>OX424555.1:75058114-85058114 GCA_949152475.1 Terebella lapidaria
CAACAAGACGAACACTTAAAAACATCACCACTGATCAATACTCGGGCAATACATACATGTATAGGGCTACGTGAAATAAAAAACAACTGCTTCCACCCAAAGAATGCACTGGAAGCAAAAAGCAAGATCAATGTATTTTTTTTGCAGGCAATAAGTTTTGTTTCAAGAAAGCAAATAAGGTATATAAAAGCGCACCTATCCAACAGCATCAGTTAATGGCTATGTACATGT
Organism: Terebella lapidaria; assembly: GCA_949152475.1. NCBI lineage: Eukaryota > Metazoa > Annelida > Polychaeta > Terebellida > Terebellidae > Terebella > Terebella lapidaria. The sequence continues at coordinate 75,058,346 of OX424555.1, forward strand.
ATCATAATGTAACAGACAATCGACCACAATACACGATTACAGACATTTGAAAGAGAACAATGTCTCCTAAACTTGCAATCGTATTCCAGGGATGTTCCCTCCCCGTCAGGTGCCTATCAACACAGTCCATTTTCTCTTTACTCAAAACTGAAAATGGAGAACCAGCACAGGAAACAGAACACAATAATGAAACTCAATTCCTCTGGAAAAAACCAACTATCTGCCTACAAATTGCTGCCGTTTCTTTGCCTTCCGCAGACTGCTTCAACCTTACACGGTTAGCTTCTCAGTGGCGAGTTTTGTTGCAAACAAAATCAAGCGATCAATCTTAATATGGAGAGAGTGGTGCTGAGAAAACAGCCCAGCATGCCCTTCTCTCTCTCGCTATTTCCTGTTTTTGGCCCCCAGCCACTTACACAATGGCCACAAAACCGAGCACTCGACAGCGCCGTGGACAGAAAGCCTCCGCACGCACCCACACTCCCTGTGCCGCACTATCAGGTAAATACCTTCCGACACATTAATTGAAAGACGCCATTGATAGCTTGCATCCAGCATAAATGATAACCAGAAACTGGATGAATCACGGGATCCTCTTCTCTTTCTTGTCCAGTTTTTTCATATTTCCCATGCCGTCAAGGACTTAACTTTTGTTGAATTTGTACACATGTCATCAAAGGTAATTAGCGAAGAATTAAACATGTTAAATTAGACACCTCCTGTTTACTATGTACTGTTGTAATACATTTGCATTCAATTTGTCTTTTGGTTTGTCAACACCTGTGTCTGTGGGGCAAAGATTTACGATAAAAGCCTCTATTACCTACACCTCTACCACTGAACAAACACATCTCCCTGTCTGCGCTTGAAATACTTGTTGCTAATACCCACAAAAGTCACCAAATTACCAAGGGCTCAAATTTCTTGCAACAAATAGGCAACAACATCTTCATGACTAATAGCGGGCAGACATAAATGTCCTTGAAAGACGTGGCATACTATTGAGCCACTTATATGGAGTTACACTGTTGAGCTGTGGTGATTGATGTCATGCTAGTAGCCGGCTAGTGTATCACTGCAATAGACACGCAGCTCTTGTAAATTTGTGGTGGGAGTGAGTGAGAGGGGGGAGGGTTCTGTGATGACATGATGGTCAACACGACCACCAGTTGTACCACTGCTGGGGCACGTAGGGGTCTAGGGGATAGTGCATGGACATCATAAAATACTCAGCACTTGCAAGCATGGAGACCCCTTGCGCCCTCCGGTCACCCACCAACTGACCGAGTGGGGTCTGGTGGAGGGGTGCAGGGTCAGAGACAGTCCATTGACCTGTCACAAGATGTCAGAAAGGCTGCGGTCACAGCAGCATTAACTCTGGCTGAACCCTGGCGACAGAGACGCGACAGTCAGAGCCTGTGAGGAGACGCATGGTGACCGTGAAGACAGGGGTGACCTCACACTCCCAAACCCCACAACAGACGTATCCTTCCCCTGTCCCCACCCCACAGACTGCCACCCTCACCCCCCCCCCCCCCCCACAACCATCACCCTCTTCTATGTGCAGACTGAACAACAAGCTGGCCGACTTTCAGTTGCACACAGAGAAATCAGCAGACAAGAAACAAGTCGACATCTGCTCGACAGCTGGGTAAAGACTAACAACGGACATTTGATCTTCAGCGGTGAAGAGAGGCAAAAGTTTTCCGTTGGTCTCTTCCCGAATCTAGCATCACCAGACCACTCGCTAAACGCCCAGTACCAGAGTGAGCTAAACTCTACTGAGAGTGAGTAGAGGGTAGGAGGATGGGGGGGGGGGGGGGAATTGGAAAGAAATGAAGACAAAGTGGGAAAGTCTGAGTGAGATCCAACAAAAGGAAGAAAGTTTGTGTGACATGCCTGACCTGTTGTTATAAGGCTATTAGTCGCAGTAAGCCACTTCCTGACTGATGAGTAACGTAGTGGGCCTCGACCTGTGGGCTGCAGCTCGTAATAACATAACTCAATGAATCCAAGGCATACCTCGGGACAAGTAGAAGGTCGACTGGATCACCAGTGATCACTTGTTAGGAGAGCTCTTTATTACAAGTTAGTGAGCACATTTAGTGGCTAGAAAACATTAGCCACACAGCTGCACAGAACAGCATATCTATAGCCAAAATGCATTGCCATTCACATTGCCAGGAAAAAGATTTATCTCCTGCGCACTATACTACTACATACCAGTGTTAGCTAGCTGTGACCTTGAGCCTGAATTCATCAACAACCTGCTAAACTGTCAAACGCTGGTACAGCGCTGGCGATGTATTCCACTGCTACGTCCAGCTTGTGCCGGGAACTGTCTGCTGATCCCGTGGAGGCAGTAAACTGTACAGCATGTGTCCTGTAAACCTACACCGACCTGATTCCTCTAGATTAGCCAAGGCCATGCCTCTAGCTTTGTTTGTGCAGGTTTCTGGGACCACGCTATAAAATCTCTACTTGCCGTGGAATTCTCCACTGGAGGCAGACAACCTTGGAAGGATGGGAAGAGTCTCTAGCAAAGACGGGATGGAAGCAGTTTGTATCTCGTGTTCCTCTCTCATATTCACGGGGGCGAGGAAGGGGCAGAAGAGGTTTCGCCGGCGAAAAAGACAGTAGTGGACGCTTTATGGAGATCAACAGCCATGATTTAGAGGCGCCTACCCTCATCAATCATCAGATATAGACATCCACGCCACCGCCAGTCCAGATCTACCCAGGTTACCCCATGCCCCTGTCTAGATATCTTGTAATATGGAAAGTAGAAGCCATCAACACAGAATTCCTTGAATAAGATGTATTCTTTGGCATGAGTAGAATTATTCATACTAGGGATGTTTTTCTATTCTATATCATGTTGTAAGTGGAGAAAGTTGTCAGCAGGGCAATATACAGAAAGTAATACACTGATGCCTTGCACAAAAAATCATCCAGAAGAGTTTTCATCACACTTGCACAGAGTTATTGTTGCAGTGAAAACTTGAGCTCTGTGTAATGACACAGCAAACTCGATGCTAAACAATCTGGAGTGAAGAAAAAACTGTGTGACTTACATAAATGTATGACAATCAATACTGTCCAGCCATACAATTACCATGCTGCAATGGGGCCTTGAATCATCCCCATATTCCATAAATGTCAGGAGTTCCATTGTCATCCTAGTGTGGACATAAATCAAGGTGAAGGGGATCCCTCGGACACCCTAGAACCAGCCCCCCCTCCTCCCCTCACCTACACGTCCCCACCCCGTCCTCACCACCCATACAAACATATTCTCTATCAGCATCCAGCGCTTAGCAAAGTGAACATAATGACCAACTGGTCCCTGCTAGAAGCACCATCAGTTTACCGTAATGATTCACGGACACACACATGGCCCATCGACACGCCAGGTAATTGCCTGACAGTGGTCGGCAGCATGTTCCAGCAGGTGCTGCCACCACATGGCCGGACTCGGCACTACCATCGCCAGACCTGGATTGTTTCAAGAGTTAGTAAACATCATCGCTGGGCGCATTATACAAATTACACATCTGCAAGAGATCTAGATATTGGATAGTCGCAGATTCAGAACACGAGGAATAAATGGCAAAAAACTGGGCAGGACTATTTGGCGCTGGTGTGCCAAGTTCTGGATTTATTACCGGCTCAGCCTTCACCGCCCTCCAGCCATTCCTAAACGCCACTATCTACAAAACATCAGGCATCCCGGCCAGCTTGATGCCACTCTACTCCACGCCACTTGGGCAGCACACAAGTTTTTGGCCAGTTATCTGTTATTTGAGTGTTTAAAGAAGTACTAATGATGAAACTGATGTAATCAAGTTTGACACAGACTCCGCCACAGGTCTTTGTGAGCGCAGAGGGAGCTTTCCTCACTTGTCTACTCTGCGTTACTGGCTGACAGGGGGTGTAGGTCCCGTCCACCCCTATAGCCCCCCACACATACATTCAGGCTACATCGTAGATATCAGTTACCATGCGTGTCCAAAGTTAACAAGTACAACCACCTATATTAAACACCCAGCCTAATAAAAACCACCAACCCCATTTGCGTCAACTTGTCTCAATTTCGTACCAACTGTTTCAACTATATCCTTTCGGGTCTTTTTTTCTTCCGAGTTCTGATGGTTAACTGTTTTTTGGGTAAAGAAAATCTTGAAGAAAAAAGTTAACAGAATTTTTTCCTTCCGTCCACATGTTTAGCAGAATAGAAAGTATGGTTCTAATGTTCAGTGAAGAAAAGAATACACGAGGAAAGTGGAACGTTGTTGTTCTCTGTACTATAAGTTCTTTGGTAGTGTTCCAGTGGGAACGATCTGGTTCTGTCTGCGTGTGTGCGTGATCCATGGATCAGACACCAGAACTTTGTCGACCATCCACTGGTACGGCTTGTTTGTGGTGTTTATAGAGCTATTTGTTGTGTACAACACTCACTTTGCAGCCTGTTTTGTTAACTCAGGAAAGTTTTCTTGCCTGTTAAACTATCATTCATGGAGGAAATGGTAAAAAATTCTTGACAAATTTAACTAAACACGCTAAGTAGGTGGTCTGAATTTACAGCTTTCTCTGCTGTCAAATGGTTAATTCTTCCCTTCTTACTGCACCTTGCTTTTTTATTCTGTTTAGGTAATATACCATGATAATGGCTGAGAATTAAAACATAATAGTTTGTCTAGTTAACATGAGTAAGTGACAATCCACAAACTATTACTGTCAGACATAAACTCGCTGACAGACAGCTATGATTGTCCTTGGTGAGATGACCACATAAAAGTGAACTCCCAAGACATACTTGTGGTCAGGGATGGCCTCTCAACATCAAGTGCTACACATGCACAGTACACCTGGCTCACGCGGCAGGACAGACGGATGGACGGACGATCTGCCACCAGACAGGGGCCTGGCCAGTGGTCCTGTGTGTACCTGTGACAGGTCACCATGGTGACTGACTGGTACTCATCCAGGTCACTATCAATGTTCATGGAAGTGTCCCAGCCTGTCCAGGGCTATCAACTATACACCTCAGCCACTGACATCACCGCTCTTATATATAAATGCAAAGCCATGAGAATTGTGGAATTTACTTTAATTTCATTGTATAGTGTACGTTTAAAACATTTTGTTGTAAAAACTGATAAAACCATACTTTGTCCAGAAGCGTCTATATCTGTAACACATTCTTGTAACATGAAATCGCCACAACATATTAATTGATTTATGACCCATCTGTGGAACAATGGAACAAAACTGTTCATTTCATGGCATTCCTACTTTTTTGGGCGTTGGTACTTGAGATATGGTTGCCATGACAACCCATAAACCAGGGTAACTACATTAAATTGGACTGTCAAATCTAAGAGTCTGAAGGAGACCTGGGCATTATTTATTACCCAGATCCAGTCATAACTGCCACCTGGATCAGACTGTACTCCCATATCACATCAAAGCAATCCAGAACCATAAACATGTGTACCACGTCCAATAGACACATACTAAAGACCATGCTGCCGTCAATTGCCACTGAGGGACTGGATGATGAGGGTGCAGGGTGCCTTGAGCAGACTTTGTATAGCTGATTCCTGGCGTATAATTTCCCTGGATATCTAGACTCACAAGTGTGTGATTTGTGTAGGCGGAGAAGTGGGAGGTGGGATCATATGGAAGTATCTGTGTGGAATCCTTGGGAATTGATACAGCATTGTGAAGTGCATAGTTTATTTAATAAGTGTACCGTACAACCGCACAATTGAATATCGATGCAGCGCGTGCTAATTGAGTGCTCTATTCAAAACGATTTTTCTACGTCGTCAACACTTTCCCCGCGAAGGGAACAATTAACCGTCACTGTACATTATAAATCATTAGGTGCAACACATGTATACAAACACAAATCAACTGACTGTGGTAATTTTCAGATTACTGACTATCATTGTGAGAGAGAAGGCTGGGTAAGTTTTAATTCGTGCAATGAAGACACAAGAACAGCTGTTACAGACAGTTACTTCGCAACAAACGCCTGCCATAAAAAGCTGATGTATTCAGCGTATGATAAATCACTTTTGCCCAGATAAGATTCGCCATGAATATTCCATAATTCAGTGGCAGTTTTTTGCCTGGGATGGTCTGCCCCTGGTATAATCCATGTAATCAAGTCTAAGGCAATAAATTCTTTGTTTTTTCCCCTTTCCCTGGCTGCCCCCACAATATGCGTATCAGAAAGAAGTGGCAAACAAGATTGGCAGGGCAGTTTTGTCATGAAGTGTAGATGGGAGATATTGAAGAAGTGGAGGTCTGGTCCGAATGGGAGGGAGGGACGGAGGGAGGGAGGGATTGCAGGGAAACTTCCCGCCACCGAAACCATGAAACAGTTCAACAATTTCTGAATAATCCAGGACAAAAACTTCCACAAAAGTCAGACAGAAGAACGCTATTTTAACTGCGGCACAAACTGACATAAATTGATTTGCTGATGCCCACACATTCGCCTGTTGCCAGACACTTGCAAACACAATATTGATATGAAGAATATCATGCTGCTCTCAGACCGTGGCAACGATATAATTCTTTGTCATTATTTTTTATCTGCGCCCCTTTTTTTTTCTCTCTCTGTCGGTTTCTCTCTCACTCTCACTTGCTTGTGTCTCCCCGAGGGAGTAGAGATGGATGAGACTTGGTCCATGCTCTCCCTCCCTCCCTCGCCTCGGTCCCTCTCCACATCAACAGGGCAATAACACGACTTATCCAAGACCATCACCCTCTGACACAATCACATCTGCACCGCTACAGGCAGCTAGCGTACAGTTAGCAATATCATCAACTAGACACAAATTCAGGCAGGTGATGGCTGATGCAATCATGGTTTCACATCTTAGTGGCTGAGTATTTTTGAGTCCCACAGTCATGGTACGAGTAGAGAATTAGCGATTAATATCTGTGATATAGTTTACATGCTCTAACACGCTCTAACAAAGACAAAGCGACATTAATTGTACTGACGTTATTTAAAATCTTTCTCTCGTCAGCTTTGAGTGCAGGTCATCCATGGAACTCTCACAAATTAACAGGCAGGATCAGGCGATCTTCATTAATTGTCCACAGAACAAAGCCACTTGAATTAATCTATTGCCGTGAAATACAGACCACACAGTCAGGCCACGAAATCACAAACCTACAAAACACCAGTCCATGTCATACATGCCTCATGAACGTTATTACATTCTGCGTAATTAACATATGCCCGGAAACAAAGCGAGCCATGACTCCTTCTGAGAAGCCATCCCATTAATCATGGCCCAATGATCCTGAGGCGCAGTGACGGTAATAGAGAGTGCTTGCCCCCATACCAAACACTGACTGGGACCCATCCAGCCAGCAATATATCACAGGCCGCATGCCATCCTGCAAACATATCTGCTTGACAGACTGCTCATAACATCGGCACACGGAAGGGCCGACAAGATTCATAAACGTGAAGTGCAGATTTGGGGGCCATGTGGGCGCACAGTATAAATTGTTGTGAAAGATGGGACAATATAGAAATGATTCCCGCAGGTTTTCCTTGGCCATTTACCAGTAAATCAGCAGTTTATGAGGAAAATACCAGGGAAATATAGTAGAGGAGCAGGGAAGAGGCCGGGGAATCAAAGTGGACCCCGTAGGACCATGTCTACTGGGAGCAGCTAACTCAGCGTGGCAACCTCTTGGCTTTCTGGCAGCCTTCTCTTGTTTATGGAGTGCATGAAGGAAGCTGTTCTCCTTGTTCCTGGAAATCTTCCATGGACCTGTATCAGACTTGGGGGTCCCACTGCTGGGTAAATGTGTGTAATGTATAGGTGTATGCACCTCGATGTCTGTGATCCGTCCTGCAGCAATAACCCAGGGATCACTGCCCATCAGTGGATAGCTAGCCGCTGAGGGTCGGATCCTGGCTGCTGGGTAGCTAGGTAGGTAGGACCAAGTAGTAGGGTGGAAAAGAAAAAGCTTGGAGGCAGTAACTACAAGTACCACCAGCGGACAGAGACTTTACATTCCTGGCAGCCAACAAACCCAGCTAATGTTTACGGGGTAGATCAACCACTACAATTTACTGTTTGCAAGCCTATCCGATGGGTGGTTTCACCTCCTGATCCAGAAACAGATCCAGATCTGCCACTGACACGCAAAACAGTTTGGCATTGGACACACATCATCCTTAGCACTTTGTAGCAACTGGCTGTGAAGTACTTGCCGAATGGGTCCTATGGCAACAGTTGTATCTCTGCTATTGGCACATGGCTGCCATTCATCCATCCATCTGTCCATCCGTGTGAGATCTGACAGTGGGTGTGCACTTAGAGGTGCTAATTATAGAGTTCTGGATCTGCAGGTCCCCTGTTGACACAACATTTGGAGTTGATGATGACCAAGGGAATGGAGCCTGAGGCCACAAACAACTCCATCTCTGAGGGGTGCGAGGGAAGGGAGGGAGGGGGGGGGGGGTAGTCTGCATGACCACAATTCTTTTGGTGGGGCAGAGGAGGGGGAAGGGGGAAGGGCAACAAGATGATCCAGATGATGTGGCCATCTGTCTGGACATCCAAGGCCTGATGTATTCGGGAGACAAGTGGCCTGCCACAACTGTGTAATTTCCCTGAAAGTGGGGTGGGGGGAGGGGCATTGCCGGGCCTGTGTAGTGTGCGTGGCACATGGCAGGGGGCTGCGACACACATGTCAGACACACAGCACAGCACCTCTGAAATCAGGTGCTTATTGCCACGGTGATGTAACCGCCTGTTTGAACTGAGTGACAACTGCTGTGTTATCTGATAAAGGCCGAGCTGCTCATCACAGAGCTGATAATGTCTTGTAGATAGCAAGTGTTGCTGGCTGATGGAGGAAGTGGTAGCCGAGAGTTCTGAGGGATACTCAACGCAATCAACAAGTGGCAGCAGGCTGCATCATCACCAGTCACGGGTCACCACTCAGCTGATCAAGCTTAGTTAGCAGGAGTTTGTGCTGCAATGTTTCTATTTACTACATCAATGTACGATGCAAACACCAGTACACACACCTGAAGAAAGATAAGCTCGTTTAGCATAACTTCTGTGAACAAATCTTGGTGTTTCTTTGACCTTGAATGACCTGAGTCATGTGAGGAATGTATACTCATAAATACACTTCAAGGTTCGTGCATGTAGCTGATTGGGAGCATGTAGCTTGTACGTGATCAGTGTCCAGTAACAGTTACTGTTGTTTTCCTGTCTGAGAGCCGTTAATCTCTAGATCCGTGAATCAAGATCCCCACTACACTGAGCAAGGTGGTCTCTCAACAGGTGGTGGCGCCACCAGTCTCAACTACCGCGGTCATCTGCTAATTTAATAGTAAATGGCCTTACATTTTCCCTAGCCCACACCCTCTACACGACAATCAAGACATGGTGGCCTAGGGCTTGATACGGGACATTAAAGTGCCACAGAGACTGCACGGTTAGGACACACTCTAAATCTCAAGACACACTCTAAATCTCGAGTTCATGTTTTCATTAGAAAAGTCCACCTTTTATAAGTGGCCACACTGTTCTGGATCATGTTGTTTTGCACCAAGTAATGCTGCCCTGGATCTTGTTGATGAATTCCTGAGGGCATGAGATCAGGATCCCAACTGGAAGAAACTGACCCCAACATTTGGAACGTTGAGGTGGTAAGGCCGGAGGGGGGAGGACTGTCCGGTTCACTCCAGGTGGACCCTGTGGAGGAATCCTGTAGGGTCACTGCTGGGAGGATGGCTGGATGGGATCACAGATGTTCTAGCTGGTGCCTAACTCTGCTCTCGCTTACCCTTACTCACATTCCCGACATCTCTCACAGCCCAAACATTTCTTCTGGCAACTGTAACAAATCAAGGGGAGGTGCCACTCACACCCTGCAGGTTTTCTCCCTCACCCCCCTGCCTCCTCTCCTTCCTACCACAGTACACAGGGCATCCTCCGGTATTCTTCAAGTGGCTGAGCATCAAGTAGAACGGTTAGCAGCAGAGAACAACAGCTTGGGACCCGTTATTTATCCCTCTAGAAGTGTTCTAGAAGTGACCTTCCATCAGGAGCGGGCCACTTTAGCATCATTCATTGATTCTCCGCTCTTGCCCCCACCGGCCAGCCAGTAATCTCTGCCATCATCTGATTGAGTGCAACCTAACTTCCTTCATCCAATTTTCCTGCCAGGATTAAACAAGCATGGCCCTTGGTGAGTGCTACAATAGCTGACCCCATGTCGTCTTGTGTGACCCCTGGCAACAGTGGTGCCCTGGGGGCCTGCTCATGATTCCGCTATCCATCTAGATCTATCAAGTTTCCAGTGGTACTTTGCACTTTGTAAGTGGACTGGGGCGATGTAGCCAGTGGCAGTGACCAGCATGCACAACAGTTTATTGCATGGATAACTGTGTAAAAAGTTGACCGGTAAAAATGACCGCACTGTGGCCTGCAGGGAGATTACTCTAATTCAGCCCCTCCCCCCACCCAGACCTAGCTACCAGTAGTTCCATAGCAACATTCCCTGGAACCAGAGGCACACTGCTGTCATGGCACAAACCACCTTGGGGCCAAATGGACCAGCGCTCGAGTCCGTCCGGATAAAAAAATGTTACACCTTTTCTGAAAAATAACAGACTTCAGCAATCTAAGCTGGAATTCTATTTGGACCTCACCACTGACTAAACTGTCAGTAAAAAATACCCCCTTGGAAAAAAACGAAAGACCTCCAGACATGTGGGAATTTTATTTATACCAATTTAGATTATGAGGGTACATCACATACTGCTTTCTCAGTGGAACTATCCATACGTGTAGTTGGTTTTTTGTTTCACTGGTGCTTAGTGAGCATTCAATTTTCAGTATTGTACTTTTTATAGTATTGTACAATGTACCAGTTGTGGTTAGAGCACTAGTGTTCAAAATTAGCACATGCACGTATGGAGTTTCTGGCGTCTGTAGAAAATAAGTGAGCATGTACCCAGAGGCTGTTTGTATAGGACCTGGTATTTACTACAGTTTACAACACAATCAGAGTTTAGAAACATCCAGTCAAAAGGTCTAAGGATTGGTGTTGTCTGATCTGCCTTTGAGGCTTGTATAGTGTACACATGGTAAATAAACATATATTTATCTGTACAGAAAAATCAATTGCTGGTAGAGAGGGGGGGGGGGGTGGTCTACTTGTATCAAAGTGAGGGGATATATCTTGAATGAACAATCAACAAACAGGAATGTTTTATCTTCTGACTACACAAGGAGTAAGGCACGTGTATACACATATCTTACTTCAAGAATACCACCTAAAGCCAGGATTTAGTCACAGCGTCCATGGTTTACCATCTTCCGTTACACTGTGTACAATCTGCCTTGATTTCTTGTGGCAATAGCTACATAACTATTGACATTCTTGTTTGTGATTGTTATGCCAGCGAAGGCAAACACTGCTTAAAAATATTGCTCCACAAGGCACACTGGCTATTGACCTATACTTGATCTCAGGCAAATAACTTCAGCAGAATAAAGGGGAGGATTTTCGTTGAGAACTTAAAACTTGATTTCATTGGCAAATCTGTGAGTGTAACCACATAAATATTTAATGTATCGGCATAGCTTGGGCTTATTTATGTTAGACTGGAGCCCTAAATAACCAGAAATATCCTGTTAGAAGGAGTTCATCTGTCAGGAATGGAGATAGCTTGGCGGCAGTGCCCTTTGAAGTTTATCATCCATTTGTAACTATGTCACTTCGTTCATGATAACGCAAATCAATACGACCAATCAGAGTAGATCTCCGGAAACATAGGGATTAGTGTCTTTGTGTGTGATTGAACATATATCAGCATACATCGTGATCATGAACTGATGAATTATGTTTGCACAGCGAGAAGCTATCACAGAAAACACCCATGTAATAACAGCAAGTTATCGCATGGGGACACTTGTATGTATCATGGACACTGATATACCTGATAGCAGATCTGTCAACAGAACAAGCCTCATAGATAACACACCTTCTGGGGCCAATATCATATCTATCGGACACATCTTCTTGTGGTGATGAACAAAGAACTTTGAATGATAATTCTCTGTGTTGCAGGTCAAACTTTAACTCATGTACCAGTTCAAACTCCATGTAGTTACAAGGAAGTCTTGATGGCTGTATCAATATCAGTCTGTGATATGGAACACTATACCATAGTTGTATAACATGACACATCCGTCATGCCCATTCAGTGGTCGGTGTGACTGTCCTGACACCTTACACTTACCCCTCCTATCAGCTTCCACTGCTAGAAGATATTCTATACAGTGGATATTACTCCGACTAATTTATTAATTTACTCGTACAAGGAAATAGTATTTAACTATATTGTTCTATCTTCATGCTCCCGCAAATTTCTATCGACACCATGTTGAGTGACCAGGGCTGTAGAAATATATTTTCGGCCCGAAACAAACTTTCATCATAATGTTCCAAATTTTGAATTAAAGATCTGGCATGCTGATCAGCTGTTACATGTAGTAGCGATTTATCCAATTAGTTCTTTGAGCTAGTAGTTCTTTGAGTCTATGTACAACATTAGTATTTGCTGGAGAGATAAAGAAATCATCCATGTGAGAGGCATACGGTAGAGAGGTGAGGTCACATGACCCCCCTGACCTCTGACCTCACCTCACCACCTCAATCATGGACCTCGCACAAAAAACACCCCTCACTCACATCAAAATGTCATCCTGAAACTTTCTTCTCTTTTAAAAAAAAACCATCATTTTCTACTCTACGCAGAGGTGGACTGATGCACATACCAGGCTCACGACTCGTGGCTCTGTCAGTGAACTGAACATAATTATAATATAGGACTTAGCATTCTATGTATCGCCTTCTATTGCTGTGAAGAGATGAAGCTAGAAGAAAAGAAAAGAAGTCGAGGGATGAGACGAGAATGATCATGACATATGGTGCGTGGTGAGGGTGTCTTGTGTGCAAGAATTTGTAAAGCTAACAAGATATATAATTTTGGCGCTGGTTTACGCAGGTAGGGTGCAGGAGCCGACAAGCTTCTCCATTTAGCAGCGTGTGTCGGGACTGCTGGTTTGTCCTTTCTATGTGTGCAGAGTTCAAGGTCAAACGGTCGACATCCCAGCATGTAAACTGACTCATATTACACCTTGGTGTGGGAGCCGTGGTCCTACTATCAAACGACATCGCAACGTGTCCACTGATTTCTTCTTTGTGTGTGTATGTGTGGTTTTGAAATGTAAACGGCTGAAACAGGTAAACCGTCCTGAAGTAGAGTCACGACATGTACGGGCCGAAGTCAACCCACCAAAACCGTCAGACAAAGTAATGACATGTGTGACAAAGTGTGAGCATGACTTTGTCATTGACATCAAATAACCCGTGTTAATACCATGACAAAAGCATTCTCTGGCAATAAATTCATCTCTGTAAACTTCGAACCACAATATTATTATATTGCATGCAACAATGGGCACGATATCAAAGTCATTAATCCAGCTAATGCGGGTCTATGATAGTACCTAATACACATCAGCAATAAACTACGACATTACTGAGGTAAACAATACACATAAAGGTTGTATATCTCTGGTTAGGGCATTGACACTCCCAGGTGTGAAGTAATCAAATTACCGAGTACATGTGTGTGTGAGGGGGGGGGGGGGGGGTTAGTAAATCCACTTACCACGCCATCCTGGCAGCGGTGGTGTCACACAAAGTCCTGTCTGTCACTGACTCACAATCACTGTCACTAATAAATCCATCACAAGTCCCAGAATGTCCACGGCACACGAGCAACTATAACACATGCACTTGTAACTTCAAGTCCACAAACAGTCCCTGCAGCCAACTTGACAAAAGTTTCAGTCACAAGCCAGTGAAATTCCAATCAACACTTCGTCCTTCCTTGCTTCCGCGGCGCGGTGGCAGTAACAATAACCCTCGACTGCTATGAATGGCAGAGAAATCTACTCCAGATAAATATCATCATGTTCTCTGCTCGGCTGGTTTGTTCAGCGCTCACGGTTCACTATAAAGCACACGCTCTGCTTCGCAGCACCATCAACAGTGCAGCATCCTTTACAGGCACGGACAAAAGCGTGAATGACAGTGCGGCCGGCAGCCAGCCACTATTAGCACAGGTCAATGAGTAGAGTAAGAACGCAGCCAACTCTGTATCAGTGTGCCAGCCAGGCAGCAAGCTACCCCCAGTGGGATCTAATAGCCACAACCAGCTCAGAGTACAAACACTAGCGCACCTCCAGACAACTCCAACAAAACAAGGCCACACCAAGTGAATGCACATAACATGACCTGCAACAACACCTAGACCCCCACCCAACCAATAAATGTTTTCTTTCTCTTTCTCTCTATCTATCTTTCTCATTTCTCTCTCTCTTTCTCTCCATGTGTTTCACACCACTTTGTGAGAGCTCTGCACATGTGGTTAGTGAATACTGTACACAGTAACTGCTTGCTTGTGTGAGGTGTACATAACTCCCAAATCATTACACCCCCCCCCCTCCTAATAAACACCCCCCACACTCCTTCCCATCACTCCATCAGACATTTTACATGATTCTCTGCCCAATCAAGACATGTGCACTGGCAGACAAAACTTGGCCACATGCCCCAGGGTCTAGCTAGCTCCATGCCTTCTCTCAAGTGGATTCTCTTCGCTTCAGCGCTCAGCCAGCTTCAACAGTGGAGACTTCTTCATAAACTGGCAACAGTGCCCCTGTCTGGGACCTGTACACCCCTCCCCTACTGCCACCCCACCCCAGTGTTTGATTGTGATCTGTTACAATAGCACCCCCTCTTCCTAAACACCTTGCCTATTATGAGTGTCTCTATTACCATTACCCAGGGCTTGTAATGCTTCCACCATAGCCCATTGACAGAGCACCAAACTCTTATTTAAACACAACTTTTCCAAATGGTTGCACAATGGTGGGAAGGGGTACTCCGTGATAGAGGACTGTTTGGTGGCAGAAGAAATCAAGAGTGAGGGGCACAATAGATTTGATGCATGCACACTTTGGTCTGGCCTGACTGGGAGGGAAGCAGGCTATGAGCACTAATCATCACTGGGTAACAATAGCCCCTCCACTCACCACCCCCCCCCCCCCCTCACCTCATTTCTACCCCCCAGATGGCATGCAGGGAGGAATCAAAGTCAGGAGCCACTAATTTGACCGATCTGGCTGATTTCCTGCCCCACCAATAAAGCACAAAATTGATTATGACTACTTTACTGACTTTTATCACCATCAAGTGGAGGCATCGTTATCTATTGTTTTATCTGTAGTTTTATCCTGATTATTGCACCCTTTTATCACCAATTGTCTGGTGATAACTTCAGTGATAAGAGTACACATTCATGACATTGTTGCATGAGCTATTCTATTTATAAGCACTGTGAGTGTCTGTTAGGACATATTTGTATGTTTGCGCTTTTGAAAATAGATTTGGCGACATTTACAATAGGAATATCATCATCAGTCAATCTCAACAAAAGGCATATAATACAAACATCATGTTTGCTTTTTTGAAAACGATATGAATTTAAAGTCCTGTATGGTTGAAAAAAAGGCAGTCTGCCAGAGGGAAAGTGCCTTATAATTGATAAATTTGCCTTGCACTTATGGGTCCGAGATTGTAATCTACACATTTGTCACAGCAACAAAGTCTCAGTCAGTTCACAGACAGGACACCAGAGTTTCCACTGTAGGGTGGGGGCTGAGGTGAGGGCTGAGGTGAGGAGGGGTGGGGGGGGGGGGAATTCTCTGTGCCATGTGCCTGCCTGTAAAGTGGCACATTTCAACAGTTTCCTGTTGAATGATAATGAGCTGTTCTAGTCAGTCCGTCTGTTACAGCATGCTCCCGACAATCGTGTGGACACTGACTATATTTGGCAGTGATGTGAACTTTGTGAGCCACCCAGGCATGACAGTGTGTTCTTTTGTAGAGATCTAATAAGTGTGTCCTAAACACCAAAAATTTGCCTAAAAGATTTATCGTCTCTACACATGTTTCTGCGGTAGCAAAGCTTGGGGTGTGTGCCATAAAATAAATACTTCAACATGTGGGGATCTATTCAATAATACAACATGGTATATCATTGGACTGAGTGAGTCGTTTTCAACAATTTCACACATTAGAGTAACATTGGCATTTGATATCTGTAAAGATATTTTTTGGATACTTTTATGTCCCCTGTGTTTGTTATGCTAATAATTTGGTTATCCGCATGGATCAAACAAATAAATCACCACATCCACATAATATCATGCACAGGAGCTGGTGAATTCTTTCGATCAATTAGATTGCAAATATTTTCAAATTGCAGAAAAAATCTTCGGGAACTTGCTCCAGATCTGTAAGAATGAACTTCTATTTTTGAAAATATATTTCTTTATTTCTGCTTGAAGAACTGATTAATATTCAGTTGATGTAATGTAATATATGTTTTATTGCCCCTGTGCCTTTCACCCCTAAAAGCCAATCCGAGTGATGCTTTGGTTGTCAACATGACGATGCATAAATTTGCAATGTTAGTGAAACTACACCAGCGACAAAATGTCGCAATTTGTTACGACAGAGCAAACATGGTCTCAGAAGGCCGGAGAATTATGTCAGGATATATACACACTAAATACCAGGCTCATAGTAGCTAATTTGACGGGAGGAGGTACATCCGGTGTCGGTGATCTATGGTTAGATACAATGTCGCAGGGGTCTATGTGACAAGCTTCCAGGGACCAGGCAGCCATCACCACTCACCACGGACACTGATCCATCCCCCCCCCCCCACAAAACTGTCACGTCTGCTCTACCTTCTCCACGGCTCCGATATTGACAGAAAAAACAACACATATCAGGACCCACAATCTATTGGGCAATGGGATTCCGAGGGTAATTTGATCACAGCAGGCAAACATCAACAACTGTTTGGCCATTGACAACCGGTTATTCTTGTCGTCAAAGCATTCTACGGGTATCAATAGTGGCTTGAAGCGTGTTGCCAACAATAACTACCCTAACAAATCAGATCTGCTCTTGTGTAACTTGTGTCAGGGAGTTTCTGACCTTCGTGTAGTTACAATAATGGACTGAGAGAGACAACAACAAATCGTTCTGTACATGTGGAATCTTTCTCTGTCATTTTCATGCTCGCAGAGCTACCTCTCTCCTTTATATCAATATTGCCAGCACGTCACCAAATCTAGAGCATGGATGTTTTTCTGTTATTTTTTTTATGAAGGTGAACTCGCCACTTTTTGTGCATGCGTATGTAGCTCATGAATGAAAACACTTCTTGGAATTGATTGGGAGCGTCTAAATATAAATGTGTCCCGTGTGCTTTGTCTCATGTGCCAGATCCGGCTCCAACTATCTGCAATGGCTCCGGCATTTCTGATGAAATAAAACAATTGAATTACTGGCATCACTTTTTCTCATTTACACTTTTGTAGATGACACAAAACCTGTCGGCTTTGAAAATATTGGCAGAACAAGAAACAGACTGAATTTGAACCACACTGAATCAATTAAATCTGGAGGGCCTAGATTGTTCTGGATCTAAGAAAAGACTGAACAATCCCACATGCTGTCAGCCATTGAGCATTGTAATAGCCCATAGAAATTCCAACTATCCAACGCTTGGAATCAGACGCAAAAATAAACGGCACAAAGTTGCAATGGATAAATCACCTTGAGAAGACTATCGACCATCAAGTCCCAGAATGCACCTGATTTTCTGCGTGGGCTCTCACTCTGTCGACAGAGCAGTCCAGTGGGGACTATTTTTGCTGGAACCAAGCACAGTGGAGGCACCAGCAAACCTGAGATCTAGCCTCCGTGTGTGGGAATGTCAATCTTTAATACGTCTGTCTGCAGAGTCCACTGACTTGCCTGGGACATTTCCTATCAGTAATCTTGTGTAACAAGCCCCCCACGTACCCCTGGACTCCCCACCCCCAGCAACATTAAAGGTCAAAGGTCAAGCAGGAGATAGATAGAACTTGCCTGAGAATGAGGATGTCCAAGCAAGGGACAATAATATGTCATGGGAAGTATAACTACGAGGTACTGAGAAAAGGGGGTGGATGGCACTGCTAAAACAAGTTCTCATCACCAGGATCATATTACCAGCTAGCGACATTATGTATTTTAACAGAACCAATATCATAATTCATGTTCTTTTGGAAATGTTCAACATGGGGAATTAATATTCCAGGACAAAAAACGAAAAGACTGATTGGAAAAGCAAATGCTGTACATCAGTTTTCCATAAGAAAGTAACAAAACTCATAAGCTCTTCAAATAAAATATGGCTCACACTTTCCATCCATACGTCCAACTGTCAAACCATCTAATGCAAATTCACAGAAATCTAGTGAATTATGCATAACACAAACACATTGTAGCTACAAGAATTTATTTATTTTTCTCTGGATGTTTTTATTCGAAGCTCTTTCACTTTAGGTGGAGACTTGGTGACAATATACAGAAGGGAATAGTTGTATAAACAACACACGATAACAAAGGTATGCACTGGTGTCTACAAGTATAATTGGCCAGCCACAAAATATATAATAACAGCTTGAGTTTGGTCAAAAAGAAGGTATATAAAGTTCAGACGTCATTCTTTACAAGACAGGAAAGAGGGTGAAAAATTAAAAGAACTTTGCTTCACTGCAGGCTGCGTGAACTAGTACAGGAGAACTGAGAAACCAAAGGCAAGTATGTAAAGAATGCACCTACGTACGTTACACACTGGTTCACAAACTGGTGCAGGAAAGCTATACACCGTGTGATAAATAGTGCAAGCACTTGACCCCTGATGAGAGCGGGAACTGACCAAACTGCCCTCCAAAAACTCGCGGAGCTTGCCTGGATCCGTGGTTCAGGACATGTTCACTAGGTGTCAGCACCTGCCAGGACCCCCAAGACTACCGCCCTTTCCACCCTGTCATGACTTGCCTGTACATGGCAATGAATGAGAAATGTTAATCTGCCGCTAGATCTGTGACACACTTGCATGCACCGGCACTTGAGCTGTTTACTACTTGGATGCTGCAGATATGATGTATATATATATATATATATATATATATATATATATATATATATATATATATATATAAAGCCACTGCAGAAACAAAGAAATTCCTTGATAGTGTTCTTCTCACACTCTACATAAATCATCTCAAGCAAAAACTCTGGGCGGTGTGCGTGTATATCACCAGCGCTGTTCTCCTGAGACTTTTTCTACTGTCTAACGTGCTGAGGAGCTTGGAGCAGCAATGAAAAAGTCTCATGTTGCCCCATTTTTCTGTCTGAGCTGACACATATTTTTCTTGCCACTTGATGTTACTGATGTTTTTATGCAAGGAAAAAAAACCTATCAGCCATTATTTGCTCCATGTAACATTTCTCCCTCCCCCCCCAACGGTCTATACTGCTCCATGGCAACCATTTGTCTTCTACCACCGGTGGGTCTATATGAGAAAAAACAGCACTGGCAACCTTACTAGTGCCTCCCCATCCATCCCCTATCCTCACATATCAAAATAATTTGATCCATTTCCTTCAAAACTCTTAAAGATCTTGATCCAGAATTCTTGTAACTTAGCAACAGGCTCCAGAGACAAAAGTGGAACCATGCCAGCCCCATCCAGCCACCTACACCTTCCAGACACAGGGAGACTGCTGAGGAGCTGATAGCAAGCCAACCAAGGAACGCCACAGGCCAAAAAACACTGATCTCCACAATTTACTTCATATTCCCTGCAAGTTTTCACAGCAAATTTGCTGATCCAGATTGTGGCCATGCAGCTCTGGGTGGGAGCTCTCCACTGGGAGGAAGATTAATGCCCCCTGAAGTCAGCGTCACACACGCTTCAGTCCTTGATGCCCCCTCACACTCCTCAACAAAGCTGTTTCCATTACAACCTTGTAAAAGTTGAATATTTTTTTCTGATTTTTTCCCCCCTTTGCAAAGCTTTGCAGATGTTTGCAGATGAGTCAATCACCCAGTCGTCAGCTATCTGACAGCACATGATAATGTGCTACAACATTTCTACAGAACGGTATGTCCATTCATTCACTGCAGTAGTACAAGCATTTAAACTTTCACCTGCATGCAGCCAGCTGATGCCCAACCATTTACTACTTCACACACTTCTTTATATCAATAATTCATGTGTTATTAACTGAGATCTGATACAAGTTCTGAGCTCTGAGTACATTAAACATACACCAATGTGTGGGAGAATTAATATTGATCCCAATAGATTCACACACCGTAATAGATGAGCATCGGAATGTCCTTTTCTTTAATTTTTGGTATAATATGATATGATTTATGATAATGTACAGGGGACCCACATACATGTAGCTATTGAGTATGCCAGAAAAATCACAGTCATTATGAACACCTTGGCGCACTGATAACATACACGGTATAGATTGATCTACATTCATGAACTTCACATTTACTGTAACTTTCCACTGACAATCATCACTCCACCCCCCCCCCCCCCTCCTCTTCCTCTGTACTGAGTTTTTTTCTAGCTATCACTCGTGATCAGAAAGCTGCCGAAGCTCGCCACTTATTGATGGCTTGATAGGATTTCAAGTCTCTTGGCCACGTGGTCAACCAAAACTCAGCCTCGTTGTTGTGTGAACGATCGCGCTGTTCACAAGCAGAGACCCCACCGCCAAAATCTGCCCCTCTTCTGACAATTTATCAGATTCTACAAATACAGACGAACCTGATCAAACGCACAGCGCTGCATGTGTCACACTCCATACACCCCCCTCCCCCCCCATCTCTCTCTCTGTCCTCAACACCTTTTATCAAAAGCGACTTGTCACGGTAGACAGACTCGATCTCTCCAGCTTTCTACTTCTTTTCTCAACCAAAAACTCAAGGCTGAAGCAGCAACGTTTGAATAATAATGACAGCACAAAAGTAAAGCCAAGCTAAAGTCCTTTTATTTGGCTTTTCAGCTTGTCTTTTCCTGAGCGCACAAAGACATGGAACTCAGCAAGTGGTGGAAAACATGCGCACAAAAGCTAAATTACCAAGATCTTGTACAGAGGGCAACATTGGCGTCCCTGTCTTTTTGTGTCACTTCAGGACGCCGTGCACCTCATGAAAGGAGCATGTCTCCTAAGTTTTTTCTTTCTCTTTGACAGAACTTTAGATATAAAGTATCTTGTGCACAAATAGAGTTGGGCCTGTTTCTGGCAGGACCTAGTGTGTGTGGAGCAAACACCCGCCAGCTCACAACAAAAACAAATTTGTTCCGCACTGGCCCCTAAAACGATGATAGGGCTCGGAAATAATAACTTCTTGTGGCCCGAGTGGGTGTCACGTTACCACCGTCACCCCACAGGTGGCAGCACTAGCCTACAGCGCTGAGTGAAGATTGATCACTGAATCAGCGCGTGACTGTCTGCTCAGACATACTTGTTACAACATCACAGCAACTCCACATACTTCTCCATAAACTTGAACTGAACATTGCTAAATAAGAATAGAACACAATAAAATATTTACACAGAATTGCACTAATGAGCTTGAATAAACAGACCTCCAACTTTTTGTTATTTTTACTTTATATCTCTATTCCTAATGCGTGTGTGTGCAGTTGAGCTTTGCCTTCCATTATGCTGAATGCCTCAATCACTTGACCCAAAAACTGAAATATTTTCATGAAGAGAGAATGTGGCGAGGCAGATTTTGGGATGAAAATAGCGCATCCTGGGTGGCAAGAGACTGTCCTCTACCCTCAGTCAGTGACATGAGATAAAACAGTGCGGCTCCACGTCTACCCTCCTTGTCCATAATGGATGCTAACCTGTGAATACAGCCGACAAATATTTGTTTGTCTGGGTTTCACCACGTGCAGTGATCTCGCCCTTTGTAAACCCTCAACCAATTCCTAAAGAATTCTGTTGAGAAAAAATGACGTTTTTCAATTGATGTATTTTGCACATGAGAAAGAAATGCATGTTGAAAAACATTCATGAACAAGAAAACCCCAAAGTTTTTGGTCTCTGGTGACTATCGCGGTTGTGGGTCGTCAATGATCGAGGGTTGGGCGGCAACGTAACACTGCTACACGGCAAACTAGCTTCTAAATGGTGTCGCCATGTGAGTTTTTTTACGCGTCAAATTTTTCTTGCTCACCAAGGAACGTTGTGAAGTCGGGAACTAGTGTAAATACTTTACATTCTAATGACGGGTTGTCATTGCTATGTTGAATTGACGCACGTTCTGTGTCGCACCAAACACACATCACAAGCTAATAGACGATTTCATCTTTTCACACCTTGATGATCAGCCACAAAGGATTCTGTTTTTCAATGTTTTTCTGTCTGCACTTTTGTGGTTTCCTGAAGAGAGACTTCATTTCTTATCATGGCCTTGTTTTGACTGACAGAGGGGAAAATGTATTGGCTGAGGGTGAGGGGGGCACTCAAAGTCTGTAAAATTTACTTTTAGGATTTTGAAGGTGGCGGCTGGGGGGGGGGGGGGGGGGGGCAGGTATCAAAGGACTTTGACATGAACTTGACAAATATTTCTCAGTGTCACAGGCTCTTTTTCATCTTTTCATTCTCACTTATCACTGTGTGGAGGAAAATAACCTCATTCTCAATCCAGCTCACAGTCGGCGTTCTTGTGTTTTTCACTTCACAAATTTTACGCAGTTTTCCTAAGTTACACTGCTCTTTCTTCACAAACTCTGTTACTTTGTGATGAGCCCGTTTCAATCCTCACACCCACACCCCCTCAGCCCTGGGTGTGATACAGTGATCTGATGGTGTCCTACAGTAGGGCGTCTGACTGTCGTGGTGACGTCTGTTACTGGTCGGTTACCATGGTAACACCTGGCTGGTGGGGGACAGGACTGTCTCGCCTCACTGACTTGGACAGATGCAACGTTACACAACAGACAATGCACAACTAAATATGAGAACAATGGATCAGAAAGTGACCATGTACCATAATCGTTCAATAAATCAGCTCTAGGATTTAGAATAGCTATAATTCATTACCCAGTAGTACAGCAAGGATCCCCGCTGTTTGCCAGGGGCAGGGCGGGTGGCCTTTTATGGACTACAACTTGCTACTGCTACTCTCCCCCTTAGCTATAAACATGTCTTATTTGTCGGAGAAGTAACCCCCCAGCATTAAAGTAAACCACAATTGTATGATCCTGGCTAAGTGATATTGAAGCAGGCCTGACTATTGATATCGCACACAGTAAATATACACAGCGCCAAGACTCAAGTGGTGGCTTTTTGTGAGTGGCACAAATATGCCTATTACTGTTACTTTGTTGACGTGCGTTGTGCTTCGACTCGTTTCAGTTTGGTCGTGTTGTGTCCATCAACCTGCCTGTAGACTCTCATAGACGATACACAGGTAGAGAAAAGTAAATGAAGCAAGGCACAAAGAAAACAGTCCATATCATGTCATATAGACAGGAGAACGAACAAAAATCAACAGGCGTTTATTGAGAGGTTAGCCAAGGGTGTCAAAAGCTCGGGCTTTACTACTTTGCATGATCATGTCATAGAAAGTATGTGTGTAAGACTCTTGTGTGTAGACTAACATGTTCAGGGCATGCTTTTTTTCCTGTGGAATTTAGCTTTTGAAGCCTTCACCACACGTAAATACATAACTTGTCATGTAACTGTGGTGGGTTACATAGAACATTGGCAACATGATATAAATACAACATGATACTAATCGATTCAAATTCAACATCATTATCAATATCGATGAAGCGAGTGTGTGTGTGAGTGATTCATTTCTCTGATATATGACGATTATATTTTATTGGGTCATTAATTTGAACTTATACGGAATTGACTTAGAATTATTAATGCCCTGTTCCATAAATATTGACTACACCTGATGAAATGAAATCGATTTCTGATACGGTTTAGTCAATAATCATGCCTTGACATGTGTATTCTATCATCTATGAATATCATTTAAATTTGTACAGATATTTTATTGATTGATACCTTCACCGGATAATTCTGCCCTGTTGGTTACTCTATACTTTTTTTCCTTTAAGCGTACCCACAGGTTTAATTATTTTTAATTATTTAAGTCACATTGAGAGTGTTAACATTATTCTATGTACATTGACCTGAACTATAAATGTGTTTGCTCTCCCTACTTTTCTGTGAAAGAAAATTAATATTTTTTGTTTCTGCCCTCCCCCCCCCCCCCCCCCAACCAAAAAAAAATACCTGACTGTTATGAGGACTTCAAAATAATGCAAAAATTCAACATTTTTTAAAGACGCATTTTCACAGTGCATAAACAAACAAACTGCTGGCTTGTGTAACATGACCTACATTAGCTCAAGTACGTCTCTGATAATTCGTTGTGACATTCTCTGAAATGTATCGCAATATAATGTCCCTATTGTATATAATTTATTTGCATATTTTCTCAGCATCAAAGTTTGCCGAATAATTGGAAATGTTGCAGAATGTCCCCTCCCACAATAACAAACATACCAGCTAGAGCTTGATTGTGTACGCTGGTGACAATAAAGTGATTAGAGTTGTGATTTATGTGCAGTTTACCATGAAGGATATTATATGATATTGTCATTTTTTAAGTGGGTAAGAGTGTGTGCTGTGCGGGGCGCCCCCTACCTGCAGCCTTGGGGGTGAACTTCTCCCTGTGAGCGGCACATACTGCCAGCAGACGGTAACCAAGATCCAAGTCGTAGCCGGGCTGTGCTGCCACCTGGCTCACGACCTGCAAAACACAAACATGTGCATCACTTTACAACCACTTTACTTCGTAGAACTAGCTATAATTGTGGCAACTGTCATCCTGACTGATTGAAGCATTGGGGTGGTACGTGCTGCCCCCTGGTGAATGAAGCTGGTGATAGGTTTTTTAACAATCAATTCACCAGACTCCAAGATTGCAACTACATCATTCAGTCAGACCATGAAGGTTGACTGACGAATGGGGTCACTTAGGATCTACATTAACTGTAATCTATGGCATGTATGGTAGTAGTAACAAGCCAAAGTGATATGAATGACTGATCAAATATAATTGAGATCTCCACGAACATGTTTGACCTCGTACATCTCTAAATGCCACATATCCATGGTGATGACACTAGGTCAGACACGACATGTCCATCCAGACTCAAGGTTTGATTACTAAAAGATTGAATATAAGAAATATAAAACCTAGAATGATGATTAAGCAAAAATCGAGAGCACATACAAGTAGGCCTACCATTCGAAGACAATAATAAAGTAAACGACAACCATAACACTTGACAGAGTCCTGAGTAAATTGTCTGGAAAACATCAGGATTTAAAAGTAAGAATGTTTCTAATTCTGAAATGTAAAACCTTTTTCTCGATTAGAAATCCGAGGCTGTGCAACAATGTTTTTTTTCCCCCCTTTGTGGGATGCAAGAGCACATGCCGTCTGAGCAACTAATAAAAGTGCTATCTGATACTAATGATATTTCTGCACTCATGCAATGTATTTGTTATCGAAGTTGATTATTCTATGTAAAAGTGAGACAGCACGAGAGAGAGATGTGGGTTTGTGTTGATGAGAAGAATGCTGGGAGGAGGAGGATGACAATTTTGATACACCCTGTATTATTCAGAGTGACAAGAGGTAATTACAATATAATTTTGACTGACAGTGTTTGCTACCCACATAGGTACATCTTGTAAGCTGGATGATCAAGTTACTCACAAGATTATTGTCTTGATAATATGTCAGTTCTCAACTGAATGTGATAGGTTTTCATGGATAACAAGTCATATATCATTATCCATTGGATCCTATATTAATGTAATTACATATTTTATACTCCTTGATAGTGACTTTTAGAAATACATTGAAATATGATTTCCTATGTAATGTTTTTTTTTATCTTCATTATTGTCAATATTTTGACTATGTTGAAGAAATCAATTACCACGCACAACCTGTAAATTACTACCATGAATGCTTTAAGGAAGAAGGGAGTAAACAATGGCCGTGTAATTGATTGACGACAATCATGTAGCCAGCCTCCCTGGCATGCAATGTGATAGATCTAAGCTTGAGGAAACAATTGTTTTATAAATCAATGGCAGAACTAGATTAGGAGAGGTTATAGCTGGTTAGTGTTTTGGTTAGGCATGAGTGTCCACACATTGTGCTCCATGCATGTAACAACATCTCAAAACACTTCATAATCAAAACTGAAATCTGCGAACGATATGGAATGAATTGCTTCACGAGGCAAGTTAACATAAATAGCAATGTCACTTATTGAAACCATGATTTCTCCTTTAATTTTGTGTCCACATTTAGGTTTGCATTTTTAGGATGTACAAATGTACATGTTCGCAGCTGCTCAACTACAAGTTTCTGTTGAATATGGATTCAAAATGTGATGGGAGAACAAATTTGCATAAAGCAATTTTGCCTTAATAAAAACGCAAAAATCGTTATTATTAATGGATATAAATACTGTATTAGTTTACAGTAATTGACATTGAAAGAGGGATTTGATATGAATGATCTATATTGGAAAACTCCATGATTTTCAAGACATTCCCAGGCCTCAGATTTCAACTACAATGTACAATGTAAATGTTTACATGTAGTGAAGGATCCATTCGAAGTGCCTATGTCTTTATCTGGATATATGCACATTAAAAATTATGTGTACTTCTTGTAGAAGGCATATAATTTGCAAACGCGGAAAGATGCCTTATAAAACTAACACCTTTCAATGAGTTCTATGCTTTCAACGGAAACTTAAAAATTAATTTTCAAACACGACAAACTGAACAAACTGGGAGTGGTTGTAAAAGAGCAACAAAGATAATATGTTTTAACGGCTAGGAACACTTTGTGATATCACATGTATCCCGTCAAATAACAAGTCTATTCAAAGAAGATTTATTATGCTGCAAGGAACTAGATTTATAATATTGGTACAGATTTCATTTGAGTGGCTCCACCATGAAACCAAGTACACACCCCTAATTTTTCCCTCATAATCTACATTTTTCCCCCCCTGCCTGTTGTTGTTTTATACACATTTTTGCATGCTGCACATAGCGAAATGATATTCTGGATCAGGAGGTATTTCCTCAGCAGATTAGAACTCTCCAAGACAGGAGGCAGATTTGTAAATTATCTAACACAGGTAAACAACTTGGGCAAGGTTTTTTTTCCAAGAATTTTTATGCCTCCTCTTCTTTCCTTCTTAGGATTTTTTGCACTCTTATCTGGCTGTAAGTTTCACAGATTTGCCGCTGCCTGGAAGGAATAAGATTATTCCTGGTGCCACAAAGAAGCAGCCAATGAATCCGGGCAAACCAGATCCAGAAAAAGCCTCTCCATTGCCGAGAACAACCTTAGATTTATTGAGGCGCAAACAACTCAATCTGTTTCTGTTATTCCCAAAATTTCTGGGGAAGACTTTTCACTTGGTACAGATATGAATATTTCCAATAGATCACGCTATTAGCAGGGGCTGGGTTATCTTGGTGTGAAAACAAAATCCCGACACGTGACAGCTGTAATGGCCATGATGGATTCTTTGGCGAGAAATAACGCGATAATAACTCTCTGATTGTTTTCCCGAGTATGTGTGGCCTGTTGTGATTCACCTACAGATAGTCTTGAAAATGTGAAACTTTGATGAATTTGTTATGACAAGAGATGTTCTTTCAAATACCTGGGTAGTATGTTTTAGGAGAAGTACATATTATACAGTGTACACAGTCATAACTTCCACACATCAGCTTCTGCACTACACTTGTACCAATCATGATGGTTATCATGTGTCTAAATGTTCTAGGATTAGGTCAGAAAGCTGACTGTATCTACTCTACATTACTACATTGTAATACATACGGTTAGGCAGTTGATGAGGCCCTGTTCAAACTGTCCGGAGAATGCCCGCTGGTCTGAACACCAATCTAACAACTCCCGCGCAGCACTCTGGAAACCTCCTGGACTTGACAAATGCTGCAATGCAAACGTTCACAGTGACAGGGACATGTATTACATTTTTATGGAATCATACTTCTAAAGTTTAACGTTTAATCTATGATTAATTATGTGCAATTATGGACATACTATATCATTTTTCTCGTTAAATTAGTTAATAAAACTATCACTAATACTACTATAACAGCAGGTTGTAATACACTAATATTACTACATAATTGATTTGAATCATTCCACCATGTATCATTTACTGATGTTGTAGCCCAATTTCAACTTAATATCCTAATTTCAATGTTCTCCTGAAAATGTGTAATTTGTATACAGTATCATCTAAGAAATTGTTGTATTTGGGTTATTTCTGATCTTGGGCACTATATGATTCTCATATTGAATATATATCTCCATATACATAAATATTTTTTTGCATGTATAAATGTAATCATATACTATACATAATACTCTTGTACTTCTTCACTCATGGTTCTGAATTCCCAAATTGGATTGCTTTGAAAATGTGTTTGACTACATAATTTGTATAGAATGTGGATTGTGTTGGGAGATATTTACGAGTAATTTAGACAATACCATGTTGTTATTTTCAGACAATCACTAATGGTGATGGTTTCCAATTGCAACAGATATTTGATAATTCTCTAATGTCAATCCCCTTGAAAGGGCTCAGACACTGAGACCACCGCATTCAACGTTTGGTCGCGGAGCTTTCTATCTTCAGCAACAACTGTCAGCAGACAATTTAATGCGTGGAAGCAAAAATCAGATTTGCACAAAGACCCCAGACATCTGTAGACGGAAGATGGGGTTGTGGCTATTGTGCGCCATTCCATGCTTTCTAACCATGGAAGATAAGTCAGCAGGGCAGGCAGAGAGAACATCCCAAGAACATACTGTCAGGGAGACCATCGGTTACCTTCTTCCCCTCCTCTACATGCTTTGGGAAGGTACGGAGGTGAGGGGGGGGGGGGGGGGTTTGTCAATGGAGATCGGAGTGGATGCTAGGATTTGCAAACAAACAAATCACCTAACCACCTAGGAGTGTAAACACTGTGGCGGAAGGTGTATTTCCTCCACGGGAGCTAAGGGATCTCTCTCTAGAGCATGCAAACCCCCAACTCCCCTTGCTGACATGCTGATACAGACACAGACATTCCACAGGCCTTTGTGCGTCACAGATAAATACGCCAAGCAAATATTTCTCCAGCGTGTGGGATATGAACGAGAACAAGTCAATTGGGATGTTTCTGGGATCACCCTTGTGGGGGACCAGACATGGGGGGGGGGGGGGGGGGGGAGGTTACATGTAACCAAGGAGGAGATTGGGGGAAGGGGGAGGGGGAGGGTGGGGGGGGGTACAAAGGTAAGGTTTCCAGGAGAACTGAAGAGAGGTGCCGGGCAAGAGCAAGGATTTCAGGGGAAATGGTGATGGCAAAAGGGGGAGAGATGAACAAATGACATTTAAGCTCGGGAAAAGAGAGCCAGCAATAGAAAAATAGAACAGGAAAACTGGGTACAGTTGCATATCATCGAGTGATGAAAGAAAGTGGCAGGCTTTCAAGGGTCAGTCAGTGAAAGCGAACTGTTATGGGAGATAACACTAACAATCCAGCCCATGTAATATTTGCTTTGGAAACTACTTAGTTTGTTTGCTGTATCCACTACTACAATACTACTCCATGACTAGCAAGTCTGTGAAGTCAGCTACAAAACAGACGTGTAAAACCTTTCCTTCCCTAATTAACAGCAACACCAATACGCAAAGTTTGCTGTAGGTCAAAGAGGAATGCAAGCCGAACATTATCTGGCATTCAAACAGTTTAGAAACAAATCAATTTCCTGGTGTACAAATGCTTAGAGATCCATCTGTCGACTTAAATGTCAAGCAAATCAGTATGATTAGCCAATATGTAATCATACGCACAATAAGTAAATTTACCCATCCATTATAGATTCTGCATAGGGACTAGGCCTATCTCAGTTATTATGCGACTGTTTAACCCTTTGACACCGGAATTTTTTTCGAGGTGACCCGTCAGGGACTGGATATTTTATGAAGCGACTCACAGGCATCTGAATTAATTTTCAAAAACACTGGTCAACCCTTACTCATCAGGTTCATCATGAAGTACACCCACCATATCTCATATTTGAATAAATATAACACATACATATGTTTATAAGTGTCCAAGACAGTTGGACACTTTTAATATGCCCTGGTAACAAACTGGTTGCCATGGCAACCATCACCCCAGAAGGTGCTATACAACAGTTTTTCATCATAATTCTACATCATGAGTTCCTGGAATCTTCGGGGCAAATCACTTACAATAAAATTTAATGCATATAAACACATTGTATTAGAACTAAATCTTTCATATGATACATGTACTAACAATATACATGGTTATGAGTTTTTGTTACAAATTAAGTGCAGACATGTAGGTCTATCAGTAAATCGGACCCAAGTGATAAGTCGGTAACCGATAGGCGAGAGGACCGTACATTGTGCCATACAATGCGTAAACAATTGTTTCCATGACTGTCAATTAATAGACAAATTGCATTTAATATATATATAAATATATGATGTAGGCCTATAGATGGTGCTTGCCTCATCTGGTTACCATGGTGATCTATTTCATTGTAATAGGGGGCCTATGAAGCCATTATATACTTCTTTGTGAAATCATTCGACCCTTGAAAGTAAATGTTGTACCTCCAGCTAGACTGATTTTGAGATGTTGAGAGTAAATCAGTGCATCTAAAGCAGAATGATTAATAAATACAGGTACTCAAATTATATCTAAAATTGATTATTCAATGACTTTTGGATTTGTTTATGACCTCAGGTTTAGCCCATTGTGCAGCTACAGTGCTCTTCTGCTACTGTGTGCTTCTCACCTGTTCATCTGATAGATCACAACTCTAGTGTTGGGATTCCTACCCGCCCCCCCCCCCCCACTCCCTCCCCAAATATCCAGCATTGCAGGGGCTTGTGATAACTCATTATTACCAACAGGGGTGTCCAGGATACTGGTGATAGCTACCAAGTGATGTTCCATGCCCAACCCTATTTTTCTTGGAATGAAGCAGCAAACTATCATGAACGCTTCTGATTCACACTTGTATAATGCCTCCACCTACACTTCCATTTTGCTTCAAACTTAGCGAATGAGAAAAAAAGTACCCATAACCCCCTCTCAACATTCCATATATGGACCTGTCCAACTTGTCACAGTAATCTACGGAGTCTGTGATGTGTCATTGGAGATAATCTGGTTATATACTAGTATGACAACTTTCAACTTGACTGAATTTTCTTTCCCCAATGTGCTGAATATTTATACAGTTCCAGTTGGATTGTCAGATGTAATTGATTAATTGATGAGATAATTTTCTTTGCTGTATGTTATGAATATTTTAAACGACCCCTTTCGGACACCATACTTTCCATATGTATCCTGATTCCGGGGCCCGTGTTATGACATCATCGGATCATGTGATCAATCATGGCAGCTTTGACACAAGAGCTCTGCTGCTTTGCTGTGACAAACTTGGTCAAATAAATGTTGTTTTTTCGTTTGAATCACAAAAATGTGACAAACAAACATCTGAATACATATCTGGCGACCAATAGATAAAGTTACAGGTCAGTTTGTTCTTTAGAACCATTCAAACGAACTTCTGTTTTTGCGAGTGTCAGAGCACTGACATGTGACATTTTACGAGGCAAATTTGGCGGGAATGTGCAGCAATCTGTCAACTAATTGCGGGCTGTCATTATTTTTATTTTGATAAATTCATGATGATCCAAGTACACATACTTTTATTATATATTCATCCACCAAATTGTGAAGTTTTGTGTAATTTGCGCGAGTAAAACTTCCTTTATGACACATCTCGCATCCTAATGTCAAAAGTCAAACGTACGGCAACTCGCGATGGCTGGAGGTAGCAACAAAACGCAACTCGCGATAGCCAGTGGTAGCAACAAAACGCAACTCGCGGCGGCATAGGGTTAAACAATTATAAGATGATATCGATCAAGACTGCCACTTGATGGCCCAGCCAGCCACCATGAGAGGCCAACAGCTCCCACCGACAACGACAACGCAGATTTACACAGCCACAATTAATATGTTGAAATCATCAGCTGTAAAACACCAGTGGGTTTTACATGTCATTAGGTACAGGGAAAGAGCCGGGGCAGTTATCGGGAGAGCCGACTAGGCTGATACACTTCTCCCGCAGCGCCCGCGCACAAACACAGCGGACATTGTGGCACATCAGCGGCACATTGCCCTGTACAACAGTGGTCTATTACCGGCTGTAACTTGTTAGTGGCTTCTACACCCCCCCTAGATACCCTCTCCCCTACCCCCACCCCACCCCAGGCAGCAGCCCTCCCCCCCTCCATTATCATCCCCCCCTTAGCACCCTAATAACAATCTCCTAGCGCCCCCAAACCAGTGATCAATGTCTGCACAATATGCACAGTCATCCGAGCGAGAAAGTAAAAATAATCTTAATATTCTCGCTGCCGCGC
The DNA here is from genome assembly GCA_949152475.1 of Terebella lapidaria. NCBI lineage: Eukaryota > Metazoa > Annelida > Polychaeta > Terebellida > Terebellidae > Terebella > Terebella lapidaria. The sequence continues at coordinate 75,090,997 of OX424555.1, forward strand.
CAACCTGCCAGCCCAGCAATGTCGGAAACAGATAGCTCTGATGTTCTATTGATTTCGTCTGGATTGTGGCGGATTGACGTCTCCATGATGGGGGCCGTTTGTGCGGCTACCACGCGAAGATTGTGGACCGTCCAACTTCGGATAGGTGGCGCCACTCACAAAGCCGATCATTACAAAAGACGCAGAATCAAAGGAAAGAATCTTAAGCGACCACGCCGACCAGCCAAAGATGACGACTGCTGAGTTGGTCAATAAGACTGCCCCAACCTCCCCCTCTACCTGCCTCAACCTGCCCCACCCTCCTCTCACCGCCTGGGTGGGGACAGCGTCTGAGCCAGACCAAATGGAGACACTAAAGAAATGCGATATATATATATACATATATATATATATATATACTAAATAACCATCTTTTCTGTAATTGAGATATTCATGACATTGTGGCGATGAAAACTGCAATTCTTCTGCTTTTTAGCTTGATTGTCATGTGCTGTAGACAAATTGTCTCATGCATCTCTTCATTATTATGACTATGGTCACACTGTTTTATCTTGTCCTATTATCAGATATAAAATACTGAATGACTAGCTGCCTATCAGTAAGAAAGATTCTCTTGTGCTAATTACTCTAGTTGCCATGGTTACATGATGTGGGAGTCATTACACATGGAAGTGTGACCCCTGTATATTGTCCACATGATTAGTTCCTTCAGGTGTGAGACCAGGAACAGTGGACAATAATGACAATCAGCCGAATCACCTCAAGCCAATCAATAGTTATTACTATGTTTCTTGGATCTACACTATCAATCCTACAAGACATCCCCTCTCAGTCACTGCCCCAATCTCTCATCTCCCGCTCCTTCTTCCATTAAAACTCTCCATTCAGGTTTTGATACTTGCCCAAAAAAGGCTACAAATCTCATTTCAATCTCACCGATTATGGTGCAAGGAACGCCCCGGGTTGAAATTTCTACCGATTTAGACACTTCTGCCGCCAAAATGCCAATTTGCCCATGCAGCGGAGCATATGAAAACCAAGAGGAATTCGATAAATTCAATAAGCCATCTCCGCTGTGGCAATTATGTCTGGCAATACTGGTAAGGCCTCGGGGCCGGACGTCCTAGCATCATGTTTTGTTTGGCAGGATTCACTTCTTTGCAACCTCGCTGGCCGATTGACTGCACAGAATTCATCAGTATCAGAATCCAGCACACAGAGACCACTCATCGTGGAGCTTCCTCCCAGCTAAAGGTATAAAGTACACTAAAAGATGACGAGACTATCGCCGAGATTCCACCGAGAGAGCGCAGAATTCCGGCAGAGACTGGGATGATTGAGTGGCGAATTTGGAATTATGGGGGGAAAAAAAGAAGAAAATTCTCTCCTGGAGCCGGTATCAGTGCGGACGGGACAAGAAACAAGACACGAGTGAGAAAGGAGTTAATATGGATGAGAATTCCATGTTGGGGAAAAGCCAGTGCATGTGGAGCCAGATAAAGGAAGCAATAAAGGTTATTATATGTGTCCTGTCCCATTAGGTATTCTGTCCTTGTTGCATTCTCGCTCACCAATGTCCCCTTCCAATCCTCCTGTGCACCATTCTCCCAGCCATTTATGCCACCAGCTCCACTCGTCGCCATAGAACCCAAATCTTCAGGGCCATAGATGATTGCTATGTACAAATATGGTGGAGAGTCCGGGCCGGCAGTCACTGAGTGTCAGTGTGGTAGTGGTTGCTGGGGGGTGGGAAGGGGAGAGAGTTGGGGGGGGGGGAGAGAAGGGTGAAGGGGGAACACTGCTAACAGGCCATCGATCTATCAATACACCCTACAGCCAAATAATGACAGATTTATCCATGTGGATTCCCGGAGCTGATGCCAGGGACTCACTGAAGTTCCTGAAGAGCTAGGATGAGCTCGTCTGTCAGCGAAGTTGCCGGGAACCTTGAAGACTGACGACACGACGTGGGAGAACACAGCGACCATGGGACAATCATCATTAGACGTCTCCGCGACGTCGAGAGGAGATCTCTCCTTACCCCGACCTCCGACACTCCTCGACCGTCCACAGGGGGCGCCACCAGCCGAGACTCGCAGCCCGCTGATCAGACTAATTGTGTGCAATCAAACGGGCTACCAACTGTAATCTGGTCCCTGACTTGGCCACATCACGGAACCCTTTAGTGTAGCAGTGTCACACGATAGAGCCCCTCCCCCCTCCCCCACCCTGCTCAGATCCTGCCCACCCCCCTCACACCCACGCCACTTGCTGGCTACTTCCTAATCAAGCTAATCCAGTCAGGGACGCTGTTAATTGTAAGCTGTTACCGTGTGATTCAAGAGAAACACATTAGGAACCAGGAGTCTCATGCTGTCCATTCATAGACTGCAGCGCTCTGACCAAGCCATCCAAACAGCGTTCTAACTGAACACTTGTAGCAGATAATCAGGGCGCAGTTGCTCGGTAATACGTAATACATCATCAATGACAGAAGTCCAAGTAATTGGAATCTACATGCACACCATATTTTATGCGGAACCAGACAATTTAATTTTTTGCATGTTGAGTTTTTGTCATCACGTTCGTTGAAATCGTGTTATTGCAGCACGCGTGGAACTGAGAGAATTTCAGTAAATGCTTCGAATGCGCTTCTATAAATTCATCAGGAGTCTGACATTTATCCCAAGACATTGTCAGCATTTGGCGAAGCCAGGTGTCAATTTTCATATGAGCATTTCCTGTGATATATAACTTTTGATGACACTTCATATAAATTTACCTTTATCTTAATATTTTTTCTCTGTTTTCCATATCCAATTGTTTTTTGTAGTTAGAGCCAGTAGTCTTGACTACCAAAGGGGTGGCAGCTGGGTGGCCCATAAACAATATACATCTATCATTACATAGAGAGCATGCAATAGGATGCCCATCGTACATAACGTGATGCACAAAGAAACCTGCTTAGAACTGCATTATTGTGCCGACAGATGTAAGTTATCGAACAATCATGCCCTGCTGAAATCTCTTCGAGTTAATATCAATAGGGACTGGCAGCAAAATGAATTATATTGATTTTTAAATACGCTTATATAGTGAAAGGTGTTTTTTGTCACTGATTTCTTTGCATGTCTCATGATATTTTTTTCATTGTGTCATACTCATTGACAGATTTCAATCAATCAAATATAATTTTTCGATGAAAATTAGCATCATGAACAATAATTTTGTTGAGTAAAAGCAACAACGCTTGAGAGGATAGTTATAGATGCACTGACCTGTTTTATACAAGTGAGTCGCTCGTTGGTCTGATGGATGTGTCTTTCCATCTCACTCATGGTTCCGGTTGAGTGGATGCAGCTCTAAGCCAGAGCTGGATCGGTCGGGCGTCGTCATAGAGTAACCTGGCGACACACGAGCTGCACGGATGTGTAGTGGTAATGTCCAGGGCTACATGTCACATACAAGACAGGTGCTTCATAGTCATCCTATCCAACAGCCTCCTAGCTCACAATCCAGTAACAATAGGTTCACAAAGTAATCAGTAACAAGCAAAGCGGTGTAGATTCTAACAGTTTGGTTGCCCGGTGTGCACAGTTTTCAGCTTTTCTTCTGTCTTGCAACTTGCAGGGGTAGAAGACACTTGTCCGCGTACACTAATTGCCGTGACGACGTAACGTCTGATGCGTCTCAGGAGTCTTCCATCATGCGTCCAGCATCCTCAAAATAGTCTGCTCTTCTGCAAATATCATAAAAAAACAGAACTATTCATAAGTAAGCTGGTTGACAATCACATATATCTTTGCATCTAGAGGGAAGGAAATTCTGGTGGGATAAATATCAAGGAAAACAAGAACAAGTAAAAGAAAACAACAGTTCTATGAACTTGCCAGACATCTGTATCTGTAAGACAAGATATTTCACAAAACTGTGTTGTGTCATTGTACAAAAACTATACATATAAAGTTGATGTCTTGAGGGTAAAAACTATCCATCTGTTATGGTACAATAACTAGAGGGTGGTCGGGAGAGGTAGTCTCCTGCTACGTTTTGGAATAAAGTGTGTGACGTCGTTTTCCCGAAAAAATTAATGTTTTTTTTTTTGGCGGCCATCTTGTTTTTCCGATTCGGCTGAAATGCAATAGCAACCTGCCACAGGGTTGGTTGTATGTGTACAAAATGTTTCGTGATGATATCTTGGTACGTTTCGAATACGGTAAATAATGTGACTTTGTTTCCCGAAAAAAACTAGACGCTTCCGGTCGCCTACGACCGCTTGGGTGTATCCCCCGTAGCCCTATCATCCCTGTTGCCCCAAATATATCACTGATGTACATTGTGAGTGTGAAACCTTTCAAGCTTATTGAAGGTCGAATTCAAGATCACCACTAAAATCACTGCATTCGAATTTCCATTTCGACATGTTCGAAAAAAATAACGAAATTACAGCCAGATAAAAGTTTTCACCTAAAGCTATATTTCAACTCAGAATATTTGACAAACTTGGTTCCAAGTTGCGAGATGACTAAATTGGAGCCAGATTGAACTTTTCACTATAAGTTATATTTCAACTCATACTATGTGCCAAACTTGGTTCCAAGTTGAAATTCAAAGTAAAAGTTGACCAAAACTACATTTCAAGATGACGATATTGGAGCCAGATCGATCTTTTCACCATAAATTATATTTTAATTCACAATTTGTGCCAAACTTGGTTTCAAGTCGAAATTTGAGGTAAAAGTTGACTTTACTGGTAAAAATAATGTTAACTTATCCGGTTACACCCATGAAATCTCTACTGGACAAAACTTTTAAATTGTTGAGCTCAATAATAAATGTTTCTTGTCTTAACTATTTTTCTTGAGGTCAATAATAGACTTAACTAGTTAAAATGATGTTAACTTATTCGGCTACAGCCATGAAATCTCTACTGCACAGAAGCTTTACCTTGTTGAGCCCAATAATAAATGTTTCTTGTCTTAACTATTTTTATTGTGGTCAACAATAGACTTAACTAGTAAAAATAATGTTAACTTATTCGGTTACACCTGTGAAATCTCTACTGGACAAAACCTTTACCTTGTTGAGCTCAATAATAAATGTTTCTCGTCTTAACTATTTTTATTGTGGTCAATAATAGACTTTACTAGTAAAACCAATGTTAACTTATTCAGTAATATTGTTCTTTTTTCACCAAAAACATCAGTTCTGTATTCTGAACAAGAATCCAGTGCAATTTGCTTTCATAGTACAGGTTATTGGAGTGATCACACATGTCAAAGTAGGTATTTTGAATTGTCGTAATAAGTTAACCTCTCAAACTTATTAATATTTATTCGATCATTCTGAAAAACAATAGGTTTCGTGTGATGGTCTTTCTCATTGAGCCTGTGCGATTTCATCATCATTCATTGAAAACTCCCACCCGTAGAGCGTTCACAACCCATGTGTGTTAAACAGGCTAATTTGAGCACAAAATGTTACGCCAATTGGCTATTTTGGTTGCTATGGCAACCAAAATCGATAGGTGTCCAGATCTCACCATAAGACATGTCCATATGAAATATTATCAAAATCGGTTCATATTTGCAAGCTGCAGCGCGTTCACAAGAAAGTGTCTGCGGACGCGGCGGCGGCGCGACGATCGTAAATCCATAGTATCCGCCGAACTTTGTTCGGGGGATACAATAATTTTTTATTTGTGGCATCCATCCTGTTTTTCCAATTCGGCTGAAATTGAATAGCAAATGACCTCAGGGCCCGATATATGCACATGTATATATATATATACACATATATCTTGGTACGCTTCAGAATAAATTGTGTGACGTCTTTTCTGGACAGCGCACGATGCACGGGAAATCGCATAAATCCCCCTCCGTGGGACATAATACGATAATCACCAGTGACCATTATACTATAATTCAACTCTATAATAATATTATTATATTATAACTATTGAACCAGTTACAACATCAATATGCTGTTATACTGCACTACTCAGATCAAAGAGTGATTTGATATGAACTACCCTCATATTTTCAATGCAGCAGGTGTGTAATATACACTCCGTAAGTGTTTTCTATCCAATATATCATGGTATCAAACAGTCATTCATCAAGCACTGGAACTAATCAATTATTAAAACATCTTGAATTCCAGACTTCTGCTTTATTGAATATAATGACCAAATGAATGTTTTTAATATTCCTAAAGCCTTGCTATGATCGTGCTAATTATGACGATGATAAATCCTCACTATCCAATTTGTTGCGTGCAGCCAGGGTAGCCATCGTGATATTGTGACCAGCCATGATAATAGCATTTTCTTGTTTATAATCTTGATTATCCCTCCCTGTTGTACCTGCATGGAGCTGTGAACGTGATAGACCACTTGCATGTCATAAAACAAGGGAGTCACACACAAACGACCAAGAACGCCTTGTTACACGTGGGCAAATAGTACATTTCATGTCAGACTGCCATTTGCTCAGTTTGCAGAGACTGCGGACAAAGGGCAATAATAAATCTATAATACGCCGGGCCACCACGCTTTCATGCACAGTGACAAGGGGAATAAATTCTCCAACAAGTAAGCGAGCATTAATCCCTTTCCCAATGCAACAGTGCAATATCTGTTGAGGGTCTGCCACCGACCCTGTCAAACTAGCAAAAGTGGCTGCCACCCCAGTAAAACCAGCCACCACCCCAGTAACACCAGCCCCACCCCAGCAACACCAGGTGCCACCCCAGTAACACCAGCCACCACCCCAGTAACACCAGCCACTACCCCAGTAACACCAGTCACCACCCCAGCAACACCAGTCAACACCCCCAGTAAAACCAGTCACCACCCCAGTAACACCAGCCACCACCCTAGTAACACCAGTCACCACCCCAGTAACACCAGCCACCACCCCAGCAACACCAGTCAACACCCCAGTAACAGCAGCCACCACCCCAGTAACAGCAGCCACCACCCCAGTAACACCAGCCACCACCCAGGTAACACCAGCCACCACCCCAGCAACACCAGCCACCACCCCAGCAACACCGGTCACCACCCTGGCAACACCAGTCACCACCCCCAGTAAAACCAGCCACCACCCCAATAACACCGGCCACCACCCCAGCAACACCAGCCACCACCCCAGCAACACCAGTTACCACCCCCAGTAACACCAGCCACCATGCCAGTAACACCAGCCACCACCCCAGTAACACCAGATGCCACCCCTAACCCAAGCCACCACCCCGGTAACACCAGCCACCACCCCAGTAACACCAGACACCAAACCCGGTAACGTCAGCCGTCACCCAAGTAACACCAGGTGCCACCCCAGTAACAGCAGCCACCACCCCGGTAAAACCAGCCACCACCCCAATAACACCGGCCACCACTCCAGCAACACCAGTTACCACCCCCAGTAACACCAGCCACCACCCCAGTAACACCAGATGCCACCCCTAACCCCAGCCACCACCCCAGTAACACCAGCCACCACCCGAGTAACACCAGACACCAAACCCGGTAACGTCAGCCGCCACCCAAGTAACACCAGGTGCCACCCCAGTAACAGCAGCCACCACCCAGGCAACACCAGCCACCACCCCAGTAACACCAGACACCAAACCCGGTAACACCAGCCGCCACCCAAGTAACATCAGCCGCCACGCCAGTAACAGCAGCCACCTCCTGGTAACACAAGCCACCACCCCAGTAACAGCAGCCACCACCCCGGTAACACCAGCCACCACCCCAGTAACACCAGACAAAAAACCCGGTAACACCAGCCGTCACCCAAGTAACACCAGCCACCACCTCAGTAACACCAGCTGCAACACCAGCCACCACCCCATTAACACCAGCCACCATCCCGGTAATACCAGCTGTCACCCATTAACACCAGTCACCACCCCCAGAAACACCAGGTGCCACCCCAGTGACACCAGTCACCACCCTGGTAACACCAGCCGCCACCAATGTAACACCAGTCACCACCCCAGTAACACCAGGTGCCACCCCAGTAACTTCAGTCACCACCCCGGTAACACCAGCCGCCACCCAAGTAACACCAGGTGCCACATAAATAACACCAGCCACTACCCGAGTAACACCAGGTGCCACCCCAATAACACCAGGGCCACCCTAGTAACACCAGCTGCCACAAAGTAACACCTGCCGCCACCCAACTAACAGCAGGTGCCACCCCAGTACCACCAGTCACCACCCCGGTAACACCAGCCGCCACCCAAGTAACACCAGGTGCCACCCAAGTAACACCAGGTGCCACCCCAGTAACACCAGCTGCTACCCAAGTAACACCAGTCACCACCCCAGTAACACCAGCCACCACCCTAGCAACACCAGTCAACACCCCCAGTAAAACCAGCCACCACCCCAGTAACACCAGTCACCACCCCAGTAACACCAGCCACCACCCCAGCAACACCAGTTGCCACCCCCAGTAACACCAGCCACCATGCCAGTAACACCAGCCACCACCCCAGCAACACCAGCCACCATCCCAGTACCACCAGATGCCATCCCTAACCCCAGCCACCAACCCGGTAACACCAGCCACCACCCCAGTAACACCAGACACCAAACCCGGTAATGCCAGCCACCACCCAAGTAACACCAGGTGCCACCCCAGTAACACCAGCCACCACCCCGGTAACACCAGCCACCACCCCGGTAACACCAGCTGCCACCCATGTAACACCAGTCACCACCCCAGAAACACCAGGTGCCACCCCAGTAACACCAGTCACCACCCCAGTAACACCTGCCGCCACCCAAGTAACACCAGGTGCCACCCAAATAACACCAGCCGCTACCCCGTAACACCAGGTGCCACCCCAGTAACACCAGCCGCACCCAAGTAACACCTGCCACCACCCCAGTAACATCAGCCACCACCCAACTAACACAAGGTGCCACCCCAGTAACACCAGTCACCACCCCGGTAACACCAGCCGCCACCCAAGTAACACCAGGTGCCACCCCAGTAACACCAGCCGCCACCCAGGTAACACCAGGTGCCACCCCAGTAACACCAGCCGCCACCCAAGTAACACCAGGTGCCACCCCAGTAACACTTGCCACCACCCCAGTAACACCAGCCGCTACCCAAGTAACACCAGGTGCCACCCCAGTAATACCAGCCACCACCTCAGTAACACCAGCTGCCACCCAATAAACACCAGCCACCACCCCATTAACACAAGGCACCACCCCAGTAACACCAGCCGCCACCCAAGTAACACCGGGTGCCACCTCAATAACACCAGCCACCACCCTGGTAACACCAGCCACCACTCCAGTAACACCAGCTGCTACCCATGTAACATCAGGTGCCACCCCAGTAACACCAGCCGCCACCCAACCAGGTGCCACCCCAGTAACACCAGTCACCACTCCAGTAACACCAGCTGCTACCCATGTAACATCAGGTGCCACCCCAGTAACACCGGGTGCCACCTCAATAACACCAGCCACCACCCTGGTAACACCAGCCACCACTCCAGTAACACCAGCTGCTACCCATGTAACACCAGCCGCCACCCAAGTAACACCGGGTGCCACCTCAATAACACCAGCCACCACCCTGGTAACACCAGCCACCACTCCAGTAACACCAGCTGCTACCCATGTAACATCAGGTGCCACCCCAGTAACACCAGCCGCCACCCAACCAGGTGCCACCCCAGTAACACCAGTCACCACTCCAGTAACACCAGCTGCTACCCATGTAACATCAGGTGCCACCCCAGTAACACCAGCCGCCACCCAACCAGGTGCCACCCCAGTAACACCAGTCACCACCCCAATAACATCAGCCCCCCCACACACACACACACACAGACACATCCTCTGTGTGCTGCCAGCCATGGCCCACTCGTGGCAATCGGAGTCTTGATCTCTATAGTGCGATTTAAAGGAGCTCTGATGAACGCAGTGCACACTCAGGGGATCAATGGCACTCCTAACAAACTAGCGGTAAAATCCCGCTTACAATTGATTCTATACAACCCTGCCCTGCCCCCCCCCCCCCCTCCCCCACACACACATCTCCCACAGTCATCCAACCCCTTGACACTATCCTAGTGATGGCATCATGCCCATGGACAAACCAATATGTTCTGCTCCAGCTGCAAAATCAATGACAAATCAGACTCCATGAAGTCGCATTACAGAATTGCTTCTTTCCGCCAAGCTGAAAGAGTGTTATTTCAGCATGTATCAGTCATTAATGTTTTCGGTACATATAAGTACTGGATTGAAACGGTGAAGCTGGTGTCCTGGAATGGTGGTCCGATGACCCACACTCTGTGAGAGGTTTGGGGAGGGAATCAGACCAATGCATTGATATGTCTATGCACATGATCAAAAGTTCTTCAATGAGAAAGACCACTAGCATATAATGCCTTCTTACATTATGCAACAATATTTATGAATCTATTTATCTATCTGCCTTTTGCTGCTGATGAGGCGGTGTCAATAAACTGTTCCTGTGTCCTTTACTCCTTGCCAGTGGTGGCAGTCATGCGGCAAAAGTCTGTATATCTATAATCGTTACATTCGGCCTGTGCGCCGACTAATTCTTGTGTAACGTTATAAAATCTATTGGGTAATGTTTCAGGCCAATTAATAATTGACGGATCGTCGCAACCCTGATCAATAATGCCGCACTGGGAAGCAAGCGCTGCCTTTTGTCCACAAGTGTCTCTCCCTTCTCTCTGACAAATACGCTCAACGTTATTATTTATAACTAAACGATACAGCCATTTCTCGTCTGGCTGCGGCTGTTATAGATCCAGAGTGGAGCAATGTAGACGTGCTGCTTTATGTGGGTTACTTATCATTATTGATGCAGAAAAAAAGCCTACCAAAACAGTTCCATGTACTTAGTAGTGACTGCAAGTGACAGTTTGTATAATGGATTGGCAAGACACTACACCAAACCACACAGCTAAAATCAAATCACTACTGAATCAAAATCTCCGCAATTCCACAAATAGTTGCTTTCCTATACATGGTATATGTAGCAAAATATACTTCTTTTATATGGTTTAATATTTAACAAAAGAAAATTAGTCCAAGGGCTAAGATAGCTAGGTTACCAGCCAATTTTGGTTTTAAGCATTGCAGGTGACATATGACCTTGAGATGCTCAAATCAAGGTCATCTTTGTGAACTTCAGTGTCACCATAAGACTTTCTACATGTTCATAATACAAACATAATATAAGCTCTATCAACCAACTATTTTGTCTGTAGAAGCCAATTTACACTAACACACGTCAGGTCAGGCAAGATTATGATATTTGACCTTCAAGGTCATTTAAGGTCGAGTTAAAGGTCACCAAAAGATATGCTATACATGACTTCTATGCTAATACACAATCCTAACCTGTATGTGTTAGTATTTAAGCCTCAGAGGCCAATTTACGCAATACACGTCAGACATTTTGCACTCAGGTCATCCGAGGTCAAGCTCAAGGTCATCATTAGCTGTTCCATATGACTTCCTGTATGCTCATAATGCAAACTCAAGCTCTATCTATAAGCAATTCATCTGTAGAGGCAAATTTGGGCATTTTGTTACCCAAAAATGGCTGTTTTGACCTTTCAAGGTCATCGAAGTTCAAATTCAAAGTCACCTCTCAAATCGCCATATATGACTTTCTATTTGGAAGTGTCAATATCCAAGCTATATCTCCAAGCGTTACATGAGCACAGTTCTGGGAGCTCCCACTATGAAAGAAAAAGTGCTGAAAATTTTTTTCAAAGGGTGAAAAAAATTTGTCCACCGAGAAATGGCCTAAAATGGATAGTAATGCGATTTGGGCCAAAATATTTTTTTAAAAAAACCTCAAAGCTGATAAAAAAATGACCAACAAAGTTTAAAATTGAGCATTTTTCGACTAAAACGGCCGCCATTTTGAGAAAAGAAAAAAAAACTCCTTTTCGAATTATTTTGAGATATCTTTTCCCAAATTTTCAAAAAGATTGGGCCGTAAAATTTAAAGATAAAAATGTGGACGGATGACGACGATGGATGAACAGCTAGACGGACGACGAACGCAACGCCACGGCAATAGGTTATCAGACCATAGATCCGGTAACCTAAAATGTGGACGGACGACGGACATAACGCAAAGGCAATATGTTATAGGTCCGGTAACCTAAAAATGAGTTCCTGGGTCTCGTTAGACTCTTTTGTTTTTGAATCAAAATGAAAGCAATTCAATATAAAAACATGACCTTTCAGAACATTCAGTTCAGAGTCACCTGATTATGCTCACAATCAATAATTTACCAGTAGGAGAGATAAAACATTAGTATCCTATACTTTTTCACCTAACAAGTTTTTGAATTGTGCCTCCTAAACGGCAATAGGTTATCGGACCATAGGTCTGGTAACCTAAAATGTGGACGGACGACGGACATAACGCAAAGGCAATATGTTATAGGTCCGGTAACCTAAAAATGAGTTACACTCTTTTGTTTTTGAATCAAAATGAAAGAAATTCAATATAAAAACATGACCTTTCAGAACATTCAGTTCAGAGTCACCTGATTATGCTCACAATCAATAATTCACCAGTAGAAGAAATAAAACATTAGTATCCTATACTTTTTCACCTAACAAGTTTTTGAATTTTACGTCCTATCTATTTTTATAATGCTAAACTTGTATCATTACATCAAGTTACAAAATATCTGCATTCATATTAATATTGTTATGCAAACGAACTGCTAAATTTTGCCAAATTCAAGATGAATATCATAAGTGAAGGATAGGGCTGGTAAACATTACCTGCACAGAATGTTCTCTGGAGTGACATGATGAAAGATACTCTATCCCCGATGCCACTACACCCAGTCATACAAGTGACAAAAGATAAGCATGTTGAAGTCACTCTTTCAATCTCTAGCTAGTGTTGTTCCAAGTTAATAATACAGAATAAATGGAGCAAATATTACATCGCGATCTAATAACTAAGCGAAATGCAATCAATATCAACAAATACCAGCTTATTGATCGTCGTGTCACTATTAACATTTCCATTGAATGATATTATCGCCACCAGCTCAGATATATTCGCCCCCTTATGTCTGTATGTGGCTCCTGAGGCTTCGATTTACATCGCACTTTATTCATTCTGATCGATAATAGGTGAATTGAAATAACTTTATATTATAATTGTTACGTATTGACTCTATTGCGTAGACTGTGTCTTTTTTTTTAGCCGTTTTTTATTGCAGCCATGATCAGAGCACAAACAGTGCAACAGGTTGAGCCATTGATCAACACCAATCAATACACTAACGCTCCTAATTGATAAGATTTAGAAGAATTACACATAGCTGAGTGTTGCATTTAAACCTTGCCACAGCAGATCACATGGCCTTTGAAATTCTTAAGGACAAGAAGTTAAACAACAAAAAAGTACATAATCAAATCAATAAAATATAATAAATGACTAACTTGTGATTAGATGTGATAACACATATCACCTACCAAAGTGAACTGTCAAGTAACAAGAGTAAAGATTAATTTAAAAGCTTCGAACAAATACCGACTGGCGTGCTGTCACAAAATTCTTATGCTCATGGTCTGTAAATTATTGTAAAGATCATCAAGTCTATTTCGATGTTATTCATATGATTGTATTCTATCATGCATTATTGGTATTTGTCTACATGTCAGCAGTTGTCAGATCTATGTGATGCATTAACTGACATTCAACATCCCAGAATGACTCCTGAACTTAACTGATGGTTAGGGAGAAATTACATATGCAGTAGTTGTATACTAGTAATATCTATCTTCTTGCTGCTGTTCACTGTTTTCTTTTGGATTTGTTCTTTCACAAACATATGAATATTGTATTCATTGTACCGGTGCGTATAAAGCGGGAACAGTGAAGACACAGTGATGAAAACGTGGGCAATGTTCTGATGACACCAATGTACCCAGAACCAGATATAGTACGGTCAGCTGATTCTGTCCCAGGGAGCTTCCGCAGTCATCTTGCACCTGAGTGGTCATCGACCCCATATGTCAGTAATTCCTCAGTCAATCACTCTGAACCTGTAAATCCAATCATGAATCAACACATTGCCTACTTAAACCATTCACATAGCTGTGTGTGTTCCTTGTTCACCAGTCCATGATCAGAGTTGTTATCAGAGTGATATAACTGCATGCTGCCCCTCACTGACCATGTGTCCAGTCACTCACCTACACAACCTTGCCCAGTCAATTACACCTTCTCGCAACCTTACAAAGGCAGTTGACTTGCACCAGATTATAATGTCTATTTGCTCAGTGGTCTCCCAGAAATTGTCTGTTGTGTCCACAAGTGGCATATATCTTACCTTGGCCTATTGGCTTTATTGTCCAGCAAGCTGCTCTAGTGTTGTTCCGCTGAATGCTTGAGAGGCGCATCTTCAAGATACATAACGAGTATTGATTGTGGCTGATGTCAGGGGCGGGATGGCGGTCCTTGAAGATATTGAGACTTGTTGATCTGTGACTTTAAACAGACATCGCTCACTTGCTCACTCGCTCACACGTCGCCAACTCTCAATGACAAGATCTTCTCAGGACCGTGTAGAGATGACAGAGAGGCAGATTTTCTCTCTTGTAGAACTAACGTTGTGGTGCTGTCTTATTCACTTGTGTTCCGATACAAGGTCAGTGATGACATCTTGTGAGACACTGGGAAGCCTTGCAAGGGTCTGTATAACTTCACAGGTATCAGGCTGTATGCAGAATGGCATGTCCAGGTGTCACAGCATTTTCTTCAGCCGGTTGCCTTTATGCACATTTGTTTTCAATTCTCATTCTGGCTATGGTATTTTGTAGTTGTTGCTTTATCATATATGTTTTGAATGGTGGATGTTACCGATTAAACAATACCAATAATGGTACATTTATCACATGGTTTATGTGACACAAAGATCCGATTGCTTTGACCTGGCAGTATGATTCCTTGACACGGCAGTGTTCAGTCTCTATAGACTCCTGTAATCAGGCAGTAATCCCTGCAGTCACGCAGCCTGTGGTGTCACGGCCATGTATCGTTATTACCTGTCCAGATCAAGACTCACTTCCACGCCACCGTTCTTGCTGCCTGATTGATTATTGTTCCTCAACTCTTATGCTAGATGAAACAAATCAAGTTCCCTTTTCTGATAAACAACAATCAAGCCAAAGAAAAAAAAATCCCCGTGAGCGCGTAGCGGCATACGTCAATCAAGTGGCGAGGAGATATGATGTCAATCCGACAGCGCCGCGGCTCACAAAGAGCATTAATTATAGGCTATAACGTTAAATGGCTTAGGTGCTTCAGCACTGCCACTGATCCCCATTGGTGCCGCAATTAGCGGACAATGCATTTGTCATCAGTGCCTTTAAACTGAGGAGGGCGCGTATTGTATCGGGATGCCTGTTTATAGACATGTGTTCGAGGGGAGGCTGGGAGGACTGGTCGCCTAGGCGTTGAGGACATCCTCTGGCCCGGGGAGCTCGCAAGGGCAGTCAGTCTGTCACAGTATCTGTAGCAGCCCACCCACCCCGCGCCCGGCGCCGCATGCCAGCCCGCGGCCCCACATCAGACACCCTCCCCGCTTTATTACACCACAAACCCCCTCACACCCTGGCAACACTTCCCTTTCTTGGCACCTCCTGAGAATATATCACAGGACAAAGCAGCCCTCTATCTGGCAGTGATGCTATTTGGCCGCAGCTCTCTAATTGATGTAGCTCTCGCTTACTGCGTCCTGACGTGCTGCTAGACGCTCGCTCGCTCGCTGCTGGTTTGTGCTACTCTGGTGACAATGACGGCCTGCGGATCAAAATCTAGTTTCCCCCCCTCCCCATCCTCCAGCATCAAACATCAAAATTACCTGATTACCTTAGTTCCTTACTGTCCAGTAAGCACCAGTCAGCCTCAGACACCAAACCTGATACGTGTCAACACAATCCGGCCGACAGTCAAAACGCTGGACAGGAGATAATCTCACTTCATTATTGGCAATAGCAGATCAAGTTAAATCACTCATTCACTTTCCTTATAAGTGCAATATCACTTGTGTTATAACCTTATTGACTGGTAATGTCTTGCACACAGTAGAGGTCCCGTGGGGCTGAGAGGCCGTCAGGCACGAGACCGACCAACTCTCTCCACCCCAACTGTCCTGGAGACATTGCCTTCACTATCACTTCCTCAACGAGCACCCAGAAAACATTCTCTACCCTTGAAAAAATTAAATGGACGGACACAAACCAAGAAGGAGAACGCGAGAGTCCGTTCGGCAGACTGGCCGGGCGACTGCTCCATAATAACACAAACTATCAATATTGAGCATTAAGCTACTGCTGCTGAGGGGACTGTGAAGACAAGTGGTCCCAGATCAATATGTGTCACATCGCTTCTCTCCATTCCTTCCTGCCCCGGCTTCTTTACCTCACATTCTCTTCACTGGGGCAATCTGGCCCCATTGCCAGAAAACACCATTCACTGAGACCATCCATATCCATGGCCTGTCTGCTGTTGTCCCTCCGTCCGTCCGTCTGTCCGTCTGGCTGGCTGTGTGGGACGAATTTGGATAAATCACTGCTACTCTCAGCTATCAATCCACTTTCCTTTGACACTAAACCCATTCCAACATACAAAGTGCATTGGGTATATATGTCACAGATTATGTCACAGATTAGTTTTAAAGCCAATGAATTTACATCATGCAAAATACATGTCATATGACGAGAATTCAACCCAAATATTATTAACACCATCATGAACTCAACAGTGCACTTCTAAACAAGGGAAAAACACTTATCGAAATAGATTTAAAGAAAATGGTTATGGATAAGTTGTAATTACACAACTGATGGTAGAATGAAACATCACAGTCTTATGTGAATTCTGATTGACAAGTGCATCCTCATATTCATAATCAAGGCGATTATAAAAATTTTGTTTTAATACTTCTGATTCTTCCATCAGTGTTAACAATGATCACAACAGTGATCACAATGAAATACATGTACTATCTTGATGCATTAACGAGTACGGTAATCTTTCCAATTGATTGTGACAAGTCCTGCATGTGCTACTGCATGTATCAATGCCATACACTCAGGTACTGACCTGACACTACCTGTAATCAAGGTAGATTGCTCGTCTGACAAGTCAGAAGTATTGATCTAGCCTAGCCTATAATGTATACTATACGATAATCAATTCCCCAGTAATTATCAGTGACTATGTCCCTCCTATTTCCTGCAGGTTCCGTCAGAGATAGCGTAAATTGAGGCACATGCAGGCGCTGTAATGGGAAGGCGTCATAATGCATTCATGTATGTCTTCCTTACAGGACGGATCTATGAGCTTATCACATCCACAATCAACAAATAGGTGCAGGATAAACTCCTTCACACTACATGCATGAATAATCAGCTGGTAATACAGCTCTCTTGATATGCATCAAAAATCATGTAAATTGGATTTAATAAAATAATCATCATGTTTACATAATGAAACATGCTTACCCTTTCTAACTGATGCCTCGAAGACTAGGCCTTATTAGTTCTCATACATAATCTGATAATTACCTGATATTTGATAATGAGTATGGTTGCCCCTGTACCAATATGTTCCAGGGTGAAATAAGCCCAGTGATTCAGAGATCGGAATCATTTCCGTGTTTCTAACCACCCATTTAATACATGCATGCACATTAACAAAATTCAGGGAGCTATATAAGAAACCCTGATGACGGGAAAGTGATACCACCATATCATACTCCTAGCTCATCATAACACATTTTAATCATATTAATTAATGAAGGTGCTAAATTTTTCAATTTATCATAAAACAAATTGACATTTTCCAAATTAGCATGATGGATATTATTTCTATTGTATTGTGATTATGAGAAGAAGGTTGACACTGATCATCGATAGAATCACAGCAATCAAGGTTAATATCTATATAAATTGTATACCCCGTAATGACCTTTTCAGAACTAATTAATCCTTTTTTTCACAATTTGCTTAGGAAGCTAATAATGTGTAATTACTTTGTGAAGAAGGTGAATGCAGATGACATAAAACCCTGTCCATGACTGTGCGAGCTGTAAAAGAAAATTGATTCCTGAGCAGATTGCCTCACAGTTATGTTTTAACCACCATAGGTTTTGTCCTTGGTGCTCCTGATGATAAAAAATATGGCAAATGTTATTTTCAGGAGTATCTGTGGTTGC
This sequence comes from Terebella lapidaria, assembly GCA_949152475.1. NCBI lineage: Eukaryota > Metazoa > Annelida > Polychaeta > Terebellida > Terebellidae > Terebella > Terebella lapidaria. The sequence continues at coordinate 75,109,279 of OX424555.1, forward strand.
TTCAGTGATGGTCTCCTCAATAAGTAGCAACAAGAGCCTGAGAACAATAGGCAGCTTTGCTAGAGAAGTGTTCTCTCCCTCTGATTCTTCCCTTCCCTCTAGCTCTCCCCTCCGTGCCCCAACCAGTTCTTTCCCACAATCACCCAACCCCAAACCCCAATCTCTCTTCCCTGACAAAGGCTGGATGAAAAGAACACATTTGTCACCCGGTTCCAGCCAGATATCCTGCGTAATTACAAATTTACGCTCACACTCGTCCAACGCCCGCCCGCCCGCCTGCCCGCCCGCCTGCCCAAAAAAATGTCCGCCAGTTTTCACTTGCCCAGAAAAGATGCAGTCCATGATTAATTGATGAGCTTGAAATTTCCGTCAATTGTTCCGTACTAACAGTACTGACAGTGCTTGGGATCTCTGCCTGTCAGCAGAGCCCGTGTTAACCTGTCTCATCACACGTTCTCAAAACCTGTCTCATAACATGTTCTCATAATTCCCTTGTTTTCTCACATCTATCCCGCAGTATTTTCCAAGATGCTTTATTTTTATGGCGTACGCCTCTTGAATGAGCAATTTCGTCAGTCTGGCCACTGAGCTACATAATTCTAGGAACCTTGGCTCTACATGAAATCTGCCGAGCTTAGGAAAGCCAAGAGGGAAAGCATTTCGGATGAAAAATGTCAATTTGAGAGAATATTTGATAGGAGCACTCCAATGATGCCCAGTTGTGCCAGTAGACAGGGGAGGATAGATGAACTACCCCCAGCACTCGGCTATATGGGCCTGTTTATGTTGTCTACTGGACAACTCAGACCAGACTGTGCAATAAAGACAGGATAAATGTCAACTAGTGGCTACAGAAGGCTACAATACACAAACAGTGGGAAGAAAAATGAAATAAACCTAACACCATCATAATATGTGGCACAAAATTAGTTCATTGAAAATATTGCTTGCTGGCATAGTTATTTATGGCAGAGATAATTTTTGTCATCCTGGTTAGAAAGCTTTAGACTCAGAACAAATTTCATTCTGTGTACCTAAATCAGGTTGAGTGCATGTATGGTATGTCAGAAAAGCTTATTTATAAGTCATGCATACAAAAAATATATTCAAGTGCATGCATTCATGTAAAAAACAATTAAGTACAATTCTTATATCAGCCAAACAGTTGCCATTAAAGGAAAACTTAGAATTATACACGGTGCATGTGAGAGGATAATCTGAATATTACTTTTTCTTGGCACTGCCACTTTTAATTTTTGAATAGCAGTGTAAAACAATATGCATTAGTCTTATAACACATAAGACATGACAATTGCAATGCTGTCGACCTTTTTCACTGAGTATCATGTACTTCAGAGGCTATACAATTACACAATATTGGTGGAACATGAAAAAGCATAGGTATCTGGTCCAGCAAAATTCCTTTGTTGTATCCAAGAAATGCCATCAAGCTAACTTCGAAGATGGTTATCTTGACTCATCACGAAGCAGTCAAGTAACAGGTCTCCTAAAGGGATTTTTCTGTAATTTATTTACACTGAAGAACTAATCCATTTTCATTGCGACACGAGGTAGTCCCTGGAAACTGTGGCGGGTTTTTTTTTTAGGTTTTTCTTCTCGGTGGATGGCGGTGTTTAGAGAGTGACAGATTAGGCAGTGTTGGAGTAGGATCATGGGGCCTGGGATCCCCAGTTGGACGGACAAACGGACGGACGAACGGACGGGAGAAAGGATCTCACTCCCGCTGATGTAGACACTGCTTAGTAAGCTCATCACACTACTTTGGGACTTTTACGTCTTTACAGATTTCTGGCAGTTTTCTGTCTTGAGACGGGGTGGAGTGACCATGGTCAGAAATGAAGACAAATGACAGGGCAGGGACAGTATCCATCGGAACATATCTCTCCCTCCCTACCCCCACCACCCCTCTCACGACATGTCACCCTCCCCACAACACCCCATCCACCCACCCACCGAATATACAAACACCTTCCATTACCGTTCTGTGAACAGTTTCTTCAGCAGGGAGAGAGGTAAATACTTTCCATGGCACTGGACATTTCCGTCAGGGTGCCCACTCCCATTGCTAATACCCTCCAGAACACCCCCCTTCACCCCACGTAATCCAGCCACGACATCGCAGTCTCTATAAGTCCCGTCCCACACCAAACTAGGTAATCCACTTGCGAGTCATCCGCTGTGAAATATGGATGCACTGACTGCCTTAAATGCCAGGGTTCCCTGTGCCATTGAACACCGCTAAGTCTACATGGCTCTGTCGCTAAAGTCATTTTGTTGCACAAATCTTTCCTTTCCTAAAGAAGTAAACTGCTGTTGAATCTTTCTCCTTTGCCACTACCCATCATCCCCCTCCATCCCCCCATCCCTCCGTATTTCTCTCTCTCTTCTTTCCCCCTCTTGCACAGTTTGCCATCTCCTTCCTCACTGACGTGTGTGTTTTCACCAGAACTTTTTTACTGTTTTTTTCTCCTGGATTGGCATAAAGACTGATAAATGGAAGTTGGAGGACCGCAACATTTTCTGGTCTCCGACCATTATTACACGGAGGCCGATGATCTGCCGTTATGTCACAAGACACTGCCCCGGATAATTCTGGGTGCTGATGTCGGCGGTGATGGCGCCTGTGCGCTGGTAAGGAAGGCCCCACTTACAGCTAGGTGACTGTGGCCTCTTCCACTCCCCTCACTACTGGAACCGAGCTGGTGCAAGCACCACCAGCACCACCACGAAGAGAAGGACAGATAGAAAAAGATCTCACAGGTTAAAATACATAATTGACAGAGATGGAACAGGACACCGCGAGGTGACTCCAAAGTAAATACTCCGCTCCTAATGCCACCGCCATTAAAATGATTTGTTCAGATAATTTACCGTTGCAAAAAAGAATGTGTTGTGAGAGGGTGTCTTGCAGAAGGTAGTTTTCTCCTCTGGGGAAAGGAAATCATACTTTCTTTTCATCAAGATGATGCTTTTACGGACGTGCATCAGCTTCTGTCATTCCTCAGCTAATTTCCTGGAATGGAACTGTTCAATTTGCTTGGAATAAAGATCCATGGGCATTCATGTATGCCTGGCATGTGCTGTTACCAGACAGTCCCATGAGGGAACAGAGCAGATACCGTGTGCCAATCTAGCACTGCTTTATGGCCATTACATATAAAACTGTAACAGACTACGTTTTTTGCAATCCCAGTAAAGATCCATTCTAAATGTTCCACGTGCAACTTCACTCAACTAGAATCAAATATTTTCCGCGTAAACATTGCGTAAGAACAGCTTCATGCATAACCCTGGTTGTTAGCCGAACATAACCGCGATAACATTGATAAGTTCTTTGAACCCTTTTCATGTGCTGGAAAAATTGTTAATGTACACGAACAATAACATCCTCATAAATCATGCAAATATTGCATTTTGAGATGTGGGGTTCAATCAGGTAATGGGACATTATATATCATTAGTGAGGCCTCTCACAGAGTGCAGACACCAGGGATTACATCGTGTACACCATGTATTCAGCAAAAAGTCAGCCACAGATCACTAAATCTGTCCATGTACCCAAAGCAAGCGCAAGAACAGTCACAGTTTAATTGCTAGCAATTGACGAATGTTGCACCGCTGTTTTCACCACAGTCATCAATAACCTGGCGGAGAAGTGCCAGCATAATCAATAACAGTTGCGTAAGAGGGCGAGCGAGCGTTGGGCAAACTGCTCAGGACTGTACTGATCAAGTGATAACGTCACAGACTGATTGAAGTCACACCACAGCTCAAAGCGCAGCAATCAATACTTCCGATAGACCCTGTGTCTCAAACGGCCCGAGTCAGGCATCCCAAAACACTTACAGAGAATGTACAATCGTTATGGAAATCATGTTTCTATGAGCCTGTCAATGACGATTTTGAGATTATCATGATCACGCAGGCAGTTAACATGCAGAGTGACATGAACATATTTCTTCAAACCCGAACCTATGTAAACTAATTATGCGTAATATTTGTGAAATAATATTTTTATATACATGTTTATGAGCCTGAGGCCCTAAGTCGATATGACAATATATTATTAAATATTCAAAAACAAACTAATGGTTAATCAGTATCTTATATTATTGTCAAATTCAAAATTTTACAGAAAGCAACACAATTTGTTGAAACTCTATGATTGAATATATATATATTTTTGAAGTGTCCCTCCATTTTCATGATAATCTGATTATCATGTTTAGAAAATCAGAGTAGTTTTTAACTAAGTCCTTAAACGCCTCACTTAAATCACATGTAACATTGCAATATAAGCACTGACTACAGAGTACTACATGTCAGGCAATACCTGATCAGGTTCATTCTAGCAAGAACATCTCAACCACAATCATGTTGTAAGATCTTCTTTCACAAAGTCACACACGCACACATTTACTTTATTCAAGTCACACTCGATCCTCAATCACCAATGAACATGCAAATGGAAGACATCTCCTCCCCAGATCTGAGATAATTAAACAGCAAAAATCTTCTGATAATCATGACAATCTTATCACCTGAATATCATGACATCATGATACATAACTCCTAATTTTTTCTAAAATACGTTTTTGCAATTCAATCTCTCTTATAATGCGAAAACTTCTGGAAAAAAATCTAAAAGCTGTGAGAAAGATTGAATTGTTCAAGTGGCACAGCAATTGGCCATATGTGCATGGTGTGACCATTTCAGAATATCCTGATAGTTTGGAACTATAGAGATAAACAATTATCCAAACCCTAATGTAGTGAGTAAAACTCGTTGAATTTGTAGATGATGATGTAATGTTTTACCCGGTCGCTATAATACCTTTTCAATTAGTTCATATATTTGAATGTATCTTTAATTTGAATCCCTACAGGAGACAATTACTTGACCTTCAGAGGAACTTTATCACAACCAATCATAACAACGACCAACATGCACGAACTAATGCAATCATATCAGCTGCACTGATCACAATAAACTCACATTGCTGTGAGCAATATGACTCCAGTATTAAAGCATGAAACCCTTCACAACTAATTAGGAACATCCAAGTGTTACTGATAGTGTTCACACCTGAATGGCAATTTCCAATGGGCTAACATAGGTATGCAGCTAGTAGCTCTCCAGTCGCTGACGACTGCATGGGTCTATCCCCCGGATTCCAAATCATCCAGGTCCCCAAAAATATTCTGATACAGACAAATATTATTTTTACTGCTAAGGCAGTGTTGATCATGCATGACCTTTCCGTAAAGAATGTTTTGAAACTTGACTATTTTACAAGTAATAGATCATTAACTTATATTACTAAGCAGACTGAGTGTAATTTGTATGAATAGCGCAAATTGTATCAATAATCTGCCAATTTGGTTGCTCGGGCAACCAAGCTTGACTGTTGCTCTGATCTGACCATAAAGTCCCTTTGAAAAATGATGGTGATCAGGCAAGAACCAGGCCTGCAGAGCGTTCACAAGGAAAACTCCGCAGACACGGATGACGGCACAACGTGACCATGGTGACGAACACAAATCCATAGTATCCTCCAAACTTTGTTTGGGAGATACAATAAACTGAATTTGAAGAAAATGTATTCCTTGCAGCATAATTTTGTAAACTGACAAACATTATCTACCGGTAGATCAAGGCAAGTCGTTCATTATACTGATGTGATTTAAAGCTCATCTACACTACACTAACACTACACCAACACAGTATTATAACTAATTTACAAAGAAGAATATCAATTTTATGACACTGGTTTCATGGCATGGTTTCTAATGTTGTATCAGACTTATTGTGAAAAGAATATATCAAGTAATATGAGTTGCAATGTTGAACAGCAGGAACATTGATGGAAATTTAAAGCAGATCTTTATCTAGATGTGGAAACTGGAGTAGAAAATTGACTGGAATGATTGCTTGCTGATTTTCACACTTGAAGTGGCTGATTAAGTGTTGCTCTATACGGGAAACATTTACTTCTGCTGATCACTCAATCACTAGATAATCTGCCTCACTGCCATTGTTATTCAGCTGCACAAACACTTTAAAGCCCAGCATAATTGGCATTCTATTGACCCTATCTTTACACATGATTTCCTGTGTGCAATATGGAGAAGTAACCCGGAATGTAATTTATCAATGCGACTCAGTAGCCATTGGAGAAGCCGTGCAAGCTGAGAAAGGATTTGGCGTCTCATCCTAGAAGATATTTTATTGGCTGAGTTTGTGTCAGCAGTGATGGAAATCAAAGCACATTGTCCAAGGTCAGAGCTGACGTTATTGATCTATGCTTGTGTGTGTCATTCGTCTATCCGTCCGTCCGTCAGCCCGCCTGTCTGTCCGGCAGCCTATTTGTGGCCTATAACCCTCTTAAAGCAGTCTTCCCCCTGTCCTAAGTGGATGTGACCAACAGCCAGAGCCAAAGTCCCTGATCATATTGTATTCAGCTTGGTTACAGCCAGAAATTGATTTGTCAAACAGAGCACACCAAAGGTCTGACAATGCATATGAATGTTGTCCCTGTATTAATCTGGCTGCATTGTAGGAGCACGTCTTCAAATGAAGATCTAATTGTGTTAGAGAGGTGATTGGTTCGGTCCAGTTGTCCCTTGTCTGGTAGATTAGTGTCTGTAAGAAGCCTGGCAACACTTCAGAACCTATCTGCGGGAGCACACTTAACTGTGCGGATATAATGACATCTGCAAGTGTCCCTCGGTCGCAATTAATCTAGAGTAGTCGGCAGCGACCAGAGATATGTGGTTGTGGAGTCTGTACGACAGGACAAGGTCACGGCAGAGAGTGAGTCCTTCCACGTCCGTCCACCAAATCTCGCCCGGATCTCAAGGTCGTACACTCCCCCCCACCACCAATAACCCCACCCCCCCCTCCCTCCGCCCAGGACAGGATACCTGGCACCTGATGAGTTGTGACAAATACACAGCGGTCACCAGCGCCCCATCATATTTAGCCATTTTGTTTCCCTGTCGCCAGACTGCGGTGATCGTTGTTCGCGTGAAGGGGAAGAGGCAGCATTGGTTAAAGGCCACACATTCCTATAAATGTCTTGCGACCGGCGCACTCCTCAAGGGCCTTAAGAGCTCTGGACACTTACTTGTCGGCCGCCCGGCGACTATTGGTGATATGTGGCAGTGACCGAGTAATTCCCTCCACCCGTGACCCTCTCGGAACATGGTACATCAGACCGACAGGTGATAATGAGCAAACATGAAAGGTCAAAGGTCGCCCAACACTAGCTTCGTGCAGACACCAGCTCTATCCATGCTTACTACTTAAAACTGCTTAACCGAATTACCTTATATTCTCACGACATGTAAAGGGTAAAATACACTAGTGCCATATAACGACATCCAATATCACGTCTAAGAGTCTTCACAGTAACTGAATAATAGATTATGGAAAAGGTAATCAGTTCATCTGTCTTGTCCTGTCAATGCTGTCATTATCTTGTTCATGTTCATTTGATACATGCTATGAATATTCTGGCAATTAATTCTGTCAAATGTCACTTGTAATTTATGTCTTTTGAGTGAAAATGTAATAGAAAAGATCATAGCCAATAATCTTTTGCACTATGAATCAGGATCTATAATCATGAAAATCCCACAAATAACACAATTAATAGAAAAGTAACAGGTGCCTCATCAACTTGAGCAAGACAATCCCACTATGTCAGCTTAGTCACACAGCATTCACGCCAGACTGTGCGGCTTACCGTGTCGTAGCGAAGTGCCTCCCAGGACCAGAGATCTGCGGACGCACCCTCAGGACACGTGCTGAGCAGGTCACGTGATGCACTTTTCCACGGCGACAGGTCACAGAGCAGTGTCAGACGTCTTGTGACAGTCCTAGAGCAGTAGTGTCATCAACAACGAAGTCACACAAATGTACATCGGCATGCGTGGGTCAGCGTCGTCACTGTCATCAAAGACACAGATATCTGCCTGTGAGCAGCAGTCGATCTGTCGGTGGGTCGGTCGGACGCCGGACGGACAGACGTACGAACACTCTGACAGACAGACGGATGTAGACAAGGACTGTCACAATGCCTTGGCCCTATCAGTGATGGAGCAGCACCCTTCTAGCCGCAGCAGTCAGTGATTATAATGAAGCGACTTGAGTCAGGAGCCCAGACCACAAGCCGTGAGGAGCAGCAACCCTATCCCTCTCCCTCTCAATGAATCAACCACTCATCCATTGAATTATGATGCACTGTGATCGATGAAAGTGCCTTTTCAAAACACTGATAGTTTCCCTGGGACATAATGCCACTGAGTGCCTTCAGCACAGCCCACATCATAAGACAGCAAAAAAACAAGCTTTGCGCGGAAAACTGCAAACAGAAGGTCTAGAAAAGGGTTAGAACAGCCCAGATTATGGTCCAGCAATATCTATCGCAGGAAGGCCCTATAATTTCCAAATGGGCATAAAGCCCTGGGGAGGGGACAGTAGCAAACTGTTGGCACGGCGGCGCTGTGATAGTAACTACAGGAAGACACAAGATGTGTGGTGGAGGGACACGGCGGGGACAGGCACCGGGGCGGTGTGGGAGCAGGCAGGGTGGAGGGGGGCCCCGCGACACTTACAGGCCACAACAGCTCGGCAACATTAGGATTGTCAAGTGTCTACAGGGGCCCGCTGAGAGGCAAGTCCGGCACGCAAACCGCCATAACAGCCTTATTAGGGCAGAAACGGCCCAGTCACTGCCAGCGATTAGACCTTGTCCTGCTCAACGGGGAAATATCCTTAGCACAGCTCTGTTCTCGTTCCTTGGCGTTCTTTCCTGATATAACTGGAGAAAGAATCTGCAGCAAACCATAATAAAACATTTCTGGCTATAATGTTTTGACATTTTTATAATCTTGGTGAAATTTTATCTCTGCTGAGATAATTGCATCCAAGCTTTCCAATTAATAAATTCAGACATTAAATACATTTTAATATCATGCAATCAATTATCGAAGATCATAATTTTGTCAATATGAATTGTATGTATATGAAGCATTTATAATGCATTTTTATTTTTTTGAAATTTATGTATTTGACAGCATTTTAAAGAGAATCTGGTATTGTTAAGAGAAGTCAGTATAATATATACATTCTGGCTGACATGTCACATTATCTCTGACCATAAGAATTTATGGAAATTTTAGAATTTCAAAATGTCTGAGAAGTTAATATTGTTGGCAAATGAAAATAATTTACTGTAAACCCCTTTAATTTCGCGGCCGTTTAATTTCGCGTTTTCAGGATTTGGACATATTCGCGGCCCTTTAATTTCGCATTTTCTGTAATATGCATATTACTGGTAACACATTACAGAAGTATTTTCCAATGACTTACTCACTAAGCAACCCAACAGTTGGCAAAATACTGACATGAACACAACTGTATCACTATTATATCTATTATATCTTCATTTTCTGGCTTAGTAAACATGAAGTAAATACGAACAATCACAGTACAAAACTAGACGTCAAGGCCTAAAGGCCTTGGAGGCATTTCAGGGTGAAGCATGAAAAAAACAAAATGCTGACATGATAAGTTCCCAATGAGACCGTTTCCGAGATATCGACGGAAACGAAAAATGCCGACTCAGCGAAAAAATTTAAGGTCAAGGTCAAAGGTCATCCATCATACCCTATGTACATGTTTGTCTAGGGCGACGAGTCCGAAAATAACATCCGTTTCGCTCTACGACGCACCATTTCCGAGATATCGACGAAAACGAAAAATGCCGTCTCAGCGAAAAAATTTAAAGTCAAGGTCAAAGGTCATCCATAATACCCCTAAGACATGTTTGTCTAGGGCGACGAGTCCGAAAATAACGTCTGTTTCGCTCTACGACGCACCGTTTCCGAGATATCGACGAAAACGAAAAATGCCGACTCAGCGAAAAAATTTAAGGTCAAGGTCAAAGGTCATCCATAATACCCCTAAGACATGTTTGTCTAGAGCGACGAGTCTGAAAATAACGTCCGTTTCGCTCTACGACGCACCGTTTCCGAGATATCGACGAAAACGAAAAATGCCGACTCAGCGAAAAAAATTGAAGGTCAAGGTCAAAGGTCATCCATAATACCCTATATACATGTTTGTCTGGGGCGACGAGTCCAAAAATAACATCCGTTTCGCTGTACGACGTACCATTTCCGAGATATCGACGAAAACGAAAAATGCCGACTCAGGGAAAAAATTTAAGGTCAAGGTCAAAGGTCGTCCATAATACCCTTAAGACATGTTTGTCTAGAGCGACGAGTCCGAAAATAACGTCCGTTTCGCTCTATGACGCACCGTTTCCGAGATATCGACGAAAACGAAAAATGCCGACTCAGCGAAAAAATTTAAGGTCAAGGTCAATGGTCATCAATAATACCCTTAAGACATGTTTGTCTAGGGCGACGAGTCCGAAAATAACGTCCGTTTCGCTCTATGACGCACCGTTTCCGAGATATCGACGAAAACGAAAAATGCCGACACAGCGAAAAAATTTAAGGTCAAGGTCAAAGGTCATCCATAATACCCTTAAGACATGTTTGTCTAGGGCGACGAGTCCGAAAATAACGTCCGTTTCGCTCTACGACGCACCGTTTCCGAGATATCGACGAATACGAAAAATGCCGACTCAGCAAAAAAAATTAAGGTCAAGGTCAAAGGTCATCCATAACACTCCTAAGACATGTTTGTCTAGGGCGACGAGTCCGAAAATAATGTCCGTTTCGCTCTACGACGCACCGTTTCCGAGATATCGACATAAACGAAAAATGCCGACTCAGCGAAAAAATTTAAGGTCAAGGTCAAAGGTCATCCATAATACCCCTAAGACATGTTTGTCTAGGGCGACGAGTCCGAAAATAATGTCCGTTTCGCTCTACGACCCACCGTTTCCGAGATATCGACATAAACGAAAAATGCCGACTCAGCGAAAAAATTTAAGGTCAAGGTCAAAGGTCATCCATAATACCCCTTAGACATGTTTGTCTAGGATATCGAGTCTGAAAATAACGACCGTTTCGCTCTACGACGCACCGTTTCCGAGATATGCAGGAGAGCCTCAAGGATGACTCAGCTAAAATTATTTCGAGCCCTAGGTCAAAGGTCGTTTGACGAATCGGCCTCAAAATCAATAGGCTTCTTCCCTGGTGATGTATGAACCTCCATGCAAAGTTCCACAGTCATTGCCATAACACTTTTGGAGTTATCGTGCGGAAACCAGAAACATTGATTTCATCCTCACGGACCCCGGAGCCGGCTCAAAAACAATAGGCTTCTTCCACACAACATTTCTGACCAGCAGTGAAAATTTGGCGAAGATACATCGAGGCAAACTGAAATTATCGTGCGGAAACCAAAAAGTGAAAAAAAAAGAAAAAAAAAAAAAAAAAAAAAGAAAAAAAAAAATTTTGACAAAACCATAAAGGCATTTCTGCTGAAATGCCTTAATAATTACGTACATGTAAACTTGGAATTGGCCACTGGTTTTGTTATGTTGAATATACAACATTAATTGTTCTTCTGTTTTATACGACACACATTGCCAAGTCAATTTCAGAATCAACTGCCAATTCAACCATGCTAATTGGGCTACTGACAATCCATGATGCTCAATACTAAATATATTCGCGAATCAAAATGCCGTTGTCCAAAAAAATTCGCGTCCAGAAATTTTCGCGTTTTTAATGAAAATGCGAAAATCGCGAATATTAATGGACGCAAAAAAATTAAGAGGTTTACAGTACATCGTTTTTAAAAGCCATCATTATTTGGTCAATTTCAGAATCAACTGCCAATTCAACCATGCTAATTGGGCTACTGACAATCCATGATGCTCAATACTAAATATATTCGCGAATCAAAATGCTGTTGTCCAAAAAAATTTGCGTCCAGAAATTTTCGCGTTTTTAATGAAAATGCGAAAATCGCGAATATTAATGGCCGCAAAAAAATTAAGAGGTTTACAGTACATCGTTTTTAAAAGCCACCATTATTTGGTCATATCGAAATTTTCTCACTTTGTCTCAATGTCAATTATTTAAAAAATGTTTTTTAACAATATCAATAAACCCGTTTGACAATCCCGATCAACAATCAATGAACCATTTAACAAAAGCTGCAAGTATGCGACTGTAGTCCACGAGAGAGAACGCATGAATGCCAATAAGAAAGGGTTTGTATGAAATCAAAGAATGCAAACATAATACTTCTTGGAAATTGCCAAACTGACATTTTCAGCTAACTTCAAATTCATTCATCAAAGTAATCTAACTCATAAACGATAGGTGACAATACCCGGTAGGCAGTTTTACTATTGCAGAGAAGCATCCATTATCTTCGTGAAAACTAAGCCTTGGTTCAAAAACTGTGCTGCATGTGCCCAGACTGCAAATTCCAAGTTCAGTCTATGACTTACAGAACACCACACACAACCACAAAGTCCAGTCCATAATTTACAATATACCACACACTGCCACACAGTCCAGTCCATGATTTACAGAACACCACACACAACCACAAAGTCCAGTCCATAATTTACAATATACCACACACTGCCACTCAGTCCAGTCCATGATTTACAGATCACCACACACAACCACAAAGTCCAGTCCATAATTTACAATATACCACACACTGCCACACAGTCCAGTCCATGATTTACAGAACACCACACACAACCACAAATCCAGTCCAAAATTTACAATATACCACACACTGCCACTCAGTCCAGTCCATGATTTACAGAACACCACACACAACCACAAAGTCTAGTCCATAATTTACAATATACCACACACTGCCACACAGTCCAGTCCATGATTTACAGAACACCACACACAATCACAAATCCAGTCCATAATTTACAATATACCACACACTGCCACACGGTCCAGTCCATGATTTACAGAACACCACACACAACCACAAAGTCTAGTCCATAATATACAATATACCACATACTGCCAAACGGTCCAGTCCATGATTTACAGAACACCACACACAATCACAAATCCAGTCCATAATTTACAATATACCACACACTGCCACACGGTCCAGTCCATGATTTACAGAACACCACACACAACCACAAATCCAGTCCATAATATACAATATACCACATACTGCCAAACGGTCCAGTCCATGATTTACATAACACCACACACAATAAAAATCCACTCCATAATCTACAATATACCACACACTGCCACACAGTCCAGTCCATGATTTACAGAACACCACACACAATAAAAATCCACTCCATAATCTACAATATACCACACACTGCCACACAGTCCAGTCCATGATTTACAGAACACCACACACAATAAAAATCCAGTCCATAATCTACAATATACCACACACTGCCACACAGTCCAGTCCATGATTTACAGACCACCACACACAACCACAAATCCAGTCCATAATTTACAATATACCACACACTGCCAAACGGTCCAGTACATGATTTACAGTACGTCACACACAACCACTAAGTCCAGTCCATGATTTACAGTACGAAACATACAGAAGATTCTCCACCAACAATTCCATCTTTTTTACCAGCCAAATAAAGATATTGTAAATCCATACACAAATACATGTATGCAGTTGTTTTAACAAGGATAATGTTTTGTACATATTAACTAGTGTTTATCAAATATAAATCTGTTTTATAAAAACATTTTGATTTGTGATGTCAAGAAAGCCAAAGGCCGATCACAAATTTCAGACTCAAGAAACCAATCTCAATATCAAAGTTATATTCCAGTTCTACAAAGCACAATGAATTGTCTCAATACTGTCTAATTCAATACCATGGCAAGTTGTGCACTTAATTATTTTATTTAGCAGAAATTTGGAAGGGGTCAGCCAACAAATGAAAATCAGGTACGACCCATCCGGTATGAAATAAGCATGTTAGACAAATTAATACATGTACGTGCAGAAGACCATCCATCGCTAGGAGTGAGAGACTTTCAGGTGGAGAGGTAGAGAGGTGATGGGGGATAGAGGGAATAAAACACACAGACTCTTGATCGTTAAAACTAAGATTCAATAAAGCATTGGATGATGGATGATTGGATAATAAGCTGTATCAGTTATTCCAACAACATAAGAATGTGTGGTTAATGGCTGTATTTAAGAGAAACTCTGTCCTGTTATCATGATTATGGGATGAACAGTTTCATGAAAGGTTGAAACTGGTACGTAACGTGATTAAGATTCATATTATTTTTTTTAACAAAATGTCACCTTCGTTACACTCATTCAATGGTTGGTAAAGTAAAAAATTTCCTAAAAATATATTTATATAAACAATGTGGAAACATACTTGGTAACCTATTACCAGGATCAGCAGCTATATTGACTATTTACATATTTCTCTAAAATTTTGTTCTTCAGAATCTCAATTGTTGAAATAATTAAAATGATAGAAGAACATTTATCAGACCTATCAACTTACAATTTACCTTGTCTGTCTGTGATGATCAAGTTACACACCCTGAAGATGACAATAACAGGAGATATGATGCAACCGGAATAATTATCCTGTGTTAAATCATAACTGTCTGTGCCACTGAATCAACATCATATTCTTACATTGTGTACGACGATGTACATTTAAAAAGAAAAATTAAAGTCATTTACAGACCAATCCATATGTGTAATTTAGGTACAAATTTCAATGATTTTAAAAACTTTTTTCCCCTGTAACCATTAAACATGTTAAAGCTACAAGATTTTACCAAAGAGACAGTCATGATATTTGTTCATTTTAAACATTTTATTCATTAAGTCCGGTGCGTGGTGTTATCAACTTTTGTCTTGTCCAAGAAACGTCACTGTATTGCAGAACTTCTACAAAGAAAATTCCACGAAAAGGTGCAACTGCGCATAATCTCATCATGATGTCATTATCAAATAAGGCGAGTGAGAGACAAAAACACTAGTTTGCCGATTTGATTACCGAGGATCACAAGTGTTATGCACAGAGCAAAAATCACATGGTGACACAGAAATCATGTCTGTAAATACCATAGAGGCAGGGTGGCCAGACCAGGGACTGATAAATAATGCAGTGGTTTTTATACGAGCTAGCCCTGAGGTACAACACCAGGCAGTTTATGTGCGGAATCAATAATCAGCTATCCTTCCCACATCTTCCCTTTCCTGACCAGCCCACGCTTTCAGCTAGCAATGTCATCATTCATTCATACTGGCAAAGTCAAATACTAAAATATAATATATATAGTTGTCTCAGTATTGCACGATACAGGAGACTAATAATTAATCACGTTATTTCCTTGTTTGAGTTTTCATGATGGCAAAACCAGTCAGTGCCACAAATAGTTGCACACAGACCCATGGGTACATTACAGATATCCAGTGCTGCAGTGTCCAATTACTATGATTATATAACAATTTGAGCTATCAAGATTTGAAATCACTACAGTGTACTTTGTATTACATTTCACGATATATGTATATTCATCATTTGATGATTACTAGTACCAATAGATGAATTTTAAAGTTTACAAAAGCGCTCAATGATCAATAGCCACATGCACTTTCTGTACATCCTTGGCAAATTCAGACTCAGTTACTGAATCTATTGCCAGGATCAATCTGGCGGTAGATTTATTTCCCTGTGAGCCATGATACCTGCTCATATCTTCCTGACCATCCCCTCCTTGTCCACACAACTCCAAGCAAAGGAATCGACATCCACTGCCATATCAAATTTTACATTTATTTCCCATTGTTCCTACACACGATTTCCAACAAAACACACTGCGGTGCCATTGTTGAAGGCAAACAAATTAATTGCCCTTCATGACCACATCCATAGAAACCACATCTACGCAAAAAACATACTAAAATATGATATGTTCTCTGCAAGAAAATGTATACAAGGGGAGAAAACTGTCACATCCTTCTTTTATTCAAGAGAAAGTTTCTAGATAAACAAGAATCCTCAAAGAAGGTTTTTATGTTCGACGGATGTGCTGCTTCCAGGCATCACATCGACAAAAAACAATCTAACAATTCCACAACACTAACAAGTAATATGGCAGCTTATTAGTTATCTGCATGATCATTATGTAACCCTGCTACTTATCGGTATTTTCATCATTTAACAAATAGAATTCAGATGACAAACACTGGGATTAAATTTCGACTTTATTGCTACATAAATCTACAGCCCACTTGTGCATACTGTGAAAACCTGACGCGCTGTTCGCCCAGCGTGTTTACTCACACACAACTTGGTAGAGAATCCAGAGCTATAGATTTTATGAGATTGACATCTCGCTCGGGGTTCAATTATAAAGCTACATCAATTAGTCTATCACATTATACATTCATAATCCTTTTTACAAACTTGTTCACGTGTTGCATGGCATGTCATTTGGCAATTAATTCCATACCCGCATGAACTTACCGGGCTCACGAACCCCTGCTAACTCCCAGGATCCCTTACTATCCCCCCCCCCCCTCCCCTCCCCCAGGGGGATGACGATACCTGTTTCTACTTTGCCATTCTGTCATCATTGCCGCTACTTGCACAAACAATGAAGGTCGTGTCGTTTATTGTGCCACACAAGCGTGCTGCCACTGATATTCGCCACTGCACACTGCGCTGTCTATCGCACTATCGATTCTCGCTTCATGATCAACTTATTACGTTGTGTACATTAAACTGTTCTGAGCGATGCTCAAAGACAAACGGCTGGAAAAAAAACAGCGGCATTTGTTTAAATTTTAATGCGTTACCTGTGTCCCGGAGACCACACAGCTATGGGTTTGAGGGGCCAGGTTTCGCCAGGTAAATGACATTTAATGCAGTGGAGGACGAGGTGAGAGGGGGTGTGTGGTAAAGTAACGCGCATGGGGCGGTCGTGGGGGTGAATGGTACAAAAGCTATGATAAATAGAAAGATGTGGAAGCGATTAATCGCCACCTTTGAGTTGTGCAAGAGTCCTTTTTTTCTCTCTTTACAAGCAGGTGAACAGGTAAAACAGTTGCTTGGTTTCATTAAGCCAGCATAGAATCTGATCCCAATGCATGCGTGCATGAGCTGATAGACATATTCAGGCCTGACATGCAGCAACACGACACTATAATACCGCGAATCATGAGAACCCGCGACAAATTACAGAAATATGCTGCAGCAAAGCCGCTATGCAAAGTGATATTATTTAATTAAAATGATAGCCAAGAAAAATACCAACTTAGGAGTATCATTGCCAGTAAATGACAGAGCTAAAGACCAGGATTCTGAGACAGTGCAGAATCTGAAGACGGTGTACGTACCCATAACAAACACTCAGTGTAATGAGTAGGATGAGTAAGCTAATGTTCCACACAATATGAGACACATGAAGTGTCAGCATTTGCTCAGACCATACAATAATACAAACTAATCACTCCCAGTTTAGACACATATCATGGGATATTTCTTATCGCATATACAAAGATCTAGTTTCATTATTGCCTGAGGAAGCATACAATTTAACACATTTCTTTCGCAGAGAACAAATGAACACATTGTACTACTCAGAAGGGATTAATTCAGAAGGCATGTTTTGTAATTGCCGAAAGGCCAAGTATTAACATGTACATACATGTAGCCTGCTCCAAACAGTGAGAGGTCAAAATGTGAAGGGTTAAAATTTAAAAGTTATGATCTATTCAAAATGACCTATTTTATATTAACTGATCAGCATCCTAATACTGAGAAGAAAATAGGAGGTCACCATACTGGTGTCTTCAACATATTCAATCAAAATCATTAACATATACCTAAAATGACATATTTGGGGGGGGGGGGGGGGGGGGCATTTTTGCATCTTTTTTTTGGTCCATATTCACATTTTGCATCATGTTTTCCATGCGAACGGATACGGTGACGTCGGTGACCCCCTATTTTCTTTTCAGTTTTAGGATGCTGATCAGTTACTCTATGAAATAGGTCATTTTGAAGCTCTAGATTATGTTGATACAGTTATTTATTTAAAAAAAAACTCTTTTTTACCTCACTGCTTGGAGTGGACTACCTCAAAAAGATCCATCACAAACTGTAGAAAATCACTGACTATCATAATCGAATAAATAAGAATGATAAATAGCACTTAAAAAGCATAGGGTTAGCAAAGAAAACTCATTAGGGTAATAGTATAACAGTATAATATTTCAGGAAAATGAAGAAATCTGAAAGAAATATAAACCAGTATAATGTGATCAGTATATATTGAGTATCTGACATATTTAATGATTTCCTAAAACTAGAGGTCTGCAACCACCAAGATGGACCCGGACAAGCAGAAGGAAGCTGCGCACTGCGCATGCACCAATCAGTTTTGGCGGGACTTCAAGTGGCTTGTCACAGTATGGCACCCATAATGGCCCATTTTTTGTTCATGGCAGTCCGACCAGTATATTATATTATTCAGTGTCTTGACCGACATATTTAATGATTCCCTGAAACATACTGGTTCTGAATATCTCTCTTATATCAGAAATACCGCAGTACAGCACATCCATGTATGAAGTGCCTAGCTTAGTATGATACATAATACATTAATACATGAATGACAATGCATGGGTATGATATTATAAATTGTATACATTATTCATCCATGTTTACGGTACAAGTTATGAGACAATTTTACCGTGTCTGCTACGGCAACCTACAATAATGTTCAGTTTTCTCCCGCACATATCGACAGTAGCCTCAGGAGAATGTTTGGCGACTTATCTCCAGCTTCTCTGTCAAGCACTCTCACATGGAGAAAAAAATTAGCAATATGTTACTTTGCTAACGGTATCAGATCACATTAATGTTGGTCACATGATTCACTGGTTAAATGTCAATACACAAAGAGATTCTTCTTGCGAGGCAGCATCGCAGTCTGTTAGACACGACTAATATGATGGGCGAGGGTAGTTTTTGTGGGAATTAAGCAGGGTAATGAAGCCAGATCCTGGCTGCCGCACTACGCGGTGTTACACTCAGCTATTAGCAAGTGGGTGGCTCAGCCCATGTACAGTTATCCAAAGGCATTAGCGCTAATATCAAGGGCCACATTTTCCATGTCATTGACTTGAATGTATGGCGCGAGGAGTCCGATAAAGCGGCGAGTCCCGGCGCAATACAGGCGCTTGGCAGAGAGTCACCAGGGGGAAGCACCGTCTGGACACCTCGCACCCTCGGAACAAAAGGCGCAAGGGCAGGGGGACGCAAACCCACGAGCTCAACTGCCCAGATATCGCGAAGAATAAATAAAAACCTTCGGCCAAAGGGGGAAATGTAATGGAGGCGGAGAGGGAAGCACGGATTGTCAATGTCGGAAAACGGCAAGCAAGGTCTAGATCAATAAAGTGCCGAGTCAGCAGATTGTACGGTTATGGAGTGGGCTTCGGTGGCAAAGGCCTGTCATTGTTTGTGGAAATCAGGCGGGGAGCTGGAGAGAGGAGTCGTGGTGGGACAAGTATGGACACTTGCTGGCTAAAGAACAGGGGAAAGATGAGACACTGTGTAGATGACTTGGGGGAGGGGGGGGACCTCGGACTGGATGGGATAAAGGGAAGTTAGACAGCAGACACACAGCAAAGATACCCGCTTGTATTTGTTGCTGAATTGGCTGAGAAAATGGAATGTAAATTGGCAGGAGCAGGAGACTCCGGGAAATCGGGCTGATTGCGGAAATGGTTTTGTCTACTTGGGTTGGAAAAAATCCACAAACCCCTTTCAATAAATTAGTCACTGCATCAGGTATATAGTGTCTGACTTCTAGGTTCTGGATGTTTCAAAGCCAGGACAATGACATAAACTGATCAAAACAGAAATGAACTTGATCAGATTTTCCATCACACTTTTTGACACAAGCAAAGTGAGGAGTCTGACACGTCCAACTATATAAATGTGTCTGTTAGACAGTGGTCAACATTCAAAAGAATCAATTTACATGTCCATGGTCAAACTCTAATTGGAAGACAGTAAACATATTTTTTTCCTAAAGCCCCTTATGATGCAGCAAAGAGGAGCAGGCACAGTTTCACACTGTGATCTCCTCGATAACAAATCACTCAAACGCACAGAGACTTTCTTGCGACAGCGTAATTTCCTGGTCAAAAAGCCAGACATGAACCGTAGCGGGGCCCTGTCGTCAATCTCTCCAGGTCTTATTTGGGGCATAAAACTGTTGAAGCGCCACTGAAGCAGTTATGACATGATGTTATCAGTGACTGAAGGCTGCCGAGAGACAGAGCCAGTGAGTGAGAGAGAGGCCAGAGACTTGTCCCTCGCAGCTCTGCCGGGCAATAGCTGGGTGCATTATGACTGACAGCTCGGTGACACGTGCCTCCCAGGTATAATTACATCACAAAGCCAGTGCACACCACTTAGTTAGCGCCACTGCATCTATAGACATACTGCAATGAAAAATTCATCGACTGTCTCTACTCTCTGCTCTGTGGCTGGAAACATTACATATCCTCACTTTTCAGAAGGGCGTATAATTCCCCCCTCACTGTCTCCACGATGGCCCCTAGACATATCCCCAACACACATAAAGGCTAAACTATCCATCAAGTCGGCACAGACAGCTTACACAAGCCGTCCACGGGACTCTCCAGCCTAAATATTGATCCCTTTGACAGATAGATTTTGATTTTTACCGTGAAAAAAGCAATAGAAGACACAAAGAGACGCGCCCGGGATGAGGTTATTTTGCGGGGAATGAGACCAGGGAGAGAATGGCTTCCAGGGAATGGATGGATGGGGGGTGGATGACTTCAGGGACTTATCTAAGTGGCTCACAGTTACCAGGGTGACACAGTGTGGGAGGGGAAGGGGGGTAGGAAGGAATCAAATCAGAGCATCAGTCCTGAGCAGGTGATTAAAGAGCTGTGGCCAAAACAGAAAGCAGGGACTTTGGACTTCAAGAAAGTTCTAAGCTGTCGCTTAATTGAGTTAAGCTTCTTGGAATAATTTTGATATTTATTTTGTTTAATGTAAAGCATTTTGTCATCTCAGTTGACATACATCACTAGTATTTAGTTTTCCAAATATGTAAAGCACATGCATGCTTCTGAGCAAGTTGGAAGTCAGTCTCAGCGTAGTGATGCTTAAAATAATCATAACCTTGTGGATACTTTGTAATGGGACACCATTGGATCCCACCGTTCTTCACCTAAATCCACCCACACAACAATCTCAGATTGCTTACACAGGTCAGATTTATGTGTATTGTATATATATACATGATCATAATGGTTCTCTACTCAGTTCACTACTCATTTCAAAACAAACAAAATATCCATGACAAAGGGCAAGACACTTAACTAATGATCTATTGATAGCTATACTAAGTACAGTGGTATAGCCATGCAATCAAAATGAAACTAGATATTTCTATCTATTTCTGTACAAGAATACCACAATTATCTATGTCCCTAGATAATGTCTACATGTACTTCCACAACTTTGTGGACCGACCAAGTGGTTTGTGACACGTGTATCCCAGCAGAGATTAGATCATGCAATCATGAATGCAGATGATCTTGCTAACTAAGACCCACTGTTTGGGTGTTCCTCTCACTCCATGCATGGATTGATTATGTGATCTCAAAGCCCCTGCAGTCAGTGAGAAAGTCTTCTCAAGACTGGCTTTATGTGCACTGGCTGTGTGATCCTGGTTTGTTAAATACAATTCTCCATGTTTGCTTTTGACCAGTCCATAACAACTAACTTCTGGTATATATAGTTAATAGTATAAATTCAATGCATAGTTGAAGTTGCTAGTTTAACTTCCAATCTATATTGCTTGAAAGAGACAATGTCTTCAAACACTTTATAATAATGGCGTCATAAAAATTTCAGCTTACCAGAGCATGTTTGAGGCACAGGTCACTGGGTCGCAGGTCTCATCCCAGGTCTCACTGCCCACTTCACGGCAAACATCTTCCTCCTCCCTTCCTCATGTCTTCTTACTGTCAGCAGATGCAAATAAAAACACCTATAATATTCTTTATTTTCAAATGCTTTGCTTTGATGGATGGTGACTTCAACGACTTTCTGTCAACAAGTTTGTTTTAGAGTGTCATCGCTATATGTCAATCTCTGGATTGTAACCAAAAATATCTCACCGATCAATTATTCTCACTTGAAAATCCAGCAAACTTCAACAAGCAAACTGCGGACAGCCTCAGTTTGTGCTCCAATCATGCACTTAACTCTACCTATCGATGTTAACGATCCTTTCACTGTATTTGTAGTGCACACACATATACACTTCGATATCTATGTGAATAAAAATCTCCAAACTGCAATAAAGATTAGTGATTGAAACGATAAGTCACTACTTGAACAGCACAACACTTTCAGTGTGCAACGTCAGAAAAGATACACCTGAGGTGGAGGGCTGTAATAGGCCAGCGCTCCAAGTATTTGAAGATAAACTGTCAGTCGAGATGACGAGAAGTTAATATGATTGGGGATTTGCTGTGATCTGTAGAGAGCTGTGTCTAACAAGTGATCATTACACTTAAAACAAGTGAGTCTCCGCCCTGCCCCCCCCCCCTCCCCCCATACCTCCTCTCAAAACCATGAAGAGTACATTCCTGATGTGAACATTACCCGCAACAATGCAGCCCCCCCCCCCCCCCTCCATTTTCATGAGTATATCGCATATACACTTGAGTTCAGTTCAAGTGTTGATACAATACTGTCATATGGCAAGTTATATTGGTGTACATTGTCAACTAATGCGCAATTTCTCATATTTCAATCTCTAGCGTTAGCATGTTCTCAACACCCCCACCGTCCTATTCTCTCTCCGAATCGTCTGATGTCTTTGACAGAGTCCAATCTACAAATGGCCCCTCCACTTACAACTACCCATCGACCAGGAAAGAGAGAGCTCTGTATCGGTGTGACATTACTTCACCTATGGATTGACTGTTGCTATTGATTATAGATATCAGATTTAGAGTTCTCTTCTTTTACACCTTGATGTGTGACATATACCCCCCCCCCCACCCCACAGACACAGAGTGTAGATTCCTAATCGTGATATCAGCAGTGTTCATAGGTCCAAAGGTATACCACCGTCAGCTCACCAACCTACCAACCACTTGACTCTAATTGTACATATATGGACAGATAAGGATATATTAGCTGTGGAGTGAGATGATGTGCATATTATGTGACCAGCCTCTAGTTAAATGCTAGGTGTTCTGACTGATCGGGACGGCGTAACATGATTGAAGACATACAAAACTAGACGCTCTGTCACTACCACGACAAGGTTGTATCTCCCTAGCAAGCTCACATTCCCTGTTTCACTTTTGGGTATTTAAATGAAACTCTCACATTCTAGAAGGTAATCCAAGTTTAAATTCAAGGTCATTATTTTATACGATTTTACATGATGAGTGTTTGATACTAATATTGGTTCTCATCATGACTATCCAGGCCTTATATCCATTGCCTTATAAGTTGCCTGCGAATAACTGCATGTACATGTATAACCAATATTGATATTTAATTTGTCAAAGGAATTACCATATACCTTATCAATGATATGAGCCCATATCCCCAAGAAATTTATTAAAGCTTGATAGCAAACAATTATTGAGAGAAAAAAAAGCTATCCATGTATCATGTGTATACACCAAACTGCTAATCATTTGTTTAGATAATGTTTTATCACGAGTGATATCTATTCAACAACACACTCCCAGCCTCTTGGACAAACATACACCTTTTTTATTGATCAATAACAAATGATCAATGTCATGAATAAGGCTACACTGATGCAAATAGCAAGTTTAAAGTACATTTCTCTTACTTCACCAGCACCCCCCCCCCCCCTCCCCACTCCTCCTATAGCAATGTAATGAGTTGTACTGATCCACTAAACGAGGTTATCACTGTTCACGTGATATAGAACATTCAAGTGGCTATTACCGTTACACCTCTTAAACCTTAAAAGATGTGACATGATTATATGACAGGCAGGACAAAATTCAACTAGACGTAAAGGCCTAGAGGCCTTGGGGCATTTCGATACACAACACAATCACAGGTGAACTGTTAATTACTGACAACTGTGCAACCAAAA
This sequence comes from Terebella lapidaria, assembly GCA_949152475.1. Lineage (NCBI taxonomy): Eukaryota > Metazoa > Annelida > Polychaeta > Terebellida > Terebellidae > Terebella > Terebella lapidaria. The sequence goes on from OX424555.1 coordinate 75,133,456, forward strand.
TGATGATGTAGATACATCCATTTCACTCTCAGATGACGGTTTCTGAGATATAATTGAAAATAAACGAGATATGGCCGAAAATGAAAAATGCCGACTCAGCAGAAAAAAAATTTGGCCCAGGGACAAGTTCAGCCACCCCTAAGACATGTTTGTCTAGTACCACGAGTCCAAAAATAACATCTTTTCCTTTCAACGACGCATCGTTTCCGAGATAAGGCCAAAAATGAAAAAACCGCTGACTCAGCAAAAACAATTTGGCCCAGGACCGAGTTCACCCAACATACCCCTAAGACATGCTTGTCTAGTGTCACGAGTCCGAAAATAACGTCCGTTTCGCTCTACAACGCACCGTTTCCGAGATATGGCCGAAAACGAAAAACGCCGACTGAACAAAAAAAAATTTGGCCCAGGGCCAAGTTCACCCAACATACCCCTAAGACATGTTTGCCTAGTGTCACGAGTCCGAAAATAACGTTCGTTTCGCTCTACGACGCACCATTTCCGAGATATGGCCGAAAATGAAAAATGCCAACTCCGCAAAAAAAAATTTCGCCAAGGGCCAAGTTCACCCAACATACCCCTAAGACATGTTTGCCTAGTGTCACGAGTCCGAAAATAACGTCCGTTTCGCTCTACGACGCACCGTTTCCGAGATATGGCTGAAAATGAAAATGCCGACTCGGCAAAAAAAAATTTGGCCCAGGGCCAAGTTCACCCAACATTCCCCTAAGACATGTTTGCCTAGTGTCACGAGTCCGAAAATAATGTCCATTTCGCTCTACGACGCCCCGTTTCCGAGATATGGCTGAAAATGAAAATGCCGACTCGGCAAAAAAAAATTTGGCCCAGGGCCAAGTTCACCCAACATTCCCCTAAGACATGTTTGCCTAGTGTCACGAGTCCGAAAATAATGTCCATTTCGCTCTACGACGCCTCGTTTCCGAGATATGGCCGAAAATGAAAAATGCCGACCCGGCAAAAAAAAATTTGGCCCAGGGCCAAGTTCACCCAACATTCCCCTAAGACATGTTTGCCTAGTGTCACGAGTCCGAAAATAACGTCCGTTTCGCTCTACGATGCACCGTTTCCGAGATACGGCCGAAAATGAAAAATGCCGACTCGGCAAAAAAAAATTTGGCCCAGGGCCAAGTTCACCCAACATTCCCCTATGACATGTTCACCTAGTGTCACGAGTCCGAAAATAACGTCCGTTTCGCTCTATGACGCACCATTTCCGAGATATGGCCGAAAATGGAAAACGCCGACTCGGCAAAAAAAAATTTGGCCCAGAGCCAAGTTCACCCAACATTCCCCTAAGACATGTTTGCCTAGTGTGACGAGTCCGAAAATAACGTCCGTTTCGCTCTACGACGCACCGTTTTTGAGATATGGCCGAAAATGAAGAATGCCGACTCGGCAAAAAAAAATTTGGTCCAGGGCCAAGTTAACACAACATGCCCCTAAGACATGTTTGCCTAGTGTCACGAGTCCGAAAATAACGTCCGTTTCGCTCTACGACGCACCGTTTCCGAGATATGGCCGAAAATGAAAAACGCCGACTCAGCAAAAAAAAATTTGGCCCAGGGCCAAGTTCACCCAACATACCCCTAAGACATGTTTGTCTAGTGTCACGAGTCCGAAAATAACGTCCGTTTCGCTCTTCGATGCACCGTTTCTGAGATATGCAATCAGCCTCAAGGATGAGTCACCAAAATTGTTTTCGGCCCGTGGGTCAAAGTTCGTTTGAGGGATTGACCCTATAATCAATAGGGTTCCTCTGTGACACTATATCAACATATATGTCAAGTTTCAGAATGGTAGCACAAGTACTTTTTGAGTTATCATCCGGAAACCATTTGACACAAAATTCATCCTCACGGACTAACCGGACCTCGGAGCCGGCTCCAAAACAATAGGGTTCATCTATGTAATATATGTGATAACTGGTGAAAATTTCTCGAAGATTCGTCAAGGCGTTCTTGAGTTATCGTCCGGAAACCAAAAAGTGAAAAAAAAAAAAAATTAGGCCGAGGGCCAAAGATAGGTTACCGGACAATGTTTAATATTTTAGATGTTAGCCAGGTCACTGGTTAAAGTCAAGGTCAAAAGAATATTCAGCATATATAATATTAAGCATATATCATGTCCACAGTTGATTGCTAAGCTGTAAATTCAAAACAGAGAGATATTATTCAAAACAGAGAGATACATAGAGATATTTTGTGCTGTGGCCTTGAAAATGAAGGCAAAAGGTCAAATTCAAGGTCATCAAAATATTCAGTGTATATCATTTTCTATATCATGTCGACAATTGATTCCCAAGCCATACAGTCAATAGAGGAGCAAGATATGAGCCAGTTTGTACTTGGACCTTGAAAATGAGGTCAGAGGTCAAATTCAAGGTCACGAGAATATTCAGCATATATCATTTCCTATATGTCCACAATTGATTCCTAAGCTGTAAAATCGATAACAAGCGAGATATTAGCCATTTTGTCCTGTGACCTTGAAAAAGAGGTCGTAGGTCAAATTCAAGGTCATCAGAATAAAAAGCTGTAGAGTCGATAATAAGCGAGATATAAGCCATTTTGTGCTCTGACCTTGAAACTGAGGTCAGAGGTCAAATTCAAGGTCACGAGAATATTCAGCATATATTATTTCTCAGAATAAAAAGCTGTAGAGTCGATAATAAGCGAGATATAAGCCATTTTGTGCTCTGACCTTGAAACTGAGGTCAGAGGTCAAATTCAAGGTCACGAGAATATTCAGCATATATTATTTCCTATATGTCCACAATTGATTCCTAAGCTGTAGAGTCGATAATAAGCGAGATATAAGCCATTTTGTGCTCTGACCTTGAAATTGAGGTCAGAGGTCAAATTCAAGGTCATGAGAATATTCAGCATATATCATTTCCTATATGTCCACAATTGATTCCTAGTCTCTAATCTCAATATCAAGTGAGATATTACGCATAATGTGTCCCATTATAAAGCATAGGAGAATTTAACATGGGAAAGTCCCATTTGGGCCGAGTTTAGGTCAAAATGGCCCACTTCGAGCGATTCAAGCGCAACGAAATTTATAGACATCATAGGAGTACATATAAGGAGTCTTATGTATCAAAAAGAAAAAAAGTTACTGAACAGATTTTGAGAAAATGGCCGCCAAAGTCCAAAATCAGGCATTTTTTGTCGAAAACGGCCGCCATTTTGAAAAAAAAGCGAAAATCAAAAAACTAAAAAATACCTCCTTCTTGAATTATTTTTAAGTATTTTTGTGCAAAATTTCAGAAAAATTCGCCCGTAAACAAAAAAGATAAAAATGTGGACGACGACGACGACGACGACGGACGACGACGACGACGAAGACGACGACGGACGACGGACGACGGACGCAACGCCACGCCAATAGGTTATCGGACCATAGGTCCGGTAACCTAAAAAAAAAGAAAAAAAAGAAAAAAAAAAAAAATTCTGACAAAACCATAAGGACATTTCGTGCCGAAATGCCCTAATAAATATGTTCACTTGAACAGAAATACATAGTTTTTTAGTCTGGATAATTATCGGTATTTGATAAAAAAAATTCTCAAAATGCAATACATGTAAACTATTTAGATGCAACAAAATGTCATATTTTTCCATATTTTTTAATGTACCAAACATTATGACAATGGTACCTTTGAGAAAAGAAATTTTGATATGAACTTTGGGATCCTGTAATGCACTACTAAAACATAAAATCACAACAACTGAATATATTGACAAATATATATGTAAAAACATTGCCCCCCAAATTAACGCACAAGAAATATCAAAGTCACAAAATCCGCTGATGTGCAGGTATTTTTGCACTAATCTTTGTATCGCCTACTCTTGGATCACCACCTTAACACCACAAAGCACTACAAGGACATGTGTACTGATAGCCAGCCCCAGTATCATGTCCATCAAGACAATCTCTTGTCATTCCTTATGACGACTCCCTGATTAGTGTTTTTTTCTTCTGATTTATCCTACGCGTGCGCGGGGCTACATGTAATTGATATCTGATAACAGATATCACTTATCACAATGACAATGAGAGGCATATATTTTAGTATGTATAGATATGCATAATTTATGATAATTTACATGCTTGTGATCTATATATGATTTGTTCAATTGATAATAATTGACATCTACATTGTATGAAATGATACATAATCTTTGAACCATGATAATGAACATTATATTATATATCATGGATGTATGTTTCAATGATAATTTGGTTATGATGTGAGATTGTTTCTCCACAACAAATGACACCTTGATTTCCTATATGTTGCAATTAGTTGACCCATTATCTTATCTTAATCTTTCTTGTCATTGCTCAACATTCCTGTTCAATATCTCAGTGATCAATTAACAACTCATAAGCCATGTGTGTTAAAATGGATTAAAATTCCATCGCAAAAACTGTCGACAACCGAACATACTGGTAGCTATGGCAGCTAGAACCGCTAGGTGTCGCTGCCTTACCATACAATATATCCATGCAAAATTTATCAAAATCGGATGAGAAAAGTGACCTAGAGTGCTCTTACATACACATGTACTAGCGGATACGACAATGGTGAATCCATAGTATCCCCCAACCTTCAATTGGAGGATAGCTCGGGATACACGTGAAATGAAACATCAAGGGCCAAAGGTGACTTTGTGTGTGAGCAATACCGTTATCATTAATGCTTGAACATTGCTTGCAGTACATAGTTTTATTTGGGCTAAAATTTGACGTATAATACCTTCATCCAGCCAGACTGTGTGCAAATGGGGAAACATTTTATACACATGCAGTATAGACCTATATATTGGTACTAATTAGCAGCAAATCACAATCTTCATGAAACTTGATCATTTTCACAGCTTCCACATAATATTTATATATGTAAATTAGTCGAAGCTAGAATATCGCTGAAGGAATCTCTGCGGATATGAGACTGAAACGAAGAAAGCTTGCTAAAACATTGCCTTCCGTTGCCCATGCAATATTTATTTGCAGTAAGTCTCGAGTCTGTCTACGATGGGAGCTAATCATATTGTCATGCTATGATGTCTGAGTTGACGATCAGCCGTAGGACCCTTGTAAGACATCACGGAGGAGGTGGTGTTGTATACACTCATTCCTCCTTCTATCTGTCTATCCGGACCCCCCTCCTCCTCCCCCGGGCACTTAGACCCGAGGATGTCCCCCTGTCTGCCCAGCAGTATGTCACTGAGAAGGATTAAGGCACTGGCCGGTATTCTCCCTCTCTGTCCCTCGCCCCACGGACTGCGGTGTAAACTCTCAGGCCCATATTTGGCGGGAGTGTCACCGCACCAGCGCCACACGTCTATGTTTGGATCAGTCGCCGCCAGATCTCTGCCCATTCTTCTTCTCTCCGGTCTTTTTGCTGATTGATCGCCCTCCGTAAACACGTAGAGTCCCCTAATAACGTCAATGTGCGTCGTTTTCCGAAATCTGTTCATTACTTTAATACAAGTGCCAGCAGAGGACGAAGAGCCGGGGAAAGGGGGCGTCTGGAGACAGAATCATTAAAAGACCAGGCAAGGGGGAGGGAGATGAGAAACCGGGCAAAGAAACTGGGTCGCAAGTGAAAAGCCGCCGGATTCATGAATATTTCACTCACGTTCAATTTCACACTGGGGTAACCATAAAGCTACAATTGGGTTTGCTGATGACATTTTTCCCGTTCCGCGCATTGTTCAATCAATAGAAAGACAAGGGTGTTTCTAGCCACACCAGTACGAACAGAGTGCTGATCTCAATAGGCAAGCCAAAGACAAAACATCTGGGTGGATCAGTGCAATCAATAATGACACTAACTCACTGACCACACACCAACATCGCGGTGCTCGATGCAAAATTAATCAGTTCACACCGTTCACAATGATCGTAGGGAACAATCTCTACAGCTCTGGCTAAATGTCCGTGTTGTCTCAAGCTTCTAAATGGGGCTACAGGAGCGATTGCTCAGATATAATCATTACTAAATCATTTATGCTGGCTTTTTGTCACTTTACCCCTATGCCTGTCTAACAATGACAAGAAATAATGGCCATCTTTCATGATGTATGTATTTTCCTATCACACCCATCCACTCAATCATACCAGCACTCTACACGGGGAGCATTTAGTTTTTTGTGTGTGCTGCAATCTCAGTCGCTCCTACAGCTAGGGAGCATTTATTATACTTTTCCAATCAGAACACCTTTGAAATTGCTGCAATCAATTTTGCCATTGTTAAGTTTTGTCCGGCAAGGAAGATTGATGACCGACGGTGCGATTTGTCTGTAGTTCCCTTCTCATACACCAGGGGGCAGCAGCTTATGAAGGATCAACAACACTGCAAATATTGTGCAGAAAGAAGTGAAACACTTTTTAATATTGTAAAAAACACAATAATCTTGGCACCTCAACGGCCAGATTCCAAGTCTCTAAATTCTCAAGCCCTATCATGGGATTCATTCTTCAAATATCTACAGCTAAAGAACAACACAATCCAGGTGGCAACTACAGCATTTTGAAGAAGAAAAAAAATTCCCATGGAGTTTAATATCTGTTAAGGTACCAAGCATGTGAAAACATAAACATGCAAAATTTATGTTGAGAACTTCTATAAAAGTTCTATACAAATAACTAACATCAGCTACTTTTATAGTTTTTCAGGATTCTTGTGATCTGAGTGAATTTCCTGACCAAACATACATCCTCATAAATGCCACACCCATCATCTCTACCATAATTTATTAAAGCATAATTCAATTAGAAAGATAAAAGTTTGAATTTCATTTTTGTGTTCAGAACTGTGCACTTTATTTCACAGACACACTACAGTTTAATTCTGCTTAGAGCAACACAAAAACCTTTCCTGAACACTTTGCGTTCCCTGGTGATCCCTATTTGCTGGGGGATTTTTGCTGGATGCCTGGCTATTATTAATGGTCTGTGGCTTCCAGAGCCACACAACATGCAGAGTCAGTGGCACCACTGGTGTGCTTGGGAAGCATCCCGCTCAACTTGATTGATTCGACTGGAACAGATCTAACAGCATCGTAAAACTGGGGCTATGGATCACGGAAGGGGGGGGGGGGGGGGGGGGGGAGAGGACAATACTAGGAAGTTATAGAGAAAGTTTTGTGGGAAATGAGCAAATAAACGCTAGCACCAAGACATAATGCAAAAGATGACTGTTTGAAGGATAAAAAAAAAGTTAAACACTGCTTCTGGAAAATTAACAAAGTTCCCATGAAGTAGTCCCTGCTACCCCCCCCCCCCACCCCTTCCACTGCTCCCCCCCCCCCCCCCTCCTCCAAATTCCCTCTGCTACAAGGATCCGCTCCTTGTCTTGTATTGGCCCTTGCCGATGTTTGATGGAGCCGGCCACATTGCTCCCAGCCAATTTACAGGTAACTGTTCTCTAGATAGGTGGCTATCCCACACCCTCCATCGAGCATCATCATCATTCAGCAGATCAGCAGCATTTTTCTATCAACTTCCGAGGGACTTCCCCACCCCTCCCCTCCCTCCCAACATGTCCATATCCCCCATGCACTTCTCCTCCCACCCTTCAAGCTTGGATATTGCCCTGCACAATCTGAGGAATCTTACTGTGCGGAGCAGCAAGAAAGGAGAGGAGAATCTGTTGTATCGGGGCGAAACTGCCGCATGAAGAAAGGTGAAAGACTGTTCCTGGTGTTTACAGGAAATATGACTCTCACTAAACTTGAATGTATTTGTTCTTCGTGATGGGGGCGTGGAGGAGTAACCCAGTGGGGGGGGGGGGGGGGGGTATCGTGAAAGAGAAGAAAAGCAATAGGGAAGAGATATTTCTTCCTCTTTCTGGGATATAATTCCACTGTTCCAGCTCAGTAGTAGGAAAAGAAAGTAGAATGTTTCTGTCATCTATCATGTCTTTGAGATTCCATGATCAATAACATCATTGGCATGAGTCTGACAACCTAGCTCAGAACGGCATTCAGTCAATACTACTATAATCTTGAGGCTACTTGATGCTTTGCATGTTTGACAGGAATAATTAGAAGTTCAACTTGACAATTAAATCTACATCAATGTACTATCAATAATAATTACTACATTTTATGTACAAGTAAATGTACTTCATGATGACTATGCGCACACACAAATTATAGACATAAAAATTCACACAAATTATCATTTCAATCTTTCCTTTCCATTCGTTTAATTTTGATGTTTAAAAAATGCTAATTTTTCAGATGCATTCATGCATACATAAAACTTTTTTTCAAAGTTATTATGAGCAAATTGCATTGTCATTATGCATGTTATGAGCAAATGCAAACAATCTCAGTGATGCATGTAACATCAAATCTCCACCCTTTCACATACCAATTAGTCAGCAAATAAACACTGCCGCAGGACAGGTAAGGCCCAAAAAATTTGTGTCTGTTGCACTTTCTACATGCACTATAGCCAAGAAAACAGACAGATCTGTCTGGATTCTGGCAGTTTATACATGTATTATTATCTCTTGACTTTGGGAGGTGCTGCGGATGTTGTACTGTGTTGGGACGCTAAGAAAACTGTTAGACTCACACTATAATGCAAAATATACGGTACTGCAGTTGCATCACTGAGGGAAAAACCTTCTTCCAATATCAAAATGTGTAAACAACTTTCCCTAGCACATGGCACACAGATGAGGCATCGAAGAAATCATGATGTAAAAATCCCACAGCCAATTGGCAAGGTATTAGTCCTTGCAAACTGCCGAACACCACCGAGGAACGGATTCTCCCCTTGCCCACCGCCTGCTGTTATCAGAGATAATCCACTCACAGAAACCCAGTCAACAAAAAACCTATCAAACTCTATCTTATGAACAAGTAATGGAATAAACCAAGCCAACAACAGGTTGTCTGTACAGTAGTTAGCAGTCCCTAGGCAAACAGAGGCCTCTAACCTGGCTGAGTATTCATGGCGGTGGAGATAACAATGGCTTGGTAATGGTAAGGTACCCAGGGATCAACCAGAGAGATCTAGGCAGCACAGATCAACTTTGCTTGGGTACACTAAGAAGTAATCAAGTACAAAAACTCCTCTGAAACAAGGTGGCGGTGGAGCAACAACAATGATATCAATAGTGCAATAAAGGCCGTGGGGAGTCGGGAATATCGCCTGCATGGGTATGGTGACTACATGTAGGACAGTAGCTAATCCCTGGTATTCCCCCTCCCGCATCCCCGACATCTCCATGATTCTGTTCAGCAAAAGGTCTTCCGCCAGTACATCAACAAGATAGCAAGTGAGAAAATCCAACGATCGTTGAAGAGAAACAGAAAACTTAAAAGGCTATTTTGGGGCTATATATGGGGTCAGAATCCATTCGGTATTTTCAATGTATTTATTTATAAGTTGTCCGAAAATATACCATCTGAACCTGGCAATTGTTGTATTGGAGCTGGTGACTTTTCTCTAGTAAAAGCTCACAACAGACTATCAGAAGTGTGACAGCACCCTGATATGCTGATAATTGTTGTAGCACGCATCTAGCCTCACATCGCCTGTTCATCATTCATCATTAGTCGGAATCTCTCCCTTCAGGAAGATTCCAGTTAAATCCTGCGAGGAACAAGAAGATTGGCAATAAAACCTCCCTGAGATTCTTGTGTGATGCAGCAGGGCCGCAACACATAATGCAACAGCAATTTTACAAATTCTTCGGAGTGCAGAAAAGACAGTTCTGCTGAAAGAATCCAAGAAGCAGCTCGAGATGGGAAGCCGTGGATAGCACTGTGATCTTTTATAGGTGTAATAAAATTAAGCAACAAACAAAGCCTGGACATTATTGCTATTTTAAAGAGCCGCCAATGGACAGTTTTACATTCCATGAAGTTTCTACAGTCATCTATCATCAAACTTCCCCGGCCTCTTGCTGACTTTTTCCACAACATCCTACATGTACTTGCAAAAAGTTACTCAGTTAATTTTCAGGATTATTTATAAGCAGATTTGGTTGCCAATTTAATATATCAGATAGCCTGAGATAGGAGTGGCACAACATTCTTCCTCCGGCAGCAACAATTACACCAGTCCAGTCCGGATTCTCCCCGTTACCTTTGAAGATTTTCCTAGTTCCCACTTTCCTTGAGATCCTTCAGCATTCCCTGAGTAGTCATTAACACCTACTGCTGAGAGTAGCAATGAAAACTATCAATACTTGTGTCTGCGTGGAATCTTCCTGGCTAATTACTCAGTTGGTTAACAAGTCATTCCAGGCTGTTCTAACCCTGCACACAACAATGCCACGCTGTGACCTTTGACCTTCTGACATATCACTTACAACAGGTACCCTGCCAAGGTCAGGTATACACCAGCAAAACACCAAAAACAAATGGAGATTTAATAGTACTAGTTTGAAAATACAGAGAGAGTCAAATGGCGATAAAGGTGTTGGTGTATTTTTAGTGTCATGTACCTGAGAATGGTATCATGTCTGACAAATGTGGCTGACACGGGCTGGTGCGGCACCGTAAAATCACAGTTTTATTTCCTACTTTATTACATCATAAAATACATCCAGCAGAGTTTACATTCCTCTATTGGGTACAGGAACACAATATCTGAGAATGCTGGAGAGAAGGATTGCTTATAAATACTCTCCAACAACCAGACCAAAGAGTAGAATGTTGCAACACCTTTTTTCTGTTGAATTTTCGATGTCTGCACTACATTTGCTTGTTTTGTTATCTGCAGCAGGTGGATTTACTACACACAAAACACTCACATTTATCATCACATATTTTTCAGAAGCGAAATAAAATTCATGTAATTCATGACTATTCATTATGTTACTGCATTTCATTGTTCGTTGTTCTGCAAGTAGAGAACAAACCCATGGTCCTGATTCAAATTGGAATTTGCATGCACGTAGGGCTTGCAGGCCCACAAGGTCTTGCGTCAAATTTGTGGTTGCTGCTTATCCACTTTATAAGACCGTGTGTTACCTAGCTTCTATTAGTTCAACCTGAAAATGCATAAAAAAAAAAACCCCAAAAATCCAGAGAACATTGAGATTCGAAGATGAAACCTATCAGAAATAGGTCTTCCCTGTCTACATAAACTTGTTCTTATTCCCCCGAAGATCAATTCAACATGTAAATGAACTTGTGAAATAAAAAATTATCTAACTTTCTGTTAGATAATATTTTCTTCTGCAAAAATGAAGTTTTATCTTAGAGGGACCACAAATCCCATTCAATTTCTCATGTCGTATTATGATAATTGATAAACAACTTGTTGCAATTCACATAAATGTGCAAATACAATAGACACAGACTCACCACTGAAGTTGAACACACAACACTGCCAACAATGATCATGACAAGTTTTGTGAAACTAAGTATCCATTGTTTCTATCACTCACTGCCTAGTCCTGATATTTCATCCTGGTTGAACAAGTACGAAAAGATTTATTCAAACTTGCCCAGTACCAGTCATGACCCCAAAACTAACCCTTGGAAAAAATTCCTACTGCTTAAAATCGTGGCATCTTGTATCTCATCAAACATCCTGTTGGGGAGTTACTCTCAACTTCAAAAATACAGCCCCATCTTTCATATTCCCTTTCAATCCCTATCATAGAACCAGAGAGCACACATTGTCAGAGTATAGCCAGCTGGTGAGAGTTCCCATAGTGACCATTTAAGGAGACACCACCCCCTGAACCCCTGGTAAAGGCTGGTCAATATTTACCCTGACCCCTGCTACTGGGTCTAACCACCAAGACTCGTTCTCTGTCTCCCATCTTTGATAATTGGTCCTCAACTGCTTAGTCACCCACAGCAGTCAGGCCATCGTCTCTACAATATTCTACATGAACCCTAATTCAGCCTATTCCATTTTCTTTCCCCTATGGTTCAATAGAAACTCAAATCAACAGGTGTCATTTTCATCAAGCTATTCCTTTGAAATCCAACAACTGCAAATCAAGAGTAATTTTCATATCTTGAGCTATTTATACATTAACATGATTAACATAGCCATTTGCAGTACAGATTCATAATCCATTTTATGATACAACAATGTATTTGAATTTCATGTCAAGTTGTGATCTAAAAATAGCATTTCTCAAATTAGTGGTGCCTACCTTATGATACATGAACAGGACATGTAGACATCAGAAATGTGCTGGATTTGTACCTTGCTGTAATATGTTAATTTTTAATTGACTGGTAATCTGTTGATATCCAATTTGTGATGTCAGACTCTCAATGTCATGGCCCAGTGGTCAATAGCAAAAGCCTAAACATGTGTAACCATAGCAACCTCCGGAGTGATGGCAGCCATTACACAACAAGTGTTCTCCAGAGAGGCTAGCGATGTACTTAGAGTTGATGAAGCCTCACACTGACAGCTGATGATCCGGATCTGTCTCCACAGGACTCCCGCCACACATCAGGTGCTTGAAACAATCCGTGGCCCAAGTGTAGACCGACTACCAGGTACAAAGGGAGAACAACATATCAGGGCCAACACAACCCGATCTGGATCATCTCTGTCTATGTATACATTGGCCACGGAGAGATGTCAGATAAATCCAGAGGCCAGGGGGTGATGATCAACTGAGGGTTTTCTGATCCGGAACCAATAACACGAGCACTGCACACATACACACAGTAAATCCCTGCAAGTATCCTCCATCGCAGCATGCATGGCCCGGTAGTGATCCAGAAGCCTATCCTGAACAAGCCTGATTGCTAGGAGGCATCTGGATCTATTGGTTGTCTCTTCTGTGCTATGATCTGCCACTGGTGCAATTCCCCGGACCTGCCAACACCGATCAGGTTTCAAGCACCTTGCTGCCATTCAGTAAACTGGGGAATTCCACTGCCAGAAACAAAACCCTATCACAAGCAGAACTGTGGGGCAAGCGGTGATGGAAGACCAATAGAAGGGGGGGGGGGGGGGGGGTAGTTCAGTCACAACACAAATCAATCACTTTATCCTAGTCAAGTCATACAATGTCATACACTAGATCATTATAGTATTGTGTCATGAGGAAGTCATCCCATCTGTAATTATAACTATTTCTTGTCGAATGTACCAACATATTCAAACATTCTAAAAGTCATAAGTATGTTCCTTCTATACTATGACAAAGTACACATAAAAGTAATTGCTTTCTGTTTACTTGTGTAATATATACTGTGATTATCTCTATTAGTAAAGGAGAACTCACTGACATATTATCTCTCTGATAATTCCCGTTTTGTTCTTTCCAAGATGATCACAAATAGGGCTGCTGTAGTCACCTCATTATTGTACTCACTTGTGAAGTCATTATTCTTTTCTCCCCAACAAGGGGGATTTTTGTGGCAATTAGCACAGAGCACCTCTCCTGGTAAACGATTGCGGAAGTATGCAGACCTAGAACAATATTAGCTCTAGGCACTGGGATACAAGCAAAGTAACAGCTCATAGATCACCTTACACCGAAATACACAAAACTCGAGTCTGCCTCCCACAATATTGCTAATTACTGACCCTGTACCAGCGTGCCTGATGTATACATGTATACATACTGACTACTTTGTAGCAACTCGAATAGAAAGGATCACACAACATTTAGTCATCATCTTCTCAAACACAAAGGCAAACCCAACAGTGTAAACACACGATCCCCCAACCACCATACAATAAAGTCAACGAGTGCCCAATCATGGAATGTTTCGAAGTAGTTCATAAGTCTACAAACTGCAATATTTTGAAATCATGAATATGTATGAAGTATTTCTCAATATCAAATCATTTTTCAATATAAATCATAATGTGAGAAATATCCGGATAATATCCGTCAGATAGGCATGATAAGTATGGCAGATAATGGACAAGTGACAAGGTGGATAGAACATCATCCATCACTACACCCAGGTAAAACAACTAATTCATATCTAGACAACTTCAGGTCAGTTGGGGAGATGCCTAATACCTACCATGCCTACCAGCATTGTGGCGTGCTGTGAAACAACTTGACCTTAAGTTTTATTACTGAAAACAAAAAAATATATCAGGCTGCTATAGCCTGATATTACAAGTTTGTTGCATAATGCAATCAAATACATTAGATGTCAAACGACATGTATAAAATTAATGGCAATGTCGATCTACCTGGGATTATTGGAAACAGTGGCACCTGGAGGTGAACATTCCCTTATCCGCGTAACATCAAAAGCTGTTCCATGCATTGAGAGCTAGGAGCATGGGCTATTGTTCTTCCAGTCAAATCGATAGTCTTCTCAAGCGGTCCAGAACTCTTGGCATTACTGTGATTTAAGCGCCTGTCTGCATGCAATGGCGATACATGAATACTTTCTCCAAAATTTACTGTGTAGTTTAACAGGCTTCATGACATGTTCTTCTACCTGCAATAAGCAGTGGATTTTTGCGAGTGATATTTGATGTGGAAATCCAAAATACAAATTGTGGTAAAATGCAACTAATTGCTAGTACATTAAAATACTCTATACTCTGATTTTTCTAACTCATTTACACAGTTTTTCGCTAATATTTTTGCGATGCTAAACGGTATCGTTCTATAACTTGGCATACTTTACCTGGGAGTCAAACGGCAATTCTTTACTGAATTTCAGACCTCTATCACGAAAATTGAAGAAGTTGGCAATCTACCCCTGTGTTAAATTTAGCCCTGTCATTTAAATTTTGGGTCCGCAACACAATTTCGTGCATTTGCTCGGTTTTGTAGTGGTGCAATCTTCCAAAATCAACATGTTTGTGTAGAACACACCCCCAATGTGTCATCTGGTCTAAAATTACAACAATACTTCAAATCCTGGTGAATGTTAACAGGATCAAATCCTCGAATAAGCTCAGATTCTCGAGATCCCGTTTTTGGCTGAAATTTAACATTGGGGTAGATTGCCAACTTCTTCAATTATTGCGATAGAAGTCTGAAATTTGGTAGAAAATTGCCGTTTGTCTCCGAGGTGAAGTATGCCAAATTATAGAACGATACCATTTAGCATCGCGAAGATATCGTCAAAAACCGGTGTAAACAAGTTAGAAAAATCCGAGTATAACAAATCCATCACTATGATGAATAAGCCACAGTCATCATTCAAACTCCGATGTAATGTGTTTCACTATTACATGCAATGTTTCGGTACTGCTGACATTCAATCTTCTTATTCATCATGATTACAGTATTATCTACCTTTCCATGTCACAGTCAGTGTGATCGAGCTTTATCAATGTACATGTGTTACAAACCGAATGCCATTGACACATAACATGTCATGATGCAATATGACTGATCCAGTCCTTATGTATATCAATAACATTGTGACAGTACAATGTAGTTATTTATATATTTACCATGCCAATCATGCTAATGTGATTAACTGACTTGTTAAACCTACCTAAATGTGGGCCGACATGAAGTCACTTTCATCATGTATTATAATGTGATTGCCCTGTTACAATGTGCCTACAATTAGACTCTAAACTGGGGCTGTAGCCACAAGTACCCTAGACTTGTCACTGATATAAACTACCACCTTTTGTTGGTATTGACAGTCCCAGGAGCAGACCTGTTATTATCCTGTTAAGTATCCTTATAGAATCACATCAGGCCGGCGGTGTTTATATATGGGGGATAATGTACTATACATACAAAATAGCTGTTTGTCATACACCTTTGACAGCTTAAATATCTGCACAGCCAAATGCCAAGAAAAACTTTCAATTACTATCCAATACTCCGTCACCCCCCTCCCCCCCACCACCCTATAGTTAAATAGCTAACAGCCAAACTCCTGATAGCCTCCTCGGCAAAATATAGCCACCACTAACACTCTTATGACATTTGCTATTCAAATATGTCACAACAATGAACATGAAGCAAAAGGCAAACTCATGAAGATTTAGTCTCATATGCTGGGTCACAAAGTTCAGCTTACACAAACAGGCAAAACACTTGAGCTACAAATACATTCTGCTCGTACAAGGCTCGTTTATGCCGGCAACAAATAGACTTGGCAACATGACAGCATCATGTCACATGTAAGAACAGTCTGGCAATTATGATGGCTTGTAAATTATCACGGCTCTGCTGAAAAACATTTCCTGATGAAATATTTCCATTGCAGTAATAGTGAGGTCAATAAATTAATAGGTTAAATAAAATAAAACAGTTTTATTAGTAGATTTGTCAAAAAATACTTTTTCTAGATATGTTGGTAAATGGAGTGATAATGTATTTGATTTTATTATAACTAACCATTTGGACATCTATCAGCATATATATGTATCATGAACATTTCAATATATTTCACATTTTATCTGCCTGGTATTGGTTCCATCGATATTTCTTTATTCAAATAACTACTGATATCTCTCTGATGTAATCAATTCTAAATTGTAAATGATCTCTCGGAATTCAATTCAATGTCATTAAAATAGTAGTAACCGTGTTGAGCTGTACATAATGTACAAAGTACTAATCTAGGTGGCAAACACATTTATAATGTTTATGTAACAGTTACATTGTTGTATCTAGATACGCTGATAGACTGATAAAGACATGGGTACATTATGATTGTCATGTTCAGTTCCGTCTATCTCCTGTCGATACTGTTCAGACACTTGTGTTTTTATTTTCATTCCAGGCAAAAATAACACTTTTTTCCCATTTAGGGTGGTTCTACATTACAATGCTAAATACCAAATCATACCACACATATCAGACATCACATGATGTTCCGGTAACACTAACGAATGCCTGACAATGACTCCTCAACAATATATTTTATGGTTTTGGTATTTATAGAACTTGGTTTTAATATTGCAGTGAACTGGTAAACAGCCAAAAAATGTACGAAAATACAAAGCATCAGCTGGCAGTAACAAACATCAGTGCAATCATGAGCTGGTGACATTTTTTCGACAACTTTATCAATAACAAAAGATTCCAAACAAATTAATTGTGTTGTTTTCACACTGAAGTTTAATTCATTGTTCGCAATCAACAAGCCATATGAATCTCTTATATATCCATGACGAAATGCGTATCTGGAAAGCACCAACATAAAAGGCATGAATCCATAATCGCCCACACAAAGAGTTATCAATAAATTACGATAACAAATGGATGCTCGGCGCAGCGACCCCGTTGGGCCGATTCACACACAGTTTATGTAGCCTACACGATTCAATATCCCCTTCAAACAGGGGAGTTGATTGCATTATGGATGGCACTGTTTACCCTGCTGTGCCACTGAAGCAGCCAGCGGTGGTAAGTGGGGGTCATTATGACGGAGGTCACCGTGGACAAAATGATGCCATTCAAAGCTATTTTCTCCCCTGCGTTTAGCACCGCGCTCCTGCACTTTTTGTCTCGCCCAGTCTCTCGGCTATCTTTCCATCGTTTCCTGGCCACTAAACACCCGCCACCCTGCTCCAGTGTGTTCCCTGTGATATGGACCAGTAATTAAATCTGTCCGGCCATTTTGGGGGTAATAAATATAGCAGGAGTCTTTACACTGGTCTGTGTGGTCCCAGGAGAGCTGCTCAGGCGCAGGTTGTTGATCTCACTGAATTGCAAACTGTACCTTAAAACAAATCAATAAATTTATCCTGAAATGATACAGATTTTTAATGTTGTTTTTTTTCCTTCCACATCCCCATTTTGTACCTCTTTATGTCTATATTTTGACCCCAAAATATTTTTTTATCAACAGGCAATGAATGCCTGTGAATTATTCATCTGCATGATTGTGATCATAGCAAACCAACTGAAACATTAACAACTGGTACTAGTAGGCCAACTCGATTCCACTGTCATCCCTTCTGTCTTACCCACACTATCTATTCTTTGAAAGACCTGTCTGGATTCTCCACCAAATGGTACCAGAATAAGGTGACTGAATACACCATTTCTCACCCTGTGTAGTGTACCATCATCTGAAATGACTTTATATCATCCTGAGATTGCCCCCAGCATGGATTCATGCTACATGCTTCATGCTACATGCTTCATGGATTCTTGCTAAATGGTTCATGATCAACTACATGTAATTTAAATTGACTTTAAACTTTAAATCCTACAATCATATCAGTTATTCATCGTGAATTTGTTGTACATTTAACTTAACTATCAATTTTCATCTTGAGACTAAACCCATCAATCTTGGTGGTCAGCTTGACAAAACTGATACAAGAGAATTGACCCCCCCCCCCCCCCTTCTCAACGACTCCCCCCCACCAGATCCTCCCCTGTCTGCAGACAGAACTTCCCCTTGCATTGTTGTAACCCTTGCCCAGCCAAGATCCCATTTCATCAAATTTTATCAACGTATCGCAGCATATAATATAATTGTGTTGTGGAGCCTTCCCTCGCTGAATTGCGTCAATGACATTTTGCCATGGCGATAGACGACCGGTCTCTCTTCATCCCACTGCCTGCATCTGGCGGCCAACAGAGTCACGCCAGACGATGGTCCGATGTAACGGCCTTCTCCCTCCACAGAGGGAGGCAGCGTGACTGGTAGAAGGTTCAAGGGGGTGGCAGTAGATGAGGGATGCCGGAAATAAGGCTCGGGGACAGTCAGCTATTTGTGCTAATAGGATCAGCGCTGAGATATCTGTGTTTTTCTGCCCAGTCGAGGGCCTATGACACTCGACAACCAACCAACCAACCCACCCACCTTCGCTCTCTCCCTTACTTCCAGTCCTCCACGTAGCAATGACAACGAACAGAGAACCACCACCATGAGGCAGACCGCTCAACACCAGCAGGGTGCTCCCTGAAACACTTACAACAACTCCCGACCGGCCCGGCAATGAGACGATTTGTATGCGACAGACGCTGCTCGGGTAATCGTCACTGATCTCTTTGTGTTCCTGCTCCCACTCGGACCTCAATAACAAGTGGAGATTTATGTCACCCCCTCCCGCGCTCCTCTCCCAACTATTACTTGCTCCAAGTATGCAAAACACCCATATTTCATAGGCAGCAGTTTTTATTACTATGGAGCGCCCCGACAGGCATCAATCAAACCTGACGGCGCTGTCCTGCAAGAATTTTCTCTTGTCAAATTTTCTGTGGACAATCCAAATAGGAATTCTGCAAGGCAGTGATTGTCTCTACAACATTCTCCTTTCCTCATCCACTATATAGCTTCCTCCCTGATAGTGCTTGATATTTCTCATCAATGTTTCTTTAATACTTTCCTTAGCGTGAATTTACTTAGATACTTCTACTTTCTAGTAGAGTATAATTATAATACACCATGTATGTGAATATTCAGATTTTAATATAATCAATTTCAATTTTTCTTATTGTAGTTAGATTTTTCTCATCAAAAAATCAACTGACAGGTCAAGCAATGACAAATTGGAGTTGTTTTGTAGCTCATGTGCACGACGGGTGTGACTCTATTATAGATATGATGTACTTATCACAGGATAATGTGTCAATGACAGGCAAAGGCCATTACGCCATAATCAGTGTGTAAACACTAGTTAATACTGCTTTATCACATGTAACTTCCTTTTTATCAGCACTCTACATTTAGATGCAAGAAAAAATCAGGAAAAATCACTGCACATAACTGGAGATGCTTGTCACCAATATCAGCAAAAATCAGGCTTGTTGCTGGATCAACATGGGAGGCTATATCCATTACAGAACACACAATAGAGAGAAGAAAACTGTGGAAACTCACAAACAATTCTGATCAAACCTCATCGGCCATCGTTACCATTCGTAGATGCTCCAGGCATAATGCCACCTTATGTCATCCCAGGAACAGTCTGCCCCCATATACATGATATACACATCGCCCAGCACACCGTCCACAGTCTATTGCATGTGGGATGATCATATATCATTATTAAATGGGTGCCGTCTTGCCATCTTCCATATACTCATTCTCTTTATTGCCGTTATATAGCAGGTCTGTCAATATTGTATCAGGTGCATAAAAGCTCGCTTGGTACCGGTAGGAGAATCAAGAATGGTGTTTAATCTGTTACGAGCTGCTTCCATTTAGATATTGCGATGAATACATTGTGCTTAGTTTTCAGTACCGTTATATCAAACCTAAAAATCTCTTTTACTATTTTTGAATAGAAAAAAAATTTATTATCTTTACCACATGTATATTACTTACTCCTATCTTGACAATTGTCTTCCGTGAAAAAAGCCAACTTGCTCTCTCAAAAATGTACAAAAAATTGAACTGGTCATCACAATATATCAATGCAGTATACATTTCAATGAACAAGATGTAGTTGTTTATTTTTATCCTAAAACTATACATTTTTACCGCATAATTTTGTACAGCTGTTTTTCACCTACACATAATTTCTTTCATTACAATCTGCTACAGCATCCCTCCTTCCTTCACCATGTTCACCTTGCCCCATCTCTGGCTACGTCAATACTTCTGCCTCTGACTTGTGTCAGAGGAGAAATTGTTGCCTATCTTTGTCCGAGCTAGCTAAAGAACTCCATATTTTGAAATGTCAGCTCAATAGCATTTCCATTTTGGTCCCTTAACGTGTTCTTCTCCCAGATTTACGTAAGTGTTGTAATTTATAGTGCAGTTTCATGGCACTGTTACCGTGCGTCTGCCAGCAGTCGACACTATTTATCTTGGCGGAGAAACTAACGGCCTGCAGACGATCACGTAGTTCCCAGAGAGTAAAAAATCCGGCAACCGAGCTTGTAAAAATATCACTATATAACAATGTACCAAGAACTAGCAATAACACCAACAATCACTCTTTTGTTTTAGAACAGGGATGTTATAAAAGAGCTACTTTCCCAGTATTGTCTTAGCTTCTTGTATTTTTGTACTATATTACAACAGGTTGGAGTCTTCTAACACGGAAAAACCTCCCAGAAAAATTCCAAGACATGAGAAACATCACAAATTCTATTTATTGCAATTTATCATATATTACAGCCAAATGAAGGAAACGTTTTCATCCATGTTCACTTTGCACCCCGTTCAGTTTCTTGCCTTGCATGTAAAATATTTTTTTTGGGATAGGTTACATACTTTATTGATTGTTGACAAAATCGACAAATTTATGATCAAATTGAAACACAGCATGCTAAGATTTTCTGATATATCCCCATGACTTTCCTTACCTGGTCGTGGTCATCAGCACAGCTTCATACGAGTCATGGCAGTTGTTTGTGTCATAATGCATCCATCTATCACCATTTCAGCTGCTTTGTTGTCTGCAGTTGATCTGTGAATAATGAAGCTTCAATGCTTGTTTCATGCGATACTGCAAAATCTGAATATCTTTGTATTTAGTATTATACCAAGTATACTCACTTAGAGATAAAACATGCTTCCACATTTGGACAATCCCGGGAACTTTCGAGTAACCAGGTATCATCCTCATCACTTCAACGTTTTCATTCTCCAACACGTTCAGTTACACACACCTGAAAAACAAATTCAAAGCCTAAACTCCTTTAGCTTCTCAAATTCTATGTATAGAATTTAGAAGTTTTTTTATTTGGACTCCAACCATTTTTTATTCTCCAACCAAAAATTTGTCTGAATGTATCAACTTGAAAAATGCATACCGTGATCCAGTGAAAATCAGGTCAATATGTTAATTGGTTTCCTCACTGATTAGGAATCACAAGAATTACATACATGTAAATCTGGAAATACATGCAAAATCTACACACAATCACAAAATATATTCTGAATTTTGAATTGGTTTTCACCCAATTACAAAATTTATTGTGTATCTTGAGTTTCCCCAAATCACCAACAGGTAATTAACATAGTAACATCATTAGCTATATCGACTTGACTGAATTTTTGTTTTCAGCTGATAAGATTGATAATATTTTTCAACAAGGTCAATTACAGGCTGATTACACAAGTATGGAGGATGCTCCTCAGATACAACTCAATGTAACCCATCAACTACACATCCTCAGTAACTTTCCATCACCATCGAGTCCATCATCACAGAAAACAAAGTTCTTATGACCAAAAAAAAGAGACTTTATCACACCTATTATCACCGAGACAGGTGCTCATTTTGGCAACCTTTGGCAAGAACTCTGTCTGCTCATGGCTGAACTCTTGTGTAACTTCCTGCTGCAGTTGTCTGTGTGTGGCGACACGAGGCCATGTGGAGGAGCTTGGAGGGCTCTCCCCGTCCTCTCAGCCCCATCAACACACTTCCCCTAGCTTGTCCTCTCATCTCACTGAGATTTTCATTCACTGATTGTACCTGTACTCCTGCAACCTTTTGATATCAAACATTTTCTATTCTCTGATAGTGTAATGAAACATTCAATCTCCTTGAAAAACCAAAGGATTCGTGTCTGGCAATATGCCAGTATAATATTGTGGTGAAGTATCTGTAAAATATAATTTTCAGCAAAAATTAACAGTTATATTTTTCTATCACAAATTTTTTTTGGAAGAAATGTCAAATTTTATATACTAACAATAACAAATTAAAACAAGAAACAAATTTTTCCAAAATTTGTCAGTTCATGTATGAAATAGTACTAGGATGATAGGTGGAAAAAAATATATATGTCACCGAAATGGTTTTCGACTTATGATAGCATTTTGAACTTGTGTTTTGTAATAATTTTTTAATGGGAGTGAATGGGCAAATGCAAATTTCGATCATTCTTAAATTAATGCAATAGAAAAAAATTAGGCCAAGGGCCAAAGATAGGTTACCGGACAATGTTTAATATTTTAGGTGTTAGCCAGGTCACTGGTTGAATTCAAGGTCAAGAGAATATTCAGCATATATAACATTAAGCATATATCATGTCCACAGTTGATTGCTAAGCTGTAAGTTCAATAATCAGAGAGATATTAGCAATTTTATGCTGTAGCCTTGAAAATGAAGGGTCAAAGGTCAAATTCAAGGTCATCAAAATAATCAGTGTATATCATTTTCTATATCATGTATATCATGTCCACAATTGATTCCCAAGCCATACAGTCAATAGAGGAGCAAGATATGAGCCAGTTTGTCCTTGGACCTTGGAAATGAGGTCAGAGGTCAAATTCAAGGTCACGAGAATATTCAGCATATATCATTTCCTATATGTCCACAATTGATTCCTAAGCTGTAAAATCGATAATAAGTGAGATATTAGCCATTTTGTCCTGTGACCTTGAAAATGAGGTCAAAGGTGAAATTCAAGGTCATGACAATAATCTGCATATATCATTTCCTATATGTTCATAATTGATTGCTAAGCTGTAAAGTCGATAATAAGCGAGATATAAGCCATTTTGTCCTGTGACCTTGAAAATGAGGTCGAAGATCAAATTCAAGGTCATCAGAATATTCAGCATATATCATTTCCTATATGTCCACAATTGATTCCTAAGCTGTAGAGTCGATAATAAGCGAGATATAAGCCATTTTGTGCTCTGACCTTGAAACTGAGGTCAGAGGTCAAACTCAAGGTCACGAGAATATTCAGAATATATCATTTCCTATATGTCCACAATTGATTCCTAAGCTGTAGAGTCGATAATAAGCGAGATATAAGCCATTTTGTGCTCTGACCTTGAAAGTGAGGTCAGAGGTCAAATTCAAGGTCACGAGAATATTCAGCATATATCATTTCCTATAGGTCCACAATTGATTCCTAGTCTCTAATCTCAATATCAAGTGAGATATTAGGCATAATGTGTCCCATTATAAAGCATAGGAGAATTTAACATGGGAAAGTCCCATTTGAGCCGAGTTTGGGCCAAAATGGCCCACTTCGAGCGATTCAAGCGCAACGAAATTTATAGACATCATAGGAGTACATATGAGGAGTGTTATTTATCAAAAAGAAAAAAAGTTACTGAACAGATTTTGAGAAAATGGCCGCCAAAGTCCAAAAATTTTGAAAAAAATGCGAAAATCAAAAAACTAAAAAATACCTCCTTCTTGAATTATTTTTAAGTATTTTTGTGCAAAATTTCAGAAAAATTCGCCTGTAAACAAAAAAGATAAAAATGTGGACGACGACGACGACGACGGACGACGGACGCAACGCCATGCCAATAGGTTATCGGACCATAGGTCCGGTAACCTAAAAATCCAGTCGTCAGATTTCACTGATTTTTTTATATGATTTACATCTTTGAAAAATACACAAATAGAGAAAAGAAAAAATATAGGTCACCGAATTGAATTTTGAGATATTGACAAATTATTGGTGAAAAGTGAACCAACTAGCCCCATTTTGGCTGGAAATTTATTGTGACCGCCAGGAATGTCTTTACGTTTTTTTCGCAATCATGTTGAGTAATCGATGTCCCGGAGGAAGACGATATCGAAAGCAGTATTTGCATTGATTTCACGATATTATGACAGCAGTGCACACCATTGTCAACTACTACAACAAGATAATATTCAATTCTAAACGAATCTAATTTATCTGTGATACTACAGAAACCAAGATTTTCATTTACAAGTGCAATCATTGACTTCAATTTCTGGCGTGTAGATATAGGCCTATGTACACTTTTTCAGGCTCAGATGTCTGAACACGTGGGTGTACTTTTTCACCCCAGGTCATGATTGTAGGCGTGTGTCATAACTTTTGTAATCATCAGAAATATTCTGCCTACGTCGGCACCAGAGATCTTTTTTGTCAAATTAGAACTCAATATAGGCTATGGTTAAGAGCGTTTGAGTCGGAACATCGGCTTACCATCTGCTATTGAAAATTTATCAGTGTTTTGTGTAGATTTCTCCCTAATTCGTGACTCTGTTGCTGGACTTTCATTAATGTATATATATTATCATGGTGCTAGTATATTTACATACTAGCTGAACTCTGTGGCAAGCACGCTAACCAAATCTCAAGGGTCGCAATTCAACCTGGCATGCATCTCAAAACAGATAGCCTGCCACCTGGTGCTCTCACGATGAATTTCGTTTCGGTAAAAGCCTACAGTTTATACCCATAGGTAAAAGCCGACAGTTTTTACATATAGGCCTAGTTTGTTGGGGACAATAGTTGTTTGAATGCGAGCGTTACTTAGGGCCTACATATCATAGGCCAATGACAAAGTCACAAGCTCTCACACCAACGTCACCGTGCTCCTAGATTTTCACTCCGAGTCACCTGCTCATGAATGCACTATTTTTTTTTTCAGGGTCTTAATTATTATTTAAATCAAACTTTAGATTCATACAGCTCAGCATAAGAATGGCAATCAAAAATGTAGGCCTACACGACAAAACTCATAGATTCTAGGACAATTGTTTCAGATTTGCAGCAGACGTGGATTGTGTTATGCTTAAGTGAGTATGATGACGCCGTTAACATGCTCGAATGCAACTACCGTCACCGTGCTTCTCATCACCGTGACTAGGCCTACATCACGTGGTAAATATTCACTTAGAATACATTAGGCCGGTGTAAAAGAAATTTACGTCCTACGTAAAATAGGTCCCTCAGACAAATATTCCTAGGAAATGTTGTCCAATGGGACAATATTCTCAGTAAAATATGTACGACGGACCTAATTCCCTGGGAAAAAATGTCCTGTGACCTAATTCCCTAGAAAAGCATGCCCAGGGACATATTTCCCCAGCACTCATGTCCAGGCAGACTATTTCCCCTAGGAATATATGTCCGGGGGGACCTAAAATACATGGGACATATATTCCATTTACACTGGGCTTGCGCAGTTTGTTAGATTACTGGTTAGTATGCGTGATCGTTGTCTGTCACTTTCTAACGTCATGACGTTTTGATATAGTCGTAATATTGTTCGCTGGGTGGCGCCTGTGGGCCCGGTCCGAATTATCTTCATTCACAAAGGAAAAAAAATTGAACTGGACAGAATTCACTTGTTAGAATTAAAACATTGGCAATTTTATTGAGCAAAAATGAACACATTTCATTGACATCATGAGACGATTCTCCCTAAAATGCAGTGCAAAATATCAGGACCGACTTGCAATAGGCTAGACATTCCAAGTGATAGGCAGGTATAGTTAGTGATAATATATTACGAAGTTGCAACTAACTGAAGTTGTAGTAATAAAATATGAAGTATAACACTTAGGGGAGTGAACAAATAAGTGTAAAAATCAACAATGAGTTGAAAAATATATCCATATTTTAGAATTGTTACTTCCAGTATTGCCACTGGAAATGGTTACACTGAAATCCTACCTTAGCTACAGGTCCACACCATTCGTTTCTAAGCCCTTTACCTGACCAAGTTCATACACGTGTATTTCTAGGTTTCTAGGTTTAAATACACCCCTTTCATATGCTGTAGAGATCTAGAAATGCTGATGACAGCTGTGTGTCCTGTTGCCACGGACACTGTTTATGCTGCCTCAATAACATTTTCCGAAGATAATGTCACGGAAATGTGGGGATTCTGGGCCTCCCAGAATCGTGTCAAATGTTGACTGCACGGGTTCGATTCCTACCTCAGGCCAAAGTTTTTCTCCTACGAAAAATTTTTCTTGTCAACTTTTAACTGACCAATGGCATATATTCATCACTCTATCTTTTTTTACAACACCAAACGAATTGTTTTAAATATGTCAATATTTTAAAGTTATTATCCCTTTAATATTAGATCTATATATATATATTATTTAAAAGTCAATTTGTCTTCCAATCTTTGGCCCAAGTATCATTTCCTGCATATTCCTCTATTTTCAGTAAAGAATGAATGTGACGGATGATAGTTATACCTTTGGTTATACTTGGGTCCTATCTCGCCATCTGCGTGCGCCCTTACCTAAGCAATGAATGGCGGGTCCCTAATTTTGGCCGATCATCGGGTCAAGTCAAATTTAGGGATTAACGCTGATTGCACCCGTCAGGAGTCGTTACCATAAGTCATTGCATTGGACTTGACTCATGTGGAGTACATTCGACTCTCGTCAAGCCTCAATAATCGTCATTCATCGAAATAATCGGATAATCTTTTCGGATAAACGTTAAGCAGGTGCCCGGCAATACATTTCAACCAATCACGAGGCGGAACTAAATATTCTCCGTAGTGACATCTATGAAAAGCATTTTACGAAATGCATTTCAATTTACCGGCCTGTCATCACGCATCCATGGTTATTTATCGTGTATTTTTCCGGTGATATACTTTTACAGATGTTCAACCCTCGTTAATTGGTGATACGTGTTTTTGTTGTGCAGTTTTGCATAGTTTCATGTCAGATTCATGTCAAGGTCAGATATTTGTTCAGATGTACATATCTTTTCATCCATCGAATTTATCTGGTAGGTATGAATAAAATGTAGGCATATAATGGAACATGTTACCATGGTTACAGTTACATTGAATTCGTGCTCATTGATTCCGCAACCAAAACACACGATGCGGCTGTACATTTGCATAGACCTATACTTGAAAAGTTCACTTCCTCAAAAAGGCACACGACCACGGTCACCCCCCCCCCCCCCCCATCTTACCATCTCACCTGCGCCTGGATAAATCCCAGGTTTACACCCAACTATAAACGCTTGTATCCTGCTAAAAACGTTTGTGCATTGAGTTGAAGGTTTGCGCCGTGCTGTAAAAGTTTGTACATTTCTAAAAGATCTTGTGCCTTGCTAAAAAAAATTGCTAAAAAAAAGTTTGTGCTCCGCTAAAACGTTTGTGCCCTGGTAAGAGATTTGTGCCATGCTAGAAAAGGTAGAAAGGTAGAAAGGTTTGTGCCGAGTGTAAACATTTGTGTTATGCTAGAAACTAGTTTCATAACTAAAAATTAGCCCAAAAGCATAGATAGGTTACCGGACAATTTTTGTTTTAAGTATCGCAGGTGGCATATGACCTCGAGATTAACCAATCAAGGTCATCTCTGAAAACTTCAATGTCACCATTAGGTATGCTGCATATGACTATATATATTTGTTTATAATGAACATATAAGCTCTTTCAACTAGTATCTTGTCTGTAGGGAACAATTTATACATTTCATGTCGGGAGAGATTTTGAAATTTAGCTTTCAATGTCGTCTAATGTCAAGTTCAAGGTCTCCAAAAATTGTGCCATATCTAAGCAATATCTTCACGCTTTCTAGGAGCACAGCTGCGGCAGCTCCCATTACGAGTGATATGTTGGTCTGTTTATTTGCAAAATGCATTTCGCAATTGCAGCAGCTTTTGCAAACATTTTGCAATTGCAGCAGTTTTCTGGTCATGTGTATAAGGTTCACACAAATTTTCAACGAGCTCCATCAGCACATTGCCCAGTAATAACCCATACGATATGTCAGTAATCAGCCGATAAGGCATGAATGCTGACAGTTGAGCACCTTCATGTAATGTTTCTTCTTATGTTAACCAGCATCTACTTACTAGAATTGGTCATTGTAATAACTATTTCTTTCATTCAGCCGGCCCAAGAATCATATCCCGCTCCTTGATCTATATTCAATCAGGATTACCGTGGTCGGCTACAAACAGCACTTGAGGTAATGGAGAGTCAAAATTTAAAAGTTACTTCATGAATATTATCTCTTCAAAATGACCTATTTTATAGAATAACTGATCAGCATTCTAATACTGAAAAGAAAATAGGGGACCACCGTGCTGGTTTCTTCGACATATTCGATCAAAATCATCGACATTTACCTAAAATGACATAAATTATGGCATTTTTGCACATTTTTTTGTCCATATTCACATCTTGCATCGTGTTTTATATGCAAACGGATACGGTGACCCTATGTTTTTTTTTTCAGTTTTAGGATGCTGATCAGTTACTCAATAAAATATGTTATTTTGAAGCTCTAGATTATGTCGATACAATTATTTATTTTAAAAAAAAATCTTTGACCCCCTCCCCTCACTGTTTGGAGCGGACTACCTTAAAAGGTGACAGACGGATTGATTGGCATTCATTTAGTGGGTAGAATTGAGGCGCAGTGTATAATACTTGGGCCATTCATCCCTGGATCCCTGGATACATTACATCATCTGGTTACTTTCAATAACACACATGTGATTTGGCACATTCACCAATGAGTTTATCTATGAGTTGTACCAGGATTGTTGGGGGTTCTCCATTCAAATGAAAATGGCATATTTACATGTATAACCAAATTTCGTCATAACATATATTTCGATACCAATCAAATCAATCTCAGAATAACACCTTGAAAGCTTCCATGGTGTGTTATCATAAATTTTAAATATATATATTCACTGATGGGGAACACATCATAGTGAAAATATATGAAATAGAGAAACCCCGAGGAACAGAATTGCCCAGAGCAGCCCGAGACTATGTTGAGTAACTGCCTGTTACCACTTACTCGAGGAGTTTGTCTGTTTTAAATCATGTCTATTGCGAGAACAATGCTTGATTTTAGTATGCTGAAAATTGTTCACAATTCGATATTGATATTTCGAACTAACAAACATTGGTTATACGTAAGTGGTCCATTCTATATAAAAATCGGTGAGTTCGTGTGAGTGTGCCGTTCATAAGTAATCTGAATATTTAAGGACTGATTGCACGTAACATACCGGTGACTGCACTGAGACATTTTTCCATATCCATATCACGGAAGCTGTGTAATTTGATAATCAGATAAATCATTTGAATTTAACGAATTTAACATTGTTTAGTAAGAAACGGAGTCTCGGTTAGTAATCATTGATGGCTAACAATCAGAAAGGCAAAGTTTCACGTTGATTGGAAGTGTGTAAATTCATGAATATGTTACCTTTATATTTACATTATAAGTGAATGGCCAGTCGGTCGATTCCAGGTTCATGAGCATTACATGCAATCAATCCTTAATTTGATCTTGACTTTACTCAGGCTTCGATCAATGAAGCTCTCAATGCTGGATGTGCGGGGATGTTTCCATAGACATGTTCCCGCCCAGCACGAGAGCATATTCTTTATGTCTATGGATGTTTCCCACCCACAAGTTATCCAAAAGGAAGCTGTAATTCCATGATCTCTTTCCATTATTCCACAGCATACACACGCGTGGTGTCGGATATGAAATTGATTATCTCATTGAACTATGAAAATGACTTTCTGCCTAAATGCTCATCAACAAGTAATAGATTTATACCTTGGGCACGTGGTCACTTTTTAGAGTATAACATTCATAGGAAAAATATTATTGAATGAAATGACCAAGATAGCTACTTATAACCTATCGAAATCAAGTTATATAACAATTGACAAATTGAATCTCTACTAAAATTCAACTTAAGATTTTTCAGTATCCAGTCGAATTTTCTCAATTATCGATTATCAACTGGCATAATCGACTTTTTACTCTTCGAGAAACTGGTATGTACCTTACTACATGGAATTGAGATGGACTGCCAACTCTGATATATCACTCTGTTTGTAAAGGCTAATTATTGAGCTTGAGGTCACAGGTCAGAGGAGGAGGTGTATGCTGCCTAAGAAGTTTATGCATATTTTCTCAAGAAATGATTTCCGTGCAGATATCCAAAATAACATTAATACAGTTGCGGTTCCTGAACTCGAAAATTCAAAGTATCACAGGGCCTGGTAATGAAGGCGAAAATATTTCGATTTTAGTCTTTTGCATCGTCAATCTCTTCGGTAGGTTAGAACTTCACTTCAAAGTCATCAAGACGTATTTTGATGATGTATTGATTCTAGAAGATGATTTATGCTAGCAAACAAATCAATAACATACATCACAAATTCATGAATTTGTCGATGATCCAATCTCGGCTTTTGAGAAGAAAGAATTTACACTTGGGATGTTCCTGGACCTGTCCAAGGCCTTCGACATCACAAATCATACACTACTTCTTCACAAACTTCAATAGAGGGACGGCCTTGGACTTGGGCTGGTTCAGGAGCTATCTCAGCCATAGAAAGCAATATGTTGTGCTTGACAATTAGATATCTGTAGTCAAAACTATGTCGTGTCGTGTACCACAGGGATCTGTTCTGGATCCTCTCCTTTTCATTATATATACAAATGATCTGCCTAACTGTCTGCATAAATCACAAGCTATTTTGTTTGCTGATGATACTACATTGTATGCCTCTCGGCCAATCTAGATTAAAGCTAGGCATCCATATATCCGTGATCCATGCTCCGTGTCCGTATGCATGTCCGTGTCCGCGTCCGTGCCTCCGTGAGGCAACCATCCATTCGTCAGTGATTAGCTGCGTGAGTGTATCCGTGAAAGTCTTTTCTCATGCAGTGGTCCTATGGTTCCTGCATGTCTGTGTCAAGGCAACAATGTCCAGTGTAAGGATAACTAGTACAACCATAACTGTTCACTTAGGCAATTTAGAGGGAAACTGTTGTTAAACATCGCCTCATATATTTTTTAGGCCAGACTTCTGGACGAGTGTATATTCACCTGAAAGAACGCAGTGCTGGGATATAATGACCCGGTTTTCAAGGCAGTATCTTGTTGGCGTTCTTCTCAGGAGCTGGGGAATCAAAGGGGTTTTGCATGGGCATCAGTACCCATAATTTTGGGTATTTTCACCCCGGGTCCATTCAAGGCAGAACAGCGAAAAATCCCATGTGTCGTCAAATATATTCATGCTTACCACGCGATGCCCAATACGTTGAGGGATAAAACTAGCATAGTGGTTAGGCTGGGGGTTTTTTTTAGGAAGGTGTTATGGACCGTCAAAGTAAGATCATTTAACATTGAGTTGAATGGCCAATATAATTAATATACAGTAGCCTGAAGTAAACACGATGATTCGTCTGCGACGCCACGGCTAAATTTACCGTAATTTGACGTATTGTATCACATGACAATTAAGGTGTTCCGTGCGGGGTTGCGAATTTTTATTTTAAGCTGGCCTTTCATTTCGCCCAGTAGGCATATGTATCATGATATCAGATGCAGATATTTTTCTCATGGTTTCCAATATTTTATATATATATATATATATATATTTTAAACGAAATACCATTTTAGTAGGCGTATCTGTTACATTGAGTTCAAATTAAATGTTTACTTATTAGGAATATGAATGAAGTGGGCCTATGTTTTTCATCATAATATACTGTCGTGGTGCTGATGATGTGCTCGAGCTCTAATGTCGTCCCCCGCAGTTAGCTGCATTTTCTTGTTTCAAAGGTGTCAGAGGTAGACAACCATAAGATTGAGCTATGCGTCACCTTGTTACATTGTACCACATGTCTGTATTAATCTCATGTGTTGTATTTGAGTACATGTATTATCCAATGTAACGAATACATTCAATTTAATCCAAAAACCATAATTTTACCATCTCGCGCCAGTTGGTGAAAGAATTGGTATTTTCATAACAAATTCTAATTTTTGTTTACAGCAGATTGATCAACAATGTAGTTCGAAGTCATGCCAATCGTATAACTATATATATCCAGACTAGACTAGTTATAGTATTAGTAACGTTACATGTTTCTATCTAGCTTGGAATCATAACGTCCTCGACGTATCAATTTCGTCATAGAAAAGTCGTTTTAGTCTTGCCATATGCAATCAATCAACCGTATCAAAACAATCGACACAAGAACCTGAGTCACGTAGATCTAGATTGAGAACAATCATTACGAGTGATTGTCAATTAAGGTAAACATAATGACACAGTTATAATCACTACATATCACACAGAAAGCCATACCGTGGTCAATACACTTGTGACAATGTCTCAAGTCAGTGCGACTGACTTTTTGCCAAGTCAAGTGGTGAGTGAGCAACAGCTGAGGCTGGGCAGGGCCAGGCACAGGTCAGGGGGCGTGTAGGCTACTGTAGGCCGCTGTAGGCTACCATGGGTGTACCATCATCGAGCACCTGTCCTATTGAATATTGTGATCAATTTTCGTTTTTGGTTGTAAAGTTTCGTAGGATAAAGTGGTCAATTTTTGTTGACTTGTGTTAGGCCTAATGAGTGCATTATGATTTGGCTATGACTGTGTTATACATGATGTCATATACCGTATTGGCCCTCCTGCAGCAGCGCGCGCAAAAATGAGGTCAAACTTCAGGTCAAATTAAAAAAAAATCACTAAATAATATACCTATATATAGCCTTCAATTGCCTTTATCATGTTTATTGTGATTCAAATAACATTTTTAAATATGTAGATTGGAACACTTCAAGATTGTATTAGAAAGATATGAAGTGAATTATAAGGTCACAAAAATCGAACATTTTGGTTGAAAGAGGGGGGCGCTCTACTATTAGGGCGCGCGCCACTATTGGGACCAATACAGTATGTGGAGATGCAAAATTGCAAATTCGCTCCAACATTTGCCCTCAAGAAGAAAACTATAGGCCTACTGTGAAAGTTCAAATTTTCAGAAGCTCGATTTAATTAACGCGTTTGCACATTTTTCTGTGACGCTAAATCTAAAGTCACATCATATTGATTGATTGAATTTATTCAGTAAATACAAGTGTAACGTTTGACGCCCGCTACCTAGGGTGCAAGTGCCCCTCACCTTGGGCACTGTCATGGCGGGTGTTGCGATTAATTAACTATGATCAGGCACTTGTCCGCCTAACGGATCCGGCCCGATATATAACATCAGATATTACATCAACATGGTTATGTAGCCCAGTGTGTCAAGCCTGAGAGCCATGGGAGCGGCTTCTCGAGACATAGCATGTAGGCGTGTTGCTGGCCGGCCTTGCCAACTGTCCACCACGGGGATAGAACCCCGGATAGCCCGACGGTCTGCCAGAGCCTGTATGCACCATCCCAGGGCAAAGGAATACCAATCCATGGCTCAAAGTAGCCCCCTCCTGGGCCCCTGATCGGAATTGCCCCGGGACCCTCACTAGCCAGACAAAACTCCACAAAAGAGACATGGAGCACATGGACAATATCAGTTAATTTTTTGTTTCCTCCAAAATTTT
The DNA here is from genome assembly GCA_949152475.1 of Terebella lapidaria. Taxonomy (NCBI): domain Eukaryota; kingdom Metazoa; phylum Annelida; class Polychaeta; order Terebellida; family Terebellidae; genus Terebella; species Terebella lapidaria. The sequence continues at coordinate 75,167,388 of OX424555.1, forward strand.
CTGAAGTTAAGGCAGGTTTCCGTCAGATGATTCACCAGAGCTCTGAAGTCAAAATACATAAACTGGCTTAAATTGTTGCAGTACATATCTTTCGGTATTTGATGAGTTTGAAACCGTACCGTAGGAGTCTCGATCCTGAAAGTGTTCTAGCCCGGTGTACATTATGTTTTGCATCCTTCCAATATCATGAATATTGGTAGGAATAATATGGACTGTTTCCTAAATCTGCAGTAGTGTGTGAGCACAATAAGGGAAATAAAATCATATTGATTTCTAGTTACAAGTTCTCTGAAACGAAATGAATCCTATACAAGTAGATGAATCAATGAAAGATGACAACATACTAATCTTCTAAACCTGATAAGAAATGTTCTGTTTTTAATGTACATTATTGTATTATTTCAGTTTTGAGCAGTGACTGCGGGGGAAGCGATGACGATATACTACAGTTTGATAGCGAGGGGGGCCACCCCTCTCTGTAGCTACCAGACGGGAGATGGTAACTACTCACAGGTCATACACTCAATGCTGCCGAACATTCCTACCCGACACAACGCTAAAACAACGTACACTTCCGACGAGTAAGTATGGTTACTCTCTGTACATGTTTGTTTGTCAGTCTACTTTAAATTTTGATTTTCATGATCATGATGGTTAGCATTGTCAAATTTTTTATTTGTACAGAATGAACGCTGTCTTATTTTTGAGGCCATTTATGGTCTTTGTTCATACACATAAATTTCAAACTGTTACATACTGTAAATTTTGAAGTATCCATTTATTTAGCATTTTTAGTGTTTTGAAAAAATTCGCTAATGTTTATGGATGCTAAGCTGGATGGCTGCTAATACGTCCACTTTGGTAGAAAATATGGACACTAATATTTCTGGGTTTACTGTATACATCTACCGGTATATGATTATATGTTAATGAACTTGTAGCTGTTCATTTCTGTTCCAGGTCGTGTATGTTCCATGTGATGATCGAGAATGGCATCATTTACCTGTGTGCTACAGACCCTTCGTGTAGCAAGCTACAGGCCTATGGCTTTCTTAATGAGGTAAACAATAAATAAATATCCCAGTGCGATACCTAGAATATTTGCTAATTGTATCCCCCGAACAAAGTTCGGCGGATACTATGGATTTGGCTTCGTCGTCCGCGTCCGCGTCCGCGTCCGCGTCCGCGTCCGTGTCCGCGTCCGTGTCCGCGTCCGCAGAGATTTTCTTGTGAACGCGCTACAGGCCGCAATTCTCATCCGATCACCATTATTTTTTGCAGGCACATATATAATGGTAAGATCCCGACACCAATCGATTTTGGTTGCCGTGGCAACTGAATTGGTCGTTTGGGGACACATTTTGCATTGAAAACAGCCTGTTTGAGACACATGGCTTGTGAACGCGCTATAGGCCGCAATTCTCACCCGATCACCATTATTTTTTGCAGGCACATATATAATGGTAAGATCCCGACACCAATCGATTTTGGTTGTCGTGGCAACTGAATTGGTCGTTTGGGGACACATTTTGCATTGAAAACAGCCTGTTTGAGACACATGGCTTGTGAACGCGCTATAGGCCGCAATTCTCACCCGATCACCATTATTTTTCGCAGGCACATATATTATGGTAAGATCCCGACACCAATCGATTTTGGTTGCCGTGGCAACTGAATTGGTCGTTTGGGGACACATTTTGCATTGAAAACAGCCTGTTTGAGACACATGGCTTGTGAACGCTCTACAGATGGCAATTTTTGACGAATCTCGATAATATTTGGAAGTGTTGTTGGGAAGGGCTGTCACACGAAACCAATCGTTTTTTAGAATGATCATATACATATTAATATGTTAACAGCCTAACTTATTACAGAATTTTGAAATATCCATTTTGACATTGTACGATCATTCCAATAGCCTGTACAGTGGAAGGTAATGACACTGGTTTCTTGTTCAGAATGGAGAACTGAAGTTTCCAGTGAAAACAGGACAATATTACTGAATAAGTTAACATTAGTTCTATTAGTTAAGTCTATTATTGTCCACAATAAAAATAGTTAAGACGAGAAACGTTTATTATTAAGCTCAACAAGGTAAAGGTTTTGTCCAGTACAAATTTCATGGGTTTAACTGAATAAGTTAACATTATTTTTAATAGTTAAGTCTATTATTGACCACAATAAAAATAGTTAAGACAAGAAATATTTATTATTAACCTCAACAAGGTAAATGTTTTGTCCAGTACAAATTTCATTGGTGTAACTGAATAAGTTAACATTATTTTCACTAGTTAAGTCTATTATTGACCACAATAAAAATAGTTAAGTCTATTATTGACCACAATAAAAATAGTTAAGATGAGAAATATTTATTATTAAGCTCAACAAGGTGAAAGTATGTCCAGTACAGATTTCATGGGTGTACTGAATAAGTTAACATTATTTTTACTAGTTTAGTCTATTATTGACTACAATAAAAATAGTTAAGACAAGAAATATTTATCATTGGGCTCAACAAGGTAAAGATTCTGTCCAGTAGACATTTTATGTCTGTAACCAAATAAGTTAACATTTTTTTTGCTAGTTAAGTCTATTATTGACCTCAATAAAAATAGTTAAGATGAGAAACAATTATTATTGAGCTCAACAAGGTTAAGGTTTTGTCCGGTAGAAATTTCTGGGTGTAACCGAATAAGTTAACTTTATTTTTACATGTTAAGTCTATAAGTGACGACAATGAAAATAGTTAAGACAAGAAATATTTATTATTGGGCTCAACAAGGTGAAGGCTTTGTCCAGTAGAGATTTTATGGCTGTGACCAAATAAGTCAACATTATTTTTTTGCTAGTTAAGTCTATTATTGATCACAATAGCTTTTTATGAAAACATTGATCAACTTTTACTTTGAATTTCAACTTGAGACCATGTTTGGCTCAAATTATGAGTTAAAATATAACTTATGGTGAAAAATTCGATCTGGCTCCAATTTTGTCATCTTGAAATGCAGTTTTGGTCAACTTTTACTTTGAATTTCAACTTGAAAGCATGTTTGGCACATATTATGAGTCGAAATATAACTTATGGTGAAAAGTTCGATTTGGCTCCATTTTCGTCATCTTGAAATGCAGTTTTGGTAAACTTTTAGCTTGAATTTCAACTTGAAACCAAGTTTGGCACATATTATGAGTTAAAATATAACTTATGACGAAAAGTTCTATCTGGCTCCAATTTCGTCATCTTGAAATGCAGTTTTGGTCAACTTTTACATTGAATTTCAACTTAATACCAAGTTTGGCACATATTATGAGTTGAAATATAACTCATGGCGAAAAGTTTGATCTGGGTCCAATTTCGTCATCTTAAAATGCAGTTTTGGTAAACTTTTTGAATTTCAACTTGAAATCAAGTTGGGCAGGTATTATGAGTTAAAATATAGCTCATGACGAAAAGTTTGATCTGGCTCCAATTTTGTCATCTTGAAATGCAGTTTTGATTACCTTTTACTTTGAATTTCAACTTGAAACCATGTTTGGCACATACATGTATTATGGATCGAAATATAACTTATGGTGAGAAGTTCAATCTAGCTCCAATTTTGTCATCTTGAAATGCATTTTTGGTCAAATTTTACTTTGAATTTCAACTTGGAACCAAGTTTGTAAAATATTCTGAGTTGAAATATAAATAGGTGAAAAGATTGATCTATCTGTATTTTCGTTATTTTATCAAACATGTCGAATGGAAATTCATATAAAGAGATTTCAGTGGTGATTTTGAATTCGACCTTCAATAACCTCGGAAAATCAGTGCAGCAATTTTGGTGGGGAAAAGAAAACAGTTGTGACTTGAGATTTAACATTTCTCTGGTAATCTTTTTTAGCCCTTACTCTAGTTTTTCACAATTGACAGTGATATATTTGGGGCAACAGAGATGATAGGGCTACGGGGGATACACCCAAGCGGTCGTAGGCGACCGGAAGCGTCTAGTTTTAAGTTTGCAACAGGCAAAATCAACAAACTTGAGAATTTATAAGTATAAATTCTATAAATCATGAAAATGGGGAAGTTGAACTTGAAAGAAATATTTCCCAGTTGAACTTTATACTAGTAATTGAACATGTTGAATTACATCATGGTTCTAGGATACCAGGGTATACCCTATGATCGTGTGTATTTATTACACTACATGTAATCATCCTATGGAATCAAATGGATATACTGCCATAATAATATTACAATATTATAATATCAGTGCTTATGTTGAAGAAAATGACACATTTTATTATGAGTCATGAACTCATATTCATATTGTTGTGTGGGAGCTCTTGCAGTAGAAGTTGAATGTAAAAGTTGTTGTTTCATTTCAGATAAAGAACCAGTTCATATCCGGAAGTATGGCACACAGGGCTCATTTTGCTGTTGAAAATGAACTCGACCATGATTTTGCACCAATTCTTCGGATGCAAATGGTATGTTGTAAATGTCTAACACTGTAATTGACAAAATCTTAATTTCAATCAAAAATGTTATTGTATAGAAAAATGAGAACGCTAAAAAATGGAAAGATGCAACTGGTAATGAATGGAAACAAAAATTGCAATGTAAAATCGTCATACATGTTGAAATTTTTCATGTTGGCTGAGAGAAATCTATACGTGTTATATACTCAAACTGGTGTAGTCTAGTTGTGTGAGTGTGATATTTGTATGTATGATGCATGGATTGCCTTTGCTTCACCTCTATGTCTGAGCAGTATTCATGCATTACTTCACGCATGTGGCAGTGGCGGGCGGTGGTCAGCTCTCCATGCTTCAGTGTAACTCTGACGTTTTTGTGTAGGAGCAGTACTCACGCAGTGATGTGGCAGTGGTGGGCGGTGGTCAGCTATCCATGCTTCAGTCTAACTCTGACATTTTTGTGTAGGAGCAGTACTCACGCAGTGATGTGGCAGTGGTGGGCGGTGGTCAGCTCTCCATGCTTCAGTCTAACTCTGACATTTTTGTGTAGGAGCAGTACTCACGCAGTGATGTGGCAGTGGCGGGCGATGGTCAGCTCTCCATGCTTCAGTCTAACTCTGACATTTTTGTGTAGGAGCAGTACTCACGCAGTGATGTGGCAGTGGTGGGCGGTGGTCAGCTCTCCATGCTTCAGTCTAACTCTGTCATTTTTGTGTAGGAGCAGTACTCACGCAGTGATGTGGCAGGCGGTGGTCAGCTCTCCATGCTTCAGTCTAACTCTGACGTTTTTGTGTAGGAGCAGTACTCACACAGTGATGTGGCAGTGGTGGGCGGTGGTCAGCTCTCCATGCTTCAGTCTAACTCTGACATTTTTGTGTAGGAGCAGTACTCACGCAGTGATGTGGCAGTGGCGGGCGATGGTCAGCTCTCCATGCTTCAGTGTAACTCTGACGTTTTTGTGTAGGAGCAGTACTCACGCAGTGATGTGGCAGTGGCAGGCGGTAGTCAGCTATCCATGCTTCAGTCTAACTCTGACATCTTTGTGTAGGAGCAGTACTCACGCAGTGATGTGGCGGGCGGTGGTCAGCTCTCCATTCTTCAGTCTAACTCTGACATCTTTGTGTAGGAGCAGTACTCACGCAGTGATGTGGCGGGCGGTGGTCAGCTCTCCATGCTTCAGTCTAACTCTGACGTTTTTGTGTAGGAGCAGTACTCACGCAGTGATGTGGCAGTGGCGGGTGGTGGTCAGCTCTCCATGCTTCAGTCTGACTCTGACATTTTTGTGTAGGAGCAGTACTCATGCAGTGATGTGGCAGTGGCGGGCGGTGGTCAGCTCTCCATGCTTCAGTCTAACTCTGACGTTTTTGTGTAGGAACAGTACTCACGCAGTGATGTGGCAGTGGCGGGCGGTGGTCAGCTCTCCATGCTTCAGTCTAACTCTGACGTTTTTGTGTAGGAGCAGTTCTCACGCAGTGATATGGCAGTGGCGGGCGGTGGTCAGCTCTCCATGCTTCAGTCTAACTCTGACGTTTTTGTGTAGGAGCAGTACTCACGCAGTGATGTGGCAGTGGCGGGCGGTGGTCAGCTCTCCATGCTTCAGTCACAAGTGAACGAAGTGAAGGATGTGATGACGCAGAACATTGAGAAAGTGTTGCAGCGAGGAGAGAGACTGGAGGACCTGATGGACAAAACCGAAGACCTTGAAGCGAGCGTGAGTACTATCAGAGGATTTGTGGGTTTCAGGGGACCTGTATTATCTCCACAATAGAGAAAAATATGTTATATTTCTAGCATTTATTTTCACCAAATGACTGTCAATTTTGTGTGTATGCACAAATTCTTCTAGAACAATTTATTGAATGCGATAGGATTAGAGGTGAGATACTGATTTTGGAGCTCAGTTCATTTGAAATATTGGGTGTGCTTGTAGGTCTGAAAGGTGCCAGATGGATTGTAGTAGTATTGAACACTTATTGTATCCCCCGAACAAAGTTCGGAGGATACTATGGATTTACGATCGTCGCGCCGCCGCCGCGTTCGCGTCTGCAGACACTTTCTTGTGAACGCGCTACAGCTTGCAAATCTGAACCGATTTTGATAATATTTTATATGGACATGTCTTATGGTGAGATCACGACACCTATTGATTTTGGTTGCCATAGCAACCAAATTGGCCGATTGGCGACACATTTTGTGACAAAATCAGCAATTTCAACACCCATGGCTTGTGAACGCTCTAGAAGTTGTAATTTTACAGGAATCACTACAATATTGAACAGGCTCGATGAGCAATGCTCAGGCACAAAACCTATTGTTTTTCGGAAAGATTGAATAAATATTAATAATTTCATGAGATAACTTATTACAACAATGTCAAATATCCAGTTTGAGATCTCTGATCATTCCAGTTGATTGATATCTGCGACACCTATTGATTTTGGTTGCCATAGCAACCAAATTGGCCGATTGGCGACACATTTTGTGACAAAATCAGCAATTTCAACACCCATGGCTTGTGAACGCTCTAGAAGTTGTAATTTTACAGGAATCACTACAATATTGAACAGGCTCGATGAGCAATGCTCAGGCACGAAACCTATTGTTTTTCGGAAAGATTGAATAAATATTAATAAGTTCATGAGATAACTTATTACAACAATGTCAAATATCCAGTTTGAGATCTCTGATCATTCCAGTTGATTGATATCTGCAAACAAATCACACTGGACATGTGTACAAATTTACAGTTGATGGTTTTGTGTGAAGAGATTACTTTTACTGAATAAGTTAACATAAATTTGAATAGTTTAACATTAGTTTTACTAGTTAAATTTATTACTGGCCACAATAAGAATAGTTAGGCAAAGAAACATATATTATTGGGCTCAACAAGGTAAAGGTTGTGTCCAGTACTGACTTTATGGCTGCAGTACCATTGATATTCATGAATAAGTTAATATTAGTATTGCTAGTTAACATGGTTAGGTCTATTACTGAGCACAATAAAAATAGTTAAGGTAAGGGACATTTATTATTGGGATCAATGAAGAAAAGGTTGTGTCCAGTAGTGATTTTATGGTGTAGTATCATTGATATGAATGAATAATTTAACATTAATTTGGCTAGTTAAGTCTATTATTGAGCACAATAAAAATAGTTAAGGTGAGGAACATTTATTACTGGGTACATATTATGAGTTAAATTATAACTTGCGGTGAAAGTTCGATCTGGCTCCAATTTCGTCTTCTTGAAATACAGTTTTGGTCAAATTTTACTTTGAATTTCAACTTGAAACCAAGTTTGGCACATAATATGAGTTGATCTGGCTGTAATTTCGTTATCTTGTCGAACATGTTGAAATGGAAATTCATAATATTATGCACTGATTTCAGTGGTGACCTTGAATTTGACCTTCAATGACTTTGAAAGGTCAATGCAGCAATTTTTGTGGCAAAAAAAAAACAGTTTTGCTTTGAGCATGTTAGGATTTTACATTTCTCTGGTAATCATTTTAGCCCTTGATCTAGTTTTTCACGCTTACCAGTAGTATTTGGGGGCAACAGATATGATGGGGCCACGGCCGGGGGATACACCCAAGCGGTCGTAGGCGACCGGAAGCGTCTAGTTAAATCAGAATTACATAGCGACTGTTGTAATGTAATTTTGATGAAATGACAGGATGGTTTCAAAAATGGTGACCTTGAATTTGACCTTGGATGACCTCTAGAAGCGAAACACTGATGATCCAGTTGATTCAAGTCGAATGCCTACTTGTACAGTGCCTCACCATCTCTCTCATATTCGGTCGTCATCCTCTCAGATTTCAGGACAAGGGAGCTGTTATAAGGAAATACAACCTTGTCAGTGATAGCAACAGAACATAGTTCTGCATCTGTCCCATTCCACATACTGACAAGTTAAAGCACATTCTGATCATGATACATGTACATCAATATAAATTGATCAACAGCCATTAAAATTCATATGTACATGTACATGAATACTGAAGTTTCAACGATGTCACCAGGAACTTACCATAAACTCATATCAATAAACTTTTTTGCAATTTACATGTGGTTCCATGTGCATGTACATGTAATGTAATTCACTTCATATAGCAACAGCAATCATCTAATGGAATGAACTACTAGTATACATTGGGTAAGACGTAATTTATAAACAAAACAAACAACATTTTGACTTATGTATGATCAAAACTTCATTGGTACATTGGTGTAAATCTTTGGAGGGTGGAGGACAGTTTGTGGTTTTGTCCACTGACAGTTTTAATTATTACATCTCAAGATGATCTCATGATGATAGTTTTGTGAATAATTTATGCTGAAAGTCTGTTCAAGAAAGAAATAATAAACTGAACCTTTAGCGACTGTTTGTATCATCTATTATTTTGTTGCTAATACATATTTCATCTAAATTTTAATGTATTATACCTTTGAATACCGGTACAACACATTCTTTAATCATATTTAATAAGATTAATCAATTTTTTCATGCCAGGTTTGCAGTTGGCTTATAGATTGCCTATTAATCACGACCATGCATAATGCCTATACTTTAATGATGATACCGGTAATTGTATTAATCACACAAAATTGCACTTTGTACACAACAGCTTTCATCGTGTTTATTGCAAGATTGATAGAGCAGAAAAATGTTAATATGTTTTCAGTTCAAACATGTCTTGTTGGCAAATATTTTAGTCAAACAAATTGGCAACAACATGCACTTGTCTAATACCATTTAGCATAATGCACACATAGTTAATAGACCCAGACATAGAGAAATAATAATGGAGGTATTACAGACTGCTAAGAAGTATTATGAAGGCTTGTTCAGTGATGTTTGCAGATACTGATGCTGAAATTGTATTGTCTTATGCCTGGTCCATGCACTGCCTGAACTTTATGGTTGCCATAAACATTCCCCCAGCACATGACACTAATCCTCTCAGCTCACTTGGAGAAACCCAAAGATTGTTTTCTTAGCAATTGTGCTTATCCTGCCCTGATCTAGCTGTGACTGGCTATTGTTATAGTCTGGCACCTGATAGACCCAGCCTGGTCCCCATTGTCCCAGCCGTATTTAAGTCAAGCTCTCGAGCAAAGTGGTGGCATTCTAGCAATGTGAAACTATGCTGAGGGTCCTCCACTTCAGGGTCCACTGAAAGTGTCAAAACTAAGTGAGCAAAACCGGACTGGAATCCACTGTGACACATATAACACCATTCATTGGTTAATGTGCCTGTGTAGACTCTTGAGGAAAACCTGTCAATGAGTTGTTTCAGTGGAGTGCAGGTTAACTCTATCCGTAAATTTGTTGACTGGTTGTTGACCGAGGCACTTGTGTGTTGGTTTTGCTGTGGAGAAGAGCCCGTTGATGTGATTGTAAGACGACCTGGGCAGGGACGATCAAGGACTTCCCGTGTGACTTGGGGGACACTGATGCTGGTCTGTGATAGAGTATACCACCGTACAGCAGCACAGCGTGTTGTGGGCCGTCACTGGACCTGCAGATACGGTCTGAATGGTCCAGTAGGAGGCAGGAACTGACTTATGAGATGACACTGGCTTGAATCAAGCGTAGGACTGTCAGATATATGTGATATACATCGCTACAGCACACACATTCGATTGGATCACGCACTGTCTGACACCTTGCTGGGTGGTTTACTGATCTATTCAACGACAAGCACCTGCCAGTTTTTTTGCTCCAGCAGATACATTTGGACTTCTTTGTGCTTAGCAAAATATTAAAAAAAACACATCTCAAGAGATAGTGAGAGACTTCAACGGTGACACTCGAATAAAAGAAAAGATGCTCCTCAACAAATCACAAGCGTGAAAATAAAAATTGATCCATTGAAATGTTGTCTGACACTGGATATATTGATGGGATGTCACATAAACTTGTCATGATATAATCGTGTGAGTAGTAAAAAAATCAGCGAGAAGTGTTTGCCTTGGAGGTGCCTTGAGTGGAGAGAGCTGTCAAATCACTGGTCTTGATAACATTTTCATACATGGCAATACCAAAGTAAATGGATATATATATGGAAGAACATATTGACTATTGAAATAGAATCACAATACACCTGTGAGTGCAGGAGAGCACACCTATTCCTGACACTTCCACAAGTGAAACATCAATCATTAGAGGAGAACCAGTGCCAGCGAGCAAAGGACAGGATGGAGTCGTCCAAAAAGCTGACCACATTGCTGTATGACTATCCAGACTTGTTGCAAGCGTGCGTGGATGCCAAGCCCGTTGCCACGCCGTGTGGACCCCCGCTTGCCTCTGCGGGCCTGCCCTGTACCTGTGACAGCTGTAAGTGGCACCGCCTGCCTTATCCCTGGAACCCGAGTCCTGGAGTCTGTGCCCCGCCACAGGTCTCTCATGTCTACCACTGTCTCCATGTTCACCAGGCAGCGCTCTTGGAGGCCTGGCAGAGCTCTGCCCTCGGACAAACCGTCAACTACGGCTCTCTCCAGTACCGTGACCTTGTGGACTTCTTTCGCACTGTTCCAGAGAGTCCAATGCTGTACAGTCCATACAACGGAGTCACCAAGGACAAGTACCCTCCAGAGACAGCGAAGGAAAGACCTAATGGACCAGTCGCTGAAGACGGACTCAACCACAGGGGCACGTCTATCCCATACCACTGTTACAAGACAGTCAGTGGTACTCAGCCAGATGTTCATGGCATGGGTAATCAGGATGAGACTATGGCCAGGACTGGGATGCCAGTTTGCCATCCTCCCCACAGCAGTGTTCCTAGACCTTCACGTATGTTAGGGGCGGCGGTGTCCGTGCCTACCAGGAGCAGCTCTCCAGTTTGTGTGACCAGTGACTTGTACAGCAGTCGAGCATATTGCCCGGTGATTTTACCCTCCGACGCGAAATTTACTTCAACCTCATACCATCAAACCAGCAACCATTCCAGCCTCAACGCTTATTCTAGCAGCAATAAAGCCACACTCACAGAGAGGGAAGCTATCAGCGAGCACCCACAGACAGCTAGTTGCCATGGCGACACGTCCCTGGATTTGCGACCTGACAGTGGGATGGGCGTCCTGGATGACACGTCCTTGCTACAGCGTCCTGCGAGTGCTCTCAGTGACATAGACAGCACATATCGGGAGCGTCGCCCGACCAGTGCTCTCAGCCACTTCTCTGAGTTTGATTCTGGAATCGATGATCTCCGGGCCCGCAGCGTGACCCCGCCGCTCGACACTCACCTGACACCCGTTGCCGAGGATGCTGGTGATTACAGCGACCCTGAAGGTAGTGTTGACCTGGAGATCGGTGCGTCAGGGCTGGACTCGGAGTGCCAGGGCTCTGAGAGAGGTGACCTGTCAGGACAGACACCCTCCACTGCTCAGGGTCAGGCTGACAACAAATACGAGTCCTTCATGGATAACTCCTACTCAAGCTCTCGCCTCGTCATAGCAACAGACTCCGCGGAATCGTCCGATGAGGAACTGGCACAGACCTGTGTAGATTTCCCTGGAATGGAGCAGCATAGCTCTATGCCATTTGGAACCTACTCGTCATACAATGTAGACAATATGGCATATGAAAGAAACTGTAGCTATGGTTATTGGGATAGAAATATGCCAAAACCAGTCAAACAAACGAGTAACCCGACAAATCAACCTGCTTCCAGTGGCTCTCCCTCACAAGCTCCCTGGCAACCATGGCTGACTAGCAACAGCATGGAGCGCTGTATGCAACAGCCTTCCATGACCGTCAATCTTGGTAACAACACTGACTATGGCTACCATGGTTACCAACACAAACGATTACGTTATGAAGCAAGGCGAAACACATCAACACCTTTGCCATGGACAACACCAGATTCCACCACTCCCGGTCTAGATCCGAACCCGGAGACAACCACAGGCCAGGTTTCCATGGAAACAGCGCAGTCTCACAGCAGTGTGAGAAAACGCAAGAGAGAAGAGAATTCAGACACAAACTCAACAAAATCTATTTTTAAACGGCCTGTGTAATGAGACTTTGAATATATTACAACTTTGAATTTATCAGATAAACTGAAATGTACATAAATTATATAAAGTAGGAAGCATGTTGAATTTTATAATTATTTGATTTACATGATGGAATTTTTTTTCGCAGTACAATACAATGCATGGAAACATCTATAGTTCCTCCAAGTAACAGCTTGTCTTGTATTTCTGTTCTGTTCGTGTTATGTAGTGTGCAGTGAGTTCTGTTGATGTTTTGTTGTCTGTTCCATTCAATATTTATACTTGTAATGATACTTCGCATGTTTCATGTGTGTTGTTTGCTCAGATTACACAATGGCAGCATGTAAAATGGCCCAGATTGATCAATTAATAATTTGTGAAGTTCAGACATTTTATATTTGTGATAAGTGGCACAAAATAATGAAATGGACAGCTATACAGTTGTACACAGTTACTACACACATACTATCAGTATATTGAGGGTGATTGTTTTTGTTCATCAGCATGACAGATCTCGTAGTATAGAGCACAAAATGTGTGTGACAAACATAATGTATATTGCAAAGTTTTGATACAAGTGTTTACATGTAAAAAATTTGGTGCTTACTGCTAATTACAATCTTGCAACATATATTCTGACTCATACACTGTGTGTCTGAGAGACCGAGAGGTTTACTGCTTTCTATTAAATTTATTTTCAACATTTTCTCTGTTTACTTCTGTTCCAAGGTTGATCATAACTTTATCAATGTGGAATTTGTTCTCGAGGAAAATGGCACGATTTCAAGAAAAAACATTCAATAAAGTGGGAAGTTCACATGGAAGACGAATACAAATATCCTGCGAAAAAAAAACTTCTTAACATACATGACATAAGGCTTACTGTATTCCCCAGTCGAAATTCTGCAGATACTATGGATTCACGATCGTCGCAGCGGCACAACATTTTTCTTGATATGTATTTTCGGCCCTTCCACATGTTCCAGTTGGTTGCCCTTGTAACATTTTGCTGATTTTGATCTAAACAATTTGTGACATTCACTGAAACCACAGTAAAACCATGACTGTATATTAGGACCACAAGTAAAATGATCTGCCTGGACATTACATGCTGTGATTGCTGCTTTGACATATCAAATCCACTAAAGGTCAAATTCAGTGTCACCAAAAGTACCACCCGATGCCTACAGTATATGCTAATTCTAAGCTCCATCTACAAGCATTTTATCTGCTATGGTTAATTTACAGTATTCACGTTGAATGCTACCTTGCATTTACCACTCGAGTTCATCTTGGGTCAAGTTCAAGGTCACCAAAAGATGCTCCACATATGACTTCCTATCACAACTGAGGTCTATGTGCAAGGTCCCAGAGCCCAATTTATGCATACTCTGCCATTTTGGGCCTTCCTGCCCTATGTATCGGGTCCTGTGGGGGAATTTCAGCTGCTCCATCTATTGATGCAACATCAAGTATCCCTATTGGCATGTTCTGAAATAAAAGTCTCAAAACAGATATTCTGACCAAAAAAAATTTACCTTTCAAGGTCACTGAAGGTCAAATTCAAGGTCACCAGCCAATTCGTTATATTATAGCTTTCCATTTGAAAGTGCCAATATTTAAGCTCTATCTTAAGCGTTCTAGTAGTACAGATGTGCAGCTCCCTTTATCAAGGAAAAAAGTCCAAAAATATGTTCAAAGGGAGAAAGTTTCTTTGTGGCTGGAAATGGCTCAAAGCGCATATAGTAGCTGGACGTTTATTTTTCGCCAACACTAAAACCACACATATCACAAAGGTATATATCGGTAAGACGAATATTTTGAAATAAAAATCTCGAGAGTGGTAGTGCACTTTTTGAGAAAATGGTCACCCAAGTCCAAAATTCGCCATTTTTCATTGAAAACAGCCGTAATTTTGAAAATTAAATAAAAATTAAAGCGAAAATCTAAAAGATAAAAAATACCTCCCTCTTGGAATATTTTTAGTAATTTTTGTGCAAAAATTCAGAAAGTTTTGACATTGAACTTTAAAAATAAAAATGTGGATGATGACCATAGGTCCGGTAACCTAAAAATAAAAAAAAATTGCATTATTCACAGAATTATACCAAAAAAGTCAGAACCTCTTCTGCATGTTCTGATGATGTACGTAAGTGTATTCACCGCGCTCCCTGTTGCAGGCTAACACATTCCGTAAGACGTCGGCGGCGGTGAGTCGCAAGATGTGGTTCAAGAACCTGAAGATGAAGCTGATCCTCGCGGCAGTGGTCCTTGTGGTCCTCCTGATCATCATCCTGATCATCCTCTTCAAGACGGGAGTCCTGCCAGTGAAGAAAGGCTCCAGCGGCACCACCACAACCACAACCACGACAGTCTCGACCCCCATGGGCTCAGGGTAGAGGGGTGTGGGGGGGGGGGGAGGGAGGGGGGGGGGTTAGTGTTTGGATTACCTGGCATTACTGATGTCTGTAATGAAACATTCTCTTATCATGATAAACAGGAAAATATATATGGTGTGGAATGAGCAGTATTGTACAGAGCCCTCAGCCCTGCTGGTGACATCAAATCGTGCTGACAAATTAACAATTCATGCTCACTAATTAGTATTTCGTATGCACGATTTAGTATTATATCGTGGGCATGGATTGCAAAAGCTAATCCATGGTCATGAATTATTAATTCGTCAGCACACTTTATTTCGTGCAAACAGATTAAAAAATATTTCTGGTATGTCACCTCCGGGGCTCCGTAGTATTGGAATACATGTACTTTATTATGCACAAATTATAGGCTCTATTTTGATTTGTTCATCTATTTCCATCTGAAATTTTATGTATACCCGGGACCAAATGGTAATTCCTGACTTTTTATCCCAGAATTCCAAGCTGTGATATACATTGTCGCAGCATGTCAAAGAGTGAATGGAACAAATATTTGATTATCAATGTGTCACTGTATGATTGTTCACTTTTTATTTTAGTTCATGTACATATAGATAAGTATTGGAATTAAGCGCAATCATGAAATAAAAGCCATGGTGCATTGTACTGAATGAATAAATTTTAAACACGGCAAATGAGATAAAATCAGTGCGTAAGTATATATGAGAAAATATTCCCACAAAAATACTGTACAGGATGTGTATACTAAACATTCTGAAGAATAAAACCCATGACTAGTATACACTAAAACTGTGCAGCATACTTGTATTGAGAAATAAATTCAGACCATTGCCGCATTGTATTCTGACTAAGTCTTGTATATAGATTGCGTATTATGTAAACCTCTTGTACATGTATCTTATGTATTTATGTTTTACTCGTGTTGTTACAGTATTATAACTTGAGAGGGCCACACATAATATTTCAATCAGTATGATTCTCACAAATCAGGCCAGAAATATTGATGAAACCAGTTTGTTGTTACATGTACTGTTTTTCATCACATGCTATGGATTGATCTTAAACTACAAACAGTAGGAACACACAGTGATTTCCGACAGTATGATAACCTTTGCCGGAAACATCTTGTTTGCACTATTTTTTCTTCACATTTTTGCTTCACATTTCACATATTCCCATGCACTTTTCTGAATGCGTTTTGTTTTGAAAGAACAATGAAAGCATGAGTGTTCTATGACGTGACAATGAAACATCACGCGATTCTGCTTTAGTAACATATAACCAGAAAACGTTTGACCATTGTGACGTCATAATACAAAGTATTTGACGACCCGGGGATCTGCATTGTTTATACTGTTTCCTAGCAACACACATGTTCACGGGTCTTCTACTCATGAGTAGAAGGGGTCCTTGAGTACAATCAAAGATTATAAGAAGTTCGGCCCAAGTATCATACACTGCGCCTTAATACTACTCGTCCACTGAAAACATACCATTTAATCCGTCTCGCACCTTTTTAATCCTTATTGAATATAGAGGAAGGCGCAGGATATGATACTTGGGCCAGAAGTTCTTGCAATCTTTGGTACATTTTCACTTTAATTTACAGGGGTTGGGTTTTCAAATATTTCGGTATCATAAATTCATAGCATGTGATAAAAACAAAATCTGTTTCGTGTGTTTTCCAGCACACGGGAAATAATCTCGTTGGAACTGGCGGAAGAACATCCTTCCGCCAGTTCAAACTCGATCTTTCCCGCGTGCTGGAAAACACACTCACCTAGTTTTGTCATTATATTTGTGAAACTTTTGAGCCATTCGACAAGTAATTAAGTCTCGTATGTTGTTGGGAGGAGTATATGATTTTGCTAATCACACAATTTCTGTGTTTAAATATTCCAGCTTTGAAGTTATGCATTTATCATCGTTATTTTGGGTGTTTTTGGCTTAATGTGCGACAATAATTAGGATGGACCAGGTCACTATATACTATGAAACATATATATGCTATATATATATATAAATATATATATATTATGAAACATTATGATATTCTAATGTGAAGTAATCAGTACTTGGTTAACGTTTTGTAAAGATGCTTTTTTCTTTTGAATACGTGTTTATTCAGGGCCTTATGCAATATGGTTAGTATGCTGGTAGAATACCGGTAAGCATTTTTTGGACAAGTTCAATCCACTTCAACATGATTTCGGAGTTCACTTCCTTGTTCAGTGAATAAAAGATGCAAGATTTTGGTACCTTCATGTATTGGTCAGTGGTAAATCTGGGTACATGTTTCGCTAATTTGTTGCATAATGTGTGTGTTACCACGTTCTATAACTTGTGACACATGAATATGGTTGCAGTGTCTATTTTCATCACTGTAGCATCAATGCTATTCTTGTTGAATATGAACTGGATATAAATGGATACGAAACTATGTGTTTTCTTCGAAGCCCATTATATATGTGCATAATATACACTATCTTGGTATTTCGCAGAGTATAATTTTGCAAACAGCTTTATATTTCAATTTCACGGAGATACTATGCTATACAATGTATATGTGACCACTTTTGTGATGAGTATAAAGTGCAGTGCATTCCTAACCACAATTAAATTTCAGTAACTCGCATGTCATAAAATCAACATTGATTTGGAATTAATGTTTTATTCTTGGGTTTGTTAACCCTCTGGCCTTGATGCATACATTCAAATCCTGAACAAAGGTACAGTACACACACACTGAAGTACATTGTACTCATATTTACACAACTGTACAACACGGACTAGCATTTACAAATCTTACTAACAGAGAATTAACTCCACACTCTGCAGTGAATTAATGTAAACGAAACAATTCAAGTTTTCCTAACTAAAATGCAATGTATTATTGCAGCATAAACTATTTTGCATGAAAACAATACACACACAAAAGTTGCCGTAATCTTTTGAAACTTGCATGTGAATTTCCCTGTGAGTTTTGTTCTGCTTGTGTTATATGTACAACTTATCTAACTGCATGCTACGCGGTATGACATCACAATCTGTTTTGATGCAGAACAAACGTTTTGATTCGACAGCCACACATACTGTACACATCTATATATTATAGCAATTACAGTGACCACAAGAATTCAAGTAACACTTAAACCTGGAGAATTCAATTTTTAGAGTACCGAAGTTTCGAATGTTACACAATACCTGCAATTCATACGTTCTTATTCTGCTGAAAAACATGCAGTAATTATTTGTAACTACAGGAACTATTTGAATGGGAAGTTATCAGCTTATAGTGACTTGGATTGTAACAATTTGTGTGTGTAACAAAATAAACAATACAGTACGCACTTATTCCACTCACATAAATATTATTGAACACTTGCTTTCAAGTTCAAATTTCACTACCACAATTCTCTCAATATTTATCTCGATTAATCGAATGCTAATTACAGAGAGTAATAACAAAACAAGCAATGAGCCATAAAGCTGGCGTTTTCTTTAATACCCCACACAATAAATAAGTAAATTGATCCTATGGGGTAGATCCCCTATTGCTGGGCAAAGACTTGTAGCTGCGAGGCGGTCTGTAGGAGCACCTTGATACCGGGCATGAAGGAGCTGATCTCGGAGAAGTTGCCCTGGGAGATCATCTGGGTGTGGTACGCCAGGCCCGTGGCGTAGTCGTACTGCTGTATGGCTTGGATGATCTGGTGCAGCCCCAGCAACACGTTCTGTGACAGCTGTCAAGGGCAACAATGGCAGGTTTATAGTAGGGAGGGGATCGAGACATTTGCACAGTTCATTTGCCAGCAGTTACATTCACTTCTGAAATTTGCCAATGTCGATGCACCAAGTTTGAGGAGGCTAATGAGACTGAAATTGATATACCATAGCAGGACGGTACTTACTGCTTGTTCCCGTAACCGGTCATAAAGTACTTCTAATTTCTTCTGAACATCTTCCAGTTTTCTCTTCATTTGCTGAAAAATATAACAAACATTTGCACATCCAAACAAAACAACAATCGTGTATACATTTTATACTGCGCTCCTCTAACACTGATTAATTGCTGAGTTCTGTACTTGATGCTACATACCGGGTTGGCAGCCTTGGCCAGGCACTGGGAGGCTATCGACTGCAGGATATCGTGGAGTATCTTGTGTTCGTCTGGTATTGGGGCCTTCTGTACAGGCTTGGGGGGCTCAGGTGGCGGGGCCGTGGCCTGAAACAATCACATGTCATAGGTCTTTTTATGATGTTCAAGATGTTTTAAAGCATAAACTGTCTGGAGTAACAGTCCATTTCAGTGACCATAGATTACATAATCTCATTGCATGGTTTCAATATGAATTATTCCTCATTGTTCATGACAACACAAGGTCCCTGTTTATCAACCAATTGCTATAAATCGCTGTCTGACCTGTTGGCGCTGTTCGACCTGCTGTTGCTGGTACTGCTGTGGGTTGTAGAGGTTGGAGGTGGCCCCACTGTAGGAAGGACCCCCGGGGGGACCCTGGTCCTGGGGCACACCATATATCGGCTGTGTAATTGGGGCTTGGGGCTGGTAGGCAGGCGTCTCTGTCTGTAACATGCAAGGGGGACAGATTAGTATTGATTGAATAGTAGGGTGTAGTATGGTATGGAGCATGGTGATGATGTGGTAATGTTTGAATGGTACAGTGTTGTATAAGGAATTAGATTGTGTATTCCTGTATGTAAGATTTGTTGTGGCTCACTGTGTCATGAATGACATCACTTATCACAAAAATATCAACATGAAATATGGTATGTATGTAGTAGTAAGTATTACAGCTATGGTCTAATTAGTTGTATGTTCCATACACTGTCATATCACATGTATATGTGTGTGATGAGGTGGGCAAGTATGACGTACAGGTGTTATGAGGCACAAAACTAACATACGGTGCTGTAATCTACATTGTTAATAGACGTGGAATCAATACCCAGTATCAAGTATTCCGAGCAAACAAAACAGGGTCCGTTATCCAATCTCATAGTCCGGGGACAGAAAGTCATATCAGGCATACGAAGTGAGAGAAAACAAAAATGACAGGGAAACTCATGAACCCCCGTAAATGGCCATCAGGAGGTGAAATCAGGTGTTCCGGAAAGAGTGAGCATTTCCTGCCCCACTAGTGGCACCCGTCATGAAATACAGGCACCAAAAACAATACCATAAAGATATGATAGTGTTAATAGCTACATAAATGACTGTTAAATATATAGTAAAATTAGCCCAAAGGCTAAGATAGGTTACCGGACAATTTTGGTTTGGCCATGGCAGCATTGGCAGGTAACAGACCTTGAGATTTACCAATAAAGGTTCACAGTGTGAACAAATGACCTTGAGATTTACCAATCAAGGCCATCCGTGTGAACTTCGATGTCACCATTACATGTGTGTGTGCGGCATTTGATATTCTATATGTTCATAATACAAAGATATATCTGGGTTCAAAATGGCCACCACACGGAGACCCGCGAATTTAGGGCAACCAAACTTATACATATCACAGAAGTATATGAGGGGAATGTTTTGAAACCAAAAACTCAAAACTGATCAGACAGTTTTTGAGAAAATGGCCGTCAAAGTCCAAAATTGAGCGCTTTTCGAAAAAAATGGCCGCCATTTTGAAAAAAATGCGAAAATAAAAAAATACCTCCTTCTCAAAAAATTTTTAGGCATTTTTGTGCAAAATTTCAGAAAGATTCGATTGTAAACTTTAAAGATAAAAATGTCAACGCCGGCCGGCCGGCCGGGCGTACTGACGGACAGACGACGGACGCAACGCCATGCCAATAGGTTATCGGACCAAAGGTCCGGTAACCTAAAAATGGTTGTGTCAATAGTATGAGAATTATTGGTGCTAGCATATAACATAACACAGTTAAAAGAGAACTTTAAAATACAGATAAAATAAATTAAAATCTTTTCACCTGAATGATAAACGTATAGTGCCATACATACTAGGTTAGTACGTGAAGATTTAAATCTGACAAAAAGTGAAATGTGAATAAGGCAGAGAGGTAAGACAGCCAAGTGAAGACATAAACAAACCATGCCGGCCACCGACGGTGAGCCACCGACCTTCTTCTTACTACTCTGGACAATCGGCGGGTCGTTCCACGCCTGGCGCGGCTTGCTCTCCTGATATGAGGGCACATTGCTAGGGGGCGCTGTGCTCGTCTGACTGGGCGGAGATATAGGTGCACCTGTGGATACGACAGAGCAAATTGATATTCCACGGTTATATAATGGTAGGCAACTAGACCAGTGATAATATATTTTTTTTCTATGAGAACTGTTGAAAAATCTGAGTTCATTCAATTTTTTGGTTTGTTGATGACAATGAAA
The DNA here is from genome assembly GCA_949152475.1 of Terebella lapidaria. Lineage (NCBI taxonomy): Eukaryota > Metazoa > Annelida > Polychaeta > Terebellida > Terebellidae > Terebella > Terebella lapidaria. The sequence continues at coordinate 75,188,636 of OX424555.1, forward strand.
AATTTTTCTGATAAATATCAAAACATAGATACAGCTTGGACTACTGGAGATAGAGAACATCTCAAGTGAATCACGTGATAGAATAATGCACACAGGCAGCTACAATTGAAACCTACAGGCGGCATGTGTTTGAGTAAACAAATACAAGCCAAAATTGTCAAGGAAGTACACGGTATATATCTATAAACGAACATGGGTAGAATATACAGATCAGTGACCATCTAGCAACTTTTGCAGAGTACAAAACAGAATACAGTGGTGAAATCACGACGAGCTCATGGCTGGATGACAGATTGACTGTTGGAGAGTGAACAATACCATGAAATGCGAAATAAAAAGCATGATGAACAGTACAAGTCATGTAGCAAAGCACACTTGTTTCGTACAGCTTTATTAGAACTTTTTCCTGAAATTTAGCACTTTGTTGTGAACTTTTCTTGAACTGTCTGCTCAGATTTATGAACATGATAAAGGCAACACTGAGAACCGAATATTATCACAGTGCACTGGATTTAAAAGCTCTCTAACACAACACCACTTGTGGTAGTCTCTTCAAGAGAAGAATATAAAGCTTACACTGTTATTGTGACATATAACACACAGAATATTACCAGTATGATATAGACCTACACATAAATAGCTAAATGGTTTGTCCAGACAGCACAAGTTTACGGGAGGTTTCAGTACACCAACTACAGAAAAGCATTGGTGAGTGTTACTGAAACTAGACACAGAGAGACATTGACAAACCCGCGGAGGACTTTCTTCGCTCGCGACCGCTGCTATAGATCTCAGATTCCTGCTGTATGACTGAGCCTCTACGCCCGGCTGGCGCACCAATGATGCCTTTACCGCAAACAGAGGTGTCACAACCACCGTATTAGCAAAGTTTGCAATTTGTAACTGTTATTTGCTGGAGAGATGCTTTAGTAGTAAACTAAGTATTTTATGCTTTTTTAGAAAGCATTTCTTGTTTTTTTCGAATAATTAGAGATACAGAAGAGGATTTTTTTTTCAAATCCACACGTAGCATAAGTGAGACACTTCAAATGATAGGTAAGACCTGCAATGGACTCGGTGTCATCGTAAGCCTTGCTGCTCCTGCGGCCCTGTGTCAGGGAAGTCAGCACACCTGTACAGGGAGTCAACCGTATGTCTCTTCACTCAGCCAATTAGCCTCTCCATACAACCATTTAGTCCTTCCATATATACATCTTGAGTTGCTCCAATTATCATTATTGTCTTTCTATGTCCCAGTGAGTTACCAATAACATTGATCTATGGATTTATCTGTGTTTATCATTTCTCAATAATTATTCCAAGAAAAGACAAGCAAAGTGAGTTCGAGCGAGTAAACAACAACAAGCAAGACACAATATTCTCGTGTGTAGGCATCTCACTCCAGCGAAAGAAAAACCTGACAGAAATCACAGGAACAAGAAACAGCAAACGTGAGTATTTGTCAAGTCGGCAGTTTCAACTTCAAACATAAGTTGTGGAAAGAGTTGTGAGATTTTGTCTTGATGCCTAATCATACATTACATCTCAAGCAAACAAACTATTATTGACATAGCAGAGAGTGAACTGCGGTGAGGATATAAACAGACACCTTGCGGAACACCAGAGAAGGCCTTTAGGCTGCCGAAACTCGACGTGGAGGATCCAAGAACATCATACTCTGTCAGGCCAAGTAAACTCAGTTAAAAGTATGCGAAAATCTCACAAAAGGCCGGACAAAGAGCACAGATCAGAAATACAAAGATTTTCAAAATTCCTATCTTGCTCACGAATGCAGCGAAAGAACTTGGAGATCTCGTACATCACTATAGAGGTCACCAGTAGCAACAGTTGATGTGACTTACCAGGCGTCTGTTGTCCCACTGTTGGGTCGAAAACTTGCGGCTGGGAAGTCATCGCAGATGGCTGGCTGCTTGGAAATCCCGGTGTTGATGTACTGGTAACCAATATAACACACCATATTATAAACATACATGTACACTCTGTATATTATAATCCTATGGTATTAGGTAGTGAAAGACATGAAGGAACTGTAGGTGACAGACATACTGTACCTATAAGGTGTGCTATTGTACTGGTTTCCATAGCCAGGCTGACTGTAAGGATCGTAGCCACCAGTACTTTGTGGGTATGTGGGGTACTTCTGAGACAGGGGGCCTACAGGGAACAAACACAAACAAGTTTTATCACAGAGGTGAAAATATAGCAAAACAGGTTACCATGCATGTAGCGAGTAACAATAAATACCCTCGTACCAAGTGTATAACGTGCTCTAATTTATTTTTTAGTATCATGAATGTACTAGAATTTTCTGGGCAACTCACCACCATTGATTGACACCCTACCTGCCCCCCTCCCCCACCCGTTCCCAGTCTGCACCAGCATACAAACCTTTGCTGAGAGGCCCGGAGGCTGAGCTGGTGACAGCGTTGGGCTGCTGTGAGTATGTTGGGACAGGCTGTGAGCTGTTGTAGTTGCCTGTGTATTGCTGCGTCCCGGTGTAGTAGGTCGATGTCGGCGTAGTTGTCGTCTGGAACGTACCAGCCTGGGTCTAAGACAACATAACACAAATGTCAAATTGGGCACTTTGACTGTTCACACAAATTTTAAAGCTGGAAAAATGCAAAAAGCACAGGCATTTTGATTAACCAGCTTTATTTATAAAGTGATATCTACAACATGCATTTGCATATAACTGAACCCAATTTGCAGTTAAGGAAGCTCGCACCAACCTGATAGAATCCTGAATTGCTTCTCTGTCTCTGGTTTGGCTGTTGTGTTTGCTGTGTCTGTGACTGAGCAGGCTGCTGTGGCTGTTGAACTTGCTGGCACACCCCCTCTGGCTGGACTTCCACTGTCTGGAATGGCTTGGGGCCTGTCTGTGTCTGGCCCAGTGCACAGTACAAACGGTCTCTAAGCACTGCCAGCGTAACCTAATGAAAACAAAGAAACATTTAATCATTGGTTATTACTAGTGTTTCAAATTTTGTTGTGTATATAGCATTCAATTCTTGTGGTTAGAAACATTGAAAGAGTCCCCACTGCTTGCAACACTGACCTCGTTAGACTTGCCGAGGTAGTTGATGGCAGTTTGCAGACTGCCCTGGGCAGCGAGAAGCTCTGCATACTGTGATAGTTTTTGTGCGAGAGGACCGCCAGAGACCTCCACCGCCTGCCCTCGAGCGAGCTCTACAGCTCGTCGTAACACCATCACCTTCTCCACTAGGTCCTGTTGGTACACACAAGTACACAGTTATATGGATGTCTATCAGTGATGTCTGACAGATACAATACTCACTAGACGTCAAGGCCTAAAGATGCCTTGGAGGCATTTCGGTGTGATGATTAATTTATAATATATACTAGATATCGACGAAAATGAAAAATGTCGACTCCGCAAAAAAATTTACCGTTATAATAATACCCCTTAGACATGTTTGTCTAGGGCGACGAGTCCGAAAAAAAAGTCCGTTTCGCTCTACGACTCACCGTTTCCGAGATATCGACGAAAACGAGAAATGCCGACTCGGCAAAAAAATTTCGGGTCAAGGTCAAAGTTCATCCATAATACCCCTTAGACATGTTTGTCTAGGGCGACGAGTCCGAAAATAACGTCCGTTTCGCTCTACGACGCACCGTTTCCGAGATATCGACGAAAACGAGAAATGCCGACTCGGAAAAAAAATTTGGGGTCAAGGTCAAAGTCCATCCATAATACCCCTTAGACATGATTGTCTAGGGCGCCGAGTCCGAAAATAACGTCCGTTTCGCTCTACGACACACCGTTCCCGAGATATCGACGAAAACGAAAAATGCCGATTCGGCAAAAAAATTTCGGGTCAAGGTCAAAGTTCATCCACAATACCCCTTAGACATGTTTGTCTAGGGCGACGAGTCCGAAAATAACGTCCGTTTCGCTCTACGACACACCGTTTCCGAGATATCGACGAAAACGAAAAATGCCGACTCGGCCGAAAAAATTCGTGTCAAGGTCAAAGTTCATCCATAATACCCTTAAGACATGTTTGTCTAGGGCGACGAGTCCGAAAATAACGTCCGTTTCGCTCTACGAAGCACCGTTTCCGAGATATCGACGAAAACGAAAAATGCCGACTCGGCAAAAAAATTTGGGGTCAAGGTCAAAGTTCATCCATAATACCCCTTAGGCATGTTTGTCTAGGGCGACGAGTCCGAAAATAACGTCCATTTCGCTCTACGAAGCACCGTTTCCGAGATATCGACGAAAACGAAAAAATGCCGACTCGGCAAAAAAATTTGGGGTCAAGGTCAAAGTTCATCCATAATACCCTTAAGACATGTTTGTCTAGGGCGACGAGTCCGAAAATAACGTCCGTTTCGCTCTACGACACACCGCTCCCGAGATATCGACGAAAACGAAAAATGCCGACTCGGCAAAAAAATTTCGGGTCAAGGTCAAAGTTCATCCATAATACCCCTTAGACATGTTTGTCTAGGGCGACGAGTCCGAAAATAACGTCCGTTTCGCTCTATGACGCACCGTTTCCGAGATATCGACGAAAACGAAAAATGCCGACTCTGCAAAAAAATTTGGGGTCAAGGTCAAAGTTCATCCATAATACCCCGAAAACGAAAAATGCCGACTCGGCAAAAAAATTTGGGGTCAAGGTCAAAGTTCATCCATAATACCCCTTAGACATGTTTGTCTAGGGCGACGAGTCCGAAAATAACGTCCGTTTCGCTCTACGACGCACCGTTTCCGAGATATGCAGGATGCCTCAAGGATGACTCAGCAAAAAATTATTTCGACATCTAGGTCAAAGGTCGTTTGACGTATCGATCCCAAAATCAATAGGGTTCTTCCCTGTTGATATATAAACCTCCGTGCAAAATTCTGCAACTATTGCCTGAATATTTTTCGAGTTATCGTCCGGAAACCAAGTTTCAAGATCAGCCTCGATTTCATCCTCAAGGACCTCACGGACCTCAGAGCCAGATCAAAAAAAATAATACACCCTAGAGATGTTTGTCTAGGGCGACGAGTCCGAAAATAACGTCCGTTTCGCTCTACGATGCACGGTTTCTGAGATATGCAGGAAGCCTCAAGGATGAATCAGCAAAAAACTAGACGTCAAGGCCTAAAGATGCCTTGGAGGCATTTCGGTGTGATGAATAATTTATATTACTAGATATCGACGAAAATGAAAAATGTCGACAAATTTCGGGTCAAGGTCAAAGTTCATCCATAATACCCGCTAGACATGTTTGTCTAGGGCGACGAGTCCGAAAATACCATCCGTTTCGCTCTACGACGCACCGTTTCCGAGATATCGACGAAAACAAAAACTGCCGACTCTGCAAAAAAATTTCGGGTCAAGGTCAAAGTTAATCCATAATACCCCTTAGACATGTTTGTCTAGGGCGACGAGTCCGAAAGTAACGTCCGTTTCGCTCTACGACGCACCGTTTCCGAGATATCGACGAAAACGAAAAATGCCGACTCGGCAAAAAAATTTCGGGTCAAGGTCAAAGTTCATCAATAATTCCCCTTAGACATGTTTGTCTAGTGCGACGAGTCCGAAAATAACGTCCGTTTCGCTCTACGACGCACCGTTTCCGAGATATCGACGAAAACGAAAAATGCCGACTCGGCAAAAAATTTTCGGGTCAAGGTCAAAGTTCATCAATAATTCCCCTTAGACATGTTTGTCTAGTGCGACGAGTCCGAAAATAACGTCCGTTTCGCTCTACGACGCACCGTTTCCGAGATATCGACGAAAACGAAAAATGCCGACTCGGCAAAATAATTTCGGGTCAAGCTCAAAGTTCATCCATAATACCCCTTAGACATGTTTGTCTAGTGCGACGAGTCCGAAAATAACGTCCGTTTCGCTCTACGACGCACCGTTTCCGAGATAACGACGAAAACGAGTCCGAAAATAACGTCCGTTTCGCTCTACGACGCACCGTTTCCGAGATAACGACGAAAACGAAAAATGCCGACTCGGCAAAAAAATTTCGGGTCAAGGTCAAAGTTCATCAATAATACCCCTTAGACATGTTTGTCTAGTGCGACGAGTCCGAAAATAACGTCCGTTTCGCTCTACGACGCACCGTTTCCGAGATATCGACGAAAAAGAAAAATGCCGACTCGGCAAAAAAATTTCGGGTCAAGGTCAAAGTTCATCCATAATTCCCCGTAGACATGTTTGTCTAGTGCGACGAGTCCGAAAATAACGTCCGTTTCGCTCTACGACGCACCGTTTCCGAGATATCGACGAAAACGAAAAATGCCGACTCGGCAAAAAAATTTCGGGTCAAGGTCAAAGTTCATCAATAATTCCCCGTAGACATGTTTGTCTAGTGCGACGAGTCCGAAAATAACGTCCATTTCGCTCTACGACGCACCGTTTCCGAGATATCGACGAAAACGAAAAATGCCGACTCGGCAAAAAAATTTCGGGTCAAGGTCAAAGTTCATCCATAATACCCCTTAGACATGTTTGTCTAGTGCGACGAGTCTGAAAATAACGTCCGTTTCGCTCTACGACGCACCGTTTCCGAGATATCGACGAAAACGAAAAATGCCGACTCGGCAAAAAAATTTCTGGTCAAGGTCAAAGTTCATCCATAATACCCCTTAAACATGTTTGTCTAGTGCGACGAGTCCGAAAATAACGTCCGTTTCGCTCTACGACGCACCGTTTCCGAGATATCGACGAAAACGAAAAATGCCGACTCGGCAAAAAAATTTCGGGTCAAGGTCAAAGTTCATCCATAATACCCCTTAGACATGTTTGTCTAGGGCGACGAGTCCGAAAATAACGTCCGTTTCGCTCTACGACGCACCGTTTCCGAGATATGCAGGATGAATCAAGGATGACTCAGCAAAAAACTAGACGTCAAGGCCTAAAGATGCCTTGGAGGCATTTCGGTGTGATGAATAATTTATAATACTAGATATCGACGAAAATGAAAAATGTCGACAAATTTCGGGTCAAGGTCAAAGTTCATCCATAATACCCGCTAGACATGTTTGTCTAGGGCGACGAGTCCGATAATACCATCCGTTTCGCTCTACGACGCACCGTTTCCAAGATATCGACGAAAACAAAAACTGCCGACTCGGCAAAAAAATTTCGGGTCAAGGTCAAAGTTAATCCATAATACCCCTTAGACATGTTTGTCTAGTGCGACGAGTCCGAAAATAACGTCCGTTTCGCTCTACGACGCACCGTTTCCGAGATATCGACGAAAACGAAAAATGTCGACTCGGGAAAAAAATTTCGGGTCAAGGTCAAAGTTCATCCATAATACCCCTTAGACATGTTTGTCTAGTGCGACGAGTCCGAATATAACGTCCGTTTCGCACTACGACGCACCGTTTCCGAGATATCGACGAAAACGAAAAATGCCGACTCGGCAAAAAAATTTCGGGTCAAGGTCAAAGTTCATCCATAATACCCCTTAGACATGTTTGTCTAGTGCGACGAGTCCGAAAATAACGTCCGTTTCGCTCTACGACGCACCGTTTCCGAGATATCGACGAAAACGAAAAATGCCGACTCGGCAAAAAAATTTCGGGTCAAGGTCAAAGTTCATCCATAATACCCCTTAGACATGTTTGTCTAGTGCGACGAGTCCGAAAATAACGTCCGTTTCGCTCTACGACGCACCGTTTCCGAGATATCGACGAAAACGAAAAATGCCGACTCGGCAAAAAAATTTCGGGTCAAGGTCAAAGTTCATCAATAATTCCCCTTAGACATGTTTGTCTAGTGCGACGAGTCCGAAAATAACGTCCGTTTCGCTCTACGACGCACCGTTTCCGAGATATCGACGAAAACGAAAAATGCCGACTCGGCAAAAACATTTCGGGTCAAGGTCAAAGTTCATCAATAATTCCCCTTAGACATGTTTGTCTAGTGCGACGAGTCCGAAAATAACGTCCGTTTCGCTCTACGACGCACCGTTTCCGAGATATCGACGATCCGAAAATAACGTCCGTTTCGCTCTACGACGCACCGTTTCCGAGATATCGACGAAAACGAAAAATGCCGACTCGGCAAAAACATTTCGGGTCAAGGTCAAAGTTCATCAATAATTCCCCTTAGACATGTTTGTCTAGTGCGACGAGTCCGAAAATAACGTCCGTTTCGCTCTACGACGCACCGTTTCCGAGATATCGACGAAAACGAAAAATGCCGACTCGGCAAAAAAATTTCGGGTCAAGGTCAAAGTTCATCAATAATTCCCCTTAGACATGTTTGTCTAGTGCGACGAGTCCGAAAATAACGTCCGTTTCGCTCCAAGACGCACCGTTTCCGAGATATCGACGAAAACGAAAAATGCCGACTCGGCAAAAACATTTCGGGTCAAGGTCAAAGTTCATCAATAATTCCCCTTAGACATGTTTGTCTAGTGCGACGAGTCCGAAAATAACGTCCGTTTCGCTCTACGACGCACCGTTTCCGAGATATCGACGATCCGAAAATAACGTCCGTTTCGCTCTACGACGCACCGTTTCCGAGATATCGACGAAAACGAAAAATGCCGACTCGGCAAAAACATTTCGGGTCAAGGTCAAAGTTCATCAATAATTCCCCTTAGACATGTTTGTCTAGTGCGACGAGTCCGAAAATAACGTCCGTTTCGCTCTACGACGCACCGTTTCCGAGATATCGACGAAAACGAAAAATGCCGACTCGGCAAAAAAATTTCGGGTCAAGGTCAAAGTTCATCCATAATACCCCTTAGACATGTTTGTCTAGTGCGACGAGTCCGAAAATAACGTCCGTTTCGCTCTAGGACGCACCGTTTCCGAGATATCGACGAAAACGAAAAATGCCGACTCGGCAAAAAAAATTTGGGTCAAGGTCAAAGTTCATCCATAATACCCCTTAGACATATTTGTCTAGGGCGACGAGTCCGAAAATAACGTCCGTTTCGCTCTACGACGCACCGTTTCCGAGATATGCAGGATGCCTCAAGGATGACTCAGCAAAAAATTATTTCGACCTCTAGGTCAAAGGTCGTTTGAGGTATCGATCCCAAAATCAATAGGGTTCTTCCCTGGTGATATATACACCTCCGTGCAAAATTCTGCAACTTTTGCCTGAATATTTTTTGAGTTATCGTCCGGAAACCAAGTTCCTCGATTTCATCCTCACGGACCTCACGGACCTCGGAGCCGGATCAAAAAAAAAAGTACACCCTAGAGATGTTTGTCTAGGGCGACGAGTCCGAAAATAACGTCCGTTTCCCTCTACGATGCACGGTTTCTGAGATATGCAGGAAGCCTCAAGGATGAATCAGCAAAAAATTATTTTGACCTCTAGGTCAAAGGTCGTTTGACGGATCGATCCCAAAATCAATAGGGTTCTTCCCTGGTGGCATATGAACCTCCATGCAGAGTTCTGCAACTATTGCATAAATATTTTTCCAGTTATCGTCCGGAAACCAAGTCTCAAAATTAGCCTTGATTTCATCCTCACGGACCTCACGGACCTCGGATCCGGCTCAAAAAGAATAGGGTTCTTCCACATTTCATTTCTGACTTGTGGTGAAAATTTGACAAGGATCCGTCAAGGCAATCTAAAGTTATCGTCCGGAAACCAAAAGTGGCGGAAGAAGAAAAAAAAGAAAAAAAAAAAAAAAAAAAAAAATTCTGCTAAAACCATAAAGGCATTTCTGCCGAAATGCCTTAATTATTTCGACCTCTAGGTCAAAGGTCGTTTGAGGTATCGATCCCAAAATCAATAGGGTTCTTCCCTGGTGATATATAAACCTCCGTGCAAAATTCTGCAACTATTGCCTGAATATTTTTTGAGTTATCGTCCGGAAACCAAGTTCCTCGATTTCATCCTCACGGACCTCACGGACCTCGGAGCCGGATGAAAAAAAAAAGTACACCCTAGAGATGTTTGACTAGGGCGACGAGTCCGAAAATAACGTCCGTTTCGCTCTACGACGCACGGTTTCCGAGATATGCAGGAAGCCTCAAGGATGAATCAGCAAAAAATTATTTTGACCTCTAGGTCAAAGGTCGTTTGACGGATCGATCCCAAAATCAATAGGGTTCTTCCCTGGTGGCATATGAACCTCCATGCAGAGTTCTGCAACTATTGCATAAATATTTTTCCAGTTATCGTCCGGAAACCAAGTCTTAAAATTAGCCTTGATTTCATCCTCACGGACCTCACGGACCTCCGATCCGGCTCAAAAAGAATAGGGTTCTTCCTCATATCATTTCTGACTTGCGGTGAAAATTTGACAAGGATCCGTCAAGGCAATCTAAAGTTATCGTCCGGAAACCAAAAGTGGCGGAAGAAGAAAAAAAAGAAAAAAAAAAAAAAAAAAAGAAAAAAAAAAAAAAAATTCTGCTAAAACCATAAAGGCATTTCTGCCGAAATGCCTTAATTATTTCGACCTCTAGGTCAAAGGTCGTTTGACGGATCGATCCCAAAATCAATAGGGTTCTTCCCTGGTGGCATATGAACCTCCATGCAGAGTTCTGCAACTACTGCGTAAATATTTTTCCAGTTATCGTCCGGAAACCAAGTCTCAAAATTAGCCTTGATTTCATCCTCACGGACCTCGGATCCGGCTCAAAAAGAATAGGGTTCTTCCACATATCATTTCTGACTTGTGGTGAAAATTTGACGAGGATCCGTCAAGGCAATCTAAAGTTATCGTCCGGAAACCAAAAGTGGCGGAAGAAGAAAAAAAAAAAAAAAAAAAAAAAAAAATGTCTGCCGAAATGCCTTAATTATAGATCCCTGTGGAACTGTTGGGTTGTTCACATACTTTGAACCATCAACAACTGTGGAATCAGATAATACTATGGGCAGCTTGCTATGTACATCTGATTGATTCACTGACCTGGAGTGCATTGGGGGTGCCATTGTTGCCATGGATACGGTTCCAGCAGTCCACCAGTTTGTCAACATTTCCAGCACAGATGTAGCACAGGCAGGCATTGGTTGCTAGGGAACCTCCTTGTTCTGTCTCCAGGCGACCACCCAGGATGTCTGTGGTGATCAACAGAGGTAGAATACTTAATAAAACTTACATTGGTGGCTATGGTATAGATAGTGGGCGAGTTTTAGTGGTACACAGGGAGACAAACTGACCACATAGGCTGGCAAAGTCCTCTCCCTTGGCGTAGGTCAGAGCCATGGCCAGAGCTTCCTTCCAGCTGTCGATCTCACAGCTGCGGATCACAGTCTCAAAGTCCTTCGTCACCACTGATGCTATCAACTGCAACAAACAACATAAACATGGTAATTTTCTACACATTCAGTGACATTGTAAAGGATTATCACTGCATGCATTTCACAGCGGATTTGTTGATGTGCACAATTACTTACCTTGTTGAGGTTGCCGGAGTTTTTCTTGAAAACTTTCTTCTGTGTCCTGGCTAGAAGCTCGGGACCGCCAGCTATGGCGAGGATGACAGCCTCGGCCAGGCGATTGTTGTGGATGGCCACCTCCACCGCGGCTTCAAAGTTAGCCGTCAGGAGAGCCTGCGTGATCAGCCCATCACAATCTGGCAACGGGCGGGGAATCACACAGGTAATGTATACAGGTAATGTGATGATTCAAATGTCTTTGGGGGTGACAGAGATGAATACACAGACATTGAACACAAAGCATAAATCACAGGCACCAATTTGTCCTAGCTTTAGAACTTTAGTCTGAGCATTGAAGCTGAATGTAGTTGACTTGGAGTCAGTTCAATAAGTACTGACCATCGGCCACACTGATGGGGAGAGGAGCATCGGAGGCGATAGAATCCTGGTCCTGGCTGGCGATCTGGTCGAAGGCTGCAGAGCCGTCCGCTACCGGCAGTCCATCAGAGGCAGGAGTCTACAAGGGGGAAGGTTAATGTTTATTAGATAGAGGAAGCATATCACGCTGACTGATAGCCAATAATCAGTGGATGAACTGTGGGGTGTTCTGTATCCATATACATGTAGTGGTATTCTGCTTGAAGTTATCATTTATACAAACAATAGGTGAAATCATGTACATGTATGTGTACTTGAAATACGAAAGTATACTATGATCAACATGCTACAACAAAAGGAAAATCAAGGTGGCATGTTTTCACCCTGTAAAACATACTCGCTAATACAACCCAACTCGTACGGGTACTTCATGAAAGGCACACATCAATAAATAGAGTTCACAAAAACGCAACTTCACATCACACATTAGCAGCTATAAGAGTGTTCTATGAATACAAAAGTGTTTTTTAAACGACCATCAACAAATGTGCAACCACACCAAGAACACTATCCACGTCCACCTGAAAAACGAGCAGTAAACAGTGAAAACTACACGACACACAGCTACAAATCATTCACCTCAGGGCCTCCTATATAGGGGGAGGCTTGGCCACTACCAGCCATGCTAACTTTGAGGCTATTGCTCTGAAATACAAGGTGCAACACAACGTCGTACTGACCAACAAATTATTCATGAAAACTGAACTCAATGTACAGCATGATCAATGAAAATGTGAAAACCACTCTTGGCTGTTGTATAACATATGGAACATACTTCTAACAATGGTGCAAGTCAAAAAGAAATGTGTAGTATTTCAATTTTGATTTGATATCTGTCTACAATGTCAATGGGAAATACCTATTGCAATTCGTATACACCTTAATATACTTCACTACTCACCCCTGAGCTGAGGGCTGCCATCTTGTTGGCGAGCTCTGAGGCGTCGACTCCTTGTTGAGGTTCGCTGAAGGACGAGTCTGTGACCTCTGACCCCGTCATACTCATGACCTTCTTGGAGAGGTCAGTCTGGTCATAGCCCAGCAGCTGTAGGTACCGCAGCCGAGGGTCCTTCTCAAAGTTCACCTGTCAGTCAATCACAGTGTTATTTTACATTGACAACTGTGCTGGCTACATTGTCCTATGGATAGAATATCATACGAATATTGTTCTCTCCATACCCACATCAGATATTGAATATCACACAATACTGGATTCAGAATAGGTTGATACGAATAGAAGATAATTCAATTCAGTGTTTCAATCTCCCTATTTAGAAAATATCTAGAAACCTTTAGAAAGTTCCATATGTTCTCTTCCATCTCGTTGTTGCTGTTGGCAATCTTTAAGGAGCAGAATTCTGCGAACTGGCCGTTCAAGAGGGCGGATTCCAGTTGGTTGCTACGAGAGACCAGGTCTGTTTCCGTGACAACCTGACTGATCTGCACTTGGCGTGGTGAGGGTTGCTGTCCTGGAGCCGCCTTTGGGTTCTCAAAAGTCACCAGCTTCCCACCGAACTGAAGAAAGTGGTTGGTCACTCATGAATGTGTTCACATTCTACATCAGTGACACCTAACAGTTCAAGGTAGCTTTGACGAGCATCTTCTGAAAATACTCACCCCAAACTTAGCACCACAAGGCTTACGAAGCCATTTTGGTGGTTTCTTCAGCAAGATGACTGTTTCCTTCTGCTCTGTTTGGACTGGGGCCTGCATTGGCTGTGAGAACGGATCGGCTGGGAAGGAATCTGCAATCTGGAATTACAAATGAAGTTCCATCATCTCTCAACAATTTGCCATTATTATTTGCCAGCCATTATTTATTTTATTTATTATTATTATTTTTTAATAATTTTATTGGGCGAACCCATTTTTTTGTATACGCCATTTCTGTATACTGCCATTATTTATCGCGTAGGAGCTTGATTTACGTGGGATCACCTGGTTGGTGGGTGCGGCCTGTGCTGGCATCCTGCCTCCCATCAGAGAGTAGACACTGATGTGGCCGTCAAATGAACAGCTGGAGATCACTGCAGGGTTCCGCGGACACCACTGGACATCAAAGCACCACTGGTGACTGGTCGGCAGCTCATACACAACCTAACGGGGCAATAGTGATCAGGGTAAAGTCAGGGTAATTTATAGCGTTCAGGGTAAAGTCAGGATTTACCGGTAGATGGCGCAGATGGTGGTTACACTCTTGAATATTGCAAGATATTGCAAGTTAAAGATTCCTTAATTATTATTGCGACAGAAATAGACACTGCCAAAGTATCAAAATTATTTATTTGCCACGGATACACAAAACCATCACCACAATAGTAGGCATGATAGCGCTTTGTATGATCAACTGCCTGAACCTAATGAGCATAAAATAGGGATTTCACCATATACAAATATTTTTCCCAGTCCCATCCTATATCAAGAATCAAGTCGTTTGAAAAAATTAAACAAATTCTATTTGACTTCATGGAAATACACATTTGTATTATAACCAATAGCTGGTCATGTAATAACATGTACTTCACAAATAGAATACACCTTTCATCACCGAACAAAACTTTGAATACCAAACAAAAAGTTGCAATGATAATATGTAGAAACACCAAAATAGAACCGCAGTGTTCAATCTATTATACCTTTACTAAAACAAAAATTTACCTTCTGGACCTGTTGGAAATCATATGCAATTTTGCAGAAAGTTTTCTTGAATATTCAAGCATATAAAATTCTACAAGTGAAATATTCCATTCAATTTCACTTTTTGTGACTTATTTCTAGAAATTGACGTTGAAACTTGCTGACACTAGACAGTAAAGGTAAGCTTGGATCTAAAGCATCTATGCATGATGGTAACATTACTCACCTCGCCAGCCTGGACAGCACTGTTAGGATCCCAGCACAGGATACGGTTGTCCTTGCCACAGCTGAGCAGCAGATCGGGATCCTGGGGACACCAGGCCACAGACAGGATACCCCTGGCCACAGAGAAACAGGAGGGCAATTATAGTATAGCGAGATATCTACAAAATGCCAGAAAACCGAATTAAAAAATACTTGTCATCAGTGTCTTTGGTACGGACCTGGTGTGGTTTTCGAGGACCTTGAGAGGTGAGGTGGCAAAGCGGAGGTCCCAGAGCTGGATGACCGGCGTGTGGTCATCCTCAGACGCCAGACACATCTGAGTGGCCGTCTCCGGGTGCCACGCAACCAGCTTACACTTGATCTACAGTTGTGGATTGGGAGACAACTTGGGTCAATAAACATAATGAAATCTTTTGTGTTTTTCTACTCTCACTTCTAGAAACAAGATATTTACATTTCTAAACAACAAACAAGTCCAGGTCAAAGAAAAACAAAATTGCCTGCTCTCTGTCAATAGATACTAACTCGTGTCATGCTGTCGCTGACTTTGATGATGGGTTCGTTCTTGCGTAGATCCCAGACGACACAGCGTCCGGAGTAGGTGGAGGCCAGAATGTGTTGGACCTGCTTATTCCAAGCCAGGCATGTCACATCATCAGGGGGCTGCGGAGAAAAATTGGATATGCTTCAGGCTTTCTCAAAATATTTTTTGTCAATAATTCTCCTCAAAATATTTGGATGGGTAACAGGCTAACATACCTGTGATTTAGTGCCGGGCGTCATAGGGTTTGTTGGGTTGTTCAAGTCCCAGAGATAGATCTCGGACTCACTGGCTCCCGAAGCGAGGAGGTTGGGCTGCAACCAAAGGAACAGTATATGAAATGACGACACACAAAGCATCCAATAAAATTTCTCAAGGATTCCTCAAGACCACAGCACTACACACCTGGAAGGGGTTGACATCGAGAGCTGCCACTGCCCCGACATGCTTGTCCAATTTGTGAACCAGCGATTCTTCTCCACGGATCAACTTGGCCGGGTCCCAGACGAAAAGTCCACCATTGTCAGCGCCACCCATCAACAGTCCTGCAGGGGTTTCCTGACCCCCAACACCGCTTGCTCCCCACACGAGCTTGTGGAAGCGATGGTCTGACGGCATCGTACCGACTCTCTCCATCTGTAGCCCGGGGTCTGATAGATTCAGCGTGTATATGTCCAGAGCAGCAGAGGTACTGAAAAAATATATATAGATTGTGAGATATGACTCTGCAAAACTGCCCACTGTATCTTACATGTGCTCCCCAGTAGATCTACTCTACCAACCTGAAAGTGGCATCCAGCTGCTGTGCGGCAGTTCCAGCAGCCAGGTATATTGGGTGCTGCGCAGCGGGCGACCAAGCCACATTGGCCGTCCGGTCTATTTCTTTCACCTTCATATTTGTGGACTGAGAACCTGCAAGGGCCATCAAAACAAATTTTCAACACACCAGGGCTTGATATAGAAGTGACATGGGTTACGAGCCATCCGTTCTAAATTCGCCACATCCCTTAGAAGTTCGCCAACAGGGCACCGAAGTCTTGTTCCACACATGGGGTAGATTGCCAACTTTTTCATTTTTTTAGATAAAATTTGTAATTTGGTGAAAAATTTTGGCATGATACATGATTCAGGCAC
Organism: Terebella lapidaria; assembly: GCA_949152475.1. Taxonomy (NCBI): domain Eukaryota; kingdom Metazoa; phylum Annelida; class Polychaeta; order Terebellida; family Terebellidae; genus Terebella; species Terebella lapidaria. Next base: position 75,204,959 of record OX424555.1, read on the forward strand.
ACAAAATTTCAACTTGATACGATGATCCAAAACAAAACTAGGTCTATGGCAAAAAAAGCATGTTTCATTGATAGATGATGTGGACTTTAGCAGTTTAGACTAGAGTCTATCGATTAACGACTTTAATGGGTGTTTTGAAGATCATAACAGAGCCCGAAAATGCTGTTGGCGAATTTGGGAATGCGGCGAAATTAGAATGTTCAAGTTTTTCTAATGATCCGTCCTAAAATCGCCGCATCCCTAAGTTCGCCAACTGTATATTAGCAAAGCATGATAGAAGCTGTCTTTGTGAAAAACAAAATGATGGTAAATAGTCCTGATACCGGACTATCTAATAACGAGTTTAATGGGTGTTTTGGAGGACATAAAAGAGCCCAAAAATGCTGTTGGCGAATTTGGGAATGCGGCGAATTTAGGACGGATGGCTCGTAGACATCAGTGACCAGATTTACGAAGATAAAATCATCAACCATGACGACAAACACATACCAAATTCAAATCATAACAACTCCAAAGTGTTAAATGTTATCCTCACGTCCGTTCGATAAGCGCATACAAAGGTTAACGCAATAATGTTTGGAGAACTTTATCAACCCTAAAATCCACTGAAATTTTAATGAAAACGACAAAATATACACGTCAACTCACACACAAACAAACATCAAACGTGGCACCGGCTGCTTGACACATAAACTTCCGGTTCAAATCCATTCGATAGGTGGCGCAGAAAACAAAAATGTTGCGTTATGATGTCAATCTTCATAACGTTCCCAATATGCCTAATGTTATCAAAATACACCGAACGCGCTCATTTGAAAGCATGATTAACCATGTGAGATTATCAAATACGTCGATCAGGTCATTATAGAACATATTTAGTCTTGAAATACATACGTTATTTGTGCCCCAAACCAGTGTGAAATTTGCCCGTAGCTCATTACATAAATTATTTTTTTAGCCTATAAAAATGAATAGATTACTTCCAGCGAAACTGGATGATTGATCATAATGTGAGAGGCGGAACCAGGAATTTTGATTAGGGGGGGGGGGGGGGGGGGAACAATGTAAATGTAGTCTGGGGATTTGGAGGGCGCCGTAAGCCTCCCGAGAAAATTTTGCATTTTGGTGTTTTCTAAGAGTATTTGGAGTGGTTTATGGAGACATTTCTGGGGCTGTTGGAGGCCTAGTTCGTGTACTAATCAGGGACGGGTACAGGATTGTTGGTTCCAAGTTGTGGGTGGCGTTGAATCACAACATGACCAAATATATACTCATAGTCTATCGAAGGTTTCAATGGGATGAATTATTATTGATAAACTATTATGGTAATAATATTAAAATGTATATGGTTGAACAAAAAACGTGACCAAACAATTGGTGGAACACTACGAGAGCTCAATTCAAAACCTTTTGGCCCACATTTCCTCTTTAGGTTTATCAGATTCGGACATTGCAAATTCGGTAGCTCTCGTCATTCAGCAGGCTAAATCTCATTTCGGCAAAAAACTTCAGGCTTCCACCATCCAGAAATTCAAAACCTCTACTCTTCCAAATTCCCCTATTCCAAATTCTAACTCTCAATCAAAACCTCAGACTTGCGAGGTAAAAGGTCACAAGCACCCACTTAGTAATTTCTTCCCATGTAATATATCCTATCGTGGTATGAGATTCCCTAGCCTTGAGCACATCTATCAGTATCACAAAGCCCGGTACCATGACTGTCAACACCTAGCCAATCGTATCCTCAGGGCTCCCCATGCAGGAGTGGCCAAACGTTTGGCTAGTGAAATTCCTAGCCTGTCCCCATTCTGGCATAAAAGTAAAAATGGAATCATGCGTCAACTTCTTCAAGTTAAGTTTAATTCTTGCAAATTGTTCCGTGACACTCTGATGGGTCTTCCTGAAGGGTGTCACATTGTCCATCCAGTTCCTGACAGCCACTGGGGTGTTAACCGTCATGGTCAAGGCTCTAACTTCTTTGGCCGCCTCCTAATGGACCTAAAACGTGCCAACTCTCCTATTAACAAACCTAAACCCTCTCGCTCTGTACCTCCATCTTCAAATAACACCCCTCCCTCTGTGTCCACTTCTAACCGCTTCCAACTCCTTGATACCCTCTCTAACCCTCCTTGCCTATCATCATCTGATGATTGGCCACCTCTCTCTCGCTCTTCTCCTGATAACCGCCTTAGTGCCACGCCCAAACGGCGTCCGCGCTCTCCTTCTCCTGAACTCTCACCCTCCTCTCTACCTAAAGGCAAACGCACTCGCTTTGTCTCTCCTAAAAACTCTCCTAACACCACTTTCCATGTCTCTCCCTCCACTATCAGAGGACCCAAAACTCTTTGGGCCCTTCCTAAACTAACCTCCTCCACTGTCATCCTCGGCTCTTCTAACCTTTCTCGCATCACCAAATCCCCTGTCAGTGATATCCAAGTTGTGTCTTATCCTGGAGCTTTGTTCAACCATCTAAGAATGATGTTCACTACCTGTAAAAAATCATTTGATGCCCCCAAAAACTTAATCTTAAGTGTAGGCCTGAACAATCGAAGCTCCAAACCAAGTGTTACTTCAATTCCAGAGCTGAGGAATATGCTCAGCAGTGCTTTCCGAATCTTCCCCCACTCCAAAATTCTCATTCCAAAAATTAACTACTCAGACAATCTTCCGTCTGTAGAGAAACGCAACTTGGATATGATTAACAGGGCTTTGGATGACATGAGTTCACGTTTCAGCAATCTCACAGTTGTTAAACAGTTGGATCCAATCAAGTTTTCTACACAGACAGATAACATTCATTGGACTGAACAAACGGCCAATGAAATGTTGAAATGCTGGCTCAGTCATTTAAACTAAATCATTCTGAGAGTCCACCGAACTCCAGTACGACTAATAATGTTGTAAACCTTTCCAAATTTACACTTTCGGACACACAAATCGCTCTTCTAAATCGTGGTTTGACTTTTGTTCCCACACCCAAAATAACATTGGATCCAATTGAACAGGCTGTGCAAGATTTTGGTAGAAAACTCAAACTTAAAAATTATTTTTCTCACCGTCCAAATTCATTTACAAATAGATCCAAATTCACTCCAAAATCTACCTGGACTCCACCCAGTTCCATGATTGACAAGCCTGTTTTAGATTGCATTTCGGCAATATCTAAAGAAATTGAAAATTTGAAAATTCAACCAGAAACCAAAAACCTAACGAAAATGGAATATAAAACTATAAAGGATTTACAAAATAACGTAGACTTGGTAATCAAAAAAGCAGATAAAGGTAGTGCAGTCGTAATTATGGATAGGCAAAATTATATTAATGAAGGCCTTCGTCAATTATACAATCCAGCTCATTACAGAGAAATTGACACTCCTCTTTACCCAGAAAATTCAGAAAAAATAACAAAAATTTTAAAAGGATTACGCAGTTCTGGATGCCTTTCTGAAAAAGTATTCCAATTTCTTTTACCACCAGAACGCCCTCGTCAAAGAAGATTTTATATGCTACCTAAAATTCATAAACCCAAAGACTCCTGGCCAATTCCAAATGTAATGCCTCCAGGGCGTCCAATTGTATCTGACTGCAGCAGTGAATCTGAAAAAGTAGCTATGTATATTGATTCATATATAAAAGATCAAGCAAATAAACATCCGTCATATATAAAAAACACGTATGACTTTTTAGATAAAGTTAGAGGGCTTGAACTAGATCCAAATTCGTTACTAATCACTTTAGATGTTGAAAGTATGTATACTAATATAAATCATGAAGAAGGTATCCAAGCAATTAAAAATGCATTCCCGACTCTGAAAAACAATGAACTATTCAAAGGTATAATAGAATTATTGGAAATTTCACTTAAATGTAATGACTTTGAATTTGACGGTAAGACATTCCTACAAGTTTCAGGTACAGCCATGGGTCAGAAATATGCACCTCATTATGCAGATATTTATATGGCTGAATTTGAAAAGCAAGCATTACAAAAGTGTCCATTCCAACCAGATTGCTATTATAGGTATTTAGATGACATTTTCCTCATTTGGCCACACGGCATTTCCAAATTTAATCAGTTTCTCGAAATATTCAATTCTCATAGGGCATCAATCAAGTTCAAAGCTGAAATAAGTACTGATTCAGTTAATTTTTTGGATACTACTTTGTTCAGGAGCAAAGAAAACACATTAGAAGCAAAAGTTTTCTTCAAGCCAACGGATACTCATCAGTTGTTGCATAAGCTCTCTTTTCATCCAAAACACACTTATAAAGGACTAATCAAGTCCCAAGTTTTTCGATTTTTCCAAATTTGCTCATATCCAGATGATGTTGAATCAGCTTGTCAAATATTATTCAAGGCACTTTCGAAACGTAACTATTCAAAACGTTGGCTTCGCAAAATCAAGAATGAAACATTGAGAATTTTGAACAGTGAGGAAAGATTAGGTTCTGATTTTCAATTGCCCACTTCCAGCTCGTCTGGCTCAAAACCTTGTAATTCTAGACAATGTCAGACATGTCATTTAGTTCCAAATTGTCAAAATTTCTCGGGATCAGTTTTTGAACAAACCTACTCAATCAACTCAGCTTTGGATTGCAACTCAGAAAATATAATTTATCTATACACTTGTAAGCTTTGCGAAAAACAATATGTAGGTGAAACCGGTAAATCACTCAAATTCAGAAACAATCGTCACCGTGCTGCAATAACTAGCTGCAATGAGGAAAATGCATTATACAGTCATCTATCTAAATTTCACAGCAAAACTGAATTTTCCATCGAATGTTTTTCTCTTTTACCAATTGAACAGGTTTCCGATCTTGGTGATGAACTTTTAAACAAACAATGGCGACTTGAAAGGGAATATTGTTGGATTGATACTCTAGGCACTTTCGAACCTCATGGCCTCAACGTTAAAAAATTTACAAAGTATGACCCTTTGAACAAAAGTAAAAATAAATTCGACCTGGTGTATATAGTACCCTTCTCAAAAACAGGTGCTCTTTCGGCCCAAATTGTTAAAAAGCATATGAAACAACTCAACAAAAATACTGATGGTGATATTAAAATAGCAACAGCTTACAAGAAGCATCAAAACCTTAAAGAACTTTTAGTCAGAAGCAGACTTAAATAATCCAACAAAATTTGTTCAATGTCGCTCATTGAATTTTTATTGCTGTTTTATGTTATGTGTTACTCTTACAATTATCTTGTGCCAGTGCATTTTTTATTCTCTCCAAAACATATCAACAGCAGCTTTAAGGTTGCTTAACAGTCAGGATCGATGCCTTATCAGCCGAATTCTGGTATGCTTTATTTGGGCTACATCTCTACAGTTTGCCAATGAATTTCGCTGAGCATTGTTCCACAGGTTCTGAATATGACTACAAGACTTGTCCAATGTCCAAATTGAAGACCCAGTCGATAATCATGCACATCCTGAACGTTGTACACCGCCAATTAAAGCTGCTGCCTTCGAATGTATGCGATATTTTTTTTCAAAACTAATTTTTGGTGCAACACATCTAATGCAAGATAAAAAAAAACGTGTGCTCAATGATTTTGACGATTACAATTGTCCGAGCTGTTTTTTTGTACGTTTCAATACACATTTTGTACCGATTTTGTATATAAACAAACGAAGTGTATCCACCAAACCCGAATACAAACAAATGCCCAAATCGCGCTTAAAAGTCCACATCGAGTACATTTTCCTGTTTGTATCAGCATATATAGTGTAGTTATGAGAAAATAATCAGTGATGTACGTGGAATTGTCAGTCTATCTTGCACTTTCATGCTTTGTTTACATCTGCGTGTGATGGATACAATTCCTGTATTTACGCGAGAACCGCCTGTTCAAATGAGCAAAACTTCTGATTGTAATCATTACATTTGATGTGAGTATCTCTCATTCAGTTAATTGACCATGTTTAATATGAAATATAGTTTTCAAAAAAATATTGACTGGTTTCGAAGGCAGCTGCTTTAAAGTTGGAATCAATTTTAAAATCAGCCAAATTTAGCGTTCTTGTTTGTCACGCAAACTTGAAACTACATCTCGAGAGAGTCAGGAATATATAGAAAATATGCACAGTTCGACAACAGATACTCAGAAAATTGCCGTTAATCGAGCATGAAAACAGTGGATAGATAATGATCGGCCTGCCTACATTGCCGGTTGCCACAGTATCTACACAAATACCAATGACGTCACGAGACTGTGTGTAGAAATCGCTCGCAAGGCGGGCCGCTTTGAGGAAAAAAATGATTTGAATCTTGATTTGGCAACTCAATTTAAGCACGTAATACACATTTTCAGACCCAAATTTGTACGATATCTCATTCTATAGACAAAATAAAGCTACCGCAGAATGAATAAATTTTGTCAATTCTAAAAGTGATTATAGCTTTAAATGTACCTTAAAAGCAGACAGCGTTTTAGGGAGCAGCTTCTTGACTATAGTTAGATTACTTATCATAGAACGGGATCTCGCGAATCTGAGCATATTTGAGGGTTTGCTCCTGTTTATATCCATCAGGAATCGAAGTATTAGGCCTATTGTAATTTTGAACTAGAAGACACATTGGGGGGGGGGGGGGGGGGTGTACCTACACGAAAATGTTGATTGCACCCCTACGGAACCAAGCAAATGCACAAAATTGTGTGCAGACCCAGAAATTTAATGACAGGGCTAAAATTAAAATTGGGATAGAGGCCAACTTTTTCGATATTCGCAGAAAGCAGACAGCGTTTTAGGGAGCAGCTCCTTGACTATAGTTAGATTACTTATCATAGAACGGGATCTCGCGAATCTGAGCATATTTGAGGGTTTGCTCCTGTTTATCTCCATCAGGAATCGAAGTATAAGGCCTATTGTTATTTTGAATTAGAAGACACATTTGGGGGGGGGGGGGGGTGGTGTACCTACACAAAAATGTTGATTGCACCCCTACGGAACCAAGCAAATGCACAAAATTGTGTGCAGACCCAGAAATTTAATGACAGGGCTAAAATTATAATTGGGATAGAGGCCAACTTTTTCGATATTCTCGATATAAATATGAAATTCAGTAGAAAATTGCCGTTTGACTTTCATGTGAAGTATGCCAAGTTACAGAACGATACCATTCAGCATCGCAAAAATATCAGCGAAAAACAGTGTAAACGAGTTAGAAAAATATAATCAGTATTCGTGACTATACCAAGTGAGCTAGATTCTAATGAACTATTCCAAATCATGATTACTACAACTCAATATTCATTTTATCATGACAACATCATGATATTGAATGATTTTAAAAAACATATAGCAACCATTTTGGTTGGTACAGCCCTTATCAACCATGTTGCTAAGGCAAGTTATTATACGTAACTAAGGTTTAATTTGTTTTTTCTTCACATGGACATGACTCAGTGCCAGCGACGCACAATTGTAGGCCCTTTATATATAGATACATCCTCAGGGTTGGTCATACCCGTGTGCTGTCCATGGCAACATGGTTGCTAAGGCCACATTGGTAGCTTTTGGTTGACGTAAATAGGATGACAATTTGAATTTTGGTCAAAAGTGAAATCTTTAACCAAAATATTCAATATATTCAAATTGCTAATCCAAATCATGGACGATTATACGAACTCAGTTGCCGTCATAACATATTAACGTTGATTTTAGCTATTGAAAAGTTTATATCTATCTAGCACGACTAAAGATTCAGTAATGTAATAACAAACAAAATTATCGCAACGGCCTTCATGCCATATTCCAATATCTTCACATGGTAGACCTTGTTTTTTTTATATTTTCAGTACTTAAATTACGAAAAAAATAACGTATAACCTTTTCCCAAACCAACATGAAGAATTTCTGGCGCTGGAGTTATTTACACATAATCTTGACACATTGTTCAAAACTATCAAAACACGAGCAATATTCTGCAGTTATTCGACATAAATGTATAAATGTGAACTAACGGATTTTTTTTGAGGAATTGCTTCGATGTTTTTGGTGCCATCAATATTTTTTCAAACAAATTATTTCTGTAAGATATGTATCTATCTGTAGGCCGTTTATCGTATTCGAATAATGCCTCGTCGCATTAGGGTCTAGAAAGACAAATGGATATTCTAGTGATGAATTTACTTCTTCGAATATCAAATGTCTGTATCATGTGAAATAGCTTTTGGTATGATTCGTCATCTGCCAACCACCAGACATAAACCTGCTGCTATATTATATTTTAATGGGAGGTACTAAAGTAACTGAATATACTGGAGGTGAATTTCAAATGAAAACCTCCTTGGAATGATGTATTCGCCCGTAATCGCGATACCAACTCTAAATGTCAAGTTTCCTTTGAACATAAGATCTTTTTTCCAAGTTTCAGACTTATGTATCATGAAAATATACACCGATGTTAAATTTTAACAATGTTTTAGAACTGAAGAGTTTAGGATTGTATTTTGGGCATTCAGTCATATTATGTTTTGTGCATCGTTTGATGACATTGAAGTTTGAATTTGGCTACACAAATTCAACGTGCTTTAATCTGTGCATCTACATATGTTTATATATGTTATGAGCATACAGAATGATAGCCTCGTACTTGGCTTTAGTTGATCTAGCTTTGAGGATATGTGTTTAAATATCTCAATGATATGTCCCACTATATCACATCGCTTTTAGTTAACGTTGATATATCTGTGTTGGTGTACAGGGGTATTGGGGAGTTTGGGCAAGCGACGCGGAGCTTGGGCTGGTGGGAAGTTAGCCTGTATATAGATGTTTTAGTCTGTGACCAGATCATCTGGTAATAAAAGGCACAAAATCTAGCAGGAAGTTTTTCAGAATATAGCTCGGCGAGCTACGCATTAGAGTACCTCGTGTTTTTGTTCTGGATATTCCCAGAGTATTATATACACAATACTTCAATAGCAGAACAACTACATATATTCCAAAGGTCGTGTGACTCAAAATGGAATGTGCGACTTCATGGACTTGTTTCGGCGACAGAATGGAAGTATAGATGTCACGTTTTTATCGTGAGCACAAAAGAATTATGAAAATGCATATGATGGATGTCTTTGCTGCCATTGATTTGGGGATCGCGTGCTCAAACTGAAAGTATATTGGCTCGACATTCAAATCAACCAATGGAGACCAATTCATGTTACGTTTTGTTGAAGTTTGATGTTTTGGGTCCCAGTCAAAAATACTTCCCGAAAAGTCGGCCCATTCACGGCAAGCACTCAAAAACTGAGAACCTATGTTGACAACCATAACCTGATGTAGTTCCAAGTTTCAGTGAGGTTTTGTTGGTGAAGCTATTGCTCTAATCTTTGTTTACCTTTATACCAGGACAAGAGACTTGTAAAAACAAAGCCAGTTTTACAGTAATGCAAATATCTGAATGCATTTAGAAATAAAGCACTAGTAATACTGGTAAAATTATGTTTGGCAGTTGGTGAAAGTAGCCACTCCGGAGAAAAGTTCGCTCACATGTGAAACAATAATATTTATTGAAATATATACGACACGGTGGCCAATACATGACGTAACTATTATTTTTTATTTAAATATTTACAATAGTCTTTGTGGTCCCTAAAGGTAAACAATGTAGTTGACGGGAAATATATTCCCCGCGAGAAAAACATTTTCCTCGCAGGGAACCTGAGAATAACCCAGAATATCTCATAAATTATAAATATCAATATACGTATACACACATTCCTATACGTACTTCAATTGTATAATGGTGAACCAACTGTCTGGTTGTAAATATACATACAGAGATCATCAGGAGCGAAGCCTCGCGAATAATTCTACTTCCAGAAAAATACACCAAATGACATAAATCTTTCTACAAAATCTATTCACATTTGCAAATGAAGATGAATGAGTCAGAGAGAGAGAGAGATTCTCTCAGCCCAATAATAAGCCAAAGGACATCCAATGGCTGAGGCCAACGACATGTTCAGGTGCTCGAAATATATGTTAAATATGGGCATGATGGACTAAGTAATACTTTGATACTTTAAACATGCACATTCGATATCATGATGTCGTTGTTATGTAAATTGTTCACGACGCCCATTCCTTTGTGCCATTATGTCATTGTGAAGAATTATTCATGTTTGATGGTCAGACCATCAAGGATTCATAAGATATCCCAGTAGACATATGCAATTGTTGTTCACGTGGGTGTACTGATGGTACATAATGATGGTACTTCAGTCGAAAAAATGCATGTCATGGAATTGATCTTGGTATCTTTATGAGATACATCGAGTTATGTTTCCAGGAATATAAGTGATAGAATCTCTTTCGGTCACCCTCTATTTTCTGCGAGTAATATCGCAATATATTAATGTTCATTTTTTGTTCCAAAGGAGAACATAGTTTTAAGGAGGGCAATCGCCTAGCATTTGGGAACATCTTTAATTTTGTAGTGATCCATATATGTGTCTTCATAACTTCGCCATATACAGTAAACACCAAATCGTCCCTAAATTTGACTATAGCTACCCTAACCCTGCTAGAATCCACGGCAATGTAACCTAGCCACTTGAATTAATTGATGTTTTTTACATGTGTTCGAATATGAAAAAAAGCTGTAGACTAGTTTAGAAAGTTCCGTTTATGTCACCAAGCTCATTCGTTCTCCACGCATCTGCAATGTATGTACAAGCTCATGATAGTTGTGGTTTTTACATAATTTATGTCGGAAATCCATTATAAGAAATGTTTCTGTTCATGTTGATGTGCGTATGTTGATACAACATCACGTGCATAAATGGATTCAATTCCCGATTGCAAACTAAATGTGAAGCAAACAAGAAAAACCTTTTTTTTGTGTGGCTCAAGGCAGCTGTATTATGTATTCTGTTCATCATTCATCAAATCATGGGGAATTTTACGGAATACAAGGTCGACTGATGACAGGTAAACAATATTGAATACCAAATCCAGTAGCCATGGAAAGGTTCAAGGTTTAAGATGACGCATGTTGCTGGATTCTGGAACATTCTCTGAGTGTTCTACTTGATTTGTCATCCGTCACCGAGCCGAGTCGACATGAATACAAGCTCTGTAATATTCATCACCTCTGTCGGGCGGTAACAAAGCGCTATCTGGGGTGGCTGGAAGTCCATCCGTGGATTCTGTAAAAAGGCAAGGGACTCGAGCGTCGGTGGCAAGAGACTTGTGATGAAAGGCAGAAGCCTTGTGAGACCAAAGCCTCCCATTGTGTGGAGGGAGGAGAACACCAGGACGGGTCTAAACAAGCGCGTGGCTAGATCTCACCTCTTTAGAGGCGCTCACTCCAGAGGAACAGCAGTTGTCCGTTCTGGGCAGGCACCGCGTTGTTTACAGCCAAGGGAGAGATAACATTGTGAGCGGATATTGACCGGATGGGAGTGTTGTCTGGCTACTTCCAACAGAGTCGGCACTTTAAGGTGAGATATTGTTCTAACTAATTACTTCAAAGCTCATCTGATGCCTCTCTCGCTGTACTCAAAGGATACCATGTGGATAGATACCGAACACTGCAAGTAGGTTCAACAAGGCGTTCAATAACATAGGCTACATACAGATAATCCTTGCATTATTAGTGTTTGCGCGATTAAATTGTAATTTAGTTCTTGGAAACACGCATAGGCATACGGCTCAATAAATACTAAAATATTACCTTGATAGTTGCTGTGCATCGATGCTTAGGGGTTTGCTACATGTATGTAAATACATGTCAATCTACTCTGTAAAAATACTTCACCAATTTCACGGGGAATTAGCTCTGTTTGAAACTGTATGGTGAGCACGCCCCTGCATGCATAATTGGTATACTGTTGCCATGGTTACAGTTGTGGTACAGGGTAACCACCACATACACTAGTAAACAGAGACACGTGCGTCCAAGTCAACAAGCATAGCGTGACGGATCGATGGTTTGGTCTGAGATGAGATGGGTTGGAGGGGGAGTAGGAAGTCCCAGTCAATCAGCCGGCACGGAGTCCAGCCAACAGCGGGGCGGCAGGGTCGCCACCACCACAACCAGTCGATGCCAAACACGCATTATTACTGGATTATTAACTCGCACTGTACTGTATGTGGTGGCCTCGCAAACCAAAGTGGCAAATAATACCAATCAAGGGCAGTCCCCTTCTCAACCCGTGAACACTGCTAACACCGTACCCCCACAAAAAGGTTATTAATACTGAAAATCGATGTCCCTCATCCCGCAGTCATAATGCTTCATGTTCTTAAAATGCTTGGAACATGACATTGTCATCTGCAGCATATTGTCGTACCGGACAAAGCTCTTCGATTTGTGCTTTGTTCATGTATATGGTTATTATAAACAAATCGAGGGACTTACTGCAAAATTGTTGCGTTTCTTGTGGATTAATGAAACGCCATAATGAAACGTTAGTCCCATGTGTACAGCCTATACCTGTATTCTACAGATATGGACCCATGATAATATGGTTTCGTGGTCTGCAAATCATTATTTGCAGGAGTACCTGTCCTATGGTGATGAAATCTTTCATTATTGCTACAGAATAGCTATGGATGGTTCTCTCAAACTGTGTAAAACCAGGAATAGTGAATGATTTCCTATGTTGACTCAGACACAAACTGCCTAATGGCAAGTATCGGTTCTATGCCGCTCATCCATCAGAGGCTGTATAACTTAGCATTTACGGTACACGTCTCAAATGTCCCGAGTACATCACAGTTCCATTAAAGACGGCCATCAAGCCAGTCCATATACAAGGGTAAATTGCGTACATTAGTGATGAAATGAGCAAAGTATGTGAAATAACAACCCAGGATATAGCAGCAGGCCCTGAGCCAGGATTTCTGCAGGGGGGGGGGGGGGGGGGGGGGTTACCCAAAAAATTGGAAGGTTGAACATCGCATGTGAAAAAGCGAAGCGAGCGTAGCGAGCGCTTGGCATACACGCTCTGGGGGTTCGGGGGCGGCGTAAGGCCGCCGAGAAAATTTTTTGAATTTGTTTGCTCACAGAACACTTCTGAGGTATACTTCAGAGTTAATTTTCTTCTCCATAATACATGGTTATCAACATGTGTATGTCAAATATTTGGAATCAGATACACATATTTGAAAAAAGCACTTGTCACACAATCACACTTGTAATGCTAAGCATGGTCCATTTATTCTCATCTCTTATTCATACATCATGTTTTATATTACATGATTTTATAGTCGATATTACAATATTGACATCAGTTTTCAGGGGGTTACTTTTCAGGGGGGGGGGGGGGGGGGTTACGCGTAACCCCCGTAACCCCCCCTGCCAACGGGCCTCTGCAGTATGCAAATATAATTCACCGATGAAAGGGCTTGTTTAACCCATCATGTTGAGTGATGAACTTAAATATAAATTCATCCATTTATACTCACGTAGAATTTAAACAAAGTTGGCGGCAATGTTTATTTTAGAAATTGTGTCAGAAAACTTAATGATATTGTATATGTGCGTTATTATGTTTTCCATTTTCCGTTCACGATGTCCAATGGAACTCTGTTTGGTACTATTGTCGCCGCACATTATGGACCGAGTGCGGAACTCACAATTCAGGCTAAAGTATCACTTTGACAATGACATAAGGAATATGACACTTTCAGCCTAAAGTATGAGTTCGCGTTATTCCAAAATTGTTTGACGTTAGGTATTCTTGACATCATACAAATCTTGTAGATAAACAACATTCTAGCTGGTGTCCCTAGAATATTCTTGATATCTTCCTCAACCTATCGGCACAGTCACAGCCACATTAGCAGTACAGGCCGACACAAATAAGACGTCCTTGTTGCACTTCACAAACATCCATGTGACCATGTATTCCAAGTACATGACACAACATGTAATTATTTAAGAGGCATCGACAGCAACCCTAGACTTTACGATCATGTACTGGTGATCGTATAGTCTAGGGATTGTCTTACGTTTGATGAGCACAAACAGTTATGGAATCACTTGCTGTGTCTATTTGGCCATGAACGACATGAGGCATGCAGACTTTCAGGGATATTGGTATAACAAATATATTGGTGGTGCTGCTGGTATCATCTCAGTATGGAGTAAGGGTTGTTTGTCTGATTTGTATTGAGAACAAACATGGGCAATGATTGTTTCTGTTCGCATATTGACATACCATTTCTGTCACTGGTCTTCGTTTTCAATGGTTGATCATTTATCCAAGACACATAGGGGATTTCCAAACAGGGTATATGCCCACACAAAACACAACCACTATGACATGCAGATATAAATTGCAGATTATAAAACCAACCAATACTGTTTAGATTAGGCATTGTGGGTCGTTCTTGCAGTGTGCGGGAGTTGCTCCAGGATCACAATGATGGATGAAACCGTTCGTGGAAGCTTCAATATTTAGTTATCTGATTACACAGAGCTTGGCATTGATAACGCGAACTCTATCTCAAGTGTTGATTTGTCTCGTGCGAGTGTTGATTCTGGTCGGGTGAGCATTAAATGATAAAGAGAGAAAGAAAAAGAGAAAGAAAGCATCCACAGAGTATGCAATGAACGGTAAGAATAATAACGTATCATCATTCGTGTTATATATTGCTTTCCAAACAAGCACATAGTATAGGCCTAACTAGTATAGCACGTATGCTCCTGTATAACACAATTACCTGACGTATCGCGTAAAGTCTGATGGTATCAATCGATGATGATAGCGACCGCCCCACAAGAAATAACGAGCGGGTATATAATTGTCCTTTTGTGCTTTCATGGGGGCGGCAAAATATTGGTATATTAATGATGTGTTGTTCGTTTCTCTACACTTGAAACGAACGTAGCATTTGGAATAGCCTACTGACTTGTATATTTAACCAGCTATTACTGTGCAAAAAAAAAACTGGTAATGCAACGGCGGTGTGTGTCCTTCCATCCACCTTAATTCCAGCAGTCAGGTGAGAGGCTCCTTGACGTCATGAAAGGATACAGGACCGATACGGTAACCACTACTGTTATATGCAGTTCGTAGGGGGATGAAACAGTTGATAAAGACATTATGAATACGAGTGATCAATAATTGGTTACCAGTATACTTCGAATACAAAATTTCATGCCAATGTCACATTAATGGATTATACGAACGATGAGAATACATTATAGTCCTGTGTCCTGAAACATTCGATTGGAATGCATCATCAATTGTGCAGTTCTGCCAAGTCAAGGGCCTATTTCACTAGGCGTGTCTTGCAATTAAGGCTGACATTCTACCAGGAAAACTCGGTATTTTACACCAGAGTCAGGCGCAATCCGGAGATATGTCTTGGTTTGGTTACTGTTTTCCATGGTCTGTTTGAACAAAGGGCACCAGACCAAGGCGGCATTTCAACTGCTCGGCCACAGTCAAAATCTGCGTGACATCCGCATGAAATTCTACATGCGGGAATGAAATGAGACATTCGCACGCATGCAGAAATCTTTGCAATGTAGGAGAAGCAATACCACGTCCTGCGGCGTTCATCACTAAAACTAATTTTAGTTCAATCACGACAGAATTGTTGAGAGCCATTGTATGCTTAATTGCCATGTAACGGTTATCGCTATACGTGTTGAATGGGGGATTCATAGAAATGAATACATCCCACAGCTCCTAAGGTGCATAGTAGTAAGCCTACATATTGTGTAAATTGCATGCATATTTTATGAACCATAGAGTGTTTGGTAATAACACGGTCGCAATATGACAATTTAATGGAAGTGATTTTATATGATATGAAATAATCCACTTGCAATGTTGGCAATCATGAATATTTGTAACTGTAGAATACCATTGTTTTCACAGTTGAAGATTTCATTGAGCGGAATTTGGATAATGTGAAAACGACAAACTCAAAATCCACCATAATCCTGAGAACATATCTGCACACTCGCCTAAGAAGCACATATTGAAGACTGTAGACGTGAACTGAGCAAGCCGAAGCCATGTACAAAGCGTCCAAGGCACATGCTGCGGAACAGAAGCGGCTAGTGGAGTCGATCCAGAATCAATGTCTACAGCGAGGCCTGGGCGGGATCAAGGGCCTCAGTACGCTCTTCCGAGTCATGGACAAGGACTTCTCCAACAACATAACTGTCGACGAGTTCTTCTCGGGCATGAAGCGCTTCGGGATCGTCATGTCAGACGAAGACTTATTGTCGGTGTTTAGGTATTTTGACAAGGACCAGAGTGGCTCCATTGACTTCCGGGAGTTCCTACAGGAGCTCAGACCGCCCATGCCTCAGTGCAGACTGGACGTTATCGACGAGGCCTTTGAGAAAATAGACGTCATCAAGGATGGACTGCTCAAAGTCGAGGACCTCAAAAGTAAGTACGCTCCTGTTACGAAATCGTTTCTTTCATTCGCCGGTGAAAGGAACTAGTAGGACTAGGCTCATTTGGGTCAAGCGGTGGGCAATTGAACTACATAAATATACATTTAATGATATTAAATTCCTGTTGAGTGGGTCGAATAGGCCTACGAGTTCCTAATTTAGTTCACAGAGAGATATGTTGGCGCAAACAAACATAATTATGCTGTAGATACATGTATTGATGTCTCTTTTATGTGTGATCAATGCGTTTTACCCTGTTTACACAAACTGTCCCTGCACACTACACAGTCGTGTACAAGAAGCACGCGGAGCGCCACCCCAAGTACGTGAGCGGCGAGTGGTCGATGGACAAGGTGCTCGAACACTTCCTGGACACGTTTGACGACCCAGAGAACAAGGACGGCGTCGTGACACTGGAAGAGTTCCTCAACTACTACGCCGGTGTAAGCTCTATCATCGAGGAAGACGAGTACTTTGACCTGATGATGCGGTCGTGCTGGGGCCTGCCTCCCTCTCGTAAACCGTCAGCCCGGCTCGGCAACAGACAGTGACGGATCCTGCATGTCAGTCGTATAGTTTTGTCGTCTTTTTTCTCAATTTTATAAATGGATTTTATATATTATGTGAGGTGATAGTTTGGTCATAATTGCGTTTTGTATTGTGCAATATTGTCTCTAATCATATCATTGTTTATTTTAATGTCTGATCCAATAGTAGGAGTCTTTATGCAAAGACACGGTGAAGATGTCCCTATTGTGATCAAAAGTCATACAATGTACCGTCATACATGTATTTCGCGCTATTTTGTGCACCAGCGGCTATTTGTGTGATATATATTCAACATATGATACTAGAAAATCAAATCAAATATGGTATTCATTTGATGATAAGATAAAAGGAATTTATATTCATTTTTTTTCCAGTGATGTCTCAAATGCAGTGTACAATACATCAATAACAATTTTCTTCATGAAGATTCATTGTATGATAGAAAATGAGGAGTATTATATTGAGGAGGTGTTGTCCGAATGAACGTGATACCAAACATATTGAGAAATGCTGCATTCAAAAGAGTGCAACTCACCTTTGAACAATTCGTATTCATATGGTCATGTTTTCAATGTTGTCATATTTGCTCATAATCATATTTCAATAAAATTTCGCAAGAATACACGTTGATGGTGACTGTAGGTGTGTTACTGAGACTCCCAGTTCCCCATGGTGTGATCCAATCCAATAGTCAGTTGGACCTTTGAATATAGAGGGTCCATTTTGAGATTATGATCCAGAAAAAAATATCAACTGGACCAATAAGTTGAGCATATCAGTGATCGGTAACTGCAGAGAAGTGTATGTGCTGGTGAATGGCCGCAACAAGCTACAAACTAAAGCCAAGTAAACTGAGGGGGTGGGAATTCATTATATTGCATGCTATCTTTGTTCCAGGATAAACATAATGTACACAAATCTGACACACGCTTTCTTACAATAATAAACCGTATCGAATGAATACAATACCCGCATAACCTACATGAATTATATGTTGCCGCCATGCCGAGAGCAAAACACATCATCATGGCATCACTTTGCGTCATAAATCACATGTTGACGGTGTGTAGTCAAGTCTATGGTGACCACATGTTACGACATCAGTGTGCCAAGTTGTGCTGGTGAAAATTCTCCTAATTTCAGACCTTTTCGTAGAGGTCGGTTATTCTTATTGCCAGTTCTTCTTCCCAACATATCCGATGACCAGGGCGTGAGCTGGGAAGTGATCGTAGTCGCACATGCCCTGCCATTATAAGCGATGTACAGTGGTGAAAATTTAATTGTGTGATCAGTAAAAACGTAAACTTTTACAGGTTGGTTGCGCATATTGGCGCCCGTCGAAAAAAAGTGTGGAGATATGTTTGAAAACAAGGTAATTGGAGTGCAAATTTATACTCAGGAGAGACCAAAACCTACAACATAACATAAAAAGGCTCCAGGCTTCCACCCCCTGACTGCAATGAGGTCACTTTGGGGTTTTAGGCCCCCTCGACCGAATTTCTGGATCCGCCCCTGTCTGGTCCCAATGGACGTAATTACAGGTTTACAAACTTAATCCTACATGTATTAGTATAGTACATGTATAATAATAGTGGTGGTAGCGTCATCTCGATATGACATGGTGGTGACATTCAGGATATTTTATGCCATAACTATGCATAGAACTGTCTTGTGGAGTGTTTGTTTATTTGTGGAAACCATTCACAGAGCGCGTTCTTTGATGGACTATGTAACTAAAGCGTGGATTGACGAATTCCGTTGTTCACATTTGTTATGCTTCAGACGTTGTAATTGAAGTTTTTTTTCAGAAACCAACGTGAAAATGTAATTTTATCCTATATATATTATACATGATGTTAAAAAACTATTTGGATATACAGATGGATTTGATGAATATGTTTGCTATTAACTTGTCTGACAGATTATATGACAAACGTGAGGACTTCTACATGTATTTGTCCGACCCTCTCATGTCGCCAGCAGGGGTGTTTATACATGTTTAACACAACACATACGCGCCATAAGCCTCCTGAGAAACTTTTGTAAGAATTCAGATCATTTTCTGAGATGTAGTTCACATCTGTGTTTGTGCAGTTTTGATATTTTGAAATATATAGACGTTCCGGTCTAGAGGATGAAAGGTCCGTAAGACTGGCTGAAAATTTTAGGATTTGTAGTATTTTAGATGATTTCTGAGGTGTATTTTACAAATGTATTTGTACAATTTCAATATTTTCGTGACAAGTTTTGCAGCACATCTTCAGTTTAAGCCTCGAACATACTGTTGACGATATAGATAGATATAAATTTATTTCAAATAATACATAATTATATAACACAATTTATCACAAGTTACTTATATACACAGTACTTATCTCAAAGATCCAAATGTTGTATGACAACTAGTACCACAAAAGCCTTGTACACGTGGATTGGCCGAAACACACAGAAGAATTCTTTTTAGGCACACTTCCACCATGAAAAACGAAGAATGAAACGAAATACCGGCCCCTGTGCCGAAGTGGTTAAGATGCCGGACTCAAACTAGGGAGGTCGTGAGTTCGAATCCCATCAGTGGCCGAGGGATTTATCATGACCCATCTCCACCCAGGATGAGTGTGCTGCGGGCTCAACGGTAGGCGTTTAGTTACTAATCTACGAGTACCATTGACTTATTGCATAGAATTACTTTTCATACTTTCAGGTGTAGGCACACTACACATCTATATGGTTACAGAGCTTGAATAACCGCTTAGCTAGAATAACTGTAGGTGTTCCGACTGAAAATGACGTCCGACCACATAAATTTAGCCTATTATATGCTGGCGAGAGAAGGATGCATTATCATGGCATCACTTTACGTCATTATATTAATCACACGTTAAGCAAAGAATTCTGTCTCATCAACAGGAGGCAGGTAGATGACGTTGCTTTCACTTGTCCTGTCATCTGTGGTGGTTGGCTGCCGTTCGATGGGCTCTCTATTGCCGCGGCGACAGAGGATAACAATGATAACAATGAGGATGATTACAGCTCCCACTAGAGAGCCTATCACAATCAACACCCAGGTGTCGGGCAGCTCGGGCTTGTAGTAGATCATCCCGTACTCGTACCGCAACACGCTTCCCGCGTGCACCTAACATGACAAACATTAACATCGCCTATTATAATGAAGTTTTAATTAACATTGCCTATCAGCATAATGAAAGTTTAGTGGGCGGAAACAACCTGATACAACCCATTTGACTGTTCAAGACCATAAGCCTTCAAGTGTCCTTACCGCCAGTGTTCCTCAACCAACCGTGACCTACAACGACCTTGACCTTTATACACTGAACTGTCTTTGACAAACACAGATACCCACCTTGATCAGATGGTATTGGGAGTTTCTGTGGGGAAGTTTTTCTGGTGCTAAGGACGGCGGTGTACAGACGAGAGCAGTATCTGAGAGAGACTCAACTCGACACGTTCCCAGTCCGATGTACACAGAATAGTCGCCTTGTCTAAGACCGGACGTCATCTGTTCTCCCTGTGCAAATAAAGTGATATTGTTTGTTTCCAGGTTTCAAATCAATTGTATTCTCGATGAGGAGTTTCGTTTTGGAAAATTTGGCGATTTGTACCTGAATTGCTATCGGTTCACCATCGTACACGATCGGTTCGTTCAGAGTTGTAATAAGTGTACCAGGGGCAATGTAGACATCAATGGTCCCGTATTCAGACAGATCATCGTTGGCGCTGATGTTCTTGTACGCGTCTAGACCATCGAGTTTGAGCCCGAGGTAGAAGGTGAGACTGTAGTTCCCTATCAGGTTGTAGTTGATCGCACCATCCTGTTGTGTGGGGTTTATGGCCTCGCTTATCCCTTCCGGGAGGTCCATCACCGGGGTCTCACACAGAAGGGCCTCAGCAGTCGACTCGGCACACATCTGGGTAGTTTATGGATAATGGCATGGTGTAACTGCTAACTAGTAAATGGGAAAAGGAAAACATTTCAGAACCATCATGTTCACACCTGCTCGAAATGTTTTCGCGTTTCGTTCACATCATCCTGTTCTCTTTGGATGGCCACCATGGTGATCTCAAGAACTGGATTGGCCACTGAGTCCAGTGAGCTACCTGATACAGTTAGAGTAGTCCCACCTCTGCAAATTGTAAAATAGTTTTACTAATTTTAAGACATTTTATGTATAAGCCCCTACTGTCAGAAATAATAGATATACTAGTATACTGGTATTGTGTATACTAGTATTCTGGTATTGTGCATTGTATGCATAGAGTATACGTTAGGTTGTGCGAACGAATCTCAATATTTGATTATTTGAGGCCTATACAAACTGTAGAATGGTCTCCAGAGGCTGGATTCTCTGAACCACAGGGTTTGGTTTGTACACGAAGACGTCGTTCAGTTGGAATGGTTCGTCTACTCCAGCAAACTTGATAGCTATTGCCAGATCGACGTCTGTGACATTTGATGGTGGGGTAACACCAACGGCCATTGTAGTATTGCTGGAGAATAAAATTTACAAGAAACGTGTAGCTGTTGTGCGGATGAAATGGGAGTAAGGTCGACAATTTTTGAAACCAGATTCATACCGGACCGATAACACATACGAGAAAACTATGCGACACTCGAGTCTTAAGTTTTCCGGTCCCAGTAACAGTCGATCTGTTGGTACGAAGAAATGGCGTCCAGTCACCGTGATGTTGGTGCCTCCAGCTCTGGGGCCGAAAGTTGGTGCTGCATTGGTGCCGACTGGTCTTTTCTCTACGGATGAATCAGAAACCAATTTTCTTCAGAATTAGACATCTCTGTACATGGATACGAGTACTAATAGCTTACCGGGAACAGGAATATCATTACAGTTGTCAATCACTGAAACAAAAGACCCAGTCAAGAATCGAAGGGATCTGTGGAGCTGATAAGGACACAGTGTAGAAATTATGGGATTATTATTTCATTCTTTGAATTGAAAAGGTTTAAGGGAAAGAAGAACCCATCTGTACAACAGACGACATTCCTAGTGATTTGGCGCCAAAAGTACCGCTTTTTCAATGCTGCCACCTATCGAATGAGGTTTGTACACGCCCCATTGGAACATGTGTGCAAACGAGTGTTCAGTTTGTACGTAAAACAACAGATGGGAGCCATACCATTTCATGCCACTTATACAATATACATGTTAATATCAATACTGCTGTTGGCAAGGTAATCAAAGAAATGGTATGGCTCGCTTACTAACTGTGACTCGGAACATATTTTCATTTGTACTTTAAACAAGTATAAGTCGATTATCAAAATATAGTGTCGATTTATGCAGATATGTAAGTCGATATATACATAAGTCGACAAAATCCACCGGTTATTCGGGTAGTCCTGAACCACTTCCGTACTCTTGATATTTTTGTTTTCCCCCAAAAAAAGCAAATTCAAGTCTAAATCACCAACCCACCTATTGGTTCAACCGGTCTCGTCAATAAAGCAGTTTTATTCACGGTGCTGTAGCCGTTAGAGATGATACATGTATAGTGTCCTTCTACATCATCTTCTCGCAGTTCGTCCCTGTGTATGACCAGCACGGCGCCGTTGTCCTCAAACCTGATCCGACCTGGTTTCGCGGTGACCACTCGGTCGTGATCCTTTATCCAAGTGGTCTTGATTGGCGTGCTATCATCTGACGCACCGCGACATTCAAACCGCACGTTCTTTCCGTAGACCATCTCGACATCTTCTGGCGCTTGAACTAATGTCGTCGGAACTGGGTGGGCGAACATAAGTACAGTTGTTTTTAAATGTTTCATGCTCTTTTATTGTGTCTGTCTTTTTAAATTGTTCATGCTTGAAGTATGTAATTTGTTAGAAATTTAATTTGTAATAGTTCTACATAGCAGCTCAAATCAGTGCTCAGGATATGTTTCCCGTAGAATACAACATTGCTTTCCCAAATAGTTTCTACTATAAAGACAGTTGGTGTAGTTTCAGGTATATTTCGTATATCGGAGATGAACTTGTGGACTTGTTGGAGAAGACACCAAGGATCTTCTATTATATTGTTATATTAAGACACTATCCCACTGGGAAATCAGAACGTTCCTATAAAAGTAAAACTTACGAAGAATGTTGAGATAGCCTGCAGCAAACTTGTAGCCGTGTGTGTTGCTGGCGTTGCATTGATAAACTTTCAAGTCTGAGGGTGGGGTCGGGCAGTCCTTGCACGTGTCACGCACCTTCAACGTGCGATCCTCATCCTCAAAATACACACGCTCTGGTTTGTTCATCTCTGGAAAACGCCAAAATTGCAAATTGGTTAGATCGGGCATAATAGCCTATAAAAAAACTGAAAGGGGCGTAGCGAATCGTGGATAATGGATACCGTGCAGTCTAGGCCTAGTGTATTCCATACTTAATTTATAATGTTCATGTCAGAGATTCGGATCTCAGCTGAAACTATTTCAGGTTGAACGGAGCTCAATATATGGCAGGCCTCATGTACAGGTTTGTATATGGACACGTAATATGATTATCGTCTGACTTGTTCTGATTTTCGCGCAGAATAGATGAATGTACACGACGTTCAATGCATAAGTATACTATAGGCCCACAGTGCATGAAATATATCAGTCCGATAACACATACCTTCAAATTGTATTGATGTAATGAATAGTGAGTCGGTGTTAAGAAGATCGTACTGATCGAAAACACCGGAAGTTTGAAATCAGGAGTTGTGGGGAAAATCTGCAGTGATCTTTTATAAACAAAGAAAACAACAAAGCATTTAAACTGACGGAAGCAGGAATATTGAATCCATAACCAGGATTCTTGATTCTTGTTAAATTGATTAATGATTGAACTGTGTTTTGAAAAATGGACATATATCTGCCATTCACAGAGGCTGATCGCAAGTTTGATGTGGAGAATCTATCCACCTTTGTGGCCTGTCAACCCATTGGGCCCATGTCCATGCAGGCACATATTTTTTTTCCTTTTGATAAATGTCACTAATGTAGAAAAGAGAAAAGTTTTGATACATACCTAGAGAGAGTGTGTTATATGAAAAATCCCACGAGGCGTTATTGCGCCTTCATGCGTGGAACCAGCCAACAACAACTACAAGTGTACAAACTGTGTATGCCAAAACAACAACAACACGTGTTTGTTTGCTTGAGTCATTGTCATCATGAGTATGTCAACATGAGTATGAAGTATTGTGCAAGGAAAGGAAAAATGTGCTGTGACAAAAACAGTATTTTAACGTGATTTTACTAACGGTTTGCTTTTGCTGTTATTAACAAACTGGATCGGCTTGGATCTACAACGCACCTAGCATAGTAAATGTAGAAATTGTCACCAAAACGTCGGTTTTAACAGACTGTAATTGTGATCTTCAAATGATCTTAGACTCTGCCGACGGAGAGACGACGGCAGCCATTTTACTTTTCACAAACTCTATGAACTTTTACTTTATACTACTCTATATTATTTTATCTGCTTATTGGATCTTATTAGTAGAGTCTAGTCTCAGTCAACAAGGATGAATAATAATATGGATCAACAGCTTAGTTCTGAAACTGCCCCTAGACCAGGCCCACTTCATGCCATGAAGAACTTAATCAAAAGCCCGATTAGCACTAGATCTAGACCCAGTCCCAGTCCAACAGAGGCTGTGATCTCGCATCCTGTACAAGTATACCCAGATGTCATCAGCAGCCCTCCCCAGTCCCAACTAGCGTCCAACAGGAATGCCAGCCAGCCCAATCTAGACTACGACCTCAACAAACAACGTGCACTCAAGAAAAAGTCACGTGATTGTGACAGAGATGACCCCATATCCCTGGCAGAAACAGAAGGAGGGATCATAGCTACCTGCTCCCCAGCATACTACGAACTACTGAAGTTCCACATCCCCAGCTTCATCAAGAACTCTACTAAGTTCACTCTCAAAGACAACATGATCGACCATTAGACTGCTAGAAACCATGCCGTTACCACAACAGTTGTCAGGGTCCACTACCGCAACGGGAGACACTGCTGTACCTTCAACTTCCACAACACGACCAGCCGCATTGTGGTCAATGGAAACTCGGCCAGCAAGTTTTTGGAAGAAAACATCACCACTCTCAACAGTAACATACAGAGGGAGCTCCACAAGAAGGGCCTCAGTGTGGACAGCATCAATAGCAGCATCAGATCCTCCATTGCTCGAGCATTGAAAACAACTACCACAAACCTACGACAAGACAGAAGGGCACTCAAACAGCTATCAGCTACATGCACCACCAACCACGTCACTGAGCTTGGCAAACCGACTGACTCAGATCTCGACAGAACTGACCTAAGTGAACAAGATGAATCAACACCAGCCATCTGTCCTTTATGCCGGTTCACGACCGATGGTCTAACAATACAGTGCGATTCCTGTCTGCTGTGGCTGCATAAGTCATGTGAGAACATCAATGACTCTGATTTTGAAGCCCTCCAGAACTCTACAGATCCGTACACCTGCAGCCTGTGTCAACAACAGCTACCCAGCAGAGCAGAATTGCCACCTGAATCTACCACTGAGACACGAGTAACTACTAAAGTAATGCCACCAACGATGTCACAGACCACTCAACCGCCATCTGATCGCCATGACCCACCAACCGAGCCTCCACAGATCAACAGGCCTCGGACCGACATAATCCGGCCACCAAACTCTCCGCACCTCCAGACAACCATTAACCAGACCAACCAGGGGTTACCAGCCACCAACACATCAGCCCTGGCCGCCGGCCTGAGCCTGATACCCACTGCTGCTACTACTGGCCCCCAACCCAAAGGGTCCCAGCGTCAGAAGAAAGATGGTAATCCTACAGACACCATGACAAAGAAACTCCATCAGTGGGAGAAGGAACTGAAGAAGCGTGAGGTTAGTGTCCAGCACTCTGAGAGACAAATGGCGGCACAGTTAGCAACAATATCCAATTTGGAGGAGCGATTAAAGGAGGTAGAGCACAGCAACAAACTCCTGAAACTGCAGCTGTCGGCATCTAACCATATCGAGAGCCCTCTACAAAATCGCCATGCCCCTGCACAGCCTCAGCCACTCCAAAATAATCAAAATCCAGGGCTCAGTCTACAGCCAGACCACCACAGGATCGAACTGGAGCTGATGCGTCAACGCTTGGACTTCCTTTCATTGCAGCTCCAGGTGCAGACCATGTCATCTCACCACTGGCACCAGAGCCACCCCGTGCCTCTGCATCCGCACATATGGTACCCAGCACCACCGGGAGCGTTCCCAGTTAGAAATGTACCGTTGTCCACCCTCCACCCAGCAATGTCAGTACCGGTACATGCAGCCTTCCCACCCCAGATGTCTGCACAACAGCAGCCCAGACAGGACCCCTGGCTCCCGAATGCACAGCCTCAGGCCAGTCATGACACCCCGTCCTCACAACAACAGCCTAGGCGTGACTTTCGCAACACTCAACAGCAAAGACGAGGCCAGAGAAACCACCTGCACGCCAGAAACAGGTCGAATCTTCGGGGCCCATACCAGAAAACAGAAGAAATTCGATCCACAGCCGAGCCAGGAGCAAGTCCGACCCCTACCCAGGTGCAAGTGGCAATCCCTGTTGTGCAGGTGAGCTCCCCTGATCAAATGGACCCCCTGGATACTGCTATCCAGCCTGCAGCACAAACTGAGGTCGAGCCCAGAGAAAATGTAATAGAAGCGGCCCCAAGTCTGAACCCTCATCATGCACAAGCACTCCAGGCCAATATCGACCAGTCTGTTGACTCCGGCCCTGCTTGCAGCAATAGCCCCCGGACTACAGAACACCCACCACCAAAAACACCCATGACTACCATGGAAACAGCCTTAGCCTGCCACTCAAGTGAGTCTCCAGAATTGTCTCCTTCTTTTTTAGACGGGACCAGCCTCACCGATCCACAACTACACTAACAGATGACGCCCCCGGACTCTCGATAGTGTCCATCAATATCGAGGGGATAAGAAGTAACCGTCTTCTAGCTGATTCACTGATCGAATCTCATGATATCACCCTCATCCAAGAACACTGGCTTTTCAACTTTGAGCAGAACTTTGCATCGAACCTCTGTACTGCAACAAAGTCTGATTGCTGTATACGTAGCATCGACGACAGAAATCCCATACCTCTGTACCAGAGGCCCAGAGGGTTCGGGGGAGTGGCGATCATCACCAAACCTCATCTGTCCAAACTCATCCAACCAGTAAATGAGGGCACTACAGGCATCCTGCCACTCATCATCAAGACGAAACCAAAACAAACCCTCCTGGTGAATGTGTACCTACCATGCCGCGGCAACCACTCTGAATCAGAGTTTGACGCAGCCCTAGATGCCCTATCAACCATCACCGACAAATATAGGGGCACCCACCACATCGTCATTGGGGGCGACTTCAATGCATCACTATTCGACCACCGGAGCACCAGAGACGCCAAGTTCGTCTCCTGGGTAGAACAGCAGCTAATGTATCCCGAGTCTAGCTATCCACGAGATCCGACCCACCTACACCACAGAGGAAACAGTAGCTCCACACTCGACTATATACTGTCCACAGACACCTCCCTGATCAGCCATGTCAGTGTTGAAGCAGCCAGCTACGAAAACACCTCGTCACACCTGCCAATCCATGCCATGCTACAAGTTGACACCTCATCAGTATTGCCCATGTCCACAAACACTGATAGGCCAAAAGCAGACCAAAACTGGGCCCGCTGCGACACTGAAGCATACCAGGAAACGATAGAAAACCTACTGCCTCAGCTCACACACCAGGACGCCACCTGCCCTGAGGCCTACTGTGACACCCTTACAGCTGTCCTGACATACGCCGCACACAAGAGTATGCCTTCAGCCACAACCAGAAAGAAGCTCCAGTCCTGGAACGGTGAGGTCTCGAGAGCCATGGCTGCCAACAAACATGCCCTCTCAGATTGGAGAGCCGCAGGGCGACCTACGGCGGGCCCCCTGTCAGACAAACGTAGACACACAAAGAAGCTGCTACGCCAGTCGCTAAGGCAAGCCAATGCATCCAATAGGACGAGAATCTACGAAGAAATCTCTAGTGCATCATCAACTAACACGAAGCTCTTCCATAGACTAATCAATCGTCAAAGAGCCACTCCAGGCTCCACTGGCTCAGAGCTGCTGTCTGATTCACAACTGGTCACAGATATCAAGGACATTCTACAAATCTGGACAAGCCACTTCAAGCAATTGGCCACCCCCTCTCTCTCCCCGGACTATGATGATGACCACCGACGTCTAGTCCATGAGGACTATCTCGTCATGCAACTCCAAGTCGCCTCTGTTGATGAACCTGGTGTCCCAATCACTGAAGTGGAGGTAGAAAAGGCCGTCAGAGCACTGAACTCCGGGAAGGCCGCAGACATCCATGGACTGAAAGCAGAACATCTTAAGAAAGCAATGCCCACTATCCTACCAGTGTTGACCCAGCTGTTTAACATTCTCCTGCACAACAGAAGGTATCCAGAGACCCTCAAGTCTGCCTACACGTTACCAGTCCATAAGAAAGGCAAGGATCGGCTACTACCAGATAACTATCGAGGCATAACCATCACCCCAATCCTCGCAAAGACACTAGAACACGTTGTCCTGAAGAGAATTGAGAGCAGCCTCCTCCAGGCAGATCTCCAGTATGGCTTCACCAAGGGGCTGTCACCTTCGATGGCAGTGTTGGCCGTGACGGAAGTCATCTCTGATGCCATGGACAGCCGGCAGCCACTGTATGTCCTCACCCTAGACGTGAAGAAGGCTTTTGATGTGGTCGACCATGCATCCTTGCTTAGAAAGCTCCACAGCCAAACTGATGCCTCAACCTGGTGCTTCCTGGAAGAAAACCTAAAGACAAAAACAATGGTTAACGTGTGTGGCGACCTCGGACCCTCGTTTCCCGTGAAACAAGGTGTAGGTCAGGGGAAGATTCTGTCTACACACTGCTACAAGTCCTATGTCAACAACTTGCTCACCCAGCTGAAGAACTCTGGAGCTGGCTCCTGGATCGGTCCATCCTTCTTAGGCACTCCAACTTGTGCAGACGACATCATCCTGCTGGCCGCTAACTACCCAGATTTACAGACTCAGATTGATATCGTAGTCGACTACGCTAGCCGTGAACGATATCAGATCCACCCTGACAAGTCACAGTGCGTCACCTTCAACATTGGTCGCCCAACCAACCCAGTAATACGAGATAAGCCAGTCCCCATAGTCAATACAGCAACTCACTTGGGCATCGACAGGTACACAGACCTCTTATCTCCCGACCACCTGATTGAAAGCCGCCTGTCCCTAGCTAGAAGAACAGCTTACGCCCTGATGGGATCTGGATTCCATGGTACTAATGGCATCACTCCAGCCGTGTCGATAAGCATCTACCAGGCGTACGTGTTGCCCCGCCTCATGTATGGAATGGAGGCCATCATCCTCAAAGACAAGCAATTATCAGCCTTGGAAGACTTCCACAGAACCAGTCTCAGAGACATCCAGTCGCTACCAACCCGGACCGCCCAGTGCTCGATATACCTCCTAGGTGGCATGGCTCCCATTGACGGTGTCTTAGACGCTCAGATATGCTCTCTTCTCCACCTGCTCAGCAAGAACCCAAGCAACCCCCTGACACAGGCAGGAAGTTACCAGCTAGCCACTAAGAAGCACAATTCCAAATCCTGGTTTGTCTATGCGGCAAAGAGACTGTCCCGTTATGAGATCAACCCCCTGGATCTCCTGAGTGGCAGCGGGCCCAGTCTGCACACCCTGAAACAGAGGATTCAATCTTTCTGGACCAACAGACTCAAGGAAGAAGCAGCATCTAAGACCTCTCTCCGGTATCTGGATGTCAATGAATGCTCCCTGAACACGACCCATAGCATCTGGAAGTCGACCGGACCGAAGCTCCCTGAGACCCGTAAAGCGATCGTGAAGGCCAGATTAATCACTGGAACATACACCCTACAGACCAACAAAGCGGTGTTTAACCAGCATAAGATCGACCCCACCTGCCCACTGTGCTCAGAGGAACCGGAAGACCGAGCACACCTGATCTTGCGATGCACGGCCCTGCAGGCCCCAAGATACAAATACCTGATGAAAGTCACAGACCTCATCCCAAATTTCGAGACCCTAACTGAGCATGATAGACTCCTTATCCTCCTCAATTCCGTATACCCTGGCATGAAGTGTTCTCGGGCTGATCTAGAGGCAATCTCACGTTCTATGCTATATAGTATCACCTGCAAGAGGACAAGGCTCCTGAACGAAAAGGAGGGCTGATTCAACTACAACAACAACATTGCCGAAGGTTAATTCGGTTGACGGCACACACTGTGGGTTGAGGCAGAATTATATATATACCATGTTGCAATATGTTTGTGGTGTTCATACTGAACCCATATCCATTTGCCGATAGGTGTCAAAGCAACGACCAAACAGGAGGGTTCGGGATATGAGTATAATTTTCAATGATGCGGATGTATGACTGGAATGACCAATCAATGACCAGTCTAGATGTATTCAATGTAGCATTTGCATGTATAAGTCGCACGACAATTTTAACGTTTATAGCCTTGTATGGCATTACTAGGAGTTGTAACGAAATTCATTCCCTTATCATAGCCACGATATAGGCCTAGAACATAAAAATGGTGCCGATACCAGGTGACACTGGCGCCACCTAGTTTAGGTTATGTATTGCTCTTACGTGTGGAGCAGACGTATGTCTCACATGTACAGGCCTTGCTGAAGTGAAGCGCGACGGGCGAGTCCATTGTTCATATCCTGCTCTAGGGGCGATATGAGGACCATTTCACATTATTTGGGGAGGTTCTGGTCCTTTTTGGCAATAAAAACAATCGGTTTTACTCGGTATGTATGACAAATAATACACTGTCACCCATTCGGCGATATACACGATCATCACGCCTCGCTGACGCTCGGCATGATATCGTGTATATCGCCTCAGTAACAGTGTATTATTTCACACTTACTGAATCATACCGGTGTGTTTGTGTGGCGATTTTGCCCAAAGATCGCGGCAGGAGATTATTTGTTAAACACTATCCTTGTTTTGGCCGCTTCTGTTCGAAGCGCGTGAGTCCTCATGCATGGCGACTCACCGTCCTTCTGTATATCCATTGTACTGACAAGCAATACTATGGTTAGAGTTTCTAGCTGGGATGTACGGCAAAATGGGTCAGAGGACTTGATATAAATATTATTTAGATATCAGAGGCATAGTATGGAAGCGTTAATTGATCATCCACTTAACCACATACTTTTTCACAACCTGGCGTGTTGAGTATCACAGTAAGTTGCCTTATCGTCATAAATATCATGGCAAGTTGTCATGTTGTGAAAAGTAGGAAAATCATCTTGACAAGACGTGTGACCATGAAAATTATCACAGCAATACATCTTACCGTGAAAAAATATTATGTCAACATGTCTTACCGTGAAATTTATCATAAGAAGACGTTTTATCGTGTTAAATATAATGGTAAGTCAGCATAAATATCGTTATATTTTTTCACGTTAAGATGTCTTGTCATCATATTGCTTCACAGTAAGACTTATTATTGTGATAGTTTTTCATATCAAGACGTCTTGTGGTTATAATTTTTCAGAGTAAGACATTATATCGTTATATTTTTCATGACAAGACGTCTTGTCGTGATGAATTTTCACAGTATGTCTCCTTGTCATTATAATTTAGGAGATTTTCATAACATGTTGACTTGCCATGATATTTAACATGACAAGACGTCTTTTTGTGATACTGAACACGCCAGGTCCTGAAAAAATATGTGGTTGAGTGGATGATCAATCAACGCTTCCATAGTATAGTAAAAATGTGATAGCAAATATTTGCAGGCAATTTTAAAGAGGAATTGCAATGAGCATTAGATTTAAACACTTTGAAAGTAACATGATTCTCGGCCATGTAGGCCTACTTCAGTCTTGCCAGTTGTGAGTCACAGTGAGTCAGTGACAGTGACTAATTTAGTTGTGATTGGTAGATCTACACTCGCGAAAAACGGGAAGATTATGACGATATTATGTTCCCGGGTTTACAGTAAACTATATCATGATGCACCCATGATGATACCATGGTGAACAACCAGGCTAAATCAATCGAAGAAACGCCCGTAGGCCTACTGTAGACAGGTAAACGGAAAAGTATGTTCGATCGTTTCAATTTCGTATACTCGACAGACATCAAAGCATCATTGCGATGCTGCCTTTGTATGTACCAATTAACATGCAAGATCTACTTCGAGAATTTCTGTGCACGAGCGCTCGCACACAAAAGCGGTAATATAATGATCTCGCCACTCCTATCCCAAAATCCCTCGCGGCAAGATGGCCGTACTACCGGAAATGCTAGGCCGTGCTACCGGCCACAGAACAGTAACCCTCACTCAGGCAATTTAAAGGGAAACCTTTGTGAAACATCGCCTCGAGTGTATATACACCTGAAAGAATACACTGCTGGGAAATAATGACCCGGTTTTCAAGGCAATATCTTGTTGTCGTTCTTCTCAGGAGCTGGGGAAGCATAGGGGTTTTGCATGGCCATCATCACCCATAATTTCGGGTATTTTTACCCCGGGTCCATTCGAGGCAGAATAGCGAAAAATCCCATGTGTCGTCAAATATATTCATGCTTATCACGCGATGTCCAAATCAATTGATAAAACTAGCATAGTGGTTAGGCTGGGATTTTTGTTATGAAAGGTGTTATGGATCACCAAAATGATACCATTCAGCATTGATTTGAATGGCCAATTTAATTACTATACTTTGCCCTTAACCAAACACACAATTTTCACTCTGCGTGGCCTGGGAGCGCAAAAAATGTCATAATTTGTTGAGCTAGGTAACTGTTGAAGGTTCCCGACCAAATCCAATGTTCATTTGCCATGTTTAGGCTGGATAGGGGGAAAATTGTGAATTACACTTAAATTACTTGGTCGGTCGACATACAAAAATGTTCTTACTATGCTCAGGGACAAAATTATGACTTGTTTTACACTTTGTTTGCACAATATTAGCGATATTGATGTCTTTCAATAGTCCAGGCTTCTACAGGTGTCAGAGCCTACGAGATGCCCACCACTGTGCCAGATTACAAGAATTCAGACCGGCCTTATTCCGCAACTGACGCTTATCATAAGCAGGCTCCCTGACCCCAACATCATAGTGCCCGGGCCCATTTTGAACCCCGTGCATCCCCCCCAGAACCCTCCCCCACTGGTATCATTTTGTCCATTAGGATGTACTGAATGAAATAAAACATGTTAACATTAAAAATATAGGGATGAACTTAACACCCTGTAAACATGGATACCCCTAAACGCATTTTTCGTGATTTTCGCATACTCGAAATAAGGGGGTATACTTCGTAAATAGCCTACCTTGTCAGTTTTATGGTACGGATCACTACTTGGTATAGACCATTGGAATGGTAATTGCATTACCTATCAAGTAATGTCTTCAGATCGCATATAGGTTAAATATTTATCTGTCTATGGCCAGTCAAATAAAATTTTCATCGACAACTCTGAACAAATTCCTCGAATCCATCATGTAGTACATGGAATGAGTTTATCCCCTGTGAATCCCTCAAATTCTCAAGCCGTTGGTATAATTTTATCCTCTGAGTCCCACATAATGGCGAAAAATGTGTTACCAGTAAATATATAGTGATAAATTTCCTTGTTGACACCCTTTGAAAACGGGTTCTGCTAAACACATCTTTCGCGATTTACGTATACTCAAAAATACGAGGGTATAATTGGTAAATAGCCTACTTTGTCGGTTTCATTTCACAGATCACTACATATTATATACCATTGGAAAGAGAATTGATTTTCTATCCAATGATGTCTTCAAATTGCATATATCTTGAATATTGATTTGTCTACTGTCAGTCAAATAAATTTGTCATTGACAATTCTGAACAAATTTAATGAATCCCACACATAGTATATGGGATCAGTTTATGCCCAGTGAACGATTCCAATTCTCCACCCACTGGTATAACTTTGTCCACTAAGGCCCACTGAATTGAAAAAAAATGTTAACAGTAAATATATATGGCCGAGGGATAAACTTCATTGCTGAAACCCTTGGAAAACGGGTTCCCCTAAACACATCTTTCGTGATTTACATATACTCAAACTAAGGGGGTATATTTGGTAAATAGCCTACAGTGTCGGTCTCATAGCACTGATCGATACAAGTCATATACCATTGGAATGAGCATTGAATTGCCTATCCAGTGATGTCTTCAAACCTAATCTGTATAGTATATTTGTCTGTTTATGGTCATTTGGATGAAAAAATCATGGACAATTCTGACATAATCCCTTGGGTCCCCATCATCTTGACTGGATTAAACCTATTAATTTTTTCCCCTTTTTCTAATCTAAAAGAGTAACGTTCAATTGGTTTTTCTAGATAGAACAAACAAGTTCGAATGAAGAGGATACGAGATATACTGCCTGTTCTCTCACAAACAGGTAAAAGTTCGTGATTTCTGTGAAAATCTATGCAATTTTCGTACTTCAGAATCAAATGGCTATGGTAAGTTGCTAACGTGTACATGTTGAACTGATTATGAACTGAGTGTCCTGGACTTCAAATGAAATGGCAACATTGCCAACATATTTCTTATTATGAATATATACCTGATAATGCCCAAGTATGTTGTACATAACGTGTAGTATGCTAATGTACTACAGTCCATTTGTGGACTTCCAAGCTGGACGTGACCCAATATGCCTAATCATCATCATCATTGCCACCATCATATTTTTTTTAGCAGTCACTGTCATCCTCTCGTGAAACATCTGGCCCTCTTGTATCAGTAATTGACATGTTGATGCAGGACTACCAGGACTTGGAAGAGGCTAACTGCTGTCAATGTAGTGTTTGATCCCACATCTTTTCTTCAACACACAGATCAACATAAAATGTTATATAACTGTCCAATTGTGTCCAAGTTTGACCAACACATATTGGAATGCTGGCTTCTTCTCATTGAGTATGATGGGCCTCACCTTTTCAATAGCCTTCACTTCACTGCTCGATTCAATGGTGCTTTTACTGTGTGAAGTCAGGTGGGTAACTCACAGCATCACATAACTGTTTGCCACAAGCATGTGCCATGTTTAAGGGGTTCATCAGCTACTTGTGGCTGGTTGTGGACTCAATCTGAGTGGCACTTACATATGTATCCAATGGGATACATCATCACACCAACAACAAACCCTGCACACTGCTGGAGAGGATATATGGGTGACTAGATGGAGCTGGCGATCTCAAATGTACATACACATCGGACAGACTTCTCCAAGTGCCACAGTCCTGTATTAGTACATCAATTACAAGGTTGATATCTGGAGGAGAGCGTACATCCCTCAACCTGATGTCCCAAGTCCCACCGGTAACAATGGGTGGAGACTCGAAGAAAACAAGCTGGGACCTCTGTGCTTTGAAGGCTTTTAGCTGACTGTGTATGTGATATATGCACGGCAATTGAATGAAGGATTCTGGCGCTGGAGGGGAAGAAGTTGAATTGGTTGTGCTGAAGACATTGGTGGCAATGATGCAAATGATGATGGTGGTTAGGCATCATTGGTGAAGGGTAGCTTGAGAGTCTGATTGAATCTCATCTATATGTACTGTTGAATTGTTTGATGTTTCCACATGGTATGGTTGTCTTCTGTGATTTGTACTCTGGTTTGTGTTGTCTGAAAAAAGGTTGAGAATACTGTGGAATCAGATATATTTATAGATATACTGTTGCGACCTAAATTTCCATAACATATTCACGAGGCTCCACAAACTGTTGCTGCCTATGAATTTGATGTATTCATCTTGTGTATACTCAACTCTACTAGCAAATATGTTTTAGGATTTCATTTGCTGCTGTTCATGATGAAAATATATCATGAGCTCAGATAGGTTTTGCTGCCTCTCAGCACTGCAAATCCTCTGAACGCAAATCCTTTAAACTGTCTGACACTTTTTAAAAATCCTTATTTGATATAATCAGCACAACTTACCAGGTATTGTCATGTATATTTAACTAGCAAGTATATATGTTGGCAATTTCATTTGAAATCCATGATACTCAGGGAATAGAAGTTTCTTTTAAAATTCTTCGTTTGTATAATCGAACTGATCGTTCATCATAGTTCATTTTGAATGGAATCACTGTGTTTCCGAGAAAGTACTGAAAAGGGGACAGAATACCGTTTCAGATGGATTATAATGCATGACAATAAACATATTCAGTTTTTTTTAACCGAATGACCATAAACAGATAAATATTCCATACATATTAGACCTGAAAACATCAATGGATAGGTAATTCAATTCCCATTCCAATGGTGTATAACATGTACTGCTCAGTGTTATGAAATCGACACGGTATGCTATTTACCAAGTATAACCCCTTAATATCAGTATACGTAAATCACGAAAGATGTGATTAGGGGAACCCGTTTTCCAAGGGTATCAGCAATGAAGTTTATCCCTCGGCCATATATATTTACTGTTAACATCTTTCCTCCATTCAGTAGGCCTTAGTGGACAAAGTTATACCAGTGGATGGAGAATCGGAATCGTTCACTGGGCATAAACTGATCCCATGTACTATGTGTGGGATTCATTAAATTTGTTCAAAGTTGTCAATGACAAATTTATTTGACTGACCGTAGCTAATCAATATTCAAGATATATGCAATTTGAAGACATCATTGGATAGATAAATCAATTCTCTTTCCAATGGTATAATATTTAGTGATCTGTGAAATGAAACCGACAAAGTAGGCTATTTACCAATTGTACCCCCTTATTTTTGAGTATACGTAAATCGCGAAAGATGTGTTTAGCAGAACCCGTTTTCAAAGGGTGTCAACAAGGAAATTTTTCACTATATATTCACTGGTAACACATTTTTCGCCATTCAGTGGGCCTTAGAGGATAAAATCATACCAGTGGCTTGAGAATTTGAAGGGTTCACAGGGGATAAACTCATTCCATGTACTACATGATGGATTCGGGGAATTTTTCATCGAGTTGTCGATGAAAATTTTATTTGACTGGCCATAGACAGATAAATATTTAACCTATATGCGATCTGAGGACATTACTTGATAGGTAATTCAATTACCCTCCAACGGTCTATACCATGTAGTGATCCGTACCATAAAAGGTAGGCTATTTACGAAGTATACCCCCTTATTTCGAGTATGCGAAAATCGCGAAAAATGCGTTTAGGGGTATCCATGTTTACAGGCTGTTAACATGAAGTTCATCCCTATATTTTTAATGTTAACATGTTTTATTTCATTCAGTACATCCTAATGGACAAAATGATACCAGTGGGGGAGGGTTCTGGGGGGAGGGGGTCGTGCACGGGGGTCAAAATGGGCCCGGGCACTATCAGTCTAGAGACAAGTTCGCATACAGATCATAATCTCTTGATATTATGGACTCTCTAAATGGATTATATTACGTTTCACCTGAATTTTATAGGTAATTTTCCGTTTTTAGTGTGATAAATGTACGTTTTTCTTTAATCTTACTTTACTAAATAATCCAAACTGCCAATAAATTATACCAACGATTGGGTCATGATACTAATTGCACTTATAATCTATACTCATCCTGAAATTTTCAAGGCTTTAGCATGAAAACTCAATGAATTTTTAACAATTTTAATTGTAAGAATTTGGCAGATTGGCAATTTCCAGCACATATAGCCTATGTATTCAATAGGCTGAAACAGAGAAATGGATCGTGATATCAGGTTTTTATTTCGTATCACATCTACATACATATAACATTACCTACTGACAAAATAAAATTGATATATCTCAGACACGCCTATATATTAATTAAGGCCACAGAACAGTAACCCGTTTAGCCAATCAGCGAGCGTTCACCCTCACTCAGGCAATTTAAAGGGAAACCTTTGTGAAACATAACCTCGTATATTTTTTTATGCCAGATTTCTGGACCAGTGTATATTCACCTGAAAGAATACACTGCTGGGAAATAATGACCCGGTTCTCAAGGCAATATCTTGGTGTCGTTCTTCTCAGGAGGTGGGGAAGCGAAGGGGTTTTGCATGGTCGTCATCACCCATAATTTCGGGTATTTTTACCCCGGGTCCATTCGAGGCAGAATAGCGAAAAATCCCATGTGTCGTCAAATATATTCATGCTTATCACGCGATGTCCAATATATCAATTGATAAAACTAGATCTAGCATAGTGGTTAGGCTGGGATTTTTTTTTTGGAAAGGTGTTATGGATCACCAGAATGAGACCATTTACCATTGAGTTGAATGGCCAATTTAATTACTATACTTTGCCCTACCGGAAACACTATTCCACAAACTGATAGATAGTGGTACGGCGGGACGCCGTACAAACAGTGACATCAGGCCACCTCTCGTGCTCTCGGCTTCCAGTATAAATACTGAAGCTGCGCTTTGGTGCAGCGGAATTGCCCAGAGAAAGAGCATGACAGGTGAGCTCACGTCATGAGCTCCTTGTCCTTGTTCGAGTAAAGGCCAGTCAGGCCTCAGGGACAATTTCCAATCGGGGGCCCAGAATGGATACCGTGCTGATTCAGGGCTCGTCCCTGTGATCACCGGTTTTCTCGCCCTGGGATGGTGTGACACAGGCTCTGGCAAGACTGTCGGGCTGTCCAGGGTTCTATCCCTGTGGCAGTGCCGTCGGCGAGGCCGGCCAGCAACATGCCCACGTGTACGGGTTCCGTGGTGCCGCTCCTATGGCATCTCGGGCTCTACACACGGCTACATTACCATAATTGATGTATAATGTATGTTAGGGGCCTATATCTATGTTTTATGATGTGATGTATGATGGCCAGATTCGTCCGGAAGGACTGCTACCTGGTTGTAGTGCTAGTCAGCACCAACGCCTCCCGCGTGCGCCCATGTGCCGAACGTTACATTAATTTTGTATATCGTAAAGATGCCTTGGAGGCATTTCGGTGTAGAGACTAACCTATAACATTTATGATATGCTTGCCACGAATGACATCCGTTTTGCTATATGGAACACCGTACTGAGATCCCAAACTAATAAACAAAATAACAACTCACAAAAATAATTCGGGTCAGGGTCTGTTTCACTCTACGACGCACCGTTTCCGAGATATCGACGAAAACGAAAAATGCCGACCCCGCACTGCTACCCACAGCAACAGTGCCCGGCACCAAGGCCAAAACAATATGGGTATTTTTTTTGTCTGGATAAGCGTGCATTGTCCACAGTAGTCTTCATATATTTAGACAATTCCATTTGTAACTGCACAGTGGATATCACCAATGATTTTTTGATTTAAAAAAAGTAAAGTGTTTTTTTTATTATAGTGCCTCAATCGGGCTTATGAGACACTTTGTTCTCTTGTACAGATTTACCCCGATTCCTATTTTCCTGCCATATAGTGCATGATTCCATTGTCTCGAGCAGGTATCTATTTATACATACCTAGAGAGAGTGTGTTATATGAAAAATCCCACGAGGCGATATTGCGCCTTCATGCGTGGAACCAGCCAACAACAACTACAAGTGTACGAACGGTGTATGCCAAAATAACAACACGTGTTTGTTTGCTTGAGTCATTGTCATCATTGCCGAAAGCTAATTCGGTTGACGGCACACACTGTGGGTCGAGGCAGAATCATATAGATACCATGTTGCAATATGTTTGTGGTGTTCATACTGAACCCATATCCATTCGACGATAGGTGTCAAATCAGCGACCAAACAGGAGGGTTGTTGATAGAAGTATAATCAGATACGGATATATGACTGGAATGACCAATCAATGATCAGTCTAGATGTATGACTGGAATGACCAATCAATGATCAGTCTAGATGTATTCAATCTATCATTTGCATGTAGAAGGCACACGACAAATTTAACGTATATAGACTTGTACGGCATTACTACGAGTTGTGTCAACAAACGAGATTCATTCCATTATCATAGCCAGGATATAGAACATAAAAATGGTGTCGATACCAAGTAACACTGGCGCCACCTAGTTTAGGTTATGTATTGCTCTTACGTGTGGAGCAGACGTATGTCTCACATGTACAGGCCTTGCTGAAGTGAAGCGCGACGGGCGAGTCCATTTTTCATATCCCGCTCTAGGGGCGATATGAGTACCATTCCACATTATTTGGGGAGGTTCTGGTAGTTTTTGGCAATAAAAACAATCGGTTTCACTCGGTATGTATGACAAATAATACACTGTCATCCCTCGGCGATATACACGATCATCACGCCTCGCTGACGCTCGGCATGATATCGTGTATATCGCCTCAGTAACAGTGTATTATTTCACACGTAATAAATACCTCTGTGGGAGGTATTTATATCCAATAAATACCTGTCCCAGGTATTGAATGAAAATAAATCAATACTGATGGACACAGTAAACACACCGAGATTGTATTTTTTTTTATTGTGCCAAGCATATACATTATCAGACTTATATTACTCGATGTACATAAACAGCTAATCGTTATGGTGTGGAGTTTAATCCATGGGTCACAACAGTTTTGTTAATTTTTGGACATTCGTCATCCGCCTTCTGCAGCAATCCAGTGAAAAACGTATATATGCACAATATCCTTGGAATTCCGGAGGTTTTGATAATAATCCTGCGATATTCCACATCCGCAAATGTACCGGAATCCTAGAGAAGCCTCCAGAGATCACGCATAACGTAATTTTCCTGCAAACATGAATGAAATATACAAACATGAATGTATGATTTTTCCTCTTCAAATCTAGTTTATATCTATTCAGCATATGTATTATGGGAACAATTTGAACAGAGCTTTCACTCCGCCATATAAACTAAATGCACGAATAGCACACACAAAAACTTTACTTACCAGTCGTACGTTGAAGTCATGGAAGTCATGGATCAAACTTTAGAATCGCCGTAGTGATTTTACGAGGAATTCTGTAAATACAGTACAAATCGTTGTTTATTTTCTTATAAGGATTGAAAGAACGCAGGATAAAGATATTTGTTCCGGCAAAAGTTATTTTTCAATTATTTTCACACGAGTACAACCCGTTAGATATTGCAGAAGGAGAAAATGCTAATTTTGTTTTGAATTCAAAGAAATAAGTTATATACTCACCGGTTTACAAATCTGGTATGTTGTTCATGTACTGCATTTGGTTACACCAAAATTTTGAGTCATTCCCAGGAATAAGATTTTGCAATAGTATCCAACAAACAAGCGCGTCAGAACACGCGTTTATATCCGCATGCGGCGTTATCCATGTGTTGCTTTTTTCATCACGAAAAGTTGATGTCACGTAGGTTGCTGTTTCAAAGTGAGCGCGCCTTTTGCCGCGTTTGTTTTTATGGGGTTCCATTTGAGCAATACTCACAAACGCGTTACTAGGGGGAGAAAACAGCTCAAATGCACATTGTGACACAGGCATCTGTCTCAGGAGAGGGCGCGCAGTGGGGTGGGGTATTCTTTTTTTACCCCCACGCCACCCCACGCCCTCTCTTGAGACAAATGCCTGTGCATTGCGAGTCCACCAGAAACATCCTGAATTGGAATCATGTATACTGAGTCATGTATAGCTGAGTCATGTGGTGTAGTTTCTGTAGCGAGTAATAGATCCAAAACTTTCCTGACGGATACACTTGATTGGGCAAGGACTGTGCGTTGCATTTGCAGTTTTGTTGTTTATATAATGAATTCATAGTTCCGACAACCTAGCAACAGGCCACGCCCCCTCAGCAATCGCGGAAATGGTCCCACAAAATACTACAGTCCTGTCCCATGGGCCGGTTTGTTTGTGGGACTTGATACGCATCACTGCGTTTTGGAGCAATATTTGACATTCTTTGATTGGCTATTCAATATGGAAGTGTGAATATTCATGTATCATCGGAACTATGAATTGCGTAAAGTGTATGTGATATGTTGTTTACGGACTGGAAGAGTGGGGTGCGGGGGGGGGGGGGGGGCTTGTGTCAGAAATGTGTGTTTGTGTTTTTATTTTTTTTTTTGGGGGGGGGGGGGGGGGGTGCATGCACTATGTCGGATAATGCCTACGGTTTCGTATTCCTCACGAATAGAAACCTCGGCCTTCGGCCTCGGTCTCTATTCGTGAGAAATACTCAGCCTCGGGCATTATCCTATACATAAGCCAGGTTCCCTCCCAGCAGGGAGGCAATCGGTAACCATTCTTTAACTAGCTGGCGGCTCACCAACCGGCCACATCAGAACAAGCCCCTGGCGAGGCTCGATCCTTCGATCTCCCGCACTAGTGGCGGACGCCTTACCCCTGGACCACTGGTTCGGTTTAATGTAACAACTTAATGGGGGCTAAGAAAGATTACCGGACAATATATGTTTATATATTCAAATTCAAGGTCACGAGAATACTCAGCATTTATCACTTCCTATATACATGTATCCACAATTGATTGCTCAGCTGTAAATTAAATATTGAGAGAGATATTAGCAATTTTTTCCCTGTACCATTGAAAATGAAATCAAAGGTCATTTTAAGGGTCATCGGAAAATTCAGCATATATCATTCCTGTACATGTATGTCCAAAATTGATTGTCAAGTCGTAAAGTCGTCATAAAGTCGATATTAGCCATTTTGTTCTGTGAATTTGAACACGAGGTCATAGGTCAATATCAAGGTCATGGCAATATTCAGCATACACAAAAATTTCCTATATGTTCACAATTGATTCATACGCTGTAAAGTCGATAATGGGCGAGATATTAGCCTTTTTGTGATCTGCCTTTGAAATATTCATGAGAATATTCAACATTCATCATTTCCTATATGTGCACGATTGACTCCCAAGCTGAAAAGTTGATAATAAGCGATATATTAACCATTTCGTCCTATGACCTTGAAAATTAGGTCAAAGGTCAAATTCAAGGTCATCGAAATATTCGGCATACATGCACATCTTTTTCTATACGTTCATAATTTATTCCAAAGCTGTAAAGTCGATAATAAATGAGATGCTAGCCATTTGCTCTGACCTTGAAAATGGGGTCAAAGGTCAAATTCAAGGTCATGACAATACTCAGCATATATGATTTCCTATGTGTCAAAAAATTGATTTCTAGTCTCTAATCTCAATATTGAGTGAGACACAGGCATATTATGTCCTATTATAAAGCATATGAGAATATAACATGGGAATGTCCCATTTGGGAGCCGTTGACATAATGAAAATGGATGCCACATGCAGACCGGCGATTCAAGGTCACATCACAGAGGTATATATATATAGGAAATCTTTTGAAACAAGAGTCTCAAAATTGTCTGAACAGTTTTTGAGAAAATGGCCAGCCGAAGTCAGAGATTGGTTGTTTTTCGTAGGAAATGGCCGCCATTTTGGAAAAAAAAACTAAAAAAAAATATAGGTCAGGAAATCTAATATTGGAGGAAGGGATAACTACCATAGATGGATTATGCACTAAATGTTATGCATTATACAATACACCAAACACATTATACATGTAGGCCTATCCGTTACGCACAATACACTCCATGTTAATGTGATTAACATGGTGCTACATACTACTGCTTGATTTAGTGCCATATGAAACCACAATTATTTCCTCCATAGCATAACAAGAAGTGACTTTATCATAAATTATGTCAGTGGTTATTGTATTTGCCGGGAGTCTTATTGCAATCATTACTTCCGCGATTATTATATTACCCACGATGGTTATCCATTCACGATTCTGAGCGCACGCACGGATTCTGTACTTTTTACTCTATACTATATTTATTTTTGCGATGCTGAATGTCATCGTTCTCTAAAATTTAGCTTGCTTCCCATAGAAGTCAAACTGCAATTTTCTGCCACATTTCATACTTTTATCGCAAAATTTGAAGAAGTTGGCGATCTACCCCAATGTCAAATTTCAGCCCAAAACGGGATCTTGAGAATATGAGCATATTCGAGGATTTGGTCCTGTTTATATCCATAAGAAGTCAAACGGCAATTTTCTGCCAAATTTCATACATTCATCGCAAAATTTGAAGAAGTTGGCAATCTACCCCAATGTTAAATTTCAGCCCAAAACGGGATCTCGAGAATGTGAGCATATTCGAGGATTCGGTCATGTTTATATTCATAAGGTTTCGAAGTTTTATTGTAATTTTGGATCAGACGACACAAGGGGGGTATATTCCACACAAGCATATTGATTTCGAAAGACTGCACAGCTACAAAATCGAGCAAATGCAGAGGCTACAATTATAAGATGACCCAGAAATCCAATGACGGGGCTAAATTTAACATGGGGGTAGATTGTCATTTAGAAGAAATTTGGTAGAAAATTGCCGTTGACTCCCAGGTGTATGCCAAGTTATAGAACGATATCATTTAGCATCGCAAAAATACCAGCGAAAAACAGTGTAAACAAGTTGGAAAAATCAGAGTATAGTTGCGTAGAAATGCATTAATCGAGACAAGAAGGGGGTTGAAGTGAGTGTCCACTATTACATTTGTCGTTCGTATTTGGTCGTTGCCCTTCTCACGTGAAATCAAGGTATGAGCTGGTTCAAAACGCAGTGAGGTCATTAATTTGGAGTCATACCGGTCTATGTGACCTAGGCCCTTGGTTCAAGTTTGAAGAACCATCGAAGAACTTGAACCGCGAGCATAAAAACCATATTGTGGAATAACCATATATAACTGATAGTAGTGGTGCACGTAGAAGCAAAAACCGA
Organism: Terebella lapidaria; assembly: GCA_949152475.1. NCBI lineage: Eukaryota > Metazoa > Annelida > Polychaeta > Terebellida > Terebellidae > Terebella > Terebella lapidaria. The sequence goes on from OX424555.1 coordinate 75,249,744, forward strand.
AATTCACGTAACTGACCTGTCACTTCTCGGCCGTTGATGTACCAGGTAATCTGGGCGATTGGTTCAGCGACTGTTGCACATCTGAAAGTGGCATCTTCGCCTTGTGTCACGTTTAGATTCGTGGGCATGTCATCATCGTTTTCAAATTCGGGAATTGCTGAAAAAAACCGGCAATGCCTAGATTATCTCACTTTGTTTTACATGTGTTGAATAAACTTTCACTGGTTGCTGAGGACCAAGTGGGGGTATGGCCGTGATGCCCCATCACCCACGTCACCCAAATTCGATAGTGTCCACTGAACTTTGGTCTAAAAATCAGCTTCAAAGGTATATATTTAGACCATTAACTCTAGTGTGTTTATTCTTCAGAATTATAGGACAGTACTATTTTTTTTTTCAATTCATAACATATCACCAATTCGAAGGTCATTGGTGTTATTACGTCTAGTACAATACAGGCTCTTCTGTTCAAAATAAATTTAGTGTGTAACAGCGATTTCGTATCTTTGACCTATACAACCGAACAACCAGAAATAAGAAAAAAGGATATAAAAAAACATACATTCTACTTCCACTCGGATGTCTTCGGTAATGCTTCCCTGGCTGTTACTGCCCAAACATGTGAAGACGCCTTCATCCACATCCTCAATATCCATGATAACGAGAGTTGTGTCAAAGGTTTCGTATCTAAAGTGGCCGTTGGGCAGAGGTCCATCCTTTTTTCTCCAAGAAACTGTCGGCACTGGACTGCAAAACCGGAAGCAGCGAAGAATGCTATTAATGGATTATAGTTTCATATCGCTAGTTATTTTTGCGTAGCAATATGGTTGAGATTTGATTAGTAAGATGTAGTAAGTAGTAAGATTAATGTAGTACGATGGAGTAAGATGTAGTATGTAGTAAGTTAAGTAAGATGTAGAGTACACGGTTTCTGACCCATGGTTCGGTGGTTACCACCTCGGATGTTGTTCACGATGTAAAACAATATAATAATATTTATTCAGAATGAAACATATGACAATAGCATGGTCTTAATTACCAAATGTGAAGTGCATATCAGAGTCTACAATCAACATACTCTTTTGCAAACTAATTGATACAAATTTGAGAATTTCATTTTATGTTGAAGGATCCAAAACTCGTCTGCAAAACATGAAAGAAGATAGAAATTCTATAGACATTTTTTGCCAGTAATGGTTGATATTGAATAACGCTTAGTGAACAACATGGCACACTATAATACATACTTCCCAGAGAAAATACACTGGAGCCTCAAGTCTTTATGCTTGATCGCTACGACGCTGGTCCCTGTAGTTTTTCCGGTGTAGAACATATTTGTAGGAGCGATTAGTCTTTCAGGCCCTGTCAAGCAATTATATGTAGTATGATCTTTCTAACGAGAATTACCAAAGAAATGAGAACGAATAGCTTTGACTATTGCAGCGGATGTGAAATATCTCTCTAGAAATCACTGATATTGCAATAAACATAACATCACCTCATTCATATTCACCAAACTATACGTACTTACGTTCATTAACTGTGATCATTGAGTAGCTGCCGAATCGCGACGATCCGTGGTTGGGATTTTGCGTCACACATTGGTACAGTTTGCCATCTTGTTCATCAGTTTTTATCACAGTGGCAAAGTAGAGATTCCCTTTTGGAAAAAAAAAACTAAAAGACTCAAACAAAACTCCTTGGCTATTATCAAAGGCGAGAATTCAAGACGAATTTAGCAATATTGCTTTTTTTAAAACTTCGCTTCGTTGACTATACTTGTATTTACAACTCTCCCAGAAAGACTTAAAATAACTCTATATTTTACCAACAAGTCCTTATACATAGAATCAGGCGTTTTTGTCCTGATAATGCTACCTTTGTCATCCTGTTGTACGCGGCGATTGAGGAGTACGACACGGGACTCGGACCCCTCGCGACTTTCCACGATTTCCCAGCTATACACTGGTTCAGGGACGGACTTTATACTCGTGCACGTTATCTTTAGAAGTGTGGATAGGATTTTGGTATGGCACGAAGTCAAATGCGGGTCACCAATACTCAACATGATACAAATTACAATCATCCAACAATATGAACCGCGAATGCTGCCTATAGGTTACTTACGATAAGAGAGTCGCTCTCGGCCACGGGGTAAACTTTATCAGGTCCCAGTGGGAAGGCTCCAAGCACAGGTCGGAGCAAGTAGCTGATATCTGTCATCGTTATACCGTAGAGATTGCCCGCGAAGCACTGGTAACTACCCTCCTGTAGGGGGGTAAACGTCACCTCAATAGTTCCCACGCCATCAAACGTCTTTATGTTTGGGTTGTTGAGGTCCAGGATTTCCCCGTAAAACAGCCACTCATACCTTTGGATAGGTGCGGGAAATATTACACCTCCGACACACATTGGAAAACAATACTAATCACATCCGACAAACAAAAACACGTGCTTTAATCGCGTACGGTTAATTAATTGAGAAGCCAAGATTACGACACTTGTGAGACCCCCCCCCCTCTCCTCCCCCACCAGGAGAATCATGCACTCGTCATCCTATAGATTGTTAAGAAATGTATCGCTCGATGACACTTGTGTTGAACATTGCCTTTTTCCCATATGAATATTGCCATACAATGTCGGACGTCACGATTCAAATGCATAAATTGATAAAGGTCACACGTGAGTACATACTCGGGAGCAGGTTCTCCCTCCGCCTCACACTGGAGCGTGACGAGCGTATCTTCTGACAGAAACTTGACCAATTCCGTATTCTGACGGGTGATGGCAGGTGGCAGCCGAACTGTTAGACACACAGAAGTAACCGTAGAACTGAACAGTTAATTCACAGGGAAATTAGATTACATCAGTATATGTATGGCGCCATGATTAGTGATTACCCGAGATCACGCGAAGAATGGAAATCGATTCCGAAACGCAACAGAGCCAAAGAATATGTACGTTTTTTGAAAGAGTGTAGCAATGAGGCAATAAAGTTTCAACAAGCCTGCTACTTGCATAGTTCGTGTTATATAAAAGCAATTTCAACATTTGGTTAGATGGCACGACAAACAATTACATTAGACGGATTCTGGAGTCACAATATGCTAGCAGTAACCATGGTAACCAATACTCAACCAATAGGTATCTACAAACTTGCGAAACCAAACATACAAATTGTCCTGAATCATAAACTTTTGAAAAATAAATGCTGGTACACCTCTTAAAACCACACATTATAAATATTTCACATTCATGTTGTCAAATGGCTAACGATTTAGTAGTATCTTAATGAATGGATTAAATATTTTTAAAAAACCAAACCACTTGAAATAACAAGCCTAAAGTCTATGAAATATAGAGGCTAGTGGGAAATATCACCAATGCCTAGCTGTCGAAAACCTTATACTCAGAAGGGAGATATTGTTGCAATTTTGATTTTATACTACATTTAGAGTATAAAAGAGAGTCGCTGAATTCTTGAAACACTAGTTTACAGGATAGAAACGATGATAATGTGGTTGGCAATCAATTTTCATTTCTCCAGAAGATATATAACATCAAACTAACACAAACTGTTGAGGTAGAACACCAATTGTTACCTCTCAAAGGAGACATACAGTATATTGTTCTGATATCACCCGATCTTATTTAACTAACTGCACCTCTATATGCCTTCTGTTATTTGTGCTAGTTGCATTCAATGGATGGTGTAATAAGTATGGTGTTCCAGAAGGGCCATCGCTTTGTCGCTTTGGCGTGTATAGAAGTCGATACGATAATCCGACAACCCGATAAATCGACAAAGCGAACATCCGACAAAGCGATACGATAATCCGACGGGTCGAGAACGTGATATCTCGATGCCAGCGTGCGAAAACCCGATACGAAATCCCGAGGATGTCTTTTATCGGGATATCGACTGTTCACATTATCGCCTTGTTTGATCCCGCCCCGGGGACAGTGAAAGTTATCGCCTGACACCCATTTCATATCTCATCGACATAATTATGTTCATGTGTGGACAGTGTGGTGGAAGCACTGAACAAAGTTATCGTGCGTAAGGTGCTTCATTTACACCAGGTAAGCACCTCTTAATATCAAGTAAATTCACAATTAATCGCTGAATAAATCGACTTGTCTCTTGTGAAATGAATATGTCGCGAAAACTATGTAACGATTGGAGTTAAAGAAATCGACTATATAATAATTATCCCGTCAAGTAGAGGCACGATTGCGCTTCCGTACTAACCTGATCATATTGTCCACAAGTTACAGTAGCAGAGTTGTGACTAAAAATGATAAAGTGAGATGTAAATACAATTCAAAAAATCATCTCACAAATAGTTGAATAAACATGCAAAGGAATTTTTGTCTGTATGTCGTTTGGCATGCAAATTGAAAATTTTAATGTGTGATCTGTCTAAGCTGTCCAATATGACCTAACACCTAATTGCATGCAACACTAAATATACAAATAAAGTAAGCGAATCGCCTTTGAAATATTCATGGCTTTAGGACATAATATTCTCAATGGAAAGTGGATAACTTACTGGTATACTGTTATAACATATCACTGACAGGTCTTTTCATTTCTCTTTATATAACGTAATGTGGCGATTTTGCCCATAGATCGCGGCAGGAGTCTTTGCAAAACACTAACCATTTTTACGGTCTATTTTTGGATGCTTCAGCTCGAAGCACGCGTTGCCCCGGCAACGCTCTCTAATCCTCTATCGCCCAGTAAACTATAACAATGGTTTGACCTAGTTTCCCTTCGTGTCTCGTGTATTGGGGTTTATATACTCTGGTACCGTTTTGATCTGGGAGTTGTCTCAGAGCAAGGCGAGAGGGACGACGGGGAGCTCAGCCATGAGCTCTACGTCCTCGATCCGCGGCTAAGGCCCTCGCGGGCGACTTCAATGGGGAGCCCGGGCTGGGGTAGACCTTTAAGCCTCGGGGGCGCACGCCCTCTGGATCACCGGTCTTCCCCACCCGGGATGGTACGACACAGGCTCTGGCAGACTGTCGGACTGTCCGGGGTTCCATCCCCGAGGCGGACCGCGGCGAGCCAAGCCTCACAAGCTAACACCACGGTGATGATCATGTATCTGAGTGGTGTCCGTACGTTGGGCTCGTTGGGCGGGCTGCTACCTGGTTAAAGTTCTGATGATAGAGTAATGACTGCGCCTGCAGTGACCCTCGGTGAGCGGACTTCCGCGAGGATCCGGGGATAGCGGGTGCGCGTCCGCGATGACCTGTGGTGAGAGGGTAGGTAGTTCATGGTAAGCTGACGCGAAATTAGCTCCCACGAAATCTTATCCAGTGCAATTTTATGCGACGGCCATGCGGCGGTCCGTCAGAGCCACCCTGTAGCGTCGCTTCACACTGTTTCTGTTTATGTGACGGGCAAGTGACGGTCCGTCACATGGACGTTATAGCGCCACATAAGAATTTTTCCCTTTCTCCAAGTGACGGGCAAGTGACGGTCCGTCACATGGACGTTATAGCGCCACATAAGAATTTTTCCCTTTCTCCAAGTGACGAACAAGCGACGGTCCGTCAGATAGCCCTTGTAGCGCCACATAAGAACATTTCTCTTTCTCAAAGTGACGGCCAAGTGACGGTCCGTCACATGGACGTTATAGCGCCACATAAGAATTTTTCCCTTTCTCCAAGTGACAGTCCGCCATATAGCCCTTGTAGCGCCACATAAGAAATTTTCTCTTTCTCCAAGTGACGGGCAAGCGACGGTCCGTCAGATAGACGTTATAGGGCCACATAAGAATTTTTCCCTTTCTCCAAGTGACGACCAAGCGACGGTCCGTCAGATAGCCCTTGTAGCGCCACATAACAACATTTCTCTGTCTCCAAGTGACGGGCAAGTGACCATTAGATAGGCCTTGGAGTGCCACACAGCCATATTTCCCTTTCCCGAAGCGACGAGCAAGCGACGGTCCGTCAGATAGCCCTTGTAGCGCCACATAAGAATATTTCTCTGTCTCCAAGTGACGGGCAAGTGACCGTCAGATAGGCCTTGGAGCGCCACATAGCTAAATTACCTTTTCTCCAAGTGACGGGCAAGCGACGGTCCGTCACATAGACGTTATAGCGCCACATAAGAATTTTTCCCTTTCTCGAAGTGACGACCAAGCGACAGTCCGTCAGATAGCCCTTGTAGTGCCACATAACAAACAACATTTCTCTCCCTCCAAGTGACGGGCAAGTGACCGTCAGATAGCCCTTGTAGCGCCACATAAACAATTTCTCTTTCTCCAAGTGACGGCCAAGTGACGGTCCGTCACATGGACATTATAGCGCCACATAGCAATATTTCCCTGCCCCAAGTGACGGGCAAGCGACGGTCCGTCACATAGACGTTATAGCGCCGCATAGCAATATTTCCCTTCCCCAAGTGATGGGCAAGTGACGGTCAGATAGCCCTTGTAGGGCCACATAAACAATTTCTCTTTCTCCAAGTGATGGGCAAGTGACCGTCAGATAGCCCTTGTAGTGCCACATAGCAAGATTACCCTCTCTCCAAGAGACGGGGAAGTGACGGTCCGTCACATAGCCCTTGTAGCGCCACATAAGAATATTCCCTTTGCCCAAGCGACAAACAAGTGACGGTCCGTCAGATGACCCTTGTAGCGCCACATAAGAACATTTCTCTTTCTCCAAGTGACGGGCAAGTGACCGTCAGATAGGCCTTGTAGCGCCACATAGCAAGATTACCCTCTCTCCAAGTGACGGGGAAGTGACGGTCCGTCACATAGCCCTTGTAGTGCCACATAAGAATATTCCCTTTGCCCAAGCGACGAACAAGTGACGGTCCGTCAGATGACCCTTGTAGCGCCACATAAGAACATTTCTGTTTCTCCAAGTGACGGGCAAGTGACCGTCAGATAGGCCTTGTAGCGCCACATAGCAAGATTACCCTCTCTCCAAGTGACGGAGAAGTGACGGTCCGTCACATAGCCCTTGTAGCGCCACATAAGAATATTCCCTTTGCCCAAGCGACGAACAAGTGACGGTCCGTCAGATGACCCTTGTAGCGCCACATAAGAACATTTCTCTTTCTCCAAGTGACGGGCAAGTGACCGTCAGATAGGCCTTGCGGCGCCACATAGCAATATTATCCTTTCTCCAAGTGACGAGCAAGCGATGGTCTGTCAGATAGACCTTATAGCGCCACATAGCCATATTTCCATTTCCCCAAGCGACGAGCAAGTGACGGTCCGTCACATAGCCCTTGTAGCGCCACATAAGAACATTTGTCTTCCTCCAAGTGACGTGCAAGTCACCTTCAGATAGGCCTTGGAGCACCACATACCAAGATTAGCCTATCTCTAAGCGACGAGCAAGTGACGGTCCATCAGATAGACGTTATAGCGCCACATAAGATTTCTCCCCTTTCTCCAAGTGACGGGCAAGTGACGGTCCGTCAGATAGACGTTATAGCGCCACATAAGATTTCCCCCCTTTCTCCAAGTGACGGGCAAGTGACGGTCCGTCACATGGACGTTATAGCGCCACATAAGAATATTTCCCTTTCCCCAAGCGACGAACAAGTGACGGTCCGTCAGATGACCCTTGTAGCCACATAAGAAGATTTCTCTTTCTCCTTGTGACGGGCAAGTGACCGTCAGATAAGCCTTGTAGTGCCACATGGCAAGATTAGCTTTTCTTTGAGTGACGGGCAAGTGACGGTCCGTCAGATAGACGTTATAGCGCCACATAAGAATTTCTCCCTTTCTTTGTGTGACGGGCAAGCGAGGGTCCGTCAGATAGACGTTATAGCGCCACAGAAGAATTTTTCCCTTTCTCCAAGTGACGGACAAGCGACGGTCCGTCAGATAGACGTTATAGCGCCACATAAGAATTTTTCCCTTTCTCCAAGTGACGGACAAGCGACGGTTCATCAGATAGATGTTATAGAGCCACATAGGAACATTTCTCAGTGTACAAGTGATGGGCAAGTGACGGTCCGTCACATGGATGTTATAATGCACATATCAATATTCCCCTTTCCCCAAGTGAAGGGCAAGTGACGGTCAGATACATATAAGCTTCGTATCGTCACTTAGCAATATTCCTCTTTCAGCAAGTGACGAACAAGTGACGCTCCGTCACATAGCCCTTGTAGCGCCACATAAGAACATTTCTGCTTGTCTGTGTGACGGAAAAGTGACGGTGCTTCAGATAGATGTCATAGCGCCACGTATGAACATTTCTCTTTCTACAAGTGACGGGCAAGTGACGGCCCGTCAGATAGAGCTGATACCCCCACGTGAAAAACACTATTAACTTTGAAAACTGGACAATTTCTGATGCATTGGGACATATTTCCGGAAATCAAATGAATATTTTGAGAAATAAATCTCTGCGTACATTGGGTGAGAAGCAAGCATGGTTTTCCTTGTGGACCTTTGATATCCGAACATCAAACAATGACAAGCATTTCAAAGCAATATCCGACCAAATGATAATGATCCCAACATTGGCACTGATTGTGCTTTAGACATAAACATCATAGAAGATGCTTATATTGTCAGTTATATGCAATTAGTGGATACTGCCGTCACAGATGACTTGGCTGATAAGCCTGAGACAAAAGACAATGGGGTTTATACAAACAGTGACATCAGACATGGGCCCAGAGGGTGAAGGGGGAGGGGGGTTAATCAGCAATGTTCTTTCATTGTGGTGAAGAATAGCACCCCAATATTTCTACACATATTAAGGGCATTTGACTGCCATATTTTAACTTGTTGGAATAAAACTTTGACCAGTCAAAGACATGTTCATTTATTCCTCAATATTATTCATTTTGGGCAATGGTTAATGATATCATGCTATACTTTCCTGGCAATCACATCACTGAATGTTGTTTTTTTTCCTGCAAAATCTATCAGTTCTAGGTAATTAATTACTGTCGCTGCTGTAGGGGTTGAAATGTTTGCAATATTTATTTGTATGTAAATCAAATGACACATTGGAGTAGTGAAAGTAATGACTCCACAACAAATATTCTTGGTTAGAGCAGAAAAATGCTTTCACGCATATCCATTGCCATTTGTTTTCAACTTACTGACACAAGTTTTAAAGTCATAGTAGCAAGGTACCATTATATGACTTTGTTCCTGTTCACATAAAGGCATTGTGGACATTTGGTGATGAAAAAGGTGTTCGCGTTAATTGGCAACTAATAACAGCGACATATAATGGAGTATATTGGGCCAGTATTACGATCGCCTTCTCCAGCCGATGAAAGAAATTGCTTCGGCAATTTCCGTAATCGTGACGTCAGTTGAGGCAGAATGTGCTTTGATGGCTGGCCAAAAACGTAAAATACGCAATTTGTTGGCCAGCTCAAAGAAGGGTAAATCACTTCAAAATGCTTGCAATTCAACAGAAAACACGCAAAAACAAGCAAATACTGGACATCTTCCAGTTCAACAAACCTCCGTTCTGGGTGAATAAATAGTTCTGATTCTAAATATCAAGACAAGAAATGCCGTATTCCTGCCATCTCACCCCTTTACTTGAATTGTCAAACATACATCAGGGAAATGAATATGCGACATGCAGTTTATCTTGCTGGCTACATGTACTTTCAGGCCTGCCTCAACTGACGTCACAAACCACGTGACCCACACTAAAATCAGGATCAAAATCTTCGGCAATTTACGGAAGGAGTGCCTATTTGGTTCAATATCTCTAAACCCATTGATTGTAATTGTAAATTTCGTTCGAATTTGTCGAAAACTATTCATAATAGACTAAATGAAAAGCACTGTCATCGGCATGCTACTAGGTCTTTAATGCAATGAACTAGTAAAACTAATGTTGTCTTAATCATCAATAATTTTCCAGTTACCATGGTAACCATGGTAACAGCAGACCTATATTTCTAGACATATCCAGTGTCATTCGTTTTCAAACAACTGGCACATATTCTAACTTGTTGGAATAAAGACGTTTACCAGTAAAGGTAATGTTCAGCTATATCATTCCATTTTAACCAATGATAATTGGTATCATGTCGTACTTTCCTTTTAGTGGCATCACTGATTGTTATTAATCTTTTGACAAATTTTGCAGTAGCAATTAATGAACACTTTCGGGTTACAATTGTTGCAATTTATCATGTTTATTTGTATATGTAAATAAAATAACACACTGAAGTAGTAAAGGTAATGTTAACTAAATCAGCAATATTATTTCAGTTCGAGCGACCTATTTAGGATACCATTTCTTTGTACATAAAATAACACACTGAACATGCAAAAGTGATGTTAACTTAATCAGCAATATTTTTCCAGTTAGAGCACACCTATATATTATGTACCATATAATTGGTCACTGTTTAGAGGGGAACATGGCAAAATGTTCCCTCGAGGAGACAATGTTAACGGAGGCGAAGTAATAGACGTGGAATCAATACCCAGTATCAAGTATTCCGAGCAAACAAAACAGGGTCCGTTATCCAATCTCATAGTCCGGGGACAGAAAGTCATATCAGGCATACGAAGTGAGAGAAAACAAAAATGACAGGGAAACTCATGAACCCCCGTAAATTTTTAACCCCGATGTTAAACCCCGATGTTGAACCCCGAAGCCGAGGTTAACATTGCCTTTGAGGGGGAACATTTGCTGACAAACGAGTGACCATTATTTTATTATACCGAATGTCACTGATTTTATTATGACGTTATACACATATCTGCAAATGTACCTACAATGTCATTGTTGAAGTCGACAATTTTCTGAAGTCTTCGACGGCAGCGGTAAACTGAATCAGCAATATTCTTCTACTTAGAGCAAACCAATATGATACACAATTTCTTTGTACAAGTAAAAAAAAAACAATGCACTGATTTGGTAAAAGTAATGTTAAAGTCATAGTAGCAAGGTATTATTATATGGTTTTATTCCTGTTCAGATAAAGGCATTGTGGACATTTGGTGATAAAAAAGATGTTCGCGTTAATTGGTAATTAATAACAGCGACATATAATCGAGTATATTGAGCCAGTATTGCAATCGCCTTCTCATGCCGATGAAAAAAATAGCTTCGGCAGTTTCCGTAATCGTGACGTCAGTTGAGGCAAAATGTGCTTTGATGGCTGGCCAAAAACGTAAAACACGTAATTTGGGCGGTCAGCTCAAAGATAGAAAACCACTCCAAAATGCATGAGATTCAAAAGAAAACACATGAAAACCAACAAATACTGGACATCTTGCAGTTCAACAAACCTCCCTTCTGGGAGAATGAATAGTACTGATTCTAAATATCAAGACAAGAAATGCCGTATTCCAACCATCTCACCCGTTCACTTGAATTGTCAAACATACGCAACGAGAATGAATATGCGACATGCAGTTTACCTTGCTGGCTACAGGTACTTTCAGTACTGCCTCAAATGACGTCACAAACCACGTGACCCATACTAAAATCGTGATCAAAATCTTCGGCAATATACGGAAGGAGTGCCTATTTGATTCAATAAACCCATTGATTGTATTTGTAAAATTTGTTCGAATTTACAGATCACTATTCATAATGGACTAAATGAAAAGCACTTTTATCGACATGCTACTAGGTCTTTAACTTAAATAGCACTATTCTTCCAGTTAGAGCAAACCTACATAGTATGTAGAATTTATTTGTACAAGTAAATGAAGGAATGCACTGAACAAATAAAACTAATGTTAACATGATCAGCAATATTCTTCCAGTTAGAGCAAACCTACATATTATATAGAACTTATGTGTACCAGTAAATAAACTAACACACTGAACTAATAAAACTAAGTTTAACTTAATCAGCAATATTCTTCAGTTAGAGCAAAGCCACGTAATATATAGAATTTATTTGCACAAGTAAATGAACTAACGTACTGAAGTAATAACAGTGATGTTAACTTAATGAGCAATATTCTTCCAGGTAGGGCAAACCTACATAGTATTTAGAATTTATTTGTACAAGTAAATAAACTAATCCACTGAACTAATATAACTAATATATGATATCTATAATAATAACTAATATTAACTTAATCAGTAATATTCTTCCAGTTATAGCAAACCTACATGGTATATAGAATTTATTTGTACAAGTAAATAAACCAGAACACTGAACTAATAAAGCTAATGTTAACTTAATCAGCGAAATTCTTCCAGTTAGAGCAAACCTATACATAGTATATAGAATTAATTTGTACAATAAATAAGCCAGCACACTGAACTAACAAAACTAATGTTAACATGATCAGCAATATTCTTCCAGTTAGAGCAAACCTATATAATATGTACAATTTTGTGTTCAAGTAAATAAATTAACACACTGAACCAATCACTGAATAAAGCTAATTTTAACTTAATCAGCACAATTCTTCCAGTTCGTGCAAACCTACATAGTACCCGGTATATAGAATTTATTGTACAAGTAAATAAACTAACGCACTGAACTAATAACACTAATGTTAACTTAATTAGCAATATTCTTCCAGTTAGAGCAAACCTACATATCATATAGATTTTATTTGAACAAGTAAATAAAGTAATGCACTAAACTAATAAAACTACTGTTAGCTTATTCAGCAATATTCTTCCAGTTGGAGCAAACCTATACATAGTATATAGAATTAATTTGTACAATGAATAAGCCAGCACACTGAACTAACAAAACTAATGTTAACATGATCAGCAATCTTCTTCCAGTTAGAGCAAACCTATATAATATGTACAATTTTGAGTTCAAGTAAATAAATTAACACACTGAACCAATCACTGAATAAAGCTAATTTTAACTTAATCAGCACAATTCTTCCAGTTAGAGCAAACCTACATAGTATATAGAATTTATTGTACAAGTAAATAAACTAACGCACTGAACTAATAAAACTAATGTTAACTTAATTAGCAATATTCTTCCAGTTAGAGCAAACCTACATATCATATAGATTTTATTTACTACTACTTTACTACTACTGTTAACTTATTCAGCAATATTCTTCCAGTTGGAGCAAACCTATACATAGTATATAGAATTAATTTGTACAATAAATAAGCCAGCACACTGAACTAATAAAAATAATGTTAACATGATCAGCAATATTCTTCCAGCTAGAGTAAACCAATAACTGAATAAAGCTAATGTTAACTTAATCAGCACAATTCTTCCAGTTAGAGCAAACCTATATAGTACATAGAATTTATTTGTACAAGTAAATAAACTAACGCACTGAACTAATAACACTAATGTTAACTTAATCAGCAATATTCTTCCAGTTAGAGCAAACCTATATAGTGATCAGCACTATTCTTCCAGTTACAGCAACCCTACATATTATATAGAACTTATTTGTACCAGTAAATAAACTAACACACTGAACTAGTAAAACTAAGGTTAACTTAATCAGCAATATTCTTCCAGTTAGAGCAAACCTATACATAGTATATAGAATTGATTTGTACAATAAATAAGCCAGCACACTGAACTAACAAAACTAATGTTAACATGATCAGCAATATTCTTCCAGTTAGAGCAAACCTATATCATATGTACAATTTTGTGTTCAAGTAAATAAATTAACACACTGAACCAATCACTGAATAAAGCTAATTTTTTCAACTTAATTAGCACAATTCTTCCAGTTAGAGCAAACCTACATAGTATATAGAATTTATTGTACAAGTAAATAAACTAACGCACTGAACTAATAACACTGATGTTAACATAATCAGCAATATTTTTCCAGTTAGAGCAAACCTACATATCATATAGATTTTATTTGAACAAGTAAATAAAGTAATGCACTAAACTAATAAAACTACTGTTAACTTATTCAGCAATATTCTTCCAGTTGGAGCAAACCTATACATAGTATATAGAATTAATTTGTACAATAAATAAGCCAGCACACTGAACTAATAAAAATAATGTTAACATGATCAGCAATATTCTTCCAGCTAGAGTAAACCTGGCTGATCATGAATTCCAATGATGATTGCATTTCTGATTCTTCTGATGTTATACTAGGCAACAAAGTTCCTTTGATTGTCTCTAAAGTTCAGATCATGGATTATAAAATGGAACTGTCTGTAACACATGTACATGTATGGTTATATTTCTCAATCATTGAAAACTTCATTACAACATGTAACTTCGAATAAGTGGAGGGACAGTCCAAAAAAGAAACACATATCGAAACACACTTTCAACACTGAGATACATGTATATCTATTGCAATCTGATGACCTCTGTGAATGGAAAGTACTGCAAAAGATATGATAATGATATTGTGAGTTCCCACCAAGACAGAACTGTCTAAATGTAGATACTGTAAAAAGACTAATTTTGGCAGCTATTAAATTTGGCGGTTGTGTGCCCTCACGTTATTTGGAGGATATTTAATTTGGCGGTTTCAAAACCACATATATTTCTTAACATGTGTCTACTTAATTTGGCGGACGATTTAATTTGGCGGTTTTTCCCCTACTGCCAAATCCGCCAAATAAATCGTCCGCCAATATTAGTCGTTTTACAGTATTAATTCCTTGACAGAGAAACAGACCCCATGGATGAAAGTAATTTTTCTGAAAAACAGACCCCATGGATGAAAATCACAATTTGGCCATCTGACATGTACATGTATACTGTACCCTTCTCAATATTATCATCATTGTCTTTAAAAATCCACCTGAAGTGCTCTTGTCCTCCACGCCACCAGTGCAACACTGATGTCCTGCATTCTATATCATCTGTGCATGTTCCGCCCACCCCCCCCCCCCACCCCCTCACCCTAGCTCACCCTCTGGGCCCATGTCTGATGTCACTGTATAAACCCCAGTCTTTCTTACTAGGCTTATCAGCCAAGTCATCTGTAACAGCAGTATCCACTAATTGCATAATGACTTGTGACTAAAATCTTCTATGATGTTTATATCTAAAGCACAATCAGTGCCAATGTTAGGGTCATTATCATGTGGTGAGATATTGGTTTGAATTGCATGTCATTGTTTGATGTTCCTGATATCAAAGGTCCACAAGGAAAACAATAGTTGCTTCTAACCGGATCCCATGCATTTTGAATATGTACACAGAGATAACATTTACTTCTCATCAAATATTCATTTGATTTCAGACAACACGTCTTAATGCATCAGGGATTGTGCAGTGTTCACCACTTATAGCGTGTTTTTCATGTGGCACTATATCATCTATCTCACGGACAGTCACTTGCTCATCACTTGGGGAAGGGAAATCTTGCTGTGTGGCGCTTTTTGCCCATCACTTGCTGAAGGAATATATTGCTATGTTGCGCTATAATGTTTATCTGACGAACTGTCGCTTGCTCATCACTTGGCGAAGGGAGTTATTGCTATGCGGCAGTATAACGTCTATCTGACGGACCGTCACTTGCCCGTCAGTTGGGGAAGGGAATTATTGCTATGCAGCGCTATAACATCCATGTGACGAACCGTCGCTTGCCCGTCACTTGGGGCAGGGAAATATTGCTATGTGGCGCTATAACGTCTATCTGACGGACTGTCGCTTGCCCGTCACTTGGGGCAGGGAAATATTGCTATGTGGCACTATAATGTCCATGTGACGGACCGTCACTTGCCCGTCACTTGGAGAAAGGGGAATATTGCTATGTGGCGCTATAACGTCCATGTGACGGACCGTCACTTGGCCGTCGCTTGGAGAAAGAGAACTTGTTTATGTGGCGCTACAAGGGCTATCTGACGGTCACTTGCCCGTCACATGGAGATAGAGAAATGTTCTTATGTGGCGCTACAAGGGCTATCTGACGGACCGTCGCTTGCTCGTCGCTTGGGGAAAGGGAAATATGGCTATGTGGCGCTCCAAGGCCTATCTGACGGACACTTGCCCGTCGCTTGCCCGTCACTTGGAGAAAGAGAAAATTTCTTATGTGGCGCTACAAGGGCTATCTGACGGACCGTCACTTGCCCGTCACTTGGAGAAAGGGAAAAATTCTTATGTGGCGCTATAACGTCCATGTGACGGACCGTCACTTGGCCGTCACTTGGAGAAAGAGGATTGTTCTTATGTGGCGCTACAAGGTCTATCCGACGGACCGTCGCTTGCTCGTCACATGGGGAGAGTCATAGCTATGTGGCGCTATAAGGTCTATCTGACGGATCGTCGCATGGGCGTCACATACAATTCCAAGAAAGTGGATGAGGAGAAATAAAAATTTCGCGGGTTCTTACCATGAAAGGGTAACCGGTGAGAGGACTATCCTCGAGGATCTCGGATAGCGGACGATGTTAAAACTTTACAACGTACATTAGCACAGGTTGTTTTCTAATCAATCGACCATATAGTTATATCATATTCATACATAAATAACAGATACGGTAAGACATTGTACTATACTCTGATTTTTCTAACTCGTTTACACCGTTTTTTGCCTTCCGTTCAGTCAAAATATTTCTAGCATGACAACACTCCGCTAGGCGGCGCGCGCAAGCAGTTTTTCGCGGGAGCGAAAAAAGTGAAGCTCGTTGAACCCAGTTTGGGTAGGGTCATGTTACGGTAATTTTCGACCAATCAGAAAGTCTTTTACATAGCATATTTGGTATGTATGGAAAGGTTAGACATCGGCCTAGGTGACAAGAGCCCTCGTTTTGAGATCTGACCCAATTTTGGAGGTGAAAGTTCAGCTCAAAGTTTTTTTTCACTCCAAAAAACAAGTTAAAACTTCTTGTCGCCGATCATACATGGTTTAATTTGTGAATTGATGTTTTTTCTTTCATAATATAACGATATTTCAATCATAAACCCCCGTACTGCTTGGGAAAAATGGAGGGCCTGTCGTGTTTCATCTGCACTTCCGGCATCTGTTCAGTATTGGTTGGCACTTGAAGACCCTATTATCGCCCATGTAAACAAGCTTGGCTATCGTTTTTTGGAGACATCAGAGAAAAATTCTACTTTGGGCATATCTCATAAGATTTTTTTTATTGACCTTTGATAACATTACAGTAAAGGAGTACCTTGGACATTTTGCTACAAATAAAACAATTTTTTGTGACTAGAATTTTGTCAGAAATGGCTTCAGTGATCATTTGTTCTACTTCTAATGGCCTGATGAGGGCAAATTTGACAACTTTGGGCGCAGTGATCACCACCAACGTCATATATTTTTAGTGTGTATGATGTTGCAATGTGTAAAGTAATTAATATTGAATATTTTCAAGCCCTGAAATATGTATTATCACGTTTTGTTTGCGTGTAAACAGCGAGCTTCACTTTTTTGGACTTTCCCCTAATTTTTGTCTTCAGAAGGACCTAACGGTACCCCTCTTTGAAACTCTCTAGCACCTTTGCATCAATACCTACGGTCAATTTTGTTACATATTTGTTTTCCTGAAGCTCAAGCTTTCTTTTGGTGTATTGTATGACCATGTAGACCCAATATTTCAGAAAGGTGTTGTCATGCTAATATTTCGAGCGAACTATTCAACTGAACATTGCATGTCTGTGGTATAAACGGCAATTAATTTACACAAACCTGCCTCCCGGAACGCTATCTGTTTCTTTGAAAACACAAAAGTTTTATTTAAGCGAAGATTTGCTCGAACCATGGGCGCCGACATATTGTTTGGTTCTCGACAAATGATGACAGAATCCAAATGGGCAAGTTCAAATTGCTCATAATAGGGAGATCGGGTTGTCAGTTGTCGTCAAGGTGCCTGCACGTGCGAGTCATTCCGAATCAGTTTACATGCGTGGCACTGTAGATAAGCGGTGGCGCGGTAAAATAATTTCGAACGGGCTTGGTGATCAATTTCGAACGGTTGATGGTCAATTTCGAACGGTTGGCGATCTATTTTGAACGGTCCACACATAAATATAGGTGAAAAGTATATTTGTCTGATGTTTATGTCACAAATATTTATATTTACCACCTCGGTGAAACTTTACTGACCTGTGGAAGGCCTTTGAAGCACATCGGGAGTTTTTATGATTATTTATTATTTAGTTTTGAATGGCGAGAAGCAGTATACATGTCATTAATATGTAATATCGTTATTAGTGTGTGCAAACGTTTGATGAGTCAGTTAAATTGAACGTGTACCTAGACATAGCTAAAGTGAATCACGTTATGCTGTTTGATTGATGCATTTCCTCAAAACGAGCCCGAATCAAGTAGAATAGAAAATTTAAATGTGGTCAATTTCGAACGCTCATAAATGACAGGCGGATAATTTCGAACGGTCATGCGAGTAATTTCGAACGGTTTGTTGATAGCTTTGCTGAACTATTTCACCGTGAAAATTGTGTATGTGTTGTGATTTCTTTTGATTTCTGTTTCCTGAAGGAAGTTGGGGGTTACAAATATTAGTAGGTTAGTCATTATTACTTTTCATTACTTTTTATCTCTCGGATAAGCATATGAAAAGCCAAAATTCTATTTGGTGTTTAGCATTGAAAGGATTATATACATACACTGTACATGACACTGTAAAATTGATTAAATGCATATATGTTGAGCATCTAGCAACCTCCCCTTCTCCCTCTCCTCTCCATGTACATGAGGTGATTAGTCTAGTATGTGTACATATACAATGTGAAATGTGTACATATACAATGTGAAATGTATCAAATTCTGGCTCAGTATTGTCCAAAATGGAGATGTGAAAAGGATAAAAAATGCAAGGTATAATATATTGAAAGTTTACGACAAAAACGGATGTAAAAACTGGGTAACTGATGTTCGCATGATGTTGTGTTCTCATGGGTTTTGGGATATGTGGTATTTTCAGGGGGTAAGGAATACAGAACTATTTGTGAATACATTTCGGCAGAGGGTAACAGATTTTGCACAACAAAATTTGTAATCAAAATTGTCTGTAAATTCAAAGTTAAACTACTACCGAAATTACAAAACAGAACTGACTCTAGATAAGTATTTGTTCGTTAATTTGTATATTGGAAACACATAATTTCTGTGTCCAGATTTCGATGTTCAAATCATAAACTTTGTATAGAGAAGAACAGGCACAACAAAACAAAACAAGATGCACGCTTTTGCCAGTATTGTAAATAAGTAAATAATATCAATTCAATAGAAGATGAATGTCATTTTGTCCTAATTTGCCCACTATATAATAATTTAAGTCAGAAATACTTAAACAAATTCATTGTACCAAACTGTAGCACAGTAGCATGCTTTCAATTTATTATGCCACACAAGAAAATGAATGTATCACAATTTTTAGCTGCCTTTATATATAACGCTGAAATTACTCGTGATAATTACCATTAATTATGATGTACGCTGTATTTTATTTGTCTCAAACCACGATATATTGTATATTTCTATAAAATATGTGCCTTTGTGAATAAAGCATTATCATAATCGGTATCCGCAAGCATTGAATCACTATCCCGTAGTAGTGAAATGTAGCTGTATACGCATGAATATGCACATACAGGTCAACATGCCGAAAAGTTGCATAGGCTAGGGGGTATCCCGGCGTGGCCGGCCAGCTCATTTCGGTCCTTCATATAAACAAGTTGCATAGGCTAGGGGGTATCCCGGCGTGGCCGGCCAGCTCATTTCGGTCCTTTATATAAACACTGATAATATATATATGAAGGCTCTATCGACGAATGTGACAATATATCTAATGAACATTGAACTGTTAAAAATTCCGCCTTTAACCAGCATAAAATATCTTTGAATGGACGATGATGTCACATCTGATCCCACAAAGTCGTAGTCATCACCATCTTCATCCATTGGCAGTGGTACATCTTCATCCACCAGTCTCTTAGACACATCTGACTTTTCTGGGGGTTGACAAATACCTTTCCTCAGGTATTTATTTCAAGGGGCTTCCTGTGTCTTAAGTCTGAATATCAGTCAACCCTCTTCAACCGTGCAAACATCGCTTGGCATATCCTTTGCCATACATTTGTAGTGCAAGGCTTTTTAGCTTTGCACAATTATGCTAATTCTCATTTCCGCGTGTTCTATGTCATCATAAGGAATCTTACAGTGGTAGCACCAAAAATTGGCCATGATGACGCCGATAGGAACACATAGAAAACATTATACAGGATGAATAAAATATTTTTTGAACGTTCGAAATTGATCGCCTATGAAAAATAACCGTTCGAAATCAACACCGCCCGTTCGAAATTGATCGCTTATCAATATTGTTCTTATCACGGTGTTAGCATCTTTATCCTTTGATCTCCATACTTCAATTTTTAGATATAGGTTGTGGGCCATATGTGCTTCGAAAATCATCGATATACGATAATAAAATTGGTCTATATATTACGCAAATTGTCAACAAACTGGAATCATCAGGAAATACAAGATGACTTGTGTTTCCACGTCTATCTGGAAACCCTCAACTGCTTACAAATGACATACGATCATTTCTTTGTGCCCAAATTGAAACGTTATGTCTATAAATCTGAAATTACTTCACAATTTACTCACTTTTCACCCTGTTTCAGTGTGCGGACCGTTCGAAATTGATCACTAACCGTTCGAAATTGATCACCAACCGTTCGAAATTGATCACCAAGCCCGTTCAAAATTATTTTACCGCGCCACCGCTTGTCTATAGTGGGCGGTCCCGAATCCTAACCCTCTCCCCTATGCATATATCCGAACAGAATCGCCCATCACGTGCCGAAGGGAACAACAATTTGTTGACATGCAAACGGCAGGAATTCAGGGAAAATTTATCATTGTAGTAGATTGCTAACTCTAACAGTTCCATGAGCAGAAGTCTGAAAGTTTGCAGAAAAATGCCGTTTGATCTCCAGGTGAAATATACCAAGTTACAATACGGTACCATTTAGACAAAGTACGTCTTTCGGGGATACCTGCTGAGGACCGCAGGTCCGACCTGCGGTCCTCAGCAGGTATCCCCGAAAGACGTACTTTGTCTAGGTACCATTAAACATCGCAAAAATATCGGCAAAAACGGTGTAAACGAGTTAGAAAAAATCAGAGTATAACTAACTGCACCAATCATGGGAGCAATTTCGACGTTTTTAAATTTGATGTTTTGGAGTAGATGAAATGACCGCTTTACGCAGATCATTCTGATAGGCAGATCTCCCAGCGCAGACGCGCTTTTTATGTTCATGTATGCTATCATTTTGAGTTAAAATTGAATGGGGTACCTACGCCAATTGCAAATTCATTGAAGTCTTTCAGGAAAGACCCACGTTGCATTTAATGCCCTCTTGCATAACCTTCCATGCATAACAAAGTCAGTATTATTGACAAATTTTATTCGCCTTACTGGTCAGCACCGACCATGTCCTATGAATATCGATTAATCATGCGTGATTAAACCGTGAAAATTGGAATGCCTTTATATGGCAACGTGGGTCTATTTACCGGAAGACACAAACAATTTGTACCTTCGATAATGTACCCCATTAGGAGGACCCGGTCGAGATCTTGGATGTCAGACGATAATTCAAAAGGCCGATGTGAACACCCTATATCCCGATAGAAGACATCCTCGACCCGTCCGATTATCGCTTTGTCAGGTTATCCTATCGACCTATCGGCCTATACCCGCCAAAGCAATGTCCTTTTCAGAACACCATAGTTTTGTCTTCAACTTGGCGATGAAGCAGCCTTGAGGTCATGTGTGGAACCTACATACCAAATTTCAGAAATCCTTACATGAATTACAGGATATGGACTGTAGCCCATACACAATACCGGTATGCTAGTAATGTCCTGGTAAGGCACGGATGATGATGGCATCAACTGTTTTCTTTCACTCGGCAATCAGATACTAGTTCAGGAAACTAGGAAGATGTGTGTATGTAAAACTTACCGTCCAAGTCACTCTGGCCATAAACGCAAACTGCACAAAGTAGTACAAACGTAGAACACAGCTTCATTGTTCATCCAGTTTGGCGGGTTTCTCCGGAAGTTAGATCAGTAGGAGTTCCCTGATAGAAATAAAATAAACATCAGGCCATGTGTTTTTTGTTTCCCGTTAATGCGTCCATAAAAAAATTGACGTTTTTTGTGAACGCAAAATCTGGAGTTCCAGTTTTCAAATTCATCTGATGCCAAGTTGAGGGTCACCAAAATCTCACTATCTATGACATTTTATAAGCTCCTAATACAAACATTAGCGTTAAGTACAAGCATTTTGTCTCCAGTGGCCAATATTTCACACAATTTGTGGCCGTTTTCAGGCCTCTTGAGCGATTCAATGCATTAAGGTTTGATACTCAAGATAAATAGTCATAATGTTTGTCACCTTGTTGTAAAAGAAATTCACTAACTAGGTTAGGGCAAAGAGCCCAAAGGTTGAATTTAAGACCTCTTGTGTCCATATGCAATGTTTTTGGGCCTTTTAAACTATGCAAAGCATCTTTGTACACCTTATAAATGGTTTGGCATGCTGATGTGAAATAAAAAGACAGTTCAATTGTTACTAGAGAAACATACAATATTGAGCAACAAAATTGGTTATCATTGTAGTGTTCGGCGACCCCACGATAAAGAGGTATACCCCATTACTGGAGTGTCGCCGAATGTCTTATAAACCCGTCCACACTGCAGCATCATAACCGTGGTGTCACTACTCGCGCACACCACGTCACGACGCTACAGTGCTTTCCCCTTTCGGAGAGACCTCGTCCCCGAGGTCAGCTATATCCCCACTGTTGAGCACATCACAGGCCAGATCTGCCGTACAACCCGGCGGTGATGCGAGTCAACAGCGGGAGCCGACCCGGGAGCGACGCCGAGAGAAACCACTGTGGTTCGAAAGGTCAGGCACCAATGTAGGGTTCGGCGACCCCACAATAAAGAGGTATACCCCATTACTGGAGTGTCGCCGAATGTCTTATAAACCCGTCCACACTGCAGCATCATACCGTGGTGTCACTACTCGCGCACACCACGTCACGACGCTACATCATTTTTACTATAATTGCCGTTTTTTTTTTACTTTTGAGGGCCACCACTGAAATCGTTCTACTTCCGTGTATATAGCTTCATTAGTTTATACAGTGATATAGTGATTAGATATACAGTGACATTTTTTATGTCCACTTCAAGTTCAATATTAATCTTGGACATTTGGCTTTGAAATTTCGTGAGCCAGTTTCAGCCAAAAGGACTTGGTCGTTCGTGTTATATGGTTAATTAGCAAATTTTCCGCCATACATTTCCGCCATACATATATCTCTTATATTCACATGGATATTTGAACACTGTCATCCCACTCACAATGGCACTGATTCCACTGCCACAAAAAGCGTCATTTATGTTTCAACCGATGATTGAATCGGATTGAAATCTATACTGAGAAATAAGGTCTGGTCCCACATAATAACAAATGGAAAATCGGACAAAGTGACCTCAAAAATTGACCTTAGCGAGCTTTCCATCCAAGGTCAAATCGTAGACGAGCCTTGATATTGTTTATGTTATGCATTTGGTATTAACTCTTGGAAACTGTTCACAAAGCTGCGTTCAAACGAATAACAAGTCATTGCTAAAGTCAACAATGTTGTGAAGTTGACAAGGATTTTGTCCATTGAATATTGACCTCAAAGTTTAGTTATCTTTTTCATCATAACGAATGTGATTTGAGATACATGTAATTGTATTTTGTAAGATGTGACTAAATGCATGCTATAAAACAAACAAAAGTTACATCACAACAGATCATCGGATCTTGCTGATAACTGACATGAATATTGAGGAAATAATGATTCAATATATTCGAGCACAAAATATACACCAAACCTTGAAATTAAGCATATGACACGGAATTATAGACGCCAATTCACACACACAAAAAAACCTTTCCTGGAAATATTTTAGGTATTTTGTGCAAAATTTCAGAAAGATTTCATCGTAAACTTTAAAAATAAAGATATGAACGGACAGACGGACAAACGCACGCCATTTCCTATTTAATTTTCCGAAATTACCCCCTGAACACCGAAAAATAACCCCTAAAGCAACCTGTTGGTCTAAAACATGGTTACAGGCTTTTTTGCAGCCCTTAAGTACTCGTTGGTTGCCCTGACGGATGGACGAACGACGGATGCAACGCCAAGACAATAGGTTATCGGACCAATATTAAACATAAAATTAGCCGAAAAGACTAAGGAAGGTTACCGGACAATATATGTTTTATATTTTAGATATTAGCCATTTTGCCCAATGACCTTGAAAATAAAGGTAAATATGTCAACAATTGATTGCTAAGCTGTAAATTC
Organism: Terebella lapidaria; assembly: GCA_949152475.1. Lineage (NCBI taxonomy): Eukaryota > Metazoa > Annelida > Polychaeta > Terebellida > Terebellidae > Terebella > Terebella lapidaria. The sequence goes on from OX424555.1 coordinate 75,274,018, forward strand.
AACAATAAGAAAGATATACATGTAGTAGCAATTTTGTCCTATGACCTTGAAAATGAAGTCAAAGATCAAGTTCAAAGTTATACGAATATTCAACATAATCATTTCCTATATGCGCACAATTGATTCCTAAGCTGTAAAGTCAATAATAAGCGAGATATTATCCATTTTGTGCCGACTTTGAAACAATAACTATATAATATTCACACATAATTAGTTTTAAATATAAAAATTAGGTATTATTCGCCAATACCTAAGATGCAACGCTTCGTTTCCTTTGCGTTAAGTCTTGACAATTGCAACAAAATAGACGATCTAACTGGAAATATAAATAACCTCAAATACACTGAAAGAAATATATTGATCACTTATACACATGATCTCACCAGATAGATGCTATCTTTACAGAATCACGCAAGGACCAATTCCTTTTTCTAAGGCTTTCGTGCCCAAAACGTTACGCCTTGAACTATGGTGTTTAAATCGTTCACCAGAAACATTATTTAGGCCCCCTACTATGGTATTCTAATCAATGTATTTTACTTTCATGACTGCCATGACTGCCAGCAATGGGTTTGGATACACGCGGTCCAGTTCCGTTCTAGCGTCTGCGAACTACGTGCACATAAACACGGTGATGATGCCCTCCAAAAGGGCCAAAGTCAGACAGATACATTTGACTAAAACTTGACATATTGGTAAAAAGTTGTCGAATGTGGGACTTGATGTCCTACTGCATATTCCTAACACCATGTTTGTTGGTAAAACAATGTTTTCTCTCATCTGAAACTAAAAAAATAGCCCAAGGGCTAAGAAAGGTTACCGGACAATATACATTTTAAATATTAGCTTTTGTCCAGTGACCTTGAAATAAAGTTACTGATAAATTCAAGGTCATGAAATTTTCAACAAATATATCACTTCTAGTATGTCCACAGTAAATTCTTAAACTGTAAAGTCGATAATAAGTGAGATATTAGCCAATCTGTGATGTGACCTAGAAAATGAGGTCAAAGTTCAAGTTCAAGGTCATGAAAAGATTCAGTACATATCATTCCTCTACATTCGCAATTGACTATATTCGCAATCTGTTCTCTGACCTTGAAAATTGGATCAAAGGTCAAATTCTAGATCACCAAAATATTCAGCATACATCATTTCCTATATGTTCACTATGGACCCCTAAGCTGTAAATTTGATAATAAGCGAGATATAAGCCATTTTGTATTCTGACCTTGAGAATAAAATGACTGACCTTGAAATTTAGGTCAAAGGTCAAATTCAAGGTCATGAGAATATTCTACATAACATATTCCTATATGTTCACAATTGATTCCTAAGCTGTAAAGTCGCTAATAAGCGAGATATTGGCCATTTTGTCCTGTAACCTTGAAAATGAGGTCAAAGGTCAAATTCAAGGTCACGAGAATATTCAGCATATACCATTTCCTGTATGTCCACAATTGATTCCTAAGCTGTAAAGTCGATAATAATCGAGATATTAGAAAGTTTGTCCTGTGACCTTGGAAATGAGGTCAAAGGTCAAATTCAAGGTCACGAGAATATTCAGCATATATCACTTCCTATATGTTCACAATTGATTCCTAAGCTGTAAAGTCGATAATAAGCGAGATATTAGCCATTTTGTCATGTGACCTTGAAAATGAGGTCAAGGGTCAAATTCAAGTTCACCAGAATATTCAGCATATATCATTTCCGATATGTTCACAATTGATTCCTAAGCTGTAAAGTCAATAATAAGCGAGATATTAGCCATTTTGTCCTGTGACCTTGAAAATGAGGTCAATGGTCAAATTCAAGGTCACGAGAATATTCAGCATATATCATTTCTATATATCCACAATTGATTCCTGGTCTCTAATCTCAATATTAAGTGAGATATTAGGCTTAATGTGTCCCATTATAAAGCATAGGAACACTTAACATGGGAAAGTCACATTTGGGCGAGTTTGGGCCCAAAATGGCCCACTTCGAGCGATTCAAGGGCAACGAAATTCATACATGTCCCAGCGGTACATATCAGGAGTGTTTTTCATCAATAAGAACAAAAGTTACTGAACAGATTTTGAGAAAACGACCGTCAAAGTCCAAAATTGGCCATTTTTCGACGAAAACGGCCGCCATTTTGAAAAAAAAGCGAAAATAAAAAAACTAAAAAATACCTCCCTCTCGAAATATTTTTAGGCATTTTTGTGCAAAATTTCAGAAAAATCCGACTGTAAACTTTAAAGATAAAAATGTAGACGGACGACGGACGCCGCCGACGACGACGGCGACGACGGACGCCGACGGACGACGGACGCAACGCCACGGCAATAGCTTATCGGACCAAAGGTACGGTAACCTAAATTGTGCGGCACTGGTACGCGTGGGTTGTATAGAAGGCTTCAAATGACGATGGGTCGTGCAGCTGTTCGCGTCCGTGTTACACCTAGCCGTATTTATCGTACGGTATCCAAGTGTGTGTTATCCGCATTCAGAATCACATTGGCTCTATGAATTAAATGGATCTTATTGCCAGTAACTAGTCATCGGATATAGGAAGTGATTCGCGCAATCAGCCAACAGACGACACAGAGACACGATGTTGGTGTCCTTATTACATTTCGGCTTTCTAAATGTGTATAATGTGGGACATTATCTGTTCTCTGCCTGCATGTATTACTAGCATATGGACAGCGGAATGCATCTCTGCGTCAAAAAAATTTTTATGCGAAGACGTAACATGAAACATTATGTTGGGTTACATCTTCACCAACAATTCCTCGTATTTTCAACATTCCAGGCTCTATCCACTTCTTCTCTACACCCTCTGACTTTTTGTATTGTAACGGTTTTGGGGCGTACCCAAAAGTTTCCCCTAGGTAATTCTGTTAGTGTTTTGTGATATTATGGTTAAATAACCGTTTATTAAAATGTATATGTGTTTAAAGGTTCATACGGTTCCGTATTGTTAATATTTAAGAGGTTTTCCGTCTCGGAACTTGGTATATTTGTGATGTTGGTAAAGCCGGAGACGGAGCCGGACACGGAGACGGAAGCGGAGACGGAGTCGGAACAATGGAGTACAAAAACGTAATGACGTTATTTCCGGAAGGTCATGTGATCAGCCTCGTTTTCGGTTTAAAAGGTGACGTGTCAGCCACTGATTGGTTCTAGAGTGTTTTTAGAAATCCGGAAAATATCAGTGTTTTGGCGGACTATGACGTCACAATAGGTTGGTCACGTGACGTGGGTCTCAGGTCTATAAAAGCCCCCGCTTCACAGCGGACGGCGGAGTTGGTGTCCTGACGTCGACCTGAGCAGACCCCTTCTCCCATAGCAGAGTACTCCCTTGTTCCGGATAGAGTCATCCAGATGATAGCAGTTAAGTCTTCCGACTGTGCACTTGGAAAATAAACATGAAAACTTTAACCGAGTTGTTTTTCTGTGTTCGTTAGGGAACTGGAAGTTATAATAAAGTTAGTTCACCGGAAAAGACAGTAATACGGAGTAAAGGGAGATAAGACTACAGTCGGTTAAGACCAAGTTGTAACGACGTCTTAGGGTGATCCAAGAACCCAGATCACCAAGGAAGGAGACGGAGACGGAGGTGGAATTCAACGGAGCAACTACGGAGGCGGTATCGGACGGAGCAGTTGCAGAGACGGGAACGACGAAGCAGTTGCAGAGGCGGTACCGGACGACGGAGTTGCAGAGGCAGTACCTGACGGAGCGGTTGCGGTAACCGGAAGTGAGAACACTTCCGAGATACTCCATTTTCAGGTGCAGTCGCAGGTTGCGGTGAGGCGGAGCCAACCGGAGCAGTTTGCAGTGAGGCGGATCCTGGCAGAGCGGTTGCAGTATTCGGAAACGGCAACGTTCCCGGATTCTCATTCCAGGTGCAGTCGCAGTTGCAGTAAGGCGGAAAACGACGGAGCTGTTGCAGTAAAGCGGTATCCCGACGGAGCAGTTGCAGTACCCGGAGACGGAAACGCCTCCGGATCCTTACTTTACAGGTGCAGTTGCAGATTAGCAGTCGGACAACGGTTAAGAGGTCCATTCCAGACCACGCTACCAACCTCAGAGACTTCTAGCCGGAGTTCAACCGTACAGCAGTACCTGACGGAGTTCTAAAAACACTCTAGGACCAATCAGTGGCTGAAACGTCACCTTTGAAACCGAAAACGAGGCTGATCACATGACCTTCCGGAAATAACGTCATTACGTTTTTGTACTCCATTGTTCCGGCTTCGTGTCCGGTTCCGTCTCCGGTTCCGGCTCCGTCTCCGGCTTTACCGACATCATAAATTACTAAGTTCCGAGACGGAAAACCTTTAAAACATTAACAATACGGAACCGTATGAACCTTTAAACACATATACATTTTAATAAACGGTTATTTAACCATAATATCACAAAACACTAAACACTTACCTAGGGGAAACTTTTGGGTACGCCCCAAAACCGTTACACTCCCCCTTCCTTAGACTCTGTTCGTCCCGAACAGATCAATATCACATATATACAAATTGTCAACCGTTAAACTGTCCGTAAAATCAAACACAACTTGTTTCCGTGATCCGGGTACTGGTACCTCTTAACTAGTTTACCGTCACTGTACCCGGATATCTTGCTTGTTCCGTTTCCCACTTTTTAACTCTTAATTATACTAGAATCCGGGAAACGGTTCTTCTTTCTTCTCCTTGCGCCGACTTGACTTGCGACGACTTGCGACGACTTGCGACGACTACTGCCCACCAGTATCACGGCGCGAACTGCTTCCCGACGGCGGACGAGGTGGAATGGTATTCGGTACCAACGGTCGTCCGAAGCTTGTTCCTCTGGCATCAACCGGAAGAAGATCGGGATCATGGAGGCTCCACTGGGGCGGGACGTAGAACCCATTCCTGAGGCGTTCGTCCCGGATGGACCAATCTGGAATCCGGACGATCTGATGGGTCGGGACGAGACCAAACGGTGACTCTCTCTGCTCCATGATCTCCACGTAGACGCCGGAGTCTCTCATCTCGGCTGGCCCCCACTGCTCCGGTCCCCAACGTACTGCATAGTATCTGGCGTGCTCCGGGACTGCAGGCGCAAAGACGGAAGCGCTCCGTCCCCCAATATTCACCGGGAAACAATGGGACGGACACGGTTGAGTTGAAGGACCGCCAAACGGGTAGAACGTGTAGGGTGGACTCTGGGTTGGTGCACGGACTTGGCTTCTTCCGGACCGCTCACTGGAAGACTGTCGAGGTCGAGTTTCCACCGGAGACAGGATTCCGGGTGTAGCTCTGGCTTGATCTACCAGGATACTCCTCCGCGCTCTCTGCACGTCCGCATGACTTCGGTCAGACGCGGAAGACTCCATTCCGTCATCCCTAGCCGCTGAACTGGTTCTGCTTCCGGCCACTGCTTGAATGGTTGCCGGCAAAGTTCTCTCCGTGGATCCTCGGGTCTCCATCTCACTGCCAGCTCTGCTCCGGGTTCCGCCTTCCGCTTTGGTCTCCGATCTGCCTCCGGATCTGCCAATGGGTCTGCTGTCCGCTCGGCTATCTGCTCTGTTATCTGCTCTGCTATCTGCTCTGCTATCGGCTCGGCCGCTGGATCTGCTTTCTGCTCCGCCTCCGGGCCGGACAATCACGCTGCTCACTGCTCTGCCACTGCTAGTCGTTCTCGGAGGTGGGCTCCGGAAAAGGTCTTCCTCATCGTCTCTGCTCTGCATTTCCGCAATGTCCGCCACTCCCACTTCTGCCGTTGCTCCGCTGGAACCTTCCTCCAACAGCCGGAACTTGTAGTCATAGACCCCCTTGCCTTTTCCCTTGACGCTGCCTCCGGAAGACTTGGGTGGGGTGTGTCGTTTCTCCTCTCGGCCACGTCCTCCGCTTCGATCCTTGGCTCGCTCCGGGCTCTCCTTCCTATATTCTCGGCGTTGATGGCGTCCGGATTTATCCGGCGAACGGCTGCGACTCCGCTTCTTTCCGCGGTCTCGATCTGCTCCGGTACCTCGAGATGGGTCTGGGCTGTTTTTCCGGGAGGTGTTCCGGGAAGAACTCCAGGTCACAGGCGGCTTAACCGGCTTCGGGGCTCCTGGTTCTTGCAACTCGTCTTCACTTGCCATGATTTTCAGCTCCGCTTCCTCTTCCGAACTGCTCTCCGCCTCCGTGGACGAAACGTCGGCTGCTAGTGTGGCCACCGACTGGGTACCGGAACGGTACCGGGTCCGGGACGAAACCGAACCTCCCGACTCCGACTCCGTATCCGACAACTGGTCAAGCCGTGTTACCGGCTTCTTGCTTTTCCGTGGGGTCATCTTGGACTGGAGGCTTTTCTCCTCAAACTGCTCTCTGCCAACCCTTAGTCGAATCGGGTTCGCGTCCATTGCGTGTCGGGACTGCAGATGCTTCTGTGTCCTCTCTTTCCGTCTGCTCCAATGGTCACACTGCGGACAGGCGAAGACGGTGACATCACTCGTGTGCTGCTCCGTGACATGCCGGAGCAACGTGTGCTTGCTCTTGAATTCTAGGTTGCAGTCTCCACACCGGTGAGGGCGGGGCTTGCGGGGTGTTGTGTTTACTTTCGGCATTCTGATTCTCTGCTTTGAGACGATGTTGACTCAGCTACAGCAAACTGCCTTCTGCATCCGGTAACAGCTATCTGCCCCCTTTTATAGTCTCTGGAAGTCACGTGACTGGCTTATCTGCTTGATGATTGGCTGCTCAGCAAACTGCAACTCCTCCTGGTGGTCTTCTTGGATAAATAATTCTGACCGAGTCACAGGAACGAGCCGTCGATGGTTTAATCGTTTATTGTAACATAGAAATATACCTAAAAATAACAATATAAATATTTGTATAAAACGTATACAATGAATATGACGAATAGATGAATGAACAGTATTTCATTACTAGTATTTCCAGATTCAGAAAGAACTGTATGAGTCGTGATACAATACCAATATATGCAATAACCGAATTACATAATTATATATTTGATATTTGGATTACACTGGTTGTAAACGTACCCCGTGAGTGCAGAATACTTCACCGTTTAGCATGAAAGTATAACAACGTGGTAAACCGCCTGAGACCAACTAACCTAACATGATATAAGATATTACGAATAGTTTAGTCACAACCCAGTAATAATCCGTTTCTAATATGATACTGTTGAAATAAATTCCAATATAATAAGATATAGCTAAACTAAACCCAAGGTACTACATACCCCCATGTGCCGTAAGGTCAAGTCTGTCGATGTTGTCCGGTGGACAGCGAGCGTGGAACTGACCACGAGGAAAGTCTGAGAAGGGAGACTTCAATGCATCGGTCGTCAATAGTCAATTCTGATTGGTCGATGTATGGTGATGGCATGGTGATGTGATAAACATTTGCTTATTATTTTTATTAGGAATAACCTTGTGCTTAGGTTAAATGCATTAGTTTAGTCATCTTAAATAACCAAATAACCCTTGGATGCGCATACAGATTCATCGGCCTTATCGAAAGAGTTTATCAATCGAACGCGAGACATCCTATATCGCAAATACTGTGGTATACAGACGCTATGACGGTAACTGATAATAGCGATGCAACGTTATGCACAAATCATAATGTACTCGGTATGAATGACGGATACAGAATATAACGCACGGTCACATGTGGTGGTAGCGGTGGATAAACATGTCCTCATGTGTGTATGTATGTGATGTAAACGGTCATATATATAAATGCATATAAACAAAACAAGCATATTTATTAACAAAAATGGTTACAACATATATACAATATGTACATGATCAGTTCGAATCATCACCAAGTGACTCTTTCCATATATTCCCCAATTGTTTAGTGAGTGACGCCCCAAGCTCACTTATCGCTGCCGACAACTCAGAAAAATCTCTAGTTGTTCGTTTAGCAGATTTAGGCAGATTGTATGGATTTGAATGCTTTCCAGCTGTACTTCGGGTAGATCTGCGTAACACAGGTGTTTTATCTGACTGATCAGTGACACTAGCGAGAGTTGGAGCTGGTTCTGTAGGTTTCGTAGCTCGACTATTTGTACTTTTCACGGGATGCACAATGAGTTCATCATCCGATGAGGACTCCTCAGTACTGTTAGTGTGATCGGATTTAGACACTTCAACTTCAGAATCTAATTCCTTCCTTGGATCAATCAACATATCAAGTCTATTGACGGTCTTGGTTTTCCCTGATCCATCTAGTTCCATAACCTTATAAGCACTGTGATCACCTTCCTGGATTTTATCAACTATGATGTACGGAACAGAACTCCAGTAGTCCTGTATCTTCCTCCTGCCCTGGACTCGGTTTTTTACCAACACTCTAGACCCTATAGGTAAAGTATTATCTTTATCTTTTCCTTTGTCATGCCTTTTCTTGCGCTCAGATGCCTTTTGATTAAGCCTACGGTTTGCATGATTGAACATGTCTGTCATTCGTTGCCTATGCAATTGAACATAGCCATCTACTCCGCTGGAATCATCGATCTCTGTGATACCAAAGATGTTGTCGACCATAAGTCTTGGTTTACGACCAAAAAATAGGAAGTACGGCGCAAAATTAGTTGATGAATGTGGAGTACAGTTGTAACAATGTACTAATTCTGGGAGATACAAATGCCACTTGGCTTTCTTATCCGATTCTAATGATTTCAGAAGATCGTGCATGGTTCTGTTAAACCTTTCACACTGCGAGTTACTTCGATGTTCTTGTCTTGTCAATTCCATAGATCCTACATAACTCAGCTATGATTTGACCCTCGAAAGAGCGCCCCTGGTCGCTATGAATGCGTTCTGGAATACCCAGCTTTAGAAACCATTCTTTGACCAGTACCTGAGCAACTGTAGCAGCTTTCTGATTCCGACACGGAATGGCAATGGTGTACTTCGAGAAAATATCAGTAATCACCAAAACATTCTCAAAACCTGCAGTTGACGGTTCAATCAGCGTAAAATCAATGGCGATACAAGAAAGTGGTTTACTTGCCAGCAAATGGCACATTTTTGTTCTAATTGATGGAGTAGGCGACTTAGAAATCTTGCATCTCTCACAGGCTAAGCAGTATGCACGAACATCGTTATAATACCCTGGCCAATAGAACCTTTCTTTCAACAAATCCATAGTGCGCTCACAGCCCTGATGACCCACTTTGTCGTGTACATGTTCCAAAACAAAAGAATGAAGACTACTCGGCAAAATTATCTGTTTTACTTCTAGACCATTTACTGTGACTACTCTGTACAAAATACCATCAATTTCCTTCAGATGATCCCACTTAGACAGAATACGTTTCACTGGTCTAGAGTCCTGAGCAGTTACTTCACTAGGTCTTCGTTTCTCCCGGACATATGTCATAACCTTGCCGACAACAGGATCATCACGCTGGAGTCTCGCAACATTCATTCTGGCAGGCAGATCACCTGTCAATACTTCATCTGCACAATAAGAATGATCATTAGTAACTTTACATACAATATCCTCACTCAAAACTGAAGGAAGACACATCGAATCCTGTACTGGATATCGACTGAGAACATCAACATTTGTGCTTGATTTACCCGATCTGTGTTTTATTTCAAAATCAAACTCCGCCAATTCGGCTAACCAACTCATATCCATAGCCGTCTTTTTGGCTTTCATCATGTAGCTCAATGGACTATTATCAGTATACAGTATAAACTTATTCCCATAAAGGTAATCTCGGAATTTGTGAGTCACTGCCCACATCACTGCTAGCATTTCAAGCTTAGCCGAACTGTAATTTTTCATGTTTTTCTCATTTTGCTTCAAACTACGACTAGCGTAAGCAATAACAACTCTCTTGCCTTTTTGCTCCTGAGATAGGATCGCTCCAAGACCCTCTCGTGACGCGTCCGTTTCAACAATAAAAGGCAGGCTGAAATCTGGGAATGCAAGTATCGGTGCGGATGTTAACTTGTCCTTCAACAAGTCAAAAATATCTTGATGCTCTCGCGTCCATTTTGACACAATACGGATTTTAGACGGCTTGGTCTTACTATTCTTAGAATACAAGGAATATAACGGCGCGCAAATCTTCGAAAATCCGCGAATAAAACGGCGGTAATAAGAACACAAACCAAGATAAGCACGTAAATCATGCTCTGTAGCAGGAACTGGGAAATTCTTAATAGCCCGAATTTTGTCTGGGTCCGTATGGATACCTTGAGCTGATACCACGTGCCCTAAATATGACACACTCTTCTTGAAGAAATGACATTTTCTAGATTTTAACTTCAAACCGTGAGCTCTCAACCGTTTGAACACTAACTCTAGCTTTTCTAACATCCCATCTACACCTGGAGTGTATGCCAGAATATCGTCAAGATATATCACTAGGCCACCATCTTGGCAAAGGTCCCCAAAAGTTTTTCCCATTAACCGCATAAAAGTGGATGGACTATTACACAGGCCAAATGGAAGTCTTTGAAATTCGTACAATGCCCCTAGGGAGCGAAAAGCAGTTTTATGCTCGTCATTCTCATCTAGCGCTACTTGTAAATAGCCCTGCGTTAGATCTAGAGATGAGAAAAATTTAGCACCTGCTAATTTCTCCATAGACTCGTCCGGCCTTGGGAGGGGATAAGCATCCTTGATAGTTTTACGGTTTAATTGGCGATAATCCACACATATTCTCAGGGAAGAATCTTTTTTCCTAACGATTACCATCTGTGAAGCGTAAGGACTTTCACTCTCAGAAATTATACCACGTTTGAGCCATTCTTGAATGACTTTTTTGACCTCTGGGACCAAACCTGGTGGAACACGTCTGTCTGGGTGCTTTATCGGTACATTATCAGTTGTCAAAATTCGATGCTTAACAGTGTCGGTGAAGCCAACATCGTTGTCGTGAGCACTGAAAACATCAATATACCTCGAGACAAGTGACCGGAAACGACCCAAATCATGCGTACTTAAATTCGACCCAACATCCAGGTTCAAATCCCCAACAGCTATCTGCTCGGAGTTGTTAAAATCCAGCACTATTTCAGACTGACCACACGAGGTGTCTCCGAACGAGAAGTCAATATCTGGTAGTAGCTCCTCACACGAAACAGTCTTAGCAATCACTCGAGAAGACTTGAAGACAACGTCCCGATCCGAAAAGTTGGCGACTTGTACATACACAATCCCCCTTTGAACGCGACACAACGACGGGAAGACCACCAATCCAGGAGGCAAAGAACTGGATTGTAAACCCTCAACCAAAACCTCGCGGCTGGGAATGTTCCTTGTAGTACAGGTGATAACAACACAGCTGTTTGCACGAATCAAAACATTTTTCCCTATCGTTTTCACAAGTCCAATCACACCTGAATCCGAATCCGAAACCTTGGCATCAAATCTCGTTTTAGAACAGTCGTTCTCCTTAAACAAGCTCAAAATATTCCTGACATCAGACGTACTACGAGTGCAAGCGTTCTCGTCTTTGATTGCTAACCGCAGCAGATTGCAACCAATCACACCAGGAACCTCGGCTTTTCTGGATCGAGTGACTGGATCGACGGGGTCCTTTACAACCAACACGTACACGTCGGGATACAAAATACCTCCAAACCGAATATCAACTTTTATCAATCCAACACACGGCATAACGGAACCATTGGCTGCACGAAGAGTGACCATGGATGCAGACTCAGAGCTTAGATGACTTAACTTCTCACGATAATACGATTCTGTGACGGTCGTAACCTCTGAACCAGTGTCAACAAGGCAATTTGTCAAAACCCCAGATATCAAAACAGGCATAACAGGACGTCTTCCAGCAATATGCTGAACTTTACTGCGATCGGGAGGATTCGCGTTTGAGCCGTTTATATTATCACTCGATGTCTGGCTCTCAACACCAAGTGAATTCAGTTTAACGAATCCTGACGAGCGTTAGAAAAACCCCTGTTGAATCCACGCCCGCGACCTCGGCCACGCATATCATATCTCCGCTTTGTACAATTACGCGCAAAATGATTAGGTCCTTTGCAGTAGTAACAAACAGGTTCAGAACTGCTGGCGTCGTTACCTTTCGGTGTATCGGGATTTGGATCTTGTCTATCAGAAGCAGAATTCGAACGATGATAATATGAATTACCACGTCCACGCGATCGTCCTCGAAATCTGTCCGCGCTAAGACTACCACGGCCCGCTCCAGTCGTCAAAACTTTGACCGACTGCGACAAATCGCTCAAAATCTTGTCGTGCTTTTCCAACATACGGACAATATCCGATTTGTTTTCACCAAACTGGGCCTCAGACACAACATTAACCTTGGACTTATCATCAGTTACATCCGTTTTGACAGACTCTTGTGACGTGCAATCTGTATCATCGCCCCGTGAAACCCACGCTTTCGCTTTATCACGCAGTTGCCAAAATTCCAAAGACGACAGTTCTTCGTTCACACGGTGTAATTCGCGTCTCAGAGAAAGATCCCGAACGCCTTCGGCAAACGTTTCTTTCAATGTCTCTTGCATATCCGGAAAACAACGCGTGTCCAGTTTCTTCAAATACAACGCTTTTTCCATGAGTGCGTAAGAGTAATCATCCAGGGACTCGGATGACATTTGTTTACGGGCAAAGAATTGTCGATTTAATTTAACCACACTGTCCTTACTGCCATAAATACGTTGAAGAGCAGAAACAAGTTCCTCGAAAGACGCGTACCTCAAATTCAAATTCAAACGCAATTCGAGTTTAGGCTGTTTGTCAATGTGATCTAGAAGGAAATCTTTCCTATCAGAATCCGATTCGAACCGCTGTTCTATATACAAAATGGCAGATTCCAACCACTCGTCTATGTCATCGTTTATCGTGTATGATTTGATTTTCTTTTCTTTGCTAATGAACATTGGTTTAGATTGTTTGTAATGTCGCCCTTGCGAAATTTCTAACTCGCGCTCAAGACCGCTAATTTTTTCGCGCAACTGTCGCTCTAGGGCAGCATCCTGCCGACCTTCGTCTGTTTTATCTTCTTTGTCAGACATTATCTAATGGCACTCTTAAATATATTATCTTAATTATATGTACGACAGCAACAGTGAATCAATGAGCTATGATGAGTTGAAGTCACAAGTCATGAGTTAAAAGTCCGAAATGTAAAGTCCAAACATTAAAAGTCAATGAAGTTACTAATATAGAAAAGTCGAATGTCTGGAAAGTCAAAGTCCAGTAAAAAAAACTACTAAAAATCTACCCCAAGTCCTAATCTCCCAATGCCTAACACCTACATTTAGAAATATTACTAAGTCAATTCCTAAATCTAAAGGATACTATGAATATTTTATCCTAAATCCACCAGTGAAATTTATGAAAATATTTTACAACAATTCGAAATTTATACCAATTTTTTTTACAATACTAATAATACCAATACCAATTCTTCAAAAATAATTCAACCCAATGTACTAATATTTTCCTATACCAACGTCAATATTTTTTACCAATTAATGATACGATATTCCTAAAACATCAATTACAGAACAGTAATTCGAATATAGTAATGTGATTCAAATAGAATAATGTGTGATTCAACACACGAATTTAAATCGCCGAATTTTTCCAACAAATTATAAGCAATGTCACTTGCTAATGTCAATGTTCAATTTCGATAAAGTGTTCTATGCACCCCAGTAAAATGAATAAAAGTTCACAACCTGGTACAACTCAACTCAAGATGAGCGAAGATTCGTGCTGTGGTTCCACGGCGGCTGTACGTGTACGAGCGATGAACGCGTGCGTGCGCTGGCTTCACACGTCGTGGGCGCGTCGATGTACGTGTTGTGCTCGAGAGCTCACCGCGGATGCTGTGTACGGTGCTGTTGACGAAGCGTCGAGTAGGCTGTCTGCCCCGCTGTCACGGGCCGCGCTGTCTAGCGGAAAACGGCGGCTCCCCCGGACGAAGCGACTTGTCGGACCTGGCTTGTACGGCACGGCTGGCTTGCTTGTAGCGACGGTCCTCAGGCGGCGGCCCCACGTGGCCCAGGCAATCCCTCACGGGGTGTCGGCGGTTGCTCGCAGCGCCACATCTGACCGAGTCACAGGAACGAGCCGTCGATGGTTTAATCGTTTATTGTAACATAGAAATATACCTAAAAATAACAATATAAATATTTGTATAAAACGTATACAATGAATATGACGAATAGATGAATGAACAGTATTTCATTACTAGTATTTCCAGATTCAGAAAGAACTGTATGAGTCGTGATACAATACCAATATATGCAATAACCGAATTACATAATTATATATTTGATATTTGGATTACACTGGTTGTAAACGTACCCCGTGAGTGCAGAATACTTCACCGTTTAGCATGAAAGTATAACAACGTGGTAAACCGCCTGAGACCAACTAACCTAACATGATATAAGATATTACGAATAGTTTAGTCACAACCCAGTAATAATCCGTTTCTAATATGATACTGTTGAAATAAATTCCAATATAATAAGATATAGCTAAACTAAACCCAAGGTACTACATACCCCCATGTGCCGTAAGGTCAAGTCTGTCGATGTTGTCCGGTGGACAGCGAGCGTGGAACTGACCACGAGGAAAGTCTGAGAAGGGAGACTTCAATGCATCGGTCGTCAATAGTCAATTCTGATTGGTCGATGTATGGTGATGGCATGGTGATGTGATAAACATTTGCTTATTATTTTTATTAGGAATAACCTTGTGCTTAGGTTAAATGCATTAGTTTAGTCATCTTAAATAACCAAATAACCCTTGGATGCGCATACAGATTCATCGGCCTTATCGAAAGAGTTTATCAATCGAACGCGAGACATCCTATATCGCAAATACTGTGGTATACAGACGCTATGACGGTAACTGATAATAGCGATGCAACGTTATGCACAAATCATAATGTACTCGGTATGAATGACGGATACAGAACATAACGCACGGTCACATAATATTTTTTTTTTTTTTTTTTTTTTTTTTTCCGTGTTGTTGTTGCTGCTAACTGCCACCGCTCTTTCTTCTCCGTCTCCGCCAAACTGCCAACCGTCTCCGTCTACCGCTACACTGCCAACCGCCTCCGTCCACCGCTACTCTGCCATCCGCCTCCGTCAACTGCTACTCTGCCATCCGCCTTTTCTTCTCCGTCTCCGCCAAACTGCCAACCGCCTCCGTCTACTGCTACTCCGCCATCCATCTCCGTCAACTGCTACTCTGCCATTCGCCTCAAGGTTCCTCCTCATCCGCGGTGTGGTACTCGGAAGTTTCCGATTCCGTGTCCGGGGTGGGAGAAGGTGGTTTATATTCCCACACCCGGATCTCTGCCTCCCAGTCTTCCACCGGCTGAACTTCCTCTTCTGGTTCCGTCGATATCACCAGTCCCGGCTCCCAATCTTCCGGAGGTGAGTCTTCCGCTGCCCTAAGACAGCCCTGCGGATCCGGAACCCAAACCGGAGGATCGATCGGTTCCGGTTGTTCGATGGGAGCGGCTGCTCCGGCATCCCAGTCAGGTCCAAACGGAAGCTGGTCCGCATAAGTTTCCGGAACTGGATTCTCCCTAGGTGACTGTGTGCAGAATCTCCGGAACCGCCTTCGCCGGGACTGCGTTGCTGTTCCCCGCCAGGCCGAATCAAAGGTTCCCACATGGTTGAGAGTTGCCTCGTCCTGAGGAGGACGGTTCCCGGAAGGGTACTTCCAGCCGTGCATCTCCCGGAGATGCCGCCTAAGGTCGTTCGCCCGGTTGCCGTAGAAGGCACACAAACAGCAATGATATCTCTGGGCTGGGCACACATGCCGTCTCCTGTCCGTCGCACTCTCGAACATCCGGTCACACCGCTTACACAGCCGGCTATAATCCAGTGGCTGAGGGCTTGCCCAATCTCTGCTCCGGCCGCGATCTTGTCTTTCAAGGAACGCCGAGTAGGCCATTCCGGAAGGCCGGGAAACTGAAATTGTCGATCTACTGCACCGCTTTTACTGCACCGCTTCTGCACCGCTTCTCCGGACTGGTGGTCTTCCGGGAAACACTTAGTCGTTTTTCACTGCAAAATCTGCCGCTGCCGGAAAATGCTGGACTTGATTCAATTCCGCCAAACTTTGTCTGCGATGTGCACAGCTCGAGGTCTGCTCTCCAACTGCTGTCAGAGCCCGATTTCAAGGCCCTTTTATACCCTTTCTGCTCACGTGACTTGAAAAGCTCCACGCTGATTGGCTGCCTCAGGAGCGACGTCACAATTATGCAAAAACTCAACCGTTAACCGAGAGGTGTCCGTCTCCGGCTCAACTGGCTTCTCCGGGTTTTTCCGGCTCCCTTTCAACTGCTTCTCCGAGCGAAGTATCTGCAATTTTGAAGTATCTCTGCCATCAGGAGGGTTGAATAGAGTCTCAGCCAGTTGAATCTGCCTCTCAGACGAACATCTAGACTGCAAGTTGGGCGTTTCCGCCATCTGTACTGCTTCGTCAACTGCATATCTGCTCACTGGTATTACTGCTTGTCGACACTGGAAACTGCATACATTCTGTCCAGAAGGAGGCGCCTTCCTATCTGGGGTGATGTTTCTCCGTTTCTGTCAATCTGCAGTCGGTTTACTGTCTCTGCTAAGTGGAAACTCTGGTCGGATGTCTACAGCCGGAAAACTTTTCCGTCTTAATTCTCCGTATACGGAAGACGTGTAGCTGCTTCTCTGGAGATACTAGACCGCTAACCCAGGTTCTTCCGGACCCCTGGCCGCTACCCTGGACTGGTTGACTATGCGCTCAACCCAGTCAGAACCTCTAGGATGTCTCTATCCGGTCTCTGCACCGCTTTCCGCTCTGCTTCCTTTCTCCGCCCTGTTTCCGGAACCAGCACTTGCTCACTGCTCCGACTTCTTGCGGTCGCTCTCTGCCGGAACTCAACGTTTTACCAGGGTCTCAGCTATCTCCTTCTCCTGCTCTACAGCTCACTCCGTCTTCTCATATTTCTTCGTCCTCTGCGGCTTTACTCCGAGTCCGTATCCGACTCAGAGACCGTCTGTTCCGTCTCCGGAACACTACTCTGCTTCGGCGGCTCCGTCTGCCTCCAGGAATCCGCCATTCTCCGCTTCATCCATCTCGGATGCTTGACACCATTATACGGTTTCAGCAAATCGAAGTGAACCACCTTCTGCCGAGTTTCACTCTCTGCAATCTCGTAGGTCACGTCGGTAAATCTGCTCAGCACTAGCTTTGGACCGCTCCACTTCCTCTGCAACTTGGGAGCTTTGCCCTTCTTCCGTGTTTTGACCGCCATCCACACTCGGTCTCCTGGCTGGAACTGATTGTCGACCTTCCTCCGGTCGTACAGCTTCTTCTGCCATTCCATCTCTCTGCCAGATTTCGCTCGAACCGCCTTGTATACTGCTTCTAGTCGCTCCCGGAGCTGACTGCCATACTCTGTTACTTCTGCTGTCGATTCGCCCGGCGGCCTGCCAATCAGTAACTCTACCGGAGTGTTGACTTCTCTGCCCAGCATCAGCAAATTGGGACTCTGCCCGGTTGTCTCCTGCGGGGTACTCCGGTAAGCTGCCATCGCCAATGGAACTAGCTGATCCCAGTTGGTCTGCCGCTCGCTTACGTACAGGCTCAGGATCTGCTGCAGCGTCCGGTTGAATCGCTCAATGAAACCGTCCGACTGGGGTCGGAAAGCGGTTGTCCGTGTCTTGTGAATCCCCAGGATTCTGCAAACATTTCTCAGCAAGTCGGACTCGAAATTTCTGCCTTGGTCGGTGTGGATCTCCATCGGGATACCGTACCGCGCTGCAAACTGGTTGACGAATATGTCCGCAACCGTCACCGCTTCCTGATTCGGCATCGGGTAAGCCTCTACCCACTTGGTGAAGTAATCACCGATTACTAAGATGTACCGGTTCCCCCGGGTGGATTTAGGTAACGGACCCATCACGTCCATTGCCACCCTCTCCATGGGCGCTCCAACCCGGTATTTCTGCATCGGAGATCGTTTCAAGTTCTGCATACTTCTTGACGCACATTCGTCACAGCTCAGCACCCACTGCTTTATGTCCCGCATCATAGCCGGCCAGAAATACCGCCTCCGAATGCTAGCCGCCATCCTTCTGCTTCCGAGGTGTCCTCCCGTCCGGCTCTGATGGGCCAGACGGAAAATCTCCTGTCTCAGCTCCTTTGGGGTTATTAACTGCATTCGGCTGGTTCCTTCTGCCGTTTTCCATTTCCGGTAGACTACTCCGTCGACTTTCAGCAAGGTCTTCCGCATCCCGTACAGCACTTTCTCCTCGCTGCTCATGCTGGAAAAGCCTGCACTGCCAGCTGTACCGCTCCCGTCTATCAACGACGTCACCAGTGGGTACCAAGGTTCTGCTTGCTGCATTCTCCGCAAATCATCTGGTCAATATTTCTGCCCCAGCACAGTATCCTGGTCCGCATTTTCCGCCAGCCTAATCTGCTCTGCAACCGCGTCCGCTTTTCCTGGAACTGCCTTCTCCGTCACCACAACCGGCTTCCGGGACGCTGCTTTCTCCGTCACCGCAACCGCAACCGGCTTCCGGGACGCTGCTTTCTCCGTCACTGCAACCGCCTTCCTTGTGACTGCTTTCTCCGTCACCGCAACCGCAACCGGCTTCCGGGACGCTGCTTTCTCCGCTACTGCAACCGCAACCGGCTTCCGGGACGCTGCTTTCTCTGTCACCGCAACCGCAACCGGCTTCCGGGACGCTGCTTTCTCTGTCACTGCAACCGCAACCGGCTTCCGGGACGCTGCTTTCTCCGCTACTGCAACCGCCTTCCTTGGGACTGCTTTCTCCGCTACTGCAACCGCCTTCCTTGGGACTGCTTCCTCCGTCAGTTCTTCTTCTCCGCCCGATCTCCGTGACCGCTTCCGGCGTCCCCCCTTCCTTGGCTTGGGCTGAGGAGTTTCTTCACTTCGTGTCTGCCGGATCCTTTCTCTGTAGTTCCATGCGTCTATCTTGGCTTGTTTCCAGTCGATCTTTCCGCATTGGCTGCAAGGGGATCTGGACAAGGCATCCGCGTTATTATGGATTCGCCCCGGACGATGTTCGATGTCGAAATGAAACTCACTCAGGAGCTCAATCCACCGGGCTACCTGCCCCTGGGGCTCCTTGAAATTCATAAGCCAGGTAAGACTGCCATGATCTGTGCGAAGAAGAAAGTGTCGTCCCAGCAAGTACTGCTTATTCTTCTGTACCGCAAACACAACCGCCAGGAGCTCCTTCCGGGTGACACAGTATCTCCGTTCTTCTTTGGTTAGGCTGCGGCTCCAGTAGGTTATCACCCGCTCCTGGTTGCCCTGCTTCTGTGACAGTACTGCCCCCAACCCGGTGTCACTGGCGTCTGTGTCCAGGATATATCGGCCTTGCTCCCTTGGGTACCCGAGTATCGGTGCCGATACTAGGCGGTTCTTCAGCTCTGCAAATGCCTGTTCTTGCTCCGTCTGCCACCGAAACTGCACCCCTTTTTCCGTCAAGTGATTCAGCGGCGCTGCAATCTTGGAGAACTTCGGCACGAACTTCCGGTAATAGGAGCATAGTCCCAGAAAACTGCGCAGCTCCGTCAGGTTGGTGGGTGTCCGCCACTTCCGTACTGCCTCTGTTTTTGCCGGGTCGGTGCGGATACCGTCTCTGCCAACTATGTGACCTAGGAAAGACACCTCCGGCTGGAAGAACTTGCATTTTGACGGTTTGACTTTGAGGTCTGCCTCTCTCAGCTTGTTGAAAACCTCCTGAAGATCACGGATGTGATCCTCCAGGGTCTTGCTGTAGACTATGATGTCGTCCAGATATATGAGGCAGGTCTTCCAGGACAATCCGCCTAGCACCTTCTCCATCAACCGCTCGAACGTTCCCGGAGCATTGCACAAGCCGAAACTCATGACTTTGAACTGGTAAAGGCCGCCAGGAACACAGAAGGCCGACTTTTTCCGGGCGTCTTCATCCATCCCGACCTGCCAGTAGCCACTGGTCAGGTCGAGAGTGGAGAACCATTTGGCGTCTGCACAGGCTGCTATGGTGTCGTCTATTCTCGGCAACGGATAAGCATCTTTCTCCGTGACTGCATTTAACCGCCGGTAATCGACACAGGACCGGGTAGTCCCATCCTTTTTCTTTACGAGAACAATCGGGGGAGCCCACGGACTGCTACTTTCTTCAATGACGTTCTTGTGTTTCATCTCCTGAATCAGACTGCTCACCAGCTCTCTCTTGTCTGGCGGAATTCGTCTGGTTGGCTGCTTAATCGGCCGGTGACTGCCCGTGTTTATCTGATGTTGTACCTCGTTGGTCTGCCCCAGTTCTCCGGCATCATTACTGAAGGTTGGCTTATTCCGAAATAGGAGGTCGGTTACTCTCTCGCGGAAATGACTCGGCACTGCATCCTGGGTCTGCTCTGCTAACTGCCGCAGCTTTTCGTACCCGCTGCAATTCCGCCCGGCCTCCGACTCCGTGGAAATCTGCACCTTCCTGCTCCGCTCCGCCAACGGCACAACACTGCAACCGGCTGCTAAGGTGGTCATCGTCGCCAACTGCGCTCCTTTCTTGATGATTACCGGCTCTGCCATCACATTGATCACTCGAACCGGGACTGTTCCTTGCTTTATCCGGGATAAAGTTCTCCCGATCAGCCAAGGTCTTTTCTCAGTAGGCTCCTGCGGCATTTCTAGTACTCCTTCTGCTTCCCGGACACCCTCTGCTTGTCCTATTATCAGCTGTTCCGTTTCCGGCGGAATTTGGTAATCTGCTATAGCGTTGATCGGAAACGGCTCCCTGGTCTGCTCGAACATGGTGAGGAACACCTCCTGGCTGCCCATCTGCATGGTCATTCGGTCGAAATTTATGCCGGAAATCCGGGAACGGATGAAATCCATTCCCAGTATTCCTTCGTCTTCACAGTCTGCAATCTCGAATGTCACGGTCTCAGCTACTCCTGCGATGTTGAGTGGGAGTTCTTTCCGGCCATGCGTCCGTATGTTACTTCCGTCAACCATCGAAAGACGAATCGGCGACCGCTTCAGCTTCATTCCGGGCTTCCGGATCCGTTCCCAGGTTTGTAGGTTGAGCATTGTGACAGTGCTGCCGGTGTCGATTATCAGCGTTACTGGCTCTCCGCATACTCTGGCTGTCACACACATGCCCACCTCGCCCCTGGGACCGGGTCCGTGAACCACCTGCCGGTTATGGGGGTGTCCTCTCTTCCGGGTCCCGGATTTCCCCTTTTCCGCGACCCGCTCTAGTTTTCCGGCTGCTGCTGCTGCTGTTGTCGCGGCGACTGCTGCTGTTGTGGTTGACGCCGCTGCTGCTGCTGCTTCGGCTGCCTACAGTCTCGGGCAAAATGCCCTTTCCGGCCACAGTTGAAGCATTCCAAATCCGCTCGGGAACTGCGCTGCTGCTGCTGCCGGCTAACCGCTTCCTTGACCTGAGTCATCAGATCCGCCGACTGCTGCTGAGTCTGCTCGGCTTGCTTCCGCAATTCGTTCACCTGCTGGCTCCACTCCGGCTCCGTGTTCAGCTGCCTCGTCCGGTGTCGCTCCGCTGGTCTGCTGTTGTCCGTCTTCATAATACTCTCATACTCGGTAGCGAAAGCCAGGGCCTGCGACAGCGTTTCCGGGTGGCTTTTCAATACCGATAACCGCATATCTCGGTTAGTCAGACTGTTGCAGAAATGCATCTTCATGAGCACTTCTGTTGTTGCCGGATCCGCTTTTGGGTAAGCTAGCCGCGTCTTGCTCCGTATGTCTCTGGCCAGCTCGGACAGCTCCTCCTCCGGCTGCAATTTCCGTGTCTGCAATTCCGCCTGGAAAACAAATGTTTTCTCCCCCGGACAAAACTGCTGTTTTAATGCCGCCACAACCGTATCAAAGCTGCGTCTCTGCTCCGCGGACAGATCCAGTAGTATGCTGCGGGCGTTACCCCTCAAACTGACACATAAGTTCAGCGCCTTTTCCTCTGCTGACCAACGGTAGTACCGAGCGTATTCAAGGAGGTGAGCCTCATACTCCGGCCATGGATCAGTTCCGTCGTATGTCATTAATCTGGCTACTCCTGCCCTTGGTGCTGGTTGTTGTACTGCTTCTGCCTGCTGCTGCTTTCCGGTTACTGCCAGGTGCTGCTGAAACACCTCCATTTGGGTCGCCAATAATCTGGTCAGGTTGTCGACTAAATTCTCTCCGCCTTCCGGTTCCGCATCCGGTTCCCGATCGCCAGCCTGGTCCGGAGAGTTAATTTCCGCCTCTGCTAACTGCTCTGCAGGCTGTACTCCTTGAGGACCCCGAAGGGGCTCTTCTGCAACTGCTTTCTGCATTTCCGGCTGCAACAGCTTCCGCTCGGCAGGACGAACTGCTTCCTTTTCCGCAACCGGCATCTGCAACGGCTCAGCTCCTACTGCTCCTACAGGCTGCTCCGTGTCCGACACGGCTGTCTTCAGCTGCTGTTCCGCCAATTTGCCCCGTCTAGTAGTCATACTGCAGATGATCCCACCGCTGCCACCAAAAAGTTGTAACGGGTTTGCACCCTTCTGTGACGTCTTGATAAACCGGTTTTCTAGGGAGGTGGGCGAGTTGTTATTTAACCGGAGCCGAAACGGTAAAACTCCGGAAAACTGCTACTGCTGTACGGTTGAACTCCGGCTAGAAGTCTCTAAGGTTGGTAGCGTGGTCTGGAATGGACCTCTTAACCGTTGTCCGACTGCTAATCTGCAACTGCACCTGTAAAGTAAGGATCCGGAGGCGTTTCCGTCTCCGGGTACTGCAACTGCTTCGTCGGGATACCGCTTTACTGCAACAGCTCCGTCGTTTTCCGTCTTACTGCAAACTGCGACTGCGCCTGGAATAAAGAATCCGGGAACGTTGCCGTTTCCGAATACTGCAACCGCTCTGCCAGGTTCCGCCGCACTGCAATCTGCTCCGGTTGGCTCCGCCTCACCGCAACCTGCGACTGCACCTGAAATGGAGTATCTCGGAAGTGTTCTCACTTCCGGTTTCCGCAACCGCTCCGTCAGGTACTGCCTCTGCAACTCCGTCGTCCGATACCGCCTCTGCAACTGCTTTGTCGTTCCCGTCTCCGCAACTGCTCTGTCCGATACCGCCTCCGTAGTTGCTCCGTTGAATTCCACCTCCGTCTCCGTCTCCGTCTCCTTCCTCGGTGATCTGGGTTCTTAGATCACCCTAAGACGTCGTTACAACTTGGTCTTAACCGACTGTGGTCTTATCTCCCTTCACTCCGTATTACTTTCTTTTCCGGTGAACTAACTTTATTATAAATTCCAGTTCCCTAACGAACACGGAAAAACAACTCGGTTGAAGTTTTCATGTTTATTTTCCAAGTGCACAGTCAGAAGACTTAACTGCTATCATCTGGATGACTCTATCCGGAACAAGGGAGTACTCTGCTATGGGAGAAGGGGTCTGCACAGGTCGACGTCAGGACACCAACTCCGCCGTCCGCTGTGAAGCGGGGGCTTTTATAGACCTGAGACCCACGTCACGTGACCAACCTATTGTGACGTCATAGTCCGCCAAAACACTGATATTTTCCGGATTTCTAAAAACACTCTAGGACCAATCAGTGGCTGACACGTCACCTTTGAAACCGAAAACGAGGCTGATCACATGACCTTCCGGAAATAACGTCATTACGTTTTTGTACTCCATTGTTCCGGCTCCGTGTCCGGTTCCGTCTCCGGTTCCGGCTCCGTCTCCGGCTTTACCGACATCATAAATTACTAAGTTCCGAGACGGAAAAACTTTAAAACATTAACAATACGGAACCGTATGATACGGTGGCTCATTACCGCCAATTACGTTCGTGTATTTCTCACTCCATTTATAATTACCACCTCATAATATTCACCGCGTTTATAATTTCCACTCCGTTTATAATTATCACCTCACAATTTTCACCCCGTTTATAATTTACACCTCGTTCATAATTATCACCTCAGAATTACCACCGCGTTTATAATTTCCACCCCGTTTATAATTATCACCTCACAATTTTCACCCCGTTTATAATTTACCGCGTTCATAATTATCACCTCAGAATTACCACCGCGTTTATAATTTCGACCCCGTTTAGAATTATCACCTCACAATTTTCACCCCATTCATAATTTCCACCCCGTCTATAATTAACACCTCAGAATTATCACCGAGTTTATAATTATGAATTGATCACAATTATTACTAGGTACAGAATTTCAATTGTTGCATTGAGTCTTACTATGAACACTCTTGGTATTATGTGTACCGTATTGACGCGCATATAAGGACATGTCCTCATATATGAGCACTTCCTTTTATCCGGACATAAATACATGTCCTTATATGAGAACTTTCTTTAGAAACTGCCTGTAAAACATCTGACCCACATATGAGGACATTTTGCATGTCGATGATTATAAGTTGTGAAAAATGACGCAACTAGAACACATGTAGCACGTACCACTACGTATACCATGTTCATCATATTAATCTCGAGTATTCTTGTGGTCTTGAAATTAAATTGTATTCATGTTGAATGTATGTGTTATAGACCTACAGCGAATTGTGTGTCACTCAAAGGGACAAAATTAATTGCGCCAATAATTTAATTAGGCCCCCAATTCTTCAGTTTATTGTAGTGCATATAGTGTCCTTATATATGAATAAACGGGGTGTTTTATGTCTGGATAAAAGGCCATCTCCTTATAAGTGAACATGTTTTGAATTTTCGATATATTGTGATAATGGACAAATCCACATATAAGGACCTGTCCTTATATGCGCTTCAATTCGGTCGCTGTAGAGGCATTTCCACAAGCATCATGTTGCCCTAGGGCTGCAGATGCTCATGAAGTGAGGTGATAATTATAAACGGGGTGGAAATTATAAACGCGGTGATAATTATGAGGTGATAATTGTAGACGGGGTGGAAATTATAAACGGGGTGAAAATTGTGAGGTGATAATTATAGATGGGGTGGATATTATAAACTCGGTGAATATTGTGAGGTGATAAATATAGATGGGGTGGAAATTATGAACGTGGTGATAATTCTGAGGTGATAATTATAGATGGGGTGGATATTATAAACTCGGTGAATATTGTGAGGTGATAATTTTAGATGGGGTGGAAATTATAAACGCGGTGAATATTGTGAGGTGAAAATTATAGATGGGGTGGAAATTATAAACGCGGTGAATATTGTGAGGTGAAAATTATAGATGGGGTGGAAATTATAAACGCGGTGAATATTGTGAGGTGATAATTATAGACGGGGTGAGAAATGCAGGAATATAATTGGCGGTAAGGAGCCACCGTAGTATGAACCTTTAAACACATATACATTTTAATAAACGGTTATTTAACCATAATATCACAAAACACTAACAGAATTACCTAGGGGAAACTTTTGGGTACGCCCCAAAACCGTTACAGTATCGTGATGAAACTTGACAAACGTATGCCAATATTTTTGACAGGCCTACTTCAAATGGGAAGCAAACGGCGATTTAATTCTTTCAGCTCAAAAAAGCTAGCATTATCAGAGTCGTAGGCCCATTACTGCACAGACCGACTAGGCCCAGGCCTAGCGCGCGGAATTTTAGGCGGGCGCCATTTTTCAGAGAACTTTTTGACACGATGCAGATTATCGCTGTCGTTGAATCGGAATACGATCACGCATACGATGATATTCTGCCAATAATTCCCCCCTCCCTCTCTCCCAAAATCTTGAATCCTAATGAAAGCCAATGAGCCCGCCACAACCAGGCGCAGTGGGCGTGTACGGAAATGGGAGTGGGGGTAGACGCCGGTTATTCTTGAAAAAAAAATTAAATTGTTGCTGTAAAACAAACATATTGTAACGGGTTTGCACCCTTCTGTGACGTCTTGATGAACCGGTTTTCTTGGGAGGTGGGTGAGTTGTTATTTAACCGGAGCTGAAACGGTAAAACTCCGGGAAACTGCTACTGCTGTACGGTTGAACTCCGGCTAGAAGTCTCTAAGGTTGGTAGCGTGGTCTGGAATGGACCTCTTAACCGTTGTCCGACTGCTAATCTGCAACTGCACCTGTAAAGTAAGGATCCGGAGGCGTTTCCGTCTCCGGGTACTGCAACTGCTCCGTCGGGATACCGCTTTACTGCAACAGCTCCGTCGTTTTCCGTCTTACTGCAAACTGCGACTGGAATAAAGAATCCGGGAACGTTGCCGTTTTCGAATACTGCAACCGCTCTGCCAGGTTCCGCCGCACTGCAATCTGCTCCGGTTGGCTCCGCCTCACCGCAACCTGCGACTGCACCTGAAATGGAGTATCTCGGAAGTGTTCCCACTTCCGGTTACCGCAACCGCTCCGTCAGGTACTGCCTCTGCAACTCCGTCGTCCGGTACCGCCTCTGCAACTGCTTCGTCGTTCCCGTCTCTGCAACTGCTCCGTCCGATACCGCCTCCGTAGTTGCTCCGTTGAATTCCACCTCCGTCTCCGTCTCCTTCCTTGGTGATCTGGGTTCTTGGATCACCCTAAGACGTCGTTACAACTTGGTCTTAACCGACTGTGGTCTTATCTCCCTTTACTCCGTATTACTTTCTTTTCCGGTGAACTAACTTTGTTATAACTTCCAGTTCCCTAACGAACACGGAAAAACAACTCGGTTGAAGTTTTCATGTTTATTTTCCAAGTGCACAGTCAGAAGACTTAACTGCTATCATCTGGATGACTCTATCCGGAACAAGGGAGTACTCTGCTATGGGAGAAGGGTGCTGCACAGGTCGACGTCAGAACAACAACTCCGCCGTCCGCTGTGAAGCGGGGGCTTTTATAGACCTGAGACCCATGTCACGTGACCAACCTATTGTGACGTCATAGTCCGCCAAAACACTGATATTTTCCGGATTTCTAAAAACACTCTAGAACCAATCAGTGGCTGACACGTCACCTTTTAAACCGAAAACGAGGCTGATCACATGACCTTTCGGAAATAACGTCATTACGTTTTTGTACTCCATTGTTCCGGCTCCGTCTCCGGTTCCGTCTCCGGTTCCGGCTCCGTCTCCGGCTTTACCAACATCATAAATATACCAAGTTCCGAGACGGAAAACCTTCTAAACATTAACAATACGGAACCGTATGAACCTTTAAACACATATACATTTTAATAAACGGTTATTTAACCATAATATCACAAAACACTAACAGAATTACCTAGGGGAAACTTTTGGGTACGCCCCAAAACCGTTACAATATCCAATACGTTACAGTATATTGAACAGTGAGATTTTCCTATTAAAAAACATTGCAAATACATAAATGTATCTAGACATAAATCCCCATGTACTCCTGCTGCTCGCCACCTAAGAAGAATGTTGTTTAAAAATCCCTTGAAATGAATGATCTAAAAATCAAGTTGACAGTGTCTAAAACTGGAACATCATCTTGAATTAAGATAATTTGCATAAAAAAACGCATTGTCTGAGAAGTTCAAAATTTAAATCGGGAGCGTCACAGAAAACGAATGAGGCTTCAGCTGCTTTTGGGGCCCCTGGGCGGGCCCCAAATCACCGGCCCTGAGTCCACACTCGATTTTCTGCTTAATTTGGGTTAAAAGGTGCAATCCTTTGAGAGCAGCATTTTTGTGTGAAAAAGGCTACACCCCAACGTCTTCTTATGCTTCTAGTACACAGTATGCTTCTAAACGGGAATCGATCCCTGAGCTTTCAGTTTTTGGTTGACATGTTGTAGAAAAACGGTGTGACAGAATTTCAACAATATGAGTAGCCTACGTGTTTTGTGTATATCGAAACGAACATCAGAAACTACGGACATGGCTCTACATCTCAATGAGGGGTTATCGGGTCGAACGAGAAGGGGAAGGAGGGGTGCGTTGGCCTAAACGCACAAAATCAGAGTTCTTACTGTCATGAATCGGATTCAATATGCAAGAGAATCGATATTTGAGCGTTTGTTTCAGTAGAGGTCGAAACTGTGATTTTGTGAATATATTGCCATTATCATTCCCACTACAACACACCCATATCTTTATTCGGAGGTTGGTAGTTCCTGTTATATATAGGTAATGCGTATGAACTAAATATCGATTGATATTGTATTGCTTTCCAATATATAAATGTAGAAGAAAGCAAATAATTAATTTATAGGCCTCACAACGAAATTTCTCGAAACTATGTGGCATAGGAGCCTACCATGCTACAGTATAGGCCCTAACCATTATGCCTGATCACAGAGTAGGCCTAGCATTCCATGTATATTTCCACCAGCAAACAAGTCAGTCATTTGTCTAATCGCTGGGACATTGAAAATATAATGTAATTATACCAAAATAAAATAATATCGGACACATTCATTTGAATATATCTATTTACCGCACCCACCACACCCCCACCCCTCCCGCAAGATCACATCACGGTTTATCCTGTCTGCCTTTTCACCTTCCGGGGAGAAGGGTGTGTGTGTGTGGGGGGGGGGGGGCGGGAACGGGTGGGGTGATAGAGGTTTCACGTGCTAATCCCCCATGTCACTCACTATGAATATTGGATGTATGTGTGACAGTTTACCGTATCATATCCATAATTTCTACTTTGTATTTTGTCTTTCATATGTAGGCCTACCTGGTATCAGAAATACATAGACCCTATCTCTCGTTATGTATTTCTGCTGGTGTCCATGTTCAGCTCTAGCGAAACATTGTACAACTGGTGTGAATTAGATCCTGATTAAATCTTGTATCTTGTGCCTCCCCGCCTCCATTTCAGCCTAAAACACATCTTCGTGATACCCCCCCCCCCTCTCACCCCCGCCCTAACCCCGTTCTTCAGTACTTTACCCCATACAAAATTGAATACTATTGCATGTAGAACAATTTAATAATCACATCAAATTTCATGTCCATGGCCCTTTAAGCTTGTATAATACAGTTTGCATCACGAACATATAAAAAGGCACACCTAATGGTGACGTTGAAGTTCACAAAGATGACCTTTATTGGTCACCTGCAACGCTTAAAACCAAATTTGTGTGCTAACCTATCTTAGGTCTTCAAGGCTTGGGCTAATATTTTATATGGAATTATTATATTATCTCTTCAAGCGGATACATCTAGTGAACCGGTAATTTATGCCATGTCACCGACATTTCTGCAAGGCACTCTTTGCCTATGTTTTTTATAACATGACAATCGGTTTGCAAATAACATCAGTTATTTACATAACAGAGGATGAGCCGTTTGATATATGGCAAGAAAATGTCCATGTAATGCGTGTTTCCACGAAAAAAAAAGAAAATCGTTCACTGAGTAAATGAAAATACGGTACTAGTAATACTTGTGAGCTTGTAATTGTCTTTGCACGATACTCTGAATTTCGAACAAAAAAAAAATAAACAAACAATGAACTTCCCACTTGTATCATCTGGTAATGCATGTAAAATATTAATGTTTGGAAAATAATATCGGATGTCTCGCCTCCTCAGCAGGGGTGTGCTCACCATCCAGTGTACGACAGGTCAAACAAAGAGGAAATGAGAACTTTGTTAGCTGGCTTTAAAAAAAATTAGCCCAAGGGCTAAGAAAGGTTACCGGACAATATACATTTTAGATATTAGCCTTTTGTCCAGTGACCTTGAAAATAAAGTCACTGATGGATTCAAGGCCATGAAATTTTCAACAAATATATCACTTCTATTATGTATATCACTTCTATAAGTGAGATATTAGCCATTCTGTGATGTAACCTTGAAAATGAGGTCAAAGTTCAAGTTCAAGGTCATGAAAATATTCAGTATATATCACTCCTCTATATTCGCAATTGATTCCTAAGCTGTAAAGACGATAATAAGCGACATATTAGCCATTCTGTTCTCTGACCTTGAAAATGGGATCAAAGGTCAAATTCTAGATCACAAAATATCCAGCATACATCATTTCCTATATGTTCACTATGGACCCCTAAGCTGTAAATTTGATAATAAGAGAGATATAAGTCATTTTGTATTCTGACCTTGAAAATAAAATGACTGACCTTGAAATTTAGGTCAAGGGTCAAATTCAAGGTCATGAGAATATTCAGAATATATCATTTCCTATATGTTCACAATTGATTCCTAAGCTGCAAAGTCGATAATAAACAAGATATTAACCAATTTCGTACTGTTGACCTTGAAAATGAGGTCAAAGGTCAAATTCAAGGTCACGAGAATATTCAGCATATATCATTTCCTATATGTTCACAATTGATTCCTAAGCTGTAAAGTCAATAATAAGCGAGATATTAGCCATTTTGTCCTGTGACCTTAAAAATGAGGTCAGAGGTCATATTCAAGGTCACGAGAATATTCAGCATGTATCATTTCCTATATGTTCACAATTGATTCCTAAGCTGTAAAGTCGATAATAAGCGAGATATTAGCCATTTTGTCATGTGACCTTGAAAATGAGGTCAAAGGTCAAATTCAAAGTCACGAGAATATTCAGCATATATCATTTCCTTTATGTTCACAATTGATTCCTAAGCTGTAAAGTCGATAATAAGCGAGATATTAGCCATTTTGTCCTGTGACCTTGAAAATGAGGTCAAAGATCAAATTCATGGTCACGAGAATATTCAGCATATATCATTTCCTATATGTCCACAATTGATTCTTAGTCTCTAATCTCAATATTAAGTGAGATATTAGGCTTAATGTGTCCCATTATAAAGCATAGGAAAATTTAACATGGGAAAGTCCCATTTGGGCCGAGTTTGGGCCCAAAATGGCCCACTTCGAGCGATTCAAAGTCAACGAAATTTATACATGTCACAGGGGTACATATGAGGAGTGTTATGCATCAATAAGAACAACAGTTACTGAACAGATTTTGAGAAAACGACCGTCAAAGTCCAAAATCAGGCATTTTCCGTCGAAAATGGCCGCCTTTTTGAAAAAAATGCGAAAATCGAAAAACTAAAAAAACCTTTCCTTGAAATATTTTTAGGTATTTTTGTGCAAAATTTCAGAAAGATTCGACCGTAAACTTTAAAGATAAAAATGTGAATGGACGACGGACGGACGGACGACGGACGACGGACGACGGACGACGGACGCAACGCCACGGCAATAGGTTATCGGACCAAAGGTCCGGTTACCTAAAAATAAGGGAAAGTGGCATTCGGACACCACAGTGACACTATATACCCGGGTAGCGCCTACCGGGGTTTCCCGTAATATGACCCACCCGATTTATGGCCCATGGGCGATCTTTCGGAAAAAATTCCAAAAGATGGCCCATGGACCATAATTCGAATTCTTTTTTTTTCATTTTCGGTGATGTGGTTTTTAGCTTACCGCCCCATAAGGGCCGATAAGCTTTTGTCGTGGTTTTTCGTCCGTCGTACGTCGTCGTCGTCGTCGTCGTTGTCCGCCACATCCTGTTAACATTTTTTATCTTTTTTTTGGGCTGATGAATTTGTCCATAAATTTGTGTGAATATGTATTGCGTCAATACCCCAAGAGGCTTTTTTCATTTTTTTGATTGAATCGATTATGCAGTTTTGGCAGCCATTTTTATGCCGAAAATGACCGTTTTTGCATGTTTTCAACTTTAAAAATTATTTTCTCAGAAACTGTCTGATCAGTTTTGAGATTTTAGTTTCAAAATATTCCCCTCATGTATCTTTATAATGTGTATAAGTTTCGATGCTCTTGAATCGCCGGTCTGCGTGTGGCGGCCATTTTGATGTTGTTTACGGGGCCCAAATAGGACTTTCCCATGTTAAATTCTCCTATGCTTTACAATGGGCCACAATGTTCTTGATATCTCACTTAATATTGAAATTAGAGACTCGGAAACCATTGTGGACATATAGGAAATGATATATGCTGAATATTCTCGTGACATTGAATTTGACCTTTGACCTCATTTTCAAGGTCAGAGCACAAAATGGCCAATATCTCGCTTATTATTGACTTTACAGCTTAGGAATTAATTGTGGACATATAGGAAGTGATATATGCTGAATATTCTCGTGACCTTGAATTTGACCTTTGACCTCATTTTCAAGGTCAGAGCACAAAATGGCTAATATCTCGCTTATTATCGCCTTTACAGCTTAGAAATCTTCTGTGACCATATAGGAAATGATATATGCCGAATATTTTGATGACCTTGAATTTGACCTTTGACCTCATTTTCAAGGTCAGAGCACAAAATCTCTAATATCTCGCTTATTATTCACTTTACGGCTTGGGAATCAATTGTGGACATATTAGAAATGATATTTAAGCTGAATATTCTCATGACATTGAATGTGACCTTTGATCTTATTTTCAAGGTCAAAGCATAAAATGGCTAATATTTCGCTTATTATCGACTTTACAGCTTAGGAATCAATTGCGGACATATAGGAAATGATATATGTCGAATACTCTGATGACCTTGAAATTGACCTTTGACCTAATTTTCAAGATCAAAGCACAAAATGGCTATTGTCTCGCTTATTATCGACTTTACAGCTTAGAAATCAAATGTGGACATATAGGAAATGATATATGCTGAATATACTTGTAACCTTGAAGTTACCAGACCATCGGTCCGATCACCTATTGGCTAGCCGGTAAGCTACAGTTCCCTTCATATCATATTTCGATGAAAAGGTAAACGGCTGTCTTAACATTCAGATATTTCATCAATGTTTTGACATTTTGACATGAAAAAAATGTCATAGGGCATTTATTCAGCGATATTTTAAACACGTAACTCAGAAAGAACCTCTAAAAGTAGCTCATTGAAACAATATACTCATGGGACGTAATGATTAGCTCGAAAATCCAAGTACTTTCGAATTTGACACAAAAATGTTCCCTCGAGATTCTGTGAGAGCACGATAACTTAAAAATAATTTTGAGGAGTTATACTTTAATAGTATACAGAGGTATGTGTATTCCATAGTCTGCATGTACAGGCACCGATGTAAGATGTCGGTGCGATTTCTTTTTCTATTGCCTGATGGAGATCTACCTCCGGTATAGGTTATGTATTTCGAAAATCAAAACTAAAGTACACCAGTCAATATATATATGTGTGTGTGTGTGTGTGTGTGTGTGTGTGTATGTATATATTCAGTATTTTGGGATGTATTGGTGAAAAAACAGTTTTTTCGAAAGATCGCCCATGGACCATAATTCGATTCGATTTTTATTTGGTGAGATGCCATTTTCCGAAAGATCGTCCAGGGCCATATTACGGAAAACGGTATATTCGGCTATATTGTCACCAATGCCAATTGTGGCAAGAGCGAATATCATATGAAAATTCCGCCTATTATTTTCTTGATTGCAAGCTTATCTAATTGCCAAGGATCTTAGGATCGATGGAAGAAATATGATGTCAAATCCGGATCTAACCAGGATTGAACTATTATCGGTAATAAATGGCGGTCCTACAAGTACTGTCACAACCAGTAATGATAGTTTGATGTATGTATACATGGGAGTTTTATTATTTTTATTATACATGGGAGAATTATTAACAATCATCATTATGTGATGTACATGTATATTGTACAAACAAAAATTATGTCATTTTTCTATTTACCACGCAATTATACATGTGTTAATATGCTATGTACTATCAACCTCCCAGGGTGTTGAACCATAAAGTGTTCCAACATATGTCGCAATGTAACGTCAACATTGGTCGCAAAATGAGGCAACGCATTTGTCGTAGAAACTTTGACTGCATTGGTCGTAATTTCGTCAAGCCTTGAAAGCACATTTTTTTTTCTCTCAGCTAGAGACCCCAGTTCCTAGGTTACTGGGGTCTCGGTTCGTCGTCCGTCTGTGCCTCTTCAGCTACATTTATATCCGTTCATTTAGTATATTCGAAAATGTATTAGATCATGCAGAAGAGAGAATGAGACAAAATGGGCTCTTAAATTAAATTGAGAACGGGATCGAAACCAAACTGATCTAGAAGGCAAAATGAATTGGTAAGCAATATTGATTAAACGAAGTCGAAATTGATATTATATTAAAACTTATCTTAGAAATGTACACTGAATTCGTTTGAGGGAGTGTCACATTTAATGCAAATGGAAGATGCGAATGTCAACATTTAGGCCTAATAGTTAAGAGAAATTGATTGAAAATTGACTGCCATTGTATTTCTGAAATTTTGCAGATGACGAGAAGTAGGAATTTGTCAAATTCTTGGGCATTTGTGGTGCTATTATTCAACTGATTTTCACAACTGATCAGTAATAATCCAGACGCAACTTGTGGATATATATCCAAATCTTCGCCCTGCAGAGTGTGGACTAAAACTGCCCACAAACAAACGAAAAGATATTTCTGGAATTACAAATCAATCAGTTTGACAGTATCTATATGTACCACATGATTCACACATGCTCGTGTACGCTGTAGCGGAGTGTAATGTAAGCAGAACAATTATCATATATAGTGATTGCTCCAAAGGAATGAAAAAGTACCGACTTACCCAAACGTGCTCAGTCTTCAGTACAAAAGTATCCCGACAGATTCCGAGTGGATGTTCGCTCTGTGGATTACCCAACTTTTATATGGAATTATTCAGCTTCTGTTCACTGTTTGCTTATATTATTTGTACAGTACTATTTGGTCATGCTCATTATTGCGGAAGTTGCTTAACAACTTCCGCAACAATTATTGCGGAAGATGCTTATGCAAATTAAAAGTCACGAGAGTATTCTGCATACTAGTATATGACTTCCTATAAGCTCACAATTGATTACTAAGCTGTAAAGTCAATAATAAGAGAGATATTATAAAAAAATATATAGTCATTGTGTCCTGTGACCTTTGAAATGAAATAAAAAATCAAGTTAAAGGTCATCAGAATATTCAGCATATATCATTTACTGTTTGTCAAAAATTGAATCCTAAGTTGCAAAGTTGATAATAAACAAGATATTAGCCATTTTGTCCTGTGAGATCTTGAAAATAAGGTCAAAGATCAAGTTCAAGGTCACGACAATATTCAGCATATATCATTTCCTATATGTCCACAATTAATTCCTAAGCTGTAAAATCGATAATAAGCGAGATATTGGCCATTTTGTCATGTGACCTTGAAAATGAGGTCAGAGGTCAAATTCAAGGTCATGACAATATTCAACACATAGTATTTCCTATATGTCAACAATTGATTCTCGAGTTGTAAAGTCGATAATAAGCGAGATATTAGCCATTTTGTGCCCTGACCTTGAAAATAAGGTCGAAGGGCAAATTCAAGGTCACAAGAATATCCGGCATATGTCATTTCCTATATGTGTTGATTCCTAACCTGTAAAGTCGATAATAAGCGAGATATCAGCCATTTTGTGCCTGACCTTGAAAATGAGGTCATAGGTCAAATTCAAGGTCATCAAAATATTCTGCAAGTCCCAAACTGTAAAGTGGATAATAAACGAGATATTTAGCCATTTTGTTCTTTGACCTTGAAAATGAGGTCAAAAGTCAAATTCAAAGTCATCAGAATATTCGGACTATATCATTTCCTATATGTGCACAATTGATTCCTAAGCTGTAAAGTCGATAATAAGCGAGATATTAGCCATTTTGAACTTCAAAATAAGGTCAAAGGTCAAATTCAAGATCATGAAAATATTCAGTATATATCATTTCCTATATGTTCACAATTGATTCCTGAGCTGTAAAGTCGATAACCAACAAGCTATGAGCCATTTTGTGCTCTGACCTTGAAAATTAGGTCAAAAGTCAAATTCAAGGTCACGAGAACATATATCATTTTTTATATGTCCACAATTGATTCCTAAGCTGCAAAGTCGATATTAATTGAGATATTACCCATTATTGTGCTTTGACCTTGAAAATGAGGTCAAAGATCAAATTCAAGGTCATCAAAATATTCGGACTATATCATTTGCTGTATGCGCACAATTGATTCCTAAGCTGTAATGTCGATAATAAGCGATATATTAGCCATTTTGTGTTTAGACCTTGAAAATGAGGTCAAAGGTCAAATTCAAGGTCATCAAAATTTTCGGACTATATCATTCCCTATATGTGCACAATTGATTCCTAAGCTGTAAAGTCGATGATAAGCGAGATATTAGCCATTTTGTGCTCTGACCTTGAAAATCAGATCAAAGGTCAAATTCAAGGTCATGACAATAATTAGCATTTATCATTTCTTATGTGTCCACAATTGATTCCAAGTCTCTAGTCTCAATATTAAGTGAGATATTAGGCATAATGTGTCCCATTATAAAGCATAGGAGAATTTAACATGGGAAAGTCCCATTTGGGACCCGTCGAGAAAATGAAAATGGCCGCCACACGCAGACCGGCGATCCAGGGGCAACGAAACTTATACACATCACAGAGGTATACAAGAATCATACCTGGTGCAGAGCACCAGATCTCTTCGCCCCCTCCCCGGACAAGAAGCCAATAGCGCCCTCCTTTCAAGAACTGTTAAATCTCTAATTAAATTTCTTGCGCATATAAACAATGCCACCGATATTAAATATATGCCCAATTGATATGTGCACAATTGATTTCTAAGCTGTAAAGTAATGAGCGAGATATTAGCCATTTTGTGCTTAAACCTTGAAAATGAGGTCAAAGGTCAAATTCAAGGTCATCAAAATGTTCAGACTATATCATTCCCTATATGTGCACTATTGATTCATAAGCTGTAAAGTCGATGAAAAGCGAGATATTAGCCATTTTGTGCTCTGACCTTGAAAATCAGATCAAAGGTCAAATTCAAGGTCATGACAATAATTAGCATATATCATTTCCTATGTGTCCACAATTGATTCCTAGTCTCTAGTCTCAATATTAATATCGTCGTAGCACCGCGGAAAACTGTCAACACCGCGGACCTTCGCGGTGGCACGGCGGAAGTTTTGAACATGAGCAAGCAATCCTCATGGGAAGACTCCTCTTCCGAGGGTGGAGGGGGCGTAGAAGGGCGTTTCTTGGTAGCTTTTCCCCTTGTTGTGGTATGTTTCGGCATAATTACTGTCGTGTAGACGTCTTCAGCAAAAAAGGTAATGAATTTCACCGAAAACCACCTCCCTTTTATATAGCCGCGTCGTTCCACGATGCTGCCACAGTGCAACCGTCGTAGCACCTCGGTAGCACCGCCATCGCCGTAGTTGCACCTCAGTGGCCCCTCAATGCTTCACCCAACACCGTAGTACTACCGCCAATGATCGTCGTGGAACCGCCAACCAAACCGTAGTGGTAACTCAGTAGGATCGCCATTTCCGCAGTGACTCCGCCGTGCTTCCTTCCTGTATCCTCAGTAGTACCGTGAAGAAAAACTCACGTTTGATGAGAGGGGAAAATTACGAAAACCCTACTGGAGGTGTCACTACGGTAATGGCGGTTTTAACTGAAAACGGTTGTGGTACAGTAGTGGCACCGCTAGTCCAGTGTGACGGGGGTATAAGTGAGATATTAGGCATAATGTGTCCCATTATAAAGCATAGGAGAATTTAATATGGGAAAGTTCCATTTGGGACCCGTCGAGAAAATGAAAATGACCGCCACACGCAAACCGACGATTCAGGGGCAACAAAACTCATACACATCACAGAGGTATACAAGAATCATTCCTGGTGCAGAGCACCAAATCTCCCCGCTCCCTCCCCGGACAAGAAGCCAATAGCGCCCTCCTTTCAAGAACTGTTAAATCTCTAATTAATTTTCTTGCGCATATATACAAATGTCACCGATATTAAATATATGCCCATGTGAGACATCGTTGGTGTTGAACTCGTAACCCATTTCTTCATACTGTCAACCATCGATACCACGGTTCTCAATATTCGGCGCTCTGCGAGCGAAAAAAAAAATTGCCTGTTGCGGGACAGCGAAAAATAAATACATATGATCGTTAAAAGCAAAAATGCAGTCAGAAAATGGAACGAAACAAATGTGCTAATATTTTTGCTCCAAAACAATGAAAATTAGGCACTGACATACAATATGAACATGAGAAGTGAGCGATGGCTCCGCGTCGCTCAGGCTGGGGCTTGGCAGTCGGGACGAATATCATACCCAGTTAGCTGAATGCACACCGTGTTGATGTAGGCCTGTGTATTCTCGAAACCCGCTGACACATAAGTGTTCACGTAAATCGGCGATAGTGACGAGAATTTGCTCCATTCAAGGAAAATATTCATCAGATTATATTTTTTAACTGAATTGTTTGCGTCCAACACTGTAAAACAAACGTTTAAAATATTTCCTCTTCGAAAGCAGCTTTTTCCCCTAGTCAAAATTTCCCCATGGGATTCTCAGAGAGCGTTTAAGAAGTCTCCCCTAGGGGGAAACAACAAGTCAGGAAATGTAGTGAAAGACATGTGTCGCCTCTCAGCAGTGCATAGGTCGATTCCAATGTGGGGAATGGGGAGTTTATTTGAGTCTGCATTGCTGTAGTTATGACATACTGCAATTATAGTCACACAGTTTTCACTATTCTGTGAATAACAAGATCAGGGATTTCCAGACCCATAACAATTTGAAACCCCTATGCACGATAGCTCGTTACTATAAATTTAACATGCTACATAAACTTAACTTGTACGTTTAGGTTCCATTATTCACATCTATACATATAGTCTTCGACTTGCAATACAACATTTTTTTGAGTGAAATATTTCGCCAAACTGCATCGAACGAGAGAAAATTAGGCCAAGGGCCAAAGATAGGTTACCGG
The DNA here is from genome assembly GCA_949152475.1 of Terebella lapidaria. Lineage (NCBI taxonomy): Eukaryota > Metazoa > Annelida > Polychaeta > Terebellida > Terebellidae > Terebella > Terebella lapidaria. Next base: position 75,312,720 of record OX424555.1, read on the forward strand.
ACAATACACATTGTATGCTTAATATTTTAGATGTTATCCAGGTCACTGGTTAAATTCAAGGTTAAGAAAAATATTCAGCAAAAAGAATATTAAGCATATATCAAGTCCACAGTTGATTGCTAAGCTGTAAATTCAATAATCAGAGACATATTAGCAGTTTTGTCCTATTCAAGGTCATCAGGATACGTGGCGTATAACATTTCCTTTATGTCCATCACTGATTCCTACACTATGAAGTCGATAAGCGAGATATTAGCCATTTTGTCCTGTCACCTTGAAAATGAGGTCAAAGGAAACTTGAGAATGAGCTCCATGGTCAAGTTGAGGTCACGAGAATATTCAGCATATATCAGTTGGAGTTTGACCACAATTGATTCCTAAGCTGTAAAGTTGATAATAAGTGAGATGTTAGCCATTTGTGATCTGACCTTGAAAATGAGGTCAAAAATCAAGTTTAAGGTCATGAGAATATTCAGGATATATCATTTCCTGTTTGCAGTTGATTCCTAAGCTGTAAAGTCGATAATAAGTGAGATATTAGCCATTTTGTTCTCTAACCTTTAAAATGACATCAAAGGTCGAACTCAAAGTCACCAATATATTCAGCATATATATCATTTCCTATATCTTCACTACGGATTCCTATGCTGTAGAGTTGATAATAAGTGAGATATTAGCCATTTTGTGCTTTGACCTTGAAAATAAGGTCAAGGTCAAATTCAAGGTAATCAAAATATTCAGTGTATATCATTTTCCATATATATCCATAATTGGTTCCCAAGCTATAAAGTCAATAGAGAAGAAAAATACTAGCCATTTTGTCATTTGACCTAGAAAATGAGGTCAAAAGTCGAATTCAAGGTCATGGCAATATTAAGCATATATCATTTTCTATATGTTCACGACTGATTCCTAAGCTATAAAATCGATAATAAGGGAGATATTAGTCATTTTGTCCTGTGACCTTGAAATTTAGGTTAAAAGTCAAATTCAGGTCACGAGAATAATCTGTATATAAACTATATATCATATGTTCATAATTGATGCCTAAGCTGTAAAATCGATAATAAGCGTGAAATTAGCCACTTTGTCTTGTTACCTTGAAAATTAGATCAAAGGTCAAATTCAGGGTCATAACAATAATCTGCATATATCATTTCCTATATGTTCATAATTGACTCCTAAGCTGTGAAGTCGATAAAAAGCGAGATAATAACCATTTTGTCCTGGGACCTTAAAAATGATGTCAAAGGTCAAATTCAAGGTCATCAGAATATTCGGTATATATCATTTCCTATATGACCACAATTGATTCCTAAGCTGTAAAATCGATAATAAGGGAGATATTAGGCATTTTGTCATGTGACCTTGAAAATGAGATCAAGGTCAAACTCAAGGTCATGACAATAACCTGCATATATCATTTCTTGTATGTTCATAGTTGATTCCTAAGCTGTAAAGTCGATAAGAAGCGAGATATAACCATTTTGTCCTGTGACCTTGAAAATGAGGTCAAAGGTCAAATTCAAGGTCATCAGAATATTCGGCATATATCATTTCCTATATGTCCACAATTGATTCCTAAGCTGTAAAGTCGATAATAAGCGAGATATAAGCCATTTTGTGCTCTGACCTTGAAACCGAGGTCAGAGGTCAAATTCAAGGGCACTAGAATATTCAGCATATATCATTTGTTATATTTTCACAATTGATTCCTAGTCTCTAATCTCAATATTAAGTGAGATATAAGGCATAATGTGTCCCATTATAAAGCATAGGAGAATTTAACATGGGAAAGTCCCATTTGGGCCGAGTTTGGCCCGAAATGGCCCACTGCGAGCGATTCAAGTGCAACGAAACTTATACACATCACAGGAGTACATATGAGGAGTGTTGCGCATCAAAAAGAAAAAAGTTACCGAACAGATTTTGAGACAAGGGCCACTGGCCTCAAAGGAAGAGCTTCGAAAAATGTTTGCACAGAACTATTTCAAAACCCTTGAATATTGTATTTGATTTGGTACATATATGTTGTGGCCATATTGTAACTCTACTGGGCAGAATCGATACCTTATTGGGCCAATAAATTTGTCATGTAACTATTTTCTTGTCATGTAACTATTTTCATTGTGGACAATAATAGACTTAACTAGTAAAACTAATGATAACCTATTCGGTTAGTCATGACTGGATAGAACTTTTTAGGGCCTGAGTCGGAAATTTCCGAACCGGGTACCTGTGTCGTCTGACCCGACCCGTCCAAATATATAGCAAAATTTGAATGATACTCACTGAAGCAATTTGTAACACGTAAACGCCAGACATTGATCTTCGACACATATTATTTGTTTCGTCAGTAATTACCGGTATTTTCAAGTTTGAGAAAGATCACAATGTCATGACCTCATAAAACTATCGTTTTTTTTCCTGATGATTTCCTTGTCATTCTTGTGATTTTACTAGTGTTTATCACAAATATTCAAAACTATATCTTTATTTGTTCTCAAATACGAGTAACAAAATTCCGATCCAGGTAATTGTATGACCCGCCCCGAATTTGGGTACCTGTCGACTTGTCTGGGCCCCAGAACCTTTACATTGTTGAACCCAATAATAAATGTTTCTTGTAATAATGTTTCTTATTGGCCACAATAATATTTTTATTGTGGCCAATAAGACTTAATCAATAAAACTAATGTTACTTATTCCGTTACAGCCATGAAATCTCTACAAGTCAGAAGCTTTACCTTGTTGAACACGTTTAAAAATCACCCGACTATTTTTGGGACCAATGTGTAAGATTTTCAAGGTTCTGATTATGTTTTTCTGATTTAGGAGGCACAATGTTTTTTGAGCTTTAGTCTTAGATTTAAATTTCTTTATGGATTTTTTTTCAGTGTTTTGATTTGTACTGCAGAGACATTTCAGTAACTTGTCTGCATTTCCAATAATTCATGACATGCATGAAAGCTTTTTTCATCAATGCGATCATGTTTCTCCTTGCCCAAATGTTGGTTTGAAGATCAGCGTACATGTTGTGTCAGTGTGCAGTGTCAGCTGCCAAATACTGAAGTAGCCCAGGCACACCCCCCACCCCGAATCGCCGCTCGTGTGACTGCTATCAAAATCAGCACTGACAATTCTCGTCGGCAATATGAAACTATCATAAACATGATAAAAGTGCTAGAAGTAGTATCCATTTGTTTCTGCTTATTTTAGGAGGAAACTAAGTTTTTTCCCGTGTAAAAGCTCCGCAAATCTGCCAAGTTTTGTTTGTTTGTTTCCGACTGTTCCTTTTAGTCAAATCTCGTTGAAATCTCGCTTCACTTCAATGGCATTTTTAATTAAATTTCCCCATAAACAAGCTTTCGGTGGTGATATTTTTATGAAGTATTACCAGTGAAGTAAGAAAGAGTCATAGAAAAGACCATTTATTTGGGTCGTAACAAGTATTTCCACAAATACCGCACTCAGTTGGACGATCTCTTGGCGGCTGGCATTTTGACCTTGACCCTGCAGCAATTTTTTGGGGCAGTACGCTAATTGGCGGGACTCGCTCACGTGATCATTTGCATATCATTATATCCACGTGTATTTCATAAACATGTGGGTGTGTCCGCCAAGACAGCTTCCCGATTGGACAATTCAGTGACTCTCTGGCTGGCGGGCCGACTGCCGTGACTGCTTATCGGGGCCACACGAGAATTGAATTTGCCCACTGGAATATGGAATACCACCACTAACACATAATTATTATGTTGCCGTATCAACTTGTTTTTCATTGTTGCAATACCATACTGTATCTATATATTGTGCGGAATGTATATCCAAAACTTTGAGTGCATATGATTGCAAGAAAGCACTGTTCGAGTGGAGATCAAAACGGGAGTGGTGATGGGTATGAAACGGTGACATACAAAAAAAAAAAACGGTCGGAACACACGTCTCCTGGGATTATTATCGCTAATAACTTATTACATTAACCATGATTAGGTACACGGGCGTCATTTTCCTCCCAACGGGCCCCGGGCCCTCCCAATTAGCCACAGTTGAATAGCCTGTTGTGGTTCCAAGTGGCACTTTCAAGAATGTAAACAAAAGAAAAAATTCAAAAATCCAAAAAAAACCAACATCATAGAGGAAGAGCCCTGCTCTTCCTAAAAACGACCGTCAAAGTAAAAAATTGGCCATTTTTCGACGAAAACGGCCGCCATTTTGAAAAAAAATGCGAAAATAAAAAAACTATCTCAATATTAAGTGAGATATAAGGCATAATGTGTCCCATTATAAAGCATAGGAGAATTTAACATGGGAAAGTCCCATTTGGGCCGAGTTTGGCCCGAAATGGCCCACTGCGAGCGATTCAAGCGCAACGAAACTTATACACATCACAGGAGTACATATGAGGAGTGTTGTGCATCAAAAAAAAAAAAGTTACTGAACAGATTTTGAGAAAACGACCGTCAAAGTCAAAATTTGGCCATTTTTCGACGAAAACGGCCGCCATTTTGAAAAAAATGCGAAAATTAAAAAACTAAAAAGTACCTCCTTCTTGAATTATTTTTGTGCATTTTTGTGCAAAATTTCAGAAAGATTTGTCCGTAAACAAAAAAGATAAAAATGTGGACGCCGACGCCGGACGCAACGCCATGCCAATAGGTTATCGGACCATAGGTCCGGTAACCTAAAAACTAAAAAATACCTCCTTATTGACTTATTTTTAAGCATTTTTGTGCAAAATTTCAGAAAAATTCGCCCGTAAACAAAAAAGATAAAAATGTGGACGACGGACGACGGACACAACGCCATGCCAATAGGTTATCGGACCATAGGTTCGGTAACCTAAAATCGCTATATAAGCATTGTGCACCCTGTCACCAGTACCGAGTAGAAAATCTCCAGCTGTACGTGCCGCGCCTACAGCTCCGGTCTGACACAACAGTGTTAGTGTGTAAACCTGCAAAGAAGCGCGTGGGGTCCTAAGCCTTCTGTCACTCAGCCCCGGGCCTGTGGAACTGCTTGCCGGCACATATCAGGAACGCTTCCACCTTGGACAGTTTCAGAAAACAGTTTTATGAACGATCATTTTAATAACGTTTAAATTCAATCATTTAAATCGAACTCTTGTAATCATGTATTTGTTCATCTCCACTCCTTAATCATAATGTATTATATGTATTCATGTATCCAATTTGTACAGCGCTTAGATGGATGGATTAGGCGCTTTAAAAGTCACGGTGTAATAATAATAGTAATAATAATAATAATAATAATAATAATAATAATAATAGAAAATCGATACAAACACAGCAGTGTTTTGATCACCCGTCCCCTTTTGCCTGTTTTTAACTGCCTGTCATACCATTATAATTTCATAAAGATTGTGTAGATTTGCAGAGATTACAAATGCCATATATTTCTAAGTTCTCGTTAAATTGCTGCAAAATAAATGCTCATTCAATCATCTTCAATACTTCATGATCGCAGCTGGGTAGATCTACATCGGTTGAGAAAGAGGGGTCCGGTACGTGCACGAATATTTTTTGACAAACTTTTCCCCCGACAATTTGAATGGTCGGCAATACGTTCTCATTCAGGAATGACATTTTTCGGAACAGTGCTCAAGCCATGATGATATCAACAAGCCATCCCCATGGAGTCGGGGAATTCCAGGGAAGCCGCTGTCTGATTGGTTAAATCTATCGAAGTACTCGCAATATTTTGCGGTTGTCAGGCATGAAGAAAATTTGAGAACGTTTCACAATCTAACTGGAATATGTTTTTTAGTGATTGTCTCCATCTGCTTGTTGACACTAAATTTTTGAAACAAATGCTGCGGTACTATTGCAGGACCGGACCAACGAATCTATCCATGGGCCGTTTTAATCGTATTTGAATATTCGACGGGTGAAAACCAGAAGGTCGTAAGCGCCATTTTCACAATTTTACAAGAGCGTCATTTTTCATCCTGTAGAATTAGTTGTTGTGATCCTTGAAATTTCTTCTGCCACATGCTTTGTAATAGGGATTGTTGGTGTCATTTCACTTATTTCATTCACCATAGCTATTATTTTTATTTAATTATCGAAGGAAATGTGACTTACGATGTTCCGACGTCACGTCTAAACAAGGCATAGCTATGCTTGGTACCAGCCAGAACATCGTAAGCGACAACTTTAAATTGGATAATCTCTGCCAATGCATGCTTATTCTAGTTTTACTTTTGGAAACTAATCTCATCTCATCGATATCTTAGCGAATTCCTCCCTTTCAAGCATGAACAAAGCAAATGGTGTTTACGAGGTTCTGGCTCGTCACTATTCCGCAAAGGCTTAACACTGACGAAATGCCAGAAGGTCGTAAGTGTTTTTCGCGAGGCCACAACTCCGTTCTATTTCAAAATACAACAATGACACGAGCTCATGGCGCAATACGTGGATAGTGGATCATACCCGGTAAACGAAATTAAAATTGGAGCAATGTGAATGGGTCAAATCGATAAAACATCGTAACCGCCACACGAGTTCGCCAGAACATCGTAAGTGCCAGTGGCTGTGAAAGAACGTCAGCCCAAGACAAAAAATTTCACTGTAACTTTTGGCTTGTTTATCCTGAATAGTGAGCGTGTTATACCTCGAATGATAACCATAGGTATTTATACTTTGTATTATTATGAAGCCTTCATCATCATGACAATAACGTGATAGAATACCAAAGCAAAGTGCTGTGATTTAGGCTATGAAGCCCACATGAACCTTTTACTGGATAAGTTTTGCGCTCTCTCGCGGGCATTTTCGCGGGCAATATTTCGGCGTTCTCATAAAAGACGCCACTGTTTTTGTGCGCCATACAAACGGCACATATTTTTTCCCGACTCATCTAACTTATCTCCGGCATTTGTTGGTGTTATTTTGAATTTTGATGAAAATTCATAATCTCGGGTATGTTATATCATACTTCGTGTCTGACATTATCCCCTTTTATTTTATTGAAATCCAGCAAATATTTGACTCAATACAGTACGGTCAACCATTTTCCTCTTGGATAACACCCTACAAATTGGCACCGAATCTACTGTACAGGCATCTAAGAAACAAGTACCCAGGCGGGTGTGTCGTGTTTCAGGTACTAGTAACTAGAAGTATTTGACGGACTTTGTGAGGTGATGGCCTAATGGCTATCGTAAATAAAAAAAAAGTCAAGTTCAAACAAAAGGTCCAAATCGAAAAAAATGCAATATTTTTTTTTTCTGAATAAGACCTGTGTTCAAATATTTGTCTTCTGAATAAGACCTGTGTACTTTCCTGCGTGTCCGATGGTCGTACGACCAAAACCCCCGATTATCCCGAGGTCGAAAAAAAATTTTCAGGGGTGTCTTGATTTTACGGTTTCATATAGCGCAATATTCGGTATCATATTATGGGGCCAAGTTTCAATGAACGCAGTTCTACTCAGCAACCACTGTCCTGACCCCTCCTCCCATACCAACTTATTGGCCGTGAACACTTTTGAATTATTAATATTTCTTGGGAGGTCGATTTTAGGGGAGGTTCAAATTATGTCCCTGAAAATACTGGATAGAAAATGCTCACTAACAATTAAACACCAAGAAATATCCACATTTTATTTCTCATGTTCTTTTTCTTTCTTATCTTTCAATCTTGCCCGGAGTAATTTTAACATGACCGTTTTGATATACATGGATATACAGGGAATAAATATTGACCGACAGTGTAAGACACTGGTGATATCACAAAGATATCACAGCGACATCACAAATGTGACGTCGTGGCTCTTGGGTGTGAGATAGTCATATTTATTGTGGGCGAACTTAAATATTGTTAAATTGATCACTATCATGATGAAGTTCATCATTTCAAAGTGATATAACAGTGTTTCTTTTTCGTGTTTACCATGCGTGTGTTTGCAATTAAATTGCTGTATATTGATCCTAATAATAGCACGGCGAGCCAAAGCAAGATCTCCCACAGCAGCGCGCGCAAAAATAAGGTCAAAATTCAGGTAAAAAATGAGACAAACACTGAATAATGTACCCATAGCCTTCAATTCCCCTTTATTATGATTCAAATATCATAATATGTTGATTGGAATTCCCCAAGATTTTATTAGAAAGATATGACGTGAAATATAAGGTTACGAAAAGCGAGTATTTCAGGGGAAAAGATGGGGCGTGCTTCTATTAGGGTGCGTGCCACTATTGGGAGCAATATGGTATATATCCTAATATGCCTACACTGATAAGTTATTCTTTCTCGTAAAATTAGGCCTAACTAAAAAGTTGTCATGGTGAATATTGTCAAATCTTGAAGCAGGCAAGTTTCAGTGGTGTAATCTGTATTATAATTCCAATGCCTAAGGACTCCTTAACATACATACCAGAAGTGCTACACAGCCTACAAATATTCATTGGTGTTTGGAGGGTGGGTGGTGGGGGGGGACTTACGGGGGTTACATTGGTTTTGGATTTCTTAACGTTCTCTGGTCGTCATGCTGTTGTAAGTAATATCAGTTGCTAGTTGAAGAGAGATAACGCTCGGTTGCGTGATGCCACAGTGTCGGAATAGTTAGAGCGCTCGCGTTCGAATACAACTTAGATATTTTATTCCCGGCTACATGCTGTTCAATATTTATTTTCTAGATCTATGCTGTTTTTGTTTTGCAATATCCGATAAATTTATCATAGTTAATATTTTGTGATTTTATCCAAGATATGTTTTTTACAGTGTGTTTTGATATACAGATCTACATGTAGGCCCACATAAAAATATGACTTTAGTTGATGTTTCAGTTTATGAGTGGGCTTAGGCCTATGGCATGCGAAAGGGGCCACCGCCAAGTATCATAGTCTCAAATACTAAGAGTAGTCATTTGGCATGCAATCGCCAACTGCTGAAACTCATTCAAACCATTTTCAATTTCTTATGCTGCAAATTGCTCGGGAGATTTAATACCGGACATTGTTCAGGAGACATCGATACAAACACAGCAGTGTTTTGATCACCCGTCCCCTTTTGCCTGTTTTTAACTGCCTGTCATACCATTATAATTTCATAAAGATTGTGTAGATTTGCAGAGATTACAAATGCCATATATTTCTAAGTTCTCGTTAAATTGCTGCAAAATAAATGCTCATTCAATCATCTTCAATACTTCATGATCGCAGCTGGGTAGATCTACATCGGTTGAGAGAGAGGGGTCCGGTACGTGCACGAATATTTTTTGACAAACTTTTCCCCCGACAATTTGAATGGTCGGCAATACGTTCTCATTCAGGAATGACATTTTTCGGAACAGTGCTCAAGCCATGATGATATCAACAAGCCATCCCCATGGAGTCGGGGAATTCCAGGGAAGCCGCTGTCTGATTGGTTAAATCTATCGAAGTACTCGCAATATTTTGCGGTTGTCAGGCATGAAGAAAATTTGAGAACGTTTCACAATCTAACTGGAATATGTTTTTTAGTGATTGTCTCCATCTGCTTGACACTAAATTTTTGAAACAAATGCTGCGGTACTATTGCAGGACCGGACCAACGAATCTATCCATGGGCCGTTTTAATCGTATTTGAATATTCGACGGGTGAAAACCAGAAGGTCGTAAGCGCCATTTTCACAATTTTACAAGAGCGTCATTTTTCATCCTGTAGAATTAGTTGTTGTGATCCTTGAAATTTCTTCTGCCACATGCTTTGTAATAGGGATTGTTGGTGTCATTTCACTTATTTCATTCACCATAGCTATTATTTTTATTTAATTATCGAAGGAAATGTGACTTACGATGTTCCGACGTCACGTCTAAACAAGGCATAGCTATGCTTGGTACCAGCCAGAACATCGTAAGCGACAACTTTAAATTGGATAATCTCTGCCAATGCATGCTTATTCTAGTTTTACTTTTGGAAACTAATCTCATCTCATCGATATCTTAGCGAATTCCTCCCTTTCAAGCATGAACAAAGCAAATGGTGTTTACGAGGTTCTGGCTCGTCACTATTCCGCAAAGGCTTAACACTGACGAAATGCCAGAAGGTCGTAAGTGTTTTTCGCGAGGCCACAACTCCGTTCTATTTCAAAATACAACAATGACACGAGTTCATGGCGCAATACGTGGATAGTGGATCATACCCGGTAAACGAAATTAAAATTGGAGCAATGTGAATGGGTCAAATCGATAAAACATCGTAACCGCCACACGAGTTCGCCAGAACATCGTAAGTGCCAGTGGCTGTGAAAGAACGTCAGCCCAAGACAAAAAATTTCACTGTAACTTTTGGCTTGTTTATCCTGAATAGTGAGCGTGTTATACCTCGAATGATAACCATAGGTATTTATACTTTGTATTATTATGAAGCCTTCATCATCATGACAATAACGTGATAGAATACCAAAGCAAAGTGCTGTGATTTAGGCTATGAAGCCCACATGAACCTTTTACTGGATAAGTTTTGCGCTCTCTCGCGGGCATTTTCGCGGGCAATATTTCGGCGTTCTCATAAAAGACGCCACTGTTTTTGTGCGCCATACAAACGGCACATATTTTTTCCCGACTCATCTAACTTATCTCCGGCATTTGTTGGTGTTATTTTGAATTTTGATGAAAATTCATAATCTCGGGTACGTTATATCATACTTCGTGTCTGACATTATCCCCTTTTATTTTATTGAAATCCAGCAAATATTTGACTCAATACAGTACGGTCAACCATTTTCCTCTTGGATAACACCCTACAAATTGGCACCGAATCTACTGTACAGGCATCTAAGAAACAGGTACCCAGGCGGGTGTGTCGTGTTTCAGGTACTAGTAACTAGAAGTATTTGACGGACTTTGTGAGGTGATGGCCTAATGGCTATCGTAAATAAAAAAAAGTCAAGTTCAAACAAAAGGTCCAAATCGAAAAAAATGCAATATTTTTTTTTTTCTGAATAAGACCTGTGTTCAAATATTTGTCTTCTGAATAAGACCTGTGTACTTTCCTGCGTGTCCGATGGTCGTACGACCAAAACCCCCGATTATCCCGAGGTCGAAAAAAAATTTTCAGGGGTGTCTTGATTTTACGGTTTCATATAGCGCAATATTCGGTATCATATTATGGGGCCAAGTTTCAATGAACGCAGTTCTACTCAGCAACCACTGTCCTGACCCCTCCTCCCATACCAACTTATTGGCCGTGAACACTTTTGAATTATTAATATTTCTTGGGAGGTCGATTTTAGGGGAGGTTCAAATTATGTCCCTGAAAATACTGGATAGAAAATGCTCACTAACAATTAAACACCAAGAAATATCCACATTTTATTTCTCATGTTCTTTTTCTTTCTTATCTTTCAATCTTGCCCGGAGTAATTTTAACATGACCGTTTTGATATACATGGATATACAGGGAATAAATATTGACCGACAGTGTAAGACACTGGTGATATCACAAGGATATCACAGCGACATCACAAATGTGACGTCGTGGCTCTTGGGTGTGAGATAGTCATATTTATTGTGGGCGAACTTAAATATTGTTAAATTGATCACTATCATGATGAAGTTCATCATTTCAAAGTGATATAACAGTGTTTCTTTTTCGTGTTTACCATGCGTGTGTTTGCAATTAAATTGCCGTATATTGATCCTAATAATAGCACGGCGAGCCAAAGCAAGATCTCCCACAGCAGCGCGCGCAAAAATAAGGTCAAAATTCAGGTAAAAAATGAGACAAACACTGAATAATGTACCCATAGCCTTCAATTCCCCTTTATTATGATTCAAATATCATAATATGTTGATTGGAATTCCCCAAGATTTTATTAGAAAGATATGACGTGAAATATAAGGTTACGAAAAGCGAGTATTTCAGGGGAAAAGATGGGGCGTGCTTCTATTAGGGTGCGTGCCACTATTGGGAGCAATATGGTATATATCCTAATATGCCTACACTGATAAGTTATTCTTTCTCGTAAAATTAGGCCTAACTAAAAAGTTGTCATGGTGAATATTGTCAAATCTTGAAGCAGGCAAGTTTCAGTGGTGTAATCTGTATTATAATTCCAATGCCTAAGGACTCCTTAACATACATACCAGAAGTGCTACACAGCCTACAAATATTCATTTGTGTTTGGAGGGTGGGTGGTGGGGGGGGGGGGACTTACGGGGGTTACATTGGTTTTGGATTTCTTAACGTTCTCTGGTCGTCATGCTGTTGTAAGTAATATCAGTTGCTAGTTGAAGAGAGATAACGCTCGGTTGCGTGATGCCACAGTGTCGGAATAGTTAGAGCGCTCGCGTTCGAATACAACTTAGATATTTTATTCCCGGCTACATGCTGTTCAATATTTATTTTCTAGATCTATGCTGTTTTTGTTTTGCAATATCCGATAAATTTATCATAGTTAATATTTTGTGATTTTATCCAAGATATGTTTTTTACAGTGTGTTTTGATATACAGATCTACATGTAGGCCCACATAAAAATATGACTTTAGTTGATGTTTCAGTTTATGAGTGGGCTTAGGCCTATGGCATGCGAAAGGGGCCACCGCCAAGTATCATAGTCTCAAATACTAAGAGTAGTCATTTGGCATGCAATCGCCAACTGCTGAAACTCATTCAAACCATTTTCAATTTCTTATGCTGCAAATTGCTCGGGAGATTTAATACCGGACATTGTTCAGGAGATATGTTAGGGCCGAAATGTAAAAATATGCGTAAATTAATTCATAGAAGGTAGGCCTATGCGTCGAGCTTGGTTCATGGCCGATTATATTTATTAGTGTTGTAAATAATTATAATTGTAAATAATTGAATAATTATAATCTTACAGTGTTCCCTAGAATAATAGTTATTGTAACTTTGTAACCTGAACCGATCGATCGTAAACTACAGTCGCCGAACGATCGCTTTATACATAGGCCTGCAGCAGCGGATTTTTTCAAACAATCATATTATATATAACATTGTATAATGTTGAATTATACAGTATTGATATCATGATATGCCTATTGAGAAGATTGCCGATTGTACATCGGCACAGCACATGGTCAGTCCAACGTTCCATATATGGAACGCAATAGGCTTACGATCCTACCTGTAGGCTGTAGGCCGGGCCTACTTGTAAACCTACATGTGAGGTTTTGGAATCCTTTATGCAGCAGTGGCCAAGAATTTTCCACAGGACATAACAATCGATATGACTAGATCTACTGCTCAAGGCCCTTGAGCGGGTGCCAGACCCGTGCCTATTATTTTACACCCCCTCCCCTCCCCCACCCCTCTCAAATTTCTTGATCCGCCCTACCGCCTGGATCTATATAGGCCTATTATAATGTAGGCCTGAGAAAAGTGTCGACAACAATGGTTAATGAGCAGAGGAAGAGTGCACGTCACCTTTTATTGCTCATTGACTGGACAGACCAGAGGCAAATCAACTATAGATGAATGGTGCATTTTCTCTCAGATTCTAAATGCATTATCAATGAACAAATCACATTATGCAACATATACGAACCAAGATGAATGGCACATCAAGTCCGCGAGAAGGAAAAAAAATAGCCCAAAGGCTAAGACAGGTTACCGGACAGCATATGTTCATACATTAAATATCAGTCATTTTCCCCGTGACTTTGAAAATAAGGTCTCTGGTCAAATTCAAGGTCATCAAAATATTCAGCATACATAATTCCTTACAAATGCACACTTGATTCCTATGCTGAAACGTCGGTATTAAGGAAAAATATTAGCCATCTTGTGCTGTGACCTTGAAAATGAGTTCAAATGTCAAATTCAAGGTCATGACAATATCCAGCATATATCATTTCCTATATGTGCACAATTAATATCTAAGCGGTACACAGTCGATGATAAGTCGATAATAAACGAAATATTAGCCATTTCGCATGTTTTGTGCTCTATCTTCAAAAATAGGGTCGAATGTCAAGTTCAAGGTCATCAGAATATTCAGCGTATATAATTTTCTGTATGTCCACAATTGGTTCGAACGCTATATAGTCGAAAAGAAGCAAAATATTGGCCATTTTGTCCCATGTGCTTGAAAATGAGATCAAAGGTCGAATTCTATATGTCCAAATTTGACTTCTAGGCTGTAAAGTAAATAAGAAGCGAGATATTAACCATTTTGTCCTGAAACCTTGAAAATGAGGTCAAAGGTCAAATATTCAATATATATCCTTTATGTTCACAATTGATTTCTAAGCTGTAAAATCGGTAATAATGTATCAATCTATTACCACCGATACAGTCAGATTTTGATGATGCTAATAACAAACGTAAAATACAACATTTTTCAATGGATACAAAGCACGACCGAATAATTGATCTGAAAGGATAAGACGTAACCGAGTGGTTATGTGCGAGCGCTTAGTCGCTCAATTTGAACCAACAGCTATCGCCGGCGTGGGTTCGATCCTACGCCGGGCCGCATGTGCGGTAATCGTAAGGGGATTTTTCCCTGTCCTCACAACACAGTGTGCCCGTGACTCGGATATCACGTAAAATGGCGGTCCCATCTCTAAAAAAACGTTGTAAAGGGATGTAAAAGGCCCCTCTGAGAACGACATGTACCCTGGCAGTGACCACTCTCAGAGGACTAAAGTCCAAACTATGAAGCGCTTTGAGAATGTGTGTAACCTTGCTAAAGCGCTATATAAGAACCGATTATTATTATTAGTACCTAATCACAAGCCAAAAGGCTACTGAGTTGATGCTATCCTCGGTGACAGTTTTAACGTCCACCAGCAGTGACACCGGCTCAGTGGTATAAATGTAAGTATCAATCTATTACCACCGATACAATCAGATTTTGATGATACCCATAACAAACGTAAAATACAACATTTTGCAATAAAAGCAAATCCGACCAAATAATTTATCCAAAAACATAGTTAGATACGATTTGGCCATTTTGTCCTGTGGCCTTGAAAATTGGGTCAATGGTAAACTTCAAGGTCATGACAATATTCAGAATATATCCCTTCCTATTTGTTCACATATATTTTATATGTTTTAGGTAACCTATTTTTTTTATTTGTTCACATATATTTTATATGTTTTAGGTAACCTATAACCCTTCCACATGTCGGGTAAAAGTCCTCGAATGTCAGCACATGTTGGCGGTTACGATGTTCTGGCTTTGACGCAAGTGCACTTACGAGGTTCTGGCGTCACCATTGTGAATCACACACGGGCGCTTGCGACCTTCTGGCAAAAATCGCTGGTGCTTACGACCTTTTGGCGAACACGTTTCGTGCAATTTGGCGCTTACGACTTTTTACAAAAAAATGAATTTCCGGTTTTGGTTTATTGAGAGCATGATCAGTCATCGATTGGACGATGACAAAGAAGCTCCTGGCTTGATTTGACTGATTAACTCATTTTCACCAAAAATGGCGCTTACGACCTTCTGGTTTTTACCCGTCGCCTCCTGATGGAGGCGACAATAAGGGGAATCTTTTGAAATGAAAATCTCAAAACTGTCGGAACAGTTTTTGAAAAAATGGCTGCCAAAGTTGGTCGTTTTTCGTCGAAAATGGCCGTCATTTTGAAGTAAACGCGAAAATAAAAAAAAAAAAAAAAAAAATACCCCCTTTTTGAACTATTTTTTTTGGGCATTTTTGTGCAAAATTTCAGAAAGATTCACCCGTAAACTTTAAAGATAAAAATGTGGATAGACAACGCCGACGCCGACGACGCCGATGATGCCGACGCCAACGACGGACGACGGACGCAACGCCATGCCAATAGGTTATCGGACCATAGGTCCGGTAACCTGAAAATCGTTCACGGAATTTGGTCGCAAATATAAAAAATAATATTTGTGAATTTGTATCTGAATTGTCTAACTCGTTTACATTTTCCTGATATTTTTGTGATGCTAAATGTTATCGTTCTATAACTTGGCATACTTCACCTGGGAGTCAAGTGGCAATTCCCTACTGAATGTCGGACTTCTATAGCGAAAATTTAAAAAGTTGGCAATATAGCCCAAAGTTAAATTTAGCCCTGTCATTTGATTTCTGAGTCCGCACACAATGTTGTGCATTTGCTCGGTTTTGTAGCGGTGCAATATAAATCGAAATCAACATGTTTGTGTAGAGTACACTACAATCTTACCTTTCATTTGGCATACTGGCATGAAGAAATTCTACATATATCAATAAACTGATAACATTACATAAACGTGCTCTTCGAATAATAAGTAAAAAGTCGTATAGATCTCATACTGAACCACTGTTTAAACATCACGAAATATTGAAGCTAACTGATCTCTACGAGATGCAAATACTATTATTTATGTTTGATTATAAAGAAAATAAACTTCCGCGATCATTTCAGAATATATTCCATGGTGGACACACAGCTACTCGAATAACACGACAAAACGATTTATACTATATAAGAAGACCTAGAACCAATTTCACACTCAAGCTACCGAATTATACATTTCCAAATATATGGAAGAAATACGTTCGGATTTCAACCCTGAATATTATGTCATGCAGATCGAAATAGGCACTACTGAAATATTTGTTTCTAGAGCAATACGTAACTCAAATATTTTGTGATAATATCCATTGCAGAGACTGCTTCGATACTCAAATAAATTAATTTGAAGTTATATATTTTACTTTCGACACGATACTATACCTCTTTCGGTCCGGCCCTGGTTACCGACCTGACCTCATCTTCCGTTCGTCCCGGTGTCACATCATGATCCTTGTATTGGATCTCCTTCACTTGTATGTTCTTTTCCTCTTACTTGCTCACCGTACGTTTTATAATATTATTTACTTATTTACCGGTATTGCAGGAAGACAGCCAAGCAAGCTATGCAATACCTGGATAGCATGCAACATACTTTGATAGATGTATACCGGTAGATGTATGGATGCGGTAGATTTGCTTTATTTCTAGTTTTGATATGCAATTAGGTTCATTTGAGACAAAATATTGGTATGTTATTAATGGATTAAGATGGATTAAGAAATTTGCATATTTTTGTGTCACTCTGCGGTTTGAAATGGGTCATTTAGAGGGTACCTATGTTCACGTGCAAATAAAAAAAGTTGCCTTCGGCGAATTTGCACGAATTTCAGATATTTGTCTCTTGTGATATGGTACATATATGTGAAAGTTGAGGGAATTCGTACTTCTTGTTTTTGTTGTAGGTGACAATACGTTTGATGGTCGCTTACAGTCTGCCCAGAATGGGAATGTCACCACCTATACCAACCATGGTAGAGAAGAAGCAGAAACGACATCAATAGTTACACTGTTATCAAGCACATGTGTCCTTGTCCTTGGTCTTTTACTGGAAGCTGCTCCACTCCGATGCATGCCTGGTTGCGAGCTGGAATACTTCACCAAATAGTTCACCACTCGATACATACCACTTCACATTCCTAGGGGAAAACATCCTGAGCTATGTGGTTCAACGTGTAGCACAGCAAGGTTGAACCAAAGCATTCAGCGATCAAGGCAGATTCATCATTGTACATCAATCATATCGGGAAAGAGGGAAGCCAAAGGTAGTTTAATCTTTCCGATGCAAAAACAGAAGATTATTTGTTGAATGTCTTGAAATAGGGAATAGTGTGTACAATTGAAATGACGTTATCTTACGGCAATACCACTGCAGCAAAAAACAGAACAATCCAGCAGCTGCCACTAACTTCTTGTGAAACTAATTTCTACATATCACTATCATTATATGCAACAAGTGCCACCATCAGATGGGCAGCCAACAAATTGCGAACCATTGCACAAATTTTGTTATTATGTATGGACCTGTATATATTTCAATATAGTTTTCCAATAAATAGTTTCTTCACAACATTAATGTCTTATCGCCATAATGCAAGTGAAAGTGTATGTGTTCTGGATATATTAGACAATCACTACCTTCCATGTGATATGCTGCTTGACAATGATCAAGAAAGCAGTAATTAAGTTGACTTATTAGCAGACTCATATTTACACGTCATTTGATACGTTAATCAACCGCCTTTCTATTGTTATGTCACATTTTCACATTAATTAATCGATTATTTAGAACTTATGAGGCATAGAAACCAAGAATAGCCCTTGAATAAAAATTGTGAAACCCCAATTCAGAGTTACTCATTGATACAAACTGTTAGCTTACATTTTGTGGCTATATTGCTTCTGAAAATATACCATTTGATATATCATTTGCCATACATGTAGATAAATCTCACAGGCCTGCAGTTTACTCTCGAAAGAGATGTTGAAACAATATGCATAGTTGCTTACAGAAAGATTGCTTTGAAAGCATGGGAAATAATGACACATCATTTGATAGTTGAATCAAGTGCCTTTCAAATGGTATGCCACATTTTCCCATTATCTAATGCAATTATTCATAACTTATGTGGCACAGAAACAAAGTATATAGCCCAAGAGTACAAATTGTGAAACGTCAATTCAGAGTTACCCATTGGTTCAAAGTGTTAACATCGATTATCGGGCTATATTGCATTTGTTAATGCCTTTTTGTTGGCTAGAAGACCTCATTGGACACAAATATGCCTTTAGGTGTGCGATATATCGAAGGAAAACTCAGCTGATATTCCATGGGGTTATTCGACAGAGTTTCTTGAGTTGTAGACAAAAGTTACATTTAACTAGTTATAGAGAGAAGAATTTTCAGAGCAACTTGAATATAAACACAACATTTGACAGATAATTAAATTACCTATTATATGCTGTATAACATAAGGTGATCAAAATATTAAAACAGATGTAGTGGCCCAGAAATCAAGTATACCCCCTTGAATAATTTGAGTGAAAATCGCAAAATGTCAATTCAGGAATACACATGTTTAAAAAATGTTACCATCGAGTTTGTGGCTATATTGTTTCTTTTAAAGAGTTTTTTTTTCAAACTAGAAGCCCCCAGCGGACAAAAATATACCAGTGGGTGAAGAATATTTGAGAGATTTCAGGGGATAACTTAACCCTGCCACCATAGGGGTCTTCGGCAGAGTTCGTTCAGAGTTGGCGACAAAAGCTATATTTAACTAGTTACAGAGAGATGAATTTTTATTGCAACTGCGGTATTAGCATATTATTGGACAGATAATTCAATTACCTTTCATTTAATATGTGATATATGATGATTGATCCATTGAAACTTATGCAATGGCCGAAATACCAACTGTACCCCCTTACATAATTTGCGCGAAAACAGAAAAAATGACTTTGAGGGGACCCCTATAAAATGTCAATTTTCTCGCTCAGTGCCGGGGTACCAAATGTCTACCCTGATTAATATGTTCTCTGAATAACCCCAAATCACATATCTGAAGTCAAATTTAACCCCTTCACTGCGGGGCTCAGTGAAATCGCCTGTGCGGAGGAAAAATAGCATAATATGATATATTCTCAGATATTTTTAATTTTTCAACAAAGAATTGGAATATTATTGTAAAAATTATATATATTTGGTACTAAACTTCATTCTCACCAATACAACAGCAACATCAATAAAATTTGCTTGCTATGTAGCAGGTTACGATGGCAACTATCCCATTTTACCAAAGCATGCTTTCTACACGGCAATAAATTATTCCCATCAGACACAAAGCTATATCTCCATTTCCACTGACCTGATCAGATATATTATGCAAGAGCTAACTTAAATAGTTCACGATTGTTGAGCAACATGTTGCAATCATAACTGTCAAATTGAACAGCATATAAATATTGCAAATCGCATCTGTGCATATGCATACATCTATATCAAAATTTGCATGTAGACAAAATACATGCCGGTTCTCTTCTCTTTTGCAGAAATCAATCTAAAGAGGTACATATAAGTTTGAGATGACTGGCCGAATAGTGCTCACTGCGTTATCTTAGAGTGCCCATGCATGTTCGCCAAACTTATGTGAAATATCATAACGATCCTGACACTCCACATTGACTTATCACACATTGTTCAGAGCCCGAGACCTTTTCGGGCTATACGCACACTGGAATTGACGTTAGTGCCCGAGACCTTCTCGGGCTATACGCAGTGAAGGGGTTAAGGGACATCTCATGCACACATACACCCCCTGAGCCACTGGACTATTATGGGATCTGAATTTGTGGACAGACGTCAGGTACCAGATTTGAAGGTGGCTCACTGGAATCACGTTGTTTTTACCGACGAATCCATGTTCCTGCTCTATCCCGTTGATGGTCGACTCTGAGTCCGCAGACTTGTTGGGGAGGAACTACTTGATGAAAATACCCAGTTGAATGTGGCAGCAGGTCGGGGGGGGGGGGGGGGCATCTGTGCAGGTGGTGTCAGCCCGTTAGTCATCATGGATCAGAACGTCACTGGCGCCATGTACAGGGGCATCCTGCAGAATCAACTGTTGAGAACAATTTCAGACTCCAGCAAGATAATGCACCAGCTCATGAAGCTCGCATTCTGCAGGAATCCCCCCCCCCCAACAACGCGACGTTCTGGTCATGCCGCAACCCTCCGTCAGCCCGGATACGAACCCAATAGAGCACCTTTGGCATGAGATGGGTCATGCTGTTAGGCGCAGGAATGTCCAACCTGCAAACTTGCGAGATTTGGGCCAGGGTTTGAGAGCAGAATGGGGCAGAATTCCTGTCCAGAGACTTACTACCCAAGTAGAGAGCATGCCACGCCGCCTACCGGACATTATAGCAGTACGTGACAGGTATACCCTATATCGAGCCATTGACATTGGCGTGTATTCGCATATTGTACCTGCTCTGAAAGTTTGGATTTGCTATTAAGAGATATCATTGAGTTATGGACGATTTGTTTACATCATCCATTACGTGACACACACATGAGCACGAATTAATCTACTTTTCATTATTTACGGAAGCATCATTTTAGATTTTGAGTTACGTAAACGAAATATCAAACTTTACATTTATACAATCAACAAATAAATAACACGATATTCCGGGGGAAATATTTTACCGGTCTCGCAAATATAAAACACATCTAACAACCATTGTGAGCATGCATGAGTGTACTCGATTCAAAACTTTCGGACGTGGAGCGAATGCTTTATCTCGTTTTAGACGAGGATGTCTTTGAGACAGAAGCACTTCACCCAACGATGACCGGGCTTCTTATATAAAAAATAGCCCAAAGTGTAAGACAGGTTACCGGACAATATATGCTTTATATTTTAAGGTATCACCCATTTCATCCCGTTTACCTTGGGAATAAGGTCACTGGCCAATTCAAAGTTTCAAGAATATTCAGCATATATAATTTCCTATAAGTCCTTAATTGATTCCTAATCTGTAAAGTTGACAATAAGCGAGATATTGGCCATTTTGTGCTATGACTTTGAAGAAAAAGGTCAAAGGTCGACTTCAATGTCATAAAAAAAATTCGGCGTATATCATTTCCTATATGTTCACAATTGATTCCTAGCTGTAATATTGACAATAAGCGAGATATTAGCCATTTTGTGCTCTGACCTTGAAAATGAGGTAAAAGGCCAATAATCACGAGACTATTCTGAATATATCATTTCCTATATGTCCACAATTGATTCTTAAAGTGGTATTGGCAGAAAAACTATTTTTTCCAAATCAATTACATAAATGAATGTGGTCTCAGAATAATAGGTTACAAAACAAAATATGCTTGGTCAGATGGATAAATCAAGCATATAACAGTACTAGCATCCCCTTTTCTTTTGTTTTGTGCGCCACTCAGAGCTACCTCTGACATAACCTATTTCACGTTCGATTGGCTTGACCATATACAAGTAAGCTGGAATCGCATTGCATCAAGGGATACAAAGCACCGAGAAAGGCGGTAATGTAAACAAACTCAAAATATCTCCACCAGAAACTTTCAACGAAATCAATTAGAAAGGGGCGTCCGTTTGAGCATACAAGTGCAGATATATAGCTGTTATGTTTTCTTCGTTCGATCAGAAAGGTATGGAGAGATCCACGGCTTTCTGCCAATATCATTTTAAGGTGTAAAGTCGCTATAAGCGAGACATTAGCCATTTTTTGCTATGATCTTGAAAATAAGGTCAATTTCAAGGTCATCAGGATATTCGGCGTATCATTTCCTATAAGTTCACAACTGATTTCTAATATCTAATCTCAAAAGTAAGTGAGATATTAGGAAAAATGTGTCCCATTGTAAAGCATATGAGAATTTAACACAAGACAGTCCTATTTGAAACCCTACCATCCATGGGCAACGAAACTTATACATTAGAAACAAAAATATCAAATCTGATCAGCCATATGGCCCGATAAGACTATGTCGTCAGTTGCGTCTGTCGTCCGTCCGTCGTCTGTTCGTCATCCGTCTGTGAGTGCATAATCTCGAATTTGTTTGATTAATTTTTCTGAAATTTTGTGTAAATGTTCCTCATGAGAATATCTCAAAGTGAAATTTTTGTTTCTGATTGAATCGCTTGCTTCACAATGGCGGTGTTTTTTGACGAATAATTTAAGTAATTTAAGTAAGTAATCAAGTTTTAAAAGTAATTTTCTACTTTGGCGGTCATTTTCTCAAACACTGTCTGATCTGCTTTGAGATTTTTTTTTCAAAGTATTCCCCTCATATACATATATGGTCTGTATGAGTTTCGTAGGCCTTGAATCGCCAATCTGCATATAGCGGGCATTTTTATTTCCTTACGAATCCACAAAAAAAGAGAGATTCACTATCAAGTCACTATTCGTTTCGCCACTGAAAAAAAAAGGACTTCATCTTAATGGGAGCTGTTTTTTGTCTTTTGATGCATAGGTCTTGCCATATACACACACCCAGACACGAAACCTATTGTTTTCAAAAATTCTTAATGTGTGTAAAAATTTGATAACATTTGAGTCAACTTTTGAAAGCTATTGCCTGTGATCATACCAGTTGGTTGTGGTTTGGAAACAAATGACACTGGGTGTATGTGATTGCTATGAGGTTTGAGGCACATCTCCTGGCAATCTTGAACTTGATCCCAGATGACCATCAGTGTTCAAACTCAAAACTATACCTGCTACCTGAATACGTGTACATGCAAATAGGCGACATTGTACTTGAAGACAGAGAACATTATCATGACCATAATGACCCGAGTGTTCAAACTCAAGGTACCCGGTAAGCGATGTTCCGATCGGGCACATGTTCTCCTTCGAAAAAATTGTTGAACTTTTCGCCACTTCTTTTCAAAATTGTAACTGCCCCAACTGTATTCATAGAAAGTTTGAAGATATCGCCTATATATTGGCACTTTCAAATGGGAAGTAATATGCGATTAGTTGTATAGTGAACTTGAATTTGACCTCTTATGGCCTTGAAAAGTAATTGCAATCATTTTTGGTCGAAAACACCCAAATTTAGCAACTGGCGGTCATTTCTTGAAAACTGGACGATCAGTTTTGAGATTTGTTTCCAAAGTATCGCCGCATGCACTTTTTGTGACGTGTGTCGGTACCGTTGCCCATGAATTGTTGATCTTTGTGCAGTGGACATTTTGATTTTGTTATGGGTCGGCGAATAAAAAAATTGTCCCAAATTGAGTCAGTATTTGTTTTCAGCCGTTACCAGTAAAACAACAATTTTTTTCCCATAATAATGGGAACTACCTCAAATGTAGATTGCTCCTAGATTGCTTAGAGACAGTGTTTAGATATTGGTATTTTCAAATGGGAATTCAATGAGGATTGTGTAGTCACTTGGATTTGACTTTTGATGACCCTGAAAGGGTAAAGCGGTCACTTTTTGTCAAACATTTGGACCAAAATTGGAACTACATTACTACTTTTTGAACGTTTGCAGCGCAGCTCTCAATGCCGAGAGGCTTCTTGTTTGTTGGTTCATTATATTGTCACCTTAGTGAGATTTTGCTGTATTTGTAACTATCAGCATCTTGAACGCAAACAAGTGAAAACGTCGATTCCACGATATAGAGGTATACTCCATTCCTGGAGGGTCGCCGATCATCTTATCATCTCATAACTGCATTTATGAAAGCTGGTTAAATTGTCTGAGATATTGGGATAAGAGAGTCCGAACTCCGTTTGGTGATATAACATTTATTTGATGTTGATTACATATATGCAGTACGGGTACGCCTGATATAATGATATACCACACAGGTAGGATAATAAGAAACGAAGAAGGTTGGAAAAGTGTGTTTTAGGCGATACAACGTACTGCACCAAAAATTATCTTAGCTTAAAGAAGCTAATAACAGAAATGATAGTTTCAAGAGTGAATTCAAAGCGTACTTGGGATACATGGATATAGTTGTACAATATACGTTTAGATGGGAATGATTAAACGTGATAACTGACAAGTAATAACAGAATAAATGGGATACATTAACGAACAATACCAGATGTGTGATATAGCAGGAAACAAAGACATGACTAAACAACTAAGATAATACACATGTATACCAGTCATGATACAATACACTCGAAATAAATGAGGTTTTGGTTGAATTACAGATATCAAAAATGTGATATACAATTTTATGTTATATCACCAAAGTGTGGAAAACAGAAAATATTATGAAACATGAATTACCCATGTCAAAACAAACTTGAGTTTGGGGGAGGAAGGATGGTTGATGGGGAAGGAAGGAGGGAAATCAAACGACCATTTTCAATGCGCTGAACTGTTTGTTGAAGATACGGGTAACCCTTGGTTACACCAGATGATCACTGCCTGTAAGCGATTATGATAAAAATGGAGATAAAGTCGGATCTCGCCCAATACCACTACTTTCATAAATTTAATTACGATTGTAATTATGTTTTATGAAAGCTGGTTAAATTGTCTGAGATATTGGGATAAGAGAGTCCGAACTCCGTTTGATGATATAACATTTATTTGATGTTGATTACATATATGCAGTACGGGTACGCCTGATATAATGATATACCACACAGGTACGATAATAAGAAACGAAGAAGGTTGGAAAAGTGTGTTTTAGGCGATACAACGTACTGCACCAAAAATTATTTTAGCTTAAAGAAGCTAATAACAGAAATGATAGTTTCAAGAGTGAATTCAAAGCGTACGTGGGATACATGGATATAGTTGTACAATATACGTTTAGATGGGAATGATTAAACGTGATTATTATATACCTATGGGAGTTGTCCTATTGTACAGTATAGACAATCGATCGTGCGATTAATTCCTGTATTGGAACATACAGGTCATGTGTTAATTGCACAGCGTATCCGTGGCAATGCCCTCAGCAACCAGCGGTGTTTATGCATTTATATTCATGCGCTTGTAACCTGACTTTTTTGTAGGTCAAAGAATTGATAAAAACACCTCATGTTTTCGTGTAAATAATCACAAATTAATGTCAGAAAATGTAATAGTTTGCTTTCCAATGGATGTACATGTCATTGTGCGGTATATAATAATAAGTTAATCAACTGAATTCAGTGTTTGAGGCACTCGGTCGTGTCTGGGCCGCGGACGCACTCGCAAGCTCGTGCGAGCTACGGCCCAGACCCGACCTCGTGCCTCAAACACTGAATTCAGTCGATTACCTATAATAACTGACAAGTAATAACAGAATAAATGGGATACATTAACGAACAATACCACATGTGTGATATAGCAGGAAACAAAGACATGACTAAACAACTAAGATAATACACATGTATACCAGTCATGATACAATACACTCGAAATAAATGAGGTTTTGGTTGAATTACAGATATCAAAAATGTGATATACAATTTTATGTTATATCACCAAAGTGTGGAAAACAGAAAACGCCACACGGCTACGCCGCCCACACTGAGGACGATCGGAAACTTAGACTCCCTGATTGGAATCACCACCGGATATACCGCAAATACGCATCAGAGTTTCAACGGCCTAAGCTTCGAATAGCAGTTGATGACCTGCCCAATTTTGATGCATGGGTTACCCCCCCCCCCCCCCCATTCTGATGCTGTGCGTGGAAAAAGATTTAGGATCATGACCTGAAGACACCAAGCAGTGTTTCAGTGCCTCAGAAATAGCATGTGGTGAGATGGACGCATGATCAGGGAATGTGAAAAGAGGGCCAGGCCTAGAGCCGGGCAAAGCCAATAAATGTGTAAGTGCGGACGGGGCACAAAATGTGAGAAAGTTGTTCATGTAATGTGATTAGGGAGGAATGGTTTGAATGTTTGTAAGAGTGGAAAGTAATGTTATATCTTGGTGGTTGGTCCATAAGAACATGATTGTATAGCAAGGTATGGTGTGAGGAAGTCTCTGCAATTTCACTCACTCGACAGAGGCCAAAAAAGGCAGTGAGGAATAAGGAATGATACAATGATTTGTGATAGTGCGAGAGATTTTGGGAAGAAACAGATGTAATTATATCCACAGAGATATCGGGAGTGATAGGGCTAGTTTGTGTAGTCTGAGGTTTGGTTCTCTTAAGCCCAGCCGAAGCTTTCTGGACGAAGAACGACTGAGCAGGATCATTGAAGTTGTTAATCTTGTGATACTAGGAGATGGCTGACACGAACGTGTTGACTGTGTTATACGAGTATATTTTTAGGAAGATGAGCTACAAACAGAGCTATCGTATCGATAGAAGCAGGGAAAGCAATGAGGCAATATTGAGATGTGAAATCGATGAAGTATTTCCACGCCCTGGAATACACTTGCTCTGTTGACGATACCATAGACGAGTCTAGTAAAGTTTTCAGATGGGTTTGAAGTTCTCGGGTAGATGAGCGACAGGGACTGGTGTTGGGGAATGGTCTGCCTGAGGGTATTCCTGTCGAAATGCCTATATAGGGTCGATGCCATATCAACGGATTAGCCATGGGAATAGGAAAGATGATGTATTAGTCGATATTTTCCTGGGGTTTTCTTAGGGACAAAACCAAAGCGAGAAAGAATCATATCTACGAAAGGAGGTTGCTGGAATGGTCCAGAGACTCTGTTCTGTTGAGGGTGATTTCTGTATTTATCATAGATGACACGATATCCGGGTGTTCATAGATAGAGGGGAGGTTGTATATTTTAAATGGGGGGGGGGGGGGGGGGGGGGGATTCCCCAAAACGGTATCGTAAAACCATGAGTAAACCATCGGATAAGAAACTCTGATTCCAAGGGGTTGTAGTTCTCGAGTTCAAAACTAAGTGATTCAACGTTCATTGGTGTTGGAAGAGTGTATGTCCAGGGATTTTTATTGGCTGTGTTGTCTTTAGCTCGGGAACAGAAACATGCCCGGTGTCGTTCTTGACGGCAGACAAAGCAGGTGTGATAAATCGGCAGTTGGCCGATCATGACATGTTTTTGTGTTAGCGCCAGCAGAAACCGCTAGGGCGTGATTGTCCCGATCCTGAGAATTGATTTTTTGTGAGCTCCCGGGATGGGAGACCGGAACGAAGTGACTGGTTGTTGTTGTGTTTGTTAGTACCAGCCACGGCTTTGTGCCATAATTCTGCCTGTTGAATCTGCCAAGGCCAATATATATTGGTAGCTCTCATTTTACGGAAGTTCTCGTCATAGAAACTCCACTGATAACCGTTCTCGTTGAGGTCACGGATATTGTCAGCGTATTTTAGGAGATTGAGAAATTCAGACGGATATTGTTGAACATAGACGGTAGAATGCTAAGAAGGATTTCAACCACCCATTGAAACTTTGGGGGGATTCGGATTTGTTGGACCTGATCACCATAGTCTGAGATTGATCGTCTCCCTGTAATTAGTTTGACTCTATGGTGATAGCATCTTCCAGAGTTGAAACTTTAAGAAGAGTCTTGAAATCAACATATTGATTTGTGATGATTAATGTTCTTGTCTTTTGTTCAATGAGAGCATCCAATGGCGCTGACTGAATGAGATAATTACCCATATGCAGGTTGATGTGTTGTTGTGGAGACGGCAACGGAGGTTCCGTGGGGGTTGTTGTTTGAAGGGATGTTCCAGCAGGATTGAGGCCCACGTTGGCGATTGATGGTGAATGAGCCAGAACAGTGTTGCCTTGGGTGTTGGGAGGTGGCCCGAGAGTTCGAGTGAGATGGGGAACGGGGATATTGTTGGATTGGGCAGGAAGGAGAGGGAGACCAGTCTGCCCTTGGTTGACTGGATATTGAGGTGTGATTGGGTGATATACAGGTGGGTTAGTGACCAAACCAGACTGCCCTTGGTTGACTGGTTGGTGGGAAAGAACTGACGGAGGATTGAGATGACCAGTTTGCCCTTGGTTGACTGGCTTAACCTGGAACAGGGCGGAAAGTTGATAACCAGACCCGTCTGGGCTTGGCTGAATGGCTGTTGAATAGGTGGAGGAGGAGGGGTTGTAACTGGACTTTGTATTGGGAAAACTGTGGATGGTATCCCAGGGGTACTTTCTTCGGTTGGCACGGTCACTGTGAAGGTGTTCATGCTTGGCCTTGACGAACCCAGGGCTGAGGTAGAGGGCTGAGGGGGAGGGGTGTCACGGATTTGTCTGTTTGGTGATAGAAAAATAATCGTGAAATTGAAATACCGTTAGTGTGAATGAACATGACTATACGTATTCGGACTCTCTAGAGCAAGATTTCAGTTCTTGCCAGACTGTCAGTGACTACCTGATCACCGGACTGATATCTGTGTTGGAATGTGTGTGAGGCGGGGATTTGGACATTGATTCAGGAGTGTCCTGAAATGTGACCCGGCTCACCCGACCCTGTCGTTTTTTTTTTCCCCCGTTTTGGGGGCTGTGTAAAGTAGAGAAAAAATATTTGTAATCTGTAATTAGATATCATGGTAGATTTATCAATGATAATATTCCTGATAAAGGAAATGAAATAATGAAAATATTATTATTTATGAAGATATAGATTATAGGATAATTTTGGGGTTATGTGAGATAATGGGATATCATCATCCCTAATACAGGCCATCATCAGCCTGTATAAGATATCGGGATATCATCATCCCTAAAGCAGGCTATCATCAGCCTACCATAACTGGATATCATCATCCATAAAACTGGCGATCATCAGCCTTAAGATATCGTGATATCATCATCCCTAAAACAGGCTATCATCAGCCTACCATAACTGGATATCATCATCCATAAAACTGGCTATCATCAGCCCATATAAGGTATTGGGATATCATCATCCCTAAAACAGGCTATCATCAGCCTACCATAACTGGATATCATCATCCATAAAACTGGCTATCATCAGCCTATATAAGATAACGGGATATCATCATCCCTAGAACAGGCTATCATCAGCCTACATAATATAACGGGATATCATCATCCCTCAAGCAGAGTATCATTGTTGTATAAAAAAAAAATAAAAATAAATACATGGGATAAAACATCTCTGATATTTTTAACCTGTTTACTAGTAAATATATATAAACGAAGTAGATGGGATTTATACGTGATGGTAAAGTGTGATTAGGATCTGGAATAATTGTAGAGTTGATGTGTCATTGTAACAATTAAGAATTATACCCACCATTGAGCGGAGAAAGGACAGAAATGATAGCCCCTCTTATGGATCGCCATAACTTTCCTCTCTCATTCAAATGAGTTCCATCCTCAGAAATGATCATATCAGACAGATAAATAATACCTCGGTGTTGCCAAAATTTGACATTAGGAAGTGAAAGTGTTAGTTTCTTCAACTCTTGGTTGGACCACTTGACCTTTCCATTGTACCGGTCAACATGAGCAGAGGTTGGAAGGTATTTGCTAGTTCATCGAAAATAAAGCTGGCCGATGAATACTCGTGGCTGGACATGTTGGTTGGATGTGGACAACTGATGAGCCAATTGACATATCTGAGTAGGGATGTGTAAATGGTCATCGGCTCGTTCGCCACCGAAATCATTTCCCCCAATTTGAAGGAATATGCCATGGACATTCTTACTAGATATTAAATGTATTTCACGAGTGAATCTCGACACTTTCGCCCCACTGAAATGGATGAACTCAACTTGACAACTGTCCAAACCAAAAGATGGCCTAAAATTTTGAAGTCGGCGAATGTAACTATGTCCAATGACAAGAAAGTTGGAATGTTGACGATCCATCCTTGAGATGAAAACTGATTGACATGTGCGATATTCGAATGGGGAATGTTGAGGTATGTTAT
Source organism: Terebella lapidaria (assembly GCA_949152475.1). Taxonomy (NCBI): domain Eukaryota; kingdom Metazoa; phylum Annelida; class Polychaeta; order Terebellida; family Terebellidae; genus Terebella; species Terebella lapidaria. The sequence continues at coordinate 75,342,853 of OX424555.1, forward strand.
ACCTTCATGGCGGGCTGTAGAATTCAGCGTGGCGAGACATGAATTTTTTAGGCTGGAGGAGAGACGCCGATCGTGCTTGATAACAGATTGAAATTTGTCCACAGTGTCACATTTTGCCTAATGAACACAATCCTCCACAAACGCGTCCCTGTATCACTTTGAAAACGGAGACAAATCGCCGAAATGACAACAAAATCAAACGACCATTTTCAATGCGCTGAACTGTTTGTTGAAGATACGGGTAACCCTTGGTTACGCCAGATGACCACTGCCTGTAAGCGATTATGATAAAAATGGAGATAAAGTCGGATCTCGCCCAATACCACCACTTTCATAAAATTAATTACGATTGTAATTATGTTTTATAATGATGAAGTTTTGAACATGTCCTCAATGACTTTCAATCGCCAGGAATGCACATGGCCATGATCGGTGAAAACGGTCGTGACAATCATTACAATTTTTAATGAAAAAAAAATCATTAAGATTCCATGCCGATCAATGACATTTTGAGTTAAAGCCCGTGGGTAAACTACAGGGCCATTGGATTTATTGCATACTATTACATGTGAGACCTCCAGGGTTTGATATAAAACAAATCTATATGTATACAGATTGTTTCCCCCATGAATACCGGTGCCTCGAATATAATGTCCGACTATTTGAATTATATTATGTTGCCAAGAGAAAAAAACAGTATCATGGCATCATTTTGCGTCATAAATCACATGTCAATGGTGTGTATCAGAGTCGAGCGCATGCAAGTTTACATCATCAGTACACTGTGTTGTGCCAGTGAGCAAGATAGTGTGCTATCTAAATGTCACGCGTTCTCGTACAGGTAGGGCATTTTGACAGTCAGGTAATCCTCCCCGGACATTCCAAGATCTGGACGTGAGTCAGAATGGTCACCGGTTTCGGAGTCTGCAGCCTCATGTGTCGCCACCTTCTGGTCTAGACCGCCGCTCTGCCCCCGGCGATTGTACGACTGGGCGGCTAGCGACTGGTCACCGCCTGGGTACTCGGGTATATTCCCGGTCTGATGCCGTGTGTGTCTGCGCCACGGGAACAAGTGCAAGCCGTGGGTCCGTGTGTACTTGGGCTTGGTGCGTGGTAGAGTGTTTTCACCCCTTTCTTGTGGGACGAATGGATCAACGAATCCTGCTTCATCAACTGGAGGTAGGTAAATGACACTGCCATCACTGGTGTTGTTGTCATCTGTGGTGGTTGGCTGCCGTTCGGCGGTATCTCTACGTCTGCGGCGACAGATGACAATAATGACGACTACGACGGCGATGACCACTGTTCCCCCTAAACAGCCTATCACAGGCCACATCCAAATATCGGGCAACTCGGGTTTGTAGTAGATCTCACCATACTCGTACTGCAAGACGCTTCCCGCGTGCACCTGTTGTGGAAAACATTTATTATTAAGTTCACTGGGCGGAAGCCGACAAAATCCCTCCTTTCCGGACGCTGGAAGCCCTTGCTCTACAAGGATCCTTCTTTTTATTTGAACCTAGACTCATTGAGACATACATCAACCTTGACCTTGATATGTAATGTATGTATTACTGAGTTTGAATAATGCATGCACCCACCTTGATCAGATGGTATCGGGAGTTTCTGTGGGGAAGTTTTTCTGGTACTAAGGACGGCGGTGTACAGACGAGAGCAGTATCTGAGAGAGACTCAACTCGACACGTTCCCAGTCCGATGTACACAGAATAGTCGCCCTGTCTTAGACCGGACGTCATCTGCTCTCCCTGTGCAGGTGACGTGAAATCCATGTTAAGAATCCATTGCATTCTGGATGAGTGGTTCAGTGAAAATGTGCCCGAGGATCAAGAAAGATAACCGGAGAAATAAAAAGTGAAGCCACAACCGTTTTCCCCCATCAAAATTGCCTTTGTGATCTTTCATGGTCATTGAAGGTCAAAGTCAGGTCATCAATGAAGGTCACCATTGAATTTGCTATGTATGACTTCCAATTTGAGTATGCCAATATTCAATCTCTGTGTTGAAGTATTGTAGGAGTAACCATACAGCTTCCATTATGAAAGAAAAAAAAGTAATTTCCCAATTGATACCGCCAATATTAAATAAGCTCTATTTTGAAGTGTTCTAAGAATTTACTCCATGGATACAGCTCCCACTATGAAAAATGAGGTCAAAGGTCAAATTCAAGGTCATAACAATATTCACCATAAATCATTTCATATGTTCACAATTGATTCCTAATTTGTAAAGTCGACAATAAGCGAGATATTAGCCATTTTGTGCTCTGGCCTTGAAAACGAAGTCAAATGTCAAATTCCAGGTCAACATAATATTCAGTGTATATCATTTCCAATATGTCCACAATTGATTTCCAAGCTATAAATTTGATAAGAAGTGACATATTACCCATTTCGTTCTGTGACCTTGAAAATGAGGTCAAAGGTCAATTTCAAGGTCATCAAAATATTTGGCATATATCATTTCCTGTATGTTCACAGTTGATTCATAAGCTGCAAAGACAATATTAAGAGAGTTATTAGCTATTTCGTGCCTTGACCTTGAAATTGAGGCCAAAGTTCGAATTCAATGTCAAACAATATTCAGCATATATCATTTCCTATATGTCCATTTTTGATTTTTTAGGAGTAAAGTCGATAATAGGTGAGATATTAGCCATTTTGTGCTGTGAACTTGAAAATAAAATCAAAAGGTCAAGTTCAAGGTCATGGGAATATTCGGCCTATATCATTTCCTATATGTCCACAATTACTTCCTTATCTCTAAGCTCAATTTTATGTGAGATATTGGGAATAATGTGTCTCATTATAAAACATAAAAGAATTTAACATGGGACAGTGACGTTTGGGTTCCGTGGAAAAAATTAAAATGACCGCCACATGCAGAACTGCGACTCAAAACAACGAAACACGTCACAGAGGTATATGAGGGTAATCTTTTGAAACAAAAATGTCAAATCTGATTAGACATTTTTGAGAAAATGGCTGCCAAAGTCCAAAATTGACAGTTTTTGACGAAAATCGCTGGTATTTTGGCAAAAATGAGAAAATAAATGTAGTTTTGTTCCCTTGAATGGATGGTCAACACATTCCCTTGAATGGATGGTCAGCACATTCATATGTTCACAATTGATTCCTAATTTGTAAAGTCGACAATAAGCGAGATATTAGCCATTTTGTGCTCTGGCCTTGAAACCGAAGTCAAATGTCAAATTCCAGGTCAACATAATATTCAGTGTATATCATTTCCAATATGTCCACAATTGATTTCCAAGCTATAAATTTGATAAGAAGTGACATATTACCCATTTCGTTCTGTGACCTTGAAAATGAGGTCAAAGGTCAATTTCAAGGTCATCATAATATTTGGCATATATCATTTCCTGTATGTCCACAGTTGATTCATAAGCTGCAAAGTCAATATTAAGAGAGTTATTAGCTATTCCGTGCCTTGACCTTGAAATTGAGGCCAAAGTTCGAATTCAATGTCAAACAATATTCAGCATATATCATTTCCTATTTGTCCATTTTTGATTTTTTAGGAGTAAAGTCGATAATAGGTGAGATATTAGCCATTTTGTGCTGTGAACTTGAAAATAAAATCAAAAGGTCAAGTTCAAGGTCATGGGAATATTCGGCCTATATCATTTCCTATATGTCCACAATTACTTCCTTATCTCTAAGCTCAATTTTATGTGAGATATTGGGAATAATGTGTCTCATTATAAAGCATAAAATAATTTAACATGGGACAGTGACGTTTGGGTTCCGTCGAAAAAATTAAAATGACCGCCACATGCAGAACTGCGACTCAAAACAACGAAACACGTCACAGAGGTATATGAGGGTAATCTTTTGAAACAAAAATGTCAAATCTGATTAGACATTTTTGAGAAAATGGCTGCCAAAGTCCAAAATTGACAGTTTTTGACGAAAATCGCTGGCATTTTGGCAAAAATGCGAAAATAAATGTAGTTTTGTTCCCTTGAATGGATGGTCAGCACATTGCGGTCATTTTGTTTTTTTCCGACGGGCTGGCAGAAAAAGTTTTGGTCCAAAATGTAGCCACTAAAAAGAAAAAAATCGTCACTGATGAATTTTGGGACTTGTTAAACATGAAAGTATCCACTTTTTCCTTCATTATGGCGCACCACAGAAAAAGTTAGGTTTTCTGATAACCTATAGCCGTGACGTTGCATCCGTCGTCGTCCGTCTACATTCTATATTTAAAACTTACAGCTACTGGAATTATGCACAAACATGCCTAGAGGAAGGTATTTTTATTCAAGAGGAATGTATTTTTTAAATCACAAAATTACATATGGGAGGTCATATACATGAAGAGTCCAATAGAGTTCGACGCGAAAATTCACTGAACAGATTTTGAGAAAACAACCATCAAATTCACAAATTGGCCATTTTTTAGAAAAAAAAATACGAAAACAAAAAACCCTAAAAATGTCAAACTGTTGATAATTTTTCAGGTAATTTTGTACAAAATTTCAAGAAAGATCCATCCGCAAACTTCGAAGATAAAACTATGCATGCCATGGTGACGGATGAAAACGACGGACGCAACTCCATACATTAAAGGTATTTGACCAAAGGGTCAGTAACCTAAAAATTAGCCCAAGGGCTAAGAAAGGTTACCAGACAATATATATTTTAGATATTAGCCTTTTGTCCATTGACCTTGAAAATAAGGTCATTGGTCAATTCAAGGTCACGAGAATATTCAGCATATATCATTTCTACTATGTCCACAATCGATTCCTAAGCTGTTCAGTCGATATTGAGTGAGATAGTAGCCATTTTGTGATCTGACCTTGAAAATGAGGTCAAAGGTCAAGTTCAAGATCATGAGAATATTCTACATATATAATTTTCTCTATGTTCGCAATTGATTCCTAAGCTGTAAAGTCGATAATAAGCGCAATATTTGCCATTTTTATTTCTGACCTTGACAATGAGGTCAAAGTTCAAATTCAAGGTCACCAAAATATTCAGCATATATCATTTCCTTTATGTTCATAATTGATTCCTAAGCGATAAAATCGATATTAAAGGCGACGGACGGCGAAAAAATAATATTCAGGATTTTTTCCTTATATGATAGAGTCGTATGGGTTATAAATGATAGCAACAATATTTTCAATGAATATGCATCCTGTTGCCCCGTGGGCGCTCTGTAGTAGAGATTCCCTTCAAGAAGCTTCCAGGGAATGGTGTGACGTCACGATAGGTCAGCCTCTGACGTTTTGGTGTCAAACGGGCGCACGATCCTAGTCCGACATACAGCATTCAAATGCAGATTGCGAAAATTCTGCCGCAGTGACCCCCAATTTTTTTTATATTTTTTACATGTGTACAATCCACTAGACATCTATTCTAAATTTTAGAAGTTTCTACAGTATGGATTTTTTTCTGGGGCTGTTAATTCATTTTGAAATCAACAATATGGCGGATTCCGAAGGATAGATAAACTCTTTCGAAAGTATTTTGCAACAAATCCAACAAGGCGACCCCTAATTTTTATTCAACGATTTCAATTTACACATATCACATGATAATCAGACAAATTTTGAGAAAATTCTGATGAGCACATATTTACCTGTGGGTTATAACTCATCACCCCTCTTGAAATATTTTCCGATCAGGGACCATGTCAGGGCATGGACTGTGCATATTTTTCAGGTTAACCATATATTTCACCATAACAGTGTCATCTATATACTATCCTGAACATGGTGGCAAATTTTCATATCCTTCTGCCCCAAAATGGGTGTGTCGCAAATATTTAATGAACGCCATCTCATCTCATGAAAATTTTTCGACCTCACCCAGGTGGTCACAGCAGCCGCTGGAAACGTTCAGGTATCTATACAGGGGTATGGAAAACGTAATGACCTATCGTGACGTCACGATTGTTTTACCTGAAACACACGGAATGGCTGGGGCACTGTGAACAGCATTTTGATCGTGCCAGACGCGCATTATATCGATGGAATTCGTACATTTATTTATTTCGTAGCATATTATATGAACATAAGCAGTATATTTGTGCCAGAATTTTTTTACTTTTTTTAAAAGATATTAGCCATTTTGTCCTTTGACCTTGAAAATGAGGTCAAAGGTCAAATTCAAGGTCATCAGAATACTCGTACTATATCATTTTCTACATGCGCACAATTGATTCCTAAGCTGTGAAGTCAATGATGAGCGAGATATTAGCCATTTTGTGCTCTGACCTTGAAAATCAGGTCAAAGGTCAAACTCACAGTCATGAGAATATTCAGCATATATCATTTCCTATATGTCCACAATTGATTCTTAATCTCTAATCAATTAAGTGAGATATTTGGAAATAATGTGCCCCATTATAAAGCATAGGAGAATTTAACATGGAAAAGTCCCATTTGGGCCAAGTTGGGCCCAAAATGGCCCACTTCGAGCGATTCAAGGGCAACGAAAAGTATACATGGCACAGGGGTTCATATGAGGAGTGTTTTGCATAAATAAGAAAAAAAAGTTACTGAACAGATTTTGAGAAAACGACCGTCAAAGTTCAAAATTGGCCATTTTCCGACGAAAACGGCCACCATTTTGAAAAAAATGATAAAATAAAAAAATTAGCCCAAGGGCTAAGAAAGGTTACTGGACAATTTTGGTTTTAGACATTACAGGTGACATTACTGACATATGACCTTGAGACTTACCAATCAAGGTCATCTTTGTGAAATGCAATAGGTATGCTGCATATGACTTCATAATACAAACATAAAAGCTCTATCAACAAGTATTTTGTCTGTAGAGGTCAATTCACACATGTCAGGTCAGGTCAGGCAAGATTGTGAGATTCGGCCTTCAAGGTCACATATAAGGTCAAATTCAAGGTCACCAAAAGATGTGCCATAAATACATGACTTCTTGTGAGCTTATACACAATCCTAACCTGTATGTGCAAGTGTTTAAGCCTCAGTGGCTAATTTACACATTTCACATTGGACATTTAGCACTCAAGGTCATCAGAGATCAAGCTCAAGGTCATCATCAGCTGTTCCATATATGACTTCCTATATGCTCATAATGCAAACTTACGCTCTATCTACACGCAGTTAATCTGTTGAGGCAAATCTGGGCATTTGTTAAACCCCAAAATGGCTGTTTTGACCTTTCAAGGTCATCAAAGGTGAATTTCAGATCACCACACAAATCGCCATATATGACTACCCACTTGAAAGTGCAAATTTCTAAACTCTATCTTCAAGCGTTCTATGAGCACAGTCCTGGCAGCTCCCATTATGAACGAAAAAAGTGCTGAAAATTTTCTAAGTCCAAAATTTTTTTCAAAAGGTGAAAAATTTTTTTTCGCCTAGAATTGGCCTGAAATGGATATTAATGCGATTTGAGGACAAAAAATTTTTTTTACGCCGACCCGTCAAAAATTCAAAACGGCTGTCACACGGAGACTGGCGATTCAAGGGCAACAAAACTTATACACATCATGAAGGTACATAAGGGGAATCTTTTGAAACCAAAATCTCAAAACTGATCAGACGAGAAAAGACAGACAAGGTGCAAATTTGAGCATTTTTCGACAAAAAAATGGCTGTTTTGACCTTTCAAGGTCATCCAAGGTCAAATTCAAGGTCACCACACAAGTCGCCATATATGACTTCCCATTTGAAAGTGCCAATTTCTAAGCTCTATCTTCAAGCGTTCTATGAGTACAGTCCTTGCAGCTCCCATTATGAAGGAAAAAATTAGCCCAAGGGCTAAGAAAGGTTACCGGACAATATACATTTTAGATATTAGCCTTTTGTCCAGTGACCTTGAAAATAAAGTCACTGATAAATTCAAGGCCATGAAGTTTTCAACAAATATATCACTTCTAGTATGTCCACAATAAATTCCTAAGCTGTAAAGTCGATAATAAGTGAGACATTAGCCATTCTGTGATGTGACCTTGAAAATGAGGTCAAAGTTCAAGTTCAAGGTCATGAAAATATTCAGTATATATCATTCCTCTATATTCGCAATTGATTCCTATGCTGTAAATGTAAGTATCAATCTATTACCACCAATACAATCAGATTTTGATGATGCCAATAAGAAACGTAAAATACTACAGTTTGCAATAGAAACAAACAAAGCCCTACCAAATAGTTTATCCAAAGACACACTGGCGTCTTCACGGGCAGACAATGTGTTAAATGTAGTTGTTTCTACTGTACACCAGATGGAATTAGTATACAACTGCCCAACAACCTATGAAAACAATTTAGAAATCCGAATCTAACCCCATGGAATAGATTCATGACAAGTACAAAAGTACCCAATCACAAGCCCGAAGGCTACTGAGTTGACGGTATCCTCGGGGACAGATTTAACGTCCGCCAGCAGTGACACCGACTCAGTGGTATAAATGTAAGTAACAATCTATTACCACCAATACAATCAAATTTTGATCATGCCAATAAGAAACGTAAAATACAACATTTTGCAAAAAAAACAAAGCCCGACCAAATAGTTTATCCAAAGACACACTGGCGTCATCAGGGGCAGATGTAAAGATGATAATAAGCGACATATTAGCCATTTTGTTCTCTGACCTTGAAAATGATATCAAAGGTCAAATTCTAGATCACCAAAATATTCAGCATACATCATTTCTTATATGTTCACTATGGACCCCTAAGCTGTTAATTTGATAATAAGCGAGATATAAGCCATTTTGTATTCTGACCTTGAAAATAAAATGACTAACCTTGAAATTTAGGTCAAGGGTCAAATTCAAGGTCACTAGAATATTCAGCATATATCATTTCCTATATGTTCACAATTGATTCCTAAGCTGCAAAGTCGCTAATAAGCAAGTTATTGGCCATTTTGTCCTGTGACCTTGAAAATGAGGTCAAAGGTCAAATTCAAGGTCACGAGAATATTCAGCATATCGACAGACTAAAGCAAAAATGGCCTAAGTCAAAAAAGGCGATTTTTCAGGAGAAACAAAAAACTGTCTTTGCATGTAGTTTTTATTCTCACTAGCAAAAACTTCCGCTATCATCTTACTTGGCATGACCTTTAAGCACACATATGATCCTATAATCATTATCTTCAAATATTTAGGAATAAAGTGACTTAGGCCACATTCGGACTAAATCGACTGACTTAGGCCATTTTGTCTTTCGTGACTTAGGCCATTTTGTGCAACTGCATGTTACTTAGGCCTTATGCGTTTTGCTGTTTGCAAGTGATTAATTGGTGCAATATGAATTGAAAGTACACAAACTGAGAACGAATTATCTGGTAACAGGTTTCTTAAACATCAAAGAATACCAACAATTGTTATTTTTAGGTTACCGAACCTATGGTCCGATAATTTATCGCCGTCGTGTTACGTCCGTCATCCGTCTAGCCGTCTGTCCGCCCGTCCGTTCACAATTTTTATCTCTAAAATGTATGGTCCCATCTTTCTGAAAATTTAAAATAATTCAAGAAGAAGGCATTTTTTCATTAATTTTCTGTTTTTTATTCTTTCTCAAATGGCGGGCGTTTTCGTCCAAAAAACGCTCAATTTCGAACTTTGGCGGCCATTTTCCTAAAAACTGTTCAATCAGTTAATTATTTTTGCTTTAGAAGATTCCTCTTATGTACCTCCGTGACGTGAATAAGTTTTATTGTCCTTGAATTACTGGTCTCCGAGTGGCTTATTACTATCTTATTACTATCCATTTTGGGCCATTTCCAGGGGATAAAATAGTTTTCATCATTTAAAACATTTTTGAAAAGTTTCGGTATTTTTTTCATTCACAATGGGATCTGCTACCGCTGTGCTCATAGAACGTTTGAAGAGAGAAAAGATATCGACACTTTCAAATAGGAAGTCATGTATGGCGTTTTGTGAGGTGACCTTGAGTTTGACCTTCGATGACCTTGAAAGGTCAAAACACCCATTTCGGGGTCCAAAAATGCCCAAGTTTGCCTCTTCAGATGAAATTCTTGTAGATAGAGCTTAAGTTTGCATTATATTAGCATATAGGAAGTCGTATAGGGAACAACTAATGTTGACCTTGAGCTTGATTTCGGATGACTTTGAGTGCTAAATGTCTGACGTGAAATGTGTAAATTGGCATCTGAGGCTTGAACACTTGCACATACAGGTTAGGATAGTGTGTAAGCTTATAAAAAGCCATGTATATATAGCACATCTTTTGGCGACCTTGAACTTGAGCTCGAACGACCCTGAAGGTCAAACTCAAAATTTCGCCTGCATCATACCTAACGGTGACATTGATGTTCACACACTCAGATGACCTTGGTTGGTCAAGGTCGTATGTCACCTACAATGCGTAAAACTAAAATTGTCCGGTAAATCTAACCCTTGGGTTAATTTTGACTCATTTATTTAAGGAAAATGACAAAATCTTATTGTCGAATACACAATCGTGGAACACCTCTAATTATATATCATGTATATATCATGTACATCATGATATAGTGCATTGATACTTATGTATAGTAAATTATATAGTCAGTCATTTCAACTGTTGCCTGAAAAAGTTGCCACTCGTCATGTCATGTCATGAATGTGTGTTTGTCACATTTCTGTATATTGCACTTCAATATATGACACTTATCTTACATGGGTGTTTCACAACATGGTGACACTTATACCATGCTGTTACATGAAAAAAACAATGGCACAGTGTCTTGTAAAAGCACCCAATCCCGGAGGCTCTGAGCATTGTACATAAAAGGGTTCGTCTGTCCGTTCACAATTTTTATGTCGAAAGTGTATGGTTCCATCTTTCTGAAAATTTAAAATAATTCAAGAAGGAGGCATTTTTTCATTAATTTTCTGTTTTTTATTCTTTCTCAAATGGCGGGCGTTATCGTCCAAAAAACGCTCAATTTTGAACTTTGGTGGCCATTTTCCTAAAAACTGTTCAATCAGTTAATGATTTTTGCTTGATAAGATTCTTCTTATGTACCTTTGTGACGTGAATAAGTTTCATTGTCCTTGAATTACTGGTCTCTGTGTGGCTTATTACTATCTTATTACTATCCATTTTGGGCCATTTCCAGGGGGGGAAATATTTTTCACCATTTAAAACATCATTTTGAAACATCATTTCAAATGTTGCCTGAAAAAGTTGCCACTCGTCATGTCATGTCATGAATGTGTGTTTGTCACATTTCTGTATATTGCACTTCATTATATGACACTTATCTTATATGGGTGTTTCACAACATGGTGACACTTATACCATGGTGTTACATGAAAAAAACAATGGCATCGTGCCTTGTAAAAGCACCCAATCCCGGAGGCTCTAAGTATTGTACATAAAAGGGTTAATACGAATGTTGTATAAAATATTGAAAACATGGAGTAAAAGTATTATATGAATCATTATAACGAATGTATAATCTAGTTGTGGTACAGTTTAGAGTAAACTGTTTTCGAATTTTACTTGAAGAATGAGTTTGATGACAATTCTCGAATGTTAGCCGGAAGTCGATTCCACAGTGATAGTGGCACGTGCCTGAATGTTTAGCCCCCAACTAGCTTGTTGACAGGGTGACTGATCAGTGACGTGGTATCAGACGCTGATCTGAGAGTGCGGCGAGTGGTGTACGTGTCGAGGAGGAGTGGATCGGGTGTGTTCGGCTGAACCGGAGCCTGTGAAATCAATTGAATATCGATTGAGTACAGTCAAACGAAACTCACTTCACATGTACAATTTGAAAGATGAACTCATGTAAATTCAAATGTAGGCCTACACTACCTTTTGCTTTTGGACTTCTTCAATGACGTTTGCAGGAGCATCTGGCCCCGAGTCATTGGAATATTTTTTCGAGGCCAGCATTTTGCTGCCTATGCAGACCAAACGTGAAAGTATTGGAAGTGTCCACAGTGGCTTCTATCTGCCAGAATTTTGAGTTTTGCTCCCGAACAGAAGCTTTAAGACGAAATTATAAAATGCAGCACTTTCCGACTTGTCGGAAATATTTCGGACAGATCGGAAATAGTTTTAGACGCATTGAAAATACTTTATGCATTGAAGGCCGGACAGTTGATGTATAGGAAAGCTTATTAGGGACATTCAAATCTTTCTTTTAATTTGATGTTTCATATATTCAATTCCCAGTTTCAAGAGTGAGTGAATAATTTTTCAGAAGAAAAGCTATATCCTAAATGGAAAAAGTTACTGCCACTCACAAGCTCCTTCAAGGCCCGATCAGACAGTCGAAAACGCATGAATCACGTGAGAATTTGGTTAAGATTTGGTTGTGCGTGACTGTTAGTGGAGAATTTGACCATTTTTGCTGATCTACGTGATGAAAAATCACCGATGAACTGCGCAAGAACTACGGAAATGTCACGTACATATCACTAACAAAGCACGCACTTCAGCGCAAATCAAATTTTCAAAAGTGATTGTTAGTGATTTTAAGTGAAATATACGTGTTACTAGTGCGGAACATGCGTGATATGTCTGTTATTCTTCAGTGAAAAGCAATCGATGAACGCGATAGCGGCAACATTTTCGCGAACAATCACTAATATTCTATGCATATTTCGTCAGAAAAAAGATGAAATACGCAAATGACAGATGTATCGCGTAAGACTGAAATAAAACGAACTTCATACGTAATTCATGCGTTTGGGCAGTGTGACCGGGCCTTATGATGTGTAACATTGGACACTAATTACTTCGACGAGCAGGACATAGATACTTACGGTGGCTGATTTATGCCATAATGCTTTTTCCCTTGAACAGTTTTCGTCGCGAATTTAATTGTCACGACTAAAACCATTTAAATCGCGACCAAAATCATTAAATCCACGACCGAAACGTTTTCGTTGCGGCAATAATATTCTCGCTGCGAATTAAATACTTTCAGCTGCGGCAAGAACATTATCGCCGCGACCAGAATCATTTTCGCTGAAGCGAAATTGTTCTCGCCGCGATTTTAATACTTATCTTAATACTTAAAATGATTATCGCCGCGGCGAGAATGGCCATACTTGTTATACAGTCTTTCTTACCATAAACTCAAAGAGAACAAATTTATTATTGCAATTATCGCCGCAGCGAATATTCACAGTTTGTGTAATTATCGCCGCGGTGGTAACTGTTCTCGTTGCAGCAGAAATGTATCGGTCGCGGCAACAACGATTTTAGCTGCGGCGAGATTGTTTTGGTCGCGACGAAAATTATTGCAATTATCGCCGCAGCGAATATTCACAGTTTGTGTAATTATCGCCGCGGTGGTAACTGTTCTCGTTGCAGCAGAAATGTATCGGTCGCGGCAACAACGATTTTAGCTGCGGCGAGATTGTTTTGGTCGCGGCAACAATGGTTTTCGTTGCGACCAAAATGTTTCAGTTGCGACATCAACGATTTTAGCTGCGGCGAGAATATTTTGGTCGCGGCGAGAATATTTTCGCTGCAGCGAAAACGTTTTTGTCGCGGATTTTAATGATTTCAGTCGCCACAATTAAATTCGCGACGAAAACTATTCAGGGAAGAACTGATTATGGCATGAATCAGCCACTGTAGATACTCGTAGGATACTTGAAGGACATAGATATATATATAATTATAGATGATGGTATAGACTGGAGAATGTGCTTCTCGCACATTTTATACTGGGATGTGAGCATATATCGGTGTAATATTTATGATATAGAATTACCTGGGCCAGGGCCCACTGACCTAATCACACTTGCCAATGGAAAGTTAAATATTTGCTGTTTATTACGTTAATTAGGCCTAATAAGCATGATGCAGTATAGGCTCGACTAGGACAGACCAAGCGACCCCGCTGTCGCAGCGACATAGGGCAAAATTTTGTGAGTTCACAAAATAAAGTTGTGCGTTTTGTTGGTGTCCGTTGGCTGTCCCGACTGATTGCAGTAACATGAAATGTCCTGTAGTAATGTTCAGTTTTGAATAACAGAAAACCAATTGATGCTACACGGTATCTTAAGGCTAAGTATGATGTAGCTTGGTATATATATATATATACTTGTGGGCCTATATACTTGTGGGCCTAGTAGTAGGCCTATGGCACATGGATGGCTAGATCCAGGCCCTATACTGTGGGCCTTGAACTCCATGTATGCTTATTAACCCTATGCTACCTGAGGTTTTTTCAGAGCCACCCATGGGAATCTGCATTAATTTGAGATTATTTAGATATCTTCGAGTTTGGCATTTTCCAAAGAAAAGACTTTCTGAAGCTTAACGAAGATTTTTGCTGCATGTAAATCAGGCATAGGGTTAATAATGGTGTCATTAACAATTTGGATTATCGGATAGACAATAATCGATTCATACCATTTTCGATAGATCTTCTCGGCATAAACCTAGCTTCTACTTATTGTTTTGCCAGACGTGAGATATTACATAGCCTAAAATAATTTATTTAGCAAAAAAAAATCTTGCAATCGGACACATATTATCTGCATTATATCGCTCAAGGCGACCACATATTTTGATAGCTATTGTTGAATAATTACCGAGTCCCAACTGTTCAGCATGCAATAACAGGCACCATCATTTAGCGCTCCGAGAAAACTTTCTTCAATAGACATACTGGTGATAAAATCAGTAGAAATGGGAAAAATTGAAATGCCTTCAGGAGTCCAGAGGACAGTTTGATAGAAAATACCCGCGCCATGAATACGTGACAAACGGCCTGAGTCAAACATGACACTATGCAAAATGGCCTACCTCAAATTTACCAAATGGCCTAAGTCTCTGCAGACAGACTGCAGTTGTGAGAAAATGGCCTAAGTCAGATGTGGGAAATTGGCCTAAGTCATAACGAGTTAGGCCAAATAATTAATGTTAATTATGAATAATTTCCATGCATTTCTCCGCACATGTTTTATTTTTTTTGATGCAGAATGGCGAAATGAACACTATGGAACAAAAATCTCATTTTGCGAAAAAAATGACTTAGGCCATTTTTGCTTTAGTCTGTCGATATATCATTTCCTATATGTTCACAATTGATTCCTAAGCTGTAAAGTCGATAATAAGCGAGATATTAGCCATTTTGTCCTGTGACCTTGAAAATGAGGCCAAAGGTCAAATTCAAGGTCACGAGAATATTCAGCATATATCATTTCCTATATGTTCACAATTTATTTCTAAGCTGTAAAGTCGATAATAAGCGAGATATTAGCCATTTTGTCCTGTGACCTTGAAAATGAGGTCAAAGGTCAAATTCAAGGTCACGAGAATATTCAGCACATATCATTTCCTATATGTCCACAATTGATTCCTAGTCCCTAATCTCAATATTAAATGAGATATAAGGCTTAATGTGTCCCATTATCAAGCATAGGAGAATTTAACATGGGAAAGTCCCATTTGGGCCGAGTTTGGGCCCAAAATGGCCCACTTCGAGCGATTCAAGGGCAACGAAATTTATACATGTCACAGGGGTACATATGAGGAGTGTTATGCATCAATGAGAAAAAAAGTTACTGAACAGATTTTGAGAAAACGACCATCAAAGTCCAAAATTGGTCATTTTTCGACGAAAACGGCCGCCATTTTGAAAAAAATGCGAAAATCAAAAAACTAAAAAATACCTCCCTCTCGAAATATTTTTAGGCATTTTTGTGCAAAATTTTCAGAAAAATTCGATCGTAAACTTTAAAGATAAAATTGTTTACGGACAGACGGACGGACGGACGGACGACGGACACAACGCCATGGCAATAGGTTATCGGACCATAGGTCCGGTAACCTAAAAAGTGCCGAAAATTTTCTAAGTCCAAAATTTTTTTCAAAGGGTGAACATTTTTTTTTTGTCTAGAAATGGCCCAAAATGGATAGTAATGGGCCGAAAATTTTTTTTTCGTCGACCCGTCGAAAATTCAAAATGGCCGCCATACGCAGGCCGGCGATTCAAGGGCAACCAAACTTGTACACATCACAGAGGTACATAACGTGAATCTTTTGAAACAAAAATCTCAAATCTGATCAGACAGTTTTTGAGAAAATGGCCGCCAAAGTTCAAAATTGACCGTTTTGCGACGAAAACGGCCGCCATTTTGGAAAAAATTAAAAAATCAAAAAACTAAAAAATACCTCCTTCTCAAATTATTTTAAGATATCTTTTCCCAAATTTTCAGAAAGATTGGACTGTAAACTTTAAAGATAAAATTAGGCCAAGGGCCGAAGATAGGTTACCGGACAATGTTTAATATTTTAGATGTTAGCCAGGTCACTGGTTAAATTCAAGGTCAAGAGAATATTCAGCATATATAACATTAAGCATATATCATGTCCACAGTTGATAGCTAAGCTGTAAATTCAATAATCAGAGAGATATTAGCAATTTTGTGCTGTGGCCTTGAAAATGAATGGACAAAGGTCAAATTCAAGGTCATCAAAATATTCAATGTATATCATTTTCTATATCATGTCCACAATTGATTCCCAAGCCATACAGTCAATAGAGGAGCAAGATATGAGTCAGTTTGTCCTTGGACCTTGAAAATGAGGTCAGAGGTCAAATTCAAGGTCACGAGAATATTCAGCATATATCATTTCCTATATGTCCACAATTGATTCCTAAGCTGTAAAATCGATAATAAGTGAGACAGCCTGTTTGTTCTGTGACCTTGAAAATCAGGTCAAAGGTCAAATTCAAGGTCATGACAATAATCTGCATATATCGTTTCCTATATGTTCATAATTGATTGCTAAGCTGTAGAGTCGATAATAAGCGAGATATAAGCCATTTTGTGCTCTGACCTTGAAACTGAGGTCAGAGGTCAAATTCAAGGTCACGAGAATATTCAGCATATATCATTTCCTATATGTCCACAATTGATTCCTAGTCTCTAATCTCAATATCAAGTGAGATATTAGGCATAATGTGTCCCATTATAAAGCATAGGAGAATTTAACATGGGAAAGTCCCATTTGGGCCGAGTTTAGGCCTTGAATTATTTTTAAGTATTTTTGTGCAAAATTTCAGAAAAATTCGCCCGTAAACAAAAAAGATAAAAATGTGGACGACGACGACGACGGACGACGACGACGACGGACGACGGACGCAACGCCACGCCAATAGGTTATCGGACCATAGGTCCGGTAACCTAAAAATGTGGACGGACGACGACGACGACGGACGGACGGACGACGGACGCAACGCCACGGCAATAGGTTATCGGACCATAGGTCCGGTAACCTAAAAACTAAAAAATACCACCCTCTCAAAATATTTTTAGGCATTTTTGTGCAAAATTTCAAAAAGATTCGTTCGTAAACTTTAAAGATAAAAATGTAGACGGACGACGACGACGGACGACGGACGCAACACCACGGCAATAGGTTATCGGACTAAAGGTCCGTTAACCTAAAAATGCGATGATGTGTACCTGAATTGCTATCGGTTCACCGTTGTACACGATCGGTTGATTCAGAGTTGTAATAAGTGTACCAGGGGCGATGTATACATCAATGGTCCCATATTCGGACAGGTCAGTGTTAGCGCTGATGTTCTTGTACGCGTCTAGACCATCGAGTTTGAGTCCGAGGTAGAACGTGAGACTGTAGTTCCCTATCAGGTTGTAGTTGATCGCACCATCCTGTTGTGTGGGGTTTATGGCCTCGCTTATCCCCTCCGGGAGGTCCATCACCGGGGTCTCACACAGAAGAGTCTCAGCAGTCGACTCGGCACACATCTAGGGAGTTCATGGATAATGGTATGGTGAAATAAGGTCACCAACTGGGTGCAAAACCATTTCAGAACCATTATCATGTTCACACCTGTTCGAAATGTCTCCGCGTTTCGTTGACATCATCTCGCACTCGCCGGATGGCCACCAAAGTAACTTCAAGAATTGGGATGGCCACTGAGTCCAGAGAAATTCCTGATACGGTCAAAGTTGTCCCACCTCTGCGAATTGCCAAAATGGCATGTTGACATATTGCTATTTTCTTGAAAACTAACTACACATGTGTCTCTTATTGTGCAAACAAGTGCCAGTAAATCGCATGGGGCCGATACACACTGTAGAATGGCTTCGAGAGGTTGTATACTCTGGACGGATGGGTTTGGTTTGTACAAGAACGCCTCATGGACTGGATATGGTTCGTCTACTCCAGCAAACTTGATAGCTATCGTCAGATCGACGACTGTGATATTTGACGGCGGACTAACGCCGATGGCCATCGTAGAGTTACTGGAGAATAAGAAGGTACTTCTGCAAAATGTGTAAATTTTGTGCGAATAAAACAAGAGCATATCCAAACAATAAGAACATACGAGAAAACTATGAGACACTCGAGTCTGTTTTGCTCAGGTCCCAGAAACAGTCGATCTGTTGGCACGAAGAAATGACGTCCAGTCACCGTGATGTTGGTGCCTCCAGCTTCGGGGCCGAAAGTTGGTGACACACCAATGACCATCGGTTCACGGATAATTTCTGAAAAAAAATCCATAACCAATTTATTTTCGAATACGTCAAATATGTACATATACAGAACAGCATATGCAACAACAGAATAACAACAGAATGGCATATGCATGCCACAACAGACAAAAATGCAACTTCTCATGCTCTAGCTATAAGTTTACTCACTTGTTTCACAAAATTGTCCGGCGTAATCTTCGTGACAGGAGCACGAGAAATCAGTTTCACGAGCAATGCAGTCTCCTCCATTTTGGCAGACAACACCATCACAGTAATCAATCACTGAAACAAAAAAGACAATCCAAAATCAAAAACACATCTGCACATTTTATGAGGAGATATTATCATTCGGCACAAATCGATCAGTTATTATTTGATACGGGCGTTACTACGGGCGTTACTGGCATTAGGGAAAAAAGCGCCGTTTAGGCATTCGCCGTTTAGGCATGCCTAAATTCGCCGTTTAGGCATGCCTAAAAGGTTTAGGCATTCGAAAATTAAACGTGAGTTCACGACTGAAATCGCAAAATTAAATTTCCCATTTGAATTTTCCAGTAATAAAGTTTATCTTTTATCTTTTCTGGAGTTTACTCCACACAGTTACTATGAAGAAAAAGTTAGATGAATTTTTTCAAAGGCCAAAAAAAAAAAAATCAATTGCGAAAAAATTAAGCTGGAAGTGGATCAAACAGATAGTGACTTGATTTCGGCCAAAAACAATTTTTTTCCATTGACCCGTCAAAAAAATCGAGAGAAAAAAACGCACCAGACAAACCAGCGTTTCAAGGCAGTGAAACTTAAACATGTCACCAATGAACATCAGGGGAATATTCTGAAATAAAAATCTCAAAACTGACATGACAGTTTTGAGAAAATGGCCACCAAAGTGTCAAGAAATATTCCTAAATGTTGCCGAACAACCGTTTTCCTTTTGGACTATGATACGAAATCATGACAGATGTGAAGAGGTTAAGGTACATACGTGTAAGGAGAATCTTATGCACAACTTGGGGAAAAATGTATGAATAGATTTTGAGAAAATGGCTGCTAAAGACAAAAATCATCGTTTTTCGAAAACAAGATTGTTTTGACCTTCCAAGGTCAATCAAGGTCAATTTCAAGGTCATCACTCAAACAGCAATATATGATTTCCCATTTGAATGTGTCGATATTTAGGCTCTACCCTGAATTGTTCTGTGAGTTTACTCCGCACAGCTCCCATTGTGAAGGAAAAATTGGGTGAAATTTCGGAAGTCCAAAAAAGTTTTAAATAGCCAAAACAAGTTTATTTTTTGCTGGAAATGGCTCAAAACGTATAGTGACTCGATTTGGGACAAAAGTTTTTTCTTTGTAGACCCGTCAAAAAATCAAAATGGCCGCCACACGTACACTGGCAATTCAAGGGCAACGAGACAATCAGAGATTGCAGACCCTCGCCCTTCAGATGTAGTCACCAAAACCGAAGCTGATAACCTTTGCATTTTCAAATGGTCGGAAATTGGCCATAGAAAAATACAAAAATCATGGGAAAATTAATAATTAATAAAAGTAGAGCGATTTCTCTATTTTGACCATATTACCGACCACGGCCTGAATTCTTGACACTGACCTTCCGAACTTTGCAGGCTCACTCAGATTTATACTGCGTTTCTGAATTATTACTACTTGAAATATTACGAATCGGTAATTTCAGCTGATGATCCTTACATTCTCGACCTTAGTGGTATTTTGATCGTACGACCAAATGATGGAGAATTGACCACAGAAAAATACACAATTATTAGGGAATATTGATCATGAGTATGAACGGAGTTATTGCGACTATTCGATTTTCACCTCTTCTGTGACCTTGACCTTGTTGAATATTGAGCTGCAAATTTCACCATAATGTTCCTATTATCAAGGTACATCTCATGAACGAAAACGGTTTGAACAGATTGATGACTGGCTTCACAGTATACGAGATATTTGGGGTAAAATCAGTGGTAGGGACGACATGATGGTATGACGACATGTTATGTCGTAATATCAACACGAGATGTAATATGTGATGTTATGACGTGATGTGGACATATGACGACATATTAAGACGAGATACTAGAATAAGACGTGGAACATCACGTGATAGCTTCCTTAGACGTGATACTATGACGGGATATCCACATAAGACGTCATAATATGTCGAGATATACTGGCCAATCTATTTTTTCCGTGTGGCCCTAATACTTTTTCGTACAAAACTGATCAGACAATTTTTCAGAAAATGACCACCAAAGTACAAAATTGGCCATTTTTCGTCAAAAATGGCTGCTAAATCGGCCAAAATGATTCAATAATGAAAAATTGTCTTTACATATTGGCCCAAGGTATGTTTTGAAATATTTATGGGGAAATTCATCATATCAAAAAAAAAAAATTACAGACCCAGACGGATGACGGACGAAAAACCACGAAAAACGCTTATCGCCCCAAATCGGCCGGTAAGCTAAAATAGATTAACGACACTGACGGACACATTACCATGGCAATAGATTATGGAACCATAAGTTCGGTAACCTAAATAATAAATATAAATTGAAATATTACAGCATCAATAGGCCAATTTGTTGTAACAATATGTTTCATCAGTTCGGGACGATCTGTGCTTATATATGAATAGCCTTTAACCTGTTGTAGTTTCTGCAGCAGCACCTGTTGTTGTTGTAGCTGCTGTTGTTGTCGTTGTTGTCGGTCCTGTTGTTTCTATAGTCGTCGCTATTGATGTTAGTTTTGTTGTAGTTGTTAGTTCTATTGTTGTTGTTTTTTCTGTTGTTGTGGTTCTTGGTTCTGTTGTTGGTTCTGTTATTGTGGTTCTTCGTTCTGTTGTTGTGGTCGTTGGTTCTGTTGTTGTTGGTGCTACTGTGGTAGAAGATAAGATGCACGATGTCTCATCCTTCAAATATTGTCTGCGCCCATCTTGCCGGGAGCGACCATCGAGTAACGAGTAAGGTGCGGTATTCGACTTTCACCATGGTGATCTAACCCCCCTCATTGGCTAGATAGGCCCCTAGCACCAACTCAAAAATACCATAGCTCACTAATGTGCTCATACCGCACCTTAAACGGACCATCCACAGCTGACGTCGTTGTTGTAGCTAACAGACATGTCATGTCAGTCGCCTGGAAGGCAGCTGATACACAGGCGGGTTTGTGCATGCAGTCTACGAGGCATTCATCTTCAGAGGTTATGTATAGGATAATGCCCTAGGCTGAGTATTTCTCACGAATAGAGACCGAGGCCGAAGGCCGAGGTTTCTATTCGTGAGGAATACGAAGCCGTAGGCATTATCCGACATAGTGCATGCACCCCCCCCCCCCCCTTCTGAAACAACCCCCCCTCCCCCTCCCATACATTTAGTTCATAAACAACATATCACATGCATTTTACGTAATTCAATATAAACAACAAAACTGCAAATGCAACGGAGAGTCCTTGCTCAATCAAGTGTATCCGTCAGGAAAAGCGTTGGATCTATTATCCGCTGCAGAATTTACTTCACCACATGACTCAGCTCATAGATTCGTACATTCAACCCTAGACGGCATTCTGTTGTTATGGCTACAGTATACATGGTTCAAATTGAGTATTTTTCTGGTGGACTCGCACTGTGCCTTTGAATTGTTTTCTCCCCCTAGTAACGTGTTTGTGAGTATTGCTCAGATAGAACCGTATAAAAGCAAACGCGGCAAAAGGCGCGCTCACTTTTAAACAGCAAGCTACGTGACATGGACTTTTCGTAATGAAATAATGCAGCACATGGATAACGCCGCATGCGGATATGAACGCGTGTTCTGACGCGCTTGTTTGTTGGATACTGTTGCAAAATCTCATTCCTCGGAATGACTCAAAATTTTGGTGTAACCAGATGCAGTACATGAACAACATACCAGATTTGTAAACCGGTCAGTATATCACATTTTTCTTTGAATTCAAAACAAAAGTAGCATTTTCTCCTTCTGCATTATCTAACGGTTGTACCCGTGTACAAAGAATTTAATCATAATTTTTGCCCGAACAAATATCTTTAACCTGCGTTCTTTCAATCCTTATAAGAAAATAAAAAAACGATTTGTACACATGTATTTACAGAATTCCTCGTAAAATCACTACGGCGATTATAAAGTTTTGTCCATGACTTCAACGTACAACTGGTAAGTAAAAGTTTTGTGTGTGTGTGCTATTAATGCATTCAATTTATATGGCGGAGTGAAATTTCTGTTCAAATTGTTTCCATAATACATATGCTGAATAGCTATAAACTAGATTTGAAGAGGAAAAATCAAACATTCATGTTTGTATATTTATTCATGTTTGCAGGAAAATTACGTTATGCGTGATCTCTGGAGGCTTCTCTAGGATTCCGGTACATTTGCGGATGTGGAATATCGCAGGATTATTGTCAAAACCTCCGGAATTCCAAGGATATTGTGGATATATACGTTTTCACTGGATTTCTGCAGAAGGCGGATGATTCCATGAACCAAATGTCCAAAAATTAACAACTGTTGTGACCCATGGATTAAACTCGCACACCATAACGATTAGCGGTTTATGTATATCGAGTAATATAAGTCTGATACATGTATATGCTCGGCAATAAAAAATACAATCCCGGTGTGTTTACTGTGTCCACCAGTATTGATTTATTTTCATTCAATACCTGGGACAGGTATTTATTGGAAATAAATACCTCCCACAGAGGTATTTATTACAAATAGATATCTGCTCGAGACAATAGAATCATGCACTATCCCAGGTGAGGGTCTCAAGTCTGGAGTGTACGTGAACTCCCCCACATATCTGAATCTGCAAAGAATTGTAATGCAGAATATTAATCTGTTATAATCAGGAGAACTACATTCTTCAGTACAATGCACTTAAAATGGTAAATAGACAACTGCATGTATTATGCTGAGCATATATGATTTTTCACCAATTGAACGCTACACATATCCTGGGGGATAATGTGATGAAATAGTAACTTTCTTACCGACGTATACACAATCATACTCACTGGATCCCAATGCGTCTGTACAAGTTCCCTCGAACTGGTAGTGGTTCGTTCCCGATAGTGGTGCTCTTTCTGCCTCATTGACATTATCAGCAACAAAATAACAAGGGAGAGGATCTCCGGTCACGAAGTCATACGCGGCACAGTTGGGATCAGTATCACATGCCGTACGACACGCAGCTGATGTATCTAGTCCAGCGTTCAAAGTAACTCCTGGAAATTGCATGTCTGCGTACTCCATCCAGTTTAAGTCACAGACCGCTGAAAGACAGGGTTTGTGGCTTGATTACGTGAACATATATGTACAAGTATGCTAATTTTACAGAGAAACGAACAGAGCGCGAGTGATTGAGTGGCAGAATTGTCAGTAGGGAATATTACCGACATGTTCTCGGTTTCTGCCAAACGATTAGCTCAGTCTTCTACTATATCCAATAAGGCTTGAAATGTGAGAACAAAAACTCAAATAAGAGTCTCGTTAGATGAGTAATATTAGGACCTGAAGAACCTATCTGAGTCATGTGGACAATCAGCAAATTGAGCAATGTTAAGGCCATAGGGGAAAAACAATAGGGCGATAATACCGAATTTTCATGACCAATAGTGCAATGGCTGTTCGCAAATTTTGGGACGCGACAAATTTGGAAAAGGTGACTCGTTTATTCCCGGCCTAAGCGATTGTCGTAGACCTCACCCTGTGAATCTTTTCGTCTTCCGACTCCTCAAACGAGTCTCATAGAGTCAGCATAGATTTGTGCGGATTTTACGAATTTGCAATAAAAGCCCATACTTGTACGTTTTTTAGAACTGATACGAAACACCGCTAATATTTTTGTCCCAACAGCAGTAATGGACCTTTTCACAGAGCCTGCCACCAGCTCATGTATATTCGTATTTTTTCCGGATTATGAACAGACAACTGAGCCGCTGGCCGCACATACGGGTACTTCTCGCCGACTACTAATATAACCACCGCCACGTCATTTGGCGGGAGAATGACAATATTGTAACGGGTTTACACCCTGCTGTGACGTCTTGATGAACCGGTTTTCTTGGGAGGTGGGTGAGTTGTTATCAACCGGAGCTGAAACGGTAAAACTCCGGGAAACTGCTACTGCTGTACGGTTGAACTCCGGCTAGAAGTCTCTGAAGGTTGGTAGCGTGGTCTGGAATGGACCTCTTAGCCGTTGTCCGACTGCTAATCTGCAACTGCACCTGTAAAGTAAGGATCCGGAGGCGTTTCCGTCTCCGGGTACTGCAACTGCTCCGTCGGGATACCGCTTTACTGCAACAGCTCCGTCGTTTTCCGCCCTACTGCAAACTGCGACTGCACCTAGAATAGAGAATCCGGAAACGTTGCCGTTTCCGAATACTGCAACCGCTCTGCCAGGTTCCGCCTCACTGCAAACTGCTCCGGTTAGCTCCGCCTCACCGCAACCTGCGACTGCACCTGAAATGGAGTATCTCGGAAGTGTTCTCACTTCCGGTTACCGCAACCGCTCCGTCAGGTACTGCCTCTGCAACTCCGTCGTCCGGTACCGCCTCTGCAACTGCTTCGTCGTTCCCGTCTCTGCAACTGCTCCGTCCGGTACCGCCTCCGTAGTTGCTCCGTTGAATTCCACCTCCGTCTCCGTCTCCTTCCTTGGTGATCTGGGTTCTTGGATCACCCTAAGACGTCGTTACAACTTGGTCTTAACCGACATATCTCCCTTTTCTCCGTATTACTTTCTTTTCCGGTGAACTAACTTTGTTATAACTTCCAGTTCCCTAACGAACACGGAAAAACAACTCGGTTGAAGTTTTCATGTTTATTCTCCAAGTGCACAGTCAGAAGACTTAACTGCTATCATCTGGATGACTCTATCCGGAACAAGGGAGTACTCTGCTATGGGAGAAGGGGTCTGCACAGGTCGACGTCAGGACACCAACTCCGCCGCCCGCTGTGAAGCGGGGGCTTTTATAGACCTGAGACCCACGTCACGTGACCAACCTATTGTGACGTCATAGTCCGCCAAAACACTGATATTTTCCGGATTTCTAAAAACACTCTAGAACCAATCAGTGGCTGACACGTCACCTTTTAAACCGAAAACGAGGCTGATCACATTTCCATCCGGAAATAACGTCATTACGTTTTTGTACTCCATTGTTCCGGCTCCGTGTCCGGTTCCGTCTCCGGTTCCGGCTCCGTCTCCGGCTTTACCAACATACAAATATACCAAGTTCCGAGACGGAAAACCTTTTAAACATTAACAATACGGAACCGTATGAACCTTTAAACACATATACATTTTAATAAACGGTTATTTAACCATAATATCACAAAACACTAACAGAATTACCTAGGGGAAACTTTTGGGTACGCCCCAAAACCGTTACAATATATTAAAGGGCCACTGTATGGGATTCGGCTTTTAGGGGATTTCCAAGATTTTTCTCCCGACGCTTCTATTTATAGAACAAAAGGTCAGATTACGTTTTGACCCATGATCTGTACCGAGCCAATGCTCAGATCAGCCCAGGTCGGCTCGGCAGAGATCCTAGGTCAAAAACGTCATCTGATGTTTTGTTCTATAAATAGAAGCGTCGGGAAAAAAATATTGGAAATCCCATAAAAGCCTAATCCCATACAGTGGCCATGTGTTGCAAACTCACCATTCTGGTGATTTATCCAACTAAACAACTAAACATACACCAGCTTTTGATACCCTTTGCTATGTCAACTCACGTCAAAACAAGTGTTATTCACAGTTTCGTGTAATGTTAATGCCGAAATCCAGGTTTTCATGTGTATCACATCCCACCACACCTCGCCGAGTCATAACCACTGTAAAACCACACAAACTATGTCAACAAACCCACGGTGACAAGTTAGTTATTATGGTGTCGAACATCGTACATTACCTGCACATCAAATCGCTCGAACTTTTAACCGTTTCTTCGTGTGACATAGGCTAACACAAATGAATTGTGCGAAATTTTTGACATTAGAGCGTTGGGGGCGAAGCCCCCAACCCTCTACATGTCTATGTGCTGACTTTTTCATGGAGGTTTCATGCCAACCTATCGACGCACGTTTTGGCATGTAAACGTTTAGACACCTACTTCAAAAGAGGATTTTCTTTGTCCTTGACATAAAATCTCTCGAATTGATGGGAAACTTTGACTATTCCACAGATATATGAGGCATGAATCGATGTGCTAGGTTTGAGAAAATAACGTAAATGTTCAAATTATCTAAAAACGTCCCAAAATGGCGGAGCCGATGGAAATTGACGTTCCCGGAATGCAAAGCAAATTTTACCACAATGACGCGTATTTTGAAACACAATTTCTGTTCAGCAATTCTTGTATGCATACATGCATGTGGGCATCTGCGTGTGGACTTTTTTGGCGTTATGAAGTAAACACAGCGATTCGTCTGCGATGCCACGGCTACATTTACCGTAATTTGACGTATTTTATAACATGGCAATTAAGCTGGTGTTCTGTGCTGGATTGCGAAGTCTTTTTATTCTTAACTGGTATTTTAATTTGCCCAGTAAAGGCATGTGTAGGCTATATCTGATGTTATCAGATGCAGATATTCCTCATAGTTTCCAATGTTTTGAGGATATTTTAATGAGGTTCCATATCATTTTAGCAGGCATATCTGTTCCATTGATCGATTTTAAAATAAATGTTTACTTATTAGTAATATGGATGTAGTAGGCCATGTTTTTCATCCTAGTATACGGAAATGAATTGGAATCACATGGGGGATGAAATTATGGCTTCTTTCTTTCTTTCTTTTTTTTTTTTGGGGGGGGGGGGAGGCCTAACGTTGTGTAAGATATATTCAGCTGTCGTGGTGCTGATGATGTGCTCAAGCTCCAATGTCGTCTTCCGCAGTTTGCTGCATTTTCTTGTTGATAGTATATTGTAACAAATTGTAGGTTTTGAACGATATGGCTACATGCCATGGCTATACTATCCTTGTATGATCTCATAAATTCAACTATTGGATTGGATTTATTGGAAGTATATGATATATTGGCATATTAACTATTATTTGAGAGCATATATAGTATATGACGGATGTACTCCTAAGTTTATATAGCCTAACATATCCCCGATACATTTGTAAGTGTAGCTAGTATATAGCGTCGAGTGAGGCTTAATTATTTATAACCACAAAATAGCCTGGTTAGAATAGTTTCGTGTCGACGAAGAAACTTAATTTGGATGTTTATGCCCAAAGTAATTTTCATTTGTGAAATTTCGAAGCAGATTCACCATTTATTTTTAAAAAGCGTCTAGATATATAACGCACGAGGTTTGCGCAACGCGTACCGCCGGTACCGGCACATGTAACCTATTTATTACAATGCCTAATTGACTAAGATTCCTTCTATCATTATGTAACAGGGTTTGTAATCTCTAATTCATTCATTTATCTATTTTTCAGGACTTGTGTACATACAATTTCATTACCTTGGCTTTTCTATTTGCGTACTGCATTAGCACGTATAGGCGACCAACAACTTTCACTTGTTTACATGTCAGAACACAATATTATGCTACCAACCGTTGTGCATTCACCTGTGTCGATCATATCATATGACTTTCACATACCAACGGCGGCAAATATTAATAAGCTCATTGGTTAAACATTGTTTGTTTTACCCTCACTTTCATCTCAATGTTTGATATAAATTGAATTGGCGGCAAATGCAAAGCGCATTTGTCCTGGAGTCGCCCGGTGGAATATTATGTCATTCATGATTGTATTTACAGGTATGTGTTAATTCTTCATTCGTCAATCATTTCATCATTCTAAAGTTATACTATTCTAAATTCATTTAAAAGTATTATCAATGCAATGGTTGCAACAAGTTACGTTGCTGATAGCTGTTTGAAATTCATGATGGTAGAGTTAGCATTTAGTCTAGTAAATATATCTTTAAATAATTATAGCTTTGTACTAAGTATCAAACTATTCACGTGCTGCATTATTCACTCACAACTGTATTGAATAACAACTCCAAGGCATTTGTCCTGGAGTCGCCCGGTGGAATATTATGTCATTCATGATTGTATTTACAGATTGAATTCGCTGAATCAATAAACAATTAAAACACAACCAAGTGTCTTCAATCACGGCCACGGTTACAATTATTAAAATCAAAATTTACTGTCGAGTACAACCATCACTGACGATATTTAAATGCACTCGCTCATTTCAGATTGAATCAGATATCTTTTGTATGGTCAGACTTGCGCATGGCTTAGAACAATAACCGGTCCCTCTAAATCATGCCGCAATATTCGTGGTTTTACCATCGGAATATGGTTATAGCTAATGTCACTTTTTCTGTGCCTTTCTCGCCACAATAAACACATAATAATACAAATTATAACTAGCCTTTGCTCAAGTATGAACATGATTATTTTATCTGATTTTATCAATTTGTTTACGACCGTTAGTGCGGCCAGTCGCTGATTGGTCGGGCGGTTTGGTGTTCGGAAATTTTGGCGGGAGATGTCTGTGAAAAGGTCCATTAAATGTCAATGGCAAACGATGCTCGAATTAGTTTAAAAACTTGGTATGTGCAAGTGCAAATTCCCGATTCTCCTGCCAGTCATTTTCAGAATTACGGGATGATACCCAATTAAGACACACAAAATCTCAAGTTGATTCGATTATCCAAAACAAAACTACGGCCAAAAAGCGTGTTTCACTGACAGATGCAGTTTAGTATACATATGGTTCACGACACCGACGCAAAAATAACAGACACATGAAAAGCTCATATTATGTCAATATCGTGATACTTTGCATTACTATGTAAATTCTTCTCGAAAACTACCACAACACCCGTCCTCTGTGCATATAAATAACATTCAATGAAAACGTTCTATGAAATATTACAGTATCATTACAAATATTTGCTGTTAAAATGTGTTTTACTAGCTTGAGACAACTTGTCCTTGAATCAAATGCAACGTTACCCGTTCAGCGAATCAGTCTCTTACCTGGTGTGAACTCAATGGTGGTCTCTGTTGTAGTAGTTGCCCCTGTTGTGGTTGTTGCCCCTGTTGTAGTAGTTGCCCCTGTTGTAGTAGTTGCCCCTGTTGTGGTGGTTGCCCCTGTTGTAGTAGTTGCCCCTGTTGTGGTGGTTGCCCCTGCTGTGGTGGTTGCCCCTGTTGTAGTTGTCGCTCCTGTTGTGGTGACTATCTGGCACACTGTCTCATCTTTCAAGTACTGCCATCTCCCATTCTGTCTAGTGCGACCATCTACCGCTAATGTGGTTGTTGTGGCCAGCATATATGACAAATCAGACGCTTGGAAGGCAGCTGATATACAGGCGGGTTTGCGCATACAGTCTAAAAGGCACCCGTTTACAGTAGTTATCCCAGAGGAGGATGCTAAGTCTGAAGTGTACGTGAACTCCCCCACATATCTGAATCTGCAATCTGCAAAGAGTTGTAATGCAGAATAATATGTTATAATCGAATACTACATTCTTCGGTACAATGCTATGGAGATGTTAAATAGACAACTGCGTGTATTATGCTAAGCACATGATAAAAGAACGTTACACATATCGTGGGGTATAATGTTAGTAACTTTGTTACCGACGTATCCACAATCATACTCACTGGATCCCAATGCGTCTGTACAAGTTCCCTCGTACTGGTAGTGGTTCGTTCCCGGTTGTGGTGTTCTGTTCTCCACGACAACATCAGCAATGAAAAAACATGGCAGGATACTTCCGGGTACAAAATCATACGCGGCACAGTTGGCATCATTCTCACATCCAGTACGACACGCAGCTAACGTTGTTAGTGCAGGCTCCAAAGTACCACCCGCAACACTCAAGTCTGTGTACTCCATCCAGTCTAAGGTACAGGCTGAAAGACAGGGTCTGTGGCTTGATTGATTGAATATATATATATCTAAAAGCATTCTAATTTCACAGAGAAATTGAATAAAACAAGAGTGATTGAGTGGCAGAAATCAGTGGCGAAGTTTCATCATGTTGAATGTGATGGTGTTCCTTATTACCAATTTTGAATAACAGGTGTATTTTCTAGAAGCTAGAATAATGAACTAAACATGAAATATTCAAAAAAGTTATAAATATCTAATAGAAATAATGTTTGCACGTACAGTGTATGAAGTACTTGCATCTACAGAAATAGGAAAAAGTATGAAATTGTGTAACAATGGCAATTTCTTGTGCCGAAATACTGGAACATGACCATAGCCGACTGAGATGTTTTTTAAATGAATGTCTTTAGATATTGCGCCACAGTATATTCTGGCAAATTCATAAGAAAATTTATCTCACCAGCCGGTGCGACATGCGAGAAGTGACAAATGACATGGGAGAAGCGAGAAATATTGCCTAAATGAACATGTGACCTGCGAGCCTATAAACTGCGACACGCGAGCTATGGACAGCGACATGCGAGTTAACTGTACAAACTGCGATTTGCGTGAATTTCCATCGGCTCCGCCATTTTAGGACGTTTTTAAAGAACTGGAGCGTTTTTCGTAATTTTCTCAAACCTAACACATCGATTTATGCATTATATATCTGTGGAATATTCAAAGGTTGCTATCAATTCGAGAAATTCATGTCAAGGACGAAGAAAATCCTCATTTGAAGTAGGTGTCCAAACGTTTACATGCCAAAACGGGCGTCGATAGGTTGGTATGAAAACTCCATAAGAAAGTCAGCACATAGATATGTAGAGAGTTGGGGGGTTCGCTCCCAACGCTCTGATGTCAAAAAACCAGTCTCGTACCTCATGCATTTAGAATAAGTAGCAACAGTGATGGCACTTGAAACACATGTATATATATTGATAAGTGTATAAACGTTATATGCGTTGTATGAACCGAAGGCCCCCAAATAACAAACACGCAGGCAAAAACACTGTGTACGGTAGGCCAAACAAGGATATGTTCACTGAAGAGATATCTGGTGTTGAGCAAGGCGGATAAATCACCCAGGGTGGTCAGACCCAGTCGGTGTTCTCGAAACACGGAGTGGTATTAACGATATGATGGCAGTCCGACGTCATTTTTTTCATCTGTGTAGTTATATCAAACTATAATAACGGGTTCATGTCGGTTACATATATACATGTACCAGTTATCGGAGACTCCTTGTCAGCTCGCAGTTTGTCGCAAGGCCGTGTGATTGCAATTTGCGATTCAAATCAATATTTCTCACAAATATTTCTGCGGTTTTCTTTGCTTCACTCATCCGGATTCTACATACGTGTAGGGGGCCTACATGTATTGTGCAGCCCTGTACTGTTGAGTTCATCGTGGTTCATCGCTTTTTACCTTCTTTTCTTGGCCCAGAAACCTATACGTATTGCAAAGCAACTGCCACTATTAATTATGGATATTAATATGCAGTACCGCTTCCAACCTATTATTTGGATTTATTGATATCACATTTTGGAGGCATTCTGGGGACAACTATCTTCGAAAAGCGGTGTTGCCCTTATCGGGAATCGGCGTAACGCCGATGAAATATACATAACAACCAAAATCGTGCTGCGATAGATGCAATTCTATGTTGGATATTAATGATGGCATATATGACGTCTGAGCTCAAACAAAAATATAGAAAAAAATTCTTTATACTAAACATTGATATTTCCATTCATGCTTACACCTTTTCCATGCAAGTCGTATCGGAAATGTCTAGTTTAGTAATTCCGAATATGTTCCCAGATTTTTGTTCTGTTCTAACACTCAGGTCACTATGCAATCTGGTTGATTTAGTACTTTACTTCAGAGTTTATGTTACTATTACATTAAAAAAATCACACATTTCTTGTCGCACACCTTCCGTATTATGGGACATCTTAGAATGGTTCGACCTACACAGAGAATCGTTCATCTTGTACCGAGAATTGTGCGATATGCCGAGAATCGTAGAATCGATTCTTACCTGTGAAGTATAAACTCTTGTGGGAGAATGTACACGTCTTAGATTCACAGTCCATGCTGTCGTCATTGTATCAATTTCATCTTTGCACAATCAGTTTGCCCCCAAGGGACCCATGCCCCAGTTTCATGCAAAAGTTAGGGGATCTACAGACTGCTGCATGAGTTTCCTCATGTCATTGCTCTACTAGGTGAAATCATGTGCGCGCATAAATTTTTACCATACGGACCATTCGTTTGTACTGGAGCACTGTTCAAGTACATGCTCAGAATCCAACATGTTTTGCAAGTTGCAATTCACGTGTTGACGGTCATCAACATGTACACTTGAACGTTTAAAACCGCCTGAGGTTCACTTACATTGAGCATTCAGTCGGTTCACTCCAATCAATGCCAAGCAAAGAATACTCCAAAAACCAGCCATCATTGTGTTCTGTACGGGAAAAAAATATACATGTACATATCATGCTCATTCGTTTTCTCTATTTAATATGAATCACTGATTAAAAAAAAATTGAATGCATGCTAGTAATTGACGAAAACAGTCAGTTACATTCACACATAACGCTTGAACAACTTACACATATTAATATCAACAAAAAGTAGGAACCCTTAGTTTTACAGTGTAAACTGTAACTTCACCATGACATCCAACCCTGAAACCCTCATACAAGAAGTGAAACATATAAACTGTCTGGCAAATACATACAATCGTCAACGTGCGCACATTATTCCTGTAGCAACAACATAATCTGAGAGAATTTATGTATGGTAAGTGGGTATTTTTGGTTGGAAACACATCCCAAACAAGGTTTCCAGCACAGGGAATTTAGCGGAATGACTAACAGAATGATATTCGTTTGCGTGGTAGTTTCTTTAATTTTGTTTTTGACGCCTTTGTTATTTTTAACTATAAACACACGAAGTGGGATTATTCCTCAATTATCGTCCGATTGATTCTTTGTCTACATGTAATCACCATATATTGGAACTTCTGTCCACTGCTGATGTATATGGGGGTTGATTAGTTTTCATTGCTTCACTCATCCGGATTCTACATACGTGTAGGGGCCTACATGTATTGTGCAGCCCTGTACTGTTGAGTTCATCGTGGTTCTTTTTATCTTCTTTTCTTGGCCCAAAAACCTATACGTATTCCAAAGCAACTGCCACTATTATTTATCGATATTAATATGCAGTACCGCTTCCAACCTATTATTTGGATTTATTGATATCACATTTTGGGGGCATTCTGGGGACAACTATCGCCGAGAAGCAGTGTTGCCCTTATCGGGAATCGGCGTAACGCCGATAAAAATACATAACAAACAAAATCATGCTGCGACAGATGCAATTCTATGTTGGATTTTAATGCTGGCATATATGACGTCTGAACTCGAACAAAAATATAGAAGAATAATTCTTTATACTAAACATTGATAGTTCGATTCATGTTTACATCTTTTCCATGCAAGTCGTATTGGAAATGTCTAGTTTAGTAATTCCGAATATGTTCCCAGATGTTTTTTCTGTTCTCACACTCAGATCACTATGCAATCTGGTTGATTTAGTACTTTACTTCAGATTCTATGTTAATATTACATGAAAATCACACATTTCTTGTCGCACACCACTCATGTGACATCTTTGCCGAGAATGATTCGACCTACACCGAGAATTGTTCATCCTGTACCGAGAATCGTGTGATATGCCGAGAATCATAGAATCGATTCTTACGCGTCAGTGCTCCTAGTTTCCTGTTGCAAAAGACTGATGCTCTTCATCATCATGACTGCGATTGCTATCCAGTCCCTGGAAAATAATTGGATACGTTGATATAGTTAAATATCCACCAAAAAAATCAATATGCCAACAAGTATCAAGGTCATCGATCTTCAATTGCCATGGGAGTCAAAAGGAGTCCTCTGAATATATTGTAACGGATCTGGGGTCAGCCGGAACTGACGGAAGAGATCTCAGAGTGTTGGTAGCGTGGTCTGGATCGGATCTCTAACCGTCATGGTCTGCCCTCTGCAACTGCACCTGGAATGTAGAACTCAGCCGCGTTCGGCTTCCGTCTCTGCAGCTGCACCTGAATTGTAGAACTCAGCCATGTTCCACTTCCGTCTCTGCAACTGCACCGTCGTTTCCGTCTCTGCAACTGCTCTGTCGCTTCCACCTTCACCCGTCTCCATCTCCTTCTCTGATGATCTGGGTTCTGGATCACCCTCAGACGTTATCAGCTGTGTCCTTACTGACTGTTTACTTGTGTAGCTTTTTGTTTTCTCTTTGCACCCTATTACTAGTACTTTGTATTATCATTACTTTGTCACTTTTCATATCATTTCAGGAACACAGAAAAAACACTCGGATATGGTTTTCAGCTTTATTTTCTGAGTCTACAGCCAGAAGATAGGAATTGTAATAATCTGCATGATCAGAGCCGTTTCTCCTGAGTACACTGCACTGAAAGATGGGTCTGCACTGGTCGACGTCAGATTGATGTATTCCACCAGCATTCAGCGGTGATGGAAAGGCAGAACCAGACAGGGACAGCATAGAGGCAGTCACCAAGAGTGGGAGTAGCCAGGCTGATGACCTATGATGGGTCAGACCCATGGCCAGAGTACGAGGCACACCTCCCTGAGTATGCCCGTTACTATCGGTGGACGGAGAAAGAGAAGGCACTGAATTTGTGCGTTAGCCTGAGGGGAAATGCCCTCAGTGTTTTGCTGGACTTATCGGCTGAGCAGCGGTGGAGTTTCGACATGGTGGTTGCAGCGCTGAAGCAGCAGTTTTGTCCAGGTGAAAAGACTTTTGTTTATCAAGCGGAGTTGCGGAGTCGGAAGCTTTTGCCGTAAAAGGAGCTGTCAGAGCTGGCCAGATATATCCGCTGTAAAATCAGGTTGGCTTACCCCAAAGCAGATCCGGTAAGTTTCTTCAATTGCAGTA
Organism: Terebella lapidaria; assembly: GCA_949152475.1. Lineage (NCBI taxonomy): Eukaryota > Metazoa > Annelida > Polychaeta > Terebellida > Terebellidae > Terebella > Terebella lapidaria. Next base: position 75,378,277 of record OX424555.1, read on the forward strand.
AAAAGGGCCATTTTGCCCTGGATTGCAGACTTCCGAAGAAGCAACAGCAGCAGCAACAGCAGCAGCAGGGAAACTAGAATGGGTCTCGGAAAAGGGGAGAACCGAGACCCAGAGAAGAGGACATCCCCACAACCGGCAGGTGATCCTAGGGCCCGGTCCCAGGTGAGAGGTTGGCATGTGTGTGACAGGAAATATATACTGAAAACCAGTAACGCTGATCGTTGACACCGACAGCACGGTACCATGCTTAACCATCGAACCTGGAGACGGATCCGAAGGCTGGAAATGAAACTGAGGCGGTCTCTGGTTCGTCTCTCCATGGTGGACGGTAGCAGAATTGGACATATGGCCGGAAAGAACTCCCACTGAGTGTCACTGGGGCAGCGGAAAATCTGACGTTTGAGATTACAGACTGTGAAGAAGAAGGGATTCTCGGAATGGATTTGATCCGTTCCTGAGTGTCCGGAATCAACTTTGACCAGATGACCATGCAGATGGGCAGTCAGGGAGTGCTCCTCACCATATTTGAGCAGCCGAGAGCGCAGTTCCCGATCAACGCAATTGCTGACTATCAGATTCCGGCAGAAATAGAGCAGCTGATCATGGGGCAGGCAGACGGTGTCCATGGAGCCGAAGGATTCATGGAAATGACTCAAGAACCAACGAAGAGCAGACCATGGCTGATCGGGAGAACCTTGTCCTGCATAAAACAAGGCACGGTTCCTGTCCGAGTCATCAATGTCTTAGCAGAATCGGTGATCATCAGGCGGGGAGCACAATTGGCAACAATCGGGAGAACCTTGTCCTGCATAAAACAAGGCACGGTTCCTGTCCGAGTCATCAATGTCTTAGCAGAATCGGTGATCATCAGGCGGGGAGCACAATTAGCAACAATGACTACCCTGGCAGCAGTTTGCATTATTGTCCCGATGACAGAATGGAGCAGAAAGGTGCACATTGCGCCGGAGGCGGTTGCTGGGCGGAATTGGAGCGGTTATGACAAGCTGAGGCAGCTAGCAGAGCAGACTCAGGAGGCTGTGCCGAGTCACTACCGTGGGAGGGTGGCAGATCTCCTGTTCCGGAATATGCAGACCTTCAGCAACGATGCCGGAGAGCTGGGGCAGACCCATGAAGTGCAACACCACATCAACACAGGCAGTCACTGGCCGATCAATCAACCAGCCAGGCGGATTCCTCTGGACAAGCGAGAATTGGTGGGAAGTTTAATAAAAGATATGAAGGACAAGAATGTCATCGAAGATAGTAGCAGTCCTTGTGCTTGCCCGATCGTGCTGGTAAAGAAGAAAGACAGAACCACACGATTTTGTGTGGACTACCGGAAGCTGAATGCAGTCACAGAAAAGGACGCCTATCCATTGCCGAGAATCGACGACACAATTGCAGCTTGTGCAGAGGCCAAGTGGTTTTCCACTCTTGACCTGACCAGTGGATAGTGGCAAGTCGGAATGGATGAAGACGCCGGAAAGAAGTCAGCATTCTGCTTGCCTGGCGGCTTGTACCAATTCAAGGTTATGAGTTTTGGGTTGTGCAACGCTCCGGGTACATTTGGGCAGCTAATGGAGAAGGTGCTGGGCGGACTCTCTAGGGAGACGTGCCTGATTTACCTGGACGATGTCATCATTTATAGCAAGACCCCGGATGATCACATCTGTGACATTCAGGAAGTTTTCGACAAGCTGAGAGGAGCCGGTTTGACGATAAAGCCGTCCAAGTGCAGATTCTTTCAGCCAGAAGTGTCTTTTCTTGGACACATGAAAAACAGGCTGGTGATGGCACCGATTCTCGGTTATCCGAGGGAGCAGGGCAGATACATTCTTGATACGGATGCAAGTGGCACGGAACTATGAGCAGTGCTGTCACAAGATAACGAGGAGCGAGTCATTACTTACCTGAGTCACAGTCTAACCAAGGAATGGTACTGTGTGACCCGGAAGGAGCTGTTACCAGTTCTCTATGCAGTGCAGAAAAACAAGTACAGTAGAACTCCAGCCTGCGGCCACTCCAGAAATGTGGTCAACCCATGTATTGTGGTCGGATGCATCGGACCCGAACGCCAGCAGAGGCATTTACATGATGAGGGTACTCCTATAATGTGGTCACTCCCCTTATCCACAATGCGGTCAGTGTATCTGGTCCCAATTGCCCATAAAATCCACAATATGGCCAACAAGAGAACAACCTCCCCCCCCCTCAGTGGGATCACTGCTGCGGTCAGCCAGCCAGCCCGCAATCACTGATGCGGTCAGTTGAACATTAGCCTTCAGCAAGCCAACCAACCGTGGTCCGTCCGTTTCATCTGCATGTCATCATTCAGCAATCGGTTGGCTGAATATTTACATTACCAATGAGCAGCAAACGACCACCTGTCTGGGTGTCATCAAGTCAGTTCTTCACACCTCCCTCTTCTTGACTAACATAAACACCGACGAGCACACACAAGTACATTTTTCAACAAACATATTTCCACAGATATCAGTTTAATTATTGGAACAAAGGTATCAATAACCCCAATACAAAACGTATTTCTGTTAGACATCATTCACTCAATCACATTGTTCAGAGTAAATCTACAAATCTATCGCCATGGCCACAAAAATCAAGCTGATCTTCATTCATGCAACAGTTATAAAAGGAAGTGATGGCAAAAATAGCATCAATCTTCAGAAGTTCCATTTAGTGTCTACATACTCATTGCGTGCTTGGAGACATTTTGATACACAATGTATCTCGAATTTTGAAACATGTTTGTTAGCATTATTACACATATGGCATAACTTTGTCAAACAAAAAGCTATTCATATGTAAATAAAGTGTTTTTTTACACGTATACACGTACAACGTGTATAATATATTTTGCTTTTCGCTTGAGTTTACACCAGACAAACAACGTAACTGGTGGAAAGGTCGTCTATCAGATTCCTATAATGTGGCTACTCTTATAATGTGGCCAAATTCATTGGTTCGAAGGGTGACCACATTACTGGAGTTCTACTGTAGTATCTGATGGGACGTCGCTTCTTGCTGAGAACATACATGGCAGCCTTACCTGGTCAATGAACTTCAAGGAACCTCAGGGTCAGGTCGCTCGGTGGATTGAGATCCTGAATAAGTTCCACTTTGATATCGTGCACCATCCCGGCGGAATCCACAACAATGGAGACGCGTTGTCCAGGTCTCTGTGCAGTCAATGCGGCAAGATCAATTGGAAACAGGCTAAGATCGATGCCTGGGATTTCGAGAAGATCATCCGGCAAATCAAAGGCAGAGAAACCTCGCAGTCCAAACTATGGAAGGGGGGTCGCCAGAGGCTGTTGCGGAAATCTTCCGGTGAAGCGAACCTGGTGGAGACAACAGAATCTTCCAGAAGAACAGTCCCAGAGAAAGCTGATGCAGAGGAGGCTGTTCAGGAGCAGAATAAGCAGACGAATAATGCTAACGCAGACGCAGTGCTGGGGCAGAAATATCAACAAGCAGATCTCCGGAAAATGCAACAAGCAGAGCCGTGGCATCTGGTGGTGGCAGCCCTGATCAACGGAAGCAGTACTACAGAGACTGTGAACTTCTCCACCTTGAGCCTGGAAGAAAAAGTGCTGTTCGGCATGCGGAAAACTTAGCTGGAAGAAGACGGAGTCATCTACAGGCAGTGGAAAATGGCAGAAGGGATATAATCGCATGCAGTTGCTCACCCCTAAGGAGATGAGACATGAAATCTTCAGTCTGGCACACCAGAGCTGGACAGCGGACATCTCGGGAGCAGGCAAATAGCGGCTAGTATCCGGAGGCGGTACTTCTGGCCAGGCATGATGAGAGACATCAAGCAGTGGATCCTGAGCTGTGACGAGTGTGCATCAAGGAGTATGCAGAACCTGAAGAAGTCACCAATGCAGATATACTGAGTGGGAGCACCGATGGAACAGGTCGCCATGGATGTCATGGGTCCGTTGCCAAAGTCACCCCGAGGGAATTGGTACACCCTGGTAGTGGGAGACTATTTCACGAAGTGGGTGGAAGCGTACCCCATGCCAAATTAGGAGGCGTTTACAGTGGCAGACATCTTAATCAACCATTTGGTGGCAAGATTTGGTATCCCGATGGAGATACACGACGATCAAGGCAGAAATTTTGAGTCAGCAGCTACACTCTTTCCGCATCGAAAAATTTCGATGGAAAAGTTTTCCGTCTGATGACCAATAACAGGAGTTACCACTAGGAGAGACAACAAACCGGCTGCAGATCAACAGAAGCGGTGAAACATCATCCAGTTAGGAAGGCGCCCCCTTCTGGAAGGAATGTATGCTGTTTCCAGAGTCGGCAAGCAGTTATACCAGTGAGCAGACATGCAGTTGGCAGAGCAGTGCAGATGGCAGAAATGCTCAACTCGCAGTCGAGACGTCCACTTTTTAGAAAAATTCTACTAGCTGAGACTCTTTTCAACCCTCTTGATGGCTGAGACAACTCAAATTTGTAATTAATTCATAAGGAAAAGCAGTTGAAATGAGTCAGAAGATTCCGGAGGAAGAAGCTGGAGACGGACACCTCCTGGTTAACAGTTGAGTTTTTGGCCACTTGTGACGTCGCTCCTGTAACACCCAATCAGATTGGAGCTTTCCAAACCACGTGACCAGAGAAAGAGCTCCGGCATCAGTTGGAGTGCAGATCTCAAACAGTCACCATCAGTGATAAAGTTTGACGGAATCAAAGTAACTTTGGGAGTTTTCCGGCAAGCGGACCACCCCAGCAGATCAAGAAGATTTTAAAGATTTCCACCAAGGAAGCAAATGGCGAACGTTTATCAAGAATGGCCCGGGGCTCGCCTGGGCGGAACTGTCGGTGGTGCGACCGAACCTTTGTGGACGAATGGAGCCGGAGGGACAACTATTGTCCATTGAGGATGTACAACTGCTGCCTGTGTGTGACCTTTGGCCGGGCCTGTGATTTGCGGCGCCATCTTCGAGAAGTAGACGAGGTGTCATACCCGGTGGAGTACCGACCTCCCCTGACGAAGTGGGACTTGAACCAGGTGGGAACTTTTGATTCCATCAAGTGTGGAACATCGTCCGTGTCCGGCAGAAGCAGATCCAGGAATATCTGAACACACCACCTCAACAACTTTGTGTCCCGGACCCAGCATGGTTGCAGTGGAGGTACAGAACGGACTGGAACGCCGGAGAAGTTGATCCTGGAAGATGGCAGCCAGAGCCGGTAGCTGACCTTTCTTGGAGTCTGGATAGCCGCCGTTGCCTTTGGGTGGCAGATGATGCCCCACCTGAGGATTGGGACTTGGACCTGTTAGCAGAACAGATTCTTCTGCCAGAGCGGGGTGGTCTTGAAAACTGGCAGTCGAAGATTCAAGTACGAGAGTACCGACCACCACCACCACCCCTTTCCGTGGATGACTCGGACATGGAGAGTGGAACTTCCGAGTACTGGACAGCGGAGGAGCTGGAACCCTGAGCAGTTGGCGAATAGCAGTTGGCGGACAGCAGTTGACGGACAGCAGTTGGCGGATAGCAGTTGGCAGATAGCAACTGGCAGACAGCAGTTGGCAGATAGCAGTTGGCGGACAGCAGTTGGCGGACAGCAGTTGGCAGATAGCAGTTGGTGGATAGCAGCTGGCGGACAGCAGTTGGCAGATAGCAGATGACGGATAGCAGCTGGCGGACAGCAGTTGGCAGATAGCAGTTGGCGGACAGCAGTTGGTGGATAGCAGTTGGCAGATAGCAGCTGGCTGATAGCAGCTGGCGGATAGCAGTCAGCAAGTGCAGTTTCAAGAAACTTTTGTTCTCCGCTTAGCAATCGGTTGCGGAACCATTTGATGAGCAGTCGGAAAAAAAACACAGGCAGTCAGCACTAGGGGACGTAGCAGTTTGCTGAGCAGCCAGAATGCAGAGACTTGAGTCACATGACCACTTAGCCTTATAAAAAGCCTGAATGGGACTTCACCAAAACAGAATGCAGTTTGCTGTTGGAGAATCAACATCGACCCGGAGCAGAGAACAATTGTGCTGAAAATAAAGACCACAGCTCGCAAGTCCCGCTTGCACAAGTGCGAGGATTGCAGCCTGGAGTTCAAGAACAAGCACACGCTGCTTCGCCACGTGACCAAGCAGCATACTAGCGAGGTGACTGTCTACACCTGTCCACAGTGTGACCAATGGAGCAGACGGAAGGAGGGAATCCAGAAACATTTGCTGGCGTCCAGATCGACGCAGAGTCAGCAGAGAAGAATTTGACGAATCATCATTCCAGAACCCAGACGGTTGCTTCGTTGGCAGATAATGTGACCTCCTCCGAGTCCGAGGGCAGTGAGGAAGAGGAGGCTGAGCTGAAAATATTGGCAGAAGAAGACATGCAGGAGTTAGATGACCCGGAACCAGCGGCGCTCCTGTGACTAGGAGTTCCTCGTGTAACTCCTCACGTCGGACCAGTCTGGATTTCGCCCGCAGAGCTGGTGCAGACCGTGATCGGAGTCGGAAACAGAGCTGGATTCGCTCTCTCGAACGAACGGAACGTCATCATCGCAGAGAACGCACAGCTGAGAGTCCTGATTGCTCTACCTAACATTCCCCACCAAAATCTTCTGGAATAAGTGGAAAGGAATAGAGCTCCGGAAAGGGGGTGTACAGTCACGAGTTCCGGTTGCTGTCAGGAGGAACCAGTGAAGCGGTCCTGGAGGTTCAGTTGTCAGACATCTCGAAAATGCAGAGCAGAGGTGGAGCAGGCAGGTTCCGCAGACCGGCGCCTAAGATCAGTAGCAGTGGCAGAGCTGATAGCGGAGCTGGTAGCATAACTGGTGGCAGGGCTGATAGCAGAGCTGATGGCAGAGCTGGTAGCAGAGCGCATAGTGGAGCTGATGACAAAGCCAGTGGCAGAGACGAAAACAGAGTGGTTCCGGGACGCAGTATGCCGGTAACCATTCAAGCAGTGGCGGGAGCCAAGTTAAAGTCTGACTTCCGTGAAAGCAGTGTGGAGTCGTCCGCCTCCGACAAGGGTCATGCTGATGTCCAGAGAGCCAGGCAGAACATCCTGATAGATCAAGCCTGAGCCGCCCCCGGAATCCTCTCTCTGGTGGAGACACATCCATGTCAGTCCTCCACAGAAAGAGCCTTGGTCTGGCCTCCGCAGTCACAATCAAGTCCAGAATTGCCATGCAAGACTTGTGGAGGGTCCAGGGTCTAGAGTGGGATGATCCCCTACCCACACCAATGCACGGATTGTGGCAGAGACTGTTTGCCGAGATCAAGGATCTCGCCCATGTGGAGTTCCCAAGATGTTTGAAGCCACCAGATGCAGTGTCATCTGAGCTGCATATATTCTGTGACGCCAGCGCCAAGGCATATAGGGTTGTCGCCTACCTGCTGTGGCACACCTCTAGTGAGCCAGAGGTACGCCTCATCACTGCCAAGGCCCGAGTTGCCCCAATCAAGCAAACAACAATCCCAAGACTTGAACTCATGGCAACTCTGATTGCTTCACGACTGGGACAAACCAATCTGGTCCTACTCGAAAATTGTCCTACAGTGGATCCACTTTGATTCAATCACCCTGAAGGCCTTTGTTGGAGTCAGAGTAAGTGAGATTCAGAGCAACTGGGACACACAGAAAACATGGAAATACATCCCAACCGACCTCAATCCGGCAGATGATCTGAGTCGGGGCATAGCAATGAGAGAGATAAAGGGTCGCATGGGCCGCCTTTACTGAAGCAACCTGAAGTCACTCACGACAAAGAAACCAGGCCACCAGAAGCTCATGACGTAACATAATATAAAGTGGTGACCAAACTGTCTCCCCATGTTCAGACGTCAACAAATTCTCAAGCTGGAAGCGACTGATCCGGGTGACAGCATATGTCCTGAGATTCACTCATAACCTCAAGGCCAAAGTCCGAGGACACCAGATGGTCAAAGACACACTCCAGTCCACTGAAATCACAGATGCCAAAAGGCAAATTATCAAGCATTAGCAACAAGTACTAAAGGGCTGGCAGTCTGTTCATCAAGACCTGGCGCCGTTTGAAGACTCAGAAGGGATTATTCGTGTAGGTGGGCGCCTGAGACACTCGCAACTGACATATGAAAACTGCCATCTAATTCTGCTCCCTCCAGGACACGTGTCCAAGCTAATCATGCGAGAAATTCACAAAAAATGGGACACACAGGCTCTGAGAGGACACTTAGTGATAGTCGCAGGCAGTTCTGGGTGGTCAGAGGCCGAAATAAGACCATTTGCAAATCATGCATTGTTTGTTGCAAACTTCGTCAGCCACCCCACACAACAAAGATGGCAGACCTTTCACCAGAAAGACTCAAGCCATACCACCCCCCTTCTATGCGACAGGCATGGATCTCTTTGGACCCTTCAACCTCAAGATCTCCAGGAATAAAACCATGAAATCGTGGGGGCTTTGGCGATCTTCGCATGTGCTACAGCCCGTGCGGTTCACCTGGAGATAGTGGAAGACCGGTCCGCCCAAGCCTTCATGCAAGCCCTGCGCCGGTTTGCCTGTCATCCTGGATGGCCAAACACTATCATCTCGGACAATGGAGGCTCATGTGTTGGAATCAGGAAAGCCCTAAAAACGCTCGTGAAACAGGGACGGAGGCAAATCCAGAGTTTTGGCATATTGCACATAGTAAATTGGATCTTCACCACCCCCCTAAGTCCCCACCAAGGCGGGATATATGAAAGCCTGATCAAACAAACCAAGCGAGCACTACAATCAGCCGTGGGAGATCAAAGGCTCACATGGAATGAAATGGCCACAGTGTTTGCAGAAGTCAGATGTCTCGTTAACAGCTGACCACTGGGATATTGCTCAGACAACCCCCAGAATCCACAGCCCCTAACATTGAATCACTTCTTGATGGGACGGGCCACTGATGACATTCCCCAAGGTCCCTTCCAGGAAAGCAGGAGCTTAACAAAGCATTACGAGTTCGTCCAGACGCTCATCACTAATTTCTGGACTCGCTTCATTCGGGAATATATTCGGCAACATTGTTCTAGTTATGAACAACAAAGTGCCCAGGGGGAAATGGGACCTAGCTCGAGTTACGAAGGTCTACCCAGGATCTGATGGACTAGTGCGAAATATACAGATCCAGACGAAACACGGACAATTCCAGACGAAACATGAACAACAACGTGCCCAGGGGAAAATGGGACCTAGCTCGCGTTACAAAGGTTTAACCAGGATCTGATGGACTACTGCGAAATATACAGATCCAGACGAAACACAGACGATTCCAGAGATATGTACAGAGGTGTATTCCAATCCTGGAAGTGGAAGACATTCCCGCCCCCGAGGATGTGGATTAAAAGATTTGACTCTGTGTAGTTTGCAGTCTTTGTGTTTTAGTTTATAGACTGTGTGCCTTATTGTTTAATCTTGTTTTTTCATGTGCATGTTGTAGTAACAATTTTTTTTATCCAACTTAGCCATCCATCAACAGCGTCATTGGGCATTTAGCACATGGGCCATAAAGCGTGTCAGATATGACCCCATGCAGTCACGTCCAAGCCGGGTGTTAATGACTTGCCAGTGGGCAACAACCTGGACTTTAGATTAGCTATAGAGATTTCAAACTTTGTATTTTTCATTTGCCCGTCCGTTTAGGATTAGGCAGCAAACCTTTCAGAACAAATTTAAAACTACAAATCTGGAACCAACAAATCTCATTACTTTAAATGGAATACCATATTTCATAGCTTATCTACAGTATTTTCACCTACTTTGGATACCAATATTATACCTGGATTTATGTACAGTTTTCCACTCCAATAAATATAAGTGTTAGAAGAACCTGCCTGTCCGACGCTCATTTTGTCCATCCAGTCCATATCGTACATGTACAAACAGAATTCCAGTATTCCGCGTGCATGGCTTGTGACTGAATGAGAACAGCCAGACGTTGTCAAGCGTGTCAAAACATCGTTCATAAGAAAAAATTAGGCCAAGGGCCAAAGATAGGTTACCGGACGATATATGTTTAATATTTTAGATGATATTGGAATACAGTGAGATATTAGCCATTTTGTGCTCTTGACCTTGAAAATGAGGTCAGAGGTCAAATTCAAGGTCACGAGAATATTCAGCATATATCATTCCCTATATGTCCACAATTGATTCCTAAGCTGTAAAATCGATAATAAGTGAGATATTAGCCATTTCGTCCTGTGACCTTGAAAATGAGGTCAAGGGTCAAATTCAAGGTCATGACAATAATCTGCATAAATCATTTCCTATATGTTCATAATTGATTCCTAATCAGTAAAGTCGATAACAAGCGAGATATTAGCCATTTTGTCCTGTGACCTTGAATATGAAGTCAAAGGTCAAATTCACGGTCATCAGAATATTCAGCATAATCATTTCCTATATGTCCACAATTAATTCCTAAGCCGTAAAGTCGATAATAAGTGAGATATAAGCCATTTTATGCTCTGACCATGAAACTGAGGCCAGAGGTCAAATTGAAGGTCACGTGAATATTCAGCATATATCATTTCCTATATCACTGGGGAGGAGCTTGCCCATGCGTAGGCCGATTTTTGACGAGTTAAGCCCGCGATTTTTGACGAGTTGCCCATAATTTTTGACGAGCGACATGTGGTTTTAGTTGCTCTCACCACAAATTACCATGATGAGTGGTTTTCATTGCTCAATATTTGCCTTTTCATGGTATTGTATTATGACATAGTCTTCAGGTAAAGTCATCGACCGTGTTATGTATGAACCAAGCTACAGGCTGATGCATATAATAATTAATTTGATCATAGTTTGTCATGAACTGTCTATGCTCCTCTAAAACCTTAGCTGTGGACAGCTTTGTCCATCAAAACACAATGTGATGATTTAATGGCCCATAAACTTTCAGAAAAATAGGATTTAGGTTATGTTTGTGTATGGTACTGAAGTGTATATACCCTATATTAGTGCCATATAATTGCCCGTGATTTTTTCCGAGGTGCCCTAGATTGTTACCGTAGCGCCCATGATTTTTACCCATGAAAAAGTCGGATGTTCATGATTTTTACCGAGGCTGCAAATAAAGAGTATTGTTTTTAAAATGTGTCAAATGAACATATCAATCATTTATCACGGTTTTTGCAGGACTGTCCATATAGATGCTACCAATGCAAAGCCAAGTTCGACAGTGGGGTGCTGTGGTTAAGCACTGCATGGCAGAGTATGAAAGTAAATCAAACTCAATATTGGAACCAACAATTATCAATGGTCGCAACAAGTTTAAATCATTACATTTGAATTTGAATCATTACGACATTAAATACAATCCTTCCAAAGTTAACTACACTTCTGAAACAGGAGCTATTTCCATCTCAGCCGATTCCCACCTTCACAGTCCACCACAAAATGCACGAGAACGGATGGGACGTCTGAGAGAATATGTACTGGATAAAAAATGTAAGATATTAATATTTGCCTAATGTTTAGATATTATTTAGGGGGGGAGGGGGGGCTCAAAACACCGCAACAGGGTAAATCGATATCAATATGAAATCATTATTTGTAACTGACATCAACATCATAATATGATGGAACTTTCTAATATCATGACAAAGACATCGGCAGACATAAACTTACAACAGAAACAATACGACACGGGTCTCTCCATTATTGTTGACATTTATTAACTGGCGGGCCCATTACGGGCCCATCAACTGTTGTCGTGGGTTTTCGTTTGTCGTCGTCCGCCCGTCAACAGAGCAAGCAAGTCTCCCAGGCCCCTTTGCCGGCTAGAGGGCCCGCGAGGGCCCCGGGGACAATCCCAATTGGGCTCCCAGGAAAGGGGCTCACGCCCTCACGGATTGGTAGTCTCTCGCCCTGGGATGGTGCGACACAGGCTCTGGCAGACCGTCGGGCTGTCCGGGGTTCTATCCCCGTGGTGGACCGTCGGCGAGCCAGCCAGCAACACGCCCATGTGCGCGTGTTCCGGGAGCCGTACCCATGGTTCTTGGGCTTGTCACACTGGGCTACATTAACCATAATGATGCAATGTCTAGCAATGTATCGAGGCCGGACTCGTTCGGCGGACTGTTTTTTGGTGACCTGGTTGTAGTTAAATAAACACGATGCCCGCCGTGACCGTGCTCAGATGCGGGGCGCTTGCGCCCTAGGTAGCGGGCGTCAAACTTTATACAATTTTATTGTTATTTTATTTTGTTCTGTACCTGTGTTTTTCAAAGTGTTGTGTAAAGATGGCATTCAAGTACTTACGTCATTGATTTTGGTTTACATAGCCTACATGTAGTTGGAGATTTAACTTATATCATGTCATATATGGGAAAATTTTTGGTGATCTTGTACTTATTTATTTGACCTTTAGGTTAGGGTTATGTCCGCCTATATTGTAAATTGGTCTGTGGGCACTAATTGCTTGATGAGTTATATTATATGGTGAATGTTTTGGTGTCCTCGAACTTGACATGGGATAGACTCGAGTGTCATTGAAAGACCAAACCCTTAGGCATGTATTATGAACATACAGTAAGTGACGCATTCTGGATCTCTGGGCTACATTAAAGTCAACCTCGGATTTTCTGTGTTCGAGCTCAGAGGAAATGACAACCTATACGAGTTGCTGGTAAGATACAGCACCCTTGTGCTATGTCAGGTTTTAGCTTTCCTGATTATCGGATAGTTTTAGTGGGCCTATTTATACACATTCTAACAAACTTAATGTTATGATACTACAGTAACACCAACATCTATGGCATGAGGTATTCCGATGTAGTGAAATCTCCATCTGGAAAATAAACTGAAAAATTATAATAAATTATAACATGCGCTAAATTACTACATTACTAGCCTGCCCCCCCCCCCGTCCCCCTATATGACGGTCAAAATGAATAAGCACAGGTTTCGTAACTGCGATATATTTCTTTTAGGTCCCTCCCCCCCAACAATAAATCCTGCTCATGCCCCTGACATGTATATAGATGCAATGAAAATACACGCATATCTAAAATGCACACATAGGCCTAATTAGATTCATCACTAGGCCTATAACAGCCAAATATTATATATGAGACTGGTGGTGTGTAGGCCTATGTGGGCCTGAAGGCATCTGATAGCAATATGGTGTGACTGTAGCATTCCGAGGTCCAGTTCCATAGATATTAAACCTAATAAAGTAGGCCCCAGTCCCTTTTTGCATTATTTTGCCGACATACATTCTCCATTGAAAACATGCGTTTTCAACAGGCCTTAACCGTCGATTACCAATCTCATGTGTGAATTCGGATCCTATTATATTAAGAAAACATCACAATAACACTAGACCCTTGTCATTCAAACAATCCAGGGCGCTGCGGTAACAATCATGGGCATTATAAATATCGCTCGTCAAAAATCACATGTTCCTGATTTTCTTTAATGTGTTAATAATAAATTATAAATACATATATAAATACAGGCGTACTTCATTTTGAAAATGTACAATAATATTGTTTGAACACTGATATTCCTTCCTGTATTTTTGGTCACATGAAAACCATCATAAATAGTGTGATATTGATGTATCAATAACCATACATTATCAACAATTACCTTCGGCAATTTTACTGTACCATAGTGTCTAGAGCTACACTATTTGACAGTAAGCTTCACATCTAAGTCTTTCATGGACATACTGTCGTGAATATTTTGATGAATTCCAGCATACAAGATTTTACTCAACTTTGGTTGTTTGTCGTACGTCGCTCGTCAAAAATAATGGGCAACTCGTCAAAAATCGCGGGCTAAACTCGTCAAAAATCCGCCTACGCACGGGCAAGCTCCTCCCCAGTGTATATGTCCACAATTGATTCCTAGTCTCTAATCTCAATATGAAGTGAGATAATAGGCAAAATGTGTCCCATTATAAAGCATAGGAGAATTTAACATGGGAAAGTTCCATGCGGTACAATTTGATTTAGATCGCGGGATAAATCACCCAATGAAAACATGTGATTTCATGCCCGCAATGAATACTGGTCGGACTTTACTTATGACCGGTTTGGCCAACCATAAGTGAGGTGATTTATATCGCGATCAAAATATAGTTATGTCGCGCTATATGTCAGCCCTTCATTATGGTTGGCCAAACTGGTCAGAAGTAAACTTTGTTGCGCACGATAAATAAGGAATTATGTCGCGCAGTAAATCAACCAATCACGTGAGGCGTTTTATATCGCGATAAAAATATATTTATGTCGCGCTATATGTCATCCATTCATAACCTGTCTTTCAATGCGCGATGCATTTCAAATGATATTTATTGCGGGCATGAAATCACAGGTTGTCATTGGATGATTTATTCCGCGATCTAAATCGAATTGTACCGTGACATAAAACACCTTACGTGATTGGCTGTTTTACTGTGCGATACAATTGCTGATTTAATGCGCGCAATAAGTATCTCTAAATGTGTCGCGCATGAAAAGACGGATATGAATGGTTGAATTACTGCGGGATATAAATACACTTTGATCGCGCCATAAAGCACCGTCCATGATTGGTTAATTTACTGCGCGATATAAATGCAGGTTATTTGCGCGCAACAAAATTTACTTATGACCGGTTTGGCCAACCATACTTCATAACCCGTCTTTTAATGAGCGATGCATTTCAAACGATATTTATTGCGGGCATGAACTCACAGATTGTCAATTTAATTGCATATATTCATTCCGCGCAACAAAATTCACTTATGACCAGTTTGGCCAACCATACTCACTCACTTGGTTGATTTACAGCGCGACATAATTCCACATTTATTGCGCGCAACAAAGTTCAGTTCTGACTAGTATGGCCAACCATACGGAAGTAAACTTGTTGCGCGCGATAAATATGGAATAATGTCGCGCAGTAAATCAACCAATCAGGTGATGCGTTTTATATCGCGATACAAAACGCTGTATCGATTTTCCACTCGGTAGGCCCCTACTGGTGAAAGGGTGCACAATGCTTTGCGGAAATATGTTTTATAGCGATTTTTCCCATTCGATGCAGTTCGATGAAATTTTTCACTCAAAAAATGTTGTTTCACAAGTCGAATACTATATATGTATAGATGTGAATAATGGAGCCTATTAAGCGCACAATTTATATTTACGTAGTCTAGCATATTAAATTTATATTAACGAGCAATCGTGCAGGGGTTTCGAATTGATATGGGTCTGGAAAAGGTCTGAAAATTGTTCCATTTTGAGTATGGAAAGTCCCTGATCTTGTTATTCACAGAATAATGAAAACTCTGTGACTATAATTGCAGTATGTCATAACTACAGGAATGCAGACTCAAATAAACTTCCAATTCCCCACATTGGAATCGAGCTATGCACTGCTAAGAGGCGACACATGTCTTTTACTACATTTCCTGACGCTTACTTGTGTGTCTACATGTATATCATACAAGTAAACGTCAGGGATCCAGAGTAGCGAAAGTGGTCGCCGCATGAAACAAATGCGTTGGCCAAAATTCTTGCTGTGAGATCGTCAGTCAAATAAAGTTATATATATAAACTGATAAAATTGAATGATGTTTGTGCTAGAATATCAGTTCGTGCGCTGAGCGGCAGGTGGAAAAAGGTGCACTGTGCTAAGCGGCACCGGAAGTTAAAGTAACTTTGTATTTGATATAGGCCGCCGCTGATGCGGCGACCAAATATGTGATCTGTGCTGGGTTCTGATCATATTGGGACCCTGATTATGTCATCCAAACCATAGGTTTTGTCCACAACATACCACTAAATGACAAGGTGGGCAAGAATGTTGTGAGAATATTTCATAGTTGAAATGGCAAAACTGTATGACGGTGTTAAATTTTTGGTATGGCTATACTCATTGTAAATTATCATTGTAGATCGTTGTAAAATCCTATTGACTCAAATATTTACCCCTATAAAATATCAGACGCCCCGGCAGAAAAATGGTCTGATTTGAGGTTAACCGTAGTGTATCCGTAATGTAATAATAGTAAACTAGTAGTGGAAACGTGATGAACCGTGACGAACTATTGATCGTTGGCTGTGGTCGCTGCTGGTACAAATACATAGAAACACAATAGTGTATATCTATATACACTAAGAATAAAAAATTAAGAATTATAATAAAAATAATGGCTCTTACCAAAAGGAGTATTTTTGTTGAAAATATCCAGACGATTTTGAAGGTATGCCAATCCATTGCCACTCTCCAATCGAGATATGATCGTGTGCAAGTTTGAAAATTTCTTCTCGGAGTGAATAGTTTTAAGATTTGATTTTTTCTTTTTCTACACCAGTCATCTTAAGCGCCATTCTCACATAGCCGGAAAATCACATGGGCCGGTATGCCCAGGATAGGCTATTTTCAAGGCGGAATTGCAAAAAGGAAGTTCTGAAATATGTGCCTGAACCGTGCCTGAAATATGTAGAACATCCTTTGATCTGACATTTGGCCAATCTTTGTGCAATTTATATCCTTAACGATGTCGCGACTTTCATGACTATCTAGGATTACATTGTGCTTCTTGCTCATTGTGTGCTCATTGCAACCCGGAAGCGTGGCGATATGTCCCGGCGGATGTACGGTATTAGCCGTACATCCGCCGGGGAGATTGCCGTAACTCTGTTTTGTGACAACAGACTTGATCGCCGTTTTGGCTACATCTGTGGAAATTCAAGTAAGCGTACACCTCGCATATAGTGTGATGTATTTTATATGAAAATAATATAATACATCGACTTATATGTATTTTTCTTTTTGGAAGTATGTTAGTCTCTTGAAATATACAACTCTACATTGCTTTTAAATGGGCCTCGGTTTCAGCAAGCTGGGTTTTTTTTTGCCGTCGTACCGGGTTGACTACCGTACGTGTTGTTTGACGGAGCGGTACAGGTACACCGCCTAGGTGAGACTGGGGCATAACAACAAGGAAGTAAAACGTACTTCACGAACGGCACACACTTGAGGCAATATATGATTTTGTGCTATATGATTCCGAGTGTAGGCCTGTACATTTCAAGAAACGCCAAGCAGATCTTGCTGTGTTCATTCTTCATCATTGTGTATCGAGTTTTTTGAAAGCTATATTAATAATGCTTATTTTTCGACATACATAAACACATGAATAGACAGTACAAATGGGACTATTACCAGATAGGACATATGCACTAGTCACTTGTAGCTGAAGTAATGATACCTAAATAAGTAATGTTTGAAAACATCGGAGTGAACGTCATTCTGGAGAAAAAAATGGTCGCGGTATTAGCAAAAATATTAGGTTTGTTAACATTATCTTCATAAAACTATAAAATAAGCGAGATTAGTACAAGTTTGTAGGTAGGTAGGTAGGTGCTAAGCAGCACAAGCAAGGACAAACTATGCCATCTCATTCGTTTGTCACTGAAAATTATTGTTGCGAGTTCCAAGGAGTATAAAAATGGTATTGCCTAGGATATTTTTGCGAAACGTTCTGCAGCATTTCCTAAATGAAACCCTTTCACAATTTTCTTCACTTTTGCATTGGGGCGATGGGAGAGAGAGAGAGAGAGAGAGAGAGGGGGGGGGGGTAAATCAGATCTGGCCACCTTCAGAAATAACATCCACTAAACGTGCTAATTCAAAATTCTGAAATCTGGTGAAATTTGCTGCTTCGATGTTGATTCGATGATCCAAAACCAAACTACGGCCAGAAAGTTTGTTTTACTTTTACGTGAAGTTGACTCTAGTAAACATTTAAACATATTTAGGGAAAAATACATTTATTGAAAGACTGGTGTGGCCCTTAAATGATTCAGAGTGTACTTTGGAAGTGTTTACAGCAGAGTGCATCAATTCGGGTTCATCACCAGGGGAGTTTCATTGGGCATAATATGTACGAAGGAGCATTAGTGCCACAACGTAGAGCAAAAAATAAACTCGTGATCTCGAAATTAAACTCGTTATCTCGAAATTAAATTCGCTATCTCGACTTTAAACTCGTTGTCTCGAAATAATAACTCGTTATCTCGAGATAAAAAGTCGTTAATTCGACTTTGAAAACTCGTTATCTCGAAATGAAAACTCGTTATCATGAAATAAAAAGTCGTTATCTCAAAATAAAAACTCTTTATCTCGAAATTAAAGTCGTTATCTCGAGATAAGAAGTCGTTATCTCGAAATTAAACTTATATTCAAGATAACGACTTCTTATCTCTTTTTAACTTGAGATAACGAATTTAGTTTCGAGATAACAAGTTTTCAAATTCGATATAATGATTTTTTTTATCTCGAGATAACGACTTTTTATTACTTGATAACGAGTTTTATTTCGAGATAACCAGTTTGAAAATTCGAGATGACCTTTTATCTGGAGATAACGAGTTTTTACCTGGGGATAACGACTTTGTATCTCAAGATAACGAGTTATAAAATCGCTTTCGTACCTATGAATATATCATTTAATCCTACGTGTTAGCGATCGATGGTTGTTTGCATAAAACGACATCGGGATGATAAACGGGCAACTTCACTTGTGCTGCTCAGCTGATATCGGTACGAACATGTGTTCAAGTGAATTCAGAGATGTTTTTCTGCGGCTATATGAAAATACGGTATTTTCTTGTTAAAGCATTCTGTAATGATGCAAGCTCTAATCAAATGGTACTCTGTCAATTATTCCTGTAAGTGTGCCGATTGAAACAGTTTTTACACCAAGTGGATAAAGGCTGTCAATAAAGGTTCCAGCGTAATGGGTTGCGTCGAACGACACCAAAATTGCGACTGTCTCGAAAAACAACGCAATTAGAAACGATTTAGATCATTTCCCATGATTATGCGCTTATTATCTTTTGAACAAAAAACAGATGGACCCAGTGAGACCGGCGTAGAGCGGATATGGACATTCAAAATCGGACACAAGTATGCGTGCGGTCTGTTGTACC
This sequence comes from Terebella lapidaria, assembly GCA_949152475.1. Taxonomy (NCBI): domain Eukaryota; kingdom Metazoa; phylum Annelida; class Polychaeta; order Terebellida; family Terebellidae; genus Terebella; species Terebella lapidaria. The sequence continues at coordinate 75,397,210 of OX424555.1, forward strand.
CACTTCAGTGATAAGCGCGGATATCGCGTGGAACTGATCAGGATATAGCGAAGCATGGAGCACCTGACCAGGTCACTGCTGGTGTGGGTCTTGTTAGCGGGAGAGGGTGTATCCGTGCAAGGTCAAACTGAAGGTTAGTAGACGAGAACCATTAACAGTATTTGACATATATCGCCATACATGCCATACATGCAAACAATGATGAAACCACTCAAACACATTGAAAGCTGTCAAGTGAGAAAATGTGACATAAATTCATGGAACTGAATATTATTTTCAAATTAATAAATTATATCAGTTATCATCATGCCGAGGACGATCACAACTTCCTTGTATGGAAGTGTGCGCCTGACCTGATCCATTGGCCAGATTCCGGAAATATATTTTCTCTCAATAGACATCCTGTGTATGATGATTACCCCCATGATGTCCTGGTGAATCAAATTTATGTTTTTCAGGGCCAAATTTGCGCATCGTCACAATTGAGGTAAATATAAACTGTATTTATGTTCATTCACATACATGGTCTGGTTCGTTTAAACATGTATAATAGTGGTTTTTGACGTGTAATGTGGAACATTTCCACATCACGGAATCATCGGAAGTCACTGCCATTTCTCCACGATACATTACTATTATCACCTAGATCATTTGACAAAGATTGTCACACATGAATTTATGATATCTATTTATAATACGTGGATCACTTATAAGATATATTAGATGGGGAAGGTATTTCTCCCGTTAGGAAATCATTTTGCCTGCTTTGGAGAAGAAACGGTCTTTCATGTCGCTCACGGAGCATATTTGTACTTGAGAAGATGTTTAACTTATTGAGAGAAAAAACGCATGATAGACCGTCTACACACACTCGTCATTTACATAATTAATTACATCGATACAGGGGCGTCTTGATATTAAATATTTAAACATGTCAAGAAGGATTCACCGAGTCCTTTGTAACAAGATGTCTATCAACCCGGTAGAGCGTTCAAGACTCCTGCCAGGCAAACATTTGCTTAGTCATTCCACTGGCAATAGATATCCCATAGTTTAGCGAATAATCCAAAACGTTGCACTACAAGCAAAACTAAACCTCAGAGCAAAATTCCTAGGTTCTACGTAATGGAACCATTAGATCGTAAGCAATACAACAATTTGGCAACAGGATTCAAAATAGCCAATGAACATTTTCTTCTAGTAATGGTTCACAAACAAGTGAAGGACATTACCAGCAAATTCAACCAGTATTGCAATCATGGTTAATTGCTTTAGCACAATTTCCCAGGAGCCGCCATACATGTTCGTCTCAAATACGACGCCACCTCGGTACAGTGGTTACCTCCCAGACTTGATAAACTTACTGGCATACAAAGCAGATTTCGAGTTTGATTTCTACCTGAGCCCAGATGGGAAGTATGGTTCGACAGGTCCTGACGGCCAATGGAATGGGATGATTGGAGAACTCGCAACAAAACAGGTCAGTGGGACTCAAGATATATAAGCAATACGTCTAGTTGTGTTCAGATATAGGCCTAGCTCAATATATATTGATATATTTTCATTCCATTGGTGATTACTCCGTAACTGTTATTCATTCTTACACACGGATACAAGTCTCAGTAACGTCTCTATATCTAATTGAAAGGCTGACTTGGCAGCAGCACCGCTTACCATAACCAGTACTAGACATCGAGTGGTCGACTTTCTGATGCCTTTCCAACATGGAGGTCTGGTGTTAGTCACCAAGGTGCCTGAAGAGAACCAATCCTACTCTTTCAGCATCTTCCAACCATTCTCCGTCGGGCTTTGGGTATTACTGGTGGTCATCACCATCGTGGTAGGAATAAAGTGTTTCTGCTGTGATTAAGCGGTTTTTTTTGCTTTGAATCTAGAACCTCTACAATAACCTGTGCATTACCTGGCAATCCAATGTGAATGATTTTGTGTACGCGAAGGTGGCGGTGATGTTGAGTTTCATCAAACGTTTCGACCCCTACGAGAGACGACGTGGCGCGGATGGTCAGACCCCCAGGTTCAGCTGGTGCAAGTCCTTCTGGTTCGTCTTCTCCACTGTCTCTTGGCAAGGTGTGGCCCCTTATTATTGTCAGAATATCATCATAAATACGCACAGTGTAAAGTATCGTGGTGTTTTGTACTTCATCGTGAACCATAATGCAACTTTATTTGGAAAATTTCATATAAATAGCCATCAACATGTCATATTTTTTATGATATGTCGTTGTTTTCTTTAGATATTTTTATTTACACCAGTCTGTCAAAATCTCCTTGTACTAGAGATAAGGGTCGAATGTTCGATACATGCTGGTACATGTACATAGAAGAAAATTCTACGTTTTGTAGAATTTCAAATTGGAGACACTTTGAATAAATCAAAATGTGATATTATTACATCTATAATTTTTTGTAAAAACTTAATAGACATCTATTGAAATATCAAATGACCTGGACCACCAGGTTATGAGCGTGGACCGAGATCGGGAGCAGCCCAGACTTTGGCAGTGTTTTGGTTCAGTTTCGTGATGTTGACCGTGCTGATGTACCTCAGTGGTCTGTCCAACCTGCTCTGGTGGCGTGACGTCGCGGGGGGCTTTCCTAGAGAGACATTCGGCAGCTTGGACGAACTGGTCAGAGCGGACTTCAAGGACGTCAAAATTGGCTGCTTGCAAGGCGGTTCCACATTCAGGTCTCCTTATAAATATTAACATCAATCTCATTTTACCTTCCAATTCTTTCTGAATGGATGTTTTTATCCCCAGTAACATCAGCTGGATTTGTAGCCGCGTCCAAGCATAAAAGTAACTCATCATAATGATTGAACATCGACAATTAACAAAATTAATGCATATCATGGTGGATATGCACGTTTTCAGGCAAATGGCACAACCATAACATACCACATATGTGTTTTGGATATTTCCAAAACAGCTACTTCCAGTACAGTAAGGCGGCGGTGTACCAAAGAGTGTATGAGTACTGGCGGACTGAGGACGGTCAGAGTCAGTTGGTAGACACCATAGACGAGGGCATAGAACGGGCTAGAGCTGGCAACTACGTGTTTGTCATGGAGTCAATGTCGGCCGAGTGAGTACTTCCCTCATAGCTTCTCCTCTAAGGCTCTTGAAAGCAGACACATCCATTTGTAGTAAGCCATGAACCATATGAAAGCATCCACTGGACAAGAAAGGACACGCAGCCAGGGGCGAAAACGGTTTTCAGCACGACACACGCAATTTGTACACATTTTATATCAGGACAAAGAAACAAGTTTGGATCGATCAGAATGTTTCATCATATTTCAGGTACTTTATGGACAGGGCTCCGTGTGATCTGACCACGATAGGGCGTGAGTTCGCACAGCGGAGTTACGGAATGGCCATGCCTGTAAATGCTGAACTGTACTCGAGGCTCCACCTGGGCATCTTAGAACTTCAGGAGAGTGGAGAACTGGACAAACTTGAACAGAAATGGTGGTATGCAAGGGGCGAGTGTCCTTACAGGCCACAGATTGGAGACGTGAGTACAGCTGTGAAGAGTGAGTTTGATAAAAACACCTAGTCAATTAGTGAAGTTTCTACTAAGTTGGATTTTTGGTATGTGACAACAGTAACATTTGTTTCTGTCACTGAAGGTTGAACCGAAAAATGTGTGTTTAAGGGCGATTCAGATCTTTATGTATGCATATATTGTTCAGTTTCCTGTTTTGTGTTTTTTCTTCAGACTTTTAGTATTTGCACCTCTATCGTGTTCCATACGTGTGTCATGACGTGTTTGGTGTATGGTCGCTTGAAGGGATATGACTTTTCTCTGACGTAGATGAGCAAGTCCAGTGGTCTGTCGATGAAGTTCCAGCAGCCCAAGTCCATTGATGTTGGGACATTCTGGGAGGGACTGGTCTGTATCATAGCGGGCCTCGTCATAACGGCTCTGGTGGCAGTGGTCGAGATACTCTACAATAGACGGAACCAGACTAAGGTCCAGGTACGCACATATATGCGGACATTCATAAATGGAAGTTGAGAGTGCCATAGAATTAGTTTTGAATGTATACATGGAAATTTATTAAAAGATATCCTAAAATAGAATAGTAGATTTGACATTGAATTTTGAAGTTATATGGAATACAATGAGTGGAGGGAAGTGTGTGTATTAAAGAGGACTTTTATCCAGATTTTAATGGCGACAGTAAAAAACACACTTTCGGATTAGCCGGACTAGCCCGAAGAAACATTCACGTCCCAAGTCAAACTGACGTCATCAGTGGCAGATAGTGTGTGAAATATTCTTTTTTACCATACATGCAATTGTACATTCCGAAATCAATGATTAATTGGCCGACAATAAATCACCTTAGTAAACGAAAGAAGAAAAGATAGTATGCAGTGTTACATTGTATTTATACAACATATGTTGGATAGACTATAGAATTGAAAGTATGCTTGTGACAGGTGGGAAAGAAAGGAACACTAATATATCGTGAAACAGAACACAATATATCTGTGTGAGATTCAGGTATTATCACAACTGGTTATATGTCATTAACGTTTCTACATAATATAACATAAATTTCAGAGGCAAATGTCGGGCGATTCAAGTGCAGTAATTATAGGAGATAGACCTAACTAACGACCGACGCGTGCCCTGGACCTCGGATGTGGACTTGCGCAGTGAACTCCATGTGTATTCCATATTAAACGACCGAAATCACACCTTCAACATGTTACCATATACCATATAAACCAATGTGCAAAATAAATGACACGTGTTATCTTAGGGCGTATATAGCTAGTGTTTTGATGTAAAGGTGTGGCCTTTAAAGTCATAGCATTTCCATGTGAATGTCGTCGTTTTAGAGAGGTTTAGGTGCGAACATGCATGCCCAGACGGACCATGCGTTCACCTGAATCTGTCCTTGTGTATTTATGATCAGGATTATCATGCCATCTACCTTTTCATTCATCACAATCTCCATTTCACCTGTGGATCAAGAGGGTGACTGGTTTGTGAAATTGCCAGTTGTTACATCTTCATATTAGTTAGGGCTAACAAACTAAATACATCAGAATGTAGGCGCCAATCTGCTGAACAGGATAAGATGAGATCCGAAATGAATTTATGCATAATCTACTTCAGGGAACACCAAGAATGGTGATTGTGCACATGTTCATTGGTGTTTGAGAAGCTTTAACATATTGCATAGTGTGATTCGTACAATCTAGGGTCGATTTCAGTTGATTGGGTCATAGTTACATCTTTAGTTGGTTAGAATACATGTATATCTAATGTATATCTAATTATGCTAGAACATATCGGGTAGGATAATACAGTTTGTCATTTTGTTGTTGTGAGTGGTCATCTCAATTGGTAGAATTGATTTTCTTTGTTGGATATGCAAGAAATTCAGTAAGACATAACTAGGACGTGAACACTGAGTGTCCTGTTACGTATGACACAGAATGACACAGAAATTCTTAGTATCACAATCATGCCATGGTTACATCTCGCAAAAACGAGACATGAGTCCTTAATATCAACACCGCATCAATCTTCACCATATCTGTAAATGATGAAAATGACCCGATTTAGTCCAGTAATTTACATACTAAGAGAACTTGTCTATCTATCTAATTATCACAGATTGCCTGATGATGTAACAAAGACACCGATATTTAATGTCATGTTATGTCTTCATACAAATAACTGCAAGTGTACGTATTTGTTCAAGCACTGATATGTACAATCAATTAATTAAAATTATTTCTTCGTCTTGAGAGATACTATCTACGAAATTATGCTGTGATTCGTTATGGAGCATGATGGAGACTATGGAGCCTGTCAAAACAATGCTTTGTGTCCTACTACATCTTCCTCAAAGAGATGACTCTATTCGTAAAATTACGTTGTTTCTGAGAAAATATTCTTCAGTTCTAAACTGTTTTGTACCTCATTGATTAGGTTAGTGCCCTTTGAAACATTTATACCATAATTAATTGATTAAAAAACGAACTAAAAAATCAAACATTGCGTCATAACAGATAGTTACATCTTAAAAAAAGAGAAAAAAAAGACCATAGCTTAACACCTAAAGCTGAGATTTTTGTCTGATGTTTTTGCTGTCTGGTCGAGTGTGTCGTGTCCGTGTGGCTCATGTTCGCATGGGATTCTTAGCTCTCGTCTGATGCAGATTATGGATTGTAGAGTGTACTGAGATTTATGTGTGATGTTTTTGCTGTCTGGTCGAGTGTATCGTGTCCGTGGGTGTGGCTCATGTACGTGCGGAATTCGCAGCTTTTGCATGATGCAGAGTATGGATTGTAGAGTGTACTGAGATTTATTCCCGGCCCCTCAGGGCCGGGTATATATATGTGATTGTCGTTGACCTCACCCTATGTATCTCCTGTCTTCCGACTCTCTCGGACGACTCTCTTAGATTCAGCATACATTGGTGTTGGTTTCGCGAATTTGCAATAACAGCCGATAAATTCCGCTAAACTGATTTAAAAACACTGCTAATATCACTATACTAAAAATAAGAATTTGAATGACAATGAGAAGTGCTGTTTCAAATGAGTTTTCGGCTGGTATTCGCAAGTGCAATTACCGATTCTCCTGCCGGTTATTTTGGAACTTCTCATATTTGAACCGCCCCAGATATAATCACTGCGTTATATAACTACGCCAACAAGTAATCACTAAGAATATGTTGTATTGCAGCGACAGACAGTGATACACTAGGTGTAAGCATTTCAGAGAATAGTTTAAAATTATCTTTTCGAATTATTACAGTTGCATTAGGCCTGTTAGGTCATTTTTCGTGGGGCGATCAAGCGTGTAGCATAATAAAACTGAAGCATGAGAAATTTTGTTGCTTCACAAGCGCGATCGCCTTTAATAGCCAAGACCGCCATAACGAAGCCGTGACGAATCCGTGCTTTCGACCACGGGTACTTTAAAACCCGGCAATAGGTATAACCTTTATTCCAGTTTTATATGAGCCCTGCTATGGAATTTTGTACATATGCCTAGGGGCCTAATGTGCAGGATCGGTTAGACATCTATCCATTGTAATACGGCTGTACACATACACATTAGGCCTATTCATCAAATACTGCCGCCTCTACGTGAATATTTAAACCTATGGTGATGTTTGGGGCATATTGGGAATGTGAGATTTTAAACTAGAAGATAGTTTCCAGATTCTTGGGCGACTTATGGAGCAGGAATTTAGTAGGATGTTTTTAACAGAGCTGCCGACGGCTAGGTCCAAAGACTGGCACTGGCGATCTGGCAAGGATACCGTACATCTAAGGGGACTTGGGGGAGATAAGTTGGCTGAGGGTGTACTTAATTTCCTGTTTCATTTACTTTGATGTGACTGATTGTGTGACTTTTTATATGAAATGTACAAATATTGTTGTGAGTTATTCATATATATGTTTTGATTGTGTATTGAATGTGTTGAATTCAGATTTGTGAGTCCATGGGAAACACGTACACATAAAAGGGCCGGGTTTTTTTCTGCCATGTTTTCTAAAACATGGCGTTATACTTGTGTATGAGTTTTTTGCTGACTGGTCGAGTGTGTCGTGTCCGTGGGTGTGACTCGTGTTCACGCGGGATTCGCAGCTCTCGTCTGTTGCAGATTATGGATTGTAGAGTACTGAGATTTATGTGTGTTTTTTTTTTCGCTATCTGGTCGAGTGTGTCGTGTCCGTGGGTGTGACTCGTGTTCACGCAGGATTCGCAGCTCTCGTCTGTTGCAGAGTATGGATTGTAGAGTGTACTGAGATTTATGTGTGATGTTTTTGCTGTCTGGTCGAATGTGTCGTGTCTGTGTGGCTCATGTTCGCACGAATTCGCAGCTTTTGTATGATGCAGATTATGGATGGTAGAGTGTACTGAGATTTATGGATGATGTTTTTGCTGTCTGGTCGAATGTGTCGTGTCCGTGTGGCTCATGTTCACGCGGGATTCGCAGCTTTTGTGTGATGCAGATTATGGATGGTAGAGTGTACTGAGATTTATGTGTGTTTTTTTCGCTGTCTGGTCGAATGTGTCGTGTCCGTGTGGCTCATGTTCACACGGATTCGCAGCTTTTGTGTGATGCAGATTATGGATGGTAGAGTGTACTGAGATTTTTGTATGATGTTTTTGCTGTCTGGTCGAGTGTGTCATGTTCGCGTGGGATTCACAGCTCTCGTCTGATGCAAATTATGGATTGTAGAGTGTACTGAGATTTATGTGTGTTTTTTTCGCTGTCTGGTCGAGTGTGTCGTGTCCAGGGGGGGTTTGACTCGTGTTCACGCGGGATTCGCAGCTCTCGTCTGTTGCAGAGTATGGATTGTAGAGTGTACTGAGATTTATGTGTGATGTTTTTGCTGTCTGGTCGAGTGTGTCGTGTCCGTGTGGCTCATGTTCACGCGGGATTCGCAGCTCTCGTCTGTTGCAGAGTATGGATTGTAGAGTGTACTGAGATTTATGTGTGATGTTTTTGCTGTCTGGTCGAGTGTGTCGTGTCCGTGTGGCTCATGTTCGCGTGGGATTCGCAGCTCTCGTCTGATGCAGAGTATGAGTGTCCATCGGCAGCATTACAACTGACGTTTGGGGGCAAACACAATACAATGAACACACACACACTTGAACATACACACTTGTCAGTTTACTATCTCGCCATATATAGTAAGTATAGTTTATGAAGAGGAGCACAGGAACTGAGGAAGACAGCATGTGCTATGTGCCGACCTTGCTCGGTAGAACGTCTCTCTTTTTAAACCGCCTCTGCGGCAGAGTGGATGACACTGGTGGCTCTTGAAGCAACGAAGCTCCAGAGTGGGTTGGTGACGCGGGTTCAAAGTAGGTGGAGTTCTCACCCAGGTAACGCAATGAATTTTTCATTCAAATGTGCTTTCTAAATTCAAAATTGTCACTCGACGGGAGATGGTAGACATAGGCAGGCTTGCATGTCACCATGGACCGTCGTTAAATAAAATTTAAAATTATTAATTTATTATTGTTATTATTTTTATTATTATAGGTAATTGACTGGATACAGTGTTTGAGGCCCGAGGTCGTGTCTGGGCCGTAGCACGCACGAGCTTGCGAGTGCGTCCGCGGCACAGACACGACCGAGGGCCTCAAACACTGTATCCAGTCGATTAACTTATTATTATATGCTGCGCCATGATATGTACACCCATCGGGAGAGCTATGATTACAAATGCTGACATTTTTCAGGCATTTCAGGCCCTGAAAGCAAAGAATTTTATGTACATTTCCATGCACCACAAAACCAAAAGCGTCATTTCACCAGCGCATGGATAAGTAAATCGTCGAAAGATCGTCGGTTGCTATGCGCGACGCAGGTCAATATGAAGGAGGTCAATACAGCAAAATATCGGACCGATTGCTTTCTGTGTAATCCATTGAAGCATTTTCGTAGGCATATAATTATTATTATTACCCCCATTATTACTCCCAATAATATTATTATTTCCCCCAACAGTCAATGGTTAAATCAAGCAATTTCTTACATACGAAATTGGTTTAGTTGCTCAATTCATTGATTAATTATTTTAAATAGTCTGAGTTGAGGTGTGTTCCATGAAATAATATGTCATTGCACAATGTCATTGTACAATAAGTTATATGATTGCACCTGACTTTATCTGTGTATGAAATCAACCTGCACTATTAATACCGGGGCACTCTCGACATAGATTTCTCAGTGTTTTGTTGTTGTTGTTGTTCTGCTATCCGCCCTATTGACCCAGGAAGAAGATATATCAAATACCAGAGTAATGACGTTGACTAGGAATACTCACAACGACTTTTAGATAGTTCTTTTAAATGTTTTACTATCCGCTTCATATCATGTGATGCCCCCCTTGACGTGGTTTACCAGTATTAAATATCAACTTTGTTGAAAGGTCCTGAAAAAAAGTTAGTAGCGAACACTTGAGAGTCATGCGTGACTGGAATATGGTGGTTATACAGTGAATAGGTGTTCAACATTTTGCCAACAGTAGGCCTAAATAAACACCAGGTACATAGCTCGCAAATAACGGTAAACAGCAAAGTGAAACCGATGGTGGTACAACAAAGAACCTGTGTGGTTTAGAATCAAACTTATACATAGTGTGGAAGTCTTTAACGCCATTGAATGCTGCGAAAATCGCTTGTACGGGATCGGAAGGGGATCAGCATGGCCAAATCCTGGGATACGGCCCTGGAGAAGACACTGTTTGACTATGTACGGTGGCGGACTGGTGGAAACTCCAATGCCACGTGTATCAACTCGCTGTGTGACGGCGTGACGCTAAACCTCCTGGCCGAGGCCATCACCGGGATCAAACTGACCAACTGGAAGAGGGGAGCAATGCCCGAGAAACAGAGGAAGGAGAACATCAAAGCCGTGCTACGCTTCCTACGGGACACAGACATCGACACGATGAAGCTCAGTGAGTAGTCTAAGTACCGTATTCCCTCGAATAAGCGCCCCGGCGGTTATTTTTTTAAAGAGGGGCTTACCCCCGGCGCTTATTCAAACAGGCTGTTAATCGAGCAGAGGCCCTTATTTGTTTTAAACGACCTCGCGTGCCGGGGAGGGGGGGGGGGGGGTGGCAATATTTGTGTGATCGTGGATCGACTGAATAGAAAGTTACCATCTCTTCCGTGCGTGTTTTATATCCTGACACATCAAAAACATAGATTAAATCAACAGAAATGCACATTTTTATTTCAGTTTGACACATTCATCACTGATGGAGAGTTGAAACCATGTGAATTTAATCTCCGTTATGAAACACATATCACAACATAGAATCATGTCACACTTTGTACGAGTGTTTTACTTTTGTGATATGTGGTATTTATAATTGGTAACAGTTCAAAATGATTTTCGGCAGTGTAACACATGTCCGTTTAAGATGGCGGATATCAAATTGGTGTCAATGCGAGATACGAAAGAAAAACAACAAAACACGCAATTTCCGAACTTTGTTGACCATGCCTACACCCCACCCCCCTCCGGCGGTTACTCGAACACCGGCGCTTATTCTTTTAGACTGCTCGGTTGCCCCGGCGGCTAATCAAGTATGCCCTTATTCAAGCCCCGGCCCTTGTTCGAGGGAATAACGTTAAGAGCAAAAATCATCTGAGGTAATTATGCACAAAAGGATGCGTGTACTGACAATCAGTAGTATCAGATTTTGAAAATTAAAATAGAAACTCAAATGATGAGCGTCTGGATTAGAATCGGAACCCTGATTAGCAAATATTTTAGGATGATCAAATTTTGCGTCATTGATTATGCCTGTACATCCACTGGTACATCCTTGTGTTACTGACATGTAGGCGAAACTGTAAGAAACATGAAATATGAACGTGGGAATACAGCTTTTTGATGGATATCGCTAGAAATTCGGGTGTATCTTTTGGAAATTACAAAAAACCTGTTTCAGTTGCAGAATGGAACGAAACTGAATAATTGTGCAAATACTGGCAGTTATAGCTCAATTGATGATTAATCATACAATGTCATATAAAACAAACAACGATCTATGACGATTTCTCTTGACTGTGGATGGACCCAATGTCTTAGAGACGAAATCCGTTTTTATGACCGCACCTGTCACAGTTGATCTACACCTGAACCCTGCGGGGTTTTTCGTCATTGTGTCGGGTATGCCGTGTCACCCTCTTGGCTTGCAATTGGCTTCGACGGCTGATGCCGGGACTAGGTCGGGGTTTGGCCGTGATCTGCTAGGACTCTTTGCTTTTGCCATTTACTCTCGTTGGCTCCCCGACAGAACCACGAAAGATTTTTTAATCCACGGATTTTAATTCATATTAACGAATATGAAAATGAAAGTTGGTAGTCTCGATTTGGCAGATTTATTTATTTATATCATCTTCTTTAGATGGGGTGCCCTTCAGTGTGTAACATTATTCTCCTTGGAGCCCTGACAAAAAGCGAAAAGGAGGGGGGGGGGGGGGTACCACAATCAAAACACCAAAAAAGGGTTTTAAATATAAAAAATCTGGTTTGGCGCTTGCTTATATGATTTTATATTTATTTCAGCGTTACTAATGGCTGGGTTGTTGTTACATAAGTGAAGAAGGTCTTCGAGCTCAGTCATTATGAAGTACAAGTATTTACGTTCTGAGTTGGTGTCTTACCTGATATAATACCACGCCCACACTCATTAATGTTAAGGCTGACCTCACTGAATCGAATGATATCATCATTTTGCGAAGCTGATCACCAACCACCAGAATGTATTTAAATGTACTTAAACATAACGAGTGGTAGGCGATATGACAAAGTTTGGGTGAGGACCCCATTGAAGTCTCTTCCACGTGATACGAATCCACCCACATAATGTCATCTTCGTAAATCACACTTGGAAATCCCACTATAGGCGCGACGAGGGGGATATCATGGGGGAATTTCCTAACGTATATCTAACCACATCCAATATCTGGCTTTCATGCTCGACACCAGCTTGCCGCACACCGGTAGTCCACATCAGCGAGTATGAAAAGGTCTAACGTTGTGTTTAACGACGATGTGCTTGCATAACACATTTCTTTATGCAACACACCAATCTGACTTGTAGCTCCTATATATGTGGCAATAATACGAACGCGTTCGAGAACCAGGAAGACACCCGATTTGTAGATAGCGTTGTTATCTGTGAGAGTGCTAGCGATGACAGTGTGATGATAAAAGGGTTCGAAATGAACTAGAAAATACTGGCAACCCAGCCGTTTATAACGCTAAGGTATATTCAAGATACATTACACAACTTTATATTTGACAACAACATAATTATTTCACCTCGTTACCGAGACGTATTATCCAAGTCCCAGGGAAGAATTGTTGTTTTAATTTGTGAAATTGTCCCTGCAAAATGAAAAGTTAGATCTACGTTGCGTTGAGAGAATTAAATCCAGTAGGCCTACCTGTATTTATTCGGAAGTTTAATCACGGCGACTTTTCCCGAATAAATGTCGCCTCTAGTAAGTGATTCAGAAAAGCCCTCGGGCCTTTCTCTTACAGAAAATCTAAACCGAACCATCTAACAATACGCGTATCTGTATGATTTGTGTATGTCATGATGTTATTAAAGCGTGTCCAAATATTCGTTGCTTTGCTCTTGCATGTAGGATCAACAGCTTGTACAACACTCTTTCCAAATACTTCTCAAATTATATACCGTGATTTGTTTTGCATATTAACTTTTTGGAATGTCGCCCACGACACCCATCGGCAACTTGTCACAGTAAAGATTAGATTCAGCTAAGAGACTGCAAACACTTTTTTGTTCGCTACAGAGGAAGAACATATCCAGAAGCAGGACCCGCGGTGTCTACAACTGGTGGAGAATCTGTTCAAGTCTGACATCAGACGTAAACTCGCGGACCTGCCGTACATTCCGGACAAATGTGATGCATACGAGGCCTTGAAGGTTCGGGTTTATCGCTTGATACATTTAGCGTGTTCCTGAGTGCGAAAATATAATAATGTTGGCTGGTATTATTACTAAATTGTTATTATTGAACAGGCATGGCTCAACAGACAGATAGAACCACAAATCCAGGTGAACAATCTGACGGATTACCTAGCCACCGGGAAACCACTGGCTGCCTTGGTGGAAAGTTTCTACCCAGGTCAGTTGGTGTACATTTTTTTTCAGCCCGTTTGTTTGATATCGATAACATCTCACCTGTGTTGTAGACCTGAGTCGATCCACTAAGTCCAAGAGTTCCCCAAAAATGTCCTTCCTCACTGGTGCAAGTACATTTTGTGAAGGCTCCAACGCTGCAGTTCAATATCGGGATGTTCATTATCTAATTATCTTTACATAAAAAAACTCATATTTCGAGATGATGCTGTTATGTGGATATTTCATATTTTTGAATGCCTGTACCGTGAAGCATATCATTGACAGGCACAATTCCGAACTGGGGGGAATGGAGCGAGCTGAAAGATCACTCGGTTTTCAACATCAGGACAGCCATGATGGCAGCAGAGCGGATCGGTATCATCAATGTGTGTGGTATACTAGTAACAACGCCATTAACAAACATGATAACAACACCAACAACAACTTACAGCAACAGCAACAAAGACAACGACAGCAACAAAAACATTGATCTGTTTCACCATTTGTTTCAGTGGTTGCGACCGGAGGATATGTGTGCAGATGCCGCGAATGAAACGAGGAACGCCCTGTATATATTCCAGTTCGTGTGCTTATTTCCAGAAGCATCATCTCCGGCAAATCCAAGGAGTAAGTATTGAACATTATTCTTATCTAGTTTAAATACTGCAATATATATGTGTTATCTCTGAGTGCATTTCATTTATTTATTCAGATTCGAATCGCTTTCCATTTAATCAGCCGATCAAATCCAGCGGGGCTGAATTCGGGCGACATAATCCAATGGTAATTCGCAGGAAATATTGATTGATTCATATTACGTAGGTGTGTGTACGTAAATATTTAGGTAGATGTAATTGTGTGTCCTGATTTCTTAAAGGATATTCCGGTGTACCAACCCAGCGGATTACCAACACACACTCATCGAATTGATCCGCCATATACTGGTGCTCAGCCGAGCGTTCACTCTTGGACAGAACCGAGTACGGTACAGCACCAGAACACTAGACCGCCCACTGCTGATCCGGACCAGTACTACACTGCCGTTCACGAGCCTGGCTACCCCGTGGACAATACAACTCCCAAAACTGTACTCTTCAAACAGTCGACGAAGAACAAATACGCTATCTCACCTGGCACGAAGACTTCCACGACTGGCCCACAACCCATCCAGAGAACAGTGTCCGAGCCATTGATCAGAGAACACCGGAAGGCTGTTCTGCCAAACAACACAAGACATCCGACCGGCAGAGAGGTCCAGGCCCATGACCGGACACAGCACCCACCAAGGTTCCCACATGTACAGGAGCAAGTTGACTCTTCTGATGACGAAGAAGTCCAAGAGGATCCCAGATTGGTGCGCTTTCGAGGAGTGCGAAATGAAGATGGTATGTGTATGTGACTGTCTTTCTAATGTGTATTTTGTCTTGTATGTGCCTCCGACAAGATCTGAGCCTACAACATGCACATCAAAAGTTGACTACAGCTCACTCTAATTATTCAGAGTTTTGGAAGCAGTTGCCTTCAAAAGAACGAAGAAACTACACAGAAAAGTTAGGGAACTTCATCGAATACGGAGAGTTGAAGCTTGTGAAGAAAATCCCATACGGTGGGTTGTCATAATGGAGGAACTTCTTTCTGAGCACCTCCATCCCATCATACTAGTACATGAAAATCATTAAATACCGTTTAACATCTTCGGGACAGGAACAACATGGGATGTCTACAAAGCTAGGTTCAGATATGACCAATCACGCGGTAAGAAAGGTTTCAAGACGGTGGCTGCAAAAACTCTAAAAGGTAAGTCAACTATCTAATTGTATATACTTCTGTAAATGCACTTGCCTATCGGTTGCAGTGGCGGATTGCTAATCAGCAGGTGTTTCATCCTATTGTAGATAGAGCAATAACCCTATGGGATGTCCTCAGTACACTGGAGGAGGCGAGGCTGATGACTGATTTCACAAGTGACCGCGTCATGTCGCTGGTGGGCGTAACGTTCGATGAGGGTTTGCCCGTAATCCTCATGCCCCTACAGGACAATGGTGACTTACAAACTTATCTGGAAGTCAACGCTATGGTAGGTATAAACATATCAATCTCATCGATAATCTTTGAAATATCGGCTCACTGGGATGCAAACTATGATTTGCATGAACGATGTTTATTTGGAATAATCAACATGAAATTATGCAATTTGTGATATTTCATCGTGAGGATGATGTCGCTAGCATGTAGCGTTCAGACACTGTTTTCAGTCGGGCCTGTATGATAATATCCTCCAAAGAATTTGTTCGGACGTGGCCACGGGAATGGAATACCTTCACGAGGACGTGGGAGTCATCCATCAGAACTTGAGTACGAGACACTGTCTGTAAGTACCAATTCAGTACATATCTACTCGAATGAGTCAATTACAAAGTCACAATGAGTTCTTTTGCTTCCAAGTTGAGCGCATTGCTGCACATACCAGTATTTACTACAGTAAAGGTTTCGCTTGTCATGTAGCGTTGATGTCGCGCAGCGGGTGAAGATATTTGACTTCAGCCTGACCCGGGAGACGGAGGGCGAGGACGAGGTATATGTCCGGGTCAGTAACACACTGACGAAAACCGCCTGGCGCAGAATGGCACCGGAAATCATGGGACCAGCTGACGGCGTCATGGCCGCCAACTTCAAAACAGACGTCGTATGTACCTTTAACTCATGACTATACATGTGTGTAGGTCCGAATTACTGGTCGTTGCACTTCGCAGCTCAGCTACTATTCGAATATTTCTTATTTGAACATATTTTTGTTGCGTTCTACCTTTCGCTTTGTTCTTGTATTATGTTTGCCTGTTTGTTTGTTTTTCAAGTGGAGCTTCGGAATACTGATGCATTCGGTATACTATTACGGTGATGACTTGTTCCCAAGTATAGACAGTTACCGACAACTATATCAGTACTTCAAGGAAGGGAAGACAGTGGAACCAGCACAAAATATGCCATCATATATGTAAGTTTCCTTCGAGGGAATAAATCCAGTATGTGCATGTACAGACGATTGGAAAGGTGAAGAGCTTTTGTTAAACTATGAAATTTGTATAGTCAGTTATGAACTGTGAAATAACACTTAAACAGTCGAATGAATGTGTACGAGTTGAGAGTGATGTTGTCTCTGTGTTCGCAGGAATAATCTGTCTAAGCAATGTATGGACATGGACCCTCAGAAACGTCCATCCTTCAAGAAGGTGGTGGAGCTCATCGATGTTGGCGATAAACTACATGCTCGCTATGAGGAACTACGCCACTCGCAGATGGCCATTCCATACATGAATGTACCCCCTGGGGATACCGGAACACCTGTGTGAACCCTGAACACCACTTTGAACCTGGAACACCCATTTCAACCCCTGGCACTAGTGTGGATCCAGAACATCCATTTGAAACCTAGAACACCGGTGTTTCCAACTAGCTGAAGCTAGATAATTTTCAGCTACCTGAATTGTTATTGAAGACAGGCCGTCTATCGACATGATGTACACAAATATACACGTATTAATGCTGAATGTTGGTGACATATTCAGTTTGTAAATAGCACTGTATAGTATACAAATATAATTTTACTCACTTATGACACTTTCCACAGCGACGGAAAATCTTTCATTACTGGGTTACCGAACAGTAGCATGTTGTGGGTCTGCACGGGGGCGGTGCAAAGACCGTGGGGACATTTTGAATGTTCTGGGAGTACCGAACTTCAGGGGAAATAATTCAGGCGGAATATAAGGAATTTTGAATGGTGTTCCCTCACAAGATGCGAGGGACTTGACTTGATTTCAGAACCCCTTCCCCCTGTACTGATCCGTCCTGCACCAAATATTGGCCCAGGTAGCGCAGCTTACTAGTTCTTTTAAATTCAATGAAGATTAAAAATGTGCCAGACGGAATAAATATGGTATAAATGCAGTGGGTGACTAGTGTTAACAGAGTAATGTGCGCTCCTTGGGCCCAAATATTTTCAATGTTTCCATTCAGTTTGTACATTGTGCGCATGGTTTCAGTGAATAATAACATCTCATTGGACTTCTGCATAGAGAACAAACAATGCTATGTACTAATACTGATTACGAGACCTGGTCTGTCACGTATCACGCAGTTAGGTATTTCAGGGATTGTGACGGTTTGTCTCTTAATCAACTAATAAATATTCTGTTACCTTACCGTGTCGGTGGATCTTACATACCATCATAACGACATCAATCTATTGGTATATTCATGACCATATCAGCAATATATATGATTCCATAGCGTAATGAGGAAAGTCACATAATGTCCAGTTAATCTCAATTGTGCGAGAAGAACAAACATATTCGTCACAGATTATTGGCAGGGCAAACTTTATTACACCATGAAGAGAATTTGCCAAAGGGTTCACTCAAGGCATGAAATATTCTTTTGGGTTGGGAACGACTCAAAACATCTCCTTGATTTGACTTCATTTTGGGTCAAAAAAAATTTTTCCGTTGAGTTCAACCCGTGGGACAATCAAAATAACCACCACGTGCAGAACACCGAACCCTAAATATACCACGTGACCATATAATTACGGGGAATTCTATGCGTATACAGTTTTAACAATGAACATAATTTGAGGAAACGGCCACCAAGCTCATTCTTCCATTATGATTTCCCATTTGAACGTGCCAACAGTTAGGCTCTATCTTCAAACATTCCAGGAACTCATTACACATAGCTCCGTTCAGGAATGAAAAAGTGGACGACACATTGACCCAGCCAGGTAAAGCACTTGTCGCGGTCTTGTCACATCTACATTGACTTACAATGTTTCCAATGTCTTAGCGGTTAGTTTTATGCCTTGTTTCAACACAGATACTCAACAACACGGTCATGGTTATGTCATCCAGGGATTTTATTGAACATAACAATGTATTTTCCAAGCGTGAAGTAGCATGAAACATTCATACTTCTGTTGCTATCCATCAATATCACAGATTTTTATTGCCATTCTGCTTATAACGGCAGGTTTTCGTTCTGCATCTTACCAAACATGCGAGAGAATTTGTTCACGTTTGCACAACGTATTCCCAGAAGTGACAAAATAACTGAAGTGTGGATAAAACCTGAGCAAAATTTGTTATTTACAAAAAGACGAAAACAGGACAGATGCAGTTACCATTCCTGGATACGTATAGTCAACAAATCAACACCATTGTGTAAAATATATCACAGAAATGCAGAAAAGATTCAGATATGGAACAAAATCAGAAATCTAAATAAATTTCAATTCTTGACTACAAAAAAAGCTACAGTACAGGATAGACACTGATTACATCTCGACACTCACACGTTTCACGTTGTGGACCGGTACACTTTTGACTTTCAATCATTAAGATGACATAGTTAATGGAAAATCTAATCAAAATGTACACAAATGTAATTGCTGGATCGTTTCTAGCAACTTCATGGTCGTTATTTAATTTCAAAACCTTGATAAATAAGTGCTTCCCTTACTCCATCACCAAATAGTAAATCGCACAATGTCTATTAAATAGTACAAATGAAAGACAAACTGGTGCGACAACAAAGTAGTGTTCACACAAGACAAATAACTCTACATATATCAGAATATTAAGCCTTCACTCGGCTCAATCAGGATATACTCATTGTATACATATTCTGTATCATGTGCATCACTATGCGCAGCTCAGAACGACAGACAGAAAGAGACAGCGATAATTTAGTTTACGTCGGTCAGTCAGAGCCTGACTCATAATTTGTTGTTTTCAGTTTCTCGCGACAATTTTGTTAGTTCGTATATGGGCACGAGTGCGATGGCGGCGAAGACGAGAGCGGCGCCACATATCTCGAAGATGTTGGCGTGTCCAGGGTGGAAGGGGGATAGAACGGTGTATTGAAGTATAAATGTTGACGGGATCTGCAAGGTCATGATCAGTGCCGTCACCATGGGCGGGATCATCTGGTACGACGTGTACTGGAAGATGCCGTAGGAGCCAGCGGCCAACACGTGTACGGCTATGAACACCATGCAGATGACTTTGGAGGGGAACGTTGGCGTCTCCGTGCCCAGCATGATGAGGAACGACAATACGAAGCCGAATATGCCCGTCCAGAAGTTGTATAGGATGGGGCTGAAGCCCTGCATTTTGCGGTTGACGAGCTGGATGTGCATGGCGCAGACCACTGCCTCCACCACACACAGGCCGTAGCCGATCACTTCTTCCTTGACGCCAAAGTAGAGACCGTCATCGGACGTGCCGTTGGCCGAATCATTGGGAGATATACGACACGGGGAGTACTTCCCGAAGTCTCCGAAAAGAGACGTCCCCGTGTTACGGAAGATAAATGGCGGTTGCGTTACCATGAAGACTCCGGTAATAGCTAGAACTGTAGCAGTCATCTCGTACCAGCGGATAGTCCTCTTGACGACACAACTGACGATGTAGTTGAAGATGAGCGTGAGACTGCGCGACACGCCACTGGCAACTCCCAGCGGGAGGTAGTAAGCCGAGCCGTACTTGGAATAGCTGGTTATCGTCATGAAGCAGCTTCCCACCAGCAGCCACGGCTGGAACTTACTCTGGACTTTGATGTCACACTTCCTCGTGCAGGCCAAGAGCGGTGCGGCAATCAGGAACTGTGCCGAGAATCGGAAGCCGTTCAGTTCCGAATGTGGGATTGACTTGTCCAGTGCCTGGGTGAATGCCAGCCCCGCGGATATCATGAATACGCCCAGGAAGCCGGCACCGTATCCGAAACACATCCGCTTCTTTTCCTTTTGGAGAGCGGTGGCCTCCGGTTGTGACGCGATATGTTTCTCGTGTTGCGATGCCGGGTGTTTGATATCTCCAGTTAGCAGACAATGGTTGTGTTCCGCCGGTCCCGTCTCTTCCAGTCCCATCTCGTTTGGCTTCTGCAAGTAATAAGCACATGGTTAATCTAAACGGCATCAAACTGACGCAGTAGTCGCCTGGACTATCGACAATGTGATAAACACGACACACGTGTTCCTGACAGAGCCGAAACAGTATCTGCCTTCGGTAGCTTATACACGAGCTATGAAACCTCATTACTCATGCTACTCGTGAGAACTGAATCGTAGTTTTCGGTTTGTCGTTGTTACCCGTTGAAATACATGCACGTGTGTCACACGATGTGTGTGTCATAAAATTGTCCGAGTAGCAGGTCGGAACTATTAGAGATACGCGCCATCTGTGATTTCCTTCATAATCTTTAAGAACGGAAACACCTAGGGGATATAATATTGCACAAGATCGCCACTTGAATCCACCATATATCCAAAAACTAACGTGAATTCTATAAAACTTCTAAAACACAAGAGAAATAAATCCACTAAAAGAAACAACAAGTATCACATGCACATTAAAATTGGCATCTTCTTGATGGAGAAGGATAAAAAGTACTAAAAATGTAATTTCAATACGTTTCTGCGTCATCGGCCTAACCTCTTAGAAAATAGAGGGAAAATAAAATAATAATGATGGGCTGAGGAAACTGTCCGATTATCAATATACCTTCGCAATCATCGTATATTCTCAACAGATATTCACCAGAAACGATATTTAATATACAGCAAACAATGAATTCCAAAGGATTAAACGTGATATATTTTTTATCACAAAGCCACCACCTGTGACAAACTGAAAACACAAGCGACAAGCGGATCGATACTACGAAACCCTGTCTGACGTATTGGTGAAACATTGCATTTCAATGATAACTGACGTGGAAACACGTGGTGGAACACTCGAGCAGAGCAATCTGAGAACACTTGGGATGTCCCGTCGTTCCATCGCGCTCCCATTCACCGGATATTGTAGCTCTGAATAATTGCAGTTAGACCAAGTCACATCATACATGTATCTATCGTCCTGGGTCAAGTGTCTGCGCGAATCGCGTCAAAGCGGCTTACTCATTCATATTGTACATTCCCTTGGAAATAATAATTATCATAACTTTAGTATTTTATTATGTCTTCTTCAGTCACCACTTCAGTATTTCTTTGGATATTTATGCAAGTTTCAAAACCTTTAGCGAATGTCCTTATTGGGGAATGTACTGCATAGGCGAAGTTTACAGTATTATCCAATTTACGCGAATAAAATGAATCGATTAATACTAGAGAAATCATCATGGTGGTTTATTATTGGTAATAGTTCGATCTAGTTAAACTGGAACAATAGGCCTTACAAGCATAATCCGAGATATTGTAAAGATTGTAATCGAATTCTTAATGCAAGTGGAACCGTTATTTTTTTTAGGTTAGGAGCAATGGTGATTAATAATAATAATTATAATAATAAATATTATTAATGATGATAAAAGAATGATGATGTATTGAACACATGGTGAATAAATACCTGGAATACACCACACTTTACCTGAATTCCAAGACGACGAGGCGCATTTGAATAAGTTATAAATGAAATACACAAATGAAATATTTCATTGAAATCGAGAACATAAGAGCTTCCAGAACATGATTATCGATTAACTACCTCCAATTGAATCACTTGCTGCATACAGGTGCAATTTTATGTTTATATTATGTGAGAGTAGACGTTGAAGAAAAATAACGTCATTTCGTTTAAGGTGCGGTATGAGCACATTAGTGAGCTATGTTATATTTGAGTTGGTGCTAGGGGCCTATCTAACCAATGAGGGGGTTAGATCACCATGGTGAAAGTCGATTACGCTCGTCATTATGGGACAATAGACCCAAGTACATTGCTCCTTAATACATGCACTACTCGTCCACTGAAGACTTACCGTTTGATCCGTATCACAACTTTTAAATCCTTACTGAAAATAGAGGAATACGCAGGATACGATTCTTGGGCCGGAAAACAATGCTGTTATACGAGTCTTATAGATGGTTTGCTATTGCTCAACTCAACACCATTTAACAAAAGAATTCACTGGACGGCAACACCTTGAGTGGACGGCAATACAATACTGATCCTAGTCTCAAAACAGGATATGACGTTATCTGCAAACCATCTATTAGGAAAGGTTTTTCAGCTGGGGGAAGGTGATGCTTGCATAATTTTAAATGGTTGGAATCTCCGTCACAATTTACCATTTAATCCGTCTCACACCTTATAAATCCTGATTGAATATAGAGGAAAGCGCAGGGTATGGTACTTGGGCCGCTTGGGCCGGGCCGGGCATATTCAATAAGGATTGAAAAGGTGCGAGACGGATTGAACAGTATGTTTTCAGTGGACGAGTAGTAATACGGAGCACTACAAAGTACGGACTAATCACACTTTGTAGAGCTGGTCATATTTTAAACAGTACCGTTGGCCACGAAAATACTGTAGGCTGCTGCTCCAGCTATTCTTGATGGTTTCCACGTGCACGTTGTGTCAAAAGTCAATATAGGATCGTCTATAAATTATAATGTATGTAGGCACGCCTATTGTTTTTTTAAAAGTATTTGATTCTGTTTTTTACTGGCATCGTCAACGAATAATTGTACTGAAGGGCTCCATAAACGCGTTGACAAGAACCCCACAGGAAACTAATATATATATTATATTCAATGCTACAAACGAACTGTTCGAGACGGAAAAAAACATGACATAATCAATGTATATATTCGAATGAACATCAGAAACAAACTCATTAGTACCGTAGAACATCAGAACTAGTCCATTTCGTATTTGTACGGTGTGCAAATGTGTCATACACACCTGAACGTGCACACCACTGCAGGAAGTGTATTCATCAAGAGCGGATATGAACAAACCTTGGGAATTTGCCTCATTGACAATGATTATTTTTAATAGTCAAGGCTGAATGTACACATGTTTGTCGTCCCCACACTGTGTCAGCAACACGCATTTGCTTATATACAAAATACCAAAACACGTATACTGGCTTTGTCCCATAACACTTATGATGACATAGGCCTACATGTAGCTTATAAGGATCTTTGCTCACATTAATTAGTTTCGAAAATGAAAAAAAAAAACATTTATAGATATCCTCATAGATCCACTTTGATGAGCCGTAGAACGCATTTTCTCTTGGACAGCATATTGCAACAGTTGATAAAAATTCGCTGTTTTAAAGAAAATAGGTTGTTTCTTCGGGTATACTCAAATTATAATCGGGTATGCTCACCTTATATTTGTTCCAAGGTATACATGAAACTCGAACGATTTGGCGCCCAGCTTATTTCGTTTTCAATTTCCTCATTGGAACGAAAAATATCCGCTCTTTTGATCTCGTGCACATCAGCAGGCAGAGTGACCAGCGAATTGAAGCAGACGTAGATTCTATAGCATATCAAAGATGATTAGCATAGATAGCCGAGCGGGTGGGATCTCGCACCTGCTGCAGCCATTGTCTCCGCCGAGCTGAGGGCTGGCTGCTCCATGGTTCGCACACTTACAGAGCATCTGTGCTCGCTCGTCGCCCCCGGCCGGTTCAACACAGCACGGCGAACGATAGACACTGTTTTATGAGGTGTATGTATAAGTAAATAAAATATGATATGCACAAACAGCATGACAGTAAAACTTAAGTGTGCGGCCACGGAGACAAATAAGACTGGAACCAATACTTAAGACGGAGTGAATACAAAACCATTTATGGATGAGTGAACACAAGAGACGTTCCTTGGTTAAGGACAAAAAAAAATAAATGTTATTCCAATTAATTGCTTATAATATAAGAATGAATCAGTGAACTCATATTTGTAACAACTCGCTCGCCAGAGCACATAGCTGTCTCCACATACCGAAAAAAAATCTCTGTCACGGAGATCAATTCTTTTCACTCTTATACTCAACACCATATCACCATTACTGGGGTGGAGCATGTCCACTCGTAAACTGATTACCCGCAATTCTTGAATGAATATTGTCTTGGAATCACGTTGTTTACAAAGGTATATGTCATATTGTCTTGGAATCTATTTACAAAAATCAATGAATATATTGTATTATGACCATACTATGTTTGGAGTTTAGGCCTACATCGAATGGGGCGCCCATAATCACTGTAGGATTGCAAATATACGTCCAGCTTTTGGGACCCTTGAGCGGGCCCCAGGCCCCCGGCCGAAATTGCTTCGCGCCTTCAGCGCTCGCAATACTTTTTCTCATGCTTCTAACAAATTTCAACGATTTTGCGTACTCTCAAAACTACCTCAGCTACGCCCCTGTCCGTGCTGAATGTTTGCTACTTAATTGTATTGTAATGTGAGTGTGTGACATCATATGCGAGTAATTTTCTCGCTGGATTAACTCGATAGCAATCAATCCACGCATGATTAAACTCCTCCCATGGGGACAAAGGTACACCAAAACAACCATAAATGGCTGCGACCCCACTGCATATTTGAGAGAGTTGTCAATTGTAAAAACGGATGATTCAATATTCAAAAAGAGAAACTGCATCAGACCATATTGTAGTAAACATTATAAAAAGTTCACATATTGTAGTAAACATTATACAAACTTCACCCAACAAATATTTCAGCAGGGGAAACCCCCAGACTGTATAAGATGTACAAGATGCCAGGAGAGTGTTCATGAATGTCGATATATAGCTATCAGTATATCTAGAGAAAGTCAGCAATACCGATTTCAAATAATGTGTTCCGGCTAATCGAATCTAGTTACATAGGACTGCTCCCAGCAATCCTGAAGCAATAAGGTGTTAAGATATAGTCATACCACGCCGTATAAAGACTGAAATAATATTATCAGTGCATATATTTCATTCGTTCGTGTATAGTTTGTGCCCACGCGGTTTCTCGGTCCGGTTTGGCCTATATTGTGCACACGAGTGGCCTGAAAACCGTTCATCCATTCATTCATTCATTCATTCATTTGTGTAGTCAATAGTTCGCGACATCACTGTCCCTAACACAGTGTCGATGTGACCCACATAGCCAATCGTGAAAGTCGAATGGTAAATGCGAGGCCTTCGCCTGCTCTGTGTTGATCGGCACCAATATTGCACATTGGGCACATTAAAAGAAAAACCTCATAATCGCATATGGAACTTCATACTTGTAATTTTAAAATGTGATTCATTATCGTTGAAATAAATTTAAAGTGTACTCATTAGGGTAACAGTGCAGTAATTTGACCAGCGCATAAAGAACACAACATAATCAGGCAATATTGTCTCGGGCAACATTGTCTCCTCGGGGGAACATTTATATAATGAGCAAACTGTATGACATGGTCAACAGCTATGATTATTTTACTATACCATGTGTGTCGCTGATTTTCTTGTGACGTCATACACATATCCGCAAATTTACGTCGTAAGTCACTTATGAATTTCAGAGCCATTCAACCGTGGCGTTGAACGATGCGTCGGAGCGGTCAACAATGCAAACATTGTTGCCCGCTGCCACATTGTTGACCGGCACGGTGGGCTTCGAAGGGAACATTGCAAAATGTATCATGCTGATTAACCAATCAGCGACGTGGATTCTAACATGAGGTATGATAATATTTATTATCCCTGTGGTCCAAGTTCTTGCAAAGGCCCAATGCGAATTTAGACCATGTTACACCGTGTACGGTGGCCCCAATATGACATAATAAATATTTTTTTCTAGAATAATAAAAATTTTGTTGGGGGCCTTGGGAACAAAATATTAAATAATCTAATTGACGGGGAAAACATTTCTCCCGCGAGGTAAACTATTTTCCCTGCAGGGGAAATGTTTCCCTCGCGAGGAAAACATTTCTCCCGTGCGTTAAAATATTTTCCTTGCAGGGGAAATATTTCCCTTGCGAGGAAAACATTTCCCCCGCGATTTAAACTATTTTCCCTGCAGGGGAAATGTTTCCCTCGCGAGGGAAACATTCCCCCGCGAGGTAAACTATTTTCCCTGCAGGGGAAATGTTTCCCTCGCGAGGAAAACATTTCCCCCGCGAGTTAAACTATTTTCCCTGCAGGGGAAAAGTTTCCCTCGCGAGGAAAACATTTACCCCGCGAGGAAAACTATTTGCCCCGTCAGGAAAACATTTATCCCGCGAGTTTATCCCGCGAGTATATCACATTTATCCCGCGAGGTAAACTATTTTCCCTCGCAGGATAAATGTTATAATAGTGTAACGGTTTTGGGGTGTACCCAAAAGTTTCCCCTAGGTAGTTCTAGCAGTGTTTTGTGATATGATGGTTAAATAACCGTTTATTAAAATGTATATGTGTTTAAAGGTTCATTCGGTTCCGTATTGGTGATATTTAGAAGGTTTTCCGTCTTGGAACTTAGTGTATTTTTGATGTTGGTAAAGCCGGAGACGGAGCCGGAGACGGAGACGGAACCGGAGACGGAGTCGGAACAATGGAGTACAAAAACGTAATGACGTTATTTCCGGAAGGTCATGTGATCAGCCTCGTTTTCGGTTTAAAAGGTGACGTGTCAGCCACTGATTGGTTCTAGAGTGTTTTTAGAAATTACGGAAAAATCAGTGTTTTGGCGGACAATGACGTCACAATAGGTTGGTCACGTGACGTGGGTCTCAGGTCTATAAAAGCCCCCGCTTCACAGCGGACGGCGGAGTTGGTATCCTGACGTCGACCTGTGCAGACCCCTTCTCCCATAGCAGAGTACTCCCTTGCTCCGGCTTGTGTCATACCAGATGATAGCAGTTATGTCTTCTGACTGTGCACATGGAAAATAAACCTGAAAACTTCAACCGAGTTGTTTTTCCGTGTTTGTTAGGGAACTGGAATTTATGATAAAGTTAGTTCACCGGAAAAGAAAGTAATACGGAGAAAAGGGAGATAAGACCACAGTCGGTTAAGACCAAGTTGTAACGACGTCTTAGGGTGATCCAAGAACCCAGATCACCAAGGAAGGAGACGGAGACGGAGGTGGAATTCAATGGAGCAACTACGGAGGCGGTGCCAGACGGAGCAGTTGCAGAGACGGGAACGACGAAGCAGTTGCAGAGGCGGTACCGGACAACGGAGTAGCAGAGGCAGTACCTGACGGAGCGGTTGCGGTAACCGGAAGTGCGAACACTTCCGAGATTCTCCATTTCAGGTGCAGTCGCAGGTTGCGGTGAGGCAGAGCCAACCGGAGCAGTTTGCAGAGAGGCGGAACCTGGCAGAGCGGTTGCAGTATTCGGAAACGACGTTCCCGGATTCTCTATTCCAGGTGCAGTCGCAGTTGCAGTAAGGCGGAAAACGACGGAGCTGTTGCAGTAAAGCGGTATCCCAACGGAGCAGTTGCAGTACCCGGAGACGGAAACGCCTCCGGATTCTTACTTTACAGGTGCAGTTGCAGATTGGCAGTCGGACAACGGTTAAGAGGTCCATTCCAGACCACGCTACCAACCTTCAGAGACTTCTAGCCGGAGTTCAACCGTACAGCAGTAGCAGTTTCCTGGAGTTTTACCGTTTCAGCTCCGGTTAAATAACAACTCACCCACCTCCCAAGAAAACCGGTTTATCAAGACGTCACAGAAGGGTGAAGAACCCGTTACAATAATGTTATAATACATTTTCCTCGCAAGGAAAACATTTCCCTCACGGGGGAAATAGTTTTTCTCGTGGGGTAAACGTTTCCCCCGCCAATTAGATTATTTTAAACCTTCTCGGTAAAGTCCCTCAGAAAATTTTTATTATCGTAAATAAAAAAAATTATTATGTCATATTGGAGCCACCGTACACCGTGGTCTTAAAATATAAATAAATCTCGAGAAAAATAAATGACGAGTTTGAATTCACGAAAGGTGAAGATTGGAATTTTCTGTGCTCCCGGTATACACTTGTCATCTGTTGTTGAAATTATCCATACACATTGAAAACTAATTGGTGCACATACGGCTCTAAAACTAGTAATACTAGTACTAGTAATATGCATCCTGTAATTAGTGGCATAGCGGTTTCTTGCCATATGAGCCTATGCATATTTGGATATCTGCAAGTGAAATATGCTCAATCTTTCACTAGAAGCACCGATAGTATGATTCTGTGCTACAGCTGTAGTCCAATTTTGCGCGAACATTTACCATGCGGTGATAACAAACATATATGTATCACAATTACACCGATCAGTTACATTCAGCTCATATACAAATATACTGATGAAAATAAAACGTGAATAACACACTGTGATTCAGCGAGTTGAAATAAATTTACATGCAAGTTTTGCATTTTATATACAGGTTGATTCTGGGACATCCTCTATATTTAATCATTGTAATAATGCTTTTTTTTCAAATGGTCAATGGTCGTGCAACATTTCTCGTCATATCACCTTGGCGCCAACATGCTGCCCAACTATATTGAACGGGCTGACATCAAAATATCGTGGGTCATCGTACTGTAGCCGTTGCTAAATTCTAACATTCAATTCATCAGATATTTCACTGGATAATAGACACCCTAAAAATTTAGCTCGTATGTTACCAGATACATGCAGGTGTGTAGTGAACTGTGTATTATCTTCGTCCACAGCGGTTGCAGTTTGTTTGTCAGAATTTTTGGACGAGCGCATATGAACAGACACATTGTATCAAATGAATTCAATTCAACCCACCAAACACGAATTCATGTAAACAAACCTTTTGCTCTCAATGCCCATACTAGATACTTGTTTTCGGAAAGTTTAAAGCCTAAGTAAAGGCAAAATAGATGTTCGAATTTTATATTTTATATTGAAAAACACATTGAAATAAACACATTGGTTTATACAAGATCGATTTATCTTCATTAGTTATCGAAATATTAAACATTTTGTGGGCAATTTAGGCCATATTTTCACTGTGATATTTTGCATCATTAGCTATTATAATTAGTATTCATGACGTCACACCGGGATATTGATTTTAATTAGTGACTAAGAGTGTCATTCTGACGTTGATTTGCATGGTATCCCAAAATGGATATTATTGGAAGATGTAGCTATATAAATTTATACCATGATTATGTAGAGTGGTACACCAAAATAGCAACCATTCCTTTAATACTGCCCCTAGCAACCATGGTTGCTAAGGGCGTAACTCACAGCCTAAAAGCAAGGATGGGTTTAAAAAGCTATGTTTGAGATACATAAATGAAGATAATTGATATTTTTACTTTCTTGAGCCACATAATAGAATATTAATGGCATACATGCCCCTAGCAACCATGGTTGCTATGGGCTATATCAAAAGAATAGTTATCATGGTAACCAATTAAACTAACTAAATACTGTTTATATCACGGTGGCTAGGCGTTACGCGTTATTCAGGGAGGGCCGCGTAAAATCGTGAGTATTACGCGTTATTCGTGAGGAAAAAGTACAGGAAACGACACCGGCCTCCACTTCAAATGAGAAAAACTAATGAAATGCTTCATTTTCCTTATAAAATGTTGTTTCCACGGAACATCCCAATAAGCAAACATCACGTATGCTACTATGAATTACTTGCAAAAGTCCTTATTTTGACGAAAATGGACACACAGTTCGTGACAACACTCACATGCTTGCGACTCGTATGTGAAATATAATCGGTTATCATTTGAAATCAACGAAGTGCGTGTTGGTAAATCATAGAATGCTCGGAGAAATCTTTCTTTATTGTTACACCATTCAACCAGTTGTTTTAATTGAGTATTTCATCAAATAAGAAGGTTTTTGTGGTTTACGCGTATCAGCCTGAGGGAGAAAAGCTGCACACGCGTTACAGCATGAGGAAGCATGTGAGTGTTGTCGGGGATGGTAGACCCGGTATTGCATACATAGAGATTTTTAAAGAATGATTTTAGGCTGCACATGTTCCAAGTTCTGACGATACTTCTTATTTATCATTATCCTCCATATGTTCCTCCCCAATCTTCATCAATCTGAAATTGACGCATAACGCCTAGCCACCGTGTATATTTCATGTTGAACATTGAAGATATTGAATTAAACTGATATATTCAATCAAATATTTGATTTCAAGACTTTCATGTAGCTAATTAACATGTGTTCCCGTTGTGACGTCATGAATGCTCATTATAACACTTAATTAGGTATCGATTTTTGATTAAAAATTGTAATAAAAATCCTCATAACTTTGGAACTAATTATGATAATGACATGCCATAAAAACCACAATGATCAGTGCGATGTCCTCTTTCGTGTGTTAAAAATGAGTTCTGAGACCATACTTAGACTTTAGATGATGCACTCTAGAGCTGTGTTTCATTCAGGTATGCATAAACCCTATTATGTAAACCATTCATTAATGTCATCTTGAAACGATGGTTTATAGCTGCCCTCAGTTTGTCAAATAGTTTCCAAAAAGATTTTATAGTTCCGCCAGGATTGTTATGGGCAGGATTTCTTACTCTGCGGCGATATTTTTTAGTATCTAATAAGCTATTTCAGTTCTGTTTAGCTTTTTAATTGGGCATTTCGTCCAATATACAGTTTACGGGATTCAGAAATGCCAATGCCAAATATGCCAATATGACATTTCTTCATCCTGTAAACTGTATATTGGACTCCTCAACATCCAATATTTGTATAATATATGTTCACCAAAACCCTCATTTATGTTTCTTAGTTGGAATGGTCAGCGAGTTCATGACATCCGTGGTTGCCATGGCAACCAATGGCCTGACGGCGCCTTTTGCCCTCACCGACTATTGACATGCCCTTACTGACTATTCCTACTGAACAATATAACTGACAGGTGTTGATGGCCAAATATGAACATACAATGTTTAAATTGTTACATGTTAAAACATCTTATTAAAAAGCAAATGTCAATGACGTTACATATCTCATTTTCATACTGATCAGCTGACAGGTTTTCCAAGACTACTAGTATCAGGAGAAACTTGCTGGTACTTTTTCTCTTAAATAGCTATAATTTTTTAACAAATCATGAAATCGATATCTTCGTGATGTAAACCCTTGAAATGTCCCAATTAACGAGAAAGCTTTCAATGATGTCACACATCTCATTTGCATAATAATCAGCTGTCCTACCCCCTAGACTGTCTGAAAATCTGCTGGATTTTTTTTCTAAAATGACTATAACAAACGAACAAATCATGATATCAATATACTGTAAAGACTGTTCTATTCAGCTCATAGAGTGGCTTCAAATGAGACCATGTCATATTCTCGCGATATCTCCACATACTAAACACCCAAATACATATATATATGTAAGCCGCTGAAAGGACATGGAAGAAATATTTTTTGACATATGGTTATTGCGTTCCCTCGCAATATTATTGCGTTCCATCGCAATATTATCACGTTCCCTCGCAATCCGGATCGCGTTCCCTCACGATCTTATTGTGTTCCCTCGCATTTCGGGTCGTTCCCTCACGATCTTATTGCGTTCCCTCGCATTCCGGATCGCGTTCCCTCGCGATCTTATTGTGTTCCCTCGCAATCCGGATCGCGTTCCCTCGCATTCTGGATCGCGTTCCCTCGCATTGTGCTGACGCCAATGACTTCTGAGAAGGTTATTCTACAAGATCGCGAGGGAACGTGATCCGGAATGCGAGAGAACGCAATAATATCGCGAGGGAATGCGATCCGGAATGCGAGGGAATGCAATAAGATCGCGAGGGAACGACCCGAAATGCGAGGGAACACAATAAGATCGTGAGGGAACGC
This sequence comes from Terebella lapidaria, assembly GCA_949152475.1. Classification (NCBI taxonomy): domain Eukaryota; kingdom Metazoa; phylum Annelida; class Polychaeta; order Terebellida; family Terebellidae; genus Terebella; species Terebella lapidaria. The sequence goes on from OX424555.1 coordinate 75,429,529, forward strand.
AATCCGGATTGCGAGGGAACGTGATAATATTGCGATGGAACGCAATAATATTGCGAGGGAACGCAATAACCATATGTCAAAAAATATTTCTTCCATGTCCTTTCAGCGGCTTACATATATATATGTATTTGGGTGTTTAGTATGTGGAGATATCGCGAGAATATGACATGGTCTCATTTGAAGCCACTCTATGAGCTGAATAGAACAGTCTTTACAGTATATTGATATCATGATTTGTTCGTTTGTTATAGTCATTTTAGAAAAAAAATCCAGCAGATTTTCAGACAGTCTAGGGGGTAGGACAGCTGATTATTATGCAAATGAGATGTGTGACATCATTGAAAGCTTTCTCGTTAATTGGGACATTTCAAGGGTTTACATCACGAAGATATCGATTTCATGATTTGTTAAAAAATTATAGCTATTTAAGAGAAAAAGTACCAGCAAGTTTCTCCTGATACTAGTAGTCTTGGAAAACCTGTCAGCTGATCAGTATGAAAATGAGATATGTAACGTCATTGACATTTGCTTTTTAATAAGATGTTTTAACATGTAACAATTTAAACATTGTATGTTCATATTTGGCCATCAACACCTGTCAGTTATATTGTTCAGTAGGAATAGTCAGTAAGGGCATGTCAATAGTCGGTGAGGGCAAAAGGCGCCGTCAGGCCATTGGTTGCCATGGCAACCACGGATGTCATGAACTCGCTGACCATTCCAACTAAGAAACATAAATGAGGGTTTTGGTGAACATATATTATACAAATATTGGATGTTGAGGAGTCCAATATACAGTTTACAGGATGAAGAAATGTCATATTGGCATATTTGGCATTGGCATTTCTGAATCCCGTAAACTGTATATTGGACGAAATGCCCAATTAAAAAGCTAAACAGAACTGAAATAGCTTATTAGATACTAAAAAATATCGCCGCAGAGTAAGAAATCCTGCCCATAACAATCCTGGCGGAACTATAAAATCTTTTTGGAAACTATTTGACAAACTGAGGGCAGCTATAAACCATCGTTTCAAGATGACATTAATGAATGGTTTATATAATAGGGTTTATGCATACCTGAATGAAACACAGCTCATCTAAAGTCTAAGTATGGTCTCAGAACTCATTTTTAACACACTAACGAGGACATCGCACTGATCATTGTGGTTTTTATGGCATGTCATTATCATAATTAGTTCCAAAGTTATGAGGATTTTTATTACAATTTTTAATCAAAAATCGATACCTAATTAAGTGTTATAATGAGCATTCATGACGTCACAACGGGAACACATGTTAATTAGCTACATGAAAGTCTTGAAATCAAATATTTGATTGAATATATCAGTTTAATTCAATATCTTCAATGTTCAACATGAAATATACAACGCAATAAGATCGCAATGGAACGCGATCCGGAATGCGATGGAACGCAATAATATTGCGAGGGACGCAATAACAATGCGAGGGAACGCAATAACAATGTGCTAAAAATATTTCTTCCATGTCCTCTCAGAGGCTCCGTAACAAACGGTTGTTTGCACAATAAGAAAACTGCATATTTATTTCGTCAGCGATCGTAGTACCGGGTCATGACCAAATGCACGAACATGCGAAAATTTCCCGATAATTTCCGTGTGAGGAACAGGAGTTCAAATATATATGATTTTACGAATTGCATCAAATAACTGGCCGAAAAACGATGTACCTGAAAGGGAAAATAGTAAATCAACGTGACGTTTCAATCGCTGACAGGCCCTATAGGGGTCCATGCGACAAGGTCAAGGACGTTGTTGAGCCGTGTCCTGTGCCTGGCCTGTCGTCTATTGTGAGTATTGTCCTTGTTCTGCCACGGGGCTGCTGGTGTACACGTTTTGGTAATTCCAGCTTCTCGCCGTTGTGCAGCAAAGCGCCGCGTGGGATAGGATTAGCAGGTACTGTTAAGGCAGCATAATGTTGCCAGTTTCTACGACACAAACTGACAATTGAATATGTAGGACATCGGTGCTGACTCAAGTACTGGTTCTGACGCCGTTATAGGAGGCGGGCAACGTAATTCAATTATGAACGTAATTCAACAGCTTTGCTGCTTGACTTTGAAGGATATGTGATGTATTTTGGGGACCTGATGATATCGGAGATTCGGAAATCACACCAGAGAGAGAGAGAGAGAGAGAGAGAGAGAGAGAGAGAGTCTATCGATCGTGTTGCTTCAAGTGAGAGAGATCGTCCAAGGGTCATTCTATCAGAAATCTGGTATATGAAGACACTAGATTGTTGTAAGAATTCTGAACGTTGTCTCCGGTGAGATACTGTGAGAACTCCTAGATCAGTCTGCGGAAACGGAAGTCGATCATTTACTGAAATGACCGTCTTCTTATTGCACCGTACATAGGCTAGTGTCGAAGGCTGGAACTGTTCTCATGATTCGCAATATGACTGTGTCAGTTTTATGACCATGGAAATCATGTTCTCTCACTGAAACTGTCTTCTGGGACTCTGTACCAGGCGACCTGGATGTATCCAGTGTTTTCTTTACGAATAAATCGATAACGAAAATGGTGAAACCAGTCAGGATGATAAATTTGCTCATCTGGGGAATAGAGACTGAGCTCCATGGCTCCTAAACATCCGGTCTCGGCTCTGGTGCAGTTTTGAAGTTGGCAGTTCAAGGGCTGTTGTTTTCCCGTATAACAGACGCAGCGTGCACACTGACACAGGGAGGATGCCGCGGTTTCCCTCGGCATACAAGGGTCCGTGTATCGCTCTTGCTATTGGGGGAAGCTTCGCCCTACTGGGCGCTATTCCTGTGGCCATCACCATGGCAATGGACGTCAAGTCCTCGGCAACGATCATTGGGATGGGTTTCGTTGGATTCGGACTGCTATTGATCATTCCCGGACTGGTTTGGTTGCTGGTGGTGGCATTTAAAAGCCACGGGAAATGGATAAACAGACGGCGACAGAGACTGGAAACCACCCCCGTACTCGGGTATGATTTTCAGTATCTAATGTATGCAATAACGGTTTATTACAATGGTATTACAAATATTCGATAACATTTGTCATGAGTTAAGACATCGTGTAGCGTCGATGGACACATTGATATGGACGCACTAACACTGATATAAAATCTTCACCGATATACATGTACATTGCAATCCATGGTATTTTCCTTTGCAGTGATTCAGCACAATGTCAACAGGACGAGATGCGGCTAAGCACGGACGATACCTTGGACTGCCTGTAAATCGTGGACTCCAGCTCTGACGGGATCGAGTGGGTCTGCATGAATACAGACCAATTATCACCACTGGCTGGCGGGTCCAGTCAACACTGCTCACTGCGATAACGTTTGCGCCGAGAGGAAAAAATAGCATCTTGGTTCGAAATCATACCGCTCCTAGGTAGCGTTGTCATAGTGGTGTGTGACATTCCCGGAAGCATTGCTTTCTTTTGTCTAGCAGTTTTGTACCATTTACATGTACTGATCTTTAAGCACACATTTTTTCTGAAAACTACTTGAAATAAGCCCATTTTGTAGGCTTCGTTTGGGAAGTCGACATTGTTTAAACGGTTGTTGAGCAAGTGTTTATCATATATGGTGGGCGGTAGGTGCCCGTAACGACACATCTATCTTAGGTTACAAATATTTGGTCGAGCCTTTAATCTGAAAATATGAATATTTGGTCGAGACTTGCGTCTAATATTTTATCTTCACGTGATAAAAATCATGTGGTATAAGTGATAGTAGGGCCTACTTCATTGATACATACAAACATACATACTTACATAAATTATAAACTGTCACATATGCTTTCAACTTGAGGAATATGCTGTATTATTGTTGCACTTTGCCACTTTGAACATACACTACAATTTAGTAGGCTATTCATCGATCGTCCACTCTCACCAGCACATGCAGGTCCATGTTCTTTAAGCTGCAGCTCCTTGTATTGTCTGTGTTTGTGCTCCAGCTGATGGGATCACCATACACCGACAATAGCTAATTTAATCATTTACACAGATTTATCTCTTTATAACCATACATTTTCCCCTATGAGCAATGGTTAATGTTTCCCTGATTTGCAAGTGATTTAGGCCATTACGTAAATATTCATAGTCGGAACCAATCACCAGCGGGTAACACTGTTTCAGTACGTCATTTCATAGACATGAAACATTTAAACGTTCCAATGTTCACGTCAATGATTTACATGCTGTATTACAGTAGGATTTGACGCGCAGCTGTGACTGTTGGCCGCCTACGTGTAGTCGAGTATGAACGCGGCTTTATAATATGCGTAAAAAGTTTAGTAATTTAAGAAACTTTTCTCAGTTGTCCTATTTTTTCCCCCTCACAATTACTTGAATAAAACATCATACGTTCGTCGTTCAGTGTTATCGCTATGACCCTGGTGCAACTCGGCTTCGACATAATACAACCCGGTAATGACTATCACATTAATGGCAGGCCTACCGGCTGGTTATGGCAATTGCGAGTGAGGCTGAAATGTCAAGAGGTATATCAAGTGAATTAAAATGTTTCCTCGAATCTAGGGGTTTCAATAATATAATGGCAACAATGTTCTGTTCATGGAAAATGTTGTTTTGAAATAGCTCATCTTTCAACAGAAAAAGTATAGCATGCAATAATATTGGACATGTTAAAGAGGTATAGTATATCACAAATAGTGACTTGGTTTCGGAACATTTTTTTTGGTCGACCCGTCGAAAAACTAAAATGGCTTTCATGTGCAGACCGGCAATTCAAGGGCAAAGAAACCAATATACACACAGTGGCGTATATGGGGACCCATAAGCATAAATTAGAAAGAAATGAATCCTTCATTAATTTGTATTCCTCGGCCATTGTCTACTATGTAACAGAATTGTCGTTCCATGCTTCATTTCACACAGTGTCACAAAATTGCCTAGCTTGGAGAGAAAACTGTTGTCACTGTGGCATATGATAGAATCCGTTCAGTTTTGGAAATATTGAAATCCCGACTAAAATAGAATTTCAACAGCATGCAATTCAACCACGCATCCAAACTGAAAATATGCTTCAGTTCCAATAAAATAGTGCTTACACATTCATAAGATGTGACAAGTATGTGAACACAACCTAATTTTAACTCACGCTGTGTACCATGCGCTCTCTTTCTGCCGTGTTCGACCCCCTGGTGTAGGCCTACTCGCGCCCACGTCAAGCTCGTCCATTTAGCTGTTTCGCTCGACTATAGTCCTGATAACACGGATATGATAGAATACAAAAAGAATTTTACAGACGATTAAATTACTGTATTCAAAAAAATATTTGCGCACATGCAATGTAACTGTAACAGGTTGTACATGTATGTACCGTTGGGTACACTGTATACACCCAGGAGCAAGAGCAAGCGGAATGTAGTAAACCTATGCAGTGGTGGTACGTACGGAAGCTCATAGCCGCCACTTCTTAGATATTTAACAATTGTTTTGATACCTTATTTTGCTATTTAAAATAGCTGCCAAGGTAAAAATCGGCGCCTTGGCTCTTACTCTGCTAATGATAGCATGGCTAGTTTGAAAAATTAGGTGTATAGTTAGGTTAACAACAATAATATGAATCATTACATAATGTTTATTGCATACAAATATCACACCCTGGATAAGGTTCATTGTTTTAAAACACCTTAATTTTTATGTTGCCATTATTTTTAAACGCAAACAAAAGACGCCAAAAATTAATACGAGTTAGAAATGTAACCACTTCTAAATACTATACATCTTTCATAAAAATATAACATATTAGGGCGGGTAAATAAGTAGAGCACCTCATTTGCCGAATAATAGCAGCGCCTTAACGTGTATACGCACATGTATTTAAGACTGTTCGTGCAGTGACCAAGTAGCAATGGCACTATAGGCACGTATGCCGTACACGCGTCCACCAGTGATAAAAGATGGATCAAAAGGTATGTTCTATCAGTTTAGTTGTCATACAACATACAACATAATTTAAGGCGTCTCAAATAGATGTACATATGAACATAAGGCGCGGATTATGTTCAAAACATTAAGGTGTTGTGTTCCTTTATGCATGAAAATATGATGCATTCTATCCCAGGTGTGTCGTATTTAATTGGTAATTATTTCCAACTCATGTTAATTTTTGGTGTCTTGTATATTGTGACGTTTTCCTTTTCGAAAATTATGGCGTCTTAAAATTTCAGGTGTTTGGAAACATTACGTCCTATTCATGGCGTGATATTTAGATGCAATAAACAGTTCACAAGGATTCATATTATTGATCTTAGCCTAACTATACGCCTAAATTTGTGAAATAGCCATGCTATTATTGGCACAGTATGAGCGAAGGCGCCGAATTTCAGCTCGCCAGCTATTTTTGAAACCGAAACAAGGATTCATGACCATTGTTTAACCAGTGTTTAATATCTAAGAAGTGGCGGCTAATTTTTCAAACTAGCCATGCTATCATTAGCAGAGTAAGAGCCAAGGCGCCGATTTTTACCTTGGCAGCTATTTCAAATAGCAAAATAAGGTATCAAAACCATTGTTAAATATCTAAGAAGTGGCGGCTATGAGCTTCCGTACTAACTGCAATGGACATCTCCGAAAATGCCTAAATGCCCAGAATGAGCATTACGGCGCGACACTCATTGCGTACATACGGTACATTCAAAGCATGATTATATACCCAGGTTTAGCGCTGCTACAGGGTTAGCGTGCCAACAACGTGTTCGCCTCAAAACTATGCTTTCCACAATTTCATGCATTATCACGCGCTATTTACGCCGCTGTTTTACTTACGCGCATACTTATCAATACTGCGCAAAGTGATTTTGGTATGGTACGTTATTTTATCCTCCATGTCAGTGTCTAACTTTCGAGTCGCGACTGTCTCGTTCATGGGGGCCGCCATTTTTCTCGAAGGATGTTCGTTGCAAACCCCAGGATGCGCCGACCAAACCCAGGTGGTGCACACGAGCGGATTACGCTGTTGGGTTGCAGTGACCCTGCTCAAGCGAATTAGCGATATGACTTTACCCAGGTATTGAACTGAAGGGAAATCATTTCATACACTCAACTCAGAAAGTTTAACAAGCAAGTCATTGTTTGTCGCGGCTCGTTCTTTTCATGTACTAGTATTAGTAAAGCAATTACAAATGGGGTTACAATTTTTAAATACGCCAGACTTTCGTTGACGTGCATAGGCCTCCTAGAAAAAGAAGCATCTGGACGAACTTGCTTGCATATTGTACTTCATCTTTCACATTATTTGCCGTGAATTTCAGAAAACTGATTCTCGGTTCGAGATCACGAACATATCAACTTATTGTTGTGCCAGTATCATCGCAAACAACACCTTCATGATAAAAGTTCTACATTGTCATCGGTTGCGTACATTCAGTTATCTATATCCATAGACTATAATAATAAATCCTCGTTTTAACATAGTATTTCTATTAAACAGACACGTAGCAACTATAGACCAAATACGCGATATGGACAAAACGTACTGTAACACCGGTATGGTTTGCTTGACAATGCGATTCCCCACCTTAAAAATTAGCCCAAGGGCTAAGGAAGGTTACCGGACAATATATATTTTAGATATTAGCCTTTTGTCCCATGACCTTGAAATTAAGGTAGTTGGTCAATTCGAGGTCACAAGAATATTCTGCCCATATCATTTCTAGCATGTCCACAATTGATTCCTAAGCTGTAAAGTCGATATTAAGTGAGATATTAGCCATTTTGTGATCTGACCTTGAAAATGAGGTCAAAGGTCAAATTCAAGGTCATGACAATAATCTGCATATATCATTTCCTATAAGTTCATAATTGATTCCTACACTGTAAAGTCAATAATGAGCGAGATATTAGCCATTTTGTGCTCTGACCTTGAAACTGAGGTCAGAAGTCAAATTCAAGGTCACGAGAATATTCAGCATATATCATTTCCTCTATGTCCACAATTGATCCCTAAGCTGTAAAATCGATAATAAGTGAGATATTAGCCATTTTGTAGTGTGACCTTGAAAATGAGGTCAAAGGTCAAATTCAAGGTCATCAGAATATTCGGCATATATCATTTCCTATATGTCCACAATTGATTCCTAAGCTGTAAAGTCGATAATAAGCAAGATATTAGACATTTTGTGCTCTGACCTTGAAACCGAGGTCAGAGGTCAAATTCAAGACCCTGAGAATATTCAGCATATATCATTTCCTATATGTCCACAATTGATTCCTAGTCTCTAATCTCGATATTAAATGAAATATTAGGCTCAATGTGTCCCATTATAAACCATAGGAGAATTTAACATGGGAAAGTCCCATTTGGGCCGAGTTTGGGCCCAAATTGGCCCACTTCGAACGATTCAAGGGCAACGAAATTTATACGTGTCACAGGGGTACATATGAGGAGTGTTATGCATTGATAAGAAAAAAAGTTACTGAACAGATTCTGAGAAAACGACCGTCAAAGTCCAAAATTGGTCATTTTTCGACGAAAATGGCCCTCTGACCTTGAAACCGAGGTCAGAGGTCAAATTCAAGATCACCGGAATATTCAGGATATATCATTTCCTATATCTCCACAATTGATCCCTAGTCTCTAATCTCAATATTAAGTGAGATATTAGGCTTAATGTGTCCCAGTATTTAAACATAGGAGAATTTAACATGGGAAAGTCCCATTTGGGCCGAGTTTGGGCCCAAAATTGCCCATTTCGAGCGATTCAAGGGCAACGAAATTCATACATGTCACAGGGGTACCTATGAGGAGTGTTATGCATCGATAAGAAAAAAAGTTACTGAACAGATTTTGAGAAAACGACCGTCAAAGTCCGAAATTGGCCATTTTTCGACGAAAGCGGCCGCCATTTTGAAAAAAAATCGAAAATCAGAAAACTAAAAAAAATTTTCCTGGAAATATTTTTAGGTATTTTTGTGCAAAATTTCAAAAATATTCCATCATAAACTTTAAAGATAAAAATGTGAACGGACGGACGACGGACGCCGAACGCAACGCCATGGCAATAGGTTATCGGACCAAAGGTCCGGTAACCTAAACACGATGGAGACATCTGTCTAGGGCAGCTCGGAAATAATGTCTGTTCCGTTCTATATGACACACCGTTTCCAAGATAGCGACAGAAATGAAAAATGCAAAAAAGAAGCAAAAAAAAAAGTTCATCCCTAATAATCTTCAGACATGTTTATCTACAGCAACGAGTTCACCTTGAGACCTTCAGAGCCCGATTGACGGTCAATTTTTCTTAAACAGTAGAAGAAAAAAAATCAGAAAAAAGAAACTCAGAAAATCAGATATCCATGAAATATAATATGAAAAATAATACGGGGTTGTATGTTATATGAGCTCTAAATAATAATAAAGATGGCCAGCGAAGCAGAATGATGAATATTGCAGTGCATTACGACGGAACACAAGTTTTTTGTCTCGAGACACATTCGTGACAGCAATATGGTGCACTGTGACTAGTAGTGCATTTGCTCTGCAAGTTTTTTGTTATCACCCTTTCATCTTCTTGTGTATTTTGATGATAGTGATATAAAGTCATCGGATATCAAAATTCGGATATGAAGTTTTCAATTCTCTTTCCATACGTACCATTCTTTCACAATATACATACCTTTCAGTTTATATTTTTAACATTAACAGATTAGCTGACTTTGCCATGTTATATGGAATAAAGTAATTCCAATGCACAACTCCAATGCAAAAAAATGTGCCAAATCTTTTTTTCATTGGAAAATATGATACTAGAATGAATTTAATTATGTTCCAATCAAGAGGGTAATCTTATGATATGCTTAGAATAAGCTCCGAAATATTAATCTGAAATATTCGGTCTGTGAGCTGATGATGAAGGAACGCTTGCACTATCGTAATAATATAAACGGTCAAGTCAGACATTATGCCAGATGTACAAGGATGATGCAAACTGTTATGTAAATATATATGTCTATGATAAATACCTGTCAACCGGAGCAGAGCAGCGCTCGGTATACGCACAGAAAAAAATCGTCGCGTTATAAGATATTCTAATATGGTGACGTCAGAGGGCTCTTAGCATTGCAGTCAGTTCAAAAGGTGTTATATCAGTTGATTTACGGCCCTGGGGCCTATATCAGATTTCGTTTCCAGGAGCAACGGCCTACAAAAACGTCATGACCGCAACAAACGTGTGTAGCCATGGTGACCTTTATTTCCTAACAATCATTTACCATGTTAGAATAGAAATAATGTATAGATTTGTTGTAATCGTCTGCAAAATAAACTTCTCGGGACAGGTAATAGCCCTCGACGCCTTCGGCGTCTCGGGACCATATCACCTTGCCCTCGAAGTTTATTGTGCGACAATAACTCCAAATCTATACATTATTCCTTAAATGTACAGGTGTATTGATTACAAATTTATCATTTTATTTTTTTTTTAATTTGAGCGACTAGACCAGTAAAGGTGACGTGCCTATTCCCGAGCGGGGACTTAAACCCGAGCACCCGCGAGGTAATCGTCTTCGTTGATTGTACAAGGTGCAAGACATGACAAAACGATTGCATACAGTGCAAAGTTTAATGCATGCTACCACAACAACAGAATGACGTAGACGATAGTACTAGGGGGTGCTCGGGTTTAAGTCCCCGCTCGGGAATAGGCACGTCACCTGTATGTGTCGGGGTTTTTACATAAATTTTCACTCACCTGAGGAGCGTGCACAAAATACAATCCAACACGAAGCATGCACTCGGCAGCTCTGTTACTTACACTATGACATAAACGTACACAGCACTGTATAGTTCTCGAACACAGCATAAACGATGTCCTGTTATTCGAGCTTTTACAGTATAATATAATTATTATCATTGCTCGTGGCGTTTTGTTGCATCCGTTAGCGCTAAAAGTTGCGACACCAATTACTTTCCTATTTAAACTGTTGCTGTCAAAATATCGGTTCACATGCTTATCACACAGGATGGTGAAGTAAAAAAAGTAAAATACGAGGTAGAATCGTGATGAGATACAATTTCATACGGGAGAAGCAAGGACCTTTCAGATAAAAACACCTGAACAGAAGTCGCTCATGGCGTTGTGCATGACAATTAGCATGGCATTAATGTTATGCATTTTTAGCTTCACGATAAGTGATTTATGTCTAGGCTCATGAGACATCATGAAAATTGATGGCGAACAACATTTCATCACCAAAATCTGGTTGTATTCAAGACCAGTTGGACTGGGGCTAGCTGGAGCAACGTGGGACCACATTTGGGTGTACTATCATTTTAACTCATAATCAAATTAGCCTATATACTATGTTGGAACATACACCAAGATTTCTGGTGCAGTAGTGTGTGAGGTTTACCAATAAACATAAACTTCATTCAGTTTATCTTTATAGTTCAATAACGTTGCATAGTGGATGACATGACAACGTGGGTTATGATAAGAAAATATACGTTCACATGACTTTGCATACAGTGATACCATATACGATGACCCTCGACAAAAGCGGAATATATATTGGAGCACATTATGATAAAAGCACAATTTTCTATTACTGGACACATCAAGGGAACCAATGTTACGCTATGATTGGCGTTGCATCCGCTTCGTTTTGACAAAATGATGTAAAATGTGCAATTGTACACCACCGTTTTATCCTATTCTCTGGGGGTGGTTTGGTAACAGATTGAATTTCATTGATTGTCAAAGTTTGGATATGAAATTAATACAGAATTATCCTTTCATAATTTTAACCTAAATGTTACATTCAGATAAAGTATGATACTAGGATAATTTGTTTATGTTCCAATCAAGGGGGTGATCTCATAATATCCTTAGAATAAGCTCCGAAGAATTAATTTGAAATATTCGGCCTGTGAGTTGGTGATGAAGGAACGCTTGCACTATCATAATAGTATAAACGGTCAAGTCAGACAACATGCCAGTGGTACCAGGATGCTGCAAACTGATACGTAAATATATATGTCTATGATATATACCTGTCAACCAAAGCAGAGTAGCGCTCGGTATTCACACAGAAAAATTCGTCGCGTTATAAGATAATGTACAGGTGTATTGATTACAAATTTATCATTTTATTTTTATTTTTTTAAATTTGAGCGACTAGACCAGTATGTGTCGGGGTTTTCACATAAATTTTCACTCACCTGAGGAGCGTGCACAAAATACAATCCAACACGAAGCATACACTCGGCAGCTGTGTCACTTACACTATGACATAAACGTACACAGCACTGTATAGTTCTCGAACACACCATAAACGATGTCCTCTTATTCGAGCTTTCGCAGTATAAAATAATTATTATCATTGCTCGTGGCGTTTTGTTGCATCCGTTAGCGCTAAAAGTTGCGACACCAATTACTTCCCTATTTAAACTGTTGCTGTCAAAATATTGGTTCACATGCTTATCACACAGTATGGTGACGTAAAAAAAAGTAAAATATGAGGTAGAATCGTGATGAGATACAATTTCATACGGGAGAAGCAAGAACCTTTCAGATAAAAACACCTGAACAGAAGTCGCTCATGGCGTTGTGCATAACAATTAGCATGGCATTAATGTTATGCATTTTTAGCTTCACGATAAATGATTTATGTCTTCATAGGCTCATGAGACATCACGAAAATTAATGGTGAACAACATTTTGTTCCAGGTGGCATTACACTTGTTTGTTAACGCCAACATACGGAATGTATGCCAAACGTTCTGCATTAGAATAATTAATTTATGTCACATGGTTGTACCTACTGAACTCACAGTTCCCCCTCCTGAGAACAAGATATCAATTTTGTGTAACGAAAAAAATACCCTCCAAGCTGAAAAATATGGCCAAGAAGCAACAAATATATAGACGTGGAATCAATACCCAGTAATAAGTATTTCGAGCAAACAAAACAGGGTCCGTTATCAAATCTCATAGTCCGGGGACAGAAAGTCATATCAGGCATACGAAGTCAGAGAAAACAAAAATGACAGGGAAACTCATGAACCCCCCCCCCCCCCCCCAATGGCCATTAGGAGGTGAAATCAGGTGTTCTGGAAAGAGTGAGCATTTCCTGCCCCACTAGTGGCACCCGTTATGAATTCCACAAAATTAACATGAACATAGATCTATTGTTAACTACGTGTATTTGGTGGGGCTCTGTTTCTACTCCAAAATGCTGTATTTTATGTTTGTTACCGGCATCACCAAAATCTGGTTGTATTCAGTGCCAGCTGGACTGGGGCTAGCTGGAGCAACGTGGGACCACGTTTGGGTATACCCGGTAATATCATTTTACCTCCTAATCAAATTAGCCTATTTACTATGTTGGAACATACACCATGTTTTCTGGCGCAATTGTGTGCAATGAGGTTTACCAAAAAACATAAACTTCATTCAGTTCATTATTATAGTTCAATAACGTTGCATAGTGGACGACATGGCAACGTGGGTTATGATCGAAAGATATACGTTTACAAAACTTTGTATATAGTGATACCATAAAAACATGACCCTCGACAAAAGCTTAATATATAAAATATTGGAGCACATTATGATAAAAGCACAATTTTCTATTACAGGACACATCATGGTAACCAATGTTACGCTATGATTGGCGTTGCATCCGCTTCGTTTTCGACAAAGTGATGTAAAATGTGCAATTACACCACCGTTTTATCAAATACTTTGGGATGGTTTGGTGATAGATTGAATTTCATCGATTGTCAAGGTTTGGACATGAAATTACTGCAATATCATTCATCCATAATTTCAACTTAAATCTTACATTCAGAGAAATTATCATTGCACCAGCAAGTTATTTCATAACGGTTAAAGTCTACGCTTCGTGCCATCACGGACTCGATGTAGGGTTATAGAATGATAAGGATTCTAACCTGTCAACTGGATTATATGACAATCATGATGATTTTATTTTGTATTAACATTCCTATGTATTAACATTCCTATGTCGCCCCATATGGTGTGTTTCTTTCAGAACACATACACTATTCAATCGCTAATTGTAGATACTTCGTTCACAGTGCCCAGCTTTAGGCTGTTGTGACGAAGGTATGTTTTACCAAGATTAATACATCTAGCTGCTTTAAAAAAATCGAATGACATCGTCATGAGCTGGTGGATAAAAATCAATCCATTTTGGAATTCACGAGTCGGAAATGTTTTAGACGCGTTGAAAACATTTTCGATGCGTCTGAAACATTTTCGATGCATAGAAAATAATTTGAGATGCATATGAAATAGCTCTGATGTTTATGCATCGGAAATTATTAGGTGCATCCTAAACAATTTTGATTTGCATAGGTCGGAAATGTTTCAGAAGCATCGGAAATGGTTTTAGACACATCAAAACTATTTTATACGCATCGAAAATGTTTTAGATGAATCGAGAATAGTTTCAGATGTGTCGAAAATATTTTAGATGCATCAAAAATGTTTTAGACGCATCTAAAGCATTTTAGTGGCGTTGAAATTGACTTTATTTTAAATTTCTTCTTTGAATCTTTGCTCGGGAGCAAAACTCAAAATTTTGGTAGCTAGAAGCCACCGTAGTTACTGTCATCACCCAAATCTGGTTGTATTCAGCTGGAGCAACGTGGGACCACGTTTCGGTATAATATCATTTTAACTCCTAATCAAATTAGCCTATATAATATGTTGGAACATACACCATGTTTTCTGGCGCAAGTGTGTGTAATGAGGTTTACCAATAAACATAAACTTCATTCAGTTCATTATTATAGTTCATTAACGTTGCATAGTGGACGACATGACAACGTGGGTTATGATCAAAAGATATACGTTTACAAAACTTTGTATATAGTGATATCATAAAAACATGACCCTCGACAAAAGCTTAATATATAAAATATTGGAGCACATTATGATAAAAGCACAATTTTTTATTACAGGACACATCATGGTAACCAATGTTACGCTATGATTGGCGTTGCATCTGCTTCGTTTCGACAAAGTGATGTAAAATGTGCAATTACACCACCGTTTTATCATATACTTTGGGGTGATTTGGCGATAGATTGGATTTCATCGATTGTCAAGGTTTGGACATGAAATTACTGCAATATCATTCATCCATAATTTCAACTTAAATCTTACATTCAGAGAAATTATCATTGCACCAGCAAGTTATTTCATAACGGTTAAAGTCTACACTTCGTGCAATCCCCGATTCGATGTAGGGTTAGAGAATGATTAGGATTCTAACCTGTCAACTGGATTATATGACAATCATGATGACTTTAATTTTTCATGTCAATTCTATTCTTCTAAGTAATAGCATTCCTATGTCGCCACATATGGTGTGATTGTTTCACAGCAGTACTTATATATACGCTATTCAATAGCTAGTTGTAGATATGGGGACTTCGTTCACAGTGCCCAGCTTTAGGCTGTTGTGACAAAGGTATGTTTTACCAAGATTAATACATCTAGCTGCTTTTAAAAAATCGAATGACATCGTCATGAACTGGTGGATAAAAATCAATCCATTTTGGAATTCATGACGGGTGAAACGTGTCGGAGGAAATGCTCACGTTTTCCTGAATACCTGAATCCACCTACTTATGGCCATATATATGTGGGTTAATGAAAGTCCATAAGTTTTTCCTCGATTTTGCTTGACACTACGATGATACATGATCAAAGAACTCGGTTTTTCTCCACCAGGAATACTTGGGTATTGGACCCATGTCATGTATATATTTCATGAAATATATTGGTCCATAGCATTCGATGCATCCAAAAAAAAACTGTTATTCGAAGCAATTAGGGAATTCTTTTCCCCAGTTCAATTAGAAAGCGCACAAGAATAACAACAAGCAATCTCTGAGGACATTGAATGCGACACACATTGCATGTCATCTAGCTGTCTGGTAGACCGTGGTCCAGAAACAACACTTGCAGATGAGTAGCAAATGAAAATAAACAAACTTTAATGGAATCGAAATGAGATCTCCCCGACGATCAATCATTCCACACTCTATTCCGTATCACAATTGACCAGCAAATAAGTTTATTTGAAACATTGACATTGGTTTCGGATAAAAGATTCAGAAAAAACTTTGATTATTCGAAATGCCCCATTCTTATCTTCCAATGTCAATTTGCTATAAAGTTGCTATCATATATTTAACCTGCTGGTATATATTTCTTATCCGTAGCTCAGCGATGCTGAAAGATAGTATAAGAGAATAAGAATAAGTTTTTATTCGATCAGCAACTTGAATTGAAAAAGTAAAAAGATGAGAATGAAATAAACTTACAAAGTATGTGCCTTGTAATCGGGGTTTGCGGTGTATATATCATGTATTATGCTTCATGTATATCATGTATTAAAGATAGTATAAGAGAATAAGAATAAGTTTTTATTCGATCAGCAACTCGAATTGAAAAAGTAAAAAGATGAGAATGAAATAAACTTACAAAGTATGTGCCTTGTAGTCGGGGTTTGCGGTGTATATATCATGTATTATGCTTATGCTACAAAACATTCTTGAAAACAGGAAGTGTTTGTGACCTTCTGAGCCGGAGCACACATTCGGCTGTGTTGTAGACAATCATGATGATCTCAAATGATCTCAAAGAAAACCAACAAAAATCAAGCAGATGCATGAAATGGTAATTGGATACAGAGATCTTGGAGTGTGACACATCGACTGCTCTACATATGTATAGCCAAACTAAATAAACTTCACTGAAGCAAGTAATGTATATCCTTCCAAAATCAAGTCCTTTGCAATACTCATAAAAACTGTTGCAATAATAAACGTTGTAAGTACAGCAAACATCACAAGGGAATGAAAGGGAACACCGTCGGATTATCTACTTGGCTTGCTATTCAGTACCGGTCCTACTTCATGGCGCATTGATGATCACGTTTGGATTGGCTATTTCTGTTTTCTGACCGTAACGGCAGTATTATGGGACCAAAAGCACTATACGGCATATCCCCAGTAGTAATTAGATACGCCCCCTGCATTCAAATGGGAAATAATGCAAGAAGAAAATTATTGAGAGCGCGGATGAATATCAACAAAATAATTGTCATAAGAGATGAAATATACTGGGTACCCCACTCCACAGTATATACTGGTGTGGCGCGTCTGGGTTCTGGTGTAGAACCTTAACTGAATCTGATCCTACCTTGGTCCTGAATTCACAATCTAGTATGGAACAATCAGTACTCACTGTGTACTTGGGCATGAGAGAGTCGATAGAATTCGGACATATCACTTATCGTCTCAGGAATTTGAAATAAAGAGTGAGCATTTCATTACCCACATGTTGCACCCGTCAAGAATCTTGCCGCAAATATTCGTATATGATTGATACTAATATACATTGACATTACCCGCATGATAACACATTTCTTGGTGTTATTATTTCGAAATATAAGAAATGAGACATGTTGAATAGGAATCTTCGGGTTTCAGCCAGTATTACAATGTCATATAACACATGATAGGATGGCGACTAGAGAGTAAAAGGTTCGCTTTCTAGAATAATTGCCTACAAACAAATTACTGTCATGATATGTTCTGGCAAATTCAAATCACCATCAATGTCCAACTGCACCTAATCGGATCCAACGCGGAACTATAATACTGCCATAATTTTGTTGGCCATAGTTGCACGTTTTATATTTCAGTAGACTAGAATATCCAGTATCTCAAACAAATCCGAGAGAAGAGAAGAGTGATAGTATGATAATCTGTCCATATCCCTTCGAACATTGAAAAACGCATATATATATCATTTACATTTTTGGTTATTCGACGCATGAGTATTCCCTTCAAATCATCACTGGAGGAACAGCCGAAATTAGCTTAATCTCAGTGACTAATCTTGAAAACCCACTGTACTGATCGAGACAATGATTCGAGGAGGTGACCACCAAATCTAAACAACTCCTTCAAAACATACCGGGCTAATCACCTCGCTTCAAGGTGAATAGCCCGGTATGTTCACCCTCGTTTAAATCCGACAATTTTCGAGTTGATCTGTTTCAAATGGGTCTCACACCCGATAATACATTATACTGAAGATCGTCGACCTAAATTGTCATTGAAACAGTGAATATGCGTGGATTTAATATTTCGTGTGAAACACAAATCTCATACAAACGCAAAATTCATGGATTGTGAATGGATTGTAAGTGTCAACATGAAATATATATTCGTTGTTCAGAAGTAATTCGTCTATATTGATATGGTAAGGTATTACCATCTCATTCTCATCCAAGCTCAGTAGATAACAAATCATTTGGAAGAGCTATTCTGTTTTGGTCGCCAGTTGAAGCAGATATTTACGAGGCTTGTTTTGTAAAAGAAGCGATGTTTCGCCTATCCGACTGTATATTGTGTTATAATTTCAGAACGATGGTAGATGACTGATATTGAAGTTCATTAACAAAAGACATGCGTTTTAGGCCAAGGGCCGAAGATAGGTTACCGGACAATGTTTAATATTTTAGATGTTAGCCAGGTCACTGGTTGAATTCAAGGTCAAGAGAATATTCAGCATATATAACATTAAGTATATATCATGTCCACAGTTGATTGCTAAGCTGTAAATTCAATAATCAGCGAGATATTAGAAATTTTGTGCTGTGGCCTTGAAAATGAAGGGGCAAAGGTCAAATTCAAGGTCATCAAAATATTCAGTGTATATCATTTTCTATATCATGTCCACAATTGATTCCCAAGCCATACAGTCAATAGAGGAACAAGATATGAGTCAGTTTGTCCTTGGACCTTGAAAGCATATATCATTTCCTACATGTCCACAATTGATTCCTAAGCTGTAAAATCGATAATAAGTGAGATATTAGACATTTTGTCCTGTGACCTTGAAAATGAGGTCACAGGTCAAATTCAAGGTCATGACAATAATCTGCATATATCATTTCCTATATGTTCATAACTGATTCCTAAGCTGTAAAGTCGATAACAAGCGAGATATTAGCCATTTTGTCCTATGACCTTGAAAATGGGGTCAAAGGTCAATTCAAGGTCATAAAAATATTCAGCATGTATCATTTCCTATATGTCCACAATTGATTCCTAAGCGGTAGAGTCGATAATAAGCGAGATATCAGCCATTTTAAGCTCTGACCTTGAATTGAGGTCAGAGGTCAAATTCAAGGTCACGAGGATATTCAGCATATATCATTTCCTATATGTCCACAATTGATTCCTAGTCTCTAATCTCAATATTAAGTGAGATATTAGGCATAATGTGTCCCATTATAAAGCATAGGAGAATTTAACATGGGAAAGTCCCATTTGGGCCGAGTTTGGGCCAAAATGGCCCACTTCGAGCGATTCAAGCGCAACGAAATTTATAGACATCCTAGAAGTACATATGAGGAGTGTTATGTATCAAAACGAAAAAAAGTTACTGAACAGATTTTGAGAAAATGGCCACCAAAGTCCAAAATCAGGCATTTTTCGCCGAAAACGGCCGCCATTTTGAAAAAAATGCGAAAATCAAAAAACTAAAAAATACCTCCTTCCTGAATTATTTTTAAGTATTTTTGTGCAAAATTTCAGAAGAATTCGCTCGTAAACAAAAAAGATAAAAATGTGGACGACGACGGACGACGACGGACGACGGACGACACACGACGGACGCAACGCCATGCCAATAGGTTATCGGACCATAGGTCCGGTAACCTAAAAATAGGTGCAGAATATTATTACAGTCTGCGACCGTACAGTCTATATTATAAACTGTAGAACACTGTTCAACGTTGTGCCGCAAGTGGTTCAAGGCTGCTTATTAGTCAGCATTCATGCTTTGCCAGGCGATTTCTGGTATATTTTATTTGACTTGTAGCTCTGCAATTCCGCAGTGGATTTCGCTGAAAATTTGTTTGTATGTTCTATACATGACCAAAAGTCTGCTCCATTTGCCAAGTTGAAGAAACAGTGATAGTTATACTGATCCAAACCGTTAGACGCCATCGATCAAATGTAACTTACATATGAAACAGACAGCGTGTTAGAGTGTAACCCTCAGCCTCCATACTGAGCCGATTCATATAGGAATTGATAGTATTTCTTTATGTTTGATTATATTCATTTAAAGATGTTTCAGAATTTAAAGATGTTTCAGAATAAGTATGTGTGAAAATAAAGTCATATTATAGTGTGCTATTTCTATTGTGCATTTTCAACCCTATGCCATTGGTTACCGTGTATACATAAAATAATTCTAGCGACTAAACAAAAGGGTCTGGTATGGTTACGCAGCGTAATCATGAGTAGTAGAAAGGTTGAGTGTGTTTAGATTACTAGTACTCATCCTAGAACAATAACCTACTGCTTGATTTGAGGTTTCCTCAAACTTTGGTGGTATTTTGATGGTCAAATTGAAATGTTCTATGCCATCCGCAGTGAAAATATACAGGCCGAAATAAAATGATTGCCAGCCGTTTAATTAATACCCCTATTCGGTGATATTATAAACGTATCTACGTGTTGTATCAAGAACTCAGTAGCTTTCAGTATATTACATCTCACACCCGAGTTCGACGTTTCCGACCGCTGAGCATTAACGGTATTTCCCATACAAATAATCCACTAAACCTGTACCTAGCGCTTCACTGACTTGCGGCACAAGAAACTATTCATAGATTACAATATACATGCATATTTGTATATCAATTTGTCATGAATATGGAAGGAAATCGTACGATCGAACGGTAGGTATTGACCACGGATATTCACATTCAGAAATTACATCTAGTAAGCTGCTTGTACGCTACGTAACTTACATTTGTACAAGTGATATTCCACTGCATATTTGTAAGTGCCGTGAGAGCGTTCGACTTACAGGAGACTCGCAAAAAGACACCACACAGTTCTGGAACTCGTACGTTGTTTAATATGACGTTGAACGTTGACAAGTGATGATACATGTACATGCAGATTGGCGTTATGACTGTATACGTTGTGCTTGACGTGTTTGTCCATATTTACGGTTCAGAAACTGAAATATACAAAGCAAGTGAACCAATATACTAGATACAGAAATACAAATACCAATATATCACAGTACTAAAGTGTATAACCTCCTAAACGAGCGATTCGTTTAAACAAATCTCAAAATGATGCAGAATTCACACTTCAGTGACAAGACCCTGTTCCTCAACTGGAATAATAACAACAATCTTAGCGACTGGTCGGTGAAATTGTGATGCCTGAGTCTTCACGAGAGCACTCCTCACAAAACCCCTGTCATCAGCATGAGCCTCAAGGACACGACCCAACATCCAACTACATCTTGGCAATTGTTCATCTTTCAGTAGAACCACATCTCCAACTTGAACGTTTCGTTTCGGTCGATTCCACTTTGATCTTGGCTGTAGACTTGGCAAGTATTCTCGCTTCCACCGCGACCAGAAAAGGTTCGCCAAATATTGAACCTGTCGCCATCGCCTACGATGATACACATCACTGTCTTGGAAATGACCAGGCGGAGGAACTTGAATGGATTTCATCGTTAGGAGTTGATTTGGACTAAGAGGTGTTAAATCATCTGGATCAGAAGAAACTGTTGTCAGTGGTCGTGAGTTAACAATCGCTTCCACCTCACATAACAGAGTCCAAAAACATTCATTGTTGAGTCGACTGCCACACTCACTCAGAAGCTGAGATAAAACCCTCCGTATAGAACAAATCTTCCGCTCCCAGACTCCTCCAAAATGACTCGCTCCTGGTGGATTGAACTTCCAGGCGATATTCGTCTTCAGCAGCCATGTGTGGATTTCGTCTTGGTCCATTTCGTCGATTGCACGTTTCAGCTCCCTTTCTGCTCCAACGAAATTTGTACCGTTATCACACCGAATCTCACAGACATTTCCTCGTCTGGCATTGAAGCGTCTAAGAGCATGGATGAAAGAGTCTGTATCCAAAGAGTGTGCAGCTTCTATGTGAATAGCACGACTGGCTAAGCATGTGAAAATGCAACCATAACGTTTTACTTCCTTTCTCCCAAGCTTGACCATGAAAGGACCAAAGAAATCGATACCTGTACAGGCGAAAGGTGGTGATGGACTGATACGGTCTATGGGTAAGTCAGCCATCACTTGTTCGCTCACAGGCTTCCTTCGCTTTCCTTCGCTGAGAAATCAAGGATCGGACTGCTGAATTCAGATGTATGACCCAATACCTCTCTCACTTTGGCGACCACGTGGTTCCGTCCAGCATGTGCTAGCTTCTCATGGGCTTCTCTCAGGATCAAAGTTGTCAAGTGCCCCTTGTATGGCAGCAAATTTGGATGCTTCATGTCACTTGGCAGTTGTGAACGACTCAGCCGTCCTCCCACTCTGAGCAAACCTTGTTCCAAGAATGGGTCCAAACGGTACAGAGAGCTATTCTTTCCGACACTTGCAACTCGGCCTCGTTTTGGGACTCTAGTTTCATCACCCACTAAAGATGACAATTCACTGCTGAAACTTTGGGCCTGTACATACTTCAGAATAGCAATCTCAGCTTGGTTGAGTTCGTTGACATTGATGGGACCCTTCATGGAAGATAAGGGAATTTCCTTGCCTTTCTTTCTTGCAACACGATCTCTGAGGATTTTGATAACCCTGCGAAAGATGACCACTGCTCGTTTGAGACGATACAATGAGGAATAGCTGGTGATGAGCTTGTCTGTGTGTCGATCACACTCATCGGCTGATGTCACTGACACACTGACCTCTTCAGTGTCTTCAGTTTTCTCACATCTAAACATTGTTCTAGCCAGTCTGCTTCATCCTTGCAGAGGAAATCTGGACCTCGGATCCATCGAGTTTGTTCTACAAACTCATGCCCTCTCAGACCTCTTGAGGCATCATCAGCAGGATTCTCAGTCGTTTCAATATATCTCCATTGACTGGGCTTCGAGAATCTTCGGATCAGCTCAACTCGATTCGATACAAACACAGGGAATCGCCTCCTCTCACTACTTATGTAGTAGAGCACAACAGTCGAATCAGTATGATACACAATATTCTCAGGTGCTATGTTCAGCTCTTTACACATCTTGCGACCAACTCGCACAGCTACTGTAGCGGCTGTTAACTCTAACCTTGGTACAGTTTGAATCTTGAGTGGAGCTACACGAGATTTTCCAAGGACGAAAGAACATTCTATGCATCCGTTGACATCCTTTAGCCGAATGTATGCTACAGTCCCATAACCCTGTGTACTTGCGTCAGAAAACAGATGGAGCTCTCTTGAAACCACATCAGTACATCTGAGGGACTTGAAACATCTGGGTACAGAGAAACTTTCTAGTAGAGGCAAATCTTCTAGCCATTGACGCCAACGTTTCTGAGCATCTACTGGGATTTCGTCATCCCAGCCCAGATTATCTCTGCACAAATCTTGGAGAATGCGTTTGGCTGGCAGGATGAATGGAGACAGGAAGCCAAGAGGATCATATATTGAGGATGTCATTGACAGTATCCCGGACGATGACTGAGAATTTGAAAGAATCAGACTGTGCACACCAAAGAACTCCCAGTGTTTTTTCGATTGGAAGCTCCTTATCCACCAAGATATGGTCCGCTAGGTCCTTCGATCTCTCTTTTTCAGGGATAGATTCTAACACTTCACAGCTGTTGCTTATGAACTTGGTTAACCGGAACCCTCCAAGCGCACATGCCTGTCTAAGGTCACGAATCAGCTGGATGGCAGAGTTTTCATCTTTGCTACACTGCAAGCAGTCATCAACATAGAAATTCGACTTCATGGTTTCGCATACCTTCGGTCCAAACTTTACCTCGGCCTCATCAGCGGTCTTCCTCAGGGCAAAGTTGCAGATGCTAGGAGATGATACCGCTCCAAAGATGTGTACGTTCATCTGATATTCGGCTAGTGGTAAATTTATGTTGCCATCTGGCCACCAGAGGAATCTTAGATACCTATGCTGTTCGACAGGCACTCGCACTTGGTAGAACATAGCTTCTATGTCCCCGGCAAAGGCTATTCGTTCTTCTCGAAACCTGCAAAGGACGCCTATCCACGAGTTCGTTAGGTTTGGACCTGGTAACAGCATGGCATTGAGAGATGTGTCTCCATACACAGCGCTGCAATCAAAAACCACCCTGATTTTATTAGGTTTTCGGGGATGGTACACCCCATGGTGTGGCAAATACCAGACCTGATCTTGATTCTCTGGTGCCCTTTCAGCATATCCCTTTGTTAGCAGCTTGTCCATGAAGATCTTGTAATCTTCATAATAAGCAAGGTCTCGTGACAGCTTCTGTTTCTGCCAGTTAACTCGTTTAATGGCTTGCTGTCGATTATTATGCAACCTGTGGATAGCATTCCGAAAAGGCAAAGGAATTTCATAGTGACCGTCTACCAACCGGAAGCTATCTTCAGCAATCTTCAAGAAGGCCCTGTCTTCTACTGAAAGACCACGTTCATCTGGTTCATCTCCATTGTCTCGTTCGTTGAAATCTTGATCGAACATCTTCAGTATCACAGATGGGCATGGAAGCTCTCTGACTTAGATTCTAGAAAGTTGATTCGATTGCACATAACTTCATCTCCTGTGCCGTACCTGACTTCGAGAGGGCCGTTAATTGTCCACCCTAGAGGTAGAAGTGTTGAAAATGGACCTGTTGTTGAAGACGGAACGACTTTCAGTGGCTTCATCGCAGCTGGGCAGTTACTTCCAACCAACAGTCCAACTGGTACATCTGAGGCATACGGAGGTAAGACGTCCGCCAGTAATTCCAGGTTCGGGATAAGTCGGACAATGTCTGGTCTTGGAATCTGCTGCTGGTTAACTGGGATTTCTTCTCTCGTGTAGACCTTAGGTAGTTCAACATGGTTGATACCCTGCAAATCACTAATGACAAGATTATTGACAACATCTGATTTGGTGCAGCTTTCTCCATGCATAGTTCGCAAGAGCAACGTTTTCTCTTGACAATCGGCTGACAGCTCATTCTTTAATGATTATGTCATGAAACAACCACTGCTTCCATTGTCAAAGAAAGCGTATGTCAATTTAACTGTGTTGCTGCCCTTTTGTTGTATTTTTACAGGTATGATGGCTTGGAGCACGACCGTGTCTGTGGTGGTTTCGGTTCGAAACGAAGTTGATGTGGCACCAACACACTCTGAAGAATCAACAGTTGCTTGACTAGACTCCCTTTGCTTACACATCTCGAATTTTTCATCATGTAGAGCTGTAGGGTGTCGCTTACCACACGTCTTACATCTTCGTTTCCTCATGCAACCTCTGGATATATGATTATAGCCATAGCAAGCATAACAGAGTCTCTTATTCGACAAGAACTCACGTTTTTCTTCTATCGTCTTCTTTGCAAACTCAGCACAGTCATCGAGATCATGGTCACCTCGACACAAATGGCACTGTATATGAAACTTTCCCTTCTGGCTTTCAGATTTCTGTGACCCACTGTGCACTTCCACAGCAAAACTCGAACTTCTGGATTTACTTCCTTGTCTCTTGTTCTCGAATCTTCTTTGACCTTTATACGCACCACCCAAAGCATCTCGTCCAACGACAGGGTCGTTGGCAACTTCAGAAGCTCGTTGCAAGAAACTTACTAAGTCACTGAACTCGACAAGTCTTTTTTCTTCTCTACGCACTTGGCTGGCGCGTTCTCTCCATTTATTCTGGAGGTAGTTGGGTATCTTCATCACCAGTGTCTGCATGTTAGGTGGGTGATTCAATACAGACATATATGAAATACTTTTCATGGCATTCATACATTTCGTTAGAAACATAACAAAACGTTTCAGAGAGGCAGGCTCATCTTGTTTCACACCTGACCATGAGAGTGCTTTACTGATATAAGAATTTGATATTTTGTATGGATCACCATATTCAGCCTGTAACAAACAACGAGCCTCATTATACCCCTGATCAGCATTCATGTGCATGCAACCTCCGACAAGATCCCTAGGTTCACCTTCAAGGTGCTGCTCAAGATAATACAATCTGTCAGCATTATTAAAGGTATGTGATACAATACGAGAATCAAAGGCTTTGATAAAAGTATTATACTCAATGGGATCACCTTTGAACTTGGGTACCTCTGGTTGAGGTAGTGACATCGACATTGTCAGATGCTGTTGTGTTGCATGCATCCGTTCACTTTGTTCTTGTTGAAGTGCGAAGAGCCTTTGCTGATAGTCGAATGGTTGGCTAACTTGGCCCAGCGTGTGATATGTAGGCTGCAAGGCTGGTGGTGCTTGGAAGACAGTCTGTGCGACCTGTGGAGCTTGATTGGCAGGCTGCATGACTTGTGGAGCTTGATAGACAGGCTGTGCGTCTTGTGGAGCTTGATAGACAGGCTGCGTGACTTGTGGAACTTGATAGGCAGGCTGTGCGTCTTGTGGAGCTTGATCAACCTGTAGAATTGTTGGAGCGTGGCCTGCAGACAGTTGCGTCGGTGAAAACTGGTCCTGGAACTGTGACATCAACGGGAATTGGCGACTCATAGACGGCAACATATGAGGTGCTTCATTTCGCAGTGTGGGTCCTTGTGGATGAAAAGCCATGGCTTTATGGTCCAACGGAGAGCTTTGCCTTCTTATGTTGTCAGCGTCCTCGTGCTCTTGACGCCCCATTGGATCAGCTGGCTCAGCTGGTGGAAATCGTGGGTGTTGAGGCTCTTCACCATGCGGCACATCTTTATCATGAGATGTCACATTCATTTTGGGAACAGTTTCAGTCTCTGGCACACAACCAAACCCACGCTGTTCTTCAAGCTCAGCAAAGACTTTTTCTCTAGCTTCAGCCTTCGCTATCTCAATATTCAGTTGTATTTCCTTGCACGTTTGTGCTTCTTGTAGCATTGATTTCTCAACTAACAGTTCCGCAAGCTTGGCTTTCGCTTTTGCTCTGGATGAACGTGATGATGTGTGAGAACGTCTAGATGACCGGTGATCTGATGTATCAGAACTTGATCGCTTCTCAAACTGGTCAGAGAGTTTACGCTCGGCCTGCTGTATCCAACAGGAAGTTCTACTTTGGAAATCACGACAAGTTCTGTCATTTTCCACAAATCGACTATGGACACGATTTTTCTCGTCAATGTCGAGGAGTTCGTCGTAGTACTCACGGTAAGATTCTTCATAGTGTTGGCACAGTGTACAGAAGCTTTCTAATCCAGTCTTCACCAAATGCAGGTTTTCGTCGTAAACCATTAACTTGCATAGATCGTTCCGTTTCCGAGTCACTGCTGACAATGCAGAAATCTGTCAAGATCTCAAGTTGCTGAGACGTAAAGCTTGGCCTCGTTCTGTGAGTACATGAGGTCTCATACCCAAATCTTCTGGAGGTGGTTCATGTTCAAGAGCATAATAGTTCTCGTCACGATCGTTCTCGGGATTCATGGTGAATACAGCTTCGTTATTACACCAGTGACGTTCTAGCCAAGAAATTTTGAACAAATGTAAGTGCCGTGAGAGCGTTCGACTTACAGGAGACTAGCAAAAAGACACCACACAGTTCTGGAACTCGTACGTTGTTTAATATGACGTTGAACGTTGACAAGTGATGATACATGTACATGCAGATTGGCGTTATGACTGTATACGTTGTGCTCGACGTGTTTGTCCATATTTACGGTTCAGAAACTGAAATATACAAAGCAAGTGAACCAATATACTAGATACAGAAATACAAATACCAATATATCACAGTACTAAAGTGTATAACCAAAATTACAGTTCATATAACTTCATATAACATATAACTATGTCCTATATCACACAAATAAAGCAAGCAATACATAAACAAAATAAATATCTTACTTTCTGTGTGGAATCTGGTGCAAAAAATGTAAGAATATATCCGTTGAGCCATCTCAGATCCAAAAACGTTGTTACTCTGTTGCTGTCAATATGGCGAATGAGAAAAAACAACAAAGCAATCACCTGACATCAAAGAAAACAAGACCAGGATGTAGAAACACCAATAAATGGTGAAATACAAAAAATTTATTTCTTTAGCAGGAGTAGAACCCTGGACCTTTGGAACATGTAACATACGCTGGACCCACCACACCACAGCAGTCAATACAATACGTGATAGAGTGAAGTCACTTACAAAATAGCAATCATAATGCAACCACCTATATAACACATAGGCACATATCATAATGGGAACAAACATATAACACTTCTGCAGCCACAATATTAATACTAAAATATTAAAGCTATTGTCAATTTCACATTTGGTCCACCGCTCTGATAATATGCATACAATACTCTAATTGCATAATGTATATTTCAATTATCATGAAAATGTGAAAAACGACATAGTGAAACATGGTACCAGTCCATTCAAATTACAAGAATGTTACCCGATAAACAATCTTAATTGTGCATACAATCTCCAATGTTCCTTTCGGTTTAAAGAAAAAGCTCATGATGTGTGCTGACATACTTTTCACGAGGAATAAAGAGTCTTGGTATGATCCCCATTCAATGGACAATAAAAGGAAGAGATAACCCAGTTCTGGCGGGTGGTAAGGTACATGTAATGACCTCAATCCCAGTACCAAACGTGGAAACAATACAGCTTCGGGAAAGCAGAGGTGTTCGAAGTAACCACTATAGTCTATACCAACCTGAGCAACTGTAGTCTGTCAATTTCCCACTAAAAATGTTACGACCATGAAATATAGGCTCCTAGTGCAACGTCATTACATATCATGTCGGATCCAGCTCTTCGCTTATTATTGTTCTATCTTGCTGTTTTCTGATGCAATGCAGAATGCAATACAGTGGTCCCCCTCAGATACCCCCTCAATAAAGACTTCCCCCTCTGTAAAGACTTTTTCGTGTGGCGCTGGGATGAATTTGAGATGAATGAACCCCTTTAATAAGACACCCCCTTGGATAAGACCTCAATTTTGTGGCAGAAGGGTAGGTCTTATCTGAGTGGGACCACTGTATCACTTTTGTTTTATGTCAGACTGACGTTGCTGTTCGAACTGTGAAAAAAAGGTAAACGAGGACTTTGTGACCAAAATGATTATCATTAACAGGAAATATGGCGTGGCATTCAGCTTGTAATAATATCGTAGTCATCTGGTCATATAAGTCCTATGATTAACTCTAATGATTATATTATATGACTGGTTCCTAAACAAGCATTAGGAATGATAAAATATTTGGTTGGGGTTTGTTCGTATTCCAAAATGATTTATGTTAGGTTTGCTATTGGCATCATCAAAATCCTATATTGATAGTAACAGGTTGATAGTGACATCCATGATTGCTTTCGTTTGTTTCTCATTTCACAATTATTGCTTGGAAACTTATTATTCGTACACTACACCAGTGAAAATTGTCCGTTATATTGTCTGCGTACGTAAATTCACAAAATGACATCCACTTATTTGTGATAATTTACCATTGAACAGACTCGAGCTGTCGTTTGACTGATGATTAGGATGACAAAGTTGACACGTCATCGACAGTAATGGAAATATTGGAGATACCGTGTTTTAGCGATTGGCGTTCACTACATAATATTTTCGCCTCAGACAAACTCAAAACAAAATGGCTTGGAGCATGGGATAGCAGTGAGATTCTGTGGAAAGTACGAGTTGATAGCAGCAATAGATCAGTACAA
Organism: Terebella lapidaria; assembly: GCA_949152475.1. NCBI lineage: Eukaryota > Metazoa > Annelida > Polychaeta > Terebellida > Terebellidae > Terebella > Terebella lapidaria. The sequence continues at coordinate 75,459,239 of OX424555.1, forward strand.
GAGGTTGGACCCAGTGTGTGTACAGTGGTGGCGCTGCACACTCTTCAAAGACACACATGTGGGTCCGGCAATATAGTCTTTAGTCGTGGTGTAGATTGCAATCACATGTCTGGATGAAGGCATGTAAAACTATATAAATTGAGGATGAATATTTCATGACAATCTACAAAGAGTTTAGAACCATGTCATAATTGAATGTCATAATTTCGCTGGTGGAACATTAATTTTGTGTTTGTTGGCATTACTGCCATTCTCGGGCTTTGTATTCCATGGTGCAATGCGATTCAAGCATACGTTCGAGCATGAACTAGGTCAGGTCAAAGGTAACTGAGTGGTGCACAAAACAAAAGAGTATCGGCTGCTAGTACTGGCACACGCTTGAGTTATACGTCTGATCTACCGATTTTCTGGGTTGATCTGGAACAAATAGTTTTCCTCCCAATATCACTTTAAATTGCGTTGGGTATGTAATTGCAACGTTTGGTGGCATCACATGGCTGATTAATCAGTACTCAATAGGAAAACAGAAGACACAACTTGAGCTGGTCCATCTTATGGAAAGAACACTACATTTTCTGTCACAAGAACTACGTGTCATCCAATATCATACATTCCATGCCGGCGAGCACGGTGTTTCCTTTCTATTTTATATAGTACTAAATTGTCTTCAGCTACAGTTTCGCACAGTCATCAGAAAATGTTAAATTTCCCATTCGCAAGGTAAGCGCCCGGGATCAAATGCTGACAGGGTCGGTGCATCCTTTCATTGAGTGCAAAATTGCACCTAAATTACTTCTATATAGGGCCGCAAGTCAGGGACACATTCGATCCAATCCGGTTAACCAACTGAGAGAAACTCGTCTTCGTCCATCGATCTCAATTTCCACGGATTCCTCAACCTTTGTAGATTCTGCAGTAAGTGATATGTGGCTCTCATGACCTGTATTTCTTTATATTTAGAACAAATATATAATGTATATTTCCATGTTATAATTTCGGCCAGAACCTGTCTTATCTAGAATCAGGTGTGTCAATATGTGCAATTTTGTATGTGGAAACAAAACATCAAGATAAATTGGTCGTCTCAAGCAGCACATGTTTATGTCTCGTTGGTAGCCCCTGCCATGTGTAAATGTCCCTTGACTTCCATGACATTGCTCTGTACTCTTCAGCTTGTCATTGAATGTCACTCAATTCTGTTTCAGACATTTCCCTGTCAGCTCCATATCTTGATGGAAATTATTCCATTTCGTTTTCGAGGACGGATTGGTATTTGAGAGTAGTTCGCCCCATTTGATTGAAATTGGAACAGGTCGCAATTTACTGTAATTGCCTAACATGAGTAGCTAATCAAAGTGCCGTGAAATGACGAATGGCATTGAAGCACCACCATATGCCCTAACTTGGCAATACCTCATTCCATGTAATTTCCTCTGTCTGACCCAAATTGTTGAGCATCGACAACAACAAAATGATTCTAATCATTACACCATCAATCTGTGCGTTAAGATGCAGTGAGACCCACCATCTTGGAAGCCATTTTTTGCTCAGGGCAGAACCGCACCAAAAAGGAGTCATTTGTTATGAATTATTGAGTAATACTAGGTCTAAAATTTCAGGTTGTGGTAGCAGATTAGTCAGTTCTCAACATTTAAAAAATATGTTGGTAACCCATGTGGGTCTGGATCCATCCGGATCAAAACCCAATTTTACGCGTAGCGGTTCTCAAACTGAGTGAAGACAGGTCCCTAGGGACCTCAGTGTTTAGAAAGTTATATCTGTGTAATATTCGAGCCGAGCCTTACATTTTTTACTTTCTCTATAGGTACGTGAGAAATTGTCATCGTTCTCACTGCATTTTCAAGAAAACCGCCATTTTTCATTTTCAGCACGTTTTGGGGGCAACATTGCTGTAACAAATCTGCATTGAAATAGGCGACAATGCATAGTTTGTGGCACTTACTATTAATCCTTGGGATGTATTCTTCATCTGTACATATCCATTACAACAGTTGTTAAGTTATTTTGTTGTGAAAACACAATCCAAATGATAACATTTCAAAACAGTTTTGGCAAAACGGCATGTTTGTATTCCTAAATCACGTGATCAAGATGATACGTCATTGTATCATTACACATCCCAACAGCTGATCGGTGCCTCATTATAACAGGAATAATAATAGTATAATAATCGACTTTTCGAGCTGAAATGGAGATGCTCTAAGTAAATTCAAGTAATACACAGATAAATAACATTTCTTCAATGCCACAATACCGAATAATCTGGGACTATTTGCATTGCTGCCGCACACGTAATTGGGCAACGAATGACTCAGGACTTCTATTCGCCAGATGGCGCATTGAATGTTTCCAGGAATTTCCCAAACAACAAAAAAGTTTTGAGGCACTGTCGTCAATCAAAACACTTGAGCTAGTCCAAAATGACTGATTTACATACAGGAATGTTATACGCCAATGAGTTACAACGATCCAACAACTGTCAACCACAGGCATCTGTCTCAGGAGAGGGCGCGCGATGGGGTGGGGTATGTAAAGAAGAAGGTATGAAACGAAAGTTGATTTCCGATGCTGTGATATTGAATTCAATGTGCCGCTGTGACTAAAATAACACGGATAGAAACGAAATTCTTTCACAATGTACTTCGTTTGTGTTTCCTCTACCAGGATAACACTTAATATCAACAATTGTTCACTTGTACATTGCGATATGACCATCCAAGTCAAGGTACCATCCTGTTTTCCCGCGTCTTCTACACTCCTTCATGACACTCGCGAGTTCGAAAAAGTGACAAAAAACACAATTTCCACAACATTATCTCGTTGCATATACCTGTATAGGCACATGAAACAATTCCTAAGGATGATATCTGTTCATTTCTAATCAACTTTCAAAGGCATTATCCCAATTTGTTGTATTTCAGCTCTTTTAGTGTCTTTCTGCTGCAGCACCAACAACAAAACAGCCCATCAGTCACATGATCATCACTGGTCACATTATCACGCCACAGTGAATAAATAATATAGAAACAATGTTCTAACATGTCTGAAATAAATCTGTGATATATCTGTAATCATTGGTACATAGATGTATCATATAGACCCAAAACATAACCCATATATATTTTCCAGGTATATTAGAACATTATTTTTATATTATTTATTCACTGCAGCACCACAGGTGATCATGTGACCTCTGTTGTATTTCGTTGTGTTATTGATAGAAATTGGGACAAATCACCTAAATTTTGACAATTCTTTCAGAAATCTGCCGGAAAGTGATTCAAATTAGGAAAATATCGCCACTGAGAATTGTTTAATGTACATGTTTCGGTATGTAGGATGAGATAACTGCTAGTAAAGTTATGATTTTCATATGTTTTTGTGCTTGCGAGTGTCATGAAGGAGTGTAGAAGACGCGGGAAATGGGGGTGGTGGCATGATTTGGATGGTTGTATCCATGTGTACAAGTGCATAATTGTTGATGTTAAGATGTTTTCTGATAGGGGAAAGGCAAACGAAGTAAACCGTGAAAGAATTTTGTTTCTATCCGTATTATTTGATTCACAGCGGCACATTGAATTCATTATCACAGTATCAGAAATCAACATTCGTTTCATACCTTCTTCTTTTTTTTACCCCCATGCCACCCCACGCCCTCTCTTGAGACAAATGCCTGTGCTGTCAACGTCTGCAGGTGAATATATCACGTACGCAACCCATTCCAGGACACATGTGCTTTGCCCTTCAATCCGACTCGGAACCGATCGGAAGTAAACATTTGTCACAAAAATCACATGCAAGCCCATGTGCATCAACAGCTGACCAGCATGTAAACAACACTGATATGCGGGTCACGTGTGTGGTTAACCCTATCATTTGCCATGTCCGGCACATGGGAAGGTCCGATGCCAGCCATTTGTAGAATTTGGTATGTCAACTCAGGGACATGCACACATTTTGGCCAGTGCAACAGGTTAGTATTTGTTTATTTTTTATACCAACAAACAGTGTTTGTTTATTATTGATACTGATTAGGACAGGCGGTCTGTTTACACAGAAAAGCACAGGAACTGAATAATGAACATGTTGTTGATATTTTAAATTGCCGGTACCATACTAGTCCTATCTCTGAGACAGGACTGTTACGCTGCGGAATTAGTACCATACAGTATATGGGTAGACCATCTACTGGTACTAGTATGTCTTAAATTTATTTCCAGAACTAGTACTTAGGGATCATTCGTTGATGCATCCAAAATTGCTATTATTCGGTTCATATTTCACTATTTGAACATTCGTTATGGACAAAAAATTGGCCCGAAATGTGTCATGAAATATTGACATTAAACTACAACAGCTTCATCGACTCCATGGAAAATGCTGTTGAAATTAACTGTACTTCTCGTTATTTCCGATACTTAGTTCCTACAACATAGTACCAGCATAGAAAACAGCCAAAACTTTCTAACTAATTATCTAATATCACAGACGAGTACCTGTTCGGTTTGATTCCCATGACACGAATAATTGGTTCCTACTTCAGTCATTCCGCCACTACTTAAATTGTGTGTCAAGTTTTGTGTGTCAAAATTGTGTGTCAATATTCCACTGGCATGCCAGAGGTTGCAGGTTTCAATCCTACATGTACCCAGTCTAGCATACTGTACACCCAAAATTTACTTATGAATATTTCACAAATTACATGTTCACTTTACTTTTTTATTTGCAGGCCTCTACCACATGACAATTAGGGGAAGGGGGGTGTTCAGCCCCCCCCCCCCCCAGAACAATGAACCCCACCCACGTCTCTAAATCCTGCATCTTGCATCATGCCATGTGAACACATGCAATCACCAGAGCACCAGATTACAGATTCTGTCACCAGATGACAGAATGGATATTATGGATGTGTTGCTACGTGTTTTACCCGTATTATTGATGATGTTGATAACAGCTAATCACTGTGATGTGATTTAGCTGTTTGATTGGTGCCACATGAAGTGGATCCCCAGTTGGATATACTCACTAGCTGGATAAGTGTGTGCTGCTACAGAGATTGAAATTGTGGGTCTGACTAGCAACATCGTCTCCGAAGCGACGAAGAAAACTGTGTCATGTGTATCTACCCAAATTGGACATATTGGCAAGTCGATACATGTATGTGCTAAAAGACCTACTCTGTGCTGCAGATATACTGTGAGTACTAATTTACATAGATATAATGTGGCTTGCATACCGAGATGTGAACATTATTATCTGGTTTAGATATCATGTGGAGAGTTTGTATTTCCATGTAATGCCTGACAATATCATGTTTGGACCTGGGATGGTATGCCTCCAGCAGTTGCATGAACTTTTGCAAACAGGCTGAATTGAATGACAATGTTTTTAGGTTACCGGACCTATGGTCCGCGTCGTCGTCAGCGTCGGCGCCGTCCGTCCACATTTTCAGGTTACCGGACCTTTGGTCCGATAACCTATTGCCGTGGCGTTGCGTCCGTCGGCGTCCGTCATCGTCCGTCTACATTTTTATCTTTAAAGTTTACAATCGAATCTTTCTGAAATTTTGCACAAAAATGCCTAAAAATATTTCGAGAGGGAGGTATTTTTTAGTTTTTTGATTTTCGCAATTATTTCAAAATGGCGGCCGTTTTCGTCGAAAAATGGCCAATTTTGGACTTTGGCTGTCGTTTTCTCAAAATCTGTTCAGTAACTTTTTTTCTTATTCATGTATGACACTCCTCATATGTACCTCTGTGACATGTATAAATTTCTTTGCCCTTGAATCGCTCGAAGTGGGCCATTTTGGGCCCAAACTCGGCCCAAATGGGACTTTCCCATGTTAAATTCTCCTATGCTTTATAATGGGACACATTAAGCCTAATATCTCACTTAATATTGAAATTAGAGACTAGGAATCAATTGTGGACATATAGGAAATGATATATGCTGAATATTGTCGTGACCTTGAATTTGACCTTTGACCTCATTTTCAAGGTCACAGTACAAAATGGCTAATATCTCGCTTATTATCGACTTTACAGCTTAGGAATCAATTGTTGACATACAGCAAATGATAAATGCTGAATATTCTGTAGACCTTTAATTTGACATTTGATTTGATTTTCAAGGTCACAGGACATGATGATTATTATCTCTCTCATTATTGAATTTCCAGTATACAATTTTCATATATGAGCATTTGAGTACTGTTTTTGTATTATACAGGAAACTATTGAAATATTGAACATATATGGTAAATACATTTATTGAGAAACAGCCTGATTGCATCATGACCTAGCATATTGTCATTATGGTTAAGTACAAATTGTGGTATTTTTTATGTCAGTTATTCTGAGCCACTTTCTTGGCAACTAATATAGAGAAAAGAATGAACTGACCAATTGGATAAGTGTGTGTGCCTATGATAAAAGTGACTCAATAAATGAAACTAATGTCAAACAACTTGTAATCAAGAATTAAATTAACGATGGTTTTAATACTTGTGTTTCATGCTTGGTAGGTAATACTAGGTATATTAATTTACTGAATTTTGTAAATAAAAATTTTTAATTAATCACTTTTATAAATTCCACTTGTACATGTTCTTGTATGTGTTGGCATGGCAGAATTGAACCATTTACAATATTAATAATGAAAAATATATATGTTCTGAAAATATGTTGTGTATTCAGTTATTTATTAGTAGTATTTAACCTCAGTATTGCAGATTAATATGACAGCTTGAGCAGTATACTGACTTGTTCTTGACATGCACATCATGTACTAGTATTTGAGCTTCTATGAACATGAGGAAAGCAGTGTGCACCTTGCAGGTGTGTTACACATGACTGCACACACAGTCCAGGCAGGTGCCTGTAGCATGTGGCACATAAGATTCCTGTAAACAAAGTATATCTGCTTGTTCTCACTTATTCAACTTATTTGTCATACATCTTCCCCTTCCAGACAATGAATGAATGTTCCATAGGTGTACAAGGGTTAAAAAAGTAGTCCCCTTGGAAGTGAACCTGTGGCCATGATGGATTTGTTGTTCAGTTCTCACAGCAGAGTCAACTTCAAAAATCGATTGTATGGTTTTGAGGGGGAAATCTAAAAAAGTAAGGCTCGGCTCATAGACTTGGGTATGTGGCAATTGTTGGAAAAATAGTTAGCAGATTTGTTAATGTATATTTCTATATGAACGCTGACGCGTAAAATTGTGTAATTTAACTTTGTCATTTGGCATCCTAAAATTTGATTAAATACTTCAAAATTCTTCTTTAATATAATATTGCTTGCTCAATTGCAAGCTGGAAGAGACATTGTGTGGTCGAGTGGAGAGCACGTTGTAGAGTGTATCAAAACACTGGGTCACAAATTCAATGGCGCATTGTCATGAATGGCTTTAGAAGTAGGCGGGACAATGTTGAAAATCACTGATCTCTTATCAGGAAGCCAATGAAGTAGACGATGAATCGGGTGATACAGTGACGTTTGCATACTGGACTGATGATATGTACTAATTGCTGCTGTGTTTTGAATGCGCTAAAACGACTCCAGTCATGCTCAGTGATACCTTGCAGTGAAAGATTCCAACCGACAGGTCATGAACGCATAGATCAGCTTTTCAGCAGTGACTCAATATATGACCCAGGTAGTTTAGCATGTTATTATGTCCCCCGGAGTTTTTGTGCGGTTTCATGGCCTGAGCCAAATCGGAAAAAAACAAGATGGTGGCCACAAAAAAAACCATCACTTTTTTCAGAAACGTACCAAGGTATCATAATGAGAAATTATGTACACATATATCGGGCCCTGAGGTAGCTTGATATTGAATTTCAGCCGAATCGGAAAAACTAGATGGCCACTACAAAAAAACAAAAAAACATTACTTTTTTCGGGAAATAGACGTCACGTATTTTATTCTGAAACGTACCAAGATATCATCACGAAATTTTGTGTACACATACATCGTGCCCTCAAGGAGGTTGCTATTGAATTTAAGCCATGTCGAAAAAAACATGATGGCCCATTGGTGATGGGGGGGGGGGGGCGACGTCACGCGCTTTATTCCGAAACGTTCCGGGGGACACCAGTGCGGTCGTGAGACAGACTGCCTCTCCCGACCGTCCTCTAGTTATGTATATATTCTGGTAGGTTCCAAGGAAGCAACAATACATGAGTATGTCCAGTATCATAGATATCAGGCATCGTTTAGGTAAAGAAACATATCATGAGAAGAATTAATCAAATCACCTAAATCTTTGATCGAAGGTGCCAATGAAGACTTATTTTGCATGGAACTCGTTTCGGGCACAACATTTGAAATGTGCATTTCACACCACTAGAACACCACTATCCAGTATCTCAGACAAATCCGAGAGAAGAGAAGAGTTGGTAGTATGATAGTCTGTCCATATCCCTTCGAACATTGAAAAACGCATATATATGATTTACATTTTTGCCATTGGTTATTCGACGCATGAGTATTCCCTTCAAATCATCACTGGAAGAACAGCCAAAATAAGCTTAATCCCAGTGACTAATCTTGAAATCCCACTGTACTGATCGAGACAATGATTCGAGGAGGTGACCACCAAATCTAAACAACTCCTTCAAAACATACCGGGCTATTCACCTCGCTTCAAGGTGACCTCGCTTCAAGGTGAATAGCCCGGTATGTTCACCGTCGTTTAAATCCGACAATTTCCGAGTTGATCTGTTTCAAATAGGTCTCACACCCGATAACACACTATACTGAAGATCGTCGACCTTAAATTGTCATTGAAACAGTGAATATGCGTGGATTTAATATTTCGTGTGAAACACAAACCTCATACAAACGCAAAATTCATACTTGTGAATGGATTGCAAGTGTCAACATGAAATATATATTCGTTGTTCAGAAGTAATTGGTCTATATTGATATGGTAAGGTATTACCATATCATTCTCATCCAAGCTCAGTAGATAACAAATCATTTGGAAGAGCTATTCTGTTTTGGTCGCCAGTTGAAGCAGATATTTACGAGGCTTGTTTTGCGAAAGAAGCGATGTTTCGCCAATCCGACTGTATATTGTGTTGTAATTTCAGAACGATGGTAGATGACTGATATTGAAGTTCATTAGCAAAAGACATGCGTGTGAGAAAATAGGTGCAGAATATTATTACAGTCTGCGACCGTACAGTCTATATTATAAACTGTAGAACACTGTTCAACGCTGTGCCGCAAGTGGTTCAAGGCTGCTTATTAGTCAGCATTCATGCTTTGCCAGGCGATTTCTGGTATATTTTATTTGACTTGTAGCTCTGCAATTCCGCAGTGGATTTCGCTGAAAATTTGTTTGTATGTTCTATACATGACCAAAAGTCTGCTCCATTTGCCAAGTTGAAGAAACAGTGATAGTTATACTGATCCACACCGTTAAACGCCATCATATGTAACTTACATATGAAACAGACAGCGTGTTAGAGTGTAACCCTCAGCCTCCATACTGAGCCGATTCATATAGGAATTGATAGTATTTCTTAATGTTTGGTTATTTTCATTTAAAGATGTTTCAGAATTTAAAGATGTTTCAGAATAAGTATGTGTGAAAATAAAGTCATATTATAGTGTGCTATTTCTATTGTGCATTTTCAACCCTATGCCATTGGTTACCGTGTATACATAAAAAATTCTAGCGACTAAACAAAAGGGTCTGGTATGGTTACGCAGCGTAATCATGAGTAGTAGAAAGGTTGAGTGTGTTTAGATTACTAGTACTCATCCTAGAACAATAACCTACTGCTTGATTTGAGGTTTCCTCAAACTTTGGTGGTATTTTGATGGTCAAATTGAAATGTTCTATGCCATCCGCAGTGAAAATATAGAGGCCGAAATAAAATGATTGCCAGCCGTTTAATTAATACCCCTATTCGGTGATATTATAAACGTATCTGCGTGTTGTATCAAGAACTCAGTAGCTTTCAGTATATTACATCTCACACCCGAGTTCGACGTTTCCGACCGCTGAGCATTAACGGTATTTCCCATACAAATAATCCACTAAACCTGTACCTAGCGCTTCACTGACTTGCGGCACAAGAAACTATTCATAGATTACAATATACATGCATATTTGTACATCAATTTGTCATGAATATGGAAGGAAATCGTACGAGCGAACGGTAGGTATTGACCACGGATATGCACATTTAGAAATTACATCTAGTAAGCTGCTTGTACGCTACGTAACTTACATTTGTACAAGTGATATTCCACTGCATATTAATACTAAAATATTAAAGCTATTGTCAATTTCACATTTGGTCCACCGCTCTGATAATATGCATACAATACTCTAATTGCATAATGTATATTTCAATTATCATGAAAATATGAAAAACGACATAGTGAAACATGGTACCAGTCCATTCAAATTACAAGAATGTTACCTGATAAACAATCTTAATTGTGCATACAATCTCCAATGTTTCTTTCGGTTTAAAGAAAAAGCTCATGATGTGTGCTGACATACTTTTCACGAGGAATAAAGAGTCTTGGTATGATCCCCATTCAATGGACAATAAAAGGAAGAGATAACCCAGTTCTGGCGGGTGGTAAGGTACATGTAATGACCTCAATCCCAGTACCAAACGTGGAAACAATACAGCTTCGGGAAAGCAGAGGTGTTCGAAGTAATCACTATAATCTATACCAACCTGAGCAACTGTAGTCTGTCAATTTCCCACTAAAAATGTTACGACCATGAAATATACATTCCTAGTGCAACGTCATTACATATCATGTCGGATCCAGCTCTTCGCTTATTATTGTTCTTGCTATTTTCTGATGCAATGCAGAATGCAATACAGTGGTCCCCCTCAGATACCCCCTCAATAAAGACTCCCCCCTCTGTAAAGACTTTTTCGTGTGGCGTTAGGATGAATTTGAGGTGATTGAACCCCTTTGATAAGACACCCCCTTGGATAAGACCTCAATTTTGTGGCAGAAGGGTAGCTCTTATCTGAGTGGGACCACTGTATCACTTTTGTTTTATGTCAGACTGAAGTTGCTGTTCGAACTGTGGAAAAAAGGTAAACGAGGACTTTGTGACCAAAATGATTATCATTAACTGAAAAAATGGCGTGGCATTCAGCTTGTAATAATATCGTAGTCATCTGGTCATATAAGTCCTATGATTAACTCTAATCATTATATATGACTGGTTCCTAAACAAGCATTATGAATGATAACATATTTGGTTGGGGTTTGTTCGTATTCCAAAATGATTTATCTTAGGTTTCCTATTGGCATCATCAAAATCCTATATTGATAGTAACAGGTTGATAGTTACATCCATGATTGCTTTCGTTTGTTTTTCATTTCACAATTATCGCTTGGAAATTTATTATTCGTACACTACGCCAGTGTAAATTGTCCGTTATATTGTCTGCGTACGTAAATTCACAAAATGATATCCACTTTATCTGTGATAATTTACCAATGAACAGACTCGAGCTGTCATTTGACTGATGAACAGGATGACAATGTTGACACGTCATCGACAGTAAGGGAAACATTGGAGCTACGTGTTTTAGCGATTGGCGTTCGTTACATAATATTTTCGCCTCAGACAAACTCAAACAAAATGGCTTGGAGCATGGGATAGCAGTGAGATTCTGTGGAGAGTACGAGTTGATAGCAGCAATAGATCAATACAAGAGGTTGAATCCAGTGTGTGTACAGTGGGGGTGCTGTACATTCTCAAAGACACACATGTGGGTCCGGCAATATAGTCTTTAGTCATGATGTAGATTGCAATCACATGTCTGGATGAAGGCATGTAAAACTATATAAATTATGGATGAATATGTCATGACAATCTACAAAGAGTTTAGAACTATATATACAATTGAATGCCATAATTTCGCTGGTGGAACATTTGTGTTTGTTGGCATTACTGCCATTCTCATGATTCTGGGGCTTTTTATCCCATACTGCAATGCGATTCAAGCATACGTTCGAGCATGAACTAGGACAGGTCAAAGGTAACTGCGTGACGCACAAAACAAAAGAGAATCGGCTGCTAGTACTGGCACACGCTTGATTTATACATCTGATCTACCGATTTTCTGGGTTGATTTGGAACAAATAGTTTTCCTCCCAATATCACTTTAAATTGCGTTGGGTATGTAATTGCCACGTTTGGTGGCATCACATGGCTGATTAATCAGAACTCAATAGGAAAACAGAAGACACAACTTGAGCTGGTCCATATTATGGAAAGAACACTACATTTTCTGTCACAAGAACTACGTGTCATCCAATACCATACATTCCATGCCGGCGAGCAGTGTGTTTGCTTTCTATTTTATATAGTACTAAATTGTCTTCAGCTACAGTTTCGTACAGTCATCAGAAAATGTTAAATTTCCCATTCGCAAGGTAAGCACCCAAGATCAAATGCTAACAGGGTCGGTGCATCCTTTCATTGAGTGCAAAATTGCACCTAAATTACTTCTATATAGGGCCTCAAGTCAGGGACGCATTCGATCCAATCCGGTTAACCAACTGAGAGAAACTCGTCTTCGTCCATCGATCTCAATTTCCACGGATTCTTGGACCTTTGTAGATTCTGTAGTAAGTGATATGTGGCTCTCATGACTTGTTTTTCGTTATTCCGAACAAATATATATTGTATAATTCCATGTTATAATTTCGGCCAGAACATGTCTTATCTAGAATCAGGTGTGTCAATATGTGCAGTTTTGTATGTGGAAACAAATCATCAAGATAAATTGGTCGTCTCAACCAGCACATGTTTATGTCTCGTTGGTAGACTCTGCCATGTGTGGATGTCCCCTGACTTCCATGACACTGCTCTGTACTCTTTACAGCTTGTCATTGAATTTCACCCAATTCTGTTTCAGACATTTTCCTGCCAGCTCTATATCTTGATGGAAATTGTCCCATTTCGTTTTCGAGGACGGATTGGTATTTGAGAGTAGATCGCTCCATTTGATTGAAATTGGAACAGGTTGCAATTTACTGTAATTGCCTAACATGAGTAGCTAATCAAAGTGCCGTGAAATGACGAATGACATTGAAGCATCACCGCATGCCCTAACTTGGCAATACCTCATTCCATGTAATTTCCTCTGTCTGACACAAATTGTTGAGCATGGACAACAACAAAATGATTCTAATCATTACACCATCAAGCTGTGCATTATCCGTGGTTTTTGTGGGCGAATGTCTGAAACATATTCTTACTGAAACATATTCCAGCATCCCATATTGAAAAATTAGCCCGAGGGCTAAGAAGGGTTACCGGAGAAATGTTTAGTATTAAACCACAACTTTTTCCACCGAAATTGCCGTTTTTGACCTTTCAGTGTCATTGAAGGTCACATTCAAGGTCGCAAACAAATTCGCCATATATGACTTCCCATTTGAATTTGTCATTCAATCTTGAAGATATAATGTGTGATATCTTACACATTATGACATCTAATCATTATAAGTTTTCACGTTAGGACGTCTTGTCGTGATAGATTCCACGTAAGGATGACTTGTTGTGATATTGTAAGACATCTTGCTGAATTTTCATGTTAATACAACATGACGTGATATTTTCACGTTAACGCATGTTGTTGAGTACATCGATGCAACTTCAGGGAAACAGAAGTGTACCATATATTTACATCCATACCAGCCTTAGGAACTAGTGCAACATAAAACTGTATTCTCGCACTCCACCGTTTCCGTCCAATGGTGAGAGCAGTTCCAAGATATTTCGATCTGTCACCACAACAGTGGCAGCTGTTTATTGGCATGTCGTGCGAGAAAATGCATATGGGATTGTTTTCTCGTGCTAGATCGGTTTATCTAGCATTCTGATCACCATCTAAGGATCGCCTATAGGCTCGGCCTAGATTCGGTGACAGAGTGGTAGATAAACCGATCTAGCACTCAAAACAATGTCATATGCATATAATCAGTCAGTTTCCCACTAGATATGTTTCGACCAGCGTCTACTTTATCTGCGAAAAATTATCATTTGACAGGCCGGATCTGCTGTGTGTTTGATAGATGGTGGCAACAAAGTCGACACGCCATCGACGGTAAGCGAAACGTGGAAGGTATTTCACGGATTGGTGTTCACTTCAGAAGATGTTCGCCTCAAACAAACCCAAGCTAAATGGCTGGGAGCCTAGGATGGCAGTGCAATCGTACGAGATTATATCAGCAATAAAGTGGTACACGAGGTGAGAATAGGTTGATGTATGATAATATTAACCAATATATTTTAGAATCGTAACGGCTTGTGTCGCGTTTTTTGTGGGTTTCAGGTTTTTTTTAGCTCCACTCGAATATGTCCATATATAAACTTGACTTTGTGTTGCAGTTTACATAGGTTTTATTTTATCGGAAATATCACGTCCCCCTAGGTGTGTATGTTAGTTATTGCTCATTGGAACCACATATTGTGTTGGATATACAATTGCTACATTTGGTGGCATCTATTTACATCACATGGCTGGTTAATCAGGACTCAATTATCAGGGAAGGTCACATTTCTGTAATTGTACAGGTACATGATGGTATTAATAAATTCATTATATAGCTCTATAACACATCATAACAATCTCAAGGTGCTTAACATATGATATGATTGATACACAAGATATGATGAAACAGTAACAACTTAGGAGGAAAAAATACAATGCATGTGAATAGACTCGACTGTGCATAGACCGACTAGTTAGTGAATAAAAACGTCTGGTTTTGTGGTAACTGTGGCACTTCGGCTGTATCGTTGGGTCCGATGCGGCTTTTGCTGGAAGAGACATTGTGTGGTCGAGTGGAGAGCACGTTGTAGAGTGTATCAAAACACTGGGTCACACAAATTCAATGGCGCATTGTCATGAATGGCTTTAGAAGTAGGCGGGACAATGTTGAAAATCACTGATTTCTTATCAAGAAGCCAATGAAGTGGACGATGAATCGCGTGATACAGTGACGTTTACATACTGGACTGATGATACGTACTAATTGCTGCTGTGTTTTCAATGCGCTAAAACGATTCTAGTCATGCTCAGTGATACCTTACAGTGAATTGTTACAAAGATTCCAGCCGACAGGTCATGAACGCATGGATCAGCTTTTCAGCAGTGACTCAATATATGACCCAGGTAGTTTAGCCTGTTATTATGTCCCCCGGAGTTTTTGTGCGGTTTCATGGCCTGAGCCAAATCGGAAAAAAACAAGATGGTGGCCACAAAAAAAACCATCACTTTTTTCAGAAACGTACCAAGGTATCATAATGAGAAATTATGTACACATATATCGGGCTCTGAGGTAGCTTGATATTGAATTTCAGCCGAATCGGAAAAACTAGATGGCCACTACAAAAAAACAAAAAACATTACTTTTTTCGGGAAATAGACATCACATATTTTATTCTGAAACGTACCAAGATATCATCACGAAATTTTGTGTACACATACATCGTGCCCTCAAGGAGGTTGCTATTGAATTTAAGCCATGTCGAAAAAAACATGATGGCCCATTGGTGATGGGGGGGGGGGGGGGCGACGTCACACGCTTTATTCCGAAACGTTCCGGGGGACACCAGTGTGGTCGTGAGACAGACTGCCTCTCCCGACCGTCCTCTAGTTATGTATATATTCTGGTAGGTTCCAAGGAAGCAACAATACATGAGTATGTCCAGTATCATAGATATCAGGCATCGTTTAGGTAAAGAAACATATCATTAGAAGAATTAACAAGCAATACTCTTGTTTGATTGTTAAAAAGAATGTGCGGCAAAAATGAAATACTCCAATGGACAACAGTTCTTGGATGACAGATAGCAAGTTACGATGAGAGCGTTATGATTTTAATAAGGCTTGAATTTCGTGTTAGGCGCTCCATAGGTTTTCCCAAGTTTACACGACTTCCGGGCACAGATCAACGCCATGAACACTGAAACGTATTGTTCTCGAAAATATATGTAAAATACTAGTGGTTTTCCACACACATGAACACGTTCATGATATAGATCTACTGACGTACATAATATGGTAAATATTTTATATTCGTATTAATCATAACACGCTTATTAAATTTCCCCTCACATAGGACCACGATTACGATCGCTGTAAAACAGCGTGCATTTCGATTGCATTCGGTGCAACCACTGTCCGGAAGTGCAAATTAACTGCGGTAAAGCGGAACTAGTGCGCCGTTCAGTGATACAATAGTACGGCCGGACCGGCCGCACAATCAAATCACCTAAATCTTTGATCGAAGGTGCCAATGAAGACTTGTTTTGCATGGAACTCGTTTCGGGCACAACATTTGAAATGTGCATTTCACACCACTAGAACACCACTATCCAGTATCTCAGACAAATCCGAGAGAAGAGAAGAGTTGGTAGTATGATAGTCTGTCCATATCCCTTCGAACATTGAAAAACGCATATATATGATTTATATTTTTGCCATTGGTTATTCGACGCATGAGTATTCCCTTCAAATCATCACTGGAGGAACAGCCAAAATAAGCTTAATCTCAGTGACTAATCTTGAAATCCCACTGTACTGATCGAGACAATGATTCGAGGAGGTGACCACCAAATCTAAACAACTCCTTCAAAACATACCGGGCTATTCACCTCGCTTCAAGGTGACCTCGCTTCAAGGTGAATAGCCCGGTATGTTCACCCTCGTTTAAATCCGACAATTTCCGAGTTGATCTGTTTCAAATAGGTCTCACACCCGATAACACACTATACTGAAGATCGTCGACCTTAAATTGTCATTGAAACAGTGAATATGCGTGGATTTAATATTTCGTGTGAAACACAAACCTCATACAAACGCAAAATTCATACTTGTGAATGGATTGCAAGTGCCAACATGAAATATATATTCGTTGTTCAGAAGTAATTGGTCTATATTGATATGGTAAGGTATTACCATATCATTCTCATCCAAGCTCAGTAGATAACAAATCATTTGGAAGAGCTATTCTGTTTTGGTCGCCAGTTGAAGCAGATATTTACGAGGTTTGTTTTGCGAAAGAAGCGGTGTTTCGCCAATCCGACTGTATATTGTGTTATAATTTCAGAACGATGGTAGATGACTGATATTGAAGTTCATTAGCAAAAGACATGAGTGTGAGAAAAAAAAATAGGTGCAGAATATTATTACAGTCTGCGACCATACAGTCTATATTATAAACTGTGGAACACTGTTCAACGTTGTGCCGCAAGTGGTTCAAGGCTGCTTATTAGTCAGCATTCATGCTTTGCCAGCCGATTTCTGGTATATTTAATTTGACTTGTAGCTCTGCAATTCCGCAGTGGATTTCGCTGAAAATTTGTTTGTATGTTCTATACATGACCAGAAGACTGCTCCATTTGCCAAGTTGAAGAAACAGTGATAGTTATACTGATCCAGACCGTTAGACGCCATCGATCAAATGTAACTTACATATGAAACAGACAGCGTGTTAGAGTGTAACCCTCAGCCTCCATAATGAGCCGATTCAGATAGGAATTGGTAGTATTTCTTTATGTTTGATTATTTTTATTTAAAGATGTTTCAGAATTTAAAGATGTTTCAGAATAAGTATGTGTGAAAATAAAGTCATATTATAGTGTGCTATTTCTATCGCGCATTTTCAACCCTATGCCATTGGTTACCGTGTAAACATAAAATAATTCTAGCGACTAAACAAATGGCGGTGTTCCCATTTTCTCTATCATAAAGCCATTTTCGAAATTGTAATGAAATATATTCCAATACGTTTTGCTTGAGTACTGTAATTATCTTTATTTGCGACGAAGTGAATCTCGTGGATTTTGATAGTCTTAACAGCATGTCAACGTCTTGATTAGTTTTGAAGATATTAACGTTTTAGTGAAAATTTTAAAACTTGTGACGTCATAAGGTTAATGGCAGGTTAATTATTCAATTAACTAAACAATCAATTTAGCTTCTAAATTTCAATCGGCGGCAATATGTATGTATCAGTTTAGCGTGTAGGTACATTTTCGGTCATATATAAGATTAAATAGCATCAGTCGATAGTTATTTATACATTTATTGGTTGCCAAAGTTATGGTTACGCAGCGAAACCATCAGTACAGCAGCAAGGGTCTGGTATGGTTACGCAGCGTAATCATGAGTAGTAGAAAGGTTGAGTGTGTTTAGATTACTAGTACTCATCCTAGAACAATAACCTACTGCTTGATTTGAGGTTTCCTCAAAATTTGGTGGTAATTTGATGATCAAATTGAAATGTTCTATGCCATCCGTAGTGAAAATATACAGGCCGAAATAAATTGATCGTCAGTCGTTCAATTAACCCGTTTAATTAATACCCCTATTCGGTGATATTATAAACGTATCCACGTGTTGTATCGAGAACTCAGTATCTTTCAATATTTTCTAAATGCAGTATACAACCAAAATCACACCCGAGTTCGACGTTTCCGACCGCTGAGCATTAAAGGGCCACAAGCTAGTAAAGCCCCTTGGTCATCACACCAAACCTGTGAATGTTCGTTTACCAGACATGCGATGGCAAAGTCATCGTCAAATTATCGCAAGTAGGCATTTGTCTGTTTCTTGCGATATAATATGTTGGCATATCACCAATATATCTTAGGAAATCAATCCATTTATCAAGCGATCAGCTTGAAAAATCCGAAAGGCGGCAGTTCTGTTTTTAGCCCAAGAGGCTGTGACGTCACAACGTGAATATCAACACCATAGAAAAACTGCATTGCCCCGCAATTTACGTAATTGTACGTATGGTGGTATCTGGGCATTGCTCACGTTGTGACGCCACATCCATAAGCAATGAGGATGTAAACAACGCCACGTGCATGTATTCCAATATCGATTACTACGGAGCGGTTGTTCAAGAAAATCTTCAAACCACCCAAGTCACGTCAAAATAGTATATATTGAACTCTTAGTATGTACGGAAGCCGTTTTGGACATTATTAATTTTCCCGAATGTGGCCCTTTAGCGGTATTTCCCATACAAATAATCCACTAAACCTGTACCTAGCGCTTCACTGACTTGCGGCACAAGAAACTTTTCATAGATTACAATATACATGCATATTTGTACATCAATTTGTCATGAATATGGAAGGAAATCGTACGATCAAACGGTAGGTATTGATCACGGATATGCACATTTAGAAATTACATCTCGTAAGCTGCTTGAACGCTACGTTTTGTACATTTGAACAAGTGATATTCCACTGCATATTAATACTAAAATATTGAAGCTATTGTCAATTTCACATTTGGTCCACCGCTCTGATAATATGCATACAATACTCTAATTGCATAATGTATATTTCAATTTTCATGAAAATGTGAAAAACGACAGAGTGAAACATGGTACCAATCCATTCAAATTACAAGAATGTTACCCGATAAACAATCCTAATTGTGCATACAATCTCCAATGTTCCTTTCGGTTTAAAGAAAAAGCTCATGATGTGTGCTGACATACTTTTCACGAGGAATAAAGAGTCTTGGTATGATCCCCATTCAATGGACAATAAAAGGAAGAAATAATCCAGTTCTGGCGGGTGGTAAGGTACATGTAATGACCTCAATCCCAGTACCAAACGTGGAAACAATACAGCTTCGGGAAAGCAGAGGTGTTCGAAGTAATCACTATAATCTATACCAACCTGAGCAACTGTAGTCTGTCAATTTCCCACTAAAAATGTTACGACCATGAAATATAGGTTCCTAGTGCAACGTCATTACATATCATGTCGGATCCAGCTCTTCGCTTATTATTGTTCTTGCTGTTTTCTGATGCAATGCAGAATGCAATACAGTGGTCCCCCTCAGATACCCCCTCAATAAAGACTTCTCCCTCTGTAAAGACTTTTTCGTGTGGCGTTAGGATGAATTTGAGGTGATTGAACCCCTTTGATAAGACACCCCCTTGGATAATACCTCAATTTTGTGGCAGAAGGGTAGCTCTTATCTGAGTGGGACCACTGTATCACTTTTGTTTTATGTCAGACTGAAGTTCGAACTGTGGAAAAAAGGTAAACGAGGACTTTGTGACCAAAATGATTATCATTAACTGAAAAAATGGCGTGGCATTCAGCTTGTAATAATATCGTAGTCATCTGGTCATATAAGTCCTATGATTAACTCTAATCATTATATGACTATATTAGATGACTGGTTCCTAAACAAGCATTATGAATGATAAAATATTTGATTGGGGTTTGTTCGTATTCCAAAATGATTTATCTTAGGTTTCCTATTGGCATCATCAAAATCCTATATTGATAGTAACAGGTTGATAGTTACATCCATGATTGCTTTCGTTTGTTTTTCATTTCACAATTATCGCTTGGAAACTTATTATTCGTACACTACACCAGTGAAAATTGTCCGTTATATTGTCTGCGTACGTAAATTCACAAAATGATATCCACTTTATCTGTGATAATTTACCAATGAACAGACTCGAGCTGTCATTTGACTGATGAACAGGATGACAATGTTGACACGTCATCGACAGTAAGGGAAACATTGGAGCTACGTGTTTTAGCGATTGGCGTTCGTTACATAATATTTTCGCCTCAGACAAACTCAAACAAAATGGTTTGGAGCATGGGATAGCAGTGAGATTCTGTGGAGAGTACGAGTTGATAGCAGCAATAGATCAATACAAGAGGTTGAATCCAGTGTGTGTACAGTGGGGATGCTGTACATTCTCAAAGACACACATGGTCCGGCAATATAGTCTTTAGTCATGATGTAGATTGCAATCACATGTCTGGATGAAGGCATGTAAAACTATATAAATTATGGATGAATATGTCATGACAATCTACAAAGAGTTTAGAACTATATCATAATTGAATGCCATAATTTCGCTGGTGGAACATTTGTGTTTGTTGGCATTACTGCCATTCTCATGATTCTGGGGCTTTTTTTATCCCATACTGCAATGCGATTCAAGCATACGTTCGAGCATGAACTAGGTCAGGTCAAAGGTAACTGCGTGACGCACAAAACAAAAGAGAATCGGCTGCTAGTACTGGCACACGCTTGATTTATACATCTGATCTACCGATTTTCTGGGTTGATTTGGAACAAATAGTTTTCCTCCCAATATCACTTTAAATTGCGTTGGGTATGTAATTGCCACGTTTGGTGGCATCACATGGCTGATTAATCAGAACTCAATAGGAAAACAGAAGACACAACTTGAGCTGGTCCATATTATGGAAGGAACACTACATTTTCTGTCACAAGAACTACGTGTCATCCAATACCATACATTCCATGCCGGCGAGCAGTGTGTTTCCTTTCTATTTTATATAGTACTAAATTGTCTTCAGCTATAGTTTCGTACAGTCATCAGAAAATGTTAAATTTCCCATTCGCAAGGTAAGCACCCAAGATCAAATGCTAACAGGGTCGGTGCATCCTTTCATTGAGTGCAAAATTGCACCTAAATTACTTCTATATAGGGCCTCAAGTCAGGGACGCATTCGATCCAATCCGGTTAACCAACTGAGAGAAACTCGTCTTCGTCCATCGATCTCAATTTCCACGGATTCTTGGACCTTTGTAGATTCTGTAGTAAGTGATATGTGGCTCTCATGACTTGTTTTTCGTTATTCCGAACAAATATATATTGTATAATTCCATGTTATAATTTCGGCCAGAACATGTCTTATCTAGAATCAGGTGTGTCAATATGTGCAGTTTTGTATGTGGAAACAAATCATCAAGATAAATTGGTCGTCTCAACCAGCACATGTTTATGTCTCGTTGGTAGACTCTGCCATGTGTGGATGTCCCCTGACTTCCATGACACTGCTCTGTACTCTTTACAGCTTGTCATTGAATTTCACCCAATTCTGTTTCAGACATTTTCCTGTCAGCTCCATATCTTGATGGAAATTGTCCCATTTCGTTTTCGAGGACGGATTGGTATTTGAGAGTAGATCGCCCCATTTGATTGAAAGTGGAACATGTTGCAATTTACTGCAATTGCCTAACATGAGTAGCTAATCAAAGTGCCGTGAAATGACGAATGACATTGAAGCATCACCGCATGCCCTAACTTGGCAATACCTCATTCCATGTAATTTCCTCTGTCTGACACAAATTGTTGAGCATGGACAACAACAAAATGATTTTAATCATTACACCATCAAGCTGTGCATTATCCGTGGTTTTTGTGGGCGAATGTCTGAAACATATTCGTACTGAAACATATTCCAGCATCCCATATTAAAAAATTAGCCCGAGGGCTAAGAAGGGTTACCGGAGAAATGTTTAGTATTAAACCACAACTTTTTCCACCGAAATTGCCGTTTTTGACCTTTCAGTGTCATTGAAGGTCACATTCAAGGTCGCAAACAAATTCGCCATATATGACTTCCCATTTGAATTTGTCATTCAATCTTGAAGATATAATGTGTGATATCTTACACATTATGACATCTAATCATTATAAGTTTTCACGTTAGGGCGTCTTGTCGTGATAGATTCCACGTAAGGATGACTTGTTGTGATATTGTAAGACATCTTGCTGAATTTTCATGTTAATACAACATGACGTGATATTTTCACGTTAACGCATGTTGTTGAGTACATCGATGCAACTTCAGGGAAACAGAAGTGTACCATATATTTACATCCATACCAGCCTGAGGAACTAGTGCAACATAAAACTGTATTCTCGCACTCCACCGTTTCCGTCCAATGGTGAGAGCAGTTCCAAGATATTTCGATCTGTCACCACAAGAGTGGCAGCTGTTTATTGGCATGTCGTGCGAGAAAATGCATATGGGATTGTTTTCTCGTGCTAGATCGGTTTATCTAGCATTCTGATCACCATCTAAGGATCGCCTATAGGCTCGGCCTAGATTCGGTGACAGAGTGGTAGATAAACCGATCTAGCACTCAAAACAATGTCATATGCATATAATCAGTCAGTTTCCCACTAGATATGTTTCGACCAGCGTCTACTTTATCTGCGAAAAATTATCATTTGACAGGCCGGATCTGCTATGTGATTGATAGATGGTGGCAACAAAGTCGACACGCCATCGACGGTAAGCGAAACGTGGAAGATATTTCACGGATTGGTGTTCACTTCAGAAGATGTTCGCCTCAAACAAACCCAAGCTAAATGGCTGGGAGCCTAGGATGGCAGTGCAATCGTACGAGATTATATCAGCAATAAAGTGGTACACGAGGTGAGAATAGGTTGATGTATGATAATATTAACCAATATATTTTAGAATCGTAACGGCTTGTGTCGCGTTTTTTGTGGGTTTCAGGTTTTTTTTAGCTCCACTCGAATATGTCCATATATAAACTTGACTTTGTGGTGCAGTTTACATAAGTTTTATTTTATCGGAACTATCACGTCCCCCTAGGTGTGTATGTTAGTTATTGCTCATTGGAACCACATATTGTGTTGGATATACAATTGCTACATTTGGTGGCATCTATTTACATCACATGGCTGGTTAATCAGGACTCAATTATCAGGGAAGGTCACATTTCTGTAATTCAATTGTACAGGTACATGATGGTATTGATAAATTCATTATATAGGTCTATAACACATCATAACATTCTCAAGGTGCTTAATATATGATATGATTGATACACAAGATATGATGAAACAGTAACAACTTAGGAGGAAAAAATACAATGCATGTGAATAGACTCGACTGTGCATAGACCGACTAGTTAGTGAATAAAAACGTCTGGTTTTGTGGTAACTGTGGCACTTCGGCTGTATCGTTGGGTCCGATGCGGCTGTTGCTGGAAGAGACATTGTGTGGTCGAGTGGAGAGCACGTTGTAGAGTGTATCAAAACACTGGGTCACAAATTCAATGGCGCATTGTCATGAATGGCTTTAGAAGTAGGCGGGACAATGTTGAAAATCACTGATCTCTTATCAGGAAGCCAATGAAGTAGACGATGAATCGGGTGATACAGTGACGTTTGCATACTGGACTGATGATATGTACTAATTGCTGCTGTGTTTTCAATGCGCTAAAACGACTCCAGTCATGCTCAGTGATACCTTGCAGTGAAAGATTCCAACCGACAGGTCATGAACGCATGGATCAGCTTTTCAGCAGTGACTCAATATATGACCCAGGTAGTTTAGCCTGTTATTATGTCCCCCGGAGTTTTTGTGCGGTTTCATGGCCTGAGCCATATCGGAAAAAAAAACAAGATGGTGGCCACAAAAAAACCATCACTTTTTTCAGAAACGTACCAAGGTATCATCACGAGAACTTCTGTAAACATACATCGGGCCCTGAGGTACCTTGCTATTGAATTTCAGCCGAATGGGAAAAACTAGATGGCCACTACAAAAAAAATAACATTACTTTTTCCGGGAAAAAGACGTCATGTACTTTATTCTGAAACGTACCAAGATATCATCACGAAATTTTGTGTACACATACATCGTGCCCTCACGGAGGTTGCTATTGAAATTAAGCCATGTCGAAAAAATGGCCCATTGGTGATGGGGGGGGGGGCGACGTCACGCGCTTTATTCCGAAACGTTCCGGGGGACACCAGTGCGGTCGTGAGACCGACTGCCTCTCCCGACCGTCCTCTAGTTATGTATATATTCCTGGTAGGTTCCAAGGAAGCAACAATACATGAGCATGTCCAGTATCATAGATATCGTGCATCGTTTAGGTAAAGAAATATATCATTAGAAGAATTACTCAAATCACCGAATTCTTTGATCAAAGGTGCCAATGAAGACTTGTTTTGCATGGAACTCGTTTCAGGCACAACATTCGAAATGTGCATTTCACACCACTATTTCTGCTTACATTTTGCTCGGATTCCTTCTCGTTGTGAGCACAGTTTTTGTTTGACTTCATATTTTCTTGAATTGACTTCTGGTACAGTTTCTCACAGTCATCAAAATGTCATGAACTTTCAATTTGCAGAGTAATAGTCAGGGTATAACACGTCTGGCCAGTGTTCTCTCATACACACTAGTTTGATAAGAATGTCGTTTGTCAGAAATCAATGCCCGGGAATAACTCACTTTCCACACCATAACCACGTGGTGCCTAGGACTATATTTCACTTGTCAATTATATCGGATGATATTTCGCTGTTATGCGTCATTACATATGGGAATAGCTAAATGTTATTTGGACTCTAAATAGTGCAAGTGTAACCCGTATAAGAATATTGATTAACCCGTTTGTTTTTCACTCTTCGTTATCGGGTGAAAATCTGGGACGTTCTTGATGATTGCTTTTAGCATTCTCGAGTGCGCAATTTCCCGTTGATTTAACAGATTGTTTTTCGTAATCTTGAACTAGTTCATTGTACAAGTGAAAAAAAAAGATGATGAGTAAGGGAGTGTGAGGGAATGAGCATTCAATTAGCAAAGTAACACTTCGCAAAAGGGACAGCAGATGTAGGTGTCAGGCAAAACCTATGAGATCCAAATCAACTCTCTCGGTTTCCCCTAATTGGATCAGTGCTGGTCGTCCTGTATCCTCCACCATCTTCTTGAATTTTCAGCAAGCTATTTCTCCTTTCTGTCAAACTCACTTGATCGCCGACTCTAAGCAGTAAATTCGATTACTGATGTTTTGCTCAACGAGAAGGTGCAGGTTGTTGGAATCAGAGTAAGCGTAGCACATTCTCAGCCACTCGGGAGGATTTGAACACCCAGTATATCTTTGATTATGCGTCCGTTGAACCACATTCTAATTTCCATCTAACGCATATGTATATGTATTGTAGCGCGTCCAATATCGCCTGTAAGAATCTGTCATCCCGACTTCTTCTAGTCATAATTTCAGTACACGTCCATTTTTTTTGCATTAGCTTTCCTGTCATTTCTCATTATTACTTGAAAACATCATACACTACACACAGAATTGAGTGAAAATTTAGCTTCAAATTGTCGGCGTAAAACAACTTCATAAAATTTAGTTTATCTGCGACAAATCATCATTATTAACAGACCTTAGCTGTCCTGTGACTGATGAATGGGAGCAACAAAGTCGACACATCATCGACTGTAAGCGAAGGAGCATGGAAGCTGCTTTAGTGATTGTTCACTTCACAAGACGTTCGTCTCAGGCAAACTCAAACAAAATCGCTGGGAGCTTGGGATAGCATTTTACTCCTGTGAGAAGTATGAGACGATATTACACTGTTCAAAGACACACATGTGGGCTGGCATAACAGTCTTGAATCGTGGTGTAGATTGAAATCACATCTACAAATGTACATGACGATATGTTAAACTATTTTAATTACAGATGAATATTTCAAATATGTATACATGTACCTACTTTACAATATATTGTGACAATCTACAGAGACTTTAGAACGCGGTCATAATTGAAACTTCATTCATGAGCCAATGTATTGTTGATCAAAAAGATGCTTACCAAATGGTGCCTAATGCTATCCATTAACCTATCATGGAATTCCAACAGCAGATCTAGTGAGTTTTGACATGAACATGTGTTGCTAAGTTTCGTCGTAATCGGAAATATCACGTGCCCGTTTTTTTGATAGGGTGATATCCACTAATATGTACAAAAAGACATAGATCCTAATCGATTTGAGTGTTAGTTGTTCCGTCTGGGAGCATCGGTGAATTGCGTTGGGTTTGCAGTCGCCACGTTTCGCGACATCAAATTCTATCACATGGCTTGTTAATCAGAACTCAATTATGGAACAGAAGACACAACTTGAACTTTTTCCAATATGGAAAGTACATTCCAGTTTCTGTCACACAATTACACAGTTACTGTCATCCAATTGTCGAATATTCCATGCAAGAGAGCAATGTTTCCATTCTACAGTACTAAACTGTCTGCTACATTTCGCACAGTCATCAGAAAATGATAAATTTCCCATTTGCAAGGTAATACCTAGGGATCAAATATTTACAGGGTCGGTGCATCGTTACATTCAGTGCAGAATTGCACCTAAATTACTTCTATATACTGTAGGACCGCAAGCCAGAGACACACCCGATCCAGCCCAGGTTTACCAACTGAGAGAAATTCCTCTTCATCCATCGATCTCAATTTCCACAGATTCCTGGATCTTTGTAGAGTCTGTAGTAAGTGATAGGCGCTTTCATGGCTTGTTATGCGATATAATATATGTTTCCATTTTCAAAAACAAATGTAAATCCGGGTTTATCAATAATATGTGCACCTTTGTGTGCGGAAACATCTACATAAATTGGTATTCTCTGCCAGCACATGTTCGAATTTCGTTTATCGGGGGAGGATTCAGGATTTTTTAATGCGGGTGGGGGTGGGGGGTGGTCTTCTTTATTGGACATAACCTTTAGACAGTGCGAGTGAGCGAAGCCTTATGTGGTCTGGGGGTTCGGGGCTCGGTAAGCTCCCTGAGAAATTTTCGGAATTTATAGTCTCTGAGATGGTTTCTGAGGTGTATTTCACAACTGTACTTTTTGAAATCAACAAGTAGAATTTTACTGCAGAAGTCTGCTTATGTTGTAAATGGAGGATAGATAACTGATTTTTTTTCAAAGAAAGGTCTAATAGTCCTACCATTATAATGCTATTCATGAGGTTCTTATACACCCGACATGGTGATGTTCTATCGTTTATTAATAATGATGAAACATTTACAATCATGAAACATTTACATATGTTTGTAAATACGATGTTGTCCATGGCATCGACTATACCACAATATTAATACACGATATTTCTTCTTTAACTAGGAAAGAAGATATTACCTTGCAGTAAATTTCCTGGTCAGCTCAGTTCGTATGTGGGATGAATCTCCAAAGCAGTCGGTTCAGGCGCGGGTTCGATCCCCGGCCTCAGCAGTATGTGAGATTGTATGTGGTCGCCAAACCGGGCAAGTGGATTTTCTCCAGGTTCTCTGGTTTTTTCCCACGATAATGACCATCCTTAAGATCCGAGCCAACAAGAGATGTTAAAATAAGCACATGCTTGTTCGTCAATTGTTTTAAATAAAGTTTGAGGTTTATTGTGATATATTGTGATAATATTACTGAAATACAAACATGTGAAAATTATTGGCCTTCATTCAACTCACCATAAAGAGATCGTTGGGAAGACAGAGAATTAGAGACAATATTAACTAGAAATACACCTAAGGCTCCAAATAAATGGAAATGTGAGTTTTCTTAAGATAGTGAGATATTCAGCTCGGAGCCACCGCCATTATCCATGCAAACTACCCTTATTTTACTATGACCAGTTAGACATCCCCCTGTACTTGCATCTGGCACAAACCGTATAAAAATTATTACTTGCGAAAGTAGAAGCAATGTAAAGGTTTTTGTTGTACCTTCAGAACATCATTAACATCGGTCTACTTCATTAACTGTTAAGGATAATCTTGCGGTATGACTATTATAGTCTCTAGTCTCTAAACTGCTACGACAAGGATATGTTTTACCAAGACTTATCGCTGCGTTTAAGAAATTCTATGGACGTCATCATGATCTGGTTGATAAATACAGCAAATCCATGTCTGCCATGCAACTAGATCTATTTTCATGTTAATTTTGGGGAATTCATGACGGGTGCCACTAGTGGGGCAGGA
Source organism: Terebella lapidaria (assembly GCA_949152475.1). Taxonomy (NCBI): domain Eukaryota; kingdom Metazoa; phylum Annelida; class Polychaeta; order Terebellida; family Terebellidae; genus Terebella; species Terebella lapidaria. Next base: position 75,487,905 of record OX424555.1, read on the forward strand.
AATGCTCACTCTTTCCGGAACACCTGATTTCACCTCCTGATGGCCATTTACGGGGGTTCATGAGTTTCCCTGTCATTTTTGTTTTCTCTCACTTCGTATGCCTGATATGACTTTCTGTCCCCGGACTATGAGATTGGATAACGGACCCTGTTTTGTTTGCTCGGAATACTTGATACTGGGTATTGATTCCACGTCTATAGAACTAATACCATTATAGAATACAGGAAAATATTGTGCTATGCGAAGGGCCGACTGTCTTCCGATTGCCCCTAAATGACAGTGAGATGCAACAGACATGTGAAATAATCCCCAGATGGATCTACTACATTAGCTTATTCGCAACTGAAATTAATATGGTTTTCCTGCATTGATGCTATAATATTTTCTGCCCCTTCTTTCGTGTTTGCTATGGACAGTACCTATAGCGTAATGTCCATTTTATGCCCATTTTCTATTTTTTTATGTGATCTACGAATTGACGTATAATACTATCGAACAACGTATCATGGAATTATAACAGCAGATTGTCGAGTGATGAACTGAAAATCGCCCTGTGTTACATATCCTGTCTCTCATGGGTTTTTGGTTTTCCCATTACCTTCTTCTGAATATGTCCATATATAGATATGACCTTGTGTTGCAATTTACAAAGTTTCTTCTTTCTGGAAATTTCACATGCCACTTATACCAATACATCTACTATTTCAGTGTGTATGTTAGTTATTGCTCGTTGAGGCCACCTGTAAATTGCGTTGGGTATACAATTGCCATAATACATGACATCAATTTCGATCACATGGCTACTTAATCAGAATCCAATTATTATATAGGAGATAGCATTTCTAGGTCAGACTGGATGTTATACCGTATTCAGTAATCAATTAGTGTCCATTGTGAAGAACCTGTGTCACTTACACTCGACATTGAAAATTGAAGTGTAAGGTCAGCTGTGCTGGAAGACGAATATCTGCAGTATACTATCATCAGCTTCAGTTTATTCTACACAGTGAGCGCTGTATTCTACAGGTACATGAAGATAATAATACGTGTTTTTTTTAAAGGGCCACAAGCTAGCAAAACCCCTTGGTCATCACACTAACCCTGTGAATGTTCGTTAACCAGACATGCGATGACAAAGTCATTGTCAAATTATCGCAAGTGGGCACGTGTCTGTATCTTGCGATATATTATGTTGGCATATCACCAATATATCTTATGAAATCAATCCATTTATCAAGCGATGAGCTTGAAAAATCGACTAATCCGAAAGACGGCAGTTCTTTTTTTAGCCCAAGAGGCTGTGACGTCACAACGTGAATATCAACACCATAGCATTGCCCCGCAATTTACGTAATTGTACGTATCACCCTGCAGCTAGCCGCCGAACGTTAACTGACCCAATTCCTTTGTGTTGGGGTCAGGTCATGTTTATGTTAACGTTCTGTTGTCTTCAAAAGTCAGACACATGATGTAAACAGGTGAAAAATAACAATTTCCAAGTAAGTACACTTTTATAATCTATTCGATTCCATGTCCGAGGATGTTATGTAAAGTTGTGCATTAAGATTGCTACACTGGGACTAACAGTTTGGATGAAAAGTGTCTTGCACTGCGACGATGTAACACTAAAGTCCGGGATGGATGTGAACTTCCCTCAATTTGGAGCATGAAAAGTTAGTATTTTTGAGAGAAACTTAGCATACATGTACAATGGTTGTTCAGTTTAAAGTTTATATACAATACATTGTTGTATCTGTCCGATATTTTGTGTTGTCAATTAATCCTTGATATGTTAACGTTCTAAGGCTCGGGTAAACGTTTTGTTGATGCTTGAAACGTAATCATGGATTTCTACTCTCGCCATATGGAAGCAACATTTATGAGGTTGAGATTCTCGGGCTTTTAGGTTCATTGTTCGGTACATTGTATAGGCCGAACGAAATTGAATAGCACTCACATATATTAAATCCTGAATATAATTCGATCCACAGAACGTTAACCACGGTAGCAGAATGTCATTTCAACAACAAAACAATTATCACTCGTGTATTACACCCATTCATGCCCCGTTTTCACATACTATCCAATATATGTACATTCAATGTTACATATGACATTTCGCAATATTGTTTAAGGACTAAAATTAGGTACAAAAATACATTGAATAGTGAACGATGTTCGTGGAAATGAGCAAAGTGTCAACATTACATGACACTTTTCTCAATAATTGGCTATAAAATTAAGACTCAGAGCAATACATGCAATTCTAGGGTGCTCTGGAATAGAATCCACATTTAGTTGATGCACAAGTCCAACAATATGATAAGGATAAATATAGTTTTTTCCCGTGTATCTTCATATCTGGTGCAATAGAACGTTAACATAAACATGACCTAACTCCAACACAATAGAATTGGGTCAGATAACGTTCGGCGGCTAGCTGCAGGGTGTGTATGCTTCACAGAAAAGGTGTTCAATCATGACAGTCGTAAGGTCAATTGTAGGCCCTTCCCCATAGGGTTGAGCCCAGTCGACACGGGTAGGACAGATAGCCAAGGTTTCATACCGGGCTCGTCACAAATATCAATCAATAATAATAAAAAAAAAAAAAAATCGAAACTTTCAATTATCTCCATACGGACTCCAACCCCCCAACCCCTGTAGCACACCACTAATTTTGGCGGAAATATACGTCCTATCAGGGCTTATACCCGCCCCCCTCCCCCATTATCCCCCCGTCCAAATTTCATATATATTTGACACAAATCTATAGGCCATAGCCTTATAAATTTCGGGATAAATGTATATAGGCCCCTAGCCTATATTTTACCATGAATAATTTGTTACGTAACGCTCGTGAAATCCCTTCCCACCCCTTATCACGCACCGTTTAGCCTGAGATCCTCAACCTCTGCCGTTATATTTTTATTACACCTAAGGGCAGGGGCGGATGTAGAATTTAACATTATATTATATTGTATTATATTATATCACTTTCAGCAAGAGTGAGACATGCTTGGACGAAAAAAGGTGAACTATGTCAGCAATTAGCGCTCCCAAAATCCAGACATGAAAGTGAGTTGAATACGGATGAAGCCCAGTCAAGATTATTAAAGTCATCTTGACTGAATTTTATTACCATCATTATTAATACGTATCGACCTATTACCGATAGCAAAAGATAACGACAAACTCGTATATACTCTAGAGGTCCTAATTAAGAATATGGTGCATTTACATTAATTTTATCGCATTATATTCACGTTCAGAGCCACCACAAGAAAGAAGAGCTCCAGCCGTTCCCGATGAGCCGACCCCTATAAAGCAACGACGGGTGGAAACCTCCCGGCATGCGCAAAATTTTTAATTGGATGTCACAAATGGTAAATAAGTTGTAATGTTGGACATAGGTGCTTGAAAACTTTTTACCCTTGGGTCTGTCTGTGTATTTGTGTGTGTGTGTATCTGTCTGTCTGTCTTTCCACGCAAATAACTCGACGACAAACAATTAGATCGACTTGAAACTTATAAGGTATGAAGCGGCATGGCAGGGGCTCGGTCTTCCTCAATTTTTGTCAAAATCTGATAAAACGATCGCCATGGCACGGAAAAAGTGAAAATCACATAATTGGGTATATCTCCGGTCCTAATCGATATTTGTTTTTCCAACTATTTTTGTTCTCTTCTGCCATTGTATGGTGTACGACCGATAGTCTGGCAAATAATACTCGCCAATATCACCCAAAGTCGGAAAAATTCGGAATTTAAAAGTAACTTGATCATGATCGACGTGCTTTAATTAACAAACTGGAATTAATCTGCAGGGCGAGGGTTCGCATGTTTGGTTCTGTAAATAATTAGGGCATTCTGACATATTTATGGTTTTGCCAGAATTCTTTTCTTGCCTCTTTTCCCCCCACATTTCTAGGTTACCGGACCTTTGGTCTGATAACATATTGCCGTGGCGTTGCGTCCGTCGTCGTCGTCGTCCGTCGTCGTTCGTTTACATTTTTATCTTTAAAGTTAACGATCGAATATTTCTTAAATTTTGCACAAGAATGCCTAAAAAAATGTTGAAAGGGAGGTATTTTTATTTTTTGATTCTCGCAATTTTTTGGACGAAAAACGGCCAATTTTGGACTTTGACGGTCGATTTCTCGAAATGTGTTTAGTAATTTTTTTTCTTATTGATGCATAACACTCCTCATATGTACCCCTGTGACATGTATAAGTTTCGTTGTCCTTGAATCGCTCGAAGTGGGCCATTTTGGGCCCAAACTCGGCCCAAATGGGACATTGAACATTCCCATGTCAAATTCCCGTATGCTTTATAATGGAGCAGATTTTTCCAAATATCTCACTTGATTTTGAGGTTAGAGATTAGGTATCAATTGTGGATATATAGGAAATGATATACGCAGAATATTCTGATGACCTTGAATTTGACCTTTGACCTAATTTTCATGGTCATAACACAAAATGGCTAATATCACGCTTATTATCGACTTTTCACCTTATATGAATCAATTGCGGCAAATGATATATACTGAATATATACATTACCTTGAATTTGACCTCTGACCTCATTTTCAAGGTCCCAGGACAAAATGGCTAATACCTTCTTACAAGGTATCGACTTTACAGATTAGGAGTCAATTATGAACATATAGGAAATGATATATACATATCATTCTCGTGACTTTGAATTTGACCTTTGACCTCATTTTCAAGGTCAAAGAACAAAATGGCTAATATCTCGCGTATTATCGACTTTACAGATTAGGAATCAATTGAAAACATAGAGAAAAGGATATATGTTCTCATGACCTTGAACTTGACTTTTCACCTCATTTGCGAGGTCACATGACAAGATGGCTAATATCTCACTTACTAGCGACCTTACAGCTTAGGAATCAATTGAGGACATACTAGAAATGATATATATGCTGGATATTCTCATGACCTTGAATTGACCAATGACTTCATTTTCAAGGTCATGTGACAAAAAGCTAAGATCTAAAATATATATAGTTCGGTATCCTTTCTTAGCCCTTGGGCTAATTTTTCGTTTCCGGATAACTCGAGAACACCTTGAGCTTTGATCTCGAAATTATCACCAGTAATTGAGCGTTTTAAGTAGAGAAACCCTATTGCTTTGGAACCGGGTACGAGGTCAGGTTGGTCCTTGTGGCCGAATGATAACTAAAAAAGATTTGATTTGTCGTTCTAAAATTTTACACAGTGATTTATTTAGTGTCAAGTGACCTTCGACCCAGTGCTCAAAACCTGTTTTGCTGAGTCTTCCTACAGTAAATATCTCAGAAATTCGCATCGTAGAGCGAAACAGACGTTAGTTTCAGACTTCTGGGCCTAGACAAACATTCTACATTGGGTGAAATTTGACCGCAGCTTGAAATTTCTTCTGTTGAATCGATATGTTGGAAACGGTGCGTCATAGAGTGAAACAGATGCTATTTTCAGACAAACATGCCTAAAGGGCATACTGGATTACGTGTGATCTCGGCCTTAAATTCATTTGCTGACTCAACATTTTTTGTTTGCTTGATATCTCGGGAACGGTGCCTCGTAAATCCGGACTCATGGACTCTGACCACATCTGCTGAGTCGGCATTTTTGGTTTTTATCGATAACATAGCTGACCTCATTACTTGACCCTGAAGAAGTTGTGACATTTATATCTACTACGTAATGTAATTATATCGTGTTTTTCTGTTCTATACTCCAACACAACTGTCAACATAACGTCGAACGGACATTATATGACAATCTATACATACTGTATCTCCCAGTTGAAATGCCTCAAGGCCTCTTCAGGCCTCGACGTCTCGTTTTTTTTCTTGTGTGTGATATTGTCTCGTTTTTCTTCCTTCTGAATAGATGGGTCTGTTGGTGTTAACACACTTTGTCATTTTGTTGCAGGACGAATACCACTGTTGCTACACGATGAAGCTGAGTCTGAGCAAACAAACCCACTGTCCCAAACACAACAAGAACATGTGCATAGTTTGTCGGGGTCGAGTAATGCCATGTGTTCTATAAATTGGTCTGATATATCAGAGGAGGTTGGAAGAATTATCACCACAGGTTCAGAACTTGCTGTCATCTCAGCCGGCCTACAACTTCCCCTCCCAGAACGTCAACACCCTGAAAACAGCAGGAAGTTGACTTTGCAGATCCAAAGGAAGTAGGTCTGCAGCGAGTGATGGCGGACCTGCTGCAGTTGGAAAGAGTTAAGGAGCCAAAGAAGGAAGGAGAAAGTCTGGAGATTGAGGTGGCTAACCTGCTGCGGGTGGGAGGAGCCATGGGGCCAATGAAGAAACGGGAAAGTCTGGAAATGGAGATGGCGGGCCTGCTGCAGGTTCAAGGAACCAAGGAGCCAGGGAAGGAAGAGGAAAGTCTGGAGATCGAAGTGGCGGACCTGTTGCAGTTGGAAGGAGCCAAGGAGCCAAATAAGGGAAGAGATAGTCTGGCGATTGAGGTGGCTAACCTGCTGCAGGTGGGAGGATCAAAGGAGCCAAGAAAGGAAGGAGAAATTCTGGAGATCGAGGTAGCAGACCTGCTGCGGTTGGAAGGAGCTAAGGAGCCAAGAAAGGAAAGAGATAGTCAAGCGAGTGAAGTGGCTAACCCGCTGCAGGTGGAAGGAGCCAAGAAGTCAAAGAAGGAAGGAGAAAGTCTGGAGATCGAGGTGGCTGACCTGCTGCAGGTGGAAGGAGCCAATGAGCCAAGAGAGGAAGGAGGGGGCTTGGAGAATGCAAGAGAATCAACACAGAAGAGGGCACGTAAGGCGAATTCAGCACAATGGAAGAGAAACGTCAACATCGAGGTGGCTGACCTGCTGCAGGTGGAAGGAGCCAATGAGCCAAGAGAGGAAGGAGGGGGCTTGGAGAATGCAAGAGAATCAACACAGAAGAGGGCACGTAAGGCGAATTCAGCACAATGGAAGAGAAACGTCAACAGAATTCAACGTCAAAAAGGGTTGGCCTTTCAGAATCCAGGGAAAGACGCTCACCCACCAAGGATGATGGATGAAGGGTGCAGGTCGTCTTTCTGTCAAAGATCTGGCATGCGTGATTGTCTCAAAATTGACCAAATAGCGAGAACAAGCGTCTTCGAATACTTCTGGATGGACTTGACGACGTGGGCAGAGAGGAGAGCATATGTTAGTGCGTCTGTTCAAGTCAGTGCCGCAAGAGTCCCAACAACAGGTGGGAACAGCCGCAGGAACTTGTCAATCAAGTATTTCCTGCGGAATGGTAACGAGTCGTACCAAGTTTGCCAGAAAATATTTGCTTCAACGCTCGGAATACCAAAAAGAACCCTGCTTACCTGGATAACACCAAGAGCCATTGATGTCAACCCTGGTGATGAGGTGGATGAAACAGTGATTACCGAAGATGTGTATCAGAAGTCACAGAAGACACGAGTAGCGAAAAACAAAAGTACCACTGAAGACTTACGCAGGATCCACACTTACCTGTCAAGGTTGGCCACTGTGCCATCCCATTATTGTTGGGCAAAGTATGATGATATGAAGTTTCTGGAGCCGGGCACAACCTTGTCAGCACTGTATGCAGAGTACAAACGTAAAAGTGAAGAAGCGAGTTGTAGGGTCCTCAGCTACCCCCATCTTTTCCAATGTTTTCCACCAAGAAAAATATTCAGTATTTGTACCACGAAAAGATCAGTGTGACAAATGTCTCGCGTTTAGGAATAGAGCACTCAGTCAGAAAGATTACGATACACACAGGGAGATGAAAACAAAGGCACAAGAAGCAAAAGCAGCTGATAAAGACCTTGCCAAGGCAGACGATACAGTTTCCTGTTGGACGATGGATGTACAAGCTGTGATGTTGGCTCCAAAAACCCAAGCCAGCTGCATGTACTACAAAACCAAATTGCAAGTTCACAACTTCACCCTTTATTGCCTAGAAACTGGTGTTGGATTCTGTTTCGTTTGGGGTGAAGTTAATGGGAATGTCTCGAGTGAAGTATTTGCTTGGCTTCAGTACCAGCACTTCAAGAAAGTACTACAGAAGAATCAGTCACTCAAAACCCTGATCATATGGTCCGATGGATGTGGATACCAAAACAGGAATTCTACGTTGTCAAATGCCTATATTCATCTGGCTGGTGAGATGGACGTTGAAATTATCCAAAAATTCCTCGTCGCCGGTCACACTCAAATGGAGTGTGACTCCATGCACAGTATCATTGAACGCCGTATCCACGGGCCCATGTATTGTCCCAACGACTACGCCGTTGTGATGCGGGCTGCCAGGCAGAATCCACAACCTTACAGCGTGACTGAGATTGATCAATCGTTCTTCAACACAGGGTTCCAATCAGCATACCTGTCATCAATTCGACCAGGGAAAAAGGCTGGCGATCCAACCGTGAATGAAATGCGTGTTCTACGCTATGCCGAAGGCAAAGTCCAGTACAAACTAAACTTCAACGACAGTTATGCAGATTTGCCACAACGGCTGAAAACTCCGAAGAAGGTTGTCCTTACTAAGCTGTTCCTGGACAAACTGCCCATCAAAAGGAGAAAATTTGACGACCTGCAAGCACTGAAATCAGTTATTCCACCGGAATTCCATAACTTCCATGACAGTCTGCCACATGACTAAACTTGCATGACAACAACGTTGTATGAATTGGTGACCTCTCAGCAGTATTACTAATAGTATCGGCGTATCCAAGAGTGTAGTATGACATTGATGGCACATTTTACTGTATAAACGCCACCTGGTATGCAACAAATACACAACCATTTCACGAACATGTTTACTCTACCCACGTGCCATATATTCAAGACGATGTTTTGGTGCAGAACAACTACGACCGTTCTGTTGTACTCGTACTCATGTATATTGCTGTGAACTCACACATAGGTCGTGCGATGATAATGTTAAGTACGATGTATTTTATTTATTTATTTTACCGTATATTAACGTGCTTACCCACCTGAGGTAAAGTGCCAACACAAATATAATTAGTTGAACGTTACGAATATTAACAACAGTAAAATAAGAGTTTAAAGACAAACTATAAAACGAGTGACTGGTAAAAGAATAATGACTTGTGAGTACATTAAGAACGACTATGAATGAATGTTCAAGTGTAGTACGCAACTCGAAACAGATGAGTTTCGAGTGATTTCTTGAACGTGTGCTTGTTGGCGATTGCCCGGATGTTGGCAGACAGTGAGTTCCATAACCGCGCAGATGCCACACTAAAGCGTCTGTCACCGTACCTGGCAGACTTGGACCGCGGGACATCCAAGGTAAGAGTGGCGGCGGATCGAAGGTGGCGCGATGGACGATGGATTTGGATCAGATCCCCGACGTATGATGGCGCCCGGTCATTAAGGGCGCGGAATGTCAGCATTAAAACTTTGTATTCAATGCGCCGTGCGATAGGAAGCCAGTGGAGCTCGATAAGATGTGGCGTGATGTGATCATTACGGCGGGTCCTAGTGATAACTCTGGCAGCGATATTCTGAACACGCTGAAGTTTCTTTAATGACACATCTGGTACGCCGTAGAGCAGTGCGTTACAATAATCTAATCGAGACATTATGAGTCCATGAATTAGTGCTTTAGCGGCATCGTGTGTAAGATACTTGCGAATGCGTCCTATTTGGCGAAGATGGATGAAACATGACCTGGTTACTACGTCAGTGTGTTGCTTCATCGACATTGATTGGTCAAATATAACCCCGAGATCCCGTACGGCAGCCGATGATTCGATACTGGTGCCCCCGATGGTGAGAGACGAGGTACCACGAACTTCATGGGCTTTGGGTTTGAACAGAATATACTCCTTCTTGTCTGCATTGAGTTTAAGAAAGTTCTCACGCATCCATGTGTCAATGTCGTGCACACAGCGTTGTAGCTGATGGAGTGCATCTTGATGCGCATTTGGGTCATCGCGCTGAAACATGATATACAAATAATTATTATTGTGTATCGTCAGCGTACATCTGGTATCTGAGATTGTGGCGCCTGATGATTCTTCCCAGGGGTCGCGTGTACATGGTATACATCTTGGGTCCAAGAACAGACCCCTGGGGAAGCCCGTACTGGACCTTTATCTCATGGGACGACTCACCGTTTATCACAACAGTTTGACGGCGGTTGGACAAGTAGGACCTGAACCACTGGTATAATATGCCCGTAATGCCGAATTCGTGATGCAGTCTGTCGAGGAGTATTTCGTGATCAAGTGTATCGAACGCAGCAGATAGGTCGAGCATCACTAGTGCCGCGCATCGACCAGAGTCTAAAGCATCAAGGATATTTGACTGTACACGGACTAGTGCCGTCTCCGTTGAGTGGAACCTTGTGTAGGCACTATGATATTCCTCAAGCAGAGCATTAGCCTCCAGGTGCGCCGACAACTGGTTGGCCACAACCCTCTCCAGAAGCTTAGACAAACAGCTGATAGCTGACACCGGCCGATAGTTTTTTGACGATTCTCGATCAAGACCTGGGCTCTTGATAAGAGGTCTAACTTGAGAATACTTGAACTGAGAAGGAACCGTTCCCAAGCTCATAGAATCGTTAACGATATTAGTTATTATAGGGAGCAGTTCATCCGAACAAGCCTTTAACATATACGTTGGTACTGGATCAAGTGGACATGATTTGCTTGGTACCTTCCTAATTATGTCGCAAATGGCTTCCTGGGTGACAGGTTGGAATTCCGAAAAGGAATTTGTGACTGGTGGTGCGTCGCTCCTTATGTGTTCAGTGATTTCATTGTTGAACATTCCTACTCGAATACTGGTAATTTTATCCGAGAAATATGTGTTGAACTTGTCGGCCAAGTCTGAGGCAGATCCATGGGAGGAAAGGATAGCCTCGCCAGTTTTGCCCAGAAGGTGACTCGTAATTTTTTGTATGGCCTTAGTATCTGTACCACACTGTTCGATTTTTTGACATAATAGTTCTTCCGGGCAGAGAGAACCTTTCGGTTGACAACGTTACACTGTTGTCTATAATTTTGCCTGTCAATCTCGAGTTTGGTAGCATGCCACCTGTGCTCCAGCTTGCGGCGCTTGCGTTTGGCAGACCTTAGTTCATCATTATACCAAGGAGCGTGTGGTCTTCGTTTAATGATCTTTGTACATAGTGGTGCGTGTTTGTCGATTAGTTCTCGTAGTCCACTGTTATAACAATCGACGAGAGAATCGACAGTTTTCACAGACGCAGAAAATTGCGGAGATGATCGGATATCGCCCTTGAAGTCTTCTATGTTGACGGCACGTAATTTACGATACGTCACCTCTCGAGCTATTTCCAGTGGCTTCTTGAGCGTTGTTTCAAACACGACAGCATAATGATCCCCCGATGGATTTCCATTGGCATCGCTTAGAGCAGGATCAGTGACCGAAACAGACGACAGAATGGTGGGAGAGTCCGTCTTTGTCAAGAGGACGTCAAGCGTGTGACCTTTCTTATGTGTAGTCCCGACCATATGTTAATCCACATGATTGGATGGAATCCAAGAAACGGCATGTATCTAGGTTTGACGAGTTATCCAAATGGAAGTTCAAGTCACCAACCAGAAACAGATCTGAAGAGTTGAGGCTGTGATGTTCGATGTATCGCGTCCATTCACTAAAGAACACAGATGTCCTTAGGTTGTTCGATTTTGATGGTGGAGGACGATATATCACAGAGAGAAATATGTAGAGTAGAGTAGAAACGTTCAGTAGCGTTCATGAAATATGAACCATCGAATTTTTTTCCACTGCACACTTTTATTCACTGCACACCTGTATTGTTATGCAATATTCAATTTCACTTCGTCGTAATTTATTGAAGAATGACCAGTTCGGTGCAGTTTTGATATGACGTAGGTGGTAGATTCAGTACCGTTAGTTTGTGTGTGCGTGTGTATGTATGTTGAGATACAATCGGCTTGCAATAGCAGGTTCAAAACTGTTGAGGTATGAACACGGAGCAGACAGTCACCTAGCATTATACCTGTATGTAAACATAAATATATTTCTTAGTGCTGGAATCACCGCAAAATTGATGTTTGAACTTTACTGTCATTTGTTGTACTACACGTGTGAATATAATAACAAAATTTATTTCCCCATGACTAATGGAGAGCTGCCATACACTCAAGTACAACTAAATAGAACAATTGTGTTGTATAAACACGATATAATTATTTTCCGCAGATTCCGCGTTATTGTTTTTTTCCACATCTGTGGATCCGCGTTATTGTGTCTGTTGAGTGTGATTGTTTTCAATACGCCAACATGTTCGTCCACGCGTATTAATTAAACTAGTGAATAGTCGTCAACAGGTCGTCTTAATGTTCGATAGGAACTGTAAGTTTGGCTCAGTCGTCCTTGAAGAAACCAGCCACAAGAATTCCGATGTTCAGGAGTTTGTTGTGGTCTCAATTTCAATAAAAATATTCAAGTTGTGCAGGACATACTGGAACTACGGTAGGCTGCTTCGGCTCAACAGTTTCGCCAGAACCAATGTACTTGCAATTTGTTCTATATTTGAATAGAACGCCCCATAGCGAGGACCTCGATCCACACTAGAAGAACCAGGTTGAATTCAACATCGGAGTTTGGTGAAACAGGTCCCACATAGATCTAGGCCTACTGTCTCGGGCTAAGGCATGCATTGATTGTCATAATGTCATTACACACTGCTACATTTCAATGGAACTGCTACATTTGCTACATTTCAATGGAACTATTGTATGCACTAATTGTCGAGATTAATACCAAAAAAATACGCCTGTTTATTAGTAACCATATCCTAGAAATGTCAGTGCACGATTCTTGACGGAAATTACATGACTGAAACAAAATAACAGCAACTCTTCTTTTTTCAGTAATTCTTAACGAACGAATCGAAAATAAGTGGTAAACTGGAAAGAACAGCGCCCTTCGTGTAGGTGGGTCAAATATAAATTAACATATTCTATCATCTGCATAGATGTGGCCGACTGCATGTACATATATAAATCTGGATCCCCAGCAATATCGCGTGCTCTTGATAAGCAATAACGCGGATTCAACAAACTTTAGATCAGGAACCAATTTAAGCTGTTTGTCGGAAAATAGATGGATTATTAATGTTTCTCGGACAGGAACTAATCCTAATACACATTTCTGTATCATGATTTACTTATTCATGTATTTGTATGGCTAATTTAGCACGAAAATGTCACCCGATTATGACAACTGTCACCCGATCAACGTATCTGTGGTCACTCGTGAATGATGATTATTGGACCAACAAAAATCAAACTATTGTCTATAGACCGCTGATACATTCCAATATTCCGTGGAACGTTTGTTGTACGCTAATGCCTCATGTATCTGTATGAATTCGTCGCTGTTACCAGGACCACTTCAAAACTTTTACCACAATAACACAGGGCCTAACTATAATAACGCGGAATTCAATTTTTAACCAGCAATAACGCGGAACGGGTGGCCACCGTGATATTGTACTGAACTGACTTATGGTACAGTTTCTCATTGTCATCAAAAAGTCATAAACTTTCAATTTGCAGAGTCAGGGACTAGAGCATGAATGGCCAGTGTCCTCATATACACCCTAGTTTGATGACAAGAATGGAGATTGTCAGACATCAATGGCCGGGAATAACTTTCTTTATCGGGTGAAAACCTGGGCGCTCTTGATGATTACTTTTAGCATTCTCGAATGCGCAATTCCCCTTTGATTTAACAAATTGTTTTTCGTATGCTTTGTGTTACTTCATTGTGCAAATGAAAAAGAAGTATGTGTCAGGGGAAACCTATAAGATCCAAATCAACTCCGTCAGTGCCACGTAATTGGTTCATCCTACACGTATATTCTTCACCATCTTTCTTGAATTTTCAGCGAGCTACCACTTAATTGATCGCTGTCTCTAAGCAAAAAATTCAATTACTGATTTCTAGCCGACGGGAAAAAGGTGTGAGTTGTGTAGTGAATATCATGGATAGCATGGAAAATTCTCAACAACTTGGAATGTAGTACGATTTTCAGCTAAACATAAATTATAAGGACACATCATATTTGAAAACGACAGCTTAATCAATATTCATATCCGGATTATATTTTACCCATATTCTGGTGGGTCATGCGTCCGCTGGTCAGGATGACATACTAAATCCCATCTACTGCATACATGTGTATACTGCTGATGATCAGTTGGCGCGGAATGTCCAGATTGCTTTCACTGATGTCGGATATATACATAGAGTCTAACACCAGTGTATATCAAGCCTAACCCTCGTGTATTCGTGCATGTATGCCGCATATTATATACAAAGAACGATGTATTTTTGAGATATATCACATGTTCAATTCACCTTCATCGTTGTAGTAAGAAAGGAATGACACTCACCATAGCGATCTTTTCGTCTAGTGACAGGTTCCTAGCATACATACATCTATAATCTAGCAGAATATTTCGTAATGGGGTTTCGAAATCTGCCAAGTTTTAAATATATTAAGTATGGGTGCTTTTATAGTCTGTCCATAACTTCACACAAAACTGGAAAACTGGAGCCCGTCGAGTTGTCACTAAACGTTGGTAACAATCAGCTCATATTAGTGCAGTTCGTAACATGTGTCAGACACAGTTACAGTTACATAGCTCATTTAGAAGTCATCAGATATCAGTCAAATCCGTCTATCACGTTATTGTTCACATAATAATCATTGTTCATGACAATATCACAGTAATTAGTTCCTCTGATATACTAATCAGTAGCAGTAATCAACCGACAGGAGACAACGTCCGAATGTCAGAATCCGGTACCTAGTTTGATCAATTCTACGTATTATTAACACCAAATTCAAACAGAGCATTGCCAATTCACAGAACTGGTGTCCATATCATTTGTGCTCCAGACTTATATATTGATATCCCTCAACCTCGGTACGGGGTTCATTACCCAAGAAGTGTGCGGTGAATTGTGCCAACGATCCGCCACTTTCATGGAAATTGAAGCTGGTAGAAAAAAGAGATGACGTACAATCCTTCAGAAATTTTTTAACATCCCTTGAACCGTTGGACTGGCGACGTAAGTGGAGCCTTTGGCCAAGGCCGACCGGGGAAATTTTTGGCCGTATGAATGGTGGGGGCCATTAGCCCACGTTGTGGCATAATCATTAGACCATGGAGGCATAATCACCATCCCCAATCGTCCACAACGTTGTGGCATAACCGCGTTGTGGCGATTAGCCCACGTTGTGGCATAATCAATAGACCACGAAGGCATACACACCGTCCCCAATGTAATGCAACTTATTGTGTACTTTTGTTGACGAAGATACCTATACTATAGAATTATAGATGTTTTGTTGTATACAGAGTGTGAAGAGATCGGTGACATGTCTGACATAATATTTCGTAACATCTTATAACATGGATAGGGTCACCCTTGAAAGTCCAACTGTACATGTACACGCTATGTGACAACTATGTACCTACACCTTACAATTTTGTGTCACGTATGGATTTTATTCAATTCTACACATTGGATGTTTGGGTCCGTGGAACATGTCAAATGACCATCGACACATACTACATAAATGGTTTAATATCACTTGGCCGATGCAACCGACTGCCTCTGGCCTGTGTGGTGAAGCCAGAAATAAAGCGAGAACACGAAACTAAATCACGAAAACACGAAGCGAAAAAGTCGTGATTACATTTCGTTTCGTAATTTGGTCTTTTCGCTTCGTGTTTTCGTCATTTCGCTTCCTAGTTTAGTTCTTTCGATGCGCAGATTCACAATGTGAAACAGAAGGTGAGAAGTGCCCGCTTTTACTTTAGTTTGATTGTTAACATGGTTAACTTTATGAATGATACTCATTCTTAAATTATAGTATCATTCATAAACTTAACAATCAAACTGAAGTAAAAGAGAGCACTCTCACCTTCTGAAAATCTGTTTTACAGTTTGAATCAGCGCATGCGCACATATTAGCCGATGATTACTATCGAAAGAACGAAACTACGAAACGAAATGACGATAACACGAAGCGAAAAGGCGAATTTACGAAGCGAAATAACGAAATGTAATTTCGACTTTTCGCTTTGGGATTTCGCCCTTTTTCAGAACTCTGACTTTTTGTTTCGTACTTTCGAGTATTCGCTTCGTACTCCTAACTTTTCACTTCGTGTTTACGCGTTTTCGCCTAATTTCCACGGGCGAAAACACGACATCTTAAAATGGCCGCCATCGTACACCTAAACGACCACATGTGGTACAAAACAAACAAAGCGTAGTTGATAAAAAGCTAAGACACACCTTTTGTGATGAAGCAGTGCCATCTGCCGATGACACATGCAATAATATTTTGATAAATGCAATTAATTGAGAACTCGATTATGTAATAAAAATGATCAAATTAACAACGACTACGTTCACAGTGCAAACCAATTTCAGAGATTCAATACAGACATCCCTAGGCAATTACTGTGAAATTAATTTGTGGGCGTTGCCGGGCAAACACATTACATCTTCCTCATTTATCTCGTGACTATAAAGAACGGGCATGAGTGTGAAACTAGGCTTTCCAACAAAGATACTATGTATTTGGTTCGTACTTCGAAGTTAAACACATATCTGTTTTTTTACAATAAGGGCGATATGGCAGATAAATTCTGTCAATTAGGAACTTTCAATTCCCTCGGTTGATGCATATAAAGCAAATTTAGATCACATCTTCAGTTTGTCATCTTAACACGATGGTGTGCCAATATAAAATGACATTTTCCATTAAGTTAAAATTGATCAGGTTTCAATTTGATTCCTGCAGACAAGAAACCGATCGTGGCTCTTCCCCCCATTTTCCGTCTCTTCTTCTTCGTCTTTGGTTTCATCTCAAAGCTACAAGTGTAAAAACATCAACTACACAATTTGTGAATTTAAAAACAAAATCAACGACACCCTTTTGTGCAGTCCGGGATTTCACATTATTGGTTGGTACCACGGGAGTAGATAGTACCATTTTCACAGCACAGGGAAATAGCTGTTTCTCCTATTATTCATTATTCAGTTGTGATTGTTGCTGATGCTGCTGATTCGTGTAATTGAATATCCAAATCATGACCATTATAATCAGTTCTTATTAACAGACCGTGGAAACATGCTGTAATCAATCATAGAGGTAAGCCGTTGATATTATTTTCTACTCCCATGATGGTCACACACTAATGTTACTTGGCAGTTTCACCGCTTTCATGCCATTAATTTTGAGGATCGATTCACTCGAGATACTAGAAACATACTGCAGTCCATCAGCGGGGACAAATTGCTAATCGATTAGAGTTTGATAATTGAATTCGGACGTATTACTGTTATCAGCTCAAAGCGGAACTGTGCTTAATAATGTTCAATCTCTGGTGAGCGAAAGAAGGAAGCTTTTCAACACCTGCCTTCAAAGATAGATGCTCTGAAAAAGAATGTTTCCACACATCACAAAAGAAAAGACGCAGAGAATATACTCAGAGTTCTTTGCCTCTGTTACGATCATCGACTGGTCGCTTAATATATCATCAAGTGCTGAAAATGCTCCATGGGCAAGTTTCCACCGTTTGATCACTTTACCGACCACGCTTATAGGGCATATGGTATATAATATCAAGTGCTTAAACAAATTTCCCGTACCATTTTCTCAGAAATCTGCAGTTTTGTTATTGCCACTCGTCTCAAGATGTGATATAAGCCGATTATGTTTGCTAGTTTTGTGCATCACTGAATGGCATCTAGCAAGTTAAGCCAGCTTCCTTGGTGTAATCCTATACCCTGTACGGTGTTGAGGATGCATGGTAAGAACGCAAACTCATGACTCCAGTGATTGCCGGAAATAGTATTAGTGTCTTAGTTTGGGAGACGTTGGATTTAACTTGGCATTTATAACTTAGACTCCAATGTTCAGCCAGCACTGTTAGGGCTTGGATTATTCGTGCCAAAGTGATCAAATGATCAAAACATGATGTTTTGACATTTTTTAACATCTAACTTGTGTCATTCCGGAGTAAATAGAATGTTATCAACAGAGAGAAAAAGACAAGACCATTGATCAGTACCTAACCAGGTGATACTTACAACCGCCAAACCAGCATATCAGACCAAGCAATAATACACGCCCAACCCTAAACCACGTGGAATTGAATCGAAGTATAGAGCTGAGAATTCTACCCCAGGATTCTTCGACAGCCAGGACGTGCCTGAAATGCCTAAAATAACCAAGTTGGTATTTCGTTTTTCTCGACAATAGCTAGGGAAAAGACAGGCCACTCCTACTTTGATAACATGGAAACGGGGCAAATAAATGACTACATATTTTGTCACACCCATGACAACGGTTCCCCATGGACATTGACTCATGCCCGACGTGCCTGTGATCTGTCAATGCACCACAATGCAACAGTCACGCAAACGTAATGATGTCACAACAAATTACTGTACAATTCAATGTTTGTAGCCTTCCCTCGATATCGTGGTGAGTCACGTCTGCTATTATGTTCTTGCGCATACACCTACTGTAAAATTCTAAAATCGATACATAACTGTATAAGCTACATCAGCATGTATCAGAGTCGTGGCCCAGATATGACCCTCGAGCACCCCCTCCCCAAACCACTAAAACCCAACAACTTTTTTGAAGTCCAAAAGCATACTGAACACGATTTTGAATGTTATCAAGAAAAAAAATTGGGATGAACTCCATGTTAACACCATTTAAACATGGGAACCCCTAAATGCATTTTCGCGATTTCAGCAGAGTCAAATTAGAGGGTATACTGTACTTCGTAAATAACCTAGTATAATATGTTATGTAAAATTGGGGAGGGAATTGAAAGCCTTCCTAATTATGTCTTCATATCGGATCTGCTGAGAAAATAATTTGTCTATGGCAAGTCAAATAATATTTATATCGACAACTCTGAACAATTTTTCCAGATCCCCAATCCGGACATGGGGTGAGTTTATGTGTTCTTGATTGTCCACTATTTCTATCCATCACAATGGTTGTCGTTCACCGTCACTGCCTGTTTCATTCCCATCCAGTGCACCGTTATCCGAGATGGGCACATCATCATCATCATCTGTGTCTCCAATATCATCTACTATATGTGCCAGTTCCCACAGTTGAGATGGCAGCATAGTTCGTTCGTACCACAGAGATTCTAGATGGTCATATTTTTGTGTCCATTCGTGACCTTCGGGTGCCAGAGGAACATCCTGTTCTGGGACACGCGCTTGCTTCTACATCCTAACCTGATAGTTTACTCGATATATGTGCTGTACAACGCTTCTTCTGCAGGGGGTGAAGTCGTTATATCGATGTTATGTGAAGGTGTTAACACTTCATAGCGGGCACACATCTCATTGTTTCTGAGAAGTCGTAATTCATCAACTTTGTGAACCCTTGGTCTACCATAGATGGCACACATGAATGCTTCAGTTCTTCCACAAGTTGTGATGGCATGTTCCATGTGTCACAGACTTGTGCAAGCACCGGAACGTAGCGAGGAGTTTTCAGTTGCATTTTGATATGCTTCATCTTCCCAATCCCCTTGAATGGGCTTGTTGTGTCACAACCACAAAAGGTGTGCACCAGAGCCGTGCAATATTGCTGGGAGTAGTTCTGGGCTACATTAGTAACGATGATCAGCTCTATCTTATCACCAGTTGTTGTGTCGAAAAGGAGAGTAATGCCTTATGAGCTTAGGAGCATAGTGCAAGAGCAGAAATAATATATCTGTGTCTAGACTTTTTACTCGTACGCAGGTGTAGTTGATTCTATGTGTATATTCACAGTAGAGTACAATCTTGAAGGGCAGTTTCTGTAGTACATGACATGAGGATGTTCTCAAATCGTCTGAGGTGTGCCACACCATCGAATATTAGGATGAACTTCCGTCCCTGAAGTATTGTTGCAACAGCTGGGTGAATTGTTTTTTTTCATCATTGGAAATCCATCATTCCATCTAGTCGGGTGGCTTCTCGGTGGCTTCGCCCTTCACTATCTGTTTCTCACCTGTACCTTTCACCTTCCGTCCAATGGCTTCAACAAAATTAGGCAGACACCGGTCAGTGGTGAATATAACATCGGCAGTTTTGGACATGTCAAAAAATGGAGCATATCGGACTGAAGCCACTGGGCATGTCCTAGAGGTAGTAAAAACATGTATTTCCAACTACATCCGAAACTGTAAAATTGAACTGCAATGTCAGCTGGACTAGAGGACTACGCCTGGATATCTACAGAGTGTTAGATCCTCACAGCGAGTGTTAATGTGAACAATTTCCGTTTCAATGTATGGTAACATAGGTTCCATATCATGTATTCACTGTCATAAGAACAATTATAACACAGTATCATTTGCAATGGTTGATCGAATAAGTAGTGAATTGGCTCAGATCCCAAGAATCGTCCAGAGTTAGCATTATTAAAAGTCGTTTTGTAGATTTGCTCACATTCTTTTCGGATGAGCAGTTTTTGGCTCATTATATTGTATAGAACTGACTTCTACCGTTTTTTACAGTTCATTAGATAATCAATAACTTTATATTTGCAAGATAATAGCCCAGCATATGATCGGTCTATTATATTCATTAACTGCCAAAGAAACTCTTTTCATCCATCGAGTTCAATTCACAAGTCCTCTGATATTTGTAGTTTCTGCAAGGATTCTTGTTTTGTCGTCCAAAAAACTGAAACTCTTTATGGTAAGCAATATCTCCAAGATATATGATCTGTCTTCATTTTAGTGTTGCATTCTGATATTACATCATGATATTTTCCCTATTTCATTATGAGCTAACGATGTATGCTGGAACACGTTGAATTTACATACATTGGTACTCTTCGGTCGTCACAATACAATCCATTTCCACCAGCGAGACATAAACATGTGCTAATGGAACCTGAATTCCGATAAAGTGTTTGGTAAGCTTTTCATTTTGTCATTCATTCTCACCCAATTCTATTTCTGATGTTCCTTTCAGCTTCCACAGCCTGCTGAAAATTACCCCTTTCCGTTTTTGAGCTAAGTTTTATCATATGACAGGACCGTCGCAATTGGAACAGGTCGCAATTCAGTGGAAATTGTCTAACCCGAGTAGGCAATCAAAATGCCCTGAAATGACGAATGACATCGAAGCACCACCGCGTAACTTGGGTCTGTGTAGGCTCCACACAAATTCTTGCCAATGGACTTCTATATCGCGTATACGGCGCACATATACCGTTAAAATTACGTAATTGACGCACGAATCACTAATGAATTGATCAGATAAACAGGGCAATAGTCGCGCAGGGTTCACCCACGATTCGCTTTTTCGTAGATTTACGTGTTCTTTGTGTGGTTTATTCGTAATTCTTCCGTGGTTTTAACGTGGTTCATTCGTGATTCATGTGTCAAGATTACACGTAAAAATTTCCTCAAATTTTCCACGTATATCCACGCATGATCAAATTTCGTACGTGTACACAAAAACGGGTTCGTCCAACTAAAATATTAAAAATAATAATAATAATAATAATAATTCGTACGTGGAATATGCGCAGTTTGTACATAGTGGCTGTGTGACATAGCCTTTAGGCCTTTGGTGATCAGATACCTAACATCGATAAGGAATATGGGGTTTCTATCAATGGTAGGATATTCAGTAGGAGCAAGTCACCATTATCGAAAGAAACAACCCACATTTTACCACGCCCGTAACTAGACAACAAAATCAGAGGAGGGCCAACTCATTCAACACGCGATATCATACAACTTCACTGTGGTATCACACGAACCTCACACCTATGATGTCACATTAGTGATGCTACATGGATGTAAGTATCAATCTATTAGCACCAATACAGTCAGATTTTTATGATGCCAATAACAAACGTAAAATACAAAATTTTGCAATAGAAACAAAACCCGACAAAATGTTTTTTTCCAAAGACTACGGAAGCGTACTACGGAAGGGCCACCCAGGAAAATTATTTTTTTAAAATTCCCGACTTAGTAACTCGATAATATCGACTTAGTATCTCGATAATATCGACTTAAAACTCGATAATATCGAGTTAGTATCTCGATAATATCGACTTAAACGTGGAACATACGGAAGCGTAGAAGGGCCACCCAGGAAAATTATTTTTTTTTAAATTCCCGACTTAGTAACTCGATAATATCGACTTATAACTCGATAATATCGAGTTAGTATCTCGATAATATCGACTTAGTGTGGAACAGGCACAGGAAGGAGATTTATTTTTTTTAAATTCCCGAGTTGGTAACTCGATAATATCGACTTAGTAACTCGATAATATCGAGATAGTAACTCGATAATATCGACTTAATATATCAGGGTTGTCCGGCCCATGTGTACATGTATCTATAATGTACGTGGGTAACCAATAACGACTGTAATAACTCTACATAGTAGAGTTCTAACAGTATTTGACTCTCATATAAAATCAGTAATGTTTATTTGTTTTCTCATTATGTATATGCACAAGCTACGGAAGCGTAGAAGGGCCACCCAGGAAAATTATTTTTTTTAAATTCCCGACTTAGTAACTCGATAATATCGACTTAGTATCTCGATAATATCGACTTAAAACTCGATAATATCGAGTTAGTATCTCGATAATATCGACTTAAACGCTTCCGTAGGGAACAGGCACAAGAAGGAGATTTATTTTTTTTAAATTCCCGAGTTAGTAACTCGATAATATCGACTTAGTAACTCGATAATATCGAGTTAGTAACTCGATAATATCGACTTACTAACTCGATATTATCGTGATATTACCTCGATATTATCGAGTTACTAACTCGATATTATCGACTTACTAACTCGGGAATTTGAAAAAAATAAATCTTCCTGTGCCTGATCCTCTCTTAAGTCGATATTATCGAGATACTAAGTCGATATTATCGTGATACTAAGTCGATATTATCGAGTTACTAAGTCGGAAATTTAAAATAATAATTCTGCTGGGTGGCCCTTCTACGCTTCCGTACAAAGACACACTGGCGTCATCAGGGGCAGACAGTGTGTTAAATGTAGTTGTTTCTACTGTACACCTGATGGAATTAGTATACAACTGCCCAACCACCTATAAAAATAATTTAGAAATCTGAAACAAACCCCATGGAATAGATATATGACAAGTACATAAGTACCTAATCACAAGCCAGAAGGCTACTGAGTTGATGGTATCCTCGGGGACATATTTAACGTCCGCCAGCAGTGACACCGACAACTGTGACGTGTATCCTGTGAGGTCGATGTGATGTCACTATGACATCACAAATAGATAAGATATGGCATCACGAGCATTAAATTGCTGAGATATCACCATGATGTAATAAAAATGACCGACATTAAATTGAAAATCAATTTTTGAAAGTTCGAAATTCAGATGGGCCTGAGTTATGGATGAAATTTACATCAATTCAGTCATGAAATTCCATTTGTACCAATATTTTGCAACTTTAGGCATGATGTACGGCACATTTCATTTATTTATTCATTTTTGGAATATGCATCTATGTGTTACGGGTAAGATTCCTATATTAGATCTTTGTTACAAGTGTATCACAGTTGTTATGTTAACCTGATGTTGTGGTGGGGTTTAAGTACTAGTATAGTGAAATATGATATGAACTTATATGAAAGAGCTCATTGGTCTGAGCAAATGGTTTTTACGGCATGTAAATATCACAATCCATTCAAAAGTTATAGCACTTTAAAGACTGAAATCGGCAAATTTGCTTTTTCAAAACAATTTAGCTAATTAGTATGAAAATGAGATATTCATGACGTCATCGGGGGAAGCTGTTTCAATTAGGTATTTTGATATGTATTTATTATTTATTCATTTAATGTTATGATTATTCATCAAAACTTATTATGTACAGGTTTCAATATGAATAATCAGTGTTTTCACTTTTTCTGTTGTTGTCAAAGTAACCAGTAACCTGGTATGGCCCATAGCAACCATGGTTGCTAGGGCCAGAAACCCACATAGAACAGGGTATGCACAAATAAAAATGGTGCCAACTTGAGCTCTATAATAATTTACTTCACAAATAATCGACAGAAAATCTGTGGATAGACTGACTTGGCAGTTAATGGCCATGGCAACGATGGGTAACTACGGCTATAGGGAACGACTGGTAACCATAGCAACAGTCCAGTTTGTGTGGATGTTGATAATGTATGGTACATAATAATATGCACTAATCAGATCGTCAGAACCTTCAATAAGAATCATTATATCATGGCTTGAAATATCCTAATTAAAATTTCTTCCACTCGTGACGTCATGAATTCTCATTAGGATCTAATTTGCATATTAACGAGTTACTAAAACTTTTCAAGTGGCTTCTGCCGTGTAGTGCCGGAATGGCAGTTTCAAATGGCTGTAACTTTTGAACGGATAGAGATATTGATATACCGTAAAGACCATTTTGCTCAACTCAATGAGATCTTTCATATAACATGTTTTCACTTTACTAGTACTTTACTCTTTGGTGCCACTGTGATCTTATCCCGTGTGACGAGAGAGTTGATGGTTATGTAACTGAGAAATACATTTGCTCACTAGTCTGGGGCTGTGAGGCGCTGTGACCCCCCCCCCCCCCCAATTTTCAAAAACCAATTTTGGGTGTAAGAGCTGCTCAGGGCACTTCAAATCGGGACAGAATATGTTTTTTTTTCATATTTGAAGAAGCACGTTGATGAAAATACAATGATTTCAAAGGTAAAATCATCATAATCATAATCATATCAATAATCAACAAATCATATTATCACAATAAGCTTCATGACTATGTTAATGTAGTCTCAAGGCCACTTCACACTTTGAAATAAATTAATATTATTTTTTTCTTTTCTTATTTACAATATTCTAACCAACTGTCAATCACCTTTTCTGTTTCGCCCTCTTCGACAAAAATATATGTCACACAAGTATACACCTTACACCATATGCGACATTAGCAAATGCTCTTGAGACGTTTAAGCCATAATTCAGATGATTTATAAATTTATATCACATAATATTATAGTTATGAACCAATATCCATAGAATTAGTCGCATTGATTTCATGGTTTCCAATAAAGAAAAACAAAAAAGGATATTAACAGCTTGTTGTTCGTACATGGTACCTCATTCACATAGCTTTTTTTGGTAATTAAACAACAAATAGCCTGTTTACCTCTAAGGCATCTGAAGCTTCATATATGAATGGATTTTTTCAGTGGGATGTATTGTTTGACTCGATTATAGCACGACACGCGTACGGCAAAGTGCAAGTTTGTCAGTTTGCTTTGCACAAACGTGACGCGTCACAACTACCATCGAAACAATTGCAAACCATGTCGTTGAGTAACTCGGGTGCGACTGTAGGCTGCGTCATTATTTGTAGTGCAAGGACATGGGATTGGACCTCTTCTTGGTGGCTGAATTGCTGAGGATTCAGCAGTACAGGATCATGCACAATTGCTTGCTTCCATGAACACGTCTTGTGATGAGTTCGTTTCAGATGTAAACCGACACTGTCATCGGCTGGTGGTGACTTTTGGAGATGTACCAGTTGTGGATTTTTCGCATCTGGTCTACGTCAAGGATGTGCAACCATACAGAGTACCTATGAAAGCTGTTTGCTGCATTTTTGCTTAACTTGAGTTATTTTGGTTCATTTGGTAGCATGGCTAAATCCTTGAACTGACCTGCTTGCTGTCTCGATACGTTGAAAACAGACTTCTGGCCATGGTCGTAAATCACAATATATGAGCCAAAATGCTGGAAAAATGTTTTCTTGCTCTGCTTCTAGTGAGATATCATGTACGTTATGTACTGGAATGAACTATTGAATAGCTGTGTACTTGCCTTGTTAGTCAGTAAGTAAATATATTTCTCTAGCACTAAGTGCGTGCATGTGATGGATGAGTAATACAGGAATATCTGCATCGAGATTATCAACCATAATTGTTTCTGAGTCATGCTGAGCCACGTATAGGCAGTGTAAGATATAGAGGATCCTAAATGAGTGCCCATTTGATATCAAATTTATTAAACGAGCCAAAGAATCAAATGGGCACGAATTTGAGATTCTATTTATCACATGAAACGTCCATTGGCCGTTTAACTGCATTTTTACCGAATTTACATCGGATTTTGCAGTCGTTTTGCACTTGATTTGGCTCCGTGCAAGGCCATGAATTTACTTTATTTCAGCATGGTTACGTGACGCAATATTACACGTGTTGAATATGAAATTTATGCAATGGGTTTATGCCACTGGAAAACAGCATTGCATGTGATAAATCTTGATGGCAGATTTTTCTTTTTTGGCAATGGACGCTGATCTTCTCGATACTTGTACAGCGTCAAAGGTTGCTCATCCATGTTTCCACGTTCTGGGTAATATGCTCTCTTTGAACAGACCCTGAAACCATTTTTATAGTCGCAGTTCATGTCTATGGGTGCCTGTGGTAGATCTGGTCGCGGTATATTCGTGACTCTCCAGACTCTCCTAATACTCATCCTGGTAGTAGGTACCTCGAATGTGCTGTTGTGGTGATTCTTTGCAAGGTGGAAATTGACTGAGGCTTCCTATCCTGTTCAATACGTATTTCCAAATGGCCTACTACATTTTCCATCAGGATAAGGCCTAATAAAATTAATTTCCTGTTTCTCGTCCCCGCCCGCCTGTGTTCAAAAGCAGCCACCCGGATTTTTTAATTTGCGATTCTCAAATAAAAAGTGTTCCCGCTCCTATTTTGAGGATAGTGAATGATCGAAACACCGAATCACAGCATGCAACTATATCTGCAACTATATTTAACCTACTTCCCTGTTTTCACTCACCGCCAAATGAGATAAAGACGCTACCAGTTCTCAAAAAAGAGTTATTCCATGTGGTTTCGTGTATGTATACATAATATTATTGTATACAATATAATAATATGTATACAATTGTGATCACGATTCGAGTTACCATATTTTTTCATGCGTGCTTCATTAAAGTCATGTGTTACAGATGATTTCTGTTCTAAACCTTATTTCAAAGGCCTATGTGTGAAATGTCGTCGCGCAGAAAATTTATTTTTATAGGCCTAAATGTAGCTGTTCTATTATTGTCCGGGCCCTGGGCCCGGATATACTAAAAACGCACTAATTTCAGCTGGTTCCGTTTTGCGAGTTCTCCCGCAGTGACGGGCAGGGGGTGATTCCACGGTGGACATACGTTGCGCGCTATTGTGCGGGCTTCCCCCGTTTACTATGCTGTGAACTGTAGTTCACAATGTCAGGGATGTTTGTGTGGTACAGCGGGGGTCGCAAATATTGTCACTCTGTTTGCACAGGCAGTGATTTTTTGCACGCGCTGATAATAACGCTGGTGTAATAGAATCAAATTAGAATCACACTTAGAATAGGATATAGGCATGCGCATAAAAAAAACCTGGAGTGAAGACTCGAGCACTGGGGAATAATAGGCGAGATATTAATTTAATTCATAAATAAAAAAAACAGCAAAACATTTCCTCCAGACATATTCTTAACACTTTCCATTCCGACTGTTATGTAGCTTGTTATATATGTAGATGCTGCCATTTGGGCCGCTTATTCTTTCTTTACAGTCGAGCTGCGTCAACCTATGCGAATCGTCCCCTGCCATAAATGGCTCACGCGGACTCCTTAAGTACCTCATCCACCCAGGTTGGAACTCCCACGATTCCGCTAAGTTTGAAGGCATCTGACATAAAGAGCAATTTGATGGCAGGGACGGTTCAAAAGTGTACACACGGCTCGACAAGCTCTCCTGAAGGAAAATGTTGTGGCCCCCACGGCAACATCTATAGATATAGTTATAGAGCCGCTACCCTGAATAAAAAAAAAACGTGGTGGCCCAATGACGTCAACCTGAGCTGAACTGTAGACCTCCCGGCCAGCTCTGACGTATACCATACAGCAGTTTGTTAATACCTGCAAAAGTATTTTGTTATTTTGGAAAAGTTACGGTTGATTACATGAAACAATAATTTTTAAGGACCGGTGAATATACATATGTGTAAATGGTTTTCGGTCTCGGGCGTTTTGAGCATAACCAGATTGTGTAAGACAAAGCCTACACTTGATGATGATGGACCTGTTTGTTTTCCATTTCTCTGTGTTATCCAATGAAAAGCATACCACTGCCCAGTTACAAAGTATTCGGAGTGAACAAAAGCAAGTCCGTCATTCAATCTGGGAATCCAGTGCCATGCAAAATCGTGGAAATTGAATCGAACTTCACGAACCCCATATATGGCCATAAGGAGATGAATCAGGTGTTCCGGGAAAAGTGAGCAATTCGTGCCCCCACATGCCCTGGGACGTTGTGGATCACGTACTTTTATATTTCGGAGTGTTCAATATCCCATTTATTCAACAAATAGTTTCTTGTATGCTTTGGGCTCAAACAATGTGCAAATGAAAAAAAAACTTCGGATGATAAGAAACGAGGTAGAGGATATTGCACATTCAATTTGCAAAGTAACAATCCGGAAAGGCAGAGCAGATGGATGTGTAGGGCAACACAGATTACATATGAGATCCAAATCAACTCTCTGAGTTCCAGGTAATTGGATCAGTGCTGGTCGTCCATTATTCTTCACCATGACAGGTTATTTCGCCTTTCTGTCGAACTCACTTGATCGCCGACTCTAAGCAGTAAATTAAATTACTGGTTTTTAGCCGACGGGACGAAGGTGCAGGTTGTGTAGTGTATAACAAGGAAAGTGTATTACATTTTCAGCATCATGATCTGTAGCAGGATTTGTAGTTGTGAACATGCTTTATAATGATACATCATGTATGAAAAATATAGCTTAAATAATACACACTCTACCCATATTCAGCTTTAATTGCAATCGACACGTATGGTGGCATTGTGGATGCCAAGCTGAAACAAATACTAGTTCCCTATAATGCATACATGTGTTTACTGCTGATGATTAGTTGGCGAGGAATGTACCGATTGCTTGTGCCGATGCGGGGTACATACATGAGGCAGTCGATCAATCCTAACATCCAAATATCCAGCATGTGTCAATTCCAAGCAACTAGTGATGTAGAGTATTCCTTGCATATATCAGATGTCGTTGCTTCCTGACAAAAAATGCATGTCAGTCTTTTTGGCTATGACTCGAACTTGTCCCCCACTCTATTATTCACACTTTTTTTTATGCGAATAATATCACAGCAATTAGTACTTCTGGACTGTAGCATGGATCATCCTGAGAGGAATTATTCCCACAACACCCCCATATTCTGAATCCAGTACGTTTCAGGTTACTGGTCATCAGGTCCAATAACCATCTGTCGTCTGGTGTATTTTTTTATCTTCAAGGTTCAAGTTTGAATCGTGTTGAAATTTTGAACAAAAGTATCCAAAATAATTCAAGAGGCAGGTATTTTTTTCACTTACAAAGCTTTGTTTTCCAAAATGACATTTTTTAAAAAACAAGTCGCCCAACTAATGAAATATTCAAATGTCTTCACCTCAGAGACTATTCGCTGAATGTTTGCATCGATATAATATGGGATATTCCCAACAAACTGATATTTTTTTTGGAATTTGTTTTTTTTTTGGTTGGTGGAGTTGTTAAAAACATCGTTTTAGCTGGGAACAATAATTATTGACTTATAATAGGAGACATTTTAAACGTCTTCTTCGACACGACCACTTGGTGAAATCTTTTGAATTTTTTATGATGATAGCATTGGATTGTTCCCATAAACTATCAAAATAAATTTTGAAGTAAAAAAATATCAGAAACTGGCGATTCCTTGCGTTTGTTGCCCAGGAAGTGTGTGGTTTATTGTGCCAATGGCACAAAACAGTCACGTTTATTGAGAGAAAATTGTCAACGGACCTAAAGCTTGACACTATGGTGTAAAATGACCAACCACAGGGAATGCTAATTTGGGCCAAATCTCCGCGCCTGCAAACATAAACAATAAGATGTCATTTATTGCGATTTACAGCTAGTGATAAGGGACCATAGTACACGCGAGTGGTGTCATTAATTGTAGCACATCAAATTTTATTTCGGAAAACGGAGTGGCGTTACACTCAAACCACCCTGCTGAAGAAGAGATGAAAATGTGGATGGGACTGAGGTGAGCTCAATACAAGACAGGACCAAGGAAAATGACATGAAGTGGGCGTGCCCTAAAATTGGACAAATATTTATTTTCTAATTTCATAGACAGCTAAAACTTCAATCAAGGCAACGCCATTGCCATCTGTCGATATTTTGATAAATTTCATTAATTAGGAAATTGATCAATAAAAAGGATCCAATTTATAACGACTTCGTTCATGGTGCAAACCAATTTCAGGCTTCCCTAGGCGATTTCTATGAAATTAATTTTTGGGCGTTGCCGGGGAAATATGATACATCTTCATCGTTCATCACATGACTATAATGAGCCAGACATGAGCGTGAAATAAGGTTTTCCAATATAGATATTATATAAACACATATTTAGACACTTGTACAAATGAGATGATAGTAGCGACATGGCAAATTAAGTAAATTAATCGTGTCAATCAGAATTTTGTTGTGATAATAGCACGATGGTCATATACATGACATGTATTAAGTTAAAATTGATTAGTTTTCAATTTGATACTTGCAAAAAAGGAAACAAATCATGATTCCCATCTCTCTCTTTTGCCCTTACTTTGGGCTCAGCAAACAGAAACCCGTGTTGTGGATGCTGCGACAAGATATTCCAGGTTGTAGACACCATGTCCTCTCACAGAGAAGTGACCAATGAAGTCTATTTCCCTATTTAATATCCTCTGTAATTAGGTATTGAACGATGGTAAACCCATGAGAAGTATTTTCAGGTATAACAGCCGTCAAAATATCAGGCGGGCTAGGAAATAATAGTGAACAAATTATTGGCGACACGCAGAGTACTAATAAGTATTGTGGAGCTGATGAAAGATGGGCGGTGGTATTTAACTAGTATTCACGGATCAGCATGTCAACATGGTCAAGTTGAGATGTAGATATTCTCGTCAGCTCATTCATTGATCAGATGTTGGCCACAAGTGACACTATGGATACCCTCGAGGGGTAGCTGGCCTCGTAACCCTGACAATAATCATGACTGATGCCTTTTTACCCTCGCCCCCGTAGGGGGGGGGGGGGGTGGGTATTGCATTTGGGTCTGTCTGTTTGTCTGTCTGTCCGCGCGCATAACTCGGAAATAAATGGTCCGATTGATATGAAATTTATAGGGATGAAGCGGTATGTCAGTGGCTCGGTCCTCCTCAAACTTGTTCTAAATCGGATAAAAACGGTTGCTATGGCAACGGAAAACGTGAAAATCACATAATTGGCTTTAACTCCGGTTCTACTTGATATTAATTTTTCCAACTATTTTTGTATTTTTCTTTGGTCAATTCCCGATAGTATGGTGTATGACCGATGGTCGTACTACGAAAAGTCTCCATTATCGCTTGATGTCTAAAAATTGGGGGTCACGATTTTGATTATTTTCTGCCAGCGACGTTTCAGTGAAAATGTCTGCGCTCATAACTCGGAGGCAAACAGTCCGATCGATCTGAAATTCACAGAACTGAAGCTCTATGTTAATGGCTCGGTCACCTTCAAATGTCAAAATCGAATGAAAACGGTTGTCATGGCAACGGAAAAAGTTAAAATCACATAATCGGCTATAACTCCTACTGGATATTATTTTTTTCAACTATTTATATATTTTTCTATAGCCGATTCCCGATCGTATGGTGTACGGCCGATGGTCGTACGACGAAAACTCCATTATCGCCCGATGTCGAAAAATTGGAGGTTCCCGATTTCGGTTATTTTCTGTCAGCGACTTTTCTGTGCAAGTGTCTGCGCTTATAACTCAAAGACAATAGTTCCAATCAATCTGGAATTTATTGTACTGAAGCGGTCTCCTTCAAATGTTGTCAAAATCGAATGAAAACGGTTGCCATGGCAACGGAAATTGAAAATCACATAATCGCTATAGGTCTAACTCTGGTTATACTTGATATTATTTTTTCCAACTATTTCTTTATTTTTCTTTGGCCAATTCCCAATCGTATGGTGTACGGCCGATGGTCATACGACGAAGATTCTCTATTTTCGCCCGATGTCGAAAAATTAGGGGTCACGATTTTAATACTTTTGAGTGTTCTGATCGAGAGTCAAGGTCACATTGTGAAACTAGTTTTCAATCGTTTTAACCCATTTTCGTTCAGGAGATCTGGATAACAGAAACAATACTGTGGAATATCATAGCTCAATATTGAGCGACAAGGTCAATGTCAGAGTAAAGATCAAAATCGAAAATTTACAATAACTCTGCTTATATTAATGATAAATTCCCCCTATTAATTATATATTTTTCTGTACTCAATTCCCGTCATTTGCTGTATGACCAATGGTCATGTGACCAGAACCCCCATTATCGCCCAAGGTAGCAAGTGTATGGGTCATCAGCTGAAATCACTGATTTGTAGTATTTCAACTAGTGGTAATTCCCAAATCACTGACGATATTCAGTAGAATGTTGAACTTGTGAGAGCTGGCGAAGTTTGAGTTGTCAGTATCAAGAATTCAGGTCGTGGTCGACAGATCGGGTATATGTTCAAGATAGAAAGAACTCTATTTTAATTAACGAATATTTATCCCATGATTTTTTATGGCTGATTCCGGATCATTTGATATGACCAATGATAATACGACCAAAATCCCCGATTATCGCCAGTTCCAAAATGTAAGGGTCATGAACTCTAATTTTAGTAACTAAATCTGGAAGGGCGAGGGTCTGCAATCCCTGATTGTCTCGTTTAAAATTAGCCACGTCATTTATCCAGATTATGAGATGCCCATTGTATTAAATCAGCTTGAAAAACTCGCATCATTCACGACAGAACACGAAAGTATGCATTAATTGCCGTACTAAATATTGATGACAGCATTCAAATACCAGTATCATTTTAATCACTCTATGAACATGCACTTATTATGCAGGTCTACTAGACGTGTCAGAACTATATACGGTTCATGCAATATTTAAGACATAATGCAACCTTTTTTTTATTTTCGTCTGTATGGAACGTCTTCTGTTCAGTTTTATAAATCAAAGCAATTTTATCTTCTCAGAAAAAGACATAATTTTTTATGAGAAACCTTTATGGATCAAACAGTTGAAAGTCGTTCATATTTCATGCACGTTTGCATGACAATGAAAAGGCACCGGGAGATGCAATGTGAGAGGGAGTTCCTAAGGAGTGACCGAGTCTAATCTCTGATGGGGAACATGTGTCAGGAATATATATAAACATTGCAAGAATGAATAATGTAAAAATTTCATTGACACAATCATCACGTGCAGAGCTAAAAGGAATATTAACCATATTATGAATATTAGTTGATACCGCTTGGTTGACGACTCCCACCAAATGCGTTTTGGTGACTATGACAACATGATCAAATAAATGTTAGAATTTGGATATTGAAAGTAGTATGCCAATAACTAAAGAAACAAAGGTCCATTCTTATTTCAAGTGTACGGTATCTCAAATTAATTGGTATGTCATATTCAGTTACAATAACCAATCTGACAGCGAGCAATGCTTTCTGTGCCCAGGTGAGGATTGTCTTTCGTCTGTGCAGCAGGTGTCACGAGCGCGGAAGTCTATTCTTAGTAGGAACGGGTTATTTTGGGAAGTGTTTACCGTTCACGAAATGAAAAAAGGCTTTTCTTAATTAATCATTTTAGAAGCACTTACTTGCCACATCTTAGAAAGCACATATAACTTGGGAAGTCGTGAAACTTGTAATATCAGATCGGGAGGAAATGTTCCAAGGTACCATGAAATGCGACCAGAAATACATAAGAGACACTTATGTATTTCTGATTCGATAGTGGCGTGGTATGAAGCTCAGCGAGGTGAGAACTATCACTTAAGGCGTGAGGTATCTACTGAAAATAGCAGGGAGTTATAAATGGATGGTTTCTCAAACTTAGTCCGTCTACAATATAACCAGATTATTTTCTTTACTTACATTATACTAATGAACTCAACATGGAAGAGGATAGTTAGCAGTTTGATCGGCAGCACCACGAAGGAGACCATAATGTCGACGAAATGATGTTAGCCGAGAAGTAGATTTGAAAATAAGACGACGATGATGATGACTGCTTCAGAAGTGGAAGTGGAATAGAGGTCAATATTTGTATACTATCCCTTTATAAAAATAGACTAGTTAAATATGATAAAATATGAATAATGAGTTGGTGAAAATGTTGGTACACCAGACAATTGTTTATGCTTAGTGTGCTGAAACATAGACTTATGAATAATGATGGGCAGGCTGTTCATCATATGTTATATCGTTTTGTATTATTATATATCCATTGAACTGAGGCAGTACCACATTAATTGATGTATTGATGTATTTGAAAACACCAATTTCGATTGTGGAATATTACATATTATCTTGGAAACGAAATTGATTACAGGGGAATCTCTACCCTTGTCTCTTTGACCAACTTAGGTCACCGTCAACCCAACTGCATATATGGATCTAGGTTCACAGTTCTGAGTCTGTTCCATAACTTTATAATATTTGTAGCCGGACTACTAAATCACTCAAAGCAAACCTGACAAAATGTGAGGGTAATAGGTTGTACAAGATATCGTCAATTGAGGAAACATAACACGGTTTTAATTTTGGCCATTGTTTCTGCCGCATGTGTATTCCCATCAACTTGCGGCGTGTATGTTTCCATCAAAACAGACCTGAGACAACAAGTTTCTCGGATATGCGAACAAAAGGTGTCCAGTGAAAACCATGGACATCCTGCCGAAATTAACTCTACATATGCATATCTGGCTACAAACGAATCGTAGGCGAATCTCATTCCACACAACACTGTGGCAAAATATGTTGCAAATCATCCACATATGAATTCACCACCGATTGTGAGCAATGTATTACGAGGTTGTTCTGTCCAAGGTCAGCAGATAACGTATGGGAGTTGCTTTTCCATTTTTGTCATTTGTAATTTCCCGCAGGACATGTTTTTTGCAAATGACGTGCCCATCCATCTGTGTATTGTGTGACCATTTCAAGACGATGATGGATACAGGAGTATTATGTTGCCGGAGACTTTGGAGGTCAATAACAGAAACATTTTGTACAGAATGCCCACGTTATTTCAGCCTGATAGCGACTTTTCACGGATTTCATTTTTTTTCATGGCTAAACAAAACTGCAATCATGAACATAATGTTCCATTTAGCATGAAAGAACACATTTTTTTCTACTGAGGTGAACTGATTTACACTTCGTGTGGACGGAGAAGTCACGGAGCGATTCCCACCTCATTGACAACTAAGGAAAGACTGACACTGTTTCTCTGGGCCTAGGTTAAACTCGGAAAAATATGGGCTACCGAAAAGAAGTCTTCTCTGATTCAAACTGGGTATCAAGACAGCCTCATGATAACAAAAGTACGTTACCTGAGCAACTAATTATACTGCATTATTTCATTAGAGTCTTGTCATCTGCCGATTTCCCAAAAGATATGTTTTGCCCAAGAAGTGCATTCTCCCCAGCAATATCTTTACAGCCGCTTACATAACTCATCCTTATTGTGGTGGTTCAGTTTGCTTTCTGGCGCTCGTCCGAGACACACGCAGCATGCAAGACCCCATTTGTACCACACATAAGACATTGTACTGGCACATAAGAAATATTCGATATTATCCAATGCCATAGTATGGTCTTTGCATGGTGATTATGTCGTTTTGATGCTCTATATGACTTACTGTGTAAATTAAACAACTGGCAGCCATTCCATATGCAAATCATTAGCATATATACACACCTGAAGTGTTGCTTGGCTGATGAATGGGAGGAACAGATTCGACAGATGTCATCGAATGAAGGCGAAACATGGAAGGTGTTTTAGTGATCGGGTTCACTTCATGAGATGTCTATCAAATGACCGGAAGTCTGGGACAGCGGTGTAATCCCACGAGAATCACGAGATGATACCCGGTATAGACTTGTACACAGGGTTGGATTTAATAGGTTTGTCTTCCACAGGCAGAATGCCACGCTTTACAATACCGGAATACACACGTGTGAACCGTGCTTGAGTGAATGATCGAAACGTTTTGGGGAAAACTGCAAGCCCGACATGCATGAATTAGCAATGTGAACGTCAAGACGCTTGTAAAACTGTTTTGAATCGTTGTCTTTACCTTTTCTATTGTTTATATATTTTTTAAATTCATGTGATCAAATATATTTGCAAATCAACTGACTGTTCTATGAAGCATAATAATGCAGTAACAGACCGATCTATCGAGCACCTGTTGAATTTCACACTGAAATGTCATGCATATAACATTCATAATATGTCCTGTTGGTTTCCAGTTGCTGGTTTTTTTTGTAATAGTTACGTCAAAGTAGGTCGGAGAACACATCACAATGTATGACGTTGTTTGCAAATTTACAATGTTCCCAATGTTATAAGAAATATCACAACGCTATATCAAGTTTGGGTATTATACCATGTAGATATACAAATGAACATGTATTTAACTCCGTGTATGTATTTTATTGCTTGTTGGGAGCACATCTAAATTGCTCTGGTTATACAATTGTCACATGTGGTGGCAACAAATTATATCGCATGGATGGTAAATCAAAACTCAAATATGGAACAAAACTTTAATTTCAAGCCGGAAATCATCCCGTATCACGGTATTGATAAATCATTGTCCATTGTGAGGGAGCTGCGACACCGACACGGTAAAATGTCGACTGGACTAGGATACTACACCTGAATATCTATAGTTCAATATGCAGCTCCATTTTGAAAGCTTCACTGTATTCTTCGCGATGTGCACTGTAGTGTGCATGTACATTTTCTGTATTGATCTGGTTCCATGATATAACAAAGTGTAGGATCATCAATTGGTGTCTATTTATGGTATCATGGGCTAGAGGTTCGTATTCACGATCACTAACAATTATTGTTATTTGGCATTATTTGGAATGGTTGTCTGAACAAATAAGTAACGAATTGACTCAAATCCCAAGAGTCTTTCAGACTAGGCCTTTTTACAGATTCGTGTGTTAGAAGTCCTCTGATATCATTGCCAGATTTGTTTGCCAATGATTTTATTGGCAGATGTCATCCAACCCCTGCAACAAAGGGGGTCTAAAAACAAACCAGTAGCTTTACCTAACTTTCCGATACATAGATAAAGATTCAGAGAAGCTATATCCCAATCTAAATGCGCACTTCAGTGAACAATTTCTTGATCCGATTTGCTTACTTTCCTTTCTGGTCAGCAACATTTCTGGTTCATTTTATATCGCGTAGAACTGACTTCTGTGACAGTTTCTTACAGTTCATCGGAAAGCCATAAATTTTCAATTTGCAAGGTAATAGCCCGGAATCTGGTCGTCACAGAGTTGGTGCGCCAATACAATGCCGCTCCATGATGGTGCATTCGTTCAAAACTGCCAAGAAACTTCCTAGGTTGTTGGGCAGTTGTATACTAATTCCATCAGGTGTACAGTAGAAATAACTACATTTAACACACTGTCTGCCCCTGATGACGCAAGTGTGTCTTTGGATAAACTATTTGGTCGGGCTTTGTTTCTATTCCAAAATGTTCTATTTCACGTTTGTTTTGGGCATCATCAAAATCTGACTATTGGTGGTAATAGATTGATACTTACATCCATCGAGTTCAATTCACGTAAGTCCTCTGATATCATTGCCAGATTTGTTTGCCAATGATAACATTGGCATATTTCATCCAACCCCTGCAACGAGGGGGTCCAAAAACAAAACCAGTAGCTTTACCTTTCCGATACATAGATGAACTTTGTTACAGAAATTCCCAGCTAGCATATGTTTTCCAAGACTAACAGCTGCGTATAAGAAATCGTATAGACTTAATTGCTATCTTCTTAAAAAAACTGAAACCATGTCTGGTAACCAATAATATAATGTCTTCATTTTTCAAAAACGCATGTCTTGATCTTACACTGGCTTCCCATCTATTCCAATATGAGCTAACGATGTATGCTGAAGCACGTTAAATTTACATAAATTGGTACCCTCTGGTTGTTATAATACAATCCATCTCCGCCAGCGAGACATAAACATGTGCTAATGGAACCTGAATTCCAAGACACTCTGTAAGCTTTTCATTTTGTCATTCATTCTCACCCAATTCTATTTCTGACGTTTTCTTTCAGCTTCATAGCCTTCTGAAAATGAATCCCGTTTCGTTACTGAGCGAAGATTAGCATTTGACAGGACCACTGCCAATGGCCCAAAATTGGAACAAGTCGCAATTCACTGAAAATTGCCTGACCTGAGTACGCAATCAAAGTGTCTTAAAATGATGAATGACATCGAAGCACCGCCGCATGCCCTAACTTGGCAATAACGCGGGTCTGCGTAAGTTTGTCGTCGCTCAACACAAATTCATTCCAGTGGACAACCGCAAAATAATTCTATTTATTACACCATTAACCTTTGCATTATCCATGGTATTGTGAGGGAGTGTCTGGACTATATGCGTATGGGAAATGAACATTGACCATGAATTCCTATATCCCATTCATATTAACAGTGATACATACTGGTTTGTTCCCCTGTTATATCAGTTGTTTTTTACACAACAATATATATTAAATAGATAATTATCCGATGCAAGATGTTTCAAAGCTTTTATGTCTAGTGTTTCTATGTCTTGTAGTAAATGCTATTGTAGAAGAGCTATACATTTGTACTTTTTGTACTCATTCGTTACACTATATTGACTACAGGCCTTCCTGCAACTAGCGAACATGTTAATGGAGACACTGACATTAAGATACTAAAATCTTGGGAGAGACGTGACTTTAAAGACGTGACCTTGGTCTGCTGGTAATCAGACACACACCTCATGCTCAACATCAATAGGATAATGTGTTTTCTTTCG
Organism: Terebella lapidaria; assembly: GCA_949152475.1. Classification (NCBI taxonomy): domain Eukaryota; kingdom Metazoa; phylum Annelida; class Polychaeta; order Terebellida; family Terebellidae; genus Terebella; species Terebella lapidaria. The sequence goes on from OX424555.1 coordinate 75,527,013, forward strand.
ATGGCGGGATAGCTAGCTTGGAGCAAGTGTCCATTATCCATACACATTACCCACGTGTTACGATGACCAATGTAACTCTTTTCACCCATCGTTACATCTGGCACAGACTGAATATTATTTATCAGGGAAGTCAATGACTAAAACAATTGTTGAAACGCCAACCTTCTACCGTGCCTTCGGAGAAAACTATTGCAAAAATCATTCGATACCAAATATAACATCTGCATAACTGAATATGACATTTTTTGGCAAATAATCAAAACTAATGAAGACTAACAACTGATGCAAAAATTTGATGAATGATAATTAACTTCCAATAAATTTGCAATATAATTATAGTCATTATATCAATGTACATTCAATAATTTAATATATGACAATATTCAGAACACACAAATGACATTCAAATGCAGGAGATGAAACAGTAAGAAATGAAATCGCTTTATTACAGTGAATCTCAACACTTTTCGTGAAACCATATTTCAATTTCACAGAGTAAAGGTGGTGTACATCAGGCGATCTGTATTGTATGTTGTAGGATGTAAGTATCAATCAATTAGGAGTTCAGAATGGTTATGATTCTTTGCTCCTACTTTCATGCTAAGGCTATATCGGTATGTTTGTGAAAAAAAAACAAATACACAAACACGAACACGAACATCAATTATCACAATATCTTATTTATTAGCCAATTCACCCGTACCAGAAATGTAAAACAAATGTCATATCACCATTTGTTGAGGTATAAAATATTTCACTGATAGTGTAGGCATACAACGCCTTAGTATCTGTATTATGGCACTGTATAATGCTGTCAAAATGAGCAGTGTCTCCCTGGCCGATTTTTCTAAGCTCAAACTTTTAGGGTCCCAAACCTGACCTAAGAAAATGTTCCTTTTACGTTACACACGTTCACCGGGACGTCTCGAAATGTTTCAACTTGTAAATTATCCAGTTCAGTTCTTCTTTGTGTTACCAATGTTTGGTCATACAAATTCGGTGTGCGTGTCACTCACAGTCGAAAAACCAAATTGATAATCATCCGATATCAGACAGATCTGTCCGTCATTGTATGTATTGTCCATTTATCAAACAGTGTGACATTCAAACATTGTGACAATCTGAACCCAGTATTTTATATGAAAGAATACACGTTATCTTTTCACATATATATGATGGTAAACAACACAGAATGTTGGCATTCCACTGAACTGATGTAGAGATCATTTGTGTTTACGTCTCAAGTTCATATCCATCAGAACCATATTATACTCCAAATCCGTGAACAGGGGCTGTTGCCCACGAAGTGTACGTTTTTGTCAAATTCTGCTAACTAGCCATTCTTCATGAAGAAGGGAGTAATTGTGTATTAAAGAAGCTGTATAGTCAGCACGGTGATACTGTTACAAGACAGAGAACGTTAATTTTGGAGCTGTCTTATCGCGTGCCAAACAATAACGATTGGTGTCATCAATGACAGCAATCAGATTTTATTCTGGAATCTGAGCGACACTACGCCCAAACACCTCTCTCAAAGAACCGATGATTATGTCAACATAAAGATGTGAAAGGGACTGGGGTGAACTGCGTACAAACAGAAAAAGTGGAATTCCACTGGTGTCGACAAGAGTGGATGTCAGGAATATGCAAAGGACCCTGGTGTTTGGGGAGGGAGGCGAACAAATTTGGCAAGCTAAAACTACAACTGAGCTGTTCAATACAAACACAAGAAAATTGACATGAACTGAGAGCGCTCTGAAATTAGAAAACTGCTTTACCTGAATCATGCTAAGACAAACATTTCGATGCAGTGATATATTTCATGATTATTTTCATTGAATAAGTGGTAAAACATTATCCTATTTTTAAAAAAAAAGATATTAACGTTGGAACGAATTTCAGAGGATGATGTCATTGCCTCGACTGACACTCTTGGTGAAATTGTTTGATGTAATTTTCGGGTTAATATAAAAATCATTTGTCACATGACAATAATGAATCCAACATGAGCCCACATCTAGGTTTTCCCAGCACAGACACTACACATAAGCTTTTGGATCGTGTGATAATTTCGGATTCCGTCTAAAGATTCCGTCTTTAGACACTGCAATCTTCAATTTACCAAAATAACAAAACGTTACTGGAAGACAGATGACATTTATGTAGACAATTCAAATGTTATGACATAAGTTTGCGATCGTGGCACGAAGGTACGAAACATATTTTTGAATGCCATCATCTCTAACTCATCTCGTCATAAGATTTCAATTTGATTCTTCCAAGAACGGATGCCAATCGTAACTCTTTCCCTATTCCTCACAGTATGTTCATCTTTTTAGATTGGGATCAGCAAACACAAACCAATAAGTTGGATGTAGAAATTAATACCATGGCACAGGGTGACCAATGGAGTATTCTGTCGATATCCCAGATTGTAGAAATTACGTACCATGGCACAAGTGTGACCAATGGAGTATAACTTCCATTTTGTCGATATCCCAGATAGTAGAAATTATGTACCATGGCACAAGAGTGACCAATTATAATTTCCATTTTGTCGTTCTCTGTAATTATGTTTTCATCGGTGTTGGCACGGTCAGTGTTTCTAGGTATGCCATGAATTGTTGATATCTCAACCAGGCAGAAGAAGAATAAGGAAACTGTTGAAATGCAGGCTAATATAAGAGTACAAATAAGTATAGTGACGGCATGATTGACAAATGGGCGGATCTAGTGACCACAGATCGGTATGTCAATGTGAGATTGGATTCCTCAGTGAGTTTGTCACATAACCTGATGATTGCCGCACGCGATACTGTGGATACTCGAGAGAGGTTGTCAACCTCGTATCCTTGACAACAATCCTTTCTAATCTTTCTCTCCTAATACCATTCATCCGGATTATGAGATGTATACGAATAAAACCATTATATTTACCTATTATGGAAAACCCACATCTGTATATTATCATGGTGGAATGTATCCACACATGAACATGTATTAAGTGGACGCAATAGACTTTTTTCGTGTCGGGGGTATTTCGAGGGTGTTTCGGGGTGAAGTACCGCAACTATCCCCTCTTCTCGTCACCCAGGGGTTTATTCAGTGATGCGTGCAGCTTGAAGCAAACTAATCCCGCAAGAGCGATTTCCAGTCGACACTCCACAGAGATTGAGGCCAAACAAAATTATAAACCAGTTTATAGTGTCTAACTAATTAACCACTATTACTGTTCATTGTATTACAATCTCCGTGTGTGACTTATGCAAGGATTCTGTTTCATCTGGTCTCAGTAGCTCAATGGTCCAGTGTTCACCTCACACATGTTTTTGGCAAGAACGTGTAGTGTGTCACCGTCGAGATTTGAGTCGTTAGTTATAATTCGGATTCAAATTAGAAAAATTTGATAAGTGAAAGCATATTTATATTTATATATGAAACGAATCACGTTCTATACACGTCGGGAGGGGTAGTCTGTTTTATATTCACATATGTTTCATTGGAAGTACAGACAGCTATATGCTATTCCTACGATAAATGTTGTATATCAGAGCAGTAAATGTCATTTGAATTAAAAAGCGCCGGTCAGCGTGTTTTTGGTCCTTTTTTAGGGGGGGGGAAGGGATTTTTGGGGATCACTGAATTTTTTGGTCTCACGTTACATATGTATAGGCCTACTGACGAATGGATATCGATATAGACAAATCCATATATTAGGAGTGATTCATGAATGATACTTACAAAATCAGTGTCATGAACGGTCAAATTCGTTGAGTGATAAACCTATAGGCCTAATGATAGCCCTGTTAATACCACAGACACATAACTTTAATGACCGCAGTGTCATTGATTTTGCTCCAGGTTACACTATTCATCGTGATTTTATTAACATTGACACATAGCTTAAAACCAGCAAAAACTTTTGCAAAATATAGCCCGATTGGACTGGCAGATGTATCAACCGATACACCAGCACAGTCACCCGCGTTTTCGTTCAGTTTTTTTCCTCGCAGCGATATTTTCTTGTCGTGTCGTAACAATTCGTCTTGTAAACCACTGCCAGCATTGAGAATATCTGTGTGTAAAAGGAGAATAATACTATGATATGTTTGTACACAATGGTCATCATAGTAAGGGTATAGTATTGGCGTATCGCTTGAAAAGCCGAATTATTAATTGGCGCATCAGGAACGCATAATCAGCAAAAATTCTCACCCATTCATTTCGATAGCAAGACTGTATTCACGTTCGTCATTGCTTCAATCTTGAAGATCAACTAATTATCTGACTGTAGCCTAACACGCGACATGTAAATGTTACGATTTCATAGAAACATGATCAGTTTGTTTTTCATACATTTATCACGTTCGGCCATGTTGATGTGCCAATTGCAGTTTCGCACCAGTGATACTGAATGAACACAGTTTCACACTGTTTTTTTTTTGGCACTCTTCAGAATTCGTTGCTATAACCATGACATAGATCAGTATTTGGTCATGATGTCCATATGCAATTTCAATAAAGTTTCAAAAACTTTACAAATTATCCCATATTTTTCTGTATACGATTTACCGTGCGGGCGTTTCACGGATTCCGAGCATACGAGTACATAATAATTGCACTGTCCAAATTATGTAATAAATGTTAAATATTGTTGATTTCATTGAATCTCAGAACAACGATCAAGACTCACTTCATTTTTTTGTCTCTAAATCATGAAACTGGCCGATTGCTTACTAGCCAAACACTGACGATATTACCTAAGGAGGATGCCTGTGGCATTTTGTTACAATTCACCCATTATAACAGAACCCAGCTATACAATGGATCCGAAAGTCTAAGACTGAGAAGCACGAGAGTATCATTATAATAGTCGTACAATCATGAAAATAGAAATGTCGTAAGAAATGTGTTTATTACGGGCGGTCTATAATGGTGAATCCCCTGTCTTTACTTTATAGACAAGTATCTCAAAATCACACCAGAAGGTTTATTCTGGTGAAATCGACAAATTATACCAACAAACTTAAATAAATATAGAAATGTAACACATTTTTTCATATGTCACCAACTCGTGTTACATTGGGGAAACACATGAAAGTAACTGGTTGCAATGGAACTGATGTTTACCAATATACAATCACCAACCATATTTCACCATTGTCATGTTAATTTTCGCACTCCATTATTTTTCCCCTGCAAATTAATTTCGCGTGTTTCGCCCAATATTAATAAAGTATTCTGATGTTGCACAATTTCTGAATGTCTGATGTTATTTGTGCATACAAAGATGAATGTGACTGAAAGAGCAAATAACAGATACCTTAGGTGAAATATATTATATTTTAGCAATAAACTTTACAAAAGGTGGTATGTTCAGGGTTGTCTAAGCCTGTAGGGCCCAAGTAGCGCACCTTACTCTGTTAATACTACTCACCCATTTGATGTAGACCATATTTAATCAATCTGGCACATTTTTAATCTTCATTGAATTTAGAAGAAATAGTTAGCTGCGCTACATGCGCCCAAGTATCAAATCCTGCGCCTTCCTCTATATTCAATAAGGATTGAAAAGGTGCGAGGCGGATTCCATTGGACGAGTAGTATTAAGGAATAATGTACTGTATTTGAGCCGACTTTAGTATGCTGCCCATGAACACTGCGCGACAATGGGAAACATCTCATTTAATCCGTCTGACACCCTTTTAATCCTGATTAGAGAAAAAAGAAAATTCAGTATAGCATACATCTGCTAGAGTTCGGTTCTATTTTGTGTGGCCTAACAGGCGCTGATTAATGAATCTGAGTTATATTCGGCATGCTTCAATGCGCAAAAACCCCTACTCACTTGACCGCGGTACTTCACCCCGAAGTACCCCCGAAACACCCTCGAAATAACCCCGACACGAAAAAAGTCTATTATGTATGGGATAATGACCAAGGTTGAGTGATTCGCCCAGATAAAACCCTGAGCGCGAAGCGCGAAGGTTTTATCGGGCGAATCACGAAACCGTGGTCATTATCCGACATAGTGCATGATTCCCTCTCCCACACAACCCCAGCCCCATGCACCACCCCCACCCTTTCACACCCCTCTCATTTATACTCAGTCGTTGAGTTCACAAACAACTCCTTGATATACATACATTGTGGACTCGCATTGTGCCTTTGAGTTGTTTTCTCCCGCAGTAATTCAAATGCTGCCAGAGAAGCGCTTACTCTGCCACGGAAAGCTCCGTGACATTCAGGTTCGTGCAACATATAAATGCGTGTTCTGGATATAAATGCTCATTCGCTGGATACAGTTGCAAACACTTATTGATGTGTATGGCGCAAAATTTCGTGTGACAGGACACGGTGTATGAAAAAGGAAATCAGTGAAGTGGTGAGTCATTTACCAATTCATTCCGGCTCAAACAGCGTATGCTGCGCTTGCTTATATTTTCAATTATGTTAAAAAAAGTTTGCCGACGGATTAAATGCAGATAGTGGTCGAATTGTATTTGAGCGCAGCATATCCTACTTGGGTCCTGATTTCAGTTTGGAAGAAAATTAGCATTCTGAATATATTAACTAACTGGCTCGCCGCTGTATATGTATGCAATACAATATATGTAAAACGGATATATTACTATCATGCATTCCTCAAATCCTGCTAAAAATGAAAAAGATTTGCATACGCGTATTTACAAATTGCTGGTATAATCATTACGACGACTCCTAAATACATGTATGTACCCGTGGCTCGATTTAACAACTGGTAAGCGTGTTCATTTCTGTGCTAATCGTGCATTATATATTTCGATCTGAATGTAATGTTCATATTGTTCTCAGATTACATATAATTATGTGCTAAATATATGTTTATATTATGTCCTACATTTAAAAACAAAAACACATTCCATTAAAGACCTAGTAGCATGCCGATGAAAGTGCTTTTCATTTTGTCTATTATGAATAGTTTTCCATAAATTCGAACGATTTTTACATTTACAATCAATGGATTTAGAGATATTGAACCAAATAGGCACTCCTTCCGTAAATGGCCGAAGATTTTGATCCTGATTTTAGTGTGGGTCACGTGGTTTGTGACGTCAGTTGAGGCAGGCCTGAAAGTACATGTAGCCAGCAAGATAAACTGCATGTCGCATATTCATTCCCCTGATGTATGTTTGACAATTCAAGTGAAGGGGTGAGATGGCAGAAATACAGCATTTCTTGTCTTGATATTTAGAATCGGAACTATTTATTCACCCAGAACGGAGGTTTGTTGAACTGGAAGATGTCCAGCATTTGCTGGTTTTAGCGTGTTTTCCGTTGAATCACATGCATTTTGGAGTGGTTTTCTATCTTTGAGCTGACCGCCCAAATTACGTGTTTTACGTTTTTGGCCAGCCATCAAAGCACATTCTGCCTCAACTGACGTCACGATTACGGAAAGTGCCGAAGCAATTTCTTTCATCGGCTGGAGATAGCGATCGTAATACTGGCCCAATATATTCCATTATATGTCGCTGTTATTAGTTACCAATCAACGCGAACACCTTCTTCATCACCAAATGTCCACAATGCCTTTATGTGAACAGGAATAAAATCATATAATGGTACCTTGCTACTATGACTTTAATATTTGCAGGGAAACTACAATATACGTCTATATCATTTCTGGAGGCTTCCTTAGGATTCTGTGGATATACGTATATGTGGCATATCGCAGGATTAATATCAAAACATACAAAACTCCCAGGACTGTGGACCATTTCCCAAGACCACATTCACTGGATTTCACAGAGGATTTTGCATAGGAAAAACATATCCACAAAACGGTGCCCACGGACAAGCCTTACCAATGAATTGTCGTCAAATGTAATCAATGTGTGAATGTGCGCTTTCATATGTGAATCCATAAAGCCTATGTATCGTGGCCTACCCGTGTGTTAATTCTATTTTTTCCAGCGATCTAGCGGGAGGTTATTATCTAGATAATAAACTCCGGGCAGGTTAATATCTAGATATTAACCTCCGGGCAGGTTAATATCTAGATATTAACCTCCGGGCAGGTTAATATCTAGATAATAACCTCCCGTTCAGGCTCGTTGAACACGACTCGGGTTTTTAGCTCGGATAACGACTCATACAAACAATGGGCCGCACCCCAAATCATGCACTATGTCAGAAACAAATACAAATGTCATCATCGTGTCGATCCATGCATATTTTATTCTACGTTGCAACTGGTTCGTGTTTTCGTACAAAAGTCTTCTTTTGTCCAATAGCTTAGATTGGATAATCAAATTAGCCACAAAATGGTCTGATTATAACCTATTTACATTGATGTACTATTGTTCCAGTTGATTATCGTACTGCGGTCACAGTATCATACATGTATTATCCGTTTTCATATTGGAGGATGTGAGAACATCATACAATTTTATGGCGATGAGGGGATAACCGAAACGGCACATTTTATCTTAGCGTTTGGTTCTCAGTATTGTCCCACATTCAAGTGTACCACATGAATGTCTATCAAGTTGAACTTGAAACAATGACGTTGATTGATTTTTCAAAGAAATTCTTGTATATCTTCAGTTTTAGGTCAATGAAAGGCAGTATCCCTTATCATTTGAGGTATTTCTCTTCATCACTGACGATTCAGTTGAAATTATTGCTAATTCTGCTGACTCGAGTAACCGAACATGTGTTACAAACAAAAACACCATAATCAAATGCTTTATCAGCAGGACAAAAGGACAAAAAAATCCCGAAGTTTTAAAACCCCAACAGCAACCCTAGGATCATGTATAAAGACGTAGCTGTGCAACACCCGCAGCCTCGCTTCTTTCCTATTATTAACTTGAAAGGTCGATTCTCCTGAGGTAGCAGTAGGTTATTGTAGTCCGTCGTTTACTCAACAAGTATGAATCAGTTGATGATTAGACTGGGACATTGAACTGTCGCCCGTTCAAACCCTGAAAGAGCATAGGCCTACAAGTACTGATTTTGTCTCACTTGCCGACCACGTTTATAAAACGCGTTTCGCGCAAAACATGAAGTGCATTAATATACACAGTTCCTGTAGCACTTTCGCTGCCAAAAGTCCTCAGTTTTATTATGACGTCATAATTTTAGCTCCTCAACCAACAAAAAATAGCCGTTCAATTCCACCAATTCTGTGCATTACCGGAGTAGCGTCCAGCACAGTTGTTACCACCTATATGTTATTGAGATTGTAGAAAAACCAATCACATGACTCGAACGATTGCCAAACAGTCATAGTATTGAAGGGAAATGAGTCAGTCAAGCCTGACACACAGAGCTGAACTGGTGCTGGGAAGACCAGAATGGAGAATCAAACTGTGTCATCTTTCGGGGACTACACAGATCGTGTAGACAAATGCGTCCAATATTCACATGTTTTGCTCATCTCCTCCCCCTCAAACCCAACCCATTCGTCCCCAACCTCTTGGCAGATGCGACACACATCAGTGTTGAGTGTCGTGGTAGATAGTAGATCTAGCGGTCAACTTGTTTCATAGGAAATGATCACTGCACTTGATTCCAGTATCTCTAGTGTTATATCTTCATCATCAAAAGACAAGGAATGTCACCAAGAGTAGACCTTGTTTCGCATGATATCAAGTATGAATGGGAATTGTTAAGATCAGTAAAAGACTGCTAGTGCCATGTGATATACTTTGTTGTCTTCCCGTTGTCCCACTAAGAGTTTAGTATGCTACAAGTTGCATTTTGAAGAAATCCCAGAAATCACAATTTTCTTACTTTATCGCCCTTTAGCGAAAAAGGGACATTTGCTAGGGAGCCAAACCTTCATATCCGATACATACCATCAAGGCTTATAAACGAGCATAGCAGACACAATTTCATATGTTCGGATCGACTATCGTGTTTCCACCCAAATTGTCCAGCTCATTATTATTGGGCGTAAGGTCCCGCTTAATATTTCCATATCCTGTCACGCGTCCTAAAACACTTCACATTCTATATTGCATAGTACATAATCGAAGAAGGATATCATCCGTTAATGTGTATATAACGTGTCTTATGACAACAATAACATCTTATCTCCATGGACATTAACTCTGGCCATTGATCTGTCAATGCAAGACAAAATCATATTCACGCAAACATAATGATGCCACAACAATGTCTGTACAGATCCCTTTATATCACGGATTTCACTGAATGATGAAAAGACACCGTTACCCTGACAAAGTGCCCAGCCTTGCATCATGTGACGAGAATTCCTGTGAGCAAAATGATTTTGTATATTAGCGGGTGTCGAAAATTACAGTACAGTTACCCCCAAAACATTCCAAAATATGACTCTAAGTGTCCAGGGAAGAAGCTGAAGCAGTGATGAAATACGAACTAGCCATTTTTTTTTTCTCTGACTGATTTCAGTGTTTCCAAAATAAACTTTCTAAAATGAACTGTATACATTTTGGTCAATTTCCTAAGCTACTTTCCTGATGCAAATGCAAATCTAGAAATAAACACCTAAATCCAATCACTTTCTACAATTGGTAATAATTTGTTTCACATGCTCCTTTCACATTCTATGCATCCATACAATAATAATGTACGCAGATACATGTTACTTTCATACAACTCCGTGGGTACAATAAACAGCTGCTAATGCCGCCTGAATTCCAGGGCACTGATCTGTAATATTTTCATTCATTTTCGCTCAATTTTTCGCTCATTTCAGCTTCATAGCCTACAGAAGATTACCCGCTTTCGTTTTCGAGTGAGGATTCGCATCATACTGGACTGAAATTGGAAAAGGTCACAGTTTACTCATGCATGATCTGAGTAGGCATTCAGAGTGTTGTAAAATGGCGAATGGTCCGGCAGCACTGCTGCGTCCCAACAATTAGGGTTTCTGTAAGTTTATTGGCGCTCAGCACAAATTCATGCCGATGGACAATCGCAGAAGTTTATTTGTCAAATGGATCTGCTAGAATATTATATCTGTAACTACAAATAATATGGCTACTTTGCATAATTCATGCTGCATTGTTTTCTGGTCCATCAGTATGTTGCCATTGTGTTAAAACCCGGGTTTATTCTGTGTGTTTTCACCAACACGATCAACAAGTTCTATTCATTGTTGACCAAAGGTATTCTTACTGGAACATTTGGTCCTGGCGAGCACATAATTCAAAGAGAGTATTGGTGTAAACTGGAGGTAGTGCATGCATTGCCTTATAGGGCGACAAAGTCTCGTTCGTGACGTCACGTCCGGTGAGGGCACTGGGGATAAACAAACCGAACACGTGCTTCTGTCACTTTTGACGTCTGCTTGTTTTGATCTGTCCGGTCATCGTGAGCACCGTTGATGAGTTGAACAGTAAGTATAAACAGCATATTTCTTGTTGAAGCATTGTAATTGAAAGTTGTTTGGTGGTGGGGAATAGCTTGTTTGTCAAATATTGTTTAAATTTATTGTTTTTTAATCATTTAAACGCACAGTCACTCACGGTGACACTGACAGTCACTCACTGTCAACACTGACATTGCCGGAATGCAGGCTCAGGACGTGGTACATTCGGCCTGATCCTGGCTAACTGCCCTACTCACAGTCTCAGCATGCGTGCGTGACTGTCAAATTCAACTTTACCTATCCCCCCCCCCACACACACACACCTAGATCACCCGCCAACCCCACCCTGCCCAACACACACACATTCAAACATGTAGACCCAGTCTGAGCATCACAGTTTGCATTTGGCAGCAGCAATTCTACGATGGGCTATTCGATTAAAATGTGCAATAAAACCTATTCGTTGATGACCAGACCGTGCTGGAATACGTATTCATGGTACTGTGTGCACTCTTGCAGATGCCTATGTGTTTCGCTGCCCTGTGCAACCACCAGGGGTTGCGTGATGCTTGTAGTCTCTACAGATTCCCGAAAGGACTTGGGCAGAAATGGGAGAAGCTGTGCAGGTGTGACATGATATTTAATCTGAATCAACATTGATATTAACTATGGAAACATATCCAAACTTTTTTCTCCCACACGGAGGATTGTGTCATGGTAATACACTAAATTGCCCTCGAACAGTGTTACATTGAAACTCTCGATTATTTCTCCATTTTTCTGTTCAAATTGACCTATTTATTTTGTATTTATTATCATATTGACTGTGTACGCCATGAACATGTACCATGCAGTGGTATATCATATGATACATACACTGTACATAATAGTTTACAAGAAAATGGATAACGATGCTGTGAGCTTTGAATTTTGTAACATTTTAAATACAGGAGGAAAGACAGACGATTGGACAAGGAGAACGATCGAATCTGTAGCTGCCATTTCAAGGAGGGGAAAAAGCAAAATGGACCCACCATCTTTGCATGGACTGATGGAAAAACTTTTGATTTTCCTGACGTTGGCAAGCTAAGGTGTCAATTACATAGTTCTCATCATTTTGAAGTTGTAAAATTTGATAAACCTATAAATCAGCCCTACTTAGTTGGGGATAAATGGGATAAATTACACTCATGTATTCACAATGAAGTTTCATTGAATTTCAGTTATTTATGGTACATTAATTTGTTTCACCAGTTCATCTTCTGAATACCAAATTATACATGGATGTACACATTGACTCTAAGTTTTCCATGGTTTCTCTCAGTGTGAATGCTTGATTGCCTCTTCATCGAGACATTGTCTTTATTTAAATTGTATTTACATGTTTAATTGTGAATCAATTAATATTATTTCAGGAAGTCTAAGTTTACCGGAGATGGAGAAGATCCACCGAGCCTGGGTGATGGCGCGTCAGATAGCCACGACATGCATGGATCTGAGGAGGGTGCCGTGAGCCAAGTACCACACTTAGCCAGTGATGACCATGGCTACTCAATGACTTATGCTATGTTGGCCGAGAGTAATGCGGTAAGATCAGTTAGAGATCATTTTCAGGTGGTTAGCAACTATTAACAAAGTTAAAGTAAATCTTTTACTGTTAATCAAAAACAGTCCTTAATGGTATTTTTTGATGATAGGAGTTCAGGTTGATACAATCTTAACATCCAAATTTCTTTCTTCCAGAAAATGAAAGAAGAAATTGCACGCATGCAGAATCAGCTCGATTGCATGGCCTTGGATCAGAAGAAAATATTCTCGCTGGACAACATCATAACTGATGAAAGAAAGGTGTTTACCATTGTAAAATTCATAAGGGTTCTGTCAACAGTGATTAGTAAATAATGAGGCATTCCGAAATTTTTTTTTTGTCTGCTTCTATTTTTCTTCCGACATTTCGGTTTCCGAACGATAACTGATGAACGCCTTGACCGATGTACACAAAACTTTGAAAGCTCATCCTAAGTACCTCAATACAGTCCCCTATTGTTTTTCTTTGAGATCCAATTTCCGAGATGGCAATCAGTGGCCATTTAAAAAAAATTGGTAGTTTTTTCATAATCTTGATGAAAACTCCTCGCAGAATCTTCTGTTATCCCAAAGAACTGAAGGGATGCCCGATAGATAGCCTTATAGGCCTCAATGTCTGAAGTAAAATGTACTTTTGAAAATATATTCATGCTTTGTTGAACGTTAATATGAGAGTACACAGTTAGTGCGACAATGTAGGCCTGACACTCTAATTTCTGAAATTGTATTAATATTCGAACAGATGCTGATGTACACAACGCTGCGACCAGACACCTTCCTTGCGTTGGATGACCTGGTGCAAAGGTTTCCTCTGAACTACGTGGACGGATGGGTACCAAAATTTGTTACCAGGTCAGACCAGCTGCTGATGACAATGATGAAGCTGACCATGAACTCACCATTCCTGGACATTGCCCAGCGTTTCGGCACCAGTCACGCATCTGTCAACAACATCATCACCACTCACATCATTGCACTCCATGAGATCCTGTACGAAGGAATGATTGAGGGACATATCCCGTCTCTACAGAAGTGTAAGGGATCGATGCCAGCATGTTTCGGAGACTTCAGTTCTTGCCGACTTGTCATCGATGCCACTGAGATTTCACAAGATGTACCTTCTCAAGACTTAAGAGTACAAGCACAGACATACAGCAGCTATAAAAATCGGCACACTGTGAAATCTGTAACTGGGGTGGCACCAAATGGTGCACTCGTTTTCATCAGCAAGCTCTACCCCGGGAGCACGTCAGACAACGCTATAGTGAGCCACAGTAAATTGCTGAAACTCATGCAGCCAGGAGACCTGATCTTAGCCGACAAGGGCTTTACGATTCACAACCTCATGCCCCCTGGAGTCAGTCTGAATATCCCCCCATTCCTCACCGGAAAATCACAGTTTACGCCAGCGGAGGTCCAAGTTTGCCGCAAAATCGCCAGATCACGGATCCACGTAGAACGCGTAAATGAAAGAATCAAGAATTTTTCTATCCTTGAACATATTCCCCAGTGTTTTCGGTTCATAAGTACCAAAATCTTTCAGCTGTGTTCCGCACTAGTCAATTTCCAGGATCCTGTCATTCAAGCTATTGCTGAAGAGTACAGCATGCCATGAACTTTTATTTAGCAGATTACATGTATGACACCAAGTGAATGTATGATTCCTTCTGCATTTCCAATAGATGTGATTGATATGTGCAACATTGTGTGTTATGGTGAAGTTTTGAAATGTAAATATAAATCGATATGGATATTCATATATGTCTAAATTTAAATGTTGACATATTGTTCATGATTTACCCTATACTACATTTCAATGAATACACTAAACTGACCAAAGTTAGAGTAATATACTCAAGTGCATGAAGAAACATTGTTTTGTGGTCTGTAAGCTTTTTAGCAAAATCCAATTTTTGTCAAGAATGGTATATATTATGTTGAGTTTCATGCATGTCAGAACATACACATGCACTATACTAGTATGTGATATGTCATATGTGTACAAATGTATACCATTACATGTAAAAGTGTTGGGTATAATGTGAAGCTGCAGTAAAGCAAAATATTGAATTTGAATAAACTATCCTTCACACCATAGCATATCATGCAATGAACTTGAATATAATGAGTGTAAAAAGTCTGGGACCATGTCACCCACCCATTGTTGAGTAAATTGACACTATATGTGTGTCAAGCTATATCTGAAATGAAGACAAATTGAGTGGTTCCAGGCTTTTGACACGTACTGGTAGTATACATATTATCAAGATTCCGATTCGTATCTATTGCAACCTGACTCACAAGTTAAAAACACACAAAATAAGAACATGTCACAGTGCAATGTCTAAAATATGATTTTATTGTTGAAAATCTGCTATACGTTTACACACAAGAACAATTGGCGTAGTTTATTTGCTTCATCACTTAGCTACATGTACATGCCACTAAACATACGGAACATCATTGCGCACTGACTATATGAAGTGTTATTCAAATTTCTGTTCTATTTGACAGCACATGGTAATTTTATATGTACATATAAACATCTGACAGTCTAACAATTTCTCAATTGGGTACACAGAATACAAGCCAATATTATTCCAAACAAGTCAGCTAGAGGATATTCACAGATTCGATATTATATACCATACTAAAGATGGTAACATGCACAAAACCATATTATCTACAAAAGTCTCCTACAATACAGTTAACAATTGCTATTTATGTGGGGAATAAAGTTCATGAAATAAAAATCCAAGAGTCTGGATACGTTCGGTAGCCACATTGGGTCCCTCGTGATTCTCACCACTGCTGTTTCCTTAGGAGTCCAGACTACAAAATCGCAAGCCAGTTTGTTTGTGACATAAAGTTGACCTTGAACTTGATCAAAATATATGTGATCCCTCCGGAGTTTATAGTGGACATCTTGTCCTACTGTTTGGAACTCTGAAATATATGCAAAAAGCAACAACATTGATATAAAATGAATATAAATCATGTTCAGATTTGCTATACAGCTGATCAGAATCAGCTTTGCTGTTCAATGCTAACAACAACAACAACAACAACAACAACAACAACAACAACAACAAACATATTACCAAGGCAGAAGTCTTTGACTTTAGCTATGGCTTCAGAAACAGTGAAGCCTTTGGCAGCGAAGGGGCACTTGACTTCTAGGATCTCTGGGACAATGGGGGAGCTGGCGTTTTGCAGAGTCTCTGGGTCCTGGTAGTGCCAAGAATGAGCAGCAGGGATACGCACCAACCCATCAGGACTTGCTCCTAAGACACCACTGCTATGCAGCCAGACACCTGCAAAGTTATCAAAGGCTTTGTTTACAACTAATCAAAATGAGCTGAATGGTAGCTTACGCCACAACAAAATGCAATATCTATGGAATGCTATTCCTGCTATACATTATTTTTTAAAACAAAAACATTGCCCCAAAACAATCTTACACAGGAGACAAATTAAATTGCAGGACATTATATCCTCATTGAAAAACTGGTTTGAGACTATTTTGTGGCGAAAAGCAAATTTGTATACTGGTACAGAGAAATGTCTGGCTGAAAAATTTATTTGTAAAAAAGTCATGTTTCCATGTAAAAACAAATTTGGTTTAAATTCTAGATGGAAAAAAAATACTTTCGAAAGTAAAGTATCGGAAATGTGTATTGGCTTTGAAATATTGAACCTACATGGTTCAATACCAACCAGTTGGTTCGACCACTGCATCCCCAAGTGAGCAGTATGCCTGTATTGCTGTCTGTTCATGAGTAGTGCCCCATACGATGGCGTCTTTCTTGGACAAATCATAAGATGACAGCAGTGACTTGTACAAAGAGGGAGGATATCTGAATTAAAAATATATAAAAAATGGGAAATAAACACGTACATGTAATGATATGGGACATTGTGTGACGTTACAGTATAAAAAAGTGACTCTGGTCTTCAATTGAAGTGTACGCTTAACATAAAAGGTGTTCAACCATGACCGTCGTAAGGTCAATTCATTTGTGAAATTTTGCATTTGACGTAAAAGGGCTGAAAAAACCTGACAAAGAATAAAATTACCAAGTATAATATTCTCCAATATACATGATATATGAGCTTATGAGAACTTACCAATACACAAACAATGAACCTACCTATTTCTGTCGATAGCTTTCAGTACTCTTCCATATGATGAAGCAGTCAGGCGATACTTGCGGATGGCTGACCAGTAGCAGTTGTTACTCTGTCCTACCGTTGCTGATGCAGTCTAAAATCACAAAAATACTGTTACATTCACAGACGATCGATACTTTTACAGATTTACAACTTAAATATTTATGTGGACATGTATCTCCTTCTAAAGGCATTAAATACATTTCAAATTCCGAGTTCACTTACAAAATCTTGTTGAGGATTCATTCCACATCAAAAATACCTCCATGATTTGCTGTTCACTCAGAGTCAATGCCCTCCTCAACCACACGGTAGGATTCTCAGACTCCACAAACTCCTGAGACACAAGAAGGTCCTCCACCAAAGGCACCGACCAGGAAGGCTGCTGAGGCTCTGGGGAGAGCATCCAATGCATCGCTGAAACAAAAAATGCAATATTTTTTCTTACAACTCAATAACATGATATATTCCATCATGTTACATTGACTGCATTCAACATAATTATTTTTTTTGGTATTTCTCTGTGTAACCGTCTGAATATCAGTATATGTCAAAAAAGGAATTGTTTGCTGAAAAGTAACATAAGATATTAAATAAAATAACATAATATGTGCTCTAACTGCATGTACTCTGGCTTAGCCGATTCCTGCATATTCATTATACAGTACATTCATTCTTTTGCAAGTACATGATGTCACAGGCTGAAAGAATATTCCAATCATGTGCTAATGCAACAAACAAAAACAGGTTTGTATTTTCACTACTTATTCATCTACCCTGAATAAAAATTAGCTGGCATAATAACTGCAAGTTCATACCAAAAGGAACTTTAAAAAATACTGTAACAACAATGAAACACAATTAACTGCATTCTTAATGTTTCAAAAACCTGTGAATCTCCCAAGACAGGTGAGCCGATCATAAAGAAAGGTCTTATCCTCTGTTGTCACACTTCTTCCAATTGCCCTTTAGAGCAAACACCAAAGGCAAAATCTTCATACCTCATGTACCCATCCAAGTTTTGAGTTTTAAGACAAAGAATGCTGACTGCAATACCAAACTGTTTTATACCTGTAGTTTTTGAGTCTCTCTGGGGGAGGGAACAGCTCCTCAATGGTCTGTGTCACTTTGGGTGGAGCAGATTTCGGCCTCTTTATCCAACTCTGTCTCACGTCAGTTTTACTGACATTCTTGTACCTGAAGATTGGATTCGGTGTGTTACAAATTACCATAGACATCATGTCACATACAGGTATCCAAATCTTAAAAGCTAAGTGTATGAAACGTTTAAAATGTTATTCAGATATACTCTGCCCGTTGAGGCGTTGACTTCTTGATAAACAGTGATCATTATTAGCATTGTGCGACGTATTGACTGCCCTAAGTTAGATCATTATCCTCTGTTACATATGAACAATCATACAAGTGTGGCTGCTGTAATCATGGTAATTTATTTCATGTTACAAGCATCATTCCAGTTGACATGTCAACATTCTAGTATATACCCATAGAGCAGGATGCTGGCCTTGTGGTGGCATTTATCCAGACCATTGGGGCATTCGCAGGAACTGCTGGAGACTGTGTTGTTGCCGCCAAGTTCTAGCTGTAAACATGCCAAATACCAAATAATAAATCCATGGAAATTGTATATACCCGCGCAATGAGAGATACATGTAGTATAACCTAGATATAGTTCTCAGTCTCATGCTACTACTGGCACACCATGTCATATACTGACACCTGTTGTGAATAAAGTAAACTAAGTTTTTTTATTATAGTAAGCAGTGCCACCTGGTGAATTAATTTCTATGAAATAGGCATAACGTTCACTTACACTAATTACCGTATGTTTCATATATTTCAGCACTTTGAGCTATTTATATGATAATACATACATGTACGCTGTAACTACGATCTCTCATTGAGGCTTGCACGGCTCCACTGACATGTTGGTGTTCCGGGTCGTAAACAAACTTGAGCACATGTTCAGACCTCACCGCGATTTCCGATTTGCTGTGCAATTTTTTGGTGCCAGCAACATAATTTAACCAATACATAATTGAAAGAGCCATGGCTAAACGAAGCAAACAAAAACAAAATCAGATTTGTTACAGAAACTGCCAGATTGGCGCGAATCTCAAACGTAAATAAAAGCACGTGTTGTTTGTTTATCCCCAGCACTTGAAATCTCGTCATTTCTCGCTTCCTACGTCACTTCCGCTTTGTCGCCCTATTGACATACTTAAGGAATTGACCTATCGCCGAACCCATTTGTCCGAGTCTTTTTACGCTATTTACGACGCATTCTGCAAAACGTTATCATTAGCCAAAGAGAAGTTTGCCGACGTAAATTGTGAAACTCGGACAACTTTTGGGGGCTTTGGCGATAGGTCAATTTAAGGCTCCATACCGTGGCAACCTACATGTACATGCTTGAGTTGTTTGCAATAAAAAGCAGTTCATTTTGCCAAGAATTCAAACTTTGATACAGTCATGGAGGGGACGGAAATATGCAGCAACGCTGTCATAGTTGGTTTCTTGATTTTCAACGAAAAATTCCTAAACAAAGTATACATTGTTTTAAGTAAAAACAAAAATCGTAGACGGGTTGTTGGGCGAAAATCCTGACCCTGAAAAATCCTGAGCGAAACTGAGGATTTTTGCAACAAGATATTTTCTCCATGGATTGTTGACAAAAAAAAGTACGCTGTCAATCGTCTCTGAATGAATATACATGTGTATAATGAATATATATGTTCACAAAAACATGTCGTACTGCACAGCTCCACATCCAACCTGGAATACTGCGCCCAGGCCTACAAACTCGAAACATGCTGATTAGCAGCAGGGATGATAAACATGAAAAACAACATTAAAAGCAACGGGAGACACAGTTAAGATGCGACAATAACTGAACTGGTTCCTGGATCATTTGTGCTCGTGTCTTATGTTTATATCCACCACACGCAAACTATCATCAAACTCGTTGAGCGTTGGTATCAAGTTTGTTGCGCAAGGATGACATGTAGTATGTATGTATCAACATATTACCGATGCTAACCAAATTTTTATGATGCCAATAAAAAACCTACTTTCACAATAGAAACAAAGCCCAACCAAACATTCTTATAGTATATTGTGCCAATGCTTCTAAATAGCCACTTCTCGTTGAAAGCCGAGAAAATTGTCAATTCAAATAAAGCTCCTCAATACAGTGTAGAATGACGGACGTCAGAGAATGCTTATTTGGGCACAGTCTCGTCGCGGATCAAATGCAAGCAATAAGTGGCGATTTACGGCTGGTAATAAGCCAACGTATCTATGTGGTATGGCGTGAGTGGTGCCATCAATTACAGCAATCAAATTTTATCCCGGAAACTGAGTAACACTACGCCCAAGCCCCTCTCCGAAAAAAGAAGTAATGTTGATGCCAACATGAAAATGTGAATAGCACTGGAGTAAATTCAGTATATGAAGCCGGGTTTATGCTGCACCGGTTAGAACCCGCGATTAAAAGCTGGTTTAATCCAACCTGGCAACAAAATATTTTTGTCAGGTTTCGTCGCTCGATTGGCAAAAAATTATGAACAAATCCCCTTTTGTTCCACAAATGTTTGTTCAAACTTTACATGGATCAGTTATTGCTATTATATCCAAATCTAATTATATCCTCCCACATTTCACCTTGTTCTAATCACGAGCCCAAGCCACTGGGACCGATATTACAAGGTGAACGGTGACACCTGTGTTTTCCCGAGGCATATCATGATCATTTTCCATTCATCAATGGCATTAAGAACCTGAAGTATGTGGTCTGTTGACCGTGATGTCAATGTTATTTCAGTAACTAACATTGAACACCAATTCGCTCAAATATTTTGGATGGGGCTCCACATTGATGAACAAACACAAAAGAAAGGTAACATTTTGCTACCGCATTACACGTGGACATTATGAACGTAGGATGTAAGTATCACCAAAACATCCGTGGCCAAAACGGACGGGCCAAATCGTCCATGCACCTTATGAATTGGACTATTGATGGCTATTTTTTCTCGTTTTCCCTCCGAACTGGCGGTAGTGTGTAATGTTTCATTTTATTATGCTTAGTGTGTTATGTAGTGTGTTATGTAAAATATGACGTATCTTGTGTATCTTCACGATCTGCTGTGATCTATAGTTTATGAAATGAACATGAATAGTATTATCTGACTTTTATCCAAAATTCAATAATTGAATAGTAAAACAATATTTATTTTACATGTTTTAGTTTTCGTCAGCTTCATCCGGTTAGAACTGTTCACAACCTCTTTCCTAGCAAAACTATGTTTTTGCCGGCAAAACTCAACCCTGCAAGGAAAAAACAGTTTGTGTTTAAATGTGGTACACTCTGATTTTTATGTGTGACATACGACTCATGTCGTCAGTGGTATTTATCGCTGAATGGCAGCATCAGGCAACGGACCCTGTTGTGTGTGTGTGGTGAGTTCTCACGCTGAATTTACTACGACCATGTTCATTGCGCAAACTGATTACACTTTGGCTTCACCCCGAATATTTGAGAACTTAATTTATGGGCGTTGCCGGGGAAATTTAATACATCTTCATCGTTTGTCAGGTGACTATAAGAAATTTCTAATATGTACGAAATTACCTTTTCCAGTATTACACTTCTATATCCATCAACGTTTGGTCCATATGACATGCTTGTAAAATTTGTTTTCATATTAGAGTTTATTTGCCATATAAATCGTGACAATCAAGAACTTTCAAATCCGTATTAAATGTCACTGGTAGACAGCATTTATATATATAATTCGAATTACGCACCGTCAGCTTGTGATATGGTGTTGATATCAACATATTAATATGAATGACATGATACAGAATGGCAATTGATATGAATGGCATTATACAAAAAGTTAGAATTGATAAGTTTTGAATGTCTACAAGACAGGAACCAAATAATCGTGGGTCATCCCCTATAGTCAGGGGGGATTAGTAAAATAAGTATTCGAATTGTGCTATAAACACCATTTTTGGATTAGAGGCTGGTATAGCCATCATATACTAGTGTGTATTTTCAACATTCCATGGCGGTAATCCTGTATTTCTCCGCTGCAATTTATATTTATTATTGGCATCACCAAAATCTCATTATATCGGTGACAATAGATTAATGCCTAAATTCATACCACTGAACCAGTGTCACTTCTGATGGACCATAAATCTGTCCCCGATGATACCATAAACTCAGTAGCCCTTTGGCTTCGATTGCGTTCTTTTGTTCTTGTCATACACTCATTGCTTATTACAGGGTTTGGTTCGGATTTCTAAACTGTATTAGTAGGTTGTTGGGCAGTTGTATACTAATACCATCAGGTGTACCGTAATAACAACTACGTTTTACACACACTGTCTGCCCCTCGTGACGCCAGTGTGTCTTCTGGTAAGATATTTGGTTTGGTTTAGTTTTTATTTTAAAAAAATAATTTATATTTATTATTGCCGTCATCAAAATCTCGTTGCGTTGGTGGTGATAGGTTGGTACTTACATTCACTGTCCACTACTTATAGAAGAAAGAATGGACTCTTATTTCCTCTGATCTTTGATATGTTCAGAACAAAATGCATACTTACATTCACTGCCGACTACTTAGGCCTATAGGAGAAATAATGGAATCTTATTTCGTTTGATCTTTGATGTGTTCAGAAAAGAACACATTGATAATCTCCTTTTAACAAGCATAAGTACGAAACTACAAATCAACCTACTCTAAAATAGAAGAAGATTCATGCATACGTATTGAAATCGGTGGAGGAAGAGAAATTTCTTTGCCGGTTTCTGTAGTTCGTTAACGCCTTTTGTTATTGACCTTCAATAGCATGGTCAAAATAATGTTCATGCATCTGACATCGTCTTGGAATAATCTAAAACCAAAGAGTTGAACAAGCAAGCGAGTGCGTCATTCGTAAAACAAGTCCTGTCGAAAATTACATTTCATCTGGTGCTAAATTGGATAGCCATTCCCATGTGATTTGTACTGACCTTGGACAGAGTGATATGGTAATATATTGCTCAGGATTGGTGATGAATGCACTGAACACGATCTGTATTAATTTTTGATGGAATTAGATTAGCCTACCACTCAGCAGTAGTTAGACATGCACATCGTGAAATCACGTTTTGCAGTGTATTTCCGACATGGATCATACATTCAATATGGTTGAATACTTGGTATATTTTGGTGTTTTGATAAAGGAGTGTCACCTAATGAAGTGTTTCATAAAATTGTCCACAACCATAATTTCTGGTTGTGTATATATCACACACGATCTGTTATTATAAAATTATTATTCCTGAATGTCATATTTTTACTATATATATATAGGTCATTTGGAATACCCGATGAGGGCCATACTGGGAAATGTGAACATAGTGAAAAAATTTATGCTGTTTCTACTCATTTTTGATTATCGAAGATAAACTCATTTGTCCAGTGACTTACTATGTTAGATCATGATACAATACATCATACATGTACTATGCTACTGGTTCTTATCATGGGAAAGTAGCCATAAGAAAACGTGAGTAAGAATGGGGTTACTACAGTGAAATATTTCCATACTCGTGTTTTTGGTGGATGACCCAAACACATTGGTGATTGTTGTTACTCAGAAAACCGTATTGGTGTCTCAGGTCGTGTTTTCACTATTTGAAATCATCGTTGCCCCCGTGTATTCCTTGATGTAAATTCTTCGGTGAAAGTCAGCACCAATACAATCTGGTTTTGCTGATGTCAGCAACACATTCAATAATGACGTTAATCTGCAAATGTCAAAATGAATTAATGTTTATTGAATGTTTATTGTATGTATCATGTACAGGTACGCCTAAAGTATACAAATATTATGTAATTGAAAAGAAGAATATGCTCAACTAATTGCAATGATAAGTCTCCAGAAACTATGTGCGTGCACAAACATAACCATAAAATACACAACACAAAGTGAAGTCCATAGACTGTTGGACTTCCTAAAATATAATAAGTGAAGCTATGCAAATGTCTATGGTCCTGTCTCTTATACGTTGCATGGTCTCGCATAAGTTGCATGCATATATATATATACAGTTTGGCATTCTTGTGCTCGCACGAGAAGTATTAAATTATAGTAATTGATAACTGTTTTTTTTTTATGATTAGAGATTTAAACATCGGACACATGGAACCTCGTCTTGCCCACGTGGTCTCGACATTTACAGCTTCTCGGTGCCATCAGAACGCGTATATGGCATGTGTATGCGCAAAGTGTATGATACAGTTCAATGTAGGACTAAGCTCATGTTACTGATTGTGATATCAAGCAGAGGTAACAAACCTGGATAGAAACAGTATTTGGCAGTGTACTGGCAGATGAGGCATGCGTCAGTACAGATCTAGCTGTTATAAGATATGATATCAACAAAAGAATATTATTTGATTGAGTAGTATGTAATATATAGAGTAGGTCTATGTATTGTTTCAACATGTGTGACAGAATATGAAAATATCATGCGGGACATATGTCATGAAATAACGAGGTGTAGAATTTTGGTGAAGATAATTAATCTGGACAGATAATTAATCTGGACATATGGAAATGTGTGTCCTGTGGCAGTTTATTGGCTCTGATTGCGTGTGGAGTGGATGGGAAATGAGTTGTTTGATCCCGACCGGGGACAGTGAAAGGAAATGAGTAGCCTGTCTATGTCCAAACAACTCTCCAGATACTGAAAAAACCCAGTGTGTTTCAGGCATTCCAGGCACAGCCCAGCTGTTTTCACACGAGGTAGGATATTCAGCTCGATATAGTCTCACATTCAGTCCCACATTCATGTAGATTTGGAACGTGTTAATTTGGCACATACTGACTTGGCTGCTGTAAGCATCTCGAGATAGTGCAGGTGCGTTGATCAATGGTACTGTGCTTGTCTCTCTTGTAAATTTTGTTGGGTGAGAAAATAATCCTGTTACATCATAGAAAAGGTGATCTGGCGGTGGTAACTTTTGTGATAATATAAGATAGATAAGATATATTTTATCTTATCACAGAAGAAAGATCTATCTTATCTTATCACAGAAGTAAGATCTATCTTATCTTATCACAGATGTTCTTCGGTGAACCTTACCATCAATACAACCATGTTCCGATGATGCCAAATTCAATAGTGACGTTGATCTGCAAATTTTAGAAAAATAAATCTGTTCATTCGTGCACGAATTGTGTGCATAATTTATGCTTCTTGAAATATATTTGCATTCTTGAAATATACACAATGTCCCCTTTATTTCTCGATGTACTTTCTTCGGTGAACGTTACCACCAATACAACCATGTTTTGATGATGCCAAAGGACATTCAATTGTGACGTTGATCTGCACATTACATGGGGAAAACTCTGGAAGTACTTGATATGTCATCGGTCGACTTTTTTAGTGGGTGTGGGATGTGGGTGTTGGTTCTCATTGGGTGGTAATGTCTAGTTTGTGTCGCATACGTTGTATGCCTATACACTATGGTATTCATAAGCTTCCAGGAGGATTAGAATAGTAACTGATAACTTGTTTTTGTTAACTAGAGATTTAAACACCTGGCATATGGAACCTCATCTTGCTCCTGTGATCATGACATTAACGACTTCTCGGTGCCACCAGACCGCATATATGGCATTGTACGTGCAGTGTGTATGATACAAGGGTGCTGATACAAGGATACCATCAACTCAGTAGCCTTTTGGCTTGTGATTAGGTACTTATGTACTTCTCAAATATCTATTCCATGGGGTTCGTTTCCGATTTCTAAATTATTTCCATAGGTTGTTGGGCAGTTGTAAACTACATTTACCACACTGTCCGCCCCTGATGACGTCAGTGTGTGTTATGATAACGTAATTGGTCGGGCTTTGTTTCTATCGCAAAATGTTCGATTTTATGTTTGTTATTGGAATCATCGAGATTTTGCTGTATTGGTGGTAATAGATTGATACTTACATACAGTTCAATGTAGGACTAAGCTCATGTGACGGATTGTATGATATCAAGCAAAGGCGACAAACATGGATCATGGCAGTGTTTAATGTGACATCAGTATGTTTGCCTGACAGTGATATTATCGTGCATCGGCAGTTTACTGGCACATCAGGCATGATATGTCAGTATCCATGTATATGATATGAACAAAGGAACGACAAAAGATTGGGTTTTTTTATTCAGTAGTATGTACTATATATATTGTGTAGTGTTTTAAGATGTGTGACAAAATATGGAAATATCGTGCGGGACATAAAGTCAAGTAATAAAGAGGTGGAGAATTTTGGTGAAGATACAATAATTAATCCAGACATATGGAAATGTGTGCCCTGTGGCCATTTATTGACCTTGATTGCGTGTGAAGTTAATACGAAGTGAGTGGCCCTTCAATGGCCCACGTAAACCCTCCAGATATTGGAAAAAGGTAAACCAAGTGTGTTTCAGGCATGCCAGGCACGTCCCGACTGTTGTCACAGCTCGAGACAGTCTCACATTCAGTCCCACATGATTTAGATCTTGGAACGTGTTACTCTAGCAGGTGCGTTGATCAATGTTCCTGTATTTGTCTCTCTACTGATCACGACCCATATATTCCCCAGACGACATGTTCCGTTTTGGTCTCATCAGCGAGACATAACTATACAAGCCAGAACAGTTTCGTCCTGCAGCGCTATGCGTTAGGTTCGGTTGACCGTCTTTATTTGTGCCATGCAAATTACGTTTTAAACAAACATTATGATGATCATCCTCCTCAATTGCATCCGATTATCATCAGTATAACTTTGGGGTGACTAATCCGCGACAGAGCAGTTATATCCCTACAGCGGAGTGTGATCAGCTCCATGTGCCAAGCTTCATTGACCATATTTAATCAGACGTCTCCTGAACTGAGACACTAAGATTTTTTTACCAATCACTGGAGTCACGTTTTAGCTTATTTTCCACCTTCAACACCGCATGGGCCACAACTTGACAATCAAGGAATTTGGTTTAACTGCGCTAGACGCCACTGTAGTAGTGCACAAACCTGGCGAAAATAAGGCCTTTATAACATCATAAAAATGAGTAACAACTGTTCGTATGCAGATAGGTAAATTTTGTTAGGGCGGGAAGATTACAGTCTCATTACATCATTAGAAAATGGTGATCTGGCAGTGGCAACTTCTGTGATGGAGGTGTCCATCAAATATTTCAGGACTAGATTAAATACTTAGCGACCAGTCGATGATAATGGAAGTAAAGTACTCTCATTGTGACATTGTTGGCACCAAAGTGTTGGGAACCTCATCTTTGAAAGCATCTTACCATGAAATGATCGTTCCTTTGTGTTTTCAGCCAATGTTATAGATTTTATGGGTATGTCTCTATTTGTAAGCACCATGTGTGCTTTCTTGCAATTGGTTTGCACGGGCAACAATGTTACGTTCCTTTCCAATTATCAAACTCAGTTTGATAAGCGATTAGTCCCTGTTGGGCCATTGACTGTTGGGCCGGACTGCTGTTAGTCGACCCTTAAAATTAATAACAAAGACTGCGAGGCTGCTTAAAGAAGAAGCATCAGTAGGTGGTCATCTCGGGAGTGCAAAATTATGTCAATGGCTTATCTCAATGACTAACATCAGATTCCCCAAGGTTTCGATACAAATGTCCAGCTACATTTATCATGATTTCGATGCACGATTTCACATGTCAGCAGCGTTATTAACAAGTACAACTACACCCTCAGTTAAAAAGGGGACATTAACTGGCCTTAGGAATTGAGATTATTCACGGTCATGGACCAAAGAACGACGACCCATGTAAAGTCCCAAAATACACAATAGTCTTCATCGTCCTAACACAGAAGATGTAATTGTACCTATTTTAACTTGCGAGAAAATTCAATGTTACATGTGAATAATAGACTGTGACACAAGTCTGAAATCCAAATGAAAGCAGGAAAAAATGCGCTTTTACTGCTTTAGTTTTTTTTTTTAGCCTTTATATGTCTTGTTGTCGTCTGGATGACAGGGAATCTGATACAGGGAATCTGATACTCTTGAATTCAACATTCAAGAATTAGGCAGTTTTGAAGAACTCACACACCCGCAGACACACGGGAAATGTAAATGCTTCAAAGACAACATTAATGTTGCATTGAAACCTTTATCTTCAGGCATGAATATAATATGGGCCGACGTATGCAGTTTTGAAAACCACACACCCGCAGACACACGGGAAATGTAAATGCTTCAAAGACAACAGTAATGTTGCAATTTTTGAAACCGATTCCAATCACACAACGGTTTGAGACAACTCGTTTGGGGAAGAAGTGAATACCGGTACTCCCACACAATGACCCCGTTATTTATTTGATGGCGTATGTAACGTGTTTTTGATTGCTGGTTGTAACGGGAAATCATGATAAACGCGCTGGTTGTAAATGCATAGGGGTGTGGCCAGTGACGATTAGGGACTCGAGCGTTGTCTGGTCGCGCGGTACTCAACACTCACTCATTAGGTGCTTCCTCTGTGTCTATAACAAACTATTCTCCCTGGTATGAAGCATCCTTTGATTTTCACAAATCCACACCACTGAACTGACACGATCATGTACAAAAACAATAAATACGCTGTTGATTTCGTTACTCGTTATCGTGGTTCACTAGGTAAACCAGATTAAACTGGCCTTACCTGGACCATTCTCGTTTCTGACAAAGCGCAAGAAATTGCATCACTTCATTATTAGACAGGTCAATATATCACCTGACCCACAACAAATTGCAAGAAAAGGATTTATAGTGGTTTTCACCCCTATTAAGTATACTGATTAATAGAAAAAAGTCTACCAAAATCTGACCCGAGGCCACCGCAGATCAGATTTTATCCCACATACAATTCTGTCTGTTAAGAGCGAGTTCTGCAAATTTCCGAAATCACACGAAAGACGGTTTCAGTATAATACCTGTCAATATCTCCACCTGCCTGCTGATTTCGATGGTTGAACGCATGTACTTCTTTTGTGATGTTCTGTATTGGATTACAATATTCCTTGAATGTCTTCACAATCGGCTCGGATTGCTTCTCATAAACGGCAGCTTTTCACTGGATTGCGTTGTAAATATGAAACGCGTCCGATGCCGCTATGTGCAGAAATGTCACTGTTTTCCTTTCATTTTTTTTAATTACTTGCAGTCAGATAGCAAACTGTTGCTAAACCTTTGTCTATTCTCTGATAGATTGTCAGTTAATTTTAGGGCCTATGGCGGCTGTAAATCAGACATTTTGTTGCTTGTTGCACTTTTTGCACAAGTTCACTTCTGGTCACCAAGAAGTGTCACCATGTAATAACATGATCTTCATTTCTAGTTTGCCGACTGCGGATATCTAGATTCATATTATACGTTACACCCATTACTCCCAATATACAAACTTGTACCCCCTTATTGGCCGCGCTATAATCCATTTCTCTATTATTCGTCTGCTCGTCTGAGATAGCGACAACTTGTGTCATACTTAAAAAACTAAGCTTCCCACGAGTTTTCTTTCGTTCAATAATCAATTACAGAAAACTACATAACAGGAATTATACTTCATTGTTTGCTTATCAGTCATGCGACGTGATGTCTACATTCTTCACGATATCTTCACCAAACACCAAAAATGAAGTTTTAACTTGTTTAAAACCAGTATTATTACATACCTACCTCTATAATAAACTCTTTGGGTAATCTTACTTTGGCATTCGAAGAAGAGGAGAGAGAAATGCATGTCAAAAGATTTTTTTCTCATAAATTCCTGACATCAATCTCGAACTCTAAATTGAAAGAAATAACTTTCACACATTTCATATTCCCCGTGGTGAAGGCGTGACGTCATGCCGGTCATGTGAGTGACCTCAGCCGCGATTATTTTGCCTTCCTGCTTAAGGCAGGGGAGGCGGGAGGGAGAATAATCGCGTTTATCGTAGAGGTAGGTATGTAATAAATACTGGTTTTAAACAAGTTAAAACTTCCTATTTATTTCCATACCACTACCTCTATAATAAACTCTTATATCAGAATATGGGTCATATCAGAATAACCCAAGGCGATGGGATTAACCCCCTCGGGAATACATCATAGATGTGTGAAAGTAGGAAATATCTAGGAAATGAATATGATGAATTTTAGTTTGGAATTTATGATTTAAAGCAGTAAAACACATTTTTACAGGATATTTACAATCACGATCAATACACGCCCAAATTACCTTGGATGCCTGGAGACGAGCAGGGTTCCTGCAGGTCGCTTCCCTCCTGCAGATCAACAAAAAATTCCCTCGCCAAAGAAGAGGAGCAACTCCCCTGGGAGTCGACCTCAGGTGCATCTGTACAAGGCGTGTAGATATACAGGAAATTTACAGCTGGACAATGTTCTCTGCCGCTACCAGTCGTCCAATCTGGAAGCCGGAGCTATCCTCCTAAGCTAACTCCCTGAGAAAAAAGAAGTGAAAGTGTTTTGAGATTTCCAAGTACGGGCAAACATAACATCATTCAGAGATACTCTGTTTGTAAAGGCAAATAAAGCCTCGAGAGCCCTCACATCATGCGCTTTGACTCTGAAACCAGTAGATCTTTTGGCCTGGGATTTCTCATAGCAGTTTTGAAGAACTCACACACCCGCAGATGCACGGGAAATGTAAATGCTTTGAAGACAACTGTAATGTTGCAATTTTTGAAACCAATTCCAATAAGCATTCATTCTTTCGATCTCGAAACTATCAATCAAAGCAGTCAAACCTTCGTCATGACCAAAATCGATACCAAGTTTGGGTTTTAACGTTTTCGTGATGGCCGTGCGGCAGCCCACAATCATGGATGGAGCTTGACCCTAATTAAATTTCTCGAGCAGAGACTCGGAGATCAGGGGAGCATCGATTTTGAAGCACAGGAGCACAGGAGGTGGTCCACTTGGATTGGTAGACTGCCAAAGAAAATATTGATTTGATCGGGCGATCCTTGTGGACACCTCTGAAAATCCCTTCTTTTGGAAACATCGCTCATCAATATCCAAGCATGAAGTTTCAGACTTGCAGGAGCCTGATGAAACATGCTGGTGCGAGGTTGTTTGAGGAGATCCCAATGGTCCGGTAGCCGATGAGGAAAGTCTACTATCAGTTCCAAGAGGTCCGGGAACCACGACCACTGCAGAAGACACGGGGCAATCAGCAGAAGCCGACACTGGTGTGATCGAAACTTGGCAATCACCTTGTCCAACAGAACCGCCGGAGGGTAGGCATAGGCGAACATGCCCTCCCAGGACGTCGACATGGCGACCATTGACATCACCGTGGGATCGGGAATGGGAGACACAACCAAAGAAGTTTGTGATTCCTAAGAGTCGCAAAGAGATCGACCATTGGCTTCCCCCACAGATTGCAAAGGGACTGGAACACCCGTGGCGACAAATTCTACTCCATAGCCTGAACCTGGCCCTTCCGGAAGAGGGCGGTCCGCCCACACATTCATATGACCTGGGATGTGCCTGGCGAAAAGCATGATCCCACGGTCGTGACACCACAGCAGGAGGTCGATAGTAGCTTGACACAGAGACTCGGACTTTGTATCTCCCTGCTTGTTGATATAGGCAACCACTGTGGAGTTGTCGGTTGCCACCAACACCACCTGATTGAGAAAATGTGCTTCCCAACACTTGAGGGCCAAGAAGACTGCCTCCAATTCCATAAGGTTGATGTACCATTCCCACTGAGACGAAGACCGAGTGCCCGATACCTCGTTCTCGTCCCAGTGGGCATCCCAACGGTCCAAACTGGCGTGGGTAAATACATGCCTGGATGGAGGCGACCGGTGGAATGACCACCCGCGAAGCAGATTGGTAGGATCCAACCACCATCGAAGTTGGGAAACGACCTCGGGCGACACTTGCACGAGATGGGATATGTCGCCCGATATTTGCGACCACTGAGAGTAAATGCCACTGAATTGGACGCATAAGAAGACGGCCCAATGGAACTGACTTTTCCGTGGAAGCCAGCATACCCAGAGGGTACTGCCAGCATCTGGCCGTCTGCTGAATGGGACGTAGAAAACCTTCAGACAGCGCAGATAACTTTGACTGACGATCCAGCGTCGGCAAGACATTTTCTTAGGTAGTCAGAAAGCGATACCCCAAGAAGACGAAGTCTCGACACGGTGACAAGTCGGACTTTGTGAGGTATATTTTGAAACACATCTGCGAGCGCCCATTGCACTTGCACAATCAGCGTCTTGATCTACCACCCATTGCGCTTGCACAATCAGCGTCTTGGGACATTCATGCCTGATTAACCAATCGTCGAGGTATTGGTGAATGAAAATCCCCTGTTTGTGTGTGAGAATCTGAACTTCCTGAGCCACCATGGTAAAAATCCTGGGCGGTATTGACAGGGCAAACGGGATCACCCCAAACTGCCATACGCAGCTGGGATAAAGAAATCTCAGGAATTAGCGAACTGCAGGTTTCATCGGAAGATGAAAATATTTATCTTTGAGATCTATTGGTACCACCCACGAATTGGAGGCATTACCGAACGAACTTGTTCCGGTGTTTCCATAGTGAAGGTCGGAATTATAAAGAATTTGTTTAATGGGGAAAGATCTATTACCGGCCTCCAACCCCCTGATGCGTTGGGGACCACAAATAACATGCTGTAAAACCCTGGAGTGTCCGAGGGAGCAGGTTCTATCGCTTGTTTTTCGATCATCGCCATTATCCTCGTTGATCATTTGGAAGAGTGAAACCCCTTGGGACGGGCGATAACAGTGGCAATTCCTCGAATTTTAGGCCGAATCCTCGAAGAAGCGTTGAGACGACCCAGGGGCAAACCCCGAGCCGCTCCCACTCTTTCAAGAATAATATTACTCGAGCTCCTACGGGCTCGTCTGAAGTTGCAATAACGACCAAAACGAGCTGACCAGGCAGCTCTCCTCGAAGCTCGAGTGAAGGAACCGGCACGGAATCAGAAACAATACGTACCCTGTTTCTTGTCCCCTGCGGGTTTGAGAGTCTCGCTACGTCCACGGCCTCAGCCACGACTGCGACCCCCTCGGGTGCTACCGGCAGGGGCCCCGCGAAAGGGCATACCTGAGGCCTTACCCCGGGCCATGCCACGACCCAGCTGCTGCTGGGACTGTTGGGCTGGAAGTTGCGGTTTCTTAAATGCAGAAAACATCTGCTGAGTCAGGCGGTCGAGGGACTTGGATTGGCTCAGCAATGTGTTCGAAGTGGAGGACTTCGTGGCCCGCTCATCGGACTCCTTTTTCACGGCCCTAAGGTCAAGGTCAGGGAGTAGGAGCGTGGTGGGGCACCAGACGTTGGATTGACCGGGTGTAGCACCCTCAAGTCCAACATCAGCTGGTCACAGAGAGTGGGAATCCAGGACCACCTTGTCCTCAATGCCCTTAATAATGGAAGAGATGAGCGACGCACACCCCAGCAAAGACTCGGCTAAATCGTCGCGGTCCAAGTCTGGATTGTTGATGACTTGATCATCTCACTGCAAGACAGCACACTTCGCAGCCATCGAAAGCCAGTCCATCGCAGAATCCATGGCAAGGCCAACGCGGAAGCCATGCTCAGACAGCGCCGACAAGGAAACATCCACTGACTTGGGCTCCCTGAAGAAGGCATAATGAGGATGCTGCCGCCTAAGAACCGTGGGCTTATCGTCCAGCTCAGACGACGTGTAGCAGTCATCAACTGTAGGGCGGTTAGGATACGAGCCGACTTCTTGGACCTAACCATCTTGTCCATGTGCTCCTGCATAGAGCTGCGCACACCCGCGGATAATGGGAATGGTAGAGCATCCTTAGAAGGCCAGGGCTGCTCCATTTCAGATACGATCATGGAGCGCGTCACCTTTTTGACCAAGGGAGGAGTAAGAACTTCAGGCCACAGACCAGGAAGCACCCGTTTCCCAGGAGAGGGCATCATCGGACTCATCAGGCTGTGCCAACTCCAGGTCCTCCTCAGCCTTGAGCTTAACCAGAAGTGTGAGCCCGACGGCCCTGGCAACGGCTGGCTAACCGACTGAAGATCCCCACTAGACTCTTCATCGGAAGACAAGGCTTGGGGCGGAAGCTGCGTTGGAGGCGGGAACCTTGCCAAGAACTGCTGCCACTGCCCAAGCATTTCCGTCCGGAAAGACTCCAGCTCACCCCTAAGGCGCTGTTCCGAAGGAGGCGGAGAAGCCGAAACCCCTAGGGTAGGGACGTTCCGTGCCTCATGCGAGCATAGGGACCCCGGTTCTGGAACCGAGTACGCCAGCTGAGCAAAAGACAGAAACCCCGGACTCGAAGCTGTGAAAGCCGTAGAGGCGGAGGGGAGGGCACACAGTGTTGTGTCATCCTGGACATCCTCAGCAATCTGGAACACACAAGGAGAATCAGTTACGGAAGAAACGGATTTACATGGAGAATCAGAAACCCGTGGGTTTGGACGGCTCAAGGCCTTTGGCTATCGGCACCCCAGAACCACATCTACGGAAGCCGCGACCCGGGGTACAGAATCTGGTGGAAGCTCGGGAACCGGCAACTGAATCGCAGGCGAAACAGGTCCGGACCGAAATCCAAAGACCAGTCCGCGCAAAGCTTGCGCGTAGCAGTAGGACGGCAGTAGACTGTCTCACGACACTGCCAACAGGCGCTATGCACCTCCAATTTGGGAAGTTAATGCTTGCAGCTTACCCACGTCATATGTGAAACATATCAAACATCGAAGTATGAACGGGCGATAATAGGGGAAGGAAAGGGGGCCTGGGGAGGCTTTACCATTTCCTCTAAAAAAAAATCCAAAAATAACTAACTCTGAGCTAACTTAGAACTGTATTAACGATCAGTGAAGAAAAGCTGTGCAGAAAACAGCCACAAGACGATCGTTGAAGCAAGAGAATCGACTTCGAATGACGACAGTAAGATCTGCTGACACATCCAACAATGGAGGAGCAAAATAATGGCGGCTGAGGTCATTCACATGACCGGCGTGACGTCACGCCTTCACCACGGGGAGGATGTGTGAAAGTTATTTCTTTCAATTTAGAGTTCGAGATTGATGTCAGAATTTTTTGAGAAAAAATTCTTTTGACATGCATTTCTCTCTCCTCTTGGAATGCCAAGGTAAGAAAACCAAAGAGTTTATTATAGAGGTAGTGGTATGCCAATAAAGCCACGTGTTTGTCTTTGCTGAACCCAATGTAATATGTGGGTTGTGAAGTATGGGGAGAATGTTAGACTTGGCATCCCGTCTTGTAGAAACCAAGTTTCAACTTAGGTATGATGCCATTTAAATCATTATGTTTAGCTCACCATCGTCATGCTTTCTTTATGAACATGAATGTTATCCGTCTTCCAGAACTGTTTCATTGTCTTAGGGAATGACAAATTCCTAGCTAACTATACATGCATGTACTAATTCCTTTCCAATATCCATTTTTTCAAACTTGTCAAATGAACCAAATATTTTTGTAAAGTGCCTAGATTGGAAAATTTTCGGTATTAATTAGTTAAACCCAATGACATTTATCGACACATCGGTGCGTGTGTCATCAATAGATAAAACCTTGAAAACTATCATTGTATTTCGATGAAAGAGTACCTTTTTAAATCAGACTAATCAATTTCATAGTACACCCAGTTAACACCAGGTTGTTTGCTGGGTATTATGCTGTTCAGTGTAGTATTAAAGTGAGAACTCGTTTTCCTCACAAACCAGGGTCCTCAGACTGATTCAGACATCCAGTCTGTGAATAGACGTGGAATCAGTACCCAGTATTAAGTATTCCGAGCAAACAAAACAGGGTCCGTTATCCAATCTCATAGTCCGGGGACAGAAAGTCATATCAGGCATACGAAGTGAGAGAATACAAAAATGACAGGGAAACTCATGAACCCCCCAAAATGGCCATTAGGAGGTGAAATCAGGTGTTCCGGAAAGAGTGAGCATTTCCTGCCCCACTAATGGCACCCGTCATGAATTCCCCAAAATTAACATGAAAATAGATCTAGTTGCATGGCAGACATGGATTTGCTGTATTCATTAACAAGATCATGATGACGTCCCTAGAATTTCTTAAACGCAGCTATAAGTCTTGGTAAAACATATCCTTGTCGCAGCAGTTTAAAGACTAGCTGGGCACTTCGATAGACGAAGTCCTCATATTTGCAACTAGCTCTGGAATAGCGTATAAGTTGAGAAACAAACACACCATATGCCGATGACATAGGAATGTTGCTGCTTAGAAAAGGGAAATTGACTATGGAAAAAATGAAATCATCACGTTTGTCATATAATCTAGTTGACAGGTTAGAATCATTATCAATCTCCAACCTCAGGTCTAGATAGTTGGAAAAATTAGCGGAGTCTGTAGTATCTTTAATTTCAAGTTCCTTAGGATATATGACATCCAAATAATCACCAAACTTGGGATTATTTAGCGACAATACATCTTCTATGTATCGGAAAGTGAAATTAAAATTACATGTTAGTTTCTTAGAACCTCCTCGTTGTAAATGTTGGATAAAATCTGATTCATATGAGTATAAAATAATGGTGCACAGTTTGTACCCATGGGAATACCAATAGTTTGTTGAAATATTCGACCACCAAATTCCACCAAAATATTTATCAATCAGAAAATTAACCATATTTACCACATCTATTTCAGTATATTTGTATGGGGCATCAGAGTCGCCTTTAACAAAATAAGCGGTATTATATTTAACTACAATATAGTGGTAACGACGTTGTCCCTTTTTAGAGAAAAATGAATTATTGATTAGTTTTTTAAGCTGAGATTTCAGTTCAGAATGAGGTATAGTTGTGTACAAAGTGGAGAAATCAAATGTTTTGATAGACGTTACTTTTGAAAGTGTGTGAGCATGTAGATATTCCAATAAAGATTTGGAATTTTTTAATATCCACATTTGGTTTATACCACTTCTAGAATAGATGGTTTCAGAGTACTTTTGGAGACCCTGTTTAATTTTAGACAATATAACAGTTAATATTTTAGAAAGGGCTTTGGTAGAACATGACGCTGAACCTGAAATATATCTTTGTTTGTGTGGATTTTTGTGCAGCTTTGGGATCCAATATAAGTTTGGTAGATTAGAATCTTTACACGAGGTAGTAATACCAAACGAATGCAATACAGACACATGATTTGATAAGATATCCTGTTTTGGCACGGTAATGGCTTGGTATGTACTATTGGAATTAGTATTGTTGGCAATACCCAGTTCGTCAAACAGACACTAAAGCGGTCTGTAGTATCTATATCTAGTGGTAACAAAATGTCTTTCAATGATTCATTCTCCACTATATTGAGGTCGCCTGAAATAACATGCCCAACTGGAGCGGCCGTGTCAGTGAAGTATGATGGTACCTGGGACTGAACAGACAAGCTGATGTAAGCTTGTCAGGTTTTGTATGCTTTACAAACAAAAACAACATTATTAGAAGCTTTATCTGCAGGGACAATGACGAACCTTTCTTGAAGTTTCAAAAAACTATTAGTAACCACGGGATCATTGAAGACAGAGCTGTATTTAGTACTAACTGACTTTGACAAAACATTAATGCGTTTGTTTACCAATGACCTAATCTGTTTGACCCATTCTGACAGAGAATCAGTTTCTGCCTTTTCTCGCTTTGTCCATTTTCTGGCATGCTCCTCAACTGCATCCATGATCAACTTGAAATTGTATCTCCATGAATACGACGTGGGCTCTCTATATTTGGGACCTTTGGACAAAATGTCTTTCAATGATTCATTCTCCACTATATTGAGGTCGCCTGAAATAACATGCCCAACTGGATCGTGTATGAACGGAGAGTTAATGCAAGTGCAGGAGGGTGGGTTATGTAAGAGATCATCAATATCCAAATCATTCAATGTTTGTTTGTAGTTGAATATCTTGGAAGCAACAGATTTGGTATATGAGTAGGATATAGATGGAGCGGCCGTGTCAGTGAAGTATGATGGTACCTGGGACTGAACAGACTTATGATGTAATATATTACTGATGTTAATTGCATCGATACCTTTATTGGCAAATTTTATCTTCAGAAAAGACCGTTTGGGTGTAGTCCAGTTGCCAAATGACAATTTTCTTGTGAAGCATGTTTTGGCGTCATTATGAACTTTTTTTGTTGATTCATCATCTCTGAGCATTCCTGAGTCAGAATCAGCCGGGTGCCACCTTGGCACCCTTGGGGAATTTTTTTCAGAGCCGAAAAACAAAATGGCTGCCACCGAATACCGCTGAGTTTACTTCTTTGACAATATCTCGGCTTCTATGCCACTTAGAAGCACAAACTTGGTGTCTACTACTAGGTTTTCATGGTCAAGGAATCCAAATATAATACTGCCAAACTTGTATATATAACAGCTTATCCGGTTTTCGAGATTGACGAACCCGATTCTTGAAAAAATTTGGTTCTGTTCAAGTCATATGCATTTTCCACTTCAATCAACAATCTTGGTGTTCACTACTGGGTTGGTGAATCTATAGTACTGACCCAACAACAGCTGTATGATTTTAACTCATCAACTGTTACATTTGACAACATTGTGGGTCATTTGCAGATCATAACTTGATCAGTCATCATTATCGCCTTCCTGAACAGGTTCTTGTTTGTATATATTCGTTGCAACAATCTTGGCTTAAAATACAGCCACGGAACTTTGAACAGCACATCTGTTGTTGAGCAGCGGATTTTCACAAAACTTGCATTCGAGCATGGTGTACATGCTGAGCAAAGGCATTTTGTGATGGGGCAATACCTTCAGTTTTGCAGCTGATGTGATCTTCGAGTTTGCCATCTTCACCTTCCGTACAAATGTCGGTAAACAGACATTGAGCACTTCTCTGTTTGGAACAATAACAGGCAGCAATAAAGGCAGTCGTTGTTTCTTCTGTTCCTAGTTAACCAAGTTAGTTGAGGCGATGTCCTCCCATATGGGACTTCAATGATGAGGCATTCACAAGCAGATATCAAGATACAAAATTGCACAGTTAGTGCAGGTTCTTAGCAAAAAAATTGTTCACATTGTGATAAAAGCATGAAACTTTGCAGAGGGGTAGAGTATCACTCAATGATCAATATAAGCTAGGGAGCCATTCTCGATATGGCCTGTGGCGGATATGGCAGCCATTTTTCTTTTGGCAGTGAATCGACTTCAAACGGCCGGTTCGCGAAATCCGTTATTTCTATCTATGCCTGTCAAATATTATCCAATATCCACAAAATTGGTATCAAACTGATCGGAATAACAGG
Source organism: Terebella lapidaria (assembly GCA_949152475.1). Classification (NCBI taxonomy): domain Eukaryota; kingdom Metazoa; phylum Annelida; class Polychaeta; order Terebellida; family Terebellidae; genus Terebella; species Terebella lapidaria. The sequence goes on from OX424555.1 coordinate 75,566,479, forward strand.
GCCAACTCACCCATAACGAAAAAAAGATAATTATATTGAATGTTCTGTAGCAATATGTAAAAAAAAACCCAGTTTTTTGCTTGAAATTTGCGAATTATTCATGGGTCTCATAGTCGGGCATGTATAATAGGTGTGCCTGCATCCTCTCCTCCCCCTCCTCCGATGATTTTCTGAAATTAATTTCTTCAGTTAATTCCGAACATATTACTAATTATTAATACTGTTTCTAGAGACCCATCGCTGGCAAATATGGTTTTCTGGGCCGTTTTCAAAATGGCCGCCGTTGAATACTCTGAAATCATGTTTTGGGCTATATCTCAGCTTTTGTTGCAGGTAGAGACATGGTTTTGGTGTCTTTACCTATGTTTTTGATATTGGGGAATCCAATTTTATCAATGCTGAGTGCCTGTGACTGTTGATTACTTCAGAATTACGAATGGCTGACAATGAAACTGGCGAAAAGCACATTTCCAACCATGGTGCGACTGATATGAGTAGAAATCCTAAAAGAGGCCAGATTGATAGTAAAAGCAGTTCCATTCCCACATATCAAACTCAAAGGTAAGAATCAATTTACAGAATTAGTGCCAAGGTGGATTCTTTTGAATTCCTGGATACATGACTCGATGATGAATGCGATACTCGTTTGTGGTCTCTGGAATATATTGCATTTTCCTGGCATTTACCTAGTAAGATACTTTTTACTCCACAGAAATCAAATCCAAGATGGCCCTCACGGCCAACAGATAATTTCTGAATTTAAGCAAGGCCTCTGCATAAAAATTACCAGTAATGATAAAACTAAACAATCCAATGATAGACCAGTACGGATCCTGAAATTTCCCCTCTATTGCATTGGAATCAAGGCACCAAGAATGCCAGTAAAGTTCACTTCTACCACGTGTTTGTTGATCTTATCAGCTGCCATTAACATGGGAAATATCTCTGCCTCAACATCCATGCACCAGTTTTGTTCTGGGTGGCAAATGGAGCATGTTCATTGTTGATTGGTTTCGGGTTGACAAAGGAGTTGCCCCTTATGTATGATACAGTAATGACATGTGATTTGTTTGTCCAGAACGATATGACAGTTACCTGAAAACAATGCAGTAGCTCAAGATAAATGATAGCTTTGACCTCTAGTCTCAATAATGATTACACGACAAATTTGGAATGGCATTTACATGTATACATTTCAAGTTAGACCTTTTTGCATTCGCAAAAATGACAAGGGTTTGTGCAATGACATTTGACATCAAGAACAAAGACATCCCTGACACAGGATAATGTGGTTGACATGGGAAATTTCTTGCCGTCTTTCTCATTCCATCCATGCCCTGTAGCGTTTTGAACAACCCCTAGTGGTTAATGGGCTCTAGTCCCTGTGCTTACGAGGTCAATGTTGATATCATAAATAATAAATTCAATGGAGGACAGCCCACTGACCAATTGCATCATCACAGACCAATTGCATCGTCTCAGCTCAGATGATACTAACATACGAAGGAGAACGCGCTGTCAGATCCAGTGAATGCATAAAATAGGATCATGAATTTATCACTTATGACATCATTGTCGGGATGAAGGTTCTCTTTCACGAGATCAGTCATATATAATGAATTCCTGACACAAGTGATGTGCTAGAACAACATATCAGAATACCTCCAATTAAGGACATGAACGAGAGCCCATTAACCAGTAGGGGCTGTTCAAAACACCACAGACCATGGATGGACTGAAACAGACAACAAAGATGGTTCCCATCCACACCATAATGCCTTTTGTCAAGGATGTCTTTGACCTTTGTGTCAAATGCCACTGCACAAAATATAGTTCACCTTGCGAATCCAGAAGATCAAAGTTGGAATGAACATGTATATGCCATTGCTTATTTGCTATGTAATCGTTCTTGAGAGTAGAGGTCAAGCTGGGATTGGCACATAATTTGTCGGGACCTACTGCATTGTTTTCAGTTCACTGTCATACCGTGCTGCACACAAAATATACACATATTTCTGTGCCCTACATAAGGGGTAATCATTTTTATTGTATTAAACACATCAGCACGATTATGCTACTGTGTCAACAGGAAAGCTTTACAACAATGACCATGCTTCATTTGCCAGGCAGAACAAAACTGGTGGGTGTTGAGGCAGGGACCCTTCCCATGTTCATGACAGCTGATAAAACGATCAAAGAATGATAGGGAACTTTACTGGCATTTTATTGTACCATGATTACAATGCAATAGAAGGGAATTTACAGCATCTGTAATAGTCCATTATTGGATTGTTAAGTTCCAATACTGATAATTCTTATGCAGAGACATTGCTTATATTCAAAAATTATCTGTTGGCTTTGGTAGCCATCTTGGATTTCCCTTGTTTTCCGTGAAGTGAAAAGGTGTTGCATTACATGCACAACTAATAAAGATGGTTTCTGCAGACCCTAAATACTGGTTCATGTGCATTTTTGACTTTCTTCCCAGGTCAAATGACAGAAAACTGCACTCTTTTTTAATGACTACAAGCGAGCGTCGTATTCCTCATCAAATCATGTGTCCAGGAATTCAAAAGAATTCACCTTGGCAATATTTCTGTAAATTGATTCTTTTCTTCTGAGCTTGTTATGTGGGAATGGAACTGCTTTCACTGTCATTCTGGTCCCCTCATGGTTTCTACACAATATCATTCGCACCTTGTCATTTTTAATTCTGAAGCAACCAACAGACACAAGTACTCAGCAATGACAGAATTGGATTCTTCAGTATCAAAAACATGGGTAAAGACACCAAAACCATGTCTCTACCTGCAATAGAAGCCGAGTTATGGCCCAAAACATGATTTCGGCATTTTCGATGGTGGCCATTTTGAAAAAGGCCCAAAACAACCATTTTCGCCAGTGGTGGGTCTCTGGAATCTCCCTGATGATCAATAATAGGATGAAATCTAACTAAAAAAATTGATTTCAGATGATCATGCGGTAAGGGGGTGCAGGCACACCTGTTGTACATGTCCAACTACGAGATCCATAGATAACTTGTCAAAATTCAAGCAAAAAAAATGTTTTTTTTTACATATCGCCATAGAATGTTCGATATAATTATCTTTTTCTGTTATGAGTGGGTTGGTCTTGTTATTCCGGTCAGTTTGATACCAATTTTGTTGATATTGGGTAATATTTGACATGCACAGGTAGAAATAACCAATTCCCCAAACCGGCCGTTTTAGGTCGATTTACTGCAAAAAGAAAAATGGCTGCCATATCCGCCACAGGCCATATTGAGAATGGCTCCCTAGCTTATATAGATCAGTGAATGATACTCTACCCCTCTGCAAAGTTTCATGCTTTTATCACAATGTGAACAATTCCTCCAAAATTATGAGCTAAGAACCTGCACTAAGTATGGCCAGCATAATATACCGTTTGAGGTGCTGTGAGGTTTACGTAATCTTTGATAGATACAGACCAACACAAAGCAAATGAAAAGATCTTGCCAGACTGTAAAAAATGAAATAATAAAAATACATCAGCTCAGTCTATACACGATACTCTTTCTGCAAAAAGTGTTCACAAAGTAACCTACAACAAGGCTCGATTGAAGCCGTTCATCTACTTCAGTGGAATAGCCACCAGTCATGTCTTGAAGACGACCAAGGATTAGGCGCTGATCACACTCTGGGGAAGGCCATTTCAATCAGGTGTTGTGCCGGAATAAATCACTGGTACATGTTGACAGTTGTTTGATATTGTGCGAACTGCTGATCGTTTGGTCGCCTGGTCCTTGTCTGAGACAGCTTAGAAGGATGATGGTCAATCCAATTTCCATCTGATAGAAACGGGTCAGCGTCATTCTCCTTCTCCACTACATTAGTGATATCCATCCGAGGTCATTAGGAATAGCTGTAATGATGTCTGAATGACGATTGTCATAGGGTTCGTTTGCTAGAAATCTGGCCGCAGATCACTGAACTTTTCCAAGCTGGTTTTATAGCTTGGCCTGATGTGGGCACCGGACCACACAGCAATGTTAAATGAGGTCAGTTGAGAGCAAAATTTTTCCTTTGACTTGGATGACTTGTCACATTGAATAAGATTTCTACAAGGAAAGCATAGTGCCCGAGTCGCCGTCGTTTGTGGGTTATCATCCTGTACTGTCCTGCCACCTATGGAATATTGATACATGTAAGTAGCAATAGGTTTTGTGGCTAGTGATTTTCTTACAATGTAACAGTTTTCAGTATTGAAATCCATTTGCCTTTTGTAAATTCAGGCTACCAGTCTGTCAATGTCATTATGAAGCAGAATGTGATTCTTGAGAGTTCATGAAAGATCAAACAAATATCTGCACGCAGCCTGGTGGATGATGTTAACTTCATCGTGATGTCATCTATGAAAAGTAGAAAACAGCAGGCACTAGACATTCAGAGGCCAGATTTCATCTACGTGGATCTTTTGGGTTGTCTAATCCTTAAATGAACCAATCCATAGAAGGTGTTTGTCTCTGATTCCATAATAGTCCAGTTCTGCTTTTCAGTCTGGAGTGTAGGACCCGATCATATGTCTTGCTGAAGTCTAGTATGACTATATGTACTTGTTTGCACCTGTTTGGGGAAGTCAGGTCGTGAATCGCAATGATGAGTTGGGACTCATAGGGACAGTTAGCTCGGAATCTGTGTTGGCACTCGACTAGGACATTGTGTTCGTCGAAATGGTCCATCAGGTTGCTCACCAGAATATGTTCCATCACTTTGCAAATCACGGTAGTGCCGCCTTATCTTCATCACATCCACAGTGGGACCACGTTAGCTTTCCTCCAACATTCGTCAAACTGCTCGAACACACTGAAGCATAGCAAAATATATGCCAGGTGTACATGTCTCGATGGGGGAAGTGGGAGTAACAGTGTGTACTACAGTATCTGTTTGGCATTGGAAAGGCCACAGCACTGAATACCCCCAAGAGGGGAAATCAACTAATATCACTTGGTCAACCAGAAGCAGATGAAACAAAGCTGATGCCAGAAACGACTGCTTCTTTTGCTGCCTATCATGTTTTCAAACCATGAGATGATATGTTTGTTCACCCCCATCCTGTGAAGAACACATTAGCCTCGAAACTTGAGGTATTGCACCTATCACAAGGTGACTTTGTTCTACATCTACATCGTACATCTACATCGTATGCATAAGAATTACAATTCTTATGCATAAATCCGCTGCTCAATCAGATCTTCCACACTTTGACCCGACCCGATATGGTCGGAATACAGATGGATACGGCACAACATGCCTCCAACCCCGCTTCCAACTGGTGTATACACTGTCGCCATTCTACAAACAGTCGAATGTGGATGCTCCACCAGTCGGCCATGTTCCACTGCGAGATGTGGCTGTGTAGTGCCACAGATCGATGTCTCGTTCAAAGTTGTGTGCCTGTTATTCTGGACCAGATTGTTGCAATGAACATACCAACTCGTAATGTTGCCTCATGTAACACCTAATTTAATAGTGAAAACATATTGTCACATTTATTGTCATTGATATATTGAGCCTGAATACTTAGTAGTGGACAGCAATAAATGTTGTACTGAGTGGCAAATGCATGAGCATTTAATCGCTTGAGCAAAACCAGATTTTTCAAATATATGGGTGGTTAATCTCGAAAATCTGATGAGCTGTTATATATACAAGTTTGGCATTATTATAAATGGATTCCTTGACCATGAAAACCTAGTAGTAGACACCAAGTTTGTGCTTCTAAGTGGCATAGAAGCGGAGATAATCGGCTCTGGAAAAAATTCCCCAAGGGTGCCAAGGTGGCACCCGGCTGATTCTGACTCAGGAATGCTCAGAGATGATGAATTAGTAAAAAAAGTTCATAATGACGCCAAAACATGCTTTTCTGCAGTTCTGCTGGACTAGTGGTATATATTCGGAAGTCTGTGTTGGCTTATAAAGCCGATGATAAACAATATCCATGATAATGGAATACAGACGAAATTCATAGCTATTGGTATTTCTGATATAGTGGGTAGGACATTGGCCCTCTAGTTCTTTAAGTTTAACATGAGGTATGGCAAATAATTTAGTGCGAACATAGTGTAGTCCTAGTGGTTGTTTCAATATTCCAAGTAGATCATCAAAGGAAATATTATGAATAGATGGTCGATTATAATGTCGTTGTCCATGGCTTCGTTTCCTACGTTTAAATGATGTAAATAAATTCATTACATTGACTGAACTGCATCCTGGGCTTGTCAGGTTTCCCACTGAGCTGATAGTATCGTTACAGCCATAAGGTGTAGCTGTGCCTAATTCACGTATCCAATGTTCTTCCCGTTTCCTGCGGGTGGATGTACTTAATGAGAGACTATTAGTATGGTGGTAAATTTTTTCTATGACTCGAACTTTCATTGACAAAATAGAATGGTCATCCTGATTAAAATGTTGATAAAGTAGTTGATTAGAATTATTATTGATGTTGGAACGATGACCATTAACTCTCTTGTTAAGCTGTCCTTTGGTTTCTCCAATATATGCGAGACCACAGATAGTGCATTCAATTCCATATACGATATTGCTGGTCTTGCAATTGATGTTTTCATAACTTTTACTAGTATATGTACGTTTGGTAAGTGAACTTGTGAACTGTGAATCTGTAATTAATATATCACAAGTTTTGCAGTTTTTAGCTCTACATTTATTAATACTATATTGACAATCATCACCCTCTGCCTTCATTATATCTGGAAGTTTGATTTTGCAATCTCTAATATTAATAAAATCACCCGAGTTGTTGTACCATAGGGAACGATCAGAAGAGACTACGTATGATGTTTTCATAATAACTGATATGATGAGTCTAGGGGCACCTTCTGAGGAAGCTGTGACCGTGCCCTTGGACACAGCTGTTTGGCACCTTTTTATACTGGGCGCCGTGCCAACCAGTTTGTTTCCGTTGTCTTTGTACTGCATAGTTATTTCAAATACTAGGTTGAACCTAACTATACTAGGTTTACTGAGCTGATGGTGCCCGCGGAGCAACACTGTACCACTTCCAGCACGAACTTTCCGATTCCTGTACTGAGTTCACTACAGTTCCATTCACGTATCTGTTAGAGTCAACGTCGCTCGTTTAGGAGAGGGACTTAATATCCGTCATTCTATGATGTATTCACCCAGTCTGCATCAATATCACGGAGATCACTGTCACGGAATCTTATGCCTGTGCCAACTTCGTCCAGGAACTTCTGTAAGTTCTCTCCAGGGCGAACTGTCAGTCCCACAAGGTTGGTGTCTGCTGTTACATCAATAGCATCACCCAAAATTGTGGCATCTCTCTGGAACACCAGGCTTAGATGAGTGAGCTCCAACAGTACATCGAGCATGATGTGTATCGAGGCCACAGTGCTGAAAATTTGTAGAGACTTTGCGACATTCTTCGCATGACCAAGCATTTCAGCAGTTCCTTGGCGAGTCGCAACTGTGTGCTAGAAGTGTGCACGTATGGTTCAGTAGGATTTCAGAAGCATCTCCAGAGCTCTAGACAGATGGGTTGTCCAGCGTGTGCCCTGTCAAAAATATTGTTCAAATTGTTATTGTTTAATGTTATTGCCACAATATTGCTCTTATTTGTTGTTGAATTGTTATTGTTGAAATTGTTGTTTAATGGTTGTAGAAATTCTTTACACTTGTTGAAATTTCATCAAAAAAATACCGTATCAAATATAGCTGACAATCGGACAACGAGTTCAGGTATGAAGTGTTCCACTTTTTGTTTATTTAAAATACAAACCTTGGTGTTTGTTGGGTGAAGAGCATTTTCTCCAATGGCATCTGCGATGAATTTTGGATCTCTTAGAGCTTTCGGACTGTAGTGGTAATGTTTATGAAGCAGGTGATGCATGTCGTTGATCTTCTGAAATTTCCCACAACCTCGGTCTTTATTGTGTCAGCAGCACCTGAAAGTATTAAATACTATGGTATCAACAACAGGCTCGATCAATTATTGAATGAATTATTCAATTCAAGTTCAAAACTACTGAAAATCCAATATATTTTCAGGCATGGACTTTAAAAATTAATGAAATACCTAATATTTAAGTCGATGTGCCAGGCAATGGATGGGGATGATGTAAGAAAACCCTTCCTGAAATCGTGTGGCGACACTGTTTCGGATTCCAATATTCACTTTGGCACATATCTGAGCCGAGAGCCATGACCTTCCTCTTCCAATCTGGTACCTGAAATATTATCAATTATTTTACTGGAAGTTTATAATATCAGCTAATCAGCAACAGTTTCCTTGTACACAACTTTCAATACATTTTTCTCGGGTGATTTAGATATTAATAAATTGATCAGGTATCAAGATTCGATACCTGAAAGTCATCAAGTGCTTGTTCAATTGAGGCATATACACCATCAACTGTCGCACTTTCAAGGGGATTCAGCCAAAGGTAAGACGTTCCGTGCCACCCCGTCAGATCCCACTAATCGCACGTACACAATCTCGAGTTCAGTGACGGTTTTGTCAGTGGCACCATCAAACATAATGGAGAACAGAGCGTGTGAGAATATGGCATGCTTTGAGCTCTTGTAGGTTATCTGCCATAATATCTTCATAGATATATCCAATGAAGCGCCGACAAGCATTGTCCGAGTCGTAAGCCGAGTCCAATTCCAATCCGTTTTTTATCTGCAGGCCAATGATTTTAGGATAGGTTGTGAAAGGGCTTTCGTTTTTGGCAATGTTTTATGCACTATTGAACAGTTTTTCTATCGTTTCCAACTCGTTTTCTCGTAGCTTGTTTATCTCGTCATCAATTGGACCTGGTTGATTTTCAGGTTTTATGCCTAATTTTTTTTTCGGCTTTCTCCCACAATTCCACACATTTCTGGTGAAGCGTACTTATATTATGGCTCACGAGTGTGTCAAAGCGAAACGCTGCGGTCCCCTTCTCCGATCACAACTCCGATCACAAACCTCGGGATTTGACCGACATGGCACACATCGCATCTCAGAGTCAGCAATTTCTACCCACGGAAAACGTATCTTCCATGACTGCACAAAGTGCCTCTCTCTTTTCTTCTCGTATTTTTTCTGACTTTCCCTGGTCTTTTCTGCTTGCAATTGTCCTTGCTGAACCCAAACCGCAGTAAGTCGGCCATTTTGCCGTTGCGAAGAACACTTCTGTCGACCAAGAAAAGAGGCTTGTCGGCTAGCTCGGAAATTGCACAACACCGCCTCTGTATCATTACGTACTGACACAAGTCGACAGTTGCCATGTCAATTTCCGGACGGTTCTCGATGTTACAAAAAGCAGGACACGGCGGGTGAACGGTTTTGCGATAAACATTTTACGAACGCAGTGACAGACTGACTTATGGCCTGTTTCAAAATAAATGGCTCACCAGTGTGATACAAGACTAACAATTAAAATTTAGAATAGGCTTGTCTTGACAGTCTCATTAGGTGCAGAACATTTATTCAGATGTACAGAACAGAAAAAATGAATTCATTTCCAATTGATGCCATCGTTTGATTGCATTTTTGTGTTGGGATAAATTGTAAAAATAGTCAAGTTTCCAGATTTATTGATATTCTCTCAATTAGTATAATTCATATATGATTGATGTTATATTTCACTGTTTTTTTTCTCCATCAGAGATAATATCTACACATATTTAAACGTGAAAAGACATCATGCAACAATATTTTTTCCAGAAAAATCTTTATTTTTCAAAGAAATTATGCAAATAATTACATTTCTTCCCAAGTTTCTATTCATAAAATGAATGTACAACCTTTTAATTTTTCCGTACAACAATTATTTGGCCGAGTGAAACTCACAGATCGTATCTAATTCCACTTGAAAGCCTTTGTAGCCATAGTATGTTCATAAATGAGAATACAAACTCGCAAGTGTTTTTTCTGAAATTTGTTACACCCCTGACATGTTTAGGTACTGCATATATACCTTTCTAGTGTACACTGTGTGCCAGATATTGTCGTTTTTCGGACTATTGGGTTGATGCTGCATTGAGGCCAGCATGGTTCTCCTCCGAGGCGTGGCTGTTTTTAGGTTACCGGACCTATGGTCCGATAACCTATTGCCATGGCGTTGCGTCCGTCGTCCGTCCGTCCGTCTGTCCGTAAACAATTTTATCTTTAAAGTTTACGATCGAATTTTTTGAAATTTTGCACAAAAATGCCTAAAAATATTTCGAGAGGGAGGTAATTTTTAGTTTTTTGATTTTCGCATTTTTTTCAAAATGGCGGCCGTTTTCGTCGAAAAATGGCCAATTTTGGACTTTGATGGTCGTTTTCTCAAAATCTGTTCAGTAACTTTTTTTCTCATTGATGCATAACACTCCTCATATATACCCCTGTGACATGTATAAATTTCGTTGCTCTTGAATCGCTCGAAGTGGGCCATTTTGGGTCCAAACTCGGCCCAAATGGGACTTTCCCATGTTAAATTCTCCTATGCTTTATAATGGGACACATTAAGCCTTATATCTCATTTAATATTGAGATCAGAGACTAGGAATCAATTGTGGACATATAGGAAATGATATGTGCTGAATATTCTCGTGACCTTGAATTTGACCTTTGACCTCATTTTCAAGGTCACAGGCTAATATCTTGCTTCTTATCAATTTTACAGCTTAGGAATCAATTGTGAACAAATAGGAAATGATATATGCAGATTATTGTCATGACCTTGAATTTGAACTTTGACCTCATTTTCAAGGTCACAGGACAAAATGGCTAATATCTCACTCATTATCGATTTTACAGCTTAGGGATCATTTGTGGACATGTAGGAAATGATATATGCTGAATATTCTCGTGACTTTGAATTTGACCTCTGACCTCATTTTCAAGGTCAAGAACACAAAATGGCTAATATCTCACTTATTATCGACTTTATAGCATAGGAATCAGTTGTGGGCATATAGGAAATGATAAACGCCTAATATTCTGATGACCTTGAATTTGACCTTTGACCTCATTTTCAAGGTCACTGGACAAACGCCTAATATCTCACTTATTATTGACTTTACAGCTTAGGAATCAGTTGTGCACCTATAGGGAATGATGTATGCCAAATATTTTGATGACCATTAATTCGACCTTCGACCTTATTTCAAGGTCATAGAACAAAATTGCTATTTTTTATAACTTGTTATTGAATTTACAGCTTAGCAAACAATGGACATACTGGAAATGATATACATGTTTGCTGGATATTCTCATGACGTTGCATTTGACCATTGACCTTATTTTCAAGGTCACAGGAATATAAAACATATTTTGTCCGGTAACCTGTTTTAGCCCTTGGGCTAATTTTTTATGATATGGTGAACAGTTGTTGACCAATTCATTGGGGAGTCCAGAAGGCTGTTTATGATTAGCTGTGCTCGTTTGCGGATTGTCGGCTCCTTCTCACTTTCTTTCGTTCTTTTTTTAGGAGTACTGGGAACACGGATTTGTTTGTCGTTTTTCTGTCCAGATGTTTGTTGCTTAGTACATGTAGCTTTTCTCTTCTTTGCTCGGCACTTGTTTTGCCACTGTCTCTGTTTGATCTTCTGCTTCTCATCTTCAAGTCTGTTGGTCTGACGTTTGGCTGTCATCTTCGCTTTGTACCCCTTGGTTCTCCAAACGCTTTTTGTTCGAATATGCCTCATAGAGTTCCTTGTTTTCATTCAGTTTCTGTATATGTTTCCTCACCCGAGCAGCGCTAGACTGCTTCGGGGGATCGATGGTACTGGAAGGTGCTTTGGCTCGTTTCGATGATCTTGTACGAAACTGAAAATTCACCACCAAATGTTCCTTTGAACTCATCTTGTTGTATTGTCCTGTTTTATTGTCTATGTACTATATCATATCAAAATACTTTCTATAAATATAAAACAGACAGTTAAACATGATTCAACAATGACTTGAAATATTTTCCAGACTTCAAAACCTTTTGTATTCATTTTTATGCTCTGTATAATGTTGTGTCAGTATGTATGCAAACACATGTTCATATGATATTTTGATTGTGCATGTACATAAATAACATCAGATAATCAATTTCAGCATTTGTACACTTAGGATTGAACATGCTAAACAATGATCTGTAATATATGTCAGGAGTGTAACAGTATTTCAGCATTCATGCATCACTAGCATATTTGCAATATAGAAGTGTATAACAGTGAAAGATAGATATGAACTGACATTTTATTTATGCGACATATCAGCTGTACAAAATTCTGAGCCTAGAAAGCGAGTTGCTGTAAACATCAGATGATAGCATTATATATACAATGGACTGATACATTACATTCATAACCATAAACCTAATATTTTTAGGTATTTTCATTCATATACATGTAAATTGATAAATACATTACCGATAGAGATACATTTTGAAGGAAAATCATATGAATGACAGATATGTTTGTACAAAACGGACATAAAGTATGGTTCTGTTCATATGGCATTGTGACACACAAAATGTTACACTCCTGACAACCGCCTTATTACTCCTGTACAATAAATCATTGAAATCTCAATGTTTTGTGGACATGTATGGATTAGCTACAGCACAGCAGCGAACATATATGCCATCAAATCCATTCAGACATTATCCGGTATAACACAACTGCTGATTATATGAATATGTTACACTCCTGACACATTCTGGGTGGCTGAAAAAACAATGACACAACATCAAATAAAGGCATCACAGAAGCTCAGTGAATGCATCTAAGAACAGCAAAGATACTATACTACAATCTGATACATGCAAATCATGCAAACATCGATGTTAGTTTTGAGAGGAAGACTTTGAAATGTGAGAAATTGTTTTCATGCCTTGGTTGTATTTGAAAGTCGTTATAACAGATGCCGTTAAATTTCGTCTTTTTGAAGTCGAGACAACAAATTAAAAAAAAAATCCCATTGAAACCTGTCCCCATTTGCACTACGCAACCTGCTCCTTCGTTATGTTCACCTAAGTGTCAGTGATCGAATTGCCGCTCAGATGTTTTGAAGATCTAGTGAGTTGGACAGCAAAGAGAAATAGCTTGATGAGAATTCAAAAAAGGTGGTGAAGAGTTGCACGACCACGTCTGATCCAATTGCATAGAACCGAGGGAGTTGACTTGGAGGTTTTGTCTGACACATACATCTGCTGTCATCTCTGCTTTGTTTTCAAGAGTGACTGCTCGGAACTGGTGTGCAACGCAATACCATACGACACATGCAGGCTGTTGTAGTTGCTGTGACAGTCAATGCATTGGCCGCTGTGGCTGTCGAGAGTTAACGATTGATGATGCCACTTTGATGGAGTTTATTGTGTTATTTCCTGAGGGCTGCTAATCTGATGAGTTGAGATAAGGCACTTTTGAGGCACACGATGAAGATATTCCATATCTTGTCACATGTATCCGTACTAGTAGTGATACATGTAGTTGTAAAATATAAAATGAAGAACGAAAATGATGGGTGTGTAATTTCCCGGGCAGGTTCTATTCAATATTCTAACCTCACAACAGGGTCAATCGCACAAATACCACTTTAATTGTCGTAGGTTTGAACCTAATTTGTCCAGTGGATGTGTACTACAGTCAGATTTGTTACGAGCCGGTTTTGTGACAGTTGTCGATTAAGACAAACACCAATTCAGTCTTACAAACATTTATTCATGAACTCAATACAAGTCCTTTCACGCGTCCATCCATCCACTCTCGCCGCTCTTGTCGCCGACTGCCACCCGTTCTCACCCTACCAAATGGCATAGAGCGTTGACCGACCTAGTTCTTTTGTTTAGGGGTCAGGTCATGTTATTGTCAATGCTGAAAGGCTAACTTTTCGGAAGCTGATGCTGACACAGCGTGAATAAAAATATTGGGCCATGTAGCGCAGCTTACTATTTCTTCTAAATTCAATGAAGATTAAAAATGTGTCAGACGGATTAAATATAGTATACATTCAGTGGGTGAGTAGTATTAACAGAGTAAGGTGCGCTACTTGGGCCAAAATAATTTTTCTGTCAAACATTGACCACATTACCTTAGAATGGGGATTCGGTGTTGTGTCCGAGATATCAATGTACAAGGTCGTGCTGTCCAATTATCCATAGTCTGATTTGTTCGGACATAGGCCCTCGCCCACAGTTGTGGTCCAAACGCTAAGTTCCTAACATATTATGTGGTGCCAAGGTCTAGAAGAGAAGTGTGGCTGATATGTGTGACAGCATTCCCAGATGTTCCTAGATTTTTCTTCAAATTAAACTAGTCGTCATCACTATCAAAGCTCGAGTTCTAAGATTAGTTCAGGTATATTACCTGGAGAATAACCACCCAATGGTAATTCTTAAGGATTGACTGCGGGTAACAGACCAAACACTGTGGTGAGCCGCTCTGCCATTCATTTGTACTGTAAACATAAAGGTAACAAAATCAGCAAGACTACCCTACCCTTCTTCTTGAAACTTCATTGACAGAGATATGTATAGCCATGGATGATGAACCGAGACTTGGTTCTATAAAAAGTGTCACAACGATTGTACAAATTGATGATTATAGATATCACTTTTACACGCGCCAGCAAACAACGCGTATTATCTTCAGCGTTACAAACAAGCTGTTGTTGGTATGTACGCTTTGTTGTGTGACCATCCAGTAATAAATGCATATATACGACTTGAATTTCTGCGAGAGGATTACAATAGGCGGATTTGGTGCACCCGAGCGCAACTCACCAGTGAGCTTTACTAGCATTACTAGTTTTCCGCAGTAACAAATAATCCTGCCGTTGGGCATGTTTTGAGTGTACCTTGTCTTTTGAGAAATAAGTCACAAAATGACATTTGAAAATGACAATTAATCAGACAATTATCAGACAATTAATCATATTTAGTCAAGAACCAAGTCTCGGTTGGTGATCCTTGATGGCTATAGGTCGCCACATTAAATGCTAGTGCCAAATGGATGTTTGCAAGTTCATGATTTTGTTACCTTTATATTTACATTAAAAGTGAATGGAGAACTGGCGCGTTCCAGATTCGGGATTTTACGTGCAATTCGTCCTTAATGCATCCTATACCTCGTTGCATGCTTGATGTATGTACCTTGATCAACACCAAGTCCAGATTACTATAACCTCATTATATGCAATTCATACATATAGAGTTCATTTGGGGCAATAAATACTATAGCTGGGTAATGTGGGTTATCTTTTGATATTTTCCAAAGCATTTTGAAGGATATTTCCATCCATGTTTTTCAAAACAAATTTGATGTTGAGACATCATGGTATATGTTAAATTATATCCGGTTAACAATAGCTGATATTCATTTACATACAACACCAGCGTGTGAGGCCTTCAAAACATCAACACCCAGGTTTGGGTTTTCACCCATTAGTTCTTGTGTGAATTGATTTTATTAAGTTATCATTGGTGGGCATGTGACAGTTGTGATTGGGTATAGCTTTTGAAACAGTCCTCAGATATGCGAATACGCTACGTTTTCTTTTCCGCAGGATCACCAGAATGTAGGTGTTTCAAGCGTTTATTACATGTAGTCCTGTACTGCCCTCGAAACTAATATTGGGTGTGTGCTGCTTGTAAATATAGGTGGAAAGGCTTATTCTGTGTGTTTAGAAAATGTGGGTATTTTGTATGGATAATGGATACCGGCCCCAAGCGAAATAGTCCATCATCGAAAGAAAACTCCTATTTCTATTGATGTGGAGCATGGGGTGCATGTCTGATTACCAATAGACCAAGGTCATACCCTGAAGGTCACCCATTCACCCAGAGCCCGGTTACTCAATGTTTCTATAATCATGTTTTGCGAGATGCAGGAAGCTCTAAAAAAGAATACGAGATAGTCAAAAGGTTTGTTTCCTCTATATTAATGTGACTGAACGAAGTGGGTACATTTTAATAATACATTCATTACAAACGCAAAAATTAATCGCCATTAATCGCGATTAAAATGTTTAAATGTTTGCGATTAAAATGTTTAAAAGTTCATTCTAGGCTTTTTCTAATGGCATCATCAAAATCTAGATTTAATGGTGGCCATAGGTTGGTATACATGGTATATATATACTATATTTGACATATTACATCACAAGTACTCAAATGTAGGATCACAGTACAAATGGTATCAAAACAAACCAGTGTTTATGAGTGTTAAAAAATTAACGTGATGTGGAGAGTCTTGTGTAATGTTCCGTCCTTGCATGTATATATTCTAGACATTTGCCTACCACAATACCATGGATCATGCGAAGGTTAATGGTGTAGTGAATATACTCATTCGGCGGCTGTCCGCGGGCGAGTATTCATGTTGAGCGTCGATAAACTTAGCAGACCCGAGTTATTGCCGAGTTAGTGCACGCGGCAGTGCTTCGACGTCATTCCTCATTTTACAGCACTTTGATTTCCTACTCAGGTTAGGCAATTTTCAGTAAATTGCGACCTGATCCAATATGAGTCCAATGGCAACGAGCCTGTCAAATGCTAATCCTCGCTCAAAAAACGAATGAGGGGGAAGGGGGGATTGGTGGAATTTTGAATGGGCTATGAAACTGAAAGGGAACGTCAGAAATAGAATTGGGGGAAAAATCATTAACATATGCTACAGAGCAGTGCCTTGGAATTGAGGTACCATTAGCACACGCTTATGTCTCGCTGACGGAGATACTAGTCGTTTGTATGGCGACGACCAAAGACTACTGATTTATATAAATTTTCAGCATACGTTGCTAGTGTATAATGATATACTTTAAAAAGCAAGAATCTAGACAACATTTTAAAGAATAAACACAAACTATATCTGTTTGAGATATATACGTATCAAATTCCATCAGGTGTACAGTAGAAACAACTACATTTACTACACTTTCTGCCCCTGATGACGCCAGTGTGTCTTCCGATAAGGTATTTGGTCGGGCTTTGTTTCTATTGCAAAATGTTGTATTTTACGTTTGTTATTGGAATCATCAAAATTTGGCTGTATTGGTGGTAATAGATTATTTATTCTGCCGTCGCTCTGTTTTGTCTAAAGAATGAGAAATCGTAAAAATTTGGGTCTGAAAATGTGTATTACGTGCCTAAATTTAGTTGCCAGATCAAGATTCAAACTCGGGCCAGTCAATCTCGCATCATTTTTTTCCTCAAAGCGGCCCGCCTTGAGGGAGAGTTCTACACACAGTCTCATGACGTCATTGGTATTTGTCTAGATATTGTGGCAACCGGAAATGTAGGCAGGCCGATCGTTCTCTATCCACGCTTTTCATGCACGATTAACGGCAATTTTATGAGTATCTGTTGTCGAACTGTGCATATTTCCTATATATTCCCGACTATCTCGAGATGTACTTTCAAGTTTACGTGACAAACAAGAATGCTAAATTTGGCTGATTTTAAAATTGATTCCAACTTTAATCAGCAAATAAGTTCTATACATATAATATGTAAAGTGGCAATGAATAGTTTTGGGATAAATACATTTAAATACCAGCAATATTTATATGCATGTGTGGAATGAAAAATACTCAATCAGCGCCAGAGAGAGCAAGCTCTGGCTTCTGGTGCCCTTGAGCGGCCCCAGACCCCACGCCGTGCAGGCTACCACCTATCCACCTCACTTCGCTCGGTCGCTTGACTCCTCTAACCAGCTTGCCACCCACCCCCTCCCTCTCCAATAATAAATCTAGTCAGACACACTTAACTTCATACTGAAACTGTCATTGAATATACACATGGGATATTTTTATTTTATTTAATTTGCTTGTTTCTGACAAAGTTCTGTATAACTCTGGATATAATGACAAAACTAGGTGAGTGTGTTTTCCAGCACGCGGGAAAGATTGAGTTTGAACTGGCGGAAGAATACAAGAGAGGGTCGAGTGCTTTCTGATGTTCTTCCGCCAGTTCAAACGAGATCTTTCCCGCGTGCTGGAAACACACGAAACAGGTTTTGTTTTTATCACATGCTATGAATTTATGATTCTGAAATATTTGAAAACCCAACGCATGTAAAGTAAAGTGAAATTGTACCAACGATTGGAAGAACTTCTTACAATCTTTGATTGCACTCAATGACCCCTTCTACTCATGAATGGAAGACCCGTGAACATGTGTGTTGCTAGGAAACAGTATAAACAATGCAGGAGCCGTTATCACGAAGCTCTCGTTAAGCTAACTATATCGTTACACACTCGTTACGACATCGGTAACGATTATACCGTTATCACGAAGCTCTCGTTAAACGAATATCCTCGTTAAGGTATCGTTAATTTCACGACAGGTGCGATGCTCTCGTTAAGATGTCGTTAACTTATTTCCGACAGTAATAATGCATAAATCACGGTCCTTTGATTATTATCAGGGAGAATTTTTTGCTCATTGGTTGCTATTGATGTATATAGGGCCTATCCAGGTATATACACACGTATATGTGGGCCCGTTATGTTGAAGTGTTGGGTTTTGTATAATCCTGCGTCCTGCGTTACTTTTCTCTTTAAGTTGACGTCTGGAAAGTATTACTAAACCATCATTAACATGTCGAAATCTGTATCAAAGCAGATATAATAACCCGGATGATAGGCCTCTATCGGTTTGCTCTAGACATAACTTACTCTTCCGTCAATTAACTCTAATTTGCATGATCTATAAGCATGTATAGGCCTAAACTAAATATTATTATAGCTACTATCCATGATACTGTCACACGGTGTAGGCCTACACACTATTCGTAGGCGCCTTACAATGATTTACGCGCCCGATCATGAATGCAGGCTACACTCTCACGATAATTTGTTACGAGGCACAGAGAACGCAATTATCACGGGAAATTATGGTGTACGCACAAATAAAACATCATTTGCAAAAGCTGAATAGTGCTCGGACTATCGGGCATACATTACATACATTCTGTCGCATTCTATTAATTACTGACGAAATATTTAGATTTGTGAGATTAACTGCTCACATGTATATCTATATTGAATTATGACCTTAAAGCCCTATCATACATTTCTTGAATGTGCAATAAATCGCTATGTTCAATATTCTCATAGGATCAGTCAACATGGGGTAGCATTGTCTTGGCCACTTTTGGCGCCAAATCCCTCCAACGGATATCGTCTGTAATAAATAAAAACGACGTACAATATGGCGGTAAAATTACGTTGATAACTTAATAGATATATATTGAAGGGGTTTGATTAATAAATTTCATACACTTCACAATTATAACCACATGTCGCCTAAACATCATGAATGAGTTTGTGCATCTGAGAGATGTTTAATTATTGAAGGTAAACAAAACCCACCTGTACATATGGCATTAGTGAGAGAATACATACTACGGATACATCGGAGACGTAGACGATTGCCAAGACCACGTATTTTTAGGGACCGATCTAATCCTTTGGATTTCATGACAGATGATGAAGTTATCAGGAAATACCGTCTAAATAGAGATCTTATATTTTCGTTGTGTGACAAGCTGGACGAAGATCTCCATTGTCCAACGAACCGTTCAAACGCTTTGCCGGTGTCACTTCAAGTATGTACAGCCCTACGCTATTACGCCACCGGATCTTTCCAGTCTGTACTCGCGGATATTCACGGTATCAGCTTAATGAGTGTGTCACGCAGTGTCCATGCCGTTTCAAGAGGTTTGGGTAAAATCGTCGACGAACACGTGAAGTTTCCTATCTCCCCTGATGCTATTCGAGACGCAAAGCGCGCTTTTCATGCCATAGCTGGCTTCCCAAACACAGTTGGTGCTGTAGATGGAACTCTCATCCCGATTGTTGGGCCATCAGAGGACGAACAACTGTACGTCTGTACAGAAAGGCTACCATGCCATAAACGTTCAAGCGGTGTCAGACAGTCAAGGTTGTTTCATCGATCTGGTGGTAAGGTGGCCTGGAAGTACGCATGACTCTTTCATATGGACCAACAGCAGCTTGGCTGACGTGTTCGAGTCTGAAAGAGTGAAAGGGTCTTTCTTGTTGGGGGACTCAGCTTACCCATTGAAGCCGTACATGATGACACCCTTCCTCCAGCCTAATACACCAGCCGAAGTCCGTTATAACACCTCCCACTGTTCAACCCGATGTGTGGTTGAAAGGATGTTCGGTGTGTGGAAATCGCGTTCCCGTTGTCTGCATAAGAGTGGTGGCTGCCTCACTTTCGTCCCTGCAAAGTGTGTAAGTGTTATTGTGGCAACCGCAGTCCTGCACAATCTCTGCAGAAGGCACAACATCCCGTTGCTTGAAGACAACCGTGACCAGCCCACGGAAGAGGAAGAGGTGGACAACGATAACAACGGCCAAATAGACGACACCTCAAATACTGCAGGTGTTGAAGTCAGGAACACTGTAGTTAGAACATATTTCGCTTAGTTCAATACTACACTCAATGCTACCCAGTTGTATGTCTCCGGTTGCGTCTCCTTATGGATAATCGTCCATTGTTGTATTCAACATTTAATTGTTTTTTACATTTACCTATTACAAATAAAACATCTTTTACGAAATTGAATGTCATCTTTATGGCGTAATAACTGTTTTTGTGTGTGCTGTATTACATCGTTCCTTGAATACAAACATGAGCTTCATTTATTTGCGTAGCGATAATAACCACAATTGTAAATCTGTGAATGATGTACCCAAGAAGAAATAAAAGGTTGAATGTCATGTATATTACAGTTGCGTAAATGATTGCATTATTTACCGGGACGAATCACCAGTTAGGAAACGACCTATCACTAAGCGAACAAGTTAATTAATTACAGGAACTATTCACTGGTTAGGAAGCAACATATCACTAATGTGACGTTTGGTAATGACTTGTTTTCGGTGTGGCCCAAAAAACCTGGTTTCTCTGATCGTATAGACTTTATGTAACTCCCGCTCGTTGTGATTCGAGAGCCGTCACTAAATTGGTGTCCCCCAACGCTGGTGTATCATCACTCCGTAGCTCACCGGCTTCACTTAGGCAAGAAGCAACTCAGATGTAAATAAATTGAAGATTTATATACATCAAATCAACTTACAATTGTATGGCTGGTCACCCACGTGACGTACAAATATGAAGTTCAGACATGGAGCACTGTATGATCACATTTCAAAAATAAATAGTGCACGAGGGCACAACTAAAAAGAGTTCTTAGCCGGCGGCGTCTCTCTGTCCCTTCCCGTTGAAGTTTCCCGTCCCGCTTAGTCGAATGGTTTCTCCAGGTAGTCGGTCTAAATCCCGGTTGACTCTAAGGCCCTGAAGAAGGAGTCGTCCGCACGGAGTTCGTCGAGTCCCTTGGCTGTGGCGGTGACGATCTCCCCACGGTCGATGTCGCTGTTGCAGTGCTCTCAGAGCGGCCGTCCGCTCTCCCTTATATAGCCAGGGTGGCTGCGCGCGCATCTTCGTCCGCGAACGTATCTTCCGCACTCTTCTCCACGTGGTGAAGACTGCGTCCGCGAACGGTTCTTCCGCGAAGGCTCCTCTTCCGCGAACGGTGCTTCCGCGACTGATGCTTCCGCTGACGATGCTTCCGCAATCGTGCTTCCGCGAACGGTTCTTCCGCGAACGATGCTTCCGCTGATGATGCTTCCGCAATCGTGCTTCCGCGAACGGTTCTTCCGCGAACGGTGTCTTCGCAAGTGGACTTTGTAGATCACGTGACCGTTCCTAACGAACGTTTCAGCGCGGCAGTTGCATGGTTTTGTTACAACTCCACCCTTTCTGGAGATCAACGTCCCCGTTGATCCTTTCTCTCTCTTCTTTTCTCTTCTTCCTCCTTCTTCGTCTTTTCCTGCCTGTCTGATGTTTACAGGGCTCTCTCCCTCCACTTCACTGGCGATCCACCTCGCTTTCGGACGTCTCCGCCAGCCTGTCTCGAGTGTCTGTATATGCTCGGAGCTGTTCCCGGAGCAGCTTGGTCTCTCGGACGTGGGCTCGCAGCTCCTTCCGGTGGCTCTTCTCTCGTTGAGAGGCCTCCCCTCGCAGCTGCAGCACCTCGGCCTCGAGCTGTCTCTGCTCCTCCTTGGCTTGGAGCCGAGCCTCCGCTTGGGTGAGGTGGCGTCGTCCCATGGCTATCGTGGATGCCAGGTCCTCCAGGGCCTTCTCTCCGGCAGTGACCGCTCTGCCCAGGCCCTCCACATACGGTCGCAGTTGGTCCTCCTCCTCCGGAACGGGCTTGAGGTACCAACTCAGGTCTAGGGGCTTGTAGGTAGGGGCCGAGTCTCTGGGAACGGGGGGTCCGTCGTCCTCGGGGGTGGGGGCCTCCGGGGATTCCGCCTCTCTCCGCTCCTGCTGAGACTCCGGTTCCTCTTCGCTATTCGGGGGGTCGTCCTCGGGGTCTGGGGCGTCCTCTGACCTGGGGGCGTCCTCCCGGGGGCTTGACGGCGTGGAGCTGGTCGTCCCGCTGGCCGCAAAGCTGACAGTCTTCAGCTCAGGGGCAGACACAGTAGTCGGACCATCTCGGGGGTCGGACACGGGCGTGTCGGTCGTCGTCCTCCTCCGTCCTGGCTTGAGGGTGTTGCCGCTGGCATGCGACGTCTCATGCCGGTCTCTGTCAGCTCGGCGGGCGAATCGCTGGCTGCACATCTTGCAGAGGTGCCGCCCCTCCTTCTGCGTGTGTTTGGTCGCCACGTGTCGGCTAAAGTTGGATGCCGTCACGTGGATCCGGCAGGGGCTGCACCAGCGTCGCCCTCTCTCGGTGGACAACTTCCGGGCAGGGGACCGTCGACCTCCTCGGGGCTCCTCACGACGCTCCCGGCTCCTCGAGCGCTCCCGCTTCCGGTCAGGCTTGGTAGGTGGGTCGCTCATCTTGTCGACTTCAAGGGGCAGAAAGTCAGCCAAGTCGAAATCTGGAACGTCCCCGAAATCTTCGTCTGCAAATGCGGGTATCTCAATGATCTGCAGAGTTGGTGTGTTCATGGTTGAAGTGATGACGGAATCGTAGGCCGGCCTGCTTATATAGAAAAGGCGCGGACCAGGGATCTGGGGGAAAAAGCATTGTCGTGGAACGAAATAACGTTTTTCGCTTGCTTCCGCGAACGGTTCTTCCGCGAACGCTGCTTCCGCGAACGTGCTTCCGCGAACGGTACTTCCGCGAACGCTGCTTCCGCGAACGCTGCTTCCGCGAACGGTTCTTCCGCGAACGCTCCCGTCATCGTTTACATCGTTTGGACTGCATTCCCGCTGTTTTCCACTCGTCCCTCGTCATCACTGGGGGTCCGGACTGGGGTCACATCGTCCGGATTGGGTATCCAGGCGTCGGTTTCAGGGGTGAACCAGCACCTTTTTATATTGTCAATGTGGACATCTTTAATCTTGCCACCGGGTCGATCTTGTATGGACACCATCCATCCGAGATGAGACTTCACAACGAGATAAGGTCCCGTCCACCCTAGTCCTAGTTTTGGTCTAGCCTTTGGAGGGTACCAATACATCACCCAGGTGCCCACCGGAAAATGTCGAGCGGCTGATTTTATGTCATGATGGCGCTTTTGTCGCACCGTAGCCGTCTTCAGGCACTCTCGGGCAGTCTCGTGAGCTTGTATGGTGGCTTCCTTCACCCATTCGACGTATTCGGACGCACACTCGGGGACTGGTCCTCCCAAATCGTCCGGTTTCGTCCGGTACCTCAGGTCCAATGGGGTGGTTGCCTCCCGTCCCATCATCATTCGAAATGGTGTACACCCGGTGCTTTCGTGTACTGATGTTCTATAAGTCGCCATCACGTAGGGCAGATGGTCGTCCCAGTCGTCATGGTTCTCGTCCACGACCACGGCCAGAAGGTTCAGCAGGGTCCGGTTGAATCGCTCGACCATCCCGTCTGATTTGGCGTGATAAGGGGTCGTCCGAGTCTTCTCCCCTCCTAGGATCTTGATCATCTCAAGGAAAAGCTTACTCTCGAACTCTCGTCCCTGGTCGGTGTGTATCTTGGCTGGCATTCCCAGGCGGCACACGAACTCAGTCACAAAGACGTCCGCCACCGTCTGAGCCTCATGGTTGGGTAGAGCGTAGGCCTCAGTCCACTTGGTGAAATAATCACCCACGACCAGTATATACCGGTTCCCAGAATTGGTGATCGTTCCAGGCTCCAAAATGTCCATGGCCACCCTTTCTAGCCGATCGCCTACCGGTAGATTTCCCATGGGGTGGTACTTGGGCCCCGGTCGCGGCTTTCTCCCACTACACTTCAGGCACTCCCGGCACCAACGCTCCACGTCCTTCGTCATACCCGGCCAGTACATTCTCGCTTTTAGTCGGTGGACTGTTTTGGTGATTCCCTGGTGGCTCATCAGCTTGCCGGTGTGGACCTCCTTCATGACGGCGCGTCTCAGGACCTGTGGAACGACCAGTTGATGGATTGGTGCGTTCTGGCAAGCCGCTTGGTACCGCCGGTACAGAAGCCCATCACGTAGCTCCAGCTGGTCCCACTGTTGCCACAGAGTCTTCATTTGCTGACTTTTTGTTCTGACTTCGGGCCATGCAGGTCTCTCAGTGAAAATATTCTTCCACCCGAGGATGCCTCCAACTTCAGGGTCGGCTCGTTGAAGGGTCACTAGGTCCTCCTGGGAATAACCATTCAGGACCTGGGCCTCCGGGGCTCCCTCCATCGGATTCCGGCGTCCTCCCGTAGCCATAGCCCGCGTGACAGCTAGCATTTGTTTGTCTGGATCTCGGAGCACAGGGTTGGGGCATGGGTCCAGGAAGGGCTCCTCTCGGCAGCGCATCCACACGTCGGCCGTCGCGCCGATCGCTGCTCCGGCCACAACCTCCGGTCCCAAACCATGCAGTGCGAGGAGCATCATCAGGAGAAACCAAACCCAGGCAGAGGGGCGGAGCTGATGCAGGGTTCTGCAGACGCTCCTGGCTCCTTCCTCCGTCTGTGGGGGGCTCCGGTCAGGCAGGCATTCCTCGGTCGGCTGGGTAGTCGTCCTCGGGTCCTCCTGGCAGCGCACCTCCCAGATCTGGAATATCCCGACTCCATCTCCGCAATAGTAGTCCTCCGTCCAGGGCTCCACAGGGACCTCCCGCAAGATGTTAACTTGAGGTCCTCCGGGGCTCCATCCTTCTCCGCTGATCGGTGGAAGCAGATCCTCGTCAGAGAGGTCCTCCAGGGGTAGGGGACACTCCTCCTGAGTCGGACAGGCCTCCTCTTCTCCTTCGGGTCTTGTGGTGTGGCGAGGGGCGGGACAATCCGGTCTCCGGCACTGTCGGCATCTGGACATCCCGTCTGCATTCCCGTGTTGTACTCCCGGTCGGACCTCACACCTGAAGGCGTAGCTGGCGATGCGAGCTGCCCATCTAGCGATCATTCCTTCCGCATCCCGAAAGTTCAGTAGCCACTTGAGAGAGGCGTGGTCGGTTCGTAGTAAGAACGCTCTCCCCCACAAGAAATGTCTGAAATGGTGTATCATACTGACGACGGCCAGGAGCTCCCGCTTGGTGGTGCAGTAATTCCGCTGGGTGTCCCTCAGGGTTCTGGAAGCATAGGCGATCACCCGCTCTCGTCCGTCCTGCACTTGGGATAAGACGCCTCCCACTCCGTAGCCGCTAGCATCAGTATCTAAAATAAATTCTTGGTCCATGTCAGGGTACACCAGCAGGGGGTGCTCGGTCAGGGGTTGACGCAGCGCCTCGAACGCCTGCTGATGAGCCTCGCTCCAATGGTAGTTGACTTCCTTCTTTAACAGGTGGTTGAGGGGTCCCGCTCGGGTGGCAAAGTCAGGGATGAATCTGCGGTAGTACCCCACGAACCCAAGGAAGCTCCTTAGTTCTGTCAAGGTGGTCGGAGGAACCATTTTTGTTACAGCTTCGACCTTGGCAGGGTCGCACTGGATGCCTCGGTCGGACACGACATGGCCCAGGAAGTTGACCTGTTGTCGAAACAGCTCACACTTGGCGGGTTTCAGCTTCAGCCCGGCAGCCTGCAGTCTCCGGAACACGTCCTCGAGGTTGTCCACGGCTTCTTGGAAAGTCTTTCCAAGACAGACGACATCGTCCAAATAAATTAGACAACGCTTCCATTGGAGTCCCCTCAGTGCCAGCTCCATTAGACGTTCAAAAGTAGCCGGGGCCGTCGCCAATCCAAACGGCATCACTTTAAATTGATAGAGTCCACTACGGGTAGTGAACGCCGTCTTCTCCTTGTCCCTGTCGTCCATCTCGACCTGCCAGTAACCACTAGCCAAGTCTAGCGTCGAAAAATATCGTCCTCCTGACAAGGTATCAAAACTCTCGTCGACTCGAGGCAGGGGGTACGCATCCTTCCGGGTGACATCATTTAGACGGCGGTAGTCGACGCAAAATCTCAGTGCACCATCCTTCTTTTTCACTAGCACGATGGGAGACGACCATGGACTGTCACTTGGCTCCACAACGTCAGCTTTCAACATCTTGTCGACCTCGTCCTCGATCAGCTCTTGTTGGTAGTACGGGGCTCTCCTCAGAGGCTGCTTGATCGGGGGGTGATCTCCCGTGTCGATGACGTGTTTCGCCAGGGACGTCCGGCCCAACCTCCCATCTGGTCCCATAAAGACCTGCTGGTGGCGTCGAAGGAGATCGCTGACGACCTCCACCTCCTTTTCCGTCAAGTTCGGATGCATTCCCTCCAGGAGCGGTTCTAAATGCTCCGGGCACTCTGGTGTCTTCGTCGACGATTCTGCGTGCATGGCGTGCACTCTGGTTTCGGGCTGCTCAGGCGTCCGGTTCCGCCACTTGGTGGAGTTTGGTGTAAGGGGCTCATGCTCCCTCCCGCTCTCCTCCCGGTACCACTGTTCCCTTTTAGGTTCATTCTGGGTTGTTTTCCCTCCATCGGGACGAAATCCCAGGTCGATCACGGCCTCTATTCCGTGAAGCTCGGCTAGGATGGTCCCCATCAGCACAGTGCAAGCTCCAGCGCCGGCGTTCAGAAGTACCACCGGTACCAGGCGTCCTCGGGGTCGTACCAGGGCTCGTCCCACTACGAGGGGGTCGTCCTCCAACGGCTCTCTTGCGGACTGCACGAGGCCGGCCTTCGGAACTCCTCCCTCACTTCCTGTCAGCTTGAGGTCCACCATCATCTCTGAAAAGGGTGGCAAGACGACCGTCTCCTCCGTCACCAGTGTGTAGACGGCGCCCTCGTGGCCCGAGCTCATCACTACGGTAGTGTCGCCCACCTGCCACTCGCCCTTACGCAGATCCAGCTGTCCCCCAATCTGTTGAAGTACATCAAGCCCCAACACTCCCGGGATCCCTAGTTTGGCTACCAGTACATCTGCCGACACGAGTCGTGTGCCCAGTAGAAGTTGAACTGTCATCTCTCCTTGAACCTGTAAGTAGTCTCCGGTTGCTGCCCGTAACCTTATTCTCGTCTGCCTTATCATTGCTTTATGTTCGTCATCCATTTGGTCGAAGAGACACTCGTCCAGAACGGTGGAAGAGGCACCCGTGTCCACCAACATACGAGTCGCCTTCCCCATAACGTGGCACGCCGCATACCACGCCAATGTGCCTCGGGCACCGGCTGACAGCGACACCACCTGGCCATTTCTGTCAATCTTAAGAGAGCTGCCACTCTCCTCAGGGACGCCGCCCTGGATAAGTACTGAGTCGTCCACCCACAGTGATGCACCACCCTGGTCCTCTCTGTCAGTCTTAAGGGAATCACTCCCCTCGGAACCGCCGCTCCGGATAAGTAATGAGTCGTCCACCAGCAATAGCTGCTGCGCTGGCCCCTTGGTCATTCCGCTCCACCGGCCCTCCGTCTCCTCTTTCACGGCCGCTTGTGGTTCAGTTGCATAGGGGGGTCCCTGCTGTTTCGCAGCCTCCAGCCTCAAGGTTGTAACCTGTTGGTTCTCCTTGCTGCTAGCAGAAACCTCGTTGATGTCTCCGTGGGTCCCCAGACGCTCCACGGCTCCATCGGTCTGCATTTCGTTGACGTCTCCGCGGGTCATTAGACGCTCCACGGCTCCATCGGTCTGCATTTCCTTGACGTCTCCGCGGGGCATTAGACGCTCCACGGCTCCATCGGTTTGCTGTACATTGGCACTCCCGTCTGTGTTGACAGGCTTGCCCTCCAAATAGTCGAGAATTCGATCCTCGAGCTCCTCCTGCGCCCATCCAGTTACTTCGGATGCACACCGGAAAAACCTATTAAAAATCTGTGAAACTAAAAATTCCCCCCTGGCAATGTGTTCTTCACGTCTTCGTCGAGCTTCTCGCCTGTGAAGCCGTGCACACACCTGCCAATGGCCCATACGGTTGGGGGCTGGTATGAGCCCTACTGGTTTTCCGACACCTCGTCTGTCAAACTGTTCCGCTCACCAATCTCCTCGATTAGTCGACTCAGGCGCTCCTCCTTGGTCCGAGGTGGCGGCCGATCTGGACACTGGTACTTCCGATGACCCGGCTTCCCACAGTACCAACAGTCATCTGGTCCCGGCCTAGCGCTTGGTCCCTTGTTCTCAGCAGTGGCGGCCCTCGGCTTGATGGATAGCACCTGCTCACACAGCTCGATTAGTCGATCCAGCTTCCTGTCTTGGCTCTCAAAGAGCCCCTTGAAGTAGGGAAGTCTGGGTAGACCCGCTACGTTCGGCTGGTTGCTCTGCTGCCCACTGGTGGTAATCTCGCCTCCCTGCTGGTTCTTCAACAGCTGTAGGACCCGTCCTAGAGCTGGCTCGGAGTCCTCCGACTCTATGGACATTACCGGCTTCCCAGGCTTGGGTTTGACACATTCGTACTGGGTCACGAACGCTATGGCCTCCTCCATGGTCTTCATCTTCCTCATGAGCGCCATCACCTTCATGTCCCCATCTGGATGGCCCTTCCAGAAGTGGTCTAAGGCGATAGCCTCCTGAGCTGCGGAGTTCAGATCCGGATAACCACGGCCGGCCAGTCGCTGCAACTCATAGCCGTACTGCTGGGGTGTCTCTGCCTTCCTGCGGGTTCTTTGTCCCAAGGTCGCCTTGTAGGACTCCTCCTGACAGTCAGGGTCGAATCGTAGGGTCAGCTTGTCGGTCAGAACGTCGATGTCCCTCCGGTCTGCAGGACTCAGGCTGGTCAGCATTCGTCGCGCCTCTCCTGTCAAGCTCCCGGCTAAGTAGACGCCCTGTTCCCGCTTGCTCCATCCGTTGACCTCTGCGATGACGTCAAAGTGGGCCCGGTACACCGGCCACTCTATGGAAGTCCCATCGAACTTGTCAGGGGTCAGCATCTTCCGGTTCCTTCTGCCGTTCTGATTCCAGGCTGTGCTGTCCTCGGACGACGAGTCCTCCTGCCTCCGTCTCGGCCTAGGGCTTCGTCGGTGCAGCGGCGGTCCCCGCCTCGGTGGTCTCCTCCCCCGTCCTGGGTAACCATGGCTGCTGTCGGTCCCTCCATCAGATGAAGGCCCCTCATCGCCCGATGATGAGAAAGGGTGCTGTCTCCGGCCTCCCTGGGTGACTGAAATAGAAGCTGGATTTCTCCAGGAGGCTGGCTGTCTCGGTTGTCGACTGGGTGAAGACCTCCCTCTTCCGCGAACGCTGTCTTCCGCGAACCCTCCGCGAACACTGTCTTCCGCGAACCTTCCGCGAACGGACTCCTCCGCCAACAGCTCCCGAAGAAGTTCTTCCGCGAACAGGCCTCTTCCGCGAACGCCGTCTTCCGCGAGTCTTCCGCGAACGGGCTCGTCCGCCAAGATGTCTCGGAGACGTCCCTCCACAAAAGATGCACGTCCGCGAACGCCATCTTCCGCGAGTCTTCCGCGAACCGGCTCATCCGCGAATGGTCTTCCCCGTCTATTCTGAAAAACTGGAAAGGAAGATTGGTCGCCTGGATCACTCCTTTCGTCGAGCCGCCGTCTGGGTGAAGACTCCTCTCTTCCGCGAACACTCTCTTCCGCGAGTCGTCCTCGTCCGCGAACGTGGTCGTCCGCGAAGGGCCCTCCCCGGTCACAAGCGTCCTCGTCACCAAAGACTCCCCCTCGCCCACGAGCCCGTTCATCCACGAAGGATCCCCGGCTGCAAGCGTCCCTGTCGCCGAAGAATGCCTCTCGTCCGCGAATGTTCTCTTCCGCGAAAAGTCCTCTCCCTCTCGAGCTGCTCTCTTGGGTCGGAGCCCAAGTAACCCGTCCTCCAGTCACTCCCGTTTGTCGACTCATCACACCAGACCGCTTCCCTGTTGCACCAGACTGCTGCTGGGACTGGTCCCAAAGCCGTCTCAATGCTGCATTCTCTGGAGGTGCCACACTTGGACTCTGCTCCGGTAGCTGTAGCCGATCCCTCCTCGCCCAGATTTCGCCGTCCTCCCCGTCCAGATTGACGTACTCCGGTCCCAGCACTCGTCGGAACTCGGGGCCCCTCCTAACGCTCTCAAGGTAGGTTGACCTCTCCCTGTCTCGATCGTGCTGCCACCCAGAGTCGTGTCTGAAAAGAAAACGGTTGTCGGGTGTCTGGCTCCGGGGTCTCTGTTGACTCGTCGACTGGCCCATGGAAGGTCTCGACCTCCCTGGTTGCTCCTCACTCGTCGAAACGTCCCGTCTACCCCTGGCTGTGAAGCTGCTCTTCCGCGAACGGTCGTCTTCCGCGAACGTTGTCTTCCGCGAACGGTCGTCGGCCTCTTCCGCCAAGGTCGTCTTCCGCGAACGGTTGTCGTCCGCGAACGTCTTCCGCGAACGGTCGTCTTCCGCGAACGTCTTCCGCGAACGGTCGTCTCCCTCTTCCGCAAAGGTCGGCTTCCGCGAACCGCTGTCTTCCTCGTCCGCAAGTGAGGCCGTCCGCGAAGAGTCTTCCTCTTCACCTCCTGTCTTCCCTGGGGCAGTTTCGTCGTTTTCGCCGGACATGAGTGATGCTGAGGTTCGTTCCCTGGCAGTAGACCCTCGGGGATCCTGGTCACGGCACCAAGTTGTGACGTTTGGTAATGACTTGTTTTCGGTGTGGCCCAAAAAACCTGGTTTCTCTGATCGTATAGACTTTATGTAACTCCCGCTCGTTGTGATTCGAGAGCCGTCACTAAATTGGTGTCCCCCAACGCTGGTGTATCATCACTCCGTAGCTCACCGGCTTCACTTAGGCAAGAAGCAACTCAGATGTAAATAAATTGAAGATTTATATACATCAAATCAACTTACAATTGTATGGCTGGTCACCCACGTGACGTACAAATATGAAGTTCAGACATGGAGCACTGTATGATCACATTTCAAAAATAAATAGTGCACGAGGGCACAACTAAAAAGAGTTCTTAGCCGGCGGCGTCTCTCTGTCCCTTCCCGTTGAAGTTTCCCGTCCCGCTTAGTCGAATGGTTTCTCCAGGTAGTCGGTCTAAATCCCGGTTGACTCTAAGGCCCTGAAGAAGGAGTCGTCCGCACGGAGTTCGTCGAGTCCCTTGGCTGTGGCGGTGACGATCTCCCCACGGTCGATGTCGCTGTTGCAGTGCTCTCAGAGCGGCCGTCCGCTCTCCCTTATATAGCCAGGGTGGCTGCGCGCGCATCTTCGTCCGCGAACGTATCTTCCGCACTCTTCTCCACGTGGTGAAGACTGCGTCCGCGAACGGTTCTTCCGCGAAGGCTCCTCTTCCGCGAACGGTGCTTCCGCGACTGATGCTTCCGCTGACGATGCTTCCGCAATCGTGCTTCCGCGAACGGTTCTTCCGCGAACGATGCTTCCGCTGATGATGCTTCCGCAATCGTGCTTCCGCGAACGGTTCTTCCGCGAACGGTGTCTTCGCAAGTGGACTTTGTAGATCACGTGACCGTTCCTAACGAACGTTTCAGCGCGGCAGTTGCATGGTTTTGTTACAACTAATAAGAAAGTGATCAAAGCGAGAACAATGTGGTTCCGTCATTGAGTTCGTTTATGCGATCCTGGTGACTGACTAGTAGTTGAATCAACTGTAATTTCTCTTCTTCCACCTGAAGCCGACGGCTCTCCAGATTGTACCGGTCAGTTTCTATTTGTAGTCTCTTCTTTTATATCTCCAGTCTCTGCTTCTCGACATCAACCAGGTCGGACGTTTCTTTTTCTATGTCAGTGTCCTGCATCCGTCTCTTGCGATTCTTCCTCAGGTCTCGTGTCTGGTTTGTAGTACCACTTGTATTGTGTGTGTCGGCTGAGGTGGACGGCTCTTGTGACGGCTCGGTGTGGGCTTGAACTTCAGCCGGATCATTGAAGGCCGCGTTGTTTTCGATCGTTTCCTTAATCGAAAAACATGACATGTTCAGAATGTTTAGTATCGTAATTTGATATTGCAGTTGCAAACATATGCATACGTTTTCTAGTTGTGCTTACGTTTTCATTTGTGGTCAAAACGGGGGTAGATGAATCCACAGCTTCAGGAATCCCCTCGACCGCCGTGTTCCCGAGGACCCCGATAACCTTTTGCTCAGTTTCAGACAGCGGGTTCGTGTCCTCACTCCTACCACCTCCAGTTATGGTCGTCGCTTTTCTGCGGATGGCTTCTTTTTTCTTCACCACTGATGACCAGTCTGTCCATTTCTTCCTGATGTCCTCAACAGTACGTCTCTGCACACCGACCGCATTGACCATATTGCATATCTCCTGCCAAGCTTTTTTCTTTTTTTCGTTGGCATTGACAGTTTGAAACTTTTGATTGATCAGGTTGCCGTTTTTGATCACACCATCAACAAGAGCATTCAATTCTTCAGCGGAAAACTTAGTTTTTCTCTTAATTGTCACATCAGTAGATTTTTTTTTAGTTGTAGCCATTTCTACATGTACCTACATTAATCTGCTGCTGTGGACATGACAGTCACAAATGATAATGGCTGAAGAAATTTTAATCGGTATTTCCAACATTTAAATACCTTGGCAATGATACTAATCATAATAGTGCATAACGTAATTAATAACGGCATTTAATGTGGCTGTTTGATTGGCTAAGCAGTTTTCATGTAATTTCAGGCAATGATAGACCTCCGATAATATGTACTCATAGAAACCGTACATAGTAACATTAAATACTGCGAGTGAGCCTGCCTGAGAATTGCTATTAGCTCGACTATTGGAGAGGTACTCTCTACATAAATTTTACCAGCCTATCCACCAATTTTATCACTGGAGAAGATATATATGTTTACATATAATGTTCATTTCAGTTGATTTCACATCAACAGTGCACAATCGGTACTAACAGCGCGAAGAACTACACCATGTCAACTGCCGTAGCAATATTAATTGGATTTACGGCATTATCGGTATAGGTATTCCATCTGTAATGATTATATCATATTAAAATTCAGTTATATATTCTTACTATCGTATGCTACGTCAGGTAATGGCATTTTCGTTATACCTCAAAACAACGATATCCTAACGATGGCTCAACGAGTGCTTCGTGATACCACCTTTAAGGTATCGTTACCTTTCTCGTTGCACTATCTTAACGATATCGTTATTAAGAATTTAACGATGGCTTTGTGATAACGGCTCCAGATCACCGGGTCGTCAAATACTTTGTAGTATGACGTCACAGTGGTTGTGCGTTTTCTGCATGGTTAAATGTTACTAAGGCTGAATCGCGTAGAGTTTCATTGTCACGTCATAGAACACTCGTGCTTTCATTGTTGTTTCACATCAAGAAAATTGCATGTGAATATGTGAAATGTGAAGCAAAAATGTGAAGAAAAAATAGGGCAAACATGATGTTTCCGGCAAAGGTTATCACACTATCGAAAATCACTGTGTGTTCCTACTGTTTGTAGTTTAAGATAAATTCATAGCATGTGATAAAACTCTGGATGTCGGCATAACTTTGAAGATAATTATATCTCATCTTTATTATTAAACGATTGTTGAACCCACAAATGTTAAAACGCCCACAAATGTGAAAACCCACAAATGTGAAAACAAATTTTGTAAATCACCCACAAATGTAAAAAAAATCAACCACAAATGTGAAAACGTTTTTTGTCAACTACCCACAAATGTGAAAATCTTCACCCACAAATGTGAAAAAAACTTCACCCACAAATGTGAAAAAAAAAATCAACCACAAATGTGAAAACGATTTTTGTCAATTGCCCACAAATGTGAAAATCTGACACAACATTAGCTTCAACATGAGGAATGTTTTTAGGTTACCGACCTTTGTTCTGAAAACCTATTACACAATTAATACTTTACCCTATTATCATCATTTTTCCATAAAAACCTTCATATCTCAGTAAATATTGATCGTAGAGCAAAAAGGACATTATTTTCGAACCCATAGGGCTAATTGGCAATATACTAGGCGTGGTTTGGTATCAAATTACACCTGTGATGTCAAATTACACCAAACCGGAAGTAGAAATATTTTTCAAGGAAATGGACTCAGGATGCCCAAGGATCAGTTATTAGGCCGTTTTGGTGTGTTTGAAGGCCAAAAATTTACACTTTCCCCTATTATCACCCACTTTTCCATAAAAACCTTCATATCTCAGTAAAGATTGATCGTAGAGCAAAAAGGACATTATTTTCGAACCCATAGGGCTAATTGGCAATATACTAGGCGTGGTTTGGTATCAAATTACACCTGTGATGTCAAATTACACCAAACCGGAAGTAGAAATATTTTTCAAGGAAATGGGCTCAGGATGCCCAAGGATCAGTTATTAGGCCGTTTTGGTGTGTTTGAAGGCCAAAAATTTACACTTTCCCCTATTATCACCCACTTTTCCATAAAAACCTCCATATCTCAGTAAATATTGATCGTAGAGCAAAAAGGACATTATTTTCGATCCGTAGGGCTAATTGGCAATATACTAGGTGTGGTTTGGTATCAGATTACACCTGTGGTGTCAAATGACACCAAACCGGAAGTAGAATTATTTTTCAAGGAAATGGGCTCAGGATGCCCAAGGATCAACACGAACAACACGGACGAACAACACGCCCAAGCGTTGTGGTTCCGGGGACCCCTCCCATGGTTCTCGGGCCTCACGTAACGGCAACATTACTATTATTATTCATTATATGATGTGTGATATGTGATGTGATGTTTGTCTACTAACCATGCTATGACGGTACTAACCTGGTTGCTACTTAACGAAGTCACATTCGTTACACAAATTTAAAGATAAATTTGTTTACGGACGACGGACGACGGATGGATGGACGACGGACACAACGCGATGCCAATAGGTTATCGGACCAAAGGTCCGGTAGCCCAAAAAATCTTTCAGAAAAGTGCTTCCCTGTATTCTTAGGCATTTTAGCGCAAATTTCGAAAAGATTCGACCGTAAATTCGAGATAAAAATAAAAATGTAAGACGTATGACGGACGACGACGGATGAAGGACGCAATGCCATGCAATGGGTTATCAGAACAAGGTTCCGTAAAAAGACATAACAATAAAAGACATTCCTCATGTGGAACCTAATTCGTCGTTTTAAAGGTTAAAACTAGTATTATTTACTATACTCACCTCCATAATACTACACGGGTAACTCCTAACAGCCTACTTAAATTAGGCTCCCCCATAGAGAAACCTCTCATATGGGGAAGAATAAAGAATGACCCCTCCCTTGCTGCCACCAGGGGCAGCACCGTAGCCACTTCCTCCATTCCCAATTCCTTGTCTCAGGGACGAGTACAAAGGAAACGGGGTAGGTTGGGTTGGCACTTTGGTAGTATTATGGAGGTAAGTATAGTAAATAATACTAGTTTTAACCTTTAAAACGACGAATTATTGTCCTATACATTACCTCCATAATACTACACGGGTAAAATTCAGAATAGACATTGGAGGTGGGATTTGAACCCGTCCCTAGAAGTCTACCCGGATAGTATCATTCTTTCATTATATATATATAAAAATATATAAATATTAGTGCAACATACCTTGTGAAGAAAGCTTCAGTTCTGAATCCTCTTCACTTCCACCAGACTTGAATTTCCATTCCATGGTATCCACTCACTCACGCCGTGCGTGTAAGAGTCAAATCAATCCAAGTCCAAGGTAACAATGGTACTTAAATTAGGAGAATGTGGGAATCTTCCCTGAACAATATAACCAACTGAGTATATAAAGTTCATAATCCTTTGCACTAATATCCACAGAACTAAGGAATCCATCCGGATCAACTGAAGCGACACATAGTCCGAACAATCCTTGATGTTTTTGTGTGGTTTTCGTTGGTTTTTTTTTATATAGTTTTTCAGTTTTTGACAGCATAACGGAAAAACAAAAGCTAAAGAAAAACAAAAAGCAAAAAGGAAACCAAAATCCTCAATTAGCTTGATGTGCGACCGAGGATGACGTGCTGGCTGGCGAAGATCGAACCCAGGTGCAACCCGTCCTCAGACGTCCAGGCTATGTCTCTGAGATAATGAGAAGTAAACGTGTTATGGCAAGACCAAGAACATGCACTCATAACCTGAGATAGTGGTGTATTACCAATATAAGCCAATGACGCAGCCATGGCCCGTACGTCATGCGCCCGTACCCGAAAAGAACAATCAGTCGGCTGATCGCCGAGATCGTAATAGAGTCGAATGCATTTCTTAATCCAAGAGGAGATAGTCGGGGAGCGAATATCGTTCTTGAAGCTTTTCAGATAAGAGACGAAAAGAAGCTTTTTGCCTTGTCGAAAACCCTTGGTCTTGTCAAGATAAAAGCGCAACGCACGTACGGGACAGAGCTTCGCGTCACTCTCCAAGTCCGTGCCAAGAGAGGCATCGAGAGCAGGGATCACAATCGCCAATGGAGGGGCCGTAGAGAGCTGGGTTTTCGAGAGAAAAGACGGGAGAACGCCCAGTCTGACCTGAGCATAGTTCTCCTTCCAGCTAATCTTAGGGCCTGTTCGATTGGTAATATTCTGGAAGAGGTAGATGCCTACCAAGAAGACGGAAGATGGTTTTGAATCGAATGTGTCCTGCCATTTTCAGCAGGGAATTAAAATTAGAAAATGATGTGATATGGCGTAAATATTCATCAAACACTACAAATTTCCAAACGGTATTGACTCCGCGCATAAAATAAACATTCTGTGATAACAGGGTACAACTGATGTCTGGTACATTCCGATATTTCGACGATAACTGAGGGAGCACCATTTCGGCCGCCATTTGCAATTCAGCCCCCCGCCATATTGCAAAACTCAGAAGATCTACCGTAAACCAGCCTCCGAGCTGAAAGAGCGGCAGAGGTCTTCCTCTTCCAGAATAACGTCTTCCGTGAGAATCGAAGGGAAAATTTTGGTAAACTGGAATAGGAAGAGGCGAATCGAAGAGGCCCTTTGACGCATCCAAAGCATGGATCTCACCTCGACGCCTGCCAGAGGCTAGGGCAAGGAGAAAAACCGTTTTCCAAGTGACTAACTTGAGGGGCGCCGAAGCCAGGGGCTCGAATGGGGCTGATGCCAGACGGTTCAAGACCAACGACAAGTCCCACTCAGGAGTGGGGTTTCGCGCCACGGGACGATCTACCTCGAAGTTCTTGAGCAATAAAGTCAAGGCATGATCGGTCCCGTAGTCCACACCTTGTCGCGGCAAAAGCGTCTTAGCAATAGCCGTTCTGTAGCCTGCAAGGGTAGACGGCACCCGACCTTCAGAGAATTTTAACATCAGAAATTCAGCTATTAAAGGGGCATTGGCTGTGAAAGGATCAGTCTGCCTGCGCTCACACCAAGCACTGAAGACGACCCATTTCGACTCGTAGACCGCCAAAGAAGACCTTCTATTTGGTCGTGCGAGCCGAGAGGACACTTCCTCAGAAAATCCCTTTGCGCGGAAGGATCGCTGGACAACATCCACGCGTGAAGGGAAAGCTGGCGTGTGTTCTGGTGAAACATCGGAGGCCGTGGTTGCCTCAGTAGATCTCCTCGCAGAGGCAACGGCCTCGGAACATCGACAAGGAGATCTAGAAGCTCTGGGAACCACGACTTCTCGGGTTGTAGAGGAGCAATAAGCAGGATCCGACATTGTTGTGCTCGAACCTTGGCAATCACTTGCGGAATCAGAATGGCTGGGGGGTAAGGATATGCATACAGGCCCTCCCAGTCCATAGACAGAGCATCCACACCCCAAGCCAGGGGGTCTGAGATTGGCGACACAAAGGTGGGGAGCCTGTTGTTCCAACGAGTGGCAAACAGGTCCACATGAGGTCGATCCCAAAGGGTACATAACTGTCGAAAGACCGCTGGAGACAAGGTCCATTCGGTAGGCTGTACCTGACCCCGCCGAGACAGCATGTCCGCCAAGACATTGAGACGGACGGGAATGTGACGGGCACGGAGCATAATCGATTGGGCGTTGCATCACCGTAGCAAGGCCGACACCTGACGACTGAGTGTGAAGGAACGAGTGCCTCCTTGCTTGTTGATGTAGGCCACGACCGTTGAGTTGTCCGTGGCAACCAAAACTGAGTGTCCTGCTAACTCGGATACCCAATTGGCCAGGGCCCTAGATACAGCTTCCAACTCGAGAGCATTGATGTGCCAAGACAAATAATGGTCGCTCCACAAGCCCGAAATCTCTTGGAAGTCCAAGTGGGCGCCCCAGCCCTCCGTGCTGGCATCCGTAAACAGATGCTTGGATGGCAGCGGCAGACGGAAGGGAGAACCTTGTGACAGGTTTCTGATTTGAATCCACCACTGCACGCACTCGCGAGCCGCTGGAGACAACATTACCATCGTAGAGTCGGGGGCCCCTGCCTCTACAACCAGGCAATGCTGCAGTTCTCGCATATGTAAGCGACCCAAAGGTACCAGCTTCTCCGTTGCCACCAACAGGCCTAGCAGAGACTGCCAGGTGGCTGCCGACTGACACGGATGAGCCAGGAAGGAGGCTAGAATAGGGCGCAATTAGGAAATTCTGTCCTGAGGTGGGAAGACCATGCCTGACGTGGTCACAAACCTGTAGCCCAGGAACACGAAATCTCGAGATGGAACGAGCTCTGATTTCTCGAAATTGATCACTAGGCCCATTGTCTGACACGTATTGATCAACCAATCGCGGTGCTCCAAAAACGTGTCCCAAGACTGACTGCGTAGGAGCCAGTCGTCGAGGTATTGATGAAGGAACAATCCCCGCTGGTGGGCCAGGCTCTGGACCTCCCTCACCACCATGGTGAATATCCAAGCAGAAGGTGACAGGCCGAATGGTAGAGCACAGAACTGCCACACACGACCCCGGAAAGCAAACCTCAGATACTTTCGCGTGGCTGAGTGTATCGGAATGTGGAAGAAGGCATCCTTCAGATCCAGCGAGATTGCCCATGCATTCTCTGGAAGCGCTAACCGAATGAACTCGGGCGTCTCCATAACGAACTTTGGAGTCTGCACGAACGGATTCAAAGGCGACAAGTCTATAACTGGGCGACAACCGCCGGAACTCTTTGGAACCACGAACACGATACTGTAGAAACCCGGAGTCCGCGGATCTGCAGGTTCTACTGCCCCTTTTGCGATCAATTTTTTTATCTCTACATCCAAGGCTGCTCGCTTCGCCGGAGCCGACGGCAGAGTGAATGACTTGGGGATGGGGGATAATGCAGGTTGAGTTATGAACTGAATCTGGAATCCCTTCCGGAGTACCCCCCCCCCCCCCCAGATCCAAGGGCTGGCACCCATCTCTTGCCAAATGGGCCAAAAGAGATTTAAGCGCCCGCCGACTGGCGGTTCTACATGACCAAAATGAGCGGGAGTCGCCATTGGTGATGCGTGGTACTCGGAAAGTTCCCTGGCACTGGTACTTACTGTCGTGACTGGGCCTGGACGCCCCTGCTCCGCCCTTAGACTTGCCGCGGCGGCTGGACCCGGAGTGGCGACCACCACACTTGGTTGTAGAGGCAGGGGCTCCTGAAAAGGGCTGCTTCTTCCTCTGTTTCTTGGGCTTTGAAGAAGAAGCGGTCTGTGGCTGCGGCCGTGGCTTCCAAGCCTTCTGCTTGGCAAGCAGTTCGGAGACCAGCTGGGCATTGGCCGACTGGACGCGGTCCGACACTTGCCGTTCCTCGGCTGAAAGAGCACCGTCCTCTCCGTGGAACAGGGAGTTGGCGGCCTGGTCCGTGAGCGCCTCCTGTGCGCAGGACAGCAGCATGGGGGCGGAACGTAGTCGGGATTTCAAATCCAGGGACGGCTTGAAAGTCAGGGACTTGAGGAAGGCGTCCCGTCGCCACTGCTCCATGGTGAACGCGCCGTAAGAGAGCTGGTGTAGGCGGTCCTGGATAGACAAGCCCGCGCTGGACAGAAATCCGATAGCGGTGGAGATCTGATCCTGAAGGGCAGCTTGGGGGACGGGTCCAGCAGAGGCTTGCTGGGCCAGGTTCTCGAGGAGATCCCGCGCGGCGGCTAAAAGCCAGTCCTGGGTGGAGTCGATGAGAACAGCTGAACGAATCGACTGTTGAACATCTGCTACCTGGGCAGGGGTCACCGAGATCTTCGAGGGGGCCGACATATACTGAAGAGTCTTCTTGGAAGGCTCCGACGGCTTCTCCGTGAAGTCCTTGTGGGAAAGCAAGTATGAAGAGGAGAGCTTGGGTTTCTTTATCTTGTCTCCCTTGGCCTTGATGGAGGCTTGGCGACGAACCTCGAACGCCTGGCGTACGCTGCGGCTGAGAGGCAGTTGCTGGCGTGAACTTGATGGCGGTACTGGCTGGCCACAAGAAACTGGTTCCACTGACGAGGAGGTTTCCGTCGGAGGCTCTGGCGGAAACTGGGAACCGAGACACGCATGCGTGAGAACCAACTTCTCCCGGAACTGGAGATCCTGAGAGGAGCCACGTTCGTCTACCAGGGAAGGATGTATGGACGCGGAGTCCATATCCTCTTCTTCGTCCTCTTCTTCCGAGTCGGACTCCGGGTCGGGACAGCGACGCTTCCGTGAAGCCGAGGGAACGAAGCCGGAAGAGGGCAGCACCTGGAGCACCTGAGCCGGGGTGACTCCACGGGAAGATCCTGGAGTAGGGCCGACAACCTGAGCCGGAGTGGCTAAGAGCTGGTCCGGGGGTAAGAGGCCTGGTGACTGTAGGGACTGGGTCCGCTGCAGAGGCGTGGATAGTCCACAGGTGGCCTCGCTCGCACGGCCTGCGAGAGGCAAGAATCCAGGAGGAGGAGCAGTCGGGGGATGACACTGGAGGAGGCTGTGCTGCACCTGAGTCGAGAGCTGCGAGAACATCGCTTGCATTTGTGCCGACATGCGAGAGGAGATGTCTAGTTCCAACTGCCGAAAATCCTGAGGCGAGGAGGAGGCAGGTGAAGGTAACATAACGAACTCCGTTGAAGAGCGGCCCGACACACGCACTGCCGAAGGGTGGTCCGAAGGCCCGGACTCCGCTGAAGAGCGGCCCGCGAAGACAGTCGTGAGAGGTTGGCCCGAAGGCCCGGACGTCGCTAAAGAGCAACCCGCAGTCTGGCCCGAAGGCCCGGACGTCGCTAAAGAGCGACCCGCTGTGGCAGGGTCCGTAGAGGGCATCCCGAGGGAGCTGTCTGGTGGCGAGACTATCCGCTGGATCGGCGGCGGGGAAGGCCTGCTGCGCTGGGATATCGACTGGAAGAGAGAGTGAGAATTAGACATATCATCATAACCTCCTTACCCCCCCCCCCACCGAAACATCGCGCCCTGAGGCAGTCAGATGCGGTGGAAGATGAGGCGAGCACTCACTGCTAGCATTGAAGCCATTAGTCCGAATAGAAAACGGAGGCTGGTCGGATCCTGGGATCCGATGGGAACCCGGGTCCCGGGCCCCAACAGGGGCCGGGAGCCGAACTAGCCCTGTTTCTAACTCGACCAAACCACTAACGTCAGTTACTAATGCCCGAGGTGGCCATATAAGCAACGCCGTGGTATCGAGGGACAAGCCTGAGCTGGTAGCGGAATGCCGAGGAAGACGCAAGCATGGTTTATCAGCATCTGATACCTTAACGAGAGTCGTGTTCCTATCGGAACCCGGGTTCCCGGGCGCCAACGTGTAGCTGTATAGCTGACAGTGACTCGGAACCCGGAGCCGTAATCCCACCGGGACCCGGGAGCCGAGCACCGTCATCTGACATGAGCGTGACAGATGAGAGCACGGGAACGGACGGAGTGTTCCTGGGACCCGGGCTCCGAGCGCCCACGCAAGGCATGGACTCGGAAACACGACGCTCGGAGTGAATGGAGAGAAAACGATTAACCAGGCTAGCTGGAAAATCTAACAGACTCCGAACACTCAAAAGCTGAGGGCGCAATGCCGAAAGCAGAGAGCGGCCCACCACATCACCCACCACACCTGACGGGGCCAGAGCCGCACACACAGGTGGGGGAGAGGGAGGGACAAACATGACATTACAATCAAAATTATGACAAAATTCCTGTGAGTCTAAGAGGGACAGGGCGTCTACACTCACTGGGGATTGTAAAGCTAAATTAAGCCGAGCCGACTCAGTGTCGAAGCGACGGATGGCGGCGAGACAATGCACCCGGGCGGACCGAGAGCAGTCAACATCAGGTGGAGAGGGACGTGAACGGAGGTGAAGTAAATCCCTCAACGTCCCATACACGGTTGACCAGTCTTCTGGTGAACGAGATTCGCACTTTTCGCAAGGAAAATCGTCGATGCAGAACGAATCCACACACCGCCAACAGAAGTCGTGGACCTCCCACGCTGGTAAGAACACGTGGCACCGGCCACACACACGCGTGGGCATGGTCAGCTCAGCTCACTCAAACAGGAAAACCTGGGCGTGGACTACCATCAACGTGTTAAAAAGGACACCCCTAACGACTAGGAGTCCTTTCCTGCCGAGTTTCCACAGAGGTGGAACGATCCAAGCAATAAAATTAAACAGAAATATAGAGTAGGCATAAGTAGGTCTGCTTCCTTCAATAGGAGAATTGGGAATGGAGGAAGTGGCTACGGTGCTGCCCCTGGTGGCAGCAAGGGAGGGGTCATTCTTTATTCTTCCCCATATGAGAGGTTTCTCTATGGTGGAGCCTATTTTAAGTAGGCTGTTAGGAGTTACCCGTGTAGTATTATGGAGGTAATGTATAGGACAATAATGCTGTGTTTGATTTTCACATTTGTGGGCAAATGACAAAAACCGTTTTCACATTTGTGGTTAAATTTTTTTTTCACATTTGTGGGTGGATTTTTTTTCACATTTGTGGGTAATGATATTTTCACATTTGTGGGTGATTTACAAAATTTGTTTTCACATTTGTGGGTTTTCACATTTGTGGGCGTTTTAACATTTGTGGGTTCAACAAACGATTGATCATCACCATGTCTGGTGCATAAGAACCTTAGAACAGCCTTAGAATGGTAGGACTATTAGACCTTCCTTTCTTTGAAAATCTATCCTTCATTTACAACCGAACTAAGCAAACTTCTAAAGTTAATTCTACTTATTGATTTCACAAGGTACAGTCTTAAAATACACCTTAGAAACCATCTCAGAGACACTAAATTCCAAAAATTTTGCGGGGAGCTTACAGCGCCCCCGAACCCCCAGACCGCATAAGGCTTCGCTCGCTAAGCTCGCTTACATAATTTCAAGCTTACGTACAGTTAAGATGAGCACCCCCCCTATTCAAAAATCCTGGATCCGCCCCTGACTGGACATGGCAATATTGCACGACTGAATATGAAAGCTTTGAATCACTGTACAATCTACACATGTTCGGTAAAACGCCTTCCATGTTTCGCTCACAATCAATGAC
Source organism: Terebella lapidaria (assembly GCA_949152475.1). Taxonomy (NCBI): domain Eukaryota; kingdom Metazoa; phylum Annelida; class Polychaeta; order Terebellida; family Terebellidae; genus Terebella; species Terebella lapidaria. The sequence goes on from OX424555.1 coordinate 75,610,115, forward strand.
GTCTAGATCTGTCGCTCCCATTCATCTGTCAAACGACAGCTCGCACCTGTCAATGCCAATGTGTCAAAGATGAATTGAACGTCGGATAATATGTTTCCACAGAAGATACGATGGTAAATATCACTTAATTTTGCGTGTAGTGATGAGTGTAGTCTCAGACAGATGAGCAATTCTGATTTCAATGAAATATAGCAAACCTACTGTGTGCTCGTTCAGAAAGGAATCATATAGGCCTAGGGTGATTATATGACTTATTTCACCATATGACTACGATTAATAACATTTTTGATTACAAATTGAATGACATTTTGTATACCTAGTACCTCAAAGTGAAATTCACGATTTGATTATAAAAATGTGTATGTGACCAGGTACAAATTTGTGTGTAACATTCGTTTGGTATTCAGGCATGTCGTAGAAACCAATATATTGTTGTCATTTGTGATTCTTAGACTGAAACATATTATTGTGTTTTGTTATGTATTTGACAAATAATTTCATGTTCCATGTACTCTCATTCAAAGCTTTGGTCTGAGGTAAATTCCTGTATTATGGAACATCAATTCAGAAGTACTCAGAATTATTCATTTTTCGATGAATTATTCATTCATCGATTCCCTTTCTTTACTAAAAACACAAAGACAAATTTTAGTTTGGTGGGTCTTTATTAATGTTAAAATACAAATATTGACTTCTGAAATTGCCGAGTCGTTGGGATATCTGTCGCCGATCATTGTTTTTTTTTTTTGTCTTCCCGTGGCTTTTCTGGCCGTCATTCTGCTGGCTCTCGTCAACAGCTGCCTGGTCATCTCCGTCGCCTGCAAGAATCCGCAAATGTGCATGGTGACCAAATAGTTATTGGATAACCTCGTGGTCGCTGACATCATGGTCTCATTTGCCATGCTGTCCTCACACAGATATATAACCGTCTCTACTGTAAGTTCATTAGTGTAATATAAAGCCTATATGTACACTGCAGGCTACGGCAACATAGCGAAACGTGAACCAGTTGGCAACGAAGTGTCGATACACATTTTTCGTCCTGTCTTTGAAGTTTCATCATTGCTTGACGTGTTTTCAATATGGATTGCTAACACGTAAGGGTCCGGTTTTGTCACCTTATTCATTAAAAATAATGCACATGATCTGTACATGTGAAAATTTAATACGTGAGCATATATCTATTATCTATGTACAAATTGGATGTATTCAACTAAACATTCAAGGATGTTTCATGGGAAACATTAGCAATGGCCCTAACATTTTGACGGATACTTTGTAGATATTTAAATTAGTTAAAATTTTATGCAACTCAAACATTTAGTGGCCAAAAGTCACAGTATCTGGAAACTCGCATACATGTTATGTACAACGTCAGAAAGTCCGTCATTGCATTTTACGTCGTGACGACTATCATTCAGATACTTGAAAATTGAACACTGAACATTTAGTCGGGGAGACGAGTAGGCCCTATGTCGTGAAGCTGACTTGAGCGAGAATGATTTATACGACAGTCGTCATCGCAACCCGGCTGCGTCCTGTGGTGTATACCCGGCTTAATAGGAAAAGTTGTAATATGGTTAACAGACAGGTTGTAACACATGATTCAGGAATCTGATGGATAATCCCTGCTATTTTGCGTAAGTGATAGCTTATGAGTTTCATACCACTCCCCTGTTGCATTTTTTGCTCTCGTCAACAGCTGCCTGGTCATCTCCGTCGCCTGCAAGAATCCGCAAATGTGCATGGTGACCAAATAGTTATTGGATAACCTCGTGGTCGCTGACATCATGGTCTCATTTGCCATGCTGTCCTCACACAGATATATAACCGTCTCTACTGTAAGTTCATTAGTGTAATATAAAGCCTATATGTACACTGCAGGCTACGGCGACATAGCGAAACGTGAACCAGTTGGCAACGAAGTGTCGATACACATTTTTCGTCCTGTCTTTGAAGTTTCATCATTGCTTGACGTGTTTTCAATATGGATTGCTAACACGTAAGGGTCCGGTTTTGTCACCTTATTCATTAAAAATAATGCACATGATCTGTACATGTGAAAATTTAATACGTGAGCATATATCTATTATCTATGTACAAATTGGATGTATTCAACTAAACATTCAAGGATGTTTCATGGGAAACATTAGCAATGGCCCTAACATTTTGACGGATACTTTGTAGATATTTAAATTAGTTAAAATTTTATGCAACTCAAACATTTAGTGGCCAAAAGTCACAGTATCTGGAAACTCGCATACATGTTATGTACAACGTCAGAAAGTCCGTCATTGCATTTTACGTCGTGACGACTATCATTCAGATACTTGAAAATTGAACACTGAACATTTAGTCGGGGAGACGAGTAGGCCCTATGTCGTGAAGCTGACTTGAGCGAGAATGATTTATACGACAGTCGTCATCGCAACCCGGCTGCGTCCTGTGGTGTATACCCGGCTTAATAGGAAAAGTTGTAATATGGTTAACAGACAGGTTGTAACACATGATTCAGGAATCTGATGGATAATCCCTGCTATTTTGCGTAAGTGATAGCTTATGAGTTTCATACCACTCCCCTGTTGCATTTTTTGCTCTCGTCAACAGCTGCCTGGTCATCTCCGTCGCCTGCAAGAATCCGCAAATGTGCATGGTGACCAAATAGTTATTGGATAACCTCGTGGTCGCTGACATCATGGTCTCATTTGCCATGCTGTCCTCACACAGATATATAACCGTCTCTACTGTAAGTTCATTAGTGTAATATAAAGCCTATATGTACACTGCAGGCTACGGCGACATAGCGAAACGTGAACCAGTTGGCAACGAAGTGTCGATACACATTTTTCGTCCTGTCTTTGAAGTTTCATCATTGCTTGACGTGTTTTCAATATGGATTGCTAACACGTAAGGGTCCGGTTTTGTCACCTTATTCATTAAAAATAATGCACATGATCTGTACATGTGAAAATTTAATACGTGAGCATATATCTATTATCTATGTACAAATTGGATGTATTCAACTAAACATTCAAGGATGTTTCATGGGAAACATTAGCAATGGCCCTAACATTTTGACGGATACTTTGTAGATATTTAAATTAGTTAAAATTTTATGCAACTCAAACATTTAGTGGCCAAAAGTCACAGTATCTGGAAACTCGCATACATGTTATGTACAACGTCAGAAAGTCCGTCATTGCATTTTACGTCGTGACGACTATCATTCAGATACTTGAAAATTGAACACTGAACATTTAGTCGGGGAGACGAGTAGGCCCTATGTCGTGAAGCTGACTTGAGCGAGAATGATTTATACGACAGTCGTCATCGCAACCCGGCTGCGTCCTGTGGTGTATACCCGGCTTAATAGGAAAAGTTGTAATATGGTTAACAGACAGGTTGTAACACATGATTCAGGAATCTGATGGATAATCCCTGCTATTTTGCGTAAGTGATAGCTTATGAGTTTCATACCACTCCCCTGTTGCATTTTTTGCGGAATCTTAATCACATCCTTTCGATCCTGTATAACATGTTTTAAGACATTTCCTAAGTTCTAATGTATTTTTAAGTTAGGTTACATATGACGAATTAAGAATGTGTTCCATCACTTGCTTGGATATCTCCAACCACCGGCGCCTCTGACTGAGTATGTAGTTATTCAATTCCAGTGGGGGAAATGTGGTGTCTTACGTATTGGCGCACGTGCTCACCCAGATGAAGGTGCGTGCTTACATGTAACTTTTAAACTTGAAAGCGAATCAACATATATCGTATGTACAATATTCAGGACAATCGTGCTAAAAGGAGGTGTGTATGAATACTATTAATAGGTGTCCAAATGTGAAACATCCTTCACAAAAAGAGATATTCCATTGCAACAGGGTTTGTTCCACACATCCAGGAAACAAATCTCCGCATTACAAACTTATTGCTCATCATGCTAATAAATGCAACGTTACTGTGCTATGTAGATAAACCATGATTCCGCTAAACCAGGCATAGTCCACTGTTCCACTATAGAACCACGGCTCAGACCGGGTTCTCCCAAACTAGGTTTCAAGATAGTTTCAAAGTGGTTTAAACGAAGGTCTGGACCATTGCTAAAAATCAACCCATAATGTTCGCGTGATAATGTCCTGTATTGGCAATGGCAAATATCGGACATGTGTCAGTGCACGGGGACCTGCTGGGTGTTATATGACAGAATATGTACAGCGATAAACGAATGCGTGTTTGATGATGTGGTATGTATATAGAATAATAATAATAATAATTTATTCTTGTATAGCGCATAAAATGCAGCATCTCGCAGCGCTGAACAAAGTATAAATTGATGTAAAAAATAAAAGAAAAACATTAAAAGATACATGAGAAAACATGGTAAAAAAGTTCATTATGTGAACGCCTTGCGGAAGAGGTAGGTCTTGAGCAGAGATTTGAAGCAGATGATGTCAACACAGTTCATGAGTTCATCAGGAAGGGAGTTCCAGAGTGCTGGGGCACAAGCTTGCAACACCCATGTGTAGTGTTTTAGCATGCGTGACATGCTAGGGAAATATCGAGCAAGACATTACGGTCAAGTAATAACGAGCCACCAAGTTTGGGTGGAAACTCAAAAATCCATCCGGACATATGGAAGGGTGTGCCTCATGGTCGTTTATCAGTCCTGTTTGCATGAGTAGTGGATAAGAATGAGTGACCTGTCTGTGCCCTAGCAACTCTCCAGATATGGGAAAATGACAACTTAGTGAACCTTAGGCATTTCAGGCACGCCCCGGCTGTCGTGACATGGAATAGAGTTCGCAGTTCAATGCTTGAGGATCCAGTCCCACACGGTTTAGGGTTTGGAGCGTGGCTCTGTCGTGGAACCTGTTAGAGGCCGTAAGAATCCTGAGATGGTTTAGTATTGATCGGTGGTCTTGTTTTTGTCTGTTTGCTGATTACATTAGTACAAACAGTGGAGTTTGTTTAGCTCCATATGCCAAGCTCCACTGACCAAATATAATCCAGCTCCCCCCAACTCAGACATTAATACTGGCGTCATCCGGGGTAGAAAGTGTGTGAAATGCAGTTGTTTCTACTCTACCCTTAATGGAATTATCATACCGATGCCCAGCAACCTATGAAAAATCCCCGTTCAAGAAATATTTACAGAGATCACAGAACGGAAATTATTTGGTCACTTATCTGCCATGGGACACGATGTCTACAACCTGGGCTTCTGTCATCATATATCTTCTGTCATCATCTAGCCCACGGCTTTATGTTTGATGAAAGACGATAAGGAAGAATGGCGTAAGGGTCACGATCAGTTTTCTGTTTTGCAACTGAAACCTGATCAATTTCAACTTTTGCACAATGTCATTTATATCATTATGTTTGGCATAGTGATATAAGTTTAGGGTGTGATCGGTCCGAGCTTGGTTTACATACCAAAATTGCGGGAATTGAAAATTCCCCTTTTTTGCCATATCAGAACATAATTTTTTCAAACTTGTTATTCGAGTGTTGATGTATATAAAAGCACTCTGTACCTTTTCCATGTTGTCATATTGTCACCAGTTTCCTTTTATCTTCATAGCCTGCTGAAAATCAACCCTTTCCTTTCATGTTCCTTTTATTTTCTAGCATTTGACAAGACCACAACCATTGGAATGAATTGGAACAGGTCACAATCTACTGAAAATTGCATAACCTGAGTAGGCAATCAAACTGTCCCAAAATGATGAACGACAGCGAAGCACCGCAGTGTGCCCTAACTTGGCCATAACTTGGTCCATGTAAGTTTATCGACACGCAACACAAATTCTTTCGGGTGGATAAGCACAGAATAATTCTATTTATTACACCATTAACCTTTACATTGTCCATAGTATGGTGGACAAATGTCTGGACTGTATGTGGTCATTAGCTGAAGACTACACGAAAACTCTCTGAATCTCATTAATATTAACAATCTCATGAATACTGGTTTTGACCCTTGAGATATCATTTGTACTATGACCAAACGTTCATGTGATTGTGATGTGATAGATCGCATTGTATAACAAATTGTGGCGATTTTTGCCCTAAGCACGCGGCAGGTGTTTGTAAACATAAATGCCATTTATGTGGCCTTTTCGTACTTGGCCTTGTTTCGACATGCTCCGTTCGAGCGTGCGTTGCCACGGCGACGTATTGTAATTTACGTTCCAGTAAACTATAACAATGGATCGATTTAACCTCGCGTGCGCCCTACAGTTTCTGGTGTATTATATATACACTGGAAGCGACTCGTTCGAGGAGATTGTCCAAGATCGAGAGACAGGACGCACACGAGGCTCGGCCATGAGCTTTGTGTTCCCTGTTTGCGAGTAGTGGGCTCCTAGAGCCCTGGGGACGATTTCCGTGGGGAGGCCCGGGCTGGGAGAGACGAGTTGCTGACTCGGGGGCCTTCGGCCCTGTGGATCGCCAGCTCTCTCCCTTCCCGGGACATGTGACAGAGGCTCTGGCCAGCATGTCGGACTGTACGGGGTTCCGTCCCCGAGGCAGACCGCGGCTCGCCAGGCCCCGCCAGTTAACACCGTAGGGATGAACTAGTTTCTGAACGGTGTCCGTAGGCCTGGGAGTGTCGGGTGGGCTGTTACCTGGTTACCGTTAATGATGAAGTAGTTACCGTGTCCGCCGCGACCTCCGGTGAGCGGCCCTGCCGCGAGGATCCGGAATAGCGGATGCGCGTCCGCAAGGACTCGGATGAGAGAGGACTATCCTCGAGGATCCCGAAGAGCGGACGGTAGTCAATAACTTTACATTGGTGCCGTGACCAGGATCAGTCCGACAGTGTTCCATCGCAGCCTACCGTCACAGCGTTGTAGCCTCCTTAGTCCCTGGGGATCGCCCGCTCCTCAAGGACATCTCAAAGGATGACAAAGGAAAGAGACAAAGCCAGAGATAAGGCTAATGAACCCAAGGGGGGGGGAAACGGGAGGTAATGTCGCGGATCACACCCGGTCGCGCGACAGCCGCCGTGAGACATCTTCGGGTGACTCCGGCGGCCGGAGGGAATGTGCGGAGCCCTCCGCGGACAGAACCCAGTCTGCGGAGTCGACTCCGGCGTCCCTGACTCCGTCTCCGGACGTAGAGTCTAGCCCCGCGGGGCCGCAACAGGAGTTGTCATCAAGGCCGGGCCTTGATGTGTTAGGCGCGGTAGGCGGAGCCGGCAACGGCTCTACGCCGCGCCCGCCCAGGCCCAGAATGAGTCCGTGGCAAGCGGCACTCTTCCGTGGGACGTCTCCGGACGTCCGGAATCGAGCGCCAACTACTGCGGGCACTTCTGGACAGGCGGACCAGCAGTACCAGATGCCACTCCTGGCCGGGTGGGCTCCTTCGCGAGCCTCCGGCATGGGCTCTGGTCGGTCCGCACCGGGTGATGTGGTAGACCAGCTCGCCGATGCGCTTGGTGAGCTGGCCCCCAGAGGGCGCTATGACCGCGCCCGGTCGCCCCATCAGGGACGATCAGACCGGCGGAACCGTTCCCCCTCTCCGCTGTCACAAGGCAACTCGGGGCCTTTGACGGAGAGGGAGAGGTGGCTGATATCCGAGGCGCTTGTACTGTTCAAGCGGAATCAGCCGCCTTCGAGCGTTGACCCGTCGGCCATCTCAAGTCCGGGGATGTCTGGGCCAGTAGCCCCTCCCCAAGTCCTGCCGAGTCCGCAGGCGCCAGTGGCCCCCGCAATGGGACCCGCGCCTGCCCCGCGGCTCGGAGGCACCACGTTGGCGACCGCGTCGACCGTTCCGACGGTTGGAGCGCAAGCCGCATGGCCGACTTACCCTGGCACGTACAGTGTGTCGGACGGGCAGTGGCAACAGGCGGCTACGGCCCCAAGCTTTGCCGCCCCTTCTGGAGCCTACCCAGTAGGTTCGATGGGAGCCCCGCCCGCACCTAGCCAGAGTGGGTTTTTAGCGGGAATGACCCCGGCGGCAAACGTGAGCTTCCCTGCTCCTCCGTCCGCGGCGTCGATGTTTGCTCCGGCAGACTCCGCCGCAGGCGCAGGAAGCGCACGGAACTTGCCGCTGTACACGGACGACCCCGGAGCCGGGACCGCACGTCGGGCGCGTAGCAAACGCGATGACGGGCCCGACCACTCTTCGTGGCGGAAACAGTTCAACGGGGATAACGCCGACTTGGAGGACTACTTGCTCCAGGTATGGCGTACCGCCGTGTACGAAGGATGGTCCCAGCATGAAGCTGGACACGTCCTCGCGGGGAGCCTGGAAGGGAAAGCTCTCCGCGTGATGCCGTGTCTGCCGGTGGGAACAGTGACGTTCGGCGAGGTTGCTCGTCAACTTCGCCTGCTGTTCCCGCCGACGACCAATCGGCGGCAGTCTGAACGAGAGTTCAAGGCGCGTATCCGCCAGCCGACTGAGTCCGTGACAGACTATGCGTACAGCTTACGCATACTCGGCCGGAGAGCTTTTCCGGACATGGACTCCAGACGGTTTGAGACGATGCTGATCGATCAGTTCATCGATGGCCAGCCTTACCACCTAGCATACGGGCTGGCCACCCATGAAAAGCGATCGATGGAGGAGGCAATAGACTCCGCGCTTGCGCTTGAGATGGCTGTCCGCCCTAGACAGTTGCCTCCAGCCCCGGCTCCGGCCTCGGCTGTACCCGCGCAGGCGGTGATTCCTCCTCCGGTCAAGGCATCGCAGGTAACCCCGTGGCAGGACCCGGTCGTCCGGGAACCCGCCAGGGAACCTACCCAGCAGTGGGTTAGTGCGCCGGCACCCTCTACAGGGGCGCCCGCACAGGCGGCACCGGTTGCCGCGCCGTCCTCATCTCCGGATGAGTACGACTATGACGAGTATGATTTCAGCGCTGCGCAGATGATTGCGTACTGCGCTGGGATCGACACTCCGGGGCCCGCTGAATGCTGTGCGTTCACATCCGGACCAGCTCAGAACCGCCCCTGTTATTTCTGCGGAAAACAGGGACACTTTTGGCTGAAGTGTCCGGAGTTGTTGGAACGCTTGCGGGCACGCGGATACCAGGGGGTCCTCCCCAGTCCGCGCCGGAGTAACTACTCCCGGCCTGGTCCCGCGGGACAACAGGGCCGTCCCTCACGGCAGGGAAACTGAACTCGGACGTGGTGGCGACCAACACTACGTCCGAGGACAGTTGTTCCGTGGCAACGGATGCCGCCCCACCTACGGATGAACTGGACGAACCTCAAGTAGATATAACTTCTCCGGAAGTGGTCCTTGAGGATCAGTCTGGCTCGTCCGCGGCTGAGGCGGATCACGAGGACTCCGAGAATGGGCCCAGTGCGTGCGAAAGATACCGTTCAAGAAACGCACTGGTCAAGGACACTTGCTGGTACCTGCCCCTGCCACTCGGGCGGGAGCCGGTCCGGTTCCTTGTAGACTCAGGCTCGGAGGTCACCCTCATAGCCATAGGAACGTTCCGGAAGGAACCCGTGCTCCGCAACCTTGAGTTGCGGGATCCCGGTCCTTACCAGCTCTACGGGGCCGGTAACAACCGCATCCGTGTCTACGGTATCGTCGAGTTGCCTGTTACACTTGGGGACAAGGTGTATCCGACAGAGGCAATCGTCGCAGACATCGGAGCGGCCGGGATTATTGGAATGAATTTTCTCCGGGCCCACCGGGTCACCGCTAACTTCAGTGCGGGTGAATTCCGGATGGGAGAGGATACTCACTACCTCTTCCGCATGGGTCCAGCGCATTCGTTCCAAATGCGGGTGGCGCGCACCACGGTGGTGCCGCCTATGAGCGAGATGATCATCGAGGCGCGGCCGCGTCGTCCCCGCATGCCCCTCGAAGGTCGTCCATGTATAGTGCAGCCGGTGAGCAGTTTCGCCAAGGGAACTGGGCTCGTGCTGGGCGGGACTCTGGTCAAGTCCGACGCCCGCATGATGCCCCTTCTCGTGGTGAATCCCACGGACTCACCCGTTGTGCTGCGGCGCGGGCACCTAGCAGCTACAGCTGTGCCCGCGTCGTCTAGTCGTGTCATCCCCGACGATCCGGTCTGCCGCGCTGCGTGCGCGGCGGCGGCCGCCGGAGATGATCCGTTCACCCTGCCGGACCATCTGGAATCTCTGGTTCCGAAGGACCGGCTGGGTGGAGAGCAGCGCCAGGCGCTCCGCAGACTGTTGCGGCAGTATGCGGATGTGTTTATGGGTCCGGATGGTGCGGTCGGCAAGACAGACGTTGCCAAACATCGCATCGACCTCCTAGACGAGCGTCCGATCAAACAACGTCTACGGCGAGCAGCGATAGTGCACCAAGAGGTCATTGACCAGGAGGTGCAGAAGATGCTCGAGCTAGACATCATCGAACCCAGTGACAGCCCTTGGGCGAGTCCTGTGGTTATGGTGAAGAAGAAGGACGGCTCGTGGAGGTTCTGCGTTGATTACCGTAAGCTTAACGATGTCACGCGGAAGGACTCATATCCTCTCCCGCACATCGAAGACACCTTCGATTCCCTGGCCGGATCGCACTACTTCTGTGCTCTGGATCTGGCCTCCGGGTATTGGCAGGTCGAGATGGAGGAGAGTGATAGGGCGAAAACTGCCTTCGTTACTAAGAACGGGCTCTACCAATTTAAGGTAATGCCGTTCGGGCTCTGTAACGCTCCAGCGACGTTCGAGCGCCTCATGGAGATGGTACTTAAAGGGTTCCTCTGGAAGCGATGTATGGTCTACATCGACGATGTCGTCGTGTATGGCCGGTCGTTCGAGGAAACCCTCACCAACCTCCAGATGGTACTCCATCGCATCCGCGGAGCAGGGCTCAAGTTGAAGCCAAGTAAATGCGAACTTTTCGCGCAGGAGATCCTGTACTTGGGCTTCATGGTAACGGGCACCGGAGTTAGGCCAGATCCTAAAAAGCTAGAGGCCGTCAAGAACTGGCCTCGGCCTTGCAACGTGGTGGACGTGAGGTCCTTTTTGGGCTTCGCGAGTTACCACCGCCGGTTCGTGCGAGGCTTTGCGGAGGTTGCGCGCCCCCTTACTATCCTTACGGAAAAGGGCGCCGACTTCATCTGGTCTGAAGAGCAGGTAACTGCCTTCGCGGAACTCCGGAGGGCTTTGGCAGATGCGCCGGTGCTGCGGCACCCTCGTCCGGATTGCGAGTTCATCCTGGACACTGACGCGAGTAACTTTGCACTCGGCGGTGTCCTCTCGCAAATCGTGGACGGGCAGGAGCGGGTAGTAGCTTATGCGAGTGTGGCTCTCAGCCGCTCTCAAATGAACTACTGTACCACGCACCGCGAGTTGCTCGCGGTTGTTACTATGACCAAGCGCTTCCGGCACTATCTGTTGGGACGCCATTTCCGCTTGCGGACCGACCACGGTTCGCTGAGATGGCTCCTCAACTATAGTGAGGCCGACGGCTTGGTGGCCCGGTGGCTCGTCAAACTCCAAGAGTATGACATGAAATTTGAGCACCGCGCCGGTAAGTTGCACGGCAACGCGGACGGCTTGTCCCGTTGTCATAAGTGCAAGAATCCTGGCTGTGCAGGGATGGCTCCATTCCAGCACGCCGCGGATTCTTCCTCAGACTCGGAAGTGGACCTTCCGGGGAGACCGCAGGCCGCCGCCCCCTCTAACAACACGGCGGCCGGAGCAGCAGGAGTTCACTCCCGCGCGAGGACCCGCCGTTACCGGCGTTGGCGCCCCGCGTTTGAAGCGGAGGTGCGGCTCAGCTCCAGCGAGTCTTCCTCAAGTCCGGCGGTGTACTCCTCGTGGGTACCCTCGTCCACGGACGAATCTGAGTATGAGCGGTCCTTACCCCCTGTGGTGATGGCCGCTGCGGCGCAGTCGGACGCGTCGGATGAGGGGCCTAATTACCTAGGTGGCTACTCTCCGGCGCAGCTGGCTGCGAAGCAGAGAGCTGACAGTGCTCTGGCACCGGTAATCCAAGCCCTCGAGGCCGGCCAGAAACCCTCTAAGGATGAGCGGAAAACCTACAGGGAGGAGACCCAGTCTCTCATCTCCCAGTGGGAAAGGCTCTCCTTGAGGGATGGCCTCTTGTACCGGCGCTATGAGCCTCCGACTCCACTGCCTCCTATATGGCAGTTGGTGCTTCCGGCGGAGCTGCGGAAAGAAGTACTCCACCAGTTGCATGACCTCCGGGTGACCGGTCACTTGGGAATCCGGAGGACCGTCCATAGGCTACAACAGCGCTCATGGTAACGGGCACCGGAGTTAGGCCAGATCCTAAAAAGCTAGAGGCCGTCAAGAACTGGCCTCGGCCTTGCAACGTGGCGGACGTGAGGTCCTTTTTGGGCTTCGCGAGTTACCACCGCCGGTTCGTGCGAGGCTTTGCGGAGGTTGCGCGCCCCCTTACTATCCTTACGGAAAAGGGCGCCGACTTCATCTGGTCTGAAGAGCAGGTAACTGCCTTCGCGGAACTCCGGAGGGCTTTGGCAGATGCGCCGGTGCTGCGGCACCCTCGTCCGGATTGCGAGTTCATCCTGGACACTGACGCGAGTAACTTTGCACTCGGCGGTGTCCTCTCGCAAATCGTGGACGGGCAGGAGCGGGTAGTAGCTTATGCGAGTGTGGCTCTCAGCCGCTCTCAAATGAACTACTGTACCACGCACCGCGAGTTGCTCGCGGTTGTTACTATGACCAAGCGCTTCCGGCACTATCTGTTGGGACGCCATTTCCGCTTGCGGACCGACCACGGTTCGCTGAGATGGCTCCTCAACTATAGTGAGGCCGACGGCTTGGTGGCCCGGTGGCTCGTCAAACTCCAAGAGTATGACATGAAATTTGAGCACCGCGCCGGTAAGTTGCACGGCAACGCGGACGGCTTGTCCCGTTGTCATAAGTGCAAGAATCCTGGCTGTGCAGGGATGGCTCCATTCCAGCACGCCGCGGATTCTTCCTCAGACTCGGAAGTGGACCTTCCGGGGAGACCGCAGGCCGCCGCCCCCTCTAACAACACGGCGGCCGGAGCAGCAGGAGTTCACTCCCGCGCGAGGACCCGCCGTTACCGGCGTTGGCGCCCCGCGTTTGAAGCGGAGGTGCGGCTCAGCTCCAGCGAGTCTTCCTCAAGTCCGGCGGTGTACTCCTCGTGGGTACCCTCGTCCACGGACGAATCTGAGTATGAGCGGTCCTTACCCCCTGTGGTGATGGCCGCTGCGGCGCAGTCGGACGCGTCGGATGAGGGGCCTAATTACCTAGGTGGCTACTCTCCGGCGCAGCTGGCTGCGAAGCAGAGAGCTGACAGTGCTCTGGCACCGGTAATCCAAGCCCTCGAGGCCGGCCAGAAACCCTCTAAGGATGAGCGGAAAACCTACAGGGAGGAGACCCAGTCTCTCATCTCCCAGTGGGAAAGGCTCTCCTTGAGGGATGGCCTCTTGTACCGGCGCTATGAGCCTCCGACTCCACTGCCTCCTATATGGCAGTTGGTGCTTCCGGCGGAGCTGCGGAAAGAAGTACTCCACCAGTTGCATGACCTCCGGGTGACCGGTCACTTGGGAATCCGGAGGACCGTCCATAGGCTACAACAGCGCTTTCATTGGCCTGGTAGCAGCTTGGACGTGCAACGGTGGTGCGCAGCCTGCCCTCGGTGTCAAGCTCGCAAAGGAGTTCCGACTCCTGGCCGCCACCCCTTAACCACGGTTAAGGCGGGCGCGCCGTTTGATCGGATAGCTTTGGATATACTGGATACCCACCGGGTCACCCCGCGTGGTTTCCGGTACATCCTAGTGATTTCCGACTATTTTACCAAGTATACCGACGCCTACCCACTGCGCCGCCAGACTGCGGACGAGGTAGCTCGGTTATTGGTGAATAGATGGGTGGTGTACCATGGGGTACCTAAACAGGTACATTCGGATCAGGGCACGCAATTTGAGAGCAACCTGTTCCGAAACCTAGCACAGATGCTAGGGAGTACCAAGGTGCGGACCACCCCCTACAGGCCCCAGTCTGATGGCCAGGTCGAACGCTTTAATCGATCGGTCCTCAACATGCTGGCGGCCTTTGTGAATGATCGTGCGAATGATTGGGATGACCACCTCCCGTATGTCTTAATGGCGTACAGGTCGTCGGTCCACTCTTCGACCGGAGTTACTCCGCACGCGATGTTGTACGGCCGGGAGCTAAATTTGCCCGTGGATATTATGTATCCAACTGCGGCAGAGACCGGCGCGGTACCCCAGTGCGGTCCGGAATACGTGGAGTGGATTCGCCGCGCCCTGGCGAACGCCCATGATTTCGCGCGCGCGCGCGCCTGGACAAGTCTGCCATCCGACAGAAGCGAGGCTATGACGCCCATGCTAAGGGTAGGCCAGCTTTTGCGGAAGGCGACAAGGTGCGCTACTATTATCCGCCGCTTAAGCAAGGCAATAAATTTGCTAAGCCGTGGATAGGCCCGTTTACCGTACTGAAACAGGTGACAGATGTGGACTACCGGATCCGGAGGGATTCCGATCCGGACAGGGTTCTGGTTGTCCATATCGATAATCTGAAGAAGTACGAGGGCCCGCTTGTCATGGATCCGCTAATTCAAGATGCGGAACCGGATGATGCTCCCGTATGGGATCCGTCCGGTCAGCATCCGCGGACTCCGGACGAGCGTGTGCGCCGTATGGTGGGCCTCCCGGACCTCTCTGACCCGTCAGATGATGGACTGGGTGGCTATCAGCCAGATGACGGCGATCCGCAGGTACCCCCACTCCCTCCAGTACCTGCGGATGACGGGCGGCCACGCCGGAAACCACGTGCGCCAGCCCGGTATGGGTGGGAATAACCTTCCGCCCATGCGGATGCGTCTGCGGTACCCGTCTGTCATACTATGGATGGGTTTTAGGTCGTTCCGTGAGAGTCCGCACGACTTACCTCCGCGGGTGGCTACTTTGTGGCCATCTTCGGAGTTGAGGTCCGCGGAGACTTTCATGTCGTAACGCCGCCGCTCCGCATCCGCCCTCCTGTAGTTTCTAGCGCCAGGGATGTGCGGATGGCCTGTCCGCACCTTGTGGACGGCTGTCCGGCGTAATCCGCACAACGGTTACGCTGGCCGGACGAATTTACTGATCCGGCCGGACGCCCCTGGTCCCGGGACAACCTCTTATATGGCCAGACTGAGGTTGGGATTTACGTCCGCTACGGGAGAAGCGCCTTCCCACGGATTTGGGGAACTGGCTCTGGACGCGGGGACAGTGTCCGCAGATGAGGACTGATGTCCGCGGTTCGTCCGCGTGACTCGTCCGGCGTCCGCGGCGCTTTAAGATGACGCACTTCGGTGTAGTTATCCCCCGTGAGCCACTACTGTAATTGCGGTTATAGTAGTTTAAGGTTTCTACGGCAGGAAACCGTTTACCATTATTTATAATGGACCGGCTGTTAAGTCCGCGCGTGCGGACCAGCCGCGGCAGTGGGGGACGCTCATTTTCGTCCGGATCGCACCTTATAATACGCGGTCCGGCCGGGATGACTGGATCCCCGGCCCCTTTCTAAGAAGGGGGTCGTATTGTACATGCGCAGCATGCTTTGTGGCTTTTAATCCCTATCATTGTCATTGAATAAGGTCAATATGCCAAATTTATGGTGGGCGTTCGTTCTGGACTCCGTCCGCGGGCAGTTCCGGACGTCCGCCGGCTATTGATTTCATCATGTTAGGGATCCTCTAGATTGGGCGCCGGCATGACGGGCACGTTCCCCCTAGCCATAGGGGCTACGGACCATGCCGGCTCCGCGTCTAATCTATTGGTTCCGCGCTCCGGTAGTCGTTTGGATTGGCTCTGGGTTGGACCGGACACCGCTCCGCGGTCGGGCTGTACGTTGGGATTGCTAGTGGGCGGGTCGCTACCGCCCATAGGGCGCCCAATTGTCTGTCCGGACGTCATGGGTATGTCCGATCGCCCTGTAAGCGTACCAGCGGCTATGGGGAGTGATTTTGTTTATTTTCCATCTCACCTTATTATTTAGTGAGTGGATTATATAAGCCACAAGTGTGCGGCATGTCTCTGGAGAATTCTGTTCTTGCTCGATTAATGACACAATTGAGACAAGTATGTGAAATTTCCTTTCCGGTGCAATAGAGAGTAAGAAATCGGGAGATTTCCGCTCTCGAAAGAGGGGTGTAAGGAATTGCGTTAATTTTGACAGTGACGGATTGATGTGCATATCCGAAAAGACTGGAGAATGACAATTTATTGTTGTTTTCGTCTGACATAATCGTAACAACCACAAGTTAGTGGTTACTGTCAATTTTAAGCCCAATTTCCACCTTGCTGTGTGATTAATTTTACGTCATTGACCGCCGGTGCGGACGCTAAAGCGAATGACTAATCTTAATTACAATATATATTTGCGAGGTCCCCCGGGATAGAAATACATTTTCTACCCGTATACATGGAGTGTGAGGAGTCACCGGAGGGAAATGATTGTTTCCGCATGAGTTTATAGTGTTTGAATTTTGGTTCGAGCAATGTGTCATTTTGACCGGGGACAGAAGTTTTCAGTGACTCCGCGTGCGCTGCTACGCGTGTAGAATAGCTGTCAACATTTGCTGCATGTATATTTATACAACAATGTCGAACCCGGATTATTTATTTAATCTCCAGATGTGTAGCGCATTTGTTTTGTGCCATCCGCATTTCGTCCGCCGATGCGGCGCTGAATTCCGCGGGATCCGCGTGTCCGGTGTTCGAGATGCGGGTGATTTTGTCAGTTGTAAACTCCCCATGCGGGCCGTGCTGAAGATGTGCGGGCGGGCGGGCGGCTGCATGAAAGTGCAGACGTCCGTCCATCTGCGTGTCTGTACACAGGCCTGTGCGGGTTGCAGTATACAGATACTGGCAGTCGATGCGGCTTGCCGCGTTGGCTTTGATAGCTGTCTGCGACAGCTGTCCGCAGGTGTATGTGTGTCTGCTAGATGTACATATGTCATGCGGGCGTGCCGGAGTCGCTCCCGCGGCTCCGCCCTGCCTCAGACCCGTTCAGCGGATCTGAGGAGCCGGCCGGCAGGGCGGTCGGCAACATTTTTAGAGGTACTATTACTTTTGATCACTCGGTGTGTCGTTTTACAAAATTTCTAAATTTAAAGTCTAACCTTAAAGATATTCCAAAGACTCGACACACCGTCCTTTTATAATGGATGGCCTTCCAAGGTCATCACACGGTTTTGGACCACCTCGGTCAAAATTTTAGCTTGTTTATGAGGGTTTATTCAAAATTGCAAAGCGCGTTATAGTTTACTCCGTAAGTCCGGGGGTAGTTCCCCATTCTTCCAAAAGGGACTCTTAAAGTCCTAGTGTGTTGCGCCGTGACTTCTGGGTACCGTTCACCTTGCTTCCTTCGGTCCGCCATGCGATGCCTTCGTCGTGTTTTGCAGTTTTGGGCGCAGGCGGAACATGTTGGGGACCAACATTGTAAGAAGGGGGTAATGTGGCGATTTTTGCCCTAAGCACGCGGCAGGTGTTTGTAAACATAAATGCCATTTATGTGGCCTTTTCGTACTTGGCCTTGTTTCGACATGCTCCGTTCGAGCGTGCGTTGCCACGGCGACGTATTGTAATTTACGTTCCAGTAAACTATAACAATGGATCGATTTAACCTCGCGTGCGCCCTACAGTTTCTGGTGTATTATATATACACTGGAAGCGACTCGTTCGAGGAGATTGTCCAAGATCGAGAGACAGGACGCACACGAGGCTCGGCCATGAGCTTTGTGTTCCCTGTTTGCGAGTAGTGGGCTCCTAGAGCCCTGGGGACGATTTCCGTGGGGAGGCCCGGGCTGGGAGAGACGAGTTGTTGACTCGGGGGCCTTCGGCCCTGTGGATCGCCAGCTCTCTCCCTTCCCGGGACATGTGACAGAGGCTCTGGCCAGCATGTCGGACTGTACGGGGTTCCGTCCCCGAGGCAGACCGCGGCTCGCCAGGCCCCGCCAGTTAACACCGTAGGGATGAACTAGTTTCTGAACGGTGTCCGTAGGCCTGGGAGTGTCGGGTGGGCTGTTACCTGGTTACCGTTAATGATGAAGTAGTTACCGTGTCCGCCGCGACCTCCGGTGAGCGGCCCTGCCGCGAGGATCCGGAATAGCGGATGCGCGTCCGCAAGGACTCGGATGAGAGAGGACTATCCTCGAGGATCCCGAAGAGCGGACGGTAGTCAATAACTTTACAAAATTATGAAATTGTTATGCTTGTATATGTAATGTGTGAATAATGTTGCATTTGTGACATCTGTCAGAATACGCGCAATGATCTTTTATTATGTAGATAATACTATGGATAATGTTATTATTAAAATTTACCCTTGTCGTTCAGTCACGTTCAGTACTATTTTGTGTCAGTATAAAGATTACAAATGTTTCCTAACTCGGGAATCTGATCGTGGAGACATTGGGATACAAAGACATGGGGAAAGACGTGATCTTCGAGATATGACCTTGGTCTGGGAGTGAATAGACATACACCCCATGCTGAACATGTATAGTGATACGACTTTGGTGGGGTATTTAGCTTAGAGCCAGTGTCCATTATCCAAACAAATTACTCACATTTTACGTAGTCCAAAATATCCCTATAATCCACACCTATAATTTCATCCAACCGGGCATTATTTTGGACGGCACTCAATTACTAAGAAATGCTTGAATTATCCACTTTCTGCTGTGCCTTCCGAAAAGACCATTAGAATTGTTTTTGTACCAAAACCTACCATATTCACATATCTGATTAGCACAGTTTTTAAAAGCTCTACTCAATAACAATTGCTACATGATCACAACTGATGATAGATACAAATAATGTTATTACAGTGGTCTGCTTTATATGTTGTGTCAATACGTATTATGATTTTCATGCTATTGATTATATATTGATATGTTGAATTGTGAATATGTCAGTAGTGTGCGTGCGGGACTTGATCAATGTACGTGAATCACACATGTAAAGTGGTATAAATATGGTGCATTCAGAATTATTATTGTGTGATCAATCGAACTTTGCTAAAGAGATGTAATAAACAGACACTGATAAGCTGCCACGTATACACCCATTGCAAAATTAGGTATTTTCGCCCATTGTTTTTCCGCCCATTGTTGTCAACTTGGCATTGACATCGCTCAAATAGACATTGTGATCACATTCATCTCATTTCACTGACTCAACGCAACTGACTTACCAAACGCATTGCTCACATCGGGAACACCTTCGTTGTGTAACACGGTCTTCTACATTCAGAAAGGCTCAAAATGCAAGAGTTCCAACTCAGGGTCTCGTTACATGAGTGGTATGAAGGAGCTACACACCATATTTGAGTCGTCTGGACGATCAGTAATTTGAGCAATGTCAAGACCATGTTGGTCAAGACCAAGGGCGATAATACCGAATTTTCCGATAGTGCAATGGGTGTAGGCCTATACCGGCCACGATCCACTTCCAGACCGCGACCCCCGACCCATGTGTACAGCACTTAATGAGCTCAACAGTGGCACCACTCAACGAATGTCGCCCTCGTTTTTTCACAGAGGTCATTATATTTGTCGAATGAACCTCAACTGAGGTCATTATTCGCAATAAGGACCTAATACCGGGCATCCATTTAAGCGAGATAATGATCAGGAACATAACACTGAAGACAACACCTCTCTCCAAGCCTGGGTTGTTATAATGCAGTATCACGCTGTGACGACCATTGATTTGATTGTTCAGTACAGCGTAGAGAACTCCAAGCAATGACAAATAAAACTGTGGTTGGACGAATGACTGCTTCGTGGGCGGGAGGGGGAGGGGGGGGGGTGATGAGCTGGAAGATAGCACATTCATCATCATTATAATTAATTCTGTATGTAACATTTCACAGCCACCACCATAACTTAATTCATCAGATTACCAGATCAATGGGAAATAAAGATGAGGCTCTTTCCTAATGACATCGTAAATTGTTACCTCTCGGCATCCATTACCACAACATCCTACAAACCAGTTCCCAGAACAGCCAATCTCTACAACACTGAGTGTACAACAATATCGTTATTGTCACCCAGTTTATCACAATGATGCTACATTATGTCATCCAAAATAATTGACAGGCCTAGCACAACACTATTTCTGCCTAACTAAGCAAACGTAACTTTTGAGTAGAGAGACAATCATCGATACTGGTATACTTCTTCCATGTTATCTGAAATGCTTTGTTTGATAATTTCATATTCTCGAGTATGATTGTTCTGTTTATAAAATGGATTGTTTTTCATATGCTTTGGGTTTCTTTATTGCGCAAATATTTGGATGATAAGAAATGAAGTGTGGGATATTGCGCATTCAATTCGCAAAGTAACATTTCGCAGAGGGGCCAGCAGATGTATGTGTCAGGAAGAACCCATGAAACCCCAATTGGATCAGTTTCTTTTTCTTCACCGTCTTGAATTTTATGCAACCTATTTCTCTTCTCTGACCAACTCGCTAGATCGTCAACACCAATTCAATTACTGGTTCTTAGCCGACAGGCATCAGTGTGTGGGTTGTGTAGCGGAAATCGGGACAACTAAGAACAGCTAGAATGCAGGAGGACTTGAGGCTGTAAAAATGTTTTATCAGGATATATTATGTTTGAGTTGACCACGCTATCGGACTGGGAAGTCTCATGAGAGTATGCTGTGATTCTGGAGATCCAAAACATATAATAACAAACGAACATGCTACCAGGTTGTAGCAAAGTTAATTTTGTATGAAGAAAATTAGGTTTCAACAATCAAACTGAATATACAATGGCTTGATAAATGTACCATAGGACTAATAGTTGCGCCAGTACAAAAGATCGCAATGATTATTCTGGCAAATCGTCTGTAAAGGAATATATATTTCAAAATATTATTTACAAAAGCAACCCGAATGAGCAAATGTTCTAGCACATGTTGTTCGCCATACGTCACACACACAACTACCGGACGTCTCCATATCTCATAACTTAGGGGATAATTGGTGTTCATTTAGCCTGGTTGCACTGGTAATGAACAGACCATACAAGTACAGTTCATTACATGTTAAATCCCAATTTGATAGTCATTCGATATCAGTCAGATATATCTGTCATGGACAGTAATGTCTATCATAATGTTACAATTATTGTTGGTGACTGATCAGCATTCAGCAGCAGTGATTAGCTTGGCGATAATATTTTCCCATAACGTCCACAAATTCTTAACCCAGTATTTCGTATGAAAGATTTCACGTTTGACACAAAATTCATCTGAACAACACGGGGTATTGGAGAGTTTACTATTGCCGAGATCATTTATTTTTGTTTTGTTTTCATGCGTAGAACCAGGCTCAATTTCTATGAACGGGGTTTGTTACCCAGAAAGTGTGCATTTTCGTCGTAATGTGCATTAATATATATATAGCAATTTTCATTTACCCATGATAATAACAGGACATTACTGGAAGACATCATGCATATAATAGGGCTGAAAAGTGGAAGTACTGATCAATGAGAAATTACAATGAATTTACTTGCACTGGGAATAAGCAATTGACGCCTCCCCGTCTTTTGATATGGTTATTTTAGGTATATAAATGATGCATTTAATGTATTTTAATATCTATAGACGATAAAGATATACAAACACTGTTGTGAAACATAAAAATTGTCCAATTGTACTGCATATTCAAGCTTCGAAGGGGCATTAAAAAAACCCGTCACTTTGAATAAAACATTGCTCCAGCAAATTTACCATCAATCGGCCTGTTATTCTAACGAATTATGGCACATGTAGACCTGCTTTGTACAAAGTTATTCGACACAAGGCATCTTACTTCAGCAGTTATTAACGCTGTTAGAAAGTGGGCGATAATATGTTTATCTCCGAGGACGCTTAATTCACAAATATTTCTTGGAATTCATCACCGATCATACTTCCGCTTATTTACAGCCCTATTTGAATGTCACCAGTTCAGAGTCATACCATGATCATTAGATGGTCATTACGTGGACATTATGCCTACGTTGCAGTTTCATTAGGTTAATCTTTCCAAGACAGCATGCTAAGCGTGACTCTGTCCTGATTCTGTCGGTTCCTCTTATGATTTTTGGTTTCAGAAAGACGTTGGATATTGCGTCAAAATGTCCTAGATTCTAGACATCGTTTCCCATGGCATAGAAGTGACCAATGCAGTATAATATCTTTTCAGCTGTTCTCTGTAATCACATCTTAAACGATGGTTAACCCATGGGTGATTCAGTCTTTTATCAGGTATGGTTTGTATGCCATCTGTCGATATCTCGAGCAAGCAAAAAATAATAATAGGGAAACGGATCATAGTGGGTTTGCAAAAGGGGATTGTGGGGGTGGAGGTTGACGAAAGATTGCCCGTATCAACAATTAGTAACCACGGATCAGCATGTCAGGTGAGCTTAGATTTCTCAGTCAGCTCTTCATGTGATTCAATGATGACACTATGGTACTTAGAGAGGTTGCAGTCTTGACAATAATCTTGGCCAGTTTACCTTACTCGAATAGAAAACATTTAGCAGGATAAATTGTGGCTGGCTTTATTTGGTCATTAGGGAAAACTCACATCATTTGCGACAACAATGGCATTCCTAGAAGAGTATTGCGTTATGAATATTGATGATATAGCACCATTCAAACCCCATTTAATTCATCTATACATGAACATGTATCTATTAGGTACACACACTACATTGTCAGAAATAATAATCGTCATCCCAGCAGTTCATGCATTATTTAGTCCAGACAGCAACTTTTCGCTCAATGACTTTTCACTCAATGACTCTTTTGTTCAATGAATTAAATCAGTGAAACCAAGCTTCTGAACAACGTGTGTTTGTCATTTCGAGTAACAATCAACAACAATGAATGCACACTTGCACATATGTTATTGGGGTGTAGAATTTTTTAGGCTTGTATATGAATAGTTTTTTCATGGCGACCCGTTCGTGCCACAAAAAGTGAAGTTTTTTTCATCTCAAACGTATGACATAATAAATCATACGTATGAGGTAATAAGTCATACGTGGGAGATATTAACACATATGTGTATGATACTAACTCATACGTATGAGTTACTAACACATACGTATAAGTTATTACTCATACGTATGAGTTATTAACACAAACGTATGGAATACTAACACATACGTATGAATTATTAACCACATATGTATGAGATAATAAGTCAAACGTATCAGATAGTATGTCATACGTATGAGATACTAACACATATGTATGAAATACTTATCTGAAACGTATGAGATATTTCTTTATAAGTAGATAGATGTGTAGATAGATAGCACGATGTGACATTGGCATGGAGAAAATAAAAGAAGCAAGAAGGTTAGATGGAAACATGGAGGACGAACATATTATTTCTCTTTTTGTGGCACGAACGGGGCGCCATAGTTTTTGGTAAGAACGTGTGTGACCGTCGAGATTTGCTTCGTTTGTCATAATTTCGAATTCAAATGAATAAACGAGTCTGATTTATATGTGAAATAAATCATGTCCTAGGCGGCGGGAGGGGGTAATAGCTGTTTTACGAACAACATTATAGGTTCACCTGTTCATTAAACTCCACATATTGTATATAGTCCCCATGTTTTAATGTCTGGAAAAAACGACTCATTACAGCAGTGAGCTGATTATATCTGATTTACATTGTCGGATCCAAAGCGCCAGTTGATTGGCGCACTTTGACTACGATATCATATTTCCTTTTCTCTAATTGCTCGCATCCTATATTTGCTAAAACATTAAATATGAACCCCTCCCCCAAAAACAAAAATTAGTTTGCTATCGACAAAAAAAAACATTCCTATCGAAGAACGACAATAATCATTTACTTGATGAGGCTGAGCAGATAACCGATAAAACACACTTGCTCTTCCTCGTTTTTGGTTTTCAGACTGTTTCATTCAGTGACACATATACCTGGTAGCACAAATCAAAATGAAAACGATGACGTTGAAGGTGTTCCAGAAGATGGTCGTGGATTGTCGGTCGTTGGTCGATGACAGTAAATATTCCCTATTGCTAAGGGAAATACATGTCTCTTCCATCCTTGACGATCCAGTTGTGATTGTTGCTGAAGTTGCTGACTTGGGTAACGGAGCATCCAAATCATGACAAATGTTTCCTGCTGTTATTAACGAAACCATAAGAGAGCCTCCAGTGATTACTTATTGGAATAAGCCGTTGACATTATTCTGCATTGCCGCAATGACCGGCAATAATGATGCTAATTCGCTGTCGCGTTTCGTAATTTGATGCAATTAATTCAAAGGGTCGATTCACCAGCAATAGATTATTGTAGTCCGTCATTTGTCTATTGATCGCTTTGGCTTACTGTAATTAGTTCGAAGCTGGGAAAAAGCATGTCATGCTTAGGCGATACCCTGTTAATAGATTACTCTGAAATCAACTGCCTTCGATTGTATAGCAATAATTTTTTTTCAAAACTAAATTTTAGTGCAACTGATCTAAAACAAGAAAACAAGGCATGTGCACATTTATTTTGACGATTATAATCCGTGCTAATTGTCTTTCCATTCGTTTAGCACACAATCATGTTATGCCAGTTTTGTGTATAAACAAACGAAGTATATCTGGGTTCCGATTTATTGCTTTCGTATCCATCAAACCCAAGTGTAAACAAATGCACAAATCGCCCTTAAGAGTCCACATTGAATACATTTTCCAGTTTGCATATATAGTGCAGAAAATGATCAGTGATATACGGTGGTGTGCATGGAATTGTCAGTCCAGTTTGCACTTTGTTTCCAGGCTTTGTTTACATATGCGTGTGATGAATACAATCCCTGTATTTACGCGTGAACCGCCTGTTCAAATGAGCAAAATTTCTGATTGTAGCAGAAGTACTGATTGTAATAACATTTGCTGTGAGTATGGAATATATATATAATATATATTACCTTCGAAGGCAGTTGCTTCGATGAACTCAGAGAGTTCAATAAGAGTACTTTCCTTGCGATGTGACTGACTGGTGGATAAATATATCACCAAGTATTGAAAATGTCTTATGGACTACGCCATCATCAAAGTTACGACCATTTCATCGTTCCCTATTTTATCATTCCCTATACCATTTTCCCTTCCAATTACTCTCCAGTTTTGTGATGACGTGATAAGATTAGCTTCTCATCCAAACACAAATTACCCATCTGCATATTGTATGAGTAGTTGCCACTGAGGTCAAGATGTGATAAAAGCCGTTCAGTTTTGGGCATTACCAGATTGACACCAAGCACGGTTGAGATAAACTCCTCGATGTCAAGTTACTGCTCATTTGATGTTGAAGATTGTATAAATGCAAACATGTGACTTGAGTGATTGTCGGAAAGAGTCTTAGTGTCCCAGTTCGTGACACGTCGGATTAAACTGACCAATCAAGCTTGATACATGGAGCTTAACAAACTCCACTGTGGGAGAGATCTGTTCTGCCGTGGATTAGTCATGCCAAGCCGAGGAGACCAGAATGGGATGTGTCTTCAGTGGTATGCAACTGTTTGTTTGAGAAGTTCGTAAGTCAAAACCTTTGCTCGGAGTCAATTCATGATAAGATGAACAAGCTCTGGCATAACGGATTGAATGGGACACGTAGACGCCGTAGGCGGGTGATGCTTTTATATTACTACTCATATAAAAGCATCACTACTCAAGACGGTGGTGTGCATGGAATTGTCAGTCCAGTTTGCACTTTGTTTCCAGGCTTTGTTTACATATGCGTGTGATGAATACAATCCCTGTATTTACGCGTGAACCGCCTGTTCAAATGAGCAAAATTTCTGATTGTAGCAGAAGTACTGATTGTAATAACATTTGCTGTGAGTATGGAATATATATATAATATATATTACCTTCGAAGGCAGTTGCTTCGATGAACTCAGAGAGTTCAATAAGAGTACTTTCCTTGCGATGTGACTGACTGGTGGATAAATATATCACCAAGTATTGAAAATGTCTTATGGACTACGCCATCATCAAAGTTACGACCATTTCATCGTTCCCTATTTTATCATTCCCTATACCATTTTCCCTTCCAATTACTCTCCAGTTTTGTGATGACGTGATAAGATTAGCTTCTCATCCAAACACAAATTACCCATCTGCATATTGTATGAGTAGTTGCCACTGAGGTCAAGATGTGATAAAAGCCGTTCAGTTTTGGGCATTACCAGATTGACACCAAGCACGGTTGAGATAAACTCCTCGATGTCAAGTTACTGCTCATTTGATGTTGAAGATTGTATAAATGCAAACATGTGACTTGAGTGATTGTCGGAAAGAGTCTTAGTGTCCCAGTTCGTGACACGTCGGATTAAACTGACCAATCAAGCTTGATACATGGAGCTTAACAAACTCCACTGTGGGAGAGATCTGTTCTGCCGTGGATTAGTCATGCCAAGCCGAGGAGACCAGAATGGGATGTGTCTTCAGTGGTATGCAACTGTTTGTTTGAGAAGTTCGTAAGTCAAAACCTTTGCTCGGAGTCAATTCATGATAAGATGAACAAGCTCTGGCATAACGGATTGAATGGGACACGTAGACGCCGTAGGCGGGTGATGCTTTTATATTACTACTCAAGACTTGGTGATTTTGGTGATCATGGAATCTAGGGGTATTCATTGACATGACATCAACAATATACTTATGAATAAAGTTGGAAGAATTGGTTATCAGAATATTTTCCTCGTCTTATGAGGTTATGGGTGAACTCATATGAGTATAGGATCAAGTCCACTAATAGTGGTGCACACTTCTACCCATTCCACATGTACGTTATCAATGCTAACAATATCGGATTTATTATATTTGGTAGCAAATTCATTGTGCTCTTCAACAAAATACAATATTTCCAACAAAATATATCAAATATTTGGTTGGGTTTTGTTTTTATTCCAAGATGTTGTTATTTACATCATCAAAATCTATTTGCATTGGTGGTAATACCTCATACTTACACTACATTGTTATCAACCACAAGATATTCATAACGATGTGTACACTTTTGTGCAAAAATGTAAAAACACCTATATTTTCAACTCGGTATGACTCTGATGACGCAATTGTTGATATGGTTGTAAATATTTGGTCGGGTTAAGGTTTGATAATGTCATCATCAAAATCAGTGGGCAATGGTAAAGGAGTAGATTTCAGATTAAGTAACAACTTTTTCGAGTTCTTCAATATCCACACCGATTTTCATATCTGTCCATCCAGGAATTACAGAGCTACAATGGAAATAGAATATAGCGGTAGTCAGCTACAGCAAAAATAAAATATACCCATAGTCAGCTGAGAAGGCATAAAAACATTCGTACAAAAATGTCTTGAACTAAGCACACAGCATACCATAATGATTGGTGAAACCATAATAGCACACAATAATAATCGCTAAATGTCAGTATCAATCTATTACCACAAATACAACTAGATTTTAATGATGCTAATAGCGAACGTAAAATACAACACTTTGAGCCCAACCAATTAGTTTATCCAAAGAAACACTGGCGACATCAGGGACAAATAGTGTGTGATAAGTGTAATTGTTTCTACTGTTCACCTGATGGAATTAGTATACAAATGCTCAAAAACCTATAAAACTAATTTACAAATCCGAAATAAAACCCAGGCAATAGATGTATGACAGGTTACTGAGTTTATGTAAGGTTGCATGTATGACTGATTTGCAACGTTAAGGTCAGAGGTACCTTATCCATGGAAAGTTTTTCAAATTCTGTATTCCCACGTGCATCTGCAATATGACAAGTATATTTTTCTACTTACAATACACTGATATAAATCAGTGGGATGATCAGCATGACGGAGGACACCATGACGTCGACGAGTGCAGTTGATCCAAGTGAAAATTTATTATTGTGCGCATAGATCTGCGGACATTGCAGATGACGGCGGTCACATGCAGATGTTCTTGAATTTCACTGCAGGGTTATCATTGTGTATATTGGAGTTTCTATCGATCTGACACATGTCAATCCAATTGTTTCATCAGCCATTATGATGTGCTGTGTGCTTAGTTCAAGACATGCATGTACGAATGTTTTGTTGTCCATGATATCGAAAGAAATACCAAAAGCAGTTTTGTAATGAAACAATTTGTGCAGAATATCCACCTAGTTTCCTTGCAAGAGTTACTTTTGGAAACTAAATGGAATTGAACAATTCGAATCAAAGTTAACTTGAATACAAACCGTCAATTCAATACATAGGAAACAAAACATTTAACGTTCTCGGGGTGAACTGATATGGACGCTATGCAGACCGCGAAACCCAGTAGTGATTCCCACATAATTGACTACTAAGAGCACTGACCAGAATAGATGAGCTACCGGGAAGAAGTCCTCAATCTCGGTATCAAACTGGGCATCAATGCAGATTCAAAACAGAAGTGGACAAAGTATATTCATCTACATCAAGCTGAGCAACTAATGCCACTGCAGATCTTTCATTAAAAGTATATGATCTGTCAATTTCCCAAGGGATATGTTTTGACCAGGAAATTAAAGCCACTCAGCAATGTCATTCCAGATGTATACCTATCCAAATCGACTCTGCTGTAGGTCTTCTTTTACATTTGCTGTGCTTGTCGGGAACATGTGTGGTTATATCTAAGAATAATTCAAAAATAATTTTGAAAACTCAAAGTAACAATAAATAATTAATTATGGTAAATACTCAGGTCGTGAACAGACACAACTCTTTCAGACCTTCATCTGTGGTATAGTATGTGGTAGGTTGATAGCTATGAAGCTTTACGTGACACACAATGGAATGGTAGGTGTATTTTCACTTCTACAATCCGATGTACGTATTTTATTTATTGAGTGTATGTTAAATGTGATAAAACCATATCATGTCGTAAACACTCAAGACAATAGCAAAGGTACGATCGAAATTACTTGGACTCAAACTCGTTTCTTGGCCTGAGTGGATCCGAAGCGGGACCCCTCAGCAACAAATTAACTTGGTTACGAGTATGTCGGCTACCGTTTGGGCCGTGTGTTCTCTCAGAGGGTAGGCCTCCGTCACTTAGTGAAATAGTCCACTACGACTAGGGAATAGTGGTTCTTCCTAGCATAAACCGTCCCTATATCTAAAATGTACAGCATGATCCCCTCTAGCGATTCCTCACGGGCAAGAGACTCGTAGGTTGGCGTTTTGGGCATGGTCGTGGGTTTCTAGCCACACCGCATTTGCCGCACAAGTTCCGGACATCCCTGGTCTTCTCAGGCTAATATGAATGGGACTTCGACTCATTGTAAAGCTTGAAGCAGCGGTCAGACAGTCCCGATGTGGCCCCGGTACGCCCCGGTTTAGTCCACCGTGGCAAACCTTGAGACACCGGGACGTACCTTGGACATACCGGGGACGTACCGTGGGGACACATCGGGATACCGTGGCATTTCCTTGATGAATCGGGGTGATTCGTGATGCACCGGCAAACTCCCCGGTGGTTTTAAAATGTTTACAAGAATCATACCTGGTGCAAAGCACCAGATCTCCCCGGATGACAGAAGTCAATAGCGCGATCATTTCTGTTTTCAATTTAATTGCGTGCGCATATTATATAGGCCTACGATGTCCATGCCCGGCATGCCAGACGAGTAGGCCTACCGATGTGAAAGCAATTGGTACCGTATAGTTCGTATGAACATTGATCGAGTACGCCCATAAAAAAATCGAGTCCCTGATCGAGTACGCCCATCAAAAAAAGCAAGTTCATAAAATTCAGCACCGTTTTCTACTTGCCCCAAAATTCAATATATTCGTAAAGTTGTTTTTGGTCAATAGTGTACAAATATGCGACAATATATGCCATATGAGAAGTGTCCAATAAATTTGAGTACTGTCGGAATATTTATAAGCACTAAAATATCAATGTTGAAGGCGGTGGTGTTGAATTCGGAACCCATTCAGACTTTTACACATTGCCAATGACCAATACCACCAATACCAATACCACCAATGACCAATATTAGAAGTGAAGATGCAGTCAGAAAATGGAACGTAACAAATGTGCTAGTTTTACTGCTCCAAAACAAGGAAAGTTGGGCACTGACACAAAGAATAAGCGTGAGAAGTGAGCGATGACTCGACAGTAGGGACAAAAGTGATACACGATTGACTGAATGCACACCGTAGTTAAATTTATTCTCAAATCCAGCCGAGACGCTAATGTTTACATAAATCGGCGATAGTGACGAAAAAATTGCACCCTTCGACGAAAATATTCATTAGATTATATTAATTAACTGAATTATTTACGTCGAGTTCTGTAACACACGTTGAAAGTATTTCCTCTTCGAAACCAGGTTTTTCCCCCAGTCGAAGAGTATTTCCCCCATGGTAATCTCAGAGAGCGTTTAAGAAGTCTCCCCTCCGGGGAGACAACAACTACCGAGACTCACCGTGACTCAGCATGATCTTCATAAAATCGTGGCGGCACCGCGACTTTCCGTGGCTCTGTTGGGTTTGCCGGGAATTCACTGAGAGTCCTCCTGGACACCTCCGTCGTCTAATATCAATTAGATATCAGTAAGTTCTGTGAAACTTTTTCGAGTTCGAGTCGGACTTCTGAATTTGGTGAAAAATTGCGGCATGATACCTAAATACGACATACAAAATTACAAGTTGATACGATTATCCAAAACAAAACTACTGCCTACAAGCGTGTTTCACTGATACGTGAACTTGACTTTACTCGGTCATAGAATTTCAATTATGTCCTCGGATGCTATTTAGACATCCGAGTGTGAAAAGAGCTGATAGAGTTCTCACGCTATATTCAGTACTTAACATAACAAAACAACCTGACATTATCTCTAAAATTAGGAAATCGGTTTGTCTGAATTTAGGAACTGAGATGACTTTTTGTCAGGAAGCAATGACATTAACCACAACATCTGTCCATGACACATGCCACAATATTTTGATGAGTTATAGTAATTAAGTACTTGATTGAGTTATAAAATTGTCCAATTCATAAAAAGTATCTACTGGGTGCAAATAAATCTCATAGATATCACATTGACATCACCGCCACTCTTCATGAAATTAATTTATGAGCGTTGCCGGGCAAAACAATACATCGTCATCGTTCGGCATGTGATTATAATAAATCCAACACGAAGGCGAAACTAGGTTTCCCAATATAGATACATCATATCCATAAACTTTTGCTTTGAATGACAAGTCCAAGAAATTTGTTTCAGATACATGTATTATAATCAAATTGGCGTATATAAATGATGTCAATCAGGAACAAATACCCCAAGATAATGAAACATGACTAAAAGACCGATAATATTTGAATAATTCAAAAGTCAGGTCGTCAGACTCTAATTATAGCATGATGGTGTGTTAAACATAATGTTATACATTACTTGGCGTTATGCATGTAGATGAGTTTGAATATTTAAATTTGATTTCATTCAAAACAGAAAAGCGATCTTAAGTCTTTCCCCATTTATTGTTTCCTTTTCCTTTCAAATTGGGTTAACTAAACACAGACATGTGGGTCGGATGTTGCGTCAAGATATCTCAGACTGTAGACATCATGTCCCAAGGCAGAGGAGTGACCAATGAAGTATAATTTCCTTTCTGTTATTCTCTGTAATTACTCCTTTGAACGGCGGAACCCCATGGGGAAGTCAGTGTTTTCAGGTATGCCATCAGCTGTGGATATCTCAGGCGAACAGGAGAATAACAGGGAAACGGATTACCGTGTAGTCTAATAAGAAAGTACTATGGAAGATGGCCCATAGCAATTACCTAGTGACAACGGATTAGCATGTCAAGGTGAGCTTGGGATGCTTAGTCAGCTCGACCATCGAATGCCCGAGGAAGATTGCCGAACTTTTAGCCTTGATAATAGTACGGCCTACTGCATATTTAAAGTGGAAAAATCGGTTTTTGGTTTCCTGGTTGAAAGTGATCAACAGCTGCTTTCCATAGCTGCTGTACAGTGCAAAAGTTCCAATGCGCTCACGAACTTGTTTATGCATACATACATGGAAGTGACCGAAAGAACAAATAACAGACAAGTAACCTACAGTGGAGAGAATTATTATTTTTTGGCCAGCGGAAATATGTTGGATGGGAAACTTTTTGTGATTATTGACCTTAATTTAATAGATTAAATTGCTCATTATTCTCCATATAATAAACAAAAAAGAACATATCTATAGATCCGAGTTCAGACATTCAATGATTTTAATGTTGCGCAATGTTGTGGGTCAAATTGATAGTTTATTCTTCTATTTAGGTGTAAAAACCATGTTTTCCATATATCATGTTTTATCATATCTACGCCGGGAACTATAAAAGTTGGCAATCTTTCGTAATTGTTCTGCCAACATCAGCAATTTAGCTTTATATTTTTGTTGTGCTACTGTATGCGTATGGATTACGGAAAACCAGCATCGTCGGCTTTTGCCATGCAATTTATGCCAATGATTCCAGGAAATTTTGACAGTGCTTTGCCTGCTTACACATCGTAGCCTACTCTTACACTTTTTGGCTCCACCATGACATATATATTTCAAAATAACATACGCTCTCACTCCAAATAATTCAGGAGCCTCAATTCTCTTCCGAATACTTCAGGTACGCTTGACCCCCGTGGAGTTGGGTCCAAAAATATCGCAAAGCTCTCACAGAATTTGAGATTATTCACAAGAGCGAAGATGTAAAACCTCATTGAAACAATCAGAAATATTATTTTTGAAAAGGCTGTGATTCTTTTGTTGAGGTTACTATATTTGACACAAATGTTAGCAGGACCGGGACCGACCATACCTACCCTCCGTGGGTTTGTTTTTACCCAAACTTTTTACCCAAGACCAGCGCTGGCTAATAACGATTGGAACGTTTACATTGCGATCAACAAAATACTCGATATAGCTCAGCATTAACTTACCACATAGAACTAAAAGCTGTTTTAGGTCTATGATTACCACAATCATCTGGAGCAAGAAAGTCGCTGTGTCGCTGGACGATTGCATAATTATAGCGATGTCGCCCATTGAAGTGATGTTGGCAGGAAAACTATTTTTTCCAAATCAATTACATATATGCCTGTGGTCTCAGAATAATAGGTTACAAAACAAACTTTGCTTGATCAAATGGATAAATCAAGCATTATGACAGTACTAGCAGCCGCTTTTTTTTTTTTTGTGCGCCACTCAGAGTTACCTCTGACTTAACCTAGTTCACGACATCATGGTCCGTTACTTTTTATCATATATTCAAACGATATTCCCAACTCAATAACAAAATCAAAATGTATTTTATTCGCAGACGATACAACGTTGTATTATACTCACAATAACCTCCAACACCTATATCACATTGTTGAATCAGATATCCTCCTCATGGTTAATTGGTTCCGGAGCAACAAATTATCACTGAATGTTAGCAAAACTAATATAATCTTATTCTCCAAGAAGCTGGTACACAACTACAACACCCATTCGCTAAAAGTCGATACAGAATACATTACACCATCACTTTCTGTTAAATTTCTTGGTATCCATATAGACAGTAAGCTGAGTTGGAATGTCCACATTGAACACGTCTTGAAAAAATTGTCCAGCGCCCTATATATGTTAAACACTGTCAAAAACATGTTAAGTAAAGCCCACCTCAAATCGTTATATTTTAGTCTGTTTCATTCCTACCTAAACTATGGTATATTGTTATGGGGTTCTGCACAAAAAACGATACTGCGCCCGCTTGAAATCAAGCAAAATAAAGCAATCCGATGCGTCACTGGATCACGTTTTAATGCCAGCTCTACGCCACTCTATCATAAAACAGGCATAGCTAAGCTACATGATTTGTTCAATATTGAACTTAGTAAATTTATGTATCTTCATTCCCGCAATGAACTACCAAGTTCGCTGAACAATCTTTTTGTGGCAAACAATTCTATCCACTCCTTCAACACTAGACATTGTAAAGACCCCCATATAACTAGGTGGAATGTCCAAATTTTTGGAAACAGCTTCATTCGTAAAGGTCCGGAATTATGGCTAAATACACCAACCCATATAAAAAACAGCATTTCAGTCAGTGCCTACAAATCTAAGATAAAACAACACTTCATTTCGAAATATTTGATGAATAACTAACTATCTAATCTAGTAATACTCCCTTGATACTGTAAAATTTCATGGCTGCATTGTATTTCATAAGTTCACGTTACTACGGTCGCTTTATTAGTTTGTCTTTTTTGTGTCTTGTGTCACTTTTTCATATTATTATTATTATTATTTTTTTTTTTTGCTCTACCAATCCTGTATCTTTTGTCAATAGTGTAAGGATGTGTGTGGGTGTGGGTGTGGGTGTGTGTGTCATGGGGGGGGGGGGTATGAAAAAGGACTTTTTTCATTCATTTCTCACTCTATGTAATACCACAAGTTTGGCATTTCACAGTAGTAAATGTGTACATTTTAGGTTCAATCTGTTAATTCTGGCACAACTGTATCATCATCTCCCGTGTATATGGGTGTATGTGAATAATGTGAATAGTATGTATTTCTACGTGAAATTAATGTATATATATATCTACTTGTTTGTGATGTTGTTATATGTAGTATGCAACTCATACGTGAGTCCAACTTGTAAATATTTTGTTCCTATCCGTTCCATATTTTGTGTTACTATTATTTCAATGTAATGGGCTTCACCGCTTGAGCAATCAAGTTACAGGCGTCGGCCTCTGGTGGAGTCCACAAATTGTGCATTTCTTATATCATCTATTGAATATGTTCATCTTGTGTGCAATTTGGAAATAAATTACTTACTTACGCTCGATTGGCTCGAACATACACGAGTAAGCTGGAATCGCACTGCGTCACGGTATACAGAGCACCGAGAATGGAGGTAATGTAAACAAACTCAAAATATCTCCGGCAGAAACTCGCAACGAAATCTATTAGAAAGGGGCGTCTGTTTGGGCATACAAGTGCAGATAAATAACTGTTATGTTTTCTTCGTTCGATCAGAAAGATATGGAAAAATCCATAACTTACTGATAATATCACTTTAAATCAGATCAAATGATGCCATAAACTTACTTTTTGAGCGCGCACATCCGTGAGGAACCTTACTGGTTATCTTGGTTATCAATATCCACCAAAAAATAATTGAATCCTGTGCGTTCATTTTATCAATATTTTTTTGTCTGCCCATAATCTATTGATCTACATACTCAGACCAGGTGCCTAATAGGCCTGAAATGTTACACACACAGTAATGATGCGAATACTAATACATGGTTTGTCAAACAGGACTGAAGTGTTACACATGCAGTAACGATGACGATGACGGATATGCCGGGGACTGTGCCGATGAGTTCAGCGCGTCAAACAATCAGGCTCTGATCCAGACGTGCCATGCTACTGAGATCTTCTGCAGGGTGAGGAATTCTTAATCATTTGCCCCTGTCTCATAGTGCCTTTATATACCGGAGCGAGTTCCGTTAGTTAACGAGTACTGATTCATAGAGTGATTAGCCTAGGTGTCAAACTTTCACGTCCACAAATTCGGTCACAATTTCAGGTCCAGTAAAGCTTCGTTTGAAGTTGAAGTTTTTTTCACTAATCACAGAAGAGGAAGACGGGCGTGAACAACGTGTACACGAACGTGGAGCGAGGCGGCGCCAACCAGTGCGAGGAACAGAACATCGCGTACGTGGACCGTGTGGTGTGTTGTCAGAGTGATGGCTGTAACACGCCAGTCTGGTCGGCCCGACTGTCACACTGCTCGCCAGCTCACTCTTCTTCCTACTCGTCCTGCGACGCCTCATCTGAACCCCGCCATAGCTCTCTGTAATACCAATCACAACTTATACTGATAACACCAAAGTAACAGAATATGTAATTATATATTTGCGCAATGTATTGTTATTTACTTGCATGAAGAATTTAGTTAAACTAGGCCTATATTCCCGATATTGACACGCTGAGGCAGGGCCGTGTTTATAGTAAATTATAGACACCCCACATCGATGTGTAGAAACCATTCCATTGCGCCAATGACAGTGTGTTTATTATCGCTCTGTAAAATGTATTCCAGAGTTTGCACGTTTTAGTCTTTCACCAAGACGTCTTTCATATACTTTTCTATGCTCTAAGTGCATGTTTGTATAAATTTTCTTGTGTAAAATTATTCGAGTTTGTGTTGTTTTTTTCACAACGATATTCTTTATCAATAATCAACGTCAGATTCATGTGTCTCATTTCAATAATTGGAACACAAATAACGAAAATCACGACAGGAACCCGAACTTCCAACATACTAGTCCCGATGTAGTTTTACATAATTATCACAGTACCAATAAAGTTCTCCCAGGAGTTATCGTTTCGCATTTATGTTTCACTCATGGGATGCTATGACATTATGATGAAAAGTACAACTTTACCGTCAAATGCAACAAATATTACCACATATTCCACTACGGATACGACCCAAATACAATCTTTTCATCTGAATACCGTTTGAGGCTTAATACTTTGGAAACTTGAGCAAATAACAAATGCTGAAAACTATGCGTGACACACGTGTCTTACTACAGCTTCGCCGATTTTATAAAATAATGGTCACAGATCCTTTTTATATCTATAATATTTTTCATTCATAATGTAAACATAAACGTAACAACATTAGTGAGACTACGCAACCCTCCTTCCCGGATATGTATACCCGTATGCTTTATACATGTGTAGTGGTTTCAGTCGCGTTTTTGAACAGTTGACTGTGCCTGGTTTAGTGGAACCATGGTTTCTCTACATAAACCACAGTTGTGTTACATTTATTAGCATGGTGAGCAGTTTGTGTTGCAGAGATTTGTTTTATAGATGAAAATGAGATTCTTGTATGGCACAAACAATATTGCAATGCATATCTCTTTAATATTTGTAAAGGATCTTTCACATTTGGAAACCCATCAATAGCGTTCATACCACATTTTTGAGCATGAATTTCATAATATTGTGCATACAATATATACTATGTTAATTCGCATTCAAGTTAAGTTACGTTTCAGCGTGCACGTGCGCCAATATGTAAGACACCACATTTTTGCACTGCCGATGGGGAGTGAACAAGCAATTTAATCATCATCATTAAATGTCTGAAGGACCTCGTTCTTCAAGAAAGACATGTTTCCGTCGTGCTGCTTGTCATGGTAAACACATCCTCCATGATTATAATACATGTATTTTATGTTTAACAGAGTCATCGTATCGTATTCGTATAATGTGTACACAAGAGCATCAGATACAGAGAGAACCACTGATGAACCACAGTGAAACCTACCCAAAGGCAGGTTTATGTTTATACCACAGTTTGGACCAGGTTTGTTTTAAAGCCACTCTACAAAAATCCATACTTTTGAGAAACCACGGTTTATCAGAGGTTTGGACCTGGTTTATTGAAAAAAACATAAGTGAATGGAGAGCTCGCGCATTCCAGATTTAACGATTTCATTTACATCACGAGTGAATGAAGAGCTCGCGCAGTTCGTAAATGTTGCCAAATACAGATTTTCTGTATCGACTATAAACACGGAAACAAGTTACATCTTGAAAGGTTTTCTTCGTAAATGACAGATATTCACAGAGGGGGAAGGGATTTCCAAGGTCATTGAAGGTCAAATAAGAGGTCACCATCCAAACCGCAACATACGATTCCCATTTGAATGTGCCAATACTTAGGCTCTTTCTTTACTCTGCACAGCACAAATTATGAAGGAAAGATTGAGTGAAATTTTGTTAAGACCAATAAAATTTTCTATTGCCAAAAAAAAGGTTTCGTTTTGCTGGAAATCACCTGAGACAAATAGTGACTCACAAAGGTACATAAGGAGAATCTTATGCATGATTTTGAGGAAAACTGTCTGAATAGGTTTTGAGAAAATGGCCACCAAAGACAAAAATCATTGTTTTTTGGACAAAAAACGTCAGTATGACCTTTGAAGGTCAAATTCAAAGTCACCAATCAAACCGCAATATATGAATTTCCATTTGAGTGTGCCAATACTTAGACTCTATCTTGAAATGTTCTATGAGTTTACTCCGCACAGCTCCCATTATGGAGGAAAAAATTGAATCCGAATTTTTTTTCAATGGGCAGACCCGACAAAAAATCAAAATGGCCGCCACACGCAGACCGGCAATTCAAGGGCAACGAAACTTATACACGTCACAGAGGTACATGAGAGAAATGTCTTGAAACAAAAATCTCGAAACTGATCGGACAGTTTTTGAGAAATGGCCACCAAAGTACTTTTCATAAAAAATGTTTGCCAAATCAGCAAAAACGATTCAATCAATAAAATTTGAAAAAAAAAGTCTTTAGATACTGGCCCAAAGTATGTTCTGAGACATTTACGGGGAAATTCATCATGTCATAAAAACTTACAGACTGGATGGGCCAAATGGGCCGGTAAGCTAAAAATGCATAACTTGCCTACTTTTCAATCAATTGCTTTGAAATTTTAGACAGACGTGTAGATTGACAACTCCTATCGATCGCATAAGTTTATTCGGATCTGATCCGTATCACGGATTAGATAGTCAGTTTAATTTATCATTGAAAACTCCATACAACAAATACTTTTTGTTATATTTCGATCTGATATACATAGTTCACGTTGATTCTTTGCAGAAAGTGGCAGATCATCATTGTACATGGAGTAGCAAAATTTGATCCGGATCTGATCTGGACTATGGATTTGTCAGACTCTTGAATTTAACATTGAAAACTCCATTCAACGCATACAGTTTCACACGAATGTCTTGAATTTATTTTTTATGGATAGATATGTTCCCTGAAACAGTACCGCCCATTTACATGTATGAAAGAAATTGGTATATTGATGATGTCACCAAAAGTTCTTGAAAAAACTCGAAAAATCCCTATCTCTAACATGGAGTGAATATTCAAACATTCATAACTCGCTTATTTTTCATTAAATTGCTTTGGAATTTCAGACAAACGTGTACAACGACTGCCCACGTAAGTTATATCGACCAAATAAGTTTGATCCAGATCACGGATTTGACAGCTATTTGAATTTTTACATCGAAAACTCTAAAAAGCAGATACTTCATGTTATACGTCGGTCTATGAATAGTGCACTTTGACTTTTTGCACAGAATGGCGGATAATCATGATAATACCTGTGCTTAAACTGACAATAAATGATCCGGATCCGATCCAGATTACGGATTGTGAATTGAGCTTTCATAAATATATCAAGTATAGTAGCTCGTTTGAAAGGTATTCGATAGTGCTTTCCAAATCTTTTTTTTTCGAAATCTGACGTTACTAGACGTCACTATAACATAAAACGTCACTTTTGTTATACATTCAGGGATTTTTTTCGTGATGTGTACGTATCGTTCATAGTTATTGTTGATTAAGTGGTTTAGAATGTATTAGAGAAGTCTACTGAAGCTGTTGTCCAATTTCCAGCTTCCATTTTTTATGATGTAGGTTTTTATGAATAGAAACTGGTAAAATTTAGAAGAAAACTGAGATATTGTAATGTTTCCTAGCCAGAATATAACATCTATAAACACAATATTAAGAAGTATATTTGGGAACATTAGTAAACCAAGTGTTTTGTTACCACTCTGCCATACATATTTCTGGCTTTAATTCTTCCAAACACGGAGTATGTTTTCTGCAGTACGAGCGCTCAAAACCACGTGATTTTGGTGATCCTAATTCAGATAAAGGTTTTGCCTTGGTATCTCGTTGTTATATTCATCACGGATATACACACTACACGTATCTTTGAAATTACACCATGTAGAGCTGTGTACGCTACGTATAACTGGGATCATTATATCTCGTCAACACCGTTGCGGTGCTAGATGGTGTTATACTTGGGATACTTTACCTGGGAAAACTTTGTACCACATTTCAGATTTCGATCACAAAAGAGTCAACCGGAATTTTTCCACCAAATTTCAGACTTCTGACGTTACTTGACGTCACTATGACATAAAACGTCACTATTGTTACCGTATTGACGCGCATGCGCCTATAAGCGGATTTTCGCATTTTGAGAGAGGTTTTGAAAAATATTTTTATTCACATAGAGGCG
The DNA here is from genome assembly GCA_949152475.1 of Terebella lapidaria. Classification (NCBI taxonomy): domain Eukaryota; kingdom Metazoa; phylum Annelida; class Polychaeta; order Terebellida; family Terebellidae; genus Terebella; species Terebella lapidaria. The sequence goes on from OX424555.1 coordinate 75,650,265, forward strand.
CATGCGCCTTTATCCGGATATAGGCGCACCCCAATATTCACATAGAGGTATATCCCAGTATTCATGCACAGGCACACTCTAAGTTTCTTGGTCCTGTGTTTGCATATAAATATTATTAGTTAATAATTTTTCTAACACGGGTATACAAACTCATGAGAACCCTTGGTTAAAAGGTGATACGAGATCACCATGTGTATTGCCCATCGAAACAATGGAGGACAAGGTGTTTTTATGGAGATGGATCAGAGGGATGGTTTTGCATAGGCTCTATCATATTGTGTTGGGAGTCATTAAGGTGGAGGGAGAGGTCGACCCTGCAGTATACTGAATGAACATGTGACTGGATTTGTGGCGGGTTTCTGGCTTGTGTTGAGATGGGTGATGGTACGTTGTAGGCCTATGTTTGCTGATGTAGTACAATTGTTTTACCATGTTGCCATCCTTATGCACACCTATTAGATCTAGGCCTACAGCGCGTTTTCATAACGTGAAACGTGCCTACTGGGGGCCTTCTACGGTAGACATGTACCCCCCCCCCATCTCTAAGGCACTGTGCAGTATACTAGTAGCAACAGACAAGTTCGAGTTTCATATATGGCACGTACTTTAATTTTCTGTCAAGAAAATGAACAAAACACACGTTGTGTGGTTTAGACTACCCCGTTTTATAGGCGCATGCGCCTCTAACTGTATAATGGTTTTGGGTGGCGAAAATGTCAACTGCTTCACATACTGGCGCATGCGCTTCTCTCCGGATATAGGCGCATGCGCCTCTATGCGCGTCAATACGGTATACATTCAGGGATTCTTTTCGTGATGTGTACGTATCGTTCATAGTTATTGTTGATTAGGTGGTTTAGAATGTATTAGAGAAGTCTACTGAAGCTGTTTTCCAATTTCCAGCTTCCATTTTTTATGATGTAGGTTTTTTATGAATAGAAACTGGTAAAATTTCGAAGAAAACTGAGATATTGTAATGTTTCCTAGCCAGAATATAACATCTATAAACACAATATTAAGAAGTATATTTGGGAACATTAGTATACCAAGTGTTTTGTTACCACTCTGCCATACATATTTCTGGCTTTAATTCTTCCAAACATGGAGTATGTTTTCTGCAGTACGAGCGCTCAAAACCACGTGATTTTGGTGATCCTAATTCAGATAAAGGTTTTGCCTTGGTATCTCGTTGTTATATTCATCACGGATATACACACTACACGTATCTTTGAAATTACACCATGTAGAGCTGTGTACGCTACGTATAACTGTGATCATTATATCTCGTCTACACCGTTGCGGTGCTAGATGGTGTTATACTTGACATACGTTACCTGGGAAAACTTTGTACCACATTTCAGATTTCGATCACAAAAGAGTTCATCGGAATTTTTCCACCAAATTTCAGACTTCTGTTGCAAAAATTGAAGAATCTACCTCGATGTTGAAGTTAACCCCATCATTGAATTCCTGGGCGCACATACGATTCTGTTCATTCGCTTACTTTTGTAGCTGAATAATCGTTTGAAACCAGGATGTTTGTGTAGCAAACACCCAGTGTGTCTTATGGTCCAAGGTTACAACAAAAATATTACAATTTCCATTCCTGGTGGATGTCAACACGACCAGATACCATCAAATACCGGATTATGCCCAGAGTCCTGAAACGCCGTTGTGGGTTGAAATCCTAACGTTAGGGATAGATTGTCAACTTTTAATGTTTTGGCAATATATGTCTGGAATTTGGTGGGAAAATGCCGTTCGAATTCCGGGTGGAGTATGCCAAGTTATATATTACGAAGATTTTAGCATCGCATAAATATGAAGGAAATACTAGGTAAAGGAGTTAGAAAATCGGAGTATAATGTAAGTTACATTTACACAAATGACATTCGACTGCATATAAATACTAAAATATTAATCTAACGTCAATTTCTCACTTGGGCCACCAGTCTATTATACAGAATCAGTTTTCATGAAAATATGTCGAAAAACGGCAGAGATATAATCTAAAATGGAACATGGTATCAATCTATTCAGATTACAAGAATGTTACCCAATAAGCAATCTTAATATGTGGAAATACTGTACATACTAATTATTCATAATGTACATTAAGTATCACATCCTGACATGCTGATAGGCTGAGTCATACAACTTCACACAAATTAAGAAAAAAACATACATAAACTTTATTATCTAGAGCACATCACAAGCAACACAACATATTCACGCGTAATGTGTTCTGCATTATTAATGTATTGGTATCTGGAAACTATTTCACTACGCCCTACCCCATACAGCTTCAAGCAACTGAGGCCATGTTGTGTTTTTTCTTTGTTTGGGCGGGTGGGTGAAAATAGCAATTCATTTTGAGAAAATACGAAAGTTTTGGTCTCCTTTTTCCTCCAGAAAAAAACCCGATGTTCTTTATCCCCCAAAACACCGAACATCGGGTGGTAAATGGTTTTCATTTTGCTGTTTCCCCTTTTTTTCAGATTTCAAATTCTAAATAGCTGCCACGCGTAGACCGGCGATTTAAAGGGTATATATCACGAAAATATGATATCAGTTTATTTGAAGCCGCTCGTTGAGCTGAATAGAACAGTTTTTACAGAATGTTGATATCTCGATTTGTTAAAAAGTTATAGCTATTTAAATATTGAAAATACGGCAAATTTCTCCCAATAGTCTTGAACAATCTGTCAGCTAATTAGTATGCAAATGAGATGTGTGACATCATTGACAGATTGCTTTTTAATGAGGCGTTTAAACATGTCACAATTAGGCATTTAAGCTTATGTTAGGCCACTTGAACTTATCAGTTATATCGTTCAGCAGGAATAGTCAGTGAGTGCATGTCAATTTTATTTGCCATGGCAACCAATGTGCTGATTTGACCCAACCTGGTTGCTAAGGCCGGTATTCAAGTTCAAACAAGACATAAAAGTATCAAACCAATTCAGATTACTGGCTAGTGACAATATTTTATGTAATTGATAAACAAAATGTACAAAAACATTCCTTAGCAACCGATACAGGCCTGACAAATCACTGACGTTTAGAGCCAGTTATGTGAAGTTAATGTATCCTATCATCGCTGGTTTCCAATGCCTGTATTGGTTGCTAAGGGTTGTGTTCAGACATTTTGCTAACATATTCCTCAATATATTGCTATTACTCTATTGTTTGAAATGGTTTCATTCATGTATATCTCGTTTTTAATTAGATATTGGCCCTAGCAACCATAGTTGCTAAGGGCCCAGCCTGGCCATTGGTTGCCATGGCAACCACAAATTTCATGCATTCACTGACTATTCCAACTAAAAAACATAAAAAATGGATTTTGGTGAAAAAAATATGCATACAAACGTTATCAAAACTCCATTTGAAAATGCCTAATTAAAAAGCAGTCTGTCAATGACGTCACACAGCTCATTTGCATATTAATTAGCTGTCAGATTCTGTAAATATATACATCTTTAAAGTGCCATAACTTTGGAATGAATCATGATATCAATATGCTGTGAAGACCATTTTGTTCAGTTCAAATAGTGCTTTCACATACATAACAAAAAACAATATCCAATTTTCGTGATATATACCCTTTAAGGGCATCGAACCTTATACATTTCGCAAAGGTACAAGAGGGCAATTTTCTAAAACGAAAATCTCTATTCTGTCTGAAAATTTCAGAACGATTAGATGCCTTCAAATGTATGTGAACATTTTTTCTAAAAATAGATTTCAATGGAACACATCTGATACAAGATAACAAAAGAAGTGCACATTGATTTGGACAATTGCAGTCCGCCCGAGTTATCTTTCCATCCGTTTTACCACACATTTTATGTCAGTTTTGTATATGAACAAACGGAGTGTATCCATCCAACTCGAATGTAAACAAATGCCCAAATCGCCATAAATCCACACCGAGTACATTTTACAGTTTGTACCTGCATATATAGTATAGTTAAAGCGATATTGGCAGTTAGTTATGGATTTTTCCATATCTATCTGACCGAAGAAAACATAACAGTTATATATCTGCACTTGTATGCCCAAACAGACGCCCCTTTTTAATAGATTTCGTTGCGAGTTTCTGGTGGAGACATTTTGAGTTTGTTTACATTACCTCCATTCTCGGTGCTTTGTATCCCGTGATGCAGTGCGATTCCAGCTCACTCGTATATGTTCGAGCCAATCGAACGTGAAGTAGGTTAAGTCAGAGGTAACTCTGAGTGGCGCACAAAACAATAGAAAAGCGGCTGTTAGTACTGTCATATGCTTGATTTATCCATCTGATCCAGCAAAGTTTGTTTTGTTACCTATTTTTCTGAGACCACAGGCATATATGTAATTGATTTGGAAAAAATAGTTTTCCTGCCAATATCACTTTAAGGTAGTCATCAGAAAATAATCAGTGATATACTGTGGTGCGCGTGGAATTGTCAGTCCATCTTGTTTATGGTTTTTTATGGTTTGTTTACATATGCGTGTGATGGATACAGTTCCTGTATTTACGCGTGAAAAACGACTGTACAAATGAGCGAAATTTCCCAAATGACTGCTTGTAATCATAAAATTTGATGTGAGTATGCCTCATTCAAGTAATTTCACATGTTTACAATGAAATATATTTTTAAAAAAATATTGCCTGTTTTCAAAGGCAGTTGCTTTAGAGATACAAATGTAGACGGACGACGACGGACGATGGACACAACGCCAATGCAAAAGGTTATCGGACCAAAGGTCCGGTCCCACGCAATTTCCAGAAAACTCCTCAATCGTTCACTCTAGCACTATGTAGCCTGTCGCGAGAAGGACAATTATTGAATAAACATGCTTGATTGGACATGTAGGTATTGTGAGTATCGATTATTGACGGTTTTAGGCCTCAAGGCTCTATCACACAGCTTTCATCAGTAATGGCTTCAGTGGCCGGACATTCGAAACAATTTAGCCCAACATTTTAAATTGTATTGAAAAGAATTCAGCATCTTGAATAATCATCTAACATTTTGCCGTAACAAAACGTAGTTATACGAAGTATTTTTCTAGGTTACAATTTCAGTTAGCGCTACCGAATAAAAAGGCCATATAATTATAGAACATTGCGTATATATATGTAATATATCCATCCACAGTATCAGGAATAGTGATATACATCAATATTGTGTTATGTATTTCTGACAGTATTCTTCTACACCGACATATTAATAGACATGTAACGTAATAAATACTGGAATACCGTGGATTTTAAATGAATACCAAACGAAGAAAAAAGATCGGAGTAATGTCGATTGCATATGTACTGTCTGAAGAACGGAGATGTTGGTCACTGGAAGTTTCCATACTCATTGTTGCGATCCATGCAGTCTACAGCGAGCTGATAGAGGAGCTGGTATTCTCTCTGGAAATAGAATTTATCTTGTCAAATATAACGTGGCAGAGGCGACTTCAATTGTATTGTCGTCTATTTTGAAAGAGTATACATCTAGAGAAGTGTATATTTTGCCTGTGACTGACCAGGGTAGAGATGAACTGTGGACGACTACGAGAGATGTATCTGGCAGCCAGGAAGGCGTCCACTTGTTGCTCTCTCTTCATCTTGTCCAACACGTGATTGGCTGCACAGTACACCCCACAGCTTGAGACACCGTCTCTAAAAGACCACACACATGGCCAAAGCCACATTATACAAAGTCATGGCAACTTCAGATAGGAGTATTTTTGTGTGTGTTAGACATGCAATTGTAAGAAGGTTCATCCAACTACAGTGACTGCGGGAGATCATCAACAAATGCACAAGTAAATTGCAAATGATTTATTACCCAAGACCAGGACACGGTTCACTCACAGACAGTGCACGAGGATACGGGATTCTGACGGTTTGAGTCTCCTCTTCTGTTGCCAGTTCTGGACTTGGTCCATCAGATCGAGAAGGACACATCGAGAAGGTGGTATCTCAGAGTCAGCGGGCCAACTCAGCAACTGGAACTGCCGTACTTTCATCGCTTCTGTCTGAGCTGCCTTGCTGGTCTGAAGAAAGACGAAACAGGTTATTCTAATGCCAATTACTAATCGTAGTATTGAAGCACGCATGTTGAAAACCCACCCTGGCCATGTTAACTTTAAAGTCCCGTGTGATTATTGTCTTCAGTTTTTCGTTTGCCACAAGCTGAACTTCAATGGGACCATATCTCTGTTTAGGCTCGTCCTCATCGGGCCAGTACGCTGGACAACTCTGTAACAAGGAAGGGACTGTGTGAATGGTGTACGTACAGAGAAGCCATCTGAGATCATTTGTCCCTATCAAATACATCAATAAAAACCTCGGAATCCTTCCCATCATTAAGCATGATGATCGTATGACATTCCTGGTCCTTGACGAGCCTCCAGAAGTCGACGATTGTGTCCGGAAGAGGCGACTGTGTGGCCACGTAATGCTTGTGGGCTCGGTAACTCTGTTAATACATAAATAACATGCAAAGTTGTGTATACTTGTGTAATTAAAATCCAGACATGATGCATCATCATGGTGGACATGTGCAGTACATAAACAGTAGACATATTTGATTATGACAGGGGTATCATTATTATTGAGCGAATTTGATGCCAGTTCACCAACAATCTTGCCTAACACAACACCTGAATCGAAACATCACAATATGAAGTGATTCTAATATGAAATTTTGAATCAACAACGTTTGTAATGAAGCATTTCACAAGACTAGATCACTTACAGAAACAAAGACGGCGTTGATGTAGTCATTGCCTCGTTTGTAAGGAGTCGTAAGGTACGGACGCTGCATATCATCTGCAGTAAGGTCAAATTAGATTAAGTCAATATCATTTGTTTGGATTGAAAATCAATGCTCACTCGAGACCCACGGTTTTGTGAAACTGTGACATTGGTGTGTTATAACTGAGACGTGTGTGCAATTTATTTTGTCCAATTCAATCTGTGCAGTGAGTAACAAAATTGAATACATGGGACATTCCATAGGATCACAAAACGTTTCTATTTTCAGAAGGTTTTCCTACCAGGAACTATCGTCGGGTTCCTGTTCTTGTGGGCGTTCTCTGTTGTGTAACCAGCTTGTTCCTCCAAGTTGATGGTGTGTTTGTATTTCTGGATCATCTGAAGTACACACCAAATTGTAAAGTTGGTCTATGGATTTTCCCCCAAAATTTTCTATACGGAGGAGATTTTTTTTCTTTTTTACAAGTAAATTTTTTCATCTATGGAATTTTGACCAAAATTTTCTATACGGAGAAATTTTTTTTTTTACAATTAAATATTTCTTCTATGGATTTTCGACAGTAATTTTCTGTACGCGGGAAATTTTCTTACAAAATAAAGTTTTTCTTATTAAACAGACTTTCGACTAATATTTTCTATACGGAGGGTATTTTGGTCAAATGTTCCCACTCAGATTGTTATTACAGGTATCACATGTGGATCCAAGAGTTTTTACTATGAATTTTACATACACATCTTAGCGCACACGTTGTTCAACTCGTATAAACAAAGAATGAAACAATTATGTGCATGAGATACTACTAGTACACACTTTATTATGGCCTCTATATGCACCAAAATGAATGTACAGTGGTCCCTGTAAGATAAGACCTCAACGTTTGCAGAGAAAATGAGGTCTTATCTCACCATGCTTACAGGAAGTCTTATTTCACAGGTTCATCTACATGTTAAACTGATCTTTGGGGAATACCAAAAAAATCTTCACAGACAGGGAAGTCTTATTTCAGAGGTGTCTTATCTAATAGGGACCACTGTGATTAATATAATCAGTTAGGACACGTATTGTTAACATAGAGATCTCAATAGGTGAGAAAGATGTAAGTATTGGTATTATTAAATGTTTTGGGATTAGAAAGTACCATTACACATATTTAATACCAAGAATAGTACAATTCCTTAGAAAAAACCTGCTTAGTACCATATTTTTTCTGAATTTTATATAGAAAAGCTTTGCTCGTTAACAATTCAAGATGAAATACGGGTGGCGGCGGTGAAATTAAAAAAAAAAATTTGATATCGTGGAAATTCTAGCGGCGATTTTTTTTTATAAAAAAGTGAAACTCGATTTTTTATAGGCGGCAATTCCATAGACCAACTTTACCATTTGGTGTGGCCTAAACCCGTGTTTTGATGACTGAACTCCCAAAAGAACACTTACATACCGGTACGTTTTTATCTTTATCATAAATGCCACATTTACATCAAACTGTTTCTTTATGTCCGACGATCCATTATTTTGGCGACTGCCTGCCCGGATTTCCTCGAATTTTCGTGTGAAGTTGTTGGAGTCATAAGCTGTCTCTCCGAATGTCGTAAACTTCAAAATTGCGTCATGCAAGAAAATATACTGGGCCTGGAAATAACAGAAAAAAGGTAATTATTACCCACTCAAAAATATATATATTTGGCCACATGAACAGTATTGTGTAGGGTCGATAAAAACTTTATGTGTAGTCCTTAGTAGGCTACAATACATTCATAGAAGTACACTACGAGTGCCCTCCCCAAGGGCACGCGCTGCTGCTTTCGGTATCGAATTGTGTGATTTGTTTGGAAACAAGCGTTTATTCGCATTTGATACACATCTTAAATTTTATCTCCATTTCGTATGAAATGAACAAAGATTAGTATAGTATTTATAAGAACGTATGGAAAGGAGTGTCAAGCCGAACACTATATATTTTGCTGATAATTAAGGCATTTTTGTACGGGCATTATTCTCCTTTATGTCCAGAGTTATTTTGATAGCCTACTTCAGTCTGGACCATGGTCATGCGTTCGAGTCTCAGTTTCTGCACGGTGCCGTAGATGTCAACCTGTCCTTCCTCCTTGACCTGGTTCACGAGGATGTCAAAGGCAATAAACGTTCCTGTCCTGCCCACTCCAGCGCTGGGGGGAAATGAATTAACCTCGTTTTTGGAACCCAATATTTGTAGAATATGTTTGGAATACGTTTCGGTCTTTCTCAAGCAGCCAGTTTCCCCCATGCACATACAGACTTCATATTGCTAATTGTGATGTTTACATTGATAAATGGTAGAACATTTAGCTTGAAAACAAGTGTCTTTATTCTGGCGCGCCGCCACATGTGAACATGACCTTCACCTTGCATGTTGCGAACATATATCAAATACAGGCTGCGAATACTTCGGACTACGAAAACATCACACTGATTTCACCTGATGAATGACTTTGAGATTGGATAGCAGATTTGGTATTGTCTGGCACTAGTTACCTGCAATGTACGAGCAAAGGTCCCTGTCGTATTGAGTCAATGGAGTGAACCTTCCTATGGAACGCAAATAGTGTCAGTGGCCCAAATATCGGATTACTCTTGTCCTCCCAAGTTGTGAAGTGGAATTGATGTACAGTCCGAGATTGATTCTGCATAAAATCACGATTATGAAGTCACATATTATATAAACTGATATTCATTTCATAACAAATGTGATTTTGTTGTCTCCCCGCAGGGGATACTTCTTAATCGCTCTCTGAGATTCCCATGGGGGAAATACTCTTCGACTGGGGGAAAAACCTGGTTTCGAAGGGAAATACTTTGAACGTGTGTTCTACAGAGCTCGACGTAAATAATTCAGTTAATTAATATAATCTAACGAATATTTTCGTTGAAGGGTGCGATTTTTTTGTCACTATCGCCAATTTACGTGAATTGGATTTGAGGATAAATACATAACGCGGTGTGCATTCAATCAACCGTGTATCAATTTTGTCTCTAGTGTCGAGTCATCGCTCACTTCTCACGCTTATGCTTTATGTCAGTGCCTAATATTCCTTGTTTTGGAGCAGTAAAACTAGCACATTTGTTACATTCCATTTTCTGACTGCATGTTCACTTCTAACAATGAATACACATTTATTTTTCGCCGTTCCACAGCGAGCTAATTTTTCGCTCGCAAAGTGCGGAAGATTGATTACCGTGGTATTTATCGTTGGCAATGTGTAAAAGTCGGAAAGGTTCCGAGTTCAACACCACCGCCTTCAACATTGATATTTCAGTGCTTTTAACTATTCCGACGGTACTCATATTTATTGGACACTCCTCATATGACATATATTGTCGCAATATTTGTACACTATTGACCAAAAACAACTTTACGAATATATTGTATTTCGGGCCAAATAGAAAACGGTGCTGAATTTCATGAACACCTTGCTATTTTTTGATGGGCGTACTGGATCAGGGACTCGATTCTTTTATGGGCGTACTCGATCAGTGTTCATACTAACTATACGGTACCAATTGCTTTCACATCGGTATATTCGTACGACATGGACATCGTAGGCCTATATAATAAGCGCACGGAATTAAATTGAAAACAGTGCTAGAAATGATCGCGCTTTTGACTTCTGTCATCCGGAGAGATTGTTACCATATAAAAAACGAAAAAAAACCCATTAATCTGGGTGTACTTGCATGTAATACTTTGTATCTTTTCAACCAGGTACGCACGTGTTTCGTCACTGTGATTGTACGGTGTGTGTAGTCGGCACAGACTTCCTCTCCCTCCAGTCTGGTATGGAGCTCACCCCAAGTCTGAGAGCCTCCAACCTGCTCCGGCCAGTACACGGCACAGCGTTTCTGGCAACCGAAATCATCGAGACAACACTCCATGATATTATACGTTATGAGTATGATCATACCTATTGTGTGATGATGTGTATGGGGAGGGAGGGGGGAGGGCGCTGACTACTGTGAAGCTATTTACATAATTAAGTACCTTGCCACCCTCCACCGTGTTGGCCACCATCACAATCCTGTTGACCTTCTCCTGCCAGATCATTCGCCAAAGGTCGTTCACTGTATCATTCCGGGCTCCTGCGAGAACAAGTCGTACATCAGACAAGTTATAGCATGACTGAATGATATTCCTGGAGTAAACCGCAAACAGAACAAGTTACTGTATTTTCGTGTGTATTATGTGACTGCAAAAAACTTCAGACTTATTACAAACCCTGAGTTGCAATGTAATCCTGCTTCTTGTAGTATCCCTGTCAAAAAGTGAAACTTTGAATATATGTCCAAGCAGTGAAACTGAGATTAACATCGCCAATATTTATGAATGTGGTATCCAGTACTGACTGTGATGTAGTTGGCATTGATGTAATCAGAGCCTTCGACGCCATTTTCCAAGTCTAATGTGACTCTCGTGTCATCGTCTGCCAACAAGCATATGTAGACATGGATGTATGTAGGTAACTTCACAGAAAAATATTTATACTTGAATTGGAAATAAACTACATTCTATAATAATAGTGCAAAATATATTGAAAATATTGTGAACAAATTCAACACAACTACGAGAGCCCAGTCAGCCAATTGAAAAATGTTGACGTACAAGGGTAAATGTTGAGAAATCGGTTCTTGAGCTTGTTCACATCAGTTTGTCCATGTTTACATCGGGTATTATCATTCCGCGGCAGACTCTGTGAATGAGGAATTGCGTGAATCCGTGGACCTATCTGGCATGTATACAGGAAGAACAATATTCATAACGTTGTGTCTATAATGACTACCTTAAACTCGTCCTCGAACTGTTGCCGGTTCGTAAGTTTGGCAGTGACGACGTGGGCGAGGCTAGAAACAGGGACGGGTCCCTTGTCAAAGTCACCAGGGCCGAGCACAGAGGCGACCCTGGGCGGCTCCGGGACATCCGTCTCCTCGCATGCTTCGACCCCCGACGTCAGCTCCACGTTCTCATGTGGATTGTTTGTGGTAAGTCGCTTTTTGGACGGCTTTAACCTGATCTTCTGTGGCCTCTCCCGGGGCTTGCTCTCGGCCATTACAGGCGTCGATGGCGGTGAATGATTGCCGTCGGCTATCATATGTGGATGTGATATATATCATATGCCACATAATACTGATACTCACAAATTTACCACATATGTACCAACGTTTGTGTTTGACAGAGGGTGTACTCACCGATACCAAGGTCAGTCGGATCTATGGCTTTACCATCACCTCGACGCCTTCTTCTGGATAACAATAGTAAGTTGGATAAGTTCCACTTGAGATGTGTATCTTTTTTTTCCACCCTATATTAGCACCCGCATGTCGATATGTGTTTCCACGTAAATACTTGGATCTATTCTCGTAATATCATTGATTATACTGGTTCGTTATGACATTGTCTAGGATAACACCTGCAGTATACCTTCTTCTCAGGAAGATGACCAAAAAAGGCACAGCCACTATCAACAGGACCACCACTACAACTGTAGCTGCTATAACAGCTGTCATACTGCTGGCTGTAGATCCTATCAACAGCGTGGTAAACACTACCATCATACATCATGAATGACATGGCATCAATACATATGAAAGTAGAACAAGTATGTTTAGATTAAATAGTACCATGTTTTTAGTAGGCAAGGCAATCCAAAATGAGAACGGGAATTCAGGAGTAAACGATTTTCAAAAGCCTGTTTTTAACTCTAGTAAAACGATGTCACTGGAAATAAGAAAGGATGGGGACCTGTATTTATACTCCAAGCTGAATTAAAGCTATAGCCACTTTTAGAATTGACAAAATTTATTCATTCCGCGGTAGCTTCATATTGTCTATGTATAGGATAGGGCCCCAGGCTGAGGATCTATTGCAGATAGGAACCCGACGGCGAAGCCGGAGGGTCCTATCTGCAATAGATCCGAAGCCGTGGGCCCTATCCGACATAGTTCAGGATTCTCCCAATGATACATTTCACAAACAGAGTTTGGAATATCTGCTTCACCTATCAAATACGTTTTTAATAAAATTAATTTTGTATATTCATGACATACAATTTCTCCTATAACCAAAAGCCATGCATATGTTAGTTGCATGCAATCCCTGAGTTCTCAAGCGTACCATTGTCAACAATATTACTCCAAGCACTAAATGTCAACCCAGTCGGCCCAAGTACCACACACTGCTCCTCAATACTACTCGTCCACTGAAAACATACCATTTAATCCGTTTCGCACCTTTTTAATCCTTATTGAATACAGAGGAAGGCGCAGGATATGATACTTGGGCCACCCAGTCTATATGCGAGTCATACAACTAAACGTGGTCACACTTGAATGAACTCAGTGGCTAACATGAGAACGGGAATAAACAAACCAATATCAATGTCATGTCATGTATCACAGTATCGACACCAATTACATATTTGGTATCCTGGCTATGAGAGACGAATTTATAGTGAGTACCAGTACTGTAACACTTTTGGTTAAAGCCCTGGCTGTGTACTGTCCCTGTACATGAAATATTTGACGTGTTTTGCATACATTCCTCACTGACTGGAGGGACAGATAATTGTGTTCCATTCTCGGATCGTAGATGAGGCAAGCCATTCTAATGGGACAACCTTGTTGTCAATGCGATCATCCAGTTCAAAATGAATCGCCACTACATTTCATTTTCGTGTGCTGCCACCTGTCGCCAAATGTTGGTGTTATTCAATATGAACACCATCAACATTGCATGACCTGGTATCTACATAGTCCGGCACAGCGTGCAGTCTATAACGTCATCCGGATTAAATTTCGGCAATGATGAAACGACTCAAGTGAACAAACATGTGTAGTTTTTGGCATACACTGTTTGTACACTCGTAGTCTTTCCTATTTTTATATTTCTTTCAGGTTCCTATCTAGATAGGAACCTCCCTGAGAGGTACCAACACTAACGGATGATACATATGAATCGCATAAATGGTTCAAGTGTGTTGCAATGTCAGCGATCAGGTACGAGTACATGTAAAGGGTGTAGGTTAACGACAACCAATTTCCACTGTTCCTTGTTCGTTTTGCCGACTCTTCATTCCCGGTGTCTAGTTTTCATCACAATAAACAGGTCTCCCACTCACATTTGGTCAAACATTTTGTTTCAGAATACATAACTTTTTGTATCTTTATATGTTATTCTAGTGCAAAAGAGAAATGCAGTTCTGATATATACTCATCACGTGTCTATACATACTCCCAACTGTGACAGAGTTGACACCAGACAGAGACTCGATGCCCGCACTGTTGACCAGAATGACGCGTATGTCGTATGTTCCAGGCTCTGATATCGGTATGAAGTATTCTGTATGTGACATGTTGACGACTGTCATGGTCCAAGGTGTGACTCCAGACATTCTGAGGTCAACTCTGAGGGCTGTCAAACTCTCACAGCGGATCTGTGTCTCAGACTCGCTGATTTTCTGCAAACATTAGTGTTAACTTACGTCAATCACATTCATCGTAGGTTTTCTTTCAGCATTATAAACAAATCACGTTGAATCTGTCCAGAGGGATACTATCAACTCCGTGGTCATTTTGAGATATTTATATACCGGTACTTGACTTGTCCTATCTCACTCGCGGGTGTGTTTTGGAATTTAGAATTACGGTATCATATTCAGATTTCCGTCCCTGTTGACACCAGTGTGCTTTTCAATAGCTATATCTGCTATTGGTTCTATTTATTATTTGTTTGTAATAACACCATCAGATATGCACCATCATTACACCAGTGGTAATACGTCGATACATGTATATTTTTGTTACTATAACTTGACGAACCTTCCATGACACTAGAATTGAGCTGTCATTCTGACCAACTTGGACTCGGACGCCTGATGGGGAATCTGGAACTGTTAGTAGGAAAGCAAATACAAGAGAACTACATTTGTGATTTGATTCAATGGAAAAACAACACATACGAGCAGAAATATACTAACATCCACATGCAGTTCTCGCGGACAAGCCTTGATATGGTGTCCCTGCAGTTATATTGACTGAATGTTGTCTGTACGGAACTATCGTGATGTCATAAGTTGTGTGTGGTATCAGTTTGTCCAGAACAGCTGTGTTATCCAGCCCAGTGGTCTGGAACACATTCCGGCTGTCAGTATAGTGCGCATCGTCGCGTGTGGTGTATCGCACTATGTATCCATAGAAGGACAGGGCAGTTTGCGGGAGTGACATGATTTGCTGCCATGTCACTTTGATGGTTGTGTTGGAAATTTCACCAATTGATGCCGATTCTGATGTCCAGCTAGGTATTACTGCAAATATGATATGAGTAAGAAATCGCATAGCGCTTTGTGTATGTCATAATGGAAAATGCTATATAAACTTCAATTCGTTTTGTTATTACTGAGATGACATTCATTCAAGAGTGTAAGATCACGAATGGAACTCTGCAGAGGTGCATACTGATTTCTGTGTGGCACGTGTCACCAGCCCACCAGATCTGACAGCCCTGGGAACAGATGCCATTCGGTGGGTTACAGTGCTCTTCCGCAACACAGCGGCCGCACTGACTCGCACAGTTCAGACCGTAATAACCATTTGGACATGGCTCACACTCGGGTCTCGATCTTCCAGGATCACACTGGACACAGCCGAACTCCCGGCTACAGTTGGGTTCAGATCCGTCTCCCAGTGGACATCGGCTGCAATCTGTTTGAAGAAAATTCCTTAAAGTCATAGTAGCAAGGTACCATTATATGGTTTTATTCATGTTCATATAAAGACATTATGGACATTTGGTGATAAAAAAGGTGTTCGCGTTAATTGGTAACTAATAACAGCGACATGTAATGGAGTATATTGAGCCAGTATTACAATCGCCTTCTCCAGCCGAGAAAGAAATATCTTCGGCAATTTCCGTAATCGTGACGTCAGATGAGGCAGAATGTGCTTTGATGGCTCGCCGAAAACGTAAAATACGTAATTTGGTGGCCAGCTCAAAGACGGAAAGTCACTTCAAAATGCATGCGATTCAACAGAAAACACGCAAAAACCAGCAAATACTGGACATTTTGCAGTTCAACAAACCTCCGTTCTGGGTGAATAAATAGTACTGATTCTAAATATCAAAACAAGAAATGCCGCATTTCTGCCATGTTATCCCTTCACTTGAATTTTCAAACATACATCAGGAGAATGAGTTATGCGACATGCAGTTTATCTTGCTGGCTACATGTACTTTCAGGTCTGCCTCAACTGACGTCACAAACCACGTGACCCACACTAAAATCAGGATCAAAATCTTCGGTAATTTACGGAAGGAGTGCCTATTTGGTTCGATATCTCGAAACCCATTGATTGTATTTGTAAAATTCGTTCGCATTCATTGAAAACTATTCATAACAGACTAAATGAAAAGCACTTTCATCGGCATGCTACTAGGTCTTTAATAGCACTGACTAAATCAAAATCAGAATTGATTGAAATAATTCCAGTGTTGTGGTCGATTTATTTTGCAGATTTCGCTTCTTTTTTTCAACCGCAAGATAATATCCACTGCAAATATTTGGTTTCTATATACACAATATACATTACAGCTAAAACCTGCAAACCTAAATCATCGCAAATTTGTCTGAACATAAAAACCGTAAATATTTCTAGTCGCAAATATTTGTCTTTTTACAGAAGGTCTGCTCTGATTTTTCTTACTCGCTTACACCATGTTTTATTTCATATTAGTGCGATGTTAATGGTATCGTGTGATAATATGGTATACTTCACCTGGGAATCAAACGGCAATTTTCCACTAAATTTCAGACTTTTATTTCGCAGAAAATGAAAAAGTTGGCAATCTACCTTGATACAGTAAAGTCTAGCCCCTACGCCTCGCGGCGTACTTCGCCATGGGCATGCGCGCACTAGGCTAGACTCACAAGGGTGTTCTTAGATAGTTGTTTGTCCTTTTCAACGCTTCCTAGTTCTTCTTAATTCCCGTGACGGACAGAAAGCGACAGAGACATGTCTTCATAATTCAAAAATCACACTTTATTAATTTTCAAAATCCAAAAATTGGTTCAGAATCGTCCAATATTCCATTGAAAATATACAAAATATCCATATACATTATAAAACGACATTCCTTATTCCGTACATTTTCTCTAAATGTCATTTCTCCATGCCGACGCGCTAAGGCGCCGGCACAGAGGGCCGAGCCCTTGTCGCTATCAAACTGTATCCAATGCTCGTGTCAAAATTTATCCAAAATCGGGAAAAACTAAACTCCGGCACGTTGCACGATCTTATATACAGCACAAACACAAAGAAAATTGACAATGACGAAATTTCTAAAAATACAGACAGAGTTGTTGAGACGGCAATAAAATAAGTTCACCAACCGGCCAAGTCAAAAAATGACCGGCGTTGGACAAACACTGGTCTTGCCCCACAACATGGAATCCTTTGTTTCTGAGTTCATGCGTGATGCTAAAGTTAACTGCTATCAATACAATACATGTATATATATGCTGACATCACCACGGGTCGTTTTGAAGTCAATGGAACATTTTTTTCATTTCCCTAGTGCTTACAACAATACATAATTGATAACATACGCCACAATATCATAATACCAATTATTGAAACAGGGCAGGACTTTACAATACTAATTATCAGAATTTATCGGTCCACAAAGGATTTTGTGCAATTTGCTCGATTTTGTAGCCATGCAATCTTCTGAGAGCAATATGTTTGTGTGAAGTACACCACGTTTATCTACTTATGCAATATAACAACAATACTTCCATTCCTGGTAGGTGCACACATGACAAAATACTGGAATATGCTCAGATTCCTGAAATTTATGTTTTTCGGGGGTGAAATTTTACATTGAGTCAGATAGCCAATTTATAATTACGCTACAAGTTTGAAATTTGGTGGAAATGACTCTTTGACTCCCAGGCTAAGTATGTCACTTATAATACCAAGATACAGTTTCATTTAGCATCGCAATAAATATGCGCAAGAAATTCTGTGTAAACGAGTTAAAAATCAGGATATATGTCAGATAGCCTGAAAAAACAACAATAAAAACTCACCATATGGCCTCCCACCTTCCACCTCGACCTCACACAGTAACAGCTGATTGATGTCGTCTCCTCTATACCTTGTGATGTGCACAAAGCGCCCCACGATCACACAATTGATTGTGGCGGGTATTCTCTGAGAAACAGTTCCTCGATGACGACCACACTCCCGGAGTTCTGACACACTCGGTCCCACGCTCACCACAACACCCGTCAGACGCCACGGGCCTGGTAGTTACACGGTATTGTGAATGTAAGCACAGGGATGAAATACACTATTATTTATAATATACTAGTAATGACATTTTCGTACTATGTGATAAATTTCGTTCGATAAATGATGTTGTACAGAAACGTGTAGGCCTACTCACCACCACCTTGACGAACAGGTGTGTTGTAGAGCTTAACGACTGTGACCCTGTAGGAGTCCTCCAGATCCACCCACCACTCCCCCGGCTGTCCAGTAGGAGCACCAGTGAGAGCACAGTACGGCCAGCCGAAATAACCGTCCACAGCGCGACTGGACACTGCAGTGCCACTCCACGCTCCTGTCTGGTTTGTCGGCTTACCCCTAGCGATGTTACCTGGAGATATAAATCTATTTTTGAAAAATATATAAAACGTTATCAATAATTAAAATAGTATTATATTAGTATTACTGTTTGTTTGACAAATGCTAAAATATCCTGTGTGATGCACAGACTCACACCTACCCTGAGATATCACCGTCTGTAGATTTATACACCTGATCAGTAGGACCAAAGAAAACACCGCGTCTTCCATATCGCTGGAATATTTACAAACTTTACATTATGCAGATGATATGCTTTCCCTTACTTGGTTTATTGTCTCATTGCGTTGCTCAAAGAGTTATTATCGTTTTTATCTGAAGATAGGTACTATTATCATGATAAGCTATGTTCATGTATCATAACTTTCATAACTTTTCGTTGATACCGTTTGGCGTACATTTCATTGAATTTCCCAGTTCGTGAAAGGTGTTCACCAGAAGCAAGTATCGAGGAAGAGTGCTTTATATTACGTCACCGACGAGTTGTTCACTGTATGAACTTTTCATTCACTTTGGGACTTAATGTGATTTGATTAATTCAGAAGTGGTATATTCCTAGTTGAGACGAATATCCGCGTAAGCACGGAAGTTCTCACGCGGTAAGCGGTCACATACCAGTAAACTGATCTCGCTTACTTTCTTTATTGTGACATAACACGGCCCATGTAGCGCAGCTTACTATTTCTTCTAAATTCGATGAAGATTAAAAATGTGTCAGACGGATTAAATATGGTATACATTCAGTGGATGAGTTGTATTAACAGAGTAAAGTGCGCTACTTGGGCCCATAACACTTCAGCTTTTTCAAATACGGTTACAATTTTCGTGAGTTCAGAGCAACGTGTCCCTAGAAATCCTGGCCTAGAAGTATCATACACTGCGCCTTCCTCTATATTCAATAAGGATTAAAAAGGTGACAAACGGATTAAATGGCATTCGTTTATTGGACGAGTAGTATTAGGCGCAGTGTATAATACTTGGGCCGAAATCCTTTCCATGTGGGCCCAAGTAGCGCACCTTACTCTGTTAATACTACTCACCCACTGAATGTATACCATATTAATCCGTCTGGCACATTTTCAATCTTCATTGAATTTAGAAGAAGTAAGCTGCGCTACATGGGCCTACATGGGTTAGTTACTTGTCCTATTGTTCTCCAGCGGTCGATATCTAAATTATATACCTGCTAGCGTATATATACCTGTGTATGCTCAAAATAACACGTGTATGTTCACTGTGTCAGTGCTCGTCATTGCCGAAATTTAATTCGGTTGACGTCACATACTGTGGACCGAGGTAGAATTATATATATTCCATGTCACATGTTTGTGGTGTTGCTACTGAAACCATATGCATTTGCCTGTAGGTGGCAGTGCAAAACATAAACGGGAGAACACGGATATAAGTATAGTTTACATTGATCATTTTAAGACGGATTATGACTGGAAGGAGCTAAGATCAGTGTGAAATGTGGTCAATACAACTTGCCATGTGCGTGTGATCACTCCACCTCAAACCTAACGTGTATGGCGTTATATGGTTAAAAGTTGCCTAAACATACGAAATCATTCCCTTATCATAGCCAGGATAAAGATCATATGTAAATGGTGTCGATAATATGTGAAACTGACATCATATAGTGTAAGCGCTGATTTGTTCTCAGGTGTAAAGCCCGTTGGGGCCCAAGTATCATACGCTGCGCCTTCCTCTATATTCAATAAGGATTAAAAAGGTGACAGACGGATTAAATGGTATGCTTTCAGTGAACGAGTAGTATTAAGGCGCAGTGTATGATACTTGGGCCGAATGGTGTATATTCAAAAGTGACCATATATGTCTCACGTGTACAAGCCGGGCTGAAATGAAGCGCGAAGGGTGAGTCCATTTTTGTTATCCCGCTGTAGGAGGTAAGGGGTGGGGACCTTAAAGCTGTAAGTATGTTATAAATAGATAAACGACCATGTAAAAAAAATATTATGATAACGACCACGATCTTCCCCGACGGATAAACCGAACGTAAAACCACAGAACCACGCGTTGTTTGTTTTGCTTCGAATGTGGGCGGGTCTATGCACTGGCGCGAGTCAGGCCGCCCACGACAGAGGCCAGAGGCAGTCGGCTGTAACGGCGAAGTGGTATAAAGCCATTCTTGCAGTGTGTGTCGATGATCATTTGACATGTTCCCCACAGCACAGATGTCAGAGAACACACAAACTGCAAAGTATAATTGCATAATATCCATACGTGCACACAATTACTCATATAATTAGGGCTACATATTTTCCTCCTAGCCGTAATGAACGTATTATCCATTGGTGTGACGAATTTGTATGGTTCCCAGATATTCACGTGCATAGATATATCCCCGTAATGTAGCCACATCAACAGTAAAGTTATCATACATATTTGTACACAACATACAAACAGGCTTTGTGACCTGGTAAATTTTGTACTCATATGTTGTTGAGCAGTGCTCAGTCATTGTATGCTATATTACTAACCTAGAGTACATGCCAATAGGTGCATACCTGTAACATAGCATGTACATGTACAATTGGACAGACTATCAAGGGTGACGCTATCAATGTTATATGATTACAAAATATTCCGTCAGAGATGTCACCCATATTGTCACACCCTACATTCAACCAATATGCTATAAACACTGAAATATAGATATACACAATGAAATGCATTACATACGGACATTGAGGACGATGTGTATGCCTCCTTGGTCTATTGAGTATGCCACATTGTAGGCCAGTCGCCCCCTCCTTTTATACGGCCGAAAATCCCCCTGGTCGGCCTAGGCCAAAGGCACCTACTTACGTCACCAGTCAGCACGAAAGGTTCAGGGGATGTCTCAAAAGGTCGAAGGGATTGTACAGTATCTCTTTAGATAGCATACTTACAGCTTTAACTAAGTCATATATACACTTCGCGCTTCGGTGAATTAGAATATTATGAAACCTTGCGGCTTCGCCGCTCGGTCCATAACATTCTAATTCACCTCGCGCTCAGTGTATATCCATTACTTAGGTCATGAACTATGCACGTAGGCAATATTAGGCATACAATCATGGTGGTGAGACACATTGTTGCTTCAGAATGTTCATGAGTGTTACCACAGTGATACTTGTAGCCTATGAGGTTGAAGATTATGTTGCTGTGACTAACTTGATTAACCATTTCATCAAACATTATTCAGGCAACATTATATGGGACATGAATTACATCCGACAGCAACACCGACAAGCCCATGCATGCCAATAGAAAGTATTACAGTATACTCTGAATCAAGTTTGAACCAGCTTTGAGGCATGAGGGGTATTCATTATTATATTTCACATACCTCCTACAATTCACGAGATGTCAAAATGGGACTATTCCAGTCAAGTGATCCTGATCATTAGCTCACCACAACACAACAGCTGTAAGCAGTGACAACTTACCAGAAAGTCATAAAAGTACTTCAAACATTATCATCCTTCGTTCAGGCTGAGTGCGATTTTATTGACAAATATACATCCTGTCATTCGCCTACTTGACTCCGCCAGGCATACGCCAAAATAAACCGCGCATCAGTGACGGCCGGCTGACTTTAAACCAAAAAACATTATTTACACTAACAACTTCCGGTTCTGTTTCAGCACGAATAATATAACGTTGAAGTGTGAGTACAGTGCTGGGATATTGTATTTATGCAGTGCTGGTGTATTTATGCAGTTTTTAGATTACCGTACTTATGGTCTGATAACCTATTGGCATGGCGTTGCGTCGTCGTCTTCAACCACATTTTTATCTTTTTTGTTTACGGGCGAATTTTTCTGAAATTTTGCACAAAAATGCCTAAAAGTAATTCAAGAAGGAGGTATTTAGTTTTTTTAATTTCGCTTTTATTTCAAAATGGCGGCCTTTTTTGACGAAAAATGTCCAATTTTAGACTTTGATGGACGTTTTCTCAGAATCTGTTCAGTAACTGTTTTCTTATCGATGCATACATAACACTCCTCATATATACCCCTGTGATTTGTATAAGTTTCGTTGCCTTTGAATCGCTCAAAGTGGGCCATTTTGGCTCAAACTCGGCCTAAATGGGACTTTCCCATGTTAAATTCTCGTATGCTTTATAATGGGACACATTATGCCTAATATCTTCTGATGACCTTAAATTTGACCTTTGACCTCATTATTAAGGTCACAGGACAAAATGGCAAAATCTCTCTTCTTATCGACTTTACAGCTTAGGAATCGATTATGAACATATAGGAAATGATATATGTAGATAATAGTCATGACCTTGAATTTGATCTTTAACCCCATTTTCAAGGTCACAGGACAAAATGGCTGATATATCACTTATTTTCGATTTTACAGCTTTGGAATCAATTGTGGACATATAGGAATTGATATATGCTGAATATTGCCATGACCTTGAATTTGACCTCTGACCTCATTTTCAAAATCAAGAGCACAAAATGGCTAATATCTCGCTTATTATCGACTTTACGGCTTAGGAATCAATTATACATACATAGACGTGGAATCAATACCCAGTATTAAGTATTCCGAGCAAACAAAACAGGGTCCGTTATCCAATCTCATAGTCCGGGGACAGAAAGTCATATCAGGCATACGAAGTGAGAGAAAACAAAAATGACAGGGAAACATCATGAACCCCCAAAAATGGCCATTAGGAGGTGAAATCAGGTGTTCCGGAAAGAGTGAGCATTTCCTGCCCCACTAGTGGCACCCGTCATGAATTCCCCAAAATTAACATGAAAATAGATCTAGTTGCATGGCAGACGTGGATTTGCTGTATTTATCAACCAGATCATGATGACGTCCATAGAATTTCTTAAACGCAGCTATGAGTCTTGGTTAAACATATCCTTGTCGCAGCAGTTTAGAGACTAGCTGGGCACTTCGATAGACAAAGTCCTCATAGTTGCAACTAGCTCTGGAATAGCATATAAGTTGAGAAACAAACACACCATATGCCGGTGACATAGGAATGTTGCTGCTTAGAAAAGGGAAATTGACTATGGAAAAATTGAAATCATCACGTTTGTTATATAATCTAGTTGACAGGTTAGAATCATTATCAATCTCCAACCTCAGGTCTAGATAGTTGGAAAAATTAGCGGAGTCTGTAGTATCCTTAATTGCAAGTTCCTTAGGATATATGACATCCAAATAATCACCAAATTTGGGATTATTTAGCGACAATACATCATCTATGTATCGGAAAGTGAAATTAAAATTACATGTTAGTTTCTTAGAACCTCCTCGTTGTAAATAATTACCTTGGATTTGACCTTTGACCTAAATTTCAAGGTCACAGGACAAAATGACTAAATATCTCACTTATTGTCAAATTTACAGCTTAGGAATCAATTGTGAACATATAGAAAATGATATATGCTGAATATTGCTATGACCTTGAATTCGACCTTTGACCCCATTTTCAAGGTCAAAGGACAAAATGGCTAATATCTTACTTCTCTATTGACAATATAGCTTGGGAACGAATTGTGGACATATAGAAAATGATATACACTGAATATTTTGATGACCTTGAATTTGACCTTATTTCCAAGGTCAGAGCACGAAATGGCCAATATCTCACTTATTATCAACTTCACAGCTTAGTAATCCACAGTGAACTTATAGGAAATGATATATTCTTAATATTTTGGTGACCTTGAGTTCGACCTTTGACCTCATTTTGAAGGTCAGAGAACAAAATGGCAAATATCTCGCTTATTGCCGACTTTACGGCTTAGGAATCAACTGCGAACAGGAACTGAGATATGCTGAATAATCGCATGACCATGAACTTGATTTTTGACCTCATTTTCAAGGTCAGATCACGAATGGCTTATATCTCACTTATTATCAACTTTACAGCGTAGGAATCAATTGTGGTCAAACTCCAAATGATATATGCTGAATATTCTCATGACCTCGATTTGACCAATGACTTCATTTCCAAGTTTCCTTTGACCTGATTTTCAAGGTGACAGGACAAAATGGCTACAATCTCGCTTATTGACTTCATAGTGTGGGAATCAATGATGGACGTATAGGAAATATTATACGTCAAATATTCTGATGACCTTGAATTTGACCTTTGCCTTCATTTTCAAGGCCTTCATTTTCAAGGACATAATTGCTAATATCTCTCTGATTATTGAATTTACAGCTTAGCAATCAACTGTGGACATGATATATGCTTAATATTATATATGATGAATATTCTCTTGACCTTGATTTAACCAGTGACCTGGCTTACATCTAAAATATTAAACATATATTGTCCGGTAACCGTTGGTAACCTTTTTTCCATTGTATGCCCACTGACAGTGGGCTACTCGTACATAACGGTAGCGGATTCATGATTCGCATGGGGGGAGTTGTCGGTGGAAACGTGAGTGCAAAGTAACCCTCATAAAACTACGAATACCGTTTTTTCTTTACCGTACATATGGTTTACATGTAGGTAGATCATCAAAACGCAGGGCTATACCATGGCAACCCGTGACTGTAGGCCTACCATGACAACCTAACCATGGCAACCGATTGCTAGACCATGAAAAAACATGTACTTATCATATATTTGTTCCATGGGGTTTCTAAATTATTTTCATAGGTTGTTGGGCAGTTGTATACTAATTCCATCAGGTGTACAGTAGAAACAACTACATTTACCACACTGTCTGCCCCTGATGACGCCAGTGTGCCTTTGGATAAACTATTTGGTCGGGCTTTGTTTTTTATTGCAAAATGTTGTACTTTACGTTTGTTATTGGCATCATCAAAATCTGACTGTATTGGTGGTAATAGATTGATACTTACATTGCTAGACCATGACACCCTGTAGCTAGACCATGACAGCCTGTAGCTAGACCATAACAAGCCACTGCTAGACTCTGACAACTCAATGCTAGATCATGACATCATGTAGCTATAACATAACGACCTTAATCAGATCATGACAACTTGTAGCTAGACCTCGAAAACCTCCAGCTAGACCATGACAACCTATAGCTAGACTATGACAACCTCTAGCTAGACCATGACAACCTTAGCTAGATCATGACTACCTCAACCTAGACTATGACAAGCTGTAGCTAGACCATGACAATCTTAGCTAGACCATGACAACCTCTAGTTAGACTATGACAACCTGTCGCTAGACCAGGACATAGATAGATAGAGCTTATTTCAGATGTGCAATGTAACAAATAGTTCATATTACAATACGATTCATAATACATGGGTGCTGCACATTCATGGAAGCCACGGAATACAATTGTCTGTAACACGCGAGTGCCGTGTGACTTCCATACGTATAAACCATAGCACATAATATATACTACACAGACAGGAACAATGAACTAACTGACGGATAACTTTGTATTTACATACAGAGGACATGGCAAAAAGGGATGATAAGGGACCAGGCTCTAATAAGAATACTAGTAGTTATTACAAAAAGATATTTGGGTATTTCATTGCAACTAGGTAAAAATGTAATGTGCTCCAGGATTAGTGATTAAGATCATAACTTTGTCCCATCATGACAAAGTTTAATTCCAAGCTACTGACGTGAGATCGTGAAACAGCCGAGGTTCAGAGGGTGTATACAGCATTTAAAATTCGAAAAACAAAAATACATAATAGGCATATAAAGCAGTGACACATTATACGGCTAACATGTACTCGTAGTTAACACTGGTATATATGAGCTCAGGAGATTTGAGAGTCTTCTTTTGAGGATGACTTTTGATAAGGACGTCCTGGTACTTTCATTAATGGACCTCATCTGGTACTGCCATGCACCTCATAAATGTTTAGCAATGCATCAGGTAGATCATTCAATGAAAAACATATGCAAAAATACCCATATTCAATTTATAACAATCGCTTAGTTTCAACAAACATAAATGTTTAAAGAGAGGAGATGTGGAATCTTTATATTTTGCGCCTGTAATTGCTCATATCGCTCGTTTTTGTATGACAAAAATTATTCAAATAACACTGATAAGCATTTCCCCAGAGCAAGAGACCGTATGTTAAGAGTGGATAAATCAAGCTGTAGTACAGGATTTTTTTGTCGGGCAAAAAGACCAGAATTGCAAAAAGACCAGAAGCTACCTTCTTTTCGACGTACTCAAGATGGGTTTCCCAGGTAAAATTTTGGTCCATATAAATTCCTGGAAACCTCATGGCTGGTACCTTCTCTATGATATCTTCGCCAATATATAAATCATGGAAAACAGTATGTTTTTAGTTTTGGAAGCATTAACTGATTAACTGGAAGCATTCGCCCAAGATATTGGGGTCAATGTTCATTTGATTGTACAAGCTCAGTTTATTATTGCCAGTGAGAAAAACGGTCTTGTCATCTGCAAACAAGATCACGTTACTATGATGTAATGTTCGGGGTAAATCATTCGCATATAATATGAACAATAACGGACCCGGTACTGACCCCTGTGGTTCCACCTAACGAGGGATGGAACAGGTGTTATTATGAAGAACATACTGCCGTCTATCATATGAGTAGCCCCTGAACCACTCCAAGGCAAGACCGCGAATACCACAGTACTGGAGCTTATCCTATAGAAGGTTATGATTAATAGTGTCAAATGCCTTGGAGAGGTCCGGAAACACCGCGATACACTTCTCACCTTTATCAAGGGCGGGCGATACATTGGCAGTGAAGTCCACAAGGGCGTCGATTGTTGATCGTTTGGGCCTGAAGCCATATTGCCCTTCATATAAGATTAAATTTCGCGTGACAAATGAATAGAGACGTTTGTAGACTGCTTTCTCGACGATTTTGGATATATTCGAAAGAAGTGAGATTGGTCTATAATTTGTGAATTGATATTTCGACTTAGACTTGTAAATAGGAATGATATGCGCCGATTTAGTATAATCCGGTACTGACCCTTTTTCAAATGATAAGTTGATCAATATGGAAATAGGGTGGCTGCAGCATGATCGGAGGTCCTTTAACAGCGACATAGAAATTCCGTCGTCACCACGCGATTTCTTGGATTTAAATGAATTCATCATTTCACATACTTCGTCCGTTTTAGTAGGGAAAAGGAAGAATGAGTTTCGATTGGGGTTGTTTTCCATATAAAGTCGGCTTCAACAAAGTCTGACCCACCGTTTTTTTGGTATAATTTTTAAAGAACTGGTCAGATTCACTCGAAACTTTGCGCATGCCATATTCAGTTAGGGGCCTAATTATTGGTTGAACGTTCGATGCTGCAAATAAAGAAAGTGGCGCCATACCCTATTACTTACATGCAAAAATGCCTGCAAATTTCCCGTATTTTCGCTCAGTCCAAAAAATCAGTGGAAGCGTCTAAGAAAACGTCATAGATGTCACCGCATGGAAACAAGTCACTCACTTAGTATATACGATGAGGAACATCGATGACAAGTAATAAAGCAAGATGCATGTCGAGATGGACGTGTAAATTCAGTGGCAAAGACGGTGCAAGCACATATCATGCAGAATATTTACACATTTATTTGCCTGGATTCGTTAATATTTTTCTTGCATATTCAAGTCAAAAAGTCCAATTAAAATACCAGCATAAACATGACACGATGTCACGGTTATAATGGAAACAGTGAAATCTACAAGTCAATTTCATTGTGCAATGTTCGTACTGTCAAAACAGAAACACAGACAAACAGAGAGAGAGAGAGATATATATATATATACAGATAGGTATACGGCATATCATCATTGAAACACAGAGAATTTTTTTTCATCACTAGCATGCATAAATCATAGAATATATCTACGACAAGATCAACATGGTACAAACCAGATTAATAAACTTTTATACAAGTAAACTTTTATGTGAGCAAGAGATAGCTATAGATTCAGTAATGGCTACAAGAAAAGTACTAGTATACCAAGTAGCAGCTGCAAAATTTACAGATTTTGTAAAAATAATGTTATATTTAAAGACGAATGCGTACTACTTACATGGATAATGTGATTTATAACTTAACAGACTAACTTATAAAATACACCACGTGAAATCTAAATTAACATTGTGTAATTTTCAGGACGGAAAGAGACAGATGTAGAAAATATGTCACAACAAGACAATCCGAGATTACAGATCCTCGCCCCACTGATTTAGTAAATTTATGGGTTGATCGATACGGTATGTAAAGATTTGTGAATTACCATGACATTGAACTCTGGAAAATGTTCGAAGGTCAAATGTCAAAATCAAGGGCGTATATTATGCAATTGCTATTGCCCTACAAAATAAACCAATTTTGAAGTGTCTACAATGATTCTTTCAGAAGTTATGGCCAAAAATGTACTTCTCAAATGACCAAGCACTTTTCAGTAGATTCCCACCGACATTAAGGAGTACCGAGCCACGGGAATGCAAATCCATACCCTAAATCTTCTTCTAGTTACATGCCAGAATAGACAAACAAATACACCAATAAACAAACAGACGGTCAGACAGACCCAAATGCGATATCCTTGTCAACTATCCCGACAAGGGTAAAGACAGATGGGGAGATACTGTAAACAAGGAGATAGACACAAAGAGAAGGAGAAAGGTAGATAGATAGACGTGAGGAATGAGTCTTTTATCTCGATGTACAAATAAGAACAAATTTATGCTCAAATTGTCAAAAGAATGCAGCACAAACTATGTACGATAAACTTATTTTGTAAGATTGTAAATGAATATACGATGAATTATTTTGGGTTGCTGCTTAGCCATGAAAAATGATCAATAAAGATTAACCTTCATGTAGAGCTCGTAACTGTATGAGAATTATTGTTTAACAATAGGACTGTAAAAATCAGAATATAATGCACAATAAACTTCATTGCAAAATGAAAATTATTTTCTTGATATCTTTAGTGATCTTGTTTTCATAGTTTATAGGTTTTGTGTTTCATTTGTTTTAAGAAGCACGTGCTGCATAACATGTAAATAATGCTTTTTAGATACTGGAGTATATTTTTTCTCTTCAAATGAGTTTGAGGCCTTGAAGACGGGTGAAATCGCACACGTATTTTATCTACCAATCTCTAATTTATATATCTTTTGCTTCAGGACTTTAAGTATGTCTTGTTTGATAATGATGGATCCCAATGTGCCAGTCTTCTTTCCTGGAATGTCTGCAGTTGAGAAACTTTGCACATCTGGCAAACCCAGTCTTGTTTTTTCTTGATTGATGCCATGGCTAGTTTGAGTTCGCATCTGTAAAATGTGTGTTCATGGTTTGTGAATTTTTCTGTGTACACATTGCATTCAATGGTTGTGCATTTTGATTATATGTTTTATAATCCATGATTTTTATTACTGCAATGTTTCATAAAACATTGCTTGTAATATATGCTGTTCAATGGTTGTGCATTTTGATTACATGCTTTTCAATATAACTCACTTCGGGAGGCATGCTTTGTGGAACCAGTGATCTTTAGCGTCACAACCTATCCAAGAGGTGCCTCTACCGTCTGCTAGCATACAAATTCCACACTGCTGATTTTGACTTGGTCTCGATTTTTGGCTACGCCTCTTATTGTTTGCCGCGGATGTTGAAGGTTGTGGGCTGCCATGTGGTCCATCACGAGCATCGTCATCATCGACTTCCGCACCTTGGGCATCAGCATCGGCATCCATCCCGTCATCATCCCCCTCAGCATGCTCATCCCCCCCCCCCTCATCATCAGCATCACCATCCACCTCATCATCAACCACATCTGCATCTCCATGATCATCAGCCTCAATCGTAGGGTCAGTGCCATCATCATCCTGTTGATCATCTTCGTCTTCATCTTCATCGTCATCGTCAAACAGTGATATAACGAAGGGATCAATTTGGTCTATTTTGGAGTCGGTTTGCCACTGCTTTTCTTCCAATTTTTTCACATGCCTCTCCCAGTTCTCCCACAATGACCGTGCCTTACATTCTCTGTGAGCTTCATTATAAAGTCGTTCCACAGTATCCATTTTGCCTGTAGGATTTTTTCTTCCTACGTAGCCCTTCAGGAACCCCATCGCCAGCTCAATGGGATTGAACTGGCAATGGTAAGGGGGTAACCGGACAACCTCCATGCCAGCCTCTTGTGCCATTTCATCACACACATATTTCTTTGATGGTTTGTGTGCTTTGGCCAAAAGGTTTAGTTCAGGTAACAAAATATTGTTACCGAACGGGATACCTGCACAAATAACATTTACATAGCAATATAAATATATATTTGATGATTTACAACAAAACGAACCAGTTATTTGTCTTTCCATTGTCCATTCAAATGGCTGTGTAAGACTCGATCCCTAATCGCATATTGTAACTAAGCACTATTGCCCGCATGCATGCCTTCACGTCAACACGTGAAAAAAATAGCTCAAGAGCTAAGAAAGGTTACCGCACAATGTTTTACATCTTAGATAATAGCCATTTTGTCCCGTGACCTTGAAAACCGGACAATGTTGTACATCTTAGATATTAGCCATTTTGTCCCGTGACCTTGAAAATCGGACAATGTTTTACATCTTAGATATTAGCCATTTTGTCCCGAGAACTTGAAAACAAGGTCAAAGGTCAAATTCAAGGTCACAAGAATATTCAGCATATATATCATTTCATGTCCACAATTGATTCCTAAGCTGCAAATTCGACAATGAGCAAGATATTAACCATTTTGTGCTCTGACCTTGGAGATGAGATCAAATTCAAGGTCATGACAATATTCAGCATATATCATTTCCTATATGTGCTCAATTGATTGCAAAGCAGGTCAATAAGAAGCGAGATATTAGCCATTTTGTGCTTTGACCTTGAAAATGAGGTCAAATGTCAAATTCAAAGTCATTACAATATTCAGTATATAAAGTTTACCATATGTTCACAATTGATTATTAAGCTGTAAAGTTGATAATAAGCAATATATTAGGCATTTTATGCTCTGACTTGAAAATTATATCAAAGGTCAAGTTCAAGGTGTTGATAATATTCAGTATACATATATCATTTCATTTCCTATATGTGCTCAATTGATTGCAAAGTTGTAAGTTCGATAAAAAATGAGATATTAACCATTTTGTGCTGTATTACTGAACAGATTTTGAGAACATGGCTGCCAAAGTCCAAAATCAGGCATTTTTCGTCAAAAACAGCCGCCATTTTGAAAAAAATGCGGAAATAAAAAAACTAAAAAAATACCTTCTTCTTGAATTATTTTTAAGTAATTCTGTGCATAATTCCAGAAAAATTCGCCCGTAAACAAAAAAGATAAAAATGTGGACGACCACGACGGAAGACGGACGCAACGCCACGCC
Source organism: Terebella lapidaria (assembly GCA_949152475.1). Classification (NCBI taxonomy): domain Eukaryota; kingdom Metazoa; phylum Annelida; class Polychaeta; order Terebellida; family Terebellidae; genus Terebella; species Terebella lapidaria. The sequence continues at coordinate 75,682,063 of OX424555.1, forward strand.
AATAGGTTATTGGACCAAAGGTCCGGTAACCTAAAAAAGAGCTTTTATTAGACAATCAGCACTCAAGATCATCTGAGGTCAAACTCATATTCACGAAAAATTCACCATTTATGAATTCCTGTATGATAATAATGCAAACCTAAGGCCAATTAGATAAAAAAAAAAACCCAGGCAAACAGTGATAACATTAATTATAATGTGACCAGATCTATTACGATTCCCTGGTTTCTGAGATTTATCCAGTTTGTTGTTCGAAATGGTTTGTTTGTAGAACTCTGTTTATTTTTCTATAGCAACAATTGTAATCTAACCCGATTGGGGAACCCACATATTATTTTCGCATGAATAATGTACTGTAATTATGTAATGTTTGGGATTAATCATGGAACACAAGGAAATGAAATAACATATTTCCACATAGTTTATTCATCATATATTACAGTGTACAAAATTATTTCGATAGTTAAATTGATAATGCAAAACGGTTTCATGCGGTGTTACGTCCCTCCCTGGTAACGTAACCTTGACCTTCATTTTAGGCGCTTCCACATGACCAGTAAACATGCTCGCTTCGTCTGCACATTTCAGCATTTTGACTCATAAGTAACACAGCAGTGAACTGGTTATTTCTTGGTATATACACGAAGGTAGGCCTCTGACTGTAGTTTCAGGTGATACCAAACATGTTTCATTAGCATTCATTTTCTTCTTTAAATATCGATTTTTCGGTGGGTCAGACTTTGTTGACGCCGACTATAGTACTGAGACGATTTTGAGGAAGCAGGTATGGCTTCCGCATATCGTTTTCCGATATTCGAGAAATATTTATAAAACTCATTAGCTACTGTGTCACTGTTATTTACAGGCACACCATCAAACCATAAATGTATCAACGAGTGTACTACTGTTTCTAGCACGTCCTGTCACTAAATTTAAAATCCATGTTTTACGAATGTCGTCTTTATATTCAGTCAATAATTCTCTGTGATGCGGAAGCTTTGCCTGCCTCTTTGCAGAGCTATAAATATTTCTATAGCGTATTTATTTGATGAACTGTACACTATCCCTATGCCTAGCAACTGCTTTACCACACAATCTGTCGCGTTTCCTACGACACTTGACAAGTATAGTGGTTATCCACGGCTCTCACTGTATGTACCGGTGGGGTATGACCACACGTTTGACAGGTGCACAATGATCCAAAATTGGCTTAAATTCGCCAATGAATATATCGTAGGACACATTAACGTCATTTCTATTCAAGTATTCCGAGGTATTGAGTTTATTGCCTGCGCAATTTGGGTCTTCTGTGCGTAGCTCAAAGGCCTGTGCTCAAAACTCAAAAACAATGGCTCTTTGCGTGTTGGTTTGTGCTTTTCGCTCATGCAAAAAATTCAGGAAAATTATCTGAACATCCATTCAGCAAAATGCGGGAATCTATATTTTTCATATAAATATTGTCAATTAACGTAGCACTGGTGTGAACAATGCGTGTTGGTCTCTTGATGGTGGGTAGAATACCAGCCGATATGAACATGTTTAACAAGTAACCCAGAGTGGAGATAATTATTTTTGTGGCCAGAAGAAATATGTTGGGATTGGATAGTTTATGTGATTAATAACCTTAATTTTTTGGATTAAATTGCTCATAATTCTCTTTATAATGAACAAAGAAGAACATATCTATAGGTGTATATCCGAGCACAGACATTCAATGGTTTTAATGTTGCCCAATGTTTTGGATCAAATTGATAGTTTATGCGTCTATTTTGGTCTGAAAAATATTCGTCATCACATTTTATCACTTTTATATCGTAAACTATGAAAATTGGCAACCTTTCGTAATTGTTGTGCTAACATCAGACATTTAGCTCAATATATTTGTTGCGCTACTGTAAGCGTATGTGTTACGGTAAATCAACAAATATCGCAAAACTCTCACAGTATTTGCGTTTATTCACAAGATAAAAATGTACAACCTCATGGAAACAATCAGAAATATTATTTTTGAAAGTGATGTGGTCCTTTTGTTGAGATTGCTTTATTTAACAAATGATAGCAGGACCGGGTCCACTCATGCCCACCTTCCTTGGGACTGTTTTTACCCAAACTTAGAAGACCAGCGCGACGTGCTGGCCAATAACTTAGACGAAATAAATTATATTTTGATGATAAGTTTTTAAAAGGGTGATATTTTCAGGATGGGCTAAGACTAAAGGACCCCAATGTACTGTGTATTCGTTCACATCGTGCGTTTTTACGGTATGTTCAAACTCCACTGCAGGGTCATCCGGATTTTTTTAACGGTGCTGTGCCAATTGATTGATAACGAATTTCAGAAACTGATCATTCCACTTTAAGCGATACACCAGAATACGCGATACACCAGATTATTCAGATTACGAGTTTATCGTTGTGTTTGATCATCATTGAAAACTCACGTTAAGGTGTGATTGCACGTAACTTACCGGTGACTGCACTGAGGCACTTTTCCATTGACTTATAATGCGAATGTAAAGGTAACAAAATCACCAAAACAATACAATCCCCTGACCTAAAACTTGGCTAGCACACACACAATTACGCATGGATGATGAACCGAGACATGGTTTCATAAATGATATCACGAAAGCTGTGCAATTTGATGATTGAATAAATCATTTTATACGTTTCACCAAAACGAAGATTCGAGTGTTCTGCTTGACAAGCACTGGCTGTTGCATATATTTATTCCTTGTTGTCGTCAAAATAATGAGAATATCTAGGGCTATACTTTCTGTGAGATGAATACAATGAGCTGAACATTCATAATCCCAAACACCTCGGTGCACCCGAGTGCATATCACCTATGAGTTTTACTGGCCTCACTAGCTATTTGCTGCACAGCATAATCCTTTCGCTCGCATTGTTGTGAGTGTATTTTGTAGACTGAGAAATAGGTCGGAAAATGACATATGAAAACGATGAATTTAACAAATTTAACATTGCTTAGTAAGAAACAGAGTCTCGGTTAGTAATCCTTGATGGCTAACAATCAGAAAGGCAAAGTTTCACGTTGATTGGAAGTGTGTAAATTCATGAATTTGTTACCTTTATATTTACATTATAAGTAAATGGACAGCTGGTCACTGCCAGGTTCATGACGATCACATGCAATCAATCCTTAATTCCTCTATTTAAAATGCTAATATAACTCCATTCACATACCGTTATTATTCTATTCACTGTGTGTGAACTTCTATGTTGGTTTGCAGAAATAAATAACAGTTCTTGCATTATTTCCATGTCGACCATGTTTTTGTACGGTCTTGTACATTTAGTGGTTCAGATATTTGACAATCAGAGAGGTCTTCATCAGAGAGGTTTTCATATTAAGAAAAATATTTGTTATGACAAACATGTAGAAATCAACATTTGAAGGTCGGCCGTATTCCACGTTTGCATCACGAATCAAAAGGCAGAGGTGGACGACCCCAGGTGAAGGAAGTTCCTAATGAGCGAGCGTCTTATTAGCACGCGATCAGACAACACTTGCCAGCTACAGAGATTCCTTGGTTATCCACAGCTACGTACACCAAGCATGTGTGTTGTCCTGATTTTACGAACAGCCAACAACGTCTAGAAAACACATGCGCAAATATCATAAATGTCATGAATGTCATGAAATGTGTGTTGAAACTTTTACCAATTGCTCACACCAGTGGTAAAAATAAGTTATGTGTTGGAATTAGTTTCAAAACAACTTTAATATTGTTTGTGAAGGATTTTCGGTCGTGTGTGTGTGTGTGTGTGAGTTCCTCAAAACTACATATATATTCTACGCCTGGAGATGAAGAATCACAACACGAGGGGTTCGATTCGTCAGCTGTCTAATTTACAGGTGTTGAAATCAATATTGAAATTTTATCGGTACACGGCGGCTAAAGTATCAAATTTCCAGTCCTCCAGACGAAAACAAACATCAAAAGTGCCATGTCCAATTGCTCGCATCAAGTATCCATCAAGAAAGACTTGAATAATAAACCACTGACAACAGATAAGAAAGAAACATACTTTTCAAAGATCATAATTATTCACAGACAGTTTGATGAAGGCCATAGAGTTCGGCTAGAGTGTAAGTATGAACCTATCACCGCCAATACCAGATTTTGATGTCCGTGGAAAACCTAAACGACAACATTTTGGAATAGAAACAAAGCTTGACAAAATAGTTTATCCAAAGACACACCGGGGGCAGACAGTGTGTAAAATGTCGTTGTTTTATTACATTGTACACCTGGTGGAATTTGTATACAACTGCCCAACAACCCATCAAAACAATTCAGAAATCCAAAACAGACCCCTTGGAATATGTGGATGGATGACAAGTGCATAAATACCCGATCACAAGCCAAAAGACTACTGTGTATGGTATCCCCTGCGACAGATTTAACGTCCACCAGCTGTGACACCCGCTCAGTGGTATGACGCATTGCCCTCTTCCTTGTGTTTAGGTCACACACTTGTGTCACAGTTCTATTATGTTATATGCATGTATATGGTTTTAACATCTAATGCTCTACCAAATAAGATGTTGATTGTATTACAAAAATATCAATAAAATATATTGTGTTATTGTGATTTCGCGCACATCGTCGATATCTAGTCAATGACAAACCATAATGTGCTGTTCTATCAACCTTAATTCAATTTTAAGGGTCGAGTCACTCGAGCTAGCAGACGAGTGTTGCCGTTAGTCATTGCCGAACGGGGGTTGAGTGAAAATAATTAAATGGGACGTCGTATCGTCGCCCATTCAGATCAAGAAAGAACATATGGTGCATAAGAACAGAGATAATACCCACGAAATCCACACCTTCCGATAAAAAACAACCAAGTATTCAATTTGTGAAGTTGCTCTACAAACTACGATTTCATTGATAATTATCTGACAATTATTGTCCCTTCATATCACGTTAAAACGACACAGATAATAGGCTTACAATGCGAATATTATTTCGCTTCCAATATCACTGGCTGGTCAATTGATGAAGATTTTATGGACATCACCACCTCGGAAGTTACGACTGCTTGATCACTTGATGTAGCGCAACTGGCATAAACCATAAGTGCATCAACACGTTTGCTGTACCACTTCTCTTCAAATAAGATTTCATTTTTGTAATAATGTGATAAGAGCAGTCCGCATAAGAGCAGTTGCCACTCATCTCCAGATGCGTTCAATTGTTCCAGTTTTGAGCATTTAATACTAGAATGGCGTCTAGCACAGATAAGCCAAACTCACTGATGTCAAGTTAGCGCCTCGGTGGTGTCGATGATAGTACAAAGGCAATCAGGTGACTCGAATGATTGCAGGAAACAGTATGACTCATTTCTGGAGACGTCGGATTAAACTCGGTCAATCAAGCTTGGCACATGGAGCTAAACGAACGCCGTTATCGGGGCAGAACTGCTCTGGCATGAATTACAATCAAGCACAAGACCATTGATCAAGGCACCTGAATTATCTTGGGATGCTATCAACAGCCATGTCAGCATAAACCAGATCATTATACACGCTCCAAGCCCTCACCCATGTGGGAATGGATCCTAAAATGCCAAAGCGCAAACTACACCCTTGTGACGAGTGCAGGACATGGCTGAAATCCCCAAAATATTCAGCTGTCATTTCTTGATATTCGGGGAGTCGCTAGGGTACAAATTGACCACTGCACAAGCAAATGGGACTGATATACTACCATAGGGCAGACACTTCCAAATGTCCGGATCGATTATCTTGATTCTCGAGCGCTTTATTACTTAACGTAATGTCCCGCTCGATATTTTCATATGCTGTCACGCATGCTAAAACACTACACATTATATACTATATACAACATAATCGAAGACAAATATGTCCCGGCTAATTTGCATACATCGTGTATGACAACAAGTCTCCAGGGACACTGAATCATGCCCATTATGCTATTAATCTGCCAATACACGACAATATCACTGCCACACAAACATGATGATGGCAAAGAAAGTTACTGTACAGTTCCAGGTTTGTAGCTTTCATCTGATATCACAATGAATCAGTCACGTTACCAGTGGGCTACTTGTAGCAATATTGACCGTAGCACATTGACCATAAACATAACGTTTTTTTTTTTAAATTGAGTCAATACACAGATACAATTTTGCCAAATTGTTTAACACTTTTTTTGGAAATGAGCAGTTCGAAAGCACGTCATGAAAGCACATCGATTGAAAAAGCACGTTAAGACTGTTCTCGAACTGGAAAAAATGTGTGCCATTTACTGTCGAACTCAACATTGCTTATACATACACATGTATACACACCCATGCGTATACCGTGTGTATGTTACATGCAGGGTTTATACATAACTCAATGATTGAACAGAAGATCTATAGCATTTACTAATACTATAATGGATGACGTTTTTGGCCTAGGAAAAAATGTTCATTTGTATACGCCGGAGGTAGTACATCATTGCCCTATTGATGCTTGTTCTAGAAATTGAAGGCTTCCCACCATGACAGCTTACATGGTGGAGTTGTTTGCAATAAATATCAAATCATTTGGTGCAAGATTTCAAACTTTACTTCAGTTATGTGGGAATGGAAATATGCAGCAACAATGCCAAGTTGTTGTGATAACAGATCAATAGTCGTTACTGGGTCACACCAAATTGTGAATTTGGCCTCTTTTTCGGTGAAAAAAATCCTACTATAAAATATATATTGTTTTACAAGTACAATTTTATATCTACAGGTTTTTATTCAGAATTTTCCAAACTGATGTTTTAAAAACCCCAATTATTTCCTACATGGATTTTTAACAAAACTATTTGTATGTAGAATGTTCTTATATCCAGGATTTCTTGAGCCCTCATCGGCGGACCTGAATAGATAGCATATCTTGCGCCCTTGTGCCACAGAGGGGCGGACCCTATAACAACGGTGATGAGCACGCCAAGCATTCTTACTTCGGAGCGCTGGATGTTTCTCTCGGCATTGCTGATCCGAATACCATCCACCCTCGTCTTCCAAACCTTGACACAGAGTACAGCACGGTGATGAGCAGCAATGGTACCATATAATACTTCAGGAACATAACGCGGAGAATGAATCATCTCTCGAAGCCTGGGTTTTTGAACTGCGGGTAACACTGTGTAAGATATTTCTCGTCAGGAGAGGAAATGAACCTTTCGGATCGTCTAATTCGTTGAGCTTTATGCCAAGTCCAAATCGCACGTTCTTTTTAATGGTTCATTTCACCAACAAATCGAGAGTTCAATGGCACTTTCATACGTTCCTTCGTACTCCTAAACGTCCAGCTATCCCGCACATATAAGTTTAATAATACTGCTTAGGTATCACAGTTCTTGATTATCTTCTTAGTTGGTTTACAGTAACATCATTAGTCCTTTCGTTCTCATTTGACTCCAGCACAGGTCAATGAGTAGTCTGAAAGATGGATTCTCCTTCAAAAACTCAAACTGGATGTCTTGTAGGAAATGTAGGTGTCATGTGACGTGAATGTCGAGGCGTGATTGGCTGTAGAGTTACGCGTGTATGACGTAACTTGATGATATGCGCCTCTCGACTGGGAAATGTATACTGCTTGTCAAAAATTATCATGTAGTGTTGGATAAGTTTGTAATCTGTATATGCAAGTCGGCGCGTGTATCTCTGCGTGATTGAATGTAGGGATGTGGTTTTAGGGGAGTGAGTGAGCCTATACTATAGGCTAAAATATACTACGACTCGATTCAGGACCGATTGGTTGTTCTGGTTCAGAACAGTGCACACGACTTGGCTGTTTGCAACAGCCCACGGTATTCTTAGACACATTGGGACCAGCCAGATCATTATCTTTTGTCATTCTTTATGTTACATTTTGCAACCATCAACAGGGGTGCATGTGATATTTGATGGGATATCTTCACCGGGTGCCTCGAAAGTGCCCATCTTAATTCATCAGATTTGCAGACCTTACAATCAGACCTTACACTTTTTCACAGTGACATCATTATTCATTACCTCTCGAAAGCCACAGCGACCAGTGTTGACTGTCGCACTAACTACAACAACTTGCCTGCAGGGTATCGCCTTGCACACCAGTCCCCGAACAACCACTCCGTAAAACACAGCAAACTCATGTTAAACATCATCGCTTTTGTCATTCAGTTTTTTGCAAAGATATTACGTTATGTCAACAGAGGTAATGGACCCGTGACTAGTAGACCTAGGACGATAGATTCCTGCTTACGTGTTGCAATATGCCTGAGTAATGAAATAGTAATACGGTTATTTGTTATTCTCGAATATCATTTCGATGCTGCATTTGTTCTGTGCAGTTAAGATTGCGTATCGAGTACGATCCACATACTTTCAATGGTTCCATACCATGTGCAATTTCGGATCATATCTCGGCCGTTTAATAACAAACTTACATGAAATTTGGAATGTATATTCTCGATATATACATGTAGCTGACGCAAATAAGAGATTGAAGATTTTATCAATAAATTAGTATATAAATGGAGTTGAATATTGCTTGAACAAATGTAACTTACGTTGCGTACACGAAGCATCACATGGTGTAGTTTCTTAACTACAGCGAGTGCACATATCTGTGATAAATAACCTACTCTTATATTTCAAGTATCCCATCGATATTCATCTCAAATTGATGCGCAAAAGTGTATATCTATTGCGATCCCCTGAAAATGTCTGGTGCCGCTGGTCAGTGGAGCGCTAAGTACAGATCAGCGGATTATTCGTATGGCAAATACCGTCAATGCTCAGCTGTCGAGAACGTTGTACTCAGGAATGAGATGTTGTTGTGATTTTGGTTCTATACTGCACTTAGAAAATATTAGAGTCGCTGAATTCTTGATGTACTTTGCGGTTGAGTTTACAATACCAACGGATATAGACGTTATTAATGCGATTGATGATCGATTTCTTTTGCCCAGTGTATCTTCAATGCCGATGATATATAACATGCTATTTTGACCATCAAAATCCCATCAAGTGTTGAAGTAAATCCCAAAACAGGCAGTAGGTTATTGTTCTATGATATGTAGTCTAACCATAGTCAAGAAACTGTACCCTAAAACGCTGTCTGTTTTCTATGTAAGTTACATTTGATTGGCGATGTATAACGTTCAGGATCTGTATGAATATGGACTAGGTCTTCAATCTGGTCATTGGACAAGCCTTGTAGTCATGGATAGAACCTACGCAACAATTTTCAGCGCAATCCATGAAAACACTGCAGAGTTATAGGCGAAACAAAACATACCAGAATTCTGCTGATAAGGCATGGATCCTGACTGATAAGCATCCTTAATAGCAATGTCGGTATATGATGGGTGCAATTTAGGTACAGTTTAACAAGTTTCTGTACGAAAGAACAACATGATTGGCCAATTTCACCTGTCTGTTATCTGAAACCTTCTAGTTAATATCATGTTTTGGTATGCTAGGACTGCTTCCTGAGCAAATAAAAACCTTATTTTGGACGATGGAAAACGAACTATCGGAGATTGTGCATTCAATTCACGAAGTAACAATTCACAGATGTGTGTGTCAGGCAAAAAAGATTAGATTGAAATCAAACTCCCTCGGTTCCATGCAATTGGATCAGTGCTGGTTGTCCTTCACTTTGTTCTTTTCATCAAGCTATATCTCTTTCCTGTCATTTTACTTGATCACTTGAAGTTGGAACCAAATTTTAAAATCAACCAAATCTAGCATTCTTGTTTGTCACGCAAACTTGAAAGTACATCTTGAGATTGTCAGGATTAAATAGGAAATATGCACAGTTCGACGACAGAAAATCGCCGTTAACTTTATTTCTGCACGAGTATGCCTAAACATATGCCCCTTTGTGATGGATTTCGTTGCTAGTTTCTGATGGAGATAGTGAGTTTCTTGACATTACCACTCTTGGTGCTTTGTATCCCTTGATGCAATGTGATTCCAGCTTACTCGCATATGTTCCAAGTCAATCGAGCATGAACGAAGTCATGTCAGAGGTAACTCTGAATGACGCACAAAACAAGAAAATCGGCTCCTAGTATTGTCATAAACTTGATTTATCCAGCTGATTAGGCATAGTGTATGTTTTGTAACCTATTTCTCTGAGACCACAGGCATATTTGTAGTTGATTCGGAACAAATAGTTTTTCTCCCGATATCACTGTAAAACTTCTAAGCAGAAATTTGTTGATTATTGATTGTTGATTATGTAATGTGAATTGGGAAAGCCTAACACATCCCCAGCGAATAGAAACACGTAAGATTGAAAGCCGTAAACATATTTAATAAGGATCATGCACTGACCTAGGCCAAAGGCTCCTATTACGTTACACACGAACGCAACTGCCGGGACGTCTCAAGGTCTATAACTCGCGTAGTATATCAATCACATTGAGTAAGGAGCCTACGCGGTGCACTGGGGTTGTACCGGGTAGACACCCGCGCTTTCATTGGGCTCTACTGAGAATAAATGTCGTTGATGGTCCTTTCGTTGGTCAACTTCACCTAGGTATGAACACGGTAGAGCCTGTCTTCAACATGGCAGAGCACAACGTCAGTATGGCAGTTTGCACCGATGTCTACGCCGATGAGGATATGATGCCGAAATTTGGCTATTTTGGCTGGTCACTCACTGAGGATCACCCATGACCATCGAGCAACCATCGGACACTGTGGACACGTCGGTGGAGGCAGAAGAAAATACACAAACACATTTTCTTGTGGTGACCGGTGAAAAAAAAGACATGGTAGTGAATCGCTAGCACGCCTGCCAGCGACCGGCCAGAGCCCCTTCAGATGCCCACCGAGTGCTGAGGGGATCAACCAAATTTTCCGGCCGACCAATGTGCGTAGCTCACCAGGCGATCATCGCAGGGTCTCCTGTCTGGCGCCGATTTATACATATCAGACGGTCACCGAGCATATATCAGTAGGGTATCATGTGGTCTCCGTTAGGGCATCGTTAGTTGGTCAGTCTTTCTTGAAATATGAACAGACAAGGTGATGACGCGCGATCGTATGTGAATGTAGCAGATGCCTGACAAACTATCAACGGCGGCCGGAACATCGGTAAATACCACGGTGACCGTTGTACCGACATTGGCCGGCAACCTATGCAAATGTGACTCAGGCATCAAACGACGTCGCCATGTCGTGAAAACTGCAGTGGCCGATGCTACCCTCTCAACCAAGTGGTTCATCCTTGTGTCGCAAAAAATACACCACAGTAGACACTGGCACACTCTAATGTCTACACGGTACCAACATGGCAGCATTGAATGCTGCAGGAACACGGTAGAGGTTCTGACCCCAGTATACCATGGTCTACCGGTATGTCAATCTCATGATGGTAAGGCATTGACATGATTGGATAAGGTATTGGAGCCGGTATAGGTAGGGAGGGGGGCAGGTTCAGTGAGTACTGGATGTTTTTTTCGTACCGGTCAAGGAAACAGACTAATCAGCAGCAGTAGTCATCAGCATGGGAAGAAGAGTTTCTAGCAAAACACACGAATTCAGAACCCAAGACTTCGTATGACAGATTCAAGATATATTTGACACCAAATTCGGACTGGGCAATGCGATTGTAGTCGAACGACAACGGGAGACATACATGTATTACTAAAGGGTAGGTGATTACCGAAAGGATGCTGGGATCATTTGTGCTCCAGTCTCACGTTTATATCCATCAGAATCAAGCTATCCGCCAATTGCATGAGTGTCGGTACGGGGTTTACTGCCCAAGAAGTGTGTAGTTTATTGTGTCAGCGGTGCTACACAGCCACTTTTCATTGCAAGGAGAGAAAATTGTCAATTCAAATGAAGCTCGTCAATATGGTGTAAAATGACAGACGGCAGAGAATGCTTATTTGGGCACTGTCTCGTCGCGTGACGAATGCAACAAATCAAGGTGTCATTTATGGTGATTTACGGCTGGTAATAAGGTATAGTATTTTTGGGTTGTGACGTGAGTAGTGTCATCAATTATAACAATAAAATGGTATTTCAGAAACTGAGCGACGCTATAGTCATGTCCCCCTCCTAAATAAGCAACGATGATGCTAAAATGATTGTGGACATTGACTGGAGTGAGTACAGTACAAGAAGTGAACATTTCATGTTAGAAGTGGTACTCTGCTGCTGTTTGTGTGTGGAATTCCACTCACATCGTCAATGATATTTACATTCTGGATGTCGCACCAAGGTCACGAACCCTGGTGTGTGAGCGGAGCTGACAGAGTTCTCACGACAAAAATAGTACTCAACAAAGCCAAGAAAACTGAAATGACTTTGACGTGCTTTAAATCAGAAAAATTACTTTGTCGGACTTTGAAGGAGCCAAGGCAAACGTTTCTGTCAGAAACCAATGCTAGTTTGCATGACTGACATGAGTACATTTTTCGATGACACACTCGATAAATGTCATTAATCAAGTAATAAAAATCATCTAATGTATAACCACTATGCAAATCAATTTCATCTTCGCTTCACCCAAATTATTCATGGAATTAATTCGTGAGCGTTGTCGGGCAAAAGCATCTTCATCGTTTGTCAGGTGACTACATTGCTTGTATCACGAATACTAGATTAGGATGTCTAATATCATGCATTTATGTACATAAAGGTTTGTTTCATATCACAGGTATGAAAGATATGTTTCGAATATTAGAAGCGATTTGGCATATGAATCATGTTAATCAGGAACTTTCAATCCCCTGAGAAAATGATACACCACTGGAAGAAAGCATTCATATATATTGGGGGGGGGGGGGGGGGGGTGGCAGTGAGTACTGGACGTTTTTTTTCGCCCCGGTCAAGGAAACAGACTAATCAACAGCAGTATTCGTCAGCATGGAAAGAAGAGTTTCCAGCAAAACCCAGGAATTTAAAACCCAAGACTTCGTATGACAGATTCAAGATATATTTGACACCAAATCAAGACTGGGCAATGCGATTGTAGTCGAACGACAACGGGAGACATACATGTAAAGGGTAGGTGATTACCGAAAGGATGCTGGTACCATTTGTGCTCCAGCCTCACGTTTATGTCCATCAGAATCAAGCTATCCTCCAATTGCATGAGCGTTGGTACGGGGTTCATTGCCCAAGAAGTGTGTAGTTTATTGTGTCAGTGGTGCTACACAGCTACTTTTCATTGAAAGGAGAAAAAAATTGTCAATTCAAATGAAGCTCTTCAATATGATGTAAAATGACAGACGGCAGAGAATGCTTATTTGGACACTGTCTCGTCGCGTGACGAATGCAACAAATCAGGTGTCATTTATGGCGATTTACGGCTGGTAATAAGGCATAGTATTTTTGGGGTGTGACGTGAGTGGTGTCATCAATTACAACAATCAAATTTTATTTCAGAAACTGAGCGACGCTATAGTCATGTCCCTCTCCAAGCAACGATGGTGCTAACATGAATATGTGGACAATACTGGAGTGAGTACAGTACAAGGAGTGAACACTTCATGTTAGAAGTGGTACTCTGCTGCTGTTTGTGTGTGGAATTCCACTCACATCGTCAATGATAATTTACATTCTGAATGTTGCACCCAAGTCACGAACCCTGGTGTATGAGGGGAGCTGACAAAGTTCTCACGCTAAGAATAATACTCAACAAAGCCAAGAAAACTGAAATTACTTTGACGTGCTTAAAAATGGAAAACTACTTTGTCGGACTATGAACGAGCCAAGACAATCGCTCCTGTCAGAAATAAATGCTAGTTATCATGATTGACATAAGTGCATTTTTTGATGACACACTTGATAAATCTCATTAATGAAGTAATAAAAATCATCTAATGTATAACCACCATGCAAATCAATTTCATCTTGACTTCACCCACATTATTCGCGAATGTAAGTATCAATCTATTACCACCAATACAGCCAAATTTTGATGAATCCAATAACAAACGTAAAACACAACATTTTGCAGTAGAAACAAAGCCCGACCAAATACTTTATATGAAAAATACTTTATATGACCAAATACTTTATATGAAATTATTTTGTGAGCGTTGTCGGGCAAAAGCATCTTCATCGTTTGTCAGGTTACTACACTGATTGTATCACGAATACTAGATTAGGTTGTCTAATATCATGCATTTACATACATAAAGGTTTGGTTCATATCACAGGTATGAAAAATATGTTTCGGATATTAGAAGCGATTTGGCAAATGAATCATGTTAATCAGGAACTTTCAATTCTCCGAGATAATGATACACCACTGGAAGAAATCATTCATATATAATAATTTGAATGTCGCATTGTGATAATAGCCCGAAGGTGTATAAAACATATTATTAAAAATGGCATTATACATTACTAGTATGTTAGAATCAATAAGTGTGCAATTTTCACAAGACAGTATCTAGTCGTGCCTATTCCACCATTTTTCCTTTTTGTCCTTACATTGGGTTTAGCAAACATAGACATGTGGGTCGGATGTTGCGTCATGATATCTCAGATTGTATACATCATGTTCCATGGCAATGAAGTGACCAATGAAGTATGAATTCCCTTCTGCTGATTCCAGTAATTACTTATTGACCCACGGGAAGGCCAGTGATTCCAGGTATGCCGTCTGCTGTCGATGTCACAGGCGGGCAAGAGAATAATGGGAAAACTAATTATAGCAGGGACTAATTGGAAGGTGATAAAACATATTGTGAAGGTAATAAACGAAGCGAAGAACCAATTAATTCGTGACTACGTATCAACAAAGGCACTTGAACTGCTGTTGGCAAAACGTGACACGAGAAAGGTTGCTGAACTTGTAGTCTGGACAATAATCCTGCCTAATACTTCTTTACATTATGCGATACCCTTATGCGATACAGCTTATGCGCAGACCATCGTATTTGTATCATCATTGATAAAATTCCTGCATTATTGTATCCCCCGAACGTAGTTCGGCGGAAACTATGGATTTGACTCCGTCGCGCCGCCGTCGCATACGCCGTACAGATTTTCTTGTGAATGCTCTGCAGGTTGCAAACTGTACCGATTTCGATAATCTTTTAGAGGGACATGTCTTATGGTAATATCACGACACCAATCGAGTTTGGTCTCTATTGCAACCAAATTGGCCGATTGGCGACACATTTCTTTCTCACACTGGTCTGTTTAGCACACATTGTATGTGAACGCACTACGGGTGGGAGTTTCCGATGAATGTTGATGAAATCGCACAGACTCAGACTGTAACTGAGAACGACAGTTACACGAAACCTAATAATCCACGGTTACACGGTTTTATAATCCATTCCTGTGACAAACCTCTGGAAAGTATTTGGTAAGAATAATAAGTTAATGAATATGTTAGTTGTTTTGAGTACTGGATTCTTGTTCAGAATAGAGAACAATATTATCGGTCGCCATGACTACGTACTGTTGTTTTTCAAGGAACCTCTCAAGCTGCATGGAATAAAAATAGTTAAGGTCCGGAACTTTCATTACTGATATTGATTACTGATAATGATTACTGATCATTACGATAAAAAAACACACCGGCCTGGCATTAATGATATTTTGCCTGAATTAACATATTTTGGGCAACAGGGATGATAGGGCCCAAGGGGATACACCCACGCGGTCGTCTAGTTATACCACGCTGCAACTCGTTTTCAAACTCAAAGAAATAGACAAAAATATTTTGACAAACATGCTGAGAACAAACAGTTGAAGTTCGGTCATATTTCACGTTTGCAAGACGAATCAAAGGGAAACGAATCTAACGAGCAAGCGGCCGAGTAGCACGCGACAAGACAACCCTCGCTGGCCACATGCAACAAGCCTTCTACCACTGTGTACACAGAGCTTTTTGGTCATGATTCCATAAAACAGCCAAAAACATTGAGAATACATCCGCACAAATATCATCAAAAAAATTAACCCAAAAGGCTAAGAAAGGTTGCCGGAAAATATGTTTAACATTTTAGAGATTAACCATTTTATCCCATGACCTTGAGAATAAGGTCATTGGTCAAATTCAGGTCACTGGAATATTCAGCGTATATCATTTCCTATATGTCCACAATTGATTGCTAAGCTGTAAATGCAACAAAAAGAGATATATTAACAATTTTGTCCTGTATCCTTGAAAATGGATTCAAAAGTCCAATGGAAGGTCATCAGAGTATTCAGCATATATCATTTCCTGTATGTGAACAATTGATTCTCAAGTTGTGAAGTTGATAATAAACGAGACATTAGCCATTTTGTGGTTCGACTGCTAAAATGAGATCAAAGGTCAAATTAAAGGTCATGACAATATTCAGCATATAAGAGAATATTAAACATATAGCATTCTCTATATGTTCACTATTAGTCCCAGAGCTTGGAGGGTCCCGGTCAAACTTTTATTTACCAAAAGGTTGGACGGTTGTTTCTTAAAGTGGAATGTTTCCTGATTCCAAAAAACAATTTCTTACGAAATTCCACTTGGAACTTGTTGCAAAATTTGTTCTTGAAATAGGGTACCGTCAAATGTAGTTTTCACGATTTTTGGTGTATCGTCCTTCCATCCGTTTACATTTTTGCATCCAGAAACCATACCTATTGACTCATAAAGGCAAACGAGGTAACAAATGAATCTGTGTAGTGTACCGCTGATTGTGGCATGCTATAATGATAGGATTTTTGCTATTATTGCGGTTGGTAGAACAATCTTACAACATTACCTGAGACGTTATTCCGAAGTGATGTACACAGCAAGAGTAGTAATACATCCCAACTCCATACAAAACATTTTGGCAACATAAATGATATTAGTGCTTTCCTTTAGCAAACGCATGTAAAGCAGCATTTGAAATGTACCACCCCCATTTAAATATACTCAGGACTTCTGACAAAAAACATCTTTTAAATGAGGTATCGCCATGTTGATTCTGCGCCATTTTTGTAAGTCCCATTCAATCAATTAAACTTTTTGGCTTCTGTCACCCTGATCCACAAATCTCAACAACACAATAATACACCTGAAGAATATAGATTGGATTCTTCAACAAATTTTAAGTCATATTTATTTGATATGAGGTGAGTTCTTTGTCAATAGACGTACAAACAAATGACAATTTAGATATAATATACCAGCCTCCTCGATAACCTCATCATCGCCACGAATGCGAATCCATTCCCGCCGTACATATTAAAGTGAACATTTTGACGAATTTAAGAGAATCTTGCTTAGGTTCTATCATTAATGAATGACTACCCTAGCTATTTGCACATTAGTTTCACCGGGGAGTATACTCAGTGGTGTGCCACGTTGTTTTCTCGGCACCAGCCCTGCTCCTCGGGTACCACCAAGAGCTCGATGGGACAGCATCAACTTAACAGCCTACTCAATGCTTTGGACCCATAAAGGCACTAGATAAACATTTGGACATATCTGACAATCCGGAGATCATCTCTGAGGCGACCTCCCATCTCACCAGCAGTCCTATCCGAGTTAGACCTGTCATCAGGAGCACCCTGCAAAAAAGGGAAACAAACTGGAGAGACCTTTCCCGTGGTCTCCACCCATCGTTGACTACATGAGAAACTTCCGTAAAACGCACATGCACTGCATGGGTTGTTGTCGGCATACCATCATCCAGTGAATATCCATCTGCCGACAATAAGGGGTCTAAACGACTGGTACGAAGTGCTATGCGCTGTGAGGAGGCAAGCTGGAAAAACCAGTTATAATCATCATCGTGACTTCAAACAAAGACAGAAACAAGAATTTTAACACATCATAGCCGACCAGAGGTCACACTGGAAACATCAACCATTAATTTAAGTGAAGGACCGCCTGCTCACAAATCACCCAGAAATGATGGGCGCCTTGGCTAACCAATCATTCGGCACTCCAGGTGACGACCTAACATTTGACGAGAAGTAAGTTCAAAAGAATGATAAAATGTATCATCAATCTGGCAGCCTCAATCCCAGGGCCGTTGTTAATATCCGTTGAAATGCACCGGGCCTTCAAACATGGCTGAACATCTTTGACATGCATTACCACCAGTTGTCAACTTCATCTTGAGGTTTCCGCCCCCAACCGACCTAACCGTATGTCCTCCACATGTTATGTGCCACCATTTTAGTCGCATCGTTATCGGGAAAATAAATATTTTGCAATTTTCCTGAAAATGCCCAACGTGGGATAATTTCTCAAATCTGTCGGTTAAGAGGTTAGGTAACAACCATCCAACCTTTTGCTGAATAAACCCTTCTGAGTTCTGGGTTTATATGGATTCCTACGCTGTAAAGTTGATAATAATCTAGATATCAGCCATTATGTGCTCTGTCCTTGAAAATGAGGTCAAGTTCAAGGTCATGAAAATATTCGACATTTATCATTTTTCTGAAATATTAGCATCATCAAAATTTAGTTGTGTTGGAGATAATAGAATGATACCTACATCTACTATTGTTTCATAAGCTGTAAAGTTGATAATAAGGATGATATTAGCCATTTCGTCCTATGACCTTGGAAATTAGGACAAAGATCAAATTGATGGTCACGAGAATATTCAGCATAATTTCTTATATGTCCAAAATTGATCCCTAATCTCTAATTTCAATATTTAGCGAGATGTTAGGAGTAATGTGTCCCATCCTGAAGCATAAGAATATTTAACATTGGAAATCCCATGTGGGCTAAGTTTGAGAAAAAATGGCGCATTTGAGCGAATCAAAGGCGGCGAAACTTATACACTTCCCACAGTGGGGGTTGTTATGCATCAATAGGAAAAAGTTACTGACCAGATATTGAGAATAATTGTGAAAATCTCAAAAATACCTCCCTCTTGAAGTTTTTTAGCCATTTTTGTGTAAAATTTCGAGAAGATTTGGCTGTGAACTTCAGGGATAGAAATGTACACGGACGACGACGGACGATGGACGCAATGCTACGGCAATAGGTTATTGGACCAATGGTACATTAATAACGTAGTGGTAAAATTCTCTACTTCTGCATATGAGTCAGTAATGTTTTTTAATAAGTTATGTGTTGTGGAAATTCTTTTCAAATCAACATTCATTTTTCTGTCTCTGTCTTGTGAGCATGAATTCTTCAAAACTATATAATATCGTTCCATGTATATTCCATGTCTGGAGCGAAAGATTCACCAAACGAGGGACCCGATTTGCAGACTGCCGAACTTGCATGTGCTGAATTCAATAGTGCCAGTAAATCGACCCACATCGGCTACAGAATTAGATTTCCCGTCCACCAGACAAAAAGGAAGCACGACACCTAATTGCTTGAATCAAGTAGCTATCATAACAGACGTTAGTTATATACCAAAATACTATGCAAGGCAACAACTTTATATAGAAACGTTGATACGGTCAGAAAATAACTGCTAAAGCACAGTTTCTCTTGTAAGATGTTTCATCACAAAAGTGCTGTTCTGTTTTATTACTCATTGTTCAGTTGTGATTCTTGCTAATGCATTGTTAATCGAACACCAAATCATTACAGATGACAAGCTTGACATAAGGGATTACACAAACTCGACTGTCGGGACAGACCTAATATGGCATGGATAAGTCATGCCCAGGTGTTGAAGAGACCAGAATGGCACATTCAATTGTGTCATTATCCAGGGAATGCCCGGGTTGTGACCAGGAGAGTCAAGACTCTTGATTATTGCTAAACCATGCTTTTAACAACCACTTCCTCAATATGTACGAGAGCCAGATACACGCTGCTAGATCTAACCCGCGTGTGACTGGTTCCTCAAGTATTCGTACTGAGACGTGGCTGAAATACTGAGACAGTGCCCGTTAGAATTTGAACACTTGAACAAGAAGCTGTGGAATATCTCCGTAAATCCGC
The DNA here is from genome assembly GCA_949152475.1 of Terebella lapidaria. Taxonomy (NCBI): domain Eukaryota; kingdom Metazoa; phylum Annelida; class Polychaeta; order Terebellida; family Terebellidae; genus Terebella; species Terebella lapidaria. The sequence goes on from OX424555.1 coordinate 75,701,960, forward strand.
TACAAAAAATCTAAATATGCAAATAAGTGTTCGAAGAAGAGGTTGCACTAGCTACTTCAGCTACTTTCCTGATATGATATCAAATCAGGATTTTTGAGAAACAAGTACATGTAAATTAAACCTCGATTTCTTATCATAGGCTCGTCTGCAGGGCACACGTGAATACCCAAGTGTCTCTCTCCTGTTGTTTTCGATTGTCGATTACATCAGTGAGCATCCATATTGTGTTATGTCCACGACTTCTGTTAATGGGAACTTTGTCCTGATTAGTCGATTCCAGTGACAGAATACGCTGATATTTTTTCATGATATCAAAATATACTAATTTTATGTTTTCAACTGTATTTAGTCGTTGAAATGAAACGCTTTTCGACATTCTCCTTTGGACATGAAATCACGCCGAAAAAGCTGCTAATGAGAAAACAACATTCAGCAACGACTGGCTATTTACCCAGTTTCGATGGAATTATACAATTTTGGTATATCAAACTAATGAATAACGTAATATTCTAAAAATGGGTTTATAACAGTAATATTAAATATGTTGTTTAACAAAAGTTTTTATCATTTTGGAAACGAGAAGTCGAATGACCACGCAAAGCTGTGAATGTCAATCACACTGGGTAGGTCAAGCCAGTTTTTATTTGAGTGTCAAAGGAATGTTCAATATAGATGTGGTCCGGCAACAAATCAAAGGTTAGTTTAGTCTATTTTCAACAGGAATAAAATGACTGCCAACCTGAGCAACTGATGCCACGCTAGGTCTCACATTAAACCGTTGTAATCTGTCAATTTCCCACGAGATATATTTTGACCAAGGAATGTAAGCCCCTTCACAATGCCACTTCACGTTTATTATGATTATATCAAGCTGTTTTCTGGTGCCCCCAGGCACACCTGTAGCATACAAATGATCTTCACTTTTTCGTTGAAGTGAAGCTGCAGGTTGCATACACATGTGTGTATTTCCCATGTGTTTGTCACATGCCTTGTGTTATTGTGGATTTACAGTTTTTTTTTATTTTCTTTCATTTGACTTCATCAAAATAGGTCGATATATACGCCATAATGACGATGTGTGACAATTTACAACGTTTCTTGTTATCTAAAATATCACATGCCCGTTGTGATTGGGTAATAACCCTATACCATATATGAAGGAAATGTCCCCTACTCAATGTATTCCAGCTACTGCTTATTGTGAGCACCATTAAATTGCATTGGGTATGAAAATCTCACATGTCTGGTTACTCAGAACACAGTGATGGAACAGGAGATAGCATTTCTATAATGGATAGAAATCCTTCCGAGGAGGCTGTGTCACTAACACTTGAAGCTATAAAATTAAAAGGCGAGGTCAGATGGAATGGAAGCTAGACCTGATTTGCAGTTTAATATCATTCAAGCTTCATTCTATTCTGCCCAATGCACACTGTATTGTACATGTAAGTTCATGGGATTTTCAGTATCATGATATGGCAGTCCACACCATCTCGTTATTCGTTCCTAGCCTCGGAGGAGGTAAGGAGAAGAAAAAATATGCTATTTGACTTCTCGGAAGGTTCTCAAATTTACAATTTAGTATCACCTATACAGCTTTTAAGAGACCCGCAAGACCGCATTCGGGTCGTTCACACACGACAATCAGACACCCCTTCGCCCACCCCCACCTAAATTACTTTCATGTTGGGCTGCAAGTCAGAGAAACTTTCTAATTCCCCTTTTCACCAGTTGCAGAACCGACGAAATTCATCCATCAAACTTATTTTCCATGGATTTATGGATCTTCATCGATATTGCAGTTAGTAATATGAAAATTTTCATTCTTCCAGAGAAAGTTAAAACTATGTCTGGCTCAATGTTGATTCAAACACTCAATATCTTAAGCATGTATTTCTATTATAAATATCACACTATTTTATCCGCACTTGATACCAATTTAGTACACAGACTATGTACGCAGCATTACAGCAACACATTATATTTACATAATTCCGTCATCGTCAGAATATATTATATCTCCGCAGGTGCCACATAAACGTGTGATGACACCTGAATTCTATACTGCTATATGTACTCTTTTCACGTCGTCATCCGTTTTATCCGAACTATATGTGCTATTGGACTGAAATTGGAAAAGGTCGCAATTTACTGAGAAATGCCTGGTCAAAGTGTTTGTAAAACGCAAAAACTGCCATTACAGCACCACTGCGTCCCATAACACAGCACTAATTCGGGTTCCTGCAAGTTTATTGTCGCCCAACGCAAATTCTTGGCGATGGACAAAAAAAGTTTATTTATTACACCATTAACCTTTGCATTATCCATGATATTATTGGCAAGTATCTGGACTATATGCGTGCATGGCTGGACAATATACATGATTCTCAGTATCTTATTAATATCAACACCCTCATAAATACTGATTTCGTGCCTCGGGATATCACATGTGCCATGACCGTACATTCGTGTACTTGTGCTGTGATATGTCATACTTTGTAATAATATCATACATGGAATGTAATATATTAAAGTTTATATGTATATGTCGTTACAGTAGGAAGGAAGGAGATACGCTTGAATGAAACTCCACCTTTTTTGTTAACGACCAATGAACATTTCTTCCTTCTGCCAAATACGGCATACTCAAATAGCTGAATAAGACTATTCCTCCCATGGGTAATTAAACTTTTTTTCAACAATGAGGTTATTGACAATATTAATCCTATTGGTGTCATTATAACTGACTCTTTCTTATTATAACGCACCCGATATAAGATATACCAGTAATTTTCAGAAAACATGAATAACATCAAGATGCACCAAATATTTTTTTTAAATGTCAGATGGAACTGTTAGAATACTATGCTTGTAACCACAATGAATGTGGTTATTTTGCATTGTATTCTGCAATGATATGTACTGCATTTGTCGTTTTTGTTAGACATCAATTTGTTGCCCATCTTGCCAAACCCACTGCCTAGCGAGTTTATTTTGTGCTGTGTCATCAACAAAATCAACCACTTTTATTCATTGTTTAATAGATGATGTTTTAAACATAATTTTTGATACTGGCGGGTACATAATTCACACAAAATTATTAATGGTGTACACTGGAGTGCGTTTTGAGAATCCATACTATGGAAAAAATATCAATTCAGTTTGTCCAAAGTTAAAACTCATCTTCAGTCGTATAGGATTTATTCAATACTTCAACAAATTAGCCCACGGTCCGCTTTGCCTGAGGGGAGGGGGTCCGCTTTGCTCGTCTCTCTCCCATGTTGTTTCACAAGTAAAACGTGGGCAATTTGTATGGTGTGGTTTGATCCCCGCAATACTCGGCTGCAGAGTATATATTGGCTATATATGAATATAGTATATGAATTACATGTAATCGCAGTAACAGGTATTCAGTCTTCGTTTTTGTTAACAAGAAACATTGTTTCAATTTCATGTACCATGAGTATATCTCATAACAGTGCATATGACAGTGTACATAATGAGATGATATGTGACTTATGTATGGTTCTTTTTTGTTGTATTCTGAATATGTACTCGGTCACACATGGGTCTTGGCGGATGTCCGTACAGGGAGTACACACGCTAAGTGCATCATGATTAATTAGAAATTAGAAATATGTGGTCAATTAAGATATGCCTTGTATCTGATATATACATATCTATATTTAATTAGTTGGTTGCTCGAACAAAACAAAGAAAAACATACGCTAAAAACAGATCGTTTGCAATGATACATTTGTAGGTTTCATCAAATTGGTGAGTTTAGATTCCTACCTATAGTCTTGTGAATATCAAAACACCTGTTGTAGAACTACTCAAAACTCGCCTACATGTAAAAAGATAAAGATAATAAGGAAACTGAGTAAACAACAATATGTTTTTATCACACACAATATATATATAACCCGTGTCCATTGTGTATATAACAGTTCAAGAAATTAATTTAATATGTAATTGTACAACATAGTAATTTCTACTCGTTTATTCTGTGATTTGAAGAACAAAAACTACATTCAAAGTTATACTCAGTTTTTCGTGATTTTATCATGCACAGTATTTTTATTGAACATACTTGAAAAAAAAATGCATTAACAAACGCAGATAAATGCAGAGTATAGCAGAAGTATACGATAGAGCAATTTCTGACCCGCAGACATTCAAATGCATATTTCTGTTCCGGGAAGGGTATGTAAAAGGTTTGCCAATCTGCATCCACCCAAATGCTGTTTATACAGTAATGAACATTATTCTACACAATCAGTGACGTCGCTGTACCTTACACGTTTTAGTTGTGTGATGTTAGAAGTGTTCCATTTCAAACATGAAAACTTATTCATTAACATCCAAAACAAGTGCATGTTTATGAATACCAATTAATGTATACCGATTAACACATGGACATATAGGAGCTTACAATACTACCACGGAAATGCATGAATGTAAAAGTTAGACCAATGACTGTCCAGAAGAATTTTTTTTCTGTTTTGAACCAGTGACATCCGGGTCAAAAATATGAATATGAGATGAATTCAAGAAATATATCAAGTGATTTTGTCCGTTATTACTGCAGCTGTGGCAGTTGTTAGCGCTGTTGTCATCGTAGACGCGTCAGTCGTTACAGTGAAACGTGTTACACAGCAGGTGCTAACGCTCTTCAGCAGGTTGACGATACCCTTCCTGAACTGTTCGCTGAAGAAACAATAGATGAACGGATTGACGCAACTGTTGGCTGACCCTAACCATTGGGCTACTGGCATGAACATATTCTGAATGATCTCTTTCTCTTGTGCCCCTATCGGCGGTCCGAAATAGACACGCATGCGCACCGAGAAGAGCGGAAGCCACAGGAGAGCGAACACTATAGCAACGGTGATGAGCATGCGTATGATTCTGACTTTGGAGCGCTGGATGTTTCTCTCGGCCTTGCTACCACGAATACCGGCCACGCTCCTCTTCCAGACCTTGACACCGATCAAAGAGTACAGCACGGTGATAAGCAGCAATGGCACCACATAATACGTCAGGAACATAACACAAAGGAAGAATCCTCTCTCGAAGCCCGGGTTGTTGAACTGCGGGTAACACACTGTAATCAACACGGTTTGGTTGTTCTGGTTCAGTACAGCGTACACGACTTGGCTGTAGTACACAGCCCACGGTATTTGGAGACAAATCGGTACCAGCCAGATCAAAGCTATGATGATTAAAGCGGTATTTGGGCGAATGACCGTCTTGTGGGGGTAGAATATGGAACAAAACCTGTCCGGAAGAGAACACATCCATCATTATCATTTTTCATTCTTTATGTTACATTTCACAACCATCATGAATGCATGCGATATTTGATGGGTATCTTCATCGCGTACCTCGAAAGTGCCTTATCTTAATTCACCAGATTAACGGCTCTCGGGAAATAACACATTACACTCTTTCACCGTGGCATCATTAATCATTACCTCTCCACGGCCACAGCGGCCAAAGTGTTGACTGCCGCACCAACTACAACAGCCTGCATGTAGGGTATCGCCTTGCACACCAGTTCCCCGAACAGCCACTCTGCAAAACACAGCAAACTACATGTAAAACAGTATCGATATTTTATGTCATTCATGTCAGTTGATTGCAAAAATAAATTTTATGACAGTTGATTGCAAAGATACTACAGGGTATCTTTTGACCTGTGAATAGTAGGTATAGGACTACACATTTCCTGCTTATCTCCTCAATAATTAAACATCTATACACGTTTATTTGTAATAATGTTATTGATGGGCGCTTCGATTCTGGCTTTATGCTTTGCAGATAATAGCAACGTCAGCATATGATGGATGCATTTACGTATGGTTAACCGGTTTCTTCTGTATTAACGAACAACTTCACCATTGACCTTTTTAACTTTTTTCTAGGTTTCTGGAACCATCTGGTTGAGAAACTTAGCTAACTCAGCAATCTCAAGCAAACAATTTGTTTCTTTTTGGGCTGCTTCACTGCAAAATATTTTGGACAATGGAAAAGGATGTACATGAGATTGTCCATTCAATTTGCAAAGTAACAATTCGCAGAGGGGACAGCAGATGTATGTGTCAGGCAAACCCTATGAGACCCAATTCAACTCCCTCGCTCCCACACAATTGGGTCGTCCTATGTTCTTCACAATCTTTGTCAATATTTTTCAAACTATTTCTCTTTTGTATAATTTCAGTTGCTCCAAGCAACACTTCCAAGCAGAAAATTTATTTACTGATTCTTAGCCGAAGAGAATAAAAGTGTTGATTATGTAGAGGAAATTGCAAAAGCTTCGCACATTCCCAGACACTAACAACGATGTAAACATGTTTATTAAGAATCATGTTCGAACAAACCAGCCCAAGGGCTAAGAAAGTTTATGAGAGAAATGTATACTGTTTAGCCAAAACTGCATTTTCTGTTGTCATCGAAATTGGTCAAATTCAAGGCCACCATTGAAATAATAGATGTGACTTCCCATTCGAATGTAAGTATCAATCTATTACCACCAAATACAGCTAAATTTTGATGATTATCAGTATTTACTCTGTATCTCTAGGATTTTAATCAATAAAGCTCCCAAAATGAAGGAAAAGGTGGATGAAGTTTATAAGTCCAAACAAGTTTTCAATGGCGTATACAATTTTTTTTTAGTTGGATATGACATATAAAAAAAAACATATAGTGACTTGATCTCAAAACCTAGAATTGTAAAAGCACATACAGTACATGACTATCGGTTGCATCCCGGTAGACACTGGTGCTTCCACCAGGCTCTACTGCGACTAAATATCGTCAATGGTCACCTTTACCCTAGTATAGCAGAGTAGACCATGGTTTCAACATGGCAGAGCACAAGGTCGCCACGTTGTGAAGACGGCAGTGGTCCGACGTGACCCCGATAGACAACTACCCGATATGTTTTCCTGGTGCTGCCATGTTGCTTATGCTACAGTCACATTGGTGCCCCTGTAGACTCCGGCTCTACTGTGTACTATGCCATGTTGGCGTCGTGGCTACCTGGTAGTCACTCATTTCCAACATCGTCTTCTTGGGTCTATTGGGGCATAATATTTTCTACCAGGAGCACGAAATTTTATTTTTCAACATGTTTGAAAAGCAGAACCCACTATCTCGCTACACCCCGGCAGAATTTGGTGAGAGCTTATGCCAGTGTCTACCATGTTGATCGCATGTTCACGATGGGGTCAAATTCCAAAACGATTCAAACATGGCACACCCTGGCAGGCACTGATATCAATAAGGCACAGTTACGGTGACCACACGGCATAGCCTGGTAAGTACCGTGCTGTACTGTGTGGCTACTGAGTCCGCAATGCGGCTATTGCTACCGAGTTGGAACCATGTAGACGCTGTGTTCATGCCATGCTCCGTCGTGCTGAAGTCATGGTGAATCATTTCACACCATCATAAAAAGATCGTCGAGGGGACCGTCAATGCTTTTATATTCCGGTACTCCAGGGTGGAAGCACGGTGGAATACACCTCAGTAGACGATGGTGCCGACAAGAAAGCTGTGAACAGCACAACAATCCGGAAGAGACTCTGATCCCGGAATACCGTGGTCTACTACTCAATTTTTAAACGTGTTTAAGAATTAATAATAGCACCTAGGTAGGTGATGGTAGATGGCAATGGAGCCTGGAACAATGTTATGAGTACCTGGCACAGTACCTGGTAGAACATAGTAGAGCAGGATTCCCATGCCGACATCTACCGGGGCCTCAATGTGACGAACTCCTTTATAGCCTGCTCAAAGGTTTATGCAAAACTACAAAACCCAGTCTAATTGATCGCCACAAACATTGATACCAAATAGATTAAATTATTACCGTTTAGAACACTTGCCAAACATAGTAACATAGCTGATTAGGACGTAATCAGTTATCAGCCAGCTCTGTCCGTCACAGACGGTATTGTCAATATAACAATCATTGTTTCTAAAAATGTCACAGTAATGAAACCAGATCAACAGACAAACAGCGGGAGTGGTCAGCTTGAAACTAACAATTTCCAACAACGGGTACATGCACGAACTCTGAACACAAATTCCATACGATAGATTCGACATATATTTCACATCAAATAAATCCAGACTGGGCAATGCGAATGTAGTCGGAAGACTGTGGGAGACACAGAGGATTGGCGATTACCGAACTGATGCCGGAATCATTTGTGCTCCAGCCTCATGTTTATATCCATCAGAATCAAGCTATCCTCCAATTTCATGAGTGTTGGTACGGGGTTTATTGCCAAAGAGTGCGTAGTTTAGTGCGCTAGTGGTGCTACACAGTCACTTTTCAATGAAAGAAGAGAAAATTGTCAATTCAAATGAAGCTCGTCAATATGGTGTAAAATGACGGACGGCAAATACTTATTTTTGCACTGTCTGGTCGCATGCCGAACGCTGCCAGCTGCTATTTATGGTGATTCACGACTGGTAATAAGACTTAGTCTCTATGCGAGATAGCGACAGTGGTGTCACCAATTACCACAATCAAATTTTATTCATGAAACTGGGTGATATTACGCTCACGCCCCTCTCCTAAAGAAGCAATGATGATGCCAACATGAAGATTGCATAGGACTAGAGTGAACTCAGTACAAGGAGTGAACATTTCATGTTAGAAGTGGTGCACTGCTGCTACTTGTGTGTGGAATTCCACTCATGTCGTCAATTATATTCACACTCTGGATGTCAGAACCAGGCCACAACCCATGGTGCGTGAGGGGAGCTGACAGAGTTCTCATGCTAAAAATAGTAATCAACAAAGAAAACTGACGTGAAGTTGGTGTCCTTTGAAATGAGAAAACTACAGTGCTACGTCTTGTATGACTTTGAAGACGTAGCCAAGACGTGTTTCTGTCAGAAGCATCGCTGGGTATCACGACCAACATGAGTACATCTGTTGATGATACAGTTGCCAATGATTTGAGAAATTCCATTAATTAAATAATTAAAACATCGAGGTGAATAACGATCATGTACACAGTGCAACCCAATTTCACCTTGGCTTCACCCGCAGTATTCGTGAAATTAATTTGTGGTCGTTGCTGGACAAATACATCTTCGTCGTCTGTCAGGTGACTACAATGATTGTATCACGAGCACTTGATTAGGTTTTCCAATATTATGCATTTGTATAAATATGGTAAGTTTGAAATAAATATGTTTTGGATATTAGACGCGAATTTGACATATTAGTCGTATCAATCAAAAACTTTTAGTTCCTTGAGATTATGATACACCACTGGAAGAAAGCAATTATATATGTAAATTGAATGTCACATCGTCAGTTTGTGATAATGGCCACTGGCGTATGAAACATAATGCTACTAATGGCATTATATACCATGTTAGAGTTGATACATTTTGAAGTTTTAAAAGACAGGAACTGATCGTGGCTCTTCTACCATTTTTCCCTTTTGTCCTTCCATTGGGTTCAGCAAACACAAACCCGCTTGTCGGATGTTGCGTCAAGATATCTCAGATTGTAGACATCATGTCCCATGACAATGAAGTGACCAATGAAGTATGATTCCGTTCTGTCGATCTCTTCAATTACTTCTTGACCCAAGGGAAGGCCAGTGATTCCAAGTATGCCTTCAGCTAATGATATCACAGGCAGGCAGGCGAATAATAGGGATATGGATTATATAGCAGGGACTAATAGGACAGGTATAATAACTATTGTGCGAGTAATGAACGATGGGCAGTAGCAATAAACAAGTGAATATGGATCAGGATACCAAGGTGAGCTTGGATTTCCCAGAGTGCTCGCCACTTGAACTGCTGTTGGCAAAATGTGACACCTTGGATGCTAGAGAAGGTTGATGAACTTGTAGCGTCGACAATAATCATACCTAATGCTTCTTTATGATATGCGTTACGTGTTTTATCCGGCTCATGCGTGGACCATCGTATTTGTATCATCATTGAAAGGCATGGGCCATTATATTTGACCAGTGTATCATCATTCAAAATGAAGCAAAAAGTATGCATTAATTATTGTATTCGAACACTGGTATCATTCTACATGAATAGAACATCTTTTATGTAGGCCTACTAAACTCGTGAGCACAAAATTGTTAAGAACTCAAAAAAATATAGAAATTTTTTTTGACGAATATGTGGAGATCAAACAGTTGAACGTTGGTCATATTTTATGTTTGTAGGACGAATCAAAAGGGAAAGATGGACGGCCCCGTTGTGAGAGGAAGTCCCTAACGAGCAAGCGGCCAAGTAGCACGCGACCAGACGACCCTCATTGGCCACAAAACTCTACCACTGTGTACACACAGCTTGTTAGTCATGATTCCATGAAACAGCAAAACACATCGAGACTACACGTGCACAAATGTCATCAGAAAAATAACGTAGTCAGAGTGTTGAAATTCTCAACTCCCGCTTTAAGGAACTATGTGTTGTGGAATTAGTTCCAAATCAACATTGATTTTGTCTGTGAAGCTACTACATTGCCATGTCCGGTGAGTATGAGTTCTTCAAAACTACACATATTGTCCATGTACATTCCATGTCTGGAAAAGAAGATTCACCACTCGAGGGATCCAATATGTAAGCTGCCGAATTTGCATGTGCTCAATTCACTAGTGTCAGTAAATCGACGCACAGTGGGCAGAGTATTAGATTTCCCGTCCTCCAGACAAAAAGGAAGCAAAACGCCTAATTGCTCGCATCAAGTAGCTGCCATAACAGACGTTAGTTATAAACACACAATACTATCGAAGGCAACAATTTCCACAGAAAAATTGACAACGGTCAGAAAATAACTGCTAAAGCAGTTTCTCTTCCTATTTTCCATTAAAAAAATTGCCATATCCTATTCCGAATATTCTATTCGAAAAGCTGTTCTTTTCTATCACTCATGATTTAGTTGTGATTATCGCAAATGATATTGACATTGGTAATCGAACAACAAAATCATGACAAATGTCGCCAGGTCATTAGCGAAAAGATGGGAACCTGCTGAAATTAATCATTGAGATAAGCCGTTGACATTTCTTTACGCTGCCGTGAATGACCACCTACTGATGTTACTTCGCAGTTTTGCTTATTTCGTTTTGTTAATCTTAAGGATCATGTCAACGAAGCTAACAGAAGAATGTGCGCCAACCTCCCAGCAGGGATTATTCACTCATTCTAACTCGATAATTGAGATGTGACGCCATACCGTCGCCCATTTAGATCAAGATTTTAAAATACATATGACACTCACAGATAAAGATACAACAATAAAAAATAACCTGAAAGTTATAATCTATACTTTCCAATAGAAAAAAAAAACAGCCGAGTGTCAATTATTGGTGGAGCAGGTTTTCCTACAAACTGTGCTTCCAAAGATAAATGGTCCGAAAATTATGGTCTCCACATATCACAGGAAACGACACAGAACGGGCCTACAATGCGAATACTTTGCTTCCAATATCATTGACTGGTTGCTGAATATACAACCAAGTGCTGACGATCTCATGGACAACCCCACCGACCGCAGAACTTACGACCGTTTGATCACTGCCGACCACATTCATATAGCGCATATGGCATAAAACCGCAAGTGCATCAACACATTTCCTGTACCATTTTCTGTGCCAATAAGTCTCCAGTTTTGTAATGACGTGATAAGATTAGCTTCTCACCCCAACAAAAATTACCCATCTGCATAAGAGCAGTTTCCACTCGTCTCAAGACGTTATATAAGCCGTTCAATTTCGCCAGTTTTGTGCATTACCAGAGTGGCGTCTAGCAGTTAAGCCAAACTCCTTGATGTCAAGTTACCGCCCATGTGGTGTTGAGGATGGTAAAAACGCAAACACGTGACTCGAGTGATTGCCGGAAAGAGTATTAGTGTCTCAGTTTGGGAGACGTCGGATTAAACTCGGTCAATCAAGCTTGGCACACGGTGCTAAACAAACTCTGCTGTCAGGACACAACTCCACTGGTGTGGATTAGTCATGCCAAGGTGATGAGGAGACCAGAACGGGACATTAAATTGTGTCATCTTCCGGGGAATACCCGGATCGTGATCAGCAACTCTAGACACAAACAAGACCATTGATCAATGCTAAACCATTTCGGAATGCTTACGACGGCCAAGTCAGCATGTACTAGGGCCATATAGACGCTCCAAGTCCTAGGCCTAACCCGTTTGGGACTGGATCCTCAGGCATTGAACTGCGAACTCTATTCCATGTCACGACAGCCGGGACGTGGTTGAAATACCTCAAATAATTGGGATGTCATTTCCCGATATCTGGAGAGTTTCACACTCTCCTATCTGCTACACACATGAACAGGGATAATAAACTACCACAGGGCACATACTTTCATATGTCCGGATCGATTATCGTGTTTCCACCCAAATTGTCCAGCTCGTTATTACTTGGGCGTGATGTCCGCTCGATATTTCTATATCCTGTCACGCATCCTAAAACACTACACATTCTATGTTACATAGTACATAATCGAAGACGATTCTCTTACCGCTCCTTGGTATATACCGTGTCTTACTACAATAACAACAGGTCTCCACGGACATAAACTCATGTCCGATATGCCATTGATCGGTCAATGCAGGACAATATCACAGTCACGCACACATAATGGTGTCACAACACATTTCTTTACAGTTCCAGGTTAGTAGCAGCATTCCCTTGATATTACGATGCGTCAAATGGCATATGGATTTCACTGAAATGTATAATTTACAACCCTGAGACACTGCCCAGCGTCACATCGTTGGACGCAAACTCCCGTTAGGAAGTCGATTTTGAACACGTATAAGCACAGAATATTCGCTCCAAATATTTCAAAATATTCCAAATATATATAATTATGTGTTCAATGAAAACGTTGTACACAAAAACAAGACCATGTGTGATTGTATATAGGCCTAATTCAACGCACAAACAATCTACATAGAACTTTTGTTGAAAGATATAATGTAGATCTTTCCACAATACGAATTTTCAGTTTCCTAAAATGTACGGTATACTTTTCGTAAATCAAATTTACAATTGCTTATAATTCGTTTTGGCTGTAGATGCATATGTGAATGCATGCCTTTTTCCCGTTGTTTTTGATTTCCGATGACATCACTGTCATCCATATTGGGTTATGTCCGCGGCTGCTGTCAATGGAAACATTGTCTTGATTACTCGATTCCAGAGACAAAACATGTTGATATTATTCTATCAGAAAGAAAATAGAAGATATATTGTCACGTGCTTGAAATTTACGATGGGCGTATGTTTCGTCAAATATTTTCAACTGTAATTGGTCGTTGGAATAAGGCACCTTTCGACATTTTCCTTCCAAAAATATAATGACGTCGAAAGGCTTGCTAACGGAAAAACGATATTCAGCGACAACTCCAGTATGGCCAGTTACCCAGGTTCGTTGGAAATTTAAATTGTGATATTTTGTGGTATATTCTAACCTGTCAACTAGATTATATGACAAACGTGATGATTTCAATTTTTCCATAGTCAATTTCCCTTCTCTAAGCAGCAACATTCCTATGTCACCGGCATATGGTGTGTTTGTTTCTCAACATATACGCTATTCCAGAGCTAGTTGCAAATATGAGGACTTTGTCTATCGAAGTGCCCAGCTAGTCTCTAAACTGCTGCGACAAGGATATGTTTTACCAAGACTTATAGCTGCGTTTAAGAAATTCTATGGACGTCATCATGATCTGGTTGATAAATACAGCAAATCCATGTCTGCCATGCAACTAGATCTATTTTCATGTTAATTTTGGGGAATTCATGACGGGTGCCACTAGTGGGGCAGGAAATGCTCACTCTTTCCGGAACACCTGATTTCACCTCCTAATGGCCATTTTTGGGGGTTCATGAGTTTCCCTGTCATTTTTGTTTTCTCTCACTTCGTATGCCTGATATGGCTTTCTGTCCCCGGACTATGAGATTGGATAACGGACCCTCTTTTTTTTTTGCTCGGAATACTTAATACTGGGTATTGATTCCACGTCTATTAGGCATATACCTACCATAACATTCAAAACTGATTTCATTAGAGAAACATTCATTTGAAAAAATGTTTACCATTTTCGAAACGAGCAGACGAACTGAGGACCTGTGGATGCCAAACCCATGGGGCTAGGGCAAAAGTCTTTCATTCGAGTAAACTTTGAACTACTTACTATAAATCTGGTCAATTTCCATAAGAGTACAATTATGTCAAAATATTTATAATTAACGCAACCCACAGCCGTATTGCAAGTAGGCTAGAAAACATTGGAACATGACGGCTGTTATTTCTGTGAAACCTGATAGAGCAACACTCGACATTTCTTTTGTGAATCGTATTATACATGTACTAACGTTATTACTTGAGTTTATATCGCATTTCCTTAACTAATTCCGCGAAATTTAACTTAACTGGAATGGAACCGTTGCTGAAGAATGCGCGTCAAGAAATATACGTAGGTCTTTTGCCTTGAGAATATACATTGAAAACTCAAACCTCATAGTCCAACGAACTATTCTGAAATAATTTGGTGACTATTGACTAAATGATCCATTCATGTAGAATACGATAAAATGTATTTTGATATCGAGAGTAATATGCCAATTATCGCCATTTTCCGGCATAGCTGTTTTTATTGGAAATATGATATAATTGATTTCCATGGAAGCAAGATTCATAAACCACGTAGAGCTACAGAATAATTATCGTAGACAATTACACCTCGGTTCTCGTGTACTAGACACAGGGTAAAAAGGTTCATTCCTATTTTCTCAACACAATTCGTAGGATCGCAATCTGCAAATTGGAAAAGTTGTATCTATGGCACGGAGGTAATGCGATTGGTACGATTTAATGTCATGTTCAGATACATTAACTAATCTGGCAGCGAGCCAGGCTTTCTGTCCGCACTGGTATGGGTTGTCGTCTATCCGCGCTGTATGTGCCACTAAGGCAAATCTATTTAAAGCAGAAATGGATATTTTGGGAGACAGTTTTCCATGAAAAACAATGGAAATACATTCTTGATGTTTGATAGTGTCATTTGGCTACCACACCCTTAAATCACAAATAGCTTAGGAAAAGTCGAGGAACTTCTAATACCATATCGGAAGGAAGTGTTCAAGGTTCCGTATAATGCGACGACGGCGTGGTATGAAGCTCAGCCATCACTTGGGTGTGAGGTGTCTACTGAAAAGAGCAGGGACTTAACCATGGGAGGTTCATGATGGGTGCCACTAGTGGGGCAGGAAATGCTCACTCTTTCCGGAACACCTGATTTCACCTCCTAATGGCCATTTTTGGGGGTTCATGAGTTTCCCTGTCATTTTTGTTTTCTCTCACTTCGTATGCCTGATATGGCTTTCTGTCCCCGGACTATGAGATTGGATAACGGACCCTCTTTTTTTTTTGCTCGGAATACTTAATACTGGGTATTGATTCCACGTCTATTAGGCATATACCTACCATAACATTCAAAACTGATTTCATTAGAGAAACATTCATTTGAAAAAATGTTTACCATTTTCGAAACGAGCAGACGAACTGAGGACCTGTGGATGCCAAACCCATGGGGCTAGGGCAAAAGTCTTTCATTCGAGTAAACTTTGAACTACTTACTATAAATCTGGTCAATTTCCATAAGAGTACAATTATGTCAAAATATTTATAATTAACGCAACCCACAGCCGTATTGCAAGTAGGCTAGAAAACATTGGAACATGACGGCTGTTATTTCTGTGAAACCTGATAGAGCAACACTCGACATTTCTTTTGTGAATCATATTATACATGTACTAACGTTATTACTTGAGTTTATATCGCATTTCCTTAACTAATTCCGCGAAATTTAACTTAACTGGAATGGAACCGTTGCTGAAGAATGCGCGTCAAGAAATATACGTAGGTCTTTTGCCTTGAGAATATACATTGAAAACTCAAACCTCATAGTCCAACGAACTATTCTGAAATAATTTGGTGACTATTGACTAAATGATCCATTCATGTAGAATACGATAAAATGTATTTTGATATCGAGAGTAATATGCCAATTATCGCCATTTTCCGGCATAGCTGTTTTTATTGGAAATATGATATAATTGATTTCCATGGAAGCAAGATTCATAAACCACGTAGAGCTACAGAATAATTATCGTAGACAATTACACCTCGGTTCTCGTGTACTAGACACAGGGTAAAAAGGTTCATTCCTATTTTCTCAACACAATTCGTAGGATCGCAATCTGCAAATTGGAAAAGTTGTATCTATGGCACGGAGGTAATGCGATTGGTACGATTTAATGTCATGTTCAGATACATTAACTAATCTGGCAGCGAGCCAGGCTTTCTGTCCGCACTGGTATGGGTTGTCGTCTATCCGCGCTGTATGTGCCACTAAGGCAAATCTATTTAAAGCAGAAATGGATATTTTGGGAGACAGTTTTCCATGAAAAACAATGGAAATACATTCTTGATGTTTGATAGTGTCATTTGGCTACCACACCCTTAAATCACAAATAGCTTAGGAAAAGTCGAGGAACTTCTAATACCATATCGGAAGGAAGTGTTCAAGGTTCCGTATAATGCGACGACGGCGTGGTATGAAGCTCAGCCATCACTTGGGTGTGAGGTGTCTACTGAAAAGAGCAGGGACTTAACCATGGGAGGTTACCGAACGTGGCCTACCCCGCTCTCTCACGATATAACGAGATTATTTTTTCTCTACTTACATTACACTAATGAACTTACCGTGGAAAAGGTTAGATAGCAGTGTGATGGGCAGCACGACGAACGACACCATGATGTCAGCGACGGCCAGGTTAGCCAAGAAGTAGTTGGTCACCGTGCGCATCTGTGGGTTCTTGCAGATGACGGCGACGACTAGGGAGTTGTTGACGACCGCCAGAACGAAGACGACCAGGTAAGCCACGGAGAAGAGTACAACGATGGGCGGCGACTGCTTCAGGAGCGGCGGTCGCAAATATCCCGGCATTTCGGAACTGTCGTTGTTGTCTCCCAGCGACGAGTTGACATCTGTCCACGTCAGTGACGTCATATACTCCGGAATAGAGGTGTTCGTAGATGAGCTGTTGTGTTCAGGAGCAGATGCTGCCTCCGTGGAAGCGTTCGTACCCCAGCGATCCATGTCCGATTGATTTAATACAGTTTTACTGGCCGAGCACGTCCTTTTAGAGTCGTCACCTGTGCTGACATACCAAGATGTTTCCACACATAACCGTTATCCGAGTCTCACTGTCAGCAATTTGCCACTTGAAATATGCCTCACCTGCAAAGAACAGTTCATAGGATCAATGTCATTAGTCAAAGGAGATGTTTCACAGGTAGAGAGAAGGGTAAGAAAGTTTTCCCCGCTGCCTTTGCATACTGCTCCCCACGCCCCAGGGACGTGCATTCATCTGCTGACAAAAGACGTCTTGTAGCCAGGGACCGCACGAGCTATCGACGTGTTCCCGCGGCGACAGAGGCTGCTCCACCGCTACCGCTCGAGCCAAGCAATGACGCCCGCTACCAAGACGTTCTCGTGTAATCCGAGAAAGTTACGTCAACACGGCCAGAATGAAATGCACACTGGCCACAAGGACTGTTGTGGCTGGCGCTGCCGGCACGCACCTCCAAACGATCAACTGCCGCTGTAGTGGACCCATTCCACGAACCCGAGCCATTGGCCGATGCCGGCCCGGCTTTGAATGGGAGAGACAGGTTGTAATTATAGAGGGAAGGCCTGATGCAACCGTGTGTGGAAATGGTATCTGGCTTTGTAACGGGGGCTTCAGAAGCCCCCAATACTGAGGTAACCCTACGCCAAGGTAACCACTAAGATCGATGTGTGTATGGCATGAATATGTTGATCCAGGCTTAAGGGGCCGAGTAGACCCTGACACTATCCTCGTATAACAATGTGATGCTGTCTTCGCAAAGTTATTCGAGACAAGTAGGTAAGCTACACACTGCACAACTTATTGGCACTACGTCAGCTCGAAATAATTGATCATATTTCTTACAAGAATAATCTACTAGTCTTTATTTAGTCTTTTCATGGTAAATACATGATTTACATGAAAAAGTCTCATTTGATCTATTCCCATTTTGCAATACTTTATTGGCACTTGCAATGATTTGTGTTCTTAGACGTCATATAACATTCTGTATCAAAATGGTCTACGAATTAATAGACAGTGGATAATAATCAATATAGTAAACAATTAGTATGTGCCAAACAGAGGATATCAATTACTGTTCTTCTTGGTATACGTGACACCAAGGTGTACTTACTCTGAAATATTGAATTGAAATAATACTTCCTCAAAATAAGTCTTGGTGGTCATGCATACAAAAAAAGTTTGAACATGCAGAACAAATGCACGATGTGAACGATGTTTTTTTTATCGCTCTAATATAAACAGAGTCGTTACATTAACTATTCGAATTGAATATTTTGGACTTTGTCACTATTATACATCCTACATAATATACCAGTCAGAAACAAATTAGCTATATCGTATTCGATATATCTGTTATTTTGGTATCACCTATACACGGGATCACCGCACGGGAACTGTTTCACGCTGACTATGCAGACCTTCACTGTCAAATTTTGACAAATATATGGCTGCGGTGAAAATATACAATACTGGATGTAGTGTTCACCTGCATATAAAACCAAAAACAGATTTGACGCTTGAGCTCTCAGAATAAATCAAGGACATGCTAGTACTTGTAATACATACGTGCATTTTCCTGTGTTGAATAGTCCCATATATTAGGAACAGCAATGTCATTAACAACGACAGTCAGGGCTCGACATTAAGGACTGTCCGCCTGCCCTGGACGGGTGAAACTAATGGTAGGGCAGGTGAATGTTTGGCCCTACCTGCCCCACAGTGCAAGTATACTTTCTGCTGATACCAAATTTTCTGTAAATGCCAAATGGCTACAGGAGTAAAATTCAGCCAAATCATGAACAGTCCGTGTCAAACTCATCTACAAAGCAGGTTATATATTGTATGTACTGAATTAATTGCATGCTATACTTACAAAATAAATTAATATGAATTCAGTACATGTTTCTTTTTGGTCATCTGGCATAACTGTATCCCAGTTATTCGCTAATAGTTCGCCAATATATTTTGTAAACGACACTGAGAAATTTTATATGAAGTCACGTATGCTGGGTACTGATAGTTTCTGTTCCGTCAAACCCCTTCCGACCTTACGTGTCCTCGAAGATGTCGAACATAGAGCAGTATCAAGGCTAAGGATTCACTGAATTATATTTCGGGAAACAAAAATTGTCGTACGCTATTCAGAACCACCCATAATGAGCAGTTTTGTAATTGACTGCTCGGCACCGTCATTAATCGCGGAAAGTAGAAATAATTCATCGGTTATTTTTTTCACAACCATTGTAATATGCATCATTAGTGAGAGCAGCTAATCACCCTAGGCACGGCACGGTGATGGCAGTTGTCTCCGGCCGTTCGAGGGAAATATGTGCATGATGGATAGACCCGTCAGAGACAAATTTCCCTCAAGTGACGCGGCCCGGAAATGTATTACATTGATGTCAAACAGTCGCTGTCACAACCCCCTACGTCAAAATTAGTCCCCGATAACTTTGGGGGATCGTGCGATCAGTTCAAGGCAACTAAGATTGTAACAAGCTTAAACCCAAAAAAGCGTCCAAGCCTGGCCCATGTCGCCTTATTAGCTTCGTCAGTGGGTCATCCATCAACAGATTTCAACTCCCCAACGGATCAACTGCTTTCCCTGATGTACATACGTGTGTTCGTTTTGGGGCGAAAACCTAATCACATCCGATTCTCTGTCAGGACACCGAAAAGACAGTTGCGAGGTTGATCGTCAGTCAATACTGGATGGATGTAGAAGTTAATTTCCGACTTGACCAACATAGCGTCATGTTTCATGCAGTAATGTAATTACCGATTCATTCTCGGTTTGGATTTACCCGAATTATATATGTGATGTATGCCTGTTCAGAACATATGTTCTGAATACATCATGTTCGGATTTATCTGCAGTGTTAGATTTGTGTGCCATTGCATCAAAAGTTTGTTATCAGAATACTCGCATACAGTGCGATAAGGTCGGAATTGGAACCGAGATATCATGTACATGTACAAAAAATATATAGTTAAACAGAATATGAGATAAAGATTCTACATTATATTCCACATCATTGGGCAACTGCGTTCGACAGGAAGATGGGCAGACACTGAAGAATCCCTGCGGTCACGTCTGATTCTTCACAGTACGAATCGCCGCCAATAATTGGCATATCATGTATGAAGTTCGCAAATATATGCGGAAGAGAGGTGCCAATTTCCAACAAGAACAATGCTCTCACTACTAAGCACCGTCTCTATTGACGATCATACGGTTCAAATTCGATTTCTTCCTGGAGCGTAAACAATATAAGTGCATGGAGGTTTATTGGTTCCGTACCTGGCATCTTCTGTATATATATACCCTACTCCAAACTGTGATCGAATCCCCCTTCTCTAAAAAAACACACACAAGAAAAACCCTAGGGTCATGTAAGAGGCACGTGGCCAATTCCGTCAATATATACTTTTCCAATTTCTAAATTTAATAGTATTATAATATTCTAGTTTATACAAGATGATATCAACGGGATAGTTCCAGGACTGGATACCTCAAGGACCATAAACTTGTTACTCCGTGGAATTAGAGCCTATAAATGACGTTATCAATGTTTACATATAGGTGAAAAAGAAATGTAGGAATTTTAATTTTTAAAACTCCGCAAATGAAGATATTTACTCATGTGGACCAAATGAAGCAAAATGGTTCAGTTTTGGAAACAGAATCAGCACTTTCATGGTGAAGCAAAATCATGTTCCTGTGCGTTGCCGGGATAGCAACAGAAAATTGAATTCATCACAACCGTTGTCGAAACACATATACCATTCATGTAATCAAGTTACCCCTCTCTCCGGGCTGCTGTTCGTTCAAAGGCTTATACACATTTATATGTATATGGTGTTCATTCAGAATAGTTTTCCATCGACGCCCACACAATAGCCAAGCTAGCACGTTATCGTGACACCTGAAAAGAAACCAGCAATTACTTTTGGGATGTTCCCCCGTGCCTTTAGAGGAAGACATCACGAAACCACCGTATAATGTTTGATCACCGCGAGAAATCTAAGGATTCACTTCTGAAGCCAATAATAGAAACGACGGATAAAGATCAGTTCGATAGCAGGTGCTGGTCGGAAGAACACCTAAATGGACTGCCTCACCATGTCATGTTTATATATTTCTGCTGCCTTTACCATAATATGGTCTCTCCTCTCATCTTCCGAAAAATCTTGTTTAATTTGTTTTGGAGGTGATCTTTCTTTTAATTAGGAATGGACATAAGTCAAATACAGGGAATGAAAGGTGGAAATAGTCTATTGTCCAGTACAGTCGGTTTTTTGAATACATGACTCTCATGTCTTGATTATCAAGTGGAATTAATCATCATAATACCCCTTGCCTAATGTGGACAATATAAGCAGTCTGAGTATTAAACATTGGTGTACATACCTGTGAAATTGTTCCTTTGTTTCATTGATTGCTGTCAAATTATATACGACAGAGATGAATGAAAGGTGATTCATGTCAAGGATAATACAGCGCAAATGTGTGTGTGTGTGGGGGGGGGGGGGGGGGCTGGAGGAGGCGTTAGAAGAAAACATACTAAGCATAGGGATTGTAAGTCCATGATGAGAAGCAAGGTCATATGAGGACAAAGAGGAATTTATATTTCGAAATTGGGATCCTAATATGTACAACAGCAAAGTGAACCACGAGGAGAATTTGCAGTAGACAAAAACAGCAGATATGTTTGTACATGCAAATATTCTTTATTACTAGTCAATGGAAGCCATAGGCCCATAGTACACATCACATACATAAATGGTGGACAGACGAGTGCATATAAACTTATCTATGTTTCATGAATTCACGACATGCAATTATCGAGCATGGCGACAGATGGGAGGAGGCAAGCGTATTTAGAAACGATACCAGTCCATGAGGGTCTATATCGGTGTTTGTGACAGATGTCACTACCCAGGGAGTTTAAGCCTGACCACAGATGTATTTGCAATCATGTATGAAAACTCGAAAAACAAGTTTCTTTATTTTAAAATAAAGTTGACAAAGAAGTATTCTACGTGTTTATTGCTTTCTTCCAGTATTCTGCAGACAAGGAAAGGAAACACTTTTTCGGTTTCATTTTGTGATAATTGCTTCAGGTGTGTTGAATGAAATAACCAGCAGTGCACAAAAACTGTGACTCAAAAGTTACGGAATCAATCAATTATTTCATAAACAATAACAAGAGCATAATTACTAAAAACCAAGAAAAAAGCGTATAGCAAGCACACTTTATGTCATAAGAACGTTACAACCATCTGACGTCTATAGAGCCATCCAGTGGCGTTGTGTGATGAAACATCAAGAACAAAATGCCAAATACAACCCTAACCCACGACAATGAATTGACGCAAATCAGTGATGACTATCTTTCAAAAGACATTATTTGAACACCGTGCCACATGTATAATGACCGGTCTAATGATTCAATCAATAAACACATCAATCACACTAAAATGCTTCTTGTCAAGAAAACACTTGACAGGCAAACAATATGCCCATTAGCTATGGCGGGTCTTTTTTTTTGGACTCGAGATAAGAGATATTGCTCTTTTGCATTTTCATTCAGGTAGGAGACAAAGTTCAGCTCTTCCTCGTCATCAAAGCTTCCAGTGACCATCGTTTTAGTAGTCGTTACAATGGATTAGAATAATTAAAAGTATCAAACCCAACTATATCCAGGGCTGGGAAACAATTAGCTCAGGTGTATGATTCTAACCTTCGACTGAACAAACGTACATGCAGAGAATTCACTCCACGGATTACCATTACCCCTGATTCACTGCAGTGCTAACTATCGGACCAAAAGACACCGAGATGAGAAACGCAGTATGATATTGACCGTTTTACCTTCAACTTACCCACGTGCAGGGTGGATTTATGATTTGTCGAGAGGGAGGGGGTAGACACAGTAGCTTCAAAGTCGCACCAGGTTCGTAATATATTGGCAATATTATGTTGTAATATACGTTTTCAAAGCCTTCAAATTACTCCTACATGTGCAAATTTTGCACGGGGAAGGGGTGACTGCCTACTGCGGCGCCCCAGTTTTCTCCATAGAGAATTCCGATGTCAACCTGAAGAAAGCTGACGATCACAAAATTCTAAGAAGATATGATATCAACCCAAAATGCTCACGTTTTTGTTAGTCTTTTTACCGTGAAATATATCATCACACATTTGATCAACTTTTAACATCCAATTTCGAGTATCACTGTGTATGATGAGCTGAAATCTACAGATATCCCCTTGTGTGCTCGGATATATCAAGGATTAGTGACTCTACATCGACGAAACGCAATTCTATGAACCAGGAATTTTTAAAAACATGGGTCCAGCCTTTGTCAAATTCTCATGATGATAAGTTACTGTTTGCATCATTACTTGCCGGAATCTAAAGATTTCGGCAAGTATGTTGATCGGTTTGTGGATGTGTTTGTGTGTTTGTGGATGTGTTTGTGTGTTTGTTCGCACTCTAGCGTCCACAGTTCTTGATTAAAAGCTTCCAAAATTCGTGTGCAGAATCTGTAGTATACCGGCCAGAAAACGTCCTATTTTGGAGTGTCTAGGTCAAAGGTCAAGGTCAAGGTCAAGCAAAACGTTGAAAACACATAAGTGGCCATAACTTCGGTTCTAATGGTCCTAGAGACTTCAAATCAAGTTCATATTGTAGATAAACTCGAGTTCTATCTTCTGAGACCTTGACCTTGACCTTTGACCTTGACCTTGAGAAGTTCGCCTGAGGTCGAATATTTGACCTTGGAGGTCACCTTGGAAACGATGTGGGACCGATCCCTCATGCTCAATGTCAATTTTTAGCCCGATCGGCCAATTCGTTATGACGTAATTGACGTTTCTATGGCAACGAAATCGGCCCCATTATAAGAGAAATTGCATGTTTCAAGCTGTCGATGCTGATAAAAGCGTCAATAATGTGCGTAAAAATCTGATAATACACCAGTTTATAGTCAAGGATAAGTTCTTTTGTTCCAGAAAATTTCAAGGTCAAAGGTCGAAAGTCAAGGTCAATATTGACCTGCAAGTGAAAACCATGTGGGTCACTATATCTCAGGAAGTAAGCAAGATAGAGACACGAAAGTAAATCCAGAGTATTGCACTCACTTAGCCTAACAACTTCTGCATTTACACCTAAGGCGTATGACCGATAGCCTTTGCAAGCGCCTGAGGTCGAAGTTGACCTCAAAAATGACCTTGACCTTGACCTTTTGCAAAAATATCGAGTAGTAGCTCGTTTGAAAGGTCTTGGAGAGTACTTTCCAAATATGTTGTCATTTTCATAATGACGTCAAACGTGATTTCAGACTGACATTTTGGCCTTTTGAGTGTCAGATGTGCAAAGTTATAACATTAACTGCATATTTAGCATATGCAAACGATGTGGAGTCGTCCTGTGATGGTCTCTGTCAATTTTTAGCACAATTGACATATCCGTTTTGACGTAATTGACGTTTTTGTGGCAAAAAATCGGTAAAATTTCAAAGGAAACTCATCATTTGAAGATATTATGATCTTGTCTGGTTATAATATAACAAATATAAACACGATTATATCATGCATATTTAAAAACTCCATTCACAGTAAGTTAGCAGTATAGAATTGACGACAAATGACGTCATAATTGCGTACTTAGTCCGGCAAGTGTGTGGCCTATGGCCTCTCGTTTCGGTGTTGTTCTTCTCATGTATCGAATATCGCCATATATTCTAAAATAAATAACGGCAGTAGGGATGAAACTCTCCTGGACAGCACTTTTTCACAAATTGTCACTTCACTATTTTATACCTCGAATAATTTTATGTATATTTGTTAAAAACCGCCGGCGATTGTTCTGATTGCTGTGACATATCAGACTGAAATTTCATATTCTCGTTGAAAAGTTTTAAAATTATACTATTATGTGTATACTTTTTTCATGGAAATATTTCACTTTTTCCACAAAAACGCATTGGCAGCACTGGCATAGGCACTTACTATACTTACGTTCAACACAAAATCCGTTAAGATTTTTGGCCGTAAGTTCGTTTAGGATGGTCGAATCAATTGGAAATTTCATATGTTTCCATTTGGCACAAAACCGAATTCTTTCACCAAATTTCAGAATTTTACCTTGAAAACTGAAAAAGTTGGCAATCTATCACAATGTTAAATGTTGGACAAAAATCGTATAAGAATTCAAGCAAATTTGTGGATTTCGTGATCTTTATTCCGCTAAGAAATGTAATATAAGGAAAGTTCAGAGTTGGAAGAATCATACACATGAATTCTAATAAAAGTACTGTGCAATGCTAACATCGAACAACATGACAAATTCTGTTCAGACTCATGTTTGATGTGAAATTCAACATTGGGATAGATTGCCAACTTTTTAAATTTTCAATATAGAAGTCTGAATTTTTGTGAAAAAATACGGTTTTATGCCAAATGGAAACACACAAAATTTCAAATTGATCCGACCATCGTAAACGAAGTTATGGCCAAAATTCATATGAGGTTTTGTGTTGAACTTGAGTTTAGCAAGTTTCGCACAGAAAACCAAAAAACAGATTTGACGCATGAACTCACAGATGAAATCACTGTCATGATCAACACTTACTTACGGACATGCATTTGCCTTGTAATGAACAGTCCGATATAAACCCCGTGGGTGTTCATTAGGAAAAAATGTACATTCTAAAATATTAAAGTTGGAATCAATTTTAAAATCAGCCAAATCTAGCATTCTTGTTTGTCACGCAAACTTGAAAGTAGATCTCGAGATTGTCAGGAATAAACAGGAAACATGTACAACTCAACGACAGATATTCAGAAAATCGCCGTTAACTGTGCATGAAAACATCGGATAGAGAATGATCGGCCTGCATTCATTGCCGGTTGCCACAGTATCTACACTGATACAAATGACGTCACAAGACTGTGTGTAGAACTCACCCGCAACGCGGGCCGCTTTGAGAAAAGAATGGATGAGGCCCGAGTTTGAATCTTGATTTTTGCAACTCAATTTAGGCACATAATACATATTTTCGGACCCAAACTTGCACGAATACTAGCTACTACAGACTGAATAAATTTGGTCAATTCTAAAAGTGATTATAGCTTTAAATGATTTTAACACCATTTGCTCTGGAACAGGCCAATTTCTGTCAAACCGGCAAAACACGTAAATTTTTAAAATGACCAAGAAAAATATGAAATTACGTACACTGGGTAATGAATGTTTTTGTTCTGTGAAACCCCTTCTGTCCTACGTGCATGTCCTAGAGGATATAGAACTTAAAGCACTATCAAGGCTATAAGTTACTATGGGTTTCACTGAATTTCATTCCGATAAGAAAATTTGCTGTATCCTATTCAGAATAGCCCATAATGAGCAGTTTTATCATTGTACTGTTCGATACCGTCATCAATCGTGGAAATGAAAAACAGTTCATCGTCTCTCTCTCTCCAACCATCGTATTATGCCTCATTAGTGAAATCGACGAATCACCCTAGGCACGGCGCTGTGAGGACAGTTGTCTCCGGCTGTTCCAGGCAAGTACGTGCATGACGGATAGACCCATCGGAAACAAATTCTCCTGTAGTGACGCCGTAAAGAAAAGTATTACATCCATGTCAAACATTCGCTGTTACAACCCCCCCCCCCCCCCTCCAAAAATAGAAACCAATAACTTTGGGGGAATCGTGCGATCAGTTCAAGGCAACTAAGATTGGAGCAAAAAAAATCCTGGTCTGATCCACGTTGTCCTATTAGCTTCGTCAATGTGTCATCCATCAAAGGGTTTCAACTCCCCCAACGTGATGTTCTCAACCGCTCTCACTGATGTTCATACGTCTGTCACTACCGTTTTGGGCGAGAACCTAATCACATCCGATTCTCTGTAGGGGCGTCAAAAAGACAAAGTTACGAGGTTGATTATCAGTCGTTTATGCTGGGTGGATGCAAAAGTCAATTCCGACTGGACCAACATAGGGTCCTGTCTGATGCAGTAATGTAATCCATGATTTGATCCCACACAGGGCATATGGATTTACCCGAATTATATGATGTATTTGGGACAATGTTCAACATTATTGGATAAATTTTTGTGCCAGTGCCTTGAACCATTGTTATAAAAATTCTCGCAGGCAAAGCAGTGTGTGTAATATTATCCATTTACCAATCCAAATAAAATAAGATTCTATATAAGGAGAAATATATAACATATGTGAGAATGGGAACCGACATAGCAATAATATGGACATTTAACAGAAATATCCTGAAACAGATGTAACCGTATTGACACTGATTCTACATTTCACATCATTGGACAGCTCCATTCGAAGAACAGTAAAATAACTCAAAATTTTGTCTCATTCTCGGATAACATGAGCCTACATGAAGATGTTCGGAAGGTGGGAGGGTTCGGAAAAAATTCACTTGCCCGAGAGGGGATTCGAACCCAGGACCCCACGAACGGTAGCCCAACACTCTACCAAGTGAGCTAAAGGTATATTCCTCTAACCAAGCTAGTGGGAATGCTGACTTCGAAATTGGGCGAACCTCGAATGGGCCCTGGCACATAGATATTAAAAATTGTAGTATATAAGTACTGACTGTTGTGCCATGTATTGCATCAAAATATTAGACCCGAGTGTAGAAGTGTTGTATATGATCGATTGCACAAGGCATACGGCAAGGTCATATTGTTTGATCTTTTGCATGGCAAAACAGTCAATGTCTATTTATAATATTTTAGTCTTTATTTTATTATTACTATTGAAATGTTATTGAAATCCACTCTGCAAACCTTGACGTTTGTCAGTAAATTCACGTTGAGCAATATTATGGTGCCAAAAGAGCTTCATAGGCACGCGTGCAGCGACCGGTCAACAGATTTCTGAACTGTTATGGGAAACAGTCGGGAGACTGGTCACTGGCGATTGGAAAACATACCATTTATAATTTAGCCACATGACGAGTTATGATCAATCAATTCACGTGGAATTTACGTAAAATATAATGATACATTATAGTAGCTATGATGGTATCCAATATTTGAAATGAAAAAGTGAACGAAAGTACAGGAAGGTCGGCAGACACTGAAGAATCCCTGCGGTCACATGTGATTCTTAACAGTACTTAATTGGCATGAGAATTGGCATATCATGTATGAAGTTCTCGGGGTTATACGGAAGAGAGGTGCCAGTTTTCCAACAGGAATAAAGCTCTCACGGTGCACCGTCTCTATTGACGATCATATGGTTCAAATTCGACTTCTTCCTGGAGCCTAAACAAACTCTTTTCTAATATATACCGGTACTTCAATCCGTGATCGAGTCCCATACACTGAAAAAACACTGCAAGTATACCCAAAACGCAAAATAGCTTAAGGACCATGAACTTTTATAGCGCTATCAATTTTTCAAGAAGTAGGTGAAAAAAAATGTAGGGTTTCAATTTGCGTACTCTTTGAATGAAGATATATATTTCGTGAACCAAATGAATCGAAACGGTTCAGTGTTTGAACAAGATGAGCAATTCTATAATGCAGCAAATTTCAAATCACCATAACCATCACGTACCATATATAACAACATTGTAAACAAGTTTCGTCTCACACCAAGCTGTTATTATCCCCCCCCCCCCTCCGGGGGGACAGTTTTTGTGCGGTTTCCTGTGTGCCGTACGCCGTGTACCGTCCTGAAACGACGTCACGCACCTTATTCCGAAAAGATATCATCACGAAACTTTTTGTACACATACATCTGGCCCTGAGGTAGGTTGCTATTGAATTTCAGC
Source organism: Terebella lapidaria (assembly GCA_949152475.1). Taxonomy (NCBI): domain Eukaryota; kingdom Metazoa; phylum Annelida; class Polychaeta; order Terebellida; family Terebellidae; genus Terebella; species Terebella lapidaria. The sequence goes on from OX424555.1 coordinate 75,731,019, forward strand.
CGAATCGGAAAAACAAGGTGGCCGCCACAAAAAAAAACATTACTTTTTTCGGGAAAACGACGTCATATACTTTATTCCGAAACGTACCAAGATATCATCACGAAACTTTTTGTACACATACATCGTCCCCTGACGATGTACATTACTCTTTTTCCGGAAAAGGACGTCACGCACTTTATTCCTTAACGTATCAAGATATCATCACGAAACTTCCTGTACATATACATCGGGACCTAAGGTAGATTTCTATCGAATTTCAGCCGAATCTAAAAAACAAGATGGCCGCCACAAAAAAAGTTACTTTTTCAGGAAAACCATGTCACATACTTTATTCTGAAACGTACAAAGAAACCATCACAATTTTTTTGTACACGTACATCGGGCCCTGTGGTAGGTCGCTATCGAATTTCAGCCGAATCGGAAAAACAAGATGGCCGCCACAGAATGAACATAATTATTTTTTTCAGTAAAATGACACCACGCATTTTATTCCGAAATGTACCAAGATATCATCAGGAAATTTTTGTACGCATACATCGGACCCTGTGGTAGGTGTCTTGAATTTCCGCAGAATCGGAAAAAACTAGATGACCTCCAAAAAAAATATCATTTTTTTCGAGAAAACGACCTCACGCACTTTATTCTGAAACGTACCAAGATATCATCAAGAAAATTTTTGTACACATACACTGGGTCCTGTGGTGGATTGCTATTGAATTTCAGCCAAATCGAAAAAACAGGATGGCTACCACGAAAAAATTGATTTTGATATTTTTTGATATTGATTTTGTATGATTTTGCATTTAGAACTTTTTGTACACATACATCGGGCCCTGGGGTAGGTTGCTATTGAATTTTAGCTAAATCGAAAAAAAACTATATGGCCGCCACAAAAAAAAAACAAAAACATTTTTTTTTCGGGAAAACGGCATCACACTTTATTCCGGAACGTGCCCGGGGAAACCTGTGTGGTCGTGAGACCGACTGCCTCTCTTGACCACCCTCTAGTTTGTTCTAAGGATTGTACACATTTATATGTGTCTTGTTCATTTGAAAGAGTTCTTCATCGACCCCGTCACAATTCCAACTTAACATGCTATCCTAACACTTGAAAAGACATTAGCTTTCTTTTGGGACATTTCGCCGCTCCTTGAGAGGAAGACCACCTGATGCCACCGTATACCGTTTAATCACTGCCAGAAATGGGAGGATTCACTTCATAAGCTAAGAATAGAAAGGATGGATAAAAAAAAACGGTTTGATAACAGGTCATGATGCCATATTTATAGATTTCTCTGCATTTACCATATTATGACATTACCCCTGTCTCTGCTCATATTTCAAACACACTTTGTTCAACTGGATCGGGAGGTGATCGTTCATTCAACATGGTATCAACATGTGTCAAATCCTGGGGCAAATGTGAAAATAGTGTCTTCACCAAAAAAAACCCAGTCAGTGACCACATGAGTGTCTCATTATCCGCATTATTGAGTGGAATTAATCATCATAATACCTGTCGCTGAATGTGAACAATGTAAGCAATTAGTGTGATACAAATTGGTATGTATGCCTGTGAAACCCTTCCTTTGTTTCATTGATTTGTGTCGAATTAGATACGACAGAGATATATGTAAGGTGATCCATGTGAGGATTAAACAGCACAAATGTGGGGGATGCTAGCAGAAAACATAGGAATTGGTTATTAAACATAGGAGTGTGGTTACTGTTAGTCAGTGCAATACTAGTAATCAACAATGTGTCGACTCGTCACCATCTTATTGTGCGTTCTGAAGAAGTTAGTCATAACCTTGATCCGCTAAGGACATTTTGATCGCCAAGAGACAGAACTCCGCAGACAACGATTTCCCTCAGCAGCTGGTCAACAACATAGACCGTGCGCTATGATTTGGCAGCTCGTTTTGTCAGGTCAGACACTGGTAATAGTGGTGGATATAGGGGGGGGGGGGGGGGGGGAGGACAGTAAAAAATATGAAAATCCGTCCAAAGATCAATGCCAGCATTGATGTGGCTCACAATATATTTGCGTGGGATATTGCGCTGTTGAGTATATAGATACGCCTAAAATGCAAGATATAAATCACATATACCTCTTGGACCCCCTTCTAAAATTCTTAGATCCGCCTCTTCGTTATACTTCCCTGTCTACGGTGGATAAACTGTCGCGCTACTGGGCGGAATATCGCCAAAGCTAATGGGTTACTGGACGGAAAGTCACAGGTAAAACTTCCGAAAACATCCAAGTGAGATCGTACATACATGCCGACACAATGCAGTTTAGTTTAATTCACTCATAGGCATATATATCAGCAATTAGATCTCGTAGCTATCGTTCATTCGCTACACACGTATTTGCACGTTGAATGTACGCATATTTTGAACAATTATCAACAACTATCATAACACCAAGAACGAAATGCCAAATACAAGCCTTACCCACGACACTGAATTGACGCAATTCAGTGATGACTACCTTTCAAACGACAGTGTTTGAACACCATGCCACAGGTTTGATGACCGGTCTAATGATTCAATCGATAAACACATCAATCACACTAAATGCTTCCCGTCATGATAACACTTGAAAGACAAACGAAATGCCCATTAGCCGTGATGATAATCCAAAGATTCTTGGTTTTTTTTTTTGCATTTTCATTCAGATACGAGACAAAGTGAGATCTTCCTCGTCCTCGAAACCCCTGATAACTATTATTTTGGCAGTAGTTAACGCCATCCATAGTTGGAATTCAAGTAGCTCAGGCGTATGATTTTTACACAGGGATAACTTACATAGAGACAAGAAATCACTCCACGGAACACTCCTGATTCACTGCAGTGCTAACTATCGGACAGACAACTATCGGACAAAAACACACAGAGGTGAAAAATGTATTGTGATATTGACCGGGTTACCTTCAATTCACCCACATGCAGGGGCGGATTTAGTATTTGTCGAGAGGGGGGGGGGGGGGAGGTGGGAGCAGTGCGGTCGAAGTGGAGCCAGGTCGAAATCTCTTAGGATATTATGTAATCTACATTCTCTTACCCTCCAGTAAACATGGCATCAATACCCAAATATACATCTCTTTTAAGCAAACAAAACCGAGTTCATTATCCAATCTCCAGTGTCAGGCTGAATCTTCATATACCCCCATCAGGCTAAATATCCATATAGCCCCATATATGATCATGAGGCGGTGAAATAACGTGTTGCGGAGAGGCAGAGTGATCATTTGCTGCTCCACATGTTTCACCCGTCATGACTTCCCCTCAAAATGCCAACAAATCTTGCCGATCGTGATCAACTAAATCCTGATGACATCCACGAATGGACTATGTTAAGTCCATAGACGTCAATTTTATTTTCACAACATATCATTGTCGCAGCAGTTTAGAGATTAGCTGGGAGCAACTTATACAAGTGCCAATTTGGTGCTGAAATGGGGGAGGGTACTGCCTACAAGGGCACCAAGATTTCCTCCAATGGAGAGATATACCACTGCCCACGGAGAATTCCAGAGCCAACTTCAAGTAAACTGATTCAGAAGATCAGAAAACAATTCTAGCTGAAGATATTATATCTACCCAAACGGTTTTGTTGATCCTTTTACCGTAAAGCGAATAAAACACAAACCATGAAATATTACTTATATGATTGATTTTTATCGTCCAATTTCGCCTCTAACTGTGTATGATGAGCAATAATCCACAGAAATCCCCCTGTGTGCTCGGATTTATCGAGAAATAGTGGATCGCCACTGACTACATCCTGGACGAGACGCTATTCTATAAAGCAGGTCTCATCAGAAAAAAATTGCCTAACCATTATAAATTCCCATAATGCTTGCGTTACTGATTGCATCATTTCCGAGCCATTATTCCAGCTGTTCCATTGTTTGTTGTCTTCACATAAGTTGTTCTCCTTATATATCGAACATTGCCTTACATATTACATATGCATGTGCTTGGAACACATGTTCTTGAATCATGTCATTGAACGACGCGACCACAAATCACAATAAGTAAATATGATGTAATATCATACATTACTTTTACATTCCATGCAGTTATCAGGCGCGTAGCTAGGCGTACGCACGTACGCAGTTGCGTACACAATGAATGCTGACATAAAAAATTAAGATCAATAAAATCACGCAACTGGTTATATTATTGTTTATATGTTCCCATACATGTATGCCAATCAATAGCCATAAATGACATCGAATGCTAAACCGAATCCTGACTAAGGCATTCAATATTGAATAAGGACCTTGGTGTCACTGAAAGTGAAGAGTGAAGTGTGATCAATAAACGACAAATTTTTTTTTTCCGAAATGTTTTCCGAATGGTATTGAATCATCAGTTTTGCAAGCGATTCAAAAGTTACCCAAAACACAAGGTATACCACTTACTACCTACTACCCTCCGACCCTCCTCGGCAGTGTCGCTCGGACCATGATCGTTCAGTAGGCCTACAGACTCTAACAGAGAGTAGATCTAGAACTGAATGACATACACGCAATATTACTATAATAATTTAACCAGACTAGAAAAAAACATGTACTCAGATTTTTTTCTTACACATATTTACACCGACTGAGCCCATTGGTGTTTTATTTTGGGGTGAGATCTCCTATATAGGTACTCTCTGAAGTAAAAACCTAGACCACCCTGTTTGTCGTCTACACTTGTTTCTAATGGTGTTGAAGCAATTGGCCAACCTGAAAATTCAGTTGACATGAACCTTGATTGGTTTCAATAGACAGACTCAAACGACCTCTTTCGTTTGATAATTTACCAGTAATAAATGCAAAATCGAATTTTGTAAAGTTATAAGAGTACCTTAATTGTGCTGCATATATCCTGTTTGCATGCTTGAAGGAAATGTATGCCAGTTTCTAGCATAATATCCCACCAGGCTAGAGAATTCATATGACAGATTAGTCGAATTTATGCATTATTGAAAATGCAGCAAACGATTCTCCAAAATATGTTTACTTGAACAGACTGCGAGTCGCTTCTATATACTTGAAAAATATCGGGAGAAAACGCTAAATTGCGAAAATAATATACCATTTTCACTGTTTAAAATATATTAAATAATTTCTAACATTTTAGCCATAATATTAGATGAAAATGTTGAATGCGCTGCCTAATATATCTTCAAATGAATTCCAGAAAGTGTTAAATTTTTAAAAATGTTTGTGATATTTAAATAATTCTCAACATTTGTAGCTATAATATTGGGAGAAAATTTTTCATTGCGCTGCCTAATATATCTTCGAATGACTTCCAGAGTGTTAAAAAAAATTTCAAATGTTTAAAATATTAATATATTTCTCAACATTTTATCTGTAGTTAAAATATTGAAGAAAAAATTGTTGAATGCGGTCCCTAATATAGCTTCGAATAGCTTCCCGAAAGTGTCGAAATTAAAAATTTTCTTCGGGGGGGGGGGGGGGGGGCTTATATGCTGGTTCAGTTACTGAAACTCATCGTTTGTGGGAACACATTTCATAACCAAGTTCACAATTTATAACTATTGGGTGGTATATTTATATTCACAAGTACATACTGCAGCATCAATCAGGTCAAACCATGAGCCGAGATACCAGAATACTAGAGATGATGACTAAAGTTCATGTATATTGTTGTGTGATATCAGGTCCCCAAGATACATCAAAGAAGATTTATTGTGTCCTGAGATTGAAATTATTGAGGATCTTTTGGCGCCAACACGCCCTCGTCGATATGATATGAACATTCATCTATCTGATTGGTTTTCTTGCCATCCAGTTATTGGATCAGCACTCGATCACAAGCATCATCTGCGCCAATTGTATTCTCGGATATTGGTGAGACATGAAAGTTATAATGGTTGATGAAATACAATAGTGGAAGTTTCGAAAAAGGTGATCTAAAATAATGGCGAGCGTGGCATTAAACAAGTATTTAGTTGTTGGCCAGTTATGCACTAATTCCTCGTTGGATAGTGAAAACAACTATGTTCAGATTTTCTGTTTGTCAAACCATTATCTTACAATATGGGTGGCTATAAACACTACGAGACAGGCCCTATGTTGAGCCGGACTATCAGTAATGCGTGATTCCCAATTTCCATCTGAAATTGGAATACACATATTGGATACACCTCTTCAAAGCAGAAACTACATGTAATGGCAATCTAGCCATCGTTTGCATTTCCTTTCATATCCGGCGAAATCTACAATGATAGGACTGATCGGATGACAGTTCCATCATACAAAGCATGTTTCTCTGTACCAACAGAGCAAATCAAATATCCATACACGAGCTGATTGTTACTATATCAAGTAATCAGCACGCCCTTACTACGAAGTAGGAATTTGCATATTTTGATAGACTCACAGATAAACATGCAGAACTATGTCAACATCGTAGATATTTGGACTTCATGTAACGCGACAGTGAATGAATATCATAATGCTAGAACTTAGGCAATGTTGAATAACTCGGTATATTGACATATACACATGGCTGTGTCTAGCCATGGTGTTAGGAACGTGGCATGTTTATTTGCTCGCTATCAAAACTCTATATTTGTTTTCGAGCATTGGTCTCAAAACAAACCAGTTTTTCTGTATATTTATTGTGAATGTATGTCTTTATTGTAAATCATTCATTAGTACTGTCGTAATAAAACACACATAACCCTTGTTGTCTGCTATACATTACAATTCATATACTCGGCAATGAATTGAATAAAGTTTATGGTCCAAAGATACAAAGACGTTACGTTTAAACTGAAATGGATATAGACAGGGAAATATTGACAATCAAAGTGATTTATCCCATGTCGGATATTGCCGAAGCCACTTTTTCTTATTGCATTGCTTCTGATAAGATTTCTTGCACCAAGTAGGCGGTGAATGAATTAGGCAGTGAATTTTAGTAATTACCCTACGTGTTTCAGCTCTTCAGAATTGCATTTATGAGAATGGCTTTTCCAAACATCTAATCATCGCTCATCTCCCATGCAGAGTTAGAAATATAGCATTACAAGTGTTGATATTGGTCATACGTTTCCATATTTTCTTTCTTTAATAATTGTTTTGGGATTGCGGTGGCTGGGATCAAAACACTAAAAGTGATCGTCTGGAAATCCGTTTGACCTATGTGCTTTATGTTCGAGAGAAAATGTTCGATCGTTTTACTCTGCAAGCACCAGGTCACGGTGGCACAACGTCCATGAACTTAAAAGTACGTACCGAACAATGTGGGCCCATGGCTGTTCCAAGTGGTTTTATTGAACTGTCAATGAGGAATGATGTCTTATACGCCTTGTATACATGGAAGCCGTTAACAAAAAAAAATATAACTATAGGTCTCCACATGCGTTTATTCGAAAGTATGGTGTCGAGATTTGTCATATATAGGACATCTGAAACTAGAAACCACAGTATCCATACCATATGAGCTTTCACTTTGGCACCAAGGACAGATGCGATATGAGCTCATGACATGTGCGTCCTTTTGGTTTACCTTCAAGATGTAGTTGCGAAGAACTTGGAGTAGTGTCTCATAGCTGGATAAGAGAGTGGGATTATTCATCATAATATTTATTGCATAATGTGAACAATGAAAGCAATCATTGTAAAACATATTGGTGTGCATATCTGTAAAATGCTTTGTTACATTGATTGGTGTCGAAACGGATACGACAGAAATCATGGTCCCGAATAGGGAATCACTGAATTAAGTTGTATTTAGGACCAACTATTCTACCACTTAAGATCATTTCAAGACAAAAAATGATGACTATTTGGAATGAGGGGTTATATTAGATATACACAATTTTTATCGGATATTTTCAGGCGAAAATGTGCGAAATGTGCATACATGTGAGCAAATTGCAAACCAAGTCCTGGTCACCAAATGTTAGATAGATGGGTTGGGGATACAAAATTATCCCGACAGCTTTGCTGTCTGTGGATCGAGGTTGTTTAATCCCGACCACAGATGTGCTCCAATTATGTATAGAAGCACGAGAGTCAGACGTACAGTTTTTAGAACAAACCCCACAGTAGACCCCACAGAAACCTGACTAAAAAAATTTTTACAGTCTAATTTCATCATATAATAAGCACATAATCCCAAAGGTCCGAAACTATGATTGTGTGTAAATTATCAAGCAAACTTCAATAACGGAATAAACAACTAAAACCAAGTTATAAAGTACATACTATATCGTGGAATTGTATAATAAATTCATAGCAACTGGTCAGTTTTCTATATAACATAAATTAGCGTTGTACATGAAATGCCAAGAATGACATGCCCATTACTGTATAAATAAAACATCTGTAACCCACGACAGAAAATAGACGTCATTCAATGATGACTATCTCCCAGAACATCGTGTCGCTGGTATAGAGACTAATGTATTGTAGTGCAGTCAGTAAAACACATTGGCCATTAGCCATCGTGAGAATTCTGGCAATAATGATCTTCTATTCTGGTACGAAACGGATGATTATATTTAATTCATCCAGGTGAATACCCGGACTTGAACCAACAAAAATGAAGGTCACAAAACTTCAGGTTCAATTTGAAGGTATGATTTCTACCTTTTTCTAACTTTCGTTGTTCACACTACACTAGAATAAAATACAAACCCGAGAAATGAACCAGTACACATTTGATTAATTTTGATCCTCCATTTTCGCCTGTAACTGGGTATGATGAGCTATAATCTACAAAAATCGACCGTGTGCTCAGAAATATTGAGTACTATCATGTGTGCTACCAGGCGTGATGGATTGTCATTGATTACCACTCATGGATGAGACGATAATCTATTAACCAGTTTCAAGTATTATTCGAAATATGTTTCGTTTTGGAAACCAGCAGCTGTATAGTTCCCACAATGTTTGTGTTACTGATTGCACCACACCCAAGCTAATACTTGGCGTTGTTTCATGGCGTTGTTTCTTTCATATAATTAGTTCACATAACATTTTAAATTATACTATGAATGCTAATATAAGAAGCATTACCTTCACAGAGTCCAGTTTTTAAGAGCCATTGTAGCTTTCAACCTCCATAGAGGCCTTCGTCAGCAAATGTGATCGTCTAGTGCTCAGACCTGTCACATGAACCGAAGTTACGTGATAGAAGATGGTTGTAGGATGTGAAAATTCTGGAACGGGAAAGCACGTGGTACAAACGCAAGGTCAAGGAGGCAATCCAGATTCGCCGTCATGGACCCACCCTCAACCGAGGATACGAGCTCCCCGCCATCTACAGCCACCTTCTGTCACGTGACTTCGGGTCATGTGACAGGTCTGAGCACTGGACGATCACATTTGCTGACGGAGGCCTCTATGGAGGTCGAAAGCTACAATGGCTCTTAAAAAATGGACACTGTGAAGGTAATTCTACATTATAACATTTTAAATATTGATTTACATATTAAAAATGAATTATAATAATTTTATATGTGCCAAAGCATGTTCACTTGAAACAAGCCCTTGAAATATCTGAAAGTTACAATAAGTATACACATTCGAAATATCCAACACAGTTACTACATGTATAAGTATAAATTCACATCAATTCATATTTCTAACAGAACTTAATCGGATCAGCAAGACAGGATATACGAATACCGATTTCTCAAAGGAGTTCATGATTATCCAAACTGATGTTTTTTTGTAAAACTCCCAAATGATGTAAAGCATAATATAATATACAACCATAACATGAATTATGAAAGTCTATTTTTGTTGTTATTTGTTCTCAATCCTAACGACAGTTCCTAGAAAGAGGCACATGTAGTTAAAAATATTTTGGGTTTTCTTTCTATTCATCAAGCGCAATTTGTTATGGAAATTTCCCTAACAAAAGTTTCATACACACACGCAAGAAAATAAGGAAAACAATTAGATGATATTTTCTAGAGACCATTCATATGCAAACTACAGCAACAGCGGTCAGGTCAAAACCTAAACGGAGATACCAAAACCCCAAGGACGTCAGGTCCCCAAAGATGCATAAAAGATCGCTGTGTACCCATAACTCACTGAACTTTCATTTTCATACTTCAAAACCATTGTGCGATTTATTCAAATTCACGAGCAGAGCACACCAACATCAGTCAAGTGAAATCATGACCTGAGACACCCAAACGCCAGGGATGTCATCGCTGAAGGCCATGCATATTGTTGCTTGAGTTCAGGTCTCCAAAGTATATCAAAGAAATTGAAATTATCAGGGATATTTTGTGCCTAGGCGCGCCGTCCATATGATTCGAAGATTCATCCATCAGACTGGGTGTTATCCTCCTGTTATTCAAACACCCCCATTATGAGCATGATCGGCGCCAATTATACTCTCAGATATTGGTGGAAACCAGAAATATGTAATGGCTGATGAATTACAATGGTGCGAGTTTTGACAATGGTAAGCAAACATAAGGGCGAGCGTGGCATTATATTAGTTCTAATTCCTCATTGCGTAGTGAAATGACTGAGCTTAGATATTCTATTTGTTTAACAATTTTCATATAATATTGGTCGGGAAAATATACTACATGACAGACCCTGTGTCGAGCAGGCCTTTCAGTATCACATGATTTCCTATTGAGAGCAATGATAACCCCACAAAGGAATTCAATTACAATTAAATTGTATTTATGCGCAAGTTATCTACAACTGAAGATCATTCCAAGACGAATTTTTTTTTATATTTTAGAATTGGGTGCTTCAATTGGATGTACAATATTTTCAGAGGATATTTGATCAAGCGACAAAATTTGCATACATATAGTCGGACCAAGAATCCAAATACTGCTCATCAAATACGGGGGTGGGGATACACACATTCAGATACATTAGTGTCACATGTGGGTATTTATCAGTGGTTGCAACAGATGCAACATCAACATCAAAACCACGAAAATTTCAAGCTAATGTATCTCAACAAGAATCACCTGCACATTGTATACATAAACACTGGTAACCACGACAGAGAATATATGTCACTTAATGATCATTACCTCGCAAAACACCGTGCTACAGGTATAAAGACTGTCTAAGGCTGCAGTCAATAAAAATATATCATAAAACTAAAATACTTTCTGTCAAAACACAATTGACTGACAAACGGAATCTCCATTAGCCGCCGTGAGATTAATGATCTTTTATTCAGATACGCAAGAGATGTTTCACCCACGTGAAAACCTGGGACAAACCTAAGAAAAAAGGTCGTGAAAACCCAGGTGCGATTTGAAGATGCGATTTCCACCCAAATGTGTTACGTTTTGTTGCTAGTTTCACTGTAAATAGAATAAAACACAAACCCGAAAAGTAGACCATTACACATATTATTGGGGTTTTTTCATCCAATTTCATCCCAATGTGTATGATGAATTATGGTCTACAGAAATCTCCCGTGTGCTCGTAGGTATTGAGACATATTGTTTCTATTACCATGCGGGACAGAGCACCATTGATAACCAACTCCGGATGAGACGATATTATATAAACCAAGTTCTATCCGAATTGTCGATCATGTAAAACTATAAGCCAAGATACTAACATACCAGGGACAGCAGATCCCCGAAGACACACAAGAGAAGATTCATTGTGTTTTCATTGTGTTCCCATAAATTACTGATCATACACTTCAAACTTTTTGCACAGTTTATTAAAATTCACTTGCGGATAAGTGCACAATCGGTCTGTTAAGTAGAGATACCAAACTTACACACCTTGATTTCAAGTTCTCAACGTTTTGTTGATCGGTTTTATTGTAAAAAGAATAAAGCACAAACCCGAAGAACAGACCATTACACATATGATTGATTTTTATCATCCAATTTCACCTGACTGCCTATGCTGAAATACCATCTACAGAAATCTCCATTGTGTTCAAATATATTGAGAAATAACGCTTCAACTACTACGCGTGATGGATCATCATTGATTGCCACCCATAGATGAGACGATATTCAATAAACCATGTCTCATCAGAAATTTGTGTTCCTTCAGGAAATCAGCCACTGCAGATTCCCCATAAAATTGCGTTACTGATTGCATCACTTCAAGCCAATACTTCATCTCGCCCATGGTTTTGTTTCCTTCATATATTTGTTCACCTCACATATTACATTAAGTGTGCACTTGAAACATCAAAAACATAAAAAAAATATAATAAGTATCTATTCACATTCATTATGTGAATAATATGAGTCTCAAATTGATTTACTGAACATCCCCAAATGAGATGATTTAGTAAAGTATAACTGTCCATTGATGTACAGCATAATAAAATATACAATTTTAACCTGAATGACGAGATGCTATAATTGTGTTATTATTTTTTTTCTCAAACCTACCAAAAACTCCAAGAAATAGATACATGTGGTGATAAATATTTTAGGTTTTTCATCAAGCTCAACTGGTTGTGGAAAATCCACCACTGTTCTAATATATATCATCAACAAATATTCATACACACGCGTGAAAAAAAAATAGGGAAATTGATTGGTTGTTATTTTCCGGAAATTACGATGTCATTCTATATAAGTAGTTTATGGATTACTTACTATTCATATGCAAAACACTGCAACATCGATCAGGTTAACCATAAGCCGAGATACCAGAACGCCAGAGACAACAGGTCCCCAAAGATACATAAAAGAAGATTCATTGTGTTCTCACTGTGTTCCCATACTGGACTTGGATCTTCACATTTCATAACAATCCAATGATTTATTTAAATTCATGAGCACAGCAATGCAGCATCAGTCAGGTTAAACCACAAGCCGAGATACCAAAACACCAGGGATGTTCTCGCTGGTAGTCCATGCATATTGTTCCTTGACTTCAGGTCCCACGATACATCAAAGAAGATTAATTGTGTCCTGAGATTGAAATTATTGGGGATCTTTTGGTGCCGAGACGCCCACATCCATATGATATGAACATTCATCTATCAGATTGGTTTTTATCATCCAGTTATTCGATCACCCACCAGTGCTGAATCGTGAGCATTATCTGCGGCAAAAGTTATAATGGCTGATGGATTACAATGACGCACGTTTTGACAAAGGTGATCTAATATAATGGCAAGCGCTGTATTAAACTAGTATTTGGTTGTTAGGCAATTGTATACTATTCCTGGTTAGGCAGTGAAACAACTATGTTCAGATTTTCTATTTATTTAGCTATTGTCTTACACTATTGTTCAATATAAAACACCACAGGGGAAGCCCTGTGTCAGGTAGGAATATCAATATCGCATGACTTCCTATTTCCACCCAGAAATGGAACAATTATATTAGGGACATCCGGAGTTCCACGTTTAAACGCACGTTTATTTATTCGTGCCTCCGTACGACTAAATCCACGTTTACGAAAGGGAGCCTTATTATTTCATTGCCCAAGTGAATACCGGGTACTCGCCGTGTATACTATGGCAAAACCAAACAAGTCAAATTGCTTCGCGTATTTTTATCGAAAAAAAAATCCGAAGTATCTAAAATTAGGTGAGGAGGCCTAAACAGATTACTGAAGAAATATACCATGTATACCATGTTTTCCAACCAAAATTGACTTCCCATTTGGACGTGCCAGTATTCCAAGCTTTATCTTGAAGTATACCAGGAGTTTACTCCATACAGCTGAAACCCAGAAGAAAAAGGTTTCAACAATTTATTGATCCCCAAAATTGTTTTATTTGACTTGAAATGGCCCAAAAGAGATACTAGTAGTGATTTGATATATTTCTAAAATATATTTCTATCAGTTAGTTAGAAAATCAGAAAGGACGCCATGTGCAGACCAGCGATTGAAGAGGAACAAAAAATATACACTTCGCAAGAGTACATAATGAGAGTCCCATGCATAGAGTAGGGAAAGGCTGTCTGACAGATTTTGATGAAATGGCCTCCAAGTTCTAGAATTTGGCATTTCTCAAAGGAAATGACCACCATTTTTGAGAACAAATTTAGAAATCAAATTCTGAAAAAACTGTTAATTTACTTCTTTCCCAAATTTGTAGAAAAATTCGCCCATAAACTCTATTTGGATGGGCCTCAATGAATGGAGGGACGGTCAGACGGACGACGGATGCAACGCCAATAGGTTATCAGACCATATAGGGCGTGTAGCTTAAGAGGCAGCAAAAACAACAAATTGATGAAATGGATGAAAACTGAAAATTGACAAAATGTTTGAGTCTATGTCACCGTCCTTCTTATATACATAATCTGACAATGATGAGTGACATGTACGTTATACATAATTGAATAAGTATGAGTATCGTCAGATTGATCAGATTTTGGGAAAACACGAGCAAAATCACGATATTTATTTCACGAGTAGCATTAAGAAAGCAATATTTCAATAATATGGTGACACTGAAAAGGAAAGTGCAGCTGGGATTACATAAATGTTAAATCAGCTGGGATTACATAAATGGTAAATGGTTAGCTCAGTTCGTATGTGGGCTGACTTCTCACCAATGTAGTCGGTTTGGGCATGGGTTCAATCCCCGGCCTCGGCAGTATGTGAGGTGGTATGTTGTCGCCAAACCGGGCAAGTGGGTTTTCACAAGTTTCTCTGGTTTTCTCCCATGATAATGACCACACTTACGCAAAGATCTGAGCCAACAAGAGATGATAATATAAGCACATGCTTGTTCGTCAATTGTTGTAAAATAAATAATGTTCAAAAATGTTAAATCTTCCCAAAGTATACATGCAATGATTAATTGTACACAACTGTAGAGATACATATCTTTGGCATATACATTCACGGATAGGGATATTCTGATGTATATTTTGCACACCACATGTAACGAATGCTGTTGAGGACATCTCACGATGTGAATGTGAAATTGAACGCCCCCCTAAACGGGAATTTAGTCGTACGTAGGCACGAATAAATATACGTGGGTTTAAACGTGAAACTCCGGATGTCCCTATTGGAAACACCTCTTCAAATCGAAAATTACATGAAATGGCAATCTTCATTTCACACCCGGTGAAATCGACAATTATAACATGAATGGCGATATGCTATTAACCTACCTAAAACTCCAAGAAAGAGATACATGTGAATATACATATTTTGGGGTTTTCAAGCTCATCTGGCTATGGAAAATCCACCATTGTTCTGAATCATCAGCAAAAATTCATACTCAGGCGCCAAATAATGCGGAAATTGATTGATTGAGATTTTCTGGAGATTAAGGTGTGATTGCACGTAACTTACCGGTCACTGCGCTGAGGCACTCTTCCATTGACTTATAATGTGAAAGTAAAGGTAACAAAATCACCAAAACAATACAATCCCCTGACCTAAAACTTGGCTAGCACACACACAAATACGCATGGATGATGAACCGAGACATGGTTTCATGAATGATGTCACGAAAGCTGTGCAATTTGATGATCATTTTTTCAAAATAATGAGAATATCTAGGTCTATACTTTCTGTGAGATGAATACAATGAGCTGAACATTCATAATCCCAAACACCTCGGTGCACCCGAGTGCATATCGCCTGTGAGTTTTACTGGCCTCACTAGCTATTTGCTGCACAGCATAATCCTTCCGCTCGCCCTGTTGTAGTGTATTCTGTATACTGAGAAATAGGTCGGAAAAAACGATGAATTTAACCAATTTAACATCGCTTAGTAAGAAACAGAGTCTCGGTTAGTAATCCTTGATGGCTAACAATCAGAAAGGCAAAATTTCACGTTGGTTGGAAGTGTGTAAATTCATGAATTTGTTACCTTTATATTTACATTATAAGTGAATGGACAGCTGGTCACTGCCAGGTTGACGATCACATGCAATCAATCCTTAAAATGATTAGTACATGGATTACTTACAATTCATATGCAAAACACTGCTACATCGATCAGGTTAACCATATGCCGAGATACCAGAACGCCAGGGACAGCAGGTCCTCAAAGATACATTTGAGTGTTCCCATTGTGTTCCAATTCTGGACTTGAATCTTCACATTTCATAACAATTCAATGATTTATTTAAATTTATGAGCACAGCAATGCAGCATCAGACAGGTTATAAACAACATGCCAAAATATCAAATCGTCAGGGATGTTCTCGCCAAAGTCCATGCATATTGTTCCTTGACTAAGGTCCCACGATACATCAAAGAAGATTAATTGTGTCCTGAGATTGAAATTATTGGGGATCTTTTGGTGCCGAGACGCCTCCATCCATATGATATGAACATTCATCTATCAGATTGGTTTTTATCATCCAGTTATTCGAACACCCACCAGTGCTGAATGTTCCCCCTGTGACGTCATGCATACAAATTTGCATATTAATGAGCTATATGATTGTAATTTGGGCAATTTGAACTTTGAAGCACTGTAACTTTTGAAGGAATTGAGATATTCACATGCTGTAAAAGCCATTCTGATCAGCTCACACGGTGCTCGAATCTGAGCTTACATCATATTTTCATGTTCCTAGTTATGATGCATATTGTTCCTTGACTCAAGGTCCCACGGTTCATCAGAGAAGATTAATTGTGTTCTGAGATCGAAAATTATTGGGGATCTTTTGGTGCCGCGAGGCTCTCATTTATATGATATGAACATTCATCTACCAAATTGGTTTGTATCATCCAGTTATTCGATCACCCACCAGTCGTGAGCATTATCTGCGGCAAAGGTTATATTGGCTGATGAATTACAATGGTGCCCGTTTTCACAAAGGTGGTCTAGTATTTTGTTGTTGACCATTTGTGTGATATTCCGCGTTTGGTAGTGAAACAAATATGTTCAGATTGTTTATTTATTTAACTACTGTCTCACACTATAGCTCAATATAAAACACTACAGGGGAAACCTTGTGTCGGGTAGGACTATTAATATCACATGACTTTATGTTTCCATCTGGAAGTGGAACACAAATACGGGAAACACATCTTCAAACCGAAAATTACATGAAATAGCAATCTCGCCATCATTTACATTTCCTTTCATATCTGGCGAAATATACAATGATAGGACTGATCTTATGACGGTTGAATCATACGAGGCATCTTCTATACCAACAAAGCAAATGAGATATCCTTACACCACCTGATTGTTTCTACGTCAAGTAATAAGTTAGTTCTCACTGCGAAGTAGCAACATACAGAGAACTATTATGTTCATTGACCACACGAAAACAATTTCACGGACCATCGAATGTACACGTTCATCTTGATTGGTAGGTGCACAACATGGTGACTAATTATTTGCTGTCCAACGTTACAGATGTTTTTTCTCATATCCAATCACTGTAATTTATTGCATGTCAGATATTGGTAAAGCCAATTCCTGTGACGTATTGCATCTGATGTGCTGCATTGCACCAAGTTGGCGACGAATGAAGTTTTCTATTAATTACACTCCTACATGTTTCATGCATTTGACAATTGCTTTTATCTGACATTTTCGTATTTTTGGAATTAAACACTGAAGTGTTCGTCTGAAAATGCGTGCTTAATCTTTCCACTCTGCTTACACTAGGCCACAATCGCAAAACGTCCATACTTAGAGTACATAACGAACTCGTCACCATACGGGAGTGTGACTATTCCTAGGGGTTTCATATGTACCAGCAATGGGGAATGATGTCACATACCTCTAATATAGGCACATCGAAGTCGTTGACGAAACAAAACCCAAAATCAACATATATCTCGAGATTTGTCTTATGGAAGACCTTTGTGCGTAAAAAACGATATCCGTATCATCACTGTCGGAACCCGACTACCGTAACGTCACGTTACGGTAGTCATGAAGATGGCGCAAGGTAAATCGATTCGTTTAATTGTCTGCTGTTTTCTTGCTAACAATAATATACCAACACGAACTATTCCACAGACATATAGTATAAGACATTTAGAATATATATTGTCATGTAGAATAGGCTGTAACGGCATTTTCGGGATAAAAGTCGTTGATAAGATTTGCTATTGACTACCGTAACGTTTCGGTCCGACTACCGTAACGTGACCGATCTGCGGCTTAGGATTACCGTAACGTCACTACTGTGATTTGGCCAATACGCAAGTAAAATTAAACAACAATCATTTTCATCATTACAGAGATGGGTTTCAGATGCACAACAAATGACAAAATATATATATATAACAAAATGGTATCTATATTCAAACCGTCCGTTGTAAAAGTTGCTGCGATGATCTACAAATCAAATTCACACACATAAAACCTATGGGTATTTTGGAGTAACAACTTGAAAATTCGGATGTTTGCGTATTCATTACTAATACCTTACGTTGACCACAAAATTTTAAACTACGAGAGTCATGACCAGATAATTGCTATAGATTCAACGAAGTCAAGATGGGAAGCAGGCATAAATTCCAGGCAATCAAGTCCAAATCCGAATTCCGAGCTCCTGATCCATGAACATATCAGTCAACGATAAACAAGGAGCTGTTACATAAAAGGTCTGTATAGTTATTGATAAAGGGCTATATAATATTAACTATATATTGATAAAGGGCTATATAACATTGCAACTATATATAGCCATTGTATTCGATACGTGCCCTGCAATTAAATAGGATTATACATAATTATTTGCAACAGTGGGACTGCCTATGTAGCCCTACATGAACGATATAATACTGGCAACAGATACACAACCTGGCAGGTGTATAACCACAAAAGAAAACGATATATTTGTTGTGGAGAATTAGTATATGAAACAAAATAGCACATCAATGATCTGCTTGGTATGTAACGTTACGGTAGTCGGCCGTTCGCGTTACGGTAGTCACTACTCTGATACTACCTGACGTTACGGTAGTCGTCATTGTTTTCTTATCGAACGAATATCACACGTACACTCGCTGCTCTGGCTACTTTAGTGGGCCTGATAACTGCATACACTTCGTGGCTTCAAAATTGTTCCGATTTGACACTGTATCGCACAACTTATCAAGAAAAATTGATAGGAAACAAAACGAATCGACATACCTTCCGCCATCTTAATGACTACCGTAACGTGACGTCTCATATCTGGATTAGTGAGTGTGATTGCTCATCATAATACTTACTGCTTATTGTGACAGTGCACAATCAGTGTAAAACGTATTCGTGTGAATAACGTTTCTTTTTTCTGGGATTTATTTCTAATTTACAGAAATATGACTGAAAATATTTCAATGGGATTTACCATTGTCAGTGATTAATGTCGCGATAATATTGGAGAACGTGTCCCACTTAGGGATTCTATTAATCAAATTATATTCAT
This sequence comes from Terebella lapidaria, assembly GCA_949152475.1. Lineage (NCBI taxonomy): Eukaryota > Metazoa > Annelida > Polychaeta > Terebellida > Terebellidae > Terebella > Terebella lapidaria. The sequence goes on from OX424555.1 coordinate 75,750,337, forward strand.
AACCTAGTATTCTACAACTAAACATCATTTCAAGACAAACAAATGTCACTGGGAATTAACTATTTGCTCCAAATCAGCAACAAAGATTCCAGATGGGTCCAGAAGAATAGAATAATGGTTAATTATTTCGATAAATAAAAAACTTGAGAGTAGCCGCGGCTGGCTTCCTTTCGTTTTAACCTGACTTATTTAACGCTAAAACATATGTGAATAAGCTGGAATCGCGTTGCATCAAAAGGAACAAAGCACTGCGAATAGCGGAAATGTGAACAAATTTAGGTGATATCCACCAAAAAACTAGAAAGTGGAATCAATAAGGCAGGCGCATCTGTTGGACGAAAGAAGAGCATATATATATATATCTAGGGCGTTTTATATATACCGTATACATATTACACATATAACCAATAATAATGAATAGAAATCATTCAATGATGACTACCTCTCATAACACCGCGCCCCATGAATAATGACTGATAGGCAGTCAATAAAACACATCAATCCAACTGAAGTGCTTCTAGTGCACAATTGACAGACAAAATCCCAATTAGGCGTCTCGAGAATGCGGAGAGATCAATAACCAGATACGAAACAGACGATTTCCTCCAATTCACCTGCATGAAAAAACAAAGTTAAACTAAGGACAACATGAAAGTTAGCTTGAAGTCGTTTTACCGTAAAGCGAATGAAACAGAAACACGATAAACAAACCACTACTCATATAATTGATTTTTATTGCCCAATTTCGCTTTTATCTGTTTATGATGAGCTATTATCTGCGAAAATGTCTGTACTTCGGAGATATTGTGGAATATCATGTCTCCTACCATGCGTGATGGATCACCATTGATTGCATCCCATGGACGAGGCGATATTCTATAAACCAGATCTCACCAGAAATTTGTGTCTGTTTTAGAAACCAGCAAATGTCAAATTTCCATAATGCTTTACTTATTGCGTCATCCCAAGCCAATTAATAGACGTAGAATCAATACCCAGTATTAAGTATTCCGAGCGAACTAATGCCTAAGTCACATTTGCACCGATGCCTCCTCGGATGTGGTTACGATGCGTGAAAAGGCTGAAATTTGGCCATTTCGGCCGGTCACCCACCGAGCGCCGGAGGGTCATCCGTGACTATCGGGCAGCAATCGGACATCGTAGACATGTCGGTGGAGGCATCGGAAGAAAATAAAGTTATTTTCTTGCGGCGACCGGTGGAAAAAATGACATCGCCTCTTAATCGTTATCACACCTGCCGGCGACCGATCACAGCTCCTCCATGTGCCCACCGGGCGCCGAGGTGATCGACCAAATTTATCGTCCGATTGATATGAGTAGCTCACCAGGCGATCACCGCAGGGTATCCTGTCATGCGCCGATGGATGTGCGGTGGGTGTTTTTCAGATTGTCGATCGATTTTGACATACGAGACAGTCAACGCAGGGTATCATGCCAGGCACCGATGGATGTGCGGGAGGTGCTTTTCCGATATTCGGCCGATTTGTACATACCAGACGGTCACCTAGCAGCTATCAGTAGGGTACCGTGGGGTCTCCGGTAGGGCGTGATTGATTGGCTGGTCGACACCCATTATGTTATGGATAGAACTGTAGGCCTTCATGAACGAGCACAGCGATTTGTCTAATAATTTATATTAATTAATTTTTAATAATTAATTTTTACTAATTAATTTGTCTATTAATTAATCGTCTAATAATTTTTGTCTAAGCGATTTGATAATAACTTGTATTAACTTTTATATTGTCTAAAATTAATCAGGGTCTCCAAAAGTACTGTGAAACCATTTATTCTAGAAGTAGTATAAACCAAACGTGGATATTGAAAAATTCCAAATCTTCATTGGAATATCTACATGCTCACACACTTTCAAAAGTAACGTCTATCAAAACATTTGATTTTTCCACTTTGTACACAACTATACCTCATTCTGAAGTGAAGTCTCAACCCCCGAAACCCATCAATAATTAATTTTTCCTCTAAAAAGGGGACAACATCGATACCACTATATTGTAGTTAAATATAATACCGTTTATTTCGTTAAAGGCGACTCTGATGCCCCATACAAATATATTGAAATAGATGTGGTAAATATGGTTAATTTTCTGATTGATTATATTTTTGGAATATGGTGGTCGAATATTTCAACAAACTATTGGTATTCCCATGGGTACAAACTGTGAACCATTATTGGCAGACTTGCTTTTATACTCATATGAATTAGATTTCATCCAACATTTACAACGAGGAGGTTCTAAGAAACATGTAATTTGTAACATGTAATTTTTATTTCACTTTCCGATATATAGACGATGTATTGTCGCCAAACAATCGCAAGTTTGGTGACTATTTGGATGTCATATATCCTAAGGAACTCAAAATTAAGAATACTACAGACTCTGCTAATTTTTCCAACTTTCTAGACCTGAGGTTGGAGATTGATAATGATTCTAACCTATCAACCAGGTTGTATGACAAACGTGATGATTTCAATTTTCCATAGTCAAATACCCTTTTCTAAGCAGCAACATTCCTGTGTCACCAGCATATGGTGTGTTTGTTTCTCAACTTATACGCTATTCCAGAGCTAGTTGCTAATATGAGGACTTTGTTTATCGAAGTACCCAGCTAGTTTTGAAAGTGCTGCGACAAGGATATGTTTTACCAAGTCTTATAGCTGCCTTCAACAAATTCTATGGACGTCATCATGATCTGGTTGATAAATACACCAATCCATGAATGCCATGCAACTAGATCTATTTTCATGTTAATTTTGGGGAATTCATGACGGGTGCCACTAGTGGTGCAGGAAATGCTCACTCTTTCCGGAACACCTGATTTCACCTCCTAGTGGCCATTTTGGGGGTTCATAAGTTTGCCTGTCATTTTTGTTTTCTCTCATTTCGTTTGCCTGATATGACTTTCTGTCCCGAACTATGAGATTGGATAACGGACCCTGTTTTGGTCGCTCAGAATACTTAATACTGGGTATTGATTCTATGTCTATTCCAGGATATTTAGTCCACAAATCTACAGACAAACCTACACAGTATCCAGAAGAAGAAGAAGTTGGCAGGATGGTAATTCCTCTTCAGAGAGTGAAGCTTGCTAGGCTGCAGATGCAGTACTCTATGCCCGTGCTCGTTACCACCAAGGAGGAGGTGCAGGAGGAGGAGGAGAGGGTTGCTAGGGAGCAACGTCGCAGCCGCCCTCATATAAGGCCATTTTGATACTTTGATGGCAGAGCTGGAGAGGGAGCATCATGGAGACTTCATCAAGCATATCCAATCTATGAGAAAGTTCGAAGAATTCTGTAATTTTGCATGGACACTACGCGCCATCTAATGTGTATCTGGCGGGCAACCACCGACTGCCTTTATAAATCGGAGGCAGACTGCCCGGCACCCGTCCGGCAATCGGCCGATGTTTAAGCCGCCAGGGAAGAACCGTTTGGACGTCATTCGGTCACCGGCCGATGCATGCTAGGTGACTGGTTGGTCTCCCGTAGGCATCAAGGTACACATTTCCCCCCAATTCCTACGTTTGCCGGTCGGTCAGTGTACGATGTCCGGATAGGTGTCCACCGGTGATCTGCCAATGCCCGGTGCTTTCATGACCAATTGAGAGATATGTAAAAGATACCTGAAAAAAGTTACCGGCGGCCGGAACATCGGTGAGAACCACCGATGTATTCGCATCGGCCGGCGACCGGTGCAAATGTGACCTAGGCATGAACAGGGTCCGTTATCCAATCTCATAGTCCGGGGACAGAAAGTCATATCAGGCATACGAAGTGAGAGAAAACAAAAATGACGGGGAAACTCATGACCCCCCCCCCCCCCCCCCCCCTCGCGTTGCATCAAAAGAAACAAAGCACTGCGAATAGCGGAAATGTGAACAAATTTAGGTGATATCCACCAAAAAACTAGGAAGTGGAATCAATAAGGCAGGCGCATCTGTTGGACGAAAGAAGAGCATATATACATAACTAGGGCGTTTTCTATATACCGCATACATATTACACATATAACCAATAATAATGAATGGAAATCATTCAATGATGACTACCTCTCATAACACCGCGCCACATGAATAATGACTGATAGGCAGTCAATAAAACACATCAATCCAACTGTAGTGCTTCTAGTGCACAATTGACAGACAAAATCCCAATTAGAAAACGATATTTTTAATTCGAAATAAATGAACATTCATCCACATTTCACACAATATTTTCATGGAATTAGCAAAACATGCAACAAGGGTGTCATGAAGGATGTCAGATAATTTGATTGCCTCTCTTTGACAAAACAGATATGACGAAGGAATATATGCAGCTGAAATATGACATATCAGTTTCGTATTACAATCGCATTCAACATTTCATTCTCCAAAACGTTTTGCTGATGACCTAAGTTTTTGACCTAGTTGAGAACATGGAGATTTATTGGGTCCATACTTGACATCTCCTGTATGGTATATATACTCCAAACTGTGATCACACTGTATTCACTGATAAGGATAACCCACAAGTATACCCAAAGCTGCAGCTGAAAAGTTTACGTTGAGGTCAAAATAACCATATGCAGGAAATATTGAACTTCACGATGATCAGTTGAGGGATTATGTCTTTGAAGGAATACACATTTTTCTGCTCATGTAATCAATGCTTATGAAGATGCGTTTAATTTTCAAATATGTGGAAAAAATAGTTTGTGGGGCTATAGATTTCCGATGAAGATACATGTATTTACTTGTGAATTAAATGAAGCAAAAATGTCTCAGTTTTTGACATTTGGTGAGCAGTTTTACACTGCAAATGCCACCCTGTGTTTGGTTGGGAAATAGTTAATGTCATCGAATTTTTCATTCCCTACCGGACTGTTTTTTAATCAAAGGGTTGTACACAAATGTATATGGGTGGACTCATATAAACTAAACTCAAGTTCCTCCTGAAGATATTATCTCGATTCAAAATATAAGCCACAAACCCGTGAAATGAAACATTACACATATTATTGATTTGTATCGTCCAATTTTGCCTCTAATTTTGTATGATGAAATATATAATCTACATGAGTCACCATGTGCACGGAAATACTGAGGAATAGTGGATCGCCATTAATAGGTGTATTCCGATTTCAGATAGATATAAATAAATCCAATGATCAAACGATATTTTGTGAACCAGCTCTAATCACAAACACTTGTCTGTTTTAAATCAAACCATTACTGTTCATAATGCATCATTTCAAAGTGACTATTTCAGCAACCCCTGCTTTTCTCTCCAAATAATCTGTTTGCCTTTTCATGGACATAGATGATTTTTTTTAATCAGTAAACCATAAGCTTATGATACTAGTCAATATAGACACTACAGAACAGGCCCTGTGTCGAGCAGGACTATCGGTATCACATGATTCCCTATTGTTATCTATCTGAAATCGGAATACGCATAACGGGAGACTACACGTAATGTGAATCTGGTCATGATTTGCATTCCGGTTCATATCTGCATCAATCTACAATCATGAGACCAAAGGATGTTCCGTTATCCAAACAACGCAAATGGGATAGCCATATACCAGCTGATTGTTACTATGTCAAGCAATGAGCACGCCCTTACTTCAGAGTACATATTTGCTCATTTTGATTGAGGAAGAAACATGTATATCTGTGTATACATGGCAGGCAACTGGTATGACGTTATGCGACAGATAAAGCTCCATCAACCGGACAAAAAGTCGAAGTTTCTTAAGGAATGTTTTTACATAAGTAGTATATGTGGACCCATTAATTTATCAGAAGATAAATACAATATGTCAAATCACGATCTTAAGCACGTAACATGTTTAATTCCTCACTGTAACACACTACTTACAGTCCTGACTATTGGCCTAAAAACACATCACTATTAATTGGATGTATGTATTGCATATAAGCCATTCGTTAGTCTTGCCATGGTAAACACACAAATTTTTAGCTGCTGAAATATTCGTTCACGTGTTCGGTAAGCTGCTGAAATACTCATTCACGTGCTCGATAGGCTGCTGAAATATTCTTTCACGTGCTCGGTAACACATCTTCAAACTGAGAATTACATGAAATAGCAATCTCGCCATCAGTTACATTTTCTTTCATATCTGGCGAAATCTACATTGATAGGACTGATCTTATGACAGTTGCATCATACGAGGCACGTTTCTCTATACCAACTAAGCAAATGAGATATCCTTACACCAGCTGATTGTTACTATGTCAAGTAATAAGTTAGTCCTCACTGCGAAGTAGGAAACATACAGAACTATGTCCATATCATGGGTATTTGCTGCTCATGCAGCATGATAGAGAATACATGTATATATTAAAATTAAACATTGGGTATCGTCAAGTAACTCGAGAACTAATCATCCAGACCAACACTGAGTAACACTAGTGTTCCCATCAATATAATGATGGATACATAATACATATAATTGGGCAAACCACGATGTTAGATACGTAATATGTTTGTTTTCTCGTTGTCAAAGGCCTATTTCATTTAAAGCATTTACCACCCAAAAAAAAAAACAATTCTACCGACTATCGAATGTACATGTATGTCTTGATTGTAAGCCATCCATTAGTATTGTCACAATGAACTGCACATGGTGATTCATATTGACAGCTGGAAATACTTATGTTTGTTTGCTCGGTAAGTGAACAACATGGTGACCAACTGTTTATGGTCCAAAGTTACAGACTTTTATCTCATATCCAATCAGTGTAATTTATTGCATGTCAGATATTGGCAAAGCCTATTCCTGTGACGTGTATTGCATATGATGTGCTTCCCTGCACGAACTTGGCAGCGAATTAAGTTCTCTATTAATTACACACCTACATGTTTCATGCACTTGAGAATTGCTTTACCAGAATGACATTTTCGTATTTTGGAATTGAAACACTGAAGTGTTCGTCTGAAAATGCGAGCTTTATGTCCGAAAAAAATGCTTGATCGTTCCACTCTGCCCCAGGCCGCAATCACAACTCGTCCATGAATTTAGAGTTCACAATGAACTCGTCATCATGTGGGTGTGTGACTATTTCAAGAGGTTTCTTGTGTACTAGCAGTGGGGAGAGATGCCACATACCTCTTATATAGTCACATCGAAGTCGTTGACAAAACAAAATTCACACAATTGGAGGTGCTTCAGATGTGTTTTTTTTGTCGGAAATGTTATCAACATATATCTCGAGCTCAAACTTATGCGCATAAGCTGGAATCGCGTTGCATCAAGGGGAAAAAACGCGTATAGCGGAAATAAACAGAAGCCCAGATAGGACATTTGCCCTGATAGTTTATCTCGCCTCGGCGAACTGTGGTTGCCATTCAGATGTGTTACATAACTGCCATTTTAGTAGTTGGCCGAGGCGAGCTAGCAGTGCGCCAAGGCTAATAACAGTTTGCCGAGGCGAAATAACAATTGGCCGAGGCGAAATAACAGTTCGTCGAGGCGAGAAAACAGTTGGTTGATAAGAGGCCAGTTAGTATTTCGCTGAGGCGAGTTAACAGTTCGCCAAGGCGAGTTAGTAGTTCGCCGTGTTAGCTTTACCCTTATGTTCCTATAATAGTCAGGAATTAGGGGTTATACTGGATTTTTAGGGTGTATTTTCAGGGGACAAAATGTATATGCACATAATCCGACCAACAATTCAAATACTGATCACCAAATCCTGGATAGATAGGTTGATGATACACAATTTAGATATATCATTGGTGGCATTGCTCTTCATCAGTTCTTGCAAGAGGTGTCAGTATCGAGGTTGCTTAATCCTGTTGTGTTTCAATTCAATTACTGGGAACAAACGCCTACAAAAACCCCACAGAAATTTGATATAATAACAGTAATACTATACTTTCATAAAAGAATTTTCGGGTGTATTATATGAAATACATTATGGGTGTAGTTGTGACATGAAATGCCAAGAATGACATGCCCTTTACCGTATACGTATTACGCATATAAGCTATAACATAGAATGGAAATCATTCAATGATGACTATCATTCGAAACACCGAGCTACAGGAATAATGACTAATGGTGTTGTCAATAAAACACATCAAACAAACTGAAATGCTTCTCGTCAAAACTCAATTGACAGACAAACAAAATTCCAATTAGGCGTCTCGACAATGCGGAGAGATTGATTACCACATACGAAACATATCATGTCCTTCAATTCAACCACGTAAAAAGTTAAACTAAGTTGTACTAAGGACAACTAAAGGTCATAGGAGGTCAACTTAAAGATGTGATTTCCACCCATTTTATGTATCGTTTTACCGTGAAGTGATTACAACAGAAATCCGAGAAATAAACAACCACATATATGATTGATTTTTATCGTCCAATTTCGTCTTATGATAAGCTATAATCTACGAAAATCGCCCTTTGTGCTCGGAGATATTGAGGAATATCATGTCTGCTACCAGGCGTGATGGATCACCATTGATTACCTCCCATGGATGAGGCGATATTCTATAAACCATATCTTATCAGAAATTCGTGTCTGTGCTAGAAACCAGCAACAGTAAAATTTCCATAATGCTTTACTTATTGCGTCACCCCAAACCAATGCTTCATCTGCCACATGGTTCTGGTTCTGGGTTACTGGCTCTATAGTCCGATTTTGATTTTTCACCGAGTTGTTGAAAATAAGTTTTTGTCCGAAAGCAAGTTACGATCTGTTTTGGGCCATCTAGACAAAAACATTTTTTTTTGGTATATTCCAAATATATTTTGGATTTATTAAATTTCGTCCACTTTTTACTTCATAATGTGACAGTATGTGGGTAAACTCATCAAACACTCCAAAAGGGGCCTATAGAACTTACATATCAGCATATTCAAATGGGAAATCATATATTGAGAATGATTGACCATGAATTTGACCTCCAATAGTCTTGAAATGTCAGGACGGCCTTTTTTGTAAAAAAAAAGTTCATTTGCTGTAAAATTGTGCAATGATGTAAGCCCAATATACAATATCATCACGAATGATAAAATGAAATTTCTTGTATAATAAAATGCAATTTCTTTTATAATTGCTTTTTGAGTCCCATAACATTTTGGCTTATTTCATCGTGCTTAAACTAACATGGGAAATCCACCGTCATAGTAGTATCAATAAATAAATTCATATGCATATGTCAAATGTTGAACAATTAATTAGTTTATATTTTCTGGAGACCATAAACAATATCATGTGCAGAGCACTGCAATATTTCTCAAATAGAACCTTAAGCCAAGATTCCAAAACGCCAGTGATGTGTTTTTGTGCATAATTGGATTTTATGCATATTGTTGTTCGACATCAGGTCCTGAAGATACAGCAACGAATACTTATGTGTCCTGAGATTAAACTTCTTGCTGATCTTCAGGTGTCGAGACGCCCCCGTCTATTAGATATGAAGATTCATCTACTATTTTTATCATCCAGTTATTCGATTACCCAGCAGGGATGAATCATGAGCATGGCCCGCTCTAACTGTACTCTATTCACATTGATGAAACCATAAAGTTATAACGGCTGATCAATTGCATGGTTGGAAGTTTGTAATTACAGAAAAAAAAGCAAAACATTTACAGAAAATGCACTATAATGGTCGGGTAGCAATGTACAAGCAAGTGTCACAGATGAGTACACGTGTGCATGCCTTGAACTATGCATGTGTTGACAAATATTCTGTAAGAAATGTTTTGCCCATAACAACAATACATGTCAACAAAATATTGGGTAATATATGAAAGAAGGTAATTACATTGGAGATGATTTATAAATAAATGGTCACCTATAACTAATAATAATTGTAATTTATTATAAAGTTAGTTATAATAACTAATGACCTCAAAAGCTGTCATGAAGGGTGTCAGATAGTTTGATTGTCTTTGTTTGACAAAACAAGCATGACGAAGGAATTATGCAGCTGAAATGTGACATATCATTTTATTATTATAATCGCATTCAGCATCAGCAGAAAAGTTTTGCTGATTACCTAAGTTTTGGACCTAGTTGAGAACATTGAGATTTCCTGAGTCAATACTTGACATCTCCTGTATGGTATATATATTCCCAACTGTGTTCACACTGTATTCACTGATAAGGATAACCCACAAGTATACCCAAATGTATCGTCCAAACTTATGATATTAATGTCATCGAATTGTCCTTCCCTACCAGACTGTTGTTTACTCAAAGGGCTGTACACAAAAGTATATGGGTGGATTCATGTGAACTAAACGCAAGTTCAACCTAAAGATATCACATCGATTCAAATATTTCATAAGTTTTTACCGCAATGCGAATAAACCATGCACAAACCCGTGAAATGAAACATTACCCATATGATTGATTTTTATCGTTAAAGTTATCAGATTTGATATAGCGCTCTTTTCAGCCGAACTAAATCCGCTTTCGAAGGCGCTTTACACTTTAACCCCAGTCTGAGTGTTTGTACTTGGAGCAGCCACACTCAAAGCGCTCTATACAACACCCATTATCAACCGGTACCCATTTAATCATGGGTGAAGATAGACACATTAGTGGTAAATGCCTTGCCTAAAGACACTAGTGAAATAGCACAGCAGTCGAGCTCGAGACTCAAACCCATGATCTTTGGATTACGAGTCCGACGCCTTACCACTGCGCCACTCACTCCACTATAATCTACATGAGTTCCCGTGTGCACGGAAATACTGAGGAATAGTGAATCGCCATTAATAGGTGTATTCCGATTTCAGATAGATATAAATAGAAAGCTCCATGGATCAGACGATATTCTGTGAACCAGCTCTTATCACAAACACTTGTCTGTCTTAAATCAAACCATTACTGTTCACAAGCTACAGAATAGTAGGAATGGAAAATGTTAAGAATATGTCCGGTGCGAAGCCCGCACACTAGCGCGCAACGTATGTCCACCGTGGAATCACTCCCTGCCCGTCACTGCGGGAGACCTCGCAAAACGGAACCAGCTGAAATTAGTGCGTTTTTAGTATATCCGGGCCCGGGGCCCGGACAATAATGCATCATTTCAAAGTGGCTATTTCAGCTACCCCTGCTTTTCTCTCCAAATAATCTGTTTGCCTTTTCATGGACATAGATGAATTTTTTTAAAGATAGAGAGTTGATCAGTTCTAATCAGTAAATCTTATAATATTAGTCAATATATACACATAACAGGCCCTATGTCGAGCAGGACTATCGGTATCACATGATTCGTTATTGTTATCTATCTGAAATCGGAATACGCATATGAGACACATCGTTTCAAACGGGAGACTAATCTGGTCATAATTTGCATTCCGGTTCATATCTGCATCAATCTACAATGATGGAACCAAAGGATGTTCCGTTATCCAAACAATGCAAATGGGATATCCATATACCAGCTGATTGTTTAGTTATTCTGTCGAGCAACAAGCACGCCCTTATTTCAGAGTACACATTTGCTCATTTTGATTGAGGGAGAAACATGTAAAACTATGTATACATGGCAGGCAACTCCATCAAACGGACAAAAAATACCAACTATCAAAACTCAGAATACAATCATCCACGTCACCAATACAATCATCCACAATCATCCACGTCACTCACACTATATATGCTTCCGAACTTTTCTTAAAACAGTTCTTATATAAGTAGTATATGTATGAACATAATTTACCAAAAGATAAACACAAATATGTCAAATCACGCTCTAAAGCACGTAACATGTTTGATTCCTCACTGTAACACATTACTTACATTCCCTACTATTGGCCTGAAACTATTCAATAATAATTGGATGTATGTATTGACTATAAGCCATTCGTTAGTCTTGCCATATACCAGCTGATTGTTTAGTTATTCTGTCGAGCAACAAGCACGCCCTTATTTCAGAGTACACATTTGCTCATTTTGATTGAGGGAGAAACATGTAAAACTATGTATACATGGCAGGCAACTCCATCAAACGGACAAAAAATACCAACTATCAAAACTCAGAATACAATCATCCACGTCACCAATACAATCATCCACAATCATCCACGTCACTCACACTATATATGCTTCCGAACTTTTCTTAAAACAGTTCTTATATAAGTAGTATATGTATGAACATAATTTACCAAAAGATAAACACAAATATGTCAAATCACGCTCTAAAGCACGTAACATGTTTGATTCCTCACTGTAACACATTACTTACATTCCCTACTATTGGCCTGAAACTATTCAATAATAATTGGATGTATGTATTGACTATAAGCCATTCGTTAGTCTTGCCATGGTAAAATACAGAAACTTTTAGCTGCTGAAATATTCGTTCACGTGTTCAGTGAGTGCACACCATGGTGACTAATTGTTTATGATCCAAACTTATAATAACGTTACACTTGCATCAAAATGAAAATTGACAACATAATATTGACAATCATGTCTAATCAATGTGATTTATGGCATGCCAGATATTACCGAAGCCAATTTCTCTGAAGTGTATTGCTTCTGATATGATTTCTTGCCTAAAGTAGGCAGTGAATGAAGTCTTCCAGTGATTAAATACGTCGCGTTTTCAGATTTGCACCAATTAGAATTATGTTTCCGCCTAATCTAGTCGGTGTTCATCCCCATGCACATATTGAAGTAGAACATTGAGTATCACTATTGGCCATACGTTTGCATGACCTTAGTAATAATGGTAATTTCTGTAATAATGGTGTCGAGATTGCATTGATTACACATCTGGTACTAGAATAAAGACAAACACGGTTAGCTCTAGGAATCGGGCCTTATTTTTCGACCAGAAACACTGATCGAACGTTCACTCTGAAAGCACCGGACAACCGCGAAACAACAAAGTGAGCTGGTACAAGAGCTGGTATCGAACTTGTCACCATGCGGGCGTGGACAATTGCATTTCTTTCAATCTGACAAGGCGATTTATGTCACCTACGCGCTTACATAGAATTCATCACCAAACACGTACGATGGTTGTATATGATTAAGGGCTGCAGCCGGAGAATATTCGGACATCACATCATCGTTCATCATGTCCACCCCAGACACATTTAACTACATACTAGTATTTATTTCCTGATACATGGAAATAAACGTCATCGTGACAATCACACACCACACCGTCTCCAGACTATACATCGAAGTTTATTTGTTCTGTCTTGAGATTGGTCGTAGGACATTTGGAGGACATCTGGACATAGAGACCGCTGCATCCATATCATATGACCATTCATCGTGGTATCCAGTTATATATTAGAACAAGACATCTGTACTATGCGTTTTTGTCAGTGATCCATATGGTGAACCTTTATTGCCACAAAGCAATATCATTGGTGAAAACAATTCAAGAGGACAAGATGCGTTTTTCCTCTCTGTTTCAAATTAAGGCGACCAATGCTAGCTATTAGATTCGATGTAGAACTGGCGCAGGTGGTAAGGGTTTATGGTCCACATACCTCCTCCATTTCCGGTATTCAGTGATGACCAATAGCTCATATACTGCCCATTAAGAGACTCAAGAGATAGTCATCGAGTCTTAGTGGTTCCTCGTTTACAAGATGCATTATTCTGCACTTCAGCAAAGTGCAAAACGTCGAAGTACTCCAGGATAAGGACATTCAAATTTGGTACTTCCGACCATCTCCCACTGCTGCCGTATAAAACGTAATTTGCTGTCCATAATCAGGAAGTTTCAAACCACAAAATGTTTTCCAGGGATTTTCTAATCTTCCTCCCCCCCCCCCCAAAGGGAGAAAATACATCCAGGGTTTTTAAGAAATTCCAGGGGTCATGCGAAGGCTGCACGCAGCATCAATCTATTACCACCAATGTAGCCTGTTTGATGTATGTGTTTGATATTATGTTTTCTATTGGTCGAAATCTTGTATTAGTGGTGATTTGCTGAATAATCTTTCCTGGGATTCCATGGCATGAATGATTGAGATCGTGGCCTTGTGAGACAGTGTAAAGCTCTATTTGTCCAAATGAATCAAAAGTAACAATGTTACGAACACCACTGCTCTATCCACACAAACTGATGGGATATGCAAAAAGGGAATTGTTCTCCCACGAGATACTAATATGCACGGCACCACCATAAAAATGATACTTGCATGTATGATATAGAATCGCCAACGTTTGCTATAGATGTTGAATGCGCCTATTTTGTCATCAGAGACTAATTTTTCATATACAATATATACAATACATTTCATTATAATTATCATTTGAATGGTTCAATGACTACTAAATGAAATGACTTCTAAATGAAACAGAAAACGGCTCGTGATTTAAAACTAGGCATGGAATGCATGTGGGCATATTCTACTTGCACTGAACACAACAATTTTACTCTCAACACTCGAACGCTCATTTTTTAGTGTTCACATGTGTTATAGTACTCGTATTCGGCCATTTCGTGTGGAATATATAAACACAATACAACAATTTTACGTCTATATCTATATACGTAAAATATATAAACACAACACAATAATTTTACGTCTATATCAACAATTTCACGTCTATATCTATATACATATATATATATTAGTAGATATATATATAGATCTAAATAAGCTCCCAAACAACTGCATCATACTGTAGGCCTATATCGGGCCTATGTATCTAACTATCTATCACATGTAAATGAAGCCCTTGAGGTGATATAACAATGTCTTCTGAAATCCAGAACAGTTTCCACTGTTTCTCTTCTGTAAACATTCCATTTTGATATTCCATTGTTAGTTCAACACGAATGTACATTTACGCAATGTCATTCAGTATCAATACAATTATATCTGCTATCGGAATGGATGCCACTTGATCTCTACTGCCACACCTATGTCGACTATCCGCAAGGCTTATCCAGTATGTGACAATGTTTTATCTTGCGCCATCAAAACCACAAGATTTCGATTATACCAGTAAAAAAGCCCGAAACGAAACACTTTTGGAATCAAAACAAAACTGTACCATACATTTCACCCAAAGACACAGTGGTGCCATCAAGGGCAGAAAATAATAATGCTACTTCTTTATATTTATGGAATTTATAAAAACGAGTTCTTCAACAATCATACCTGTTTGAATGCATAGTCACACAGAGAAAAGAAAAAGACTGCCTTCCCTCAGGGAAGTTATCTGAAAGACACAGAGGCAGCAATATCGTCATCTAATGAGATTTACTCGAAAGGAATACAGTGACTTCATCCTCAGGGAGATAAAGATCTCAGTTTTAATGTAATTTTAAGGTATAAACATTTGTCAGTACTGCTATGTGCAGTGGGTGTTGTGATAACCAGGCCATTGAACATTAGTCTCGCCGGTTAATCATGAAACATCGCGAACAATGTTTAATATAGATGTTCAAAGTGAGCAATAATATAAGATCCTGCGATAAATCCAAGTTCCCTTTATTGGCTCATCCGTACATCCTACAATCTCCATTATCTGTCACCGCATTCATATGGTATATTTCTCTGAGGCAAATAGAACACATATATTGTGTTTTGTTCTGTGACATTGCGTTTGCACCGTTTCAACGATGATGCACAGCGCCGCAATGTCTCACCAACCCCGTTACTGCCATTCCTTAACCGCAATATTATCACAATCATTTCAAAGGATTCTGTCATGATTTGGAATTTGTAGATTCATTCATTCGATTTTGGCCTCTACCAATTCCTGTACGGCTTTTGAATATGCATCTTGGTCTTTGTTTCCATTCCAAAAGCTGATATGTTCTATTTGTTTCACCATAATCTTAGCTATTATTCACTTTTCCTCTCCTACCCGGCGAAATCTACAATGATGGAACTCATCTGATGACAGTTCCATCACACAAAACATGTTCATGTATCCAAACGGAGCAAATAGGATATCGGTTTAATACATGAATGTTATTATGTCAAGTATATAGTAACTAGCCCCTTACTACAAAGTAGCATATTTTGATGGACTTTCGTTTTGAAAATGTTAAAAGTATGTTTACATACCGGTAGGAATTTGCCATCGTGTGATACGCCAGATAGGAAAAAAGACATTACTCACACCACCAACAACAAGCATAACAAATATTTGTATATCCGTCAATATACTCTAGATGGTAGATTCACACGGATGTTCCAAATCACAAACATGTTTGTTTGCTGACTGTCAAACCCCTATTTTATTTTCCGAGCATTGGCCTCAAAGCAAATCAACTAAACTGATTATCGAATGTAATGTACGAGTTTAAGCTAAGCCATTCATTAATATTATCATAATGAAATGCACATACTGCTTATGAGCTAAGAGAGATATTAGTTTGTTTCCGCTCGTTTAGTGCACACGATTGTGACTAATTGTTTATGTTCCAAAGATAGAACAGCATTACGTTCGCACTTAATTGCAAACGAACCGCAAAATATTGACAATCCAACCAATGTGACTAATCGCACGTCAGATATTGCCGAAGCCAATTTCTCTGAAGTTTAATGCTTGTGATATGATTCCTTGCACCAAGTAGGCGAAGAATGAAGTCTTCTAGTAATTACACACCTACGTATTTCCTGCGTTTCACAACTGTACTCCTGACGTGTACAGTCTCATGCACACTGGGAGCACAACATCAATACGTTTTCGTAATCTAACATGAATTTTGTACCAGAAATTAGTAATCGTTTCAAAGTGTTTGAAGCCAAGTATTTCATATCCAACAACAAACAGGACAAACTCTTATGGACAATAACATGTTGTTATACACGTAGAATAACGGCACATTGAAGTTGTTCACGAAGCAATAATATACTTCTTCAAAGAGTGTTATGCCCACCCCCTCTATTTATAGGATAGCTGGGTCTTTAAAGGCTGCAGCTGAATAATATCTGGAGATTCTTCATCTTCCCTCATATACAAGTTAGACGCGTTTGAACAGTTACGCGTTTATTTGAAAATAGGTGTGTGATCCCCAGTATATAGATCTATGCTCGCAAGACATTATCGTAATGCCATATTTTACTATCCCTCATACATACGTGCATCGAAGCTTTTTCCTCTGTGTCTGGATAATCTTATTTTAGTCTCGGGATAATGCTGTGCCCAGCTTTCTAACATACATGATATATCCTACGTATGTAATTGGACGTGACGGCTGTTCTTGGCGATTCACCATGTGGTAAATCTGGAATGAATACCACAAAATACCTTCAATAACAGGCTCTATTTCGGCAGGGACAAAGTATATCTTCTTTTGTTGAAGTCAGACCTTTGGTAGGAATCAGTCACGGCTGATTCTGTGCAGGTGGTAAGGGTTTATGGTCCACATACCTCTTTCATCTCGGGCATACAGTGATGATCAATCGCTCACCAGCTCAGCACCAAGAGGCTCAAGGAATTGGAATATAATCGGAGTTATAACGGCATTTCGGGAGAAAAATCTTGATGATTTTGTCAGAATTCTTCTTATTTTTTTTCCTTCCGCCGTTGTCGTTTCCGCGTGATAACTCAAGAACGCCTCGGCGGATCAACTTGAAATTTTCTCCGCTGTTCAGACATATCATTCAAACATGCTGTATAGTTTTGGAGCCGGATCTTAGGTCCGTGAGGATGAAATCGTGGTCAGTTTTTGGATTTAGATTCCGCGCGATAAAATACTATTCAGGCATTGGCTGCAAAACTGGAGGTTCATATATCACCAGGGAAGGAATGTGTCGAGTTTGGGGTCATATGGTCAAACGACGTATGACATAGAGGTTGAAAGAGTTTTCGGCGAGTCACCTATGAAACTTCTTCCAGATCACAGAAACCGTGCGTCATACAACGAAACGGACGTTATTTTCGGACTCGCCGCCCTAAACAAACATGTCTTAGGGGTATTTGGGATGAACATTGACCTTGACCTCAATTTTTTTGCTGAGTTGGCATTTTTCATTCTCATTGATAACTTGGAAACGTTGCGTCGTAGAGCAAAACGGACGTTATTTTCGGACTCGATCCCCTGGACAAACATGTCTAAGGAGTATTATGGATGAACTCTGACTTCTCTGAAGTGTATTGCCTCTGATAAGATTCTTTGCATAAAGTAGGCAGTGAATGAAGTCTTCTAGTGATTAAATACCTACGCGTTTTCAAAATTGCACCAATTAGAATCAAGTTTCCGCAGATCTAGAGGGTGTTCATTCCCATGCACAGATCGAAGTAGGATATAGAGTATCACTATTATACATACATTTGCATAACCTTTTCTGTAATAATAGTTTCGAGATTGCATTGATTATACATCTGGTACTGGAATAAGGACAATAACGGTTTGCTCTAGGAATTGGGCCATATTTTTCGTCCAAAAAAAATGATCGATCGTTCACTCTGAAAGCACCGGACAACCGCATCACAGACATGTGAGCTCGTACAAATCGAACTTGTCACCATGCGGGCGTCTGAGTGTTTCAGGACAATTGCCTGACTGACAAGGCGAATCATGTCACCTACACGCTTATATAGAATTCATCACCAAACACGTACCATAATTGTATATGATTAAGGGCTGCAGCCGAATAATATCCGGAAATTACATCATCGTTCATCATGTCCGCCTCAGACACATTTAACTACATACTAGTATTTAGTTGGGAAAATTATTCCTAGTACATAGAAATAAACGTGATCGTGATAATCACACACCACACCGTCTCCAGAATATACATCGAAGTTCATTCGTTCTGTCTTGCGATTGGTCGTAGGAGATCTGGAGGACATCAGGACCTAGAGACCACTGCATTCATATCATGATCATTCATCGTGGTATCCAGTTAGGCACCAGGGATGCGTTAATATGATTCACCTGATGTTTATGATTGATACGCAATGAACTCGAGAAACGTGTGTGTCATCTTGATTTATATTAGTTTCAAGAACTGATTGTTTAAAAATAGGAGAGCTGGCTGATAATTATATTTCAACATAAGTTTTACATTTTAAACCACAGTTATCTGTTCAATTTATAATTTTTGGACGATCATCCATGCAGGTACGACATCCTTCTCGTCAGGAAAAACTCATGTGGTGGGTGTTTGCATTGGTAATATAATATTATAGTAATTCACCAATTGGATGTACGTAAAGGATAAACATTGTGATTGTATTTCGTCTCGGAGTAACGTCGTTTATATAATAGGACAAGACATTTGTATTATGCTATTTTTCAGTGTTCCATGTGGTCACCTTCATTACCACAAAGTAGTATCATTGGTGAAAGCAGTTCAAGAAGACAAAGTGTGTTTTTCCTCTCTGTTTCGACTTAAGACGACCATTGGTAGCAATGAGATTCGTTTTAGAACTAGCGCAGGTGGTAATGGTTTATGGTCCACATACCTCCTCCATTTCCGGTATTCAGTGATGATCAATAACTCATATACTGTCCATTAGGAGGCTCGAGAGATAGTCATCGAGTCTCAGCGGTTCCTCGTTTGAAATATTGCTGGATTATTCTGCACTTCAGCAAAGTCCCAAACGTCTAAGTACTCTAGAATGAGCACATTCAACGTTGGTACTTCCGATCATCTAACATTCAAGGAACCACAAGATGTGATAATGCTGCTGTACAAAACGTTCATTTTTTGTGCATAATCAGGTTTCAGCCACAAAATGTTTTCCAGGGATTTTCTGACAACCCCCCCCCCCCCCAAAAAAAAAAATCCAGGGTTTTACAGAAATTCCAGGGGACATGCGAACCCTACACACTGTCCGCCACTGATGCTGCTGCTGTGTCATCGGAAAAAATCGGTGTCATCGGTTTGGGATTGTTTCTGTTCCAAACGTGTTTGATATTATGTTCTCTATTGTTATCATCGAAATCTTGTACTAGCGGTGATTTGTTGATTCAAGAATAATCTTTCCTGGGATTCCATGGCATGAACGATTGAGATCGTGGCCTTGGTATACAGTGTAACGCTCTATTTCTCTGTCCAAATTAATCAAATAGAACAATATTACGAACACCGCTGCTCTATCCACACAAACTGATGGGATATGCGAAAAGGGAATTTTTCTCCTACGAGATACTAATATGCACGGCACCATCATAAAAATGATATTCGCATGTATGATATTGAATCGCCAACGTTTGCTATCGATGTTGAATGCGCCTCTTTTGTTACCAGAGACTCATTATTCATATACAATATATATATAAAACATTTCGTTCCAATTATCATTTGAATGTTTCAATGACTACTAAATGAAATGACTTCTAAATGAAACAGAGAATGGCTCGTGATTTAAAACTATGCATGTGGGCATATTCTACTTGCACTAAACACAACAAGTTTACTCTCAACGCTCGAACACTTATTTTTTTAGTATTCTCATGTGTTATAGTACTCGTATTTGGGCATTTCGTGTGGAATACATACATATATGTTAGTAAATAAGCGCTTTTGTCCCAAACAACTGCATGATACTGTAGGCCTATATCGGGCCTATGTCTCTTCAACTTTCACATGTGAATGAAGCCTTTGGTGTGATTTAACAATGTCTTCTGACATCCAGAACAGTTTCCACTGGTTCTCTTCTGTAAATAGTCCATTTTGATATTCCATTGTTAGTTCAACACGAATGTACATTTACGCAATGCCATTCAATATCAATACAATTATATTTGTTCTCAGAATGGATGCCACTTGATCTCTACTGCCACACATATGTATATCACAATATTGCCAAATTTGTGTGCATGGACTATCGGCAAGACTTATCCAGTATGAGACAATGTTTTTTCTGTCACCATCAAAACCACAAGATTTCGATTTTACCAGTAAAAAAAGCCTGAAATGAAACACTTTTGGAAAAAAAATCTACCACACATTTCATCCAAAGACGCAATGACGCTATCAAGGGCAGAATATATCAATGCTACTTCTTCCACATTGATGGAATTTATTCTTTTGGCTAATCATTCTAGAACGTGACTTATTGTTAAAACAATGGAAACGTGATCTGTCTGTTTAACACTGTATGTTGAAATTTTGTTCAGCGCTTAATTTCAGCAAGGCACAGCGCCATTCTGTCTGATTCACGCTCATATATCGGACTCTAATCCAACCATTTAATCTCAATTTCTTTGAGGGAAGCAACTTCGCCAGCTAATTCGCTTGCTGTCCCTGTCTCATACTATTGACCTCATACTACCATCCATTATTCGCAACCTAATATAGACTATTTTGCATGGCAATGAGAAAATGTTATCGAAAAAGATCATATAAAACAAAAAGCAATAAAAAATTACTTTAATAATTTATCATGATACCGAATATAAATTTGATCATCACATGTATAATTCCAATGTATCTTCTGCTCAAAAAACATTGAACTTGTCTATGTTCCAGATCATATATTTGTTTACCTTCAAGTTTGAACAAAACTAACCCCAAACTATACAAAACAGAACAATACCGGAGAAAAACGAGTTCTTCAACAATCATACCTGTCTTAATGCATAGTCACGCAGAGAAAAGAAAACGACTGCTTTCCTCAGAGTAGTTATCTGAAAGACTAAGAGGCAGCAAGATCATCACCCTTATGAAATTTACTCGCAAGGGATTTAGTGACCTCATCCTTAGGGAGATAAAGATCTCAGGTTTAATGTGTTATTTGCCACAAAATCAAATGCGAAACACATGCCAGTACTAATATGTGCAGTGGGTGTTGTTGTGATAACCAGGCCATTAAACATTAGTATCGGCCGGTTAATCACGAAACATCGCGAACAATGGTTTAATATAGATGTTCAAATTGAGCGATGATATAAGATACTTAGATTAATCCGAGTTCCCTTCATTGGATCATCCGTATATCCTACCGTTGCCATTATCCGTCACCACATTCATATGGTATATTCATCTGGGGCATACACAGAAAGAGGATAATGCCATTCCTTAACCGCAATTTTATCACAATCATTTTAAAGGAAATGAAAATGTCATGTATTGGTTTTTCTCTGGCTGTAATAAGTCTATGATTTATTTTAGTAATAATCGCACATGTATGTGTTGCAATGTATGGATTCATATGAATCCGTCCCCAAATGAGCATATAATTGCTTTAATGATTAAATTAGATTCGAAGTTTTTGGAGACTTGGTTTGGAGATTGGACACTGGAATTGTCCACTCACTAAAATGATTGATCTTCATATCATTGCTTCCGAAAAAAGACTTTTTATTCTTCTATTGGTGGCGGGCAGTTGTACTAATTTATTGTTTTGCAGTAAAACAATTATGCCTCACATTTGTATACTGATTCATTTGGCGAAATGTATTTAATTCTGTCATAAATTGTTGATTCATTCATTCCCTATTGGCCTCTACCAATGTCAGTACGGCTTTTGAATATGAATGTTTGGTCTTTGTTTCCATTCCAAAAGTTGATCACTTTATATGTTCTATTTGTTTCACCATACTCATAATATTGAACAAAGCAAAAGAGAACAGGCTTTGTGTCTAGCAGTATTTTCCATTTCCATCTCAAATTGAAACACACATATTGGATTCATCTTTCCAAATGAAAGTCTGCATGTAATGGCAATCTGGCCCCTATTTACTTTTCCTTTCCTACCCGGCGAAATCTACAATGATGGAACTCATCTGATGACAGTCCCATCACACAAGACATGTTCATGTATCCAAACGAAGCAAATAGGATATCTGTTTGATACATGATTGTCACTCTGTCGAGTAATAACCAGTCCCTTACTACAGAGTAGATATTTGCATGTTTTGATGGTTTAAAAATGTAAAGTATGTTTACAGTCGTCGTGTGATACGACAGATAAGAAATATATTTAATTACTCAGATATTGCCGAAGCCAATTTGTCTGAAGTTTAATGCCTCTGACATGATTCACTGGCACCAAATAGGCGGCGAATGAAATATATTCTAATAATTCAACACCTACGCGTTTCCTGTATTCCTGACGTGTGCATCCTCATGCACACTAGGAAGCACAACATCAATACGTTTTCGTGATCTAACATGAATTCTCAGATATATTTGTGTTGGGATTGCATTGATTGTACATTTGGTACCAGAAATTAGTAATCGTTTCAAAGTGTTTGAAGTCGTGTAGTTCATATCCAACAACAAACAGGACGAACTCGTCATCATGCAGGCTGGTGAACGTTTCAGGAATTATGGACAATAACACGATGTCATATAGGTAGAATAACGGCACAATGAAGTTGTTCACGAAGCAATAATATGTAAGTATCAATCTATTACCACCAATACAGCCAAATCTTGATGATTCCAATAACAAACGTAAAAAACAACATTTTGCTACAGAAACAAAGCCCAACCAAATACCTTATCAAAAGACACACTGGCGTCATCAGGGGCAGACAGTGTGGTTAATGTAGTTGTTTCTACTGTACACCTGATGGAATTAGTATACAACTGCCCAACAACCTATGAAAATAATTTAGAAATTATACAGAGAGTGTTATGCCCACTCCCTCTATTTATAGGGTAGCTCGGTCTTTAAAGGTTGAGGTGAATAATATCTGGAGATTCTATCATCTTCCCTCATATACAAGATAGACGCCTTTGAACAGTTACGCGTTTATTTGGGAAAGTTTTGTGTGATCTCCAGTATATAGATCTATGCTCCCAAGACATCATCGTAATACCATATTTTACTATCCCTCATACATACGTGCATCGGAGCTTTTACCTTTTGTGTCTGGAGAATCTTATTTTAAGCTCGGAGCCAGCTTTCTAACATACATGTAAGTATCAATCTATTACCACCTATACAATTAGATTTTGATGATGCCAATAAGGAACGTAAAGTACAACATTTTGCAATAGAAACAAAGCCCGACCAAATAGTTTATCCAAGGACACACTGGCGTCATCAGGGGCAGACAGTGTGTTAAATGTAGTTGTTTCTACTGTACACCTGATTGAATTAGTATACAACTGCCCAACAACCTATGAAAACAATTTAAAAATCCGAAACTAACCCCATGGAACAGATACATGACAAGTACAAAAGTACCCAATCACAAGCCAGAAGGCTACTGAGTTGATGGTATCCTCGGGGACAGATTTAACGTCCGCCAGCAGTGACACCGACTGAGTGGTATGAATGTAAGTATCAATCTATTACCACCTATACAATCAGATTTTGATGATGCCAATAAGAAACGTAAAATACAACATTTTGCAATAGAAACAAAGCCCGACCAAATAGTTTATCCAAAGACACACTGGCGTCATCAGGGGCAGACAGTGTGTTAAATGTAGTTGTTTCTACTGTACACCTGATGATATAGCCTACTTATGTAATTGGACGTGACGGCTGTTCTTCGCGATTCACCATATAATAAATCTGGAAATAATACCACAAAATATCTTCAATCACAAGCTTAAATTCGGGAGGAACAAAGTATATCTTCTTTCGTTTGAAGTCAGACCTTTGGTAGGAATCAGGTATGGGTGTTTCTGCAGGTGGTAAGGGTTTATGGTCCACATGCCTCTTTCATCTCGGTCATTCAGTGATGATCAGTCGCTCAAAAACTTAGCACCAAGAGGTTCAATGGATAACCATCGAGTCTCGGCAAAAAATTGTGTGTGTCGTTTGCACTGTTGATGGATTAATTGGAATATGATCGAAGTTATTACGGCATTTTGGGAGAAAAGCATTTATGGTTTTGTCAGAATTCTTATTTTTTCTTCTTCCTTTCTCAAGAAAGCCTTGAAGGATCAGCATGAAATTTTCAATGCTGTTCAGACATATTATTTAAATGTGCTGTATAGTTTTGGAGTCGGATCTGAGGTCCGTGACGATGAAATCGAGGTCATTTTTTGGACTTCGTTTCCGTGCGATGAAAAACTAAAGAGGCATTGGCTGCAAAACTTTGCAAGGAGGTTCATATACCAGGAAGGACCGTGTCGAGTTTGAGGTCATATGGTCAAACGACCTATGACCTAGAGGTTGAAAGATTTTCAGCGAGTCATCTTTGAAACTTCTTCCATATCTTCGTCATACAACGAAATGGACGTTAGTTTCGGACTCGCCGCCCTACACAAACATGTCTTAGGGTATTTGGGATGAACATAGACCATGACCTCAGTTTTTTTGCAAAAGTTCGTCCAAAAAAACTGATCGATCATTCACTCCAAAAGCACCGGACAACCGCATCTCAGACATGTGAGCTCGTACAAGAGTATCGAACTTGTCACCATGCGGGCGTCCGAGTGTTCCAGGATATGTCAGCGAATTATGTCACCTACACGCTTATATAGAATTCATCACCAAACACGTACCATAATTGTATTTGGTTACGGGCTGCAGCCGAAAAAATATTCGGATATTACATCATCGTTCATCATGTCCGCCCCAGACACATTTAACTACATACTAGTATTTAGTTGGGAAAATTATTCCTAGTACATGGAAATAAACGTCATCACCGTCTCCAGAATATACATCAAAGTTCATTCGTTCTGTCTTACGATTGGTCGTAGGAGATCTGGAGGACATCCGGACCTAGAGACCACTGCATTCATATCATGTAATCATTCATCGTGGTATCCAGTTAGGCAACAGGGATGCGTTAATATGAATCACCTGATGTTTATGATTGATACGCAATGAACTCGAAAAACGTGTGTGTCATCTTGATTTATATTAGTTTCAAGAACTGATTGTTTAAAAATAGGAGAGCTGGCTGATAATTATATTTCAACATAAGTTTTACATTTTAAACCACAATTATCTGTTCAATTTCATAGTTTTTGGACGATCATCCATGCAGTTACGACATCCTTCTCGTCAAGAATAACTGATACGGTGGGTGTTTGAATTGGTAATATAATATAATAGTAATTCACCAATTAGATGCACGTGAAGGATAAACATTGTGATCGTATTCTGTCTCAGAATAACGTTGTCTATATAATAGGACTATCTGTACTATGCGATTTTGTCAGTGTTCCATGTGGGGAACCTTTATTACAACAAAATACTCTCACTGGTGAGAGCGATTCAAGAGGACAAAGTGTGTTTTCCTCTCTGTTTTGACTTTTGACTCTGTTTTGACTTAATTGGTAGCGATGAGATTCGTTGTAGAATTGGCGCAGGTGGTAAGGGTTCATGGTCCACATACCACCTCCATTTCCGGTAATCAGTGATGATCAATAGCTCATATACTGTCCACTAAGAGGCTCAAGAGTCTCAGCGGTTCCTCGTTTGCATTATTGCTGGTTTATTGCTGGAAGTTCTGAGCCACAAAAATGTTCTCCAGGGATTTTTTGACCCCCCCCCCACCCCCCCCCCCCCCCCCAAAAAAAAAAGTCAGGGTTTTACAGAAATTCCATGGGTCATGCAGACCCTGCACACTGTCCGCCCCTGATGATGCCGCTGTGTCATCGGAAAAATATTCGGTTTGAGCTTGCTTCCTGTTTAGAACGGGTTTGATATTATGTTTTCTATTGGTATCATCAAAACCTTCTATTATTTGTTGATTTGTTGATTCAAGGATAATCTTTCCTGGGATTCCATGGCATGAATGATTGAGATCGTGGCCTTGGAATACAGTGTAACGCTCTATTTCTTTGTCCAAATAAATCAAATGGAACAATGTTACGAACACCACTGCTCTATCCACACAAACTGATGGGATATGCAAAAAGGGAATTGTTTTCCTACGAGATACTAATATGCACGGCACCACCATAAAAATGATATCTAATTATCATTTGATACTTTCAATGACTACTAAATTAAATGACTTTCTTTTCTAAATGAAACATAGAAAATGGCCCGTGATTTAAAACTAAGCATGGAATGCATGTCTACTTGCACTAAACACTACGGAAGCTCATATTCGCCACATAGAGGAGCACAAATTTTTTTAGAGCGTTATAACGCTCTAATTACAGTGTAATAACGCTGTAATACAGCGTTATAATGCTCTAATTTACAGCGTTATAACGCTCTAATTTAGAGCGTTATTACGCTCTAAATTAAACCGTTCACCTTCCCATCATATTTCCAATGTCGTGATTTATAATAAACATATCTAGATCAGAGTAATTTTGAGATTTCCCTATATATGATTGAGCTGATGAACCAGCAGGTCCGATGATGTCTCTGGCAGTGTAATTTAAAGCGTTATTACGCTGTAATTTAGAGCGTTATTACACTGTATTAGAGCGTTATTACGCTGTAATTTAAGCATAATAACGCTGTAATTACAGCGTAATTACGCTGTAATTTACAGCGTAATTACGCTCTAATTACAGCGTAATAACGCT
Organism: Terebella lapidaria; assembly: GCA_949152475.1. Lineage (NCBI taxonomy): Eukaryota > Metazoa > Annelida > Polychaeta > Terebellida > Terebellidae > Terebella > Terebella lapidaria. Next base: position 75,777,699 of record OX424555.1, read on the forward strand.
TAAATTACAGCGTAATAACGCTGTAATACAGCGTATTAACGCTGTAATTAGAGCATAATTACGCTGTAAATTAGAGCTATATAACGCTCCAATACAGCGTAATTACACTTAAATTACAGCGTAATAACGCTCTAATACAGCGTATTAACGCTGTAATTAGAGCGTAATTACGCTGTAAATTAGAGCGTAATTACCCTATAAATTAGAGCGTTAAATCGCTGTAATAGAGCGTTATAACGCTGTAATAGAGCGTAATAACGCTCTAATTTACAGCGTAATTACACTCTAATTTACAGCGTTAATACGCTGTATTACAGCGTTATAACGCTGTATTAGAGCGTTATTACGCTGTAAATTAGAGCGTTATTACGCTGTAAATTAGAGCGTTATTACGCTGTAAATTAGAGCGTTATTACGCTGTATTACAGCGTTATAACGCTGTAAAGAAAAATGTGCATTCCATCTGGCGAATATGAGCCACCGTAAAACACCAAAATTACTCTCAACACTGGAACACTTATTTTTCAGTACTCACATGTCTTATAGTACTCATATTTAGCCATTTCGTGTGGAATACAGTAGATAAGCGCTTGTTCCCAAACAACTGCATCATACTGTAGGCCTATATCGGGCCTGTCTCTTCAACTTTCACATGTGAAGGAAGCCTTGGAGGTGATCTAACAATGTATTGGGCATCCAAAACAGTTTCCACTGTTTCTCTTCTGTAAACATCCCACTTTGATATTCCATTCTTAGTTCATATTTAACATGATTAATGTACATTCAAGCAATACCATTCAATACCAATACAATTATATCTGTTATCATGATGTATGCCACTTGATCTCTACTGCCTCACCTATGTATATCAGATTATCGCCAAATTTGTGTGCATTCACTATCTGCAAGACTTATCCGGAATGTGACAATGTTTTATCTGTCACCACCAAATCCACAGGATATCGATTATACCAGTAAAAAAATCCTGAAACTTAACACGTTTGGAATAAAAACAAAACCCTACCACACATTCAAAGACACAGTGGTGCCATCAAGGGCAGACACTACTAATGCTACTTCTTAAACATTTATGGAACTTATTCTTTTGCCTGATCATTCTAGAACGTGACTTATTGTTAAAACATTGGAAACGTAATCTGTCTATTCAACACTTATGTTGACATTTTGTTCAGCGCTTAATTTCAGCAAGGCACAGCATTATATTCTGTCTGTATCAGGCTCGTGTATCAGACTCTGATCCAACCATCTCAATTTTGTCGAGGGAAGCAACTGTGCAAGCCAATTCGCTTGTTGTCTTTGTCTCATAACTATTGATATCATACTATCTGCCATTACACGCAATCTAATATAGAGTTATTTATATGGCAATGAGAAAATGTTATCGTAAGATCATGAATAAAGTCATATTAAATTACTTAGCATGATCATGGTACCGAATATAAATTCGATCATCACATGTATAATTCCAATGTATCTTCTGCTCAAATCACATTGAACTTGTCTATGCTCCAGATCATATATTTGTTTACCTTCAAGTTTGAACAAAACTAACCCCAAAGTATACGAAACAGAACAATACCGGAGAAAAACGAGTTCTTTAAAAAATCATACTTGTCTGAATGCCTACTCGCGCAGAGGAAACGACTGCCTTCCCTCAGGGTAGTTGTTTGAAAGTCTAAGAGGCAGCAATATCATCATCTAATGAAATTCACTCGAAAGAGATACAGTGACCTCATCCTTAGGGAGATAAAGATCCCAGGTTTAATTTATTATTCGCCACAAAATCAAATGGGAAACATTTGCCAGTAATGCTATGTGCAGTGGGTGTTGTTGTGATAACCAGGTCATTTAACATTAGTCTCTTCATTTTATCCAACTTCATTTTATTGGCTCATCTGTATATCCTACCGTCTCCATTATCTGTCACCGCATTCATATGGTATACTCATATGGTAAATAGAACACATACATTGTTTCGTTCTGTGACATTTCGTTTAAACCGTTTCAACGATGATGCACAGCGCCGCAATGTCTCTCCAACACTGCTACTGCCATTCCTCAGCCGCAATTTTATCACAATCATTTCAAAGGAATTGTGTCATAAATTGGAATTTGTAGATTCATTCATTCGATGTTGGCCTCTACCAATTCCTGTACGGCTTTTGAATATACATCTTGGTCTTTGTTTCCATTCCAAAAACCTGACCACTTTATATGTTCTATTTGTTTCACCATAATCTTAGCTGTTATTCGCTTTTCCTTTCCTACCCGGCGAAATCTACAATGATGGAACTCATCTGATGACAGTTCCATCACACAAAACAGGTTCATGTATCCAGACGAAGCAAATAGGATATCGGTTTAATACATGAATGTTACTATGTCAAGTATATAGTAACTAGCCCCTTATTACAAAGTAGATATTGCATATTTTGATGGACTTACGTTTTGAAAATGTTAAAATTATGTTTACATACCGGTAGGAATTTGCCATCATGTGATGAAAGAGATAGGAAAAAAAAGACTTATTACTCACACCACCACCAACAATCATAACAAACATCTGTATATCCTTCAATATGACTCTAGATAGTAGATTCACACGGATGTTCCAAATCACAAACATGTTTGTTTGCTGACTGTCAAACCCCTATTTTAATTTCCGAGCTTTGGCCTCAAAGCAAATCAACTAAACTGATTATCGAATGTACATGTACGCGTTCAAGCTAAGCCAGTCATTAATATTATCATAATGAAATACACATACTGCTTATGAGCTAAGAGAGATATTAGTTTGTTTGCGCTCGTTAAGTGCACACGATTGTGACTAATTGTTTATGGTCCAAAGATAGAACAGCATTACGTTCGCACTTAATTGCAAACGAACCGCAAAATATTGACAATCCAATCAATGTGACTAATCGCACGTCAGATATAGCCGAAGCCAATTTGTCTGAAGTTTAATGCTTGTGATATGATTCCTTGCACCAAGTAGGCGGCGGATGAAGTCTTCTAGTAATTACACGCCTACGTGTTTCCTGCGTTTCACAACTGTACTCCTGACGTGTACATTCTCATGCACAATAGGAAGCACAACATCAATACGTTTTCGTAATCTAACATGACTTTTCAGCAATAATTGTTTTGGGCTTGCATTGATTATACATTTGGTACCAGAAATTAGTAATCGTTTCAAAGTGTTTGAAGTCGTTTATTTCATATCCAACAACAAACAAGACGAACTTGTCATCATCATGATCATGCAGGCTAGTGAATGTTCCAGGATTTTCCAGGAGTTTTAGAAGGTCTTTGTATTGCGTTTGGACAATAACACGAAGTTATTGTCACATTGAAGTTGTTCACGAAACAGTACTATACTTCTTCAGAGAGTGTAGAATTTCTCCGCTTAAAGGCTGCAGCTGAACAATATCTGGAGTTTCTATCATCTTCCTTCATGTACGAGTTAGACGCGTTCAGTTACGCGTTTATTTTGAAAAGATTTGTGTGATCCCAATATATAGATCTATGCTCGCGAAGCATTATAGAAATGCCATATTTTACCATCCCTCATATATACGTGCATCGTAGTTACATCGCAACCCTGGGTCAATGCCCCAGCGTTGCATCGTTGAATGCGAATTGCCGTTAGCAACCTGATTTTGCTAATTATTACTATAAGGTGTGACGTGTGGATGTAGAATCCCTCTAAAACTTAACAAAATATGAGAATAATGATCAAAAGTGATGTAAAACTTTGGTTATGCGTGAATTAGTCAAGAATTCCGCGAATAATCGCCATCGAAGCGGCAGTTAGAATCGAGGAAGCCGCCATCATGATTCTGGCCAATTTTCCACAATACGAATTCTCAACCCGGCGTGCTGTGAAGCGGACGAGATCTATCCAAGCAATGCAGCTGCACGTACTGTAATACTACTAGTACACGTACGAACAGATAACAAGTATGTTTTTCATTATGATATGTGATCCGTTGCAAACAGAAATTGCCGAAAATAACGATGGAAGATGTAAATTAATTTATGATGAATGTAAATGAAATAACTGAGTTTGCTGCAGAAATTTATTGCAAAGATAATGCAAAATTATGTTTGAATTTTAGTTGATTTTTTTTTTTTTTTTTTTTTTATTGTTTCCTAAAAACGAACATGAATACTACATATTTCCAGGCTTTCATGGCTGCATACACAAACATTGAAGCAGGAATGTGCCAAGTGATTTAATTGAAAAATGAATCACAACTTCATGTTGTTGTTTTGTTGTTGATAAAGTCACTGTGACTTGTAGCATTACTATAAAACGACTGATTTTGGCGGGCGATTTATTTTTCGGATTTGGCCGTAGGGGAGACTAACTAGATATGTTAAGAAATATAAGTGATTTTGAAACCGCCAAATAACGTGGGGCTCACAACCGCCATACTTAATAGCCGCCAAAATTATTATTTTTACAGTAATTATAATGTAAAAAGATTGAATGTGTGTGTAGTTTTGTGCTTTTTATCCTATTTACATACTGGTGTAAAGTTTGATGCCCGCTACCTAGGGCGCAAGGCTCAAGCGCCCCGCACCTTGGGCACAGTCACGGCGGGTGTCGTTCTTACTTACCTATGCTGGCCGGGGATATCCACCACGGGGATAGAACCCCGGGTAGCCCGACGGTCTGCCAGAGCTTATACTCACCATCCCAGGGGTGACGTCACAGTCCAAAGAAACAGTGCAGTGGATCGATGAATGACAACGCGTCGCAAATCGACACACGAGCTTCGAACGTGAAGCAGCCAAAACGGTCTGGTGTATGGAAAAAGCCAAACTCCTGTAGCAATCCTGGGCAAATTCCCCAAACTAGTATTACAGTGACATCAACGATCTTTCAATTGAAACACAAGCAAGATTTAGCGTTCAAGGTCGTCGATGGTCAAGTTCGAGGTCACCAAAAGATGTGTCAAAATATATATGTATGTATGACTCGTGTAAAAAAAAAACATGACTTCTCATAAGCTTACAATCCTCACCTCTAGATGCAAGCGTTTAAGTCTCTGAGGCCAATTTACACATTTCATGTCGGACATTTAGCACTCAAGGTCATCCGAGGTCAAACTCAAGGTCAACGTTAATTATGCAATACACGTATTCCTATATGCTCGCAATGCAAACATAAGCCTTGTTCACATGCGTGTTGTCTGTAGAGGCAAATTTGGGCATTTTGTACCCAAAAATGGCTGTTTTGACTTTTCAAGGTCATCGAAGGTCAAATTAATGGTCACCACACGAATCGCCATAAATGACTTCTCATTGAAAGGTGCCAATATCTAAGCTCTCATCTCCAGACGTTCAATGAGTAGAGTTGTTGGAGAGCCCATTCATGAAAGGAAAAAGTGGCGAAAGTTTTCTACATCCCACATTTTCTAGATAGGGTGAAATTTTGTTTGCCTAGAAATGGCCCAAAATGGGTAGTAATACGATTTGGGGCAAAAAATGGCCACCATACGATGACCGGTAATTCAAGGGCAACAATATTCATACACGTCAAAAAGGTACATAGGAGTAATCTTTTGAAGCAAAAATTTCAAAACTGATAATTTTTTTGAAAATGGCTATCAAAGTTCAAAATTGAGCATTTTTCTACGAAAATGGCCGCCTTTTTGAGAAATATTAAGAACTGAATTTTTTTTTTAAAAAATACGTCTTCAAATTATTCTAAGTTATCTTCTCTCATATTTTCAGAAAGATTGGATTGTAAACTTTAAAGATAAAGATGTGAATCGGACCATAGGTAACCTAAAAATTATTATTTTCGGTCTCCCAGTATATATACATCGTACATCCAGGTATATTTGATCCAGGCCTAGCACTTTCCAAATCACAAGTTTCAATTGACTTTTTGTGATACTCGAATCAAACCATTCCATAATTTTACTTAAATACAATATTTTTTGCTAGTTGATAGTTTTTTTCTCTCTGATTTAATTGTTCAAGTTGAAAAGTTCGCGTTTCCAATAGTCAAACTACACTAGTACGATCGTAAGGTATGTGAGCCTCTTGTCAGGGGCTGCCGTCGCTTATCTGGTCGTGAATCCGTATTGTGCGAGCTCCACGGCTGCAGTGGTTGTTCATATTGGCGATATCCAATGCAAAATATGTTATTGTCTTTGTTATCAGCATTATTCATGTGTTTTGTTGTCGGATTCTGCTCAGTATATTATCTATCATTCCAATTCCATACTTGTGTAAGTCTTTCTCTGACATCTTATATCAGTAAATGGCTGCTGAAATAGGGCACCCCTCGAAATTTCGCTTCCGATGTAAAACCACGTCGGAAGGCTGCTAATGGTAAAACGGCATTCAGCGATGAAACTGGGTACGGTCAGTCACCCAGTTTCGTTGGAACTACGTGCATCGGAGCTATTTCTCTGTGTCTGGAAAATCTTATTTCAATCTCGGGAGAACGCTGTGCCCAGCTTTCTAACATACATGATATACGTATGTAGTTGGACGAGACGGATGTTCTTCACGATTTCACCATGTGGTAAATCTGGAATTAATACCACAAAATATCTTCAATCACAAGCTATTACTCTGGAGGGACAAAGTATATCTTCATTTCTTCTTTCGCTTGAAGTCGGACCTTTGGTAGGAATCAGTCATGGCTGAATTTGCGCAGGTGGTAAGGGTTTATGGTCCACATGCCTCTTTCATCTCGGCCATTCAGTGATGATCAATCGCTTACAAACTTAGCACCAAGAGACTCAAAAGATAACCATCGAGTCTCGACAAAATCTTGTGTGTGTCGTTTGCACTGTTGATGGATTAATTGGAATATAATCGAAGTTATTACGGCATTTCGGGAGAAAAGCCTTTATGGTTTTGTCAGAATTTTTCTCTTTTTTTTTCTCCCGCCGTTTTCGTTTCCGCGCGATAACTCAAAAACGCCACAACTTGAAATTTTCACCACTGTTCAGACATATTATTTAGATGTGCTGTATAGGTTTGGAGCCGGATCTGACATCCGTGAGGATGAAATCGAGGTCAGTTTTTGGACTATTCTCAAAAACTATTCTGGCAATGGCTGCAGAACTTTGCATGGAGGTTCATATATCACCAGGGAAGAACCGTATCGATTTTGGGGTCATATGGTCGAACGACATATGACCAAGAGTTTTCGGCGAGTCATCTTTGAGGCTTATTTTCGGACTAGCCACCCTAGACAAACATGTCTTAGGGGTGGGTATTTTGGATGAACATTGACCTTGACCTCAAATTTTTTGCTGAGATGGCATTTTTCGTTTTCATCGATATCTTGGAAATGATGTGTGATAGAGCGAAACGGACATTATTTTCGGACTCATTGCCCTAGACAAACATGTCTAAGGGGTATGGTGGATGACATTGACCTAAAATATTTTTGCCGAATCGGCATTCTTCGTTTTCATCTATATCTTCAAAACGGTGCGTCCTAGAGCGAAACAGACGTTATTTTCGGACTCGTCGCACTAGACAAACATGCCTAAGGGGTATTAGGGATGACCTTCGACCTTGACCATAAATTTTTTTTTGCTGAGTCAGCATTTTTCGTTCTCGTCAATATCAATGAATTAGAAACAATGAATTAGAGATGACCTATGACCTTGACCTTAAATTTTTTCGGTGAGTCGGCATTTTTCGTTCTCGTTGATACCTCGGAACCAGTAAGTCGTGGTGCGAAATAGACGTTATTTTCAAACTCGTCGCCCTAAACAAACATGTCTAATTTGAAAAGTGTCGAAGTTTTTTTAGGGGGGAATGAGTACGTTTAGATTCAGTTCATGCAATAATTCAATATTCAAGGGACCAAATATGGCCTGGCTGCAGCATAAATCATCTATTTTTGGTATAGCTTTTGGTATTGGTATATTATTTGGTGCTTTATCTTCTGAAGATATTTGGCCACAACAGATCATTTTTCAGAAATTTAAAATTTCAGAATGTTTTAGAAGGTCTTGGTATTACTTCTTAGTGTTAGAAATCAGCAAAAATGTTTATGATGTATATTTTTCTTCCAGCAGTTCCGTAGCCTGAATTGATGCTATTTGTCCTTGAGGAGCATTATAAAGCTCTCTTTCTACGAACAAAGTTGTACAATAAATCTGAACGGGATATGCAGGTACGAAATTATTGTTCTTGTACCAGATATCGATAGGAACCGCGACACTATAAAGCATTTACAAGTATGATATACCCTAAAACGGATATCACGAACATATGCGGATGTTACAAGATGGATACTGGAAGTAAACTGCAATATGGTTTTAAAAGGTTATGAAACAAAGCTCTGATAACCCACACTGTGTTCAAAATATACTTTAGAAATCACAGTGTGTGTCCACCATAAAAGCTGCATCTTATTATTTTTATCGGAGCCTCATTTATCCTATATACTGTAAATACTATGCTCAAGGTGCCGTACATTGCATCACTGGTGTTTCAACGATTGTTTTTATATTTCATACAGAGAACCATCACATGTTATTGTCTGCCTGGGTTCGAAACGTCAAATATACATATGGGATTTCATTGAAAACAAGCGCTTGTTTACTCACAAGCTTCTGGAATTGATATACTGGCAACAACATCGTATATTTTGGGAGTGCACTTGCATTGAAGTTCGGTATATTTTCACCTGGAAATGGACTCTTAGGTAATTTGTCTTTCGACATTGCGAAGTCCACCGAAATAATCATATCTTTTCAACTACACTTCCAATATTTTACAATATTTGTTTGTGAACAACCCAGGATTATCAACTCGAAAATGTTTGAACCATGATATAGTTCATTGCTGTGGGCTGTCATACCTACGCATAATCTGTAGGGATTAGGCCATATCCGGTGCTTTATTAGAATGAATGAAAGACTATCATGATTAATTAGTCTGCAGGATTTAGGGCTAAGTGCTGGTATTCTGGTATCGAAGCTACGGCTTGCGCAAGTGTGCATTTCGGCTAATATAAGCAGATTGAATGTAGAGGTTTTAATTGATGTACGATTTTGCAGAGAGGTCAGACGATGATGCATATTGGTGTGACATCACCAACACTAATCATGGAAACCTACTCTATTTATGCTATAGTAGTGGAGTGAATCACCAATAAGAGCATACACATTTATCTACCACGATGTACCAGTCATGAGTGTATTGGAGATACAGAGCCAGAGATATATTGTACCAGAGATATACTGATAAACTTTTATTTGGAATACTTGACACATGCCTTAATGATACTTACGCACAAAAAGTTATATCACAAATACATACCACCAAACATCAGCACCAGTTCATTCTCAGACCAAGGATCGTCTATAAGTATAGAGGATCCTTGCTCAGACGTTGTTATAGTACCTATATCTACACTGTATGACTATCGGCAATACGTTATTTGACTATCACAAGTACCCCCAACTGTTCAGAGAAACACTGGTTTCTGCTATCACAAATAACATTTTGTCGGTATCGTGGGACATCACATCCATGGGGACGAGCATATATGCCATTCTGCCTTAGCTGTGTTTGCTCGTCGTCAATAGGTAATATCATGATTGTCTACATTCTTATTTTGTCCCAGTGTGCTATGTTTTGATTGATGATCGAGGCGCCATAACTCCATATAGTGTCATGTAGTTTTGGCACATACATGCATAGATCAGGATAAGTGAACAACAGGGTTCATCATATCATCTTGTACATATGGTTGTTATGAAGTTTTTTTATTTGTGGAACAGATGATTACATACATGATCATATACAAATCAATATATGAAGGCATAACCCTGAATTTCTATCGTACATAGTAATAGAACATTGCTAGCTTCTTATTATTGGCCATTCCCAAATCCCAATGCTAGCATCCACATCATTGGCCAATGTACATGTTTTGACGCGATGTTTTCGGTGTTCGCCATATTCATTAGCTCAGATTATCAGGTTATGGTTTGATTTTGCCAGAACGGGTTGTCTCGACTGCACTTTGGTATTGTTCCCGCTAGTGACTATTATGTTAGTCATTATGGCTTTGTCTATTTCCTTTCAGTGCATGTCTGTGTGGTAACCATAGACATAGAAGACTATGTTTATGGTGGTAACGTAATCACGCAAACAAGAGGAAGTGAACATCTTCTTGGACGGACGTAATGAAAGAAGATGAAAAACTGATCAGCATTCTTTCTGTATCAACGTAAGTCTCCGCCTTCTCGCAGGCCTGTCTCCTGGGGCCGATTGCACCAACAGGTCGTAAAATTTACGCTGGTCGTATCCCAAGCGTTTCGTGATACGCCTATTGCACCAACCGGTCGTAAGTGCTACGCTGTCGCAAATCTGGTCGTATATTTATACCAAGTCAGGAGGAGGCGTAGAGTTGTCGTAAAGCCATGGTTGAGTGTTTCTAAGGACTAGGCTCAGTCTCATGCTTTATAGAACAGCACAATTACTATGCATTTCATAGATTTGGGCCTGTTTGCAGAAACTTTTTTCTGAATATGTGGACTCCCCATGCTATTTGTTGTATTTTTAATCAAATGTATGGAATATAATTACGGTATCCCATCCCGTCTCCACCGAATTTTATGGAATATTTACTAAACACATACCCGCACCTCATCGAATGTCTAACTATCACATACGCAAAAACACACTTAATCAGTTAATGCAACTGATCACAAATCTCTTCTAACCAGTTTCTTTCCTTGAAAATAAAATACTTTCATACGACTTTAAATTAAAATTTGTAACCTTTATTGACTAAATAATCACAATTAAGCAAGTAAAGTGAAACAGAATATCAACTAAAACGTGTGGAAAAAGTTGTCTTCTGACAGAAACCCTTCTTACAGGCTTCTGCTTCTGACCAACAGTCCCGCACACCGTCTTCACTAGCCACCAGTGGGTGGTTCGAAGAACCAGATGTCTACCTTTGCTTCAAATCCGGGACTGAACCCGCCTATCGATTCAAACCATAGGGCTTCGTTTCAAAGTGAACCTATTGCGCGAGGCTGTTTTATTTCTCATCTAAACTCAAGTTCATCCGTCAATGAAACACGCTTTTTGGCCGTAGTTTTGTTTCAAATAATCGGATCAACTTGAAATTTCGTGTGCATTAATTGGGCACAATGCTGTAATTGTTCACCAAATTTCAGAGTTCTATCTCAAAAATTGAGAAAGTTGGCAATCTAACCCAATGCTGGATCAAGCCCACGGTTTGAAGCGAGAGGCGAGTTCATTACCCCCCCCCCCCCCGCCCCCGCCCCCGCCCCCGCACTTGTTTCAAAGGTTTGAGAGGGCCACCGTTCGAAAATTCCCCAAAGTTTCGGTCGTACTGGTGGTCGTCAAGACGCCGTCGTCAAAATTTGTTGATGCAATCGGCGTGCAATTGGGGTCGTACTTTTTTCAACGACTGGCGTTTCTACGACCGGCGTCAGATATTTACGACCTACCGTTGGTGCAATCGGCCCCTGGTATTTTTACTCTCTGCAACGCTACTTTACGCATGTGCATAAAACTGATTGGTGCAAAATATGTTCTTATTTTGACAATTACAATCGAAGCTAACAGCATCAACGTTGCCAATACAGGATAGAATATCAACACTTACCAAGGAAAACCAGGTCCATAAATGTAAGTTCGGTGACGTCCCAGTGGATCCCCATATGTGGGTGCAAACTCTTGTGTGTTTTGTGAGGAATACCGTCTGTAGCTTTACCTGAGCTTTACCCTTTTTGACATATTCCTGAAAAAACTTCAATAAAATTATCCTTTTTTCGTTATTAATGAGTTGGCCTAATAATCTGATCAATTTGAAGCCAATTTTGTGGATATTGGATCATTTTCGTTATATCCACAGGTAGAAATAACACATTTTGAAACCGGCCATTTGAGGTCGATTTATCGCAAAAAATTAAATGGCTGGCTGCCACTGCTACTAGCGCATTGAGAACAAATCTTCTTGCCAAGCTGCACATACACATGCGATCCAAAAAGGATAAAATCAATAGTTACTGTTTACCGGTTATGTTTCCAAATGTTGATTATCCATATGAACTTGAACCCCACACTGACGAATTAAGACATTCTTTAAGAAAGACATAACCTCACCATATAGATTTCACTTAATTTTCCAGGTTTCAGAAGATCCAACATACATGTAAATGACCTCATTCTACGTTTTCCAGAAACATGCTTCAAGAATTCGTTTCCAAAGCATATGTGGTATTGTTCAAGACCAGACAATAGTTGAATCATGTTGCGTCTGTTTACGCGCTGTTTACGATGCTTTGATTGATACTAATCCTAGCTCAATGTTAAGTTTATACATTTACCTAACATATGTAAAATTGGGCAGAGACAAAGCTCAGAGCTAAAACAGAACTAACGGATATAGAATCTTACTAGTCTTGCTAGAGTTATGCCTTGCTATTGGCGCTACATGAATGTGGTTCCAAGCGAAGCTTTATTTTAAAGTGTCTCATACCTACTTCAATTTTGATGTGGTCTACTGGTATGACAAATTAATACATACCAAAATCCACGCAATGTCAGGAATTTATATCAGCGAGGATATATCACATTCCATGAGACATTAATTTTCACATAGCTGGAGGGGCCACGTGCAGATTTGGAAGAGATATGTGTGGGGTAGTAATCATATTCTTTCCAAGTATAGCTTTTCTATTAGTCACGTCATGGTGCGGATGGTATTTATAATCTGAAGTTTGACGAAACATCTTTGTCTGATATGGAAACAACCCGGATGTAATCAGTGACATGTCTTCTTGTTGCAGACTGAGGACTGTTGATATGTTCACTATATGTCTTAGCCATGAAGATATTCCCAAATGATCTAGGATTCAGTAAAATTAGAATAATAAAATGAAAGAAAGAAATATCACACAAAATCAAAAATTAAACATTGTCAATGAATTGTTTGATTTTAATATTTTTTATTTGAAAAATAATCGATACATTTTCCTGGTTTTAATATTTTAATTCATGTTTTTAATTTTTAATATTTGATTACATGCTTTTGATATTTAAATACTATATATAATTCTATATATTTAATTCCAGTTTGAAAGGTATATTGTGAATAATAAACATACTAAATGTCCTTTGTAAGCCTCTCTAGTTTTCTGTCCTTATAACTATCAGAAGTACGCACATTTACCATACAGTAAAGCCATGAGAGAGTGATTGTTTCGTGATATATATCACTGACAAGAATATATTAGTATTGTTGAACATGGCAGCTCTCATGAAAGAGCATAATTATATGGTATTCTACCCTAGCTGTGTTTGCTCCTCGTCCCAGGATACTATCATGTTTACAATCTCGACTGTTTGGCCGAGTATACAATATTATCAATGTTGTCGTCGGAAGCAAATAGTGTCTTGTTTGGTTTGGTACATTGATAACCTATATAACCTAATTTTATCATATGTGTATCCCTCAAATTACTCGGAACGAATAGTATATTATGCTGACCAGATAAATGGCTGAAGTGTTTTATACGCATTGATGCATGCACAAAAGTGGTCAATACTTCATTTTTAGGAACGAATACGTTTTTGCGTTGAATGTGTGTCATTTATAATTTAACACGCGTATGAGAGCAATATTCCCAACTTTTCACTGTGACTTTTCTAGGACATATAGTGAAAGTACTTTCACACATATCTGTATAATTTATATGATTTGAGAAGTGATCTACGTTATTTACCAGCTCATTTTATGGCATTGGTTTTAACAGATCGGAATATTCATGGCTGCACTACCATATTGTTTCTCCTACTGACTATGTGTTATTTTAGAACGTTATGTCTATTTCTGCTTGTGCATGTCTGTGTGGAAACATAGTCACGCAAACAATAGGAAGTGAACGTCTTCTTGGACGGTAGTGTATTAAAGAAGACGACCAAATGGAGAACTAATCATGCTTCTTCCCATGTCGAACAACAGTTTTCTCCAAAAAGTTTAAAATGATCTCCTCCTCCTCCTCCTCCTCATAAGCCCCTTCGTATATGTTTTCATCTACATAACTCTTTTTATGTATTTGACTGGCACAGATTGGTTCCAGTCAAATATATTATTTTTTTGCCAATAACTTTCGCAATTAGTGGCGTCTGTAAGACCAAACACAGAGTAATACCCTAAGTGAGAAAAACCGTGTACGTAAAAGTCGTGATTTCAAGATTGTTGTACTTGGAGTGTCACTGCACGTTTCCTTTCCCAACAACAAATCCGGTTGCATATGACTCGTGGAAATTGACATAAACAATTCATAACGTTCAGATTTGAAAATACTACTATGTGCACGACGTCCTACGATCAACATCATCTGAACATGAAGGTTAATACCATTACCTTGGATACATATAAGCCTAGTTATATCACAAACATTTCAGAATATCTCCAGAATATATTCCTTCGTGTAGACAAAATCCAACCGCTACTCCTACTAATATTCACCCAAAGAACCTGACACATGTACCTGTATACAGCGAGGTTGAGTTCGAACTATGGGTTGCCCTAGATATTCGGAAAAGTTAGTTTGATAAATCATTACCTAGGTAAATGTTAGAGCTACTTTTCATTATCAAAGACTTCACTTAACATAACAACTATATGTTCCTTTCAAATCAAATCAATTTATTCCCAGTAGCAAAGCAATACATATAAGTAATGAAAGGAAAATATAATAGCTACTGGGATGTGACACATAGCCATTGGCTGTCTTCCTGTGCCACCTTCACTGGAACTCCAGTGAAAAATAAAAAGCAAATAAAAAAATTCACAACCATAAATCAATAAATATATGTAAATAAGTAAATTCAGTTATATATATAATGAGAATAGATAAATAAACGAATAGATGAATAAATAAATGAACAAGTAAATACAATGTATGCATATAAATACCAGTATATAAAAGTGTTATATAAATGTGCTGGGCCACGGTATGCTTGGAGACTCGTAGTTGCGTGGTGATCAACGCGGTTGAATAATTGTATGCATATATAAATCCGGTCACCACAAGCGACCATGCCAGCGACTCGGTGATATGAAATACCCAAGTCTATAATAATAATAATGTTTATTCTAATCGGTTACACTGCATACATAATGACTCCTTTTCATTTATTTCTTTGACGTTCATGGAACATATTATTTTGAACAGTAATTCCAGCGCATGACTCGTTGTTAGAACAAGAAAAGTTTGTTCTGGCTGTTCGCTACAGTCTCGTGACATTTTGTTCAGCGCCTACCATCAGCAAAGTATACAACACCATTCTGTCTGCTTCGGACTTGTATATCGCGTTCTGATTCAACCATTCAATCTCAATTATGTCGAGGGATGTAGCTTTGCAAGCCAATGCGCTTGTTGTCCCTGCATTATAACTATTGTTCTCATACAACAACCCCCTTCTGGCAACCTAGTATGGATTTTTCGCAAATGTTGAGGAAAAAAATATCTCCTGACCAAATAAAAGGATTGCCAAAATGAAACATACCATTATGGCATCAAATATAAATAAGTTCACATGTCATAGGTGTAAAATTTTATTTTCGTCTGCTCAAAATTTACCGATCTCTATGAAAGTTTTTGATTGTGCGTTTTAGACCAAGTCACGTGCTAGACCAAGGCGCATACGTGTATGTTTTTTTATTTCAAATTCCAACAACGCAGACCTCAGATTTTCCAAAATAGAACACTAAATGAGAATGAATGAGTTAGAAAAACCAAGTCTTGTCCGAATGCGTAGGCACGCGAGGAAAGGAATTGACGGCCTTCTATCAGGGTAGTTATCTGGAATTCTATGAGGACAACCGGATCGTCATCTAATTGAGTTTACTTGCCAGTGTCTTCATCCCTAGGGAGATAAAGGTCTAATGTCATCCCTGGGGAGATACAATAGTCTTGTGCAGCATTTGTAAGTAGTATTATTTTGCAGTGGATATCGCTATGAAAAATTAATGGTTTAGTAATGCAATATCACCAAATCAGGAAACTAAACATTCATAAAACAAATAAAAAATGTGATTTGTATTTGTTCACACTTCTGAGTTCCGGATGATAAAAGGACTGATGTCATCACTAAGTAGATACAGTGGGCTTGTTGGACAAAATTTATTATCATTTTGCTATTGGTATCGCAATTATAAAGTGGTTTAGTTATGCAATACCACCAAACCAGGAAATTAAACATTCATACAACAAATAATAAATGTGATATGTATTGTTCTCACTTCTTAGTCTCGGATTATCACGAACGCCGTGTTTTATATGTATGTTAAAAGTCAGAATATAAGATACTTAGAAGATAAGACACGTTTTTTCTCGCTTCTTCCGTGCGTGATCGTCGCCATTACCAGTCAGAACAAATTTATGGTATGATCATCCTTGCATCGAGGACATACATGGAACAAAGAGATATTTCAGTTTTGTTTCGTGACATTTTCACCAGTGATGTACAGCGCCGCAATGTCTCACCAGCCCCTGCTACTGCCGTTCCATTACCGTCATTCTATCACAATTATGTCAAAAGTAACGAACGTGTCAGGTATTGGTTCTTTACTGGCGGTGGCAAGTCTATGATTAATTAGAGTAATAAATGCACGCCTGTTGCATTGTAATTAATTAACTGTATAGTTCAATCGCCAACTGAACATTTAATTGCATTATTAATTAATCATATTGGATTAATAAAGCTTTGAACAGTTTAAAAAATTGTCAAAGTTAACGTTACAAGTGACGATGTGTTCTGTGTATCTTTATTTTCGAATTTTCTATTTCCCAATAGTGTCAATTTGCAGTAAACAATTATATTTTCATACACTATTCACCCATGATAAAGCCAGTCTGGCGTCTAACTATAAATGTACGGTCTTCGTTACTATTCGAAACGTTGACCACTTTGGATTTTCTATCTGTGTCACCAATCTTATGATATTGATGAATCAATGCAAAAGAAAATAGGCCCTGTATCCAGCAGAACAGGTGTCTAGCAGGACTATCAATTGTCGCATGATTTCTATCTGAATCATGTGATTTCCATCTGGAATTGGAATATACATATTGGATTCAGTTTGGATCTCTTCAAACCCCATGTAATGACAATCTAACCATCATTTGTATTTCATATCTGTTGCATAGTATCACAGTGTACCAAATCCAACGTCCGGTATATACATTGTACGTCTATCAGCTCAAATTGTTCACTCGAGCGTTACGCTCCTTTCTATCTATATATATATGTCTACTCGTCATTCAGGTTACCAGACAATATATGTATTATATTTTAGATATTAGCCATTTTGTCCAGTGGCCTTGAAAATAAGATCACTGGTTAAATTCAACGTCATGAGAATATCATGAAACTTACATATCATTCCCCAGATGTTTACAATTGATTGCTAAGCTCTAAATTCAATAACAAGTAAGATAAAATAGCATTTTTGTTCTATGACCTTTAAAATAAGGTCGAAGGTCATCAAAATATTCAGCATACATCATTCCCTATATGTGCACAATTAATTCCTAAGCTATAAAGTCGATAATAAGCGAGATATTAGCCATTTTGTGCTCTGACCTTGAAAATGAAGTCACAGGTCAAATTCATGGTCGAGACAATATCCAGCATATATCATTTCCTATATGCCCACAATTGATTCCCAAGCAATAAAGTCGATAATAAGCAAGATATTAGCCATTTTGTGCTCTGACCTTGAAAATGAGGTCAGAGGTCTAATTCAAGGTCATCAGATGATTCAGCGTATATCATTTGCTATATGTCCACAATTAGTTCCCAAGCTATAAAGTCGATAAGAAGCGAGATATTAGCCATCCTGTCCTGTGACCTTGAAAATGAGATCAAAACTCGAAATCTGGGTAACAGCAATATTCAGCATACATCATTTTCTATATGTTCACAATTGATTCCTAAGCTGTAAAATCGATAATAACTGAGATATTAGACACGTTGTCCTGTGACCTTGAAAATGATGTCAAGGTCAAATTCAAGGTCACGACAATAATCTGCATATATAGTTTCCTATAGGTTCATAATTGATTCCTAAATTGTAAAGTCGGTAAAGTCCTGTGACCTTGAAAATGAGGTCAGAGGTCAAAGTCATGACAATATTGAGCATACATATTAATGTTCACAATTGATTCCTAAGCTGTGAAATCGTTAATAAGCGAGATATTAGCCATTTTGTCCTGTGACCTTGAAAACCAGGTCAAAGGTCAAATTCAGATTCACGACGATATTCAGCATATATCATTTCCTATATGTCCACAATTGATTCCTGAGCGGTAAAGTCGAAAACAAGCGAGATATTAGTCATATTGTCCTGCGACCTTGAAAATTAGGCCAAAGGTCAATTCAAGATCGCAAGAATATTCAGCATACATCGTTTCCTATGTGTGCACAATTGATTCCTAATCTCTAATATCAATATTAAGTGAGATATTTGAAAACAAATGTGTCCCATTATGAAGCACAGGAAAATTTAATATGGGAAAATCCCATTTGGGCCGAGTTTTGGCCAAAATGGCCCACTTTGAGCGATTCAAGGGTAACGAAACTTGTACACGTTACAGGGGTACATATAGGAGTGTTATGCATCAATTTTTCGTAAAAATGTGGCCGCCATTTTGAAACAAAAATGCGAAAAACAAAAAATACCTCCCTCTCAGAATATTTTCAGGTATTTTTGTTCAAAATTTCAGAAAGATTCGACCGTAAACTTCAAAGATAAAAATGTAGACGGACGAAGACGACGGACGGCAATGACGACGGACGCAACGCCATGGCAATAGGTAACCTAATAAACTCTCATGGGGGCAGGATCGTGCAGTGGCAGAGCGCTCGGCCCAGGATCTACAGGTCGTGGGTTCGAGTCCACTCAACGCCACTTGTGCCTGAAAACCTCCTACGTCAGTGGCGGTAAAATCAAAGGCCGAGTGTTGTCAGAGACTGTCTATGGTATCTGGCACCTAAAAGATCTCTTGATCTTTATCGTAAAGAGTAGGGGATTTCCCCGATCCCAGGTTTCTGTCTTTCGACAAGCAATGGGTAAATTATTATCCAGCTCCGATGGATATCATCGAGTTATGGCACCCCCATAACCCCTAGTACAATAAACTCTCATTCTGTATGTTTGTGGATAGCTATCGACCTATACCCGACAGAGCGATGACCCTTTTGGAGCTCCATAAGTTTGGCACCAGGGATGCATTTATATGAACTACCTCATGGTTGTGATTGATCAGCAGTTAGTCCAAAAACGTGTGCATCGTGTTCATTGCAAATAGGAGGAGCTAGATGAGAACATCAACATACAATACATTTCAAATTGAGTTTGTTGAATTTTATAGTTATCCGGGCACGACGTCACTCGAGACTAGCTTTCCTTTGAAATGTTTTTAACGGTATTATTACAGAACAACCAGTCACTAATGAGATACCTGCGCCAATTGCAAATTCATTGAAGACATTCAGTAAATAGCCACCTTGCATTTCATGCCCTGTTCTTGGAAAACCTTTCATGCATAGCGAATTCAGAATTGTTGACATATTTCAGTCGTCTTATGAATATATGAATATCGATTAATTTTAGTCATGCATGATTAAACTGTTATAATTGGAATATCTTTATATGACAAGGTGGGCCAAAATACAGAAAGATACAAACAATTTGTACCTTTCGATAATGCACCCCAAATTGTTGCAGCATGTAAAGGATAAATATTATCACCATATTTTAGTCTCGGGGTACGCTGCGGGTGTGTCCAGCTGTGAGGCATGCAGGATGTGTGTTTGTAATTGGACTAGGCGTCTGTACCACATGATTTCTCCATGTGGTGTATCTGGAATTATTACTGCAAAAAATCTACAAGCAGAGACTTTTATTGTAGAGGGAGAAAGTGCATCTTTCTTTCTATTTTCACTTTTGAAGTCGGGACAGAGTCATGGCAGAACTTGCGCAGGTGGTAAGGGTTTATGGTCCACAGGTCTCTTTCATCTCGGTCATTCAGTGATGATCAATCGCTCACATACTCGGCATCAAGAGGCTCATGGGATAAACATCAAGTCTCACCGAAACCTCGTGTGCCTCGTTTTCACTGTTGATGGATTATTTTCACATAAGCGAAGTTGTTTGATTAGCGTCGAACTTTTTTATGAGCACGCTCAAATATAGTACATGTAACCATCTAACATTTAAGAAACGGCGTAAATATGGCCTGGCTGCGGAATGGATTGCCTATTTTGTGGTGCCATATCTTCTGAAAATATCCAGCGCCACATCTCATAAATTTCTAAATTTGATATTTTAAAAATGCTTTTAACATTTTTTTTTTTTAGTTTGACATGGATGTGAGCAACACAGATTATGCCCTCGAAAATACTTGATACAATTATCAGGATGAGTGTCATTTGATGTCTGCTGTCACACCTACGCGAAATATGCAGGAATTAGGCCATATCCGGTGCTCCAATATAACATTGAGAGATTATCAAGAATAATTAGTCTGCTGGAATAAGTGCAGATATTTGGGAATCAAAACATTTTTTTTTTGCAAAAAAAGTAACAGTTCATCTCGACTAAAGTCGGTACAGTTAATTTCGTCGTTTCATAATATGTACAATTTTACAAAGAGGCTAGTAATGATGAAGATAGGTAAATATGGTAATGCAAACTTCTCTCACATTATCAACACTTATGCTTTAGCTGTAGATTGAATGACGACTTGGAGCACACGATGTACCAGTCTCTTTGATTGACCAGATTTGTGTTAGATTGCTGTGTAACATTCTGAACCTTACTTGGAGCAATTGACTTCAGAAAATTTCAGATGATTTCAGATAATGATCCTTTCCCACAAATGATTATGCTACAATTACATGTATATAAAACACTGAAGTTGAATATATATTTTAATAATTTTGATTGACACTGGGCATCTAATGCTTGCGCATTGGATCATATTTATTTATACACACCAAACATCGGTACCAGTCCATTCTCAGACTTTGTTATACCTATGTTTACAATTTATGACGATCGACAATTCGTTGATTAAGGTGTGATTGCACGTAACTTACCGGTGACTGCACTGAGGCACTTTTCCATTGACTTATAATGTGAAAGTAAAGGTAACAAAATCACCAAAACAATACAATCCCCTGACCTACAACTTGGCTAGCACACACACAAATACGCATGGACGATGAACCGAGACATGGTTTCATAAATGATATCACGAAAGCTGTGCAATTTGATGATTAGATATATCATTCTATACGTTTCACCAAAACGAAGATTCGAGTGTTCTGCTTGACAAGCACTGGCTGTTGCATATATTTATTCCTTGTTGTCCTTGAGAATATCTAGGGCTATACTTTCTGTGAGATGAATACAATGAGCTGAACATTCATAATCCAAAACACCTCGGTCGACCCGAATGCCTATCACCTGTGAGTTTTACTGGCCTCACTAGCTATTTACTGCACAGCATAATCCTTTCGCTCGCATTGTTGTGAGTGTATTTTGTAGACTGAGAAATAGGTCGGAAAATGACATATGAAAACGATGAATTTAACAAATTTAACATTGCTTAGTAACAAACAGAGTCTCGGTTAGTAATCCCTGATGGCTAACAATCAAAAAGGCAAAGTTTCACGTTGGTTGGAAGTGTGTAAATTCATGAATTTGTTACCTTTATATTTACGTTATAAGTGAATGGACAGCTGGTCATTGCCAGGTTCATGACGATCACATGCAATCAATCCTTAACCATTGCAAGAAACCCACTGGTGAGAGAAACATTTTCTACCATAACAAAAATCAGTGTGTCAGTCTCGTCGGGCACCACATTCATGGGGACGATTATATATGCCTTTCAGCTTTAGCTGTGTTTGTTTGTCGTCAATAGGTAATATTCTCATTTTTCCCAGTGTGCTATAATTTGAGTGATGATCGAGGGCGCCATAAGCAACATAATATAGTGCCGTATGCCTTTAGTTCATATGAATCAGGAGAAGTGGACAACAAAATTCACCAGATCATACATGTACAGATAGTTTTTAGCAAGGTTTGTTATTTATGGAACAAATGCTTATACATGTAAGTATCAATCTATTACCACCAATACAATCAGATTTTGATGATGCCAATAAGAAACGTGAAATACATTTTGCAATAGAAACAAAGCCCGACCAAATAGTTTATCCAAAGACACACTGGCGTCATCAGGGGCAGACAGTGTGTTAAATGTAGTTGTTTCTACTGTACACCTGATGGAATTAGTATACAACTGCCCAACAACCTATGAAAATAATTTAGAAATCCGAAACTAACCCCATGGAATAGATACATGACAAGTACAAAAGTACCCAATCACAAGCCAGAAGGCAACTGAGTTGATGATCATATACAAATCAATATATGAAGGCAATATACTCAACACCTAACCGTGACTCTTCTAATGTACATATTGATAAAGTTTACTGGTTTCCTCATCACTGGCTAGTGAAATACTAATTAGCTAACATACTAGCTTATGTTGTTGACCATATTTATCAGCTCTGGTTAAGGCTTTGATTTTGTCATATGACATTTGTCCGGACTGCACTTTAATATTGCTCCCGCTAGTGATTATGTTTTAATCAGTGTGTCTTTCAGTGCATGTCTGCGTGGTAACGTAGTCACGCAACAATAGGAAGTGAACGTCTTCTTGGACGGACGTAATGAAAGAAGATGGAAAACTAATCAGCCTATTTTATGTGTCAAAGCAAGTCTCTGCCTACCCTGCCTTCTGTGTGTTTACTGTCAGCATAGCTATCTCCGTGCATTTGTTAATAGCTAATTGGTGCAAAAGATGGGTTGTCAAAAACGTTCAAATAACAGTGTCAACGTTGCCGAACACAGGGTAGTACACCAGGAGAGGAAGAGTTCGGTAACGTCCCAGTGGATCGCCATATGGAGGTGTGGACTGCCGTGTGTTGTGAGGAAGTTTTTTTTCTGAGAACGCCACCGAATGTAGTAGCACATCAGTAAAACATGACACCTGTCATTACTTTTTAAAGCAAATAACTATAACAAATCCTGTTGCATATGTAGGGCATGGACAGAACCGAGGAGTGGATATAAACTAGGGGTTGAAACTACCAGTATGTGTACACAATGCATACTATTCTCTTGGAAACACGTAGACTGACCCCACAAGCGATCGGTTTTCGATGCTGATGCTCATGGGGAGACTGAGATGGCAGGAAAAGCAAATTCTGCCCGAAATGCCTGATGTCATCCACGGATTTCACATTCCAAATGAAACATGTTTAACGTCAGTGTGTGATCTGGTCGAAATACACAAAAAGTCACATGGATTCTAGATCACATGTTTTACTTCAGGTTATACATCGACAAACATATATTTTGATCGTCCAAAGTGAACAAAACTGCATTGCCTCAGATTGTCTAAAACAGAACACTACCGGGGAAAGATGAGTTTTGAAGAAACAAAAACCTTTAAGGGGTTGTTACCCTCGCCATATTTTAGTCAGTGATGCGCAATGAATATTTTTCAAAATGTTTTTTCTTGAAGAAATGAACACATATTTCACATAAATGTTATATTATCATGTTAATAACTAATTTAAAGTATTTTCAGCGCAGTTATTATGCATCTTATGTTAATATTGGTGAAATTGACTACCAAAATTTCGGTACATCCGTTCTTGTGGAAAAAGTCAATTACGAATGTTCCAAGTATTTTTCTGAGCATTACTACATATGCTAGTTTATGAGCCGAGAAATATTTTTTTGAAATTCAAATCCATCGCATCACAAATGATTTTTGAAGTTCAGACATTTATTGACAACTAAACATTTTTCCCAAGTGGCCAGTACAGGCACTATTTTTTAACCCTTCAAGACACTGCCACAGTGAGAGGGAGACTTCAATATCATATGCTCCACTGTGCACAATTCACACTGGCTTTTTCATGTAAACTGCCACATGCTAGGGCTTCTGTATGCATTGGGCCAAGAAACTACTCTATTCACCTGATCAATGCAGATATTTACCCATATTTCCAAAGCGACAGTTATAAGTTTGAAACTTCTGGGGAAGTGACATCTACTTGCATTTGGCATAATTCATAACACTCTGCGTTCATCAAATAACTAACAGTACATGTATGTATTCACTGACCCTATTGTGCATAATGCTTGTGTCTGTGCATACAAAGAAAACAAACCCCAAGCTAGATACAGGATACATACTGATCCCAATAACATGTAAATGTAAATACCACCAGGCTTTTTATTAATTGTCATCATGATTACAACTGACATTAAAGTATCATTATTGCACATGGGTTGTGTCAACATAATTGATGTGAAATTCACACAATGGTAGCACTTATTAGTACAATTCATGAGTTATGAATTGAAGCACTTCATCTTTTGACATACATGGATCACAAGTATGATATCAAACACACCAGACAAAGAATGTCATGAATAAATAGTGTATTTGGAAGTATGCTCCTTATCCATATGTTTATCTTACAAAGCTTGTACATGATAAACAAGAACAAAATAAATCAAATATAATACCAAACAAAAAGATTATGATTTTTTCATAATTGGCAAACAATGTTGCACATGGCCACTTGATACACTGCCATTCAAATCTTCATAATGTATTTCTGACCTACACATGTGTATCAATAACAAATTTTGAATCATACAAGGTGTTGGCCACTTTATCCAATAAAATATGAAAATATTGTTAATTGGTCATTGAATCCCAAAATTGCTGTTGTATAAGTTATCCAATTGTCTTACAGTGACATTACAATACCCAAAATGGTAGTGTGCAATTCTGTACATGTGTTTCAGAATTACAGATCCAACATGGCAAACATGCACTTAATTTGAATTTATATATATATATATATTGTTTTAATATACATGTATATATTAGTGCAAACTTTAAAACACAAGTTGTTATGTTTTGACATCCATATTGTTGGCCAACTGAGTGATTGCTCCTGGGTGCCTGTCATTGGGGGATCAGTCAAGTGGTGTGGAGCTGGTATTGCCTGTCTTCTGATTGAAACTTGAACCAGGATTTATGTAGATTCTGGCTGTGTTGTCTTCTGGCTGAACTGTCGGGAAAGTAGTGTGGAGTTGTCAGCAACATCTGGAGTCATCCAAAGAGCCTAAGGCCCGACTGCACATGTGGTACTTTGTAAAGTATAATTTAAGCGTAAGTTACACTCTACCAAGTGACCGCAAAGTAGAACTTTCACGAAGTGTAGCTTGGATTGCACATGTTCAACTTAGGACCTCACTTTGGTTAGTGTGCAGCGGAGTGTATCTAACGAGGAATTTCTTGAGCATTCGCGAACTGCAGGACACAATACTCATGTCACAAGGCATTGTCAACTTCGACAACATATGAACAAGGGAATCTGCTATCGATTATTCATAGCTAGATCTATAAACATGCTACTAAAAGCAAGAAATATTGATGAGAGCATCACACGGGAAAAATGGCATGGATTAATGCTGCGTTCATTAGAACGTGTGAATATCGTGAGTTCACAAGTTGTAACTTGTGAACACACGTAGTGACCGTTCAAGTGACACATATAACCGAACTCGAAAAATACAGGCTATATTGATTCCATATCTCCCAACAAAACTACTTTCTCGACCATAACTTCATAGTAAAAAAACCCACTACCTTCAAAAACACAATTGATGACATTGGTATGAAATAATTTGTCATATATATCATTTGAGATTTCGAATTTCCCCAATAGATATGAAACTTGATGCCCCTGTCCGTCCGTATGCATTTGCCGTTACAAACAGCAGCTTATATGGCAGATACAGCGCGAATCCGAACAGGAGCTGTTTGAAAACTTCCATTGGACGAAAAATTACAATTTTCACGCATTTGAAGTATGGTTTGCAATTATTCAACAATTTATGCAATAGTTCAACAAAATATAAAGGCATTCGTTGTTACAATTTTATAATATGTTAACTAGTAGTAAACTGTAGTATATAGGCCTGGTTTGACCGGTAAATTATTTATTTTTTGCCATTTATACCAATCTAAATTCTGAACATTATGACTAGTTTTTACACATACATTCATATTTGTCACGCACATGGCTATTCTGGTCGCGTCAGCTCACAAATGTGAGAAAACACGAAATTCTTCTCACATTTATTACGAACGTTTTCCTGACTGTCGCCATCTTGTTCACGACTTGTAAAGATCGAGACAGAGATTCAGACCCAAGTTCACAAGTTGTGATCACGGTGAAAATGAACGCAAATCACAACTTGTGAACTGCGAATCACGATATTCACATGTTCTAATGAACGCAGCATAACACCCAAGTAAATTCAGAACGTATACATGCAATTATCATAATATTATCTGATTCCATGAAATGTTCATAGAATTATATAACTTCAAAAATACGTACATTATACACGGCATACTGCGCTAAGTGCGGCTTTAGGGAGGCTCATGCCTCACTAACATTTCACTAACTTTGAAGGCTTTTAAAGTGTCACTTCGACATAAAGTGAGAGGTGTGCAATCGAAAAGTGTGACTTCAGTTGAACTTTTCGTAAAGTGTGGCTAAAATACGACATGTGCAGTTGGGCCTAAAACACCAAGAGGCGGCACTTCCATTCGACCACATGGTGACAAATGAAACAAAAGACCAACATCGCCAGAGAAGGAGCGACCTGCTAACTCACTGCTCACGATGGCACTGTCGGGCAATATCTTCTGAGTCATATGTTGAATCGCCACTGGAGGAGTGGTCAGTTCTGAAATACGACCGAGTGCACGCTCTTGGTATTTTAGGCTCTTTGGAGTCATCTGGAGTGAGAAACATATCTACATAAAGTTTCATTGTATTATAGACATTCCTGTATTTAACCACGAACTTATGGAATATGTACTCATAGATACTTGATCAGTGTTGGTAGAGACGGGGCTTCAATATACAGAACGCTCAAATTACGTGTACGTACCTGAACAAACATAATATTATATTATCCTATTTGTGAAAATGAACTCCCAATGTGCAAGAAAGGTCGAAAGAGGGTTAATAATCCGCACCAGTACATGTGCTCGACGATTTTCCGTGTCGTTCCATGCGATCACTGACCGAGACGGGACTTGAGCAGCTGGTGAGTATTGCTCTACACATTGAACTCAAAACCCTGTGCACGGATTTCAACGGCTTTCTCATCGGAGCGAATACAAACTCACGTGGTGAGCGATATGTCAGTTATCGTCTGGAAACAAGGTTTTCAGTGTTTGTCATTCCCCGATCTACAACAATTCTTTGTCTATGAACTAATATGTCTTCGATTATGTACATATTTCTGGGATTGCCTCCGTCATATGCCGATATACATGCATAACACATGGGACTATTGGTGCCTCGCGGGAAAACATTTGGAGACGAAGCTACCGAATCTCATAGTCGCAAAATATGGTCTTCATAACCGAAGGAAATATTCCGAGGATGACAGCTACCAATTGATATCACAAAACACATGTAATTTGTCGTACTACGAACATTTTCTGCCGTAGTCCCGTTCAGTATTCAGTAAGTGGATTATTTGTTGTGATTAATGGATTATACAGATTACAAGAATCGACATGACCAAAGATAAGTCTCGCGTAAGGATACATCAAACGTTGACCTGGGAATCATGTAAACACGATTTCGTGGCACCTGACGTGGAAAGTAGCCGATATTCAGACTCAATTTTACGGAGAAAAACGCTTTGTCACATGGCTGTGGATAGCTCGTTATGGAGTCTACGATGTACCAATCCCAAGTAAGTCAGCCATTCTTTGAAAATCATCAAAATAATAGATGATATTTCAAGTCTCTGTGTTGTTCAAATCCACGTGATATTTTGAAAATGGCGCATTTAGTAAATGTGTCAAAGACAGTCGGGCATTTTGTGACAAATGTAGGCGGTAAATTCAAAACGTAATTCTCGGCTCATAGACACTGACTGCTCCACTATGTAAAAAGTCGATGTATTCTAAAGATTATGTGGTTGATATTGAGAACGAATGTACCAACTTTATCGTTATGATCCGGAATGATCCAGACGTTTCAGGTCGAAGGTTGTATTTTTCTAAAACAAGAAAATGACTCCTCTATTCACTCCAACTGCAAAAAGGCACTTCGGACTACCAGAAGTTTTATGACAAATGCTCATATTATGTATGCGGTACTAAAGTCGTGAAATTTACTGCCAACAATCGGCAGGGTTTCACCATCTTAAACCTTTAGACTTGTCCCAATGCGTACTGCGTAGTCACACACCAAAAAGAAAACGGCTGTCTTCTATCAGTTGTTATCTCGGAAGTCTACGAGGACAACACGATCGTCATCTAATTAGGTTTACTTGGCAGTGACCTCATCCCTGGGGAACACAGGCTCTCGTGTTGAATGCATTATTTACCATATAATAGTCTTGCAAAACATTTACAAGTAACATTTGACATTCCTTGATAAAGACGTAACATCACCAAATAAACTTGACTTAAACTCTGATTCAGTTTCGAAGTTTTTGGAGATCCAACTTACTTGTAAATGACTTTCATGTACGTTTTCCAAAAACATGCTTCGTAAATTCCACGATGTGGCGTTGTTCAAGATCAGACAATATTATGTTGCATTTGCACCGTTTTTATGTGGTTATTATTCTATTTTAGCTCAAGTGGACATTCCTGTAACTTTTATATATATTTCACATATTTTTGTATCACCGCATCTATCTATCTCCCCATCTCCCCATATATCTAGACTTTAATAGATACTATTTAACGCCCAATATCATACTCGTACAACGACCCAACATATATAATTCTTTGCATATAGATAGCCCTTTTTAATCATTGAAAGAAGTCAATAGTCAAGTTCGAGGTCACCAACAGTTCCACAAAAGATTCCCTACAAGCCCATAAGACAACCGTAATCATTGTATCCCCCGAACAAAGTTCGGCGGATACTATGGATTTACGATCGTCGCGCCGCCGCCGCCGCCGCGTCCGCGTCCGCGTCCGCAGACACTTTCTTGTGAACGCGCTACAGCTTACAAATCTGAACCGATTTTTATAATATTTTATATGGACATGACTTATGGTGAGATCTCAACACCTGCCATAGCAACCAAATAGCCGATTGGCGTAACATTTTGTGCTCAAATTAGCCTGTTTAACACACATGGGTTGTGAACGCTCTACGGGTGGGAGTTTTCGATGAATGATGATGAAATCGCACAGGCTCAATGAGAAAGACCATCACACGAAACCTATTGTTTTTCAGAATGATCGAATAAATATTAATAAGTTTGAGAGGTTAACTTATTACAACAATTAAAATGCCTACTTTGACATGTGTGATCACTCCAATAACCTGTACTATGAAAGCAAATTGCACTGGATTCTTGTTCAGAATACAGAACTGATGTTTTTGGTGAAAACAGAACAATATCACTGAATAAGTTAACATTGGTTTTACTAGTTAAGTTTATTATTGACCACAATAAAAAAAGTTAAGATGAGAAACATTTATTATTGAGCTCAACAAGGTAAAGGTTTTGTCCAGTAGAGATTTCACAGGTGTAACCAAATAAGTTAACATTATTTTCACTAGTTAAGTCTAGTATTGACCACAATAAAAATAGTTAAGACAAGAAACATTTATTATTGGGCTCAACAAGGTAAAGCTTCTGTGCAGTAGAGATTTCATGGCTGTAGCTGTATCATTTTTACTAGTTAAGTCTATTAATGACCTCAAGAAAAATAGTTAAGACAAGAAACATTTATTATTGGGCTCAACAATTTAAAAGTTTTGTCCAGTAGAGATTTCATGGGTGTAACCGGATAAGTTAACATTATTTTTACCATTAAAGTCAATTTTTACTTTGAATTTCAACTTGAAACCGAGTTTGGCACATAATTATTATGAATTAAAATATAATTTATGGTGAAAAAATCGATCTGGCTCCAATTTCGTCATCGTGAAATGCAGTTTTGGTAAACTTTCACTTGAATTTCAGCTCGAAACCAAGTTTGGCATATAGTATGAGTTGAAATATCACTTATGGTGAAAAGTTCGATCTGGCTCCAATTTAGTCATCTTGAAATGCAGTTTTTGTCAACTTTTGCTTGAATTTCAACTTGGAACCAAGTTTGTCAAATATTCTGAGTTGAAGTATAACTTTGGGTGAAAACTTTTATCTGGCTGTAATTTCGTTATTTTATCGAACATGTCGAAATGGAAATTCGTATGCAGTGATTTTAGTGGTGATCTTGAATTCGACCTTCAATAAGCTTGAAAGGTTTCACACTCACAATGTACATCAGTGATATATTTGGGGCAACAGGGATGATAGGGCTACGGGGGATACACCCAAGCGGTCGTAGGCGACCGGAAGCGTCTAGTTTTGATAGCAGATAAGTGTGTTTTCATGGTCATGTGACATCATGTTCAAGGTCACCATAACATCCAAGATTCATGACTTCTTATATATTCCTAATACATACCTGGACATTATCTATATACGTCTTGCCTGCACAAACCAATTTAAACATTTCAGGGCAAACGTGAGATTTACTTACATTCATACCACTGAGCCGGTGTCACTGCTGGTGGACGTTAAATCTGTCCCCGATGATATCATCAACTCAGTAGCCTTCTGGCTTGTGATTAGGTACTTATGTACTTGTCATATATCTATTCCATGGAGATTGTTTATGATTTCTATATTATTTTCATAGGTTGTTGGGCAGTTGTATACTAATTCCATCAGGTGTACAGTAGAAACAACTACATTAACCTCACTGTCTGCCCTTGATGACGCCAGTGTGTCTTTTGATAAAGTATTTGGTTGGGCTTTGTTTCTATTGCAAAATGTTGTATTTTATGTTTGCTATCGGAATCATCAAAATTCGGCTGTATTGGTGTTAAAAGATTGATACTTACATTCCTATATGCTCACAATATAAACCTAAGCTCTGTTTACATGCGTTGTCCCCAGAGATTGCATTTTGGCCCAATTTGGCCTATATAATTATATTTCGGGCCTTTCGATCAATTCTAGGTCCACCAATTATAACCATAATCATACAGACATACACGTTACAAATGGTCTAAAATGGCATGATTGTACAGTAAAAACCTGTGGATTTGAGAAAATTAATTTGGAGTTTCAAATTGTGTCAAATTGGCCATTTTCGGTGCTAAAAATGTCCACCAAATGGCCAAAAGCTATTCACTCATCAACAATTCTAAAATTGTTAGAATTCAGATATTAGCCCGAGGTATATGTTCTAACAATTTTTAAAAAAATTCTTTTTAAAAAGAAAATTCATCACGTCAAAAAGTGTAACAGACCCGGACAGACGAAAGACGGATGAAGGAAATTGAAGAATGATATAGATTATGAATGAAAGAAAATCACCACGATCTAGGTCGAACACGCCAAAATTCGTGCTGGTAGGAATTTATATCAGCGCGGATATTATAAATATATCATTCCATGAGTCATTAAATAGTCACATACATATAGTCAGAGGGAAGCGGTGAATATTTGCGAGATACATATGTGTGGGGTGTTACTCAAATCCAGTCCAAGTATAGTTGTTCTATTAGTCATGTCATAGTGGGAATGGTATTCGTGTTCTGGAGTTTGGCGGAATCTCTCTGTCTGCCAACCATATTGCATCCAAGTCGTGATATTTTTCGCATTCCATCATTTTTTCCATGCAGATTTAAAGACATTCAAATTGGTGTTTTCCCCAATTAATAAAGTATTCTAATGTTACACAGTTCGGTGTTCTGAAATTCTGATATTAGTTATGTAAACATACCTTAGAGTGACTGAAAGAACAACTGACTAACTTGGATAGAATAAATTATATTTGAGTGATAGGTTTTAGGAAAGATGATATTTTCAGGTCCAAGTCCAAGACCCAAGGACCCCACTGTACTCCCAAATAAAGAATTAAAAGAAAGAAGAAATTTAAAAATATTACCAACATCAATCATAATCTATGAATTAATTTGTTTTATAATTGAATTCCGTGGGGGTAATTCAGTATATTCTTAATAAACCTTTGTTTCATGTCGTACCGATGCCCGCAGATTATGGGGATATTTTTTGTATCACAAATGGCTACGCTTTCATCTTGACAACTATTTTTTTTAATTATTTCTGTGGTATTTATGGAACATACATGTTTTTATTTTCTGACAATGATTTCAGTACATGACTCATCGGTAAGACAAAGGAAGCTTGTTATGTCTGTTCCCTTCTGTCTGGTGACATTTCGCTCAGCGCTTGCCACCAGCATGGTACAGCAACATATTGTCTGATTCAGACTATCGGACTCTAATCCAACCTTTCAATCTCAATCGTGTTTGCCAGCCAATTCCCTTGTTGCCATTGTCCCATACAAATATCAATTACTGGCCATTATGGAAGAAGATTCTCACGAACTAAAAGGATGATAAAAAAAAACGTCGCACAACAAGAACTAAACATCAAACTATAATCCCCGAAGTGATTTGGTTTATTATTCGATTCCGTGGGAGTTTTCAATGCATCTTCAATAAATTGTTACTCCGCGTCATTATGATATAAGCGCACCATGGGGGTATTTTTGGACATAAATTCACAATGTAGATGACGTTCAATGAAAGATTGTTGTTTTTAAAAGCATAATGTTAAAACTCAGGTTTTAATGTTAAAAGTTAGGTGACAGGTTTCAAAATATTTTTTGGTGTCCCTCTCGGATGATCCCCATAAGAGATACGTCCATTTACCAATACAGGAAAATCACAAGAGACATCATTTCCTGATACATATCACTGACAAGACGATATCACTTTTTTTGGACATGTCAGCTCTCGTCAGAGAGCATATTTATATGGTATTCTGCCTTAGCTGTGTTTCCTCCCCGTCCCAGCATACTATCATGTTTACGATCTTGACTGTTTGACCCAGTATACAATATTAATGTTATCATCAAGATGTGTATTAATTGATTTGATTTAATATATGCTGACTCAATGAGGACTGAAGGGTTATATATGCAATACATGATTTAATGGAAGTTTGTTATTGGTGGAATATGTGTCGTTTATAATTTCACACATGCGTATGAAGGCGATATATCCAAAACTTCACGGTGACTTTTCTAGCGCACATAGTAAGAGTATTGTCACACATAAAATGGAAAACTAATCAGGCTTTTTTCTATGCAAAAATGGCATTCTACTCTTTGGAAAACCCTTATGTTTTCCCTGGCTGGCAAAGTTCCTTTCATGTGTTTGACTGGAACTGATTGGTGCACACATTTTTTTTCAAGTTTCGCCAATAACTCCGAAATTAAACGTGTTTTCAGTCTTCACAGCCAAACACAGAGTACTATGAGCTTACCATGTACGTAAAGATCGGCAATGTCGCAATCGATCCTTATGTGAAAGTGAGATCTGCCGTGCATTTTGTAGCTTCTGTTCTGTAGCTCCAAGTGGGATTTCACAATGCAACTGAGCACTTCCTTACCACATGACACTCATAGTGATTCTGGGAATGTTTTTAGTAAAAAAAAAAAATGAATTCGATTGCATATATGGCATTGTGTTGTGCACAATTTTGACACACAAAACAAAAACTCTTAGAGTCTGGGTATGCACAGTAGGTTAATTCAATTATCTTGGATAAACATAAGCCTAGTTATAACACAAACATTAATAGTGTCCAGAATGTATTCCTACACAATACACAGAAGGCCAACCACTGCTGTTCTCAATACTTATCAGGGAAAATAAACACAGAAAACCTGATACTTGTTTAGAAATTCGTAATGGATAACACGTCGGCAGGAAATACTACCGGTAATTATGCTGGAAATAGCCGCCCACCCACTCCAGATATCAGATATCTGTGTGTTGAACTGTAGTTGAGTTCGGACTTCGGGTTGACCTGTTAGCATTGATATGCCATGGAGAACTGTTAAAGCAGCTTCGTATTGTTTATTCATAATAACATGTTAATTGTTGTATCATAACAGCTATTTCTCTTTTTTATTTTTTTATTTTGACATTCATGGAACATATTGTTTTGGACAGAGATTCCAGCACACGATTCAATGTTAAACAAAGAACGCTTGTTCTGGCTGAACCCCACTGTTTCGTGACATTTTGCTCATCGCCTACCACCAGCAAGGGCACAGCACCATTCTGTCTGATTCAGACCCGTATATTGCACTCTAATCCAACCATTCAATCTCAATCATGCCGAGGGAAGCAGCTGTGCCAGCCAATACGCTTGTAGTCTTTGCATCCTATTAACTATTGTTGAATTCCTACAAATATCCATTACTGACAACTTAATACAATGATATAGACAATATTATGTAATAAGATTCTCTGCAAGTAAAAGGAATGCTGAAAAAAATATAATATCATCACGTGAATAATATTATTGGTCTACTTAAATATGGAGCTATGTGCTACTGTGTAAACATTTCATTGTTGTATACTCAGAATACAATAAACTTTTCTACGTTATATAATCTGATAATTTGGTACTTACTTAGATACATATGTTATATACAGGTCGCATAACATCTAGTTTGTTTTTCAAGCTGAAGACAACGGAGCTTAGATTATCCAAAACACACCACTCTCGGGGCATAATGAATTATAAAAAGCAAGACTTGTTCCAATGCGTAGTCACGCAAAGAAAAGGAAACGACTGTCTTCTATCAGGGTAGTTATCTGGAAGTCTACGAGGACAAGCGGAGCGTCATCTAATTAGGTTTACTCGCCAGTGATACAGTGACCTGATCCCACGGGAGATACGAGGTCTCGTGTTGAATACATTATTCGCCATATAATAGTCTTGTGCAACATTTGTAAGTAGTGTCATTGCGCAGTGTATCAAAACAGATATAGCAATGCAGTGCTACCAAATCGGGGTATTAACTATACGTATAGGCCTACATGGTCAACAAGTGTGATTTGTTTTTGTTTTTTGTATTTGTTCTCGTTTCTTATTCTCGGATGATCACGAACGTATTATATACAGATATTATAAAAAAACAATAACATAAGATGTTTATGTGTATAGATATCTTATATTATCGACACCCGTCATAGGCCTACGTATTTACTTGCCACTCCCGTGCCCTGTCGTCACCATAAATGTCATTATATAATCATCCGGGCATCAAGGGCATACACAGAACAAAGACATTTTTTATTTCTGTTTCGTAACATTTCGGTTGTGCCGTTCCACCGGTGATGTACCGCGCCGAAATGTCTCACCAGCCCCTGCTACTGCCGTTCCATTACCATCATTCTATCACAAATATGTCAAAGGTAACGAATGTGTCACGTATTGGTTCTTTACTGGCGGTGGCAAGTCTATGGTCATTGAATTATTAATTATACATATGTCACATTGCCAAATGAATGCGTTGATATGATTAAATCCCCAACAAAGAAAAATAATGACATAATTATTTAAATAGGGTAGAAAAAATATTATGAGCTACGCACACATAAAGTAATTGTTCACAAATTACATATTAATTAGCAAATACCGATTTGTATGGTTATTCCACATGCGACAAGCACCAAATATATTACACAGCCGTGGCTGAAAAGGACGACTTCGTGATGGCAAGGATCCTGGTGATAGTAGTTCATATTCTTTCAAACTGTCAAAGAATAGTGTTGTGATATTTGGTCTACATGTTGATAAACACGTGCTAGCTCTCATCAGAATGTAACAGTAATCCGAAACCAACAAACAGTGATGTTGTTTCAAGTCACCATAATTTACATACAATTTTCGACATCGCCTGTTATTAATTTGATTTTCGCATGCAATTTGCAGCCCGGAGTATGATTTGTGTTAGAATGTGTATGATCAAATACAAGTGAAATAAGGATGGAGTCAAGGATTACATAGCTAACTGGTTCTGTTTCCAAAGCCAATGACATCCTCACACACGATTTATAATATTTCCTAATAAAGTCATGACATCACCTTATGAGTTTGCCTTGAATTTCTGGTCAATTTCGAAATTTTTAGATATCCAACATAAAAGTAAGTTTCCCATGTACTTCCTCCAAAAACCTACTTCAAGAACTTTTTGAAGATATAGTTTCACTTTTTATACATGTACCCATTTAAGAAACATTCGTGTGTATTGTGATGCAAATATGTTCATTCGTTCACACAATTCCCAGAAAAAAATTAATTGATACAATTCAGAGATCTATTTCAAGATCATAAAATTACCTAATTCCATCAATATATACCAACTGCTGGGTTTGTGACAATAAAGAAACACCATCTTCCTACCACCATAAAGAAACACATAAAGTCAACACATGCCATCCCCATGGATTATTCAGTTTTTGCTTTCATTCAAATGTATTTTCTGGCGATATGTTTGTTCTGCACAGAGAGCTCTGTAGAATCCAGTCGGCAAGAACTGGCCATCACGAATTAGGATAAAGATTATATTAACACGCTCAAGACAAACTGTGTATATAATTTGAAGATTTGAAATCCCTTTAAACACCGTGAATGAAAACCAATGTTAACCCAGAGACGGCTCTGTGTTAACCAGTTCTGTTAGTGGCGTCGCAGGAATGTGGTTTAAAGCACAGTTCTTTGTTTTGGAGTGTCTCATATAAATCTTAATCGTCTAAAACATGACAGATAAAAATACCACGCAATGCCGGGAATGTATAGTTTACTAGAATGTATGAAGCCACATTCCATGAGATATTACAAATATTCATATAGCTAGAGGGGTCCGGTGGGATATGACTGTATGGAGTGTTACTCATACATCCACTCCAGATAAAGCTCTTCTGTTCTAGTAATGTCATAGTAGGAATGGTATTCCCCTGCCGGGTATTGTGGTTTTTCGTTGCATAATCAGACGGAAAATGTTACTTACTGTGTAATACCCAAAAACATACCAACCCAAAACTTACTGTGGTTTAATTCATAAAATATTGAATTATAAGATAATCGCCCCTGGTATACTATGCCAAGAGACAGCATAATCTATCCGACCACAGAACACGGACAATTGTTTTGCTGATACGATTACTGATTTACAGATTTGCAGAGCTGTATGATGCTACCATCCATCTCACTCAAATGTGGAGTTAATAGCACCATCAATATGGACCGCGAACTGAAAACTTGCTTAGGTGGAAGAAGTAAAACCGGTCATTGATGTTTCGCTTAATATCAGGCTTTCAATTATTCGGTGTGTCCCAAACAGATATTGTCCGTCAATCCCCGTTTTCAGTCAAGAACAACCCAAAAGGTAATGCTGGGATGAAATAAATAACTGTGCTTTTGATCTGCGGTCGCTGCTCCTCGTCTGTTAGTTGTCTGAACACCCACGTGTTAGCGGTTTCACCAGAAACACGTGCGCGGAAGACCGCCAATTTCCTGTCTCAATTTTGCCCGGGGCAATATATGTTTTGATTAATCTTAATAAGACAGCGAATCCGCCCTGACCTCAGGACATGACCATCACTATGACAACACACTCCAAAGGTAATTTCAATGTCATTGTCCTTTACGAAAAGGCCTACCACCAACGGAGTTTTGGGTCTCTGAAATTTTTTTTAATTAGCATAGCAGACCAAAACAAGTAGCATTCATGAATGAGATCATATTTAAATATCATATAGCCCCACTGCGAGCACACCCGTCGGTTGCCAGACCCACCATGGGGACAGCCACAGTCCCGGTTATTACCCACACACCAGTACCCCCCAATTACCAGAAGGGTGTTGATAGTATGCCTCGGCTCTATGATGGCACTCGAGATAGTGATGTTGACACTACCCAACAGTCTCTGATTGCTGTGCTATCCAGATACCCACGGCAATGCTGGTGGCATTATTTTGCATACAGTATTGTGTAAACGGTGTGGAGCTCATGTATTTTACATTTCTATGTTCAATTATACAAATACAACCAGGATAGATTACGTTATGATGTTGAATTATCGAAACAGAGCAAGAGAGAAAATTCAATATAGTTGCTCGGTTATACGAATACAATTAGGAATATTACAAAAACTGAAATGTCCACGCATTTCACACAACAACAATACATGTACTCAGCGACATGTAAATCGAAATGTCAAAAGCCAGGTCACATTTAGAAGAGATTGTTTATTACTTCAAATAGAGATTTGGGTATAATTTACATACACAATCAAGTCATATTTCAAATTCGATTGGCTTCACTAGATTACTTTCTGAATCGCTGAATTAAGTTCGTTAGACTTCTCTCCGGGATTAAGAAGTCTGCCATGTCAACAACTCCACATTTTCAATAGCACGTACCTGAGTTTAGGTTTCGAAGTATGACGAGCTTCCTTCACTTCAGCAAAAATCCTCTCGAATAATTACCCGCATTGGTGATTCTCCACCAAGATAGTCCTCATAAAAAAAACATTGAGATATCTCCAAGGTGCTGTCAATATATGCTCATGCGCTATCTTTATTTTCAGTTCCACTCGCTAGAAGTTCACTCGAATTGATGCACGCTACGCCCTGGTTCCAGATAGACTATATACTGCTGACCTTGGCGAGGGAGAGCTAGCCCCATGGAGCACAATGGTTGAAGCCCTCTATGTACTCCCACCCCCTTCCCCATTTACTTGGAGTGTTTGCCGGTATAACTCCGAGGACGGAAGGGGTCTGTCACACCCGGGTATCTCTGGTCTGTCCCGGTCAACACGGGTGACGACCTCACATAGCACACGTGCTGATCAGGCAGTATTAAAAATATATTAATATTCACACGAACCGATGTAGCCATCCATATTTCAATCATTCGAACCAGTGAGCGTGTTTAGGCACTTGATGAGGTTATGCAACTTGTAGTTGCAAGCGAAAAATGGCCTTCTTATAGGGATCGTAAACAATTATGGAGCTCAATACGTTATACCTGAAAATTCAGTATTCTATTATAATACTTCGACGCTGATATGATAAAATTAATAACAAGAAAATGCAGCAAACTGCGGAAGACGACATTAGAGCTCGAGCACATCATCAGCACCACGACAGCTGAATATATCTTACACAACGTTAGGCCTACCCCCCCCCCCCCCCCCAAAAAAAAAGAAAGAAAGAAGAAGCCATAATTTCATCCCCTATGTGATTCCAATTCATTTCCGTATACTAGGATGAAAAACATGGCCTACTTCATTCATATTACTAATAAGTAAACATTTATTTTAAAATCGATCAATGGAACAGATATGCCTGCTAAAATGATATGGAACCTCATTAAAATATCCTCAAAACATTGAAAACTATGAGGAATATCTGCATCTGATAACATCAGATATAGCCTAACACATGCCTCTACTGGGCAAATTAAAATACCAGTTAAGAATAAAAAGACTTCGCAATCCAGCACAGAACACCAGCTTAATTGTCATATTATAAAATACGTCAAATTACGGTAAATGTAGCCGTGGCATCGCAGACGAATCGCTGTGTTTACTTCATAACGCCAAAAAAGTCCACACGCAGATGCCCACAAAACACATGCATGTATGCATACACGAATTGCTGAACAGAAATTGTGTTTCAAAATACGCGTCATTGTGGTAAAATTTGCTTTGCATTCTGGGAACGTCAATTTCCATCGGCTCCGCCATTTTGGGACATTTCTGGATAATTTGAACATTTACGTTATTTTCTCAAACCTAGCACATCGATTCATGCCTCATATATCTGTGGAATAGTCAAAGTTTCCCATCAATTCGAGAGATTTTATGTCAAGGACAAAGAAAATCCTCATTTGAAGTAGGTATCTAAACGTTTACATGTCAAAACGTGCGTCGATAGGTTGGCATGAAACCTCCATGAAAAAGTCAGCACATAGACATGTAGAGAGTTGGGGGCTTCGCCCCCAACGCTCTAATGTCAAAAATCGGTACTAGCATCAAATCCATTAAAAACCGACCACACGTATCGCTCGTTGTCTTGTAATATCCGATTAACTATTATACAGTTATAACAATTATGATGACACTCTCAAGGGGGTAAGACTTTTGGACTCCACTGTATGTTAACACTGTGTTGTGATTCAAGTCGCAACTTGGGAGCCTGCATCTATCCAGTATAATTAGTGCATATTTCGTGTTCATTTGGGAGACTGTTGCAATGTTTGATGTGTTGAATTTAAGATAATATCTGTGTGGGTAGTATCAGCTGCGAGTCGTCATCGACAAGCGGGCGTCAACCACACAACGTTGGGTGTATTTCTGTCACATGAACACGTGGGCTAATATCAAACAATGAAGGCGTCTAGAGCTATTCTAATCAGTGAAGTGACACTCTCCAACACCGAGTAAACTAACGTTACGTGACAATCTACACAACACACATCTTTCAATGCTTAGGTGACAACAATCTTTGTCTACATTCGTCATCCTCACACAAACAAATTATACTTGTCAAATAGGTCATAACACGCAAGCAGCACGTTTCTCTACTTTTCATCAGTGATGAATTTCTGAAATGTGTATTGAAAGTGGTGGGAATTTTCAGTTAGAAAGGATTCCGCCAATGAAATGTATTTGAAAGTAATATGTTTTGTTTCATGGTTAATGCCAAAAAAACATATATACTGTATATATGTGCTAGTTTAGCGTATGGCATATTGTCGTAGGTTTCCGTTTGTCTAACCATCCGTCTGGTAGTCCTTCGCTAGACAAACTTAGCTAAGGGTCTTGGAAATAGCCCTCAAACAATTTTTAAGGGGCTAATTTTTGGGATTCATCGTGACAGAATTCTCTAAACCCATGACGTCCGCCTAACCGACCGTTTACCGCCATTTACATTTTTATCACATGCTATGAATTTATCTTAGACTACAAACAGAAGGAACACGAAGTGAGGTCCCACAGTGTGATAACCTTTGACGGAAACATCATGTATTTTTTTCTTCACATTTTTGCTTCACATTTCACATATTCGCGATGAAAATTTTCTGACGTGTAGAAATAGTTTTGATCGCCATTTTAATAGTTTTGAGCGTGTGCAAAACATTTTGAACGCGTGCAAAACATTTTGAACGCGTAGAAAACATTTTGAACGCAATCAAAATTATTGAGTTTAATTAAATTTTTTTTTTGCATGTTGTGAAGCGTGTTGCGAAAAAAACATAATTATGGCATATATCAACCACCGTACCTTCCTCGAATATTATTTAGTTATTTTCCCCATATTTTCAGAAAGGTTTGACCGTAAACTCCAGAATGCGATACAATGACAGAACTAGGTGAGTTGTTTCCAGCACACGGGAAAAATCGAGTTTGGACTGGCGGAAGAATACAGGATTCGGTCTCGTGCTTTCTGATGTTCTTCCGCCAGTTCAAACGAGATCTTTCCCGTGTGCTGGAA
This sequence comes from Terebella lapidaria, assembly GCA_949152475.1. Classification (NCBI taxonomy): domain Eukaryota; kingdom Metazoa; phylum Annelida; class Polychaeta; order Terebellida; family Terebellidae; genus Terebella; species Terebella lapidaria. The sequence continues at coordinate 75,819,318 of OX424555.1, forward strand.
AACACGCAAAGCAGGTTTTGTTTTTATCACATGCTATGAATTTATGATTCTGAAATATTTAAAAGCCCAACCCCTGTAAATTAAAGTCAAATTGTACCAAATATTGCAAGAACTTATTAAATCTTTGATATTGTACTTAAGGACCTCTTCTACTCATGAGTATATCAGCCACCGTAGGAAGGAGGTATTTGTCTCCTTTTTTGGAATTTTTGCGTATTTTAGAGGCCGTTTTACGATGAAAAGCCCTCAATTTTGGACTACTGCGCAATTTCCTCAATTCATTTTCTGACAATTATTATCACTTTGTGCATTGGATTCCACACCCTTACACAATTTCACATTGATCTGTCAAAACGGCCATTTTTGGTGTTTGGTCGCAGTGGGGGACCATGCTCCTATCGTTCCTGTTCCGCAAAATATACCGGCATGGTGAGAAATATACTACCCATCCATTGTAATATAACGACTTACCCGTTATAAATATAGTAAATTTTGCATATTTGTCCACAAACTGTTTGAAATAACAGACACAGAAGTTTTTTTTTCGGGGGGGGGGGGGGGGGGGTTGTGATGCAAATAAAGTACTTTTAAAACAGTAATTTTACATAAATATATGATTAAAAGCTCTGTGCTCATATAAATATTATGAATGGTTGGTGAAATAAGTATGGAATGATTTGTAATATGTCGGTTTTTAGGTGCTAGCTAAATGTTTTTTTTGTGTGTGTTTTATAATTATGCGCTTGTAAGGTGCATAAACGTCGTTGCTCTTGAATTGCCCGCCACGGCACATGACGCACATATTGTTTTTTGGACGGCCTGGAGAATTGGTCTCTAATAAACACAGTACATGTATTGTGTTTTCAGTTATTTCCAGCCATTTTTCCACTAAAACATACATTTATTCATTACTTGAAATACTTTGAGATTTGTCGAGTCCCGGGCTTAGATTCGCACAATATGTTATTATGTTGGATAAAATAGCTTAGAATCTCCGACACTGGATATGTCTCTACAGGCCAGACATCTCGGCTGCTCTGCTCGCGTCAACCTTCAGGCCTGCACACTCAGTCAAAGGCTCTCGGTCAAGGGCTTTCATCTGCCAGAGTCAATAACTATTTTCGCTTTATGTAACCAAACCCTGCCCTATGCTAATGGGTTGAAATGCGAAAAGAAAATAGATATATGTATTGATGTGTGTTTGCAAGAAACCCAGATAAACAGCATGTACCCCGTTGCACTTTCCCGAAGTAAATGTAAAGAATAAACAACCACACTTGACAAACAAAAGCGTATTTTAGCGATTTACATAGCTAATATGTATGAAAGAAATCGTAGGGAGGTGATTAACAGTTCGATTAAATTGAGCAAAGTAATTATAACTTTTCAATATATTTCCAATTAAAGAACAAAAAGCAGAATCATCGGGATTTATTCGTTATCGTGGTTAACTGCGGCGGTTTATTCGGCCTGATATTTTGCCTCATTGGCGCCTCGATCAGGTGGCGACATATTCTAATACGATAAACACGGCCCATGGCTGGATGCGTTTGTCCGGTCCTGTTATCTTACCGGAGCATTTGTTTTACAAATATGTGTCTCAACAACCAGATGGAAACAATCACTAAAAAAAATAATTACGTTAGTTTGTATAATGTTTTCAAATTTATTCATACATGATAACCGCAAAATATTGCGGGGACTTCGAAAGATTTGACAGATCAGTCAGCGGCTCCCCGACTCCAATGGGGATGGCTTGCTCATCATCATCATCATCATCATCATCATCATCATCATCATTCCTTGAGCACTACTCCTGAAGATATATTTCTTGATTGAGAACGTATTACCGACAATTTGAAATGTGATAATGGTGGGGAGTGGTGGGGGGGGGGGGGTGGAAGTTCGTCAGAAAATGTTTCGCACGTAACGATCCCTTCGTATCAACCGATTTTCATTAGCGGGCATGTTTTTTTAACATGGGCATTTTTATATTGCACCAATTTGAATAAAGCTTGAATAATATGGCATTTGGCATATTTATGGGAATCTCTTCAAACTACACAACCTTTGTATGGATTATATGGATATAACAGTCAGTTGAAAACTGGCAAAAGGTGTCAAAACATCAGTCTCTGTATTGATTTTCTACACGGCACCGGTGACTGGTTGCACGATGCTATTATATGCGAGAATATGTTTTATAGAGGATATTTCCCGTTCGACGGACTTTGACGAAACATTACACCCAAAAATGTTGTTTTGCAAGTCGAGTAATACATGTATTGATGCGAATATAGGGCCTAAGTGTACAAATGTTAAATGAATGTAGCATGGTAAATTTATATTGACGAGGTCCCTGCTAATTTCTTTTCGCGAGAGTGGGAACTATAGGGGTTTCGAATTGATATTGGTCTGGAAAATTATAGGTCTGGAAAGTCCTTGAATTTGTTATCCAAAAAATAGTGGGAATTCTGTTATATAATTGTAGGATGTCATGACTACAGAAGTCCAGACTCCAATAAACTTCCCATTCCCTACACAGGAATCGAGCTACGCTCTGCTAAGAGGCGATACATGTACCGGTATGTCTTTTACTACATGTACATTTCCTGACGCTTACTCGTTATTTCCTGTTATCAATACTTAGTGTTTCACATCAGGACACACATATGTTTATGCCTGCAATGATATCATTGAATATAAAAATATGTTTTTGCCTGCAAATGATCTCATTCATTGTATATCCACAATGGCAGAATACATGCATTTATAAGTCTTGTCAAAATTGTAAATGAGTTTTGTGTAAACAACGAAGATAAGTGTTACTTTTGATCGTTAATGAAACTAACATCTCCAAATGGGCTATGGTTATGAATCTATGGATATATGTAAGTTTATAATAACTGATAAACAGTGATAATAATTGGCTGATTTGTATCTTTGAAATAAAATGTGAATATACAGAAAGTTATACTTTTTTTCTGCGCTTTCCAGGTTAACAAAATATGACTCTTTTGGCTCAGATTTACTCCACTAGTAAAATTCAATAATTTATTAGTATTTATTGGCGCTTTCTAGTATTTGCCCCCTCCCCCAATCACTCCTCGTACGAATCAGTCCTCGTACGAATCAGGTGACACTATGTATCTTGCCGCTGTAAGGTGGTGGGAGGGGCTTAATATCGCCACCAATATGAGCATTTAAACGTGAATACGCCTGCATATATAAATGATGGATGCCTTTCGTGCACTATCTTCGAGTCAGCAAGATCTCTAAGCTGTGGACAGTAGTCAAGACCTATCTTGGAACATTCAGCTCGTCTTCCAGTGTGTACTGGAGACACATTTTAATTCAATAAAAAATATACGATTTATCTATTAGTTTGCGAACAATAACATAAAAATTGTTAGTCATTTAGACAGAGTGTGGCATTTACATTTTTAAATTTGAAGGTCCGTACTGGCAACTTGGGACAGAACAAAGATGGCAGGAGCGCGTTTACTCTTCGTTTTTCTTCTTCTGAGTGCAGTTCTACATCGCCCCGTTGAAGGTAAGCCACCAGAAAGGGACAGAATTGACAAATAACAAAACACCTTTGAAATTACCGGACATATGGTCTTGCGTTCGTCGACGTCGTCTTTTTATTGCGAAATCTGAAATGCTGTATGATATATTCAGTCATTCGTTTGTTTTAGAGCAGCCGACATTTTTGTGCTGAAAATGGAAAAGAATATGTTGGGCAACTTTGTTCTAATTCGTGCATTCGGCTACAAATAAACTACTCTTAAAACTGTTTAGAGTACTAGAAAAGTGCAAATATGATGTGAACTTACATGATAGATCTCAATGAGTTGACCTGAATGGTCCATTCCCCTTGAACAGTTCTTAATAATCAATATAGTCAATATCCAAACGAATTGTATTGTGGCTATTGTTACCAGTCCTTCCCCAGGCCGCTAACTGCCAAGTAAAACTTTCTGCAGACTTTCTGTTGATTATATATGAATTAGATTAATATGCTGAAGTCTGCACCGCTTTTATTTGTGCATTCCCTGTTCCAAGTGGATGTCTGGCTGTTGCTATGGGCCATACCAGGTCACTGGTTACCTTGACAACAACAAAGAAAGTGGAAACATTGATAATTCATATTGAAAATTATAAAGGAAAATACGTTTTGATGACTAATCATAATATTGAATAAATTATTAATACACGAACTAATTAAATCAGCTTCCCCTAGCGACGTCATGAATATCTCATATGCATACTATTAAGCAAATTCGCCGATTTCATGCCGAGGAAATTTGCAGATTTCATATTAAAAAGCAAATTTGCCGACTTCAGTCTTTAAGTGTTGTAACTGTTTAATTGATTGTGATTTTGATTAGCAGTTGAGACCATTTTGCTCAGATCAATGAGGTCTTTCGTGTAAGTTCACATCATATTTGCACTTTACTAGTACTTTAAATTGGAGGCTTTCGTAATATATATTTTTGACCATGTAGCATTTAAGCCCATATTTTCACATATTTCAACATATTTTCATGACAATTTACATAAATGCGTATATACCAAAATAGCGCATAAACATACACTTACTTGCCTATCACATCAGTATTTGAGTAGGCCTACATGAATGCAGGCCAATGTCGCTTGTTCGAATGTAATTTACATCTATAGCGTATATAAAGCATTACATACATAGACAATATTATATTCATACTAGTTAAGTCTATCTTTGACCACAATAAAAATATTTGAGACAAGGGATGATAGGGCTACGGGGATACACCCTAGCGGCCGTCAGCGACCGGAGAGCGTCTAGTGTTAAAACATTTTCTTAGTTGATATTGAATTTGAATGATCCATGAATGATCTAAATCAAAGTCGTACACAGTGCACTGTCCAATTTCTTCAAAATATCTCTTTTTTTCTTCACAAATGACGACGAATTGTTCGAAATTGGCAAGGTCATTGTCACACTGGGCCAAGTTTTCTCCGGTAGACAACAAGGCCCGTAGTCTTTTAGTTAATATGGTTCTGTTCCGGAAATTGCTTTGCCAGATACTCTTATAAAAGTCAAAAATTCTAAACACATATTATGTCTATTGCAGCGGGCATACTTGGATGGATGTGGGATAACCCGTGAGTATATAATGGACAAATGACCCAAGTATCCTATCCTGCGCCTTTCTCTATATTCAATAAGGATTAAAAAGGTGACAGACGGATTAAATGGCATTCATTTAGTGGACGAGTAGTATTAAGGCGCAGCGTATGATACTTGGGCCAGACAAATGATAATTAATAAAAAATAGAATGAAAATTGAACTATTACTTTCCCGTTATGAATTCCGAAGTAATAATATGTAAACTAATTTTACTGCATATTATTCATAGATTTGGTGTACTTGCCAACCAGATCGTGTTGACGCCAATATAATTTGTATAGGCAGTCATGTATTTGGATCGCCGACCGAGTACTGAACCCTTTGGAACTGCACAGCGAATAAAATGGGACGTTCTATTATATTAAATGTCATTCATTTAGTGGACGAGTAGTATTAAGGCGCAGCGTATGATACTTGGGCCAGACAAATGATAATTAATAAAAAATAGAATGAAAATTGAACTATTAATTTCCCGTTATGAATTCCGAAGTAATAATATGTAAACTAATTTTACTGCATATTATTCATAGATTTGGTGTACTTGCCAACCAGATCGTGTTGACGCCAATATAATTTTTATAGGCAGTCATGTATTTGGATCGCCGACCGAGTACTGAACCCTTTGGAACTGCACAGCGAATAAAATGGGACGTTCTATTATATGATACAAAATTTTTATTACGTCCTCTATAAGATTTTTTCCGCCACATGTCCGAACTAGTACATTTGATGAATACCCCAGGCTTGGAACATGTACAGCATCTCATTATATGTGCATTGGTAAATTCTAATCATACTATTATTGTGGCGTATGGTCATTCTTACAGTATTTTCCCTCCTGATTCTGTTAACAATATATGTTTTTTTTTACAGGTGCATGGTGGTCGGTGGAATTGCTGGCGCTGTGTTTGCCCCAGTCGCTGTACCTGCCGCGGTGGCGGCCGCGGGTTTTGGAGCTGGGGGAATCACGGCCGGTTCCGTAGCTGCCAGTATGATGGCGGCGAAAGGTGGGGCTGTGGCGGCGGGCAGCACCGTTGCCGTGCTCCAATCAGTTGGGGCAGCTGGCCTCGGGGCTGCTGGAACAGGACTCGCTGCTGCCACTGGTGCGGCAGCTGGGGCAGCGATGGGCAGTAGTTCTTGCACCGACAGAAATGGCAGAAAATGCCCATGCGATTAGGACATATTGTCGGCCATAAGCAATAGCCTACGTCGTTCTGTTCAGATTATAACTGTAAACATAGTAATATATGGATGTGAACCCGAAGGTCAGTCAAACAGTGAAGAGCATAATATAGGAAGACGTTAACATCGAATGTACAGGGTGTACCAGCGTGATTATACATCACAGTGTGCCCTAAAAGAAAGTATGGTCGTAGTCAGGAATTTTCTTTCGCGTTTCGTGTTTTCCTTTGAGTTGTTAAAATATTAGTGATCAATTTTCAATCCCTGCACTTCTGCAGATACTTTCTTTGATAGATAGATGTCTGTGCAGATGCCATCAATATTGCAATATATCGATAGTTGCTGTCAGGTCCGTACACTTGCACACCACATGACAGTGTGAATCCATATTTGGAGAGGTTACCAAAGATCTTGTGGAGAGCAATGCAATCAAATATGAACTGTCAAACAATAACATGAATGTTGCACCGTGGCTTTGTATCGGTCGTATGCCAGTAACTAGCCAATATCTGGGTGCATGATAAAGTATTATGCTACCATGTTAACGCAACCAGAAGACATCATGATGAAAAGATTGTATGATATTGCCATGAGTGCCGTGAGCAGCATGACACTACGTTTTGTCTCAGCAATATATAAATATATGTATGTAGTACGGCATATGTTCAATCTGATTTGTTTCTAGCAATAAAAGCTTCGCTTGGTATCGAGTGTTCGTTTTATTTATGACAGAATATCTTTTAGAAGTTCAGATACAGTTAGTGTCCAGTATAATCAACAACATAACGACGGATTATTAGCCTTGTTTACAAGGTAGATCCATAATATATAACATGTGAACATATATTAGAAAGGAAAAGGCGAAAATGGAGAAGCATATTCAATCTTTCCTGACTTGGCATATGAATTTAATAAACAAGTATTCTACCATGTTTGGGAGTATAGACATTCTTACATTTCATAGCAATGTGGGTATTTCAGACATTTCTGCATTCTATAGCTCTGACTGAAATAGAGACACCCCTCGAGTAACAGGGGTTGGTTATTCAAGATAGTCTCGGGCTGCTGCCCTCGACCATGTGGAATAACCCCCGTTCCTCAGGGTTTCTTCATTTCATTAACAATCTAACGTGAGGCGCAATTTCTATTACAATTGAGCATATGACAAGTAAGCGTCAGGAAATGTAGTAAAAGACATTGTGTCGCCTCTCAGCAGTGCATAGCTCGATTCCAATGTGGGGAATGGGAAGTGTATTTGAGTCTGCATTGCTTTAGTTTTGACATACTGCAATTATAGTCACATAGTCACTATTCTGTGAATAACAAGATCAGGGACTCAAAATGGAACAATTTCCAGACCTTTTCTAGACCTTTTCTAGCTCGTTAATATAAATTTAACATGCTGCATAAACTTAACGTGTACGCTTAGGCTCCATTATTCACATCTATACATATAGTGTTCGACCTGTAAAACAACATTTTTGGGGTGAAATATTTCGCCAAACTGCATCGAACGAGAAAAATCGCTATAAAACATATTTCCGCAAAGCACTGTGCACACTTGTCACCAGTACCGAGTAGAAAATCGGTACAGACACAGCGCCGTGTCAGCGGTGTTTGATCACCCGTCCCCTATTGCTTGTTTTAAACAAATGTTTAACTGACTGTCATATCAATATAATTCCATAAAGATTATGTAGATTTGACGAGATTCCTATAAATACAAATGCCTTATATTCCTAAGTTCTCGTTAAATGCTGCAAAATAAATTCCCATTCATCAATCATGTTCAAAACTTCGTGATCGCAAGTATACTGGGTACATCGGTTGATAAGAAGGGAACCGGTACGTGCATGAATATTTTTTTGACAAACATTTTCCCCGACAATTTGAATGGTGAGCAATACGTTCTCATTCAAGAATGACATCTTTCGGAACAGTGCTCAAGCCATGATGATATCAACAAGCCAGTCGCTGTCTGAACGGTCAATCTATCGAAGTACTTGCAATATTTTGCAGTTGTAAGGCATGAAGAAAATTTGAGAATGTTTCACAATCTAACTGGAATATTTTGTTTAGTGAATGTCTCCATCTGCTTGTTGACACTGAAAATTTCAAAACAGGACCGGACCAACGCATCTATCCATGGGCCATTTTAATCGTATTTGAGTATGTCGCCTCCTGATGGAGGCGACAATAAACGTCGATGACATCTGGACATATATTAACCTTGGTGTTATATCAACCAGGGCCGATGTTTCCCTGATTGCCAGAAAATTGGCCGATGAAGAATTAACAGTCTACTGATTGAAGACTGGCCTAAAAGCCCAAATGCTTGACATCGTCGAAGTGTGTGAATTGTATATAGTATCAAACCATTCGATGCAGAACAAAAAACCGACTAACTCTGAAATGAAAAAAGCAACCAACACGAAACTTGGATCCACTCGTGATGACGGTCAAACTCCAGAGGGACTATGTGCCATTTAGGAAGAGTGTCTGCAGCATGTCACGTATTCTGCCAGAAGGGACATGTAATATCACGAATTGTATTCCTGGATGATTTCCCTATAGAGGGGGAGTGAATGCTTGAATAAACATGACGTGCAATAGGGTAAAATGAATTGAAACATGACAATACATATATCAGCTGGGGTTCTCTGGCATATATAGCACGACCTAACGTTTATGAACTGCCGTGTATTTGAGTGGGTCCAACGAGTTTTTAGGTATTCCTGGCGCGGTGAACGAGACAACTCCCACATCTATGTTTTACTCAGCAAGACTCCGCAAGACCTCCTCATGGCCTTGTTTTCTTGGGAAACCCCCAAGGCCCTTGATGTCCGAAATGCCGGGAAAATGCCAGTCGCCATGTATGCATAAACTTCAGAAGAATACAGAAAATGGTGGAAAATAGTATTTTCAATCATTGTTGATGGAAAAAAGTTGAAGCATGTCATATTTTTTTGCATTTTTTGTTTGTGTCCTCGAGACTAGCTCTATAAAGAATAAAGTTAAAATCAGTCATTGATTCAACGCTTACTTCAGTAATCGAACCGTCTGGAAGTCAGTATCGAAACACTAATCGAGTTGGTCAAATGGCGTATATAATGAGATATGTCGTGTAGATGCAGGTATACCTGTATATTTGTCCAATTAGTGGTCTTTCCCAGACAAAATCGAACCTTCGAGTATTTGTTCTGTTTCCAGTTCGAAAATTTACCTGTATTTTAGTTTTGGACGAGTGTAGGACAAATAACCTAAATTGCAACGATTACAAACCAGGCCATCCAAATTGTGTCAAGAACGGTAACTGAGAAACTGAAAGATTACAAGTTTATCAACAATATAATTTTCAGACAGCCAAACATGTACATGAATGAGTACTTTCAAACTTTTTTTACCAACATCGCTAGCCGCGAAGCGGCTAGGCGCCATGTCGGTAGTGTATTCACAAATCCATGGAGCCATAGAGGACCCAAATATGGCGCAGCTAATACTGCATTTTGGCTGAAGCCGTCTGGATAGTTGTGTAGGTTTGGGGGGTTTACCCCCCAATCTACGACCCATATTCACCTAAATTTTTGTAGTGTGATTCATACACTTACTTTTGGTTGCGATAATATGGTCGCAACAGCTCATTCAGTTTATTTTTCAATATGTCTTTCATTGCAATGTCGCTTTTGCATTGCTATAACTGTATTGTGCACCGTATTGAATGACGTCATCTTTATGCGTATATAGCTTTTGCATAGGAACCAATCATATCGCGTCATTGCACCACGCCCCTAGCAACAACAAAGGTCAATGTAGATCTAGTCACGTGCGTCACTTGGCGCTGGTTTTGATTTCAGAAGCGTGTGATTTTCCAGCTCCGTTTGTTACGATTATGGTAGAAAATTGAAGGTTAGTGAAAGATCTCGATAAAGTTTTCTAGTTTAGGAGGTTCGGGGGCTTTACCACCAATGTATGAAACATGATGATGCTAGAATACATCACCCGTGCCGTGGTTACCGTATTGATCCGCATATAGGCGCATGCGCCTATATGCGAGTTATTGCATATTTTCCGGTGCAGTTGAAAAATAAACTGTCTCACTTAGAGGCGCATGCGCCTATATTCGAATATAGGCGCACCCCAATATTCGCTTATAGGCGCACCCCCAAAGGCCTCCAAATCACACAGATTTAGGCCTCATCTTTATATCAAAATATAGTGTATTTGCATTTTTACTGACAAATATATATCGAACGGTTATCTATACCAGTCAATCAAGTGATATCATAGTGAAATGATACCACGTGATATCACGTGATAGATCCATAAGCACATGTTTGAGAAATGGATGACAACACACTAACAGCGTGTCTGTAGGTCGACATATTATCGGGCGCCAGTATCATCTGCATATGTCTAGGAGGAAACCTTCTGTACTCTTCTGTATTCTTGATACTACTTATATATCCTCGTTTGGCCCTGAAATGGCCTTCTTGAGCCCAAAGTGCCGTTAAACTTTATTTCTTCTTCTTCTTCTTCTTCTTCTTATGTACTCATGTACCCCGCGAATGGCACTGTGTAACAATAGACATATAGTATCCTAAATTGCGATCCATTCCATGTACGTGTTCTTCGTTTTTTTATGTGAATATTGGTTTTCGGCGGGAAAAATATAAAGTGTCTCACTTATAGGCGCATGCGCCTATATTCGAATATAGGCGCATATTCACTTATAGGCGCATGCGCCTATATGCGGATCAATACGGTACGTTGCCAGCCCAGCCTCACTCAGGTTCAATGAGTGCAAAACGTCGCACGTGCTCTCTGCCACATTTGAGGCGGATCTAGATGCAACGGCGGATCTCAGTTATGAACAGATATTTATTTTATCGACTTTGCAACTGAATACAGTATATATCTATGCTAGCTGTGAACATCACAATCACACTTGGAATCATTTTGTCATTTCAGCATTTGCCACAAACCAAAGCCAAGGCAAAGCATGACTGCAAGATCAACTTCAACTTGCATACCAGATATACTACAGACAGTAAGCTTACAGCTCTGGCAGAGCCTCTGCGTCGCTCAGGCTGCGGCTACACTACAGACAGGCTGAGACACTCAGACAGCCAGTCACTGGCAGTCAGGCAAGTCAGCACACAGCAACAACCAATTATCTGAGCCTGAAAGAAACTGTACTAGTGCGTAGTGCAGAGCAGCCACCTGCACGGATCAAGAATAACAGTACGTATATTATATGTGTCTATAATTTACTGTACAACTGGAATAGTGTGCTAATACCGTGCTGTCATCATCTGTCAGATATTCTACAGATCCCAAAAATACAGGTTCTGACTGTCAACGTAATAATGGCACAAAACTGAATACTGTGAATAGTTCACTCAACAACTTAATCTTACATGTAATTTCAGGTTTTAGATCTACATGTCAACATGAATGATATGTCATAGAAGGAAGGGAAGATGGGAGGCCAAGACCAACCAATTCAAACTTCATCAAGTGGCTAATAGATCTATAATGTTGTCATGTCCTGAGTAACAAATTACAGACACTATTGACCATGATTTATTAAATGTCAAAGAAAATTGTTACGCACTTCGAAATGTCTCAATATGAACGTTAAAGTGCAAAACCACAAGATATGGCTTGAATAGTGTCAGTCATGAAGGAACATGGCAATGTTTACCTCAAAATATAAGAAGTGCTAAAAAAATCTCCAGGGCTGTCTGGATGGTCAGGACCAATAAATAGTTGTAATGTTTGCATATTATCATGTAATATGTACATTATATGAAATAACTGACAATGGTATGATAATGATAATTTGTTTTTGTTGCCCAATGTTCATCAGCATTTGTATATGTCACCTCATCATCTATGATTCATTGTCGGTCAATAACCTTGTGGCTAGTGTTTATTGTTTCATGCTATACCGATGTAAAATAAAGTTCATCTATATGATTATTGATCATCATAGATTGATCATGACATTTTGTCAAAAGTTCATGTATAGTGTGCGCAACATACTATCCATCATTATTTGCATTTGAGAAACTAATAGACTATTAATATATATGTGATGAAAGTTTGGTACAGCCTGGATGGCAATGAATAACAAAATTGTACAGTAGTAAATGTTACTATATGGGATTTTAATCATGACCCATTGTTATTGGAAAATCCTGGTCACAGTTAGGCATTACAGTAAACATAGTACTGCTACTAATATTCTGTTTCCATGTTGTTGTTATCACTTTGGCACCACAGATCAAATGTCAATGTATGCATGAAATGCTAGGAAGTGGCAAATAAATGTGTAATACCATGTCTAGATTGTTGCTGCACTTGAATATACACATATATGTTTTGAATGAATTTAGGACACCATAATAGGGTTATCTGAATTTCTAGATATGTCATCCGTATAAATAAGCTGACTTCTATTTGTGGTGGATTTCCTGGTAATACTAGTATTGGAATGCAAAAGTAAATTTAGTGTATAATATAGAGCAAAGAAAAAATTGGCCACAATTTTGAACAAATTCCTGAAGTTTCCGGCAACGTATATTCCGTGTTGAGAGGATAGTGATATATGCAGTTAAATAGGAAGTGCCTAAACCAACATAGAATCTTTTTTTTTCACCAGGCGATGTTGGTTTTTGGGCAGCTATGATGCATTTTCTTGTTTCATAAGGGAAGCTATTTAATTTATAACGGAAATGTTTACAATCCATGACAGACATTTGCTCTGCGTAGCAAACCATTTGATCTGCGCAGGAAATGTTTGCTTCGCGAATAGAAGGGAATATTCGCCAGGTGGAGGAAAATTGTCTTATTGGAGCGACCTATTTGCCACGTGTTGGAAACGTTTGCTTTGCATAGCAATTGGGTTTTTTTTGTTCTCTTTGAAATTGCAATATCTATGGGTTTGTCCCAAAATAATATAACTGTGACAGATATAAGCCACCATACAGTAGTCATACGCAACAATTATTTCTACTCCCGATCGTACAGTGGCTGATAAGTGACATTCCGTACAGTGAAAATCTTTCAATCACCACACCATACTGATTCAATTTTGGTGGTAAATATATGCTGGATAAGCACGTTACCATGATTCAAGGATGTATGTATGTATGTTATTCTACGGAAAGTGATGATAATTTGACTAACTTTTTTACTCTGTATCTTTTATGTGAGGATGGATAAAGTTTTGCTTATACCTGTGCTTTCCAATTAACAAATTCGAGTAAAATATAACTTCATTTGCCATAGATTTCTCCCTTATAATAGTGAGATATTTTAAACTTTTCGAGGATCAATCATTACACCCGGGAGCAGAGCTGGCATGACTCTAGATATCTAGGTCTAAATTTGAACTGTTAGAATGTAGTCGCTTAAATATTGACTTTTCATTACCTCCCTGTTTGTAGCGGACTACGTTAAGTTAAAATATATGCCTAAGTTGCATGCTGTGATCCGGTGTCTCGACCATTCATTATCCTCAAAATAGGGGCGGGAACATTTTATTTTCTATTTGAGAATCGAAAATAGAAGAATCCGAGAGGCTGCTTTTGAACACAGGCGGGCAGGGACGAGAAACAGAAAATTAATTTTATTAGGCTTTACCGAGGGATCGCTTTCAATTGATGAACTAGAGAAACCCTTAGGAACAGCTTAAAGATAATTCGGACAGGGCCCACAGGCGCCACCCAGCGAACGATATTACGGCTATATCAAAACGTCATGACGTCAGAAAGTGGCTTAAAATGATCACGTATAGTAACCAGTAATCTAACAAACTGCGCAAGCCCGGCCTAATGTAGGCTATGCCGTAAAATAAATATACAGATTTCTAAGTGAATATTACCGCGTGGTGTAGGCCTAGTCACGGTGATGAGGAGCACGGTGACGGTAGTCGCCGTAGTCATTTGAGCATGTTAACGGCGTCACCATAATCACTTAAGCATTACACAATCCACGTCTGGAGCGAAACCAGAGTCTATAAGTTTTGTCGTGTACATTTTTGATTGCCACTATTTTGCTGAGCTGTATAAATCTAAAGTTTGATAAATAATACCCTGAAAAAAAACAGTGCATTCATGAGCAGGTGACTCGGAGTGAACATGTACTGAGGAGCACGGTGACGCTGGTGTGAGAGCCCATGACTTTGTCGTTGGCCTATCTATGCAAGTAACGCTCGCATTCAAACAATATTGTCCTGACAAACTAGGTCCATGAGTATAAACTGTAGGGTTTTACCTATGGGTATAAACTGAAGGCTTATACCGAAACGAAAGTCATCGTGAGAGCACCAGGCGATATGTTAGGCTATCCGTTTCGAGATGCGTGCCGTGATGATTGAGATTGCCCTTGAGATTGGGTAGTGTGCTTGCCACGGAGTTAAGCTGGTAATATATACTAGCACTGTAATAATACATATATAATGGAAGTCCAGCAATAGAGTCACGAATTAAGGGATAAACAGATATTCAATAATAACCCAAACGAAACACTGATAAATTTTCAATAGCAGATGGTGAGCCGATGCTCCGACCCAAACACTCTCAACCATATGGGCCTATTATGTCCTAATTTGAACCAAAAAAAAGATCTCTGGTGCTGACGTAGGCATAATAGTTCTGATGATCACAAAAGTTCTGACACCCGCATACTATCATAACCTGGGGTGTAAAAAGTACATCCACGTGTTCGGACATCTGAGCCTGAAAAAGTGTATGTAGGCTTACATGTACACTCCAGAAATTCAAGTCAATGATTGCACTTGTAGATGGAAATCTACCTTGGTTTCTGTAGTATGATCACAGAAATTTGCATTGTAAATTGACATGACACGACACAGAGATTCGTTTACAATTAAAATTAATATTATTTTGTTGTAGTAGTTGACAATGGTGTGACTGCTGCCATAATATCGTGAAATCAATGCAAATATGTACTGTTTCCGATATCGTCCTCCTCTGGGACATCGATTACTCACCATGATTGCGAAAAAAACGTAAAGACGTATTCCTGGCGGTCACAAGAAATTTCCCGCCAAAATGGGGCTAATTGGTTCATTTTTCACCAATAAATTGTAAATATCTCAGAAATTAATTCGGTGACCTATATTTTTTATTTTCTCTACACGTGTATTTTTCAAAGATGTAAAACATATAAAAAAATCAGTGAAATCTGACTACTGGATTTTTTTCTATTGCATTAATAATGATCAAAATTTGCATTTTCCCATTCACTCCCATTATAAAATTAATACAAAACACATGTTTAAAACGCTATCATAACTCGAAAACTAGTTCGGTGACATATATATTTTTTTTCACCTACTATCCCAGTACTACTTCATGCATAAACTGACGAAGTTTGAAAAATTTCTGACGAAATTTTTGTTTTGTCCGAATTATCTTTAAGTTATTCTATTGTACGGTCGTGGCGCGTGGAATGTCATTGTCAAAGAGACACACATTTCACATATCTTTAAGTTATTCTATTGTACGGTCGTGGCGCGTGGAATGTCATTGTCAAAGAGACACACATTTCACATATATGTGTGAATGTAGCATAGCAAAACCGACATGGCGAAAAACCGAACAGCAGTGATCGCCTTTGCCACGGCCGTGGAAAACCCGACATGCACCACCCTTTATCGCCCATTCGATTATTCCATGGCTACTGTCTTTTCGCGAACCAATTTGATTGGTCAGAAATATTTTGTTGAGAAAGTGGAATTGCTTTGTATTTAATATTACAAATGGAATCTCAAATATTAATAGAGATTATACTAAAAATAGGCTACCAAACTGTCAGTCTGATGTTCGATTGTTAAATGGTGAAATTCATGTTACAACAGAATGATAGTGAGTATATGAATGGTGATTTCTTTTTTAAAATTTCATCTTTCATTTCCTGTATTCGCTTCTACATCTACAAGTCACAAATAAAGACTCCATGCATCAGCATACAATATATAACATCTGGTATATGTTTAAAAAATATATGTACTTGAAGGTAGAATGAATTATTGTTACTAGCTAGTACATCATACATTTGAATTCAACAAAATATATATTTTTTAATTGTTATGATTAAACTTTTAAATATATTGAAGTTCTCACTATGAATAAATAAATCAACATAACACATATAACGGCGAGCCAGTGGGGACACGGGAATTGGGAATTCCGCAGTAGTAAAACATGATGTAACATCCTGAAATTTCCAGAAACAAAAATCCCTAGCTACCACGTAGCTATTCCGTAGTAAATCATGGTTTAATACTGCCGATTTCCTAATTCCTATGTCCCCACTGGCTTTCCGTATATACACAAGTCTGCTGAATGTCATTTTCTAGATTATATGTCTGCGCAAGTGGGTCATAATGATGACAAGTATAAGTCGCGCCCGCGACAATTGGGCGGGTTGCATCGAGGAGGGCTGTTAGTGGAAGGAATTGGCATTGTTCTCATGTATTTTCAAGTTCGAAGTCCTGCTACGACCTGAAAAATAGGTCAAGGTCACCGTCATCGAACTTGTCCGAGATCTGCTTATGATGCACCTCTGGTATGATTTTGGCGGTATTTCGTTAAAAACTTTGTAAGTTATCGCGTTCACAAGGTACAAAGTCCTGTTTTCATGTATTGTCAAGTTCGAAGTCCTGCCACGACCTGAAAAATAGGTCAAGGTCACCCATCATCGAACTTGTCCGAGATCTGCTCATGATGCACCTCTGGTATGATTTTGGCGGTATTTCGTTAAAAACTTTGTTATCGCGTTCACAAGAAATTGTTGACGGACGGACGGCCGGCTAGACGGCTAGACAGACAGACGGACACGCCAATCTAATAGGCGGGTTGGTTGCACGCAACCCGCCAAAAAACGATATACCTGGTATAATCTAGACTACTCGTAATAAATTTATTAGCCACCGTATCGTCAGTCATCATCTTGATTTCTGATCGTGCCTGTGTGATGTCTCACCATGTCGGTTTTGCTATAGGCTTAGATTATGAATGCTGCAGCCTCGCAGTAATGTGTTGCTTATTTCACGTGTATGGTCGATATGTCTGTTTCTCTATAACCACAGTGTGGAAATCGACTACGTGAACGCGCGTTCACTTAGTCAAAGATGGCGACAGGCAAATGCGGTTCGTTTTTGTGCACCCAAAATGAGACATTCAAAGTAGCTCTTGCTGAATGAGTGACAACGCTTTGGTCAAATAACACCCGCAGCACAAAGTGGTCAAATTTTTCGAATGTTTTGTACGTTTATGATCAAGATATTAATAGGGACCTTTAGCATCACCCGATCTAAACGCTAACCTAAACGTAAACATAAAACGAAATTACGTTTCACGGTAACGTAACGTCTGACTGCAAGAGACCTTTAGCAACTGGACCACATACGGTACTTTGTCCATGGTGAATGCATGCGTAATCCATTGGTCTCTCGATGCGAGTACCAGAATGGCTCGATTAGTTGCCAGGGCGCTTATTTGTCAATAAAGTTCAACCGACGACGCTCTTTCAAAACGGGCGCTTATTCAAGGGAGGCGTTATTATGACAACAAACTTTTCCAGGTTAAAATACGATCTATATCATATGTGGTCGGTCAATGCCAGTGTCCAAGCCTTCATTTGGTGTATTTTTCATAGCGCACAACTCGTATTGATCTCTAGTAGTCGCAATCCATGTTATTTCAGTCACACAAAGTTGTTACTCCATAGAAATCAAACATGTCCAAAGGGGAAAGCCTACGGCAAACTTTCAATTGTAAATTTGAAATTTCACCTGCAGTTACAATTATCAGTATCAATAAAAGCTGAAACAAAGTCTTTCTGAGTCAAAGTGCAATTGAAGTGTGAATAACTGATATAAACGGTATTTCTTGTGCAATGCCGGCGCTCTGTTGAGAGAGGTGCTCTTTCAAGGAGGCACATATTTGTAAAAAACTTCAAACCCGCTGGTGCTCATTCGAGGGAGGCGCTCTTTAAATTTATATCCGTACTGTAATTGGTTTGGTAGTAATTTTAATTGATTTGATTTTTGTTACCTTTTTTTGTCTACCAGTAGAAAGTTCTACTAGTAGAAAGAAATGGCCTACCAGTAGAACTTCTACTGGAATAGGCCTGATGAAAGGCACAAAAAAATCTATCTGCAGAAGTTCTACCAGTAGAAATTCTACAGGATTAAAGAAACGCACGCAATAATAAAAATAACATAATAATAATAAGAATAAAAACAATATCGATCGGGGTATGTCCGACTGTAGTCGTACTTACCCAGACACTTTTATCCAGACACTTTTATGGTGTCACTAAGTTGGCATGACATACCCCATGAATGGGGTATGTGCCCGGGGGTATATGTCCCAATGATATTGTAATAATAATAATGATAGATATACATGTAAGCCTGATAGTTATGATGCAGTGAATATGAAATGCCTAAATCTGAAGAGATCTACAGTAACTATGTATATATATAGACACATAATACATTTATTTACTAAAATTAATATGAATTAAATAAATATAGTTAAATATTTACATGTATGTAGATCTATGATGATGTGGGTCACCTTCCCTGGTGGATCAGCAGAAACCCATAAGAGACCCATTGGTTTCTGATGCCAGTAATTTGATGATCGTAGATCAATAATTTTACCAGAAGCTACTGCATGCGTGCAAGAGTACCGTAAACTTCTAATAAACGTGGTGGCGTTTATTGATTTCACTTGCCGTCCAGACCATGCGCCTAATAAAGACCTGCGTTCATTAGAGGCCCTCTGTTTATCAAAAGTTTTGCCGTACACCGTACATGAACTTTAACGTGAAATAGATCCGCTAAACCCAGAGTTTACCGTAGACCACGAACGCTAACGTTATGGTGCTTGACGGAGAAGAACGGAAAGTTATGACGTAATGCACACACTTTTGACTTTTACGTTACCGTTCGATATAGCGTAAGCGATGCTAAAGGTCCCTATTGACCAAAGACGATACCGATGTGACTACGTGAACGCAAACAATATGCAGCAATATGTCGCTTTTGCCACGCATTTCGCTTTTCCCACAGGGAATTTTCTTGCTGTACGCGGCACATGTCCGACACATGCGGCACATGTCGGCACATTTACCACGATGTCGCGTTTGCTATCGATTTAGTAAATATCTGCACCGCGTGCTACTCAAAAGACAATGGGTGGTTTTATACTGTAAAAAGACTAATTTTGGCAGCTATTAAATTTGGCGGTTGTGTGCCCCCACGTTATTTGGAGGATATTTAATTTGGCGGTTTCAAAACCACATTATTTCTTAACATGTGTCTACTTAATTTGGCGGACGATTTAATTTGGCGGTTTTTCCCCTACTGCCAAATCCGCCAAATAAATCGTCCGCCAATATTAGTCGTTTTACAGTATACCGGTAACACGAGGTTACATGTGAAACCAGGGGGAATTTATATCGTAATGGAAAAGTACCAAGACGAGTTCATGAACGGGAATTTGCCTGCAGATAGCAGATAGCATATAGGTTTGTCGACTGGAGACGGCAGACAGCAATCAAGTTCTCTCCTGAAAATCAGCTTCGAACTTCCATCAGGTTTCAGTAGGTATTAGCTGAATGATACATTTGTAATTTCATAGGCGTGATTGTATATTGTTGACAAAGAAGAATTTGTCTGTGACCACTGAATGTTTACACTCGAAGGTCCGTTCCAGTAGCTTGAGGCGGAAAATGGAACGAGCACATCTACTCTTCGTGTTCCTTTTGCTGAGTGGAGTTTTACATCGTCCTGTGGAAGGTAGGCTACTGAGTGCAGCGGTATCACTGACAGAAGTAGGTTTCATACTTCGTTTCCGATAATCACTTTGACAGTAACTCGTAGAAAATATCATCTATTCATGGGCCACTTTACCAAAAAGGCATGAGGTATGTCTTTCGTTCTTCCGTGTTGGTTGATTAAGGGGTTGTTACCCTCGCCATATTTTAGTCAGTGATGCGCACTGAATATTTTTGAAAATGTTTTTTCTTGAAGAAATGAACACATATTTCACATAAATGTTATATTATTATGTTAATAACTAATTTAAAGCATTTTACGCGCAGTTATTATGCATCTTATGTTAAAATTGGTGAAATTGACTACCAAAATTTCGGGACATCCGTTCTTGTGGAAAAAGTCGATTACGAATGTTCTAAGTATTTTTCTGAGCATTATATGCTAGTTTATGAGCCGAAAAATATTTTTTTGAAATTCAAATCCATTGCATCACAAATGATTTTTGAAGTTCAGACATTTATTGATAACTGAAAATTTTCCCAAGTGGCCAGCACAGGCACTACTTTTTAACCCTTCAAGACACTGCCACAGTGAGAGGGAGACTTCAATATCATATGCTCCATTGTGCACACTTCACACTGGCTACATGCTAGGGCTTCTGTGTGCATTGGACCATGACACTACTCTATTCACCTGATCAATGCAAATAATAACCCGTATTTCCGAAGTGACAGTTATAAGTTTAAAACTTCTGGGGAAGTAACATCTTCTTGTATTTGGCATAATTCATAACACTCTGTGTTCATCAAATAACTAACAGTACATGTATGTATTCACTGACCCTATTGTGCATGATGCTTGTGTCTGTGCATACAAAGAACACAAACCTCAAGATAGATACAGGATACATCCTGATCCCAATGACATGTAAATGTAAATATCATCAGGATTTCGATTCATTGTCATCATGATTACATGTGACATTAATGTATCATTATTGCACATTGGTTGTGTCAACATAATTGATGTGAAATTCACACAGTGGTAGCATTTTATTAGTACGATTCATGAGTTATGAATTGGAGCACTTCATCTTTTGACATACATGGATCACAGGTATGATATCAAACATACCAGACAAGGAATGTCATGAATAAATAGTGTATTTCGTAGTATACTCCTTATCCATATGTTCATCTTACAAAGTTTGTACATGGAAGGTAAACAAGAACAAAATATATCAAATATAATACCAATCAAAAAGATTATGAATTTATCATAATTGGCAAACAATATTGCACATGGCCACTTGATACACTGCCATTCAAATCTTCATAATGTATTTCTGACCTACACATGTGTATCAATAACAAATTTTTGATACATACAATGTGTTGGCCACTTTATCCATTCAAATATAAAATATGGAAATATTATTAATTGGCCATTGAATCCCCAAATTGCTGTTGTATAAGATATCCAATTGTCTTATAGTGACAATACCCAAAATGGTGGTGTGCAATTCTGTACAGGTTTTTCAGAATCACAGATCCAACATGCACTTAATTTGAATTTATATATATATTGTTTTAATATACGTGTACTAGTATATATTGGTGCAAATTTTAAAACACAAGTTGTTGTTATGCTTTGACATCCATATTGTTGGCCAACTGAATGATTGCTCCTGGGTGCCTGTCATTGGGGGATCAGTCAAGTGGTGTGGAGCTGCTATTGCCTGTCTTCTGATTGAGACTTGAACCAGGATTTATGGAGCTTCTGGTTGTGTTGTCTTCTGGCTGAGCTGTCAGGAAAGTGGTGTGGAGTTGTCAGCAACATATGGAGTCATCTGGAGTCAGAAAAATATGAGATGATGGATTTGTCAGATGGCACTCTATTCTGTTGCTGATACCAATCATATTGCCTTGAATTGATCACTGAAATATTACAATCAAGTAAACTTTTTGATTTAGAGAAATATATATATGTTGGTGATATGAATAACTCATATAGCTGCTTACTGATAATCACCTCATATACTTGTGCCAATCAGGGCACCTGATTTAAATTCAATCAGGGCACCTGATTTAAATTTCTCGACATACATATATAGATATACATCTACATACAGTTTCATTTTGTTATCGAGATGTATTCAACCACGAACTTATGGAATATGTACTCATAGATACTTGATCAGTGTTGATAGAGACGGGGCTTCAATTACAGAATGTTTAAATTACGTGTACGTACCTGAACAAATATAGTAATATATTACCTATTTGTGAAAATGAACTCCCAATGTGCAAGAAGGGTTGATAGAGGGTTAATAATCCGCCCCAGGACATGTGCTCGACGATTTTCCGTGTGGTTCCATGCGATCACTGACCGAGACTGGACTTGAGCAGCTAGTGAGTATTGCTCTTCACATTGAACTCAAAACCCTGTTCACGGATTTCAACGGCTTTCTCACCGGAGCGAATACAAACTCACGTGGTGAGCGATATGTCAGTTATCGTCTGGAAACATGGTTTTCAGTGTTTGTCATTCCCCGATCTACAACAATTCTTTGTCTATGAACTAATATGTCTTGATTATGTACATATTTCTGGGATTACCTCCGTCATATGCCGATATACATGCATAACACATGGGACTGTTGGTGCCCCACGGGAAAACATTTGGGGACGAAGCTACCGAATCTCATAGTCGCAAAATATGGTCTTCACAACCGAAGGAAATATTCCGAGGATGACCGCTACCAATTGATATCACAAAACACATGTAATGTGTCGTACTGCGAACATTTTCTGCCGTAGTCCCGTTCAGTATTCAGAAAGTGGATTATTTGGTGTGATCAATGGATTATACAGATTACCAGAATCGACATGACCAAAGATAAGTCTCGCGTAAGGATACATTAAACTTTGACCTCGGAAATATGTAAACACGATTTCGAGGCACCTGACGTTGAAAGTAGCCGATGTTCAGACTCAATTTTACGGGGGAAAACGCATCGTCACATGGCTTTGGATAGCTCGTTATGGAGTCTACGATGTACCAATCCCAAGTAAGTCAGCTATTCTTTGAAAATCATCAAAATAATAGATGATATTTCAAGTCTGTGTGTTGTCCAAATCCACGTGATATTTTGAAAATGGCGCACCTCGTAAATGTGTCAAAGACAGTCGGGCATTTTGTGACAAATGTAGGCGGTATATTCAAAAAGTAATTCTCGGCTCATAGACACTGACTGCTCCACTATGTAAAAAGTCGATGTATTCTAAAGATTACGTGGTTCATATTGAGAACGGATGTACCAACTTTATCGTTATGATCCGGAATGATCCAGACGTTTCAGGTCGAAGATTGTATTTTTCTAAAACAAGAAAATGACTCCTCTATTCCCTCCAACTGCAAAAAGTCACTTCGGACTACCAGAAGTTTTATGACAAATGCTCAGATTTTGTATGCGGTACTAAAGTCGTGAAATTTACTGCCAACAATCGGCAGGGTTTCACCATCTTAAAGTTATTTTGTGACAGTTCCCATTCTATGTTTGTTTCGTGAGCAATGTCACTCTACTGTGGCACATACAATTCGTTAACGAGTTCATCTCGTGAGCTTAGCACCCTGCAACATATCTTAAGGCGGTGACTGACCTAGTTCTTTTGTCTATGGTTCAGGTCATGTTATTGTCACCGACTTGTGCTAAGATTTTTTTGGAAGAAAGATCAACACACGGGAGGAAAAATGCAATTTTTGCAACATAACGCATATATATTATAACGAAGGGGGTCATACGATGTCCGAGATACTACTACAAATTTATTTACTTCACAAATATTTGTAGGGGCTGAAATTCCCCAGAAATAAGGTTTCTTCCATCAGTCTTTACCCCAATTTTGACACGGTGATTACGTTCATGGTCATTTTCAATCAATTCTGCACATTGTTTTCGATAATCTGTACACGGGAGTTGAGATAACCATCTCATGTTTCATATATCCTGCGCATACGCTCCAATATATTGCAATTTTGCACTTATTCATAAATTACTACACACGCTTGTCGTGTCACCGATTTGAGTCAAGCGTCACCGACTTAGGTTTACAATCAAGTAAAGAACTTTTCCCATGACAAAAGGTTTTATTGTCATTAGTAAAAAGTTTTATTGTCATTAGTAAAAAGCTTTATTGTTATTAGTAAAAAGTTTTATTGTCATTAGTGATCACATCCACATGCACAAGAATCCAAGATAAATGATATGACATCGGGAAAGATAATTATCACAGTTGATGAGGACTCTTTTCAGCGTAAAAAAAAATAGGAGTGTCAGAGTGACTTACAGAAAGATGATATAGCCCACGAACCTATAGATAATAACACAAATTGTGACATAATTTTGTCAGTGATATCGCTCAATAAACAAGAGATCATTATATACATCTAGCAATTTCCGGAACAAAAGCTTTTTACGTTACCGAATTTTTTATCCGATAACCTATTGGCATGGCATTGCGTCCGGCGTCGTCGTCGGCTTCCTCGTCCGTCCACATTTTTATCTTTGGAGTTTACGGTCAGCTTTTTCTGAAATTTTCCACAGAACTGCCTAAAAATCCGATAACTTATTGGCATGGCGTTGTGTCCATCGTCTCCGTCACCATCGTCCGTCCACATATTTTTCTTTACAGGTTACAGGTGAATCTTTCTTAATTCAAAAAGTTTTGTTAGCTCTTTTGTTTTCGCGTTTTTTTTTTTCAAAATGGCGGCCATTTTCGACGAAAAATGGCGAACTATTTATTTTTGGCAGCCATGTTGTTAAAAACAGTTCAGACAATGAATAAAATTTTTGTTCCGAAAGATTCCCCTCACACACATCTGTGATGTGCATGAGTTTCGTTGCCCTTGAATCGCCGGTCATTTTCATTTTGTCGACGGGTCCCAAATGGGACTTTCCCATGTTAAATTCTCCTATGCTTTATAATGGGACACATTATGCCTAATATCTTACTTAAAATTGAGATCAGAGATTAGGAATCATTTGTGGATACATAGGAAGTGATATATGCTGAGTATTATCATGACCTTGAATTTGAACTTTGACCTCATTTTCAAGGTCATAGCACAATATGGTTAATATCTTGTTTCGTATCAACTTAACAGCTTAGGAATCAATTGTGCACATATATAGAAAATGATGTAGTCCGAATATTCTGATGACATTGAATTTGACATATGCTCTCATTTTCAAGGCCAGAGCACAGAATGGCTAATAGCAGTCTTTCACTTTTTTTTCTTTCACTGGCGAATAACTCAAATTGACGTATAGAGGACGAATAGAGTGAGGGGGCGTATCCACGCATACATGTACATGCGTTGAACGAATTTTGGGGCATGTTACAATATATATATATGTGTGTGTTTTTGAAAAAAAGTTAAGATTTGTAATGTGTTTTTTTTCTAGATTTTTCTTACTCTTTATAACTGTAAAATAGAATCAAAGATATATCTTGTTAACAATGTAGTCTGTTCATATTATTGTGGTTATTAATCTGGTAAATCATCATTGTTGATTTTGAAATACATAGTATATATCTGGTTTTCGTTTTGCAATAAGGACTCGTGGCCACTATCGACAGAGAGCATAATGAATTTAGCTTTTTAAGTTACCGTGCCTATGATCCGATACCCTATTGTCGTAGCGTTGCATCCGGCGTCTGCCGCCCGTCGTCCATCGTCCGTTCACACTTTTATCTTTAAAGTTTACCGTCGAATCTTTCTGAAATTTTGAACAAAAATGCCCTAAAATAATTTGAGAAGAATTTATTTTTTAATTTTATTATTTTCATATTTTTAGCTTACCAACCCATAGGGCCGATAATATGCCGGCATCTTTGGCTCAAAACCCCACCATTAACAGCCTCCGGTTATTTATTAATCACATGCGGGTAAATGATTAACCGCATGTGCTTAATCAATAACCAGATGAACTTAATAGTTAAGCGCATGCTGTTAGATAATTAACTGCATCCGGTAAATTATTTAACTGCATCCACCTAATCCTAGTTTTAACCTGAATAATTAACCGCATCCGCTTAAATAGAAGTCCGCATCTGCTTCATTTTTTATATCTAACGGACAATAGACCGCATGACTTCAGTAATTAACCGCATGCGCCTAAATAAATAACCGCATGTGCCCAATTATTTAGGAGCATGTGGTCTATCATGCTAACTTGCGTCCCGAGAGGAACCCGCGATTGTCATTTGTTTTGCAAATGGCTGGAAATGGCAAGATGGTCACTCAATGTATAGTTGTATTCACCAGTTACAGGAATCACAATTGGTTGATATTGTGTGAGTGGGAGATTGGGTATATATGTAATGATAAAGCATGTCAGTAATTTGTGTACCAGCAATTGTGTACATATACTCGTAGGCCTGGGCCTGTTGAGGATTCGATTATGAGTGTGAACTTATTATTTATGTATTGAACGTAGTGCTGCGTTATTCAACTCTGAATGAGTGTACATACAAACTGGTGGCTATCACGTGGCTACAGTAACACTGCTTTTGCAGTGGAAACTTTAGGTCAGGATCTAGCGGATAAAGCAATAAAGCAGATACGGTCAATTAATTAAGCAGATGCGCCTAAATGATTAAGCGGATGCATTTTATTAATAACATGCATCCGATATGCTGGTACAATTAAGCGCACCTGCTTAATTATTTAAGCGCATCTGCTTAATTAATTATCCGCATCTGCTTTATTATGGACGCCTTTTTGCGCATCCGGTTGAATAATTAAGCGGATCCATTTAATTATTTCAACAGATGCGGTATATTATTAGCGTGAGAGCAGAGTTCATAAAATAATTAGGCGGATGGGTTTAATAAATAAGTGTATGCGGTTAACTATTTAACTGCATCTGGTTAATTATTAACTGCATCCGGTTAATTTTTAACCAGATGCGGTTAAATAGTTTACCAGGATGCGAAAAAATAATTAACCGCATGTTAATTGTGGGGTTTTGAACCATAGATGCCGGCATGCGATAAGCTATTGTCGTGGTTTGTCGTCCGTCCTCCTCGTCGTCCTCCGCATAACATTTTTTATCTTTTTTTTCGGGCTGATGATTTTGCCGATAAATTTGTGTGAATCTGTGTTGGGTCAATACCCCCAGACGTTTTCTTAATTTTTTTGATTGAATCGTTGATGCAGTTTCGGCGGCCATTTTTATGCCGAAAATGGCTGTTTTTGCATGTTTTTCAATTTCAAAAATTATTTTCTCAAAAACTGTCTGATCAGTTTTGAGATTTTAGTTTCAAAATGTTCCCCTCGTGTATCATTATGATATGTATAAGTTTCGATTCTCTTGAATTGCCGGTCTCCGTGTGGCAATGTTTTCTACGGGGCCCAAATAGGACTTTCCCATGTTAAATTCTCCTATGCTTTATAATTGGTCACGTTGTTCCTGATATCTCACTTAATATTGAAATTAGAGAATTGGAAACAATTGTGGACACATAGGAAATTATATATGCTGAATATTCTCGTGACCTCGAATTTGACCTCTGACCTCATTTTCAAGGTCAAAGCACGAAATGGCCAATATCTCATTTAAAGTGATGTTGGCAGGAAAACTATTTTTTCTAAATCAATTACATATATGCCTGTGGTCTCGGAAAAATAGGTTACAAAACAAACTATGATTGATCAGATGGATACATCAAGCATATGCCAGTACTAGCAGCCGCTTTTGTTTTGTGCGCCACTCAGAGTTACCTCTGACTTAACCTATTTCACGCTCGACTGGCTCGAACATACACGAGTAAGCTGGAATCGCACTGCATCAATTGTACAAAGTACCGAGAATGGCGGTAATGTAAACAAACTAAAAATATATCCACCAGAAACTCGCAACGAAATCTATTAGAAAGGGGCATCTGTTTGAGCATACAAGTGCAGATATATAACTGTTTTTTTTTTTCGTTCAATCAGAAAATTATGGAAAAATCCGGGAATGTTGGTGTATATTTGGGTGTGAAACTGTATGTCAGGCCGAACAAGACAAAAATTATATATTTGATTGCAGTACATTGTTATCGCTAAACAAACGAACATTTTCCGTGTTCGGCCCAAGTATCATACACTGCGCCTTCCTCTATATTCAATAAAAAGGTGACAGACGGATTAGGCCCCCCATTGTTCATTTAGTGGACGAGTAGTATTAAGGCGCAGTGTATGATACGTGGGCCCAGTGGGCTTCAATACATGAATTGAGGATTTAAGGTGTCTTATTTTTTTACTAACTTTGGGTCGTGCCCGGCTATGATCACGTTGCTCTGGCCTTTGAGTCCAATTAAAGCTCAGCTTTGATTAAGGGACTGTCTCAAATAAGCTATGGAACAGATTGCAGAATTGACCATTCACAAGGTATGGAACAGAATTCAGAATTGATCATTCAAACAAAATTTTGTTCCTGATAAAATATTTTAAACGTACAGCACAAGGGCCTATAGTTCTTGACAGATGAGCCCAAATACCCATACCCTATAATACATGTAGGCTATACATGTAATATCTATGAGCGTAACATGAAGTTGTCGTTCAAAGTCATCGACGAGATCCACTTTGATCGGGTCGTCATACAACTGGATGAATCCAGCAGTTCAGACTCGGACTGAAGAATTGCCGTGTATATTGTGTGATTGTGATTTCTTCAATGCGAAATATATTCAAACACGAGTAATAGAATGAATTTTGATCATTGTATTTTCTTTGAGAGGGCCCCTATTCAAATCGGCTATTCCATTGATTTGTCTCAATCCCTTACAGCATCAGAATTAAGCTGGAACTCCCAGGTTAAAACCCCATAATGATATACATTTTCCTAGATATACCGCCGAGAAACGCACACGACAGAAACACAACCATTGTTTTATAATGGTAATGATGCCGTTTTCACTTTATATAAATTTCAAATAATACAAGTCAGTATGTTCCGAGATATAACGAGGTTCGCGCCAATAAATTAGGTGCCGACTCTTAATATCTAGCTTCTATCAACTTAACTTTTAATATCTAGCTTCTTATCAATTTAACAGCTTAGGAATCAATTGTGCACATGTAAGAAATGATGTTGTTCGAATATTCTGATGACCTTGAACGTGACCTTTGATCTCATTTCCGAGGCCAGGGCACAAAAGCTAATATCTCGCTTATCGACTTCACAGCTTGAGAATAATTTTTGGACCTATAGTAAATTATTTATGCCGAATATTTTGATGACATTGAATTTGACCTTTGACCTAATTCTCAAGGTCACAGGACGAAGTAGCTAACATGCTGATTATCGATTATCGACAGCTTAGGAATCAATTGTGCACATATAGGAGATGATATATGCGGAATATTTTCATGAGCTTGGACTTGACATTTGGTCCTATTTTCAAGGTCAGAACACAAAATTGTTAATATCTTGCTTATTGTCGACTTTACAGTTTAGGAATCCATAGTGAACATAAAGGAAATGATATATGCTGAATATTTTTGTGACCTTGAAGTTGACCTTTGACCTCATTCGAAACGTCACATCACAAAATGGCTGATATCGCGATTTTTGCCTACTTTACAGCTTAGGAATCAATTGTGGACATATAGGAAATGATATTATCATTGAACTTGGACTGGCTAATATATCGTTTAATACCAACTTTATAACTTAAGAATGAATTGTGGACATACAGGAAATAATATATGGCGAAGATTCTGATGACCTCATTTTCAAGGTCACAGGACACATTTGCTGATATTTCTCTTATTAGTGAGTTTACAGCTTAGCAGTTGTGATCTGTGACGACTTTTAGGGATAAATCTAAAAGCCACGCCTGACCTGAAATGTGTGAATTGGTCTCTACAGACGAAAGACTTGCTGATAGAGATTATATGCTTGTATTATGAACATTACTTATATGCTCCACACTTGATGGGGACATTAAACTTCACAAAGATGACCTTGATTGGTAAATCTCAAGGACATACTCAGTTATGTCAGCTGCAATGCTCAAAACCATACTTGTCCGGTAACCTATCTTAGCCCTTTGGCCAATTTTTAAATAAATGATCTCTCTCAATTCTAACCCGCAAATATCATGTCGGTTGCAGCGGATCTACTTGAATGGATGTGGGATAACAAGTGAGTATATAAGCAAAAACTGGACTAAAGTACAATTTATGTGTAGCAGAGTTCTCCCTTGGGATTTATTTATTTATTTGACACACCAATATGTGATCCTGTACATATTTTACGTGTCCCCAAATTATTTAATTCCTTCTTGCACCATATACTGGCATGAGTTCTCACGTACACCCTCCATTTATCAGACGCTCTCTGTGTATACAACTCACATTAATTTCCAATATATATAGGCCTAATGTTCCCTTTCTGTAATTATGTCGCTCTTTCAGTCTGTTTTCCACAAAGTCCTCATGCTTATTGATGTACAATTGATCAGGTGTCTGCACGTTGGCTACGATGCTGCTATGAATGCATTCAATTGCCATTTTATGTTTTCCTTGCTCCTGCAGTACATTATAAATTGTTTCGGCGGCAAGTTCGAACCGCACTTGCCATGGAAAAAGTCGACGTAAGTGTTTCATCAAAGTGGAAAACCATTTTAAAATCAACCAATCTTAGCACTCTTGTTCGTCAGAAATCTTGTAAGTACATCTCGAGAATTGCAGGAGTATGCGGGAAATCTTTACGATTCGATGACGGCATCAAACACCGAATAGAGAATGAATGGCTTTCCGACATAATATCTAGAATACCGAAGACGTCATCAGAATGTGTGTACAACTGACCCGAAACGCGGACCGTTTCGGGGACAAAATGGATGAGCGTAGCGTTGATTGGGCCGAGTTTGAATCTTGTGCAGGGTTTAAACACAAGATACTCGTTTAAACACAAGATACCAAGTTTCAAATAAATTTCTGCATGAAGTATCATTCTATAGACTAAATAACGCTAGTACATGGATGCTAAATTTGATCATTTATAATTATTCCCACCTTTTAAATTTATATGTGTATTTACCCGTTGCTGGTCAGTTATATGTGCATTCATTCATATATCATTTGGTTGAATAGCGGGTATTTTAAAATAAAACATGTTTCCATGTTATGAACGTGATAGTAACATTTCAATTGGTAGAACATATTGCCATATTGTAATTGATGCGTGTTGGTTTTAGTATTGTAGTAAATTAAATATGTAGAAAATCCGTATCTAAATATTGTAGTGTATTGGTTTAATAAGGATAAATTGGTATAAGTATACTGTTTTACTTCGTGGCACTTGCCCTGGACAAAGTCTGATAGACATATGTGTTTCATTAACTGTATAAGTCTATTCACCTGTTGTTTTCCAGGCTCTTGATAAATATTGATTCGAACCTGGCCTTGAGTATTTATCACACGGCAAGGTTACGCGGTGATATTAAATTGGTGGCTTACAATCTAGTGATATATATGTAATGCACTGGCAAGCAAAACATACTGGCAAATGTATGCACGAGTCACGCAACAACAAGAGAGAAACAAAAGGGTGATGACAATGATATGAAGTATGATACGAGAACAAGGTCGTGTAATTTACCAAACCAATATAGCAAGACTACCACGAACTAATATAACCTACTCTGATAGAAATTAGTTAACTATGAAGTAATAAAACTTATTTTACTGATAGAAACTAGTAAACTATAAATTAATAAACCTATTATAATAGTAGAGAACAATATAGTAATTACCGGTAGTAAGAGGGAGGAATAATAAGTTGATAACTGTATATAACTTTATGTACAAACTATTTGCTAAATTATTTAACAAAATCCAAAGATAATCATCATCTAATTTAGTATTAGGAGACACTTATTAAATAGATCACAACATTGAGCTACTAACTGACTAGATACTACAATAATTAAAGGATTGTCTAAATTGCTTGAACCTTGCTCGCAGCGTCAAATGTGATCGTGCCGTGTGATAAATATTCAAGGCCAGATAGGTGTCATTGAGTTATTTGATCACAAAATTGAGCAATATTTTCCCTCGTAATTTTTCTTGCTAATTTGTATTTTCAGATGTACAGTCGCCGGCGCGATTGTTGGCGCTGTGCTTGCCCCAGTCGCTGCGCCTGCCGCTGTGGCGGCCATGGGTTTTGGAGCTGGGGGAATCACGGCCGGTTCCATGGCTGCCGGTATGATGGCGGCGAAGGGTGGGGCTGTGGCGGCAGGCAGCACCGTCGCCGTGCTCCAGTCGGTTGGGGCAGCTGGCCTCGGGGCTGCTGGAACAGGACTCGCTGCTGCCACTGGTGCGGCAGCTGGGGCAGTGGTGGGCAGTAGTTCTTGTACCGAGGGAAATGGCAGAAAATGTCCATGCAATTAGAACACGCGTTTGTTCATTGGCTAGATATAGTTCTGTACAGATTTTGATTATCAACGTATTGATGTCAATGTAAACCTGGAAGTCAATGAAAATAGTGAAGAAAATGTATATAAATTAGCCACAAGCAGATGGTTTTGATTATCAGATGTACTGAGTGTATTAGTATACGTACTATATGTACTGAGTGTATATGTGTATACGTCGCAATGTGTTCCACACTAAGAAATGCCATCGTGTTTTCACAGCAAGAAATGCCATCGTGTTTTGCCGTCAGTGATGACCCATTCCTGCACTTGTGCAGATTATTTTAATATAATAGACAAGTATGTGCAGATGCCATCAATACTTCGCTAGTTGCTGTCAGTTCCGTATACTTGCACACCACATGGGAGTGTGTATATGTACTCGAACAGGCTATCAACGTTCTTGTGGAGATGTTGAAATGTCGGTTGTTGGTTGTTGGTCACAAACCATTTACTGTGGAAAATAATTCTGATCAGGATTGAACGTTGTGTAGTTAATGGAATGTGCACAACACATTGTGCTGAGTTGCATGTCTTGGACAGTTGTTATTTAGATATTCCATCAATATTCATTGTGAAACATCAACATGTTTTTATCCAAATCAGTTCAGACTGTAGGATGTTAGGCATATGTAATAGTCATATGAATGTTGTAGCGTGGCTCTGTAAGTATCGACCTATTACGGAATTCTGATTATGACAATAACAAAACCAAACTACTTGCTGCAATAATGTCAGACACTACAATAGCTAGGTAGCTAACATCCTTGTGCATGAAAACTGTATTATACTATCACATTAATGCAACCAGAAGGTATCATAATGACAAGCTCGTATCATATTGATATGATATTGAGCCTTATCAACCGTGAACCTACATTCAGTTTTGACAACATAGCAATATAGTAAGAAATATGTTCAATTTCATTTGTTTTCTTCAATAAAAGTTTCTCTTAGTATCTTGTGTTTGTTTCATTTAATACAGAGTATATGCTTTCAATAATATGATACAGTTAATGTCCAGTTTAACGAATAAACAACATAATGGCAGATCATTGGCCAGCGCGTCGCGCTGGTCTTCTAAATTTGGGTAAAAACAGACCCACGGAGGGTAGGCATGAGTGGGCCCGGTCCTAGGGAAGCTTATTAGGGACATTCACTTTTTTTGTGTATTTATGATTTAACTTTTTTCTGAAGAATGATTGACTCCTTGGGATAAACCAGAGAAACTGGGAAATAAATATTTAAAACCCGGAATTAAATATTAAAACCGGGAATTAAGTATTAAAACCTGGAATTAAATGTTCAAACCGGGAAATAAATATTTAAACCTGGAAATAAATGTTCAAACCGGGAAATAAATATTCAAACCCGGAATTAAATATTCAAACCGGGAAATAAATATTAAAACCTGGAATTAAACATTTAAAACCTGGAAATAAATATTAAAACCGGGAATTAAATATTAGAACCTGGAAATAAATGTTTCTGGGCTTTAATAATTATTTCCCAGTTTTAATACTTAATTCCCGGTCTTAATATTTAATTCCCGGTTTAAATACTTAATTCCGGGTTTGAATATTTAATTCCAGGTTTGAATAATCAACTCCGGGTTTGAACATTTATTTCCCGGTTTTAACATTTAATTCCCGGTTTTAATATTTAATTCCGGGTTTGAATATTTAATTCCGGGTCTGAATAATTAATTCCGGGTTTGTACATTTATTTCCCGGTTTTAACATTTAATTCCCGGTTTGAATACTTAATTCCGGGTTTAAATACTTAATTCCAGGTTTGAACATTTAATTCCCGGTTTTAATACTTAATTCCCGGTTTTAAATATTTATTTCCCAGTTTCTCTGGTTTTTCCCAGGGAGCCAATCATTCTTCAGAAAAAAAGTTAAATCATAAATAAAAAAAAGTGAATGTCCCTAATAAGCTTCCCTACGGTCCTGCTATCATTTGTATATAGTAATCTCAACAAAAGGATCACAGCACTTTCAAAAATAGTATTTCTGATTGTTTCCATGAGGTTTTACACTTTAATCTTGTGAATAAACGCAAATACTGTGAGAGCTTTGCGATATTTGTTGATTTACCGTAATACATACGCATACAGTAGCGCAACAAAAATAATGAGCTAAATTTCTGATGTTGGCAGAACAATTACGATAGGTTAATAAAAGTGAAAGAATGTGATGACAAATATTTGTTTACACCAAAATAGACGCATAAACAATCAATTTGATCCAAAACATTGGGCAACATTAAAACCATTGAATGTCTGTGCTCGGATATACATCTATAGATATTTTCTTCTTTGTTTATTATATGGAGAATAATGAGCAATATAATTCACATAAACTTTCCCAACATATTTCCGCTGACCACAAAAATAATTTTCTCCACTGTAGGTCATTTGTGAATCTTGATGTAAGGATTTACAAGGTAGATCCAGAATATATCAGGCGTAAAAGTTAATTATTTCTTCAATCTGTCGTAGCAACACTTGTTGATTAATGAGAATGTGAAAAACAGATACAGCTATTAGTTGGATATACCCAAGTATGAAGACTTGTCATATTATTCAACAAGAAAGCGGAGGGAGGGAATGGAACCAGAAAGAATGAGAACAAAAAAGTTGTTTTGGGATTTAACTGGGTAGCAAAAAAAATGCGTTCACATATATGTAGTGAAGAATATTGACACCGTATAACAAACAAAACGAGACAATCAGATATTGCAGACCCTCACCCCTGCAGATTGAGTTATCAAAATTTTTAAGCTGATGACCTTTACATCTTCGACCTTGGCGATAAATGGGGAATTTTTGTGGGGAATTGGCCATAAATAAGACTAAAATACGAGAATCATTGGAGAAATAATCCTTGATAAAATTAATAAAATAAGGTACTTGCGATTTTTCTATCTTGACCATATTCTCGCCCACGACCTGAATTATTGATACTGAACTCCCAAACGTTGCAAGCTCTCTCAGATATATACTGCATACTTTATGTTCCAATATTTTATTGAATATCGGCAGTAGTTTTGCAATTATTACTACTTGAGATATTACGAATCGGAGAATTCAGCTGATGACTCTTACGTTTTCGACTTTGGGTGATAATGGGGAATTTTGATCGTACGACCATCGGTCATGCAGTAAATCACGGGGAATGGATAAAAGAAAAGTACAACATTATTAGAGAAAAAATAATCATGAATATAAGAGGGGTTATTGCAACTTTTTATTTTGACCTTTTCCATGACCTTGACCTTGTCGTTCAATACTGAGCTGTAAAAATTCACAGTATTGTTTCTATTATCAAGTACATCTCAGGATGAAAAGATTGAAAGCTGGCTTCACAATATGGTCTTGAATCTTAGAACATTCAAAAGTCGTAAATTCGTGACCCCCCAAATTTTTGACCTGGGGCGATAATGGGGATTTTTGATCTCAGGACCATCGGTAGTGCAGCATCGACCGGGAATTGTACAAAGAAAAATACAAAAATAGTTGTCAAAATTAATATTGATTGGAACCGGAGTTATAGCCAATTGTGTGATTTTCACTTTTGTGGTTGCCATGACAATAAGTTCTATTCGATTTTGACCAAAAAAAATGAGGAGGACTGAGCCACTACTGTACCGCCTCATCCCTATAAGTTTCAAGTCGATAGGACCATTTGTTGTCGAGTTATGCGTGCAGATATTCAAAAGTCGTAAAATCGTGACCCCCAAATTTTCGACCTCAGGCAATAATTGGGGAGTTTCGGACCTCAGACCGTCGGTGTAACACCATACGATCGGAAATTGGCCAAAGAAAAATACCAAAAAAATACAAGATACAAAAATTGAGGAGGACCGAGACACGGTGATACCGCTTCATTCCTAATACTTACGGGTCGAATCGTTCTGGAATTTTGCACAAAAATGGCTAAAATATTTTCAAGAGGGAGGCGTTTTTATTTTTTTGACTTTCCGATTCTTTTTTCCAGAATGACGGCTATTTTTGTCAAAAAATGACCAATTTTGGACTTTGGCGGCCATTTTCTAGGAAAAACCTGTCAGATCAGATTTGAGATTTTTGTTTCAAAAGATTTCTCTCATATAGCTCTGTGACATGTATAAGTTTCGTTGCCCTTTGAATCGCCGGCCTCGTATTTTTTCGACGGGTCTCAAATGGGACTTTCCCATGTTAAATCCTCCTATGATTTATAATGGGACACATTTTTTCTCTTATCTCACTTAATATTGAGATTAAAGA
Source organism: Terebella lapidaria (assembly GCA_949152475.1). Lineage (NCBI taxonomy): Eukaryota > Metazoa > Annelida > Polychaeta > Terebellida > Terebellidae > Terebella > Terebella lapidaria. The sequence goes on from OX424555.1 coordinate 75,856,242, forward strand.
TGAGGCATCGATTGTGTATATATATAGAAAATGATACATGATGAATATTCCCGTGAAGCGGTCAAATTTTACCTTTGACCTAATTTTCAAGGCCACATGACAGAATTTCCCGCTTCTTATCGACTTTACAGCTTGGGATTAAAACTATGGAATATAGAAAATGATATATGCCGAATATTCTGATGACCTTGAATTTGACCTTTGACCTCATTTTCAAGATTACAGCACAAAATGGTGTATATCTTGTTTAACATCGACTTTGCAGATTGGGAGTCAATTGTGCACATATAGGAAATGTACGGTGGCTCCAATATGACATAATAATTTTTTTTATTTACGATAATAAAAATTTTCTGAGGGACTTTACCGAGAAGGTTTAAAATAATCTAATTGGCGGGGGAAACGTTTACCCCACGAGAAAAACTATTTCCCCCGTGAGGGGAATGTTTTCCTTGCGAGGAAAATGTATTCCCCACGAGGTAAACTATTTTCCCTGCGAGGAAAATGTTTCCCTCACGAGGAAAACGTTTTACCCGCGAGAAAAACTATTTCCTCCGTGAGGGAAATGTTTCCCTCGTGAGGAAAACGTTTACCCTGCGAGAAAAACTATTTCCCCCGTGAGGGAAATGTTTCTCTCACGAGGAAAACGTTTACCCCGCGAGAAAAACTATTTCCCCCATGAGGGAAATGTTTTCCTTGCGAGGAAAATGTATTTCCCGCGAGGTAAACTATTTTCCCTCCCGCGATAAATGTTATATACTCGCGGGATAAACTCGCGGGATAAATGTTTTCCTCGCGAGGGAAACATTTCCCCTGCAGGGAAAATAGTTTAACTCGCGGGGAATGTTTTCCTCGCGAGGGAAACATTTCCCCTGCAGGGAAAATAGTTTACCTCGCGGTGGAAATGTTTTCCTCGCGAGGGAAACATTTCCCCTGCAGGGAAAATAGTTTACCTCGCGGGGGAAATGTTTTCGTCGCAAGGGAAATATTTCCCCTGCAGGGAAAATATTTTAACTCACAGGAGAAATGATTTCCTCGTGAGGGAAACATTTCCCCTGCAGGGAAAATAGTTTACCTCGCGGGAGAAATGTTTTCCCCGTCAATTAGATTATTTAATATTTTGTTCCCAAGGCCCCCAACAAAATTTTTATTATTCTAGAAAAAAATATTTATTATGTCATATTGGAGCCACCGTAGAAATGATATATGCTGAATATTCTCATAGCCTTGAACTTGACCTTTGACCTTATTCTCAATGTCCGAGCACCAAATGGCTAGCTCGCTTATTATCGAATTTACAACTTGAGAATCAATTGTGGACACACAGGAAATGATATATGCTGAATATCCTTGTGACCTTGCATTTGAACAGTGACCTTATTTTCAAGGTGACGCGACAAAAGGGCTATCTAAAATATAAGATATATTGTCCTGTAATCTTCCTTTAGACTTTTTTTTGGTTAAGGTTGTTGTCAACGCTGTGAGGCTAACTTTCTGGCAGGTGATACCGACACAAGGTGAGCAAAATACTTTCTCTGTAATATACTGATCATATTACCTTAGAACGGGAATTTGATACAGTGCTCGAGAAAACAATGCACGAATGCGTGTTGTCCAGTTATCCAGAGGAGACCGATTTATTCAGAAATTGACCTTCGCCAACTGATATGACCCACAAAGACAACTGAGTGAAACTGCCATTCACTTATGATGTGAGGACCTGGATGTCTGCAGACACATATTAAATTTGCATTATGGTTAGGAACCATGTTAGCATTCTGTTATTACTCCGAATTTAACCTTGGATGACATTGGCGGATACAACAAAATTGCCAATATTTTTTATGAGCATACATGTAGTCACTTATGGTTCTTTTTTTTTGGTGATCTTGAACTTTAATACTCTCCAATACTGACAGTATTTACATTTAATTTCAAATTTATGTAAAATATGAAAGACGTGGTTAGTAGCGTGAAAATTAGTGTATTGAATTGTGAAAATTATTCAATAATTGATGAAGACATGACGATGAAGCCTATAATAACTGATGAGGCTAGTACAACTACGTGTTCAATAGATGAAATATTGAACGGCATTCACACAAACGGCTTTCATAAAGAAATTTAATTCATATACATAGTCAGGTGTCCGACTGTCAAATCCATGAGGCGATCCTTGTGTGACGATGTTCTATCACCAGACGGAGCTCAAAGATACTTGAACCGTTGTCCTGCATCCACCAGAAGGAATTGGTCGCCATATCGTCATGACGGTAGGGGACTACTGCTCTCAGATAATTTGTATTCCCAGTGTGCGTGGTTCGAAGAAGTTTTTTGTCGACCTGAAGAGACCTGTTCACTGTCATTAGTAAATTAGACGTAAGTATCAATCTATTATCACCAATACAGCCAAATTTTGATGATTCCAATAACAAACATAAAATACAACATTTTGCAATAGAAACAAAGCCCAACCAAATGCTTTATCAAAAGACACACAGGGGCAGACAGTATGGTTATTGTAGTTGTCTCCACTGTACACCTGATGGAATTAGTATACAACTGAGTTGTTTGTGTGAATCAGAGATGTTTGCGTAAATTGTATTGAGCAGATAATCTGATCTTGTAGTTGCAAAGTAACACCATGTGCATTCGATCTCAAACCGAATTTCACCATGCAATTGCTATAAATACATATATTTAATACACATTCATACCTTTGCACTTCTTATTATCTACCTCGACCAGAGTAAAAATTTAATGCATGTAGACGATTTGCAACAGACAGATTTATGCGACGTTGTTAGCCAGAGAAAAACACTACTATTCTGAACTGTAAGGGTGATTTTCGCCTCAGACAGAATTGTCAACAAAGAATTATGTCAAGAGTTTTATAGGATGTCATAGAAATGAATAATAAACACATTGGTAATTCATATGAAACAGAGTTCAACATAGCCTATTGAACCATACTCGATATTCCATCACATATACTCTGATTTTTCTAACTGGTTTACATCATTTTTCGCGGATTATAATTTAATATGCTTCACCGGGAGTCAAACGGCAAATTTCTACTAAAAGTCAGTATAAACATGTTCACATCCATCAGGATTCGAAGTATTGATGTAATTTTGTAACACACCTTAAAATTGATTTACAAAACATCTATCACACTTGGACCAAGACAAACACTTCAATGTTGCACTTTGTCTGTAATTGGACAAATCTACACAACTGACCAATTCTATCTGTGTTTGGATATTGGCTTCGGGAGTTTGAACTGTTTGAATACTGATGTACGCACTAAATCTGATTTTAACTATATTCAACTAATTTAAATGACATTCTCTATGAAGGCTTGAAAAGTTACTTCCGTGATCAAGATTTGACAGATTACATATATTGATATTTTTGAATGCAGGAAGGCTAGCAATTTTCTCATTCTTCCAAGTATCCACCAAAGACTGATGTACAGGTATTTAATTATCCGTGCATGTATCAACAAAATGAGGGGGATAAATTTCATCACACCGTTGCAAAAAAAAATTAATACTATATGTTGTACAACATTTGTATATTTTGCGGATATATTTCACAATATTGCAACTAACTAATAAACGATTAATTGGTTTGTAGTGGTTTCCTCAATGGACACCTTGATGATGTAATGCATGGATATTTAATTCAAAGTATGCATGTCCAAATCGAAGTAAATTGGAATCACACCCTGATTCGGAGCTGAACATAATGAACTGATTAATAAATTGATAATTAGCCTGACACCATGTTACTTCATGTAATCACTGATCAAATATTGGGGCAAACAGACTTGTGATTTGTGAATATACTGGAAATCACATATGGTCCATATATCGTGACTAAACTCAAGGGTATATTCACTAAACAGGGTGCATGTTATGGCAATAATGTACATTTATATGCGGGATATGGGAAATAATGTGAAAACTTTAATACGTAGTAGATATCACACTCCTGGTGATAGACTGTATCTGGTGGATATCGAGGGGCTTCCGTCCCCCAATTTTCGCCAGATAGAGACCCAAGAATAGCAGGATGATATCTCAGCTGATCAACGTATATTCCCAGATAATCAACGAGACCTACTCCTCGTAACACTCCAGATGTGCTTGGACTGATCAACGTTATATTGTTGATGCTAGCCCAATGTTGAAAGCCTGGAATTGATGAAGGTATCAGAAAAAAACATGTACGATAGATGAATTGACTGTGAGCTACGTTGACTTCGCTGATATGTTTCCCCAATGAATAAAACAAGTTTCTCGCAAAGTTTTGCTTTCATGAAAGCTAATTTATATACAAGGTCATGGGCTTGTCTGTTGAATCCGTAAGGCGATCCATTGTGTGGCGATTTTTAATCACCAGACCGAACTTACAGAGATACACGTGGACCAGTGTCCTGACTCCACCAGAGGGAATTGGCCGCCATATCGTCATCGTGTTACGTGACACCTGCTCTCAGATAAGACCGCTCCATTTGTATTACCGGTGTGCGTGGTTCGAAGTTTTCTTTATCGTCGACCTGAAGAAACCTGTTCACGGTCATGACAGAGTTGTTTGTGTGAATCAGAGTTATTTTTTGAAATTGGGCTGAGTAGATGACCTGATCTTGCAGTTCCAAGCCAACGCCGTGCACATTGGTACAGAAGATCTCTCGACCTCAAACCAATTATATTGTGCATGAACCCGCTCGAATTTTACCATGCAGTTGCTGTAAAAACGTATATTTAATACACATCCATACTTTTGTACTCTTTGTTATCCTAATTGCATGTAGACGATTCACAACAGAGGTTTATGCGAAGTTGATAGCCAGATAGAAAAAATAATATTCTGAACCACAAAGGTGAATTCTAGAGTATTTTTCACCTCAGGCGGACTTGAGGTCCGTATTTTGAACCCCAAACAGACTTGAGATGAGTGACAATCTCGTCATGATTGTCTGCTACTGTTTGCTTACATATTCTGACAGGTGCTTCTTATTTCTCAAAATAGATTAGAGATGTATGGTACAACAACGGCAATTTACAGGTAAAGAGAATCATGTCCACAGCTTTTATAGGGTGTGATAGAAATCAATTATGAACATATTTGTAATTTATGAGAAGCACCATTTATCATAGCTCAATAAGCCATGCACAAAACAATATTCTATCATATACATTCCATCATCAACTTTCCAATCAAAACCTCAATGAAGCAGGAGTTGAGAGTATATTTTATCCTTAGAGATATGCGAAGCCACTGGCACCATATCTCTGTAGATTAACGTTGATACAATTTTTTTTCCCTTAGTACACATTGCGTACGGCAAATTTGGACACAAAAGATTCTGATTTACAACAAGTCTCATCAGTGGTGTCTGTAAAATCATATCAAATCTTAGCTGATGCAGTCACCACCCTTTCCAAATACACACTTCTACACAGCTGTCATTCTCATCATAGATAGATGGGGAGATGGAGAGATGGATGGATAAATAGATAGATAGATAGTTTATTTTTCAATTCACGTTAATACATCTTGTTGTACGATTTGGTTATACATATTGTGCTGACATGATTTACATGAATTGATGGTCATATAAAAGTTTCAGTTAATATTCTGGATTCACTGTTCATTATAATGATAATTATAACATTTTGATACTTTCATAACATAAAACTTCAATATTCAATGCATTACAAGCAATGCGTTTGACCTAATCAACGAATCGATCTTTATTTACACAATTCACTATGATGAGCACAGATGTGATTCAAAAAGAAGCGATACAGTTCAGGTGCAATTGTTTTAATAATGGTTAGATGGCTCAGCGCTCAATTATCAATATCCCTGGAGGCGAAATCATGAGCATACATGAACATCCAATGTTGAATTAATATTGGGAGAAAAAAAATTGTTCCAAATCAAATGCAAACATGCCTGTGGTCTCAGAAAAATTGGTTACAAAAGAAACTATGCTTGATCATTTGGATAAACCAAGCATATAACAGTACCAGCAGCCGTCAGAGTTGCCTCTGACCTGACCTGGTTATTATGTATCTTTGTTCGATCGAAATGGTTGGCAAAATCCATAACTTTCTCCCAATATCACTTCTAAGGCTTTGGTAATTTCTCCAAGAGCGTCAAGCGTCAACTTGCTCAAGGCACGAGCAGGTTCCGTGGAGACAAATGACATAGATGTGGATGTTGTCTTGTGCACCATGCCAGGAATATCTAATAACTCCTGGGAATCCACATAAATACGTGGCCGTTTAGTAACGTTATGTCCAACTGCTTATGCCCGGGAACACCAGCATCTATTATTCCTTTTCAATTCATTATATTCTAGGCATGTCATGTTTATTCAAGCATTCACTCCCCCTCTGTAGGGAAACCTTCCATGAATACAATTCGTGATATTACATATCCCCGTTGGCAGCATAGGTGACGTGTTGCAGACACTGCCCAAATGACACATTGTCTCTCTGGAATCTGGGCATCATCATGAATGTATCCCTGATGAATGTATGTTTCATAATATTTGCTATTTCTGTTAATAGTTGAAATGTTTGGCTTAATGTTCACAGAACATTATCACTATTACACATCAAATGCGCGACCACAACCACTGTTGTTTTCTTTTGTGGGAGATATAATGTTATATATATATATAGTATGTGTGTGGAATTAATGCTAAAAAGCCAACAGATGATAACAAATACCACCATGATATATCTCAAAAAAATTCCCGAGCTCATGCCCCCAGACCCTTTAGTGTTGCTTCGCTCCTTCTGGGTTCACATTAAAAAATCATGTTTTATTCAAACATTGGACCCCGCCCCTCCGCTACACATACAAGCATACTGCGAAGGAAGTATGATATAAACACGTTTGGGATATTGGAAAAGGTACATTAATTGAAAAGGGTAGGCATCAATGTAAATACCCCGAATTATTGACACACCGAATAACTTGATTGACATTAGCCACATTCTTGACCTGCTGAACTCAATCAAATGAACATTTCGTCCTCACCGATAGACTGTTGATAACCTTGCTGTTGACTGTTTCCATGGCCAAGACCATTTTCCATATGTATTCAACGTGTGTCACGTCTTCAATTCTGCTGATAATGTAGAAGCGATCAGAATCACTATCAACTCATCACGTCAAAACAAGATATCAACATTCTGATCATTAGCAGTTTGTCTGATGAATGAGACGGGTGTTTGATAGGTTACATTTTTCACAATTGCATGTAACTGTGTCGGAAATTAGTTCCAACTTCATGTTTGAAATTTTGTTCATTCAAAACAACTAACCCAAAAACAATCAATTGGTACTGGTGCCTTTCATTGATATCCGGATGCCATAATGTTTATATGTCATTTGAATAGAAATATTCGCAATTTAGATATTCAGAATCACAGCATGATTCAGAGTTGACCATAATGAACTGATTAATAAACTGATACTGAGCCTGGAACCATGTTGCTTCATGTAATCACTGATTAATTATCAGGGAAAATAGACTTGAGTTGTTCATCAATCATTCCTGGGAGCGATTTTTTTTTTAAAAAACCATCCATTATCCAAAATCAGAATCATTTGATAAACATCGATAAATCATCGATAACATTTATTATTAAGTCTCTTACTACTTGTAATTACAATTACTTTGAAAGAGTGAATTTTTGTGATCTTCAACCGTGATTTGCCACATATTAGCCATCGATATTCTGGTTTATCTTGGACTGATAAACATTCTGTTCATAAGCTCTGTTGAGACTATAATAATTCAATGAAGTCAACGACTTATACAAGGACACAATTTTGTTCATTGCATACAACTTGTACTCCTATTGTTCCACTGCCGAAATGTGAGGTTGAAGATTTTGTATTCACGTGCAAGCACTGACCAATTTCCCACAAAACAAATGAAAACCGATAATTCCGTTCCAAGTTCAGGCAATAAGTTTCATATATATATTTATATGGTAATATACCAAAAATAATGTTTTAATAATTAAAATGGCATACATGTGAAATACGAAACTGGGTAGAACCTAGCTTATCATAATATCATCCCTATTTTCGTTTCCAAATTGAGAATGTGGCGGCAGTACTTTCAATAGAAATTGTAGAGGTATGCGACCTGAGAGTTAGACCAACTATGCTTCATCGCTTTTGTATACCAGTGTCGTATCTGACAACATGTTAAATCAAATACCATCAATAGCCAATAAAACATGGATCCTCGCTTGAAATTTTGATAATGATGATTGATTCAAATGTTGTGGCATGAACTGTTCCTTTCTCGCATTTTTTTTATCTAAACAGGATAGTATAGAATATGTGGCATTGGTTTGTCCACCTATCGGCCTGTGGGATATCTTTGTCCTTTTTATCCCGAAATAATGTCTTTGTATTGGTGACAACTATCCCCAGACTGTCAGTTCCTCGTTATGCCAAGTATGGAGAAGATATTTGTTTTCATTGTGGGCTTCGATTTCAGGAAATTAGATTGTCTACCCCATTCATCGCTATCAAAACATATCCTTCACCATAAAGGTATGTCACTGTATTTATATATTGGTTCTATAATTCAAGTTCAAGACCAGGTTTTCATCAGTCTGTCCTGCGCGATGATCGGTTTTGTGTTCACCACAATGAAGTATTGAGAGTCTTTGTCTAGTCATCTCGTATTCAACATATGTCAAAAGATGCGGTGCTGAGCATTATTTTGATATGGTGGTTTCGCAACACTCCATGTTGGTTGGAATGTATACTTGGTGCTACAATAGCATCACAGACAATTAATTCGGTATCATGCCTTTGTGGTTATCTTCTGATTGTTGGGGGAAAGAGAGGATTCAATTATAAATAATCAATCGATCAATCGAATATGTGTATACTAGTTATTATCCAATGTAATGATATGGGTTGATTCCCACAAACTGGTCTTCTGTATGTCTTCTGACGGATGTATTAGTTCACAAAACTGATATTCGCTCATGATGTGAGGGTACGTAGACTGCTGTTACAGGTTAGGTTTGCATCAGGGATAGATAGGAAATCATGTTTGTTTTCTATAATTGTCCACTTCGAATTTGACGTTTGAATTCAACATTTATCTTCGAGCTTAGGGTTTTATTATCAGGATTTAGGAAGTCATTCATATTATATTTTAGGTGATTTGGGCTTGATCGTGGACATCAAATTTGAGGATATATCCACCACAGATTGTGTATTTTCGTGATACTTTACAAAAAATATGGTTAGCAATATAGGAATTGCCAGTAGATATCACACTCTTGATGAGGGACTGTATCTGGCGGAAATCGAAGGCTTCTATACTTAGAGGTCTAAGTTTAGTAGGGTGATATCGCAGATGACCACATAATCAACGTGACCTTCCTCCAATATCACTCCCAGGGGTGTATTGAATCATTCTCGCCTATCGGGAAGTTGCGATATATAATGTATACAAACATCAAGATGACACAACAAGGAAACGCATCGCTAACAACATTTCTACACAGCTGTCATTCAGTTGTCATTCAGCAATTGGGTGCAATTGTTTCAGTGATATCCAGGCGAAATCATTGACGAATGTACAGAGCCTTGGGGATGATTTCTGCCAGAGAAACATGGCCTTGAGGCACGAGCAGGTTTCGCGGAGAAAATAAGCATAGATGTGGGTTTTGTTTCGTGCACTAAGCAAGGAATACCTAGTAATTCGTGAGAACCCACAAAAATACATATCAGTTCAGGAACCCGTTTTGATACTTGGTAACCCCTGAGCGCATCGCGTTCATTCAAGCGTTCACTCCCAAACTGTAGGGAAACCATCCATGAATACAATTCGTGATATTACATATCCCCGCTGGCGTCATACGCGAAGTGCTGATATCATCCCTTCGGAATCCAGCCATCGTCATGGATATATCTATGATGAATGTATGTTTTCTAATATCCACTATCTTTCCTTTCAAATTAGTTGGCGTTCATTTTGCTGAAAATTATCGCTACTAGAACTATGCATACTCCGAAGAAAGCAATATATCACACGTTTATTCTTTTTCGATTGACCATTAAATGAAATGGTATGTATCCATGTATACAATCCATGTGGTACACCATATTATTGGTATGTCATCGATAACTCGATTTACGATGGCTACATCCTTGACCTGTTGGACTCAATCAAATACACCATTTCGTCTTCACGCAATAGGCAGTAGATGCTTCAATGTCGAATTTGCTGGCAGTCAATGTAAACAATCCACGCTGATACAATCCATGGCCAAGATTATTGTTCCAATGTCATCAAGATACATGTGTCATTCTTTAATTCTGGTGAAGATGTAATTATTCCTTTATGTGCTGAATGAGACGGACGTTGGTTGAGTTATCCAAATCTACATGCAACTGGTGTTGGAAGATGGTTCCAGCTCCGTGTTTGATGATCGGTTCGAGGCAGCTAACCGATGATTGATCAGGTGGTAACCGATGATTGATCAGGTGGTTCGGAGTAGTTTCTCTTATGGACATCCAGATGCTATGATATTTATAATTTAATGGATATTTGAATCGAAGTAGTGATAATAAAATTTGGAATCATACCATCGTTTGAGGTTGGACATGGGGAAAGTAAAAAGAAACCATGTTGCTCTATACCATCACTGATCAAATATCGGGAAACACAATTATGATTAGGAGCAGATATTGTCGAAAGCTAATGAGATTTTTTTCAAAATCAAACCTAATTGTTGGCTATTCGCTGTTTGCTAAAACAAACCAATCATCCATAAAATTGATGACTGATTTCAACACTACACGTAACTACTATTATTTATCAAAACAATTACTGATTACGAATAAACTTACAATAGAGAGTATATTTTCCTGCTCATAGGGGTAATACCAATTGAATATGAGTAGAACCCAGCTAATCGCCATATTCCTTTTTTACTTTCATCTTGAGAATGTGACAGAATTCCGATAGATTAGTAAAAGATTGCTACATAAATGTTTATAATGTAAAATATATGACACGTATTCACAGATTTGTCAACCAATTGGATCGCTGGATACATTTTTCTGTCTTATCGAGGAAAAGATGTCTTTGTACTGGTGAGAACTATCCCGGGGTTGTCAGTTCTTTGTCATGCCAAGTTAGAAAACGATATATGTTTCATTTTAGACTTCGATTCCAGGAAATTAGATTGTCTACCCCATTCATCACTGTCAGCACACATTCTTCAGCATAAAGGTATGTCACTGTATTTATATATTGTTTGGATCATTCAAGTTTAAGACTAGGTTTCCACCAGTCTGTATTGTGCAATGTTCGGTTTCTGTATTCACCACAATAAAATAAATATACAGTTTTTCTTTGCCATCTCGTATACAACATAATTATGACAACAAGATGTAATGTTGAGTCCAATTGAAATATTACACGTGTTGGTTAGAATGTATGTTTGGTGCTTCAATAGCATCGCATGCAATTTGGTATCATGCATTCGTAATGATCTTTTGATTCCAGGTTGAGCAAAATTCATCATGAAAAATGCGTTAAACATAAATTCAGCAATAGCCTACATACCGGGGGTGGGGGGAGTTCAAGGATACACAAACTTCAATCAAATTATTTCTCAGATAAATCTCTATGATAACAACAAGGCACGTATACCATTTATTTAAGCAGTTGTCTTTTTCAGTTAGCAAATTCACCAAACGTCATCTTTTAGATAAATCTGAACAACTGTCTTAAAGCTATACAAGGTGATGATATGGGCTCATGGGATCTGATTTTCTCAGACTTCTGGGTGAGATGTTATTTCGCAAAATCACTTATGAGGTGACCGCATGCATACTACCTGGATTATTGCAGATTGAAGTTAAATTTGCATTAGGGATGGATAAGAAATCATGTCATGGGGTGAATTGTATAACAATATATCACTTTTAATTTACATTTGTGTAAAATATGAAAATTATAGTTAGTAGTGTGAAAAAAACAGTGTATTGAATAAGGAAAATTGATGATGTCTATAATCGATGTGGATATTACAATTACGTGTACAATAGACGTCATTTTGGTATAACCTATCTCTCGCAAAGTTCAGCTTACATGGAGAAGGTTAATTGATATACATGTTCAGGTGCCCGTCTGTCAAGTCCGTAAGGCGATCCGTACCGAGCTTACAGATATACATGTACCAGTGTCCTGACTCCACCAGAGGGAATTGGTCGCCATATCGTCATGTTACGTGACACCTGCTCTCAGATAAGACCGCTCCATTTGTATTCCCGGTGTGCGTGGTTCGAAGTTTTCTTTATCGTCGACCTGAAGAAACCTGTTCACTGTCATGACAGAGTTGTTTGTGTGAATCAGTGTTATTTGTGTAAATTGGGTTGAGCAGATGGTCCGATCTTTTAGTTGCAGGCCAGCGCCATGCACATTGGTACAGAAGATTCTCGACCTCAAACCAATTATATTGTGCATGAACCCGCTCGAATTTTAACATGTAGTTGCTATAAATACGTATATTTAATAATACCAATTGAATACCATCTAAGAGTTTTATAAGATTTTTAAGAGAACTTTGTTTTCTCTCACTTCGTATGCCTGATATGACTTTCTGTCCCCGGACTATGAGATTGGATAACGGACCCTGTTTTGTTTGCTCTGAATACTTAATACTGGGCATTGATTCCACGTCTATTACTATAACTGAATCGGTGTCTTTGCAGGTGGATAATTATTTGTCCCCGCGGGCACAATCAGGTCAGTAAACCTAGTATAGTTAGGTTTAACCTAGTATTCGTAATAATGGGGCGTGTACAAAGCTCATTCGATAGGTGGCAGCATTGTAATAGTGGTAATTTTGGCGCCAAATCACTAAGGAATATCGTCTGTTGTGAAGCATGCAGGTGACATTTGGCGCAAAACTTCCGTATGTTTGGAGTAATACCATGGCATCGCCATAATAAATAACGTTATGACGTCATATTACCACTGAAACAGTGCTCCCACCTGGCGATTTGGGCTTTTTCTGCCTATGCCCCATTATGCAGTACAAAGACAACGGAATCAAACTGGTTGGCACGGCGCCCAGTATAAAAAGGTGCCAAAAAGCTCTCACGGTCACAGCTTCCTCAGAAGGTGCCCCTAGACTCATCATATCAGATATTATGAAAACATCATACGTAGTCTCTTCTGATCGTTCCCTATGGTACAACAACTCGGGTAATTTTATTAATATTAGAGATCGCAAAATCAAACTTCCAGATATAATGAAAGCAGAGGGTGATGATTGTCAATATAGTATTAATAAATGTAGAGACTACAAAACCTGTGATATATTAATTACAGATTCACAGTTCACAAGTTCACTTACCAAACGTACATATACTAGCAAAAGTTATGAAAACATAAAATACAAGACCAGCAATATCGTATATGGAATTGAATGCACTATCTGTGGTCTCGTATATATTGGATATACCAAAGGACAGCTTAACGAGAGAGTCAATGGTCATCGTTCCAACATCAATAATCATTCCAATCAACTACTTTATCAAGATTTTAATCAGGATGACCATTCTGTTTTGTCAATGAAAGTTCGAGTATATACCACCATACTAATAGTATGGTGGTATATACCACCATACTAATAGTCTCCCATTAAGTACACCCACCCGCAGGAAACCATAAGAACATTGGATACATGAACTAAGCACAGCTACACCTTATGGCTGTTACGATAATATCAGTTCAGTGGGAAACCTGACGAGCCCAGGATGCAGCCAGTCAATGTAATGAATTTATTTACATCATTTAAACGTAGGAAACGAAGCCATGGACAACGACATTATAATCGACCATCTATTCATAATATTTCCTTTGATGGTCTACTTGAAATATTGAAACAACCACTAGGCCTACACTATGTTCGCACTAAATTATTTGCCATACCTCATGTTAAACTTAAAGAACTAAAGGACCAATGTCCTACCCACTATATCAGAAATACCAATAGCTATGAATTTCGTCTGTATTCCATTATCATGGATATTGTTTATCATCGCCTTTATAAGCCAACACAGACTTCCGAATATATGGCACCCAAATGGTCTTTTCTGAAGATAAAATTTGCCAATAAAGGTATTGATGCAATTAACATCAGTAATATATTACAACATAAGTCTGTTCAGTCCCAGGTACCATCATACTTCACTGACGCGGCCGCTCCATCTATATCCTACTCATATACCAAATCTGTTGCTTCCAAAATATTCAACTACAAACAAACATTGAATGATTTGGATATTGATAATCTCTTACATAACCCACCCTCCTGCACTTGCATTAACTCTCCGTTCATACACGATCCAGTTGGGCATATTATTTCAGGCGACCTCAGTATAGTGGAGAATGAATCATGGAAAGACATTTTGTCCATAGGTCCCAAATATGGAGAGCCCACGTCGTTTTCATGAAGATACAATTTTAAGTTAATCATGGATGCAGTTGAGGAGCATGCCAGAAAATGGACAAAACGAGAAAAGGCATAAACTGATTCTCTGTCAGAATGGGTCAAACAGATTAGGTCATTGGTAAACAAACGTATTAATGTTTTGTCAAAGTCAGTTACTACTAAACATAGCTCTGTCTAATCCCGTGGTTCCTAATAGTTTGTCGAAACTTCAAGAAAAGTTCGTCATTGTCCCTGCAGATAAAGCTTCTAATAATGTTGTTTTTGTTTGTAAAGCATACTATATACAGTGCCTGTTTGACGAACTGGGTATTGCCAACGATACTAATTCCAATAGTACATACCAAGCCATTACCGTGCCCAAACAGGATATCTTATCAAATCATGTGTGTCTATATTGCATTCGTTTGGTATTACTACCTCATGTAAAGATTCTAATCTACCAAACTTATATTGGATCTCAAAGTTGCACAAAAATCCACACAAACAAAATATATTTCAGGTTCAGCATTATGTTCTACCAAAGCCCTTTCTAAAATATTAACTGTCCAAAAGTACTCTGAAACGATCTATTCTAGAAGTGGTATAAACCAAATGTGGATATTAAAAAATCCAAATCTGTATTGGAATATCTACATGCTCACAAAATTTCAAAAGTAACGTCTATCAAAACATGTGATTTCTCCACTTTGTACACAACTATACCTCATTCTGAACTGAAGTCTCAGTTCAAAAAACTAATCAATAACTCATTCTTCTCTAAAAAGGGACAACGTCGGTACCACTATATTGTAGTTGAATATAATACCGCTTATTTTGTTAAAGGCGACTCTGATGCCCCATACAAATATAGGTAGAGGTATGCGACCTTAGAGTTAGACCAACTATGCTTCATCGCTTTTGTATACTAGTGTTGTATCTGACAACATGTTAAATCAAAACAAGCTCCATGCTTGAAATGTTGATACTGATGGTTGATTCAAATATTGTGACATGAACTGTTCCTTTCTCTCATCTTTTTTATACAAACGGCGAAGTTCTTATTTACCAATGCATGCCTGTCTCAGAGATGGATTATCCACCTATTTGCTTGTGAGAAAGGCCTATCTTTGTCTCTTTTTATCCGGGAGAGGATATATTTGTTTTGGTGACAACTATTCCCGTGCTGTCAGTTCCTTGTCATGCGAAGTATTGAGAATATGTATGCTTTCATTGTATACTTGGATTTCAGGAAATTGGATTGTCTACCCCATTCATCACTGTCAGAACACAGTTTTCAGCATGAAGGTAAGCCATTGTATTTATATATTGTTTCTATAATTCAAGTTCAAGACCAGGTTTTCATCAGTCTGTCCTGCGCGATGATCGGTTTTGTATTCACCACAACGAAGAAATGATAATAATCTTTCCCTTGTCATCTCGTATTCAACAGGTGACAAGAGATGCAATGCTGAGCATTATTTGATATGGTGGCTTCTCAGTTCGTCATTTTGCTCAGAACATATACTTAATACTACAATAGTATCACAGGCAATTCGGTATCACGCCTTTGTGATGATCTCCGGATTACTGGCAGAAGGAGAGGATTTAAGGATGAACAAACTTCAATCGAATTATTTACCGTATAAAATGCTATATGTTATTAAGATGTGTATACTAGTTATTATCCAAGATGATGATATGGGTTGATTCCCACAAAATGATCTGCTGACAGTTCTAAAAATTAGTTCGCAAGACAGTAACTGATATTCGCTTATGATGTGGGGGCATGTAGACTGCTGTTACAGGTTAGATTTGCATCAGGGGAATAGGATAGGAAATCATGTTAGTTTTCTATTGTCCACTTCGACTTCAACGTTTAACCTAGATTTTTATTATGAGGATTTAGGAAGTCACTCAAACTTAATTTTGGGTGATCTTGGGATTTATCGTAGACCTCAAACTTGAGGCTATATCCACCACAGATTGTGTATTTTATGACAATATATTACATTCTAGTTACATTTCATCCAAAATATGGTTTTGTGGTGAGCAATATGTGAATTAATAGTAGATATCACACTCCTAATGAAGGACTTATTTGGTGGAAATCGAGAGCTTCAGCCCTGAGATTTTCACCAGATGAAGACCTACTTATAGCAGGGTAATATTGCAGATGGCCAACGTATAATTCCACATAATCAACGTGACCTACCTCTGATATCACCCGCAGGGGTGTACGGAATGATGAATATTATAATGTTGATGCTTCTCTGACTATACCCGATGAAAATTATTAGAACTACATGTATGATTCAAATATAATATAATATAATATAATATAATATAAAATAATATAATATAATATAATATAATATAATATAATATAATATAATATACAAATATTCGAATAACCTGTCTATGAGCAATCCTGAATTGGATCATACATGTTTCCAATGGGTAATGCACAAGTTTTCTCTCAAAGTTATTTCATGAAAATTGATTTATATACAATGTGCCCGTCGGTAAAATCCGTAAGGCGATCCGTTGTGTGGTGATGTTTTATCACCAGACCGATATTACAGGTGTGGAGAATTATGTACACTCTCGATATTTATAGAGGGTGATTTTTTTCATGTTTCAAATCAATAACCTATATATACCAGTACTTATTATTTGTATGATCCAACGCTTACCACAGCCCAAAAAGCCACCCACAAAGCATTCCATGCATACATTCCATTACCAACTTTTCCAAAACAAAACCTTCATGTAGCAGGAGTTGAGAATGGGAGTTCTTTGAAGATAGATACGAAGCCATGGGCACCATATCTTTGTAGATTTACCTTGATGCGATTTTATGTCTTCGTTAGCGAGGAAAGACACGTGGCGCACTGCTATTCGGACACGAAAAAATAGGCTTAGTGACACAGCTCCCATCATTCTAAAAACATACCATATTAGCTACATATTAGCCTTTTGGGGCAGCGTTGGACTTTTGTGTCAGCCACCATCAGGTGCAAACCTACGGAGCCCCTAAGAGGACATGCAGAAAATAAATTTGGAGTGACAACTGATCATTTCGAGCGCTCGAAATCATTTCGAGCGCTTGAAATAAATTAATTCGAGCTCTCGAAATCATTTCGAGTGCTCGAAATAATAATTTGAGCACTCGAAATCATTTCGAGAGCTCGAAATAAGTTAATTCGAGCACTCAAAATCATTTCGAGCGCTCGAAATGAATTAATTCGAGCTATCAAAATGATTACGGGTGCTCGAATTAATTGCAATTACATCCGCGGCTATGTTGGTTGGAAGGGAGGGAGGCATCAAGAACTGTAAATAAATAAATAAATGATTAAATAAATAACAATTAGCTATTCCTTGACAGGTATCTGTGTGCATTTGTGAAAACTGATCCATACTTGGGTGCAATTAGTAGTAGTAAAGTATTGACAGATATAATTTTGTTGGTGAGAAAACTGGTTGCAATTAACAGTTAACACAGATTCATCTGTGAATCTACGACCAATTGGAGTTTAGGACTATGAATATCCTTATCTATATATTAGGGTCGTAAATCCAAGTGATTTGGGAAAATTCTGTCAGTACTTTACTAGTACTAATTGCAACTGAGTACGAATCAGTTTTCACAAATGCAAACAGATACCTATCAAGGAAGAGTTAATTGTTATTCATTTATTTATTCATTTATTTATTTATCGTTCCTAATGCCTCCCTTCTTGCGCATCCAACATGGCCGCTGATGTAATTGCAATTATTTCGAGCTCTCGAAATCATTTTGATAGCACGAAATGATTTCGTGCGCTCGAAATGATTTCGAGAGCTCGAATTAATATTTCGAGCGCTCGAATTAACATTTCGAGCGCTCGAAATGATTTCGAGCACTCGAAATGATCAGTTGTCATTCTAAATTTATTTTCTGCATGTCATCTTAGGGGCTCCGTACAAACCTTTATCATGATTCGAACTTACTTTCATTCACCACACATAGAATTAGATCTGAGAGAAGCGTCCCATTTTCTCATGTATTGTATTTAAAACCATCACCGAGTAAAATATAGTAGAAAGTATAGAGAAGTATACAGAATTTACTGCGATTCCTTATTTTCTCAGGATATAATACTAATCTATATTATATCTCCTTGATAAATAAACTAATGGTTACTTAGTACTAATGCTTTCCTTATAGGGTCAAAATGGAGCATCAGTACTATCATATTCAGAAACTCCCAGTTTCTCCTCCAAATGCACATGAAATGTTTCTCTTTTGGTTCGTATAGTTATAATAGAGGCATTCTTCAATGTATATGTGAATTTCCGTGTTGATTGGAGCTGTTACTGTGCGCATGATTACACATGAACAAACCGGCCCTCTCTGGGAGTTTGCTATCCAAGGAATTCGCCAGGCATCAGCAGCTTATGGTCAAATGCTTGTAGCGTGTGATCTATTCCTACAACATGTGCTGCTTCTTTTATATTTTGTAAGTTGTATATTGCTTCAAGATACTTTAAATTTTATCAAAATTGGTCCATTTTGAAAGTGATTCCTATCATAAAGCGTTACAATGGAGTTAAGTGGCATTCCTATATGATATGTGTTTGATAACCTAAACTGAGGACATGGAATTTTGTGCATTGTAGACTTGTAGCAGATTTTGTGACATTCCTTCAATTTGTATTTATATGGTGTGCAGCGTTCATGATTTTTTCACCATTGCAAACCATAATTTTCGTTCACATGTATTTGTATTACATAATATGTGGGACTATATCTACATGAAATTCATCACCATAACTTATATAGTCGATCCTAAATAAACTAAGTTAGGCGTTGCAGAATGCATTTGATATATTATTGGCAACTTTTGCATCATTTTGGTGAAATACGCATTTTTTCTGAACATTTTTAACCTTAATTCTTTTTGATATTGCTGCAGAACCACTCCATGTGTCTCTTGCCATTTGTTCAATTGTAGTCAGTCATATAATCTATTAACCTATTAATTTCATTTCAACCTATTAACCTATTCATTTCATATATCACATAAAATATTACTCTGATAAAACAGAAATCGTATTTTAAGCAAATTGTCCATTTTTATGTATGTTACTAAAATCAAAATCTTGGATTTTTTTTAAAATTAGTGTGACGAATATCGTTCACGGCCGATATCAAGCCGATAAATCTTGATCGTTGTGCGGATCAATAAGCCGGCAGTTCAATTTAACTGTTTATTGTGGCGATAAATTCCGATGGCACACTCGCTCACAATCAGGGCCGCAATTTCACATATAGTCCACGATTATCCCAGTCGATTAATATTCCTATTATAGTCCTTCGTATATCTTGCACATATATCCAACAGTTTATATATCACTTGTATTTAGTTCGTATTTATATCGACAATCTTCACAGGCACTATATTTTGCACGTCCTGTCACTGGGATCTCTACCACTCTTCTGCGCAGATAAGTGGGGCCGAGGGATCATGTGCTTGTGTAATTTCCCGCCAAGTGTATGCGGTGTTGTGATTGGTCGAATGTATGCTGCAATGCGTTGATGTCACCGGGAAAGTGGGTTTCCCCGGCTCGTGTCAATACTTGTAATGCCTGTTTCTGTGCACGTGATGTGTGGGGTATGTGTGTCAAGTTCTATGTTTAGAAGTCAGTGCATGTGAAGGTCAAGGCCGAGTATCTTGGGTCGAGTGTACCGAACAAGTGGGGCCGCAGGTGCGTGGTTTGACCTGTGTATGTAACCATGACTACATGGAGTTTATGCTTGTGATCGTATAGTATGTACTTGTCCTGTATGTAAGTCATGTAGAATGAATGTTTGTTGTGGAAATGTGTAGTGCGCGGGAGGGACGGGAGTAACAGTCGCTAAAATTACTACATAACACCCCTTCATTAATCCTACGCCCTCGGGATTACCCTCCCCGGACCCTACCGTCGCCAAAAACTAAACAATAAAAAGCTAAGAAGTCCTAAAGGTCAAACCCAAAAAACACTCACACACACACGCCGCGCGAAATGAGAAAACACTTCATACAATAAAAATTTCCTAACCGTCAAAATAAACGTCAGCGGTCAGTCCGTCATTAGTCACTACGATGATACATTTACAAATACATTCATAACAATGACTGATGAAGAATGGAATGTTTGATATGGAATGTATGAACAAAACTTCCTCGACGTTTCAAAGCGAAACGGAACTAAAACTTTAAGAGTCTATTGAACTGAAAAAGAAAAGTTGGTATTAACCTTAACTAATTACATGTATAATACTAAACTGCCGTGACTAGGCTATGATGATGTTATGTACAACTATTTACAACATATGTCCATATACCGTGACCAGGATTGTCTGGTCAACTCGGGGCCGCATCAGAAGGGGCCGAACAGTTCAGGGTCGATTCTTATTCCCTCTCCCGTCCACGTTTGCCAGCGAGAGGAGGCTGGGCCGCAGGAGATGCCTGACGCATCAAGGTAAGCTGTTCGTCCGGAGGGAGCTTTGGCAATATGGCGACGATGGTCGCCAAGAGGTCCTCCGGAATGGCCGCTGTAGATGGGGTCGATGAAGCCGCAGTTTGTGGTTCGGTCGGGGTCGAGGTAGTGCGGAGTTGTTCGACCTCCTGCCGAAGATCTGTCACTTGATCCTCTAGTTGCGTGACTCTAGCACGCAGGCGTCGATTCTCCTCCGACAAGTCGTCTGGAAATGTGGGTTGGTGACGCTCATGTAGCGAACCCATGGCGAAGCCCACTGAAAGGCCGTTGTATTCGGCTTGCCGGATGTGATGGTCCATGGCCGACACGTACTCTCGCCGAATGAGTTGTAGATGCTGCTGGGCCATGTCGTCGGCTCGCGCCAGTGCCACAGTTGGAAGATGCTCTTCCGCTTCCGAAGGCAAGAGCAAGGGGTCGGCACTGTGCATAACCTGGTTCAGGCGATCAATCCAAAAATCGTCATGATGGCCGATCAAGTTTGGAAGCCTCCGAGCGTCCTCGTCCCGAATGGGGTTTTGCAGGGTCGGATTTTGGCCTGGCAGGGCCTGTAGGCCGGGCAATGTTCGAGTCGACAGCCGGCTCCCATGTTGCCGCAAGAATTGGTAGTCGGCGGCAAATTCTCCCGATCCGTGCAAGGGAAGAAACTCGTCCAGATCTCGATGGAGAGATTCCAACTGTCCGGGGTCGTCAATCTTGAGCCGAGGTCGATCATGATCGGTTCCTTGAGTCGGCACGGACAATGCCGGTGACACATCTTCGGTGAGGTAAGGAGGCAGCGGGGTAGCCTCCACCATCCTCCTGGACGGTGTGGTCGACTCTCTCGGGGCCAGTGGATCTGCTGGGGTCGAGGGTTCGGGCGAATCCGTCGTGATCTCCCTTAGAGGAGGCGGCCGGTCGGGTTCCTCGCTGGGAGGTTGGGTCGTCCGAGCGGGAGTCAGCATGGGCTCCGCGGGCTTCTTCTCCAAAGGGGGAAACTCCTCTGGCGGGGGAACTAGTCCCTCTCGAACCCTGTAATCGGTCACATTAGAGGCCGTGGGTCGTTCCACTATCATCCGTCGTGGAATGACATCCGAAGGTCGGGTCCGTGTCGGGGTCGAACTTGACGTCGTGGTAGCCGAGGATACCGTCGTCGAAGACACGACAGCCGCGAATGTCGTGGATCCGCTGGAAGTCGTCGTCGTTGGGGCCGTCACCGGAACCTCTTCAGCCATTCTTACCGAAGTGGTCTGGTATGTAATGGGCCGAGTGAAAAATATGGTGCTGGGCCGACGTACACGTACCCACGTGTTCATTGTCTCTATGTCGCTCACCATGCGGGCGAGCCGAACTTCGTCCGCTGGAGTCGTCGCCCGATTGTACTCCAAGCGACGGAGAACCTGTTGGACTTCCGGGGCCGAATTTGGTGGGTACTGGTCGAAAAGTTCCGGGGCCATATGCCAGATCCCAAAAGTCAAGACGGTATTGACATCTCTCCTGAAGATGGGAATATTAGCCGGAACTCGAGGGGGCCGATAATTGGGATTCGGCTGCATGTCAACTCTGCAGCGCAGCGTGAACCTCACCAGCATGGGGCCGGTTGCCGTGAGCCTTCCTTCGTAGTAAAACGGGAAGGACGTGACATGTAGCGGGGTCGACTGTGAAAGATGCTGAAACATCTCCTCCTGGGCCAGGGTGATGAAGCCGTCACGAGCCGGACATACGAAAAATCGCAGGAACGGGAAATGATACGCTAGAACATGTGCGTCTAGCGTCTGGGTCGAACGGGAGGGTCCCCGACGTGGCACGGTAGACCACTGTCACTCTCCATCTCCTTCCTCCTCACCAATGCAGAACGGACACGCGTATTGTCCGTCTCCACTCTGAAGCGGGGCCAGTGTCAGGTTATTACTCTCCGACAGGGTTGACGGCTCGTCAAAGTTGTGGACGTGTCCATAACCTGCACTCCGGTTCCGTCTGCTGAGGGGAACTTGAGTCCAGTCGATTGGCCGAGTACCGTATGGCGTTATCGGTGGTGGTACCAACGCCATCAGTTCCGCTACTTGTCGGCGGAATGTCGAAATCGGGGTCGAAGATCCGGAGCTGCTCCGGGACGAATCGCTTGAAGTGGAGCTGCCACCTGTGCCCTGTCTCCTCTTCATATTGGTATATGCGCGCTTGGTGGGCGAGCGCGTTACCTTGGGCCGAACAACTGTAGGACTGGTCGCAGGTGATGTCGGGGCCGGCGCGATCGGGGCGATCGCCTGTGGAGCCGAGCTGGGCTGCCGAGCTGCAGCCGACGCTTGTTGAGCCTCCTCGGCTGCTTTCCGGGCCTCAATGGCTTGGCGAACAATCCTCCCGCCTTCCTCGAGTAGGCGGAAGCGCTCAGGGTCGGTCGAAAAGGGATCGTCCTGGGTCGGGCTAGGCGTGTGGCGCACTCCTCTTTGCGCCAACTTATCCCGTACTGTTTTGGGTCGAGCGCCGGTCTCCGATCCACTTGCCGTGTCGCTGAGCGTGACTGGGTCGAGCTGCTCAGGCTGCGAGTCGGGGCCGGACGAAGATTCGTTGTCGGGGACGATTATGGGATGATCCGATTCATCCCCGGTGTCGACTACTTGAACGGTGATGTTATCGCCGTCCAACTTGACTGTGCGGGGCCGATTTTCACCTGGGTCGCCATTTTCCCGGTCGTCTCCGGGTTTGTCAGCCATGCTGACGGGCCGAAATTAGGTCGGAGTACTCCCTAAGTACTGACTAGGCTGGTTGTAACAGAGTCCGGATTTCTTCAAAACCAGCCTAGTTCAAATGCCGATACACAAAGCCGTATTATCTCCAAAGTCTTGTGACCAGGATTTCAATTCCAACAAAGTTCACAAGCCGACAGTATCTCTCACTATTTCACAGTTTTTATAACAATGGTCCGCACTTCAAGTAATCCGAAACTTTAATACCGTCCTTCTCCTTCAAAGTCTCAGGCGCAAATGACCTGATTGCCGCTAATCTTCACAGCCGTACACAAAGATGCTGACAGCATCTCGATTCTTAGAACTGGGTCGGGGGGCGCTCTCTATCTGTATAGAAAACGTCTTTACGCTATGTATCATTGTTCCAAGCGTACACACAGCAAGGCGGGGCCGTCGTCAAGGAAACGCAGAGCGATCCTTCTCTGACCTCTTGGATCAGTCCATTACGACAGTAGGGGTGTCCTCACACTGTCCAGATTTCCGTATGTCCATCTGCCGTCCCCTGGATAACTCGTTCCGAATCATTGTCTATTTGTACTAGTCGACTGTTCGAATTACTGGGCTCTTTTTGCCCGATGACTCACTATTGTCTTTATCAAGGGAGATTTCATGTGGGTGCTGTAAACAGCTAAAATGTTTATTAGCGCTCGTGCGTACCTTGTGAACTAATCAGTCTATCATTCCTTCTCCCACAAATTAGCGCACAATAAACTACAGGGTCGAATTGCTGTTTCACAGACGACACACAGTTATTAAAGGCTAAGATATGAATATCAATCACTCACAGGGGCGGACATCGTTCCATTCATTTTCAGCCAGTTCACAGGACGACGGGGCCGCAAATATTGTAGGGGTCGAAATTGCAATGAACTGGGTCGGTCACACCGCGGCGCTTTGAATATTTGGGTGATGAATTTGGTGACAGGCCGCATCTTGGCATGATAGCTATATAGTGACTGGTTCCCGTACCACTGGGCCGTTCCTCCGAATATTACATGGAGTGAGTAGAGGCTCTGTCGACGCATACTCCGGAACGAATCACACTATCACCTCTTCGACAACTAAGTGGCCTTACTCACAGTGTGACTGGTATTTATCCTCTTCGGCTGGCACATGGATTGAAGCTTTACATGATAATTTTTAGTCATTGCGTAACATACGCTTTGATCAATGGTACATGTTATACGGGGTCGAAACACATATCATAATGCAACCAATTTTTCACCAGCATCATAATTATAATATCATATCTAGTGTGTATATAACGAGTTTGCCTCACTGAAATCTTGTACATATTAAATGCATATATTGTTATTGTAATATAATATATTATTATTGGGAAAGACATGATATCATAGTCCATTAGACATGCATAATTCATCATCAATGATATCAATCAGATAACAAGGCCGGGGTTATCTGTATCGGGCCGGTTTGCGTGCGTTGCGTCTGGGTCGACATGGTCGTGCAGGCGGGGGCGTAGCCTCGCTTGTCTCAGGGTCGGAAGATACCACAGGCTTTTGCCTGCGCGTCTTGCGTGCCGGTTTTGGAGTGTCGGAACTTGATCTGCGTGATCTTTTCCGTTGTCGATGTCGACTTGAGCCGGATGAAGTCGGAGATCGCGATTGACGATCCTGGGTCGTTGGCGAATCAGACTCAGCTGTTTGGTCTGAATCGGTATGTCGATCTTGGACTGTTACCTCCCAAGGGTAATAGAACTCCTTGAGAAGTCCCATGGGGTCAGGTGACTGTTCTGGGTCGGACTTGCTTGACGACGACATGGGTCGGACAGGGTCGGAGTAGATGTGGGCCGCTTGGTTGTCACCTTCGTATGGCTTGAGCACATCCAGATGAACAACACGAGTGTTCCGAGGGTTGGAAACCAGGGCGATTCGGTAATCCACCTCGGTTACACGGTCGATGATCCTCCAGGGACCAGTCCAGGGCCGAGCGAACTTATTATTCTGCGTGAGTTGCAGATAATAATACCGGACCAGTTCGCCTGGTTGAAACTGGGGTCGTGGTTTTGCGTGGGCATCGTAACCCATCTTTTGCCGAATTGCCGCTTTTTCGAGATGGTCTTGGGCGAAACCGTGGGCCGTCCTGATGGCTTGCCGCAAATACTCCACATACTCCGGACCACACGGAGGTAGAGGCTCAGGGTCGTAGGTCGGAAACATGAGGTCGACTGGCAAGTTACACTCATGTCCATACACCATCAGATGCGGGGTGCATCCCGTGGACGAGTGTACTGAGGTTCGATAGGCCATTAACACATATGGCAAGTGCAAGTCCCAATCATTTGCACGATCGCTGACGAACGCACTCAGCATGTTGAGCAATGTCCTGTTGAATCGCTCAACTTGGCCGTCGGTATGGGGTCGGTATGGGGTCGTACGAATCTTCTTAGCGCCCAGTAGACGCACAACATGCCGGAACAGGGACGACTCAAACTCAGTACCTTGATCGCTATGGACCGCTTTGGGGACACCGTGGTAGACTATCCACCGATTCACCAGGGTGTCGGCAACATTTTTGGCCGTATGTCGCCGTAGCGGAAAAGCGTCAGTGTACTTCGTAAAGTAGTCCGACACGACTAGGACATACCGATGGCCTCTTCCCGTGACCTTGTGGGTGTCGAGGATGTCCATTGCTATTCTGTCGAACGGCGCTCCTGTTGGTAGCTGTGTCAGGGGCGATCTTTTTGGGGCCGGTTTACCCTTGCGGGTCACACATTGCGGGCAGCGGGCACACCAGCGGGCGACGTCCAACGCCAAGCCGGGCCAGTAGAATCGGCGCCTGACTCTCTCAATGGTACGCTGTATGCCGAGATGTCCGACAATCTTTAGGTCGTGTAGTTGGTGCAGAACTTGTGTCCTGAGTGCTACGGGGAGCACGGTTTGCACCACAGGCCGTCCGACGGGGTCGGGTTTTATATGTCGAACCAGCACTCCGTCTTGTAGCGCCAGGAGGTTCCAGCGGGAAACAAGTGTCTTTACCTCCTCTCCTTGGCGGGCAACTTCTCTAGAGTCGGGCTTGGTGCCGGCTAACATCCATTGCCGCACTTTTCCGACGCTGGGGTCGGCTTGCTGTGCCGCGACAATGTCCTGGGTCGAATAGTCCGAAAGCCACTTTTGTCCATCAAGTGTGGCGTCCAAAGCACGGACTCGAACAACTTGGCGTGCCGAAACTAGCTGGGGCAAGACCGGTGATGTTATCGAATCACTGTCCAGGAGGTCTGCCCTTGTCTGGGTCGGAACAACAGTTATCCGACGAACTGGAAGTTCTCCGGAACTTGTTTCTGGGTTGGTCGGAGGTGTGACGAGTCGTCCGGGACAGTCTTGGTGTTTACAACTGTGGCACCGTGACAGGCCGTCGGCGTTACCGTGTAGTTTTCTAGGTCGATGCTCTATCCGAAAGTCATACTGCTGTAGCTTGGCGAGCCACCTAGCGAGCATGCTGTCGGCGTCGCTGTAGTTTTTCAGCCACCTCAGCGAGCTATGGTCGGTCCGGAGGAGGAATTTCCTACCCCAGAGGTAGTGCCGATAGTGTTGCACCATCTCAACTACTGCCAGTAGTTCCCGATAGGTGGTGCAATAATTCCGCTGGGTCCGGGAAAGGGTTTTACTGGCGAACCCGATGGGGATCTCCTTCCCGTTAACCCTTTGTGAGAGGGCGCCTCCCACAGCAAAGCCGCTTGCATCCGTGTCGAGGATGAAGTAGTCGTTCGGTTTCTGGGTCGGATGAGCGAGCTTTGGCGCCTTGATGAGGGCGTCGCGGAGTCGCTGGAAAGCCCGTCGCTGGGCCGGTCCCCAAGTGAAGTGGCATTCACCTCGGGTAAGCGCTACGAGAGGTTCAGCGATCTCAGCGTAGTCCTTGATGAATCGCCTGTGGTAGTTGGTGAAACCAAGGAAAGCCCTGACGTCGGTGATCTCGCACGGGGTCGGCCATTCCCTGATGGCTTTAACTTTGTTGGGGTCGACTCGGATTCCTTGGCCGCTCACTATGAACCCTAAGTACAAGATTTCCCGTTGGAACAACTCACACTTCTTGGGCTGAAGTTTCAGGCCTGCCGATCTGATTCGATCCAGGACCGCTTCCAGGTTTGCGAGTGCCTGATCAAATGTTCTGCCGTAAGCTATCACGTCGTCGAGATAGCACATACACCGGGTCCACAAGTAACCACGAAGTATGGTCTCCATAAGCCGTTCGAAGGTTGCCGGGGCGTTGCTAAGGCCGAATGGCATGACCTTAAACTGATAAAGTCCCTTCCTTGTGGCGAAGGCAGTCTTCGGTCTGTCGCTGGGGTCGACTTCGACCTGCCAGTAGCCGGAGGCCAGGTCTAGGGCCGAGAAGTAGTTGGCGCCTGCCAGGGCGTCATGAGTGTCCTGAATGTTGGGCAAGGGATACGAGTCCTTGCGGGTGACGTCATTCAGGAGCCGATAGTCGACGCAAAATCTCACTTGGCCGTTCTTTTTCCGTACGAGCACTACCTGTGCGCTCCAGGGCGAATCTGACGGCTCAATACACCCCAAGCGGAGCATCTTGTCGACCTCCTCGTCGATGATGCTTTGCTGCGCCTGAGGGACGCGTCGCTGTCGTTGCCGAATCGGGGCAGAGTTGCCGGTGTCGATCCTGTGTTGGACGACTTGAGTCCGTCCCAGTTGGCCGTCCGGGTGCATGAACGTGTCCTGGTATTGGTGAACCAGGTTGGCGCACTGCCGATGCTGTTCTGGCGTTAGTCCAGCGCGATCCACCATTTCTTGCAGATGTGGCGGTAGGTCGCGGTAGTGACTGACGTCTACCGGGGACGGGTCGGGCTCTTCTCCGGGTCGTGGCAGAGCTCCGACGACACTTTCGACAGGGCTGGCTATGGCGACAGGGTCGGAACGGGTGAGCGTAATGCCGGTATCTGCTGGATTGACTACCGACACCTTTACGCACTGCCGATTCAGGGTCGTAAGTGTTCTTCCCATAATGAGGTCGGTCTCCTCGGGAAAGGTCGTTAGTGGCTGAACTATCCTCGGGTGTTGTCGGACTCGGACCCGGGAAGTCGGGACCAGCTCCACTATTGCTTTGCTGCGTGCGGGGACGGTGACAGCTCGTCGCACGCCCATTCTGACAACATTGGCCTCAATGTCTTTATGTGCGAACAGGATCTCCTTGTGTACCTGTATCGTCCCTTCACCGTAGTTCACCACAGCGTGAGCTTGCCGGAAAAAGTTCATGCCGAGAATCATGTCGTCATGTATGTCAGCCACACAAAAGGTCACAATCATATGGTTGGTTCCGACCTGTATTGGAAGGTCGATCAGTCCATCGATTGGACTTGACTGTCCATTGACGTCACGAATAGTAGCCGAAGTCGATCGCAAATGCCGCTGGTCGCCGGGGACGTGACGTAGCTGGTCGCGTCGGAGCAGGGAGATCTGCGCTCCGGAGTCGAGTACAGCCTTTATCGTCTTGTTTCCGACATGTACCGGCAACTTCCAGCATCTGTGATTGGCGGCGCTGGAGTTGTTGATGACAGGCGGAATTTCGGGGTCGTCTGGCGGTGGCCTGAAGAGTGTGTGAAGAGGCGGCAGTTTGGATTCCGGTCCGCTCGGAAAGGCATAGAATCCTCCGTCGTCGGAGATCCATTCAACCTCGGACATTTCCTACCCCAGAGGTAGTGCCGATAGTGTTGCACCATCTCAACTACTGCCAGTAGTTCCCGATAGGTGGTGCAATAATTCCGCTGGGTCCGGGAAAGGGTTTTACTGGCGAACCCGATGGGGATCTCCTTCCCGTTAACCCTTTGTGAGAGGGCGCCTCCCACAGCAAAGCCGCTTGCATCCGTGTCGAGGATGAAGTAGTCGTCCGGATTCTGGGTCGGATGAGCGAGCTTTGGCGCCTTGATGAGGGCGTCGCGGAGTCGCTGGAAAGCCCGTCGCTGGGCCGGTCCCCAAGTGAAGTGGCATTCACCTCCGGTAAGCGCTACGAGAGGTTCAGCGATCTCAGCGTAGTCCTTGATGAATCGCCTGTGGTAGTTGGCGAAACCAAGGAAAGCCCTGACGTCGGTGATCTCGCACGGGGTCGGCCATTCCCTGATGGCTTTAACTTTGTTGGGGTCGACTCGGATTCCTTGGCCGCTCACTATGAACCCTAAGTACAAGATTTCCCGTTGGAACAACTCACACTTCTTGGGCTGAAGTTTCAGGCCTGCCGATCTGATTCGATCCAGGACCGCTTCCAGGTTTGCGAGTGCCTGATCAAATGTTCTGCCGTAAGCTATCACGTCGTCGAGATAGCACATACACCGGGTCCACAAGTAACCACGAAGTATGGTCTCCATAAGCCGTTCGAAGGTTGCCGGGGCGTTGCTAAGGCCGAATGGCATGACCTTAAACTGATAAAGTCCCTTCCTTGTGGCGAAGGCAGTCTTCGGTCTGTCGCTGGGGTCGACTTCGACCTGCCAGTAGCCGGAGGCCAGGTCTAGGGCCGAGAAGTAGTTGGCGCCTGCCAGGGCGTCATGAGTGTCCTGAATGTTGGGCAAGGGATACGAGTCCTTGCGGGTGACGTCATTCAGGAGCCGATAGTCGACGCAAAATCTCACTTGGCCGTTCTTTTTCCGTACGAGCACTACCTGTGCGCTCCAGGGCGAATCTGACGGCTCAATACACCCCAAGCGGAGCATCTTGTCGACCTCCTCGTCGATGATGCTTTGCTGCGCCTGAGGGACGCGTCGCTGTCGTTGCCGAATCGGGGCAGAGTTGAGTCCGTCCCAGTTGGCCGTCCGGGTGCATGAACGTGTCCTGGTATTGGTGAACCAGGTTGGCGCACTGCCGATGCTGTTCTGGCGTTAGTCCAGCGCGATCCACCATTTCTTGCAGATGTGGCGGTAGGTCGCGGTAGTGACTGACGTTTCCGGGGACGGGTCGGGCTCTTCTTCGGGTCGTGGCAGAGCTCCGACGACACTTTCGACAGGGCTGGCTATGGCGACAGGGTCGGAACGGGTGAGCGTAATGCCGGTATCTGCTGGATTGACTACCGACACCTTTACGCACTGCCGATTCAGGGTCGTAAGTGTTCTTCCCATAATGAGGTCGGTCTCCTCGGGAAAGGTCGTTAGTGGCTGAACTATCCTCGGGTGTTGTCGGACTCGGACCCGGGAAGTCGGGACCAGCTCCACTATTGCTTCGCTGCGTGCGGGGACGGTGACAGCTCGTCGCACGGCCATTCTGACAACATTGGCCTCAATGTCTTTATGTGCGAACAGGATCTCCTTGTGTACCTGTATCGTCCCTTCACCGTAGTTCACCACAGCGTGAGCTTGCCAGAAAAAGTTCATGCCGAGAATCATGTCGTCATGTATGTCAGCCACACAAAAGGTCACAATCATATGGTTGGTTCCGACCTGTATTGGAAGGTCGATCAGTCCATCGATTGGACTTGACTGTCCATTGACGTCACGAATAGTAGCCGAAGTCGATCGCAAATGCCGCTGGTCGCCGGGGACGTGACGTAGCTGGTCGCGTCGGAGCAGGGAGATCTGCGCTCCGGAGTCGAGTACAGCCTTTATCGTCTTGTTTCCGACATGTACCGGCAACTTCCAGCATCTGTGATTGGCGGCGCTGGAGTTGTTGATGACAGGCGGAATTTCGGGGTCGTCTGGCGGTGGCCTGAAGAGTGTGTGAAGAGGCGGCAGTTTGGATTCCGGTCCGCTCGGAAAGGCATAGAATCCTCCGTCGTCAGAGATCCATTCAACCTCGGACATGCTGTCCGTTCTGGTGCCGTCGGCGGTCGGGGGTGACACCCCTTCAGGACGACGGTTTCCACGTGGTGGCCGTTGCGGTCGCGGTGCGGACACCCCTTCATGAAAAGAGGCCGGTTTCGGGGTCGGAGCTTGACATTTCGTACACACCCCTTCAAGGAGCTGAGGTGTGGGCTGGGCCGGCTGCGGTGTCGTTATTGGTGTCGTTATCGGTACAGTAGTCGTGACAACCGCAGATGTGGAGCGGGGAACATTGTCCTGTTGTCTGGAAGGCCCTTGCTCCTCAGCACCTTCCCCTACTGGTTTGACGATGGGGTCGGAGGTGTTGGTGGGGCCGGTTTAGTTTGGTTACCGGTTTGGTTAGGTACTGACAACACTTGAGCTGTCCTTCTGTCAGTACCGGGACCATTAGGCCGAAATGCTAGCGGTTTCATGCCGTTGCGCACTAGCACATCCTTAAGCCGAAAGCACCGCATCCAGCGATGACCGGGCTTCTTGCAGAAGAAGCAAATCATGGGTCGTCCGGGTTGCGGTGGTCGATCACCTTTCATCGGGGCCGTTGTTCGCAGGACAGAAAAGATAGCCGCTTCCTCACATAGTCCATTCTCGTCACTAAGGACGCACTGGAAAGCTTCAGCCACCCACTCGCGTGAGCAGGCCAGCACTGAATGTTCGTCGCAACCCTGTAGGCCGGTAGTGTCGCTGTCCGCGGGGTCGTAGTAGGCCGCAACTTGCTCTGTGGTTAGTGTTTCCCCCTGAGTGACTTGTCCCATGGCACAAGATAGTTCTTCATTAACAGGGTCGTCTTCCGCGTATCCGCTTGCGGAAATGTCGGCACGTCGCGTGCCTCGGTGTCGATCTCTGGCTGTCCTCTGCTGACGACTCTCTACTCTGAGAACGGCCGTTAGTGCCTCACTGTAACTGTTAGAAGTGAGGGCGCACAGTTTATTGGCAATGGGGTCGGGTTGGCCGTTAACGAATTGTGCAATTACAGTTCGTTGCCGCGACGCTGGCATAACGTCATTGAACACTTGCTCCGCCAGGGCTTGGAGTCGTGTGTACTCTACCACCGTTGGCTCGGTCGGTATGCGTGAGTACATTTCTGGCGCGGGGTCGTGTTGTCTCGGCGTCATGGGCGGCGCCAGGGGTCGATTGGCCGAATAAGCGTTCGGCGGGATCGGTTCCGGAGCATTGTCAGACTGACAAACCCACTGTCGTATCCGAGAGTTACTTGGTGGGTGCGTAACCATTGACGTGTCTATGGTTACCGGCCGAACGTTCACTGCTAATTGTTCTGGGTCGATATCACGATCTACGCTCGCTCTTTGGCGTGAGCGCGTATAGTTTCTGTCGGCAAAGTCACTTTTCTGGGTCACTCTAGGCGGCGTGGCCGAGTACGCTCTCGCATGTGCACTTAAAATGTCACTGACCGTGTGCAGGGGCGCTAGCGGGTCTTCATCGAGGTACTCCCCAATCAGGTCGCCAGGCGGTGAAGCTGAACTCAGGGTCGAATGGTCGCCGATGGAGTCGAAAATGTCGGTCGGTTGTTGCTCCTGCGACAGCGGAACCGTATCGCTCATGGCAACTGAGCGAGGGCCGGAAGGTCGGAAGGCCGGATTCGGATTGATCGTTACTTCGTCATCCGTGGGGTCCAGCGGCTCACCGCGGGGAACTCCCGGGGCTAATGCCATCAATGCCGGTCGGGTCTGGGTCGAAGATCCGAGACTAGCTCAGATCCTGGTCTACGGCGCCAATGTGAAGAATATCGTTCACGGCCGATATCAAGCCGATAAATCTTGATCGTTGTGCGGATCAATAAGCCGGCAGTTCAATTTAACTGTTTATTGTGGCGATAAATTCCGATGGCACACTCGCTCACAATCAGGGCCGCAATTTCACATATCACGCTGGGATTATCCCAGTCGACTAATATTCCTATTATAGTCCTTCGTATATCTTGTACATATATCCAACAGTTTATATATCACTTGTATTTAGTTCGTATTTATATCGACAATCTTCACAGGCACTATATTTTGCACGTCCTGTCACTGGGATCTCTACCACTCTTCTGCGCAGATAACTGGGGCCGAGGGATCATGTGCTTGTGTAATTTCCCGCCAAGTGTATGCGGTGTTGTGATTGGTCGAATGTATGCTGCAATGCGTTGATGTCACCCCCGGCTTCCCCGGCTCGTGTCAATACTTGTAATGCCTGTATCTGTGCACGTGATGTGTAGGGTATGTGTGTCAAGTTCTATGTTTAGAAGTCAGTGCATGTGAAGGTCAAGGCCGAGTATCTTGGGTCGAGTGTACCGAACAAGTGGGGCCGCAGGTGCGTGGTTTGACCTGTGTATGTAACCATGACTACATGGAGTTTATACTTGTGATCGTATAGTATGTACTTGTCCTGTATGTAAGTCATGTAGAATGAATGTTTGTTGTGGAAATGTGTAGTGCGCGGGAGGGACGGGAGTAACAGTCGCTAAAATTACTACATTAGAAATATAATATATTAGCAATGTGGTGGACCACTGGTGGTAGCATTTCAATACATTTGAACTGCGTTGATGTAGACAGTGGTATGGCAGACCGAGTCGGGTGGGAAACAGAGCGGTATGACGATCGACTCTTGGAAAATTCTGACACATTTAGTCCAAGGGGAATCAAACTGGTGGTAATACATATATAGGTAATTAACACATTTACCCGAAACAAACCCCAAATTGTCCCTTGGTCTTTTTGTCCCATCACAATTTCTGAAGAGGATCCCACTTTTTCGTTCATATTTTTCACTTTCTCAAGTGCAAATATTGTTCTTTTATTTCTTCTCTACAAGACTTACCTTTAAACATAGGAGCTCAATAATTGTGGAGTATCACCTCTGTATGTGAGGTGTTACAATGGCGAAATATGAAGCAAATTGCTATAAATAAAGGTAATGTGGGAACTACGGTGGCTTATACATGCCATTATTATTTTTAAGCACCCCTCACTCTATTTTTTTTTTAAAAAAACAATAAATTGGGCAATTTTATATATACAAAATTAGCAATTTTGCACGTCCGAAAATAAGTAACAACCTAAATTCTAGCATTTCTGTTTGTCATTAAAACTTGGAAGTACATGACAAGTCAATGACATATAGGCTACTCAGAGAATCACAGTCGTTTCATGTAAACAGTGCACAGAAAAATTGGCTTCCCGACATTTGCTGGTTGCACGGCATATAGGCATGCACCAATGACGTCATGAGACTGTGACTGACATGTATGCCAATACCGTGGGCCGTTTTGAAGAAAAGGAAGGATGAGATATTGATAGTCTCGAGTTTGAATCTGGATTGTGACGATTCACTATCGATTTTGAGCACATATATTATTTTAACACCAATTTCTGTGTGAATTGTCAATGTGTTTTGCAATATTTTTGCGATGCTGAAGGATATCTTATCATAACTTGACATACCTCACCCGGGAGTCAAACTGCAATTTTCTACTAAATGACAGACTATTATCGCGAAAATTGAACAAAAAAGTTGGCATTAAACCCCCCAATGTTTAATAAACCCCCCTTTGTCCACAAGCAATTTGGGAGATTTGCTTCTTTTGGTAGATGTGCTATCTTATGAGAACAGCATATTTTACAGTTATGAGTAGTTGGTGAGCCCACTATGAGATTTGAAGGGGTGAAGTCAGCTCATAGTGGGTGAGGCCGTAGACCGAACACACTATGTGCTGGCTGAACCCATTATTGGCCATATATCAGCCAGGTCACTGGTTAAGGTCAAGAGAATATTCAGCATATATAAGCATAGATCATATATCATATCATGATATATTAAGCATGTATCATGTCTGCAGTTGATTGCTAAGCTGTAAATTCAATCATCAGAGATATTAGCAATTTTGTCCTGTGGCCTTGAAAATGAAGGCAAAGGTCAAATTCAAGGTCATCAGAATATTTGGCGTATAACAATTCCTATATGTCCATCATTGATTCCCACACTATGAAGTCAATAAGCGAGATATTAGCCATTTTGTCCTGTCACCTTGAAAATCATGTCAAAGGAACCTTGAAAATAAGGTCATTGGTCAAGTCGAGGTCACGAGAATATTCAGCATATATCAATTGGAGTTCGACCACAATTGATTCCTAAGCTGTAAAGTTGATAATAAGTGAGATGTTAGCCATTTGTGATCTGACCTTGAAAATGAAGTAAAAAATCAAGTTCAGGGTCATGGGAATATTCAGCTTATATCATTTCCTGTTCGCAGTTGATTCCTAAGCTGTAAAGTCGATAATAAGTGAGATATTAGCCATTTTGTTCTCTGACCTGGAAATTGAGGTTAAAGGTCAAATTCAAGGTCGCCAAAATATTCAGCATATATCATTCGCTAGATTGTTCACTATGGAATCCGGACCTGTGAAATTGATAATAAGTGAGATATAAGCCATTTTGTGCTCTGGTCATATTCAAAATGATCAAAATAGTCAGGGTCAATAGAGAATAGAGGAGCAATAGAGAAGCAAGTCAATAGAGAAGCAAGATATTAGCCATTTTGTCATGTGACCTTGAAATTGAGGTTAAAGGTCGAATCTAAGGTCATGGCAATATTCAGCATATATCGTCACAATTTATTCCTAAGCTGTAAAATCGATAATAAGGGAGATATTACTCATTTTGTCCTGTGACCTTGAAATTTGAGTCAAAGGTCAAATTCAAGGTCATGAGAATAATCTGTATATTTATCTCATAGTCAATAGTGCAGAAAGGAAACAAGTATGTGCCGTTTATTGCTACATGTAATAATATACCGTATACATAAGCATGACTATAAGACATGGACATAAATGACATAGAAGGATAATAGACTTGAATATTAATTGTAGGACACATATGACAAAGATCGGAACAGATATGACCATAGCCCAGAAGACTCGGCTACGGTAGACAAACATGAAAGGCAGAATGGTTTAAGTACATGACTACGACTAGACTACGTTGGATCTACATACATATGTTGGCACGCGGGATCCTAATATATGTAAATTCGATAATAAGCGAGATATTAGCCATTTTGTCCTGTGACCTTGAAAATTAGGTCAAAGATCAAATTCAAGGTCAATATTCAGAATATCATTTTCTATATATTCACAATTGATTCCTAAGCTGTAAAGTCGATATTATGCGAGATATCAGCCATATTGTGCTCTTGACCTTGAAAATGAAGTCAGAGGTCAAATTCAAGGTCATGAAAATATTCAGCATATATCATTTCCTATATGTCCACAATTGATTCCTAAGCTGTAAAATCAATTATAAGTGAGATATTAGCGATTTTGTCCTGTGACCTTGAAAATGAGGTCAAGGTCAAGTTCAGGGTCTGCATATATCATTTTTTATATGTTCATAATTGATTTCTAAGCTGTGAAGTCGATAACAAGCGAGATATTAGCGATTTTTGTTGTGACCGTGAAAATGAGGTCAAAGGTCAAATTCAAGATCACGAGAATATTCAGCATAGAGCATTTCCTATATGTCGACAATTGATTCCTAGTCTGTAATTTCAATATTAAGTGTGTCATTATAAAGCATAGGAGAATTTAACATGGGGAAGTTCCATTTGGGCCGAGTTTGGGCCAAAATGGCCCACTTCGAGCGATTCATGCGCGACGAAACTTATACACATCATAGGAATACATATGCGCAGTGTTGTGTATGAAAAAGAAAAAAAGTTACTTAACAGATTTTGAGAAGATGGACGCCGAAGTCCAAAAATCATGCATTTTTCGTCGAAAACGGCCTCCATTTTGAAAACAATGCGAATACGAAAAAAAAATAAAAACCTCCTTCTTGAATTATTTGTAGGCATTTTTGAGCAAAATTTCAGAAAAATTCGCCCATAAACAAAAAAGATGTGGACGACGGACGACGACGGACGCATCGCCATGCCAATAGGTTATCGGAACATAGGGCCGGTAACCTAAAAATGGAAACTTTGTGTCTATGATAATAATATAGTCATAACATTATGATGTCGGCATGGAAACTAACTTCTCTTATTAACCGGTGTTGTTGGGTCTTTAATCAGCAACAAATGCACGATCGTTTTGATTATCTTACTCTTGTTCACATTCTGACAGGTTCGTTTGAATAAATTTATCAATATTTATGCAGGCCCTTATCAATCGTAGTTCATATATGTGATATATATCAAGAATGGTTACCATGGCAACCAATTAATTGCAGACACTGTATGCCTAGGCCCCTATCCGTCTATGCCGAATATGTGATAATGGTACGAATTATCTGGGAAAAAGGGTGGATAATGATTCGATGTCTTTTTATGTTTTTGAATAACTATTCGCACACTCATGACGCCATGCATGAGCACTTGTTATCACAGTACTTGGGTCTGAAAATTCAAGGACGAAAATTCATTATTAAACCTGCATATAGATCTAGCCTGAACTGCCTAATTGAGATCAGACCTTGCTTGGTTCCCGCGGGAACCAAGCAAGATCAGACCTATTGACATTGACGAAATTGGCCACGTGCCTCTTGCATGGCGCTAAGGTTTTTTCTTGTGTGTTTTTTTTTTTTAGAGAAGGGGGAAGTTCAACAAATTTCATGGATTTCTGCAGATGCTCGAATTTGTTTACTGGGAAAAGTTTCGGGTGACGTTTATTCGGGTGACGTTATGTCATGATTTGCTCGATCATGGCGGTTAGAATAGCCACCAGTAACCAACTGTTCACCAGGGGGCGGGCGCACAGGTAGGCTAGGGAAGACGAAGAAAAAAAACATTTTTGTTCAGCAAAACCATGTTTTTATCTTACAATAGATTACAGTAGGGATTATACTTCATTTCGGATTGGTACGGTTCTTAGTCGACAGTCACAACGATTATTTCCTCAAAATCTCCGCTTCGAATATGGGCGATAATTGGGAGGTTGCGAAACCGGTGATCAGTCATTGTCACACTTGCAGCAGTGTACGTGTGTCTGACCAGAATAACTACACGACACACAATGATTACTAAGTATGTACACAGTGCACACTTTGAGCTCAGAGCTGAATATATCTCCATTATCGTTCGATATGTGTATTATGATACTTTAAATGTATAAATATTTAGATACAACCTATCCACAAAATAGACATAGGCCTACTTTTAATAAATCCCAATTATATGAAATCCCAAACTCTCGTCGTTACAATTGGCTGTGGTCTTAACTTTGTTATTCCAATATCCCAAAGGTAGGGAATACCTATGTTAAAATATCGATTGAAAACACAGGTTCAACCGTACACAATGTGGTTGAGTTCATCGAGTTTAAACCTAGATGGTATCCACCGTATGCCTGTTTTACAAGTAGATATTCGTACTATTAGTCTCTTCTTTTCTGATCTGGGTAGTTCTAGCTAATTCAGCATGGAACCAATCTCTTGTTGGCCACCTGAGGATTCAGACACAGAGTTGAATAAATCTCCAGAACAAATTGTCACGAGTTCGAATGGGCAAGAGACATGTACAAACCTCCAAAAGTTAACAAAGAGACGGACGGATGCTCAGGGAAGCATTGATGAAACAGGTATGTAAAGATAATCCATCAGTGTTACAAACTCAATAGTTGAAGTGTGGTCATACATTTGAACAAGTCCAACATCACGAAAACTTAATGAAATGAATACTATGGTAGCTTTGACCCTAATCCGATCTAACTAGGAGTTCCGTGGATTGATTTGTGGATGTTTGTGCTTTCAGAGCATTTCGAGAAGCGAGTGAAGCTCGCAGACAGAGAAGAGTCGTTTGCGAGCGTGGCCTTGGCACGGTGGTGGAGGAAGACAGGGAGACACCTGCTGGACGGCGAACACATACATGTATCATCTAGCGGGAATCCGGACACCTTCCTCAGGAACCTCGCCAGGTATTGCTAGTCTATTGCTGATCTACAAACTCGAGCATTGTTCATGTATCCAAAACCCACTGTATCACGATACAGCGACGAAGATTAACCCCTTCACTGCGGGGCTCAGTGAAATCGACTGTGCGGAGGAAAAAATGGCAAAATATGATATATTCCAGATATTTTGAATATTTCAACAAATAATTGGAATATTATTGAAAAATTATATACATTTGATAGTAAACTTTATTCTCTCCAATACAGTTGCAACGCCGATAAATTCGTTCGATGTGTAGCAGGTTACCATGGCAACGATCACATTTTAACAAACAAAAAATGCTTCTCGCATGGCACTAAATTGTTCCCATCAGACACAAACTTATGTCTCCATTTCCATTGAACTGATCAGATATATTATATAAAAGCTACCTTAACTAGTTCACGATTGCTGAGCAGCATGTTGCAATCATAACTGTCGAAATGAACAGCGTATAAATATTGTAAGTCACATCTATGCCATGTATGCATATAAATAAAAAATTGCACGTAGACAAAATACATGGCGGTTTTTATCTCTTCTGCAGAAGTCAATCTGAAGATGCACATATAAGTATGAGATGACTGGCCGAATAATACCAACGGCGTTATCTAGGAGTGCCCATGCATGCTCGCCAAACTTTTGTGAAATATCATAACGATCTTGACACCACACACTGACTTATCACACATTGTTCAGAGCCCGAGACCTTCCCGGGCTATACGCACACTGGAATTGACGTTAGTGCCCGAGACCTTCTCGGGCTATACGCAGTGAAGGGGTTAAAATTGCATCTGCAGTGAATGAAATAATCCTATGTCAAGCAGGTTGTGTGTAATCTTAAGAGACACATAAGGTTTGCAATTACGATTTGCTTGAATACTCAGGGTCTCCCTTGTGACGAATATCTATCTGGGTGTAGTATTTTATATATAATATATTGTACCTTCATACAGGCACTCTGATGCCCAGTCATTCTTACATTCTGAGATCAGTCGATTGAAAAGTTGCCTCCTTGACACCGATGAACCTTCAGCTCATACACATCTTGCCTTGGCTACATTTTTGGAGAAGGTTGGACAAGTAGAGAACGCTCAGGGCCACATTGATAGGGCTCTGAAGTTAATACCAACAGGTAAGTCAGAGATGCAGTGCTTTTGTATGCTCTCTCGCGAATTACAGAGCAACTACAGCTTTAAAAAAAGGACTGGGTGAAATTCAATACATGTATCTACTTTTTACATGCAGACAAGGAAGCGCGATGGCTGCATCATAAATTGAAAACGCAGCTGGAAATGAAAGACAATCAAAACAGATTATCTAAAATTGAAAACAAGAGAATTTTGGAGATGCCAACATCTCAGCAGGTAAATATCACACCTCCACTGTGTTATAACGTTAGGGTAGTGTCTCTAGTGCCAAAAATTGGAGTGAGGTTGTGATTCACTAATGTATGCAGGTTGAGCGAAGGTCTGCCAACGAACTGTCTGTGGAGAATTTCCAGAGACACTATGCTATGACCAGCACACCAGTCATCATCACTGAACTGGTGCAGAACATGACAACCGTCCCTTGGACACTAGAGCACATCAGAGAGGTGGCAGGTCAGATATACATGTACAGTATACCACACAGTGTGTTTACATATCTCAGATTGTTCTAGACCTTATGCGTGTACATTTATACTCTTTAACTTCAGGAAGCACCCAGGTGGAAGTGAGGAAGCTCGTTCCAGGCTCAGTGAACTGGGCTCAGCTAGAGACTGCCGAAACTACATCAATTGGTGCCTTCATTGACAGCTTATCTGAACAATCATCGAGGCGTACGGAAGAGAAGAGATACCTATTCGACTTCAGCTTGCCTGATCACTGCCCAGAGCTAGCAAAAGAAGTCACCCTCCCCACATATTTCAAAGGTATGAAGGTTCTAACAGCTGTAATTCATAGCGTTTTGGACTTTTATACCAATGAAAAAGTAGTTTATGGGGAAATACTTCTAGCAGTAGCACATTAGCATCGTCACGGCTGTCGGCTTGAATACTTAGTCCTAGTTTTTTCTCTAGACAACTTGCTGCAGAAGACAACTCCAGGGACATTATACCATAACAGTTGGCCCAGTTTGTTTGTGGCTCCGAAGGGCATCCGTAGTGAGCTGCATGTGGATGCCTTTGGATCCAATTTTTGGATGGCCTTGTTCCAAGGACAGAAACGGTTTGTGTCAGCCATTGAAATAAATGTACCATGTACAGTACATGAAAAAAAAATCCGCAACTAATTCTGTTTTTAGTTGTTAATATTTGTTGCCACAAAATTAAAGGAGTACATAACAACCCCTACATTTTCAACGAAAAATTGTTTAGGTTGCTAAAATTCAAAATTCTACTGTCAGAGCGACAATGTTTTGATGTGAATTCCAGTAACCAACAGGTTAACTAATAGTATGGAAGACTAGCATTTTTTTATTTGCGTAATCCCGGGGGCCTGCAGTTGGACTGTCCTAACAAGAGGATGAGGCCTAAGTGTAGATATTCATTCCAGATTCAGTTAATTTTTCTCCTGGCAATAACTATAATGTTGGAGTTGAACACTGGACAATTTGGTATTCTTCTTGCCCGAGTGTTTTTTTTTTTTTGACTGGTCCTTCAAGAAGGGACAAGTCTAAGTGTAGAGTCCTCATGCAGTTTATACAAGACACAGTCATACACACAAATCTTTCTTAACAATGTTTTATTGATCACAGAATTTACATAATTTATTCTTCATGTATGAATGATGTGTAACAAAATAAAAACCAGCATCCCTTACTCAATATTAGGTAATCCAAAAGGCCTTGCATACAGAAGCATCTTCTATATATCATGTAATCAAACATAGTAGATTTATAGCTATTCAAGCCTGGCATCATTATCATGTACATCAGTACAAAATAATCTCAAGTATGGGCATCACCTTGACACTACACTCGGAAGATTATAACATACTGGAATTTAATAATATGTATATTGCCAATAATTGTAAATATTTGTATCTTAATGTATAATTCACTAAATGATTGTAATGACAGTAAATGTAAATGTTTCATTTCACAAAATAATTACACTTTGGCATTGACCACAGCATGTTAAGTACATGACATACCATAAACAATAGTGCAGTCAATATCCAGGAACAAAACATCTGCATGGAAACAAGGAAACTTTCCAGTCCACTTGGACAGTACACATGGACAATACATAACTCTAGTCCCTAATACATGTGAAACCACATCCTTTCACACCTCAGCACTCATCAAAGAACATTTCCCAGTCTACTATTATTCCCTACCCTACTCCCACCCAACACATAATACAGTCATACGCAGAATCCTACAGTTCCTGACAACAACTTCTTGCTCTCAGTTTTCCGCAGCTTGCTCCTCGGCCGGCGGTTCGTACTGTGTCAGCTTCTGTTTGAGTTCAGAGTTTTCTTCTTGTAGCTGTTCTACTTTTTGTTTGAGTTCCGTAACCTCCAGTTTCAGAGCTTCGGCATCAGCTGTTTCCGGGCCGCCAGCGCCCAGGTGTTGCTTGAGGAAGTCCAGCGCGTTGTTTGGTTTCTCTGGTTCCTCATACAGGCCAACAAGAACCTTGGTTAGCGCATCCAGGACCCCGGCTTTCTCCAGGTATTTACGGAACTCCTCCCGCTTGGAGTCGGCAGCCTTGTACGTTGTCATCTCGATGCTCTTTTGGACTATCTGAAACAAACCAAGAAACTGAAATATCTTCTGCAGTCAGATTGTCACCATTGACATCATGCCAATATCCACTGATCCTATTTTTCGTGAGCCCAGTAACCAGTTTTTAACCTATCATAGCCGATGTTTGTTCCAGATTGCCCCAATATTTGACAGGAGTCCAGAACAAGTGGACAAACAGTGACGTTAGCCATTTTTTAAAAAACACAGGCGCAGGTCCTAGCATTGCACCTATCACCATGATCACCCAGAAGTCAAGTTCAACACAAAACCTCGGAAACTTTAGCAATATTTTGTTCAGGATCCATCTAGATACACATGTATGAGATAATTCTGAATCGAACGTTCATGCATCCTTGGCGTTCAATATTTTCAGGTTGCCAACAAAATGTGTTGTGTAG
Organism: Terebella lapidaria; assembly: GCA_949152475.1. Taxonomy (NCBI): domain Eukaryota; kingdom Metazoa; phylum Annelida; class Polychaeta; order Terebellida; family Terebellidae; genus Terebella; species Terebella lapidaria. Next base: position 75,899,839 of record OX424555.1, read on the forward strand.
GTTGCAGGTGAGCAACCAGTTACTATGCTGTACCAATTATGAACTACTGTGGTCCCTGAAGGATAAGACACCTCTGAAGTAAGACTTCTCTGTCTGTAAAGACCTTTTCGTATTCCCCAAAGATCCATTTAGCATGTAGATGAACCTATGAAATGAGACTTCCTATAATATAAGACCTCATTTTTCTTGCAAAAGATGAAGTCTTATCTTACAGGGACCACTGTACTGCAAATTGGGATAAACATGATAAAGTGCCACTTTGGGCAAGTGTGGGCATGACCAATCAGCACCATGCTATCTGCACCATGTGGAAAGTTTTGAACCAATCACAAGCTGTCTCAGATTGCCCATGGCCTGGAGGCCATGTTATTGTACATGCAACCTAGCCCTAGATACATGAGATATGACTACTAAGTATTCATTTGGTACATTTTACTCTATGGGGCACCAAATAGAGTCATAAAGGCATTCGACCTGGATGGTTCTGACAAAAATTCCGGCGGCTCTAGCATCTCCAAAACACTCGACAACACATACCTTAATTTTTGGTAAGAAAGGTCAGTTATTTCTCGAGCAAAACAACACTCACTGTGTCGATCACTCGAGCAGATTGCCAACAATAAATTTATTTCCATAGCGCCATAACATTTGAGTTTTCTGGCCACCTCCTGGCAACCGGAAATGACATTAACTGTTACGCACAGCATCGATTTTACAATGACCCAAACATTTGCAGTAGATCAGTAATTGGTACAGCGCAGTAACTGGTTGCTCACCTGTGATGTGCTGTGTAAGTGTGTTGGTTTTTTGTGTTGTCAATATATACATATGAATATGGAAACAGCAAGCAATTATTTAGGTCATATTTCAGGGCTATTGGCAACTGTACATCGCAACATGGGCGGTCGAACCAACGGCAACGTTATGCTATAGTCGGCGTCATTTGTCTGTGAGCGGTGGTTTTTCGGCGATTACTCAGTCAATATTTGAGATAATCCGATGGAATTTTGACAGGTAGAGTAATCCAGCCTATTTTCGGACACCACCAGAAATCGGACACTTCATGATTTACCACCAATTTTCTATGTCAGTTATTATGTCGCAAACAAATTTTCTCAAGCACTGAAATGAGCCAAGTGTCTGTGGTCTTTGCTGGTTTGAAGAAATTTCTGCGAAGTGTTAGCAGAGGTATCTAGTTCAATAAGTTCCACAATGTTAGCTTCCCTGTTAGTGCTAGTGTCCGAAAACTGTCTAGTGTACTGTATATGATCTTCCTGTCCTCAGGGCTGCTTAATTTTCTTTCATAACTGATCTTTAGCCTTGCAACAACTACCGATTGACAGCTTCATGTATAAAGCCTAAAATTATAATGATATAGTTTTTATTCTTAAAGACACAGAAGGTGTCCGATTTTTGTCTGGGGTGTCCGATTACTGTCACTTGAACTCACAGTTCATAATTCACCAATATCGAAGTCAGGACAAAATAATATTTCCATACAAATTTTACCACATTTACTTTTACCACATTTACGTGCATATGCCGTTGCATGTAAAATAAATCATCTGGTATTTTTCTCTACAGTCATTATTGAGATTTCACCTTAAGTGTCCGAAAACTGTATGGTTTACTCTATGTTATCTTATGACTGCCTAACTTAAGTTGGCCATTTCGTCCATAGTAAAAACCTGGTGAAATCGGCCGTGGATCGCCCCCGATCGCCGTAGCATATCTATAGATAACCTTTTGACGTTTTCCTATTTCGTTTCATATAGGCCAAATGGGCTAACTTTTTTGTTTACACACCAATCTCTCCGAAAATTTATACCCTACTAGGCGAGTATAAAATAACACTCCTGCCAAAATTTCATCGAAATATATGAATTTTTGACAGAATAATCTCGAAAAAAACATCGCTCACAGATCAATGACGCCGACTATACGAGCCATCCGTCCTAAATTCGCCGCATTCCCAAATTCGCCAACGTGGTTTTCAGGCCTTGTAAATTGTAGGTGAAACTAACAAGTTCGATCGTCAATCGAGACTCTGATATCTAATCTTTGTTCCAGTAATTTATTTTCCACAAAACGAGCTTCTGAGTTCTGATAATATCAAGTTGGCGAATTTTGGAATGCGGCGAATTTAGGACGGATGGCTCGTAGCGTTATGACAGTCGACACACAACGACCGAATCTTTTCCACTCCACTGTGAATGTCACAGTCAAGCGCAACATTTGTCATGACATTGTAAACTAAACACTACAGTATAAAAGAATTGTATATTACCAAAGAATCAGCAAACACCAATTATTCAGTAGTAGAGCTCCAAAAGCACGTAGAATGACTGAATTTGTCGATGAACAGAACCAGCAGTAAACACGAAACAACCGGAAATAGCGACTCCTTGGAAACAGGCATCTTCACCGCATAGAATCGAGCTCAAAACGAGAGCAATACTGTACATAGTACTTTTAGTAGCCGCATTATAGTGCTATACCAAATTGACAAAAACCACTGATCGTTTCATCGATGATCACAATGATTGAATGCAGAATTATTATTATATTTATCATTTCAAGATGGATTTTACACTGTACACATATATACAATAAGATATATTCGAGACATCATAAATCCATAACATATGCCTGCACTAGCCTATTTTGGTGTCAAATGATCATGGGTAACTTGGCCTAGAGCCTCTCTGCTATAGCTCCATGTTTCCATAGTCTTGTGTGGTACTAAACCCACTTTTAGGTTACCGAACCTATGGTCAATTTTGGACTTCAACGGCCAATTTCTCAAAAACTGTATGACCACTTCGGAGATTTTTGTTTCAAAATATCCCCTTACCGTGAAACTTCTAATAAACGCAAAGGCATTTATTGATTTCACTTTTCTTACAGACCCTGCGTCTTAATGTCTTCCCGAGTCAGTTGTCTTCCTGAGTCCTGCATTTATCTGAGGACCTGCGTTTATTAGAAGTTTTACGTTATGTACTTTTGAGGTCATGTTTGAGATGTGTATACGTTTTGTTGCCCTTGAAAAGCCGGTAGACCTGCGCATGTTAGACATTTTGATTTTTCAACGGGTTGGTGAAAATTTTGTTTTGATCCAAATCGCATTATTATGGTTTTGAGCGATTTCCACCAAAAAAAAATCCGCCTTTTAAAATATTTTTGAAGAAAATTTTTTTAGCATTTATTTCAGAACATGCCAATTGGGATAATTGGTGTTCCATAAAAGATGAGGGCCTTAAATTCCTCATAAAGTCCGATACATAGGCCAGAAAGGCCTAAAATGACGTGATATGAAATTATAACGCTTGTTTATATACCTCAGATTTGTGATCTAAGCATGTATATGGAACATCTTTTGGTGACCTTGAACTTGACCTACGATGACCTTGCGTGGTAATTTTCGAGGTAACATTCGACGTGAATAATGTAAATTGGCTGATACAGAATATTTGTAGATGAAGATTAGGTTTGTAATATGAGCATATACAGTAGATGAAGATTAGGTTTGTATTATGAGCATATACAGTAGATGAAAATTAGGTTTGTTTTATGAGCATATACAGTAGATGAAGCTTAGGTTTGTATTATGAACATATAGGCAGTCGCATCAAGGCCCGGGGTTCTTTTGATGACTTTGAATTTAATTTTTTAATATATTAGTGAATTTGAAGTGCAAAAACAGCAATTTTACCGAGAAAAGTTTATGACTAACACTGCCCCGGTGACCTTTCTTGACCCTTGGGCTAACTTTTTTATTGGTGCAGGTGGATATTCTTCGACAGAGATGATCTACCAAAGCTGTACCCATCTTACGAATCAGACCAGTCAACAGATCCTGTGTTTAATGTCAACCTGGGTGATCCAGATTTTGAAAAGCATCCGTTATTGAGTTTTGAGATTTAAAACATGCTAATAGGGGCCTTGACATTGTCTACAAAGGTGGAGTGCCTTGAATCGCTTGAAAGGCCCGAAATCTAGGCTCAAAAGGCCCAAAATACAGTTTTCGGCCATTTTCTGGAAAACTATCTGATCAGTTTTGAGATTTTTGCTTCAAAAATGCTAATAGGGGTCCTTGATATCGTGTAAAGATGGAGGGCCTTGAATTGCCTAGACCAGAAATCTAGGCTCAAATGCCCAAAAAGGTCCAAACTTCAGTTTTCGGCTGTTTTTCTCAAAAACTATCTGATCAGTTTTTATATTTTAATTTCGAAACACATGCTAATTCCCTGACATACGTGTATAAAGACGGAGTTCCTCACATTGCTGAAAAAGGTCCAATATGACCAACCTGATATGACCAAATTGCCGTTTGAGACAAAAACGCTTTTACATGGGACGTATGTTTGTATTATAAGCATAATAATGTGGCGATTTTGCCCTAAGCACGCGGCAGGTGATTGTAAACATAAATGCCATTTATGTGGCCTTTTCGTACTTGGCCTTGTTTTGACACGCTCGGTTCGAGCGTGCGTTGCCACGGCGACGCATTGTAATTTACGCTCCAGTAAACTATAACAATGGATCGATTAGACCTCGCGTGCGCCCTACAGCTTGTGGTGTATTATATATACCCTGGAAGCGACTCGATCGAGGAGATTGTCCGAGAGAGAGTGACTAGGACGCACACGAGGCTCGCCATGAGCTTTGTGTTCCCTGGTTCTGAGTAGAGGGCTCCTAGAGCCCTGGGGACGATTTCCATGGGGAGGCCCGGGCTGGGAGAGACAAGTTGCTGACTCGGGGGCGTACGCCCTGTGGATCGCCAGTTCTCTCCCTTCCCGGGACGTGTGACATAGGCTCTGGCCAGCATGTCGGACTGTACGGGGTTCCGTCCCCGAGGCAGACCGCGGCTCGCCAGGCCCCGCCAGTTAACACCGTAGGGATGAACTAGTTTCTGAACGGTGTCCGTAGGCCTGGGAGTGTCGGGTGGGCTGTTACCTGGTTACCGTTAATGCTGAAGTAGTTACCGTGTCCGCAGCGACCTCCGGTGAGCGGCCCTGCCGCAAGGATCCGGAATAGCGGATGCGCGTCCGCAAGGACTCGGATGAGAGAGGACTATCCTCGAGGATCCCGAAGAGTGGACGGTAGTCAATAACTTTACATTGGTGCCGTGACCAGGATCAGTCCAACAGTGTTCCATCGCAGCCTACCGTCACAGCGTTGTAGCCTCCTTCGTCCCTGGGGATCGCCCGCTCCTCAAGGACAACTCGTAAACAATGACGAAGGAAAGAGATAAGGCCGAAAATAAGGCTGATGAACCCAAGGGGGGGGAAACGGGTGGAAACGTCGCGAACCGCACCCGGTCACGCGACGGCCGCAGTGAGAATTCTTCGGATGACTCCGGCGGTAGGAAGGAACGTGCGGAGACCTCCGTGGACAAGACCCCGTCTGCGGAGTCGACTCCGGCGTCCCTGGCTCCGTCTCCGGACGACGAGTCGCGCCCTGAGGGGCAGCAACAGGGATTGCTATCAGGGCCTGGCCCTGATCCGGTAGGCGCGGTAGGTGGAGCTGGCAATGGCGCTACCCCGCGCCCGCCTAAGTCCGGACGGCAGTCGTGGCAGGCGACGCTCTTTCAGGGGACATCTCCGGATGTCCGGGATCGAGTGGTAGCCGGCCCGAGTACCTCCGGGCAAGCGGACCAGCAGTTCTGGATGCCACCTCCAGCCGGAAGAGCTCCTGCGAGGGCTCTCGGCCAGGAATCCAGACAGTCCGCGTCAGGCGGGATGGACCAGCTCACCCACACTCTGAGTGAGCTGGCTCCTCTAGGGCGCTATGACCGCGCCCGGTCGCCCCATCAGGGACGATCAGACCGGCGGAACCGCTCCCCCTCTCCGCTGTCACAAGGCAACTCGGGGCCTTTGACAGAGAGGGAGAGGTGGCTGATATCCGAGGCGCTTGTACTGTTCAAGCGGAATCAGCCGCCTCCGAGCGTTGACCCGTCGGCTATTCTTAGTCCGGGGATGTCTGGGCCAGTAGCCCCTCCCCAAGTCCTGCCGAGTCCGCAGGCGCCAGTGGCCCCCGCAATGGGACCCGCGCCTGCTCCGCGGCTCGAAGGCACCACGTTGGCGACCGCGTCGACCGTTCCGACGGTTGGAGCGCAAGCCGCGTGGCCGACTTACCCTGGCACGTACAGTGTGTCGGACGGGCAGTGGCAACAGGCGGCTTCGGCCCCAGGCTTTGCCGCCCCTTCTGGAGCCTACCCAGTAGGTTCGATGGGAGCCCCGCCCGTACCTAGCCAGAGTGGGTTTTTAGCGGGAATGACCCCGGCGGCAAACGTGAGCTTCCCTGCTCCTATGTCCGCGGCGTCGATGTTTGCTCCGGCAGACTCCGCCGCAGGCACAGGCAGCTCGCGGAACTTGCCGCTGTACACGGACGACCCCGGAGCCGGGACCGCACGTCGGGCGCGTAACAAACGCGATGACGGGCCCGACCACTCTTCGTGGCGGAAACGGTTCAACGGGGATAACGCCGACTTGGAGGACTACTTGCTCCAGGTATGGCGTACCGCCGTGTACGAAGGATGGTCCCAGCATGAAGCTGGACACGTCCTCGCGGGGAGCTTGGAAGGAAAAGCTCTCCGCGTGATGCCGTGTCTGCCGGTGGGAACAGTGACGTTCGGCGAGGTTGCTCGTCAACTTCGCCTGCTGTTCACGCCGACGACCAATCGGCGGCAGTCTGAACGAGAGTTCAAGGCGCGTACCCGCCAGCCGACTGAGTCCGTGACAGACTATGCGTTCAACCTACGCATACTCGGCCGGAGAGCTTTTCCGGACATGGACTCCAGACGGTTCGAGACGATGCTGATCGATCAGTGAGAATGCATACTTCAACCAGGTATTCCACATTGACAATGTAACCATTTTCTCAAAAACTGTATGATCAGTTTTGAGATTTAAAACATGCTAATAGGGGCCTTGACATTGTCTACAAAGGTGGAGTGCCTTGAATCGCTTGAAAGGCCCGAAATCTAGGCTCAAAAGGCCCAAAATACAGTTTTCGGCCATTTTCTGGAAAACTATCTGATCAGTTTTGAGATTTTTGCTTCAAAAATGCTAATAGGGGTCCTTGATATCGTGTAAAGATGGAGGGCCTTGAATTGCCTAGACCAGAAATCTAGGCTCAAATGCCCAAAAAGGTCCAAACTTCAGTTTTCGGCTGTTTTTCTCAAAAACTATCTGATCAGTTTTTATATTTTAATTTCGAAACACATGCTAATTCCCTGACATACGTGTATAAAGACGGAGTTCCTCACATTGCTGAAAAAGGTCCAATATGACCAACCTGATATGACCAAATTGCCGTTTGAGACAAAAACGCTTTTACATGGGACGTATGTTTGTATTATAAGCATAATAATGTGGCGATTTTGCCCTAAGCACGCGGCAGGTGATTGTAAACATAAATGCCATTTATGTGGCCTTTTCGTACTTGGCCTTGTTTTGACACGCTCGGTTCGAGCGTGCGTTGCCACGGCGACGCATTGTAATTTACGCTCCAGTAAACTATAACAATGGATCGATTAGACCTCGCGTGCGCCCTACAGCTTGTGGTGTATTATATATACCCTGGAAGCGACTCGATCGAGGAGATTGTCCGAGAGAGAGTGACTAGGACGCACACGAGGCTCGCCATGAGCTTTGTGTTCCCTGGTTCTGAGTAGAGGGCTCCTAGAGCCCTGGGGACGATTTCCATGGGGAGGCCCGGGCTGGGAGAGACAAGTTGCTGACTCGGGGGCGTACGCCCTGTGGATCGCCAGTTCTCTCCCTTCCCGGGACGTGTGACATAGGCTCTGGCCAGCATGTCGGACTGTACGGGGTTCCGTCCCCGAGGCAGACCGCGGCTCGCCAGGCCCCGCCAGTTAACACCGTAGGGATGAACTAGTTTCTGAACGGTGTCCGTAGGCCTGGGAGTGTCGGGTGGGCTGTTACCTGGTTACCGTTAATGCTGAAGTAGTTACCGTGTCCGCAGCGACCTCCGGTGAGCGGCCCTGCCGCAAGGATCCGGAATAGCGGATGCGCGTCCGCAAGGACTCGGATGAGAGAGGACTATCCTCGAGGATCCCGAAGAGTGGACGGTAGTCAATAACTTTACATTGGTGCCGTGACCAGGATCAGTCCAACAGTGTTCCATCGCAGCCTACCGTCACAGCGTTGTAGCCTCCTTCGTCCCTGGGGATCGCCCGCTCCTCAAGGACAACTCGTAAACAATGACGAAGGAAAGAGATAAGGCCGAAAATAAGGCTGATGAACCCAAGGGGGGGGAAACGGGTGGAAACGTCGCGAACCGCACCCGGTCACGCGACGGCCGCAGTGAGAATTCTTCGGATGACTCCGGCGGTAGGAAGGAACGTGCGGAGACCTCCGTGGACAAGACCCCGTCTGCGGAGTCGACTCCGGCGTCCCTGGCTCCGTCTCCGGACGACGAGTCGCGCCCTGAGGGGCAGCAACAGGGATTGCTATCAGGGCCTGGCCCTGATCCGGTAGGCGCGGTAGGTGGAGCTGGCAATGGCGCTACCCCGCGCCCGCCTAAGTCCGGACGGCAGTCGTGGCAGGCGACGCTCTTTCAGGGGACATCTCCGGATGTCCGGGATCGAGTGGTAGCCGGCCCGAGTACCTCCGGGCAAGCGGACCAGCAGTTCTGGATGCCACCTCCAGCCGGAAGAGCTCCTGCGAGGGCTCTCGGCCAGGAATCCAGACAGTCCGCGTCAGGCGGGATGGACCAGCTCACCCACACTCTGAGTGAGCTGGCTCCTCTAGGGCGCTATGACCGCGCCCGGTCGCCCCATCAGGGACGATCAGACCGGCGGAACCGCTCCCCCTCTCCGCTGTCACAAGGCAACTCGGGGCCTTTGACAGAGAGGGAGAGGTGGCTGATATCCGAGGCGCTTGTACTGTTCAAGCGGAATCAGCCGCCTCCGAGCGTTGACCCGTCGGCTATTCTTAGTCCGGGGATGTCTGGGCCAGTAGCCCCTCCCCAAGTCCTGCCGAGTCCGCAGGCGCCAGTGGCCCCCGCAATGGGACCCGCGCCTGCTCCGCGGCTCGAAGGCACCACGTTGGCGACCGCGTCGACCGTTCCGACGGTTGGAGCGCAAGCCGCGTGGCCGACTTACCCTGGCACGTACAGTGTGTCGGACGGGCAGTGGCAACAGGCGGCTTCGGCCCCAGGCTTTGCCGCCCCTTCTGGAGCCTACCCAGTAGGTTCGATGGGAGCCCCGCCCGTACCTAGCCAGAGTGGGTTTTTAGCGGGAATGACCCCGGCGGCAAACGTGAGCTTCCCTGCTCCTATGTCCGCGGCGTTGATGTTTGCTCCGGCAGACTCCGCCGCAGGCACAGGCAGCTCGCGGAACTTGCCGCTGTACACGGACGACCCCGGAGCCGGGACCGCACGTCGGGCGCGTAACAAACGCGATGACGGGCCCGACCACTCTTCGTGGTGGAAACGGTTCAACGGGGATAACGCCGACTTGGAGGACTACTTGCTCCAGGTATGGCGTACCGCCGTGTACGAAGGATGGTCCCAGCATGAAGCTGGACACGTCCTCGCGGGGAGCTTGGAAGGAAAAGCTCTCCGCGTGATGCCGTGTCTGCCGGTGGGAACAGTGACGTTCGGCGAGGTTGCTCGTCAACTTCGCCTGCTGTTCACGCCGACGACCAATCGGCGGCAGTCTGAACGAGAGTTCAAGGCGCGTACCCGCCAGCCGACTGAGTCCGTGACAGACTATGCGTTCAACCTACGCATACTCGGCCGGAGAGCTTTTCCGGACATGGACTCCAGACGGTTCGAGACGATGCTGATCGATCAGTTCATCGATGGCCAGTCTTACCACTTAGCTTACGGGCTGGCCACCCATGAGAAACGATCGATGGAGGAGGCAATAGACTCCGCGCTTGTGCTTGAGGTGGCTGTCCGCCCTAGACAGTTGCCTCCGGCCCCGGCTCCGGCCTCGGCTGTACCCGCGCAGGCGGCGACTCCTCCTCCGGTTAAGGCATCGCAGGTGACCCCGTGGCAGGACCCGGTTGTCCGGGAACCCGCCAGGGAACCTACCCCGCAGTGGGTTAGTGCGCCGGCACCCTCTACAGGGCTGCCGTGCAAAGGTAAAAGGCAGTATCTGCAAATTTCCCACTCTCCGGTTCATATGCTAATTAGTGATAGTTTTGCATGTTCTTTCTCATAATAAGGCTTGGTTGGATGTACCTCTCTCCCTGGCTGGGATACTGAATGGATCAAACGGCAGTATCTGAAAAATATCCATAGTTTACAGAGGTAAAGAGCAGTATCTACAAATACCACGTGTCTCTACCGGGACATCAGCAGTATCTGCACATATACTGCTCTTTACCTCTGTAACACTGCTCTTTTATCCAGATACTGCCGTTTACCTCTGCATGGAGGCAACATCCAAGAAGGAAACTCAGCCATACTCCCTATCTAAAATTGAATCTTCGTCTACCAGATCATTTACAAACGTATGCCTGTCATTCCTGTGCCTGTCAGTGTTAATATAACAACATGGGATAGGGAGGGAAGTTCCTACTGGAACTCGCATTGAGCCGGCTAATTGAGCCTGTAACTGAGAATCATGACCGTGGGTTTTTCGTTCTGGGTAAACCCGACCCTCACAAAGAGTCTACCTCGATCATTCAATATCCATCCTCAATGCAAGCTTGTATCACGGTGACTGGGTTGGCAGGTTGGGGGAAGGGTTGTTACAGGTTGGATAAACAGCTAAGCATTTGATAGGCCTCGACACTAGAATCCGATATACAATAGACATCATCTGACTCAGCCACAACGCTCGTGTATATAAACAAAACGTCTTGTCATCGCACCGTCATAGCACAGAATAGGCCTATGCCCATTACAAGTCTCGTCTCAGATCATCTGAGAAAATATCGCTGCAGGCACTAGGATGGTGAGGAATTTGGGAGGTTTGCATATATTTAATGGTCACGGTGGCAAAACTGGTGGAGCCTCTGATCATTCCCGATGCACCTCATAAAATGATTTTATTTCTGAGATAATTGGATCAATAATTCATTATACACAAAACGAATATTTTCAGAAACCCAAAGTGTGGGTAGCGAATACATGTACATGTGCGTGGAGATTAGGGAATCGATTCATCTTCAAGTCTGTGCTCTGCTTGTTTGACGTGGTGACTTTCTTTAATTGATAATTTTGATTTTTCATTTGACTTCGAATTGCAAATAGCGTATTTGGCTCAACAGCCACGTCCGGAGAGCTAAGATTGATGATGCTCGGCATGTTAGGTGATTTCAGCAAACGGGGCCCTGCGAAATATTTCCTACATGAACCCGTGAAGAGAACTATGGGATTATTTCAGTGTTGTGTGATGATCATGTATACAAATCACACGTTCCAATGCAACTAACATATATTCCGAGACCCCGGAAAAGGCATACGTATTTCAAAATGCGTTAATACATGTGCATTTTCGTTATGATGAAAGAAATCACCAAATGAAATAAGTACTAATGCATGTGAAAGATCCATTTGTATGGCCCTAGGCTACATAAGACAGCTTCTGATGGGCTGATTAATTTGTCACTATCCCGTTAGTGACTCGATTCGATCCCCTGTGTCACCCCCCCCCCCCCCCCCCGTTCACCTCCGGACCAGCTCAGAACCGTCCCTGTTACTTCTGCGGAAAGCAGGGACACTTTTGGCTGAAGTGTCCGGAGTTGTTGGAACGCCTGCGGTCGCGCGGATACCAGGGAGCCCTCCCTGGCCCGCAACGGAGGAGTTCCTTCCGGTCTGGTCCTCAGGGACAGCAGGGCCGGAACCCGCGGCAGGGACACTAGATCCGGACGTGGTGGCGACCAACACTACGTCCGGGGATAGTTGTTCGGTGGCAAACGATGCCGCCCCACCCGCTGATGAGCAGGACGAACCCCAAGTAGATATGACTTCTCCAGAAGTAGTCCTTGGAGATCAGTCTAGCTCCTCCGCGGCTGAGGCGGATGGCGAGGACTCTGTAGATGAGCCCAGCACGTGCGAAAGGTATCGCCCTACCTGCGCGCTGGTGAGGGACCCCTGCTGGTACCTGCCCCTGTCCTTTGGACGGGAGCTGGTCCGGTTCCTCGTAGACTCAGGCTCGGAGGTGACCCTCGTGGCCGCCGGAACGTTTAAGAAGGAGCCCGCCCTCCGCAACCTCGAGTTGCGGGATCCCGGACCGTACAAGCTCTACGGAGCGGGAGACAACCGCATCCGTATCCATGGCATCATCGATCTGCCTATTTCCCTTGGGGACAAGGTGTATCTGACAGAGGCGATCGTGGCGGATATCGGAGCGGCCGGGATTATTGGGATGAATTTTCTACGGGTCCACCGGGTGACCGCCAACTTTAGTGCTGGCGAATTCCGGATGGGAGAGGACACACACTTCCTTTTCCGCTCGGGCCCGATGCATTCATTCCAAATGCGGGCATCGCGCACTGTAGTAGTGCCACCGATGAGTGAGATGATCATTGAGGCGAGGCCGCGTCGTCCCCGCATGCCCCTCGATGGTCGACCGTGTATAGTGCAACCCGTGAGCAGTTTCGCTGCAGGAACTGGGCTCGTGCTGGGTGGGGCCCTGGTCATGTCCAACCCCCGCGCAATGCCCATCCTCGTGGTGAATCCTACGGATGCTCCGATTGTACTGAAGCGCGGATGCATAGCAGCTACTGCTATTCCCGCGTCCTCGAGTCGTGTCCTCCCCGACGATCCTGTCTGCCGCGCTGCGTGCGCGGCGGCGGACGCCGGGGATGACCCGTTCACCCTGCCGGACCAGTTGGAATCTCGGGTTCCGAAGGACCGGTTGGATGAAGAGCAGCGCCAAGCGCTCCGCAAACTGCTGCGGCAGTATGCGGATGTGTTCATGGGTCCTGATGGTGCGGTCGGCAAGACTGACGTCGCCAAACACCACATCGACCTCGTGGACGAGCGTCCTCTCAAGCAGCGTCTTCGTCGGGCAGCAATAGTGCACCAAGAGGTCATAGACCAGGAGGTGCAAAAGATGCTCGACTTGGACATCATCGAACCCAGTGACAGCCCTTGGGCCAGTCCGGTGGTTATGGTGAAGAAGAAGGACGGCTCGTGGAGGTTCTGCGTGGACTATCGGAAGCTCAACGATGCCACGCGGAAGGACTCATATCCTCTCCCGCACATTGAGGATACCTTCGATGCCCTGGCCGGGTCACACTATTTCTGTGCTCTGGATCTGGCCTCCGGGTATTGGCAGGTGGAGATGGAGGAGAGTGATCGGGCGAAGACTGCCTTCGTTACCAAGAACGGGCTATACCAATTCAAGGTAATGCCGTTCGGGCTCTGTAACGCACCAGCGACGTTCGAGCGCCTCATGGAGATGGTACTTAAAGGGTTCCTCTGGAAGCGATGTATGGTCTACATCGACGATGTCGTCGTGTATGGCCGGTCGTTCGAGGAAACCCTCACCAACCTCCAGATGGTGCTCCATCGCATCCGCGGAGCAGGGCTTAAATTGAAGCCAAGTAAGTGCAAACTATTCGCGCAGGAAATCCTGTACTTGGGCTTCATGGTAACGGGCACCGGAGTGAGACCAGACCCCGCAAAGGTGGCGGCCGTGCAGAAATGGCCTCCGCCCTGCAACGTGGCGGACGTGAGGTCCTTCTTGGGCTTCGCGAGCTACCACCGCAGGTTTATTCGCGGCTTTGCGGAGATCGCGCGTCCCCTTACTATCCTCACGGAAAAGGGCACCGATTTTGTTTGGTCCGCCGAGCAGGCTGACGCCTTCTCAGGACTCCGGCAGGCCTTGGTAGCGGCCCCGGTGCTGCGGCACCCTCGTCCGGACTGCGAGTTCATCCTGGACACTGACGCGAGTAACTTCGCACTCGGCGGTGTCGTCTCGCAGATCGTGGACGGGCAAGAGCGGGTAGTAGCTTATGCGAGTGTGGCCTTGAGCCGCTCTCAAATGAACTACTGTACCACTCACCGCGAGTTGCTCGCGGTGGTTACGATGACCAAGCGTTTCCGGCACTATTTGTTGGGACGCCATTTCCGCTTGCGGACTGATCATAGTTCGCTGAGATGGCTCCTCAACTATAGTGAGGCCGATGGCTTGGTGGCGCGGTGGCTCGTCAAACTCCAAGAGTATGACATGCAGATAGAGCATCGCGCTGGTAAGTTGCACGGCAACGCGGACGGCCTGTCTCGTTGTCATAAGTGCAAGAATCCGGGTTGTGCAGGGATGGCGCCATTCCAGCAAGCCGCGGATTCGTCCTCAGACTCGGAATTGGACGTTCCGGGGAGACCGCAGGCCGCCGCCCCCTCTAACAACACGGCGGCCGGAGCGTTTAGGGCTAACCTCCGCGCGCGGACCCGCCGTTATCGGCGAGGGCGTCCCGCATACGAAGCGGAGGTGCGGCTCAGCTCCAGCGAGTCCTCCTCGAGTCCGGCGGTGTACTCCTCGTGGGTACCCTCGTCCTCTGGAGAGTCTGAGTATGAGCGTTCCTTGCCCCCTGTGGTGATGGCCGCTGCGGCGCAGCCGGACGCGACGGATGAGGAGCCTAATTACTTGGGTGGCTACTCTCCGGCGCAGATAGCTGCGGCGCAAAGAGCTGACAGAGCTCTGGCACCGGTAATAACAGCCCTTGAGGCCGGCCAGAAGCCCTCGAAGGATGAGCGGAAGACCTACAGGGAGGAGACTTTGTCTCTAGTATCCCAGTGGGAAAGACTCTCCTTGAGGGATGGCCTCTTATACTGGCGCTACGAGCCACCGACCCCACTGCCTCCTATATGGCAGTTGGTGCTTCCGGCGGAGCTGCGGAAAGAAGTACTCCACCAGTTGCATGACTTCCGGGTGACCGGTCACTTGGGAATCCGGAGGACCGTCCATAGGCTACAACAGCGCTTTCATTGGCCTGGTAGCGGCTTGGACGTGCAACGGTGGTGCGCAGCCTGCCCTCGGTGTCAAGCTCGCAAGGGAGTTCCGACTCCTGGCCGCCACCCCTTAACCACGGTTAAGGCGGGCGCGCCGTTCGATCGGATAGCTTTGGATATACTGGATACCCACCGGGTCACCCCGCGTGGTTTCCATTACATCCTGGTGATTTCCGACTATTTTACCAAGTATACCGACGCCTACCCACTGCGCCGCCAGACTGCGGACGAGGTAGCTCGGTTGTTGGTAAATAGATGGGTGGTGTACCATGGGATACCTAAACAGGTACATTCGGATCAGGGCACGCAATTTGAGAGCAACCTGTTCTGAAACCTAGCACAGATGCTAGGCAGTACCAAGGTGCGGACCACCCCCTACAGGCCCAGCCTGGTGGCCAGGTCGAACGCTTTAATCGATCGGTCCTCAACATGCTGGCGGCCTTTGTGAACGATCGTGCGAATGATTGGGATGACCACCTCCCGTATGTCTTAATGGCGTACAGGTCGTCGGTCCACTCTTCGACCGGAGTTACTCCGCACGCGATGTTGTACGGCCGGGAGCTAAATTTGCCCGTGGATATTATGTATCCAACTGCGGCAGAGACCGGCGCAGTACCCCAGTGCGGTCCGGAGTACGTGGAGTGGATTCGCCGCGCCCTGGCGAACGCCCATGATTTCGCGCGCGCGCGCCTGGACAAGTCTGCCATCCGGCAGAAGCGAGGCTATGACGCCCATGCTAAGGGTAGGCCAGCTTTTGCGGAAGGCGACAAGGTGCGCTACTATTATCCGCCGCTTAAGCAAGGCAATAAATTCGCTAAGCCGTGGATAGGCCCGTTTACGGTACTGAAACAGGTGACAGATGTGGACTACCGGATCCGGAGGGATTCCGATCCGGACAGGGTTCTGGTTGTCCATATCGATAATCTGAAGAAGTACGAGGGCCCGCTTGTCATGGATCCGCTTGTTCAAGATGCGGAACCGGATGATGCTCCCGTATGGGATCCGTCTGGTCAGCATCCGCGGACTCCGGACGAGCGTGTACGCCGTATGGTGGGCCTCCCGGACCTCTCTGACCCGTCAGATGATGGACTGGGTGGCTATCAGCCCGATGACGGCGATCCGCAGGTACTGGAGGTACTGACGGGCGGCCACGCCGGAAACCACGTGCGCCAGCCCGGTATGGGTGGGAATAACCTTCCGCCCATGCGGATGCGTCTGCGGTACCCGTCTATCACACCAAGGACGGGTTATAGGTCGTTCCGTGAGAGTCCGCACGACTTACCTCCGCGGGTGGCTACTTTGTGGCTATCTTCGGAGTTGAGGTCCGCGGAGACTTTCATGTCGTAACGCCACCGCTCCGCATCCGCCCTCCTGTAGTTTCCAGCGCTAGGGACGTGCGGATGGCCTGTCCGCACATTGTGGACGGCTGTCCGGCGTAATCCGCACGACGGTTACGCTGGCCGGACGACTTTACTGATCCGGCCGGACGCCCCTGGTCCCGGGACAACCTCTTATGTGGCCAGACTGAGGTTGGGATTTACGTCCGCTACGGGAGAAGCGCCTTCCCACGGATTTGGGGAGCTGGCTCTGGACGCGGGGATAGTGTCCGCACGTTAGGACTGACGTCCGCGGTTCGTCCGCGTGACTCGTCCGGCGTCCGCGGCGCTTTAAGATGACGCACTTCGGTGTAGTTATCCCCCGTGAGCCATTACTATAATTACGGTTATAGTAATTAAGGTTTCTTACGGCAGGAAACCGACTATCCATTATGATAATGGAGCGGTTGTTAAGTCCGCGTGTGCGGACCAGCCGCGGCAGCGGGTGACGCTCGTTCTCGTCCGGATCGTACCTTACAATACGCGGTCCAGCCGGAATGACCGGAACCCCGGCCTCCTTCTAAGAAGGGGGTCGTATATTACATGCGCAACACTTGTGGTGGCTTTTAATTCCAATTTCATATACATTGGATGAGGGCAATACGCCGTTCTATGGTAGGCGTCCGGCCTGGACTCTGTCCGGGGGCAGCTCCGGACGTCCGCCGGCTATTGCTTTCACCATCTTTGGGCGCCTCTAGATTGGGCGCCGGTATGAAGGGTTCGCCCCCTAACCATTGAGGTTATGGACCATGCCGGCTCCGCGTCTAATCTATTGGCTCCGCGCTCCGGTAGTCGTTTGAGGAGGCTCTGGGCTGGACCGGGCACCGCTCCGCGGCCAGGCAGTACGTCGTGGTTGCTAGTGGGCGCTTTGCAAACGCCGATAGGGCGCCCGATTGTCTGTCCGGACGTCATGGGTATGTCCGATCGCCCTGTAAGCGTGCCAGCGGCTATGAGGAGTGTTTTTGTTTATTTTCCATCTCATTTATTATTTATGGGAGGATTATAAGCCACAAGTGTGTGCATGTTCCCGTGGAAATGCTATTCTTACTCATTTATCAAATATATGAGAAAGTTTAGTGATATATCTCTTGTCCTTGGTGCAATAGAGAGTAAGAAATCGGGAGATTTCTGCTTTCGCAAGAGGGGTGTAGGAGATTGTGTACATTGTGTCAAAGGCTGTATGCCGTGATCTATGAAAAGCATGCAAGCGCTGGTGGATTTATTTTCATTGCTGCTTGAGCGGTGTTAAATTTTTATTTATCGCTGCTGATAGGGTGACATAATCGTAACACCCACAAGTAGTTTGGCTTTTTGATACATTATATACAATGTTTAACCTGCGAGGGTGATTAACTTCACGTCATTGATCGCCAGTGCGAAAGCTATTGCTAATGACTGCTGTTAATTACTGTAGTATTTTAGCGGGTTCCCCCGGGATGGCTTGTGTACACAAGCCACCCGTATACATGGCACGATAGGAGTCACCGGGGGGAGATGCGTGTATGTGAATGCGGTAGTGTAAAACGTCCTTTTGTCTGTCGATCGGGTAGATGCAGTGAATAGACGTTTCCACGGGAACGCGTCATACGATGCGTGTGCAGTATAACTGCCAACACTTGATGCCTATAATCGATGTAACTCGACACTTACTGGTCATTCAAGCGCTCGGCACTGGTGGAGACGGATCTGCGGATCTGACTCCCAGTGTTTAACAGCGATTAGAGCGCTTGATGTCTGAGTCAAGTGACGGCTGGGGTGATGATGTGGGAAGGGAGGAGGGGTCTCTAGAGCGCACTAGTGTGTACTCGAGACCCCTAGCTAGGCCTGAGGATGATGACCGCGAGGACGTCTCCGAAGGCGAAGATATGGGTTCTGCAGAATCCAGCTCCGGCTCTGGTTCTTACACAGGAACCGAGAGCGAGGTCGCGGAGGACCGCTTCGCAGAGAGTGACTCGGCCACGCCAGGCGCCGAGCAGCTCTTGGATACGTCGCCTTTTCCTCGAATGGAAGAGGTGATGGACTGCGGTGGTGCGGGACTTGCTGGTGTGGATATTGAGTTGCACCCGTCCTCGGAGATGCTTGCGTCTCTGGGCCCGGATGAGAGTACTCGTGCGGAAACCCGTCCGGATGGCCGTAGCCGTCCGGACACCGGTTCCGCCGAGAACTCCTCGGTGTCCGCACCTGCGGAGTCTGGTCCGCACGACCAGAAGACCCTGGGACTTGGGCGGAGCAGGTTGACGCGGCTGAGGAAGCCGCATCCCAAGCTCCGCCTCAGGAACAGGAGTCTGGCTCGAAGGAGACCGAGAACCAAGATGACGGGTTTACATCGCCCGTCTCTAGGCGTACTCGCCGACGAGCCCGGGAGATTGCTCAGAAGCAGTGGAGAGCCCAGCAAGCGCTGGAAGCCTCTAACCGCGGGCAATCTGAGACCGGATCCGACCCGGACCCGGCCTCCTCGCCTCCAAAGAAGAAGAAGAAGAAGCGGACCCACCGGAAAAAGAAGTCCGGCGGTCCCCCGCCTCAAACCGGATCGAAGTCCGGAGGACCTCAGCCGCTGGCGCCTAAGCCGGGCGGCCAGAAAGGGTCCTCCGCCAAACCCGGAGACGCCAAGACGCCTAATCCCTCGGGATCTGGTGCGGGCGGCGCCTCCGCGGGATCCGGCCCGGGCACGGGAGGTTCCAGTAAGCGGGTGCCTATCCAGGCACCGAAAGGAACCTCCTCTTCTTCCTCCGGTACCAAGAAACCTACCGGAGCTGCGGAGGTGGGGTCGAGTCCAGTGGATCGAGGGCGTCCCGTGCCGAAGGAGGGAGATCTTCGTTTAGAACTCCTCCGAAAGCGCGCGGAGCAAGACGGGGTCCACCTGTCTGACGCCGCACTGGAAGTGGGACAGCGGTCCTTCGTTGCGCAGCAACAGAGGGTCGCGGCCCCACGCAGGAAGAGTGTGCCCCGACAAACCAGGTCGGAGAATCGTTCGGGGGCGGCTAAAAAGAAGAAACGGTCGTCCTCGGAGCAGCCCTCTATCCAGAGGCTGCGGGCGAGATGGGCCCCGAACTCCCTGGAGTCCGTCAGGGACACATGTTCCTCCCGCGGTATGGCAGGGATCCGCAAGGGCGCCGCACAGCGGAGGCCGGCGCGGCGGCCGACACGCCTTTCACACGGCCTCGTCCACTCACGGACGAGGAGCGTGTCGGGTTGCCGCCCGAGACAGAGGAGGGTGTAATATGCCAACTCTGTCCGGAATCCCTGGACGGGTATGAGGACCCGCACCATGCGCTCAACTGGGATCGTAGGTATCCTTCCTACGACCACTTGAGTCGACATATTGCGGGGTACCACTACCCCTGGATGAAAATGTTCGTCTGCAAGAGGTGTTACTCCAGTAGACCTCAGCAGAGATATTTTCCCAGTTTGGAGGCCCTGAACACTCACCGCGCGGGTGCACACCGCGGTGAGGGACTTCACACCGTTGGTGATGAAGCGGGGCCTGTATTCAATTATGGATACATTCCACCTAAGGTGGCATCGTTCATGACCACGTCAGGAACGGTGAGGAACCGGTTCTTTCACTGGGGTCCATGGCGCTTTGCACAGCGCATCATGGACGATGCCTGGAAGGAGTCTGGCGTTGTGTCCGCGGGCTCGAGCTACACCGCTCGCCTGACGGCGTCAATGGGCCAGACCCCGGCGGAGTACCAGGCGGCGGAAGCCGCCCGGACAGCAGCAGAGGCTGTCCGTCAACCGCCGGCGACCCAGGCAGGTGAAGAACGGCACCGGGTGACCATGGTCGTGTCGGAGATGCCGCAGATTGCGGCCAAGACGTCCGGAAAGGGTCCTCCGCCATTCACATACACGCATCTCCCCCCGGTGACTCCTATCGTGCCATGTATACGGGTGGCTTGTGTACACAAGCCATCCCGGGGGAACCCGCTAAAATACTACAGTAATTAACAGCAGTCATTAGCAATAGCTTTCGCACTGGCGATCAATGACGTGAAGTTAATCACCCTCGCAGGTTAAACATTGTATATAATGTATCAAAAAGCCAAACTACTTGTGGGTGTTACGATTATGTCACCCTATCAGCAGCGATAAATAAAAATTTAACACCGCTCAAGCAGCATTGAAAATAAATCCACCAGCGCTTGCATGCTTTTCATAGATCACGGCATACAGCCTTTGACACAATGTACACAATCTCCTACACCCCTCTTGCGAAAGCAGAAATCTCCCGATTTCTTACTCTCTATTGCACCAAGGACAAGAGATATATCACTAAACTTTCTCATATATTTGATAAATGAGTAAGAATAGCATTTCCACGGGAACATGCACACACTTGTGGCTTATAATCCTCCCATAAATAATAAATGAGATGGAAAATAAACAAAAACACTCCTCATAGCCGCTGGCACGCTTACAGGGCGATCGGACATACCCATGACGTCCGGACGGAGGCGGTACCTCTCTCGAGGTCGACGTCCGCGTCCTCGTTGGTAGTTGAGGGGACGTCCGCGGGATGGCAAAGCACCGCCTCCCTGGACTTGGATCCCCTCGACGCCACGGCGGACGTACGCCGGAGGCTCGGTCCCACGACCGCCAGCGTCTACGAGACTTTTCGCGAGTCTGTAGGCCAGGCGGTCAGCCATCGCCGCGATGGTATGGACCGGATCCCCGGTGACCCGGCGTTGGTGAACCTGCCAGTGCCCCGAGCCATTCGTGACTTGGGGTCCGCAGGTGTAGCCGCGTTGGTCCGCGCTCGGGAGGAGCACCCCTGGGATCACCCCCAGCGTGGTCGACTCACCCGAGCGGCGGAGTACCTTGTGGCGGAGATGGACAGCTCTCTGGATCGGTTCAGCCGGTGCCGCGCCGAGGCCTCCCGTGTCGCATGCGATCTCGCATACGACCAGGGCCTCATGGAAGGCACCCGGCGGAGCCTAGAGAGCTACCGGACTTTGTCGGCCGTCATTGAGCGGCGCGCGTTCGACCAGGGTCGGACCGCCGCTCTTGCCGAACAGTCCGGGGCGTCTATAACGGATGACGTCTTACAACGGATGACCTTCCAAGGTCATCACACGGTTTTGGACCACCTCGGTCAAAATTTTAGCTTGTTTATGAGGGTTTATTCAAAATTGCAAAGCGCGTTATAGTTTACTCCGTAAGTCCGGGGGTAGTTCCCCATTCTTCCAAAAGGGACTCTTAAAGTCCTAGTCTTGCGTCGTGACTTCCGGGCGTTGCCATCTTGCCTTCTTCCGGACCCCGCCATGTGAAGCCTTCTTCGGGTTTTGGCTGTTTTGGGCGCGGGCGGAACATGTTGGGGACCAACATTGTAAGAAGGGGGTAATGTGGCGATTTTGCCCTAAGCACGCGGCAGGTGATTGTAAACATAAATGCCATTTATGTGGCCTTTTCGTACTTGGCCTTGTTTTGACACGCTCGGTTCAACGTGCATTGCCACGGCGACGCATTGTAATTTACGCTCCAGTAAACTATAACAATGGATCGATTAGACCTCGCGTGCGCCCTACAGCTTGTGGTGTATTATATATACACTGGAAGCGACTCGATCGAGGAGATTGTCCGAGAGAGAGTGACTAGGACGCACACGAGGCTCGCCATGAGCTTTGTGTTCCCTGGTTCTGAGTAGAGGGCTCCTAGAGCCCTGGGGACGATTTCCATGGGGAGGCCCGGGCTGGGAGAGACAAGTTGCTGACTCGGGGGCGTACGCCCTGTGGATCGCCAGTTCTCTCCCTTCCCGGGACGTGTGACATAGGCTCTGGCCAGCATGTCGGACTGTACGGGGTTCCGTCCCCGAGGCAGACCGCGGCTCGCCAGGCCCCGCCAGTTAACACCGTAGGGATGAACAAGTTTCTGAACGGTGTCCGTAGGCCTGGGAGTGTCGGGTGGGCTGTTACCTGGTTACCGTTAATGCTGAAGTAGTTACCGTGTCCGCAGCGACCTCCGGTGAGCGGCCCTGCCGCAAGGATCCGGAATAGCGGATGTGCGTCCGCAAGGACTCGGATGAGAGAGGACTATCCTCGAGGATCCCGAAGAGCGGATGGTAGTCAATAACTTTACAATAATAAGCGTAATAAGCATATAAGTCATATACCTTGACGGCTGAATATTGAGGTCTCGGGGGACCTGAAGTGTGTAAATTGATCCATGTTTAGATAGAGCTTATATTTTTAGGTTACCGGACCTATGGTCTGATAACCTATTGGCATGGCGTTGCGTCCGTCGTCCGTCGTCGTCCGTCGTCGTCGTCCACATTTTTATCTTTTTTGTTTACGGGCGAATTTTTCTGAAATTTTGCAGAAAAATACTTAAAAATAATTCAAGAAGGAGGTATTTTTTAGTTTTTTGATTTTCGCTTTTTCTTAAAAATGGCGGCCGTTTTTAAATTTCGTTGCGCTTGAATCGCTCGAAGTGGGCCATTTTGGCCCAAACTCGGCCCAAATGGGACTTTCCCATGTTAAATTCTCCTATGCTTTATAATGGGACACATTAAAGCCTAATATCTCACTTAATATTGAGATTAGAGACTAGGAATCAATTGTGGACATATAGGAAATGATATATGCTGAATATTGTCGTGACCTTGAATTTGACCTCTGACCTTGGTTTCAAGGTCAGAGCGGCCGTTTCGTCGAAAAATGGCCAATTTTGGACTTCGACGGTCGTTTTCTTAAAATCTGTTCAGTAACTTTTTTTCTTATTAATGCATGACACTCCTCATATGTACCCCTGTGACATGTATAAATTTCGTTGCCCTTGAATCGCTCGAAGTGGGCCATTTTGGGCCCTAACTCAGCCCAAATGGGACTTTCCCATGTTAAATTCTCCTATGCTTTATAATGGGACACATTAAGCCTAATATCTCACTTAATATTGAAATTAGAGACTAGGAATGAATTGTGGACATATAGGAAATGATATATGCTGAATATTCTCGTGACCTTGAATTTGACTTTTGACCTCATTTTCAAGGTCACAGGACAAAATGGCTAATATCTCGCTTATTATCGACTTTACAGCTTAGGAATCTGTTGTGAACATATAGGAAATGATATATGCTGAATATTCTTGTGACCTTGAATTTGACCTTTGACCTCATTTTCAAGGTCACATGACAAAATGGCTAATATCTCGCTTATTATCGACTTTACAGTTTAGGAATCAATTGTGAACATATAGGAAATGATATATGCTGAATATTTTCGTGACCTTGAATTTGACCTTTGACCTCATTTCCAAGGTCGCAGGACAAAATTGCTAATATCTCGCTTATTATCGACTTTACAGCTTAGGAATAAATTGTGAACATATGGGAAATGATATATGCTGAATATTCTTGTGGCCTTGAATTTGAGCTTTGACCTCATTTTCAAGGTCACAGGACAAAATGGCCAATATCTTGCTTATTAGCGACTTTACAGCTTAGGAATCAATTGTGAACATATAGGAAATGATATATGCTGAAAATTCTCGTGACCTTGAATTTGACCTTTGACCTCATTTCCAAGGTCACAGGACAAAATGGCTAATATCTCGCTTATTATCGACTTTACAGCTTAGGAATCAATTGTGAACATATAGGAAATGATATATGCTGAATATTCTCGTGACCTTGAATTTGACCTTTGACCTCATTTTCAAGGTCACATGACAAAATGACTAATATCTCGCTTATTATCGACTTTACAGTTTAGGAATCAATTGTGAACATACAGGAAATGATATATGCTGAATATTTTCATGACCTTGAATTTGACCCTGACCTCATTTCCAAGGTCACAGGACAAAATTGCTAATATCTCGCTTATTATCGACTTTTCAGCTTAGGAATCAATTGTGAACATATAGGAAATGATATATGCTGAATATTCTCATGACCTTGAATTTGACCTTTGACCTCATTTTCAAGGTCACAGGACAAATTGGCCAATATCTTGCTTATTAGCGACTTTACAGCTTAGGAATCAATTGTGAACATATAGGAAATGATATATGCTGAAAATTCTCGTGACCTTGAATTTGACCTTTGACCTCATTTTCAAGGTCACAGGACAAAATGGCCAATATCTTGCTTATCAGCGACTTAACAGCTTAGAAATCAATTGTGAACATATAGGAAATGATATATGCTGAAAATTCTCATGACCTTGAATTTGACCTTTGACCTCATTTTGAAGGTCACATGACAAAATGGCTAAGATCTCGCTTATTATCGACTTTACAGCTTAGGAATCAACTGTGAACATATAGGAAATGATATACGCAGAATATTCTCATGACCTTGAATTTGACCTTTGACCTCATTTCCAAGGTCACAGGACAAAATTGCTGATATCTCGCTTATTATCGACTTTACAGCTTAGGAATCAATTGTGAACATATGGGAAATGATATATGCTGAAAATTCTCATGACCTTGAATTTGACCTTTGACCTATTTTCAAGGTCACAGGACAAAATGGCCAATATCTTGCTTATTAGCGACTTTACAGCTTAGGAATCAATTGTGAACATATAGGAAATGATATATGCTGAATATGCTCGTGACCTTGAATTTGACCTTTGACCTATTTTCAAGGTCACAGGACAAAATGGCCAATATCTTGCTTATTAGCGACTTTACAGCTTAGGAATTAATTGTGAACATATAGGAAATGATATATGCTGAAAATTCTCATGACCTTGAATTTGACCTTTGACCTCATTTTCAAGGTCAACAGGACAAAATGGCTAATATCTTGCTTATTATTGACTTTACAGCTTAGGAATCAATTGTGAACATATAGGAAATGATATATTCTGAATATTTTAATGATATTGAATTTGACCTTTGACCTAAATTTCAAGGTCAGTCATTTTATTGTCAAAGTCAGATTACAAAATGGCTTATATCTCGCTTATCATCAAATTTACAGCTTAGGGGTCCATAGTGAACATATAGGAAATGATGTATGCTGAATAGTTTGGTGATCTAGAATTTAACCTTTGATCTCATTTTCACGGCTAGAGATATGGCGATTTCAGTGGTCACCTTGAACTTGACTTTCAACTTTCTCGGCTTAACTCTGTATATTTCTCCGGTAACCTTACTAGCCCATTGGGCTAATTTTTTTATGAGCATATATGAAATCATGTATAGCACATTGTTTGGTGACCTTGGGATTGACCTCAGATGACCTTGAAGGCTGAATCTCAAGGTCATGGTTACCATATTAATGTGTAAATTGGCCTCTACAGACAGAATGCTTGTAGATACGTGTAAACTAAAGTTCACCTGTCAGTGAAACACCCTTTTTTGGCGATAACTTTGTTTTGGATAATCGAATCAACTTGAAATTTTGTGTGTCTTAATTGGGTATCATGCCGTAACTTCCCACCGAGTTTCAGAATTTTATCTCAAGAAATGAAAAAGTTGGCAGTCTACCTCAATGTTTTTTCCGTGTGGCGGCCATTTTGATTTTTTGACGGGTCGGCGAAAAAAAAATTTGTTTGCCCCAAATCGCGTTACTATCCATTTTGGGTCATTTCTAGACAAGGAAAAAATTTTCACCCTTTGAAAAAAATTTTGAACAAAATTTTCAGCACTTTTTTCCTTCATAATGGGAGCTGCCGGGACTGTAATCATAGAACGCTTGAAGATAGAGCTTAGATATTGGCACTTTCAAATGGGAAGACATATATATCGACTTGTGTGGTGACCTTGAATTTGACCTTGGATGACCTTGAAAGGTCAAAACAGCCATTTTTGGGTCGAGAAATGCTCAAATTTGCACCTGGTCTGTTCTTTCTTGAAAACTGTCTGATCAGTTTCGAGATTATTGTTTCAAAAGAATCCCCTTATGTACCTTTATGATGTTTATAAGTTTTGTTGCCCTGGAATCGCCAGTCTCCGTGTGGCGGCCATTTTTAAAATTTTGACGGGTCGGCGAAAAAAAATTTTCGGCACTTTTTTCCTTCATAATGGGAACTGCCAGGACTGTACTCATAGAACGCTTGAAGATAGAGCTTAGATATAGGCACTTTCAAAAGGGTAGTCATATATGGCGATTTGGGAGGTGACCTTGAACTTGACCTAATTTTTTATTCAAAGATTTGTTTGTTTTTTCCGCCCTCCCTCCTAGCTTTTAATTTTCCGCAGGAAGAGAAACAAAAAATTAATCAGGAGTAGCCTTATTTTGGTGACCATGAAGTTGAACCTAGATGACCTTGAAGGTTACGCTCAAGGGCACGCCTGAACTAAAATGTGTAAATTGGCCTCCACAGACGAAATGCTTGTAGATAGAGCTTATGTTTGTATTATGTGCATACATGTAATATGAAGTCATATATGGCACAACTAATGGTGACCTTGAACTCGATCCCAGATGACCTTGAGTGCTAAATCTCAATGTCACCTCTGACATGAAATTCACCTCTGGGGCTAAAACATTTGCACATACAGCTTAAAGATTGTGTTATAAACATATTTGTCACCCGCAATCATGCTTAAAACCCAAATTTTCTGGTAACCTATTTTAGCCCTTGTGCTAATTTTTCATCTGGGGAGAATATTTGTCTATGATGGTATAAATTAATTCTGTCTCATTTCAGGAGAACTTCTATTCGTTCCTGCTGGCTGCCCCCACTATGTTGAGAACCTAACCCAGTCACTGGCCATATCGTCAAATATCGTGGATGCATCAAATATTGATCTAGTCAAGGCAGAGCTGGAAATTAATAGTTTGCTGGATGAGTGTGCTGCAGATTTGTTACGTCAACTGAATGCACTGACTACTGAGAACATCAAATGAAACCAAAGCATCTACAACTCCGGATGACATACTGCAAAATACATAGCCAAAATACACTAAGAAAGTTTCATTATTCGTTTTATCATGTTTATAATGCAAACAAAGGTTTCCGTTTGCATTTATCAATAAACAATGGTCCAGTGATTTTACCATAATTTGACCTCGTTTGTTGTGTTTATACATTTTAACCCCTAAATATTTTATTTTCCGTTAAAATATCTTACATGTAAACTTTTTGGGCTCACAGGTTCAATGACTGTGAAGAACATGCAAATCAATGTTTTCTCATAACTTTTCTTTCATACTGTCAAAAAGCACTGAATTCCATAATTTATGCAAAAGTAGTCACCGAGGGTTGTTTTTCCGGACTCTTTAATTTCAGGAAGTGTTTTCTCGATGAAGCCGGACAGTCTTCTCTAAAATTTGCTCTTGTGGTATACATGTAGCTTCTAAATATGCAGAACAATTTACCAAGTAGATGTAGTATCTGTGTTCATGAGTAATCATTGCTAATAGAACACAACAAAGAACATGGCAAAATAATTGTTAATCTTTATTCTATGGACATATCTTAACTACAGACTAGATAGTAGATCCATACATAACTAGACGTTCTGTAAACAACAACAAGACTGCACCTCCTTATCCAGCCCCTTTTTTTATGTGAAGACTGGCACAGCATATCAGTTGGTCATTGTAAAGACGATGTTGTATGAAGTGTAGAACACAGTCAACCAACTTGTCTCAGATTCACACAATATTATGATGCAAGAGTACATTCCTTGGCCAGAATGAAACAATTTGTGATGATTTAATCATGCCTACGTCAGTGACGCCTCAAGGACAGCTTACTGTATCTGTTCCGGTTATATAATGCTCTAAAGTTAAAAATAAAAGCTCCCTCCCCCTCCACCCCCCCCCCCCCCCCACCTTCCCAGAAGGCATGTTGCATGGGAATTGAAACTACATTGTGTCTCGGTGCCCAACACCTGGCTGCATAGAAATGCAAATAAATGAAAACAGAACAAATCTCCCTCCAACCCCCCCCCCCCCCCCACAGTAATCATCATACCAAAGAGAGTGAAACTCTATGGACATGGATGTGGCAAAAACATGACTAAAAGCATTGTACATCTACGTATACCTCCAAAATACCAATGTATATACTTAACATAGAAAATATCACAGCGTGAGTGTAAACAAATACAAACATTTCAGGATCATATGTACATGCATTTAACTTTTCTGATTTTGTTGTTTGTACAACACATGTGTGCACAAGATACATAGAAATGTGATATGATTAACGCATGCATTCAATGAATGTTTCTCACATGTGCACAATAGATAGATAGATATCGCACAATCGAGTTTTGAAATTGCTAGACGATCATCATTGATGCCATGTACATGTAAATTATAATATATATACAGGTAATGCCATAGGGAGAACAACTACTGATATGCATGCATCAAATGGACCCAAAAAAATGTATGCATTGCAACAAAAGCTTTCTTTAAAATTGTATTAGTCTCTGTCAATGGACAATATGATGAATCTTTTTGAATAAAAACCTTTTAGGTACAGTCACTTGTGTATGTACACATTGGTATTAAAATTCCATGTACGATTACCGGTACATGTAACTGGACAGTTTGTACTAGTAATTATTAGGACCAGGTCTGGGGTGGTCCTGTCGCCTCCTCTGGGACCACCCGATAAGTGGAGGTCTCTCGGTACCGGATGAGGGACGACACAGCACCCAGTAGTGTGGCCAACATCAGCAGGAACAGCAAGAAGTTCAGGAACTGGGCACTACTCAGGTCTGCAGCACAAAAGTATGTATATACAGTGGATCCTGTGTTTCAAGACCACCCAAGGGACCCCCAAAAGGCGGTCTTAAATGACAGGTGGTCTCTCATGACAGGTTCATTCACATGATAAAAGGCCACTTGGGACCAAGTGTAGCGGTCTTAAAACACAGGGTGGTCTCTCAAACCAGGTGGTCTTTAACACAGGATCCACTGTATATATATATATACATATACCGGTATATGTGATGGACAATACATATAGGGAATATACTTCAGGAGAGTGTTTACATCTATTCGCTATTTTCTGGTACAATATCTCATATTCACACTTAGAGACTGCAGCACATCAATGAATGGAACAAACGTCAATTATGTAAAAGGAGATTACATATTTTACGAGGGTGTGAATGTTACAAATTTGGGTGTCTGACCATATCGCGACTTTAACCCAACAGGAGTATGGTATCAATATCAACAAAATATTTGTGAAATAATCCCCTTTTACAGTATATGTACTTATGAATTTAGGCAGTTAGTAGAACCTTTCCACACTGTTGTTGATGTGAGGACCGGGGTGAACATGTTTTTCTCATGTACCTGTTAGGGTGCTGAATTTAGGCCAGTCCCAAACATCCAGTGTGTCGGCTGTATCCGTGCTCTGCGTGACGTTAAAATGATACACATTATGGAATGAAGGAGCGCCTTCAAAGTCCGGATGGTAATTGGCGATGACACTACTGCCCAAGTCCTCAATGCTGTCAAAGTGATGTGCACTCTTACGAGCTGAAATTGAGATACATTTATTATTAAACACTGAAGTAAACTGTTAATGTAAATGTTTATATGTACACGTACATGTATGTTCTGACTACATGAGAATACATGTACATATACATACGTGTAGGGATCTAAACAGCATACGCAGTGGAGTGCAGAATATACATACAGAATGGCTTGAATACACATATTACATGTATTTAAGTGGAAATACTTGTGCATGTATTTACCTTCATCTATGAAGAAATCTGCCACATATTGGGAAGCTTGTACAGCGAGAGCCGAGTGATTAACATTTGCATCACTCCAGAGGTAGATGTTCTTTTCTGGGTGCCATTGAGTTCCATAGTATGGGTAGTCGTAGGCTGCAGTGCACATTAATTTATTAATCAATTTATGAGGATGAAGACAATTTTCAGAAAAAAATAACTTTATAGGATGGCAAGCGTTTGAAACATGCGCACATACACATATTCTTTCTACTCACCTTCCATTGCAGACACGAACTCGGTGCCATCTACAGCAACATTTGTGGACAGTACTCTGTAGAAATCTCTCAAGCGTTTGTTGTCATTGAAGACCTTTCCATGAAAATAATAATGTGTCTGCAGCAAACTTCATCAGATGTTCAAATGAAAAACCTTCAGATATGATATGAGTGATATCCGTACCTTGGTACTCATGCACCACTCATGGTTGTTGAAGGTGATGTTCCATTTTGAAAGAGCTTCATGAAGAGATCCTGGGAGCTTCTTGAACAGTCTGCTATTCTCAGCACCTGAGAGATAGCAACTCTGGCTGAATAAACTGTAATTTTCTATAAATACTGTAAGTCTACATCCTTTGTGCAGTACACTCTATTTTACATGTATTTTTCTGAGTGATACAAAGACATATTAGTTATACATATACTTGTACACACACCCGGTTTACATGCAGAAGGAATGCAAATGAATCAAGCTTTTACAGCACAAGCTCATTCAGTGATATACATGAAGCAGAAAAAATCATTACCATCACTGAAATTTAATGCTAGTGAATAATTGGTTCCATCACACTTCACTAGTGCATTGTCATTGGTAACTAAAGCAGTCAGCTCTTCAAAGCCCAGACATATTCCGAGGATAGGAAAGAAATCTCCTTTGCTGTTAGCCTGAAGAATATAAATTGTGATTGTACACTGATTAACTAACTGTGAAAATGTTTACCCATTGTGAAATTGATTGGCCAGGATATATTTTCGCCCTGACACGGTACGAGCTGATCTGCGTGGGTGACCAGCGCCGTTAGTTGCTGGAAACCCCAGCAGATCCCAAGTATTGGGAAAGAGTCTCCAATCTGGAAAGCCTGCATTGAAAGTATACCGTGAATGATCAGCACCACACTGTACACATAGGATTACCAGGTATGATCTCAAAGTACATGTATTTAGTTATTGCCATCCTCAAAATGGACGACCTGTACATCCACAAAAATTGTCTCTTGAATAGTGATATGCATATACATGTACATGTACTTACTGCTTTGGATAGATTGAAGAAATGCTGTGCAGATTTTGCATAGCCAGATGATAGGAGAGATACACCACCTCCAGGAAACACCACCCTACCAATTTAAAATGATGTACTGAAAAATATCATTTGCATTTAACTGTTACAAATGCATCATGTATATGGGCCAACATGAGCACTTTAAATGTACCGGTACATGTACATGTATCTGAGATATCCTGAAAACATAGCACATGCAGTTCGCACGCAACAACGGCTACATACAAAATTGGCTACTATACGCGGATTTTTCTAACTCGTTTACACTGTTTTTCGCTAATATTTTTGTGATGCTAAATGCTATCGTTCTATAACTTGGCATACTTCACATGGGAGTCAAACGGCAATTTTCTACCAAATTTCAGACAGCTATCGCGAAAATTGAAAAAGTTGGCAATCTACCTCAATGTTAAATTTCAGCCCAAAACTGGATCTCGAGAATCTGAGTATATTCGAGAAATTGGTATTGTTTACATCCATCAGGATTCGAAATATTCTTGTACCTTCGTGAACCAGAAGATACACTGGGGTGTATTCTACACAAACATGTTGATTTTGAAACATTACTCCGCTACAAAACCGAGCAAATGCACAAAATTGTGTGCGGGCCCAGAAATTAAATAATAGGGCTAAATTTAACATTGGGGTAGATTGCCAACTTTTACAATTTTCGCGATAGTTGTCTGAAATTTGGTAGAAAATTGCCGTTTGACTCCCATGTGAAGTATGCCAAGTTATAGAACGATAGCATTTAGCATCACAAAAATATTAGCGAAAAACAGTGTAAACGAGTTAGAAAAATCCGAGTATATGAAAGATTGGCTAAAAAATTACTACCATTACTATGTGGGTTTCCAGAAGCATGAAAATTGATATAGCCTTTCCAATATACATGATATAAATTATAGCACATGCACAAACCTACATGTACATACCCATTCAGTTTTCTGAACAATGTTTGATAGTAATCATCTGTTTCATTTATCCTGAAAATAGAATCATGAGAATAGAGAAACAAGCATAAGTGTATCATCAGAACATGCCCAACATTTTTTGCGATGACAAATGGCATCATATGTATTTATACATTGAAAGACCTGTATGCTGTATGCGTTACAAGGTCCTGTACTTTCCACATACCTTACTGGTACAACTAATGCTCCCGCCTGCTCAATGTATTTGACATATGACTCGTAGATGTAAGAACTCCTGACATGCACGTCCGAGTCAGATCCCTGTGCTAGGATGCCTGCCAAAAGCCAAAATATAGTTGTACATCTTTAAGAAGACGGCAATCAGTAATTCAATACTAGATTAGACTTAATTGTTTATTTATTTTGTTTTATATACCAGTTACACTAACATGTACTTTCATTCATTTCATTTATGTCAGATCACCTCACCTATAACAGGATGTCTGTTTTTATAAGGAGATTGACCCAATGAATCCTGCGTCAGTGTGTCTTCTAGAGAGGTCACTGGAACCACTCGAGCTGACGTCACACACAGAACCAGAATGCTTGTCCACCAACCCAAACACATCTCTGCTGCTGTAAACATTGAGTGAAAAAAAACTGCACGAGATCAATGGGGAGGGAAAACGTGGCCTAAACAAGTGTGGCAAAAGCTTACTGCTGCCCACTCAGCAATTGACCAGTGTCATGAAAGGCAACATATTAGTAAATACAATACATGTATCATAATTGAACTTCACATTGTATATGCATAATGTAAAGTCACTTGTTTCCTTTGTGTGTTTGTGGAGGTTAATGGGTACATTCTGATTTGGCTATACTTTGATTTCTCTAACTCGTTTACACCGTTTTTTGCCGATATTTTTGCGATGCTAAATCGTATCGTCTTATAACCATGTATAACTTAGCATGGCTCACCTGGGGACCAAACGGCAATTTTCTGCCGATAAAGTTAGTAATCTACTGCAATGATAAATTCCTCTTGAAAACTTTTCGTCTGCATGTCAACAGACATTGTTTATTTTGAGCGCGTGACGGAAGAGTCGATTTGGATGATTTATGCAGGGAGCGCGGGTTAGGAATGGGACCGTCCCAGCATGTAATTGGTACATAAACTGCAGCGCACGCCCCCATAGTATCTAACTTGAACTTGTCCACTTGGATGACGTAATGAACAGGGCAATATGGCAGCGCCCAACATAAGTGAAAATCCTCGCTTATATTGAAATTTTGTGTTTTGAAAGAAACATGTAGCGTCTCGGAAGCCAGGTTTGTGAAAATCTATTGCCGTTTGCATCATTAACATGTAATATTCAGTTTAATAGTTCGCTTAAAGTAATTTGACTGAAACAAAGGCAAAAAACGGTGTAAACGAGTTAGAAAAATCAGAGTATAGGTCATATTTTACAATTTTGATCTTTTCATGGTGACAACTGACATATATAGTGCCAGTCGGCCACAGACCATTCTCTTACGGCCTCCTAGAATGTTGATCCAATCCAATCCAGCCATTTACCATTCACTATAGCAGCTACTAGTACCCCACACTCCCCCCCCCCCCCCCAACCGCCCGGGTCCCTTGTGTCATGTGTGTGAATATCTGTGCTCTCTCGTGTGACAACATAGATATCAGCTCGTAAAATAGTCCCTGGGGGCTACTGCTACTGGTGTAAACGTACTGTATTAGTTAAGACAGGAATATAATGGTCAGTATTCACTATTCACCAGAAAATAGTGTTCTCTGTTTTTATTGTTCCTGCTTCAGAAACTTTGTCACATGACAGATCCTGTCTTGGATCACGTGATACAGTAGCGACGTGCTATTATCTAGTTCACTGAACAAGTTCGTGGGCCGCAAATCATTCACCCGAAATTCATAAATACAGGGCGCGTTTCTTTATGCCAGTAGAATTTCTACCAGTAGACTATTTATTGTATCCCCCGAACAAAGTTCGGCGGATACTATGGATTTACGATCGTCGCGCCGCCGCGTCCGCGTCCGCGTCCGCGTCCGCAGACACTTTCTTGTGAACGCGCTGCAGGTTGCAAATATGAACCGATTTTGATAATATTTTATATGGACATGTCTTATGGTGAGATCTGGACACCTATCGATTTTGGTTGCCATAGCAACCAAAATAGCCGATTGGCGTAACATTTTGTGCTCAAATTAGCCTGTTTAACACACATGGGTTGTGAACGCTCTACGGGTGGGAGTTTTCAATGAATGATGATGAAATCGCACAGGCTCAATGAGAAAGACCATCACACGAAACCTATTGTTTTTCAGAATGATCAAATAAATATTAATAAGTTTGAGAGGTTAACTTATTACGACAATTAAAATACCTACTTTGACACGTGTGATCACTCCAATAACCTGTACTCTGAAAGCAAATTGCACTGGATTCTTGTTCAGAATACAGAACTGATGTTTTTGGTGAAAAAAGAACAATATTACTGAATAAGTTAATATTGGTTTTACTAGTTAAGTCTATTATTGACCACAATAAAAATAGTTAAGACGAGAAACATTTATTATTGAGCTCAACAAGGTAAAGGTTTTGTCCAGTAGAGACTTCACAGGTGTAACCGAATAAGTTAACATTATTTTTACTAGTTAAGTCTATTATTGGCCACAATAAAAATAGTTAAGACAAGAAACATTTATTATTGGGCTCAACAAGGTAAAGCTTCTGTGCAGTAGAGATTTCATGGCTGTAGCCAAATAAGTTAACATCAGTTTTACTAGTTAAGTCTATTATTGACCTCAAGAAAAATAGTTAAGACAAGAAACATTTATTATTGAACTCAACAATTTAAAAGTTTTGTCCAGTAGAGATTTCATTGGTGTAACCGGATAAGTTAACATTATTTTTACCAGTAAAGTCAATTTTTACTTCGAATTTCAACTTGGAACCAAGTTTGGCACATATTATGAATTATAATATAATTTATGGTGAAAAGATCGATCTGGCTCCAATTTCATCATCTTGAAATGCAGTTTTGGTAAACTTTTACTTGAATTTCAGCTTGAAACCAAGTTTGGCACATATTATGAATTAAAATTTAAATTATGGTGAAAAGTTGATCTGGCTCCAATTTCGTCATCTTGAAATGTAGTTTTGGTCAACTTTTACTTTGAATTTCAACTTGGAACATAGTATGAGTTGTTTGGCGCATAGTATGAGTTGAAATATAACTTACAGTGAAAAGTTCGATCTGGCTCCAATTTAGTCATCTCGCAACTTAGTTGCGAACCAAGTTGCGAATGCAGTGATTTTAGTGGTCTTGAATTCGACCTTCAATAAGTCTGAAAGGTTTCACACTCACAATGTACATCAGCGATATATTTGGGGCAACAGGGATGATAGGGCTACGGGGGATACACCCAAGCGGTCGTAGGCGACCGGAAGCATCTAGTTTCTACTACATGTAGTAAATTTTTATTAGTAATTTTAGTAGTTTTTAGTAATTTCTTTAAAATCTACTGGCAGAACTTTTCTTTCTACTGGTAGAAAAAATGACCACGAATCAATTACTATAATAAATGTAGCGACTTTAGATGGTTATTCGGTGCCGTGTTGTTGTTTATTTTCTCTCGTTGTGTTTATTTTTCGTATAGTCTTTCTGTAGTACCTCTCGTCTCTGTGTCCGAACGCTATAGACAATTATTGGTGAGACGTCCGCAATTCCATAGTATTTCTCTGGTTAGAGAAAGGTGCTGAAGACATATTAATTCAAAGACACGGGTTTTATTACCAAATACGACGAATTACTCACTCACAAAATATATGCAATATTTCCCCAAATTACACAGTGACCAGGTTTAGACTAAGTCACCGGGCTTCACAATATTGAAAGATTACACCGGGACTGACCGGGTCCAGGTTTAGACTAAGACCCTGCTTTAACGTTAGGCATCAGAACTAGCGTTAGTCTCTTCCTACGCGAAGTCCATGCGGAGGCGAAGGTTACCTGGCTCCGCAACTCGTCCGTCTCCGGAGGTATGTACTTGCGGAGTCTGTCTCGCCGTCTTCCGCGGAGGCGTCGCCTGTGCGGAGGTCCTCACTTCTGCGGAGGTCCTCGGTATTTGTGGAGGTCTTCCGTGCTGCGGAGGCTCCGTGGCTCCGCAGAGTTCCCTCGTCCTTGCGGAGGGTCCTCTGCACTTCTGCTTCACCTCCGTCTTCCGCG
Organism: Terebella lapidaria; assembly: GCA_949152475.1. NCBI lineage: Eukaryota > Metazoa > Annelida > Polychaeta > Terebellida > Terebellidae > Terebella > Terebella lapidaria. Next base: position 75,936,266 of record OX424555.1, read on the forward strand.
GGTGCAGAGGTCCGTCACCTGCGGAGACTGGGTGTCCCCGCACATCAGGAGACTACCCTCGCCACCCGCAGGTGCGGAGTATCATCAGAGACTTCCTTCACAAGTCCGCGGATGCGGAGGTTCGTCTACTGCGGAGACAGAGCATCTCCACACATCAGGGGACGTCCCTCACAGGTCCGCGGGTTGCGGAGGTTCACCAGAGACTTCCCTCACGCTCGCACCACTCTGCAAGAAGAGATCGCCGCCTTGCCGTCAGCTGTAAGTCAAGAGGGCCGTGGTTCATATATTAAAGGGCCGTTGGACCGGATTCATACAATTGTCATCATCTGGGACCCACACCCTTCCCTGTTACATTTCCCATACATGGAGTCCGGGGCTCCGCACTGCGGAGGTCAAGATGTGCAGAGGTACGGAAAGTCTAAGTCCTCTCCCTCGCCTGTCCAAGGAGGACAGAAACGTCTCAGGGTGATGTGTCTCCTCTGGTACCTTGCCCCGACTGACTCCCAGAGAGCTGTGGCTGCCTCCTTTTATTGTGCCCTCCACCGGAAGCTGTTCTGCCCATGTGCATGCCTGGTCTTCCGCAAGCACGTGGCCGATCCTCCGCAAGAACGTGATCGATCCTCCGCAAGAACGTGATCACTCCTCCGCGCGTGGTTTTGCGGAGGAGGCTGGTGGTGATATGAGTTCGTTATATAAAGCAATATAAGGTTTGTACTTCGGACAAGTTTGGTGAATATCACAAACTAATTCTTTGTTTTCTGCTATAATTAAAGGATTAGACTATTTTGCCATGATTTTGACACCCAACTGGCTAAATAACGAAAGGTAATGGCCAACTTGAAACAAGGGGATAGAAGTTCTCTGTTTTTGCAGTTCTTAGCCTTGATTCTGGAATCTGGACTTTATTCATGTCATAGTTTCTTGGAAGGGATCATTGTTCCTTTGTTCGTACATGCTCATCCATGGTGATCCATACTCCACTGTGTTGGCAACTGTATGGTCCATGCTGATCCATGCAAAGCACAGTATTCATTCGTGGTAGACAGTAATGGTCCACATGCTCGATCATCCTTGATCCTGGTCGGCACCGTATTACCATCATGGACCACCACTGCATTAAAGGCAGGGGCGGGTATATGATTTTGGGAGGGGGGGCGAAAACTTTTGATCGGCAGAGCAGTGAGCGAAGCGAGCCTGTGTCGGCCGGGGGTCTGGGGCCCACTCAAGGGCCCTAGATGCTGAAGGTTTATGCATCCCCAATGGTGTGTTCTAGGGCTCTCCTTGGACCAATTTCATGGCCTTGGAGAGTTTATGAATCCCTGATCTGGGGTAGATCAAGGGTTCTGAAGGAGGGCCAAGATATGAAATGTTGCGAAGCGAGTTGGCAAAGGTCGAGAGTCTGAGGCCCGTTTAAGGGCCCCAGAAGCTAAAAGGATATGCATGCCCAGTGGTGTTTTTTACAGGTTTCCTTTGGTCCATTCCTCATCCCCCTAAGAGTTTCTGCATGGATAATTCGGAGCAGATCTGGCATTTGAGGGAAGGATTATTTGTGAAATGTTACTAAGCCAGGTGAAGCAAGCCTCTGTCGGCCGGGGGTCTGGGACTCGCTCAAGGGCCCCAGACGCTGAAGATTTATGCATCCCCAATGATGTGTTCTAGGGCTCTCCTTGGTCCAATATCCATGGCCTTGGAGAGTTTATGAATACCAATTCTTGGGTGAATCCAGGTTTCTGAAGGAAGGCCAAGATATGAAATGTAGTGAAGCGAGGTGGTGAAGACCGAGGGTCTGGCACCCGCTTGAAGGCCCCAGAAGCTGAAGGGATATGCAGTGATGTGTTTCATAGGTTTCCTTTGGTCCATTTCCCATCCCCCTAAAGAGTGTGTTGCATGGCTGATTCAGGCAAATCCAGGATTTTGAGGGAAAGCCTAGTTCTGAAATGTTGTTAAGCAAGTTGAAGCAAGGCCCTGTCGGCCGGGGGTCTGGGGCCCGTTCAAGGACCCAGAAGCTGGCGGTATTCACGTGCCTGATACACACGGTGGCACCCGTACCGCGTTATTGCTGGTTAAAAATTGAATTCCGCGTTATTATAGTTAGGCCCCGCATTATTATGGTAAAAGTTTCTAAGCGGTCCTGGTAAAAAGCGATAAATTCATACAGATACATAAAGCATTAGCGTACAACAATAGTTCCATGGAATATTGGAATGTATCAGCGGTCTATAGACAATAGTTTGATTTTTGTTGGTCCAATAATTATCATGCACGAGTGGCCACAGATACATTGATCGGGCGACAGTTGTCAAAATCGGGTGACATTTTCGTGCTAAGTTAGCCATACAAATACATGAATAAGCAAATCATGATACAGAAATGTGTATTAGGATTAGTTCCTGTCCGAGAAACATTAATAATCCATATATTTTCCGACGAACAACTTAAATCGGTTCCTGATCAAAAGTTTGTTGAATCCGCGTTATTGCTTATCAAGAACACGCGATATTGCTGGGGATCAAGATTGATATATATGCATGCAGTCGGCCACATCACCGATGATAAAAAATGTTTATTTTGACCCACCTACACGAAGGGCGCTGTTCTTTCCAGTTGAACACATATTTTCGATTCGTTCGTTAAGAGTTACTGAAATAAGAATAAGAGTTGCTGTTATTTTGTTTCAGTCATGTTATTTCCTTCAAGAATCGTGCACCGACATTTCCAGGATGGATATTAATAAACAGATGTAGGCCTATCCAAATTATTTTTTGGTATTAATCTCGACAATTACTGCTTTCAATACTTCCATTGAAATGTAGCAGTAGTGGGTAATGACATTATGACAACCAATACCGGCCTTAACCCGAGACAGTAGATCTATTTGGGACCTGTTTCACCAAACTCCGATGTTGAATTCAACCTGGTTCTTCTAGTGCGGATCGAGGTCCTCGCTATGGGGCTTTCTATTTACATATAAAACAAATTGCAAGTACATTTGTTCTGACGAAACTGTTGAGCCGAAACAGCCTAGCGTAGTTCCAGTATGTCCTGCACAACTTGAGTATTTTGATCGAAATTGAGACCACAATAAACTCCTGAACATCGGAATCATTGTGGCTGGTTTCTTCAAGGACGACTGGGCCAAACTTACAGTTCCTATTGAACATTAAGACTGACCCGTTGACGATTATTCACTAGTTTAATACGCGTGGACGAACATGTTGGCGTATTGAAACTCAACAGACACAATAACGCGGGTCCACAGATGTGGAAAAAAACAATAACGCGGAATCCGCGGAAAAGACTTATATCGTGTTTACACAACACAATTGTTCTATTTAGTTGTACTTGAGTGTATGGCAGCTCTCCATTAGTCATGGGGAAATCAATTTTGTTTATATGACGTCTGTAAAATGCCGTACATGTCATTTTTATGTGATATTTGGGCAGAATGTTTAAAACACGATTGCGATCTAACAAACATGACAAAATAACAAACATCTCACTACACGAAAAGCACTGGTTTTCAAGAATGCCTATAATATTCCGTGAGCAGTTGATTACTGCTTGATAATTTCTTAGTATTCACGATAATATCAACTTTTGGTGTAGCTCGGTAAACTTTCGCTGATCTTCAGCCATTTCTTTACCTTAATAACGCGAACCCTAACTATAATAACGCGGAATTCGAATTTTACCCAGCAATAACGCGGAACGGGTGGCCACCGTGATACAGCATCCCAGAGCTCTGCTGGGTCTAACTATCAAGCATTACTTGACACCCATAAATGCATGATCACTGTAGATCTAGTTGAAATAAAATATGTGTAGCGTTATGACGTGGTGGCTACATTAGTAGTGACACCACAGTTATGGCGCGAACGTGCGGACAGGTTTATAAGACATTCGCTGACACTCCAGTAATGGCGTATACCTCTTTATCGTGGGGTGGCCGAACTTTACATTGGTGCCTGACCTTTTGAACCACAGTGGTTTGTCTCGGCGTCGGTCCTGGGTCGGCTCCCACTGTTGACTCACATCACATGTAAATATCGGGTTCCTGGTCCCTGACCACAGACAGGTAAAGCACATGTCTTGGGCACCCATATGGGTGATTAACTTGACCAGGGTGATGTGGCTCAACAGTGGGATACAGCTCTGACCTCGGGGACGAGGTCTCTCCGAAAGGGGAAAGCACTGTAGCGTTTTGACGTGGTGGCTACATTAGTAGTGACACCACAGTTATGACGCAAACGTGTGGACAGGTTTATAAGACATTCGCTGACACTCCAGTTATGGGGTATATACCTCTTTATCGTGGGGTCGCCGAACTTTACATATGATATAAAATATTACTTGGTTCTGGACCCCATCAAAGGATTAAGTGCATTTGGCCATTCAATGCTCTCAAATCATTCATAGAAGGTGAAGGGCATTTATAAAGTGCTTTCACTGAGAACTGGTGAGTTGGCTATAGAGTGAATACACTGCTCGCGACATGGTGCCCCAGAAGTTAAAGCTACTTCCCGGTGTTATTTATCTTGAAAACACTTCATCCCCTCTCTTTTTCCCCTTTTCCGTTTTTTTCCGTCGTCTGTCGTCCGTCCACATTTTTATCTTTAAAGTTTACGGTCGAATCTTTCTGAAATTTTGCACAAAAATAGCTAAAAATATTCCCAGGAAAGGTTTTTTTTTCGTTTTTTGATTTTCGGATTTTCCTCAAAATGGTGGCCATTTTCGTTGAAAAATGCCCAATTTTGGACTTTGACGGCCATTTTCTCAAAAACTGTTCAGACAGTTTTGAGATTTTTGTTTCAAAAGATTCCCCTTATGGACCTCTGTGATGTGTATAAGTTTGGTTGCCCTTGGATCGCCGGTCTGCAAAACACTTGGCAATTTTTTCCTTCATAATGAGAGCTGGCAGAACTGTACTCATAGAACACTTGAAGATACAGCTTAGAAATTGGCACTTTCAAATGGGAAGTCATATATAGTGACTTGTGTGGTGACCTTGAATTTGACCTTGGATGACCTTAAAAGGTCAAAACAGCCATTTCTGTGTCAAAAAATGCCCAGATTTGCCTCTATAGATGAAATGCTTGCAGATAAAGCTTATGTTTGCATTATGAACATAATAGGAAGACATATATGGCACAACTAATGATGACCTTGAACTTGACCTCAGATGACCTTGAGTGCCAAATGTCTGACTCAGAATGTGTACATTGGCCTGAGCGGCCTATACAATTGCACCCAGACGTATCTTTGTATTATGAACATATAGAAAATCAAATACCGCACCCGTACATGTAATGGTGACATTGAAGTTCTCATGGATGACCTTTATTGGTAAATCTCATGGTCATAATGTTCACACTGATAACCTTGATTGATAAATCTCAAGGTCTGTTACATTCCATTTTCCAAACCAAAATTGTCCGGTAACCTATCTTAGCCTTTGGGCTAATTTTTTTCCTTCTCTTTTTCCTTCTCTTTTGGGGGGGGGGGGGGGGGGGCAGAGGGGGCCCTTGAAAGGGTAGGCTATATTTCACGATAACTTGGCATTATTTTTGGTTATGAATGTGAAAGCACTATTCGAACTGAACAAAATAACCTTTACAGCTTGTTGATATCATGATTCCTTCAAAAGTTACAGAACTTTAATGGAGAATGCAATAAAATACTTCAAAATGTAGAATATGAAAAAGACATAGACTAATACGAAGAACTTCCACAAAATTACATAACTTTTTACACTTATATAAATCAATGGTAAGAAGCCAAGTAGAATTTGCAAGTGTAAAGTTATTGACTACCGTCCGCTCTTCGGGATCCTCGAGGATAGTCCTCTCACCACGAGTCCTTGCGGACGCGCATCCGCTATTCCGGATCCTTGCGGCGGCGCCGCTCACCGGAGGTCACTGCGGACACGGTAACTACTTCAGCATTAACGGTAACCAGGTAACAGCCCACCCGACACTCCCAGGCCTACGGACACCGTTCAGAAACTGGTTCATCACCACGGTGTTAACTGGCGGGGCCTGGCGAGCCGCGGTCTGCCTCGGGGACGGAACCCCGTACAGTCAGACATGCTGGCCAGAGCCTATGTCACACGTCCCGGGAAGGGAGAGAACTGGCGATCCACAGGGCTTACGCCCCCGAGTCAGCAACTTGTCTCTCCCAGCCCGGGCCTCCCCATGGAAATCGTCCCCAGGGCTCTAAGAGCCCACTACTCCTGACCAGGGAACTCCCGACTGGTGCAGCATGTGCGGGCGCCCCTGTAGAGGGTGCCGGCGCACTAACCCACTGCGGGGTAGGTTCCCTGGCGGGTTCCCGGACGACCGGGTCCTGCCACGGGGTTACCTGCGATGCCTTGGCCTGAGGAGGAGTCGCCGCCTGAGCGGGTACAGCCGAGGCCGGAGCCGGGGCCGGAGGCAACTGTCTAGGGCGGACAGCTACCTTGAGCGCAAGCGCGGAGTCTATTGCCTCCTCCATCAATCGTTTTTCATGGGTGGCCAGCCCGTAAGCTAAGTGGTAAGGCTGGCCATCGATGAACTGATCGATCAGCATCGTTTCGAACCGTCTAGAGTCCATGTCCGGAAAAGCTCTGCGGCCGAGTATGCGCAGGTTAAACGCATAGTCTGTCACGGACTCAGTCGGTTGGCGGGTACACGCCTTGAACTCTCGTTCAGACTGCCGCCGATTGGTCGTCGGCGTGAACAGCAGGCGAAGTTGACGGGCAACCTCGCCGAAAGTCACTGTTCCCACCGGCAGACACGGCATCACGCGGAGAGCTTTTCCTTCCAAGCTCCCCGCGAGGACATGTCCAGCTTCATGCTGGGACCATCCTTCGTACACGGCGGTACGCCATACCTGGAGTAAGTAGTCCTCCAAGTCGGCGTTATCCCCGTTAAACCGTTTCCGCCACGAAGAGTGGTCGGGCCCGTCATCGCGTTTGTTACGCACCCGACGTGCGGTCCCGGCTCCGGGGTCGTCCGTGTAGAGCGGCAAGTTCCGCGAGCTGCCCGCACCTGCGGCGGAGTCTGCCAGAGCAAACATCGACGCCGCAGACATAGGAGCAGGAAAGCTCACGTTTGCCGCCGGGGTCATTCCCGCTAAAAACCCACTCTGGCTAGGTGCGGGCGGGGCTCCCATCGAACCTACTGGGTAGGCTCCAGAAGGGGCGGCAAAGCTTGGGGCCGAAGCCGCCTGTTGCCACTGCCCGTCCGACACACTGTACGCGCCAGGGTAAGTTGACCACGCGGCTTGCGCTCCAACCGTCGGAACGGTCGACGTGGTCGCCAACGCGGTGCCTCCGAGCCGCGGAGCAGGCGCGGGTCCCATTGCGGGGGCCACTGGCGCCTGCGGACTCGGCAGGACTTGGGGAGGGGCTATTGGCCCAGACATCCCCGGACTTAGAACGGCCGACGGATTGACGCTCGGAGGCGGCTGATTCCGCTTGAACAGTACAAGCGCCTCGGATATCAGCCACCTCTCCCTCTCCGTCAAAGGCCCCGAGTTGCCTTGTGACAGCGGAGAGGGGGAACGGTTCCGCCGGTCTGATCGTCCCTGGTGGGGCGACCGGGCGCGGTCATAGCGCCCTAGAGGAGCCAGCTCACTCAGAGTGTGGGTGAGCTGGTCCATTCCGCCTGACGCGGACTGCCTGGAGTCCCCGCCGGGAGCCCTCGCAAGAGCTCTTCCGGCTGGAGGTGGCATCCAGAACCGCTGGTCCGCTTGCCCGGAGGTACTCGCGCCGGCTTCCACTCGATTCCGGACATCCGGAGATGTCCCCTGGAAGAGCGTCGCCTGCCACGACTGCCGTCCGGACTTAGGCGGGCGCGGGGTAGCGCCGTTGCCAGCTCCACCTACCGCGCCTACCGGATCAGGGCCAGGCCCTGATCGCAACCTCTGTTGCGGCCCCTCGGGGCGCGACTCGTCGTCCGGAGACGGAGCCAGGGACGTCGGAGTCGACTCCGCAGACGGGATCTTGTCCACGGAGGTCTCCGCACGTTCCTTCCTACCGCCGGAGTCATCCGGAGAATTCTCACGGCGGCCGTCGCTTGACCGGGTGCGGTCCGCGACGTTTTCCACCCGTTTCCCCCCCCCCCCTTGGGTTCATTCGCCTTATCTTTGGCTTTGTCTCTTTCTTTCGTCATTTTGTCTGAGTTGTCCGTGAGGAGCCAGCGATCCCCAGGGACGAAGGAGGCTACAACACTGTGACGGTAGGCTGCGATGGAACACTGTCGGACTGATCCTGGTCACGGCACCAATGTAAAGTTATTGACTACCGTCCGCTCTTCGGGATCCTCGAGGATAGTCCTCTCACCACGAGTCCTTGCGGACGCGCATCCGCTATTCCGGATCCTTGCGGCGGCGCCGCTCACCGGAGGTCACTGCGGACACGGTAACTACTTCAGCATTAACGGTAACCAGGTAACAGCCCACCTGACACTCCCAGGCCTACGAACACCGTTCAGAAACTGGTTCATCACCACGGTGTTAACTGGCGGGGCCTGGCGAGCCGCGGTCTGCCTCGGGGACGGAACCCCGTACAGTCCGACATGCTGGCCAGAGCCTATGTCACACGTCCCGGGAAGGGAGAGAACTGGCGATCCACAGGGCTTACGCCCCCGAGTCAGCAACTTGTCTCTCCCAGCCCGGGCCTCCCCATGGAAATCGTCCCCAGGGCTCTAAGAGCCCACTACTCCTGACCAGGGAACGCAAAGCTCATTGCGAGCCTTGCGTGCGTCCTGTTCACTCTCTCTCGGACAATCTCCTCAATCGAGTAGCTTCCAGTGTATATATAATACACCACAAGCTGTAGGACGCACGCGAGGTCTAATCGATCCATTGTTATAGTTTACTGGAGCGTAAATTACAATGCGTCGCCGTGGCAACGCACGCTCGAACGGAGCGTGTCAAAACAAGGCCAAGTACGAAAAGGCCACATAAATGGCATGTATGTTTACAATTACCTGCCGCGTGCTTAGGGCAAAATCGCCACACAAGCTCAGTCTGGAACCCCAGCAAACAAAAACTTATACATGCAACTAAGCAGATTCCTAACCTGAAAAAATATGAGGACCGACTATGGAAATTAAACCTACCAACACTAGTATTTAGGAGATTAAGAGGGGATATGATTGAGACTTACAAAATATTAAACTACATATATGACGAAATTGCTGTGGACTTCCTAAAAACAAAACAAGATACCTAAACACGGTACACCCCTATACTCTGATTTTTTACACTGTTTTTCGCTGATATTTTCGCGATGCTGAATGTTATCGTTATATAACTTGGCGTACTTCACTTGGGAGGCAAACGGCAGTTTTCCACTGAATTTCAGACTTTTATTGCGGAAATTGAGAAAGTTAGCAATCTACCCCAATGTTAAATTTAGCCATTCAATTTCAATTTCTGGGCCCGCACACAATTTTGTGCATTTACTCGGTTTTGTAGCTGTGCAATGTTTCGAAATCAACATGTTTGTCTAGAATACACCCCAATGTGCCTTTTTGTCCAAAATTACAATTATACTTCAAATCCCGATTAATGTAAACAAGACCAAATCCTATAATATGCTCAGATTCTCGATATCCCGTTTTGGGCTGACTTTTAACATTGGGTTAGATAGCCAATTTCTTCAATTTTTGCGATAGAATTCTGAAATTTGGTAGCAAATTGCCGTTTGGCTCCCAGGTGAAGTATGCCAAGTTTTGGGATGATAACATTTAGCATCGCAAAAATATCGCCGAAAACCAGTGTAAACAAGTATCCTAAAGTAACTCTGGCAAGCGTATTCCGTTCTCCCAAAGGCAGAACTGTTAAAACATCGATCGAAAATGCAGGTTCAGCCGTGGAGCAGGGTTAATCCTAAAGAAATATTTGCAGAGCTGAAAGCAGAATCCGGCCCCATACAACCGTACAGGGAGAGAACGACATCTCGCTGTTTGGGATTTCCTCTCATGGCTTCGATTCGTGACATCACTTCCGGGGAATTCCTGGCCAGACACCAACGCGAAAAAAAAAAACGACGAATATCATGTAACACCTAGATTACCGTTTTCAGGTGACATTTTGCATTTTAGGCTGAAAACATCAACCAATCGAGATGGGGAGGAGGTCGATAAACACCACGAAAAGTGGGAAATACATGAATCCCACGGATCAAGCTCGTGAGTATACCGTGGACGTGGTCCTTACTGTGTACAGCGCTGTATGGACTCAATACATGTATTGAGTCCATACAGCGCTGTACACAGTAAACGTGGTCCGTGCCGTTCGTCCGTTGTCAGAGTCAAAGTTGGAAATCCCCTAAATACAGAATCCATTGATATACAAGTCATAATAGTGCCCCTTTAAAAAAAAATCCACAAGATCCCTGCTGTGACTGGTTATATTGATTACGATTTCAAAGTTTTCAATGGCAATCCGAAAGTATGTTATTTGCATCCAAAAGGAATCTACGTAAACATGATCATATGACAGTATAATATAACAGTACAATGTGGCGGTGTATGTATCAAATCAAGTAAGTGTGTGTCGTATTTGGGTGTAACTCTTGATCAATCTCTGTGTTGTGACATCATTGCGAAAAACCTCATAACAAAGTGTTGTAATAAACGTCATTACGATTACTCATGTTCTGCATGGTATAGTGGTTTAACAAAGGCAAACAAACAAAGGCTCCAGGTCACTCAGAATAAAGTCATCCGGTTCCTGTTAAACTTATCTCCCAGGACCCATGTGGGACCAGAGGAATTTCAAAGTATAGGTTATCTCCCAGTCTCATATAGGATTCAACAAATAAAACTTAATCATATGTACAATATCCATCATAATATTGCTCCTATGTACCTAAAGTCTCAATTTTCTCGTTCTGTAAATTGTCACAGTACAAGACACGGTGCATTGTCCTACATATTATTATTATTATTATTACAAATTTCTATAGCGCCCTTTTTAGTCCGCGTCGGACTACTCAACGGCGCTTTACATAAACAAATAACTATAAGGACATGACTAAGAACAATAAAAGACGTAAAACTAATGACTTAAAATTAACTGTAAGAGAGTAAAAAGTAGTGAGTTTTAAGTCGTTTCTTAAAAATTGATAGAGTTTGAGAGTCTTTAATATCAGAGGGGAGCTCATTCCAGAGCTTGGCCGACGCTGATTGAAATGTCTTTGTGCCTTGCTTGAGGTTAGTCCGGGGTACACTTAGTAAGTTTTGTGTGTTCGAACGAAGAGTCCTTAGGGGGTTGTGCTGAATTGATACTCCCTCTGACAGGTATTTAGGAGCCGTTCTATCCAGTACACGGTAAGTGAAACACAGGATCTTGAAGTTGTTCCGGAGAGGAACAGGCAGCCAGTGAAGGTTTTTCATAACTTCCGTAATCCTATCGTATTTCCCGACACGGGAGACGACACGGGCTGCCGTCTTCTGGACGCGCAGTAGCTTGTTGGACATTGTCTGAGGAATTCCATAGAGTACGGAGTTACAGTAGTCCAATCTAGATATAACAGTTGCTTGCGCGAGACTTTTAGCACACTGGTGATTAATCAAATGACGAATACATCCAGTTGACCTGATGCTGTAGAAGCATGTCTTACAGACAGAGTCAATGTGCGCCTGCATGGTAATGCCACTGTCTATAATGACACCAAGATTCCGTACGTGTTTAGAACATAGTCCCCAACGTGAAAGGTTTTGGTTGTAGTTCTTTCTATCATACTGGTGTCAAACTTTGGAATAACTTACCATCCGATATTAAGGAGTGTGAATCTAAAATAATGTTCAAATCTAAAGTCAAACGTCATCTTATGTCACAGTATCTGTCAGTCAGCCACGATAACTTCATGTACTATTAGTCCAACATAGTATCCATAGTATTACACCTATATTAGTATTATATTTTATATTTTATACATCATCTTTGCCGTCCATCATCTTGTTCCTAAGGACCACAATGGAAACAAGCGCATTTTGCACTTTTTGTGCTATCCTTGACGGATCAGGATAACTATGGTTTTATACGTATTGTATTCTTGTATGTTTATCATGTTCTGTCCAATAAACAAATCAAATCAAATCAATCGGCCGCAATGTGTCATGTGTGGTGAATTTTATTTTGTAGAAGGAGTAGCGATTTTCGTACCAGTTAACCGTTAGACCGTGACCGCAAAAAAATCAATATTGCTTGGCATATTAGTTCGTAAATAAATGGCTAGTTCCAAAGTTGGGGTTCGTCTCTACTACTGAATGTACCTGTTACATCAGCACCTAGCCTCGTTTGTTTCGTTGTTTGCCGTGAGTCCATTTGTGATGAGGAGGAAATATAAGTTGGTACAAATAGATATTTGTATGTCATCTTAGTATGATTTTCGATGAACAAATGTGAAGCTTCACTCAGTTTGACTGTGACTGCGCATTAGGGCCACATGTTCGAAGACAATCATATAACAGTAATTCCGGCACAAGCACTTCGCCGGAATGCTGCACAATCGATAAGGCTGTTCCCTTCCCCCTACCCTGACAACAGGCTTCCGTCTGCGGCCAACACCCCACGATTGACATGAATACTAATGTTTCTTCGTGTTTTGCAGCCCAAGCGACGCGGAGGGCATCCGAGATGGGCCACATTGGTGCTCAGGTCGAAAACGAACAAATCACGATTATGACAGTTATCTGGGTTGACACACCAAATTGTCTTTTTGTATTCACTCAGATACACGAGAGGACCCAAATTATGTACACGTATGACAACACACTTAAGGATTGATTGCATGTGATTATCATGAACCTGGAATTGACCAGCTGTCCATCCACTTATAATGTAAATATAAAGGTAACAAATTCATACATGTACATACTTCCAATCAACGCGAAACTTTGCCTTTTTGATTGTTAGCCATCAAGGATAACCAACCGAGACTTCGTTTTTTACTAAACAATGATAAATCTATTAAAATCATCATTTTCATATGTCATTTTCCGACCTATTTCTCAGTAGACAAAGTACACTCACAACAGGGCGAGGGAAAGGATATACTAGTGATGCTTGTAAAACTCACGGGTGATATGCACTCGGGTGCACCGAGGTGTTTGGGGTTATGAATGTATTCTTCTCACAGAAAGTATAGCCCTAGATATTCTCATTATTTTGCCTAAAACAAAGTATACATATACGCAGCAACAGGAAAGCAGAACACACGAATGTTCATTTTGGTGAAACGTATAAAATGTTTTATCTAATCATCAAATTGCACAGCTTCCGCGATATTATTTATGAAACCATGTCTCGGTTCATCATCCATGAGTGTGTGTGCTAGCCAAGTTGGCCCAAGTATCATATCCTGCGCCTTCCTCTATATTCAGTGAAGATTAAAAAGGTGCGAGACGGATTGAATGGTATGTTTTCAGTGGACGAGTAGTATTAGGGAGCAGTGTACGGTACTTGGGCCGCCAAGTTTTAGGTCAGGGGATTGTATTGTCTTAGTGATTTTGTTACCTTTGTTTTCACATTATAAGTCAATGGGAAAGTGTCTCACTGCAGTAACTGGTATGTTACGTGCAATCAATCCTTAAATACCCTGAAATATTGTTGAAAATCCCCTCCAAACATAAACTTTAGCCTTGGCTGTCACCGATCACAAATTTTACCAGGAATGATTAGCGATGTCTAGAGGGGATTTTGAGCAATATATCGAGGTATTTAGTTGAGTTATCACATGTAATTTGGGTCCTCTCATGCATTAGCATACATACAATACTAACAGTTTGTGTGTCAGCTCGGTCATTATCATGATTTGTTTGTTTTCGTCTCGTGCACCAATGTGGGCCATCGTGGACGCGCTCCGCGTCGCTTGGGCTGCATGTTTTGTAGCTTTTGAACAGTGCTATATGGTTTAATATGTATGTATGAAAACCACAGAACTTCAAAATCAAGTTTTGACTAAAGTTTTATGCATCAGATAATCAGTTAATATTGTGAGATCAGCTTCTGACCAATAACGAATAGCAAATTCTGTAACCGGTTAATGGTGAATTCGTAACTGTTACGAGTATGTTACCCAGGGTACCCTTTCTAGCACTAAATTTTAATATTTACTTACTCATGTTACTGTATTGTTGATCATTCCATGAACACTATACAAATATTGGATGTTTATAAATGTCATATTGGCCGAGGCGCAGCCGAGGTCAATATGACATTTCTGAATCCCGTAAACTGTATATTGGACGACTCTCAACATCCAACATTTGTTATATTATTTACCAATGAATGTAGGAGAAACCCAGAGTGGGGAAAACCCACATGTAACACACGCTCTGATTTGCTGATAAGCACCCGCCCGTCCAATATACATTTTTGCCGTCCAATATAGACTTTCGCCGTCCAACATTGAGTATGTAGGATTGTCACGTGGTACAAATCGCCCAATCAGGAGTGTCCTTACAGTGGGAATACCACCGAGTGAATAAAATGACAGACATCTGGCAATATAAATATTTATATATTATATATATATCTCGCTCCTACCATGCTTACAGTTATCTTTCAGCCAATGCTAATTGCAATAAAATGCCTGCAGATCACATGAATATTAAATTATTCTACAATTCTTATTCCAGGGAAAGAAGCAAGGAAACGCGAACTAAAGAAGGTGCGTACCATGACCAGGTTTATGGCATTGTACAGCTGTACGACACAACTAACCCTCGGGATCTCTTGTGCGGACTTTTTCTGTCGTATGTCTTGTGTGGCATCAGCATGTAAACTAGCCACAAACAGTTTGGGGGGGGGGGGGGGGGTTCACTTGACTCAACTGCATCCATGCTTTTCGATACTGAGGACACTGAAATTTCTTTTAAAAATTAATTTATACTGCAGATAAATATCCACATAAACAAAATGAAACATTATGAACATAATTGTGTGCATTTACTACATATGATGATTATTACATAGATTGTAGGTCCATGTTGAATGTTGCAGTCCTGCATCATTCGGTGTACATGTACATGTGTTTCAAAAGGCAATGTCTACACTGACAGCTAATAATCCTGGATGCATGTCTTCTATGACAGAACAAGAAGCAGCGTATGATGGTTCGCATGGCGGTGCTGAAGGGGAAGGACCCCCTGAGTTTGATTCAAGAGATGGACATCATCGATGAAATGGGTCTGTATTGTGCATCAGCTTGGAGGCCTGCATTTTACTCGAACATTGCAATGATAATGAACAATGAAAAGGCTACTAGCATTGTATTGTAAACATTCATGTATTCAGAATTGTGCATGAAAGCTAGAAGTACATTCATCGATGTGTATTATGCTACAGAATATGACCCAACGCAGCCTCCAAAGTTGAGTGAGAGAGTTTTGAAAGATAAGCGAAAGAAGTTGAAAGAAACATACGACCGAGTCTTCAAGATGTATGTGAGTATCTGCATTCTGTCATGTTCATGATAGTAGTGTACTTGTTTTCTTCATGGGTAAGAAAAAAAAAATGAAGAAAATTACAAATTGCAATGAATTAGAAAAATCAGTGTTTGACCTCACATTTTATTGACGTTAATGCAGCACAAATTTATTTGACAGGAAAAAGAAGACCCAGAGTATGCAATGGAACTGAGGCGAAAGGAAGCAGAGTATGAGAAACGACGCACAGAACGTCAGATGTACTTTGGTCTGTAGTGCTTCGAATTTTACTTTATTCAGGGTATCTCACATGATATATGATGTAGTTGTTAGGATGTTTAGTTTCTATCTTCGCCTTGCTTGAGTTTATTCTCCACAGAATAACTCCAATCTCTTCGAATAAACTTATATCAAAACTGTACACTGTAGGTCAGATAGATAATATGTTATCTTGTGGTTATTTAAATTATTAATTTTCTCATCGCAGAACAAGTTAAAAATGCAGAAAGAGTTCAACTGGACCAGATTCCGCTGCCTGATATGCCAAACATGCTAGCTCGTAAGTATTGCTTTAATCTTGAAAATAATAGTGCAAAATTTGCTATCAGTGCCGGGTATTTGAAGGTTGCAGAAGTACACAATGACTCGGTAACAACTGCTAAAAGCGTACATGGTACTGATGAACATTGTCAATGTTCATTCTAGCACCGTCACAGGGCTCGATGATCAGCGACATTCCGCTGCCAATACCTGGTCCAGTGGACGACGATCTCCATCCGAGGGGCATTCTCAAAAAGTCATCTGCATATGACAGGTAACCAGCAAATGTATAGAGTTTTGGAATTTGTTGGGCTATGTGCGTGGGATCATGCAATCAAATTTTATATATCTTCCTGTAGTTGATGAACTATTGTTCATGGCGTGGTATTGTTTACCGAAAAACACGTGGAAATTGTTACTCTCCATGTGGTATAACGTCATGTATGTGATCTCCAATTCAGGGCGCCGGATGTGCTGCAGGATTTCTACCCGCCAGTGCGGCCGCCCAAGAGAAAGCCACCTGGGCCACCCCCAGGCACCCCACCAGTACTCAGTGACGCCGACAGCGATGATGATACATCAAAAATAGCTGACAGACGTAAGCAACCTTCTGCAAGAGTTATAGTGGAAAAGAAAACTTGATTCCAATTTAAAAGGATTCAAAAACTTTACTCGATGTGTACTGGCAGTTTTGTATTGTGATGTTGTTACAGCTATGGGTGATATGTCTGTTGTACCCCCGCCCCCGGGACTGGATGATACAGACATTCCCCCTGCAGGTACTGAGTAAAATATCAGAATGAATATCATTACAAGTATTGAATTAAGTTTGTCAACAGATCCTAGTATTGGGTTATTAAATGTGAATAAGTAATTTTGCTTTCAACTTGACAGTTTCTTACTGTGTCTTCAGTTCTCGCAGGTTCAAGTGTTTGGTCATTAATACATGATAACAAAAAACTCATAGCAGACACTGTGATGCTTTTGCAGCCAAGCAGAGGAAGATCCGTTTCATTGATGATGGGGAGCGAGACCCAAACGCTGAGGAGAAAGACACTCGCCTCAAGTACAGTGGCAAGCCGGCTGCTGTCTCTCCGTTACAACTCAAAATGCTGAAAATGGCTGGACAGCAGCTACCCAGTGGTGCTCCCGCACCTTCAGAAGTGAGTTCTTTCAATAAAATATGTCTCGTGTTTTCCACGAAATAGGTGTGGATTCTAGATGAATTTAGCATTTCAATTTTGCTAATGCTTGTTCCAGGTTTCCATTCTATTCCTGAGTGATAACACAATATGTTATACACATACATGAATTCACAAACTCTACTCCTCTCTTAAATTATATATTAGTAATGTGTAAATATGATGTAAATTTATATAATAAAAGTACTCGCTGAGCGTTGCTGATCACTCTGTGTGATGCAGGAGGACCGGGACAAGGGGAAAGACCGCGGAGACGATGACCGGCGCCGGGATAGGGACAGGGACCGTGATCGAGATCGGGACGAACGCCGACGGCGACGTCACCAAGACGACGATGAGGATGAGGCCCGGCGACGGCGGAGACGACGTAGAGACAGCGACTCCTCCACGGACGAGGAGCCAGAACGGGAAGACCGGCACAAGGCCGACAAGGAGACCACTTCGCAGACCAAGGCTGCCACCACCACCCCAGTCACCACACCCTCCACGGCACCGCCTGGACCTCCTCCTGGTGTACCGCCCGGTCAGTGCTCCTCACTCTCATACACATTATGGCCAGCTCGTGAATATGCTGTCATAGTTATTGCAGTATCGTTTGGAGTATGCTGATGGTCCACAAAACTTAAGTTTCTGTGATATGCCTGAAGGTCCACCACCGGGGATGCCACCTATGATGTTCAGGCCACCCCCACTACGACCTCCAGGTGTGCCGCCCCGCATGTTGCCACCCGGACCGCCGCCAGGGAGACCACCAGTCATGCCACCAGGTCCACCACCCGGCTTACCACCAACCATGCGTGGGGTGACCCCGCGTCTACCGCCCGGTCCTCCAAGTGAGTGTTCCACTGGAAACTGTTTTGGGAATGTTTCGGATGCATTATGATTACCACATTCAAAGCCGGATTGTACCATGGGATCAAAATGGACATTTTCGTTGAGGTGAATTATAAAGTTATATTTGGCAGCTGTGTTATGGCTGTGTGTTTCGATGTTGCAGGCGGCCCACCCCAGCGGTTGCTACGGCCACCAGGAGCTCCTCCTTCGGTGCCACCCCCTGGAGTTCCCCCTCATCTCCGAGAGAACCCCAACATCCTCAGCGCGCCTCCCAGCATCATGAAACCCTCACAGAAGGAGCCCAAGGAGGAACGCAAGAACACTGCCACCATCGAGGCCAAACCGCAGATCAAAAACATGATCGGAGATGTCACCAAATTCATGCCCACTTCTCTCAAAGTCAAACGAGAGGTCAAGGACGCAAAGGGGCGTATCATCAAACCAACAGGTAGGAGTGATGTCATTCAAATGTATTTAGGTATGATTTCCAATGTTCATTACAGCATTGAACTACAATATTGCTACACACAGTCTAACAGTGATATGGTTGTGGTCTTACAGTATCGTTGATCATGCAAAAATCATAAGATAAGAATGAGATAGGAAAATGAAAGTAGTTCATAATTCCTTCGCCACTCAATGATATCTGTGTTCCTTACAGTGGGACATATCGAAGAGAAGGCAACAGTTCAAGCCCAGCCGGCCATCAAAGCACAGACAAAAGACGACGCATACGACACATTCATGCAGGAAATGGCTGGACTTTTGTGATTACTTGGTGAGCGGTTGTTAGATGTTGACACTTTCCCTTGTGCATCTGTAGCGCAGGATGTCAGTTGTGGGCATATGGGAACCTGAGTTGTGTCTGATGTTCCTTCCAAATTGTGATGATATCGAAGTGGATATTCATAAAGTTGCAAGGTTCAAACTTTACCACATCAAAGATACAAATCACTTGATGGAATTTTAGGCCACTAATTCACTATTTATACATGACGTGATTGTATTTCAAGCTGCAATAAAGTTCTGTTCAATCTTGAGCTTGACTCTCTGGGTCATTGACCTGACAAATCAACAACACAACACATTTTTCCCTTGCGGGCACTTGTGTTATCGTGTACCTTAATATCCCTACTTCCCCAATCACAGTTATCCTTGCCAAGTTTCTCTGCCAATTTCAATGAATTCTATTGATTTTTCCCTGATTTCAGGGTTACTTTATTGCCTGTTATTTCCTAACAGCAATCACGCTGTGACTAAATCAATAGGACATTTGGAAAGGTGCCCAGTGTTCAGAATAATTTTCTCCAAGGACTTGATGTATGTATGGACAGAGAGTCATGCACAATGCAGTCTTTCACCAGTTGGATTAGACCATGATTGAGTTTTGGTTCAGATGGTGGTCATAGTGGTCCTGATTTATTGCATAACATTTATTATCCATTAACAGCAAAAAGCTGTTTACATCACTGGAACATGATGAATACTTGATTTTAGTAGCTAACAAAGTTGCCATATTAGCCATGGTGGAAAATATTTCAGCATTAAATAAATGTATACATGTATAGCTGTTCACCGTTTTTACCTGATATGTCAACACTACAAAATTCACCCACTGATTTACTGGTGTCCCATTGTTGGTTCATACTCGAGTACATTTGTTTTGAAGTTTCCATAGAACAAAAGGAATGTCCGTCTGTGACATGACTGATTGCCTACCTTGGATCAGACCATCAATATTTGTTGGTAGCTGAGGAGAAGGTATGATAAAGCGAAGGATTTGTGACCCTGCTGACAGATTACAGTGACAGGTCCCATATTGTAGCTGTCAAGTGGGGTGGAGAAGGGGATTTTTGGTCAAGTGCACTTCACAAAATCAATTCCTGACAATTAAACGCCTTCAGTACAATAACAAATAATCTGATGTTGTGTCCGTGCATAATGTGTTTGAACTGTGACTGCTCAGGTTCACACGGTGTCTTTCACCAGATATTTCCATGGGAAAACAGATTTGGTTTCATAATGAGGGTTTGAGCAGTCAAAATATAAATTCTCACATATCTGGTTTCAATGTATGTCAGTGTATGTTTGTACGTGATGTTTACATGGAGTTACATGTGTCTTCTGATATATGAAATATATATATATATATGAAACAGTAAAGTGTTTTCTATATGAATATATAACATTTTACATGTACATTCAATAGAGTCTATAATGCACTTGTACTCACTAAGTGCTAATTGTATCCCCCGAACAAAGTTCGGCGAATACTATGGATTTGGCTTCGTCGTCCACGTCCGCAGAGATTTTCTTGTGAACGCGCTACAGGCCGCAATTCTCAACCCGATCACCATTATTTTTTGCAGGCACATATATAATGGTAAGATCCCGACACCAATCGATTTTGGTTGCCGTGGCAACTGAATTGGTCGTTTGGGGACACATTTTGCATTGAAAACAGCCTGTTTGAGACACATGGCTTGTGAACGCGCTACAGGCCGCAATTCTCACCCGATCACCATTATTTTTTGCAGGCACATATATTATGGTAAGATCCCGACACCAATCGATTTTGGTTGCCGTGGCAACTGAATTGGTCATTTGGGGACACATTTTGCATTGAAAACGGCCTGTTTGAGACACATGGCTTGTGAACGCTCTACAGATGGCAATTTTTGACGAATCTCGATAATATTTGGAAGTGTTGTTGGGAAGGGCTGTCACACGAAACCAATCGTTTTTTAGAATGATCATGTAAATATTAATATGTTAACAGCCTAACTTATTACAGAATTTTGAAATATCCATTTTGACATGTACGATCATTCCAATATCCTGTACAATGGAAGGTAATGACACTGGTTTCTTGTTCAGAATGGAGAACTGAAGTTTTCAGTGAAAACAGGACAATATTACTGAATAAGTTAACATTAGTTTTACTAGTTAAGTCTATTATTGTCCACAATAAAAATAGTTAAGACGAGAAACGTTTATTATTAAGCTCAACAAGGTAAAGGTTTTGTCCAGTACAGATTTCATGGGTGTAACTGAATAAGTTAACATTATTTTTAATAGTTAAGTCTATTATTGACCACAATAAAAAATAGTTAAGACAAGAAATATTTATTATTAACCTCAACAAGGTAAATGTTTTGTCCAGTACAAATTTCATTGGTGTAACCGAATAAGTTAACATTATTTTTACTAGTTAGGTCTATTATTGACCATAATAAAAATAGTTAAGTCTATTATTGACCACAATAAAAATAGTTAAAATGAGAAATATTTATTATTAAGCTCAACAAGGTGAAAGTATGTCCAGTACAGATTTCATGGGTGTACTGAATAAGTTAACATTATTTTAGGTTACCGGACCTATGGTCCGATAACCTATTGGCATGGCGTTGCGTCCGTCGTCCGTCGTCCGTCCGTCCGTCCGTCCGTCCGTCCGTCCGTCGTCCGTTCACATTTTTATCTTTAAAGTATATGATCGAATCTTTCTGAAATTTTGCACAAAAATACCTAAAAATATTTCAAGGAAAGGTTTTTTTTTGTTTTTCGATTTTCGCATTTTTTTCAAAATGGCGGCCGTTTTCGACGAAAAATGCCTGATTTTGGACTTTGGCGGCCATTTTCTCAAAAACTGTTCAGTAACTTTTTTTCTTTTTGATACACAACACTCCTCATATGTACTCCTGTGATGTGTATAAGTTTCGTTGCGCTTGAATCGCTCGAAGTGGGCCATTTTGGGCCAAACTTGGCCCAAATGGGACTTTCCCATGTTAAATTTTCCTATGCTTTATAATGGGACACATTATGCCTTATATCTCACTTAATATTGAGATTAGAGACTAGGAATCAATTGTGGACATATAGGAAATGATATATGCTGAATATTCTCGTGACCTTGAGTTTGACCTCTAACCTCAGTTTCAAGGTCAAAGAACAAAATGGCTAATATCTCGCTTATTATCGACTTTACAGCTTAGAAATCAATTGTGGACATATAAGAAATGATATATACCGAATATTCTGATGACCTTGAATTTGACCTTTGACCTCATTTTCAAGGTCACAGGACAAAATGGCTAATATCTCACTTCTTATCGACTTTACAGCTTAGGAATCAATTATGAACATATAGGAAATGATATATGCATATTATTGTCATGACCTTGAATTTGACCTTCGACCTCATTTTCAAGGTCACGGGACAAAATGGCTAATATCTCGCTTATTATTGATTTTACAGCTTAGTGATCAATTGTGGACATGTAGGAAATGATATATGCTGAATATTCTCGTGACCTTGAATTTGACCTTTGAACTCCTTTTCAAGGTCAGAGCACAAAATCGCTTATATCTCGCTTATTATCAACTTCACAGCTTAGGAATCAATTGTGGACATATAGGAAATGATATACGCCGAATATTCTGATGACCTTGATTTTGACATTTGACCTCATTTTCAAGGTCATAGTACAAAATCGCCAATATCTTGCTTGTCATCGACTTTACAGCTTAGGAATCAATTGTGCTCATATAGGTATTGATATATGCTGATTATTCTCGTGACCTTGAATTCGACCTTAGACCTCATTTTCAAGGTCAGAGCACCAAATGGCTAATATCTCGCTTATTATTGACTTTACAGCTTAGGAATCAATTGTGGACATATAGGAAATGACATATGCCGAATATTCTGATGACCTTGAAGGTCAGAGTGCAAAATGGCTAATACCCCGCTCATTATCGACTTTACAGCTTAGGAATCAATTGTGGACATTATAGGAAATGATATTGTTCAAATATTGTGATCACCCTGGTTTGACCTTCGACCTCATTTCCAAGGTCAAATAACAAAATGACTAATATCTCGCTTATTATCGACTTTACAACTTGAGAATAAATTGCGGACTGATAGGAACTCATATATGCTGAATATTGTTGTGACCTTGAATTTGACCTTTGACTTCATTTTCAAGGTACAGGACAACTCAGCTAATATCTTGTTCATTATCAAATTTACAACTGAGGATTCTGTTGTGGACACCTTTAATATGACTTTTGATTTCATTTTCATTATGTCACAGGACATAATGATTAATATCTGTCTTATTACTGAATTTACAGCTTAGTAAGCAGTTGTGAACATATAGGAAATCATATATGCTGAATACTCTCGTGAAATTAAATTTGACCGTGGCCTTATTTTCAAGGCCACGGGACAAAATAGTTTTCATATATTGTCCGGTAACCTATCTTAGCCCTTGGGCTAATTTTTACCTTTTTTGTTTACGGGCGAATTTTTCTGAAATTTTGCCTAAAAATACTTAAAAATAATTCAAGAAGGAGGTATTTTTTAGTTTTTTGATTTTCGCATTTTTTTCAAAATGGCGGCCATTTTCGACGAAAAATGCCTGATTTTGGACTTTGGCGGCCATTTTCTCAAAATCTGTTCAGTAACTTTTTTTATTTCTGATACATAAGACTCTTCATATGTACTCCTATGATGTCTATAAATTTCGTTGCGCTTGAATCGCTCGAAGTGGGCCATTTTGGCCCAAACTCGGCCCAAATGGGACTTTCCCATGTTAAATTCTCCTATGCTTTATAATGGGACACATTAAAGCCTAATATCTCACTTAATATTGAGATTAGAGACTAGGAATCAATTGTGGACATATAGGAAATGATATATGCTGAATATTCTCGTGACCTTGAATTTGACCTCTGACCTCAGTTTCAAGGTCAGAGCACAAAATGGCTTATATCTGGCTTATTATTGACTCTACAGCTAAGGAATCAATTGTGGACATATAGGAAATAATATATGCTGAATATTCTCGTGACCTTGAATTTGACCTCTGACCTCAGTTTCAAGGTCAGAGCACAAAATGGCTTATATCTCGCTTATTATCGACTCTACA
Organism: Terebella lapidaria; assembly: GCA_949152475.1. Taxonomy (NCBI): domain Eukaryota; kingdom Metazoa; phylum Annelida; class Polychaeta; order Terebellida; family Terebellidae; genus Terebella; species Terebella lapidaria. Next base: position 75,960,197 of record OX424555.1, read on the forward strand.
GCTTAGGAATCAATTGTGGACATATAGGAAATGATATATGCTGAATATTCTGATGACCTTGAATTTGACCTTCGACCTCATGTTCAAGGGCACAGGACAAAATGGCTAATATCTCGCTTGTTATCGACTTTACAGCTTAGCAATCAATTATGAACATATAGGAAATGATATATGCAGATTATTGTCATGACCTTGAATTTGACCTTTGACTTCATTTTCAAGGTCACAGGACAAACAGGCTAATATCTTACTTATTATCGATTTTACAGCTTAGGAATCAATTGTGGACATATAGGAAATGATATATGCTGAATATTCTCGTGACCTTGAATTTGACCTCTGACCTCATTTTCAAGGTCCAAAGACAAACTGGCTCATATCTCTATTGACTGTATGGCTTGGGAATCAATTGTGGACATGATATAGAAAATGATATACATTGAATATTTTGATGACCTTGAATTTGACCTTTGCCCCTTCATTTTCAAGGCCACAGCACAAAATTGCTAATATCTCTCTGATTATTGAATTTACAGCTTAGCAATCAACTGTGGACATGATATATGCTTAATGTTATATATGCTGAATATTCTCTTGACCTTGAATTCAACCAGTGACCTGGCTAACATCTAAAATATTAAACATTGTCCGGTAACCTATCTTCGGCCCTTGGCCTAATTTTTTACTAGTTTAGTCTATTATTGACCACAATAAAAATAGTTAAGACAAGAAATATTTATTATTGGGCTCAACAAGGTAAAGATTCTGTCCAGTAGACATTTTATGTCTGTAACCAAATAAGTTAACATTTTTTTGCTAGTTAAGTCTATTATTGACCTCAATAAAAATAGTTAAGATGAGAAACAATTATTATTGAGTTCAACAAGGTTAAGATATTGTCCGGTAGAAATTTCTGGGTGTAACCGAATAAGTTAACTTTATTTTTACATGTTAAGTCTATTATTGACCACAATGAAAATAGTGAAGACAAGAAATATTTATTTTATGGGCTCAACAAGGTGAAGGCTTTGTCCAGTAGAGATTTTATGGCTGTGATCAAATAAGTTAACATTATTTTTTTGCTAGTTAAGTCTATTATTGATCACAATAGCTTTTTATGAAAACATTGATCAACTTTTACTTTGAATTTCAACTTGAGACCATGTTTGGCACAAATTATGAGTTAAAATATAACTTATGGTGAAAAATTCGATCTGGCTCCAATTTCGTCATCTTGAAATGCAGTTTTGGTCAACTTTTACTTTGAATTACAACTTGAAAGCATGTTTGGCACATATTATAAGTCGAAATATAACTTATGGTGAAAAGTTCGATCTGGCTCCATTTTCGTCATCTTGAAATGCAGTTTTGGTCAATTTTTAGTTTGAATTTCAACTTGAAACCAAGTTTGGCACATATTATGAGCTAAAATATAGCTTATGATGAAAAGTTCAATCTGGCTCCAATTTCTTCATCTTGAAATGCAGTTTTGGTAAACTTTTAGCTTGATTTTCAACTTGAAACCAAATTTGGCACATATTATGAGTTAAAATATAACTTATGACGAAAAGTTCTATCTGGCTCCAATTTCGTCATCTTGAAATGCAGTTTTGGTCAACTTTTACTTTGAATTTCAACTTGAAACCATGTTTGGCACATACATGTATTATGAGTCGAAATATAACTTATGGTGAGAAGTTCAATCTGGCTCCAATTTCGTCATCTTGAAATGCATTTTTGGTCAAATTTTACTTTGAATTTCAACTTGGAACCAAGTTTGTAAAATATTCAGAGTTGAAATATAAATAGGTGAAAAGATTGATCTATCTGTATTTTCGTTATTCTATCAAACATGTCGAATGGAAATTCATATAAAGAGATTTCGGTGGTGATTTTGAATTCGACCTTCAATAACCTCGGAAAATCAGTGCAGCAATTTTGGTGGGGAAAAGAAAACAGTTGTGACTTGAGATTTAACATTTCTCTGGTAATCTTTTTTAGCCCTTGCTCTAGTTTTTCACACTTGACAGTGATATATTTGGGGCAACAGAGATGATAGGGCTACGGGGGATACACCCAAGCGGTCGTAGGCGACCGGAAGCGTCTAGTTGAAATACTTGAGCAACAGCCATATGTGTACATGGTACATGTAGCTTTGATATGTTGGAACTTGTTCTCATGCATTTTTGCACATTGTTCAGGATGCTAAAAGTTACTGCAATATAACTTTATCAAGAAGTGTCTAAAATTTGGCGTTTGGTTCACAAGTAAAGTACCCCGGGTTACGTCAATTTACATATTGATACCTTTTACCATCTCTGAACTATTCTAAAAATGTAGTTGAGAGACTTGATGAATTTGCTGACTGTATTTTACTGTGTTGCAGGAGTGGATTATGTTTGGATTAGATCAGTCTGCATGTGGATTGTGTGGCAGGAAGCTGTGTACGTGTACCTAAAAAAGACATACTGTGTATGTTCTTCATTGTGACATTCTGCATTGAGATTGGATAGAATGCCAATGACTGCTTGTTTTAAAAATCACTGAATCCTTTCGCATATGGAGTGTTTTGTGACAGTTCCTGCTGGAGAGCCGAGCCTTGACCACACAAAGTTTGGAATACTACCACACCGTCACATAAAATATACCGTTTCCGGGGGTTCAAATTGATCTCCTTTCAGCAAATAACCAGTCAAATTGTTGTAGAGATCATGGTCCGTTATAGTCAGGAGTGTTTCCTGGCAGTATGCAAAATTGAATGCTTACAGAAATTTTTGTGTTGTTATTTTAGATGGTGAGTGTTGAGAATGAGATCAATACACTAACAACAACCATGACAACAAAATAACACACATGTACATGTTTACATCAGGATGTTCACATCCCTCCTCCCGTCCTGAAAAATGTTTGAAGTCGAGATGCCCTTGGGACTGTGAAGTGAAAAAGAAATGTGTAAATCATGGTTATCTTTCTGAATATATAAACATACATGTCAAATCACTGGCAGCTGGCTTACAGTTGCCACTAACTATTCTCCATTCTTTTAAGATTATTGGAAAATACATGTAGGCCTACATTATTCCTGAACTACGGTGGCTGATATGTGACATCTAAATTTTTTTTGCAGGACACCAATTTAAAAAAATAGCAAAATATTCTATTCACGAGTAAAACGTTCTATTTGCGAATAAAACGTTCTATCTGCGAATAAAACATTCTATCTGCGAATAAAACATTCTGTTATATGCCTATATCTTACCTCCAAAACACATTACGGGTTATGGCTTATTAGCCTTACTGACATAGGAGTTCTCCATAGAGAGAACCCCATTTGGAAAATGGGCTAGACAATGAATTGTCCAAGCCACTAACCCACGTGACCGGATGGTGACGTCATTCTCGTCTCCTATGGCTGCTCTATCACATTGGATTTGCCTTGCTGACAGAACTTTGCGAATTTTTTAGTTTTCATCGTCTTACGAACTCTTTCTTTGCATGCCTTTTTGGATATTTCTTTTCCTCGCTCTTTTGGCGTGCTTCGCGTGGATAGTTTCCGCTCCTCGGACTTCGATTTGTGTTTGGAGCACGCACTCCCCTCTTGCCGTGATGCGCCGCTGTGCTCAGTGCGGGCAGCAGTTCCGTCGTGGGAAGTACACTCAGAGTGTATTGCGTGCCAGGACCCGGTGCATACGGATCAACTTACGTGCGGTTTGTGTGCGGACCGTTCGCGGGAGGAGTGGGGGCAGGTTCTTGGAGCTGTTCTCGCACGGAGAGACAAGTTGTCCCGTCAAGTGTCTCCAGCCCCGTCCTCTTCATCTTCCGCGTCGTCGGCCAAGCGTCGCCGCCGTCAGGAGAGGAAGACTTCTGCCCTGCTGGGCAAGCTGGATCGTACCCTGGTTTGCCTAGAAGCTAAGTTTTCTTCCCCTTCCTCTTTGTTTTGTTCCGCGGGTGATCTGCTGGTGGGAGAGTCGCACTCGACCCACGGTGGCACGCCCCGGGAGTCAATTCACTGTGTATTTCATGTACCGTCAGCGGGGATCCTGTTTGCGCGTGTCACCTCCGCTGTTATTGGCGAACAGGTTCCTGCAGCTGCGCCCGCGCCTTTTCTGGCCAGTTCTCCCGCGTTTTTCGGTTCCCGGCCCTCGGGGTCCGGACCCCGTACGGGGTCCGGCCCCCGGACTTCGGTCCAGGGGCTTTGTGTGGCCCGTCGTAGCAGTGCTCTGGTTAGTGTGATGGCGCGGAGTCCGGACCCCGTACGGGGTCCGGACCCCGACCCTTCGGGTATTCTGCGCTTGGCACAGCCTCAGTCGCAGAGGCCGGCCCCCGTGCTTCGGGGGCCGGGCCCCGTGTCACGGGGGCCGGGCTCCGTCCGACGGGGCCCGGACCACGGGCCCCGGGGTGCGGATCCGGCACTCGACTCTCAGTGCTGTTTCTGCCCTGCCGTTGCCCGCTCGGGGCTCGGCCCCCGTCCTACGGGGTCCGAGCCTTGAGTGCATGCTGTTGACAGCTGCTTCTATAGAGAATTCTACCGCTTCTTTCTCTTTGCAGAGTTCATCGGCGTTGACTGCCTCTTCGGCCTCTCTCACCGTGACGACTAGCTCGGCGGCCCAGCCTTCCTTGCCAGGTCCTTCTTCGGTGGTCTCTCGGCCCCCCTCTCCGTCTGGAGTTCCCCCAGCGGCCCCAGCGATGGATGTGGCTAGCCTTGTTACGGCTGTTTTGGCAGCCCTGGACGCCCGCGCGGGTGTGTCCCTTCCCCCCACGTCAGATGCCTTACGGCGTACTCAGGCCTTGGAGCCTCCCCAGCAGTTGCCTGCGGAGATCTTCGGGGAGGAGTCTGATGAGGACTCTGGGGAGGAGTCGCTTGCGTGCGGGCAGGATGTGCCTACTCCTTCGGCGCCACTGGCTCCAGTTTCCAGGAAGCGCCCAGCTTCCGTCGTGGCTTCCGTGGCTCCCAGCGACAAGCGCTCTCATCTTGACGCCGAGCCGGCCGACAGTGAGGAGGGAGAGGAGGACCTTTCCTTTGATCACAAGCTCGACCTCGTGCGTTCGACCTTGGAGCCCACCCTCTTTCCAGCTGAGCCGAAGCCCACAGTGTCTAAGCGTCCGACGTCGCTGCTGGCATCCCAGCGCTCCCCGGAACGTCAGCCTCGACGGGGTCTCCCTATCCCGGACGGGCTCCGCGAGGAGTTTTCCCGGCGCCGCTCTGAGACACTGGACCCGGGGAAAACAGAGTTGGGGAAGTTTCCCCGTCGGCCTCCTTTCCACAAGAAGGACTACCTCCCGTCCAACCCGGACTACCTGGATAAGCCAGCGGTATTCCCCGAGGCGGCGGCCCAGTACCTTGGCGACAAGGCTCGCCCCGTGACTCTTCAGCCGGAGACCTTACTCTCCCTGAACCACGCCGTCCGCGCCGCCACCTGTGTGTCCTCCCTGGAGGACTGGTTCCGTACTGCGGCTTACCGCCAACTACAGTCTGCCTTGACAGCGCTGGAAGACCTGGAATCCCCATCGTCTCAGCTAGTGTCCCTGGGGGACCACCTCCGTTCGGCGTCCCAACTCCTGGAGTCTTGTGACTTGGCGTCAGCCCACCGGATGGAGCAGTCCACGTACGTGGAGTGGGTCCTCCACTTACTGAGGAGAGACGATTTTCTAGGCCAAGCTAGGTTCAAGCTTCCCCCGGCCTTGGTGACGGAGCTTCGCTGTGCCCCGCTCGTAGATCCAGAGGCAGTGGCTGCTCTTACCTCTCCTCCACCTCTCTTCGCCGGCCTAGAGTCTAAGCTGCCTGCAGCTCGTGAGCTGGCCCGTCAGGAGGAGTCGGTCTCGACCAGTAAGCGTCTCACGGAGACGATCGCCAAGCGTCTGGCCTCCCCTCTTCAGGCGTACGCCCCCTCTTCCTCCAAGCCTCCACCGACCAAGTCCAAGGAGAAGAAGGAGAAGAAGCCCTTTCAGAGGGCCCCTGCCGGCAGTAAAGCGACCAAGAAGTCGAAGCACAAGGGCAAGCCCAAGCCAGCAGGGGAGAAGAAGTCCTCCGCCCCCGCAGCAGGTGAGTACTTCACAGAATCAGCTCCCTGCGATGGACCCTGCGATACCTCGGGCTGTCCCACCCTCGTTCCAAAATTCAAGCGAGCCTGTGGGCGCCCGTCTAACAAATTATTGGCAAGAGTGGCAGACACTCGGAGCCAGCCCGTGGATCGTGTCGGTCCTTCGCAGGGGCTTTCGCATCCAGTTCAGTCAGCGTCCTGCACTGGCTACCGAGCCTATTCCCTTTTCACTTCCCGGAGCTCACGCCAAACGGTTAGCACTCTCGCTCGAGATCGCCGATATGCTGGCCAAAAACGCGCTCGAAAAAGGAATTTCCTCTCCAGGTTACTACAGTATCCTGTTCTTGACTCCCAAGAGCTCAGGCGGGTGGCGCCCCGTGATCGACCTGTCCGCTCTAAACCGCCATGTCAAGACCCCCAAGTTCGCCATGGAGACGGCGGAATCAATCCGCTTGTCCCTTCCAAAGAACTCTTGGGTCGTCTCCCTGGATCTGAAGGACGCGTTCTTTCACATCCCGATTCATCCGGTCTCCCGCAAATATCTGCGCTTCGTGCACCGGGGCACCGTGTATCAGTTCCGTGCCCTGCCATTCGGACTGTCCCCGGCTCCATGGATCTTCACAATGGTGGTGAAAGAGTTACAGATACTCGCCCACAAGGAGGGCATCCTCCTCTACCAGTACCTAGACGAATGGATTGTCTATCACCAGTCTCCCGAGGTTCTGACTCGGCACTTACAGTGGGTCCTGGACTTGTGCAAACGCATGGGTTTGCTGGTCAATCTCCAGAAATCAGAGCTAACGCCGGCCCAGGACTTCGTGTTTGTCGGGTACCGGTACAAGACACAGCTGGGTATGGTTTTTCCCACGGAGGAGCGGCTGTCAAAGATACGGTCCTTACTCCGCAGATTCTTGGACGAGCCCAGTCAGTCAGCACAGATCTGGCAGTCGATGCTTGGGTTGCTGGCAGCAACCGAGAAGTTAGTTCCTTACGGTCGACTCCACATGCGGGAGTTACAGATCGACCTTCGCTCCCAGTGGATCGCAGCCACGGATTGCCCTCAGCAACCGGTCGTCCTTTCTCCAGCAGGGAAGGCGTCCATACTGTGGTGGATGTCCGCTACCAACCTCACTCGGGGCTCACCCTTCCGTCAGCCTCCTCCCTCCAAGCATCTATTTACGGATGCCTCTACGGAGGGCTGGGGGGCACACCTGGACTTCAAGGAAGTGTCTGGGGTGTGGACAGAGCCCGAGAGCTCGTGGCACATCAACCGCTTAGAGTTGGAGGCAGTTTCCCTGGCCCTGGCCCACTGGGAGGAGGAGTGTGCTGGTCGTGCTGTCCTGGTGTCCACGGACAACTCCACTGTCGTGGCCTACATAAACACACAGGGGGGTACAAAGTCCGTTACCCTGTGTCGGCAGGCCACGACGCTTCTTCTGTGGTGCCGGTCTCAGAACATTCACTTGCGTGCACGTCACATCACGGGCCGGTTGAATGTGTTGGCGGACCAGCTGTCACGCAGGGGGCAGATCCAGCCAACAGAGTGGTCTCTCCATCCTCAGGTGTTCAGTTCCCTGTGCCTCAGGTGGGACCGCCCTACAGTGGATCTCTCCGCGACCAGGTGGAACAACAAGCTTCCAGTGTTTGTCTCTCCGCTTCCGGACCCCCTTGCGATGTCCATCGACGCGTTGTCCACGGATTGGGACGGCCTGTTCGGGTATGCATACCCTCCGGCGATTCTGCTGCCCAAGGTTTTGGCCAAGATCAGGTCCCACACATGCCGTATTCTCCTGGTCGCTCCATACCAGCCACAGCGGCCTTGGTTCCCAGAACTTCTGGGCCTGTTGGTAGATCAACCAGTGGCCCTACCCCCTCGGGACGACCTTCTCAAACAGCCCCGGGCGCAGCTGTTTCACAGCCGACCCGCGAGCCTGAACCTCCACGCGTGGCTTCTGTCCAGCGATCCCTTCGCGCAAAGGGATTTTCTTCAGAAGTGTCCAGTAGGATCGCCCGCCCTAATAGAAACTCATCCTTGGGAGTCTATGAGTCTAAATGGCGAGTCTTCGCTGCTTGGTGCGATGGCAGGCAGGTTGATCCATTCAACGCCTCTGCTCAGACAGTAGCTGATTTTCTCTTGGAGAAATTCCAAGCGGGTGCGGCCCCTTCGACATTAGCGGGTTATAGGACCGCTCTAGCCAAGACTATTTTGCCTCACACTGGCATCAATCTCGGCGAGGATCAAGATCTGAGCGCCTTGCTCAATAACTTTAAAGTTGAACGTCCGCTTACCCGTAACTCAGTTCCGGAGTGGGATCTATCCCTGGTTTTGAACCGTTTGGCGTCTGCTCCCTTTGAACCTATGTCTTCCGCCCCCCTAAAGTTCCTTACTTGGAAGACAGTCTTCCTGCTGGCTCTGGCTTCTGGACGTCGCAGGAGCGAAATCCACGCCTTGGATTTCTCAAAAGTTAGATGGCGAGAGGATGGCCTCCAGGTCTCCTTGCAGGTCATCCCTTCTTTCCTGGCGAAAACCCAGCTGGCGTCGTCTCCCCCGCTGGCCTTCACGATTCCGGCTTTGTCGGCGTCTGTAGGCCCGAATCTCGAGGAAGACTGTCTCCTGTGCCCGTTGCGGGCTTTGCGCTTGTACCTTAAGCGGACAAAAGGTCTCCGGGCTGGCAAGCGACTGTTGTTCATTTCACATCAGTTGAAATTCCAACGGGACATACGTTCCGCTACCATCTCATCCTGGATTCAAAAATGTATCCGCACCTGTTACGATTTGGCCGAGCAGGACTCCGCCTGTTCGTTCAAGGTACGCGCCCATGATGTTCGGGCCATGGCGGCCTCTCTTGCATATATGGGACGGGTTCCACTTGATCAGGTCATGCAAGCATGTTCATGGCAATCCCATAACACCTTTACGTCTTTCTACCTTAGAGACCTGACGTGGACGGGGAGTGAGGGCTACCACCTCGGGCCCGTGGTAGCTGCTCGGAGCGTCGTCACCCCTTGAGGATGACGTGGCCCATCTTGTACATACGTTCCTCTTGTACATATGTTGAAGTTCCGTGTTGCGAGTTCCGGTTCCGATTACCGTTAAATTGGTCTCCTATGTCAGTACGGTCGTACTCCTTAGTTCGGTATGCATTGTGACTCAGTTGCGTCAGCAAGGCATATCCTCATGTACATACGTTACGTCACTTATGACCGGAAGCCAGTCACTCGACACTCGGAGGTAAGTGGTTTTTCTACTTACCCTATTGTTAAACCATAAATGTTTTGGTGACCCTGAGGACACCCTCCTTTGGTTCCTCCAATCATTCAGGGGAAAAGCCCACCCTGTCCCTCCCTGAGGCCCTAGGGTTGAGCTTTTGGTTATGTCAGAGTTCTTTTTGGAGCACCCCGCCTCCAATCTTTATTCTGATTTTACCCGTAATGTGTTTTGGAGGTAAGATATAGGCATATAACTGGCTGTTTTATGTTAATAAAACTAGTGTTATATACTATACTTACCTCCAAAACACATTCAGAGTGCCCACCCGGCCGGCCCCGCGTACTCCTTCTGGTTGGTTCCTAGAATCGACGAGAATGACGTCACCATCCGGTCACGTGGGTTAGTGGCTTGGACAATTCATTGTCTAGCCCATTTTCCAAATGGGGTTCTCTCTATGGAGAACTCCTATGTCAGTAAGGCTAATAAGCCATAACCCGTAATGTGTTTTGGAGGTAAGTATAGTATATAACACTAGTTTTATTAACATAAAACAGCCAATTCGCGAATAAAACTTCTATTCACGAATAAAACATATTCATGAATAAAACATTCTATTCACGAATAAAACATTCTATTCGCAAATAGAATAGTTTTATTCGCGAATAGAACATTTTATTCGTGAATAGAATGTTTTATTCGTGAATAGAATGTTTTATTCGTGCAAATAGAATAGTTTTTAGGAAGAGCAGAGCTCCTCTATGATGTTGGTTTTTTAGCTTACCGGCCCTTTGGGCCGATAAGCTATTGTCATGGTATTTCGTCCGTCCGGCGTCCGGCCGTCGTCCGTCCGGGTCTGTATCTTTTTTTTTGACATAATGAATTTCCCCATAAATTTGTCAGAACATACCTTGGGCCAGTATCTAAAGACGTTTGTTTAATTTTTTTGATTGAATCGTTTTTGCCTATTTGGCGGCCATTTTTGACGAAAAATTGCCAATTTTGGACTTTTGGAGGCCATTTTCTCAAAAACTGTCTGATCAGTTTTGAGATTTTTGTTTCAAAACATTCCTCTCATGTACCTTTATGATCTGTATAAGTTTGGTTGCCCTTGAATCGCCGGTCTGCGTGTGGTGGCCATTTTGATTTTTTTGACGGGTCGGCGAAAAAAAAAATTTTTGTCCCAAATCAAGTCACTATTCGTTTTGAGCCATTTCCAGCAAAAGAACAAAAAAAATTTTTTTGGCCATTGAAAAATTTTTTGGACTTAGAAAATTTCACCCAATTTCCCTTCATAATGGGGGCTGTGCAGAGTAAACTCAGAGAACACTTGAAGATAGAGCCTAAGTATTGGCACATTCAAATGGGAAATCATATATTGCGGTTTGAGTGATGACCTTGAATTTGACCTTCAATGACCTTGGAAGGTCAAAACGACCTTTTTTGTCAAAAATGACCAATTTTGGATTTTTGATGGCCATTTTCTCAAAAACTGTCTGATCAGTATTGAGATTTTTGTTTTAAAACATTCCCCTCATGTACCTCTATGATGTGTATGAGTTTCGTTGCCCTTGAATCGCCGGTCTACGTGTGGCGGCCATTTTGATTTTTCGACGTGTCGGCAAAAAAATTTTTTTTTGTTCCAAAATCAAGTCACTATTCATTTTGAGCCATTTCGAGCAGAAAAAAACAAATTTTTTTTTTTGGCCATTGAAAAATTTGTTGGACGTAGAAAATTTCACCCAATTTCCCTTCATAATGGGGGCTGTGCAGAGTAAACTCATAGAACACTTGAAGATAGAGCCTAAGTATTGGCACATTCAAATGGGAAATCATATATTGCGGTTTGAGTGATGACCTTGAATTTGACCTTCAATGACCTTGGAAGGTCAAAACGACCTTTTTTGTCAAAAATGACCAATTTTGGATTTTTGATGGCCATTTTCTCAAAAACTGTCTGATCAGTATTGAGATTTTTGTTTTAAAACATTCCCCTCATGTACCTCTATGATGTGTATGAGTTTCGTTGCCCTTGAATCGCCGGTCTACGTGTGGCGGCCATTTTGATTTTTCGACGTGTCGGCAAAAAAATTTTTTTTTGTTCCAAAATCAAGTCACTATTCATTTTGAGCCATTTCGAGCAGAAAAAAACAAATTTTTTTTTTTGGCCATTGAAAAATTTGTTGGACGTAGAAAATTTCACCCAATTTCCCTTCATAATGGGGGCTGTGCAGAGTAAACTCATAGAACACTTGAAGATAGAGCCTAAGTATTGGCACATTCAAATGGGAAATCATATATTGCGGTTTGAGTGATGACCTTGAATTTGACCTTCAATGACCTTGGAAGGTCAAAACGACCTTTTTTGTCAAAAATGACCAATTTTGGATTTTTGATGGCCATTTTCTCAAAAACTGTCTGATCAGTATTGAGATTTTTGTTTTAAAACATTCCCCTCATGTACCTCTATGATGTGTATGAGTTTCGTTGCCCTTGAATCGCCGGTCTACGTGTGGCGGCCATTTTGATTTTTCGACGTGTCGGCAAAAAAATTTTTTTTTGTTCCAAAATCAAGTCACTATTCATTTTGAGCCATTTCGAGCAGAAAAAAAACAAATTTTTTTTTTTGGCCATTGAAAAATTTGTTGGACTTAGAAAATTTCACCCAATTTTTCTTTCATAATGGGAGCTGTGCGGAGTAAACTCATAGAAGACTTCAAAATAGAGCCTAAGTATTGGCACATTCGAATGGGAAATCATATTTATTGCGGTTTGAGTGATGAGCTTGGATTTGAACTTCAATGACCTTGAAAGGTCAAAAACGATGAATTTTGTCTTTGGTGGCCAATTTGTCAAAATCTATTCAGACAGTTTTTCTCAAAATAATGTATAAGATTCTCTTCATGTACCTTTGTACTGTGTAATTTGATTTCGTTTATAGTCCATGCAGAAAATGTGTTTCCAGCAACATTTACGAACATGTTTTGACAATTAGAGTTCAAGATCAGTTTAACAATTTATATGTTGGAAAATCAATACTCTGAGTTTCTCATGATTGCCGGTAAGCTACAGCACTCTTGGTGCTATGTTTTTAGGTTACCGTACCTTTGGTCCGATAACCTATTGGCATGGCGTTGCGTCCGGCGTCGTCGTCCGTCGTCGTCGTTCGTCAACAATTTTATCTATAAAGTTCAAGATCGAATTTTTCTGAAATTTTGCACAAAAATGCCTAAAAATATTTCGAGAGGGAGGTATTTTTTAGTTTTTTGATTTTCGCATTTTTTTCAAAATGGCGGCCGTTTTCGTCGAAAAATGGCCAATTTTGGACTTTGGCGGTCGTTTTCTCAAAATCTGTTCAGTAACTTTTTTTTTATTGATGCATAACACTCCTCATATGTACCCCTGTGACATGTATAAATTTCGTTGCCCTTGAATCGCTCGAAGTGGGCCATTTTGGGCCCAAACTCGGCCCAAATGGGACTCCCATGTTAAATTCTCCTATGCTTTATAATGGGACACATTAAAGCCTAATATCTCACTTAATATTGAGATTAGAGACTAGGAATCAAGTGTGGACATATAGGAAATGATATATGCTGAATATTGTCGTGACCTTGAATTTGACCTCTGACCTTGGTTTCAAGGTCAGAGCGGCCGTTTTCGTCGAAAAATGGCCAATTTTGGACTTTGACGGTCGTTTTCTCAAAATCTGTTCAGTAACTTTTTTTTCTTATTGATGAAAAACACTCCTCATATGTACCCCTGTGACATGTATAAATTTCGTTGCCCTTGAATCGCTTGAAGTGGGCCATTTTGGGCCCAAACTCGGCCCAAATGTGACTTTCCCATGTTAAATTTTCCTATGCTTTATAATGGGACACATTAAGCCTAATATCTCACTTAATATTGAAATTAGAGACTAGGAATGAATTGTGGACATATAGGAAATGATATATGCTGAATATTCTCGTGACCTTGAATTTGACCTTTGACCTCATTTTCAAGGTCACAGGACAAAATGACTAATATCTCGCTTATTATCGACTTTACAGCTTAGGAATCAATTGTAAACATATAGGAAATGATATATGCTGAATATTCTCGTGACCTTGAATTTGACCTTTGACCTCATTTTCAAGGTCACATAACAAAATGGCTAATATCTCGCTTATTATCGACTTTACAGTTTAGGAATCAATTGTGAACATATAGGAAAGGATATATGCTGAATATTTTCGTGACCTTGAATTTGACCTTTGACCTCATTTCCAAGGTCACAGGACAAAATTGCTAATATCTCACTTATTATCGACTTTACAGCTTAGGAATCAATTGTGAACATATAGGAAATGATATATGCTGAATATTCTCGTGACCTTGAATTTGACCTTTGACCTCATTTTCAAGGTCACAGGACAAAATGGCCAATATCTTGCTTATTAGCGACTTTACAGCTTAGGAATCAATTGTGAACATATAGGAAATGATATATGCTGAAAATTCTCATGACCTTGAATTTGACCTTTGACCTCATTGTATTCCCCGAACAAAGTTCGGCGGATACTATGGATTTACGATCGTCGCGCCGCAGCCGCCGCGTCCGCGTCCGCATCCGCGTCCGCAGACACTTTCTTGTGAACGCGCTGCAGCTTGCAAATCTGAACCGATTTTGATAATATTTTATATGGACATGTCTTATGGTGAGATCACGACACCTATCGATTTTGGTTGCCATAGCAACCAAAATAGCCGATTGGCGTAACATTTTGTGCTCAAATTAGCCTGTTGGACACACATGGGTTGTGAACGCTCTACGGGTGGGGAGTTTTCGATGAATGATGATGAAATCGCACAGGCTCAATGAGAAAGACCATCACATGAAACCTATTGTTTTTCAGAATGATCGAATAAATATTAATAAGTTTGAGAGGTTAACTTATTACGACAATTAAAATACCCACTTTGACATGTGTGATCAATCCAATAACCTGCTCTATGAAAGCAAATTGCACTGGATTCTTGTTCAGAATACAGAACTGATGTTTTTGGTGAAAAAAGAACAATATTACTGAATAAGTTAACATTGGTTTTACTAGTTAAGTCTATTATTGACCACAATAAAAATAGTTAAGATGAGAAACATTTATTATTGAGCTCAACCAGGTAAAGGTTTTGTCCAGTAGAGATTTCACAGGTGTAATCGAAAAAGTTAACATTATTTTTACTAGTTAAGTCTATTATTGACCACAATAAAAAAAAGTTAAGACAAGAAACATTTATTATTGGGCTCAACAAGGTAAAGCTTCTGTGCAGTAGAGATTTCATGGCTGTAGCCGAATAAGTTAGCATCATTTTTACTAGTTAAGTCTGTTATTGACCTCAAGAAAAATAGTTAAGACAAGAAACATTTATTATTGAGCTCAACAATTTGAAAGATTTGTCCAGTAGAGATTCCATGGGTGTAACCGGATAAGTTAACATTATTTTTACCAGTAAAGTCAATCTTTACTTCGAATTTCAACTTGAAACCAAGTTTGGCACATAATATGAATTAAAATCTTGAAATGCAATTTTTGTCAACTTTTGCTTGAATTTCAACTTGGAACCAAGTTTGTCAAATATTCTGAGTTGAAATATAGCTTTAGGTGAAAACTTTTATCTGGCTGTAATTTCGTTATTTTATCGAACATGTCGAAATGCATTTCGTATGCAGTGATTTTACTGGTGATCTTGAATTCGACCTTCAATAAGCTTGAAAGATTTCACGGGATGATAGGGCTACGGGGGATACACCCAAGCGGTCGTAGGCGACCGGAAGCGTCTAGTTTTCAAGGTCACAGGACAAAATTGCCAATATCTTGCTTATTAGCTACTTTACAGCTTAGGAATCAATTGTGAACATATAGGAAATGATATATGCTGAAAATTCTCATGACCTTGAATTTGACTTTTGACCTCATTTTCAAGGTCACATGACAAAATGGTTAATATCTCGCTTATTATCGACTTTACAGCTTAGGAATCAATTGTGAACATATAGGAAATGATATATGCTGAAAATTCTCATGACCATGAATTTGACCTTTGACCTCATTTTCAAGGTCACATGACAAAATGGCTAATATCTTGCTTATTATTGACTTTACAGCTTAGGAATCAATTGTGAACGTATAGGAAATGAGATATTCTGAATATTTTAATGATATTGAGTTTGACCTTTGACCTAAGTTTCAAGGTCAGTCATTTTATTTTCAAAGTCAGATTACAAAGTGGCTTATATCTCGCTTATTATCAAATTTACAGCTTAGGGGTCCATAGTGAACATATAGGAAATGATGTATGCTGAATAGTTTGGTGATCTAGAATTTAACCTTTGATCCCATTTTCAAAGTTAGAGATATGGCGATTTCAGTGGTCACCTTGAATTTGACCTTCAACTTTCTCGGCTTAACTCTGTATATTTCTCCGGTAACCTTTCTAGCCCATTGGGCTAATTTTTTGATTTTTGAAATTTTCCCTTTGTTTACATTCTTGAAAGTGCCACTTGGAACCACAACAGGCCATTCAACTGTGGCTAATTGGGAGGGCACGGGGCCCTTTGGGAGGAAAATGACGCCCGTATACTTAATCATGGTTAATGTAATAGGTTATTATCGATAATAATCCCAGGAGACGTGTGTTCCGACCGTTTTTTTTTTTTTTTTCTGTATGTCACCGTTTCATACCCATCACCTATCCCGTTTCGATCTTCACTGAAACAGTGCTTTCTTGCAATCATATGCACTCAAAGTTTTGGATATACGTTCCGCACAATATAGATACAGTACGTATGCTATTGCAAAAATGAAAAACAAGTTGAAACGGCAACATAATAATTATGTGTTTGTGGTGGTATTCCATATTCCAGTAGGCAAATTCAATTCTCGTGTGGCCCCGATAAGCAGTCCCGGCAGTCGGCCCGCAAGCCAGATAGTCACTGAATTGTCCAATCGGGAAGCTGTCTTGACGGACACACCCACATGTTTATGAACTACACGTGGATATAATTATATGCAAATTATCACGTGAGCAAGTCCCGCCAATTAGCGATAAATACTGACGCACTGGGGTCAAGGTCATAAGCTCCCACGAGATCGTGGAATCTACTGGGTGCGGTATTTGTGGAAATACTTGTTACGACCCAAATAAATGTTTTTTTCTATGATTCTTTCCTACTTCAGTGGTGATACTTCAGGAAAATATCACCATACAAAGCTTGTTCATGGGGAAATCTGATAAGAAATGCCTACTGAAGTGAAGCGAGATTTCCCGAGATTTGAGTAGGAACCTGTCGGAAGCAACAAAACTTGGCAGATTTGCCGAACTAATACACTTTGTCGGGGGAAAAAACTTAGTTTCCTCCTGAAATAAGCAGAAACGAATGGATACTATATCAGTTATCATGTTTATGATAGTTTTATATTGCCGACGAGAATTTTCAGTGCTGATTTTGGGGGGTACAGGCGATAAGGCCACCAAGCAATCAGGCCGCAATCGAGAATTAGCAAACTGCAGTCTGACTGCAGAGCAAGTGATGGATGGAAATGCAGACATTAGACAAGTTGCTGAAATGTCTCTGCAGTATAAATCGAAACACTGAAAAAAATCCATGAAAAAGGATTTAGAACTAGCTCGAAATTTTTTTTGCCTCCTAAATAAGAAAAAAAAATATTCAGAACCTTGAAAATCTTACACATTGGTCCAAATAATACTCGGGTGATTTTTATACGGGCTCAACATGGTAAAGCTTCTGACTTGTAGAGATTTCATATATGTATATATTGGAATAATTATAGTTTTACTAATCTTATTGGCCACAATAAAATAGTTATGACAAGAATCATTTATTTTTGGGCTCAACAAGGTATATATTCTGCCCAGTGGGGAATTCATAGCTGTAATCAAATAGGTTAACATTAGTTGTACTAGTTAGATATATAGTTAGCCACAGTAAAAAATAATTAAGACATGGCCAAATCAAATACAGTATTCAAGGGTTTTTAAATAGTTCTGTGCAAACATTTTCAAAGCTCTTCCTTTGAGGCCAGTGGCCCTTGTATTAGCTTATCGGCCCTTTGGGCCGATAAGCTATTGTCGTGGTTTTTCGTCCGTACGTCGTCCGTCCGGGTCTGTAACTTTTTTTGACATGATGAATTTCCCCATAAATTTGTCAGAACATACCTTGGGCCAGTATCTAAAGACGTTTTCTTAATTTGTTCGATTGAATCGTTTTTGCCTATTTGGCGGCCATTTTTGACGAAAATTTGCCAATTTTGGACTTTGGTGGCCATTTTCTCAAAAACTCTGATCAGTTTTGAGATTTTTGTTTCAAAACATTCCTCTCATGTACCTTTATGACGTGTATAGGTTTCATTGCCCTTGAATCGCCGGTCTGCGAGTGGCGGCCATTTTGATTTTTTTTGTCCCAAATCAAGTCACTATTCGTTTTGAGCCATTTCCAGCAAAAAAAAAATAAATAAATTTTTTGCCCATTGAAAAATTTGTGGGACTTAGAAAATTTCACCCAATTTTCCTTCATAATGGGAGCTCTGCGGAGTAAACTCATAGAACACTTGAAGATAGAGCCTAAGTATTGGCACATTCAAATGGGAAATCATATATTGCGGTTTGAGTGATGACCTTGAAATTGACCTTCAATGACCTTGGAAGGTCAAAACGACCTTTTTTTGTCGAAAAATGGCCAATTTTGGAATTTGATGGCCATTTTCTCAAAAACTGTCTGATCAATTTTGAGATTTTTGTTTCAAAACATTTCCCTCATGTACCTCTATGATGTGTATAAGTTTTGTTGCCCTTGAATCGCCGGTCTGCGTGGTGGCGGCCATTTTGATTTTTCGATGGGTCGGCGAAAAAATCAAGTCAATATTCGTTTTGAGCGGTTTCCAGCAAAAAAAAAATATTTTTTTTTTTAGCCATTGAAATTTTTTTGGACTTTTTCACTCCATAATGGGAGCTGTGCAGAGTAAACTCATAGAAGACTTCAAAATAGAGCCTAAGTATTGGCAAATTCAAATGGGAAATCATATATTGCGGTTCGAGTGATGACCTTGAAATTGATCTTCAATGACCTTGGAAAGGCAAAAACGATAAATTTTGTCTTTGGTGGCCATTTTGTCTAAATCTATTCAGGCAGTTTTTCTCAAAATCATGTATAAGATTCTCTTCATGTACCTTTGTGATGTGTAATTTGATTTCGTATTATAGTCCATACAGATAATGTGTTTCCAGCATTTACGAACATGTTTTGACAATAGAGTTTAAGATCAGTGTAACAATTTATATGTTGGAAAATCAATACTCTGCATTTCTCATGATTGCCGGTAAGCTACAGCACCCTTGGTGCTATGTTTCGTGAATAGAATGTTTTATTCGTGAATAGAATGTTTTATTCGTGAATAGAACGTTTTATTCGTGAATAGAATGTTTTATTCGCGAATAGAACGTTTCATTCGTGAATAGAATGTTTTATTCGCAAATAGAATAGTTTTATTCGCGAATAGAATAGTTTTATTCGTGAATAGAATATTTACTGTTACTGTTACTTTTTATTTTTGGTGTCATGCAAAAAAAATTTAGATGTCACATATCAGCCACCGTACTGAACAGTATTACTGCAGATATTTTCTTAAAAGTCTGAAACATTCGATGCTGAAATTTATGAGACGTCGGTAGCGCAGTAAGACCTTTTGTCGGTATTAACTTATTTTGGGCGACAGGTATTTCCAACGGAAACCAACACGCGCTCGTCCGCGACCAGATAAAATCTAGTGTCGAAATATAAATCCGTAAATCGCCCCTCCCCAACAAGAACTAGAACGTTCTGTCGCGGGAACAGCTCATCTCCAGAAACTATTTCCATCCCACTGAATCATATCAGTATAGTAGTTAACGCACAGCTCTCAATATTGTACCGTATTGAAATTTCGTGAAATTAATGAACATTGGCAGTGATATGTGCTGAAAAGGATTTATCTGGATTCATTTCTCGCTGAAAGGGGAAAAAGTGAAATGTTAATATAATAATATCGCCCGATTCAATGGGAGATGGCATATTATTTTAGCATAATACCGTATGTACGATTTTGTCACATTTCTTGATTTTAAATTAAGGAAAATAGCTGAAGAGAAACGACATTTCTGAGAGTCGATACGCAGAGACAATTAACTAACTACATATGGGTACGAAAATACGCTGTTGAAATTGAAAGTTATCATAGCTGGAACAGTTTCCAATTATTATATTTTCCTATTAAGCACATGTTTATCGAACATCTGCAAATTCGAGTGAAGCATGCAGGCTTAACTCCTCGGTCGCCTGTTAAGTTTGTCCGTGAAGTTCGGACAAGCAATGCGCGTATAGTTCACCAGGGTTTAGATATTATCATTGAAGCGCCAGGCATGTGTCCCTGCATGGTCATCCGATATGCCTACCGTATGGTAGACAAAGTGTTACCCATGCAAATCACATTGCTGTCAATGTATCGATTAGAGTAGAACTGGTGGACATCAGATATGGTACTTGAACTCTGTCAGCCAAACGAGCTGAAGCCTGTGAAAATAGGTGCATGGCCAGGAATGTACAAACATGTATTATATATGCCTATATGGTCAGCAGGGTCCATGCCGAAATACGTTGTTGTGGACGTATTGCGTGAACCCGCCTTGCTCAAACACTTCACTACGGCGCCCTCGAATATTCTCGGCAAAATATCGTTGGATGTCTGTCTTACCATCGGTCATATGGCGATCACTTTTCAATGTGAGCGTTATAAATGTTAAATCAAACAAACAAAAAACACTTCGTTATTGCAAATTTTGATTCATGTATATTTTATTGAAAAAAAATATTGCAATTGCTCATGTAGTGTGGTATACATGTATTTACAGTATGTCTCGGCATTGTTTCATGTACCGGGAAAAACAATAACAGTATTACACACGATTGTTACATGTTTCAAAATTTTATGGTGTTTTTTTTTCTGGAAATCCCGATGAATGCATACAGAGTCATTTTCTATGAGAAAATTATTGAGTACATGTAGTTCTGTAGGTTGAGTAAATGTCATGTCAGGTTAACATTGGTTGTATGTAAAGTCAGAGAAAGCACTCACAACAGAAAACGACGACGGGTGATCGTCAACAAAAGCCACCGTCATTATCTCAGGGTACTGTGCAGGCATTCAAGTGATTGGCAAATCGAGCAGTGATATGTACAGTTTGTACATACCTAACGCCCGACGCGGCCACCAAAGAAAGAGATAAAAAATGTGCCATTTCTGCAGTATTGGGATCTCCAGAACAACCTTCACATCCAGCACAACCAGTGATCGATAACGGCAAGATTGTGGGTTGCGCTTACAAGTGAATCACCCATTTTATTTACAGTAGATCAACAAATGATTGTGTCACCATACCATTGATTAAAATCATAAGTTGGTGCACCGTGTGTCTGCGTAGTGGGACGGGTTAAGGCTTTGGCGAGGGGTGGGGTGGGGGTGGGGGTTGATCAGGAGGTCATCGTATGGAAATAACTGCACACACAATACTGCGCAAAGGTACGCAATGAGTCACAAATGTGTGTAATTCTTCAACGATATATGCAAAACTATTAATTCTCTGCATAAAATAATTACATAATAGAATTATGGCAAATGGTTTATACGAAAAAATGTTTATAACCAACAGAACGAGAACATAATCCCTAATAACATGGATTGGATTAACAGAATATGAATTTGTATATAGTGTACTAAAGTCGTTATTTATAAATATAACAATAACATTAAATATGACTAATCATATACATTTAATGCATAATTACGATTAACTACATGTACGATTGTAGCACCTACCCAAGTATTGTGCTTGTTCATCTTAGGCCTATGGTATTGCATAATTATAATCTACAAATCTACTGTAGAATCCAAGTCATTCGACATCTCAAGTGCGCCCAAAATAATCAATTAATCTAAGATTATAAATGACAACAAATTTATAGATATCTATTTGATATATATGTACGTGTACGTGTATTTTTTCGATAATATGTACCAATTAAATAATCATACTACTAGAAGTAAACAGATTGTTTGGACAGTTCAGTATAACGATTATCAACGCCCCGAATTCAGAATGTAGAGGCCACACCATTTCTTTATCATACGAGATCGATTTATTGATTTATTATCGATCTACATTTACCTTTCCAATCGTCGCGACTCCTAGAAATGATACGTGACCCCAGCTTGCTTGCACGCAAAGTTGAATAGCCTGGATATTCTCCAATATAATTCAATGAAGCGAGCGAAAAAAATATCTTGTTTGAGCACGATAGCGCGGCTGGATTTTTATGTACGACTTTGCTAGTTCAACAGGGCGGTGAAGGTAGTTGTTTAAATATACTCTTGTGAAATTACTGCATATGCTGGTGCAATGTCGCCATATATGCCATGAATCATAGACTCAAGGTCAAACTCGCCTCTATAGTCTGCTACACGTAGTATACCTATTCTTAAAATCTCACCAACGACTTTACTGTTTCAACAGCCAAACTAGAAACAAATCAATCTTGTGAAAAATCTGAAGATTTTTTATTTGAAGATACTAATTTAAGAGTAAGTATATCGTGACGGTATGTGGAGTGTATTTGTGGAGAATAGTCCTGAGCTTTGAGTATGACCAATGATTGTTGAATGTAAATGTACATGTAACTCGTGCAAAAAATACGGACAAAGAAAATCGGTTCTTTCATGGACTTTGTAAACGTTTATTTCGTTCTGACCATCTCGGTATAACAAGGCAACGTGGAATACTGATATCTTAATTGTGTTTCGAGATATGTGCTTGTAATGATGACCCTATAATCGATTTACCATAAAGAACAAATGACATCTGTTAACGCAGCATTATGTATCATTACAGTTTTGGACACATTCTACTAGAATGTACATCTTTGGAAATGGACGGATTTATCAAAATATGTCAAAATAGCACAAAAAACATTATCAGATCTTTGGACAATTGGCAATCAAGTTTCTACAACATAACAACAAAAACACCATGTTGCTGATCCAGCCAACAACGACACATGCTAGTCGACCTCAGTAGACATGTCAGCACAACTTATTTGAGAGAATTTCTTTGATTTGAACAAATGTTAAGTTATCTTTCTGGTGATCGAAATTAGTATTCACTGCAACAGTACATAACACAACTCAAACGGTCTGTACAGTATATACACGTACACAACGGGTAAGAACAAAAAGATACCACCCGAATCATATACTTCATAAATTACAATCGTATCAATAATACTGAACACAAGTGGAAGAATGTGCGATCTCCCAGGTTTCCAACATCGTTACCCAACATATTCACTTGATAACAAATAATAAATATTGCTTTGAGTGCAGCATTAATTAACACCAGGTAATTGGGCAATCGACATACCCAAACATTGACGGTCAGATGAACCTTCACGTCACGCTTCTCAGCAATACAACAAACAAACTTTAGACAAGAAATCAATAACAATCGTAAGGAATAAACCATCTATAGTCAGTATTAACAGATCATAAGTCACCTCACTCAGGGATCGATGATAAAGGTTTTTTTTATAGTTGTCTCTTACAACCAAAGTTTGCACTATCGATGGATGCACTGTGTGGTGCATTGTATCTGAATGTCAGGATCACAGTATAATAATACTCGGCGCACTACTTTGATCAATCAGTGCGTGTATTAATCGCTGGTTTCACATCCAGTATACATTATGTGAACAGGTTTTTTTTCACGAATTACCCTATACGATAGAACATGCCAAAGACACGACTCAACAAAAATCACAGACGAGAGTTTTGTGAATTTAGGAACTATCACACATAATTTAATACTTTTGGCAACAATGCTATAATACTAACAAGAGTAATAACAAAACTAAACTGAGTTAGTGATTGGTCAACAGATCAATGTGTTATTAAAGTTATCTAATACTGATTCAACAAATGTGCAAAGCAATTGGATGCCGACACGATGCTTTTTCTGCAGAATTACCGAAAACATCATGGAGAGAAATTAGACGAAGAGTTTCGATCCTAGCTCCTGGACTGTACAAGCCTTACATGTATGTCAGGAACCAGTAGGCAAGTTAAACCCTGCATGGCTCTTGGACTGTATATCTGGAGCCAGACCCCAGCTCGTCTCGCGCCACTCTGAGTGATTGACACAATCACTCAAGATTCTTTCCTCCGTACTCAGGACACATGTACTTAGCAAAAAGTTACATTGTAACCGTCTCATATATAGTATGAGGTTACTATCACAGTCAGTTTGCTTTGAGCAAAGTTACAAGCAACAGAACAGTCCTCTGGATAACCCCATAACAGCTATAGCTATTCAGGCAGACACACACTTTCTACAAAATAGCTATTCTCACGAGTCAACACTTGGTTGCTCCAACATATCGAACAAATTGGTGAAGTCTTTATCGAAGGAGTCTGCATAAGGGTCCGAGTTTTGTTTGTCCTCTGCCCAGGGGTGTGTGTAGTCGAGTTCAGTGTCGAGAGTGACTGGTGTGCTCATCCTGCTATGGCTGTTGGGGGACATGAAGCTCTGTTTTCCGTTGATACTCTCCTCCCACCACTGAGGCGCTTTCAGTGTAACCCCTGTGACGGTCAAGTCTAACGGGTTACCATTCTCGAAGTCTAGAGCCTCGTCTGGCTCTGCGCCAAACTCCGTGTTCAGTAGGTCTTCCAGAGAGATGTCCGAACTATCCTCAGATGGAGGTGGACTGAGGGCTGTGATGGAATTGGACACAGGGTCCGCGTCATTCAGGAGGTCCTCTGTTTTGACCTTGACGCCTCCCACCTCGATGTCCTGATTGAGAATGGAGTTCCAGCTGAAGTCGATGGTGTCGCTGATGTCGGGACCAGCCATCTGTCGGAAGATACTGGAAGCCGTCAACTTTGGCTCCTGTTTGATCTGGATAACTGCGGGCTCAGATGAGCAGTCCTCGATGCTGTTCATCGGGGTGAGGATGGACTGGACCGCGGTGGCCGTGGCCAGACCGCTGAGGCTAGCCATGCTGCTGTTGCTGTCGTCATTGCTAGGTTTGAACTTCTTGGCTGGAGGCTGGGCTATGATGGGATCCCGGGGAGAGATGGGACTGCATCGGCGCTTCTTGAAGATGCCGTTTACAAACATGTCCTCGAACTCGGGGTTGATCCTCCAGAAGCCTCCTTTGCCGGGCTCATCCTTCCTGCGGGGCACCTTCTGGAAGCACTTGTTGAGCGACAGGTTGTGGCGGATGGAGTTCTGCAAGTAGACAACGTGGGGAACATCGACATCAGAAACATGGTGAGCAACAGGTAGACTTATACAAGTGGGTTATGACCTTCAGCAATGCTATTCGATCGAGGCATTAGTTCTAAGTGACAGCGATGACGTATGACATCGAGTGGCAGTATTGTGAACAACGGTAAATATCGACCGCGTAACTGGACCGTATACTAAACAGACTATGACAGACATCCGCGTTTTCTATTCATGTTTCTGGTCACCAGTCATGTATACTTGTTTGCAGGTGAAGACTGTCGATGGGGCAGGCCTAGTGTCGGTCCTGTTCGTCCGGTCATTAATCAATGATGTGTGTGAGGAGATGACCAATTTATAAAGGGGTTTCGGAGAAAAGGATCTCAGTGCTGTTCACATTCATGGGAGTTATTGCTGGGTCAATACATGTACTGTATTATACAACCGTCACCAGCTCGCTCTTCACTATTCAAATATTAAAACCCATGCACTCGTGATACACACTTCATACAAATTGTTTATGCTTTGTTGTAATCAAGATACGTCAAGAAAAGTGAACAGTAGATGTACATGCCGGTATATGTACGAGTCGTACATGTATATGACACGTATGTATTCTGTACATCAAATATTCAGAATCCCACGCACAGTCATGAAGAAGTTATTGCTTCCTGCAATTCCATTCTCGGGATAACATCTACATGTACCTCTAGATCAATGGTCACAATACGCCTACATGCGATAATCGTGCAAGTACGCACTGTGCAGTGCCAGTCCGGGATATTGACCTGGCAATCAATAGTCATGCATGAGCACAACGGTCGTGATATGTGCACCTCAACTGTGCAACTTTCTATATCGAGTTTTTCTCGGGCCGTTGCCACCATATCTTGGGCTCGGTGCAACTTATGGGCACGGATCTGATTTCGCTATAGAGAATCGATGTCGTTCCACGCAAACAATGTCACTTACAATGTACTGGCCTAATGCCAAACCATATCGCCGGTTTAAACGGTATAGGCCCAGCAGACGTTTTAATTAGGGGGCTACTAAATAAATGAAATATACGTATTGTCTATATTAAGGATACATACCTGCCAGCTGGGATCGGCCACTCTATAGTACATGAAGTTCTCCGTGATCCAGTTGTAGATCCCGGCCAGCGTGATCTTGTTTTTAGAGGACTCCCTCATGGCCATACATATAAGGGTAGCATATGAGTAGGGTGGCTTTATATGGGGGTTGGTCTTGTAGTCTGTTTTATCCAGAGCCGTTCCGCCATGGGGAGGTGATATTTCGATACCGCTGATGGTTCTAACTGGTGTTGTGGTGACAACTCCGGGTTCCTGTTTGATCTTGTTCCCAGATAAGTTGGTCATGTTCAAGATGGCATTTGGGTTGACTTGGGCATTGGAAGAGAACTGTGAAATCTGTACTCGCTGTTGTTTGTCCGAGACCGGACTGCTGGGAGGTGTAGGATTGGTGGTCATCTTCATGATGTTGAGGTTCTGGAGCCAGCTGAGACTTGTGAGGCTATCGTCCACGGGCTGAGGTTGAGCCACTGCGTCCAGTGGATGTTTGGCCAACCAGTTCTGTCTCAATCGCAGAGCAAGCGTCTCTCTCGTCAGTGGAGACATCGACTTCGCTGTGGGACCCATCTTGAGATAAGCTGAGATATGTCGGTTGGATATATGTAGACTTAGATGGCGATCACACGCATTGGATAAGTCACTGCAAAGTAGGAAAAAATGTGGTTCGAGTTTCTTCAATACATACATGAAGCCTAGGTGTCTGGCTCACGTACTATGTTGTGAGTCTGAAAACAGGAGCCCATTGATGCTTCAACCCCCTACAAAATTTTAGTTTCCACATTTATGGCCACGTGATTGCTACATCTTTAAGGAACATTAATTACGTTATTACGTTTACAAAGCACTGTATAAAATAATGGTTCCTTGAATGATCAAAGATTGATTATACCAGAGAGATTGCAACAACATTCCCGCGGGAGTGACAAATCTCTGTTATATGTCCAAACTGGTCATCAATTAGGCCTAGATATCAAGGCTTGTCCACAGAATATAAATCATATTTAGAACATACATGTACCTGTTTTAGCAATATTTCTTTGCACAACTATGAACTATATTCGAAATCACCAACTGCCAAGTTGATTTGAATTCCGCTCTGTGACTTCTCCAAGTGCGAAGTGATAATTTTCAACTCTACGATATGGTTTTTATAGGGCATTCTGAGAGCGCGGTTATTCGACAAGCTCCCGCTTGCATAGCGCTCAATATGTGGATTATAACCACGGTGCATTCAAGCCGAGCTAATCCCCCAATAAGATTATTATATTGATTATTAAATTACCATCAAGACAAAGTCGGACACGACTTGACCATTCAAGCATTACATGAGAACGAATCAGGTTTGGTTTAATTATTATGTAACATGCATGTTCTGCCCCGTTTCTTACCTTGGCTGGTCAGGCGCCGACTGTTCAGTCCTGAGATAGACAGATTGGTGGACGAGATCAGCAGCAGACAAACTTTATAAAAGTGGAGTTTCTTCAAAATATCACTGATGTGTTGCATATAACCGTCGAGTATGCAACTGCAACGGGTGACAAAAGTGCTCGTTGAAGGCATATGTTTTGCAAATCCGGATGAATCCAGAAGATCCAGATGAGGATAGTATGAGGGGTATGTCACCACAGGCCGGAGGGTAGCAATGAAGTGATCCCTTCTCCTGCCTATCATAGACTGGCAGCCCGCTCTAAATACCGCCGCTTTTTCTGCATGTCCCAGCACATAGCAACAACGTAAACTGCCATAAACAACCCAAGCCCTGCTCGATCATCCAAGCGACCGCCAAACACATCGCATCAACAACACCCACGTGCCCATGTTTATACCGCCATGACTGTTTATGTTGAGAGGAAGGTGTTGATTGGTTTGCCCAACAAGGACAAGATATCACGGTTGATCGGACTGGACGATTTCACACATTTCATGAACATATGCAAATCCGGCCGATCTCAGGTAGCCCCGATTGCATTCACCAGCGGCGGGACATAAAATATCTAGAGGCCCCCCGAATGAAGACTACAATGTACATGTATTTGTCATAAATACTTGTTATGACAAAACATATAGGTTGCGACCCTTTAAGCGCCTTAACTGAAATAGTTGTAGTCTACAAAATAAGTTATTTTTTACAATCTATATGAATAGATCTATATGGTTAATAACAGACTATACATGTTTTTAGTATAATCTAAAATAGTGTCTGAATAGAGTCTATTAGTCATCTTGGTAATACAGGTGACCCGGCCGAGTCTAATATACAAGAAATCATTCAATTGTATGACCGGTATGTGTGAAAAGAACTTGAATTTAAAATACTTCAAAAACATAATATTATTCCTGTTCAAACATGATATGGAATTATATTCTGAACGAATGATCAAATGTTTAATTGTTGCTGTTTGCAACACTTCAGAGCATCGATCGCGACAAACTGATTGTCAAGGGCGCGAAAAACGCCATAATGTGTCTTGATATTTGAAACACTATCTCTCTGTGAGTGTGAATGGCCACAAGCACGTGTGAATGTATTGTGGAATGCTTCAAGTAGGCGAAAGGATTATAATTGTTTTCATGAAACAATCATGTCATTTCTTGCATTGTGTGAATGTGTGAACATTCAAATAAAGAAAATATTCACAATAATGCACAACACAATGGGCATGTACATGTACATGCTATTACATGAAAATGTTATACATTTGTACGATGACCAGGCAATTTTAATCGTTCACGTTATGTTACTGTAAAAGTAAATTAGGCTTTAAATGTGTCTTATTCACGTTATACAGTAAATAGGCTGTAAATATGTCTTAGTACAATTTCAACAAACTAAAGCATCGTATTTTATGTAGCCATTTGAATCGTATATATTATCATATCTTGTTCTAGAGGCATTCATATATTCAGAGCCTTGTGTTTGGATACAAGGTGATTCCATTTCGTTAAAAAACGTCTCAGTAATAATAACCCCTTTCAACCTAACCCTGATGATAGGTACAAGCGCAGGTATGTGTAATAACCCCAATGTTGTTTGATTATAGACATCCCAAGTGCAATTGAGAATACAAGTTTGAACAAAATATATTAATTGCCATTGATTTCAACTGATAAAACTTTATGGACACGATTTACAGGCTGAAATTAATGTCTATATATCGCAATGTGGATCAATATTTGCACAATCATGACAATGTCGTTGAAGGCAAAAACCTTCACGAGTTGAAGAAAACACGAAGACTATATATGCATATAACTGGCTCAGCTAAAAAAAAAATTGGAATGCGATTTTCATACATTGCACTTTGGGTAAATGATTATGTTTGCTTTCTCAATAAAATAAGAGTTTGATATCGATTCTGAAACACAAGTCTTGAAAGACTTGTGACTTGTCGTACATGGGAATATAACCGCAGTATATATATATAGACACATTTAAACGTGTGCCTGAGATATTGTGTTTCGTGACCGTGCCGTATGTGAAAATTCCTTTACCGTTTTTTTAAAAATGTGTTTGAATGACCCAAATGGTTATCTTTAGTGCATTCTAGTCTGTTGTATTTTTCATGGTGTAGCTTACTTATATCATGCACTGCATCTCTTTTCCATCCATATTCTCTTCCCCCAATATCTAGCACATTGTCGGTGGACCTATCATTTTGCATTATGAATGTGTAGTCGGGCTGATTTGTCACATATATTATTGTTGTGCGCGATGTTATTCCGGGTGAGGTTTCACCAGTCTATCCCGGGCGTGGCACTGGTGAAATGTATACAAGCTGATATCTAATCAAGCGAGAGCCGATGGATGTTTGGTCGTGGTAAATGCAAGGTCGGAATGATTCCTGTATAATTACTCAATATGTGTTCGGAGTGTTCTGCATCCGATGACCATCTACTCTGATTTTTCTGACTCGTTTACACAGTTTTTCGCTTTTATTTTTTGCGATGCTAAATGGTATTGTTCTATAACTTGACTCGCAGATGAAGTATGCCAAGTTAAGTTAAAGTTATCACATTTGATATATATACTGTAACAAAACCATGCAACTGCCGCGCTGAAACGTTCGTTAGGAACGGTCACGTGATCTACAAAGTCCACTTGCGAAGACACCGTTCGCGGAAGAACCGTTCGCGGAAGCACGATTGCGGAAGCATCATCAGCGGAAGCATCGTTCGCGGAAGAACCGTTCGCGGAAGCACGATTGCGGAAGCATCGTCAGCGGAAGCATCAGTCGCGGAAGCACCGTTCGCGGAAGAGGAGCCTTCGCGGAAGAACCGTTCGCGGACGCAGTCTTCACCACGTGGAGAAGAGTGCGGAAGATACGTTCGCGGACGAAGATGCGCGCGCAGCCACCCTGGCTATATAAGGGAGAGCGGACGGCCGCTCTGAGAGCACTGCAACAGCGACATCGACCGTGGGGAGATCGTCACCGCCACAGCCAAGGGACTCGACGAACTCCGTGCGGACGACTCCTTCTTCAGGGCCTTAGAGTCAACCGGGATTTAGACCGACTACCTGGAGAAACCATTCGACTAAGCGGGACGGGAAACTTCAACGGGAAGGGACAGAGAGACGCCGCCGGCTAAGAACTCTTTTTAGTTGTGCCCTCGTGCACTATTTATTTTTGAAATGTGATCATACAGTGCTCCATGTCTGAACTTCATATTTGTACGTCACGTGGGTGACCAGCCATACAATTGTAAGTTGATTTGATGTATATAAATCTTCAATTTATTTACATCTGAGTTGCTTCTTGCCTAAGTGAAGCCGGTGAGCTACGGAGTGATGATACACCAGCGTTGGGGGACACCAATTTAGTGACGGCTCTCGAATCACAACGAGCGGGAGTTACATAAAGTCTATACGATCAGAGAAACCAGGTTTTTTGGGCCACACCGAAAACAAGTCATTACCAAACGTCACAACTTGGTGCCGTGACCAGGATCCCCGAGGGTCTACTGCCAGGGAACGAACCTCAGCATCACTCATGTCCGGCGAAAACGACGAAACTGCCCCAGGGAAGACAGGAGGTGAAGAGGAAGACTCTTCGCGGACGGCCTCACTTGCGGACGAGGAAGACAGCGGTTCGCGGAAGCCGACCTTTGCGGAAGAGGGAGACGACCGTTCGCGGAAGACGTTCGCGGAAGACGACCGTTCGCGGAAGACGTTCGCGGACGACAACCGTTCGCGGAAGACGACCTTGGCGGAAGAGGCCGACGACCGTTCGCGGAAGACAACGTTCGCGGAAGACGACCGTTCGCGGAAGAGCAGCTTCACAGCCAGGGGTAGACGGGACGTTTCGACGAGTGAGGAGCAACCAGGGAGGTCGAGACCTTCCATGGGCCAGTCGACTAGTCAACAGAGACCCCGGAGCCAGACACCCGACAACCGTTTTCTTTTCAGACACGACTCTGGGTGGCAGCACGATCGAGACAGGGAGAGGTCAACCTACCTTGAGAGCGTTAGGAGGGGCCCCGAGTTCCGACGAGTGCTGGGACCGGAGTACGTCAATCTGGACGGGGAGGACGGCGAAATCTGGGCGAGGAGGGATCGGCTACAGCTACCGGAGCAGAGTCCAAGTGTGGCACCTCCAGAGAATGCAGCATTGAGACGGCTTTGGGACCAGTCCCAGCAGCAGTCTGGTGCAACAGGGAAGCGGTCTGGTGTGATGAGTCGACAAACGGGAGTGACTGGAGGACGGGTTACTTGGGCTCCGACCC
Organism: Terebella lapidaria; assembly: GCA_949152475.1. Lineage (NCBI taxonomy): Eukaryota > Metazoa > Annelida > Polychaeta > Terebellida > Terebellidae > Terebella > Terebella lapidaria. Next base: position 75,991,627 of record OX424555.1, read on the forward strand.
AAGAGAGCAGCTCGAGAGGGAGAGGACTTTTCGCGGAAGAGAACATTCGCGGACGAGAGGCATTCTTCGGCGACAGGGACGCTTGCAACCGGGGATCCTTCGTGGATGAACGGGCTCGTGGGCGAGGGGGAGTCTTTGGTGACGAGGACGCTTGTGACCGGGGAGGGCCCTTCGCGGACGACCACGTTCGCGGACGAGGACGACTCGCGGAAGAGAGTGTTCGCGGAAGAGAGGAGTCTTCACCCAGACGGCGGCTCGACGAAAGGAGTGATCCAGGCGACCAATCTTCCTTTCCAGTTTTTCAGAATAGACGGGGAAGACCATTCGCGGATGAGCCGGTTCGCGGAAGACTCGCGGAAGATGGCGTTCGCGGACGTACATCTTTTGTGGAGGGACGTCTCCGAGACATCTTGGCGGACGAGCCCGTTCGCGGAAGACTCGCGGAAGACGGCGTTCGCGGAAGAGGCCTGTTCGCGGAAGAACTTCTTCGGGAGCTGTTGGCGGAGGAGTCCGTTCGCGGAAGGTTCGCGGAAGACAGTGTTCGCGGAGGGTTCGCGGAAGACAGCGTTCGCGGAAGAGGGAGGTCTTCACCCAGTCGACAACCGAGACAGCCAGCCTCCTGGAGAAATCCAGCTTCTATTTCAGTCACCCAGGGAGGCCGGAGACAGCACCCTTTCTCATCATCGGGCGATGAGGGGCCTTCATCTGATGGAGGGACCGACAGCAGCCATGGTTACCCAGGACGGGGGAGGAGACCACCGAGGCGGGGACCGCCGCTGCACCGACGAAGCCCTAGGCCGAGACGGAGGCAGGAGGACTCGTCGTCCGAGGACAGCACAGCCTGGAATCAGAACGGCAGAAGGAACCGGAAGATGCTGACCCCTGACAAGTTCGATGGGACTTCCATAGAGTGGCCGGTGTACCGGGCCCACTTTGACGTCATCGCAGAGGTCAACGGATGGAGCAAGCGGGAACAGGGCGTCTACTTAGCCGGGAGCTTGACAGGAGAGGCGCGACGAATGCTGACCAGCCTGAGTCCTGCAGACCGGAGGGACATCGACGTTCTGACCGACAAGCTGACCCTACGATTCGACCCTGACTGTCAGGAGGAGTCCTACAAGGCGACCTTGGGACAAAGAACCCGCAGGAAGGCAGAGACACCCCAGCAGTACGGCTATGAGTTGCAGCGACTGGCCGGCCGTGGTTATCCGGATCTGAACTCCGCAGCTCAGGAGGCTATCGCCTTAGACCACTTCTGGAAGGGCCATCCAGATGGGGACATGAAGGTGATGGCGCTCATGAGGAAGATGAAGACCATGGAGGAGGCCATAGCGTTCGTGACCCAGTACGAATGTGTCAAACCCAAGCCTGGGAAGCCGGTGATGTCCATAGAGTCGGAGGACTCCGAGCCAGCTCTAGGACGGGTCCTACAGCTGTTGAAGAACCAGCAGGGAGGCGAGATTACCACCAGTGGGCAGCAGAGCAACCAGCCGAACGTAGCGGGTCTACCCAGACTTCCCTACTTCAAGGGGCTCTTTGAGAGCCAAGACAGGAAGCTGGATCGACTAATCGAGCTGTGTGAGCAGGTGCTATCCATCAAGCCGAGGGCCGCCACTGCTGAGAACAAGGGACCAAGCGCTAGGCCGGGACCAGATGACTGTTGGTACTGTGGGAAGCCGGGTCATCGGAAGTACCAGTGTCCAGATCGGCCGCCACCTCGGACCAAGGAGGAGCGCTTGAGTCGACTAATCGAGGAGATTGGTGAGCGGAACAGTTTGACAGACGAGGTGTCGGAAAACCAGTAGGGCTCATACCAGCCCCCAACCGTATGGGCCATTGGCAGGTGTGTGCACGGCTTCACAGGCGAGAAGCTCGACGAAGACGTGAAGAACACATTGCCAGGGGGGAATTTTTAGTTTCACAGATTTTTAATAGGTTTTTCCGGTGTGCATCCGAAGTAACTGGATGGGCGCAGGAGGAGCTCGAGGATCGAATTCTCGACTATTTGGAGGGCAAGCCTGTCAACACAGACGGGAGTGCCAATGTACAGCAAACCGATGGAGCCGTGGAGCGTCTAATGCCCCGCGGAGACGTCAAGGAAATGCAGACCGATGGAGCCGTGGAGCGTCTAATGACCCGCGGAGACGTCGACGAAATGCAGACCGATGGAGCCGTGGAGCGTCTGGGGACCCACGGAGACATCAACGAGGTTTCTGCTAGCAGCAAGGAGAACCAACAGGTTACAACCTTGAGGCTGGAGGCTGCGAAACAGCAGGGACCCCCCTATGCAACTGAACCACAAGCGGCCGTGAAAGAGGAGACGGAGGGCCGGTGGAGCGGAATGACCAAGGGGCCAGCGCAGCAGCTATTGCTGGTGGACGACTCATTACTTATCCGGAGCGGCGGTTCCGAGGGGAGTGATTCCCTTAAGACTGACAGAGAGGACCAGGGTGGTGCATCACTGTGGGTGGACGACTCAGTACTTATCCAGGGCGGCGTCCCTGAGGAGAGTGGCAGCTCTCTTAAGATTGACAGAAATGGCCAGGTGGTGTCGCTGTCAGCCGGTGCCCGAGGCACATTGGCGTGGTATGCGGCGTGCCACGTTATGGGGAAGGCGACTCGTATGTTGGTGGACACGGGTGCCTCTTCCACCGTTCTGGACGAGTGTCTCTTCGACCAAATGGATGACGAACATAAAGCAATGATAAGGCAGACGAGAATAAGGTTACGGGCAGCAACCGGAGACTACTTACAGGTTCAAGGAGAGATGACAGTTCAACTTCTACTGGGCACACGACTCGTGTCGGCAGATGTACTGGTAGCCAAACTAGGGATCCCGGGAGTGTTGGGGCTTGATGTACTTCAACAGATTGGGGGACAGCTGGATCTGCGTAAGGGCGAGTGGCAGGTGGGCGACACTACCGTAGTGATGAGCTCGGGCCACGAGGGCGCCGTCTACACACTGGTGACGGAGGAGACGGTCGTCTTGCCACCCTTTTCAGAGATGATGGTGGACCTCAAGCTGACAGGAAGTGAGGGAGGAGTTCCGAAGGCCGGCCTCGTGCAGTCCGCAAGAGAGCCGTTGGAGGACGACCCCCTCGTAGTGGGACGAGCCCTGGTACGACCCCGAGGACGCCTGGTACCGGTGGTACTTCTGAACGCCGGCGCTGGAGCTTGCACTGTGCTGATGGGGACCATCCTAGCCGAGCTTCACGGAATAGAGGCCGTGATCGACCTGGGATTTCGTCCCGATGGAGGGAAAACAACCCAGAATGAACCTAAAAGGGAACAGTGGTACCGGGAGGAGAGCGGGAGGGAGCATGAGCCCCTTACACCAAACTCCACCAAGTGGCGGAACCGGACGCCTGAGCAGCCCGAAACCAGAGTGCACGCCATGCACGCAGAATCGTCGACGAAGACACCAGAGTGCCCGGAGCATTTAGAACCGCTCCTGGAGGGAATGCATCCGAACTTGACGGAAAAGGAGGTGGAGGTCGTCAGCGATCTCCTTCGACGCCACCAGCAGGTCTTTATGGGACCAGATGGGAGGTTGGGCCGGACGTCCCTGGCGAAACACGTCATCGACACGGGAGATCACCCCCCGATCAAGCAGCCTCTGAGGAGAGCCCCGTACTACCAACAAGAGCTGATCGAGGACGAGGTCGACAAGATGTTGAAAGCTGACGTTGTGGAGCCAAGTGACAGTCCATGGTCGTCTCCCATCGTGCTAGTGAAAAAGAAGGATGGTGCACTGAGATTTTGCGTCGACTACCGCCGTCTAAATGATGTCACCCGGAAGGATGCGTACCCCCTGCCTCGAGTCGACGAGAGTTTTGATACCTTGTCAGGAGGACGATATTTTTCGACGCTAGACTTGGCTAGTGGTTACTGGCAGGTCGAGATGGACGACAGGGACAAGGAGAAGACGGCGTTCACTACCCGTAGTGGACTCTATCAATTTAAAGTGATGCCGTTTGGATTGGCGACGGCCCCGGCTACTTTTGAACGTCTAATGGAGCTGGCACTGAGGGGACTCCAATGGAAGCGTTGTCTAATTTATTTGGACGATGTCGTCTGTCTTGGAAAGACTTTCCAAGAAGCCGTGGACAACCTCGAGGACGTGTTCCGGAGACTGCAGGCTGCCGGGCTGAAGCTGAAACCCGCCAAGTGTGAGCTGTTTCGACAACAGGTCAACTTCCTGGGCCATGTCGTGTCCGACCGAGGCATCCAGTGCGACCCTGCCAAGGTCGAAGCTGTAACAAAAATGGTTCCTCCGACCACCTTGACAGAACTAAGGAGCTTCCTTGGGTTCGTGGGGTACTACCGCAGATTCATCCCTGACTTTGCCACCCGAGCGGGACCCCTCAACCACCTGTTAAAGAAGGAAGTCAACTACCATTGGAGCGAGGCTCATCAGCAGGCGTTCGAGGCGCTGCGTCAACCCCTGACCGAGCACCCCCTGCTGGTGTACCCTGACATGGACCAAGAATTTATTTTAGATACTGATGCTAGCGGCTACGGAGTGGGAGGCGTCTTATCCCAAGTGCAGGACGGACGAGAGCGGGTGATCACCTATGCTTCCAGAACCCTGAGGGACACCCAGCGGAATTACTGCACCACCAAGCGGGAGCTCCTGGCCGTCGTCAGTATGATACACCATTTCAGACATTTCTTGTGGGGGAGAGCGTTCTTACTACGAACCGACCACGCCTCTCTCAAGTGGCTACTGAACTTTCGGGATGCGGAAGGAATGATCGCTAGATGGGCAGCTCGCATCGCCAGCTACGCCTTCAGGTGTGAGGTCCGACCGGGAGTACAACACGGGAATGCAGACGGGATGTCCAGATGCCGACAGTGCCGGAGACCGGATTGTCCCGCCCCTCGCCACACCACAAGACCCGAAGGAGAAGAGGAGGCCTGTCCGACTCAGGAGGAGTGTCCCCTACCCCTGGAGGACCTCTCTGACGAGGATCTGCTTCCACCGATCAGCGGAGAAGGATGGAGCCCCGGAGGACCTCAAGTTAACATCTTGCGGGAGGTCCCTGTGGAGCCCTGGACGGAGGACTACTATTGCGGAGATGGAGTTGGGATATTCCGGATCTGGGAGGTGCGCTGCCAGGAGGACCCGAGGACGACTACCCAGCCGGCCGAGGAATGCCTGCCTGACCGGAGCCCCCCACAGACGGAGGAAGGAGCCAGGAGCGTCTGCAGAACCCTGCATCAGCTCCGCCCCTCTGCCTGGGTTTGGTTTCTCCTGATGATGCTCCTCGCACTGCATGGTTTGGGACCGGAGGTTGTGGCCGGAGCAGCGATCGGCGCGACGGCCGACGTGTGGATGCGCTGCCGAGAGGAGCCCTTCCTGGACCCATGCCCCAACCCTGTGCTCCGAGATCCAGACAAACAAATGCTAGCTGTCACGCGGGCTATGGCTACGGGAGGACGCCGGAATCCGATGGAGGGAGCCCCGGAGGCCCAGGTCCTGAATGGTTATTCCCAGGAGGACCTAGTGACCCTTCAACGAGCCGACCCTGAAGTTGGAGGCATCCTCGGGTGGAAGAATATTTTCACTGAGAGACCTGCATGGCCCGAAGTCAGAACAAAAAGTCAGCAAATGAAGACTCTGTGGCAACAGTGGGACCAGCTGGAGCTACGTGATGGGCTTCTGTACCGGCGGTACCAAGCGGCTTGCCAGAACGCACCAATCCATCAACTGGTCGTTCCACAGGTCCTGAGACGCGCCGTCATGAAGGAGGTCCACACCGGCAAGCTGATGAGCCACCAGGGAATCACCAAAACAGTCCACCGACTAAAAGCGAGAATGTACTGGCCGGGTATGACGAAGGACGTGGAGCGTTGGTGCCGGGAGTGCCTGAAGTGTAGTGGGAGAAAGCCGCGACCGGGGCCCAAGTACCACCCCATGGGAAATCTACCGGTAGGCGATCGGCTAGAAAGGGTGGCCATGGACATTTTGGAGCCTGGAACGATCACCAATTCTGGGAACCGGTATATACTGGTCGTGGGTGATTATTTCACCAAGTGGACTGAGGCCTACGCTCTACCCAACCATGAGGCTCAGACGGTGGCGGACGTCTTTGTGACTGAGTTCGTGTGCCGCCTGGGAATGCCAGCCAAGATACACACCGACCAGGGACGAGAGTTCGAGAGTAAGCTTTTCCTTGAGATGATCAAGATCCTAGGAGGGGAGAAGACTCGGACGACCCCTTATCACGCCAAATCAGACGGGATGGTCGAGCGATTCAACCGGACCCTGCTGAACCTTCTGGCCGTGGTCGTGGACGAGAACCATGACGACTGGGACGACCATCTGCCCTACGTGATGGCGACTTATAGAACATCAGTACACGAAAGCACCGGGTGTACACCATTTCGAATGATGATGGGACGGGAGGCAACCACCCCATTGGACCTGAGGTACCGGACGAAACCGGACGATTTGGGAGGACCAGTCCCCGAGTGTGCGTCCGAATACGTCGAATGGGTGAAGGAAGCCACCATACAAGCTCACGAGACTGCCCGAGAGTGCCTGAAGACGGCTACGGTGCGACAAAAGCGCCATCATGACATAAAATCAGCCGCTCGACATTTTCCGGTGGGCACCTGGGTGATGTATTGGTACCCTCCAAAGGCTAGACCAAAACTAGGACTAGGGTGGACGGGACCTTATCTCGTTGTGAAGTCTCATCTCGGATGGATGGTGTCCATACAAGATCGACCCGGTGGCAAGATTAAAGATGTCCACATTGACAATATAAAAAGGTGCTGGTTCACCCCTGAAACCGACGCCTGGATACCCAATCCGGACGATGTGACCCCAGTCCGGACCCCCAGTGATGACGAGGGACGAGTGGAAAACAGCGGGAATGCAGTCCAAACGATGTAAACGATGACGGGAGCGTTCGCGGAAGAACCGTTCGCGGAAGCAGCGTTCGCGGAAGCAGCGTTCGCGGAAGTACCGTTCGCGGAAGCACGTTCGCGGAAGCAGCGTTCGCGGAAGAACCGTTCGCGGAAGCAAGCGAAAAACGTTATTTCGTTCCACGACAATGCTTTTTCCCCCAGATCCCTGGTCCGCGCCTTTTCTATATAAGCAGGCCGGCCTACGATTCCGTCATCACTTCAACCATGAACACACCAACTCTGCAGATCATTGAGATACCCGCATTTGCAGACGAAGATTTCGGGGACGTTCCAGATTTCGACTTGGCTGACTTTCTGCCCCTTGAAGTCGACAAGATGAGCGACCCACCTACCAAGCCTGACCGGAAGCGGGAGCGCTCGAGGAGCCGGGAGCGTCGTGAGGAGCCCCGAGGAGGTCGACGGTCCCCTGCCCGGAAGTTGTCCACCGAGAGAGGGCGACGCTGGTGCAGCCCCTGCCGGATCCACGTGACGGCATCCAACTTTAGCCGACACGTGGCGACCAAACACACGCAGAAGGAGGGGCGGCACCTCTGCAAGATGTGCAGCCAGCGATTCGCCCGCCGAGCTGACAGAGACCGGCATGAGACGTCGCATGCCAGCGGCAACACCCTCAAGCCAGGACGGAGGAGGACGACGACCGACACGCCCGTGTCCGACCCCCGAGATGGTCCGACTACTGTGTCTGCCCCTGAGCTGAAGACTGTCAGCTTTGCGGCCAGCGGGACGACCAGCTCCACGCCGTCAAGCCCCCGGGAGGACGCCCCCAGGTCAGAGGACGCCCCAGACCCCGAGGACGACCCCCCGAATAGCGAAGAGGAACCGGAGTCTCAGCAGGAGCGGAGAGAGGCGGAATCCCCGGAGGCCCCCACCCCCGAGGACGACGGACCCCCCGTTCCCAGAGACTCGGCCCCTACCTACAAGCCCCTAGACCTGAGTTGGTACCTCAAGCCCGTTCCGGAGGAGGAGGACCAACTGCGACCGTATGTGGAGGGCCTGGGCAGAGCGGTCACTGCCGGAGAGAAGGCCCTGGAGGACCTGGCATCCACGATAGCCATGGGACGACGCCACCTCACCCAAGCGGAGGCTCGGCTCCAAGCCAAGGAGGAGCAGAGACAGCTCGAGGCCGAGGTGCTGCAGCTGCGAGGGGAGGCCTCTCAACGAGAGAAGAGCCACCGGAAGGAGCTGCGAGCCCACGTCCGAGAGACCAAGCTGCTCCGGGAACAGCTCCGAGCATATACAGACACTCGAGACAGGCTGGCGGAGACGTCCGAAAGCGAGGTGGATCGCCAGTGAAGTGGAGGGAGAGAGCCCTGTAAACATCAGACAGGCAGGAAAAGACGAAGAAGGAGGAAGAAGAGAAAAGAAGAGAGAGAAAGGATCAACGGGGACGTTGATCTCCAGAAAGGGTGGAGTTGTAACAAAACCATGCAACTGCCGCGCTGAAACGTTCGTTAGGAACGGTCACGTGATCTACAAAGTCCACTTGCGAAGACACCGTTCGCGGAAGAACCGTTCGCGGAAGCACGATTGCGGAAGCATCATCAGCGGAAGCATCGTTCGCGGAAGAACCGTTCGCGGAAGCACGATTGCGGAAGCATCGTCAGCGGAAGCATCAGTCGCGGAAGCACCGTTCGCGGAAGAGGAGCCTTCGCGGAAGAACCGTTCGCGGACGCAGTCTTCACCACGTGGAGAAGAGTGCGGAAGATACGTTCGCGGACGAAGATGCGCGCGCAGCCACCCTGGCTATATAAGGGAGAGCGGACGGCCGCTCTGAGAGCACTGCAACAGCGACATCGACCGTGGGGAGATCGTCACCGCCACAGCCAAGGGACTCGACGAACTCCGTGCGGACGACTCCTTCTTCAGGGCCTTAGAGTCAACCGGGATTTAGACCGACTACCTGGAGAAACCATTCGACTAAGCGGGACGGGAAACTTCAACGGGAAGGGACAGAGAGACGCCGCCGGCTAAGAACTCTTTTTAGTTGTGCCCTCGTGCACTATTTATTTTTGAAATGTGATCATACAGTGCTCCATGTCTGAACTTCATATTTGTACGTCACGTGGGTGACCAGCCATACAATTGTAAGTTGATTTGATGTATATAAATCTTCAATTTATTTACATCTGAGTTGCTTCTTGCCTAAGTGAAGCCGGTGAGCTACGGAGTGATGATACACCAGCGTTGGGGGACACCAATTTAGTGACGGCTCTCGAATCACAACGAGCGGGAGTTACATAAAGTCTATACGATCAGAGAAACCAGGTTTTTTGGGCCACACCGAAAACAAGTCATTACCAAACGTCACAATACTCTGATTTTTCTAACTTGTTTACACCGGTTTTTGACGATATCTTTGCGGTGCTAAATCGTATCGTTCTATAACTTAGCATACCTCACCTGGGAGTCGAACGGCAATTTTCTACCAAATTTCAGACTTCTATCGCAATAATTGAAGAAGTTGGCAATCTACCCCAATTTTAAGTATTAGCCAAAAACGGGATCTCGAGAATCTGAGCATATTCGAGGATTTGATCATGTTTACATCCATTAGGAATCGATATATTGTTGTAATTTTAGACCAGAAGACACATTGGGGTGTATTCTACACAGACATGTTGATTTCAAAAGATTGCAACACTACAAAACCGAGCAAATGCACAAAATACTGGGCGGACCCATAAATGAAATGATGGGTCTAAATTTAACATTAGTGTAGATTGCTAACTTTTTCAATTTTCGTGATAGAAGTATGAAATTTGGTAAATAATTGCCGTTTGACTCCCAGGTGAAGTATGCCAAGTAATAGAACGATAGCATTTAGCATCGCAAAAATATCAGCAAAAAACAGTGTAAACGAGTCAGAAAAATCAGAGTATAGCGCTCTTTACAGCCGAACTTAATCGGATTTTCAAAGGCATGGAGCAGCCACACTCAAATTCTATTCCGGTACAATTGGCTCTATACAACACCCATTGTCAACCGGTACCCATATTAATCCCGGGTACAGAGAGACACATTAGTGGTAAATGCCTTGCCTAAGGACACTAGTGAAATAGCACAGCAGTCCAACTCGAGACTCGAGCCCATGATCTTTGGATTACGAGTCCGACGCCTTATCCACTGCGCCAAAAATATCGTTACAAACCGGAGTAAACAAGTTAGAATAATCAGAGTATGAACGCATCGTTTACCACATTGTCTTCATATAGAAAAGACTTCAAGCTTGAGCACTCAAGATCATCTCAGGTCAAATTCAGGTTACCATAAGTTGCACCACATGTTATTTCTGACTTCTTATACATGCACATAAACCTAAGCTTCATCTTCATTATTATTATTATTATTATTATTATTATTATTATTGTTATTATTATTATTATTATTATTATTATTATTATTATTATTATTATTATTATTATTATTATTATAACGATCGTTCCCGGAAAAGTACGACCTTCCTGAAAAAGGTGATAACTTCCATAAACAATGGAAACACCGCGTGTATCAAACGTATGTGGTAACATCAAGTACATTGAAGCCAGGTATAAAGTAAACAAGGCCACTGTTTTTTGCTCTTTGAAATAACTGTCTTCACTATTCAATCATCGGGGTATGTCATGCCCTTGCAATCGGAGTATGCCACAGAGTGATTAGTCTGTATGGGTTTTGGTTAAATATTTGTGTCGTAGTGCAGATGTTATTCATTAAACTTGTTTCATGTTTAGCACATCAACCTAGAAGTTGCATTTTCCATCTCAGAGAAGACGGTGTGTTGGGGATGCAGTTGCAGTGGACTTGTGTGCGTTAGTCGAGACTCGATATTACATTTTGTGCGGTTTATTTAAGTTTCATTTAAGTGGTCAAATTCTAAGAGTGAAAACGGGTTCTGAGCTCAGATGTTGGATAGTTATATAGTTTTTTTTCTTGTCTATAGACTCTGTAACACCACAGACTCCTGGATGGCCATCGAAACGATCTCAAGTACACAATATGGGGTATTTACGACTGGGGTATGTCGTGCGCGCCGTGGTTTCAAATGGTACACGAATAAAGATGAAATGATAAATACATTATGGTAGTACATGCTTCTGTGTACAGGAATGTGAAATATGAACAAGAGAAATTCGTAGTGATGTTGTGTGAGAGAAACTTATAACATATTATAGACATATTATGAACTCATGCCATCTCAATGCCGGACATACCCCACCAAGGGTCCAACAAGGGTCTGACATGCCCCATCAATTAAGGGTCTGACTTACCCCGACAAGGATCTGACTTACTTTGGGTATTTCATCAGCAGAGTCATATATGTGTAAACTTCGTTTCTTTTGTGAGGATTCCCCACAGCCGAAGCCACGAGGGGGTCTCCACGGTGCAAATTTACAACACGTGTAAGTGCGTGTACAACATATATATATGTACATCATAACTACTCATATATCATGTGTCAGAGTCATATATACTAACATACTAATATACAAGTCATGAAACATGTAAGTCATATATATATATATATATCCCAACACTGCAATAGTAGTAGTAGATTTATTGACATGACACAAAGGAACAAAAGTAATACGAGTGTAATGGTCATACATTTGTACACTTATTCCATTTTTAATTGCAATTCATACATTTTTATTTAAAACAGTGGACCAGTTGAAAGAGGACAAAACCTAAGGCAAAACTAGTACCTATATGCAATATCGTCTGGACCATGCCAATCTGAGATGACATCTAGACTATTCAATATCCCATTTGGCCTGTCACCAGCTAGATGCAAAACTCCCAGAAATGGCAAGTCATGTCTTCAATGCGTAGGCTATGTCAAACTTTTGGTGGGGTAAGTCAGACCCTTGGTGGGGTAAGTCAGACTTTTGATGTGGGTAAGTCAGACCCTTGGTGGGGTAAGTCAGACCCTAGGTGGGGTAAATTAGACCCTTGATGGGGTATGTCGGGCCCTGTGATATCCGAAGTTTGGGGCATGTCCGGCATTGAGATGGCCAATAGGTCGAACTTACCCCCATCTTTATTCTTATTATTATTCTTATTATTATTATTATTATTCTTATTCTTATTCTTATTCTTATTCTTATTCTTATTCTTATTATTATTATTCAATAGATATCTAATAAAAATCCAGAAATGTTGCTCTCGAGCGTTGTGCAGTAATATGAGACATTACAGACATGTTGATGTACATTTATGAGAAATTGTAATGTGTTTTGTTCGATATTTGGATTGTTAGATATGTCATTTAACAAGTTTTAAGCGGACATGACCTTGAGTTTGAGTTTTGAAGGTCATTTGAGGACTTTAATAATTCCAGTTCGAATTCATCACTAGATTTTCCATGTATGACTTCCTCAGTGCTCGCAATAGGCTTAAACCCAAGTGCTATACTCCCTGCCAATAATGATAAAGGTTTATCCGTAAAAGATTCCTCTGCGAGCACGTCGTCTCCCGTGCATAGTAATTCCGCGAATGGCTCCTCCGTTTTCATGCCTTTCTCTCTCCCATGGTCAGAGCGCTTTTTGCTATAACTCCACTCCTTCTGTGGATGAGCAATGTTCCTGTCGATCCTTTCTCTTATCTTCTTCCTGTCCTTGTATTCTTAATGGTCTGTTCATTTTACTTCTTTTGTGGCCTTTTCTTTCCTCTTCTATCTCCCTTTCTCTCTTCTATTCTTTCTTATTTTTTTCTTTGCCCCGGCGCCCTTCTAATACTCCACTTTGGTCTCAGAGGTTTCTCGGCAAGCTGGTCCATTAGGTCCTTGTACAGCTGCAGCTAGACCCACAGCATCTCCTGTCTCTGGATATGGGCTTTTGGTCCATCTGATGCTAAGGAGCATCTTGACCATAGTATTGTTCCTTGGCTCAACACCTTGCTAAGTCCTTGGATGCAGTCCGGAAGGCCCGCCTCGTCTGTTGGGACGTCCCACAAGAACTAGGACAGGTCCAGATAAGGTCGGCTGATGTTAAAGGCAGGGTCTTCTGGGGCCCTTCTGGGGCCCTCATCCCTTGTCTGCAGAGTGGGGTCTTCTTTGGAAGGTGCCTTGGCCTCCCGCATCTGCTGTCCGCTGCTTTTAATGGCCTCAACGGTGATTCTGAACGTGATGGTCACTAGCTTTCCTCATTTGATCCTATTGCCGATGACATGTTCTTCAACTTTCTTTTCTGGATTTTCCGACTTGACCATGCATTGATTTAGGACGTCAACCAACATTTCTTCAAACTATCAATATGAATGTTGTTCATTCATTGCCGGAAATACATGTAGTAATTTTACCCTCTCGGCCTCCAAGATTCCCATGACCACCCTTACTAAACGAATGTCCACTGCTTCATTTCCCATGGGATGGTACTCAGGCCCTGCTCACGGCTTCCGACCACTACATATTAGGAACTCCCGGCCCTATCGCTCCATGTTCTTCATCATGCCTGGTCAATACTGTAACATTCATGCCCTCATTCGGTGGGTCGTCCTTGTCACTCCCTGGTGGCTCATCAACTTTCCGGTGTCTACCTTCTTCCAATCTGAGGATCTGGAGGACAACCAGTGACTTGGTACATCCTTCTAGGCTACCTGGTACATTAGATACATGACTTCCTCCTGGAGCTCTAGCTGGTCCAACCGCAGTCACCTGTCATAAATTTCTGACTTCTGTCTTCTCATTGTCCTTGTGGTCTGCCAGTAGCCGCTAACCAAGGCTTAGGTTACAAACAGTGATGTCCAGCACAACTCCCTCTCCAGTCCCGTGAAAACATGCTGGTGGTGTCGAAGATGGTAATTGAGGACTCCCATCGCCATCTCTGTCAAGTCTGGATGCATGCTCTCCAAGAACTGATGTAGGCGCTCTGGTCACCCTGGTGTCTCGGCCAATGGCTTCGTCTGCATGGCATTCAGGTCTTGTACAGGCTGCTCCGGCGTCTGGTTTCGCCAATTGGAGGAATTCGGAGTGAGGCGCCCATGTTCCTGGAATTTTGTTGTATAGAATGTCAAATTATGTGCAAAACATGGGATTTTAAAATACTCATTTTGAGTATTACAGCAAATTGACCTAAAGCGGTCAATTATTTCACTTCTATTTCGTCTGATAACATAATATCGAGAGTTGAACTGCTAAACTGGAATTCCTTTAGTTCAGCAAAAAAACTCAAATGTGTATTTTTTTTAATAAACGCGGCAAAAACGATGTTTTTATCATACATGTACCTATGTTCTGAGAATTTTGTTCGTTTTGCACATTGGAAACAGCATCTCTCAGGTACAAATAAACCAGATATAGGCATGCCAAGGGAACCACTTCTTGCGAGGCCCCATTTGTGTTCATACATGTATTGTGAAAAACAACTCTACCCACAAATGTGACAAAAATTCCAACCACAAATGTAGAAACGGCTTTTGTCAACTGCCCACAATTTATGTGAAAATCTTGCATGTACACTTTTTCCAGGTTACTGGACCTTTGGTCCGAAAACTTATTGGCATGGCGTTGTGTCCGTCGTCCGTCCGTCCGTCCGTCCGTCCTGCGTTAACATTTTTATCTTTAAAGTTTACGATCGAATCTTTCTGAAATTTTGCACAAAAATGCCTAAAAATATTTTGAGAAGGATGTATGTTTTTGTTTTTTTTTATTTTGGCATTTTTTTTTTCAAAATGTCGGCCAATTTTGTCGAAAAACGCTCAATTTTGGACTTTGACGGCCATTTTCTCAAAAACTGTCTGATCAGTTTTGAGTTTTTGGTCTCAAAAGATTCCTCTTATATACCTCTGTGATATGTATAAGTTTGGTTGCTCTTGAATCGCTAGTCTGCGTGTGGCGGCCATTTTGAATTTTCGACGGGTTTTTTTGCTCCAAATCCCATTACTATCCATTTTGGGCCATTTCTAGGCAAACAAAATTTTCACCCTTTGAAAATTTTTTGGACTTTTTTTCAGGACTGTACTCATAGAACGTTTGAAGATAGAGCTTAGAAATTGGCACTTTCGAATGGGAAGTCATATATGGCGATTTGTGTGGTGACCTTGAATTTGACCTTCGATGACCTTGAAAGGTCAAAACAGCCATTTTGGGGTCGAAAAATGCCCAGATTTACCTCTATAGATGAAATGCTTGCAGATAGAGCTTTTGTTTGCATTTTGAACATATAGGAAGACATATATATGAGATAACTAATGATGACCTTGAACTTGACGTCAGATGACCTTGAGTGCCAAATGTCTGACTCGGAATGTGTAAATTGACCTGAGCGGCCTAAACGATTCCACCCAGATATATCTTTGTATTATGAACATATATAATATCAAATGCCTCACACATACATGTAATGGTGATATCGAAGTTCACACGGATGACCTTGATTGGTAAATCTCAAGGTCATATGTTCACACTGCGAACCTTGACTGGTGAATCTCAAGGTCTGTTACTTGCCAATGCTGCCATGGCCAAACCAAAATTGTCCGGTAACCTATCTTAGCCTTTGGGCTAAATTTTTAAAGGTTAGGTTTAACATAATGATTTTTTTAGGTTACCGTACCTGTGGTCCGAAAACCTATTGGCGTTGCGTTGCGTCTAACCTCCTTCAGTTCAGTCGTCCGTCCACATTGTTAGGTTACCGGACGTATAGTCAAATAACCTACTGTCACGGCATTGCGACTGATTGCGTCCGTCGTCCATCATCATCCGGCGTTGTTCACATGTTTATCTCTAGAGATCACAGTCGAATCTTTTTGAAATTTTGCACAAAGATGCCTAGAAATATTTCAAGAGGGAACTATTTTTTTGTGTGGTTTCATTGAGTTCATTTCCTTGAATTTGACCTTCAATGTCCTTGAAAGGGTAAAACATACTTTTTTGTCGAAAAACGCTCAAAACAGCCATTTTTGTGGCTCACATCGTAGTTTTCTCTGGTAACTTTTCTTAGCCCTTGGGATAATTTTATTTTTCTAGTTTACTGTCAAATCTTTCTGAAATATTGTATGCAAATGCCCAAGAAGGTCACTTTAATTTTTTAATTTTTGCATTCACATCATGGTATATCACTGATTATTTCTCACAACTACACTATATTTGCACATACGAACTGGAAAATGTACTCAATGTGGACTTTTAAGCCCGATTTGAGCATTTGTTTACATTCGGGTTTGATGGATACACTTCGTTTGTTTATTTACAAAACCGGTAAAAAATGGGCATTAAAACGGATGAAAAGACAACTCGGACGGACTGTAATCGTCAAAATCATTGAGCACACCTTTTGTTATATTGCATTGGATGTGTTTAACAAAAAATTGTTTTTGAAAAAAAAATATTGCATACATTCGAAGGCAGTAGCTTTAAATGGCGACCATTTTTGACGAAAAATACGACTACTTTCTCAAAAACTGTCTGATCAGTTTTGAGATTTTTGTTTCAAAAGATTCACCTTTTGTACTTCATGTGGCATGTATAAGCTTTGTTGCCTTTGAATCACCAGGTAACGTGTGGTGGCCAGTTTAATTTTTCGAGGGATCGGCAAAAAAAAAATGTCTTGGCCGAAATCAAGTCACTGTCTGTTTCGAGCCATTTCTAGTAAAAACACTTTTTTCGCCATTGAAATAGTGGGAACTGTATGGAGTAAACTCCTACCGTAGAACAATTCAGGGTTGGACTTAAACGCAAGAGGTCTATGATTTCTCCAATAACCTTCCTTGGCCTTTGGGTTCATTTTTAGGTTACCGAACCTATGGTCTGATAACCTATTGCCGTAGCATTGCGTCCGTCGTCCGTCCGTCGCCGTCGGCGGCGGCGGTGTCGTCGTCGTCCATCCACATTTTTATCTTTTAACTTTACAGACCAATCTTTCTGAATATTTGGGAAAAGACACCCTAAAATAATTCGAGAAATTAGAAAATTGAAATTAGTTGTTTAATTTTTTTTCAAAGTGGTGGCCATTCTCGTAAAAAACGGTCAATTTTGGATTTTGGAGGCCATTTTCTTAAAAACAGTCTGATCAGATTTGAGATTTTTGTTTCAAAAGATTCCCTCATATACCTCTGTGGGGTGTATGAGTTTCGTTACCCTTGAATCGCCGGTCTGCGTGTGGCGGCCATTTTGATTTTTTTGACGGGTCCCAAATGGAACTTTCCCATGTTAAACTCTCCTATGCTTTATAATGGGACACGTTATTGCTAATATCGCACTTAATATTGAGATTAGAGATTAGGAATTAATTGTGGTCATATAAACTGATATATGCTGAATATATTTTTGAATTTTCCTTTTGACGTCATTTTCAAGGTCAAAGAAGAACATGGGTAATATCTCGCTTATTATCAACTTTACTGTTTAGGAATCAATTGTGGAAACATCGGAAATGATATATGCTGAATATTTTCATGACCTTGAACTTGACCTTCGACCTCATTTTCAAGGTCAAATCACAAAATGGCTAATATCTCACTTGTTATCGACTTTACAGCTTGGGAATAAATTGTGGACATATAGGAAATGATGTATGCCAAATATTTTGATGACCTTGAATTTGACGTTTGACCTCTTTCCAAGGTCAGAGCACAAAATGGCTGACATGTAACTATTTATCGACTTTACAGCTTGGGAATCAATTGTGCACATATAGCTGATCAACAAATGTAAATTGATGAATTGTCCAGCTGTGTTTGTGGATGGCGATTTTCAGGAACTACACATGCTTATGTATGCAGACGACATCTGTATTGTAAATGACACAGTTGGCAGGTTGCAAAAACAATTGTATGCATTGAATCGTTTTGTATGGAAAACGGACTATCTGTAAACACTTCAAAAACAAAGGTTGTGGTCTTCAGAAATGGTGGAGGTTTGAAAAAAACGAGTGTTTCTTCTTCTCCGGTAAAAAACTTGAGTGTGTAAATCACTATAAATATTTAGGCATCGGATTCACAAGTCGACTCCGCTGGGCCTCAGCGTTAACAACACTAACAACACAAGCGGAAAAGGCTGTATTCATGTTAAAAAAAAATGTTTAATGAAATTGGTAACATTCCGATAAAATTGTGTATGGATCTATTTGACAAAACCGTTGTTCCAGTTCTATTGTATGGAGCTGAAATTTGGGGTACACATAAGAGGGAGTCTGTGGAACTAGTCCATCGTAAATTCTGCAAATACATTTTGAAAGTTTCTTATTCCACATCCAATTCAGCAGTATTAGGTGAGTTAGGGCGTCCCCCTTATCTGTATTGTATAAATTTAAATGTGTTAAATTTTGGCTCAAAATAGTGATGGACTTGCAAATTGTAAAAATTAGAAATTCATTGTATAAGCTGCTTTTTAAGTTTGATGAAAGGGGATGTCATAACTGGGCAACAGACATTAAACACCTACTGTATTCACTTGGGTTTGGTCATGTTTGGCTCCAACAGGGCGTAGGAAATCCAGATTTTTTTGTTAATCCTCAAACAACGTTTAACCGACACATCTAAACAAAATTGGCATGATGAAATAAATGTAAATTCAAAACTTGTACTGTATAGTAATTTCAAGAGTGACCTTGTGTTTGAAAATTATCTCCAAGCAGACATATGTAAAAAAACATTGTATAGCCCTGACCCGATTTCGATGTAGTAACCATAATCTTCAAATAGATGTGTTTTGTGTTTGTAATGTGTTTTGTTCGATATTTGGATTGTTAGATATGTCATTTAACAAGTTTTAAGCGGACATGACCTTGAGTTTGAGTTTTGAAGGTCATTTGAGGACTTTAATAATTCCAGTTCGAATTCATCACTAGATTTTCCATGTATGACTTCCTCAGTGCTCGCAATAGGCTTAAACCCAAGTGCTATACTCCCTGCCAATAATGATAAAGGTTTATCCGTAAAAGATTCCTCTGCGAGCACGTCGTCTCCCGTGCATAGTAATTCCGCGAATGGCTCCTCCGTTTTCATGCCTTTCTCTCTCCCATGGTCAGAGCGCTTTTTGCTATAACTCCACTCCTTCTGTGGATGAGCAATGTTCCTGTCGATCCTTTCTCTTATCTTCTTCCTGTCCTTGTATTCTTAATGGTCTGTTCATTTTACTTCTTTTGTGGCCTTTTCTTTCCTCTTCTATCTCCCTTTCTCTCTTCTATTCTTTCTTATTTTTTTCTTTGCCCCGGCGCCCTTCTAATACTCCACTTTGGTCTCAGAGGTTTCTCGGCAAGCTGGTCCATTAGGTCCTTGTACAGCTGCAGCTAGACCCACAGCATCTCCTGTCTCTGGATATGGGCTTTTGGTCCATCTGATGCTAAGGAGCATCTTGACCATGGTATTGTTCCTTGGCTCAACACCTTGCTAAGTCCTTGGATGCAGTCCGGAAGGCCCGCCTCGTCTGTTGGGACGTCCCACAAGAACTAGGACAGGTCCAGATAAGGTCGGCTGATGTTAAAGGCAGGGTCTTCTGGGGCCCTTCTGGGGCCCTCATCCCTTGTCTGCAGAGTGGGGTCTTCTTTGGAAGGTGCCTTGGCCTCCCGCATCTGCTGTCCGCTGCTTTTAATGGCCTCAACGGTGATTCTGAACGTGATGGTCACTAGCTTTCCTCATTTGATCCTATTGCCGATGACATGTTCTTCAACTTTCTTTTCTGGATTTTCCGACTTGACCATGCATTGATTTAGGACGTCAACCAACATTTCTTCAAACTATCAATATGAATGTTGTTCATTCATTGCCGGAAATACATGTAGTAATTTTACCCTCTCGGCCTCCAAGATTCCCATGACCACCCTTACTAAACGAATGTCCACTGCTTCATTTCCCATGGGATGGTACTCAGGCCCTGCTCACGGCTTCCGACCACTACATATTAGGAACTCCCGGCCCTATCGCTCCATGTTCTTCATCATGCCTGGTCAATACTGTAACATTCATGCCCTCATTCGGTGGGTCGTCCTTGTCACTCCCTGGTGGCTCATCAACTTTCCGGTGTCTACCTTCTTCCAATCTGAGGATCTGGAGGACAACCAGTGACTTGGTACATCCTTCTAGGCTACCTGGTACATTAGATACATGACTTCCTCCTGGAGCTCCAGCTGGTCCAACCGCAGTCACCTGTCATAAATTTCTGACTTCTGTCTTCTCATTGTCCTTGTGGTCTGCCAGTAGCCGCTAACCAAGGCTTAGGTTACAAACAGTGATGTCCAGCACAACTCCCTCTCCAGTCCCGTGAAAACATGCTGGTGGTGTCGAAGATGGTAATTGAGGACTCCCATCGCCATCTCTGTCAAGTCTGGATGCATGCTCTCCAAGAACTGATGTAGGCGCTCTGGTCACCCTGGTGTCTCGGCCAATGGCTTCGTCTGCATGGCATTCAGGTCTTGTACAGGCTGCTCCGGCGTCTGGTTTCGCCAATTGGAGGAATTCGGAGTGAGGCGCCCATGTTCCTGGAATTTTGTTGTATAGAATGTCAAATTATGTGCAAAACATGGGATTTTAAAATACTCATTTTGAGTATTACAGCAAATTGACCTAAAGCGGTCAATTATTTCACTTCTATTTCGTCTGATAACATAATATCGAGAGTTGAACTGCTAAACTGGAATTCCTTTAGTTCAGCAAAAAAACTCAAATGTGTATTTTTTTTAATAAACGCGGCAAAAACGATGTTTTTATCATACATGTACCTATGTTCTGAGAATTTTGTTCGTTTTGCACATTGGAAACAGCATCTCTCAGGTACAAATAAACCAGATATAGGCATGCCAAGGGAACCACTTCTTGCGAGGCCCCATTTGTGTTCATACATGTATTGTGAAAAACAACTCTACCCACAAATGTGACAAAAATTCCAACCACAAATGTAGAAACGGCTTTTGTCAACTGCCCACAATTTATGTGAAAATCTTGCATGTACACTTTTTCCAGGTTACTGGACCTTTGGTCCGAAAACTTATTGGCATGGCGTTGTGTCCGTCGTCCGTCCGTCCGTCCGTCCGTCCTGCGTTAACATTTTTATCTTTAAAGTTTACGATCGAATCTTTCTGAAATTTTGCACAAAAATGCCTAAAAATATTTTGAGAAGGATGTATGTTTTTGTTTTTTTTTATTTTGGCATTTTTTTTTTCAAAATGTCGGCCAATTTTGTCGAAAAACGCTCAATTTTGGACTTTGACGGCCATTTTCTCAAAAACTGTCTGATCAGTTTTGAGTTTTTGGTCTCAAAAGATTCCTCTTATATACCTCTGTGATATGTATAAGTTTGGTTGCTCTTGAATCGCTAGTCTGCGTGTGGCGGCCATTTTGAATTTTCGACGGGTTTTTTTGCTCCAAATCCCATTACTATCCATTTTGGGCCATTTCTAGGCAAACAAAATTTTCACCCTTTGAAAATTTTTTGGACTTTTTTTCAGGACTGTACTCATAGAACGTTTGAAGATAGAGCTTAGAAATTGGCACTTTCGAATGGGAAGTCATATATGGCGATTTGTGTGGTGACCTTGAATTTGACCTTCGATGACCTTGAAAGGTCAAAACAGCCATTTTGGGGTCGAAAAATGCCCAGATTTACCTCTATAGATGAAATGCTTGCAGATAGAGCTTTTGTTTGCATTTTGAACATATAGGAAGACATATATATGAGATAACTAATGATGACCTTGAACTTGACGTCAGATGACCTTGAGTGCCAAATGTCTGACTCGGAATGTGTAAATTGACCTGAGCGGCCTAAACGATTCCACCCAGATATATCTTTGTATTATGAACATATATAATATCAAATGCCTCACACATACATGTAATGGTGATATCGAAGTTCACACGGATGACCTTGATTGGTAAATCTCAAGGTCATATGTTCACACTGCGAACCTTGACTGGTGAATCTCAAGGTCTGTTACTTGCCAATGCTGCCATGGCCAAACCAAAATTGTCCGGTAACCTATCTTAGCCTTTGGGCTAAATTTTTAAAGGTTAGGTTTAACATAATGATTTTTTTAGGTTACCGTACCTGTGGTCCGAAAACCTATTGGCGTTGCGTTGCGTCTAACCTCCTTCAGTTCAGTCGTCCGTCCACATTGTTAGGTTACCGGACGTATAGTCAAATAACCTACTGTCACGGCATTGCGACTGATTGCGTCCGTCGTCCATCATCATCCGGCGTTGTTCACATGTTTATCTCTAGAGATCACAGTCGAATCTTTTTGAAATTTTGCACAAAGATGCCTAGAAATATTTCAAGAGGGAACTATTTTTTTGTGTGGTTTCATTGAGTTCATTTCCTTGAATTTGACCTTCAATGTCCTTGAAAGGGTAAAACATACTTTTTTGTCGAAAAACGCTCAAAACAGCCATTTTTGTGGCTCACATCGTAGTTTTCTCTGGTAACTTTTCTTAGCCCTTGGGATAATTTTATTTTTCTAGTTTACTGTCAAATCTTTCTGAAATATTGTATGCAAATGCCCAAGAAGGTCACTTTAATTTTTTAATTTTTGCATTCACATCATGGTATATCACTGATTATTTCTCACAACTACACTATATTTGCACATACGAACTGGAAAATGTACTCAATGTGGACTTTTAAGCCCGATTTGAGCATTTGTTTACATTCGGGTTTGATGGATACACTTCGTTTGTTTATTTACAAAACCGGTAAAAAATGGGCATTAAAACGGATGAAAAGACAACTCGGACGGACTGTAATCGTCAAAATCATTGAGCACACCTTTTGTTATATTGCATTGGATGTGTTTAACAAAAAATTGTTTTTGAAAAAAAAATATTGCATACATTCGAAGGCAGTAGCTTTAAATGGCGACCATTTTTGACGAAAAATACGACTACTTTCTCAAAAACTGTCTGATCAGTTTTGAGATTTTTGTTTCAAAAGATTCACCTTTTGTACTTCATGTGGCATGTATAAGCTTTGTTGCCTTTGAATCACCAGGTAACGTGTGGTGGCCAGTTTAATTTTTCGAGGGATCGGCAAAAAAAAAATGTCTTGGCCGAAATCAAGTCACTGTCTGTTTCGAGCCATTTCTAGTAAAAACACTTTTTTCGCCATTGAAATAGTGGGAACTGTATGGAGTAAACTCCTACCGTAGAACAATTCAGGGTTGGACTTAAACGCAAGAGGTCTATGATTTCTCCAATAACCTTCCTTGGCCTTTGGGTTCATTTTTAGGTTACCGAACCTATGGTCTGATAACCTATTGCCGTAGCATTGCGTCCGTCGTCCGTCCGTCGCCGTCGGCGGCGGCGGTGTCGTCGTCGTCCATCCACATTTTTATCTTTTAACTTTACAGACCAATCTTTCTGAATATTTGGGAAAAGACACCTTAAAATAATTCGAGAAATTAGAAAATTGAAATTAGTTGTTTAATTTTTTTTCAAAGTGGTGGCCATTCTCGTAAAAAACGGTCAATTTTGGATTTTGGAGGCCATTTTCTTAAAAACAGTCTGATCAGATTTGAGATTTTTGTTTCAAAAGATTCCCTCATATACCTCTGTGGGGTGTATGAGTTTCGTTACCCTTGAATCGCCGGTCTGCGTGTGGCGGCCATTTTGATTTTTTTGACGGGTCCCAAATGGAACTTTCCCATGTTAAACTCTCCTATGCTTTATAATGGGACACGTTATTGCTAATATCGCACTTAATATTGAGATTAGAGATTAGGAATTAATTGTGGTCATATAAACTGATATATGCTGAATATATTTTTGAATTTTCCTTTTGACGTCATTTTCAAGGTCAAAGAAGAACATGGGTAATATCTCGCTTATTATCAACTTTACTGTTTAGGAATCAATTGTGGAAACATCGGAAATGATATATGCTGAATATTTTCATGACCTTGAACTTGACCTTCGACCTCATTTTCAAGGTCAAATCACAAAATGGCTAATATCTCACTTGTTATCGACTTTACAGCTTGGGAATAAATTGTGGACATATAGGAAATGATGTATGCCAAATATTTTGATGACCTTGAATTTGACGTTTGACCTCTTTCCAAGGTCAGAGCACAAAATGGCTGACATGTAACTATTTATCGACTTTACAGCTTGGGAATCAATTGTGCACATATAGCTGATCAACAAATGTAAATTGATGAATTGTCCAGCTGTGTTTGTGGATGGCGATTTTCAGGAACTACACATGCTTATGTATGCAGACGACATCTGTATTGTAAATGACACAGTTGGCAGGTTGCAAAAACAATTGTATGCATTGAATCGTTTTGTATGGAAAACGGACTATCTGTAAACACTTCAAAAACAAAGGTTGTGGTCTTCAGAAATGGTGGAGGTTTGAAAAAAACGAGTGTTTCTTCTTCTCCGGTAAAAAACTTGAGTGTGTAAATCACTATAAATATTTAGGCATCGGATTCACAAGTCGACTCCGCTGGGCCTCAGCGTTAACAACACTAACAACACAAGCGGAAAAGGCTGTATTCATGTTAAAAAAAAATGTTTAATGAAATTGGTAACATTCCGATAAAATTGTGTATGGATCTATTTGACAAAACCGTTGTTCCAGTTCTATTGTATGGAGCTGAAATTTGGGGTACACATAAGAGGGAGTCTGTGGAACTAGTCCATCGTAAATTCTGCAAATACATTTTGAAAGTTTCTTATTCCACATCCAATTCAGCAGTATTAGGTGAGTTAGGGCGTCCCCCTTATCTGTATTGTATAAATTTAAATGTGTTAAATTTTGGCTCAAAATAGTGATGGACTTGCAAATTGTAAAAATTAGAAATTCATTGTATAAGCTGCTTTTTAAGTTTGATGAAAGGGGATGTCATAACTGGGCAACAGACATTAAACACCTACTGTATTCACTTGGGTTTGGTCATGTTTGGCTCCAACAGGGCGTAGGAAATCCAGATTTTTTTGTTAATCCTCAAACAACGTTTAACCGACACATCTAAACAAAATTGGCATGATGAAATAAATGTAAATTCAAAACTTGTACTGTATAGTAATTTCAAGAGTGACCTTGTGTTTGAAAATTATCTCCAAGCAGACATATGTAAAAAAACATTGTATAGCCCTGACCCGATTTCGATGTAGTAACCATAATCTTCAAATAGAAACAGGTAGACAACAAAATGTAGACAAACAGTTTAGAATTTGTTTCTATTGTAAGTCAAGAAATAATGTCGAAGTTATTGAAGACGAAGTACACTTACTAATTGTATGCCAATTGTATACGGATATTCGAAATAAGTTCTTAGATACATTTATTTCTGTTAACCACTCAAATCAAGAAAATTTTGTCTACATCATGTCCCAAAAACATTGTATTTCTAGTTTAGCAGCATATATATATAATGCTTTCAACATTCGAAACGTGTTTCAAAAGGATTGAGCATAGTATTCACTAAGATCAAGCTCTGCAATGTGTCTCTAGTTATGGATTTTTGCACCGATTGTAACAGATTTTATGTGCATATGGGCCGATGGCCTTTCATGAATAAAGACAACAACAACAAAATATAGGAAATGATATACTATTATGCTGAATATTGTCATGACCTTGAATTTGACCTTTGACCTCATTGCCGAGGTCAAAGCACAAAATTGCTAATATCTCTTTCGTTATTTAATTTACATCTGAGCAATCAATTCTGGATAGGAAATGATATATGTTGAACATCCTTGTCACGTTAAGTTTAACCAGTGACCTCATTTTCAATGTTACGGGACAAAACAGCTGAATATCTATATAAAGTATAAAACATAAATTGTCAGGTATCCTTTCTAGTCCTTGGGCTAATTTTAGCTGTTTTCTCGAAAACTATCTGATCAGTTTTGAGATTTTTGTTCCAAAACATGCTAATTGGGTCCTTGACATTGTTTATAAAGATTAAGTGCCTTGAATATCTGAAAAGGCCCAATATGTGGGCTGGAAAGGCCTCAAACTGCCAATATTTACGAATTGCCATATGGGGCAAAAACGCTTGTACATATGGCGTAGGTTTGCATTATCATGACTATAAGCATATAGGAAGTCATATGTGGTGCATCTTTAGGTGACCTTGAGGTTGACTTCAGTCGACCTTGAAGGCTGAATCTCAAGGTCACGCCTGACCTGGAATGTGTAAATTGGCCCTTACGGACAAAATACTTGTAGAGACATTATACTTGTATTATGAATATACGTTGTATACAAAATTATATGCAGCACACCTAATGGTGACATTGAAGTTCACAAAGATGACCTTGATTGGTAAATGTCATCTCACCTTAGATACCTTATAATGATTCAAGAGGTATTTTTTTTAATTTCGAATTGTTCTGAAAATGGCGGCATTTTTGACGAAAAGCAGTCAATTTTGAACTTTTGCAACCATTTTCTCAAAAACTGTCTGATCAGTTTTGAGATTTTTGTCTCGAAAGGTTCCCCTCATGTTAGGTCAATTTAAGGTCACCAAAATATCTGCCATATATGACTTCCTAAATGGTCATATATACAAACCTAAGCTCTATCTGCAGTCGTTTCTTAAGCAGAGGTCCATTGATATTTTTCAGATGTAACCTTGAGAACACTACTCGAAGTCATGTGAGTTCAGGTTCGAAGTCACCAAAAGATCCGCCACTTATAAGTTCATGATTTATATCCAAGCTGTATCTCATAAGCTTTGTTTCCATGGGGCAATTTGTGTGTATCAGGCCATTTTTGGTCTAAGATTCATGCGTTTCTAAGCGATTCAGGTAGAAAAAAGTTGGCACGTTCGTCGAACATGGAAGCATTTAGCAGTATCACGTTCGCACGTGGAGACAATTTCTACGTTCACAGCTAGGTACAAATGTCATTTACTAATACGTTTACGTTCAGTACGTTACGTATTCAGAGCTACCACGTTCGAACGTAGAGAGTGGAAAGTTACCATGTTCACACGTGGAAGCAATGCTTCTACGTTCGCATGTGGAAACTTCAGGAGTTAACACGTTCGCACGTAGAAACGTTTAGGAATTGGGTGTGGTAGCCTCAAATGCTTCCACGTGTGTACGTGGTAGCTTCGAATTTTTCTACGTGTGAACGTGAAAACCTAAATATTTCTACGTGTGAACGTTTAAACTTAAACCTTTCTATACGTGTGATCGTGGAAACCTAAATCGTTATACATGTGTGAACGTCGAAACCTGAATCTTTGTACGTGCGAACATGGAAACCTAAATCTTTCTACGTGCGAACGTGAAAGCAACTGAATGCTTCCACATGTGAAGGTGGTCTACAGTTTTGAATCTTTCTACGTGTGAACGTCGAAACCTAAACCCTCCTACGTGTGAACGTGATGGGTATCACGTGCGAACGTGAAAGCATACTATAGTATAATGGAAGTCTAAAACCTCTCTACGTTCGAACGTGATAGGTTTTAAAGTTTCCACCGAAATTCCACTTGCGGATGTGAAAGCATACATGTGAACGTGGTAGTTTAACCGGGATGGAAGTTCATCAGTGGAACAACCTAACAGAAAGCACTGCTTCTGCAGTAAGCCTGGACCTATTCAAGTCACGCCTGGCAAATGCGTCCCTCAGAGCTTAACTAATTCTAAAGCTCTCTGTAAATACCAAGTAAATATTGCACCTCAGCTGTCACTTATCACGTTGGTGCAGCAACGCTCCCTTTTAGAGGGCCCAGCACTATTTTGGAAGAAGAAAAATCTTCCTAAGTGTGAAAGTGGAAGCCTAAATTTTTTACGAGCAAAAAGTCAAAAATTGGAAATGTAATTAGAAAAAGTTATTGATCGGAATTTGACAAAACGATGGTCGAAAATGGCCGCCATTTTAGAACAAAAATGCAAAAATCATTGACAAATATTCCTCTCTTGGATTATTTTTTAGCATAGGCCCGACATGTTTGCAAAATTTCAGGTAATTTAGAGCATGAACTTTAGAGATAAAAATGTAGACGATGACAGAGATGACGACGACAGTGAAATATACCTCCTTAATGAATTTCCTCCATGCCAAACTTCACTGCAATCAGCCGTCATTGCCAGTGATATTAATTTACCAAAGGCATGCATTAAAAAACCTTTCTCATATTGAATCTTGTGTTAGAAAACTTAGATTTTCACATTTGTGGGCGCTTACCGGACCCAAGATATCTGTTTCCGTTATATGTAAGCTGAAAGCGATGTCATGAAATCATGAGAATAATTGCACATCATTCACGCCTAAAACTTGCTCTACGTAAGTCGATCGTGTTAGAGCCTAATATACAATGATATGAAACTAGAATGGAACTGACTAGTACTGTCAAAGATATTCTTTGCTTTTGTATCGGTTTCAGTTTATTGAGGTAAAAGGTCAAATTTAAGCTCACAAGAATATTCGGCATATATAATTTCCTATACAAGTCCTCAATTGATGCCTAAGCTGTAAAGTTGATAATAACCAAGATATTAGCGACTTTGTGCTCTGACCTTGAAAACGATGTCAAGTGTCAGGTTCAAGGTCATCGAAATATTCGGCATACATCATTTCCTATATGTTCACAATTGATTCCTAAGCTGTAAAGTCGATAAAAGCTCTGGCTTCTGGGGCCCTTGAGCGGGCCCCAGACCCCACGCCGAGTGTGAGCTACCACCTATCCACCTCACTTCGCTCGGTCACTTCACTCCTCTAACCAGCTTGCCACCCCCCCCCCCCACACCCTCCAATAATAAATCTAGTTCGATACATACTGAAACTGTCATTGAATACGCACAGGGGATATAGAGTTCTGTATAACTCTGGGTATAACTCTGGATGTAGACATAACTTTGAAGATAATTATATCTCATCTTTATGTAGTAATTTTAGCGACTGTAACCCCCGTCCCTCCCGCGCATACATATTCCACAACAAACATTCATTCTACATGACTTACATACAGGACAGGTACAGACTATACGATCACAAGCGTAAACTCCATGTAGTCATGGTTACATACACAGGTCAATCCACATGCACTTGCGGCCCCATTCATTCGGTACATCGACCCAGTTAGTTTCGGCCTTGACCTTCACAAGCACCAACTTCTAAACATAGAACATGACACACCCACCGCTCACATCACGTGCACAGATATAAGCATAACAAGTCTCGTTCACGCGCCGGGGAAACCCACTTTCCCGGTGAGATCAGCACACATCAGCACATACATGACCAATCACAACACCGCATGCATTTGGCGGGAAAGTCTACACCACATGTTGCCGGCCACACAGTTTTGCTAGGAGTTGAGAAGTGGATGTCCTCATGAGCAGACGTGTTTCTAAGTTGTGGCCGTGATTGTAAAGCGAAGGCCTAACACGAGGACTACTAGATATTGAACTGTGATATTCATATGTTGGATTGTTCAAAGGACTAAATATCGAGGATATAGTATTGTCGACTGGGGAAATCACCGGACGTAGGTGTGTTTGCGGCCTTGTAGTGTGATTGAGACATTGTCGGCTTTCATCCCAAATAAACTATTGAACTGCTACTGCCGGCCTGGTGATTTAGCACAGCGATCACAGACATTTCGGCCTAATATCGGCCATAGAACGATATTTATCACATTGGCGCCGTTCGACCAGGATCTGAGCTAGTCTCGGATTACTGACCCTAACTTACCGGCAGTGATGGCATTGACCCCGGGAGCGTTCCGAGGTGAGTCGGCCGACCAGACAGATGAAGAAGTCACGTTCAACCCGACCTTCCGACCTTCCGGCCCCCGCTCAGTTGTTATGAGCGACACAGTTCCGTTGTCACAGGAACAACAACCGACCGGCCTGTTCGACTCCATGGACGAACATTCGACCCTGAGATCGTCTTCGCCGCCCGTCGACCTGATACAGGAGTTCCTCGACGAAGACCCGCTCGCACCTCAACACACAGTAAGTGACATTTTGAGTGCACACGCTAGGGCGTATTCGGCAACGTCGGCCAGAACAATCCAGAGACTATTGAACTCTGCCGACAGAAACTATACGCGCTCACGTCAAAGAGCGAGCGTATATCGTGCTACCGACCCAGAACAGTTATCAGTGAACGTTCGGCCGGTAACCATAGACACATCAATGGTTACACACCCACCG
This sequence comes from Terebella lapidaria, assembly GCA_949152475.1. Taxonomy (NCBI): domain Eukaryota; kingdom Metazoa; phylum Annelida; class Polychaeta; order Terebellida; family Terebellidae; genus Terebella; species Terebella lapidaria. The sequence goes on from OX424555.1 coordinate 76,021,609, forward strand.
AGTGACTCTCGGATACGACAGTGGGTTTGTCAGTCTGACAATGTTCCGGAATCGGTCCCGCCAAGCGCTTATTCGGTAGATCGGCCACTGGCGCCGTCAACGACGCCGAGACGACACGACCCCGCGACTGAGACGTACTCGCGCATACCGACCGAGCCAACGGTGGTAGAGTACACACAACCCGGCCAGGCGAGAGTAACGAAAGAGAACATCCCGGCGACGACCGATGCCCCGATCGTGACACCTCTACGACCGCAACGACCCAGCGACCCGACGACGGAATTTCGCGCCACCACACGGCAAGCGCGACTTCGGCAACCACCACCGACATCAAGTCGCCGACCTCACGACTCCGACATGCCGGCCTCCGACTCGCGCCCCCTCGCGCCGACCGCTTCCCGACCGTCGCCGACCGACGGAGAACAGCCGCGCTTCGCCTCGCCGCAAGACCCAGTTGTGTCTGCTCCGGCAGAAAGTGTTGTACCCATGATCGGACCTCCGATCTCTCAGCCAATCGGCTACACCACTGGATACGGTGTATCGCCAGTCGGATACCCTGGCGCAACAAGCGGTGTTTCAAATGGAGTAGCTGTCGGATACTACCAACCACCTGTCGGCTATATGAACCCACCACCCGGATACGGTGGCGTTCCAAGTGTGATGGCTGACACCGGCTATCATGGTGCACAAACCGGATTAGTGTACCATGGTGTAGGCCCAGACGGATCGACATACCGATATCCACCGCCGGCTGTAATCCCACCCTCAGTCGGGATACCATGGGTGACGCCACCATACAGTCAAACGGCCCCTGTCGCACCAATAGCGTACGACCCCAACAGCATTCCGGCACCACCCGCTACTTCGCCCGCCGTCTCCGCGACAACAGCACCGACCGCACCCGCTAACACGACCTCGGCAGCTCCGATTGTTACGACTTCAACTGCTCCGGCTGTCACGCCAACGACGGCTCCCGTCACAACAACGCCGACTGTGGTGAGCGTCGACACGCCCACGCCCCAGAGACTCACGTCTGAGCCCCAACCGTTAGCAATGGCTAAAACGGCTCAATGGCGTGCGACCTTCAAGGAGGGCAATCTCACACAGTACATACGGAGCTTCGAGCAATTCACTACGGCCTTCACATATTCCGACCTCAATAAAACAACGACCTTCCGGAGTACGCTGCGCGGCCGCGCCGAAGCGTTAGCTCTGAACATTCCGGTCGAAACTCCTTGGGAGGAGTTCCGTTGTCAGCTCTTGGAGGGCTGGGAACCTACACCCCGTCGGCAGTCCAAAAGGGACGATTTACCGTTTCTAAAAAGAGAACGGAAAGAGAAGGCGGAACACTACTTGGAACGGCTTCAAGCTCTGGCTGAGCAAGTGTTTGATGATGTCACGCCAGAGTCCCGGCAACGAACAGTAATATCTCAGTTCGTCAACGGCCAACCCGACCTTATTGCCGACAAACTGTGCGTGCTCACTTTCTACAGTTATAGTGAAGCGCTGACGGCCGTCCTCAAGGCTGAAAGTCGCCAGCAATGGACAAACAGGGATCATCATGGGGGCACACGACGTGCCGACAACTCCGTGAACGGATACACGGACGATTATCGTGTCGACCAAGAACTGTCCTGTGCCATGGGGCGGATCAATCAGGGAGAAGCACCAACCCCTGAACAAGTTGCGGCTTATTGCGACCCCCCGACGGTGACAACGGCCCAGTCGTTAAAGCAGTAGTGGGAGGTGCTGCGGAGCAAGGACCTTCCGGGCAACAGAACAGTGTTACATGCTCCACACCTGCGGTTGTCGTAACTGCTAAACCGACAGTGCCAATAGTTACGACTCCCCAGTCGGCCCAGCCCGCACCTCAGCTCCTTGAAGGGGTGTGTGCTAAATGTCAAGCTCCGACCTCAAAGCCGGCTATCCCTCATGAAGGGGTGTCACCTCCGACCGACCCCCTGGGGCTCCTCAAGGAGTTCTACTACCCCTGGGAGGTCACAGTACAAGATCGGCATACAGATACAGACCAAACAGCTGAGTCTGACTCGTCAGCGGCCCAAGATCGTAAATCGCGATCTCCAACTTCATCCGGCTCAAGTCGTCATCGGCAACGGAAAAGATCACGCAGATCAAGTTCCGACACACCAAAACCGGCACGCAAGACACGCAGGCAAAAGCCTGTGATATCATCCGACCCCAAGACAAGCGAGGCTACGCCCCCGCCTGCACGACCAAGTCGACCCAAACGCAACGCACGCAGACCGGCCCGCTACAGATAACCCCGGCCTTGTTATCTGATTGATGCTATTGATGATGAATTATGCATGTCTAATGGACTATGATATCATGTCTTTCCCATAATATTATAATATATTACAATAACAATATATATGCATTTAATATGTACAAGATGTCAGTGAGGCGAATTCGACATATATACACTTGATATGATTTCATAATTACGATGCTGGTGAAAAATTGATTGCATTATGATATGTGTTTCGACCCCGTATAACGTATGCTATTGTTCCGCGTGTGTTACGCACTAACTAAGATTATCATGTCAGATTCTATCCATGTGCCAGCCGAAGAGGATAATAATTCATGTCACGCCGTGAGTAAGGCCACTTAGTTGTCGAAGAGGTGGTAGTGTGATTCGTTCCGGGGTATGCGTCGACCGAGCCTCTACCCACTCCATGTAGTATTCGGAGGAACGGCCCAGTGGTACGGGAACCAGTCACTAAATAGCTATCATACCAAGATGCGGCCTGTCATCAAATTCATCACCCAAAAATATTCAAAGCGCCACGGTGTGACCGACCCTGATCATTGCAATTTCGACCCCGACAATATTAGCGGCCCCGTTGTCTTGTGAACTGGCTGAAAATGAATGGAACGAAGTCCGCCCCTGTGAGTGATTGACATTAATGTCTCAGCCTTTAATAACTGTGTGTCGTCTGTGAAACAGCAATTCGGCCGTTGGTTTATTGTGCGCTAACTTAGGGAGAAAAGGAACGATCAAAGAATCAGTTCACAAGGTTCGCACGAGCGCAAATAAACATTTAAGCTGTTTACAGCACCCACATGAAATCTCCCCTGATAAAGACAATAGTGAGTCGTCGGGCAAAAAGAGCCCAGTAATTTGAACAGTCGATTAGCACAAATAGACAATGTATAGGAATGTGTAATCCAGGGGACGGCAGACGGACATTCGGAAAAATGGACAGTGTGAGGATCCCCCTACTGTCGTAATGGACTGACCCAAATAGGTCAGAGAGAGATCGTACCAGCGTTTCCCTGACGACGGCCCGCCTTGTTGCAGATACACTTGGAACAATGGGATACAGCGTAAAGACGTTTTTGTATATCGGCAGAGAGCGCCCCCCGGCCCGATTCGTGGAATTGGGATACAGATAAGCATCTCAGTGTACGGCAGTGGAAATTAACGGCAAGTAGGTCATTTGCGCCTGAACTTCTGAAGTAGCAGGAGCTCGGTCAGATACGGAGAAAAACTTTGTACTGGTTCGGAACATTTATCGGATAATTACGTGGCATTTAATGACATTGAACTGTTGAAGTTTGTGAATAGTTGTCGGATATTTGGGATAAACATTACGGTCGGCCTAGCTGTGTGAAGTGACATTTGTTTGCGGCTTCCGCCATGGCGGATAAGCCGAGTAATGATAAAGACAGTGACGGCTCCGCTGATAGTCGGCCCCGATCTATCAAATTTGACGGCACTAAGTTAACGGTCGAGGTTGTTGAACGAGGAGACGAGCAAGACAACCCCATCGTGTTGACGGACGATGAAATGTCCGCTATCGGCCCCGAACCTAGTTCGGAACAAGCAGTTACGGCTTCCGGCTCAAAGAAACAGCCACGATACCAAATCATGGCAAGGCTGGCGCAACGCGGCTCCCGGCACACCCCGAGTCCGACCTCAGAGGACGACCCGGATCGTTTTCGGCAGTTAGAGGAAGGTGGAGAAATTGTACGTCGAGCCTTGGAGGCTCAACGCGCGGCGGAAGCCGCCAGCTCGGCAAAATCGGCTCCCGCTCGGCAGGCGATAACACCAATCGAACCTGCCCCAGTATCTTCGGCCTCAACAACGCCGGTAGTTCGGCCCCGTGCCGTCACGTCACCGGCACAGTCTTTCGGCCTCGTCAGCAAGTTCATCGTCCGGCAGAAATCTTCACCCGTCGGCGCGAAATTCACGACGCGCTAGTTCCGGCCCTGTGACGCGTGCTTCGGCTTATCGTCGCCAGATATCGGAGCTCATGGCTCTAGTTCCGGCCCCAATCACCCCGTACGGAGCTCGGCCGATTGATTGGAATGACGTTCCGTTCCATCTTCGGAATCGGCATGATGGTTACGGCCATGAACATAATTTCGGCGCACCCTCACGGCTGACGGAGGGTAATTTGGCGACCTTGGAACCACTAAGGAGAGAAGACGGCCGTTATCTGTGTCCTTTCTGCATCGGAGAGGAGGATGGAGAGGCAGGGAGGATATGGCCAACGGTACCTCGACGTGGACCGTTCCGTTCGGCCTCGGATTTGGACGCCCACGTCCTGGCGTACCATTTTCCGCTCCTGCGATTTTTCGTCTGTCCGGCCAAAGACAATTTCGTCACGCTCACGTCGGAGGACATGATCCGGCACCTGAGTGAGGCGACTCAGACTCACGTCGGCCTTCTCCCGCTGTTTGAGCAGGGACAGCTCAACGCTTCCGGCCCTATGCTGCAACGGTTCGCGCTACGCTGCCGCGTAGACATGCAGCCCAGCCCAAATTACCAGCCCCCACGTGTTCCGGCCGACATTCCAATCTTCCGACGGGATGTCAACAGAGTACTGACTTTCGGGATTTGGCACATGGCGCCTCCACTGTTCGACCAGTACCCCCCGAATTCGGCCCCGGAAATTCATCAAGTGCTCCGACGCCTTGAATACCTTCGGCCTTCAACCCGAGCGGAGGAGGATCGCCTAGCTCGGATGGTGAACGACATCATGGCGATGAATCGCTGGGTGACCGTACGTCGGCCTAGCACGATATTCTTTACTCGGCCAGTCGCTTATCAGACGGACGCACTCAAGCCTCCCAGCTCCGTGGTTTCGGAGCCATCGGCTCAGTCCACTCCTGTGACGGCTCAGGTGCAGACTCGGCCTTCGGATATTATCCCACGGAAACTTGTGGTAGAGCGGCCTACGGCGACAAATGTAACAGACTATCGCGTGAGGGAAGGATTGGTTCCCCCACCGGAGGAATTCCCTCCTTTGTCGGCAACGCCTCCGACAGGTCAGGAGACCGACCGGAAAGAAGTTACGGCCCAGCCGCGGGACTCTCCTCCACCTCTACAGCCGGCTGCGGAGGAACCCCGCCAGGAATCGATTTCGGCCTCGGTCAGCGACCGCGAGGATTCGCCCCTTCCGTCCAGGCGAACGGTTCTTCAGACGGACGAACCTCCATATCTGGACGGCAGCATGGAGATCATACAGACGGTCGTCACTAAGGATTCGACCGCTGATCGGCCGCGGCTACAATACGACGAGCCTGAGTCTCTGGAACCTCTCCACAGAGACTTGGATGAACGGCTGCCGTTTCACGGCTCAGGAGAGTTTTCGGCTGACATCCAATTCGTGCAGCAGCACGGGACTCGGTTGTCGACTCGTATGCTTCCCGGCCTACAGGCCCTGCCAGGGCAGAACCCGGATCTGGCCAACCCACTCAGGAGTCGGGAAGCGAACCAGCTTCCGAATCTTCCCCGTGTCCACGAGGAGCACTGGGAGTCCCATATCGCCCAGGCGGCCCACAACGCTGACCCGTTGATCTTGCCGGCCCGGAAGAGCGAGCATCTTCCGACTTTATATTTGGCCCGCGCCGACGACATGGCGCACCAACATTTTCGGGAGATCCGGCGCTTCTATCTAGAAGCCATGGACCAACATATTCGGCAGGCATACAGGGAGTCCTTCACGAACGGCATCTCCCGACCTTCCCTGATCGGCTCGAGGAAGAGACCGACCACTTACGTCGGCAGTTACATCGGCTCGAGGATGAAAATGAGGATTTGCGGCAGGAAAATATACAGTTACGTGCCCGGGTGACACACCTGGAACAGTCGGCCCCAGTTTCGACCTCGACGGATACGGCCGCGACACAAAGTGACTCGGGTACCACTATCCCGGGCGACCTGCTCGCCACTATCGTGTCAATTTTGCCCCGTCTGCCACCAGAGGAGCAACAACAACTGATGCGGCAGGCGTCGCCGGCACCACCACCACCTCCTGCTGGCAAGCGAGGCCAGAAGGAGTGAACGTTTCGGCCCAGTGGTGACAAACAGACAATTGCCGGCCTCGATTGTGTCGGCCCCTGGAAATCCTGGTCACGCAGGACTAGTGATGTATCGGCCTTTCATTGTGTCGGCCTGATGACAGAAAGTGACTCGGAGAAATCCTGGTCACGATGATCATCCTGATTATGTCGGCCAAAATTTGTAAATAGTTATCCTAGTCACAGTATTTTATTCATGTAATTTAGTTAAGGTTAATCCAGACAATTCTTTTTCAGTTTATAGACTCTAAATTAGTTTCCGTTTCACTTTGAAACGTCGAGGAGTTTTGTTCATACATTCCATTCATATCTCATCATTCGTTGTTGTGCATGTATGTGTAAATGTATCATCGTAGCGACTATTGACGGACTGACTGATGACGTTTATTTTGACGGTTAGAATTTTTATTGTATGAAGTGTTTTACCATTGTCGCGCGGCGTGTGTGTGTGAGTGTTGGGGTTTGACCTTGTAGGACTTCTCAGCTTTTTATTGTTAGTTTTTGGCGACGGTAGGGTCCGGGTAGGGTAATTCCGAGGGCGTAGAATTAATGAAGGGGTGTAATGTAGTAATTTTAGCGACTGTAACCCCCGTCCCTCCCGCGCATACATATTCCACAACAAACATTCATTCTACATGACTTACATACAGGACAGGTACAGACTATACGATCACAAGCGTAAACTCCATGTAGTCATGGTTACATACACAGGTCAATCCACATGCACTTGCGGCCCCATTCATTCGGTACATCGACCCAGTTAGTTTCGGCCTTGACCTTCACAAGCACCAACTTCTAAACATAGAACATGACACACCCACCGCTCACATCACGTGCACAGATATAAGCATAACAAGTCTCGTTCACGCGCCGGGGAAACCCACTTTCCCGGTGAGATCAGCACACATCAGCACATACATGACCAATCACAACACCGCATGCATTTGGCGGGAAAGTCTACACCACATGTTGCCGGCCACACAGTTTTGCTAGGAGTTGAGAAGTGGATGTCCTCATGAGCAGACGTGTTTCTAAGTTGTGGCCGTGATTGTAAAGCGAAGGCCTAACACGAGGACTACTAGATATTGAACTGTGATATTCATATGTTGGATTGTTCAAAGGACTAAATATCGAGGATATAGTATTGTCGACTGGGGAAATCACCGGACGTAGGTGTGTTTGCGGCCTTGTAGTGTGATTGAGACATTGTCGGCTTTCATCCCAAATAAACTATTGAACTGCTACTGCCGGCCTGGTGATTTAGCACAGCGATCACAGACATTTCGGCCTAATATCGGCCATAGAACGATATTTATCACATTTATTATTAAACGACTGACCATCACCATGTCTGACGCATAAGAACCTTAGAACAGCTTAGAATGGTAGGACTATTAGACTTTCCTTATTTTGAAAACATATCCTTTATTTACCATTTACAACAGAACTAAGCAGACTTCTAAAGTAAAATTCTACTTATGGATTTCACAAGGTACAGTTGTAAAATACTCCTTAGAAACCATCTCAGAGACACTAAATTCCAAAAAAATCTCGGGGGGCGCCCCCCGAACCCCCAGACCGCACAAGGCTTAGCTCGCTATGCTCGCTCACACTAATTCAAGATTATGTACATTCAGAAGAGCACCCCCCCCCCCTAATCCTGGATCCGCCCCTGGATATATCATATGTCATATATGATTTCCTATAAGCGAGACATTAGCCATTTTGTCATGTGACCTTGAAAATGAGGTCAAAGGTCAAATTCAAGGTCACGATAATATTCAGAATATATAATTTCCTGTATGCTGACAATTGATTCCTAAGCTGTAAAGTCGATAATAAGCGAGATATTAGCCAGTTTGTGCTGTGACCCTGAAAATTAGGTCGAAGGTCAAATTCAAGGTCACGAGAATATTCGGCATATATAATTTCCTATATGTGCACAATTGATTCCTAATGTCTAATCCCAATATTAATTGAGATATTAGAAGAAATTTGTCCCCATTATAACGCATAGGCTAATTTAACATGGGAAAGTCCTATCTGGGGCAGGTCGAAAAAATCAAAATGGCTGCCACACGCAGACCCACGATTCAAGGGCAACGAAACTTATACACAACAGAAAGGTATATTAGGGGAATCTTTCGAAACAAAAATCTCAAAACTGATCAGACAGTTTTCGAGAAAATGGCCGCCAAAGTCCAAAATTGGCCATTTTTCGACAAAAATGGCCTCCATTTTGGAAAAAACGATTTAATCGACGAAAAAAAAATGGTCCGGAGATATGGGCCCATAGAACATATTTTGTGAATTACAGCAATATTCATCGAACAGATTTTTCCCAGCGTTTGACAACGCCGACGCCGACACGGACGGACGGACGTCGGACGCAACCTGACGGCAATAGCTTATCGGACCGTAGGTCCGGTAAGGTAGAAACCGTTTTCACATTTATGATTGATTTTTTCTTCACATTTGTGGATGGAGTTTTTTTCCACATTTGTGGGTGGCGGTTGTGTGTAAAAACCGTTTTCACATTTGTGGGTGACTGTCTTTACATGTGTGGGTGATTTACAATTTTTTCCAGATTAATTATGTGGGTTTTCACATTTGTGGGTTCAAAACACTCAGCATGGTATCTGCAGGACTTTCACATTAAGGCCGATTTGGTAAATTTATACATTAAGATACATGAATTTCAGAGATCTATACATGCGACAGAGAAATTTGATTTGTGGAAGGCTTTTGTGCAGTGCAAAATGGGATGAAAGAAATTATTCTTATTTTATATTGATTCACTTGTGTAATGCCGCAAACCTGCATTCTGGGTTTCAATTTTCATCTGCCCCTCGGCCTAACATGATATAGACCAGCCCCTATATAATATAATTTGTAAATTACATAACTTGGCTACATACCCCTGGATGGATCACCAACTGATAACGCTCAAGAAACAATAGGCTGCAGTAACTAACTGTGACTTACATTTCGAGCCTTTCGAGTTTTTCAAGGCATTCAATTTTTATACACGCGTCTGCACAGTGCACACTCAATTTTCGCGCCCTTTTCTGATTGGTATTTTTGTGGTTTTAAAGTTATCCCCTAGGTGTCGCCACTGTGCTGCTTATAACCTTCTCGCATTTTCTGTCCTGTTTTGGTCACGGTGATTGTTTTGGGGCTGTTCCATCTACAAATATCACACCCACTGCATCATGAACCCGTCAGCGCTGGGGTTTGTTTACAAACATGACGTGTTTTGTTTGGTCGTTATATAGTGCCATTTCCTGGTCCAGGAAGACAACACGTGACACATACGTGCATCATGTTATAAAATAGCATACCTTGATACCTGGCACCGTTACTACACGTAGTACTTGCCACTATCATCATCCCAAACACTTTAGCTATTATTCATTAACCACCAGGGTACATGTAGGCCTACTGAATAAAATTAATTTACATACATAATTAGGCCTACCTACACATTGTCATAGCTACAGAAATACATGTAGATCTACACAACTAAGAAATAGCCCGCTAAGCTCTTAGTTAGATCAACACATGTACCTCTATTTTTTTTTCCACTAATGGCTGTTTACCTGTAATGTCTGCTTCATCAGTCATACACTGTACAATTGAATAATTATCTATAGATACCAACACTGTCTTTCATTTTTGTGATGATACTTCGTATCTCAAATGCATCGTAGATATTTAGCACATTGCGATTTTTAATGAAATTTTTGGGACTGGACTGGGTTTGAATCAGCGACCTCATGGTTAATGTACGTCCCCTTGTGCTTACCGCCATCCCACCAGTTCCCCTGATGGAATCATGCATCACATGATAATTTACAATATTGGAAATTGTAATCTACATATGGATGTACAGCTATAGTCTAGGATGTTAAAATGGAGATCCTTGGAATGGTATGGTTTCAAACAGTACTTTGCAGTAGGCCTGTATGAACATACTCTTGAATGCATATAAGGAAACATCAACTCTTCAAGACATATAGCCATTTATTTGCACACAACTCTACAACAATCTTGATACAACATGGAAAAGAGCACTTGTTTTATAGCTATACAAAGTACAGTCAATAAAGATGCTATTTTCATACAAATTAACATAACAGTATGCCATACCTCTACACAGTATCTAAATGTAGTAAGATTGTAGCAAATCAGCTGAATATTAAAGGCAAAATAGTAATTCATATAAATATAACAAAGGAATATTGATTTGTTGTGAAATTTGCATTTTGTATACATGCCTAAACGTACAGATTAATAGCTGACCTTTCAATGATACACTTTACATGTACAATGTGCGTTTATGCCTTTTACACGGTTATACCTGAAAGTTGTAAGTATGCCGAATGGCACAGTCACACAAATATCATGGTACATTTCTACTGTACAACTACATCATGATATATACAAGTTGTTCCAGATAATGTAAATGAACATGAAATATATATTTGTATTGCTGCGCATTAAACTGTAAACATGTAACATCGCAAGTGACTTCAATAGTTCAATACAAATACATGTACCAATCTAGGACATACTGAGGCTCTGATGAGTCACCACGAATTTTATCAAACAGAGCATACATGGCACTCAAAATAACAAAATCTATATAATCCTGATGAAAATTTGTATTTCTTGTTGTAACTGGAATTTGAGAACTTACATGTACATATAAACCTCAGACAAAATAAACAAACAGTAAATGATGAAATGTCCATTTACAATTCTGCAAACAGCCCTCTGGTTTACAATAAAGCCCACAAACCAACCTCTGACATACATTTTACATGTTTACCACAATTAGTCTCCACAAACCTCTGTATGTATTTCCCACAGAGCAAAACCTGACACCAACTGAGAATATTCTGTACTTTACAACACATACGCCTTACAAGCTTCACTCATTAAATGCCGAATAAACGAGAAGAACAAAACACAAGCCATGAATTGTGATTATATGGGAAAATGAAATCATACATATAAATGTGTGCTGCAATTGAAAAATGTTCAATCTAATGTACCTTCTGGACAAATCACACATTTTCATGATATAACAGTCTCAAAACATCCCAATTTTAATATCCAGAAAGCCCATAGTAACCGTCAAGTACTGCAGACTCGCATTCACACTCTGACACATACAAATGTAACTTGTTTGCCATGTTACCATATAGTTTACCAACAGTTACCATATAGGTATATCTGGACTTGTTCACAATTCATCATATTAGACAACCAGTCAATGGAAAAGAATACCTGCGAGCAGAGAACTTGAGACCTTGCGGCATTACTAGATATACTGGTAACAAGCTACTAGTATCCATGTATCCCCCCTCCCCCTCCCCGTTATCTTCACTTATATAGACATGTCCACCCTGAGTCACCTATTTGTACTTTGTCAGCTACAATGTATTCTGCCAGCACTGGTCCAGTGCCAGTCACAAAGCAATCACATGTACACGTAACATGGCAGAAAAAATCAAGTGAATTCTCTCAAGAGTATTCGGAGATGATACGAGACAGAAAGGCGTTACAACCAAATCATGTGGGCATCCTTCTCATCCGATCAAGGCATTCACACGCATAACATTATGACCATGTGAACACGAAACAGATGACGTATTAAATGATTAAAAAAGCCGCTGCAAACTAGTTTTTGATATATATATTTTTTTGCTGACACTACCTGTACAGGCAAATTTATGTTATATACACAAAGAGATCCATATGACATGTTATATAAACAAAGTGGTCTGAACATAGCGAGGAGTATAAAATATGCAAACTGTGGAAAAGAGTCGTTTACTGACAATGTAGAAAAGACTAAGAGGACGTAATCACACTCTAGTCACTTCACTCCGATCTGAACCACATCTCTGACACATTTTTACATAATTGTACTGTACAACAGCATGATCAGCAACGTAAACACTAAATAGAATACACATGAAACAAACAGGGTCAATCCTGCCCAAACAAGTCACTTCCCACTCTGAGAGATGTATATCAACTAGATAAACTGTACATTTGCCCTTGTCCGATACGTGTATATGGTACTGTGGGCAAAAAAAAATACAAGGAAAACAACAGAATTCCACAACTGAAAGGAAAACAGGACAATGGTTGCTACTTGCAACAATACAGTTCAAACAACAAACCCCCATCTACATGATCAGATGGCCCACAATCACCTTAATTAACAGGAAACAGTAACCCATTACATGTAAATGATGGGTTCCTGCAGGAAATTAATACGATTTTTAATCATACATATATTGTAGAGAACATTGAGATTTGAGTCAATTTCCTGACATGACTACTTTGTCATTTACTTAATAAACTAAAACACTGTACCCCCTGACACATGTACTAGATGACAAACCAAGCATGGTTTATAACATGTACAATCAGAAACCCATGGGTTATGGGTTTCTGGTACAATGTATATCTGGTACTAGCAGAAATACATATTAAAGGCTCTCAATTTGTTGACAGTTTGTTTGGTCCTGATGTACAATATTTCTATATATTCTGTGGCACGGCTGCGATGCTCGGCCGTTGATTAACTGTCAAGTCCCGGGGTGGCTGCGCTGGCTGGTGGAGTGTCTGGGCAGCAGGGCAGTCCGTGAGCAGTTTATTTTGTGAAGTTTCCAGTTATCGTGGGACCTGGACACCCATCTGTGAAGGCTGTGATGATATCTGGTGTGCGCTCGCTTGTGAAGGGGATGTGGCTGGGTATATGGCAGGCGACGAAGCCATCTTGTCGTTTGTGGATAACTTGGATAAGGCGGTCAGAGCGTCGGGAAAGTTTGGGGGAGTAGCCGGGGTATTCGCTGGAGTACATAGCTGAAAAATATAAATGCATTCTCCATTAAATCATATAACTGAGTATATAAATGATAAACAAAAGCCTGTATACATGGCACAGTTATGACCATGTTTCATAAGAGTTCACCACCATGAACCATAATATTGTAGCTAAATGTACCCTTAACAGTTTGGAGTTGTCTTTATTGAACATCAGTCATTACATGTGTGTGTGTCAACTGCAGGGTTTCTAGTCACTCAGATGGTGGAAATACACCTGAGCACGTACACAAGTAGTCAAGTACCATGTTCAACTACCAGGGTCTTATTAAGCTTTTTTAAAGTTTGTTTTGGTGGCCATGTACGTTTCTGAATAAGACCACTTCCAAGGCTGAAAACTAACTATGAATCACTCGCCTCCAGTCCGTTAAATAATGGTTTTGCACCGAGGACCAGAAACTGGGTTATGTGTTACTTTAAATAGCACACAGAGCTCTGATATCAGACTACTGCGTGTGAGTCTTGCATCAACCCACTGAATGTGTTCGTTTAGAGAAAAAAAGAATCATCTGACACAATAAGGACAGCGAGATAATCAATACCACATGGACACAATTTAATGTCAGTCCATGATACGCTCACAGTGTCCGTGCACGATTTTCACATGCTTGCTCGTGGCCTCAATACAGGTACCCAGGGCTTATCAGTATTTTCTCTGCTTTCACTGCCATAAATTTACTAACACATGTATGCACATATTATATTAAACAGAGTTCTACTCTCCATTATACCTGAAATAGGTAGCAAGTGTTTATGTTAGAATCCCCGTAAAAACAAGGTGTTTGCCTGCATAAATTAGCGTATTCAGCTGAGCCTTTGCGTCGCAGGACCCTTGTGTTGCCGTGAGCCCTGGAAATAACCTCCAAGATCTAGGCTGCCAGACGAAGTATTGATTCATACTGCTTGTTTTCCTGTACCAAAGCAACTCTACGCGAGATGTAGGCCACTATTCTCCTGTGGAGTGTGCCAACTTATATGTATTTATTCAGTTGTATTTGTCTTTTTCTTTCCACTTTTTCGTAGGTTTGCTGCCATGGTATCAACATCATCAATCATTTAGAATTTATCTATGAAAGTCCAGAGCTGAATATGACTTGTTTCATGTAAAGAACTACTGTACATGCACATTTTGCATGACACTTTGTCATGATATTCCATGAAAGTATTCCATGAAAGTTTGTTTTGGATCGTTGATGAATTCGAAATTGAATGTTGACATTGGGTGTGTTGACACTGCAAGCCATCTTGCTCTGTCTAAAACTGAAGAAGTTGACAATCCACCCCAATGTTTAAAATTCAACATTCCATGGTCTCTATTGGTCTGAACTCAGTTTGACCAGTTACCAGGTTACATGTGCATATAGTAGTGGTGCATGTACATGTATTCAATGGTTAACCTGTTTGGCATCTCTAAATGCCTGGTGTGGATTGCCTGATATCTGCTGATATTGAATCAATCAATTTATTATTTATTGTTGTTCTATAGCTCTAATATCATGAATTTACAGCATGTGGTTGTGTCCATGTATACAGTGTATGTAATGCGAGGGATATATAATTTGCATGAATGACATGCGAATGTGTGATATACATTGCATTGTCTCTATTGATCATGTTGATTACTAAGTTATTTAAACCCAAGTTATATATATTTCACCGTTCACCTATAATTTAACTTTCACTGATCTGCTGATTCATAATGTCTCAATTTGGCAACAAACTGCAAAATGTACACCAATTTCATACTTCTCCAGGACTAGAAGCTAACACAATTATGATTAGATCTAGTTACTAGTATTGTATTTACTATCCCTAATCATTGTACATATCATGGGCAGTGTTTGATCACCATGGTAACAAGAGCCAAATCATAATGTACCCAATAATAGTAGGGCACACAATTTTATAACACAAGTGAACAAAAATTGACTGCTTTGTTCCACACGTAAGCCCAGATCCTGCACAGATCATGATGAAATAATATGTTTATATAGTGCCAGAACCAGGGACAATGAAAGTTACATCACGTATAATGTGACCCATGAAAGGGCACATTTCTGCCCCCGTGCTGCCCCCGCAACAAAAGGGCAACGGGACAGCTGCCCCCACTGCCCCCGTGGTTCCGGCGCCCCTGAGTATGATGTTGTTTTGTCTTCTGAGTTCTGATCAGCCCGGGTATTCGCCGTTTCGTGGAAATACTTCCGGTACCGTAATACTATGAGTTTCAAGGTTCAATTAGGCATTAGACATCAGAATTTTTTGTGGTATCAAATTGTGTACTGTGTACTATGTAATACGGTAATGAGAACATTCAAGATTGTGGACGGGTACGGCTGTCAGTAGACTGTAAGGAGCCTGAGCAGACGGGTTGGTGATCACTGATCAAGGTTATAAAAGACAGTTAACCGGTGTTCGACGGTTTAGCCGGTTGTTCGATGTTATTAAAAAAATGCTAGTCGTCGGCAGTTGACCCATCGAAAATGCAGGTTCAGCCGTGGAGCAGGGTTATAACCCATTAATCGTGCAGGGCCGCAGGCCCTACCTATAATTATTAATAGAAATATTCAAGAGAGAGCAACAGTAGGTCAAGTCAGCTAATGGGGCACACCGTAGCGTAGCACAATGAAACGTTCCATTGAATTTACCTATCCCTTGCCACAGTGTTAAGAGATAGCATGCTGTCATATCGCCAATGAGGTTCCTTTTTGCCACCAGGATCGCCACCATGTAATTCAGGTATAGATAAACCATAGAAACAGTCTACTGTGCCAAATACATACAAAAACGTAATAATGTTACATTAAATTTTTGTCATGTTTGTTTTTGCATAATGCAGACAATGGACATGACGTTTTTTGTACTTCTTGGGCATTATAGACTGTTTTTTTGTACTTCTTGGGCATTATAGACTGTTTTAGAGCCTCAAAAGCACATGGCATCAGCAGGTACTCCATTTTCAAAGTGTGATAAAGCTACTTCAAATTTCTTCTCAATGGATGTGATATTTTTTTATCGTTCCCTGAGGGGATTTTCTTTGCTTTGGCAGTGATTACAGATGGTTCCTCAGTGCTGTTGAGCCGGCCGCGAGGAAGTTTCTTCATTCAATGGGGAGGATAGGAAACGTTTCATTGTGCGTAGGCCTGTTTAGAATTAGATCTAGATCTGAGTCTAGTCTGTCTA
Organism: Terebella lapidaria; assembly: GCA_949152475.1. NCBI lineage: Eukaryota > Metazoa > Annelida > Polychaeta > Terebellida > Terebellidae > Terebella > Terebella lapidaria. The sequence continues at coordinate 76,038,025 of OX424555.1, forward strand.
GATCATCGAGTATGAGTATCTAGTATCTACTCACTGGATAATGACAACTTGGGTGGTTTCCATTACATGTTCTACAAGTTGGGATTGTAGACTCTTGGAAAAACATACTCAACGCCGTCTGAAATACACATAAAACACAGTGCTATATTATGACACATTTCAACGAGTCATTCCCATGGAATACACTAATCAAAACAAAATTCAGAACGAGGTCACCGCCATGTTAAAAACATAACACCATGCTGTTTCTCATTGAAAATTCACCCACCTCAAATTGCCAATTTGCTGTCATTAACAACTGTTTCGCTTGTTCCGCATGACACCCTGCCACCAAAACGAACTGATTTATCATGACTTGCTCGCGTAGATTATCCATGTTCGTCATAAAATGTGCGAATTAATTCAGGAAAATACAACCGTCAACGTTCCTATATTCAAGATGTCGCATATAATAACACACGGTTATTGACACATGGCTAGCGTGCAACGACAAAGCCAGTGTGCTGATTGGCTGAAAGGTTGTTTTGGGAGGGGTTACTTCCCGGAAGTGTGCCAAACAAAACATTGGCTGTTCCACTCACTGTTTAGCACCCCTTTACAAATTCATAAATTGTGTTTAAAAAACAACTTAAAATATAAGCAATTCACATTTTGAAATGGATACAGTAGCAAAGGCATTAATAATAAGATGTTCATGTCCTGAAAACAAAATAGCTATTGACTGCAGAGCAAATTTAACCAATACACAAAACCTCGTGGCTATTTTGGTGATTATTACAAAAGATGATCCATCGATGAAAAGATGAATGCACAGTGAGACCCAGGCTCGGTGGCGTGTAGGGATCATTTAGTTTCAAAAAAAGATGATATCTAAACTTCCGGTAGCGAGATATCTAGACTTCCGGTAGCGTGCCGCCATAATCTTTTCATGTGGCCAAGATCCACGTGGTATTTCGTGTATTTTCGTCGCAACAATACTTCAAGCAAACAAGAACAACTGAGGCGTGTGGATATCGTTCCCCAGTGTAGCGGACTGAACACTCAGGTGGCTGAGGAATTTTTTTCACTGATCGACAAGTGTCGCTATTTCCTCACACAAATGTCTCCTGTTCACCACATATTCCTGGTTAGGCTCTTCTGCCACCTACGAAATGAGGACAAAAACAAGCAACGACTCAAGATTCTACAGAAACAAGTATGTGACACACTGAAGCAGTGTTCCCTGAGCACAACACCGGATGGGAGAGTGTTTATCTGTGGAGACACGGATGCAAGAAACAAAGATTCATGGGCATCAAACATATCACCAGTCCTTCAGATGTCTGACCAGTCTTCAGATGTTGATGAAGAGTCTGAAGATGAACTTGCCACACGAGATGAGAAAACATCCAGTAAGAAACCCACCCCAAACTTCGCCACTCAAGAAGAGTCTGAAGATGACCTTGCCACACGAGATGAGAAAACATCCAGTAAGAAATCCACCCCAAACTTCGCCACTCAAGAAGAGTCTGAAGATGACCTTGTCACACGAGATGAGAAAACATCCAATAAGAAATCCACTCCAAAATTTGCCACTCAAGACGAGTCTGAAGATGACTTTGCCACAAAAGACTATAAAACATCCAGTAAGAAACCCACCCCAACCTTTGCCACTCGAAACGAGTTTGAAGATGACTTTGCAACACGAGATGAGAAAACATCCATTAAGAAACCCACCCCAAACTTTGCCACTCGAGACGACCATGCAAGTTCTCCAAATTGTGAGTGCTTTAGTTTAACAATCCAGAAAAAAAATTAGTCTGAAGGAACATCAACCGTAACATAATGAAGCATATTATACATATACTCACAAATTCACTATGCTTTCTATCAGTGTTGTAACTCTTTGTTTCTATAGGCCACTTAGATCGCAAAAGGAAACAGAGTGAACAACAAAACTCACAAAAAGCAACTAAGAAACGGAAATTGGTTCGCTTTGGTGAGTAGATGAAAATTTAACCAAAAAAACCCATAAAAAATCAGAGTATAGCAGTATTATTTAACTTTGCGAATCCAATATGATTGCAATGTTATGTTTTTCCCGATGCACACACAAGAATGTACTTGTATTACATTAAAAATTATTTGTGTTTTACAAATCCGGTGACCTATGGTCCGATAACCTATTGCCATCATGTTGTGTCCGTAGTGCGTCGGTCTGTCCTTCCACATTTTATGGTTACCGGAACTGTGTTCTGATAACCTATTGCCGTGGCATTGAGTCCGTCGTCCATCCGTTGACCGTCCATTCACATTGCGTCCGTCTGTCCGTTCACATTTTTATCTTAAAAGTTTATGGTTCCCTTCCATGTAAATTAGCCACTGGAACTTGAACACTTGCACACACAGGTTATGAGTGTGTATAAGCTTAGAAGAAGTCATTTTGTATATGGCATATCTTTTGGTGATCTTGAATTTGACTTTAATGACCTTGAAGGCCAAATCTCAAAATCTTGCCTGACCTGACATGTGAAAATGGTCCTCTCCAGACAAAACTTTTGTATGATAAAGCTTATATGTTTGTAGTATGAACATATATAAATTCATATGCAGCATACCTAAAGGTAACATTGAAGTTCACAAAGATTATTAGTAAATCTCAAGGTCATATGTCACATGCAATGCTTAAAACCAAAATTGTCCGGTAACCTATGGTAGCTTTTGGGCTATTTTTTTTTTTGGTTTAAAACTGTTTTCATCACTTTGCCCTGGATGCAAGATAACTTCCTAACTCCTTTGCAATAAGGTTCATTGTTTACAAAACCAATCAACTCATTTATTCATTGGAATTAATTCTCATGTTTTATTGGCATTAAAATTACATGTACCTAAGTCTTCAATTGTGAATATAAATTTAGTACAAAAATAAATGTTACTCAATTGGTTATGAAAACATCGTTTATTATTCATTACATACATAATGGAGCAGGTGAGTCTCACTGTGCATGTCATCTCTAAGGGATGAAGTGGTTGGATCTTACTGTGCATCATCTCTTAGGGATGTAGTGAGTGGCTCTCACTGTGCATCATCTCTTGGAGATGTAGTGAGTGGGTCTCATTGTGCATCATCGCTTAAAGATGTCGTGGATGGGTCTCACTGTGCATGTCATCTCCTAGGGAAGTAGTGCGTGGGTCACACTGTGCATGTCATCTCCTAGGGATGTAGTGGGTGGGTTTCGTTGTGCATCATCTCTCAGAGATGTTGTGGGTGGGTCTCACTGTGCATCGTCTAGAGATGTAGTGGATGGGTCTCACTGTGCATGTCATCTCTTTAGAGATGAAGTGGGTGGGTCTCACTGTGCATGTCATCTCTTAGAGATGTAGTGGGTGGGTCACACTGTGCATGTCATCTCCTAGGGATGTAGTGGGTGGGTTTCGTTGTGCATCATCTCTCAGAGATGTAGTGGATGGGTCTCACTGTGCATGTCATCTCTTTAGAGATGAAGTGGGTGGGTCTCACTGTGCATGTCATCTCTTAGAGATGAAGTGGGTGGGTCTCACTGTGCATGTCATCTCCTAGGGAAGTAGTGAGTGGGTCTCACTGTGCATGTCATCTCTTAGTGATGTAGTGAGAGGGTCTCATTGTGCATCATCTCTTAGAGATGTAGTGGGTGGGTCACACTGTGCATGTCATCTCTTTAGAGATGTAGTGGGTGGGTCACACTGTGCATGTCATCTCTTAGGGATGAAGTGGTTGGGTCTCACTGTGCATGTCATCTCTTAGAGATGTAGTGAGTGGGTCTCACTGTGCATGTCATCTCTTAGTGATGTAGTGAGAGGGTCTCATTGTGCATCATCTCTTAGAGATGTAGTGGGTGGGTCACACTGTGCATGTCATCTCTTTAGAGATGGAGTGGGTGGGTCACACTGTGCATGTCATCTCTTTAGAGATGTAGTGGGTGGGTCACACTGTGCATGTCATCTCTTTAGAGATGTAGTGGGTGGGTCACACTGTGCATGTCATCTCTTTAGAGATGTCGTGGGTGAGTCTCACTGTGCATGTCATCTCTTAGGGATGTAGTGGTTGTGTCTCACTGTGCATCATCTCTTAAAGATGTCGTGGGTGGGTCTCACTGTGCATGTCATCTCTTAGGGATGAAGTGGGTGGGTCTCATTGTGCATCATCTTTTAGAGATGTAGTGTTTGGGTCTCACTGTGCATGTCATCTCTTAGGGATGAAGTGGGTGGGTCACACTGTGCATCATCTCTTAGAGATGAAGTGGGTGGGTCTCATTGTGCATCATCTTTTAGAGATGTAGTGTTTGGGTCTCACTGTGCATGTCATCTCTTAGGGATGAAGTGGGTGGGTCTCACTGTGCATGTCATCTCTTAGGGAAGTAGTGGGTGGGTCTCATTGTGCATCATCTTTTAGAGATGTAGTGGTTGGGTCTCACTGTGCATGTCATCTCTCAGGGAAGTAGTGGGTGGGTCACACTGTGCATGTCATCTCTTTAGAGATGAAGTGGGTGGGTCTCGCTGTGCATGTCATGTCTTAGGGATGAAGTGGGTGGGTCACACTGTGCATCATCTCTTAGAGATGTAGTGTTTGGGTCTCACTGTGCATGTCATATCTTAGGGATGAAGTGGTTGGGTATCACTGTGCATCATCTCTTAGAGATGTAGTGTTTGGGTCTCACTGTGCATGTCATCTCTTGAAGTGGTTAGGTCTCACTGTGCATCATCTGTTAGAGATGTAGTGTTTGGGTCTCACTGTGCATGTCATCTCTTAGGGATGAAGTGGGTGGGTCTGACTGTGCATCATCTCTTAGAGATGTAGTGAGTGGGTCTCATTGTGCATCATCTCTTAGAGGTGTAGTGTTTGGGTCTCACTGTGCATGTCATCTCTTGAAGTGGTTAGGTCTCACTGTGCATCATCTGTTAGAGATGTAGTGTTTGGGTCTCGCTGTGCATGTCATGTCTTAGGGATGAAGTGGGTGGGTCACACTGTACATCATCTCTTAGAGATGTAGTGTTTGGGTCTCACTTTGCATGTCATATCTTAGTGATGAAGTGGTTGGGTATCACTGTGCATCATCTCTTAGAGATGTAGTGTTTGGGTCTCACTGTGCATGTCATCTCTTAGGGATGAAGTGGTTGGGTATCACTGTGCATCATCTCTTAGAGATGTAGTGTTTGGGTCTCACTGTGCAAGTCATCTCTTAGGGATGAAGTGGGTAGGTCTGACTGTGCATCATCTCTCAGAGATGTAGTGAGTGGGTCTCATTGTGCATCATCTCTTAGAGATGTAGTGGGTGGGTCTCACTGTGCATCATCTCTTAGGGATGTAATGGGTGGGTCTCACTGTGCATCATCTCTTTGGGATGTCGTGGGTGGGTCTCACTGTGCATGTCATCTCTTAGGGATGTAGTGGGTGGGTCTCACTGTGCATCATCTCTTAGGGATGTAGTGGGTGGGTCTAACTGTGCATGTCATCTCTTAGGGATGTAGTGGGTGGTTCTCACTGTGCATCATCTCTTAGGGATGTCGTGGGTGGGTCTCACTGTGCATGTCATCTCTTAAGGATGTAGTGGGTGGGTCTCACTGTGCATCATCTCTTAGGGATGTCGTGGGTGGGTCTCACTGTGCATGTCATCTCTTAAGGATGTAGTGGGTGGGCCTCACTGTGCATCATCTCTTAGGGATGTCGTGGGTGGGTCTCACTATGCATGTCATCTGTTAGGGATGTAGTGGGTGGGTCTCACTGTGCATCATCTCTTAGGGATGTCGTGGGTGGGTCTCGTTGTGCATGTCATCTCTTAGGGATGAAGTGGTTGGGTCTCACTGTGCATCATCTCTTAGGGATGAAGTGGTTGGGTCTCACTGTGCATGTCATCTCTCAGGGAAGTAGTGGGTGGGTCTCACTGTGCATCATCTCTTAGAGATGTCGTGGGTGGGTCTCACTGTGCATGTTATCTCTGAGGGAAGTAGTGGGTGGGTCTCACTGTGCATCATCTCTTAGAGATGTCGTGGGTGGTTCTCACTGTGCATGTCATCTCTTTAGAGATGAAGTGGGTGGGTCTCACTGTGCATGTCATCTCTTAGGGATGAAGTGGTTGGGTCTGACTGTGCATCATCTCTTAGAGATGTAGTGAGTGGGTCTCATTGTGCATCATCTCTTAGAGATGTAGTGGTTGGGTCTCACTGTGCATCATCTCTTAGGGATGAAGTGGGTGGGTCTCACTGTGCATCATCTCTTAGAGATGTAGTGTTTGGGTCTCACTGTGCATGTCCTCTCTTAGGGATGAAGTGGTTGGGTCTCACTGTGCATCATCTCTTGGGGATGTAGTGGTTGGGTCTCACTGTGCATCATCTCTTAGAGATGTAGTGTTTGGGTCTCACTGTGCATGTCATCTCTTAGGGATGTAGTGGGTGGGTTTCACTGTGTATATCATCTCTTAGAGATGAAGTGGTTGGGTCTCACTGTGCATATAAATTATTAGAGATGAGTGGATGGGTCTCACTTTGTATAATATTTCAGAGATGCATCCAGTGGTGCTCTTCATATTTTTTGCACTCTGCCATCCGATATTCGAGTTAAACCTAGTCCTATCTCTGAGACTGCGGAAACAAGTTAAACCCACTATTGATGTTCCGTTCATTGGCATTGTATGTGAAAGTGAAGGATCCCGCGCTTGAGCATAGCGAAGCCCGGGCCTCGCTATGCATTGGCACAGTGAGCCCAGTGGTGCTCGCCAGGTAGTCATCCTTTCATCGATGTATACCCTTCTCGATTATTATTGTTTACAATAAGGTCAAGGACGTTTGTGCACTACGTCATCAATCTCAGTGTAGGTCAGTGCAGATGTCGTGATGAGGATGTTGGAGAAAAATATCTGAACACTCACAATATTTTCCATTGTTTCATCTGATATTTTGTGAAATTTGAGTTAAAATAGGAATATTGTAGACAAGTAGAATGGGGGCTTTCACAAGCCGACGGAATCATGGCGTGGAAGAGGTGGACATAGCCACAAATAACGCCTATCGTTACCCTCCCAAATCAGGCAAGTTTGGTCGGTGATAAAAATCATGACTTGATGTGACATAGCCCCAGTGGTAGGCCTGTACACAACATAAACATCAGATATAAAATGGGCTAATGTGACACACAGACAGATGCCTGAGATGACCAGCATTTCGACCAGAATGAATGATTCTGATCATCACAAGCTATATCCCAGATTTCCCACGGCCACGAGATCCTACATTGTCATTGATCCATCTAGGTTTTATTGTCTGAATTGAATCTCTATGCAGTATGCTGAAAAAAAAAGCCGAACAGAATAATCACATTCTCGCCCTCCACTGCCCGTCTCACCACTGGACACCAAGCGTGGGCAAAACCGACTGTAGGTGACTTCGGCCAATGGTGACCTCGGCCAGGTGATGTTGGCCCGCCCTTCAACATGCCGGTGATGTTGGCCCGCCCTGCTACGGCGATATTTCACTACGTTATGATGAAATCACCGAAGGCAACAATGTCTCAACTAATATCTATAGCTTACATAACTTCTGCAGTATTTGTTGGTCTTTTGTGATACGTTTGTGAGCCATTTTTATTGTTTTTTTACAGTATTTCTCATTTCGTTTATTCACACATATATTCTTCTTATATTCTTGTTATAATTTTTTTTTCTCTGTTCACTTTGATGTTCACTTGATATCAAAAAAAATGTTTATTTTTGTATGTTGAAAATAAAGATATTTGAATGAATTGAATTGTCTCCATGATACTTCAATGACCAAACTGAGAATCAATAGAGGCATCCCGGGTATGTGAGTTGCAATTAACTTTGATCTGCTCAGGTTACCGCGAACCTGGTTTAGCAATTCTCATTGAGTTAGCTTGTTACTAGTATGCTCAAGTTGGTGTTACTAGTTACTTCAATGACCACTTCAAGTATATGTAATCATTATCTCCGTCTTTGTACCTTTGATGATGTTTGATGTTGACATGCTCATAAAGTTTTTTTAAAAATAAATGAATCCACATTGAATTCTTAGCTTATTTTTTTTACGACAAGGTTAAACAAAAATAAGACAACACAATTGGATTACAACTGGTTTAATTCTGACGAAACAGATAACAGTATTAATACTAGTCACAAAAAAAAGGTGACAAACCCAGAAAATGTCTACATGCAAATGTATCATACAATTTGATGATGGCAAAATCTTGGACATGAACAAGGCAATCAATTAGCCTACATCAGACGCTTCATAATTGGGTTGACTAACAGTATGAACAACAATCGAGACTTAGAAACATGCCATGCACAGTGATAGTTTTAACAACGTAAATATCCATTTGCCGCCCTAACACTATTGATTGCAATCTACTGGGCGGGCCGAAGTCACCGGTCAGAGATCACCATGGGCCGAGGTCACCGCACCCCGGCAAGACCCATCTCGCACTCTGAGGTTGTCAAGCAAATTACGTAAATTTACATAAATGGAATATAAAAACGTCATCATTGAAAAAGCTACGTAACTAAGGTAACTCGTCTGCAAATCTGGGCCTCGCCTAAAGGCTCGGTCCAGATTCAGAGACTCGTGCTGAGGTAAACTCATCTCGCACTCAAAACAATGCCATATGCCAGCTTAACCGTCTGCGCTTAGCCTTGGGTTACCAGGTCGCGGCGTTACTGTGCAGACTAAAGACAGTACATACTTTGTTTGTAGTACGTACCTCGTTTGTAGTACGACGTACTTGGGAGGAAGTACATATGTTATGAAAGGGGGTGCTGTTGAAATATTGGTTTCAGCTGCCTAAACTGTACGATATTATGACAAGTGGCATGAATTACGAGAACATGAAACGTTATGCTTTGTTTTCTAAATTATTTGCAATGTTGCCAATGGCTGTGGGGAATCGTCAGGAGGTGCTGAAGGTCGACTTTCAAAACAACGCAGAAAACATTATACTTTTTTTCCGTTATCGAAACTCCGATCATAGAGCAGCAATGGGTAGATAATAAAATCAGTTGAATATATGTAAATATAGAATAATCTTGTTTGCAATACATTCTATGTCCTATTAGTTAGCTGATGAGTATAATTTATCTCCCTAAGACATAACATACTTCCATATAAGTACGGTGCACCACGATAGAAGTATGACTGTAGTTACTTCCATTGAAGGTCGTACTTGGATACTTGTCGAACTTGTATTATCATATAGATCTATATCCATAGTCTGCACGATTGAGCTGCTAATTAAGCAGTACACATTCATCCGCCGAGTGTAAGCATTGCACAAATGATCTATAGTTAGGCCTACATTTGAGGCATTTTCCAATATGTTCACTGGGGGTCCACCTAAATATGCTACTAGTAGTGAGGGTGCGACAAAATGACAAGATTGAACAGTGAACGGCCAACCTAAATATGCCAAAACCCGGGCTTTGGCATATATGTAGTCAAAACCTTGGGTCACTTGATAAAACATTGATAGTTATTTTATCACTGATAGATCTGACATCACAAGTTTTTTCAGTCTATGGGGACAGTCCCCATCAATAACCATGATTTTATTTCAGTTTTCATCATGTTGGTTTATTGTGTACTATATGATGGTAATGACCATCACTTTTTACCTTGACCCATTTATACTATGTGAGTACAATGTATATAATTCTTTTTTTTCATTCCAGGATGCTATTTCGGAAGTCATTTCATAATGGGAGGTGACAGGTTTGAAACAACACAGCCTGAAGCATACCTGTTTGGTGACAACCAAGACTTGAATTTCATGGGCAATAGACCAGTACCGGTGAGTTTCATGTTTACCTAGAATTTATGAAATCAAGTAAAGCTTTATTGAAGTTTTTCTTTTTAAATGTAATAGAACAGAGAGTTGTTAGTCGTTAGAGTCATGTTGATTTTGAATCACTTTGCAGTTTCCATATCCTGCACCACAAGCTCATGAACCAACAAAAACACTCAAAAGTCTTGTCAATATCCGGAAAGACTCTATCAAATTTGTGAAGTAAGTAAGCCAGTAAATGGATTCATGTTCACATTATTTTGTTTTACATCAAGTTAGCCTGGTAATTTGTTGCTGTGGCCTGCTCTACTCTCACTAAGTGTTTCATAAATGATGCATGTGTTTCATCGATGTCACAGAATTCCTGAAGAAGACGCCAGCAGTTCTGGGTCAGGGGACAGACGGAGGTCCATCCAGGACAGTGGGGAGGAACCTCTCTCGGAGTCACTGACACACTCCATGAGTAGGGACCGTCTCAGCCAGCAGTCGGACTCTTCTAGAGATTCTAGCACAAAGGCCGCACCGCCTGCCAACAGTCAGCCTGCCCCACAAGAGGAGCAAAGCTATAAGTACAACATTGAGTTCACTTTCGACAGTGATGTCAAGTGTGCCATCACAATCATGTACTTTGCCTCGGAGGAAATCAGCAACAAGCAAGCAATGTTAGTATCATGATTCATGTCTCATGAACTCTGCAGTTATCTCCCAAGATATTTTGATCCAGCACTCAATCTTAATATATATAATTCTTGATTGTTGGCAGTTACCGACCTCGTGATGCAAGTATGAATTCAGAGACTTTCCACTTTAAACGTGGAGCAAACCAAGTGTTCTGTCAGACTTCACATGTCATTGAACCCAGTCAGTTTTCAGAGGAAGAGGTAATACAAATGCGAAGGTTTCAGCAGACTAAATGGTGTTTTATTCTTATATCTGAAGAACTTTATATTTTCATTATCGCACAGATTGGGATTTCTCCCTGAAAATCCCAGTTGCAACACTTGTAGTCTTGTATATAGGAAATATCTCACATATTTATCTCAAAACTACTTAGTCATATACCAGTATACTAGCAATAGTGTCTGGATCGATTTCATGTACAGTAATGTTTTGACAGTGGCAGTACAACCCTGACAAGGAAGTCATCCCTATGGTGATACAATGTGTCGTGGAAGAAGAAGGTCAGCACATAGAATTGTCGCTGTATTTCTTTGACTGTCATCTATCATACATCAGTTGCATCACACGTGGGATCTAACATGTTATAAATATATTTCATGCAGTGAATAACTAGTACCAGTGATCCAGTCATAAAATAAACTGTACCTAGTTGAGAATTGAGTTGTGGTTGCAGAATTATACTAGTATATAATATGTGTGTTTATAGAGTATCTGGGCCACTCCCACATGACGTTCGTGACGGTGGAGAAAGTGGAGCAAGGCTATGCTCCAAAACCTCTCAAACAGAAGCAGATGGTCGATGGTCTCTGCTACCTGCTGCAGGAGATCTACGGCATCGAGAACAAAAACACCGAGGCACCGAAAGTATGTCATGATCCCCTCACTGCCATTCGTATTTGATAAGTATGTTCTTCGGTGATGTAATTAACGGTTATGGTAGAGATTATAACTTTCGATGCTGTCCCTGCACTCAGATCGACGACGATTTCGAGGAAAATGGCTCGGAGTGTGTCATTTGTCTGGTTGAGATGCGAGACACACTGATCCTGCCGTGTCGTCACTTGTGTCTGTGTAACTGCTGTGCGGACAACCTGCGTTACCAGGCCAGCAACTGTCCGATATGTCGCTCCCCATTCAGGGCCTTGCTTCAGATACGCGCCATGAGGAAAAAGATACCTCCAATCACAAGCACAGTGAGCTTTTCTAGGATATTACTTGTGTATTGATATGGGTAATTGAATCAGTATTTTCTGGTAAAAACTGGACTTGATATTTCAGATTACTGATCGTCTAAATGACCAAATTACCATCTTCCCTGCAGATGATTGCCTGTTGTTTATCCTATTGGGCAATGTAGTAGCACTGAGCTGTGATATTGCTTATCTCTAGCAGACACCAGCACCAGATCCTGCGAGTGACTCACCTTCCCAGGAAGGAGTGCCCCCTGGGTACGAGGCTGTGGCTCTGATAGACGCCCTCAATGGCCCATCCAGCCCTACGCGTAACCCCAACCGTGCCAGTCGCAGGAACTTCGCTGATGGTAGGCCACGGCTCCAGGACATCCTAGATATATATTTATTTGGATATTTTTGTGCTAATCTCATCTTCAATGCTTGTAGGAATGCTTCATATGTCTAATCATGTTTGCTTTCCTAGCAGCTCGGCGACGCAGTGGAAGTCAGCTGACGACCCCCGAAGCCAGTCCTCTTGTGGGTCGCCGTCGGCTCCGAAGGTAGGTGCTGGAGGCGATGTCCTGTCATTTGCTGTGAAGCATCAGTGACCAATATAAATAGGGAATAAATAACCCTAAATATCAAAGGGCAAATTGTTTGTGAAACTTGACCTGATTATGTGAAATGTACATATAATACATCCAATTAAGTCTGTGGTATGTGTTGTTGATAGGTGAACCGTTGTAATGCCTAGTGGTATCTTTGACCACTATAAAAGCCACTTTGAAAAATTGACAAGAGTCACATTTGAAATCTGGTTTCTCCGGCTGACAGGAAACCATCCACTGGCTCCACTCGCAGTCGTCAGTCTGTGCGCAGTGTTACACTGGACGAAACACGAGACACGTCGGATGACAACACACCGGCCACGGACGATCACCGACGTATCACTCCAGAGATCATCATGTCTGACATCACTGACCCCTCCAAATCACCCAAACCCAAAAAGATGAACATGCCCAGAATCAGGTAGATGAGTATTCTATAGTTCACTGATACTATGGTGATGCTAAAAGTACTATGGTGTTTTCAAGCATAAAGCACAAAATTGAAGTAAAGCATTCACTTTCCTATGAAAAACAACTGCTAGATAATTTGATGCAGTGTACCGTATTCAAGCAACTACAATATTTACACCTTTTACAGATACCCCACTGGCAAGTCTGCGCTCAACGAGCAGCACTGTGAAGTCGTCAATGAGAACTTAACTAACCAGGCGCCTGAGGAAGGGTACGAGTCACTCAAAGTGGCCGTAGATGAGACTACAGCAGTCCCGGACACAGGCTACGCATCACTACAGACAGTCAGTAGTCCCCTCAGTAATACCCACGCATGTGTTTGTCGTAACAGTGATACACATGGAGCATAGAGATTGTATCTGTATATGTATTTGTTGTGTCATCACAGGTGGCGGCCTCGGAAGAGTCGGAGCATAACGAGGACTCACACGTTGACAAGACAACGCGACCTCTGACCCCACCAGCTGACTACGACTCACACGGTACACATGTCTAACCATCATTAGCGATGGTTAAATCACTGCTCATTATGGATGTTTTACAGTGAACGTTGACAATAGTGACAATATTCTGTTGTTTTACACGTATTCCTAAACAGAGCACTACCCAAAGGATGCCTCGGATGCTGACGTTTACTTCAAGCCAGCAGCACACACCATGGTACTTTGTGGGCCAGAGATCCTAGCTGATCCTGACCAGCCTGCTGATCCAGAGTCTGTCGCTCCAATGAACTTGGATCCCATGTTTCCTGGGAGCAACAATCCAGAAGGACCGGATGCCTCTGGATCCAGCTACAGCAGCACTGAGAGTACCAAGGGACTTCTGGATCGACACGGTCTGGACAAGTCCAGTACAGACACCGACAGGGACGATCCCAATCTTGTCTGAAAAATACAGTGTCAAAAATAATTCAGCTTTTGGAAATATCAATGACTTTTGAGTATTGTCACAGTGTCAGTGTCTTGCACTTTTCTTCACTGTTCTTCTTTCTGAAGCTGGGAACTATGACACGTTTAAAGTGGATATACATTCTTTAACCGAAAGACCCTAAAGATCCAGAAAATGTTCTTTGTACATGTACCAGTGAGTTACATCGGTATCTATGAACTTAACGTGGCTTTAGGTCAAAAGGTTTGTATTCATATTAATTCAATCATAATCCATACCATCTATGACACAAGGGAGTGGGAATTTTTTGTTCATGACGGTTGAAGTTATTGACTATCTGATCAACCTGACAATGTCCTCTTACTTCAAGAAGTACTGTAAAAAGACTGATTTTGGCGCTTGTGAGCTCCACGTTATTTGGTGGAGATTTAATTTGGTGGTTTCAAAACCACATATATTTCTCAACATATATCTAGTTAATTTGGCAGACGATTTAATTTAGTGGTTTTTCCCCTACTGCCATATCCGCCAAATGAAGCGTCCGCCAAAATTAGTCGTTTTACAGTATTTTATTCACAAGTTGGTCAATATTTATGTTGTTGGTGCTTGTATGTGCTGTGGTGATACAGTGGAGTAAGTTGAAATCAAGTAATAGTCCTGTGTCATCCCAAACCTGCAATGTACTTCATACATTTATACAAATTGCATAAAAAACAGATTACAATAATTATCTCTGAGGAAATTTGAAAGGCATTGACATTTCAACATGAGAAAATATCACATCGGGAAATGTGAAATGTTGGCCTCGAAAATATATTAAAATAGGATAAATGCTTGGTTCAAGAAATATCCTTCTTCAGTCAAATGACAAGCTTCAATACATGTATTTCTGAATGAGCTAATCTAAATGAATATTGCATTTGACGGTTTACCAAGGTCTAAAACTCAGCTCATGTTCTGGCCTTATTTATAATCTTGGTCTGCTGGCTTCAGACATCTTCCAATAAAGATTTCTCTTGATGAAAATTCTGTACAAAGGTCACATTGAAAAGAAAGGAACGGAATGGTTTGTCAAGTGATATTTTGTATTTATTGAATAGCATTTGTTTGTGTTGTATGGTATTCTATGTAGGCGTATTGGGTATATAGCCAAACGTTCAACCAATATTAAATATCCAAGTGAAGTGTCGGTTTTAATCTCAATAAAAGTGTGTAATTGTTTAGAGGATGATTTTTTGGGTCAACCCCATTTCGCTCACTTTTCTATTGTATATTATAAATTATTGATAAGCACTGTAAATTGTTTCAAAATGTATTTGATGGTCTGTGTAACTTTATTTTGTATCATGAATAAAAAAATAAATTATGAGAAATATTTTGTGTCCATTTTTGTTTTCGTTATATGTGAGAGTCTAATCAATTATACATTTGTATATGCATTATGAAATTCAGTGTGGTAGGTCTGGAGGTACGATGGTGCCCAAATTAAATAGAAGCTTATAGGCCATGCCGAGATGTATGTGGGTAATAAATATCGCTCGATACCGTGCCATACTATAGTGGACCATACTTATTCCATAGGTGGCGCCAGTGTACGAGCTCCCTAGCGAGTGAATTGAGCACGAGCACATGTTATATGTTTTGGAAACTGGTTGCTTCTAAGGTTTCGATTTTTTGCTCGACATTTCTTCAAAGTTTGATTAGCAATTGTTAATTATGACTACATTAGCGAAAACACTAATCAATACCAGCCGATGTATGCGGTCGTTTTCAACGACTGCTACCAGGTAAAAAGGAATTATTCATAAATATGCGTAACAAATCATGGAAAATCCCCAGTTTTCAGTGCAGGGTCAATCCCTGGGGTCAATCAGTGTACCATGGGACTTGCGAGTGTAGGTTACCGGCACAACACATCGACTACATCAAGTAAAAATACATTGTCAGTGTGCTTACAGCACCACTCGGATTCACATTTGCCTTCAATTAGACCTGGGTCTACTTCCATTGTTTACGGACAGCAGGCACAAATTACTGGGAAAAGAATCTACAACAATTATTAGGGCGGTGGTTAATTAGCTAGATACCTACTGTAAACCCCTTAATTTTTCGCAGCCATTAAATTTCGCGATTTTCGCGTTTTCATAAAAAAAACGCGAAAATTTCTGGACGCGAAATTTTTTTGCCATCCGCATTTTGATTCGCGAATATATATGAGCATCACGGAATGTCAGTGGCTCAATTTATTAGCATGGTTGAATTGGCTGTTGATTCGGATATTGACTTTGCAATGTGTGTCGTATAAAACAGAAGAACAAATAATGTTGTATATTTAACATAACAAAACCAGTAGCCAATTCCAAGTTTACATGTACGTAGTTATTTTGTACTGTGACTGTTTGTATTTCATGTTTACTGAGCCAGAAAATAAAGATTTTGTCAATTGTTGGGTTGCTTAGTGAGTATTTTATTGGAGAATACCTCTGTAATGCGTTACCAGTAATATGCATGTTACAGAAAGCGCGAAATTAAAAGGCCGCAAATATGTCCAAATCCTGAAAACGCGAAATTAAACGGACGCGAAATTAAAGGGGTTTACAGTATATCATGACTCAAATGGGCAAATAGTATGTAGTGACAAAGTGTAAGTTGTCCACAACCGCAATCTTTGAAAATGATACGAGCTATCTGTCCTAAATTCACCACATCCCTAGCATAGAAGCTGTGTTTGTGGGAAACAAACTGCTGGTGAACAGTTACATGTACTAGACTCTTGATATTACTGGGTGATTTGAAGCACATAACAGAGACTGAAAATGTTGTTGGCGAATTTGGGAATGAGGCGAATTTAGGACGTATGGCTTGTACACTTGTCATACACATAAAAAGTATATCATCTATATATGTGATAGGTAAATGTGCTTAGATCTTCTGTACAGATCAGAAACCTATCATTTGTCCTGATTGGTTTTCTGATACAGACAAGAGGAAAGGACTTTGATCCCAAAATCTGATTGCTAGGGGAAACCAAATCTGTTCCCAGACAACATGACCATGCCATGGAAAAATGACGTGGAATCAATTCCCATATATGCCAATACTGTAAACTCCTTTAATTTTGCGGCTGTTTAATTTAACATTTTCTGGATTTGGACATATTTGCAGCCATTTAATTTCACGTTTTCTGTAACATGCATAGTACTGGTAATGCATTACAGAGGTATTTTCCAATAACATACTCACTAAGCAACGCAACAATCGGCAAAATACTGACATGAACACAATTGTGTCTTTATTATATCTTTATATTATATGTATTATATCTTTATTTTCTGGCTTAGTAAACATGAATTAAGTACAAACAGTCACAGTACAAAATAACTACGTACATATAAACTTGGAATTGGCTACTGGTTTTGTTGTGCTAAATATATATACCACACACATTGCAAAGTCAATTTCCGAATCAACAGCCAATTCAACCATGCTAATTGGGCTACTGGCATTCCGTGATGCTCAATGTTAAATATATTCGCGAATCGAATAGCGGTTGGCCAAAAAAATTCACGTCCAGAAATTTTCGCCTTTTTAATGAAATTGCGAAAACCACGAATATTAGTGGCCGTGAAAAATTAAGGGGTTTACAGTATTGCGGGATCATCATTCTGGATCATGGAGATCAGGATCAAATTCTAATCTGTATAAGTATCAGATTCATAATGTTTGGATCAGTGATCTGTGTCAGTAAAACCCACGCAATGTCTTACTAGTAAACATGCATATACTTAGGAAAATATCCACATTTATTGTACGACTGGTCTGATCCTTGAATTATTTTCAAAAGTTTTTCACAAGTAGATTATGAGTTTCGTAGATCATGTAGATTGTCACACAATTTGGTAACTCGGCAGGTCATACAGACCAAATCGGGTACCCTTGTTGTAAATTCAGAAGTCTGGCTGTGATTTAATCTCACTGTTTCTGTCATGTTTCAGACAAAAGGCCAAGCTGATAGATGGTGTTGCTATTGCCAAGGAAATTAAGAATGAGATCAAGACGGAGATTGATGCGATGGTGGCCGCGGGAAAAAGGCCACCACACCTGTCAGCCATCATTGTGGGCGAGGACCCAGCCAGCGCCACTTACATCAAAAACAAGATGAAAGCTGCGGAATACACAGGTTTGTCCATGAAAACTTGTAAAGTAGACTACATGTAAATGTTGGAGGTAGTGTCAGGGGTGATGTAGATATGTATGATAGTTCAAAATGATTGGTATGTATTCTGTGAACGTATCTGACCAATTGTATGGTATGTATTGTAAATGATCCTATGAACATATCTCAAACGTGAATCAGTCCGCTGAAGCCAGGGCTAGAATTTTGGCGAGAATCCGAGAATCGATTCTCACAAAGATTCTCGCAAGATGGCCTTTGATTCTCGCAAAATAAAATAGAGTATATGAGAATAGGATTCTCTCAAAATTTTATGAAATTCTAGCCCTGGAAGCTTTTGTTTTTCCAGGAGTGACAAGTGACACTCTGCGGTTGCCCAACACGGTGTCTGAGGCAGATTTACTGGGACACATCCACTCGTTGAACACAGACCCAAAGGTGGACGGGATCCTGGTCCAGCTGCCCGTCCCTCCACACATCCGGGAGAGGGCAGTGTGTAACGCTGTTGCCCCGGAGAAAGATGTTGACGCCTTCCACACGACAAATGTGGGACGGTTTTGTGTCGATCTCAAGGCCATGATACCAGCAACGCCTGCAGGTGTCATCGAAATGATCAAACGAACTGGTGGGTGCCATATGCTTTAGGTGTATCTACCAAGAAATGAAAGACTGAAATAGTGTGGAGGGATATGATTATACCATAGATGATTCAAACATTTATGGTATACATATGTATCATGCCTCAAAATTTAACAGAGTATGGACTATGTAATATTGTCGAATCTGTCTCACAGGTATTGAGACTTTCGGTAAAAATGCTGTGGTGTGCGGTCGATCGAAAAACGTTGGAATGCCCCTTGCAATGTTGCTTCACTCAGATGGCATTGGTGAAACAGAAGCTTGTGAGTATATTTTGGTAGTTTTCTGTACTGTATTCTTGTTACCACTACAATGTCACTAGATTGAAGTTGGTCGTATACCTGTTATCAATGTTGTCAAGGTGATGCGACTACCACGATCTGCCACCGGTACACCCCGCCAGATCAACTGCCGGTGTTCACGAAGACTGCGGACATCCTGGTTGTTGCCACGGGAATCCCCAATCTGATTACAGCCGACATGGTCAAAGAAGGCGTTGCTGTCATAGATGTCGGCATCAACAGGGTCAAAGATGAGAAAACCGGCAAATTCAAACTTGTTGGGGATGTAGATTTTGACGGTAAATTAGTGTTATAGTGATTTTCACACCATCGTCTTTGTAACTCATCAAATCCACAATGTAGGGTGAAAAAAATTTATGCTATTTATCTATAAGGAACCGAGTAGAATTTTATCAAAATAATCCTGTATTATTTTGTTGTGTTCACAAATGTTATAAGTTTCAAGTTTTGAGACTGTGTTTATATACAGGTGTATTGTCGTTATTGTGTAGGTGTGTCGGAGAAGGCATCTTACATCACCCCGGTCCCAGGAGGTGTAGGACCAATGACTGTGGCAATGGTTATCAAAAACACGCTGATCGCCTCCAAGAAAATAATCGAGTATTAGACCTCACAGATCTGTCCTGTTGTGATACTCTAGGTCTGTAATTGCGAGCTTCCAGAAATCATATTTAACATTGAAACAAGCAAAGTGATCATATAAATTATGCTAAATATAATATTTGTGGAAGAATTTGAATTTATCCGGTAACTATTCTATCTTTGAATTTATCCGGTAACTATTCTAATGATTTGTCTCTTGCAGGAAAATATCAGCTGGCTGCAGTCAAAACCTGGTGATACCTGTGTGGTGCTGAGAGTTTTGTAGCTTTTGCCAGAGATTGGGATAAATTCCTCGACGTTTTTTTTTACAATGTACCATGTGTTTTTATATACAGAAGATGCACCTTTGTAGTTGCAATAATAAGAATACCAAGGTGTTTTTGTTTGGAATAACTCCCCATAGATATCAGAAACAGTTCAATTTCAACACATACATAGCTACATATTTGTGCATGTTCACAAAATGTTAAATGATTAATGTAAATTGATCTTCAAAACATATGTATCTGAAAATTCATCAAAGCTTTACTAGAAGTGTATTTAGAATGGCGGTATGGTAGAATATAACATCTACCGGTAGATCGAGTTCTATCTAAAATGTGTACATTGATGCACATCCTCGGATTGGAAAAAAAATGGCCAGCAATAAGAATGGCCATCATAACTCAGTTGTACACAGGTGTTGAATCAGACAACGAATGTACCGTGAACACTGGATCACATGTATCTCGTGCCTTATTCTCTGTGGCTATGCTTTCATTGAGTGAATTATGACTGAGGAAACAAGATATAGATCGTAATTTATACATCTGTGGAATTTCTATCATATCAAATTATGTCTGATATACAAATTGCGCGTGTTGATGACATTACCTTGACATGTTCGTGTAAATTGTATTTTATGAATGAATTTTTGCTTTTGCTTTGGTTTGTACTTAGTAACTACTTACCCAGTATTAGTTTGTTGTTACACAATTACTGATTTTGTTTTGGATATCAAAATTCTGTTAATGTTTGTTTCATCGAGTGCTGTACATGAATGCATGTAGGAACTTCACTTGTCGAGACAACAGGAAGAAATATCTTTGAAGTTGCTAGCAGTTGTTATGAATATTTACAGTCTTTATCAGTTTCATTTGAAACTATGTTGTTGGTGTTGACATGATGTGAAATAAACTTCATTGTTGATCTTGTTCATGAGTACAAACCATCTGACTGCACTACTGTAGTTTGACGTGCAATCTTGATGTTATGTTTTCGTGCAGAGTACACCTGTTGAGTTGATACAATTTGTTACTGATTACCTGATGTGATACGGTTGAGATCAAAATACTTGAGATAAACATATGACTGAACAATTATGTGAATCTCATATTGAAATATCAAATGTGTGAAAATTCATGTTTAATGTGTATATACTGAAAATAATAAAAGCAAAATAAATTATAATGTTTATTCACACTTTTCTGTATTAAATGTGTAGATGCAATGTAAGAACTTTTGCACTCAATATTGGTTTTATGAAGAAAACAGTTGTTAACACATCATGATAAACAATAAACATTTTTTGCTTTATGAATAGTTGTTATTTTGTTCTAGCATGTTTGAATGTTCCACGCATGAAAACAAACCAGTTGCAAAACATTTAGGAGTACATGATTCGAAACAATGCAACACCTGTCGTGAATTGAGTAGAAAATGAATAAGGAGAATCTTAGAATTTGTCAATAGACACAACATTATAATACATGTAGACTTGCATCTTGGGAATCCTGAATATCTATTGATACACGTATCATGTTACCACAGCTCCACTCCCTTGGCTATGGCGCGAAATAACTGAGATGATAAGAAGCAAACGGCTTGCCATACGCTTCTCTGTAGTAAAGACAATCGTTGTGATTGGCTGAGATTTCTGTTGAGGCCCCGCCTCCTTTCTGTCGCGTGCTATCTGTCAGTGCAGAGAAACAGCTGATAAACAAACAGCACGGCAGTCGTGCACAAAAGCATCAAAATCGTCACTTACAGACAAGGTCATATTTTCTCCTCTTGCACAATGGCAGCTAAAAGGAAGGCTGATGATATGGACAAGGAAGAAACGCTGGTTATGCGTAACAAGTTCATTGCGTGAGTATCAAACTAAAGTATATCAGCTCAGCAGATCAGTTCGATGTCATTGCCAGCATCGCCATCGCCGACCGATCGAGCACGCAGTGCCAGTGGTGAATTGGACATGCTCGGTGAGGCGGCAATGATCAGTCGGTGTATACCGTTGGTCCCCTTGATTAGGCCCATGGTTTATAATTGGCGAAACTGAAACTAACCTAATGCTTGTCCAAAACTGAAACTATTCCCGCTTCATATTACAATAACAATTACATCGCTAGGCACATTAATTACACTAGGCCAGGGTATGCCAAAGTGGGAAAAAAATTACTGGTCCATTGGACCAGTAAACATTTCGATATTACCAGCCCAGAGCAATTTTTACTGGCCCAGAATTCATAAGTCACACCCAACAAAATAGTGGAATTGAGATACGCATGGCGATATGTAGATACGTTGTAGTATATTAAGCAAATAAATTGACATTGTCAGCTTGAATTGTGCATATATCATTTATTTCCAATCAGCCGTCTTACTTCCCCCCAGCCTCAAGCTGAGGCCTATCATTCTCATGATTTGAAGATCCAAGATCTGGTTGAATAATATATTACTGACAAATGAAATATTTTACTATATTAAGAATTTATTTTACTAGAGATATGATATTTTTGCTGATGAAAACTTTCCGGCCACCTGGGCCAGTGAAACTGTTATTATTACCAGCCCAGGATGTTTTTTACCAGTCTTGGGCTGTGGGCTGGTGACTTTGGCATACCCTGCACTAGGCTAGTGTGACTAGATCTATAGTTGATCGATCAAATTATTAGAGTAAACCAGCCTACTTTCGGACACCACTAGAAATCGGACACTTCATGATTTACTACCGTATCAGTTTTAAAGCTGCTGCCTTCGAATGTATGCAATATTTTTTTCAAAATTAATTTTTTGTTAAACACATCGAATGCAATATTACAAAATGTCTGCTCAATGATTTTGACGATAACAGTCCGTCTGAGTTGTTTTTACATCCGTTTTAGGGCCCATTTTGTACCGGTTTTGTAAATAAACAAACAAAGTGTATCCATCAAACCCGAATGTAAACAAATGCTCAAATCGCGCTTAAAAGTCCACATCGAGTACATTTTCCAGTTCGTATGTGCATATATAGTGTAGTTGTGAGAAAATAATCAGTGATATACCATGATGTGCATGGAATTGTCAGTCTATCTTGCACTTCTATGCTTTGTTTACATCTGCGTGTGATGGATACTGTTCCTGTATTTACGCGATAACCGCCTGTTCAAATGAGCAAAATTTCTCTGAGAACTGGTTATTTTCATTACATTTGATGTATTATTCAGTTAGTTTAGCATGTTTAGTATGAAATATTATAGTTCTCAAAAAATTATGACTGGTTTCGAAGGCAGCTGCTTTAATATTGCAAACAAATTTTCTCAAGCACTGAACCGAGCCAAGTGTCTGTGGTCTATGCTGGTTTGAAGAAATTTCTGCGAAGTGTTAGCGGAAGTATCTAGTTTGATGAGTTCCACAAACTAGTTCGACAAACTAGTTAGCTTCCCTGTTAGTGTTACAAGATGGAAACAAGATATTTTTTGGAAAACAATCGTAATGATCCTGATATAAAATATACAGATCTAAAATAGAATTAGAAATTTCTGTTCCAGAAACTCTTGTAAGCTGTTCTTCAAAGCTAATCCACTGAAGATTTCATCAGCGAAGGGCCAGTACATGTACGATGAGAAAGGCAACAGATACTTGGACTGTATCAACAATGTGGCACATGGTAAGATATCCTGACAATCTGGTGTACATGTTTTCGATCTGCAACGTAAATTTGTCTTAAAGCTGTAAATATTTAACATTCAACTTTTTTGTTAAATATTTATGATTTTTTTTTTAAAATTTGATGTGGTTGAAATTTCAATTTATTCATTGTTTTAGATCTATGTCTGGCTAAAACTGAAGCCTTAAATGTTTCCTTGATTATAATGTAGTAAAATGCAGTAACATTTTGTTCTATAGATATATTACAGAATTTTGTATAGAGTTAAGTTAATAATGAACCATCCGGTTACATAGTATAAACCTTCAAGCACTTTTCATTCACACATTCACATATACATGCATGTGCATGCCTAGATTAGGTAGTAGTGTGCATACAATTTTTATATACATGTACAGTATAATAAGTTTTTATAAATAAATTCAATGTACCAGCTGTCACTTTGTATTTGCTGAATATTGTCAGCCAAGATATATCATGGTTTATGGTTTTTGAAGTACCGGTCTTTGAAATTATCGTCACAGATTTTTATGAAATTGAATTAAATTGTATGTGCTTGATAATAATGGTTTACTATTCCGAAGTGTGCTTTATGTAGAAAATATTAGTAATGTCCTTTCTCTGTACAAGAATGTACAATTGTACTGAACTTGCTGAAAAAGGCAAAATGTTGGCATTTACATGGTCGGCAACCATGGTTACGTGAACTTTTTTCGTTTAAATGACTGTGGGAGTGCTGCCAATACACTAAAATAGATGTCTCAATACATAATGTGCCCATAAAAATTCAATAATTTAAATTCATGCCAACATTTTGCTCGCTTCCCAATCATGTACATGTACAGAATATATGTATCTTCAAAAGCCTAGAAATCATTATGTTGACATGGGGTATCTTGGGTATCAAAATAATTGAAGTCATGATATAAAGAGCATTTAAGACCAATCTAGCATTTAATTCCTATTTAGTGCTATGACTGCTATAGTCACATCTTGGTGTGTTCCTGCATATGAATGTCAAATGGTGTAGTTTTTGTACATGTATGTCTAATTTAGAATTTTTCTACTTGCACATCACAATTCAGACTAGTGACTATAGTCGACATGTAAATTGTAATGGAAAAAAAAATTGTAGCTTCCAAAACAGTACTACATGACATATATTTAAAACAAAATTGTAATCATGTTTGTCAGAGTCATTATTCTTCCTGTTGTTGTCGCATACACAGTGGGACATTGTCATCCAGACGTGGTGAAAGCCGGTAGTTCTCAGATGGCTGTTCTCAACACGAACTCGAGGTTTCTACATGACAATATCGTCATCCTGGGCAAGACAATGGCCTCTCTATTGCCAGGGGATCTCTCAGTCTGCTTCTTTGTCAACTCTGGGTCAGTAAAATTCAGTCAAGTATACTAGTTGATTAAAATTTTGTTTTAATAAAAATTTATCTGTGAAAAGATTAGAAGTACAAGAATAACATGATTGTGGCAAGACACAATTACACAATTTATTCTTGGAGTGTACATTTACACATATGTATACTGTTTGTGACAGATCGTCAAGCCACAACTACCGTACATCTACATAATCTATACTCTGATTTTTCTAATTTGTTTACACGGTCCGGTTGTCGATGGTATTTTTTTGATGCTAAATGTTGTCGTTCTATAACTTAGCATACTTTCTCAAACATGTCAAATGGCAATTTTCTACCAACCTTCAGAGTTCAGACTTGTATCGCAAAAATCGAAGAAGTTATCTACCCAATCATGTATACTCTACATACATGTACATGTATCATAATTAGATCGGTACAGTCTTAATTGGCATACACAGGCAGAAAATAAAAACATCTAGTAAAAAAAAATTACTAGTGTGCACATACATGTACTGTATCTACTTACATGAGAAGTATGTAGAATTGGTGTGTAAATGTCAGTAATTTTCGATTTGCTATGTGATATCTAAAAAAAAACACCCCGAAAAATAACAGTAAAATAGAGATGCTACATGTGCATGTGTTATATGTCACAAAAAGTAGGTGACAAAACTACGAGTCATTGTCCGGTAATCATGTTAATGATGCTGATGCATATAAATTTACTGTAGATTATTTTGTTCATATACATGTACATGTTTGTACATGTAGTATTTCTCATTATCATTGTACATCTATTCAAGTATACATAATCTCAAAGATAGCTGTCACAGAGGTGTTGATGTATGCATGAGACGGTTGCTTCTCAGGGAATTATCATATCTATATAACAATCACTTGTCACACCCAAGGATTTCCAGCCAATTCAAGTGACAACACGCCCAGCAATAGGAGATAAGCACAGACACATGGTTTCTCTCCCAAGGCCGGATGCAACTCCTTCTGGATACACATGTACATGCTGGGGCATGTATGCATCGATCAGTATCAATATAAATTACTTTTATAAAAAAAGCTTTTCACCTTAGGGATTCAATGAGCGTAACTTGAGAGTATGCTGATAAACCATGACTTTCTTATCACTTTGTCTGTGAAATAGAATACACGTACATGTCCTGACATGTGGGAACATGAAAACTAATACAAGTGTGGACTGTCTGTAGAGCATTGTAGAATTCAGCGGGAATCACAATATGTACATGAACATGTGGTTCATACAGTCAAACATACACCAAGAAAATTTTTTGAATGCTAGGCACGGAAACACAATACTCTGCCCGTTCACTCAATCAAACAAGCTTCTCTGGAAAGTATTCGTCGGCGACCGAATCATTTAGCATGTTTAGTTATGTATGTGTACACCTCCACTGTCTCATATCTCACACTTTAGTACATGTTCCTGACAAGATGAGTACCTCAGTTATACAAGTTTAGGCTTGCATATTTTACATTGATACTAGTACAAATAAGTCTGTATCAACCATAAAATATGCATAGCACATGTACATGTTCGCGGCCACATACCCATCAGACTGGTCATTGATGAAGGTAATCGTGATCTTTAAAAAAGGTCTAGTTTCAGATCCGAATAACTACCGAGGAATCAGCATTACCGGGGTATGTGTTCTATTGCCAAACTGTATCATATGGTATTGAACAACAGATTAACCTTGTGGTATTCTCCCAGCATAGAACAAGCTGGATCTCAACGTGGTAGAAACTGTGAAGAGCAAATCTTCTCCTTGAGGCTTCTTATAGATATAGCAAGGCACAAAAAAAGATCACTCTACATAGTTTTTGTGGACTATCAGAAAGCTTTTGACCGAGTAGATCGAACAAAGCTATTGTCATATCTGGATTAGGCCGGTTGTGGATCAAGATTTTTACATGCAATCAAAGACTCCATTCAGGTAACTGGAGTAATTGGCCAGGACACTTTCCCAACATCTTCTGGCGTCCGTCAAGGCGGTAGTTCCAGTTCCTTACTCTTCACCTTCTACATTGACTCAACTATAAAAGCAGTTCAATCTTACGGCAATGATGATTGGCTTGATGATCTACACCTATTGTTATTTATGGATGATACAGCAGTTATAGCAACTTCACGGGAAGCCATGTGGAACACAAGTTGAAACTCCTTAAACACCAAACAGATAAAATCGGAATATTGTTTCATCCTACAAAATGCCAATATATATCTGTCAATACCGAAGACACTTCATCGATCAATATTGACAACATCTGTATCCAACATGTACAGGAATACTTGTACCTTGGTGCTATTGTATCTCAAGACAACATTGTTTCCCAAATTAAACGCCACCTGGACATCAAACAATTTCACGTCAGAAAGTTTGTGTCATTTCTATCAAAAAATGCTGATGCTCCGTACCAAGTCAAATTGAAAGTATGGCAAAGTGCCCTAAAATCTGCAATGTTTTATTCAGCAGAAACATGGATAACTAGTGACCTCCGTGCGGCCGAGTCTCCATACATGTCAACTTTGAAGTGCATGTTAGGAGTTCGACCTACTACATGTAACGACATAGTTTTTGCCGAAACAGGAATCACTAACGCAAAATGCTTTATTATCGACAGGCAAGTCCGATTCATCACAAAATTGCTACAACGACCTCCTGACCACTACATTGTCCAGTTAATAGACAAAGCCATCGCCCTGCGCTCCCCAATGGGACGTAGAATCCATCAGCTAGAGTGTATGGAAACTGATGTCACAACCCAATTCAAAAATGACCTCATAACTAAACTCACCACCAGCACTAGCACCAGACGGAAAACATACCTCCAAATAAATCCAAAATTATCATTGAGCCCAGTACTCGAGTGTTCATCTTCAAGGACTATTCCAGAACCAAACAGAATTGCATACACCCGGATGAGACTGTCATCTCACCATTTTCGCATAGAAACGGGCCGGTGGTCAAGGACACCCATTGAAGAAAGAACTTGCAAATGTGGTGATCATGTTCAATCAGAAGAACATGTTTTGTTGTACTGTCCCTTGTCAGAACATTTACGAACCAATATGCGAATAACCCACAACCGTCTACAGGATTTATTCAGCTCTGAAAATGAACTAGAGAACATTACTGCGTATTGCCACCAAATTCTTATATTATACCGGACATGAATACATACTAGAGACTTACAGTTTCCTTTTACAAAATGACTACAAATCAGGATGCATGTACCTGGATTTCAATCATTTTAGTATTGTAACATTTATCATGTCAATAAACCTACTACTACTACTATGCAAATATAAATTATGTAGCCCTATTTTAGGTTTTTCCTTGTGTGCATGTGCTAGATCTACATGTACATGTACATGTATACATCTCTTTCTCTCCATCATGTGGCAGCAAGTTTGCAACATTGTATTTCCAGATCAGAAGCGAATGATTTGGCCATGAGACTCGCGCGCACACATACCAAGGCAAAAGATGTTATAGTTCTCGACCAGTGAGTATCACAAAAAATTCAATATCGTACAGTTAAGTATCTTCTTGTGGTGTAAAGGCATCCCGATTGAAAATCGGGAGGCCTTATGTTTTTGTCTGTTTTTTTTTTTTTTTTTTTCTTTTTTTTTTTTTTTTTTTTTTTTTCTTTTTTTTTTTTTTCTTCCGCCGTTCGGTTTCCGGATCATAACTCTTGAACGCCTTAATCTATCTTTCCGAAATTGTCACAGCTCATCCGAAATACTTTGCTCCTAACCCCTATTGTTTTTCGTCGAGACCCGAAATCCAAGATGGCCGCCAGCGGCCATTTTGGAAAAAAAAATCGGGCGATTCCTGTCAATGTCATAATTTGATTCAGGCAATTTCCAGGGGGAAAAAATTTTTTGGGTGTATTTTTTTTTGGACTTAGAATTTTTCCCTCACCTGCCCCCATGCAGATGTAATACTGTGACTGAGCCATGCTACTGTATTCACTGACTGCAGCCTGCATGTCCAGCATGAGCTAGGCTCTGCCCTCTCAGCCAGTGCAGTATATGAGAGCCCTGCTCAGTAATGCCTGTGATAAGGCAATACCCCCCCCCCCCCCCCCTTCTCCCTCCCCCACCTCCACTGTCAGCCAGTCTAATCTGCATATGAATGTAGCAATGTATCAGTGACTTGTATGCACTGCCCCTCTTCCCCCCCCCCCCCTCTCCTGTCCCCTCACCCCAGTTTACTATACTAACACCCCCCCCCCCCTCTCCCTCCCCCACCTCCACTGTCAGCCAGTCTAATCTGCATATGAATGTAGCAATGTATCAGTGACTTGTATGCACTGCCCCTCTTCCCCCCCCCCCCCCCCTCTCCTGTCCCCTCACCCCAGTTTACTATACTAACACCAACAAGTTGGAACAATGCCCTCCTTCCCTTTCTAAAGAAAACAATAGGTGGTTATATAATGATGACCCAAACTGAAGATAACAGCTTTGAAGGTCTGCCTGGGCCTTGCTTGCCGGTCAATTGTTCATTGTATTCAGTTAAAACAGCACTGTGTTTATCTGGATGAAACTACATGCATTGTTTTATTTTCTAGCTGTATTTCACATGCAGTGACCAAATTATCATTGTTTTACTTAGTCAGAACCCAGAATAATTTCCTTTTTGCTTGTATTATGAATGTCTGTCATGTCTGTACATTTAATACCTATTGAGATTAAAACAAATATCTGATGGACATTTGTCTAGTGAGCAACTGCTATAATTTGAACTCTCACTCCCACCTGTGTTCAATAATCCTGGTATATGTATTATAATAACAGTCAAGTTTCACCATTAGAAAAGAAAAGAAAAATTAGGCCAAGGGCCGAAGATAGGTTACCGGACAATGTTTAATATTTTAGATGTTAGCCAGGTCACTGGTTGAATTCAAGGTCAAGAGAATATTCAGCATATATAACATTAAGCATATATCATGTCCACAGTTGATTGCTAAGCTGTAAATTCAATAATCAGAGAGATATCAGCAATTTTGTGCTGTGGCCTTGAAAATGAAGGGGCAAAGGTCAAATTCAAGATCATCAAAATATTCAATGTATATCATTTTGTATATCATGTCCACAATTGATTCCCAAGCCATACAGTCAATAGAGGAGCTAGATATGAGCCAGTTTGTCCTTAGACCTTGGAAATGAGGTCAGAGGTCAAATTCAAGGTCACGAGAATATTCAGCATATATCATATCCTATATGTCCACAATTGATTCCTAAGCTGTAAAATCGATAATAAGTGAGATATTAGCCATTTTGTCCAGTGACCTTGAAAATGAGGTCAAAGGTCAAATTCAAGATCATGACAATAATCTGCATATATCATTTCCTATATGTTCATAATTGATTGCTAAGCTGTAAAGTCGATAACAAGCGAGATATTAGCCATTTTGTCCTGTGACCTTGAAAATGAGTTCGAAGGTCAAATTCAAGGTCATCAGAATATTCAGCATATATCATTTCCTATATGTCCACAATTGATTCCTAAGCTGTAGAGTCGATAATAAGCGAGATATAAGCCATTTTGTGCTCTGACCTTGAAACTGAGGTCAGAGGTCAAATTCAAGGTCACGAGAATATTCAGCATATATTATTTCCTATATATCTACAATTGATTCCTAAGCTGTAGAGTCGATAATAAGCGAGATATGAGCCATTTTGTGCTCTGACCTTGAAACTGAGGTCAGAGGTCAAATTCAAGGTCACGAGAATATTCAGCATATATCATTTCCTATATGTCCACAATTGATTCCTAGTCTCTAATCTCAATATCAAGTGAGATATTAGGCATAATGTGTCCCATTATAAAGCATAGGAGAATTTAACATGGGAAAGTCCCATTTGGGCCGAGTTTGGGCCAAAATGGCCCACTTCGAGCGATTCAAGCGCAACGAAATTTATAGACATCATAGAAGTACATATGAGGAGTCTTATGTATCAAAAAGAAAAAAAGTTACTGAACAGATTTTGAGAAAATGGCCGCCAAAGTCCAAAATCAGGCATTTTTCGTCGAAAACGGCCGCCATTTTGAAGAAAAAGCGAAAATCAAAAAACTAAAAAATACCTCCTTCTTGAATTATTAGGCATCCCGATTGAAAATCGGGAGGCCTTATGTTTTTGTCTGTTTTTTTTTTTTTTTTTTTCTTTTTTTTTTTTTTTTTTTTTTTTTTTTTTTTTTTTTTTCTTCCGCCGTTCGGTTTCCGGATCATAACTCTTGAACGCCTTAATCTATCTTTCCGAAATTTTCACAGCTCATCCGAAATACTTTGCTCCTAACCCCTATTGTTTTTCGTCGAGACCCGAAATCCAAGATGGCCGCCAGCGGCCATTTTGGGAAAAAAAATCGGGCGATTCCTGTCAATGTCATAATTTGATGGGAGGCCTTATGTTTTTGTCTGTTTTTTTTTTTTTTTTTTTCTTTTTTTTTTTTTTTTTTTTTTTTTTTTTTTTCCGCCGTTCGGTTTCCGGATCATAACTCTTGAACGCCTTAATCTATCTTTCCGAAATTTTCACAGCTCATCCGAAATACTTTGCTCCTAACCCCTATTGTTTTTCGTCGAGACCCGAAATCCAAGATGGCCGCCAGCGGCCATTTTGGGAAAAAAAATCGGGCGATTCCTGTCAATGTCATAATTTGATTCAGGCAATTTCCAGGGGGAAAAAATTTTTTGGGTGTATTTTTTTTTGGACTTAGAATTTTTCCCTCACCTGCCCCCATGCAGATGTAATACTGTGACTGAGCCATGCTACTGTATTCACTGACTGCAGCCTGCATGTCCAGCATGAGGCTAGGCTCTGCCCTCTCAGCCAGTGCAGGAGATCAGCCAGTCTGTCCAGCACAGCAATGGGCTCTGCCCCTCTCAGCCAGCCCTGCTCAGTCATGCCTTACAAGATCAGCCAGTCTGTCCAGCTCAGAAATAGGCTCCGCCCCTCTCAGCCAGCCCTGCTCAGTCATGCCTGTGATAAGGCAATACCCCCCCCCCCCCTCTCCCTCCCCCACCTCCACTGTCAGCCAGTCTAATCTGCATATGAATGTAGCAATGTATCAGTGACTTGTATGCACTGCCCCTCTTCCCCCCCCCCCCCCCTCTCCTGTCCCCTCACCCCAGTTTACTATACTAACACCAACAAGTTGGAACAATGCCCTCCTTCCCTTTCTAAAGAAAACAATAGGTGGTTATATAATGATGACCCAAACTGAAGATAACAGCTTTTAAGGTCTGCCTGGGCCTTGCTTGCCGGTCAATTGTTCATTGTATTCAGTTAAAACAGCACTGTGTTTATCTGGATGAAACTACATGCATTGTTTTGTTTTCTAGCTGTATTTCACATGCAGTGACCAAATTATCATTGTTTTACTTAGTCAGAACCCAGAATAATTTCCTTTTTGCTTGTATTATGAATGTCTGTCATGTCTGTACATTTAATACCTATTGAGATTAAAACAAATATCTGATGGACATTTGTCTAGTGAGCAACTGCTATAATTTGAACTCTCACTCCCACCTGTGTTCAATAATCCTGGTATATGTATTATAATAACAGTCAAGTTTCACCATTAGAAAAGAAAAGAAAAATTGGGGGATGCCACAAAGCCTATAGGCTTTTATGTCTAGTTTTTAAGTATTTTTCTGCAAAATTTCCGAAAAATTCGCCCGTAAACAAAAAAGATAAAAATGTGGACGACGACGACGACGACGGACGACGACGGACGACGGACGCAACGCCATGCCAATAGGTTATCGGACCATAGGTCCGGTAACCTAAAAATTGGGGGATGCCACAAAGCCTATAGGCTTTTATGTCTAGTTTGTACACCGTAGATTAATCATACATGTACACGTACAAAAAAACTATTTTATTAGGCATCCCGATTGAAAATCGGGAAGCCTTATGTTTTTGTCTGTTTTTTTTTTTTTTTTTTCTTTTCTTTTTTTTTTTTTTCTTCCGCCGTTTGGTTTCCGGATCATAACTCTTGAATGCCTTGATCTATCTTTCCGAAATTTTCACAGCTCATCCGAAATACTTTGCTCCTAACCCCTATTGTTTTTCGTCGAGATCCGAAATCCAAGATGGCCGCCAGCGGCCATTTTGGAAAAAAAAATCGGGCAATTCCTTTCAATGTCATAATTTGATTCAGGCAATTTCCAGGGGTAAAAAAATTTTTGGGTGTATTTTTTTTGGGGGGGGGGGGGGGACTCAGAATTTTTCCCTCGCCTGCACCCAGGCAGATGCTGGCTGTCCATGCAGGCAGATACTTAAAGCCTGGTCAGTCATGCAGTCAATGCTGTAACTGAGCCATGCTACTGTATTCACAGACTGCAGCCTGCATGTTCAGCATGAGGCTAGGCTCTACCCTGTCAGCCAGTGCAGTATATGAGAGCCCTGCTCAGTCATGCCTTACAAGATCAGCCAGTCTGTCCAGCACAGCAATAGGCTCCGCCCCTCTCAGCCAGCCCTGCTCAGTCATGCCTTACAAGATCAGCCAGTCTGTCCAGCACAGCAATAGGCTCCGCCCCCCTCAGCCAGCCCTGCTCAGTCATGCCTGACAAGTGATACAGCAGTAAGGATAGCATGTCCAACATGACCCTAGGCTCATATCCATGCATAATCGCCACTCCCCCCTCCAAAGCCTGGTTTACTAGTGTGTGTACATGGTAAAACAATGAAGTTCCACCTCACAGAAAACAATAGTTGGTTAATAAGCCAACACACATGACACAACATGCTTGTGAAATGATTTGCCCTGTCTACATTTATATTGTACAAACATGTATTGTTTGAATGTTTTGTTATTCAACTTTTTTTCACATGCAATGACCAGATCATCATTGTTTTAGTTAGCTGGGG
This sequence comes from Terebella lapidaria, assembly GCA_949152475.1. NCBI lineage: Eukaryota > Metazoa > Annelida > Polychaeta > Terebellida > Terebellidae > Terebella > Terebella lapidaria. The sequence continues at coordinate 76,071,571 of OX424555.1, forward strand.
AATGTTTGGCTTTGGTTGTAATATGAATGCGAAAATTCCGCTGTATTGTACAAGTTTTGAAATCACAAAATTGGCCAAGATGACACAGCATTCTTTTAGTCACGTATCATTTTACATTTGACAGGAGCACCTGAAAAATATCACGAACATCCTGATTAAATATACTAGTACTCTGAACAATATTGCCTGGGTAATTGGGTAATTGTCCATTCATTTTGGGTGGCAAATATCTGGTGGGCTAAGTTGTGAAGATGATAGAAAGCAGTTCTGGTAAGAAACTGTCAGATGAGCTCTCACTCTTACCCACATACAATGGCCTATGTATCCTTTTTTCTCAGTCCAGTATGACCATTTGAAATGATAAGAACAAATTGGGGGATGCCACAAAGCCTATAGGCTTTTATGTCTAGTTTTATTTTATTTTTTATTTTTTGTTCACTTTTTGGTTTCCGCACGATAACTTCAGTTTGCCTCGATGTATCTTCGCCAAATTTTCACTGCTGGTCAGAAATGTTGTGTGGAAGAAGCCTATTGTTTCTGATACTCAAAAAGTATTATGGCAATGACTGTGGAACTTTGCATGGAGGTTCATATATCACCAGGGAAGAAACCTATTGATTTTGAGGCCGATTCGTCAAACGACCTTTGACCTAGGGCTCGAAATAATTTTAGCTGAGTCATCCTTGAGGCTCTCATGCATATCTCGGAAACGGTGCGTCATAGAGCGAAACGGACGTTATTTTCGGACTCGTCATCCTAGACAAACATGTCTAAGGGGTATTATGGATGACCTTTGACCTGGACCTTGAATTTTTTCGCTGAGTCGGCATTTTTCGTTTTCGTCGATATCTCGGAAACGGTGCGTCGTAGAGCGAAACGGATGTTATTTTCGGACTTGTCGCCCTAGACAAACATGCCTAAGGGGTATTATGGATGACTTTTGACCTTGACCTTAAATTTTTTCGCTGAGTCGGCATTTTTCGTTTTCGTCGATATCACGGGAATGGTGCGTCGTAGAGCGAAACGGATGTTATTTTCGGACTCGTCGCCATAGACAAACATGAATATAGGGTCTTATGGATGACCTTTGACCTTGACCTTAAATTTTTCCGCTGAGTCGGCATTTCTCGTTTTCGTCGATATCTCGGAAACGGTGCGTCGTAGAGCGAAACGGACGTTATTTTTGGACTCTGCCCTAGACAAAAATGCCTAAGGGGTATTATGGATGACTTTTGACCTTGACCTTAAATTTTTTCGCTGAGTCGGCATTTTTCGTTTTCGTCGATATCTCGGGAATGGTGCGTCGTAGAGCGAAACGGATGTTATTTTCGGACTCGTCGCCATAGACAAACATGAATATAGGGTATTATGGATGACCTTTGACCTTGACCTTAAATTTTTCCGCTGAGTCGGCATTTCTCGTTTTCGTCGATATCTCGGAAACGGTGCGTCGTAGAGCGAAACGGACGTTATTTTCGGACTCTTCGCCCTAGACAAAAATGCCCAAGGGGTATTATGGATGACTTTTGACCTTGACCTTAAATTTTTTTGCTGAGTCGGCATTTTTTGTTTTCGTCGATATCTCGGGAATGGTGCGTCGTAGAGCGAAACGGATGTTATTTTCGGACTCGTCGCCATAGGCAAACATGAATATAGGGTATTATGAATGACCTTTGACCTTGACCTTAAATTTTTCCGCTGAGTCGGCATTTTTCATTTTCGTCGGTATCTCGGAAACGGTGCGTCGTAGAGCGAAACGGACGTTATTTTCGGACTCTTCGCCCTAGACAAACATGTCTTAAGGGTATTAGGGATGACCTTTGACCTTGACTTTAATTTTTTTTCGCTGAGTCGGCATCTTTCGCTTCAATCGATATCTCGGAAATGGTCCGTCATAGAGCGAATTGGACGTTATTTTCGGACTCGTGGCACAAGACAAACATGTCTTAAATGTATTAGGGATGACCTTGACCTTGACCGTAATTTTTTTTCGCTGAGTCGACATTTTTCGTTTTCGTCGATATCTCGGAAACGGTGTGTCGTAGAGCGAAACGGACGCTATTTTCGGACTCGTCGCCCTAGACAAACATGTATATAAGGTATTATGGATGACCTTTGACCTTGACCTTAAATTTTTTCGCTGAGTCGGCATTTTTCGTTTTCGTTGATATCTCGGAAATAGTGCTTTGTAGAGCGAAACGGATGTTATTTTCAGACTCGTCGCCGTAGACAAACATGTATATAGGGTATTATGGATGACCTTTGACCTTGACCTTAAATTCTTTCGCTGAGTCGGCATTTTTCGTTCTCGTCGATATCTCGGAAACGGTTCGTCGTAGTGAAACGGACGTTATTTTCGGACTCGTGGCCCTAGACTAACATGTCTTAAGGGTTTATGGATGACCTTTGACCTTGACCTTAAATTTTTTCGCTGAGTCGGCAATTTTCGTTTTCGCCGATATCTCGGAAAAGGTGTGTCGTAGAGCGAAACGGACGTTATTTTCGGACTCATCGATTAGTCCTTCACACACATGTAATTGCACAAGTGTCTTATAGGTCTCATTGGGAGCTTATCATGTTTTTGCTGAGTCAGCATTTTGTTTTTTTCATGCTTCACCCTGAAATGCCTCAAAGGCCTTTAGGCCTTGACGTCTAGTTGATAATTAACCTTGAGACTAGAATGAGCGATATTCATGCAAATTTATGTAAGGATTTTCCATTGTGCCTTCTGCAAACAATCAACACTGATGCATACATGTACCGCTATATTTCAGTGCGTATCACGGCCACACGATGTCTGTCATGGAAATAAGTCCATACAAGTTCAACAAGATGCCGGGTGTAGAGAAGGCAGACTGGGTCCATGTTGTAAGTTTGTGCAAATAGAGCATCGAAAAGATTTGAAAAACCCTGTGTGAATAACGTTAGTTTGAGGGTTACAGTTCTCATGAATGTAATGATCATGGTGATTAATTGGAACCAGTGCCCTGAAATTCAGAAACAAAATTCAAATAAACAATCATACTGTACATTCAGTGCTGTAAAAGACTTGGTCATGAGTATTGTCATGTTTCACATTTTTATTGAAGTTGAAGAGTGGTCTAAACCATGTACTCGGTAAACTACAAACCAGTAGTTCTTTCAATGCACAGCCTATCCCAAATTTGCACTGCTGGAACAGTTTACATAATTATACGTATATTGCAGCTGTTACGTATGTACATGAAGTATGTACATGTATTATACTGGTACATGTATGGTCTCATTATAGCGATGCCCGTTACTCTCTCTGTAGACCCCTGTGCCTGACACGTACCGCGGCAAGTATAACGACAAGAACTGTGTGGACCAGGACCTGGCCAAGCTGTATGCGGACGATGTCCAAGAGACAATCGATCGCTTGACCGGGGACGGTCGAAAGCTGGCAGCGTTCATCTCCGAGTCGCTGCAGAGTTGTGGTGGACAGATCGTCCTGCCGCCCGGATACCTCAAACGTGTCTTTCAGTCAGTGGTCATTAGGTTTACCATCCCGGGTTTACCATGCAGTTTAAAAAAAAAACTTGTGTGGGTGTGAATTGGTAGAGAAAAAAATTGAGGTGTCTCCCAATAGCGAACATGTATACTTGCTCTTGAACGAACTGTACTACATGTACTGGCCAGAAATATACATATTCACATGGCGTGCGTCAGCTGTTGCTAATGGGCTGGTATTGTGATATGTGAATTTTGGATGCAGAGAAATTTCATAGATCTACAATTTATCATTTCTCTGAGTGACATTCATTAGTGGGGACATCAACTCTGCAGTGGGAATGTACTTGACAGTTCACAGCCAGGTGTTACTTGTTGACCTGATGTGGTTTCTCTATTCGATCCTTTGTCATTTTCCGACATGTTCCCAAATTGATTACTTTCAACTGGACAAAAAATAAACACGATAAACCTTTCATTGGTGTATTTGCCTACAGCTATTAGTTCCATTACTATTATTAGTTTGTTTGTAAGTCGTGTCTGTTTCCTGTGGCAGGTCGGTGAGAGCAGCCGGAGGTTTGTGTATCGCAGACGAGGTTCAGGTTGGCTTCGGCAGAGTTGGATCCAAGTGGTGGGCATTTGAACTACACGATGACGGTACATAGAATTTTTCGAGGAGGTTTTATGTGTTTCAATTCCAATGATTAATATGACATGTATCAATGAATACCTGGTAAATCAAAATGTGGCATGAAAATGAAAACTTCCTTTCTATTCATGTATGAACATGTGGTCTATAAAAAAGGTGCACAATCATGTTGATGAGTTCAAAGTCATGTATGTTGACATATATTACATATCTTGAACAACTTGTTGACAGAAGTCATGCCAGACATCGTTACTGTCGGTAAACCAATGGGAAATGGTCACCCAATAGCAGCTGTGATCACCACTCAGGCCGTAGCAGACAGCTTCGCCAAATCTGGGGTGGAGTACTTCAACACGGTCAGTGAAAAAACAAGATTAATCACCTTCCTTAACCTCTAAAATGAACAGTGTGTTTACTATAGAGGTTAGTACCCAGCAATAAAGAATCACTAAACTGAACAGGATTTTTAGAGGTTTGAGTGGTGACCTTGAATTTGACCTTCAATGACCTTGAAAGGTCAAAACGACCTTTTTTGTCGAAAAAACGATGAATTTTGCCTTTGGTGGTCATTTTCTCGAAATCTATTCAGACAGTTTTCCTCAAAATCATGTATAAGATTCTCCTTATGTACCTTTGTGATGTGTATAAATTTCGTTGCCTTTGAAATGACGGTCTGCGTGGGGCAGCCATTTTGATTTTTTGACGAGTCTGCAAAAAAATTTTTTTTGGTCCCAAATCAAGTCACTATTCGTTTTTGAGCCATTTCCAGCAAAAAAAAAAAATTTTTTTTTTGACCATTGAAAATTTTTTTGGACTTAGAAAATGTCACCCAATTTTTCCTTCATAAGGTGAGATATGCAGAGTAATCTCATAGAACACTTCAAGATAGAGCCTAAGTATTGGCACATTCAAATGGGAAATCATATATTGCGGTTTGAGTGGTGACCTTGAATTTGACCTTCAATGACCTTGAAAGGTCAAAACAACCTTTTTTGTCGAAAAAACGATGAATTTTGCTTTTGGTGGTCATTTTATCGAAATCTATTCAGACAGTTTTCCTCAAAATCATGTATAAGATTATCCTTATGTACGTTTGTGATGTGTATAAGTTTTGTTGCCTTTGAATCGACTATCTGTGAAAATTTGTCATTAACAAAAAAAATCTTTCAAGATGTAATTTGATTTCGTATTATAGTCCATACAGAAAATGTGTTTCTATCAACATTTACGAAGATGTTTTAACATACAGGTATTGATTTTAACATCAGTGTAACAATTTATATGTATTCAGTATTCTATGCAATTCACATGATTGCCGGTAAGCTACAGCACCCTTGGTGCTATGTTTGAGTTGTTGTAAACCAAATAGTTATTTTACTGGCTGCCTTTTCAGTATGGAGGGAATCCTGTATCATGTGCTGTGGCACTGAGTGTTATCAACACGATCAAGCAGGAAAAACTGCGAGAAAATGCCACCAACATCGGCAAACATCTTATGTCCAAGCTACGAGATATGGCGACCCGGCATCCCATCATCGGTGACATCAGGTACATGTATAGATAGTACACGACACCCTCACACTGTGTTGTTGGTATTCTCGATAAGAACAGAATTCATTCTGCTCACAGTCGCAAAAATCACCTTATTACCTCTATCATAAACAGCAAACAAGGATGTTGACATATTCCCTGTATGTAAAATCACGACAATATAATAAATATTCTACATGAAGGCACATGATAACTGACATGATAATGTATTTATTGTGTTTACACATGACAGGGGTGTTGGGTATTTCCTTGGTGTGGAGCTAGTAAAGAACCGAGAGACTCGAGAACCAGCGACAGCCGAGGCTCAGCATGTCATCTACAGGTTTGTCTAACTGCAGTTTGTTCTATCAATCATTCCGTCTGAAAATGGCAGAAGACTCATTGTGAAACACTGGAAAAACATGTAGATTCAGGAGTAACTAATATTGAGGGATTTACTACTAGTTGGTATACATTACTAATCTACTAAATTTAAAATAATGAAAATTATCTAGTGATTTACCATAGTATGTTTGTGACGCTAATGACCTGACCCTATTGATCGTGTACAGGATGAAGGAGAAGTTTGTCTTGCTCAGTGCTGATGGTCCTGACAGAAACGTCCTCAAATTCAAGCCCCCAATGTGCTTCGCTCTTGAAGATGCCAATGAACTGCTCGGAAAGCTGGACGACATCCTCACTGAAATTGAAGATCCGGAAGAGATCCAGAATGCAAGAAACGGGTCTTTAGTCGAGGGCAGTGGATCTACAGCCAAGAAGCTCAAAGTGTAGAAGACTTATGAAGGCTACTGTGATAATATATGTGGTGACGTGTTCAGGGAATGATCGATGTGTCAAAGACTGATATATTTCCTGCTCAGTCTAAACACTGGAAGTAAGACTCCTCACCACACATGTTTAGGCAGCTTAGATTGTTGTCGAGGTGTTTATGAGCATGTTTATGAGACTTTGTGAGGCTATCTCATGTTAGAACTACACAATCAATGCAGTTGTACTGTATGGTTAAATTTTGTTTGTGATGTATATGTTTTTTTGACTGTATGTGTGTATATGATTGTGTCTCCGGACGACAAGTTGGAGATGATATGGTTTGTCTGTGTTACTGCCGTGTCCATATCTGCAAAGTTTTCTTGAAGTGCACTAAAGGTCATGATATTGCATGGAAGGTTTTGCGATTTTTGAAATTTCATGGGGTTAGTATAATGGTGAAACATTGACTACATGTATTTAAAGAAAGTCTGATGCTTGATTTGTGATGTTCAACCGTCCTTCTGTCAGTTCTCCTGGTAAAGGCACCGGTGTTGAGTGGCATGATGTGGAGATGCAATCTTGTCGCAGGTAGCGACAGAATATCTAGTTTCTTTAAAAGTGTATTTCGTGTTGTGACCGTTAAAATTTTGCTATGATTCAAAATGCCAAAGTCATCATGGTGTAGCTGGATTTTCAGCAACAGACTGAGAGATTGATACAGAATGGCACAATCTACACACTGATGTGTAGATATGAAGATGTTTGATAACTTTCCACATTGGAAAGACAATAATTAGATTAATCATATTGATTATTGTCATACTCAGACCAGGATGGGTATTGAACGGAGCATGGAAATTTGGAATGAAAAAGCCAAAAAAAAAATTAAATGTTTATTTATGAAAGTCAGGACTGTGGATTGTCAATCAGCATGTACATGTTTACCTGCGATATCCAGATAGACAGGGCGATTATATATTATGCTAGTCTTCTTTATTGTGTATTCAATTATATTTTCATTGTATGCTGGGCGGAAAATATGTGTATTCTGTATACTAATATATGAAACACTCCAGAATGCTTAACCATTATATGGCAAACATTATAGAGTATTGTTGTTTTTTTTCTTTGTTGTACTATGTACAACTTGAGAATTGTAGTCTAGACCTTCAAAGTAACATTGCAAATACACATGTACATGTATCCAGAACGTTACTATGTACATATGTATTATGGTTATCATGCTACATAAAATTTTTCGTATAAGAATTCGAGAAATTAGGCAACCATCGGCATCTTTTCTTCTCCTAAAATATATTATCTCAAATGTATATGGGCCGATCAGCTCTTGCCGTGGTTTTTCATTTGTCCATCCAGCTACATGTAGCCACTTGTCTCACATCTATTAGATAACTATAGAGATTGGGTTTGTACATGTATGTAAGGAGCATATAAGAGTCCAACACGATGCAACTTTTAGTTGACCGAATGACCTGGAGTGCTGGATTCAGGAACTCTAGACTAAACAGTCTAGCTTGTTATCTTATATACAGTCTTGTATTCTGCTTCTTTACCGAGGATGACCTTGAATGTTTGAATTTGATGCAACGTTTACCCGGGACTTCAGAAGTATAAATTAGCCATTGAAGGCTTAGACATAACTGAAGATCATTTTCACATCTTAGTCTCTGAGAAAGCAATAATCCTAACAAATTACCAGAATTCTACCATTGGTGCTATGTTTTGCAACTCTCATATACATTTAGTATATGACTTATAAAATCAGAAAATTGTCTGCAGCCTATTTATGTGTGTGACTGGGTGTGGGTGTGTGTTCAACCATTACAAATACACGTATTTAAAAAAATTTGATATTCTATATTCCAAGACAACTACTAGTTATGTATTAAACACATTTTTAAACACGATTACTTTTATTGTCAGTTGTGATATTCAAGAAACATCTTCATTTGCACATCACAAAGATTGAAAGAGATTTGTGACTTGAAAACACACTCAAACAACAGGGAAAGTGTGTCCTATAGCATTATGGCTATTCACCATGCATCTTATTTGATTAAGCACACAATTTGATTGCAAATTTTGAGTCAATATTGGATTGATGAGCAGTTACGTTTGTAGAGATGTCCAATTGCAAGTCGGATTCAAAGATATGCGCCACTTTGCTCTGTGAAACGTCAGATGCATTGTATGCTTACACTGTTTGATATACCAGATAATTCTGAATCCCGACACATGCATTCGAACACAGGGAAACACTCTCGGGCACAAAAACCACAAAAAATATTGCTTCAATCCCTATCAGCAAGATTATGTTGACTATCAGGCATACGACCTATTTAATTAAATTTTCATATTATAATGTACATGTATTCCATATTCAAAAGAATTACCATCAAACTATGGCTTGAAAGTAGTTTTTTTTTCAACACACAAACAAAAAACATTACTGTAAACAGTAATACTTGATTTCAGAGAAAACATTGACAATAGACAACAAGTATTGTGTCTGAATATTCTAGCGAATATCATTTCCATATACCAGCAACAAACAATGTATAGTACTCCAAAGGCATGAGAGCACTTAACTCCACAACAACACCATTATTTCAAGGACCATATACGGCAGGGTTATAGTTCGTAAGACTGAACAACCTCCCCAGAGATCCAGAACAGGTAGCCCCCACTTGACAATGCCCACTCAGAAAACAGTCACTCCTTAGCTAAGACATGGTCGTCATGGCGCCCCTGCTGCTACTGGGTTGTCATGACTTTCCGTTGGTGCTGCCGCTGCAGCCCCACAATTCTGTACACTAGGGGGCAGCACTGCACCAACCGTGGCACCACCGATGTTGATGGCAGGGTACGGGCGGTTCCTGTTACGACGATTCTTTTTACTTGGTTTCTGGGGCTCATTTTGTGGCCTGTGCTGGTGGTTGGACTCTGCTGCCTTTTTCGCTGCGCGCTGCTGACGAGGGTTCTGTGCCACTAAGCTCACGTGTGGGAAGAGTTTGGTCACTGTACCGACGGCTTTTGTGCGACCCTCCCTGAACACCATGCGCATGTCAGTCCGCAGGTACTCGGGGTTCTTGATGAACCTGAAGCGTACAATGGCCTTGTCTCCTGTCCGTAAGTGTTCTTTTGTCATGGAGATGATGGTGGCAGTCTGTCGTATACTTCCCACGTGTACTGTGAACAGAACATACATGTGTGCAGAATATTAGCAACAAATACATCAATCTTAGTAACCTGCATGTGCTAGGATATTTATAATGCATTAAAAACAAATACAAAGGCCTCAGACAAGATTCGTTCTCTTTATTGCGATTTCTCCTTCTGTGACAATCATTTCTAACAGGAGATTGGGAAATTCAGTTGGGAATTCTACACGATCTTTGGCATTTGGTTACTAATCAAGATATTGCAGAGATAACTCACCCATGGCTTGGTATTTGACACTGATTGTTGTTGGGTGATGTAAGACGAGAATCTCTCCTTCAAACTCCCAGCATGCCTTGGGTTCCAGTCTCGCAGACACCATAACCATCCCTTTCCGAATCTGTGATCTTTTGATCTGCAACAGATGAAGTCATGAGTGCTCAAAATTCTCAGATACATATATTGTATCCAGTGTCCACAAGCCTGTCTACAATAGGAACTGAGCATTAGTTAATATGACAAAGAAACAGACCTCGCAATTTTAACCCCATCAGTCGAGTCGATTCAGTAACTAGACGTCAAGGCCTGAAGATGCCTTGGGGCATTTCGTGTGAGTTCTATTCTTAGCTAACATATACCTAAGAGACCGTGTCTAGAACCATGATGACTCTGAAACTGTCCGTGGTCACAGTTTAAGTGACATACCCCGCCCTTAGGCATCTTTGCGTTTCGCTCTACGACGCACCGTTTCTGAGATACGGCAAACAGGAAGTGCTGAGTCGGTGAAAAAAAATTCGACAGCAGAAGTCGTCTTGACCCAAGATACCCTCTAGACTAGTTAGTCTAGTGCCAGGAGGCCGAAATTAAGCTCCGTTTCACTCTACGACGCACCGTTTCCGAGATACGGTCAAACAGGAAGTGCCGAGTCGGCGAAAATAAATTCAACACCAGTGGTCGTCTCGACCCGAAATACCCCTAAGCCTAGTTTGTCTAGTGCCAGCAGGCCGAAATTGAGCTCCGTTTCGCTCTACGACGCACCGTTTCCGAGATAAGGTCAAACAGGAAGTGCCGCGTCGGCGAAAATAAATTCAACACCAGGGGTCGTCTCGATCAATACCCCCCTAGACTAGTTTGTCTAGTGCCAGAAGGCCGGAATTGAGCTCCGTTTCGCTCTACGACGCACCGTTTCCGAGATACTGCCAAACAGGAAATGCCGAGTCAGTGAAAATAAATTCGGCACCAGGGGTCGTCTTGACCCATAATACCCACTAGACTAGTTTGTCTAGTGCCAGAAGGCCGGAATTGAGCTCCGTTTCGCTCTACGACGCACCGTTTCCGAGATACGGCCAAACAGGAAGTGCAAAGTCGGCAAGAATAAATTCGACACCAGGGGTCGTCTCGACCCAAAATACCCCCTAGACTAGTTTGTCTAATGCCAGAAGGCCGGAATTGAGCTCCGTTTCGCTCTACGACGCACCGTTTCCGAGATACGGCCAAACAGGAAGTGCCGAGTCGGCGAAAATAAATTCGACACCAGGGGTCGTCTCGACCCAAAATACCCCCTAGACTAGTTTGTCTAGTGCCACAAGGCCGGAATTGAGCTCCGTTTCGCTCTACTACGCACCGTTTCCGAGATACGGCCAAACAGGAAGTGCCGAGTGGGCGAAAATAAATTCGACACCAGGGGTCGTCTCGACCCAAGATACCCTCTAGACTAGTTTGTCTAGTGCCAGGAGGCCGAAATTGAGCTCCGTTTCGCTCTACGACGCACCGTTTCCGAGATACGGCCGAACAGGAAGTGCCGAGTCGGCAAAAAAAAATTCGACACCAGGGGTCGTGTCGACCCAAGATACCCCCTAGACTATTTGTCTAGTGCCAGGAGGCCGAAATTGAGCTCCGTTTCGCTCTACGATGCACCGTTCCCGAGATACAGCCAAACAGGAAGTGCCGAGTGGCCGAAAATAAATTCGACACCAGGGGTCGTCTCGACCCAAGATACCCTCTAGACTAGTTTGTCTAGTGCCAGGAGGCCGAAATTGAGCTCCGTTTCGCTCTACGACGCACCGTTTCCGAGATACGGCTGAACAGGAAGTGCCGAGTCGGCAAAAAAAAATTCGACACCAGGGGTCGTTTCAACCCAATATACCCTCTAGACTAGTTTGTCTAGTGCCAGGAGGCCGAAATTGAGCTCCTTTTCGCTCTATGACGCACCGTTTCCGAGATATGCATGAAAGCCTCAAGGATGAATCAGCAAAAATTCTTCCGAGCTCTAGGTCAGAGGTCGTTTGACGGATTGATCCCAAAATCAATAGGGTTCTTCCCTGGTGGTATATGAATTCCCATGCATAGAATACTTGCCATTGCATGAATACTTTTTGAGTTATCGATCGGAAACCAAGTCTCAAAATATACCTTGATTTCATCCTCACGGACCTCACGGACCCCGGAGCCGCCTCCTAAACAATAGGGGTCTTCCATGTAATATTTCTGACCAGTGGTGTAAATTTGGACAAGATCCGTTCAGGCATTCCCGAGTTATTGATCGGAAACCAAAACGGCGGAAAGTAAAAAAAAAAAAAAAAACCATAAGGGCATTTCGGGCCGAAATGCCCTAATTACATTGGCATGAAAATGTTGGCATGTTCAAAATGCCTCGGGAACAATCAATGATCAACAAAGATTACCAGAAGTGCAGATCTTTTCACTGACTCACTCACCTTTTTTAGTGCAAAGGAAGCAGTCTGCCCTGCTCGCACCTCTTTGACATTCATACGTTTACGGTGTATACTTTTCACAGCGATGGGTAGAAACTGTCCCAGGGAGTCCGGCCCCAGGAGTAACGTGTCATTGATGCGAATCACTCCTTGTAATGTCGTCCCAGAAATCACAGTTCCCACACCCTGGTGTAAAACACGTGCAATTTACATTCATCAGAAAATTGCAAGTTACACATAGAAAATACTGTCAATAGTCCCCTATCATGTTATATTTTAAATTTTTAGTAAACCAATGTGACCGGACTGCATCAATGTACACACATTCACTCTAAGAATCATGACATACAGGGACAGAGAAGGTGTCATCAATCTGGAATTCCGCTGGTTCTGCCTCACTATATCCCACACGTGTTGATAACAAGTTCAGGAACATCTTCAGCAGATCCAGGCTCTCTCCGGTGACATTGGACACTTGGAAAATTGGACACATCCTGCAAAATATAAATAATGAAATCACTGATCGTGCTCCATAGGCCCAACATTTCACATACATCCACCATTATTTGATTGAAAGCAGTTTGCAAATTTCACCAGGGAGGCAAGCACGTATCAATAGATCAACAGATCTGTTTACCTCTCAGATGAGAAGTTAGTTGCTGACACAACAACGTCATCCAAGTTCTGAACTAGGACAGGTATTTTGCGACAACCTGGAGATTTGAGTATCTTCTGTAGCATTTTTAATGTGTCTTGTAAGACATTTGGTGGGCACATGTCAATCTTTGTCACAACCACGAAGACAGGAACATTGAGAGCCAGTGCCAAGCCAAGATGCTCCTTGGCCATCCCAACCACACCAGCATTGGCCCCAACCTGTTCAAAATAAGACATGCTCTCTTGTAGATATTGATTTCAGAAACATATCATGAAGTGAGTATGAAAAGTGACAGGTTAGAATTAATAAAATTACTTACCATCAACATACTGAAATCTGGGGCATGTCCTGTCATGCCGAACACAGTTGTTTTTAGATATTTTTCGTGTCCAGCGAGATCAATGAATGTTATCACCTTCAAGTAAAAGAAATTTCGAAAACATAATGGTAAGTTTGATCTGTGTCCAATAGTACAAAATAACAGTTTATATTTTTCTGGCCGCAAAGGCACAGTATGCCAAACAAGTTTCAATTGAATCATCTTTCCAATATAACCCTACATCTAGTGACATTTTTCATTTGACAATAATGTACAGGTATCAGTATTATATCATCAGAAACCAATACAATGAGTCTGATATCACGGTCATATTCAGCATTCATAACTTGTCAAACTGTTCTATCATTCACTGCAAAACAAGTTTAGTTACCTTGCTCGCCTCCTCACAGATTTTGACCCAGTCAAGATTCCCATGATCAGGTTTGTTGACAACTTTTCCAGAGCTGTCAAAGCCCAGAATGTCGTTACCAACGCTGCTAGTTCTACCAGTCTCCATTTCATGTTTGTGCCGGAATAGCTTCTGACGCGCAAACCCTCGTCCATTGTCCAGCTCACCGTGTGTTAGGACACCCAGCAGGGTACTCTTCCCTGCATCGACATTACCAACCACTGCCACTCTGCATGGGCATAACAAAAATATGATAACTAACTAGAACACTGATTAATACAGCTTACTTCTTTCTTTTACAGGTATATAACATGCCTACAAACATGATACATGATGAACGAGTTACCTGACTTCCATGAAGTCCTTGGTGTCTGCGCGCTTACGGATCAGGTACTCTGCGACTGTCCCGTCCTTCTCCTGTCTCTGCCGGAGCTGTACACACTCAGCATTGAGACTCTCGGTCATGCTGGTCAGCGTTGCTACAGAGGCCTGGAGGTCCTCATCATTCAAGCCTGGGGCATCTCCCTCTGCATCAGTGTCAACACAAAATCATCACTTTTTTTTTCAAATATGGTTGGAGAGATCATCACAACTGTACTGATCCTGCAAAACTGATAATTTAATGAAGATTAATCTTATCAAGTTGAAAGGATCACAACATGTTACAGTGGATCCTGTGTTAAAGACCACCTGGTTTGAGAGACCACCCTGTATTTTAAGACCAAGCCACTCGGTCCCAAGTGGCCATTTATCATGTAAATGAACCTGTCATGAGAGACCACCTGTCATTTAAGACCACCTTTTGGGGGTCCCTTGGGTGGTCTTAAAACACAGGATCCACTGTATTCAATAATTGTGCATAATCCACTCACCCCCAATTCCAATGATGTATATTGTCTCCCCATGATTTTCTCCGATTCGCTCTTTCAGAGAATCTATTAACATGTCATACTCTTCACTTGTTGGACTTATGAACACCGTCTGAAACAGAAAATATATGAATCGTAAACATCTATCAGCCTTAGCCCTATCAAATATACGATAGGATTTCCTGCAATTGACCTGAGCAACATTAAGCACACAATTAATAATATAGATACCAGGGATGGGGTCAAATATGTATTTGTACTTGTATTTGAAATACATTAAATCACATATCTGTATTTGACAATTTCAATACTGGTGTATTTGAATTTGAGCTCTGTATTTGATGTATTTGGTATCAAATACAGTCAAACACACAGAAGGTAATTTTTTTATGGCGTAACTCATATTTTCTTGTGCATATATATTAGATAGCCTTTGATAGTGATCTGAAGGGGAGGTTTAGGACAGAGACAAAAAAGCCCACTGAATGCGTCAAAATATGACTCAAAAACGACAAATGATCAGTAAATAAATATTTGCTTTTGTATTTGTATTTGAAGAAATGTGTTTGTATTTGAATTTGTATTAGGTGGGCTCTGGGAGTGTGTATTTGTATTTGCATTTAGCTTTAGAGTATTTGTATTTGTATTTGACAAGATGTATTTGACCCAATCCCTGATAGATACACCTTGTATATCCTGATTGTAATAATGTACCAATATGCAGTGATGGATGAAGTAAATCGTACATTGAGGATATTATTATTAGTTCATTAAATGTTTGATCCCGCCCACCGGGGACAGTGAAAACGAAAAACATTTCACGCATGCACGTGTTGGCGTTTATCAGTTCATCTCTTACTCCTACCACAAACTTATGGTTATTAGATATACACTATATATCTCTATATATGTACCTTGCTCTCTGGTGATTTCATCCCCATTTCATCATAATGCATCTCATCATCTGGTGCAAATAAATTTTCTTCAACTCCAGAACAGCCTGCTATAGGCTCCATCTCAGACTCTGCCATCCTGATGACCTGATCCTTTTTAGTTTGACCGATATCGTCCGGATCTAGTATTATTTTCAACACATTCAATCACTTCACTGTAAGTGTAACTGGTATGGTTACTAGGCTAGCAGGCAGCTACAGCTGCATCTACTAGTAAGTAGTCAGTGTTCTTCGTAGGCTTATTTACTGATGAATCATATGTTAGCAGTGCCGAATTCTGCAAGTCTCGACCAGTGTCAAATGGCACATGCAGTGCTGAACTGCCACTGCCGAACCAAAACAAAGTGCTGTTCGTGGTATCAATGTACGGCCAATTTTATAGTTGTGCGTCTGTTTTGCACAAAAAAACTGCGTTATTACGAAGGGGACTCCTGATGCAACACGCCGAAATATAGTGTATAAAGAAATAATCTAGATGTAGGCCTATTTGGCAAACAATCAAATAACTGTAACATTTCACGATTTTGTCGTCGATTTCGTTTCGTTGCCCAAACTTCCTGCAACGCATGCAGCCCTTAACTTCCGGTACATGTGCACTCAGGATCAAGGGATTTCATAACCCAGGTACTAATATATAATATCGGATTTGACTGGGTTTCATCAGGAGCCAGTTGCGCCCTACGGGTGTTAACCAAGATAGACGATTTCTGAATGGACGATACCTGAATGGACGATCGGAAGTGGACCATTCTTGCCTAGACAATAATTCTGAATTTATGTGTATACTAAAGTTCATTTGTGAGATTGGTGCTATTTTTGCTCATTCAATAATATATGTCAATAAAACAGATAAAAGTCATATATTTCCATCAAAATTTTATCGAGTATTTCAGCAAAGAGATTTAGTCTGTACGGTTGTGAATTATTTTTGAATTATTAAATGAATTATTATGTTTTATGTTTAATAAATAAATTATTCAAGAATATTTAAAAATAAATATCACTTTTATCATTTAGTGTTAGCCTAACAACCGCATCTCGAACTGGTACAACGTCTTCGTCAGTTGAAGTTACTTATTGCAATGGCCGACCGTAAGCAATGAATGATTTTTAGGTTACCGGACCTTTGGTCTGAAAACCTATTGCCGTGGCGTTGCGTCCGTCGTCCGTCAACAATGTTATCTTTAATGTTTAGTCGGATTTTTCTGAAAGTTTGCACACAAATGCCTAAAAATATTTCGAGAGGGAGTTATTTTTTTTATTTTTTTTTTATCTTCGCATTTCCTTCAAAATGGCGGCCGTTTTCGTCGAAAAATGGCCAATTTTGGACTTTGACGGTTGTTTTCTCAAAATCTGTTCATTAACTTTTTTTCTCATTGATGCATAACACTCTCATATGTGCCCCTGTGACATGTATAAATTTCGTTGCTCTTGAATAGCTCGAAGTGGGCCATTTGGGGCCCAAACGGGACTTTCCCATGTTGAATTCTCCTATGCTTTATAATGGGACACATTAAGCCTAATATCTAACTTAATATTGAGATTAGAGACTAGGAATCAATTGTGGACATATAGGAAATGATATTTGCTGAATATTCTCGTGACCTTGAATTTGACCTCTGACCCCACTTTCAAGGTCAAGAGCACAAAATGTCTAATATCTCGCGTATTATCGACTTTACAGCCAAGGAATCAATTGTTGACTTTTAGGAAATGATATACGCCAAATATTCTGATGACCTTGAATTGGACCTTTGACCTCATTTTCAAGGTCACAGGAAAAGTGGCTGATATCTCGCTTCTTATCGACTTTACAGCTTAGGAATCGATTATGAACATATAGGAAATGATATATGCAGATTACTGCCATGACCTTGAATTTGACCTTTGACCTTATTTTGAAGATCACAGGACGAAATGGCTAATATTTTCACATATTATCGATTTTACAGCTTAGGGATTAATTGTGATCATATAGGATATGATATATGCTGAATAATCTCGTGACCTTGAATTTGACCTCTGACCTCACTTTCAAGATCAAGAGCAAAAGTGGCTAATATCTCGCTTATTATCGACTATACAGCTTAGGAATCAGTTGTGGACATTTAGGAAATGATATACGCCGAATATTCTGATGAATTTGAATTTGACCTTTGACCTCATTTTAAAGGTCACAGAACAAAATGGCTAATATCTCTCTTCTCATTGACTTTACAGCTCAGGAATCAATTATGAACGTACAGGAAATTATCTATGCAGATTATTCTCTATAGGTCACGGGACAAAATGATCAATATCTCACTTATTATCGACTTTACAGCTTAGGGATCAATTGAGAACATACAGAAAATGATATATGCTGAATATTGCCATGACGTTGAATTCGTCCTTTGACCTCATTTTCAAGGTCAAAAGGCAAAATGGCTAATATCGTGCTTCTCTATTGATATAATAGCTTGGGAACCAATTATGGACATATGGAAAATGATATACACTGAATATTCTGATGACCTTGAATTTGACCTTGACATTATTTTCAAGGTCAGAGCACAAAATGGCTAATATCTTGCTTATCATCGACTCTACAGCTTAGGAAATAATTACGAACACAATGGAAATGATGCTGAATATTCTCATGACCTTGAAATTCACCTTTGACCTCACTTTCAAGGTCAGATCATGAATGGCAAATATCTCACTTACTATCGACTTTACAGCTTAGGAATCAATTGTGGATGTACTAGAAATGATATATATGCTGAATATTCTCGTGACCTTGAATTGACCAATGACCTTATTTTCAAGGTCATGGGACAAAAGGCTAATATCTAAAATATATATTGTCCGGTAACCTTTCTTAGCCCTTGGGCTAATTTTTGTCATGACAGTAAATTGTCTCAAAATTACAGAAGCGCAGTGCTGCCACATGAGAAAACAAATCAAGTCGTTTTAACGAGATAATAAGTTGATTTAACAACATAATAAGTCGATTTAACGAGATAATTAGGTCGTTCTAACGAGCTAATAAGTCGTTTTAACGAGATAAATAAGTCATTTTAACGAGATCATAAGTCGTTTTAACGAGATATTATCTCGTTAAAATATCTCGTTAAAACGACTTAATTTTTTTCTCATGTGGCAGCACTGCGTTTCCGTAGTCGAGAGACCAATTGCAAATGATCCTGGTTTGAAAGACAACCTGTCATTTAGACCACATTTTGACTTTTGAGTGACAAGTCTCAAACACTGATAACAATTTGACAAATCAGTGCTGAGTTTATCAGCTACACTGTTAATGTTAAAATCAGAGGTGATAACAATAATAAACTGGTTTTAGAATAAGCTAGAATAAGCTGGTTTTGTGGACACGTGGACATATCATTGGGGGTATCGTCAGAGTACCTAATCATCGACCCTCTCCCTAATCCTCGACCCCTGCAAACGGCTGGGCAAAACTTGAATAAACTAATCTGTGAAATGTGCTGAAATGTGTATTAGAAGTACTTTCAATGTGTTTTTTTTGTCAGATGTCTGTTTTGAAAAGCTGTTTGGCAGTGTTTGCAAAGGTCGATGATTAGGTACCCTGACGTTAATCAGATAGCACCACGGTCCTAGAAGACTACCTTGTAGTACACCAGACTTAATAGTTAGTTCAGATGAGGAGACATCATTTACTATTACCACCTGAGTTCGATTGTGTAAATATGACTGAAACCAAGTAGAATCAATTCCGACTAGTTTTTTTTTTTTTTGCACAACATAGAGTGATTCACACTGTCAAAGGCCCCTTGCAATTCCCTGCGTTTGTTTGTCGCAGCACCGCCACTGGCATGGTTACCATGAAACTTCTAAAAACACAGGGGTGTTTATTAATTTCATTCACCTTCCAGATCATGCTTCTATTAGAGGCCTGCGTTTATTAGAGGCCATGCGTTTATTGATTTCATCCCCTACATGTACCGTATGTACATAGTTGCAGAAAATATGATCACATTAATTAAATCTAAATTAAAGTGGAATATTCGGTTTTGGTTTTCCGGTTGAAAGTGATCTATAGCTGTCTTAGAGCAGTGCAAAAGTTCAAATGCACACACAAATTTGTCTCAATTTGACATTGAAAATTAGAATTTAAAAATAGTTTCCACTGAACGGTTTCCATGCAGTAATGCAAAATTAACAAAAAAATAACTAAGATTAACAAAACTAGCTAAAAATATCGAAAAATACACAGCCCTATCACTTGAAACTCGTATATGTATGGTATAGTATAGTGATGGAACCCCAAATTTTCAGTTTGATTCTTTTGTGTTGCAAATAACGATAATATAGGGTAATTCATGTTTTTTTTTATGTTAGCGCAGATGTAAACAACTCGTTCACATCATGCGTTTTCATAGTATGTTCAAACTCCACTGCAGGGTCATGCGGACATATTTTGGGGGTTGTAACGGTGCTATATACATCTAATATATGCTAGCCAATTGATGGATAATGAATTAAACCGATTATTCCACTTTAAATCAACAGTGTACCGGTGTTGTTTGCCAGTTTGAAATTTTCAATAAACGCAGGGTTCTAATAAACGCAGGCTGTGTGAGAGTGCCAGAGTGTAAGGGGAATTAAGGCACACGACTAGTCCTATCTCTGAGACAGATCTGTTACGCTGCGGAATTAGCACACGACACAGGTAGAATTAAATAATGTGATCTTATTTTCTTTCAGTTGAGTAATATTGAGAGGCAGTATAACATCGATCTGGCCTAAAATCGTATTATTGAAGGCTCTCTGTGTATCGAGTTGTAGCCCCAGGTCGGCCATGTAACTATTATTTTTCATACTTGATTAACGGAATCCCATTCTGTAAACAAAAGCACGTGGACAGATGTGCGCGTGCATAAAAACAAACTGTCAACATCAACAAAAAGGCGTTGAATTATGTCTCAGCATGATTTTAGTTCGTGAGCCTGCGCGTGCTTGATATTTTGTGTTTACGCACTTTTAAGAGTAAGAACCAGTCTCATGATCATGTTGTACACAAAACTCAAGACTGACTTGACAAGACGTGAATTCCAATCCCATGGCATAGGGCGGCTCATAGACCATATCGGCATACATCAGTACATTGCCTAGGGACTAATTTAACCCTGCTCCACTGCTGAACCTATATTCTCGATCCATACTTTCAATGTAGGTTCCCTGCCTTTGGTATATTGGAATACGCATACCAGAGTTAATCGTGACCATTTGACTCGATCATTATCTGTCCCATTGGTGTACATGCAGATGTCAAAAATATAAAAAAAGAAACTTATAAAGCGGCTCTCAGGAAGTGATGCAGGCTTTTCAGCTTACTGGCCCATTTGGGCTGATGAGCTATTGTCGTGGTTTTTCGTCTGCACGTCGTCCAACGTCCGTCGTTCGTCCGGGTCTGTAATATTTTTTGACGTAATAAATTTGCCTTTGAGTGTATAAGAACACACCTTAGCCCAATATCTAAAGATGTTTTGAAATTTTTTTTATTGAATCATTTTTGGCAGTTTGGTGGCCATTTTATTGCCGAAAATGGCCAATTTGACACAAATTCAAACATTACAAATAATTTTTAGCTCACCGGCCCTTTGGGCCAATAAGCTATTGTCGTGGTTTTTCGTTCGTCGTCCGTCCGGGTCTGTAACTTTTTTTTGACATGATGGATTTCCCCATAAATTTGTCAGAACATACCTTGGGCCAGTATCTAAAGACGTTTCTTTTGTTTTTGATTGAATCGTTTTTGCCTATTCATGCTATTTGGAGGCCATTTTTGACGAAAAATTGCCAATTTTGGACTTTGGTGGCCATTTTCTCAAAAACTGTCTGATCAGTTTTGAGATTTTTGTTTCAAAACATTCCTCTCATGTACCTTTATGACGTGTACATGTGTAAGTTGCGTTGCCCTTGAATCGGCGGTCTGCGTGTGGCGGGCATTTTGATTTTTCGACGGGTCGGCGAAAAAAATTTTTTTGTCCCAAATCAAGTCACTATTTGTTTTGAGCCATTTCCAGCAAAGAAAAAACCTTTTTTTGGCCATTGAAAATTTTTTTTGACTTTACCCAATTTTCCTTCATAATGGGAGCTATGCAGGGTAAACTCATAGAACACTGTCTTGAAGATAGACCCTGAGTATTGGCACATTCAAATGGGAAATCATATATTGCGGTTTGAGTGATGACCTTGAATTTGACCGTCAATGACCTTTGGACTTTGATGGCCATTTTCTCAAAAACTGATCAGTTTTGAGATTTTTGTTTTAAAACATTCCCCTCATGTACCTCTCTGATGTGTATACATTTCGTTGCCCTTGAAATTGCCGGTCTGCATGTGGCGGCCATTTTGATTTTTCGACAGGTCGGGAAAAAAAAAATTTTTTTGTCCAAAATCAAGTCACTGTTGATTTTGAGCCATTTCCAGCAAAAAAAACAAATTTTTCTTTTTTGGCATTTGAAAAATATTTTGGACTTCAATGACCTTTGAAGGTCAAAAACGATGAATTTTGTCGTTGGTGGCCATTTTGTCTAAAACTATTCAGACAGTTTTTCTCACAATCATGTATAAGATTATCTATTATATGTATCTTTGTGATGTGTAATTTGATTTCGTATTATAGTCCATACAGAAAATGTGTTTCCAGCAACATTTACGAACATGTTTCTTTGACAATAGAGTTTAAGATCATTGTAACAATTTATACATACTGGAAAATCGATACACTGCATTTCTCATGATTGCCGGTGAGCTACAGCATCCTTGGTGCTATGTATTCAAGATTGAAGTGATAATTTATTTTTCTAATTCTGTGAAAGCATGCTAGTTTTAGGCCATTTGTAATGTGTATAAAGATGGTAGCCCTTGAATCGCTCGTACGATACGAATTGTAGCCCACAAAATGCCTAAAATGGGCCAAAATGCATAAATTGGCATCTTGGGACAGAACACTTGCAAATAGAGCTCAGGTTTGTATTATGAGCACATAGGAAGTCATATATGGTGAATCTCTTGGTGACCTCGGATGACCTTGAGTGGTAAACTTCAAGGTCAAGTCTGACCTGAAATGTGTGAATTTGCCTGTGTAGATATTAATCTTGTAGATAGAGCTAGGAATGTATTATGAGCATATGGTAAGTCATGTATGATAGACCTTTTGGTGACCTTTAACATGTTTAACTTGACCTCAAGTCTCAAGGTTACATCTAAACAGAAATGTGTAAATGGGCCTCTGCAGACAAAACGCTTGTGGATAGTGCTTATATTAAGAGCATATATTTTGGAACAAAAAACAGTGTATCAATCAGAAATACCATGCTCGGATTTGAATGGGTGAGTGACAAGTTATGATGACATAGGTACAATGTTCAAATACATGTACAGAGGCAGACAGTTCAACATTACAGTGGCTGAGTGCTGTCCATTGTCTTAAATTGTAACTCATAATGTATGGCCATTCTGATTGTCATCGCGTTGAAGCATTTAGCACTTTAAATTGAACAATAACACTGACTAACAAATGTAACCATCCATGAAGTCATACATGTATATGATGGATCTTTTAGTGACCTGGAACTTGACCTCAGATGACCTTGATTGGTGAATCTCCAGGTCACATCTGACATAAACTGTGTAAATTGACCTCTGCAGATGAAGCGATGACAGATAGACCTCATGGTCGTATTAGGGTCATGTCAATGGATACTTTCAATGGATACTTTCAATGTCAATTTTTGGCAAAATTTGTGATCACATTGCAAGTTTTGCACCGTGCTCTTGTCTTACAGGCAAGTGATCAATATCACACAGAAAAAAAACCCATACATCTCTAACCAAATGAGCTTTCGCAGATTTGTTTGTAAACTCCATAACTGGATGTACATATATCAGTGTATATACTAGCTCTCTTATGGGTTTCTGATACCATTCATATTTAACAAGATCAAGTTTCCACAGTTCCCCAGGATGCTAGCCAGAAGATTTCTCCAGCACGTTAAAACATTGTCCAGAACCTTGTGTGCAGTAGAGATGGGAGCCCCATCAAATGGATACTACTACTGCTATATGTGTGAGTATTGTTTTATTTCAAAATTTTAAATTTATTCATTTTTCAGCTTTCATATAAAGCCATGACTAATTTTCACATTCATTTGGCAGAAATGATACCTTGGATTGTCCATAATAACAAAAGATACTTTTGTAATTTTTTATCGCAATTCCTCAATTTCTACTCCAGCAACTTCAAACCAGACACAAAAGAGTGAACAAACGAAGAAACGTAAATACACTGTAAGTTGAGCACTCTAAGAATACTAAATGTATAAAGCATGATGCGTAAATGATACATGTTCAAACAAGAAACGGATATGATTTATAGTCATTTGCATTCATTTTCCATCCTGTCAACCTGGTCCTGTAGGTAGCAGTTGAAGGTAACATAGGATGCGGCAAGTCTACGCTGCTTGAGTACTTCAGAAAGTTTCCAGCTGTGGAGGTATGTTCAGGTGCTGGTAACCCAGGAAATCCCTGCTCATAAAATAACAAAAAATGCTCTCCAAGTACACACATTTTCATGCATAATAAAATGGACAAATTATCAATCCCAGCCCTTACTACTTATATATCGCCACAGAAGAATCATTTCTCATTATACTTCGTTCTTTGACAGTCCCTGACAGAACCAGTGAAGCAATGGACCAACATTCATGGATTTAATGGACTTGTGGGTGACTCTACTTTTCATAAAAATAACATTTGCATCATGTAATTCGCATAATTTCATTTTTAACAGTTTCTTTACAATAGTACCATTGTCAATGATGTGTTTCATTGATGGCCTGTTGTCATAGCAAAGGTGTTATTCATCAATTTCAAATGTTAATTGACAATTTTTAATCTTGTATGGTGTCCAGGACACAGTTTGATACTGTTGGTGGTGTTTTTCTTGTACTAGGAGCTGCTGTACCAGGATCCAGAGCGATGGAACTTCACATTCAACAACTACGTCATGTTGACGCGTCTACGCCTACACGAACACGTGTCCACAGTGCCAGTCAAAATGATGGAGCGATCTCTCTTCAGCACTCACCATATATTTGTGAAAAACGCATTGAAGTCGTGAGTATTAACTTTGATGACAGCCTGCAAACATTACACCAACAAGTTGACTGGCACATATTAAAATGGCATCTTCATTTCTGAACTTTGTAATTATTTCTACACAGAGGGAAAATGACAGAGTTTGAGTATGGCGTGTTGGAGGACTGGTTCAACGCTTTAGCTTCCACCGACATAGTCAAGCTTGATCTGATAGGTATGATCAACTATGCTTGTGGTTTTGATGGAAACAGTGTCTCATACTACAGTGTACTACATGTGAGAGTCAGTCAGCAATATATTGTGTACTGTAAACCCGTTAATGTTTGCTACCCTTTTATTTCGCGGATTTCGCGGTTTTAACAAAATAGCGAATGTTAATGGATCGCAAACTTTAAAAGTTACATTGAAATTGATATAAAAATAAACAAAACACGAACTTAAATAGTTAGCGAACAGTCAATATTTCAAAAACACGAACTTTAATGGGAGCGAACTTAAATGGGTTTACAGTATTTGTGGGCATTTTTACACAAAGGATCACATGTGTTCCAGTGTATCTTCGAGCTTCACCAGAGATTTGCTATGAACGGATCAAAGCAAGAAACAGAAAAGAAGAGAAAACTTTGCCTTTCGTGAGTGATATGATATTTACAATAGCCAATGATTTTCAAAAGATTCATACCATATTTTAATTAGATGGTGGGTCAATGCTGATGAGGTGGCTAGTTCTGACTGTCATGTTTATACTGTTTGCAGAAGTTGCTGACAGACCTGCACAACCTGTATGAAGGCTGGTTGACTGGTTCAGGCCATCGTGAGAACTCACCTCAAGTTATGGTTAGTTAGTCCTGAATGTATTTGTCAGGTTTTTTCCACTGGCTGAGAGGACTTGATGAACATGATCATGATTAAGGAAAAACATTCTTAATAATCAATATCTGTGCTGATCCCTTTGATAGTAGGTTAGTGGGTAGCTCAGTGGATAAAGCACTGGTCTCGTAATGCAAAGGTCATGGGTTCGAGACTCAGGCTGGACCGCTGGGTTATTTCGCTAACATCCTTAGGCAAGGTGTGCACCACTAATTGTCTATCTCTACCCAGGAATAAATGGGTACCGGTCATTCAATAGGATGCTATAGGTTAGCGCCGGATTGTGGCAGCTGTGTAGTCATTCTAGACTGGGGTAAAGTGTACAGCGCCCTTGCTTAGAACTACGTTCTATAAAGGAGCGCTTAATAAATGTTAACTTTACTTTTTAGGTTACCGGACCTTTGGTCCGATAACCTATTGGCATGGCGTTGCGTCCGTCGTCCGTCCGTCCGTCCGTCCGTCCGGCGTTAACATTTTTATCTTTAAAGTTAACGATCGAATCTTTCTGAAATTTTGCACAAAAATGCCTAAAAATATTTTGAGAAGGAGGTATTTTTTTGTTTTTTTATTTTCGCATTTTTTTCAAAATGGCGGCCGTTTTTGTCGAAAAACGCTCAATTTTGGACTTTGACGGCCATTTTCTCAAAAACTGTCTGATCAGTTTTGAGTTTTTGGTTTCAAAAGATTCCCCTCATATACCTCTGTGATATGTATAAGTTTGGTTGCCCTAAATCTGCCGGTTTCCGTGTGGCGGCCATTTTGAATTTTTGGCGGGTCGGCGAAAAAAATTTTTTTCGCCCCAGATCGCATTACTATCCATTTTGGGCCATTTCTACAGCAAAAAAAAATTTTCACCCTTTGAAAAAAATTTTGGACTTAAAAAATTTTTGGCACTTTTTGCCTTCATAATGGGAGCTGTCCGGACTGTACTCATAGAACGCTTGAAGATAGAGCTTAGAAATTGGCACTTTCAAATGGGAAGTCATATATGGCGACTTGTGTGGTGACCTTGAATTTGACCTTGAATGACCTTGAAAGGTCAAAACAGCCATTTTGGGGTCAAAAAATGCCCAGATTTGCCTTTGTAGATGAAATGCTTGCAGATAGAGCTCATGTTTGCATTATGAACATATAGGAAGACATATATGGCACAACTAATGATGACCTTGAACTTGACGTCAGATGACCTTGAGTGCCAAATGTCTGACTTGGAATGTGTAAATTGACCTGAGCGGCCTAAACGATTCCACCCAACATATAGAATATCAAATGCCGCACACATACATGTAATGGTTACATCGAAGTTCATACGGATGACCTTGATTGGTAAATCCCAAGGTCATATGTTTACACTGCGAACCTTGATTGGTAAATCTCAAGGTCTGTTACCTGCCAATGCTGCCATGGCCAAACCAAAATTGTCCGGTAACCTATCTTAGCCTTTGGGCTAATTTTTTTTTTAGGTTCTCTAAAGTTTGAAATGAAATGTTTTCACTCAATTTGCAGGTTATTGATGCCAACACGACACTGCCAGAACTCTTTGACGTGTACGAGGAAAAGAAATCAGAGATTCTTTTTGGATGTTTATAAAAATTCTACCTGTTTGTGACACTCGTATTCAGGTTGTATCTTGTCATTCATATCTTCACTGAGGAAGATATATTCTTTCGTGTTGTATAGAATTTCTGGTCAAAAGAAGAAACTCAAAACCTATGTGGACCTATTATTATCAGCAAAACAATTCCTTGTTCCAAGCTTCTGGGTACAAGTGTGTTGTGTAATCAACCATTCAGCAAGTCATTTGTGTGAATATTTTTTACTTATGCCAGGTTTTATTAAGTTTTGCCAACCTCCAGTGT
Source organism: Terebella lapidaria (assembly GCA_949152475.1). NCBI lineage: Eukaryota > Metazoa > Annelida > Polychaeta > Terebellida > Terebellidae > Terebella > Terebella lapidaria. The sequence goes on from OX424555.1 coordinate 76,098,946, forward strand.
CTGCACCATCATGTATTTGTGTGACAGATCAGGTTGTGCTGTAATGAATACTCAAACATGACCTGAACTGTATATACCAGTACTTTTTTTCATCCCATCTACATTACGTTTTGCCTGTAGTTTTGTTGGATGTCATCAACTAAATATTCCAGATTTATGATACAAACAGCAGTTTGGGTATAACAATCTTGCTCCCAAACCACCATGTTTCGGAGTTCGGAGTCCTGCCAACATCTCGCTTTGTTTAGAACATGTTCCAGTAGGATGTTCAAATTAGATCCGTAAGTGGAGCTCAGACTGTCCGTTGATTGCAATTGTGCTGGGTTATCGCATCAGATCACATATTATGGGTGGTACCAAACCCTTACTCGACTCGCTCCGTATGCAAATTATTGAAACAAAATCTGTTCGATTCCCAGGTTGAGTTATATTAAGATACCTTTTAGCAATGTAAGTGTGTGCTAGTTCTACCTGTTGTGTTCATATGTTGGTCAGTGCTTGATACTGTATAACTTGTCAAGTTCGCGCTGTGAAAATATAATTTGCACACATCTTTTGCTAAATTTTGTTTTACTACCATATCTTACTTTCATATTGGTGTTTTAGTAATAAGGCCTTATCCTTATGTATTTTCTTTTATTTGTCTGTATTTACACAAATAAATAAGTATTCAAGAGTTCAATAATAAACGAATATTTTAATACATACAACAGGAATTATTGTGATTCTAAACAATTTACATGCTCACACACATCAGACACTTGGCATGTTCACAATAATGCAGTATGAACCAGAGCAAAGAGTATTTTGGTTTTTAGAAAGGTAAAAAAAAATTACCTGGATAGTCACCAACCTAAACCACATGTACTAGATTAAGACTAGTGACAATGTCCTTTAGATTGCACATACTGCTGACATTATTCAAGCACCAACTCAGATTATTTATGTCACAACAACAATACATTTTACGAGGAGATAATATTATATTCTAATAAAATATTAGTATTCATGAACCATTGGGGAGACACTATGTAACATACATGTATACAGTATATCAATATAAAGGGTGAAAGTGTTTAAACAGTGATATAATATTTACAAATGCATTTCTATTGTCCAGATCTCAAAAGTTACCTCAGCGGTATACTTGAAATCGGGCCATGCGAAATACTTACGATCAAGCATGTATTGCTTCTTCAATGTAAATAAATATACCATACTTTGTATATGTAAACATGTTCTTTATTATTTTTGCCACAGCGAATCAAAAATCAGAAAATTTACTATATTACACCACTTGTAGTTTGGAACCCAAACATACATTCAAGTACGACGAATCTATAGACCAACAATATCCAACAAACTGGACATTTCAGACCGCTGTAACAGTAGGTCGTTTGCAAATGATGTTCATCATACTGCTGCATACAGAGCTTGGCGCGGAGTCGCTCGCCCACGCCTGCTCGATATATCGGGGGCCCTTGGCCAGGGTGGGGTCTGGACCTTTAGGCAGCGACTTGTCTGGGCCATGCGCCACAGGGCGATTGCCAGCAGTCAAGCTGGGATTGGGACCTTGAGCGCTTTTGGCGTCAGGGCCTTTGATTGTGGAGTAATCCGTTCTGGAAAAAATCAAATATCTGGAGTCCATGTTTTCGTCTCTAAGGTGCAAGTGTGTTGTGACACTAAATCCACATTTGAAGAACATTTATGTGCATATACTGCAAATGTACTGCACATTTAATATGATGTAAGAGCAATGCAATACATGCATCTTCCCAAGAAGTTGTGCCACAATCTACTCTTACACAGGGAGTGTCACATGACTCACATCCACAATGGCAATAACAAATGGTCTACAATCACAAACCCGAGTAACATGCAAAATAGATAGGCAAATACAACAACATCATACATTTAATCCAGCAATACATAACAAATTGAATATCTGACAAATTGCAACTTAATGCTAAAACAATTATTTTAATAATGAATATTCTAACAACAACACAAGATACAAGGTATAGGTGTAACAAATGTTATAATATTACACATAAGTGTAAAGTAATATTGATCAGTCCATCGGTAGTCTGAACAACCCAGAATATAGTTAACAGGATTCGTTGATTGGTTTACAGTGCAGTGACAAATGGTTGCTGAAATCTCGACGCTGACACTGCTCTTCCATGACTAGTTGCACACAACAGGCTAGGATTTGGTCCAAGGGCTAGTGACGGGTCTCTCCCAGCAGCACCCACAGGCCCCTGATGGTTCTGGGGGTCAGGACCCTTGGCACTGACGTAATGATCACTACGGGAAAACAAGATACATGCAAAAAACAAAAACAAACATAGGACATATAGTCAGACAATGAGACATATAATCAAGAACATAACAGTTGTGTAACATGATTTAAACATACTGTAAAAATGTTTTGTTTGGGTGATATCGAATACTCAAAAACAACATGATATTCAGGGTACAATTCATGTACATTAAAGTAAATAAATGAAATAAAGTACTGTAAAAGAGAGGCGTGCGTTTTGACATACATAATAAACTACTCACACACGGACTTAAAATATCCTCGAATGGAAGCACAAAATGAAGTGAATAACATTTACAATGTTGCATGCACTGATACTTACAGTATATTGTCAAGGGAAGGTCCTTTGGCTAGACTGGCATCTGGTCCCTTGGCCTGGATCCGGTTCGCAGACTTATACTCCGACTGCTTCATGGCTTTGACATGTCCCTTGGCAGCTCTGATGTATACAAAATTAGACATGTTTGTCTAGTGCGACGAGTCCGAAAATAACGTCCGTTTCGCTCTACGACGCACCGTTTCCGAGATAACGACGAAAACGAAAAATGCCGACTCGGCAAAAAAATTTCGGGTCAAGGTCAAAGTTCATCAATAATACCCCTTAGACATGTTTGTCTAGTGCGACGAGTCCGAAAATAACGTCCGTTTCGCTCTACGACGCACCGTTTCCGAAATATCGATGAAAACAAAAAATGCCGACTCGGCAAAAAAATTTCGGGTCAAGGTCAAAGTTCATCCATAATTCCCCACAGACATGTTTGTCTAGTGCGACGAGTCCGAAAATAACGTCCGTTTCGCTCTACGACGCACCGTTTCCGAGATATCGACGAAAACGAAAAATGCCGACTCGGCAAAAAAATTTCGTGTCAAGGTCAAAGTTCATCAATAATTCCCCGTAGACATGTTTGTCTAGTGCGACGAGTCCGAAAATAACGTCCGTTTCGCTCTACGACGCACCGTTTCCGAGATATCGACGAAAACGAAAAATGCCGACTCGGCAAAAAAATTTCGGGTCAAGGTCAAAGTTCATCCATAATACCCCTTAGACATGTTTGTCTAGTGCGACGAGTCCGAAAATAACGTCCGTTTCGCTCTACGACGCACCGTTTCCGAGATATCGACGAAAACAGGTCAAAGTTCATCCATAATACCCCTTAGACATGTTTGTCTAGGGCGACGAGTCCGAAAATAACGTCCGTTTCGCTCTACGACGCACCGTTTCCGAGATATGCAGGATGAATCAAGGATGACTCAGCAAAAAATTATTTCGACCTCTAGGTCAAAGGTCGTTTGAGGTATCGATCCCAAAATCAATAGGGTTCTTCCCTGGTGATATATAAACCTCCGTGCAAAATTCTGCAACTATTGCCTGAATATTTTTTGAGTTATCGTCCGGAAACCAAGTTCCTCGATTTCATCCTCACGGACCTCACGGACCTCGGAGCCGGATCAAAAAAAAAAGTACACCCTAGAGATGTTTGTCTAGGGCGACGAGTCCGAAAATAACGTCCGTTTCGCTCTACGACGCACGGTTTCCGAGATATGCAGGAAGCCTCAAGGATGAATCAGCAAAAAATTATTTTGACCTCTAGGTCAAAGGTCGTTTGACGGATCGATCCCAAAATCAATAGGGTTCTTCCCTGGTGGCATATGAACCTCCATGCAGAGTTCTGCAACTATTGCATAAATATTTTTCCAGTTATCGTCCGGAAACCAAGTCTTAAAATTAGCCTTGATTTCATCCTCACGGACCTCACGGACCTCCGATCCAGCTCAAAAAGAATAGGGTTCTTCCTCATATCATTTCTGACTTGCGGTGAAAATTTGACAAGGATCCGTCAAGGCAATCGTCCGGAAACCAAAAGTGGCGGAAGAAGAAAAAAAAAAAAAAAAAAAAAAAAAAAAATTCTGCTAAAACCATTTCTGCCGAAATGCCTTAACTAAAGCTGTACACACAGCTGACAAATGGACAACACCATAATACCCACATGTACACTGTACACGTGTACATCTTCAGAAATTTCACAGGTACACCACAGTATCAACATTCACTTACATGAATACATTTTTCAGTAATTTCAAGTTTCAAAGTTTGTCAAAAATCTGGACTCTTACGGTTGTTTAGTTCGGTTGTAGAGTCCGAAAATAACGTCCGTTTCGCTCTACGACGCACCGTTTCCGAGATAACGACGAAAACGAAAAATGCCGACTCGGCAAAAAAATTTCGGGTCAAGGTCAAAGTTCATCAATAATACCCCTTAGACATGTTTGTCTAGTGCGACGAGTCCGAAAATAACGTCCGTTTCGCTCTACGACGCACCGTTTCCGAAATATCGATGAAAACAAAAAATGCCGACTCGGCAAAAAAATTTCGGGTCAAGGTCAAAGTTCATCCATAATTCCCCACAGACATGTTTGTCTAGTGCGACGAGTCCGAAAATAACGTCCGTTTCGCTCTACGACGCACCGTTTCCGAGATATCGACGAAAACGAAAAATGCCGACTCGGCAAAAAAATTTCGGGTCAAGGTCAAAGTTCATCAATAATTCCCCGTAGACATGTTTGTCTAGTGCGACGAGTCCGAAAATAACGTCCGTTTCGCTCTACGACGCACCGTTTCCGAGATATCGACGAAAACGAAAAATGCCGACTCGGCAAAAAAATTTCGGGTCAAGGTCAAAGTTCATCCATAATACCCCTTAGACATGTTTGTCTAGTGCGACGAGTCCGAAAATAACGTCCGTTTCGCTCTACGACGCACCGTTTCCGAGATATCGACGAAAACAGGTCAAAGTTCATCCATAATACCCCTTAGACATGTTTGTCTAGGGCGACGAGTCCGAAAATAACGTCCGTTTCGCTCTACGACGCACCGTTTCCGAGATATGCAGGATGAATCAAGGATGACTCAGCAAAAAATTATTTCGACCTCTAGGTCAAAGGTCGTTTGAGGTATCGATCCCAAAATCAATAGGGTTCTTCCCTGGTGATATATAAACCTCCGTGCAAAATTCTGCAACTATTGCCTGAATATTTTTTGAGTTATCGTCCGGAAACCAAGTTCCTCGATTTCATCCTCACGGACCTCACGGACCTCGGAGCCGGATCAAAAAAAAAAGTACACCCTAGAGATGTTTGTCTAGGGCGACGAGTCCGAAAATAACGTCCGTTTCGCTCTACGACGCACGGTTTCCGAGATATGCAGGAAGCCTCAAGGATGAATCAGCAAAAAATTATTTTGACCTCTAGGTCAAAGGTCGTTTGACGGATCGATCCCAAAATCAATAGGGTTCTTCCCTGGTGGCATATGAACCTCCATGCAGAGTTCTGCAACTATTGCATAAATATTTTTCCAGTTATCGTCCGGAAACCAAGTCTTAAAATTAGCCTTGATTTCATCCTCACGGACCTCACGGACCTCCGATCCAGCTCAAAAAGAATAGGGTTCTTCCTCATATCATTTCTGACTTGCGGTGAAAATTTGACAAGGATCCGTCAAGGCAATCGTCCGGAAACCAAAAGTGGCGGAAGAAGAAAAAAAAAAAAAAAAAAAAAAAAAAAAATTCTGCTAAAACCATTTCTGCCGAAATGCCTTAACTAAAGCTGTACACACAGCTGACAAATGGACAACACCATAATACCCACATGTACACTGTACACGTGTACATCTTCAGAAATTTCACAGGTACACCACAGTATCAACATTCACTTACATGAATACATTTTTCAGTAATTTCAAGTTTCAAAGTTTGTCAAAAATCTGGACTCTTACGGTTGTTTAGTTCCTTTCGCGACATGTTTTTTGACAACCTTGTGGGCCTTTCCCTTGACTGGACTGGCCGCCGTAGCTGGGCTCACAGTGCTGCTACCAGTCACCTTGCTGAAATGATGGTTTGGTTATTAATCCTAAAATCCTTGCCAAACATTGAGATAATACACACATGTTGTTCATCATGCCTTACCTATTCACGTGTATTGAAGGAGTACCTGAAAAAGGAGTATACATATAATTTTTTATGAAACACAATGTATTGTATGTTAGGTAATTTGTCACATTTATAAGCTTGAGCTCAAAGAGGTAAAATTGCAGTGTTATCATACCAGATATAGCAAACTACATGACTTGAAAGGTCGAGGACATCTGTATTTTCCACATACCACTGGATGCTGCCTGCGGGCTGCTGGTCACTGTAGCCGTCGTTGTGATGCTGGACGTGCTGAAAGAACTCCCAGCAGTCGACGACTTCGGAGAGGTCACCTTACTGAAAGGCATCAACTAGGTGCATGAATCTAGTTATTCCACCGACTTTAACAATAATTTTGTGTTTCTTTTGAATTAAGATTCATGAAAGTTATTTGGACCATAGTGGTAATATTGCAACAGTGTCAAGTGCAAAAGAGCTGTGTAACTACAGAAATATCTCCCTGATGACAAAGATTACGTTTTGCTGGGGGATGACTCTCGACTCCTAGTGTTCATCGACTGCAGCAGCATCCTGGTTTTATTTTCATCAAAGTTACAGGCATCCAACGCCATGGCAACCACAGAATCCACACAACCCGGGAACTCACCAGCCAGCTTCTCCTTCACTGTTGTCCGCAAAAAAAGGAGAACACAATTTTACTTCAAAACATCGGACAGATACTTTGTAGTTTAGCAGATTTTCAGCTGAGTTCAACTGCTTGCAAGACAGACTGTGACCAATGGAAGAAGTACACATACTTCTGGCCTTCTGGGCATCAGTGGGTCCCTTAGGGGCGGCGGGTGCGGGTGATTTAGGTGATGTGGAGCGGTGGCGCTGGGCCTGGCTGGGGCTGGGTCGTGGTGAGACCTCACGGCTCGCCAGTGATCGTACTTGGATGTACCCCAGAGACTTCAGCTGCTGTCTGGCCATCAGCTCATCATTCCGACACCTGGAAAGACCACCACTCACTATTCACCATTTTCAGATTCAGATATTTGGTATCAGCTAAGATCAGCTATCACAACAAATATTACCCAGTGAGTACATCTTTGATCAGATCAGCATCGGCCGAGTTGAACTCTTCACGCAGCTTGGATAACAGTGGCCGGTTGACGGTTGGCGACTGCTGCTGCTGGAACGAAGTCTCCTGTGCATGGAACATCAATGCAAGGTAATAAATGTTCTGTTCAGCATGTTTATTGACAAACAGAGATTGATTGTGAGATGAACTTATAAGTGTCATGTATTCAGAATACACATCAGTGAACAATTCAAAAGGTAGAATTTACAAACTCAAAAGCCCAAGGCCTAGAAATATGAGCCCCTCCACCATACATGTATACACCACAGAGATTGTAAGTTCATATTCACACTGAAGAACTACATGTATCAACAAAATGCAGATAATTGTTGATTAAGATCATGGATATCTTACATCTTCATCAACTTTTATATGCTGTACTTTCAGCCCATACTTGTCTTGCACCTGGATAAACAGAAGACAAACACATTGATATGCACTCGGATAACATGAACTGAACAGTGGAATCACGCACTGAATCCTAATAATCCCAAACCATTATCAACTATTGAAGCATGACAACATGAATGTATAGGCCTAGCTACAATATCTGTGTATTTACAATGAAGTGACAATAAATATAATAGATCCATCACCATCAATAACCAGAACCGTGTGAATGGTCTGCACTTATCATCAATCCAATAGTGCAACTTATAACTGAATATCTTACTGCTACGGTGATTTATAACAGCAAATTTTCAACATCTGAATATTAGTGTGGTACATAATAATTATGTCAGTGAAATAATATCATCATTTACTGATGATACAATATGGAGACGCCTTAATAAGCAGACTTCTCATAGCTTGAATTCGTTGAATGTGGAAAGGAAATGAACACAAAATACCATACAGCACTTAATAGATAGCGGGTCATATGTAAATAAAACATTTCTCCCAAACGACATAAAGCCCATGGCCTGTTGTCATGGTTACCTGCCGCTCCCAGGTGTTGGACATGTCTGTGAGGGGGATGTTGTCGTGTCGGCTGGGAGATGGCTGAGGGCTGGGTCGTGGGCTCGGGCGGGGGCTTGGTCTCGGACTCACTCTCTGGGGCGCCGCCTGTGCCATTCCGGTGTTCAGCACGCTCCATGGCTGAGCAAATGGAGATGGGGGGAGGGGGGGGGGGGGTTGCAGATGAGATAGGAAAGTTCAGCAATACATCTATAGCACTAAATCATGTAAATGTACAGCCAGTACTACCATCATCTTAAGTATGTAGGCCTGATATACACCATGAATGGCATGATATACCAAAAGGGCCTGTAAGTCACATGATCTCCATGATCTCATGGTGTGATTTCCGGTGGCAAACAAACATACACAGGTGAGTAAAACTCCATTCAAAACTCAAATTACTCAGGTATCACAAAAGATATATGTTTGTCTGCCTCCAGAATCATACCATGACGGCATGTGACTTACAGGCCCTATACTATATACTATACTATGCATCTGAAGCAAGGAATAGGGGATGTTCAAGCACTCATTCGACAGGGGGCAGCATGACTGTACATGTATAGCAAAGGCTAAAATGAACCATATTACCGGCTTTTTATACCTCACCAGTCAACATGGTCAATGTCAAACTAAAATATCCCAATTCCATGACATCACAAAAATGTAACAATCAGCTTCTATGCAATTAAAAATTTACTGAATATGCCAAACACTAGCTATGATTGCTACGTATGGATGATAGGTCAACAAGTAGCATGACAACATTCAGGACTCAGATTCAAGACCATCTCAATGAAGACTTCCCCTCGATTAAGATATTTTTGCCTGGTATTAGGATCAGTTTAACATGTGAAGGAATCCGTCTGATAAGCATCATGATAAGACTCTCCTTCATATGAACCTATAATCCATGATAGAAAGGTAATCATCTCAAGGGAACCACTGCATGAATTTTGTGCTACTATAAAAAATATCAACATATCATATATTAGTGTAGATGTCACAAACAGTATTATTGACACACATTGTATAAATATGTGTACAATATATTTTCATGACAATAGCGATAAGCATATCAGGAAAGTAATTGTCCATACATATATATTATATATCACTACATGTATATCAGGGTACCATGCTTGGATCAAGCAATGTACTTACATATGATGTTGCTTTCTATATGAGAATGTATAAGAAAGAAAATGTAACATTGTAATGCCCCTGCAAGTAAATTATGAACTCATCATTCGAAATGCCCCCAACAATATCACAGTCGCAAACTACTATTATCATTTCAAACCAAGGTATTATATGTCCAAAGTGAATCAAAACTCTTCTCAAAATCTCTGGAAAATGTAACCGATTCCCACAAAACAAGTTATGCCAAATATATGGTATATATATTGTAGACTATTTTTCCAGCATTGCTATACCTGTGTTGCCTGTGCAGTGTTACGGTTGGCTGATTCCCAAGCAGACTGTCGCGGGTCAATCCATGTTGTCTGTCTGGTCGCGTGGTTTATGAAGAAACTGTTCAGGAACAAACATAAATAATCCAGGTACATACACATTGCAATAATTAGGCTGTGTAAAACAACAAATAAAACTTAATTAACTGTAACTGGTTACCATGTTACTGTAGACATTGTTTCTTGTGGTTAAAGTTGTAACAAAACAGCAGAATTTGAATACAGTGAGTAGTACTGTCTATATATACTACATGTATAGGTAAGGATGAAACGAAAGTGTGAAATTGCATCCCCGCAAAATTAGCATGTTTACAGTACTTGTTGAAGCCTTATCAATGACTGACACACTTGTGTTGGATGAATTGAAAGTCAGGCCTAGCTAAAATTGGCATCATTCAACTCTGACCCACTGTATTTTTGCGATAATTTAATTAATTTTCAAGATAGCCGCATGAAATTGGCACAGCTTCCGTATTTCTTAGCGACCTAATTTGGTAAAATATTTCAGAATAACGTAATACATAAGAAAACGTCAAAACGTTATCTATATGAATGCCATGGGGTTTGCAGCGATCCAAGGCCAAATTTCACCAGTAATTTACTATAGGACGAATATCCCAACTTTTTTGCTTTCTGTCCAAACTCTTCCAAATTTTAAAACAAATTACGCCGATAAACATGATGAACGCTGTTGAAATTTCAGCAAGGTACCTTAAAAATTGAAAAAAAAATATCGCGGACGCCGACTTTAAATTAGGCTAGTGCAGAACGAGTAGATCTAGTAAACATAGGAATGGAGTACTCGCGTCAGGGGAATCGAACCGGTTCCAAGTACTCGTGTCGAAGCGAGTGGCAATTTTGGACTCATCAACTGTAGCTCCACGGCCCGAAAACAATGAATTGACAATCTGACATCTAGCTGTTGGGAGCTCATGTAGGATAAATTGCCACTCTGGGCAAATATGGGTGTGACTAATCAGTGCCATACTTTGTGGCCATGTGACCAGTTTTTAACCATTCACAGCCTATGTCTCAGATTGCCCACGTTATTGTACATCCAACCCAGCTGTTGTTTTCAACAACATGCTGAATATCAGATTGTCAATTCGTTGTTTTCAGGCCGTGGGGCTAGTCAACCGTCACGAGTACTCGCGTCTCGCCTACTCGTTCTGGCACTACTTTATGCTAGGCAACAAAATTGTCGAGATCTACATACTATCTTTTCTGTCCTGGGTCATATTTAGCTTCCCATCCAGCGGGCAAAGGATGTGAAGACCACGCATGCTGTTGTCTCTGCGATTGCTGCTGATAATATGACATTTTTCTCAAATTTTATGTTTTGACATGTAGTTTAATATTTCACCATCAGATGGCAGTATACGCATTTTCTGCGGGCCGGCTACCACAATTTCAAGTACAATTTCTACGTGTACTAGTATGACACGAGCAGTATTCTATTTTTCTTTCAAATGTGAAAATTATATAATATACATGTAAGTAATTTTTGTCCAAAAAATATTTGCAAAATGGGCCATTTTGGTCATTTTCACTAAAATCTATTTGTTCAATAACAACTAGTGCAAATATTTTGTTCATTCATCAAGTAACATGTGTGCATGTTTTAAAGCCTAAGTAAAGTCAAAATAGATATGTTTGAATTTTATATTTTATATTGAAGAACACATTGAAATAAACACATTAATTTTTACAAAATCGATTTATCTTCAGTTATCGAAATATTAAACATTTTGAGGGCAATTTAGGCCATATTTTCACTGTGACATTTTGCCTCATTAGTTGTTATAATTAGTATTCATGACGTCACACCGGGATATTGATTTGAATTAGGGACTCAGAGTGTCATTCTGACGTTGATTTGCATGGTATCACAAATGGATATTATTGGAAGATGTAGCTATATAAATTTATACCATGATTATGTAGAGTGGTTCACCAACATTGCAACCATTCCTTTGATACTGCCCCTAGCAACCATGGTTGCTAAGGGCGTAACTCACAGCCCAAAAGCAAAATTGGTTTTAAAAAGCTTTGTTTGAGATGCATAAATGAAGATAATTGACATTTTTACTATCTTAAACCACATAATAGAATAATGATGCATACAGGCCCCTAGCAACCATGGTTGCTATGGGCTTTATAAAAAAATGGTTACCATGGTAACCAATTAAAATAACTAAATACTGCTTATATTTCATGTTGAAAATTGGAGATATTGAATTAAAATGATATCTTCAATCAAATATTTGATTTCAAGACTTTCATGTAGCTAATTAACACGTGTTCCCGTTGTGACGTCATGAATGCTCATTATATTACTTAATTAAGTATCGATTTTTGATTAAAAATTGTAATAAAAATCCTCATAACTTCGGAACTAATTATGATAATGACATGCCGTAAAAACCACAATGATCAGCACGATGTCCTCTTTCGTACGTGTGTTGAAAATGAGTTCTGAGACCCTACTTAGGCTTTAGTATACATGTATATATAAAAACATGATCGAGGTCACCATGTTACTTTTTGCGATTCATTCATCCATATAATTCCATAAACGAGAATTTTACCTAAAATTCACTAAAATAAAAAAATGAGATATAAACAGCCAACATACACAGGGCCCAACTGCAGTAACTTTGGAAATCATGCATCTGGTATCGAAAAACCGTGCCCTAAGAAGTTGTTTTTCCTTCACTGATTGTCGGCTATTATATTTGGCGGACATAACCCGGGCCCCATATTGTTTGCTGGATATTTGATTTGATGGTTTCAGGACCAGTTATCTGTTTTAACATAAACATTACATCTAATTGATTTGACGTGAGATTTTATCTTGCTATACCGTCAAATCCGCCAAATAAATTACAGTACCAATCTTGTGAGCAAGAGCGAAAGTGAACTAACAGATATCCATCAAAACTTAATTTATGCAAGACCAGTGTGCTAAAGCCAAAAAAGGTTATAGTGTTATTCAAGATGGATTATGGTGTGATACATGTGATTATGGGGTGATACATAATGTGATACATGCTCCTGACGAAAGCATGGAGCCTGAGCAAGATCCTCCGGCCCAACAATTAAATTCAGGATCACGCTGTCAAGAGTGTGACTATCGGGCTTTCAAAGGGTTGACTATTGGGCATCTTATCTGGTTCCAACAAACTCTCTATGACGTCCTCATTTAATCCAAGCTTGCCAGCAATGCTGATACTGCTCGAACCAGAATGAGTTTAGACTCATAACCCGAGAAGAGAGATCTCGACATGGTGGGGTGTTCTGTGTAACACGAGAAGCACCCTGGACAATGTCGAGCATCACCCACGTCTTGGATCGCCATTCCAAGAGAACACTTGGATTGAGATCCGGCTCCAACATGGCAAGCCACTTTCAGTGTGCTTCATGTACTATATGTATACGGGCCACCTCAACAGCCAACAAGTTAAATATCAGGGAACCGGAATTTTGACATGGTCAAGTCTGATTCATGTACGGAGAATTTCCTGGACAGTGAATCAGTGAATCAGTGAATCAGTGAATCAATCAATCAATTTCCAGTAGCAAAATAAAACGTATTTCCAGTAGCAAAATAAAACATATAAGTAACAAAAGGAAAATATAATAGCTACTGGGAGGTGACACACAGCCATTGGCTGTCTTCCTGTGCCACCTCCACTGGAACTCCAGTGAAACATAAAAAATCAAATAAAGAAATCCACATGAACTGAGTGCAATCAAATTAAAACCTATGAACATGAAGGACGACAAAATCATAAATCAATAAATATATGTGAATAGTGAATTCAATTATATATATTATGAAAATAAATAAACAAACGAATAGATGAATAAATAACTAAACAAATAAATATGCATATAAATACCAGTATATAAATGTGTTATATAAATATGCTGGACCACAATGTGCTTGGAGACACTCGTAATTGCGTGGTGATCGATGCGGTTGAATAATCGTATGTTTATATAATTTCGATCACCACAAGCGACCATGTCAGCAACTAATCAGTGAATCAACAGACAATGTATGTGTGAGCACAACATATCTTCAATTCATGGGACCTTCTACAAGTAGGGATCTTAATATGACATGATTCACTGCGTGTGAAGGGGTAAGGTCCACAAACCATCACTCAAGTCAATTGTGATCAGAAACTGGAAGAAGCTTGACGAAGGAGCTTTCAGCTTTGACTTTCTGCAAGTTTCGTGGCACCAGCTGCAGACTGCGACGAAACAGGCATACTCAAAATCAAAAGTTAATGCCACCGCAAACATGGTCCATTCTCACGTTGCATTCTCAGCTTGAGAAATGTACAATTTGTGTTTGTTGTTCGTTGGTCACCTGACAACATAAAGGTTCATATAGAAGTTGCTAAAAGATTTTCTCTCATGATAGTCGACAACCTGTTGGCATTGAAGGTTCGTCCTCTTGGAATGGTTTTACCAGTAATGTCTTGCAGGGTTGCTTCCTCATTATGCAGTTCTAGACCCACAAATTCTTGAAGATTTGATTTCTCTACATGTTGTACTTCTTTGTTGCTTGAGTCACTGAAGTGCGCATCCAAGATGGCCCACATTGGTGCTCGGGACGAGAACAAACAAATCACGATTATGACCAATTTACAGGCTGACATACAAACTGTTCGTATTGTATGTATTCTAAGACACGAGAGGACCCAAGTTAGAAATGATAGCTCAACTAAATACCTCGATATATTGCTAAAAATCCCCTCCACACATCGCTAATCCTTCCTGGTAAAATTTGTGGTCGGTGACTGCCAAGGCTAAAGTCAATGTTTGGAGGGATTTTCAACAACATTTCGGGGTATTTAAAGCAGCTGCCTTCGAAACCAGTCAATATTTTTTGAAAACTATATTTCATATTAAACATGCTAAACTAACTGAATGAAACATACTCAACTCAAATGTAATGGAAATAACCATTCCTCAGGGAAATTTTGCTCATTTGAACAGGCGGTTCTCGCGTAAATACAGGAACTGTATCCATCACACGCATATGTAAATGAAGCATAGAAGTGCGAGATAGACTGACAATTCCACGCAAATCATGGTATATCACTGATTATTTTCTCACAACCTCACTATATATGCACATACGAACTGGAAAATGTACTCGAAGTGGACTTTTAAGCGCAATTTGAGCATTTCTTTACATTCGGGGTTGATGAATACACTTCGTTTGTTTATTTACAAAACCGGTACAAAATGGGCACTAAACGGATGAAAAGACAACTCGGACGGACTGTAATCATCAAAATCATTGAGTACACTTCTTGTTATATTGCATTAGATGTGTTCAAGAAAAAATTGGTTTTGAAAAAAAATATTGCATACATTCGAAGTCAGCAGCTTTAAGTGCGTTGTCTTACATAATTTGGGTCCTCTCGTGTATCGGGGTGAATACAAAAAGACAATTTGGTGTGTTAACCCAGATAACTGTCATAATGACGTTTTTGACTTAGGATATCTGTCGAGGCGACCTGGCTGGTCTGACAATTGGCTCGGTAGAGATCCCGGGACAAAAACGTAATCTGACCTATTGTTATATAAATAAAACAGCGTCGCCCGACAAATCTGGAAATCCTCTAAAAACGGAATCCCATATAGTGCCCCTTCAATACTGGGTATTGATTCTATGTCTATTCCAGGATATTTAATCCACAAATCTACAGACAAATCTACACAGTATCCAGGAGAGGAAGAAGTTGGCAGGATGGTTTGCTTGGCTGCAGATGCAGTAGTCTATGCTCGTGCTCGTCACCTCCAAGGAGGAGGTGCAGCAGGAGGAGGAGAGGGTTGCTAGGGTGCAACGTCGCAGCCACCGGAGATGGTGGATCCGGCCGTGGCTGATGAGACGCTCTGCTATATGACCATTTTGATACTTTGATGACAGAGCTGGAGAGGGAGCATCATGGAGACTTCAAGCGTTTCCAATCTATGAGAAAGTTCGAAGAATTCTGTAATTTTGCATGGACACTCTACGCGCCATCTAATGTGTATCTGGCGGGCAACCACCGACTGCCTTTATATATCGGAGGCACTGTCGGACTGTCCAGCACAGGCTTCCGGCAATCGGCAGATGTTTCGGCCGCCAGGGAAGAACCGTCCGGACGTCAGTCGGCCACAGGCCGATGAATGCTAGCTGACTGGTTGGTCTCCCGTAGGCATCAAGGTACACATTCTCCCCCATTGCTACGTATGCCGGCCGGTCAGTGTACGATGTCCGGATAGGTGTCCACCAGTGATCTGCCAATGCCCGGTGCTTTCATGACCACTTGAGAGATATGTAAAAAAAATACCTGAAAAAAAGTTACCGGCGGCCGGAACATCGGTGAGAACCACCGAAATATTCGCATTGGTCGGCGACCGGTGCAAATGTGACCTAGGCATTAATGAGGGAGATTTTTCTGACCGGAAAGATGCAGTTAAATGTGATAATAGATAAAGTTCGTCTAAAAAAAGCATAAAATACACGAAAGTACGACAATGAGATGAATGTAGGCTACGCTGTACAGTATTTATTAAAAATAAACTTACGTTGCTCATTATCCTGGTCCACGTGAAAATTCCAATTCACAAAATACCGTGCATTATATTTTAAAGATAAATTTTGCGAACATTAGACTCTATTTTTTTTTTATTATTAAATTTGCTGCGATGTTGTTATTCCGAAGTATCCGCCATTTTCGGAAGATCACGTTGTGAAAATTCGTAGAAATGCCGGGTGTACATTTCGATCCACCAGTGATCCAGGATAATCCCAATGGCTGGGGACCATGTATGGTTCCGGATAAATATAAAGATATGCCGTATCAGCCATTCTCAAAGGCTGATCGCCTGGGAAAGGTAAACATCTGGGTGACAATATGCTATGTGTGCAGCTTGCTGACACTGACAGTGACACTCATCACCAGCTTATCACAGTTACTCACACTCCAGCCCAAGCGACGCGATCCAAGATGGCTCACATTGGGACGAAAACAAATCACGATTATGACCGATTTATGGGCTGACACATCAGCTGTTAGTTATCGCATGTATGCTAATACATGAGTCTGAGAGGACCCAAATTACATATGCTAATTCAACTAAATACCTCGATATATTGCTTAAAATCCCCTCCAAACATTGCTGATCCTTCCTGGTAAAATATGTGGTCGGTGACAGCCAAGGCTAAAGTCAATGTTTGGAGGGGATTTCCAACAATATTTTGGCGTATTTAAGTGCGTTGTCATATATGATTTGGGTCGTCTCGTCACTCGTGTATCTGAGTGAAAACAAAAAGGAAAATGGATGTGTCAACCCAGATAACGGTCACAATCGTGATTTGTCTGTTTTCGTCCCAAGCACCAATGCGGGCCATCTTGGACGTGCTCCGCGTCGCTTGGGCTGGACACTCTCAGACTCTGACACTCAGCTTTCAGTCAGATTTAGAGTCAGTGGTACTGTCAGTCACTCAGTGTGAGTGGTGATCATTGTTATGGACATTAAATGTGATAATAGATGATTTGGGTCGTCTCGTCACTCGTGTATCTGAGTGAAAACAAAAAGGAAAATGGATGTGTCAACCCAGATAACGGTCACAATCGTGATTTGTCTGTTTTCGTCCCAAGCACCAATGCGGGCCATCTTGGACGTGCTCCGCGTCGCTTGGGCTGGACACTCTCAGACTCTGACATTCAGCTTTCAGTCAGATTTAGAGTCAGTGGTACTGTCAGTCACTCAGTGTGAGTGGTGATCATTGTTATGGACATTATTAGCCACGATTTGGCGCCCCACCATTGCCAGGCATTAGCATTGGTCGCGAATTATTTCAATCCCACTACAATTCACAAACAACATGAACAAGTAGCTGCTTGCTCACAGGATGTATGAGCCATCCATCCTAAATTTCCAACATTCCAAATTTTGCCAACAGTGTTTGCAGGCCTTCTAATGAAAATGAAATCAACCAGTTCTGTAATCAGTAGAGACTGATATCCAATCTTTGTAGACCAGCAGTCTGTTTCCACAAAACAAGCTTCTGAGTTCTGATAATATTGAGTTGTTGAATTCTGAGATAGCATTGTGGCAAATTCAGGATAGATGGCATGTATTTCCATCTATTGTAGATCTGTCCAGCTTGTCTTAGGGGGTCGGGTGCCATCCTGCACTTGAAGTACACCGGAATTCACAAAAACAATCAACAATAGATCTACAAATTTGGAAAGTTTGACTGCTCCGCGAATATTTTCAGCACCTTTGAGTTGTCTTTGGCTGTCATTTTGCATAGTCACCAGGGCTCCCGATAGCGTAAAATAATGCGTAATTACGCATGACTTTTTGAAATTTACGCAGTGCTATCACGGCCAGTGCGTATGATTACGCACTCGAAAGATTTGTGGAAACTAATTTAAAAACAATGACATCGATTTATTAGCTCAAAAAACGAAGTTCTAGAAAATAATCAAACAATGTCAATTTCCGCCAAAAAACGCATGCGCAATGCACTCGCTGGCGAATAATTTGTGGGACACGTCATCAAAATTCGAGCACAATAAACTGCAGTGCCCCCGTGCGAATGGCTGCAGCATCGAAATCCTATGTGTGCGCCCCCTTGCGAATATAAATTTAAGGTTTTCCCCACTTTCGTTTATTCAACATGACTCGACAATGAATTGACGAACTATTCGAGAGCAAAACAAGTGCGTTTTCTGCAATAGAAGACCTTCAGAAAGCTACTGTGGGCAAGGGCTATCGTTGACTATTAGGATTGTGCTGAAATTTTAAGAAAAAAACTGGAGGATATGCGAGATTTGTAAACATAATGGAAGCTGTCACTTTGACTGGGAAAAAAAAATCACTGTACATCCATTTTTGAAAATTACTCCTTCATTTCAAAATTTACCCCTTGTAATTTGACCCATGGGGTACGGTACTCCTTCGAAAAAATCCTACCGGTAGCCCTGGTCACCAGTGCACTATTCTTCGCTCTGATTGGCTGAATCCAATTATCCTGGTAAAACTAGGCAGACGAAATGGTGGCAGGATGACAACAAAAAATACACAAGGAGCTGTCAAGAGTTTCAAATTTCGTATTGTTGATTGTTTAGGGTTATACCCCACATTTAAAGCAGAGAATGTCTGATACAGACCTCCTTATAATATATGTTGATTGTTATTGTCATACTTTGTCACAAATATCTGTGATTCTGTGATATAATGCACAGCGATATGGAGTTGAAATTTTGTTGACAGATTCGACACTGGTTTGATTTCATTTTATTCGGTATAAATAGCATATGAAGATCAAAAATACATGTATATGAAAGACATTAAAAAGCAGGATAATACATGAAAGTGAAAATACTTATTTCCAATGTTTTCCTAGAATCACATCACCCTCATAGTAACAGTACAGTTATAATGGTCTCATGTCTGTTTGTTTAATACTTCATTTGCTGCAAAATTTTATTGTTTAGGTTTGTAACTTTGTCTATAGAATAATGAAGATTCAATGTTACATCTAAGAGTAAAAATTATATTTTTCAGGTATCTGATTGGACAGGTGCAACTTACCAAGATAGAAGGCAAATGAGTAAGTCTGTAAATGAAAGTGGTTGATGACACATTTCTGTTTGTCTCTCTACCTTTCTGTACTGCGCATTACCAATATGTACTTTGATTGGTGAATAACATGTATGTGCAATTTCTTACACTGTGTGTTTCCGTCTGTCTGTAGATAAGTATTCCTCTCAGTTTGGAGGCGGAATCAATCCCTACGCTTACTTCCATGAGGAGGATGAGAGCACTTTCCAGCTGGTGGATACCGCTCGTGTACAGAAGCCTGTCTACCAGCGAGGCAGGGGACGCTTCAATCAGGTTTGTGATGTCTAATTACTAGCATATGTCAGAGTTTCATGTCTGCAGATTTGAAGGCACTCCCAAAGCAGATCTCAAGAAAGTGTTGAAATGTACACCAATTAGTTGTGTCATGTATGTGATAATGTAGAATATAATTATCAGTATGTCAGCTTTCCATTGAAAACTGCAATGGTTTTTGTTGTCAGAACAAAGTGCGCAAGGAGAGAGAACGAAGACAACAGCAACAGCAGAACATGCAGGTGTTGTCCAAGCTGCAGAAAAGTCGTGAGCGGTGGGTAATTTTTCTCTCGCTAGCTGTATTAATTAGTGTGACAAGGCCCACAGAGGGGCTTATGCAATAACTTTGGGAATCTCTGTGCTATGTGTTGATTCTCTTCACCTGCTTTGTGCTCCAGCATATCAGATTTGTCTGTGGCACTGAGTTTTGATTTAAAATGGATTTCAAATTTATAATTCTATGTAGAGATCGTCAGCGGCAGTTGCGTAAGTGGGCAAAGCAGTTTGGGCGTCAGATGCAGGAACAGAAAAAGGTGAACTAAAGTTTGTATTTCTGAGAGATATTTAAGGTTCTCAAAAAAACCTACATACATTCATGCTTATACGATTTCATAATCCATGGTAATACATTTCTTGTTACCTGCTTGTCTACAGGTGCAGATTCGTAACCGTGACGCTTCAGTCAAGGTTCGGGAAGACTGGGAGGTCATTGAAGAAATGGATTTCCCTCGTCTCGGAAAACTTTCCCTGCCCAACATCGAAGACCCAGAAGACCTGTATGTACTGTATTCCACAAGTGTACAGTGTATAATTTCGAAAGTACAACAAGCTGCATTACTTGTATATGTCATAATAATAAAAATTCCAGTGAAATTTGGTGCTGTATTTCTTCTATGAATGAGTAGTTGATCCTCATTTAGCTGTTGTTGGCTGTACTTTGTTCTGGTAAGCTATGACATGTTGAGAACTGGAATTGTTTCAGTATGACCTGCGGCTCGGTGGAATACTATGACAAGACGTACGACCGTGTCACGACGAGGAATGAGAGGCGCCTAAAACGTATCAACCGCGTCTTCCACAAAATCACTACCACTGATGATCCAGTGATACGTCAGGTGAATACTGTTCTAAGCTTGATGCATTTGGTGTGACTTTGGAATGAATTTTGACCATGGTTGTTGAAGCCAAAGAAGAGTAATTTGAAAATCACTTAAGAAACCTATTTTAGAGCTCTACATGTGTAGCGACTGTTGTATGTGTCATGAACTGTTGTATCCCATAGCTGGCCAAGAGTACTGGGAATGTGTTCGCCACGGATGCCATCCTCGCGACATTGATGTGCTGCACGAGATCTTCATACTCGTGGGATATCATAGTACAAAAAGTGGGCAAAAAACTGTTCTTTGACAAGCGAGATGATTCAGAGTTTGGTGAGTTTAATATGTATACAAACAAACAAACAAGTGAAACATATACCTATAAATGTCATGTGGTCACCTCAGTATTGTACGCAAGTATACTGGTAATTAGCATAATTGCCAACTAGTGGAAAATATAATCATGATAATGTGATGAATCTTGAACTGGCCATATCAGTTAGCATTGTGAGGTTTGCAGCATATATTTGAACAAAAGATTGGTGAATCGTGTCAAATTTTTTCCTGCAGACATTCTGACTGTGTGTGAGACGGCTACAGAACCGCCTCAGGAAGAATCAGGAATAAATGCTCCAAGAACGCTGGGCCTGGAGGCAACCTTTATCAACCACAACTTTTCACAACAAGTCCTCAAGATGGTATGATTCTCAGCTGGAAATGCTTGTTCTTTTCTAGTTTGATTACATGTAATTTCCAGGAATGAGATGAATAGCAGGATTCACACTTTTTCTCAAAAACTGATGAACCAATATCTTATCCAGCTGGTCTATAAGACTAAGATCTGATACAATTGAAGGTGCATAGAATCCCTACTTGTCTGGTCTGCCATAATCTACTCAGAAACATTTGCAAAGGAAACAAATAGTGTGATCATTTCCAAAACAGGGAGAAGAACGATATGAAATGTCGAAACCAAACCCTTTTGTTCAAGAAGACGATGATGTGGAAATAGCGTCTGTTGCATATAAGTAAGTCTCCCATGAATTGTGAACAGAAAACGATTGGAAAATTGAAAATGATGACAAAATTGACTCGGGAAGTACATCTACATGTGTCTCACCAATACAGTATGTAGCAGTACCAAAAGTGAATGCTTGGGTAGGCACTAGTTTTGCATGGATACATTATGATTGTTCCTCTCAAACAGGTATAGAAAATGGAACCTAGGCAATGACATAACATTGATAGCGAGATGTGAACACGACGCAGTAGCACAGGGACCCAACAATGAATTACAAACGATGATCATCAAAGCTCTCAATGAGTGGGATTCAAAGGTACTTTGAACATCTTGACTTATCAGAGACTTTCATAAATTCTACTTCTTATATCCTGCATTATACACATGTACACATCAAAGCTGGAGACTTAGCTAAAGCTTAGAAGTATAACAAAGATGTACTAGTGACAAACAATGATGTAGTCAGACTGCTGGAATGGTTTTGTGGATGAGCTTCTTTCTTTCACCAGGCGGCTGGTGGAGTGGACTGGAGGTCAAAGCTCGATAGTCAGCGCGGTGCAGTTCTGGCTGCTGAACTCAAAAACAACAGCTTCAAGCTCGCCAAGTGGACTATGGGTGCATTGTTAGGTGGCATAGACCAGATGAAATTCGGGTGAGCTTTGAAACTTCTCTTACAACTCCAAATAATAACTCAAAACAAAGGAAGGTTCCGCAAAGGTTACTTATACAAGATCTTGCACAATGAGTCTGATGTTTTTTTTCTCTGCCCTAATAGGTATGTATCGCGAATGAGCATCAAGGACTCAAATCGACACGTGATCCTAGGCACCCAGCAGATGAAGCCTGTGGAATTCGCCCAGCAAATCAACTTGAACATGGACAATGCATGGGGCATCCTGAGATGCGTCGTTGACATCTGCATGAAGCTCAAGGAGGGCAAATATCTTATCCTGAAAGATCCAAACAAGGTATGGGCATAGCAATTATATATCACATGAATTCGTCTTAGTTTTATTTTCAACCAGTGATACTGAATCAGTCATTCGAATGCAATTTTGCATTAACAGCCTACAATACGCATCTACGACATCCCAAACAACACTTTCGAAAGTGACGAGGATGACGATGATGATGATGATGATGATGACGATGAAGAAGAGGATGAGGAGTCAGAGGATGATGATGAAAGTGATGATGAAGAGGAAGAAAGAGAGAAAGAGAAGGAAGAAGGTGATGAGAAGAAGCCGAAAGCACCAGAGACAGCAGACGAGAAGGAGAGTGCCGACAAGGAAGGTGCTGCTCCGAAAGAAGATAAGAAGGATGAAAAGTCTGATGGTAGGTACTGTTGATTATTCAAAATACTTGAAAAGGAAAGGTGTTAAAGTTAATTTCAGAGAATTATGCTGGTAAAATGTTTGAGATTTATGTCAAGGTATTGTTTTTCAGATTCTCCAAAAAAATCTTGAAGAATTCATCACCATAGGAAGTTTTGGGGACTTGTGCGTGACCACCGGCATTATTGATACAAACACCCACGGCGTGTAACAAATTGTGTTGTGGAAGTATATTTGTGAAAGAATAATAAGTAACTGGGGATGTACCTCTGTTAGATTTCTGTGTTCTGTCAGTTTAAGTTTGATTTTGACAACACGAACTGAAACGGATGTTGATTTGGCACATCATACTAGTATATATATAATACTTTACTACATTGATTTTGTTGACTGGCAAAGTACAGTTACATCATCATTACCACCTCATTGTCCAGCTACAAAGAAATTCGTGGAGAGAAAATTGTGAATCATGAATTGCGAGAAAATTGTTTGTGGATCTGTTGTCCTAAGTTATTGTATAATAAAGTATAAAATATCTGCATGTTGGCTTCATCCATGTTGAGCACTGTATCGTATCCAGTAGTTGTGCATTTCTGACATAACTTGTTTGTACACTAAAGTTACATAAATTCATGTAAGAGTTATTTTGGAGATGATGACGATGTTGAACAACTCGAATACAACTGGTGGCCATGAAAGTTTGCAAGTACCGATAGTACCAGTGTCTTACACATGATTTCAGTCGACGAGGCATTGTTACATGTTGGCTGTCGACCCCATAGATACATTGGAAACTTGACCCCATAGATACATTGGAGACCTATGCTATGGACAGGAAGTTTGTACTAAGTGAAAAGGAACTGGCCACACACAAAGTACATTGTAGGGTAGAATGTGAGGACAGAATGAGAATCTGGTAGAATTTCAACATTATCCTACAATGCAGTTCCCAATTTGAAAGAAAAAGGTCCCTTGATTTCTTGTATTATAAATATCTTGTATACAAATTTCAATATTCAACTCAATTAAACAACACATAGCCGATATTATAAATATTTATTTATATAGTCCGTGCAACATGTACATTTGAATGAGCCACAGATATAACAAACACATTGGCATGTACATGTAATGGCAACCATGTAATTCATATCAATTCAATGCGTTCTAACGATTATTTCTAGTGCCCACTCATCAACTGCCAGCAGTCCATTTAGGTACACAAGTACAGACACACACTACAGAATATATTCTAAACTATGTTCTTAAAATAAACACAAGGAAACAGTTCTGGGAATCATTGCCTGATATGTACATGAGATTGTATTTATCACCATGATTACACATGTTTGCCACACTAAAGTGAATACGTTTGGGCACAAGTATTTGTATGGTACAAGTATATAACTCCAAAATATAGAAAGATATTTGATATAAAAGAAGGTGAATAGGAAAGATAGAAAAATAATTATCATCTCGCACATGTATTTATCCTTATCTAAATTTACAACATTTACAGGTGTAAAGAATGCAATTGTAAAAACTCAAAAACATATCAAGTTCTTCATGAATGCATTCGAATACATGTATATGATACTTTGGAATTATATAATGTATACTATCATGGCAAAATAAATATATGCAATCATTGCACATAATCCCCTTCTACATATATGTACTAAAATTATCCCCTTGTCATACACATACAATGTATGAAAATTTCACAAACACATACGTTACTGCATGTCCCGTAGGCAAAGTATAACATGCACTCATGTCTACACAAATCATAGCACCATCAACTACAATTTGACAATTTTATGTTGCACCACATTCACGCATACATGCTAGATCTATATCAATATATGTAAATGTACTGCAAAAAGTGCTTCAAGTGATCAGAAGTAGTCTGCCTTTAGCAGTACGTGGTGTACATATATTTTCCATCACAATCGTATTACAGCTTGGCCACTTTTAGAGACGTCCATGCCACCTTGGTTACTGCCAAACCTGGAACAGACAGAAATATAAAACCATAATTACCTCGATATGAAGCCACGGATTAGATCTCAAAGACATTTTCTGCTTGGCAGGAAATATAACAATTGCCGCCAAATACTCGAGCCATAATTTCCTGACTGATAAATCGCAGGAAATGGGGGACCAAGAAGAATTACTTCCTGTGCCACTATGTCTCTTTACAAGTCCTGATGGAGCAGGCTTAATGCTAATAGAAGCCCATATTAAATCAGGTATTGATCAGAAAGTTGCTTCGTCCTGAGTCCACTGATAGAAAATTGGGCATGACATAAATGCATTTTGGATTCTGTGCAGGCTGAGTGTTTGAAGATTGAAGATGATTTAGCGGATTAAGATATATAGGGAGAAGTGAGATTGGCAGAGAGGGAATGGGGGAAGGGGGATGTAGTAGAGGCATGGGGTGGTGGATTGTTGCTTTGTGCCTTTTCGTCTCCCGAAGAGATTTCTGCTCACCAAAGTAATGACAGAATAAGACAGCAGGAGCTAATTTGGGAAAGGGTGATTGAGAGGAGGAGAACAGTGGGACTTCTTCTACTTGTGGGCGGAGATAAAGCTCGGAGAAGTATGTGCCTCGGGAAACAGGAGATACTGAGCGCTGGACAGACTTAATTGGGAGAGTGGAACATTAACTAGAATTTAGCTCATTAGGGACACACACTGGAAAGGCAGATGATGTCCAAAACAGTCTTTGCACAGTCCAAGACTTCCTCATTATTTATAATTAAAACAACACAGTAAACAAATGGTTTTAACAAAACTGCTCGCCCATTGTGTTTAGCTTGTTTTATCAGAGCATGTAAAACCTGTCACATAAGAGACATACCTTGTTTTGACCACTGAGCTATATATCAGAGAGCCTAAAATAACAAGGGGTGGCACACTGGCAGTTAACTATACCAGGAATCTGTTCTGATCACTCTTTCACTGGTATTAAAATACGTCATAATGTATTAACCACTGGTGTCAGAATTTGTTGGCGAGCCCTTCCATGGCGAAACTGGTTTTTTACTTGCCGGAATCTAAAGATTTCGGCACGTATGTTGGTTCGTTCGTGGATTTGTTTGTTTGTTTGTGTCCAGCCTAGTGTCCACAATTCTTACTTTATTTCTCTCAAAGTTGGTGTACATATTCTCTAGGACACCGGGCAGAAAACGTCCTATTTTGTTGTATCTAGGTCAAAGGTCAAGGTCACGTAAAATGTCGAAAACACATAAGTGCTCATAACTCCGGTTCTAATCGTCGTAGAGACTTCAAATTAAGTGCATATGATAGATATACTCGAGTTCTATCTCTTGTGACCTTGACCTTTGACCTTGACCTTGAGAAGTTCGCCTGAGGTCGAATATTTGACCTTGGAGGTCACCTCCTCCGATTTTCGATCTGATGCTTGGAAACGATGTGGGACCGGTCCCTTATGGGCAATATCAATTTTTAGCGCGATCGGTCAATTCGTTATGACGTAATTGACGTTTCTATGGCAACGAAATCGGTCCCATTGTAAGCAAAATTGCAGGTTTCAAGCTGTCCATGCTGATAAAAGCGTCAATAATGTGCTTAAAAATCCAATAATACACCTGTTCATAGCCAAGGATGAGTTCTTTCGTTCCACGAAATTTCAAGGTCAAAGGTCGAGAGTCAAGGTCAATATTGACCCGCAAGTGAAAACCATGTAGTTCACTATATCTCAGGAAGTAAGCAAGATAGAGACACGAAAGTAAATTCCCAGGATTGCAATCACTTAGCATAACAACTTTTGTATTTACACCTAAGGCGTATGACCGATAGCCTTTGCAAGCGCCTGAGGTCGAAGTTGACCTCAAAAATGACCTTGACCTTGACCTTTTGCCAAAATATCGAGTAGTAGCTCGTTTGAAAGGTCTTCGAGAGTACTTTCCAAATCTGTTGTTATTTTCGGAATCGGACGTCAATTGACGTCATAATGACGTCAAACGTGATTTCAAACTGACATTTAGCCCTTTTGAGTGTCAGATGTGCAAAGTTATAGCATTTACTGCAGATCTAACAGATGCAAACGATGTGGATTTTGTCTATGATGGTCTCTATCAATTTTTAGCTCAATCGACATATCCGTTTTGACGTAATTGACGTTTTTGTGACAACAAATCGGTGAAATTTCAAAGGAAACTCATTATTTGAAGATCTTATGATCTTGTTCGGTTATGATATAACTCATATAAACACGATTTTATCATGCATGTCCAAAAACTCCATTCACAGTTAGTTTGCAGTATAGAATTGACGCCAAATGACGTCATAATTACGTAATCATTCCGGCAAGTGTGTGGCCTATGGCCTCTCGTTTATTTGTCACTGTACATACTGTCAAATGGAAGCGCCCCGTCTTGGCATTTGAGCTCGACCCTCATAATATTATTTGAGACTACTTTCAGAGACAGCAACAGTCCATTTACAACGACAAACAGCCACGAGAGATCATCTGTGACATAAGGCCATTTTCCATGGTCATTATATGGGGGTGGTATCAAAATACAGGTTTTACTGTTCTCTAGGCGATACATGTGCAAAGAAAGAGACAATGCTGTATATTCAGAACTGTTATAGATTGTTCACCTTGACAGTGCTGTCGACGGCACCTGAGAAGAGCTGATGGCCTCGAGACACGGCTAGACACGCCACACTCCCCTCGTGACGCAGCAACGTCTGCCGACATATCATGTTGTCCATACTCCATACCTGCATCAACAGCAAAACTTCACGTGTATTTTTTATTAACTTCTGTAGGAAGAAACACATTATAGAATCAACTCATGGCCATTCTCCTGAAAGAGATATTTTCTTAATTGAACAAAAGTCAACATGTATGTGATATATTAATGGACATGGATGTACATATATGTACAACATATCATGTGCATGTGGTAAAATCTGCAAGAGTACATGTATGTTTTACTAAGTTATCATGAATGCTATATTTTTTTCTGTATTATGTCTGAAGTATTGATAATTCACTGCATCATCCATGTGCCGAGCTGCTAATACATTCATCTCTACCACATCCAAACTGTCACCAGTGGACATAAAACTGTGGGCAACTGAACAACCGCTTCCATCTGATTATTACACGTACCATCCATGCCCTTGGAAGTAATAATTTGGTTTAGAATTAATTCAAAAGTACATGTTCAGCATTATGACTGCAATAAGTCCAATGGTCCAGAAAACCATGTACATGTGGGATGTGATAAATTTTTTATTGCAACTATCTTGACCCAATTCAGACTGTTTCACCAGTGTGATTACAGACATCAATGCATGTATACATCATTTACCACAATATTTATATGTACATGTACATGCAAAACATAGAACTGAACAGAACTCAAATTTGTTCTGTATTGTAAAAAGATGTGAACATATGTCTACCATATAAGTTGTTCATTAGCATTATCATCATGGTATGAGGAACTAAGATTTCACTCCTGTGGACTAAGTTGATAATTAACCAAAATTCCACAAGAACCTGATATGGGCACTGGGCAGTAGCATCAAAACAAAAAGAGTTAAATGGTGATGTATCAGTGTCAACTATTCTACTCAGCCTGGTTCTATTCTGGGAATACTCTGCAATTGCATCAACTTTATTGCATACAAGGGTAGCCATGGTAGATGTTGCTCGACATGCCATCAGCATTTCTATCTGATGTGCTCATCTCCCTTGAGATGTGAACTCTTGACCAATCAGAAAGCTTTCAGGCACTAAACTGTTACTCCACACTGACGGTGTTTCGAGTGGGAGTGTGTCGGGCAAAAGCCCTAGCTAGTGACAAGTGTCTGTGGTCTGTGAGGCCACTACAGCACACTTGCATGTGATACCACTCATGTGGAGTAATTGCTGTAACAGGCACATCACTGCCGTTACTGCCCATAGTCACGGCATAGAGCTAATTGGATCAGAGGATTATTGCAAGGACATAGTCACAGTGAGTCAGGTCCCTGGGTGGATGCTGATCGAAGTGCCAATGTCATCGACAGATTGAAAGACCACATCGTTAACTAACTACAGACCGCGGCAACACGTAATTTGTGCATGAGCTTGGCATTTCACCAGTTCGGGACCAGAGAATATTATCATCCATTGCACAGTGTTGGCATTTTAAACTGCTGGACGTTAAACTGTTGGCATATCTGGAAGTTTATCCACACATAATACAACAGTATCAATGGAGTACAGCATGAGAAGTGTGATTTTGTTTGTGGCTATCATCTCACTGAATTTGGGTAAGTGTGAATTTGCTAACGTTATCATGGCTATGTAGTTTTATTTATGCTTATTCTATAACTACAACTTCAGAAACATAATATAAATTGACCAGGTACATGTATGTGAAGAGAGTCATGAAATAATACAGTTTTTTCAAAGAAAGAAATATATACTTAGCACATGTATAACATAATATGATCAATGATATATAACAGAATATTATTCAAGCTCATACTTGTTCATCAATTGTAAAATAAATCATGTTTCAAGTGCTTCTGTATGTATTTGACCGAAGTGTCCTTCCCAAAAACCTTCGACAAGTTCCCTTATGTTCGATGAATGTCATCAAGCGTACACTTGTTACTTAATCATATCTTCCATTATGCATTATACCATGATGTTTAGGCTACATTAAATATCACCATATTCATCACTTTTTTTTTTATATATGCCCCACTAATTATTTGCATACATACACGTACAGCACATGTAAATGTATTCCAGCATTGGCACTAGCCAAGCCAGTGAGAAACAATGACCCATTGCAGGCGATTGTTGATAGCGAGGGAAAACAGCTTCAGCACGGTCTTAAGCCTAAAGGTATGACTCATAGAATACTTCTACAGTATATTTATATTTATTCATACATCAGAGAGGATCCCTGGCTACCTGTACCCCTTTGATATAACATTCACACTACAGTAACTTATGGCTGGAGCGACATCTATTTCCAGGGTGGGAGCCTATGTACCTGCCAGAGGGCGTGGAAGGGCTCGCTGCTGATGGTGACTGGACAACAGAAGATCTCATCAATTTCTTACAGTACGTCGGATAAACTGACGAACTACAACACATGACCAACCGTCATCATATAGAGTTTCATTTTGTTTTCAATGAAACAGTCAAGATTTTTCATAAATTTTACAAGTTGGAATCATCAACAGTGTGTATGGTGAATAATATTGAAGTTGAAAACACTTGTTTCCTTCTAAATTTGTCTGTGTTGCACCATGTATATGTGAATAAACTTATGATAAAACACTAATTAATTCATCAAATAAGACCTCAGTTCAATTTCAGCATTGTACCATGTTGCACGTCTTGTCTGAGAAGACCACTGGTATCTGCTTATAAATACATCTACGTATCTTTGGTCTGTGTACCATGTAACCTCTATGATTTATGAACATGTACAGTGTATGTATACTTAACACTCCTTAATTAATGGTCATGTAAACTCACGCAAGCATTAGCCTCCCATTCCTGCTTTGTATTCTAAATCTGTTGAATACTGCTTGTTACATGCAGCATAAAATGGAACCTGACAACCTGTGTTCATCATATAATATTTTAAGCATTGTTTTTGTTTAAATTTGGATTTATACTTTCTTGATATATTTTAATTTTTGAATGATTTTCTGAATAAATTTATTGTGATCGTCAAACTCATTTTTATAAAGTGTGAAATTAATAGTGGGTTTTGCATAGTGAAACGTTATTCAGTAATTTCACTTATGTATTACCAGTACATGTGTACCGACTCCTGGTACAATGTTTGCTAAAGATTTCCTAAAGAACATAATTGTTCATGTTACACATATATTTATACCATGACACGGTGGCATTAGGATGATAAGGGGGCTTCCACTTATTATATATATAACTTCTTGAAATAACACCATGTTATAGTGACTATCACAACAGCTAATATGATTAATACACATGATGAACCAACAACACTCCCATCACATTATTAACCAAGCACGTCAACTTATCAATTTTACCTTACCAAGTAGGCGATGACTTGTATGCACATGTATGTTCTACCTATGATCCCTCTGTAAATGGCATACTTTCCAACACAAACATGAACAATCCCAAAACATTCATAAACAAAGTGCACCTTGATGCCCTTCATGGCCATCCACTGACACCAGGACATCTATATCATATCACATACATACATCAAGTATGGAACAACACCGGCACTGGAGCATTCACTGATTTATAACAGAGCGCAATCATGATATTTCCCATGCAATGAGCAAACAATACTCTAAAAGGACTAATTTTGGCGGACGATTTATTTGGTGGATTTGGCGGTAGGGGAAAAACCGCCAAATTAAATCGTTCGTCAAATTAACTAGATATATGTTAAGAAATACATGTGGTTTAGAAACCGCCAAATTTATTCTCCGCTTAATTACGTGGGGCTCACAACCGCCAAATTTGATAGTCACCAAAATTAGTCTTTTTACAGTACTTTGCAACACTAAACATTGAGGCTGAATGGGGGAGGTGTATGCATTTGTTCGATGTAAAACCTTGTAAACAGCAGTACATGTATGTACAGGTATGTACTTATCGTATTGATTTGCATAACTATATATTAGGCATATTATATTACGATGGCGATATATCATAATGTACAGTTGAACATGTTTGTATATCATAGCCTATATGTCATTTTAAGCATTCATGTCACCAAATTATCATTGATGATGACAAAGTAATGGTACAAATTGAATCATAACTGACCCGTAAAGACCTGTCGTAGGATGCACTGAACACTTTGGTGCCACTGGCAGTGTGGAGGACGGCTAAGGCATACACGGTGCCGTTATGACCCTGCAAAGGTTCCAGCTGCTCGAAAGAATTCAGCTCCCATACCTGAAACGTTAGCAAATTATTTTTAGAAAAGAACATAACAGCCGAGATACCAGTTTATTTATCATAGAACTGCTACATGTATATTTCAGTGTATGACGATGAATGTTAGGCATAATATACATCAGATCAGAGTCATCTGAAGATGGGAGTGAATAAAACATCATAGTTTTACTTCAGATACTATATATTTCACTACTAACATGGATGCGGTTTTCGTATGTGCCACACAGTATATGGTGGTTGGTGATGGCTATGGAGTAAACGCTGCCTCCAGAAGTTTCCAGGTCTCGTAGACACTCAAGAGTGTCCAGATCCCAAATCTTCAACAAAAGGAACATGTATGGCTTTAATAATGACATTATAACTGATTCACTTGTCAAGATAATTTATAACCCAGCACAGTATATTTCTGGTGGTAACTACCGGTATGATGCAGCATACCTTGATTGTCTGATAGGAGCCGCCGTATAGATGCTGTTGTGTGGCCGCCAGCGCCCGTACCCAGTGGTTCAACCCTGTAATTTCCTGCTTCAAGTCCATAGTGAAAGTGTCCCACACCTGTGCGTTTTATGGTAAACACAACAAAGTCCAAAATATGTTTGCATTATGATGTAAATAAAGTAATACTGGTAATATAAGTTGACTGGATCGTATATCATGGATAATGTAATCATGTCTAGATCTAATCAACTACATTTAGATCTAAAACTCAATATAGGCTATCAGATTTTACCTTGATGACCTTGAGAGAGCCGCTGAATAGCATGTGTTTAGCTGACACTAGAGTACAGACAGGGTTCTCATGTGCGGCTACAGTCCTGACACGTTCGAAAGTTTCAAGGTCCCAGACCTGTAAGTATACATGTTTGTAAATATTAGCAGGTTACATGTTGATAAACGTAACCTGAGCAGTAAATTGAGAATTATCAATGGTTCATTAGCCTGTTCGAAAACAAATTTTATTAAAACCGGAAATATTGATACCAAGAATAAAGAACAAGTACAGCTGCTCACGAATAAAATATGAACCCATCTATACATCTATGTATATACTTTTCACGAATTTTTCACCAGATATTATCTGGATCAGATCAATGGCAGTACTCAAGCTAGGCCATACTGACCAGTATTCTGGCGTCCTGTGACCCGCTGTACAGCTTGGTGCCACTCACACAGAGAGCGAGTACAATGCCCTTGTGTCCGTCTAGGGTCTTGACACACTTGTATGTTGTACTTGTGTCCCAAACCTGCAGTTACCATGGTTACATAGTGGTCAGTTTACTTACCAGTTATGACACTTGAACTTATTGTTTACATATAATTCATTGCTTTTGTATGCTGTTCTAATTCATAATTATTTCATACCCTTTCGTTTCTTCCATATACATGTACCATCACCCGAAATTCACTGAACATTAGCAATCCATGTTACCAAAAGTTACTATTGATAATGTGAACTTATTTCAACGTCGTCATTAATATCGGTACTGGTGTTACTTACTTTGATGGTTTGGTCAGAAGACCCACTAAAGAGGTAGTCACCATAGACACACAGACACCAGACAGGACCCTGGTGTCCCACGAAAGTCCCCTTGCACTTGAAAATCTGCTGCGGGTCATATGCTGTCAGGTACAAAATGTATAGGTAATAGTCTTCTTGGTCTGAATAAGTTGTAATATCATTCACATACTTGTTACATATTGTTACAAATATGAGGAAACTTACCCCCCAGTTGTCCTGACGAAGCACTGATTCTGTCGTGAAGCTGCTCTACCTCGTGCTGCAACATTACACACAAAATATCATAAATATAGGAAATGTGTACAACTTGAACATGGAAACTCTAAGACGATGAGTGGCACATGATTGCTAAGACGTACAAAACAATATTTCGAAGGACTCGGTTCATGATTACCGTTAGTTCTCCATAAGTCTGTCGACTCTCCCCGAGTAGAGCATCGTGTTTGTTCTCTAGCACCTCTGTGAGAGAATAAACAAACTTCAACATTTCGCAAGCACACAGCGGGAAAGTACAGATCTATTCTAGTGCATCAGTTAGCCATCACTTTAACTGAATGGGAACTTGCCTAATTTCAAGTCGACGTCCTTCTCAAG
Source organism: Terebella lapidaria (assembly GCA_949152475.1). Taxonomy (NCBI): domain Eukaryota; kingdom Metazoa; phylum Annelida; class Polychaeta; order Terebellida; family Terebellidae; genus Terebella; species Terebella lapidaria. The sequence goes on from OX424555.1 coordinate 76,133,186, forward strand.
CGTCTCGACTTTCTCGGAGAGTTTGCTGAGCATGGAGCGGAGGAAGCCGACCTCCTGTTCCTTCTGGTCTAGGCGAAGGGTCAGGTCGCCGATCCGTTTGTCCGTCCGCTGGATGTAGTCTTTGACACCCTCGTACTTACACGACTCCAAGTGTGCTGCCAGGTCCTCAACCTTGCCATTGAATGGACAGCTGGGGGAGAGGGAAGGGGGATAACGGAATTCTTTACCCCCAATATGTGTACTAGGATATGAATTATTCTTTGGTGAACTGGTATACCTTGAGCACATCATAACAGTGTGTAGTCAATTATTCAGATTGGCGTCCTCTTCTGATACATCTACTGGTCATGAAGTTAATGTGTAATAATTATTTTTTTCCAACATCAGTACAGTAAACATCCGTTACAACAAAGTCGAAGGGACCCATGTGAGTACTTCGTTATAAAAGAAATTTGTATTAAAAGAAGTTTAAATGTTGTTTATTTTTCCATGTGGCTTCTCTCAAAATAGGAACAAAAATAGTTTGTTTTTGTTGTTAAATTGATACATGTTTCCGTTTGGTAGCCATGATGACTTTTAATAAATTAGTTCATAATTTGCTTTAATCATACTGTCCGCCATGTAAAACGTGATCAACATTCTATTGGTACATAATCTACTCAATATGACAAAATCTGCTCGGCATCATGTGAAAAGAAGACTGTAACTACCTCTTGAAACAATATAGCCGACCTGATTGCAATCGACTAATGACGCGTGCAGACAGCCGACAACTAAAACCACAGTCTGTATTGCACTAATAGCCAATGTATTCGGCCACGATTTCACTCTGAGGCGCGATTGTCAAGAAACCAATGGGGCGTGAAATTAACCGGCTTCAATGACTTCGCTTTAACCGTAGTAATTTCAATGTATTTGATGGGGTTGGGACCAACTCATGTGTTTGATATAAGCGAAATTTCAAAATATCCATTTCGTTATATCTGTCTTAGTTTGTAATGTAATTGAATGGGGACTGGGCAGGACCACCAACCTGCTTCGTTATAAGTGGGTACTTCGATATATCTGACTTTGAAATAACGAGAGTTTACTGTATATCTCTTCCTTTCTTGTTATATTACATGTATCAAGTACTGACCCATGTTTTTGGTGGGGACACTTCATATGTTGGCATGTCCTCAGATGCTCCTCAAGATCCTAAATTACAGACAGACGAGGGCAAAGGCATTGTGAGCAGCAGGGCAAATAATCAATTTCAGTTTTTTAAAAGTAAACCAGTATTGCATTTTTGTGGCCCTCCATGAAGAGATCAATTTACATTACAATGAAAATCCATCTGTTTCGGAAATCAAGCACCAACCTTTTTGAGGAGCATGGGACAGTCTGGGTTGTGGGGGCAAGGGATCGGTGCGTATTTACAATTCTCTTCATGTTCTCTGAAATATCGATTACCACATGATAGGTACTAGGTAGTGACAATTGGAGGAATCCATGCTGAATAGATATTCATAACTCTTGAACCAATGTCATTGTCATAATGCACATATAAGCAGAACATTTATGTGTGCATTATGACAATGAACATTCAGAACATTTTTTTTTTACCTTCTGCTGTTGAGTCGTATAATATCTGGACAACCTAGTGGGTTGACCTCATAGCTGCCTTCAGGGCTGGTTTTTCTCAAGCCATATTTACAATGTATAGATAACTCGTTGATTTGTTCTGCTACTGCTAAATTGGCCACGACAATTGCCAGACTGATGTTGTCAACGGGACAGACTTCTGTAAAACAAGGTACCGGCAAATTTTATTCATCAAACTTGCATGGAGACACAAATACTGTTTATTATACAGATAATATGGTGTATCTTGAGACAGTCATATATTCGTGTAAATCACCTTTCTCTTTGGCTTGGACACAACGCTTGCAAAAAGTGTGCTGGAAAAAGATGAAAACACGATGAACAAATTCTGGAATATCATGCCTATAAGATATTAGTCCTAATTGATCATGTTGGTGTCTCAATCTCAATGAAAAATATCCATATTTTCTTTAGACTAACCCCACACGAAACTATCACAGGATCACTGAAAACTCTGTTGCAAAGCTGACAGAACAGCTTCTTTGTGGGTGGCTCCACAAACAACGTCACCTCCTACCAAACAGAAACTTGCAGTGTTACTGCATTATGCTTTAGGTACACAAAATTATGTATACATTTTCCCTGGCATAAAGCATTTTTTTCACACTGTAAACATGATAAATATGTTAGAAAAGGGTGAGTGAGTGCTGTGTGCACATGCCTCCTCCTTGGGATCGGACTCCCCGGCCGACTTCCCTGAGGTAGCCATGGAATCTGGAGGTGTCAACGGCAGGTACTCTGGTTCTAACTCCTGCAGAGTGATAGACTTTAGATATACACGTAACAAAATGAGTTCAGGAGGAGATCTTTATAGAATATCGACTTCAGCAACTATATTAACTTCCATACTTTATAGGACATAGGTTTCTCCGGCGCTGTATAGCTGTCCTCGCATGCCGTGGTGCTGGTGTCCTGTTTGAAGTAGCCTGAGCTGCGTGGTGAGTCACGGTCTTGGCTCTGTGCGGGGGGTGTTGCTACGACTCCCTCACTGGGAACATCTTCATCGTTACTGCTCAGGTCACCTCGCAGGTGGTCTGGAACTGAACATTGTGTTCATCAATTTGAATTATGTTTACCATGCTACATTTAGATCCGTACACCAAAAATTAGCCCAAAGGCTAAGATAGGTTACCGGACAATTTTGGTTTGGCCATGGCAGCATTGGCAGGTAACAGACCTTGAGATTTACCAATCAAGGTTCGCAGTGTAAACATATGACCTTGGGATTTACCAATCAAGGTCATCCGTATGAACTTCGATGTAACCATTACATGTATGTGTGCGGCATTTGATATTCTATATGTTGGGTGGAATCGTTTAGGCCGCTCAAGTCAATTTACACATTCCAAGTCAGACATTTGGCACTCAAGGTCATCTGACGTCAAGTTCAAGGTCATCATTAGTTGTGCCATATATGTCTTCCTATATGTTCATAATGCAAACAGGAGCTCTATCTGCAAGCATTTCATCTACAAAGGCAAATCTGGGCATTTTTTGACCCCAAAATGGCTGTTTTGACCTTTCAAGGTCATCCAAGGTCAAATTCAAGGTCACCACACAAGTCGCCATATATGACTTCCCATTTGATAGTGCCAATTTCTAAGCTCTATCTTCAAGCGTTCTATGAGTACAGTCCTGACAGCTCCCATTATGAAGGCAAAAAGTGCCGAAAATTTTTTAAGTCCAAAATTTTTTTCAAAGGGTGAAAATTTTTTTTTGCCTAGAAATGGCCCAAAAGTACGGAAGCGTATTAGGGCCACATGAGTTTTTTTAAAATTCAATTTGTCGACTTATTATCTCGATAAATCGAGTTAGTTATCTCGATAAATCGACTTAATATCTCGATAAATCGAGATATTATCTCGATAAATCGTGATATTATCTCGATAAATCGAGATATTATCTCGATAAATCGACTTAATATCTCGATAAATCGAGTTAATTATCTCGATAAATCGAGTTAATTATCTCGATAAATCGAGATAGTATCTCGATAAATCGACTTAAAAGACTCAGACATTTAAAGTACAAGTAAAATGAATATGCATCGACCATGATATAGGCATTTCATTGGTTTCCTTGTATTGGCAACAATAGGACAAAGAAAATATACTGATAACTCATATTGAAAACTTATGGAGTATATGATTAACAGTCATTACATCAATCTCTGAAATAATACCAAACTATCCAATTGGAGAAGCCGCACCGATTTTATGAATATACCTCATTTCATGTTTAATAGCTAAATAATTTCTAAAAAACAAAACAATTATACCATTTTCATTCATGAACATGTTGCATCTTTCTAAGAGATAGTGATATAGGAACTTCACTATGGTTTTTAATTCGGTAGTTTGGTCTCTATTATTCAATATTTAATGTTGTAATGGTCCATCATATAACCCTATTCAACATAGTGTTCAATATGAATAATGTGACTTGAAACATATTTCCATTTTACTTGAACTTTAAATGCCCAGGACATAAGTCGATTTATCGAGATAATTAACTCGATTTATCGAGATAACTAACTCGATTTATCGAGATAATAAGTCGATTTATCGAGATAATAAGTCGATTTATCGAGATAATTAACTCGATTTATCGAGATATTAAGTCGATTTATCGAGATAATTAACTCGATTTATCGAGATAATAAGTCGATTTATCGAGATAATAAGTCGATTTATCGAGATAATATCTCGATTTATCGAGATAATATCTCGATTTATCGAGATAATATCTCGATTTATCGAGATAAATAACTCGATTTATCGAGATAAATAACTCGATTTATCGAGATAAATAACTCGATTTATCGAGATAATAAGTCGATTTATCGAGATAATATCTCGATTTATCGAGATAATAAGTCGATAAATCGAGATAATAAGTCGACAAATTGAATTGAAAAAAAAACTCATGTGGCCCTAATACGCTTCCGTACAAAAGGGATAGTAATGTTATTTGGGGCGAAAAAAATTTTTTTCGCCGACTCGTCAAAAATTCAAAATGGCCGCCACACTGAGATCGGCGATTCAAGGGCAACAAAACTTATACACGTCGCAGAGGTATATAAGAGGAATCTTTTTAAGCAAAAATCTCAAAACTGATCAGAGAGTTTTTGAGAAAATACAGACCAGGTGCAAATTTGAGCGTTTTTCGACCCCAAAATGGCTGTTTTGACCTTTCAAGGTCATCCAAGGTCAAATTCAAGGTCACCACACAATTCGCCATATATGACTTCCCCTTTGAAAGTGCCAATTTCTAAGCTCTATCTTCAAGCGTTCTATGAGTACAGTCCGGACAGCTCCCATTATGAAGGGAAAAAGTGCCGAAAATTTTCTAAGTCCAAAATTTTTTTCAAAGGGTGAAAATTTTTTTTTGCTCTAGAAATGGCCCAAAATGGATAGTAATGCGATCTGGGGCGAAAAAATTTTTTTTCGCCGACCCGCCAAAAATTCAAAATGGCCGCCACACGAAAACCGGCAGATTTAGGGCAACCAAACTTATACATATCACAGAGGTATATGAGATTAATCTTTTGAAACCAAAAACTCAAAACTGATCAGACGGTTTTTGAGAAAATGGCCGTCAAAGTCCAAAATTGAGCGTTTTTCGACAAAAACGGCCACCATTTTGAAAAAAATGCGAAAATCAAAAAACAAAAAAATACCTCCTTCTCAAAATATTTTAGGCATTTTTGTGCAAAATTTCAGAAAGATTCGATCGTTAACTTTAAAGATAAAAATGTTAACGCCGGACGGACGGACGGACGGACGACGGACGCAACGCCATGCCAATAGGTTATCGGACCAAAGGTCCGGTAACCTAAAAATAGGTAAAGAAAAACATGCGATCTCGAGGGGTCCCTCTACCACACATACTATTTTCACCAGCAACTAGCAACTGTACGGATTCAAAACTCCAGGAAACAAGACTAAACATATTATGTAAATGACATGGTGCTTGAACAGCGAGGTAGCTAGGTAATTGTTGGTCTTCAACAGAAATGCAAAATAACTCAGTCCAAAAAAGGGATCAAACATACATTGGAAATATATATCAGGGTTTTATATTAAAAACAAATTTATACCAACCACATTTTCCCACTCATTACCCCATGTAGAATGTCACCATAACCAAGCAAAGGAATTTTGTTTTTGGGTACCAGTAAATGTATTCTTTATACTTCAACCACTCACTTTGAGGAGGAAAATCAGACTGTATTGAGGCAGAAAATAAACTTGAACCTGGGGACCGAATCATGCTATAAGCATCTGCAAAGGAAAAAAGACATATAAAATAAAACCCAGCAAAACTACCATACTACACAAGTACCCCAGTGTACAGCAGGCACATACAAAGTATAGGCCTACACAGAAAGTAAAATAAAGAAAAACAAACAAAACACCCTTCTAATTTCATGCAACATATACATATAGTACAAAAAAAATTGTGTCAGTTTAGGAATAAGGGTCATTTGTGCCATAAAAATATATGCTAGTAATTTGTGAACTATCATTTCTGAATCATTCCAAGCTATTTGCAATATGCATATAGGCAAGTACAATAACGATCATGTCCATTGCAATATGGGTATCAATTACACCAATAATACATCCATAGTGAATGCACAAATTTACAAAAATAATTTCTATTTAATTTGAGTAATTGTGCGAGTGTAGTTTGAAACATGTGTAAACAATTCTGAACTGCAATCAAGTGATCAATGCAAAATGTAACCGATGGTCAGTTCTATGCCTCTTCAGAATCAGAGGAAGATTTATATTCGCATAATCTGTGGGTGAGACATTGTGGGGGCACTGTATAGTTATTTACAGACCAAGTACCGTAACCTTGTATTCCACTTCATCATAAGTTGGTATCTTTCTAATAAACTCTTGCAGTGTTCCAATCCACATATTTATGTTGTTTGAATCATAATCAAGGGATTTGAAGGCTATAAGTATTCAGGGATTTTCTTGAGTTTGACCTCAAATTTCACCTCATTTTTGAGCGTGCTGCAGCATCAGGTCTTGCTTTGGCCTGCCGTGCTACTAATACTATCAGGACCAATACGGTATTAGATATCCAAGCCTAACCAATTAGGTTAGACTTGGATAACTAACACAGTATACTATACAGTGAATTACACATATTATCGCCCATGAAACGTCACACTTGTAATGTCGCTCTGAAACAATAAAAAATTGCTAAATTTTAAGCGCTCGAAAAGGTGGATCGTTTGCATGAAATTGAATGCATACCGGTAACCAGCTGTTTACACTTAAATTTGTCGAAATGAAGAACAAGTGTTGTTTATTCGTCACACTTGGCACTTCCGTGATAAAAGTCCCGTCAGGTGTCAGTAAAGTCGATATGAGTCATTCACTAGAGGGCGCCCACTACCTTCAGGACCTCTGCAACCTGATTTTGGACTTTATACTCTGATTTTTCTAACTTGCTTACACCGGTTTTTGACGATATTCTCGGGATGCAAAATGGTATCGTTCTATAACTTGGCACACTTCACCTCGGAGACAAACGGCAATTCTCTACCAAATTTCAGATTTCTATCGCAATAATTGAAGAAGTTGGCAATATACCCCAATGGTAAATTTCAGCCGAAAACGCGATCTCGAGAATCTGAGCTTATTCGAGGATTTGATCCTGTTTACATCCACCAGGATTCGAAATATTGTTGTAATTTTAGCTAAGATGATACACTGGGGTGTATTCTACACAAACATGTTGATTTTGAAAGATTGCACTACTACAAAACCGAGCAAATGCACGAAATTTCGTGCGGACCCAAAAATTAAATGACAGGGCTAAATTTAACATATGGGTAGATTGCCAACTTTTTCAATTTTCGAGATAGAAGACTGAAATTCGGTAAATAATTGCCGTTTGACTCCCTGGTGAAGTATGTCAAGTTATAGAACGATAGCGTTTAGCATCGCAAAAATTTCAGCGAAAAACTGTGTAAACGAGTTAGAAAAATCAGAGTATAGGCCTAATAAAATTAATGTTCTGTTTCTCGTCCCCGCCCGCCTGTTCAAAAGCAGCCTCCCGGATTGTTTTTATTTGCGATTATCAAATAAAAATTAAAAAGTGTTCCCGCCCCTATTTTGAGGATAGTGAGGATAGTGAATGATCAAGGCACCGAATCACAGCTTGCAACTTAGGCATATATTTAACTTAGGCCTACCTCCTTGTTTTCACTCTCCGCCAAATGTGATTGAGACAAAAACGCTACCAGTTTTCAAAAACAGATATTCTATGTGGTTACGTGTATGTAATAATACATATAAAATTGTGATTGAGCTGATTTCCTATATTCCTCATGTATACTTCAATGGACATATTAACTGATAGAACGTACGGTTCTCCACAATTACTCATCATCGAAATATATGATCAATTGACGGTTCTTGATAATACTACTACTAGTACACAGAATCATCCTGTCTGTGCTGACTGCTAGGATGATGACACACCAGTAGAGCCAAGCTGCCCGGCCAAGAGGTTTCAAGCCCAAATAAATCAAGCCTCGAGAAATGAAATCATTAAAGTCATGTGTTACATATGATTTTAATTCTAAAGTACTGATTTATTCGGGCTTGAATGCGTCTGTGCGCAAGTGTTTTTTCAATCAATCAATAAATAAATAATTTTTTTCATTTCATACGTGTGAAATGTCGTCCCACCAAAAATAAAACAAGAAAATGCATCATAGCTGCCCAAAAACCAACATCGCCTGGTGAAAAAAAAAAGATTCTATGTTGGTTTAGGCACTTCCTATTTACCTGCATATATCACTATCCTCTCTACACGGAATATACGTTGCCGGAAACTTCACGAATTTGTTCAAAATTGTGGCCAATTTTTTCTTTGCTCTATATTATACACTGAATTTACTTTTGCATTCCAATACTAGTATTACCAGGAAATCCACCACAAATAGAAGTCAGCTTATTTATACCGATGACATATCTAGAAATTCAGATACTAGTAACCCTATTATGGTGTCCTAAATTCATTCAAAACATATATGTGTATATTCAAATGCAGCAACAATCTAGACATGGTATTACACATTTATTTGCCACTTCCTAGCATTTCATGTATACATTGACATTTGATCTGTGGTGCCAAAGTGATACCATGTTGGTAACCAACAACATGGAAACAGAATATTGATAGCAGTACTATGTTTACTGTAATGCCTGACTGTGACCAGGATTTTCCAATAACAATGGGTCATGATTAAAATCCCATATAGTAACATTTACTACTGTACAATTTTGTTATTCATTGCCATCCATGCTGTACGAAACTTTCATCACATATATATATTAATACTCTATGAGTTTCTCAAATGCAAATAATGATGGATAGTACATACGGTACACGAGACAATCCTCAAGTTTGGGACCGACCGTTTCACTATGACCAATATGCCGATGCAATGGTGATTTTTTTACGAGTACCTGCTTACGAAGCCGGTACGGTCTAACGGTTAACCGGTTACGAAAATCGCTACTCCTTCTACCACTAGATAGTATGTTGCGCACACTATACATGAACTTTTGACAAAATGTGATGATCAATCTATGATGATCAATAATCATATAGATGAACTTTATTTTACATCGGTATAGCATGAAACAATAAACACTAGCCACAAGGTTATTGACCGACAATGAATCATAGATGATGAGGTGACATATACAAATGCTGATGAACATTGGGCAACAAAAACAAATTATCATTATCATACCATTGTCAGTTATTTCATATATTGTACATATTACATGATAATACGCAAACATTACAACTATTTATTGGTCCTGACCATCCAGACAGCTTATGTTTAAATGCCTGGAGATTTTTTTTAGCAATTTTTATATTTTGAGGTAACCAATGCCATGTTCCTTCATGACTGACACTATTCAAGCCAAAGAGCCTTTGATTCAAGCCATATCTTGTAGTTTTGCACTTTAACGTACATATTGAGACATTTCGGAGTGCGTAACAATCTTCTTTGACATTCAATAAATCATGGTCAATAGTGCCTGTAATTTGTTACTCAGGACATGACAACATTATATATCTATTAGCCACTTGATGAAGTTTGATTTGGTTGGTCTTGGCCTCTCATCTTCCCTTCGGTGGGGTTTGTCAGTAGATGTGTTTCCTTCTATGACATATCATTCATGTTGACATGTAGAACTGAAACCTGAAATTACATGTGAGATTAAGTTGTAGAGTAAACTATTCACAGTATTCAGTTTTGTGCCATTATTACGTTGACAGTCAGAACCTGTATTTTTGGGATCTGTAGAATATCTGACAGATGATGACAGCACGGTATTTGCACACTATTCCAGTTACAGTAAATTATAGACACATATAATATACGTACTGTTATTCTTGATCCTTGCAGGTGGCTGCTCTGCACTACGCACTAGTACAGTTTCTTTCAGGCTCAGATATTTGGTTGTTGCTGTGTGCTGACTCGCCTGACTGGCTGTCTGAGTGTCTCAGCCTGTCTGTAGTGTAGCCGCAGCCTGAGCGACGCAGAGGCTCTGCCAGAGCTGTAAGCTTACTGTCTGTAGTATAGACTATCTGGTATGCAAGTTGAAGTTGATCTTGCAGTAATGCTTTGCCTTGGCTTTGGTTTGTGGCAAATGCTGAAATGACAAAATGATTCCAAGTGTGATTGTGATGTTCACAGCTAGCATAGATATATACTGTATACAGTCGCAAAGTCGATAAAATAAATATCTCTTCATAACTGAGATCCGCCGTTGCATCTAGATCCGCCTCAAATGTGGCAGAGACTGAGAGCACGTGCGACTCATTGATTGAACCTGAGACTGAGTGAGGCTGGGCTGGCAAAGTATATGAAAGTAACCACGGCACGGGTGATGTATTCGGTAAAAGTATAGTATAGCGGGCCAGGTTCAATTCTTTAATGGGACCACATTTTTTGCTATATAGGGCAAAAATGTGGTCCCACTGAATAAGAAGAGTCTCTTCTACCATAAAAACAGGCATACATCAATGAGGATTTATTATAAGTATGCAATTCACTCCGTTTTCTGCAAGCATTTCCATCAACTGTTCTGAGTCCAAACTTCCCTCCATTTTGATGTGACGTCATCAAAACTTGTCCAGAATTATTTCAGAAAGAGGCATATCATGACATCATTCATATGACGTCACAGGGGATGCCCCTGGATTCTTTATATTGATTGTTGTGACATGAAATAAAACGGAATGAATCTAATATTTATAAGACATTAGTTTTAAATTCTTTGATGTGATTCATTCCGTGTATCTGCTTTGAACTGGACCACATTCAGAAATAGAGTCTATACATGTGAAGGAAAGGAATGAAAACAATATTCAAGACAATTGTTTTATGTCCAATGTAGGATAATAAATGTTATTCATTCTGTGTATCTGCCAAAATTGAGACAATTCCCAGCCTTTTATTCCGCCTAAAATATGTGTTCTAGTTTATTTTTATGTTGGACCACATTTTCAGTTATATGAAAAAAATGTGGTCCCATTTATTTTATTTGAATAAAAATTAATGGGACCACATTTTTGTCTATAAGCAATAATGTTGTCGAGAAAGATTATGTTTTATGTTGGACCACATTTTTGGCTTTAGGCAAAAATGTGGTCCCATTGAAAACTGTTATTGGAATATAATGTATTGGGACCACATTTTTTACTATAGGCAAAAAATGTGGTCCCATTATTTTTTTTCAATACTGAATGAAAGTAATATATAAAGACAATTGATGTTGGACCACATTTTTGGCTATAGGCAAAAATGTGGTCCCATTGTAAACTTATATTGGAATATATATTATTGGGACCACAATTTTTGGCTATAGGCAAAAAATGTGGTCCCATTGTTTTTTCGATAATGAATGAATATAATATTATTCAGTTGTACAACATTTTTTGCCTATTTTAGGCTAGAAATGTGATGTTGAAAATTGCATTTGGCCCACATTTTTCACCTATTGAATGCTAAAATTGTCCCATTAATTTGAAATAAAAAGTAATGGGACTATACATTTTTAGTTATAGGGAAAAATGTGGTCCCAGTAATCAATCCCAATACTGAATGAACATACATGTTATCTCCAAAAAACAATAGCTGTTGGACCACATTTTTGCATATATCCAAAATGTGGTCCCATTAATTTTATTGGAAGAAAGTAATGGGACCACATTTTTTAGATAGAGCATGTAGAGGGAAAAAATGTGGTCCCAGTAATTGATTTCAATACTGAGTGAAGGTAATCTCCAAAAGACAATTGCTCTTGGACCACATTTGTCATATCCACAAAAATGTGGTCCAAATTATAGTTTCAAGCCACATTCTCGTGAGGGGAAATCTCTGGGGTATCCCTTTTTTCCTAATTTTGCCGCCAGGGAGCGATCTGGACAGTCAACACAAAAGTGACGTCATCAATGTGCGTGCACACACAAAAAATGTCTGCAAAAAGACTTGTAAACTTTTCATTGAACATCGAGTGAAAAAAGGCATTGAATTTCATTTTTTGGTCCTCATATAAGACCAAAAACATATCCAAATTGAAGACAAGAATGTTTTCTTTCATTTGGGACCACATTTTCGCCCTATATAGGGGAAAATGTGGTCCCAATAATGAATTGAATCTGGCCCGCTATACTATACTTTTACCATGTATTCTAGCATCATCATGTTTCATACATTGGGGGTAAAGCCCCCAAAAACTTTATCGAGATCTTTCACTTACCTTCAATTTTCTACCATAATCGTAACAAACGGAGCTGGAAAATCACACGCTTCTGAAATCAAAACAAGACTAGCGCCAAGTGACGCACGCGACTAGATCTACCTTGACCTTTGTTGTTGCTAGGGGCGTGGTGCAATGAAGCGATATGATTGGTTCCTATGCGAAAGTTATATACGCATAAAGATGACGTCATTCAATACGGTGCACAATACAGTTATAGCAATGCAAAAGCGACATTGCAATGAAAGACATATTGAAAAATATACTGAATGAGCTGTTGCGACCATATTATCGTAATCAAAAGTAAGTGTATGAATCACACTACAAAAATTTAGGTGAATATGGGTCGTAGATTGGGGAGTAAACCCCCCAAACCCCCCTAACCTACACAACTATCCAGACGGCTTCAGCCAAAATGCAGTATTAGCTGCGCCATATTTGGGTCCTCCATGGCTCCATGGATTTGTGAATACACTACCAAACATGGCGCCTCTGCCATGTTTGTAATGTTAGCGATGTTGGTAAAATTAAAAAGTGCCTCGCATCCCTACCCAATATTCTCTTGAGCTGAGGATGGTATATTTTGCAAGATAAAAAATGAACAATAAAGAAAAAAAAAGTCCCTCCCTACCCAGTTTTGAAAAAAAATAGAAGGACGAGAAACAGAAAATTTAGGTCTTACCATAGAACTACAGCTGTAGTTCTATGGTCTTACAGACGTGTTCACCGGGGGAGACGAGGGACTCGGATCATGTCGGATGGACGTCATTCATTGGTGCGGCACACGATAGATACAGAAGATAACAGGCCCATCAAGCAGCCCCTCCAGAGAGCGCCCTATAAGCAGCAGGAGCTCAAAGAGGTGGTGGTGACGTGATGTTCATCGGGAGTGATCTGGCAGAGGCGCTGAGCAACCTGAGGGATGTGATCTAGATGCTCCGTGAGGTGGGCTTGTAGTTGAAGCCCTTGAAGTGCCAGCTACTTCAGAGGAAAGTCCGTTTCCTGGGGGCACAAGGTGTCTCAGCGAGGCGTCAAATGAGATCCAGAGTAGGTGGAGGCTGTGAAGCGCTACGAGCCTCCCCGGGACCTGGCGGAGCTGAGGTGCTTCATTGCCTTCGTCGGGTACTACCGGCGGTTCATCAAGATGCCTTCAACCCTCGGACCAGGGGCCGGGGATCCATGGAGCCTGTTCTGGAGTATAAGGGCACGTTTTCAGATAGTCTGTGTGGACCTCCTTCGGCGCGTCCGTCGGGGAATTCTGGATCTAAACATGCCAGCCCAGTTGGGCGTCCACATCTAGGTAGGGTTCTGTCCATCCCAACCCTTCAACCCTCGGACCAGGGGCCGGGGATCCATGGAGTCTGTTCCGGAGTATAAGGGCACGTTTTCAGATGGTCTGTGTGGACCTCCTTCGGCGCGTCCGTCGGGGAATTCTGGATCTAAACATGCCAGCCCAGTTGGGCGTCCACAACTAGGTAGGGTTCTGTCCATCCCAACCCTTCAACCCTCGGACCAGGGGCCGGGGATCCATGGAGCCTGTTCCGGAGTATAAGGGCACGTTTTCAGATGGTCTGTGTGGACCTCCTTCGGCGCGTCCGTCGGGGGATTTCTGGATCTAAACATGCCAGCCCAGTTGGGCGTCCACAACTAGGTAGGGTTCTGTCCATCCCAACCCAAGCTTTGGTCGAGCCTTCGGGGGTACCAATACAGTACCCAGGTTCCAACTGGGAACAGCCTCCGTGCTGCCTTCAGATCGTGGTTCTTTTTCTGACGCACGGTAGCCCTCTTCATGTGTGCACGGGCGTACTCGTGAGCGATGGCAGTGGCTTCCCTCACCCAATCCACGTACTCGAGAGGTGTGTATCCAGAGATGTGTATCCAGGTGCGGATACAGAATACTAGAAAGGAGGGGCGCAGTTGACCCAGCCATAAATCTTCCTGGCCCTAGTAGTATCTTCCTGGGCCCTCATGGCTATAAATTGCACAGACACTTACTATGATCACCCTGTTCTCAAACTTATATTTCGACATCATTTTTTCGGGGGAGGGTAGGAGCAAGAGTATCCGTTTTCTTTCTCTGATATACCATTATTTCCAGGTTATTAACAACTGATGTGGGCATGTGCTACTAGGCATCAGTTTTTTTTTATTGCAAAGTGACTATGTCAATCATTTGCTTAAACCCATTAGGTCTATATTATCATCAGTAGCACCACGTACACATTTATTATGTCCTCCTAGTGTGGAAATCATTCCCATTTACTCAATTGCTTACCCCTTCACCGAATATGTTCTAGCTTGGTACTTTTGTCAACTTGATTTATACTTGAATGACAGAAGCCTTTATTTTCACTAGATTGACGAAACAACAAGGCGTGGGGGTCTGGCCGCCTATATGGCCCAAGAATTGAGGCAACTTTATGATACACGGTGATGAAGTTTGAGGCTTTCATAAATTTAAAATGTGAAGAAAACATTCCACAAGGGTGCATAATGTAGGATTCGGCGAATGCGAGCATGTGCAACGAAAAGGAAACCGAAACATCAAAATTGTATATTGGTCTTATTACCATCTTACAAATATATCTATTCGTCTGTTTAATACATGCACATGTATAATAACTAGAAAATTATTGGTATTATGCATGTCAAGCAAAAAATATATTTCAGAGGAAAACAGGAACAGAACTCTACCAAGTTCGAATACATGTTGAAAAGACAACGAAGTCCATTGATGGAATAAGATAAAGGGTTACTTGGTGCGAACATATATGGATAACCAACTAGTGTATAGGATCCTTGGTTCCACTATACATGAATTATATGTTCTTATAACTATGGAGCCCCTAAGGTACGGAGCCCTTGAGAGGACATGGTGGGAATTCTGTGATAATTATTTCGTTCCCTCAAAATAGATTTTGTTCCCTCAGATAGATTTCATTCAAACGAAATCTGATTTCGTTCCTTCGAAATAGATTTCGTTTGAACAAAAGAGATTTTGTTCCCTCGAAATATATTTTGTTCGAACGAAATCAGAATTCATTCCCTCGAAATAGATTCTGTTCCCTCAATATAGATTTCATTCCCTTGAAATAGAGAGGACATGGTGGGAATTTTGAGATAATTATTTCGTTCCCTCAAAATAAATTTCATTCCCTCGGAATAGACTTCGTTCCCTCGAAATAATATTTCGTTAATATTTCATTATATTAAAATAAATTTCGTTCCCTCGAAATAGCATTTCGTTCCCTCGAAATAACATTTCATTATCTCGAATTAACATTTCGTTCACTCGAATTAGATTTCGTTCACTCGAATTAGATTTCGTTCACTCGAAATAGTATAAGAATGAATTCTATTTCATTATAATGAAATTTTATTTCGAGGGAACGAAATGTTATTTCGAGAGAACGAAATCGATTTCGAGGGAACGAAATAATTATCTCAGAATTCCCACCATGTCCCCTTAGGGGCTCCGTACGAAACAGAGTCGCAGTTTTTGAGATGTAGTGTTGATTCGAAATTCAATCTAATAAGGTCAAACATCAACACGGGAACATGACTCCATGAACAGGTTTTATAAATTAATTCGATTTTCTGTGAATATATATATATATTTTAGAAGATTTTTTTAATTAATTAGACTGGCCTGCATGCGTGCAAGGTGACATTATAAGCTCCACATAGGTCATAGCATAAACCTCACATTTGTGTAATTTACATGTATTTCGGTACCCACTGCCCAGCCTAAACGGATTTCTGGTTATGCGATTTGACTATGCGTTGACTAGTATATATAGGCCCTATAAATTTACACAACATATTATCCGCGCTAGGTACTGGGGTATTAGGATGTCCCGCTAAAATTACCGTTCGGACCACGTGTACGTTTCAGCTTCGGATAGTGATCGCTTCCTCAACAGGTCATCATCATCACTTTCAGTTTATCTCTGTTCGACATGAAATGTGCGCGCACAACATACATGTAATGGAGACCACGCACCTCTGCAGCGTATTTTAAGCCAGTGCATGGATTCACTATATGGGGGCAGTTATTATTATATGTATACATCTTATTTCTTATCACAAATGCATGACAATAACACTTTGGGCGTATCAACACTACCTAATTGCCCGGGTGATGTGATTTCACACGGGCTTTAGAAGGGCACGACAGAAAGAAGACACCTGCTTTACTCGCAACTATAGGCAACATTTAATGGCGGGCCATTGGCGGCCGATCTGTGGACTTTCCAATTTGGATTGGCATCATTTTTCCTCTGGAAGGGACTGATTAAACTGCGATGAATATCTTGTTACAGCGGTGCGTAACTGCAAAAAAAATATGATATATACATGCGTTTTGTTGATGTAATATCTCTAGAAATGATTCTGATATCTCGAGGAACAACATCTATTGACGTACATCATGTTTTTACGAGTATTGTTCTGGACAATCTCCTTGAAATCGATCACTCAATCATTCAGGTGAGTACATGTTGAAGTTGAATATACCTTCAAAGTTATCGATTATGTTGTTATCGACGATATCCATACTTTTTACTTTGTATCACAAATCACGTATCAATGTGAAAGTTACAAATGGTTTCGTAATGTGTTCAGTTTTTCAGCTGAAAGTTTGCTTTTGAATCCCATACATCTGTATTTAGAGTCAAAGGAAATCGGAGAAATGAAAACAGGTAAATGGTGGCACATTTTTAACAACATAATTATTGTAACACTTATAAATGTGCGATACTCGTATTTTGGAATTGGCCCTTTATCAAGCTTTGTAAATATATCATCCTTTCTTCGACATTGACACTTTCTTTTTATTCACCCTCAATAGATACACACGATATCCACCTACATTATCTTGACCTTTTTTTCTCCTCTCACCTATCAAAGGAGAGTTGTGTAATATAACTATCGTCGGAGTAACGTGTTACAAGTTATCGTTTTTCAACCGCGGTGGATAAAATTTCCAATTGGTTGCGCTTGTCTTAAGATATATATGCATATTATATTGCATTTCAGTAGTGGGTCTGATATATATGTAGCTCATGAAGAATTAAACACGAGGTTTGATCCGATAAGCAAGGTGGATGGCTAGTCTAAACCTAGTTGTTTATATAACTACACATTAGAGTTTAGGTACCGTCATCTATCTGTTCTCAGGTCAGTCCAAGATCTACCGAGAACAAAGAGCATTGGGCTTGGTACATCTCCAGAATGTTCTCCAAATACCATTCATTAATATCACATCGGGTAATCTGTTCGGAGTTACCACCGACAAACTGACAACGGATGACTTGTTTTCAATTGGTTCTGTCGCCATGAAACACGGACTGTACGAAAGTGCAATAAGCTGGTTCGAGGCAGTGGAGGCAGGGATAACGCACACCACACCGGCGTCGTCGATCGGGAAATCTGTACCAACGGCTCCCCTCACACCATCGAAACAAAATGCCGAGATACTTGACAGTCCAAATAAGAACTGCTCGGAATCACAGAGGGACGACAGGGTCCCTACAGGGCCTGGACTGGATGAGAGTACAATGTTAGGGCGCTACTCGAGATTGTGTCGAGGCGATGACTTTGGCTCCAGACGAGGTCACCTGACGTGTACTCTGAAGTCGAAGAAGAAAGCATATGGCCAGTGGAAGGTGGAACGAGTACACGGTGATCCTCCTGTATATGTATTTCACGATGTAATGACCGATAATGACATTGAAAGTATAAAGGAACTTGCACAACAGAAGGTGAGTGTTCACACATATGTCAGATATGAATATATGGAATTTAAACATTGACACGTACGTACGTGGATGAGACATTTCAATTTCTCGAAATGTTTTGACACCTTCACTGTCCTTCAGTTACAGACATCGAGGACTATACACGAAGACGGAGCTGATTATGTAGATCCGTACAGGATCAGTGCAAAGTTTGTCTCCGTAATCATGAAAAATAATGAATGAAATGAATTCAAAAATACATGTATCACTTCATATATTTACAGCACATTATAATGATAATCATGACATGAAATGCTATCCATGTAAAGGTGATGAGCATGACGCTGACTTCCAACAGTTTACTCTGTTTAGCACCTGGTTGGATGATAGCTCGCACCTCACACGGGAACTGGAAAGGCGCATCCAGGATATCACTGGGTTACATACCGGGACATCGGAGAGTCACAGCCCTTCAGAATATCTACAGGTAGCTTACTTCTATAGTCAATGAATATAACGGAATTTGTATACCGCATATTTGAAATATTTGTAATATACTGATATGCACGAAAACACTGGATTTTGAATATCGCAACTGTTCTGAAACGACGAGTTATTTCCTTGCTAATATCAGGTGTGTTCGTATCAAGCTGGTGGATTGTATCAGCCTCATTATGACCTCTTGGTGAGTATCCAGTAAACAACCATATCGTGCTTGCACATTAGCTGAAATATAAAACCCCAATGTATAATTGAATGGTCTATGGATTCCAACAATTATTCATAAAATGTTTTTGAAACGAAAGACGTTTTGGATTCTAAAAAGAGCCATTACAAAAAAAATGCTTGGAATTCCAAGAAGCTCGACTGTTTGAATTTGTGGATTGTAATTAATATTATATGATTTTGTATTCCTCATCAGGGGAAAGATGTTACTGTTCCTGATTATATCAAATCATCTGGTGATAGACTGGCAACATTTATGTTTTACGTGAGTAAACGCAAAATTGAAAAAAAAAAACGCAATGTTACACCACACGTTCATCTTCACTCTCATAATTATGCCAATACCAATTATAAGTTATGTCTGCCCGATGTACGTTGTTTCCGTGTACCACGCCGACAGTTGGATGACGTCGTGTTAGGAGGCGCTACCGTGTTCCCATATCTCGGATTGCGGGTTTTGCCAATTAAGGTGATTCTTTTTTTGTATTCGTGTGTTCGCTCTGGGTGATGAATTCACACTTGAAGTTTAATATTTTTCGTAAATTTAATTTGGTGAATAAAAATGTGTGACACTTTTACGCGCTGTGTAGGCAATATTGTCTGGTTCCATTGGTGGAAATGTTTGTGTTCAGGGGTCGGCTGTCTTCTGGTACAATCTCCACGGTAACGGAACCATGGATACCCGCACCCTTCATGCAGGATGCCCGGTTGTCTTCGGCACGAAATGGGGTAATTTGTCAATATCTGCTCTCGTATACATAAATACTAAGTATACATATTGTTACAGGGATGATTTGGCGCTTACCAACACGTACGCTTATGAAGTTGACAGCAATCCTATTTCACGAAAATAGTAATATTAAAATGGCAGCTTGTCCATGCACATACATGTATATAACAAAGAATAGTACATTGTATATAATAGCTATTACATCATCAATCAAAATATATGTAATTTGATGACTTTCTCCAAGTGAAGTACTGTATTGACAGTTGTCAACAAGTGGATACACGAAATGGGACAGCTGTGTGCGGCTGGGTGACAGTTGTGTGCGGCTGGGTGACAGTTGTGTACGGCTGGGTGACAGCTGTGTACGGCTGGATGACAGCTGTGTACTAGGAGGTGACAGCTGTATAGTGTTGGGATGACATGTATGTAATACATCCAGGAATAATCAACATAGATGCTATAAATTATCCCGATGTGATTCCATGGTATGACTTTCATCTACCTTTCGAAATTTTAACATACATACTGTATGCATAAGACACAAATACCTGTACTTACTTTCGTTAACAAAATCAACTAGAGTACGAATAAATGTTTTTGTTCCCTAATGGGTTCCTTAATTCGTTGGGTGTAGTGTTCTTAACTTCGATCATGTACATTTATTCATTCACAGTATGCGAATGTACATGCAAACAGACAATACTAGTAAGCTTTTCAATCATTCATCCATGAAGGAAATAACTTGCTGTTTAATTCAAACGACGTTGGTGGTGACATAGAGGGGGAAGCGTCTGTCCCGAGACACAGAAATATCATTAACGCGCTAATCATGACTTATCGGCCTAATACCGGGGATGGAAAACTTGTAAGTTTATACTTTATTGAATTCTCCTGAAAGGTCATCCAATAATTATGTTGATCACATTGTATTGAATATATGCATGCTTCTGTGTATACATTGCAATTCAGTCACGTTTCTTCAGACATTACCCAGACAAACTGAGGAGTCGAGTGGGTGTAGAGTGACAGGTGCATGTACAACAAGGTGAGAGTCAAGGTTGCAGATGGTCAGGATTCGTTCATTTGAAAAGCAGGACACGGGCAATTGTCCATAGAGAAATTGTCCATAGATAGCGAATGGGATGTTCAATTAGTTCCCAAAATCAGGTCCCTTCATGACAGGATGTGTGAATAGCCACCAAAATATTATATATAATTTTAACATGATCTCGTATACCAAACAGCTGTATAAAACATATTTCAACCACATCGAAGAACGTCGGGATGTCACAAATATAACTCGATAGAGAATATATTCAGATTGAAGATAAACATGCCTCCCTTGATTTTTTTGGAATTTGACTGTTTCTGAAACTCAACTGGTGTTGCTCTATAAATTTGTTATTCAGAAATCATCCTTCATTTAGAACGCTGAAAAAAGGCCATAAAGTATACGCAATGGAGTCGAGCAAACATATAATTTTAAAGCGAAGTACAATAATTCAGATGTAAAAATTAACCGGTTCAGACTAAATCATACAAGATACAGATCTATGCTCAGTTAAAAGTAATATACACTATTATACATAATATTGACAATATAAGCTACGTTGTATACAATTCAGTAACGTTTCTACATACACGAACCTGTCAGAAAATGCTGGTGAAAAGAGGAGACGGATGGGGCAGAGTTACAGCCAAGTACATGTAGGTCGACAACAAGGTTCCTAGTACCAAGGTCGCAAATGATCGTGATTCGTTCATTTGAGAAATAGGCCAATGGCACAATAGTTCACTGAAGAAGTAGGTGTGTATGTACATGAATGTAGGTGTATCAAATTGGTTTTCAAGGTGAAATTTGTATACTAGTTATCAATTCCTGACTATCAATGGATGTGACTCTTTATTATTACGGTATATACACTTTACCGCATATATATACCATACGCTGCTGTAAAGACCACATTTCAATCACATCAATGAAGACCGAGGTGATAATAAAATCGAAGTCTGTATACTCCCGTTCTAGTGCACGATTATTAGAAAAGCTACTTGTAAGTGATGAATACTATGGGCCAGGACGTATTATAACGTCATCAATTTGACGAGGACAGCTTCAACTACAACTACAGAAAATTCATCAAACTTAACTTCAACTACAGAAGATTGGAACGTTTTTGTCTGGTTCAACAACGACTCCCTTCACGTTGTTGAATACTAATATTTCTTCTTTTTTTTTGCTATATGTTTTGAAGGAAAATTTGTCGTATTTTCACTAAATTATCCGATGTGGGCACGTTATGCCATCATAACATAGTTATGTATCGGCCATCCAGCAAGCCTTGAAACACGTCCGGTTCGCACGTCCGTCCAAGAACATTTCAAAACCCTTTTGCATCTCGTGATATAGCTATCATCTATTAGACTAATTAGTTGACACACTGAAAAGGAAAACAAGTAACTCATACTAGTATGGTACTGGTGATTACAATACATATTTTAATATGATTCTCATCATTGCATCATAGGCGCATATAATCCAGCCTTGCTCGCATCTATTGAACAATTTCTTCAAAAACTTCTACTTCATTCTCTACAAGAAGTGGCAGAATTCCAAGCCACAACATCAGATTGATCTCGTGAATGGAGGTATCCCGACAATTAATTGAATCTCCTCGCCATGCACTGATTTCTATGTCAGTGTTACTTTGCCATTTTGTGTCAGTTAATGCCCCTGATCTCGACGTTCCAATCGTCTAAACCTATTCCTGTTAGTGGTTTACTTCCAATGTCTTCTTTACGGAAGCTCATATTCGCCACATAGAGGACCGCAAATTTTTAATTACAGTGTAATAACGCTGTAATACAGCGTTATAACGCTCTAATTTAGAGCGTTATAACGCTCTATTTTAGAGCGTTATTACGCTCTAAATAAAACCGTTCACCTTCCTAGCATATTTCCATTATCGTGATTTGTAATAAACATATCTAGATCAGAATAATTTTGAGATTTCCCTACAAATGATTGAGCTGAGGAACTAGCAGGTCCGATGATGTCTCTGGCAGTGTAAATTACAGCGTTATAACGCTCTAATTTACAGCGTAATTACACTCTAATTAGAGCGTTATTACGCTGTATTAGAGCGTTATAACGCTGTAATTAGAGCGTAATTACGCTGTAAATTAGAGCGTTATAACGCTGTAATTTACAGCGTTATAACGCTCTATTACAGCGTAATAACGCTGTAATTAGAGCGTAATTACGCTGTAAATTAGAGCGTTATAACGCTGTAATTTACAGCGTAATAACGCCTAAATTACAGCGTAATAACGCTGTAATTAGAGCGTAATAACGCTGTAATTAGAGCGTAATTACGCTGTAAATTAGAGCGTTATAAGGCTGTAATTTACAGCGTAATAACGCTGTAATTAGAGCGTAATAACGCTGTAATTAGAGCGTAATTACGCTGTAAATTAAAGCGTAATTACGCTATAAATTAGAGCGTTATAACGCTGTAATAGAGCGTTATAACGCTGTAATAGAGCGTAATAACGCTTTAATTTACAGCGTAATTACGCTTTAATTTACAGCGTTAATACGCTGTATTACAGCGATATAACGCTGTATTAGAGCGTAATTACGCTGTAAATTAGAGCGTTATTACGCTGTAAATTAGAGCGTTATTACGCTGTAAATTAGAGCGTTATTACGCTGTATTACAGCGTTATAACGCTGTATTACAGCGTTATAACGCTGTAAAGAAAAAAGTGCATTCCTCCATCTGGCGAATATGAGCCACCGTACTTCTTTGCTTGATCCGTCACATCCAATTTAGTTTGAACACCAGTACATCATGCGCAAGCTACAAAATAATTTTCTGACTATGACGTTCAATGTTATCTACGGAGCCGCTGAAAGGACATAGAAGAAATATTTTTTGACATATGGTTATTGCGTTCCCTCGCAATAATATTGCGAGGGAACGCAATAACAATGTGCTAAAAATATTTCTTCCATGTCCTCTCAGAGGCTCCGTAGTTATCGGTGACTGCCGATATGATTTCCAAAATTTTAGGTCTACATGTAATTTTTATCAATCATATAATACATGTTTTAAGATGCCGTGTTTGTGGAGACTACAAACTCAAAACTGTAGTCCAATACCGAAGCTACTTATGCAAGCATCGTCGCAGTACATATATATCAATACTTGATTATCGGGGGTCATGTTTGACAATCATGAAATAGCAATATCCATAATAGCGTTTATATTAGATAAGGTTTGGATCAAATTGATTTTTACTTCTTTTTTTCGGAAACAGCAAAATAAGTTGATATTTTTACATAATAAATTTGACGCCGCACATTAGGTAGTTGTCAAAAGAGGTAAGATAAGACACTCGTATTGGATATCATAATACCATCCTATAGCCAGATTTATGGGTGCAGGACACAATGGGAAGCTATTGGATCTGCTGCCTCAGAAGACGACAACAAAACAAACATCATACAGGCATAAAGTGATGGATGGTCGTTGGCTTCTTATATATCTTGTCATTTTGTGATTAGGAATTCATCCACCTTAGGAATCATCCACTTGTTCTAAAAAAAATGTGTTGTAATTCTTTTTTTCACTACACGATGTATTGTTTACTCGCATCTTTATTACTTATACGATTACTTCATATCAATGTGGAGTTTATGTAATGATAATTTTATAGGTTATTTAAGGGATAGATGCAGATAGATGGGGATGTACATGATATATTTCTATCTATATAGATGATAATAAATGATAGATGATGATGAAATATGTGTCTCAGATTCCGTTATTTATGCATACACAACAATAATATACAGCTATGTAATGACATCAAATACCCTGTCATGTTATTTGAGTACTGATGGTCGTTGTATGTGTCCAAAAAATACATGTGCACCTTGCATCATGGCTGATTATTTATTGCATTGAAAAGTCTATCACGCAACTACACATTGCACATTCTACTATTGCTCATAAGACGTTAATTGAAATGTACTATTGAAACATGAAAAGGAACTCTCTCTCACTTAAGCATATGGTAAGTTTTAAGCACATAGGCCCAGGAAAATTGAATTTGTCTGACCGCCACAACATGAGATATGCTGTCCATGTTCTTGGTAGTATATGTAATGTGATATCCATATGTAGCCTATAGTAAGGCAGCGAGAGAGGGTGATGCAAATGTTGCCACGACATATTTGTCCAAAAATCACAAATATATATATGAAGTGAGTCAAGTTAGGGAGTTGTTACATTATTATGTTTTATATCTAAACCGCCATCTGAATTAGGGCCCTTTTATTATTTCTCCGTTGTGATTAGTGATCAGGATTCTTGACTCTCGTGAGTTGTGTCTCCAAAATGGTATACCACATACTAAAAGTATGAAATCCGTTTAAAGTGTTGAAGTAGAAATATTGTGTACGGCAATACGGGCCCTCAAGGAGAGTAACGTTTCCTACACGTGCTGCACAGATGAGAAATCGTGCACTTACCATGCAACCAGTGTGGAAGGTATTCTGCATGAATACCTACTTATCAAGAACTATGGTATTCCTTGACGTACTCTTTGTTGGTATTTATTTCAATATAAAGATTTGAGTATTACCGTAATGAATATTATAGTATAACGACTCATCTACATGTTATTTTATCACAGAGAACTCATCGGAGCTCGTTCGCAACAACGCTAGCATAACATGGCTTTACTACTTTATATCACCAAGCACCATCATCAAGTTTCAATAAAAAACCATAATGACATTGTTTTGGCGAACGGGACACTGATGTAAAAGCACATGGTGATGTTAGAGAAGAATAAAAAAGTTCTTTATTGTATGATTGGTAATTGTTACAGAGGTACAGCTTACGTCAAGTTGCAGCAAGGTACTTATCGTGAATAAACAGTTTGTCAAAGTAGTACTACACGTCCGTTTCTTTCCCTCATTTGCTCAAGTTTGGAAGACTTACATCTGATGCAGGTAGTTTTCGTTGGGAATATATAATCGCCAATGAATGTAGGGTTTAAAATCGTCTATATTCCATCTGATTGGAACGTTCAAAGTAAAGTTGGGGGTCTATTACAATGACTGTGATATGTGTGGGGACTAAAAATTAAGCGCGTCCTTGCGTCTTTTTCACCTATCTTTACTCTCATGATTTTCGTGGGGGATAAATGGGCCATTAATTTTTCTATGGAATTCCGTCATTATATCCTTGCCAACCAATATAACTCGAACACTTTGACTTGGTCGCTCATTTGGTGCTTGTTTTCGGTGCTTACGATTTCCATTCTTTGTATTCGATGTGGATGAAACTTTTGATGTAAGACCTGTCATTGGAAAGCAACAGGGCTTTACTATCACGACCGACTACCATGCTAGGATTATAATAGAAACAATAATTAAACTTGTTATCTTTCTCCAAGAGTCTCAAGGAAATCCGATATCCTGACTTGAGGAGGCAAAAGATGAAATGGTTTGCAATAAAACGTTGTCGACCGTATACCCGGCATCTAGATCTATATAAATTATTATTATCATAATGTAAAATGAAGAAGAATGTCTTCTTTATATTAGTATCAAATATAGCACACAACTGTGCCTCCCAACTGACATTGCAAAACGACGACATGAATGGAGACCTGTCGTGTGCCACGTTCAGCACTACTCACAACGTCACGTTCGTCCTACAACCGACATTCTCTTCACGCCGACAACTGCGACCAGTCCGACATCCACTGCGACCATCCGTGCCACCCGTGAACTTTCCACTTTCGCCAGATTGACGTGAACCAGCCGAGCCCATCCGTCACCGCTCGATCAGAACGAGCGCCTCCAAGAGCACAGGGCACAACCGGTTCAGTGATTCTAAGGGTATTTTATGATTCTACGGGCAGGTCCCATGATTCCCGAGAATCTGTTGCGACTTCTGGAGCAGTGCGAGTGCAAGTTGCTGTTATCACAGAACCGCTCGGATGAACTCTGATGATGCATCTGTGAACTCGAAGGCTCTGGAGAGAGTCGGACATAGTATCATATGATACTTGATATTTCGCCAGCTCACTGAACGGCCGACATCAATATCTCGTGACCCAACACTTGAGTAAAACCCTTGAGGGAAGGGATGTATTGTAGCCATTATGGAAGGACGACAGAGTATTTAATAATATAACCAGACAATAAGTACATAATATAATAAGTACATAACCGGACCAATATCGGACCAGTACCAGCCCCCCCCCCCCTTCTCCTTATGACACATGCACACCGATCTGGACAGTAACCGACATCTTACGTGATATGGCCCAGGACGAATATAGAACGGACTGACCCCAGGATCTGTGTACCTTGGATTAACAACAACATCTGAGTTTGAAACTGATCTGGGTACATTGGACGATCTACAATCATATTTCAGAAGGCACATACCTATGCGCATTAAATCCAGGTTCACTCGTCCACTGAACAATTTCTTCAACTAATTACTCTAATATGTTCTCTATATAATTAGGAAATCTGAACTGAATTTCGATTGGCAGAATGACTTGACTTGACTTATGTCGACGCGACACAGGTAGAACCAGGATAGATACTAACTGGATCGCCAGTATAACATGAAAATCCCGAGCCCCAACATCACATTAATCTATTGAGTTGGGGGTTCCTAGGAATAAATTGAATCTTCTCGCAATTCACTGATTTCTACGTCACTGTTGCTTTGCCCGACAGTGTCAGGTAATGCCCCTGGCTTAGACGTTCCAATCGTTTGAAGCTATTCCTGTGAGTGGTTTCCTTCCAGTGTCTTCTCGTCTGTGGTTGATCCGCCGCATCCAAATTAATTAAACATCAGTACACCACGTCAAGCTACAGCCTAATTGAATGACCGTGAACAATATTATCGAATGTTCTATTCGGCAGGAATACGTATCAAGGACTATGGATGTGCTCCTTGTAAGTTTTCAGAAAACAATATTTAAATATTTGAATATTATCACAATGATAATTATATTATGAGATGGTGACCCATTTCGTTTAGTGAACAATGGTAGAGTCAGGTCATTCTGTCACGGAGATCTCACTGGAAACCTCTACTCTGAATCTCTTTCCCAACAACGCTAATAGTACATTGGATTACTACTTTCTATTACCAAGCATCACCATCAAGTTTCAACAAATAGCCTTAATGACATTAGGCTGTCTTAGCGAACGGGATACTGATGTAAAAGCTTAGCACATTTATTTGTGATGTTACAGAAAAATTAAACATTATTGTAGTGTACGAGTGTTGAATGTTGAGATGCAGCATTCGATGAGACATGGCACAGTCTTCATGTAAATAAACAGTTTATAAAGAAACCATGCTTGTGTCTTTCCCTCAATTGCTCAAATTGGTTTGAAGGTGTATATCTGATGCAGGACACCGTTTCGTTGGGAAGATCTAGATGAAAATGGATGTAGGGTTAAAAGAGCATCCATCTTCCAATCAATTGATACGTTCAATGTAACCATAACGGAACAGGCATTTTTCAATGCCTGTGAGATGTTGAGTGACGTACTGGAAGCTTATTGTTGTACGTATCTAAAGAGGAATCAAATAAAACACTCTTATTGGACAACATATACAATACTATAGGCGAGTCCATGGACGCAGGACACATGGAAACCTATTGGATCTGTCGCCTCAGAAGAGGACAACAAAGCAATCATCATACAGAAATAAAATTATGGATGATAGTTGGTTTCCCAGATATTCTGTCACATTGTGATTAGGAATTCTGTTTTCATGTCTATTCTTATATCACAATGACACCGGATGATTTTATGTCCCAGCTGCATGGTTTGGTGACGTGATTGTGAGCTCAGTCAAGGCAGTTGCTGACTTGTTTGCAACGAAAATCTTCATTTTCTTTTTGTTACTACATGCAACATTGTATATTTTGATAACCGGTAGTGTTTATCATTCACAAACACATGAAAGCTATACCGACTTGGAGTCTATATAACATATGATATATGTAGTAAATAGTCTTACGGTAATTGGCCCACCAGAAGCACACCTAACAATAGTAATCAAAAGGATTATAAAAAGTCTTACTGAAAGTTTTGGGAAAAGACATTTTAATCGTAATTATTGCACTAGTTCCAGAGATATTGGATTTTATGGTTGTAATGGCCGTTGTGAGAACGGCCAATTTGGGCATGTTTCTACCTTCTGGATCAATTGCTTCCCGATCTAAATCGATTCAGCATGTACCTCGAAACCCTTGTATGCAAAGTTTTTTTAAATTTTTCTTTCCCCCAGAAGTGCACACCATATTCACTTATCTACTGGACTATTAGTAGTAATGGTATATTCATTTGTAGGGCAGCAGAGAATGATACAATTGATCACAAAACAAGAACTTGTCCAAAAATGACAAACAAAAATATTATGTGAGTCAAGTTAATGTTCAAGGGAATTTGCACATTTTTCATATATAGGGATATATATATGCACATTTTTCATATATGGGGATATATGCACATTTTTCATATATATGGGAATATATGCATTTGTCTGATTTCTAAATGGTCGTCTAAATGGTCGTCTGAAGTATTATGTTTCTGTTGTCTCCAAACAAGGGATACCAAATGCGACAAGCATGAAGTCTGACATGATCGAGGAGATAGAGTTGTGAAGCAGAAATGTCGTCTACAAGAGGTTTGTGTATCCCCAAGGAGAGTAACTTTTCCTACACGTGCTGTACAGAGGAGGACACATGTACTCACCATGCAACCAGTGTTTCTGCAGAGAAACCGTATAAGAGTGCTGTGCTGCTGTGTTCTGTAAGAGTGTGTATAAATGACTATGCTCATCTTTGAAGGGCTATAGTTATTATTTCAGATGTTACGACTATTGGTAATGTTGTATATGAAGATTAATTGTTAAGATGCAGCTTACGATAAGACACAACACGGACGGAAGATTGCAAGATTTATATCTAACGCAAGACAATTGGGGAAATCTATTTGCAAAGAAGTGTTAGTAAGATTGAAAATCATCAATCTTCCAACCAATTGAAACGTTCAAAGTAACGGGGGGGGGGGTGAGGGAGGCTTCTTGCATCATTGCTTATGTTTACTTTCATGGTTTTCGCGTGGTAAATGTGCCATCATTCTTTATTAATTTCCGTCACTATATCACTATGCCATCCATTATGACTTGACGATCGTGGTCGCTGATTTGACGTTGATAGGCCTGTAATTTCTTGCCGGAGAGGCATATTCGACAGGGACTGGTTTTTTTTCTTCTTTTTAACAAGAAAGTGAGGAATTATCTTGTCTATCCACAAGAATAACGCTCTCTATTGACCCATATGTGGAGATCCATTGTTTGTTTCTGATGTGGCCAAAACTTTTTGATTTATGGCTTGTCAGTCGAATGCAATGGGGCTTCAGCATCACAACCGACAACGATGTTAGGATTATACTACAAACAATAATTAAACTTGTTATCTTCTTTCAAGAGTCCTAAGAAGCTCCGATTCTCTGAAAGAAGGGGGTAAAAGATGAAATGGTTGTCATGAAACGTCGACCATATTAATATCCGACATCCCTTTCTATGCTAAAATTATATTATAGTATCAAATGTGAAATGAAAATGATAGTGTTCTATTTCTTATCAAATACAGTACATAACTGCTTTGAAATAAGGATTATTATGATGTTTGTTGAATAGACATTCCACTGGATAACACGTGAATGCACAAGTAAGCAATTGAAATGGAAAAGTCGTAATGCAGACTAATACAAGTCAGTAAATTCTGAGATATGACGAGATAGGTTCACGCCAATAAATTATGCGCCGACTTTAACTGGGTCGTGAATAGTCGGAGATTTCTAGGAATTAATCGAATATCCCCGACATGCACTGATTTCTACGTCAATATTGCTTTGTCATAGAGGGTCAGTTAGAGCCCCTGATCTATATGGTTCAATAGTTTGATCTGTCACATCCAATTTAATTTGAACGTCAGTACAACAAAGCAAGCGACACTTTAATGCTATGAGCATGAACAATGTTATCGAGTGGCCTGTCTATATGAATTGACGGAGTTATACACGAAACTTTTATCAATCGTGGCTTTTCTTAGTATAATATTTATGAGAAGGGATTGCAACAAAACAGTTTATTATTAGGTACAGCTAATAATACAGTTAGATAAGGGCACAATCAAACTAGGTTCACCATACTAGTTTTTATTCTCAGAAACAGCAATATTTCTGGAGGAGTTGACACTTATACATTGAACATTTGACGCCACACATTATGTAGGTATCAAATAAAACGCCCGTTTTGGACAGCATATATGCGAAACAATAGCCAGATTTATGGGCACAGAACATATGGAAAGCTATTGGATCTGTTGCCTCAGAAGAAGACAACAAAGCAAACATCACACAGGCATAAAAAACACATCAAAATCCTTCCAAAAGGCACAATTACAATAGGTCAACAGACAAAGAAGCTGAGAGACTTTGTTAATTTTGTGACACAATGATAATTATATTATGATATGATGACCCATTTCGTTTAGTGAATAATGGTATATCCAGGTTTTTCTGTCACGGAGATCTCACTGGGAAGCTGTACTCTGAATCTACTACTTTCTGTCACCAAGCATCATCATCAAGTTTCAACAAATATCCTTAATGACATTAGACTGTTGTAGCGAACGGGATACTGATGTAAAAGCTTAGCACATTTATTTGTGATGTTACAGAAAAATAAACATTATTGTAAAGGTGAGGCTGACGCCAAGACACGGCACAGTTTTCATATAAATAAACAGTTTATAAAGAAACCATGCTTGTGTCTTTCCCTCAATTGCTCAAATTGGTTTGAAGGTGTATATCTGATGCAGGACAACGTTTCGTTGGGAAGATCTAAATGAAAATGGGTGTAGGGTTAAAAGAGCATCCATCTTCCAATCAATTGATACGTTCAATGTAAGGCCACACCAATATATACAGTTGGTCGATGGAATCGCCGCTACTGAAAATTCATTCTGAAAATCTCGGTAAAAAAAATCGCCGCACCTATTTTGAGCTAATAAAATCCATCTACAACTTAGTTTTTTCCCCAAATCAGAATCACAGTCTGTTCTCATCCAAATGGTTGTCAAAACCGCATTTATGGCATGTTTCTACCTTCTGGATCAATTGCTTCCCGATCTAAATCGATTCAGCATGTACCTCGAAACCCTTGTATGCAAAGTTTTTTTTAAATTTTTCTTTCCCCGAGAAGTGCACACCATATTCACTTATCTACTGGACTATTAGTAGTAATGGAATATTCATTTGTAGGGCAGCAGAGAATGATACAATTGATCACAAAACAAGAACTTGTCCGAAAATGACAAACAAAAAATATTATGTGAGTCAAGTTAATGTTCAAGGGAATTTGCACATTTTTCATATATGGGGATATATGCACATTTTTCATATATATGGGAATATATGCATTTGTCTGATTTCTAAATGGTCGTCTAAATGCTCGTCTGAAGTATTATGTTTCTGTTGTCTCCAAACAAGGGATACCTAATGCGACAAGCATGAAGTCTGACATGATCAAGGAGATAGAGTTGTGAAGCAGAAATGTCGTCTACAAGAGGTTTGTGTATCCCCGAGGAGAGAAACTTTTCCCACACGTGCTGCGCAGAGGAGGACACATGCACTCACCATGCAACCAGTGTTTCTGCAGAGAAACCGTATAAGAGTGCTGTGCTGCTGTGTTCTGTAAGAGTGTGTATCAAGGACTATGCTCATCTTTGAAGGGCTATATGACGGGCTAAGTTATTATTTCAAATGTCACGACTATTGGTAATGTTGTATATATTATGAAGATTAATTGTTAAGATGCAGCTTACGATAAGACACAACACGGACTTCATATAAATAAACAGTTCCAGATATGAAGATTGGGATGGCAGATTGCAAGATTTATATCTAACGCAAGACAATTGGGGAAATCTATTTGCAAAGAAGTGTTAGATTGAAAATCATCAATCTTCCAACCAACTGAAACGTAACGGAGGGGGGGGGGGGGGGGGGGGCGTCTGTGAGGGAGGCTTTTTGCATCATTGCTTATGTTTACTTTCATGGTTTTCGCGTGGTAAATGTGCCATAATTCTCTATTAATTTCCGTCATTATATCCTTGCCATCTAATATGGCTTGACGATCGTGGTCGCTGATAGGCCTGTAATTTCTTGCCGGAGAGGCATATTCGATGGGGAATGGGTTTTTTTTTACAAAAAAGTGAGGAACTATCTTGTCTATCCACAAGAATGACGCTCTCTATTGACCCATATGTGGAGATCCATTGTTTGTTTTTGATGTGGCCAAAACTTTTTGATGTATGGCCTGTCAGTCGAATGCAATGGGGCTTCAGCATCACAACCGACTACGATGTTAGGATTATACTAGAAACAATAATTAAACTTGTTATCTTCTTTCAAGAGTCCTAAGAAGCTCCGATTCTCTGAAAGAAGGGGGTAAAAGATGAAATGGTTGTCATGAAACGTCGACCATATTAATATCCGACATCCCTTTCTATGGTCAAATTATATTATAGTATCAAATGTGAAATGAAAATGATAGTGTTCTATTTCTTATCAAATACAGTACATAACTGCTTTGAAATAAGGATTATTATGATGTTTGTTGAATAGACATTCCACTGGATAACACGTGAATGCACAAGTAAGCAATTGAAATGGAAAAGTCGTAATGCAGACTAATACAAGTCAGTAAATTCTGAGATATGACGAGATAGGTTCACGCCAATAAATTATGCGCCGACTTTAACTGGGTCGTGAATAGTCGGAGATTTCTAGGAATTAATCGAATATCCCCGACATGCACTGATTTCTACGTCAATATTGCTTTGTCATAGAGGGTCAGTTAGAGCCCCTGATCTATATGGTTCAATAGTTTGATCTGCCACATCCAATTTAATTTGAACGTCAGTACAACAAAGCAAGCGAAACTTTAATGCTATGGGCATGAACAATGTTATCGAGTGGCCTGTCTATATGAATTGACGGAGTTATACACGAAACTTTTATCAATCGTGGCTTTTCTTAGTATAATATTTATGAGAAGGGATTGCAACAAAACAGTTTATTATTAGGTACAGCTAATAATACAGTTAGATAAGGGCACAATCAAACTAGGTTCACCATACTAGTTTTTATTCTCAGAAACAGCAATATTTCTGGAGGAGTTGACACTTATACATTGAACATTTGACGCCACACATTATGTAGGTATCAAATAAAACGCCCGTTTTGGACAGCATATATGCGAAACAATAGCCAGATTTATGGGCACAGAACATATGGAAAGCTATTGGATCTGTTGCCTCAGAAGAAGACAACAAAGCAAACATCACACAGGCATAAACTGATGGATGATCGCTGGTTTCCTAGATATCCTGTCACGTTGTGATTATGGGTTCTGTATTCATGTCTATTTTTATATCACGATGACACCGGTTGATTTTATGTCCCAGCTGCATAGTTTGGTAAAATGGTTGTGAGCTAGGCCGCGACAGTTGTCCACTTGTCTGCAATGAAAATCGTCGTAGTTTATTTGTGACAATTTCATACGAATATATATTTCAGTTAACAATTACATATTGCTGTGTATCATGAGATATATGAAACATATGCCTCAGATTCCATTAATAACAATAGTTCATACATATGAGACAATTGTAGACAGGTATTAAAATTAAACTCATACCGGAGCATCGCTTTGTCAAATATACATATATATATGCACACCATGGCTGGTTGTCAATTACATAGATATATGAAGAAACCATTAATTGCACATTCACTATTGGCCAGAAGACGCTTATGGATATGTATGGCTTGGTATTGAAACATGAAAGGAACTTCCTCTCATTTTTCCAGCATATGGAAAGTTCTAAGCACATACTAGGCTCCGGGAAATTGAATTTGTGTGACCGTCACAACATGAGATATGCTGTCCATGTTCTTGGTAGTATATGTAATAGAGTATGCTTATGTAGGGCAGCAGAGAGTAAGAATTGTAACTATTACGAACGAAGTATCTGTCCAACATATAAAATATGTGAGTCAAGTTCCTCTGCGAAGCAAATGGTACATTTTCCGATGGGGATGCATTTGTGCGTTTTATGTGGGAATGATTATCTGAAGTATATCGGTTTCGACGACTCTTTACAACTCTCGGTACGTTCCTCAAACATGGGATGCCACATGAGAAAAGTATGGAATCTGGCATGAGCATGCAGGGTGAAAGAGTTATCAAGTATAAATGTGATTCCCCAGAAGAGCTATGTTTTCGTACAACATGTACACTCGCCATGCTACCAGTGTGGCTGCAGAGAAACCATGATGTTGTTGTATTATATTGTATTGACAGGCTCCTTGTAGATTTATCAAATATATACAGATTTGAGTATTACCAAAATGGCTATTATAGTATGATATGACGACCCATTTAGTTCACTCAGCACTTGTAAAGTCAGTCTGTTTTCATGGATATCTCACTGGGAACCCTCTACTCTGATTCTCATTCACAACAATGCTGGTATTACATTCTTTCAACACATTCTATCCCCAAACTTCATCATCAAGTTTCATTCAATAACCATGATGACATTAGACTGTTGTGGCAAAACAGGACACAGACAAAGAGGGTAACAATCAATTGATTTTTACACTCTTTGACACAGGTGTTAAAGCATGTCACCATTATTGGTGGGGTCAAATAAAAAATATTTGTTTGCATGAATAGAATTGTTAAGATGCAGCCAACGTCAAGTTGTAGGAAGGTCATAGAGATAGACAGTTCGTCATAGAAAACGTCCCTATCTTTGCTTCGATAATGATCAAGGTGGTTTTGAAGATTTATATCTGATGCGGGAAATTATCTCGTTGGAAGAATCTAATCGCCAGGGAGTGTAGGGTTAAAAATCATCCATCTCCCAACCAATTGAAACGTTCAATGAAACTGGGGGTGGGTGGGGTGGAGTGGGGGTAGGCTTGTTACCATGCTAACATCTTCTGATATGTTGCAGGAGATTCAGTGAGCTCGTTCGTGTATTTCTGACTATGATGTTTTTCTCGTGGTCAATATAATTCTTTATTAATTTCCGTCATTATGTCCTTGCCATTGTAATTTCTTGCCGAAGAGGCATATTCGATGGAGACTGGGGCCATTCAACAAGATTGTGAGGAGTCACCCGGTTGCCTAGCGACAAGGACGACGCTCTCTATTAACCCACGTAGAGAACCAAGGTGGAGATCCAATGTTGATGTGGACGGAACTTTTGATGTATGATCTGTCATTCGAAGGCAACAGGGCGAACAGCATCACAACCGGCTACCATCTTAGGCTTATAACAGAAACAATAACTAGACTTGTTATCTTCCCTCCAAGTGTCCTAAAAAAATCCGATTTTCTGACACACGGAGGCAAAAGAGGAAATGGTTCGTCATGAAACGTTGTCGAGTGTCGATCGTACACACGGCATCTAGATATATGCATGGTAAATTTACAATACAATAATGTGAAATGAAAATGAATGTATTCTGTATCATCAAATACAGTACACAGGAATCAGAATTATTCAGATTTTTGTTCAATAGACATTCCAGTTGATAAAATGTCCCAGCTGCATAGTTTGGTAAAATGGTTGTGAGCTAGGCCACGGCAGTTGTCCACTTGTCTACAATGGAAATCGTCGTTGTCTATTTGTAGCAATTTCATAAGCATTATTTTAGTTGAGAATTCATATTGCTGTGTATAATGAGATATATGAAATACATGCCTCAGATTTCATTAATAACAGTGGCTCATGCATATGAAACAACTGTAGACAAATGTTTAAATCAAACTCATATCTGAGCACCGCTGCTCTTTGTATTTGTCAAATATACATATATGTGCACACCATGGCTTGTCGTCAATTACATAGATATATGAAGAAACCATTAATTGCACATTTAGTATTGCCCAGAAGACGCTTATGGATATGTAATAGAGCCCTGCGCGGGCCGAAAAAAGTGACCCGCACCCGCCCCGCCCCGCAAGTATTAAACCCGCACCCGCCCCGCACCCGCACCCTTAGCCTGCGGGCAGCCCGCACTCAACCCGCATGTGCAAAGTTCAACCCGCACCCGCCCGCCCCGCAGTGATTGAGCCCGCACCCGCCCCGCACCCGCCCCGCACCCGCAATTAACCCGCAACAAATACAACACAGTACTGGAGGTTTACTCAGCCGTGTTGTTCTTATCTGAGTGAAACATCAGGGATCTTTCATATTAAGGGGCCGGTCATTATTCATCAGGTGGGGGGGGTTGGGTAAAAACTGGGTGGGGGGGGGGGGGGTTGGTCACACTTTCATTCTCAACGTTATTGGGAGGGGGGGGGGGTCATACTTTTATTTTCAATGGAACTGGGGGGGGGGGGAGGGAGAAAATTTGGATATTGAAATAGTGAATTAGGTGAAAACAATCCACTCAACCTGGACTGATGGTTCACAGGAGTATACAGAATGTGGAATCCATCCCTTTGTCACATTATCAGTGAAACTATAGTTTCGCTGAAATTTGATCCTAGAAAGGACCATCCAGGAACACCCAAAATCAGGAGATGTCGTGAATCGACAACCGCTCATCACCCCAGACTGAAACACTGTCACCAAGAATGAACTATGGACCTTTAGTGGAACACTGCAGCACTGCAGCTGAATACGGTGCCAGCTAGGATGATCAACATGCAGGACACAGACTAACAATGGATCACCCGGCCCATACCATGCTGACCAACATCTCATAACATCCAATGACCCCGAACCAGCATGTCAAAATTACATGTCGATTTTTCACTTAACACGTTGCCAACACAGGCCACTGAGGATAATCCTAGATGAGCTCAGGACTGTCCTGGACCGCCATGAACAAAATATGGACCTTTCCATCAAGGATTGCGACATAGTCCTGGATCGTCCCGGATGATGCCATAGTGAATCTGATTTACCTGACTTTCTTGGTGGCCAGGACATTGCTAGACAATCGCGGATCATCACGGAACATTATGAACCCATCAGCGAGGCAACACAGAATTGATTCAAGGCCGGGGAAGTACCAGTCCAGGATGGCCTGATTCATCAATGATATGTGGAAGAGTTATAATTTTTCCGAGTTCACTCTGGGGTCCAGTTAGTCCATATATTTAAAGGAAGAAATAAGATTCAAGATTCATGGTTTTTTCTCATTCCTCCAACAAATTTCCAGTCAGTGAATGAACTGAATGACCTTTAACCCGGGTCTCGAGTGTATCAGGGGGGGGGGGGGGGGGGTTGGAAACGTGGGGATTGGAGTGAGAAATAGATTTCAGTATTCTGGGGAACATGATCCTAGACATAGATGTTTTGGGGGGTGACCACCTGGTTTGAGAGACCACCCTGTGTTTCAAGACCGTTCCACTTGGTCCCAAGTGGCCTTTTATCATGTAAAAGAACCTGTCATGAGAGACCACCTGTCATTTGAGACCACCTTTTGGGGGTCCCTTGGGTGGTCTTAAAACACAGGATCCACTGTATGTACATGGGGATGGGGGGGGGGGTCACACTTCTATTTTTTATCTTGGTGGGGGGGGGGGGTGGGGTCATACATTGTTTTTCGATATCGGTGGGGGTGTCAAACTTTGAAAACTCATTTCTCGGAAAATCCATCCAACCCCCCCCCCACCCCACCCGATAATTAATGACCGGCCCCTTAGATCCAAGTGAAACCCACTATGGCCCCTGCCGATACGGATCAACTCCGTATCACAAGTACAGTTTGATCCATATTTCAGTAACTTCTAAAGATCCAGAAGCAGATGATTACAAGATGTATGCATAGACCGGGGCAGTGTGATTAAAGTACGTGGCCCAGTCGCCTTTGTCACAACACACAGCCAGACGAGTCTATTGTACTTTGAAGTCCCTCACCATGACATGTGGATTACCACAGCATGTGGATATTACTTCACCATTAGCCTGGTAGTTTCCAAAATGGAATATGTTTCTAATTCCCTGTTGGTCCTTTCAATAGAAATCACACTAATGAAAGTAATTTAAGAGACATATGCATGGGCAATATGTGGGTGTTGGGGTAGAAGCGCTAATTAGAAACCACACAATATTACATGTAATACATAGTGATAATAATAGTCATCTGCTTATCTGAGGCCATACAACATGCAATAATTACATGTGTCAGGTGGCATCTGAAAAGGACTCAATGAAATTAAATATATCACATGCCATAACAACGCTGCGGGTTATCAAAAAACCCGCACATGGATTTTTCGACCCGCACCCGCCCTGCACCCGCAACAGTTCTACAGCGAGTACCCGCACCCGCACAGCGACATAGAGATACAACCCGCACCCGCCCCACGCCCGCAACATGACAATGCGGGTAACCCGCACCCGCCCTGCCCCCCGGGTACCCGCAGCCCGCGCAGGTACCCACGACCCACGCAGGGCTCTAATATGTAAGGCTTAGTATTGAAACATGAAAGGAACTTTCTCTTATATCAGTATATGTAAAGTTCTAAGCACATAGGCTCGGTGAAATTGGATTTGAGCTATGTTGTCCACATGTTCTTGATAGTATATGTAATGGAGTATGCGTATGTAGGGTAGCAGAGAGCGGAACAACTATTGCAAACGAAGTATATGTCCAACATATATTTTATGTGAGTCAATTTCCTCTTCGAAGAATTGGTATGCAAAAATGCGTTTTATGTGGCAATTGTCATCTGGGGTATATTGATTGTTTCTCTGTTTTGACGACTCTCCGTATTTTCTCCAAACATGGGATGCGACATACGAAAAGTATGTAATCTGGCAATCAAGTATAAATGTGTGTCCCCAAGGAGAGTTTTCTTTCGTACCGGTACGTGTACGTGCTGCACAGATGAGAACATGTGCACTCGCCATGCTACCAGTGTGGCTGCAGAGAAACCATGATGCTGCTGTATTATGTTGTATTGACAGGTTCCTTGTAGATTTATTAGGTATATACAGATTTGAGTATTACGAAAATGGTCATTATAGTATGATATGACGACCCATTTCGTTCATTCAGCACTGGTAAAGCCAGTCTATTTTTCTGGAACCCTCTACTCTGATTCACTTTCACAACAATGCTAGCATTAGGCCTAATAAAATTTATTTTCTGTTTCTCGTCCCCGCCCGCTTGTGTTCAAAAGCAGGCTCCCGGACTTTTTTTATTTGCGATTCTCAAATAAAAATTGAAAAGTATTCCCGCCCCTATTTCGAGGATAGTGAACGATCGAGACACCGAATTACAGCATGCAACTTAGGCATACATTTTAACTTACCACCTTGTTTTCACTCTCCGCCAAATGAGACAAAGACGCTACCAGTTTTCAAAAACAGTTATTCCATCTGGTTACATGTGTGTAATAAAACATTGTTATCACGAATTGTTATCACGAATTGATTCACTTTATTTCCTCATGTATACTTCAATAGATGTATTAAATGATAGAACGGTTTTCCACAATTACTCATCATTGAAACAACAAATTATCAATTGACGGTTCTTGATAATAATACTACTGGTACACAGAATCATCCTGTCTGTGCTGACTGCTAGGATGACGGCACACAAGTGGTGCCAAGGTGCCCAAGAGCTTTCAAGCCCAAATAAATCAAGCATTTAGAAATGAAATCATTAACATCATGTGTACCGCATGATTTCAATTCTAAAGGTCTGATTTATTTGGGCTTGAATCTCCTTGAATGAATCAAGCCTCTAGAAATGAAATCATTAATGTCAGGGGTCACATATGTTCTAAAGGCCTGATTTATTCGCTCTTGAATGCCTTTGTGCGGGAGTGTCTTTTTTTCATTTCATAAGTGTGAAATGTCGTCCCGCCAAAAATAAAAAATGAAACAGTGCCTCCCTACGCAATTTTCTCATGAGCTGAGGACGGTATTCTTTGCAAAATTAAAAATAAAAAGTCCCTCCCTACTCAGTTTTGAAAAAATAGGAGGACGAGAAACAGAAAATTAACTTTTTTAGGCCTTATACCTTTTTACCACATTCTATCACCAAACAGCATCATCAAGTTCTATTCAATAACCATGATGACACCAGACTGTTGTGGCAAAACAGGGCACTGGTGTAAAAGCATGTCACCATTAATGGTGTTTTCAAAGAAAAAATACCTTTTTCTGCATGAATGGTATTGTTAAGATGTAGCCAACATCAAGTTGTAGCAAGGTCATCATATAGAGATAAAAAGTTTGTCATAGAAAACATCCCTATCTTTGCCTCAATAATGATCAAGGTGGTTTGGAAGATTTATATCTGATGCGGGAAATTATCTCGTTGGAAAGATCTAATCGCCAAGGAGTGTAGGGTTAGAAATCATCCATCTTCCAACGAAAGGAAACGTACAATGAGACTGGGGGGGGGGGGGGGGGAGGGGGCGAGCAGGCTTGTTACCATGCTTCTGAGATGTTGCAGGAGATGCAGTGAGCTCGTTCGTGTATTTTAACTATGATGGTTTTCTGTGGTCAATATCATTCTTTATTAATTTCCGTCATTATGTCCTTGCCATTGTAATTTCTTGCCGAAGAGGCATATTCGATGGAGACCGCTCAACAAGGATGTGAGGAATCTCACGGTTGCCTAGCGACAAGGACGACGCTCTCTATTAACCCACGTGGAGAACCAAGGAGGAGATCCAACGTTGATGTGGACGGAACTTTTGATTTATGATCTGTCATTCGAATGCAACAGGGCGAACAGCATCACAACCGGCTACCATGTTAGGCTTATAATAGAAACAATAACTAGACTTGTTATCTTCCCTCCAAGTGTCCTAAGAAAATCCGATTTTCTGACACACGGAGGCAAAAGAGGAAATGGTTTGTCATGAAACTTTGTCGAGTGTCGATCGTATACCCGTCATTGAGATATATGCATAGTAAATTTACATTACAATAATGTGAAATGTAAATGAATGTATTCTTTATCATCAAACACAATACACCGCAGACAGAATTATTCAGATTTTTGTTGAATAGACATTCCAGTTGATAACATGTGGAGGCAAAAGCAAGAATATTAATATGGCAAACTAGTAATACATACTAGAGCATGCATCAGCGGTAGTTACATTACGAATATTCATGTGATAATCATCATATACATGAATCACCCTTGCATCTTTCGATAAATTAAAAGTAATTCTTTTAAATATTTTGTACTACATTATGAAAAATGAACTGAACCTCAAGTGGCAGACGGATTTGACTTGTCATATCCACACAACACATAAGTATAACCAGGGTAGATACTGACTGGATCGCCAGTATGGCGTGAAAACTCCGAGCTCTGACATCACATTAATCTACTGAGTCAGAGGTTTCTAATTTCTGCGTCACTATTGCTGTGCCATATTGTGTCAGTTAGTTCCCTGATCTCGACGTTATAGTCGTTTGAAACTATTTAAGCGAGTTGTTCGCTTCCGATGTCTTCTGTGGTCGATGCCTCACATCCAAATCAATTTCGACTTCAGTGCAAGCCACAACGTAATGTTATGGCCATGAACAATGTTATCGAGGCCTACTTAAAGTAATACTTAAAGTTGTGGGTTATACTATCAAATTTTATCAATCGTGGCATTTCTTATATGAGGGGAATGTTTTTTGGGAGTAATTCAAACCCAATCAGTATAATATTGTTATGCATAGCTACTTTTGTGGGCCTCATTAGCCATATTTCAAAGTAGTTACATAAGGTCACAATGAAACTAGTTTCAGTTTTTATTCTCAGAAAGAGCAATATTTCTGGATAAGTAGACAGACACTTTTACATAAAACATTTGATGCCTCATAATATGTTGATAACAAAAGGGGCACCATATAAAACACGATTACTGGACATTATATACAACACTATGAGCAGATTTATGGGTGCAACACACATGGAAAGCAATCGGATCTATTGCCTCAGGAGACGATCATAAAGCAAACATCATACATGAATAAACAGATGGATGATCGTTCGTTTCCTAGATATCCCATCATTTTGTGATTAGGCATACTGCCAAGTCTATTTTCATGAATTCTTTTCATGTTTATTTTTATAACATAATGGCACCGTATGATATTTTATGTCCCAGCTGCATGGTTTGGTAACGTGAATGTGAGCTCAACCACGGCAGTTGTCTGCTTGTTTGCAACGAAAATCATTTTGTTACTCTGGATATGATGAACTGATGATGTTCATCATACTTTCTCACAAGTTTTTCACTTACACTTACACGAAAGTGATACTATCCTGGAGTTTATATAATATAATATAATATATTTTAATGAAAAATTCCACAGTGTATGATGTGTATAATAAGATATATCTGAGACTTGAAACCCGAGTTCATTATATTGACACTATTTCATGTGCACAAAATTATAACAGGCAGGTAATGAAAGTCGCATTATAATATTTTAACACTATTTTCCATATGTACTTGTCGTATACACGCTTTGACAAAAGTCTGGAATAACCTGAACATATTTAGGAAATAGTCAAATTTTATTTTACAACATCAAACTTACGTCTATCATTAATAACTATTTTCTTCCATGTATAGCAATGTGAAGCAACATGTGTCATAACATTCAGGGAGATACATTCAAGGTGTGACAGCATCACATTAACACTGCGAAATCTGATAGATTTGAGTCCTTCAAACGATCAATCGCCAATCAGTGATAAATTTGTCCTCCGTTATTTGGGATACAAGCTTGGCATCATTGACTTATGAATGACATGTATAGCTTCTGGGTGTCTCCCTGAGGTATCTTTGCGAGTATCCTCCTATTACTCCATCGATAATCCTGTTTCAGACTGAAAATACGATAACGAACTTCTCCTGATAGGCAGCGTTCCATAGTATTTTAGTATTACTACAGCATGTCAAAAGTACAGCACACAAGCTCACATGTCCGATCAGGTCTAAGATCACAGGCCGAATAAAACCAAAATAAGTCATGAACGCATGGATATAGTATCAATTGGCTCACTATATAATATTTTAGAGGGATGATTCCAGACTTTTGTCAAAGAGTATACATACATGTACAAACTGTAGCATGACTGGTTGTCAGTTGCGTATTTCTGAACCATGCACTGTACACTTAGGCCCGACTGCACATGTCGTCCTTTAGCTATACTTTACGAAAAGTGCAACTTAAGTCACACTTTTCGATTGCACACCTCTCACTTTGTGTCGAAGTGACACTATAAAAGCCCTTAAAGTTAGTGAAATGTTAGTGAGGCATGAGGCTTCCTAAAGCCGCACTTAGCGCAGTATGCCATGTATAATGTATGTATTTTATGTAGCTATAGTTATTTGTACAACTATAGCATTGGAGGTTCTCAGAGGTATAGATGAATGTATGACGATATAGATAAAACTTCGAGTCAAATTAGTATTTCAGATTTGTATTTTTTTTCAATTTTGCTATTTTTGTATACTTATTGCAGAATTATAGGACAAAGTATGAAGATGTCGAAGACAGCATGGGGACTGCTCTCTTCAAGCACGCTCTCTGACAAATGGAACAAAAACTACATTCTCGCGATATGCATGTTGCGTGGGGGGCGGGGGGCGGGGGGGGGGGTGCAAATGCAATGAATATCGAGTTATCTATATTACAAACCCATATGATTAATTTCAAAACGAGTAGTCATGGGCTGAACGTTTGTACAGAATGATTGCGATGACAACAATCTCCTATTTCCATATCTAACGTGATATCATTTCGCAAGATGCACCAATATACCAAGATGGGCGCGGGACACATCCGACTATAACATATTGTACCCGTGACATCTGTTATAATTTAACATTTATTAATCTGATTAATATAGTTTTAGATAATTCATATCCACTCGCTTGA
This sequence comes from Terebella lapidaria, assembly GCA_949152475.1. Lineage (NCBI taxonomy): Eukaryota > Metazoa > Annelida > Polychaeta > Terebellida > Terebellidae > Terebella > Terebella lapidaria. The sequence continues at coordinate 76,177,915 of OX424555.1, forward strand.
GGTGATCATAAGTTGACACAAACTTCGTGATATCGAAAAAAAACCCCCGGAATTTATATAATTCCATGAACATTGCATGGTCTCAGATAATATTATGGTAATTGCACATACGTTTTGAATTTACTTGGGCTTTAAACCATGCCATTTTCCCCGTGTGATGCTCTCATCAATATTTCTTGCTTTCAGTAACATGTTTATAGGTATGAATTATCGATAGCAGATTTCCTTGTCCATATGTTGTCGAAGTTGACAATGCCTTCTGACACGAGTATTGTGTCCTGCAGTTCGCGAATGCTCATGAAATTCCTCGTTAGATACACTCCGCTGCACACTAACCAAAGTGAGGTCCTAAGTTGAACATGTGCAGTCCAAGTTACACTCTGTGAAAGTTCTACTTTGCGGTCACTTGGTAGAGTGTAACTTACGCTTAAGTTATACTTTTCTAAAGTACGACATGTGCAGTCGGGCCTTAGGCCCGACTGCACATGTCGTCCTTTAGCTATACTTTACGAAAAGTGCAACTTAAGTCACACTTTTCGATTGCACACCTCTCACTTTGTGTCGAAGTGACACTATAAAAGCCCTTAAAGTTAGTGAAATGTTAGTGAGGCATGAGGCTTCCTAAAGCCGCACTTAGCGCAGTATGCCATGTATAATGTATGTATTTTATGTAGCTATAGTTATTTGTACAACTATAGCATTGGAGGTTCTCAGAGGTATAGATGAATGTATGACGATATAGATAAAACTTCGAGTCAAATTAGTATTTCAGATTTGTATTTTTTTTTCAATTTTGCTATTTTTGTATACTTATTGCAGAATTATAGGACAAAGTATGAAGATGTCGAAGACAGCATGGGGACTGCTCTCTTCAAGCACGCTCTCTGACAAATGGAACAAAAACTACATTCTCGAGATATGCATGTTGCGTGGGGGGCGGGGGGCGGGGGGGGGGGTGCAAATGCAATGAATATCGAGTTATCTATATTACAAACCCATATGATTAATTTCAAAACGAGTAGTCATGGGCTGAACGTTTGTACAGAATGATTGCGATGACAACAATCTCCTATTTCCATATCTAACGTGATATCATTTCGCAAGATGCACCAATATACCAAGATGGGCGCGGGACACATCCGACTATAACATATTGTACCCGTGACATCTGTTATAATTTAACATTTATTAATCTGATTAATATAGTTTTAGATAATTCATATCCACTCGCTTGAGGTGATCATAAGTTGACACAAACTTCGTGATATCGAAAAAAAACCCCCGGAATTTATATAATTCCATGAACATTGCATGGTCTCAGATAATATTATGGTAATTGCACATACGTTTTGAATTTACTTGGGCTTTAAACCATGCCATTTTCCCCGTGTGATGCTCTCATCAATATTTCTTGCTTTCAGTAACATGTTTATAGGTATGAATTATCGATAGCAGATTTCCTTGTCCATATGTTGTCGAAGTTGACAATGCCTTCTGACACGAGTATTGTGTCCTGCAGTTCGCGAATGCTCATGAAATTCCTCGTTAGATACACTCCGCTGCACACTAACCAAAGTGAGGTCCTAAGTTGAACATGTGCAGTCCAAGTTACACTCTGTGAAAGTTCTACTTTGCGGTCACTTGGTAGAGTGTAACTTACGCTTAAGTTATACTTTTCTAAAGTACGACATGTGCAGTCGGGCCTTACTGACGCTGTTCATGACGGGTTCATGACGCTGACGGATATGTAGGGCTTCTTATTGAAACTGTTGAAAGAAACTCACTAAAAGCTAAAGAGGAATAAGCAGCACGAGTTAATTGGGCCGAAATATCTGTTCACCGATGACAAATATACATAACATGTGAGATGTTCCTGCTGAAGGGAATTTTTCGATGAGAAAAACCATTGAAAAGTTTTGTTGTTCCCCTTTTGTCACGATTCTCGCTGGTGTCACCAAACATTGGATGTCACGCACATAGTATGAAATCTGGCATGATCAAGGTGAAATATTTGTGAAGTAGGAAATGTCCTCTACGGGAGAGTAACGTTTCCTACATGAGCGACACAGCTGTCGTGCACTCACCATGCAACCAGTGTTTCTGCAGAGAAACCGTTGTGCTGCTGTATTCTGCAGGCGTATGTATCAAGGAATATGGTTTGCCACGATAGGTTCCTTGAAGAATGTTATTGAAGATTTCAATATTGCCACAATGATTTTCATAATATGATATGACGACCCATTTTGTTTAAGCCCCATTCAGTAGTGGTATATCCAGGTAATTCTGTCACGGAGATCTTACTGGAATGCTCTAGTTTGAGTCTCGATGCAACAACGCTAGTATTACTGTGTTTAACTTCTTTCTATCACCAAGCACCATCATCATGTTTCAATAAAAACATAATGACATTAGCATGTTGTGGCGAAACGCGACACTGATGTAAAAGCGGTCACAATTATTAGTGATGTTGAAGAATATAAAACAATACATTATGGTATGAATGGTAATTGCTAAGATGCAGGATACGTCAAGATGCAGGCAAGGTCCTCATTATAGATAGACAGTTTGTCAAATAACACGTTCATATCTTGTATTTATTATTTCCATCAATTGCTGAATGTGGTTTGGATGATTTCAAATCATGATTCCAATATCTGATGCCGGACAATATCTCCTTGAGAAGATGTAATCGCCAAGGAGTGTAGGGTTAAAAGATAAACCATCTTCCAATCTTTTGAAACGTCCAATGTAAACCTGGGGAACAGGCCTTTTACAATGCCTCTGAGATGTTGAGGGACGTACAGTCAGCTTGTTCTTGCATTTAGTTTTCCGGTGGTAAATGTGCCACAATTCTCTATAAATGTCCGTCATTATATCCTTGCCATCTAATATGGCTTGATGATTGTGGTCGCTGATTCGACGCTGATAGGCTTGTAATTTCTTGCCAAAGAGGCATATTAGATGGAGACTGGGGTCGTTCAACAGGGATGTGAGGAATCCCACGGTTGCCTAGTGACAACGACGACGCTCTCTAATAACCCATGTGTGGAGATCCACCGTTTGTTTTCTATATGGACGAAACTTTTGATGTATGACTTGTCATTGGAATGCAACGGGGCTTCAGCATCACAACCGGCTACCATGTAAGGATTATAATAGAAAGAACGATTAAACCTCTTATCTTACTCCAAGTGACCTATGAAAATTCTATTTTCTGACTCAAGGAGACAAAAGATGAAATTGATTGTCACGAAGTGTTGTCCACCGTATACCTGGGATCTAGATTTATATATGGTGAATTTACAGTACAGCAATATGAAATGAACGAACGTGTTCTTTAATATCAAATCAGTACACAATTGCTTCGAAGTCAGAATTATTCTGATGTTTGTTGAATAGACATTTCAGTTGATAACAAGTGAATGCACACGTATGCATATTGAAATGGAAAAGTAGTAATGCATAATAGATAGACAGATATATGTGATAACAGTAGTTGAAATACAGGAATTATGTGATTATCCACACACAAACTCATGTTATTATGTACGTAATCCACCCTTGCTTACATCTATCAGGTGATTCCTTTATGTAATTATTTCAAACACCCTCTACTACATGAGGAAAAATTCACTTGGCAGATTGATTTGACTTCTTATGTCGATACGAAACAAGTAGACCCAGGAGAGATACTAACTGTATCGACAATAGTTGGAGATGTGCAGGAAATAATTGAATCTCCCCGCTATGTACTGATTTCTACGTCACTATTGCTTTGTCATATAGTGCCAGTTGGAGCCCCTGGTCTAGACGTTGCAATCGTTTGAAGCTGTTCTAGTAAGTGGTTTGCTTCCTGTCTTCCGTGGTTGATCTGTCACATCCAATTTAATTTGAACATCAATATAGCAAGCTACACTTTAATGTTATGAGCATGAACAATGTTATCGAGTGGCCTGTCTATAGGAATTCACAAACTTTTATCAATCGTGGCATTTCTTAGTATAATGTTTATAAGGAGCGATTGCTACCTAAAATCGTATTTTTATTATGTATATCTACTTTTGCTGGCCCCCTCAACGTTATCCAAAAGCAGTTAGATATGGTCACAATCAAACAGCAAAATTTCTGGATGAGTTGACATTTCTACATAAAGCATTTGACGCCAAACTATATGCAGGTATCAAAAGAGGTATCAAATGAAACCTCCCTTTTGGACAGCATATACCAGAGGCCTGCTAAAGGCAGCTTTGTGTTTGCAGGACACATGGAAAACTATTGGATCTGCTGCCGTAGAAGACGACGACAAAGCAAACATCATACAGGAATAGAGTGATGGATGGTCGTTGTTTTTCTAGATATCCTGTCACATTGTGATCAGGAATTATGTTTTCATGTCTATTTTTATAACATAATGGCACTGCAGATGATTTTATGTCCCAGCTGCATGGTTTGGTAATATGGTTTTGACCTCAGTCACGGCAGTTGACCACTTGTTTGCAACGAAAATATTTTTGTTTCCATGTGTGATATTATACACTGATACTGGAGAAGTTGTTGGCTAGTTCATGGCTAGTTGATAGTTGCATGTTTATATTATGAAACCGTGCATTTCACATACTGTATGCAGAAGACGCCGATTCATATGTAGGGCTTACTATTGAAACATGAAAGGTACTCGTCCACTGAAAACATAAAATTTCATCCGTCTCGCATCTTTTTAATCCTTACTGAATACAGAGGTCAGAACCAGCAGCACAAGTCTATTGGGCCAAAATATATGTTCAACAATGACAAATATACATATTATGTGAGTGATGTTCCTGTTAAAAGGAGTTTGTACATTTTTTGATGATAATATGCCTTTGTCTGTTTTATGTCAAAAGAATTGTTTTAGGTATTGTTTTACGTTTCTCTGTTGTTACGACTCTCGATGCTGTCTCCAACCAAGGGATGTTGCATACGAAAAGTATGAAATCTGGCATGATCAGGGTAATAGAGTTGTGAAGTACATATGTCGTCTACGGGAGTTTCCGCAAGGAAAGTAACGTATCCTACATGAACTGCACTGATGAGGACACGTGCACTCACCATGCAAACAGTGTTTCTGCAGAGAAACCGTTGTGCTGGAATATAGTCTGCCTCGACAGGTTCCTTGGAGAATTTTATCAAAGATTTCAGTATTGCCACAATGATTTTCATAGTATGATATGACGACCCATTTCGTTTAGGTCCCATTCAGTAGTGGTATATCCATGTTATTTTGTCACGGAGATCTTACTGGAATCCTGTAGTTTGAATCTAGATCGCAACAACGCTGTTATTACGTCGCTTCACTTCTTTCAATCACCAAGCACCAACATCATGTTTCAATAAAAACATAATGACATTACCATGTTGTGGCGAAATGGGACACTGATGTAAAAGCGTGTTACAATTATTAGTGATGTCAAAGGATATAAAACAATACATTATTTTGTGAATTGTAATTGCTAAGATGCAGCTTACTTGAAGATGCAGGCAAGGTCCTCATTACAGATAGACAGTTTGTCAAAGAACACGTTCACATCTTGTATTTATCGTTTTCCTCAATTGCTAAAGGTGGTTTGGATGATTAATATCTGATGCGGGACAATGGAAAAGTATCACTTAAGCGTAAGTTACACTCTACCAAGTGACCGCAAAGTAGAACTTTCACAGAGTGTAGCTTGGATTGCACATGTTCAACTTAGGTCCTCACTTTGTTTAGTATGCAGCGGAGTGTATCTAATGAGGAATTTGTTGAGCATTCGCGAACAGCAAGACACAATACTCGTGTCACGAAGACTTGCATTTTCAACTTCTACAACACACGAAATATGCTATCGATACTTGATAGCTATAAAAATGCTACTGAAAACAAGAAATATTGATGAGAGCATCACATGGGAAAATGGCATGAATTAAAATCCAAGTAAATTCAACATGCATGTCGCGAGAATGTAGTTTTTGTTCAATTCAGTTTTTCCATAAGAATATTAACCATTAATGTCTTCATATTGACACGATGTAGGAACTATAATAGACCGCAAGATTCATAGCATCATTTGTCAGAGATCCGTGATTGAAGAGATCGAGAGTCCCATGATGTATTTGACATCTACATGGAGTGTCCTACAATTTTGTAATCAATATACAAAATGGGAAAATAGAAAAAAAAACTGAAATACTAATTTGACTCGAGGTTTAACATGTATCTATATCGCCACACATTTATCTATACCTCTGAGAACCTATAATGATATAGTCATACAAATCGCTTCAAAAATACGTGCATATACATGGCATGAGTTGCGCTAAGTGCAGCTTTAGGGAGCCTCATGTCTCACTAACATCTCACTAAATTGAAGGCTGTTAAAGTGTCACTTCGACACAAAGTTAGAGGTGTGCAATCGAAAAGTGTGACTTGAGTTGAACTTTTCCTAAAGTATGGCTAAAGTACGACATGTGCAGTCGGGCCAATGTCTCCTTGGGAAAATCTAATCGCCAATGAGTGTGGGGTTAGAAATCATCCAATCAATCGAAACTTTCAATGTAGCCGCTTGGAACAGGCCTTTTACAATGCCTCTGATATGTGGAGGGACTTACAGTCAGCTTGTTCTCGCATTTCAGGTTTCGGGTGGTAAATGTGCCATAATTCTTTATGAGTTCCGTCAATATTTCCTTGCCATCTAATATGACTTGATGGTCATGGCCGATTCGACGCTGATAGGCTTGTAATTTCTTGCCAAAGAGGCATATTAGATGGAGACTGGGGCCGTTCAACAAGGATGTGAGGAATCCCATGTTTGCCTAAGACGACGCTCTCTATTAACCCATATGTGGAGATCCAATGTTTGTTTTCGATATGGATGAAACTTTTGATGTATGACCTGTCATTCAGATGGAACGGGGTTTCAGCATCAAAACTAGCTACGATGTTACGATTACAATAGAAACACTAATTAAACTTGATAGCTTCTTCCAAGAGCCCTAAAAAATTCAAGGATGTAAAGGATGAGATGGTTCAAGGATGTAAAGGATGAGATGGTTTGTCACGAAACGTTGTCGACGGTATACCCCTCATCTAGATCTATACACGGTAAATCTAGATCACAATAATGTGAAGTGAACAGAAATGATTTCTTTATTATCAGTACACAGCTGTTCTGAATTATGAATTATTTTGATGTTTGATTAATAAACATTTCAATTCACGATATTTAAATGCACAACAATTGTTAAATGGCATCTGCTTGGATTCAATGGCATCTGCTTGGATTATCTTTACCTGATAGGGCTTTGCTTTCAATCCACCACTTTGGCTAATTGTCCAAAGCAATTTACGTCACAATCTCACGAGCGCCTTAATCTCACGAGCTTTTCTATCACTTATCGTTGAAACAAGTGCTCTGTTTGACAGGATATAATCCATGTCATTTCCAACATCAAAGCTGCGGGTGCAATTAGCGAAAGATAAACGTAGGACCAAAATATGAACGATAGTATTGGTAAAGTATTGCAAAGTTTAGGAATTTGAAATACTCCGTAAACGGTAGTTAGTGATATCGAAGAATATAAAACAATACCTTATCGAATGAATGGTAATTGCTAAGTTGCAAATTACGTCAAGATGCAGCTGGCAAGGTCCTCATTATAGATAGACAGTTTGTCAAAGAACACGTTCATATCTTGTATTTATTATTTCCATCAATTGCTGAAGGTGGTTTGGATGATCTCAAATCATGATTTCAATATCTGATGCCGGACATTATCTCCTTCGGAAGTGTAGGGTTAAAAGATCACAATCAATTGAAACGTCCAATGTAAACTTGGGGAACAGGCCTTTTACAATGCCTCTGAGATGTTGAGGGACGTACAGTCAGCTTGTACTTGCATTTAGTTTTCCAGTGGTAAATGTACCACAATTCTCTATTAATGTCCGTCATTATATACTTGCCATCTAATATGGCTTGGTGATCGTGGTCGCTGATTCGACGCTGATAGGCTTGTAATTTCTTGCCAAAGAGGCATATTAGATGGAGACTGGGGTCGTTCAACATGAAGGTGAGGAATCCCACGGTTGCCTAGTGATAAAGACGACGCTCTCTAATAACCCATGTGTGGAGATCGTTCGTTTGTTTTCGATATGGACGAAATTTTCGATGTATGACTTGGCATTGGAATGCAACGGGGCTTTAGCATCACAACCGGCTACCATGTAAGGATTATAATTGAAAGGATAATTAAACCTCTTATCTTACTCCAAGTGCCCTAAGAAAATTCGATTTTCTGACTCAAGGAGACAAGAGATGAAATGGATTGTCACGAAGTGTTGTCCACCGTATACCTGGGATCTAGATTTATATGTGGTAAATTTACAGAACAGCAATATGAAATGAAATCAAACGTGTTCTTTAATATCAAATACAGTACACAATTGCTTCGAAGTCAGAATTATTCTGATGAATGTTGAATAGACATTTCAGTTGATAACAAGTGAATGCACAAGTAAGCATATTGAAATGGAAAAGTAGTCATGCATAATAGATAGATAGATATATATGATAACAGTAGTTGCAGTACAGGAATTATGTGATTATCCACCTACAAACTCATGTTATTATGTATGTAATCCACCCTTACTTACATGTATCAGAAAATTCCTTTATGTAATTATTTCAAACAACCTCTACTACATGAGGAAAATTCATTTGGCAGATTGACTTGACTCCTTAGGGGCCGGTCATTATTTATCAGGGGGGGGGGGGGTAAAAACTGGGGGGGGGGGGGCATTTTCAGCAAAACCATAATCTCACTGAAACCGGATCACGCAGAAGACCATTCAGGACCAACATCGAGAGATGCCGCAAAATTAATAATTTTATCCAGGAGCCAAAGGCTCCTATTTCGCTTCAATTTTTAGGAGCCAATTGGCTTCTAGAAGCATATTTCAATATTACTTTACAGATTTTCATCAGCCAATTGGCTCGAGAGCTCTATTGCCTGGGAGCAAATCTGAAATGTTATGGGACTATGGCTACCCACAAGTGGCAATTCTGAGCCCTGATGTGCATTGATCAACGCTCATCACTCACATTGAAACATTGTCACAAAGAATCAACTTTGGACCTAACGGAGCAGCACTACAGCTGAACACGGTGCCAGCAAGGACGGACCCAGATTAGCAGGGTCCTGTCACAAACAAACCACGGATCAACCAGTCCATACCACCCTGAGCAACATATCATCCCTTCCGATGAACCCGAACTAGCATGTCAGAACCACAGACCGGTTTTCCACTCAAATTTCTGTCAACACATGACCCCACTGAGGATATTCCCCGAAGACCTCAGGACTATCACAAACCACAATGTAAAAGACATGGACCTTTCCACACAGAATGGCAAAATAGTCTTGGATCGCCCCGGATGACCCGGGTAGTGAATCTGACTCACATGATTTTGATGGTGACAGAACATTATGAGCCCATCATAGAGCCAACACAGACCTGATTCAAGACCTGATTCACCAATTCTTCCCTGCTCATCAATAATATGTGGAAGAGCCCTGTATTTTTCACGAGTTCGCTATGGTGTCCAGTCAGACCGTGAGACCGTGAGGGTCCATTCCATCAAAAAATTCAGAGTCAAGGAATCAACTGAATGATCTCTGACCTAGGTATCAAGTGTTTCAAGTGGGCTTCGAAACGATGGCCTATGTAGTGAAAAAGAGAATGCTAGTATTCAGAGGAAAGTGATCCTGGATATGGATGTCGGGAGGGAGGGGGGGGGAGGGGGGAGTTGGGGATGGAGTCTGGTTTTGCCCTCAAACACCTGTCATAATTAAGTGCCCATATATAGTATGCATACAAGTAATAATTGTTGTAATGGCGTTCACACTTGAAGCGAAGGAATGGTGGATAAATGAAGAGCACAAATCATGATATTCACTGACCTTATAGTATCATAAATTTGCGACAAAAGTCACAATTGTTTCAATAGAAATGTAAATTTAGCGTAAATAGCATTCAAGTATCATATGCTACTGGTGCGTTATAATTGTCATCAATTGTGAAGCATAGCCTTATATTCATACATGGGGATTGGGGGGAGGGGGGGGGGGAGGGGTCATACTTGTATTTTGGATCTTGGTGAGGGGTGTCACAGATTGATTTTCGATATCGGTGTCAAACTTTGAAAACTCATTTCTCGGAAAAAAACATCCAACCCTCCACCCAGTAAATAATGACCGGCCCCTTATGTCGACATAATTGTATCGACAATAGTCGGAGATGTGCAGGAATTAATTGAATCTCCCTGCCATGCACTGATTTCTACGTCACTATTACTTTGTCATATAGTGCCAGTTGGAGCCCCTGGTCTAGACGTTGCAATCGTTTGAAGCTGTTCTAGTGAGTGGTTTGCTTCCTGTCTTCCGTGGTTGATCTGTCACATCCAATTTAATTTGATTATCAATATAGCAAGCTACACTTTAATGTTATGGGCATGAACAATGTTATCGAGTGGCCTGTCTATATTAATTCACAAACTTTTATCAATCGTGGCATTTCTTAGTGTAATGTGTATGAGGAGGGATTGCTACCTAAAACATTATTTTTATTATGTATATCTACTTTTGCTGGCCCCCTTAACGTTATCCAAAAGCAGTTAGATAAGGTCACAATAAAACAGCAAAATTTCTGGACGAGTTGACATTTCTACATAAAGCATTTGACGCCAAACTATATGTAGGTATCAGAAGAGGTATCAAATAAAACATCCCTTTTGGACAGCATATACCATTGGACTACAAACGGCAGCTCTATGGGTACAGGACACAATGGAATGCTATTGAATCTGCTGCTTCAGAAGACGACGACAAAGCAAACAGGCATAGCGTGATGGATGGTCGTTGGTTTCCTGGATATCCTGTCACATAATGATCAGGAATTATGTTTTCATGTCTATTTTTATAACATTGTAACAAAAACCATACAACAGCCCGCGCAAACCGTTCGTTAGGAACGAGCACGTGACCCCCGAAGACTACTGGCGGAGGCACCGTTCGCGGAAGAACCGTTCGCAGAAGAACCGTTCGCGGAAGCACCACTTGCGGAGGTACCGTTTGCGGAAGCACGTTCGCGGAAGCATCATTCGCGGAAGAGGACCCTTCGTGGAAGAACCGTTCGCGGATGCAGCCTTCTCCACGTGGTGACGAGCACGGAAGAGACGTTCGCGGACGAGGATGCGCGCGCAGCCACCCTGGCTATAAAAGGGAGAGCGGACGGCCGCTCTGAGAGCACTGCAACAGCGACATCGACCGTGGGGAGATCGTCACCGCCACAGCCAAGGGACTCGACGACCTCCGTGCGGAAGACTCCTTCTTCAGGGCCTTTGAGTCAACGGGATTTACGACTAACTACCTGGAGAAACCATTCGACGAAACGGGACGGGAAACTTCAACGGAAGGGACGGAGTGAAGCCTCGGCGAAGAACTCTTTTTAGTTGTTCCCTCGTGCACTAGTTATGTTTAACATGATCATACAGTGCTCCATGTCTGAACTTCATATCTGTACGTCACGTTGGTGACCGACAATTTCATTGATGATGAGATGTTGATAAATCTTCATTTATTTACGTCTGAGTTGATTCTTGCCTGAAGTAAGCCGGTAAGCTACTGAGTGATGAAGCATATGATAAGCACCTTTTAGTGACGGCTCTCGAATCACAACAACCGTCACAACAAGCGGGAGTTACCAAAGTCTATACGATCAAGAGGCAGGGTTTTTGGGCAGACAAAAACACAAACAGCAAGTCATACCTACTAAACGTCACAACATAATGGCACTGCAAATGATTTTATGTCCCAGCTGCATGGTTTGGTAATATGGTTGTGACCTCAGTCACGGCAGTTGACCACTTGTTTGCAACGAAAATATTTTTGTTACTATGTGTGATATAATACACTGATAGAGGAGAAGTTGTTGGCTAGCTCATGGCTAGTTGTTAGTTGCATGTTTATATTATGAAACCGTGCATTTCACATACTGTTTGCAGAAGACGCCGATTTATATGTAGGGATTACTATTGAAACATGAAAGGTACTCGTCCACTGAAAACATAAAATTTCATCCGCCTCGCATCGGCCTTGTTCATTACTGAATATAAAGAAACCGGCAGCACAAGTCTATTGGGCCAAAATATCTGTTCAACAATGACAAATATACATATTATGTGAGTGATGTTCCTGTTAAAAGGAGCTTGTACATATTTCGATGAAAATATGCCTTTGTCTGTTTTATGTCAAAAGAATAGTTTTAGCTATTGTTTTAGGTTTCTCTGCTGTTACGACTCTCGATGGTATCTCTAACCAAGCGATGTTGCATACGAAAAGTATGAAAACTGGCATGATAAGGGTGAAGGAGTTGTGAAGTAGAAATATCGTGTACGAGTGTCCCCAAGGGGTTAACGTTTCCTACATGAACAGCACAGATGAGAACACGTGCACTCACCATGCAACCAGTGTTTCTGCAGAGAACCGTTGTGTTGTTGTATTCTGCAGGCATATGTATCAAGGAATATGCTCTCCCTCGACAGGTTCCGGGTAGGTTTAAAAAACTACATCAATATTCCAGTATTACCTCAATGATTTTCGTAGTATGATATGAAGACCCATTTCGTTTGGGATACATTTCGTTTATCCGCCATTCGGTAGTAGGCCCCATTCAAGTTATTTTGTCACGTAGACCTTACTGGAATCCTGTAGTTTGAGTCTCGATCGCAACAACCCTGTTATTACGTCGCTTCACTTCTTTCAATCACCAAGCACCAACATCATGTTTCAATAAAAATATAATAACATTACCATGTTGTGGGGAAACGGGACACTGATGTAAAAGCGTGTCACAATTATTAGTGATGTCAAAGAATATAAAACAATACATTGTTGTATGAATGGTAATTTCTAAGATGCAGGTTACGTCAAGATGCAGGCAATGACCTCATTACAGATAGACAGTTTGTCAAAGAACACGTTCATATTTTTTATTTTTTATTTCCTTCAATTGCTAAACTTGGTTTGGGTGATTAATATCTGATGCGAGACAATATTGGGAAGATCTAATCGCCAATGAGTGTAGGGTTGGAAGATCACCCATTTCCCAACCAGTCAACCTTACAATGTGACAGTGGGGAACATGCCTTTTACAATGCCTCGTTATATGTTGAGGGACCTACAGTAAGCTTGTTCTTGCATTTTAGTTTTCGGGTGGTAAATGTGCCATAATTCTTCATTAATTTCCGTCACTATTTCCTTGCCATCTAATATGACTTGATAGTCATGGCTGATTCGATGCTGATAGGCTTGTAATTTCTTGTCAAAGAGGCATATTAGATGGAGACTGGGGCCGCTCAACAAGGATGTGAGGAATCCCACGGTTGCCTAGCGACAAAGACGACGCTCTCTAATAACCCATATGTGGAGATCCATTGTTTGTTTTCGATATGAACGAAACTTTTGATGTATGACCTGTCATTCGGATGGAACGGGGCTTCAGCATCAAAACCAGCTACGATGTTACGATTACAATAGAAACATTAATTAAACTTGATAGCTTCTTCAAAGAGTCCTAAAAATCCGATTTCCTGATTCAAGGATGCAAAAGATAAAATGGTTTTCACGAAACATTGTCGACGGTATACCCCTCATCTAGATCTATATACGGTAAGTCTAGATTACAATAATGTGAAATGAACATAAATGATTTCTTTGTTATCAGTACATAGCTGCTGTGAATTATGAATTATTTTGATGTTTGATTAAAAAATAGTCCAAATCACGATATTTAAATGCACAAAAATTGTTAAATGGCATCTGCTTGGATATTATCTTTACCTGATAGGGCTTTGCTTTCAATCCACCACTTTGGCTAATTGTTCAAAGCAACCTACGTCACAATCTCACGAGCGCCTTAATCTCACGAGCTTTTCTATCACTTATGGCGGAAACAAGTGCTCTGTTTGACAGGATATAATCCATGTCATTTCCAACATCAAAGCCGCTGGTGCAATTAGCGAAAGATAAACGTAGGATCAAAATATGAACGATAATATTGGTAAAGTATTGCAAAGTTCAGGAAATTTGAAATAGGCCTACTCCGTACACGGTAGTTACTCAAATTTCACTTTGCGAAATGATTAGGTGCCCAATATGAGTTACTTTTACATTTTCGTTTATCATAGCGGTATAGATGGAACGAATCTGTATCAACACAGAGTAGTTTAATACAAGAATTAGTCGTTTGATATTAGAAATTTTCATGTCGCTCTGTCTGTGATTCATTGACTGCACTTTTCTCAGTATTCTAGATGGGAAAACAAATTTAGCAGCGTTGAAAAATTTTGTTAAACTAATACGTGGGTCTCATATCCATGTTTTCACGTGTACCCGAGAGCTTGACGATATCTCGATAGTTTGAGTCTCTCATTATCTGACAACATCTTGACCACCCGCAAAGGGGGTAATCCCGTCAATATTACCCTATTATTAGGCTATTATGGAGCTTTTCGATAAAGGTTAGTCTAGTCTATCTACACAGAGAACAGTCAAGTGGGCCGAAATGCATGTGCGTTAAGAAAACCGTTAAGTATATCTTTGTGTTATTCTTTCTATTGGTCTTGCTTGTCACCAACACGACGGACTAATACAGTTATCTATACTGTATTGACATCACAAAAGGTCCACATGTCAAAAATATCAGTGTAAATAAAACATCTTAGGCCTATTATGTATTCGGTATTCGCATTAATAAGTCATAAAAACACCCATCTCCGAAATATGCTGGGATAAAAAGAGTAAATTTCACAACATCGCAGTATGATTAATGAGACTGCGATTTGCGTCACCATGGAGATTTGGACGTAGAGAGTAAGTAGACTTCACCAATGTCAATATCATAGCACTAATTTGATGTACCGGTAAAATATATTATGTTATTAACAGTAAAATTTTACTTTTTATCGATTCTTTTTAATCGATATGCTCACAAGTTATTTGTGAGCATGATGTCAGCAACAGGACGGCTAATATATTTATTGCCACAAATAATTTTCTGTTCATTTTTCTAATTAATCGGACAAGTGGGTTCACGAAGAACTTCGACGAAATACATTTACGAACCGAATGCAGTGCTAGCAGCGGTAGCCTGTAAATCATCTAGCGCATTACAAGTCCAATAGATCTCAATTGAAGTCAGACGAGGACGATAAAATCTAGCTGATTTAAAGCAATCCCCGTTGCAGTGTAACACGGAGACACCGTCAATCATAACCGGCAATAATCTCTCGGCATACCCGCCCTTTGAATCCTTCCTCTCCAGCCCCACACGCAGCTTATCGCGGGATACTCGTGGTCTCGCCTGATAACAGACACCGTCCGTGATAAACGACTCCCAACCCTACGGATCCCGGCGCTGTTGGAGACCGCACCCTCAGGTCCTCAGCGGCAATACGGAAGCTCCTCACGTGTCCCGCTCTGTAACTAGGTAACAAATGTAACCAGATGACACACACTTCCTCTCAAACAGTATCATAAGATGTAGCTAGCTGATAAATACCACGTGTCCATTCATTCAAACCAGGACTAATAGATCCAACTGTCCATAAAAATGACTGGACGAAAACGCATTCAGATTTGAAATGATAACGACAGTTTGATTCGTTCAGGAAATCTAGCAACGTTTTTGGCCTAGTACAACCCATTACAATACACGATTTGTATAAAACAGAAGGACATACCTTTAGATAAATTGTACCACAATGAAACAATACGATTACTATCCGTCAAATGACCATCTTCAGTACCACGACATGACGCCGAAATCGCCAGCGCATCTACTCTACACGGCGGTCATGCTTTGTCTGCTGTGCCTGGCCCCGAGGATTCACAGCCAGGACGACTCAGAGGACCAGCTGCCGATCACCGGCACGGGCGCCTCTTTCCCAGGCGAGGTCTTCGAGGCGTGGACGTCGTCCTTTGAAGGGGCGAGGAGCACCTTCCGCAACATCGACATGCGCTACACGGCCACGGGCAGCTCGACTGGTAAGGTTGTCATGCAGGACGAACCGACCGAGGAACTTAACTACGCGGGTACCGACTCCGAGATGACGGCATTCGAGTACATCAGCAACCCAGATCTACACATGGTGCCCGTCCTAGCTGGGTGAGTGACAATCAACACCCTGCCACCGTTGATGTAAATGTGCTCAATACATAGCCTTCATACAATACCGAGCTGTTACAATTTCAAGGGTCTTGGCATTATTTCTATTTCTTCCCCTGATTAGACGATCTGGAAATATGCTAAATTAATTCTAGCTTGTCTGTAATTCATATTTCCGGATGGTCCATTCACCCCATACATCTGATACAGTCCCGTGGTGCTGGGTTTCAATCTGCCCTTGGTGGAGACTACGATCAACCTGACGAGAGAACACGTCGTCGGGATCTTCAACGGCACTTACAGGTTCTGGAATGAGAGTTCCATACAAGACATCAACCCCAACGCCAGCTTCCCACAGAAGGCCATCAAAGTCGTAGTGAGGGCAGACTACTCCGGTACCACAGAGATATTCACGGCATCTCTTTCGAATTTTGATCCCAACTGGAACGCAACCTATGGGAAGTTTCCTGACGGGTTGAATGCCCAGGATGAGCCAGTGAGATGGAATGATTCAGTGGTAGATCTCTATGGGAAACTGAACAGAGGCGTTTCTGGGATAATTCTGTCATACAGGTATTCCATTGGTTACCTGTCGATAGCTGACGCCGTGGTTACTGGCTTGACTATAGTGAGAATATACGACGAAGTTCAAGGTGTCATTGCTCCTAACTTCCTACATGTGCGTGCGGCGATGGACCGCAGTGCACCATACCTTGACAACCAACTGACAGCAGACTTGAATGACTTCGTTGCACCGGACGAGTATCCCATCATTGGATATTCTTACTTCATCATCAAGATGACGACGATGCCAAATTGCGACCAGGCAGTTGAACTGGCCAGGTACATTGAGTGGACGTACACAGATTCCTTCTCAACGGAGCAGATCATCGACTATCGCATGTCGTCCGTTACGGAGGCTGTGGGACAGCGTGTGGAGGACGAGGTTCTCAGGCTGATGCAGTGTGAAGATGGTCAGTCTGTCTGGTCCCTGGTCGAGAAGCAGAAAGAGCAGGAGTATCTATCGCAGCAAAAGTGGAGAATCCCAGTATTTATAGCCGTTCCGCTTGCGGGAGTTGGATTGATATGCTTGGTCGTGTACATCATTCTACAGCAGGTGCGCTTGAGGCGGGCACTGCTCTCGGATGAGTGGAAGATCCTCAGCGATGACATCAGGCTCACGTGGAGTAGAAAGTATGGTCTCACTGGCGACAAGAACGGACCAGGAAGCCTGATATCCCTGAACCTGTCAATGGGTTCGAACACCAGCACGTCTGCTGCTCTCCACGTCTGGGGAATAGGCTCGTGGACAGACAAGAACGTGTGTATCAGGGAGGTACCGTCACATACGAGAATCCTGACACAGAACAAAAGCACCAAGAAAAACCTGCTCTGGATGAAGCACAAAGCTATACACATGAATGTTCTTCGATTTTATGGAGCCACGTACATCGACGGTGACTTGTATATTGTCAGTGAACATGCACATAAGGGTACGCTATCAGATGTGGTTCAGAATGAGAAATACCGAATTGACGATAATATAAAGTTCGCTCTGGCGAGCGATTTGGCCTCCGGGATGAATTACTTGCACAGTGTTCATGTAATTCACGGGCACCTGCACTCAGATTGCTGCTTCATCGACCATCGGTGGAACGTGAAAATAGCCGACTGGGAATTCACGATGATTCACGAGACGAAGGGAAATATGGGCAAAAAACTGTCCAGAATCCTTCCAATTATAGATCAAATTCATTTTGAACCCGACGACCCAAATATCGTTGCGAGAAGAAACTTCTTCAAGGACCCGTGCTTATTGAAAAAAGAAGAGGATAAACCAACAAAGACATCAGATGTATACAGTTTCGCCATCGTGATGGTTGAGATATTCACGAGAGATGATCCATATAGTGAACTGAGTGCCTTGATGGAACCCACTGACGTCATTGAAGCTGTTACCACTAAAGACCTACGACCAAAAATAGACGACTTGCAACCAAAATCCTTACAGAGCATAATATCATCTGCCTGGGATAGAGACCCAACTAAGCGACCATCCTTCACTCAGCTGAAGAAGTCGCTAAAAGGAGCGAAACCCTCGAAAAAGAGCGTGATGGATAGCATGATGGAGGTCCTTGAAGGTTATGTGAACCAGCTGGAGGACAAGGTGTCAGAACGCACTGCTGCCTTGGCCTCGGCGAATGCTAGCCTCGAGAACTTGCTGCACCAGATCCTCCCGCCCTCGGTAGCAGACAGTCTCTCTCGGGGGGAGTCTGTGGCTCCAGAGAGCTTCGAGTCGGTGACCATCTTCTTTTCAGACATCGTCGGATTCACGTCTTTGTCATCTTCTTCAACACCTTTCGAGGTCGTCAACATGTTGAATGATTTGTACACAACATTTGATGCCATAATAGACAATCACGACGTTTACAAAGTAGAAACTATCGGGGATGCTTACATGGTTATATCAGGATTACCAAAGAGAAATGGTGACCAGCATGCGGCACACATATGTACCATGGCTTTGGACCTGATTGCTGCATCCGATAAATTCAAGATTCGACATCGTCCCAACCAGAAATTGACCCTACGTGCTGGTATCCACTCTGGATCAGTAGTCGCTGGTGTCGTGGGACTGAAGATGCCTCGCTACTGTTTATTTGGGGATACAGTCAACACGGCCAGCAGAATGGAGTCCACCTCGGTAGCTATGAAAATACAGATTTCTCAAACCACCTATGAAATTCTGCAGAAACTGGGAAGGTTCAAAACGGAACCCAGGGGAGAAATCGAAGTCAAGGTATATATCTATGAAATTCCTCTACGGAATCCGAAAAAAATCTCAAATATATATGACCTCAACACAAACCATTATTATCATAATTACTGTTCAAATGTTCGTTTTCTGATCTGTTTACAGGGTAAAGGTAACATGAAGACATATTTTCTGCTTGGAAGAGAAGGATATAGTCCACTGGCTCGGGATTCAGAATCAAATGTGGAGAATCATGGCTCTGGGCTCACAACTCGCGACGTGGGACTCTTCCAGAACGTCAAAAATACCGACGCAAACGGCCGGTCAACATCATACAGCAGCGTCAAATCTCCCGTGAATAATAAGAAAAACTGATGTATATTTGATTGTGACCTACAATGTGGTGTCTACTAATCTCTATTATGGGTACTATCAATAATAGGATTTTACTAGGAATTGTACTGTTATGGACCATGGACCCGCATATATGATATTATACCCGTCTCATCAGTGCTATGTTTGTTCATGCTTTTCCCATTTATAATATTTATCAATGTTCAGTCATAATGACATTTTCGCGGGCGTAAAGCAGTAATCTGCGAAATACGCGAAAGTTTCATTACCGCAGAATTTTCGTGATTTACAGTATGTGTTCGTATAACATTCAACTAATCAACCTACATTTTATGGGTTATTTTGCGAATATCAATCAATACCTGAGATCAGATTTATACACAAAATTCAAATTCAATATTATTCTATTAATCATATTTATGCAAGGAATTTGCCTATGATTGTTACCACCGCGTGCATCGACGTCAGATTTCCGAAGTTTTAAATGTATATCAGATATCTAGTTAGGGCACATTACGGCATGAAATGCCCTTCTCGTTTTATCTATGTGTTCTTATTCTTCCACTCTTCTTCTTTTGGTTTCCGATCAATAACTCGTGGATTGCTTTAGCGGATCGTGCCCAAACTTTCACCACTGGTCAGAAATATTATGCGGAAGACTCCTATTGTTTTGGAGCCAGGTCCGGGGTCCGTGAGGCCGATTTTAATGTTTATTTCTTGAATTGGTTTCCTGTCGACTATTCAACATGTTCAAAGGGTAATGGAGCCATTTTTTTATTCGCTGAGTTGTTAATATATTTTTTTTAAAAATCGACCGTATCTCGGAAACGGTGGGTCGTAGAGCGAAATGGACGTTATTTTCGGATTCGTCGTTCCGGACAAACATGTTGGGTGAACTACATGCAGTTGAAAATTGTGGATAATTAATTAACTCTATTAAAGATAATTAGAGCTCCGGCAAATTCTGACTGAGCAATCTCCTCCGTACATTGTCAGGTTCGCTGTACTGGGATGTTGCAATAAACGAGTCATCAACCTGTGATTCTATTAAAACTCAGTTCATAATTGTTCCATAATTCAATAATACATTAACAGACTGTCGCATTACAATGTCTCGGCACGTAAGCGGTTTCCTTGGCGTTTCTATTATGATATAAAGTTACTGTGACGTTATATCATCCAAAAAAGCAAGCGTTTTGGGGGCTTTGCAAGCTTTCTGTAGTCCGGGTGATGCAAGTTTTCTGATATTCGCTCAGGCAAGCTTTTTGCCATAGATCTTCATGAGATTCGAGTGATGGAAGGCTTCCTGGAATCTGTATCTGCAAGCCTTCTGGGAGACGTCGTGAAAGGTTTCTGATATTCGGTTGATGATAGCTTTAGACCTGGCCATCTTGTAAGTTTCCTGAGATCTAAAGTGTGGAAGCTTTTTGGGATCATGGCGTGCAAATTCAACTATTCAACATGTTCAAAGGGTAATGGAGCCATTTTTTTATTCGCTGAGTTGTTAATATATTTTTTTAAAAAATCGACCGTATCTCGGAAACGGTGGGTCGTAGAGCGAAATGGACGTTATTTTCGGATTCGTCGTTCCGGACAAACATGTTGGGTGAACTACATGCAGTTGAAAATTGTGGATAATTAATTAACTCTATTAAAGATAATTAGAGCTCCGGCAAATTCTGACTGAGCAATCTCCTCCGTACATTGTCAGGTTCGCTGTACTGGGATGTTGCAATAAACGAGTCATCAACCTGTGATTCTATTAAAACTCAGTTCATAATTGTTCCATAATTCAATAATACATTAACAGACTGTCGCATTACAATGTCTCGGCACGTAAGCGGTTTCCTTGGCGTTTCTATTATGATTTAAAGTTACTGTGACGTTATATCATCCAAAAAAGCAAGCGTTTTGGGGGCTTTGCAAGCTTTCTGTAGTCCGGGTGATGCAAGTTTTCTGATATTCGCTCAGGCAAGCTTTTTGCCATAGATCTTCATGAGATTCGAGTGATGGAAGGCTTCCTGGAATCTGTATCTGCAAGCCTTCTGGGAGACGTCGTGAAAGGTTTCTGATATTCGGTTGATGATAGCTTTAGACCTGGCCATCTTGTAAGTTTCCTGAGATCTAAAGTGTGGAAGCTTTTTGGGATCATGGCGTGCAAATTCCCTGAGATTCAACCGCGCAAGTTTCCTGGGACCAGGGTGATGCAGGCTTTCTGAGATCCGGCTTCGGAGATCCCTTTTTGCCATGCGAAATTGTCAAAGAATCGTTATGAAAATATTGCACGAGATGACTCTTGATCGTTTGTGCATTGTTGATATTATATTGGTATGCAACTCAAAAATACCGATCCGTCACTCGTCATAAAGAATTTCGACTGTTTTAACAATAACACGTCAGACAGAGAGTACTGTTTGACACCAATCCGAGTTTATAGGCCTGTTTTTGTCATTCGTCATTCATAAATCCATGCTACACATAAAATAACAAGTGTATTATCTGACCAACATTATACTCGACCACTTGGCTGAGTAGGCTCATCATATAAACAACTTGAACTCTATTCACCGACTGCATAGTTATGTATTGTGAATCCAAAAATAACAAATTGCTAATTTCAATCATGACAGTGACGTTGTATGAAGTGGTACAGATTTGATGGTTTTTCACTGAAATCCACCAGCCATGAATGTACTTGGGAAGAGGCTGGATAGACGTCATGGTACAAGATGTAAATTCAATATACGCACATCCTGATAGTGTGTATTGTGCTGTTGTTACCCCAAAAATAGTTTGTCAGAATTCAGATCATATCAGTACCATCACGACCAGACAGCATCATATAAGAGCAGTTCAAATGATTTACTGCCCCGTTTGGTCATAAATAAATGACTATAAGAGGAGCCCGCGTGGGTGTTATATTCACCGTTGATGAACAAATATGTACAGACCAAACTGTTGAGTATGATGTATTTCTCTTGTGAATAATACTCGTGTCGTTCATCAGCATGAAGAGTATGGTTTTGAAGATCATCAAACATTATTTCGTCAGGTCAATCATAGGATTATTATTGCCCAATCACCGCAGTGCAAAGATGACATGTTATCGACGTCATCAAAGAACATTGAATTATTTACATTCCACGAAGAACCATTCAGCATGAGTTCAGTATGTGCATGGATATAACAGTAACGATCGGACAGTTTGCGTCGAATAAAACCAATGACAACTAAGAATGGAAGACAATATATATTGGTGACTGGTTTGGAGGGGAACATGGCGAAATGTTCCCCGAGGAGACAATGTTGCCCAAGGCAAAGCTTCGAGGGGGACATTGCAAATTGTCTTATGCTGATTAACCAATCAGCGACGGGGATTCTAACATAAGGTATAATAAAATGCCTTATGGTACGTTTCATCTCTCCATAATTGTACGCGAAATGCTTATATAATTCCATGTCATGGTCCATTTCATCTGCTTGTGAATACATTGAAGTCACAGGCTAAATCGCCTTTAGAATGCACTACGGATCAGAATGTTATTTCTGAATAAAATGAAATAAAATAAATATTTCTGAAATACATTTTCTTGCTGTAGTTTTGAGACAGAAATAAATACAATCTAATACATAAGTGCGATATCGGGACAAGCGATGAGCGAGAAACAATTCTGGAACAATAAATGATGCTAACGAACTACTTCCCGTTTTCCATTTGTGGGTGAAATGACGAAATGGTTTGCAGGACGTTATCCATCTTCGAATGTCCGACACACAGGAACGTGATCCATTATTGCTTTCCGATAGAACATGGATACATTTACTACTGGGGCTGACAGCTAATGTCAAATGTTGGGTATGGTAATTACCGATCCTGACCCGCCTTGCAAACAGAATGACAAATCCCAAACAAAAATAGAATGAAAAATATCTAATTGAGAATCTATTTCACGGTGTTATGTGTTAGCAGACATTCGATACAATATGGTGATGAGAACTTCGAAACTGGAGCAATGTGTCAGGTATTACATTTTGTGCCTTAAGATAATACTCATTCTCTGGCACATTCACTTCAGGTGTTATAATAAACCAACTTCATTGTATCAGCCATCATTTATATGGCCACCATATGTTAATGGATAAATATTATCTTGCAAGTTACGATCACATTTTGTTGACTGGAAGAATTTCGTATATATACCTGTATTGGTGAAACGTATCTGGATATTTTAAAAAGGAACACATTTTCAATCAATACATTTTCGTGACGCACACTTAGCTCTTCTAACCTGTACGATGAAAGGTGTAGCAAAGAACTTGTATCATGGTACTCGCCTGTAAGTGGGTTAGTGGAATGTTTGTGTTCAGTATTTACTCGTTGCAACTTGTTTACTGTTGACACATATCTATAAACCGATCGATGTAATCCAGGCAAATGGAAGAAGAATAACTTGTATAATAATTGAGGGCAGCAACAAAATGAATTAAGGTTGTTATTGTGACAAAAGTTCATCTTAACTGTCAATATATGTTTAATATACTAGTAACAGTCGTACGAAATAGCGCTGTCAGATGTCATAATCTCTGCCAAGCACGTAGATTAGTCTTCGTACTTATATAAAAAAATCACCGAATAGTATCTTTCTATTATCAATGTATATCGCAGAGTTGAGAATGTCTTGCTGCTAGAATTAAAGCAACTGGCAAAATTGAAAATTAATTTAGTAGAATTGTTATTGGGCAGAAAATAACGTATTTACAGAGGCTTAACTGTAGTAATTATCTTGGAAATGATGCTTTCACTGATGAGGTATTGAGTTAGCAATTGAATTAGCCTCTGAGATATGACGCAAATTAATATATGAATCTGTAATTATGATTGGTTCAATAATTCGTTCTCAGGTATTGTCCGACATTATAAACACTTTTCAAGACACGTACCTGATTTGACTTGGCATTATCATTTTGTTATTGGAATAGCCATATATTGCAGCATATATGGTGTGTAGTATGGTCTATGTGTTATAATTGTTATCAACGCAAACCTGTGCTGTCGCCCAATACATGTATTGATTCCAATGTCATTATATATTCTCCATGTGTTGACTTGGAAGGGACTGATCTATTTCGGGCCATCGTGAGCGTACATCATTAGTAGTCGATTTAGAGGCGGGATTACTGGGGTCAGGAAATCCCGCCCCCCCCCCCCTTTTTCGAAAAAAAAATACATATACATAGGCGGGTTCAGCCTTCCTGCCCGAAAAGAAATGATGTCGAAATACCATGTTTAAGAACAAGTTGATCATGGTGAGTTTGTTCGAAATGTATACTCAGGAGAGACCGGGAAGCTACCACAGGACATAAAAAGGGGTCTGGTTTCTGGGGTCCCTCAGCGGGCCCCAGACCCCCACCCGAATGTGCAGATTCCCTTCTACATTTTTACAAACTGTTCAGGACATAGTCATCAATGAATTATTAAGTGCAATATATACCCAGGAGAGCCACTAAATTAATTCAGAACATAAAAAGGCTATGATTTCTGGGGCCCTTCAGTGGTCTCCAGACCCCCGGCCCAAATGTCCAGCTTCTCTTCCACCTTTTTACAAACTTTCCAGAACATGGTCGTCAATGAACTCTTAAGTGCAACCATTCCCAGGAAAGGCCACAAAATTAGTTCAGAAACATAAGGAAGGCTATGACTTCGGGGGCCCTTCAGCGGGCCCCAGACCCCCGGTCCAAATGGATAGCTTCCCTTCTAATTTCTACCAACGTTTCCAGAACATGGTTATCGATGATTTTTTAAGTGAAATTTATTCCCAGGAGGAGGCCACAACAAAGTTCAGAACATAAAAAGGGCTATGACTCCTGGGGCCCTCAAACGGACTCCAGACCCCCGGCCAAAATGGGTAGCTTCCCTTCTACTTTCTACCAAAGTCTCCAGAACATGGTCATCGATGAATTTTTTAGGGCAATTTATTCCCAGGAAAAGCCACAAAACTAATTCAGAGGCTCTGATTTCTGGGCCCCTCAGCAGGCCCCAGACCCACCACCCCCCCCCCCCTCCCGAGCTGAGACATGTTCGCTTCGTTTCTAGTTTCTGCATTTTATATTATGAAAGTATGGCGATCAATGGGTATTCAAATGAAATTTATACCCAGGAGATGCCATCAACTTACCTCAATTCATAAAAAAGTCTCTGGCTTCAGGGTCTCTTGAGCGGGCCCCATACCCATACTAGGACAGGCTCGCTTCACTCACAACTTTTTTTCCGAATATACCAGAGGTAAGAAATGGGATTTACACCCAGGAGACACCAGGAAGCTACCACAGGACAGAACAAAGGCTCTCGCTTCTGGGGCCGTTGAGCGGGCCCCAGACCCCACGCCGTTTAATGTTGGACCCCCTCTTTTCAAATTCCTGGATCCGCCCCTGATCATGATATAGCGACCACAAAGTGTGCCATTTTCCGCACCCAATCATTATTGTGGAATAAGCAAATCCAACGCTATGCATCGGTTACTTTTTTCATTATTACCCATCCTTTTTCACCACGACATAGGCGTACATTTTTTCACCACGACTTGGCACCGTACGCATTGACATACATGACACACATCCCGGAAAGATTCAATGGTGTATATGTTTTATGACTGGCTGGACTTGCCAATTGATGATTATCATCCATGTATAAGTTAGTCATGTAACAAAACCAGGCCAAAAAACAATGGTGGCAGCAAAGATCCTTTCTTGCAGTAACAAACAATTAGGTGCCTGTTTTTGGTTGTTTTCTGCAACATTTGATCGAATCGTTAGTTTTCTGGCTTTAGTTTTCTCATTTATGATATTAATTGATATAGACATCATAGCATGGAATTAATACTCAAATACAGGGTATTTCGAGCGAGCTAAACGGATTCCGTTATCCGATCTCAAAATTAGATCGTTGACGAACCAGCAGAAGGGACTAACGTGTTACAACTGTCAACCGGCGCCACCTAAAAACGACCCGTAGGCACGACAGATGATCATATAAATTTGCTAAAGTTGAGATAACGCTCATGATCTGTTCTTCGGCTTTTTATCACCAACCTTGACACATACTACCAAATACCTTGGGATTGATATAACACACACTGACATGTCCTCTGCTATAATTTATTATGTGGTGTACGTTTTGTTTTGATCGTGTCTTGTTTGGCAAAATCAAAATAATCTCCTATGCATCACTATTTAATCGAACATAGACTGAGGACAATATCACGTAACACAGAAACGTGGTCAATTTAGCATACAGGTTGTGAAAGCAGGGGAAAAGGAATCTGGATATGATAATGACATGCTATGGAAGTGATTATCTTGTAATTGGAAATTACCAACGTTAGGAATTGCAAAGGCGAATCATTTCAGCATAATCACAATGTAACGCCAAATATAATCATATTATATCCTAAGTTACAACCCTAAATTAGGTAAACGATGTTCTGATTTTATACCCACATTATCGCCTCAATATCACCCTATATTGCCACGAGTTAGGCAATGGAATATTTCATTGACCTGCTCAGTCATTAGACTGAGATATAGACCCGTCATTTCTGGCACACTTCTCAGAGAATTTGGGCAATTATGAGACCGTATGTACGCTGGACAACACTTTCGTGTCAGAACATGTCAATTCATATGTCAGGATATCATTTTATATATTCATGTCCCATGATCATTCCGATCTTCTCAAAGGAGTATTCAAATGATTTGCTGAGAACCAAGTCCGGCCATATACACATTATTTACAGCTAAATCGTAGCGGCATCATTCATAAATGAACAAATGTGAACAGAACTGCTAAGTATCGTATTTCTCTAATGTTTGGTATCAGCGTAAAGAATAATGTCCCCATTTTGGCAGACATTACTTTGTATTATTGCTCATCACTGCAGCCCAGAGATGTCATGCCATCGACATCGTAAAAGGAAATGGACGCATTCTAGTCCACCAAGAACTTTTGCCATCACTTATATTTAGTGTGTGTATGGATATTGTTAGGCAAACGGCAATTCTGCTAGTTGTTTGTGTTCATCAAATGAACTACAAACAAGCAATGTAATCGATACATTTCCCGTTTTGTTTTGTGGAGGAACCGTTTGCAGGAAGTTATCCATTTGAAATGGTCATTTCACGGAAACGTGATCCATCACTGCTTTCCAAAATGAAATATATCAAATGGTCCAGAATTGGCCATAGCAAAAATACAAAAATAATGGTAGAAATAGTCATTGATAAGAGTAGAGTTCTTACGGTTTTTCAGTACTGGCCATATTCCAGACCACGACCTGAATTCTTGGTACTGACCTCTCAAACTTTGCAAGCTCTCTCAGATTTATAAAGCATACTTTATGTTCAATATTCTATGGTATTTTCGACCTTGGGCGGTAATAGGGAATTCTGATGGTACGCACATCGGTGATACAGCAAATGATGGGGGATTGACTGAAGAAAAATAAGATTAACAGGGTTATTGCAACGTTTTGATTTTGACCTTTCCTGTGACCTTGTCGCTAGATATTAAGCTGTGAAATTTCACAGAATTGTATCAATAATCAAGGTACATCTCTTGGACGAAATAGGTCAATAGAAAAGAGTGAAAACTGGCTTCACAACATGGTCTTGAATTGAATCCATATTTCATCAATCCAATATATCATCTCACAGTCTGCTCCCATATATATAGTGGTAGGTGCAACAAAAATAATACAAAAGCATAATATAATATTGGAAGGGGTCAGTGGAATGTTGAAGTCCTGTTCAGTATCTGCTTGTTGTAATTGGTTTAGAGTTTGATCACAAAGTGATTATTGTAATACAGGTACATTTGTGCAGACAAACAAGCAACAAAATAATATATGTGACGGGCAGCAACGAAATAAGTAGCGGCCGTTATTTTGACAACATGTGTGATATAAGAGTCGCACAAAATAGCGATCCTGTCAGCACATGTCACAATAACACATATCTCTGACCAACAGTTTGTGTTATAATATCAATCACTAAAACCTAGCCTCCAAATTTTAATGGAGTGATATACATTGGAGGAATATAAAGAATGACGTGAGTTTAGTTGTTGCATTCATGTTGTCGATATGATTCACCTAAGTTAGTGTATCCTTACAAGTTAAGTTACTGTAGACACGGATTTTTAAAGAACATTAAAGCTATAACCACTTTCAGAACTGACCAAATTCATTTTTTTCTGCAGTAGCTCCATTTTGTCTATAGAATGAGAAATTTTGGTCTGAAACTATTATTTTGTGCCTAAATTGAGTTGCCAAATCAAGCTTCAAACTCGGGCCAATCAATCTCGTATCCATTTTTTCCTCGAAGCGGCCCGCGTTGTGAGCTAGTTCTACACACAGTTTATTTGTCGTCGAACTGTGCATATTTCCTACATATTCCAGACTATCTCGAGATGTACTTTCACGTTTGCGTGACAAACAACAATGCTAATTTTGGCTGATTTTAAAATTGGTTCCAACTTTATTTCAGACAAATAATATTACTGTATTCACTACTTAACCACATTCTAATTTTACTGTACCTTAAATAACATAGACTGCTACAGCTACACTCTCACTCTCTCACCCTCGTTACTTTATTTTATAGTAGAAGATAATTGTTTTCTGCAATATATACATAGCCTTTTTGGACATATATGGATTTTAATACTGACATTTGAGATTGAAACCACGGTCAGTGGTGAATAGGTCTGAACGTTCTCGACAAAACATAACGAGCCATCGTAACTGATCCGTAATTTGTAGTTTTGCCCACGCGATTCCATGTCGTCCATATAATATTCTGTGGACTACCAAGAGATATCGGAGAAATACTACAAGCAGTTTTCGTATAGATAGGCTTTAACATGTATGGTTTATAGTTGATGTTGATGGCAGCAATTACTGAAGATCCTCGGGATAGCATCCAGTAATTATCATGGGAATGAGTCATTCAGTGCTGAAGCAAGGCTACAGTAACACAAAATGTTTGAAAAAAATATTATGTGAAGTAGGCCCTATTTGTTATGAGTTTCGCCTTAGCAGTGTGAACCTGATGTGTCATCAATTTATTGATCTCCAATTATTTAATGATTTATTGATGTCATAATATATATTCCATGTTTTGCCTCCGATATGATTCGTCCATTTTTCTGCTACCATGAGTAAATATCATGATATAAAGACTTCGCAGGTGGATTTTTTTTATCCAATCATGCTTATGGAATAAATACCAGGCTACCTACCGATTGTATCATTAAACATTTCTCTTATCATCTCACCCACTGTTTTTTTCGCCTTTGGCATTAATCGCCACTGAGATCATTTTCTGCTCTCCAACTTCAACCACCAAGAGGTATATTACAAAGGTGTGGTATTAAGCTAAGGTACTATCAGTACAGAAGTTACGATGAAACTAGCAGGCTATGATAGTCAGCCATGTGCACTGATTATCATAAAATGTACAGGCTGAGCCAGAAAAAAACTATACCGAAACTACTTACTGGGGTTTGCTTTTATTCAACACTCATTCATTAGACGTAACTGTTTCTGATATGCCAATATTGGTATATATGAATGAGAAGTTATATGACAAGTGAACTCAGAAAAACGTGTGTCACGTCAGTAATTGCTATGACAGTAATTGCTATGACAGCCAGGTGACTCGTCTTCAAATTTCTCGATCATGAAAAATCATGTGAAATAAAGCTCACATTTCATTACAATGCCTCGATACACAGTCGGTGAAAGCTCTTGGCTAGTCCAAAAATATCTCTATACACTGCCATACCTCCAGATTTAAGTCCATTGGACAGTCATTCTTGTGGAATTGTTTTATAAACAATTGTTTTAGTGAGCCTAAACCACGAAAGATTCATCTGTTGAAACTCAAGTGTGATCTTGTCCATAACCGACCAAAGTCTCTGTGACATGATTGCCAATATCTGTCAAAGGCTGGGAATTGTTCAAAATGATCTCTATCAGTAAATCGCTCTTTATCAGTAAACCTCATCGAAATTGCTCTCTGTCAGTAAACCTCAGGCATGGTTGTTTTGGCTCACTCTGTATACACCCTGCCAAATGGCATAGAGCGTTGTCCGGCCTAGTTCTTTTGTTTAGGGGTCAGGTTATGTTGTTGTCAACGCTGTCATGCTAACATTTTGGCATCTGATGCCGACACATGGGGAGTAAAGCTTTTTTTCTGTAAAATTCTGACCATATTACCTTAGGGTTCGATGCAGGGTAAGAGATACAAATGTACAACTTTATGCTGTCTAATTATCCATAGGAAACTGATTTGTTCAGAAATAGGCCCTCGCCCACAGACGTGGTCCACAAATATGTAGTGTCCGAACATTGATCACAATGTTTTCAAAACTTATGGCCCATGTACAGCAACACTGTATGAACTGGATGTGTCAAATACTTCAAACTTCAATTGTGAGCAATATAAAGGTCCAACGTCATCTAAATAGGGCTCTAATAATTTATAATTGAGTCGCTTGTGGCGTGTCAACGCTCTAAGGACGTGGTGAACGCTCTAAAGCTGCCTGGTGAATGTTAACAGTCTGGAATTGCTTGCAGTAATGGGTAGTCTTTGGGTGTAATATCTAAAACGGGTTCATGGAAACTTCACATAAAACGATTCAGAAAATTGTTACTTGTTCATCAAACAACCAAAAGACATTCCCATTGACTGTTTATACTTCCTGGAGAAGGTCTATGTAACTTTGACCAGATAGCGTTAGAGCGTAGACCATGTCCTTAGAGCGTTGACACGCCAAAAGCATTACAATTATAAATTACTACATCCCTATTTAGATGACGGTGAGCATTTATTTTGCTCACAGTTGAAGTTTAGATTATTTGAAACCTCCAGTTCACACAGTGTTGCTGTACGCGGGCCCTAAGTATCGAATACATTGCGATCAATCTTTGGACACTACATAATTGTGGGCCACATCCGTGGGCGAGGGCCTATTTCTTAACAAACCAGACTCCAATGGATAATTGGACAGGACAGGATTATACATTTGTATCTCACACACTGCATCGAAAACTCGTTCTAAAGTAATATGCTCAGTATTTTACAGAAAAAAATATTTTACTCACCATGTGTCGTAATCAGTTCAGAAAAAGTTCGCCTTACAGCGTTGACAATAACATGACCTGATCCCTAAACAAAAGAACTAGGTCGGACAACGCTCTATGCCATTTGGCAGGGTGTATATCTGCTGAGCTCATATTTACCGTCTTCGTCAACTTGTGGTTGTCTCGGAATGCTAGTTTTACCAATGGGTCAAAGGTTTCAATTTTGTTGCTATGTGTCTTCGTGGTGTCCTGTTGAGTGGAAGCGACGCCTAATTCCACTAAGTGTGCTTCGATTGTGATTGATTTCAGTTGAATCTATTCATCTGCATTGCATCTACCGAAGAGAAAAGTTTTCTCGTCGTTAGACATTTCATTTCTCCCACAAAAGACCCCTAATGTAAAGTGCATGTTCATTCGAGCATTTACAGTTGGTGACGTCACCTCTCTCTCTCTCTCTCTCTCTCTCTCTCTCTCTCGATCGACGTGTGGAACCTCTTTGGGTGTTGAGCTTTAGTTCTTCCAGCTGATTGCATGTGCCTGTATGAGTAGTCAATCCTGAAATTAGGTAATTGACACATCCGAGTGGCTAAGATATAACTATTTCAACCAAAGCTGAAAAAATCACAATGCATAAGGATGTTGCTAAACTGGGAGAGAGCTCACAATTAAAAAAAATCACATATATGTATCAGTCGAAGCAAGCAGTTTAAAGCCGATAATCCATGTCACGGCCTGCTATCTAGAGGCGGCGTACCAAACTGAGTGTCAGAAAAAACCCTACGTTACCAAATCAGGGGTAACCTCGAGGTGTAAGTATGGAATGATGGGCCGAAGGTTTCAATTTTGTTGCTATGTGTCTTCGTGGTGTCCTGTTGAGTGAAGCCTAGATTTGAATCGTTGTTGAAAGCAAGACCGATACCCGTATATTTGACATTCACTCACATAAAGTTCTTTCAGCAGCGAAGTATAACGGCACATATACATAGTGTTCGTGTTTGAAAGGGTATCCGTACTGTCCAAGATGCACTGTTAGAAGTGAGAAGAACAGTTGTTGACTTTGATAAATACTCGACACAGTCTCGAAGTACTATCCTTTGAAAAACATAAAATTAGTTGAGAATGTTCATTTTGTTTTGAATAGGGAATTCCAATATATTGATGGCTCATCTCTAGGCCCCTATGTACAACTAGTGCGATGCGAGAAAATCTGATATTCTCCGGATTCAATGAGGTAGAGAAGGAAACCGAGTCTGACATACGTGACATGTTGATGGAATTGTTCAACAAAGACATGGGCCTCGATACATCGGACATAACGATCGTAAATTGCCACAGACTCGCGAACGCGAACCCCAAAGCAGATCGTCCACGGGACATAATAGCGAGGTTTTCGAGGCACAGCAATAAAAAAACAGTGTTATATGCCGTTAACACTCTGAAAACCCGACATGAAAAATTTTTCATAAATGAGCAATTCCCCAAGGAAATTGCCCAGAAACGCCATGCCCTCAGACCTCTGTGCAAAAAAGCAAAGTCCCTGAACAAGAAAGCCACACTGATTCACGATACACTACTCGTAGATGGGAAAAGATATACACTGCAGACACTAGACTCCCTCCCATTCGACACATCCAACATGGGAACGCAGATAACAGATCGCCAAGTACTCTTCGGTGGGAGACTGTCGAAATTCAGCAACTTCTACTATCGAGAAGACCTAATCACCGACGATGCAGGCACCAAATACAGCAGCAGTGAGCAGTACTTCCAGCACGCCAAGGCCAAACTCGTTAGTGATGAACAGGTCGCTCTCAGGATAATGCTCGAACACGACCCAGCACAAATCAAGCGACTCGGGGATTCCGTCGTGACGCCGAGGGACTGAGACAAGAAGGCTCCGGACTTGCTGAAGGAAGCAGTCACCGCCAAGTTCACACAGAGTCCGGACCTCCTGACAACGCTCCTCGCGACTGACTCACGCTCATTCGCAGAATGCACCAAAGACAAGTTCTGGGGAGTGGGCCTCGCTCTCGGTGACGATGGAGCCGACGACCCAGAGAAGTGGCGCGGGAAAAACCAGATGGGAGAAATACTTACCAACGTCAGAGATGAACTTTCATAGACTGGCAAGTACTGGCTCACGTTCAGAACAAACATGTATATATGATTTTTATCCAGAAATTATTTGTGTACTTGTTGGTCCATATATAACAGTTTACTCTAGTTTTTAAATCGTCATTTCTACTCTTGTCTGTCGTGGGAAAGCGAACCATTATACTCGGATGTATGTATCTTGGGAAAAACACATTGAACAACAAACGTCAGTAACGTAGTCGCAAATTGGTCTTTAAAAATCTGTTTAAATAATTCTATAACGATGTGCATTCGATGTGTCAATGTATTTCCAATGTATATACACGTATTGTTTGTCGTAATTACCGAGCAACTCTCTGTTTTGTTGAAGAGCAAGGTTGATCAATCTATATCGGAAACCACTATTTTAGTCAATAAGCCAAAAATCTGAAATTATGATTTCTATTGAAAACCTTAACTGCTCTTGATCAAGACGAGATCTACGCGCTGTCTGTTGCTAATGTTTATAAGACGACAATATACAAGGCTGTTCTACCTTGTTTGTAGATTTGCATGTCGAGTACATAAGCCATACACACCATGTAACAACATGAGTTTGGGACGGACGCATTAACAGACCACCAATTAATTAAAGATCTCCCAAGACATCTTATATTGGCGTTTGGTACTCGTAAACTTGATGACCCATATTGACACGCCGATTAAACGGATTGTTTAAATATTGTATGACAATCCAATAAGGGCCTACTGTCTCCTGCATGTTATTGCCCGTACTGTTTGTGATTACCACCCACGCAACTGCACCGAAATGGTCATCCAAGCGTAACGGGCTGGCCTCCTGACCCATTGTTGCCTGGTACTGTTTATGTTTACCACCCACGCAATCGCACTGATGTGGTCATCCAAGTGTAACGGGCTGACCTCCCTATTTGTTGTGCCCGGCTCTGTTTACTACCCACGCACCTGCACTGATGTGGTCATCCAAGTGTAGCGGAATATGCTACTTACAGGCTGTTACTTACGCCTCGTATTTATCAACACCTGCCGGGGGTCACTGGGTCACTGGGGGTACCCAACCAAGTGTGACAGCGTTCTGGTTAACCCCAGTACGCTATGGTCACTGACATTCACACCAGCTCGCCGCCGGCTAGGTCACTAGGCCACCTCATTATCACATATTACGGTCGATCCAAGACTGCTTGGTAATTGAATAACCAAGAGAACACATCTATAATAGATTTACGTTTCTAAGATTATTACATGTATGATGCGTCTATTATATTGATATCAATGCATCCATTAATTATGCGTGTCTGACCAAACGGTGTTTATACATACACGTTTATGAATGATTTATTTGCCAACGCCCCGAACTCATTTTCGATTGGATGCCTCATATACCCGCTAACATTGTTTATAAATATCGGAATAAAACTGATTGTGGTATACTTGCAGCAAGTCCTGTGCAATATCGCAATCTATATGGAAAAAAGTATGGTAAATTATTATGCGAGTATGATACCTGAATTCTGTCGATTGCTCTTACTAGTTGATTTACACTAGGTCCTGGTCGCAGGTGAACATATACATGTTAGTGTGTATGCAGGTGGAGATGTGTGTGTGTGTGTGTGGGGAGGGGGGGGGGGGGGGGGTATGAGTGTACCTATGTATGTGTATAATACCAAGATCCAATTTATTTGATTCATTTATCCCAATATGTATTCAAATCGAAATAAGCTTATCCTGATGTATTCTGCTATCCGGTGCATGTATTTGAACGACATCTGCTGGTACAAGTGGGTTGTAACACTGGGCAACTCAGTTTGACACGTTGAATATATAACTAATTACGAGCGGTTCTACGGGGAACACTATATCATACTGGGTACCATTGCAGCAGCGGATCGGGCAGAGGTAGCCCTCAAGTTGAGTCCCAACTGACCAGCTGAGCATTGTTGTATATACATCGATTACACGCTGCAAATAATCCAAGATTACTGGAGACTTTGGCTCAACACGCCACTTGCTAGTTTAGCCGCAATTCTAAACCGGGATTATAACCAATTGCAAGTGCAATATTAGTATCTGAGTCATTTATCTTTTTGGCATTGCTTACTAATGCAGTTTATTACTGTTTATTCCATCCACCTATAAAATCCAGCACATTTAGTTCAAATACATGAACTCTATGTATATGTGAATTTATGATTTATTACGAACAATTAAATTGACTGCGGAGGGGGGGGGGGGGGGGGACACGGGTGCTCACCTGTACTCTTGTGTGTGTTCATTGAAACTGACTAATGGATAAATCAACTGTTCATATTTTAATGATGTGTCCCGTCGTCTTGTGTGTGCTCGGGTGCTGGGGGTTGGCTGTCGTTTCCTCTTCACCTCTCTCGGTCTGGGGTGGGTCGGGCGCGTGTGTTTGGTCGCATTGTCTCCGTGTGGTGGTTGGCCTGAAGGGTGTGGAGTTTCAACAACTGATACATCCCCACCCTATCAATGACCATGGATAACACAGACTTGATTAACCTGAACGACAATAATGCACCGAACTTGAATACTTGTCTGAATGAGTACCTTGATGATTCTGAAAATTCCACAAATCCAATACTAGCTTCCCTAAGCAGCAGCCAATATCATGATTTTGACAGTCTAATAAAAACAATCGGATCGAGTAAATCAGAGGAACTAAATTATACAATACTTCATCTAAACATTCAATCTCTGCCTTCAAAGTATACATCATTACAAGAACTTATTTCTGACCTTGAAACTAAAAATGTATATGTAGATTTCATTTTGCTTTGTGAAACGTTCTTGCATGAAGCAAATAGTGATTTATATCAATTACCGGGATATAAGTTTGTCTGCAAAAATAGAACAAAAACGAGACAATCAGAGATTGCAGACCCTCGCCCTTCAGATTTAGTCACTAAAATTAGGCGATAATTGAGTTTTGACCATCGGTTGTACGCCATACGATTGGGAATTGGCCAAAGAAAAATACAAAAATAGTTGAACATTTAATATTGATTAGAACCGGAGTTATAGTCAATTATGTGATTTTATTTTTTCAGTTGCCATGGCAACCGTTTTCACCCGATTTTGGCAAAATTTGAAAGGGACTGAGCCATTACCATAGCACTCCAGCCCTATAAATTTCAAATCTATCGGACCGTTTGCCTTTGAGTTATGAGCGCAGACATTTGCACTGAAACGTCGCTGGCCAAAAATAACCGAAATCGTGACCCCCAATTTTTCGACATCCGGCGATAATGGAGTTTTCGTCGTACGACCATCGGTCGTACACCAAACGATCGGGAATTGGCCAAAGAAAAATACAAAAATAGCTGGAAAAATTAATATCAAATAGAACCGGAGTTAGAGCCAATTATGTGATTTTCTTTTTTCCGTTGCCATGGCAACCGTTTTCATCCGATTTTGGCAAAATTTTAAAGGGTCTGAGCCACCATCATAGCACTCTAGTTCTATAAATTTCAAATCGATGGGACCGTTTGCCTTTGAGTTATGAGCACAGACATTTGCACTGAAACGTCGCTGGCCAAAAATAACTGAAATCGTGACCCCCAATTTTTCGACATCGGGCGATAATGGAGAGTTTTCGTCGTACGACCATCGGTCGTACACCATACGATCGGGAAATGGCCAAAGAAAAATACAAAAATAGTTGGAAAAATTAATATCAAGTAGAACCGGAGTTAAAGCCAATTATGTGATTTTCTTTTTTCCGTTGCCATGGCAACCGTTTTCATCCGATTTTGGCAAAATTCTGAAGAGAATGAGCCAGCACCATATCACTCTTGCCCTATAAATTTCAAATCGATCGGGCCGTTTGCCTTTGAGTTATGAGCGCAGACATTTGCACTGAAACGTCGCTGGCCAAAAAAAAATTGAAACCGTGACCCCCAATTTTTCGACATCGGGCGATAATGGAGAGTTGTGGTCGTACGACCACGGGCCATATATCAGATGATCAGGAATTGGCCATAGAAAAATACAAAATTAGTTAGAAAAATTTATCTTGAATGGAACCGGAGTTATGGTCAATTATTGATTTTTACATTTTCCGTTGCCGATTTTGACCAGATTCGAGGAGGACCGAGCCACTGAGATACCGCTTCATCCCTATAAGTTTCATGTTGATCGGACCATTTTCCTTTGAGATATGCGCGCGGACAGACAGACAGACAGACAGACAGACAGACAGACAGACAGACAAACAAACAAACAAACAGACATACAAACGGACAGACCCAATTGCAATACCCTCTGCCCCTATCGGGGCGAGGGTAATGACAAGGGGTGGGGTGGCCATGTATATTAAAGAACATATTGATTTTAAGATAATGGAAGAATTAAACATATTTGTAGAAGGGGAATTCGAATCAATATTTGTTGAAACAAATCCAAGTACGAACAAAACAATAGTCGGTGAGGTATATCGTGTACCTAATAGTAACCCCAAAGTAACCCCAAATCTTATCCAAACTCGATAACACGAAAAACGTAATTATAGGAACGGACTTATTAAAAATTATTGACTTATTAAAAATTGACTCGCTTAAACCCACTGCCGAATTATTTGACACCATGACCGAAAATACCCTTATTCCAACTATCACAAAACCAACTCGCATTACTCCTTCAACTGCCACACTTATTGACAACATCTATGTGAAATATAACACAAATATAAAAATTATATCTGCTATTTTAATCAGTGACATATCTGACCATCTGCCGACATTTTGTACAATCACGTATAACAAATCACAATCAAGTAAAGGTAAACCTGTAGAGATTTAAAGTAGAAAACTAACAAACGTTGCAAAAGAAAATATTACTGAAGCCCTCCGACTGATCAATTGGCATCACTTGGAAAAAATGTCTGTAAATGATTCATGTCAAGACCTTATCACTAAAATAAATAATATACTAAACACTTATGCACCTATTAGAAAAACAGTAATAGCCCATAAACATATCATTAGAACACCTTGGATTACCAAAGGACTAATGAAGTCATCAAAAAGTTGTTCGAAACTATACCGTGAATGTGTAAAAAAATCTAAAACTGACCCTGCATACAAATTCTACACCCAATATAGGAATACACTTAATAGACTCAAACAAAAAGCAAAACAAAACTACTACGCTTCACTACTTGAAGAACACAAACACGACATGCGGAAAACTTGGAAAATTATAAACACAACAATTGGCAAAACAAGCAACAAAGCAGAAATCGCTCATAACTTCCTTATAAACGGTGAAAACATAACAAATCCCAAAATTATCTCGAACAAATTCTGTGAGTTTTTCACAGAAATCGGACCTAGTTATGCCAACAAAATCCCAGCACCCTCAAACAGCTCGCATCACTACCTGCACGCAAACAATAAAAGTAATCCTAAATCCCTGTTTCTCTCACCTACCGACCCAAATGAAGTTTTAACCATTATCAATAAATTGAAACCCAAAAAGAGTACAGGACACGACAACATTAGCACAAATCTTTTGAAAACAATAGGACCAGCCGTGTGTTCACCGCTAAGCATGATTATCAATCATTCTTTACGTACTGGAATTATGCCTAACACTCTCAAAACAGGAAAAATAATACCGATTTACAAGGCTAAAGAAAAAAACGACTTCTCGAACTATCGACCCATTTCCATCTTGCCCTCGATATCTAAAGTAATTGAAAAAATTGTTCATAAACGTGTATCTCATTTCCTTCAACAAAACAATATTCTGTATGGTAATCAATTTGGATTTCGCTCTAAACATAGCACAATAGACGCAATAACTAGATTTATTACTGACACAGCAACCGCACTCGACAATAAACAATCCACTATAGCTCTATTTCTTGATCTTTCAAAAGCTTTTGACGCCATAGACCACAATATACTACTCAATAAACTTGAATTTTATGGAATTAGAGGTGTGGCCCAAGAATGGTTTAAAAGTTATTTATCACAACGTAAACAATATGTCAGTTATAAAGGTGTAAAATCTGAAACTCAAATCATTAAGTGTGGAGTTCCACAAGGTTCTGTACTTGGACCACTTCTTTTTATTATATACACCAATGACCTTCCCTCTATTCTAAATTCTACTAAATCCATTCTTTTCGCCGATGATACGACAGTATACCAGTCATCATCAAACACAGCACAACTCTACGATACCATGAATGCAGAACTACACAAACTATCTGACTGGTTCAGAGCGAACAAACTTTCTTTAAACGTATCAAAAACAAACTATATGCTTTTCACTAACATAGAAATTATTGATACAACTGATCTTAGACTAGCTGGGACCACCACATCTAGATGTCTTGACGTAAAATTCTTGGGGTTGATCATTGACGATAAACTTAAATGGGGTGTTCATACGCAAAAAATAAAGAACAAATTATCGAGCGCTTACTTTGCAATCAACAAAACCAGAAAAATATTAAATCAACAAAACCTGCTATCATTATATTACTCACTAGTCTACCCACATTTAACATATGGAGTCACCCTATGGGGTGGCACACATAACACCCACTTAAATAAATTAATCATTATGCAAAAGAAAATAATAAGAATCATAGCTGGAGCACCATTCAATGCACACACTGAGCCACTTTTCAAAAATATGAAGCTTCTAAAACTACAAGACATCTATAAATTATATCTATGCTGTTATGTTCTATCATTCTTACGTGCTAGTCTGCCGAAAACCCTGCATGAGCTTTCCATAGTTTCCAAAACAACACATCTCCACAACACTAGACACTGCCTTTCTTACAATTTAAAACCAATAAAAGCGCGTACAGCTGCAACATCAATCAGTATTCTAAAAATGGCACCTGAAATATGGAATCAAACACCCGAAACACTTTATATAGATGCCACTCATCAGACACTAGTAACAATGTCTTGTTTCTCCTCGCGCTTCAGGCGGGCCACTTTGCGGGGGTACGGCGATCAATGAGGGCGGGCCTGGACCTCTCTGGCGGGGGGGGGGGGGGGGGCGTGACGCTAGCGCGCCCGGCGCACGAGCACACGCGACACCGGGCGGGACACATCATAAACATATAGATGTATGTACAGTCATCAGAATATGGAAAAAAAGTATACAAAATTCAACTGCATTTTAGGTATGACTGGTTTATTTTGTTTAATTTTTTTTTTTTTTTGGTTTGTTCTGTCGAGTTGTGAATTTCTCTCAGGGAGCGGAAATATGTAATTACTTGTGTACATAATTATTATTCTTTGTAAATTGAGGGTACAGTCTAAGACTCAAATTCACAGCTCTGGACTGTATCAAGTTTATGTTCAAAATGATTATTGTATAAAAATGTTACATACAGTTCTGAATAACTTTGACTTGACTTGACTTGAGTGCGAAATAGCAGTCCGATATGTGTTTAATCACAAATGGTTTGTCCAGTCAAGTATTATACTTGTTGCTTTGCCGGAACTTTAATGGACAGCATCATGGTCGTGTTCATAACAAACTTCTTTGATAACTTCTTAGACAAGGTTTTGCCATGTTCTCCCTACACGATCGTGTGACTTGAATATTATTGTTCTTGTGTGGTAATTCCTCACAGAACACACTTTCTGTAATCGATCGGCCATATAAAAATACCAATTGTTTTCTTCACTGTGAAATGTAGGCCTACGTATATCTTGATTGTTTCGTACCCATGTTTCCGTTGTTGTTTTCTGGACTGCACATTTGAATTATACATCGGCCAATAATGTTCTAGGCTTTCTCACTACATTTTATTAAATATGACGATTTGGATGACGAAGTGATGATAATGAACACAGAGTGATCATGAGAACAAACTGAATGACGCAATCGGTGCGTAGTCTGGTATTTGCTTATGCCATAAGACTAATTGGGTGAGGGAAATGTCACCCCGTGAGGTCCTTATATCAAGATATACAGTCACGATTGCCCGAAATGGACCAGTCCCGTCCAAGGCAACACATGAAGAATAAATTATGACATAGAAGATCAATAAATGGGCGACAGTACAGATTTGTGTTGAGAAGAACCATAAGACTTGGGGCCTACCACGTACCGTATATATGGATTATTGGGAAATTTCGATAACAAAATAAGAATGCTATGTCAAGTCATGTTCGTGTTCTGAACAATGTTTAGGAATGTCGAACATTAACCGAGAAATAATTATCTAACCAATCCTAATAACGAATTCATAAAACTCTCAGGCTCAATTGTTGCTGTTGTTTGTTTTTCTCCAAAAGCTTTCGTGTTTATTGGTGAACCTCATCACTGGAAGCCTCATTTCCAAGATAATAACTGCAGTTACTATAATTAGTACTTACGTTAGTTACATCAACATTGACTAGAAAACACATATGTCAGACAAAACTTATCTGTACCAAAAATGTTCGGAAGGTTTATTCGATACTGCTGGCAGATCCAATTGTCATCTGGTTAAATTTCATTTAAATGATCGCCTTTGACCCACTCAGGCACGTTTTGACCATTCGCTATCATCGGATTTCATGAGAAAAATCTTCGAATGTGAGGTAAATGTTCGAGTCCGAAATGCCTCAATTTCTGCCCACGAACAAATTTACCAGATTCAGCAGGTGAAATATAAATATTATGGCAATGAAGACCAATCTGAAGTGGTAATAATAGGACCCACATATACTGCCCGTCAAAAGGCTGGAATCGCTTTATCATATTCATCATTGATGAGGCAATAGTCAGTGTACAATGAAAAAATGCACACCAAAATGCACATAAATTTGTTTTCCATGTTTCTATCATGTTTCTTGTAAATATTGCATGTATGGATGAAGATAATGAAAGTTATTCAACGCGTGGTTGGATAAAAAATATGACAAAATGTAACGTTTTTTGGAGCCAATGTTTTGTGCTCAATCGTCCCTCAATGTATGCAACTGGCCATAGCACTCAGTGTCGAATGGTATCGTATTCCACAATATGATATCCAGAAATCATATCGATCATGCAAGTCACGATGAAATGCTTGCATACAGGCCAATGATGGAGTAACCCGCTGCTGAATTGTTGAATTTGTTCATTGCTTCATCCTTTACGCCGTGTGCGACACATTTGTTAAATTTGATATATTGTTCACAACATTGCTATTTACAAATGGGTTCTGGACTTATGATTATTTCCATTCATGTATTCATCATATCCATGAGAACAACTGTTCTGGAAACAGTTATGATACATGTAATGAAATGGAAACATCCTGTTATAATGGTGTTTATGATACAATTGACCGCAAAAAATGCCTCTAAAAAACATGAAATTTTGCCATATTTTTTATCCAACCACACATTGGATAACTTCCATTATCTCCACTCATACATGCAATATTTACATGAAAAAATGGTAGAAACGTGTAAAACGAATTGATGTACATGATGGTATGCTATTTGTCATTGTAAACTGATTATTGCCTGGTCAATCATGTATATGATAAAGCGATTCCAGACTTTTGACCGGCAGTATATAGTTATTATTTTGAATTTTTGAAGTCATTAGTCGATGAATGACGAACCAAGATATTATCCCAGAATTCTGTGAACGAATGCCAGCAATATAATTGAAATAATGGCGATTGTTTGAAATAGGCTCAGGTCTACAGAACGATTATCTACGAAAACGTGCCAACAGAAACCACAAACAAAAGAGTAGTTATAAGAGTCATAAATAAATCATGGCAATGGCGAGTGTAGTTTACTATTGAATACAGTGATATCATTTGCCTAGATTGATGTATTGTACAAAACAGTTTCTGCAATAATCACAGATGTATTAATACATTAACCGAACTGAACATTAAAAAAACCCCATAAAATGCAACGTTCGAACTCCAGTAATGAATCCTATCAGTAAGACATTCTCAACTCTTTAACATACTTGAATAACACATATAATTAATTTGGTGATTGATACAGTACATACGACCAAATAGTATTCTCATAATTCAATAATAACAGGATGTTATAAACAGGGTGAAAATTATTAAGTGGAAACCATAGGCGGGTGGATATTATAAATTCGGTGAATATTATGAGGTGTAAATATAGATGGGGTGTAGAATGCCCGAACGAAATTGGCGGTAATGAGCCACCGTAGGCTACAACTTGATTTGGTGAAACACATAATTCTGTAATTATTCATGGAATTGCGATCAGATCTGGCGTTTTACCGTTTTTTTATTGTTTATCATTTTAGTTTCGTGGCAGGTCATGGATCATTAAGCGTATTGTATGAATGATTTGCAACAGTGGATGTTCATTGTAGTGATGAACCGGACAACAATGAGTTATCACGTTCCCGTGTGCCAGAAATCCCAGAATGGATGGTGTGCTGCGAACCATTTCCTCTATGAAAGTGGAATTATCTCATTAGCATCACATATATTCCACATGATAAACTCGATATAATTACTCTTCTGGCTCGTCAGTGTCCAATATAGAACTTATGTAAAGTATTTTCTGACACAGTTGTCGCACATATGTGCTTGTAACTAGTCATAGTTGTTGATGTTGATATTTTACACAAGGAATTGAAGGTTTTACAAATGAACAAATCTTGTATGATATCCATACACACACTTGAATAGCTGCGAATATTCTTGGTGGGAACAAATTAAAGCTTTGTTGAGGTCGATTACATGACATTTTGGACTGCGGTGATGAGTAACAATTCCACTATCTATCTCAATTAGTACTAGTGAGATATCCTCAAGCCCGGGTGTTTATTTTTCACGCTCATGAGATACATGAGTATTAATCATTGGATAAATACATGGGAATCAGCAGTCCTATACATAATTGATCATCAGTCATATACATATTTGATCATCAGTCCTATACATATTTGATCACCATCACTGTTCTACGTTAAGATATTGGCAGCAAAGATACTAGAAAATC
Organism: Terebella lapidaria; assembly: GCA_949152475.1. Classification (NCBI taxonomy): domain Eukaryota; kingdom Metazoa; phylum Annelida; class Polychaeta; order Terebellida; family Terebellidae; genus Terebella; species Terebella lapidaria. The sequence goes on from OX424555.1 coordinate 76,222,486, forward strand.
AAATGTTTATGTGACGTGAATAAAGTAATAGGATAGATTCACGAAATTTTGGAATTTGCTTTTCGATATGATCTCATACATCTTCGAATTTACTGTGCAGAATGCCACAGATGATGGGCTATATCATCTGAGCATGTGAATATAACCTGGTACAGAGTAACCAATTTCGCAATATAACCAATTTTATCGCCTTAGTCCAACTGTGATATAGTAATATTGGGTGGACCGTGGACCGTATAAATGAGGTCTGGTCACTTATTTATTGTAACTTATAATAACTATAAGCTTTATTATAAGCAATGTATATGCATGTATTTCATATAATAGTAGGAAATTGTGAATATTTCGCCCTTGTTCTCAAGAAGATGAACCAAACCCGTTGGTAACTATCCATATTGCAGCAGAACTACAACCTTCATGTCATATAATATATCATATCCTTTTTCAAAATTTATTTATGTGCAGTAAAGAATGGGGTAAACTTATGTATGTTCAGATTCACATATCTATTCCTGTGAGGATTCAATGGGTATTCGTCATGTAATGTTATATGGCATTCGTGTGTCAATTGGTTAGAGCACTGAACCATTCATTTCACTAGATAGAATTAATTCATATTGCAATTATAAACACTAATAAATGACATTGTTTACCACAGATTTATGGGAAAACTGAGGACAAATAATCAACCTTTGATGATGTATGAAGGCACAATTTCCCCGTCTATATGACGTGATATTGTCACAAGTCCCCATTCTTTGTTAGATGCGGCAGTTCGTAATTCATGGCTAGCATAAGTAATATCATGCACTCACTGTCCGAACTCATTTGGTGCAATTTGTCTACCAATTGTACTTTCGCATGATTGCACGACCCGATCTAAGAGAGCTTACACACCGGATTAGAAAACTTTGCATTTAAGTATGCATCATCCGGGTCTTGTTCAAAATTAGGGGAAATGTGAAAATATAATTCAGATTATAACTGAATATGAACATTGGGATTGTATCGACGACATCGTCTATGATATTGTCTGCATGGCGATAGTCATAATCAACAGCGAAATAACAAATCATGACCCAAAGGTCCTGACCCAAAGAGGTTGTGGAGGTTCCGAACAACTTTATATACAAAGAGAGAGAGAGAGAGAGATAACAATGACGTAATCGTGCGATCGGAATAACACAACAGATCTTCCACAAAACATGCACTCCACATTACGAATCTTTAGAGGGTGAAATGTCTATCGACGAGAGAACATTTCTCCTCAGGAAATACGACGCTGATGAATAGATTCCATAGAAATCAATCACAATCGGAACACACTTAGCGGAATTGTACTTCGCTTCCATTTGAAAAAAAAAAACCTTATTTCAACAAAAGACGCATCACCACAGAGACAGACACGAGATATCGGTTGAAACCCTAGGGCCATTGGCCACGAATTGAAGAAGTCGGTAAACATGATCACAGATGAAACTAATAACGAATGGAGCAACGAACTCTAAAGCCTGTTGTATGGACAATGACATGTCAGTGAATTGATATATTGTCAGCCACAAACCCACGAATTTCCCAGCAATGTCTGGATTCTGACCAAATTGTCAGTTGCGAGGAAGAATGAAATTAGTGTGTTATTTGTGCTGTTGGGTGTCGATGTTGCATGTTATTTCAGGCGTCTATGTGCATGTTCAAGTCTCGCCTTCCTGGCATCTATCTGCTGTTGATCTGTTGTCATGTGCCTATTGGTGAATAACTTCCGCAGCTATATCCGCAAGTATATCCTGGCTCCCTAGCCCTAGTTAGAAGCTGCTTAGAATGAAGCTAACACGTACTTGAGTAAGTTTGGGAAAAACTACCTAAAGACTCATTATGTACTAAACTTGCATCGAACACGTCATTACATCTAAAGAACCGGTTAACCCAAAGAAAATAAATTCAATAAATGGATAAAAAGATTCATTGTATGAATGAATGGAGCCATTCCAACATCAACTGTCATGATGAATACATTAATATGAATAGTAATGCCAGTACCGATGAGATCAAATTTCGCGGAAACAATCCCCAGCAGGCATTATTTGATGGTTATTATAATGACGTGCGTTACACGAAAAGTGCACTGAGAACAACATTGTTCTCTGTGGCTGGACTAGTTATTGAACCAAATTGAGTTTGAATGATAATTAGTCATGAGTCCTGTATTTCGGTGCACATGGTTGAATATCATAGCTCCTTAACTTTACTCTAATAACATGAATGCATTATCGCGGCATTACTCTGATTTGTGGCCCTTTCCCAGGGTGCATAGTGATATCCAGTACACACTTAGTTAGGTCAAACAGATGGAATTATTACCTTTCGCTTTTTGTTGTTGTTGTGACATGTATGCATACGTTTTTTTTATTGTTTTATGCCGGTGTTTCTGTGCTCCTGAATTCCATTTATTGTAATATCGTTTTGAACTGTTCATTTTAAATATATTTTTTTGGGATGTTCAATCAAGATAGTATAGTTTGAATTATCCGACTGAACGATCCAGGAATAATACTACTGGGGAAGAATGGAACTCAAAGAGCAGATCATCAATCGTGGCTTTCCAAGCTGTGAGGTGAATTTTCAAGCTGTGAGTTGTACGCGATTCCTAGTTTAGTTGAGAATAGAAATGTCTCACTGATGAGGGCAACAACGTGAAGGCCGTGGTGTCAAAATAGTCGATGAAATGGTGGATGTTTATTGGTCCATTTGGTGTGTAGCCTGGTATTTGCTTATCCCATAGTTATGATTGGGTAAAGAGAATGAGACCCTGTGAGGTTGTTAAATCATGATATATTGCCATGGTGGCCAGTACGACCAGTCGCACCAACCGAGGCAATATATCATTGAGTATAGACTTATTCGAATGTTAGATGATAGTATCATATCAAGTTACTTGTGTATCATATCAACAATTATGCACACCTTTGAATGGGAACAAATTGTGAAATCAACGATGATCACTGAATAATAAATTTTACAATTAATTATAATTACGTTATTATGTGAATTACACCAAAAAATCTTTAGCAATGCTTTCCTCTTCAGTGGATAAATGCTTCATGCTTTTTCAAAGCTTCTAGAATGTTGCTTTAATCTTCATTAGTTGCTGCCAATTCACCACTCGCTATCAACACAATTCTTCATGTTTTGTGAATGACCAAATCGGAAATTCAAATTTACTTTTGCCTACAAAACACTCCTCCAAACACGCAGAGAGAAATGTTCGGGCGATGACACACACTGCGAAGTGGTAATAATAGCTCCCTCGTTTAGTTTTTTTTAATGAATTCGTGGAGTTATCCATTGATCAACGACGAGCCAAGACAAACTGATATTCTGGAAATCGGATGCTAGGCCAGCAGTGTGATCAAAAGATCTGCGTCTGTTCTAAAAGGCCACGTATCTATTTGGAGAGAGCAATTATCCTCCAACATAAAATCCTCTAAGGAGGGACCGCCCACGACAGAGTAAGTATAACCTACTACTATATCATGCAAATACGCCATCAATTGGTGATTGTAGTCCACCACAGAATGCAGTGAGAAGTTATGTTTTGTATAGATTTGTCTGCAGTAACCACACGTGGAAGGAGACACTGTCCAACTTCAACAAGTAAAATTTACCGACTATTCAGATGCCTATAAACTCCTAGGCGTGTTATAAGAAGTATGTCAAGTTGATTATCTCGATTCAAAAAGTTAACGTATGACTGTCACCCTGTCTGTATCTGGTACTAATTTGGAGCTGACACTCCTTGGTTTCTACCAAATGCAGTACCTAATCAGGAGTATGATATCTGACAAACAAATATTTATACTTGAATAATATATTCGTAAGGCCAGGATTTGTTGATTGCTACCAGTACCAGGATTGCTGCTCTAAGTGTGTCATAGATTGTGAGACTTGGCGTCAGTGCTATTTCTTGTGACTGGTGTATCTTACTTACTTGCACCTTTAACCAACTACTTAAACTAGCGTCACCATAATGACCTCGATGTTTTTTTTTTGGCTACACTCTGGTAGACCACATGCTGACAGGATAAGTTACAACATAGTGTGGGTGAATACACTGTTATGTTAACTGTTAGTGACATGCATGTGCATGTATTAGAACGATCGTTTTATAGATGTAGCTGTCAACTGTAATCTAATTACGACAGATACTGAACCCGCCACTAACATACACCTGATTATACCATGGTCCAATTCCTTGAGTGCATGTATAAGTGGGAATATATATAACATCTAGAAAGGACTGCCAAGAATGTGGCGTTAATTCATTTATCAGCATATTATCGTCATTTTCATTTCATTTAAATGTGATACAATATAATTAGTAAAGGTTAATACTCAGTGTGCACATATTCACACATGTATGAAATATATATAGTGAATGTGTAATAGTATTATCATATTCATTATATCATTCGTTCAACGAAATGGCGAAGCATCAGCACCTTATGGGTGTAATCAAAACTTATCTTACCACATTCGGAGACATATTTTTTCTAGCATGATTCCAAAACTATGGAACGCACTGCCACTGCACATCAGACCTGCCACAAAATTGTCTACTCTCTTGAAACTCATTTATTTTAGTATATATCTTCTCATTCATGCCTTCATCTGTTGTACATGTACATGGATGTCTTCATTCATACTTGATTCAACGCTTTGATTACTAATATTGTGAAAATTATGATCACATGATTAAGCTGCATGGTATGTGTATATTAAAGAATAAGTGTGTGTAATTTTCACACCTGAAAATGCCATTTTCGTGTTCAAAGAAAAATGTTTCTCTGCTTGTGTAGCGCTAGTGTAGAATTGACGATCACACATGCATATAATTTGAAATTGAAAAAAAAAAACCCAGATATTTTGTTCGGCTCAAATCGGTGCACATCGCCTGAAGACGTAAATAACACAGAGTGAAAATTTTCCTACATGGCCCATTTTATTGCCTGACTCCAAATGTAACTTATCCATATTGGGCCGTAGTTATATGATAATTTGCACGGGAAATCCATGCCAAGACAATGACAAAAATATATAGTATACTTTCTGCTGTGTTGTAACTCATAACATTATATGCATATATTTCATACATCATGACATTTATGGCTCGAAATATTTCCTTCACAATTATGAACGTGGTTAAATCCTTATTTTCCAATACCATTACAGTCAGCATATCAATTGAATGATCATATTATATTTTGTTCGTCTTCATAACTAGTCGGCCTCAGTGACCAAGTTTGCACATGTTAAGGAACTCCGCTGTGTATCATTGCGAGCATGCCGATCATTGGAGAAATCATTCGGCTTTGAAACACATTTCTACTTTTCGATATAATACTCTCATTAATGATAGATGATATATCCTTCTATGCTGGATTGCGGGTCACCTAATATTATCTACCGCATGATTGGGTACCGAATATCTAACACGAAACCCCCGATTATACCAAATAAAGGAACGTTTATACCTTGAAGTGGGCAAAGTTAGTGATATTTAAATTCACATACTCGTGATGTACGAATTCACAGGTTTTATAACATTCGCGTGTGGTGGCTTAACCACGCATTGTGTCATATAATGAACATCTATATTGGAAGGACATTTTTTTGTCTATGTATCAAAAATGTATGACAAGCGGATCACAAATAACAATCTTGGACTGAGGTCAGTCGAAGAGCACATTTATTGTGACGTGATGCTCAAAGGGGACCTCTCCATTCCCTGCGAGGTCTGGTAGATTGGTCGATCATGGGTTGCACCTCACACTGATATTCATAATGTATCCAATGTCCGAAATCATTCGGTGCAATCCCAAAGTGAATACATTGCACTTTTGTTTAGTTATTTTCGGCTGAGTTCAAGCCTCAATAACGTCGCATGTGTAATTCAGCTGAGTTCTCTATTGCTGAATCAGTGGGGACTTGAGAATAGTTTCCAAAAGACAGGCCGATGGGACTTCCAGAACGGTTATTCAAAGTGTATAAGTATGGCGAAATACTTGATACATACACATTTATATATGCGGTGTTTTACCCCAACGTTCCCGCTAACATGTAAATGATTGTATGACTGAATTTAAACGATGCTATTAAACATCAGATCATAATTCGATTTCAGAAACCAAAAAAGATACCGCTCAATGGAGATATACACTTAAAGTGGGGGACATGTCAGTGTGTGTTGTATCAATCTCAAGGACAATGGCATTGCCTGGAGGGGATAATCAGAAGAAACAGCGAGAAAACAAATCGTTTCACAGCAACCATAGTGAAACCAGAACCTCTTTAGACGAGGTTAGTTGAATTTGCATTTCAGTTACTTCAGTAGGTTTGTCAGTGATCTAGTTTCGATCGAGAGAGAGAGAGAGAGAGAGAGAGAGAGAGAGAACAATGACGTAATCCGGATATCAGAAAAAATACAACATATGTTTCTCACAAAACATGCACTCTACATTAGGGGTCCTTTGCGAGAGTGAAATGTCCAACGCCAAGGGAACTTTCTTTAAAGTAGACGCAATGCTGATGAATACTTTCCACTGAAATCAATCACAATCGAAACACATTCAGCGAGATTGAATTTCACTTCCATTCGAACAAATAACCTATTTCAAAAACAGACACACCACCAAAAATTAATCCATAGAAATTCTTCAGACAATAAATTCAATAAAGCGATAAAACAAGAAATTGTGCCATTACATCACGAACAGTCACAGTAAATAAATTAATGTGAAAATTCACATTAAAGATGTGATCAAATTCCGCAGAAACAATCACCGGCAGGCACGTATTTGATGGCTATTATAATGAGGAACGTACACGAAAAGTGCACCGAGAACAAAATTATTCTCTGTAGCTGAACTTGTTGTTTGACCAAATTAAGTTTGGTCGATAATTATTCATCCGTGAGTCCAGTATTTCAGTGCACATGGTTGGATATACTACCAAGAGTAAAATAACTAATTGATACATGAATATAAATGAAATAAAACCATTATCATGACACTACACCAAATTGTGGCCCCTTTCGTGGATGCGTAGTGATATCCAGAACACACATCGTTCGGTCATGAATTAGTACCATTCGTTTTTTGTTGTGACATGTATGACTACAAATTTTGTTAATGTTTCGTGCTCGGTGTTTCTTTGCTCTTATAATAATCAAATACTGCATTGTACTGGGATTTATTTCGCACGAGTTTATGAGTGCTCCGGGGAAGGACCAAGTGAAATTATATGTCTACAAAAATGTTTTTCAGCACTAAAGATTTAATGAGTGACGTCACAATGAGTGACCTCATTGCAATGAGTTCTGGCCTGTGCAGTAAAAACAACAATGCAATATGGATATTTATTGCACTCGCCAAATTACATTGACTAAGATATTAACGCACTGATGAGACATATAATGATTCTATATTTTGGAATATCTATTGGAGTTGTTCATCTTAAATTGAATCCATCAAACTTTCTTGTCTGGAACACTCAATCAGGAAACTATAGTTTGAAATATCCGGTTGAACGATCAGGGGAAATACAACTGGGGAAGCATGGACATGACAGAGCAGACACTTATTCAAACAGTGTCTTTAGCGTTCTGTCATACGCCTATAGCCAGTTTCCTACTCAAATTGTGCTTTTAACAAAATTTCATTATGTTATCAATCATGGCTTTTCAAGCTGCGCGCTATGTACACCAATTTTTGTTTAGTTGGGAAGATGAACATAAAGGGATCTCATTTGTAGAGGGCAACAATGTGAAGGCCGTGGTGGGAAAATAGTCCGTGATGATAGAGAAAGGTATTGGTCCATTTGGTGTGTATTCTGGCATTTGCTTTTCCGATAGTAATGATTGGGTTAAGGGAATGACACACTGTGAGATTGTTATATCATGATATAAGCCCACGGTGACCAGTAAATGGCCAGTTCCATCATGTGTGGCACATCACACAATATATATCATTCATTAGAGGGATATTTGGATGACAACACGATAATGGCATATCTAGTCGTATACATGTATATCACATTATATGTTCGATTCCGATTTGTGTTGTGGTTTGGTATGTAGAGTTTTACCCGAGACACTGAGACAAAACGTGAATCCAATATGCTTTATCAATGATAATAAATTATATAACACATAGCAATGTGTTACATAATTGACTGACTATGTTGTGTTCGTCGACAAACTTTCCGGACTAAATGATATTCTGTCCACAAACTCTCACCAGGTATTAATGCATTTCCAGTAAAAATACTACATGATCCAAAGCGTATTTCCCCAAACTGCTATTGGTTTATCCCAGTTTAATTGTATTCGAATTGCTTTTACTCTCAGGAACGATTTTCCCTATCACTATCGCTATCACCATTCGCTATCACCGAAATTCGCCATGTGAACTGAATGACCAAATCCAAAATGCCATGATTTTTTTGTCTACGAACAATTTACCAGACTCCATAAAGAGAAATGCTTGGGCAATGACACACAATGCCAAGGAAATAACAGCTCCCTCGTTTCGTTTTTAATGTGAATTCCTGGAGTTGTTCATTGACCAAAACGAGCCACAATAAACTGAGATATCTGGAAATCGGATGCCAGGCCATCAACATGATCAAAAGATCGGCGCCAGTCTGAAAAGGCCATGTATCTATTTGGGGACAGCATAACCCTCCAACATAAAATCCTGTGAGGAACCGCTCACGACAGTGTAGTATTATAACATATATCATACAGCCACATCATCTGATCAAATGGTATATGTAGTCCACTGCAGAATGCAATGAGAATTGCTGTTTTGTATAAATCTGTCTTCAGTAACAATAGTTGTAAGGAGACACCGAATAAATTTACCAATTTTAACATCACGAAATGCAACGACTATTTATTAGAGGCCCATAAATAGGCCCCTATGTATATTCAAACAAAATATTCATAAAGCTAAGATTTGTTGATTGCTATAAAAGTTTGAGGAGTCGTTCTCTGATACCACGGAATAGGAGTTATATTGTGCCACAAGTGTTGGCGCTGGGACCAGTGTTCATGATACACAGCCCCACTTGCTGACATCATCCGGAAACTTCCTTCCATCTGTACCAAACCGACATAGGAATGTATGCACGCTTCGAGCCCGCTGAGGGCATGGTTGCTGCTGCTCGACTTCTTGAGTATCGTGTTGTTGAGATTCGCTCATGGAAGGGGAAAGCCGAGGTGTTGGTGTTGGGCTAAAAATCGCAGTTGTCTGAAGTGAGCATGCCAAACATTCGTATCATAGAATGTATGGCAGAATCATGCAACTCTGCCAGGAAAGCGTCTGTTAGCTCTTGAATGAACAGTGGAACATTTTGTATGAAAGTGCCTACTATTTCTATCACGTCCAATGTATGTCCAAAATTGGGAATTACCACTGATGCAGCTCAATTATTGTTGCTGTCATTTGTAACATCGAGACTCGACGCATGCAATGCCCGTCTTGTCGATCTGAAATACTCGGCACAAAAAAATGTGACGTGTGCAAAATATCGTCTCTAATCATTGAGTTGCATGGACAGCCTATCCACAATAGGACCATCTATCACGTGTGTTTGCTGATCTTCCAGGCTCTCAAAGACATTGTTCTGAGCGCCTTTGCGAACTGGTGCGTCTTCATACACCACCAGGGCGGAAAAACAGGACCAGGACCCAAAAGCAATTTTGTCACATTCGGAGGCAGTTCATACTCAAACACGGCAACTGTGGAACACACTGTAACAACACATTAAAGCTGCCCCAAATTCGAGCCAATTAGTATATAGTTGTCAGTATATAGTGGTCTTCTAGCTTGTGATTTGGTATTCACATACTTGTCATACACCTATTTCATGGAGTTTGTTTCGAATTTCTCAAATCATTTGTTGTTCGGCAGTTGTAAAGTGATTCCATCAGAAGTGCTATAGAAATAGCTACATTTTACACAATGTCTGTCCCTGATGACGATGGTGTGTCTTTGGGTAAATATTTGGTCGGGCTTTGTTCCTATTCCGAACTTGTTGTATTTTATGTTTGCTATCGACATCATGAAAGTCTGGTTGTATGGGTGGTCATAGGCTGATTCTTATAATTCTTATAATGCATATATCATGATTAGGCTGCATATAGTGATATTTTAGGAAATGGATATGTGTAGTTTCCACATCCAAAAAAAGTAATTTCCATGTTTAAAGAACATTGCTCCTCTGTTAGATTGGTATCGACATATATACTACTGAAATTAGTTTCTGAAAATCTTAGAGAACCAGATGTATCCATGACCCAGTGTAAACGTTTCTCTCACCTTTTGTTTGGCATAAATTTACTGTGAAATGTACCGCAATGGATCTTCATCGCCTGAACATCGGTATAAAACCTGTGCCAGAGAGATGAATTTTACTATATGACCAATATTATTGCCTAAATGTACACGTGACTTATTCATATTGGGCCATATTTATATGATATTTTGTATAGAAAATCAGAATATACGGTTTACTTATTTCTTTGCTGTAACTCATAATATTATATGCATATATTTCATACAATATGACATTTATGCCTCGAAATATTTTTTCCCAATTATCAACGTGGTTAAATCATTGTTTTCCAGGAGTATTACGATCTGCATATCAATTGAGTTATCACATCCATATCCATAACTAGTCGGCCTCATTGACCACATTAGGACATGTAAAGGAATTCCGTTATGTATCATTACGAGTATGCCAATCATTGGCTCCCATTAGAAATCATTTTGGCTTTGGAACACATTTTTACTTTTCGATATAATACTCTCATGATAAATGATATATCCTTCTATGTTGGATTGTGGGTTTCCTTATATTATCTACTGAATGACTGGGTACCGAATACATAACACAGGACTCATATCTATACCAAATGAAGTGACATTTCTTCCTTGAAGTGGGCAAAGTAAATTAGTGATTTTAAGATTCACATAACCGTTGATATATGATTTCAATGAATATTCGTCCTAAAATCTTTTATAACATTCGCGTTTACTGGTGGTTTCGGTGAACCACTGGGGGTGTTAGTATTGCAGGGACATTGCAGGGACAGCCTAAGTAACGTTGCATATATAATTTGGCTCAGTGTTCTATTGCCAAATTAGGGGAGACATGAGAATACATTTCAAAAGACAGCCCGATGCAACTTCGAGAACGGGTATTCATTATGAAGAAACCAACAAATATTCGATCACTCCCATTACTTTATCTCTCAGATAATAACACTTACTACATACATATGTATACATGTGGTGATTTACCCCAATGCCGAATTTTTGCTCCAATTTTTGCGCTCTGCTAACATTTATTTATAAGATTGTAAGACGCGACGCGATGAAACCTCGGGTCATGAATTTGATTTCTGGGACGAATTTTTGCTCCAATTTTTGCGCTCCTGCTAACATTTATTTATAAGATTGTAAGACGCGACGCGATGAAACCTCGGGTCATGAATTTGATTTCTGGGACCAAACAAGACATCGAGATGTACCCTGCATAAAGTGGGGGACACGTTAGTGTGTGTTGTATCAATCCCAAGGTCGGTAGCAATGTCTGGATAGGGATAATCAGAAGTGAGAAGTGAGAGAACAAATCGTAAGCAATGTCCTAACTTTATCTAATGACATTATCCATTGTGAAACCGAAAGCGATTTTAGACGACGTCAGTTGAATTATAACGGAGTACAGTTACTTGAGTGCGTTGTCAATGATCTAGTTCCAAGATTGAGAACTAATTCAGAGACATACAATCAACCGGCAAATTTAAAGCCCAATACCTTTCCACATATATCTGTCCATTCTGAAACAGAGAGAGGGAGAGAGAGAGAGAGAGAAACGTGCACCCTACATTAGCACTGATTAGGGGTCTCTTGGGGGGGTAAAATGTTCAGCGACGAGAGCATTTTTTCTTGCTTAGATACAATGCTGATGAATATTTTCCACTGAAATCGATCCCAATCGAAGCACAGTCAGCAAACATTTCAATTTCCTTGAAGGGAAAGGGACATAATACAAATTAAATTTAATGTACAACTATGTCTGCATTTCTAGATGTGGAACCAATGCCATGTATGGATGTAGGTATCAATCTACTACCACCAATGCTAGATTTTGATGATATCGCGAAAACAAAATATCCCGAACGATCAAAATGAAGTCTGTATTCCAAGCTGGTGTCGGGGAAAATTCGATAATTAAAAGAAGCTTCATAAACTCTCCTATAAGAAAGTGAATTATGGTGTTCCAGAAATAGTGAGTATATTCACTGCCACACATTTGACATCCTCATTGAATCTCGGGTATGCGAGCAAGTTTTACTGTAATCAAGTTCAACACAAAACCGCATATGATTTTGGGCCATAACTTCGTTCAGGATCGTCGGATTAATTGGAAATTTTTTTTGTTTTTTGACTTGAATGTGAAAGAAGAATAATTGGTCAATCCGGAAACTTCTTTCATTTATATCATTATCAGTGTTTTTTTTCTATTGTGGAATATAGGTATACATACGTTATTTGTTCATTGTTTATGTGTTCTTGGCATTCCATCTATTTAACTGTCCATTGAGAACTTGAATATAGTTTTCAAAATGTTCCATCACGAGAGTATAGTTCAACACAAAAAGATTAGCAACGCCCGAGAGAGTCATGGACAATTGTTTCAGTGATTCTGTTGTTGATTTGCTATGTAAAAAAATGAACGAGTACCTCTTCACATTGTATCTCTTTCGTTTGAAATATAGGTCAAATCCTCTAGTTGTCATTTTACGAACTATCGCATTGATACCCGAACACTGCTGAAATGTTCATCCATTGTTTGCTAAGCTTAGTGTTATGTATGTCACTGTCGTTGACAAAGTTATATCATTATTGAATGCAGCATTGTTAAGGTTGTGGTGAGAGGCATCAAGTCAGTGATAGTAGAGAAAGTTTAATAGTGTAATGGGTGTGTAGCCTAGTATTCGTTTAGTTCATAGGAATGATTGGTTGGAAGAAACACCACCATGTTAAGTTATGTCACGTAAATGTCCACAGTGGTCAGGAATGGACTTATCCCGCCCAACGCGACATATTCAGAATATATTATGACATTATTGATCACTATATCGATATTGACACAAATTTACATTGATATGATGAAAAGTTATACCACACGTGAGAGCAAGAGAGACATACACACCATACCTATCACCTACAACATACTTGATTTGGTCCTGACTAATAGTCCTGAGAAAGTGGTAGGCACTTGTGTTTTGTCACCCATGTTAAATTGTGATCATTGCTTCGTATCATGTAAATTGAACATTAAGGCCCCAAGGCAAAAATGCATAATGCGTGATGTCTGGCAGTTCAAGGACGCTGATTTCAACGGCTTGAACCAAGCAATTGTTTGCATGCCATGGGATACGTTGCTATCCCAATATACTTCAATATCTACCAAAGTGAACGCATTCACAAACTTGTTGTTGGACACCATGAAATTATATATCCCGTTTGCCACTATTAGTATAAAACCTCGTGACAAGCCATGGATGAACAGAATACTAAAATTATTGATCAGAAAAAAGGATCGAGCCTTCCGACGGTTCAAACGAACGAAACTACCTCATCATTACGATACATATCGTAGTCTTCGTAATGAGGCTCTACGCGAGTGCAGGAAATGTAAATTACGATTTTCTACGCATGTCGAAGAAATTCTCGCAAACCCCCAGGAGAACTCTAAACAGCTCTGGCAAAATCAATACTAGGGGACAAATCCAATGTAGCCATACCTCCCATCACTCATGAAAATGAGATATTATATGATCAAAAAGATAAAGCGAATGTATTCAATGAATATTTTGCAAAACAGTGTCAAATCCCTCCTCAAGCCGAACCACCGACCCTGCCTCAAAACGACGTCGTATCTCATCACGATATCCACGACCTAAATTTCGATGTGGTGGATGTGTACAAAATACTTCTATCCCTTAATCCAGCAAAGGCCACAGGCCCTGACGCAATAGGTAATAGGGTATTACATAACTGCGCCGTGGCTTTATCTCAACCACTATGTGAAATATTCAGAATCAGTCTTGACCATGAGGAATTTCCTTCCTCTTGGAAGATGAGCAATGTCGTACCAATACATAAGAAAAAACAAAAAAAAACTTGTCGGTAATTACCGACCTATATCACTTCTGAGTAATGTCAGCAAGGTCTTCGAACGCCTAATATACAATGAGCTGTTTGAGTATCTTACTGATAACAAACTCCTCACCCCAAAGAACTCGGGATTCAAAAAAGGAGATAGTACGATAAACCAATTGATCTACCTGATTTATAACATATATCTTGGGCTTGAGAATCGCAATGATATTAAACTTATTTTTCTCGACTTTAGTAAAGCCTTTGATAAGGTATGGCACCAAGGGTTGATTTATAAAATGAGAAACATGGGTATCAATGGTAAACTGTTGGGATCGCTCACTAGTTATCTGTCTGATCGTCATCAGAGAGTTGTTATAGATGGTGAAACATCGGACTCACTGCCTATCAGGGCTGGAGTACCACAAGGCTCTATACTAGGGCCATTACTTTTTCTGATTTATATCTGATTTATACCTTCCATCATGCGTAAATTGCAATATCAATCTCTTTGCGGACGACAGTATATTATGGGAAATAGTCGATGACCCGGTGTATTCAGTTCGCAAATTAAACGATGACTTAGAGCGAGTGTCAAGTTGGGCGGCTACCTGGATGATGACTCTGAATGCTGAAAAATCTGAAGTAATGACCATATCTACCAAAACACGAAAATATATCTACTCAGATATCGTGTTAGACGGAACATCGTTGAGGGAAGTATCTACACATAAGCACCTGGGTCTAACAATTTCCTCTGATATGTCCTGGAATAGGCATGTTGACGATATTTGTAAGTCGGCTGGGACGCGTATAAATATACTGCGAAAACTAGCATTCAAGTTGAATCGCAAATCAGCCGAGCTCCTATATGTGTATTACATAAGACCGATATTATGCTAGTCCTGTATTTTGCGATCAAACTATTTCGAACAATAACAGACTGGAGAATATCCAAAATCAAGCGGCGCTGATCTGCACAGGGGCCTTGTTTAATACAAATCGCAAATTACTGCTATCCGAGCTTGGGTGGAACACCCTATCTGATAGACGTGAAGCTGAGAAAGTAATTACGTATATAAAGCACAACATAATCTATCACCTGGATATATAGGTGAGTTATTGTCTCCCGATCCTGCCACGGACAGGTATAAATTACGAAATTCCAATGTGCCCATCCCACGCTGCTAGACTGAACGGTTCAGAGGATCGTTTGTACCTTCATCCATCAAACTGTGGAATACTCTAAATGATGATGTTAAGTCCGCTCCAACAATAAGTATGTTCAAAAACACAATGAAACGACTATATCGTAAAACGAAACCCCCAATCTGGTTCAATTGTGGCAAACGTGTCCCTAATGTCTGGCTCGCCAGATTTCGAATGAAAAACACCCAGCTTAATATCGATCTATTCAGATTTAACAGGGTTGACAGTCCTGCATGCCTCTGCGGCTATCATACAGAAGATTATGAAAACTATTTTTTGTATTGTCCTCTATATCTTCCATATAGGCCAAAATTACTGAAAAGCATTCGGGATATATTGGCGCCAAATGTGCATCCCCTCACCCTTCCCGCTATTGACAACAAGTATTACGTCAATCTTATATCACACGGAACTCGTGATCTCGGTTGCGATGATAACGCCAGACTGCTACATGCTACTCAAACTTACATTATTGAGACTGGCAGATTCTCAATGAGAAGATGAAAAATACGGTCAAAAAGACAGCTTGTCGAATATTAAATGCTGATATAATTGGTTTATCGTCGTAAATATACATGTTAAATATATGAACATACGTAATGTTCATTGATAACTCTTGCAGAAACATAATCTATAGTTCACACCATATTGTACATAATGTATATAATGTTATGTCCTGTGTGTACTGTGATGTGTGTTGTCCTATGTGTACTGTGATGTATGTTGTCTTGTGTCTATGCATGTTTGTTTCTTCGACTACTAGTATAACACGCCTTTACTGAATGTTCATGTTACTGTGTTTTATGTATTTACTGTCTTGTCTCATGTGTCTGTGTTACATGTCTGGAAATCCCCTCGATTAGCTATTTCAAGCTATTGGGTAATCCAGGTGAAATAAATATGTTTAAACTAAACTAAACTAATCAGAGCTTTTGGTTTGAACTTGTGTAGAACAATACAAGAGACTAAGTTTTCAAACATCATTTGCTATCACCGAACTTCATGTGAACTGTCTGAATAAATGAAGCACAAAACATGTAAATTGGATATGAATAAATCGCATATTTGGTTTCAAAATATTTAAATAAATTTCAAAGGCACTCATAACTTGGTAAGTATACGTTTTTATAGTAAGGGATTGTAATATTTTTTTTTTTTTGCTTTGGAGACATTCAATTGTTTCGTGTTTGTGTCATCGTTTTGCGGAAGGAAAAAAATATCTTATTACATAAACATGTATCTTTGAAAACCCACCCTGTCAAGACATGCATTAGATCGTGATGCGAATGTAGTGGTTGCAAATTCATTTGCCTCGTGATCACCCTGTTCACACCATATATTATTTCAAGTCTGAACCAGAGATGTCATATTTCATGCGATACCAATAAATCAGATCGGCTGTTTATTCATTCAATCGAATTCATGTCATTTTGTATATTTCTCACCAATTGCAAACAAAATCAAGATAGACTGATATTTTATATCAATTTATACACATGCTCAGAGACTGTGTGAGGCAGGTTCTATGGTGAAAGATACCAGATGGCTCCAATTCTCTATTTCAATATTACTACGTATAGTATATATCACTGTCATGGAAGGATGGTTTGATCAAATTACTTAGCCACAACGGATTCGTCCAAAATTTGTCCATGACACATTTCATTCCGATGAACGTGCACATTCCCGCGGTCCAGATGTACTTTTCCCATTGGACCATTAACGTCAAACCGTTGGTGAAGATATTTTACACTACACTCACTCATACTTGTAATCAATTAAGCAATTGCCTCCGGCACTATTTATCTCTGATCCAGCTATCTGTGGGGGTAGCCATATGCAAATAGATCCTATTTTCAGCGGACAAAGATATTACAAATTACACGTGACAGTTTGAGCGTCTATCGGACTGTCATTCGTTGTTATTGTCTATTATCATTGTATTGCTAATTCCGATTTACTGCTGAAGGATAATATGTGAGGATGAACTACAATAATCCGTTTACATCACGCATCACCTGGGGCCAATTTGGGATTATGTGTTAGTGTTTCGTTAGAGCGGCTGTGGTGCACTGGTGTTCAGCATACTTGATGAAATTTCAAATCTGTTAATCAGCGACTAAAGGGTCACGAAAAAGTATATCTATTTTTGCGGGAGTCAATAAACATATCACTGTCTAGTAAATTCATCACTGTGAAGTTTCAGCGTTCATCTGACATAGCTGAACATTTAAATCATATCGAATGTAAACTTGAAAGTTAACATTCGTCGAGCTGTAATTTGAACAAGCTGCAAAACATGAATTCAAAACAGTTTTTTGATAAATCAAAAGTATATATGAGATATACCTATGTACATCATAAAGTTGGATGACATTATGTTTTATCATCAAAATGGAAACGCTCGAGATGAGAAAGATCAATCCTGAGATGAGAAATCGTCGGTATAATTAGTTCACCATCACATCTGTTTACTGGTCTACGCAATATTTCTTGTGCCAATAAGAGCATGCAAACATAAACGTGGGGCAGTGCCTGAAAATACAGATTGTCCGGCATTAAAGATAGGCCTACTTCCACATTTTTGAAGGTAGGCTATACTTGATAGCCCACCATCTCCCCGAGTGTTATGATTAGTAAATAATCAGTATTGCAATTGGGATACCTCTCCATCATCTGATCATGTGTCGCATGCTAACTGTGTGCTCAACTGACACCAGCCGTTCTCTGGCGCAAAGGGAAAGTCAACCACATTCCGTTTACCCTTCCGTGTAGGAGATATATCATATAGACCTCCACCCGCTGAATATCACTGATAGAATTTCAACTAGCACTCAGCTGAATTCTTAGATCGCTGTATATATTTACATGTTAAATTGATTTCCCTAAGTTTTTAAATAGAACAGCATGCAGGTAGAATCAACGCTGGGTATATAGACATAGATCTAGGTCTGGCAGCGAAGCAGACTAGCTATTCATCATCACTCTGACAGCTGCGGAATAATAATTAATAATTTTATCAGCATACTAGCCATCACTAGGTCTACTAGTAGATGTTATCGATATATTTTTAGTATGCGCGGCATGTATTTTAAATAATTGTGTATATTTAGCCAAACTTTAGCCAAAGTGAAGTTGATATGGTATTGATCAACCCTGCGTCAAAAGTAGTACTTTCACTATGGGCAGCATTCCAAGTTCCAGCAAAATTTTAGGCATGATTATGTATGTCAATATATTCACTCTGTTAATGTTATTTCTGACGTTACTACATTGGTCAGGCGCCTTCGGGGTGTAATTTATAGGTTATGACATGTACTAGTTCACATGGTTGCCGCTGCCTCTCACTGGATAGCGCCGAGGATCTGCTGATGGTGATGAAGCGACCACGTCTGCTCCATTTGGCGCGCAAACGAGGCAAGCAGACGACACCAGTAAGACCGGTTGCGGCGGCTGCTGTATTGATTTTACGACATCAATTTCTACGTTCATCTCTCCCTCTCCCATGCTCTCCTCCTGTCCCCGATCTTTTCGCATGCTAACTAATGCAGCCCGTGGACTTCGGCGTCGTCAGTCTAGTTTTTTGTGCTCTCCAAGGGACATACTGCTTACCACGTGAGTTTTGTTGCAGTGATCAAATGGGTCATTAGGACTTGACCGGACTCCGAGCTGTATTTCTTTCATCCGGCCGCGTGGAGACGGTCCCCAGCTACTTGTGACGCAAAAGGTCCCGAGCTAGGAGAAAAATTTCCCCGTGACAGGAGGGCGGCGATCGGGGATATTTCCTGTCCGTGAGTCGTCGTCTTGATCCCGCCTCGCGGAGTGGAACAACTCTCTGTCAATAACTCTCCACAATACAGACTTTTTATCTTCTTTTTGTGCTTTTTCCATCTTTTAGTGAAGTTTTTTTCCGCGCCTCCATTTTCTGTCCTTGCAATGTTCGACTAAAGTCGCTCGGAAGAAAACTGCGGAGCAAGCCACGACTACGTCAAGAAAGCATTAGGTCAAAGACAATAATCTGACAGAGTCGTGAACCAGGACAAAAGCCAGTGTATCCCCTCAGGATGTCAGGGCGAGAGCAGCGAACAGTCAGCGCCACTGCCCAGCAAGTGTTGTTACTCGTCAACAAATGGGCTGCGTGCGCCAGATAATGGTCGGCCTTTGTCGTGGACGCTCGAGGCATTTCAACGTCAAGGTTCTATTAGGCGATTGCCTCGTCGGATTTGATTTCTGTTACCAACAATTACAGGAAGTTATATTTCTAGGCGGTTTAAACAAGAGTGAGACAGTACGGAAGAGACGCGAGTCCGGAGCGAAGAGAAGAGGGTGGGCGAATCATTTCAAGAGAGCGACCTCGGAACGACCAACAGGTGTCAGGGCCCGTGGCATATTATGCTCGAATGAGTCGCGCGTGTATAGTAAAACTGCACATGTGCTGGCTTGTTCTAATTGGGCCGTGAATCGCATTGTCATCCACGACACGAACAAGGATAAACCATTTTCCTTGCAGTACTTGTACATTTATGCAAAAACTCGGCAACCCTTCGGAGTTAGCTCCGAGCTGAAATCACTTTGTGCACTGTGCTTTTTTGCTTGTCTTCTCATCTTTCCGGAATAAATGTCGGATATCGCAATGGAATCCTCCATTAGGACTATGCCGGTGAGAGCCGGGGCCTGCCGATAGCTATGGGGCTTTCCTTCACGACGACCACGAGTTAAACCTGCTGTGTGTGTGTGTTTGGAATTCAGCAGTAGTCCCGCGGGAACCGGAAACAGGCGCGAACGCAAGCGCGAACAGGCGACTTCCGTTCTAGAGATGAGCGTTTCGGGGATTTACGTAATCCCATCTTCGGTGAGGTGACATCACAACGACGCCTCAAAACCTCCAGAGAAAAAGTCATTTGTGATTCAGAGAAGATACATATCAGGTAAACGAGCGAGTCTAGAGTCGGTTGTTATTGAGAAACTGGGGAGCAGGTTGCACCGGTGGCGGGCGAATGCTGGTCAGCCACCTGGGCTTTAACGTTACCAGACATCCAGTAAATTGCTTTTTGTCCGAAGCAACAACTATATATGTCGAGTATTCCCCGTCCAAGTATTTACTGTACGAAAGCCATAAAACGTTGACGCGGGAGTGGTGGTGGGTAGGCTAATAACCAATTTTACCCATCCCATAGTTATGCATAATTAAGGGTACAAGACACTATATGCTCGTATAACACGAACATTTAGGTATGGTAACCCTACAGACTTGCGTCAATTATGTAAATTCACGTAGGCCTATACAGCTCATAATAATCAGATGCTAGCATATAGTATATGATGATAAAATGTGCGTCATAATCCTGTAATCACTCCAGTAAACCAAGTGCACACACCTTCATCTATCCATTACCTAATTGGCTATTTGTGTGTAAGGACTGAAAGATGCTTATTTGAGTTTATAGGTCGTGGCTTTCATTCACTGATTACATTATAAGGCGACTCCCAAGTGTATATCCCATGCTTTGCGCACCCGTCTGACCCGGCGATCATTGTGATGTATGCTAAAGGCCGTGTTATATATAACCACCGAGCTGCTGTGTAATCCAGCCTGTAATTCCAGATATTCAAAGCCTTCAGTGTGTTAAAAAACCCTGTCATTTCGTACAAATTCATTGGATTTATCGTAGAAAGGAGCGTAATTGATCCAGGAATCCCTTGTAAAAACAATTTGCAAACCCCATGGTATCAACAGGTTTTAATGAATGTCAAGATAACACCAATCGATTGATTCTAGACTTCCCATGGGTACGCGATGTGATAACATTTCACGCGGTTCAATTTTATGGCGAAAACCGTCCATTAGCATTGCTTTGTTGACGACAAGCCATTAACAATTCAAGAGGCAAAGCATGACGTGTCTTGTTTAATCACAGTAAGGTTATGTTATGTCATCAGCGGTGAAAATCACAGACCCATCTCGTCCAGACATTAAAAAAAGACTTACTGTTAATTAATCATGTCAGAGTGTACACGAATGATAAGCAATTAATTTCGCTTCACGAAGGCATCAAATGTTCAATTGTAGTAAATTCAGCGATCGCCTCCTCTTGTAGGATGTTTTCAGGTATGACTTTGAGGACAAATCCATTGCAATACTGAATTACATATTGACTGCACAGTTGACGTAAATTGTCCCATCTATTGACGGAAAACTAGTGTCCTTTCAAACATGACATTAAATGTGTGCCTATGGTCACTTCACCTGGCAAGCTACTCTCTGTTGTGGTCTACTTGTTACAGGTTTGGTGCAGCTTGGAATTGTGAAAGAATCAGTGGTTACATTTAGAGAACAATGTGGGATATTTTTAGTTCATTATAAAACGGTAGCCCACGAGAGCACCGGACATCAAACTGATATATATTTTCTGAAACATTCATATTTTCTGAAACATTCACATAGGGATATTGATAAACTGCTAAAAACAAAATTTATCTTCTAATTTAAGAGACTTGTTGTTCTATGGTTACACTATCACTGTCAATATTTATTTATTGCTTACATGTACATATACCCAGAATATTGTCACTTGGTAGGGATAAAAAGTTAGGTAACCTCTAACAGTGCCCAGACAAGTTTATGTCGCTGATATTATTCCACTTGGACTATAGTTAGAGCTGGATCAATATATTGTCCGAGTAAAGACTTGCATGCCCTATGGTCCTTTCAAGGGAGATATAGGAAGAATATTGAATTCTTTTCTGATGGGTAGAGACAACAGTACTAAATTGTACCTCGATCTGATTGTATCATATTAGCCCCGTTGTGATCGCCTCTGTCAGCAGTATCCGTGTAGTGTTTTAGCTTTGTATATACACGGGGCCATCTGCTGCTGTCATTGATTAAATCTTGACTAGACACTGGTGCTATTCAGTCTATTGTGTAAAGTTATGATTCTATGTGTGCGACGCGAAGTATATATTCACAGTGTATGCACAGAATACTAAATACATTTGATTATGTACATACACCATCATTACCAGATGGCCCTGACAGTTGAAACGTCAGTTCGATTCTTGCAAATTTATTGTGTGGGTGTTATGATTAATTATATATACTACAGTACTGGGAATGGTTCGAACAACCATGCTGGTCACAATGAAAACAAACTTGTACATTTGTACATGAGTTAACACGTTTAATTTCTAAATATTCCCATTAATATTCTATATACGTGTAGAAGAATGGTTCGTATTTGGCAACATAAATAGCGTCCCTCACAATAGTCCATACTGCCAAGTACTTAGTTTTATTAAATTTATTCCGTCATTGATAAATTGCTGGGATACTTGAACAAGAATTAATAAGATTATCACAGCAGCCACACGATTTAGTATAGCATAATACATGAAAATGGGGCTCGAGAGTGCATGAGGCAGTCTTAACCGAGGAAACAAAAATCATTGCATCGAGTACAGTACGACTTGGCGGCTACATATCGATGCAGAGATACATCAAGTCGCTCACTCGAGAAATGCCTAATTTGATTACATTTCTCTGTGCGATCTTTCGAGATGTTAGCCCCCAGACCACCCTACACCCGATATCGGGATTCGTCGCGTTTCCCCTCGTGTCGGTTCCGCCACAGCCCCGTTATGTTCAAGCATCTCAAGAACCTGATACATGACAATGTAGCAAAGTTGATTTGGCTGATGTATCCTTTAGGGTGTCACGTTGCCATGCCGTCCTACAAGTGTTGTGGACATTGTGGGATAGGCACTAAATGTGCCATGGACGAGTAGTATGGAGTGCTAATGGCGCTACTTCCACAGGACTGAGATTAAGTCCAGAAGGCAATTTATCAGATAGATCTAATGTCATGTAGGATGTCGCCATAACTGAATTTCATGCGATCCCCCCACAACGATTATAGGCATGATTATCACATCCAGCGAATTGATGCAGAAATAGATTCAGAGCAATAAACGTGATTTCGTCCAGATCTATAGCTTCATCGGCAGGGCCACTCACCTCACGTGTATTTATATCAGCAACAACGCAGATTGTTTTTCCAGATGCAGTTATCGAATTCTGCAATTGAAACACGATTTTAATGGTGTGCTTGATTGTTCTTGTTATCCTACTGGCTATTCATCTGTTACTATCTTCACGTTGTTGACATATCGACAAGGGTCTGACGTACATCGTGTACAAGTGCAACATCTGCTTCATGAAAAAGAAGAGCATTTATCCAAAAGATAAACATGGCACAAACGAATAGAGCATAGGCTATATTATATGGTGTCGGTTCCTAGATCGAAGTGATTATTATTACGTGTTTCGTGGGCAAACATTGATCGTAGCTGCAACGCGACATGCACAACTGTGTATATATATTCTGGCAGACAAATTGTACAGGGAATGGTATTTACTTAATATTTCAAAGGAGGGAAAGGAGAGGATACCTAAATTCTTATGATTTCGCGATAGCATGAAAGAGGCGAAGAGATAATTATCGCCGGTGTTAAGAAGCCAATGTGCGGCGGGTTTTGTCTGACGGATGACCGGGATGCGGTCCCGGTGCGGAGATTTCTTATCGCTTTGATACGGGATCTGGATGATTGAGATGTGTAGCGGCTTCGCTGGCCCTCAACCAGTGGCCATCCATCAGGGATCTACATTCTCCTCGAACAAACTCGACCATCTACTCCCTTCAAAGTTGAAATTATCAGTGACCTCTCGTTTTTACTTCAGATGAAAAAGGTCTTTCTTTCTCCTGGCAAACCCATACATTATACTGTCAGCGTTGCGGGTTGAGGGTCGATAAAGATTCGAATCCCCACAAATCTACCTCGACTGTGTTGAATTTCACGGACATGGAAAGCTCAAGGGAGACGACTTCTGACTACTTACATATATTGATAATCAATCAACTCGGAAATGTTGCAAAATTTGAAACTTTGCTTCACGTTTGATGGAAGATCTTCATGGAAACAAACACCTGATTCAGCTGGCGCTAATGAGGCTTTACTATTCATGCTGTACCTCGTTCCGTTCCCCGCGGCTTCCTTGTTCGTGTCCAAAAAGTCAATTCTATTTCATTCACGATGTTTGTCGGAGTCATCATGTTTTCTCGGCATCTTCTTAGAGAGACTTACAATGAAGCCTCACACAAGATTGTGGAGTTTCTTCATTGACATTTTTTGGAGATGTGCTGGCGCTCTATTCTCGTATTTTCTACGGGATTTGACTTGTTTGTCAGGCCAAAAATAGGCTGATGTTGACTGACTTCTGGACATGCATGCAGGTCACCAAGCCATGATCACTGCAGTATTTACATAAATGGACTCGGATACGTTGATAACCATCTTTACAATCAAACCGATATTTGGTATTGCCCGCATATGGCGAAATATCACACTCAACACCTGTCGCCAAAGTTAACATGTTTGACTGGAAACCGAACACGTCGCTCGAACAAAATAAAGTCCGCTCACAGAAAGTAGCAAGGATCATGGAAAACATAATTTCCGGGTGCAGGATATTAAACAATGTTTTGATCATACGAATATTACCCGATACAACGTTCAATATACGGGAGTAACATTTAGCCGTCTGCAAATCTACCCGACCTGGCAGGGCTTATATGACGATTATGTCCATTCCGGATACCGTGTGTGCCGTTTCAAATGGTTGGGTAATTTAATGTCGCGGCGTGGACACCCGGATCTGGAAGGAGGAAGGGCGAGACTACCTGGTATAAAACGGGCGTCACAGCAACTCGTCTGCAGGCAAACGGTCTATCTCGCCAGACCACCGTCATAAAGAAGTCAATTACATATGTATATTCACAAACCATCACTCAAACGAATCCAGGTAGAACATTTATGTCCAGGTTTGACGAGCAAAGGAACTCTGGCAAACTTAGCTTTCTATCTGTGATACCTGAGTGCACTCTAATCGGACGCCGATTTAGGCGTGATTCTGTTTATTCTATCGACTAATGATCCACTTTTCCGAGGCCGATAGACTCGAGTTGTTCAAAACATCACTGACAAAAGAGCCCGCATTTATCGCTCATCCGTTCAGATGTATTCGGCCGGTCGGTCGGTCGGGAGAACAGCTGGCGAGAACAACACGATGTAAAACCTTGATATATGCACCACAGCCAGTGCACGATATATATTGGAATATTTAACCATAGATGCCAACCTGTGCATATTGCATGGTCATCGTTTGCTTTTATTGACTGACAATTGTCGATAACTAATTGGACATTTACTCTCCGTTGTGCTCGTGTATGGACTACGCTCCAGTATGGGTCCGACATGAACCGAAAGCGAAACCCAAGAAGGAAAAGACGAGCCGGATCAGCGACAATGCCTCCAAAGTGAGTAGACAATTTATTGGACGTCAATTAGAAGCGATGTGACAGCTGGCACCGGTGGTTGTTATAATTTATGGCGGCTCGTCGAGCCACATGGGTAATGACGATGCTACTTATAGTCTTATAACCATGTCACATTGTGTATAAACAACAAAAGACGGCCGAGGTAGTTACGATTGACTAGTAGTAAACCCGTGGCTGGTGCTAAGATTCACACCCAGACATGTCTAACTGTGACCCAGACATGAGCTTGTCTCCGGGACAATGAACGTGTCCCACACACAGCTCCAGGAGAACTTGTAGGTTCTTAATAAGCGTGATACGTTACGTTTCATGGTTTCATCAGTACTACCTGGAATTGAGTTCTTCTAGATGGCGCCGTAATTTTATATAGATCTCGTCCATGCTTTCATATATGTATATAATAAATACTAGGAATATACCCAAAAATGCCTCGTGTTAGATATAATGTACATGTATCTATAGACATATTGTGATATTATAAGGTAATACCGTTTGCGAGGAGGCAGTTGTGTGTGTATATAAAAAATACTTCTAATAGAATTTAATGAGTCGATAAATCAATATGTCACGTCCATATGAGCATAGGGCGAAAAGTGCTGTGTTTCTATTCCTGTGTCCATCGATGTAGCACTGAATGTTATCAATCCGCGTATATTCACATAATGCATGGTTTAAATATCACACTAACAATTTGCGACCGAGCTTCTCATGATCTGTTTTCACCAATGATTCACTGCACAGGCCTTCTTTTTAGGAAACACAATAGGATGGTATCGAGTATTACCAGGGTAATCCTTGAATTATTTCTGGCCTGACGACCTGTTGCAGCAATGATAAACACTCTTGAGGTCAGATGTGCAACAAGTCCACCGTTGGTGTGATGGGATCTTACTTCTAGTGTTCATTCCCGGGAGATCGACCGCCCGTTATCGATGAGCTGCTCCGCCTGATCACACGCATGCGTACTGGACTCGATAATGATATTCGCTTGAGAACTGCCATTGATCTAGTTGATTGGTTGAATTGTCATAGATCTAGACGTTTTGGGAATGAGGGCATGTTTTCTCTTGTAGTATGTCCTCGGGTATAAATAGAGAGTGAAAGATGTACATATTTGCGTGACTGGCCCCCACTGTAACGGGATTTACAAATGCTCCTGACACCAGCACTTGCTCCCATGATGATTCAGACGCCACAAATGGAAGAAGCAAGGATATATTTATGGGTAGAATGTGTGTCCCTTGACCCTTTCTCTACTGATTTTAGTCCATGAGTGGTCTGCCAGCGAGTTGCCAAAGCGGGGAAATAAAGATGCTCTCCCTGGATTCAGTCATGAAGAGTTGGCTCTTTGCTAGACGGAATAGGAAATGTTGTATATATGGGATTGATGTAAGACTACGATGCAGCATTCGTTTCCTTGATTTATTGCAGCACTTGATCATGATGATAATTCAGCTTATATAACTACTGCCAATTAGTTATTTTTCATTTTTAGTCTGCTGTATTCATGATATCATGTGTGCTAAGAAGTTCGACAAAACCAATATGATCATAAAAGCAATATTTCACCTCACATGTGTGATAAATGTCCACCTACACGTAGATTGTACTCAATTATAACGCAATATTTTACATCACCTGAGCCTAATTGTTTGGGCTGTTTGAAGGTTAGATTAGACACATTCCAATAATCAATTGCCAAAAGTCAAGGCAACTATCAAAATACGGGAAAAAGTGAGCTGGCCGTTTGAACCAAAGGAAAAAGTCAAGTACCTACTCGGTTTGTTAGCGCGAACTCGCGTGTGGACGTAGATAAAACAATCCCAGTGTGTCAATATTTACTTACTTGTTTGACCTATCAGCCTAAATTGTTATTATGATTGCGTAGTGGGTAGTCCGACTTGCTCGGTATGTGTTATTGGCATTGCACAAGGTCCACTGAGCAACAATTTATGCATTGCGTGGCATCTATTTATCCGTTTTCCTACGCAGATGTTGTATCCCATTTTCGGGAGTTGTGCACGTCGAATTCAATGTTTTGATGGTGAAACAAAAATATGCACTTTTTGATGTGGTAGGGTTTGTGTATCATGGAATGGTGTTGTACCGTATACTGTTGTAAATGTGAAATCTGTGACAAAT
This sequence comes from Terebella lapidaria, assembly GCA_949152475.1. Lineage (NCBI taxonomy): Eukaryota > Metazoa > Annelida > Polychaeta > Terebellida > Terebellidae > Terebella > Terebella lapidaria. The sequence goes on from OX424555.1 coordinate 76,250,462, forward strand.
ACTTTGTTTTTCATTACGGCTAATCCGCAATCCGCGTGGACTTAATACATATATTCATGTTATCGGAACAGTTATCAGTTTAATGCATATGATGTATATATCCCATAGTTTGATATACACATCTCTGTGCATATAAAATCATAAAATAACACAACACTCCAATGTATTGTATGACTGTGCTCCATCGTAACCAGGGGCGACATATTGATATGTGTGCGTGTCGATGGTCAGGCGCCTAAAATGAGAGACTACCCGCATTGTGGTAGGCGTATCTTCTTAGTCATTTGTGTGTCCACAGTCAAATTGTAATATACTGTAGGTTATAGGTAGATTTCCAACTCATTATTGTTCAGTTTTGCAGTGATATAGTGAAAATAGCCTGACAGGTGTCTCGTTTTCTACCATTACCATATATAAGTAGTAGACAATTTATTTATTGCCTTGCTAGGTATAAACGTATTGCAGTTGGTTACGAATGTACATATAGGGTCTTACGTTCGTGTAAGTTGTGAAAAAGAGGCTAATGTCTGCGTAATGTTACATCATCAAAGTCAACCAATAAAATTGCGTGTGCCATTTCGGTTCACCTGGGTTCTGCAATTACATTTCACACCAGACAATATTGCTTCGAGACACGCCGTGTTGAGAAGTATCGCGGGGACAAAGCTCTTCCGTGTTGTTGACTTTCTCATATGCGGGAGCAAACAAAATTAATGAATAAGTCGGCGGTGGACACATTACAGCAGTCTCGGGAAATGTCGGGAAAACCTTAAATAACACCCACCCGGGAGATAATAACAGTTTGGTATTGCACGGTGACTGTAATATCCAAGACGACATTATCAGTCTTCATTCAAAAGTATACGATACATACGTCCTGTATCTTATGTAATTTCTGAACTCCAGGAATTCAATTATTATTATTTGTTTATATATATTTTTTTCTTCTCAGTTAATATCCTGTGCTGGGATTTTAAAGTGAATTTTATTGTGGTAGAAGTGGTAACCATATGCCTCGGTATCAAAAACTACAACTACTGAACTTGGACGAATTGACAGACAAGGTCAAAATGAGAGGAAATATGACTTGAACAATTTTATGTAAATGTATTGTGTCCACCAATACACACCTTTTAATCCCCATATCAAATTCTAACCTCCAGTTGTTCTATTATGTTAAGTTTGTCTTACAGAATGATGTGGTTTATTACACAAGAAATCAGAAGTTTGTTAGTGGGAGGGGAATAGCCATCGAACGTGTGATGATTATCTGTGATTGTTCGTCATAAGTACGAGACAGTAAAGTGGTCAGGATATAGTGTTGGCAAGAATTGATCATTCCCCGAAATTGGACAAGGGTGCAATGCGTGGTTAGCTGTTGGTTGCCCGTAAGCAAATTATCTTATTTCTCTATCAGCCAAGTTGCCATGAATTCACTTGTACGCGCGTGGAATGTGTGAAGAGGCCGAGCCAGCTAATTTGGGGGCAATGGATCTTATAGAGAAACATGCCATTGGACTGAAGCACTCCTTTAGTGCCAATCAGTCTGTGCTTCAGTTGGGGGCTGTTACTGAAATGGGATGGCCCTGGCAGACGTGCAATGGATGTTTGAAAAATGTTAAGTGTATTATTTGTCCCTCTTTCTGTTTACCCAAATTACATCACGAATAAACGCGTTCCGCAAATGTATTAAGCAACATCCAATCTCACACGGTATATCGCCATTTGTTTGCTATATTCCGGGCTAATATACTTTGTGCATATAAATTAGTCCTCTGGCCCGTCAGTTCAGATTACTCAGGGAGCATATAACGTTTGGCCCTACCTGGCGTTTGTGTATTTAGAATGATGTTATCCATTTTCATATCTTTACTTTACATTTTCAATGACTTTTGTCATTTATCTTTACCAGAATTTGCAGATATTTATGTATAGTTTACGTCAGTGGTGGAGTTTTCGATGAGTAATTGCAATGTGCAAAAATAAAGACAAGGGAGATCTGAGGGCTAGGTGGGTATAACATTACCAAAATGCATTATCAGTAACAACGTTTTGAAAGATGTACATATAGTTCTAGTGTCCCTATATATTTGGAAATGGCTTATTAATCAAATAATATTAGTTCTGGCAGTGGTAGAAAAATAACATAGGTATACGGTAGATGCCCCTGCAGCGGGGTAATCATATTTCCTGTGAAAGAATGACCAGTTTATATCGATATGAAATGACGCAGAATTATGCGGCATACCATCAGTTACCTGGAATTGATGGCTGGAGTGTATCAATTTCATACACAATCATCATTCATGGTCTGTAGTCTGGGTTAATGATGTCGAATATATTGTTGTAGATATATAACCTACATGAGTTTTAACATGGTTCATGTAGGATAGATATGGTTTTTTTGTGTGAAATGTGCAGTATGTTAGATATGTTAACATACGATTATAATAATAATATACCGTTATACCTATTCACATTTTCAGTGCATAATTGTAGACTCCAATTCTGCCCTGTGCGTGTCCAATCAAACGTCACACATATTTCTAAGTTGGATGTTAAAATATGAAAAAATTCTGTCCTTTGTCTCTATTCAAATCATATTTTGTGTGTAATTTTTTTTTTTTTTACACATTGCAATGTAATTTTATCGCTGCTGCATTACATTTGTAGTTCATTCCATCAACGACCCCATTTCCTGGAATGTATCTGTGATTCAAGTAAATCTGGGCTGGTGTGCTGTCTGGGCTGGTTGGCGGGATTGTTTCTGGCTGTCAGAACAAATGAAGGTTTGTGGGAGGGGACCAACGACTGCATTGACATCAACCGAACACTGCAGGCTGTCTTCATGGATGAAATTCGATGTTTGACGCAAACAATGATTTTCGATTTACAAAATTAAACACCGACTAAATCTTCGTCAGCAAGTTTATGCATTATAATATTCATGGAATGCGTGGGTAATTTTTTAATTCCTCCAACTGAAATCAATGTTTTGTACTTACAGTATATTTAACCAGCTCTGCAAATACACAGTTGCAATGTAGGTTGATTACAGGATATTCCATCAGATATTTCAATTTTAAAATGCCTTTTAAAATGTCCTCAACCTGTGGTCACTAATATAACAAAAAAGCTCAAAATACGTTGCTACGTTAATTTAATCATAATAGCCATTTGTTTCGCACATCCTACGTACTTTACCTGTCGCACTTGTTGACTCCAGTCTGCCATCATGAATAAATAAAACCCGATCCCATGTGACGAAAACATTTTGACACGAAATGCAAGATATACATCTTGATATGTATCCGGTCATTACCATGGCTATGTCTATGTCTCAAGATTAAACATAACCTTATCTCGGCATTGTCACTGGAAACAGCCTGATGTCATTGTCAATAATTCGTTACAGTATTACTCCTACAGCTGGCAGCTACATGTGATTGTGTCATTTTGAAAATGGTTGTGTCTGATTTGGTCTTCCAACTCGTTAATAGTGAACAGATTTCAAGGTCTTGCACGTGTGAATATTAAGTTTGTTAATAATAGCTTCAAATACACATTTCTATGTAAACAGAACCAGGCGATAACCAGAATGTAATGTATTTTGCACAACATATATAGTGTTTTTTATTCTGACTCATAAATGGGGAAAGCAAACTACTAATAACAGTAATTTATTTCAACAGATCGTATTAAACGTTACACAATATACACATGAAAGCAAGGAACTAATATACCAAGGAGGTGCATAGACATATGTGGGTCGTCTTCCTGTGAACCCATTGATGCAGAAAACAAAATGAAACCAAACAGGAAAAGAATCGATAGCGAAATTATTATTAAAAGAAAGATAAAAAAAGAAAGGATAGTTTGAAGGTAGCATATTTACACGCTTACCTTATCAGAATATAGGGCCATTTATACTACATCGCTTTCGCTTCGCTTTCATTGAAAAGCGATTCGCCGGCGATTCGCGCGAAATTCACCCGACGTCTGGGTTTACTGTTGTTCTATTATATTGCCTCACCATGATAACAATTGTTTGTATATAAGAATATAGGTAAACAAGTTTGATTTATTGGAAAGTTTTACGGCGATGGCGCACCAAGCTATTTTGAATAGACAAAGAATAATATATATTCCACTATACAATCGTATAAAGAATAAGTACCTAAGAAACTCCTACATATGAGATTTTTGCACTAAAAGGGACGATATATAGGACAATATCGTGCTAATGTGGACAAATCCTGCAAAAGAAGACATAGATTATCTTCAAAACTACACTAGAATATCAGCGGGATGTTTTTAACATCTGATAAAAAAGTTGTAATCTTATATAATCAATTGTCAAAGATTTTTAATATCTATGATAACGTCATAGATCTTATACATGTATACCATGCCGTATAAAATTGGCAATCACACTGAGGTAGGCATATATGTTTAGAAATAAAATTTCTAAGGTCCATCAAATGGAGTTTGGTGTATTTTATAGATATTTATGGATATTCATATTGAATTAATATACAATGTACGATGGTTATTAGGCCTATGTGCCTGAATATGGGCTTCCCGATTTTGTATTATGATTGATTTGATACTATTAATTTATAGTATATTGTTAAAATATAGACATATCGACACTTTTTATTTCCTTTTCTGTTTCTTAGTTATTTTATGCATACGTGTTATATTATAAAGTTTTGGCATCAGGAGATTCCAAGAAATCATTCTCTCATCCGTACCGCATACACTGTATAGCCGTCTTCTATCAGCAACATTATTGCCGAAGTGTATGGGATAATGTAATGAAAACAACACACGTTACCCTTCTTTACTAGTACTATTTTGATATATTATTTAACCTTATATGCTGTATCAATCAGACAGATCCGCTATCAGTTATCATGTTGTCATAGGCTATTAAAACACAACATCATAAAGCGAATCGCCGGCGAATCGCTATCAATTCGCTTTTGAAAGCGAAGCGAAAGCGATGCAGTATAAATGGCCCTTATAAGCTAAGTATACACGAGCTTAGCACGATGAGAACTGGCCGGGACACTGGCGAAGGTCGCTAAGGGGTTCCAGTGATGTACAGGATGAGCCAAAGCTATAAGTACTGGCTGACAGTGTATACACATAGAAGCTTTCCACAAAACAATATTTTCTTAACCGCCAGGTCTTGAAGACACAAATGTGCCTGTTGATGTGACGAGCAAAAAGGACGCTGCTCTGGCCAGCTAACGGCTTCTCCAGTGACTTGAATGTCATTAGGAAGTCAGGCGCATTAAATATTACCTTATAAATAGTGCATCTGGCAGCAGCGGTTGTATTTTCTGAGCTAATGTTATATCGTGTTGATGCCCGAGACAGGCGATATGCTAATGTGAACATGAGATCTCAGAACCATGTCACAAATGGTAATTATACCCCGATGCTTATTCACCAGCAATCCATATCTTGTATTCAGTCATAACCCCATAAATTCGAGGGTGTGGTGTAGGCAATAGTGATACTATGGTGACGATGTAAGGGCCGTGTAACTAGTCTAGTAATCCACTTTGGTATTGGACAGTGATGCTAAATCAAAGACAGTTGTTATTCGGAATTAACCACCAGCTACAGATAAAAGTATATCGATGGATTCGTGAATTAAGACTCATTATCCCTGTGTCGGAGACACCAGAACAATGAAATGGAATATTGTTGCTGAATCCGAATTGTACAATCGGAAGTACATTTTTCCTGCTTGTCATGCCCTTTCACGTCGGTTTGTGTTTCAGACACCAATACATACTTTTTAATCCCTATGTCTCTGTGTGCGAGTTTTGTCTTTTGAAATAATGTTGGTTTATACATGAGAAATAAAAAATATGTTAGTGAGAGGGATACAAGCCATCGAACTGGTGATGATTTGTGGTTGTTCGTCACGTATATGAGACAGTGAAATGGTCAGGATATAGTTATGTGTGCCTCCGATCTGACTGCACATGTATGTATTGGCAAAAATTGGCCATTCCCCAATATTGGGCAAGGGTGGAAAACGTGGTTAGCTCCAGGTTGTCACGAGCAAGTTGTTTTATTTCTGGCATCAGCCAAGTCGTGAGGAATCCACTAGTATGCGTGTGGAATGCGTAACGAGGCCGAGCCAGCTAATTTGGAGGAATGGATCTAATAGAGAAACATGTCATTGGACTGAGGCACTCCTCTAGTACCATCCAGACTGTGCTTCAGTCGGGGCTGTTACCGCAATGGGATGGCCCTGGCAGACGTGCAATGGATGTTTGAAAAAGGTTAAGTGTATTATTTGCCCCTTTTTCTGTTTACCCAAACTACATCACGAGTGAACGCATTCTGCAAATGTATTAAGCGACATCCAGTCTCGCACGGTATATCGCCATTCGTTTGTTATATTCCGGGCTAATATACTTTGTGCATATAAATTCGTCCTCTGGCCCGTCAGTTCAGATTACTCAGGCGGCATATAACGTTTGGCCCTACCATGCGTTTGTGTGTTTGGAATGATGTTATCCATTTTCGTAATTTTACTTTACATTTTCAATGACTTCTGTCATTTATCTTTATCATAATTTGCAGATATTTATGTATAGTTCACGTCAGTGGTGAAGTTTTCGATGAGTAATTGCAATGTGCAAAAAAATAGACAAGAGAGATCTGAGGGCTAGGTGAGTATAACATTTCTAAAATGCATATATCAGTAACAACGTTTTGAACGATGTACATATAGTTCCAGTGTCGTATATATCTGGAAATGGCTTATTAAATAACATTAGTCCTGGCAGTGGTAGAAAAATAATATAGGTACACGGTAGATGCCCCTGCAGCGGAGTAATCATATTTTTTTCTGTAAAACAATCACCAGTTTATATGGATATTATATAAAATGACGCAGAATTATGTGGCATACTAGTAGCCTAGTTACCTGGAAACGGTGGCTGCAGTGTATCACTTTCATACACAATCATCATTCATGGTCTGTAGTTTTGGGCTAATGATGTCGAATGTCTTTAAGTAAATATATAACCTGCATGAGTTTTAACATGGTTCATGCAGGATAGATATGATGTTTTCTGTGAAATGTGCAGTATGTTAGATGTGATAATATACGATATTATAATAATACCGTTATACATAGACGTGGAATCGATACCCAGTATTAAGTATTCCGAGCAAACAAAATAGGGTCCGTTATCCAATCTCATAGTCCGGGGACAGAGAGTCATATCAGGCATACGAAGTGAGAGAAAACAAAACTGACAGGGAAACTCATGAACCCCCAAAAATGGCCATTAGGAGGTGAGATCAGGTGTTCCGGAAAGAGTGAGCATTTCCTGCCCAAGTAGTGGCACCCGTCGTGAATTTACTAAAATTAACATGAAAATAGATCTAGTTGCATGGCAGACATGGATTTGGTGTATTCATCAACCAGATCATGATGACGTCCATAGAATTTCTTAAACGCAGCTATAAGTCTTGGTATAACATATCCTTGTCGCAGCAGTTTAGAGACTAGCTGGGCACTTCGATAGACAAAGTCCTCATATTTGCAACTAGCTCTGGAATAGCGTATAAGTTGAAAAACAAATACACCATATACCGGTGACATAGGCATCTTGCTGCTTAGAAAAAGGAAATTGACTATGGAAAAACTGAAATCATCACGTTTGTCATTTCTATGTAAACAGAACCAGACGATAACCAGAATGTAATGTATTTTGCACAACATATATAGTGTTTTTATTTCTAACTCATAAATGGGGAAAGCAAACTACTAATAACAGTAATTTATTTCAACAGATCGTACTAAACGTTACACAATATACACATGAAAGCAAAGAACTAATATACCAGGGAAGCGCACAGACATATGTGGGTCGTCTTCCTGTGAACCCATTGATGCAGAAAACAAAATGAAACCAAACAGGAAAAGAATCGATAGGGAAATTATTATTAAAAGAAAGATAAAAAATTTAAAGGATAGTTTGAAGGTAGCATATTTACACGCTTACCTTATCAGAATATAAGCTAAGTATACACGAGCTTAGCACGATGAGAACTGGCCGGGACACTGGCAAAGGTCGCTAAGGGGTTCCAGTGATGTACAGGATGAACCAAAGCTATATGTACTGGCTGACAGTGTATACACATAGGAGCTTTCCACAAAACAATATTTTCTTAACCGCCAGGTCTTGAAGACACAAATGTGCCTGTTGATGTGACGAGCAAAAAGGACGCTGCTCTGGCCAGCTAACGGCTTCTCCAGTGACTTGAATGTCATTAGGAAGTCAGGCGCATTAAATATTACCTTATAAATAGTGCATCTGGCAGCAGCGGTTGTATTTTCTGAGCTAATGTTATATCGTGTTGATGCCCGAGACAGGCGATATGCTAATGTGAACATGAGATCTCAGAACCATGTCACAAATGCTAATTCTACCACGATGCTGATTCACCAGCAATCCATGACTTGTATTCAGTCATAACCCCATAAATTCGAGGGTGTGGTGTAGGCAATAGTGATTCTATGGTGACGATGTAAGGGCCGTGTAACTAGTCCAGTAATCCACTTTGGTATTGGACAGTGATGCTAAATCAAAGACAGTTGTTATTCGGAATTAACCCACCAGCTACAGATAAAAGTATATCGATGGATTCGTGAATTAAGACTCATTATCCCTGTGTCGGAGACACCAGAACAATGAAATGGAATATTTTTGCTGAATCCGAATTGTACAATCGGAAGTACATTTTTCCTGCTTGTCATGCCCTTTCACGTCGGTTTGTGTTTCAGACACCAATACATACTTTTTAATCCCTATGTCAAAATACCAACCTCAAGTTTCTCTGTGTGCGAGTTTTGTCTTTTGAAATAATGTTGGTTTATACATGAGAAATAAAAAATATGTTAGTGAGAGGGATACAAGCCATCGAACTGGTGATGGTCATCTGTGGTTGTTCGTCACGTATATGAGACAGTGAAATGGTCAGGATATAGTTATGTATGCCTCCAATCTGACTGCACATGTATGTATTGGCAAAAATTGGCCATTCCCCAATATTGGGCAAGGGTGGAAAATGTGGTTAGCTCTAGGTTGTCACGAGCAAGTTGTTTTATTTCTCGCATCAGCCAAGTCGTGATGAATCCACTAGTATGCGTTTGGGATGCGTAACGAGGCCAAGCCAGCTAATTTGGAGGAATGGGTCTAATAGAGAAACATGTCATTGGACTGAGGCACTCCTCTAGTACCATCCAGACTGTGCTTCAGTCGGGGCTGTTACCGCAATGGGATGGCCCTGGCAGGCGTGCAATGGATGTTTGAAAAATGTTAAGTGTATTATTTGCCCCTTTTTCTGTTTACCCAAATTACATCACGAATAAACGCATTTCGCAAATGTATTAAGCGACATCCAGTCTCACATATATGTATATCGTCATTCGTTTGTTATATTCCCGGCTAATATACTTTGTGCATATAAATTCGTCCTCTGGCCCGTCAGTTCAGATTACTCAGGCGGCATATAACGTTTGGCCCTACCATGCGTTTGTGTGTTTGGAATGATGTTATCCATTTTCGCATCTTTACTTTACATTTTCAATGACTTCTGTCATTTATCTTTATCTTAATGTGCATATATTTATGTATAGTTCACGTCAGTGGTGAAGTTTTCGAGAGGAAATTGCAATGTGCCAAAAAATAGACAAAGGAGATCTGAGGGCTAGGTGGGTTTAACATTACTAAAATGCATATATCAGTAACAAAGTTTTGAACGATGTACATATAGTTCTAGTGTCGTATATTTTTGGAAATGGCTTATTAAATAACATTAGTCCTGGCAGTGGTAGAAAAATAATATAGGTACACGGTAGATGCCCCTGCAGCGGAGTAATCATATTTTTTCTGTAAAACAATCACCAGTTTATATCAATATTATATAAAATGACGCAGAATTATGCGGCATACTAGTAGCCTAGTCACCTGGAAACGGTGGCTGCAGTGTATCACTGTCATACACAATCATCATTCATGGTCTGTAGTTTTGGGTTACTGGTATCAAATATATTTATTTAAATATATAGCCTACATTAGTTTTAACATGGTTCATGTAGGATAGATATATGGTGTTTTTGTGAAATGGCCAGTATGTTAGATATGTTAACATACGATATTATAATGATATCGTTATACATATTCACATTTTCAGTGTATGCATGTAGACTCCAATTCTGCCTTGTTCGTGTCCAATCAAACGTCACACATATTTCTTAGCTGGATGTCAAAGTTTGAAAAAAGTTCTGCCCTTTGTCTCTATTTAAATCATGTTTTTGTGTAAACGTTGCAATGTAATTTTATCGCTGCTGCATTAAATTTGTAGTTCATTCCATCAACGACCCCATTTCCTGGAATATATCTGTGATTCAAGTAAATCTGGCCTGGTGTGCTGTCTGGGCTGGCTGGCGGGATTCTTTCTGGCTGTCAGAACAAATGAAGGTTTGTTGGAGAGGACCAAGTCAGGCTGGGAGCCAGGGACATGGGAATCTATGACTGGGATTTATAACTGGTGTGGAATGCACCAACGACTGCACTTACATCAACCGAACACTGCAGGCGGTCTTCATGAATGAAATTACATGTTTGATGAAAAAAGTGATTTTCAATGTACAAAATTAAACACCGACTATATCTGAGTCAGCAAATGTATGCATTCTCATATTCAAGGCATGCGTGGGGGATTTTTTAATTTCCGCGAAAACACTTATATTCAATCAGCCCTACAAGTACACTATTGCAATGCAGGTTGATTACAGCATATTCCATGGAATATTTCAATTTTAAAATGTCCATCAAAGTGTCCTCAAATCTGTGGTCACTAATATAACAAAAAACAAAATGCGTGGCTACGTTAATTTAATTATAGTAGCCATATGTTTCGCACTTGCTGCCTCCAGTCTGCCATCATGAATATATAAAACCCGATCCCATGTAACGAAAACAACGTGACACGAAATGCAAGATATACATCATGTATATTGCATCTTGATATTTATCCCGACATTATCATGGCTATGTCTCTAGATTAAACATAACCTGATCACTGGCACTGTCACTGGAATCAGCCTGACGTCAATGTCAAGAATTCGTAATTCATACAGCTGGCAGCTACATGTGACCATGTTATCTTGAAAATGGTTGTGTTTGATTTCGTCTTTAAACTCGTTAATAGTGAACAGATTTCATGGTCTTGTACGTGTGAATGCTAAGATTATTAATAATAGCTTCAAATATATGTTTCTATGTAAACAGAACCAGACGATAATCAGAATCTAATGTATTTCACACAACATAGATAGTGTTTTTGTTTCTGGTTCCTAACTGAGGAAAGCAAACTACTACTAACAGTAATTTATTTTAACAGATCGCACTAAACGTTACACAATATATACATAAAAGCAAGAAACTAATATACCAGGAAGGTGCATAGGCATATGTGGATCGTTTTCCTATGATCCCCTTGATGCAGAAAACAAAATGAAACCGAACAGGAAGATGTTGATAGCGAAAGTATTATTAAAAGAAAGATAAGAAATTGAAAGGATAGTTTGAATGTAGCATATTTACATATTTACCTTATCAGAATATAAGCTAAGTATACACGAGCTTGGCACGAAGATCACTGGCTGGGGCACTGTCGACATGGCGAAGGTCGCCAAGTGGATCCAGTGATGTACAGGATGAGCCAAAGCTATAATACTGGCTGAAGGTGTATACACACAGGAGCTTTTCACCAAACAGTATTTTCTTAACTGCCAGATCTTGAAGACACCAATTGATGTGCTTGTTGATGTGACGAGCAAAAAGGACGCCGCTCTGGCCAGCTAACGGCTTCTCCAGTGACTTGAATGTCATTAGGAAGACAGGCGCATTAAATATTACCTTATAAATAGTGCATCTGGCAGCAGCGGTTGTATTTTCTGAGCTAATGTTATATCGTGTTGATGCCCGAGACAGGCGATATGCTAATGTGAACATGAGATCTCAGAACCATGTCACAAATGGTAATTCTACCACGATGCTGATTTACCAGCAATCCATATCTTGTATTCAGTCATAACCCCATAAATTCGAGGGTGTGGTGTAGGCAATAGTGATTTTATGGTGACGATGAAAGGGTCGTGTGACTAGTCTAGTAATCCACTTTGGTATGTGGACACGGGACAGTGATGCCGAATCAAAGACAGACACCAATAAATGCTGTTGAATCCCCATGTCAATACACCAACATCAAGTTTCTCTGTGTGCCAGTTTTGTCTCTTGAGATAATGTTGGTTTATACACGAGAAATCAAAAATATGTTAGTGTGAGGGATACAAGTCATCGAACTGGTGATGGTTATCTGTGATTGTTCGTCACGAATATGAGACAGTAAAGTGGTCAGAATATAGTTTTGTGTGCCTCCAATCTGACTGTACATGTATGGATCGGCACAAATTGGTCATTCCCCAAAATTGGGCAAGGGTCAAAACGTGGTTAATTCTAGGTTGTCATGAGCAAGTTCTCTTATTTCTCGCATCAACCAAGTCGTGATTGATCCACCTACATGCGTGTGGAATGCGTAACGATGCCGAGCAAGCTAATTTGGAGGAATGGATCTAATAGAGCAACATGTCGTTGGACTGAGGCACTCCTCCAGTGCCATCCAGACTGTGCTTCAGTCGGGGGCTGTTACCGCAATGGGATGGCTCTGGCAGACTGGCAATGAATGTTTGAAAAAGGTTAAGTGTATTATTTGTCCCTTTTCTGTTTACTCCAAATTGCGTCACGAATAAAAGCTTTCCACAAATGTATTGAGCGACTTCCAGTCTCGGACGATATGCCGCTATTCTTTTCTTATAGTAATGGACAGTATAGTCTCTGCATATAAATTCAGCTTTTGTTCCGTCAGTTCGAATTAACAAGGCGTAAAACGTTAGACCTCGCCACGCATTTGTGTATAACATACCAATTAACTTGAAATAACATATCAATTAACTTATCTTTGATTCATAACATTTCTCTTTCATTGACTTCTATCATTTATCCTCTTCAGAAGTTATAGATATTCTTATAAAGTTCATGCCAGTGGTGAAGTTTTCCGTGAGTAATTGCAATATGCAAAAATTAGGCAAGAGAAATCTAAGGGCTGGTTGGGCATAATATTACCGAAATGCATATATCAGTGACAACGTTTTGAAAGATATAAAAATAGTTCTAGTCTCGTTACGCTTTCAAAAGATTTATTGCTCGAATGATTTAGCTTCAACAGTGGTGGAATAGCTTAAGAATACGATAGATACCTCTGCAGCTGGATGAATATATATTTCCCTGTAAAATATTCATCGATTTATATCAATATAAAATGACGCAGAGTTTGCAGCATAGTTACGTGGGTATGATGATCACAGTATATCAATTTCATACATGTACACAACCATCACTCATTGGCAGAAATACATATTTCTGGTCTTGGGTAATGAGATTGAATATGAATCTTTGTATTGAATTTTTAACTCTTTTTTTGTGTTCAACATGGTTGATGCAGAATAGATGTGTCGTTCTCCATTCAATGTACTTTGTGTTACACATCGATGTACATTATGTTATAGTCGATGCATTCTCTTATAATAATGGCACGTGTAGGGCAATTTTCAACTTCCTAAGAATATCCTCAATTCATTGGCATATACTAATATTTAATCAACTCTGCTATTACACTGTTGCAATAAGTAGTTGGAGCACAGCATATATTTCACATTAATGTGTTTATTGAAATATCCCTCAATCAGTGGTCATTTGAATAGTGTAAAACATGAATAGTGCTACATTGGTTCAGTTATAGTAGTCCCATATTTCGCACATATTTACTTCGCTTGTTGCACTTGTTGACTTCTATCTCAATAACTCCTTGTATGAATAAATCCCTGTCCCTTGCGACGAAAACAACGTAACACGAAATGCAATATATACGTCATGTATGTCGTATCTTGATATATATCCCACCATTAGTTTGACCATGTCTCCATCCCTAATCTGAACATTACCTCACCCAGGCATTGCCTCTGTTAAAATCGTAATTACGCAGACAGCTGGCAACTACATGCATGAATTTCAAGTCAGGTCTTGTACGTGTGAATGCAAAGTATGCTAAGAATAGCTTTAAATATGTAGATTTCTATGGAAACACGTAATCCAATACATTTCGCATAATACACATACAGTGCTTTTATTTGTGATTCAGACTGAGGAAATCAAACTTATCAATCTAAGTAACCGTCAATAGAGTGTACCACTAGTAATTTTAACAGATTGTACCAAAAAGTACATAAGTATTCATTCAAAAATCAAAAAGACTATTTAGTTTATAATATCCTCGGGTACATATTTAACGTCCACCATCAGTGATCCCGGCTTAGTGGGATGAATGTAAGTATCAATCTACCATGTAAGTATCAATCTACCAATACAACTAGATTTTGATGATGCCAATAGCAAACGTAAAATACAACATTTTGGAAGAGAAATAAAGGCTAATGTGTATGCGTGTTTCTGCGTTTGATTCCAACGTGTGTCATGACAATGTATGAAAACTATCCATCTTTAAGTTTAACATCGTGTTTTTATTTACTGCAATTACAATTTATCATTATGATAATTAACTGAAGTTATAGTTTCATCTTGTGAGCCTACAAACACAAATGTCAGTTTTTTTTTTCCCCTAAAAAGGGATATTTTACCATGGCTATACGTGTTTGTTATGGTAAATCTGATATAGGCCTTAGGGCCGTTTGTCAACTAACTATACACTGTTTGCAATGACTGAAATGCGAAGAGCGATGTGACGTCACAATAAATATTACAATGTAATACACAGTGTTTTTATTTGCATCAAATAGCATTTCTTGGGTGTGTTTGAATGAAAAAACCTGGTGTTCATTTTCATAATGTGCATATTTTCGTTGCAAATCGGAATGTGCTCGTATGTACCTAATACGCTGTAATTATTGCATGGTATATGTAAACAATGTCTTCTTACTGAAACAGAAAAAAATAATATTGCCAGGGTGTATTCTAATTTGATCCATGGAAAAATGAGAATTTTTGAAGCATGGTATTCACTCTAGGTGGTCGTTGCTTATGTTCCCACTGTCATTTCTGTTATCCCTAAAAACTACATCGACATTGGCATTTAAATTCTGCTGTAAGGAGTCTGTGTTGATATTCGGGTACTAGATGCATATTTCCAAACAAACATCACTTTTCTGACAGCAAATAATGTCTGGAATCGTGTTTATGAGTGTTCACGAGAAAAATTGAGCACAGCCGTTCAGTTTTTTTATTATTATTATTCTATGAACATCACTTGAGTGGAGTTTTCTAAGTTATAGTATTATATTCACGTTCAGGAATAGGTTGAATAAATATGTCTAATCAAAACTTTAATTAAAATAACTTCTCAATCGTTATGAAGTTAATTTTCTTAGGCGAAGTAAAACATGCGGTATGATTCGCATAATAGGAAATATATGAATCTAATGCATCCAATAGAAAACTTGCTAGTTTGTGCAAATACCATGGTATGCCTATATGGATAAATAATCTAGAATTTCTCGTTCACAAGTGCTTACTAGCGAAAGTGGTTAATTGCAATGATTGGTGTTGAATGGTAATGGACACTACATCAAAAGGTTCACTTGCTTCGGGGTAAGTATTAAACTGTAACAGATTTGTACAGGGACCACAGGGTCACGTAGTTTGGTCCATAGAATTTACTATTGGGAACTTGGTTCTAGGTCCTATTTCTTAGGTCGCAAGTTCCTACTCGGTTCCCATTTGGAGACAGTAATGATGAAATATTCCCTTGTTACTTGTGTTTCATCTTCCCTACTAATCTGATTTCAAGACGATCTGCATTCTTTTAGCGGACTGGGTGTGACATTGTTTACGCAGATGTGGGAAGTTATGGATATTGGGGGTAACGAGGTAAATGTCGGTTGTCGAGTTTGGGCGGCTTACACGTAGCATGGTGCTAGTAGTAGTTGTGAGGCCAGTATGAGGTGTAAGGTCCACATTTGGCCAGTGTCCATTCATAGAACGGTACACTTGAATATATATGTAATTGTAAGGGATCGGTGCACTTGAATATTGGGAGGGATGTCGGTACACTTTGACAATCTGCCTGTACCCTGGGACCCCTTTCCTGAAATATTTGTGATTCGTGTACATCTGAACATGTGTGCATATACATCTAATAAAGCTGGCTCGCGGGATCGTTTCCGGCTGTCAGAGAGTTTTTGGGAGGAGACCAAATCAGGCTGAGAGCCAGGGATATGGGAATCTATGAGTGGGATTTGCAACTGGTGTGGAATCTGCGAGCGGATGTGCTTGTATACGAACACTGCAAGCGGTCTTGAAGAAGAAAATTATATGTATGTGGCAAACACTGATCTTCAGTTCGCACCTTTAAAAACCGATCAGTTTTCCTGCGTCAGTGTTCACGTGTTCATGGTGGCATGCATGAGATGTCAAATGTCCGCTAAAATAATCCTGAAATCGGTGGTCACTAATATAACGGGACTCAGAACATGAATTCAATTATAATGGTCCCAGATTTCGCACATATCCACTTCGCTTCTCACACTTGTCGACTCCAGTCTCACTGTCTTCATGAATAAATGAGAACCTGCCCCTTGTGACAAAAATAACGTTACATGAATTGTAAGCTATGCATCATATATTGCATCCTGATATATATCCCGTCATTAATATGACCACCATGTCTCCGTCCTTAGACTGAACATAATCTTACCACGACACTGTCAGTGGAAAACAGTCTGACGTTAGTCTCAAGAACTCGTGATTACTCAGACAGCTGGCAGCTACATACAGCAATGTCTGTTTATATGTGGTTGTTTCTGATAGCTCCTTAAACACGTGAAAGAGGAACAAAATTCGAGGAGCTCTTGCACATTTGAACGCTAATTTTGTTAAGTATATTTTTGCATATATATTGTTAGACGAACAATATATATAGTGCTTGCATTCCTGATTCAGAATTGAGAAAACAAACTGCTGAAACTGTATGATAATCATCAAGACGTCTGATAGCACAGCCACGATGCATGCTCTCTTGTAAAGAGGCTGAAAACATGACTGTTAGTGCGAGACAGAAAGTTGGAATGAAGAACAAGAGCTATTAGCACTCGCTAGCAGTTTATCTTAGAGCAGTATCTTCCCAGTCGCCAAGTCTTGAAGACCTCAATGTGCCTGCTGATGTGAGGGGGGAAATGGACGCCATTCTGACCGGCTAACGGTTACGCTAGGGACTTGAATGTCATTAGGAAGTCGGGCACGTTGAATATTACCCTACAAACAGTACACCACCTAGCAGCGGTTGTATTTTATGAGCTAATATTATATCGTGTTGCTGACCAAGACAGATAACATGCTAATCTGAACCCGTGATCTCAGAAGCATTCAGAGGTCTTCATACTAGTGTTATTCTATCACAGTACGTGTATTTATGGATGAATGCATAATAGCACCCCGAAGATATGTACTATAGGCATATAATGATTGTTTCGAGCTTTTTTTTATCGTTTTTCATTTCGCTGGGATTATACATGTTAGTTTAGTAATGGTACTTTCTCCATGTCATTTTCGAACTGTTTCTGCACATGTAGGTGTTTGTCTGTTCATAGAGGCACACAACTGCTAATTGGAATATGATGCTAGTTTGTCAATAGTCCAGAACTTGTATTCGGTTTATCAATAAACCCTAAATGCGAGGGCGTGTGATCTCGGAAAATGACGGTGATATCAGTTTCAATAATCCCACTAGGCCACACCAATTTACAAAGTTGGTCTATGGATTTTTGTCCGAAAAAAATCGTACGTGGGAGCGAAATTTTTTTACATTTAATATTAAATTTTCTGTCTTTGGAATATTTCACTTCAAAAATGGTACGAGCGATATATTTTTTTTTACTAATAATTTCTGTCTTTGGAATTTAGATTGCCAAAATTCGTGCGAGGGATTTTATTTTGAATGATAACTTATGTATTTGCCGCTTATTTTGGTATTGTATTCGACCGTCATGACCTTATAAAATCAAATTGGCCAGTTTAGTGGGAAAATAGGATCATTTAAATCAATTATAACCTGTTCTTTCCTCTGTTAACCCGTCTACATGTATACATCTAGGCCGTATGGGTATTTTCTGATAGATGAACAATTCAATATGTTTTCTGTGCTATTTTTCACAGTAAATAGTTTAGAAATTTGTGAACGATTTTAATGTGTCATGTTGAATAACATGTCTTGTCATGTTTATGAATTTTGTCTAAAATAACGCAAATTATTTCAGTATTATTGAGTAAAAGGCCAAACTGTCCTGATGTACTCAGATGACTATAGTTGGAAAAATAAACCTATGAGTTACAGAAGAATTATCTATCGCAAGATACTATTGGTTAAGTTCTGGAAAATTTTTGGTATTGACATATATTCTGTTAAAATCATATATATCAACATGTCATGCCAGGAAGACCCGCCCGGAGCTGTGCTGAAGGCACACAATGCTGATATTTTCCGCTCACATGTGATCCTGTGTAGTGTTGGCACACAATGATTCAAACAATTCCTCGGAAAATATCAATACTGGCTCTTTAAATGCGGTTTTTGACAACAATTTGGGTGGATAGAGACTGTGATTTTTATTTTGGGCAAAAACTAAGTTGTCGATTAATTTTATTAGGTCAAAATAGGTGCGGCGATTTTTTTTACCGAAATTTTGAGAATGAATTTTTAGGGGCGGCGATTCCATCGACCAACCTTATAAATTGGTGTGGCCCTAGCTACAACTAAGACTTTATAATGGATTTGTGTATCGAAATTACTTATCCGTGTGATAGAGTCGCTGGGGCAATGCGCCTACCAACCTTTTCTGTGATGTTCCGCAATATATTGGAATAATTTTGGCAGTGGTTTGCGTTCAGTGTAAACCACAATTGGCAATTGTGAAGAGGCCGAAGCCGCAAACGCGACTTGCATAGCAATAACCGGAGGGGCCCAGCGAGTATAGACTGTGCCGTTACCTTTGTGAAAGTGAATTGATACAGCCTATAATTGATTTCGTCGTTGTCAATAGAGTGTATGGAAACTCTATTAGCATCGTATCTATGTCCACTGCAACCACAATTTATTTTCATGCATTCAGCATTTTGTGACATATTTATCTGAAATTATTCAGGGTCTACCCCGTCACTGAGGAGAGTGAACTGGTACAGCAGTTCTTAAGAATATGGAATACTAGCATAATGAGTGATTTGTTTAAATGATAAACGGCTACTGCTGTTTTCATTGCTGTTTTTATGGCCACGTTTGTAATGCAATTTGTGTATTCGTGAACTGACGCAGGTGTCAGGATATGTGCAGAATGCAAATATCATGGCGCCATTGGATATTGAGTCACAAAGCTGTTTGATTTAGTATGGAGCACTAATTTTCGAAGAAGAAATAGACCCGTAGCCTTTCAGGTTACTGTTCTGATTCTGACCGATTGGCATTTGATGGCACACTTGCCAATGCATCCGGTTTTTGGGTGTGTTTCTCTTTCAGTGATGCTTGTTCGTCCTGATGTGCCTATTTCCGCTGCTAATTGTTCTGTGCTTTTGTATGTACCTAGTATGCCGTAATTAATACGCGATAATTTACGCGAAAGCAATTATCTCCTTACTGAAACAGGAGAAAAACATCATCGCCAGGTTTTATTTTAATTCGACCTGGGAGAGAATAGGAATTTCGGAGGGTTGTATTTACTCTTGGTGGTCTTTTTTTCATGTTTCTGATTTCATTTTTGGTATCCCTGCAAACTTACAGCGATTTAGGCGTAAGGAGTCGGTGTGATATTCAGGTACCAGATGTTGTTCTCCAAACAAACATCAGTTCTCCGATATCAGATAATATCTGGTGGAATTGTGTTGATGAATGTTTGTGAAAAAAATAGTGCACATGCGTTCAGTGTGCTTACTTTTTAATCACTTCAGTGGAACTATCATATTTTGGTAATATCTTCAAGTGCAAATCGAGGTTGATTAAATATAGTTGAGCAAAGACTATTTTCAAAATCATATTGGCCCTTCGTAATGAACCTAATTTTGTTGGGCAAAGTTTGTTAGAGTTTATTAATAGAAAATATATTAATCTAATACACCCAGCGAGTTGCTAGTTCGTGCAAATATTTTGGTGTGCCTAAATGGTAAATGAATCTATATATTTCCTTGGTCGCACATGTTTACAAGCGAATGTGTTTGATTCAAATGATTGATGCTGAGTGGTAAGGACAGATCTATATCAAACGTTCTGTTGCTAAAAAAAAAAGAATTACAGTGAGGCAGATTGTAAAGGGTCACCCAGTTTTGGGACCAGTCCAAAGCGTAGTAGAAACTTTTTATTCCTGATTTCAGGATTCAAGATTCCGATCGGACAGTCACAACAAAACATTCCCTTGCAACCTGGGAACTTGCAACGGAATGTTTGGTACAGCCGATTAGTTGGGGGGGGGGGGGGGTTGACACAAGTTCCAAGGGAATGTTTTGTTGTGAAAATTAAAGGTTTGAATGATGACCACGAAAGTTATGTATGACACCATAGCTTTCCAGCTTTTCATGTGGGTAGGCTAGTCTGACCGGTCATAGCACATGTACGACGTTCAAGGTCATCCATTCAGCTGAATGGGTGCAAGTGACTCTGTATGTAGATGTGGGAAAGGTATGGACTTTGGGGGAAACAAGTACCGTGTTGTTTGTTGAGGATGATTGGTTTGGATGACTGGTATCTAGATTGTATTTTTAGGCCGATACGTTTTTCTAGATCCACATTCGTCCAGTGTCAATTTATACATGTAGAGTGGTACATTCAAGTACACTTCACAAGATATTGGTTTTCATGATAGTGTCTGGAATTGTTGTGACAATGATGGTTAATCAGATGTATTTGTCTCTGAAATTGATTATCGAATGTTGTTTAATTGCTCAAATGTCTTGATGGATGCGATAATTTATCAGCGAAAATAGAAGATAGATCGAACTTATTTGTGTTCTATATTGGAATTTTGCACAAGGTCATTCATTATCTGAAAGTTTCACCCCCTATTGCCATTACGCCTATCCTTTTACACTGGGCTAGCGAGAAGACCACATAACACATAAAATATCATTACTGTTTGGGCAAAGCCATCTCCCAGGTGGTCACTCGTCTTGAGGGTTGTGCTGTAGGTCATGTACCCACTGGCAATAGCCCAGTACATCAGCAGTCGTTCATCAAATGTCTTCTGCCAATATAGCATCGCCCGAGACTCCTAATCGGTATCATTACCGGATTGTGGCTGATACACTGTCCGATAGCAATAGACAGACAACCAGAGCAAGGCCGAGCGAAGCCACACCGGACACCTGTCCTTAGTGGAATGAGACCCCCCACTCCGTCTGTCCTGAATTGAATCTTTGATCATTGGAGTATAAATATGTATTAGGTCCCAGTACATGTTAAATGGTCCATACTTTAGTTGTATTTCCAATTCTGGCATGGTCGTTTCATCAATAAACTCAGTATCAATTATACTCCGTAAACTCAGCAAATGTTGTCATAAAAATAAGTCTAGTATTGAATAAAAACTTAATATATTTATGCAAACAGGCATTGGTTTTCTCTGTGTAATATTTAGTATTTCATACATGAACATTTTTTTTATTGTTTGGCTCACAGACTGAATATGCCTTGTAAAAACTTTTGATCAGTATCATAACCTAGATAGATACATTCGACATATTTCATGATCCAGGTATAATTGTGCATAAATAATACATCATAATTTACATAACATATAGTGTTATATATATACTACATATGTTATGTACATCTATTTTGGAATGCTTAACGTGTTTATATGTGTACTCGGCAGAACCCAGTCACGATGCGGCAACGCAACCGGCGCGTGATGGACGTGAACGAGGTGTTCCAAGAGTTCGCGGACGGGACGTCCATGCACGGGGTCCCCCGCATCATCAACGCCCGGTCCATCACCGCCCGCATCTTCTGGACCATGATCTGCCTCGGCGCCTTCATCATGTTCTTCTGGCAGTGTGGCTTCCTGCTCAAGAGGTACTAATAGTTTTCATGGATAAATTAGAATGTATGCGTTATAGATCACCGTTGATCATGTAGGCATTCATAGCCCACTGAATAGGTATTCATAGCCCACTGACGTGCTACTGACACCGTTGCATTCTGTTGTATAGGTACTACACGTACCCAAAGAAGGTGAACGTGGAGATCTTACAGGAGCCCGTGCCTTTCCCGGCTGTGTCCGTGTGTAACGTGGACAACATGGACTTCGAGCTCGCCGAGCGTCTCACTGAGGTCCTCAAGGAGCACTTTGCTCCCGCTGAAACCAACGCCACCTTTGGCGACGCTGGCCTTGGGAATAGTTCCGACTATGGTGCTTCATATGCCAATTACGAAGGTGGCATGCCTGATTTCAGCAATATGGATTACTTCCCTGGCATGGAGGATTATATAGGCCTAAATGAGCCTGTGGATTATGGCCACGAGTTTATCAATAAATATATGGCCGTCTTACAAAAAGCGACAGATTTCATGATGGCCTATGCAGCTTTGAATCAAGACTCAAAAACTTCTACGATTTTCACAGAGGCATTTTCTCGATTCGCGCTTCCGGCCAATTTAGGAATACAAAAGACCGCTGAGGGAGGAATACGTCAAAAAGACTTCATTATTGACTGCCGCTTCATGGATGCAGCATGTTCCGGCGGGAATTTCTCCAACAGCTTCACACATAATTTTGATCCATATTATTTCAACTGTTTTACGTTCAATCCCGAGAATACCTTGCAATCTCGGTCCATGCGTATCCGGGGCGTGGATTACGGCCTGTCCTTGGTTCTGTTTACTGGGAGTGCTGGTCAGGTTCGCAAAACCGACGTCGTAACAGGCGATGATGTAATCTATGTACCGGGCACTGAGGAGTCAGACTCGGCCCTGGCCAGTGGTCGGGGGGCCCGAGTGGTGGTCCACTCCCCCGACACGCGACCAATCCCCACTGCTGTGGGATACGACATACCGCCGGGATTCTCTGTCACCATTGGTGTCAAGGCCAGACAAAATTTCCGCATCGATGGTAATCATGGCAACTGCACGTTGAATGGCACAGACTCGTCGCTAGGCACCAATTACAAGTACACACTGCTCTCCTGCCAGAACAACTGCATACAAACCGAAATCATGAGGAAATGCCGCTGTGTGGACAGTCGCCTCTCTCTACCTACTGACATGGATAAGCTGCCTTTTTGCTTCGCGATTCCCAAAGACGTGGAGAGTAAGTGCGTGTTTCCTCTTTACACGACAAAGGAATGTCGGGCCGTGGTAGAGAAGTGGAAGATGATGATCGAGTGTCGGGAACAGGTGTACGAGGAGATGACGATCAAGAACCCCCGAGCCATGGAGACGTGTCGCTGCTACCCGCCCTGCGAGGATCTGGTCTACGACTCGACCTACAGCCTTTCAACCCTACCTGAGGACCCCAAGGAGCAGACGGCCTTTATCCTAAAGATCAGAAAATACATGGAAGGCATCGAGGAGCCGCATCGCCGCACAATACTAGAAGAGAAATACCACACCAGGTACAACACAAGCCTCGAGCAGGGCATGATGCGCCACTTGGCACGTCTCAATGTTCACATCGCCGACAACAACATGATGATAACGACAGAGTCTCCGGATTACGAGCCTATTCGCCTGGTGTCTGACATCGGGGGTCAGCTTGGCCTCTGGATCGGCATCTCTGTCATGACGCTGTTCGAGGTGCTTCAGTTGATCGCCGACGTGTTCCGCTACCTGACGTCGAAGGGGCGCCACGTCGGCGAGAAGAAAGTTGACACTCCCAACACTATAAGCGGTAACAACCGTGTCTATGGAAACGGGGATCGCTTTCGCATTCCCGAGTCGGATATTGAACTACCATGTGAAATTGATAAACTTACCACAGTATGACCGCGGACCCGCGTGCTTTGATTCACGTGTGTCTGTGAGGATTGGGCAGGGTGCATTTTATAAGGTGACTGGGTGTGATTTACTTTAAACGCTACCTTACATGCGTACCCCTGATATGGATATTGCATGTACACAGGCATGGATGCCTGGACCTACAGCTTTTTGCTGCATGTATATCAGTTTTGTAGCAATTGAAATTTGGTCGCGTTCAATTTGCGTTACATAATGAACAACCTTGTATATTTGAAGATATATTGCAATGATATTGATCATTCAGTTGCAATTGCACTGACGAATGGCTGGGAAGTATATTCAATTCTCACTGAAAAAAACATGTCAACGATTCACTTTTCCACGAGTACCGGTGATTTTAGACATCATTATCAACAGTAATGCAGATTTGGCGGAATTTCTATTCACTTTTGATTTATGCCAGGGTCAAAATTACTTGTGCAATAGTTTCGCAATAGCATTCGATACAAAGGCATCTAAGTACACTATTTTAGCAATATGCCATTTCACAGTCGCAATGAACAGTTCAACTTCATCTAAATACTTGTAGTCATTAATTTACCATCAAACGTGTGCACAGATATGAACTATATGTATAAATCATTACCTAGATGTTTACCCACAATAATAACTAGTGCGCGTTGTTTCCCACGAACCATATCATTCATAGATCTTATCACGTAGAGAATTTTGAAGAATCATTATGATCACTATACTTTAACATGTATGTTGTACCCCATATGTATTGACTAGGACATGAATTTTGTATTTCATAGTTCGCACAAAGTGCTTCCCAGAATATGAAGAAAATGCGTTTTACTGTATTTTATTACACGTGTATCACTGAGTGGTGTACATACTAATTTGTTACTAGATGCAGGTGGCTGATTAGCGATGATTTCACATTATAGGTTTAAGGTGTTCCGAGGTGCTGTCCAACCAGTTGATTTCATAATTTGTTCGTTCAATACCGTCTCTTGTACAGCAATGTAGATCAGACAATGACTTATCTATCCACATGTATGTGATATGTTAATATAATTCGCGTGATATTGAAACTGCTTTTAGTGTCATGACTTTTGTTGTGAAATAAATTAAATGCACAATTCGAGAGCGTGTACGCAGAACGAAGGTACATGTATACATTGGAATGCATAGTATTATTGAGCAGAATGTAATTCATGACTCCACATGCATCTTGCATCATTTCATATGTAACATGTCTCATGCACTATTCGTAGAAAAGAGGTCAGAACTCAACATGCCATTGTGTGATCAGGGAAATGGTTATTATCAATCAACTATTAATCAACTAAATGAGATGGGCAATATACATACTGTTAAGTGTTGATTGACTGAATTCAGAGTTGAATTTGCCTGATGCATGTTGGATGTTGAATTTTGACCTCCTTCCTGGTGAATAGGTATTTCGTGATGCAAGTCGCATTGGCGTTTTTTTCTACGAATGTAGAGGCGTGGGGAATTACGACCTTCATTCTGCTGTATAGAGTATAGGTAACCATGTAATAATAGTAGATATACACGTTGTGAATGTGTGTATCACTAAACATACATGTACATCATTTATATTTACCTGCATGAATGTTCCAATGCTGAAAGTTGTTAGATGTCACTTATCTGAGTTTGAGTACACTCGTCTCAAACGATTTGCGAAGGTACAAGGTATGGTAGACCAAGTATATTTTACCAGTAACAACAAAAACTTCTGGCACGTCTGATGGATTTAGCTGAACTATGCAATTGTAATCTAATTTCTCATGAGCTGTTAAAAAATACAATTGGAATTTATAAAGAATAATAATACACCGGTAATATTATTTATGTCAATGTTCCATGTGGTTTCACAGAATATAATATCGAATCATTGATGTCTATATTGAAAATACAAAACAGGATGGCATATGAGCAGAATCAGCAGACTGATTGTTGTATACTACAAGTAGTGCACTGTACAAATGTGCCATATGTACACTGCCATATGTACACTGTGAATAGACGAATATTCTGTATTGAGATATTTCATGAGTTTGCCATTTAAAAATTCGTGTACATGGAATAGTTTTTTTTCGACGGCGGTTTCATGACAATTCATGACTGTCACACCAGAATAACAAACATGCTCGCATGTGTACTGCTACATAAGTACAGGGAAATCACTCACATTATTGTGTAAATTCAGTATTAATAACTACACGCCAGGACCTGAAGATACCTTTGAGCAATTCTGCTGTTAAGCATAATAATACACTGGTGAAACCACATTGATATTTAGATGGAGCTGATCCTATTACCCACAAAAACACGTTTGTGACAGACTCCATAAATAAGTCGTCGTTAAAGTTCATCTCTAATACCCTGACGACCAGTTTCCCTGGGGTGAAAAGTCCTAAAATAATGTTCGTATTTTTCTATGACGCGATATCAACGAAATATAAAATGTTGACGCAACAATAACAAATTTGGTCAAGGTCAAAATTCACCCAAAACTTTGGCAAAGATGCATCAAGGCGAACTTAAGTTATCGAAGAACCAGAACCCAAAACCGAAGAGAAAAAATTACAAAACCGATGTGCTGATTATAGGTACATACACAAGATTGTAATAGAATGGTGCAAAGATGGCGTTATATTATTGAGGTCAGGATGAGATTTTGATCTCATGAATGTAACAGGTGTATTCTGTCAACACAGTACACCAAACAAAATTATGCATGCCAACTGCTGGTTTGCCCTTGTGATTTTCCTGGAATAGTAGAAATGGAGTCTATCGAGTAAAGCTTGATTTTATCAATTTGAATTTTTTGTTCTTGTATTTTTCTGCGATGTATATGCCTGGAATGAACCTGGAGTATATGTGTATATACCAAAATATCATATTTGTACTCCAAAACTCTGAGTCAATATAAGCCCAGTAATAAATGCATATATATTTGTTGTTCTTCTATGGCGTCTGTAATGCTATTGCCACAATCACCACAAATAGACATACCACAATAAGCCTCATACAGACCCACAACATCAGAAAATAATGAAATTTCCACATAGCAATAACTATTTCTATATGAGTTTCATGTATTGTGGTAATTTGATAAATTATTGCCAGTTGTGTGGAAAGAGCATCGGTTTATATGAGGCAATGTAACAAATAGATAACGAACAGCATAGTTCCTTTCTACTGCAGAAACATTAGTAAGATTATTTGTGATGCAGCAGAAACATAATGCTGCGTGGCAGTTTGTTTAAAGTGATATTAGGAGAATGTAATGGAGTTTACCATACATTTACCATACTTGTGTGCCCAAATTCGAGCCAATCGAGCGTAAAGTAGGTCAGTCAGAGCTAACTCTAGTGACGCACAAAACAAACTACAAGCGGTTGCATGTGTTGTCATATGCTTGATTTATCCATCTGATCAAGCATATTTTGTTTTGTAACCTATTTTTCTGAGACAATATGCATATTTGTAGTTGATCTGGAACAAATAGTTTTTTTTCTCCCAATATTACTTTAAATTTATAATAGTAGAATTATTATAGAGTGAATCAAGACCTTCAGTATACGTATTAAAGTGCGGATGTATATGGAAACATCAACTCAAAGGCTTCGTGATAGAAGTTTCTTTCACTAAAACTGCAAGTCCATAATGCCTAATGCACCAGCAGAGTGCATTCTATAGCATTGACTGATATATCAATATACATTCGTTGATATGTTAGTCACACTCGTGATTCTTCCTGCGTCATATCATGTCAGCCATCTGGTCATGTTATTAAGCATTTAATATGCCAGCAGATATCATAAGATCCCAAATAATATGGGATACTGACATACTAAGTATTTTATTTTAAAATAGTAATTTTTTGGTTATTTTCTTCACAAGTTTGTGATGCCATTTTCGATGAACTAACGCAGGCAACAAAAGTTTGCGAAATGCATATATTATATGTATGATGCCATATGTTTTATCCACAACTAGCCTTCATTGAATATTAAAATACATAGCATTCAATGGTGTATATTGTGGGCCTGGTGCTCATTCTGATATTGTGCCAACTTTCGCAGCAGATGGTTTTATGCTCTAGCATGTACATAATATTTTTATGTTGTAATTTATATATGATACATTACATATAAACAACAATCACCTGATGGAAATAGTAGAAAAACACAATTGCCAGTGTGTATTCGATTTCAAACCGTGATAGAATGAAACTTGTGGTGTTTACTCTGCTTATGTCTATTCTGCTTAAAATTCTGCTGTAAGAAGTATGTGGTGGTATTTGGGTACTAGCCGAATATTTCCAAACAAATATCAGTTTTCTGAGATAACATCTGGAATTGTGTTGATGAGCGTTTATGAGAAGAAAAAAAACCGTGCACATCTGTTCAGTGCGGTTAATGTTCAAAATTGATACAACACTAATCAGTAAAGCTTTCAATATTATATTATCTTCGCGTGCAGATCGAGGTTGGAAAGATATCGTAAGCTAAGGCTTTAATCAAAATTATCTCCCAATCTTTAAGAGCTGAATTTGTTAGGCAAAGTGAGACTCGTAGTATGATTTGTGTACCAGAAAATATATAGAATATAATGATTAATCCAACAAATATACACGTTGAAAGCTTGTACAAATATTATGGTATGCTTAAATGTATATATAATCTAGATTCATTGACAAATGTTTAGCAAGTGAGTAATTCAATTTTTTTTTCCTGTGGGGATCGAAGCTACATCCAACATCCACCTTCTCCAGGGTAGGAAATAAACTGGGAAATATTGTACATGTAAGTATCAATCTGTTTCCACCAATACAGTCAGATTTTGATGATGCCAATAACAAACTAAAATACAACATTTTGCAATAGAAACAAAGCCCGACCAAATAGTTTATCCAGAGACACACTGGCGTCATCGGGGCCAGACAGTGTGTTAAATGTAGTTGTTTCTATTGTACACCTGATGGAACTAGTACACAACTGCCCAACAACCCATGAAAATAATTTAGAAATCCGAAACAAACCCCATGAAACAGATATATGACAAGTACATAAGTACCAAATCACAAGCCCGAAGGCTACTGAGTTGATGGTATCCTCGGGGACAGATTCAACGTCCGCCAGCAGTGACACCGACTCAATGGTATGAATGTAAGTATCAATATGTTACCACCAATACAGTCAGATTTTGATTATGCCAATAACAAACTAGAATACAACATTTTGCAATAGAAACAAAGCCCGACCAAATAGTTTATCCAAAGACACACTGGCGTCATCAGGGGCAGACAGTGTGTTAAATGTAGTTGTTTCTACTGTGCACCTGATGGAATTGGTATACAATTGCCCAACAACCTATGAAAATAATTTAGAAATCCGAAACAAACCCCATGAAACAGATATATGACAAGTACATAAGTACCTAATCACAATCCCGAAGGCTACTAAGTTGATGGTATCCTCGGGGACAGATTTAACGTCCGCCAGCATGAATGTAAGTATCAATCTGTTACCACCAATACAGTCAGATTTTGATGATGCCGATAACAAACTAAAATACAACATTTTGCAATAGAAAACAAAGCCCGACCAAATAGTTTATCCAAAGACACACTGGCGTCATCGGGGGCAGACAGTCTGTTAAATGTAGTTGTTTCTACTGTACACCTGATGGAATTAGTATACAACTGCCCAACAACCTATGAAAATAATTTAGAAATCCGAAACAACCCCATGAAACAGATATAGGATCAATCAGTTATAGGCCACAGTCCGTGAAACTGGCCCATGACAACAGTTTATTCTTAATTTCCATTTTGCCACCACTTGGAGACTGTCACAACAAAAGATTTGTGACTACTGATCAGTTGTCAATGTTTGAATGATAACATGTAGGCTCATGTATGTAGCTTTGCACTTGGACACGCTAAGTCCGACTGATCCCACATGTATTCAGCAAACCTGACTGAAAACTACGTTCAAGTTCATCTTCATCCATTTAGCTGGCCGGGTGTAAGTGGCATTTCGTATGTAAACGCATGAAGTTATGGGCACTGGGGAAAACAATGACCTGTTGTTTGTTGACGATGATCAGTTTGGACGGCTGGCCCATTGCTTGGTGCTAGTTTCGTAACTGGTATGACGTGTTACGTCTATATTTGGCTAGTGTCCATTTATAAAATGATACACTCGAGAGTCCGTATGTTACACATGTTTGTATTTGTCGGCTAGCTAAAGACATGAAAGGAAACATCATTAAAACAATTATTTCATCACCAGAAGCAAGTAATACCACATATCTATATGTTAGTGTTTTGGCGTGTGCATATTTTTAGGAATATCAGAATATTGAACAGTTTGTGGAAAATGTATTTTATCAAAGTGATTGGTTTCCATTAGATTGATTTAAAATTGTCGTGACCAGCCGGATGTGCTGTATGTCTTAGAATTGTATCATCAAATGTTGGTTTACACTGTACATGTATTGTCAGAAAGCCAGGAGGGTCGTACCAAGTAACAGTAACTAAGGACGAAAACAGCTCGTATAGAGTGGCTGATTCATGCCATAATGCGTTTTTTTCTGAACAGTTTCCGTTGCGAATTCAATTGTGACAACTGAACTTATTTAAATCTTATTTTTAATCCGCGACCATGAATTAAATACTTTTAGCTGCGGCAAAAACATTACCGTCGCAACCAAAATCATATTCGCCGCAGCGAAATTGTTCTCGTCGCGATTTATATTATTATAGCCGCGATCAAACATTCTTGCTGCAGCGAAAATGATTTTTGCCGCGGCGAGAATGGCCATACTTGTTAGAACGTTTTCCTTCATCACCTCAAAGAGAAATTATTTATTATTGCAATTATCGCCGCAGCGAATATTCACATTATCGCCGCGGCGGTATTTATTCTCGCTGCAGCATAAATGTATTGGTCGCGGCAACAACGACTTTCGCTGCAGCCAGAATGTTTTGGTCGTCGCAACAATGGTTTTCGCTGCAACCAAAATGTTTTAGTTGCGACAACAACGGCAGCGAGAATGTTTTGGTCGCGGCGAGAATGTTTTCGCTGTAGCAAAAACGTTTTGGTCGCTACAATTAAATTCGCGACGAAAACTATTCAGGTAAAACGCATTATGGCATGAATCAGCCACCGTAGCTCGTACGTGAATGTGTTCGAATGGTCTCAATTCCGTATTGGATGACGGAAATTTGTATTGGCCACTGAACAGTAATTGCTTGCAAGATAAAACAATTATTATTATCATGCGTGTGTCCTTATATACCACTATAGGAACCTTATAATATAGGTGTGGAACAGAAATTGTCATTTTACAATAATTTACAATACTGTAGTATAGGCTTAGTCTTAAAATGTAAACTGAATATTAGTTTTGATATCATGCCAGCAAAACACTTCATTGCCAATGTTGAAGTGGAACTGGGAGTAAGTTACAGATTTTGCCATGCATTTGCGACAGAACCAAGAAAGCACATATATATACCCACTTCAAGTTTCCGGTTCAATGTCAACATAATCAAATGGTTTCCCCCAGGAAAATTAGCTACTGGGTTGAGTGTGTGATTTTTTCACAATAGTTTGTTATTGATCATATTCTTTTCTGAAACCATTAGATATATATTATATTGGAACAAATATTTTCGCCCAGTGCCACTTTAAATAGTTATGTATATTACATTATAAAGTATGTTAATATTTCATTGTGTGAAAATATGCAGTCTCCAATATTCGGATTGCAATGCATAGACATTGATTTTGTCTTGCTTGTGCTCAACAAATCATTAGACATAATCCTAAATTGGATATCACCAACGATTTCTGGTCTTTTTCTCTAACTAAATCATGTATTTTGTGACGTTGCAATGTACAAGTATCACTGCTACATTCAATTTGTACTTAATTCCATCAACGACCCCATTTCGAAGAATGTATCTGTGATTCAAGTAAATCTGGGCTGGTGTGCTGTCTGAGTTTGTTGGCGGGATTGTTCCGGCTGTCAGAACAAATAAGAGTTTGAGGGAGGAATTCGAGTCAGTCAAAGAGCCAGGGACATGGGAATCTATGGCAGGGATCTATAACTGGTGTGGAATCCACCAGCAACTCGCTGGCATCCACCGAACACAGCAAACACTGATCTTCAGTTTACACTATTAAAAACCGACCATATCTGCGTCATCAAGTATGTGAATTTTACAAAATGTCCCCAATATACCGTGAAATCATTGGCCGATACTAATATTTATTTTGCTCTGCAAGTAAACTATTGACAAAAGTAGGTTGATAACTGCATATCCCATATTAAATCCATTAGAATCCTCAAATCGATGGTCATCGAGATAGTGTAAACATAATGATGTGGCTACTTTATTCAATTCAATGATTTGACTAATGTCAAAAACCTGATGTCATTGTCAAGAATAACTCAGACAGCTGGCAGCTACATGTAATGTCACCTCAAAAGCGGCTCTAACTGATTTAGTCTTTGAATATGTTGACGAAATTCAGATAGGCCCTGTACATGTAAATGCCAAATTTGTAGCTTAAATTTCTCTCGATAAAGACC
This sequence comes from Terebella lapidaria, assembly GCA_949152475.1. Lineage (NCBI taxonomy): Eukaryota > Metazoa > Annelida > Polychaeta > Terebellida > Terebellidae > Terebella > Terebella lapidaria. The sequence continues at coordinate 76,283,216 of OX424555.1, forward strand.
AGAGTTATCTTGTAACTGGTAGAGAACTGAAATGCTTCATATCATGCCTAATAAGTTCAGCACAATACTTGGACAGTGTCACCCCTGATATATGGGCATTGAATACGTATTCCACAGTGGTCTATTCTAGGTCATATGTTGTTTGAATTGTAAATAAACGACCTCCCTATTGTCTCTATGACCCGTAAAGTAATATTATATGCGGATGATATAGCTCTTGCCTACAGTAGTAAAGTAAAATCGATCATAGAAAAACATACCAATGAAGATTTGGCTGTCAAAACTACACCTAGCAAAAATGGTGATCTAGTCAGGTTAAACGCTGAATGTGTTGAACAGGTATTGGAGTTCAAATACCTAGGTGTATGATTGGACAACTCAATAAAATTATCCTGTCACATCAATCAGGTTCCTTCAAATAACTTAGCTGCAATAGGTGTCATTGCAGCTACATTTGGGTAAAGGATTATAATCCACTTCCTAGATCTGCAAAATAGTACACATTCGTACACATCCTAGATCTGCAAAATAGTACACATTCGTGTTTTAGGAGTCAGATTAAAAGTCATTTTATGCACGTATACAATCATTTATTCAGTCAGCATTGTATCGTCAAAGCTGATCTTCGCAAGAAGTTAGAGGACCAAGCTCACAAAGTGCACGTCTTGCCCAATATTGACGGAAGTACTGTCCACATATTTGATGGGATGGCACTACTCCACAGCCAGCACGAATCTCAGTTCCACACCTTCGGAGACCTCGCTCAGCTTCTGCTGAGGAGGATGATGACACTCCTGAGAGGCAGGATGGGAATTCAAGCAGTGGTGGTCGTGTTTGATCGATTTGTACTACTACAGCAAGGATCAGCTGTCAAATCTGGTCTACGTGCATGCAGGATACTCGGTCCAGTACATAAACACAGAATCTTACATCCCGATGCACGAAATAAGCACCAAGCTAGGCCCCAAAGTTTGTCAAGCATTGCCTGCCACTCACGCTCTAACTGGGTGTGATACAACGTCTAGTTTGTTTGGCATTGGCAAACGTACAGTATATGCCAAACTAGTCCAAAATGTAGACTTGCAACCTTTGGCGAGTCACAAAATTTGGAAGGTAGTTTAACAGTTGCGCGCAAACTAATAATCGCTTGCTACAAAGGAAGGAACGAACCCGTGACTGCACCACCCTAGATGAATTGAGACTCCATTTTGCCACTCACACTGACAAGCCAGCTTCATCTTTCCCACCCACAGAGGATGCCTTTAAGCAGCATTTGATGCGTGCCAAGTATCAGGTGGCCATTTGGACGATAAGTCATCTAGTGTAGCCAAACATTTGGAGTCCAGAGGGCAATGGATGGAAAAGAAACCAAGAAGGAAACTTAGAGCCAGTCTTGTACGAAGGCGAAGCAGCCCCGCTAGAAGTCAGAGATCTGACTCACCTGTACTGTACAGACAAAGGCTGTACCGACGCAAGGAAATGCCAGTGCATTTCTTCTGGTCTGTTCTGTACAGACCACTGCTCATGTTGTAAATCCAACAACCCATGTAGCAACGAAAGACCAGATGAGGATGACGACCATTCAGAGCGTGAACAATCAGATGATGATGATCAATCCTCAGATAATTTCCCACAGGCTACCATGATAGTCATGAATCTGAAAGACATAAACGTGTGTTATACATAAATTGGCGCAAGTTTGCTAGACACCAATCCATACTGTCTTCGTAAAGCTGTAACTTGTCGTTCCTGTTGAATATGATTGAGCATAAAATATGTCTCTGTTTCTCGTGCTACGTTGCAAATTATCATTAGCCCAGAGATAGTAATGTCTATAACATAAACAAAATTGGAAATAGTAAAAATCTGCCTTTATACATATTATACTCACTGGCGGATTTAAGGGGGGTTGCACCCGGCGCGCACCCCCCCCCCCCCCCCCCCTATTGGGCCGTGAAAAAAAGAGAAAAAAAGATAAAAGAGAGAGCAAGAAGCTACAGGAAATGTGGGTATGCACCTACATGTAACGAAATATGAGTGTAATTTTCCTCGTTTGATATTTTTGACCTGGGACTCAGAAATATGTTGAGGTGCATTACATCGTTACATAGGCCCAACATTCGTTGATCAATAATTATGCAAATGAGTGTCATTAACCATGAGTTCTATTATTTTTATGACATATAATATGGCAAGTGGCAATGAGTAGTTTTGGGATAAATAAATTTGAATACCAGCAATATTTACATGCATATGTGGAATGAAAAACACTCAATCAGAGCCAGAGAGACCTAAGAATCAACCACAGAACATGAAAAAAGCTCTGGCCCCAGACCCAACGCCGTGTAATACCCCCGTCACACTGGATTGGCGGTGCCACTACGGTACCACAACCGTTTTCAGTCAAAACCGCCATCACCGTAGTGATACCTCCAGTAGGGGTTTCGTATTTTTCCCCTCTCATCAAACGTGAGTTTTTCCTCACGGTACTACTGAGGATCCAGGGAGGAAGCACGGCGGCGTCACTGCGGACATGGCGATCCTACTGAGTTACCACTACGGTTTGTTTGGCGGTTCCATGGCGATCATTGGCGGCAGTACTACGGTGTTGGGGGAAGCATTGAGGTGCTACTACGGCGATGGCGGTGCTACCGAGGTGCTACGACGGTGGCACTGCGGCAGCATCGCGGAACGACGCGGCTATATAAAAGGGAGGTGGTTTTCGATGAAATTCATTACCTTTTTTGCTGACGTGTACACTACACTACAGTGTACACTACAGTAATTATGCCGAAAAGTACCACAACAAGGGGAAGAGCTACCAAGAAACGCCCTCCAACGCCCCCTCCACCCTCGGAAGAGGAGTCTTCCCATGAGGATTGCTTGCTCATCTGGCAGCAAGTTTTGCATGACGATCAGATTTCTGTTATCTGCCATTATATTTTATCAATGAATTGATCTGAAGTGTTTCAAAACTTTCAGAACACTTGAAATTTATTCAGAAAACCAAAGCTTTTATATGCAAAAATTTGACCGCCGTAGCACCGTGCAAGACCCTCAGTGCAACATCCGTGCAACCGCAGTGGAAACGCCATTGCCGTACAGACACCTCAATAACACCGCCACCACCGCCGTGTGAACGCAGTGGCATCGCAGTTAGATCGCCTAGTTTTCTCGAATTCCTCATTGAATCCGTCGTGGCACCCCCATAACCGCAGTGCTCCCGTGGTAGCACCTCAGAAGCACCGCCATCACCGCCACTTGATCGCAGTAGGGTCGCCAGTTTACTTTTCTGGCGGTTGCACGGCGGTCTTACTGAGGATGCATGGACGTTATGGAGATGCTAATGAGGTCCTTGTACGGTTCCACGGCGGTTATGGCGGTGCCACGACGATCCTACTGCGGATTGGCAAACTCACTGTGGCACTGCGGAAGTTTTGAACATGTTCAAAACTTCCGCCATGCCACCGCGAAGGTCCGCGGTGTTGACAGTTTTCTGCGGCGCTACGGCGATCAAACGCGGAATCGCCGAGGAACCACGACGATCATGGCGGTGCCACGGCGATTTACATCGTACAAGCCCCGCCGTGGCACCGCCAATCCGGTGTGACGGGGGTATAAGCTACCACCTGTCCAGCTCACCTCACACGGTCGCTTGACTCCTCTAACCAGTTTGCCACCCGCCTTCGCCCCCCCCCCCCTCCAATAATAAATCTAATCCGACACACTTGACTTCTTACTGAAACTGTCATTGAATATACACAGTGGATATTTTTATTTTATGTATTTGTTTGTTTTAGATAGAATTTTGTATAACTCTGGATGTCGGCATAACTTTGAAGATAGTTGTATCTCATCTTTATGAGATATTCTAACCTGAAGTCTGAAGTCTAACCTGAAAATACCTTAAATTTAGGGGAGAGACGTGTAATATGAACCACTTAAGACTTTTAGAAACTTTCCAGCAAGGCTTCTAAATGATTCGATATATCTTACACATGTGTGAATTATATAAATAATACTTTGTATGTGGCGCTGTATAAGAATGTCAAACAGGAACAGGCACCGTAACGAAAGATGTAAAATAAGCATACAAGTGGTCCATATTACACGCTCTGTGTGTATTATAGACCACCCTGTAATTGAAATGGACCACGGCCCGTGAAATTTGTTTTTCAACGAATTCAAGGCATAATCACAACTAACCGTCCAAATGCTACGTTTAGTGCTTTGTAACAAGGAATCGCAACCCAGACCTCGATATAAACAATCGGATGACCACGCGATACTATTTACATTTGAAAAATTACATCAATTTTAGCGATTTTCATTTAATTAAATTCCATTCAATATACCCTGTTTTCTATGATGCTGCTCTCCTCAATGACAGAGGGTTACAAATGATGAGAGTCATAATTACGTCAACCACCATGGAGATAGATGTCATTCTGCTGCTACAACCCGGGGTGGTCCATATTACACACTGGTCCATATTACACGTCTCTCCCGTACTAGTTTTCTGGCGATTTTTTTTTGTCTGAATATTTTTATCATTGGTGTTAATATCCTTTTAGCAAACGTCATTGTGTACAATATGATACCAAGTCAAATCAGCCTCATCACGAAATAGGGTAAATTGTGCTGAAAATATATTGTATTGTATTCGTTTATTATAGTGACTAGTGTATTTAACCATGGTATGTTAACCATGGTAGATTTTGTCACAACCACCAAATCCTAACACCACAGACTTACCACATAGGGCTTCGCAAAAAATATGGTTTTAAATTGTTATACCCTAGGGAGGGGTTTGGTCAGAAATACCTGACTGGGCCGCTGCACTATAATGATGCAAATATATGTGGTTAGCTTTAGGTTGTCCACGAGCAAGTTGTCTTATTTTTCGCATTAGCCAAGTCGTGATGAATCCACTTGTATGCGCATGGAATGCATCACGAGACCGAGCCAGCTAATTTTGAGGAATGAATCTAATAGAAACATGCCATTGGACTTGGGCACTTCTTCAGTGCCATCCAGACTGTGCTTCAGTCGGGGACTGCTACTGCAATAGGATGGCTCTAGGTGTTTGAAAACAATAAGTGTTTGAAAAGGGTTCAGTGTATTGTTTGCCCTTTTTCTGTTTACCTATAACTATAAGTTGTATCACGAATAAACACGTTTCACAAATGTATTAAGCGACATTTATGCTCAGATGGTATGTCGCCATTCCGTTTTTAATTTCCAGGTTAATATACCCTGTGCGAATAAATTCAGTTTCTGGTCCATCAGTTCAGAATAACTCAAGGCATATAACGTTTGATCCTACCATGTGTTTGTTTCTGTGTTTGAAATGATATTATCCATTAACTTATATTTACTTTATTCTGAGGGCTGCGTGGGTATACTTTTACCACGATGCATATATCAGTAACAACCTTTGGAAAGATGTAGATATAGTTCTGGTCTACAATAATTTAATTTTAGTAGTCCCATATTTTGCACATATCTACTTCGCATGTCACACTTGTTGACTCCAGTCTCACTTTCTTCATGAATAAATGAAATTTTGTCCCTTGTGACGGGAATAGCGTGACCAGGAGTGCAAGATATATGCATCATGTACATTGCGTCTTGATATACATTCCGCCATTAATATGACCATGTCTCCATCCCTGCACTGAGCATAACCGTACCCCGACACTGTCAGTTGCAAACAGCCTGAAGTCATTGTCAAGAATTCGTAATTAATCAGACAGCTGGCAGCTACATGTGACAGTGTCATCTTGAAAACTGTTCTCTCTGCTTCCATTTTCTAACGCGTTATGTAGTGAATGTTATTCAAGGATTTCCTGTACACGTGGATGCTGACTTTGCCAAGAAAAAACTTTGAATATATATTTTTATGTAAACGTGACCAGACAATAATTAGAATCCAATGTACTTCGCACAGCATATACGTTTATAATGCTTAAACTCCTGACTGAGAACAGCAATTAGTATACAACTGGTCAAAAACCTACTAGAAAAGTTTATAAACCCGAAACGAGCCAACGTATATAGATGTATGACAAGTACATAAGTACCCAATCACAAGCCAAAAGGCTACTGAGTTGATGGCGTCTTCGGGGACAGACAAATGTAAAAAAAATTATCTGGTCATGTGGCTCACCCTGATGCAGAAAGCGAAATAAAGCCAAACAGGGAGAAAAGTTGACAAAGAAAATATTGATAACAAAATGAGAAAGGAAAGTTTGTAAGTAACACATTTTCTTTTATCTGATCTCCATATAAATATACACTATCTGAGCCAGAGAAGGACTGTGAGGAGGATGCTGACGACATGGCGAATGTCGCTGACAACATGGCGAAGGTCGCTTAGTGGTTCCAGTGGTATTTAGGATGATCCAACTACCAGTATCTCTGATAAAGCAGTCCAGATGAATACTCTCTTGTAATAAGACCAAAATTCATATATTTAGAGCAGCACACTGTGCAAGAGCAAGAGCTATTAAGCACTGACTGATATTGCATACACATAGGAGCTCATCATAACACAATCTTTTCCTAGCAGCCAAGACTAGTATTGACGACATGTCTCAACGTGCCTGTTGATGTATGGGTAAACAGATTGGTATTGATTGATATGTCAATTATTACACCAGAGTACATTTGTAATGACATTATCGTGAACTGAGAACAGAATGCAAATAAGGCACCATAAGTTTCATCGGTAATTGGTCATTACTGGATATTAAAACTCAGAGCAGTGTGATTTGGTTTATAGAAGTAATTTGACAATAAAGAATACACACACAATATCTGGCTTGTATCAAAATGCATTCGGTGGCCGACAAATTGTTAATTCTTGAGTGTTTTGTAATGATGTGAACCTGGTGTTCATTCTCATACTGTGCATAGTTTCGTTGCAAATAGTAATGTGTCTTCTTGTTCAGATAATAAACTATAATTATTACATGATATCTTACACTCTTAGTACTGAAAAAGAGGAAAACATAATTGCCAGGGTGTATTCTATCTCGACCCATGAAAGAATGAGAAATCTGGAAGCACGGTCGGTTGCTTATGTTCCAAATCTTATTTCTGGTATCCTTAAAACTTCAGCGATATAGGCATGGACCAGCTGAATTTTGCTTAAGATATTCGGGTACCACTTCAGATGCATCAAAGGTCACTTCTTTTCTAGCAAATAATATCAGGAATCGTGTTTATGAGAAAAAGTAGTGTGCATTCATTCAGATTTGTTATTGTTTATTGTACGAACATCACTTGAGTGGAGTTGTTATGTTATGTCTCAATTGTTATGAATTTAAAATTTCTTTGGTAAAGTAAAATACGTGGTATGATTTGCGAAATAGAGAATATGTGAATCTAATTAATCCAGTAGACTATTTGCTAGTGTGCAAATACGCTGGTATGCTTAAATGGAGATATAATCTAGATACCGGTATCTTTCTTCACAAGTGCATACTAGCAAAAGTGGTTAATTGCAATGATAGCTGCCGGATGGTAATGGAAACTACATCAAAGGGTGCTTCGGGGAAAGTATTCAACTGGAGCAGATCGTACATAATCAACCATTTGGCCCAAATCCACAAAATTGGTTATTGGAAAATATCTCCATTTTCAGACCACAAGTTTCAATCGTAACGAAATTTTTCCTCGTGACTTGTGACTGAACTCCCCAATTGATCGGTTCTAATGTCTGAATGTTATGATGACCATGCAGCCCAAGATAACACGATATGCATTCATTTTGCGGGTTGAGTGTAAGCGACACTCTTTACGTAAATGTCGGAAATATGGACATTGGGGTGGTAAAGTACCTGCTGTTTGTTGAGGTTGATTGGTTTGGACGGCTAGTACATTTCCTGGTGCTGAGGCCGGTATGATGTGTAATTTCATATTTGACCAGTGTCCATTTATGTGAACTGGGACAATATGTCTGTAAACTGGCTCCCCTTTGCTTAAAATATGTTTGTACAGTGTTTTCTGAGCTAGCTGGTGGATTTGTTTGTGGCCGTCAGAACAAATGAAAGTTTGTGGGAGGAGACCAATTCAGAGCCAGGGACATGGGAATCTGTAACCGGGATTTATGATTGGTGCGGAATCCACCAAACACTGCAGGCGATCTCGATGAAGAAATACTGATCAAACTCTGATCTTCCGTTCCCTCCATTAAACATGTTCCCGTTTTCTTTTTTTTTTACAATTTCCCGTAAGTATCTTTAAACTTTCGGTTTATAATTATATTTAATCAGCTCTGCATGGACAGTTTGCAGTGTAGATCAATGACAGCATATGCCATGGAATGTATTTGTTATAGAAAATGCCCATTTGAAATTATCTTCAAATCCTGGGTCACTAATGTATCGTGGTAGAGAATGAGAGAGCTATATGAATTCAATTATAATGGTCCCAGATTTCGCACATACCTACTTCTCTTTGTCGTACTTGTTGACTCCATCCTCACTGTGTTCATGAATAAATAAAGACCTGTCCTTTGTGACAAAAATAACGTGACAAGAATTGCAAGCTATGCATCATGTAAATTGCGTCTTGATATATATCCCGTCATTAATATGACCATGTCTCCGTCCGTAGACTGAACATAACCGTACCCCGACACTGTCAGTGGAAAACAACCACAAAAGCATGATTAATCAGACAGCTGGTAGCTATATTTAGCAAATTTAGCTGTGGTTTGTACGTGGTTGTTTCTGATAGCGTTTTCAAACACGTGAACAATGAACGAAATTCGAGGAGTTTGCTCTAAGGATGGGTTTGCAGATATATGAAAGCAATATATTTTTGTTCTGAACTGAGCAAAGCAAAATGCTGCAAATATAACATAATCGTCAACCAGATGTGTGATGGATGCTCTCTCTCTTAAAGATGCTGAGAAAGACGTGCGTGTAGATATAGGAGATTGTTCGTGCAAGACAGAGGGTTGGAATGAAGAACAAGAGCTATTTAGCACGCACAGAAAGTGTATACAATTTGGAACTTATAATAAAACAGTATTTTCCTAGGCGGCCGGTCTTAAAGACCTCAATGTGCCCGTTGATGTGACGGGAAATAGACACCGTTGTGGTATGCTAAAGGTTTCGCCAGGAACTTGAATGTCATTGGGAAGTCAGGCACGTTAAAATGCACCTCACAGCAGCGGTTGATCTCTTGAGATATTGTTATATCATGTTGCTGACCAAGTCATACGTCATGCTAATCTAAACAAGAGATATAGCGAACCATATCACCACTGATCTCCATGCTATAGGCCTAGTATTATCATAGTGTGTGTCTATGGGTGATAGATAATACTATTCACGTGAATGGGTCGATGATACTGACCAAACTTTTACCACGTCATCTTCAAACTGTACCTGAACATTAGTATAAATTATTCCCATAAAAACACAACTATCTAGCTGTGATGCTGATTTCTCAGTATTCCATTATTTTCATTCAGTCACTCAAATAACCCCGTTTTTATCCCGTACTTTTCGATCGTAAGATGGCGATGCGATGTGGTGCATCTAGTCCAGTAATCCCCTTAGGTATGTGGACAGTCGTGTTAAATCAAAGACAATTGCTCTTGCGACTAAGCCCACTAGCTACAACTAAGTCTATATATTAAACTAGTTATTATTATTGCACCAAAGACACTATATACAATTCTATATTGGTAGGATTCTGGCAGCAGTGGTTTGCGTTCAGTGCAAACTGCAATTGGCGAAAATGTAAAGAGGCCTGAGGCACAAACGCGACTCGCTCAGCAGGTGGACCATCACGTGTAGACTGTGCCGTCGTCTTTTGCCAGCCGATCTAGATCACGATGTGTGAAAACGGCCTGTCCCTAAAATTAACATTGTATCTTCTGCATTCACTACAATCATAATTTATTTTCATTTCTTCGCCATTATGATATATGTGTTTGCTATTTGTGATCGGCACTTGACCATTATTGGATATCAAAACACACAGTAGTATGTTATGGTATACAACAATGATTGGCCAATTGGAACACACAACCTTTCGGAACAATGCTGATTCTTACCGATTAGCATTTGGTGGCAAAATAAGACTGGCCAATGCTTCAGTTCTTGGGCGTGTTTCAATGATGTGAACCCGGAGCACTGATCATTCTGGTGTTGTACCTATTTCCGCTGAAAATTGTTGTGTGCTTTCATATGTACCTATTACGCTGTAATTAATACGTAACCATTGCCAAGGTGTATTCTATTTCGACCCGGGAATTTTGGGAAGTGGTATTCACTCCTGGTTGTCAATTTTTCATGTTCCTGATCTCATTTCTGGTTGCCCGGCAACATTACAGCGATTTAGGCATTAGTCAGCGCCGGATGAATTCTGGTGTGAGAAGTCGGTGGTGATATTTAAGTACGAGATGCAGTTCTCCAAGCACAAACAAACAACAGTTCTCCGAGATCGGAATATCTGATATATATAATTGTGTTGATGAATGTTGGCGAGCAAATAGTGCACATGCGCTCAGTGTGCTCATCTATTAAATCACTTCAGTGGAGATATCATCTTATGGTCATATCTTCGAGTGTAAATCGAAGATGATTAAATATAACTGATCAGAGACTCTATTTAAAATTATATTACCCCATCGTTTATGAAGCGGTTTTGTTTGGTACAGCTTTTTTAGGTTTTTTTGATGGAAAATATATTAATCTAGTACACCTATTTGGTATATATGTGGCAACTGAAAAATGAATGCATAGATTACCTTGTTCAAAATCTTCACTAGCGAAAGTGTTTGAACTGATTGATGCTAAATTGTAACGGAAAAGTTAAACCAAACATACTCTTGATCAAAAGAAATAATCAAACTGAGGCAGATTTCAAAGAGTCATCCACATTTGGGCCCAGTCCTTAATTGTCATACTGGAAACCATAGTCATAGAGAGATCTCTGTTCGCCTATATGCTGGAAACTATTTATTCCTGATTTCAGACCTCAACTTTCCAATCGGGTTTCATTTTCCAGCTGCACACGTGGGTGCGCTAGTCTGACTGATCGCACGTGTACGATGTTCAAGATCGCCTTAATCCATTCAGGTAAATTATAATCTAGATGTCGTCATTGACATGTGTTTACTAGCGAAAGTAAACAATTGGAATGGTCTGTGGTAATGGAAGAGCCACATCAAACGTCCACTTGCTCGCGGCAACAGTGAGTTTTCATTTGGCCTGCATTTGGAGACTCTCACAACAAGATTTGTGACTACTAATCAGTTGTTAATGTTTGAATGGTGGCCATGTAGATTCATGTATGCATGTAGGCCATGTAGATTCATGTATCTTGGAACATGGACACGCCAAGTCCGACTGATCGCACGTCTTGTAATACTGGTTGAAATGTAAGTATCGATCTATTACCACCAATACAGCCAAATGTTGATGATTCCAATAACAAACATATAACATTTTGCAATAGAAACAAAGCCCGACCAAATAGTTTATCCAAAGACACACTGGCGTCATCAGAGGCAGACAGTGTGGTTAATGTAGTTGTTTCTACTGTACACATGATGGAGGTAGCATACAACTGCCCAACAACCTATGAAAATAATGTAGAAATCCGAAACAAACCCCATGGAATAGATGTATGACAAGTACATAAGTACCTAATCACAAGCCAAAAGGCTACTGAGTTGATGATGAAAACTACGTCCGAGGTAACCATCCATTTAGCTGGTCGAGTGTACATGGTGTAAGGGAGAAGCAAGCATCTGTTTTATGTTGACGATGATCAGCTTTGTATATTGCCTGGTGATAGCTTCGTTGCTGCCTCGATGGCTCATATTTGGCCAATGTCCATTCATAAAATGGTATAATTGAATGTCTGTATATTGGTTCTTGTTCCTGTATCGAGGATGTTGATACAGATGTCGGCTGGCTAATGACATGAAAGAAAACATCATAAGGGCATTTTTTTCATCGCCAGTGATTCCCGTAAGCTTATATATATTTTCGGTGAATAGACATTTTGAGGTTCAGAATATTGATACAGTGATCAATATATTTTGATACAGTGATTGGTTTCCAATAGATTGTCTGAAAATTTGTTGACCTGTATGTCATTGTACGTGTCATCAAATGCTGGTTTACAGATTGTCAGGAAGCCACCAGAGGTGTAGCAAGTAACCGATCAAGACATCGAATGTGAATGTGTTCGAGCTTGCCAAGATTTCTCGATCCCACCATTGGCATTTTAGGGTAGCAATTTGTCTCAACTCCGCATGGGATGACGGGAATCTCAAATTTGGCTACTAAAAAGTAATGAATTTCCTGCTGTTGCAGATTTGTCCAGATGGCCTACCATAAGAAATCGGTGCCATTAAATCGGGGTAATAATTTGAAAACGCTTTGAGGTAGGTATAGATATAGATAAAAGCAGAATTATTATTATCATGCACGTGCCCTAATGGACACCCATACATGCCCATGGTACATGTAATACTACGCCACCGTGTAATATAGGTGTAGAACGGAAATTGTCATGTTATAATAATTTACAACAGTATGGGCTTAGTCTTGAGATGTAAACTCAACATCCGTTTTGATATGCTAGCAAGAAATTTATTTGTCTATGTTGGAGAATGTTATAGTTTATGCCACGCATTTTGACAGAATGAAGAAAACACTTAAATATACACATTATCACGCTACGTTTCGAGTTTCTGAATTAGACCGTTTGAATATGTTGACAATACTGCTGGTACTGTCGAGCCTTTTTGATCGTTTATTCTGAAACCATCAGGCATATGTGCTGCTTACATTAAACAAGTACTGTTTCCCCAGTACCACTTTAAATACGCAAAATTCATATGTTGTTACATCTATTACAAATGTTACATGTAAATCGTATGTTAAAATGTTACAGTGCAAAAATATGCATTCTCCAATAATATGGCAATGCATAGGCATTGAATTTTTTCTTGTTTATCTTCAACCAATCGTTTGGCATAATTATAAATTTAATATTAAGTCATCAGCAATGTCTGTCCTTTAAGTCTACCTAATCAACGTATTTTTTTACATTGCAATGAAAAGAATTCGCTGCTGAATTGAATTTGCAGCTCATCCATTCGTGAAATATATCTGTGAATCAAGTAAATGCATGGACTTGTGTATTGTCTGAGTTGGTTGGCAGACTTACGTCTGACTGTTAGAACAAATGAGACTTCCTAAGCGGAGAACCATGGAGTCAACTTCATCACAGAGATTCATAAGTGGTGCGGAATTCACGAGCGACCACTCTGGTATCACCCGAAGTGAAAGAAAATCAATTGTTTGTCGCAAAAACTAATCTTCATTTACAGCATCAAATCAAGCATATTCGCCATGTTTGGTCCATCAAGTGTATGAATTATCTTCTAGTATTCATGGCACATGTAAAGCGTTTTTCAATTTTTCCCAAAATATCCTAAAATCAATGGCCTACATTAATATGTAATCAACTGTGCTTATGCTCTGCGAATGCACTGTTGCAGTGATGATAGCACATATGCCATGGGATATATTTTATTGGAAATGTCCATTAAAATTACCCTTCATTGGTGGTCGCTCATATAGTGGGGAAGAGAATTAATCTAGTTATAGTAGTCCCAGATTTTGCACATATACTTCGCTTTCCCCACTTGTTGACTTACTGTCTTCATAAATAAATGACACGTCCCTCGCAACGAGAATAACGTGACACGAATTGCAAGCTATGTATCATGTATATTGCGTCTTGATAAATATCTCTAAATTATGGCCGTGTTTCTGTCACTAGTCTGAACATAACAGCACTCCGGCTTTGTCACTGGAAAATAGACTAATATATGATTGTCAAAAATTCGTGATTACTAACATGTAGCAATGTCAGTTTAACATGGCTGTAACTTAACATATCTTCAAGTATGTGGAATGTGAATCTAATTATATGTCTCGCACGTGTAAATTCTAATTTTGTTAAGGGGTAGTTTTAAAAAATTGTGTGTTAATACGACAAACAATATTCCGAACTAATGTACTTTGCACTACATATAGGACTTCTATATTTTTATTCAGAACTGAGAATATATCTTCTGAATGTAACAAAGTAGGCCCCTAACCCTGTATGAGTCAGCAGTCAGTCATGTTGGGTACTCTTTGGTAAAGAAACCGATGAAAATACTTACGGAAGACAGACAGTGCAACACAGAGGGTGTTATAAAGAGCAAGAGCCACTAAGCACTAGCTGGCTCATAAAGCATTGTTTCGCTAGACCGTAGTCGCCAGGTCTTAAAGACCATGTAACGAGAGCATGGATGCATATTTGGTTTGCTAACGGTTTCACCAGGTGTGTGGATGTCATTAGAAAAATCGTGCACGTCAAACATTATCCTATAAATATTGCACCTCTCAGCAGCAGTTGTATTTCCTAGGTTAATGTGTTGCTGACCAACACAGACGACTTCGTGTGTGTCAATCACTACATGGATACTAGCATTCAAGAGAACATATATGTAAATGAATGATAACCGATCATTTTGATTATGTTATTGTTTGTGTCTGCTTTAAAGTGATGTTGGCAGGAAAACTATTTTTTCCAAATCAATTACATATATGCCTGTGGTCTCAGAAAAATAGGTTACAAAACAAACTTTGTTTGATCAAATGGATAAATCAAGCATATGAAAGTACTAGCAGCCGCTTTTTTTTGTTTTGTGCGCAACTCAGAGTTACCTCTGACTTAACCTAGTTCACGCTCGATTGGCTCGAACATATACGAGTAAGCTGGAATCGCACTGTGTCACGGTATACATAGCACCGAGAATGGCGGTAATGTAAACAAACTCAAAATATCTCCACTAGAAACTCGCAACGAAATCTATTAGAAAGGGGCGTCTGTTTGGGCATACAAGTGCAGATATATAACTGTTATGTTTTCTTCGTTCGATCAGAAAGATATGGAAAAAATCCATACCTTACTGCCAATATCACTTTAATTATAAATATTTGGTGGCGGTAATTTTACCACGTCCTATCCAAACAATATGTGTGGATGTGCATGTGTATATTTACCTAGAAACACCGATGCACTATGATGCTGATTAATTTATCGGTAATTCAGTACTAGTATTCAGTTACTCATTAACCCCACAAATGCGAGGGTGTGATTGTATAGTGACGATATAAGGGTCCTGTAACTAATCAAGTAATCATTTATGGTATGTGGAAAGTGAGGCTAAATCATTGATAGTTGTTACCCCACCAGCTACAGTTGAAACAAATCGATGGATTTGTGAAGTAAGACTGGTTATTGCCAAAGACACCAGGACGATGTCCCTATCAACCTTCAGTCAGATGTCCTGCGCTGTGTCGGTTAGATTTCAGCAGCAGTATGGTGGTGGTCTGGGTCCAGCGCTGCAGTGCAAACCATAATTGGCAAAGTAAAGAAGCTGAAGGCGCGAACGCGACTTGCATAACAATGGCCAGAGGCGCCCAACCAATTGAGACATTTGCGTAACACTAAAGGGTTGATGCCAGCCGATCATTGATTTAATTGATTTCTTCCTGTGTTAACAGACTCAACGCAGTGTGTGAAGACCGCCTATCATTAACTTTAACATCGTATCCATATTCACTGCAATTATAATTTATTTCAAATTGTTCATCATTATGATTAAAATGTGTTTCAAATATCTCACTTGAAATGAAGTTATAGTTTCATCTCGTGAGTTTGTAATATTGATATTGTATCTGTCATGACAGATGTACATGTTTATGCTTGGAGCTCTACAGCTTTGAAGGGAATCAGTTGAGGCACTAGGGCAGTTTTATTGGTCAACCACACCATTGCTACGAGTAGAAAATGGTACAGTATTGAATATTTTGCTCGGTAATTGTCTACTTAGTAAAAACTCGCGAATATACATGTATTTGAATGATAGATGACCATTACTTTTTTATTGCTGTATGTTTTATCACTATGTTTGTAATGCCATGTTCACGAACTGTTGCACATGAACTGCTACACAGGTAGCACGATATGGGGTTTCACACCAAATTTGGTCTGTGCATCCAATTATTTTAATGATTCTGATAGTGTACATATTTTCACTGTAAATTGTCGAATGCTTACGTAAGAACCTAAAATACTGCAATCAATAGATGAAACATGCGATTGATGCTCACCTTGATAAAACAAAACAATCTCGTCATTGCCAGGGTGTACTCCGTTTGACGAATTTTGGAAGGGTGGTATTTAATCGAAATAATTGATGCTGAATCATAATGGAAGAGCCACATCAAATATTCACTTGCTCCAGGTTTATACTGGAACAGGTTGTGCAGATCTACCTAAGTCTATGAAATTGGCTGGTGGAAACTGTATATATCCACTTATAGAACACATGTTCTCATTCGGAGACAATCATAATAAAAGATTTCCTTGTGATCTGTGTTTTAACCTACCTACTAATTGATTGTTAATGTATAAATCATGACCATGTAAGCTCTGTCTGTCACCGTAGGTTTTCAGCTTTGCACGTGAACACGCTAGTCCCGCTGATCGCAAATGTCATTGTCTAAACCTTGATGAAAACTACTACGTCCAAGGTCAACTTCATCCATTTTGCTGACAGGGTGTAAGTGACACTCTGTACGTAGATGTAGAATGATATGGACACTAGTAGAAAAAAAAGTACCTGCTGTTCACCGAGCTTGATTGGTTTAGATGGTTGGCACGCATTGCCTGATGCTATTTTGCTGGCTATTTCGGGAAGTTGGGTCCATATTTGACCAGTGTCCTCTAATAGGGAACTACACCTGGATGTCTGTACAATGTATGATGGGAAACATCTGGGTTACCTATTTGTACAAATATTCCGGTATACTTGAATGGGAAAATCATCTAGATGTCTTGCTCACAAGTGCTTAATTGAAATGTTTGATGCTGAATCGTACTAGAAAATCAAGTGTTCTGTTGCTCCGAGAAAATGATTGAATGGAGCAGTTCGTACAAGGTCAACAGTCCATAATAGCCCCCAGTCCATACAATTCATAGTTCCGACAACCTAGCAACAGGCCACGCCCCCTTAGCAATCGCGGAAATGGTCCCACAAAATACTACAGTCCTGTCCCATGGGCCGGTTTGTTTGTGGGACTTGATACGCATCACTGCGTTTTGGAGCAATATTTGACATTCTTTGATTGGCTATTCAGTATGGAAATGTGAATATTCATGTATCATCGGAACTATGAATTGGTTGGTGGAAGCTGTTTTTTTCTCATTTTAGCTGAGTTTCCATTTGCTTCTCTTTTGGAGACAGTCGCAACGACATATTTCCTTGTGACATGTTTTTCCACCTTCCTACTAATTATTTATTATTGTTTGAATGATGACCATGTAGGCTCGTGTGTTTGACTATCGGCTACCATCAGTCTCTAGATCTGACTGGTCGCACATGTCATTGTCCAAAGCTCGCTACACACTACGGCGTTCAAGGTCACCTTCCTCCATTCAGCTAACCGAATGGAAGTGACAATATGTATGTATATATGGAAAGGTATGGACACTGGTAGAAACAAGTACCTGTTGTTTGTTGAGAGTGATTAGTTTGGACGCCCGGTGCATTGCCTGGTGCTAGTTTCGTGGCTGGTTCCGCATGTTAGGTCCATACTTAACCAGTGTCAAATTTATGAACACTACACTCGGATATCTGTACAATGGTACCTGTTCCTGTTAGTCATTGTGAGGTATTGAGAATGCATTTTGTGAGGTGATGACCATTCGATAATATCATGGACACATAGAAATACATCACAATACTGATATTTGGGAATTTGTAGCGAACGTATCTTGATACAGATGTTTGTTTCCCATAAAGTTGTCTGAAAATGTTAAAAAATCTGGAGTGTTTGTCTCAGGAATTGATTATCGATTGGTTAATGGTACAAATGTCTTGCAGGAACTGACAAGCTACCGAAGACAGAAGACAGATCGAATTACAATTTTGCATCAAGTCCTCCATCATCTGACAGTTTCATCCCTAATGTGATTACGTCTTTTTCTTGACACTGGGCAAGCTAAAAGAATTGCTTGTAAAATTTTACTATTGTTTGGGTAGTAGTGATTATTCTCCCAGTAGCAGGTACCCTCGGTTTTCACCCGTCTGGAAAGTGTGTTGCTAGTCACGTGCCCCTGCCCACACAACACGGGCAGTAGTCCATCAAACTTCTTCTGCCAATATAGCATCTCCCGAGACTCTTAATCGGTGTCATTACCGGATCGTGGCTGATCACATACATACTGACAGTCACATACAAAGCATGGTGAAGCGAAGCCACACCGCCAGACACTGGTATCTGAACAGAACTAGGTATCAAAGATAATGAGGCTAAGAAAGGTTACTGGAGAGTTGTACAGTGTTAGAGATAAACTTTATTCAGTAAAATTGCTGTTTTGACATATCATATAAAGACCAAATTCACGATGATCCAAAAGAACCACCTGTGACTGTCCATATGCTCATAGTAAAAACCTAAGTTTCACCTACAAGCATTCTGTCTATATCAGTAAATTTGCATGATTCACGTCGAATTTTACGTCGACGGTTACCATTCAAGATCATCTTAACTCAAGTTCAAGGTCACCAAAAGATATTCGATATGTCTTTCTATATAATATCAACATGTGATACTATTCAACCACTCGTTCTGTGTAACATAGCTATATGTTACAATAATTTATAATAGTATATGTCTGGACAGCTTAATGTTAGTCTTGACAGCTTAATGTTAGGTTAATGTTAGGTTTGATATCATGCTAGCAAACAACTTGGTTGCTCTAATTAAAGAGACACTGGATGAAAGTTACAGATTTTGCTATGCATTTTTGGCAGCACCAAGAAAACACATACACATACACACTAGATATATAAGTCTATATATGCACTTATTTTGTCCATCAGATTACCCTTTCTCAACGTATAATGTTTTATATCCTTTCATGCTACGTCCACATATAAGATACAAAGGCAACATTTGTATATTTATGAAACTATCAGGTATAGGTGTTGCTAATTCGGAACAAATAATTTTTGCCCAGTGCCACTTTAAATATGTGAAATGATCTACACATAAACATGCTGCTACATGTGTAAATATACGTTAGATGTCTACGGTGTTTATGTGCAAAATTATAAATGGAATACAAAACCACGAAACAATTTTTGTCCTTTATGTCTAGCTAAATCACGTATTTTGAGACATTGCAATGTAAAAATTCGCTGCTGAATTTAATTTGCAGTTCATTCAAAGAACGAACTTATTTCGTGGAATATTCTGTCATTCATGTACATCTGAGCCTGTGTGTTGTCTGAGCTGGTTGGGGATTGTCTCTGGCTGTCAGAACAAATGAGAGTTTGTGGGGGGAGACTATGTCAGACTGGGAGCCAGGGACATGGGAATCTATGACCGGGATTTATGACTGGTGCAGACACCATGAGCGGCCACTCTGGTATCACCCGAGGTGAAAGAAAATCATATGCATGTCACATTGTTACAAACACTTATCTTCCGTCCCTTGACCATAGACACCATACCCCGACACTGCGACTGGAAAAGAAATCTGAGTGGTGTAATGTCGACTTATACATTGTTGTAACTAATATCGTCATTTAAATGTGGAATGTAATGGAAATTAATGGTCTTGAATTTTGTGAATCGTAGGCTCAAAAACAATGTTTGTGTGTGACAATATTCCGAACCATATACTTGTAGTGTATCTGATTCAGAACTCCGAGTAGGATTATCTTCTAAACATGTTAAATAATCATGTATTGGCAGAAATACATAACGAGACTGATAGTGGTCAACACGACGGCTGATAACACAATCACAATGGATACTCACTTGTGCAGACTTACGGAAAACAGACAGTGCAAGACAGAGGAACTGAATGAGGAGCAAGAGCTGGGATATTTGGCACTAGCTGGCATTTCACACACCTCGGAGCTTATCATAAAACATTCTCCTAGACCGTAGTTGTCAGATCTTAAAAACATCCATATACCTAATAATGTGACGGGAAAATGGACGCCGCTCTGGTTTGCTAACGGTTCCTCCGAGGACTTGAATGTTATTAGGGTTTCGGGCATGTTAAATATTACCCTATAAATAGTGCACCTCACAGAGTTAATGTTATATACCGCATTGGTCTTTCAATGGAACACTCTCAACATTAGCGCACATAAAAATAGGTCCAATTCAAGGGAATTTCGGTGGAAATCATTGATATAATAGTATCCAGTGGTTATTATGTGTTCGTTTGTTAAATAGCCTAAATAATATGAAGTTCAAAACAGTATACGACCATACTATTACAATATAAGGACAATGATAGAGTGAGGAACATGACATTTTTTTCTGAGGGGGGCGTTCTTCTATTCGGACCAATAGGCCTACTGTACGTGTTGGTGACCAAGACAGACGACATGCTATTAAATGTAAACACGAAACCCCAGAACCATTCCGTCATTGGCCTTCCTGCTAGTGTTATTATATTACAGTGCATACGTGTGTATATGAACAAATGTATAATAGCATTCACGGGAATATGTCGATGATAAGATCAGTTTAATTCTTTTACTGTTTGCTGTAATATATATATACATAGTTTGGTATCGTTAATTTTAACAAATCCTCTCCAAACTGTTTGTGCCCATGTACATGTGTAAATTTCCATAGAAACACAATGACACTGGCACTCTGACACTGATTTATCGATTGTCCAGTACTTTTATTCAGTTGTCTGAATAAACCCGTAAATACGACGGTGTGATCTCAGCAATAGTGATTGTATGGTGACGATGTAGTGTGGTGCAACTAGTTCAGCAATCCCCTTTGGTATGTGGACAGTTCTGTTACATCAAACTGAGACAAATGTAATAAGGCCACTAGCTACAGCTAAAAGTGCAATGATGGATTTGTGAATTCAGACTAGTTATATTATAAATCCTAGTGCCAATGCCACCAGGACGATGTGCCAATCAAACTTCCCTGTGATATGCACGCGCTATATTGGTAGAATATTGGCAGCGGTCTGGCGGTAGTTTGCGTTCAGTACAAACCATAATTGGCCAATGTGAAGAGCCGAAGGCGTGAACGCGACTTGCACAGCAATGACCAGAGGGGCCCAACAAATAGAGACTGCCTTCGTTTTTGCGTAAAGTTAAATGATTAATACCAGCTAATCCAAGATATACAACTGATTTCGACGTGTGTCATCACAGCATTTGAATACTCCAAATCATTAAATCTGCAACTATAATTTATTTCAATTCATTCATCATCATGATAAATGTATTTGAAATATTTCACTTCAAATGAAGCTTCATCTCGTTAGCTCACAAACAAAATAGTCAGTTTTTATATTTGGGGAAAAAACGTTGTAATCCATATTGTGTCTGTCTTGAACATGTGTATGCCTGGAGACTGCTGTAGCTCTGTCAAATTGAGGGGGGTTTGTGAGGTACAAGTCTCTACTGGCATACAACGCCATTATATTTTCTGAGAAACTATCTATTTATTAAAAAGAGTAATCCGCGAATATAAAGAATACTGGCACATAAGTGATTATTTGAATGCTAGACGGCTGTTATTTTTTTTTTATTATTTTACGAGTACGTACGTTTGGAAAGGTTTGTGCATGAGCTGCTACGCAGGTGCCTGGGGTAGCACAATATGTACAGAATGCAAGTATTATGGTGCCATATTTGTGATTAGCAAGTGCACTATCTGTTACCATAGGTTTTCAGCTTTGCACGTGGACACGCTAGTCCCGCTGATCGCATATATCATTGTCTAAATCTTGATGAAAAATAGACCTCCAAGGTCACCTTCATCCATTTAGCTGACCGGGTGTAAGTGACACTCTGTATGTAGATGTCAGCACGGATAGAAACAAGTACCCGCTGTTCGTTGAGCTTGATTGGTTTGGATGGCTAGCACACATTGTCTGGTGCTAGTTTCGTGGCTGGTTGGAGATGTTTGGTCCATATTTGACCAGTGTTGTTCTATGGAACGTTACACTTGAATATTTGTACAATGGTCATGTTAATGTTTGTGAATGTGAGGTATCAAGGATGTAATCTGGAGTCAAAATGACAAATCAATGATCTCAGGGACAGAAAATCATCAGAATAATTCATTCGCCATCAAAATCACCACAGGCTTATCTTTTTAGTGTAGCGAACATGTCTTGATACAGATGTTGGATTCCCGTTTATATTGTCTGAAAATGTTACGATCATAATGAGAAATCTCAAGTGTTTGCCATCTAATTTTAATGTGACAAAAATTTAGCCCAAGGGTTAAGATAGGTTACCGGACAATTTTAGTTGCACCTTCAAGGTCAAGTTCCGGGTCACCAAAAGATGTGCCATATATATGTATGACTTAAAGTGATATTGACATTTGAAATCAATTACATATATGCCTGTGGTCTCCGAAAAATAGGTTACAAAACATACTATGCTTGATCAGATGGAAAAATCAAGCATATGACAGTACTAGCAGCCGCTTTTGTTTTGTTCTGTGCGCCACTCAGAGTTACCTCTGACTTAACCTATTTCACGCTCGATTGGTTCGAACATATAGTAGCTGGAATCGCATTGCATCAAGGGGTACAAAGCACCGAGAATGGCGGTAATGTAAACAAACTCAAAATATCTCCACCAGAAACTCGCAACGAAATCGATTAGAAAGGGGCGTCTGTTTGAGCATACAGGTGCAGATATATAGCTGTTATGTTTTCTTCATTCGATCAAAAAGGTATGGATAATATATAACTTACTACCAATATCACTTTAAAACACAATCCTCACCTCTAGGTGCAAGCGTTTGAGCCTCGAAGGCCAATTTACACAATTGCACATCAGAAAATCAGCAAGGTTATCCGAGGTCAAGCCCAAGGTCATAATCAGTTGTGCCATATATGGCTTCCTATATGTTTATAATGCAAACATAAGCTCTATCTACAAGCATTTCATCTGTAGAGGCACACTTGGGCATTTTTGTTACCCCAAAATGGCTGTTTTGACTCTTCAAGGTCATCGAAGGTCAAATTCAAGGTCATCGCTCAAATCGCCATGTAAGATTTCTGATTTGAAAGTGCCAATATCTAAGCTTTATCTTCAGGCGTTCTATGAGTACAGTTGGGGCAGCTCCCATTATGAAGGAACAAAGTGGCGATTTTTTTTTCAAAGAGTCAACATTTTTTTTCCCTTAGAAATATCCCAACGCGATTCGGGCAAGAAAAAAACTTTTGCCGACCCGTCAAAAATTCAAAATGACCGCCACAGAATGGCGGTTCAAGGGCAACAAAACTCATACACGTCACAAAGGTACATAAGAGAAATCTTTTGAAACAAAAATATCAAAACCGATCGGACAGTTTTGAGAAAATGGCCGCCAAAGTCCAAAATTGACTGTTTTTCGTCAAAAATGGCCGCCATTTTTGGAAAAATGGGAAAATAAGAAACCGAAAAATACCACCCTCTTCAAATATTTTTGGATATTTTTGTGCAAATGTATGTATAAACCTATTACCGCTCATAACCAGATTTAGATGATACCAGTAACAACTATTGGCCCAAGGGCTACGATAGGTTACCGGAAAATGTATAATAGCTAGTTTGTCCCGTGACCTTGAAAATAAGGTCACGGTCAGATTTAAAGTCACAAGAGTATTCAGCATATATTCAGCATATATGATTTCCTATACGTTCACAATTGATTACTAAGCTGTAAATTCAGTAATGAGAGAGATATTAGTCATTATGTCCTGTGACCTTGAAAATGAAATCAAGAGTCAAATTGAAGGTCATCGGAATATTCAGCATATATCATTTGCTGTGTGTCCACAATAGAATCCTAAGTTGTACATTTGATAATAAACAAGATATTAGCCAAGTTGTCCTGTGAGACCTCGAAAATGAGGTCAAAAGTCAAAATCAAGGTAACGACAATATTCAGCATATATCATTTCCTGTATGTCCACAAATGATTCCTAATCTGTAAAATTAATAATAAGCGAGATATTAGCCATTCTGTGCTCTGATCTTGAAAATAAGCTCAAAAGTCAAATTCAAGGTCATGATAATATTCAGCATATATCATTTCCTATCTGTCCACAATTGATTCTCAAGTTGTAAAGTCGATAATAAGCGAGATATTAGTCATTTTGTTCTTTGACCATGAAAATGAGGTCAAAGGTCAAATCCAAGGTCATCACAATATTCGGCATATATAATTTCCTATATGTCCACAATTGATTCCTAACCTGTGAATTCGACAATGAGCGAGATATTAGCCATTTTGTGCCTGACCATGATAATGAGGTCAAAGGTCAAATTCAAGGTCATCAAAATATTCGGCATACATCATTTCCTACGTCAATAATTTAGTCCTACGCTGTAAAGTGAATAATAAGTGAGATATTAGCTGTTTTGTTCTTTGACATTGAAAATGAGGTATCATCAGAATATTCGGACTATATCATTTCTCATATGTGCACAATTGATTCTGAAGCTGTAAAGTCGATAATAAGCAAGAGATTAGCCATTTTGTGCTCTGACCTTGAAAATGAGGTCAAAGGTCAAATTCAAGGTCATGACAATAATCAGCCTATATCATCTCCTAAGTGTCCACAATTTATTCCTTGTCTCTAATCTCAATATTAGGTAAGATATTAAGCATAATGTGTCCCATTATAACGCATAGGAGAATTTAACATGAGAAAGTCCGATTTGGGACCCGTCGAGAAAATGAAATGGCCGCTACACGCAGACCGGCGATTCAGACGCAACGAAACTCATACACATCACTGGGGTATATGAGCAACCTTTTGAAATAAAGATTTCAAAACTGTCGGAACAGTTTTTGAGGAAATGGCCGCCAAAGTCAGAAATTCGCCATTTTTCGGCGAAAATGGCCACCATTTTGAAAAAAAATGAGAAAATAATAAAACAAGAAAATAATACCCTCTTGGAGTATTTTTAGGTATTTTTGAGCAAAATTTCAGAAAGATCTGATCGTAAACTTTAAAGATAAAATTGTGGACGGACGACGCTGACGACGACGGACGACGGATGCAACGCCATGCCAATTGGTTATCGGACCATTTAATAGGTCCGGTAACCTGAAACCCTTTCGGAATAGAAACTGGCGTCATCAGGGGCAGACAGTGTGTAATTAGAGTGTAATTGATCCTACTGTACACTAGATGGACCGTGAACATTAAAGACAAAATTGTATCGGACCAAAGCATTGATACGGTGTATCATATTTTCACGGGTGCAAGACTGAGAGATTTTGAAAGGAGGTATTACGGAGCCCGTTACTCTGGGTGGTCAATTGTTTCATTTCTAGATTGCAGAAAAATTTGCCAGTATACCATGAACAACTACATGTCGAGGTCTAGAGGCCTTGAAGGCATTTCATGGTGATGCATGAAAAAACAAAATGTTTGTTTTTATATGTTTGTCTAGGGCCACGAATCCGAAAATAACGTCCATCTACCTCTACGATGTACCATTTCTGAGATATCGCCGAAAAACGAAAAATGCCGACTCGGCAAAAAAACTTCAGGTCAAGGTCAAAGTTCATTTCTAGTACCTCTCCGAGATGTTTATCTCCTTAGAAAAATTTACGTCCGTTTCACTCTACGACGCACCGTTTCTGAGATTTCAATGAAATGAAAAAAGCTGACTCAGCGAAAACATTTAAGGTCGAGGTCAAAGGTTATCCCTAATACCCTTAAGACATGTTTGTCTAGGGCCATGAGTTCGAAAATAACGTCCGTTTCGCTCTACGACGCACCGTTTCCGAGATATCGATGAAAACGAAATATGCCGACTCAGCCAAAAAGAATTCGGGTCAAGGTCAAAGTTCATCCATAATACCCCTTAGACATGTTTGTCTAGGGCGAGCAGTCTGAAAATATTGTCCGTTTCGCTCTACAACGCACCGTTTCCGAGATATCGACGAAAACGAAAAATGCCGACTCGACAAAAAAATTTAAGGTCAAGGCCAAAGTTCATCCATAATACCCTTAAGACATGTTTGTCTAGGGCGACGAGTCCGAAAATAACGCCCGTTTCACTCGACGACGTAAGGTCACGGTCAAAGGTCATCCCTTATACCCTTATGACATGTTTGTCAGGGCAACGAGTCCAAAAATAACGTTCTTTTCGCTCTACGACGCACCGTTCACGAGATATTGATGAAAACGAAATTGCCGACCCAGCAAAACAATTTAGGGCGACGAGTCCGAAAATAACGCCCATTTCACTCGACGACGTAAGGTCACGGTCAAAGGTCATCCCTTATACCCTTATGACATGTTTGTCAGGGCGACGAGTCCAAAAATAACGTTCTTTTCGCTCTACGACGCACCGTTCACGAGATATTGATGAAAACGAAATTGCCGACCCAGCAAAACAATTTAGGGTCAAAGTCAAAGTTCATCCATAATCCCCTTTAGACATCTTTGTCTAGGGCGACGAGTCTGAAAATAATGCCCGTTTCGCTCGACGACGTAAGGTCATGGTCAAAGGTCATCTCTAATACCCTTAAGACATGTTTGTCAGGGCGAGGAGTCTGAAAAGAACGTCCGTTTCACTCTACGACGCACCGTTCCCGAGATTTCGATGAAAACGAAAAATGCCGACTCAGCAAAAAGTTTTGGGTCAAGGTCAAAGTTCATTCATAATACCCCTCAGACATCTTTGTCTAGGGCAACGAGTCTGAAAATAACGTCCGTTTCGCTCTACGACACACAGTTCACGAGATATTGATGAAAACGAAAATTGCCGACTCAGCAAAACAGTTCGGGTCAAGGTCAAAGTTCATTTATAATATGCCTTAGAGATCTTTGTCTAGGGCAACGAGTCCGAAAATAACGCCCGTTTCGCTCTACGACGTAAGGTCAAGGTCAAAGGTCATCCCTAATACCCTTAAGACATGTTTGTCTAGGGCCACGAGTCCGAAAATAATGTGCTGGAGGGATATAAACGCAGTCAGTCTGCTGCGCTAAGTCTGGACCCTATGGTCCCATATAGCCCTGGGATGGCCGGTCCGCTGGCCCCGCCCCGGTTAATCCAAGCCTGCAGGTGTCGGCGGCGCAGATTATGAGACCCGGCCTGTTCCGCGGCTTGGAGGCATCACGTTGGCTACGTGGTCGGGCTTCCTGGCTCTGACCAGTGCTCCGGGAGCTACCTGGCAACCGGTGGCTTCAGCCCCTAGCTATGCTGGCTACCTTAACTCGCCTGCATCCTATCCTTTTGGATCGGTGGGGGCTCCCTCCGCACTTAGTAGGAGTGGGATGCCCATGGGTGTGTACCCGTCGGCAGCCCACACTTTCCCTCCGCCCACGTCTGCAGTGTACAGATCTGCTCTTGCGGGTCCCGCTGTAGGCAGGGATGGAGCGTGGGCTGCCCCTCTTATGCTGCCGACTCCGGATTCGGAGAAGCGCTCCCCGCTTGACCAGAAACCGGACCAGTCACCGTGGCGTAAGGGGTTCAACAGTGACAACGCTGCTCTGGAGGACTAATTCCTGCAGCTCTGGATAACCGCAGCTTACGAGAGATGGACGCCAGCTGAGGCCGGATACGTCCTTGTTGACAGCCTGGAGAGCTAGGCTCTTCAGGTTATGTCCTGTATACCACTGGGGCCTGCGACGTTGCAGAGCAACTTCGCTTACTGTTTATACCCACGGCGAACAAACGGATATATGAAAAGCAATTTTAGACTCGTTACCGCTTGGCTACAGAGTCTGTCACTGACTATGCATTTAACCTGCGCATTCTTGGCCAGAAAGCCTACGAGTAGGTTGTAGGTAGTAGGTAGTCGTGAGTAGGTTTGAGCCGACCACTTTATTGATTGCCATACCATATTTTGCACGCCATGGCCGCCCACGAAAAATGGTCGATGGAGGAGGCTATTACCTCGGCACTTGCGATAGAATCAGCTGTCAGATCTAGACAGATGCCTCCGGCCCTGGCTCCTATTGCAACCTTGGCTGTGCGCACGCAGACTGCCACACCTCTTCCTGCTCCATGGTCGTTTACGGCTCGCCGGGAATCCACTGTGAACCCAAACCCCCAGTGGGTTGGTACAACGTCGCCACCCCCAGCGACGATGGTGCAAGCGGCTCCGGCCGCTGCGTCGTGCTCGTTTCGTGGATGAGTACGACACAGAAGACATAGACGTAGAATCAATACCCAGTATTAAGAAAATTATGACGGGACCCACACATTGCTATAGCGTTCACCTCCAGACCATCGCTAACCGGCCCTGCTACTATTGCAGTAAGCAGGGGCATTTCTGGTTATAGTGTCCAGAGTTGTTGGAGCACTTGCGGGCCAGCCTGGCCGAGCCCTGACAGAGGAACTCCTTCCAGCCAGGTCCTCCAGGACAACAACACCGCCCTCTACGTGATGGAAACTGAAGCCGGACATGGTGGTGAACGACATCACGTCAGGGGATGGTTATACCGTGGCACCTGAGTCTGCACCACCCGCGGACGACCAGGACGACTATCAAGTAGATATAACACACCCGGGAGTGGCTCTAGCTCCTCCGCTGCTGCTGAGGCAGACAATGAGAATTCCGTTATGGAACCCAGCGTCTCGGTCTCGGGATCCATGCTGGTATCCGTGCTGGTACATAGAAGCGGGAGCCCGCTTTCTGCAGCATTGAGTTACGGTAATCTGGAAGTTCAAGCTCTTCGCAGAAGGTAACAATTGCATTCCTATCCAAAGATTGATTGACCTGCCGATTACATTTGGGGACAAGGTGTATACGACAGAAGCAATCGTGGTGGATATTGGTGCAACCTGAACTATTAGAATGAACTTCCTTCAGGTCCACCGAGTGATCGCAGACTCAAGCTCCGGATGGGAGAGGATTTTCATTATCTCTTCCAAGCGAGGCCCTCCTGTTCGTTCCAACTCCAAGCGGTACACACCACAACAGTGCCGCCCTACAGTGAGATGATCACGGAGGCGCGACCGCGCCACCCGTGCATGCCTCTAGACGGTCGTCCCTGTATAGTACAACCTGTAAGTATTTTGGCCGGGATAAGGGACTCGCGCTAGGTGGGGCTCTGGTCAAGTCCAATTCTGGCGTGATGCCCATTCTCGTGGTCCTACAGATATTCCAGCCGTACTGCGCCCTCGCGACATCTAGTACGGTTCTGCCTGATGACCCAGTTCGCAAGTCTTGGAATGTTGTGTTCTGAAAGACCGGCTTGATAAAGATCATCGACTTGCTCTCCGCAAATTGCTTCGACGGTATGTGGATTTGTTCACGAGTCCTGGCAGTGCGGTTGGCAAAACAGACATAGCCAAACACCACATCGTCCTCCAGGACGAGCATCCTATCACGTAGCATCTACAGCGAGCAGCTATCGTGCATTAAGAGGTCATTGACAAGGAGGTGCAGAAGATGCTAGAGGTAGACATCAGTGATAGCCCTTGGGCCAGTCCTGTGGTGATGGTGAAGAAGAAGGATGGATCATGGAGGTTCTGCGTTGAATATCGGAAGTTAAACGATGTCACGCGGAAGGACTCATATCCTCTCCCCCACATCAAGAACACATTTGATGCCCTGGCCGGGTTTGTGCTTTGGACCTGGCTTTGGACCTGGCCTCTGGGTATTGGCATGTCGAGATGCACGAGAGTGACAGGGCTAAAACCGCCTTTGTCACTGAGAACGGACTATAACAATTCAAGGTTCGTGCTTTGCAGCCTACACGCTCCCCCCCCCCCCCCGCGACCTTTGAGTGCCTCATGGAAATGGTGCCAAAAGGGTTCTTCTGGAAGCGATGTATGGTCTACATCGACGATGTTGTTGTGTACCGCCGGTCATCCGAAGAAACCCTCACCAACCTCCAAATGGCGCTCCATCACATCCGCGATGTAGGCCTTAATCTCAAGCATAACAAGTGCGAGCTCTTCACCCAGGAGCTCTTGTACTTGGGCTTCATGGTGACAGGCACAGATGTTCATCCGGACCCTATCAAGATCGGGGCCCGGCCTTGTAATGTGGCAGACGTGAGGTCCTTCTTAGGCTAGATCGCGTGCCCCCTCACTAATCTGACGGAAAAGAGCGCCAATTTCGTCTGGGAGGCTTCCAAGGAGGTAGCATTTGCAGACCTCCGGAAAGCTCTGGTGGCAGCACCTGTGCTCCGGCACTCGCTCCCCGTGTGTGAGTTCATTTTGGACATGGCTTGCGAGCAACTTCGCGCTCGGCAGTGTCCTCTCACATATTGTGGAGGACAGGAGCGTGTAGTAGCTTATGCGAGTGACCTTGACATCACTCGAGCAGCATTTTCGGGTCAGCATTTTCGGACAGGAAATGCTCACTCTTTCCGGAACACCTGATTTTACCTCCTAATGGTCATTTACGGGGGTTCATGAGTTTCCCTGTCATTTTTGTTTTCTCTCACTTCGTATGCCTGATATGACTTTCTGTCCCCGGACTATGAGATTGGATAACGGACCCTGTTTTGTTTGCTCGGAATACTTAATACTGGGTATTGATTCCATGTCTATCTTGAGCCGCTCTTAAATGAACTGCTGCACAACTCACCACGAGCTCCTCGCGGTTGTTGAGCTAGCGATTGTTACTATGACCAAGCGGTTCCGGCATCACTTGTTGGTTGCAGACTGGCCCACACTGTATTAGTCAAAAGCTTTTACCGGATCGGAGACATTTCCCTACACTGAAAGTGTATCATGCATGCAGACCATAGGCATTCGGTGCACCCTTCAGGGTCCATGCATTAGGTTGGTTCCTGACAGGCATTGACTTCATGGGAAATGGTTGGTTCCCAAAAGGTGCATCAAGTGCTTTTAATTCTACATAATTTGAATATCTTCATTCGTTTTCAATTTAGTATAAAAGTAGACGCCCACTACCTAGGGCGCAAGTGCCCCGCACTGCGGCACGGTCACAGCGGTCGCCGGGTTCTTCGGCTGCAGACTGACCACAGTTCACTCCGATTGCTGCTCAGCTATAGGGAGGACAATGGCTTGGTGGCCCGGTGGCTCGTCAAACTCCAGGAGTATGACATGAAAATTGAGTCCCTCGTCCTGGGATGGTGCGACACAGGCTCTGGCAGACCGTTGGGCTGTCCAGGGTTCCCCGTGACAGGGCCGTCGGCAAGGCCGGCCAGCAACATGCCAACGTGTGTGGGTTCTGCTACCATGGCTTCTGTCACAGCGGGTTCTGTCACACCGAACTACATTACCATGATGTTTATATGTCTATGTGATGTATGACGGCCGGACTTGTTCGGCGGACTGTTACCTGGTTATAGTTAAGTAATTACGGCGACCGCTGTGACTGTGCCGCAGTGCGGGGCACTTGCGCCCTAGGTAGCGGGCGTCTACTTTTATAATAAATTGAAAACGAATGAAGATATTCAAATTATGTAGAATTGAAAGCACTTGATGCACCTTTCGGGAACCAACCATTTCCCATGAAGTCAATGCCGGTCAGGAACCAACCTAATGCATGGACCCTGAAGGGTGCACCGAATGCCTATGGTCTGCATGATACACTTTCAGTATAGGGAAATGTCTCCGATCCGGTAAAAGCTTTTGACTAATACAGTGTGGGCCAATGAGGTATATCTGATTCATCTCATTGGTCAGATGTGGACAAGGTTTGTTTACATGTATTCATCATAATGGTGATCTAGTCAAAAATACGGTTCAAAAGTCATAACGTTCTAAAGTGTAGACTGAATATAACCGGAATGACCAAGATAACCATTCTCAATATTGATAGTTCAAGTCCATGCGACTGAATAAAAAACGCTACAATTACATCCACGTAGTATACCGCTATGAATTCGGCAACAGCTGTCATGTCAACTTGACCACACTGAGATCGAGTTCCAGATGATTGTGAAATGAATCATGGTTGAATATGGTTTATTCGCTGCATCTAGAATATGAGCATGAATATTCCAGTCTACGTAAGGTAGCACTCGTTTGATTCTCGTAAAACACCCATTTAGCTCTTTCTACAGAGGCGAATTGACGCACATCAGGTCATACGTGACCTTGAGGTTAACCAATCTGTCCATCCAAGGTCGTCTCAGTTCAAACAGCGAGATATCCACTTCAAATTACTTCCTGTATTCTCACAGTATATGACCTTGAATTTCACCATTCAAGGTCATGCGAGGTCAACTTCAAGATCACCAAGAGATATACTATAGAAAGCCACTTTATTTATACCATATCACTTCACGAGGTTAAACCTCTCAATTTGAACATATTCCTTCAAATATCCTTGAATACTCTTTACTATTGACAAAATTGTTCACATTCTTGCGTCAAAATTATCTCTCCCACCCAAAACGACCCCTTGAATTCACATTTCACACCATGCAGATGCAAAACTAAACACAGCACCAAGGGTGCTTAATACCGGCAGACTTGATCAAACTTACTGTCGAGCTTTTGGTCAGTTATAACTTATCAACAGGTTCACTATAGTAGGATTCCCTATATGCCCGTATTACAGCCATTTATAAGATGTATAGGCATTCATTATGTCTGCATATGCCAATACAGTTTATGTCAAATGTGACCTTGAGATTTACCGCTCAAGGTCAAGGTCAACTTCAAGGTCATTTGAAATTTCCAACATACTTCCTATATCTACCGGTATACTCAAAATACAAACGTGACCACTATCTACAAGCGTTTTGTCTGCCGAGTCCAATTTAAATATTTCAGGTTATAGGTGGCCTTGAGACTTGAGGTCAAGTTCAAGGTCACCAATAGATCCATCATACATGATCCCTATATACATTCCTCAGATCCATTGCAAAAGATTAATGACTGCACGGGTCAATGAACACAAGATGAAATCTAAGTTTACCACTAAAATCATCAAAATTCATCAAGCCAAAGGTAATTTGTTCCACAGACGAAAATCGACGCTCCTGGCCCCGAGTGAGCTAAAATATCCCAGAAGGTTTGGGAGCATTTTTGTCCAAATTTGACATAAAATCAGATTTTACGAATAATCACCGTGAAGTGATACAAAATACACTTCATTTGCTTCCAATTATGATTATTATGGTGATGAAACTGAAGATATTCAGTCTGACATTTTGATGCGTACACCGACAATATTATGTTGATAAAACAATTCATTCTCATCAGGCATTTTTAATGTCATTTTATACCTTCATGGTCATGACGGCCTATTTTGGAGAATGTAATGGTTCTATACAGAGCATATATGCTAGTCAAATCTATAATGAATTTCATGAACAATCATGTCCAAAGGTAGACTGGCATATTCCACACCAAGGTAGAATAAACCCCTGAAATTTTTGCATCCATTAAATTTCAGGTTTTTGGCAATTGTGACATATCCATATCTGATTAATTTCATTTCTTGATTTGAAATACTGTGTACATCACTATATATTTATCCTGCTCGCGAATCTCATGAATATTAAACATTTCAGGTATTCTACACAAACATTTCAGGTATTCTACACTTTTGGACTTTTGAGAATTTCAATTACAATTTTCATAAATAAATGTTCCATCACTAACATACTAAAACCACATGTTCAACAGAAGCAAACAACACAAACACTATTTCACGATTGACAAGTTTATTGACAATTTGTACTGGGAACACTTTGCTACACGCCAGCCCGAGCCATCTCACTGAAAAAGACAAAAGACAATAATTAAACATTAATGTGTAATATAATTGTCAGCATTTCTGAGTGCACAATAGCATGTTGATAGGTAAACATGATGTTTTAAACCAATAATCCCATTAATGATAGATATTTTGCCTCTTTACGACAACACTAATTCATCTATTGTAATTTGTGTGAAGTTCTTCTATTTCTCCTGTGTGGAGTATCAAATCAAACAAGTGTGGAAATACTGCAAACCATGAGAGTGAATACAATTCAAAAAGAAATTGGATTCATACAACAGTGAAACGTTTTTTAATGGTCATTTCCATGGATGAAAAAGAATATCTCATATTTTGTACAGCGATTTTATAAACAAAACCGATGACACCTGCTGGAATGTTCTGATATATTTTCTTCTTTCAAACTTTGCTGCCCAGAGGTTAATGCTAAGGTTTCCAGCAAATGTCTCCAGATTTCAGGCAGTAATTCAATGCCATGTTGTTTTATGGATGTTCTGTTTTATACAACAGTTTTTACACAACTTTAAACAACTTTTACAAAATTTATACACCTGAGGTATAGGAATTAGGAATGATTGTGTACTGTGTAGTAGTAACAAATAGCACTACACACTGTTGCATGTTAGTCAGCAAATTCATGTTGCATGTTGTGCCAAGCAAAAACTCGCAGCAGAAGATACTAGTCACACTACATGTGTATGTACACAAGAAAATATCAACTACTAGTCACAGAGCTACGAGGCTCAGTCAGCATGTGAAAAGAACGTCTTTCCTGAAATTATTATGCATCTTGGTGAAATTTGCTAATTTGTGTTATATGAAGCACTAAATTGGTCATGGTTCTCAAGGAAGTACATTTCTTCATGCACTAGTAGATGATTTACAGAATTGAATGGAATCTTTTCATGGAAATTAAATTTTCCCTGATAACCATGACATTGGTGAACTCTCAAATACACATGCACAATTGGCATCAGCAGGGAAATATGTACATCAAACACAAATCTCGGAGCATGACAAATGAATTTACATGGACAAGCTTGCCAAAAGATTCTTCCTGATTTTGTGTTGTTACTAACGTCCCTGGGAACAGAACAACAAAGAGCCTTGAACCCTTCAGTTTTATAAATTTATACAACTATAACTGTCAGATACTTCTTTAGTTCTTGGCCAAAACACAATTATCAGTAATAACTCATCAATATCATTAATTTTGTCTGTAAAAGCTGAACAAGGTCTTGATACATACCTTCTTCCCTGATCCTACTTTAGCTTTTTTTGTGCCTCTGACTTTCTTTTGCCTGTTCTTCCTTTCTTTACGCTGTTTTCGGGCTATTTTCTTGATTTCAAGCAAACCATGCTGAAAACACAGATACAAAATTGATATTATATGAGCATATATTTCGTATAGCGAAAATATGTATTAATACCATTTATTCATTTATATGTACATCATATGTGACAATGAAGTCTCCAGTGTGTTACTTGATGTAGAACTAGCTCTAAAATGCTACGAACCCTGGCCAGTCGATATTTGGGCTCGAACTTCTTGGCCAAATCCAGACTGTCATAGATCAGAGCAAATCCTGTTGTTTTGCCACCACCAAACTGAGTCTGGAAGCCGAAGCAGAAGATGACATCTGCGGTGGCTTTGTACATGCGGGCAAGTTTCTCCCGAACTTCTGTCTTGGGTATGGTTGGTCTGCCAGGGTGGAGCACATCAACCACCTTAAACACAATAAAAGTTTGTGAGTTGTGACATGATCCATTCACCACTGATCTCATTTCCTTTAATCATATATTCAATGATCCGTGAAGATAATGTAACATGCAGATTATCTTTATTGCTTACATGCACTCTATTCATTTGTAAGATTCAAGAGTCAAAGAATGAATCACCCCCCCCCCCCCCCCCCCCCACAAGCTCTAAATATAGTGTGGGTTCAGCAGGCACATACTAAAGATGATCTCTTCTAATTGAAGATTTGAATATAATTACACTAGCAATCAGAATCAACAACTTTGAAAATCAAATTCAGACGCATCAAAATTCCTTTTAAATAGATACCATTTGGCGCCTTGACAACAGGCGATTGGACATGAACTTCCTGGTACGTATCGTAGCTGTGTCCGCCTGGAAAGAAATGGTCAAACTTTTATAAATCATCAGACATATCTATCAAGGCCAAGGGATGGTTCAAGCTTGAAACTCAAGATGCTGTCAGCATCAGCAATTTCATGGGCGTTGGCAATTTATGCACTGCATTGCACGATAATAGAGAGTGTATGTATAAAAAATGTTGATCAAAATTTTCACTTTTCTCGGCCAGGCGCCAGGCGCCAGCCATTGACTCGGCACAGCGATGTATAGTCAATACTGAATACTAGGGCTTCAACAAGTACAGAATTTCGTGACCGGTTACTCATTAGTTTGTAACCGAACCGTAACCAGTTACTCGTCCAAAAATATAGAGCTAAATGAAAGCGGCATTATAAATAAAATAGTTATTTATTTCACATCCACCTACTTTGTTGTCCAAAGTAGATCTAACACCAATTTTTTTTGCATTTCGCATTTTATCAAATCTCCATGTCAAAAAGCCGCCTAAAACTCGACATTATTAGACGTCATTTTCACGTGAAAATATGCCATATTACGATGAATAAATATTCTATTTGGATTGGAGTATGATAAATCACTTCAATTCTGCAAGTTTGGGCGGAAATTTGAACGATGTGAAGTGTTTTAGGCTGAATTACGAGGTTGCAAAATACGTTCACGATTAACCAGTCACAAAATCTGTAACCGGTTACACTCTGTAACCGAACCGTAACCCGTTAACTGAGTAGATCTACTCGTTGAAGCCCTACTGTCTACACTCAGCGCAAATTAAGTTATCCAATCGAACTTCGAGAGGGAGTACAATAAGCAAAATGTAAGATTGAAGCACACTGGAAAAACAATAGAAAAATCCACAATGTTGAAGCCAGTTACAGCTTAGGTTTTAAAGTGGGGGTCCAGTCAAAATCAAAAGTGTCTAAATTTTGACATGTGAAAAAGTGTAACTCATGGATTAAGGCAGTTTTTACAGAATGTTGATATCTCAATTTGGTAAAAAGTTATAACAACATTTGTGTAGTACTTTCCCGCCAAAATTGACACCTAATTAAGTATTATAATGAGTATTCATGACGTCACACCAGTCTTTTAAGATAATTAGCAACATATAACTCTTGATATTTCACCTTTTGTTAACATTTTTTTGGTCTTAACTATTTTGTCGTGTTTGGTATTAAACATAATCAGAATTTGATAACCTAATTTCGTCACCAAGTGAACAACGCCCGAAATACTGCCCTTAGCAACGGTGGTTGCTATGGGCCCAAACTTCATGAATATGCTAATTTTCCGTCAAAAATACATTATAACATTCATTTATTTAATTTAAAACATAAAATAAATGCCTTATCATCATGATAACTCTCTTTAGTTACGAGCAAAGTTCCTTAGCAACGGCGTTGCTATGGACAGTATCTAAGGGATTGATGGTATGGCGATGTTCGACTACACATATTTGTGGTATATTTTTCATTGGGATGCCATACAACAATATGTTTCGTGATAATATATATAAAGGACAC
The DNA here is from genome assembly GCA_949152475.1 of Terebella lapidaria. Lineage (NCBI taxonomy): Eukaryota > Metazoa > Annelida > Polychaeta > Terebellida > Terebellidae > Terebella > Terebella lapidaria. Next base: position 76,320,643 of record OX424555.1, read on the forward strand.
AGATTTAGCATCCGAATATAACTAATTAAAACAGTTATACTGGTGTGACGTCATGAATACTAATTATAATACATAATTAGGTGTTAATTTTGGCGGGAAATAATTTGAATAGATCATCATAACTTTGGAACCAATTAAGATATCAACATCCTGTAAAAACCACATTAATTCACACGATTCACTCTATTTTCATATGCCAAAACTAATAAATTTCCTACTATGACCAGACTCTATCTTTAATATTGAAATTGCTTAACAGGTACACGTATTTGTCATAACAACATGAACAACATGGATCTAGTACACCATGATGAATCAATTGCACATATCTATCATCCTAACATGGGTTCATTTAAACTATGCTGGCTCGGTATATCGATGGATTTATTAAATTTATTTCACACCATAAAAGGTATAGATGTCACGCCTATGAGCGGATAATTTGTGGATTTTACATGCACTTTCAATGTACCATTTTGTGGCTTTCGATGGCCGCCGGAAAAGGAAATTTACATTGGTCACTAGCGACATCTGGCGAATGAAGCAATATCATCTAAAATTCAGAGGGGATTTAGCACCGGACCACACTGTGATCAGAGGGTAGTGACTATATGGTTTGGGGATGAGGCAATTTCTGTATGTCGTTCCAGGCGAAATAATCAAAATATTGGTTAGCATTCAATCTCAAATGTAACATGATATCAGATATAATAATGTTTATTATATAATAAATATAGAATACTACATGAATAGGTTCCAAAATTGAAACAACAAACGTGTACGACGATATTATTAGGCCTAAGCACAAAGCCACCGTGTTCGCATTTGGATTCATAATGAGGTTCCTGTTTGCCATCAAGATCTCCACCATGTAACTCAGGTATAGATAAACCATAGGAACAGTCTACTATGATTTTTTATGAAGTCACATTGTTAATTCCACCAATCAGAAGGTTCCCCTCTGTGTCGGATGAAGAGATTACAAACCTTTTGGATTACGCACACAGTACTGACACCTAATTACAGACCAAGGTAGGCATGCGTATATTTGATTTTGATGAGTATTTGTCAGCGAACGAGCACAATTTTGACACAAATGACTGGCTTTCGTTACCGGTATATAATTACTTAAATAAATCGCAAGTAAATTATTTGATTCAGTCATTGAGTTCGCTTGTAGATATGCCAACATGGAAAAGGAAGGAACTCAATTTTCCAAGACGTTTGAAAGATCTGATATTGCTACATAGGCCTACACAAAACGTCTACACAAAATTATGTAATAAAACAATTATGAACTTCACGTTTCGGTCAAATAGAGCATTCTTCAATGTGTATTGTTGATATTATGATTTGTTCAAAGTTAGGCCAATAACTGCAAAGCCAACCTCGACTTTCATTAACTCACTGCTACTATTAATATTTGCCTATCAATTACCTGAATGATTCTTTTATCATAATCTTCAAACATGTTGGACTGAAATGCCGTAACTGGGGAAGGTAGGGGAAGAGGGGGGCAAAGCGGGCCACCCCCAGTAATCACGTCATTGTTGTACCGGTAGATAGCGTTGCTAAATAACGTCAGTCATGTGCACCGATGAATGTTTAGCAAAAAAGTACACAGTTTTGTTTAAAGGGTCCAATCGTCCACAGTTTTTCATAAATCAAGAAAGTAGAATGGTTTCGGTACAAGAAACAATTAAAAGCAATATAGAGTATAGAATGTAACTTTATTGCAGATTTTGTGAAGATAATAACTGTGGATTTCGTTTTTTGTGATGGTACTAGTTTTATGTTGTAGTTACAATTTGGTTGTAGTTGATACGATTTCATCATTTTAGCCCCTATAGGACAATATATTTGTATTGAGTTGTTACTAATAGTAATAGTATTGATCAGTATTATCTAGTTACTTGTTACTTTACTTTACTCTACTTTTTATTTATTTATTATTATCTATTTTCATGTATCTTTATCTGTATTTTCATCTTTTATTGGTTTTGAACATGTGTACTTAAAAATATTGTAACTTTTAATTTGGGAATTGCAACGTTATAAGCCTTGGCTTCTATACATTCCCTTTCAACAGCTATATTTTTTATGTAACTCTGTGGAATTGTTTTTGTCAATGTTGAAATAAACTTATCATTGAATATCCTTAGTATGGAAAGGGCCGGACATGCTAATTGCCTTTTAGTAATTGCTCATTGCTAGAAACCCATGAATGAGTTTTCGTTGCTCATTGCTAAGCGTATATAGGAAACTATCACCAGAATATTTTTTCAAGGAAATGCTGACATACTTGTGGTCACAAGTTCATAATGATGACATAATTTTATGGGAAAACGTGTGTTTGTGTTCTCTCTGCCTTTCTGGAGGCAAAGTGGGCCATGCTGAACTTTTTTCGCATCGTTCGCAATTTTCAATAGACTGTTTCTGCGTGACTATTGTGGTCGTTTTTCAGAATATCACAATTCCTTATATGATCACAACGCTGAAAAGATTGCTCAAAAACATAGGCGTGACGTATATGGAAAGTCGGTGAGACATGCGAGAAATGACATGTGAGAAGCGATATGTGACATGCGAGAAGCGAGAAATATTGCCTACATGAACATGTTCCATAGTAGTAGGACTTGGCCTTAAAGTAAGTTGGGTGGCCCGCTCTGCCCGCTCTTCCCCTATAATGGCATCATTAATATGCTGTGAAGATTTGTTCGCCTCAGATAGTGTTCTCACACACAAAACAAAAACCAGTATCCTTATTATTACATTTTACACCCTCAACTCAAGTTTTGAATTAAGTTAGTTCATTCTCAATAAGAATCCACGTGTAAATGCCTACACGTTTTTGCTTATGTTTTTTTTCTGTGGTGTATAGTAGCCTCCGAAAGTTCATATTTTTATTTCTTTTATTATTCAAGTTGTAGGTAAAGTCACTCCACATTCTGGGGTGAATGTCACTTCACACTCTGGGGTGGATGGCCAGACCCACAGTATCCCAGAGTGTGAAGTTACTTTACCTATTCAAGTTGAAGCGTATTTTATTTTTTTTCCTTTGTTTCAATTTCTATTTATAATCTATAGATCGATAGAATGCAGTTGGAACTATGCCAATTTATTGCATGTTAGCATAAATGTACATGATTGTTTACGGACTACTGGTATCTATTTGGCGTAGATTCAAACCAAGAAAATATAAGAATGTGCTGAGTCCACACAGTAGCTGTATTTTATTAATCTCTGACAGTTTGTTTACCCAGGCCAAGTCGGACGCAATCAAATGTAATATCTACTAAAATACTGGGTTACCACTCTAGATTCTTCCTTTTAACGCAACAACACGTGTGTATACACTATATAACTAGCACTGTCTGTATACCGATGCTTAAAATTTGTTAACGAAGAAAACTTTGTAGGCGTATCGTGGGCGATAATAGGGCGTTATGGCTGCATGACGGATTCTGAGCTAGCCCAGAGAGTGTAGAACAGAGAGGTTTCACTCTGCAAATTTCCATTGTTTACCATTTTCCCTCATAAAGCACTGTAATCCTGGCGGCTGGGTGCGGTGTTGTAGTTTATCGTCCACAGAGACTACAGCATCGTTCGGGTCGCTTTTTTATCCAAACCAGACCCTCGTATCAGCCGCATCACTCCTGAAATTTCAGGAGCGTAGGAACGAATAACCGCCGATCAAAAAATTCTATGTTTGTGCTTCCGCACAAGAAAGTTCTTAGAAATGACACATAGTAGATGTTATCTGTATCGAATGCGCCACATAAATGTATGTACTTCCCATTCTTTTGCACAGATTATCTGCGAAGTATAAGTAGCAGATGCCTGGGTTTAGTTTGTTCACAATTTGTTTTTAATGTAGTGTGCTTGAGGCGATATGAACTACTTTTCAGTGCTATCCCAGAATCCTGTGGGGGTGACACGAGCGTTTGGTTTTGCCGAGTGTATTGTGGGTTACGTCATTTCGTTTTGTAATTATATTTTCTCATTCATAAATTCATTTCATAGTACTAGTACATATAGTAAACAGATTCATTCATAAACCTACACCATCTGTCATGAGTGCAACCAGTTCAAAGTACAAAATGGTTCCGGTAGAGTGGAACCTCTCTGTTCTACACTCTCTGGCTAGCCCCAGATGGCGCCACCTACTCTAAATATCGGTTTGGTCCACCACTCGACCAAGCCAATATTTAGAGTACGTGGAGCAATCTGGGGCGGATTCTGAGCTAGCTGAGTGACCGCACAAAAGAACGATTGAGGTGTTGGTGCAATTGTTGGTTTGATTGTAGAGTTTAATATTATATACTAGTAAATATATATATGAATTTCACAACTGTAGCAGTGACTTAAATGTGTCACAGTCACAGTGGTTTCAAAAAACAACATACTTAATATAAGATTGTCAATTGGTTGTTTTCGATGTATAATAAATATATTATAAACAAGACGTCAAGGCCTAAAGATGCCTTGGAGGCATTTCGGTGTTAGGACTAATTCATAATATATAAAACATGTTTTATATAATGACGAAGATAATTAGATTTTTTTAGATAATGACGAAAATGAAAAAAGTTCATCCATAAAACTCTCAAGACATGTTTGTATAGGTCGACGAGTATAAAAATAACGTCCATTTCACGCACCGTTTCCGAAATATCGACGAAAACAAAAAATGCCAACTCGGCAAAAAAAATTTGGGTCAAGGTCAAAGTTCATTCATAATACCCCTAAGACATGTTTGTCTAAGTTTACGAGTCCAAAAATAACGTCCGTTTCGCTCCACGACGCACCATTTCCGAGATATCGACGAAAACGAAAAATGCTGAGTCGGCAAACAAATTTCGGGTCAAGGTCAAAGTTCATCCATAATACCCTTAAAACATGTTTGTCTAGGTTGTCGAGTAAAAAAATAACGTCCGTTTCGCTCTACGACGCACTGTTTCCGAGATATCGACGAAAACAAAAAATGCTGACTCGGCAAATGAATTTCGGGTCAAGGTCAAAGTTCATCCATAATACCCTTTAGACATGTTAGTCTAGGGTGACGATTCCGAAAGTAACGTCCGTTTCGCTCTATGACGCACCGTTTCCGAGATATCAGCGAAAACGAAAAATGCCGACTCGGCAAAAAAATTTTAAGTCAAGGTCAAAGTTCATTCATAATACCCCTAAGACATGTTTGTCTAAGTTCACGAGTCCAAAAATAACGTCCGTTTCGCTCCACGACGCACCGTTTCCGAGATATCGACGAAAACGAAAAATGCTGAGTCGGTAAAAAAATTTCGGGTCAAGGTCAAAGTTCAGCCATAATACCCTTAAAACATGTTTGTCTAGGTTGTCGAGTCAAAAATTAACGTCCGTTTCGCTCTACGACGCACTGTTTCCGAGATATCGACGAAAACAAAAAATGCCGACTCGGCAAATAAATTTCGGGTCAAGGTCAAAGTTCATCCATAATACCCTTTAGACATGTTTGTCTAGGGTGATGATTCCGAAAGTAACGTCCGTTTCGCTCTACGACGCACCGTTTCCGAGATATCGGCGAAAACGAAAATTTGTCTAGGCACATTTGTCTAGGTCTACCCCTAAGACACGTTTGTCTAGGTCAATGAGTCCAAAAATAACGAGTCCGAAAATATCGCCGTTTCGCTCTACGAAGCACCATTTCCGAGATATCGACGAAAACGAAAAATGCCGACTCGGCAACAAAATTTCAGGTCAAGGTCAAAGTTCATCCATAATACCCCTTAGACAGATTTGTCTAGGGCGACGAGTCCGAAAATAACGTCCGTTTCGCTCTATGAAGCACCGTTCCGAGATGTTGACGAAAACGAAAAATGCCGACTCGGCAAAAAAAATTCAGGTCAAGGTCAGAGTTCATCCATAATACCCCTAAGACATGTTTGTCTAGGTCGACGAGTCCGAAAATATCGCCGTTTCGCTCTACGAAGCACCATTTCCGAGATATTTTACGAAAACGAAAAATGCCGACTCGGCAAAAAAATTTCGGGTCAAGGTCAAAGTTCATCCATAATACTCTTTAGACATGTTTGTCTAGGGCGACTAGTCCGAAAATAACGTCCGTTTCGCTCTATGACGCACCGTTCCGAGATGTTGACGAAAACGAAAAATGCCGACTCGGCAAAAAAAATTCAGGTCAAGGTCAAAGTTCATCCATTATATCCCTTAGACATGTTTGTCTAGGGCGACGAGTTCGAAAATAACGTCCATTTCACTCTACAACGTACCATTTCCGAGATATGCAGGATGCCTCAAAGATGACTCAGCAAAAATTATTTCGACCTCTAGGTCAAAGGTCGTTTGACGTATCGATCCCGAAATCAATAGGGTTCTTCGCTGGTGGTATATAAACCACCATGCAAAGTTCTGCAACTATTGCCTGAATAATTTTTGAGTTATCGTCTGGAAACCAAGTCTCAAAATCAGCCTTGATTCCATCCTCACGGACCTCATGGACCTCGGAGCCGGATCAAAAAAATAATACCCCTTAAACATGTTTGTGTAGGGCGACGAGTCCGAAAATAACGTCCGTTTCACTCTACGATGCACGGTTTCTGAGATATGCAGGAAGCCTCAAGGATGAATCAGCAAAATACTAGACGTTAAGGCCTAAAGATGCCTTGGAGGCATTTCGGTGTTAAGACTAATTTATAATATTTATAACATGTTTACCATAGGCTCTACAACACACTGTTTCAAAGATATCGACGAAAACGAAAAAAGCAGACTCGGCAGAAAAATTCAAGGTCAAGGTCAAAGTTCATCCTTAATACCCCTTAGACATGTTTGTCTAGGGCGACCAGTCCGAAAATAACGTCAGTTTCGCTCTACGACGCACCGTTTCCGAGATATCGACGAAAACCAAAAAATGCCGACTCGCCAGAAAAATTTCAGGTCAAGGTCAAAGTTCATCCTTAACACCCCTTAGACATGTTTGTCTAGGGCGACAAGTCCGAAAATAACGTCAGTTTCGCTCTATGACGCACCGTTTCCGAGATATCAATGAAAACCAAAAAATGCCGACTCGGCGAAAGCATTTCAGGTGAAGGTCAGAGTCCATCCCTAATACCCTCAAGACATGTTTGTCTGAGGCAACGTGTCCGAAAATAATGTCAGTTTCGCTCTACGACGCACCGTTTCCGAGATATCGACGAAAACCAAAAAATGCCGACTCGGCAGAAAAATTCAAGGTCAAGGTCAAAGGTCATCCTTAATACCCGTAAGACATGTTTGTCTGAGGCAACGTGTCCGAAAATGATGTCAGTTTCGCTCTACGACGCACCGTTTCCGAGATATCGACGAAAACCAAAAATGCCGACTCGCCAGAAAAATTTCAGGTCAAGGTCAAAGTTCATCCTTAACACCCCTTAGACATGTTTGTCTAGGGCGACGAGTCCGAAAATAACGTCCGTTTCGCTCTATGACATACTGTTTCAGAGATATCGACGAAAACGAAAAATGCCGACTCGGTGAAAAATTTTTAGGTCAAGGTCAGAGTTCATCCATAATACCCTTAAGACATGTTTGTCTAGTGCCACGAGTCTGAAAATAACATCCGTTTCGCTCTACGACATACTGTTTCCGAAATATCGACGAAAACGAAAAATGCCGACTCGGCGAAAAAACTTCAGGTCAAGGTCAAAGTTCATTGATAATACCCCTTAGACATGTTTGTCTAGTGCCACGAGTCCGAAAATAACGTCCGTTTCGCTCTATGACGCACCCTTTCGGAGATATCGATGAAAACGAAAAATGCCGACTCGGCAGAAAAATTCAAGGTCAAGGTCAAAGGTCATCCTTAATACCCCTTAGACATGTTTGTCTAGGGCGACAAGTCCGAAAATAACGCCTGTTTCGCTCTACGACGCACCGTTTCCGAGATATGCAGAAAACCTCAAGGATGACTGGGCGAAAACTCTTCCGACTTCTAGGTGAAAGGTCGTTTGACGGATTGATCCCAAAATCAATAGGTTTCTTCCCTGTTGATACATGTTGTATATGAACCTCCATGCAAAGTTCTGCAGCCATTGCCTACATACTTATATCGTGCAGAAACAAAGTCCAAAATACGACATTGATTTCATCCTCACGGACCTCCCGGACCTCGGATCCGGCTGGAATACGATAGGGTTCTTCCACATACATGTAATATGTCTGACCAATGCTGAAAATTTGGTGAAGATACATCGAGGCAAACTAAAGTTATCGGTCGGAAACCAAAACGGCGGAAAAAAAAAAAATTCTGCTAAAACCATAAAGGCATTTCTTCCGAAATGCCTTAATTGGGGCCCTGAGGAGTTGAAAATTTCTTGCCCAGGTACATGTATCCCAATCCAGTTTGTCTGAGTCTTATGTCATATTCGACGTATTCTGCAAAACGTTAATATTGGCCAAATAGGAGTTTTTTGACGTATTTTGTGAAACTCGGATAATTTTTGGGGGCATTTGGGATAGGTCAATTCGAGTACCCATCGACTCGACCAGGCCCTATTATCAATGATTGTCAATTGGCTGTTGTCTAACTTGTCCGGGTGTAATAAGGGGTACCGGTATGCAGGATGGCCACTGCTGCCTGCCGGGCAGTGTCGATGGCCGCCTTCACATGATATTTTGATAGGATCCTGTACATTAATTGAAGAAGAAGATGTCAGTGTTGATTAAAATGAGATGTTGTGGTGACCTTATATTTTTGTTCATATACCCAGCTGTTATATAGGGTGGCTATTCACGTCGGTGGCCATAGCACGTGGTGAGCGTCCTGACAGTCCGATGAGTCATGTCGCTTGGGCTAGTGTTCTGTGTGTGTGTCTACAGAAGTCTTTCAATGTCCCCGGTGCAAACTCTAGTCTATTGCTTCACACTTCGGGTCAATCAGTAATGTTCTGTCATAATGAATTTTGCCAACCAGATATGTAGCATGTTTGAATTTGAACAGCAGAATAGCTAACTACTGTATATCATGCCAATATTTAATTATCTCACATCTTCTACTTAACCAAATACACTGAATAATTTGAATATATGTATTATTCCTCATTAAAGGTTTGTTTGTGTGCTGTGGAACAATCAATCTGTCTCAGGCTAGAATGAGTAGCCCGCCTCCAGCTAAGAGGCTGAAGCAATCCACCATTGTTGAAGCATTCAAGGAACAACAAAGTCTGGAAACAGATGGTGACAAATATTCTGAACAAGGACTTTCTGACACGCAGCCCGATATGTTTGGTTCTGATGATCCAGTGAAACAGTTCAGAAAGTTCCAGAGCAGTGAGAAGAACAAAACAGGCGAAATCAGGTATATAAGTTTTGAATGTACTCAAAGCCTACTATTAAAGCTAAGTTCAGCATACATCTCACATATGTTCTATCATGGAGATTGCGGATATACATGTGCTAAAAATCATTGACTTTGAACACAATGTCAACGCTGGCTGCGTGTCACACATTTGTACTTATTTTATCGAAGGCGGCCAAAGTTTTCACCCGCCAAACGACAAGACGATGTCAGATATAATAAACAGCAAGATAATCCATGTGAGTACATACTTTTGTACTTCCCTGATGTTTCATACACAATGTTAACTCCAAATAAAACATGTTTCATATTCTGCTAATGCTTCTCTTCTGAATGATATGCAGGTGCGAGTGCTTCAACTTCATCCACATCCCGACAGGCAGATGAGGACCAAGTAGACTCGCAGACATCTGTGGCAAGCTCTGGTGATGGTGCTCAGGGTCCCAGGAGTCCTCCATTGTTTGAGTTCGTGTCACTTGCTGTATCAGTTTCCTTTTGTTATACTGCATTAGAATATCTCTCAGTATAATGGAATTGTTCATGGATATTTCCATTTGATCATAGTTCTGACATAGAGCTGCTGGAAGATCCTGACCCTTCATTATCTGCACCGGTCAAGGATGCTGCGGCCAGTGTTTCTATGGTAACATACTGCTTCTATCTTTTTCGCATTGAATTCATTATATCAGTTGCAGAGTAATAAATGTGAGTACTGTTCAGCTAAGATGGCCTGAATTTATATTGTGATAAAATCATTGATCAGTTTACTACTGTCAAGTGTTATCCATAGGGCACACCTATAACAGACCTATACACATACCCAAAGAGTCTACCACCAATGGGCGAACTAGCATCATCCAGACATCACACTGTCCTCGTAAAGGTATATTATGACACATATTTCTTTCCTATCCAGGCAAATTATATTGCTGTATATTGTCTGTCACTACATGGATATCCCAGTATGGGGTTTCAAATCATTATAAATGCTCAACTCTTCTCTACAAACATATTGTTTGCTTCATGACAGACCCCATACAAATGTGGAGAAATGCCTGAACCACACCCCAAAGGTTATGTAGACAGATGGGATGCAGATCACGTCCGAATGCCGTGTTCTCCTGAAAACCTCTACCCTGTCGAGGGCAAGGTAATGTCACAAACAGGACTGGAAATAGGGTGCACTGTTCATGTAAGTAATTATTGCTTGTATACCGGTGTATGGCATACTGTTTGTAAATACTGGTGTGTGGATTATGTGTACAGGCTTATGTCTGTGTTGTACTATGTGTACAGGCTGGTTCCAAGGCACTCAAGAGCCGCTGGGAACTCATTGAGGAGGCATTGTGCCAAGGAATATCATCATCACTTGACCTGGAGGTAAGGCAATACACAGCACTTCTCTTCTTTCAAATTAGTTCTATCCATCTTGACAACAATCACTGATACATCACTTAAATAAATCAAGGTATATATAACAGTTTCTGGTTGTAGGAGGCTATTTTGACATACAACACCAGGTATAATCAGCGATGGGATTTCACAGGACTTCACTCCTTCTTCACAGAGGTGAGACTGCAAAATTGAGTAATGGGTGATTTAGGTTACTTGACCTTTGGTTCGATAACCTATTGCCGTGGTGTTGCATCTGTCGTCCGTTGTCGTCGGCTTCCCTCGTCGTCCGTCTACATTTTTATCTTTAAAGTTTACAGTCGAATCATTCTGAAATTTTGCACAAAAATGCCTAAAAGTATTTCGAGAGGGAGGTAGTTTATTTTATACATCACCAATCTAAACTACTACATGCTCCTTTCCGATCCTTTGGATCGTTCTGGATAGAAATTCGCGTACTGAAAGCAAGGCACGATCGTCTGCCTGCATGACTCGAGCGCTCCTTTTGCCGCCAAAACCGCCGCGCATATGCGCGCGCAGCTGCGCAGAAGCTTCACTTTTCTGTCCACCGCCATTTTTGCTTGGCAGCTTTGGATTTTGGTTCCCGGTGAATTCGTAGAATTTAGTCTGCAAACTAGACTTTTGCGATATATTCTTACGGAATTTCACCTGCCACGTTCATAGACATCGTTTTGTGTCTATTTGGATAAGTATCGGTCGATAGTTTGTTACTTGCTAGATCGTCAGCGATTTGTTTAGCCAGTTCACCCTATTATCGTCCATCCGTCGTACTTGATAGTGTACTTGTTGTTTACATCTATCAATAGTTCTACGTTAATTTTCTACTGTATATATTGTGTATACGTATACTGTAGTTTATATATTCGTAGTCCTCTTAGGGTTCTTTTTTCAGCGCGGTCTCAGGTTTGCATATTTTGCCCGCCCTGTTACTGTGTGTGGTTAGTTCCCTTGTGTGATCATGACTTCACAATCCTCCCTTGGTACCGGTGCCATGGACGAACGTCCATGCCCGAAGTGTCTGGTCAATACCCTCCGAGGAGGGGAGAAACACAGTGTGTGTTTCGACTGTTTAGACCATGGCCCGGTATCTATGGAGGATTTGAGGTGTGATCTGTGTCGTTTCTGGCGTCCCTCTTCCTTCGTGCAGGCGACTGCAAAGTATTCCGAAGCCTCGTTGGCTCGTCGGGATGCTTTGAGGCTTGCGGAAGCTTCGGCTCCGCAAGTCCGCCAGTCGCCCATGGAGGTGGAGACTCCGCCTGTGACGGCACAGATTGCGTCCGGTGTTAGCCAGCCCCTGGGGCTAACACAGGACATGGTCAACGCGGCTGTGCAATCTTTCTTTGCACAGTCGTTATCGTCCCTTCAGGGTCCCCTCCTGCCGGGTCTCTCTTCCCTGCTTGGACAGGGAGTCCCGGCCGGTTCTTCGGCTGCCCCTTCGTCGCAGGGAGAGCTTGCTCCCCCTGCTGGCAAGAAGTCGAAATCTTCTAAGAAGAAGGTTTCAGTTCTTGCCAAGGCGAAAGCAGCCAAGGAACCGCACTCCACCTTCGTCGTCCCTCAGTCGGGGCCGATCGAGGTGGAGGGGTCCGTAGTCTCTTCCCCGGGGCCTTCCAAGAAGAGGAAGCGTGCTTCCTCTAAGCGCCGTGGTGCTGAGACCACATCGATTTTCGATGTGGCTCAGGCTTCGTCCGACCTCTCGGTGGGCGACGATCAGGCTTCGGGCTTCGATCGGCGGGGCAGCTTGGATGGCTCGTTCGGGTCCTCGGTCTCGAGGTTCGAGGGGGGAGAGTTCCCTTTGTTTGGGGGTGAGGCTCTCGATCGTTCGTGCGATCGGGAGTCTTCACTTGGCGGTCGTGCTCCTGGTCCTCGATCAGGGCACGATCGGGCGGGTGGTGCTGGGGTCGTTCCTCAGGGCCACTCAAGTCCTGTGTACGCGGATGTAAGTCGCCGGACGGGCGCGATCGCTGAGCAGGCATTCCCTCGCCCGTCCTTTGATGTACCCTTGGGGTCATCGAGGTCTTCGATCGGACCTGTGAGGTCCAACGATCGGGGGGGTCGAGTGGAAGCTGATCAGGAGTCGTCCTCCTCGGAGGATGAGACTTCCGATCAGGCCGGGGGTTCTAACTTCCGGTGGGCTTTGGAGTCGGTCGCAAGGCGAATGGACTTGCCGATCGATGCTCCAGGGCCCTCACGGGGAACCGGTAGGTTCGCGTCGGCGCCAGTTCGTCGGCCGATCCGGCTCCCTGTGGCTCCCGCGTTGGTCAAGTCTTTCGACAAGATCAACAAGGGAGTTACGGCTAAGAAGGATGTGGCTCGTACGGAGTCGACATTCCCGACTAGCCGTGTTCGACCTGAGTCGATCGACACCTATCGGACTGTAGAGTCCGAGGGTGGACATCAGACTTCCGTCCCGGTCGAAGACCCTAACCTTCACCTGCTTTCCCGGAAGCAGGGTACGGTCTGGTCAGCTTATGTGAAAAAGGCTCGCCTTTCTCACTGGCAGACGCTGTCTCATCAATTGATGGGGCAGCTCTCGTTGACAGATCACCTGACCACCTTGGTTCAGGAGTTTGTGGACGAGGCGGATCTGGAGGAGGGGAGTCGCGCCAACATACATGCAGCACTCGGCGTCTTGGCCGGAGTGGTCCATGCTGCTGAGCGTGACAGTGCGCACCTGGGCGCACAATTGGATCTCACCATGCGTGATGCTGATCTCCGTCTGCTTGACGTGTCCGCTACGGACGTCGCTGAGCTACGTGGGAGGCCGCTCTTTTCAGGCTATACCTACGCCAACCTCTCTCGATCGGATATTTCCGTCATGCGGGAACATCTCCGGGATGAGGCTATGGCCAAGGCTTTGCTTGGGAAGTCGGCGGGGTCTGGGACAGGCAAGAAGACCAAGGGTCAGAAGCCTGCCCAACCTCAGGCACCACATGCACCCGCTTCTACGCAGCCGCCCTTTCGTGGGGCGCAGCCTCCCCCTCCCCAGGGGGATGGCAAGCGCGGAGGCAAAGGGGGTGGACGCTTCAAGGGCAAAGGGAAAGCTTCTGGTAAGAAGTGACTCGTTGCGGGAAAGCGTAGGCTCTGTGGAAGGTTCAGTTCTTTCGGAATTCGATCTTCCACAACCTGGTCCAGTCGGGGGACGCCTGGCTCAGTTCGTCCAGAACTGGAGCGATCTGGCGTCGTCAGACAATTCAGTCGTGGCATGGGTGAAGTTCGGTCTCACCTTCAGATGGGAGGCTGGAAAACCACCGATCAGACCCAAAGCGTGGTTCTTCCCTGTGCCCGGCGATCGGGAAAAGTTTCAGCTTCTGCAGCACGAGGTGCAGCAGTTGCTAGAGAAACGTGCGATCGAGGTGGTCAAGGACGAGAGAGGATTCTATTCTCTCATCTTCCTAGTGCCGAAAAAGACAGGCGGGTGGCGTCCCGTTTTCGATCTGTCAAACCTCAACAAATTCCTGATCATACCCAGGTTCAAGATGGAGTCGGCGCTTTCCGTCCAGAAAGCTCTGTCCAAGGGGAAGTGGGCAGTCAGTATCGACGTCAAAGACGCGTACTTACATGTGCCAATACACCCAGCCGATCGGCGATACCTCAAGTTCGCCTTCGAAGGTTCGGTGTATCAGTTCAGGGTACTTCCTTTTGGAGTAGCCACCGCCCCTTACGTGTTCACCCGTATCGTAAGGACGATGGCAGCCAGGTTTCGATCGGTTGGAATTCAATTCCACCATTATATCGACGATTGGTTAATCATAGCCGACTCCCCGTCTCAGGCTATAGAGCAATCCGGGTTCGTCCTCAGGTTGGCGACCAGCCTCGGCTGGATCCCCAATTGGGCGAAGTCTCATCTGTCCCCGACACAGAGGTTCGAGTATGTCGGGGTAGATTACGATCTAGAGCGAGGAGTAGCTCTTCCTCCGCGGAAGAGAGTTCTCAAGGCGATTGCGGCGATGGAGGTCGCGCTGACGCAGTCGTCGATCACAGCTCGACAGTTTCTGTCCATCATCGGTCTGTTGGCGTCGATGGAGAAACAGGTGCCGTTCGGCAGGTGCTTCCTCAGACCCATTCAATGGTGTCTAGCGTTGCAATGGCGGATACTCACCGATCGACTAGACCAAGTCGTATCGGTGGACGATCGTGCTCGGGAAGCAATGCATTGGTGGCGGGACCATCGGAATCTTTTCCGAGGGATGCCACTCGCGGAGTATCTGTCCGATCGGACCTTCTTCACCGATGCGTCAGAATTGGCTTGGGGAGCTCATATGGACGAGCACGAACTCTCTGCTGTGTGGAACACGAGCGAGAGGGCGTTGCACATCAATGTCCTAGAGCTGCGAGCGGTGAGACGTGCGTTCGAGATCTGGGGGCCTCAGAGTCCCCCAGGGACGAAGTGGTTGGTCTTCACAGACAACAGCACAGTAGTGGCGCACATAAACAAACAAGGTGGAACTCGGTCGAGTCAGCTTTGTTTGGAGGCCGAGTGTCTGATCAGGTTTGCCTTCAAGTACCGTCTGTTTATCAGGGCGAGGCACCTGCCGGGTCACAGGAATGTCCTAGCGGACGCTCTGTCGAGACCGGACAAGATCATAGGCACGGAGTGGAGTCTGCATCCGGGGGTGTTTCGGCGCGTTTGTCAGGCGTTCGGGACACCGAACATAGACCTGTTCGCAACCTCTCGGAATCACAAGCTCCCGGTCTACTTCTCACCTCTGCCAGAGAGCGAGGCACTGGCTGTGGACGCGATGTCTCAGTCGTGGGACGGGATGTTCGGGTATGCGTACCCGCCAACTCGATTCCTAACAGAAGTGCTGCACAAAGTAGCCAGGTCTCAGTGCGAGATTCTGTTGGTGGCGCCATGCTGGCCGATGCAGGCGTGGTTCCCCCTGCTACTGTCCCTCCTGATCGATGTACCACGGGTTCTCCCGATCGAGGACAGGTTGCTGAAGCAACCGGGGCGGGATATATTTCACGATTCCGTCCACGTGCTCAAATTACACGTCTGGAGGCTATCGAGCGATCCTTCCAGGAGGCAGGATTTTCTCAGCAGGTGTCCGTACATCTCGCGAGAAAGAATAGGAGATCCTCCTCTAAAACGTATGAGGCTAAATGGAGAGTATTCGTACGTTGGTGTAACGGAAGGCGCATTGATCCGCTCTCTGCCCCTCTGAATGCAGTGCTAGACTTTCTCTGCTATCTCTTTGATAGGCTTAATTTGAAGCCTACTACGATCGAGGGATACAGGTCCATGCTGGGCCCTGTATTCCGTGCTAGGGGGATCGATTTAACTAATAATCGTATCCTTGCTGATCTCTTGGCGTCCTTTAGGACGCAAAGGCCACGTGGAGTTCCTACTCTACCGGATTGGGACATGGCTTTTGTGCTATATTGTCTTACTAAAGCACCTTGGGAGCCTCTCAAGGAAGTTTCCTTGCAGAGGTTAACTCTTAAGACTTTCCTGCTAGTTATGCTAGCAAGTGGTCGAAGACGCTCAGATGTCGCGGCGATCGACGTATCGCGAGTCGCATTTGGCGCGGATGGGTCCGTTTCCTTATACCCAGTACGTGATTTTATGCCTAAAACACGTGCTGCAGTTGAGGGCGGGAAAGCGTTCTCCCCTATCGTAATTCCGTCACTGGGCGGTTACGTAGGACGGAATGAGCCGGACGCTCTATTGTGTCCGGTAAGAGCGCTGAAAATCTACATCGATCGTACCAGATCGATCAGGAAAGATCGCAAGCGATTATTTATTTCCTATCAGCCTAACAGGGCTACGGATATCTCCACAGCTACACTATCCCGATGGGTGAAGGTTGTAGTGAGGACTGTCTATGCGGAATCAGGTGCTGACGATCGAGTCACTTACAAAATATCGTCCCACCAAATCCGACACATCTCGATGTCTTTGGCGGCCAGGTCGAATATTCCGTTGGAATATATCGTGAGGGCTGGAATGTGGACTAATTCTACGACATTCATCGGGTTCTATCTGTCCAATGCTGCCGAACTTCAGGACCAGTCGTCCAGATTTAGACTGGGTCCGCTGGTCGTAGCGCAAGCTGTTGTTTGAACCAGCTGGACAGAAAAGTCTTGGTTTTAACGTGCACGTGTATATAAGCAACGCTTTGTGTTTGTGTTTGAATTCTTTATGTTACGGTCTCAAGTAGAGTTCCGTTTTCCACCGATGGGTGAAGAAGAAATTCGTGCATGTCGGAGGCAAGCGATCGCACCGCTAGGTGAGTATCTTTATTATTACTAAAGATATATTGAAAATGTAGCATTTTAGCGATTCGCTTGAAATCAAGACTATCGTCTGTTTTCATGACTCTCTAGCACTACTGCTCCACCGCCTATCCTTTGATTCTAAGGAGCATGTAGTAGTTTAGATTGGTGATGTATAAAATAAACTTCCCAAATTTTAATTGTAAATTTGCCGTTTATTGTTATTACTCACCTCTAAACTACTACAGTAAAGGCCCTCCCATCCATCCCCGCCAGTTATGTGCTAGGGGCTTCCTTTTGTCGTTTGTTGGACAGAAAAGTGAAGCTTCTGCGCAGCTGCGCGCGCATATGCGCGGCGGTTTTGGCGGCAAAAGGAGCGCTCGAGTCATGCAGGCAGACGATCGTGCCTTGCTTTCAGTACGCGAATTTCTATCCAGAACGATCCAAAGGATCGGAAAGGAGCATGTAGTAGTTTAGAGGTGAGTAATAACAATAAACGGCAAATTTACAATTAAAATTTGGGAAATTTTTAGTTTTTTGATTTTCAATTTTTTTAAAAAAAATAGCGGCCAATTTTGGACTTCAACGGTCGTTTTCTCAAAATCTGTTCAGTAACTTTTTTTCTTATTGAAGCATAACACTTATCATATATACCCCTGCGATGTGTATGAGTTTCGTGGCCATTTTGGGCCCAAACTCGGCCCAAATAGGACTTTCCCATGTTAAATTCTCCTAATGGGACACATTTTGCCTAATATCTCACTTAATATTGAGATTAGAGTTTAGGAATCAATTGTAGACATATTGGAAATGATATATGCTGAATATTCTCGTGGCCTTGAATTTGACCTCTGACCTCATTTTCAAGGTCAGAGCACAAAATGGCTAATATCTTGCTTATTTTCGACTTTACAGCTTAAGAATCAATGGTGGACATATGGGAAATGATATTATATGTGGAAAATTCTGATGACCTTGAATTTGACCTTTGACCTCATTTTCCAGATTACAGGACAAAATGGCTAATACCTTGCTTCTTATAAACTTTACAGCTTAGAAATCAATTATGAATATTTAGGAAATGATATATGCAGATTATTGTCATGACCTCGAATTTTACCTTTGACCTTCTTTTCAAGTTATTATCGACTTTACTGCCTAGGAATCCATTGTGAACATATAGAGAATGATATATGCTGAATATTATGATTAGCCTTGAGGTTGAACCTCTGACCTCATTTTCAAGGTCAGAGAACAAAATGGTTAATATCTCGCTTATTATCGACTTTACAGCTTAGGAATCAATAGTGAACATATAGGAAATGATATATGCTGAATTCTGGTGACCTTGAATTTGACTTTTGAAAATATTTTCCAGGTCAGATCACAAAATAGTGAATGAAGTGTGGACACAAATTGTAAGAAATGATAGTATGAAAGGAAAAGCAGTGAAAGCTAGGAAATTTATTATACATGTATGATAATTATGTTTTGTTAATAGGTTGTTGAGGCAGAAGAAGCTGAGGCATTTTTCACACACACCATGCCAAAGATAGTGACATTGGCTCTGCAGTTACCACAACTTTGCAATCAGGTGTGTATACTTGTATGTTTGCATGTACAACCTCCATGAAGCTTGTTATTGGGATGTTCTGTATATGAAAACTGTCACTCCAACAGCTATCTGATTCCGATTGTTGCAGCCAATCCCGATGTTGAAGAAGCACCACAACCACACAATAACAATGTCTCACCACCAGGCGGCGTCTCTGCTCGCCAACGCCTTCTTCTGCACATTTCCCCGACGGAACTCCAACAAACGACAATCAGAGTACTCGACATATCCAGACATCAACTTCAGCTCGTACGATACATGAATTTATTTGTCATGAATCTCACCAATATTGAATATTTAGCCTTTTGATGAATGCATATAAAAGTGTAGAACATCAATTTTCTGGACATTCTTGAATTTTCCTCCAGGTTGTTCCAAGGAGGCAATCACAGAAAAGTGCACAGAAAGGCAGAGAAGTTGAAGTGTATCATAAACTATTTCCGACGTGTCACCAAAGAAAGTTAGGATTATTTCTTATTTTTCTTGCTTATATGAAATACACTTATCCAAGCCAGGTAAATGGATTAGAAAACTCTGTTATCTGAGTTAATTGAATTTCAAATACTTGTTAGCACCTTTTGATTTAATGTCAGATTCAAGAGAAATTACATATTCCATGTAAATCCAGTGTCTGGAGTGTGTTTTCCAGTGCCCCAGGGAACCTTAACATTCCGGAGACAGTGTATCAAGGAGTTCCCGCGATGGGACCTGTCGTCCTCCACACTCAGTCGCCTTCACGTGTCTGCCACGGGTAGAATAGAGGATGACGGCCTTGGAATGCTTCAGGTCTTACACACATCAGAAGCTAATGTTCAGTCAAAGTCATGTTGTGATGCAACAAACTGTCTCTATTAATTAATAATCTCAATATTCCCACATGATTCGGACGAACATAATTAATTTCAGGGCGTACTGTATTGACCTATTGACTTGCAGGTGGACTTTGCCAACAAATACCTGGGAGGTGGGGTATTGGGTTACGGCTGTGTTCAGGAAGAGATTCGCTTCCTCCTGTGTCCAGAGCTGATCTTATCTCGTCTCTTCACAGAGGTCCTGGACAGGAACGAGTGCCTCATCATGACCGGTGTGCATAACTTCATAATGTATCCCCTGTGAAGGTTCTTCCACTAGTTAAATAACATACACTGTGGACCATAAGATCTACTGTTGTTTACATTTGACTTGTGGAGTTTCCTGGTTGCATAACCAGTGAAGAATTACTTTCTATTTCTATCGCCAGGAAAATATTATTGGAGTGTTTCATTACCTAAATGTATACTTTGAATTTCAGGATGTGAAACATTCTCAAAATATACTGGGTATGCTGACACATTCAAGTGGGCGGGTGATTTTGTGGACACCACCCCAAGGTTTGTGTCAGATAATAGCTTGGTCCCTAAATTTATAAACTTGTGCAAAATTACTCATTAACCATACACTTGTATTTGTTACCATATTACACCTCTATAATAAACACTGTTTATGTATGTGTGTCTTTGTAATAAATAATGGTTTGACAGGGATCCTTGGGGCCGAAGGTGTACTGAGCTGGTTGCAATTGACGCCCTAGTCTTTAGAACATACCATGATCAGTTCCAAGAAAACCTTGTGAGACGGGAACTGAATAAGGTACGGTAGTCGCTTACTTGAAGTTTGCTTTCACACTCCTCATACTGTCTTGTGTATTTCTGGAATTCCAATGATAATTTGATGCAATAATAGAGTACTTGTTTGCAGTAGCCCATTCTGCCAGGAGTATTGGTGTTACATGTTATTGCAGGCCTACTGTGGTTTCCTGAGTCCCGGGGTGGGGCCCAGGCACCTCGCTGCAGTTGCTACTGGTAACTGGGGCTGTGGGGCATTCGGTGGTGATCTACAGCTCAAAGGTACCTACATTGCACGAGGTTTTGACAAAATTGTGAAAATGTGATAAATGATGGAATATCACGTCAAGTATCTCTCAATATATTCCATACCGATAGTCCATATTTGTCAGCCCTTTTGTGATTGAGAATTCTCTCCTGTCAGCACTGCTGCAGTTGATGGCTGCGGCCGAGGCAAAGCGAGATGTCTGCTACTTCACTTTCCACAACTTTGACCTGATGGAGGAGCTCTCGAAAATACATGACTTCTTCGTGTCCAAAGATCTGTCCATATGTAAGCCAAGATGTGTTCAGATAATATTATATACTTACGAAATAGCATGCCGAAACAGAAGGTACATGAACTCAATGGTTGAAAACAGCGGTAATATACGCCATTAAATGTGAGGTTAATGTCGTGTAAAAACCTGGGATATTGCACACATGAAGTGAGAGATATCAACTTTGTTTTGACAGCGGACATCTACAACTTGATCAAGCAGTACTATGACAACATCTGCTTGAGGAGCAGTCGCAACAGAAGGCCGAAAGTGACTCTGTATGAGTACATTTACACAGTGTACAGTGGCTATGATGAAGACACTGACCGAGCCCCAGACAGTGATGGTGATGTCAGTCAGGAAGTCCGATCCCATTGGGCTAACAAATACAGCCCTGACTATGCAGCCAACACGCCATAGAGTCCCAGTGTCCAAGAGTGTTATATGTTATCGTCCCTTTGTTGTTGTACAGTATATAATTTATCAAAAAAATTGTGTTAATGATTAAGTTCATGATGTCTTTAAGCTGGTGATTATTTATATACTCACGGTAATGAACAAACTAGAAATAATCATCAGGAGATATTTATTGTACATTTGGATTTATTGAAGTACAATAATGAGTCAAACATATACATGTATGTATTTCACAGAATCTACCACCAAAATGATAGTCGGCTTCATCCCTCATTATCATGAATAGAAAATATTACTTGTACTTTCAGATAGAATGGTACAATAAAGAGTTAAGGATACTTCACAGAACCTACACCAATATTATTATAGTCGGCATCCTCCAACTTCAACTTCATTTGAGTGGCTAAAATGGTAGAAAAATATAAATTTGTTTAAGGTGGGCGTCTTTCAACTGACCCACTGTTTTTTTTCGCATTAATTTGTTCAGTTTTTAAATTAACTTCCTGAATTTTCAGCAGCGATCATCATGCCAAGTGGCCTAATTTGGTATAAAATTTGGGAGAGTTTGGACAGTAAGTTAGTCTAATTGGCCTATAATAAATTTCTGGAGAAACTGGTCGTGGATTGCTGCCAACCACCGTACCATTCCTGTAGATAAGATTTTTACGTTTCATTATTTCATTATATATAAGCCAAATGGGCTAACTTTTTTGTTCACAATCCAATCTTTCTGAAATTTTGTACCAAATTAGATATCTAAGAATTATGGAAGCTGTGAAATAATTTGTGCATCTATCTGTAAAATTGATGAAGTTATCGGGGGAAACATGGGGTCAGAGTCCCTACGTTAATTAAGGCATTTCGGCAGAAATGCCTTTATGGTTTTAGCAGAATTTTTTTTTTTTTTTTTTTTTTTTTTTTTTTTTCTTTTTTTTCTTTTTCCGCCACTTTTGGTTTCCGGACGATAACTTTAGATTGCCTTGACGGATCCTTGTCAAATTTTCACCACAAGTCAGAAATGATATGTGGAAGAACCCTATTCTTTTTGAGCCGGATCCGAGGTCCGTGAGGTCCGTGAGGATGAAATCAAGGCTAATTTTGAGACTTGGTTTCCGGACGATAACTGGAAAAATATTTATGCAATAGTTGCAGAACTCTGCATGGAGGTTCATATGCCACCAGGGAAGAACCCTATTGATTTTGGGATCGATCCGTCAAACGACCTTTGACCTACAGGTCAAAATAATTTTTTGCTGATTCATCCTTGAGGCTTCCTGCATATCTCAGAAACCGTGCATTGTAGAGCGAAACGGACGTTATTTTCGGACTCGTCGCCCTAGACAAACATCTCTAGGGTGTACTTTTTTTTTTGATCCGGCTCCGAGGTCCGTGAGGTCCGTGAGGATGAAATCGAGGAACTTGGTTTCCGGACGATAACTCAAAAAATATTCAGGCAAAAGTTGCAGAATTTTGCACGGAGGTTTATATATCACCAGGGAAGAACCCTATTGATTTTGGGATCGATACCTCAAACGACCTTTGACCTAGAAGTCGAAATAATTTTTTGCTGAGTCATCCTTGAGGCATCCTGCATATCTCGGAAACGGTGCGTCGTAGAGCGAAACGGACGTTATTTTCGGACTCGTCGCCCTAGACAAATATGTCTAAGGGGTATTATGGATGAACTTTGACCTTGACCCAAAATTTTTTTGCCGAGTCGGCATTTTTCGTTTTCGTCGATATCTCGGAAACGGTGCGTCCTAGAGCGAAACGGACGTTATTTTCGGACTCGTCGCACTAGACAAACATGTCTAAGGGGTATTATGGATGAACTTTGACCTTGACCCGAAATTTTTTTGCCGAGTCGGCATTTTTCGTTTTCGTCGATATCTCGGAAACGGTGCGTCGTAGAGCGAAACGGACGTTATTTTCGGACTCGTCGCACTAGACAAACATGTCTAAGGGGTATTATGGATGAACTTTGACCTTGACCCGAAATTTTTTTGCCGAGTCGGCATTTTTCGTTTTCGTCGATATCTCGGAAACGGTGCGTCGTAGAGCGAAACGGACGTTATTTTCGGACTCGTCGCACTTGACAAACATGTCTAAGGGGTATTATGGATGAACTTTGACCTTGACCCGAAATTTTTTTGCCGAGTCGGCATTTTTCGTTTTCGTCGATATCTCGGAAACGGTGTGTCGTAGAGCGAAACGGACGTTATATTCAGACTCGTCGCACTAGACAAACATGTCTAAGGGGTATTATGGATGAACTTTGACCTTGACCCGAAATTTTTTTCCCGAGTCGACATTTCTCGTTTTCGTCGATATCTCGGAAACGGTGCGTCGTAGAGCGAAACGGACGTTATTTTCGGACTCGTCGCACTAGACAAACATGTCTATGGGGTATCATTGATGAACTTTGACCTTGACCCGAAATTTTTTTGCCGAGTCGGCATTTTTCGTTTTCGTCGATATCTCGGAAACGGTGCGTCGTAGAGCGAAACGGACGTTATTTTCGGAATCGTCGCACTAGACAAACATGTCTATGGGGAATTATTGATGAACTTTGACCTTGACCCGAAATTTTTTTGCCGAGTCGGCATTTTTCGTTTTCGTCGATATCTCGGAAACGGTGCGTCGTAGAGCGAAACGGACGTTATTTTCGGACTCGTCACCCTAGACAAACATGTCTAAGGGGTATTATGGATTAACTTTGACCTTGACCCGAAATTTTTTTGCCGAGTCGGCAGTTTTTGTTTTCGTCGATATCTCGGAAACGGTGCGTCGTAGAGCGAAACGGATGGTATTATCGGACTCGTCGCCCTAGACAAACATGTCTAGCGGGTATTATGGATGAACTTTGACCTTGACCCGAAATTTGTCGCCATTTTTCATTTTCGTCGATATCTAGTATTATAAATTATTCATCACACCGAAATGCCTCCAAGGCATCTTTAGGCCTTGACGTCTAGTTATACATGTATTCAGGATTGCGATTCACATACTAAAGCTTCCTGATAGCATGATGGGAGCATGTACATACTGGTGTTTTTATATACAATGATGTTCATGTATACAGATTATGCAATATTGTCTTCATTGTTGTGTATAAATGAAAACATTGGATTTTAGAGGGAAGTAAACAATATAGCTTCAAAGCTAGGTTAGATCTACATGCACTAGATCATGAACTAGATTTGTGAATAAACAAAAATAATTGTTCTGTGTTATTTTCTTGAAACATATGAAGACTTTTATTGTAGGACTTGATGCAATTGAGCTGCTGGTTATTTTTGAAGAAAAATTTATAATATCCAAAGCATTGTAAATTAGATCTATAGCCTACTGTAATGTAAGAAAATCTGAAATTGTAGTATGATTTGCCTTGTGCCACACTAACGTGGTTTTGCATTTTATTTGTTCATAAAGTAACAAGATTCAGATAATTAGATCTTGTCTAACGATATTTACACATAAAAATTCAACATGGGGACATTTTCATTCAATCAGTTTTACCTGATAATGGTATATAAAAGAAAACTATCGAAAATGAGCAGAACACTCATGTCGTGCAACCGCTTCCCAGAAATATTCATCATAATGCACCCGTTTTGGAAGGTTGGCCTCCTTTGTTAGGTAGATCTATCATATGCATAAAATTTGTCGCACAGAATGGCATGGGAAAATAAAAAAATATCACATGATATAAAAATACATTTATAGCATTGTTTCACGACGTGTCCTTCATTTGTATGGTGAGATTTATTCAATGTTATTCGGTTTCCAATGTAAATAATCGCAGGTATGGAAAGGCAAAACGGCATGCACACCGCCGGCATGCTGGTTTCTAATCCCGCGTTGGGGTCGGATAGGGCTCCAGAAATATGAGGAAGCGTAAAAAGGCGGCTAACATTGGAAACATTTAAAAATTCGTTCTACGAAATAGCCTAAAACAGTGTTGTTCCTAACCCCATTTTACAATTTGTGATCTAAAAAAAAGTATTCACATGTCTGAATCATAACGTGCTAAATTAACACACATTATTATTGTAGGCAAATGTGTACCCTAAACATGCTGAGTAGTATCTTTTAGCATGTTTATGTGGGTAAAAAAAATAACCACCATAATCAACATATAATAAAGTCTAAGAATGCTGAATATTTTGTTTTAAAAACATTTGTTAGAGTATAGTTCATTAGAATTTAATTACCCGTAGAAGGAGATTTGCATGATCAGTGTTGATGTGCTCCTCCTTCCAGCACCAGTGTACACTGATACATGGTGTAGCTGCTGACTGCTGAGGTATGGTGGACTACAAGAAGAAGTTGTGTGAGCCTGGAATATGTCGGATATTCTTCTCGTCACCTTTCAATGGGATGGAAGGCGAGAGGGAGGACCTCACACGTCGATACTGGCCACAGATCCGGTCTTTTTGCCGCTCAAAGGGGGTCGAGTTCGTCCCGGTCGACATGAGGTGGGGCATCACCTCCGAGCTGTCTGATGATGCTCAGACAATAAACGTCTGCTTGCGGGAGATCGACAGATCTGACATGTTTGTTGGTTTCTTTGGACAGGTCAGCAAATACCATCATCATAATTTATTATAGGCCTACAACATACTATGCAATGTGAAATAGTTTAAATCCATTTATCTTTGTTGTTTGTAGAGGTATGGTTGGCATGGTGACAAAGATGAAGTCCTTCAGAAGAACTTTGATGCAGCACTGGTTAATTATCCCTGGCTGGAAGAATATCGTGACCGAAGCGTCACAGAACTTGAGTTCCTGCATGGACATCTCCGCAATGTTGGCAAACTGCCAGCTTTCATTGGCTTCAGAGACAAGGTACTTGTACACGTATATTTAATTGACTATTATACATGTATATTGTACAGTATTTACATTGTGCTGTATATCTGGATTGTGTGCCAGGATATATCCTTATGATAGATAAACATATACACATATACCTCCAGTTATCTTTTGTGAATATTATGCCTTTTTTATAAGAAAAAAAAGAGATATCTGATGGGAAGATTTTACCATGTTGTCTCAGGCGTGGGATGACAAGTGGCGACAAGTCGGGGAAGAGAAGGGAGACAAGAGAATGATGTACAAATACTCCTCCGAGAGTGACCACGCCACCGACATGATGAATGATCTGAAGAGGAGAGTTCTTGAAACCAAAGACAAGGTATATACATATGTATATGTACATGTGTATTATCTAAACCTACATATATTTCACATGATATGATGTTAAACAGATTTTTTTGTTCAATTGGTTAACATGTTCCCTGATATTAATTGTGCAATAGTAAATTTGATCGAGACCTTTCATTACAGTGTCTTGCAGTTCACATGGCCTATGTTGATCCAGAAGAGGTAAGATGTAGATTAGTTGTACTTGTGTTCATTACCAACAAAGATAAACTTCATTCATGTACATTTAATATCAGTGCAGCAACTATATAGGCCTATATCAGAATTATCTCCTGGAATATTGTACATCGATGCTGTTGACTGCTCTTAACACAGGGAGCCCGTTTGATGTTTGAGGTGATCATGGAGCACCTGCGGAGTGTGTTGTTGATGGATCGCCAGGTGACACTCTCCCACCGCGAGCAGGAGTTGGCACAACACGATGCTTTCTGTGACACTCGTTGCGGCGTCTTTCTTGGCTGTGATG
Source organism: Terebella lapidaria (assembly GCA_949152475.1). Lineage (NCBI taxonomy): Eukaryota > Metazoa > Annelida > Polychaeta > Terebellida > Terebellidae > Terebella > Terebella lapidaria. The sequence goes on from OX424555.1 coordinate 76,347,470, forward strand.
ACGACATCAACAAACTCAACCAGTTCGTCTCTGATGGTTTGTGTCCCAACAGTCAGAACTATCAATGGTCATTTTGAAATCTTTATGATAAACCGAACTTGGTAATAAAAAATACGTTTTAGTTTTACTTTTTGTGTTTAACCAGTGACTATTACTGTATGCTGTTGTATACTGTTGGCTTATCATCTTGGCTTATCATCAGCTGGAAGTGAGTCGCTCATCCTTGTGGGGGATTCCGGAGTCGGAAAAACTGCCATCCTCTGCAACTGGCTGCGCAGTCAGCAACAAAACAATCCTGATCAGTTCTTGGTCTACCACTTCGTTGGAGCCACAAAACAAAGTAGAAGTGGGTATCCATTTTCTCCTTGCCGTAAACACCGTTGCATTAGTTTTTAGGTTACAGGACCTACATTGTATGGTCCGATAACCTATTGGCATGGCGTTGCGTCCGTCGTCCGTCGTCGTCCACATTTTTATCTTTTTTGTTTACGGGCGAATTTTTCTGAAATTTTGCACAAAAATACTTAAAAATAATTCAAGAAGGAGGTATTTAGTTTAGTTTTTTGATTTTCGCATTTTTTTCAAAATGGCGGCCGTTTTCGACGAAAAATGCCTGATTTTGGATTTGGCGGCCATTTTCTCAAAATCTGTTCAGTAACTTTTTTAGGTTACCGGACCTATGGTCCGATAACCTATTGCCGTCGCGTTGCGTCCGTCGTCCGTCCGTCGTCCGTCCACATTTTTATCTTTAAAGTTTACAGGCGGATTTTCCTGAAATTTTGCACAAAGTTGCCTAAAAATATTTCAAGAGGGGGTTATTTTTAGGTTACCGGACCTTTGGTCCGATAACCTATTGCCGTGGCGTTGCGTCCGTCGTCCGTCGTCGTCGTCGTCCGTCGTCGTCCGTCGTCCGTCTACATTTTTATCTTTAAAGTTTACGATCGAATCTTTCTGAAATTTTGCACAAAAATGCCTAAAAATATTTCAAGAGGGAGGTATTTTTTAGTTTTTTGATGTTCGCAATTATTTCAAAATGGCGGCCGTATTCGTCGAAAAATGGCCAATTTTCGACTTTGGCTGTCGTTTTCTCAAAATCTGTTCAGTAACTTTTTTTCTTATTCATGCATAACACTCCTCATATGTACCTCTGTGACATGTATAAATTTCGTTGCCCTTGAATCGCTCGAAGTGGGCCATTTTGGGCCCAAACTCGGCCCAAATGGGACTTTCCCATGTTAAATTCTCCTATGCTTTATAATGGGACACATTAAGCCTAATATCTCACTTAATATTGAGATTAGAGACTAGGAATCAATTGTGGACATATAGGAAATGATATATGCTGAATATTGTCGTGACCTTGAATTTGACCTTTGACCTCATTTTCAAGGTCACAGGACAAAATGGCTAATATCTCGCTTATTATCGACTTTACAGCTTAGGATTCAATTGTGAACATATAGGAAATGATATATGTTGAATATTCTCATGACCTTGAATTTGACCTTTGACCTCATTTTCAAGGTCACATGACAAAATGGCTAATATCTCGCTTATTATCGACTTTACAGCTTAGGAATACATTGTGAACATATAGGTAATGATATATGCTGAATTTTCTCGTGACCTCGAATTTGACCTTGACCTCATTTCCAAGGTCACAGGACAAAATTGCTAATATCTCGTTTATTATCGACTTTACAGCTTAGGAATCAATTGTGAACATATAGGAAATGATATATGCTGAATATTTTTGTGACCTTGAATTTGACCTTTGACCTCATTTTCAAGGTCACAGGACAAAATGGCCAATATCTTGCTTATTAGTGACTTTACGCCTTATGAATCAATTGTGAACATATAGGAAATGATATATGCTGAATATTCTAGTGACCTTGAATTTGACTTTTGACCTCATTTTCAAGGTCAACAGGACAAAATAGCTAATATCTTGCTTATTATCAACTTTACAGCTTAGGAATCAATTGTGAACATATAGGAAATGATATATTCTGAATATTCTCATGACCTTGAATTTGACCTTTGACCTAAATTTCAAGGCCAGTCATTTCATTTTCAAGGTCAGAATCCAAAATGGTTTATATCTCTCTTATTATCAAATTCACAGCTTAGGGGTCCATAGTGAACATATAGGAAATGATGTATGCTGAATATTTTGGTGATCTAGAATTTGACCTTTGATCCAATTTTCAAGGTCAGAGAACAAAATGGCTAATATGTCGCTTATTATCATCTTTACAGCTTAGGAATCAATTGCGAATATAGAGGAATGATATATACTGAATCTTCTCATGAACTTGAACTTTGACCTCATTTTCTAGGTCACATCACTGATCACAGAATGGCTAATATCTCACTTATTATCGACTTTACAGCTTAGGAATTTATTGTGGACATACTAGAAGTGATATATTTGTTGAAAAATTATTTTTCAAGGTCACTGGACAAAAGGCTAATATCTAAAATGTATATTGTCCGGTAACCTTTCTTAGCCCTTGGGCTAATTTTTAGTTTTTTGATTTTCGCATTTTTCTCAAAATGGCGGCCATTTTTGCCGAAAAATGGCCAATTTTGGACTTTGGCGGCCATTTTCTCAAAAACTGTCTGATCAGTTTTGAGATTTTTGTTGCAAAAGATTCCCCTTATGTACCTTCATGATGTGTATAAGTTTTGTTGCCCTTGAATCGCCGGTCTCCGTGTGGCGGCCATTTTGAATTTTTGACGGGTCGGCGGAAAAAAATTTTTCGGTCCCAAATCGCGTTACTATCCATTTTGGGTCATTTCTAGACAAAAATTTTTTTTTCACCCTTTGAAGAAAATTTTGGACTTGGAAAATTTTCGGCACTTTTTTCCTTCATAATGAGAGCTGCCGGGACTGTACTCATAGAACGCTTGAAGATAGAGCTTAGATATTGGCACTTTCAAATGGAAAGTCATAGATGCCGACTTGTGTGGTGACCTTGAATTTGACCTTGGATGACCTTGAAAGGTCAAAACAGCCATTTTTGGGTCGAGAAATGCTCAAATTTGCACCTGGCCTGTCTTTTCTCGAAAACTGTCTGATCAGTTTTGAGATTATTGTTTCAAAATATTCCCCTTATGTACCTTTATGATGTCTATAAGTTTTGTTGCCCTTGAATCGCCGGTCTCCGTGTGGCGGCCATTTTGAATTTTTGACGGGTCGGCGAAAAAAAATTTGTTTGCCCCAAATCGCGTTACTATTCATTTTGGGTCATTTCTAGACAAAAAAAAATTTTCACCCTTTGAAAAAAAATTTGGACTTAGAAAATTTTCGGCACTTTTTTCCCTCATAATGGGAGCTGCCAGGACTGTACTCATAGTACGCTTGAAGATAGAGCTTAGATATTGGCACTTTCAAATAGGAAGTCATATATAGCGAGTTGGGAGGGGACCTTGAATTTGACCTTTGATGACCTTGAAAGGTCGAAACAGCCATTTTTGGGTGAAAAAATGCCCAAATTTGCTTCTACAGATGAAATGCATGTAGATAGAGCTTCAGTTTGCATTATGAACATATAGGAAGTCATATATGGAACAACTAATGATGACCTTGATTTTGACCTTGGATGACCTTGAGTGCTAAATGTCTGACTTGAAATCTTGAAAGTGGCCTCTGAAGCATAAACTTTTGCACATACAGGTTAGGATTGTGTATAAGCCTGTAAGAAAGTCATGTATAAATGGCACTTTTTTTTTTTCACATTTTTTGAACTTGACCTTAAAGACCTTGAAGGGCGAATCTCAAAATCTGAAATTGGCCTCTACACACGAAATACTTGTTGATAAAACTTATATGTTTGTATTATGAACATACGAAGTCATATGCAGGATACCTGATGGTGACATTGAGATTCACAAAGATGACCTTGACTGGTAAATCTCAAAATCATATGTCACGTACAATGCTTGAAACCAAAATTGTCCGGTAACCTATCTTAGCCCTTGGGCTAATTTTTTCTTTTTGATACATAACACTCCTCATATGTACTCCTATGATGTCTATAAATTTCGTTGCGCTTGAATCGCTCGAAGTGGGGCATTTTGGCCCAAAGTCGGCCCAAATGGGACTTTCCCATGTTAAATTCTCGTATGCTTTATAATGGGACACATTATGACTAATATCTCACTTAATATTGAGATTAGAGACTAGGAATCAATTGTGGACATATAGGAAATGATATATGCTGAATATTCTCGTATACCTTGAATTTGACCTTTGACCCCTTTTTCAAGGTCATAGGACAAAATGGCTTATATCTCGCTTATTATCGACTTTACAGCTTAGGAATCAATTGTGGACATATAGGAAATGATATATGCTGAATATTCTGATGACCTTGAATTTGACCTTTGACCCAATTTTCAAGGTCATGGGATAAAATGGCTTATATCTCGCTTATTATCAACTCTACAGCTTAGGAATCAATTGTGGACATATAGGAAATGATATATGCTGAATATTCTCGTGACCTTGAATTTGACTTTTGACCTCATTTTCAAGGTCACAGGACAAAATGGCTAATATATCTTGCTCTTCTATTGACGGTAGGGCTTGGGAATCAATTGTGGACATATAGAAAATGATATACACTGAATATTTTGATGACCTTGAACTTGATCTTCGCCTTCATTTTCAAGGCCACAGCACAAAATTGCTAATATCTCTCTGATTATTGAATTTACAGCTTAGCAATCAACTGTGGACATGATATATGCTTAATATTATATATGCTGAATATTCTCTTGACCTTGAATTTAACCTGGCTAACATCTAAAATATTAAACATTGTCCGGTAACCTATCTTTGGCCCTTGGCCTAATTTTTAGGTTACCGGACCTATGGTCCGATAACCTATTGCCATGGCGTTGCGTCCGTCGTCCGTCCGTCCGTAAACAATTTTATCTTTGAAGTTTACGATCAGATTTTTCTGAAATTTTGCACAAAAATGCCTAAAAATATTTCGAGAGAGAGGTATTTTTTAGTTTTTTGATTTTCGCATTTTTTTCAAAATGGCGGCCGTTTTCGTCGAAAAATGGCCAATTTTGGACTTTGACAGTTGTTTTCTCAAAATCTGTTCAGTAACTTTTCTTCCTATTGATGCATAACACTCCTCATATGTACCCCTGTGAAATGTATAAATTTCGTTGCCCTTGAATCGCTCGAAATGGGCCATTTTGGGCCCAAACTCGGCCCAAATGGGACTTTCCCATGTTAAATTCTCCTATGCTTTATAATGGGACACATTAAGCCTAATATCTCACTTAATATTGAGATTAGAGACTAGGAATCAATCGTGGACATATAGGAAATGATATATGCTGAATATTCTTGTGACCTTGAATTTGACCTCTGACCTCAGTTTCAAGGTCAGAGCACAAAATGGCTTATATCTCGCTTATTATCGACTTTACAGCTTAGGAATCAATTGTGGACATATAGGAAATGATATCAGCCGAATATTCTGATGACCTTGAATTTGACCTTGGACCTCATTTTCAAGGTCACAGGGCAAAATGGCTAATATCTCGCTTCTTATCGACTTTACAGCTTAGGAATCAATTACATGTATGAACATATAGTAAGTGATATATGCAGATTATTGTCATTGTTGATAAATGCGCGGAGTCAGCATAGGTTTCAGGCACTTTTATTCACGCTGCGACGGCTCAGGTAAGTATTGTACAGGTAATCTACAAAAAAACCAAAAACAAGACCACAGCACCAAAGACACACACAAAAATACCAGCAATGTCATATCAATGTCATCCGAAAGTCAAAGTATAAATTCCAATTATTGTATAATTAAACTGATACAAATACCACATAACTATAATGAACAACAAGAGAACATATATGTATCAGACTTACAACAATGTGCCAGCTTCCCTACTTCCGCACAATATCAAAGAAATGTCGAGTGTCCTTCAAGTGTCTCTTCAAAATGTCTTGCTCATACAAACTCTACTTTGTGCAATGCACATGCTTATATAACCAAATTGTACAGGCGAGGAATACAAGTAAAAACCGGAATGCAGAGGTGAGTACAAAATTATATCTCAAAGACCCAAAACTAACCAGAAAGAGTAGTAAGTGAGCTCACTTGAGCTCTACATGGAGGAGACTTTGCAACACGGTATGTATTCAGTAACACTAAGAGGTGGATGTAAAACTTATTAACTTGACAATAAAGATTTATGCTTATATTTGCCTGTGCAAATGTAACACTCCCCTCCGTTGAAGAACCATATTTCAACAACAAAATTACATAATTACTCATCAAACAATTCCACTTCGAAACAAGCAACACAAAAAATACACAGTATACAAAGAAATATCTTATTGTGAATATGAATATTCACCACATACAACATTAACTTTAAAACTAACTTCGTTCCAACATAACTAGCTTACTTATGGGTCGCACAAGCGACGTTGATTTTGTTTTTACAGTGCAACTCCTGACAAGGTTGTCCCTGCCAGCTTTAACCTCGGACACTACAGCAAGTGGCCACAGATACCGTGGAGTATTTTCATCCACAATCAAAACTAAATCACCTACTTTAACATTAGTTTGTCTATCCAACCATTTGTGACGTTTCTGTAACTCAGGCAGGTATTCTTTTACCCATCTCCTCCAAAACTGATCAGCTAAATACTGAACATATTTCCAACGTCTGCGATACATGTCACTAGAATCAAACACACCTGGAGGAGGATCTGATCCAGAACTGAACAGTAACAGATGATTAGGCGTTAAAGCCTGTAAATCACTTGATTCACCACTGACCTTTGTGATAGGTCTACTATTTACAATGGATTCTACTTCTGTGAACAACGTTACAAGAACATCATCAGTGAGCCTGTTATTAACATCATTTAACAATGACGACAACACCTTTCGTATAGTGCGAATAAGTCTTTCCCATACCCCACCCATGTGGGAAGCATGAGGTGGATTGAACGACCAATCAATACCCCTACGAACACTGTAATCCGTAACTTTATGTTTGTCCATTTCTTTCAGACCTTTGGCTAATTCAGCATTAGCTCCAACAAAATTTGTACCATTATCCGACCATACTTTAATTGGAGAACCTCTACGACCAACAAAACGTCGGAAGGCGTTCAAGAAAGAATCCGTATCTAGATTATCCAACTTCTCAAGATGAACAGCTCTCGTGGAGAGACAGGTGAAAATACACCCATAACGTTTGACCTCTGATCGATTAAGCTTGACTAGGAAAGGGCCAAAACAGTCCAAACCAACGTAAGAAAAGCAAGGTTTGCCAGGTTCCAACCTCTCAGGCGGGAGATCTGCCATTTGTTGATAACATGATTTAGAAAATAATTTCTTACACAAGAAACACCCATATCTCACAGATTTGATGATAGATCTAGCCTTTGTAATCCAGTACTTTCTTCGAAGCAAACTCAATACCCATTCCGTACCTAAGTGAGCAATTTCATGACATTCACGAACAATAAGTCTGGCGATGGCATGACCATGAGGAATGATGAAAGGATGCGTTCGTTTGTTACTCAACAAGGCATGTCTGAGTCTACCTCCAACACAAATGATACCGTCAGAATTTAGCTCGGGAAGAAGACTTCTGATGATACTCCGACGATGGATGTTCTCTCCGGCTTTAAGCCTATCAAGTTCTTTACAGTAACACACTGATTGGACATGGCGAATAATAGCGACCTCTGCCTCGGCAATCTCACTGACCGACAATCCAGAATCAAACTTAACCTGACCCTTTGAACTCAACTTGCGTTTCAACCTTAACCACCAAGCAACTGCTCTTTTCAACATATACCAGCTGGAATAACTTTTCACCAAAACATCAATGGGGTGTTCATTGCAATAGGTAACATTAGAAGTGTGTTCTACATCTGGCAAAACCTTTGGTTTAACACTCTTCACTTCAGGATCGGTGACGGGAAGTCCGTCATCAAGAGCGTGATTCAACCAGTTACTCTTATATGTCGTCAGAAAAGGAGGGCCGTGATACCACTTCTCAATATCAAGCGAACTGGGATCCTGTCCTCTTGTGATGAGATCAGCAGGATTTTGATCACCATCGACATGATGCCATTGCGTAGGATCAGTCAGCTTCTGTATGGTGCTCACTCTATTCCCGACAAAGACGTGAAACCTTCGAGAATCATTCTGAATGTATTTCAAAACAATTTCACTGTCCGTCCAAAAGTATGAATTTACTATGGACAGATCCAATTCTCGGCGCAAAACCTGATCTGCCTGTGCTGATAGCACAGCAGCTTGTAGCTCGAGTCTCGGGATGGTAAGAGGTTTGATAGGACATACCCGTGACTTACTGCATAATAACTCGACGTGAACCTGACCAAACTTATTAATACATCTGAGATACGAGCAAGAGCCATAAGCTGAGAAACTAGCATCACTGAAGTGGTGCAGCTCTAGCACCGTGTCAGTAAACTGGGATGGCTTTACGCATCTCGGTATCTTAATCTGACTCACATGTGTCAAAGAGGAAATCCAGTTTTGCCAGTCAGCTAATAAGTCCCCAGAAATAGCCTCGTCCCACGATAACTTGGAAATGACTGCCTTCTGGAACAACATTCTACCAACCACGACAACGGGGCTGATAAGACCAAGTGGATCGTACATGGAAGATACAATGCTGAGCATTGATCGTTTTGTGACAACATCAGAACAATTTACAGCACACTCAAAACACAAACTGTCACTACCGACATCCCATTTTACACCTAGGGCTTTACTTTTTGACTGAAAGTTTAAATCCTTGACTTCCTTAGCCCTGTCATAGGTTGGAATCTGTGACAACACCTCAACGTCATTAGACACAAACTTCGTGAGATTGAAACCACCTCTCTGTAACACCATCTTCGTTCGTGTAGCTGCGTCAAGAGCTCTGTCTGTGGTCGGCATGGATATCAAACAATCATCGACATAGAAGCATTTCTGAATGATGTTGGATACTACATCGCCCACATCAGGATTGTCATCCAAGATTTTCCTCAGAGCGTAAGTAGAACTACTCGCACACCATATCCCACCAAATACATGACGTGTCATACGATAATGTACGATCTCGCCATTTTCATCATACCATAGGAAACGAAGAGCATTCCTGTCAGACTTGGGAATCAGCACCTGATAATACATGGCCTCTATGTCAGCCATGACTGCACATGGGTGTTGTCGAAAGCGTAGTAGCACATGGAGTAATTTGTTGTTAAGATCAGGACCTTGGAAACATTTGTCGTTCAGGGATTCACCCTTGTACTTGGAGGCACAGTCATAGACTATACGGAGTTTGTCAGGTTTCTTATCACTTATCACAGCATGATGAGGCAGATACCACACTTTGCTATTCGTCTGAACCTCACTAACAGGAACAATTTCAGCATAACTCTGATCCAACAACTTGGACACCTCTCCCTGATATCTCTCAGTCAACCCCTTCCTCTTCAGAGATGCTGTGAGAGAGTTCAACCTCGACAAAGCAACAGCGTAATTATTGGGAATATCAACATCTGGTTTCCATGGAATCGGAATCTCATAGTGACCGTCAACAATACTAGTTTCAGCATCCCATAACTTTACCACACGCTTGTCTTCCTGCGACCAGGATTTTTCATCACTGTAGGAATTATCATGCTCAATATTCCACAAGTTTTTGACATCATCATCGACCTTGGAAGTTGTAATGAAATGAGACACAGCAGTTTTACTAACGGACCCACCAGACGACACGGGACCATTCAGCGACCAGCCTAGAAGAGTTTTGACAGCAAACGGTTCCCCAGGGAGGCCACGCCTAGCACTCAAAGGGAAAAGGGTTTCTGCGTGATCTTGGCCGATAAGGATATCTACACATGGCGATACATTGTGAATGGGTAAGTCATTCAGGTGAGCATAACCAGATGCACTGCAACTGGGTACTTTTACAGGTATACGTTCTACAACATACACGTTTGATAGCTTCACCTCACTGGACTTGTCAACTGACATCAAATTCAGATTTACACAAGTAGTGTTCTCATTACGATTACTGTCAGCCAGAGTACTCAGCGTGTACTGTATTGGAGTACCTTTGATATTCAAGGCATTGACTAAGCGATGTGTACAAAAAGTACTAGTCGAAGCATTATCTAGCAAAGCAGCAGTGTTGAATCTACCATTGACAATTACTTCGACTAACGGCACATGCACGTCAGTTGCAGGTTTACTACTGGCATTAACAGTTTCTACCTGATTCACACTTGCGTCATTGACATTTTGAACATTTTCCTCAGCACGCTGATTTACTCGTGAGTTTACATGAATGAACTTAGTATGTTTCTGACCACAGCCAGGCACGCTACATACCGTAGGCTTTTTACAGTTACGGGTAACATGATTCGACATCAAACAATTGTGACAAAGATTATGAGAAATTACTACCTTCAGCCTATCAGGAGGGATCATAGCCTTGAACTTGTCACACGCAAACAAACGATGAAGCTCCCCGCACAATACACAGGGGTCGGGAGGTTTCTGGCTTGAACCGACGCTGGATACCAACGATGATGGAGATGACTTGAACTTGGAATCTCGTGATGATCGCATGTCGCGCGTCGATGAACCGTAGACTGGATCTGTTGCCTCGGCTGCTTGTCTGACGACGAACTCCACGAACTTTGTGAAGTTTGGATACTCGTCCGTCTCGCGCTTCTGCTCCAGTGCATGGCGTTTCCACCTGTTCCAGACATACGGAATTAGACGATTACCGACCTCGAGGATGAAGGATTGTGTGTCAATCTCGTGCAGCTTCTTCAAACTGGACAATGTAGCGTGACAGTTGGTGAGATCATCGGCTAGACGTTGCAGGTCGTCAGCTGATCGTGCTTGTTTTCCCGACTTCAGGCTTTTGATGAGTCGATCAACGATTATGTGGTTGTCACCGAACCTACGTGTGAGAATTGCGCGAGCCTCGTCATAGCCCCTCTCTCCACCGATGATGGAACAGTAGCGAATAGCGTCCTTGGCCTTGCCTGTCGTGTACTGCGTGAGCCGCGATAGCTTGATTCGTGGATCTTCAGTGGCGCGATGTACATGCTCATCAAAGACGGCGAAGAAACTGTGGAACTTCAAGGGGTCTCCGTCGAAGACGTCAAGCTCAAGTTTGGGAAGATTCATTAACGTGACGACCTCTTCGCGACTGATAGCGCCATCGTCCTTCTCTCTAAGTGCAGCGGCTTCGGCAGTTTTCTCAGCAATATACTGTTTGATGGACTTGAGAGAGGCAACGTAATTACTCTGGACATCGTAGAAATACTGCTCACTGCTGTCTAACTCAGCTTCGTCGTCTAAAGATGCGTGATACTTCTCATGTGCTTCCTCAAAATCGGCGAACTTCTGTTTCACAATTGGAGTACGGCGTTTAACTTCATGGTGGTCATTTTCAGCTATGAAGCGTTCAATGGTGTTGATTTCCCTGGTCAAAGCAGACTTTCTTGCTTTGCGAGCGGCCTTGTCGTCGTCTTGTGGCATGTTGACTCATGAACACGTGCATAACCAAATATGCAGTCACATTGTTATTACTGTTGATAAATGCGCGGAGTCAGCATAGGTTTCAGGCACTTTTATTCACGCTGCGACGGCTCAGGTAAGTATTGTACAGGTAATCTACAAAAAACCAAAAACAAGACCACAGCACCAAAGACACACACAAAAATACCAGCAATGTCATATCAATGTCATCCGAAAGTCAAAGTATAAATTCCAATTATTGTATAATTAAACTGATACAAATACCACATAACTATAATGAACAACAAGAGAACATATATGTATCAGACTTACAACAATGTGCCAGCTTCCCTACTTCCGCACAATATCAAAGAAATGTCGAGTGTCCTTCAAGTGTCTCTTCAAAATGTCTTGCTCATACAAACTCTACTTTGTGCAATGCACATGCTTATATAACCAAATTGTACAGGCGAGGAATACAAGTAAAAACCGGAATGCAGAGGTGAGTACAAAATTATATCTCAAAGACCCAAAACTAACCAGAAAGAGTAGTAAGTGAGCTCACTTGAGCTCTACATGGAGGAGACTTTGCAACACGGTATGTATTCAGTAACACTAAGAGGTGGATGTAAAACTTATTAACTTGACAATAAAGATTTATGCTTATATTTGCCTGTGCAAATGTAACAGTCATGACCTTGAATTTGACCTTTGACCTCATTATCAAGGTCACAGGACAAAATGGCTAATATCTCACTTATCGATTTTACAGCTTAGGGACCATTTGTGGACAGGTAGGAAATGATATATGCTGAATATTCTCGTGACTTTGAATTTGACCTCCGACCTCATTTTCAAGGTCAAGAACACAAAATGGCTAATATCTCACTTATTATCGACTTTACAGCTTAGGAATCAGTTGTGCACCTATATGGAATGATGTATGCCAAATATTTTGATGACCATTAATTCGACCTTCGACCTTATTGTATCCCCCGAACAAAGTTCGGCGGATACTATGGATTTGGCTTCGTCGTCCGCGTCCGCATAGATTTTCTTGTGAACGCGCTACAGGCCGCAATTCTCACCTGATCACCATTATTGTTTGCAGGCACATATATAATGGTAAGATCCCGACACCAATCAATTTTGGTTGCCGTGGCAACTGAATTGGTCATTTGGGTACACATTTTGCATTAAAAACAGCCTGTTTGAGACACATGGCTTGTGAACGCGCTACAGGCCGCAATTCTCACCCGATCACCATTATTTTTTGCAGGCACATATATTATGGTAAGATCCCGACACCAATCGATTTTGGTTGCCGTGGCAACTGAATTGGTCGTTTGGGGACACATTTTGCATTGAAAACAGCCTGTTTGAGACACATGGCTTGTGAACGCTCTACAGATGGCAATTTTTGACGAATCTCGATAATATTTAGAAGTGTTGTTGGGAAGGGCTGTCACACGAAACCAATCGTTTTTTAGAATGATCATATAAATATTGATATGTTAACAGCCTAACTTATTACAGAATTTTGAAATATCCATTTTGACATGTACGATCATTCCAATAGCCTGTACAATGGAAGGTAATGACACTGGTTTCTTGTTCAGAATGGAGAACTGATGTTTTCAGTGAAAACAGGACAATATTACTGAATAAGTTAACATTATTTTTACTAGTTAAGTCTTATTATTGTCCACAATAAAAATAGTTAAGACGAGAAACGTTTATTATTAAGCTCAACAAGGTAAAGGTTTTGTCCAGTACAGATTTCATGGGTGTAACTGAATAAGTTAACATTATTTTTAATAGTTAAGTCTATTATTGACCACAATAAAAATAGTTAAGACAAGAAATATTTATTATTAACCTCAACAAGGTAAATGTTTTGTCCAGAGGGCATAAGACACCATTACGAGTTACATTCACTCCCCATGTTAAACCTACCTTACGATGAACGATGTACAGCATTCCCTGCGATACTTGGGGCTTAGCGATAAAATCCCACAAATGCCCCACCAATGTGCCTAACAAAAAATGTACATTTCATTATGGATCGACAGATTCAGTTTTTGGCTACAGTTTGTTGAAAATTACCTAATATATTGGTGAACCACCACCTCGTGTGCCAGTTCTCACAGGACGTTTTTCCAAGTGCAGTACGAATATATCACTTATATTTCACTTTCACATCGTCCATTCACACATATACTATACATTACTCACTGATATTGGCGAAGCGTATCCTCACCGTGACCATGCGGAAGCCACGTGTTTTTGTTTATTTACAAAATCGTGTGTTACCGGATGTGACCCATTTACGCATGTGTGGTCTGTTGGGAAGGGCTGTCACACGAAACCAATCGGTTTTTAGAATGATCATATAAATATTGATATGTTAACAGCCTAACTTATTACAGAATTTTGAAATATCCATTTTGACATGTACGATCATTCCAATAGCCTGTACAATGGAAGGTAATGACACTGGTTTCTTGTTCAGAATGGAGAACTGATGTTTTCAGTGAAAACAGGACAATATTACTGAATAAGTTAACATTATTTTTACTAGTTAAGTCTATTATTGTCCACAATAAAAATAGTTAAGACGAGAAACGTTTATTATTAAGCTCAACAAGGTAAAGGTTTTGTCCAGTACAGATTTCATGGGTGTAACTGAATAAGTTAACATTATTTTTAATAGTTAAGTCTATTATTGACCACAATAAAAATAGTTAAGACAAGAAATATTTATTATTAACCTCAACAAGGTAACTGTTTTGTCCAGTACAAATTTCATTGGTGTAACCGAATAAGTTAACATTATTTTCACTAGTTAAGTCTATTATTGACCACAATAAAAATAGTTAAGTCTATTATTGACCACAATAAAAATAGTTAAGATGAGGAATATTTATTATTAAGCTCAACAAGGTGAAAGTATGTCCAGTACAGATTTCATGGGTGTACTGAATAAGTTAACATTATTTTTACTAGTTTAATCTATTATTGACCACAATAAAAATAGTTAAGACAAGAAATATTTATTATTGGGCTCAACAAGGCGAAGATTCTGTCCAGTAGACATTTTATGTCTGTAACCAAATAAGTTAACTTTTTTTTTTGCTAGTTAAGTCTATTATTGATCTCAATAAAAATAGTTAAGATGAGAAACAATTATTATTGAGCTTAACAAGGTTAAGGTTTTGTCCGGTAGAAATTTCTGGGTGTAACCGAATAAGTTAACATTATTTTTACATGTTAAGTCTATTATTGACCACAATGAAAATAGTTAAGACAAGAAATATTTATTATTGGGCTCAACAAGGTAAGCTGAACAAGGTAAAGGTTTTGTCCGGTAGAATTTTCTGGGTGTAACCAAATAAGTTAACATTATTTTTACATGTTAAGTCTATTATTGACCATAATGAAAATAGTTAAGACAAGAAATATTTATTATTGGGCTCAACAAGGTGAAGGCTTTGTCAAGCAGAGATTTTATGGCTGTGACCAAATAAGTTAACATTATTTCTTGCTAGTTAAGTCTATTATTGATAACAATAGCTTTTTATGAAAATATTGATCAACTTTTACTTTGAATTTCTACTTGAGACTATGTTTGGCACAAATTATGAGTTTAAATATAACTTATGGTGAAAAATTCGATCCGGCTCCAATTTCGTCATCTTGAAATGCAGTTTTGGTCAACTTTTACTTTGAATTTCAACTTGAAAGCATGTTTGGCACATATTAAAGGTCGAAATATAACTCATGGTGAAAAGTTCGATCTGGCTCCATTTTCGTCATCTTGAAATGCAGTTTTGATCAATTTTTAGTTTGAATTTCAACTTGAAACCAAGTTTGGCACATATTATGAGTTAAAATATAACTTATGATGAAAAGTTCGATCTGGCTCCAATTTCGTCATCTTGAAATGCAGTTTTGGTCAACTTTTACATTGAATTTCAACTTAATACCAAGTTTGGCACATATTATGAGTTGAAATATAACTCATGGCGAAAAGTTTGATCTGTCTCCAATTTCGTCATCTTGAAATGCAGTTTTGGTCAACTTTTTAGTTTGAATTTCAACTTGAAACCAAGTTGGGCAGGTATTATGAGTTAAAATATAACTTATGACGAAAAGTTTGATCTGGCTCCAATTTTGTCAGCTTGAAATGCAGTTTTGATTAACTTTTACTTTGAATTTCAACTTGAACCATGTTTGGCACATTCATGTATTATGAGTCGAAATATAACTTATGGTGAGAAGTTCGATCTGGCTCCAATTTCGTCATCTTGGAATGCATTTTTGGTCAAATTTTACTTTGATATTGAACTTGGAACCAAGTTTGTAAAATACTCTGAGTTGAAATATAAATATGTGAAAAGATTGATCTATCTGTATTTTCGTTATTTTATCAAACATGTCGAAATGGAAATTCATATAAAGAGATTTCAGTGGTGATTTTGAAATGACCTTCAATAACCTCGGAAAATCAGTGCAGCAATTTTGGTGGGGAAAAGAAAACAGTTGTGACTTGAGATTCAACATTTCTCTGGTAATCTTTTTTAGCCCTTGCTCTAGTGATATATTTGGGGCAACAGAGATGATAGGGCTACGGGGGATACACCCAAGCGGTCGTAGGCGACCGGAAGCGTCTAGTTTTCAAGTTCATAGAACAAAATTGCTATTTTGTTTTACTTGTTATTGAATTTACAGCTTAGCAAACAATGGACATATCGGGAATGATATACATGTTTGCTGGATATTCTCATGACGTTGCATTTGACCAGTGACCTTATTTTCAAGGTCACAGAAATATAAAACATATTGTGTCCGGTAACCTGTTTTAGCCCTTGGGCTAATTTTTTTTCAAGAAGAGTAAATGCAATTATATTATTGTATTGCAATATTATTTTTAAGGTATCAGAAATATTTTGGAGCGACTGGTGTCAAATGTGTCACATAAGCTAGCCAAGTATGGTGGTCAGGAGACGCACGCACCCAGTGCTAATGCCAGTGTACAGGACCTGGTGAGGACCTGGGATAGGCTGCTCAGGGACATAGAGGTCAAAGGTCACCAGGTCAAGGTCATTATCGACGGACTCCAGTACCTTGATCATGGACTCAAAATCTCAAAGGTGACATCAGCTAGACGTCAATTTTATGGCTGTTATATCATTGTTCTTCATATCATCTGTTCATCTTGGCAGGATTTTATTATGCACTGGATCTACATACGGTACCTTTCGCAAAACCTCACATTAAAGCTAGCACGCTGATCCTGGCATTTAGCATGTGCTAGCCTAACTTCACCTGACCTAGCATCTTGAGATTTGATGCTAGCATCGTGTGTGTGTGAGCATCACCTGATGCTAGCATTGCTTCTTGGCACTGTAGCACACTAAACGCCTCTCGCATTTTGCATTTTTTTTGGGAAGACCATTACATAATCGTGTATGCTCACAAGCACATGGTCGAGTGGTTTATAGACAGTATGTATCATGTATATCGCATGCGCAAATGCAGCGTTCAAGTTCAGTTTATATTAGAGTTTGTATTTGCATCCGAAATCAAGGATGCGCGCATCTGTGTGAGACAATTCTTGCCTGTTCAACTAAGACGGCTGCCTGATGCTTTGGCATCGCACCCAGTGGTCGCACCGTGCGAGTTGATGCTGGCATCCAGTTGCACGTAATCGCATGGGCTAGCAATTAGCATGTAGCATTTGCATGGCTAGTGAGGTTTTGCGAAATCGGTACTGTACACATAATTCAACTGTGAAACTTCAGAAAATAATGCTTTTGTTATGATATTAAAAAAAAGCGGTCGCACGTCTGCGCCACGTGCTAGCAATTGGAATCCGCTCCTTCATCTTGTTTCAGATGCTCTTGTTATAATGTACCGGTATGTGTGTTGCATGTTGTTCCATACAGCCATACTACTGGCTACCTAGACGACCCCCCAGTAACCTGCGACTGGTCTGCTCCACGACCCTGGCTGACAAAGTGACGATGGACGAACTGGTCACAGAACGAGGCTGGACATCACACCTTGTCCAGCCGATGGCACTGTCTGTCAGAACCGACATGTGTAAGGTGTGTGGGCAGTGTGGCGCTGCAGATATATGTGGCTGTCCTTGTCATGTAATGTCTTGTAATATTGTGGTACATGATTTAAGCATATACACATGATTTAGGTATACATGTATATGATTGAAATATACTCAGCTGCATGTAATCATGCCTCATATCTTTTTTGCTTTGATTCCAGGCTACATTGAAAGTACGAGGCAAAGAGTTGTCTCCACATCAGATTGAGAATATTGCTACTGCGGAACAAAGTCAGAATCCACAGTACCTACAAATTTTGTTGGAGGTTTGTGTGGATATTTTTTATAGTGTGTAGTCTGATTTCGCAGCTTTGATAACTTGTCATATTTTACCTGTGGATCAAACAGTGTAATTTTCTTCAAACTTACAACTTCTGCTCAAAAAACTCTCCAGTATCAAATGTTGCTTTGGATGTGATGTGTTTTATGGTTGCATTTCTCAGGAGCTATGCAGCTTTGGAAGATTCAGACAACTAGATGAGAAAATAGAATCCATGATAACATCACAAACGTAAGACTGTGTGATAATTATACAGTCAAACCTCCATTAGTGAACACCTCCAGTCAGTGAACAACTCCAGTTAGTGAACACTTTTACCCGGTCCCAAATGAACGCCTATCTTTTAACATTGAGGTGCTCTTCTGATTAGTGAACACCTGTATACAATGAACAACTCCCTACTGTGAACACTGTTTCATGGTCCCAAATATATTTCATGATACCAAATATATTTGCAATACAAATGACCCTCTACTTAGTGAACATAGGCAAATGCACTGTAATCACACAGGGCAGAGAAATCTGTCTTCTGGGCAACAAAAAGGTAATTAACACTTCCCACACACTGTTGTGTCTGATTGCATCTTACCCAGATTCTGCCTAACTGGTGTATCCACAGCCTAGATCATACAATAGGAAGCCACAAGTATTTACTGCAGGGCAATGTGACCTTATCTACTCAAGCAGTTTATCATCAGCTTGACATATAGCATTGTTTTATGGGGCCTGCCCAGTGCCAAGTGTGATGTTTATGTCTATGACATGCAGTACTTGAGCAGATTTCTAGGTTTCTAATGTGTTGCTTCAGAGGGTATGTATACCAGATGTATTTCAGACTTCATCAATGTTTCTTTCTCGGAAATCAATACTGTTATTCAGTAGCCATGGCCTCACTCGCCAGACAAATCACTGTTGACGTCACTGGTGACACGGTGACAATAAATATGTGATACAAGATTACATGTTCAATGTTTTTTTTATCTTGATCATTTTTGCTGGGTCCCAAACGTGTTCATTAATCAGAGGTTTGACTGTAACTATTGAATGCTGGGGCCAATTCTACATGTACATGTATGAACAGTATCATATTTATTATATTTTCTGGTACTGCTTACAGTTTGTGTATTGCATTATACATGTAGATCCAAGGAGTTGTTTGAGAAGGTACTAGAAAGATGTGAAGCAGACTACAACACAAAGGACTGGCAGGGCAACATGGTGGCTGAGGTAGCATTCAAAAGCTTGCGAGTGGTGTTTTAGCTCATAAAGATCTTAAAATGTTGATTGTACCATTTATGCAAACATATGTTCATTTGTCTCCAAATAATGACTTGTGCAACTTTCTTGACATTTAAAATATGTTCTTACACAGTCTTACAACACAATACTTACTAATACCTAATATATTTTACTGAATAAATGACAAACTATTCAGCCAAACGATTCCTGCCCCCTCCCCCCATGAACCTGTCCCCTCAGACCCTCGGTGCTTTGTGTGTATCAAGGCGAGGACTGACAGAGAATGAAGTCATGGACATGTGTGATGTGCCACGCAATATCTGGGCCCCACTTTACTACAGCCTGGAAAAATTCCTCATCAACCAAGCTGGATTCCTTGGGTTTGTAAGCTATGTAATTAATATTCCCTGGAATTTAATGAAGAACATGTTTAATTTTTGCGATAGAAGTGAGAAATTTGGTAGAAAATTTCCATTTGCCAAGTGAAGTATGTCAAGTTATAGCATGATATTATTTAGCATCACAAATAACATGAGTGAAAAACAGCATAAGCAGTTTGGAAAATCAAATATACACAATAGCTGTTGGATAATAATATGATTGAATTACAATGTATATGACAAAGAATCATTATGTAGTATTATGCTAAGGTACTTATGGTTCCAATTTTGTTAGAAAGTGTCCATTACATGAATTCATTTGCAGGTTTGCTTTCGATGAATTGAAGGAAGCTGTGCAGGACAAATATGTCTGTGATGAAAACCAAAGGTTTGCATCAACAAATATCTCGAGTAAAATACTACGGATGCATCGTAAATATTTACATGTACTTCAAAATATTCATATAATGTAGATTCACTGTACAGGTGATGCTCTTTAGATCTTCTATTGTGTACTGTTTGAAGGCGAAAAGTAAAAGTTGATATATTTTTTCTTTTACAGAAATGTTTACCTGAATAAGCAGATTAATTATTATGAAAACAAGTACCAGGTATGTTTTAGGCCACACCAATTTATAGAGTTGGTCTATGGAATCGCCGCCCCTAAAAATTACTTCTCAAAATTTCGGTAAAAAAATCGCCGCACCAATTTTGACCTAATAAATTTCAATGACAACTTAGTTTTTGCCCCAAATAAAAATCACAGTCTGTATCAACCCAAATGGTTGTCAAAAATCGCATTTAAAGTTCCAGTATTGATATTTTCTGAGGAACTGTTTGATTCATTGTGTGGCAACACTACACATGATCACCTGTGAGCAGAAAATATCAGCATTTTGGGCCTCTAGCACAGCTCCGGGCGGGTCTTCCTGGCATGACATATTGAATTGTTCATCTACCAGAAATTACCGATACGGCCTAGACATATACATGTAGACGGGTTAACAGAGGAAAGAACAGGTTAATATAATTGACTTAACGTAGTCCGCTACAAACATGGAGGTAACGGAGAGTCAAAATTTAAAGGTCATTTCTTGAATATTATCTCTTCAAAATGACATTATTTTATAGAGTAAATGATCAACATCCTAATACTGAAAAGAAAATAGGGGGTCACCGTGCTCGTTTCTTCTACATATTCGATCAAAATCACACATATTTACCTAAAATGACATAAATTCTGGCATTTTTGCACATTTTTTGGTCCATATTCACATCTTGCATCGTGTTTTCCATGCGAACGGATACGGTGACCCCCTATTTTCTTTTCAGTTTTAGGATGCTGAACAGTTATTCTATAAAATATATCATTTTGAAGCTCTAGATTATGTTGATACAGGTATTTATTTTAAAAAAAACCTTTGACCCCCCTTCCCTCACTGTTTGGAGCGGACTACCTTAAGGACGAACTGCATGTAAAATCCCGAATCTGGAACGCGCCTGTTCTCCTCCATTCACTTATAATGTAAATACAAAGGTAACAAAATCATGAACTTGCAAACATCGATTTGGCACCAGAATTTACTGTGGCGACCTATAGACATCAATGATCACCAACCGAGACTTGGTTCTTAACTAAATATCAATAATTGTCTGATAATTGTCATTTTCAAAAGTCATTTTGTGACTTATTTCTCAAAAGACAAGGTACACTCAAAACATGCCCAACGGCAGGATTATTTTTTTACTGCGGACAACTAGTAATGCTAGTGAAGCTCACTGGTGAGTTGCGCTCGGGTGCACTAAATCCGCCTATTGTATTCCTCTCGCAGAAATTCAAGTCGTATATGCATCTATTATTGGATGGTCACACAACAAAGCGTACATACCAAAAAGAGCTTGTTTGTAACGCTGAAGGTACTCTGCGTTGTTTGCTGGCGCGTGTAAAAGTGATATCTATAATCATCAATTTGTACAATCGATGTGATACTTTTTATACAACTATGTCTCGGTTCATCATCCATGGCTGTACATATCTCTGTTAATGAAGTTTCAGGAAGAAGGGTTGGATAGTCTTGCTGATTTTGTTACCTTTATGTTTACATTACAAATGAATGGGAGAGCGGCTCACCACAGTGTTTGCTTTGTTACCCGCAGTCAATCCTTAAATGATCCTATTTTCCCGCTAAACTAGCAAATTTGATTTTATAAGATCATGACGGTCGAATACAATACCAAAATATGTGCCAAATACATAAGTTGCCATTCAAAATAAAATCCCTCACACGAATTTTGGCAATCTAAATTCTAAAGACAGAAATTATTAGTAAAAAAATATATATCGCTCGTACTATTTTCAAGTGAAATATTCCAAAGACAGAAAATTTAATATTAAATTTCGCTCCCACGTGCGATTTTTTTCGGACAAAAATCCATAGACCACTATGGTGTGGCCTTAGTGGCATGATATTAGTATATATGTAACATGTGAGATTTTAGTACATGAACATGTATTTGGACAGTAGGATATCAGAAAAAAAGATTCTATATTTCTACCTACAACCTGAAGATAAAGCCTTGAAAAATCCTTCAATAGTTCTTGTGATTATTACCGGTACTCATAAATATTGATGCATGTATGTATACTATTATCTATGAAACAAAAAATACCAATGTATAGAACCACATGGTATTATATTCTACCATTAGTAGCCTGTTTTCAGGGCTGTGTAAACGATGCTGAGAAGCTACCTCTACACTACATCACTGAGCTGCCATGGCTGTGTAAGGAACTCGGCAGTCGGAAAAAGCTCTCTATCATCATTTCACGAACTACAATATTTGAGAAACTACTGGCGTGAGTCGCATAATTGTTTGATACATCCCAAAGCAATTGATCCTAATTGATCCAAAAGTGATCGGAGAAAATATGTGTACAATTTATTCTATCACAATTTTTTAGGTTACCGGACCTATGGTCCGATAACCTATTGGCTTGGCATTGCGTCCGTCATCCGTCGTCCGTCCGTTCACATTTTTATCTTTAAAGTATATGGTCAAATCTTTCTGAAATTTTGCACAAAAATACCTAAAAGTATTTCCAGGAAAGTTTTTTTTTAGTTTTCTGATTTCCGCATTTTTTTTCAAAATGGCGGCCATTTTTGACGAAAAATGCCTGATTTTGGACTTTGGCGGCCATTCTCTCAAAATCTGTTCAATAACTTTTTTCCTTATTGATGCATAACACTTCATATGTACCCCTACGATGTGTATAAGTTTCGTTGCCCTTGAATCGCTCGAAGTGGGCCATTTAGGGCCCAAACTCGGCCCAAATGGGACTTTCCCATGTTAAATTCTCCTATGCTTTATAATGGGACACATTAAGCCTAATATATCGCTTAATATTTAGATTAGAGACTAGGAATAAATTGTGGACATATAGGAAATGATATATGCTGAATATTCTTGTGACCTTGAATTTGACCTCTGACCTCGGTTTCAAGGTCAGAGCGGCCATTTTAGTCGAAAAATGGCCAATTTTGGAGTTTGACGGTCGTTTACTCAAAATCTGTTCAGTAACTTTTTTCTTATTGATGCATCACCCTCCTCATATGTACCCCTGTGACATGTATAAATTTCGTTGCCCTTGAATCGCTCAAAATGGGCCATTTTACGCCCAAACACGGTCCAAATGGGACTTTCCCATGTTAAATTCTTCTATGCTTTATAATGGGACAGATTAAGCCTAATATCTCACTTAATATTGAGATTAGAGACCAGGGATCAATTGTGGACATATAGGAAATGATATATGCCAAATATTCTTGTGACCTTGAGGTTGACCTCTGACCTCGGTTTCAAGGTCAGAGCACAAAATGGCTAATATCTCACTAATTATCGACTTTACAGCTTAGGAATCAATTGTGGACATATAGGAAATGATATATGCCGAATATTCCGATGACCTTGAATTTAACCTTTGACCTCATTTTCAACGTCACAGAACAAAATGGCTAATATCTCACTTATTATCGATTTTACAGCTTAGAGATCAATTGTGGACATAAAGGAAATGATATATGCTGATTATTCTCGTGACCTTGAATTTGACCTGTGACCTCGGGTTCAAGGTCAGAGCACAAAATGTCTAATATCTCGCTTATTATCGACTTTACACCTTCAGAATCAATTGTGGACATATAGGAAATGATATATGCCGAATATTCTGATGACCTTGAATTTGACCTTTGATCTCATTTCCAAGGTCACAGGACAAAATGGCTAATATCTCACTTATTATCGACTTTACAGCTTGAGAATCAATTGTGGACATATAGGAAATGATATATGCCGAATATTCTGATGACCTTGAATTTGACCTTTGACCTCATCTTCAAGGTCACAGAACAAAGTGGCTAATATCTCACTTATTATCGATTTTACAGCTTAGGGATCAATTGTGGACATAAAGGAATGGATATGTACGCTGAATATCTTGTGACCTTGAATTCGACCTCTGACCTCGATTTCAATGTCAGAGTACAAACTGTCTAATATCGCCCTTATTATCGAATTTACAGCTTAGGAATCAATTGTGGACATACAGGAAATGATATATGCCAAATATTCTGATGACGTTGATTTTGACCTTTGACCTCATTTTCAAGGTCACAGGACAAAATGGCTAATATCTCACATATTATCAATTTCACAGCTTAGGGATCAATTGTGCTCATATAGGAAATGATATATGCTGAATATTATCGTAACCTTGAATTTGACCTCTGACCTCAGTTTCAAGGTCAGAGCACAAAATGGCTAATATCACGGTTATTATTGACTTCACAGCTTAGGAATCAATTGCGGACATATAGGAAATGATATATGCAGATTATTGCCATGACATTAAATTTGACCTTTGACCTCATTTTCAGTATCACAGGACAAAATGGCTAATATCTAGCTTTTCATCGACTTTACAGCTTAGCAATCAACTGTGAACATGTAGAAAATGATATATTCTGAACTTTGTCATGACCTTGAACTTGACCTTTGACCTCATTTCAAGGTTGCAGGACAAAATGGCTAATATCTCGCTTATTATCGACTTTACAGCTTAGGAATCAATTATGAACATATAGAAATTGATATACAGTATACTGAATATTGCTATGACCTTGAATTTGACCTTTGACCTCATTTACAATGTCAGAGAACGAAATGGCTAATATCTCGCTTTTCATCGACTTTACAGCTTAGCAATCAATTGTGGGCATATAGAAAATGATATATTCTGAACATTGTCATGACCTTGAACTTCACCTTTGACCTAGTTTTCAAGGTCAGAGGACAAAATGGCTAATAGCTCGCTTATTATCGACTTTACAGCTTAGGAATCAATTATGAACATATAGGAAATGATATATGCTGATTATTAAGGCATTTCGGCAGAAATGCCTTTATGGTTTTAGCAGAATTTTTTTTTAGGTTACCGGACCTATGGTCCGATAACCTATTGGCGTGGCGTTGCGTCCGTCGTCCGTCGTCCGTCGTCGTCGTCGTCGTCCACATTTTTATCTTTTTTGTTTACGGGCAAATTTTTCTGAAATTTTGCACAAAAATACTTAAAAATAATTCAAGAAGGAGGTATTTTTTAGTTTTTTGATTTTCGCTTTTTTTTCAAAATGGCGGCCGTTTTCGACAAAAAATGCCTGATTTTGGATTTTGGCGGCCATTTTCTCAAAATCTGTTCAGTAACTTTTTTTCTTTTTGATACATAAGACTCCTCATATGTACTCCTATGATGTCTATAAATTTCGTTGCGCTTGAATCGCTCGAAGTGGGCCATTTTGGCCTAAACTCGGCCCAAATGGGACTTTCCCATGTTAAATTCTCCTATGCTTTATAATGGGACACATTATGCCTAATATCTCACTTGATATTGAGATTAGAGACTAGGAATCAATTGTGGACATATAGGAAATGATATATGCTGAATATTCTCATGACCTTGAATTTGACCTCTGACCTCAATTTCAAGGTCAGAGCACAAAATGGCTTATATCTCGCTTATTATCGACTCTACAGCTTAGGAATCAATTGTGGACATATAGGAAATAATATATGCTGAATATTATCGTGACCTTGAATTTGACCTCTGACCTCAGTTTCAAGGTCAGAGCACAAAATGGCTTATATCTCGCTTATTATCGACTCTACAGCTTAGGAATCAATTGTGGACTTATAGGAAATGATATATGCTGAATATTCTGATGACCTTGAATTTGACCTACGACCTCTTTTTCAAGGTCACAGGACAAAATGGCTAATATCTCGCTTGTTATCGACTTTACAGCTTAGCAATCAATTATGAACATATAGGAAATGATATATGCAGATTATTGTCATGACCTTGAATTTGACCTTTGACCTCATTTTCAAGGTCACAGGACAAACAGGCTAATATCTCACTTATTATCGATTTTACAGCTTAGGAATCAATTGTGGACATATAGGAAATGATATATGCTGAATATTCTCGTGACCTTGAATTTGACCTCTGACCTCATTTTCAAGGTCCAAGTACAAACTGGCTCATATCTTGCTCCTCTATTGACTGTATGGCTTGGGAATCAATTGTGGACATGATATAGAAAATGATATACACTGAATATTTTGATGACCTTGAATTTGACCTTTTGCCTTCATTTTCAAGGCCACAGCACAAAATTGCTAATATCTCTCTGTTTTGAATTTACAGCTTAGCAATCAACTGTGGACATGATATATGCTTAATATTATATATGCTGAATATTCTTTTGACCTTGACTTTAACCAGTGACCTGGCTAACATCTAAAATATTAAACATTGTCCGGTAACCTATCTTTGGCCCTCGGCCTAATTTTTTTTTTTTTTTTTTTTTCCCGCCACTTTTGGTTTCCGGACGATAACTTTAGATTGCCTTGACGGATCCTCGTCAAATTTTCACCACAAGTCAGAAATGATATGTGGAAGAACCCTATTCTTTTTGAGCCGGATCCGAGGTCCGTGAGGTCCGTGAGGATGAAATCAAGGCTAATTTTGAGACTTGGTTTCCGGACGATAACTGGAAAAATATTTACGCAATAGTTGCAGTACTCTGCATGGAGGTTCATATGCCACCAGGGAAGAACCCTATTGATTTTGGGATCGATCCGTCAAACGACCTTTGACCTAGAGGTCGAAATAATTTTTTGCTGATTCATCCTTGAGGCTTCCTGCATATCTCAGAAACCGTGCATCGTAGAGCGAAACGGACGTTATTTTCGGACTCGTCGCCCTAGACAAACATCTCTAGGGTGTATTATTTTTTTTGATCCGGCTCCGAGGTCCGTGAGGTCCTTGAGGATGAAATCGAGGCTGATCTTGAAACTTGGTTTACGGACGATAACTCGAAAAATATTCAGGCAATAGTTGCAGAATTTTGCACGGAGGTTTATATATCAACAGGGAAGAACCCTATTGATTTTGGGATCGATACGCCAAACGACCTTTGACCTAGAGGTCGAAATAATTTTTTGCTGAGTTATCCTTGAGGCATCCTGCATATCTCGGAAACGGTGCGTCGTAGAGCGAAACGGACGTTATTTCCGGACTGGTCGCCCTAGACAAACATGTCTAAGGGGTATTATGGATGAACTTTGACCTTGACCTCAAATTTTTTTGCCGAGTCGGCATTTTTCGTTTTCGTCGATATCTCGGGAACGGTGTGTCGTAGAGCGAAACGGACGTTATTTTCGGACTCGTCGCCCTAGACAAACATGTATATAGGGTATTATGGATGACCTTCGACCTTGACCTTAAATTTTTTCGCTGAGTCGTCATTTTTCGTTTTCGCCGATATCTCGGAAACGGTGCATCGTAGAGCGAAACGGACGTTATTTTCGGACTCGTCGCCCTAGACAAACATGTCTAAGGGGTATTATTGATGAACTTTGACCTTGACCCGAATTTTTTTTGCCGAGTCGGCATTTTTCGTTTTCGTCGATATCTCGGAAACGGTGCTTCGTAGAGCGAAACGGACGTTATTTTCGGACTCGTCGCCCTAGACAAACATGCCTAAGGGGTATTATTGATGAACTTTGACCTTGACCCGAAATTTTTTTGCCGAGTCGGCATTTTTCGTTTTCGTCGATATCTCGGAAACGGTGCTTCGTAGAGCGAAACGGACGTTATTTTCGGACTCGTCGCCCTAGACAAACATGCCTAAGGGGTATTATGGATGAACTTTGACCTTGACCCGAAATTTTTTTGCCGAGTCGGCATTTTTCGTTTTCGTCGATATCTCGGAAACGGTGTGTCGTAGAGCGAAACGGACGTTATTTTCGGACTCGTCGTCCTAGACAAACATGTCTAAGGGGTATTATTGATGAACTTTGACCTTGACCCGAAATTTTTTTGCCGAGTCGGCATTTTTCGTTTTCGTCGATATCTCGGGAACGGTGCTTCGTAGAGCGAAACGGACGTTATTTTCGGACTCGTCGCCCTAGACAAGCATGTCTTAAGGGTATTATGGATGAACTTTGACCTTGACCAGAAATTTTTTTGCCGAGTCGGCATTTTTCGTTTTCGTCGATATCTCGGGAACGGTGCGTCGTAGAGCGAAACGGACGTTATTTTCGGACTCGTCGCCCTAGACAAACATGTCTAAGGGGTATTATGGATGAACTTTGACCTTGACCCGAAATTTTTTTGCCGAGTCGGCATTTTTCGTTTTCGTCGATATCTCGGAAAGAGTGCGTCGTAGAGCGAAACGGACGTTATTTTCGGACTCGTCGTCCTAGACAAACATGTCTAATGGGTATTATTGATGAACTTTGACCTTGACCCAAAATTTTCTTGCCGTCGACCTTTGACCTCATTTTCAAGGTCACAGGACATATGGCTAATATCTCGCTTATTATTGACGTTACAGCTTAACAATCAATTGTGGACATACTAGAAATGACATATGCCAAATATTATCATGTCCTTGAATTGACCAATGACCTTATTTTCAAGGTCACGGGACAAAATACTAATATCTAAAATATATATTGTCCGGTAACCTTTCTTAGCCCTTGGGCTAATTTTTTCTTATGTAAAAATGATATTACATGTACATGCAAATAGCTTTTCTTAGTGTTAATGATTTGTTTTAGGGAGAATAAGTACGAATTGCTGGAGTACTACCTGTGGCTTGACCTCTCATCAGAGCAGGCGATTGAGCTGTTTGAGCAGAGTATAAAACGAGCAGAAGTCGAGGTCTATAACAGGGATTTGGAGGAACTTTGGGAACCACATCATGTCACACAGTTTGTAAGGCTCACTATATATTATACATGTACATGTAATTTCCCTTCATTTTGACATCCTGTGGATGTATTTCAATGACAAGAAATATATCAGTGATTTCACTGGTGACTTCCAGAAAATTTTGGTTTAAACCTATTTTTATTTGAAAATGAATAAGCATTGATCAGTAGGACAAACCTCTCTGCTAAAACCTGCTGGGTACTAGCATAAAAAAAAATTTCAGTATGTTTCAAAAATCACTTCTGAGCCAATGTCTGTAGTGTATTTAAACTCTAGAAAATTAGATGCTCACAGTGTTTATGCTTTGTTTTTTGGTGGCAGTGTTATTCTGACTTCGATAAAATAAACATGATTAAGTATTTGTTTCCAGGCTATAGCAGCTATTTCCAATCTGTGCATGTTCTTCAAATTTGCTCAGCGCTATAGTGAGCAAGAGTACTTTTTGTGCTGGCTCAGAGATATTGTGGTGAGTACCGTATGTTAGTCTGCTGTTCTGAAGCAATCTTGACTGACAATATACATGTGTGTTGTACTGGTATGTAGCCAGTATGTTATCATCGTAAACGTGTGAGAGCATTCGATATATATATTGAATGTGCCATTTAAACAAATATAAACATGTGATATTGTTCAATTTCATTGACATACGTGTAGACATGTACATTGGCACAAATATATTTATGTCCACACTTTGACCTCTATAATAAACACTTTGAGTAATCTTACCGGGCTTTCAAAATAAGAGGGAAAGATGCCATAAAATTTATTTAATGGCAAACTCTCTTAAACTGGTCGTTCTATGCGTGGAGGACAGATCTTACAGCTCAGGCTTTCAAGATTGGAGTTTCATTCTTCTTTCGCGGAAATTCTTCGTTTTTTTCCACGAATTTGTTCTACTTTAGTGTACTGTGTACAGCTACTGTAGTTTAGTTTAGTTTAGTTCAGTTTCGTTGGGAGGAATTGGTAATTTCCTCCATGGTTACTGTACTTCCCCTATTATTGCCCATCGCATTTTGTTTGTGTATCTTTGTGTATCAGTTTTTACCCTGTTGGGAGTTACATCATAACTGCTGGGCATGTCGGGAGCCTTGTCGTCCTACAGCTTGCTGTGGGATGTGTTCGAGTTGGACGGTAGACGAGTGGTTGGATTATTTGAACGGCCTCAGACAGGCCCAACGAGACCGTATGTCTAAACCTTTCCCTTTGGCCCCCAGTCCTTCTGCTAGTGCTAGCAAGTTGGCCAAGTACAATCAGACAGTTAAGAAGCGGGAGGAGCAAGATGTGCTGCTTCTTCGTGTGATTACTAATGTGAGTGTTGATTTGTCTTTGCCTTTCAGCGAGTCGTCAGGGGCCGGCTTGCTGGCTCCTGCGACTCGGTACTATTGTTCTAGTACCACGAGTTTTTCACAATAGCCTGCGGGCTCGTTGCTGTCTTACTCTTTCCCAGCGATGACAACGGTTACACGGGTTTCATGCTACAATCGGCCTCTGATTCCTAAGTTTCCGGCTTCGAGTCCCGTTTCGGGTGATGCCCTGAGCTGGAAGCTGTTGGGCCCTCATACCCGTTGTCACCTAGGGTGATTGTGAGGCAGCCACCGGCTCGTGGCCGGCTGAAAACTGGTGGTGCTACTTTGCCTTCTGATTCGAAAGGACAGTCAGTATCATTTTGTCTAACGCCTGTTTTCTCTCCGCAGGTGGCGGAGGACTTCGAGAGTGGAGGGGTTCCAGCTGCTCCTGATTCCATTTTGCCCCCGCGTTCAGGGCCTTCTACCCAGCTTCAGCGGAAGCAGACTCCGGCTACTGGTTCTCCGGCCTCGACCGTGTATCATTCGATTGCGGGCTCTACTCCTTCGCAAGTCCAGTACTTGTCCAAGGCCGAGTTCGCTGCCCAGATGCAGAGTATGCGGAATGAGCTTTTGGCACAGCTTCAGGGCTGCCTCCCTAGGGCTTCGCTGCAGGTACCGCCTGTCCAGAGACGCCAGCAGGAGCTGTCTCCTTCGGTTCATGGCTCTGAGGATGTCCCGTTTACTCCCCGTCAGTCGGGGATTGTTGCCCTGGACAACCCTCAACCTGGCACCTCTGGCTTGGTGTTGCCCAAGAGGACAGGGGAATCAGATTCTTCCTCGGATGAGGATGATGAGGAGCCTCGTAATCCTTTTAAGCGAACCTGGTCGGAGAAGCTTGATTTTGTGCGCCGTTTGGCTGGAGAAGAGTGGCCGCATTTTCGGTCCACTTACCCCCCCCCCCCATCCCCCCCCCCCCCCCCCCCGCCGGCGAAGAGGGCACGATCTTTTACGGAGAGGGAGCTGCTCCAGCCTAAGGTCCCGAGGGATAGTCTCCGGTTTCCGGTAGCTCCTGGTGTTGGAAACACTATGGCTATGCGGGTCGAGGATTCGGTCAAAAAGTCTAGAGTAAACGTGAGTTCTTATCCGTCTCGCCCTAAAGTTGGGGATTTTCACTCTTCATCGTCTCTGGACTTAGCGCCATCCAAGCTTCAGCCTTCGGAGATTTTCTCGGAGCCTGAGGTAGTGTCTCTCCCGTGGGCGCAGCTCTCAGATGCCCAGTCGGCGGCTAGGCTAGGGTTGGCCATTGACTCGTCTCTCGATTGGCTCGTCCATGCAGTGTCTCGGTCGCTTGTTTCCTGCCATGACGAGGTTTCCATGAACCTGGATCGAGCGGACTTGGCGGCAGCACTGAGTGGAACTATTAGCCTTGTTCAATCCATCGGCAAGGCCATGACGGATAAGGTTACGTTGGACTCTCACCTTTTATGGTCGTCGGAGTTGTGGAGACGTGATGCAGTGCTCCAAACTCTTAAGTTCCGGGTGCCTGAACAGTTGCTGGCATGCATGCGTCTACACCCTGTTCTGCCAGAATCGGGTCCGGCATCTCCTCATCTCTTTCCGACCGATATTGCT
Organism: Terebella lapidaria; assembly: GCA_949152475.1. NCBI lineage: Eukaryota > Metazoa > Annelida > Polychaeta > Terebellida > Terebellidae > Terebella > Terebella lapidaria. The sequence continues at coordinate 76,379,309 of OX424555.1, forward strand.
GCGGAGCTCGAGTCCGTTAGGAGCCAGGTGGAGGAACGAGAGCGAGCCAAAGTGTCTCTGGATGCCACGGTCCATCAGTCCCAGGCCCTGGACAGGTGGGCACGTTCTCTGGCTAAGAGCCAACATCAGAAGCAGCCTCAACACTACAGTACTGATTTCGCAAAACCTCACTAGCCATGCGAATGCTACATGCTAAATGCTAGGCCATGCGATTACGTGCGACTTGATGCTAGCATCAAATCGCATGGTGCGACCAGTGGGCGCGATGCCATCGCATCAGGCGGCCGTCTTAGTTGAACAGGCGAGCATTGTCTCGCACAGATGCGCGCATCCTTTATTTCGGATGCAAATACTGACTTTAATATGAACTGAAATGAAACACTGCATTTTCCCATACGATCTACATGATACAGACTGTTTATTAACCACTCGACCATATGTTTGCGAGCATATGCGAGCATATAATGGCCTTCACAAAAAATGCGAAATGCTTTTAGTGCACCACAGTGCCAAGAAGCAATGCTAGCATCGAGGGATGCTCGCATACACAATGCTAGCATCAAATCGCATGATGCTACGTCAGGCGAAGTTGGGCGAACACGTGCTAAATGCCAGGTGTCCCATGCTGGCATTTTGGTGAGGTTTTGCGAAATCAGTACTGTAGCAGGAGCGGAATTCGTCTTCTTCCGGCAGCTTTCGTGGTCGCGCTAAGGCCCTGAATCAGCCCTTTCGAGGGGCCCCTGTCGGCGGGCAGCAAGGGGGGCGTGGAGCGCAGTCCCGTGGTCGTGGCAAAGGCTTCAGCCCATCCATGCCTTCAAAGGAGAAGAAACCAGGTATGTACCTCGCTGGACCCTCCATGTCGGGTCGAGTCTCCAGGTCAACTCGGCTCCATAAATATATTAGATATAAGCGAGCCTGTATGCGCGTGACTAAGCTCTTTTTGGCCTCGCTGGCAGAGCCTGGGAGCCAGTCCCTGGATAATCTCCACCCTTCGTCGGGGGTTCGGTCTCAAGTTTCTCGAGTTTCCGCCTCTGACGCTCTCTCCAAGGGTTTTCTCTTTACCGCACGAACCCGAACGTCGTCAGGCTTTGATAAACGAGATCGCGGCTATGATAGAGGAGCGTGCAGTGGAGCCGGTGCTGAGTCCTTCTCCCGGCTTCTACAGTATCCTGTTTGTGGTGCCCAAAGCAACGGGCGGTTGGAGACCGGTCATCGATCTTTCCGCCCTCAATCGCTACCTTCACATCCCTACCTTCACCATGGAGACAGCCGAGGTTGTCAGGTTGGCGATGCCCCTCAATGCTTGGGTCGTTACAATCGTCCTCAAGGATGAGTACTTCCATGTGCCCATGAGGAGGTCCGTCAGAAAGTTTCTCAGGTTCTTTTACCAGGGCCGGGTCTGGCAGTTCCGGGCATTGCCATTTGGTCTGTCCACCGCCCCTTGGATTTTCACCATGTGCGTGAGGGAGCTACAAGCCCTGGCTAATCACAATGGGATCATCCTGTACCAGTATCTGGACGATTGGCTCATCAGACACCAGTGCCCACAAACGCTAATCCGCCAGGCTCAGTGGGTGGTAGATCTTTGCCAGGATATGGGGTTCAAAATCAACCTAAAAAGTCAGACTTGTCTCCTCGTCAAGACTTTGTGTTTCTGGGCTATCGATTTCGGACTACCTCCAGATCTGTTTTCCCAACCGAGGAGCGTCGGTCAAAGTTATCCGCGCAATCCCGCAGGTTTTTAGAACAGAATCCACAACCCGCCTCCCTTTGGCAACCCCTTATAGGCACGCTCGCCTCCACGGAAAAGATGGTGCCATTGGGTCGCCTGCACATGAGGTCTTTGCAGTTTCAGCTCCATGCTCATTGGTCGCAAGCGACGGGCGACATGGCGCAGTTGGTTCCAGTGTCAAGTCGGGTTGTCGAGGACCTTTGATGGTTGGTGGTTGGACCCAGTCAATCTATTTCGGGGGTCTCCGTTCCGTCAGCCGCTGCCCTCCAGGCATCTGTTTACGGATGCCAGTTTGGAGGGCTGGGGGGCTCATTGGGACTCTCAAGAAGCCTCGGGACTGTGTTCAAGTTCACAGCAAGACGACCACATCAATGTCCTAGAGTTGAGAGCGGTGTTCTTGGCGTTGCAGCACTGGGAGCGCCACTTCTCTCAGCAAGTAGTCTTGCTGGCCACCGACAACTCTACAGTGGTGGCCTACATCAACAAGCAGGGAGGCACGAAGTCCGCTTCGATGTGTCAGCTGACTGTGAGCCTCCTGCTGTGGTGTCACGAGCGCGACATTACTCTCAGGGCCCGCCACATTCCGGGTCACATGAATGTGTTGGCCAATCGACTGTCGCGCCGTGGTCAGATTCAGCCCACGGAGTGGTCTCTGTCTCCGGTCGTGTTCCAGGCCATTTGCCGCTCGTGGGGTACACCAATGGTGGAGCTGTTCGCGACCAGGTGGAACGCCAAACTTCCATCTCTGAGTCGCCAATTCCGGACGAGCAGGCGCTGGAAGTGGATGCTCTGTCGGCGGACTCGGAGGGAATGCTTCTTTACGCCTATCTGCCGGCAGTAGTGATCGACAAAGTTCTTGCCAAGTTCAAGTCTCATCGGGCCAGAATGATCCTGATTGCCCCACTGCTCCCCCAGAGGCCCTGGTTCCCGGACCTTCTGGAGTTGCTAGTAGACAGCCCGGTTCCGCTTCCGGATCGATGGGATCTGCTCAAGCATCCCCGGTCCGAGGTCTTTCATCAGGCTCCGGCCACGCTCAAGCTTCACGCGTGGCTCTTGTCGAGCGATGTTTTCAAAAGAAGGGCTTTTCAAGGGAGGTGTCAGCTAGGATTGCCCGAACTAACAGACAATCTTCTCTGGCAGTCTACGAATCCAAGTGGACAAGATTCTGTGCTTGGTGTCGTGGCAGGGAGATTAGTCCGTTCAAGGCAGGGATCGACATTAGGCATATGACACCAGTGGCCCCTCGGGGCCAGTAAAATCTGGAAATTACTGGCCCCATCCATAATCTACTGGCCCCACTTTCAAAGTTCACTAAAAATCAATGCATACGTGTATATCAACCAGAGGGTTTTTTTTTTTTTACAAAGAAGCAACATCGAAAGGAACTGAAACATTGTAAAGTACAAACTCAAAGAATGCAAAATTTTATACTGGCCCAGTGGGGCCAGTGACTTAGAGAATCTGGTGGCCCCTACTGGCCCCACAAGCTCAAAATATGGCGTGGGGCCAGCGGGCCAGTGTTAATGTCGTTCCCTGCAAGGTCACTGCTCCTGTGATTTCGGAGTTCCTCTTGGAGAAATTCAAGGAAAGGAGGGCTCCTTCGACCCTGGCAGGCTATTGAACTGCTATCGCTAAAACAATCAGGCCTAAAACGGGTGTGGATTTTGGTCAGGATGCCAGTTTGTCTGCGTTGTTGAACAGTTACTCCGTTGAGAGACAAGGAACCCGGTTCCAGAATGGGATTTGTCGCTCGTTTTGAATTGTTTGCTTGCCAAACTTTTGAACCGTTGGAGAAAGTGTCCCTGAAATTCTTAACGCTTAAAACGGTTTTCCTCCTGGCCCTTGCCTCAGGGAAGAGACGAAGTGAGCTTCATGCTCTCGACTTTTCCAAAGTGCACTGGAAGGAGGATGGCTCCACGGTGAAGCTCAGAGTTATCCCCTCCTTTTTGGCTAAAACTCGGTTAGCACAGACCCCGTCTTTGACTTTTACGATCCCATCCCTTACCTCATCTCTGGGGCTGGGTTTGGAGGAAGATGCAAAGTTATGTCCTGTCAGAGCTCTGCGCATTTACGATAATCGCACGAGGGAGCTTCATGTAGGGAAACTTCTGCTATTCGTTGCCTTTAAGAAAAACTTCCAGAGAGATATTAAAGCTGCAACAATCTCTTCCTGGGTTAGGAAATGTGTTCTTTTCTGCTATGAAAGGTCGAACGCTAAGGCCTCGGGCTCCTTCCGTGTGAAAGCGCATGATGTACGGGCTCTGGCAGCATCGCTCGCTTTTATGAATAATGTTGCCCTATCTGATGTGATGCAGGCCTGCACATGGGCCTCTAACAATACCTTTGTCTCTTCCTATTGTAGGGAACTGACATGGCAGGATAGCGCCGGCTATCGACTGGGACCGGTCGTAGCCGCAGAGAGCAAGGTCCGCCTGTAGAAAGTGTACATATCATCGCCTCGCACTGTATATACACGCACCTTCAGCCGGACGTACGTCGGTTCAGGAGAGCTGGATTGTCCCTTTTATTTTGGTGGTAGAGAATTTGTTTCGCCCGCCGTCAGCAAGTCACTGCGGGGGGTTTCTCCTCCACCGACGACTCTCTCTCACCCAGGTAATTCATTTACTCGTTTATGAATTCTTCTCGCACGTGCCTTTAAACCCTCATTTAAACTACTCATCCATATTAAACAACCCTTTCGGTAGTTTTTCGCACGTGTGAGATACTTTCCAGTAATATATAACTCTCATTCCTAAATTCATTACACTTATGAATCAATTCGTTCTATGCCTCGATGATGTTCTGGGGGAGAGGGTATGTTAGTCCACCTCCTGTGGTTATTCTGAGATAACCCAAAGTGTTTATTATAGAGGTCAAAGTGTGTACATAAATAGGAAGTTTTAACCTGTTAAAATCAGTATTTATTACACACTTACCTCTATAATAAACACAGTGATTTCCCTCCCACCTCCCCAGCCTAACTTCTGGGGGACAAGATAATGGCGGTTCCGGGGGAACAGTTTCGTCAAGAAACATTTATGAATGACTGCTGTCTGAGGGGCATAGAACGACCAGTTTAAGAGAGTTTGCCATTAAATAAATTTTATGGCATCTTTCCCTCTTATTTTGAAAGCCAGGTAAGATTACCCAAAGTGTTTATTATAGAGGTAGGTGTGTAATAAATACTGGTTTTAACAGGTTAAAACTTCCTATTTATGACTTGTGCAGATTTTGTGTCAGTAGTAATCATGAAATTTATTTGGTTTGACAGGTGAATGCCAAGAAGCTAGATGCCAAGTCGAGGGAAGCGCAGTTAATGGATGTGACTTATGACTTGGCTTGTATATACATAAGCCTCCGAGACTACAGCAATGCCCTGAAACTCCACCAACAAGGCCTCGAATGTTACCAGAGGTCTTACATCATCTTGTATAATATCATCCATAATGTTTTAACTAAAAAAAAAAAGATCTGTGAAATACAGATGTGTTGACATGGTTAAGAAGACAATGGAGATAATGTGTGTGTTGTTTCCAAATTTCATTAAATATTTGGTCATAATATTTGAGTGTATGAGTATTGATGCATACATTACTGTTATCTGTATATAATATTATCTATATGATCACCATCTATCTACATGTATACTTTCCACATTAACAGACTGGCAGAAACTGATAAATCAACAGATATGCTGAAAAATTTGGGTTTCTCTTATCATGGTGTTGGTACTGCATACAGTGGTCTACAAGAATATGAAAGGGTTAGGATCATTGTGATAAGTGATACTAGCATATGTACATGTATTGAGTCACTGCTCTAATTTTACTGAAACAAGACTTCAAATGTCAATATTCACATAGACATAGATAAAATGAACCAATTTTTTTCTGCCTCTCAGATTTTACTTCTCTGTATGAACCGAACTGAATTTTTTACTTCCAGGCAGTGGAATTCTACAAAAAGTCTATTGAATGCCATGAAAAATCTGATGATAAGGAGAAGGAAATTCAAATCGTTCAGTCGTTATCTTGTTTGGCAGAGGTTGCCGGAAAAACCGGAGACATCGAAGGTGCTATAGACCAATACGAAAAGGTCATAAAGGTGGGTGACATATTACAGGTACATGTATATACATGGTGTCATAAAACATCATTCAATTAAAAACCTTATACATATATATTCCATATATTATGTACATTTTACATGCAATACAGTCATCAGTAGACATTGTAGAATATTTGTAGTTCTATACAGCGTGTGTTGAAGAAAGGTGTGTACATTGTTTGGTAGATGGAGGAAGAGCTATACTTTGGCGAGTTACCTCAAGAAATAAGCTATACCATGACTAACCTGGGGATACTTTACCGCAAACAAAAAGAATTTGACAAAGTCAGAGCAGTTTATGACCAGTAAGTTTAGCAGATTACATTCATTCATATAATACATTGACGTATATTAAAGTTGTTCGAAATTTCTCATGTTGTAGAGTAGAACACTGGTATGCACGTACATGTATATCATTCACTCCTGAACATATGCAAACACACCCATACTGCACTGGTGACCTTCCAGAGCGATGAAGATCAAGGTCAACGCTCTGGGGTGGAATCACATAGATGTCGCCATCGGCTTGATGAATAATTCCAATTTTCACCGTGATGTTGGAGAAAACGACAAACAGGCAGAATGTCTCAGACAGGCCATTGAAATTTGTGAGGTACAGTAACAGAAGTAGCGCAGTACAAACAGTTTGAAAAGGTATCAATACATTTATAACCAGCTCAATATGGCTCAACTGAATGATGATAGAATAGAAATACTGCCAGTACTGCCGGTAGCTGCTCATCTTGGAGCATGATGTTTCATTTGGACAGGTATTAGGTATAATATGCATATCACTGTGTTTGTGTTTTAAGAAAATTGGTAACCAGAAGACAAAATTGTGTGCCACAATAATGGAAAATCTTTGTCTGTGGGCCCTGAACGAAGGATCGGCAGAGAAAATGAGGGAAGTTGAACCATACTTCTGGAAAGTCTGTGAGTAGTTTTGGACACTATGTTACATGTACACGACTTTTCCCTGAATACTTGTGTTCATCAGATATACAAGACATTCTCTATCAACATAGCTGTGATGAATATATACATGTACATCACAGGTACATTTAATCACTTCTAAACTTTTACTTTATTTTTAAAGCATATATTGAAAAACGTTGAAAATGCGCCAAAAGTCTAATAATACTGCAAACTGCCTGAGAAATGTGTATATGTACGAACTACCTACCCACAGTCGAAATACTAACTGAGCGAGATGAACTGGATCAGAGTCTACCACCTGTTCAACTCAACTACCTGCAGATGTTCATGTCTGATAGAGCCATGGACAAGGTGCAGAAGCTGGCTGAGAGCTTCATACAAGTACCTGTACTGGCCAATCCCATAGTCTACTGCTATCTGGCAATGCTAGACTACGAAAACCCCGACACCAAGAGGACTGAGCCAAGACCCTACGAACAGAGTCTCGATTGCTGTGTGGAAAAGTGAGTCAATAGAGACGTTTAGCTGCACGTATATGCGGTTACGTTTACGTCTGGGTGATAAAAAATTCGTAGTTACGTAAATCTTTTGGTTCAAAGTCATAACGAAGGAATACAACATGACGTTTCTACACGTTCACGTAACCGCATATATTCTTGCAGCTAAACGTCTCCAATATCATTATGTTCAGCACTTGAAGTGATATTGGCAGAAAGTTATGGATTTTCCCATACCTGTTTTGTAACCTATCTTCTGAGACCACATGCATTAATGTAATTGATTTGGCAAAAATAGTTTTTTTTTGCCAATATAGCTTTAATGTTTCTTGAATGTATATCTTCATGGTGGATCCTCAGGTTCAAGACCAACTAGGCACCCAAATATGAAAACTGGGACTCTTGCGGTATATTACAACTGGTTTGACCTGCCAGGCCTGTTTACATAAGGCTGATTAGGACTCAATAAAGATTTACCTGCACAAACATGGTTTCCCAGATGAAATCTGTGGCAGAATTTGCCAATTACTTCAGGGAATATAGGCTAGTTGCTTATAACCCTGCATGTTTTATACATGTATTTTCTCACAGGTATCCACACGTGGAGTATGTGATACAGACAAAGATCAAATATGAGCTGATCCCACAGAAGGACCTAGAAGGGATCATGCGGTTATTGAGGCTGTATTATGAGGCTTCTGGGAGCACGGAGGAGCGTGCCATCATCGTTGCCGCGGATACTGCACAGGCGGAGTGGCCTGAGGGTCATCTCCTCATACAGGAGCGGGGGCTGGAAATACTACCACACTCCATCGTAAGTCTTCATACAGAATGAATAAATTTTGTGATTCTCCTTGTAATGGAAGTTAGTATAATGTGATGATTCGGCCTCAGGCGATTCTTAGCAACCTTGGCCTGCTATGGAATGACCGAGGGGAAATAGGCAAGTCGATTGAATGCTTTGAGGAGGTGATAAAACACAAACCTGATCATTGCCACATCATGGACGCACTGATTGTGCTGTACACGGGTGAAGGGAATGCAGAGAGGGCCAGTCATTACCTTTCTATCCTTGAGGAGAAGTTTGCTCATGAAGAGTCTCTGGCAGCAAAGGTGTGTATTATCTGGAAATTGTACGACAGGAAACTTTAGCAGCCCAGTTCATACAATCTTGTTGTTGACCTTTTTTCATCCATTTTCAGTTCCCAAAATACCGTGAAAACATTGAGAAACTGAAAGAAGTTAAAGAGTGAATGCAGGTGTAACAGCCAGATGTGATTGGAGGACAACAGCACAATGCTCAGGAATTTTAGTTTAGTGCTTTTCACTCCCATGTATTCACATACCGATATTACCAAATATCCTGTATTACATATACTAGTATTAGTAACATGTACATGTAAGCGAGTGAATGGTCATGATGGTTAATGGTAAACTAAGCACATAGATTGACCATTTTTGAATGAATATTAATGAATACTTTAGTATTGGAATGTTTTGATAGTTAATGTATAATTGATGCAAATATTTGCCTCATGCATACATGTCTGTCTGTGATAATGTCACAAATTATTTATGGATATTAATTTTTTTTTTGCCTTGATGTTATTAGTATTTTGTCTGCTCTTACATTTGTACATGTATGATATTGGTTTTTAGTGTTGATATGAATAAAAGTATATATGTTTCTTTATATGTTTGTACCATTTTGCTAGTTGGTCTTGGTCTTTTTTTGTGCCATTCCAGAAAGTATGAATATAATATCAAAGTGATTACTGAAGCATTAAACTGTGTTTATCTTGTACATGGTGTTTGACTGCATAATACTATGTAGATCCCATTCTGAGGATCACACGTTATGGGAATTGAATTGATGTCTTTAAATGATGCAGACATACATACGCCGCTGTATGGTAAACATGGTGAGCTCGTGGCAGTGTTATTGTGCAAGGCATTGTGGGTTAGGCAGGCTGCATATAAGCCTGAGAATCGAAGTGTGAGACACTTGAAGGGAATCGAGAACAACATGTTGGTTTTATTGGCCGCTGGCAGTCGTGAATTTAGACCCCACTGTGGTCGTTTGGTGGCTTGTGATCGCCATTTATTAGGCCAGATGGGTCGTTTACAATCAGACCGATTAGGTTGGGAATCATGTGAATGGATATTCTATGTTGTCATGCAGATGAGGGAGTCGCGCCCCTGAGGACAATGAACACGAAAAGAGTCTGTGCGGCTTGATCCCTTTGAACACCAGCAATAGTCCAGCAGAACTGCAGAAAAGCATGTTTTGGCGTCATTATGAACTTTTTTTGCTGATTCATCATCTCTGAGCATTCCTGAGTCAGAATCAGCCGGGTGCCACCTTGGCACCCTTGGGGAATTTTTTCAGAGCCGAAAAACAAAATGGCTGCCGAATACCGCTAAATTTACTTTTTTGACAATATCTCCGCTCCTAGGCCACTTAGAAGCACAAACTCGGTGTCTATTACTAGGTTTTCATGGTCAAGGAATCCAATTATAATACTACCAAACTTGAATATATAACAGCTCATCAGATTTTCGAGATTAACAACCCAGATATTTGAAAAATCTGGTTTTGGTCAAGTGGTTAAATGCTCATGCATTTGCCACTCAGTACAACATTTATTGTTGTCCACTACTATGTACTCAATAAATCAATGACAATATATGATTACATGTGATAATATGTTTTCACCATTAAATTAGGTGTTACATGTGGCAACATTATGAGTCATTGGCAATTCTTCGTAATTCTTTGAATCGACATCATCTTCCTGGCAATTCTTCGTAATTCTTCGAATCGACATCATCTTCCTGAACAGGTTCTTCCTTGGTATGTTCATTGCAACAATCTGGTCCAGAATAACAGGCACAGAATATGAACGAGTCAAACATCTGTGGAACTACACAGCCACATCTTCCAGTGGAGCATGGTCGGCTGTTGGAAGTGGAGTTGGATGCATATTGTGCCTTCTCCATCTGTATTCCGACCATATTGGGTCGGGTGAAAGTGTGGAGGGTCTGATTGAGCAGCGGATTTATACATAAGAACTTGTAATTGAGTACGATGTAGATACTGAGCAAAATCATCTTGTGATAGGGGCAATACCTTCAGTTTCGAGGCTAATGTGTTCTTTGAGATTGTAATCTTCACATTTCTCACAGGATGGTGGCGAACAAACATATCATCTCTCAGTTTGAAACCATGATGGGCACCAAAAAAGGCAGTCGTTTCTGGCATCAGGTTTGTTTCATCTGCTTCTGATTGACCAAGTGAGATTATGTGATTTCCCCTCTCGGGGGTCTTCAATGCTGTGGCCTTTCCAATGCCAAACAGATACTGTACTACTACTGTGCAGTGTCACACCCACCTCCCCCATTGAGACATGTACACCTGGCATATATTTTACTATGCTTCGGTGTGTTGGAGCAGTTTGACGAATGCTGGAGGAAAGCTAATGTGGTCCCAATGTGGATGTTATAGAGGTATAGCGGCACTACCGACCTGTCTCACTTACTTGCATGATTTGCAAAACGATGGAACATATTCTGGTGAGCAACATGATTGACCATTTTGACGAACACAATATCCTAGTCGACTGCCAACACAGATTCGGAGCTAATAACCACCATTCGAGTCCCAACTCATCATTGCGATTCACGACTTGACTTCCTCGAACAGGTGCAAACAAGTACATACGGCCATATTAGACTTCAGCAAGACCCTTGATCGGGTCCAGACTAAAAAGCAAAACTGGACTATTATGGAATCAGAGACAAACATCTTCTACATGTTCTATGGACTGGTTCATTTGAGGATCAGAGAACCCAAACCGTCCACGTCAATGTAATTCTGGCCTCTGAATGTCTAGTACTTTCGGGAGCGCCAAGAGGTTCGTTTTGGGGCTCCTGCTGTTTCTGTTCTTCGTAGATGACATCACGATGAATTTAACATCATCCACCAGGATGTGTGCGGATATTTGTTTGATTTTTCATGAAATCTCGTCAACTGAGGATCACATTCTCCTTCATTATGACATTGACAGACTGGTAGCCTGGATTCACAAAAAAACAAATGGATTTCAATACTGAAAACTGTTACTTTGTAAGAATTTCATTGGTCACAAAACCTATTGCTACCTACATGTATCAATATTCCATAGGTGGCAGGACAGTACAGGATGATAACCTATACTTTGTTGTCAACGACTATGCTTGTTGTCAAGCACTATGCTTCCTTTGTAGAAACCTTATTCGATGTGACAAGTCATCCAAGCCAAATGACTATTTAGCTCTCATTTGACCTCATTTAATATTGCTGTGTGGTCCAGTACCCATATCAGGCCAAGCTATAAAACCAGTTTGGAAAGGTGCAGTGACATGCGGCCAGATTTGTAGCAAACGAACCCTATGACACTAGTAATTCAGACAGCATTACAGCTATTGCTAATGACCTCGGATGGATATCGCTCATGGAATGGAAAAGGAGAACGACGCTGACCGATTTCTATAAGATGGCCAATTGATTGACCATCATCCCTCTGAGCTGTCTCAGACAAGGACCAGGCGACCAAACGATCAGCATGTCGCACAATATCATATTGTGCAATATCATTTTGTGATGGGGCATTTTGTGATGGGGCAATACCTTCAGTTTTGCAGCTGATGTGATCCCCGAGTTGGCCATCTTCACCTTCCGTACAAATGTCGGTAAACAGAATCACTTCTCCGTTTGGAACAAAAATAGGCAGCAATGAAGGCAGTCGTTTTTGACGTCAGGTTTGTTTCTTCTGTTCCTAGTTAACCAAGTTAGTTGAGGCGATGTCCTCCCATAGGGGACTGCAATGGTGTGGCATTCCCAAACAGATATCAAGATACAAAATTGCACAGTACGGCCAGCATAATATACCGCTTTGGGTGCTGTGAGGTTTACGTAGTCTTTGATGAATACAAACCAACAGAAACCAAATGACAAGTTCTTGCCAGACAATACAAAAAAAACACCAGCTCAGTCTACACACGTTACTATTTCTGCAAAAAGTGGTTCTCAAATTAACATACAACAAAGCTCGATTGAAGCCGTTCATCTACTTCAGTGGAATAGCCACCAGTCACGTCCAGGAGGGCGAGCTGGTCACACTCTGGGGAAGGCCATTTCAATCAGGTGTTGTGTCGGAGACTATAGATTCACTAACCCAGGAGTGAACACCAAGATTGTTGATTAAAGTGGAAAATGCATACCACTTGAACAGAACCAGATTTTTTTAAGAATCGGGTTCGTCAAACACCGAAAAACGGATAAGCTGTTATATATACAAGTTTGGCAGTATTATACCTGGAATCCTTGGTCATGGAAACCTAGTAGTAGACACCAAGTTTGTGCTTCTAAGTGGCCTAGAAGCAGAGATATTGTCAAAGAGGTAAATTAAGCGGTGTTCATTGGCGGCCATTTTGTTTTTCGGCTCTGAAAAAAATTCCCCAAGGATGCCAAGGTGGCACCCGGCTGTTTCTGACTCAGGAATGCTCAGAGATGATGAATCAACGAAAAAAGTTCATAATGACGCCAAAACATGCTTCACAAGAAAATAGTCATTTGGCAACTGGACTACAAACACAACACAAGACTATACGAGGTAAAGAGTGCGGAGATGGGTGGCTCCACGGCGGAGTCTAGCCATTACTGATTTGTGCATGTGACCTGGACGACAGGCATATTGCCTAGAGGATGACGGACACAGACGAGAGTTTTGGCTGAAGAAAGTAGGTCACTGCAGTAGTTGGTGGCAGGTGGTGGGGGAAGACACAAAAAGGGAAAGAGGAGAAAGATACAAGATTATCAACGTCAGGGTCGGAGTAAGAGCAGGTGCATGTAGATACCCAGACCAATACGAATGGTCGAGGGTTCTACGAGGTGCGAGATGGGTCAGAACTGGACTGCTCATGGCCGCCGCACGATGTTTCAGCAAGCTCCAAATTTCAATTGACAACTAGGAGTGACAGATGGCTCTGAATTGATGCTGGAGCACAGTCGGAGTCAAGTTGGATCCGGGTTCCAACGCGGCGGAGTTGGATGCTCCGTGGCAGAGTTGAAGTCCATTCTAAGCCAGGTACTCTGCGGTGGAGTCGGATTTGCCACAGTGGAATCAGAGTTTGGATACTCCACGGCAGACTTGCGGAGTCATGACCCTCGACCTGGTAGTCCCTGGCATCCCGGGACTGGAGGCCGTCACCTGATAACGAGTTGCATTGGTCGTCCACTGACTAGAACTCTTGAGTCAAGGATGAGGTAACCCTGTTACCTGGGAAGGGGCACATGGCGATCTTGGGAGTTGTGGCTGACGAGACTGAGCTGCAGCCCTGCTTGGAAGCAGTAATCAATGGAAGGATTTAAGCTTAACCGGAGGGGACGACAGGCGCCTTTGTGGAAAGAGACACAGATTTGGTGGTTCTAGGAGGCCGGGTGTGGGTACGGCTCATCAAGCTGGGACCCTTCCGCAAATCTTAGTGAATGGCATCGTGATTGCCCAGACTGAAACCGTATGAGTGTGTGGTAAGACCAGGCCAGCAGTGCGACGAGGCTTACACCAGCAGGAAGCTGACCATGTTGTCATTCACTTTAGTGGGGGAGGGGTTCATTCCCTGGGGGTTCATTCAGCAGCAGCTGCATGCTGAGAAAAGAAACTATTTTGTGCTGGGGGCTGGAACAACAGAAAGCATTCGAGATTATGAGATATAATCAAGGCTTAACAAGGATCCATTCATGGCTTACCTGAAGAGGGACTAGCTGTCCATTCTACATTGTGTACGCCAGCCACACCCTGCAGCCGGCGCAAGAAAACTACTGCACAATGAAAAGATTCTTGCAGTGGTTGTCATGGTGCACCACTTCCGTCACTATCTCACGCATCATTGAAGTGGCTGATCAATTCCAAAGATGATGAGGACATGATCACTTGCTAGAGCACTCGGGTAGCGAGCTTCCATTTTACAATTGAGATCGGACCAGGACACAAACATGCTAACGCATATGGCATGTCTCATTGCCGCAAATGTCAGCGATGAGAGGGTCCAGGGAGTGGAGATGCAGGATGTCGATTGGGAAGTCCTACAGGAGCCAATAGAGGATATGAGGATATCTTGCCTGACCTGACGGGTGAGGACTGGCATGAGCCTGATCCGCCAGATCTGGACCTGCGTGTGGGGCTTGTGGCTACATGGAGGAATTCACTCTCACGGACGAGGAAAGAGTATCTCTGCAGGAGCATTTGCACTCCCAGACCATACAACACAGACAGTAGCAAATACTGTGATGCCACAATTCATTTGCTGGTACGGTACCAAGGCGGACCAGGCCACAGAGTTTGAGCAGTCTGGGCTGATGAAGGAGCTGTGTAAACTATTACAGTGCCAGAAGACGAGGACAACACCATGTCAGCCACAGAGCGATGGGCTGGTGGAGTGGGTGAACTGAAGCATTATCGATATGCTCACTTCATTTGTGAATGAAAATAAGACGACTGGGATGATCGGCTCCCTTATATGGTTGCAGCTTACAGGACGTCGGTGTATGAGTCCCGAGGCTTTACACCCAATTTCATGCTGTTTGACAGAGAATACACAAGTACCCACTACACTTGATGGTGGGACCATGGGAGACGGTAAGCCCAAAATGCGAGCAAGAGTACGTTGAATGAGTATGAAATGCACTGTAGGAGGCGCCTACAGACGGCAGCATGTCGTCAGCAGAGAATCTACGACAAAAATATGAGGAGAGTACTCAGAGAATACAGGAGGGGCGATTGGGTGTGATATTTTTAGGTTACCGGACCTTTGGTCCGATAACCTATTGCCGTGGCGTTGCGTCCGTCGTCCGTCCGTCCACATTTTTATCATTAAAGTTTACAGTCGAATATTTCTGAAATTTTGCACAAAAATACCTAAAAATATTTCCAGGAAAGGTTTTTTTTAGTTTTTAGATTTTCGCATTTTTTTCAAAATGGCGGCCGTTTTCGTCGAAAAATGGCCAATTTTGGACTTTGACGGTCGTTTTCTCAAAATCTGTTCAGTAACTTTTTTTCTTATTGATGCATGACACTCCTCCTATGTACCCCTGTGACATCTATAAATTTCGTTGCCCTTGAATCGCTCGAAGTGGGCCATTTTGGGCCCAAACTCGGCCCAAATGGGACTTTCCCATGTTAAATTCTCCTATGCTTTATAATGGGACACATTAAGCCTAATATCTCACTTAAAATTGAAATTAGAGACTAAGATTCAATTGTGGACATATAGGAAATGATATATGCTGAATATTCTCGTGACCTTGAATTTGACCTCTGACCTCGGTTTCAAGGTCAGAGCGGCCGTTTTCGTCTAAAAATGGCCAATTTTGGAATTCATGGTCGTTTACTCAGAATCTGTTCAGTAACTTTTTTTCTTATTGATGCATAACACTCCTCATATGTACCCCTGTGACATGTATAAATTTCGTTGCACTTGAATCGCTCGAAGTTGGCCATTTTGGGCCCAAACTCGGCCCAAATGGGACTTTCCCATGTTAAACATTAAGCCTAATATCTCACTTAATATTGAGATTAGAGACTAGGAATCAATTGTGGACATATAGGAAATTATATATGCTGAATATTCTCGAGACCTTGAATTTGACCTCTGACCTCGGTTTCAAGGTCAGAGCGGCCATTTTCGTGAAAAAATGGCCAATTTTGGACTTTGACGGTCGTTTCCTCAAAATCTGTTTAGTAACTTTTGTTTCTTATTGATGCATAACACTCCTCATATGTACCCCTCTGACATGTATAAATTTCGTTGCTTTTGAATCACTCGGAAAGGGCCATTTTGGGCCCAAACACGGCCCAAATGGGACTTTGCCATGTTAAATTCTCCTATGCTTTATAACGGGACACATTAAGCCTAATATCTCCCTTAATATTGAGGTTAGAGACTAGGAATCAATTGTGGACATATAGGAAATGATATATGCCGAATATTCTTGTGACCTTGAAGTTGACCTCTGACCTCGGTTTCAAGGTCAGAGCACAAAATGGCTAATATCTCGTTCATTATCGACTTTACAGCTTAGGAATCAATTGTGGACATATAGGAAATGATATATGCTGAATATTCTGATAACCTTGAATTTGACCTTTGACCTCATTTTCAAGGTCACAGGACAAAATGGCTAATATCTCACTTATTATCGATTTTACAGCTTAGGGATTAATTGTGGACATATAGGAAATGATATATGCTGAATATTCTCGTGACCTCGAATTTGACCTCTGACCTCAGTTTCAAGGTCAGAGCACAAAATGGCTAATATCTCGCGTATTGTCGACTTTACAGCTTAGGAATCAATTGTGGACATATAGGAAATGATTTATGCCGAATATTCTGATAACCTTGAATTTGACCTTTGACCTCATTTTCAAGGACACGAGAAAATGGCTAATATCTCACTTATTATCGATTTTACAGCTTAGGGATCAATTGTGGGCATATAGGAAATGATATATGCTGAATATTCTTGTGACCTTGAATTTGACCTCTGACCTCGGTTTCAAGGTCAGAGTACAAAATGTCTAATATCGCGCTTATTATCGACTTTACAGCTTAGGAATCAATTGTGGACATATAGGAAATGATAAATGCCAAATATTCTGATGGCGTTGATTTTGACCTTTGACCTCATTTTCAAGGTCACAGGACAAAATGGCTAATATCTCACTTATTATCGATTTACTAGCTAAGGGATCAATTGTGGACATATAGGATATGATATATGCTGAATATAATCATGACCTTGAATTTTACCTCTGACCTCATTTTCAGGATCACCGGACAAAATGGCTAATATCTCGCTTATTATAAATTTTACAGCTTAGGAATCAATTATGAACATATAGGAAATGATATGTTGAATATTGCTATGACCTTGAATTTGACCTTTGACCTCATTTTCAAGGTCAGAGAAAGAAATGGCTAATATCTCGCTTTTTATCGACGTTACAGCTTAGCAATCAATTGTGGACATATAGAAAATGATATATTCTGAACATTGTCATGACCTTGAACTTCACCTTTGACCTAATTTTCAAGGTCACAGGACAAAATGGCTATTAGCTTGCTTATTATCGACTTTAGAGGTTAGGAATTAATTATGAACGTATAGGAAATGATATAAGCTGAATATTGCTATGACCTTGAATTCGACCTTTGACCTAATTTTCAAGGTCACAGGACAAAATGGCTAATCTCGCTTATAATCTCGCTTATTATTGACTTTACTGCTTAAGAATCAGTTGTGGACATACTAGAAATGACATATGTCGAATATTATCATGTCTTTGAATTGACCAATGACCTATCAAGGTCACAGGACAAACTACTAATATCTAAAATATGTATTGTCCGGTAACCTTTCTTAGCCCTTGGGCTAATTTTTATACCCCCTGACCCGAGGGAGAAAGTAAAAACCAAGTTGGACAGGGTTGTATCTTGTAGTTGGAGGCCAAAATGAACCAGTGCTGGACATACAGGGGAGTCCACAGGAACCAGTTAAACGAGTGCACCAGGACTACATACATGTACCTTAAAAAGCTGCCGAGGGATCACACAAGGTCATGGTAACAGGAGGAGGAGAGACCAGACGTTTTTTACATAAGAAGAGGAAATATCAAAGAGGAGGAGGGAATCACGTCAGATACAGAGGACACACCAACAAGTGAAGAGCAAGATCAGATAAAGGAGGAACAACAAGGGAGATGCCCAAAACGGTACAGACATGCTCCGAGGAGACTAATTCAGATCTGAGGGACAGAATTAGTGGATAACGGGTTCATCGTAGCAGCCATAGGGCCGAGAGGCCAGGAGGAGTCAAACGGTGGAACATCTTTCCAGGGGGTAAACAAAATTGTTGACAGAAGGTTGAAAGTCTTGGTCGTCACTTGGAGAAAGAGAAAAATTCTTATGTGGCGCTACAAGGGCTATCTGACGGACCGTCACTTGCCCGTCACATGGAGAAAGGGAAAAATCCTTATGTGGCGCTATAACGCCCATGTGACGGACCGTCACTTGGCCGTCACTTGGAGAAAGAGAAAAATTCTTATGTGGCGCTACAAGGGCTATCTACGGCGGCTCATTACTGCCAAACAAAAAAAAAGTTTCCCACCACGTTCACTTTCCGCCACTTTCACTTTCCGCCTGGGCGATAACCTTTGTGCCTAGGCGATAACCTTTGTGCCTAGGCGAAAACCTTCCCGCCTGGGCGAAAACCTTCCCGCCTGGGCGAAAACCTTCCCGCCTAGGCAAAAACCTTCCCGCCTGGGCGAAAACCTTCCCGCCTGGGCGATAACCTTTGTGCCTAGGCGATAACCTTTGTGCCTAGGCGAAAACCTTCCCGCCTGGGCGAAAACCTTCCCGCCTGGGCGAAAACCTTCCCGCCTAGGCAAAAACCTTCCCGCCTGGGCGATAACCTTTGTGCCTAGGCGATAACCTTTGTGCCTAGGCGAAAACCTTCCCGCCTCAGCGAAAACCTTCCCGCCTGGGCGAAAACCTTCCCGCCTGGGAGAAAACCTTCCCGCCTGGGCGAAAACCTTCCCGCCTGGGCGATAACCTTTGTGCCTAGGCGAAAACCTTCTCGCCTGGGCGATAATCTTTGTGCCTAGGCGAAAAATAAAAATTCTTAAAAAATTATCGCCCAGGCGGGAAGGTTTTCGCCTAGGTACAAAGGTTTTCGCCCAGGCGGGAAGGTTTTCGCCTAGGCACAAAGTTTATCGTCCAGGCGTGAAGGTTTTCGCCCAGGCGGGAAGGTTTTCTCCCAGGCGGGAAGGTTTACGCCCAGGCGGGAAAATTATCGCCCAGGCGGGAAGGTTTTCGCCTAGGCACAAAGGTTATCGCCCAGGCGGGAAGGTTTTCGCCCAGGCGGGAAGGTTTTCGCCTAGGCACAAAAGTTTTCGCCCAGGCGGGAAGGTTTTCGCCTAGGCACAAAGTTTATCGTCCAGGCGTGAAGGTTTTCGCCCAGGCGGGAAGGTTTTCTCCCAGGCGGGAAGGTTTACGCCCAGGCGGGAAAATTATCGCCCAGGCGGGAAGGTTTTCGCCTAGGCACAAAGGTTATCGCCCAGGCGGGAAGGTTTTCGCCCAGGCGGGAAGGTTTTCGCCTAGGCACAAAAGTTTTCGCCCAGGCGGGAAGGTTTTCGCCTAGGCACAAAGGTTATCGCCCAGGCGGAAAGTGAACGGGGCAGAAAGTGAACGTGGTGGGAAACTTTTTTTTTGTTTGGCAGTAATGAGCCGCCGTAGCTATCTGACGGACCGTCGCTTGCTCGTCACATGGGAGGAGTCATAGCTTTGTGGCGCTATAAGGTCTATCCGACGGATCGTCGCTTGGGCGTCACTTACAATTCCAAGCAAGTGGATGAGGAGAAATAAGAATTTCGCGGGTTCTTACCATGAAATGGTAACCCGCCGATGTAGCCATACATATGACTATTCATTTGGTACCGTCATCCCTTCGGGGGGATTTGGTCCGCCCGAAGGGATGACGGTACCAAATGAATAGTCATATGTATGGCTACGCCGATGAGAGAACTGGGTTTTTAGGTCATTAAGCCGGTGATTTGGACACGGTACTGGAGGGAGAGTTCTTGTGGGAGGTTCAACAGGCCGTAGCCAGTGAGGAGAGAGACCAACACAGCCCGAAGATGACAGGGCTATCAAGCGTAGCCGCACGTGCGGGGCCTTGATGGATCCGACAGCCCAGCAGCATCAGAGCATGATGGTTAGACCACGGGAGCGGAGCTTTCCCACCCCTGGTAACCCACCACGCAGTCCCAATCCAAGGCGATTGTCACGTGCATGGCCTGTGAACAAGAGATGTTGAAGCATATGTAGCGTTATGACGTGGTGGCTACCTAGTAGTGACACCACGGTTATGGCGTGAACGTGCGGACAGGTTTATAAGACATTCGGCGACACTCCAGTAATGGGGTATACCTCTTTATCGTGGGGTCGCCGAACCCTACATTGGTGCCGTACCTTTCGAACCACTGGGTTCTCTCGGCGTCGATCCTGGGGTCAGCCCCTCACTGAGATTCACATCGCAGCCAAGTATGTGTACATAATCGGGTAGCTGCGGCGCCCTTGATCTTCAGTGCTGTGATGTGACTGGGCAGTGGGATATAGCTGACCGAGGTCTCTCCGAAAGGGGAAAGCACTTTAGCGTTATACCCCATTACTTCGGCGACACCCCAGTAATGGGGTATACCTCTTTATCGTGGGGTCGCCGAACCCTACACATAATTTGAATAGACATAGGAAGGAAAAACACGGGGAATTGGTAAAATGCATCAAGTTTCCCAGGTGTCCTCGTGTGATGGCCCAAATGACAGACCTTATGGAATTTTCATCATGAAAGCGAGAGATGGGCCATGGCGATGTCGGCACAGGAAATGAAAGAACCAGGAGTAGGGCAAAGTTGGGATCGAATCCATTCCATGGGAGACGGTTTCTACCAGGCTGGAAGCCTCGCACCTGGGGAATGGCCTAATGAAGATGTATTGACTAGTGCGGACCGAATGGGGGTACCTGGGTCTGGTGGATAGGAAAATTTTGAAGGAGATTTGTCTGACAAGTGGGACTATGGGGGTCCTATAAGTCTGAGACGTTCCAGAAAAGACACCACCGTCCACCTCGTGTGTAGAGAGTGGTCCCTGAGCAGTTGTTGTATGTCCCTATGCGGGTGCCTATGGCCCGCCACCTGTGCTGCCCCCTATGGGGGACCGAGCTGGAAAGCACCGATATGTACAGACGAGTGAGGTCCCACAGGGTAAACAAGAGAATTTTGACGATACAGATTCCCAGACAACAGAGGCGTCCATGAAACAACAGCTCGCAAGAGGCCATAGAAAATATCGATCACAAACTGGTTGAATGCGGAACTTCGCCAGCGACAGTGGGAATGGGGAGTGATCCCACAATGGTCACGTCGGCGATAGTAGCCAAAATCAGTAGCCAATCTGGCGAAGTTGGATGGTAGGGAATATGGGATTTCCACTTCATCAAGACCAGTCTAGTGGAGAGTACACGGAACATACCTGTAACGACGATAGTGAGACTGGAAACTCAGATGGTTTCACTGGGGAAACCACTGACTCTTGGCTGGCCGACGGCCTCCCAAGCCAGTACTGCTGGCGTTGTGACCAGTACCCAAATGTGGACAACAGCGAGGGAACAGGCTTATGGGACAAATCCCAGGTCACGGTGACCGCGACATTATTAATAGGGGTCAGTCCAACTCATTCCAGTACTGGGACTACACAAACTTGAGGAGTACCCGCCCACATGAGACCATTTCGTTGACCCCCAGGGCCAAAAATAGCCCTCAGGGACAGGAGGGTGGTAGATTTAGGGCATCTGAAGTACCGACAGGGTTTAGCATACCCCCAGGGCTGAGCCAGCAAGGAAAGATGCTGCGGTGGAGGGCGCTGGACCCAGCAGACATTAATCTGAATGAATTAGGATGGGATATGGGAAATTAAAGGTCCCCTCAGAGCTGACTAATGTGTGAGAGAGATAGATTCCTATGGCATGGATGGGCCCTTCTCTGTCCAGCGCTAGATCATCGGTGGCGTGTGGAGGGACACTGCTATGGAGGCAGAACGGAGGGTAACAGAACGGGCCAGTCTATGGTAAGATACCTTGCAGCAGGCACGAGAATCGCTTATCCAGTCAGAGGCGGATCTGGAGAAACAAAATATCAAAATATTTTAATGATGCATACAATCATTTTGTTTGTGGGGTTTTTTTTCAATATAATTAATGTCGTATATTGTTCTAATTGTCTCTATATAGAGTGCCGAAGTGTGATGTTATTTTCAGTTCTGAACAAGTGTACGGCCTATGTTTCAAGTGAGTAGTACCATTGAATTTGAGTTGTTTATAACAAGTAGGCGGATTAAATCTATTGTCATTTAAATACTGCATCTGCCGTTTTCTAGCCTCCCTCAGCTAGTTGAAGATTATGCTAGGTTGTGGAAGTGCGCAGGCAGTAGTGTCGACTTTTGGAGCTTCAAGCAGGTGGTTTCATCACTACATCTTTCATCTTGTAGTCTCATTAGCAGCCTGGCATCTGTGCGTCGAGATTCGAGTTATTTCCAGTTGAGACTGTGCAACATATTGGTATTACACTGGATCTGTTCCCGTATCTGCACGTGACGTATCACATTTCTCGTTGGGGGACCCCAAACGGTGCTGGCATATTCAACTCGTGGCCTGTCGAGACCGAAATATGCTCGTTGCGTGATGGACTTGGAGGAGATGTTTATATTTCGGCGCGGGAATCGGAGTGTTTGCCCGCCTTGCTGCAGATTTTTACTGTGTGCATGTCCCATTTCAGGTCGGATGTCAGAGGCCCAAGCACTGAGCCTTGCGGGACACCCGATTCAACGTCAATGGCATCAGACTTGTGTCCTTCTACTATTACGGAGTGAGTTCTGTTCGTAAGCCAGTTTGCCTCGTACACTGCATGCATGGTGCTTATGGATGAGAAGTTTGTGGCAGACTTTGCCATGACCAGGATACCAGTTTGAAGCCCGCTGTCTAGGGAGGTGGCCAAGTCATCAATGAAGCCTATCAGCTGCGTTTCGCCGGAGCGGTGTCGTCTGAAGCCATGTTGCAGTGGATACAGAATGTCGTTTGATTCGCTATGGCACATGACTTGAGTGATGATGTGTTCCAGTGTTTTGCAACACACCCTTGTCAAAGAAATTGGTCTGTAGTTTGCTGGTCCTTTCTTATAGACTGGAGATACGTTTGCTGAGCGCCAATCGTCTGGGATCGTACCTGTCACCAGTGACTTGCTAAAGATCTGTGTTGGGATGGGGCGGATGATATGACTCATTGTCTTCAACACTTGGGGATTTATGTCGTCAGGACGACATGCATTCCGGTTTTGGAATTTGGCCAGAAGTTTGCTGACTCCTGCTGGTCGTATGATGATGGAGTCTAAATTCGAGTCTAGTGGCACATTTTCAATGTAGTCGCCCGAGTGGAACTGTTGACGGGTGATGGGAAAGCGTGTTGAGAAAGCAGAATGGAAGTGGCGTTCAGGATGATGGCCTTGTCATCAGGGGACTTGTAGATTTTGCCACTTTTTTTTCAGTGGAGCAAAACCAGTACTGTCCTTACGTTTATGCTTGATGTAGGACCAAAATCGTTTCATCCCATGATCTTATGGCTTTTCTACACCCGAAGAGAATAAGCTGCCGACGTGGTTCCAGTATGCTTGGTGGGCTTTCCTTTGAACTAAATGTTTCAGAGCTTTGTATTTTTCACTAGCTTCTGGAGAACCGGATTTTTTGGCTTTGTCGTACATGCGCTTTTGCCGTTTGTAAAGTTGCTTGTGCTCTTTTCCAATCCAGGGGAATCCATTTTTAGCCTTCGCTATTTTGGTGGGTACATGTATATGTTTCTTGGTAATTTCGTTGTACTGTGTTTTGAAGATCGTCCACATTTCGATGGTGTTGTCTTCAGGTACGGCACTTAGGTTATCTATAAGGTCTATCTCCAGGTTGCGTGCCATACCCTGCAGAACACAACGTTATAGGAGGAGTTTTCACCCTGCGTCTGTTCAAATTTTCAACACGTACATGTACTAGTAGTTAAGTTTATCAACTCATGCCTTGTGTACCAGCACACAAATTCCTTTAATGTTTCATTGTCCCCGGGGCGGGATCAAACAACCTATAATGGGTTAATAAATATGTCTATGTCTATAAAAAAAAAAAAAAAACACCTCGAGAATGTCGTCTTCGATGCTGTCCCAGTCCGCCCGTTTGTACAGTAACATTTTCCGCCTAGTCTTGGCTCCTCTACTTGGGGTTGCATCCATCTCTGTGAATACCATGGTGTGGTCAGGCCCGGTAGGACATCAACTCGGAAGACTTTACATGGGGTATTGTTTAGCACTAAGTATAGAATGTTGGCTTGACTAGTTGGTTCCTCTACAAGTTGTACCAGCCGATGATTCGCAAGCAGGTAAGCGAAACGTAGGTGGAGATCCTGGTAACCGGTGGTATGCTTCAGTGTGCCTTGTTTCCACTCGCAGCCTGTTAGATTGAAGTCTCCCCCCAAGAGCACTAACTTCGGCTCTCTATTACTTAGGTGTTTTTTTTTTTAAATATAGGGCCTACAGTATATGATGTGATAATAAATATATAATTTTCAAAAAATGTTGGTGCATAAGTGTCAGTGATTAGAGGGTAAGGGTTCCTGGCAAAAGGCCATTTTTGACATTAGAGCGTTGGGGGCGAAGCCCCCAACCCTCTACATGTCTATGTGCTGACTTTTTTATGGAGGTTTCATGCCAACCTATCGACGCCCGTTTTCGCATGTAAACCTTTGTACACCTACTTCAAATGAGGATTTTCTTCGTCCTTGACATAAAATCTCTCGATTTGATGGCAAGCTTTGAATATTCCACAGATATATAATGCAAAAATCGATGTGTTAGGTTTGAGAAAATTACGCAAAATGGTCAGCTCGTCTGGAAAACGTCAAAATGGCGGAGCCGATGGAAATTCACGTTCCCAGAATGCAAAGCAAATTTTACCGCAATGACGCGTACTTTGGAACGCACAATTTTCTGTGCATCATTTTGTGCATGCATGTACATGTAACCTTGCGTGTGGCTTTCTTTGGCGTCATGAAGTAAACGCAACGATTCGTCTGCGGTACCACGACTACATTTACCGTGATTGGACATATTTTATCACATGACAAGGTGTTCCATGCTGGATTGCGAAACCTTTTCATTTTAAACTGGTCTTTTAATTTGCTCAGTATGCATATGTTATCTATATCATGATATCAGACGCAGATATTCCTCGTAGTTTCCAATATTTTAAGGACATGTTATTGATGTCCAATATCATTTTATCAGGCGTATCTGTTTCATTGAGTTCAGAATAAATGTTTACTCATTAGGAATATGATTGAAGTAGGCCTATGTGTTTCATCATAATATACGGGAATGAATTGGAATCATGTGGGACATGATATGTTTCAATTTTCTTTTTTTTGTAAGGGGGGGGGGGGGGTTGTGTAAGATATATCCAGGTCTCGTGGTGCTGATGGTGTGCTCGAGCTCTAATGTCGTCTCCCGCAGTTAGCTGCATTTTCTTGTTTATTTTATTTTCTGAAAATAAACTAAAAAAATACAAATAAATATATATGTTGTAAGGCAATAGGGTCTGTAAGCGAGATTTGAAACGTCACGTTATTTTGCGTTATTTCGTAATTTTGGGACCATTCGAATTTCCCGCCAAATTTTCGGCCCAATCATGTCATTTGGATATACGCGGTTTTACACTATATAAAAGCTATTTATCGGATATACACAAGAAACCCACTCCACAAATTTCAACCGATACTAGTTCGCATGAGCTGGTCTATTTAGAGTTTCATCGAATATTTCCTGCTCAATACAGAGCGTGAATATGCTGTGTTTGTATATTTTAGACACAGTATCTTTTATAGAGAAAAGGTGATATTAATTGTGACTAACTGTCACATACTATTCATCAACATTTTCGTGGGCCGCATGTGTTGTCGTTTATTTTTGGCACCATTTATATCATAACATCACCAATAAAATTTAATCATCAGCAATTTAAGGGGCGAAAATCACACTATAAAACACTATGTAAATAAGATGCAATTTGAGTCATTCAAATCATATCTATCGTGCTATATCCAACACAAATATGTAACGGAGAGCCATTTTGTGGAACATGAAAAAGGTTTATTATTCTATTCCAAATCATCTTTCTCTGCGGTGCTTCTGAACTCACGGAAATCCGGCAAAAATGACCACGTGGCATTGTTTGGACCCGGAAGTACTAGATTACGTACCCATTTACGTTATTTGACGACATAAGACGAACCAGACTTACAGAGCCTATTAGCATGTCCCTCCCGGCTTTCCATAGAAACGGTAACCTAGAAAAAAATCGTATTCACTGATGCCCCCAAGCGGCCAAAAAAAAAACTCTTGTCAACAAAATAGATTGTGAGCTCAGAACTACATCAATGTTTGTATTCATTTTTCGGCTGATTCGCTTATTTGCTCCTGATTGATATAATTAAGTGTATCATGAGAATAGTTTCACGACTGTTGGAATATATTTAACCGGTGATACCATCACTTATTATCGCCCATAGCGTTTATAAGGTAGATCTAAAACATATGTAAATTTCTGTAATATTAACTGAGTTCCAATTTTTAAAACAGCATTTAAAGCTGACACACGTGTCACCACTGAGCTAAAACCACAAATAGATTCCGCATACATGACAATGGTAACATTGTCTCACCTGCAGGGCGAACGGGCCATAAGGGGGTTCTCCGGCATTTATCTATATCATCTACATTATGTCACTGCTAAATAATGTCGGATTCGTGCAGTCGTGCCTAGGCGAAACTTTTTAATCGTCCATCGAACACATGTCCCGTCCAAAATGTAAACATTCGGTCGTGCAGTGTTACAATATAGCATGTATGCACAACAGCCGACTTCGTTTTCAAAATACTCATCACAGAACAACATTTCCCTTGTTTTCTAACTTAGTTGTGTCCAAATAATATAATAAAGCCTATAAGTCATGTCTAAATACAATCTTGGGCTCAATACACACCCTTCCATGTGAAGCAAGCGACTCTTTTAAACCGGATTATTCGAGGTGACGAACCGGTAATAGTACAATTACCGGTCTCGCTTCAAATAGATACCACATTTTCACTGGATGCCAACAATTTATACCTCAAACTTAACTATAATATACCTAAAATTGAAATATACAACAATCGCTTCCATCGGCAAGGTACTCACCAGGATGAAGAACTTCGAAGATGACGACTGGAATGAGGGTCGGCCAGGGACGGCAGACGAACACACTAGAACTGCAAAATACAACATCAACATACAACATAATCCTGTCTCAACACAATTGGGTATTCAACTGATATTATTTCAATATCATATAACACTACAATGCCCCACAACATTTAGCTTTGACTCAATGTTCCTAATTAAATATACTGATTATAATTAATTAATGAGTTGGTGACCCCTCTTATCATCAATTTCATCATATACTGAACTTTGAAAAGTTACCAGAGCCAATATATCACAATGAAATCAACAAAAGCTGAATATACTTGTTTTGGCATGATAGTAGAACAGTATTAGCGAAAAATTGAATGAAGTAGCATAATTGCTTTTACATAATTAAAAATCAAGTTTGCACACCCCTCACTATGATAGTCAGATTTTGAGTCATAAGGTACCCATGCAGGTCAGATACACCTAATGTATTGAGATGGTGCTCGAAACATGATGACAAATCTGGATCACATTGAAAGCAGTCCCCAGATTAAAGGCCAATGAATTCTATAGAATGACCCAGATATGCCACACAATATTGATGACTTTTGTAAGTTGTTTAAAACTAGATACTCAGATTTCTTGTTCACAAGTTGTGTGATACTGGTACAGTGTGCATACTTGGGGAAAGTCTCTCAGAGTCTTGATATAGATAATTCAATCAAACATCTATATTAATTTATGCAAGGTACAACAGAGCAGTACATATATATCACACGAATAATCCAACATGGGCAAAACAAAGGATATTTCAAGAGAGGACCGCAATCCCAAAGATGGCCGCTTCACGAGAAATCACAACAAAGTAACCAAGGGTTCTAAGAACAGAGGTCGGTTCCATAAAGGTCAGTCTGGAAGTGATAAAGTATATGTATTGGAAAAACCGCAACCCGCAGCTGAGGTGAAACGTCTCCCAGGTACAGTGTTCAGGAAGGTGGCACGACAGACCGTTGAGGGCAGCATGGTCATCCCTGATGCTGAAAACAGGCCGGGGACCACGAAGCTGTTACGTCCACGACTTGACAGTGGTCCCAATGTATGTGCAGAATACATGCAGGGCCAAAATGAAGAGAATGACGAGATGCGACTGGTCAGCAACTCCAAGTCTGCCGAGATGTGGAATACAGCTATCAGAGAGCACACTGTAAGGGCCAAGTGTGACATGCCACATTTCACAGTTGACAAGGAGATCAAGAAAGGACTGGGATGGAAACAGTCGCTGAAGTGTTGTAACTGTCAGTATACAACGAGGGTCTTCAAGTTGTATGCTGAAGTTGCTAAGAACGGACCAGGAGCAAAACCGGCAGCTTGTAATGTGGGCCTACAAGTTGGCCTCCAGGATTCTCCGATAGGCAATGTGAAGGCACGTCTTCTGTTGGCATCCACCAATACTCCACCACCAGCACTAAGTGGGATGCAGCGTTTGTCTCACAGTGTCGGGGCGACTGTTGCAAAGTTGAATGAGGGCGACATGAAGGCTCGGCGAATAGTGTCCCAGGAGATAAATGTACTGCGAGGCCTTCCACGACAAGACCCAGTCAACATATCCATGGATGTCCGGTACAATAGCAACAGCATCACAAGCAACTTCAAGATGGGCCAGAATGCATCTCAAGCTATTGGAGTGGCCATTGAACAACAAACTGATGGCAAGGAAATCATCGGACTCCATGTTGAAAACAAGCTTTGCTGGGTTGGATCATGGTTACGGAACAATGGTTTCGATGTAGAATGTCCAGGTCATCCTGATTGTACAGCAACAGTCAATGATGAGGACCCACTCTCCGAGAGAATCATTGGCGAGAAGATAGGAGAAGATCTATCAGATGACCTGTTAGTGCGATATGTGACGACAGACGGTGACGGGCGGAGTGCTGAAGGTGTGCGTCTTGCAATGGAGAGGGCTTTTCCAGGGTGCACAGTTGAGAGGCAAGCCGACACTACACATCTTGGTCAGTCATTGTTTCGTCATGCAATAAGGGCAAAATTTAGTGATGGTATGTTTCCGGGCGTGACAGCAGAGCGCCGGAAAGAGCAGCAGAAGATGCTGGGGTTGGACTTGCGGACACGATGCCACTCTGTCATCACCACCCTGTACCAGCGTCATGCAGGAAACATGCAACAAATAGCTCGGAAAATGCCCCAGATTGTTTCGACCATGATCGACTGTTATGGTGGAGACTGCAGCCGCTGTCGATACAATGGGGTTGTCTGTGGTGGAGGGAAGAAAACTGGGTGGTGGCGAAAATCTCCATACCTGTGGAACTGCGGTCTGAGGGCGCTCACAATGAGCAACGCAGACTCCATAACATTGCGAGGCCTTATCAACATAAGATGTGGGGTTGAAGCGCTGAGGCTGACACGCCTCAATATGAATACCAACAAGAATGAGGCAGTCAACAGGGCCTTAAGTGTCAGTCTTCCCAAGAATGTCAACTTCAGCAGAAACGCCAAGGGACGAGCCCACTCTGCCATTCACCGGCTCAACCTGGGGGCTGGCAATTCAATGTTGAAAAAACTCGAGGCTGTCGGCAGCCCAATAACGAAGGGTCGCTATGTTGCGAGGGCTGTGAAACAAATTCAAACAGCGTCGCGTTATCACATTGCTTACAACAAAAACAAAGCAACGCGACAAAAGAAATGCTTCAACAGGGTCCGACATATGAGAGCTTACCTCAGGGCGAAATATCAAAGACGGGCGAGAAATGATTATGTTAAAGGCCAACTGGACCCTAAATATGAGGACCCACTCAAAGTTAAACAAGTGATCACACCAAATTACTCACTGAGAAACCGACAGTCTCGCAAGACCAGTCATGATGATCACCCCTATGTAAAGCCACCACATTATTTATAAATGATTTCATTCCATCAGGCATCACACCATGTGAGCGGAGACCGGCAACCCACTGGACCGGGGGGATCTATGCACCAGTGAGATGCTCAACACCTGCACCACTACATGCACATCCCACCGCACGGAGTGCCTCACCACTACCAGGAGCACTCCACCAGACCGGGTTACCAGGTCCGCCCATGGAGTTGGTCGCCATTGTCAGGTTCGGCCCTCGCCTGACGTGTTTCCATGGAGACGTGCACTATCCTCGGCGACAACAAATATCTTGTTGGTGAATAGCTTTGCCTATAAGCATGCTTTATATACTCACAATCCCAATTTTATTATAACTTGTGGTTACACACACACATAATCACAAATGCCTAGCGACTATTAATGTCGGCCGTCTCACAATGCAGCTGAGCCATATTGATGCATGTCTTTGTTATGACATACGTGTCTTACTTGCATATATTCGAGTTCATCAAACGTTGATTTATGTTCAATAACGTAGTCCATTCCATGAATACCACGATTCACCAATTTATTTTTAGTTTGACACTGATTTTTCCATATCCCTGCTTATCGCAGCAGCCAGTCCACAATAATCATTCGAGGCTCGCTCTATGGGTTGATTTTTTTGCAGAATATTTTTCCGAAAATCATGTTTCATGTTGATAACGGCACTAAATGTACATTACACCATATATGGATACAAATCAATACCATTCGAAAGCACGAAAAAGCATTTTGAGAGGAAACAAACATAGTTGACCACTGAATTTCCCTCGTAATCAGAGCTAAAACCACAAATAGATTCCGCATACATGACAATGGTAACATTGTCTCACCTGCAGGGCGAACGGGCCATAAGGGGGTTCTCCGGCATTTATCTATATCATCTACATTATGTCACTGCTAAATAATGTCGGATTCGTGCAGTCGTGCCTAGGCGAAACTTTTTAATCGTCCATCGAACACATGTCCCGTCCAAAATGTAAACATTCGGTCGTGCAGTGTTACAATATAGCATGTATGCACAACAGCCGACTTCGTTTTCAAAATACTCATCACAGAACAACATTTCCCTTGTTTTCTAACTTAGTTGTGTCCAAATAATATAATAAAGCCTATAAGTCATGTCTAAATACAATCTTGGGCTCAATACACACCCTTCCATGTGAAGCAAGCGACTCTTTTAAACCGGATTATTCGAGGTGACGAACCGGTAATAGTACAATTACCGGTCTCGCTTCCACTGACTGATAGTAGAAATTCAGATATGAGTGAAAAACGTCGAACTATGACCTAATATGTGTACCGTATTGGTCCTAATAGTGGCACGTGCCCTAATAGTATTGCACCCTCCTCTTTTCACCAAAAATGTTCAATTTTCGTGACCAAGTAATTCACTTCAAATCTTTCTAATAAGATCTTGGAGTGTTCCAATCCACATATTTGTTATTTGAACCATAATAAAGGGGATTGAAGGATATAGGTATAATATTTAGTGATTTTCCTAAAACTGACCTCCGATCTGACCTAATTTTTGCGCGAAATGCTGCAGGTGGTCTTGCTTTGGCTCGCCGTGCTACCAATATGGTATACACATGAATTTGACGTAAAAATGATATGATTGAACACAGGGATTTTTCACACAAAGGTGGCCCAAAATAGAAACGACCAATATTTGTTATTCTCCTCGCAGGCGGTCTGATGATTTACCACAGTTGCTTGTGTATAAATGAATTTCTGTCACCAAAACCTCATCTTATGAATGAAAAACTGCCATCACTATGGGGAAATGTCAAATTTTCAGTCAAGTTTCCATTTTGCCTCAAGTGGGCTATCTTGATACATGTATCAGCAAATACTGCATTGTTCTGGGATTTATGTCGCATGGGTCCTAAACTCGTGCTCCATGGGAAGACCAAGTGCGAAATAAATCCCAACACATTGTAGTATTTGGTTTATAATACATGTATGTCTACAATAACGATTTTCAGCACACACAAAATAACGACATATAAACATGATGCTGTATTGAGCAATGAAAAAAAACCTGAGCACAGTGAGCAGTCGCTTAATATATGAAAAAACTCTTTTTTTTCAGAAAGTCAAAAATGACTGGGAGTGTGGGTCGTTCATTGACAGCTCTATTGCGGGTTGGATGCAATTTACAAAAAGTTGGCGCCCGACAGTTTTGTTCCAGCTCTGCGAGATCGAACAGTTACCTCAATGTAAACAAGAAAAATGGTAATTATGTATACCAAAGTTGAACTAAAGGAGTTTCAATAAGTTTTCAACACTTCCTAGAGTATTGATCTCTTCAATACATGCTCATTTCCTCCATTGACAGAATACTTCTATATCATTGTAGGTATTGCAGTCATAGTGATGAATAAAGAGCCTGTAAACAGCATGAGCTTAGAATTCATGAATGAGCTGAATACTGTGTTACCAAACATAGAGAAAGATCATGATGTTCAAGGGATTATTATCACATCGGCAAGTATCTACAGACTGATCGGGTTGTCCGAATATTAGTTTTTTAGCTTACCGGCCCTTTGGGCCGATAAGCTATTGTCGTGGTATTTCGTCCGTCGTCCGTCCGTCGTCCGTCCGTCGTCCGTCCGGGTCTGTAACTTTTTTTTGACGTGATGAATTTCCCCATAAATTTGTCAGAACATACCTTGGGCCAGTATCCAAAGACGTTTTTTTAATTTTTTTGATTGAATCGTTTTTGCCGATTTGGCGGCCATTTTTGACGAAAAATTGCCAATTTTGGACTTTGGAGGCCATTTTCTCAAAAACTGTCTGATCAGTTTTGAGATTTTTGTTTCAAAACATTCCTCTTATGTACCTTTATGATGTGTATAAGTTTCGTTGCCCTTGAATTGCCGGTCTGCGTGTGGCGGCCATTTTGATTTTTTGACGGGTCGGCGAAAACAAATTTTTTTGTCCCAAATCAAGTCACTATTCGTTTTGAGCCATTTCCACCATTTTCACCCAATTTTTCCTTCATAATGGGAGCTGTGCGGAGTAAACTCATAGAAGACTTCAAAATAGAGCCTAAGTATTGGCACATTCAAATGGGAAATCATATAATGCGGTTTGAGTGATGACCTTGAATTTGACCTTCAATGACGGCCTTGTAGCGCATGACACACCGGTACCCGTAAGATCACCGAAGTTAAGCAACGCTAGGCGTGGGTAATACATGGATGGGTGACCCTGTTTGTGCATTCACCTGCGCTGCTGTATGCTGTTCACCCAAACAGTATAATTGGGCACCTGGCAATAGACAGAGATGGCAATTGTGTATGCACAGTTTCCCTGCGCCAAATAATGGCTGCACATGGAGCTGTATGCCTCCCAGGAGGTTGAGTATGTGTCGGAGTGAACAGGTCTGCCGGGGATAATAATTGTGCAGTCAGAGAGACCGACTTGAGTTGGTGATCCTAGACTATAAAATGCTCATTATTATAATGACCTTGGAAGGTCAAAAACGATGAAATTTGTCTTTGGTGGCCATTTTGTCTAAATCTATTCAGACAGTTTTTCTCAAAATCATGTATAAGATTCTCTTTATGTACCTTTGTGATGTGTAATTTGATTTCGTACTATAGTCCATACAGAAAATGTGTTTCCAGCAACATTTACGAACATTTTTTGACAATTAGAGTTCAAGATCAGTGTAACAATGTATATGTTGGAAAATCAATACTCTGTGTTTCTCATGATTGCCGGTAAGCTACAGCACCCTTGGTGCTATGTTTTGTGTAATTTTTTCCTACTTGGATATGCCCATGAGATAGAAGTTACATGTATTTTGAAAAACAAATGCGGAAAATAATATTTCATCAAGGAGACATCCGTTCTTGTTTTTGCAAATGATTCCCTGTGATCAGAACCATGAGCATATCATTGGACAAACACCAGCACTCTTCATGATGTCACACAAAATAAATGTACATGTGGGCTAAATAATTTTCAGTGTATTTTATACTTTCAGGCACAGGATGTATTCAGTGCAGGACTGGATATTCATGAAATGTATAACCCAGAAATCAACCGACTTAGGACATTTTGGAAATCCTTCCAGAATCTCGCATTGAACCTGCACACGTCCTCAAAAGCTACAATTGCAGCCATAAATGTACTATGTAAACATTTACACATCAATTGTTTCATCTGGATTATGAGTATACATGTACATTTGCATCATTTGCTGGCTGTAGTATCACCACAATAGTCCTTTTGTAAGCTGACATGTAATGAACACATCGGCAAACATGTAGGGTTCAGTACGAATGACTCTCCATTGTTTGACAGGGTTCAGCCCCAGCTGCTGGATGTGCTATGGCGCTGTGCTGTGACTACAGAATCATGGCTGAAGGCAAATATCGCATAGGCTTACCAGCTGCTTTACTGGTGAGATCAAATTTATTGCCCCTGATATTAATTGAAAACCGTTGCTTGTTTTCCATTTATTGTTGAACTTCATCAGCTTCTATTCATTTTGCAGGGTATTGTCGCTCCTACATGGTGAGTAGTAACAAAAATGGTGTCACCATATATAGTGAAAATATCATTGAATACTAATGTATATAATGATGTATAGGTGGCATGTATAACTGTACTGTTTACCCTCAGGCTACAAGAGATGACCGCAGGAGTTGTTGGTCATCGCCAGGCTGATATGCTTCTACAACGTGCTCTGTTGTTGTCATCCAAAAAGGCACTAGAAGTAGGTATGGTGGATCAACTTGCCCCACAGAATCAAGTGGTTGATGTCGCCATCACTGAGATGAACCAGTGGCTGTCTGTACCAGGTGTGTTTGATGGGTAGATCTATAACTAAAATCCTGAAATCATTACTATACTCAGTACTTTTGTAATCCATGGAGTTTGAATATTATAATTTTGTTGCATGTGTGGATTCTTGCAGTACAAATTTTGTGATGTGGTACATACTTTGAATAATAAATTTATTTGACACATGCAGGGAGACAGTTGACAAAGAGACTGAACAGACAAAGATTTGCAGAGTCACTGGAGCAGAGAAAAAAAGAAGATCAGGATTTCTTTGTGCAGCTTGTACAACTAAAGTCAACACAGAGCACTATTGAAAAATATTTAAGCAATTTGAAACAGAGATGATGATATTTGTGAGTCTCGGCACCGAAATCATGTTTGCTTAAAACCATACTGCTGCAGATAAAAATATGTTTAATATTTTGGTATACATGTAATAGGGGGAAATTATACCAATTAGGCCATTCTGTTTTTATTGATTGTTTTACAAACCCGCCAACTCCACATAAAATTGGCCGATAAGAAATAAATTCATCAGTTCCTCTTTTTGTTCATATTTTACCCACCGACTGGAAAAAAAAAGCACTGATGAAAGTGTGCAGCATCAAAATGATCATTCTTTGCCTTCATGGTTATGCGAAGGAATATAGTCTCATTTCACTAATTCAAACCGATGTCTGCCTGGGTTTTGACTATGGTTTTGCTACAATGGCTTGCTCATAGTTCTTCGCAGATATCACGGACATGTCCCATTTGAATATAACTGATAATCCATATATTTAGATTATATAACTTTATTACGTTATTATATAACTTTTAGCCATTTTGAACTTAGAATTTGGTCTACCAACTGTCAGCCATCATGGCCACATTGTCTCATTCTCATGTGGTACAGTCACCAGGTGGCAGCAATGCAGCAGTTTTCTTAATCCTGTAAGACATGTGGCAAGTACATGATGAAATATTATAATGAATCAGGAAATGAAATGTGATGAGAACTTTGTTGCTTTTGATAAAAATAACAAACTGCAATGTGTTTTATGATGTGTTGTTGTTTTCCCGATGTTATCACTGTATTAATTTTATCATAAGTACACTCCTCCATAACGTAGAAATATATATCTTTTCCCCTCTTTCACCACGTTTACTCCCAGCTCCCGTTACCCAAGGTTACACCTACTATATACATATAATAATCAATGAGCTCATAGCCCTCGTCAGATCCAGAATTACCACACAGCTAGTGTGTTGGCCTAGCTCCCAAAATACAGCTACTTCACCAGATCCGATCTCTAACCTGTCAACTATATTTGTAGCCCTCCAGGTCTCTACCCGGTCCTGTATATTTGTCAGACCTTCATATATGGCATCGTCCACTCCTATCTCAGCCCACTTCGAGTCTGAGCCCCAGTTCTCCGAGCCCGAGTCCCCGTGCGTCTTGTCCCGTACGTCACACACCTACCCTGCCCAGTACAATCCACAAATTCCAGAGTTTTTTTATAAAACCTGGCTCCCCCAAGTTTTCCCCAGAGAGTCATTACAAGATCCTGGTGCTCTGATGCCTTCTTATCAATAAACATCGAACTCTACAATCGGACTTGTTATTGCACTATATCACAAACACCATCGTGATAATTTCAATACACAGACGAATTGAATTTTGATATTTTTTTTTTACTGCCACCCAAATACATTCATTGAAGTAAAGGTGAAAAATTGATAAACCATGTCTTATATATTGGGTTGTGACACAACTGTTAACAACTGTGAAAAAAAACTTTTTCCATCTCTATGCTCATACTAAACGTGAGTTTTGACTTTATCTGTTTATGCCCAGGGGTATTTCTGGGCCGCATAAACGCACATATATGCGAGTCTTTGCGCACAAACACACTGGTAAATGAAAGTGTATGCCCAATTTTTTACTGTTGCATTTTTTTATTAGCTTGACCACACATTTTCAGCAACTTTTATTTTTATTCCTTTTATTTTTATTCCTTTGTACCGACCGACTTAAAATTTTCAAAGCAAAAGAGTTCGTAAAACAATTAACAAAAAAATGATGGCCTTAGGCCACACCAATATATAGAGTTGGTCGATGGAATCGCCGCCCCTGAAAATTCATTCTGAAAATTTCGGTAAAAAAAATCGCCGCACCTATTTTGAGCTAATAAAATCCATCGACAGCTTAGTTTTTGCCCCAAATCAAAATCACAGTCTGTTCTCACCCGAATGGTTGTCAAAAACCGCATTTAAAGAGCCAGTATCGATATTTTCCCGAGGCACTGTTTGAATCATAATATGCCAATACTGCACAGGATCACCCTTGAGCGGAAAATATCAGCATTTTAGGGCGGGTCTTTCTGGCGTGAAATGTTGATATACATGATTTTAACATAATGCATGTATATCTCAATACCAAAAATCTTCCAGAGCTTAACAAATAGTATCTTGCGATAGATCATTCTTCTGCAATTCATAGGTATATAT
This sequence comes from Terebella lapidaria, assembly GCA_949152475.1. Lineage (NCBI taxonomy): Eukaryota > Metazoa > Annelida > Polychaeta > Terebellida > Terebellidae > Terebella > Terebella lapidaria. Next base: position 76,416,701 of record OX424555.1, read on the forward strand.
ATCTGCCTATAGTTATCTGAATACAGCAGGACAACTTGGATTTCTACTGCAATATTTTAGACAAAATTTAATTGCAGCAGTAATTAACATGACATAAACATGACATGACATGGAATTCAACATGACACATTAAAAACTGAGTCTGTTCACAAATTGCCACTATTTACTGTGAAAAAAATGGCACGGAATACATATTGAATTGTTCACCTACCAAGAGTTAACCATACATCCTTGATATATAGACGGGTTAAGGGAAAAAGAACAGCTTATTTGGTCCAAATGACCATATTTTCCGCCAATTTGACCAATTTGATTTTTCAAGGTCATGAAAGCTGGAATACGATATCAAATAAGCGGAAAATACATAATTTATCAACTGAAATAAAAACCCTCGCACGAATGTTGGCAATCTTATTTCCAAAGACAAAAATTTTCAGTAAAAAAAAATATATCGCTCGTACCATTTTTAAGAAGAAAATTTCCAAAGACAGAAAATTTAATATTAAATATAAAAAAAAATCGCTCGCACGTACGATTTTTTTCGGACAAACATCCATAGACCAACTTTATATATTGGCGTGGCCTTATTACCGTCAATTATTGCAACATATGTACACGTATTTACAACTGCAACATGTACACGTATGCACTGCAAAATATTTGTGTATTTTCTATATACATGTATTATAGGATGCAATATGAAATCTAGTATTAAAATCTCCATGATCACTCTGCCATAATAGTGATGATATGTGATTATACAGTATGCTATCGGATAAAAACATGAGTTTTTCCACTGTAAATAACTCATTGTGAATGAAATTTCTCACATGGAACAATGTATCTATAGGCTTATGGTAGGTATGTCATAGCAGAGAGTTTATGTAGATGAATTATTGTACCCCTCTCAAATACGTGTGCTTTATATGATGTTTTGATTAAGATACATTGTACAGGTAAATATAAAATGTTGATGAAAGACTGAGTTCATATATTTCTCAATATATCAATGGGTGTGTTTCAAGCAATCAGTCGATGTAATAAATGTGATCAAAGTAAAAGGGACACTGTTCATGCAGAAATTTAAAGTAATCAAAATTATCAGGAACAGAATAAAAAGTGATCTAATTCCCGAAAACTAATCTTTTTCATAAAAAAAATTCATGGCACCTCATTGTGTAATAGTTACATAATGATTTTAATATCGCAATAATCAGTGTGTTCCATGTAAACTGGTTGCGGTTAGATTAAAACTTCATTCTGATTAGGTTTCAATAAGTAAGTGGGTAACAAAGTGCGCCGGTTTGCCGGTAACCTACTGGACTTGATGTCGATCCCTGACCGATCATAACGTTTGTGAGAACTTGCCCGCTAAAGGTGAAGGGTTTGTTTTGGCTGTTTTACATCATTTTATTTGAAGTATCGATTGTGCAATGCATGGAAACATTATCCGCCATGAACATGATGACGTACATAAGCGAAGTCTACAGTGTCTTTGGAAATTCATGATGTTGTGTAGATCTATTTTGTTACGAAATGCACTAATTAGGCCTAATGCACTAATTATCGCCCTCCAAAAACTAGATCGAGATCAGTGAGCTGGTGAGTACCGGTTTGTGTAATGATGACACTGTTTATACTCTGATTTTTCTAACTCGTTTACACCGTTTCTAGCCGATATTTTTGCAACACTATATGGTACCGTATTATAACTTGGCATACTCCATCATGGAGTCAAACGGCAATTTACCACCAAATGTCAAACTTCTATCACGAAAATCGAAAAAGTTGGCAATCTACTGCAATGTTAAATTTATCAAAATCATTGAACTTCTGGGTACTTACATGATTGTGGGCCTTTTGCCGCTTTTGTAACGGATCAATCTTTCTAAATCAATATGTTTCCGCTGAATACAGTCCAATGTGTGTTCTGGACCAAAATTATAGCAATACTTCAAATCCTGATGGATGTAAACAGAACCAAATCTCCTCATTATGCTCAGATTCTCGAGACCCCATTTTGGGCTGAAATTTAACAATGGGGTAGATTGCCAACTTTGCCAATTTTGACGATAGAATTCCGAAATGTAGTAGAAAATTGCCGTTTGACACCCAGATGACGTATACCAAGTTATAATACGATACCATTTGGCATCGCGAAAATATCAGCAAAAAACGGTGTAAACGAGTTAGAAAAATCAGAGTATAGATCGGGTTTCTACCTTACCGGCTCATATTTTCATAATGCAATTTGCGCATCACACATGCCTCAGACAAACCCAAAAGGATATTCCTCCATGCCCATGGTTATTCGGTTTTTATACGGTAGCGCATTGGTGTCATGACACAAATTAAAATGTAATATCAATTCGCCTGAGCGAAATACCAATTCGCCATGACCAAATACCAATTCGCGACGGCGAATTACAGTGGTTTTCACTTGATAAACTCACTATAGTTTTATATGTTGAAGGTAGGGAAGCTTATTAGGGACATTCACTTTTTTTTGGGCGGGTTGCGTGCAACCAACCCGCCTATTAGATTGGCGTGTCCGTCCGTCCGTCCGTCCGTCCGTCTAGCCGTCCGGCCGTCCGTCAACAATTTCTTGTGAATGCGATAACTTACAAAGTTTTTAACGAAATATCGCCAAAATCATACCAGAGGTGCATCATGAACGTATCTCGGACAAGTTCAATGATGGGTGACCTTGACCTATTTTTCAGATCGTGGCAGGACTTCGAACTTGACAATACATGAAAACAGGACTTTGTACCTTGTGAACGCGATAACTTACAAAGTTTTTAACGAAATACCGCCAAAATCATACCAGAGGTGCATCATGAGCAGATCTCGGGCAAGTTCGATGATGGGTGACCTTGACCTATTTTTCAGGTCGTGACAGGACTTCGAACTTGACAATACATGAAAACAGGACTTTGTACCTTGTGAACGCGATAACTTACAAAGTTTTTAACGAAATACCGCCAAAATCATACCGGAGGTGCATCATGAGCAGATCTCGGACAAGTTCGATGATGGGTGACCTTGACCTATTTTTCAAGTCGTGGCAGGACTTCGAACTTGATAATACATGAGAACAATGCCAATTCCTTCCACTAACAGCCCTCCTCGATGCACCCCGCCCAATTGTCGCGGGCGCGACTTATACTTGTTTATTTATGAATTAACTTTTTTCTGGAGAATAATTCACTTTATTTACCAGAGAAACTGGTGAATAAATATTTAAAACCCAGAATTAAGTATTAAAACCTGGAATTAAATGTTCAAACCGGGAAATAAAAATTCAAACCGGGAAATAAATGTTCACACCCGGAATTAAGTATTAAAACCTGGAAATAAATGTTTAAACTGGGAAATAAATATTTAAACCTGGAAAATAAAATAAATGTCCAAACCCGGAATTGAATATTCAAACCTGGAATTAAGTATTGAATCCCGGAATTAATTACTCAAACTGGGGAATAAATATTCAAACCTGGAATTGAATGTTCAAACCCGGAATTAAGTATTTAAACCGGGAATTAAGGCATTTCAGCAGAAATGCCTTTATGGTTTTGTGAAAACACCGTTGACCTTGACCTTCTGTTCACCTTTATGGTGAAATGCCTTTATGGTTTTGTTTTGTTTTTTCTTTTTTTTTCACTTTTTGGTTTCCGCACGATAACTTCAGTTTGCCTCGATGTATCTTCGCCAAATTTTCACTGCTGGTCAAAAATGTTGTGTGGAAGAAGCCTATTGTTTTTGAGCCGGCTCCGGGGTCCGTGAGGTCCGTGAGGATGAAATCAATGTTTCTGGTTTCCGCACGATAGCTCAAAAAGTGTTATGGCAATGACTGTGGAACTTTGCATGGAGGTTCATATATCACCAGGGAAGAAGCCTATTGATTTTGAGGCCGATTCGTCAAACGACCTTTGACCTAGGGCTCGAAATAATTTTAGCTGAGTCATCCTTGAGGCTCTCATGCATATCTCGGAAACGGTGCGTCGTAGAGCGAAACAGACGTTATTTTCAGACTCGTCATCCTAGACAAACATGTCTAAGGGGTATTATGGATGACCTTTGACCTTGACCTGAAATTTTTTCGCTGAGTCGGCATTTTTCGTTTATGTCGATATCTCGGAAACGGTGCGTCGTAGAGCGAAACGGACATTATTTTCGGACTCGTCGCCCTAGACAAACATGTCTTAGGGGTATTATGGATGACCTTTGACCTTGACCTTAATTTTTTTTACTGAGTCGGCATTTTTCGTATTCGTCGATATCTCGGAAACGGTGCTTCGTAGAGCGAAACGGACGTTATTTTCGGACTCGTCGCCCTAGACAAACATGTCTTAAGGGTATTATGGATGACCTTTGACCTTGACCTTAAATTTTTTCGCTGAGTCGGCATTTTTCGTTTTCGTCGATATCTCGGAAACGGTGCGTCATAGAGCGAAACGGACGTTATTTTCGGACTCGTCGCCCTAGACAAACTCTTAAGGGTATTATGGATGACCTTTGACCTTGACCTTAAATTTTTTCCCTGAGTCGGCATTTTTCGTTTTCGTCAATATCTCGGAAATGGTACGTCGTACAGCGAAACGGATGTTATTTTTGGACTCGTCGCCCCAGACAAACATGTATATAGGGTATTATGGATGACCTTTGACCTTCAATTTTTTTCGCTGAGTCGGCATTTTTCGTTTTCGTCGATATCTCGGAAACGGTGCGTCGTAGAGCGAAACGGACGTTATTTTCAGACTCGTCGCCCTAGACAAACATGTCTTAGGGGTATTATGGATGACCTTTGACCTTGACCTTAAATTTTTTCGCTGAGTCGGCATTTTTCGTTTTCGTCGATATCTCGGAAACGGTGCGTCGTAGAGCGAAACAGACGTTATTTTCGGACTCGTCACCCTAGACAAACATGTCTTAGGGGTATTATGGATGACCTTTGACCTTGACTTTAAATTTTTTCGCTGAGTCGGCATTTTTCGTTTTCGTCGATATCTCGGAAATGGTGCGTCGTAGAGCGAAACGGATGTTATTTTCGGACTCGTCGCCCTAGACAAACATGTACATAGGGTATGATGGATGCCCTTTGACCTTGACCTTAAATTTTTTCGCTGAGTCGGCATTTTTCGTTTCTGTCGATATCTCGGAAACGTTCTCATTGGGAACTTATCATGTCAGCATTTTGTTTTTTTCATGCTTCACCCTGAAATGCCTCCAAGGCCTTTAGGCCTTGACGTCTAGTTAAATATTAAAACCCGGAATTAAGTATTAAAACTGGGAAATAATTATTAAAGCCCAGAAACATTTATTTCCAGGTTCTAATATTTAATTCTGGGTTTTAATATTTGTTTAATTCTGGGTTTTAATATTTATTTCCCGGTTCGAATATTTAATTCCGGGTTTGAATATCTATTTCCCGGTTTGAACATTTATTTTCAGGTTTAAATGTTTATTTCCCGGTTTGAAGATTTAATTCCCGGTTTTAACACTTAATTCCGGGTTTCAATATTTAATTCCGGGTTTCAATATTTAATTCCCGGTTTAAATGCTTAATTCTGGGTTCGAACATTTAATTCCCGGTTTTGATACTCGATTCCGGGTTGAACATTTATTCCCAGGTTTGAATATTTATTTCCCGGTTTTAGCATTTAATTCCCAGTTTTTATACTGAATTCCGGGTTTTAATATATTTAATTCCAGGTTTGAACATTTACTTCCGGGTTTGAATATTCAATTCCGGGTTTGGACATTTATTTCCAGGTTTAAATATTTATTTCCTGGTTTGAACATTTAATTCCAGGTTTTAATACTTAATTCCCGGTTTTAATATTTAATTGCGATTTTTAAATATTAATTTCCTAGTTTCTCTGGTTTTCCCCAGGGAGTAAATTATTCTTCAGAAAAAAAGGTAAATCATGAATAAAAAAAAAGTGAATGTCCCTAATACTGTAAAAACACTTTTTCCGCGGGTATTAAATTTCGCGGTTTTTACCCCCAGGAAATTTCGCGGGGATTTAATTTCGCGGTTCAGTGATTGCCAGTAATCGCGTAAAGAATTTGCAGTTGATGGACATCACAGTATATCAATGCAATTGGTGTGAGAAATGGAAAGTCACAGGAAATCAAATCAGATTTTATTTGAAATTTTAAACACAAATGTCCAACAAGTCATGCTTAGTCTGCAAAAGCTTGAACTTGGTGCAGATGTCATCGGCACCAAGTTCAAGCACGTGCCATGCAGACGCTAGCGACCGGTATCTGGGCACTGTAACTAACGTAATTCTGCGGGTTATGATTAGCAACAGCGTATTGTGCTATGGACGGCCACAAACCTCAAAATTAATTTTCGCGGGAGACTTATTTTAGCGAGGTATTTAATTTCGCGGATCTAACCTTACCGCGAAATACGCGAAATAAGTACCGCGCGAAAATTAGTACTTTTACAGTAAGCTTCCCTAATCTACCCTATGAAGGGCACTAGATGGGAATTTGTTTTTAGGGGATTTCTGAGATTTTCTCCCGACGCTTCTATCTATGGAACAAAATGTCCGATTACGTTTTTGTCCCAGGATCTCTATCGAGCCATTGTCAGATCAGCCAGGTCGGCTCGGCAGATATCCGAGGTCAAAAACGTCATCTGACGTTTCGTTCTATAAATAGAAGCGTCAGCAGAAAAATCTTGGAAATCCCCTAAAAACGGAATCCCATGGAGTGTCCCTTAAAAGTCAGCTAAATCACCTTGGCGAACTACTACCAGCAGACCAGGAGCCCCCGTTGATAAACCCAGCCGATAATACGCCCCTGAGCTTATTTACAGCCGATAATATGCCCCTGAGCTTATAATAGCTTCCCGACACGCGTCGCTCAGGTTTCCCGAATATATGCCCAGGGCGTATTTCACATCTATTTTGGTGCGTCGTAACAAACAACGTTGACGTTACAATGTGGACATCACGAGCAAGCATTTGTGTACATGTTTCTGTACCAATCCGAATTTTACGCGCGTTCTATCAAATGGAAATCGGGGCGAATGGGAATTTGGTGACCTTAAACATACTTGAAGATAACCTGGAGTGTTAAAGTGTCCAGGTCTGACCTAAATGATCTAAAATTGAATGATCTCACAGCATCATGAGAATAGTTAGTATCCTGCTGCCAGACACTATTATACACCAGGTATATAAAAAATTGAGCTTGAGTTTGTAATAAATATATCTGGGGAGTTGTAAATGTTGCATTTTAGGCGATTTTGCACTTATTCAACTTCAGATGACCAGAATTAGTGCCCTCTCAATATAAGTGGCATTTGCTCATTATGATTGTACAATATATTATGAAATGGTGTGCCCAGTCATGTCAGTTGAGCACAGTATGATGGGTTAAAATGTTTTGAAGATAACTTATCTTCAAAAGTTATGTACAGGTACACCGAAGGTGCTCAATCGTATGTTGGTAAGAGTTTGTTTATATTCACAGCCACTGATTGCAATAACCCAAGTTAAATCATGCTGTAGGACAACTGATTTAACCAATGTGTGTGAGCCATTGTGAATAACTGAATGTACATGTGATAGCTTCTGATTGCATGGCTAGAATACCCCTACACAGTGTGTAGACAAAGAGCACATGTCAGCATGACCTTATCTATAGTCCACTGGGGATCAAGTAATAATCTACTTGTATACTTATAGTTCTATTATCATGATTATCAGATAATATATTGTTATCTGTAAGATTGCTGCAAAGTTGATTTGTCCATGAGAAAAGTTGCTCATCATCCTGTGTATGATAATACGTACGTGTACTAGTTTATTTATTGACAAACATGGGATCAAACGTCATCAATGCAGTTTTATATACTAGGCAATATTGTTGTAAGCCACATCATGCACTGATCAACAGGGATATACTCTGATTTTTTTTTTTTAACTCATTGACACTATTTTTCCGATATTTTTCCTATGCTAAATTGTATCGTACTATAACCATGATCATGATGATAACTTGGCAATCTTCACCTGGGAGTCAAATGGCAATTTTCTACTGAATTTCAGAGTTATATCGCAAAAATTGGAGAAATTGGCAATCTATCACATTGAATGTACATCAATGAATTCCTGTGTCTGCCCACGATTTTATGCATTCGCAAGTTTTTGTAGCGGCACAATCTTTCAAAATCAATATGTTTGTGTAAAATACACCCCAATCTGTGTTCTGGTCCAAAATTACAATGATACTTCGAATCCTGATGGATGTAAACACGAATTTGAACATTGGTGAAGCCAACTTTTTAAAATTTTCGCAATGGGGGTCTGAAATTCTGTGGCAACTTGCCATTTATATCCCAGGTGAAGCATGGCAAGTTTTAATTTGATACCATTTAGCATCGCAAGAATATGAGCAAAAAGCAGTGTACACGAGTAAGAAAACCCAGAGTGTAGTTATACCAGCATAGTGAAAGCAGTATCGAACTGACATTTAACTGTTATTTCGATTTTTAGGTTACCGGACCTTTGGTCCGATAACCTATTGGCATGGCGTTGCGTCCGTCCGTCCGGCCGTCCGGCGTTAACATTTTTATCTTTAAAGTTAACGATCGAATCTTTCTGAAATTTTGCACAAAAATGCCTAAAAATATTTTGAGAAGGAGGTATTTTTTTGTTTTTTGATTTTCGCATTTTTTTCAAAATGGCGGCCGTTTTTGTCGAAAAACGCTCAATTTTGGACTTTGATGGCCATTTTCCCAAAACTGTCTGATCAGTTTTGAGTTTTTGGTTTCAAAAGATTCCCCTCATATACCTCTGTGATTTGTATAAGTTTGGTTGCCCTAAATTCGCCGGTTTCCGTGTGGCGGCCATTTTGAATTTTTGGCGGGTCGGCGAAAAAAAATTTTTTCGTCCCAAATCGCATTACTATCCATTTTGGGCCATTTCTAGGGCAAAAAAAAATTTTCACCCTTTGAAAAAAATTTTGGACTTGGGAAATTTTCGGCACTTTTTTCCTTCATAATGGGAGCTGTCCGGACTGTACTCATAGAACGCTTGAAGATAGATCTTAGAAATTGGCACTTTCAAATGGAAAGTCATATAGGGCGACTTGTGTGGTGACCTTGAATTTGACCTTCGATGACCTAGAAAGGTCAAAACAGCCATTTTTGGGTCGAAAAATGCCCAGATTTGCCTCTATAGATGAAATGCTTGCAGATAGAGCTCATGTTTGCATTATGAACATATAGGAAGACATATATGGCACAACTAATGATGACCTTGAACTTGACGTCAGATGACTTTGAGTGCCAAATGTCTGACTTGGAATGTGTAAATTGACCTGAGCGGCCTAAATGATTCCACCCAACATATAGAATATCAAATGTAATGGTAACATCGAAGTTCATATGGATGACCTTGATTGGTAAATCCCAAGGTCATATGTTTACACTGCGAACCTTGATTGGTAAAAGGTCTGTTACCTGCCAATGCTGCCATGGCCAAACCAAAATTGTCCGGTAACCTATCTTAGCCTTTGGGCTAATTTTTTGTTTTGCAGATTGACCATGAAGGCTGCGTCACTTTGCAGGCTGGTCCACAACAGTTGTCGCCAGCATGGGAATGTCTTCCACAATGGGGTGTCAAAAGTTCTTGCACCAGCCGTAGTCCTACCCAGGAGAGCAAACACAACCTCACCAAACCCTTATACTTTCCTGAACGTCAAAAGGGATGATCAGCGTGGTGAGTCAGATGTGGTTAAACTTACATTTGTATTTTCAATTCCTTAAGCATACTGTGTATCCGTTGGTATTGCAGTATCTCAATCAAGGGTATACTAGTCTATTAGTTATCCTATGTTTGTTCACGGAATACAAAATTATATCAACCTCTAGCTATCGGACAGCTAGAGGTAGATATAATTCCATATTCTGTGAACAGACATGGGGTAACGAGACTCGAAGGAATACGGGAACTTGTAGATCGTAGGTGGCGTGTGCCAAATTGGATATTCAAAATACTGGTTTATATCACTGTTGTGATTGGCCAATCACACTCTCGGATTGGTGCTCAGTCAGTGATAAATGTATGGATCTTCATCACATCGACCAGAATAGAAGCTGCAATTTTATATTGGTACATGTATTTAACTGAGGTACTACCAAAGTCCTATCAGTTCAGTTTGCTAGGCAATGAGATAAGAATGAGAATTACATTCAAGTCTCCTATGTGTGATTGAATGGTACATGATATTAAGTGCAGTCTGATGTTACACAATGATAAATATATTCTTTGATGACAAAATGTATTCATTTATGGAGACAACATACTAGTAGTGGTTACCGTAACATTCATCTGACCAGGTGTGGCTGTGATTGAAATGAAGCGGAAACCTGTCAACGGGCTGAATCTGGAATTCCTGACAGAACTCAACATTGCCGTGGAAAAAGCAGAAAATGACAAGACATGCAAAGGAATTATCCTGACATCAGTGAGCTTGGAGTTATGCTCTATAACATGGCATTCCTCTGGTCTTGAAAATTCAAATTGTCGGTATGGAGAAGGCAGCTCTCTTTTAGTGAATTAAACAAAATGCAAGCCGCTGTGTTGATCTCTCATATAAAGCGGGTTTTAGTGGATTCCTGCATAATAGCTTGAATGTTGCAGGCCCTGCCAGTATTCTCCGCGGGACTCGAGTTGATGGAGATGTACCAGGCCCAGCCTGACCGACTGCGGACCTTCTGGAGGTCCTTCCAAGACATCAACCTGCGACTTCACAGCTCTCCCCTCGTCAATATCGCAGCCATCAATGTGAGTTGTTGGATGTTTTTGTCTGGAAATATGCCGGAGAAATGTGTATCCAGTTCATAAACTTGTGCTGTTGGCCAACTGTATAAAGACACACTACAACTGTGTACAGTCACTCTCAGAACATAACCCAAAGGCTCCACTCATACATTTATACAATAGGTACTATAACTATCCTCTGAGAAACAACCATCTGCCTCAGGACCTGGTCTTGTTGATGCTAGTAGATGCAAACACTGGTTTTTCTGTACAAGTCACTATCAGTAGATGTACATATTACAGGGTCCCGCTCCAGCTGGTGGCTGTGCGCTTGGGTTGTCCTGTGACTACAGAATCATGGCTGATATCGGGAAAAACATCATTGGCCTCAACGAATCACTGATAGTCAGTACAGGTCCTTTCAAGCCATTTGCAGAACAAAATTATTTGACATTTGATGAGTATTGCATGAAACTCATCTATACTAGTACTAGTATGTGATGAACTTGAATATCATATGGCTTCTATCATTGTTTCTCCACAGGGGATTGTAGCACCATACTGGTAGGTTTTTCTGTCAAACAATTAGCAGAGGATGAAGGAACTCATGTTGAGAAACACTACGCAATATTCATTTTCCACTAAGTACATCCATTCCCGAACCGGTGGTAATATCATGATATTGCCCTTGATAACATTTCAATGAGAAGAACATGCCGGTACCGGGACCTGAGCCCGTCTATTTTGGTGATAGGTTACGACAGCTGGCGCAGTATGTGATGGGACACCGCCATTCTGACAAGATGCTGCAGCTGGGTGCCTTGTACCCGCCTAAGGAGGCTCTCAGACTGGGCCTCGTGGACGAGCTCGTACCACCAGAACAGCTGATGGAGACTGCTCAGCAACAGATGGACAAGTGGCTTGCTGTGCCTGGTAAGTGGCTTTTTAGTGACTTAGACAATGCAACAAAAGGGGGAGGGGCAGTTTGGACAATGCAGGTTTGTGGATGATCTTACTGTATGACTTGAAAATGTGGCCTGTGTCTGTAGGTCAACACAGCATGAAAACAAATTTTTAGATTGGAAATATTTTATTGTCTGAAATAGGACAGAAATGATGTGATTGATTGATACTTATGATAGTATAATTGAGCAAACACAGACCTCATATACCGGTATATATATATGATCTCACATATTTTAATAGAAATAAACTTGTTAGAATAAAAGAAAAAAATATCAGTTGAAATAAAAACTTATTGAATTTCGAAATTAAAAATTGGTGCTCCTGGGTTCATCACATTTGAATAAAACATACTGTGAATTCTATGTAAAAGATGATTTATTTCGTAACAGAAGTAACCTGTGATTATCTGTCTTTACAGCGGCCGGCCGACAGTTAACGAAACAACTTCTACGACAGCCGTTTGTCGACGAGTTCCACAGGCGCAGGGAAGAAGACGAAAATGACTTTGTTCGACTCACACAAAGCGATGCTGTGCAGAAAATGATGGGACGTTATATAGAGTCACTGAAACAGAGAGCGAAATAGATTGACCAGTTGTGAAATCTATAACTAGAAACCTAACTTATGTGCTCATTGAATATTTTTGTGTATATAATGACAATGACTTTGAAGCAAATGCAATAAATAGAATGGCATGTACATCAGATGCAAGTTCCGGTGTGTCGGGGATTATTTTATATCAGTGCAACGAAATACTTATTTGTTTGTTACAATAAATATGTTTATTAACTCTCGAGTGCTTGTTTCCAACATACATTTTAGTGAACTCCATACCATAATACAACTACATTTAAAAACGAATGAAGGTACCATGTCACCGTTGAATACTGCTTACAAGTCTGACTCTGAGTTTGACGAAACCTGACGTGCAGTGAAAATAAACAAAAGAATCAGGTGTTAGCAGTACTGAATGGTGTGAATCTGATAACCTATTGCCGTGGCGTTGCGTCCGTCTTCGTGCGTCCACATTTTTAGCTTACCGGCCCTTTGGGCCGATGAGCTATTATCGTGGTTTTTCGTCTGTCGTCCATCATCCGTCCAGGTCTGTAACTTTTTTTTGGCATGATGAATTTCCCCATAAATTGTCCGAACATACCTTAGGCGAATATCTAAAAACGTTTTTTTAATTTTTTTGATTGAATCGTTTTTGCCGATTTGGCGGCCATTTTTGACGAAAAGTTGCCAATTTGGGACTTTGGTGGTCATTTTCTCAAAAACTGTCTGATCAGTTTTGAGATTTTTGTTTCAAAACATTCCTCTCATGTACCTCTATGACATTTATAAGTTTCGTTGCCCTTGAATCGCCGGTCTGCGTGTGGTGGCCATTTTGATTTTTTGACGGGTCGGCGAAAAAAATGTTGTTTGTCCCAAATCGAGTCATTATTCGTTTTGAGCCATTTATGCAGAGTAATCTCATAGAACAATTTAAGATAGAGCGTAAGTATTGGCACATTCAAATGGGAAATCATATATTGCGGTTTGAGTGGTGACCTTGAATTTGACCTTCAATGACCTTGAAAGGTCAGAACGACCTTTTTTGTCGAAAAAACGATGAATTTTGCTTTTGGTGGTCATTTTATCGAAATCTATTCAGACAGTTTTTCTCAAAATCATGTATAAATTTGTCATTAACGAAAAAAATCTTTCAAGATGTAACCTGATTTCTTAATATAGTCCATACAGAAAATGTGTTTCTATCAACATTTACGAACATGTTTTAACATATAGATTTTAACATCAGTGTAACAATTTATATGCATTCAGTATTCTACGCAATTCACTGATTGCCGGTAAGCTACAGCACCCTTGGTGCTATGTTTTACTCTACGAAATTTCCTCTCTTTTTAGCACACCGGCCCATATTGGCCGATAAGCAATTGTCGTTGTTTTTCGTTCGTCGTCCGTCCGGCAAATAACTTTTTTTTTGCCTTACTGAATTTTTCTGAAAATTCACCAAAACATTCCTTGGGCAATATACCCTGAGACGTTTTTTTCGTTTTTAGCTTATCGGCCCTTTGGGGCCGATAAGCTATTGTCATGGTTTTTCATCCGTCCGGGTCTGTAACTTTTTTTTGACATGATGAATTTCCCCATAACTTTGTGAGAACATACCTTAGGCCAGTATCTAAAGACGTTTTAAATTTTTAGGTTACCGGACCTATGGTCCGATAACCTATTGGCATGGCGTTGCGTCCGTCGTCCGTCGACGTCGTCGTCCGTCGTCGTCCACATTTTTAGGTTACCGGACCTTTGGTCCGATAACCTATTGCCATGGCGTTGCGTCCGGCGTCCGTCGTCCGGCGTCCGTCGTCCGTCGTCCGTCCGTTCACATTTTTATCTTTAAAGTTTATGATGGAATATTTCTGAAATTTTGCACAAAAATACCTAAAAATATTTCCAGGAAAGGTTTTTTTTAGTTTTCTGATTTTCGAATTTTTTTCAAAATGGCGGCCGCTTTCGTCAAAAAATGGCCAATTTTGGACTTTGACGGTCGTTTTCTCAAAATCTGTTCAGTAACTTTTTTTCTTATCGATGCATAACACTCCTCATAGGTACCCCTGTGACATGTATAAATTTCGTTGCCCCTGAATCGCTCGAAGTGGGCCATTTTGGGCCCAAACTCGGCCCAGATGGGACTTTCCCATGTTAAATTCTCCTATGCCTTATAATGGGACACATTAAGCCTAATATCTCACTTAATATTGAGATTAGAGACTAGGGATCAATTGTGGAGATATAGGAAATGATATATCCTGAATATTCTGGTGACCTTGAATTTGACCTCTGACCTCGGTTTCAAGGTCAGAGGGCCATTTTCGTCGAAAAATGGCCAATTTTGGACTTTGACGGTCGTTTTCTCAGAATCTGTTCAGTAACTTTTTTAGGTTACCGGACCTTTGGTCCGATAACCTATTGGCATGGCGTTGTGTCCGTCGTCCGTCCGTCCGCCCGTCCGTCCGTCCGGCGTTAACATTTTTATCTTTAAAGTTAACGATCGAATCTTTCTGAAATTTTGCACAAAAATGCCTAAAAATATTTTGAGAAGGAGGTATTTTTAGGTTACCGGACCTATGGTCCGATAACCTATTGGCATGGCGTTGCGTCCGTCGTCCGTCGTCCGGCGTCCGTCGTCGTCGTCGTCGTCGTCGTCGTCGTCGTCGTCGTCCACATTTTTATCTTTTTTGTTTACGGGCAAATTTTTCTGAAATTTTGCACAAAAATACTTAAAAATAATTCAAGAAGGAGGTATTTTTTAGTTTTTTGATTTTCACATTTTTTTCAAAATGGCGGCCGTTTTCGATGAAAAATGCCTGATTTTGGACTTTGGCGGCCATTTTCTCAAAATCTGTTCAGTAACTTTTTTTCTTTTTGATATATAACACTCCTCATATGTACTCCTATGATGTCTATGAATTTCGTTGCGCTTGAATCGCTCGAAGTGGGCCATTTTGGCCCAAACTCGGCCCAAATGGGACTTTCCCTTGTTAAATTCTCCTATGCTTTATAATGGGACACATTATGCCTAATATCTCACTTAATATTGATATCAGAGACTAGGAATCAATTGTGGACATATAGGAAATGATATATGCTGAATATTCTCGTGACCTTGAATTTGACCTCTGACCTCAGTTTCAAGGTCAGAGCACAAAATGGCTTAGATCTCGCTTATTATCGACTCTACAGCTTAGGAATCAATTGTGGACATATAGGAAATGATATATGCTGAATATTCTCGTGACCTTGAATTTGACCTTCGACCCCATTTTCAAGGTCATAGGACAAAATGGCTAATATCTCACTTATTATGGATTTTACAGCTTAGGAATCAATTGTGGACATATAGGATGATATATGCTGAATATTCTCGTGACCTTGAATTTGACCTCTGACCTCATTTTCAAGGTCACAGGACAAAATGGCTCATATCTTGCTCCTCTATTGACTGTATGTCTCGGGAATCAATTGTGGACATATAAAAAATGATATACACTGAATATTTTGATTACCTTAAATTTGACCTTTGCCTTCATTTTCAAGGCCACAGCACAAAATTGCTAATATCTCTCTGATTATTGAATTTACAACTTAGCAATCAACTGTGGACATGATATATGCTTAATATTATATATGCTGAATATTCTCTTGACCAGTGACCTGGCTTGTCCGGTAACCTATCTTCGGCCCTTGGCCTAATTTTTTGTTTTTTTATTTTCGCATTTTTTTCAAAATGGCGGCCGTTTTTGTCGAAAAACGCTCAATTTTGGACTTTGACAGCCATTTTCTCAAAAACTGTCTGATCAGTTTTGAGTTTTTGGTTTCAAAAGATTCCCCTCATATACCTCTGTGATATGTATAAGTTTGGTTTCCCTAAATTCGCCGGTTTCCGTGTGGCGGCCATTTTGAATTTTTGGCGGGTCGGCGAAAAAATTTTTTTTCGCCCCAAATCGCATTACTATCCATTTTGGGCCATTTCTAGGGCAAAAAAAAATTTTCACCCTTTCAAAAAAATTTTGGACTTAGAAAATTTTCGGCACTTTTTTCCTTCATAATGGGAGCTGTCAGGACTGTACTCATAGAACGCTTGAAGATAGAGCTTAGAAATTGGCACTTTCAAATGGGAAGTCATATATGGCGACTTGTGTGGTGACCTTGAATTTGACCTTGGATGACCTTGAAAGGTCAAAACAGCCATTTTTGGGTCGAAAAACGCTCAAATTTGCACCTGGTCTGTATTTTCTCAGAAAGTGTCTGATCAGTTTTGAGATTTTTGCTTAAATAGATTCCTCTTATATACCTCTGTGACGTATATAAGTTTTGTTGCCCTTGAATCGCCGATCTCCTTGTGGCGGCCATTTTGAATTTTTGACGAGTCGGCGAAAACATTTTTTTTCGCCCCAAATCACATTACTATCCATTTTGGGCCATTTCTAGGCAAAAAAAAAATTTCACCCTTTGAAAAAATTTTGGACTTCGAAAATTTTCGGCACTTTTTCCCTTCATAATGGGAGCTGCCAGGACTGTACTCTTAGTACGCTTGAAGATAGAGCTTAGATATTGGCACTTTCAAATGAGAAGTCATATATGGCGACTTGTTTGGTGACCTTGAATCTGACCTTCGATGACCTTGAAAGATCAAAACAGCCATTTTGGGGTCAAAAAATGCCCAGATTTGCCTCTGTAGATGGAATGCTTGCAGAGAAAGCTCATGTTATGAACAGGAAGACATATATGGCACAACTAATGATGACCTTGAACTTGACGTCAGATGACCTTGAGTGCCAAATGTCTGACTTGGAATGTGTAAATTGACCTGAGCGGCCTAAACGATTCCACCCAACATATAGAATATCAAATGCCGCACACATACATGTAATGGTAACATCGAAGTTCATACGGATGACCTTGATTGGGATTTACACTGCGAACCTTGATTGGTAAATCTCAAGGTCTGTAACCTGCCAATGCTGCCATGGCCAAACGAAAATTGTCCGGTAACCTATCTTAGCCTTTGGGCTAATTTTTCTTATCAATGCATAACACTCCTGATATGTACCCCTGTGACACGTATAAATTTCGTTGCCCTTGAATCGCTCGAAGTGGGCCATTTTGGGCCCAAACTCGGCCCAAATGGGACTTTCCCATGTTAAATTCTCCTATGGTTTATAATGGGGCACATTAAGCCTAATATCTCACTTAATCTTGAGATTAGAGACTAGGAATCAATTGTGGACATATAGGATATGATATATGCTGAATATTCTCAGGGTCTTGAATTTGACCTCTGACCTCAGTTTCAAGGTCAGAGCATAAAATGTCTAATATCTTGCTTATTATCGACTTTACAGCTTAGGAATCAATTGTGGACATATAGGAAATGATATATGCCGAATATTCTGATGACCTTGAATTTGACCTTTGACCTCATTTTCAAGGTCACACCACAAAATGGTTAATATCTCACTTATTATCGATTTTACAGCTTAGGGATCAATTGTGGACATATAGGAAATGATATATGCTGAATATTCTCGTGACCTTGAATTTGACTTCTGACCTCAGTTTCAAGGTCAGAGCACAAAATGGGTAATATCTCGCTTATTATTGACCTTACAGTGTAGGAGTCAATTATGAACTTATAGGAAATGATATATGCAGATTATTGTCATGACCTTGAATTTGACCTTTGACCTCATTTTCCAGGTCAGATCACAAAATGGATAATATCTCACTTAATATCGACTTTACAGCTTAGGAATCAATTGTGGACATGCTAGAAATGATATGGGCAGAATATTCTCGTGACCTAGAATTGACCAACTACCTTAATTTCAAGGTCATGGGACAAAAGGCTAATATCTAAAATATACATTGTCCGGTAACCTTTCTTAGCCCTTGGGCTAATTTTATCTTTAAAGTATATGATCGAATCTTTCTGAAATTTTGCACAAAAATACCTAAAAATATTTCAAGGAAATTTTTTTTTTAGTTTTTCGATTTTCGCATTTTTTTCAAAATGGCGGCCGTTTTCGACGAAAAATGCCTGATTTTGGACTTTGGCGGCCATTTTCTCAAAAACTGTTCAGTAACTTTTTTTCTTTTTGATACACAACACTCCTCATATGTACTCCTGTGATGTATATAAATTTTGTTGCGCTTGAATCGCTCGAAGTGGGCCATTTTGGGCCAAACTTGGCGCAAATGGGACTTTCCCATGTTAAATTTTCCTATGCTTTATAATGGGACACATTATGCCTTATATCTCACTTAATATTGAGATTAGAGACTAGGAATCAATTGTAGACAGATAGGAAATGATATATGCTGAATATTCTCGTGACCTTGAATTTGACCTCTGACCTCAGTTTCAAGGTCAAAGAACAAAATGGCTAATATCTCGCTTATTATGAACCTTTGGTCCGATAACCTATTGCCATGGCGTTGCGTCCGGCGTCCGTCCGTCCGTCCGTTCACATTTTTATCTTTAAAGTATATGATCGAATCTTTCTGAAATTTTGCACAAAAATACCTAAAAATATTTCAAGGAAAGGTTTTTTTTTAGTTTTTCGATTTTCGCATTTTTTTCAAAATGGCGGCCGTTTTCGACGAAAAATGCCTGATTTTGGACTTTGGCGGCCATTTTCTCAAAAACTGTTCAGTAACTTTTTTAGGTTACCGGACCTATGGTCCGTAACCTATTGGCATGGCGATGCGTCCGGCGTCGTCGTCCGTCGTCGTCGTCGTCGTCCGTCAACAATTTTATCTTTAAAGTTTACGATCGCATTTTTCTGAAATTTTGCACAAAAATGCCTAAAAATATTTCGAAAGGGAGGTATTTTTTAGTTTTTTGATTTTCGCATTTTTTTCAAAATGGCGGCCGTTTTTTTCGAAAAACGCTCAATTTTGAACTTTGACGTCCATTTTCTCAAAAACTGTCTGATCAGTTTTGAGTTTTTGATTACGAAAGATTCCTCTCATATACGTCTGTGATATGTATAAGTTTGGTTGCCCTAAATTCGCCGGTTTCCGTGTGGCGGCCATTTTGAATTTTCGGCGGGTCGGCGAAAAAAAATTTTTCGCCCCAAATTGCATTACTATCCATTTTGGGCCATTTCTAGGGCAAAAAATTTTTTTCACCTTTTGAAAAAAATTTTGGACTTAGAAAATTTTCGGCACTTTTTTCCTTCATAATGGGAGCTGTCCGGACTGTACTCATAGAACGCTTGAAGATAGAGCTTAGAAATTGGCACTTTCAAATGGGAAGTCATATATGGCGACTTGTGTGGTGACCTTGAATTTGACCTTGGATGACCTTGAAAGGTCAAAACAGCCATTTTTGGGTCGAAAAATGCTCAAATTTGCACCTGGTCTGTATTTTCTCAAAAACTGTCTGATCAGTTTTGAGTTTTTGGTTTCAAAAGATTCCTCTCATATACCTCTGTGATATGTATAAGTTTGGTTGCCCTAAATTCGCCTGTTTCCGTGTGGCGGCCATTTGGAATTTTCGGCGGGTCGGCGAAAAAAATGTTTTTCGCCCCAAATCGCATTACTATCCATTTTGGGCCATTTCTAGGGCAAAAAATTTTTTTCACCCTTTGAAACATTTTTGGACTTAAAAAATTTTCGGCACTTTTTTCCTTCATAATGAGAGCTGTCAGGATTGTACTCATAGAACGCTTGAAGATAGAGCTTAAAAATTAGCATTTTCAAATGGGAAGTCATATATGGCGACTTGTGTGGTGACCTTGAATTTGACCTTCGATGACCTTGAAAGGTCAAAACAGCCTTTTTGGGGTCAAAAAATGCCCAGATTTGCCTCTATAGATGAAATGCTTGCAGATAGAGCTCATGTTTGCATTATGAACATAAAGGAAGACATATATGGCACAACTAATGATGACCTTGAACTTGACGTCAGATGACCTTTAGTGCCAAATGTCTGACTTGGAATGTGTAAATTGACCTGAGCGGCCTAAACGATTCCACCCAACATATAGAATATCAAATGCCGCACACATACATGTAATGGTAACATTGAAGTTCATACGGATGACCTTGATTGGTAAATCCCAAGGTCATATGTTTACACTGTGTACCTTGATTGGTGAAAGGTCTGTTACCTGCCAATGCTGCCATGGCCAAACCAAAATTTTCCGGTAACCTTTCTTAGCCTTTGGGCTAATTTTATCTTTTTTGTTTACGGGCGAATTTTTCTGAAATTTTGCACAAAAATACTTAAAAATAATTCAAGAAGGATGTATTTTTTAGTTTTTTGATTTTCGCATTTTTTTCAAAATGGCGGCCGTTTTCGACGAAAGATGCCTGATTTTGGACTTTGGCGGCCATTTTCTCAAAATCTGTTCAGTAACTTATTTTCTTTTTGATACATAACACTCCTCATATGTACTCCTATGATGTCTATAAATTTCGTTGCGCTTGAATCGTTTGAAGTGGGGCATTTTGGCCCAAAGTCGGCCCAAATGGGACTTTCCCATGTTAAATTCTCCTATGCTTTATAATGGTACACATTATGCCTAATATCTCACTTAATATTGAGATTAGAGACTAGGAATCAATTGTGGACATATAGGAAATGATATATGCTGAATATTCTCGTGACCTTGAATTTGACCTCTGACCTCATTTTCGAGGTCACAGGATAAAATGGCTAATATCTCACTTATTATCGATTTTACAGCTTAGGAATCATTTGTGGACATATAGGAAATGATATAAGCTGAATATTCTCGTGACCTTGAATTTGACCTTTGACCCCTTTTTCAAGGTCATAAGACAAAATGGCTTATATCTCGCTTATTATCGACTCTACAGCTTAGGAATCAATTGTGGACATATAGGAAATGATATATGCTGAATATTCTGATGACATTGAATTTGACCTTTGACCCAATTTTCAAGGTCATAGGACAAAATGGCTTATATCTCGCTTATTATGGACTCTACAGCTTAGGAATTAATTGTGGATCATGCATATAGGAAATGATATATGCTGAATATTCTTTTGACCTTGAATTTGACCTTTGACCTCATTTTCAAGGTCACAGGACAAAATGGCTAATATTTTGCTCCTCTATTGACTGTATGGCTTGGGAATCAATTGTGGACATATTGAAAATGATATACACTGAATATTTTGATGAACTTGACCTTTGCCTTCATTTTCAAGGTCACAGCACAAAATTGCTAATATCTCTCTGATTATTAGGTTACCGGACCTTTGGTCCGATAACCTATTGCCATGGCGTTGCGTCCGTCGTCCGTCCGTTCACATTTTTATCTTTAAAGTTTATGATGGAATATTTCTGAAATTTTGCACAAAAATAACTAAAAATATTTCCAGGAAAGGTTTTTTTTACTTTTCTGATTTTCCAATTTTTTTCAAAATGGCGGCCGTTTTCGTCGAAAAATGGCCAATTTTGGACTTTGACAGTCATTTTCTCAAAATCTTATCAGTAACTTTTTTTCTTATTGATGCATAACACTCCTCCTATGTGCCCCTGTGACATGTATAAATTTCGTTGCCCTTGAATCGCTCGAAGTGGGCCATTTTGGGCCCAAACTCGGCCCAAATGGGACTCTCCCATGTTAAATTCTCCTATGCTTTATAATGGGACACAATTAAGCCTAATATCTCACTTAATATTGAGATTAGAGACTAGGAATCAATTGTGCACATATAGGAAATGATATATCCTGAATATTCTGGTGACCTTGAATTTGACCTCTGACCTCGGTTTCAAGGTCAGAGGGCCATTTTCGTCGAAAAATGGCCAATTTTGGACTTTGACGGTCGTTTTCTCAGAATCCGTTCAGTAACTATTTTTCTTATCAATGCATAACACTCCTCATATGTACCCCTGTGACACGTATAAATTTCGTTGCCCTTGAATCGCTCGAAGTAGGCCATTTTGGGCCCAAAGTCGGCCCAAATGGGACTTTCCCATGTTAAATTCTCCTATGCTTTACAATGGGACACATTAAGCCTAATATCTCACTTAATATTGAGATTAGAGACTAGGAATCAATTGTGGACATATAGGAAATGATATATGCTGAATATTCTCGTGACCTTGAATTTGACTTCTGACCTCAGTTTCAAGGTCAGAGCACAAAATGGCTAATATCTTGCTTATTATTGACTTTACAGTGTAGGAATCAATTATGAACTTATAGGAAATGATATATGCAGATTATTGTCATGACCTTGAATTTGACCTTTGACCTCATTTTCAAAGTCACAGGACAAAATGGCTAATATCTCATTTATTATCGATTCTACAGCTTAGGGAGCAATTGTGGACATATAGGAAATGATATATGCTGAATATTCTTGTGACCTTGAATTTGACCTTTGACCTCATTTTCAAGGTCACACCACAAAATGGCTAATATCTCACTTATTATCGATTTGACAGCTTATGGATCAACTGTGGTCATATAGGAAATGATATATGCTGAATATTATCGTGACCTTGAATTTGACCTCTGACCTCAGTTTCAAGGTCAGAGCTCAAAATGGCTAATATTTCGCTTATTATTGACTTTACAGCTTAGGAATCAATTGTGGACATATAGGAAATGATATATGCAGATTAATATCGAGACTATCAATTTGACCTTTGACCTCATTTTCAGGATCACAGGACAAAATGGCTGATATCTCGCTTTTTATCCACTTTACAGCTTAGCAATCAATTGTGAACATATAGGAAATGATATATGCTGAATATTGCTATGACCTTGAATTTGACCTTGACCTCCTTTTCAAGGTCGCAGGAAAAAATAGCTAATATCTCGCTTATTATCGATTTCACAGCTTAGGAATCAATTATGAACATATAGGAAATGATATATGCTGAATATTGCTATGACCTTGAATTTGACCTTTGACCTCATTTTCAAGGTCAGAGAACGAAATGGGTAATATCTCGCTTTTTATCGACTTTACAGCTTAGCAATCAATTGGGGACATATAGAAAATGATATATTCTGAACATTGTCATGACCTTGAACTTCACCTTTGACCTAATTTCCAAGGTCACAGGACAAAATGGCTAATGGCTTGCTCATTATGGACTTTACAGCTTAGGAATCAATTATGAACATATAGGAAATGATATATGCTGAATATTGCTATGACCTTGAATTCGACCTTTGACCTCATTTTCAAGGTCACAGGACATAATGGCTAATATCTCGCTTATTATTGACTTCACAGCTTTGGAATTAATTGTGGACATACTAGAAATGACATATGCCGAATATTATCGTGTCCTTGAATTGACCAATGACGTTTTTTAAAGGTCACGGGACAAAATACTAATATCTAAAATATATATTGTCCGGTAACCTTTCTTAGCCCTTGGGCTAATTTTTGAATTTACAGCTTAGCAGTCAACTGTGGACATGATATATGCTTAATATTATATATGCTGAATATTCTCTTGACCTTGAATTTAACCAGTGACCTGGCTAACATCTAAAATATTAAACATTGTCCGGTAACCTATCTTTGGCCCTTGGCCTAATTTTTTTGATTGAATCGTTTTTGCCGATTTGGCGGCCATTTTTGACGAAGAATTGCCAATTTTGGAAATTGGTGGCCATTTTCTCAAAAACTGTCTGATCAGTTTTGAGATTTTGATTTCAAAGCATTCCTCATGTACCTCTATGACATGTATAAATTTCGTTGCCTTTGAATCGCGTGTGGCGGCCATTTTGACTTTTTGTCGGGTAGGCGAAAAAAATTTTTTTGTCCCAAATCGAGTCACTGTACGTTTTGGGCCATTTCCAGCAAAAAAAAATGTTTGGACTTAGTAAATTTCACGCAATATTTTCTTCATAATCACAGGGCATAATCAGTAAGCCGGTACTGTGGGGAGAACCGGCTGATACCCGCCGTTCTGTGTGATTCAACGCTGGTTCTGTGTGAATACAGGCGTGATGGCCGACATGTAAGATAGTCTCCACCAGAAATGAAGCTGTATTGTGGCCAAAGATAAGTAATGAACCTAACAATTATGTCTATTAGCTGCACAAACACGTACTGTTTAGAAATAAGTTGACTAGAAGTGAGAAATATGTAACATATTATTACAATAGTGTTCGCAGTTCGGATGGTGTGTGTGTTTTG
This sequence comes from Terebella lapidaria, assembly GCA_949152475.1. Lineage (NCBI taxonomy): Eukaryota > Metazoa > Annelida > Polychaeta > Terebellida > Terebellidae > Terebella > Terebella lapidaria. Next base: position 76,441,169 of record OX424555.1, read on the forward strand.
GGCAAAATGTTGTGGAATAGTTCACAAAACAAATGAAATCTGATTGAACAAATGTTGTTCATGGTGCAATTAGCTGATAGAACAAACGATATGCAATGAAAATCGAACCTATTGGGTGTTGGCATAATAAATGTGCACATGTGACAGTAAATCTGCATACAGTGTATATGCCTACCTAATGAAATGTGTTTCATCACACATAAGGCCAGTCCAAATTACAATGTTGGTCGTTGGAATCGTCGCCCCTAAAACCTTCAAAATATTTTATATTTAAAAAATAAATCCCGCCCGTATCGATCTGACAGTGCCAAAATGAAAATAAATATAAATCTCCACCCGCCTCTTTTCAAGAGCGCCAAAAATAAACGACCACTCCCCACGCTTCTCTGTAAGTATTAAAGGGGAAGAAAATCAAAATATTGTTTACTTTTTTTGCGAGTTACGTCACTGGGCAGTAATATAAAAGTGAATTCGTCATATGGTCACACTTGGGCGTAGGAATAACAGACATTTAAGGGTTTTTTTTACAAATTGGTCTTGCTCAAAGTTTGTCAAAACAACATGTACTGCGATATTTGAAGCTTTGTGGCTCCAAAGCACCAAAAATTTGATGCAGAATCCACCAAGACTGCATACATGCCACGAAAATTTTAAAGGCACTATTTGATTGGATACACGGAGATTCCGGATGGATACCAGGCGTGCACCGATATGATACCGGTGTGAAGTTAGCTGCTCGTTAACGGATCCTTTATTATTTAGATTTATTTATTACTTGGCGAAATACAGGTTTTTGCTTTGCTGTAAATTGTAAAATACTAAGGGTGTTTTGGATGTTTTACCAACACTACATAAACTTCCTTTTTTTCACAAAATCCTAATCCTTGAGCCACCTCAACGCCCTTATTATTTTGAAGCAAAATGTTATAAGTACCAATTAGCCCTACTCCCAGTTTTGACGAAATAGATTTTTTTAATACTAGTCCATGAAACTTTATTTTTCTTTTCTTTTTTTATTCTAATCCTTGAGTCACTTGATGACCTTTACGTTTTTGAGCACACATATTGGATATATCAATCAGCATTAGCCCAAGATTCGGGTTCAAGATTGTAATCTCGCGATATGACCCATTGAAATAATCACTTGTGGAAATTCATTTTTTGGCGATTTTTACCAAATATACATATTTTAAAAACAAACTCCTAATCCTTGAGCTATTCTAATTAGTATACTACTTTGAAGCAAAGTATTGGAAGCATCAATTAACCCCAGTCCCAGGCTGGCTCACAACCCTATTCCCGAGATATGACATAATGAAATTAGCTTTTTTTTTTTAAACTCGACTCGTATGTATTTGTAATATTTGTGATATACATATTTTTTAAAAACCCGATCGTAAGCAAAACGGATAATTCGAAAACTAAATAACAATTTCCGCCCGTATGCAATTTTCTGCGAAAGACAAAAAAAATAAATGTAAAAATAAAAAAATATCGTACGCTCGTGTAATTTTTTTCAGACAAAAATCCAACGACCAACTTTAGAATTTGGCCTGGCCTAATCTGAGTGTACATGCTGGTCATAAACGGTTTGATCGTTTAACTTGAGTTCAAAGTTCACATAGAACCAGCGTTGCCTTTACAAAGAACCGGCGTTGACATGAAAAACCTTTCATTTCTTTAATTTGTTCAAGCTCACACTTGTCAATCATTTCTGCCGTTTACTAACATATATTCGGCATACGAGCAAATCATGAAACCCAATATTGGCCCCAAAATGTGCTCATTCGAGATAGTTGTCAAAACTTTGAAACATATTGAAAAGTTTTTTTCTAAAACACGATGAAATGCGTATATTCATCACCCGTAAGTTCGTATGTATCCTTATTGTTACATATTCCAACTAATAGAACACTCCACTAGCCAACATATAACTTTTAACCTTGATAGTTATGTGTTGTGATAGTTATTATCATGTGTATGACACAGTATGGCAACTTTTACTCACAGAACCAGCTAGTTGTCTCACAGCTGACTGATTACGCCCTGTGATAATGTAAATCCATAATTAATGTATGTCTGCCGTCGTTTTGGATGTAGATCAATGGAAATTTACCATGTGATGTCCATTCAAGGTCATCAAAAGATGAACAATATAAGATTTCCTATACCCATGATACATGTTCATTCCCAAGCTGTATCTACAAGCTTTATGTCCAAGTACGGACGAGGACAAAAACACATAATAATAGCTCATCGGTTCAAGATTAGGCCCATATGATTCAGCGACACGGACGTGTTAATACATGTACTTTCCATTCACGTGAAAATCAAATACATGGGGAATTACGGATAAATGACATGCAGATTATGAAATCATAGGCCCTAAGTATTTATTCACATGAAACCCAAAAAGGAGCAACCATACATACACGACGAACAAATTTAACATGCATGACATCCTTGACATGTCACCAAGAATGATATTGAAATGAATTATTGCATGCAATTCAATTCCCCGACCGAGCAATCACTAATGATGTCTCTGGACAAGTTGGAAATGGACACACGTAACATCAGTATCCCTCTGACCGATAGTAATAAGGACGTGATCGGGAGGAAAGGGAAAACAAAGCAATGTTTAACCTACACGCCAATAACAAACACAATTGCCGGATTGGTCTACGACTAAACGCGATGTCTCGTCATCTGTTTGCCTCCGTACATCCAGTCGGCAATTTATTATCCGGTGTTTGTCCACACGTCGTACATGGACTGTGTGTGTCCTATGCCCCGGCCGGGGCGCATCCTAGAGTCTGTGACAACAGCCAGCGTGTCCCCGTCCCGGATCCCGCCCTGTGGTCTACATAGACACCCGGCCAAGCACGCATGCGGGAACATCGCATCGTAATCTATCACACCTCCTGGTCAATTACATGGCTTCTATCTCTGGAGCTCAGAGCAGGCAATATATCTTGACCATAATAATTCCTGGATACCGTTCGTCACCAATTACACGTGAATCCACCAGGATTGACGCCGTATCACATGATTCACCGACACGGACGGATAACACCGGATGATCCGGATGACAGGCAGTCTATTGGTTCACTCCCGGCAGGGGCCTGCAGTCCGGACCTGTCCCTACCCGGACCGCCGTTTCCCGGGCAGCACGGGCCCGCGGATGTGCCCGATTGTGTGCGCTCGTGTCACAGCGCTGGCAGCCTCCAGTACTCCCCCGGTCGATCCCAGCGCAACCAGCACAGAATGCCGTCCACCCGACCCATCACCGGCAAACTGCCCGACTGCCAGGCCAAGTATGACAGGATCTTTTCCAAACCGCTTCTTGAGATCAAGAGGAACAGTCTGCTCCCGGTCTCGAGAAGGTATACATAGCGCACACCAAATTTAAGCTTCCGTCACACTAGCTCATTTCAATTTAGGCTATGTTCGAGCCAGCGGACCACAGCTTTTTTCGCCCCAATCCAGTCACTAATACAAATATATGTATAAAGTTGGACCTTCGGGTCTATCTTTCCTTCTTTGAATCAAATTATAGTTTGCAGTGTGACTTGTGATTTTGAGCAGGGGACAATTCCAGCAAGAACAGTCGCCGATTTCACGTTGGAAGCGTAGGTCCCTGAGACACAAACAGGTTCGTGAAACTTTAGAACTTGAACTTGAAGATAGAAGCTGCTGCCTTCGAATGTATGCAATATTTTATTCAAAACCAATTTTTTTGTTAAACACATCTAATGCAATATAACGAAAGGTGTGCTCAATGATTTTGACGATTACAGTCCGTCCGAGTTGTCTTTTCATCCGTTTTAGTGCCCATTTTGTACCGGTTTTGTAAATAAACAAACGAAGTGTATCCATCAAACCCGAATGTAAACAAATGCTTAAATCGCGCTTAAAAGTCAACATCGAGTACATCTCCAGTTCGTATGTGCATATATAGTGTAGTTATGAGAAAATAATCAGTGATATACCATGATATGCGTAGAATTGTCAGTCTATCTCGCATTTCTATGCTTTGTTTACATCTGCGTGTGATGGATACAGTTCCTGTATTTACGGGCAAACCGCCTGTTCAAATGAGCAAAATTTCCCTGAGGACTGGTTGTTTTCTTTACATTTGATGCGAGTATGTTTCATTCAATTAGTTTATCATGTTTAATATGAAATATAGTTTTCAAAAAATATTGACTGGTTCCGAAGGCAGCTGCTTTAAATCGATTTTCCTTTGCCTGATCTGTTGTTACTTTGCCATATTCTAGACTTTGTCGAAAATAACAACAGCGACCCGTGAAGTGGGCTATCGTATAGAGTTGTGGAGAAATGCCATCAAAGCTATAGAAGGTAGATTTCAAAAGATTTCGTGCAGTCCACAATATTTGTGGGCCCTAGTTAAGTGATGTCCTTAGTGTATTTGAGAAGAAATTATGTTTTGGCAACATACAAGATGAGTGAGTGCTTCCATGGCTATTACTTTATTTGTTTGATCAGCCTATTATCCAAATAATACGTAATATGTACAAATATCTTTCCAATATGAAAAAATCTGTATCCACCGATGGGGCAATATCTCTGACAGGACATCACGGCAGCGGCGTGGTATCTTACTTCTACTTCCTGCGCTGGCTGTTCGGCCTCAATGTTTTGATATCTCTGCTGATGATCGTGTTCGTGGTCATTCCTCAGTTGTCATTTATCGCTGGAGACAGTGATAACTGGTTGCTAGGTAACGAGACCACAACTCGCGTGAACCAATCGACGTACTGTGCCTCGCTGTACCGTGCGGAGTTTGAAGTCAAGGTGCTGAGTGTGCTGTTAGACTTTCTCCAGGGCACGGTAAATTCTACTCACTATCTGTTGTAGAATTCTCATTGAAGGTGTCATATTTCTACACGTACCCCCAGAAACTAGTATATAGGCTATTCTTATCATAATCTCCACACAATGTACACCATCTTTGATCACTATTGGCTGGCATCAGAATTGCAGAAATATATACATAACGAGAGATGAATGATGCATATTTCTGTCGGCATGCATAATAGAATGTCCCGCTTTGCAATAATCTCCATTAAATCAGTGCTACTCCAACTCGTTTTGACGATGTGTAGGGTTGGATGGAGAAGACATTTCTATACTATGGCCAGTACACCGAGAAGACACTGTTGATAGGGACTTGGAACGGGATAACGTATTTCTACAGTCTACCTCTAGCCTACTTCGTCGTTACAATCGCTATCTTCGGCATGAGCTTACTGCTCATGGTCAAAAAGTAAGAGCAAGGGCATAAAAGTTCACATCCATCAGCTTGTTTACTGGTAATGCTTTTCAGTCGATTTCAAGCCGAAATATGATATGTACCATTCATAATCATGCATTCATAGGCTTACTGATTTTTAGTGCAATATTTCGGTTTGACATTTGCAATCCTTCCATCAAACCGTGTATCATCTATAATTACATGTACGTTTCTCTGCCGAGAAGGACTGCCGTTGCGTTCCAGACCAGTGTCACGGACGCGGATACAGCCGCAAGTCGATACGGTTCCGTCGTCTTTGCAGGCTGGGACTACGCTCTCTGTAACGGCAGGACCGTCAAACGCAAGCACAGGAACCTCTTTAACGAAATTATTGTATGTCTTCTATTCTATTAGCATAATTCAATTCAAAATCTTTTTTAAAAAATCGAACAGTAAGACACAATGCATCGGGTCGTGTAGTCGTGCGCACACCGTATACATACTTGACTTTAAACAGAACATACAATATGACATTGTAGTGTGAAGTGTTCCACCTGGTTTCCGCCCACATGACACTAAGTTTCTGATGTAATGCATTATTGCCCGCAAGACGAACCTGCACGAGGACCGGGAGGTGGAGCGGCGGCGGGGCCGGGACCTCCGAGCCTGGTGCCACCTGTCGGTCGCCCGCCTCGCCATCAACCTGTTCGTGCTCCTCAGTCTCGGTGGCTGCGGCTGTGGCATCTACTTCGCCACACAGGAATCCCTCAAGGTCACTATCCGATCACCGCGACTTGTATGGATTAGACTCTAAAAAATAACCTTGGTAAACAGGATCTCCCCTTTTTGATTTCGTACGAGGTCTACTTTAATAAGTTTTTGGCCTCATATGGGGAATAACATTTGGAATCCGTGTGAAACAACATATGAATTGAAAAGACCCTTTTGAATCACATGCAGTACAAGGAGCAGCCGGACTATGCCAATGCCAATAACTTTGAGCAGCTGTTGATGGAGTACATCCCCTCCCTGACCATCACCTCATTCAACCTCGTCGTCCCCAAGGTCTTCGCAACCGTCGTCAAGGGCGAGGAGCTGCGCCCCATCACGGAGATACAGGTCACATTGGCCAGGTGAAACGATGTTTTGTGCCAATGCGGGTCATGTGACAATGAAGGACGCCAACAATATTGATACTCTTTAGAGTTCGCATAATTTAGATTCCACGGTATTTTGTTTGATTTACTGAACTCTGTTCCTAAACTAATTGTTTACTCTTCCTCAATATAAGGACAATATTCCTGCGCCTATCGTCACTAGCCGTGTTGCTAGGGACGCTGTACAGTCAGGTCACGTGTCCACACAAGGATGCCGTGTGTGGAGTAGGAATTCTTCCCGAATGCCCGGCAATCAGGGTCAGAGTCTAGATTCTTGACGTCACTCCATGGTGTTTATATCGACTCTCATATCGCAACAGAGAAATGTTTATTCAATAGACCGTCAGACGTATAAGCTACACCATTTCTGGCTACACTTATGTGATCAAAAACATTCATCTTAGTTGAAAGATTTATAAGACTTTTTATACTTACAGTGTTGGGAGACGTATGTTGGACAGCAGATTTACAAGCTGGTGGTATTGGACTTTTGTTTTATGGGCGGGAAGGTGTTTCTGATAGACTATCCACGAAGAGTTATCGTGGACAACTGTGACTGTGCCTTTACACGGTGGCTCGGCAAGCCGGAGTTCGAACTGCCTCGGGAGATACTGACTCTGGTCCACTCTCAGATACTCTGCTGGTCAGTCCTTCAGAGATAAACAACAAATTTCCAGTGTAATACTTAATCGTCTTGATATATGAACTAGATGTTTGCAGGTTGGGTGCCTTCTTCTCACCGATGCTTCCAGTAATCTGTGTCGTACTCGCCTTCATTATGTTTTATATGAAAAAGGTAAAGAAGACAAAGAAGACAAAATTTTTTGTTCGCATAGGCTAATTTAACTTCAATAAGGTATAATAATATCTTGACTTCAATACAGGTATAATTTACATGTGCACGTGTAGGTCTCACCTGACATCGATGAGAAAAAAACGTTCCATACCGAGCATGTATGTCTGAATTAGTTAGGGTGATTGTTATTGCAGCTGACGTGTATTTACAACCACGTGCCTCCTGGGCGCATGTACCGAGCCGCCCGCTCACACGTGTTCTTCATGCTCGTCCTCATTGCCGCATTCATCCTCTGCTGCCTCCCCGTCGGCTACATCATCTGGCGGTAAGATTGGCCATCTGAAAGAAAGTTACATCACCTCGCGGTAAGATGCATAATGTCGATAAGAGGCGTACCCAGAAGTATACCTCAACTTACATGTAGTTAATTAACTACATAGATGTGTGCTGCATCATCTGACCGTTAGCTTCCAGATTTTTTTTAAGATACCTAACTTACCTGCATCATCAGGAAGGTATACATTTGTACGTCACATCATATAGAGACACATAATCTCATCTGTAGTTGAGCCATATCACCTGAAGATAATTTACCTCATCTAGAGGTGAGAACAGCCTACATTATGATAACAAATATCAATTTCACACAGATCCATGTAATTATTTGTTAGGATAGCCCCCTCCAAGTCGTGTGGCCCTTTCCGTCTCCATGAGGCCATGTTTGACGTCATTACCATGGCAATAGCGGGTATGCCCCAGGCGGTCCGGCGCGTGCTGAGCTTCCTGACTTCAGCTGCCGTCGTTGTCCCGGGATTCGTCGTCCTTGTGTAAATTATCTTTAATCATATCCTACACGTACATGTATCCCACACGATTTCGTTCTGCAATTTATAGTTGTGTCATGAGTAAGCCCTAGTTTATTCCATTATTACAGATTGACTATCTACTACTGCACGGCAGTGGCAAATGCGCGGAGGGAGAAGGTGCGAATGTTCAAAGATCAGCTAGTTCTTGTAAGTTAGGGGCAGGTTTCCAACTCTGTTTTTATACATAGGTCCAATGTTCCTGTACGCTCATCGGTATTATACCTCCATGTCATCAAATGATTGTTTATTTTCTGGTTATGACACATGGGAAACACGAAAGGCCCATTTCTTTCCCAATGTGTCGTATGAAAAGATCGGTTGTTGCAGCAAGTATTTCATTGTCTTCACGAATTTCGTTTTCAATGACAAAAGCTTGAGTTTGAGTAGGCCTACTCAAGGTCACATATCTGATGTAAAGTTCAAGGTCACAAATATATATGCCATACAAATACTTGTGCACGTATATGCTCATAATACAGCATGAAGTTCAATCCACGAATGTCTGGGGTCATTTATATTTCAGATGAATCGACCTTGAGCACTCTTTAGGTTCTGTAACTTGGGTTCAATATCACCAGAAGTCAGAAGATCCACCACACGTGCCTCCTTATACATGTATGCGCAAAATGCATTCCACAAGAGTAGCCTACTGTCTGCAGAGGCCAATTCATACGTTCCCAGACCAGGCAGGCGCGGATTGCTGCAACCGCCACCGCCCCTCCCGTCAGTCGGACCCGGCGCCGGTTTTTCTCAGTCCAAAGTGATAGTCAAGGGCAAACATCTTACGATGGCGGAAGGGTCATTTCATCCTCAGTTTAATATAATTTTTTCAGTAAAAAATAATTTAAAATAAGTCTTATTCAACATCCTACAATGTTCGTAAATTCATAGCTATTCATAGTTTGGTAGCTGCTAGAGAGCGTACCAAAATTGCAAAATTTACTCTCGGGGCTTCGGCGCCCAACCTACCCCCCCCCCCCCCACGCCGCACTTGTTTTGTGAAAATCTGCGCAATCCACGCCTACCCCCACAAATGTCAAATCCTACCAGACGTGATCTTTGATTTGCCACAGACACTCTTCAGATCAAGTTCAAGTATGCGAAAATATCTACCATATATATGACTTCATATATATATGCACATACCTGGGCAGGCAACCCTGACCTATCTTAGCATGAATGTATCTCCAGTATAATGCCATTTAATACGGAGTCCGGGCTGTACCTCAGGCATTTTGTGCTCTGACCTTGAAAATGGTGTCAAAGGTCAAATTCAAGGACATCCGAGTATTTGTCGTATATTATGTACTATATGTCCACAATTGATTCCTAAGCTATAAAGTTGATAAGAAGCGACATATTAGCCATTTTGTCCTGTGACCTTGAAAATTAGTTCAAATTTCATATTCAAGGTCGCCAGAATATTCAGCATATATCATTTCCTATATGACCACAATTGATTTCTAAGCTGTAAAATCGAATTATTAGCCATTTTGTGATCTGACCTTGCAAATGAGATCAAAGGTCAAATTGAAAGTCATTAGAATATTCGGCGCATATGTGTCCTAAGCTGTAAAGTCGATAATAAGCGAGATATCGGCCATTTCGTGCTCTGACCTTGAGAATAAGGTCAAAGGTCAAATTCAAGGTCACCAGAATATTCAGCATATAATATTTCCTATATGTCCACAATTGATTCTTAAGCTGTAGATTCGATAAATTTAAAGTGAGATATTAGCCGTTTTATGCTCTGACCTTGAAAATGAGGCCAAAGGTCAATTTCACGGTCATGACAATATTCGGCATTTCTTAGGTGTTAACAATTGATTCCTAAGCTGTAAAGTCGATAATAAGCGAGATATTAGCAATTTTGTGCTCTGACCGTGAAAAAAAATTTATGTCAGAGGTCAAACTCCAAATTGAAGGTCCAGGTCACGAGAATATTCAGCACATATCGTTTCATATATGTCCACAATTGATTCCTAATCTTTAATATCAATATTAAGTGAGTTATTTATTAGGCATAATGTGTCCCATTATAAAGCATAGGAGAATTTAACATGAAAATTAAAAAATGGCCCACTTCGAGCGATTCAAGGGCAATGAAAGTTAAACCCGTCACAGGGGCACATACGAAGAGTGTAATGTACCCATAAGAAAAAAGTTACTGAACAGATTTGGAGAAAACGTCCAAAATATAAATACCTCCTTTTTGAAATATTTATAGGCATTTTTGTGCGAAATTTCAGAAAGATTGGATCGTAACCTTTAAAGATAAAAATGTAGACAGACGACGCCGACGACGGACGACGACAGGCAAACACAGAGGGTTTAGGGGCTAAAAACTATAGAGAAATAGCCCATAACCATGGTTTAGACCAAAAGTTCGGTTTACGGGCTATTTTTCATCAACTTAGGGGGAAAGTTAGATAGGAAACTCAACATTGGGAAAGCCCGTAAGGCTCATCTGTTCGCACGTCCGGATGACGAACGCAACGCCACAGCAATAGGTTATCGGACTGAAGGTGCGGTAAGAAAAAAAAAAATGCCCGCCAATTTGAAAAAAAAACTGCGAAAAAAAAATGGAAAATACCGCCCCTCTTGAAAAAGCGTCTGGATATTGACCCGAAAACACTTCCACAAAGAATTGAGAAAATCCATGAGACAGAATATTGCATTACATTTGCTGGAAAAAACCTCAAGGCATATTTACATGGATGGGGGGGGGGTGTTGAGCTGAAAACTAATGTACGTGACCGACGACATAACAAATGTAATTTTTGGCATATTAAGAATTAAGAATTATTTAAATTCATGGTGTGTTGATATCTAGCGAGAGTGTATTGGCCTGCAGGAGCGGAAGGACAAGAAGTTTCTGCTGGCACGGATGCAGGACGACCGGGCGAACGTCCGTCAACTGTCACAGTGCAGGGACTCGAACCCAGAGCTGTCGGGGCCCTGTGGGACAGCGGTGCATGCCAGAGACTCGGAGGGCGACGTGTCCGGGGCCCACGGACATTCATCAGCCGAGTGGCACTACACCGACCCCCAACAACACCTCCTCGCGTAGGCAACCGTCCCACCTGGGCCAGTTGGATAAATGCCAGTCAGGGGATTTACATTGACCGATACACCTCTGTTTCGTTTGTTGACGAATTGGTACAAATGAATATTCATTATTCATGTCATTTGTGTCGTTACATTCTTGACTTTATTTATACATGGATAAATAAACTCTCACTAAAGTTCAATCTATCATCATGTTCTATGAATTTGAATTTACATGTTTGTTGTGTATATATTATGATTGTGAATTCCAAGGTCTGTCAATGATTAATTGTTCTAAAATAATGAGTGGTATGCGTGGTATGTGTTATTCACCATCATATTTTGATCAACGTTGTTCATATCGAAATACTAAACCACAGTCAATATATGAAGGACATGTAATCACCGACATAATTTTAGTATTCTTAATACTCATTTTAGCAACTACATGTACATATCATAGTGTCTTATCATATATGTACTCTGGTGTTTAAAGCATGTAATTTAATGTTCAAAATGTCTAATTTCTGCTTGTACAGCGCTTTTGGGCACCATTTGTTTTGGTGGTAAGGGCGCTCTATAAATTCTGTAATAATAAATAATAATAAATAATAATGTAGGGCCTACACATTTATTCCAAATTACAAATTTCAAATAAACATAATACGTTTAAGAATAATAAATTATGTGTAAAAACAGTATAATATTTGTACATGTACAGTGAGATTTCAACGAACATAAATATGTGGTGTATGAAACCATAGCAGGCGCTTAAAATATTTGCCTAAAAAGTATAGAAGTACATTTCATTGCTGAATAGTCTTGATATAATATATAAAATGTTCATAATATATACATGTTTCTTGAGTAAATGAAATGTAAAATAGCATACAAAAATCGTATTGCAAGTTTTTTTCAATACTGAACATTTTGAGCATCACCAGCTTAATTAGGAAAATCTGTACAACGACATCAATGTAGGCTGCCATATTTGGGACTGGTAACCGTTAACAAAATTCTAAATATGGTTAATATCACGTTGCGTTTAGAAGACAAGTAATTTCATCAAAATTGTCAACATATGTTTTAATGATATGTAAAATACTCTTGTCATTTACATTCTTGCTTTATGCCAGAATTTGCATTAATAGACAGACATGCACATAACTCGTGTACTACATACATCACCAGCTTAATTAATTTCATCAAAATTGTAATTTCATCAAAATTGTCAACATATGTTTTAATGATATGTAAAATACTCTTGTCATTTACATTCTTGCTTTATGCCAGAATTTGCATTAATAGACAGACATGCACATAACTCGTGTACTACATACATGTAGACCTATTGCCGCGTGATTAACAATACGAAGAGGCTTAATCACAACTGAAATTCCCCCAACATACGACAGGTTTGTATCCCCTCTCAATTTATACATTATTTGGTTAGTTCCCCAAAGGTGAAACAATAATACTGCACATGATATATTTAGACCTATTAGACTCAGCTTTCATCGAAATAAGCATGAATGCCGTGATCGCACTAGATGACCTGACACAAATATGGTAATTGGTAAATACTAAAAGTTGAATAGTAGTAGGTCCAAGTCGTGAACCGGTGGCCGGGTCTACGGTGCTGGGTCTATAATTTTACTGGAGTGAGCAAAAAATTCCATTTAGCTAGATGTAGTACCTAAGTCTTTGCCCTGCAACCACCCCCCCCCCCCCCCCCCCCCGATCTTGTCATTTTTCCGCAAAATGAGATTCCTTGGCTCTAGTAGGAAAATAACAATAACACCATCACAACTCATTGTCGACCTATGATGTATGGTAACTTAAATACCACCCGATAATTGGGACCATACAGTCCCCCACCCCCCACCCCACCCCCCTCCTTAGAACTTAAAAGTGAAGATAACTCATCCAGGACCTCAGTGAAGCTATTGATTATTGACTGCGTGACCCCTGGCGCTTGTGAATCCCTCTGAGCTATCACTTAGAGACCGCGGAGGCACCTCTGTGTTGCGGCCTGCATCTCTTCGAGGTAGTCGCCTAGCAACGCGAACGTGAGGAAGGTCTGCGCGTGCGGGCCGGAGCGCGTGGTCGCGTAGCTACGGAGACTGGGCGGGAACAGCTGGGGGACATCACCGAACGCTTGCACCACCTTGTCCACGGGGAGTTGTACATTGACGAAGTCGAGGAGACGACGCAAGGGGCCCTCGATGTCGCGCACGAAGCCACAGTACACCTCGAAGTAATTTCTGACGCAGCCAACGGCGCGATGTGTGGACGCGTGCGACCGCTCCGTCTCAAAAGTGACCCGCAAGGCGTTCAACCAACGGGGCAGCCTGTGCAACAGGTCTTTGAAACAGCCGTTGTTCTGTGAAGGAATTAGTGAGACTCCTGAGTGTGACATTTAATATTTTCACAAGAGATGCTATAGCGGTAGAGATGCTATAGCGGTATAAAACATTTATATATATAGACTTGTGTGTATCGCCACATTACATGTAGTTGTATCGTGTTGACCCATACCGAATAAATCCACACGTGCACACACAAATAAAATTTGGCCCAACAAAATAAAATGTGATGAATATTGAATAAAATAAAATGTGATAAATATTGTTCAAAAACAATCACCACGGCCAAACATTAAATATCATCATGTTGTATGACCATATTAATTTTCGAAATTACAGGCCTAAGTCATGAATCGTGCAACAGAAATTAAACAATTTAGGGACAATACATGCGGATATTACATTGTATACGATTTCTGACCTGTGTATCGGTGGTAGATCCCTCGCTCAGCCGGCTTGCCGTCAGAAGTGTGCTGGCGTTCTCCAACCACGAATGGTGGCGATACCGGCGTTTCTGTAATTAATCATAGCGTCTAAGTTGTTAACCTAAATAGCTGACTCGATAGCATTGAACTATTCATTCAATTTCATTCGGTATAGTTCGCCGAACTCTCATAATCCACAAGCAATGACATATTTTAATTGATATGCCTACATTATAAGGTTCTATTTTTGATACGTTATTAGTTTACACTATATATCAAAAGACGACTTTATAAGCTCTCACAATATTCTGTATGAGTTCGTCTACGGTCGCGTGGAGACAGGTGGCCTTGGTGCCGACCCCTCGGAGCACGTCGACCTCCCAGCCCTCCTGGTCCTGTAGCGGGCCCGTGGGTAGCGGGAGAAGCACCCCCGAGCGGCTGGCCAGCGGGTCACACGAAGACACGTTCAGTTGGCTAATATCAACGGTCGTGTGAAAAGCACAACTTCCACCGCTCAGCGACATGCCATCGGCCCAGTGATTGTCCGTGGTAGCGGAAAGAGCAAGGGCTGAAACTAATAATAATAATAATAATAATAAATAAGACTAATAAATAAATAGAAATACATAAATCATTAGATCTACCAATACCAACCAATAAACAATAGATAGTGTGCCATCTTCTGAATCTTCTTCAAATTGTTTCGAGTAGCCTTCAAATTTATAATTAAGCTAACCAACAATCTCGTATATTCTCTTTTATAGGCATTATCTCCCACTCACATTACACCTCGGAAACCCCTATCCATCGGGAAATTCATTTTATGTATGTATAACCATTTTGTTTCATTTGCATAATTCAAAACAATAATGTCACACACTCACCTGTTTGCGATGACATTTGTTGAAACACAAAACTAGTGCTTCGAGTTTTTCGGGCTTTCCCTCCATATTGGGTTCATGGTCACAGAAGTAAATTAACGAAGGATTTGCCGTTCAAAAAATTCCGATGGCTAGAATGGAATGCTTAATAATCATACAGATTGCAAGGCATTTTAGGTCCTAGTATTGGTCAAATTTCAGTTTGTTATATTCAATTGAATAGTATTGTGTTTCGAATTGTCACTGGTGATCTAAAGATCTTTTATTTTACCTACCAATATTCTAAGAATATTCAATGTTCTTCAACTTCTTAGTGTATAAAAATGATAAGTTTAGTTTATTACTTTTGGTTAAATATTCTGACAATTTCCAGCATATAATTTCGTCACTTATGTAAATTTGGATATAATTTTATATAGCAAACACTTGATGAAAACTTTATGATTCCAGTCATTCGATCCAACGAATTAGGTTAGCAATAATTGTCGCCCGACTTTTTGAATTCTAAATAAATTGTGACAATATAAAAGAAACACAAGTTTAACGTGGCTAGGTCATTATAATAGGTAATATAATATATTTTATTTTGTATATATTTTAATTTGTATACGAAATATTGTGCTCATTTCACAATTGAACAACACAGATTGATATAAGATATTGATATACGTTTGATCAAATTTTGTTTTGTTCTTTGTGTGTACTTGTTAGATGTTTGCATATTTTTTTAGAACAAAACTTGAGAAAGGAGTTGACCACGTGGTTTTGTAGAATCTGTGACTGTCAGAGCCAGGGTTGCTGAGACTGCATGTCGAGTTGCGAGCTAAGGGGTACAATGGTCTCAGTATCCGGTTCTCACTAGTAATTGGAAGTGACCATCATTCGTACTTAGCCAGCTTCTTCCATCGTATACATATTTTTGCCTTCATGATCCTTGATATATATTTACTGGTTCAGTCATTCTATGTTTTCCCTTTGCTTCTTGTTTATTTTATGCGCTTTTGCATAGTGTTCTTTGTTCCAAAATTCCAGCTTTTCTTGTTCAAATAATTGAAAACTGGATGACAGTTGGAGTTCATGATGTTTTCAGTGGTTTACTTTTTTATTTCCAATTTGAACACAGTGCACACATTCGAGTGCCATAACCAGATAGGAGCTTTAATCTTCAGTTTACCTTAGTTGAATTCTTAAACGAATACTGTCGTTGAGGATACATCTTCCTTACTTATCACAGTCAAATTACTTTTCATTATTATGATTTTTGTCCTTTTCAAACGTATAAAATCGTATAGTATAAAGATTGTCCAGTGTGTCATATTCATGAAATGTAGGTCCTGAATGAAACCAATGAAATCCGTATGTCGTTTTTAGTCGCTTTGATTTTCCTCTCATATAGTGCTATAAAGTGGCTAGGCATACGAGTGCCATACGTGCAAGTAAACAATCGAATCAAGCTTCGCGGGCCTTACATGTATTCATACTGCGATTAGAGGTCTGAATGACAAAATTGTCACTTTCAGACTCGAGTGTAATTGGGAAATCGTTGATATTACGCGCAATTTCACTCTCGTCTAATGTTGAGTGAATAAAGAAGCGTGGTGCTGCAAAAATATTAACTCGCCATAGCGAACTTATGGAAACGAGCTACATTGTACTTTGAAAAGCATTTAGGCAACCCCACAAATATAATGTACATGTGTTTCAGTAGATTTTCTCACTTCTTACAATCTTTGATGATACTTTAAAGAGATTTCTCTTTTTAAAATGTCGCTTTTTGGTATGGTTAATGCATACATGAAACAAATGTTTTTTTCCTATATATAAATTCCTATTTCTACAGGATCGGGAAATGATTTGTATACTGTGTGTATCTACAACATACTGGACCAGGATTATGTTATATTCATACAAACGTTGTGATAACAGAATGGGTGCATGAAGAAGGTATCGTCATTTCATTCTGAATAGGCTACTACAGGAAAATATATTTAGATACGGCTTCCAGACGTCATAAGTGTGTAGACGTGTGTAGATAGTTTCAGGTGAATTCAGTTTGGTGTTCAACGAAGCGTTTTCCACCCGGCCCCATGACCTAAAATGAGTGTCATTTCTTTTGAATCGAAACACTTCTATAAACATTTTCTTTGAATGAACTTCCAGAGAAAATGGCGGTTTATATGTCTCAGCCCGGCCAGCGTGCGTATGTAATCTGAACATAATATATATAAAACCTGCTGTATTATCTGCTTTTTTGAACCAGTGCGCTGGCAAAACCACTCTTTATTTTGATATCTTCACATGTTGCAATCGTTCTGACTAATGCACGGTGTATCAATTATTCACGTATGAATAAAGTTTTCTAGAATATTATGCATTGAAATCTTGGAATCAGCGAAGATATCATTAAATGGATCATAATCAACCGGAGTTATTTGTGACACCGATGAAATGAAGAACCTCGAAATTCCCCCTAGGAATTTCCATGGATTTTGGTTTCAAGACATGAAGTCGTGTCAGGGACGACCTTGATACTACACAGAGCAACAATACTTAGTTAAATGTGGTATTGGGTACCACAGTTGCATGCGGTTTACGGTTTCATTTTGAAATTTCGGAAACGCTGACGCTTTAGTGTCAATAGGCACGTCAAAAATGTTTGTTTACTCGACTTGGGTGTATCGGCCATGAATTGAAGTATGCCTACGTACCCCTACATATTTGCAGGCGAAACCTTCATCTTGATTATTACGTGGATATTTTCAGAGTTTAAAGGCTTTGGGCAACTATGATTCCCGAAACAAATCATGAATATAATCAGAAAATAAATCTACATGTAGTTTATTCATACCAAATAAATTTGTTATTTAAAGAAACATGTATATCGGTAGGCCTAGTCTCTGCATACGAAAATATCCAGATTACAATAAATTGGTACACCGGAATCGAAAGTTAACCGAATAATTTTTTCATGAAATAGTGCATTTCTTCTTAAATAATGCATTGCCTAGATTGAGCAAGAGATTTGACTCACATTTCCTGAAATGCTTGATCCAAACCGATTGTCGTCATGATTTTATAGACCTATGCATGTTTTTGCTCTCCATGTTGGTTCGTCTGTTTTTTTTTCACTAAGTACTCAGTCTCAACCTTTTTGTGAACACTCATGATCCAGTAATTTTCGGGTGAAACTCGGCCGCAGTTTATCTGAAAATTTTCTTTTGGCGGTTTTTCAATAAAATTGCATAGCTCCATTCAATTTTTTTCAGGTAGGAAACTTAGTGAAATATAAACTGCATGGGCATTGTGAAAATTTTTTATGCTCGATAATAAACTACATAGTGACTTATTATTTTTAAAATCTTAACGATTAAAACAATATTTCTTTCTAATTTCCTGATATAGGCTAGGTCACTTAATGATAGGCCTATCATCCCATTCCCAATCCCCATAATTTCCAAAATAGGAAGATCTGTATTATATAACAACGTAAAAGTATATTATCAGTACATGAAAAATTCGCGATGCATAATATTTTACAAATAGGCTACGTCACGTAGGCCTACTGGATATTTAGCCCTGGTTACATGTAGGCTACATGTAGGCCGGTCTGATCGGTTCGGGTTGTGTTGGGATAATAAATTCCACCTAAGAATTGGCTTCTGCACTGTACATTTTCAGATTTCAGATACAGTAGGCCTACGTAGTAGACCTGTGCTTGATTCCCGGACTTGATTCAGAAATACATGAGACCAGCAATACATAAGTCTTGTGTATTTCTGATTACTTGAATACATGAATTCATGTTTGTGGAGCTATGGACAGTCAGCCCTAAGCTTTAAGCACCGTAGGATATTAAATTGACTCTCGGGAATCGCAACATAATTTCAGGGAAATCTAGCATATTTTTTAAACGGAATTTCCTGAATACATTTAAATCAATTCTTCATACTGTATACTTCTTGGCAAGTTCGTGCCACAAATCTGAAATGAATCCACGATTACTGTGATACCGATGGACTATTTAAAAAGACAATCCTTGTTATGTAGGCATATATGAGCGCCATCTACCGAGTGACATAAAAAAGAGGCGACGAAAGCAACAGAAAAAGAACAGCTGAAAGTTGTTAATTAAATAGCAAGGTGTTATATTAAAACAAAAGCCATAAACCTCATTGCTTATGACATCATTTAATCTGGAAAGAAAGTATTTTTTTCTTTTCTCTGATGATTAGGCCTACTCCGAAATCATGTTTATCTATGTGGGCGATAATGGGTGAAATTATGATATTGTCAGTGATTATGCCTAAATATACTATTTATGGCCTTGAAACACTTACACTACATATTAGATGTACATGTACATCTAGCCCCCCAATGATTAGGAAAAAATGCTCTAAAATGCTCTGTACGGACAGTTATAAGACAATCAGTAACAGTGAGGAATTAAGGTGGATCTCGACACCTGAAAATTTCCATAGACTTCATTAATTTATGCTACTATAATCATCTTTGTATACATTAAGTCCTAAATAAGAGATAAAAATGATATGTCACCATGCTGGTTTTTCAGTTATGAAGAAGTGTGTATTACTAGATAGATACACGTGAAAACGCGTTATTTTGTCCTTCTGTGTTGCTCACAAAGTAATCGTAAAGGGAGCTTTTTCCAGAGAAAAATAATCCCCACACGAATTAACTGGCAATTATTTCATTGGTCAAAAGTGATTGTTGGTTTTGAGTACAAAAAATATATATGTGTAAATGGATTACAATAAATAAACAGCCTTTTGACAATAACTATACGCTTCCAAGTTGTAAAAATACCTGGATTTAACTCGGAAACATTTCACTAAATTGCACAAACATCGTCTCATTGTGAGAAATTGACCCATAAAGTCAGCAATTTTAACATCGTGAAGTGAAGGGAACATCCTCAGGGTAATATAGAAGAAGAAAAAAACATAGGTCACCATATCAGTTTTCAATGTACAGCGCAACGTGGCAGTGGACTAGATTTTCAAAATATGCTGATATTCATTGAATTGATCGACACAGATATCATAAATTATATTAACTGATATATTATCATTCCAGGTGTGAAATATATTTGAAATCAATGGATGTAACTGATAACAATAAAAAAATCTTACATAGAGTAGGCCCCAATTAATAATTAGGATGTATACCACTCCGGGGCGACTTCCCTGGCGACGGTTAACAACAGCACTTTCAATTTCATGAATACGAATAAACGAGTGATGGTATCATGATTGATACAGTGGCTATATCAGCAATCATAATACCGGGTAAGAAATGCAATCAATAACAAGACAAAATGGGTGACTGCAATGGGAAGCACTTTTTTGGACATAGATCTACAAAAGTCTGAAAATTAGTTGAATTGCCAAAAACTTTGCCCATATAACCTGCGGTATCGAGTTCATTAGATCTTGATAGAATGCGGATGATACACATCTTAGGGGTCTTTAAAGTTATAATTTTCTCAATATTTATGCTCGGCAACTTTACGGTAGCTATCAAAATATTTATTGTTGCCATTCAAATCACATTCTGAGTTATTTGTGAGTGAAGAAGCACCGAAAATTTGTAGTAGATCTACGTCTGTATCTTTGTTCGTTTTTGTGGAGATATGTCTATACGCACTGATACTTTTAGTTTGCAACCGGTAAAAATCGCATCGCATATCTATTATTATGTATACGGTAATGCCACAGATCTATGGGATATGAATGTCCAGAATTATTATTGAACATTATTAATTTATTTATTTGCACGATTTTGGATTTTGAAAAATGCGCCATTTGGTTATTGACGGTCATTCGTGGACTAATGCTATGTACACGAAACTTCAAAGGTAGGCGCCGTGAGTGTTTGCATAATGAATAAAGAGGATCACTCTCCCTATGATATTAACAACCTAGAATATAAACATTTTTTCGCTCCATGTCTGCCGGATGAAAATGTCCGTGTTGCCTACATCATCTTCGAAGGAACATCGGATGAATAGGCCAGAGAAGAATAGGCCTACAGTATACAGAAATGAACTAAACGGTTGATTTCACCTGTTCGTACATTTCGTACATGGGAACCGCTCATGTCGATCTCTACCCGTGTCCATGCCCGCCAGTTTAATTAGAGTAAAGATATGAGCTGAGTGATTTAGCTCACCGAATGGTATAGGCCTAGCCTCATAGGCCCTATTTCGATGGATAGAATGACCCTGAAATGGCAAAACAGAGCGTCATAAACGTAAACGTTATAACGCTTTCTGTCTACAGGGTGTCGCGATCCACCTTAAAATGTAGTCAACAAGCATTGTGTATGACTAACCCTGCTCAAAACCTGAACATTTTTTATCCATATTTGAACATAGGTTGTCCTGCCTTTGGGAGATCGTAGTATATGCTTGCCAGAGTACTTACTTTACTGATAACCAATTATCGATTCTGGATCTTGGTTCAGGTTTTACACTCTGTTCTGATTATATGAAACCAAGTAAGCCTATACTGGATTTCTCTTACTCAGTTGGAGCATTTTCTGGAGATATTTTTGTGATAATAAATTGTATAGTATTATAAATTGGCATGCTTCACCAAAGACTCAAAGGCTATTTCCCACAAAGTTACATAGATTTAGCTTGAAAACTCACTCAGTTTCTTTTTGTATTAAATACACATACATTTCTCATCCACAATTATCGCAAAATTTCATTCCAGATGGATGTAAATATGACCCACGAGTCACGACCAACTAATGGAATATACTAGATTCCTAACATCCTGTTTTGGGACTGCCGAATGCCAACTTTTCCAATATTCACAATAGAAGTCTGAAACCTAGAACTCTCAGGTGAAGTAGACCTAATATGCCAAATTATAATAGGATACCATTTAGCATCATAATAATATCCACCGCAAGATTATCCACGAAAAAAGGTGTAAATGAGTTTGAAAATTCAGAATATAGAAATTCAACCAGTAGGTCTGATTGGCTTCAGTTTTGATTGGTGTGGGATTCATATATTAAATCAGAGTAAATATTATAATTCAGATGAATTTAGATAAATCAATGTGGAACTACTTTTGAAAAAAAAAGGGAAACTAATTTCCATTAGCTCATGGGCGTATTTTCGGGACTGTTTAAAAATTCAACCAGTAGGTTGAATTCAACCTACTGAAATTCAACCAGTAGGTCTGATTGGCTTCAGTTTTGATTGGTGTGGGATTCATATATTAAATCAGAGTAAATATTATAATTCAGATGAATTTAGATAAATCAATGTGGAACTACTTTTGAAAAAAAAAGGGAAACTAATTTCCATTAGCTCATGGGCGTATTTTCGGGACTGTTTAAAACAAGCGATTGTTGGTAGGAATATAATAATTGAAGAGTGCATATACATGTATGTGTATGTCACCTCGATTTCCATTTGATAGATGGTGATTAAAACGTTAAAATTGGTATAGAAACAGGTGCACAAATGTATGCTCGTGATGTCCACATAGCAATGTCATTGTTGTTTATGACGATGCACCAAATATACATGAAATACGTCGAGTTTACGTCCTCGGCGTATTTTCAGGAAGGTATTTCATAAATACGCCCAGGGGCATATTATCGAGTGGGCTTATTAACGGGGGCTCCTGGTATCTTGTGTTTCTATTCTTATACAATAATGGGGCAGAATAAAAGAACTCGAATAATTTCACTGTCTCAGATGAGGAGCTCATACAAAATTTAAAGCAATTTTAAATGTATTTCTTTTCACGTACTATAAATGTAAAACACATATGAACATGTCAATTATATTTGAAAGCGTAGTTTTGCCAAAATTGTCATCTCTAAATCATGTAACCTATGTGGGGAGTCATCCAACAGGGAAAACACTGTAATGGCTAAGAGCTAAAAAGTTGAAATGTCAAACCATGTGACACTGCAGGGCACAACAACAGATTTCCAAATGATAGTCGCATCAGGAGGAACAATGTAAGAGGTTAGCATCGATGAGGATCTGGCTTCAGAATTGTTAAGTCAAAATGACTGATGTAGATGCGACGGTGAAGCTAGATTCCTCAGGCGTGGAGCTCCAACAGCTCGAGCAAGGTATTGAGCATTTATAACAATATTATAGTAGCTGAAATAATATACTTACAAGTTGTATAATAATTTTGATATTGAGTATGTTAAGTGTGAAAATTGTGCTTGCATTTGAAATCAAATATGCCATCGATGATCGGATTTCTCTTCAATTTCAAAATAAATAATATGGTTTCAATTTGTTTCATTTCAACATGAACAGCTAATAAAGGCCTGCCTGTTAGTGAATGATGTAACTTCATGTTTGGTTGGACATTGTGATACAGATGTTCCGGTTACTGTTGAGGGCCCAGTGCTGGGGGGTGAACCCGGTAACTATGTCAACAACATGGAAACGTGTGTGGATTTAGCTGGACCATCGGGCCAGGCCACTGCGGGTAACAACAATCAGACAGCAAGTGACTTGATTTGCCGACTCCCCAGTAGAAGGCAGCATAATGGCAAGTGAAACTCTCTCAAACTATTTTCCGAAAATGTATGACTTTTGCTGCTCCTGCGTGATGCTGATTCGAGTGATGTTGACCTCGTTAACAGGTGACGATGGCGGAAGTTTCCGCAGACCGAAGGGCCAGTTCCGGAAGTCCCACAAGAGAACGAGAGCGCTGTACGGAGGGTCACTGCGACTCCGCGATCCAGAACATCTCCTCCAAGATGTGGATTTTGTGGATGCTCCCAGTGAAATCCAGGCACAAAACGTCAGAAATGTCAACACCACTCTACACAAGAAGAAAGAGTTCTTGTAAGATTTTCTTTTGACACTTGTTGAGTTTTGTACATGTCATTGAATTCCTCTCAATAGACAATTATTTTGAGAATTTGAGATTACAATGTCCCCTTATCATACATTTTCGAGACATTTTAATTCACTTCCAGAGACAAACTTCATACACAGCCAAGGCGGAAAACTAACATTGGATGCTTCAGGAGCTGTGTGTGGAACATGTCTTTGGTTAGACTTACATTTTGTATATGTAGACTTGTATATCAATTGTCCATTTTGCTCTGGAGGTAGAGAAGTGCATGGCTCACGTTACTTTACAGACATGGGCGCACTTCAAGCAGCGAGTGGCGGAAGCACAGTATGTCTTTGAGTTGTGGGGCAGTCACTTGAAGAGGATTGAGGGTTACTTTGGATCGGGAGTCGCATCATATTTTATTTTCCTCAAGTACCTGTTCTACATGAACATTGGTGTTTTCGTGGTGGTGCTGGCATTTATCACGATACCCCAAGTTATGTATCGATACATGCAGCAGGCGCCGCCTGGCTACATACAGAATGTGTCATTCACCGGCCGCGAGCTTCTGACTGGGGGTGTGAGTATATATATTATATACATGTCCATGCAAGTCACATATTAACTGGAAAATTATTTGATTTAGAAACCGTTGTATAAAATTTTAACATTATATCATTTTCAAATATATATGATTGGTTCATTTGTATGACTGCATAAAGAATGAAAATACACTGACATAGAACATGCGCTCAGTAAAATTCTTCATTCGCTGTCCAGGGCTGGTTTGCTGAGACTGAGCTGTATTATGGATACCACTTGAACGGGGTTATAGAGATATTCACTGGAGTCAAATACAACATGCAGTTTGCCTACATCCTGGCCTGTGGAGCATACTATCTTCTCACTGTCATCATCCTGGCTCGGCTGTACGTAGGCATTGCGTGTGAGCTTACATCATGGTCAAAACTACTACGCTGCAATTTTAGGCACTGCTATGTGAGAAATTTATATCTGTGATAGAACATACATATATATCAATTAACTCCACATTAATACACAAAATCATGTGAAATGATGTCCAAAGACCCAGGTTCCTCTTGAACCATATAACATGTCTGTTTACAAAAGTATTGTTATGATGCTGTCTCTCCTGTGCCTCTCAGATTGTCGCGGGCGTACCGACACCACTACATCGAGGAGAGTGGAGTATCTCACACTGTCTCCGTCGTCAAGGTCTTCTGTGCATGGGACTACAAGATCACCGAGGAGAAGACGGCAAGCCTCCGCCATGTCATGCTGTACAAGGACTTCCAGAAGTTTGTGGCGGGATTCGCCCACGAGGACTTTGCGATCACGTGCTGCCGTATGACGGGGCTAGTACTGCTGCGTATCGCACTGAACCTGCTGCTGCTGGGGCTGCTTGGGGGAGCGGGGTATCTAGTCTGGTACATTTCCATCACACAATCACTCAATGTAAGACTCAACACTGCAGTATTCTACTTTAACTAATTGACCATCTTGCTTTGTTGATATTCGAACAGACCATCATGATATTTATCAAGATATTGAATCGTATGATATTCATTGTATCATGGTGAATACCATAAAATTCATGGAAGTCTCTGCCTGTTTCTACAGACTGACGTAGATGTTTTGAAGGATCTCGCTATGCCTCTCTGTATCTCTGCGATAAACTTCATCCTACCATTTGGGTTTTCCATAATTGGGACACTCGAGCAATATAAAAATCCCAGGATCGAGCTACGCCTCACCATGCTCAGGTATTTTGTGACAGTAATATAAAATTGTGACTATTGCACCAGTAAAATGCATTGAGGATAAAAATCTATCTGAATCGTAATCGTTGTAAGGGGAATATCTGTTGACCTCTAATGACACTATATTAGCATAACATTAGCCAACTTTATTTATTCCTAAACATTTTTTTCTCCCTCAACTCCCCCCCCCCCCCCCCCCCTTCCTACAGGACGATTCTCCTGAACATGGTAACTCTGGGAGTGCTGCTGTACTTCTGGTACAACAGCTTGGAGTGTCACTCCATGGTAGCCAGCTCACTAGTGTGGGACGAAAGCCAGACCGAGTGCAAGAAGGTGTGTGTGGTCACCATGGGAATTCCCTTGTGTCGCACTAGGATATACTGACTGTGAACAGCGGCTACATTAATGTTGTAGCCGCCAAATGTATAGAATGATATACAGTGGAATCCCAGTTATCAGTCCAGTTTAAATTGCAGTCAAGGCCTGTATCGAGGTCTGCAATCTCTACCCAACATGTTCTGCATGAGAACCAGGCTGTCTATGTACCGTAGATGTTTATGTATTTGTCACTTCTCTGTTGCAGTGCTGGGAGAACTTTATGGGAGAGCAGATCTATCGTCTTGTCATCATGGACATTGTCTTTCTTCTTCTGGTCACGCTCATCTCAGAGTTCATCAGGAGGTATGAACCAGCTAATGTGGCTTCATAGACAGGATGCGTATGAAAAGGAGGGGTTGTTGAGAAAGAATGGAACATACATTATTCTAACATATACAGTACATTTTATTCTGAGTGTTTCTATGATACTAAAGATGAATATTTCAGACAAGTGTTAAAATTTGTTGACAGGTTGATGTCTCAGTATTGTTGCAAGTCTTTGGGTCCTCCTGGATTCAACATTGGACGCAATACACTAAACCTCATATATTCTCAGATGCTTGTGTGGTAGGTGGACTTTCTTTATCGTTTTAAAATTTATGGACGTTTATTCATATCCTGCAGTATAAATAGGAGATAAACATAAGCGCTTACCATTGTGAAAACTTATTGTCGTGCTGTTACCTGTATTGTAGAAACTTTGAATGCCAACATTAGATTACTAGTGATCAATATAAATATAGAGAAATATAGAGATGAAATACTGGCCCTAAACAGGTTGAAACTTTAAATTCTATCACTTTGCAGGTTGGGGACCTTTTACAGCCCCTTGCTGTCAGTGATCAGTATTGTCAAACTATTCATCCTGTTCTATGTCAAGCAAGTAAGTATATCTGTTGACTTGACTGTGTGTGCTGTTCTCCATGTGTCGTGTGCCTGTGTACCGGTAGTTGTATATCGATAGTTGTATTAATGGTAGTTTAATAGATGTTCCTTTCTTCCCCCAAAATAAAACCTAATGATTCCCAAATGGGTACTCACATGTACTCTGTTTTATACATAGCAATACTATATCATCTTTGGTGCTTCCATGTTTTAGCTTCCAGTGGGTATTTGGCCATTGTATTGAGAGTGTTGTACCATATGGCTGATTTTCACAAGTCAGTGTTTCCTTGTGTCTGTAGGTGAGCGTTCTTCAGAACTGCGCTCCCACGGCCAAACCGTGGCGTACCGGACAGACCTACACCTTCGTCCTCCTCTTGTTGTTTGCTGCATTCGTGGCGTGTTTTATTGCTGTGGCTTATGGCATCGTGTTGTAAGTGTTGTTGTTGTTGTTGTTGTTGTTGGATTTTGGTGCGTATTACTAACTTATTATCTGATTCAGAAATATTGTTTGATTTAGTATTTAGGATAATAACGTATATACAAAGTATTAAATGTGTGTTCTTAGTAGAGTGTAATGAAATAACCACTACTTGCTGCTAGTACCATACGTAACATCTTTCTTGTCAACCTTCCTATTTTGTAGCATTCGACCGTCAGAGGTTTGCGGTCCGTATCAAGGCTACAATACGACGTATGACATTATATACGAGATGGTGGATACCTGGCAGGACACTTCCGGTGGTCATGCGGTCACCTCCTTCATTGAAATCATCACCTCCGTCGGATTCCTAGCGTTCGTTCTGATCGGTCTTGGGTACGTGAAATTGGTCGCGGAGAGGAGGTCATGGAAGGTGTAATATTCTGAGATTATTATTCCAAAACCAGATCATCTGCTGTAGGCTGGTATTTCATGCTGTTTCAGGGTTGCTGCCTACTACTGTAAAGTCGTAGCCCACGCCCACAACGAGATGGTGAAAAGACTGCGTGAGCAGATTTCAATTGTAAGTCTTAAAACTTTCTATCGGAACTCACCAACTTCACATTGTACCCAGATTTTGTCTTACGCTACACATAGTAAACAGTCTTTGTTGTTAGTTTGTGATTAATATTTTTGTATATGACTTTACTGTGTACAAGATAATAGTGACAAGGTCCCCAAATATTTTTTACCATGGAAGAGATATATATTCCACATTGATGCCCTAAAGGATTCTGATAGAGTGTCTGTCATGGTGAATTGTGACTGTTTTTACAACTGTAGGAGGGACAAGACAAGAAGTTCCTGTTGAACATGCTGCAGCGGGCCCAAGGTCACATTGCCAGTACCGCGACTGGGACATGTCAGTCAGGCCTTAGTGATAGCATGCAGTTTGGTCAGTACCAGCAATCCTTTATGAAAGAATTGACATAAGCTTGAAAAATATCAACACTTGTCATGCATTCTATCCGAAATGATATGCTCTAAGTGGAAATTTTCCTAAATTTTTACAGGTGTTCGACGTTCCGGGGCGGGACCATTGCGAAAGAGAACAAGTGCGACCGTACACTCCACACCTTCTCCTAGCAAAGAGTGTGAGTTCTTGGAGACGCCAAACCGAGCATACCTGGACCGGTCCCTCAGTGAGCGAGAGTCTTCCCTGCCATCCATGAACCCTGACTATCGGGACAGCTCCCCTGGGGGTCAGGAACCGCCCCCACGGCCCCCCTCAGCACACCTAGAGGCACAGAACCCTGCCTATCGAGACCACTCACCTAACCGTAGGCCAGACTTCCCCTACCAGGAGCCTTATGGGCAGGTCTAGGCGAGACCAGACCTACCCTACCAGGAGCCTTATGGGCAGGTCTAGGCAGGTGAGGCCAGACCTCCCCTACCAGGAACCTTATGGGCAGGTCTAGGCAGGTGAGGCCAGACCTCCCCTACCAGGAGCCTTATGGGCAGGTCTAGGCAAGGTCAGACCTCCCCTACCAGGAGCCTTATGGGCAGGTCTAGGCGAGGCCAGACCTCCCCTACCAGGAGCCTTATGGGCAGGTCTAGGCAAGGTCAGACCTCCCCTACCAGGAGCCTTATGGGCAGGTCTAGGCGAGGCCAGACCTCCCCTACCAGGAGCCTTATGGGCAGGTCTAGGCGAAGTCAGACCTCCTCTACCAGGAGCCTTATGGGCAGGTCTAGGTGAGGCCAGACCTCCTCTACCAGGAGCCTCATGGGCAGGTCTAGGCGAAGTCAGACCTCCTCTACCAGGAGCCTTATGGGCAGGTCTAGGTGAGGCCAGACCTCCCCTACCAGGAGCCTCATGGGCGGTTCTAGGTGAGGCCAGGCCTCCCCTACCAGGAGCTTATGGACGGGTCTAGATGAGGCCAGACCTCTCCTACCAGGAGCCTTATGGGCAGGTCTAGGCGAGGCCAGACCTCCCCTACATCCCCCTGCTAGGAGCCCGACACACATCCTTTAGTGGAAGTTATAGATCTACCTTTTATGTTAGACGTAGAAGTTATGAAATAAATCTGATGGAACCTCTTCATCAGTACAATGTACTACTTGTGCATCAAAAGCAATTGATAACAGGTATAATGTATATTTATCTTTCTTGAGCATGATCAGGACAATAACAGAGTTGAACAGATCTGATAAATTTAAGGGATTGCTTGTCCACACAATCCACTGATACAATGTTTATTGCTGCATTTACAAATTTGAATGTTCATTAATTATGAAGCGGGTCTCAATATTGAATTTTTTTTTAATTATAGGTTGGAAAAGTGATATTGAAGACAAGTTTTTGATGTTGTTTTACCAACGGTTACAATTGATATCTTCTTTGTGTGTGCCATATTGAGAAGTTCTGGTGCTATAGCAGTAATCACATGATTTGTATATGGATTGGCTAGAGACGATAGTAAAAAGTTCACTACCAATTATGTTAAGCCTTGTAAACAAATCTCTTTATACATACATTGATGTAAAATTGTGTATAGATGCTGGTAAGTTATTCCTTGTTTTACTGATACATGTATTTTGGTCTTACTATTTGTTGTGGGTGATAAATTTGTACAGATATTTACAATTCATTCATTATAACATGTACATATTTATATCTTTAAAGGTGTATTCACACTATAGCGTTTGGGCCAACGTTTGCCAGTGTTTTGAAAAGTTACCAAAATGAGACCAAACGTTGGTGAAAATACGTTCAGAGGAAGAAAATATTTGGTTCACATAATGAGCGTTTGGAGTACAGCGTTGGCGAGCGTTGGTGAACGTTTGGTAACGCTAGCGAGCGTATGGCATCGTAGCATGAACTTTACATGAACGAATGCGAACTTTTGCTGACTTAGGCTAGCGTTGGTGGAGCGTTGTCCAGCGTAGGCCAACTGAGCAGAACCTAGCTCAACACATGCTGAGCGCATATCAATGGAGCTCAACGTTATACAACGATCATATATGATGAGAGCCTTTTCGGGCAGATAGCCATCAATCGAGCAGCTTTTCCAAGTGCAACATGAGGGTTGAGGGCCAAATTTACAAACTTATACTACGAAAGCTGGGCAAACCTTTGATTCGCACCTGTTATCGCCGGCAAACGTTATAGAACGTTTTCAGTTCGTTCGCAAAAGTTTCTGAAAGTTCAATAACGTTGTGCAAAGTTGGCCTCCATTGTGCTAAGTTGGCAAAAGTTAAGCTAAGTATGTGGCACGTCTGTAAAAGTTTATCTACGCCAGCCCTTACGTTACAATCACGTTCATGAACGATTAGCTCCGTTGGACATACTTTCACCATTGACATTTGTATCACCAGCATTCTTCAACGCGGGCCAACTTAGGCAAACTTAGCACAACCTATGTGAGCGTTTCATAGCGTTGCATAACGCAGCCCAACTTTCAATAACATACTTTTCCAAACGTCGAGAATTTTTCAACATGTTCAAATTTTCCGACGAACTTTAATTTCCCAAGCGTTCACCAGCGTACACCGACTTTCACCAACTTTCGTCAACTTTTAACAACTTTTACCAATGTTTACCAACGTTTGCCAACAAGTCGGTAAACGTCGGCCCAAACGCTGTAGTGTGAATCCAACTTTAGAAAACCGCTGTGGGTTTTGTATATGTTTGAAACCATAAGCTTGAAAATGCATTGATAAATTTATTGGTGGTGAGTTTTTTTCATCATTCGAGGGTTTTGCCGAACTGCTGATTGTGCACTGCAAAGTTTATCAGATAAACAGCTTTAGACTTATAATACAGTCACTCTTTTATGTAAATATGTTTTCCTATCAAAAAGCGGGACATCACAACCAAGTATTATAGACTACCTGTTCAAACTAATTGGATGAAAAATATCATTTATGGTACATCTAACATGATTGTGTGGGTATGATAGAATGAATGATTTTCTGGAATATCTGTGAGCCTCTAGTGTCTTAGTCAACTGTCTCAGGGTGTACCGATGTTCCAAAGCACCAGTATTGCTCTTGAGGTTGTAGTGATCAGGTCTATACACATGCCTCAGGCCTCCGATCCATATCCGTCTAAACTTTCCAGAGAAGTCATTCTTTGTAGGTATTCGATTACATACATATATGTATACTGTATGTAAATTCACGATGATCATATGCATGACTTGCATCTACAATGTTGATGTATTTTATGATTACAATCATGAAATGTAGGATATGTATTTTATTTTTCGAAGTTGCTGTATTTTCATAATCACATCATTTTGTGACAATTTTTTTTCAATGAAATTGTTTATAATATGAATCGATAAACACTTTGAATCAATGTACTAAAGTATCAAAAAAGAGCATTGAATACCAACTATATTCTTAGGCTATCTTCACCCAGATATTTTATCTGGAAATTTTGTATGGTTTACCTTTTGTGGATAATTTAGTGGCAAAAAAGCGTTTCTGTATCAAACTTTTCATTGGTGCTGTATCTCATAGATTGTGGTCTTTGACACTGTTTTGGTCTTTGACAATGATGTCATTTACATTCAATGGTTGGTTCTGCTCTTGCTCAAAGAAGCTACCGGTGTGTAAAGTTTACTTCATCAGTAGTTGTGACAAATGTAGTTCTGTAATGAATCAATTTCAGTGAACAGCTACATTTCGAATGCTGCAGTATTAAAGCTAGAACCAGTTTTAGAACTGACCAAATTTACTCATTTTGTATCAGCTTTATTTTGTCTATGGAATGACAATTCGTGAAGGAATTGGTTTGAATTATCTAATATTTGCTTGAAATTAGTTGCCCAAGCCAAGATTCAAACTCGGATGTATAATGTGTCTCATAAAGTTTCTTTTCAAATACTGATCATGTCATGTGATATGATCATCAGTATTTGATACCGGTATCATTCTCTATCCGGTGTTTTCATACACGTTCAACTGTGATTGTCTCGGTAACTGCCCTCGAGTTTTGTATATTTCCTTCATATTCTTGACATTCTCATGACGTATTTTCAAGTTTACGTGACAAACAAATGTTTAGCCGATTTTAAAATTGGTTCCAACTTTATCACTGATAATATGCTGTCTCAGCATATCATAATGTTTTGATAAGCCAGTGTATAACAGAATGGACCCAAGTATTGTGGGAAGTTTTCTCTCTTTTTTGTAAAAAATAGCATTTGAAGTATGATTGCATTGTGTAAAATATTTCAGTCGGCATTGATTTGTTTTGAATACATTTTAATTCCATTTTTCGAATAAATATATACATATTCATCATTTATTTTATCATTTATTATAACTTAATTTCTTTCAGATACCAGCTTTGTTTAATAGGATGGTAGTCCTTCATAGCGCATATGTGTGGAACGTGTAATAGATATCTAAAACCAGTAGTTTAAACGAACGTTATGATCCATATCATATTTATCTGTCTTTTCATTTCTCATCTGTTGGAATATTTATCAAAATAAAAATAGAAGCATTATTTAGAGAATTACAATGATTACCCTGCATAAATAAAGATATCTTACCGAACCCATGGTAACATTGTGAGACTGACCTAAGCTAAACCTGTGGTCTTAGTTTAGGTTACCTGACCTATGGTCCGATAACCTATTGCCATGGCGTTGCGTCCGTCGTCCGTCAACAAGTTTATCTTTAAAGTTCACCATCTGATTTTTCTGAAATTTTGTACAAAAAAACCTACAAATACTTCAAGACGGACGTTTTTTTTAGTTTTTTCATTTTCACACTTTTTCTTGAATTGGCAGCCGGTTTCGTCGAAAAACGGCCAATTTTGGAGGTTGGTGGCCAAAAACTGTTCAGATGCATAACATTCCCTGCGTGTACCCTTGTGATGTGTGTAGGTTTCGTTGCCCTTGAATCGCTCGAAGTGGACCAAACTTGGCCCCAAATGGGACTTTCCAATTTGTTAAATTCTCCTATGCTTTATAAGGGACACATTATTTTTAATATCTCACATAATATTGAGATTAGAGATAAGGAATCAATTGTGGACCTTTTGCCTAATTTTCAAGGTCTCAGGACAAAATGGCTAATATCTCGCTTATTATCGACTTTACAGCTTAGGAATCAATTATGAACATATAGCAAATGATATATGCAGATTATTCTCGTGACCTTGAATTTGACCTTTGACCTAAATTTCCAGGTATGTCTCGCTCATTATCGATTTAATTTACAGCTTAAGAATCAGTTTCGTTGCCCTTGTATTCGCTCGAAGTGTATTCGCTCGAAGTGTGTTTGGGCCCAAACGCGGCCCAAACGGGACCTACCCATGTCAAATTCTCCTATGCTTTATAATGGGGCACATTTTCCCAAATATCCAACTTAATATTGGGATTAGAGATTAGAAATCAATTGTGGACATATAGGAAATAATATATGCTGAATATTCTCATGACCTTGAATTTGACCTTTGACCTCATTTTCAAGGTCACATGACAAAATGGCTAATATCTCGTTTATTATCGACTTTACAGGTTAGGAATCAATTGTGAACCTGTAGGAAATGATATATTCTGAATATTGTCGTGACCTTGAATTTGACCTTTGACCTAATTTTCAAGGTGGCGAATATCATGCTTATTATCGATTTTACAGCTTAGTAATCAATTATGAACATATAGGAAATTATTAATCTCTCGTGACCTTGAACTGGACCTACTGGACCTATTATTAACTGGACCTATTAATAACTGGACCTATTACTGGACCTATTATTAAAATTAATTATTAATCTCTCGTGACCTTGAACTGGACCTAAATTTCAAGGTCATAGGACAAAATGACTACTATCTCGCTTATTATCAACTGTACAGCTTAGGAATCAATTGTACTATTTCTACTAGAAATGATATATGCTGACTATTCTCGTGGCCTTGAATTGACCAATGACCTTATTTTCAAGGTCACGGGGCAAAATGGCTAATATCTAAAATACATATTGCCTTTGGGCTAATTTTTTTCAAGGTCACGGGACAAAAGGCTGTTAATATATTGCACGGTAACCTTTATTAGCCTTTGGGCTAAATTTAACTTGTGGCACAAATAGCTAATCGTGTGATGAATTTACATATAAATATGCCACATCTTATCTTGGACATATATCTGAAGACGTTTTCTAATTTTTTTTCGAATGAATCCTCTTTTCACCATTTGGCAGCCATATTTATGCCAAAATTGACAAATTTAACACAGTTTCAAAATTTATGAATAATTTTCTCAACATTTTTTCGAAGACAAACTTGTCCTTTTATGTTATGTGTAATTTGTATGTACAGCGTGGAACTTGAAGCGTTTGAAGGGATCGGAATGTAGGCACAAAAATATCCAAGTTGCACTCTGGGACAAGACGCATGTGAATAGAGCTTAGCTACAGTATGTATTATTAGCATAAAGAAAGTCATATATGCTGAATCTTTAAATGATCTTGAAGTTGACATCAGAAAGACCTCGAGTGGTAAACCACTCAAAGATCTCGTCTGACCTGGATGTGCAAATTGGCCTGTGCAATCATTGCTCTTGTAGATAGAGTTTAGGAATGTATTATGAGCGTATTGGATTTATCGGGGACCTTGAACTTGACCACAAGACTCAATGTATCGTCTAACCTGAAATGTGTAGATTGGCCTTTACCACAGCAAAAGCGATTGTTGGTAGTGCTAAGGTTTGTATTGTGTTTTGTATATTTTGGACCTATCATTTTTTAGCCTATATTTTGGGCCTATCAATTCGAAGCACTCCATCTTTACACACAATGTCAAGGACCCCGATTAACATGTTTAGAAACAAAAATATCCAACCTGATCAGGTTGGTACGGAGCCTCTGAGAGGACATGGAAGAAATTTTTTTGGCACATTGTTTATTGCGTTCCCTCGCAATAATATTGCGTTCCCTCGCAATATTATCGCGTTCCCTCGCATTCCGGATCGCGTTCCCTCGCGATCTTATTGCGTTCCCTCGCAATCCGGATCGCGTTCACTGGCGATCTTATTGCGTTCCCTCGCATTCCGGATCGCGATCTTATTGCGTTCCCTCGCATTCCGGATCGCGTTCCCTCGCGATCTTATTGCCTTCCCTCGCAATCCGGATCGCGTTCCCTCGCGATCTTATCGCGTTCCCTCGCGATATTATCGCGTTCCCTCGCGATCTTGTAGAATAACTTTCTCAGAAGTCATTGGCGTCAGCACAATGCGAGGGAACGCAATAAGATCGCGAGGGAACGCGATAATATCGCGAGGGAACGCGATCCGGATTGCGAGGGAACGCAACAAGATCGCGAGGGAACGCGATAATATCGCGAGGGAACGCGATCCGGATTGCAAGGGAACGCAATAAGATCGCAAGGGAACGCGATCCGGAATGCGAGGGAACGCGATAATATTGCGAGGGAACGCAATTTATTGCGAGGGAACGCAATAACCATATGTCAAAAAATATTTCTTCCATGTCCTTTCAGCGGCTCCGTAGGTTGGAGAAAACAACTAAAAACTTAATTATAGGCACACTGCCGAGGACCCCAATTAGCATGTTTTAAAATGAACTGTCTGAACGGTTTTTGAGAAAATGGCTGTTAGATTTCTGAAAGGAACTGTCTGAACGGTATTGAGAAAAAGTCCAAACAGTTTTCGAGAGCAATGGATGTTAATTTCCAAATTTGGCTGTTTTTCGTCGAAAATAGCCGCCATTTTGGAAAAAAAATGCGAAAATTAAGAAATACCTTTTAAAAATATTTTAGGCGTTTTGGTGCAAAGTTTCAGAGAGATTCGACCGTAAAATTAAAAAATCAAAACGTGGACTGACGACGGACAAGAAACAATGGAGGGCGACGGACGCAGCACCATGCGGTAACCTAATATGTGAATTGGTCTCTGGAAGCGCAACAATTGTAGAGAAAGCTCAAGTTTGATTAACGAGTATATAAGAAGTCATATAATATGTTGGATCTTTCGGTGACCTTGATCTTGACCTAAGATAACATTGAGTACTAAATCTCAAGATCATGTTTGATCTGACATAAAATTGACTGTTGCAGACAAGACGATTGTAGGTATTGCTTGGGTTCGTATTATGAGTAAATAGGAAGTCATATACAAAGTATGGTGGATCTGTTGGTGACCTTGATCTTGACAGAAGAAGACTGAGTGTTAAATCTCAGTCGTGAACTATGTAAATTGGTACCAGCAGAAAAAAAGGTTTATCTTATGGTTGTTTTATTGGGCATATAGGAAATCATATGCTGGATCTGTTGGTGATCTTGAACCCGATCTCAGACCACTTTGAGAACTAATTTTCAATACATGTTTGATCTGAGAATAAGAAATGTACAAATTGGCCTTGCAGACAAACGTTTGTAAATAGAGTTTATGGTTGTATGAGCATGTAGGAAGTCATCTATGATGGGTCGCTTATGACCTTGAACCCAACATCGACTGACGATAACTGGTAAGTCTCGAGTGTTGAACCCACAAATGTTAAAACGCCCACAAATGTGAAAACCCACAAATGTGAAAACAAATTTTGTAAATCACCCACAAATGTGAAAATATCATTACCCACAAATGTGAAAAAAAATCCACCCACAAATGTGAAAAAAAAAATTAACCACAAATGTGAAAACGGTTTTTGTCATTTGCCCACAAATGTGAAAATCAAACACAGCATTATTGTCCTATACATTACCTCCATAATACTACACGGGTAACTCCTAACAGCCTACTTAAATTAGGCTCCACCATAGAGAAACCTCTCATATGGGGAAGAATAAAGAATGACCCCTCCCTTGCTGCCAC
Source organism: Terebella lapidaria (assembly GCA_949152475.1). Taxonomy (NCBI): domain Eukaryota; kingdom Metazoa; phylum Annelida; class Polychaeta; order Terebellida; family Terebellidae; genus Terebella; species Terebella lapidaria. The sequence goes on from OX424555.1 coordinate 76,478,128, forward strand.
CAGGGGCAGCACCGTAGCCACTTCCTCCATTCCCAATTCTCCTATTGAAGGAAGCAGACCTACTTATGCCTACTCTATATTTCTGTTTAATTTTATTGCTTGGATCGTTCCACCTCTGTGGAAACTCGGCAGGAAAGGACTCTTAGTCGTTAGGGGTGTCCTTTTTAACACGTTGGTAGTCCACGCCCAGGTTTTCCTGTTTGAGTGAGCTGAGCTGACCATGCCCACGCGTGTGTTTTGCCGGTGCCACGTGTTCTTACCAGCGTGGGAGGTCCACGACTTCTGTTGGCGGTGTGTGGATTCGTTCTGCATCGACGATTTTCCTTGCGAAAAGTGCGAATCTCGTTCACCAGAAGACTGGTCAACCGTGTATGGGGCGTTGAGAGATTTACTTCACCTCCGTTCACGTCCCTCCCCACCTGATGTTGACTGCTCTCAGTCCGCCCGGGTGCATTGTCTCGCCGCCATCCGTCGCTTCGACACTGAGTCGGCTCGGCTTAATTTAGCTTTACAATCCCTAGTGATGGTAGACGCCCTGTCCCTCTTAGACTCACAGGAATTTTGTCATAATTTTGATTGTAATGTCATGTTTGTCCCTCCCTCTCCCCCACCTGTGTGTGCGGCTCTGGCCCCGTCAGGTGTGGTGGGTGATGTGGTGGGCCTCTCTCTGCTTTCGGCATTGCGCCCTCAGCTTTTGAGTGTTCGGAGTCTGTTAGATTTTCCAGCTAGCCTGGTTAATCGTTTTCTTTCCATTCACTCTGAGCGTCGTGTTTCCGAGTCCATGCCTTGCGTGGGCGCTCGGAGCCCGGGTCCCAGGAACACTCCGTCCATTCCCGTGCTCTCATCTGTCACGCTCATGTCAGATGACGGTGCTCGGCTCCCGGGTCCCAGTCGGGACCCGGGTCCCGGTGGGATTACGGCTCCGGGTTCCGAGTCACTGTCAGCTATACAGCTACACGTTGGCGCTCGGGTCCCGGGCCCCGCCCGATGGGAACCCGGGTTCCGATAGGAACACGACTCTCGTTAAGGTATCAGATGCTGATAGACCATGCTTGCGTCTTCCTCGGCATTCCGCTACCAGCTCAGGCTTGTCCCTCGATACCACGGCGTTGCTTCTATGCCCACCTCGGGCATTAGTAACTGACGCTAGTGGTTTGGTCGAGTTAGAAACAGGGCTAGTTCGGCTCCTGGCCCCTGTCGGGGCCCGGGACCCGGGTTCCCATCGGATCCCAGGATCCGACCAGCCTCCGTTTTCTATTCGGACTAATGGCTTCAATGCTAGCAGTGAGTGCTCGCCTCATCTTCCACCGCATCTGACTGCCTCAGGGCGCGATGTTTCGGTGACAGTGGGGGGGGGGGGGAGGAGGTTATGATGGTATGTCTAATTCTCACTCTCTCTTCCAGTCGATATCCCAGCGCAGCAGGCCTTCCCCGCCGCCGATCCAGCGGATAGCCTCGCCACCAGACAGCTCCCTCGGGATGCCCTCTACGGACCCTGCCACAGCGGGTCGCTCTTTAGCGACGTCCGGGCCTTCGGGCCAGACTGCGGGTTGCTCTTTAGCGACGTCCGGGCCTTCGGGCCAACCTCTCACGACTGTCTTCGCGGGAAGCTCTTCAGCGGAGTCCGGGCCTTCGGGCCACCCTTCGGCAGTGCGTGTGCCGGGCCGCTCTTCAGCGGAGTCCGTTATGTTACCTTCACCTGCCTCCTCCGCGCCTCAGGATTTTCGGCAGTTGGAACTAGACATCTCCTCTCGCATGTCGGCACAAATGCAAGCGATGTTCTCGCAGCTCTCGACTCAGGTGCAGCACAGCCTCCTCCAGCCTGTCATCCCCCGACTGCTCCTCCTCCTGGATTCTTGCCTCTCGCAGGCCGTGCGAGCGAGGCCACCTGTGGACTATCCACGCCTCTGCAGCGGACCCAGTCCCTACAGTCACCAGGCCTCTTACCCCCGGACCAGCTCTTAGCCACTCCGGCTCAGGTTGTCGGCTCTACTCCAGGATCTTCCCGTGGAGTCACCCCGGCTCAGGTGCTCCAGGTGCTGCCCTCTTCCAGCTTCGTTCCCTCGGCTTCACGGAAGCGTCGCTGTCCCGACCCGGAGTCCGACTCGGAAGAAGAGGACGAAGAAGAGGATATGGACTCCGCATCCATACATCCTTCCCTGATAGACGAACGTGGCTCCTCTCAGGATCTCCAGTTCCGGGAGAAGTTGGTTCTCACGCGTGCGTGTCTCGATTCCCAGTTTCCGCCAGAGCCTCCGAAGGAAACCTCCTCGTCAGTGGAACCAGTTTCTTGTGGCCAGCCAGTACCGCCATCAAGTTCACGCCAGCAACTGCCTGTCAGCCGCAGCGTATGCCAGGCGTTCGAGGTTCGTCGCCAAGCCTCCATCAAGGCCAAGGGAGACAAGATAAAGAAACCCAAGCTCTCCTCTTCATACTTGCCTTCCCACAAGGACTTCACGGAGAAGCCGTCGGAGCCTTCCAAGAAGACTCTTCAGTATATGTCGGCCCCCTCGAAGATCTCGGTGACCCCTGCCCAGGTAGCAGATGTTCAACAGTCAATTCGTTCAGCTGTTCTCATCGACTCCACCCAGGACTGGCTTTTAGCCGCCGCGCGGGATCTCCTCGAGAACCTGGCCCAGCAAGCCTCTGCTGGACCCGTCCCCCAAGCTGCCCTTCAGGATCAGATCTCCACCGCTATCGGATTTCTGTCCAGCGCGGGCTTGTCTATCCGGGACCGCCTACACCAGCTCTCTTACGGCGCGTTCACCATGGAGCAGTGGCGACGGGACGCCTTCCTCAAGTCCCTGACTTTCAAGCCGTCCCTGGATTTGAAATCCCGACTACGTTCCGCCCCCATGCTGCTGTCCTGCGCACAGGAGGCGCTCACGGACCAGGCCGCCAACTCCCTGTTCCATGGAGAGGACGGTGCTCTTTCAGCCGAGGAACGGCAAGTGTTGGACCGCGTCCAGTCGGCCAATGCCCAGCTGGTCTCCGAACTGCTTGCCAAGCAGAAGGCTTGGAAGCCACGGCCGCAGCCACAGACCGCTTCTTCTTTAAAGCCCAAGAAACAGAGGAAGAAGCAGCCCTTTTCAGGAGCCCCTGCCTCTACAACCAAGCGTGGTGGTCGCCACTCCGGGTCCAGCCGCCGCGGCAAGTCTAAGGGCGGAGCAGGGGCGTCCAGGCCCAGTCACGACAGTAAGTACCAGTGCCAGGGAACTTTCCGAGTACCACGCGTCACCAATGGTGACTCCCGCTCATTTTGGTCACGTAGAACCGCCAGTCGGCGGGCACTTAAATCTCTTTTGGCCCATTTGGCAAGAGATGGGTGCCAGCCCTTGGATCTGGGGGGGTACTCCGGAAGGGATTCCAGATTCAGTTCATAACTCAACCTGCATTATCCCCCATCCCCAAGTCATTCACTCTGCCGTCGGCTCCGGCGAAGCGAGCAGCCTTGGATGTAGAGATAAAAAAATTGATCGCGAAAGGGGCAGTAGAACCTGCAGATCCGCGGACTCTGGGTTTCTACAGTATCGTGTTCGTGGTTCCAAAGAGTTCCGGCGGTTGTCGCCCAGTTATAGACTTGTCGCCTCTGAATCCGTTCGTGCAGACTCCAAAGTTCGTTATGGAGACGCCCGAGTTCATTCGGTTAGCGCTTCCAGAGAATGCATGGGCGATCTCGCTGGATCTGAAGGATGCCTTCTTCCACATTCCGATACACTCGAAGTATCTGAGGTTCGCTTTCCGGGGTCGTGTGTGGCAGTTCTGTGCTCTACCATTCGGCCTGTCACCTTCTCCTTGGATATTCACCATGGTGGTGAGGGAGGTCCAGAGCCTGGCCCACCAGCGGGGATTGTTCCTTCATCAATACCTCGACGACTGGCTCCTACGCAGTCAGTCTCGGGACACGTTGTTGGAGCACCGCGATTGGTTGATCAATACGTGTCAGACAATGGGCCTAGTGATCAATTTCGAGAAATCAGAGCTCGTTCCATCTCGAGATTTCGTGTTCCTGGGCTACAGGTTTGTGACCACGTCAGGCATGGTCTTCCCACCTCAGGACAGAATTTCCAAATTGCGCCCTATTCTAGCCTCCTTCCTGGCTCATCCATGTCAGTCGGCAGCCACCTGGCAGTCTCTGCTAGGCCTGTTGGTGGCAACGGAGAAGCTGGTACCTTTGGGTCGCTTACATATGCGAGAACTGCAGCATTGCCTGAGTTTGGGTTGGTGTCAAGCTACAGACCCCGACTCTACGATGGTAATGTTGTCTCCAGCGGCTCGCAGTGCGTGCAGTGGTGGATTCAAATCAGAAACCTGTCACAAGGTTCTCCCTTCCGTCTGCCGCTGCCATCCAAGCATCTGTTCACGGATGCCAGCACGGAGGGCTGGGGCGCCCACTTGGACTTCCAAGAGATTTCGGGCTTGTGGAGCGACCATTATTTGTCTTGGCACATCAATGCTCTCGAGTTGGAAGCTGTATCTAGGGCCCTGGCCAATTGGGTATCCGAGTTAGCAGGACACTCAGTTTTGGTTGCCACGGACAACTCAACGGTCGTGGCCTACATCAACAAGCAAGGAGGCACTCGTTCCTTGACACTCAGTCGTCAGGTGTCGGCCTTGCTACGGTGATGCAACGCCCAATCGATTATGCTCCGTGCCCGTCACATTCCCGGCCGTCTCAATGTCTTGGCGGACATGCTGTCTCGGCGGGGTCAGGTACAGCCTACCGAATGGACCTTGTCTCCAGCGGTCTTTCGACAGTTATGTACCCTTCGGGATCGACCTCATGTGGACCTGTTTGCCACTCGTTGGAACAACAGGCTCCCCACCTTTGTGTCGCCAATCTCAGACCCCCTGGCTTGGGGTGTGGATGCTCTGTCTATGGACTGGGAGGGCCTGTATGCATATGCATACCCCCCAGCCATTCTGATTCCGCAAGTGATTGCCAAGGTTCGAGCACAACAATGTCGGATCCTGCTTATTGCGCCTCTACAACCCGAGAAGTCGTGGTTCCCAGAGCTTCCAGATCTCCTTGTCGATGTTCCGAGGCCGTTGCCTCTGCGAGGAGATCTACTGAGGCAGCCACGGTCTCCGGTGTTTCACCAGAACACACGCCAGCTGGCCCTTCACGCGTGGATGTTGTCCAGCGATCCTTCCGCGCAAAGGGATTTTCTGAGGAAGTGTCCTCTCGGCTCGCACGACCAAATAGAAGGTCTTCTTTGGCGGTCTACGAGTCGAAATGGGTCGTCTTCAGTGCTTGGTGTGAGCGCAGGCAGACTGATCCTTTCACGGCCAATGCCCCTTTAATAGCTGAATTTCTGATGTTAAAATTCTCTGAAGGTCGGGTGCCGTCTACCCTTGCAGGCTACAGAACGGCTATTGCTAAGACGCTTTTGCCGCGACAAGGTGTGGACTACGGGACCGATCATGCCTTGACTTTATTGCTCAAGAACTTCGAGGTAGATCGTCCCGTGGCGCGAAACCCCACTCCTGAGTGGGACTTGTCGTTGGTCTTGAACCGTCTGGCATCAGCCCCGTTCGAGCCCCTGGCTTCGGCGCCCCTCAAGTTAGTCACTTGGAAAACGGTTTTTCTCCTTGCCCTAGCCTCTGGCATGCGTCGAGGTGAGATCCATGCTTTGGATGCGTCAAAGGGCCTCTTCGATTCGCCTCTTCCTATTCCAGTTTACCAAAATTTTCCCTTCGATTCTCACGGAAGACGTTATTCTGGAAGAGGAAGACCTCTGCCGCTCTACCAGCTCGGAGGCTGGTTTACGGTAGATCTTCTGAGTTTTGCAATATGGCGGGGGGCTGAATTGCAAATGGCGGCCGAAATGGTGCTCCCTCAGTTATCGTCGAAATATCGGAATGTACCATACATCAGTTGTACCCTGTTATCACAGAATGTTTATTTTATGCGCGGAGTCAATACCGTTTGGAAATTTGTAGTGTTTGATGAATATTTACGCCATATCACATCATTTTCTAATTTTAATTCCCTGCTGAAAATGGCAGGACACATTCGATTCAAAACCATCTTCCGTCTTCTTGGTAGGCATCTACCTCTTCCAGAATATTACCAATCGAACAGGCCCTAGGATTAGCTGGAAGGAGAACTATGCTCAGGTCAGACTGGGCGTTCTCCCGTCTTTTGTCTCGAAAACCCAGCTCTCTACGGCCCCTCCATTGGCGATTGTGATCCCTGCTCTCGATGCCTCTCTTGGCACGGACTTGGAGAGTGACGCGAAGCTCTGTCCCGTACGTGCGTTGCGCTTTTATCTTGACAAGACCAAGGGGTTTCGACAAGGCAAAAAGCTTCTTTTCGTCTCTTATCTGAAAAGCTTCAAGAACGATATTCGCTCCCCGACTATCTCTTCTTGGATTAAGAAATGCATTCGACTCTGTTACGATCTCGGCGATCAGCCGACTGATTGTTCTTTTCGGGTACGGGCGCATGACATTGGTCATTGGCTTATATTGGTAATACACCACTATCTCAGGTTATGAGTGCATGTTCTTGGTCTTGCCATAACACGTTTACTTCTCATTATCTCAGAGACATAGCCTGGACGTCTGAGGACGGGTTGCACCTGGGTTCGATCTTCGCCAGCCAGCACGTCATCCTCGGTCGCACATCAAGCTAATTGAGGATTTTGGTTTCCTTTTTGCTCCACTGTGAGCTTTTGTTTTTCCGTTATGCTGTCAAAAACTGAAAAACTATATAAGAAAAAAAAAACCAACGAAAACCACACAAAAACATCAAGGATTGTTCGGACTATGTGTCGCTTCAGTTGATCCGGATGGAGTCCTTAGTTCTGTGGATATTAGTGCAAAGGATTATGAACTTTATATACTCAGTTGGTTATATTGTTCAGGGAAGATTCCCACATTCTCCTAATTTAAGTACCATTGTTACCTTGGACTTGGATTGATTTGACTCTTACACGCACGGCGTGAGTGAGTGGATACCATGGAATGGAAATTCAAGTCTGGTGGAAGTGAAGAGGATTCAGAACTGAAGCTTTCTTCACAAGGTATGTTGCACTAATATTTATATATTTTTATATATATATAATGAAAGAATGATACTATCCGGGTAGACTTCTAGGGACGGGTTCAAATCCCACCTCCAATGTCTATTCTGAATTTTACCCATGTAGTATTATGGAGGTAATGTATAGGACAATAATTCGTCGTTTTAAAGGTTAAAACTAGTATTATTTACTATACTTACCTCCATAATACTACCAAAGTGCCAACCCAACCTACCCCGTTTCCTTTGTACTCGTCCCTGAGACAAGGAATTGGGAATGGAGGAAGTGGCTACGGTGCTGCCCCTGGTGGCAGCAAGGGAGGGGTCATTCTTTATTCTTCCCCATATGAGAGGTTTCTCTATGGGGGAGCCTAATTTAAGTAGGCTGTTAGGAGTTACCCGTGTAGTATTATGGAGGTAAGTATAGTAAATAATACTAGTTTTAACCTTTAAAACGACGAATTAGGTTCCACATGAGGAATGTCTTTTATTGTTATGTCTTTTTACGGAACCTTGTTCTGATAACCCATTGCATGGCATTGCGTCCTTCATCCGTCGTCGTCCGTCATACGTCTTACATTTTTATTTTTATCTCGAATTTACGGTCGAATCTTTTCGAAATTTGCGCTAAAATGCCTAAGAATACAGGGAAGCACTTTTCTGAAAGATTTTTTGGGCTACCGGACCTTTGGTCCGATAACCTATTGGCATCGCGTTGCGTCCGTCGTCCATCCATCCGTCGTCCGTAAACAATTTTATCTTTAAATTTTTGTAACGAATGTGACTTCGTTAAGTAGCAACCAGGTTAGTACCGCCATAGCATGGTTAGTAGACAAACATCACATCACATACCACACATCATATAATGAATAATAATAGTAATGTTGCCATTACGAGAGGCCCGAGAACCATGGGAGGGGTCCCCGGAACCACAACGCTTGGGCGTGTTGTTCGTCCGGCCTTGTTGTTCCTTGGGCATCCTGAGCCCATTTCCTTGAAAAATAATTCTACTTCCGGTTTGCTGTCATTTGACACCACAGGTGCCAATTAGCCCTATGGGTTCAAAAATAATGTCCTTTTTGCTCTACGATCAATCTTTACTGAGATATGAAGGTTTTTATGGAAAAGTGGGTGATAATAGGGGAAAGTGTAAATTTTTGGCCTTCAAACACACCAAAACGGCCTAATAACTGATCCTTGGGCATCCTGAGCCCATTTCCTTGAAAAATATTTCTACTTCCGGTTTGGTGTAATTTGACATCACAGGTGTAATTTGATACCAAACCACGCCTAGTATATTGCCAATTAGCCCTATGGGTTCGAAAATAATGTCCTTTTTGCTCTACGATCAATCTTTACTGAGATATGAAGGTTTTTATGGAAAAGTGGGTGATAATAGGGGAAAGTGTAAATTTTTGGCCTTCAAACACACCAAAACGGCCTAATAACTGATCCTTGGGCATCCTGAGCCCATTTCCTTGAAAAATATTTCTACTTCCGGTTTGGTGTAATTTGACATCACAGGTGTAATTTGATACCAAACCACACCCAATTAGCCCTACGGGTTCGAAAATAATGTCCTTTTTGCTCTACGATCAATATTTACTGAGATATGGAGGTTTTTATGGAAAAGTGGGTGATAATAGGGGAAAGTGTAAACTTTTGGCCTTCAAACACACCAAAACGGCCTAATAACTGATCCTTGGGCATCCTGAGCCCATTTCCTTGAAAAATATTTCTACTTCCGGTTTGGTGTAATTTGACATCACAGGTGTAATTTGATACCAAACCACGCCTAGTATATTGCCAATTAGCCCTATGGGTTCGAAAATAATGTCCTTTTTGCTCTACGATCAATCTTTACTGAGATATGAAGGTTTTTATGGAAAAGTGGGTGATAATAGGGGAAAGTGTAAATTTTTGGCCTTCAAACACACCAAAACGGCCTAATAACTGATCCTTGGGCATCCTGAGCCCATTTCCTTGAAAAATATTTCTACTTCCGGTTTGGTGTAATTTGACATCACAGGTGTAATTTGATACCAAACCACGCCTAGTATATTGCCAATTAGCCCTATGGGTTCGAAAATAATGTCCTTTTTGCTCTACGATCAATATTTACTGAGAGATGAAGGTTTTTATGGAAAAATGATGATAATAGGGTAAAGTATTAATTGTGTAATAGGTTTTCAGAACAAAGGTCTGTAACCTAAAAACATTCCTCATGTTGAAGCTAATGTTGTGTCAGATTTTCACATTTGTGGGCAATTGACAAAAATCGTTTTCACATTTGTGGTTGATTTTTTTTTTCACATTTGTGGGTGAAGTTTTTTTCACATTTGTGGGTGAAGATTTTCACATTTGTGGGTAGTTGACAAAAAACGTTTTCACATTTGTGGTTGATTTTTTTACATTTGTGGGTGATTTACAAAATTTGTTTTCACATTTGTGGGTTTTCACATTTGTGGGCGTTTTAACATTTGTGGGTTCAACACTCGAGGTCAATTCTGACCTGAATCGTGGGAATCAGCCTCTGCGGACAAAACACTTTGAAATGGAGGCTAGTATTTTAATATATGAGCATATAAAGAGTCGTTTATGGCGAATCAATCGGTGACCTCAAACTTCTCTTTAAATTTACCTTGATCATAACGCAGCTGTATGAACATATACTCGATATAAAAAGCCCTGCATCTTATCATAAAATTAAGCTTGACCTCAGACCACCTTGAGTGTTTGGGTGGAAGGTAAAGTATCTTAATGAATATGTGAACTGGCGATTTGATATGAACTGTTGAATTCAGTTTTCAGGATCATTTTAACGATTGATACTCTGAAAAATCTGAATGAACTGCCAGTTTTAATTCATGCTCAGGATTCCCTGTAGGTACCTTTGCGACAAGTTTCGTTGCCTTTGACCATTCTAATATTTGATGGATTGAGAAAAAAAGCATTCTGGCACGGAATCAAGTCACGAACAAATTTCATGTTCAATTCGAACGAGAAGTTATATATGACGAATTTAGAGCTGACCTTCAAAATTTGACCTTTAATAACCTTGAAAGGTCAAAACAACTTTTTTGTCGAAAAAAAACGACCTTTCTAAAAAAATCTATCATATAACTTCTCTTTCTAATTTATGCATTTGACTCCTTGTATGTACCTTGTAACGACGTGTACAATTTCATGGCTTGTCAATGCCCCAAATATTCTCTGTTCGAAATCCAGTTACTATTTGTCATTTTTAGCAAGAATTTTGTTTACCTTTGTAACAAATACGGGCTCTGAGAACCTTGCTTCCCTCGCGATGATAGGAGCTGTATGGACTGTACTACCACATGTAGAATACTCTGAGGTAGACCCTGAAAACTGGCACATTCAAATAGGAAGTTATATGACGATATGAGTGATCAACACTGTCATTTAGCATCTTTGTTTATTCACTTTTCTATTGGGTATTGAGGTTCAGGAGCTACCGTCCTCAAATTGTAGCTCGGACCCTTCCTGATGATAGGGTCAAATGAAGCAAACTAAAAACCTGTATGTATGTCTGTCATCCAAAACCCATAAGAAAGACTATTCTTTGGCTCTCAAATGAAGCAAACTAAAAACCTGTATGTATGTCTGTCATCCAAAACCCATAAGAAAGACTATTCTTTGGCTCTCGTATGGATTTCTGCTGACATGTAGCCTATTCGGCTTATTTAGATGGGTATTGCTATATGAATTGCTAAGTCAACAAAGAAACTTCCAGGAACAACAGCAGTGCACATGTTGGTTGACCGAGAGTTGATTAATACATCTAGATTCTAGTGTCACATTCATCACTCAACAAGTATGCCCCGCAGGCTGTGGCATGACAACGCGTGCAGACATCCAGCACGGCAGACGGCCGCGTGCCGTAACCACGTGACGTATCCACGTGATGCCGGCCTAATCGTTGTGTACCCGGCGTCCTAAGTGGGCTCGAGAGGTTGCTAGGTCATATAGCCACCGTAGAGCTTTGTCATTCACCGGTGCTTGTAGAACATTTAGTCACTCTAAAACGCCGCCACCTGATTGTAATAATTGGCAATGAAATCACCCCCAACGATCCCAAAATGAACAAAACATCTCGAACTTTGCTCAGAGCATACATATATTTCTTGCGAGAAGACATCAGACAAGCCAGATAATATTGGACCCACAACTTGCAAAGACATGAAACAGAATTTGTTCTTGGTCGTCCTAATCATACCAAGTTATTCAATTGCATGATCTGATACAAAGCCAACCGATTCAACATCATAGGCAAATCAAAAGTGGTTTTATTCTGAAATAGCACACAATATCGCTAAAATGTACAAGTACCGAACAGAGTCTTGGGGTAAGAAGTTGAATCACGACCTGGAATGGACGACTTGTTACAGTGATCACATCAATGGCTACGGGCACTTCCACAACCGGTCAGACATGCACGTGCGCAAACAGCCCAGCGACGTGGCGCAGGCGTACTTCCGGCCCTTCCACATGCGCATGCTCGACCCCGAACCGCCCGTCAAACCCAACATGGACCACATGTGGCACGTGCTCAACAGGAAGGGGCCAGAGAACGTGTTGCTAGGGAGTAACGCCAATGTCCGGGCCCGGCTGAGGCGCATGCTCAGGGAGGGACAGAAACGCAAAGTCAAGCGGAAACCAGAGACACTCCAACTAGAGCAGGATGATGACGTCAGTGTCAGACAGACTCTGCAGAGGTATCGGGAACAATGCGAACGAATGGAACAAAAATCGTTGCCTTCGCACGCTGATGGAGATGACCAAGGAACTCTGACGCCAACCGGTGTCAAACTGGAAGAGCGGCCACAAAACAAGCCAGTCACCAAGGAATCGGTCAAGAAATCGCCCCAGTTCACGCCCACCCAGAGAGAGTCTCCCACAAAAGGTGACCCGACCTACGGGCTGCCTCTCTGGGCTAGACAGAGACCCTTGCCAGTCATAGAGGACATGTCACCACGGTACACGGACCCAGTCATCCTGCCAGTGGCCGGGATCCCAACTGTCTGGAATGTGTATAAGCCTCGTCATCACCTGAACAACCCGCCTCCGTACATACCACAGCCCATGCCTCTGCCATTTTCCGAGGAGCATGGCAAATACGTGAGCAACAACCGCAGGGTCCTCGCGGTGCCAAAAACACGCCGCGTCGCCGAGGCTGTCACTCAAACATCCAGGCCAACGACCCCTCCGGCAAAGAAGCGGACTGATCCTCACCTCGAACTGAAACCGCTGCCAAGCATCGATACCGAAACTGGGAGAAACCCCGCGCCCAGGGGTCAACCAGCCGCTGTCCCACGGTCGCTGCCATGTGGTCGAGAGCTGCCAACTGTCCAAAGACACGGTAAAGCGGCAAGAAACATCGATATCAGCTGGTTGCTGGAGCGACCTGCCAAAGTACAGCAAGTCATACAGGCAACCCAGGCTAGACAGGACCGCCTCAACTACGGCAGGGCCTGGAAACTCGGTACTCTACCGGTCAAAGCGAAATGAAAATTTCGTTTGTCACTGTCATTAACTTTCTTTTAGGATGATTATCTGGACTGAACATATGCATTTGTATACTAGTACGCAATGATATCTATTTTTTGCACATCAGATAACTGTGTTGCCATTGTTTGATATACATTTGCTAATATTGTCTTTCAACGCTGGATGTAATAGCGCATCTATGCTTTAATTACCGTATATACATGAATGAAGCTTCTAGATGTACTAATTACATGTCAAATGATAATTCATGAAATAATTAGGGGCCATACGATGTTTTAAACTCATTCTCCTCCATGATTTCTTGCATAACATGCATCTCCGCATCAGAACATTGGAGATATATAGTCCTTAGGCCATTTTCCAGGAGACCTCTAAAATAGGTTTTCGTCGCCAAATCGGGCATATTAGGTTTCTTGGTGTCATTCTGTAGGTTTTCATGTCAGGAAAAATATTAGACCGGGTAACCTTCTCAAAAAGTGTCCACACAATGGAAAAAATGACTTTTTCCAAGATGGCCGCCGTGTCCGATCAAAAAATTTGTTTTTGTTATTTCCCTGCTTCTAGACAAGCTAGAAGTGTAATCTTGGTGTCCTTTCTTAGGTTTTGAAGGTTGAGGAATCCAATGAAATACATTCCAAGAACATTCAAGCGTTATTTCAATTGAAAAACTACACTTTGACTGGTATTTGAACGTCAGAAATAGCGATTTGCGGAGGAAGTCTGTTTAAAATGTAACTGCGTTATTCATTACCAGGTATTAACATTCTGAACAAAACAATTCCATGAATAAATCATCAACATATCAATTTATGCACATCCAAATTATATAAAGAAAAGTGGAACAATGGCCATATAGATTATATGCTATCTACTTGCTGAACATTCGTTTCTAAGGTTGTCTTGTTTTTTTTTCTACTTCATATTTAAAACTGTATATGTGAAACAAATAAATTTGGCAGTTGTTGTACAACATATATAACACATGTGGTTGAGTTCAATCATAGTCAACTTCCTCTCTAGATGTATCTGCAAGAATTTCATCCGAAAGTGTGATTCGTCAAGAAACCTTGAAATCAAGCCGAGAGTTGATCGTTGAGTCGGCCCAGCCGACTCCGTGTTCGGGTAAATAGACGGAATGAGACCGAACTTAGGGAATTTCAAGAAGTAAAGTCAACCAAAGTTGAAAGTAGAATTGATTGGAAGACCAGTTGGGTAAAATAAAGCTGATGACGACAGAGATAGCTCAGAACCCAAACTATCAACTGAACACCAGACAAAGAGGAAGAGCTCGATGAGGAAAGCGGACTAAAACCCGAATGATTGGCGATCCTTACTTGGCGCAGGCGAGGAGTGACTGCAGACCAAACCGCTACCACCCGAGAAGGCGTGCAGCCAGGGAACCGACGTCACCCGAAACAACCCAAAGCCAGAGTGCCGAAGTCATTCGAGACAAACTGCAGCCGGACTACAGCGGAAGAACAAGAGTCTGCCGAGTGAGCATTCCAGCTGGAGAATCAGAGTCAGACGAGTGAGCATTCCAGCTGGAGAATCAGAGTCAGACGAGTGAGCATTCCAGCTGGAGAGCCAGAGTCAGTCAAACGACCCCTACAGCCAGAGAACCAGAGTCGGCCAAGTGACTATTCCAGATCTGACGGAGAACTAGAGTCAGCCGAGTGACCCCTGCACCCGGAGAACCAGAATCAGCCAAGCCACCACTGCATCTGGAGAACTATAGTCAGCCGAGCAACCATTCCAGCCGGAAAACCAGAGTAAGCTGAACGACCCCTGCAGCCAGAGAACCAGAGTCAGCCGAGTGACCATTCCAGATGGAGAACCAGAGTCAGTCGAGCGGCCGAATGACCCTTGCACCCGGAGAACCAGAGTCAGCCGAGTGACCATTCCAGATGGAGAACCAGAGTCAGTCGAGCGGTCGAATGACCCTTGCACCCGGAGAACCAGAGTCAGCTGAGTGACCATTCCAGATGGAGAACCAGAGTCAGCCGAGCGGCCATTCCAGATGGAGAACCAGAGTAAGTCGAGCGGCCGAATGACCCTTGCACCCGGAGAACCAGAGTCAACCGAGCGACCCCTGCAGTCGGAGATGAGGCAAAGAGCCAAACTCATAGGCATCCGATACAAGGTTGGGGAGCGAACCTCAACCCAAGGAACATTTGCTACTACTATATCAACCCTAGAACCGTTACAAATAGTTGTATTTGATGTTCATAAAACTGGACGCTTTCCAGTTGCCTACGACCACATGGGTGTATCCCCGTGATGCCTTGTCATTTCTGTTTCCCAAAATATATTATGTCAATTCAGACAAAATATCTTTTATCAAAATAGCACGGCTGCCCCAGTGTCTTTCATCAATGTCAGCAATAAAAGTTCCAAGCCCTAACTAATTTTATGCCGTGCAGTAATACTTTCGACTACTGAAATATTCCCCAAATTATTTCTTACCAGATAACTTAGCTTATCTAATTCCCAACAATACAAGTGATTTCTTTATCTACATTCACTGAAAATGAATATGATTCAACTGTTGTAATAAGTTAGTGATATTAATTAATTAATATTATTACTGCAGATATAAAATATATACTGGAAAAAAGACTTACTACATTTAGTCATATAATAAAATGTTCTCATCTTCACTATTTTTATTGTGGGCAATAATAGACTTAACTGATGAAAGTCAAGTTAATGTATTCGATAATAGTATATATTTTGAACAAATCCATCAGCTCTGTACTTGTGCACACATTCAGTGTGATATGTTTCCTAATTGCAACCAAAAGGAATGATCGCTGACTTCGAGCTGGATATTAACTTTGTTTTAATAATTCTTTTCATTAACTATATTTATAATTATTTAATATTTCTGTGTCTGGTCACTGTTCAATATGCCTCTTCAATATTTTAGTGATACCTGTGAAAGTACCACCCCTGGAGCCTTCACAAGCCATGTTTGTCGAAACAGCTAATTTTGTCACGAAATGTGTCGCCAATCGGCCATCTTGGTCGCCATGGCAACCAAAATCGATAGGTTTTGGGGCGTTACTTTTAGCAGAAACCCATAAGAGGATATCTTATGAGTTTCTGCTATAAGGCATAAACATATGGAATATTGTCAGAAACAGTTCAGATTTGCACCTTGTGGAGCGTTCACAAGGAAGTCTGTACGGCACTTGTAGCAGCGCGATGATCGCAAATCCATAGTATCTGCTTGACTTTGTTCAGGGGATAAAATAAACTCTTAATGTTGTATTCATTGGATTGTTTTGTCCAAAATGGTAATACTTGGTAATGAATAGCGCAACTACATTTGAAAACAGATTTCCTTCGCAAATAGCTATTTCTGATGTTTAAATACCAAGCGAAGCGCATTTTTGCAATTGAAATAATGCATAATTGTTATTGGAATGTGTTTTATTGGATTCCTCAACCCTCAAAACCTAAGAAAGGACACTAAGATTACCCTTCTAGCACATCTAGAAGCAGAGAAAAAACAAAAACAAACTTTTTGATCAGACTCGGCGGCCATCTTGGAAAAAGTAATTTTTTCCATTGTTTGGACACTTTTAGAGAAGGTTACCCGGTCTAATATTTTTCCTGATATAAAAACCTACAGAATGACACCAAGAAACCTGATATGCCCGATTTGGCGACGAAAATTTTTTTTTTCAGAATGGCCCACAGACTAATATACATACAGAGTAATTCTTTGTTCTTCAACATACTAACATGAGCAGTTGGTAAGTTGGTTACGTGCTGTGGATTATTTGCCCATTGCCCTGATCTGTTTGCATCATGATTTTATACTCGGTACTGTCAAATGTACAAATACAAACACACAGTCACCATTCAATGCAAAAGCATTTTATTTTTCAAAGTTATCACAACAGATAATAACTTTTCCATAATAATAAATAATTCCTATATTCAAGTTTTTTTTTACTTACAGCTTAGTTGTGGAATGCAAACAAAACTAGTACGGTTTTTGGCCTAAAAAATCTTTAAAAAAGGTTACCTTGGACATTATTTTTTATATCATGAATGATGATACAGGATTGTAATTCAGCCTCACAACAAAAATATAGAGTTCATTCTATATGTTCATTCTATTTCAGTAATATTGATTGTATATATATCAATAAAAGATGAACAATATTGCACATGACACATAAATCCAGATATGACCAATATAATGTGATTTTGAATCACTAGCTTCGTCAAGCAGGGAATTGTAACTTTAAATTGATAGAGACAGAACAACGATTTTATTGGTATCCAATTCGAAAAAAACTTTGATGAACGAGTTATTTTTAAATCTTGAATTGATTTACTAGACAATTTATTGAAGGTAACTCATACTCTCTTGTGACGAGTGATGCTGGTAATGTCCTTGACCTTGGCCGTCTGAAACAATCAATCGATCAAAAATCAATCAATTAGTCAATCAAATCATTCAATCCCATTAACAATTGATGTACATTACCATACACGGTATAACAAATATGCATGTTTTTCAGATGACAAATATGAAGAGTGAGATGCAAGCTGTTTCAGTTTTGCTCCGCTTTTTGGATACTGATGCCTCACGCCTGTATTATCACCACGGGGCCAAATATGGCTAGGCACCATTTATGAAAGCGAAGCCCAAACATAAAGCAAAGGGCTTCTCTGGAACCAACCATCTGTGACCTCTTAAAGTCCATAAAACCTAGGAACCGTTTCTATTTTTCTCTCTCCCGACCATACCGCGAAATGATATTGATATTACACTGTTTTGTGCAATGTATCCCTGACACTAAGGTATGTACCCAGCAAACATTAACTGTTGCTCGGTTTTCGACATCGGTGCCAGGTTACTTGGGATAACAAGTAACCTGTTGAATATTTAATTACCAGACAGTAGCGGTTGTTTCAGTAACAAGATTAAATTGTCTGTGGACGTTATATGTCTAGACGATGCCAAGTTTTACTACCCCATGAAATTTTGGAGAGCCACCATGGTACCGGAAGGATACAACCATACAGATCGAGAGAACAATTCCTAACTTCGGTATGTTTTACTGAGTCAACTTTAAATGGCGCTTCGAGGGATATGTCAATTCGAATCAAATTAATTAATCATCACTGCCGATAATTAAGCAAACATTTGAAGTACTGTGGGTAGAAAAAAAATATGGGCACAAAAATGCCACTTTCTATTCAGAAACAGGACAAATTCAGACAAATTTAGACAGGAATCTAAAATTGGCATCACGTCATTCTACTCTTTCACTTTGAGCCCCCAAATTAGGACGAGGGATACATACAAACGGACAGACAGTGGAGGGTTTCATCCAGAACAATCGACACCACACTCCCTTTATATCCCTTACCCTAGCTCAACAAAACAGTGGAATTAAACACATTCGGTGTGAGGGGTTTCGGCGAGACATTTTTACTACTGGCGGCTGGACGATGAGGCCGTTGGATGCTATCGTGTTGATTGCCCCGGGGAGCCGGTCGGGCCATTATGTCATTGTGACGGGCGGCTACAGACGCCAGGTCCCCGGTGGCGGGGCTAAGATCAGCGGGAGATTGACGGCTGTCATGATGACCCTCTCCTACCACTCCCAGTCCTACCAACGACTACTTTAGGCAAATACTGACCAGTCAAGTGGCAACACCTACAGAGCACGAAGCCATGTATCAAACCCTTCTTGATTAACACACTGATAATGTCATCAAGTTTGGCGACACTTATTTACAGAGTGACGCTCCTGCCTGGTCTGAACTCGGGACTTTCCCGACCATAGATGACTCACATTTCTTGTCTTGAAAGTGGGGTGGGGGGGGGGGGTAGAGGATCTGTTCTAGAACTCTCGAAAATGCCAGTGCGTGTAAATATGTGCCACGTATTCTCCATGCACATATGATGCATTATTTCAATGTCTCGAACGCACTTTCACATGTTTACGAGCTATAAGTCCATGCAAATATCACCCATGCAGTGTCTTACCACAATTAGCTCGTCGCCTACGACCTCTCGGATCATCTCGGCGTTGAGACTGGGGTCGTTCTTATCCTTGAGGTACTCAACGAACTTGCCGTCATCAATCTCCACGCGGCTCTACAACATAGACCGCGCACAACACTTATATGGCAGAGAATTGATTAAAATTGGTAATTTTGTATTGCAAAAGCAGCAAAACTGGAATGACATTATAACTATATTTTCATCCACTTTATAGCCTTGAAGTTCAAGCTTCCTCTTCTAGCCAAATCTGCATGCCTTTTGAACTAACATATCAAGAAGTAGAACATTTAGCTCCTGGCGGCCTGCTCACCACGATCGGTCTGCCGTCCAAGGTGTGACTATCGAACTCTTTGCCGACCGTGTAGCTGTACTTGTGGTTGACCCCGCCCGGCATGTACACGACACACGTCCAGTTGTCCCCGTCGTGGCTGTACTCCATCGTGAACTTCATCCCCGAGTACACGGCTCGCTTCTCGTCATCCATGTCTGGGGGAGACAGGGCAGCATGGTCACAAACAAAAGTTATTACTTATCATCAATCCATGACTAGGTCGGATCTTAAGGTGGAGGTTTCCACCAATCCACAGTTCACAGAGTTTGTAGTTTACATGGATGAACCTATACTATCAAGAGGAAACATTCTCAATTGACCCCTACAGTGACATCGCCATGTGAGGAGTGACTCAATCAACCTGACAGCAGTGGCAAATATATTGCGAGTTGTATCACATGAGGAGTTGAATCACATAATATGGGTAATAGGATCGGACTCTCATCCAAATGGGTGACTGACCACTTATTCTGCAATCGAGGAAATGCAGGTAGGCAGCACTCCACCTGTTGCCGTGTGTTCATATTTAAGGTTCTTTGATCTACGCGTTATGAAAAACACTGATAACGAATGATTACATGTACATCACAAAATAAGAACAGTACGACAAACAAGTGTATTTTTGACCATAATTATATAGAGTACACGGGTGTACGGAGAGATTTGTGAACGGAGAACGGTTCACATTGTACCATAGACTGAAGGAAATGTCTGTCCAGTCCTATCAAGTATTCTGCCAAACAGTAAAACGGAAGTTTACCATATAAACGACACTTAAACATCAAGACTTATATTTAAGAGTGAAGCCATATAAACCGAAATGTGGATCGCTCATTTGGGAAATTTTATCCCCCTTCAAATAATAAAATTAACCCTACGACATGCAGACGTTATCTTGGTCGGAACAATTCGACAAATTCATAAATCGATTCAACTATGGAAGCTAGCTAGTATGCCAGCCCCATTTCGCCTATGATTTTATTGCTAGGAACAAGAATGCATAAGCAAAACTGCATCGTGTAATATACTACCACATAAAACAATCGTGACATCATTTTAAAGTAGATTTATTCAATAATTGAGTTCCCTGTCTATTCCATGCTTTCGACTGGAATTTTTTCAGCTGAACTGTAGTGGGAAGGGGCCATGATAAAGCAGAGTTGTCTAATTGTTGTGCAAATACGCAACTAGAACATAATAGCAGATCCAAGGCCAGAGACAGGGGCAGGAAAAACTAGGAATTGATTTCCGTCCTCCATCAGAAATATAATGGGTTTCAAGTGGAGACACGAAACAAATAAATCTGGTACTATTTATTACGCGGAAGGATACCAATTGTCCCGACAGGAGTTGTAATGAGACATCAGTACGAATTGATTGACTAGTCGTGGGTTACTTAGTGCAAAGTTCTACCCAGACTAAGCTTGTGGTACCAAACTAATGATGTGCTGTCGCTGGTGCATAAGAAGTAGAATAGGTTAACGACGAGGCATCGAATAACGACAAGATATACGAGCAAGAATAAGGAAATATAAATTGTACCGATAAAATGCACGTTTTTTGCTTCTCAAATTCTGACAAAGACAATTGTGTGTGTAAAGGAAAACAACATACGCCTATACGTGACCCTCCATGATGATTCACACCCTGAAATTACCAAGAAGCTTCGTAAACAACAACTAGGTCTGAATTATGAAACTGTTGAGCAAATTCCCCGAAGAGTAGAATCAATGTTGGCAATTGTTGCAGCTTGCCCCAGCTAGTCTCCCCGCATTAGTGCCTCTAATGGTGTCTATTTGACAGGTCCAAGGTCACTACAACTCGGTCGGGACAGAGTAGATCGACGTGTCTGGCTCGGTGGCTTGAGCCACGTGGTGCCGGCTATAGGGATATCATTGATCATGTAGAGTTTTGTTTTTGAACACAATGTCCACCATGATACATTGAGTTCATTGGTTCAAAGCCGGTAAGAAATTTGTAATACACCCATGAAGTCATGTGGGTTTTTTTTCTGATAACTTGTAAATCAAATTATCTATGGAATGTCATGTTACCAAAAAAATGTTCAAGTCTGTTTTCTCATGGCACTTGCCCACTACATTTCAGCTGGAAAAGTCCAGTCTAAAGGATAAAAGAGTCTGGGAACCCGAATACATGTATTGATTATTACATGTGCTCAAAATGATGTCACCACTGCTATCTGCAGTAGTATTGTACACGGTGCCATTTTGTACCAAAAGGGTCAAAAGCATGTCCACGATAATTGTCATTGCTTGGCAATTATTATTGTTGCATGTTCAACCCTGATTATCATTTAAACATGGTGTATAGGGAATAAATTCAGAAGGTGGCGTTGCGGTCTGAAATCGATTTCCTAGCTTTTTACAACAACAATGTTACCAAAATGACTCCTATTCGACGTCCCTCGGACAACTTGATGCCAACATCGTGTGAATAAAATACAGTCACAAATCTACATCGTCATCATAGTTTATGAAATTATAAACTGTTTTCAATATCACTAAATTGTGCATTATCCCAAATAACACTTGAACTACTGCCAGTGATCAGGAGTTGCCACAGTGCAAGAGCCCAACATGAAAGCACGTGTACTGAAATAAGTGACATAACTCACCGAAAGCCCTCAGCATATTTTCCATGTTTTCTGTGCTGGTGACCTCCCATTTTCCTACGAACTTATCCATCTTGGTCGAATGCTGGACGATGACTAACCCTTAGACACTTGGATGGCTGGCGATCTCTGAAACACACAAAAGCAACACAATATTAGGATATTTGCCTCCATGAAAATGGAAGAGAACATTAAGGATCAGTGGCCATCAATTAGGTAGAGGCTGTAAGAATGACAAACCCAGCCAGGTGGCTCCAATAAACGTCCAGGGAGCTCTGATTTATGATTATGACTAAATGATGGCTGCTCAGAAGAGCCTTACAATAAACCCTCGTTATTTGCAGTTTTATGACAAATGCTATAATTTCCCGAGGGGAGGAGAGGAACAAAAGGGGTATGGGTTTCTAGGGGTCTAAGTGATGCAACTGTCCGGCACTTACCACGGGCTGGATGCGTGGGTGCTGACTGGAGTGCTAGGACGCCTCGTGGCCTTCCCTCTCGGTCTGTCTCTCACTGCTGGGGTGGACAGGTGGTTGGCTGGAACCCTGACTGCGTGCTAGCTCTGCTCGTGCTGCAACGACGACCGCTGTCTCCAAAGGAACGTCCAAACGACGGAATGACGGCGGCCAGATTCCCTGGCTCTTTAATAGTTCCGGCCTTCCGACTGGTGTCCCAGTCCGTCTTTAGTTCGGGCTCGGGGGATGGTCTCTGACTCGGTGATCAACTTTAACAACCAATGAACACGAGATCTAGCAAGAGGCAACTTCTAATGGGGATTATCGCATAGGAACGGACGGGGTGTACTATCGGGGTGTCTGGGGGGTTGGGTATTAAAAAAAGAATGTACCTAGTGCGGTGCTTACATTTCTGGGAAGTTGGGTTGTGATGAACCAGTCTGAATGCCCTTGCACTGCCCTTCTTGTGGGACATGGTCAAAAACAGAGCTTCATGTCTTATATAGTCGCCACGCCAATATGTGCATTTCACATGTACATGAGCTTGAGACTTAAATCTCACGTAACTTTTAATTGCATGAAACATATAACTTATTAGTTTCAGAATATCATTATTCTAATTACATTTCGAGGTTACCTGGACATTATGCATATGTGATCTAAGAGGGGGGGGGGGGGCATATAGTTTTGCCATTATTCATTAGTTCATATTACGGATCTGAAAGTTCGGTCTAATGTCCATTGACAAGCGTCCGTTTTTTTGTACCTAATAAACCTTTAATGAGTAGTATTCAAAGGTTTTGGACTTGGTGATCTTAACTTTTAGCTTTTCTTACCTATCTGACTTTTAGTGTGGTGCTACCTACGCTACAATTATGGCAAATACTAATTAAGACAAATAGCTCGGGATATAAGAGTGTGAACAAAACTTCTGTGCGGTCGATTTTCTCATACTTGTGAGCGGGATTCATCAAGTTTGAAATTTGGAGATAAACAGAGCATGGCAATAGGTTTATATTCGTGAAATAGGTATAAAGATGACATACTTGTCATATACTTCGTCATGCGCATCCAGTTACTTCAATAGAAACATTTATTTATTGCTCACTACGTACTTCGAATGTGCAATCTCAACCGATTCATGTACTCTGTGCATATGCCTCATTATGTACATTTGTTATGTACATAGGTTTTGTTACTTTTATAAATCACGAGTCCTCGCGTTTTGAGCTATTTCCAGCAAAAAAAAAAAAAAAAAAAAAAAATTTAAAATTAAATTTTTTTGTCGGACTTAGTAAACATTTTTATCCATGTTTTCAATGTACGGAAGCCTACGGAAGCCCATAGGTGACATGCGCAGAAAAAAGTTTGGCATTTTTATTTTTTAAAAAAACCTATTTTGTTCGCACGTAGAAATTCAAAGCTACCACGTTCACACGTGGAATCATTTCAGTGGGGACCTTGAAAGGTCAAAATGACCTTTTTGTCGAAAACAGCCGTTCTCTTAAATTATGTTTCTCTCTGATTGATGAATAAGACTTCCCATACGCACCCCTTTGACATGTATAAGTTTCGTTGTTCTTGGATCGTCGGTCTGCAAAAAAACGTTTGGTCCGAAATTAAGTCACTATCTGTTTTGAGTCATTTCCAGCCCCCCCCCCCCCCCCAAAAAACAAAAAAAAAACAAAAAACATTTGTTTCCGTCATTGAAAATTATTTTGAACTTTTTCATCCATTTATCCATTTTTCATAATGGAGGATATGTGGAGTAGAACTTTGACACATTCAATTTTATTGATTATTGACACATTCAAATGGGAAGTCGCATTTCAGCGGTTAGGCCTACCCGGCTTGAATCCGAAATTGTAGTGACCTTAAAATGTTAAACCGACAAGTTTGGGGAGGGGGGGGGGGGCAGCTTTGGCTCAGCACTAATTTTTTTTCCCGGTATTTTTTCTGAGCTAATTTCTTATGCTAATTTTGTTCGTGAAATGCACCATGTATAATCTTCAATTAGTAGTATTCGAAGGTTATTGGACTTCAGAAACCTACACACACTGGACATACGAAGTGTCACCCCCGGCATTATGAGACAAATCACAGTGCTTTTTACATTCGTCTTGTTTGGTTCCAAAAATGACCTAAAATGAGTATTTCTCTGTTGCTATTGATACACAATATCTGATGTTGTTACTGGGAAAAGTTGAATATCATTGAACAAGTTCTACATTGTTCAGTAACGATGTTTCGTTGTCCATTCATTTTGCGAAAATTATGTCCAGTGTGTGTATTACCACAAATAGCTATATCGGAATATATCATTGATATAGACATCAATGAACAAAAGTAGTAGATTTTCACCTTTACGGGAAGCATCGAGTGGAATCGAAACCGATATTTGGAGATCACCAGAGCAAAACAATGGGTTTGGATTTGTGAAATAGACAAAGTGATGTAGTGCATGACACATTTGTCATGTACTCGATCCTAGGGATTTAGTTACTTCATTTAAAACATTTTTTTATTATTCAGTGCGTTTCTTTTTCAAATTTGTAATCTCAACCGATTGATATGGGTTTTTATTTTCTGAATGATCACGATCATGACTTCGCAATATCTAGTGATCTCATAGGATATCATACATGAGATATATATGAGATTCGTCTCACATGATATTCTCTTTGAACGTTGAAGTCTTGATGACATGCTCCAATTTTTGCCAACATTTTAGTATTGTTTATCGGGTCCCAATTGATAAAGTTGACAATCTACTACAACTTTCTACTACTACTGCAAACGTCAGTCGTAAATGGGAACATGGGAACTGGAGCCAACCTGGGCATTTCGTCATGTCCATGGGAATGACTGAAGACTATGATTGTGGTGATTTTGGGTCAACAAACACAATTCGAAGAACATTATCCTCTTTTCGGAGCAGCGTGTGATTCAAGCACCAAATAACTGGGCAATTTGAGTTCAGACTCAGAAATTCAAGTTTGAGCTGATAATCAGCTTTGGGGTAGATTTCCAACTCAGTTTTAAAGATAAATGTTAAAGAATTTGGATAACAATTTGTTTATGCCTAACGTAAACAGATTATCTGACGTTCCGAACTAATTGAAGTTATACGCGCGTGTTATTGGCGGGATTTCCTCTGCATTTGACTTTACCAACCGTGCACGCAGGCCTATTGCATTTTCAATTCTCTTATAGATAGGCCTACATGTGAATTCAGAAGTATTTCCTTTGATTCAAGTATTTCCTTCAATCATTGCATACCGGTTACCTACCATTTCACTTGGACAAGCGTTCATATTTCTCCAGCCATATCGATTGGCGCTGCAGTAAATAGAAGAATAGGGTAAATAAAAATATAACCAGACAGTGAGTTCGATTTTTATATATTTATATATATTAATATATTTCAACACGAACGAACATATACATTGAATGAGGTGTTTGCAGAGATGGCAAGTCACGTGACTGTGTCACCCACATTGCTGTGTACCTGATCGGTCGGGTCAGGAAATCTGTCCGGGTATGACCCCAGCAACATCTCCCTGACGACCGTCTGCGCCACGGGATCGCCGAGACATGCTGACCTGGACACGGGGAGAGGAGGCACTGGTTAACCCCGGGGTTTAGCGGGAAGTATTTTGGTTGCATAATGGCTGAGGGGCTGCCGTGGACGTGATTGGGCGGGCTTTGATGGGAGAAGCTGGGGACGTAGTGACGCAGGGAGTGAGTCTGACACACATCACGATCGAAGGGGGACAAGACAGATTACTGAGGGTACGGGCAAGTGCGAAATCATTGATCCGGCACCCCGTCACTCAGTAACATAAACCTAGACAGTCATCAAGGTTCATTCAACTAAACTGTGAACTACCACATTTTATGCATGTGGTAGTTCTAGCATTTTTATTTTCGTAGGTTATCGTAGGCCTACGTTTGATCCGATAATTGGCATGGTGTTGCATACATCGTCGTCTTCATCGTCCGTCCACATTTTTACCTTTATCTTTTTATCTTTAATAAGTTTACGTTATTTTTTTTCTGAAACTTGGTACAAACACCTGTAATAATTCCGAAAGGGGTATTTTCCCTATATTTTTATTCTCGATTTTAAAAAGAAAGAAAGAAGAAGAGACAATTTTCGGCGAAATATGGTCATTTACCAAAATTTGTTTGGTGACATTTTTTCATTTAAACAATAAGACCTTGAATCGCTCAAAAGGCTCGAGCTATATGCCATGAAGGCAACAATATTGCCTGAAATGCACATTTTGAACTCTACAATCAACATACGGATCGAATGTAGATAGAGCTTCAGAATGTAGATCTATTATAGGAGCACGTAGGAAGTTATATATTGCACATTCTCGTTGACCTTGAACTGGACCTCGTATAACCTTGAGTAGTAAAACTTAATGTCACGCCTCACTGAATTGTGCAATGTAAATTCATATCTACACAAGACACGATTGCAGATAGAGGTTTGTATCATGGCCTCCAGGAAGTCATGTATTGGTGACCTAGATACATCTTTTGGTGACCTTGAACTTGTTCCTACATGACCTCTGAATGGCAAATAACATCAGGTCACGCCCAAACTGGACAGTGTGAATCGAATCTCACAACGGAGCTTCCTTGTACTCCTAAAATGCTCGGAAAAGATAGATAGTTTCCCACTCGACAAGAAGTCATAAAATGGCGTTTTAAAAGGTGATTTTGAAGTTGACTGTGATGAGCTCCAAAAGTCAAAACTGCCATTTGTGTCACGGAAAACAACCATTTCGGACTTCGTTAGCTTAACATTGTACATTTCTCCGGTAACCTTTCTTCTTAGCTCTTGGACTAATTATTATTTTGAAATATAAGTTTTTTCCAAATTTCAGAACAGAAATATCTATGTTTTTTTCTTCAATTTATTGATTTCTTTGCACGCTAATTCGTGGTAAAAGAATTTTATAGACAAAAGAGCGGATCCAGGAATTATGGAACGGGGGAGGGGAGATATCCAACGTAATTAACCATTATTACAGGCCTAAGGTTGGGCCGCTCAAGGACCCCAGAAGCTCTGGGGGTGTAAATCAGATCCACACATTGCATTTCATGCGCATGCTTCTGGATAATAATAATAGTCCAATATTTCAGCGACATCTTCCAGCTTTTTAAAGTATATCAAAGTGTGTCAGGTTACCATGGCGATATCTCAGCGTGCAGTTAGGGACACCATCATCTTGAGACACGTGAACCCAGACAAACTCATTGTCATCTAGACACATTCATTCAGGGATTCGTCAGCAAACTATCGATTGGGTTACGAGTGCAATATTCATCTATAAATCCAGATTAACCGCGGTCTATGAACAGATTTACTGTCATATTTCCTTGGAATCGCCGCCGCGTTTGTTACACATGGCGACAGATTGTATGCCGGACCGGGGTGACGCACCAGGATAGACCGAGCTATAGGGCAAAACTCCGTCTGTTACGTAATCAGGGCCGCAGACATCCCGTCACTGTCAACAGGGTGACTACGGTACACACACGTATTGTACTGGTATATAGCTCATTGGTAATAGCCTGGAAGCGTTGGATAACCTATTCGTTTTGTGTCGGGTCTATAAATAGGCTGCTAACTGGAATACCCTTTATTACCTTTATTACATGGAGGCGTACTCGAGATATATGAGCATGATTTAATTTTAGTTATTAAAGTATTTCGGCAGGAATGCCTTCATGATTTTAGCACAGTTTTTTTCTTTCTTTTTCTTCCGTCGTTTTGATTTCCGGACGATGACTTCAGTTTGCGTTAATGTATACTTGCTAAATTTTCACCACTGGTCAGAAATTATATGTGGAAGAACCCTATTGTTTTGAGCCGGCTCCGAGGCGAAATCGAAGTTGATTTTGAGACTTGGTTTCCGGACGATAACTCAAAAAGTATTCAGCCAATGGCTGCAAAACTTTGCATGGAGGCTCATGTACCACCAGTGAAGAACCCGTTTGATTTTGAGATCAACCTGTCAAACGAGGTTTCCTGCATATCTCGTAAACGGTGCGTCGTTGAATGAAGCGGACGTTATTTTCTAATTCGTTGCCCTACACAAACATGTCTTAGGTGTATTTGGTGGAGGGTTTTTTGGGGATGAATACTTACCTTGACCTCAATTTTTTGCTGAATCGACATTTTTGTATTCTTCAGTATCTCGGAAACGGTATGCCGTAGAGCTTAACGGATGTGACTTTCAGACTCGTCGCCTTAGACAAACATGTCTAAACATGTCTGTGACATTATGACGTGGTGGGCTGCGCGAGTCGTGACACCACATTTATGGTGCTGCAGTGCTGGCAGGTTAATAGGGTAGTTTCACCAGCCCGTCTATTCATTTAGTCGTACTCCAATAGTCGGAGTCGTTAAGGGACCGCGCACAAAACCACAAAGTTGTCATTTCCAATGTACGGTTACACTGCCTGGGAATTGTTTTGGACCAATGTTGCTGTATATAATTTATTATGTTGCCCGATGCGTACGGTGTAGATACATATACTAGTACATAGAGTACGTTTTCACTACCTTATCTTGTATTGTATCGTAATGTCAATGCGCCTGGAGAATGAAATGCATGAGTAGTACTCTTTTTGATAGTCACGACAGTCCTACTGCTCATTTTGCCTACAGACGATTATATCGCACAGCTGGTGAGGATCAATGGAATTCATCTTTTACATACATTACACACTTTCTCGTGGACAACAGGCTCAAGCCAATGTATACCTATTATTTCTTTGAATAACTATCTGTTCAACGTCTGACTGCCTCTTTATGATATTGATATAGGCATGGACGGCCATGATTATTTTCTGGAAAATACAACACGAGTTTCATAAATTGTTGGTTTGTGGACTCCGCAGATTATTTGCGCTTCAATTATTATATTCGTCTCTGGTTGTGGTATTGACATAAACATATGCGATAATTTTGGCGGATATCTATGTAAATTGATGGAGTTGTTGTAGTGAAAAGTTTCGATTTATGACATCAGTCTACAATGCCCGTAGGCTGAATAGCCCAGTGTAGACGAACATCTACAGCGAGCGCAGCCCTCTACATCAGTGCGATGAAGAAGAGGGCTGCGCTCGCTGGGTCCACACGCGATGCATCGGAATGGACTCACTCGTGTTTGATGGCATAAACAGCAGCCAAGCTGTGTGGATATGCTGTCAGTGTGGACTTCCAAACTTCGCGTAGGGTCTCTTCAACTCCTGGTCCACCTTCGATACCAGCAACTCGTTTGACTCGCTGGCAGACTCCTCAATCTTGGATGACTTTGAACACTCCTTGCCACTCCACACCTCATCGCCAAAGGTAACCCCAAGACTCAAGCGTAGTGGTTCTATGAAAATTGTCATTGCAAACTGTCAAGGAATATGGAGTAAGAAAGAAGTGATAGAAGAACTTGTAACATCATCGGAAGCGGATATCCTGATATGTACAGAAACACACATTGACAGTAGTATGGGGGGGGATTTGGGCCCATTTTTGGCCCGCTACGTGTGGCACCTGCCTTGGGTGGATGGCATACCTCTGTCACCCCTCGAGGTCATTGTCTTCCATTGTTATAAATGGAGGCAGGTGAGAAGCCTGGACTACATACCGTATCCCCCTCAATCCGTGACACCATCTGCTTCCAATGCAATGGAATGTCGGGCAATACCTCCGTTGGCACCTGCCTTGGGTGGATGGCATACCTCTGTCACCCCTCGAGGTCATTGTCTTCCATTGTTATAAATAGAGGCAGGTGAGAAGCCTGGACTACATACCGTATCCCCCTCAATCCGTGACACCATCTGCTTCCCATGCAATGGAATGTCGGGCAATACCTCCGTAACATTCCTTATCCCCTGTAGGGCATGACTCCACCCGCGTTTATTCGCAATTGGGCATCTGGTCGGGGTAGGGTCCCCCGCACCTGACCCGTGGCACCACCTGCGTCCTCCACTCGAAAGGGCCAATAGGATCGCTCGGCGGCGTAGCGTCCCTGTCCTGACCCATGACAACATCTGCGTCCTCCAATCGGACGGTCCAATAGGATACCTCAGCCGGGAAATCCACCCACGCTATTACCATCTGCCCCACGGCGTGCCCACGCCGAGCCGGGTATATATAAGTGGCGGACAGAACCTTCACAATTATTCCGAATGCGGACGCAGCAGCAACGACATTTTCGACATGGATCTCAGCGACAGTCTAACTCTTTCTAGGGTGGAAGGCACTTACGGACCCTACTTCAAGCTGACGAGAACGGGGGGGAAATCTCCGAGATGGCACAATCTCAGCGACCGCATTATGGACGAGATCGGTAGGCACATCACTGAGATCTCCAACGCCATGAAAGGAGAAAAAGAACTCGGGGTGGTGCTGGATTCGACCACCAGAATCGACGTGGAGACATTCAGGGGGAAGATGTATGCGTGCTTACTCGTATCTAGAGAAAAAGACGGGGTACGTTACGCGAGCAGAATCAATCTCAACGTCTGCGAGTGGGACAAATTCGCCGAGGTCGTGGAGAAGTTTTCGAAGGCCCCCAAGCGCAGAGGGATGCAAACCAACAGGCCACCCTTCAAGAAGAGGAAAACGGAAGACCTGCCATGTAAGAAATACATGTGGGCTGATTCCGAAGGTACATCGGAGTTTATTTTCTTCACGGAAAAGGAGTGTCGAGGCCACCACGCCAAGTACGGCAACGAGGACGAGGAGCCCATAATATCCAGCATGCAGGCCTCGTTCCCGTCACGCGATGTCTGGCTCAAGAATATCTTTCTGTTTCTAGTGCAGGACGCGATAAACGAAAACGCCAAGAAGGACTGCGAAGCCTGTCAAATCGACTCTCCCAGTCAGTTCGACCACATGCTCGGGTGTTTGGGGGGATGGGACAGTCTGGTGGAAACATACCTCGACGCAGCCGTGGCGCAAATTCAAGATGACAACGTGGTGAAATTCTACAGAGCTGTCATGGAGCGGTGCGGACGACAAGGGGACGAGATCGAACTCGGAGATTTTCCCTTGGACGATATCAAAGCGAACTTCTGTGAAAAAGACGTCAAAGAAATGGACAATAATGAAAACGAATTTTGGTTCCTCTTCAACTCTGTTGCATTCGAGTTTTCAAAGCTGTAGATGATTTCTTCCCATACATGTATAAATCGGGTGTAAATCCTGTGCGGAAATATCGGTGTATAGAATAGTAGTATTCTTGTCACGAAACAAGCCTGTGTTTCATTCCTTTGTGGAAAAATAAAGTTTTAAACCGTCACATCGCGTTTTTCTTCCCAATTATGGCTAATACTGTATCCGTGTATAAGAGCGTAAAATACATCGTTATAAACACGATAAACTATCATGGGGAACCACTCTCCCGCGATATCTTATATCTGGTATTATCCTATCGATAGAATGGTCACGTGACTTTAAAGAGGGGGTACATATAAACCCTTCGTATAGCGAGGGGAAGTTTCATTCGGAGCGAATCCGTTGGACAGACAACATGTTCCGACTGCTGTTCCTGCTATTGGCCCTGCAAAGAGTGCACGGATACCGGTGCGGTCAATGCCTGTGCACGGAATGGATGGGGGCTGTATCCTGCACGGGAGAGAACGTGACCCGAGTGCCCGAGTTGGAGCACCCGGAGTGGGTCGCCCACATGGATATTCTGAACACCTCCATCGCGACGTTCCCCGTACTGACGAGAGACGAATGGAAGAGCTTGTACACGATAGACATCAGAGACAACGGACGTCTGAACTGCGATGACGTCCTCGCCTTCAAGGAGCAAAGACCCGACCTAATGGTGTTGACGGACTGCGTACCGGGGGAGAGGCCTTCCGGTCACGGACCTCGGCTCGAATGGCTGCATGTATTGATCATTTTCCCCCTCCTCTGCGCAGCAATTCTCCCGATGTACTTGCGAAAACGTTTTAGGAGGAAAATGGAAATATCAGCTATGAAAGAACTACGGGGAAATGGAATAATAGAGTAAATGCTTGTCATCTTGAATGTACCATCTCTATTATATGCGTCTCGAATAACCAGTTCGCAGCAATCGTGTGTAAAATGTTGCTATCAAACCCTTGTTGTATGAAATAAAATCTTATTATCGTCATCGCTCGTTTTCTTTGACTTTTGCACGAGATAATCTCGAATTTAAAAGGAGGGGATACTTTGGAAAGCGTTATACATCGAATAAGAAATGTATTTTCCTGAAAATGGAGTAGAATTTATTCCGAACTGCGATATATTCATTCTTGCACTGTCTGGGGAGGGTGCGTCAAATTTTACGCATTTTGACCAGTAAAAAGGGACAAAGATGCATTTTCATATGTTTTTATTTTCTAGAACACATCTACTAAATATATATATATATATATACAATTTCAGCGCGAATAAACTACGTACAATACACACTTTTTTTTTTTTGTATTTTGCACAGTTTTATACATTTTTTTTTTTTGGTCCTCTAATCTACAACTATATACAAAGATATGTACAAACGGTATTAAACGACGTCGGAAGCATTGATCCAGGAATTATATTTTTTTGGCCAGTTGAGCCATTTAACGTAAAGTTCTTTATTTCGTCCGCGTCCTCTGGTCTTCAGGACTTTCTCCACTTTGAAGGCGGCATCTTCGTTCATCGTCACCGGTTGTAGTTCTTGTTCGTAAAAAGTCCCTTTCACCTCCTCTCCCCCGTAGTCGTCGAGTTCGTACACGGGCAAACCGTCTCTCCACCAGGCCTTGGTCACGGTGAACACCTCCCCCGTCCATTTTTGATCGTACTCTCGATCGAATAGTTTCCGCAGATACGAAATGCGAACTTTATCTCCGACTTTAAAGGCAAACGTTTTCTTTTTCGCTTTCTTTTTGACCTTCAAGAAGGGTTCCACGTACAATTCTTCCCATACTCTCCTTTCGTTCTTTTCGGAGACGGCCGCCGGTTTCATCTTGATGCTGGTGTGGTAAGTCTGGTTGTACCCTTCCACGATGTCGTCCAATTTTCCGGCGTATTCCAAACCGTTCTGGTGTTGGAAAAGCTTGACGATTCTAGACTTTATAGTTTTTATCCAGCGCTCCACGTAGTTCGCCTTAACTTCGTTGTAGGTGACGGAATGGAGTATATTCCGTTTGTCGAACCATTTCTTCATCTTGGCATTCACAAATTCGCCCCCGTGATCCGTCCGAATTTTCACGGGCCTCCTACCCTTCGCTTTCCCGAGTAGGGAGTCGAAGCCGTTAACGACGTCCTCGGCCTTTTTGGATTTTAGGGGCACGGCCCACCCAAATCTCGAGAAGACGTCTATGGCCATGAGCACGTAGCGAATTCCGTCGTTTTCGGAGGCGTACGCTGTCATATCCATCAAGTCGGCGTCCCATTGCGCGTCTATTTTCTCCACGTAGACTCTATTTCGTTTGAACTTGCGGACCATTCTCCTGTGCATGGTGTAGACGTCCTGGGACTTTAGCCAAGTCTTGATTTTCTTCATAGACAGGACTCTTTTCCCGTCCGCCCTGACGGCTTTGTACAGGGCCCTGGGTCCCGCGAAACTCCCCGCTCTTTCAGGGTTGTAATAGATGGAGGCCAGGTAGTCATTCGCGTTCATTACTTTTCTCGACGTGGTGGGAGCTGGTAGCGCGTTTCTCGGGGGGAAGAGGAAGATGACTGGCGACCGCGGTGATAAAAAATGGTTTCCGACTCGGGTTCTCTACGATGTGAACGTTCTCCGGAGGGTGTTGGCGCTCACCCGTTCGCCATACCGAATGAGGGAACCGAGGATGTTGCGGGCTCTTTTATACTCAGGGTGCTTCTACGCTCACGTTCCGCGCCTTGTCGATCTCCATCATGGCGGGGAATTGCCCGTACGCGATCAGAGTGGTCGCTTCGGGGAGAGCCTCGGCCAGCTTGATCACCAGTCTAGTGTGTCCCTTCCTGACCATGGGGGAGGCCTTGTCCCGGGCCACTTCGAAGACGTAGATGGCGTATCCCCGGTCCAGTCCTTGGTACGAGATGTAGTTATAGTCACCCCTCTCTTTCCCTCTGTTCAAGGCTTTGGAAACTCTGGTGTACTGTCTGTCGGAATAATTCGGCTCGAATGGGGGTCCTGGCTTGGACTGGCCCTGGACCAAGAAATCCATGTAGGTGAGCTTCATGCCATCAAAGTTGAAAGGATTTTTCTGGTAGTCCCCGTTGTAAGCGGCTCCCGAGACCATTCCGACCACGAGTCTCGAGGGCACGCTGTCCTGGAAAATGTTGTCGGCCGTCCAGGTGAAACTCCCCGCCGGTATGTTGAAGGCTTTCACCTCCGATCTCATGAATGGGTAGAGGGCGCTGGCGTCCTTCAGGCGTTCCGAGTGACCCAGCATAACGCCGGGTGTCATAGAGTTGTGGGGGACGGTCAGGGTCGCGTCTCGTATATCCACGGCGTAATTGCCCGAGTCTTCTTTGCACATGAGAACGAAGGCGTCCGTGTGGGGGAAAAGTTGCACGTCCACG
Organism: Terebella lapidaria; assembly: GCA_949152475.1. Classification (NCBI taxonomy): domain Eukaryota; kingdom Metazoa; phylum Annelida; class Polychaeta; order Terebellida; family Terebellidae; genus Terebella; species Terebella lapidaria. Next base: position 76,512,686 of record OX424555.1, read on the forward strand.
GCTACGCCGTCCAGCAACATACGGTCTTGTTGCAGAATATCCACGAAGAGGGGGCCTTCTAGTACGACCTCTCCCCCTTTTTTCGTCCATAGCCAGCGAACGGCGAGACCGCTGTTTCCCAGAGGTAGACTGGGATCGCTGACGTCCATATGCTCGGGCCTGTCCTTGACGAAGAGTTGATTCTCCACAGCGGGTCCGTAGCCCGTTAGAGCGTCTAGCAGGGCTTTGTAGGGGTAGTTGGTTCCCACGCTGGTGGTAACGAGCTTCTGCTGTACTTTGACGTCCACTTGCCTGAAGAGGGAGTTGCCGGGGTTATTCACGAAGGCCACGTTGTCCTCGGCCTTGACCGCCGTGCCGTCTTCTTTGAGGATTTTCACGGTCAGTTTCAGCGTGATGTTTTTCAAGTCGATGTACTCGGCGGTGGATCCCATCAAACTGAAGGCTATGGGAGAACCTTTGGTGATTTGTCCCACGGGTCTGTACTCTCTGTAGTGAACGGCGCTCACGCCCGAATCCACGGCCGGGCGGTTGAACAGGGACATGTCCACCGTGCTAGACTCTTTCGAATTCTCAAACATGAAAGCCATGGTTAAAAAGCTTTCTTCCTCTTCTTGACGAGAACTTTGGCTCTCTCGACCGTCTGCTCCGTGGGTGAAACCAGCTTTACTTGAACGGCTTCGGCCTCTTTCCCGCGCTTCTCGGATGGTTTGAGGGGCAGCACTTTCTTGTCACTTTCCGTCCTTTTGAAATGTTCTTTCCAGGCTTCCAAGTCGGGCTCGTATCGAACCAGGGGCATGGTGCGGAGGTCCGTACCCTTCGATGCCGGGGAGACGAATGGCTGGTATTCGCGGTTGTCAGTCTTTATATACACCTCGTCCGTCTGAGGATCAGAACGCATTCGAAATGACCGCTCCGAACGTTCAGAGGCTTCAAATTTTCGTCCGTCAAGTACAAGTGAATTCTGCTGACGGACTCGGCCTTGACGTCTACGAAGTGGGGAAACGGGTTGACGTATCCCCCTCTTCTATCCAGCTTTTCTAGAACGGGGAGTTTTCTCCCGGAAATCGAGGATTCTTCGCAAAGGCCGCAAAATAGGTACAGACTCCTGACAGTCGTGTCCAGGCTATAGTCAGCTCGATAGAGTCCCAATTCCCAGTCTCCGCTCACATCCAGAGGTTCGGGGAGTTCCGCCACAAAGTCTGTTATTTTATTTTGCGGGTAGAGGTTTTCTGAGTCTTTCCAGGACAGGTAAAAGCGGTGTCGATCTTTACCCATCTCCCTTTCCAGTCCTCGGAATTTACCCTGGTCTTTTTAATTTTCTTTTTTATCGGCGCTGGCTCTGTTTTCCCGACAAAGATTTTTTTCGTGTACTTCATAGCTGGAGCAACTGCTCCCGGTGGACGTCCAGTACTTTGAGAAGACGACCAGCGTATCTCCTCACCAGACTCCTTTTATACCTCAGCGTGTGGTTCTGCTTTCCGAGATGGGCGATGAATTTCTGCTGTTGACCGAGGTCCGCTAGCCTGGTCAGGTTGTAGGCGACTTCCACCAGTGCACGGGTCTGGTCAGGAGTAACCGTCCGCAGGAGAGCTTTCTGTTGGTCCGGGGTTGTGGTAAGCAGGAAACGCAAGAAGTCCTTCTCCACCGACATCCTCGAGTCAAATGGGGTCCCCGCGGGCGCGCCTCGTATTTATAGGGGAACGTAGGCAACCTCGGCCTCCCCGGGAAAGACGTGTCCGAACAATTTACGTTCCGACGAGCTGTGAGGACTGAGATCGACCACCAGATAGCTGTAAGGTTCGCGCATACAGTCTTGGTAGGCTTCCATCAGAGTTTTTCCCAGCCCAATCTGACGTCCCAGGTGCTGAATCTGGGAAAAGTCTCGAGGGTTCTTGAACAAAACCAAGTAGTGGCAGTTCAGGCTTATAGTACGAGCGCATTTTCCTTGGTGGAACATGTTTTGGTTGATGTACACCACCGTTACGTTCAGGTGGTGGGATCCGCGCACAAAGAGTCTCTGTACCTCCTCGCTCTTGACCACGGCATCCATGAGGTCGTCGAGCACGATGAGAACGGGTGAACCGTCCGCGAATCGTTCCACATCCGAGACGGAAGGAAGGTCTTTATGGAAGGTAACGTCCTTCTTCATGTCCTCGAAAGCGGACTGCCATATTCCGTAGCAGTACATGGTTCGGCTGGGTGGGGGGCTGAGGAGATCTCGGCGGTGTTTCAAAAGTTTCTTCACCCACGAAGTTTTCCCGCTCTGGGTTACTCCGGACAAGCAAATGGTGGTGGGACATACGAACTTCATGACGGCCCACGCGGTAAATGAAAGGGGGAGGGATAAGGTCTCGCTATTTATAGGAAAAGGGACGTCAAGCCCTCCACCACATTTTTAAACAAGGAGGGGTATTCGTACACGGAATGGGTGAAACAGAGCCATTTATAACGATTCTCGCTGGCGGAATAAACGCGATTAAAAGAGGCCCAGACTCTGGTTCTAATTTCTGGGTGGGCTCTAGCCACGTCTCTCGCGAAAAGCTCCATGACCATCAGACGTTGGGGAGTTACTTTCCCGTCCTCGAACACGGCTCTAGCTACACAGTCGAAAGCCTCAGCGGTATCGATTTGAGCTACCATCAGACCCCAATCGGGCGGCTTTATAAAGGTCGTGGTCATGGTGCGTTGTCTACGAAGATCCGGGGTCGAATGAGATGTTCAACACCGCGAACCCTTTTATATACCAGACGGATCGGGGGGAAAAATAAACCATTATCGAACGGTCCGAAAAGTACTCTCATTGGCTCGAAATATTTCGCGGTTTGCTTAAAATATTCCGCGGTTGAACAAAAATTTCCCTCGATTTTAGATTTTTTCACTCGGATTTCATCGGTTTATTTTCTCTAAAACGTGTGTTCTCCTTTAAATACAATGTTGGCGAACGCTCTAAAAAGTAATCTCGTTGGGTCGAAATATATCGCGGTTTCCCCAAAATATTTTATAGTTTAACCTATTTTCTTCTACAATTTACCATTTCTTCTCTCGGATTACCTTACGTTACTCTCGTTGGCATACTTCTTCAAGGCGTTGCTAATGCTCGTCCGTGTTTTCAATCATTCTCAATCGCGATTAACATAAAAAATGCCGGAAACTTTAGAGTTTATTGCAGAAAAATATGCGTATAAGTATGTACATGTATATACAATCGCTTGTGAGAGGTGAAATTACACCGCCTACCGGTATTGAAAGAGGCGAATCGTTTAGGAGGTGGAAAATACATGGCATAAGATTTTCACAATACGTTTAGATGTAAACTCCGGATGAGATACTTTTTAAAACCCGTAGGGAAGAGTGTTCAAGTCTGGCAAAATACGTCTCTTTGTGTAGACCATCTTGTAAACCTTCGTCTGCGGGACACTTCGGACCCGATGGCTGTATTTGTCCCGGACGATGTGGTGAGGATTCGTCACGGCCAGGGACCCTGTCCGATCCTCGAGGAGATCCTTGATGCTATTAAAGTTGATGACTTCCCCGTTTGTGTGGTTCAAAGAGAAGCCGCGGACTTTAACCGTTTCGGCCCCGTCATCTTCGCGGTACCCGTAGTTTTTGGGCCCCCCGCTGAGGAACTCTACGATGTAGTGACCGCTCCTCAGCTCGTCCGTCAGGTCTCCCAGGTAATCTCCGAGTGGGAGGTTGACGGTCCCATCGTCGACGTAAATGACGCTGTCGGTATCATAGTAAAGACAGCGCTCCTTCAATTTGTCGAGGACCTCGTAGAGTCTCAGCCTCGCCCAGCAGGTCGTGAAGGTAGCGACGTAGATGTTAGTGGTCTGCTCGGAGGGGAGAAAGCCCGAGACCGTCTGGTACTCCAGTTGGATCAGCTCCTCGTTTATGACATGGAAGTCCTTGACTTCGATGGTCTGATCCAAGAGGGTTCCGTAGAATTGGTTCAGGTCTGAGATAAATTTGGTCTTTCGCAAGTAGGGGCGCTGGGCGAACTTTCCCTGTTAAAAATGATGAATATTAATAAGAATATTGCCCCCCGGGTAATAACTTCTTTCACACCCTTCGTCGTATAAAATGAATACATAGTTACCCAAAAACTATTCAACATGAGTTTCGCCAGGGAGCGAAGTCCTGGATTTTTCCGAATATTGGCTGGATCCAAGCGAATCCCCTCGTGCTCCTCGTACTCCCTGACGTAACGCTCCTTGTCCCCTTCCGTGACGCACCACCCGGGCCAACCGGAAGCTTCCTGCTTCAATTTCAGAAAGGCATTCACGTATTCGGTGAAGAGGCCTCCCGACTTGGTCGCTGGGTCGTACTGCGACGTTTCGGGCCAGTGGTATACCTCGTACACTCTCTGCACTTCGTACCCTTTCTCCACGGCTCGCAGAATTTCGGGAATGCACCAGGTACCGGTCATGGCCCGCTCCGTGTCCCCACATCGACACTCGTTCTGGTCGTGTTCCTGCGAACACTTGCTGCAGAGGGCAAAGTGTAGCTTTCCATCAGATGAACGCGTGGGGAGGACGGGGTGGTAGAGTCCATGAGGAGGGAGAATCTTTATCTGTAAAGTAAAGGCAAATCGAGAATAAAATGAAAGAAAATTGGGCATCTGGGGATGATATAGAGAGAAATTACGCATGTAGTTACCTTGGCTATACCGAAGTATGACTCGAGGGGGGCAAAGTCTCTCACTATGATCTCGGGATGTCCCACAGGGTATCGACACTGTTTGTTTACCGAGGGGTACAGGGAAGTAAAGTCCGCGTAGCGTATCTTTTCCCCGGGTCCGGCCTTGTAATGGATCCGTGTGGCATTAGTCCTCCCCCCGAAGAAACTGTCCCGTGGGTCCAGACGCTCGAATACCTCACCGTGGACTATGAAAATACATAGGGAAATTAGGGGAAAAAATTGGCGAAAATTACGGAAAAGAGCGGTGAATAAACATCGTTGATAAGTGGGTGGTGTACAAACCTGGTGGGGGGTTAGAGTCGAAATCGTGCTCCCACATGGTGACGACCAGGTACCCCCTCTCGCGCAGGTATTCCTCCTTCTTCACGGTTTTCCGGTATAGGACATCAGCCGTCTCCCCCGTCTTGGGCAAAACCACGTTCCTCTGGGTAATACATTTGGGACACCCGTGGTAGATACACCCGTGGAACTCGTAACACACTCCCGCACCGTCCAGGACGGGACGGAAACCGTCTACCTTGTAGCGGCTCCCCGGGATGCGGTACTCTCCCTCGGGGGACAGGGCGTGCTGGATGGGACCGTCAGAGAGTTCACGGTACCTGTGTAAATCGGGCGTAGAACAGAATTCGTGGAACGGAACTCGGCGAATGTATATATCGGTTATCGATAATAAAAAGATGTGGAAATGTTTTTCAATTTGGAACGCGATTCGGCGAATACGTAAGGTAACGATATTTACCTGAGCCAGTGAATGCTCTTGCCGCTGAAATTGTCCGAGGGAGAATGATCGGACTGAGCCAGGGGAGCGCTGACGAATTTTTTTCGATGCATCTCTCCCTCCAATTTCCGCCCGTCCACGTACATTTCACCACCTTTGCACGTGTACAGGAGAGGACGGGGTTCGCGATTCTCTTCACCCGCCTGAAAAAAAAAATTCGATAAAGGCGTGTTGAACGAAATAATAAATAGGGACGTTGAATCGATATATACTTACTAGGACGTGTTCGGCGTTTGCGATGCCTTCCCAAGTCTCGGGGTAGAAGCACGCCTTGTATACGCCCATGCACACGCTGGCGATGGTGACGTACTGAAAGGGGTCGACACCTGTTGTGTCCAGCATGAGCTTTCGGAAAATTAAGGAGGCTTTCCTGAGGATGGCGACGTCGTTCGCGCAGTACGCCAACATCTCCTCGCGAAAGTTGAAGGTCTCGTGGTGGCGCGATTCCAGCCAGTCTAGCAATTCTCTACGCTCCTCCGTCGATTTGTAGTCCACGCCGTAGTACTCGGGGTCGGGATAGGGGCCTATGATAGCGAAGAATTCGTATAGTTTTTCGGTTCAGAGGGATATGTACGGTATTACGTTATAGTCGCGGGCCTTACCGACGTAATCCTGGTTGTCGGGGAGATTGAAAAAATGTGGAAAATCCCCCTTCCGACCCTCGAAGCCGAATGCTTTCGGCAACTTTGCCAGCCCCATCGGGAAAAAGTTGAGGGTGTCCACCAGGCGCATGTTCAGCTTGTTGTGAATGGACACGGACATAATTTTTGACCCTTGATAAATGGGGTCGAAATTAATGCCGTTCTCCACCATGTACTCCAACAAGAAATGCCCGTCGTATCCCTATGGGGGAAAAATTCATTGTCAAAAAATATTCACCCCGTTCGATAATTTTAAAATAAAGAAGACGTTTGGATAAAAAATGCTTACCTTCAAATTGTGAGCTAGCACGGTTGCTCCCTTATGTTCCTCGTTAAAAAGCCAGACTCCGAAATATTCCACGGTCCTGTCACCTCGGAAAACGACTGGGGGGCCACACCCGTTGCATTCCTCGTCTTCTGCCTTATCCTGACACGCTTGGCACACCTCGGAAACATTTATAAATGCGAGAATGAGATATAGAATGTAGAGTGACCTATATCGAAAATAGACCGTGTCATATTTATGAGAAATGCCTATTTATCGCAGTAGAAAATTAGTATTTCAATATTGTTATTAGATTGGAATTGTATACTCGAAGACGCGAGTGGTGATAAATACCGTTTCGGCTACGACGAAATTAGGCACGTGGTCTCCGTCCAAGATCATACATTCGAAATCGAAAAAGATTAATTTGTCCGACGGCTTCTTTTTTTCCACCGCGCGGAGGTAGCATCTGTGATCGTCTATGGGTACGGATAGACTACACGAGGCGCAGATGTATTCATCGCAACTGTGCGTCTGACCGAACTTGACTAATGCGTGACACTGCAGACATTTGCGTCGACTCTCGCACACGGACCTTTGTTTCTTTGCGCGGTTGACTTTAAGGTGACGGTCGAAACATCCTCGAGTGTGAAAGATGAAATTGCACGCATCGCACGGTATTTCATCCGTCCCGGACTCGCATTCGTCGGACTTGCAGAGACTGCAAAACGCGGCGCATTTGTGCTTCATCCTGTTTTTGTAGCCTCTCAGGCACCGGGGACAAAAGTAATCTTCCCCCAAAAATCCCGTCACACTGTTTATGGCGTGAAAGTGGTCGTCGGAATGGTACAAGTAGTAGACGGGGCGACCGTCGTTTTGCAGCCTGGCGGGGTAGACGATCTTATTGCCGGTCTTGGCACTAAAGACGACGACCTCGGCGTCGAGGACCTTCTCGAAGGCCGGAAGCTGGTCCAGACCGCACACACCGCTCGTGGGGACTCCCGCTGCTGCGTGTAGGTCGCCGGCTTTCGCCTTTTGCTGGCGGCATTTGTCTCTCCTCACCCTCGCGTACTGGTACTCGCTTATTTTTCCCTCCTTTCGTTCGCGGTATGCCCGGCAAACTACGAGGGCACGCGCCATACACATGAAATCCGCATTACGTATAGGTACGATGGATTTTTTCGAGGAGATGTCTACTTTTCTATTAACCATTTTTTTCACTCTCACCCCTCCTCTGGGTAAACGTATGACACCCACGGTTATTCTCAGACTGGAGTCGAATGCTAGCGTCTGGTAAGACTGGAGAATTTTCTCTATATGCCCCCAAATGGCTGTCGGTGTCATGTCCCGGATTCTCCGAAGAGAGACGACGATGTCCCCACGGGTCAACGCTCTATGGGAGATGTGAATTCTTATTAGATCTTCCGGTTGGGCGCCTTCTCTCAGTACATGCCCGATGAGATCTTCCCACACCCTGTCCATTTCCCCGTGCAAATCGACCAATCTCTGCCCCTGCCACTGTTCGTTCGAGAAGACGACCTGGTACGAGAAGTCCACAGCGGCATTTCTGTAGCGCCGCAGAACGCGCCGGCCGAATACGCCACGGGGTCCGGAGACGATCGAGAACTCGCGATCTCCCATGTTCACTCTCCTAGTCCCATAGAGGGAATGACGCGGGGGATTCTAAATACGGAGTCTTTATGAAAGAGACGCCGATCTCATCCCTACCCCCCACATGCCCTCACGCGTGATCCGTGACGTCACTATCATCCGGTTGGAAATGCCCGATGGGAGACGGGTATGGTCGACGCCTTTCGAGTTAGGGGCAGGTGTACGGGACAAGTGTGGTTCGCGTATCCCATCCTTTTCCCACTCCTTCACCCCCCGCGGGATATCTTCCCCATCTCTCCCGTATGCCTCCCCCCACACCCCACGCGACATGTTCCCTCTAGGGAGGGACAGGTGTATGGGACAGGTGTGGTCCGCGTATCCTCTACTTTTCCCACTCCTGCGCCCCTCCGGATATTTTCCCATCTCTCCCACATGTTCCCCTTAGGGGAAGGGCAGGTGTGGTCCTCGTATCCCCCTTTTTTCGGGAGGCGTCTGTTCGAGTGCGCGTGTATATAAACCCCCGCGCGCCGAATATTCTTTATTCCGACTTTGGACGGGGACAGTATTTCGTCGAAAGATTCGCGCAAAAATAAAGTAAAAACATGAAGTGCGTTCATTGCGAAGAGGAATTCGAAGGATCCACGGAGATGGACAGACTAATGCACGAGGTGGGATGCGACTGGGTATTTGTGCCTATACCGGAGTTGACACCCATCAATCGTTGGGAAGGCGAGAACCTAAAGTATCGCCTAGAGATACGCCCGCGAGTCTTGTACGCCACTCTGTCCTGGTACCCTGAGGGAGGGTTAAAAATTCACTTGCGAAGGTACGATGAGGGGTGCGACTGCATCACCCCCACCCAACGGGCCGTAGAGTTCAAGAGAGACGGGCCGTTGAGCAGGGACCGTGTGCGGGAGGCGGTGCGTGAACTGGGCCTGGACTTGAATGAAAAATACATCGAGAAAGCTGAGGACTCTGTGCGTCACCTCAAAAGCGAAATAGTTTTTTTCTGACTTTTCATCTTTTTATCGTGTATGTGTGTATCCTCGATATCACCCCTATATTTTATTTGTAGCATCACGTCTTCGGGAAATGTTCCTATTTCGAAATAATTCATATTGTTATAATTGCTCAGTCATGTACGTTATTTTTTTCGCGGGTGGAATAAACTATATCGACATCGTATGTGTAGACCCTAATTATATCAGTGACGAGTGAAGTAGAATAAAAAATATATCTGTATGCGAATGCCTGTTGTATTATACCGGTGTATTACTTTACGCGTAAAAGGTAAAACGATAAACAAGATTTCAATAAAACAAACCATTTATTCGCGGAAAAAAAAACTTTTACAAAAATATCGCTTATACTAGGTCATACGCGACTACACAGCTATGTACACCATCACCCAGCACATTTACTCGCAGTCACACACACACACCCTCACCCACACACATACACACACACACACACGGATGGACGGTCGAGGAAGGTGAATGACTTCATAGACCAAATATGGCGAGAAATCATTTGAAACATCGAAGAAAATACAGACAATGAAACGACGAATACGAGTATGTACAATAATGAATGATAAAGGCTAAAACTACAAACTAACTAGGGTACAATAAGGAAAAGAAAACAATTTCCGGGTATAATACAAGGACGAAAAAAAAAAATAGGAAAAACGGAGATACTATAAAACTACATGTAGGATGTGCAGCATGGGGGTAGAAATCTCAATCCTCGTGCCCCCCGCGCTTGGCCGCGTGACGGGCGTGTACCCTCGTGGCGATAGAGCTGTGAGGGGGATGAAGAAAAGGTACAATAAATCGGGGGTATTTCGGAAGCAGTGTTATACACTATGAACAATGGAAGAAAAGCGATACGCCCAGGTAGAATCACCATGCCAATATTTTAAAACATTATTACCTATGGGACTTACTCAAACTCCTGGTCAACGGAAAATGACGTTTCGACGACGGAGGGAGAGTTTTCACCGACATCTTCCAGAGGAATGGGGCTGTGTCTCCCATACCTGGCATAAACGAGTAATATACACTTAAATTGACCCCCAAAACATATGAAATGTAGGGTGATTATGCACGAAGGGTCGGGGTGAAGGTATTTGGAGGATGGATATTACCTGGAATAGGGAGCATTCAGGCATTTCCTCCGCAGTCTGATCACTATCCAAATGAGTGCGGTCAGGACAACGCACGCGATCAAAACCGTGAGAATCAAAGCCCTGAAGTCGGAAAGAATATTCATTAAGAGACGCGATGAATATGTATCAAATTACACATGGCTAAGCGCTAGGTCTGGTGGCTAAAACCCCGCTGTAGCCATATAATTATATTCTATTTCAAATGCAGGGGGAGATTTCTTACCAGAGGGGAATGACTCTCTCGTCGAATGGTTTATCTGTTTCGGCCGAGGACGCAGCGGGGGCGGTGCCATCCGAGACCGAGATGGAGACGGGGTTGGGGGTAGTGACCGTGGTGGACTTGGTGGTTCTCGTCCCGGCGTTGGGAGGGCGTCTGCGGGTTTTGAATCCGGACGTTGTGTTTGTTGGAGGGGTTGATGTCGATGTCGTTGACGATGTCGTCGACGATGTCGATGTCGTTGACGATGTCGTTGTGGTCGTCATCATGTCGATGGTGTCGTTCAACGACGTGAAGTCTGCATCGAGGCTGATGGCAGTGGCGAGGGTGGTATCCTTTCTAAGAGAAATAAAAAACACGATTTCTTCATACACCGATTAATCGCGTAGATATTTATTTTTTCCAGTAAAACTACAAAGAATACAGAAAATATACCGAGCTAGTTTAGATAAACTAGGATTTGGCCGTATAATTTAAAGCGAAGGCGAATGTATTCAATATTATTCCCAAACTAAATTTTATGCAACTCGTCTAACGCGAGATAACAAAACATGGCCACATCGATGTTGACGATTATAGTCCGTTCGAGTTTAAACGCATAATGTTGTGCCAGTTTTGTTTATAAACGGAGGGCGTGTATCCATCAAACCCTATTGTAAACGATTGGCCAAATTACCATTAAAACCCCGCATCGAGTACATTTCCCAGTCTGTATCAGCATATAGTGTAGTTATGCGACAATAATCAACGATATACCCCCGGCTGGGTTAGAATTTTCAGACCATTTCCCAATTTTACGCCACGTCTACATTTACGTGTGATGGAAACATTCCCCCCAGTATTTTTACGTATGAAACCCCGCCTGTTCAATTTTCCCCCGAATGGACCCCATCATACTTACCCGTAACAATCCGGGGGTCCCGAGTTCCAAACTATCCTGTTGACACCTGTGTCAACTCCGCATATACGGGGATCTCGCGGACACATTGCTATCGCGTCCAGGCACAGACATAGCATGCAGATATCCATGTTTTGTTTTTTTGTTTTTGTGTTTCTTTGCGAATGAGAAAGAATGGGAATGCGAGAGCTGATATAGGCCCGGGCCACGAGGGATAGGTGTGATAACTCGCGTGCCACGCGGGGGAGAGACAAAAGATTCCCAAAACGGGGTTATATATCGTTGTGTTTATACAAGCCCCCGTAAGGAAGGGTCACTATAATTATCTTCAAGAGCGCTTTATTCCCAGAACAGGCTATGTGTTTATTTTGATGACACGCCGACGTATTAATTACCCATAAGATTGGGCCAGGGCTGAGATATAGAATTAGTTAGGTGATTAGACACGTGTTTTAGACTTTTGAAGTTCACGGGATGGGAGATGCGTCACAGACTGACCATTACACCTATTACTGTAACCGTTACGGCGAGGGGAACGAATGTAAAATGTTTACTCGTTCGAGTGTAATTAATTACCCTCACAGAGGTCACGCTTACTCCAGACCCCGCCTGGTATACAAGCGCCCTCCACGGACTGGACGCGCTATTAAGCGGTGCGAGATAGCGAATTGGACCCCGTGGATAAATCATTCAGACATCTTTAGTACTCAACCCATACGTATGGTAGCGTAGGAAGAAAGGGGTTAGATATAGCGAATATAAATGCGATATAAGAATTTTTTTTTTCTCGGAGAGATTTACGCGTGCGGGGACAGGTGTCCCCTGGGGGTCGGGTGTGTAGAAAGTTCCCATATAAAATCTCTGCCCCCGTACACCGTAAGATACACCGAATATTAGAAGGTATTTATTCAACCGGTCTTGGGAAAAGATCCACGCGTGCGAGGCAAGTGTCCCGCGGTGCCAGGTGCGTAGAAATTTCTGGATATAAAATATCTACCTCTGTAGGGAGTAAGATATAGGGAATATCGATACGGTATAAGCAAGTTTTTTGTTTGATCGACCTTGAAAGGGAGTCATGCGTAGGAGGCAGGTGGCCCTCAGGGCCAGGTGGGTAGAAGTTTCCGGATATAAAATCTCTACCCCCGTACGGAGTAAGATATAGGGAATATCGATACGATATAAGCAAGTTTTTATTTGATCGACCTTGAAAGGGAGTCATGCGTACGAGGCGGGTGCGTTCCACCCTGGCGCGGGTGGAAATGAAATATTTGGATAATAAGGTTTCCTCGAGGCATGTGAGAGGACAGCGTATACACCGCGGACGGGAAACAGGTGTGATCATCCGCGGGGGACGCCGGACGCTCACGGCTTAGACCCTTATTTAATACCGCTGGTTTGAAAGTTTCCTCATTTCCTACATTCGTTTTCGACAGGTAAGGAGGTGATGGATAAATTCACGCAAAGGTCCAAGGGGAAAAATTCGCTTTTTTACCGGATGATCGGATAATATCTATTACTTTTCTTTTCATGACTACATCATTCGTTCCGGAAACATGAAAACATGGAAATAGAAAAGAAAATGTCTAACAAGTAAGTACATTTTTTTCCCTCCCCCTTATACGAAAACTCTTATAAAATTTAATTCGATATTTAATTTAAATTCAATATAAAATTTCGTTCTTATACGAAAAGTACGGGTTATTATAAGCACTTCATGTCGACGAAATTCAAACCGAATGGGTTTATATTACGCGGTATTTTTCTTCAGCTCCCACCTCGCAACCGAGGATACCCCGAACGAGGAAAGAGGCGGGGAAATGTCGTAAGTATTCTGTATATTACCTGTAGCTATAGCGTTCAAATATTTTTCGCGATACAAAATTATACTATTTTTTTTTTTTTGTGTAGCCCCCTCCCCGACACCCCGAGGGCCCCCAAGAAAGCGGGGACCCTGTTTTTGATAGCGGGGTACCCGCCTATATCGCCTCGGCGATTATTTTCACCCGCGGAGTAAGTATTATTTCGTTGAATTTAATAAATTAGCCCTATAGCTATATTTTTTACTCCGATATCGGTTCCTTTTTTTTTTTAGAAACGAGCGGGAATACCATCCCTCCCCGCCCCCGAAAGAGGACATGTAAGTACCCTCGTATTAACACGAGCAATTAAAAACGAATTTATTGGAAAAATATGGCAAAAAAGATGGTCGAATCATGGATGAAACGGTGCGGAGTGTGACACGATATTTACCTAATTTTCATAGGAACGACACCATAGAATGGGGAGAGGAGGAGGAGGAGGAGGAGGAGGAGTGAGTATAATAATAATAATAATAATAATAATAATAATAATAATAATACACGAATCTGGGTAATTAATACATTTGCGTTCTTCTTTTCAGGAATGAAGAAAAGAAGAGAAATTAGATTTAAATAAATAAATAAATAAGAAAATTATTAAAAAAAAAAAAAAAAAAAAAAAAAAAAAAAAAGGGAGATATGGCTCTGGGGAACGTGTACAATATGCCACGTTTTCAGGGGTATATGCCCTTTTTTTACCAATGATCAGCTTCGAAGAGACTTGTGTCTCAAACCCCACCGGTGACCAGAGGAGAATTCCGTTCTGGCAGGTCTGCATGTAGGACGATGCTCGTGGGTGAGTTCTAACTAATCTTTTCTCTTTTTTCTTTCTTTCTTTTTTTAACCGTAGAAAGTGCCCGATGTAGTAAGCGAATCGACGTATTGTCCGGCAAAAACCAATATGGCTGGGTTGGCGCGTTGTAGGCCGGGTAATAATATCGTGCGCTGTTGTCCAGTTTAACCCGTACACAGCCTGGGCTCACTCTGTCTGATCGCAATGTAGCATTTCGCTAATCAAAGGCTCAAAATGCTAGACAGAAATGGGTTGCTTTCGCACAATTTTGGGAAAAGCGTAATTGGCGTTGTTATGAAGAATTATACTTTTTGATAATATCAATAGTCTGACTCTTGCATTTCTTTCAATCATCATAACCATTGAAGAGCATTTAGTCTTTTGTACAATGCGGTATACATGCAAGAATTATCGCTAAAAGGAAATGTAAAATGCTAAAAAAAAAAAAAATTTGAAGTCTTTAGCGATTTTTGATAAGCTAAATCTGTCACTAGAGTGGGCCCAGACAGGAATATATATATATATATATAACACATCACAAATTTACTTAGGTAATAAACGAAAATAGACCCGTCAACACCCGTCATAACACGACATCGAAAAAAGCCTAGGCCTTCCCATAACGTTCGTCATAAGACTCCCCATCCACCGGAAAATACCCTCACTCATCACACTTCATCGTGCGACCATGTAAGGCCTCGATAAAACCCGTCATCATGCGACCAGGAAAAACCTCCACCATCTCATAACGTTCGTCGTGAGACCTGTCATAACGAGACCTCGAAAAAGCCTAGGCCATCTCACAAGACTTCCCGTCCATCCTCACGCGATCCTAGAATACCCTCGCTCATCACGCAACCATGTAGCGCGCAGATAAGACCAATCATCACGAGATTGGCCCTTTCGTGTGGAGGACGCATGTGGTGCCACGGGTCAGGTGCGGGGGACCCTACCCCGACCAGATGCCCAATTGCGAATAAACGCGGGTGGAGTCATGCCCCACAGGGGGATAAGGAATGTTACGGAGGTATTGCCCGACATTCCATTGCATGGGAAGCAGATGGTGTCACGGATTGAGGGGGATACGGCATGTAGTCCAGGCTTCTCACCTGCCTCCATTTATAACAATGGAAGACAATGACCTCGAGGGGTGACAGAGGTATGCCATCCACCCAAGGCAGGTGCCACACGTAGCGGGCCAAAAATGGGCCCAAATCCCCCCCCATACTACTATTGACTCGAGCATAAAAAATAGTGAGTTCCTCCCGCCGTCTTTCACACAGGTCAGCAGAATGGATCGAGCTGGCTCAAAAGGAGGAGGGACCCTGATTGCAGTCAATGACACCCTCCTTGCTGAGCCACTAGAGGACTTCGGTGCCAGTTGGAGGAACCACGCTGAACTTTGTTGGATGGAAATTAGTCTACCGGACCACAAAAAGCTTCACGCGGGCTCCTTCTACAGATCACCGGACTCGGCTTTGGATACTATCCAAATGCTGGACGACTCAATTACTCGCCTACATGCCAAGCTCCCAAACTCGCGAGTAATTGTGGCTGGAGACTTTAATGTACCAGGTATCGACTGGGATTGCCTCTCTCACATACCTGGTAAACCATGCAAACAACAGTGTGAGGCGGTAATAAGTCTGGCTGACAAGTTTAACCTAGATCAACAAGTCACCAGGCCAACAAGAGGGGCTAACATCTTGGATCTAGCATTCTCGAATATGCCCGGACTCACACAGTCATGTGACACGGTACCAGGTGTGAGTGACCACGATCACGCAGTGATAATGGATGTCAACATCACGGTTATACATAACAAGAGGGCCCCTCGTCATGTCCCAGTCTATAAAAAAGCTGACTGGGAACAAACAAGCATCACAACAGCAGAACTTGAGGTTACGTGTGCGGCCACAGGGACAAAGGAGAGTAGAACCAGTACTCGAGGCTGAGTGAACACGAAAAAAAATCAAGGATAAGTAGACACGAAACCCATTTCTTGGTTAAACAACCAAACAAAATATTGTGGGTCTTGTTTCTATGTGATATGAAAATTCTAATTGTGAACCTGAACGTTATGACAACCTGTCGAATATTTTGATGTCCATGCGTAAATTGATTCTCACCTGCTCTTTTGTTGAGTTGCCCATTATTCTTGCCCAAATGTGTTTTGGTTGAGCTTTCCACAAAGGACTATGGTGTGTGTTTCCCTTGCTCAATATTTGGAAATCAACTTAAAGCCTATTGATTAGTTTGATAACAACAAAGATGTCCGCTTTGATAACAATATGAAACAATGAACTCGAATCGTATTGTAACTCGAACTCGTATTGTAATAACTCTCTACTTCCCTCTCACAGAGAACAATTCTCGTAGATGGTCTTACACTACCATAGTACCTCCAATACTGGTGCCGAGCTTGTCCATGCGAAAATTGATTGTTACTCGCATTTGTTTGTCGATTCGTCCATTATTCTTGCCAAAATGTGTTTTAGTTGCACTTTCCACAAATGACCAAGGTGTGTGTTTTCTTTGTTCAATATTTGCTACTTAACTTTGTTGTAATCTGAGATTATGACATAAAATATGGATAATGTCATCGCTGACTTAATTCGGTAGCAATAAGTCCACGCATGGACAAGCTCCTCACCAGTAGTACCATGGGGTCAAAATTACACTAACAGATATAGTACGGCTAACGCCGCACAATCAGGTCGGATATGCTCACGTGTGAGGAACAGTTCATGGCCCGAGCCCCTTCCAATTTCACTGTTGAGCAGAACTGGATGTTTTTCAAAACTTGTTTGTTGTCCACAGTTGGCCGAAACATCCCAACGAAAAAAGTGGGCAATCGAAGGGAACTACCATGGATTAGTCGCAATATCAAGAGACTGATCGTCAGGAAGCATCGGGCGTACAACTCTGCCAAGCGTCTCCAGGATAATAGTTCATGGGCCAAATTCAGAAAGTTGAGGAAGCTTGTACAGACCTCACTTCACACAGCATACATGGACTACCTAAACCATCTTTTTGATCCTGACGAGAAAACTTCTAAAAGTTTCTGGCGCTTTGTGAAGGAGAAGAAAACCGAGTTTACTGGCGTAGCAACGCTCAACACACCATCGGGGCAAGCAATTAGTGCTGAGGCCAATCTGGAGCGTTAAACAGTCAGTTCACTTCAGTGTTCACCAGGGAGGATATACAGTGCATTCCATCTCTGGAAGGTACTGAGATACAAGCAATGGACCCCATCCGGAAAGCACGACATGGAGTTGAGACACTGCTACAAAAGATGAAGGTCCGGAAGGCGGGCGGACCAGACAACATCACTGCCAGAGTACTGGTGGAGTCTGCCCCCTCAATCTCCTCAACGGTCGCCTTCATCTTCCAACAGTCGCTAGACATGCGCTCAGTGCCACAAGACTGGAAATCCGCCTATGTAACACCGATTTTCAAAAAGGGGAAGAGAAGTGACCCAGCCAACTACAGGCCAGTGTCCCTGACTTGCTTGTTGTGCAAGCTCCTGGAACACATCTTGGTTAGCAACATCATGAACCACCTTGACAGACATCAAGTGCTTATGGACTATCAACATGGCTTTAGGGCCGGCCGATCATGTGAAACACAATTGGTTGCTGTAACCAATGACCTGGGTGGTGCCCTCAACACGAAATATCAAGTTGACATGGCCGTGTTAGACTTTTTTAAAGCATTTGATAAAGTGTCACATGAACGCCTTCTACGGAAAATCGAACACTACGGCATCTGTGGTGACACGCTCGGTTGGATCCGTGCCTTTCTCAGTGGCAGGTCACAGGCAGTTGTGGTGGACGGGGCAACATCAGACTTCTCGTCGGTGTCATCGGGGGTCCCTCAGGGGTCCGTCATGGGGC
This sequence comes from Terebella lapidaria, assembly GCA_949152475.1. Classification (NCBI taxonomy): domain Eukaryota; kingdom Metazoa; phylum Annelida; class Polychaeta; order Terebellida; family Terebellidae; genus Terebella; species Terebella lapidaria. The sequence goes on from OX424555.1 coordinate 76,530,509, forward strand.
CCATGTTATTTTTGCTCTATATAAATGACATTGGGCTCAATACAACATCTACCATCAAACTGTTTGCAGACGATTGCCTTGTTTACAGGGTGATTAGATCATCTGAGGACGTGCTGTTGCTGCAACAGGATCTGGACAACCTGATGAACTGGGCAGGAAAGTGGCAGATGGCATTTAATGTTAAAAAATGTCACATCATGCGTGTCACAAATGCACGGAAGTATGTTGTGGACGGTGACTATTACATGGGTAATGAAGCCCTGGAGTGGACTGATGCTGCTTCGTATCTTGGAGTGACAGTTACCAACAAGCTGTCATGGTCTCCTCATATGAACAGTACAGCGGCCAAGGCTCGACGAACTCTTGGTTTCTTGTGGCGGAATATAGGGCGGTGCCCATGGCCCATTAAACAGAAGGCCTACATGTCTCTGGTGCGCCCCATTATGGGGTACGGGGGTGTGATCTGGGACCCTTACTACAAGCAGGACATCAACCGGTTGGAGAAGGTACAGAGGTCGGCGGCAAGGTTTGTGATGGGCAAGCGCCACCTGTGGTATGATCCGGCCAAGGACAGTGTCACGGAGATGATCGCCGATTTGGGCTGGCCATCACTACAGCACAGGAGGAACACTAGCACCGTAACCTTGCTTTACAAAGGCAGGCACGGCCTGTCAGTGTCATCACCTGACTGCATCGCCCAGCCTGCAAATACGAGAGCTCGGCGGTCCAGAGCTCACCAGGACACCCTGACTGTCCCACAGTCCAATCTCATCTCATACCAGCACTCTTTTGTGCCCCGGGCCGCACGCCTGTGGAACAGTCTTCCAGCAGCTGCTATCCAAGCCTCTACGCTTGAGAACTTTAAGGCTAACCTAGCTGGATGGAGATCAGGGTAAATGAACTCAAAACATTCCCAAATCTGGACTGATATACTGCTAGTATTAAATTGTGTATATGTTCTGATTGTATTCTCATTGTATCGTATGTTCTAACATGTATCTTCACCCCGTGCAATGCTCAGCTGCTTGAACGTGATATCCAGTACTGGACTTTGTTCAATAAATGAAGATGTAGATAGATAGACCTTATTGATACGCATAGAAAATAGGGAAATATATCCATAACTTGAATGCAATAAACAAATCCAGACTCATTGACATGTATTGACTAGTCATTTTGAATATATATTTATGCCATATATACATGAAGCACATAGTGAGGGGAAATATATTAAACCTGATAACTCAACGACTGCAGCCTTGTTTATATCTTAAGAGAATCTATAACAATAACGGCTAATATTGATGTAATTAACACAACAAAAATTTTATGATGCCAATGAAAAACATAGAATGGAAAACTTAGCAGAATCAAAGTCCGACCAAACATGTCACTCCAGAAATACACTGGAGTCATCAGAGAAAACAGTATGTAATGTGTATTCTAACCCCTCATACTCTTACACCTGATCGAATTATAGACAGTTGTTCAATAACTTGTAAAAACTAATCCATAACAAACCCCATCAATTAAGTGTATTATTATCCATAAGTACCGAATCTCAAGCCAAAACGCCACTGACTTAATGCTGTTGGACTGTTTCGGGGTGCATGTGGGGGCCTACATGCTTTTAAAGGCACAGATGAATTAAATTTACATATATAAATATATACATATACGCACACCCAGCGTATATCCAAAAACAATTGCAGTGAACAATGTCAATGCAGTGAGACATGAATGAATAACAATAATGACGAATACTAATGTAATTAACACCAACGTCACAAGATTTTGATAATTTCGATAAAAGAAAGCCTAAAATGGAACACTTGATAGACTTAAAGCCAGATCAAACATGTCAATCTGAAATTACACTGAGTCATCAGGGAAAACATGTATGATGTAGCCTAATGTGTAATATGTGGCCTAGTCCCTCAGACATGTACTGTCACTGATCAAACTATAGACTGGTATACAATTGTCCAATAACTTATGAAAACTATTCATTCATCTATAACAAACCCGATGAATTAGGTGCATGATGAGTCCATAACTAATCTACCAAATCCCAAGCCAAAACGCCACGGAGTTATTGATATTGCACTGTTTCGGGGTGCATGTGGGGGCTTGCATGCTTTTACAGGCATTACATCAACAGATAAATTATTTTGCCGACTATCACCATCCATATACGCGATAACCGTGTATATCCAAACACATTTGCAGTGAACATTGTCAATGCAGTGAGTCATGAGCTTATGACACGGTCCCGTTCCAGTGACTGAGTCGAAGTCGTACATACGACTATAAAATAGTCGTGCTGATGAAACTACCCTATAGGGTAGTTTCATCAGCACGACTATTTTATAGTCGTATGTACGACTTCGACTCAGTCACTGGAACGGGACCGTGTCAAAAATCCGTTGGTCACGGCATTGACACGGTTAATCTAAAACGGTTTCATATTGTCAAGGATCCACTATTTTACATGATCACAGTTGATAATATCTACCGTCTATTACGAACGATCTTTTGTTATTAACATTATTATAATAGATTGGGATATTTTTTGTGTATGTATCCTCATTCAGAGAAAATATACATGTATATTTGCCTATCACTTATGAATGTCAATTAGAACAACATTGATACATTCACGATCATAAATTAATTGTTTCACTACTTTCATCCATCGAGCTTATTGTGCGTCGTTTTGCTGAAACATATTTCTATAAAGCTGCCATACCAGTGTGTTTGTGGCAGCGGCAAGGTTTGCGAAGACAGTTGCCTCAAAACGACGACCACACAGCGAAAATCAACGTCTACATACAACTCCACATGGGCTCAACAAAATTTTGTAGGACCATACTTTTGGCATAATCAGAACCAGCTGTACGTCTACACTATTTACCGCGATAGTAACAAATGAATATCATCATCAATATATGATAAAAGCCGTCATCAACAATATCATTTCCTAATCTTTTTTCATGTTTTCCTCACCAGGAGGTAAATATTTCAAAATTCTTTGTGATGCCTTATATTAGCATAGGCTCAGTAGATCTGAGTGCAAATTTGTACTGTAGAATGCAAAATGACAGATGGGATTCACAAAATACAAAAACCTCGCAAATTGATGCAGTATGTAACGCACAGTGTTCGCACAGTGTAATGGTTGTGTCTGTTGCCGCTGTACATGTACATTCATTTGTATTTTTAATGACATTAGGCCATATGGAATATTGTTTTCGACCTCTCCTTGACCACTTCGAATTTCCTCAATACATGACTGTATTCGCCTTTCACAGAATAGGAAGGCAGGAAAGATAAATACATATGGTGACAATTTACTTTGGCGAATACTGCCGTTTATAACCATATGTTGTGACCATGTTATGACCCTTGTACATATCTTCTATGTCATAGAACTTATTATTCATGATATAATGTTTTTTTTTTTTGTTTTTTTTGTTTTTTTTTTGCTTTTTAAGGTTTATCAACAAAATTCACATACAAAAATGTTCATATATTTGAATGCTCCTATCTGATCCAAAAAAGAAAATGAGAAAAAGAACATATACATCTACACACATTATGTAGCTAGTTGGCATTTTGATATAATGTTCATAATTTGATAGAAATTTTCAGGAGGCCAGTTCATTAACTATTAAGTATATAGTGGCTATATTACGTAACCAATAATGTAAAGCAGGAGCTCAGAGCGAGACATTTCTCACAAACAATCATCAAATATCCCTAGACAGTGTGATTACGAGATGCTACAGTGAGCTTTAACAGTGAGCTATACAGTTAGCCTATCGTGAAAAGAAAAGTACTACTAATATTTGGCCTCTAGCCCTACAAACATGGGTGCAAGTATCATACGCTGTGTTTTAATACTACTCACCCACTAAATGAATGCCATTTGGTCGCTCTGTCACCTTTTTAATCCTTATAGAATATAGAGGAAAGCGCAGGATATGATACTTGGACTCATATGTGTATACCACTTCACATCATTATCTTAAATGCACGGATATTTCAGGCCACTGCGAATGGGAAGGAGGGGTGGGGGAGAAAAATTGACTTTGCATGATCTATGCGTAAAAACCGGGTGAAAAGATCAGCTCATTACTATGGAATTCACATTACGAACCGCGAGCTGCGACCTGCGTACTGCGAGCTGCGACCTGCGAGCTAGTATAGAAACGAGAAATGATATCTTATATATGGCTTATTCCGTAGTAAACCATGGTTTAATACGGAAAACGTATATAGACCTACCAAATATTCAAGTTGTATTCTGTTTCACACAGGTCTCAGTTTGTAACATGAGCTCGCAGGTCGCAGTTTGTACCTCGCAGGTCGCAGTTTTACATCGCAGGTCGCAGGTATTCCCTAGCAGGTCGCAGTTATAACTCGCAGGTCACATGTCTATATCACTTTATAGCTCGCAGCTCGCACTTACGCAGGTCGCAGCTCGCGGTTCGTGATGGGAATTCCATACATTACAGTTCAAACTGTTGAGTTGTATTAAATTTTGTCATTTGTATCGCCCAACAGATACAACACAATTATTGCGAGACCACTCCAAAGCCGTGTAACCGCACATTGGGAATGACAACTTTGTGGTTTAATGCACGGCCCCCTAACGACTCCGACTATTGAGGTACGACTAAGCCAATAGTCGTGTTGGTGAAACTAACCTAATAAGACATTCGGTGACACTCCAGTAATGGATTATACCTCTTTTAGGCTCTTTATCGTGGGGTCGCCAAACTATACATGTCTGAGGGGTATTAGGGATGACCTAACGTCCTTGACCTGAATTTTTTTTTTTGCTGAGTTGGGATTTTTCATTCTCGTCGATATCTCGGAAACCGTTACGGTGCTTCATAGAGCGCCCGTTTCGGACTTTCCACCCTAGACAGATATGTCTTAGGGGTATCGATTTTGTCCTTAACGTACAGGTCTCATTGGGATCTTCGCACTTGATCATGTTTTGAGTCAACATATCAGTCAGAATTTTGTTTTTCTCATGCTTCACACTGAAATGCCCCCAAGGCCTTTAAGCCTTGACGTCTAGTTGTTTGTGTGATGAAAACCAGTGAAGAAATGTTTTTTATTGTATTCTCCACAAGCTCGATATGTTTTTAGTACCTAAAGAGTCCACTTCACGTGTACATACTATTCATGGGAGAAATAAAACGAAAGATTGAAGTTGACTGAACTTAATGATACATTCATGAACTATGACCCTAAGCAAACTGAAATGAATTCGGACGAGGGAGGATAAGTGTGAATTATGATTAGTTGTTACTTTGTGATTTCATGGAAGGATACGTTGTGAACAAAACAAAACTTTTGAATGAAATGACATACCTTATATGTATCCCTTGTCCACGGTCAGAATAGCTGAATTTTTTAAATGTCTTTAATACTATGAAATATTTGATTTAAACCGAGATTTCTTTGAGGTAGACTTTAGTTATATCATGGTTTATCGGCTTGATCTAAATCATGATTTGAGTCACTTAATTAAATCAAACTATTTAAATCAGACAACCCTGCTTCTGGGCTATAAACAATATACAAGTACATGCTATAAACAATATACAAGTACATGGACTTTAAGGCAACAATGATACGGTTTACATGGGAAAAATAATGTCTTTTATTCATAATTCATAGGTCTTACACTTTCGAGTTTCTCAGTCATGCTGAATCCACGGTTTGTAATTTTGACATGAGCAATTGGTGAAGCTTTCTGAATGAATGTCGTTTATTTTACATCGCATAAAATCAGTTACATACAGAGTAAAAACACCATATGATAACTCAAGCTCACAGAGCTTCTGCGGGATGATACGGGTATAATATATTAAAACATTATCGGCCACACAATGTAACCAATACACATGATTGTACATCATTTTACGTGGAGAGCAGTTGTCCATATATATAATCAGCATCATATAGTGCACGTAATGATACGATGAGGGTTAAAACAACTCAGCTTTTAGAAAAGTCACACTTTTAGTATTGATCCATTGTTTCAGATTAATCTTGAAACGAGACAAAGTACTGGTATTTTTCACAGTAAAGTCGATTAGATTCCACAGTTTACAAGATAAATAACGCATTGAGTGATAGCCATATGTCTTAGAATTGTATTTTGGAATAATGAATACACTCTGGTCCCTCAGATTATATGGGGAGACATTTTTTTGCAGCATACTACAAATATATGAGGGTGCAATGTAATGCCTGATTTTATAAGTTTCAACTGCTAATATGTAAGCGCATCGTTTATAAATATCCCAGAGGTTATCCTTTAGTAACAAACCTTCGTAATGAGATACATAATCATCATATATAAGTCGAACTGCGCGCTCGTTAATTTTATCAACTCTTTTCAAGTTGGTTCTGTTGGTAAACATCCATACACAAGAACAATAATTGAAGTTTGATACAATATATGAGTTATAGATAGCTTTGCGACTACTATAGTCAAGATTCCTATTAATGCGTGACATTGCATTAACTTTTTTGGCAGTTTTAGAGCAGATATTAGTAACATGCTTGGTGAAATTCAGATTCTGATCCAGCTCAACTCCTAAGACATTCATTGATTCTGAACCCATCAGTGTGAAACCATTGATTTTAATAGAGTGTTCCGTGGATATAATATTTTTACCAAGAAACATAAGCTGGAATTTATTGGGATTGGCTCTCATGTGATTATGCCTAAACCATTCAATTACCAGGAGAGCTTCAGTTTCAAGAGTATATTTAACATTAGCTATACTCTTGTCCAAATATGATAGGGTATTATCATCTGCATAGTTATAGATTGTACATTTCATTTTCAAATATAAGAGATCATTAATGAAGATATTAAACAATGCGGGTCCGAGTATCGATCCCTGTGGCACACCTTTTTTATTAGTGACCCAGGAACTTGCTGTGTCATTTATTTTGACGCGTTGTAATCGGTCGCATATATATGTTTTCAAAAGTTGGCAGGATTCTATGTCAATCCCATACTTGTGAAGCTTGGTCAGTAACAGACCGTGTGGAATACAGTCGAATGCTTTTGACAAGTCTATGGCAATGGCCCCAATAAATTGATGTTGGTCGAATGCAAGACGCCAATCTTCTACCAGCAGAGATAGAATATCTTTGCAGTCATGTTTTTTCCTAAAACCAGATAATAAGGGGTGAAATATGGCATTGGTGAATTGCTTCAGTTGATTATTCATTACCCGTTCATATATTTTTGATAAAACTGGTAATAGATTAATAGAACGGTAATTATCTTTATCCAGTTTATCCTTCTTTTTGAAGACTGGACTTATATTTGATTTTTTAAGTTTTTCCGGGAATATGCTATGACTTATACATGCATTTATAAGGCTCGTCAATGGAGCAGCCAGTTCATTTTTCAACGTTTTCACAAATATTGGGGATATCGCATCGTATCCCGGGGCCTTGTCTTTCTTCAGGTCATTAATAATCTTTATGACTTCAGTGGTTGAAGTTTTTGAAAATTTGAAGGGAAAATGATTGCATTTGGAATCAATTGTTTTTATGGAAGGATGATCTTTATAAATATCTATAATGTCAACAAGAGGTTTTGTCATATCTTCGATTTTCCCTATATCATCTCCAATTGAGACGAAAAAGTCATTGAAAGGTGTCACATATGGCACTCTCATCAGTGATTAATTTCTCATTTTCCCTTAGTATTATATCGTCACATATCAATGAACTATTCGCGAAAAACGGTGAGACAGTTTTCCAGAAATGGGCGTTAGATGTTCCATTTCTGCATCGTCTAATGAAATATTTATGGACTATTGAACGTTTCATACTGTTCACTTTATTTCGTTTTTGTTTATATATTGCATGAAAATACTTTGATCGCGATTTGTAGTATTTATTTCGGAACATATTACGGATATAAATTGCTGACTTCAGTTCACCAGTCATGAATGGGAAATCCTTCTTCTTAAGTCTTCTAGTTAGCAATTGGGCAGCATCATTGAATATTTTAATCAATGAATCATGAAAATCAGTGAATGCTTTGTTTGGATCAGGATCTGATTCATATATATTTTCGAGGGCTAGAGCCTCCCTAACATTCATATAATCTATTTGGTTCACCTTCCGATATGTTACAGCTTTGGAACATGGTTTGGGTACATGTTTCCTCATCACCGAGCCAATAATATTATGAAAGTCTGAAATTCCAACATCAATTGAAAAGCTTTTCATGAAACGTCTTTTTGGTTAGTCAGGAATACATCGAGTAAGGTAGGAGTAAATGACTTGAAACATGTAGGCGACGTTATGATATTTTGTAGATCATATACAGGCATGATTTCAGTCAACAAGCAAGTATGGAACAGGTTGAAGTTCAAGTCACCAACTAATATTACATTGTCAAACATTGTTACAATTTTGCTGAGTAAATCATGAAAACACTTTTCAAATTCGTTATTATGTACAAGCGGATTCTTGTATGAGTGGATGAATGACCACTTATCAGATTGATCAAATATGAGTTCTAGGCACATGAGTTCTATGTCTGAATGTAGGTTATTGATTTCTATATTAAGTTCCCTGTGTGGGATTTTACTAGAGACATAAACCATCATTCCTCCACTGTTTTTTCTTTTATCTTTCCTAAACAATGAGTAGCCTTGAATATGGAATAGGGTATTATTATCAGCTGAATCTAATTTACATTCACTGAGAGCCAAGACATCAACAAAATTATTATGCAGGATATATTTAACCTCATCAAATTTGGAGCGCAGTCCATTCACATTCAAGTGGGCATATATTATGTTATAAGGATATTTTAGTTTCAAGGCTCTCAATATTCATTCCATACAATGGTACTTCACTATTTGTCACATTGGATGGAAAGCATTCAGGATCATGTACACAGTGTTGATGATAGTCATCTTCATGTTCACAATTACAATCAGTTACAGTAAGTATATTACTTAATCCTTCTGATACGTTACTGGTATATGTACTTAAACAACTTGAGTTACCACTTATATCATCATATTCATCATCGGTCACTATGTCACCATTATATACATCGTCGGACACTATGTCACCATTATATTCATCATCGGGCACTATGTCACCATTATCTTCATCCTCGGGCACTATGTCACCATCATATTCATCATCGGTCACTATGTCACCATCATATTCATCATCGGTCACCATGTCACCATTATATTCATCATCGGGCACTATGTCACCATTATATTCATCATCGGTCACTATGTCACCATTATATACATTGTCGGGCACTATGTCACCATCATAATCATCATCGGTCACTATGTCACCATTATATACATTGTCGGGCACTATGGGACCATCATATTCATCATCGGTCACTATGTCACCATTATCTTCATCCTCGGGCACTATGTCACCATCATATTCATCATCGGTCACTATGTCACCATTATATTCATCATCGGTCACTATGTCACCATTATATACATTGTCGGGCACTATGTCACCATCATAATCATCATCGGTCACTATGTCACCATTATATACATTGTCGGGCACTATGGGACCATCATATTCATCATCGGGCACTATGTCACCATTATCTTCATCCTCGGGCACTATGTCACCATCATATTCATCATCGGTCACTATGTCACCATTATATTCATCATCGGTCACTATGTCACCATTATATTCATCATCGGGCACTATGTCACCATCATATTCATCATCGGTCACTATGTCACCCGTATTCACAATATTAGTATGATTAATCATGCTAGTACTTATCACCCTGCAACATATCTTAAGTCGGTGACGACCTATTTCTTTTGTCTAGGGGTCAGGTCATGTTATTGTCACCGACTTGAACTCAGATTTTTTGGACGAAACCTCGACACTCTGTAAGAAAAATTCAATTTCTGCAAAATGAAGCACACATACAGTAACTGAGGGGGGTGATACGATGTCCGAGATACAATTGCCCATTTATATAATTCACAAATGTTAGTAGCAATTGATATTCCCCAGAAATAAGGTTTCTTCCGCCGAGATATATCCCAATTTTGACACGGTGATCAAAATCATCGTCATTTTCAAGAACTTCTGGACATTGTATTTCAATAATCTCCACACGGGAGTTACGATGATCATCTCATGTTTCATATATCCAGTGCATATGCACAAATATATTGTAATTTTTCAGTTATTCCCAAATTACTCCCCATGCTTGTCGTGACACCGATTTGAGTCAAGCGTCACCGACTTAGGAATACATTTTATAGAGTATGACATACCCATTCTGTAAGTGAGTGCAAGTGTACAATGATTTCTTACGGTTATAGCGATGTCATACTCGTGGTGTCGTGGTCCGCATGTACCGGTAGTAATATATTGTGTAGTATACATCCCAACAACATTTCGTAAGACCGGGTTATTGATATAATTGTTTTTCGAAGCTGCAGATTCGACTGAGACCACATTGTGACGGGGGCCACATTATGAATTGCTATTGCACATTTCCAATTATGAATTTGAGCATAACTATGAAACGAAAATAATATAAACATTTGCTTTATGATGTTGTAATACAGACCGTTGATTGAACATCGGTGGTGGCTACTGCTTTTTACGTTTTTCCGTGGAGATATACCAGTCCTTTTCTGGGAAACTAACATCTTAAGACGGTGACGCTTGACTCAAATCTGTGACACGACAAACATGTGGAGTAATTTAGGAATAACTGAAAAATTACATAATATTTGTGCAAATGCATCGGATGTGTGAAACCTGAGATGATTATCGTAACCCCCGTGTAGAGATTATTGAAATACAATGTCCGGAAGGTTTTGGAAATGACGATGAATGTGATCGCCGTGTAAAAATTGGGGTAAATATCGGCGGAAGAAACCTTAATCTGGGGAATATCAACCGCTACTAACATTTGTAAATTAAATACACGGGCAGTAGTATCTCGGACATCGTATCATCCCCCTCAGTTACTCTATATATGCATCAAATTGCAGAAATTTAATTTTTCTTAGCGTGTGTCGATTTTCTGTCCAAAAATTCTGAGCTCAAGTCGGTGACAATAACATGACCTGACCCCTAGACAAAAGAAATAGGTCAGTCACCGCCTTAAGATATGTTGCAGGGTGTTATGGGATAGTGACACTCATTATTTAAAACCATATGATTGTTCTCACTATCTACATGTATGTCAGTCTCACAATCAATCTCAATAGCACACAAATCCAATACATTTGAGACTCCACATCTATGACTGTTGTAACATGGTGCATCACAGCCTCCATCGTATAACATACTATCACATAAATTACATACCTTAGCTAAAATACTATCATAATTCACTGGGTGGCCTGACCTTCTTCGGCTCAAGCTCAGTTTAAACACATTTTACTTTTGTGTCCAGAACACCAACACTTGTCACACTGTATGGGACTGCCGTTCTTGCACCGATCGGCTGAGTGGTTGCGCTCCCCACAGTACGTGCTGCCACCAGTCTGGGAGTGACGAGGTCCTTCCACCGTGTGTTGTCGTTGAGGGTGGGGCCAACTCCAGGACTGTTGGTACTGTTCATGATCAACAGGGAGGTTACGCTCGTTGTCTCGTACTGCCTCAAGGATGCATAGCATCCCATGGTGTTGCTGCCATTACCAGTTGGACCGCGGCCCCAGTATGGATCTGGAGTGTCCTCCACAATAGTCTGCCCTGCGAGTGACATCAGTTCATCACGAAACGCTGCACAGTGATTCATTTTCAGTAGGACCACCTCGTGCACAATGTCTTTGCGATGGTTCATCCATCGGGAGTCGTGACGGTCAAGGTTCTCCTTTGCGACGAGATGCACACTTGGGCCGTCTGGTGCATTCATGATCTGGTCTACAGCATCTTGTTTGTGGGCCATTCATGCACGTCTGTACTGAATCAACTGTTCTGCACAATGGAATTCTCGACCTTGAGCGTGAAGAGAACACGGGAAGAAGTTAGATAATGGGTCGTCCTTGCCTATGAAAAATCTTGGACCGTTGGTCTGTGCTTTCCTGGTCGAGGTTTTCTCCGAACTCGGGTACAGCTTTGGTGAGAATGCTGATCTCACTCCATGTCTGAGTTCAACTTTGAGTTCAGCGAGCATCCTGTCAACTCCAAACTGAGTCAGGTGTTAAGCTGCCGTCAGACTATGCGAGTCAGTCGCAGCGACCGAGTCGCAGGTCCCCGGTCGCATGTCCGGTCGCATAGTGTGACATGGGCGTGCGACTCAGTCGCAGGTGAGGTGCGACTCAGTCGCATGTATCAAACGTGTTCGATTTCATGCGACTGAGTCGCATGTGATTAACCAATCGCGATGGTGAGTATTGTCACGTGAAATTTCAAAATAGACCGACCACATGCGGACAGTTGAATCGACAAGATGGAGTGGACACAGGCTGCCGACGATAATCTTGTGGACATCTGGGAAATGACTCCCTCGCTCTTTGATGTTAGCAGTTCAGAATACAGGAACAGAGACAAAAGAGCCTCGGCGCTGACGACCATCTCTGAGAAGCTACAAACATCTGGTAATTTACAACTGAGTGGGCATAGATCTACTAAATATGGTTCACTAAAATATTAATTACTAGTACACTGAGCTCACTGCCGATGTTGACCAGTGCATTATCCATTTCTAAAATGTAGGCCCAAAGTCACGAACGTCGACTAACATATTAAGCCCACACCATGCTGCAGTACTGATATCGATCTGGATCTAGGTTGATTCACGAAAGTGAGTCCATAAACCGACACCTCAAATGTAGGCATTTTTACCAGCTGTTTACAAGGTTATAAAATCTGATGAAGGAAAGGGCGATTTACCCAATACGTATAGGCCTACCGTGCATTGGATTTCAAATAACATCCATGTAGGGGAGACCCGGGCACAGCGTTCATGCTACATATGTTTGTTGGGATATTTATCAGCAGTTCTTCTTTTTTATAATAGACAGAAAATATAAGAAAACCTTCGAAAGAAATGAGCCACTCCTGTTCCTCACACAGGTGTAGGGTAACTTTCTCCAAGTTAGCTCCAGGTGTATGCTACACCAATGGTAGGCTTACAGAGCGATATCAGAGCCACCTGGAGCTGGCTATTTGAATAGCCTTATATTGGCCAGAGATAAAAAAAAAAAGGCTGACGGGTTTAATGGCATTCATTTTGAATATCATACTTTACATGGGGATCAAATTTCCACATAGCCAATGACTTTGGTTCAGGCTGACATAAGGCCTAACATGTTAGTAGGCTAACATAAACAAGAAAATTTATTTACAACACATGCATATTCGTTTCCTTTCTATAAATCGTCTGCATTAAAAAAAATAGTAGACCTGGATAGAAAACATGTTTAATGATGCCACAATACATCACTAAAAAATTAACGATATCTGGTATCTGTAAATCCTCAGGTACAGTATAAGGGGTAGATCCATGAATTCGGGACAAGGGGTGTCAATCAGCGTGAAGTGCGACGAAAGCGAGCCCGGAAATTTCATTAGTATTTTTTCTCATCAAAAAAATGTCAGATTTCCAAAGGCTGAGTGGATAGGGTCGTGACTGTCGAAGGAATGGCATTCAGAGTGCCGTATGAATCCGGAAGGGTGCTTTCGAAATTCAAAATTCTGTCACCCGACGTTGAGCTGTAAATTACAGACATTTTGTGTTCTTCCACAATCAATGCAAGTGTTAGTTGCCCACATCGTGAAAATAATTTGCCAGCATTTTGGAAATGCATTTATGCAGTGGACGAGTAGGCCTACATGTAAGCTAGCAATTGAGGTGTCATGTACCATACGTACACCATATATGCTTAATATTATCTAGATTTATGCACAAAAAGCTAAACTTGATGTACACAACTTGTCTACGCATGACGCATAATTTAAGTTGTATGAGGTAGACCTACATATATTAGCCATTGATTAGTCTTGGTTGAATCAGTCCTACACGTCGAGTTTTAATGGTCATCCACCAAGGCCAGACTGGACTAAGCCGGCATCGGTATGTTAGGCTATATCGTAAGTTGGTAACAATGAGCTATATTGGTTGGGAAGATCAATGGGAGATATGTGCCGGGACTGTGTTGTCCCAGTGTACCCTAAACGCCACGTGATGATCACGCATTTCTATACACGGCTACGCTGATGTAACCATAGTTACCGTGCGTTTAGATACTACACGTATTGCTGATACAGTAAAACTGAGCTAAGTAGGTAGTCATGCAACATCTCGTTCAACTTACTATTGTATCCATATAACAGGAGCGGATCCAGGAATTTGGCATGGTGGAGGGGGCATTTTATATTTTCAAGCCTAAACGCGATTATAGCTCCTCTCGGTTCGGGGCCGTAATTATTAGTAAGCTTCTTGGGAAAGTTTTGGATATTCTGGTATCCCAGAGGATATCTATTAGGTGTAGTTTATAGTTTACAATAGTGTACAAAGTACAGCTGTATTTGTTATGGGGCTAGGCTTACTCATTTCGGTCTGGAGGTAAGCCGAGTTGGATTTTTAGGCATAGTATTTCAGATGATTTCAGGCGTTCTTTACTATATTTGTATAGTTCAGATGTTCATAAATATATTAACATTCCTGACTGAGGGGTTGGGGCGCCTTAAAGCTCGGAAGAAATTGGTGGATTTCAGTACTTTACTAAACATGATTTATGAGGTGTATGTTACAACTGTATGTGTGCCCTTGGCGCACCGGATGCACCCTCGCCCACTACAGTATACTAGTATTAAAACCTCGTTATTTTGTTTCACAGATTGTAGAATACTGGTGAATGTAAAGCTCCGTATATGTATAATTTATGTTGAATTGTACAATATTATTCCATATTACCATGGGAGATTAAACAATTGTTTCAGAAGAGATAATCAATATTCTGTCAATATAAAGGCAAACAGGTCGCATTTATTTAAATGTTTCGTTTAGTAGTAAAATGTCAGTAAGAAAGTACCCACCCTATATATTTTGTAAAAATGCAGCACCAATAACTTATAACGGTAAAATATAAAATAAACTATTAAAAATGGAAGAGGCTTCTTTCCCTGTAGAATCACGGTCTGTGGTGAAAATTTAATTCCACACATGTCATCACAAATATTAGGATGATGGAACATGTCATCACAATTATCAGGGTCGGATCGAGCAACCCCCCCCCCCCCCCCCAAATGTTCCTCCAAGAATTATACTGTATCGATTAACCATCTCTCAAGCATTCAATTATTCTGATTAGTTTTCCAGTTTTGTTATAACTGTTAACCTATCTTAGACCTCAGGCTAATTGATTTTTTACGAGGGGAGAAAATTTACTAAGTGAGTACTGTAGGTAAACCGTAACTTAATCACCGAAAACATTTGAAATATAAATCCTCTTTATTCCACAGTGAAGGAGATAACATCCCGCATGCGGTCACTCCGAACGCAGTACTCAAAGACGTTGAAGTTTGAACCGAGCGGGTCAAAGGGAAAAAAATTGACTGAGCGTCAGAAATGGCTAACCAGGAGGCTCAACTTCTTGAAAAAGAACATTGTGGCCAAGGAGAGTCGAAGTAACATGAAAGTGAGTAGTGTTATTTTATTGCAAGTATTTAGTCACAATATGTGTCGATAGGTACACAGATATTGAATGCATCAATTTCGTACTAGGAGATAGTGTTACATGTACATATTCTAGTAATGCATTTGACTACATTGAAATTTGTCACTAACTACACGGTGGCCACCCATTCCGCGTTATTGTTGGTTAAAATTATAATTCTTCGTTTCTTACAGGGTCCGCGGTATTATGGTAAGAAATACACTGGAGTTTCGACGAGTTCCTTGTAAAATGCGATAAATTCATACAGATACACAAAGTATTTGCGTACAACAATAGTTCCACAGAATATCGGAATTTCTCAGTGGTGTATTGATAATAGTTGATATTTATTGGTCGAATCATCATTTTAATAATCTCGACAATCAGTACATGCAATAGTTCGATTGAAAGCAGAAGTGCGATAACCAGTGCAAGCCATAACCCGAGGCAGTATTTGGAACGGAACTCCAACGTTGACTCCGAACCGGCCTTCTGGACGCTATACGGCCTCAGATTCTCATTAAAAATTGCAAGCACAGTTGTTCTGACGAAATCAGCAACAACGCGGAACAGGTGGCCAACGTGAAACAGTTGATTAACAAATTTTGCCTCACGCAGATACATAGTCATCGGGTGGAATTTTACAGTAACAAACTCTGTGTATTAATGTATTCGTGCCCCCCCCCCCTTCCCGCAACCAATAGAACATAAAAATCTGCATTTTTCCATAACAGTAGGGCAACAGTACACTAAGTCGTGTACATTGTCATTTAGACAATCTCATTTTGCCAACTGACAGATCCTTGGGGTGAATTAAAGTATTCACACCATGCATTTCTGATGCTTTTTGCAGCAGAGGAGTGATTTTTGCCGTTCTTCTGTAGCGGCGTTAAACCAGAAGGTGTCTTCTGGCTTTTGTTGTTGTCACTCCTCCATGAACCAGGGATGATCTGGTGCTGATTCGTCTCCGCGTCAACCGAGCCAGGGGGCATGTACACATGTCGTGCACTGGAGTGCACTCTGAGATAGTTGTGGAGTACACAACAAGCCAAAACTACCTTCTCAACCGTCTCTGGTCGCAGATTGATCGTAGTCTGGAGGACCCTGAACCGATTAGCTAAGATTCCAAACGCATTCTCTACAACGCGTCGGGCGCGTGACAACCTGTAGTTGTAGATCCTCTGCTTTCTGGTGAGTTTTCTGTGTGAAAATGGCTTCATTACTTCCTTTGTCAGCTGGAAAGCGTCGTCCGCCACTATGGCATAAGGCAAGGCATCTGACATCCCTGGGAGCTTCTTTGGTGATGGGAATTCGATACTTCTTTTCTCGATTGCCTATCAAATAACACAGTAAAGGAACTGACAAACTAATGAACATGCTATATGTTTCTCACATCGATCATAATTTATTTTGGACTGGTTTTCCATAAATATCCCGTATATACGGAAGCGCAGAACGGCCAGTTACTTTTTTTTAAAGTGTTTTATTTTTACATTTATTTTTTTTCAAAATCCTGAAAAATATTTTCCAAATTTTGATTTTTGAATTGTTTTTTTTTTTACTTCTTGATTTCATCTTTTTCTTTCGAAATTTTCGAAAATTCGAAAAAACGAAAAGTCGAACCTTTGCAGAATCAAAAATCGAGAAAACAAAAACTCAAAAGTTAGAAAAAAGCGAACATTCAAAAATCTAAAATTTCAAAAATATGTTTCTCATTTTTTTCTTTTTTTGGACGCTATATATGGAAAAGGTTCGCACATCATATATATACGTACCTTTCCGAGTGATGAATGCTTGAACACACCCCCATCCGATATCCGTCCCTGGCACCCAACATCAACATATCTGAATTGGTAATCAGCATCAACTAACGCCATCAGAACAATGCTGAAATACTGCTTATAGTTGAAGTATGTTGAACCGCTGTTTCCTGGTGGTCGGATAGCAACATGTTTGCCATCGAGGGCTCCTAAACACAGTGGGAAATTCCATCGCTCTTCAAACTCTTTAGCAATTTCTTGCCAGTCTTCATCCGATGATGGCATCTGTAATACACAGAAACGTTTATCATAATTCTAGTAAAATTTGCCTAGTGCATAATTATATTTTACAGCTCAGCCAGGACACTGAGGGGAGTCAGACGACATCCGAATCCAGCGAATCAGACTCGGCAAGTGAATCTCTCGGAACGATCGCCTCATCCAGCAGAAAGAGCGAAAAAGCACCGCGGAAGAAGAAGAAAGCCCTCACACACTCGCAGGAAGAAATTGATATGCTTAGGAAACTGAACGATTCAGTGACGGAGGTACATGTACCAGTCACGAATGACCCGGATAAGGCATTTGGCGACTTCGTCGCAAGTGAATTGCGCCAGATGGAGGACCCTGTAATTAAATCGTTAATAAAGCAACAAATAACACAGGCTTTGTTCGCTCCGCACATGCCTCCTGTTCATCTATCTTCCGGAAATCAGAGCATGTACCAAATGCAGCCTGTAACACAATTTCCCTACACCTGTACACCTGCGCCAACGAGTGGTCAGTGCATACCTGAAAAAATACCCCTGTAATGTAATTGTCAACTTTGTAAGTGTGGGTATTGTAAATGTGTTACATTTTAATGATTATAATGCTTGATTTTTCGCTCTTATTATTGCGATGGTGAATGATATCGTGACAAACTTCAACTTTTTCTTTTAAGCTCCGCAAAAGGTTTAGTGAATTTGATTGTTCTTGTAGTTGTGCAATGTCTTGATTTCAATATGTTCCGTTCTTGGCGGAGTATGGACCTACTCAGATTCCTGAGATGCCGTTTTGGACTGAAATTTAATATGCTGTAGATTGCCAACTTTTTCGATTGTTGCGATAAAGTATGAAATTGGGTAGAGAATTGCGGTTTGAATGTCAGGCTAATTATGCTTGTTTATAACATGATATCTTTCAGTATTGCAATGATATGAACAGAAAATGGTAAATACTCTGATTTTTCAATCTTGTTCATTTCAGTGTTTTACTCATATTATTATAAATGTTTATATGTTATTTTGAACTTTGCATATTTCATCTGGGGATTGAATGAAATTTCTGCAAATGTTTAAATTTATACTAATGCAACTGAGACAATTAAATGTTGGCACTTCTTCGCAATAATGACTTTTACATGTTCGTTCTCTCTGTTTAGAAATACTGTAAACTTCTTTAATTTCACGTCCACTTGAGTTCGTGTTTTCACGAAATGGACATGATTGCAGCCTTTTAATTTCGCGTTTGCATTTGCAAATCAATTATATTGGTTGTGAAAATTTGCTTCCATAAACTTGGCGTTCATAATAAAAACGCGAAAATTGCGAAAATTAGTGGACGCGAAAAATTCAGGGGTTTGCAGTAGTCCCAATTCATCCTATCAAATGGCATACAGCGTTGACCGACTTGACCGTATTTTGTTCAGGGGTCAGGTCATTTTGTTGTCAACGCTGTAAGGCTATTTTTCTTGGAAGTTCGCGCTGATATATGATGATTGAAAATTTTTTTGGAGAATAGTGACTGCATTAGTTTAGAAATTCGATGCAGTTACTAATGTCATAAATACACTGGTCTTATGTATTTCTGCTATTGTAACGCCTGTGATGTCCAATTATCCACAGGAGACAGATTTGTTCGGAGATGGCCCTCGGTCACGGGTGTGGCCCACAAACATGTAGTTTCCAAGTATTGATCACAAATTTGTCGCAACACTGTATGAACTGGAGGTTTTAAATACTTCAAACTTCATTCGTGAGCCAATAGGCGCGAAGCCATCTAATAATTTATCATTATATCGTGAGGGAAATATAACTACGTATTTATCGACACCAAAATTAATATTTGTCTTTAAATTATTATATGCTTCTACTACTTTTTTATAATGTGTTTCCATGGTCGCGAAATTAAATGGGTGAATATCTATAATATTGACCGCGCGTCAATATTTCTCTCACAACCAAATACGGACTCCGAATACAGGAATTTCAGGTCTCGAATACTGTAAGCTTAACTATTTCGCGAGGACTAAATCTCGCGAATTTGGTGGTTGCAATTTCGCGGGGTTTTGATTAACCCTCAACTGGAATATCGCATCAAACCAAGCAATGTAATCGCGATTTTTTTTTTCGTGCACTATAAAGAATTCGATAAATTCACATTTAAACCTTTGGGTAATGAACCCTTTTTTACCAGTATGTAGAATAATAAAAAAGGCATTTAAAAAATCTGTGTAATTTGGTTTGCTTCGTAAGGTTTGTACCAATAAGCCTATATATGACTGATCCAAGCTGAAAAAAAAGAAACGATGTGAATAAAATATAAGCATCATAATATACTGCAGTATTGTTATTATGTTGGAAATAAAAAACACTAGGATGTTCCATAAAAGTGTGTTTCTGAAATGAAAATATACTTTCTTTTAAATCAATTGTCCAAGTCATCAATTACATATCACGATGGTGAAGATTTATCTGAGTGAATCTAATCCAGAATGAGTCTAAACACCCAAATTGGGATGTCAGACCCCATAATAAATAAATTTATAGGCATCTACTCATTCTCCAAATAATAACTTTTGAAGTCATGATGTGAGTACCTTCATGTAAGTTCCTTGGAGCACTGTGTAGATTGCCTCGCAGGTCTCCAGAACAATCTCGCTAATGGTTGATCTTCCAACACGAAACTGGTAGGAGAGGCTTTGGTAAGATTCCCCTGTAATCATTATAGCATCCGTTGACCTTTCTTTACAAATTATTACTTCATACCTATCCACAGTGTTGCATTCGTTGATATCAAACAACATTCAAATATCAAAACATTCAAATATCAAAATGTGTTAAACAGTAATGTATGTGTATGTAGGTACAAGTTTTGTCAATGTCATTATACTATAACAGGTTATCTAGATCTAAATTATCGTTTTTCACTGTCATTAAACTATAGCAGGTGTATCTATCTAAATGACCGTTTTTCACTGGCATTATACTATAATAGGTGAATATATCTAAATGACAGTTTTAACTGGCATTGTACTATAACAGGTGTAGGCCTATCTATCTAGATGACCGTTCTTCACTAGCATTATAGTATGACAATATCGGTCTTCTCTTTTTAGGTTACCGGACCTTTGGTCCGATAACCTATTGCCGTGGCGTTCCATCTGTCGTCGTCGTCCGTCGTCGTCGTCGTCGTCGTCCACATTTTTTTAATTTTTGTCTTTTTTGCTTACGGGCGAACTTTTCTGAAATATTGCACAAAAATACTTAAAAATAATTCAAGAAGGAAGTATTTTTTAGTTTTTTGATTTTCGCATTTTTTTCAAAATGGCGTCCGTTTTCGACGAAAAATGCCTGATTTTGGACTTTGGCGGCCATTTTCTCAAAATCTGTTCAGTAACTTTTTAGCTTACCGGACCTATGGTCCGATAAGCTATTGTCGTCAGGTTGCGTCCGGCGTCCGTCCGTCGGTGTTGGCGTCGGTGTCGGTGTTGGTGTTGTCAAACGCTGGGAAAAATCTGTTCGATGAATATTGCTGTAATTCACAAAATATGTTCTATAGGCCCATATCTCCGGACCAATTTTTTTTCGTCGATTGAATCGTTTTTTTTCCAAAATGGCGGCCATTTTTGCCGAAAAATGGCCAATTTTGGACTTTGGGGGCCATTTTCTCAAAAAATGTCTGATCAGTTCTGAGATTTTTGTTTCAAAAGATTCCCCTGATATACCTTTGTTATGTGTATAAGTTTCGTTTACATTGAATCGTCGCTCTGCGTGTGGCAGCCATTTTGATTTTTTCGACGTGTCTCAGATAGGTTAAATTAGCCTATGCTTTATAATGGGGACACATTTCTCCTAATATCTCACTTAATATTGGGATTAGACATTAGGAATCAATTGTGCACATATAGGAAATTATATATGCCGAGTATTCTCGTGACCTTGAATTTGACCTTCGACCTAATTTTCAAGGTCACAGCACAAATGGCTAATATTTCGCTTATTATCGACTTTACAGCTTAGGAATCAATTGTCAGCATATAGGAAATGATTTATTCTGAATATTATCGTGACCTTGAATTTGACCTTTGACCTCATTTTCAAGGTCACAGGACAAAATGGCTAATGTCTCGCTTATTATCGACGTTACAGCTTAGGAATCCAGGGAGAGGGCTAGAGCATTTGAACAGTGGGTCAGTTGGCTCCTTGACATTCAAAGCAATGGGACATTCCAAGTTTCAAGATCAGAGCACAAAATCTCTAATATCTTGGTTTTTATCGACTTTACAGCTTAGGCATCAATTGTGGACATATAGGAAATTATATATGCCAAATATTCTTGTGAGCTTAAATTTGACATTTGACCTCAATAAACTGAAACTGATACAAAAGCAAAGAATATCTTTGACAGTATTAGTCAGTTCCATTCTAGTTTCATATCATTGTATATTAGGCTCTAACACGTGAATGATTTGCAATTATTCTCATGACTTCATGACATTGCTTTCAGCTTACATAAAACTGAAACATATATCTTGGGTCCGGTAAGCGCAGAGCCCTACGGTTCTATATTTTTCTTTTTGATACATAACACTCCTCATATGTACTCCTATGATGTCTATAAATTTCGTTGCGCTTGAATCGCTCGAAGTGGGCCATTTTGGCCTAAACTTGGCCCAAATGGGACTTTCCCATGTTAAATTATCCTATGCTTTATAATGGGACACATTATGCCTAATATCTCACTAAATATTGAGATTGGAGACTAGGAATCAATTGTAGACATATAGGAAATGATAGCTGCTTAATATTCTCGTGAGCTTGAATTTGACCTCTGACCTCATTTACAAGGTCAAGAGCACAAAATGGTTAATATCTCGCTTATCGACATATAGGAAATGACTTACGCCGAATATTTTGATGACCTTGAATCTGACCTTTGACTTCATTTTCAAGGTCACAGAAAAAATGGCTAAAATCTTGCTTATTATCGACTTCACACCTTACAAATCAATTGGGGCCCTATAGGAAGCCTAGGAATCAATTATGAACATATAGGAAATGATATAATGCAGATTATTGTCATGACCTTGAATTTGACCTTTGACCTCATTTTCAAGGTCACAGGACAAAATGGCTAATATCTCGCTTATTATCGATTTTGCAGCTTATGAATCAATTGTGGACATATAGGGAATGATATATGCTGAATATATTGTTGTGACCTTGAACTTGACCTCTGACCTCATTTTCAAGGTCAAGAGCACAAAATGGTTAATATCTCGCTTATCGACATATAGGAAATGATTTACGCCGAATATTCTGATGAACTTGAATTTGACCTTTGACTTCATTTTCAAGGTCACAGGGAAAAATGGCTAAAATCTCGTTTGTTATCGACTTCACACCTTACAAATCAATTGGGGCGTTATAGGAAGTGATATATGCTGAATACTGTCATGACCTTGAACTTGACCTTTGACCTTATTTTCAAGGTCAGAGCATTAAATGGCTAATATCTCGCCTAATATCAACTATACAACTCAGGAATCTATTTTGGACATATGGGAAATGATATATTCCGAATATTCTGATGACCTTGAATTTGACGTTTGACATCATTTTCAAAGTAAAAGAACACAATGGCTAATATCTCACTTGTTATTGACTTTAAAGCTTAGGAATCAATTGTGGAATATGGGAACATATGGGAAGTGATGTATGTTGAATATTTAGATGACCCTGAATTTGACATTTGACCTCATTTTCAAGGTCAAAGAACAAAATGGTTAATATCTCGTTTATTATCGACCTTACAACTTTGCAATCAAGTGAGCACATATAGGAAATGAAATGATATATGTATACTGAATATTGTCAAGACCTTGAACTTGACCTTTGATTTAATTTTCAAGTCAGAGCATAAAATGCCTAATATCTTGCTTATTATCAACTTTACAGATTAATAATCAACTGTGAACATATGGTAAATAATATATACTGAATATTGTCATGACTTTGAATTTGAACTTTGACCTCATTTTCAAGGTCAAAGCACAAAATTACAATCAATTTAGCAGATATAGGAAATGATATATGCTGAATATTCTCATGACCTTGAATTTGATCTCATCTCCAAGGTCAGAGCACAAAATGGTTAATATCTTGCCTATTGTCGATTTTGCAGCTTAGGAATCAATTGTGGACATGAAATGATATATATGCTGAATATTCTTGTGACCTTGAATTTGACCTTTGACCTTGTTTTCAAGGTCACGGGACAAAATAGCTAATATATAAGATGTAAAACATTGTCCGGTAACCTTTCTTAGCCCTTGGGCTATTTTTTAATCAGGTGTGAAAATCCCCCCCCCCCCCACACACACACACACTAATTTGCAATATAAGGCAATTATAAATACCTACATGAGCTAAATCAAGAAGAAAGTCATCAGCGATAATTTTAGAATATACATTTCAGCTCCTGCGTACACAAGTCCTCTCAATTTTACAAACGAACCTTCATAGTCGTACTATTTGCATGTATTTTGTATGAAAACTAGGTCTATTAAGATTTCAACACCATCAACGAGGCAGTGTGTGGGCTGGGTATGTTCGAGGTACTGACAAGACCACCATCATGCAGACCAGTAGACAATGACTCTGTAACATACCCGTTGCCAGAAACCTTAAAGTTAAGGCCAGCCTCTCTCCGACGGAGATCGCTTCCCTGAAGCTGGTGTCTTTTTTTCTGATCTCCTCGGCAACCAGTTTCTCCAATTCCTCGAATGAAGTGATATTCATTCGCAGGAAGTTGGTGAATGAGCTCGGATCATTCTCCTTAAGTTCCTGTAGCAGATTACTGTAGGCTCCACTTTCGCTCCGACGTTCCAGCCATGGCTTCACCCACACGCTCCTTTTGTATTTTCTGCTTTGCTTCTGCCTTCTCTTTCGCCTTCTGCGCATAATTTTTGTTGCCAAAAAGGCAACAAGGCGCCGACGCGCATCCTCGTTCATAGTGGAACTACAAAAACACCCGTCTACCAACCGATTCTTTCTAATTCGCGCTCAAATATATTGTCACGTGACATGCGACTCGATCGCACAGTGTGACCAGCGCCGGTCGCAGCGACCAGATCGTATGCGAGTGGATTGCGACTCGGTCGCTGCGACTGACTCGCATAGTCTGACGGCAGCTTTTAAGACCATCAGTCAGAAGTGCAGCGGCGTTGATGCTCCCATCCCTCAATAGGAACCAGTTGTCACAGTCTGCAAAGATTGCATCACATGAATCACAAAGTGTGCGCAAATCAACATTAATGGAGTCAGTCTTTACGTTGAGATCTTTGTCAGTTCGGTGAGTCACACTAGACATGTGCAGTCACAGTGTTGGATCGGGATTTAGCGAGGTTTATAACCGAGCGGAAACCCTCCAGAATATCGTCTTCCTTCGCTCCGTCTATATCCTTTGTGCCAACAACAAGGAATATATTGTTATATACACCAGTTGGCAATTTATCCAACTCATGAGTGAGTGCTGCTAGTGACAAACCACTGATAGCTTTGACTTCTGTGTTCTGTAGCTTGCTGGCATCCACGTTGCGGATTCGGGATGACCCTATGAGTAGGTTTCGCATCGGTGAAGGGATGTCTGTTCTTGCTTGCTTGGTTTCAGAGCGGCGAAGGTTCTCCCAAGTGGTGCTCTGCAGAGCAGCTGTCGATTCAGCTAGGCGTTCCCTCAGGTTAGCAATCTCCTGTTGTGATACTGTATAAAATTACCAGTTCGTAGTTTCGACATATGTTGTGCAGAACCTTCAGTTCGTGTTTACTTGAGAGCTCGGCAATGTGAAATAAACGTGCTACAATTCTACATGAATATTAAAATGATTAAGCCACGTTAACCACAAAGCATTACAACATGGTGGCAGCGGTAAAGCTTATACCCAAGACTGTTGTCTTTTCATAGATCTATATGGTCTATAACTCTGTTAGCGTTGTCATTCACCTCGCTGACGCCGTGCCAATTTCACCCATTATCGCCCACCGGTCGCGGTAGTGTGATTCTCCGGACTGTTGATCTAGATCTGCCCTCAGTAGGCTACACTGTACATGCTATTGTTTGTCTTCGGATAAACTGTCGCTACAAGCAACATGGCAACACAGTCGCAAATTCCCACCATGGACTGGTCAGCATCTGATCTATCAGAATCAATGAGCTTATTCAAGCAGAAGATGGTCCTGTACCTCGAAGATTAGAACGTCACAGATAATGCTGCAAAGAGCAGGAAAATATGCAGAGGTATCGGTGATGAAGGACTAAAGCGTCTAAACGCCAGCGGTCTAACTGATGACAAGAAAAAAGATGCTACAGAGCTCTGGACATTCTTTGAATCACAACTCAGATTGAATGTCAATTTTCGTATCCACAGACTGCACTTGATGCAGTACAGACAACAGAAAGAAGAAACCCTAGATGATTTTGTAACCAGAGCAAAAACACTAGCCCTGAAGTGTCAGTTTACTGAAAATGAACTGCATGAAAGAATCATAGAGCTGGTGATTGCAAGTACGCCACTCGATAGTTTCCGTAAAGAACTGTTAGACAAAGCTGTCGGGTACAAAACAGAAGACATGTTGAAAGAAGGACGGAAACATGAAGCTGTGTTCGCAGGTCGCAATCAACTTCAACAGTTAGAAAAACCGACAAAAGATATACACAGTTTCAAGCCACGGGATCATGAACGAGCACGCCGGGATTGCTCTGTGGAACTGTGCACACGCGGAGAAACTGCCCAGCATATAATGATATATGCAGTGCATGTGGCACACGAGGGCACTGGGCCGATTGTTGCAGGAAAACAACAAAACACAAACATCACAAAACAAGCGGAAGTCGCAGAAAATCACCTGGAAGTCGTGGAAAGTCACCAAGAACTCGAGGAAAGTCACCAGGCCAACGGAGATTCAGATACAGAAACAAAGAGCACAAGAACGAGCAAGTGAACACACTGGGTACAGACACAGAATATGAAACAGACGGTGAAACATATCAAAAGAGCTTTTTCGCCATCACTGTGAGTCATCAATGTCTGGACGCGATCCATGAACGACCAAAGTACCGTGATGCAGCCTTCACAGATCTCAGCATTCAACCACCAGGACTTTTTGGCGACGGCTACAAGCTGAAACTAAAAATCGATACAGGTGCATCTGGCAACACCTTGCCACTCAGAACTTTGAGACAGATGTATGGGCCTGAAGTGAACACAGAGAGGCTACTCACACCAGTCAAGGTAAAGCTGACTGCGTACAATGGTCTGCCAATACCATGTCTAGGCAGTCTAGACATGCTCTGCAAGAACAAAGGTAGCTGGTGGAAAAAAGCCAGGTTCTACGTTGTCGATGTTCCCGGACCAGCGGTTGTTGGACTACCGACGAGTG
This sequence comes from Terebella lapidaria, assembly GCA_949152475.1. Taxonomy (NCBI): domain Eukaryota; kingdom Metazoa; phylum Annelida; class Polychaeta; order Terebellida; family Terebellidae; genus Terebella; species Terebella lapidaria. The sequence continues at coordinate 76,557,659 of OX424555.1, forward strand.
AACTGCTCAACCTGGTCACAATCAATGTTGATTGCATCACCAAGGTGAATGATATCAAGGACCTGAAGCAGATGTACCCGGACCAGTTCGACAAGATTGGAAATCTGCCAGGAAGTGCTAAGCTGGTACTAAAGGAAGACGCAGAGCCCTTTATTGATGCGCCCAGTAAGTGTCCGATTCATGTCAAGGAGATTCGTAAAGAAGAACTGGACATACTAGTCTCCCTAGAGGTGATCCGTAAGGTCGAGGAACATACAGATTGGTGTTCCAGCCTCGCTTACAGCACAAAAAAAGATGGATCCCTTCGAGTATGCCTCGATCCGCAGCGTCTCAACAAAGGCTTGAAACGTTGCACACACAAGATCCCTACACTCGAGGAACTGAATCCTGCATTCGCTAATGCATCATTATTCAGCAAGCTAGACGCAAAAGCTGGTTACTGGGCCATCCACCTGCATGAGGAGTCCCAGCTCCTGACTACATTCCGAACGCCGTTTGGACGTTACTGCTGGAGACGTCTACCATTTGGTTTAAATGTGTCGCAGGACATATTTCAGGCAAAAATGGACCAGCTGATAGAAGATCTCCCAGGTGTTACCTGCATAGCTGACGACATTATCGTCCATGGAGACAATGAGCAAGCCCATGATACAAACCTCATCAACCTCATGAACCGAGCCAAGGAGCGAGGTTTGGTATTCAACAGCGAAAAATGTGACATAAAGAAGACAAGTGTGTCATTCTTCGGGAACACATACACAGCTGGAGGCATCAAGCCAGATCCTCAAAAAGTGCAGGGTATCAAAAAATGCCTGTACCCAAGACCAAAGAAGAACTACAGACATTCATGGGCATGCTAACATATATATCCCAGTTCATTCCCCAACTGGCAGAGAAAGCGCACACGCTCCGTACTCTCCTGAAGAAAGACGTGCCATGGACATGGGACACAGATCAACAGCACTGCTTCGGAACCCTGAAAAAAGCTATCACAGAGGAAGCTTGCCTCAAGTACTACAATGCCAAGGCCCCGGTAACAGTAGAAGTAGACGCCTCACAGAAAGGCTTGGGGGCAGCCCTAATACAGAATGGACGACCTGTTGCATTCGCATCCAAGACACTCACAGACTGTCAATCAAGATACAGTAACATAGAACGTGAGATGCTGGCTGTAGTGTTTGGCATACAGCGATATCACACCTTCCTGTATGCCAGGCCATTCACTATTGTGACAGACCACAAACCACTAGTGAATATCTGTGCAAAACCCATCCATGCAGCACCCCCACGGCTCCAACGGATGTTGCTGAAAATCCAAGGGTATAACTACACAATTGAGTATCGTCCAGGGCCCGAAATGATTCTCGCTGATGCTCTTAGTCGCATCCCCGATGTCAGAAATGATGCCGAGATCAACCTGGACTTGCGAGTCGATGGACTAGACCTCGAAGAAGAGGATGAAGAACACGTAACGACCTTAATCATCAATTTCTCGCTACAAAAAAGAACACAACTCCGTGATGAAACCGAGAAAGATCCTGTCCTGAACAAACTGAAGTCTCTGGTACACAGCGGATGGCCAGAAAACATGAAAGAACTGTCTAAAGACCTAAGACAGTATTGGTCATTTCGAGACGAGTTGGCTATGGAAGCCGGAGTTATCTTCAAGGGACGCCAAATACACATACCCAAATCCATGCAAGAAAACATACTTGAGCAACTGCACCAGGGCCACCAAGGTATCGAGAAGACCAGAATATTGGCCAGAGAAAGTGTGTACTGGGTGAATATAAACGCTGATATAGAAAGACTATGCAAGTCTTGTCTGAGATGCCAGGAGCACCAGATAGAAAATACCAAAGAACCATTGATACCGCATCGACTGCCTGTACGCCCATGGCAGTTCATTGCCTCAGACCTGTTTGAGATCAACGGCAAACAGTACCTCATCACAGTTTACCGCTTCACAAAGTTTCCGCTCGTGGATGCAATGCCATTCCCAGTAACAAGCCAGGCCGTAGCAAACAAGATCAGAGCCTATTGTGCCATCTTTGGTCGACCAGATGAGCTAATGAGCGACAATGGACCCCAATACACTGGACAACCATTCAAAACTTTCACCACCCAGTGGGAAATCAAACACGTCACAAGTTCACCACACTATGCACGCAGCAATGGATTTATTGAAAGACATGTACAGCATGTCAAGCCAATCATCAAGAAAACCCTGGAAAATGGTGGAGATGTGCAACTAGCCCTGTTAAACCTACGTGCAACAGCACTGGACCAAGCTCAGTCATCACCCTCAGAATTAATGTTCGGGCAGCCCACTGTGACACTACTGCCACACCGTGGAGAGCCTGCACCATTCGAACAGCGTGAACGTATGCAATCGAAACGCGACAACATGGTACAACACCATGATGCAAACAGTAGAAACACTGAGTTGCCTGCACTGAAAGTAGGACAGCCTGTCAGAATCCTGAACAAGGAGACAAAAACATGGTGCCCAGGCAAAATCATCGAAAAGTGCAGTGAGCCGCGAAGCTACATTGTGGAGACTACCAATGGATCACGACTAAGGCGGCATTGCAGACATCTGCGTGAGATGGTAGTGCAACCGAAACATGTCAGATTCGCAGCAGAGCCCCAAGTCTCAAGTCCAAGCCATGGCCCGCCAGTGAGCGTACTGCCCGCGGAAGCACCAACGGTACAGCCTGCCACAGAAACACCACCGGTGCCAGAACCTCCTGGCGAGCCTCAAGTTCGGGCTCCAGTCATGCGCACCAGAAGTGGCAGAGTGGTCCGCAAGCCAGAACGCTATAACTAATGATCATGTGACACAATATCGAATTTGGGGCAGAATAATCCCCCGGGTATGAGGGCAGTCTACCCTATGATTACCCTCTATGTGAATAATGTTTTTGTCATGAATCAAATATTTTGATACTTTGATACCTATGATTTGATATGTTCTGATATGTTGACATGTTGATGTGTTTATATTTCATGTGCCATATATACTGAAGAAAGGTTGATAACTCAGTTACAAATGTTTGGTTAATTAATCGTAATTCTTGTGTATCATATACATAGCTGAAAACATAATGTGCTACTTCGTATCAGTATGTTTTATTCTCAACAAGGAGGATGTGATACTGTATAAAATTACCAGTTCGTAGTTTCGACATATGTTGTGCAGAACCTTCAGTTCGTGTTTACTTGAGAGCTCGGCAATGTGAAATAAACGTGCTACAATTCTACATGAATATTAACATGATTAAGCCACGTTAACCACAAAGCATTACAACATCTCCGTGGCAGCTTCTAACCTTAATGTGCGTTCCTTGGAAAGTTCATCATTTAAGGACTTGATTTCCTTGTTCATGCACCTGGTACTTGTTTCCATTGATGACCTAAGATGATTGATGGCAGTGCTCATTTGCTCAACCAGGGTGAGGATCTCATGCATCATCACTGTCATCTTTCTCTCATCTCCTGAAGTGGATGGGACCCTCTGTTGCTTACACGAGGGCTGTTCTGTGAGTAGTCCTGACCTTGCGCCTTTGTAGGGTGCCCTCCGTCGTGCTCTATCTCCAGGGAATCGTGCTTCTTCACAAGAGGCACACAGCATTAAGTCTCCCTGACAGAGTTCGACATCATCATCGATCTTGTCATCTGGGCAGCATCTTCCATGAGGTCCGTTGCACCGCATCTTGGTGTAAGTGTACCCCTTCCCCAACGTGTTAGTAGGCTAGGGGCCTGTTAGCACTGAATCGGTCAAGCGTGACGGATTTTCAGCGAAAGTTGGTCGTAGAAGAACGTGTATTCCAACAGAGTACAGTTAGTAGGACACAGATTAGCCAGTGGGATGAGTCACCATCACCGTTATCACTTTCAAACTACAACTTCAAACCATTTGCACAACAGTTTTTGTAAAAACTTTGAGATATAACGATCTGCCCAAATTTTCGTTTGTTTACATTCGGATATGGAAAGCCAATCTACCCATTCTGTTCATTTATTTATAAGCCAACAACTATATTCTGGACATCGAACGTAGGCTATAGTGTTTCACATTTATATGGTTCAGTGAGACACTATAACCTAGTTACATCACACATCACACATGTATGCAAACACACACGTAGACTACATCTACAGGACACGGGGTATTGAAAGCTATGACAAATTTCGTGGGTATACACTACAGGTAAGTAGTACATGTCATGTCCTCTATGTCACGAGGTTACAGGAAACACGTATTTATATCAATCAGCGTGCTACCGATGACTCGGGATTGTAAATAACACACTATCAATATAGTGGCTATATGCGACAATAGTAACATTCTTAATATAACTGAAATAAGAACCATGCGAGGCCTAAATTCTTGCCTTTGTGTTGATCCAATTTCGAGGAACAACATGGCAAGTGGGGTAAACCAATGATTGTTAGCTACGGGCTGATTACTGGCACCTAAGACGGTCTTTACTGTCGTCCAGATGAGGTGATATCATCATGACTAATGAAGCTGAAAGTGAGACTGTCTTTGAGACCCGGATGCGTGACGTAGTTGTGGGAGGTCACACTCTGATTGGTCTGTCCGTGGGCGTGTCTCTTGGACTGTTCGATGCCATGTGTAGACTGGATCAGCCCTTCACTTCAGATCAATTGGCTAGCTCCGCCAAATGTAAAGAACGGTAAATTTTAACTTTTTATAAACGTGACTACATTTCATTGTCCCTTATTGAGCATGCTTTTTAATTCAGCGAATTTGGTTAATGGATCATGCAGTTTTCCACGGTCGTGGTTCGAATCCCAGCGATTTCTGACATAAATATCTACCTGTAGCCTGTCATTCACACTATCACTATTCTAATACTACGTCATTGTATGCGGTGAAGATGAAATTATGATCTTTGTGTATGATGATGAGTAGCCTTGCTATTTTCCATGACAGATACATTCGAGAGTGGCTCAATCACATGGTAGTTGCTGATGTAGTGGACGTGGATGAAACTGGGTCAAAGTTCGTGTTTCCGGAACACCGCAGGAATGCTCTGACGTCACCTGACCAGCTTGTTCCCGGGACAGCTCCGACTTTCCCTTACATGCTCTTTCCTCATAGGAATGTACTGGACTGCTTTACACTGCATGGACCCAATGGTTAGTACCGATGTAACACTGTACATTTATAAAATTTCGCATGTATTATGTTCTCGTTTTTACCCATACACCATGTTCGGGTGGAATTTAAAATTTCGCGTTTCTATGCCTGACTTGGGACCAGACTAGTGCCAGACATGGGGCCAGTGCTGGTAGTTACTTGCACGTGTATTTTGTAATGGTATATCATTGGTTATAATACGTACACACATGATGCAAGTATTATTGACATGATTGGCCATAGATGCATCTTTGCATTCACAATATATTGTAACATATGTTCGCAATATAGACTAGTGTAAGTATAACATAATAGCACTAGTGATTATCAAGACTGTTTATCCAATAAAGTGTCTTTGAATTGTTATTTGTGACCAAATATTCCATCAAGTTGTGGATGCACTAGCAACGCATGCTGCTGGTCCGACATCTTCATTAGAACATCCAAAAATAGCATATCATATTACGTCACCAACATATTACGTCATACTTGACATCATTACAGGTATTCCCACTGGGAATCCTCTAATAGGATCTCCCAACATCTCCCTTTTTATATAAAGTTTGGAGCAATAAACTATACTGAAAAAACAGTAGCTAAACATTTTAGCAACACTCGGCAAATAGCGGTAGTCGAACAAACTGATCATACTGACAACCTCAAAAACAGATCATGCATGTATCCAGCAATCAACATATAAGAGCAAACAGGTAAGAATGGTAGGTATATGCAATATAGTAAATCAGATGCATGTTCAGCATATATGCAAAATATTCAACCTTATTATGTAATGTCACAAGCAAAGTCATTCATAATTCAAGTTGCAAAGTCTTTGCGCTTCTGCGGCTTAACTATAGCTCTGCCAGTTCTGGTGGTTTTCACTTGGGTGGTTGTCTTGACAATTGTACCAGGGTCTGGTGGCTGTGTTTCTTTGGGCATAGCTGGAGGTGACTCCTCATCCACTGGAACTCTGGCCTTGACTGTGGAATCAGACGTAGCGTTACGAGAGCTCCTGGAGCTCACTGACACTGTGATCTGATCTGATCCATTTTCTGTTCCGTCTGTAAATAGATCCATTTTCTGTTTGCACCAGGTAGGAACGAGGTCCGATTTTGCATAAGCAGGCTCCTCTTGACCAAGGCTCTTTGGGGTTTTGTGGCTGGAGGCGAATAGATTCACCAACTTGCAATTCTGGCAGTGGCTTGGCATTTTGGTCGTAGGATAGCTTGGTTTTTTGGCGTTTCAGTTCTATGTTCTCACGCACTCCTGGCGCAACACTTGGTGCGTACATGGATTCAGCAGTGGGCAATGAAGTGCGCATTCTCCTTTCTGCACTGGACTGTATCCATCTTTAGCTGGCGTGTTTCTTCATTCCAAAATACTCATGTAGATATCCTTGCCATCACGTGAAGCTTTCTTGATGAGCATTTTGGCGATTTTGACTGCGGACTCGGCCTTGGCTTACTTTGACTGTGTAATGGTGAACTTGTATCATGGTTGAAGTTCCATTCCTTGGCGAGTGTAGCAAATTCCTCACTTGTGTACTGAGGACCGTTGTCAGTTATCATATCTGCAATTCCATGACGTGCAAAATGTCGTTTTGTGAGTTCAACAATGGTGGAGGCAAGGGTATCTTCAAGCTTGTCAAGCTCGAAGTAGTCCCTGTAATAGTCCACAGTCACAGCATAGTTCTCGCCCCTGTATGAGAACAAATCTTGAGCAACCTTTGACCAAGGTGTGGTTGGAATCTTCGGGGTCATGAGTGGCTCCTTCTGCTGTTTCGACTGAAACTCACTGCAGATAGTACACTGAGATACTGTCTCACGTATCTCTGCACCCATCCCTGGCCAGAATAGCACGTCTCAAGCGCGGCGAACACTGGCATCTTGGCCCAGATGAGATTCATGCACACGAGCTATCATCTGTTTGCGCATAGAGGTAGGAATTATCACTCTCTGGCCTTTGAACAACACACCGTCCTGTACTGTGAGTTCATTCCGGTATGTCCAGTATTCTCGAATACACACTGGTACTTGATCTCGCTGATCTGGCCAACCTGACATCACAGTGTTCATGAGAGACTGGAGAGTGATGTCCGAACTTGTACAAGCTTTAAATTGCGCATGTGTGCTAGGTGATAGTGGAATATAGTCAATCTGGTTGATCGCACTGATCTCATCATAAAGTTCTTGCTCACGAGTCAACTGGAAGATCTGGTAGTCTGGCGACTTGTCAGCCTTCAACTGTCCAGTTGTCAGGTAAGCTCTGCTGAGCATGTCACTGATGTGCATCTGTGTACCAGGTAGGTATTTTACAGACAGGTTGTATTTCTGGAGGCGTAGTAACATCCTTTGAAACCGCTTTGGGGCTGAATGTACTGGCTTCTGAAATATCGGCACTAGAGGCTTGTGATCAGATTACACGGTGATCAAATCTCTTCCATGTAGATATTGATCGAATCTGCAACAGGCAAACACAATCGCTAGGCACTCCTTTTCGATTTGTGCATAATTGCGCTCTGCACTTGTCAGTGATCTGGAAGCGAAAGCGACAGGTTGTCCATTCTGGAGTAGAGTTGCTTCAAGTCCTGACTGTGATGCATCACTCTGAACTGTTACTTCTGAGTTTACTGCTTGAGAGCGTTGAAGGATTTCTCCTGAGCATCTCCCCATACAAAAATTGTATCCTTCTCCGTCAACCTGCGAAGTGGTTCACTGACTTCTGACAGTGCTGGCATGAACTTGGAAAGATACTGGACACATCCTAGGACACGCTGAATGCCTTTCTTGTCATCAGGTCGAGGCATTTCAGATACAGCCATCACCTTAGCTGGATCTGGTCTCAGTCCCTGACTGGTCAATAGATGTCCCATGTATGACACTTCAGGCAATCTCAGACGTAACTTGGCCTTGTTAAACTTGAGATTCACCTGTCTCGCACGCTCCCTCAACTTGCGAAAATTCTGATCATGATCGATGAAGGCATCTCGCATCATAGATCCAGAGCCATAGCAGAGAATATCGTCAGCTATGACGGCTACTCCGCTCAGACCATCTAAAACTTCAGTCTGTCGGCGCTGATACTCCTCTGGAGCACTACTAATGCCCTGGAGCATCCTGAGATACCGGTACCTCCCAGCTGGCGTCCAGAAAGTAGTGAAATACGAGCTTCCTTCGTCTAACTTCACTTGAAAGAATCCATCCTTAGCATCAAGGACACTGAACACCTTAGCGTCCGCTAATTTTAACAAAAGTTCATCAACAGTCGGCATTTGATACTTGGGGCGCCTGATCGCTCTGTTAAGATCTCTTGGATCAATACAGATGCGAAGCTTGGAGGGTTTCTGTACAGCAACACGACTGCTGATCCAGTCTGTAGGAGTGTCCACTTTTTTTATGATACCTTGTTTTTCCATGTCCTGCGACTTCTCTTCAGAAGCTTGGTATTCCCATGGGTACAAACTGTGCACCATTATTGGCAGACCTGTTTTTATACTCATATGAATCAGATTTTTTCCAACATTTACAAAGAGGAGGTTGTAAGAAACTAACATGTAATTTTAATTTCACTTTCCGATACATAGATGATGTATTGTCGCTAAATAATCCCAAGTTTGGTGATTATTTGGATGTCATATATCGTAAGGAACTTGAAATTAAGAATACTACAGAATCCGCTAGTTTTTCCAACTATCTAGACCTGAGGTTGGAGATTGATAATGATTCTAACCTGTCAACTAGATTATATGACAAACGTGATGATTTCAATTTTTCCATAGTCAATTTCCCTTTTCTGAGCAGCAACATTCCTATGTCACCGGCATATGGTGTGTTTGTTTCTCAACTTATACGCTATTCCAGAGCTAGTTGCAAATATGAGGACTTTGTCTATCGAAGTGCCCAGCTAGTCTCTAAACTGCTACGACAAGGATATGTTTTACCAAGACTTATAGCTGCGTTTAAGAAATTCTATGGACGTCATCATGATCTGGTTGATAAATACAGCAAATCCATGTCTGCCATGCAACTAGATCTATTTTCATATTAATTTTGGGGAATTCATGACGGGTGCCACTAGTGGGGCAGGAAATGCTCACTCTTTCCGGAACACCTGATTTCACCTCCCAATGGCCATTTACGGGGTTCATGAGTTTCCCTGTCATTTTTGTTTTCTCTCACTTCGTATCCTGATATGACTTTCTGTCCCCGGACTATGAGATTGGATAACGGACCCTGTTTTGTTTGCTCGGAATACTTAATACTAGGTATTGATTCCACGTCTGTTTCAGTGGGACAGGTACTCGACGTGGCGCATGCTGTACAAGAGGCACACTGGGGTCAAGATCTATGCGATACTCCCCTGGGAGACAGCCGAGGCCAGTGAATACATCCTGAAATTCTTTGAGGATAATGTCCTTCTCCAGTGGAGAGTATTCGGTGGGAAAGTGTTCCACAGACCTAACAGTGTTCACATTGCGCAGCACTGAAGATGGTTTCACAGTCATCCATTTGTTTGCCAGGCAAACTCTCCCGGATATTATCGGCCATGGCGCATCTTCTAGAATGTCAAAAGTGATTCTCTGCTTCGGTTCACGAGGTCGACTGACAGTCAGTGTATAGCGACCAAGAGGTGTGACAACACTCTTGTCATACAGCTTGATGTCTCCGATTGCAGGTTGAAGTTTCACCTTGCGCCTTCCCAGAATACTGAGCAAATCTGCACGTGACATGGCATCACATGATGCACCTGAGTCCAGCTGAACAGTCTGTGTCGATGTAGTATCACTATGAAAGTTCATTGGAATCATGAAGTCCTGACATGGTCCACATGACGAGGAGATCTCGTTGACATAACTCAGATGAAATATGGAATCGTCGAAGTCCTCTGCCCTCGCTGTAGAGTGGACTTTTCTGGACAGATCCTTGCATACAGCTGCAATGTGGTTTTCCTTTCCACATTTCCCGCATTTTTTCCCAAATGCTGGACACATCTTGCGGTTCATGATGTGCTCTTGTGCACAGAATTTGCACATACGGGGAGTCTTCTTGTCTTTAAACTTTGAATCAGACTTTTTCCCTCCTGTTTTCTTGAATTTTTTAGACTTGTCACGAATGTGCAGCTGTTTAGTAGAGGCATGTACTTGTTCCACAACTACTTGTTCACGTTTGTGGTTCCTCGAGAGTTCAGCAGCACGCAAGACATCTGCACACTTATTCAGGTCTGGTACTGGGCGATCATTCAGTAATCTGTCTGCTGTGTGCTGGTCTGTAGTACCGTCCAATAGTCTATCACGAATCAGTCCTTCACACAAAGCTTCATATTCACAGGATTCTGCAGCCTGACGTAGTGCAATCACATATTGATCAATAGTCTCATTATCACCTTGATTGCGGCGAAGAACTTTCCTCCGTTCGAACAGAAGGTGTTTCTGAGGTACAAAATGGTCACGTAATTTTTCTAAAATGACTGTAGGGTCCTTCTTGTCATCACCAGTTAACGTGGTTAGACTGTTCATTATTTTGACAGTGTCCCGGCCTATCACGGAGCATAAAGTGGCTGCCTGAACTGACTTGTCCTTGTCTTGAAGTTCTGTAGCAACATAGTAATAGTTCCAGGCCTTCCAATTGGTGGAAACATCACCCTTTGATGCCATAGGAGGCGGCGGTGGCAATTGATATGATGCCATTATGTACTGTTTACATGTGGTGGGTTTTTCCCAGCTGACAGCATGAGATCCTGTTGAAATCACGCGTAAATATCCAGGGACCGAAAAATCTATGGTTTCGACGGCAAGTTCACAGTTTATAATCCTCCACTTGGGATCAACGACAATGTCAAAACAATAAGTCGAACTTCTGACACCATGTTTATCCAATAGAGTGTCTTTTAATTGTTATTTGTGACCAAATATTCCATCAAGTTGTGGATGCACTAACATCGCATGCTGCTGGTCCGACATCTTCATTAGAACATCCAAAAATAGCATATCATATTACGTCACCAACATATAACAAATGCCTTTGCACCAGCACACGAGTTACTGTAGTTAATGGACAGCCACTATTTAATACCGCAGAGTTGCAGGGTTTTTTTTTCTCAAACGCGAAATTCGCGAAATTTCGTATATTTACAGCTTATGCTTCAGTATTACATCTTCGTGAGAAGCTATCCAGTGAATCATACTGAATCATAATGGTATTTCAGGCGTTGAATTCAGCAAGGTTGCGGATTTGGCGCATGAGTACAAAAAACTTCCTCAAGAGCAAACAAGTTTACACACATGTGCTACATTTTTAACTGAAGATGTCTCGGGGATGGAACAAATATTGGGTAAGTACATCGTTGTGAAGTTCTTCTTTATGAGTGTTAACCTGATGAAATTGCATGTTCTGTGTAGGCTTTTATGCACATTTATGTAGTATATAGAAATAAAATCAGCATATATCTCGTTTGTCCTCTCTCTCTTTGTCTCTCTCTGTCTGTCTGTCTGTTTAGCCGACGGAGGAGCAGTTTGTGAGGTGGGGTCTGGTACTGGCTCCCTCAGCATCCTGTTGGCCTCTCGCTTCCCGAGCAGCACCTTCCGGGGCATTGAGGTGGACGAGGGACAGTTCCAGCTATCCCAGGACGCTCTGCGAGACAGCGCACTCACCAATCTCACCTTCCATCTTAGAGACGCATGCGCATTACCGAGCACATGGACTGACGAGTTTGATTACGTCATCATGCGCAAGGTGTTCCATGATGTCCCGTTCGCATCAAAGTGCGCTGCAGAAATATGGCGCTGTTTGAAACCTGGTGGGAAACTTGCTTTCATTGAATACGACATCAGTAGCAATGTAAACGTCACAAAACATAATTCTCAGATGAAACTTGTTGGACAGTTGCTATATCCAACCAGTTACTATCATTGTTTGATAAGCGCTATGTTACCGACCGGCAGTGAAGCTCTTGGTGCATGCGCGGGAAACGAAAATATCTGCAAATTATTGAGTAACGCTGGCTTCATATTTGACTCTGTCAAACCGATCGAAAGTTTCGTGTGTGGAATCATATGCAGCAAACCTCAATAAAAGTATTTCGACAACCAATAATCCTTGATGAGAGTTTCACGGAATTTAACTGAAAACGATACTCTATGTTAGTCGAAAAGGTAACAGCCTGATTTTTTACCCACATTATTAGTTTGATGCGAACCATGCCATGGAAATCCAGATCTGGATTCTCAACCATATGTACTGATTTCCGATATGTGAAGCTGAGGTCGGAAGGCGCGGAGCCTATCGTGAAAATCAGCTGAACAAAACGACTATTATCCCCAAACCTAAACCTCTTTTGATTTGCATGAAATGGGATATTGAAATCAAAGATGTGCCAAAATATCTTGTGTTTTGATATGACTCTAATCATGCCCTGTCTAGCCTGTTATTATCGCAGTGAGCAGCAGAACCATGGGAGCAGCGGGGGCAGCATGGGGGGCAGAATTGTGCCCTTTCGTGAGTCATATCATCTGACATTTTGTTATTAGCTTTGGCTGTAAAATCTTCACATTAATGCTGGACTGATCGGTACCTGTAGTCAGAGTCGGGGCAATTTGACCAAACCAGTTAACTCGCCAATATCTAGCTTTCAGGATAACGAACCTATATTCCCATAATTTATTCACATGGTGCTAAATCCGTCATCGCTGTGCGTCGTTGTCCACATCTTCACATCTTCAAAGTTTACAGTCAAATCTTTAGACGGAGTTTTTTTTTCATATTTCAACAAAAAATGGCCAATATTGGACTTGATGATTGTTTTTTTGATGATTGTTTCTTCAAAATGCGGTCAATAATCTCTTTCTAATTTCACAAAAGCAGGACCTTTCAAGTCATAATGAGATATTATATAATAATGAGATATTATATAAAGATTAAATGCTTTGAATCGCTCAAAAGGCCCCAAATGTACATGTAGTCCCAAAAGGTCAAGAAGTTCCGAAAATCCATTTCATGACATTTTTTTTATATCTACTAGTATACAATATCTCCCTTTCATTTTACGTAGGCCCCTATGCATGACATTTTGAATTGCTTTTTCATGATTAAGGATTGAATGCCTTAAGTTGCTCGAAATGCCTTCAGTGCAGGCTCAAGTGGAACAAAGTGTACACATTGGAGACGAAACGCTTGTAGATACTTTTGGTGACTTTGAACTCGACCTAGTTACACGTTTATACTAGAGCATCACACATGCAAAAACACACGTAGACTACATCTACAAAAATTAGCCCAAGGGCTAAGAAAGGTTATCGGACAATATATATTTCAGATATTAGCCTTTTGTGTCATGACCTCAAAAATTAGGTCATTGGTCAATTCAAGGTCACGAGAACATCCAGCATATATCATTTATAGTATGTCCACAACCGATTCCCAAGCTGTAAAGTCGATAATAAGCCAGATATTAGCCATTATGTGATCTGACCTGGAGAATAGGTTCAGATGTCAAATTCAAGATCACCAGAATAACCAGCATATTTCATTCCCTATATATTCACTATGGATTACTAAGCTGTAAAGTCGATAATAAGCCAGATATTAGCTTTTTGTTCTCTGACCTTGAAGATGAGGTCAAAGGTCAAATTCAAGGTCACCATAATATTCAGCATATATCATTTTCTATATGTTCACTATTGATTCCTAAGCTGTAAAGTCGATAAGCGAGATATTAACCATTTTGTTCTCTGACCTTGAAAATGGAGTCAAAGGTCAAATTCAAAGTCATCAGAATATTCAGCATATATCATTTCCTATATGTTCACTACTTATTCCTAGGCTGTTAAGTCGATAATAAGCGAGATATTAACCATTTTGTTATCTGACCTTGAAAATGAGGTCAAAGGTCAAATTCAAGGTCACGACAATATTCAGAATGTATCATTTCCTATATGTTCACAATTGATTCCTAAGCTGTGAAGTTGATAATAAGCGAGATATTAGTCATTTTGTGCCTCGACGTTGAAAATGAGGTCAAAGGTCAAATTCAAGGTCATCAAAATATTCGGCATACATCATTTCCTATATGTACATAATTCATTCCCAAGCTGTGGGTCAATAATAAGCGAGATATTGACCATTTTGTGCTCTGACCTTGAAAATCAGGTCAAAGGTCAAATTCAAGGTCATGAGAATATTCAGCATATATCATTTCCTATATGTCCACAATTGATTTCTAATCTCAATATTAAGTGAGATATTAGACATATTCTGTCCCATTATAAAGCATAGGAGAATTTAACATAGGAAACTCCCATTTGGCACCCATCAAAAAAACCAAAATGGCCTCCACATGAGACCGTCGATTCAAGGGCAACGAAACTTATACACATCACAGAGGTATATATGCGGAATCTTTTGAAACAAAAATCTCAAAATTGTCTTAGCAGTTTTTGAGAAAATGGCCACCAAAGTCCAAAATTGGACGTTTTTCGTCGAAAATATCCGAATACCTCCCTCTTGAAAAAAAATAAAAAAATACCTCCCTCTTGAAATATTTTTAGGCATTTTTGTGCAAAAGTTCAGAAAAATACGATTGTAAACTTCAAAGATAAAAATGTGGACGACGGACGTAACACCACGGCAATAGGTTATCGGACCGAAGGTTCGGTAACCTAAAAATAGAACACTCTGTGATAAACACACCGTAACAGGACACGTGTGCACCAAGGCTATTTCGCTGGTTTACACTAAAGGTAAGTTCATGTCATGCTCTCCATATCATAAGGTTACAGGAAACACGTATGTATAACAAACAGCATGATAACGATCCCTACGGGTTATAGATAACACACTATCAATAGTGTGGCTATATTTGCGACGAGTGTAGCATTCTGATATATATCACTGAAATACAGAACCACACGAGGCCTAAATTCTTGCATGTGTGTTGATCCAATTGCTGTAAATAACAAGGCAAGCGGAGGTAAACCAATGATTGTTCGCTACGGGCTGATGACTGACACACCCCTCAATATACTGTTTCCAGAGCAAAGACAATATATCCCTTAAACCCCCAAAAGCTAGAGGAAGCTGAAAGATGACCAACTTATCCCAGGCTTTCGATAATTATATTCCTCAGTTAGGTTCACATCACATTGCATTTGCACAACATGCAAGTCCGAGATGGCAGATATCACACGAAAATGATAAAAAAAACCAACTTATCTCTTTTTCTGAGACTATAGGCCCTACTCGTCTTTGACTGGTAGAGCTCCTGAATGGTCAGTTTGGTACCAGCAAATGAACACCAATCCAGCAAGTGATGATTTATCATTTTCTTCTGTTCAAAACAGAATTTATGAATGATTCTACTTCTACCTTGCATTTATACAAAGGAATTAATGTTTACTAATGTATACTCATGAACGGATTTATCCAACATACATATTAAAAATGGATCTTTATTGATTTTCACCAATGAATGTTCAGAAGTGCATTGACACTAAAGTATAAGTTTTTACAAATTTCCACTGATAAATGAATATATCCCCACATTTGTATTAGAAGCTGATAAAAAAAAGCACAATGGGGTGGAAGGCATACTAGTAGCTTAATAAGTGAGGTTGATGGATATATTGTCGAGGTAATAATAAATGCTGAGACAAAACATGTATCATCTGAAAACTACTGAAGCTGGCTAATCAATAACTTCATTAACTTCAAATACAGCATGTAGCTGATGTCAAATCGATATTCTCATTATAGAATATTTGCGAGTGAAACCTGTTAACAATATTACAGTCTGCACAGTCAGGTGCAAAAATTAAGAAATAGATCATGGTATGGTTAGGAAACAAAATGTAAATTTCTTGAGCATGAAACACAGCTATTAAACGGTGGGGTTTTTTATGCTGATCAATGGGAACACATGTCGGCACGTTACAGGCCCATTATTTATCGCCCCTGGGTTGATGGTAAATTTACACTGGCAAAAAATATCGCCTCATCTTGATGGCAATCAATGCCGAATATCTCTACCATCTAACTCCATCGAGCACAGTCACGCCACAGTCGATAATGTTCAGTCGCTCAGAGCTTGTGGCCAGGCAACTTAGCTATGTGCATGTAAGTATAGACCCCTGTTGTAGGTCTATGATCTAAGACATCTACGAAAGCCGATAATACCGTGGACTGACATCAGGGCCTAAGTGTCAAGTCACATCTAGGTCAAGGTAAGATATAAGTTTGTTCAACTCATGCAGGCTGGGGCAATATTCATACAGGACGTTCCTATAGCGTCGAAGAGGTGAGCTTTCAATAAAATCTGAATTTGAATGAAGATCATTCTAACAATCGTTGCTAGCCTCATAACTCACGGAGAAATATATGAATAGTGACTGTCATCCACAGGAGGTGATGTGATCATGGCTAATGAAGCTGAAAGTGAGACTGCCTTTGAGACCCGGATGCATGACGTAGTTGTGGGAGGTCACACTCTGATTGGTCTGTCCGTGGGCGTGTCTCTTGGACTGTTCGATGCCATGTGTAGACTGGATCAGCCCTTCACTTCAGATCAGTTGGCTAGCTCAGCCAAGTGCAAAGAACGGTAAATTTTAACTTTTTTTATAAACGGGACTACATTTCAGTGTCAATTATTGGGCATGCTTCTCAATTCAGAGAATTTGATTAGTGAATTAGGCAGTTTTCCACGATCGTGGTTCGAATCTGGGCAGCGATTTTTGACAGGAACATCTTCATGTATAGTGTCATTCACATTATCACTATTCTATTACCACGTCATTGTAGGCGGTAAAGACAAAGTTATGATCTTTGTATATGATAAAAATTAGCATTGTTATTTTCCATGACAGATACATTCGAGAGTGGCTCAATCACATGGTAGTTGCTGATGTAGTGGACGTGGATGAAACTGGGTCAAAGTTCGTGTTTCCGGAACACCGCAGGAACGCTCTGACGTCATCTGATCAGCTAATCCCCGGGACGGCTCCGCCTTTCCCTTACATGCTCTTTCCTCATAGGGATGTACTGGACTGCTTTACACTGCATGGACCCAATGGTCAGTGCCGATGTAGCATATGCTTCAATATTATAATACCGGTATATGAACAAGCAACTGAATCATACTGAATCGTGATGGTATTTCAGGCGTTGAATTCAGCAAGGTTGCGGATTTGGCGCATGAGTACAAAAAACTTCCTCAAGAGCAAACAAGTTTACACACATGTGCTACATTTTTAACTGAAGATGTCTCGGGGATGAAACGAATATTGGGTGAGTACATCGTTGTGAAGTTCTTCTTTATGAGTGTTAACCTGATGGAATTGCATGTTCTGTGTAGGCTTTTATGCACATTTATGTAGTATATAGAAATAAAATCAGCATATATCTCGTTTGTCCTCTCTCTCTCTCTCTTTCTTTGTCTCTCTCTGTCTGTCTGTCTGTCTGTTTAGCCGACGGAGGAGCAGTTTGTGAGGTGGGGTCTGGTACTGGCTCCCTCAGCATCCTGTTGGCCTCTCGCTTCTCGAGCAGCACCTTCCGGGGCATTGAGGTGGACGAGGGACAGTTCCAGCTATCCCAGGACGCTCTGCGAGACAGCGCACTCACCAATCTCACCTTCCATCTTAGAGACGCATGCGCATTACCGAGCACATGGACTGACGAGTTTGATTACGTCATCATGCGCAAGGTGTTCCATGATGTCCCGTTCGCATCAAAGTGTGCTGCAGAAATATGGCGGTGTTTGAAACCTGGTGGGAAACTTGCTATCATTGAATACGACATCAGTAGCAATGTAAACATCACAAATCAGAATTCCCAGATGAAACTTGTTGGACAGTTGCTATATCCAGCAAGTTACTATCATTGTTTGATAAGCGCTATGTTACCGACCGGCAGTGAAGCTCTTGGTGCATGCGCGGGAAACGAAAACATCTGCAAGTTATTGAGCAATGCTGGTTTCATATTGGACTCTGTCAAACCGATCGACAGTTTCATGTGTGCAATCATATGCAGCAAACCTCAATAAAAGTATTTCCACAACCACTAATCCTTGATGAGAGTTTCACGGAGTTTAACTGAAAACGGTACTCTATGTTAGTGGTAACGATAACATCTTTATTTTGCTACCCACATCATTAGTTTGATGCGAACCATGCCATGGGAATCCAGGTCTGGATTCTCCACCATAAGAATTGATTTCCGATATGTGACACTAAAGGCGTGTTGCGTACCGTGATGACGTACAGGGGCAGGTTTAGGGGGTGGCCAAGGGGGCCTTAACTACCCCCCCCCCCCAAAAAAAAAAAGAGAAAGAAAAAACGGAGAAGGGGAAAAAGATATGGGGAGGGAGTGTTTTCAAGATAAATTACACCGAAAAGTAGCTTTAACCTCTGGGGCCCCATGTCGCGAGCAGTGTATTCATTCTATAGCCAACCCACCTGTTCTCAGTGAAAGCACTCCATGCCCTTCACCTTCTATAAATGATTTGAAAGCATTGAATGGCCAAACCCTTTGATGGGGTCGAAAACCAAGTAATATTTTATGTCATATTTTGTTTCAACTATATCTACAGTGATCATGCATTTATGGGTGTTAAGTAATGCTTGATAGTTAAACCCAGGAGAGCTCTGGGATGCTGTATTAGGCACGCGAATACCGCCAGCTTCTGGGTCCTTGAGCGGGCCCCAGACCCTCGGCCAACAGGGGCTTGCTTCAACTTGCTTAACAACATTTCAGAACTAGGCTTTCCCTCTAAATCCTAGATTTGCCTGAATCAGCCATGCAACACACTCTTTAGGGGGGTGGGAAATGGACCAAAGGAAACCTATGAAACACACCACTACATATTCCTTCAGCTTCTGGGACCTTCAAGCTGGTCCCAGACCCTCGGTCTTCACCACCTCGCTTCACGACATTTCATATCTTGGTCTTCCTTCGGAAAACTGGATTCACCCAAGAATTGGTATTCATAAACTCTCCAAGCCATGGATATTGGACCAAGGAGAGCCCTAGAACACATCATTGGGGATGCATAAATCTTCAGCGTCTGGGGCCCTTGAGCGGGCCCCAGACCCCCGGCCAACAGGGGCTTGCTTCACCTGGCTTAGCAACATATAACGAATAATCTTTCCCTCAAATGCCAGATCTGCTCCGAATTAGCCATGCAGAAACTCTTAGGGGGATGAGGAATGGACCAAAGGAAACCTATAAAAAAAACACCACTGGGCATGCATATCCTTTTAGCTTCTGGGGCCCTTAAGCGGGCCTCAGTTCCACGGCCTACGCCAATTCGCTTCGCAACATTTCATATCTTGGCCCTCCTTCAGAACCCTTGATCCACCCTAGATCAGGCATTCATAAACTCTCCAAGGCCATGAAATTGGTCCAAGGAGAGTCCTAGAACACACCATTGGGGATGCATAAATCTTCAGCGTCTGGGGCCCTTAAGCCGGTCCCAGACCCCCGGCCGACATGGGCTCACTTCGCTCGCCGCTCTGCCGATCAAAAGTTCCCCCCCCCCCCCCGCTCCCCTCCCAAAATCCTATACCCGCCCCTGACGTAGCGAAACATGTAAATAAGCTCATAAATGAACAAAACGATTATTTATGGTATTATCCCTAGACCTAAATCTTCTTTTGATTTGCAAGAAAACGGATGTTGAATTCAAAGATGAAACAAAATATCTTGTATTTTAAGATGTCTCTAATCGTGCACTATCAAACTGTTAGTATCGCATATAGGCCTACATCATTGTGATATACAATCGAGTATAAAACCTGCATATTCGTTAAAGCTACTGACTACGAAAATAGGCAATGATTTTGAACTATATTCGATGTTAACATGTGAAATTAACTGAATGAGATGTCCTCACGCCAAATATTATCACCACAACCAGCCCTTCGAGAAATTTTCTCATTTGAAAAAGCGTCTCGTGTGGGATTTTGAACGTAGGCATATTTATACACGAACTGTATCCATCACGCAGTCACGCATTCCAAGGTAAATCACCGATTATGCCCTATACAATACAGAAACAAACTAGAAAAAAGTACCTGGTGTGGACTTTTGATTGAGGGCAATGGATAACCTACACTTCATTCATGCTCGTTCGTTTAGGCATTTCAGCAGAAATGCCTTTATGGTTTTGTCCTTCCCACCCCCCTCCCTCATCCCCCCAAAAAACTGTTTGGTTTCCGCACTGTTTGGTTTCCGCACGATAACTTCAGTTTGCCTCGATGTATCTTTGCCAAATTTTCATCGCTGGTCAGAAATGTTGTGTAGAAGAAGCCTGTTCTTTTAGCCGGCTCCGGGATCATTGAGGTCCGTGAGGATGAAATCAATGTCTTCTTTGATAACTCAAAAAGTATTAAGGCAATGACTCTGGAACTTTGCATGGAGGTTCATATATCATCAGGGAAGAATCAAATTTATTTTGAGGCCGATCCGTCGAACGACCTAGGGCTCGAAATAATTTTAGCTGAGTCATCCTTGAGGCTCTCATGCATATCTCGGAAACGATGCGTCGTAGCGCTAGCGAACGAAAATTATTTTCGAACTCGTCATCCTAGACAAACATGTCTTAGGGGTATTATGGGTGACCTTTGACCTTGACCTTAATTTTTTTTCTCTGAGTCGGCATTGTTCGTTTTCATCGATATCTCGGAAACGGTGCATAGTAGAGCGAAACGGACGTTATTTTCGGACTCGTGACCCTAGACAAACATGTCTAAGGGGTACTAGGGATGAACTTGACCTGAAATGTTTTTGCCAAGTGGGCAGTTTTTGGTTTCGTCGATATCTCGGAAACGATGCTTCGTAGAATGAAACGGACGTTATTTTCGGACTCATGGTCCTAGATAAACATTTTGACCAAGTGGGCATTTTTCGTTTTTCGGTGGTCCAAGTGGGCATTTTTCGGTCCTAGACAAACATTTTTTCGGTCCTAGACAAACATGTCTTAGGGGTATTATGGATGACCTTTGACCTTGACCTTAACTTTTTTCTCTGAGTCGGCATTGTTCGTTTTCATCGATATCTCGGAAACGGTGCATAGTAGAGTGAAATGGACGTTATTTTCGGACTTGTGGCCCTAGACAAACATGTCTAAGGGGTACTAGGGATGAACTTCGACCTTGACCTGAAATGTTTTTGCCACGTGGGCAGTTTTTGTTTTCGTCGATATCTCGGAAACGATGCTTCGTAGAATGTAACGGACGTTATTTTCGGACTCATGATCCTAGATAAACATTTCGACGAAGTGGGCATTTTTCGTTTTTCGGTGGTCCAAGTGGGCATTTTTCGGTCCTAGACAAACATTTTTGCCAAGTGGGCATTTTTCGCTTTCGTCGATATCTCGGAAACGGTTCGTCTTAGAGTGAAACGGATGTTCTTTTCGAACTCTTTTCGGATATTTAAGGGGTACTAGGAATGAACTTTGACCTTGACCTGAAATTTTTTTGTCAAGTGGGCATTTTTTGTTTTCGTCGATATCTCGGGAAACGGTGCTAACAGACGTTAGGAAAAAAAATGTTTTGGTTTGCGTCACAGTGATTCTCCGAAATGGGTCCTATGGTGCTGAGTTTTTTTTTCTTTTGAGTACCGGTTTAGGTATTGGTTTTTTTTTTGGCATAAAAAAAGTGTTTGTACCATATTTTTCATCTGGAACAGTAAAAATACAGATTTATTCAAAGTCTATTGGACCTTCGATGGCTGGCTTAGGACACCCCGAAAACAATTATTACTGTTGTATCGAGATTTACGACAGCAAAAAAGTTTTTTTTATCACGTTATTTCAAGTTAATTATCTCGTTATATCAAGATAATTATGTCGTTATATCAAAATCAGTTTGGTTTTGATCCCGTTCTCACTTTAAATTTCATTGGAGAGCACAACGTGTATCATTCTTTTCGGTATAGTCCAATATGTTGGCGAATATACTAAATGAACGGACATTAATATCTCGCTTATTATCTACTTTACAGCTTAGGAATCAATTATGCACATATAGGAAATGATCCAGTCCGAATATTCTGAAGATGTTGAATTTGACCTCTGACCTCATTTTCAAGGTCAAAGCACAAAATGGCCCATATCTCGCTTATTATTGACTTTACAGCTTGGGACTGAATTGCGGACGTATAGAAAATGATGTATGCCAAATATTTTGATCACCTTGAATTTGACCTTTGACCTCATTTTTGAGGTCACATGACGAAATAGCTAATATCTTGCTTATTGTCGACTTTTCAGCTTAGGAATCAATTGTGAACATATAGGAAATGATATATGCTGAATACTTTCATCAGCTTCAACTTGACCTTTGACCTTTTTTCAAGGTCAGAGCACAAAATGGCTAATATCTCGCTTATTATCCACTTTACAGCTTGGGACTAAGTTGTGGACGTATAGGAAATGGTGTATACTGATTATTTTGATGACCTTGAATTTGACCTTGACCTCATTTTCAAGGTCAGACACAAAATGGTTAATATCTCACTTATTATCGACTTTATGGCTTCTAAAGGGATCAATTGTGGACATGACATATGTCGAATATTTTGATGACCTTGAATTTGAACTTTGACCTCATTTTCAAGGTCAAGCACAAAATGGCTAATATCTCACTTATTATTGATTTTACAGTTTAGGAATCAATTGTGGACATATAGGAAATGACATATGCCAAATATTCTAATGACCTTGAATTTGACCTTCGATCTCATTTTAAAGATCAGAGCACAAAATGGCTAATATCTCGCTCATTATCGACTATACAGCTTCTTGTTTGCGACCATTCACGACCTGTACGACCAGTCGTACGTTCGTGTCACGATTTGTCCACGATTACAAAAAGTTTAGGTCGCAGCAATGTCGTATCTTGGTCGTATCGTCAGTGTGACTGGGCCTTAAATAAATACCATCATGGCAACAACAACAAATCTGACGCGGGAGGTTTGAGACGACGCGCGCGGGGACGCAAACCAAAACATGTATTTTTTTTGGCCTTATTTTCTGACTCGTGGCCCTAAACAAACATTTTGACCTTGACCTGAATTTTTTTTTGCCAAGTGGGATATCTCGGAAACGATTCGTCGTAGAGTAAAGCGGATGTTATTTTCGGACTCGTGGCCCTAGCCAAACATATATAAGGGGTACTAGGAATGAACGGACTCGTGGCCCTAGCCAAACATATAAGGGGTATTAGGAATGAACTTCGACCTTGACCGACATTTAACATTTTCGTCGATATTTCGGAAACTGTGCGTCGCACAGCGAAACGAACGTTATTTTCGGACCCGCGGCGCTACACAACATATCTAAGGGGTACTGAGGATTACGGTGGCTTCTCTCGGCCATAATTTTTTTTTATTTTCAAGAACTTATGTAAAATTTATTTTGGCGACGAAAATCATTTTAGACGTGACGAAAAAGTTTTAAACACGTTGAAAGTCATTTTAAACGCAACGAAAATAGTTTTGAACGCAACGAAATTTTCAATGATTTTCAACGCGTTTAAAATATTTATTTTGGCGACGAAAATCATTTTAGACGTGACGAAAAAGTTTTAAACACGTTGAAAGTCATTTTAAACGCAACGAAAATAGTTTTGAACGCAACGAAATTTTCAATGATTTTCAACGCGTTTAAAATATTTTCGTTGCGTTTAAAATGATTTTCAACGTGTTTGAAACATTTTCGTTGCGTTTAAAATGATTTTCAACGCGTTTTCATTTTCGTCACGATGAAATTGATTTTTGTTACGTCTAAAATAATTTTCGTCGCCAACATAAATTTTACATAAGTTCTTGAAAAAAAAAAAAATTATGGCCGAAAGAAGCCACCGTATAGGATGAACTTTGACCGTGACCTGAAATTTTTTCGCCGAGTCAGCATTTTTCATTTTCTTCGATATCTTGGAAACGGTGCGACATAGAGCAAAATAGACTGTATACAGATAGTCCTAGGGGTATCAAGTTTGTCCTTCACATACATGTAATTGCACAAACGTCTTATAGGTCTCATTGGGAGCTTCATCATGTCTTTCCTGAGTCAGCATTTTGTTTTTTGCATGCTTCATCCTGAAATGCCTCCAAGACCTTTAGGCCTTCACGTCTAGTCTTGCATTAGTTGTGTTCTACGGAGCTTTGTTTCTTACGGAGTTTTGTTTCTGCCACTTACTGACTACTGACTACTGAAATTCATTGCAAAATGAAAATCAGTTTGATATGCGCATTGCAAACTCACGACGTACATTGCAAATTCACAAACAATTTGCGACATATATCGCAAAATCATTTGTAATTTGTATTGAGTTTGTGGCGATGACAACTTTTTTTAAAGCATACCCGCCCATTTAAGATATTGTCCTGTTTTTTTGTCCGTCCGTCGTCCGCCCGGGTCTGTAAGATTTTTATGACGTGATGGATTCCCCTACAATTTTATCAGAACGTACCTTGGGCTTTACTGGTATTTTTTTTATAAAGTACCTCAAATTTGTGTATGTGAAAGTGTTTACGCACAGTTTAGAGAAGCATCGAGAATACAGTTTTCTGAGTCAGCATTTAAATTTTAATTTTAATTTTTAATTTTAATTTTAATTTTAATTTAAATTTTCAAATTAAAACAGTATATTGTTCAAAGATAATTAGTATTATATTTACAGTAAAAGGTGCTATCATAGCTTTTTTGTTATTGTTGTTTATTTTTTTGCTATCATTATCAAGTATATTGTGTTATCAGTTTTGTTGTTGTTTTCTTTTTGTTGGGGAGATACATTCATAAGCTACAGCTTCTAGTATTCTCCCCTTCAACATTCTTTTTATTGTCAATGTGTATATCTGTATATGTACATGAATTTGAATGTTGAATAAATATTTTTGAAATTGAAATTGAAATTGAACAGTAGGCAACATGTATTTCCATATGACGGAGTTTATAATCACGACAGCTCGGTTTATCGATTTTTTTCATTTTTCTCGGGTAGGTCTAATAATTATTTGACCCAGACTTTGACTGGTAGGTACTAGTGGTAATCATATTTTCGGTAACGTATCATTGGATCAATACCGTACAGGGTTGGACATGCAGTCACATGACAGTATATGGTGGCAAATATAGACTGTACCCACTGCTTAATATCAGCCTGTGCGACACGGAGCAATGTCATTCAGGCCGAGTTGTTTACTGTAAATTACTCGAAGAAAAAAAAAATAGGTGTAGATCTGCATAAATTTTTGTTTGTCCATATGATCACACCGTATCGTCACGTGACTGTCCATTCCTAATGGCAGGTTGGTCGGTTTATCGGTAGTGCGGCCGTTCTCTACCTATATAGCTCTTCATTATTTGCCGTATTTTCGTTACAGATATTGTCATAACGTGTAGTGCACAGACTACCTAATGCATCCGAAACGTTCTGATGTGCACTATATACGTTGTTAATCGTGCCCGTAGGCCTGCATTGTAACGTTACTGCTCGCTTAACGTATCTTTTTACAGTATTAGAAATGTTGACATATTCTGGTGACCTTGAATTTGACCTCATTTTCAAGGTTCGAGCCCAAAATAGCTAACATCTCGCTTATCGACCAGGGGCGGATCCAGGATTTTTGAATAGAGGGGGTGCTCTTCTTAAATGTACGTAATCTTGAAATAGTGTGAGCGAGCTTAGCGAGCGAAGCCTTATGCGCCGGTCTGGGGGTTTGGGGTGCGCCGTAAGCCCGGCGATAAATTTTTGGAATTTAGTGTCTCTGAGATAGTTTCTAAGGTGTATTTACAACTGTACCTTGTGAAATCACTAAGTAGCTTTTCACTTTAGCAGTCTGTTTTTGTTGTGAATGGAGGATACATCACTGACTAGCGAGTGAAGCCTTATGCGGACTGGGGGTTCGGGGGCGGCGTACGCCCCCGAGATATTTTTTGTAATTTAGTGTCTCTGAGATGGTTTCTAAGGTATATATTTTACAACTGTACCTTGTGAAATCAATAAGTAGAATTTTACTTTAGAAGTCTGCTTAGTTCTGTTGTAAATGAAGGATAGACTTTTCAAAGAAAGGAAGGTCTAATAGTCCTACCATTCTAAGGCTGTTCTAAGGTTCTTATGCACCAGACATGGTGATGGTCAATCGTTTAATAATAAAGATAAGATATAATTATCTTCCAAGTTATGCGGACGTCCAGAATTATATCCAGAGTTATAAAGAACCCTGTCTGTAACAAATCTAGATAAAATAAAAATATCCCCTGTGTATATTCAATGACAGTTTCAGTATGAAGTCAAGTGTGTCGGACTAGATTTATTATTGGAGGGGTGGGGGGTGGCATGCTGGTTATAGGAGTCAAGCAACCGAGCGAAATGAGGTGGATAGGTGGTAGCTTTCACGGCGTGGGATCTGGGGCCCGCTCCAGGGCCCCAGAAGCCAGAGTTTTTTTATGTTCTGTGGCTGAGTCTGAGCTCTCTCTGGCTCTGATTGAGTATTTTTTCCACACATTCCACACATGCATGTAAATATTGCTGGTATTTAATTTTATTTATCCCAAAACTACTCATTGTCACTTTACATATTATATGTCATATAACTTGAAGAACTCATGATTAATGACACTCAATTGCATAATTATTGACCAACGAATGTTAGGCCTATGTAACGCTGTAATGCACCTTAACATATTTCTGAGTCACATATTTTTCTGTCGAAAATATATTGTGGGGCTCTACCCCCCTCCCTCCGCTCCCCCCCCCCCCCCCCCCCTCCCGGTCAAAGATATCAAACGAGGAAAATTACACTCATATTTCGTTACATAGGTGCATACCCACATTTTCTGTAGCCTTTTGCTCTCTTTTTTTTCTTTTCTTCTTGCTCTCTCTTTTTTCTTTTCTTTTTCTCTTTTTTTCACGGCCCAATTTGGGGGGGGGGGGGGGGGGGGGTGCGCGCCGGGTGCACCCCCCCCCCTGAATCCGCCAGTGTCGACTTTACAGCTTAGGAATCAATTGTGGACGTATAGGAAATATATATACACTGAATATTCTCCCTACCTTGAATCTGACGTCTGATCTCATTTTCACGGTCACATCACAAAATGGCTAATATCTGGCTCATTATCGACTTTACAACTTGAGAATCAATTGTGGACATACAGGAAATGATATATGCCGAACATTCTGATGACCTTCGGACATACAAAAAATAATATACTAAATATTCTGATGACCTTTAATTTGACCTTTGACTTTACATTCCAGGTCATAGGACAAAAAATAATATTGTTAAAATATCTCTTATTATTGAATTTACAGCTTAGCAATCATTTGTGGACTAAATAGGAAATGATATGTGCTAAATATTCTCGTGACCTTGAATTTGCCCAGTGACCTTATGTTCAAGATCACGGGACAAAATGGCTAGAATATAAAACATATATTGTCCGGTAAACTTTCTTAGCCCTTGGGCTAATTTTTTTATTTTTGCTTCTTTTTTTTGTCATTTTCTCCAAAACTGCCTGATCAGTTTTGAGATTTTTGTTTCAAAAGCTTCCCTTTCTATACCTTCTATACATGTTTTTTTTCTTCCGCCGCTTGGTTTTCGCATCATAACTCTTGAAAGTACGGTGGCTCTGAAAAGACCTGTCTTTAAAAAAAATATTATCTACGGTATTTCGGCCTCTAGCAACCTTGGATGCTGTGGGCATTCCTCAAGAATTGGTACCTCTGAGCGCCCCTGAATAGTATTCAGATTTCCACATAATATGAATGGAATGTTATGGTATGTCATGGTCAACTTCTGAACGCCCTACTGATGCCATGTTATAAAACATAGTATTACAGTAAACCCCCCCCCCCCCCCCCCCCGAGACCGCTCCTCTCACTCTTCACCTAAAATAGAAATTTAGGTACCCAGAGTAATGTCATGCACGCGTAATCTAGATACGCTGAATGTGATAATATTCTAAAAATTGAAGATGTTTTTTTTTTTTCATTGAAATAATCTGCCGTTAGAAACTATGATAATCCTTAGAATTCCTTTGTCGCCTTTCAGAAGTAAGTATCTAGACTAGAGTTGAACTTCAATACCCACATTATAGGACGACCACTTGCTGTCGTGGCGTGACTTACCCGAGAGATGATGGCAGAAAGTCAGGAAGCGTTCGAGGAGAGGATGACGCAGGTAGCTGTGGCTGGGCACACGATGATGGGCCTGGCAGTGGGCTGTTCTCTCGGGCTGTTCTCCTCCATGGCTGAGCTCAACCAGCCATTCACCATTCAGGACCTCGCCACCAAAGCCGGCTGTAAAGAACGGTATACTGCACCCCTGAAAAACTGAGTACATTTGTACTTTGGTATATAGTTTTATCCACTAGCTACAGTCTACAACCAAATTCGGTTTCACTTCAGGTATATGCAAGAGTGGCTCAATCACATGGTCGTTGCTGATGTTGTGGATGTGGATGAAACTGGGTCAAAGTTCGTGTTTCCGGAACACCGCAGGAACGCTCTGACTTCATCTGACCAGTTGGTTCCCGGAACAGCTTCCCCGTTTCCATATGTCATGCTGCCGCACAAGGAAGTCTTGGAGTGCATGAAAAAGGGTGGCCCTAATGGTTAGCTGACCGTGTACATGTTTTATTGGCTAGCCCTACTTTGATTTTGCACATATTTAAACGATAAAATCTTAGTACAACGCGAAAACCCAGTTGCTGGGCAATCACATGTACTAATTATCACTTGAAGGTTTGCCTTTCGAAAGCGTGGCTGATGCCTACCGTGCATATAACAAGTTACCTTCCGAGAAGGAAGATGCTGAGTTTTGCGTGAACCACGCCGTTAACAACATCCCGGGTCTAAAGGAGAAACTAGGTAAGCTAGAATTTGAAGCTTGACATGTACAACAAAAACGTGAATCAATATCATATAGAACTTCAGACCTGTTCAGGTCTTTAGAAAAAAAACCCTCATTTGATTCAGAGGCTGGGATCACAGTGTGTGACGTTGGTTCTGGTGGTGGAAACATATCCATTCAGATGGCGAAACAGTTTCCCAACAGTACGTTTGTTGGCTTTGAAGTGGATGAAGGACAGCTGAAGATGTCGCAGGCTCTCGTCCAGGAGATTGGCTTGACCAACGTCACTTTTGTCCAGCAGGACGCATGCGCAATCCCTGACAAGTGGAAGAACGCTTTCGGTTTAGTCGTGATGCGCGAAGTGTTTCACGACATATCGTTCGCGTCGCGTTGCGCTCGAGAAGTGTACAAATGCCTGAGCGATGACGGGAAACTGGCTCTGTTCGAGTTCAGTGTCAGCAGCAATGTTCACGTGACGAAGAATGACGAGAACATGAAGATGATGGCCCAGATCCTGTATCCTGTGTCCCTGCACCACTGTCTGGCAACATCCATGGAGCCGGAAGGAAGTGAGGGGCTTGGCGCATGCGTGGGGAGAGAGAAATTACTGGACATCCTACAGGGTGCGGGTTTCACAGTGTTCAGTTCAGATCCGCTGACAAAGGATCATTGGAAGTGTATGATCGTGGCCGGTAGGTAGGCCCAGAATCCGTGTTGCGACATACTCTAATACTGAGTCATTGAGCAAGTTAGTATTTCAAGGCGTTTCACAGGCATTTCCCCGATTATGTAATCAGGGAGAACTCTTTTAGACAATCATATACTCGTAAATCATTTGAGGACCGAGAGCTGATACTCCCCTTTAGCATGAAGTGTCACTTTGGCAATGGTGCATAGTTTTACATTGGACACTTCGACCGATGTTGTGTGACCAGCACTCGGGACTTTGTCGTAATAAACCGAGATATGCGTAGGTTTACTCCATTGTTTCTAATTATTTTTTATTGTGGTAGTGCTAGGAAAAACTAGGAATAGGTTGAAGAAAACATATTTAAGGAATGTGTTCATGTATTGTAGGCCTATATACAATGGCCTCTTGTATATCTTGTTGTATGTTATATGCATAGTTGAGCATAGGGCATTTAGACATTTAGTGGATGCAATCATTCGATTTTACAGTATAATACCGGTAGTCTATCTGGTGAATAGATATTCATAAGCATTGTATGTCCGTTTTGCCGTTGAATATATAGTGCTGCAGTATTTTAGAATTTCTCTCGTTTGAATTGTCAATATGTTTGATCATGTCATTTAAAACCTGGAGAAATGTGATAGAGATAGGTTAATGTTGAGCAGAAAAATATATGTACAAATTTACCACATATGATTCCACGCCTTCGCTCCGAATGCTCCACGGCCTGAGGAAGTCTTAGGTGCTATAAGAGTCTTATGAGAGTTTGTTTTGCGGGGCGGCACACTGCGACAATCACAGGCAACTGTCGTGTCTAGTTCTCAGGCACATTTACAAGTATATTTATATACCGTATGGAACTACTAGTATACGTAATAATTGTATCACTATTGTTTTCGTCACATACATGTACCTTATTGATAGAACATTACTCCAGCTTTGAACATGTATACTTTCCAATAAAGCCATGGACATGTTTCAAGCAATCAGTTGTCGATTATTATATCATTTTAGCATCTTGATCCACTGTGAAAATGATTAGCATATAGCTACATGTAAAGTGTAGGCTACCGTTTAATTTGTTACAGATCAACAATTAAGAGCCTCTCACTCGATGACTTAGGCTTTTCCACGGCTTCGTCTAAAAAAATTAGCCCAAGGGCTAAGATATGTTACCGGACAATATAATTATAATGGCTATTTTGTCCCGTGGCCTTGAGAATAAGGTCACGATCAAATTTAAAGTCACGAGAGTTTTCATATACATGATTTCCTATACGTTCACAGTTGATTACTAAGCTTTAAAATCAGCGATAAGAGAGATATTAATCATTATGTCCTGTGACATTGAAAATAAAATCAAAAGTCAAATTAAAGGTCATCAGAATATTCAGCATATATCATTTGCTGTATGTCCACATTAAAAACCTAAGTTGTAAATTTGATAATAAACAAGATATCAGCCAAGTTGTCCTGTGAGACCTTGAAAATGAGGTCAAAGGCCAAATTCAAGGTCACGACAATATTCAGCATATATCATTTCCTATATGTCTACAATTGATTTCTAAACTGTAAAGTTGATAATAAGCGAGATATTAGCCATTCTGTGCTCTGACCGTGAAAATGAGGCCAAAGGTCAAACTCGAGGTCATGACAATATTCACTATATATCATTTCCAATCTGTCCAAAATTGATTCTCAAGTCGTGAAGTCGATAATAAGCGAGATATTGGCCATTTTGTTCTTTGACCTTGAAAATGAGGTCAAAAGTCAAATCCAAGGTCTTCACAATATACGGACTATATCATTTCCTATATGTCCACAATTGATTCATAAGCTGTAAATTCGATAATGGGCGAGATATTAGCTATTTTGTGCTCTGACCTTGAAAATGAGGTCAAAGTCAAGGTCATCAGAACAATCGGCATATGTCATTTCCTTTATGTTCACAATTGATTCCTGAGCTGTAAAGTCAATAATAAACGAGATATTAGTCATTGTGTGTCTGACCTTGAAAATGAGGTCAAAGGTCAAGTTCAAGGTCATCCAAATATTCGGCATACATCATTTCCCATACGTCCACAATTTAGTCCCAAGCTGTAAAGTGGATATTAAGCGAGATATTAGCTGTTTTGTTCTTTGACCTTGAAAATGAGGTCAAAGGTCAAATTCAAGGTATTCAGAATATTCGGACTATATCATTTCCTATATGTGCACAATTGATTCCTAAGCTGTAAAGTCGATAATAAGCGAGATATTAACCATTTTGTGCTCTGACCTTAAAAATGAGCTCAAAGTCAAGATCATCAGAATATTCGAACTATATTTCCTATATGTGCACAATTGATTCCTAAGCTGTAAAGTCGATAATAAGCGAGATATTAGCCATTTTGTGCTCTGACCTTGAAAATGAGGTCAAAGGTCAAATTCAATATGAATGTGTCCCATTATAAGGCATAAGAGAATTTAACATGAGAAAGTCCCATTTGGGACCGGTCGAGAAAATGAAAATGGCCGCCATATGCAGACCGTCGATTCAGGGGCAACGAAACTTATACACAGAGGTATGTGAGAGCATTCTTTTGAAATAAAAATCTCAAAACTGTGTGAGAAAATGGCCGCCAAAGTCAGAAATTGGCCGTTTTTCGGCGAAAATGGCCGCCATTTTGAAAAAAATGCGAAAATCTAAAAACAAAAAATAACCCCCTCCGGATATATTTTTAGGTATTTTGTGCAAAATTTCAGAAAGATCCGATCGTAAAATTTAAAGATAAAAATGTGGACGGACGACGCCGACGACGGATGCAACGCTATGTCAATAGATTATCGGACCATAAGTGCGGTAACCTAAAAAAACCACTTACTTTTCAGTGATGGTATAGACTTTGAAGATAGGACTTTGGTATGGACTGTGAAGATTTTTTTCAGATCAATGATAAACCCAGCACGGGATTTCGAGTCAAGTGTCAAGACCACAACAATTTATTCAACAATACAGATCACTTTGAATAACTCTGATACAAAACAACGTAACTTGTACATGTGTGTATCCATGAAAATCTGAACGCTTGGTAATAATATTAAAGCAACTGTGAATTAGGATAGTCGAATAAAGACCTACACCTGCTGTGCACAGTTAGGCCTTGCACCAGTCACTACCATGTATACATGTTAGTCCTGTCATGCCACAGTCGGCAGATCACCTGCGGTTGTTGAAGAGTGCTGTGGTCGATGTGAAGGATACGTCCGTGACGTTTGACACCCTGCTAGCAACTGAACCCGTCGTGGAACGGTCATCCCTCAAATCCTCATATGAGTGCTCTGTTTTGCCATCTGCTACCATAGAAACGCTGGTGTGGCGACTGGCGACGCTCCCAGAACCCACCGAGGAGGTCTCGTCCAGCGGCTGGAATGCGCCCGGCGCCTGCGCATGTTTCTTGGACGACTTTTTGCTCCTGCCGTGTTTGGAGCCCGCCTTCGAGCTGGCCGCGGTGCCACTGCCGCCGTCCCACGTGTTGCCGTACAGGTCCCGGTAGGGGACGGGCTGGTGGGTGGCGGCGGAGTCCCTGCTAGCCACAGACCCCGAGGGAACTCCTCCAGGGACACTGGACATATTGAACCCGGGGTTGTCTATTCCTGGCGGAGTGGATTGCTGCTTCTGACGCTGACGTCTGCATAACACGGGAAAGGGGCAATAACGAGTGAATAAAATCATCATTAACAAACTGAAACAAAATGTTTGGGCTTCGGCACACAAAGTGTACATTCTACTACCAGGTACATGTTGCTCACCTACGATACATGACGACAATAATGATGATTGTTACTATGATAACGACACCGCCCACAGCAGCAGCTATTGCAATCTCCATGACTGGGACAGATTTACTGGATCCTGCAAATACACAGCCATTGCATAGGTCTACTTGTATCAAATGTTTTTTTACGAATTTCTTCATCACAAGCCCATCGCTATCACGTGGTACCTGTGTTAGGTGTAGGCCTAGGTCTAGGTGGTCGTGTTGCTATCGTGACCACTTTGACTTGAAATGGCTGTTGGAAAAGACCTGGACCCCAATCGTCGTAGCTTAGGGTTTCCTTGTTTATTCTCTTGAGGTGTCTACACAATAAAGAATACCAGCCATTGTCACCGCCCAGTTTCTCATTCTACAATCCCCATATACGAGATAACCCGCCAGAAAGCTGGCTGACCTGCTGGTGTGGTCGGCCACATAGAGGTAGGGACCGCTGACAGTGAGCCCGTACATCTGTGAGCCCGGGATCCGTACCACCAGCCGCCTGTCCGAGCCGTCCAGCCTCGCCCTTTCCAGCTCGTCCCGCTCAGAATCCGTCCAGTAGAGGTAACCATCTGTGTCACAGACATCAACTTTGCACTAAATACTACTGTACCTAGCTTATTCGTGAATCATGTGGATCTTCAACTGGTTCAGTTCGTGATTCCTAAATCAATACAACTACAGTATCTACAGCACCGATTTCGCAAAACCTCACTAGCCATGCGAATAGGGCCAGTAAGTCACGTGAAGTAATATTGTGATTTCCGGTGGCAAACAAACATACACCTTTTGTTTATTACGAGTATAACTCAATTCAAAACTCAAATTACTCAGGAAACACAATAGGTGTATGTTTGTTTGCCACCAGAATCACACCGTAATGGCACGTGACTTACAGGCCCTATGCTGCATGCTAAATGCTATGCCGTGCGATTACGTGCGACTTGATGCTAGCATCGACTCGCATGGTGCGACTAGTGGGCGCGATGCCATCGCATCAGGCGGCCGTCTTAGTTGAACAGGCGAGCATTGTCTCGCACAGATGCGCGCATCCTTTTTATTTCGGACGCAAATACAGACTTTAATATGAACTGAACTTAAACACTGCATTTGCCCATACGATCTGCTTGATAAAGACTGTCTATAAACCACTCGACCGTGTGTTTGCAAGCATATGCGAGCATATAATGGTCTTCACAAGAAAATGCGAAATGCTTTTAGTGTGCCATAGTGCCAAGAAGCAATGCTAGCATCGAGCGATGCTCACATAAACAATGCTAGCATCAAATCGCACGGTCAGGCGAAGTTGGGCTAACACGTGCTAAATGTCAGGTTGCTTGTGCTAGCATTTTGGTGAGGTTTTGCGAATTCGGCACTGTAGTTGTGCGAAGCTAGGAAGACGCCGCTCACTCTGGAAGTCCCCTGTCAGACCGTTGGGTTTGACGAGCGAGGTGACTAGAGCTGTTCTCTCGTTCCCTGTACCAATTCTGGCCCGCTCAATCTTGGGCGTGTCTCCCCAGTCTGTCCAATACATGTACCTGTCCAGGCAACCACAGGCACAGATGTACACGACAACATAGTTAATTAGATGGCCATGGGGAATGGACGTTGGCCGGGAGTATCGCCAGAACTGACGCCTTACCCTGCATCTACGTCAAGAATCAAATCACGTGGTTTGTCGAGGCCGGTGTTCGTAACATTCGTGTAATTCCCGCCATCTGTCGTCACACTGAATATGACGTCACGTCCGCTGTCAGTGACGTAGAGTTTTTGCTCGGAGACATCGAGAGCCAGTGACTCCGGAGCAGCTTCTGGATAGTGATTCATGTAGTACCAAATAATACAAATGAACTACAGCTTGAAATCGATTGCAAATTGTGACTGGTGGTCTGGCGAAGAAATGATAGGCCTACTCCAAAGTTATCGTATTCAATCTACACTACAGAGGCTATTGGTCTATGCTGTACACTGTCGTTACCTTGAGGCATGGAGTACACGTCTCGTTTGTCGCTGCCGTCTTCCCTGCATTTGCGGATGGTCTTGGACAACCTGTCTATCCAGTAGATCAATTCTCGCTCGATGTCGTACTGGATTCCGATAGGCCTCTCCTCTCGGCCCAGTGGCAGGATGATTGGCTGGGTGGGGGAGGAGTCTAGAGGCACTTGGAAGGCAGACCACCAGCCCCAGTCAGTCACAAGCAGGAACGTCCTGTCCTTCACGAGGCCTGTTCGAAATTAATTTTGTGCAGAAAGTACAGGCACTTTTATATTGATCAACTACCTGTTTTCAGTTTAATACGAGCAAACTGGCGCGCTTTCACGATGCAAAATCACCTCCGGAATACCAAATATACGTGAATGTCCGTGGACTGATGCCGCTATGGCATCGTATCGAATCTACACTATGGTAACTCACTTTTATCCAGTTGCTATGGTAGGTAGGGGTACTAACGTGTGGTGCATGTTTTGCCTCCGTCAGTAGAGCTGTAGCCGAAGGAGCAGCGACAGACCGGCTTGTGATACTGGGTGTGCAGGCAAATGTGAGGACATCCGCCATTGTTCGTCGTACAGAGACCTGTGTTATACATGCACACGTGTTTTATATGGGACCTTTTATTTGTAAGTAACCTCCCCAAATCCCATAAACAACAGTCACAAGATCATAAGTTTAACTGGGTACATAAGCACGCAGTACGCAAGTACACTAGCACTTAACGCCAGTACACTAGCACCCAAATATGCTGGTACATATGCACCCAGTGAGTGCACGCACTCAACACGTCCAGCTAGTATCCACACAAATTGTCTACACCTCGTTAGCCTACCATCAGCGGTGTCGTGTTGAGGGTAGCGACCGAAATAGACCACATCCGAAATGGTTTCTGTCGTGTTCAGTTGTCTGATGACAGTACCATCTGTCTTGTTCGCCCAGAACACCCCGTGTCCGAGACTTGATCCCACCTGTCCCCAGCTCAGTAGATACTACAGTCACAAATATACAAACAATTACTAGCGAAACGTTAAGTCATGTTTTGAACATCATGGAATGACATACACGCCTGTACACCGCGGCCATGGTGCGGTCTCATCGTACCTGTGATAGTGTGATGCCTTTGATCGTGTATCCGGGACTTCCCCGTGTGACAACTCTCAGTTCGGTGCCATCCAACCTCACAGACTTGATACTGTTCTGCTGCATGTCCACCCAGTATAGTCTGTCACCCAAACATAATACTCATGGAATTATTGTAAATATCAATGAACACCTTTCTGTCCGTCAATTACTAAACCTCAAGCATGTGGTAAACCTGTCTTTGGCAAGTGTCATAGTGAAACTGTTTGCAAATTTAATTTATTGCAGCACAAGTAGCACACCTGCTGTCGGGTTGGTCCGCCGCCAGGTCTCCAGGGCGACCGACCTCAGTCTCCAAAAACACAGCCCAGTTAGTGCCGTCCGTGTGCGATCGGTAGATCTTCCCAGCCTCGCCCCAGTATAGGCTCCTGTAGGGAAGCGAGGAGACATACGTCAAACACAAGCACGGGAACCGTGTCGAGGACATTTCATATACCCAGCTTGGAATCAACTGTCCGACTGTATCAAATGTCCGGTGGCCACAAATGTCTATGACCCACAAAAAGTAGCCATAGCCAGCCATTTGAATCTACTGACCTCTTTTGTGGTGCATGACCAGTCGTGACGTCTTTCCAAGGCTCATAACCGGGTACATGATGCTAATGACCTGCTTTTAGGGTCCACAGCCAGCCATAAGAGATCACAGATCCTTTTCTGGGATCTGCATTTAGGCATATGGGACTTCTGAATTGTTTCTAGAATCACTAGCCAGCCATACCTGTTTTCAAAGGCTCATAGCTAGGTATGTGATGCTACTGACATGCATTTAGGTTCTCAGGCAACCATTCGAGGTCACTCACATTTTTCGAGGGGCCATAGCCAGTAATATGAGGCTGGTCATTTGTTTCGATTCGTTATACATGTAACCAGTCATACCACACTACCGACCTCATTTTCAGAGCCCATCGCCAGCTGTATTAGGCTAATTACTTCTCTTTAGGCTCCATATCTACTTCAATGGGTTACTGAGATGTTTCTGGAGTTAAAAGCTGGCCACATGACGATACTGACATGCATGCAGGCTCCCTGACCAGCCATACGAGGGTACTGATCGCTTTCTAGGGGCCATAACCAGCCATTAGAGTACCGACCTATTAAGGTGTCCTAGCCAGTTTCTACATGTCACGACCACTCATAAGATGTTGTTTCAGGGACTACAGCCAGCCATATTGGATTACTGATCTTTTTTTAGGGTCCGGATCCAGGCAAATGAGCTAATTGGACTGTTTCTAGGGTCAATAACCAGCCATATGACGCGATTACTCCGTTTGTATCGTGAATAGCCAGTCATACGAGTCTCCTGACCTGTTTCTAGTGTAACCAGCAACCAGCAATAACAGGATCTCTGGCTCATAGTCAGCCATATGAGGCTACTGACCTCTTTATAGTTCCAATATGCAGCCATGTGGGGCTAATGGCCTTTTCCTAAGGCCCATAGCCAGCCACATGAGGCAACTGACCTCCTTCTAGGGACCACAGCCAGCCATGTGAGGCTTCTGACTTCCTTCTAGGGACCACAGCCAGCCATACGAGGCTTCTGATCTCTTCATAGCCAGCCATATGGGATTAACGGCCTCTTCTTAGCTAGGGCCCATAGCCAGCCAAGTGAGGCTACTGACCTCTCATTAGGGACCATGGCCATCCGCATGAGGCTACTAGCCTTCTTTTGGGGCCATAGCCAATCATATGAGGCTACTGATCTCTTTCTGGAGCCAATGGCTAGTCACATAAGGCCAATAACCTCTTGGGCCCATAACCAGCCATAACAGGCTATAAGGCTCTCTAGGGCAAATATACAATTATGAGAGGCTATTGATCTCTTTCTGGAGGCCATATCCAACCATATGAGACTACTGACCTCTTCCTTGTTCTAGCTGAAGACAGCAGTATGGGACTTCACCTATTTCGAGGGTCCACGGTTATCCCCGTAGGCCCGTCCCGGTTACTGAGGAGCTCGATGATGTACTGCTCGTCCACATCCGTCCTAGCCGCCAGGATGCTGCCGTCAGATGTCTCTGTCCAATACACGACGTTAGCAGACCAGTCCACAGTTAGGCCTACACGGAGGGAACAGTAATAGACATTACATGAAATTACATTGGAGGCCTGCACATAATTATGTTGTGAGGAGTAGCTCAGCTTATTAGGTATGGCACATCAGAAGTGCATCAGCATAAAGATCTGTCAAAAAAAAAGTTCAGTCCTGACATGTATGGAAGTATGGAGGTCTCTATACTCGCCATTGACGCCGTGTGCCCCGTAGCTGATGATGAACTGTTTATTTTCGTCTAGGCGACGGCGCTCGAGTTCCGAGTTACCGCTGTCACCAAGGAACATGGAGTCACCATAGCGACGGACACCTAGCACCGTGCTACCCTTTATATTGTGCACTATACACTTGCTGTCTATCGTAGTGCTGGGTGACGTCACGGTTTCAGTTGTGACGTAACATATCTTTTCCCCAATGTGGTAAAGGAAAGAATCAGGTAGTACTGGCCCTCCGAAAATCTGTGCTGCAATCAAGGAATGAGACGCACTTCATGGTAAGTCTAATGGATGACACAATAAGACAGGACAAGTGGACTAATGAATGGCCCGTGGAACCAACATGTCGGTATACCGGGTTAGTAAATGTAAATGTCGGACGGTGTGCATCAACAGGACATTAATACCAAGATATCACTCAATGATTACACAGCGAATATTTCAGTGTAGTACGAGACTAGTGGCAGATACATGTCTTACATGGCCATGACATGGGTAACGTTAGATGTTTTACACATACCTCTTGCGAAAGTTATCCTTTCAACAAACAGGAAAATCACAGTCCACGCCAACGTGTATCTGTCCTCCATTTTACTGATTATTATTATTATGTTGAATTTCAACAGAACGACGTACTTTGGGGTTGTACCATCATGGGCCGACCGTCATATATACTTAAGATTATCAGAGCGTGAAATATCAACACAACATCACGGGGCCGATAGATTGATAGTAACTTCGATAACGTGTAACGCACGTATGTCCTGCTGTTGTTAAAATAACAAGTGTTTACTGTTTTTTACTAGTGTACATGTTAAAATGTAAATTTGAGTGTCATGCATTGTACGTGTTGTGATATACCTGTTGATATACTTGTATTTGTTCCTGCGAATGAATACACAGCCTCTCCACACCCTTCGACCACGCAAGTGGAGACACCACGCCTTCTACAGTCGGTGATCAGCGAACGGCAAACAGGGACACGGAGTGTGACTGTTTCCTTCTTGAATTTTGAGCCCAAGCAACATAATTATTTCCTCTTTTTAATTCAGTAATCAATGCGCTGTCGTGAAAACGCTGAAATTTTACACTAAACGGACTTTTATTAATTAACATTTTGTGGTATGTATTATCTTGTCGTCAAATATCAATCTATAGACAGGCACAGATCAGATCTACATGTAACTCGGCAGTGAACATACAAGTTTATGTCATTTAACAAAATGTGCACTATTCACTCATGCACGCTTCATGAAGTAATGCATGTATATCAAAGGTGACTCATTGAAGCATCGAAGTGTTTTACAATATGACATGACGTGTTATGTTCTGGTGTGTGAGTTCATACAAACGGTACTTATATATTATGGTTCGTTTGTGTACATTCAACTTGGTGATGTACAACAGCTTTTTGACACTGAAACAGTACGTGTAGGTTACATCTACATCACAAAGGTTTCACTTTGATTTACGTTGATCTGCGGACTATTGTGTTCATTAACACGTTCGTCATTAGGCCTATACGATACAATATAAATGATTGTAGCAATATATGTTTTGCGGTTTCGTGACCACTCTGATATGCCTACAATGCTCATATATCTTTAAAAAAATATTTATTTCACCACAGTTAATAACTCTACACTAAATCGCCAAAAAACTTTAGATTTGGTTTTTGTCCAGTTGTATTTTTAAAAATCCTGAGAAATATTTTTAAAATCCTGAGAAATATTTCCAAAAATTTGATTTTTCGATTTTTTTAATTTTCTGATTTCTGGGGTTTTTGGGCGGGTTGCGTGCAACCAACCCGCCTATTAGATTGGCGTGTCCGTCTGTCTGTCCGTCCGGGCAAACGGAACGGAGTTATGGGGATTTCTTAGGGGGAATAAAGCTGAAAACGCCCCACGACCACAGTTTAAGCCAAAAGTGCGGTCTTATGGGGATTTTTTCAGGACTTATGGGGAAAGTTAAGATAGGAAATTTAACATTGGGTCCGCCCGTAACGCCCATCCGTTCACCTGTCCGTCCGTCTAGCTAGCCGTCCGTCTGTCCGGGCTAACGGAATGGAGTTGGGGGCCTGGGAAAAGCTGAAAACGGCCCCTAACCATGGTTTAGGCCAAAAGTTAGATTTTAGGGGCCAGTTTTGCAATTTTAGGGGCCAGTCGAGATAGGAAATTTAACATGGGAAAGGCCCGTAAGTCCGTTCCGTCTGCCCGTCCTGCCGTCCGTCCGTCAACAATTTCTTGTGAACGCGATAACTTACAAAGTTTTTAACGAAATACCGCCAAAATCATACCAGAGGTGCATCATGAGCAGATCTCGGACAAGTTCGATGATGGGTGACCTTGACCTATTTTTCAGGTCGTGGCAGGACTTCGAACTTGACAATACATGAAAACAGGACTTTGTACCTTGTGAACGCGATAACTTACGAAGTTTTTAAAGAAATACCGCCAAAATCATACCAGAGGTGCATCATGAGCAGATCTCGGACAAGTGCGATGATGGGTGACCTTGACCTATTTTTCAGGTCGTGGCAGGACTTCGAACTTGACAATACATGAAAACAGGACTTTGTACCTTGTGAACGCGATAACTTACAAATAGGGTTTAATATATTCCCGGTTTTCCTGGAACCGGGAACCGGGAATAAAAAATGCTCAGAACCGGGTACCCGGGAATGGAACCGGGAATAAACTCGTAGCTTCAAAACAATAGTACACATGAATTGGTTCGTTAGTTATCACTGCAGACACTATCTGTCAACGAGTTTTCCTTATATATCACCATGCAACCATGCTTACAGCTATTTATAAAGCATGCAAATGTAAACATGGGTGAAATCAGAAATTCAGAATCCTAATTTACGTTGGAGGTATGATGTAACAGGAGAGGGCTCACAAGTTCACAACCCCCCCCCCCCCCCCCCCGTCCTCGTTCATATTTAATATGGACACAAATATTGTGAAGGGACAAATCGCTGGGTGGTCCCAATGTTACATTCTAACTTGTTTTAGATTTTTAAAAAAATACCCAAGGTGTCTTTTTGCATGCACTAGACAAAAATGTCACCGACTTTCCATGACAACGACAAATGGAAGCATACAGTAAGGACAGTAAGTACTTATTATTCTTTATTTTTACCTTATTTTGGCAATACATTGTCCTGCTATACTACAGAGTGTTGTAGGAAATGTACAGGAACGAAAGATACCGTTGTTTTCTTCTGTTAATATGTGGTTTTTTCTTGGGGGAGGGGGAGATATATTCCCGGTTCCTGGCCACCTTATTCCCGGGAAACGGGAACTCTGATATCTTGATAATTCCCGGGAATTCCCGGGAACTCCATTCCCGGGATTAAACCCTACTTACAAAGTTTTTAACGAAATACCGCCAAAATCACACCAGAGGTGCATCATGAACAGATCTCGGACAAGTTCGATGATAGGTGACCTTGACCTATTTTTCAGGTCGTGGCAGGACTTCGAACTTGACAATACATGAAAACAGGACTTTGTACCTTGTGAACGCGATAACTTACAAAGTTTTTAACGAAATACCGCCAAAATCATACCAGAGGTGCTTCATGAGCAGATCTCGGACAAGTTCGATGATGGGTGACCTTGACCTATTTTTCAGGTCGTGGCAGGACTTCGAACTTGACAATACATGAAAACAGGACTTTGTACCTTGTGAACGCGATAACTTACAAAGTTTTTAACGAAATACCGCCAAAATCATACCGGAGGTGCATCATGAGCAGATCTCGGACAAGTTCGATGATGGGTGACCTTGACCTATTTTTCAAGTCGTGGCAGGACTTCGAACTTGATAATACATGAGAACAATGCCAATTCCTTCCACTAACAGCCCTCCTCGATGCAACCCGCCCAATTGTCGCGGGCGCGACTTATACTTAAAAGCTAGATAC
Source organism: Terebella lapidaria (assembly GCA_949152475.1). Lineage (NCBI taxonomy): Eukaryota > Metazoa > Annelida > Polychaeta > Terebellida > Terebellidae > Terebella > Terebella lapidaria. The sequence continues at coordinate 76,600,485 of OX424555.1, forward strand.
ACTAAGCACCGAAAGTTTAGGTTCAGCATGTTAGCGACATCTGGACTCTGAAGTGGTCAACTCTGGAGTCCAGATCGGAACGCCTTCTAAGTTATATCTCACACTTTAGTCAGTTGATGTTACAGAGACCTCCAGACGCCCTGGCAGCCGTTAAGCTGTCATGTCTGCATGAACACTGGACAAGAATCACTCAGGATACTAGTATGCATCTCGTCAGGAGGTTGCCGTGCAGAGCCCGGGCCTTGTAAGAACGACGAGGACGACACGCATGTTATTATTGGAATACAATAATGTGTGTACTTTATTAATGTTTGTCATCCTCTGGCTTCTCACACGGCCCGGACTCTGCACCGCAAGTTCCTGGCAATATCCAGAAAAGTCTCCTGGGTAATTCTTCACGTTTCATTTTTGAAAATATACATTAAGGAAGGGAGTCTAATAAGGATGTTATTTATTAAATAATTTTGTGTCAGATAGAGGAAAAATGTGATCCCAATACAGAGCACATCATCACATCTGAATATACAACAAACAAACAGCACAACTAGGTCGAGCATTTTTCTTTCTTCACCAACTGGTTACCCCATTTCTTTGCTTCCGGGCTAATATGTAACGATTTGTAAATAAAACTTTCTTTCTAGGGTAAACTATGGCGCCCCGTTCGTGCCACAAAGAAGAATTTTTTTTATAACTCATACGTATGAGATACTATGTCATACGTATGAGATAATAAGTCATATGTATGAGATACTAACACATATGTATGAGATACTAAGTCATCCGTATGAAATACTTATCACATACGTATGAGATACTAACTCATACATATGAAATACTCATCTCATACGTAGGAGATACTTAAATTTCCATATACCCGAGACTGCCGTGGAAATAGAAAGTGATATGTTCGTCCTCCTCGTTCTCCATCTAACCTTCTTGTTTCTTTTATGCTCTCCGTGACATTTTTCACATATCTATCTACTCATAAAGAAATATCTCATACGTGTAAGATAAGTATCTCATACATATGTGTTAGTATCTCATATGCATGACATATTATCTCATACATATGTGTTAACAACTCATACGCATGTGTTAACAACTCCTACGTATGTTAATACCTCATACGTATGACTTAATATCTCACACGTGTGACTTATTATTTATACGTATGAGATAAAACAAATAATTACTTCACTTTTTTGTGGCACGAACAGGGCGCCATAGTAAACACTGAAAAAATGCACACATACATTTGAAAACACATTCATTGTGATTGCGCGCCGCCATACACTCTTTGCCAACACTTCCTGGTGAAAACTAGCAACTGCAGATTTTCTTCTTGTATTCACCGGATGTCGTTCGGAACTTTTTAATAGGCACATTTATTAAACATATAATACAAAGATGGTGGATGAACAATAGTTCGTGATAAGTCCCGTGTGTACGACGATGATCCGATAACGAGCATTCCGAATCTTTGCAGTTCAATCGCCCCAGAACACATCCAGACGCATGCATGATTTCAGTTTGGTTCACTGGCAATTAGCCTACCCTGGGTCACCATGGGTTGTCATGGCAACGATTCGATGTAAACATTGGGCTGCGCGCGATGCTCACCTGGCGCAAGATACGTGTCCTCAAAGCTGTGATTGATGGTCCCTGGGGCCCCATAGGCCACGGAAGCCCGCGCCATGACCCCAGGGCCGGCATGGGCCCCTGCAGCACCCGACGGGGGGGCCGGGTGGGCGCCAGTCTGGGGGTCCCGTCCGTCTGGCAGGTTGTGATAATCGGGCGGAGGCTCCTCTGGGAAGTGTTTGGCCGTGTCCGCCATGTGTAAGTACTGGTCACGAGGGGTCCGACCCACGGCGAAGTCATCTATCTCGTGGTACACGGTCCGGCGGTCATCATCTATGCCCTTGAACAGATCCTCATCCTTACCGCCCGAGGCCTCACCGTAAGACTGCAACGCGCTCTGCCAGATTTGAGCTTGCGAGTTGGACCGCTGTACATCTTTCCTTTGCTCTCTGTAGGCAAATGAAGATAGCATGTAGATAGATAGCATGGCGCTATCCACATGTTGAGGTGGGTAAGTCACATTTCGAATCCCGAAGAAGTCCATGCAACAGAGAGACTTAGTACATGTATGGTATGTACCTTTTTTTGCAAATCTTGACGCCTACGACGATGATTACTGTGATGACCAAAACTGCCCCTGCGCCTATACCGATATACATCCCTGACAATGAGAGGCAATCTGATACAGCTATACATTCCTTAAATGTATAAATAAATCTCGGGAATTAGTATCAAGAGTAAATAGATGTATTATTGACCTACCAATCTTGGTCCAATCCAAGTCATCAGATTCTGAAACAAAATATACAATTACACCACCACTCTATACCATATAGATGACTTAGGAAACTCGTGGAGCTTGATCAAATCACTTATATTTTGTGTCAATATATGAATACTATGATTGTATTCAGACGGACCTTCGTCGATTAAGATGCAATGGGAGTTGTCTTCGTCCAGCTTTCTGCCGGAACCACACCTACACACCGTGCCAGCCGTCGGCGTCTGGAAACAGTAGTCACTACAGCCGCCATTGTCGGCAACGCAACCACCTTCGACGGGAATAGAACATTACTCTAACTGTTTATTGCGTTGCGCATGTAGTTACGTTCCCAAAATGATTCATTGTATGGATAAGATAAGATAAATATACGGTAGTAACCCGTGAATATAGCATAGACTACATGTATCATCCATTGAAGTCTCCACAGTATCCCACCTGTGAGGTCAGACTGGAGGAACTTGCTGTACACAAGCAGGTGATTGACTGGATCACTCCCGGCTGGCACAGTGAAGTCCCGCTTTGTCTTCAGGTCCCACCAGTGTACCACGGTCGGGGAGTCCTCCGCTGTCCATACCAGGAAGTCCTACCGTGTATAAAACTCCGTGAAAACATGGAGGGTTCGGATGATCATCGAATCAGAGACGATGGAAGACAACAGAAGCACATTTTAGAATGGTCTTACCTTGAAGATGTCGAAGTTGACGAAGTCGGCGACATAGTCAAGAACGAGTTCTAGTTGCGGACTGGCGAAATGGCTAGCGATAGAACTACTGTATATCTGTTTGTCTTGGGCATTGTACCAAAACAACCTGTCAAATGTCGATAGAAACAATACTTCATTTAATAACCACATGTGTTGACATATCAGTATGGCCACGGGAAATAATACACTGATGGCACTCGAAGTGATATTTCAGCATCTGTTCTAGGCTATGCCTAGAACATATACCGATTTCTCTTGTCCTGCACCAATGCGTTACCTCACACTCACTCTGTTTTGCTCGTTCATACCGTTCTGTATATCCAAGCTTCCTACCTTTGTAGCGAGCTGTCCAGTCGGAGATGTTTTGGACGCTGTCCAGAGTTCCCTGTCAAGAATGATCGCTGATTGCTTCCATCCATATTAGCCGTCACTATGGTCGACTGACTTTCAACCCAGAATAGCGATCTGTATACCATGATGATATTTTAGTATAGCATCTATGATAACTACGATAACAAATGAAATATGTGGGATAATTCGACATCAATACCTCGTGTCTGGGGAGATAACTATGGATTCGGGTTGTTTCAGGCCTTGCAACAGGTCAAGCGGATTCGCAGAACCCTCGAGCGCAATGACTCTCAACTTCCCCTCGTCGATGTCAGTCCAGTACACTTTGGCCAGGCTAGAAGTCCAATCCACCGCTAGTCCTGTTGGTCGGTACAACCATTGCAGTGACTACATCCGATACTGTACCATCAACACAATACACTCAACTGTCTGTCTCCTACCTCCTACGTCCCCCACTCCCGCGATGAGCGTCACTATGCTGCCGTCGCGGATGTCGTACTTGCGGATGGCCTTGGCGCCGGTGTCGGCGAGGACGAGGGCCTTGTCCTGCCAGTGAAAGGCGGCCAGGGCTATCGGTCCCACGCCCGCTCCGACCGAGACACAGCGAGGCGCGAGAGGGGTCGTCGAGAACGCCGCAAACACGTCCTGCTGGCAGATCTCGGAGTCTCTGACGTACACTAGCGCGTAGTCCCCGAATGAACCCTCGCCTGTACGGGTGCAATGTTGATGGTCAACAATTATCACAGTATTCTATCTAAATACTTGAAAGTACTAGTAATATATGTCTCTAAGTCGACTGACCGAGCAACATCATGATGATGTTACATCTCACGATAAACCTAAATACACTGATGGATATTACAGATGGTGATTTCACTTCTCCTGTATCAGTGCATTATCTCACACTTACAGTTGTGTCACTTTTATGTTTTAATACCTGTACAGCTGTAGTCATTGGATTGAAGACTGAAGCCGTCCTTGCACAGACATTGGACCTGCAGGTTACTGGATATCCCCACACACAGGTGCTGACAAGGGTTTGAATGCCCACACGGACCTGTACGACACGCATCAAGACACTATACAAGTCACAAGGGAATCATTCATGTATATACATGTATACAGTGTACAAGGTGGTGATGGTGGTGAAAACCCCTACCCTGCCTTCTTCTTTCCGAATTTCTCTGCTTTATTGCAGTCTGTGTGCATGGCATGGTTATATAGACGTGTACCTAATGTACTTCATTTATTATTGTTGTCCCTATAGAAATATCCCTATTTGTGCAGGTTTTGTTGGCATTTATTATCGTACTTGCTGTTTCTGGTTGTCGCTCTGGGGCGAACATGACGATATCATCAATTTCGTGCGTGTGATCGTAGTTGACCCTGTAGATGTTTTCAGACGTCTCAAGGTTGAAGACATTAATCTCAGAGTTTGTCCTTCTGGCAGCAAATAGCAGGTGCTTTGTGTGGATCAAAGTATACTCGTGATCAACAAAATGTCACAGATTCAAAGTGGACTTCATGCACACTAACATAATATTCTTCATCGAGTTCCAACTTTGGGAAACAAGCTGAACATCAGACAGGATAAACCACCCGGCTGTGCTTCGTAAACTGTACCTTGTAAATTGTTATCCCACTGAAGGTGAGAGTCGCGGGCTCATCTTCCAACGTGTCCGGGTCGTTGCCATCAAGGTCCACTGACTTGATGGCCCCGGAGCCGGTGTCCAGCCAGTAGAGGCGACTGCCGCTGTAGTCCAAGGCTAGGGACGTGGGCGCCGAGAGCGCTGCGCTGTCGACGAGCCGCTTGACATCGGTCCCGATGAGACTGGCCCGGAGGATGACCGGACTGGGCCCGCTGTCGGACACGTAGAGGTAGCCCCGCTCCGGGTGCACGACCACGTCCGAGGGCTGGCGTAGACCGGCCTCCAGCACCACCCTGTGCCTGTCCGTGTGGTCCAGCGAGGCCATCATCACCCAGTTGTACGTGGCATCTGACCAGTAAATGTTGTCCGCCAGCCAGTCCACGGCTATACCCGTCACCTAAACAGGGCCAACACAGACTTTGGAATCAGTCCCACGAACTCATGTGGAATATGTGGATGTATAAATGGATTATTGGACCACCTGGACAGGCTGCTTGTTCATGGGTGAACATCCGTGCGTGCGCCGTAGTTGTCAAATCCAGCATATCTTAAGCATGTACTGAATCTTTGAAACATTACACGTAGACTTTCTCTTGTGGATATAGATAGCTCAAGATAGAATTTAAAAATTGACACGTTCAAATGTCATGATTTCACTGGTGACCTTCAATTTGACCACACTACATTTCTCTGGTGACTTCTAGCGCTTAGCCTCCTTCTTTGTTAAATAACAAATATGCAACCAGTGCTTATATGTAATTGCGTTTGTTATGAAATTTAGTTGTGAAAAACACGTGAAAAGCCCAACTATTTACTAGCCCCAGACTCAAAAACGCTAATGGCTAGACTGGAGCATGAGAGATGCCTACATGTGACGTGCCTATTCCCGATAGGAGACATGACAAAACGATTGCATACAACACAAAGCAATCCCAACAACAGAATAAATGACATAGACGACCGTCCTAGGGAGTGTTCGGGTTCAAGTCCCCGCTCGGAAATAGGCACATCACCTGTAATAGACTGACCTGGTCGGAGCATGGTAAGTCCAAGCGCTGAATGGGTATAGAGGCAGCGGACGGCTGGTTCACTGAGAATATATCCGACAGGTCGGGACTGAAGGTATACATCCTCTGACGTCCGTTGTGGAACTCAATCACACCGATATGGTTGCCAGCGTCGTCGTAGGTCTTTTTCTCTACGTCAAATTTTTCCTGGGTTCATAGACATTGTTAGAGTTCGTCATAATTTTACCATTGCTTGTTTGCTTCAAGAAGATGTATAGTGGCGATGATGATGCGGATGATTGTGAGAGGGGGTTGGGGATGATGGTTTTGAAGCAGAAAATAAAGTAGGACCGATCTTTCATCAAAAAGTATTTAGGTGCATGAACAGGTATGTTATGATCGGTAGTCTTATGACCTACTGTGAGCCATTGTGTCGGTTCCCCTCTGATGAAGAAGAGTGAGCCGTCAGTGTCCGACCATGCCAGCAGCCGGTCATCTGCAATCAACACTCCTCTCTCTTAACATATATATCTATTAAATTAAGTTAATTAACACTCTCTCAATTGCATTTAATCACCAAATGCACTTAATCACCAAATGCATTTAATTCCTTTGATATGGTCCAAAACCAAGTAATATTTTATGTCATATTTTGTTTCAACTACAGTGACCATGCATTTATGGGTGTTAAGTAATGCTTGATAGTTAGACCCAGGAGAGCTCTGGGATGCTGTATTAGGCACGCGAATAACGCCAGCTTCTGGGGCCCTTCAGCGGGCCCCAGACCCCCGGCCGACAGGGGACTAGGCTTTCCCTCAAAATCCTAGATTTGCCTGAATCAGCCATGCATACACTCTTCAGGGGGGGGGGGGGGGGGATGGACTAAAGAAAACCCATAAAACACACCACTGCATATCCCTTCAGCTTCTGGGGCCCCTCAAGCGGGTCCCAGATTCTCGGTCTTCACCAGCTCACTGTACGATATTTTATATCTTGGCCTTCCTTCAGAACCCTGGATTCACTCAAGATCAGGTATTCATAAACTCCATGGATATTGGACCAAGGAGAGCCCTAGAACACATCATTGGGGATGCATAAACCTTCAGCGTCTGGGGCCCTTGAGAGGGCCCCAGACCCCCGACCGACAGGGGCTGCTTCACCTGGCTTAGTAACATTTCACAAATGGGCCTTCCCTCAAATGCCAAGTCTGCTCCGAAATAGCCATGCAAAAACTCTTAGGGGAATGGGGAATGGACCAAAGGAAACCTCTAAAGAAACACCACTGAGCATGCATATCCTTTTCACTTCTGGGGCCCTTAAGCGAGCCTCGGACCCTCGGCCTTCGTCAACTCGCTTCGCAACATTTCATATCTAGGCCCTCCTTCAGAACCCTCGATCCACCCCAGATCAGGCATTCATAAACTCTCCAAGGCCATGAAATTGGTCCAAGGAGAGCCCTAGAAAACACCATTGGGGATGCATAAACCTTCAGCGTCTGGGGCCCTTAAGCTGGCCCCAGACCCCCGGCCGCCATGGGCTCGCTTCGCTCGCCGCTCTGTCGTCCAAAGGTTTTGCCCCCCCCCCCCCTCCCAAAATCGTATACCCGCCCCTGCATTTTATTCCTGACTTGATTCATGTTATGAAATTTGGAAAGCTGGAAGAAGTATGAATGCATGGCTTGGAGCCAAATGGGGTACATTATCGAAAGATACAAATTGTTTGTTCCTTCCTGTAAATAGACCCACGTTGCGATATGAAGGCATTCCAATTTTCACAGTTTAATCATGCATGACTAAAATTAATCGATATTCATAGGACATGGTCAATGCTGACCAGTAAGGCGACTGAAATTTGTCATAAATACTGACTTTGTTATGCATGGAAGGTTTTCCCAGAAGAAGGCATTAATAAATGCAATGTGGGTCTTTACTGAAAAAACGTCAATGAATTTGCAATTGGTGTAGGTACCCCATTACTTGAGTTTAATATCACAGTGGATCAAAACACATCGTGACGTCATTGAATGAAAATCACGTTCAACACGCGAGAGTCACGTTCAACACCTAATGGAATTGTGAATTGACACACAGTTGAATAGGCCCCTACGTATATGAACCGGTGCGGTATAAATGGGCAGGAAGGCTCAGCGAAATGGTCTATATGATTCTGGAAACTTTTGATAATTTACATAATGCGCTTTAATATTTGGGAACCACTTTACACTTTATGCACCTTCAGCTAAACACACACACTAAAATATGTAATAAAATACGTGTGCGAGTATCCAAAATTCATCAGCTATAGCCTATGTACAATTCAAAGGGTTCCCCCAAAATACAAACCCACTCGTGGTCATCTGTTGAGAAAAAAATTCAAATAGAGACTCATTGGTGTATGAACGGAGTGGTCTCGAAATGGACCTACGTGGGAGTGGACCTACATGTGTACGAGACTCAGAATCCCGGTATGAAGAACTATTACCTTTTTATATTTGTTTTCCTTTATAATATCCCTGTTATATTTTTTTCTAATTCACTCACCTGTGAACGCTTGATGCAAGATGAAAAGAAGAAAGTAAACTCCTTTCCCTTGGATCATTTTCAGATTTCAAAATTCCTTCAAGACATCTAGAGGCAAAATGCTATCGTTGAAAAGACTTCAACGTGTTGAAACCTAAATTTCACCATCAGGTCGGAAGTCGTACAGGTACCAAAGATTCCGTAACAATCTTTGCGCAGTGTTGAAGTACGTTGTGGATTTAGAGCCAATATACACATTTGCAAAAAAAAAGAGAGCTAAAGATTTCTCAGGTAGCGGCGATTATTCACATCGATATTCACACCTGTTACGCCACTGTGTTAACTAATTACTAAATAAGCTGTTCTTGAACGGCCGATGTTTCGGACACATTCGAAGGATTATACATCTGTAGTTGTGTAGTTATAGTTGTAGTTGTGTGAGTGCGTGCTTCACATTGGAATTTTTTGTAAATAATGAAATGCGAGCAAGTTTTGGTGTTCTGAATACTTTTTAAGTGAGAGTCTGCCTCGCCGGGTGTTTTTTTTGTCAAATAAGTACTCTATTATTTTTTCCTTGATATAATTGGTAACCAATAGACACATTTTTCGCATTCACTTGTGATTGAGAATCCAGGTAAATGCTAAGATTTTGGTTATATGATGTGAACGAATGGCGCACGATACTTTTGCCGTCCGGTGTAAACGCAAATTTGTCATTTTTAACGGGTGGCCTTCGTGCCCCGTTGAATGCCAAGGCACAATGATCTATAAGTGCTGTGTGAATTCAGACAGACACGGGTGGGTCGCCTGGGCGTCTTCGACCAGGAAGTTATAAAAATCATAAGCATTCTCTGGGGTACGGTGGCTGATTCATGCCATAATGCGTTTTTGCTGAATAAAATTAAATTCGTCGCGAATTTAATTCTAGCGACCAAAACTTTTTCCCTGCAGCGAAAACATTCTCGCCGCGACCAAAAAATTCTCGTCGCAGCGAAAATAGTTGTTGTCGCAGCTAAAACATTTTGGTCGCAGCGAAAACCATTGTTGTCGCGACCAAAACATTCTCGCCGCAGCGAAAATCGTTGTTGCCGCGACCAATACATTTCTGCTGCAGCAAGAATAATTACCATCGCGGCGATAATTGCACGTAACTGTGAATATTCACCGCGGCGATAATTGTAATAATAAATAATTTGTTCTCTCTGAGGTGATGGAAGAAAAACAAGGATGGCCATTCTCGGCGCGGCGATAATCATTTTCGCTGCAGCGAGAATGTTTTGGTCGCGGCTATACATGTAAGTATTTGAATCGCGGCGAGAACAATTTCGCTGCAGCAGTATTTAATTCGCGGCGAGAATATTTTCACCGCAGCGAAAACGTTTCGGTCGCGGATTTAATGATTTTGGTCGCGATTTAAACACTTTCAGTCGTCACAATTAAATTCGCAGCGAAAACTGTTCAGGAAAAACACGTTATGGCAGGAATCAGCCACCGTACTGGGGACTTCACCTGTTTTACAAGAGTCCTTACTAGAGAATGTTTATCTCCTTTCTTCAGACGGATGAGGGGGTGCACGCCTGGGATCGTCGTTTCAAAACCCGGATCGGTCTCTCTCAAGTTACAGCCATGTTATTGCCGTGTATCAGTGGTGGCACGCACTGATGAGAGGGACTTCAAGCGGTGTCAGTCAGTGAAGCGTAGCTTGGCATTGAAGTATATTCTATATGGTGCAACTCGTGCGTTACTTTTTTAAAACTAATATAAATGTTTGGTACAATATGTATAGACGCCATGTGTACTGATCAAACAGAGAGCAATTCTATATGTTTTACACTTGTTTTTACAAATTTTCTACACTATTCCTACATATGTTGCCTGCAAAATAACGTACATAGTCATTGGCTAGCGGTACACACTATACTCCATAAGTTCATGTAGTCGAGTTTTATCCGCATAGGCCTATATCTAATTATCAAGTTATATACCCACTCATTCAGATACATACAGTCTCGAGAGCTAGTCATTGCACTTTCTGAAACATCAAGAAGTGTTTCAGCAGAAAATATGTTTGATGTGTAAATATTATTTTTTTTCTCCCCGAACTACAAGACGAATTTGACCCGTCGTCAGCCATCATGACTGGAATATACTGAGGCGAGGGGGGGGGGGGGTATTCAGGAATACCTGCAATCGCCAGCTGGTTGCACTGTTTCATGGCTTTTTTTCTTATGCATCAGTATAAGCGTAATTTTACTCCCATATTTTACATCGTTGATGATTACAGACAATATCCGTTGGTGATTCGGCGCCAAAACTGACCCATAATACAATGCTGCCCCCTGTATAATGATTGCTTGTAACCCTCTATTGAGACCCAAGAACAGTCTAACGTTCCTAAAAGGCATCCATATCGACGCTGTTGCAGAAAGTTTCCCAGAACATCGACATGGCGGCCACGTACCAAGCCGATTCCATGTGCTGTGAGTCCCGGCTCCAGTGGGATACAGGCCTCGACACACCCACCATGTCAAAGAACCCGAAAGTTCCAGAGGTGCTGTTCAAGAATGAGTCTTGTAACGTGGTGTATATATCATGATTCAGATGGTCGATAACTTTGGATCTATTCATATTCAAATCGCGAACCTGTTCTGGAGGCCGATGACTGAGCTGGCCTTTGGCGACGAACTCCCCGAAGGCAGGCACATAGAACACTTTTGTAGATGCCGGAAAATACAACCTGACGAGAGAGTTGAAGTACTCAAGGTCAATCTGTACTCGTTCGTGGGACATAAACTTCATGTGATTCATCGGCAGGAAGACGAGGAATATATCGGGATATCTGCCCTTGAGAAAGTAGCGAAAGTAGACTTCTTGGGTTGTCAGAGCCCACACGGTCTTCTCGGTCTGCACGGCATCTTTGTAAGAGTCAAACTCCAGACTCATCTGGTCATCAATGATCAGAGTCATTGCCATGTGCTCGAACTTGACAGTGTGATTTTCGTCTATTGAACAGGTGATCTGTTTGCCAGCACATCCCCCACAGTGACGATAGTGGGTCTGGAGATACCTACTCCATTCTTTTGGATTATTCACGGGCCGGTGATCCTTATAATAGCTCAGATCTGGGACAAACCCACCAGACAATAATCTTTCTACACGATCTGTTCTACACGACGGCACAAACTTGGCCAGCTGATCAGAATTGCGCATTCCATTTGAGTCTCCAATTGTCATCACAGACGAGATATTGGCTTTTCTCAAACAACTAGCAACTGTGCCCTCTCTAATTTTTGGATACTTGAATTTGCATATGGAAGGCTGGTAGTAAGGCGGGGTGTGATTCAGATTCCACTTCCCTTCTCCCGGGAAGTAATGGTAATGCTCATGGTATTGCCTCAGCAGCGCAAACGTGCAGGGTCTGTCACTGACTCGGCTCAACTTTGCTCTTTCACCAAGCCCTGATTGAATGAACTGGAGGACAGGCCCGTCGCTGCGCTGGTTTGTACGTACTGGATTGTAGAGATGCTGGAGAATGGACAGTCCTCGCTGATCGAAGTTGAGAACGATCATGACCAAGCCGAGACAAGAGGCGAGCAGGACAATCAGACATAGTCGCTGATTACAGCAACACTCAGCACCGGCTGTCGTCTTCATCATCATGGGGACAGATAACTGGGGAATACATAACGAAGATTTCTGGCAATACATTCCCCAAATTTTCATAGTGCGAAAGTGCAAATAGATACCGACGAGCAGATTTATTCCATTAAATTTTTCTCTTTTATCTCAAAGAGATCCCCTTTTGTGCAAGTTTTAGCCGGGTGTATGTCGGCACCTTGCCTATATTTAACACCAGGAGTCACTTAAATATCGGAAACGAACCATTTCTTTGTCATACTACACATCCCTACTATATATATACATGGACATACAGACACGCTTGAACATTCCGTCTATGATATCACCTCCTTCGACTTCAAACGGTAAAAGGAATAAAAATATCATGACTGTTGTACATTTGTTTAGTCTTTTGCATTGAACAAAATATTGCGAACATTGGTGTCTGTTGATGTACGGACGGACTTGATATAATGTTTCCCCCACATTTATTTACAGATCACTAAAGATTCTTAGAATGCATCCATTTCGATGCTGTTACAATAGGTTTCCCAGAACATGGACATTACTGACTGATACCAAATCTCCTGCATGTGCTGTGAGTCCCGGCACCAGTGAGCGACTGGCCTCGCCACGCCCACCATGTCAAAGAAACCGAAGGTTCCGGATGTGCTATTCAAGATCATATCTTCTATTACAGTGTACATTTCATGGTTCATTTGGTTAAAAACTTCGGATTTATTCATGTTTCTCTGCTGAAGTAATTCCGTTGATCGCTTGCCGAGCGAGCCTCCGGCGACGTATTCTCCGAAAGCTGGGAAGTAGAAAACCTTTGTGGTCGGTGGAATATACAGCTCCACCAAGGACCTGAAGTATCTAAGGTCAATCTTCAATCGATCTCGCGCCATGAATTTCATGTGGTTGAATGGCAGGACAACGAGCAATACATCTGGATATCTGTCCTTTAGGAAGTATCGGAAGTAGACTTCCTGTGTTGTTATAGCGTACACTCTGTTTTGTACCTTCGCAGCGTCGTGGAAAGTCATTGACAGGTGTTCAAAACTGACAGTATGGTTCTGCAAAGCACGACAAGAAAACACTCTGCCAACGCATGCTCCACAGTGCATGAAATGGTTCTTGAGATACCTACTCCACTCGTGTAGATCGTCCTCTGGTCTATTACGGGTGAAATACCTGAGATCTGGATACACTCTTCAGGGGGGGGGGGGGGGGGGATGGACTAAAGAAAACCCATAAAACACACCACTGCATATCCCTTCAGCTTCTGGGGCCCCTCAAGCGGGTCCCAGATTCTCGGTCTTCACCAGCTCACTGTACGATATTTTATATCTTGGCCTTCCTTCAGAACCCTGGATTCACTCAAGATCAGGTATTCATAAACTCCATGGATATTGGACCAAGGAGAGCCCTAGAACACATCATTGGGGATGCATAAACCTTCAGCGTCTGGGGCCCTTGAGAGGGCCCCAGACCCCCGACCGACAGGGGCTGCTTCACCTGGCTTAGTAACATTTCACAAATGGGCCTTCCCTCAAATGCCAAGTCTGCTCCGAAATAGCCATGCAAAAACTCTTAGGGGAATGGGGAATGGACCAAAGGAAACCTCTAAAGAAACACCACTGAGCATGCATATCCTTTTCACTTCTGGGGCCCTTAAGCGAGCCTCGGACCCTCGGCCTTCGTCAACTCGCTTCGCAACATTTCATATCTAGGCCCTCCTTCAGAACCCTCGATCCACCCCAGATCAGGCATTCATAAACTCTCCAAGGCCATGAAATTGGTCCAAGGAGAGCCCTAGAAAACACCATTGGGGATGCATAAACCTTCAGCGTCTGGGGCCCTTAAGCTGGCCCCAGACCCCCGGCCGCCATGGGCTCGCTTCGCTCGCCGCTCTGTCGTCCAAAGGTTTTGCCCCCCCCCCCCCCTCCCAAAATCGTATACCCGCCCCTGCATTTTATTCCTGACTTGATTCATGTTATGAAATTTGGAAAGCTGGAAGAAGTATGAATGCATGGCTTGGAGCCAAATGGGGTACATTATCGAAAGATACAAATTGTTTGTTCCTTCCTGTAAATAGACCCACGTTGCGATATGAAGGCATTCCAATTTTCACAGTTTAATCATGCATGACTAAAATTAATCGATATTCATAGGACATGGTCAATGCTGACCAGTAAGGCGACTGAAATTTGTCATAAATACTGACTTTGTTATGCATGGAAGGTCTTCCCAGAAGAAGGCATTAATAAATGCAATGTGGGTCTTTACTGAAAAAACGTCAATGAATTTGCAATTGGTGTAGGTACCCCATTACTTGAGTTTAATATCACAGTGGATCAAAACACATCGTGACGTCATTGAATGAAAATCACGTTCAACACGCGAGAGTCACGTTCAACACCTAATGGAATTGTGAATTGACACACAGTTGAATAGGCCCCTACGTATATGAACCGGTGCGGTATAAATGGGCAGGAAGGCTCAGCGAAATGGTCTATATGATTCTGGAAACTTTTGATAATTTACATAATGCGCTTTAATATTTGGGAACCACTTTACACTTTATGCACCTTCAGCTAAACACACACACTAAAATATGTAATAAAATACGTGTGCGAGTATCCAAAATTCATCAGCTATAGCCTATGTACAATTCAAAGGGTTCCCCCAAAATACAAACCCACTCGTGGTCATCTGTTGAGAAAAAAATTCAAATAGAGACTCATTGGTGTATGAACGGAGTGGTCTCGAAATGGACCTACGTGGGAGTGGACCTACATGTGTACGAGACTCAGAATCCCGGTATGAAGAACTATTACCTTTTTATATTTGTTTTCCTTTATAATATCCCTGTTATATTTTTTTCTAATTCACTCACCTGTGAACGCTTGATGCAAGATGAAAAGAAGAAAGTAAACTCCTTTCCCTTGGATCATTTTCAGATTTCAAAATTCCTTCAAGACATCTAGAGGCAAAATGCTATCGTTGAAAAGACTTCAACGTGTTGAAACCTAAATTTCACCATCAGGTCGGAAGTCGTACAGGTACCAAAGATTCCGTAACAATCTTTGCGCAGTGTTGAAGTACGTTGTGGATTTAGAGCCAATATACACATTTGCAAAAAAAAAGAGAGCTAAAGATTTCTCAGGTAGCGGCGATTATTCACATCGATATTCACACCTGTTACGCCACTGTGTTAACTAATTACTAAATAAGCTGTTCTTGAACGGCCGATGTTTCGGACACATTCGAAGGATTATACATCTGTAGTTGTGTAGTTATAGTTGTAGTTGTGTGAGTGCGTGCTTCACATTGGAATTTTTTGTAAATAATGAAATGCGAGCAAGTTTTGGTGTTCTGAATACTTTTTAAGTGAGAGTCTGCCTCGCCGGGTGTTTTTTTTGTCAAATAAGTACTCTATTATTTTTTCCTTGATATAATTGGTAACCAATAGACACATTTTTCGCATTCACTTGTGATTGAGAATCCAGGTAAATGCTAAGATTTTGGTTATATGATGTGAACGAATGGCGCACGATACTTTTGCCGTCCGGTGTAAACGCAAATTTGTCATTTTTAACGGGTGGCCTTCGTGCCCCGTTGAATGCCAAGGCACAATGATCTATAAGTGCTGTGTGAATTCAGACAGACACGGGTGGGTCGCCTGGGCGTCTTCGACCAGGAAGTTATAAAAATCATAAGCATTCTCTGGGGTACGGTGGCTGATTCATGCCATAATGCGTTTTTGCTGAATAAAATTAAATTCGTCGCGAATTTAATTCTAGCGACCAAAACTTTTTCCCTGCAGCGAAAACATTCTCGCCGCGACCAAAAAATTCTCGTCGCAGCGAAAATAGTTGTTGTCGCAGCTAAAACATTTTGGTCGCAGCGAAAACCATTGTTGTCGCGACCAAAACATTCTCGCCGCAGCGAAAATCGTTGTTGCCGCGACCAATACATTTCTGCTGCAGCAAGAATAATTACCATCGCGGCGATAATTGCACGTAACTGTGAATATTCACCGCGGCGATAATTGTAATAATAAATAATTTGTTCTCTCTGAGGTGATGGAAGAAAAACAAGGATGGCCATTCTCGGCGCGGCGATAATCATTTTCGCTGCAGCGAGAATGTTTTGGTCGCGGCTATACATGTAAGTATTTGAATCGCGGCGAGAACAATTTCGCTGCAGCAGTATTTAATTCGCGGCGAGAATATTTTCACCGCAGCGAAAACGTTTCGGTCGCGGATTTAATGATTTTGGTCGCGATTTAAACACTTTCAGTCGTCACAATTAAATTCGCAGCGAAAACTGTTCAGGAAAAACACGTTATGGCAGGAATCAGCCACCGTACTGGGGACTTCACCTGTTTTACAAGAGTCCTTACTAGAGAATGTTTATCTCCTTTCTTCAGACGGATGAGGGGGTGCACGCCTGGGATCGTCGTTTCAAAACCCGGATCGGTCTCTCTCAAGTTACAGCCATGTTATTGCCGTGTATCAGTGGTGGCACGCACTGATGAGAGGGACTTCAAGCGGTGTCAGTCAGTGAAGCGTAGCTTGGCATTGAAGTATATTCTATATGGTGCAACTCGTGCGTTACTTTTTTAAAACTAATATAAATGTTTGGTACAATATGTATAGACGCCATGTGTACTGATCAAACAGAGAGCAATTCTATATGTTTTACACTTGTTTTTACAAATTTTCTACACTATTCCTACATATGTTGCCTGCAAAATAACGTACATAGTCATTGGCTAGCGGTACACACTATACTCCATAAGTTCATGTAGTCGAGTTTTATCCGCATAGGCCTATATCTAATTATCAAGTTATATACCCACTCATTCAGATACATACAGTCTCGAGAGCTAGTCATTGCACTTTCTGAAACATCAAGAAGTGTTTCAGCAGAAAATATGTTTGATGTGTAAATATTATTTTTTTTCTCCCCGAACTACAAGACGAATTTGACCCGTCGTCAGCCATCATGACTGGAATATACTGAGGCGAGGGGGGGGGGGGGGTATTCAGGAATACCTGCAATCGCCAGCTGGTTGCACTGTTTCATGGCTTTTTTTCTTATGCATCAGTATAAGCGTAATTTTACTCCCATATTTTACATCGTTGATGATTACAGACAATATCCGTTGGTGATTCGGCGCCAAAACTGACCCATAATACAATGCTGCCCCCTGTATAATGATTGCTTGTAACCCTCTATTGAGACCCAAGAACAGTCTAACGTTCCTAAAAGGCATCCATATCGACGCTGTTGCAGAAAGTTTCCCAGAACATCGACATGGCGGCCACGTACCAAGCCGATTCCATGTGCTGTGAGTCCCGGCTCCAGTGGGATACAGGCCTCGACACACCCACCATGTCAAAGAACCCGAAAGTTCCAGAGGTGCTGTTCAAGAATGAGTCTTGTAACGTGGTGTATATATCATGATTCAGATGGTCGATAACTTTGGATCTATTCATATTCAAATCGCGAACCTGTTCTGGAGGCCGATGACTGAGCTGGCCTTTGGCGACGAACTCCCCGAAGGCAGGCACATAGAACACTTTTGTAGATGCCGGAAAATACAACCTGACGAGAGAGTTGAAGTACTCAAGGTCAATCTGTACTCGTTCGTGGGACATAAACTTCATGTGATTCATCGGCAGGAAGACGAGGAATATATCGGGATATCTGCCCTTGAGAAAGTAGCGAAAGTAGACTTCTTGGGTTGTCAGAGCCCACACGGTCTTCTCGGTCTGCACGGCATCTTTGTAAGAGTCAAACTCCAGACTCATCTGGTCATCAATGATCAGAGTCATTGCCATGTGCTCGAACTTGACAGTGTGATTTTCGTCTATTGAACAGGTGATCTGTTTGCCAGCACATCCCCCACAGTGACGATAGTGGGTCTGGAGATACCTACTCCATTCTTTTGGATTATTCACGGGCCGGTGATCCTTATAATAGCTCAGATCTGGGACAAACCCACCAGACAATAATCTTTCTACACGATCTGTTCTACACGACGGCACAAACTTGGCCAGCTGATCAGAATTGCGCATTCCATTTGAGTCTCCAATTGTCATCACAGACGAGATATTGGCTTTTCTCAAACAACTAGCAACTGTGCCCTCTCTAATTTTTGGATACTTGAATTTGCATATGGAAGGCTGGTAGTAAGGCGGGGTGTGATTCAGATTCCACTTCCCTTCTCCCGGGAAGTAATGGTAATGCTCATGGTATTGCCTCAGCAGCGCAAACGTGCAGGGTCTGTCACTGACTCGGCTCAACTTTGCTCTTTCACCAAGCCCTGATTGAATGAACTGGAGGACAGGCCCGTCGCTGCGCTGGTTTGTACGTACTGGATTGTAGAGATGCTGGAGAATGGACAGTCCTCGCTGATCGAAGTTGAGAACGATCATGACCAAGCCGAGACAAGAGGCGAGCAGGACAATCAGACATAGTCGCTGATTACAGCAACACTCAGCACCGGCTGTCGTCTTCATCATCATGGGGACAGATAACTGGGGAATACATAACGAAGATTTCTGGCAATACATTCCCCAAATTTTCATAGTGCGAAAGTGCAAATAGATACCGACGAGCAGATTTATTCCATTAAATTTTTCTCTTTTATCTCAAAGAGATCCCCTTTTGTGCAAGTTTTAGCCGGGTGTATGTCGGCACCTTGCCTATATTTAACACCAGGAGTCACTTAAATATCGAAAACGAACCATTTCTTTGTCATACTACACATCCCTACTATATATATACATGGACATACAGACACGCTTGAACATTCCGTCTATGATATCACCTCCTTCGACTTCAAACGGTAAAAGGAATAAAAATATCATGACTGTTGTACATTTGTTTAGTCTTTTGCATTGAACAAAATATTGCGAACATTGGTGTCTGTTGATGTACGGACGGACTTGATATAATGTTTCCCCCACATTTATTTACAGATCACTAAAGATTCTTAGAATGCATCCATTTCGATGCTGTTACAATAGGTTTCCCAGAACATGGACATTACTGACTGATACCAAATCTCCTGCATGTGCTGTGAGTCCCGGCACCAGTGAGCGACTGGCCTCGCCACGCCCACCATGTCAAAGAAACCGAAGGTTCCGGATGTGCTATTCAAGATCATATCTTCTATTACAGTGTACATTTCATGGTTCATTTGGTTAAAAACTTCGGATTTATTCATGTTTCTCTGCTGAAGTAATTCCGTTGATCGCTTGCCGAGCGAGCCTCCGGCGACGTATTCTCCGAAAGCTGGGAAGTAGAAAACCTTTGTGGTCGGTGGAATATACAGCTCCACCAAGGACCTGAAGTATCTAAGGTCAATCTTCAATCGATCTCGCGCCATGAATTTCATGTGGTTGAATGGCAGGACAACGAGCAATACATCTGGATATCTGTCCTTTAGGAAGTATCGGAAGTAGACTTCCTGTGTTGTTATAGCGTACACTCTGTTTTGTACCTTCGCAGCGTCGTGGAAAGTCATTGACAGGTGTTCAAAACTGACAGTATGGTTCTGCAAAGCACGACAAGAAAACACTCTGCCAACGCATGCTCCACAGTGCATGAAATGGTTCTTGAGATACCTACTCCACTCGTGTAGATCGTCCTCTGGTCTATTACGGGTGAAATACCTGAGATCTGGTAAAAATTTTCGCACCATACCTTGCTTGCGAACTAGTTCGCATGTAGGCAAAAACTGGATTATGTTGTTATAATAGTGTAATCCGTTTGAGTCTCCGAGAGTCATCACCGATGAAACCCCGGCCTTCGCCAAACATGCGGCCACTTCATCACTTCCCATGATGGGATACTTGAATTTGCATATGGAAGGCTGGTAGTAGGGCGGGGTATGATTCAGATTCCACTTCCCTTCTCCCGGGAAGTAATGGTAATGCTCATGGTATTGCCTCAGCAGCGCAAACGTGCAGGGTCTGTCACTGACTTGGCTCAACGTTGGCCTGTCCTTAATGTCTGCATTCGAAGATTCGTGAAAAGTGTTGACGGCAGGCCAGTTATTGTTCTGTGTTGGGCGTACTGGGCTGATATCGTAGATTTTCTGTAGGATGGACAGTCCTCGCTGATCGAAGTTGACAACGATGAGGACCAGTCCGAGACATGAAGCGAGCAGGACAAGCAGCCGTACACGGAGACTACAGCACCACTCGGTACCGCCTGCCGTCTTCTCCATCTGGGGAGAAAGTAGCTATTAGTGTGTGTCCGCTTTTCAGCTGGGCCAATGAGCCTTTGTCGTGGTTTTTTCGTCCGTCGTCCGTCGTCGTCGTCCGCCGCATCATCTGTTAACATTTTTTTATCTTTTTTCCCGGCTGATGAATTTGCCCATAAATTTGTGTGAATATGTGTTGGGTCAATTATACCCCCAGACGTTTTTTTAAAAAAAATTTTGATTAAATCGTTTATACAGTTTTGGCGGCCATTTTTATGCCGAAAATGGCTGTTTTTGCATGTTTTCAACTTCAAAAATTATTTTCTCAAAAACTGTTCCAAAATGTTCCCCTCATATATCATGATAATGTATATAGGCCTAAGTTTCGATGCTCTTGAATCGCCGGTCTGTGTGTGGCGGCCATTTTGATGTTTTCTACGGGGCCCAAATAGGACTTTCCCATGTTGAATTCTCCTATGCTTTATAATGGGTCATAATGTTCCTGATATCTCACTTAATATTGAGGTTAGAGACTTGGAAACAATTGTGGACATATAGGAAATGATATTTGCTGAGTATTCTCGTGACCTTGAATTTGACCTTTAACCTCATTTTCAAGGTCAGAGCACAAAATGGCCAATATCTCGTTTATTGTTGACTTTACAGCTTAGGAATCAATTGTGTGTGAACAGGCTCGACTCGGCTGAGTTTTTAAATTGTTTATTAACAACAAACCTATAAAATGTATAAAAGTAGTGTAAATATACAGCAACAAAATATACACAAAGTTAATAACAAAATATGAATTGAATCCCACGTTCGGACTTGGGATATCCGTTACTGCAATAATAATTCAATGATGCGGTATTCAATAAATTCCAATCATTAATACATTGAATGGCTACCATAATTCACCTAAATCACAATAATTCACATACCCCGTGAGTACTTCCACTTTTAGTAGAAATAAACATGTCCCGGCGTATACTGCCGTGAAACTTCTCACGTGTGTTAATGCCTGACCGGTCCCTGTCCGTCCGTCTGTCTGCGTGGACAGCTGAGATGAGACTGACCACTAGTCCGGTCCATATCATAGTGTTATGGCCCGCCACAGATAGTTAAATCTGATTGGACGGTTACAGTCCGCGTCGATTCGTGATTGGTCAGCAATGATATGAAGTCATGGTGATAGTGATAAACAGGTTATTATTACAATTACTTATTACTACATGAGAATATTAGCAGGGAATATTATGTAGAAATTATCGGAATAATAATCGGAACAATTCGACGATTGAACGCAGCGCAAAAGTATAATCACGCATGAACGATATAAACAATACTCGCAATATTAATCGAACCTTTGTAGCGCATAATGATAATCGAATATATATACAAGTCATAGCGTTCCCGCATAACGCTCTATTATATGTGGACATATAGGAAGTGATATATACTGAATATTCTCGTGACCTTGAATATGACCTTTGATCTCATTTTCAAGGTCAGAACACAAAATGGCGCATATCTCACTTGTTGTCAACTTTACCGCTTAAGAATCAATTGTGGACATATAGAAAATAATTATGCTGAATATACTTCTGACCTTGTAGTTACCGGACGATCGGTCCGATCACCTATTGGCTAGCCAGTCAGCTACAGGTCCTTTGGGTCAATGTTTCTTTTGATATGAGAGGTATGAACACCACGCTACCGTCAACAGTATGCTATTATAAAGAGCTATTAGTGTGTGGCAACTTTTAAGAGAGGTAGTAACACAACATCGACCGTCAACAGCATGTGGACCAAATATGTATACCGGTATAAGAGCGAACATCAACTAATTATGTCCCATATTCCCCAACTAAAACGAACGGACATTATTATCTACAAGCAAGCCTTCAACACTACATGTATCGGACATAACTAGACCTGATTAGGTAAACTTTAACCATTGAATGAGTATTTATCATAAACTATTGAATACATGCGAATAATAAAGCTCCCTCTCGTTGTGTGTAAACGAGGTGATACAACCAATCATCACTGTATGCAAAAACATCATAACGCATCGCCATTGTCTAAACTCGAAACACTGAAAGTGCTTGAATTGTTTATTAGAGAATAACCCGTAGGCATTTCATGTGCTTTTATTCCGTCGTCATGACACACATTGGCAGAATGATACAACTGAAACAATAGAGCAAAATGAACACACAATTATAAGCTGATGACACACACTATGAACACAGTAAAGGAGAAGAGGTAAACCATTACCAGATAATCTGTATCATGTACATACCACACAGAATGTCCATAAAGTCTTGTAACATATTTACATAACACATGTATCCATTGTTATTTAACATGTCCCTTCCAGTCACACCAGCAGCCACGCTATGAAGTGACCACTCACTGTTATATCAGTCTGCAGTGCTTGGTCTACCTGTGAAAGCCACTGGATTACACGGTCCAGTGGAGGCCATGCCCTGTCATGCATATTTCTCTATCTCCCCCCAAGTCCTGGAATATGCGCGTTTCACGTGAAATATGATGGGACTGATGACTTTTCTCCCGCTGTATATATGATGGCATGCAGTGCTCTACTGGGTGTAGTCTTTCATCCAGGCTGGTGGTCGTCTTTCGCGCAGTGACCGCCTGAGTGGTTGGGCAGTACTCGGGTCAGGATCATCATTTGCTGATGGAGGGGTATCATGTGTATCAGAGGTCGGTGGTGCAGGTGTTGTTTGGGTAGCCAACATGGGTGGTGGTTCAACATGCTCTGTGGTGATCTGAGGTGACCTGTCATGGTTGTTCTGACTGTCGTTGCTCGGGGTCTTGGTGACCTCAGGGCCATCAGCGGGTGTCCTAAGGTCGTTGCTTTGGGTTCGAGTGGCTGGAAGTGTTCTCAAGTCTTCCAGTATTGATCGACGGGTGAGCCGTGTATTTGCTGGAATGTATTTCCGGAGGAATTTTCTGTTTCGAAGTGTTGTTCGTCCGGATCCATCCACTCGTACAAGATATTGATCGAACTGACGTACCTCGATAATTACTCCAGTTTTGTCCCATTTTGTCGGGTAGGGGCCTGCCTGGTTCTGGATGCGTACAGTGTCTCCAACTATCAGAGGTGGCAATCTTCGGGTATGTTCGGTCCAACGTTCAGCGTCACGCATATGACGATTACGCAGTGCTTCTTCACGAGCTGCCAAGGTTGAGCGCCAAGTGGGGTGGGGTGTATAACATCCTGGTCTTATCGGGATGAAGTCTCTGATCGGGCGACCAAACACGCACTGTGATGGTGATAGTTTTGTGGTTGGGTCTGGGGCATTCCTATATTGGAGAATGGCGCGCTGGAAAGCATTGCTGTCTAAAGTGCCTTTCGGGCCCGTGTTGTTAGAGATTAGACGTTTTATGGTTTTCACGCCAATTTCTGCCCGACAATTGCTGTGGGGAAATGCAACGGATGACAACCTATGATGTACTCCCCATTGCTGTAGGAAGGTTCGGGTTGTGGTTGATGTGAATTCAGGACCTCCATCCGATGACAACTCATCAGGGATACCGTATGTAGCGAAGACACGTCGTAACCATATGACCAAACCAGTTGCCCCCTCATTTGCTTGTTCTACTATTGGCCAGTTGGAGTATCGATCCACTATCACCAGGTAAGTTTTGCCCTTGTACTGGAAGTAGTCAGCGCACAGACACTGGAAAGGGTACAACGGCTCGACTCGAGGAGCTGGTGGGGCGCTGGGTTGAGATGGGGCCATCTTGTTGCAATGTTCACATTGTGATCGTATGTGAGCAATGTCGTTTGTAATGCCTGGCCAGAATATTGACGATTCTGCTCGCGCTGTCATCATGGAGACACCTTGGTGGGCAGAGTGGAGGGCTTGGATGCAATCGTCACGCAGTGGTTGAGGAATCACAATCCTATTCTTGTACATAAGTACCCCATTTATGGTGTACAAATGTTCCCGAAACTGGTGGTACCCTCGCAGGGCTGCAGGCCAGTCTTCGAACGATGCTGGTAGATTCCCTTGTTCCAGCATGTCTATCATCTGTGTGAGGTTGCTGTCACTGTTGGTTGCTACTTTAACACGATCCCATGTGACCGACCGGAGATCCTCTAGAGATGCTGATGCGGCTCCTTCCAGCTCATTGTCCATAGTGTTGCTTTTTGGAGCTTGGCTGCGAAGGATTGCCAGTGGCTCTGTGTCGTTGAGATACATGATGGCACCATTATCATCTTCTAGAGGATATTTCTCAGGTGTTGGGGGGCCCGATGGTGTGCGTGACATGCAGTCTGAGGCCTTGTTTTTCACGCCCGGAATGTGGATTAGTTGGAACCGGTAACGGAGTGTCTTCTCTTTCAAGTTTCTGAGTCGTGGGTTGCTGATGTCGTCAAGGGGTCGTTGTCCTAATATACCCAGGAGTGGTTTGTGGTCCACAGCCACGATGAGATCTGTGCATCCAAGTACAAAATACCTGGCGCGATCCAATGCATCCACTACGGCTAGAGCTTCGCCCTCGATTGGTGCATATCGAGACTCGGCAGAGTGGGTGAAGCGACTTCCAACTAGGGTTATCTTCCAGCCGTCACGACAACAGAAGAGGTTCTTTGTGTCAATCTTTGGGCATTTACAGTGTTTTTGTAGCAGCCAAAACCCGACTCCAGTTTTTGACCAATCTGTGATGAGGCACGTTGCTTTTGTTTTGTCGAAGATTTGCACGCCATGACAGATTTCATTGATGATTTTCTGTTTGGATAGTTTGAAGAGCTCATCAAGTGTTTCATCCCAGTAGAATGTTTTCCTAGGTTTGAGGAGGTCGCGGAATGGTGCCATTGTTGCTGCCATGGAGAATGCATAGGAGACCTGGTTTACGAGACCAAACCACGATCGGATGTCTGTGACTGACTTTGGTGTTGGGAAGTCGTGGATCGCTCTCAGATACTTTTGGCTGGGCCGGACTTTGGTGTCGGTTATCTCAAATCCAGCGAACTCCACGGAATCACCTGCAAAGGTGAATTTGTCAGGGTTGAGTGTGATGCCGTTTTTGCCACACGTTTCTAGCCACATAGTTGTTTGGTGGAAGCTGGCTTCTATGGAATTGGACCAGAGTAGAGTATCATCCACACATTTCACTTTGTCGGTGAAGTGTGCAACTAGTTCGTCAAATCGTCTAGTGTATGCATCACCAGATGCTACGTATCCTTGAGGGCACACCCGATATCGATATCGTCCCCAGGGAGTTATGAAGGTTGTCAAATGGCGGTCTTCCTCATGGAGTGGGACGCTGTGGTATCCATTCCAGGCATCACATACTGTTTTCTTGGTGTTGTTTGGTACCGATCTTGCCAGCTGGAATGGTGATGGCGTGTGATGTGTTTCCCTAGTAGCATTGGTATTGAGGGCTTGCATGTCCACTGTGCGTCGTGGCTTGCCATTCTTTTTAGAACAGATGACCATGCGGTGGCAATACGTCACTGGTGTGCCAATAGGGACAGGTTCTATGACGCCCAGATTGACATCTCTGTCAAGGCCTGCCTTGACTTCATCGCGCCAGTGTATGGGTACCGGGATGGGAGTGTGGTGTGCGACTGGCTCTTTATCTTGGTTCACCATGAGTCGTAATGGAGGACAGTTCATCATGGGTAGTGGAGTGTGTTCACACGTGTTGAATGTTGACGATGAGTAATAGTCCAGTAACCATTGTTGTAGCTTTTCCCGGTTCTCGGCAGTTGCTGGGAATGGTGGGTGTTTTGGACGGGGTGGTGGCTTTTCGCGTGGTGGGCAGTCACAAGGGTGGTCGTTTGTGTTGACTGCCGATGAGAATTCTCCAAGCGTTGGGAATTTCTCACTGATGATTCCAAGTGCTAGACAGGCTTCTCTGCTCAGGAAGAATCTGTTTGTAGAGTCGGTGATGTATACCACTTGCTTTGTTGTGCAATTTCTGTCCTTGTGACCAGACAGTCGAATCACTATGGCTCCAATGATGTTGATGCTGATGCTATTTGCTGCCCTCATTGACATGTTCACAGGCAGCAGGTCACTTCTTGAGAGTCCGAGAGGTGTGAGGATGTGTGTTCCTCCAAGACAGCTCTGGCATCCTGTGTCCGCTATGCAGTCTATGGTTGTTGACCTGTCGTTTATGTTGCGGGGGAAGCCAAGTGATTCATAGTCTTCTCTCCTGATGCTGGCTGACAGTGTGATAATTGGTTGTGGCATTGACGATCGCTTGAGCCAAGTGTCTGTGAGATTGCTGTGTATGTGATGGTCCAGTGAGACAGAGTAGTTTGTGGCTTTCTGGTCTTGTTCATGGACAGTGCAAAGTTCGTTGAACATCGCATTTTCAGATGCATCTCTTGTTTCACTTGATCTGTTGTTATCTGAGTGGCGACCGCCTCTACAGACCAATGAGAAGTGATTTTTTATGTTGCACTTCTCGCACGTGTGGCCGAAGGCAGGACATGCTGACCGACGAATTCTGGCTGGGGCCCTTTTGCCATGACCGGTTTGACCGCAGTATGTACAGCTTTCATCAGAGCTCATTTGTTGTTTGTTTGTGGGCTTGTCGCCGGACTTCAGTTTTCCGTTTTTGAACTTTCGGTACGAGCTGCTGGCTGCGGCGGTCTGAGTGGTGTTTGAGAGTCGGGAAGCTGATCGTTTTCCAGATTCCTTTTTCTCAATGAATAGGAGGGTTTCTTCCAGGGATGGTGTTTGGTTGCTGCTCCCCAGCAGGTCCAACTGTATGTCCTTGTCTGCTAAACCTTGACTCACGACGTCTCTGATCACTTCGTCGGTGTAGTCCACTGTGTGTGAACAATCGGGACAGTCAATTGTGTACTTGCATACAGCGGCTTGTCCTCGTACCCTGGCACAATAGGCTCGTACTGGTTCATCATGGCCCTGTATCATCGAGTGGAGTTCGGCTCTGGCTACCATGGGGCTCTCTTCCCGAACAGCAAGTTTTTTCATGCTGTTTATCACGTCGTCACTGCTCTTGCTTGTGAGTGAGCCCACTGTATTGCGCGTGAGGTCCCGTCTGAGTTGCTCATCACAACACTCTAGGAGTTGAATTATCAACGTTTTGCCTGATATCCCTGTTGCTTCTACGTAGTCTCCCCATCGTGTCTCGAAATATTTCCAGTCAGCTGGAGTGACGCCAGTGCTGATGGTCGGCCTGTTGACTTTCTCGACTTTAGCTGCACTGTTGCTGCTTTGGGGGGCTGTGTGTGAGAGGCCGTGTATCTTGAGCAGTTCCACAGCTATCTGTGACTCGACATCGCCAGTGCTGTAGTCACAATCGGTGAATGGACAGTTGATTCCTGGCATGTTTGACGCTGTGGTGGCGGCGGGTAATGTGTGTTGTATCATAGAGGATAACCCGTAGGCATTTCATGTGCTTTTATTCCGTCGTCATGACACACATTGGCAGAATGATACAACTGAAACAATAGAGCAAAATGAACACACAATTATAAGCTGATGACACACACTATGAACACAGTAAAGGAGAAGAGGTAAACCATTACCAGATAATCTGTATCATGTACATACCACACAGAATGTCCATAAAGTCTTGTAACATATTTACATAACACATGTATCCATTGTTATTTAACATGTCCCTTCCAGTCACACCAGCAGCCACGCTATGAAGTGACCACTCACTGTTATATCAGTCTGCAGTGCTTGGTCTACCTGTGAAAGCCACTGGATTACACGGTCCAGTGGAGGCCATGCCCTGTCATGCATATTTCTCTATTTATTTCTACAGATTTTTGACTGGTTTTACAAAATAGACTCTCGAACAATGAATAATCAAAGGGTGAGAGCAAGATAGGACATATATGTCATACATTCTCCAATGCATGATCTGCCATTAAACCATAAAACAGTTAAGTGTGATACCAGACTAGACTAGACATGAATTAAGTTTTCACGGCTAGCTATTAATAGGGACTGCGTTTTCAGGTTACCGCACCTTTGGTCCGATAACCTATTGCCGTGGCGTTGCGTCCGTCGTCGTCCGTCGACATTAATATCTTTAAAGTTTACGATCGAATCTGCCTGAAATTTTGCACAAAAATGCCTAAAAATATTTCGGGAGGGAAGTATTTTTTTCAGTTTTTTTATTTTCGCATTTTTTCCAAAATGGCGGCCATTTTTGTCGAAAAATGGCCAATTTTGAACTTTGGCAGCAATTTTCTCAAAAACTGTCTGATCAGTTTTGAGATTTTTGTGTCAAAAGATTCCTCTCATATACGTCTGTGACGTGTATAAGTTTTGTTGCCCTTGAATCGCTGATTTCCGTGTGGTGGCCATTTTGAATTTTTGATGAGTCGGCGAAAAAAAAAGTTTCGCCCCAAATCGCATTACTATCCATTTTGGGCCATTTGAATTAACGGCACTTTTTTCCTCCATAATGGGAGCTGTCAGAACTGTACTCATAGAACACTTGAAGATACAGCTTAGAAATTGGCACTTCCAAATGGGAAGTCATATATGGCGACTTGTGTGGTGACCTTGAATTCGACCTTCGATGACCTTGAAAGGTCAAAACAGCCATTTTGGGGTAAAAAAAAATGCCCAGATTTGCCTCTATAGATGAAATGCATGCAGATAGAGTTCATGTTTGCATTATGAACATATAGCAAGACATAAATGGCACAACTTATGATGACCTTGAACTTGACGTCAGATGCCCTTGAGTGCCAAATGTCTGACTCGTAATGTGTGAAACGATTCCACCCAGATATATCTTTGTATTATGAACATATAGAATATCAAATGCCGCACACATACATGTAATGGTGACATCGAAGTTCACACGGATGACCTTGATTGAGATTGATCTCAAGCTCATTTGTTCACAATGCGAACCTTGATTGGTAAATCTCAAGGTCTGTTACCTGCCAATGCAGCCATGGCCAAACCAAAATTGTCCGGTAACCTGTCTTAGCCTTTGGGTTAATTTTTCATTGTGACAGACACCGTCTTAGGGACCGATTCCTTTCACATTTCCCTCCAATTCACACATGTATATATATTTCGCTCTTGTCCAAGGAAGCACCTGTTCACAATGGGCTGCATCACGGGCGTAAAACACAACTTTTTCATCTTTTTTTTCTTGGGAATTCTAAATCTTTTATTGACATTGTACAGTGAAATATATTGTCGAATTCAGTTTTGATATGTAAATAGACATTCTATGAATGACATAGCCATATAATATCAACATGTGATAAAATAAAAGTAGGTCTGAATAGATTTAACTATGCTACATAGATCCAATTACACGAACTATCAACAATAAATGAACAATAAACAATATGAATTCACATCATATCTCGCAGTTCTAGCTCCGTGATCCTCTGTATTATTGCCCAGTCCCGTTTGCTCCAGCGTATGTATCTGCAGTGTCTCATGTCTTTCAGCATATCGGACATGGATGTTATCATGGCGTCCAGCTCGAAGTTACTGTACGAGTGTTGTGCATGGTTGCCCCAGCGGAGAGACGCTGAGACTAGAGCACTGTGCTTCCTGAAGTTGTGCACCTTGCCTTCCTCTTCGGCTTGGTCGTTGTCCTCAGTTTCGTGGCCGCTGTCACTTCCACTGTCACTGGGCCCATTTTGCTCAGCCTGCAGCGCCTTCTGACGCAGCATTTCTGCCTTCTTCCTCTGGCGCCTGCGCTTGCGCATTGCAATCTGGATTTTGACGTCCTTTGCCGGGAAGTCGATCCCTTTCGTCAGGTCATACAAATCAATCTCATCTTCATCCCAATTGAGCCGACGCGCACTATGGGGTCTCTGTGGGAGCGAAGTGTCTATCTCCACTTCTGCAATAATGTTGGAGCCGCTCACGGTGGATAAGGTCGAATTTCTCCTCTGTCCAACATCTGTGTCCTCCAGTAGACCATCGTCTTCAGCTGACAGAGTGTTTCGTCGAGACATGTTGGGTTGTGACGACGCAGAATTAGTCCTGATGCTGGGCAGGATTGAACTTCTCCTTCTTCTCCTGGTGATATTCTGGTAGCGGAGAATGTCAGATTTTTCAGGCGGTGGATCACTCAGTCGTCTTTGCGCATATCGTTTGTATTTTCGGTACTCTATTTGCTCCGAGCCTGGTGGGAAAGACGCGATGGCGTGCTCCTTGTGATCTTCGTGTTCTCCTGTGCTCTTGGTTCCACCACTAGTGGTTTCAACAGCTTCCTCGGAAATGCCGATTTGAAGTAATGGTGGCCTGGTAATACTCGAAAGATTTTCGAGAAGCTCTGCATCAATAGCATTTTCCAAGATTGCTTTCTCTGTTTGACAAAGATTTGGAGTTGTTGCTGGACAGATTGCGCCATCTTCGATTTGATCTTCTGATTTTGGAACAGCAAGCAAACCATCTCTCATATTCGATTTTTGTGCCAAATAATTTTTCAGAATATCACTGGTGCTTCCGAACCAGTGTCCAAAGTCGTGCATGAAGCGTGATCTAGCTGATAGCGGACTTGGAGAGTCCTCGTCTTCTAATGCATTCTTTTTCTTTTTCTTCTTCTTTTTCTTTGCTTTCAGACGCTCCAGTCTTGCCAAGATATCGGCAGAAACGATATTCAATTCACTGCTATCATCGTATATGGGCTCTTTCTTTTTCAGCTTCAGTCGCATGGCTCGGATTTCAGTATCAGTCAAGTTTTTCTTGTCGAGTGGCCCGTCTGAATCCTCATCTGTATCATTGTCAGCTTGAAGAATGCGATATCTTCTTTCTTTCCTTGAAAACTTCTTGCGCATCTTGTGTTTTACTGCCCTGCTCACAACGACGTTGTCATGGAGAACTAATTCAACGTCAGAGAAGCTGTCGTCACAGGCCGAACTGCCACTGACTAGGACGTCCAGAGAAGCATACCTCAACAGCGATCCTGTATCGTCCACTTCGTTGTCATCTCTGTCGCTGGTCTGTCGCACGATGACATCGCCCTCACAGATTGGAGGTGTGCCACTGTCAGAGTCATCAGACGAGTAGAACGCTTTACTCATGTCGTCCTGTTGTT
The DNA here is from genome assembly GCA_949152475.1 of Terebella lapidaria. Taxonomy (NCBI): domain Eukaryota; kingdom Metazoa; phylum Annelida; class Polychaeta; order Terebellida; family Terebellidae; genus Terebella; species Terebella lapidaria. The sequence goes on from OX424555.1 coordinate 76,631,961, forward strand.
CGGTTAACCTCGCACTGATCCAGGTTCTTCGTGTGTCCTCCCACTTCTTCCTTCGATTTTCTTCCTTCTCCTCCTCCAATTTGTTCTTCAGCCAATTTTTTTCCAAGTTCTTGCCATAATCGCTCCTCAGCCTGTATGTATTGAGTATTGGTTCGCATTTGACCAACGAGGGTTTGGACACTGGTACAGTCATTTGATTCGATTTATCCAATGCCCTTCTTCTCTTGGGTGACTGTGAACTTGGAACTTTCTCGGAAATTTTGAATGATACCATCGGCGATCCGAGAATTGATCTATTAACCACGTTTCCTGCGGAAAGGTGGTCATATGCCAGGTGGAATGACGGATCCGGCAGATTTTTCACTGAGAGCTGTTTGGCCAACTTCTTAATGTGTCTCACTTTTGTGGCGGTCGTTTCTGTAGAAGGATCCGTGGAATCAGAGATCGGACTTGGATGTGATGTCATGTTACCTATTGGCCGAGGAAATGACTGCCTATGTAAACCAATGCCATTCACCACTCCAGAATGTGTCGATGTGTAATATTCGTCTTCCAGTGTGGTGGTGCTGAAGGCTGTTGACGATGGCATGCTGTGCGCTGATGATTCCCTGCTGAAAAAATCATATTGACGGTCTCTCGGTGGTCGTCTTGCAGGTTCAAACCCTGAACTTGTTTCGCTGGAGCGGTTGATGAGTCCTGTCTGTGTGGCTGGCGTGTTGGTTCGCTGTGAGTCTGACACGGGCTGACCCACCACGTGCAGCCCATCTCCGTCCATGGACGTGCCCAGTCGGAGAACGTTGTTTGACGACCTCCAACTGTCGACACCCCACGCCCATTTCTGCTGTGGGAGATTTCGCGTAATCCTGGACACCTTGGTGCTTCCATAATCCGACGATATTTGTGGGAACTTCACATGACCTGGGAAAATCCCTCGTTCAGTAAAGCCCCTTCTCTCTAATTTCTTATCTTGAATGACTTTTGATGTGACCGTCTGTGTTCTCTGATAGAGCATTGTGCTCGGTAGCGGGCGCGGTTTGAACTCTCGGTGTGTTGTCTGATGTCCGTCCTGTTCCGTATGCAATAGTCCTGGGAAATGAATCGTGCCGCCAGATTGTGACTCATACGTCTTTGATTGACGAGTGTCGTACTCATGCTTGTTAGGATTACACCTAATGTTCCAGTTGTGTACGCTTCCTAATTTATTCGAGTTCATCTCCAAAAGATTATGCAATGATTTACAGAGCCGGATTAGTGGTCTTAATATGCATTGTCCAATTGCCAGGGAACAAATGAACTGCAGAAGGCCTTGGAACCGTTGGCTGTCTGTGGCAGTAATTGGTGGGAAAAACAAATTCGAACCAATCACCATCAAAAGAATGACGCATATATTTGTATATAGCGGTACCTGCACCATGTTTCGCGTGATATCCACGTGATAGATAATTTAACGATAGTACATCGGGTTTGTTTTTCACGCTTATATCAAACTAATAGCGCCAGTTTACAACACATGCTCGTACCTCGCGTATGGACAATGGCGTCAGGTGTCATAGACAGCACAATTATTTTGTCTCAATGACACCATGTGTCTAGGCATTGTATAGTTTCTTATTGTAGCAATAATAATAACAATAATAATAACCGGAATGCTGTGAGAAACGGTATTTCTCAAGAAAATTCACTCTCAGAATCCCCACAGTGTACATACATGTAACAATATAATTCAAAACAAATGATGTTTCGATAATGATTGTAATTGTAATTCGTTGTTATATTGAGTTGCTGTTATAAGATTACCGTATCGACCACTCACCTCAAATCAAACCGACGAATATATTGAGCAAACAACGAATAAGGTGTATTTCGACAGATAAACTTTCTGAAACCCAACCTTTTCTTTGATTTTCACAGCATCTTTTAAATTCTTATTGAACAGAAGCCATATGACGCCATGTTATTTACAATAAAACATTCAATGGTTGTTGAGTTACATGTCACAGATGTTTGAAATCAGATTTACCTGATTCCCGCACGGAAGAGTTAAGAAAAATCAGATATATTGCTGGAAAATGTGCGGTTCAAAGTGAGAGTGATAAGTACTGAACATTTCATATACCAACAAGAGACTTCTCGGCCTTGAGGGCTCCTCTGCAAAAAAAATCAAATATGAATAATGCTGAAATTCCAAATAAAAGCGCCAATCATCTAAGCTCTACCTTCAAGCGCTCTATTACTACAGTTGTGGCAGCTGACTTTACCAAGGAAACAAGTCCAAATAAATTTCCAAATATTTTTTGGGGGCTTGAAATCATGGAAATGGCTCAAAACGAATATTGACTTGATTTGGGGCAAAAAAAAATCGCCGACCCGTAAAGAAACTTATACACGTCACAAGTACGGACCCGCTGAAAAAACATGGAAGAAATATTTCTTGGCATATCGTTATTGCGGTCCCTCGCAATATTATTGCATTCCCTCGCGATCTTATTGCGTTTCCTTGCATTTCGGATCGCGTTCCCTCGCGATATTATTGCGCCCCTCGCATTCTGGATCGCGTTCCCTCGCGATAGTCTTCATTGTGCGGCGTCAGCCGTACTATATCTGTTAGTGTAATTTTGACCCCATGGTACTACTGGCGAGGAGCTTGTCCATGCGTGGACTTATTGCTACCGAATTAAGTCAGCGATGACATTATCCATATTTTATGTCATAATCTCAGATTACAACAAAGTTAAGTAGCAAATATTGAACAAAGAAAACACACACCTTGGTCATTTGTGGAAAGTGCAACTAAAACACATTTTGGCAAGAATAATGGACGAGTCGACAAACAAATGCGAGTAACAATCAATTTTCGCATGGACAAGCTCGGCACCAGTATTGGAGGTACTATGGTAGTGTAAGACCATCTACGAGAATTGTTCTCTGTGAGAGGGAAGTAGAGAGTTATTACAATACGAGTTCGAGTTACAATACGATTCGAGTTCATTGTTTCATATTGTTATCAAAGCGGACATCTTTGTTGTTATCAAACTAATCAATAGGCTTTAAGTTGATTTCCAAATATTGAGCAAGGGAAACACACACCATAGTCCTTTGTGGAAAGTTCAACCAAAACACATTTGGGCAAGAATAATGGGCAACTCAACAAAAGAGCAGGTGAGAATCAATTTACGCAGGACATCAAAATATTCGACAGGTTGTCATAACGTTCAGGTTCACAATTAGAATTTTCATATCACATAGAAACAAGACCCACAATATTTTGTTTGGTTGTTTAACCAAGAAATGGGTTTCGTGTCTACTTATCCTTGATTTTTTTTCGTGTTCACTCAGCCTCGAGTACTGGTTCTACTCTCCTTTGTCCCTGTGGCCGCACACGTAACCTCAAGTTCTGCTGTTGTGATGCTTGTTGTGCTAACGCCAATGACTTCTGAGAAGGTTTTTCTATAAGATCGCGAGGGAACGCGATCCGGTTTGCGAGGAAACACAATAAGATCACGACAGAGCGCGATCCGGAAAGCGAGGGAAGCGCGATAATATTGCGACGAAACACAATAATATTGCGAGGGAACACAATAACAATGTGCTAAAAATATTTCTTCCATGTCCCCTCACAGGCTGATTACTACGGTACATAGGGGAATCTTTGAGACAAAAATCAAAATCTGATCAGACAGTCATGGCGTTTATCATGACGTTCATTTCTATAATTAGCCCAAACACGTTCATATATATGTGCGAGTAAAGTTTACAACCCGAGATAGTTGGACTTCCTTAGTCTTTGGGCTATTTTTTTTTTCTGAATCACCTATCTGGAATGTATATAAACGATATATTACCTATAATTTAGCTGTGGGGTGCCTCACACGCTAATATTCAATACTACCTATCATTGTATATAATTTTCTGGCACCCTATATTTTGTATGCATGTGTATAGTTCCTGAATAAATTCAATCAATCAATCAATCAATCAATCCTTTAAAATGAAAAGCGTTATCAGTCGACTATAATTGATAATGCATATCCTATAATTTTATCAGGATCTTGTATTTTGCAGACATCGCCGCTGCGCAAACACGTTTTTCCCAGTAAGATTTAGTAACCTCTCTATTCCACCATTCACACACCGATATGTGTGTCTTATAAATGTACGTCATATATGAATTACGCCTTTGCTTGAAGGAGGACACCGGAAACTTTACGCCATAAGATGGCTATCCGAACAAGTTGAACATGGATATACATTCATGGAATTATGAAGAACATGAAAGGTTTGAGCAAAAGGCGCAACATTTGATTAAGAGTTCGAGATTAAGGAAAACAGCGTGAAGTCATCTCCAATAATGTCCCAAAAGACCAGTAAGAAGTCATCTGACTTGGGTATCGTTTATCGTGATGACACTGGAATATAGTTCTGCAACCATACTTCATTTTCTCAAGACTCCTCTCAATTAGGCTAAGCATATATTAACTTTGTAATCATTTATTATAAATTTACCAGTTGGTATCTTAGAACATGATTATTTTTCGCCAACTGTAGTTTAGACATGAATACATCACAACAACATACTTCCATACACATCGATACACACATAATATACATAATATACATACAGTAAAATATATTTAGCATTCCTTATACAAGTATACACATTTTTCACCTGCCTCGATTCGATATCAATTTTCAAATTACAGTAAATATTACAGTAAATAGACGGTGTAGACAAATACCGTCGATATAAAAATCACATACGACAAAACACTTAATTAAAAATCATACTGCAAATATCGATATTGGACAGAACATCTAAAACTACAACTCTTTTATGTCGAGTTGAAACACAACTCTTGTATAATCAATTACATTACATGCCAACATAAATACCAACATACAAATATATGATGTCTACGAATAATTAGTATGGACTATGATGCTACTTGTACAAAAATGAACACTAAATCTAAGAATTCTTTCAATGACACACGGTTTTGGAGATTGCAATGTCACGTTGAACACTGAACACGACTTGCAGCACGAGACCAGAGAGTTATTTGGTGGCCGTGCTGAAGCACATCGGTGATGCTGTGGGTGTAGCCTGCCTCTACTTCCAGCTGTTCATGTTGTTGAATGAGCGCGAGTTGCCGCCGCGAGAGCCTCCGAATGACCGTCCGCCGCCGCCAGACCTGCCCCAGCGACTCCTATCCCGACCGCCGCCGAAGCTGCCCGCGGCGTCCGCCAACTGCTGCAGAGACGGGTTAACCTGCTGGTTAGCCTCGCGCAGCACGTCCACCAGGTCGCGAGCTTGCTTGGCGTTTTTGCGCGTGAAGAACGTGTAGGCAGTGCCCGACGTGCCAGCACGTGCTGTCCGTCCGATCCTGTGGATGTAGTCCTCCGAGCAGTTCGGATAGTCGAAGTTGATAACAAACTTTACGTCGTCGATGTGGAGACCTCGAGCGGCCACGTCCGTACCGACCAGGATCGGGGCCTTGTTGTTCTTGAACTCCCGCAGGGCCCAGTCCCTCTCAGACTGGCCCTTGTCACCGTGGATGGCTACCGCTCGCCACCCGTCCTGCTTCATCATCCTCGTCAGGTCCTCACACTTCCGCTTCGTCTCGACGAACACCATGGTCTTGTTGTCGTTCTGGCTCATGATCTCCTGCAGAAGCTGTCCCAGCTTGTACTGCTTGTCATTGTCCGTACACACGTCGATGATCTGCAGGATGTTGTGGTTGGCACTGAGTTGCACAGCGCCCACGTTGACTTGTATGTAGTCAGTGAGGAATTCCTCGGCCATACTGCGCACCTCCTTGGGCCATGTGGCGCTCCACATGAGTGTCTGGCGATCGGGACGCACCTGCTCAATGATCTTACGGATCTGGGGCTCGAAGCCCATGTCCAACATGCGGTCTGCCTCGTCCAGCACCAGGTACGTGGTCCTCCGCAGGTTGGTCTTCCCGGCCTCGAGCAGGTCCAGCAGTCGGCCCGGCGTGGCGATACAGATCTCAGCTCCCCGCTCTAGGTCACGAATCTGGGGTCCCTTGGGCGCTCCACCGTACACAGACACATTTCTGATCCGGGAGTTGGTCCCAAACTGTGTGGCGACCTGGGCCACCTGCTGCACCAGCTCACGGGTCGGGACCAGCACCAGGCAGATCGGACCGTCGCCTCGCTGCAGGTATTTCTGGTGGTTGATGTGGACAATCCCGGGGAGGATAAAACCCAAGGTCTTGCCGGAGCCGGTCTGGGCAATACCGACCACATCACGACCACTGAGAGCCATTGGCCAGCCGACTGCCTGCACTGGGGTCGGGGCAGGCCACTGCTGAGCGGCTAGTGTAGTCATCACGTAGTCAGGGAAACCGGCCTCTGCGAACTGTAGTACAGGCTTGGGACATTCCCGACCCTTCACAGTGATCTGCTTCGAGTCATAGTAGGCCTGAATCTCGTCCTGGGAGAGATTGAAAATTCACCATTCAAGCCATAGTTTTACTCACATTACCGAAACTGGAGAATAAAATCGGGCCTGTAGCTTTACTACATCACATCTTCCATAATTACAAAAAAAGCCACAACCGATTACTATTATAGTGAAGACGTTGGTTCAATATATTGCCAGAACCGTATACGTTAGGCCTAACAAATATGTCTATGTGATATTCTATACGAGTATACTGGGTTTTTATGTACGGTTTGTAGACACTGCAATATAAATTGTTCTCACCTGTTGTCTGTTGGCGACGGCTGGACTTGCGTTGTAGAAACTCTTCATGAACGGTTCTAGCTTGGAGAGATCCCACATTGGCTTGCGTAGACCCTGTCCAGCGCCGCCGGATCTCCTGTCACCCCCTCCGCCACCAAACCGACCGCCTCCGAAACCACCGCCGAAAGATCCGCCGCCGTTCCTGCCCCCTCCATAGGATCCGCTCCTGCTACTGCTGCTCCTGGAGTCGTTTCTGGAGTTTCCGTAGTTAGACCGGCTACTGCCGAATGATGTGGGAGGTCCGCCGAAACTCATTGTTGCTTCTAATATTGTGAAATGTCCAAAACAGCTGCTATTTATTATATAGATTCTAGTAGATAGTTAACAGGTTAATCCTCCTTGTCAGGCAGCGGCTAGTAGCTTGTGTTGTATGGGGTGCTGTATCATTCGCTGACTGTTCGCCGTCCACTGAAGATGTTTATATTATAAAACTTCGTGAAAGTTTTCTCACCTGTGGTCGCTTCAGTGGATGGCGACAGTGTTTGAACACGCCGTGCCTCAGAACTAACCTGTCAACAAATCTCTCTAACACGTCACGGTCTTGTGTATACGGGTATGTATTGTATAATTGAGCTCATTGTTTTAACGCTCGCACGCGGACACCAGCCAGCTGGCATGTTTGAACTACCCGCTCATATTGTCTGTGACTACTCGGGCGTGACGTGACTGACCAGGCGTGAACATAAACCATTGTCAAGTGAACATCGCCGCGTGTGTGTCTTTGTTTATGTTATGCCTCAGATCAATCAGTGGCCTTTGAATGAATGTTCAAATGATGCCAGACTGATTTGTTGTAATAACTGTCATAACAGGAAAACAATGACTTGAGAAAAAGTACTTCTTGTTTCAGTTCATGGTAAAGGGTTTCTAGATATAATCTATCCTGTGATTTGTGTAAACAAATCAAAGTGATGTCATAAGATCGAGGATCATTTCGGAAAATGACGAATGCTCATTTAATCTAATGATCAGGAGTATCACATACAGGATATATGCATTCAACAACTAAAGTCAAATTCATCTATCACTGAAACACGCTTTTTGGCCGTAGTTTTGTTTTGGATCATCGGATCAAAATTTGATATTTTGTGTGTCTGAATCGGGTATCAAGCCTAAATTTTTCACCAAATTTCAGAATCCATCTCAAAAAATAAAAAGTTGCCGATCTACCCTAATGTTATATTTCAGTCCAAAATGGGATCAATATATTCCGACAATTCGTGTTTATGCCCGTACCTGAATGAACCTATTGCACTGATTTGGAGTCTGAAGGCATATTTAATTTATGTTAAGTAAATATGTTTATTTTGAAGCATTATATAACTCGACATTAAAAAAAAGTTGGGGTTTTTTGCAGACTCTGAAATTCCATATAGGGGCTAAAATTTAACATTAGGTTAGATTGCCAACTTCTTCAATTTTTTAGATAGAATTCTGAAATAGAGTTGATAATTGCGGCATGATACCTGAATAAAAAACACAAAATTTCAACTTGATACGATTATCTACGGCCAAAAAGCGTAATTCACTGATAGATGAAGTTGACTTTAGACGCTTTCCGGTCGACGATCACTGTTGTTCATAATAATTTGTTCATAAAAAAATCTCTCTCTCTCTCTCTCTCTCTCTCTCTCTCTCTGATTTGATTCAGGCAAAATATCATTACTGTTGGGCCAGTGTCTTTATCAATGTCAGTTATAAAAGTTCCAAGCCTTAACTATCTTTCTTCTATGCAGTAATACCAAACATTGTAAGAAGTACTTCTTGCAATCTTTGGGATTACTCTTAACTAAAATATTCGTTAACTTATTTCTTACTAAATATTTTCAACGAAAGCCTGTCGCAAGATTGGAATATGACACCCAATCCCCAACATGAATCTAGGACGTTTTGGCCAGCGGACGTTTTGGCCCGGACGTTTTGGCCATGGACGTTTTGGCCAGCAGTTTTTCAAGGGTAGGACATTTTGGCCAAGTTTTTATATTTTTTTTATTCTTTTAACTTACAATTTACCATCTTTTTGTTGACTTTTTACAATGAATACCGGTATGATCATAACTTTGACATTTGATGTCTTTTCAATAAACATACATGAGCAAATATCATATATCCAAGGCTCTGATTTCACCCAGTTGGTCAGATGAATTGATCTGCCCATTGACATGCCAACATGTCACCAACCAGCAAGTAGAAAAGTTAATTACGAATACTAGTATGCATGATTGCCAAACAAGTGATCTGCTTAGTCACAATTTTTTTTTGCATTTCTGATATTTCTGATGTCATATTATAATGCAATAAGTTCCTTTGATTCCTATTGAAGGGCACAATTTAATTCTGTTTAAAAAGACATTTTACTTGTATCTGGATGACCCATAAATCAAATATAAAATATTTATCTATTAAAATGTTAGTTCATGTCTGACTGTACAAAACAACATCAAATGTAAATGATATGATCATACTTATTGTAAAAGTCAACACAAAGACATTGTGAAAAGACAAGATTTAAAAACTTGGCCAAAACGTCCTACCCTGAAGAAACTGCTAGCCAAAACGTCCGGGCCAAAATGTCCGTGGCCAAAACGTCCATGCCAAAACGTCCGCTGGCCAAAACGTCCGTGCACCCCCAACATTACATGTGATTTCTATGTCTACTATCGCTGACAATGAATATGTTTTAACGGTTGTAATAAATTAGCGATATTAACTAATCAATCAGTATTACTGCAGGTATAAAATTTATACAGGACAAAAGCTTTGCCTTATTTAGTTTAATAATAAATATTTCTCATATTAACGATTTTTTTATTGTGGGCAATAATAGACTTAACCAGTGAAATTCATGTGAACTTATTCAGTATCAATTTAGTAATCTATTTTGCACAAAACCATTAGCTATACTTGTATACAGACATTCAGTGGGATATATATGTCCGCCCAACACTGTTCAATATCGCAGAAATGACTAAAAGGTGTCACCAATCGACCATCTTGGTCGCTATGGCAAATCGATATGCGCATGACTTACCATATGACATGTCCAGAAAAAAATATTATCAGAATCGGTTCAGATTTGCAACTTTGCAAGCGTTCACAATAAAATCTGTACGGCGGCGGACGACTGACGCAAATCCATAGTATTTGAGATTTAGCCTTCAAGGTCTTCTAAGGTCAAACTCAAGGTCACCAAGGTCCAACGTTTAAGCCTCAGAGGCCAACTTACACATTCCACTTCAGACATTCAACACTCAAGGTCATCAAAGGTCAAGCTCAAGGTCATCATTAGTTGTTCCATATACGACTTCCTATATGCTCATAATGCAAACAAAACTCATTTACAAGAATTTCGCATTTCGAAGATTCGACCGTAAACTTTAAAGATAAAAATGTAGACGGACGACGACAATGACTGACGACGGTTGCAGCGCCATGGCAATAGGTTATCGGACCAAAGGTAACAAATGAAAACTAAAAAAAAATACCTCCTACGGTGGCTCATATACATGTATACCATAGTTTTATTTTTCAGATTTCATTTATTTATTTTTTCCAAAAGGACGTTCGAAAGAATGTAAAATAATTGAATGGTATATGCTGATATATGCCATAGTTTTATTCCTTAGTTTTCATTTATTTAGGATTTTTCCAGAAGGATGTAGCCACCATATAATTGAGATAATAACCGGAAAGAGATTATGTATGTTTTAGGTTACCGGACCTATGGTCCGATAACCTATTGGTGTGGCGTTGCGTCCGTCGTCGTCGTCGTCCACATTTTTAACCTTTGAGTTTACGATCAATTTTTTAATTTTGAAAAAAAACGTAATAATATTTCAAGACGGAGGTATTTTTATTTTTTTTTCATTTTCGCTTGTTTTCAAAATGGCACCCGATTTCGATGAAAAATGGCCATTTTGGTCTTTGGCAGCCATTTTATCAAAACCTTTTCAGACAGTTCTGAGATTTTTTGTCCAAGAAATTCCCAATATGTACCTCCGTGATGAGTATAAGTTTAGTTGCCCTTGAATCGCTCGAAGTGGGCCATTTTGTCCAAAATTGGCCCAAATAGCCTACTGGGACTTTCCAATGTTAGATGCTCCTATGCTTTATAATGGGACTCACTATTCTTAATATCTCACTTAATATTGAGATTAGATACTAGGAATCAATGTCGACATATAGGAAAAAATAATATGCTTATTATTCTCGTGACCTTGAATTTGACAATTTTCAGCGTCACATGACAAAATGACTAATGCCTCGCTTCTTACTGACTTTATAGCTTTGGAATTAATCGTGGATTATAGGATATGATATACATCGAATATTGTGATGACCTTGAATTTGGCCTTTGACATCATTTTCAAGGTCAGAACACAAAATGGTTAATATTTCGCTTATTATCGACTTTACACCTTGGAAATAAATTGTGAACATATATAGGAAATGATGTATGCCAAATATTTTTATGACCTTGAATTTGACATTTGACCTCATTTTCAAGCTCAGAGCACAAAATGGCTAATATCTTTCTCATTATCGACTTTACAGCTTAGGTATCAATTGTGCACATATAGGAAATGATATACACTCATGCTCAAATGATTGTTAGTTGTTACATGCTTGATCGAGTGCATTTTCTCATAATTCGGACCCGTTTTTCACTCTTGAAATGGTTCGAACATCCTTAACTTTTGGAGTTATACTCTTCTGGTATTGTTCTGTCCCTGAGCAAAATTTGAAAAAAATATCGACTTCACGTTGTCTTCAATGAAGAATTTTGGTGCCTGCTCTATCTCGTTGACGGTCGACTCCAAATCCACAGACGTGTTGGGAAGGAAAATATCCAGCTGAATGTGGCAGCAGGTGGAGGTTCGATGCACATATGGGGGGGGGGGGGGTTCTGTGCAAGTGGTCTCAGCCCGTTATTCATCCTGGATCAGAACGTGACTTGCGCCGTGTCTAGGAACATCCTGCAGAACTAATATAACTGCTTCCATTCGCGGAGGGATTTAGTTTGCACAACATACTGGTGTACAGATACCATGATATCATTATTGGTAGTAACGGTACTTGTAGGATGGCCGTGCATTATGATCGAAAATAGTTGTTTCCTGGTTTGAAAGCTCTGGATTTGATAAATATGTTTTTATTTTTTCAATCATAGCATCCCTGGCCATTAGATAAGCAGGGCAATCAAGGAAATAATGGATGGGGTCTTCAATACGAGGTTCGCATTTGGTACAAATGGCATTTTCGACAAAATTATAACTGAATCGTGCGGAGTTAAGGGCACTCAGCCCCATACGTATTCGGCTGAGATTTACTTCGCCGTGTCCGTAGCCATGTGACCGTACCTTGGTTTGTTTTGCAGGAAAAATCGATTGCTTAGATTTCTTTTTAAAACAAGACGTCAAGGCCTAAAGATGCCTTGGAGGCATTTCGGTGTGATGATTAATTTATAATATATACTAGATATCGACGAAAATGGAAAATGTCAACTCAGCCGAAAAAAATTCAGGTCAAGTTCAATCTGTTCATCTGTAATACCCCTTAGACATGTTTGCCTACAGCCACGAGTCCGAAAATAACGTCCGTTTCGCTCTACGACGCACCGTTTCCGAGATATCGACGAAAACGAAAAATGCCGACTCGGCAAAAAAGTTTCGGGTAAAGGTCAAAGTTCATCCATAATACAATTAAGACCTGTTTGTCTAGGGCGACGAGTCCGAAAATAACGTCCGTTTCCCTCTACGACGCACCGTTTCTGAGATATCGACGAAAACAAGAAATGCTGACTCGACAAAAAAATTTCGGGTCAAGGTCAAAGTTCATCCATAATACCCCTTAGACATGTTTGTCTAGGGCGACGAGTCCGAAAAGACTCGGCAAAAAAATTTCGGGTCTATGCCAGTTCATCTATAATACCCCTTAGACATGCTTGTCTAGGGCCACGAGTCCGAAAAAAACGTCCGTTTCGCTCTACGACGCACCGATCCCGAGATATCGACGAAAACGAAAAGTGCCGACTCGCCAAAAAATTTTCAGGTCAAGGCCAAGGTTCATCCATAATACCCCTCAGACATGTTTGTGTAGGGCGACGAGTCCAAAAATAACGTCCGTTTCGCTCTACGACGCACCGTTTCCGAGATATCGACGAAAACGAAAAGTGCCGACTCGGCAGAACAATTTTGGGTCAAGGCCAAAGTTCATTCATAATACCCCTTAGACATGTTTGTCTAGGGCGACGAGTCCGAAAATATCATCCATTTCGCTGTACGATGCACCGTTTCCGAGATATCGACGAAAACGAAAAATGCCGACTCCGCAGAAAAATTCAAGGTCAAGGTCAAAGTTCATCCCTAATACCCCTTAGACATGTTTGTCTAAGGCAACGAGTCCGAAAATAACGTCCGTTTCGCTCTACAACGCACCGTTTCCGAGATATCACCGAAAACGAAAAATGCCGACTCGGCAGAAAAATTCAAGGTCAAGGTCAAAAGTCATCCCTAATACCCCTTAGACATGATTGTCTAGGGCGACGAGTCCAAAAATAACGTCCGTTTTGTTCTACAACGCACCGTTTCCGAGATATGCAGGATACCTTAAGGATGACTGGGCGAAAACTCTTTCGACCTCTAGGTCATAGGTCGTTTGACCATATGACCTCAAAATCAATAGGGTTGTTCCTGGGTGATATATAAACCTCCATGCAAAGTTTTGCAGCCATTGCCTGAACTGTTTTTGAGTTATCGTGCGGAAACAAAGTCCGAAAAAGGACCTCAATTTCATCCTCAAGGACCTCACGGACCTCGGATCCGGCTTAAAAACTAAACAGCACATCAACATAATATTTCTGAGCAGTGGTGAAAATTTCAAGTAGATCCGTCAAGGCGTTCTCGAGTTATCGCTCGGAAACGAAAACGGCGGAAGAAAAAAAAAAAAAGAAAAAAAAAAAAAAAAGGATTCTGACAAAACCATAAAGGCATTTCTGCCGAAAGGCCTTAATGAAGTAGAGTAGGAAGGTTTCGAATATTGGGGGCCGTTATATTCCACAACCGAATTGATGATGGGAAAAATGAGCGGGCATACATTAACGATCTCGCAAAGGGAACGCGCAGGTGGTCGTTGTTTCTCAAGACATATCTATGATTCCGAGGAATCTCGTCAATGATTATATGCAAATATTGTGGTACTTGCCTGTTAGCGATTTTATAAAACAGAGATAGTTTGTATTATTTTCTCCTTTCGCTGAGGAGCGGCCATCCAACCTCATCCATCAGAGCGCGATGACTCGTGTGTCTGTATGCTCCAGTACATAATATAGCGGCATTTCTTTGAGATTTTTCCTTTTCCTTTGGGATGAGTCGTGCTGTGAGGCGCAGGAATGTCCAACCTGCAAACTTGTGAGATTTGGGCCAGGTTTTGACAGAGGAATGGGACAGAAATCCTGTCGAGAGACTAAATACCCTAGTAGATAGCATGCCACGCCGCCTAGCGGACATTATAGCAGCACGTGGTGGGCATACCCGATATTGAACAATTGGCATTGGCGTGTAGTCGCATATTATACCTGCTCTGAAAGTTTGGATTTGCTATTGAAAGATCTCATTGAGTTATGGATAATTTTGTTTCATTATCGATTATGTGACAAAATCACATTCTAAGGGCACACGCACATGTATGATGAGCACGAGCACATCTTCCATTCATTGTGGAAACATCATTTTGCAGAGTTACATGAACGAAATATCAAAGTTTCCATATATACAATCAATAAACACATAACACGATATTCCGGGGGGAAAATATCGAATTTTTACCTGTCTCGCATAAATGTATTTACCGGTGTTTTATTTCATAACTTATCTCTACTATATGAAATATTATTTCCGAATGAGATGCTTGCGATATAAAATTTATTTTGTTCCTGACAAGAGAGGATAATTACAATTTTGTTAACTCAACCCTAAATAACGTGATATTCCAGGAGATTTCAATAGAATTCGATTAGATAGAAAACAATAAAGGATGGAAGGCCCCTACTATTTTGGAAAAAATGAAATCTTTTGGAATATCACGTTATTTAGGGTTGAGGAACAAACTTTAATTATCCTCTCTTGTCAGAAACAAAACAAATTTCGGGAACATATAGGCCCCTATATATGAAATAAAACACCGGTAAAAAACGTGTTACCAACATTCGCCTCCCTCCCCAATCTACGAAGATTATTCCGTGAGATAAACGATCTCATAAACAGGTGCGATATACAGACCATAATTTGTAATCGGTGACATCGGTATCGACCAAAGATAAATGTGTGATATACTTATGACTCATAATGACCAGGCCAGGCATTTCATAGTTTCAAGGGAACCAGTTCCCAATCTAATGCTCGCTCGCTCGCTCACACGTGGAATAGATGGATCACAAAACGATGCTTGCTGTCCGAAAAAGGATGAAGTGTTTCGATTTAATGACTGGAAGTGATCGCATCTTGCGTGCGCATCGCCGGAATTTCCGGGAGAAAGAAGCGTTCGATTCCACGTGGGATTCTCTGGATCGCACATGCGCAAAACGAGTGGGTGACATACATAACTCTATGCACGAGCTCTTCTATAAGGAACACCTCCCAAGACAACAGGAGATGGTCGGCAGAGGACTGATGCTGGAGGAAGATGTGACGAGATCCCTGAACGAACTAGACAGAGCACACAAGGGAAAGGTCCTAGATGACTCCATCCCTGCACAGCCGACAAAATTTCCTGTCATCTCTGCCAAAAACTCTAGGCTCTCTACACCACCAACTTTGAAGCAACTATGTGAAAACGTTCTCCAGACAAATGAAGGATTCAATTTCAACAGGGGAAATGCAAACGGTCGCAAGCCAATCTTGACGACAGGATTCCCGATAATTTCCGGAACCAAAAGACATTACACTGAAAAAGATAGAAGGAAGTCCATCAACCGGAAGAGTTGTGATCATTTGCTAATCTCCTTACGGAACTCCAAGAACGATCAGGATGAAGATTCCAAAAAGCATGACAACGTGCTGCTGAGAAGGCAATCTTTGGCCAAGTTCACTCCAGATCTCAACCGCCTCAGAACCTCTCTGCGGATGGAGGATTTTACAAAGCGAAAAATGAAACCAAAACCGTCACAGAAGGAACCCACGCGCAATGCCAAGGTGACCGTCCGAAATATCGAGTGCAATGCCAGATATGACAACAAAGATTTCGAGGAAGGAAAAACGGGTGATGTTCTCGAAAGCTCATCAACTCAGACTGAACTGCAAGCTCAATCCAGAAGTGTCGAGAACACCACGCCACGTCACGTCACGAAAGGGAACACACCACGACGTATCATCCCAACCCCTGCTCTCAGAGTGATGTCATCGTCTGACGTCATATTTGACGAAGCCGCGTACAACATCGAGCGTCCTTCCTGGAGGGATAGACGGTTTGACCACGAGGTTCTGCGTCAGATACTCCGGGAGATTCTACCTGGAGCTGCCAGTAGTCGAACCAGGGCAAGGGCTATATCCAAAGTTCATCTCGACATATAGTACAGAAGTTGTACTAACAGGCATGAAAAGACGTCCGTTACCTTGTGAATGTAGCTTCGATTTACTAGTATCAAAGACACTGTCAAATCATTGCATGATCATTGCATGCTTTGAATGAACTCAGGTGTTGGTCATTTTTAGAGTATCTTCAGTTGTCAATGAATGTCTGCAGAGAAATACTCGATTGATTTGTGTGTGCTTCGGCATGGATGGAATAAAGCCACGCCCGAACAGAAAAGGCTAGAAGTATAATATCTGTTAGAAAGAAAAGTGATGGAAGTCATCAAACAATGAAATGTTTCATCCAAATTTATTAATAAAATCTTGAAAACATAACCCATCTCACCCATATATAATTCATGCAGTTTCCCTGTTTACATGTGAACTCATACAACTTTGTTCAGATCGTGGAGCTACGATGAATGCGTATCTACATGTATGCACCTTGACAGAACAACAAAGAGATGCATATTGAAAATGACTCAAACATGAGCATACAACCAAGACTAGACTCTTTCTTTTGTGAATGTGCAAAAAATGACAGATCTGTATCCATGCCTACATGGTTTTGATGTTATGATGTTAATTATCGAATGACCTATGACACAAGCTATGATATAGCAAGAACAGCAATGATATGTAACGTCAAATGTATCGCTTTGCACCATCAGCTGTACACTGTTGGCTATTTTCACGGGGAGCTTCTATAAACAAATGATTTACTATCGTCCTGTCAGGGCTAGGCGCCGATGTGGTCCTTGATCATGAACTTGAGTACGGTGTATCTCTGAGGCGGGGCGTGTTTCTTGGAGTCCTCATAGTCCTTGGCCAGGCGCTCAAACTTGTCTCGCTCCGTGCGGAAGTCCGCCTTCAGCTGGAGCACCTCCTTCCTGAACGACTCCGCCTCCTCCTCCACCTGCTTCCCACTCCGGCCTGGGGGGAAACACAATATTGTCATGATAGTGTAGACAAGATGTAATGTATACTTACAAGCCTTGTGTTTTCCATATAATGTAAGATAGTCTAATTATACTAAAAAAGAAGTATGATTCCGAATCCATTATTGACATTGTAGACAATTACTTTGCCCACGTACATGTAAACCTATTTTGTTCACACACAAAAAAAAACATAGTGTGTACTTCTTGCGCCAAAATGATCATCCAGCTGGTATCTAGATGTCAATGTCTGGCCATTTCAATGACGTTCATAATCGTTATTGTAATAAAGGCAAAATTTCAAGTTTCATACCTTCATATCCCCAGGTCTGCATTTCCTTCTCCTTTTGCTCCTCCTTGTTGACAGGGGCCTCCTCGGGCGTTGATGATGATGCAGAGGACGCGAAATCCACAGCCTTCTTCTTGAGTTTGGCGAACAGTCCCCCGCCGTTGTCCGCGCTCTGACTGGCACTGCCTCCGTTCCCATGGCTACCAGCAGACGAGTTCCCGCTGTATTTGGCAGCCATGGCGGACGTGGCACTATCGCGGGAATTTTTGTGTGATTTGTCTGTCAGGTCGTGGTATTCCTTGAGCGCCTCCTTAATCATTTGCTTGAGTTCCTCGTATCGTCCGAGGGCGAAGTCTCCCTTGTGGTTTGTGTACGTGTGGGCAAGTTTGGCGGATATCCCTTGAATCCTCGTGACGTCATCTTTCCATTGTGTGCGCATGTGCATCTGTTCTCTGTGCCGGCGTATCTGAGCGTCCGTCGGCGGTCGCTTCTTGCCGAAACCTAAGAACATACGAACATTGCAATGTATCGCTACATGGTTAAACATTCTAATTACATAGCTGTAGGGACAGTGGGGCACCCGCAAAAGAACATCTCGATGTGTCACAAATCTGTCACCTGATGATATAAATTACGAATAGCTAATATGATGGCATCAGATATAATATGAATTGATTAGTAGTAGTACTAGAATATTAATTATGTACGAATTTTGTCACGCTGAAAACAATCTATGAGCTAGTTTGGTTTTGCATTAGTCTGCTGGTTTTCGATTTTTATTTGTATTTTTCAATTATCATTACGTTATCTTTTTATGTTACGACATATACTGTTATAATGATGGGTTCAAAATAAATTTGCGATAATAACATTAATTAGCAAAGCAATTAATGATTATAATTTTCAGATTATATTATTGGCAATATGAGGGTCAATTGTTCATCAATATAAAAACATTCATGATTTTAGAACAAATGGTCGAGATTCGATGTTTATTGCATGTATCATGAGATCTGTTATATACCGTATATCGACATGCACCCCCCCCCCGCACATTGATATTACCAGATGGTGTCATCGTAAAACAGCCGTGGTAGTTCGTGAAAAGATGCGCATCCAATATTCGATCGATGAAATTGTGATGTTGTCCATGAAAATCGTGTGTTTTGGTACATGTATATGCAAACATATATATATCTATCATCTTGAATAATCTTATGTAATGGTATATGATATCCGTTCCTATTGCACATGGATGTCCATAACTTGCTTATAATGCTGTTTTGTTTTGTTTTTTGAATAAAACTGTGTCCACGGCGTGAATGAGTACAGTTAATAGAGCCAGCCAATTTACTTACTGAATGCCATACTTTCGACTGACACTGTCCTCAATTAGAGTTGCCTGTCAGCTGCATGCGTGCCAAAATTGAAAGAAGTCCTGTCATACGCGTCCGAAAATCATGTACGCATCCCTCATTAACCTCCTGTTTTCTCTCACATCTATAACATGTTACTCCATGACCCGCTAATTCACGAGTACATTGCCTGGCTGTGTGGCACCTTGGGTCTGAATCATGGTGACCTTTGGAGCCCTGGAGTGACACCTGGCAGAGTCTTCGCGCATATTTCACAATTTTTCTCATCATAAAATAATCGATAAATCGAAAAGTCTGCACAACTTTCAATATTTCAGGCGATGACTCATGATGATATACAAGCCATTTCATGAAACGGCTTGAAACTATAGTTGTACACATGTCTAGTACATGACTTGGTGGTTCAATTAAAACGTATCGACCGCCCCAAATATTGATTTGGCATGTAACAGGCCTAGATATCACGTAACAAAAAGTTGAGATCCATTCCTTAAAGAATCTACATGTGCCTAATTATCCGAGCCTGAAGGTTTTTGATTTGTTTGATTCAAATATGTTTAGGTTATTGTTCAAGCCGTACGTCGACATAGGCGTGGACATACGGTAGGTACTAGTGAATTTCAATAGCCGTAGGAATACAGTTGCTAACTTAATAATATCATTACTACAACAGTATTGAGTCCAATACTAATTATTTTACTTTCACTGTTGGAGCTAATGTTGAAGTATTTGTAAGCTTGTAAGCTTGGCGTGGACAGTCAAATGATATAACTACGGTGCAAGGCTGTTCAAAACTTTCTCCGTTGCCCTCTTCTTAATAACAACCGTTGTTAAGCAACACATATTGGCAATAAAAAACATGAATTAACAATGCTAATAATAAATTCAGCACCTTTTTGTATTACTTGCTGTTGAACTCATTTGGGCATTTATATCTACACCCACCTGTATCGGTCATGAGCCATATAAAAACAGGTTACACTTTACCATGTTTACCAGTCCCACTGAATGCCACACTTCAACCCGATTTAACGTGACGCACATCCAAAGTATCCACATACCTAAGCTGATCGGATTCGGGGATAACAATAACATACTTGCCATAATGTACGCTACAGTGTGTTTTGGCCCTATCACACAAATGTGACTTACAATACTTAAAATTAATTCATTAAATGTATGGCACTGACGCTATAACAACATTAAATACATCATGTGATGAAACTTTAGGCTTTACACGTTGTATATTGTACATTGTAGGCCTATATCTGCCTATTAGGTGGTAAATAACGTTACTATACACGAACTGACGGGTAGGCTAACATTAATTGTAAATTATATTTCCAATATATATGACTTGATATTCATGACTTTGTACATGGTATACTTGTACAGTATGTTTAAATTGTACTTTAGAGCGGAATGTTTTTACTGTACATTGGATGAAAGTTCGTACAAGAGAGTGAATTGTACTCACCAAGACCCTTGAGCATTTTGTTTCCTCTGAGACCGTGCAGCTCAGTTCATAAAGTTCTATTTGCTTCTAAATTCCTGACGACTGCCATAAAATTATGAGTTTAATTTAAAGTATACACACGCTCAAAACTAATAACAAGTTTGCCTAATATATAGCCCACACGGTGAGGATGACCTAGATATCCGACAAGTGTAACCCATACACCAGTTTTGTGGCCCGCAGGCACACTGCTTGTATCCAACTTCTGTAGTTTCCTTGTGCCAAGGCGAAGTACATGTACCATCCCGTTACCATGACTACGTTTACCGGCGGTGTATCCCACAAGCGGGCCGCGTGGTTGTCATAACGTTGACCAGATATCTACGTCTAGTTCCTATCCTGATTAGCACCCGATACGCCTAATACGAGAGGAGGGGGGGGGGGGGGGGGGGGAGCTAATCAAACTATTCAAAAATGCTGAATGACTAAAAATACTCGGAAATATATATATAGTGGGCCCTACTATCCTATATTTCTTACAATCAGGGGCGGATGCAGAATTAGTGGAAAGAGTACTGGTGTAGCGCCAAAATCTTACCCCCCCCCCCCCCCCCCCCTATAACTGCACTTAGGTTGTACAAATATGGCAGAGGGGGGGGGGGGGGCGATATTTAACCCCCCCCCCCCCCTTACTACATTCATACCCCTTTCCAATCGACCGAGTCTGATTGCAATTGAGACATCAATGATTTTTAGCTTACCTACCGACCGATAAGGGCCGATAAGCTATTGTCGTGGTTTTTCGTCCGTCGTCGTCGTCGTCCGCCACATCATCTGTTAACATTTTTTATCTTTTTTTCGGGCTGATGAATTTGTCCATAAATTTGTGTGAATATGTATTGGGTCAATACCCCCAGACGTTTTTTTCATTTTTTTTATTGAATCGATTAAATGCAGTTTTGGCAGTCATTTTTATGCCGATTTATGTCGTTTTGGCATGTTTTCAACTTTAAGAATTATTTTCTCAAAAACTGTCTGATCAGTTTTGAGATTTTAGTTTCAAAGTGTTTCCCTCGTGTATCCTTATAATGTGTATAAGTTTCGATGCTCTTGAATCGCCGGTCTGCGTGTGGCGGCCAATTTGATGTTTGTTACGGGGCCCGAATAGGGCTTTCCCATGTTAAATTCTCCTATGCTTTATAATGGGCCACAATGTTCTTGATATCTCACTTAATATTGAGATTAGAGACTTGGAATCAATTGTGGACATATAGGAAATGATATATGCTGAATATTCTCGTGACCTTGATTTTGACCTTCAACCTCATTTTCAAGGTTAGAGCACAAAGTGGCCAATATCTCGCTTAATATTGACTTTACAGCTTAGGAATCAATTGTGGACATATAGGAAGTGATATATGCTGAATATTCTCGTGACCTTGAATTTGACCTTTGACCTCATTTTCAAGGTCAGAGCACAAAATGGCTAATATCTCGCTTATTATCAACTTTACAGCTTAAAAATGTATTGTGACCATATAGGAAATGATTTATGCCGTATATTCTGATGACCTTGAATTTGACCTTTGACCTCATTTTCAAGGTCAGAGCACAAAATCGCAAATATCTCGCTTATTATTGACTTTACAGCTTAGGAATCACTCGCGGACATATAGGAAATGATATATGTCAAGTACTCTGATGAACTTGAAATTGACCTTTGACTTAATTATCAAGGTCAAAGCACAAAATGTCCATTATCTCGCTTATTATCGATTTCACAGCTTAGAAATCAAATGTGGACATATAGGAAATGATATAACCAGGTATGCCGAATATTCTGATTACCTCGAATTTGACCTTTGACCTCATTTTCAACGTCAGAGCATGAAATGGCTTATATTTCGCCTATTATTTACTTTTCAGCTTGGGAATCAGTTGTGGAAATATAAGAAATAATATATACTGAATATTCTCGCGACTTTGAATATGATCTTTGACCTCATTTTCAAGATCAACAACAAAATGGCTAATATATCGCTTGTTGTCAACTTCACAGCTTACGAATCAATTGTGGACATATAGGAAATGATATATGCTGAATATACATGTAACCTTGAAGTTACCAGACCATCGGTCCGATCACCTATTGGCTCGCCGGTAAGCTACAGGTCCCTTGTGCCTATGTTTTTTTGTTAAAATACGGTCGATGCTGGTGAACAGTTAACGTAGGCTACTAGTAATCTCTATAGATTAACTGAATGCTTGTTAATAAGAGTATTAATATCTGAGTGGGTTTCGTTTTCGGAAATGTTCAATTTCCGATATCAACTAAATAGAACTGCTGCTAATAATATAACGACTGCTGATAAGTTAGAATACAATTGCAATAGCGCGCGCATACACATTGTATGCATGTAATTTGAAGCGGTTGGATTTCGCTGTCACATACAGAGCTTGAAGAGTGATGGGCATCGGGGGTCAATATCAGGCAATGGTCCTGCCAGATCTTGCCTCCCTCTTATTGAAGTTATCTTTAATTGCAATTATGTTGAGTATATTATATATAGTTAGGTATATATTGAGAAAAAAGAAGTTAACACGTGTTCTTGTTCATCTTTATTCAACACAACAACAAAACACGCACATGAAAATACATGCTCGATTTCTAACTAATCTGGGTACACCAGGTACTTAGTTCCCCAGTGCCCCTCACATCGAGTCCCAGCTATCTGAAAAAAAAATACATGCTTGATTTCTAACTAATCTGGGTACACCAGATACTTAATTCCCCAGTGTCCCTCACATCGAGTCCCAGCTATCTGAAAAAAATACATGCTTAGTTTCTAACTAATCTGGGTACACCAGATACTTAATTCCCCAGTGCCCCTCACATTGAGTCCCAGCTATCTGAAAAAAATACATGCTTAGTTTCTAACTAATCTGGGTACACCAGATACTTAATTCCCCAGTGCCCCTCACATCGAGTCCCAGCTATCTGAAAAAATACATGCTTAGTTTCTAACTAATCTGGGTACACCAGATACTTAATTCCCCAGTGCCCCTCACACCGAGTCCCAGCTATCTGAATAAAAAATACATGCTTGGCTTCTAAATAATCTGGGTACACCAGATACTTAGTTCCCCAGTGCCCCTCACATCAAGTCCATATTGAACATGTAAAAAAATATACAACAAGCATCTTATCATACATTACATGTCATCTCATCCGTACGCTGTGAACGTGGGCGAAGGGTAACTGGGGGCTGCATACGAGTACGCACCCGTGGGTGCAGGCGAGGCGGGGTAGCCAGCATAACTTGGGGCTGAAGCCACCGGTTGCCAGCTTGCTTCCGGAGCACTCGATGGACCATGCGGCCATGTGGATCCAGCTGCCGGAACAACGGAGGCCGTGGCCAAAGTGGCGCCTCCAAGCCTCGGAACAGTCGTGTGTCTCATAGTCTGGGCCACCGACACCTGCGGGCTCGGAATAACCGAGGGTAGGACCGGCGGACCGGCCATCCCTGGGCTACCAGGGACCGTAGGGTCCAGGCTCGGCGCGGCGCGGCGGGCTGACTGCGCTTATACTCTTCTGGCGCAATCTGGATCAACAGCCGCTCCGTAGAGGGCTGGTGTAGTGGAGAAGGCGTGAGGCGACCGGCCGCGGTCATAGCGGACGGAGGGGGCCAGATTGACCAAGCCAACGAACTCTAGATACTCTGTGGTGAATTTTAATATTCTCAGATGTTGAGGATGTGAAGAAATCATTCCAAGAGGTTTCAAAATGCAGGATTCGGTAAACATCCAAGTTTTACATTGGTCTAACAAATATAATGACTGTGCATGGACATGTAGGCCTGCGTAAGATGAACAAATGATAGAATCGGCATATGTCGTGTACATATGTGCATGTTACAAGAACAAGTTTTTCAGGTGAAACCAGGAACAAAAGTTTATAAAATACACACACATGGGCCTACGTGTATACATACAAAATTCGACCTAGATCATGCTATCATCGATATTTTTCTTCTAAAATTGAAGGAGAACGCTCCTCGTGCCTCTTCCCTCCCCCTCAGGAAAAAAAAAACCCCCTCCCCTTGCCCCCAAATCCGCCCTTGACAATGCCCATAGTGTAGCCTCTATAGGGGGACAAGTCTACAGCCATTAATATCATAGCTTTATAGAACCCATCTGTAGATAGTAGCCTATGTTTTAAAAAACTCAATGCCTATGACAAGACAACCACATAATTGCACGTATCTCAGCCCATAGATTTAGTCTGTATACAAATTGGAAACTATTGACACCATTACACATTATGGGAAAATGATTAAAGCACACTTGCTTGAAAACATAACGCATACATATATTTTCTTTATTTTCGATCGAAATTCTTCAGTACATGGCGTTTCGCAGTTACAAAGAAAACTTTCAGTGAGGAAAACATCGGCACATTTATGCCAATTACGAAATGTTGCAGAAAGCGTTCAAATGTGGCTTCCTGTTGCCCCGTATACAGGGAAGTATATATATTTATGAGATAAATTTCCTTGTTTGCACGCATGCACACAATAATTTCAATACGCTGTTATTCTTAGTTTAGATCTGGCCTGAGACAACAATTTCCTCTGTCTGTACCAACATTCCTCATGTAGACCCAGGCTACATCACGTGAGTGTTTCAATGGATGGTAAGTAGGCTACAACAGTTCAACAACTGCAGCTCTACCGTGTCAAGAATTATTAGATCTAATATTTAGTGTTTTAATTCCATCTGTCAAAATGGACTTAGACCTTTCGGCGACTGGTTGATCGCGTAAATTCAAACTAGTATCGAGGTGAATATTGTGGAGATTTATTGTAAAGTAGGTTGGATTTTTTTAAACAAAAAAATATGTCCTGTCGCCTGACAGTGATCCAGAAGATCAATATCGCGGATGCATCCAGAGATGATCTGGTCCAGGAGTACAAACGTCAGACACACATCCGGGACTTCCACCAGAGATACGTGTCCTGTCTGCGTGACATGCGCACTGAGCTTGCACGTGACTACGCCCAAACAAAGCGCACGTGTCCCGTATCCAGGTACCGGGCGCTCCGGCAACTCGTGCGGGACACGCTGCAGAACTATCAGGATATCCTGACGACGAAACGGAACGAGTTGCAGATCCTGATGCGCGGGGACTTTGACCTGCTGGAGTCGTACGACTGCGACCTTGAGAAGGTCGGCCAGGGCTCCAGAAGAATAGACTCGATGTCTTTCCTAGACATCGACAAACAGTTCCACAAGAGGCTGGAGACCATACGACAAGAGGACACTCGCAATGGTCTGTCACTTCTTGTGCTTGGCTCCTTCTTAGCATCACTGAAATGTACAGAAATAACGTACAAAACTGTTCCCATCGTTTCTCGTCCTCTCCCATGAGCCCTACTTATACGGAGCCGCTGAATGGACATGGAAGAAATATTTTTTGACACATCGCTATTGCGTTCCCTCGCAATATTATCGCGTTCTCTCGCATTCTGAATCGCGTTCCCTCGCGATCCCATTGCGTTCCCTCCAGCCCAAGCGACGCGGAGCGCGTCCAAGATGGCCCACATTGGTGCTCGGGACGAAAACAAACAAATCACGATTATGACAGTTATCTGGGTTGACACACCAAATTGTCTTTTTGTATTCGCTCAGATACACGAGAGGACCCAAATTATGTAAGACAACGCACTTAAATACCCCGAAATGCTGTTGAAAATCCCCTCCAAACATTGACTTTAGCCTTGGCAGTCACCGACCACAAATTTTATCAGGAAGGATTAGCGATGTTTGGAGGAGATTTTGAGCAATATTTCGAGGTATTTAGTTGAACTATCATTTGTAATTTGGGTCCTCTCGTGTATCAGAATGCATACAACACGAACAGTTTGTGTGTCAGCCTGTAACTCGGTCCTAATCGTGATTTGTTTGTTTTCGTCCCGAGCACCAATGTGGGCCATCTTGGACGCGCTCCGCGTCGCTTGGGCTGCGTTCCCTCGCATTCCGGATTGCGTTGCGAGGGAACGCAATTCTGGATCGCGTTCCCTCGCGATCTCATTGCGTTCCCTCGCATTCCGGAATGCGAGGGAACGCGATAATATTGCGAGGGAACGCAATAACAATGTGCTGAAAATATTTCTTCCATGTCCCCTCAGAGGCTCCGTACATACTCCAACCGTTTCAAAGGATATTGTTGCACAACTTTGCGCAAAATAGCCTATAGAAACATAAAAACATTACAATAGGATACAATTTATTTCCCTATTTTATCCGTTGAAATTATTGCTAAAGGAAAGTAAAGTTTGGAACAGTGAAGATACTTATAATACTTCACAGTCACAATACTTCTTTGAAATTTAGTATGTACCGAATTGTACGAAAAAGCCCATAGGTGACATGCGCGTAATAAAATTCTATGTCTTTTCCAGCAAAAAGCTAGCACGTTCGAACGTGGAAGCATTTAACAATAGGGACCCCTAGCAATCCGTACGTGTACGGGAACGTGTACGTAAACGTCATCGACACTGACAGTATCGTAAATGCAAATGCGTCATTTACGCAGAAATGCCCCTGGATATCTAGCAAATGGTGACTTCAGGAGCTACCACGTTCGCACGTGCAAAGATTTGGGTGTGGTAGCATCAAATGCTTTCACGTGTGAACGTGATAGCTTTGAAACTTTCTATGTGTGAACGTGGAAACCTACATCTTCCCACGTTCGATCGTAATAGGTTTTAAAGTTTCTACGTGCGAACGTGAAAGCATATAATGTTTCCACGTGTGAACGTGGTAGCTCTGGCTTTTCTACGTGTGAACGTGGAAGCCTAAAATCTTCATACGTACGAACGTGATAAGTTTTAAAGTTACCACGTGCGAACGTGATAGCGCTAAATGCTTCCACGTGTGAACGTGGTAGCTTTGAACTTTCTACGTTCGAACGTGCAAGGTTTTTAATAGAAAAAATATCAAATTTTTTCCCCGCACATGTCACCTATGGGCTTCCATAGTATTGTATTACGGAAAGGAGCGAACGAATATATTTCGTGTGAACAAATATTTTTCTATGGAAGAGGATTAGGCTCATGCAGGCCCAACCAAAAGTTTCTATTTGTCGACTTTTGTATCTCGATATCGACTTACTATCTCGATAAATACAATATCTCCATAAATCGACTTAGTGTCTCGATAAATCGACTTATAACTATTTGAAGTACAAGTAAAATGAAAATATGTTTGGAGCCACATTATAAGTAAGTTATACCATTTCATTGGTTACCTTGGCCAGATTGGCCACAATACATGTATAGAACGAAAAGATTAATACGACAAACTAAAGAAACTGATTAGGTCTACTCATATTGAATAGTATATAAAGTGTAGGAATAATTATATGATCAATACATTAATTACATTAAACACTGGTAAAATAGAGACCAAACTACCCAATTGAAAAAGTCGTCCGAGATGACGACATATATCTCGACGAATATACTCTTCCGCAAATTTGTTGGCTACATGTATGTGTTTTTAACGATTATACCAATGTCATCCAAAAACATGTTGCAACTTTTGACTTCACTATAGTCAATTTTATGCAATATTTGGTATTAAAATGTTCATCCATATACCAAAATATAGTTTTCAATGTGAAAGATTATTTAATTATCTCGATTTATTGAGTTGCATCAGTCGATTCATCGAAATAATAAGTCGATATATATCGGGATACATAAGTCGACAATTAGAAATAACACAACTTTTAATTGGGTGGCCAGGGTGGCCCTATAATCTTCCAATATTTTGTCCCATTATAAACATGTTTTCACCTGATAAATCTTTTGTGTTCTATCTATTGTCAGCTATGAGTACACCAGATCTAGGCAAGTCGATCCGGTCCCTACAGCAGAGGAACATTCAGCTACAGGAACAGTTTCGGGATCACTGCTCCACCTTCCAACACCTCGCCACTCAGTACAACTCGTGCCAGAAGTACAGCGTCGTCCAGCGATATGTCGCGCTTAAGTGCATCATCAAAATAGCCTCCAAGTCGGATTTATGATGCAGTGGAATCGTAGTTCACCTTGAAGTCAAACTGTGCGTGGAATCCTGTGTCAGGTGGAACCGATTCGTGCCAATACATTTTAAAAGAACGACATAATAATGTTTGTCCTAGGATCGACATATGCTAGAATTCACTCTTGTAATTTACAACAAAAATTATTATTTTTGGCACATTAATGTTGGACTCACTATCATATTCTGTATTGGTGTGTATGGCAACGTGCCATATGCTAGAAGGCCTATCCCATCAGATTTTACCATCGTTTCATTTCACACGTATAAATATCCCAAAATGTTTCAAGTGATATATTTGTTATGATGTCCAAATTTATTTGTTATTATAATTGTTATTTAGTACTTATGAATATCTGAAATAGTACGCTAAATTTTGTCAGGGAGACATGGTTCGTACGTTGGGTACATACAGATTGAATAATTTATGTGTATATGCAATAAATTGAAGGAAAAATGTGTTTGTCAGTGAAATAAAAACGTTCACGTAGGCTACTGTCTATTGTGCTGATGATAAAAGTGATAAAATGTGATTATATTAATATACTTTGAATAAATATATTTGTCGTGTTTGTTAGGAACGAACAGATCCAGGAATATGACTTGTTATTGAGATACATCAACAAGGATGTAATTCGTGGTACTAGTAATGTACATAATGACATGTACATAATTATTGGAATCATAATAATTTCTCCATGCCTAGTGGTTAATAACCTGCAATGGAATTAGTTTCAGCATGTGATATACAGTATGTGGTTACACTGCGGTATACCCTTACGTTCGCCGGTCAATTTGGCTGTAATACACTCGTGAGTCATCTGTTCACTTGTGCCGACTGTGATGAAACGGAAAATAATAAAGAGTCTGGGTTATCTGTAATTTATTTGTATTGTGACTCGTGACACAAGATGTCTGATTTCTGCTGTGTCTGCACTGATAACATGGATTAAACACACATCATCCACTGTTGAAAATGCTATGTAAGTAAACTCCATTTGTAAACTAGTATACTTATGATTATGACAAATTAATATTGATAAATAAATACGTTATTCAAAGGAAGTCTGTGTACATATTTTAATTATTGATGACGATATGACAGTGGTGAACTTTTATACATATGGTAGATTCTGGAGTAGTTTTAGTTCTTGGTTGCTAAATTTCAGCGTTTATAAATGGCCGGGGTGCCCTCAACCAGTCGTACCAGGATCGGCTGTACGACGAGCGTACCCGACTGTCGGACTGTCACGAGTCCCTGGTACGCTACACGGACGCTCTCAGGCTCCTCAGGCGTACACTGTACGACTCGTACCAGGAAACCAAGGGCTGGAAGTTCCCGTGGAAGCGGTACGCCTTGATGTCGGGAATGATCAGTAACGTGCTGGAAGCCTTCGAGAAGGTCCGGCAGTCAAGGCAGAAGGACGAAAGGGACGTGACCTTGACTAGACTGGGCCTAGTGGAGAGATTGGACAGCACCATGAGTAACGGGAGCGTCGGTACCACGACAAAGTCACTGGAGGAAGGTAACTCGGTGCTGAGCAGTGAATCATTGGCTAGTTTTCTAGTGAATGAGTCTTTTAACTGACTTTGGTTTATTCAATTACTTTTAACATATATGTAGGCCTGAATGGTTAAAGTTGATCGTGTAGCTACGCGGTGTATTGCCAGATACCAAAAATGTGATAATTTTATACAGAACAGTACATAATACACAAAACAGTCATTCGCAACAACCACCAACTGATCCATATTCCAGACATGACAACAAAAGAACTGGAAAGTGAGGTGGACCGACTGCGCATAGAGACAACCAAACAGCAGGAGATGTACCGTATGGAAAGTGACGTCTTTCGTGCTTTACAACGGGAATATATGTCACTGCAAAAATACGGATTTATACAGAGATATATAATCATCAAACTTCTCATCAAAATAGCTGGAACATCAGATGTTTGAGAGCGCTATCTGTATAGAGAGATGCGACAGCCGGATGTTAACCGAAAACTATACTTGCCTCTATGATAGATCAAGTGTTTGTGCCCTGGTGGTCAATGAGGCCCTATTA
The DNA here is from genome assembly GCA_949152475.1 of Terebella lapidaria. Taxonomy (NCBI): domain Eukaryota; kingdom Metazoa; phylum Annelida; class Polychaeta; order Terebellida; family Terebellidae; genus Terebella; species Terebella lapidaria. The sequence continues at coordinate 76,662,529 of OX424555.1, forward strand.
TTTGATATTTTAAATAGATTATTCGGTCTGCTTGGTCGCAGATTTAGGCTATGTGCATGCGATATTTCCGTGAATGTGTTCCAGATTGTACGTGATATATTTAAATCAATAAGCATAATTAGTAGCTCATATGAATCTCGCTCGCTGTGGATAATTTTGTGAATTCTGATATTGTACAGAGCCAATTGGAGATATAGCCTTATAGTAAAAAATACAATTGAATTTCTGACTGGTTTGAATGATTCATGATACTGGTTTGGTTCGGATGGGATATGGAAAAGTATGTAGCCTACGTCTAAATATCCGAGCGTTTAGAAACCCAGCATCAGATACGGATCCACAGAACCTATGAATCCTATAGATCTATAGGTACGCAGCTTGATGAGGCCTACTCATGTTGTATTTTTGTTTTGTATAATTTGTTTCATTTGTGTGCACATGTTCAATAAAATGAATGCTATTGAATTCGACCATGTAGTAAGTTCCAAATGCATATATGTAGAACTCTGAACATTATACATAGGCCCGTAGACATAGCAGGCACGTTTCATGCACTCTGATTAATGTGATCGAAATGACCAAGATCAGGTAGAAAATAGGCCATACTTGCAATCGTTTTCATCAAAGAACGTCATTTTTTTGACCTGATATGTATGAATTTGTGGCCTACTAGCTCGGCTCGTGTGATATCCAAATATAGTTCATCTAGTAGACGAGATGGGTAAAATGGGCTCGAGAAGTCCCGGGTTCGAATTCAAGTCTGGCTGAGTCTCTTTCTGGCTCGACACAGTTGGTGGTAGCCGTTGAATCAATCTAGCAGACTAGCACCTTAGTCGTACTGACTTTTGATCACATTAGAGTCTACTAACTGATTAACTGTTTTGACACCAAATTAATCTCTGATGAACATTTTGTTTTAAAAGATTAGGCCTAGCCTACTTTGATCACAATAATCAGATTGCATGAAACACACCCAGACATAAACCTAGACCAGATCGACCATTTGTAGGCGTAAACATAGGCCCAAGGCACCTTGATAGGCCTACATTTTTGCTGATCAAGTAGGTTATATAGGCCTAGAAAAAAAACATTTGAACATAGTAGGCCTATGCCTAGGCCTACAGATGTCTTCTTTGTGATGCTGACGGATATGAATAATTATTGATTATATATATATATACATTTATAGCAAACTCCTAAGACCACCGGCCTCCTCCGCATAACCACCCGCGGAGGAGTGATCACGTTCTTGCGGAGGATCGACCACGTGCTTGCGGAAGACCAGGCATGCACATGCGCAGAACAGCTTCCCGTGGAGTGGACAATAAAAGGAGGCAGCCAAAGCTCTCTGAGAACTCAGTCGAGGCAACACACCATGGAAGACACTTCTCCCTGAGACGGTTCTGTCCTCCTGGGACAGGCGAGGGAAGGACTTTAACTTTCTTCACCTCCGCACGATATGACCTCCGTAGTGCTGAGCCCCAGAGACTATAGACTCCATGTAAGGGAAACTTAACGGGGAAGGGTGTGGGTCCCAGATAGCCCTGAATATGACCTTTGACCTCTTGTTGACTGTTTTTATTGACGATATTTATAGACTCTGTTGACATCTATAAATATCGTCAATGAAAACAGTCAACAAGAGGTCAAAGGTGATATTTAGGGCTAGTCCCAGATGATGACAATCCAATGAATCCGGTCCAACGGCCCTATACAATTTATAAACCCCGGCCCTCTTGACTTACAGCTGACGGCAAGGCTGCGTTCTTTTCTCGCACATCAGTGCAAGCGTGAGGAGACTCACCTCCGCAACCTGCGGACCAGTGAGGGACGTTCTCTGATGTGCGGAAACATAGACAAACAATATCGTCTTCTCTGAGGGCCAAAGGCTCAGAGAAGACGATATTGTTTGTCTAGCGGAGACACACCGTCTCCGCAGTAGACTTACCTCCGCATCCGCGGACTTGTGAAGGAAGTTCTTGGCGATGCTCTGCACCCGCGGAGTGGCGAGGGAAGTCCACTGACATGCGGAGACATCCCGTCTCCGCAGGCGGCGAACCTCCGCACCCTCCGCAGAGACGAGGACCTTGATCCGCAGGACGAGACCTTCTGCAGTGAGGAGGACCCTCCGCACTGAGGAGGGCCTCTGCAGGAAGGACCTCCGCACCGACGACACCTCTGCAGAGGACGGCAAGATTGACTCCGCACATACACACCTCCGGAGACGGAAGAATTGCGGAGCCAGGGAAATTTACCTCCGCATGGACTTGGCGTAGGAAGAGATTGACGCTAAATCTTGAGCTTAACGTTAGTGTAGTGTCTTAGTCCAAACCTGGACCCGGTTTAACCTTTCTATATTGTACTGCCCGGTGACTTAGTCTAAACCTGGTCACTGTGTAATCTGGAAATACTGCATATATTTTGTGGGTGATTATCGCGTATATTGGTAATAAAACCCGTGTCTTTGAATTAATAGGTCTGCAGCACTTTTCTCTAACCAGAGAAATACTATGGAATTGCGGACGTCTCACCAATTATTGTCTATACTATAGCGTTCGGACACAGAGACGAGAGGTAGGCTACTGCATAAGAACTAGGCCTATACGAAAAATAAAGACAACGAGAGAAAATAAACAACACAAAACAACCCACGGCACCAAATCGTAAAATCGCTACACATTGAACTATATGGGACCACTGTTCATTGGCCAGCGCGTCTGCTATCATTTGTTAAATACAGTAATCTCAACGAAAGGATCACAGCACTTTCAAAAATAATATTTCTGATTGTTTCCATGAGGTTTACATTTTAATCTTGTGAATAAACCCAAATACTGTGAGAGCTTTGCGATATTTGATGATTTACCGTAATACATACGCAATATACAGTAGCGCAACAAAAATATTGAACTAAATTAAACAGAACAATTACGAAAGGTTGCCAACTTTTATAGTTTAAGATATAAAAGTGATAAAATGTGATGAAAAATACTTTTTTTACACCAAAATAGACGCATAAACTATCAATTTGATCCATAACATTGGGCAGCATTAAAACCATTGAATATCTGTGCCCGGATATACATCGATAGATAATGTTCTTCTTTGTTTATTATATAGAGAATAATGAGCAATTTACTTCAATAAAATAAGGTTATTAGTCACATAAACTTTCCCATCCCAACATATTTCCGCTGGCTACAAAAATAATTCTTTCCACTGTAGGTTACTTGTATTTACATTAGTTTTGGGTTGTTCGTTATTGGCGGGAAAGCTGGATGTAAAAGTTTCATATCGTTAATGGTCGTTAGGAAAAAAAGTTCTGACACAGCGCGCCCCCAAGCGGCGAGTCGTACAATCGTTCTTTCCAACCTCGTGGGCCGACGGAGCAACATGCTTGGAAAGTTGCTCCCAAATTTATTGCAAAAGTGGACGAAATGTGAACGCCAAAGACTGAAATATGCAACACAGCACATTTCAAATGTACGCTGAAGTATTATTGAAACTAATGAACACTGGTAAAGAGATGCATTATCGTCTGATTGTGGGAACAAATTGCTGAAAACGTGGTCGCATTTCGGAAGTGAGCGATAATGGGTGCATTTGGCACGTGTACCGCGTGGTGCAAATTGGGTCGCCACTGGTCACATGTGTATTGGAGTTGAAAAGCACAGAAGTTATTGATTGTTCTTCTAAACCTTAATAAAACATACTGAATCTAGATAGAGGCCATAATAAAGTGTGTATATCTTGCACAGATTTGTTTCATTTTTTGATTATGTGAGTTGGGCAACTTGTGCGCTAAAGTATATATGTAAAATTCATTGTAAAAACTCTTAAATGCACATGTGTTACCTGTTCTAACAATCTGAGTTGGAACATTCGACCAAAAATATACCCTCCGTATAGAAAATATTAGTCGATTAAGTCCATTAAGAAAAACTTCGATTGTAAAAAAATGTTTTTCGACGTACAGGAAATTATTGTCGAGAATCCATAGAAGAAATATTTATTTGTAGAAAAAAAAAAATCTTTGTATAGTAAATTTTGGTCAAAATTCCATAGATGAAAAATTTTATTTGTAAAAAAAAAACAATCTCCTCCATATAGAAAATTTTGGGAAAAAAATCGATTGAACAATTTGGTGTGGCCTAATCGACCATAGACAGTTTGGTGTGGCCTAATCGAACATATTTTAGCTTTGTTGCTAAAGTATTCATTGATCAGGGACAGGGTTAAAGCAGCTATGGTCAAATTTTGGGACAATTTGGTGTGTATCTGGCGAAGTTATGAAGACAAATATGGATCAGTACAGAACTAAACATGTTCCCAAATGCCAGGTGATTCCGGCCCTTAAGGGGTTGTTACCCTCGCCATATTTTAGTCAGTGATGCGCACTGAATATTTTTGAAAATGTTTTTTCTTGAAGAAATGAACACATATTTCACATAAATGTTATATTATCATGGCAATAACTAATTTAAAGCATTTTACGCGCAGTTATTATGCATCTTATGTTAAAATTGGTGAAATTGACTACCAAAATTTCGGGACATCCGTTCTTGTGGAAAAAGTCGATTACGAATGTTTCAAGAATTTTTCTGAGCATTACTACATATGCTAGTTTATGAGCCGAGAAATATTTTTTTGAAATTCAAATCCATTGCATCACAAATGATTTTTGAAGATCAGACATTTATTGACAACTGAAAATTTTTCCTAAGTGGCCAGCACAGGCACTATTTTTTAACCCTTCAAGACACTGCCACAGTGAGAGGGAGACTTCAATATCATATGCTCCACTGTGCACACTTCATACTTGCTTTTACATGTAGACTGCTACATGCTAGGGCTTCTGTGTGCATTGGGCCATGACACTACTCTGTTCACCTGATCAATGCAAATAATAACCCGTATTTCCAAAGTGACAGTTATAAGTTTAAAAGTTCTGGGGAAGTAACATCTTCTTGCATTTGGCATAATTCATAACACTCTGTGTTCATCAAATAACTAACAATACATGTATGTATTCACTGACCCTATTGTGCATAATGCTTGTGTCTATGCATACAAAGAACACAAACCCCAAGATAGATACAGGATACATCCTGATCCCAATAACATGTAAATGTAAATATCACCAGGCTTTTGATTCATTGTCATCATGATTACATGTGACATTAAAGTATCATTATTGCACATGGGTTGTGTCAACATAATTGATGTGAAATTCACACAGTGGTAGCATTTTATTAGTACAATTCATAAGTTATGAATTGGAGCACTTCATCTTTTGACATACATGGATCACAGGTATGATATCAAACATACCAGACAAGAAATGTCATGAATAAATAGTGTATTTGGTAGTATACTCCTTATCCATATGTTTATCTTACAAAGTTTGTACATGGAAGGTAAACAAGAACAAAATAAATCAAATATAATACCAATCAAAAAGATTATGAATTTATCATAATTGGCAAACAATATTGCACATGGCCACTTGATACACTGCCATTCAAATCTTCATAATGTATTTCTGACCTACACATGTGTATCAATAACAAATTTTTGATACATACAATGTGTTGGCCCTTTTATCCATTAAAATATAAAATATGGAAATATTATTAATTGGCCATTGAATCCCCAAATTGCTGTTGTGTAAGATATCCAAATGTCTTATAGTGACAATACAATACCCAAAATGGTGGTGTGCAATTCTGTACAGGTTTTTCAGAATCACAGATCCAACATGCACTTAATTTGAATTTATATATATATTGTTTTAATATACATGTATATATTGGTTCAAACTTTAAAACACAGGTTGTTGTTATGCTTTGACATCCATATTGTTGGCCAACTGAATGATTGCTCCTGGGTGCCTGTCATTGGGGGATCAGTCAAGTGGTGTGGAGCTGCTATTGCCTGTCTTCTGATTGAGACTTGAACCAGGATTTATGGAGCTTCTGGTTGTGTTGTCTTCTGGCTGAGCTGTCAGGAAAGTGGTGTGGAGTTGTCAGCAACATCTGGAGTCATCTGGAGTCAGAAAAATATGAGATGATGGATTTGTCAGATGGCACTCTATTCTGTTGCTGATACCAATCACATTGCCTTGAATTGATCATTGGAATATTACAATCAAGTAAACTTCTTGATTTAGAGAAATATATATATGTTGGTGATATGAATAACTCATATAGCCGCTTACCGTAGATCTTTGAGTATTAACCGACCCTGAGTATAAGCCGAGGTCGATTTTGAGTAGGAAATCAGTGAAAAGTGACTGACTTTTGCATAAGCCGAATCACAGAGGCCTAGATCAACGCGCGAAAATGATCGTTGTTATCACACGATCTCTCGGACAGTTGAACACGCCCGGCCGATCACGGGCCCGGTGCTAATTGCAATCATAGTGCCTCTCAGTGGTATTCAGTGTGAATTTTTTTAGGTGCGTGGAGTGATTGAAAGGTTTGTTTTGTAAACGATGTGATAAATGTTCATTAAAACGTTCGTATTGATATATTTTGCCCAAGATATATTTCAACTTGTCTCTTTCCAGATCGACTTATATCCTGGTGGCGAGAATAGGAACTGCATGGGCGAACTAAAATCAAGTGCAAATTTGAATAATTCCCAAGCGTTTTCCTGTATGCCTACAATTGATTCGGTAGATTTAAAGATGACAATAAAGGGATTCCACTTGGTGTTCACGTTTTTAAATCTGTAAAAACAGAATGATATAACAAACAATTTGTTTTCCCTTTTGTTTCAATTTATTCACAATTTCACATTCACATCAATATTGCCAAATTCACGTGCAGCTGCACAGTTGTTATTCTCTGATGCATATTTAATAACTTTGAGTTTGAAAGCAGCATCGTAAGCACAACGTTTTCTTTTTTGATCCTTTATTTATTGTGTAGCAAAGCATATTTATCTTGGATAACTACTAATTGAACTGACTCTGTCAGTATGGTCTGCTCGTCAGATTTACTTTGCGTGTGGAAGAACAATGGAACCAGTGAGCCGAATCACGTGTCACGAATGTTCAAGTAACGATCACAGGAGGTTGACCAGACCGTTGGTTGCAATTGACACTGTCAATTATCTCTGATTTACCTTATTGATCTTTCACGGGAACTGGCATGTGTAAATGAATGAAGTAACACTTTTCAAATATTTATTTCAATAGTATTATTTTCATTTTTTTTTTTACAATAGATCGATAATATTCGAGAATGTAGTTTTAGAAATTGACACTCGATTCTGATTTTCCTGCAGCCTCGCTTTCGTTTGACATTCTAGCTTTCCCAGCAACTACAATGTCTTTCATCTCTTGGATTTGATCTGAAAAATAAGTACAATAATTATATTTAAAATAATGGAATACGCATATAAAAACAATACGTTATCTATATTGATACACATAGACTCAGAGAACCAGTAAACCGCAAAAGAAACTAACTCACTGTATTATCGCCTACCAATACTGCCGACGATCGTCAGCGATCGCCAATTGACTCGCTCGAATGGTCAGGAATGTGCAGGTTTTTGCATTGACTTGTCAATAAGCCGACCCCATAAATTTAGACCCATTTCGTAGGTAAAAACCCTCGGCTAATACTCAAAGATCTACGGTATTGATAATTACCTCATATACTTGTGCCAATCAGGGCACCTGACTTAAATTTCTTGACATACATATAGATATACATCTACATACAGTTTCATTTTGTTATCGAGATGTATTTAACCACGAACTTATGGAAAAGGTACTCATAGATACTTGATCAGTGTTGATAGAGACGGGGCTCCAATTACAGAATGCTTAAATTACGTGTACGTATCTGAACAAATACAGTATTATATTACCTATTTGTGAAAATGAACTCCCAATGTGCAAGAAGTGTTGAAAGAGGGTTAATAATCCGCCCCAGGACATGTGCTCGACGATTTTCCGTGTGGTTCCATGCGATCTGGACTTGAGCAGCTAGTGAGTATTGCTCTTCACATTGAACTCAAACCCTGTGCACGGATTTCAACGGCTTTCTCACCGGAGCGAATACAAACTCACGTGGTGAGCGATATGTCAGTTATCGTCTGGAAACATGGTTTTCAGTGTTTGTCATTCCCCGATCTACAACAATTCTTTGTCTATGAACTAATATGTCTTCGATGATGTACATATTTCAGGGATTACCTCCGTCATATGCCGATATACTTCCATAACACATGGGACTGTTGGTGCCTCGCGGGAAAACATTTGGAGACGAAGCTACCGAATCTCATAGTCGCAAAATATGGTCTTCACAACCGAAGGAAATATTCCGAGGATGACCGCTACCAATTGATATCACAAAACACATGTAATGTGTCGTACTGCGAACATTTTCTGCCGTAGTCCCGTTCAGTATTCAGAAAGTGGATTATTTGGTGTGATCAATGGATTATACAGATTACCAGAATCGACATGACCAAAGATAAGTCTCGCGTAAGGATACATTAAACTTTGACCTGGGAAATATGTAAACACGATTTCGTGGCACCTGACGTTGAAAGTAGCCGATGTTCAGACTCAATTTTACGGGGGGAAACGCATTGTTACATGGCTTTGGATAGCTCGTTATTGAGTCTACGATGTATCAATCCCAAGTAAGTCAGCTATTCTTTGAAAATCATCAAAATAATAGATGATATTTCAAGTCTGTGTGTTGTCCAAATCCACGTGATATTTTGAAAATGGCGCATTTCGTAAATGTGTCAAAGACAGTCGGGCATTTTGTGACAAATGTAGGCGGTAAATTCAAAAAGTAATTCTCGGCTCATAGACACTGACTGCTCCACTATGTAAAAGGTCGATGTATTCTAAAGATTACGTGGTTGATATTGAGAACGGATGTACCAACTTTATCGTTATGATCCGGAATGATCCAGACGTTTCAGGTCGAAGATTGTATTTTTCTAAAACAAGAAAATGACTCCTCTATTCACTCCAACTGTAAAAAGTCACTTCGGACTTTCAGAAGTTTTATGACAAATGCTCAGATTTTGTATGCGGTACTAAAGTCGTGAAATTTACTGCCAACAATCGGCAGGGTTTCACCATCTTAACGTGGTAATGGGAAGCCGTGGTAATAGGTCGTCAACCTGTAACGATCTCAATCAAGGACATATCTACATCTCCCTAACGAATGATCGGATCAAGTACAGAATCTGTGTAATGCTGTGGCCGTGATTATATCCTGGTAGCCGTTCTGGATTTGTTCATGTAACAATGCAGACAGAAACCATTCCCTTACCTAGTATGAGCCCAGCACTGCCGGATGTAATCAAAAAAGAAGACAAAATGCCAAAGGTCCATTGGAGTCCGAGACATAGTGACCATTCAGTGTTCACTCAAAATTTGATATTGACTGTTTTGACGAACTTTCAGCATTTCCCAATCAATAAATGAACTAATGTTAACGAAAAAATATTGCAAAATGCTTCAACCATTTCAACAAAACTCGCACGAAATTAATAACCTTCAGCTGTATTTCAACATTTTCAGTAAGAGAAACATTAGGAAGTGTAAAATAACACGGACTCCTTGAATATTGACATGACCTGTTGGTACTTTTGAAATGTACTGAAATACAACATACTAGTAATGCATGGCATGCAGCCTGTATCCTAATGTAAAATATTTGCAATGGTAGGTATCACACCATTGAATTGTTTGTATTGAACAATTCCTGCTATGATTATATTCTGGTAGCCGTTCTGTACTCGTTCCTAGAACGATGAAGACTGAAACCGTTGTATGAGCTGGAACTTGCCATACACACAACCTTACTTCTGAATGTCTCCAGAATGCTGTTCACAAAGTTTTTGCTTTCCTCCCACTGCGACAGGTTGAACATGGAAGATTCAGAGGACCGTGCAGCCTTAAACCATGGGACAATCCAGAGTTCTGCCTCGTGGAAAACACTGCTGGAGCTTGTAAGTACAAACATTGGCATTATAACGTAAAATTTGGATTCAAATAAAGCTTAGAATCAGTCCATCAAATGATGATACTTCAATGTTGGATTCCCCTACATGAGGAACACGGTGATTGATCAGAACATTTCTGATGATGGACGTAAATAAATATTAAATTGATCTGTCCTCGTGATGTTTTGAATCCACAATTTTTCACCAGTTGCTTTCTCACTTTCACAATTCAGAAGCCGGTGATGATTTGGAAGCTCCAAGTACAAAAAGCGCCATGAAACTCGCCAGTTGGAATTCAGAGTTGGGGGGAGAAGATCAAGTAAAAAGGTACTATAGTCCAGTTGCCAGTTAAGGAACCTAGAAATTGTTGAAACAGCAAGGTTTCTTTATTGATTTGCATTCATATGTGTCTCCAGGAGATTTTGAGCTTTGTTGGCACTGCGCCAACTTTGGGGAAATTTTTTTATTCGCTGATTAGGATAATAACCGCTACATATGGATAATTAGCATAGCCAAAATATAACTTTTTTAGTAATAGGTCTAGAATAAAGTGTGACGGCACTTTTCTACACAAATCTGACCCAAGGAATTCATTTCTGGTGATTTTTTTGTGATCCAAGGTCAAGGTCACCGTATAAGATCGAGATCAAGGTCAGTTTTCAACAAAATTTTCATATATCCCGGTTTCAGGGGATATGGACATTCATCCACACCAGTTGATTTTACTTTTTCATTTCTGTGTGTACTTCACATTGTTGGAATGAATAGTGTTTTCTGTGATAGTGTATTGATTACTTATGTGTGATAACCCATTGAGCAATGTTCACTCTGAGCAAAATCAAACGGAAGTACCAACCAAATTTCAGACTTCTATCGCAAAATTTGAAAAAGTTGGCATTCTTTCCCAATGTTAATTTTAGCTCCATCATTGAATTTATTGATTCGCTTACAATTTTGTGTATTTGCTTGCTTCTGTACAAAATCAATATGTTTGTGTAGGATACAACCTCATGTGTTTTTTGTTTCAAAACTACAACAATACTTCCAACTCTGGTAAATGTAAATATGACCATTTACTGGAATATGACCAGATTTCTGTGCTGAAATTCATATTGGGTCGATAGTCAATTTTTGTTATAGAGGTCTGAGATTCGTTTAAAAAGTGTCATTTGACTGCCCGATGAAGTATGCCAAGTTATAATACAATACCGTGGAGAATCTCAAAAATATCTGCAAAAAAACGATGTAAATGAGTTAGAATGATTATCAGAGTATATTGTTTTGTAAACGAACGTGGCTTCAGATTTACAACATTTATCTTCAACTACGCAATAATGACATCGAACAATGCAACTGCCAGTAATATATAGTCAATTCATGACCCATCAGGCATTCACTACAATTTTCAAATCATGAGGTCAACACAGGGTGAAACATTCGACAAAAAATATCCATTTTACTTTGGACGTAGCATTGAAAAAAAATACCACGATTTTAGCGTTCATTGTAGTAATAGAAACAGTACGAGTTGACTACTTTTGTGGACTTCATGTCCATTACTGTGATCAGCTGCGGCTGTAAAGTTGTAAAAGAAAACTTACTAGCCAACTCATCATCTCCCAGTATGCCGAGATTATTCTACAGGACAAATTCATTATTGTGTTGATGCTCATCCACACTGTTCACCACCGCCTTATCTTTTTGTGAACAGAAATAAATCGGCTCAGTTCTGATGGTGACAACCGCAGCTGGTATTCTAGCAGGCCTTGTCCTTTGCTCAGCAGCCGCAACTGATGGCCCTCATCAACAGTGGTGGTCCAGGTGGGCCTCTTCTTATACAATATCGTCTGTCACTTCCCCACCATATTCCATATTCATAACCATATTCTGGGAACGCATTTTGTCAGCTGCCGACTATAGCAGCTTATGAAGATAAGCACAGCGCCCATCAAGAGACAAGTTGTCATATGTCCGTGGTTGAGAGACTTGTGGCATTGAAGTATCAATCCGTTACCCATATGACACCTGCAAAAAATACTGCTGTCCAACACCAGCTTCTGTTGCACTGTCCTCATCTAGCATGTTCGGAGTCTTCAGCTTCTTCAGGAATGAAACTTTGCTTTGGTAAATGGATACTACACAATATCACAACAAGTCGCATGGGCCCATGCAGCTAGGAGCAGAGTCAGTCTCCCAAGTTGGCATATGTGACGTTGGCATTGAGTCCGTTCCTACTTCTTTATCGGAACAGCAACTCTGTAGATCACACCACACACGTCCAATAACTAGAATCACTGATATATCAGTGTAGTCGCTAAGAACTCTGAGCACCTGACAGAGAGAATCAACGGCTTGAGACACCTACTTCATCTTGCAAGTAGATGCCCGACTTTGGAGAAAGGTGACTCTCATAACTGTTCGACATTACAGGTGAGGATAATGCAACAAAAGCAACATTGGACCAGTTAGGGAGCACGTTTTTGCAGTGCCGTATTGACAACCGATTGATACCTCACCAAATAAAACATTTGGGATAATCTGTATGCCAAAAGAAGGGGAAGCCACTAAGGATTGGGTCACTAACTCGGCCAGACAAGAACTTGTACCTTCATAGGCGTCCTACTCATCTATGGTGCTACGCTAGGCACTCGAAATTGTGTCCTCTAGATGTCAGCATAATAGATTATATTTGGGAAATGGAAGATGAGTTTTTATCTCATTGTATCAACAGAGGCCCATCTGGACCATAACTGTTAAGAACATGCACATATTGCACATGCACAGTGAACCGGTTCGTGGTGTTTAGCTTAAAGTTAATTCAAAAGACATTCATGTAGCAGTATTACATAAACACAAAAGAGAATCAGTGAAATCAAGAAATGCAAAAGAATAGCCATATCCCCTTAATCCGGAAGTTTTGACAATTTTGTGTGAAAACTGACATTGCTCTTGATCTTATGTGGTGACCTTGACCTTGGATCACAAAAGTTTCACCAGAAATGAATTTCTTGGGTCAGACTTGTATAGAAAAGTGCTATCACACTTGATTCTAAGTCTATTACTGAAAAACTTATATTTTGATTATGCTAATTATCCATATCTGGCGGTTAGTATGTTAATTAACGAATAAAAAAAATTCCCCAAAGTTGGCGCATTGCCAACAAAGCTCAAAATCTCCTGGAGACACATATGAATGCATACCAATAAAAAAACCTTGCTGTTTCAACAATTTCTAGGTTCAATGTGGAAGGGATATAACCCGCAACTCGACTACTATACAACACTTTGGAGTACATTGTGTTATGAATTATACCACAGTCCAGCTCCATATTGACCTGATAGCTGTGGTCATTGTGGCGTTTCAATCTGTGAAGATGGAAGTCCTGCTTCATTGCATTTGAGTCACCTTCATTTGCTCTGGTGCTCGAATAGACTAGCGAGGTACAAATCAGATTTATTGAATGAAACAAGTAGTGTATGTATTGTGGCCAGTGTTGTCGTCTTCCCGAAAGCACCGGGCTGTGATGTGTTCCAGCCTTGGCCGTCAAGTGGAAGTAGATCAGATCGCTGCCAGGTATTGTGGGTGAGGCAGGGTCCACATATCTGACTCAATGTCTCAATATAGCTGGCTACATCCTTCATACTGATGTTACTCGATTTTGTTGTATTGTACTCTATAATGTGTACACACTATCACTGCTCAATCACAGACCAGCTCCATGTTATATCAGCTCCGTGAATTCCGTGGCGTTTCATTCTGTGTAGACTAACTGCAGTGACGCTATATTGTTGGCCTGTTGTCAGTGGCAAATTAATACGATTCATTGCAACATTCAAATATATTTCTGCCTGTACTTAGCAAAAGAGTCAAGTGAATTGTATAACATGCATGTTACCCGCCTCGGCAGTATGTATATCGCTCAACCACAGACCAGCTCCTAACTTTGCCGCAATCCATGGAAAGTTTGGCGTTTCATTCTGTGAAGACAGACGAGCAATGACGCTATATTAACTGCCTGGTTCAGTGGCAAGTTAATACGATTCATTGCAACAGTTCTTGTGTAGTACATTTATGTGCACATATATCTAGATACATGTATATAAGTGGAAAAATGACCACCCAATTTGTACCGGTAACTGAAACTTACTTTATTTCTTTTCTACAGGTTCGTTATTGGCCGAGTCGTACTCGATGGAACAGATCACTGAATCCAGACAGCATCACAGGTGTGTACCTACCCTAATGAATATTCATGAGCGGTGAGATAGATCTGGGTGATGATTTTGATGACGAGTCTGAAGTCCAAGGACTCAGTCTGCAGGATGTCGGCCATGTTTTATGTCCGTTCCTGCGACTGTTTCCATGACAACGCTTCATGAAGACTGTCTCGAGGCATTTGTCTGACAGATTGCAGTTGATACTATATCATTAAATGTAAAACAGGATGATTGATACAACACATTGACTTTACTGATTTTCTGATCACAAATATATTTACTATGGCATTAAAGTACAATGTATTCACATCATAGAACATTTTATTCTGAAGCACGAAAGATTTACAGCTTTGATGATTTACTTGGCTAGAGTTCAGAACTTACATTCTTGCAATGTGAGCTATGTTGATAAGCAAGTACCTTTCTGAGCTGTACTATCATTCCACACCAAAAATGAAGTAGTTATTCAAAAATAATTATGTCGACGACTATAAAATCCAGTTGCGCGCAATCGTGTTGTTAATGATGATCTATGGCTACATGGACTAGAGTCTCTGAATGATTTGGTGACGATAGAAAGCCATTGACCTGAAACTGACATGAATTGTGTAAAAATCCCTTGCTAGAACTTCAATTCTGCATGAATATCGGATAAGTGTATTGCTTTGTGTTTTGCAGGCAATATGGTCATGAATGGAACGCTCGCACAGAGAATACTTCAATTGGTGAGTACAAATTATTGTATCCCCCGAACAAAGTTCGGCGGATACTATGGATTTACGATCGTCGCGCCGCCGCCGCCGCGTCCGCGTCCGCGTCCGCAGACACTTTCTTGTGAACGCGCTGCAGGTTGCAAATATGAACCGATTTTGATAATATTTTATATGGACATGTCTTATGGTGAGATCTGGACACCTATCGATTTTGGTTGCCATAGCAACCAAAATAGCCGATTGGCATAACATTTTGTGCTCAAATTAGCCTGTTTAACACACATGGGTTGTGAACGCTCTACGGGTGGGAGTTTTCAATGAATGATGATGAAATCGCACAGGCTCAATGAGAAAGACCATCACACGAAACCTTTTGTTTTTCAGAATGATCAAATAAATATTAATAAGTTTGAGAGGTTAACTGATTACGACAATTAAAATACCTACTTTGACATGTGTGATCACTCCAATAACCTGTACTATGAAAGCAAATTGCACTGGATTCTTGTTCAGAATACAGAACTGATGTTTTTGGTGAAAAAAGAACAATATTACTGAATAAGTTAACATTGGTTTTACTAGTTAAGTCTATTATTGACCACAATAAAAATAGTTAAGACGAGAAACATTTATTATTGAGCTCAACAAGGTAAAGGTTTTGTCCAGTAGAGACTTCACAGGTGTAACCGAATAAGTTAACGTTATTTTTACTAGTTAAGTCTATTATTGGCCACAATAAAAATAGTTAAGACAAGAAACATTTATTATTGGGCTCAACAAGGTAAAGCTTCTGTGCAGTAGAGATTTCATGGCTGTAGCCGAATAAGTTAACATCAGTTTTACTAGTTAAGTCTATTATTGACCTCAAGAAAAATAGTTAAGACAAGAAACATTTATTATTGAACTCAACAATTTAAAAGTTTTGTCCAGTAGAGATTTCATGGGTGTTACCGGATAAGTTAACATTATTTTTACCAGTAAAGTCAATTTTTACTTCAAATTTCAACTTGGAACCAAGTTTGGCACATATTATGAATTAAAATATAATTTATGGTGAAAAGATCGATAAGTTAATATTGGTTTTACTAGTTAAGTCTATTATTGACCACAATAAAAATAGTTAAGACGAGAAACATTTATTATTGAGCTCAACAAGGTAAAGGTTTTGTCCAGTAGAGACTTCACAGGTGTAACCGAATAAGTTAACATTATTTTTACTAGTTAAGTCTATTATTGGCCACAATAAAAATAGTTAAGACAAGAAACATTTATTATTGGGCTCAACAAGGTAAAGCTTCTGTGCAGTAGAGATTTCATGGCTGTAGCCGAATAAGTTAACATCAGTTTTACTAGTTAAGTCTATTATTGACCTCAAGAAAAATAGTTAAGACAAGAAACATTTATTATTGAACTCAACAATTTAAAAGTTTTGTCCAGTAGAGATTTCATGGGTGTAACCGGATAAGTTAACATTATTTTTACCAGTAAAGTCAATTTTTACTTCAAATTTCAACTTGGAACCAAGTTTGGCACATATTATGAATTAAAATATAATTTATGGTGAAAAGATCGATCTGGCTCCAATTTCGTCATCTTGAAATGCAGTTTTGGTAAACTTTTACTTGAATTTCAGCTTGAAACCAAGTTTAGCACATATTATGAATTAAAATTTAAATTATGGTGAAAAGTTGATCTGGCTCCAATTTCGTCATCTTGAAATGTAGTTTTGGTCAACTTTTACTTTGAATTTCAACTTGGAACATAGTATGAGTTGTTTGGCACATAGTATGAGTTGAAATATAACTTACAGTGAAAAGTTCGATCTGGCTCCAATTTAGTCATCTCGCAACTTAGTTGTGAACCAAGTTTGTCAAATATTCTGAGTTGAAATATAGCTTTAGGTGAAAACTTTTATCTGGCTGTAATTTCGTTATTTTTTTCGAACATGTAGAAATGGAAATTCGAATGCAGTGATTTTAGTGGTGATCTTGAATTCGACCTTCAATAAGTCTGAAAGGTTTCACACTCACAATGTACATCAGCGATATAAGGGGCAACAGGGATGATAGGGCTACGGGGGATACACCCAAGCGGTCGTAGGCGACCGGAAGCGTCTAGTTTTTCCCAGAATTAACCTTGAGTCTGAAAGGCCAAAGTCAGTCAAATTCCCAGGGACACGTTTCTTTGTTTCATGGGGCCAAAGCTTTGGCAGAGCAATTACGGAGTATTTTTGCTTGTTTACATGACACTGGTTGTAAGCAAGTCAGATGTGCTTCAAACAAGTACACTTTTAAAACTTGATGGGTCTTCTATAAAGTTATTCAACTTTTCATTCTGGATCCTGGTTTGTTTGACACGCCTTGAAACACTCCCATGTTGCAAGGTCTGTAAATACCAGGAATATTGTACCCAGAGCTGAATCAAGCATGGAGTTCTATAGCTTTCGTGTTCAAATGGCTCAGACATATTGAATATACTTTTACCTGGATGAAACATTTTGATATCCTCTAGTTGGCCCAAAATGGCATTTTGATAAATGTACTTTTTAGTTTCAAGTTTTCCACTAGTTCCTTAACTTTCCGTGATGATAAACAAGGAATTGGTTTCGCAACTGCTGTCAGATTTCTGTGAAGATTTTCCTTGGCTGTCTGAGAAAGCTACTGACAAAATTATGCACTGTTATGTTGTGAAATCCAAGAGATAATACAAGTTGCATTTTATATTTCAGGTGAAGTTCGCTTGGTGTGATGATAATCTGACCAGTCTTGAAACGTGACACTTGGCTGTTTAAAAGGTCAGTGTTTCAAAAACTAATGTTTGATGTACCAAGCATAAGGATGATACAATTGATCATTACGTACACACTATTGTGTACCCGTGGTGAATATTTCATGGATCAACCAACTGAATGCTTGGTTTTTGATTTTCTATATCTGATTTGCTGCAAAGTTTAATAACTATAACTGTTGTAGATGTAAGAATAGACTGCTGAAGATTCTCGAGTTGTCCTGGCACAGTGATGATGAACTAAAGAAATAATCTGTCAATCCCCTGAGAGTTTCGTGACGAGACAAAAATCTGAGTGCACAGGACAGCTATGAACATTTTAGCACACTATCTTCAGCATCACCATTAAAAGAAATGGCTACTATTTCCAGGTTGATGCAGTTTCACAGCAACCTGGGTTTGCAGCTGGTCCATGATGCCATATACACAGGTTGGTGATCCAGAAGTAACCGCGATATGTGCTGTATCATGTATGTGATTGAAAGCCTCTATCTTGGAACGGTTGGAGCCTGTTTGGTGGTCCTCTCGTTAATGCTTACGGAGGCAGAGTGAGTGTCTGAATCGTCTTCGGTGCTGATGTCAACTTCGTACATCAGAACTGTCCTCTAGGTTCAGAACAAATTATTCCATTCAAAAATACTAATATACACATATACCACTGGGATGTAACTGGTCCACTAAGGAGTCTAGAGTCATTCATGTACCCGATGCTGTGGTACTTGCAATGCTACAGATCCTCCGAGAGAGACTCGAGGCCTAATGCCCTGCTTGCCGTCTCCCATGCCAATCAGACACCAGGCCTGGCACATTACAAGTCTTACAGTTGTACATGCAGTTAACGATCTGTGTCATTTGTTACTTGGCTGTATTTTCATGGAACATATTTATAAAGCTCTCCGTGATGATCAAAATAAAATCATAATCTGTCAATCCCATGAGAGTTTCGTGATTAGACAAAGATCTGAGCGAGTTACAAATGTCTAATTATCAACATGTACTATACTGGATTGTGCATTCTACAAATTCTCTGCAGTACTGCTTGTGATTTTGCAGGTCATGTGACAGTGATGCAAGATCTGGGAGCCTTCTCCTGGAAGCAGGTCTGGAAAAGGTATGAAAACAGGAGAGAGAAAAATTGCAGTTAACTTTTAGTACTATGCTTCAGCATCAATGATGATTGCCTAGAGTCTCCGAATGCTTTCATGAAATCAAATGCATTACCTGAGGATGCTGGATCATGCTGCTGATAAATGTACATCACTAGTGTACTGTATATGTGATACAAATTGATTCAAATTACCAAACCACTCCATGTGACTTGTTCTCTCAGGTTGTGGTTCTTCCTGCGTCAAAGTCGAGATACTTACCGAGGTAAATATCAACAACACTGAAGAATGTAACCATGTTGTAAATGTATGTGATTAGATAAAATTCCAACACTATTGAAAGCAATGTGATGAGCTCTAGTGACATATACTTCGGTACATGCCGATACTTGATCCACCGACTGAATGCTTTCAGACTTGATCACCATTCCGTAGTGACAGAAGTTACCTGTATTTTACCAGAAAGTTTTTTCCCGCAGATCTGCCGGGTGAATGTCCTGTGTTGGACCATGGATGTGTTGTCAGGTGAGTAGCATGTGAATACTACGTATATAGCAACATACAACAGACATGATGAGGATAAAGCTCTGGATGATGTGCACTGTTTTGTACCACCAAATGAATAATTATTCTGGATCAACCAACTGAATGTCTATTACAGTTCACAACCATTATCTGCCACTTGAATCCATTAATACTATTATGTCCACTTTTTTTCCTACTACTTCAGGAGAGCAGAGCTTGATCAATCTTTGGTACTCCAGTCTCTGGTACCACCGTGAACAGCTGAAGTCCCGGTTTTGTGTGTCATCAGTGATGTTGCAGGCTACATCGCCGTACTCGCCCCTTTGTAAGTACCTTCTAGCACCGAACTCGTGTCCCTGATGATTATACTCCATTACCGTCCTGCTGACGGACTTGCTGATCACTGTCCTGTTACAGTCGTCAGCTCCGTGGCGAACGACATTATGGCCTTTGTATGAAGGGATCTTGTGTACATATCACAAAGCTTCCATGACACCTTTGTAATATGTATTTTATATAATTGAAGTGATTGTGATGTTGTTCCATCAGGTGCGACTCAAGGCAGGACCTCAGACTGGAGATGACGAGTTCGCGTTTGGCTGGCTGGCTGCTGTCCATACGAAGCAGGTTTGTACTGCCGGATGATACACACTTTAACCCTTTGTTGTTGTTCTGTCCTGCTAGTGCCCTGATGATTTAACCCGTTGTTACCGTCCTGCTGTCGTACTGTCGCCAGTTTTGGGGGCATGTGGCGAGTGACATTTTGGCCTTTGTATGAAGGGTGCCTTCGAAATCAGAAAATTACACGATGTTCCACTAATGTTGTCTTTATGTATCTTTAATTCTGTCGTTCAATTCTTGGGTAGTCCGAATGATTATGTTTACTTTATATTTTCAGACTGAGGAGCTGGTCAACAGTCACTTCCAATGGGAGCTGGACAACAGTCACTTTCAGTGGGATGGACGATTCATGATTGTATATGAACAATAAAAAAATGTTTAATTCTTAATTTATTCAGATGCTTGTTTTCTCCACATTATCATTAGAAAGTTACTTTGCAGAGTATAGCTTACTGTGAAATGATTAATTTAATAGGGATCGATTTTACAGACATGTGGGCGCAAAACCCACCAAATTTAATAGCTGTCAATATTAGACATTTTGCAGTACATGACATTATATAGTGTTGAAGTTGAGGTTTGGATTTGACAAAGTGAATACTGTGAATGGAGATTAATTCGCAAGGGTTAATTGCGAACTTTGGTTGGGCTAAACTTTATCAATGCTAAGAAAAAATTCGTTGGGTTTTATTCTCGTGTACTAAAGAATCTTGAAATTTAAACTTGCAAAATAATCCCCTTTCACTGCATATTGTATGCGAGTCCTGCAGGGAGCGAGAAATAATTATTGCTTACATGACCTATGAACCTATATCGTAAACGGTAACCTCAGCTATTCCACTGTCGGACGCCTAATTCACCAGTGATGAATTAGTATTTTTCATAGACAGATTTATGTACAAAAGCACAATTCATCCAACATTCACTAAAAGATTCAGCCAAAATCTGTCCAAATTCATCCGAAGATATTCCAGATGTTTGATCTGGTGTAGAGCGAGATAACATTTATATTCCCTGAACAAAGCTGCTGTAGAGATATCCTTGTGAATGCTCTACAAGTTGCAAATCTGATCAGATTCTAATAATACTAAATATGGACTTACATTTTTGTGAGGTCACAAAACCTATCGATTTTTGTTGCCATGGCAACCAGAATGGCCGATAGGCGACACATTGCTTGACGAAATCGGCCATTAACGCACATGGCTTGTGAATGCTCTGGGGTTAGTAATTTTACCGGAATCCATGCGATATTGAACAGGCATATTGAGCAATGCTAAGACACAAAACAGATTACTTTTTTTATTGAATCTTTTATTGAATAAGTTATTATTTTTGGAACATGCTGTTATTGCATACAATAAAAAAGTTAAAATGAGAAATGTTGATATTGATTTGTTGTCCTATACATTACTTCCATAATTCCACGCGGGTAACCCCGACAGCCTACTTAAATTAGGCTTCCCCATGGAGAAACCTCTCTTATGGGGAAGAGAGGGTCCCTAATTCAATGTTGGGGATTGAACAAGGTTTCATATTCCAATCTTGTTTCAATCTTTTCTGGAAAGTAATAGTATTAAGGCATTTCAGCAGAAATGCCTTTATGGTTTTTTTTTTTTTCTTTTTTTTTCACTTTTTGGTTTCCGCACGATAACTTCAGTTTGCCTCGATGTATCTTCGCCAAATTTTCACTGCTGGTCAGAAATGTTGTGTGGAAGAAGCCTATTGTTTTTGAGCCGGCTCCGGGGTCCGTGAGGTCCGTGAGGATGAAATCAATGTTTCTGGTTTCCGCACGATAACTCAAAAAGTGTTATGGCAATGACTGTGGAACTTTGCATGGAGGTTCATCTATCACCAGGGAAGAAGCCTATTGATTTTGAGGCCGATTCGTCAAACGACCTTCGACCTAGGGCTCGAAATAATTTTAGCTGAGTCATCCTTGAGGCTCTCATGCATATCTCGGAAACGGTGCGTCGTAGAGCGAAACAGACGTTATTTTCAGACTCGTCATCCTAGACAAACATGTCTAAGGGGTATTATGGATGACCTTTGACCTTGACCTTAAATTTTTTCGCTGAGTCGGCATTTTTCGTTTATGTCGATATCTCGGAAACGGTGCGTCGTAGAGCCAAACGGACGTTATTTTCGGACTCGTCGCCCTAGACAAACATGTCTTAAGGGTATTATGGATGACCTTTGACCTTGACCTTAAATTTTTTCGCTGAGTCGGCATTTTTCGTTTTCGTCGATATCTCGGAAACGGTGCGTCATAGAGCGAAACGGACGTTATTTTCGGACTCGTCGCCCTAGACAAACATGTCTTAAGGGTATTATTGATGACCATTGACCTTGACCTTAAATTTTTTCGCTGAGTCGGCATTTTTCGTTTTCGTCGATATCTCGGAAATGGTGCGTCATAGAGCGAAACGGACGTTATTTTTGGACTCGTCGCCCCAGACAAACATGTATATAGGGTATTATGGATGACTTGTCGCCCTAGACAAACATGTCTTAAGGGTATTGTGGATGACCTTTGACCTTAAATTTTTTCCCTGAGTCGGCATTTTTCGTTTTCGTCGATATCTCGGAAATGGTACGTCGTACAGCGAAACGGATATTATTTTTGGACTCGTCGCCCCAGACAAACATGTATATAGGGTATTATGGATGACCTTTGACCTTCAATTTTTTTCGCTGAGTCGCCATTTTTCGTTTTCGTCGATATCTCAGAAACGGTGCGTCGTAGAGCGAAACGGACGTTATTTTCAGACTCGTCGCCCTAGACAAACATGTCTTAGGGGTATTATGGATGACCTTTGACCTTGACCTTAAATTTTTTCGCTGAGTCGGCATTTTTCGTTTTCGTCGATATCTCGGAAACGGTGCGTCGTAGAGCGAAACAGACGTTATTTTCGGACTCGTCGCCCTAGACAAACATGTCTTAGGGGTATTATGGATGACCTTTGACCTTGACTTTAAATTTTTTCGCTGAGTCGGCATTTTTCGTTTTCGTCGATATCTCGGAAATGGTGCGTCGTAGAGCGAAACGGATGTTATTTTCGGACTCGTCGCCCTAGACAAACATGTACATAGGGTATTATTGATGACCTTTGACCTTGACCTTAAATTTTTCCGCTGAGTCTGCATTTTTCGTTTCTGTCGATATCTCGGAAACGGTCTCATTGGGAACTTATCATGTCAGCATTTTGTTTTTTTCATGCTTCACCCTGAAATGCCTCCAAGGCCTTTAGGCCTTGACGTCTAGTTTGGTATGGAATAAGTTCATGAATATTTCAGTTGTTAGAGTATTACTACATGGAATAAAATAATAGTTATATGCCTATATCTTACCTCCAATACACATTACGGGTTATGGCTTATTAGCCTTACTGACATAGTTCTCCATAGAGAGAACCCCATTTGGAAAATGGGCTAGACAATGAATTGTCCAAGCCACTAACCCACGTGACCGGAACGTGACGCCATTCTCGTCTCCTATGGCTGCTCTACCACCTTGGATTTGCCTTGCTGACATAACTTTGCGAATTTCTTAGTTTTTATCGTGAACAAGGTTTCATATTTCAATCTTTTCTGGAAAGTAATAGTATTTGGTATGGAATAAGTTCATGAATATTTCAGTTGTTAAGAGTATTACTACATGGAATAAAATAATAGTTATATGCCTATATCTTACCTCCAAAACACATTACGGGTTATGGCTTATTAGCCTTACTGACATAGGAGTTCTCCATGGGCTAGACAATGAATTGTCCAAGCCTCTAACCCACGTGACCGGAACGTGACGCCTTTCTTGTCTCCTATGGCTGCTCTACCACCTTGGATTTGCCTTGCTGACATAACTTTGCGAATTTCTTAGTTTTTATCGTCTTACGAACGTTTTCTTTGCATGCCTTTTTGGATTTTTCTTTTCCTCGCTCTTTTGGCGTGCTTCGTGTGGATAGTTTTCGCTCCTTGGACATCGTTTTGTGTTTGGAGCGCGGACTCCCCTCTTGCCGTGATGCGCCGCTGCGCCCAGTGCGGGCAACAGCTCCCGTCGTGGGAAGTACACCCGGTGCATACGGATCAACTCACGTGCAGCTTGTGTGAGGACCGTTCGCGGGAGGAGTGGGGGCAGGTTCTTGGAGCCGTTCTCGCACGGAGAGACAAGCTGCAGTCCCGTCAGGTGTCTCCAGCCCCGTCCTCTTCGTCTTCCGCGTCGTCGGCCAAGCGTCGCCGCCGTCAGGAGAGGAAGACTTCTGCGCTGCTGGGCAAGCTGGATCGTACCCTGGTTTGCCTTGGAGCTAAGTTTTCTTCCCCTTCCACTTTGTTTTGTTCCGCGGGTGCTCTGCTGGTGGGAGAGTCACACTCGACCCACGGTGGCGCGCCCCGGGAATCATTTCACTGTGTATTTCATGTACCGTCAGCGGGGATCCTGTTTGCGCGTGTCACCTCCGTTGTTATCGGCGAACAGGTTCCTGCAGCTGTGCCCGCGCCTTTTCTGGCCAGGTCTCCCACTTTTTTCCGGTTCCCGGCCCTCGGGTCCGGACCCTGGACCTCGGTCCAGGGGCTTTGCGTGGACCGTCGTAGTGGTGGTCTGGTTAGTGTAATGGCGCGGAGTCCGGACTCCGTACGGGGTCCGGGCCCCGACCCTTTGGGTATTCTACGCTTGGCACAGCCTCAGTCGCAGAGGCCGGCCCCCGTGCTTCGGGGGCCGGGCCCCGTGGCACGGGGTCCGGGCCCCCGGGTGCGGATCCGGCACTCGACTCTCAGTGCTGTTTCTGCCCTGCCGTTGCCCGCTCGGGGTTCGGCCCCCGTCCTACGGGATCTGAACCTTGGGTGCATGCTGTTGACAGCTGCTTCTATGGAGAATTCTACCGCTTTTTTCTCTTTGCAGAGTTCATCGGCGTTGACTGCCTCTTCGGCCTCCCCCACCGTTAAGACTAGCTCGGCGGCCCAGCCTTCCCTGCCAGGTCCCTCTTCGGTGGTCTCTCTGCCCCCCCCCCCCCCCCCTCTTCATCTGGAGTTCCCCCAGCGGTCCCAGCGGCGGATGTGGCTAACATCGTTACGGCTGTTTTGGCGGCCCTGGACGCCTGCGCGGGTGTGTCCCTTCCCCCCACGTCGGACGCTTTACGGCGTACTCTGGCTTTGGAGCCTCCCCAGCAGTTACCTGCGGAGATCTTTGGGGAGGAGTCTGACGAGGACTCTGGGGAGGAGTCGATTGCGTGTGGGCAAGATGTAGCTACCCCTTCTGCGCCACTGGCTCCAGTTTCGAGGAAGTGCCCAGCTTCCGTAGCGGCTTCTGTGGCTCCCAGCGACAAGCGCTCCCGCTTTGACGCCGAGCCGGTTGATAGTGAGGATGGCGAGAGGGACCTTTCCTTCGATCACAAGCTCGATCTCGTGCGTTCTACCTTGGAACCCACCCTCTTCCCAGCTGAGCCGAAGCCCACAGTGTCTAAGCGTCCGACGTCTCTGTTGGCGTCCCAGCGCTCCCCGGAACGTCAGCCTCGACGGGGTCTCCCTATCCCGGACGGGCTCCGAGAGGAGTTTTCGTGGCGCCGCTCTGAGACATTGGAAGTTTCCCCGTCGACCTCCTTTCCACAAGCGAGACTACCTTCCGTCCAATCCGGATTATCTCGATAAGCCAGCGGTGTTCCCCGAGGCGGCGGCCCCGTACCTTGGCGACAAGGCTCGCCCCGTGACTCTTCAGCCGGAGACCTTACTCTCTCTGAACCACGCCGCCCGAGCAGCTACCTGTGTGTCCTCCCTGGGGGACTGGTTTCGCACCGCGGCTTACCGCCAACTACAGAGTGCCCTGACAGCGCTGGAAGCCCTGGAATCTCCTCTGCCTCAGTTAGCGTCCCTAGGGGACCACCTCTGTTCGGCGTCCCAACTCCTGGAGTCCTGTGACCTGGCGTCAGCTCACCGTATGGAGCAGTCCACGTACGTAGAGTGGGTCCTCCAACTGCTGAGGAGGGATGACTTTCTGGGCCAAGCCAAGTTTAAGCTTCCCCCGGCCTTAGTGACGGAGCTTCGCTGTGCTCCGCTAGTGGAACCAGAGGCAGCAGCCGCTCTTACCTCTTCTCCACTCCTCTTCGCCGGCCTGGAGTCTAAGCTGTCAGCGGCTTGTGAGCTGGCCCGTCAGGAGGAGTCTGTCTCAGCCAACAAGCGCCTTACTGAGACGATTGCCAAGCGTCTGGCCTCCCCTCTTCAGGCTTACGCCCCCTCTTCCTCCAAGCCCCCACTGGCCAAGCCCAAGGAGAAGAAGGAGAAGAAGCCCTTACGGGGGACCCCTGTCGGCAGTAAACCGACAAAGAAGTCGAAGCACAAGGGCAAGCCGAAGCCAGCAGGGGA
Organism: Terebella lapidaria; assembly: GCA_949152475.1. Classification (NCBI taxonomy): domain Eukaryota; kingdom Metazoa; phylum Annelida; class Polychaeta; order Terebellida; family Terebellidae; genus Terebella; species Terebella lapidaria. The sequence continues at coordinate 76,688,834 of OX424555.1, forward strand.
GAAAAAACCCTCCGCCCCCACAGCAGGTGAGTATTTCACAGAATCAGCTCCCTGCGGTGGACCCTGCGATAACCCGGGCTGTCACATCCTCATTCCAAAATTCAAGCGAGCCCATGGGCGCCCGTCTAGCAAATTATTGGCAAGAGTGGCAGACACTCGGAGCCAGCCCGTGGATCGTGTCGGTCCTTCGCAGGGGTTTTCGCATCCAGGTCAGTCAGCGTCCTGCACTGGCTACGGAGCCTATTCCCTTTTCACTTTCCGGAGCTCATGCCAAACGGTTAGCGCTCTCGCGCGAGATCGCCGATATGCTGGCCAAAAACGCGCTCAAAAAAGTAGGAATTTCCTCTCCAGGTTACTACAGTATCCTGTTCTTAACCCCCAAGAGCTCAGGTGGGTGGTGCCCGGTGATCGACCTGTCCGCTCTAAACCGCCATGTCAAGACCGCCAAGTTCGCCATGGAGACGGCGGAATCAATCCGCTTGTCTCTCCCAAAAAACTCTTGGGTTGTCTCCCTGGATCTGAAGGATGCATTCTTTCACATCCCGATTCACCCGGGCTGCCGCAAATATCTGCGCTTCGCTCCGTTCGGGCTGTCCCCGGCTCCATGGATCTTCACAATGGTGGTAAAAGAGTTACAGATACTCGCCCACAAGGAGGGCATCCTTCTCTACCAGTACCTGGACGACTGGATTATCTATCACCAGTCCCCCGAGATCCTAACTCGGCACTTACATTGGGTCCTGGGCTTGTGCAAACGCATGGGCTTGCTGGTCAACCTCCAGAAATCAGATCTAACGCCGACCCAGGACTTCGTGTTTGTCGGGTATCGGTACAAGACACAGCTGGGTATGGTTTTTCCCACGGAGGAGCGTCTGTCAAAGATACGGTCTTTGCTCCGCAGGTTCTTGGACGAGCCCAGTCAGTCAGCCCAGATCTGGCAGTCGATGCTCGGGTTGCTGGCGGCGACCGAGAAGTTAGTTCCTTACGGTCGACTCCACATGCGGGAAGTACAGATCGACCTTCGCTCTCAGTGGATAGCAGCCACGGATTGCCCCCAGCAACCGGTCGTCCTTTCTTCAACAGGGAAGGCGTCCATACTGTGGTGGATGTCCGCTGCCAACCTCACTCGGGGCTCACCCTTCCGCCAGCCTCCTCCCTCCAAGCATCTATTTACGGATGCCTCTACGGAGGGCTGGGGGGCACACCTGGATTTCAAGGAAGTGTCCGGGGTGTGGACGGAGCCCGAGAGCTCGTGGCACATCAACCGCTTAGAGTTGGAGGCGGTTTCGCTGGCCCTGGCCCACTGGGAGGAGGAGTGTGCTGGTCGTGCTGTCCTGGTGTCCACAGACAACTCCACAGTCGTGGCCTACATAAACAAACAGGGGGGTACAAAGTCTGTTACCCTATGTCGGCAGGCCACGACGCTTCTTCTGTGGTGCCGGGCTCGGAACATTCACTTGCGAGCACGTCACATCCCGGGTCGGTTGAATGTGTTGGCGGACCAGCTGTCACGCAGGGGGCAGATCCAGCCAACAGAGTGGTCCCTTCATCCTCAGGTGTTCAGCTCCCTGTGCCTCAGGTGGGACCGCCCTACAGTGGATCTCTTCGCGACCAGGTAGAACAACAAGCTTCCAGTGTTTGTTTCCCCACTCCCGGACTCCCTTGCGATGTCCATCGATGCGTTGTCCACGGAATGGGACGGCCTGTTCGGGTATGCATATCCTCCAGCGACTCTGTTGCCCAAAGTTTTGGCCAAAGTCAGGTCGCACACATGCCGAATTCTCCTGGTCGCTCCATACCAGCCACAGCGTCCTTGGTTCCCAGAGCTTCTGAGTCTGTTGGTAGATCGACCAGTGGCCCTACCCCCTCGGGAGGACCTTCTCAAGCAGCCCCGGGCCCAGCTGTTTCAATGCCGGCCTGCGAGCCTGAGCCTCCACGCGTGGCTTCTGTCCAGCGATCCCTTCTCGTAAAGGGATTTTCTTCAGAAGTGTCCAGCAGGATCGCCCGCCCTAATAGAAACTCATCCTTGGGAGTCTATGAGTCTAAATGGCGAGTCTTCGCTGCTTGGTGCGATAGCAGGCAGGTTGATCCATTCAACGCCACTGCTCAGACCGTAGCTGATTTCCTCTTGTAGAAATTTCAGGCGGGCGCGGCCCCCTCGACATTAGCGGGTTATAGGACCGCTCTGGCCAAGACTATTTTGCCTCATACTGGCATTAATCTCGGCGAGGATCAAGATCTGAGCGCCTTGCTCAATAACTTTAAAGTCGAACGTCCGCTTACCCGTAACTCAGTTCCGGAGTGGGATCTATCCCTGGTATTGAACCATTTGGCGTCTGCTCCCTTTGAACCTATGTCTTCCGCCCCCCTGAAGTTCCTTACTTGGAAGACAGTCTTCCTGCTGGCTCTGGCTTCCGGACGTCGCAGGAGCGAAATCCACGCCTTGGATTTCTCGAAAGTTTGATGGCGAGAAGATGGCCTCAGGTCATCTCTTCTTTCCTGGCAAAAACCCAGCTGGCGTCGTCTCCCCCGCTGGCCTTCACGATTCCGGCCTTGTCGTCGTCTGTAGGCCTGAATCTGGAGGAAGACTGTCTCCTGTGCCCGTTGCAGGCTTTGCGCTTGTACCTTAAGCGGACAAAAGGTACCCGGGCTGGCAAACGACTGTTGTTCATTTCACATCAGTTGAAATTCCAACGGGACATACGTTCCGCTACCATCTCATCCTGGATTCAAAAATGTATCCGCACCTGTTATGATTTGGCCGAGCAGGACTCCGCCTGTTCGTTCAAGGTACGCGCCCATGATGTTAGGGCCATGGCGGCCTCTCTTGCATATATTCCTTGCATGGGTTCCACTTGATCAGGTCATGCAAGCATGTTCATGGCAATCCCATAACACCTTTACGTCTTTCTACCTTAGAGACCTGACGTGGACGGGGAGTGAGGGCTACCACCTCGGGCCTGTGGTAGCCGCTCGGAGCGTTGTCACCCCTTGAGGATGACGTGGCCCATCCTGTATATACGTTCCATGTACATACGTTGTGTTGCGAGTTTCGGTTCCGGTTACCGTTCAATTGGTCTCCTATGTCAGTACGGTTGTACTCCTTAGTTCGGTATGCATCGCGACTCAGTTGTGTCGGCAAGGCATATCTTCTTGTACATACGTTACTTATGACCGGAAGCCTGTCACTCGACACCTGGAGGTAAGTGGTTTCTTACTACTTACGTTTCTGTTTAAACCATAAATGTTTAGGGTTCCCCGAGAACACCCTCCTGTGGTTCCTCCAATCATTCGGGGGAAAGCCCGCCCTGTTCCCCTTTGGGGCTCTAGGGTCGAGCTTTTGGTTATGTCAGAGTTCTTTTTGGAGTACCCCGCCTCCAATCTTTATTCTGAATTTACCCGTAATGTGTTTTGGAGGTAAGATATAGGCATATAACTGGCCGTTTTATGTTAATAAAACTAGTGTTATATACTATACTTACCTCCAAAACACATTCAGAGTGCTCACCCGACCAACCCCACGTACTCCTTCTTGTTGGTTTCCTTAAATCGACGAGAATGACGTCACGTTCCGGTCACGTGGGTTAGTGGCTTGGACAATTCATTGTCTAGCCCATTTTCCAAATGGGGTTCTCTCTATGGAGAACTCCTATGTCAGTAAGGCTAATAAGCCGTAACCCGTAATGTGTTTTGGAGGTAAGTATAGTATATAACACTAGTTTTATTAACATAAAACAGCCAGTTAAGGCTTAGAACTTTTATTACTGACATTGCTGGAACACACTGGCCCGGCAGTTATGATATTTTGTCTGAAATAACTTATTTTGGGGAATGTCATGGATGACAGGACATCACGGGGATACACCCACGCGGTCGTCGGCGACCGGAAGCGTCTAGTGAGAATTTTGCATTGAGAGAATGTAAAATGTTTAGTGCATTATGATGAATCAAAACGGCCACGTTGGAATTGACAATTCCATTTCCTAGGTCAGCATTGCAGACCGATTGATTCATACATGTATATTTGTCTGCCGAAAGGACTAAAGTCGAAATTTACGAAGATTAAGTGTTACAAATTTTCACTGGTAATGATGCTAATTAACTCGCAAAAGAGTGCATTATTTGTTGCACAGCAGGATATCCTAAATGTTTCATATTTTGTGTTCTCTTTCGAAATTGGAATTTAAACAAACTGCAATCATTCATCCCTCAGGCTGGGGATTTTTCTTGAAATGTGTTTCCTTACTCAATTGGCTGGAGCACTTGTCGTTTTGAATAAAACAAGTATTTTTCATAGACAGATTTAGGCACAATCCATCCAACATTCACTAAATCGTAATGTTACCCTACATTATAGCGTGATAGATCTATATTTCTCCCTCAACAACTGGTAGAAATGGTGCAATATTTTTTTAATTTCCTCGAGTAGTTTTATGTGCGTCCCTAATTCACTAAGTGGAGCAAATAAACCACTGGGTCGAGGAATATTTCACGTCGATGGATATAATACATTGATGGCAGCAGATTGTATGGAAAGGTTGAAAGGTATATTAAAGGTAAAAGTCACGTTATACAAACAAACAAACGGAACAGTTATATTTCGGGAAGTATTCAAGAGGGGCACGCTTCCTTTCGGCAAAACGCAAATACGAACTCCATTCTTTCTTTGGCTGGGTCGGAAAATACTCGGGTTTCAAAGGCGCAGTTGGTTAATTTGGAAGAACTAATGTTTGGGCGCGCAGGAAGCAGTCTTTCTGATCGCACGTTTGAGGCCGGACGAAGTGTGTATATGAACGGCAGTCGGAGCTGTAATATCAGAGTGCCTCTCCTGCGGAGTAGGGGTGGAGCGGCCGTTCCTCCAAATTGCTTTGGGGAGGTTTGCTACTTTCACTTCCAGATATTTTAGGCGAAAATCATGCCAGCTAGCACTCTTTGGCAACTGGGAAAAACATTTATTACGAGCTATATACTGAAATGATGTTTCTTTTTTTTTTCTGAGGCTGCCGCTTCCATGCTATGACGAGCAATTCTGTACGTTAGCTACAGTAACTCCCTCTGTGATTGATAATGTTTTAGTTACCATCAAACAACTGCTCTCCATTACTGCTTAACCGACTCTCAGGAGACATTATTCTTTCGAATTAATTGCAAAGTTTCTGATGCAAATCTATTCTTTTGAATGATAAGAATGTATATCACATGCTTGGTAATATTTATTCTGATGACTGCAGATTAAATATCATTCATTTATGGATGTGATGTGTTTCAAATTCGAGATGAAAGAAAGAAAGTATACAGCTGAACTCTGTTATGCCTGTTAATATAATGATCCTATAATTTTATATTATCACTTTCGAATGGTGGCACGCAGGCTCATCAACTTGAGAATAGATAGTTTAACCTGAGTTTTTGACAAATTCCATAGCCTATAATAGCATCAGATTAACTCCGTAACCGATATTACCATCATATCAACTCGGCATCCCCCCCCCCCCCCCCCCCATTAAATTGTTGTTTCCGTTGAGCTTGTGTACGGTTTTGTCTTTTGGTATTTTTTTCTGATAATTATATTTAATGTACAGTAATGACTTTCTCTGCCAAGACTGGTAAGACAATCCTAATCGGAAGAACAGTACGGATGTTAGGGCATATATTTGCCAGAGAGCATGTTGAAGGAGCATGCCTGTCTATCGGCGGAGTCCTCTCCAGTGTTGTTGGCCTGCCCTTGCCCCCACGTTCTCACTTCTGTTGCCACCGACCGAGGCCTCTCAACTCCTGCCGCTGCCTGCCTGCCCCAATACACGTGTATAGGTGTGTGCCAACGTCTCAGGGAGCCAGCTCAGCTCGCTGGCAAGAAAGCAGCAAAAAACTTTTCTAGACCCCAGAGGCCGATTTACCGCCGATCGCGAGTAAGGTAGAGGCAGAGAGAAGAAGAGCACGAATAGTTTAGACATCGCATTAGCTCCACGGACTGACACTCACGGCCGCTTTCAGCGTCTATAGCTAGTCGCTAGTCGTCAGTGGAACAAACAAGCGAGAAACAGATCGACGGCCAAAGTAGTTCGATGAAAGTTTGAGAAAAGTTCACCTTCGAAGTTCCAGAGAGGGATCTAAGGGATTTGCCGTCGGTTTTATTGGAAGTAAAGTTTGGAATTATTTGACGTGAATTGCCTCGATGGCAGGAGATGGCAGTGACGTCTAGATGACACCTTGCTCGATCTTCTGCGGCCAAGATGTGACCGGAGTATAGGATTATATATTTATTCTCAAGTAATTTCGGATGTTGGTTGAGGATTACGTGCTTATAAATTAGGATTTCCAGTACACCAATATTTAGAATTTCCAGAAAATACTACACACAGCCGAGATTCGGTGACCTATTACGAAGCAGGGAAGTCAGGTAGAGACCAAAGTTGAACCGACCATAGCTGGGATCTCTGGATGTCAGCTCCTTCGCTGAGGAGCTAATAACACCGGGTGATGGAGACGGAAAAACACAACGGGCGACCTCCCGCCCCTAAACCACAAAAACACGCCGCCAAAAAGGCAAAGTTCTGTGTGAGACTCGGGCAAAAGTTACCCCTGATTGTACTGGCTACGGCTCTGTTGGGGTTCTCTGTGTGGACAGTCGTGCTGTACAGCTATCGGTTACTGCGACTACAGGAGCGCATCCAGACATTGGAGGAACAGTGCCAGAACCAGGACTTGTCAATACAGCGCTACCTGGATCGGCACTTGGACTCACTGGTCGAACAGGTGCGTGTCGACCAACTGTCATATATATCGGCTTAGGCCTAGCTCATGCCTATAACATAGGAAGGTCTCTTTGATATCCACCTGGTGCATTCATTGGTGCTATAGTGATTCATTGGTGCTATAGATATACAAAAACTGCACACAAAAACTGACTTGAATACTAACCTATACTGAAATAATTATATTACTGAATTGCCAAGATTTGAAAATTGAAAAATCATTCCTGAACAAGGACAAGAAAAAATAAATAAAAAAGGCATGAAAAGAAGATATAAAGATCCAAGATGTCAGAGTAGGGCTATCCTGATTTTTGGCTGGTACCATCTTGTCGTGATATAGAATAATGCATGTTCACTTTTGAGACGTACATGTCATGTATATGGATCTGAACTCTGGTAGACTTAGTGTCGTGTTTCTTTTCCCACTTAATAATGATAAAAACAGCGAAGTTTTCCCCATCCATCACATTTTGGCAGACTTGGCAATAATTCATATTACGTCATTTATCAAAAACTACAATCTATAGAATTTGAAGTATTCCGTAATTATTTTCCCGCGCTCAGTGACTTCGTGAAGTTTGGAGGACGCGGAGCGAACGCGAAATAATAGTACGCTAAATACGTACAATGTAAGCAAAACTCCCTCAAGGAAACCTACAAATTATGTATCAAAGGCCGTAATTATGTCTAGCACGTGTTCTGGACTGTAATATTATGCACATGGTCATAATATTTTCTCCCCAGATGAGAAGTTATAAAGGGACAAATGATATTGCGGTCTTTCTAAGAGCATCCCGGATGATAGGTCTGGTTTGCTGAATCAAAGCGTGCATTATCACTGGCGGATTCAGGGGGGGGGTGCACCCGGCGCGCACCCCCCCTATTGGGCCGTGAAAAAAAGAGAAAAAGAAAAGAAAAAAGAGCGAGCAAGAAGAAAAGAAAAAAGAGAGAGCAAAAAGCTATAGAAAATGTGGGTATGCACCTATGTAACGAAATATGAGTGTAATTTTCCTCGTTTGATATTTTTGACCGGTGGGAGGGGAGGGGGGAGCGGAGGGAGGGTGGGGGGTAGAGCCCCACAATATATTTTCAACAGAAAAATCTGTGACTCAGAAATATGTTAAGGTGCATTACAGCGTTACATAGGCCTAACATTCGTTGGTCAATAATTATGCAATTGAGTGTCATTAATCAAGAGTTCTTCAAGTTATATGACATATGGTATGTAAAGTGACAATGAGTAGTTTTTGGATAAATAAATTTAAATACCAGCAATATTTAAATGCATGTGTGGAATGAAAAATACTCAATCAGAGCCAGAGAGAGCTCAGAATCAACCACAGAACATGAAAAAAGCTCTGGCTTCTGGGGCCCTTGAGCGGGCCCCAGACCCCACGCCGTGTAAGCTACCACCTATCCACCTCACTTCGCTCGGTCGTTTGACTCCTCTAACCAGCTCCTCTAACTCCTCCCCCCCCCCCCCGCTCCAATAATAAATCTAGTCCGACACACTTGACTTCATACTGAAACTGTCATTGAATATTCACAGGGAATATTTTTTATTTTATTTATTTGTTACAGACAGGGTACTTTATAACTCTGGATATAATTCTGGATGTCGGCATAACTTTGAAGATAATTATATCTTATCTTTATTATTAAACGATTGACCATCACCATGTCTGGTGCATAAGAACTATAGAATGGTAGGACTATTAGACCTTCCTTTCTTTGAAAATCCATCCTTCATTTACAACAGAACTAAGCAGACTTCTAAAGTAAAATTCTACTTATTGATTTCACAGTTGTAATAGACGTGGAATCAATACCCAGTATTAAGTATTCCGAGCAAACAAAACAGTGTCCGTTATCCAGTCTCATAGTCCGGGGACAGAAAATCATATCAGGCATACGAAGTGAGAGAAAACAAAAATGACAGGGAAACTCATGAACCCCCAAAAATGGCCATTAGGAGGTGAAATTATGTGTTCCGGAAAGAGTGAGCATTTCCGGCCCCACTAGTGGCACCCGTCATGAATTCTCCAAAATTAATATGAAAATAGATCTAGTTGCATGGCAGACATGGATTTGCTGTATTTATCAACCACATCATGATGACGTCCATAGAATTTCTTAAACGCAGCTATAAGTCTTGGTAAAACATATCCTTGTCGCAGCAGTTTAGAGACTAGCTGGGCACTTCGATAGACAAAGTCCTCATATTTGCAACTAGCTCTGGAATAGCATATATAAGTTGAGAAACAAACACACCATATGCCGGTGACATAGGAATGTTGCTGCTTAGAAAAGGGAAATTGACTATGGAAAAATTGAAATCATCACGTTTGTCATATAATCTAGTTGACAGGTTAAAATCATTATCAATCTCCAACCTCAGGTCTAGATAGTTGGACAAATTAGCGGAGTCTGTAGTATCTTTAATTACAAGTTCCTTAGGATATATGACATCCAAATAATCACCAAACTTGGGATTATTTAGCGACAATTCATCATCTATGTATCGGAAAGTGAAATTAAAATTATATGTTAGTTTCTTAGAACCTCCTCGTTGTAAATGTTGGATAAAGTCTGATTCATATGAGTATAAAAACAGGTCTGCCAATAATGGTGCACAGTTTGTACCCATGGGAATACCAATAGTTTGTTGAAATATTCGACCACAAAATTCCACAAAAATATTATCAATCAGAAAATTAACCATATTTACCACATCTATATCAGTATATTTGTATGGGGCATCAGAGTCGCCTTCAACAAAATAAGCGGTATTATATGTTACTACAATATAGTGGTACCGACGTTGTCCCTTATTAGAGAAAAATGAATTATTGATTAGTTTTTTAAGCTGAGACTTCAGTTCAGAATGAGGTTTAGTTGTGTACAAAGTGGAGAAATCAAATGTTTTGATAGACGTTACTTTTGAAAGTGTGTGAGCATGTTGATATTCCAATAAAGATTTGGAATTTTTTAATATCCACATTTGGTTTAAACCACTTCTAGAATAGATGGTTTCAGAGTACTTTTGGAGATCCTGTTTAATTTTAGACAATATAATAGTTAATATTTTAGAAAGGGCTTTGGTAGAACATGATGCTGAACCTGAAATATATCTTTGTTTGTGTGGATTTTTGTGCAATTAGATTAGATTAGAATCTTTACATGAGGTAGTAATACCAAACGAATGCAATACAGATACATGATTTGATAAGATATCCTGTTTGGACACGGCAATGTCTCGGTATGTACTATTGGAATTAGTATTGTTGGCAATACCCAGTCCGTCAAACAGACACTGTATATTGTATGATTTACAAACAAAAACAACATTATTAGAAGCTTTATCTGCAAGGACAATGACGAACAATGAAGAAGTTTCAACAAACTATTAGTAACCACGGGATCATTGAAGACAGAGCTATATTTAGTACTAACTGACTTTGACAAAACATTAATGCGTTTGTTTACCAATGACCTAATCTGTTTGACCCATTCTGACAGAGATTCAGTTTCTGCCTTTTCTCGCTTTGTCCATTTTCTGGCATGCTCCTCAACTGCATCTATGAATAACTTAAAATTGTATCTCCATGAAAACGACGTGGGCTCTCTATATTTGGGACCTTTGGACAAAATGTCTTTCAATGATTCATTCTCCACTATATTGAGGTCGCCTGAAATAAAATGCCCAACTGGATCGTGTATGAACGGAGAGTTAATGCAAGTGCAGGAGGGTGGGTTATGTAAGAGATCAGCAATATCCAAATCATTCAATGTTTGTTTGTAGTTGAATATCTTGGAAGCAACAGATTTGGTATATGAGTAGGATATAGATGGAACGGCCGTGTCAGTGAAGTATGATGGTACCTGGGACTGAACAGACTTATGATGTAATATATTACTGATGTTACCCCCAGACCGCTTAGGCTTCACTCGCTAGTCAGTGATGTATCCTCCATTCACAACAAAAACAGACTCCTAAAGTGAAAATCTACTTAGTGATTTCACAAGGTACAGTTGTAAATACACCTTAGAAACCATCTCAGAGACACTAAACTCCAAAAATTTATCGGCGGCCTTACGGCGCGCCCTAAACCCCTAGACCGCATAAGGCTTCGCTCGCTACGCTCGCTCACACTATATCAAGATTACGTACATATAAGAAGAGCACCCCCCCTATTCAAAAATCCTGGATCCGCCCCTGATTATACACAGATGTGGTCTGTTGTTTATTGTATGACGATAACATGAAATCATGAATGAGATATAGTTATATATGTAATATGTAATGTACAAATGGGTCCTTGCTAATTAGCATGAACGAACCAAACACTGGGTATCTGGATTCCAACTTTGTGAGACTGGAAAGTAATAGGCCTACTGCTGTAGGAGTGCCATGTCCATGGATCAATAGAATATTGTGTGCCTTTGTTGCAGTAGCTAGGTTTTATAACATTCTGGGGGAAAAACAAGTTTGCAGTATATAGGCTTCTATAATTTCAGTAATAATACAACATTTTTTTGTTCTACTCATTTGTACATGTAGTATTCAAGTTTGAGTTTCAATTTTAAAAATTGGCCTAGATTTAAATGTTTAACTATTTCCTGCTCAAATATTACTATGTTTGCATCAAGCATGTGAAGGCATGATTTTGGTTAAAGTAGACAAGAAAGACCATGAGCTTTGTTACACTCATGATTGGCATTTACATGTACCTGTGATATGTAGTTATGGTCGTTTGTTAATTGACCAGAGGTCCATGGCCCATTGGTAGTACAAACAAGGTGTTCTGATGGAACTCTTCTGACCACAGAACTCTGCAAGTCATGAACCTGTCGTGTTGAATGAAGTAACAACACGTGTGATAACCCAGAGGGCTGATTGTACTTTACCCTGTGGGGTAGTTACCGGGCAATGTTGACCAGCATAAACCCTCAGAAATGACCATCTTCTAGTAATCAGGGGGCCTCTGGTGTTGTTGATCCAGATTACTGGGGGAGACTGGGAGTGGGGTAATACCATCTGGATACACACATAGAGACTCCAGATCCAGATTAGCTCTTGTTTTCCTTCTGCATATTTCTGAAAGGCTGGAGTTGTTTGATGGTCATTTTATTGCACATATTGAGGCATAAAATGTTTTCCTTTATGGGCTGATGTCATTTGATGGTGTCTTGTAAAAGTATGAGGATATTTTGCAGGTTCTATCAAATGATATCACATCCAATCAATAATATTACAACTGATTCATCCAAGCATATCCTCAAAGATTCCCTTCTACTAGTATATTTTACATTTTATTAATTATTGAACTTGTACAATATTGAATATATATGTACACATACATTAAATACAAAATTAATTATGTAGAAATGATTTGAAAATGTAATGAGTGTTTTATTAACTACATCATTTTATTTCAGAGGATACAGTCACATTTAGAAACAAAATCTCGACAAGCTCGAGACACGGATACAAGGAACTGTCTATGCCCGCCAGGTATGTGGAGTTATTACTTGTTACTACATGTGTACAATTGTTTACTCGCTCCCACCAGCCATATCCGGAAAACCAGTCCAAACTTAATTATGAGAACTTTGTAGCCACGGTTCATGCACTTGATTAATTAACAAGTGAAGTACTTCAGATAGCTGGGCTGGGATCAGGTTCACATCACTTGTTACACTATAGCAATTACACAACTCCGGTGTAGAATTAGCATACATGGATGTATGGCAAATTGTATGTGTTTGCAAATTTGCATATTGTGAATACATGTATTTTTGTAGATAATTCTAATGAAACATTTTTGTCCGTGGTGATCACCAATTAGGTTTTGTTCTTCAAAATAAGAAAATGTTAAAGATTCTGAAATTTATAAAAATTAATATTCAGTCTTTTGAATCAGTATGGTTTCAGATTTTTTTCCCTTTATAAATTGATGCATGTTTTTCGATCGTATCAATAGTAATTTTGCAATTCAAGCAGTTGCTATTTCAAGGTGAAGAGAAATAAAGTCTAGAAAGGATTACTTTGTTTCCCTTCACGAGATGCACTTGAAAGACTGGAAAAATCAGCAGAATATTATTTTCTGGACTGAAATCTTCCCTCGTTACGTGTGGATGGTTGCTTGTTTTGGTGGTATTCCCTCTGTGTAATTATGCGCATAATTATACGTTGAGCTTATTATTCTGTGACGATGCTGTGCTCAGCTGTTTGAATCCTACCTGCAGCACGGGAAAAGAAAAACATCTCTAGAATAAGCAAGTTAATTAGTGAAGTATTTGATGGAACATGTGTTCTTGTGTTAAATGTACAAAACTCAGATATGCAGAGTCCCATGATGAATCAGTGTGGAACTTCACATGGGGGCTTTGTGAGATGCTTGGAGTTTCATTTTTATTGCAAGTGTACATGAATTGAGGCTTGACAAACAATTGTACCATGAGATTCTTGCTATTAGCTTGAATACTCGATTATAAGAAAAAGTTTTGCTGCTGGAAAAATGTCCCGGTTCATGTTCTATTGGTTTGAATGGTAGTTGATCCACGTACACGTAATCTGTTGAACAAAAACGGATTACGAGTATTCACCAATATTTTCTAGCCTTTTACAAAATGGCAAGACCTATTTCAGTCTTGCGTCAAGTCCTGCATATATTGATATGAAATGATCGGGAGTTTCGTAAGTATTCAGTTAGCATGGTTAGTTGACATTTTCTCTGAGAAATTTCATTAACAGTTCTTGGATATTGACTGCAGTTTTGTTTAGGTTTAGGTGCTGTTTGTCAGGATCAATCCACGTAATTTATATGTTCATCTGTGCACCATAAATTACCAAACATCTGCAATTACGTGATGCTTTCTGATCGGTTCTAAAGAGTTTGACCAGCTTTTTGTGCATTATGCTAGAATTCCATGGGTAGGATGTTTAGACAAATTATTGTTTGTTAGAACTCGAGAAATTTTTGTTTCACACCGTTTTTCTAACTGGCGTTGCGGGTGAGATTTTTGTTTTCAGGAAATCACCTGAAAGGACTAGACATCCACTTTTCTCTCCATTAGAACTCTTCAACACTTGAGAGTAGGTTTTTGTCCTGTGAATTGTGTGAAACAGCTAAATACTGAGTCACTTCTTCAAGTTTGAGTTTTTCAGTAGGATTGTTGGAAATTATTCATTAAAGAGATTACAAAGCGACTCAACAAAACAATGTCAAAAACCATGCTGAAAACTGTCGGTAACACCTTACACTGATAGTATTCATTTCTGATAGTGTTCATGCCAATTTGATCATAGATATATAATGGCATGTCCGATGTATTTTCCATCTTATAGGCTATGTTCACAAACATTTGTGAATGTTATAACTCATGGGTATTGAGCGTAAGAAGTGGATAAAATTTCTGACTTGTCATGTTTTCGCAAGCCTACCTGTAGAACTTATCTGTTCAGGTGTGTTTTTACTCCAAGATAAAATGATTTCCAAGGTCGGAAGTGGAAAGATTGGTAATGTATTTACGGATAATATGATCTGGCTTGGCTTGTTGAGCCAGACAGGTGTGAGCTATAGAAAGTAAAGTGTCCACGTACCAGTGCGAGTCAATCCATGGCAGGCAGCAACCACATATCGTCATGTACATGTAGTACTTGACCATGGATACCAAGTGTAGGATCAAATTTGCTGGATCAACCCAACATGACGATAAGGACTGTAATGATTGTGCAATGTTCAACAACACAAAACCCAATCACACCGCGAGCAGAAAGCCTCATCTATTGTCTAGCATGTAGAAAAAAAATTCTGGGTTTCGGAACACACTGCCAACTGGTGTTGCTGTGTTGTATCATTGCCGGATCTGTTGGACAGCTCCACAGACAGACCGCTCAGTGCTGTGGCATTTGTCTGAGGAAGTATCTGGTCCAACAGGTAAGGCAACTGTAGGCCCGCAAAATTTACCAACACAATTATTATCTGAGTAGAGTTTACAAGCACAGTTGAACTGGATGACACAGCTGAAAGCCTAGGCTCGAGGGGGGTGGGGCAGCAGGGTCAGCTCCAGGTTGGGGTGTGGACTTTCTACCATTTGACGGTCTGGAATTAAAAAAAAATTGGGCGGGTGATCCTTAGTAATTGGGTGTTTACATGGCCGCAATACGCTGACCAGTAACACAATATTTAGGTTTACGGTTCGACTGTGCATCTCAAGTATATGTAAACGTCTTGGCCTGCCGTCGGTCAGCTGGAAACAAAACAGCTCCGCGGTTGCCTCTGTAGATTCTGCTCGGCAGACTCGCATCGATGTCTGATCTAGGCATTGTGTGTTGTCAGTGGCCGTTCAGGTGGTAGCTAGTGTGCGTGCAAACGCCCCTGACAACAAAGTTCCCTGTGGTTTTTGTATCCGCGCTGTCGGCATGCCTAAGAACATAGTTCCCGCACGGTTCTCGGATCAACATTACCCAGCCTCATGTCGGCAGCATGAAGCGCATTGTTGGCATAGTCCCTTCTCATCCTCGCCTGGTTTGCTGGACGAACTCTCACTTGGTCTGTACCAGCGATGTCCTTCTCTCAGCCGGCACAATAATTCCAATTCACTCTATAGTGTCTCAGGCCAAGCCTTTTGATGTGATGTCTTTGAGGGGATCGGGAGTTCCTGGGTAGTATGGTGATGGCGCTATAACCAGAAATACAAAAGAGACGTCTCTCTTATGTATTTCTGCTATAACCTAATGAAACTTACTGGAATTCTGTGGTCTACATCATGTACTTGTATGTCACAATAATTGGGTGTGATGGAAAGTGAAGAATGCATGTCTAACATACTGATTGTTCGGTACAGTATATAACACAATGACTAACAGTATCAAACACTGTATCAACTGGCATTCTAGACCATCCTGCCCTTTCCTACGCCAACATATTAAATACGAATAAACCTGCCGGGGATGCGGTGGCTGTCCCAGTTCCGAGCATAAAACCTGCAAGCATTGATCATGTTTTTCCTGTGCGCTGCAGAAGTATCAAATACCGCATCAATCCTGATAAAATTCTAGCGGGGGATCTTGTCGAAGCGTGTGTACCGGCCGCGGAGGCGCGTACCAGCGAGTGGCGAGCGTGCCGTTGTGGGCTCGTCCTTGACGGTTATTCGCACTCTTAAACTCCCTGACCTTAAATTTACAGTTGTGGGTTGGCTATCTAGTATCTGAGACAGCTGCCAGGGCCGTTAGAAGTGAAGCGCTTAATGAGATGGTGCTGAGATGATCTCCTATGGGCGCTAGCCGCAGCCAGATTGTTCTGCCTCTTCTTCTGTCCATACTAATACATATATATAACCCAGTGATAGCTAAAACAATTTGCTTATTCTACCCTATTCTGTGTCCTGGTGATGGCAGAGAAGGGAGCGATTTGGGTCAAAATTTTGCCAACTGTACTCAACGGATTCTTGGGGCTAACGAATCCGGTTCGGGAGCTGATGAAGTTGATGATGGTTTGGAGGTTTTCTCTGTAATCTGTGGCTCCTGAAACAACAAGATGTGCTTTAGTGAATCTAATTAATGTCTACCTCAAGATTACTCCGGGTGTTTCCAAGGTGACCAGCAGATTTCTGTTTTCATTAGTTTTTACTCGCAGGAGGTATTCAAAACCTATTTTGTTTCTATTGTGGGACTAGAATCCTACTGTGTAGCAATCAGTGTTTTCATAATCATCTTTATTAACACAGTATTGATGTGTATGTATGGTTCATGAAATTTCTTGTCAAGTTTGTATAATATTACAACCAGGTATTAATAATGATCTAAATTGCGCAATAGCCAACACTAATTCGTAAACCATACTGTGTATTTCACTTTGTTAATTGTATTGTTTCAGAATGGCATCAGAAATACATAATGAGAGATAATGAGAGATCATTATATTTTTCTGATGGCATGAAATGTATTTCTGAACCTTCCAGATTGCTCAGATTTTAACATAGTTCACTGATAGATTACTACTATAGTAAAAATAGATAAAAGTTTGTTATTATCCGAAATCTTTTCACTTGTAGTTCATAATCAAAATTGTTTTGATTTTTCAGAATATATCAACCCACCCCCCTCGACCCCCAAATGTAAATTCAGTCCTGGAAACAGAACATAAAAATATAGTTTTATAAGTGAGAGGAATAAACACTCTTCCTCAAGCATGTCATATTTCATAAATGCTGAAAGCTTCATCACAAAGTTGCATGCAGGATAAGATCTGTCTTGTACATCTGGCTCCAATCATTGACAGAGAAACAGGTTCATGTATATTGCTACTGAAAATCCAATAAGTACTTGTTGAGTAAACTCACCCTTCGTACAATCTTCCGACATCAAACACCAAATTTGGAGTCAAGTAAACACACCTCTCCGTGGAATTATGATTATAATGTTCATGTAAATAGAGAGAGGAATTACAAGAATGGACGTTCATGGGCTGTAATCACATCAGGGAATCTGTTCCCTCAAAGTTAGGGAAGGGATTAACCGGGTTTGTAAGACTTCAGAACTCGGTTGGATTTCCCAAAGCTATCCCAGGCTGGTTGCCTTTATGCAATCATCACTGCCCTGTCAGCGAATGGTTTAAGGGAGAACTGGGAAAGTCATCAAAAATTAGGTTTGGAGTGTGGGCGAATCATCAACTACATCAGGCTGCCTTGTGTAGGAATCATAACATGAACTAAGGGAAGGAACGAGCTATAGGGTTGGAACTTTGGAGGGAATGGGTTGAATCCCCCCCCCCCCCCCCCCCGAACCCCTCTTGGTAGGTAGGGGGGTGATAAATTCTTCCTTTAAATTCTATGGGATAGCTGCAGTAAATCCTGGGAATTATAGCCGCTGATCAGCGGGTGATAACCAAAATCTTTTCTGCATTATCATCCTGTTGATAATCCCTGATAACAGTTCAGTATGTTTGGAGAAGTTACGTAACGATTGAGTAACCAATAACTGAGCTAAATAATACCAGATTCTGATGGGATTTGCTGGCATCCATCATGACCAATCAAAATCTCATCTAATATAGCCAACTCTGTCCCATGTTAGGGATTATCAACTTTGCTATTCATCATGAAATCCATTGAATAATTTGTATGTTTTCATTCCTGTGCAGGTTGCTTATTGATAATGTACCCTTGTACATTAGATGTGAACGAGATATTAAAATGAATGACCAGTGTTTTAGGCCAGTTTTGTGCCCTGTATACTGGTGGGCCAAATCGGGTCGACAAACCGCATGGGATAATGAGATGAAGGATGATAATCATGAAACATGCTCACAGGAATCAACTCACTCAAAAATTAATATGTTCAGTTATGTTATTTATGTATGTATGGTGGTACATTGTATATCTTGTTACATGTAATTTTGGATAGCACCTTACAAAACAGAATTGACTTTATTCAGTGTAATTCATATTACTACTTGTATTGACTGTTTTATTCGTTCAACTATAATTTTGTACCGAATGTCACCCCATGTGTACACATATCACTATTCTAAAGTACCATTTTCAACAGGTCTAGTGAATGCTATGAATAAAATGCTAACATGCTTTCTAAAATAACATTATGTTTACTTTCTACAATTTGTTATTGACGCCTCAGTGTGCCACCTGTTTTCAATTGAAGAATGAGTCGTTGTGAAGTATGCACTTCACGCAAACGGCACAAAAGAACATCCTCGCACACACCTCAAATGGAGATTAAAAATACATGTAGGAAAGTCTTGCCAATAAGCATTTAACTTCAACATGTTGAAGTAGGGCATTTTGTTTAGACCACGTTCCTAAACAAATTTACACATTTTGAATAGAATTCGTGTGCAGAATTTTTTTTTCGAACGAGTTCGTGTGATATTCGCTGACAATTCTGTGAAATAGAATTTTGTAAGATTGCGAAGATATCTTGATTAAAAACTTTGATGTCTAGTCAGAAATGGATTGCGCAAAATCTAAGGCGCAATAAGGTTGTTTCTATTAATTTTGCGTAAATATTCTGCACAAATTATAGGTATGTCAGAGTTTTTTCTCCGTACATTTTGTGGGAATGCTGTACTCTACAGTAGAACCCTGTCATTTTCTGGCAAACAGACTTGAGCTAATTGTGAAGAGAGCAAAGATAACGGCATGCGTGAAACTGTCAACTCGATCATGCTTTGGCCCTCAGCACCTGTATGCCTTGGATGGAAACCTTCTCCCATCAGTGTGACAAATGATTTAAATTGAAATTAATTTTCCTGAATGGAGCAAAACCTAATGTGCGAATTATGGCCGAGGGCCCGATAATTATCCCCTTTGGGGGGCAAAACGATCTAGAACTTTCTTCAGGGATGGCCTGTCACTATCGTCTCTATGGCAGCCATTGTTGCCAGGGACGATACACTCGCTACTGTTGTCACCAATTTGTCACTATTTGAGGGGCCCTAATGCTTTGTCGCCATAGTGAACCTAACACCCATGAAAGTATTCACTAGTCTTCTTTGATGCTGTGCAATTAAAAGATGTTTAGTGAGGGGCAAACACTTAGCAGAATTACTTACACTTGCAGACATTTCTTTGGTCCGCATTAGAGTAAAGATAACTCGAACATTTTTCTTCCATTCAGCATGTTCTGAGAGGTGGTCAAATGGGCATAAATTATACCCGCCAACAGCATGGTAGCAGTTTGTGTACTAGAGTCGGGTGAATAGATGTCAAGTACCTGTTTAATTGAGCAGAAGTAGTCAATCTACACTCCCAGTAGGTATCATTGAAGGCCAAAACTTAATGTGCTTGATATGGGTCAAACATTTACAAATATACATAGCTATGATGGCAGAGGAACATGAAAGTGATAATTCTGAAATTATGTAATATGAGTTTCAGAAAACGTGGATCAGAAACTTGCTTTTCATGGACTTGTGACATTGAGGAATGCCATGATACAGTTACTATAGTATTAATATTGACAGTCATGGAAACAACATTGCACAGTGCCTTCATGTTAGAGAAATATAGCAGAAAAAGTATTGCATCGTTTATAGTAGATCTCTGGCCCTGAACAATGTATCACTCCCCACGTACATGTAATAAAGGTCAAGTGATGTGCTGTACAAGTATCAAACTGACCAAGTGACGTTTATCATTTATCAGTGGTGTTTTGTACGATGGTAGACAAGCTGCTTCAATGACGGGGGAGTCTTGAAGCCTTGGAATTCTTGCTTCCATTCAGTCACTGAGCACTACACTCAGTGGAGCAACAGAACTAGGCCCTGCATGGCATTGCTACAACAGAGATCATGAATGTCTTTCAACAGTTGTTCTCGTGTTTGCAGCGGCCATAGGCTACAATCGTGCTTCTGCCCGGGTTACTCGGTTACATTCCTTCATGGCCATGGCTTCTGACCTTTACCTGAAATTTGTGGGTTTAGGGTTTGATGCCTTCTCAGCAGTGTTCAGACTAACATTTGTGGGTGTTTTATTTCTTGTCTGGTATTTTTTTCATGGGAAAATACCGAAAGACTGATCCCAGTAAACGTTTTACCTGAGATTCCAAAATCAAAGTCAACAGAGTGAAACAGTATCATATTTGGCCAGAAAGAATTCAGTTCAAAGTTGCAAAGCAGTTTAAAAATAGAAATTTATCCCAAATTGCTTTCATTTGCTGAGGTTTACTATGATCCTGATAATATATAGCACTGTGTATACAATTAGCGTTTGTTTATTGACAAAAATGCACAAACATAAACACTGGTAAAGAATAATACATTGGTCCAGGAGTAATCATTTTCAGTTAGGTGGAAAGAGCATAGAATACCGTATATACTCTACTATACGACGCACGCGACTATAAGACGCAGTAGATTCTGCAGATGAATCGAGGGAATCATGGTTGATTCAAAGATAAGACGCAGATCACTTGACCATATTGCCGACAGAAATTTCGCACGGTCAATTGACTGTCAGACGCATGGTCAGACGCCCGCCGAGTCGAGTGTTTTCACACTTCGTGTTAATCATCACGGCTTCAATAGCCCCAACCGTAAGTATGTTTTCACATGAATGAACAAAGTACCTTTTGTTCTCGCCATTATAATGAATAAATGTTTGCAAACTCTTGTGTTTTGTTGTCATTTCGTTGTATTTATCAGCAATGTCTAAGCAAAAGTTTTGCGACCGGTAAATTTAGAAAAGGTCACATGACACAGCTTGTGTTAGCCAGCATCATTCACTATTCTATTCTCAAGGTCGGGTGATTCGGTCAGTAAAAATTGAAATACACTGATATGATAGTCATCCAATATTTTTTTTTATTCAATTCAAAAGCAATATTATTCACGTATCACATTCACATCACATCAATATTACAAACAAATAACATTCGAATAGCACAATTACTCAAAACCCTCGAACTCTTCGTCAGATGACTCTTCAAGTAATTGCCGAGCTTGTTCAACAGTCAGGGCATCATCGTAGATATCGTTGGTGTCTTCATCGTCATCACGGTCAGGTTCGTCCTCACGCCACAGCACGTCATCTTCTGTGCCATCAAGGTTGTTGCTGATAGAGCATTTCTTGAAGGATTTCTCCACCATCGCCGCATCAAGAGAGTCCCAGGCACGTTTCACCCAGCTGGTGACGACTGAGAGGGATGGGCGTTTGTAGTTGCCACCTGCTGTCAGTTCTGCACTGCCTGAGGACATCCATCGGGTCCACTCCTCGCGAACCTTGCATTTGAAGGGGTGGTTGAGGGACACGTCTAGTGGCTGCAGCACTGAGGTTAGACCGCCTGGGATAACAGCTAAATCAGTGTTGTAGCCCCGCTTAGCGCGTTGCTTAACACGATCTACTAGGTGGGCACTGAACATGTCCCACACTAGTAGGCTGCGCTCATTTCTGAGCCCCCCATTTGGTCGACGACCCCAGACTTTCTGCAGCCACAAGAGCATGCCCCCCTCATCCATCCACCCCTTCGGGTGGACGTGGACAATCACACCTGCTGGGAACTTCTCCTTGGGCATCGTTTTTCTTTTGAAGATTACCATGGGGGGTAGTTTTGTACCGTCTGCCATACAGGCGAGAACAGTCGTGAAGTGGGTCCGCTCGTGCCCGGTTGTTTTCACAGTCACAGTCTTTGACCCGATACTGTCAACAGTGCGGTTGCCTGGCAGATCGAAAAACATTGGGGTTTCATCCATATTGCCAATTTGGCTGAGAGGGTAATTGTTGGCTTGCCGTAACCTGATAACGAACCTTTGGAAGGATGTTATTTTATCGTCAAGATCACGTGGCAACTTTTGACAGATTTTGGTTTTCTGTCGGATTGTCAGCTTCTGCCTGCGCATGAAGCGCGTGCACCAACCAGCCGAAGCTTTAAAGTTGGGATCGTTAATAAACTCTTTTGCTTTTAGGCGTATAGCTGAACGAGTCACTATGTAGCCATCCTGACGCTGACTCTCTTCGTTCACAAACGAAGTCTGTAAACCCCTACGGGCTTTCTTGTGACGTGGCATTTCTGAGAGTTCTGGTTTGATCTTTTTCCAGTCTCTGACTTGCTTTTCCGAAATGCCAAACTCGGCAGCAGTCTTACGATTATTGCCACAGTTTTCAGCATACTGCACTACTTTCAATTTGAAAGAGGCATCATAGGCAGAGCGTTTACGTTTGATTGACGACATTTTGCTGGATAGACAAATATCAGAAGATATGGTGAATTCGGACATGTGTTCATCTTATATAGGCATCCTTGTTCTAAACTGTGCTCACAGATTAAAGAATAATTTATTGAGTAAATCTGGAAAGTAGTTCATCGGTAGTTACTCTCGTATGATTCAAGAGAGCACAATCACACAGACATAAAAGAACATCAAAAGACCGTTAACTGACAAATTTGTTTATTGATCGTCATGATCACATAAACCCTCGATTGCAATGTCACCCGCTCCCGTAAGTGATGCAAACAATGATGCGCAGTAAACCGCGCACAGAGCTGCCACCGTGTGAGAGCAATTGACAACATAGCCAGAATTCTCAGCATCATGGCGCCGGCAGGAAATCGACTGAAAAGAGAGAATAAACAAGTTATTTTTATGAAATGAATGCATTTCAAATTTACATTGCCACCTGTAAAATTAATCTAACGTAGATCTACATAACATATCGTTTTATGCACTTCATATTTCGTTTTATACACTTGAAAAGTAAGACTTGACCAAAAAAATTACATGCGTCTATTATCGCCCATTTTCCAATGCGGTCTGGCAGTCATTCGGTGCGAGATCTTGCGAATATGATGCCCCGATTGGGTGTGTCGCAAGTATAAGACGCAAACGAAATATAGGCAATATTTGGGGGCAAAAATATGCGTCGTATAGTAGAGTATATACGGTAGGAATACAATATTTGAATTTTGGGATAATTCTGTGACACAGAAATTGTATTATAGCTTTATCAATAACACAATATCTCATCCGAAACATGTCAGTACATGCATCTACAAAACGGTGGGATCTGATAAACCCTGTGAGTTGCTATTCTGGATACACTATTCCTGTAACGTGCAAACCAGAGCTCACCATTGGGAGATTCCACCACCGTCAATGTTTATAGCGAGGCACTTGTCCGATGTAGATAGCCTTCCTTGAATTGTGATGCCGTAATCGGGGTAGTACTAGGTAGTAAGAGGATTTTTTCCTCTCTTCCATGGAGCATGTTGAAGTTGCTACCTTGTCCGATCTCTCAACACTTTCCAATCTATGAAGCCTTAACTCACACACAGCTATGGTATGTAGTCCCATAATGAATGACTTGTGATCCTAGTGGCAGATCAGGCTGATGCTTGGTACATTTCAGGGGTGAGTGGGTACCATCAATGGTCATTTTGACCTGTTCTCAATAAATATTTTGCCTGATAAGCCGGACATCAGGTTAATAAGGCATGTGCTATTTAATGCCATGTTGGCTGACATGCTAATTTAGAACATGTGATCCAATCCCACCAGGAACAAACATAAATTTGTGCAGCTTTGCTCAATAATGTATAGGCCTACGGTTCTTTACATGTGCATTATCTTGTTTTACAAGATGGTAAGTTGATATACAGTACTATGTTATCTGAAATGTGTACATGCAAAATAGCAATAAAGCAAAATTCATTCTGGTTGTTTCCATCATGATGGGTACTTTGTGTATTTAAAAAAAATGATATTCTCAAAACAACGTAGAGAGTTAATAGGTACTAGACTAATACTATTACTTTTATCTACAATAAAAACTTTCAGTTAGTGAGGAAGACAGCTTGCAAAAATCATTAAAAAATGCCAGGAAAGAAATGAAACTGTTATTACCAGTGCGTGAATGTTTTGAATCAGTGTTGTTCCGTTCTTGTCAGCGTCTCATTAGGGCAAGACAGTTTATGGGGTGTTCATAGCCGTGTGCACGTGGTCAGTATATATACGGAAGAACAAAAACATTTCAGGGGAAGGATGTAAAACACATGCATTTCAGTACATCTGCCATGTACATATAGTAGGACACTATTCATACTAAGGACGTCAATAATTCATGTAAACTGATTACTCGTAAAACATAACACGATATTCATTGCTGTTCTGGTGAAAGGCTGGTACGATGAATTAAGGGTACCATAGGTTCCTCAAAGTTTGTGTATGTGTGTAAATAAGCATGAGATGATAATGCAACTTGACAATATAGCAATATAGTGTAAGGGTAACAGAGGCATATGTTGCCATGGTTAATAACATGATCCACATAGGTAAATAACCATCAGCTTCATGCTTCAGAAACAAGCAGAATGTTTGTTTTCTTGTACTGTTTGGTACAAGCACAATGATAACGGGATCAGTATCGTTAATCAGTTTTGACATAATGTGATAACACTTTGGGAGGAGGATTGTCCTCCAATCATCCCCGATAGATAACACAACAACAGTAAACAAGTAATGTGTTTAGTGACTTTGACAAATTGGTCCGTGGATTCCTGTATGCAGACATGAGCATGTTATGATAAGCAAATTGCCTTATCTGGATCACCTGATGTGAGGCTGCTGTACAGCATAGAGACATCAGTCCACCTGGGAGATCCGGTACCCTGCTGACTTTGTATATATGGCAGCTCTCTTTCACCCAAGACAGGAGCACGTGCATCTTTGAACATGTTGAATACCTGTGCGTGATCCGTGACCAGAAGCATTGGTTTTCTTTGGCCATTGGGGGATCAGTTATTGTGGCCTTTACAAAGTGTTGGTAGCATGCATGCCCCTGGCAACATGTGGTCTGTGTTTTGGTAGGGGAGGCTGTTAATGGGCCCTCGCACAGTGGCCTGAGGTCCTGTGGATCCTGTACAAACCGTGCTGTATGGGGCATTGTCTTCTGTGGTCAGCTTCAAGTCCATAGTGGTCAGAAATAAGTGCAGAATATTTTTGAGAGTTAATTCTGATGTTTCAATTCATTTCATGTTTTTTCAACACCTTTTCTGTTTATGATTGTGCATCAAAATATTACGAAGGAATGATCAATATGAATTGCATTCATTGATTTTGAATATTTGGAAACTGTTTACCTAGCTAGAAATGTTGATGATCCTCAGCAGTTAATTAGAGGGCACTTCCTGGGTCAGAAGAGGCAATGATGCAGACTGTGAGGGGAAATCTGGGAAGCCGGGCCGGGGTTGACGCTTCTTTGATGATTTGAGCAGTTGCTAGGCTCTTGTTTGAGAGAGGAAATGGCAGGAATTATGAGCACGCGAGGCTGTTGATTCTACAGGGAAAGATCCAGCATTAGTCGACAAGGCTTTGTAGGGTTTGTCGTGATTTGAGGAGTGAGGTTTTCTCGGCAGTCTGAGGTACTGGAGATGCCAACTGACAGTACGTGTACCACTCCAACCTATCCATGCATCTCATCTGGGCAGTCAGTCCCGCAATCTACACATCTGCGCAGGAAGAAACTTGTTCCAGAAATCCATTGACTTGGGTTTTCACGGATGCTGTGCATTTTTCGCAGTGGCAGTTTTTATTTCCAAGCTATGTCTGTTCATCTGTACCACACTCTCTGAGGTTTTTTCCCTCATATCCCCCAGATATTGATGGGATACTGCTGCATCGAAAGGATACATCCCACCTTTGCATGCCTTCTCTTTGAAAAAAAAGAAAGAAGTTACGTTAGTAGAGAATATTTTGTGGCACATGTAAACACTCACGGTGTGCATCAGTTGCAAGTGGTTTGTTTACAGGGTGTTGCTCTAGAATAAGACTGTGAAGCCATATTCACGTTATTATCATACTATGTGTGCGGGACTGCCTGCAGTTTTACTGCATATTTGGGCTAATGGTGAAACTCTTTGAACATTAAATATTACGACCAGGGATGAGTGATAAATATTATCCATGGCATTTTCATGAGATCATCAAATTTGTCCATGTATTTTTGGAAGAGATCAATTCATAAATGTAATGCATCAGAAATATATATATCTGAGGCGAGGAAATAGATAAAACTGTTAGAACATTCTTCCTGCAGCTCATCAAAATCACTTCAATCCACTTCCGGTTCTGTACGTGTAGTCTGTACCATGTTAGAGCAGAACTAATTGAAGAAATCACAATTTAAGTGTGGCACTTAACCCTGTGGGATCTCGCTGAGATCAGGATATACCTAGCATGTGCAAACGTGTGTACGCTGGTGTGGCCGCCTCCGACCAAGCGGAACAGAGCCACAGAGGCAACGGGAACAGGGCATGGAACACATCAGGGCCACGTACTGGTGTAAAGCGAACATCGTGTAAAATAATTGACTTCATCAGTGATGGTCCATTAGGATGGGAAGGCCCTATGAGGTGGCCCCACCAGGGAATGAGGGTCCAACACTTGCCAGGAAGTCCTTCATTGCGACCTGTTCCCAGGGCGATTGCATCCAGATTGTGGCATATTTGATGGAGATTTCATTGGGAATTTGTGACTTCAGATTTTCTGGTGCCATTGGGCAAATCAGGGTCTTGTAGTGCAATTCAAACAAGTCCAACTTCACATTTGGTTCATTTCCGACCCATCTGTGGCAATATCTGATTTGAAGTCTTTTTACAAAAGTACCCGGTAGTCATAATATACATGTCATTATGTCATATTCAAAATTGTGGGTACATAGTTTCAAGAGTCACTCAAGGTTCTGACAAATTGTAGAAGAGCTACATAGAGTTTGATACACGTTGTGTCTCCAGCTGGGCACAGACTGCCAAAGCTGTGGTCCATCTGTCTCCCTAAATGCAGGGGGGGGGGGGGTCACCGTAGTGACCAGACATGTGCCTCAGCCATGGGTCAGCAACCGTGTCAACAGAGGCGTGTTCAGGATGTGAGAGTACTTTCATTCAGCAATAAAACTTGAAACAAGAGGAGAGCAACAGGTTTGACGGCCTGCCTTGCTCAGAGTTCCCGTGACCCAGGTCTCTGCTCCAGACATGCTCCGCGTGACCACGCTTGGAAACCCAACACACGGACTAATATTTGTACAGGGTCCGATGTCATAATCGGCAGGACTTCGGCACTAAAGATCAGAGTGAGACATCAGCAGGAGTTTGTTTTGAAACTGTCAAATTAGTAACAGTATTAGTAGTTGTGGTGATTCAAGCCCAGTGAATACCAGTGTATTTTCTTGCATGTACATGTATTTGTAGGGCTACATTGTTACCATGTTTTACGCACACGTGAGATCATGAAAATTCTTAGTACTAGTACTTTGGTATCTTGAAGATATTGTAACTTCCCTCAGGACAAGTTTTGTGATAACCAATACTCAAAACTTGTAATTCTTTCATTCATGATAATACTTTGTTTTTGCAGAAGACTGATAAAAAAAAGGGTTTCCGTCTTGCCCTGCAGGAAGCAAAAATAATTCCATATCTCGGATTTCTCATTGTTATCAGCTAACATTAGTTGGGTGCTGTAGCTGGTGAGCTGTGCATAGCTAAGGGCTCTGGGAGGCATTGGGGGCTGATTAGATCACCTTACTCTAAACATGGACTCAATTTCATTGTGTAATGTGTTCTGGGGAAGATATATCTCCCGGATTCGGCCGTGTTTACCCAACAAGTGCTAACTCTATCCACGCTGGGGATGCAGTCCGGATAGGTTCGATGCTCGGACAGAACTCAAAACTCAATTCCAAAGTTTGACCTTCCCCACAGCAAGCTGTGTTCCACGGATCACAACCGATGGCTTCCTGTCTACCCCCAAAAAACCAAAACAGGCCCAGAGTCTGAGGCCATGGCATGAAATGGAATCCATTGGCAGTGTTGGTTCAGCAATCTAGGTTTAGTCTCAGTGAATACCTGGAATTCCATGGCAAATCCTGACTGCTGTTTTTCTGAGACATGAGTCCTACAGAACTACATAAGTTTTATATCAACAACAAGGTATCGGGCAAGGCAGTACAAGTTCATGTGTAATGTAGATTTGTTGGAGGACTGATTGACAAATTTGTTTCTCTCGGTGCATCTTGCACGAAGGAGTCAAATATTGAATTTGCAACTTGTTTCAGGCGATACCGCTTCTTGGAATTTTATGACCATTGAACTTGAAAGAGGGTCTTTGATACCAGTGAATGACCCACTGCCATATTTCATCGAAGATGCAACTTCCAAACAACTGAAAAAAAGTCAACTGAAGAAAAGAGAACTTTCTGTGAAAATTATTCAGTTTTCAACAGTTCCATTTCCATGCACCAGATTTCAAGGAATGAAATATGGACTGTGACCCTGGGTGGGACTTTGATCTGTAAGTTGATGACCTGCTTCCAGGAATTCACCGATATTACATGGCATTGCCTGAGTAGTGAGAAATGGTGGCTTGATTTTGCAGTATTGCCAGGTAAAAATTGAATTGCTCCCTTCCTCACCACTTAGCGTTATCAGACGAGGGTCCACATGTAGTCAGAATTTCATTGCCTGTCTGCACTGTGCTTGATTTTCAGGTATGCCGAGGATGGTCGAGCCTGGACTGCTCCTGATTGGCCGTGACTGGCTGGTGATAACCTGTGGGACATACTGTCAGGGAGTGGGAGGTGGGGTGGGAGGGGCCCCTGATACCATGGATACCTGGTACAGCTAGGGTGGTCAGGTAGAGAATCCCGTACAACCTAAAACTTGTACCTCTTATCAGCAGTGTCGGATATGATGGATGAGACAATATTAAGGTGGTGGGAAAAATTGGGTTACATTTTATCATGATGTGATGGGTTTGGGATGAATCTCGCTCTTGGTTTCTTGGTTTATAGAATTGTACTTCTCCAGTAGACATTAGAGTACATTAGAGAGGGGGATGTCATTACTATGGTGCAGTTTTTCCCTCACTGTAAGTTTTGTTGTTTGGCTGGTTTGAATTTGGGCCATGAATGTAACCAGCACACAGAATCAACATCCGCATCTGTTGGGGATCACACCAATCCAATCAAGCGAGCCAGGTGAGCAGTTTACCCACAGCACTCGGCCAGTCAGAGCTAGCTCTGTCCTGCGACATGACGATGGACCCTTCTACAGGTATTTGTGGCCCACAAATTGGAACAAAATATGTGTAATTCTTCCCAAGTAAATTTGAGCTAGCCCCTGCAGCAGTACAAAGCTGTACAGTGAGAGAGTGTTGGCCGTGCTGTGATGTAGGTGAGATGAAGGAGGTTTTCGTTAGTTCTCCGCTCCGCTAAGAGGATTAAAGAGCGAGTGATTGGCCAGCACGTGTTATCCAGACATTGACTTGGGCTCCAATGTTGTGTACTTCTATTCTCTCTGCTTGCCCGAGGTTTTTTTCCCCTCCCAAAACACGGGTGTTTTCTTTGTTGCAGCGCTTTCTCTTCTGTTGAACTTGAAACATCCTGGAGAGGTTCTGAAATAATGCTTGTTTGCAGGCTCTTAGGGATATATGTAAGAGTTATGATTGTATAACAGAGCTGTCCGCACAGTGAAATGAATAGCCGTTGGAAGCAATGGTCTTGGTCTAGGCTGTACCTCATGTTTTTGTTTGGAGGACTTCTGATGCATATTTGAGTGGAAGTATTTCGAGCAGGAGAAGTTTGCCTCAGTAACTGCCTGGTAACACCTGTGTATGTCCTTCAACAGTGATAGAAAACAACAATTGCCGCAACTCTTCCCTTCCAAGCTTTACGGCAGGAGAAAAGTGCTTTTCTTTTACTACGGCCATGATAACTAACAGACAGTTAATCTTTTGATCATAATTCAATATTTCATGAATTTCCAAGATATTTTCCCATAGATACACTGCATTTTTGCCAAATAATCAGTCAACAATTCTCAGTGAGAAGGAAATGTTGGTTCTAGAAAGTAAAGCTTATAATACTGGACACAAGAGTCTGGGTTATTTTGGTACATTAAAATGTCAGGAAGACCCTGGTACATGTAGGATGGATCAGGTGATAGCGGCCAGTGATTAGAGCTGATTACACGGGCTGGCGTCACAGCCGCCCACAGCTCCCGGTGTCCTCTGGCTCTAGGAGGCTGTTAGCAGATAATCTAATCCCTGTCCAGTGGCTCACAAACAGTAACACGGGCCTTGCTATTTACAGCAGATCCTTCTTGTGAATACCTACAATGGAGCTAAAATGTCAGTCACATATAACAAGAATACTGCATGGTACATAACCCGTCAAAAAACCAACCCAAAAAGTAATGAAGGACAAAAATGACTATATGAAATGTACATATCATTTCAAATCATTGTTGTTCAATGCATTCATTCAAGTTAGCACAGGTTGTGATGATTAAACAAAGTCATGAATCTACATATATTGTGTAGATACTTGTATACTAGTAACTGATAGTTGAATGGTCAGTAGGGGGTGATGACATCAACCTGGTGTCTTATTTCAGGAAGTGATTATATCTTTGATCAAATGCATGTACATCAGAGACACAAATCTTACACATACTTGCACCTGTTGCCAGCGAAAGAACAGTCCGTTCAATGCACAAAATGTTCCAGAGAATCCCATGATGGGGAAATGATAAAAGTAATGGAATGAAAAAAAATATTCTGCCCTTTATTTGTGTAAATACAACCACCCGACTTAGTAATCTGCCCTTACGATGTTTGTGTAAGCCCAGTGGATTCAACAAAATTCATCGGCCTGCGAACTCTACGATTGATTCTTGGCAGCATCATCGATGGACCTTGGCAGAAAACAGGTCTAAATTAGAAAAAAATGGGCAGTGGTAACAATGGAATTCTTGGATTTGTCACAATACGAGTTGGTCTTTTGTGTACTTTGGAAGATTGAATGCATGATATTGAAGACCCGGTGCAGAAATCAAACCTGAATTCGGCAATATTGCCAAAAAACTTGAATATTAACTAAGCAATATGAAGGGATTTTAGCAAAAACCCATGACGGTTTCTGGTATCAGTCACAAATACTCAACTCATCAATTTATATGCCAGGAGAAAATGGATTAAGACCACTGCATGTATGGATTGTATGTTCATGTATAATGATGCTAAATTATGGTCTCTTGCTGCAAATGATCTTTGTTATACAGGTTGCACTTCATAATATTGAGAAAGTTGTAGTGATGACCCTGTAAATGTCTTTGGCTCATTCTGATGGCCTTGAATTTGTTGATGTTTTATGAACATTCATATGATGTTGAATCTTTTGACTTGATGACCAATGAGACCTAGCAGATGTAAAACCTTCTGGTGAGATGTGCACTAGATGAAGTTAGAAGAACAAAACAGAGCAGTTCATGTAGTGCTGAGGGAGGGACTAAAATCTTCAAACAAGTCCTGAAGACATTCCCCTCCATTTGTTTATGTATCCTGATAGGTGATAAGCCCATTGTTCTGCCCCTATTTCTTGACCCCCCCCCCCCCCCCCCCCCCCCGTGTGGCCCTAAATATGCATATCCAGACAGACTGAAAGTATTGCCCAACCCTGCACCTATTGCCTGCATGCCTGCTGGACCCGTGTTCATACTCGCTGAAGGTTTTGTGGTCCAAATGGGAATACTTCTTTGATAAGGAGCAATGCCTCTGATTATTGTTAACGCTGGAGCACTGTGATGGCAGCATGTTTGGATTTTGACTGGCGTAGAGTGGGATGTCCCAGTTGTTGATAGCTAGACGGCTATTGATCCTGTTCCGCTGTCGATATCACAACCAGGGAGGCAAGATCAACAGATGTCCGCGAGTCCCTGATAAGATTAGCATTTGGTCCTGCTGAAGTCAATTTTCATAATATTTGCCATAATACAGGACATAGGCAAATGAAGAATGCAATTGGTAAGGGTTTCCTGTAAGTTTATGTCACAGATCAGATCCTTCTTTCAATTCTCTTTCTTGAAGGTGTTCTTCATTATGAATCATTGCTGCTACATTCTCAGAATCCATTCATGAACACTAGACATCTGTGCACAAGTACTTGTACCAAAGAACACATTCACAAGTTTTTGAAGTTGTCATCTTTTCCACAGACACACTTTAAAAAAATTTGTGCTATCTGCTGGGCTCTGGAACTTTGCCATGTGCATGCACACTGCTGAGTGGTGTCTTCTGCCTTTCATATCTCTTGAAGAATATCGTTTTTCGTCCCACGTGTTTTCTTGTCTTGATCTTGTGAAATTTCCTTTAAAAAGGCTAACATTGAAATATCAAATTAGGCCAATTTGGGATAGGTTTGGGAGAATAATGTTTGACAGATTTTACTGTAAAGGGCTAATTATTTTCTCACTGGTACAAAGTGAACGAACAGCGCCAAAGATGTCTGCTCCCTTACATTTATAGGTGAATTTGGACGTTGATTTTGAACCACACTATTTCTACTCCGAAAGATTCAGATGTTTTCTTCTGCACTTCATCTGAAGAGAACAAAATACTGTTCCAATTAAAAGACAAAGGCATAACATTTATTCAGGGAGTTTATCAGTGTTTATTGTGGTTTACAAATAGATGTTACGTTTATATTGTTGTGGCTGTTTTGTTTACTTCATGGGATGTACTCCAGAAGGCATGTAATATCAAAGTTCATCCCATCCACCGTGATTGGTGCATCACGGAAATAGGATTGCTTACAAGTGGTATACTGCAGTACACAATTACAGCTCAGCAGTTGTTAGTGGTCTTGGTATATTGTATAAAGAACATGGGAATCAATTTGTTTTCAATCGAGTCTTTAAAATTTAGCAGTAAATCATGAGCGAGGAATATTGACCGTATTCTCTGAGGTGTTTCTACCCGATGTCATCAGTTATACTGTTTACAATACAAGTACAAGTATGTACAGGGATGATTTGATATGTGTTGAAAAGATATTCTTCAACTATTACCCACTGCTATGAAATAAATGAAATCAACTCAGAACTTCTGTAGTTACTGAATTCCTTGATATATTTTGCAAATGTTGTGAGGAAAAACGTTATTGAAATCTGTAAGTTTTATATTTATGTCTGCCATGTATAATTTTAGGATATATATGAAATATTCTTTTGGAGGAGAAATCAATTGAGTGGATAGAAGTCATTCTGCCAAATATTGCATTAGAATTGAGGCTGATAGAAATAATTATTTTGACTACAGGGACATGTACTTGTAGTCTAGTTCTTGTACATCCCACCCAAGTAGCTGCCCCACCCACAGAGTGCTCCGTATCTAAGCACCTACCTAGCAACCACAAAGTATTTCACGATTTCATATTGTTATAAACATTGACCAGTGAACTGGGATGAAGGATGTTTGCCACATTTCAGACACATTTTCAGATTTTCGCAACATCTTGTATTAGCGGCTCCCTTGGAATTATTCCATGAAATTTCAAATGTGTTCTGTGACGTGTGAAAGGAATATTATTGTACAATATACAGTATAGGAGGTTCAAATTATCAAGGGCAAAATATGCAGGATTATTTGGTTTTGTCTATCTCCTGTGTGTGTATTTACATTAGGGTAACCCAGAATAGATATCAGAAAGGTATTTTGGCAATTTTCATCACATTCAGACAGACATCCACATTCATATCCATATTATCCATGGCCTAGATAAACTTCTGATATGTACAGGGCATTTAGAAAATGATTTCTTGAATTGGTGTTTTACAAGTTTCAGGTTATGTTTGTTGTTTGATGACACTAATTATTAATATTTTATTGTCATGTCTTGTTTTTGTTCCCAGTTCACATTTTGGAGAGAGAAGACATTAAAGAATTCCGAGGCCTTTAGGCCTGCAATGTCTAATTCACAAAGTGGATTTTAAAATATATTGACCCATTGACAGTTTCCGATTGGAGATCCAAGAGAAATATTTTGATAGGAAGGGGCTATTTTAGGGAGCACCTAAATCCTTATGTTTAGAATCTGGATCTTGGGTGTTGGTAAAATACAGCCTGTGATGTGGTCTGTCTGTCTGGATCGATAGATCTTGTGATGTAGCCTGGAGGCAGGGGATAGGGATAGGCCAGGTTTGGTAAGGTGGAGGGGGGGGGGGGGGGTTGATTCCCTGTAAATCCAGATTAATGGAGCCTGAAGATGAGAGATTATCACACTATCAGGCCAGACAGACAGTGCATGGGGCTAATTTCCCTGATTTTGAAACAAACAGGATCTGAACATCCCTAGGGACTGATAAATTAGTACTGGGGATCAATGTTTACCTTGGCTGCCACTGGACACTGGTCTGTCTGGTGTGGGGCTGTGGTGATACTGTGCTAAATGGGGCCTTGGTGATGAAACATGATGAAAGACCAGTTACCAATGTAGTAATCATTCATCCCTGTGGCAATTATATCTGCATGTGATGCGATTAGGTCCTTCGCAGCTGATGTATCAAAATGTGCATAATAATGAGCATGAAGATGAAATCAGCAAACTGTATTGTATCTGAACAGATATTGGTTCTGTCAATATGTTGGCTTCAATATAATATGAATTTGAATATAATTGCTCAAAGAACTGGATGAATTATCTTCATTGTATTTTTCATTTCGTTGATCAGTTGTATTTGTTGTTTGTTTTAGGACCTCCCGGCCCTGGGGGCACTCCAGGCAGAAAAGGCGCAAAAGGTGATAAAGGTGTAGAGGGTCCGCCGGTAAGTGTTCAGATTCCAGACTGGCGCCATAGCCAGATAAACATTGATTTGTGAATTTTAGTTGAATCCGATCTATACACAAGTTGTGATTTATATTGTGTTATTAAATATTGAGGTGGAATATTTGTATGGTGATGGTTAGATTCATGATAGTAGAGTCAATGCTTCAAAATATCAATGCTTACGGTATTGGGCCTCTATACCAAATTATATTCCCCCAGCCAATAGTTAGTGTGATATTGTATCTATATTTTCATCTCCAGTGTTATTTCTTATAGACATCCCATGAAAATCTGCAAACTTTTAACTGCTTTCCCTGCCTTTTCATTAATTTGCTTAAAATAAATTTTGCAGTACTAAATTTGAGCGATTAAATGTGAGTTGGCCCTATGGTAAAATTTGCTTCAAACTCACAGAAGAATAACTACTTTCTACAACAACGGCTTAATGTTTTGCCATATTTCAAAACATTACTCATGCCTTTAAAATAAATTCTGATACACAGAGCTCTGTTAATTTCTGTTTGTCTCAGCTGAGGTATTTTGGTGTTTTTTTCTAGGGATTTAACAGTATATTAATATTTTGATGATTAGCGGTATTGTAAAATTTTCGATAAATTTCATTTAAATGTTGATTTAGAAATTTCTTATGTATAATATTTCTAATTGATTATTTATCACGTATGAATGTTCCTCTATTCGTCATACTTGTATGTATAGTTCCTATTACATTAATGTGACACAGTGTTCTGTGTATCATTTTGTACCACATCACATCCCACCCGTATGTTCCTTTCTATCACTTTAATTCTGCTTCGACATCATGCAATTACGGCCTTGGTCATCAATATTTGCAGAGTAAAATATTTGATATTGTGTGGATGCAGCAAATGCTTCCTAATTTGAAATATGCTCATGAAAAAAAGTTTGCCATTTATTTTCGTTGTGCAAATAGTTGATCCCAAGTCGAATCGTTCATGCCATCCACCATGTTTTGTTGTTGTTTACATGGGTATATATAGTGTTCTGTGTTATATATATGTATGTAAACACTGCCCGTTGTGTACTATTTATGAGTTTTCCTTGCTTTGTTCCAGGGACTAGTTGGACTTTCAGGAAGAAATGGTTTTCCGGTATTATTCATATTGTTTTCTTTGTTGTAAATTTGTTTCATTTTTAAAAGGAATTTGGCTGTCCGTGCTTAATACTCTGCCGAACATAACCAGAATTTTGGTGAAGGGCTAAATTTGTAACAAATATCAAATGGTACAATATCAAGTTGAAAGATATTGTGTATCAACTATCTTATCTCATAAACAAAATCGCACAAAAGGGATTTCATAGCTCATAATTATATTATCTAAATATTCTGCTTCTTTTCTTGTTCGGCATTCACTTGTTACCTCACTTCACTTTCTGTTTGTTTATATTTATTCATTGCACTCTCTGTGATGTTACAAGTATATTTGAATACACAAAATCAAAATTTTAGGCCAAAGAAAGTTAAACCATTTTTTCCTCTTCCACCAATGCTGCCGATTTCACCTGTGCGCTTTCGCGGTTTTACCCTCCTCACCCCAATCCTTGCTTCCTTGAGGTTTATCACTCTTCAAAGATGGGGTTTGGACCCAGCACTGTGAACAAAGGGGTACACTTCAGCCGCTGCAAATTCTCTATTTCTGACAGCGAACAGAACTCTTTTGTCCACAATGCAGGGTTCAAAGCACAGTTGACCGAATGTTTCTGATCACGTCGCCCCTGATGTACACTAAAGTCTTGTCATTTATCAACTTCCCACAATGACTCCAGTTGCCATGGCAGTCATTACAAGTGCTTCCACTTACGACATTGTCTCAATCTTTCATCACAGTGGCAACTCTACTCCAGAGGTTGTCACTCTGTCTCCTTTCTTCACACCTATGTCCGATATAGGCAGTAATTTGGCATACAGGTCTCAAGTGCCCTCTGTCCAAGTGTCCTGTGGTATGACCAGTACTACATGTACTTGATGTATGTTGTTTGGAGAAGGTGGTTTATAAAACCATGTTTCCCTTTGTGTGGCCTCACAGGGCACAGTGGGCTTGCCTGGCTGGCCGGGACCAAAGGTAGGTATACCTGCCTCACCCCAAATGTTATATTGGGTATCACACTAGTATATGAAAAAAAAACATTCCAGTAATGGTTTATAACAATGATTTATGTTTTGTGAAATAAGCATATAATTTTTTTAATGTGATACATATGTATTGCTATTATTTATAAGCAAACAAGTAAAACGTACAAAACATTATATGGCTGTTGATCAATGATTCTATAGGAGAAGTGGTAAATCTCATTTTACATCTGACAGCAATATGGATATTTGGTGAATCATGTATTTCATATCCATGTGATATATCAGATGAACTATTTTCCCTTATGCCATACTGGCAATTGTAGTCTTTCATGTGAATATAGCTATACAGCAGATGCTCTATAAGACCATTCAAGCTTGTGCACAAAAAAGATACAGGGAAAATATGCAACTTGTAATTTCTTCCCCCAAAAAGCCAGTATAATATTACCCAGGTTGTGTTGGAAGTTTTTTTGACCAGAAAATGCTCCCCGCAGTATGTCAAATGTGATCCAAAGAAAGGCCATTCGGTTTGTGTAGTTCTAACAGAAAAAAAATCACATATTTTAGGATTAAATTGTGCAATTACCGATTTGATACAACTCAGTTCAGCTTTGATATCAGCAAGTCAGGAATTGTTTCGAACATATTTCAGATGATTCAAATTTTAGAAAAGTTCTCATTCATAAATCAACCAGGCCAAATATATAGTATACATGTATCAAATTATGGACAGAATAGACTAATTTATACTAACAGTGTGAATGGCCAATACTTTCATCAACTTGTCAAAGACAAAAACGGCTCCTACTACATGCAAGTGTAGATGTTTATTTGCAGTCAACAGTGATGCATGATTTTATCTGTGACATATATTGCTCATCATCAATGTTGTGGCTCTTTTGAGCTCTTTGGTTTCAGAGGTTCTTGTCCAAATTCAGAGCGATGTTTGCAATTCAGGCCATGAATGATATAGTATGGACAATATTTTATCTTGAGTGTTGTATGTTATTTTGCAGGGAACCAGGGGCTTGAAAGGAGAAAAGGTAAGCGTACGCGTACAATCGGAAACACATAAATCTCTTGTGGGTTTCTGGTACAAAATGTATCTGGTGAAGATAACTGATTTAAAACAAAAACATGAAAATTGTACTAAATATATGTGAATGTTTCAATTTACATCTATGTATCAGGAAAAAAAGAATTATCAAGCAATATACATTTATTGGCATCATGACCATCAAACAACCCAACTATCGACATCTAAGTTTCTGACCAGCACATCCACATGCAGTACTTGTACTAAGATGTTGAGAAATGTTAATCAGTTTATTGATGGGGATATTTTGATATGTTGCCCCTGCATAGCAGACTGTTATCCCTCCAGTACAGACCTCCCCCCACAACAGTTGTACTGGTTCATGTATATGTGGTACAGGGATCGGAGCCGTTGGTACGCTAGTTTGTACCTGGCAGGGATAGTCCACCTTGACAACTCGGAGATTTAGTACAGATCTCACCCCAAAACTTGGCAGCACACGCCTCGTTTTTCTGTTCACACTTCTCCTTTTGTTGGTCTCACAGCCATGGGATATTTTATGAAATCGTGGAATTCCTGAACAAAATGAATTTACGATTAGTGATTCTTTGTATTTAGGAGGATGATAATTGCAAATTCTATCGAATATTTTAAAATGGACTGAGCTAGCGATAACAGATGCTGGCTATTTGTAACCAATTGTGTTTATTGACGACAGGTTTGGCATGAAAACTTTTGCGGTTCAGCTCAGTAAATAGGTCTATTCGAAACAAACTGCATCCAAATGTTCACTGCAGCCACTAAAAACTATTGGCTGCTCCAACCGAGGTCATGATGCCAGCCGAAAAAGAAAACACTTCCTTGCTCTCAAGTCTCGGCTAATTTGTCCGTCATTTTGGCATCAGCAAGGCTATAAGCGTGTTTTAGCAGAAAAATTCATTGAACACAGACTTCCGACTTGAGCTATTCAGAAACATGTGAAAATAATAATTTGCCCTGGCAAAAAAAATATATATATATCAAGAAAGCCAGGAAATATTTATAGTTGAAATATAAATATATATCCTTTCAAATGCTTGGCTATTAGCATTTGAATGTTATTTGTGCGCTTACCTTATCACATATTTGATGTGACATTATTGATGTATTTTTTTCTCATGATGAAAGTATATGTATATTTTGCTATACCTGAGTATACTTTGATATAATGTTGATTGTGTTGCAGGGTACTCCAGGTGATATTCCCAATCACTTGACAGAGTTCAGCTATGGACCCTACGGCGGCGCTTCATTACGTGGTCCTCCAGGACCTCCAGTAAGTCACCTATCATCCCTCGCCAGCCCAGACCCCCCCATCCCCCAGCCCTGACCACAGCAAGTCATTACTGGTCATCCAGGACCTCCAGTAAGTCACCAATCGTCCTTCGACAGCCTGGACCCTATCCCCCAGACCTGACCCCAGCAAGTCATTACGTGGTCTCCAGGACCTCCAGAGTCACCAATCATCCCTTGCCAGATCGGACCCCCATCCCCAACCCCTCACCCCAGCAAGTCATTACTAGTCATCCAGGACCTCCAGTAAGTCACCAATCGTCCTTCGACAGCCCGGACCCTATCCCCAAGCCCTGACCCCAGCAAGTCATTACGTGGTCTCCAGGACCTCCAGAGTCACCAATCATCCC
Source organism: Terebella lapidaria (assembly GCA_949152475.1). Classification (NCBI taxonomy): domain Eukaryota; kingdom Metazoa; phylum Annelida; class Polychaeta; order Terebellida; family Terebellidae; genus Terebella; species Terebella lapidaria. The sequence continues at coordinate 76,728,533 of OX424555.1, forward strand.
GCACCAGCCCTACCCCCCCCCCTACCCCCATCCCCCAGCCCTGACCCCAGCAAGTCATTACTGGTCCTCCAGGACCTCCAGTAAGTCACCAATCATCCCTTGCCAGCCCTGACCCCGCCCCCCATCCGCCAGCCCTGACCCCTGCTCTAGAACTATTATGACCCTGAACAGCCCAAGCGAACTCCCGACACTCAGCCTCTCTCCTTATGGTCCTTTGGGTCCGTAACATGACCTGTCTGGCCCCTGCCTGCTTGCCTCAGCCCTACCTGCTATACATGCGCCGACCTCTAGGTCTTTCATGCCTTCACTTGACTTTTAGCCTTACCCATGTATAGGTCATGACAATCCAGTCCCCACTTCAGATTCTTGAAATTAAACAACAGCAATCAAATATGTACTCATTTCTTTAAGATGAAGTGTTCGCCTCACAATATTCCACCAACTAGTACCATTTCTCAATGTATGGAGCTGCTAAACCTGTAGCTATTCAACATTACAAACTTTATCTTGTAAACAACCTTGGAGAATAAGCAAATATTGTCCTTTCCGTGACTTCAAAAATTGAATAATTAAGGTTACCGCTGCTGCGGTCTTTAGAAGTAGTTCTGTGGAGCAAGGTTTTGGGGATGTTCCTGTTTTCACAGAAAATATCCTATCGTCAAACCATTACAAGGATTTCCTTCAAACTAAAACAGATTTTGGAGATTTTCATAAGCGTTCAATGTGAAGTCTTGATGAAATTATGTCGGCAAATTGTCAGGAAAAAGTTTAGGTCAAATATATTCTGAAAATTTGACTATTTGCTGTTTTTTTTAGAAAAAAAACACATTTGGACAGGTTCGCTTGTATAGTATGGACTTGTTGAAGAAGCAATGCCAAACAATACAGAAGAGTCTGAGACTGATTGTTCAATTTACAATGTATACCCATTTAAACATACGTACAATGGCAAAAAATACCCCAGTTTTGTTAACCTGGATTGTATCCTTTATACCATCTGATAATCGTACGAGGTGGAACAGCTATAACAATCTAGAGGTCTGGGTGGCACGATACTGACGTGGAGTTACTGATACTCAAAGTGAACTGAAAAACCTGAAAAAGTCAGAATTGTCTGGAGACGATTTTCATGAGACATGTAAGATACAAGAAACAAAATTGGTTGTGAGATTTTTATGTGCAATACCTTTTAGTGACTGCCAGTATATACCTTTTATCTGTAACTTTATTATTTTGTGGATGCGAGCTACATTATGCAGATATTGTGAGTTATGTCTGGTTCAAATGCGCTCTCTATGCAAGCTGTCAGAACTACGGATGTGTGATGCACTGAAAGATCAGGAACATCAAAAAAATCATCTAGGATTATCATCGCACGACCTCCATGAATGATGCCAGTTCAAGTGAACACTCACTAAAGCAGGCAGTGAACACATGTCCCACAAAGGGTTCAATACCCAGATAATCCCCCCATGTGATACCAGAACTGAGCAGTGTAGGTGGATACAGGATTCTTTTAGGTATGCGCCAGCATCGGGTTCTTGTTTTGGGTCCTAGAATTGACAAGAAAAACAAAATATGTAGCGATTTTGGAAATGGAAACAAGTTTAAAGCCATGGACAGGAAGAAGTAAGTGTTAGCTGCTGTCTTGTCAAAACAATAACGAGGCCTCGCCATATTTATGTTCAGCTACTTGCAGGATTATGTTTACTCTTTTGTTTTTACTTCCTGGGTTCAAGCTTGCGCCTCATCGGGCTGGCTCCTCGTGTAGACTGCTCAGGGCTCCACTTGGTGTTAAGGAATATCCCCCTTCGCCGCCCCCCACCCGACACTAACTCATGGCCTGAGCAAAATATAATATATAAATGGTTGTTTAACAGATCTCAGGAGTCTGGCCAGAATATAACCTACTTCATATATAGTAGGAAGTTAATGTCTACAGACGAGGCAGTAATTGTTCACAGCTCCATTACACTGAGCTTTTATGGACCATTTTGGACCTCAGCTCTGACTTTAATCTTCCCTTTCATTGATCAAAACTGCAGAAAATAATCACTGTAAACCAACCATCGAGTTTAACAAGATTACTTACGTGTGTAATAAAGATAAACCGTCCCGTTAAAAATGTTCCTCTCCCACAGTCGTTAATTATGCTTCATTGCAAAAATTCAGAAAATATATTGTTTGTTTCATCTTCCTGATCTATCGCATGAACTTTGTTTTAGTAAATTTCATTTTCGTTATACATGTCATGTTGATTTACCTGTATGTGACACATGTACTGTGCTCTCTGTTTCAGGGCACCAAAGGATCGCGAGGATACCCCGGCTTTCCGGTGTGTGGGCTAGTTCTCTCCGCTCCCACCAGGGGCGCTGCGAGACACCACTAACATCAGACTTGTTGTTGTCGTCTTGTTGATTGATTTGATTTTTTTTGCTCTTTTTTCTTCCATATGATTTGGTTTCAATTTTTTTGTAGCAAATTTGCCCATTAATGGTGTCCAAAAATCGTTTGTTGGTCCTACTCGCAGCCGCAAACTGGTTTTCAGTCCCGAAGTGCCTGTCATATTTTGCTTATTAAATCTATTATCAGGTCCCTGGAAATTACTTCTTTGGGACAGTAAAATTTGGCAGGCATGAGCGGGACTCAGTTTGTGTTCTAGTCTCCTGATCCCTGTAGTCGAGACCCGAAGGAGCGAAAATCTTGAGTGTTCCAAGCTCTTTTTATTCAGAATTCTGAGAGTGACAAACTAGACAGGGAGAGCATTTTGACATGCTCAGATATGATGCTACAGCAAAATCATAGACAATACACAATGCGATCACATGATCTTGCGCATCTCCTATACTTCATGTCTAACCCCAACACTCCCCCCCCCTCCTTATCACCCACCCCCACCAAGCATGACCCTGCTGCTGATACCTGGTGACTTTGACTTCAGCATGGTATCCATGGCAACCCCTCGCAATCCTAAAAAATAGTGAAAAATCGATATTTGAAATTTCACAAAGTAAACACTACAGTGGACATCACAGAGAATGGCTTGCTTTGCACCAGCTTCATCTCTCTCTCTCTCACGGACACAATTTAACTTTCTTCAAGAATGGAAGAATTTTGGTGGGATGAAAACCAATCTGATTCTGCCTCTTTTTTAGCTCACATAAAAAACACATTGATTCGGTAGAAATCTCTAAAACATGATAAAAATTTGTATTCGAAGAGAAGCAAATTTTGAATACATGTACCAACTTCAATTTTGTGAAAAGAATAACGTATTTTCGATATATGGTTGGTAACATGGCCACACATGTGATGTCTTATATTAGATTCATCCATTCTGTGCTGATTTTTTTTTGCAGATTGCATTACCATAACTGGCATTACTAACATCCAAGCCTAATATACATTGTACTATTTTGTACATCGGTGCACATATAGTATCTACCAAATATGATAACTTGAGAAAATATGAAAACCTGTTTGAGGAAATCTATTCGAGAGATGAACACTTCTCCCTTTGCATCATGCCACAATTGTTTTGTAAGATTAGTCAGATCTGATTGCTGTTAAAGATTCTGTAAATTGTACACATACCAAAGGCATGTTGCACATTTTCGTTTTACTGTTCATTCTACTTTTTGGGATCATGTGCATAGAAATTCTTTACTGTTTTGCAATGGCTGTATCCTGATTATACAAACATCCCGGGCCAGTGCGAATGACTTGGGTGAATTTTCTACGATTGGAACAGGGTTTTAATGTGTGTCGTTTCCTTGGTTACAGGGGCCTATTGGCATGGATGGCCCGAAAGGTGACGTGGTGAGTGTTAGGGAATATCAATGATAATATGGTGATGTAATTACTGATAGTTCAATTGGTTTAGCATCAACAAATTAGTTAAACATAAATATAGTTAGTTCTGTGTGTATTGTCCTCAATTTTCGTTTGATAAAAAAATTAATGTAGTTGGCATGACTTAAAAATTCAAACTGCTGTCTTCGTTTTACAGGGTATGCGAGGTGAAAAGGGTGATAAAGGAGACATGGTGAGTATAAATTCCACTCGGATAATTAGACAAAGTCAAAATATGATTTTCAGATTAGAAGTGATGATATTGTTTGTGTGAGATGAGTATTGTTCCCATGGTGACAGGGATCCCAAGGTATCAAGGGTGACCGGGGAGATGCTGGTTTACCTGGATTTGATGGAAGTCCGGGACCAAAGGTACGAGAGCAACAGCTCCACACTTAGAAATCTCAAAATATTGTGCAAGGAAATTTGGCGATGAATTTAGTCGCTATCAATTAATTTGTGATTGCTGTAACTTCCTGTGTATATTAATAATATAATATGTAAAACTACTGATTGTGGAGCAATTGTTCCAGGTTAAGTCCCCAAAGCGATCAATACAGTTCAACGACGGGTCTTTTGGATTTGCAGAAGTTATCACAATCAAGGTTTCTAAATTTGTTGATCAGTTTTACCAACCAGATATCTTCAGAATGCATGGAGGATTACTTCAGAATTGTTTGCAGTGCAGATACTGATTATAAACTGTTTCTCTAAATGTATGGTATACTCTCTCATGTTTTCAGGGGCATCTCTATGAAGTTATAACATTGAAGGTGATCCTGAGTTTTGTGTATTTGGCAGTGCATTTATCCGTGCATGACATAGTTCTACACAATTCCGCTATTTCCAGATTACTTGCATGTTATACATTGCATGTTCCAGATTCTTGCCTTTATGTGCTTTTTATTTTCCAACATGTGTATGTTTTTGACTTTCAGATAATTCTTCATAATGTACAAAATACAGCAGACTGTACACAGTTCGTCCTTCATCAAATTTAATAAAACTTGATAAAGGATTCCACACGCAGAGAGTTTCTCATATTTCGCAAATTTGAGATCTCAAAAAAAAAATTGCGATGTGTTAACCAACATTGAAGAAGCAATGAGGCATGTGGCTCTGTCAGGATTTTTATGATGAATTGCTTGGCAGATTGGTGCCATTGGATTAAGAATCAAAAATAAAATTATAATTCTTCAAATTATATATGAGGTGAATATTTGACGTGCATTGTACATGCCAAGTTTATGTTTCACAGCATGTCATTAGATCCCATCAGAAAATGATGCGGGTTGAACTCTTTGATCGCAATGAACCTGCATGTATGTTTTGTTTTTGCATGCGAATTGAATGCCATTGTGTTGCTGTCAACTTGCAGACAATACTGTAGTTTCTGTGGACCTGCATGTATATTGTTGTTGCTAGGGATATGTATTCATTTATACCCTTGTTGCCATGGACTTGCATGTATACCCTTGTTGCTAAGGACCTGCATGCTGTTGTTGCCAGGGTGCTAGGGGCCCCCCAGGGCTGCCCAGTGGGGTCGGGGAAGAGTGGGACACCAAGATAATCACCCTCAAAGTGAGTTTTTCTCCTCGCATGTGACTAGACCCAAATGTCTTATGTCAAATGTTTCAGAAATTGATATCAATATTCTTAATTTGTTTCTTCGTTGCTGGATTCTTCATTATATATATAACAAACAAATTTTTTCCAGTTATATTTAATATATTTTTCTACTTGATAATATACACTGAACTTGTTGAGTGATAATGACGTGAGAGGATCTAACTCCCGTCTCTCCGTGTCATTGCTAGGGCGACCCCGGAGAACCAGGACGCCCCGGACAACCTGGAAATTCCGGGAATCCCGGACCAGCCGGCCCACCCGGTCTACCAGGGTTTGACGGTCCACCTGGTATACCCGGCAAGGAGGTTGGTTCAAAAATACAAAAATAAATCACATTCGTGACACCCATTTCATGTTTCAAATAGCAGCAGATAGGGGTGAATTAATGAATCAGCAACAAATCGTATTTGTATCTGACAGGGCAAAGCTGGACCAGCCGGACCCCCGGTATGTATCCACCTCATTACAGTACAGTGTAACATATTTATTGCCATACCACTACCTCTATAATAAACTCTTTGGGTAATCTTACCTTGGCATTCAAAGAAGAGGAGAGAGAAATGAATGTCACAAGAATTTTCTCAAAATTCCTGACATCCATCTCGAACTCGAAATTGAAGGAAATTACTCTCACACATCTCAGATTCCCCGCGGTGTAGATGTGACGTCACACCGGTCATATGATTGACCTTAACCGCCATTAATTTGCTCCTCCATTGTTGGATGTGCAGCAAGTCTTGCTTTCGGCATTCAAAGTCGAATTTCTTCACGTCTACGATCGTCTTTAGGCTGTTCTTTGCACAGCTTTTTCTTCAGTAGATCGTTCTTTCGTTGTTAGACTAGCTTAGAGTTAGTGATTTGCGATTTTTTTGGGAGGAAATGGTAAAGCCTCCCCAGGCCCCTTTCCTTCCCCCATTATCGCCCGTTTGTACTTCGATGTTTGATATGTTTCAGATATGAAGTGCATCGTTTGCAAACACTACCTTCCTAAGTGGGAGGCTCATAACGCCTGCTGGCAGTGTAGGGACACTGTTTATTGCCGTCCTTCAGCCACCTGTGAGTTATGCGCGGATTGGTCCATCGACGAGTGGAAACTCTGTCTTCAAGGCTTACGGGAGATTCAGGCCCGCAGGTTTGCTGGTTGCCCTACTCCCCCTTCCCCGTCAGATTCTGATAGCGCCAGGCCGCGTCCCAAGGCGTCTGAGGAACGCAAGCGGCGTTTAGATTTGCAGTTAACCAATGCTGTTTGTGCTGTAAGTTTTGATTTATCATTGTCATTTTCTTTCAGCCAGGTACGGGTCCCGGGAGCCGCGCGTTCGGCTCTCGGCACCCTAACTTCCCCACAACCTACGGGTTTGTGTGGCTCACTTTTGGCTCCCTCTCTACTGGCCCCTCGTTCTCATGCTTCTCTGGCTGAACGACCTGGGTTTCAGTGTCCGAGTGTGGTTTCGGGGTCTGCCGGTTCCGTCGGGCTCACGACGGTTCCCTGCGCCCGGGATCCCTCTGGACAGAGAGTGTTGTTTCCCCCTCCGGGTCGGGCTCCGGCCCCCGGGGCTGGGATTCAACCCAAGAGCCAGGGCGGATTTCGGTCCGGGTCCGTTACGCCAGTGTTTCGGCCGCCGGTTCCCGAGTTCCCGCCGGTAACTGGACCCCACGCCGTGGCCCCTTTAGCCGTGGCCGGTAGGGACCGGGAGCCAATGGTTTTGAGCTGTCCAAACCCACGGGTTTCTGGGACCCCGTTGTTTCCAGGCTCACCCGTTTGTTCCGGTAATAATTCTGTTCATATTTTTCAGATTGCCGAGGATATTCAGGACGACTCCCCTCTCTCTTCCCTTCCCGTCTGCTCTTTTGCCTCGAGCCAGGGCATGATGTCGTTCGCCCAGGTAGCCCAGGGGTCCACTGGTCCGCCGGAGCCGCACGACTCTCCAGTCCAGGGGACTTCTCCTACTGTTCCGCCCGAGCAGCGCCTCAGGGGCGAACTGGAGGCTTTTCGGGCCGAGATGTTGGGACAGTGGCAACAGTTCCTGGCGAGGTTCCCTCCGCCACAACAGCCGCCACCTCCTCCTCCTTCTCCGTCTCTTCCCAGGGAAGACCCGCCCTCGGATGGGGAATCTTCTCCACCGGCTCAGCCGTTGCCTGGTCCTTCGGGTCTTACGCTGCCCCTGAAGCGTAAGGCCGAATCCGACCAGGAGCTCGCTCAGTCCGAGTCCGATGACCCCTTGTCTTGGGGAGAGAAGCTGGACTTCGTGAAGAGGGTCCTCCCGGGTTTGTGGCCCGAAGAACATGCTCCGCCGCCAGTCAAGAAGGTCGCGAGATCTATGATATCGTCGGAGATGGAGCATCCACGGCCGTCGAAGGACGCCCTACGTTTTCCCCTCTCGGCTGGAGTCCGTGGCTCCATGCAGGAGCGAATCGAGGAGACGGTCAGGACGAACAAGACCGCGATAGGCGCCTTTCCTTCCCGTCCGTCTGTTACAGATTATTACACCTCGTCGGAGCTGGACGACAGGCCGACCACCTTGAGGAGGCACCACCCCCACTTTTCCTTCTTTAAGGAACCCAAGTCGGTGGACATTCCTTGGGGAGCGCTAGCCGAATTCCAGCATACCGTGCGGGTTGGTCTGGCCACAGACTCTGCCATGGATTGGCTTTCCATGGCCACCAAGAGAGCCATTTTACAGTGCCACGACCAAGTACTGAACAATCCGGATTTGGATCGGGATGAACTCGCGGAGGCCCTTCTCAGTTGCGCGTCCCTGGTGACCTCGATCGGCAAGGGCGTTGGTGATAAGGTTGCTCTAGACTCCCACGCACTCTGGGTGTCTGAGCTCTGGCGTCGTGACGCGTTCCTGTCCTCCCTGAGGTTCGAGGTTCCCGACCAGTTGATGTCGGACATGAGGGTCCTGCACCCGGTCATCCCCACCTCCGGGACTCCCACCTCCCTGCTCTTACCGGACCGTTCAGCGGACCTGCGTGAGGTGAAGAAGGAGGCGGACGAAAAGGCTGCGAAGTCTTCCACCTCCAACGCCCTCCTGAGCCAGTCCAAGTCTTTGGAACGGCTCACTCAGCAGATGGTGTCAGCTTTCAAGAAACCTCAGCCCCCTACACAGCAAGCCCAGCCGCAGCAGCAGCCAGGTCGTGGCCGCGGCAGGGCCCGAGGCAGGGCCTCTGGTCTGCCCTTTCGTGGGGCCCCTGCCGGCAGCACCCGAGGAGATCGCGGTCGAGGTCGAGGCCGTGGCCGTGGCGAGGCTCCCAAGCCCGCAGGGGAAAAGAAACCGGGTACGTATAGCTTCGGATTCCGGGCCGGATCCTTTGCTCGAGTGTCGAGAAGAGCTGCATGGTCAGCTCGTTTCGGTCGATATTCCTTCCTCAGACGAGCCCGTAGGAGCTCGTTTAATTCTGTTTTGGAAAGAGTGGGAGCGGCTCGGGGCTTGCCCCTGGGTCGTCTCGACGCTCCGTCGAGGATTCGGCCTGAAATTCGAGAAATTGCCACCGTTATCGCCCGTCCCAAGGGGTTTCACTCTTCCAAACGATCCAGAACGCCGCCGTGTTCTCCACGAGGAGATAACGGCGATGATCGAGAAACAAGCGATAGAACCTGCTCCCGGGGACACTCCCGGGTTCTACAGCGTGTTGTTTGTGGTTCCCAAAGCGTCGGGGGGTTGGAGACCAGTGATAGATCTTTCTCCGTTGAACAAGTTCTTAATCGTGCCGACGTTTTCCATGGAAACGCCGGAGCAAGTTCGTTCAGTCATGCCTCGCGATTCGTGGGTGGTAACGATCGATCTCAAAGATGCCTATTTCCATATTCCAATGAAACCTGCAGTTCGCAAATACCTGAGATTTCTCTATCTCGGCCGCGTATGGCAGTTTCGGGCGCTCCCGTTCGGATTATCGACAGCGCCGTGGATTTTCACCATGGTGGCTCGGGAAGTCCAGATTCTCGCCCACAAGCGGGGGATTTTTATCCACCAATATCTCGACGATTGGCTAATCCGGCACCATTGTCGCGAAACGCTGATCGTCCAAGCACAGTTTGTGGTAAATCTATGCTCACGGATGGGGTTCAAAATCAACCAAAAAAAGTCCGACTTGTCACCGCGTCGAGACTTCGTCTTCTTGGGGTATCGTTATCAGACTACCTCAGAGACTGTGTTGCCGACGCTGGATCGTCAGTCAAAATTATCCGTGCTGTCAGAAGGCTTCCTTCGTCGCATTCCACAGACGGCCAGACGCTGGCAGTCCCTTCTCGGGATGCTGGCGTCCACGGAAAAGTTAGTTCCGTTGGGCCGCCTGCACATGCGGCCTATTCAGCGGCATCTACACTCTCAATGGTCCCAGGTCACGGGAGACAGATCCCAGCTCGTGCAGGTCTCTCCGGAAGTCGTTTCCCATCTGCAATGGTGGCTGGATCCCGTCAATCTGCTCCGAGGGTCGTCATTCCGCCAGCCGCTTCCATCCAGGCACGTATTTACGGATGCCAGTATGGACGGCTGGGGCGCTCACTGGGACGACAGCGAGGTCTCGGGCACCTGGTCTTCGTCTCAGCAGGAATGGCACATAAACCTGTTGGAACTGGAGGCCGTGTTCTTGGCTCTCAGGCATTGGGAAACACATTTCCTCAATCAGGCTGTGTTGGTGGCCACCGACAACTCCACCGTTGTCGCTTACATCAACAAGCAGGGCGGTACGAAGTCCCAGTCGCTGTGCCAGGCCGCTATCGACCTCCTGCTCTGGTGTCACGACCGGGGTATTTCGCTTTTCGCGAGGTATATCCCTGGTCATATGAATGTTTGGGCGGACCGCCTCTCCCGGAGGGGCCAGGTCCAGGCCATGGAGTGGAGTCTTGCCCCCAGGGTATTCCAATCTCTCTGCGGCCTATGGGGCACGCCGATGGTCGATTTGTTTGCGACCCGGTGGAACCACAAACTTCCTTCGTTTGTGTCTCCCATTCCCGATCCCACGGCCATGTCAGTGGATGCGATGTCGACGTCCTGGGAGGGCATGTACGCGTATGCTTACCCCCCAGCGGTGTTGTTGGACAAGGTGATCGCCAAGTTTCGGACTCACCAGTGTCGCCTCCTGCTGATTGCTCCGTGTCTACCGCAGAGGTCGTGGTTCCCGGACCTTCTGGAGTTGATAGTAGACTTCCCTCGTCAGCTTCCGGATCGGTGGGACCTCCTCAAACAACCTCGCTCCAGCATGTTTCATCAGGCTCCCGCAAGTCTGAAGCTTCATGCCTGGATATTGTCGAGCGATGTTTCCGAAAGAAGGGATTTTCAAGGGAGGTGTCCGCTAGGATCGCCCGATCAAATCGAAAATCTTCTTTGGCAGTCTACCAATCGAAGTGGACTTCCTTCTGTGCTTGGTGTCGTCGCCGGAAGGTTAGTCCTTTCAGAGTCGATGCTCCCCTAATTTCCGAATTTCTTCTCGAAAAGTTCAATGAAGGGCGAGCTCCATCCACGATCGCGGGTTACCGTACGGCTATCGCGAAGACTCTAAAACCCAAACTTGGGATCGATTTTGGTCATGATCAAGGTTTGACTGCGTTGATTAATAGTTTCGAGATCGAAAGACCGAAAGCTAGGAACCCGGTTCCTGAGTGGGATCTATCGCTTGTTCTCAACGTCTTAAGAAAAGATCCGTTCGAACCCCTTGAGCGGGCCTCACTAAAGTTGCTGACGTTTAAGACGGTCTTCCTTTTGGCTCTGGCTTCCGGGAAGCGACGGAGTGAGCTTCACGCTCTGTCCTTTTCCAAAGTTAAGTGGAAGTCGGATGGCTCCTCGGTTCTCCTCGGAGTCATTCCCTCCTTTCTGGCCAAAACTCAATTAGCAGGTACGCCATTATTGAGCTTTTCCATTCCCGCCCTGACTCCTTCTCTGGGGCCGGGCCTGGAGGAAGACGCGAAGCTTTGTCCCGTGCGAGCCCTCCGCATCTACGTTAATCGTACGCGTGAGCTGCATCTCGGCAAGCGTTTGCTTTTCGTGTCCTATCTTAAGGATTTTCCAAATGATATCCGTCCTGCTACGATCTCATCTTGGATCAAGAAGTGTGTTAGATTTTGCTATGAAAAGTCACAGGCGAAAAAATCCACAGGTTTCAGAGTCAAAGCGCATGATGTGAGGGCTCTCGCGGCTTCACTTGCCTTTACAAATAAAGTGTCTCTGAATGATGTCATGTCTGCCTGTACCTGGAAATCTCATAACACATTCACTTCTTTCTATCTCAGGGAGTTAGCTTGGGAGGATGACTCCGGCCTCCAGCTTGGACGACTGGTGGCGGCGGAGCGTGTAGTCCAGCTGTAGATACCTGTAAATAGATCAGCACGCCTCTGTACAGATGCACCTGAGGTCGACTCCCAGGGGAGTTGCTCCTCTTCTTTGGCGAGGGAAATTTTTGTTCTTCTGCAAGAGGAAAGTCACCTCTGCAGAGCCCCTGCTCGTCTCCATGCATCTGAAGGTAATTCAGGCGTGTATTATGGTATAGTTGTAAATATCCTGTAAATATGTATTTTCGACTTAAAATTATAATTTAAAAGTAAAACACAATATTTACTACTTTCAATGGATATTTCCTACTCTCACACATCGGTGATGAAATTCCCGGGAGAGGGTTAAACCCACCTCCTTTGGTTATTCTGATATAACCCAAAGAGTTTATTATAGAGGTAGTGGTATGGCAATAAATAGGAAGTTTTAACTTGTTTAAAACCAGTATTTATTACATACCTACCTCTATAATAAACACGATTATTCTCCCTCCCGCCTCCCCTGCCTTAACCAGGTGGGCAAATTAATGGCGGTTAAGGTCAATCATATGACCGGTGTGACGTCACATCTACACCGCGGGGAATCTGAGATGTGTGAGAGTAATTTCCTTCAATTTCGAGTTCGAGATGGATGTCAGGAATTTTGAGAAAATTCTTGTGACATTCATTTCTCTCTCCTCTTCTTTGAATGCCAAGGTAAGATTACCCAAAGAGTTTATTATAGAGGTAGGTATGTAATAAATACTGGTTTTAAACAAGTTAAAACTTCCTTTTTCAGTATCTGCACAAATTGATGTACTTATATACTGGTAGTTCTGATGGATTACTGTGAAAATTTTAACTGGAAAACACCACATTTGAATGCAATCAGGACATTTTTTACTCAATTCCATAATGCAACCATAAATGTTCAATTGTTGGTTTCCCCCAGGGCCTGCCCGGTGCTGATGGACTGCCTGGTATGAATGTGAGTATTGCACGGGAACATTATGACCATGCATACCAGTAATGATGATTGTCTATTACTGTATGAGGTTGCACTGATTGACAAGTGTACATGTGAGTTGCTGATTATGTTACCAGGGCCGCGATGGTGTGAAAGGCGACAGAGGTTTCGATGGCTTGCCGGTGCGTTAGCTGTTGTGTGCGGTGCTTTTATCCATTGTGATTTAGCTATTTTGTGCAGTTTTATTTTATTATATTGAAAATGGATGCACAACTGCATGGCATTCCTTATTCCTTCAATATTCATTTTAATTCATATACAAAATATTTTCTCCATCTTATCATGTCTAATTTTCAGAACTCAGTCGAGCCATGAATATAAGATTGCAAATATTTTGACTCATAAATTGTGAATGAGAAAATATTCTATGCATATCTCTGTGAATATTGCTTACTTTTTGAGCAATCAAAAATCTTACTGAGAGACTAACAATATACATACATCAATATCATAGGAACTGTAAATTCAGTGTGATGTAATGAGCAGTGACACGCAGTGGTTCCCTGTGGGTGTTTCAGGGCAGGAAAGGAGATGTAGGAGAATCTGGTACTCCAGGACCAATGGTCAGTGCTGTCATCAAATGGCACAAAATCTGCCATGATAATGTGCATGTACACAGTGACAGATGTCCGAAATTTTGAATTCATAACGAAATATTAAATTAATGAAAATATATTTACAAATTTGAAAAGGACACAATAAAATCGAAGTATAAGCTATGAAATATGCCCCCAAAAAAGCACCTGGCAGGAATGTAATATTTGGTTGGTTGGCTTGGCAGGGTAACCCAGGACGACCAGGAATTAAGGGCGACTCAGGCATTCCGGTGCGTGGTCAGAGTTCTTTGCATGGTGTTGTTTGTATTACTACAGAAAAGTTACACAGCTTTTCTGATTTTAACTTATTTCTTTCTCAAGCGTTTTTCATTGGTTTGATTTTCGAATGAAAAGTGATATAATTAATTATAGTTAGCCATTTTGTGTTATTTTGATGTGTGATTTGTGTGACTTGAAATAATTTTCAAAAGAAAATATTATTAGCACATGAATTCATGAGATATTTGTAGGAATTCTGTTTGCAAATATGTATGATATCTGTGTTGTACAAGTGTTGTTGACATGACGACGGTTTGGTTTGCAGGGAGACAGAGGTTTACAGGGTTACCCTGGTGACCCAGGATTCCAAGGGCCCCCAGGGTCTCCGGTGTGTCATGCATGGAATTCTGCGCGGGGGGGGGGGGGGGGGTACCATACCGAATTGTCCTGAAAATTGTTTGACATTCTTTTGTATGGCTCGGTGAAATATCAAATTTGTATTCCATGATGGTAAATTATTTTCCACGAAATCAAAATCGTTTCACAAATTATAAGCACCAAAAGCCATAGAAAGGAAAACCATACTTTCATACATGTTGCACATACTGGTAATTGGGAGGACCTTATACACTCACCTGTTGTGTGAACCCATCAGTGCTGCAATCCCATTGTCTTTGAGCCATATTTATGGCCACACAGTTGTCTACATGTAAAATGTGTTATATTCATGCATTTTCTTTCACTTTCAGCAAAACGGAAAAAAAAAAATGTTCTCATAAAATGATATCAACTCAAACATTATTATTAAGTACTTGACTAGTACAATATAACTGAGCATCAATCATTCTGAAAAATGTTCATGATTTTGAGTTGATATATTTTGGGAAATTGACATCACTACACCAATATCTCTTCACTATTTGAATTTGTGATTGTGTTCGAAGAAGTACCTGAGAAATATGTGCATAATGTTTGATGTATACATTTATATTGTGGATATATGAACAGTATGAAGTATATGACCTGTATTAGTCATGTACATGTGCTGTGCATTTCTTTTGAATGGAGTGTAGTATGATATTCATTGTGATGCATTTATAAAAGGTTTCTGTGGGGGGGTGGGGGGAGGGATATATCATCTATAATCTCTATTCAAAACAATGCACACTCTTCCAATGTTTTGCCTGTTTGACCAGATGCATATAGTGGATCCTGTGTTAAAGACCACCTGGTTTGAGAGACCACCCTGTGTTTTAAGACCGCTACACTTGGTCCCAAGTGGCCTTTTATCATGTAAATGAACCTGTCATGAGAGACCACCTTTTTGGGGTCCCTTGGGTGGTCTCAAAACACAGGATCCACTGTATATATAGCATTTCGTGTGATATGTCATCACATGCTATCATGAAAAGAATTGATGTACTGGTAACTGCTGGTATTTCTGTTAGCAATGTGAATTTCATGTCAATTCAGATAAGTTTTAGAAAATTAGTAAGTTCCAACGACATTGAGATACTAAACCTGAAACATTTGACCCTTAACACTGTTTTGCAATTTCAGGGTCTGCCAGGAAAAATTGGTGTCCCGGGACGACCGGGTCCAGGGGTGGGTGACCTGTCATCTGGAAGTTTTTAAAATTATGTTTTGAGATAAACAGGGTTATCATCAGCATACCTTTTGCTCGGGAGATATATATAAAAAAAAGAATTGGAGTTATAACATTGAGTTTGCCTGAAGTATGTGAGACTTAGAGTGTTGAGCTGTCTGTTTCCCAGGGTGACCGAGGCCCGGAGGGTTATCCCGGGGCCCCCGGACTGCCAGGACCACCGGTGGGTCATGTGACTGTCATGTGATCAGCAGTCATTTATAGCATTTTGTGATACAATGACCCCCGAAATCATATACCCTATGAAGAGTTTGATACCACGATGCACCCCCAAGAAAATTACAAATTTAGTTTGCATAGGAAATACTGGATGCGAATTTTGATATTAATTCCATTTGCAAACGTTCTCTTGATTTTATAATCAAAATTGTCATGGACATCCATATAGAATACATGCAAACGCTGATACAATTACCTACTTCGCACTCACTGATGATTCACAACATTATTTTCAGTGCATGTTCCCAATGATACCACATAAATTTGTTTCTACCAGGAAATAAAACGACAGTACATGTATATTGCACCTTATTCTGTGCATGGTTTTCTTGCATCTGGACAGCACAATATGAAATGTAAAAAATGGTGAAACAAAAATTTTCTCAAAAATACATGAATATTTGACATATTACTTAAACTGCAACATATATTATCAAAATGTTGTGAATCATCTCGGTGGAATATTGTCTTAATAGACTTTTTTTCCACTCATGAAGTAAATGTACAGGTTTATCCTATGCAAATAAATTGTAATTTGTTGCATACTATGAAAATTATTCAGTTGTGAAACAAGTACTACTTGGGCTATACCCAGTATGTACCTCCAAATACCTACTATACTCTGATTTTTCTAACTCATTTACACCGTTTTTTGGCGTTGTTTCAGTCAAATTACTTCACGCGAACTATTCAACTGAATATCACATGTCTATGATGCAAACGGCAATAGATTTTCACGAACCTGGCTTCCGAAACGCTACATGTTTCTTTCAAAACACAAAATTTTGATTTAAGCGAGGATTTTTACTGCTGTAGGGCGCTGCCATATTGCCTTGCTCATTACGTAGTTCAAGTCGACAAGTTGAAGTTAGGTTCTATGGGGGCGTACGCTGCATTATATGTACCAATTACATGCTCTGACGGTCCCATTCCTACCCCGCGCTCCCTGCGTAAATCATCCGAATAGACTCTTCCGTCACGCGCTCAAAATAAACAATGTCTGCTGACATGCAAACGAAAAGTTTTCAGCAGGAATTTAACATTGCAGTAGATTACTAACTTTATCAGTTTCATGGGTAAAAGTCTGAAATGTGCAGAAAATTGTCGTTTGGTCCCAAGGTGAGCTATGCCAAGTTATAACACGACACGATTTAGCATCGCAAAAATATCAGCAAAAAACGGTGTAAACGAGTTAGAAAAATCAGAGTATAAATTTGGTATTGCAAGACAGTACATACTACATGTATTTATCTCCTCAATAATGTGCTGCAAGTCTGGTGCAGCTGCAATATAGAGTACATCATCTGGATCTATAAACTTGTCGAACTCACCTAATACAATATACAAGATACCAGTATGTTGAAATGTACATTCTCACACCTAAAATTAAACTTCAGATTAACTTCCAACAGCATTGGTAGATACACTATCATTGGAAATGTCAAAGGGATTTTACAAATATTTACATCGATAGGAAGTGTACTCCTTGTAACTATTTGCCCTAATTCCTCGCCATCTATGCATAGACCGGTACCTGATTTGGTGGATTTCTTCATTTCCAGAAAGAACATATTGATAATTTCTGGTTTTGGGTTTCAACAGATTTTCATTGATGTCAAAAACAGAAGAATTACCAAATTGAAAATCTGATGGAACAGTCTGCCAGAGCACCTTGTATCTATGAAAAATAATATTTCATCTTGCAATCTATCAGCATTTTGAATGATTTGTCCAAAGTCTGCATTTTATATTTAAAAATCACAGCATGGTTTGGAATACAATAATAATGTACCTGTACATTGTGTATTTTGAGGGTGAAACCTGGATAAGTCATTCAAAGTGATAGTTTGCACCCAGACACTCTGTGAGTTTGTTCTGTCCATCTTGTTTCTGATACATGGCATGTGGTGGAAGTAATCATCTTTTGATCAATATAATATTATTCTCTTATGAAATTTATCATCAAACTCTTTGAAATTTAAATGTTGTATTTGCTGACTGGATGCCAAAACTGTGGGTGAGAACATACAGACTTTGTTCTTGATGTTGCCTTTTTATGTTGTGTTGATACTGTTCAGTATGTTCATGTGTTTTGTACTAATGAATATTATTGGTTGTTCTACACGTATGTGTCTGTTGTTCGTCAAGAATCCACTGTTTAACTTCGTGCCAACTCCATCCTCAGAGTCATGACCGGCAGGCGGACTTTCCATGTTTCAGGGGCGTCCTGGTGGGTTCATCAACGCCAACAACAACAACAATACCATTCCAAACGAGCTGCCCACCAACTGGCAGCTGGGACCACCTGGACCGCCTGGGATCCCCGGCCCGCCCGGTCCCCGGGGCGAGTCTGGCCACACAGGCCCCAAGGGCGACCCTGGCTACCCTGGGAAACCCGGCACACATGGCACTCCCGGGATGCCGGGTCCCGCGGGCCTCAAGGGGAGGAAGGGTGACGTAGGACCGGTTGGACCGGTGGGGCCCTCAGGGGACCTGGGCTTCCCGGGACCGCCTGGTTTGGAAGGCTTACCGGGCATGCCGGGCGAGATGGGCAAACCGGGCAAGCGAGTGAGTCCCCCTCCCCACAGGGTTGTCATGGCATCTAACCATCAAGTGTCGCACCCCAGAGCTGTCGTTGCCAGGGGTAACAGGCATCCCTGGGCACATTTCGTCACCATGGATGTCGGTGTTACCTGGTCTTGCATTTCAGTTGCTACAACCAAACAACAACTTATAGATTGTTGTTTGAAGTAGATGATTGTCTGAACAATGAGTATATTTTTTTCGGAAACTCAAATCATTCTGATAAAATACACGACAGATGTATAGCACTCTGCTTCAGATAATCGTCACTTCAGACCTGTTGGATTGTGAAAATTATGCTTAATTTAGGGAAACTATATCATGTATATGATGGCTGAGAATATTGCAACTGGTTTTATCGTTGAATATATTTGATGTATTGTACAAAATTATCTGGATATTATAGATTTGGCTCATGCTGGAAAGGTTTTAAGCCAAAACTAGAATATCTCAACATCGGTTTCTGTTGCTCGTGTCATGAGATTATGCAGACGTTACTTGTACATGATTCGGCATTTTGTACAAAACCAACCAAAATACTTAGTTAATGCTGATATCAATGTCAAGAATTTATGTTCAATCATTGATAATTCAGGTAAACATAATAAGTTAGCACATGTATTGAAGTCTTCATAATGACGTTTCCATTTTGCTACATTGAGACTACCGGTATTGTTAGTATTTTGACAATATTACACAGTTATCTAGGATTGTAAGTGCATGCATATTTATAATAACTGTTATTTTGTCGACAATTTTTTTCGAACATACCAGTGTTCCTCACATCCTTTTATGAGCATGTGAAAACCCTTGTTCAAAATGCTGATGTATTAAATGAAAAAGTAAGACACATTCGTGAAACACTTCTGCATAATCATGACACTATGATGATACATCGGAGGTGACTGAAGAATAAATCCCTAATTGACCATATTTCACTTGGTTGGTACATTTTTGTCATTATGTGTAGGCCTATACCATGACTTGCATAATACTATCCATGAAAACAAGTGAAATAGGGTCAATTCCTGAGACTGTGCGTTATATATGATGTTACCCATGAAACTAATCAGTGTATTTGTTTCATCTCACCAGCAGCTCGTTCGTAATTGTAGCTAGCAGATTTCCGATGTTGCGTGTTTGCTTGAATGATGCCTCCACCAAACGAGACTTGTTTTGAAAAGCATGGCATCTGGTTCAAAAGAGTTTTGGAATTCCCTGGGATTCGTTTCATATTTGACTGCCTCTCAGCCCACCCAGGGAATTCCAGAGACCACCCTCCTGACATCTCCCCTTGATTTATTGGCAGGGTGCCAAGGGAGACCGAGGCGAGCCTGGAAAGCTGGTTGCCGATAGCAATGGAAACTACCCCGGAGGTGTGATTCTGGAAGGCCCGCCTGGACCCCCAGGCCCAATGGGTCGTCCCGGCAAAAAGGTGAGGTACTGGTTGTTAAAAAAAAGTCTGTATAGGCTGAGAAATTGTGTTCATTGTTCATGGTATGTAAAACTAAGCATTTGAATGAGTTGTGACTGTAATTATGAGTTCGTTCATTCCGAGATTTGTTACCAATATATACATTAGTGTTGAATCGGTGGCATCAAATACATGCAACTGTTGCAGTCACAACATTGTCTACTGGTGTTTTGAAATAATATCCCACAGCATGGTCTCTTGCCTCTATGACAACTGTGTTCTTAGACAACTGTGACAACATGCACGATGAAGTAAATCTGACCCCTGCTTCAATAATTCACTCGCCCCTCTGTCCAATGTAGTCCAGTGTTTCAGAAAATGTTTGCCAATGATAATGTGACTGCAGCATCTGTGATGGTTTGAGTTAGATTTAGAGAACACCTAGACTAGACCTTGCATGCCCAGCCCCTGCATGTCTGAATCGACTCTGTTTGCTCCTGCCCATTCCCTGCATGCCAACTCGCATTCCCTTGAATTTTGGTGCCGAATCAATAGAAACGAGACAAAGAGTGTCGCTTTGAGGTAGTGAGGCTCCTGTCCAGACGCCAAATTCGCCAAATCCGCAAAATCCGCCACAAACACACAAGCAGCCGGCGGATGCCAGAAGTCGAGGAAGATGAAATCATAGACCTGGACGCTCTAAACGAAGCTATAGAGGCCAAGGAGCAGCGGGAACGACAACGACGGCGGCGTCTACGTGAGGTACTGGGGCCTGGCTTGCTTTGTGCGGGCAAACGTTATTTTAAAGATGCTGCAGTCACACAAAAACAAGTCTCCACCAAATATATGACCCTTAGACTTTTTAGTTCAGTGTTTGTTCGCATGTATATTGCAAAGTCAGCATCCTGCATGTTGCCTGTTGAATCTGACTTGGATG
The DNA here is from genome assembly GCA_949152475.1 of Terebella lapidaria. Lineage (NCBI taxonomy): Eukaryota > Metazoa > Annelida > Polychaeta > Terebellida > Terebellidae > Terebella > Terebella lapidaria. Next base: position 76,748,922 of record OX424555.1, read on the forward strand.
TATTAACTGTTCTTTTGGCAAACTTTGTTGCGACTGCTCATTCACTGTGTGTGCACATCGATTCCGATGAACTATTACCATGTTAATGGTGCTGTTTCAGGGCACGGATGGACTTTTGGGACCCCCAGGAACCAAGGGCGAGAAGGGAGAAAAAGGCAGACGTGGTCGTCGTGGTAACGCGGGTAAAAAGGTAATAGCCAAAACCTGGTGAGTCAAGTGTCTCGGCTGAAGACAGGGTATAGCAGTAAGGTTTTGTGAATTTCAAATTACACACATTCAATATGTACATGTAAACCAAACCCCTGACAACTGATCAATGGTGATAGTGAAGAAAATAAGTTGTTGTGCAAGGTGTTGTAATGATAGCTGTACTCTGGGTAAGGTAAGTAAACTTGGTTTTAAAAAAAAACAGACGTAAAGCCGAAAAGCTAAAATAAGTCTTTACCATAACCTCACATCAGGTAGGTACAGGAAATTACAAATCAATCTTAATAATAACATGTACATAAATACCAATATTCCTCCTCTTGTTTCTGTCTATTGTGCTATATTCAATAATAGTGGTGTCAGTAGTCAGTGTACATGACATTGTGTGGGTTGACTGGGTTACTGTAGGGTCCCCGGGGCAGGAAGGGTAGCGACGGTTTGCCCGGTCTCCCGGGGTCGTCCGGCAAACCTGGAGTCAAGGGTCAGGTGGGAGACCCAGGCTTGCCTGGACACAAGGTAACAGTGTGGGCAAACCCAGGCATGCCGGGAAAACCCACAGTTGCAGTTTCAGGTGTGACATGCTAATCACAGCATGTGGTGTACAGTATGGGATAATGAGGGAATGCTGATTTCTTGAAGGTGTAATATATATCGCTTCTGTAACATGGTGCAGGCTGCTCATGCTATATAAACACATAATGAATAATATTTATATCGTTAAACTTACTCAAACAAAACCTAATGGTCTGTGCGAAAGAATGTATTCAGAAAGTGAAACGGGTAACTCAACTGACCCTGACAGCTTTTCTAGATACTAATAGCTTCTCACATTGTAGCATGTTTACAAAGCACATGTGATTAAAATAATGGCATAATGATTAACTGATATTGCTGTTTCTTCTAATTTCATAACACTTGCTTGTCCAGGGGAGTCGGGGTTTGGCTGGTGAGATAGGGCCACCCGGTATACCTGGCCTGAGCGGGCAGAAAGGAGAGATGGGCGACATTGGTTTGCCAGGCCCCCAGGTACGAACAACTTGTGGTGGACAAAATCTATAACTGTTCCATGCACATTGTTTTCATCTGTATTTTGTTTTTGCACTGCTAAATTTATTTTGAAAATTATATGTTCTTTTGAATTGTTTATTTCCGTCAATGTGTTTGTTTGCTGTACGAGATTGGATTCCAAAAATTGGATCCAACTGTTTTAATGTTTTAGTAGATTATCATTTTGTTGAGAACACTTTGAGAGGTAGCCCTGGACTACTCGTACCTGTGCTGGCAAACTTTGACAGAAGTTGCCACCAGCTCCTCCAGCCAGTCTTACTGTCTGTCTTCTGTCCGTTTTTCACTCCATTCTTGTGTTGTGCCATGATGTGTGTTGTATTTGCTTTATATCTGATTTTTTTAACTCCATTCTGTTTGTCTTTGTAATCACAACATGAAAATCTAATATCATGCTTTTCACCAGCAAAAAATACTTTCTTATTTTGTTGACTTTGAAACAATTCAGCGATATGGTACAGATAAGCTTCATCGATTCTTGGGCAAAATGTGTTATCAAGTACATGTATACTAATCAGTTCATGCTAAAACATCAAACAGAAATATCATGTATGTACAGGAATATACTAAATTGGCAGGAAAAAATCTATAATGTGGCATGAAATTACAAACACAGGGTAGGGACGGAGTGCCAGGAAAAGACGGTTTGAACGGACAGGTCGGAGCGACTGGATCAGCTGTGAGTACAGCATGTTAGCTGTCTCCAAACAGTGCTCAGATACTCCTTGAAGAATCCCCTCGACTTGTCACCCTCACACCTCTAGCCATGTCTGTCATGCATGTCCCCACACGACCCCACACGGTGTTGAGAGATTCATGAACTATCCAAATAAATGGACTACCTATTTTAGCTCAGCTGATATCCAGCATGATGAACACCCCACAAAATAGGTGTTTCTGCCTTGGAATTATCTTCCCAGATTCAATAGTGCAACTTAGATAGTACATGTAGTAGGAATATTTCCCCAATTTCTCATTGGAAGACATCATGCATGTACTCCTTGATAAACATCCTAAATGCCTAGTCCTGCATATTAGCCATTCCTCGTCATGATTGATTCAGTTTACCCAGGACGAAATTGTTCTTTAGTTTAGGTAGTGATAACCAGTTTGGGTAGCTATTTAAAAGAACGCCTGCAAGACATGGAAGTCTCGATAAATTCCGTTTGACGCAACCTGTACTACCGTGCATGACTCATGAGGGTGTTATTTGCATGTAGTGTGTCTCACATATATTCTCTGCTTTCTCAAACAGCTATAATGTAGTATAGATGTACATTTGAAAACATGTTTTCTCAAATTTCTTTTAGTTCTATGCCTAGGGATCTATACATATAATCACAAATTTCTCTGCAATACTCAATATTTCATATATCTACATTGAATGCATATTTAGTACTCACTATCAAGTGAAATAACATTATAATACTCCGTGGTGATGAGTCTTCATCTCTCTCAATGACCTGCTAACTCCAGGGAGCACCGGGTCAGAAGGGTAACCAAGGTGACCAGGGTCCCCCAGGTCTCGACGGGACAATAGGACCCCCAGGCTTGCCAGGACCCCCAGTAAGTATAACTGCCCCCCCCTCCCTTCAGGCTTGCCAAGGACCCCAGTAATGCCCCACAATATTCAAAGGTGACCCCCAAGGCTTACCAAAACTGACCTCCTCAAGCTTACGAGGGCCCACAGTAAGTATAGCTGACCACCCAGGCTTGCCAGGGCCCCTAGTAAGTAAGGACCACCAAAAATATAAAGGTCTCTCAGTAAGTATACTAGTAGCAGAAACCTATTATGGGTTTCTGCTAGTAGCTATACCTCAGGTTCCAGATGAGACTGGTGTCTTTGACTCACTAGATTCGTTCTGTGTTCCAGGGTGAAGCTGCTATCATTGAGGGTGGAAGTGGTGAAGGAGTAAGTATGATTTTGTATATCAATTGATGAAAAATTGTAGATAATACAAATATATATATTTCTGTAGAATTTTTATCTGATTTGATCTAAAGTAATATTTTTTTGTTGCAATGATATTATGATTATTTGATGTACGAGTGGTCTGATCACCTCTATATTTTACGTCAAACTTCAGATTCCAGGACCGCCGGGACCTCCAGGATCTTTGGTAACCAATACCCACCCCTGGCATCCTCTCGAACACTTCCCTCTTCCCAACCTCCCACTGCACCCCCACTCGCCTTATACCCTTTGTAACGATATATATCTTGGTGGAACCAGGGCTAGAATTTCGGCAAGAATCAGAGACAGGGTTTCTCACCAATACTGCAAATACATTGTAGAACTCGGTTCTCCTGTATGCACACTTCGTTACCAGTAGGATAGAATTTTCACAAAATGCATGTTTTGAAATTCTAGCCCTGGACACCCTGGTGACAAACCATTTATTATTGTATCCCCCAAACGAATTTCGCTGCATATTATGGATTTGACTATGTTGCACATCTAGTTGGTCATAATTGTATAGTCATTATTACCATGTTGCGTGCATTCAGCAAGTGAAACCTCAAAGTTTTTGTATTAAATTTTCTCTAGTGTTACCAGGTTCGTTGCTGAAGATCATCGTACCTGTACCAAGTGTCCCATGCATGAACCTGCACTTTTCCACACAGTACGCTTCTCCCATGTTTGTTGCATTGTGAATTGATCATCACCCCCCCCCCCCCCCACAGTGTGACCACTTCCACATTAAAGTAGCAACTCCAGTCCTCAGGTACCTGCATGTTTTATACAAACTCCTGTGTTTCAGCATGAATAGCTTTGGAATTTCTACAATACCTGTAGTTAGAAATTATTATAAACTAGTTTGTGAATACTTGCACTTTGGTATTTGCACTTTGGTATTTATATATCATTTTTCCAAGCAAAATCTCTTCTAGATGTTGAACATACAGTAGTCTATCCAAATTTTGATTTCTATTAGATGAAGCGCCTATGTTTAAGATTTTCTATTCTCAGTATTAAATTACTACAATCATGTAGTAAATCTATATGCAATGCTCTAACTCCCATGATTTAACTCCTATTCCACCGTGACAGGGTCCAATGGGCTTGCAAGGACCTCCAGGCTTCAAGGTATGACTGCGCCAATCTCAGGAAGGCTTCCCTCACATCACTTCATTGAATCCAGAAAATTGACCAGTTACTTTTCTCATGTATGGATTGATTCGAGAGCTGAACTTCGATTTGTTGGAAAAAGTTCAGAATATAAGCATTTCCACAATATGAAATGGATTTCATGAAGTGATGAGAAGGAAATCTGAAAAATATATAATGAATTTTGGTATATGTTTGTTTCTCAGAGATTTTCCAATTTTCAGGTGCTGGACTTCAAGTGTCTATTTTCATCAGCTGGCAGTGTTTTTGTTTTGATACTTTTGTGAATATATATAGGGTGATAAGAACGATGTGTGATACTGTTATTCTAGCCCTGCCCAACAAATACGACAGCAGAAGTGTGTATGGAAATGATCAAGCAAGTGGCAGAACATATACAGAAGGTCTATTTGTAAATTGATGGCAAGCAAACAGCTTAGTGATACTAATACCGATACAAAATCTGCTCAGTTGGGACCTGATTCGAAATATTAAATTGAGCAGCCTCCAATCAGTCATGTACTCTGAATTTGTTCCATCGAAAAGTCTCAGGATTTGAGCCAGTTGAGCAGATTTGAAAGAGTCGTAGGTAGATGACATGCTATCAGTACTTAACTAGGGAGCTTATAGGAGGTGGCTGGCTTGTAGATATTCATGCTTACTTTCATAATATTTTGGTACTACTGTGCTTGAGAGCTGTAACATACTTCTGCTGTAACACTGCTGACCATGTGTGACCTTGACCTTTCAGGGAGAGCGAGGGTGGCAGGGTGAAAAGGGAGAACCGGTAGGCTGTCCTCTGTCTCGGCATGTCTTGCATGCACTCAGTCCATCCCACAAATTACAATGTAGAATATCCTATTAAAAGCTAAGGAAATGAATGAAATATTCAAGTATTTTAGCAAGCTTATTTATTCTATTTGAATTATAAAGTGCTATAAGTGCTTTCTATACATGAAAATTAAGTCATCCAGTCATTTAAAAACTTCCATAACCAAAACAAAATGTAGAAAAATGACTGGACAAATTGCTAAAATGTTGAAGTTCGGGTTGTGTTTGGCTGACAGGGACGCGGTGGTGACAAGGGAGATCAGGGACCTATGGGTTTGCCTGTAAGTGCTGTATGCCGCCGCTAGCCTTCTGTTAGATAGTGCATGTATGTGTTCAGTGTGGGTCCAGCTCAGACAGACAAGTCCCCTCCCGGACACGGGGTAAGTAAGCCCTCCCTGGCCCAGCTCTGTAATGACTTCATAGGCATTGGGTAGAGTCCGCTTAAGTAAACTTTTCAAAACTGTTCATGGTGTCTCATGAGGGATTCATGGTAGATTGGAGAAACATGGGTTTTAGTTGGTATATTTTGAGATGAAAGACACAGAATGGCAGGTGAGTGTGGGTGTGGTTTATTGTTGAATTAGACCCTAGCTGTCTGTCTGTGAGGTGTTTTTGTTTTTGATCAAGCCTTTCTGACCACCCCTCTTCCATCCCGTGCTTTTCCCAGTCTTGTGTTTGTGTTTTAGTTCATTCTTGCTGGTTTTTCCTGCCCTGTTGATTCTTGCATTTTCGGAGGGAAAATGGGAAGTCGTTTTTGGTTCAAACTTGTGCAAGTCTATTTAGTTTGCATGTCATGTATGGAATGGAAAAAGAAAAATCAGGTGTTAGTATCTATGTGGCACTTGGTCGTAGATATCTGTCTGTGTGGTTCTGTGAATGGGGCAAAAATGCTGCATGCTTGTTCAGTCATGTCCTTGTTTTGTCCTTGAACTGCAGGTAAAAGTATAAATTTATCATATTTTTAGTATGAAAGTAATACCAATGGAACTGTAAAATATATAGGAATGAACTTTTAATGTAGTATTTTAAAGAATTCCTGATGTAATATTGTATGGGATAATGTTATGCAAAATGGTCAATGAGTTTAAAATTTTATAATATTTTAACAGTTGACTAGTAGTTAAACATACCAAGGTATTTCTTGTTCTCAGTTATTTGGATGTCAAAATATATGATATGATGAATATTCCCCAACTGCACCAACTAGTATTACACTGTGGAAGGGTCTCCTTAAGACTGAAGTGTTTTATCAAACCTGCAGAATTATCAAGAAAGAAATGAAATTTTAAGACAAAAAAAACATTCAAAATATTCAGATGAAGCTTGGCTCTTCCCCAGTGTTATAGCAAATTATTGCGCACTTTATATTCTCTGTTTGACCAAGATATATGTCAAATTGACCAACCTGGACATTTTCCGAAATACGAAGTCTCTGATTTGATTAACTTCCAGTGTTCAGTCCAGTTTGATCAATTCTAATTGGAATAATTGGACTGTAAGATACCATTCTGCCCACTTTTTCATTTGGCCCATGTATCTCTACTGTTAATACCTGCCCCCCCCTCCCCCCCTGCCGAACTTTATGATCACACAAGAGTGACACACGGAGAGCACAACACGTGTTCAGTGAAGTGTGACCTCTTCTGCTCGCTTTTTCATGCTTGAACGAACACACGTCTCTTTTGCACTGCCTTCTGTGTGTAATCCCTAGGGTGGCTTGGGGCTAGTGGGAAAGCCCGGACTGACAGGTAAACCCGGCATCGCTGGAGCCCGTGTAAGTACTCATCCATTCCATAGGGGGCAGCACTGCATCTGCCACTCAACAGGGGGCAGCTCCTGCTGTAGATTGCGCTTTCGATATTTAGATGTTCTTTCTCATTCCTTCATCGGTCTCTCTCTCAAACAGCATGTTTTAGTAAACATAGATTACAATTCTACAATTGTATACATTCTTAACCTTATGGGTACAAAATCTATCTAACAGATTTATTCCAATTCTGATCTTTGCAAAATATCCAAATAAATTTGTGAAATATATATTTGAAACAAATGAAAGTAAAAATTATTGTTGGACAAAAAGCTTAGACAAGTAGATAATAGCAAGTAGACAACAGTATTGAGCATTTTGTACTGTCAATGCCAGTGTTTGTGTGTCAGGGCCCACTAAGGCCCTGTTCTCATCCTACCGCTGTGATATTTTCCAGGGCCCGCCGGGACCCCCCGGGCCGAAGGGAGACAAAGGCAACGACGGATTGTTTGGGGAGCGAGGACCCATGGTGGGTTAATGTGGCGCTCTTGCATTGACTTGGCTTTTATTTCAGGAATGTTGTGTGGATATTCGTATAATGAGTGCACAAGATTTCAAAATCATATGATCTCATTTATTATAGTGAAATTTGACTATGTGAAGTAGCAACAGTGACCTTTCAAATCAGCATGTCAGAGTTTATGCAAAATCTTTATAAGTTTTCATCAATGTGTTTCTGCCCCTACATTTGACCTTGAAGGTCTTCCTGCTCGAGTAGAACTATATATTTGCTATTTTAAGATTTTCTTTATCCATCTATTTCAACCTATTTGGAACAAATTCACAGAAATCATAAATTCAAATCATTCAGAAGGTACAGAGCCTCTGAGAGGACATGGAAGAAATATTTTTGGCACATTGTTATCGCGTTCCCTCGCAATCTTATTGCCTTCCCTCGCATTCCGCATCACGTTCCCTGGCAATCCGGATCGCGTACCCTTGCAACGTTATTGCGTTCCCTCGCATTCCGGATTGCGATCTCAGAAGTTACTGGCATCAGCTCATTGAAGGTTATTGCAAGGGAACGAGATCCAGAATGCAAGGGAATGCAAAAACATTGTGAGGGAACGCGATCCGGATTGCGAGGGAACTCAATAAGATTGTGAGGGGATGCAATAATATTGCGAGGGAATGCAATAAAGATATGTCCAAAAAATCTCCTTCTATGTCCTTTCAGCGGCTCCATAAGAAGGTCATTGGTGAGGTGTTCTGTTTGTCGGAAAGATGATGGGAATGTTTTTCCGATGTATGCAATAACTCAATTTTGCCATGATCAGCTATGAGAGTACAATATGTTCAGGAAGATTTGAGTATAAATACTAGAGACATACATGACTTGATTTCTACAGGGGGTACCAGGTCCTTTGGTAAGATGGTTTGAATACTTCATACTTATGATGGTAGAACACACTGGATTGCATGTGCAATACAAAATACATGTAGTGCATGTTGTGTGAGTGATCAATATTGTGTAGATTGGATATAAACTTTGAGGGTACTGGCGACATTGACCTGAGAAGTCCTGACAAGTTAATTTTGCAGACAAGTACAAAAATCAATACATTGTTTATTAAGGCATTTCGGCAGAAATGCCTTTATGGTTTTAGCAGAATTTTTTTTTTTTTTTTTTTTTTTCTTCTTCCGCCACTTTTGGTTTCCGGACGATAACTTTAGATTGCCTTGACGGATCCTTGTCAAATTTTCACCGCAAGTCAGAAATGATATGAGGAAGAACCCTATTCTTTTTGAGCCGGATCGGAGGTCCGTGAGGATGAAATCAAGGCTAATTTTAAGACTTGGTTTCCGGACGATAACTGGAAAAATATTTATGCAATAGTTGCAGAACTCTGCATGGAGGTTCATATGCCACCAGGGAAGAACCCTATTGATTTTGGGATCGATCCGTCAAACGACCTTTGACCTAGAGGTCAAAATAATTTTTTGCTGATTCATCCTTGAGGCTTCCTGCATATCTCGGAAACCGTGCGTCGTAGAGCGAAACGGACGTTATTTTCGGACACGTCGCCCTAGACAAACATCTCTAGGGTGTACTTTTTTTTAGGTTACCGGACCTATGGTCCGATAACCTATTGGCATGGCGTTGCGTCCGTCGTCCGTCGTCGTCCGTCGTCGTCCACATTTTTATCTTTTTTGTTTACGGGCGAATTCTTCTGAAATTTTGCACAAAAATACTTAAAAATAATTCAAGAAGGAGGTATTTTTTAGTTTTTTGATTTTCGCATTTTTTTCAAAATGGCGACCGTTTTCGACGAAAAATGCCTGATTTTGGACTTTGGTGGCCATTTTCTCAAAATCTGTTCAGTAACTTTTTTTCTTTTTGATACATAACACTCCTGATATGTACTCCTATGATGTCTATAAATTTCGTTGCGCTTGAATCGCTCGAAGTGGACCATTTTGGCCCAAACTCGGTCCAAATGGGACTTTGCCATGTTAAATTCTCCTATGCTTTATAATGGGACACATTATGCCTAATATCTCACTTAATATTGAGATTAGAGACTAGGAATCAATTGTGGACATATAGGAAATGATATATGCTGAATATTCTCGTGACCTTGAATTTGACCTCTGACCTCAATTTCAAGGTCAGAGCACAAAATGGCTGATATCTCGCTTATTATCGACTCTACAGCTTAGGAATCAATTGTGGACATATAGGAAATGATATATGCTGAATATTCTGATGACCTTGAATTTGACCTTTGACCCCATTTTCAAGGTCATAGGACAAAATGGCTAATATCTCGCTTGTTATCGACTTTACAGCTTAGGAATCAGTTATGAACATGTAGGAAATGATATATGCAGATTATTGTCATGACCTTGAATTTGACCTTTGACCTCATTTTCAAGGTCACAGGACAAAATGGCTAATATCTCACTTATTATCGACTCTACAGCTTAGGAATCAATTGTGGACATATAGGAAATGATATATGCTGAATATTCTGATGACCTTGAATTTGACCTTTGACGGCATTTTCAAGGTCATAGGACAAAATGACTAATATCTCGCTTGTTATCGACTTGACAGCTTAGGAATCAGTTATGAACATATAGGAAATGATATATGCAGATTATTGTCATGACCTTGAATTTGACCTTTGACCTCATTTTCAAGGTCACAGGACAAAATGGCTAACATCTCACTTATTATCGATTTTACAGCTTAGGAATCAATTGTGGACATGTAGGAAATGATATATGCTGAATATTCTCGGACCTTGAATTTGACCTCTGACCTCATTCTCAAGGTCCAAGGACAAACTGGCTCATATCTTGCTCCTCTATTGACTGTATGGCTTGGGAATCAATTGTGGACATGATATAGAAAATGATATACACTGAATATTTTGATGACCTTGAATTTGACCTTTGCCCCTTCATTTTCAAGGCCACAGCACAAAATTGCTAATATCTCGCTGATTATTGAATTTACAGCTTAGCAATCAACTGTGGACATGATATATGTTTAATGTTATATATGCTGAATATTCTCTTGACCTTGAATTGAACCAGTGACCTGGCTAACATTTAAAATATTAAACATTGTCCGGTAACCTATCTTTGGCCCTTGGCCTAATTTTTTGATCCGGCTCCGAGGTCCGTGAGGTCCGTGAGGATGATAATCGAGGAACTTGGTTTCCGGACGATAACTCAAAAAATATTCAGGCAATAGTTGCAGAATTTTGCACGGAGGTTTATATATCACCAGGGAAGAACCCTATTGATTTTGGGATCGATACCTCAAACGACCTTTGACCTAGAGGTCGAAATAATTTTTTGCTGAGTCATCCTTGATTCATCCTGCATATCTCGGAAAGGGTGCGTCGTAGAGCGAAACGGACGTTATTTTCGGACTCGTCGCCCTAGACAAACATGTCTAAGGGGTATTATGGATGAACTTTGACCTTGACCCGAAATTTTTTTGCCGAGTCGGCATTTTTCGTTTTCGTCGATATCTCGGAAACGGTGCGTCGTAGAGCGAAACGGACGTTATTTTCAGACTCGTCGCACTAGACAAACATGTCTAAGGGGTATTATGGATGAACTTTGACCTTGACGCGAAATTTTTTTGCCGAGTCGGCATTTTTCGTTTTCGTCGATATCTCGGAAACGGTGCGTCGTAGAGCGAAACGGACGTTATTTTCGGACTCGTCGCACTAGACAAACATGTCTAAGGGGTATTATGGATGAACTTTGACCTTGACCCGAAATTTTTTTGCCGAGTCGGCATTTTTCGTTTTCGTCGATATCTCGGAAACGGTGCGTCGTAGAGCGAAACGGACGTTATTTTCGGACTCGTCGCACTAGACAAACATGTCTACGGGGAATTATTGATGAACTTTGACCTTGACCCGAAATTTTTTTGCTGAGTCGGCATTTTTCGTTTTCGTCGATATCTCGGAAACGGTGCGTCGTAGAGCGAAACGGACGTTATTTTCGGACTCGTCGCACTAGACAAACATGTCTAAGGGGTATTATGGATGAACTTTGACCTTGACCCGAAATTTTTTTGCCGAGTCGGCATTTTTCGTTTTCGTCGATATCTCGGAAACGGTGCGTCGTAGAGCGAAACGGACGTTATTTTCGGACTCGTCGCACTAGACAAACATGTCTAAGGGGTATTATTGATGAACTTTGACCTTGACCCGAAATTTTTTTGCCGAGTCGGCATTTTTCGTTTTCGTCGTTATCTCGGAAACGGTGCGTCGTAGAGCGAAACGGACGTTATTTTCGGACTCGTCGCATTAGACAAACATGTCTAAGGGGTATTATGGATGAACTTTGACCTTGACCCGAAATTTTTTTGCCGAGTCGGCATTTTTCGTTTTCGTCGATATCTCGGAAACGGTGCGTCGTAGAGCGAAACGGACGTTATTTTCGGACTCGTCGCACTAGACAAACATGTCTAAGGGGAATTATTGATGAACTTTGACCTTGACCCGAAATTTTTTTGCCGAGTCGGCATTTTTCATTTTCGTCGATATCTCGGAAACGGTGCGTCGTAGAGCGAAACGGACGTTATTTTCGGACTCGTCGCACTAGACAAACATGTCTAAGGGGAATTATTGATGAACTTTGACCTTGACCCGAAATTTTTTTGCCGAGTCGGCATTTTTCGTTTTCGTCGATATCTCGGAAACGGTGCGTCGTAGAGCGAAACGGACGTTACTTTCGGACTCGTCGCCCTAGACAAACATGTCTAAGGGGTATTATGGATTAACTTTGACCTTGACCCGAAATTTTTTTGCCGAGTCGGCAGTTTTTGTTTTCGTCGATATCTCGGAAACGGTGCGTCGTAGAGCGAAACGGATGGTATTTTCGGACTCGTCGCCCTAGACAAACATGTCTAGCGGGTATTATGGATGAACTTTGACCTTGACCCGAAATTTGTCGACATTTTTCATTTTCGTCGATATCTAGTTCCTGACATGATTGTAAGGAAATAAACATTGTCATGACTGTGCATGTTTATGTCACTTCCATGAAATCTTATTGTTGAATCGATCTTGAATCGAATTTCTGGAATTACTGAAATGCTATGAATGCTGTCAAGTCCTCATGTTAGAATACATTGTACATGCATGACATATTGCATGATCTGCATCTCATCTGGAACAATATCTCGTGCAGCCTGCATGCAATTCCAGTTTGTGATATTATTTTGTTGAATTATTCTGCTCATCCCAAACTTGAATAGTAACAAAGAATTTTTGAAAAGGTAACTGCTCTTGGATGGAATTCGGCAGTGGTAGCATTAGTATCTGTGTTTGTGTACTGGTGGTAAAAGTTTTCATTGAATTCACATTTGCTTTAAATTTTTTACACCCTGATGAAGAGAGAAATGAATTCAAAGAAAAAAAATTATTCCAATTACACTCTGTATGAAAATAAATTCCTAGTCTTGAGTCAGCCAGGCACGGCAGTCAGCTATTGTCACTACCACAGTCACTTCAATTGCATCAAAATTTCTGACATATCTCAAAAACAAGCTTTCTGTTGTTTTCATGTGTGTTGCATTGTGTAAAATGTGTGTGGCAAAGAGATTTAGCAATGTTTGTAAATGGATTATGCATGGTTGTCTTGAGTTTATGCACTGATAAAAGGTATTAGTTGAAACAAAGACAAATATTGATGTTTGGGCTTACTGATCTTTCTAGCATGTGATGAATTTCACAGTAAATGTCAACAAAGTTGATGTGAAAATAAACATTATGACACCAGTTCTGTCAGTTATATTAACACGTTTTGATTGAAAACAAGCATAATAGATGATTTGATCTTTATTCTCAATTATAATTGTTATCGTTATAATTAAATAATTTTTCGATAAAAATATTTGCATAACAATAGCATGCAATGCTTATGACATGGGTTATCTGCGCACAATGCTGATATTACTGATCTGTTTCCACGGTTACAGGGCCCGCCAGGTGAACCAGGGGAGAAAGGAAACCAGGTACTGTGATAATATCAGTGTAATGTGATTACAGATGGGTTATGTTGATGTCACATAATGATAAAATATAGCATACATATCTGTAATAGTATAATACATGTAGGAATAATTGTCAGCATTCAAGCTGTGTTGATTTCGCACTTTACATAGAGATGTTTTTGTTAGTATTTTGTGAACATAGAACATGTACATTTTGGTATTCATGATATTTATATAAATCTATATGTAATATATGTTTTTCCAATCTGTCTTACATGGCCTACAGAACTAAATAGTATACATACTTACCATAAGATGAATCTAAACAATCTGTAGTACTTAAATGTGTAAACATTGTCAAGTTGTGTACACAATGTAAAACCTAACTTTGAACTGTTTATTGTTTTGCTTTTTCATTATTTTGCTCTCACAGCATAGCTTCATGTTTTCAGATCAACAAAGAATATATGTATATGCATGCATCTAGTAGTAGTTTCTGGCATTCACAGTTGGCTGTTTCTGTAATCTCAAGTTCAAAATAAATTTGGAAAACGTTACTTTTTTCCTGTTAGGAAAAAAAATTTGATTTGAGAAATTTCGATCCAATAAAAGTTTTAAAAATTAGTGCTTTGGATCAAGTCAATCGGGCCATTACAAACATCGACAAATTTGTAAAGAAAAAAAACAACAAAAAACTGGTCAATTTTCAATAAACCAATTTCACTCAAAATTCAGCTGAAACGGACATTTGTAGATAGATTTTTCCCTAGTTACAGGAATTTTCTACTGGATATTAGCAGTATGGCTTGAGTTGCCATGGCCAGTAGTTGTTACCATGGCAACTGTAGATGCATAGTCCGTAACCCAGTTGTTCTCCTTGTAGGGCTCTCGCGGCAAGCGGGGCAGGAAAGGCATCAAGGGCGAGAAAGGAGAACAGGTAATCAATGTGAGCCACCCTCGTCCCGCCCCGCCCCGCCCCGCCCACGCGCGACCTTGACCCCCAGCACAGTCAGCGACTACATGTGTGCACAGTGTCCGTCTCTCAGTCCCACCGTTCACATGACCTTGACCCCAGACCTTGACCTTTGACCCTTGTACCAATTATTTCAGGGAGAGCGGGGAAAGCGTGGAAAACGTGGTCGTAAAGGTTCACAGGTAATCGGACAACGTGCACGAGCCTAGGTGCCGTGTGGCGTAGTTGGTGTATATGTAGCGTATATATATCATCTCTCTAGCTAATGCTAACCTCTCTCTTTCATCCTCCGACTGTTGGCTATCTTTCAGGGTCGTCGGGGCAAAAGGGGTTTTAAAGGCGACAAAGGGTCACCCGGCCAGGTATTGTGGTAGTCGAACGATCACAACCACCTTTGTCGACATGTATATTAACTGCATATCCATCGGTGATGTAACGAGGCGGGGTGTGATGGCCTGTCACCCGCCCTCTGGGGCCGGGTGACTGGCCTCGATACACTACCACCTCGTGTATGTGCATTATCTGGCTGGTCGGACGGTTATCTACCATGGACACGACTCTCAGCTAAATCTGCTGTGCGCTTACTCAATAGCGTTATGTCATAGTGGGAGAGAGATTGGGGACACGTCAGTACTCACTGTGGATAGACCAGCATTCTCATTGCATACAATAAATATAATTAAGCTATATGCATGTAAAATTATACACTTTTAACTCAAATCTTGCAATTAGATAAACTGTAATATTAGTAACTGCATTTAGTGCACTTTAAACACACATTATACAACATACATCTGCCCACATCACAATTTTTTTTTGGAAAACACAAAAATGCCAGCAGATTTAGATGAGAGGGGGAAGTGATTGTGAGGAGTTAGGGCACGGGTCAGCTGTTACTTGGTCCCCCCCCCCCCCCTCAGTGGTACCCCCCTCTGTCCCTCTATGTGGTCCTTGGCTCTCTTCAAGCTTGGCTCTATCTTTACTCATTGATCCACATTGCAAACCTACAGAGAGATAACTCTTAGATCAAATTCTATTGTGTATTTTCAGCTCTGAAGTGTTAACAAAGGGGGTTCAATAAAGCAATAAAGTGCTTGATTAGGTATATGTAATGTGGATCAAATACATTCTGGTCTATATCTCCCTTTTCTGTAGGCAATCCTATTTATTATACAATTATCAGTGGTTTTGGTGTTGTTTAGTCCTTCCCATGTATACATCCAAGTGTTATATAATCACTAATTAACAAATTGTTGCTGAACAATGTTGACATGTTTCTTGTTTCCAGCAGTTTCAGTCACTTCCCAGATTGGTGGACTCATTGTAGTCAAATGATTGAAAGTGGATGATAAAGTTACAAACCTATTTGCTTAGTATGATCAAATATACCCATTCAAGAAATAGCTCGTTTGTAGCAAAACATTTTATGGTATTTGTGAATCATGAGGCAAGAATCCCATTCAGCAGAATCGATTGATGTTGAGAGAAAAGTAAGATTTTGTCTGGGTGTTGAATATATTAATGTTAATACACGCATATGAATGCACAAGGGCAAAATCAGACTTTTCTAATAAATATTAGGCATGTCTCTATTCCAAATCCTGTATGAGGGGATATGGTCAATAGAAAGTAGCAGTCTATCATATAGAAATTGAGAAACTCTTCAAGTCCTTGGATATGTCCTGACATCAATAGACCTGGATCCTATTGTACCAGTGTATATTACAATAAGTGGCTATCATAGTATGTGAAGAATTGCTATATTTGATGAATTGTATGTAAACTGAAAACTTGTCAGTTGATTCAGTCAAATGTAGCTTTTCGTATCATGTTCAAAATTTTTAATTCTAATATTTTGGCAAAAAAATTTAAACATCTCGTAATAATTTTGTCACATCTAGTGATGGACGGTGAAGGTCCCAAAACTTGGATCATGTGCAGGGAAGTGTAGCATTTAATGGCATCCAAAAATATATTATTCAGGTACATGTATTCAAAATTTTATGTTACCAGTAATATGCAAATTTTTTCATCATCTACACATCCCTGCACAAGAAAACTGGTGCTACCTAACACTGGGCTACTTGCTATGTATATCATCATGGTTACGTGGGTGGTTTGTTTCCGTGTACAGGGCATTCCCGGCTTAGACGCCCCCTGTCCAGTAGGACCCGATGGTTTACCGCTACCAGGCTGTGGCTGGAACGTCCCGAGAAAGGTATCGCCATACGAGCGAGTGACGCATGACAACTCTGCATGGAGCAGTCCCCGGAGCATTAGGACCTGTTCCCTTGCATACCCAAACTAACAAATTGTAGTCCGAAATGGAAATTTTGTCAGTCAATATAAAAGGCTGTCGGTGATTACTTGAAAATCATGACTAAAATTCACGGCCATACTCAATGCCTTTATATTGCTCTGTGACAAAGTTTCTATCTTGAAAGCAGGATTGTTTTACCTGATATAACAGTTTATTACAGGTGACCGCCATCGTGCATGCCTGGAGCCGACGATATTCTTCGACCTGGAATATTGTGATATACATCTACATGTATACATTCCTGAAAATAAACTGTATGACATTATTATATAATCGCCCCGACTCCTGCATGTAGTGAAGTGTTGTGGCATGTATTTGTCGGTGACAGGGGCAGCCCGGACTAGACGCTCCGTGTCCGCTAGACGAGAACGGACTGCCGCTGATCGACTGCGGCTACGACCCACGCCGGGGCTGGGTGTACAACGAGAAAGGACGGGCTCGCGGTCGTCACCACGGCGATAGACATCCCACCCCTCCCCCACAGTAACACGCTCGCCTCCTTACATCATCCCATCTCCGGTGTGTGCATGCATTCTACTGCTAACTAATACATGACCGGCATTACTGTAAACAGACTGTTTGTGTCAATTAACTTTTAATTTTGCAACTCGATGTTACTGAACAATACAAGTCAACAGCTATTGAAACTAGAAATGTTCTTACCTTCTTGAGAACAGAACCGATGCATGCAGTTTACGATAAGCCCATCCACAAATAGTGTCTGCTCCCAGTGTTGACCCTGGTTCACTTGTGTGATGACAGAACAAGATTGACAAGTGTGCAGTGCCTTATCACAGACAAGTGTATTGTGTTATAAAGCAGTGTACATGTATGGAACTGTATTACTGCATATTGTGCATGTACTAATTGAGTGCTAAAATAATGAAAGGTATTAATTAAATAGAACTATGTCTGTTCATTATTGTATCCCCCGAACAAAGTTCGGCGGATACTATGGATTTGTCTCCGTCGCGCCGCCGCGTCCGCCGTAGAGATTTTCTTGTGAACGCTCTACAGGTTGCAAATCTTAACCGATTCTAATAATTTTTTATACAGACACATCTTATGGTAAGATCCCGACACCAATCGATTTTGGTTGCCATAGCGACCAAATTGGCCGATTGGCGACACATTTTGTGCTCAAATTAGCCTGTTTAACACACATGGCTTGTGAACGCTCTACGAGTGGGAGTTTTCATTGAATGATCATGAAATCGCACAGGCTCGATGAGAAAGACCGTCACACGAAACCTATTGTTTTTCAGAATGATCAAATAAATATTAATTAGTTAATGGACTAACTTATTACGACCATTAAAATACCCACTTTGACATCTGTGCTCACTCCAATACCCTGTATTATGAAAGTTAATGGCAGTGGATTCTTGTTCAGAATAGAGAACTGATGTTTTGGGTGAAAACAGAACAATATTATTTAATAAGTTAACGTTAGCTTTACTAGTTAAGTCTATTATTTCCCACAATAAAAATAGTTAAGATGAGAAACATTTATTATTAAGCTCAACAAGGTAAAAGTTTCGTCCAGTACAAATTTCATGGGTGTAACCAAATAAGTTAAAATTATTTTTACTGGTTAAGTCTATTATTGACCACAATAAAAATAGTTAAGACAAGATATATTTATTATTGGGCTCAACAAGGTAAAGGTTATGTCCAGTAGAGATTTTGTGGCTCTAGCCAAATAAGTTAACATTATTTTTGCTAGTTAAGTCTATTATTGACCTCAATATAAATAGTTAAGACGAGAAACATTAATCATTGAGCTCAACAAGGTAAAGGTTTTGTCCAGTACAGATTTCATGGGTGTAACCGAAAAAGTTGACATTATTTTTACTAGTTAAGTCTATTATTGGCCACAATAAAAATAGTTAAGACAAGAAATATTTATTATTGGGCTCAACAAGGTAAAGGTTCTGTTCAGTAGAGGTTTTATGCTGTAACCAAATAAGTTAACATTATTTTTGCTAGTTAAGTCTATTATTTACCTCAAAAAAATAGTTAAGACGGGAAAAGCTTATTATTGAGCTGAACCAGGTAATGGAATTTCACATTCAAATCTAATTTGGAACATATATTCAGGTGAAAATAGACCTTTTTGTGAAAACATTGATCTGGCTCCCATTTTGTCATCTTGAAATGCAATTTTGGTCAACTTTTAATTTGAATTTCAACTTGAAACCAAGTTTGGCACATATCATGAGATAAAATATACGTTATGGTGAAAAGTTCGATCTGGCTCCAAATTTGTCATCTTGAAATGCAGTTTTGGTCAACTTTTAGTTTGAATTCCAACTTGAAATCAAGTTTGGCACATATTATGAGTTAAAATATAACTTATGACAAAAAGTTCGATCTGGCTCCAATTTCGTCATCTTGAAATGCAGTTTTGGTCAACTTTTACATTGAATTTCAACTTGAAACCTTGGCAAATATTATGAGTTAAAATATAACCCATGGCGAAAAGCTCAATCTGGCTCCAATTTCTTTAACTTGAAATGCAGTTTTGGTCAATTTTTACTCTGAATATCAACTTTGAACCAGGTTTGTCAACTATTCTGGGTTGACATATAACTTCAGGTGGAAAGATTGATCTGGCTGTAATTTCGTTATTTTGTCAAACATGTCGAAATGGAAATCCATATGCAGTGATTTAGGAGGTGATCTTGAATTTGACTTTCAATAATCTTGAAAGATCAATGCAGCAATTTTGGTGGAAAACAAAACAGTTGTGGCTTAAGATTTTACATTTCTCTAGTAATCTTTTTTAGCCCTTGCTCTAGTTTTTCATACTTATCAGTAATATATTTGGGGCAACAGGGATGATAAGGCTACGGGGGATACACCCAAGCGGTCGTAGGCGACCGGACATGTCTAGTTGATAGGAGCAAATATAACAGTTATTATATTTTGCCAGCAAACAGTTTTTGTGCGAGGGAAAACTCATTGAAAGCTCTCCATCAATGCAACACATACATGAATGCAATCATGTATAATGCTGCAATCCCAATTTAAGAAAACTTTCACACTTTGACTGGATTTCTGGTGCACGTTAGCACCTACAAACGCCAGCTGACCTTGAACAAAGACACTATAACACTAGTATAGATCTATATAGGATCTTGGAGCATAAGGTGATAACGGGCTGACCACCTATAAACACGGTGACACGCGCATGCATCAGCACACTTGTCACCTGCGGGCAGTCCAAGAGCATCATCAGTGGCCCAGCAGTGAAAGAAAGTGGCCCTCAGTAATTGCCAAACCTTCACCCTAGCCAATGTCAAATGACCAATAGACCTTGTAAGCTCCCAGGCACAAAGATTTGTCATATATATAAGACTTACAGTGGGTAAATATCACCCCCATCTGTCAGTATTAAGACAAGGGAGTAAACTTTCCAAACTGCTAGAATAATCATTACCTGGCAGGGGTTCTAGCCTCGGATTACACAATAGTTTGCCTGGTGTGCCCTGATAGCTACCAGCACATGCCCCATGCTTTGGTCAGTCAAGCAGCAATATCTGGGCTTAGATGTACCACAGGCTGAGATGCCCCCATGTTCTATGTAATCTGGCCTGGTTTCTGAGGTCTGGACACACAAGGACCAGACCCGGCACATGTGATAAGTGTGTGCTGGTTCACTACAGGTGACCGCACACCTCAGATCTCCCTCTTCATTGGGTCAGCTCGTGTCAAAACTGGCCACGGCAGTGCCGCAATATTTGCATGTACTCCACAGAAATTTGCATATATGCAAATTATAATGCACAATGAACACTGACGCCGCGAAGAAAGAAAAAAAGAAAGCAAACTGGGAGAAAACAATAAACAGAAAAATATTTATATTTCCATTGTTTGTACAGTTATAGGGGTCGATGCTGGTACAGTGAACTACTTCAGTAATACAAACTGTTTGGATTTTCTTCGTCCACTGCATAGTTACATGATAGCAAAAAAAAAATTATGTTGAAAGAATATATTTAAAATATTAATGAATTGATGCAAATTTCTCAATTTACAGCCACAGAATCCACATGGATAGTGCTTGTCACCATGGTAACCTGATGTCTACTGCAATCATCACCGTGACAACTGGATCTTAACAAGTGTGATACAAGATTTCGTGGTTTGAACGATTTGTGTCAGTAAAGTAGAATGCAGATATAATGTAATACGGATGAATGTGTATGATTTTTTTGTCCACAATGTTGTCACTAAGCAAGCCCGAGAAGGAATAATCAGATATAAA
The DNA here is from genome assembly GCA_949152475.1 of Terebella lapidaria. Lineage (NCBI taxonomy): Eukaryota > Metazoa > Annelida > Polychaeta > Terebellida > Terebellidae > Terebella > Terebella lapidaria. The sequence continues at coordinate 76,769,970 of OX424555.1, forward strand.
TAATCTTTTACAAAATGCCTTCTCATGTGTTTGTACAGGTAGCTGTTTATATCGATGTGAAACAGTCTTTTTGTTGTTTTCAGCACGAATAATGATCATGGTAACAAATTTTGTTGTTTCTGAAATTTCATGATTGAAAGTTACAAGATTGTAGCTGTCAAAATTTATCTGGGACAGTATATGCACATAAACATTTCTAATGTAAAGTTAGATCTGGAATATTCTATTGGTATAACATTATGTATTGTCATACTTTTTGAAATATAGCTAATAGTTACAAACTTGATGTAATATAAACTGGTTCTTTTGGAGAAGTGCTGATTGGACAGCCGATACACTGAAGATATGTAAATATTAGCCATGTATGTGTAATTGTGTATTATGACTATATATTTGGTGTATTTTATTTTGTCATGGTGATACTGCCCTGCTGAAATAAACCGTATTGTTATTCATGTATTTTAATTTTGTGGAATATCTTTGTTGGAATATCCATATGCAGATAGACTGTGTATGGTACCTATTGGTTGTATACTAAGCTGGATTAGAAGGTGCTTTATGGATGTATGGTAGATTGAAGACTATGCAAGTTTGTGTCATTGTGTTCACTGATATTTGTGGTCCTTTTTGTTTGTATAAAATTGTAGAAAAAGTAAATTCTAAACTTATGTTCTAACTATAGTGATTCAAAGAGTTGCTAATTACTCAATGTTTACACAGTTGAAACATATAGGTAGCTACTAATATTAAAATCAGTTTATCTAAGTTACGTCATTTTTCACTTGGGACTGCAAAATAAACTTGATTTACCTAAATTACACAATACAAATTGTTCGATCAAGCTATACGTTAAATTTGTTTGTCACATTGTTATTGCAATATTTGTATTGATAAATTTTTAATGGAAACAATCATCTATTCAAAATGATTTTCAAGTTGTTTGTTTTCAAACTGTAAATTAATTGTATGATTTTACATAATGTACATAATGGTAGAGGTAAATTCTTGTTTTTTGTTGTCAAGTATGGACAATAAACTTGGTATTTACTAACACAATTTGTTGTTCATTTCAAGGTTACATTTCCGTTAATGTCCCCAAAGAAACTTTATTCAAGCTGCTACATACATCTGTATTTCTATCTCTTCTTGAAGATGTCAGTCTTAGAACAAATCCTGTTCAACACCAGATACACAATATATACATATGTACATCTTTTGTAAAAAAAAAATATTCTTGATTATTAAATAATGCTTCAAGTAGGAAGATCCTTACGTGGCTGCTGTGTATATTCATTTAGGACCAAGAATTAAAAACTAAGATTAATTGGCATAAACTAGCTATAGGCCTACTTCAAATTTGAACATATATATAGTATACCAGATCCTGTTGCTTTGGTTTGTGATATATTAAAATACAGATGTACTGCACTAGACTCTATAGTTACAGTATAGTTTACTAGAGTCTATAGTTACAAATTACCAGACGCACCTGTCTGCAGATTCACAAATATTATAATATATATTTATACTTTGTTCTAAATGGTTGAAAACATGAAATGACTGCATAATCAATTAATTAGCTGTAGTATATTGAACAAACGTTCACCTATTTCACGGGCACCTGTCGTATACGTCATTTCTATGGAAACCATCTGACTTGCTCAGAAGCCTGTGACTTATATGATATAACAGAAATATGACGTTTCTGTATTTACTAAGTAAACACGCGCAGGTTTATTTATATTGTGTCTTATTTGAATGAAGGCAATTGTCAAAGATTTTGTAGCAATATACACAAACATTGCATAATTACAATTTAATAATCTACTGTTTAGAATGAACTAAGTGCAATCAAGAACGGCTATTTCTAAAGAACAAAGCCACTTCACTTGCTTTGTATCGCTGTTTCACACGTTGACATACCCCGGTAGATGTTTCACACATAAAGCCGGCCGGTAGGTCTCCTTCCTGGCAACCAGACACCCCCATTAACTGTAGTGGACTGAACCATCTGCCATATAAGGGACTAAATATGCAAATTTATGCGATGTGGCCTACATAATCAGCTGATGCAAGGTCGATCAGCTGTCCCTCGATCCTTTGTGCCGGCTTTTCTTGACTGATAAAAACGCAAGTTTTAGCAAGAATGCATCATTGCTGACTTCGCATACGGATGAAAAAACACTTGTTCTACAAAATCAGAACTTTGAATTGGCGGGTCAACGAATATATCGGCTGAAAACGACTTTTAGTTGTGGAAATTTTCCAAGACAATCATCGATCGGTTTTCTCGGGCGAGTTCATTTGCCGGCGAAAGCAGACACAGCACAGGGGGTACCGTGGTTTTCGTCAGTTGGCCAAGCGACAGTCAGCTGAGCGGACGTATGACGGAATCTCTGCGGTTTTTCTCAAGAATTTCTCATCATCACCGGTTATAAAATAACAAATTAACCATGTTGGGTGATCCATACTCGAACGAAATGGGACTGAGCGAGACGGCGGACTATTCGCCCGGCACTGTCCGGCGATTCAAACAGAAATTGAGCCTGTTGTTTTCTGGTTCGAAATCTTCATCCCGACTGACACAACACCCGTCCAACAATAATGTCATTGAAACAGATTATCTGAGGGGTATTAGCGACGAACAGGAGGCTACACTGAGAGAGAAAGGCATCTATACATCACAGGATGACGTCTCATTATACTGGGCAGGTATGTACAACTTTCATTTCGATACTAGTATTTGTACTGTTCTGTTTACAAGTCAGTTTTAGGGATAAATTACCCGCTGTATCTCGGTCTATTTTCGTTTGAATGATAATGCTGGAGGGCCCAAGTTCTGGTCCGAAGTGCAACGTTATCATTGGTCGGGTACGGTAACGGCATCACCAATACTTGGGAGGGTCGAATATATTTCCCGGGCTGGGTTGGTAACTGGGGAACCAAGGGGTTTCCATGGTTTTCTGGTGTGGAGGTGCCTGGGAATCGGAATGAAGGGGGTATGATGGATACATACGAGGATGGATACATCATTTTAATGAAATCACAATTTTCATTTCCCTAATTAAACCAGAAATAACATGTGTAATTGCAATCTTCCACAAATTTATGCTCAGAACTAGATCTAGTCATCAGTTGCCAATGATAAAATAAATGTATAATTTCAAAATGCAGAAGGATGTAAGAAAAAATCTGATAAAAGAAGGTGAGAGATCTGGCGTCTCTATACAATGAATGAGAATTTGCATGTTACAGTGGCACAGAGAAGAAAATAGCTGAAGCCAAAGTGAGATATCTTGGAACATAAAAGAATGAGAATTTAGTGGTATAGACAAGAAAATATAACAAAAGCCAAAAGAGAACATCCACTCAGACCTGAGCATAAAGAATTCGACTAGATGTAAGCAGTGGCAATACTGTGGCACCAACCATGAGCATTTATTGATTTTTCTAGAAATAGGTGGCATGGCCTACGTGCGGTGAAAGGATTTTGCATGTACATGTCTATCTGGTGTCATACTGATTCGTATTGCATCAGTGTTTTTTCACAGAATTAACACTGGAAAACCCCGGCTGGCCTGACATCAGCAATGCAACCAATGATCGACCACATTTAATAAATAGTCAGCAATGAAATCTGCATCAACTGCCCGAAATACGGCTGTAAATAATCGTCAAAAATAAATACGGTACACTAAGAGTACATCAAGTTATGTAGAACTACATGACATACATAGTTTTGAAAGACATACCAGTAACTGAGATATATTTTACTAAGTAGTGTATGAGGGGGGTGGGGGGGAAGGCGGCGTGGAGCATTTATGAGACATGTAGTCTATTTATTGGAAAACATTGTTGGTGTTTGGCAAGTGTATATATAGTGGGTTTCTATGTAAACAGATTCGCAGCGGAAATGGTTACTTCTGGTAAACTTCAGTTCATCATTACTCATTTGTGGCATTTGACGAAGCGTCAGTGCCGGTATCTTCCAAAACAAATTGTTGAGAAAAAATAAATTGCCATACAGCTATTGTAAAGCAGGAGATGGGTTTCCGTGTACTTGTTTTTTATTATCGGATGTTTGTGGTGGGCCCATTGTCCTACATATAGGCAAGTTAGATCACCTTTTTCACACTTGTGAATCGTGATATCCTGTCACTGCTGGCTCACTGCACCATGATGTATCAGCAAGCACTTGAAGATAGTCAGCTGTAGGACGATCAGACAGCTGTATTCGTTAGTCATATGATTAGTATTGATTACCTCAATAGCTAGTAGACACTCATTCTTTCTATGAGTCATTCTTTGCCACATTTAACGAACAGAAAGGGAAAAAAAACATTTTGTAGAAATCAGTGGTTGTATGTTAATTGGAATACTAGAAGACAATTGATAAAAACACTATTACATCTAATACACAATATTTCAAGGCTTAATTATATGCGATATATGATTGATGAGACCTTTGTAATAAAAACTACCTGTTGTGAGAAAGAATCATGGTGAAAGACCTCATGACCCAAGGGGATGGGTGCATGGTGTTCCACAAGAATATAATGATCATATGATATTTGGTTTGAAATTTTAGTCATTAAATAATACAAATTCAATCAATTTATTTGAAATTACTAAAACTGATTTTCACCTTCCCTTACTGTTGTCTAGAATGTAGGTATTGATTATCAACAATAGCAAATGAGTGACATAGTGTGCGAACGATGCAATGATTTGACCACTTGTGTTTCTTTCTCTTCCCGGCAGATGTGTGTAGCTACCCGTACAGTTCCCTGGAGGACTCTGTGGATGAGGAGAAGTGGAGACAACTGTCCAGTCAGCTGCGACTACATCTCCGCTCGGAGACCACCACCCTTCACCTGGAGCTCTTCGTCCCCAGCAACCTGCTCGAGAGAATCTCCAAGGACGTCGTGCGCATGTCATGCTGCGAGCCGTCCGGTCTCCGAGGCTGCTCCCTCTTCATCAACCTGGAGAGGAAGTCCACCTGTCAGGTGACCAAGCTCGGCCGACTGGAGTGTGACGACGCCACCGTGTCCACCTTCGAACTACACTTGACACTGATTGAGGACAAGAAACGCTGGCACAGCTTCAAGGACCTCATAGCTCCAGTGCTGCCCGGCTGTCTCAACGAATCTCAGTCGCTCGAAGTGTTCATCAGTCCCGGCTACCGACTCGTCAAAAACAAGCTGTACCGGCCGAACTAGTGTCACACACGTGGAGGTCTGACAACAGACCCGGTGCTCAGGTCTCACTGCCAACTCCATCCTTCACGATGTCGTCCTCATCACAGTCACTATTGTTCATGCAGACCTTTGTCATGGTGCCTAAATCTAACCTATTGCATTGTCTGTTCTTTCAATGTTTTGTTACTTGTTTATAGCACAGACTTGTGTGTATTGTTTGACAAGTTTTGTTTGGTCATTTGAGATTTTGTGATATCGATATACTTTGATGTGCCACATGTACCAACAGAAATGTGCTTTTATGCTACAATCTGACAATCAGAAGGTATGACAGCATGAGATAACTGTATTTGAGTGGTGCTATCCAGCGATTATATGCATTGAATCCATCTTGCCCCTGACTAGTACACATCTCCTTTGCTTTATGGCAATAGCTCATGATGAACTGCTATGGGTTCAGTGGTAAGATGCTTATAGATAGTGGTGATGACAATCATACGATCAGACAGATAGATAATCAGTGATATGTGAGTTGTTGACAACCCTCCAGGATACTTGATACAGATCACACGTATTTAGATGTCTAAATAATAACACAGGCAACTAGGTAGAGGGTTCTTCAACTTGCTTTTGTCAACAAATGTGTGATGATTGATGGATGATTGATCCTATAATGATGTTACCACTTTAACTGTGAACTGGTTCAAACATTAGTTCCACGTGCTGTTACAGTGCAAGTATTTCATTTGTTCGTATATTGTTATATTGTCAAATTGCTACTTAAACCTGTATTAATTGCCAGTGTGCTTTGACTACTAGTACAACAATTTGTGTCAAGTGTCATGTAGTATTTTGTGAGTTGAACAACATTCCTGCTTGAATTGTGTATATATATACTTGTAGATAACAGAATTGTAGAGATTACAGATTCTCAGCAGAGCTACATACAGAATCTGGTCAATTCCATTGTGTAAATTATTGAGATTATTTATGTTGGGAAAGCAAATTTCATTATGAAAATCTGAAGTCAGCAAGGCTTTATGTAAATTTATTTAAACATAAGACTTGTATTATAAACAGTGTCTGAGTTGCTGCTCTCACGCAGAAAATATGAATATTTTCAACTTGATGCATAGATGGGTTGAAATAACAGTTACGGACCCAGTTAGAAGATAAATTAGCTACAAAAAGTATTTAGTATTCTAGTTGTGTTTGTTGTAGATAGGATACCTAAGTTTTAGCTAGATAAATTGCCCAAATTTATGCTGAATGGTCATTTTACAAATATTCAATCAAAATGGTGCGAATCAAGATCTCATTTGTACGATTGAAGCTTCAATGTAAAAATGAATGTGGGTTTTACAGTGTGATGCGAGATGTGCTTGCCATGCTTGTGATATACCATGTATGAAAGAAATCTGCCATGTTTGTAGCATTTTATATCTAGTCGAAAGTTGTGATGATTGGATTTTTGTATTTTGTGCAAAAAATACAATAAAATGTCGAAAGAGTGACATGTATTTATTAATTGAACATGTCATATAGCCAGGGTTCGCACGGCCCCTGGAATTCCTGGAAAACCCTGGATTTTTTCTGGTCTGGAAATCCCTGGAAAACCCCTGGAATTTTGTGATTATCCCTGGAACCCATGGAAATAAAAATTAAAATTGATCGATCACATTTATAATCCAATAAATAGCAGTGAATCAGCACAAATAATGGCAAGTATATATTTTTCACTGTGATATTAGGTTACCGGACCTTTGGTCCGATAACCTATTGCCGTGGCGTTGCGTCCGTCGTCGTCCGGTGTCCGTCGTCCGTCAACATTCATATCTTTAAAGTTTACGATTGAATCTTCCTGAAATATTGCACAAAAATGCTTAAAAATATTTTGAGAGGGAGGTATTTTTTAGTTTTTTGATTTTCGAATTATTTTCAAAATGGCGGCCATTTTTGACGAAAAACAGCTAATTTTGGACTTTGACGGTCGTTTTCTCAAAAACTGTCTGATCAGATTTGAGATTTTTGTTTCAAAATATTCTCCGTATGTACCTCTGTGATGTGTATAAGTTTGGTTGCCCTTGAATCGCCGGTGTGCGTATGGCGGCCATTTTGAATTTTCAACGGGTCGACGAAAAAAAAAAATTTCGGCCCAAATCGCATTACTATCCATTTTGGGCCATTTCTAGACAAAAAAATTTTTTTCACCCTTTGAAAAAAATTTTTGACTCGGAAAATTTTCGGCAATTTTTCCCTTCATAATGGGAGCTGCACCTTGCACCTTGTCCGTCTTATCTCGAAAAATGTCTAATCAGTTTTGAGATTTTTGTTTCAAAAGATTCCCCTTATGTACCTTTATGATGTGTATAAGTTTTGTTGCCCTTGAATTGCTGATCTCCGTGTGGCGGCCACTTTGAAATTTCGACGAGTCGGCAAAAAAACTTTTTTCGCCCCAAATAGCATTACTATCCATTTTGGGCCATTTCTAGGCAAAAAAAATTTTTCACCCTTTGAAAAAAATTTTGGACTTGGAAAATTTTCGGCAATTTTTCCCTTCATAATGGGAGCTGCCCGGACTGTACTCATAGTACGCTTGAAGATGGAGCTTAGATATTAGCACTTTCAAATGGGAAGTCATATATGAAGACTTGTCATTTTTGAGTCGAAAAATGCCCAAATTTGCACCTTGTTTGTCTTTAATCGAAAACTGTCTGATCACTTTTGAGATTTTTATTTCAAAACATAGTAGTTGGGGTTTTTGACATGATGTGTATAAATATGTATATAGTGTATAAAGTGCCTTGAATTGCTCAAAAGGCTAGAAATTTAGGCTGAATAGGCCCCAAATTTAATTTTTGGTCGTTTTCCTTCAAATTTATCTGATCAGTTTTGAGATTTTTGTTATAAAACATGCTAATTGGGGTCCCTGACATTGTGTATAAAGATGGAGTGCTTTGAATTGCTTAAAAGGCCCCTTGAGTGTGTAAATTGGCCTGCTGGAATTGGAAGTATAGCTGGTATAGCTGGAATTGGAAGTCATATACATGTATACCACATATAAATGTGGCTTTTTTGGGTGACGTTGAACTTGACGTCAGATGACATTGAGTGCTATATCTCAGTGTCATGTCCAACAAGAAATGTGTAAATTTCGTTTATAGACAAAAGACTTGTAGATAGACCTTGTATTTGTATTTTGAACATACATGAATACAAGGTTATATGCTGCACACTTAATGATGACATTGAAGTTCACGAAGATGATTGGTTTATCTTAACGTCATATCTCACCTGTCCTGTTTCAACTAAAGTTGTCCGGTAACCTATCTTAGCCCTTGGGCTAATTTTTTTACTTGAAACCACCCTGGAAAAGTCTTATTTGCCCCTGGAAAACGCATACATTTAGGCTGAATTATCCATGAAGACCCTGTGAAAAAACTATTGCAGTCCTGTATGAACCCTGTATGGTCAAATATTGCCAAAACTCTGAATATGCAGAATTAGGGCATTTCGGCACGAAATGTCCTTATGGTTTTGTCAGAATTTTTTTTTTTTTTTTTTTTTCTTTTTTTTTTTTTTTTTGCCGAGTCGGTGTTTTTCATTTTCGGCCATATCTCGGAAACGGTGCGTCGTAGAGCGAAACAGAGGTTATTTTCGGACTCGTCACACTAGACAAACTTGTCTTAGCGGTATGTTGGGTGAACTTGGCCCTGGGCCAAATTTTTTCTTGTTGAGTCGTCGTTTTTCATTTTCGGCCATATCTCAGAAACGGTGCGTCGTAGAGCGAAACGGACGTTATTTTCGGACTCGTCACACTAGACAAATGTGCCTTAGGGGTGTGTTGGGTGAACTTGGCCCTGGGCCAAATTTTTTCTTGTTGAGTCGTCGTTTTTCATTTTCGGCCATATCTCAGAAACGGTGTGTCGTAGAGCGAAACGGATGTTATTTTCGGACTCGTCACACTAGACAAATATGCCTTAGGGGTGTGTTGGGTGAACTTGGCCCTGGGCCAAATTTTTTTTTGCTGAGTCGGCGTTTTTCATTTTCGGCCATATCTCGGAAATGGTGCGTCGTAGAGCGAAACGGACATTATTTTCGGACTCGTCACACTAGACAAACTTGTCTTAGGGATATGTTGGGGTGAACTTGGCCCTGGGCCAAATTTTTTTTTGCTGAGTCGGCGTTTTTCATTTTCGGCCATATCTCGGAAACGGTGCGTCGTAGAGCGAAACAGACATTATTTTCGGACTCGTCACACTAGACAAACTTGTCTTAGGGATATGTTGGGGTGAACTTGGCCCTGGGCCAAATTTTTTCTTGTTGAGTCGGCGTTTTTCATTTTCGGCCATATCTCGGAAACGGTGCATCGTAGAGCGAAACGGAGGTTATTTTCAGACTCGTCACACTAGACAAACTTGTCTTAGGGGTATGTTGGGTGAACTTGGCCCTGGGCCAAATTTTTTCTTGTTGAATCGGCGTTTTTCATTTTCGGCCATATCTCGGAAACGGTGCGTCGTAGAGCGAAACGGACATTATTTTTGGACTCGTGACACTAGACAAACATGCCTTAAGGGTATGTTGGGTGAACTTGGCCCTGGGCCAATTTTTTTTTTTGCTGAGCCGGCGTTTTTCATTTTCGGCCATATCTCGGAATTGGTGCGTCGTAAAGCGAAACGGACGTTATTTTCGGACTCGTGACACTAGACAAATATGCCTTAGGGGTATGTTGGGTGAACTCGGTCCTGGGCCAAATTGTTTTTGCTGAGTCAGCGTTTTTTATTTTTGGTCATATCTCGTTTATTTTCATTTATATCTCAGAAACCGTCGTCTTAGAATGAAATGGACGTATCTACATAATCATTTTGGTTGCAGAGTTGTCAGTAATTAACAGTTCACCTGTGATTGTGTTGTGTATCGAAATGCCCCAAGGCCTCTAGGCCTTTACGTCTAGTTTGTTACAGTTATTCATGTGACATGTATCTGACCATTTTGGAAAGTGATTTCTATTTGCTCACTATATTCAAGATAACTTATTATGACAATGGGAAACACAAATATAAATAACAGCTCGCGGCGGCTTGCTCTTTTGTGGATTTGTTTCAGTTATCAAGCAATATTCCAAATTGAACATGGAAGATTATGATCCTTGTCGTATATGCGTCATTCGAAAAATATTGGAAAATAATACATTCCTACGGTGGCTGATATGTGACATCTGAATTTTTTTTGCAGGACACCAATTTTTAAAAAAAGCACAATATTCGATTCGTGAATAAAACTATTCTATTCGCAAATAAAACATTCTATTCATGAATAAAACGTTCTATTCGCGAATAAAACATTCTATTCGTGAATAAAACATTTTATTCGCGAATAAAACTATTCTGTCTGCGAATAAAACACTCTATTCGCGAATAAAACATTCTATTCGCGAATAAAACGTTCTATTCGCGAATAATACTCAATAAGTTACAATTGCTATGAGTAACAAAACTTCTATATATCACAGTGACACATCTCGAATATAATGTTTTATTCGCGAATAGAATGTTTTATTCGTGAATAGAATGTTTTATTCGCGAATAGAACATTTTATTCGCAAATAGAACGTTTTATTCGCGAATATAATAGTTTTATTCACGAATAGAATATTTAGCTATTTTTTAAAATTGGTGTCCTGCAAAAAAAATTTAGATGTCACATATCAGCCACCTTACATTCCACTTTGCAAACTGTGAATTTATGTTTCAAATAATGAGCTCAATATTATTGATGTGTATTATTCGTGTAGAACTTGATAACTGTGGCCCCTTTTTTGCTCACAGCAGCCCGGAACATGTAGAACTCGATATCATAATGTATCAATAACAGTCCTTCCTTGCTTTTAGAGAACGGGTCGTATTTGATATCATAATGCATGCATACATGCAGCCCCGTTGTGGCTCTCCGTTGGCTCGATATCGGACGTTCGCCACGGGAGAACGTCCCGTGGCGAACGTCCGATATCGAGCCAACGGAGAGCCACAACGGGGCTGGCATACATGTATCCTACATATATTAGTAGTACTCGGCGAAGAGTGATAATTGTGTACATGTAGTATATTTAGGAGTCTTGGGTTGAACGTCAAAAAGCCGTCACGCTTCCCCTTTGGTAAAAATTAATGGTGATCCAAAATATCATACAAAAGAAAACACATGCGATCCATAAGGATATTAACTGGAGAGCAAAGATTTCACATCGTGTAAAATATTCAATTAACGTGACGTTCAGGGATCGCCAAGTAAACAGGCACCTGCATTTCAAGTCAGTATGTTATATGTAGCATATATGTAGCATATTAACCATATATGATTTGTCAATTCAATATAATATATAGGTCTACGTAGGTTACGTAATTTTATGTAGACGTTGATTCATTGGCATTCTGTAATCGTAATTATATTCTGTATTGATGAATTGCTATCGAGCCCACTTGAAGACATAGGCCTACTAGTACTTACAGAAATATTTTTTTGTAACTGTCACGCTGTATGTGAATGTACAGCATGAATGGCGTTTTGAATCAAGAGAAAAGACCTTTATCTTGTATTGTCGTTAATTGACTACAATGAGAGAAACAATGGAACATTCATGTGTAGTTTATTGGCCAATTATCAGCTATATAGTGGGTCGTAAAGTCACTTACACCGGTCTCCAATACATTTTGTTTTGATCCCTCTTGATCACTAGGCCTATATAAATAATCTATAAAGGTGAATCCCATGACAACAGATACATTTCATTCTCAAGCGGACTTTCTGTGTATTAAACAAACTTAGTAAAAGATCTAGCCTACGGTAGAATTTCTTCACATGGGTATAACTGAATGCATGAGCAAAATCAGCGAAACAATTTTATGATAGGGCTACTATAGGCTATAGTACTAGTATGCATTGTTGAATTCCCTCCCCCCCACCCTCTCCCCCCCCCCCCACACATTTCTATGTTGATAATATATTTAATTCTTCTGCCTCATGGCATTACGTAAGCGTATATGTACTAGTAAGTCTGTTCGTAATCGCAAATGTAGACAAATGGTTTACCTTAATTAGTGAACGAGTATTATCTATAATGATTCGTAGCTACCCTATCATTTTAATTGGCATTCCATGAAAATCTACGTAAGATCGCTGCAGGTATAGCCTAACCAGTTTTTATTGATGGTGCATGATATGCGTACAAACGCATATCATTCACATAATAGACTGGGGAATCGCAGTGGGGCGTCAAGATGCAGTGCTTGTGCTCTTTGTGTATGAATGCACACAAAAGGCGGGAAATGCAGGTGCCCGTGAATTTCATAATTCTTTCCCGCCATTTTCAAATTCCCATGCTGGTAGCGCTACCTGGTGAGTGTATTGCATCTGGGTTAATAATGTAATGCAACGCGCTGATTGGTTGTCGCGGTCACGTGGTCAACCTAATTAAATGCATGACCTCGTTCTCGCGCGCCCATTCAGCGTCGGTTCTTTCAGTTGTAGCGCACAAAGATTTCAACATGGTAAGTTCGAGGCAAAATTTTCTGCTAAAATGTTTGAGTATATCTTCAAAAATGGTATCATTCGATAGCATAGAGTTTCATGCATCCGCTGGCGAAGTTTGAACTTCGAACTCGTAAAATAAACTCATATTTTGATGATTTCTTGCAGCCTGGTGGTAAAGCTGGCAAAGACTCTGGCAAGGCGAAGGCCAAGGCTGTCTCTCGGTCTGCGCGGGCTGGTTTACAAGTGAGTTATTTCATGGAATAAAGAATGATAGCTTTGTTTATGCGTGCTTATATGCAGTAATTGGACTAGTTATGGGGCACCGTTTCTCATTTGCTGATTGAACTTGTGTTGTCGTTTTCCCCGCAGTTTCCCGTCGGTCGTATTCACCGACATTTGAAAAACAGGACCACAAGCCATGGCCGCGTCGGAGCAACTGCCGCTGTTTACAGCGCGGCCATTCTGGAATATTTGACTGCTGAGGTAGGTGTCTAGCCGTCTAGGCGGTTAATTCTAGCCATTTTAGTCATGGAGTATTGATAAGGATACTCGGATGATCATAATTTGTCCAAAATCGATAGGTCGTGTCTTTGTTTACATTCACAAATTTCGCGGGAAATTCAGGAAACGAGGCTCTACTACAGTCACAGTGGTGGACCTAGAATCTAGATTTTGATTGACTTTTTTTGTCGGACATTCAGCAGAATTCTGATACGGGAGGCATTTCCTCTTGCGGCCTTTGGCTCTCAAGAGAATGTTTGTCTAGTCAAGATCCAGAGGCCCATTAGATCTGGATCTAATTAATATATTTAATGTAGATCTACCAAATTCTTGCATATTGATTGTGAAACTTATATATAGATCATGCCAGTTCACTCATTACTTAGATCTACATGCTATATGTTGCTGTTTAACAGGTGTTGGAGTTGGCAGGAAACGCCAGTAAAGATCTGAGGGTCAAGCGTATCACACCACGTCATTTACAGCTTGCCATCAGAGGAGACGAAGAGTTGGACAGTTTGATCAAGGCTACTATTGCTGGTGGTGGTATGTATTTTGAAGGACTTTCTAGAAGTCATTTTCAAATTTGTAATTCTGAGTGATGAGCTTGGGTTTTACTGCATCCATGTAAAAACTACATCTCTACTTCTTCTTTTCAGGTGTTATTCCACATATTCACAAGTCACTGATTGGCAAGAAAGGATCCCAAAAGACCACATAATTCATCAACTAAAATAATGTCCCCAGTATAGCTCATTCCTGGACATTTGATCGATCTTAAAAGACCACTGGACTCTACATTAATTGGCTATTCATGGATTACAAGTTTTATATATACATGTGCATTAGGCTTACGTGTGTGTTCGTTACTCGTAAGAGTATTTTATTTCTGTTGACTGTATGGAAAAATGGTATCTCGGTACCATCTGTTATATAAAATGTTTATGAATGCACATGAATCATGGAGCATCATTCTCATCTCCATTTGGCTGTTGTAGCCGGATCCCATCAATCGTCTTAGGGGTGTTGAACTACATCAGTTTTTATCACGCTACACCCGTATATATTGTGTTCTGTCCTGCCCAATGTTCTGCGTAGTGAAAGACTGTATAGATGATTAGCATTTTATATTTTAATCGTGTCATATATATAAAAGTAAGCAAAATAATAAATCATTGTACAGAATTTTCCAGTTTTGTTTGTTGGCTACCTTGGTGTAGTTCAGGTCATGGGCGAGCAAGATGTGTTGCACCATAGAAATCATACTTAAGATCTAAGAACTGCAGATGAAATCGTGGTTTATATACTTATAAAAATTAATGGAAAAACTCTTTGACCTTGAGTACCTTCAATACTGTAAAACAACTAATTTTGGCGAACAATTAATTGGTGGTAGGGCAAAAACCACCAAATTAAATCGTTCACCAAATTAACTAGATACAAGTTGAGAAATATAAGTGGTCTCTGCCAAATACTGTACAATGCCTAATTTTGGCGGGTATCAAAGCTGCTGCCTTCAAATGTATGCAATATTTTTTTCAAAACCAAGTTTTTGGGCCCAGGTATCATACACTGTGCCTTAATACTACTCGTCCACTAAATGAATGCCATTTAATCCATCTGTCACCTTTTTAATCCTTGAATATAGAGGAAGGCGCAATGTATGATACTTGGGCCAGTGTTTGTTGCACACATTTAATGCAATATAACAAAAGGTGTGCTCAATGATTTTGACGATTACAGTCCGTCCGAGTTGTCTTCATCCGTTTATTGCACATTTTTTATCGGTTTTGTAAGTAAACAAACGAAGTGTATCCATCAAACCCAAATGTAAACAAATGCCGAAATCGCGCTTAATAGTCCACATCGAGTACATCTCCAGTTCGTATGTGCATATATAGTGTAGTTGTGAGAACATAATCAGTGATATACCATGATGTGCGTGGAAATGTCAGTCTATCTTGCACATCTATGCTTTCTTTACATCTGCGTGTGATGGATACAGTTCCTGTATTTACGCGAGAACCGCCTGTTCAAATGAGCAAAATTTCCCTGAGGACTGCTTATTTTCATTACATTTGATGTGAGTATGTTTCATTCAGTTAGTTTAGTATGGAATATAGTTTTCAAAAAATATTGACTGGTTTCGAAGGCAGCTGCTTCAAGTTTGGCGGTTTTGAGCCCCACGTCATTTGGCGGAGATTTAATTTGGCGGTTTCAAGACCACTTATATTTCTTAACATATATCTAGTTAAATTGGCGAACGATTTAATTTGGTGGTTTTTCCCAAACCGGCAAATAAACTGTTCTCCAAAATTAGTCGTTTTACAGTAAGGTGGGAGTCACAACCACCGAATTCAATAGCCACCAAAATGAGTCTTTACAGTATGTTTGATGAAAATGTAGTCTTGTAGCAGGTTTGGTTTCTTAGAATTAAGATTAATTAAGTCCATATTAGAATTGGAACATAGTTATAGACGATCCTTTAGAGGTGAACTTCGTTTGTTCTTGCACTAGTTTTGTGCCAGAATGAACGACATGTCGCCTATACCTATTACAATCTGAATAACACTCGATAGAAAATGCAAACGCTAATGTGCTGGTCTATACAGAACCCAATGTCCCCTCATTATCTGTTGATCGGTTTTGTAAAATTTTGTGATTTTTGTACTGAAATTTTGATGCTCATTACCCATTGTATGACTTCATGATGTCATACAGGAATGTTGCTATATTAAGGTACATTCAGTGGTTTTTACTGATTCACCAGTATTGATGATCACTCGTGCAGCTTGATAATGAAACTATACTAAATGAACAGGAGTGGTTATAGGATTTTGGGGAGGGGTTGGGTTGGGTTGGCAAAAACCTTGATTGATATAGCAGGGACCCTTGGATGGTCGGCCGGGGGTCGAGGGCCCCAGACGCTGAAGGATTATGCAACCCTAATGATGTGTTCTAGGGCTCTCAATGGTCCCAATTTCTATGGCCTTGGAGAGTGTATGGATGCCTCATCTGGGTGGAACTAGGGTCCTGAAGGAGAGCCAAGATGTGAAATGTCGCGAAGCGAGGGGGTGGAGGCTGAGGTTTGCTTAGGGGCCCTAGAAGCTGAAGGAATATGCATGCCCATTGGTGTGTTTTTACAGGTTTCCTTTGCTCCATTTTCCATTTCAACATTTTGTGGAATGTTGCTAAGCGAGCTGAAGCAAGCCCCTGTCGGCCGGAGGTCTGGGGCCCGCTCAAGAGCCCGAGAAGCTGAAGGTATTCGCGTGCCTAATACAGCATTTCAGAGCTCTCCTCAGTCTGATTATCAAGCCCATGTGAAAAATATGCATAAAATATTACCTTGGTTTTGGACCCCGTCAAAGGAAAAATATTGCATAAAATATTACTTGGTTTTGGACCCCATCAAAGGAATACCCCATAGGGCTAAGATAGGTTACTGGACAATTTTGGTTTTAAGCATTGCAGGTGACTTCTGACCTTGAAATTTACAAACCAAGGTCATCTTTGTGAACTTCAATGTCACCAATAGTGTGCTGCATATGACTATATATGTGCATAATACAAGCATAAGCTCTGATGACGTGTTTTGTCTGCAGAGGTCAATTTACACACAAATGTGCCATAATATGACTTTTATAAGCGTATAATACAATCCTATATTTGTAACCTCTAGGTGCAAGTGTTGAAGTCTCAGCACTGTCAGCAGCCAATTTACACATTCCACGTCAGACTTTTAGCACTCAATGCCATCCGAGGTCATCATTAGTTGTTCCATATATACAACATCCTGTATGCTTATAATACAAACATAAGCTCTATCTACAAGCATTTCGTCTGTAGAAGCAAAATTGGGCATTTCTGGACCAAAAAAAATTGAATTTCTGAACCCAAAAATTGTTGTGTATGTGGACATTTCTGGTCCGAAAAATCGCGTTTCAATTTTTTTCAAAATCAACATGTTTGTGTAGGATACACCCTAATATGTCTTCAACTACAATAATGCGTCGAATCCTGATGGATATTACTAATAGGATAAAATCCTCGAATATGCTCAGATTATAGATTCTCGAGATCCCGTTTTGGGCTGAAAAACCCAGGAATTCAAAGACGAGGCTAAATTTAACATTTCAACGTCCAAATTGCCAACGTCAAAAACCGGTGAAAACAGGTTAGAAGCCAAATTATGAGTATAGGAATCATGTCAAAATTATATTGTGGATCTTTTGGTAGTCGTGAATTTGACCTCACATGACATTGAGAGCTAAATCAGAAGGTCATAATCTGACCTGAAATGTGTAAATTGGACTCTTCATTATACAAAACAATTGTAGATCGAGCTAGATTTGTATTATGAGTATATAAATTCATACATTGTATATAGTGAATCTCTTGGTGAGGTTAAAGTTGACCTCAGATGACATCGAGTGGTGAATCCAAGTCACAATCTGACCTGAAATGTATAAATTTGACTTTGCAGACAATACGCTCGTACATTGAGCTTAAGAATGTATTATGAGCATTATGGGAAGTCCATATGGTTGATTTTTAGTAACCTTGAAATTGACCTCAGATGACCTTATTGGTGAATCTCAAGGTTATGTCCAAAATGAAATGTGTCGATTGACATCTGCACATGAAAGGATTGCAGATAGCGCTCGGGTTGATATTATGAGCATATAGGAAATCATATACCGTATGACAGATCATAGAAATATTTCTATGGACAGATATTTTGATGGCCTTAAATTCGAAGTCAGATGACATTGAGTGGTTAATCAGAAGGTCACATTTGACCTGAATTGTGTAACTTCGACACTGCATGCAAGCAGCTGTAGGTGGTATTATGAACACAGGAAGTCATATATGGTGGATCTTTTGATGGTCTTGTCCTGAAGTTGACCTCAAATGATCTTGAGTAAGACGTGCTGGGTCTAAATCCGAACGTCATACCGATATTCGATCTGGAATGTGTATATTGGACTACAAAATGGCGTTGACAGAGTTTTGCTCTGTATTATCAACGTGTAGAAAGTCAAATATTATGGATCTTTTGGCGATCTTGTATTTGATCTTCAGTGAGTTTGATAGATCAAGGCAGTTTTACTGGGGAAAAGAGGCCAAGAGGCACCCACATGTACATTTGTGACGTGTAAAAGTTTCTTTGTTATGTGTTATGGCAACATTAAAATGTATGGTTTGATCAGAAATGTCTTTGTTGAGTCGGCATTCGTTTCGTTGATATTTGAGAGACGGTGCATCGTAGAGCGAAACGGACATTGTTGATTGTTACTTGTCGCATCTTGGTGATATGTTTTTTTCATCTCCACGAACCTATCCAATTTTTTATTTTTTTACAAAATATGTTGCATTCTCATTCCGAACTGAAGTCCTTAGCCTGCAGAGAACTCCAAGAACTCCAGACTCAACAACAAAATAGAAATATACATGTATTTACGAAAGTAAGTGGTCTTCAGTTAATTTTTCTGGTATAAAGACATCAATTTATTGGTCATGGTTGGACACCTTTTCTGTGAAGCGTACACCTTCGACAAATATTGCCCAACAATAGTAATACTGTCCGACAAACAACTTAACTTATACTCCGTCGTAAGGTCAATTGGACACAGACTCAAAAACAATATAGAAGTATACATGTATTTACGAATTCAAAGTGAGTGGTCTTCAGTTAATTTTTCTTGTAAGACATCAATTTAATGGTCATGGTTGGACACCTTTTCTGTGAAGCGTACACCTTCGACAAATTGCCCAACAATAGTAATACTATCCAACAAACAACTTAACTTATACTCCGTCGTAAGGTCAATTGGACACGAGTTTGAGCATACCCTAGCACGATCTCTAAAACGAATAGATATCTTACTAGTACTAGTATCAACATTAAAAAGTGCAGCACGCAAAACCGTATACTGGTACTGTAAATCATTAAAACATACAATAACTCGAATTAGATGTACATTTAAATAAATTACATTTGATAAAAAGTTTGTGTCAATTTGTTCAGTAATGGAAATAAAGTCTGAGAAGAGTTATCTGAAACTAGATTTTGAATACCCGGAATTCATGTTCATATTGACACGTCATGATTGTTGTATCATTATGATGATTATATTTTTTTCTAATGGCATTGTGTAACATATCTACATATATCTAGAAGTATGTCAGTATTTCTGATATGGGACATTTATATTCAGAATTTTCGATAATTATATAGCTTAAAACGGGAAATTCAGTATTGAATTTCAGTAAATCGGTCAAAATTGTGTTTACTGTGAAATGTGGTACACAGTTACACACAACACATGTAGTGAACAGTCATTTACGGCCTTGCAAATCACAATCAGTCGGTTTACGTCTATCGGTTCTATAATAATAATAATAATAATAATAATAATAATAATAATAATAATAATAATAATAATAATAATTCTTATTTAACGATGGTCGATTATAAACTTTTCTGTCAAATCCATCGATTGGAAGTAGCTTGTGGCATTTTCAATGAATACATCATTTGATTATCACATACTTTTTTTTATCTATACATTGGTGGAACCAATATCCTCTAATGGAATAGTCCCGGGGAATAGTAGTCCTAAATAGAAACTATAGAAAGATCGACAACGCGTTGGCGTCACCGCACATTGTGGTCTCAACGCTGGAGGGTACTTTTGTATGCTGTAGCGAGAGGTCACATGACCATTCGTACACCTAACTAATTTGCATATAGGTATCTTCAGTCTGTCGTCTGTCTGTGTGTGTACGTGACTGGGCTCAAGTTGAGCCAGTTTGGAGCAAAATAGTTCGATATTCATGGAAACTAATATTACGTATCGATAACGGTAGGTGTGTTGATCAATATGCTGAAATTTTAGCACGAATGACAACATATTTCATGGTGAAATGCGAGCTCAAAGTTGGGTGAAAACTCGCACGCTGTCTGCAGCCACTGTCAACAAAGTGCGCTCCGCACGACGTGAACGTGGAATACACAAGCCATGGAGCGGGCACCTGCTCGGGCACTTGCTAGCCATTTAATGACATTTAAATGCCTTGATCAGTATTGCTAGTCGCCACTGCAGTTCCGAATGAACTGTGAGAGTTGAAAGTATGGACATTTACATGTCGATGTAAGTGTTGATTGCCGATGAGATTGAAATCAATGCTCAATACACAACAAAGCAGTTGATCCAGCCCATTCAATAGCCGACGATTATGAACTAATGAACAGCTAATGAAGGCATGATGACAGAAGAGTAACGTCATTCATATTGACACCAACTGGTTGTCGTCAGTTTCTACTCATCATTACCAATGTTAAATAACTATTGGAAGTAAATTGCCCATTCGACTCTGCCTAATTCATATTTCTGTGTTTAAAACCAGAATAAAATAACAAATATTAGTTTGAACTCCATCTGTACATGTGTGTACTTCTGAAGAATCTAGATGCAGTAACTGGATTTTTTCCAGCATTGTAAGAGCATTCTTCATGTTTTTGGGACATTTGATTAAATGTAGCTCTAGTTGCTAGTACAGAATTTCATTTCTGACTGCTTGTATGTACGTATTGTATTTGACTGACTGTGTATTAATTGTTACAAATTTTTCAGATTGCTGAAGACTCCATGAGCTGATGACTATGCGATGGAGCCCGCAGACAGGCGACAGAATGACAGCCTGCAACAGAACAGGGAAGGTCTGAACCCGACCTCAAATCGGCAGGGATTGATTCCGAACCTGCAGCAACCTAATGCAGCCTTCGTCCAGGGTTTGGGTGCAGGTGGCAGTGCAAACAATGTACAGAGTGGTCAACATGACAAGCTCAAGGCTGAGATGCTAGCCATGATGTATTATCAGTCAGCAGCAGCACTGAACAGCTCTCACATCAGCCAGCACACTCTGCAGGGGACGCGGGGATCACAACCAATCGGACATGTTGAGAATGACGGGAATAAGTACAGACAAGACACTGAGAGTACTGGACATCAGCAGGACCCATGTGCCTCGTGCCGGTACAAGACTGGACCCTGTGAGAGTGGACATGGAGCTTGTCAGGTAGGCAGACAGGCAGTCAGATTATGTAATACACTGTGATAAAACTATCAGATCCCTGGAGGGTATTTACTGATTTACTATTCGGGAATATTTTCTATTAATACCATTGCTTTTTATGCTGAATATATTCTTTCAACATCAACAATGGGCTATTATATTAACACACATTCAATAATGGGCTATTATTAACAGCACAGAGACTATCCAAAAATTATGTACATGTATGTATTAATATTATATCTATGATCACATAAGAAACATTCAGAAAAATGCAACAAAACTTGAAATAATATTACTTAATGGTCAAAACTGAGAATGTTCCATGAAGTGAAAAAAAAGGCTAGTAGTGTAAAGAAAAGACAAGGCAGATTCCCTATATAAGGTCTCCTTGACAGTCTGGCCAGACCTAGACAGTAATTTCTAGAGGAGTCTGGGTCAGGAAGAAATCTGAGAGCCTATAAGAAACATAAAACAATATTTTTGGGAGAAGAAAGAAAAACTGCATACTGGTAGTTTGGAGTCACAGATGGCCGAACGTAAATTTAGTACTTTCAGCTCATCCAGGGTTCCAGACATACTGCTAAATGGCCCAGATATGATATCCCTGGGCCTTGTCTTCATGACTCTTCAATTACTTTCAACACTTGAAATAACTTTTAAGAAATAGTCTGCCAGTAAATTTATTCGGAAAACAAATTAAAGATACCAGGTATGGGTAATACAAACTACATGTATTTGTGTCATGCTGCATTTTTTCTTAAATGTTTTACCTTTTAGTGAAAACATTAAAAAGTTGAGTCCAGAAAGCGGCCCACTTCACAATCTCTTCAGAGTCCAGACACCTTTTCCGGCTAGATCTGTTCAGATATCATTCTTGCAGTCCCCATGGCGATATATACTGCTCAGTTACAGAAACCAGGTCATGCAGATCTATATGCATATAGCTGATATATAAAAAAAAATCTTGTATTTATGCATTTAGTATGAAAACAGAACTGAAGTACATTTGGCAGTTCATGATGTGTTCAATATAATGTCACAAACTGAAAAAAGTTAAAATTATTTACTGTTTTTTTTTCCTTCATATTTTAAGCAATTATTATACCAGTGTATAACACACAGTAAATGCAATTGGTTAATTTTTAACATACATGTAGAACTACAGAGTGAGGTCGTACATATACATGAGAGAACAGTGTATATCGCATGTAATTCATCAGTGAGTCCATCGCTCGCTGAAAGATTCATGCACTGCTGACGAAACGTGTGGTATTGTTACGGCATTTTGGATATCACGATCTGTCGTTTCATGAAAGCAAGATATATATTCTCTGACTGCATTTCTATTTTCTAAATAATATCTAATTTGACAAAATAGATCAGTCCGGACCGTAATTTCGACAAGATTGTTTACAATACCCATATAAGGTGTAAGTCGTTTCCTGTCAGTCGACTGCACACAAACGGTCACATGACCGGCCCAGACACAACAACGCGTACGAGCGAGCGTGAGGTGTTTGGAGCTCTTCAGCATGTGAAGGAAGAAAAGTACCTCTGTGAATGTAAACACAGGCCGTCATTTTCCTGGATATGACCTGGCAGGGGTCACCCAGTGCAACAGCGAAACCGTTGTCCAACGGTACAGTTCTTTCCCCTCGGCCCTCGGTGACTGACACTGCTCAGTAGCGATACGTACAAGTTCCAAAAATAATCTTGTGGGTTTTTCCGCTCACTTGTTGTTACGCAGCGTGGAGAGTAGAATGCCGTCGAGAAGTCGATGCGAACCACATGCTGGAATTTCCCTCGTTTCATGTTTTGGTTTCTGTTGTTACGTCCCATACTTTCATTTTCCCCCAGTTTTGTCTTTCCCAACATGTCTTATGATTCTTGTTTTATTTATCGTGTGGAAACAGTGCCGGCCGTGTGTGACGTTCACTTCTGAAGCAATATTTGATACACTTCTGCTGATTTAGTAATTCTAATGTAAGCGATATTCAGCATGAATTGTTCTGAGTTTATGTGTAGGCTGGCACATTTTGTGCAGGTAGGTTGTGTATTCGCATATATATATATAATTGATTGACCTTTACACATGTTCATCTTTATCAAATCATCATTTTTTTCATTGAACTGTTTCAAAGTTGATATGACATCTAATACTTTAGTGCGACAGTATTTGCAAGGATGACAACATGGGAATGACCTTTACTTCTCTAGCTGAAGGTTGTTCCTGCACCCTGCGTAGTTGACGTAGGTCAGGTAGGAACAGTCTGGGGGAGAGCACATGGTCAAACCCCCCATTGTCTTGTCGCTCAGCCGTGCGTGTTCCATGGTGTTTGCTCTTGAAGAAAAGACTCTTGGTCACAATGCATTGGTGATGGAGAGGAAATTGATGTGACTGGGTGCATGGCGTGCTTGTGAATGTGTGGGAGTAGGGGGGGGGGGGGGGTGGAGATTTTTGGCAGATGCATGATACTGTTCTCTTTCCTTTGTCCTTGGCTAGAATGTCCTTCTGTCAAGTCTTGCTCATGCAGCATGTACTTGGAGTTGATGATCAAATATTTTGGTGGAAAACCCAGCTTCTATTGAAACGGTTCATTTCAAAATATGGTTTTGATGACATTAACATTCCTTTAAATACAATTTTTAAAAGTTTTGTGTGAACCTGCTCATTTTCAGCCGAGTAGTAGAAATCATGTATTCTTGCAATTTACAGTCTGAAAAACAGGCTGAATGCACATACATGTATGTTTACGCATACATGTACATGTATAAATAGTGTTGCTGACATCATGAAATGGTGGCCACGGGTCAGGCCCTAAGCATGCACAGCTTTTCTAGGCTCGCAACAAACTACCATCTCGACCCACCGATCAGGCCAGTGTTGTTGCTGGGATCATTATCATAATTCATTACTCATGAATATTGGTTGCCAGCCAGCGAGAGAGTGCAGGGGGCCAACATAATGGAGATAGTGGGGGCCTGGGCCTGCCAGCTTGGCTTGTGTGGACTGACAGATAGAGCTAGGAGAGTGTGGCAGTGTGTGTGTGTGTGTGAGAGAGAAAGATCAATACTTTGGTTACAGACTATAGAAGAAGACTAGTGCACCCTCCCCTGCTGTAAATAGTGGCTTGGTTTAGATAACAGGACCCTGCGTTGAACTGATTGGCAAGGCTTGATAATGGCTGACAGCTAGAGTTGTGACCTGGTTGTGCGGATTTTGGAGAAATTGCAAAAAATTTCCTGGATGATTTCTCGGAATATATATGGCTAATACATTGGTTTGCAACCTCTAGCAAGGTGAAGCTACTGTATGGGGAGGATGATATGGCTGTAACAACAAAGGTGCACCTAGCTTGGAGTCTGGGGGATTGTATCCCTGCTGCTGTTGGAGAATGCTGCCAGTGATTGGAGAGGTCTAGTGAGCTTAGCCTATCCTGGGATTTAACAGGCTTCCAGGCAGCATCTACAAACTGATACAGTTCAGCATCTGTCAGGCTGAAGTCCTAAATCCTCACCTCTGGGTGTGAATTGATCAGAACACATTACTATTGTGTAATAGTGTGGATTGGATATGTAATGATGATAGTATCCAATACACTTGCCAATACATTTACCTATGGGTCTTGCTGATGGACTTAGTTTTCTTACGCAAAGATCATCAATTCTAAAGGATTGTTGGTGAAAAAGTGACCAATGGTTCCCCACAGTGACAAATAGTATGGCACTCGGGCGGACGAGGATGATATGATAATGTGCATACACATACGTGCAATAGACACTGTGATAGATGGACTCTCTGGGGCATAAGGGTTCTTCAAGGATAATGCTTTGGCGCACGACAAAAGACAATTAAATGTCCTTACCGGCACAGACCTGCACACAAGATGGCTGATGAAAACCAGGAAGACCGTATGCCTCAGTCAGACGACGGTTCAATTCACGAAGAACCGCTGAAGGTACGAGAAATATGCTTAGTTAACGTTGTTACGATACTGTGAGGCAATATTGGTTGAATGGCGTTTTTGCAGGGTAAACAGCAGTTATTGACGAAATTATTGAGCCAAGTCTTTATGCTGCTTGCACGTACAGTATTGCTAAATCAATTTCTTTGCCCGATAATGTGACTGACGTTGCAGGAACTCCACCCCTCCTGTTATCCCTGCCTCTATAGCAGAATTGTCAATGGCCTATTTCTAGCAAAGCCTGATCAATAGCCAATATACTATAGCCATGAATATTTTTTGTGACATGTACGTACATGAAATCCTTTCAATCCAGGGTCACTTATATGTAAGATAATAATATCCGTTAAAACATGTCGCTCCAGTTGTCTGCAGTGTCCTATTTCATGTTATTTAGTCGTTTCCAAATATAAACCCAACAAATTATCCAGACTGACGATGTTGGGTAACTTGGGTTTGATTTTGAGCTGATAACCGAGAGGAAATTCCACTTTTCATTCTGCGTATCCGTAGTACTCGCGTAGTAAAAGCAAAAAATGTCGACAGCGGAGCGGTGACTTAGCTCGCAGCGAGCTATCGGTAGCGTTGTCCAATCACTCGGTCGATGTGGCCGATCCTTGCTCCCTGAGTGGCGGAGACGGTGTGATTGCTCGCTGTGCCTCGCTCGCTCGTTCGCTTGCACGTGTTGCGATGTTTTGAATCGCGTCTGTTGTTACACGTGGTCCCAGCTATGGTGGCAGCTGATTGGTCGGGGCTTGTCGAGGGTGGGTCGGTGCCTTATCGTGGCGACGTTCCCGAATGAGTGAGTGAGCAAGTGAATGAACGTGTGTGCACAGAATTTTGTTTGGATTACATCCAGAGTTGTAAGTCACCGAGTCAAAGCATAACAACAATACATTTTGGCCCAAAGTGCAACGTTTCTACACCAGTTATTGTACATCAAAACTGATCGCGGAAGAAAGAGAGCTGATCAGCTTGTTTGTGTTGATTGTATTATCGTATTTAGACTCATACCTTCAGTTTTGACCATGTTGATTAACTGGAACTGTTAGCAAAATTCTTTCGAGTGAAACCTCAAACCAAAAACAATTAAAATACACGATACAAGATGACATATACCACAGTTCATTGATGGCTGTTGTAGTCCGTCTGATCTTGGCACTGTTGTTTCACAGTCTCTCGTAACAGTTTTTGGTGATGTAATTAATTTTTTTCAACAAAAATCTTCGCCACACTTGTTCTTTTACATGTAAGTAATGTACATTTATGATGGTACATTGAGTCATAATTCCTAATTATAAGACTAAAGACACTACTGTAATTGAAGTTGAACAGTAATTGAACAAACAGCAGGAGTGTCTTGACTCAGTAACGAAGCTGATGCCCTGTTTGTATTCCACAAAAGGTAACCCTACGGTAACCTCTGGAAACCAACCTAACAAAAGCTTGATGGAGGGGGGTCGGCTCAAGTTGGCAAATCACCCATCGTGTGTGGTGGGTTTTGGCTCAGGTGCACTTGTTGTGTTGTTTCGGGTTTGTGTGCGGTCATGGGCATAGCGGGTGTGCCAAAAGAGCTCACTGATATGAAGAATTGTAGTCAGACAGGGAGCAAACTTTCTTTCAGATCTGAGTTCTAGTGATTTCATGATTTTTTTCGTCAGTGTTACCCATATATTTTACTTGCAATACTTTTTATACACTAATATGTCATGAATTTACCATTATATACCACATTATACTGGACAACATTGTCAAATTATATATAAGGCAGCTACTCATGCTAATGGTTGGCTAAATACAAGTACAAAATATCTCCCTAACTTAACCACATACCCATGTAAGTTTAATTGTTGTGTAACTAATTGGAGGTGACATAACCATTTGAGTTGTCTGGTCTGCCAGTGATTGGTTTATGGCTGTTGTCACCTTGGTAACTGAATGGCTGCCTGTTGACTGCCCAGACTGTGCATTGATAAGGTGCATGGAAATCTAATTGTCTATTGCTTTGTTTCATGCCAGCATGATTGTTATGACAAATGAGTACCATGCTGTTAATTGCTGACACTGATTTCCCCTACTTGTCATCTGTATTTTTATTGCATATATATTTTATGGTACAATGCAGTTTAGGTTTTGTTAGTTTGTTACATTTTTTGCATAACATGATCTGTACTTGAGAACAGTTCATCACAAACTGATTGATGTGTATCTGTTGGCAGTATAACTTGGTATAACTTGATATAAGTACATGGAGTACTTATATCACACTGTATCATCAGCATGGAATATATACTGGTGTACCCTTTGTACACTGGTATTCAATTGATGTGAAATCATCAGAAATAATGATTATTTAGTGGAAAGAGTTTGGTAACATTTACATGATCACGAAAATCAATATGTGTGTAGTTTGAGGTATGTTGGGATACTAAATGAGTATGTGTGAAGTTTGAGGTATGTTGGGATACTAAATGAGTATGTGTGAAGATTGAGATATGTTAGCTTGAGGTATGTTGGGATATTAAATGTGTGAAGTTTGAGGTATGTTGGGATACTAAATGAGTATGTGTGAAGATTGAGATATGTTAGCTTGAGGTATGTTGGGATATTAAATGTGTATGTGTGAAGTTTGAGGTATGTTGAGATACTAAATGAGTATGTGTGAAGTTTGAGGTATGTTGGGATACTGAATGTGTATGTGTGAAGTTTGAGGTATGTTGGGATACTAAATGAGTATGTGTGAAGATTGAGATATGTTAGCTTGAGGTATGTTGGGATATTAAATGAGTATGTGTGATGATTGAGATATGTTAGCTTGAGGTATGTTGGGATATTAAATGTGTATGTGTGAAGTTTGAGGTATGTTGAGATACTAAATGAGTATGTGTGAAGTTTGAGGTATGTTGGGATACTACAGGTCTTATTTGAAGGAGAGTCTTATTAGAAGGGTTCCATTTACATGTTCTAGTCATCCTGACATCATAGAAAAAAGTCATCACAGAAAGGTGAAGTCTTTATAGAGGGGGGCCTTATGTGAGGGTGATCACTGTAGTGGCATAGGATATTGATCAGAATACATACATGCATGTGTCCATTTACATTATTTTGTTATGCCAAAAGAATGATGATGAAAACAAAGAAGTATCATCACATTGTAATTCTTTGAAATATAAGATTAAACAGTAACTTACTTTGATTTGATCGTGATCCTTCTTCTATAGCCAATCATGATAACGGTGATAATGATCAGGTATGTACTACCGGGTATTCGCCTGGTGTTGGAGAAGGCAATTCGCCACCAAGGCCATTTGTCGTGTTTGCTTTGTAATGTGATAAATTTTGAGCATGACGAAAGAGGCGCATAAAAAAGTGAACCAGACACGCGCACACAGACAACTTGGACACAAAAAGCGAACAGACAGAAAAAAGACAAGAAAAAAGTAGGGAAAGAATTGCACTACTGTCTTCTATCATGTGCGTTGCGGTTTTGGAGAAAGTCAAGTAGAGAACCAGGGGTAGTTGCTGGGACTTTGTGGAAATATCCCCACCTGTGGAGTGGCCAGACCGGGTGGCGTACATGACTATTGTCACTGCTCGGTCTGGCTCAGCTCTAAATGCATCCTGCAAATTATCATCATCCTCATCCTCGTCATCATATCATCCCATATCAGTAGACACAGAGAGGGAGAGTGCTGAAGTAAACACAGGCCTCAGACAGTGCTTGAACTCTCTGACTGCAAAAATATTGGGCTGAAGTACCTATCTAAATTTGGGATATGACATACCCTCCAGCCTTAGACCATCATCATGTAAATGATCGCTGTTAGAGGCGGATGAGAGATACCCTGGGTCGTTATGGCCCGAGTTTTTGTGCCTTGTGTTTACAGGCGTGGCCCAAGGCAATCTAGACATCATAAAAGTGGCAATAACAGTGATGATAACCAGACATGCATCACAAACATACAGAGATATTCAAATTGAAAACTGGACGTGTAGTAAATCATACTGAAGTACTAAAATCTCATTTGCTTTCCATGTTTTTCAGGTTGATTCACAGTCACATTCTGCCAGCAGTGTTGAAACTCCAGCCTCGTCTCGGAGCCTCAAGAATTCCCTGAGTGAGCTGCTCAGCGATGACGATCCAACACCTGCAGTGACTCAAACCACCACACCTGAACACCCCGCGCTTACTCTGCAACCACAATTACAAATGGAAAAACCATTGGAAACTACCCATGAACCACTGGGTACCGATGTGTTCTCTGATTCCAAGACAGAGCATCCTGAGGGAACCAAACCCGCCGCCACTGATGAGGCCATGCCCATCAGTAAGGATATTGGAACCACAATGGAAAAACCAAAGAAGAAAAAGAAGAAAAAGGCTAAAGTAAATGAATTGGGTATGCCAAATCCTCAACTTCCTTTCCCACCAGGTATGCCTTTTGCTATGCGACCTCCTTGGATGGTACCAGGCATGTCAAATGACCAGTCCCTGGCTGCCAATTCACAGCATCTGCCCTGGATGACACCAGGAATGCCACCGATGCCAGAGATGCCAGCAAGTCTCAGTCAGAGCATGCCTTTCCTGGCTGGCATGCAAATGGCTGCGTCTTCCATGCCTTCGATGAACACACCACAGAGTACTGTTGCTCCCCAGACCTCAGAACAACGACAGCAACCATGTTCCCTGTCAACCTCTTCTACCGCAGTACAAGGAAGCCCAAATGTTCCACCAGGGATTGATGTGAAATCAAGCCTCAACAGTCAGCTCTCAAGCCCAACCCCTCAAGCAAATACGTCATCGAGTGTTCGACATCCACCTTATGCTGCACAATCCATGATGTCGGCTGCAACCAATGGATCATCAAGTTTAGTTCAATCACCTTTTGTCAGTTCAGCTTCAACGAGTGTTGGAGATCACTCCACACAAAACCAGCTAAGCAGTGGCACACCAAACTTTTCCCCATCAAACCCAAACTGTTCAGCTACATATACTACTTCAGTTAGTGTTGTCACACCAAGTTCGTCTTACCACAGCCCAAACGTCCAGTTCAGCCCAACTGAGCCGACCACTTTCAAGAAGGAACAGTCGCCATTCTCAACACCTCTTGATCTCAGCAATCACCCTACCCCCACACGTTCTGCCATGGTGCAGGCTTCACCGCAGGCTCCACCCCCTCAACCATCCCCAGGAGGTTCTAGGGTTGGCATGGTGACGGATGCAGCTCAACCAGTGATGGAGCACATGGGAGATGGAAGATTTCAGTCGACATCTGCAGCACCTCTAGGGCTCCTTGGTCAGAATGTCCTGGACATGATCAACGAGAACCGCGCGAACAACACGGAACAGTCTCAGAAAGAAGTGGATCTCTCCGATAGACTACGGGCAAACCAGATGGAGCAGATTCCTAACTGCTGCTGCCTGGGCCCAAACGGTGAGAGGATAGCTGGTATGTCAAATCCTCTTCCA
Organism: Terebella lapidaria; assembly: GCA_949152475.1. NCBI lineage: Eukaryota > Metazoa > Annelida > Polychaeta > Terebellida > Terebellidae > Terebella > Terebella lapidaria. The sequence continues at coordinate 76,800,713 of OX424555.1, forward strand.
AATTTTTTCCGTGCGTTCAATGGTGGAAGGAGTTGGATGCATGCAGTTATTTGTACTAACACCTGCCACATTTTGGTACGGGTGTAGTACACTAGTTTGTACATAGATCTAGTAAGTGTTAATATTTATTTAAGGCTAATTCAATTCACATAATGATTGGTTTTATTGAGGTGGAATCTTTAGGGTAGGTAATAGCGTTATTGAAGTTGAAGTTTCACCTCAAATATGATTGTGATGTGTTTACCAGTAATCGGTGGTAATTGTGTTTCTAACCCGAGTTTGGAAATTTGCACCTCATGTCTAATGCTGCACCAATTTTTGTTTTCAGTAAATTTGACCATTTGAACAAACTTCATACCATTTTGATCTTTCAGAATTCAGAAGTGTGAATAAGAAGTTCTCTTGTATTTAACTATTTATACTATTTTTAGAGCAGATGGGTGCTGGTTGGAGTGTTCCAAACACTCTGGCTTATTAATCCATACTGATCATTGCTTAGTAGAATATTATAGTGTTACTAGAATATATAGATATTACAAAATCTATTAATTAGTTTACCAGACATCATGAACATGGAACCACAGACATGTATATTAAATTATTAATGATCATATACATGTAGTGCAAAATTGAAAATGGTGATTTGATGATGCTAGACATGAATGAATAATATGAATTTTTGTTGTTGGTTATTTTTGCTGTGTTGGTGGTTGATGGCTGTTGTATTGTGTGACAGAATCGTACAACGAGAGCAAGGAGGGTGCCTACTACACTCACCTGGGGGCAGGACCAACTATCCCGGCCGTCCGGGAGATGATGGAGAACAGGTATGTGCCATTGTCCAGCTGTACGATACTTACTGGCATAGAGTCATTGATGAAGACATCATGAATCTTACCAGTTAATCCCAGTCAGTGTTGAGAAATGATAAGTACACATATCAGTAGTCCCTTGTATCTACATGAATGGTTCTCTATGATACAGACTGAGTGTCAAGGGCAAGGAGCTGCGAATAGAGAAGATTATGTACACTGGTGTGGAGGGCAAGAGTCCTCAAGGCTGTCCAATTGCCAAATGGGTGAGTCTTCTAAATGAGCCTTCCCACCCATACAGAATATATTGAGTAGTACATGTATTGCTACTTATATGTGCTGGTGGCAGTCTTTCGCACGAATGTGTTTCATTTGCAAAAAGTATGACAGAATGATACCCAATTGCAAATCAGTAGAACTATCAGCCATGAAGTTCCTAAAAAATATGATGAAAGATATTTTCTCAATACAGGTATTTTGAGAAGTGTGACAATTATATATATGTGCAGGTTGTCAAAGTTACTGTATTTGTTTCTGAAATACACAGGTTTTGCGGCGTTCGAGCTATTCTGAGAAGGTGCTTGTGATTGTGCGACGTCGTCCCGGTCACCACTGTGAGACTGCCGTGTTGGTCTGCAGTATCGTTGTCTGGGACGGAGTCCCGCAGACTCAGGCCACAGAACTCTATGACTTCGCCGCGGCCACGCTACCAAAATACGGCTTCGAAACGGAGCGCAGATGTGGAGCTAACGAACAGTAAGTTTTTGCTAGAGTATTTCGGTTCAACAGGCTGTGAGAGCATCCTACTGGATCTTATGACTAATGCATGTTCATTTATTACATTTGCTAGGAAGACATGTGCATGTCAAGGATGGAACGGGGAGACAGGTGGTGCCTCCTTCAGTTTCGGCTGCTCCTGGTCCATGTACTACAATGGCTGCAAGTTTGCCAAAAGCTCTAGCCCACGAAAGTTCAAACTCAAGAATGAAGCTGCTGTAAGTATGGCTGAGGTGACTTGTGCAATGTCCATGAAACTGATCAAATGAAAAAAGAACATATTTTTGTATTCATTGTGTATACTTGAAACTGAAAACTGATACTTAAACTTACCTAAAATACAAAAATACATGTAGATGTTGGAATTCTTGCTACTGGTATTTTTTTATGTGTATTGCTGTGTTTAGGAGCCTACACTGGAGCACCTGCTGCAGACCTTGGCCACTGACCTGGCACCTCTCTACAAGAGTGCCGCACCAGACTCCTACAGGAACATGGTCAGTCTCAGGGCAGAAATCTTGCTGCTTCAAACTGTAGCTATGAAACATCAGTGTATTTATATGTTAAGTTTGATCTCCCGTGTTCAAGCAGTTTATAACTTTGTATTGTGTTGTTTGTGTTTGCAGACTGAGTTCGAGAACATTGCTTCAGAATGCCGCCTTGGTTACCGTCCTGGACGACCATTCTCGGGTGTGACCTCTGTCGTAGACTTCTGTGCACACGCTCACAAGGATCAGCAGAACATGAACAATGGCTGCACTGTGGTGGTGACACTGACCAAGCATCGAGGACTGAGTCGCCCTGATGATGAACAGCTGCATGTCCTACCACTTTGTGTCCTGGACCCCACGGACGAACACGGCAGCGCCAAAAACCAGTATGCCAAAATCCAGAGTGGTGCGATTGACTGGCTCACCAAGTACCCCATGATGATGCGCATTCGCTCCACCCCAAGGCTCTCTAAGAAGAAGAGGGAAGCCATCCGCAAGGCTCTGAACAAGGGGCTACCAATGCCCAACATCCGAGGTCGCGGTCGAGGACGAGGGGGACGCGGGGGACGGGGGAGAGGATCATCGTCACTTGGAGGACGTGGTGCCATGTACAACAAGGGTGCTAGTCGCCTCGCCCCTGGTGCGTCAGCAGGCTACAACGCTTGGAAAAGTCCATGGAAGAGTAACGTAGTTGGAAAGGCTCCGACGACAGTGAAACGTGTTTTCCGAGGACCTGATGGCAAGAAATACAAAGCTACTGAAGATGGGCGGATTGTCAGATTGAAACCAAAGAGTCAGAAAGCTAAGAAAAAGGAAGGGGACCCTACAGGTGTTGTCAAGCAGGAGATGCTTCCACCTGGTGGACAACTGCCATTTCCCAACCCCATAGGTCAGCTACCAATGACCTCAATGTCTTCAATGGGTCCTGTACCAATGCCACCACCTCTGGGTCATATGACAGGGCTATCACCGATGAACCAACTGCCGGCTGATATGATGAAAGCTTTTGAAGCAAATAAAACCAATCCTGGGAGGCAAAGTGCAATGTTGCCAATGCCACCACATCCGGCATTTCCTCCGATACCTCCACAGATGGCTATGCAGCAACATCCTATACAACAAGTGGGACAGGATAAGGTTCAGACCAGTAGCATTGATACTGTGATGTCTGCCAGGGTGAATACCATGCCACCAGGTGCTGATACCACACACAGTACTGGCAAATCACCTCAGGGACCTGGAAACATACCTAATACATGTGGAGATCTCAGCAATTGGTACAACAAGTGGGCCAAGTCGGTTGGAGTACCCACTGTACCCCCCTCTACTCCACTTGGTACACAGGCCATGCCCGCTGGCGTACCTGGGCAGTTTGACAATGCTCCCAGTCCATTTGAAGGCCCTCCAAATAAGACTGTGGGCAAAGGATTCCCAGCATCTTCACAGCTTCCCGATCTCCCAAAACAACCAGGAAAGTCGTCGGAATTCGTGTGGCCACAGATTCCAGGGATGCCACAACTTTCTGACCTGAAAACAGGCATGCGACAGTTTCAAAATCGAGGAAACTCATCATCATCAGATACTGTCACTGTAACAAACCCATTTGAGACTTCCCAACCGATGTCTACTGATATGGTAGGCCCACCAAATATTGATATCGGAGCCATGAACTTCAGTAGACACTCCGCCAATGATAGGTATCCAATGCCTTCCCCCGTCACACACAGATCTCCGTCATTTGGAGAATCACGTTTGATGACGCCGGGAAGTGGCCACTCTTCACCACTGATTACTGCCCACAATGCCTATCTTGGACAGTCTCCATCACCATACAACACACCAGAGCGACTCCCAACGAATGCACCTTTCAACAACTCACATAGCTATCCAGGATCTGCTGGACAAACCAGCCTGCCCGCCCACGATCACCAGAGATCAGACCCCATGTCACCTTTTGTCAGCCCAGATCGGGTGATATCTCGTCCTCCCAGTGCCCATAGTCGACCAAGTTCCCGGCAGAGTCTGCAGCCTCCAACATCTCCCTACTGTGGTACTCCTGACAGACCGGCCTCCAGGGCTAGCACAGTGCCTGGCAACCCCACACCCAGCCCTTCACCATACATGCCAGCTGTCGGATACTCTCCCTCACAATCCCCACACTCCATCCCCTCACAGTCACCACTGCCATCACCCAGCCTCCCAAACCACGCCGTGGCAACCCAAGGCTTCAAGCCATTCTCGAATGTCGAAGATCTCAATAAATCAGGAGCTGGTAGCAACCTTTCACCCTTTCCTCGTCCTGAGAAGTCTGCTCCATGTTATCGCTCAAACAAAGCAGGACAGAACGCGACTGAGGACAATGACCCATACGCGTTCCCACAGCTCGACGGCTGCTCCGACTCCCGGTCTGGCGACATGGAATACAGCCATGAGAGGGCTCCACAAGGCGGCATGCAGTTCTCAGGTCATACCTACCAGCCGCCCCAGCACAACACTCAGGGATATCAACACCATCCACAGTATCAAGTGCCTCAGGGCTATCCGCCAATGATGCCACCTCCAATGGGCCTCAGTCATGCCATGGGAAGTACACTGGGCGCCACACCAGGAACTCCATCTCACAACTCTCAGGGTCTCTATGCTGCTGGGCTGACAGCACCAACACAGCCAACCATGGGGCTTTCAAACAGGCCAATGAACATCAGTACTCAGGGTCCTGAGAAACAGGCAGCAGCATTTAGTCAGGGCCAGTCCAACACCTCAGCCCTGGATATGTTATCAGAGACAGTTAGTATGCAACCAAAGCTGAATCCCAACCAGGGTGTCCACACTGGTGGCAATCTACACCAGCCTATGTCTGGATACCCGACCAAAGTTGAACCTGGTGCTAATGTGCCCATAGGCATGCCCAATATACATCAGGGAATTAGTGAACATAATATAGCAAACCAACCAAATGTTCTGAAAGAGAGGAACTTGTGCAAGGATACCCAATGGTCAAACTCGAATATACCACCTGGCCAGATGGTGACCACACCTAACCAGCACCCAGCCAATCTGAAGTCAGGAGGCTTCAATGAGGCACCACCTGCTGAGGAACCAAAAGAACCAACTCCGTGTGACCGAGAAGAAGCAACAGACTGTGCGGACAACTTTAAGGAGAACAATATCGGTGGCGTAGCTATTGCGTTGACTCACGGCTCTGTCCTCTTTGAGTGTGCCAAACGAGAACTTCATGCCACCACTGCAGTGAAGAACCCTAACCGCGCCAGCCCGACCAGGATATCACTAGTGTTCTACCAGCACAAGAACTTGAACCACCCAAATCATGGTCACGGAGAATACGAGAAAAAATGTGAGGTCTGGCAAGAACGCCGACTTCAGAAGATTCGAGACGAGGAAAAAGCTTTGGCCCTGAAGGAGGGAAAAGCTGAACCGGCTCTACCAAATACCATGAACCAGGAAAAAGGTAGTCTTATGAGCTTCCCACCAGTGCCTGGGCCTTTCTCTGAGATACCCGGACAGTTTCCAGGGTTACCGCCATGGGCTGGAGAACAGAAGTTCATCGCTGAGGTCAAGCAGAGGAAAGATGACTTGGACTTCAAGTCTCCTCATGCTCCGATGGTGTACGACTCGGAGTTGATGAAGAACGTGCCCGGTAGCAAGTCTGGGATGCAGCAGAAGATCAGGGACAAACTAATGCAGCACAAATCTTTCGGTGCCAGTGACAATGCTCAAGACACAACCCTCTCTCAGCCCAGAGGTGATCTCTACCGACCGCAGCACTTCTCACCGCATGACATGGCCAAACTTGTGCAATCGCAGCCCAGCATGGGAGATATCTCCAAAGTTTCTCAACCCATCCCAGCCTCGGCAGGCTACCTGACATCAAAACCAGCACCTGCCCAGGCCATGCACTCGGGTATGTTGCCACCACTGACGATACCCCCAGCTACCAAACCTGTACCAAGCATGAGGTCACCGGTGACTAATATGTCACCGAACTCCAGACACTCGCAGTCACCAGCTTCTCAGGGCTCCCAGCCAAGTCCGACAGAACACCAGATGTCTCTGGGATCCACCCAGGGACATTCAATTATACACACTGCTCAGAAGGTTGGTGGTGGCGACAATGTCGCTGGAATGAACAAAATACAATATCTACTCAACCAGTATCATCAGTCTGTTTCAACGGATGCCAGTAATCCAAGTCATCAGCAGAAATCTTGCCAAACCAAACAGTCCAAGTCACATGCACGAAAACGCAAAGACAGGCCTTGGGATCAAGGTACATCTGGTGGTGTCCCCCAGGTAGGAGCACAGGTACCACCTTCACCAAACTTCAGTAACCACATGACATCACCAAGTCAAGCAGGTGTTACTCAGAGCTTACCCAATCCTCTTGCCACTGGTCAGATGCTCCCTGGGCTTCCAGCCATTGTGTCCAGAACACCTTCCCAAGAACGCAAGAGTCTTGACCAAAACCTACATGGCCATATGGCTTCTCAGCCGCTGACCTCACTTCATCAGCAAGGTATGATGCCGACTTCTCAAGGGAATCCGACACTGCACCAGCAGGCAGTGAACCTTCAGACTGGCTCTGTACCTGCGCAGAGTTCTGGTCTTCCAGGATCTGGTACCACCCAGCCGTCGTCCTGGACGAATTACTCCGGGCCAAAAACAAGCCTCCCAGGACACATGGTTAACCCAGGACAGCTGGGAACAAGCCTGCCCATCCCTGTGTCATCAGCAACAACCCCAGGGCCTACGGGTCTGGCCCCCACTCCGGCTCCACCCCCAGAGTACAAGTGGCAGTGGGACACGACGGTGCAGAACGCCAGCACAGGTACGACTACGACGCTTAGCGTCCAGTGGATACAGCCCAAACTGGCCATAACTGGACCCTACCTCAGATGGAAGTAGATCTAACTGGTTAGGGCCTGTTTCTATATTTGCCAATTGTTCTATGGGCATTATTATTACCTGTTTATTCTGCGTTTATTCTTACAATGATTAAGTCGTGATAAATCATTTTTACGATGTTTGTAATTTTTGCCTTTCCTAATAGTGTATTTTTCACTCGCAATTTATACAATTATATACTGTGTGTGATTTTATTGAAGAACATGAGATTTTTCCTGTTTATTGCTGTCAATTCGTGGCTGATTAAGTAAAGCCTAAATCAGTAATTCACTTGTTTGTAACTGTTTTAAGTGATTGCTAAAGTATTTTGCTTGATGGATACATTTGAATGGTTGATTATGTGCTCTTTGTTTTCACTCATAGCGTCAATGGGATCATATAATGTAGACTGGTAAGCATAGTGTCTGGCCGGCTGGACCCTGGAGTGACTAGATCGTGCATGTCTGGAGTCTTGCTGGCTCTGACCACCTGTCAGGGCACCTGTCAGCCCAAGTCCTAGTAATGTTCTAGTTGTATCTCAGGGATCATCTCATCAACGTCTTCAGTTCGTGTTAGTTCTTAACACCGCAGTTCTGTGTCCTACAGTTCCATGGTTTTCATGAACTTGTATGTTGTTTTAAATGTACGTTTTGCATGTTTGCATTGTCTTTGGTATGTCTGCTTTTTATTTTCTAAGCTGTTTTTTCTCTGAAATATTTCATAAATTTTGGCTTGTCACATCTTGAATCGCATGGAATATTAGCTATAATGTGGTGGTACACTTGTTATGTACATTATTTTGACACTGATGTAATTTACCACAATATTTGTGTCAAGCCAAACTTTATTGAAATGTTCATTGATGTTACTTTTCCTGTTCACGTTCTGTTTTACCCCAACCTTCCCCTATACTTTTCATACATCACACAACATTTTCTTGGTATTAAGTCCTCTGATATCGCACTCATATTAGCATGTGCATGTACTCGTAATATCAATATGGATATTCATTCTTTGATTAATTTTTTATTGACACTCAAAATTCTTTGTTGAAGCTTTGTTGAATTTGAATTGAATTTTCCTCCAGTTTTGCGAGGTATTTATGGATAAATCACTTCACTGTATAAGGTTTCGCTCAATTGGATTCCATCTTTTACCCTTTGTTATGATTTTGCTGAATGACTTCATGTTGGATTCTAGAAATGTAACAACAATGTGCTTACTGCTTTTCATGTGTTGTTGTCATCGTTGTGTTGTTGTTACGATGTTGTCCTTAGCTACCTGTGATGTTCCGTACTAATCATGATTGATTGAAGATCCAAGTATCTTCCAAATAGTACATTGAATTATTGGAAATGCCTAGATATTTATTGGTATATACTTGAGTGTATGCCAGAAAATGTGTCCATATACACTTGTATATGTCGGTATAAATTTTGTGATAATTATAAATATTATCAAAGCAACAAGTTGAAATCAGGTTGTAGTGATGTCAAGTATTGACATTATGTTAATGAGCAGGGCTTTTAAGATCTTGTATAACTGTTTGATAGATTTATCTTGAGACAGTAATGTTAGTGGTAGATCTATTTAATAACTGTATTAGCAATTACTAGTATAACACCGGAGATGTATTTTAGACATGTAATACCTCATATAAATCTGGGAGATGTATTGTATACCTGGGCAGCAATGATATACATCTGTACTACACATCATGGTAACATGTAATAACTGGAGGTATTAGTTATATTGTGGTACTGAGAGCAAACTTCAGGGTTATTGCATATAACACCGAGCAATAAATGAACGATATTAGATTATTAGGAGTTAGTGGACATGATGGTTGTTAGCTTGTTCATGCTGACTGTATTCAGACAATCCAGTAGTAGATAGATACTGTATGTATATATATATTTGAGAGATGCTAAGATATTGCTGTTGCTGTACATATCAGTGCTGCTGTAACTGTTATATTAGAGGTCACTGGTTACCATGGTGACCACTGCTGTACAAAACGCTTCCGCTCTATTTATTCTGACATGTCGGCCGCAGTTCAGTGTGTAGGGCGCACACCAGTAAATGTCGTAGTCACGTACACGCACACTCAGCAGTTGTAGGGAGAGTTCCGTTAGTTCGTTTTAGAGCCTCTTGCTGTACAATGCTGATCCAGGTCGCTTGCTTCCCGCGCTATCGATCCAGGACATTCTACGACTGATCCATGGTGTCCACCTGTATTCTCTGGTCTAGTCAAGATTCGGGAAATCGCGGCATTCTTATCCTTCTGAACTGCGGGTATAACTTGGAAATTTGTGTGAAATATTCATTTTTGGAATGTTTTTGCTTTATACACATCCCTGTTGCTGACAGGTTTTGTTTGATAATTAATGGGCATGTTTTTATACATCCTGTTTTCTCTGATTCTTTCGATTGTAGAGAGCTGAATAAGGGAGGGATGATGATGTGTATGAAAATCTGTGAGTGTTTTAGTTTCTGGAAATATTCACCACTAGTATGTACGTAGATCTATGGTACATTGAATATAGGCAGTGAATATTCACTGTACATATTTTTATTACTATTCAAATGGAATCATACTGAATAAATTGTTGAGCTGTTTGGCTCAGTGCAAACAATTTTGTTACCTTTGTACAATCTTTATATTTATACTTCATTTTGTTGTTGTTCTACAATAATTTTCTTGAGGAGAGTTTGACCAGGGTGTTTCAGGCAGTATTTATCATTTGGCATGGGGAAAATGTACTTTTGCAGGATTCAGTTTCCGCGAGACTGATCCATTTTGTAAGGCAGCATTTAAAGCACCGAAACTGTGTAAACATGCAGAAGTTTGTGTATGCTTCTGTACTAAATTTACATTTATGATATACTGGTATGTCAATTTGTGTGGAAGAAACTTGGGATGTTTGTAAAATCATTTTACTATTTATGAAGAATATCTTGTTTCCTATGTTTTTAATTGGCTTATATTATATATTGGTACATTTTGCTTGTGTGTGTTCATTATTGTTTGACTACTCTATCAAAGCATGTATCTGCATAATTTATCAACTCTTACAGTATATCATGTTTGGTTTTGTAAATATTTGTTGTGTACTATTTTAAAATTCAAACATTTTCTGTTGTGGTCTTTATAGTTTCATCACCGTTTTTTTCTAACTACATGTATACAGTAAACGTGTCTACAGACTTGACAATTGTCAGCGTGTAACACACAGGAATTACTATAAATTTTTGTATAAAAAATTTTGAACAAATTTTCATTGTATAAACTACGGTAAATCACTGCCACTATATTTAGGATTTGACACTTCATTCCGGACAGTGTATACAGGCAGCAATAATGTGTTCTGTCCAAGCTATGTTTATAGCAATATTTGATGTATCACACAGCATTGTACAAGTTGGTTTCACACGTGTATAACGATATGCATATGGGCTGATTTGAAGATGTATCGCCCTGATGCAAACTTCTATAATGTACATCATTGGTCCATATTTTACTATGAACTTGTAAACCAGGGAAACGTGTACTGGGGGCATGCCCTTTTCATGCTGTATTTTGTAATTTTTGTACAGAACATGTAATTGATTTGGAAATGTAAATATTGAAGTTCATGTATACATATTGTATAGCATGTTCTCTTGAAATAAATATTTATTGTAAATGACACAAATTGTTGTGTTTATCATTTATAATGAGTGCAGTGCACATGACAAGACCTTGAATTTTGTGGCCATATCGCAAAGACAACTCGTGGAATAAACAAAGTAGAAATTTGAACAACATTTTATTATAGGCACACACAAGTACAAAATTAAATGTAAATTTGCAATATGTTTTTCTCGTGGAACAACTTCAACATTATACAGAAATTCGACTACTCTCTCATTCTTGTTCAAGATTTCACCTTTACAATATGTGGTATTACTTTTCTGCAACAACACATTTCACAATATAATCACAAACACTGGCAATGTAAATGCATTTATCACATCCAACACCTGTGATTCATTGGTCCTATGAAGATGAAGTGTATCTATACACACTTGTCACCGGCTTTCATGAAATGTCTCCCAAAACATATACTTTCCTGACCAAATAACGGAGAAGTGTTTCGTATTATTTGTCAGACCACACTTCATGACAAGAATATGTGGTCCATGAAACAGGTTCTCTCAAATGCCACTTCTCTACATTTACAAAATAACAATGTTCTTAAAACTTCGGCTGGCATCACAATACAGGTGTCCTTTCGACAGGTTGATCGATTTTATTAAAAGTGAAAGGTTTGGGATTAAAGGTCCTAATCAGGTAAGATTACCAACATATCCATGATAGTATCAAATAATGAAGGACACAATGTTCCATAGATTGACAAACAAATGCTGTGTTATGGTGGGTTCAAATTGGAGGCTGGTTCACACAAAATTAACTTTTTGTAATAATTGGTGGGTCTCCTGACTGGTGGTTTTCTATACATGTAATATTGTATTCTATTCACATTGGTGAATGTTCCTTTGCATAAAATTTCAACAATATACGAGGTAATCAATATGACTAGCCATGATTAGAATACCAATAAATCAAATTACATCCAGAACACTCGTGTTTTACCCCTGGCCCAATATACCACAAATTATTCTTTTTGTTTTATACACATTTCATGAACAATACATGTACACACACAAATAGATCACATAATAAGTCACCAATTCTTATAATGTTGATATTACATTGAAAAAATATAAATGTACACAGATGTATGCCAATAAGAATCACACACGAGTCGTTTTTTCACCAAGCAGGACAACAATACAACAACAGACATCATCAGAGAAGGATCTTGAATCAGGATCTTTGATTTTGTAAATGCACACCAATTTTTTGTTGCAACACCAACAAAAATGTTACTTCTCTGCAAACCTGTTCAAGTCCAAAGCACTATCATTAAAATGTGCAAAATGATTCATTATCTCAACAATTTGAAATGTTGATATGATGCTTATCTGTTTGTTTTCACTGGAAGACCTTCGTATAAAAATACAACCTCGTATTTTGGTGTCTGGTTTAGAACTGAAAATCAAAGTATTACATGTATAATTGTCGTTGATATATATACATTAACTGTTGTTACTCCTTGCAATATTATTAATGATTTATCACAAATTTCATGAATGTATTTGTTCACAGAATACATGACGTAAAATCTCATAGCAGATCTAGGCTACCACAAAAAATCCTAATGACTGGTTCTTTATTGCACAAAGTTTACTAAATTCATTTAGTATAATTTCATCCCACTATTACAAAAACAAATCTGAACATACCAGTACATAGCATGAATGAAAAATCCTAATTCTTTCAAAGATTCGAGAGCATAGTATCAAAAATGATCAAGTATTTGGTCCAAATTAGTATAACATATCCATTTTGCACAAAGCATTAAGATGAATTGCACCAGAGAGCAACAAATAAGGCTATATTGAATCTTCACCAGATAATTGTTTCCATATTTGGAACATTTAAATTCTGCATGTTCCAATTACAAATTTGTACTTTCAAACGAGCATACTAACAAAACAATACATATCACACATGTCAATAACGAGTACATATATTCATTGCTGCAAGTATAGATTATAATAGCTAGATATTGGCAACTAGAATAGTGTAATATAAATGTCAGAAAATTTGTGACCGAATTTGAACACAATAGTCAAATGCCAATGCAAAGGCTGCAAAATCCACTGAATTACAATGCCCATGCAGATAGAAACAATTCAGGGAAAACTATACATATGCTATATATTATGGGATATCTGATAAACGATATTAAATACACAATAATACTTATGACAGGCAGGGTACGTGTGCCAATGCTATAATGTGCTTTGTTCTATGCTGCATGTGCAGGTGTTTGAACCGTGTTTTGCATGACTCTATGAGATTTGAGGTCCAGCAGATCTAAGAACATGAGGAATGGGGTCAAGTTTGCAGCATGGACGACACACGACAGACGACGGACGAAAGAAGGTGGACGTAGGACGATCACAAGTGTGTCGACGAGAACTCTGACAATCTGTCTTCAAGCAAATATCGCTGCCTGCGGTACCTACAATCATAGAAATCAAATTGCTGCAGCAATACATATTAGGCATTATGAAAAGTATAATTTAGTATTTCTGTATATAGTGTATGAGATATGTACCGGTACGGTCCGGTAGTGTATATAGTACGAAAGGTTGTAGATTTATTTTAGCAAATGCAACTTTGTCACAGTCATGGTTTCGTATGTATAATTATTTGTCATATTAATTAGCTTGAATGCTATGATGATGTCTTGTGTTTGCATAGGAACCTTTCTTTGAGCAGTTTGAGTTCGTGTTGCTCCTCTATCTGTAGTTTGATGAGAAATCCCTGGAGCACAGCGTCCGGGAGACTGACAAAGTGCGCCACCTACAGGCAGAAATACACATCAGTGTCACAGATATATCAGTACAAATCAAGCATGAGTGAACCCCTTCACTCCTGGATAGGACATTTCCAAACAAATAAGCTCAAATTTTGATAAAAGGAACTATGATAAAATACACAGCGGGTGATCTCTAGGATACCACAACCATGGTCATGTATCTAGTTCTGATCTAATAAAGTTTACATTTAAAATTGAATTCTTGAAGCAAATACATGATCTCACATCTTCATCGATGTCTGTGACATTTCCGTCATCCATGATGAATATTTTAGCGTTGTCCTCCAGAGGACCGAGCATGACGCGCTGTAAGAGCGGACAGTCAGGCTCCTTGAGAACTCGCGTCTCTGGATGTGATAGATCAGGATTTGATTTACATCAACTCGCCAGTGAAATTAGTTCTAATTTATAATACAAGTACATCGTGGTGTGACATAGTGAAAACTATTTGCTATTTTTTTTTTAAATTTCAAAATCATGATGTAACCATGCATTATCATAATGTAGTTTATGTTTTGACTCGTACCTCCGCTGCCTTTGACCACGCACAAACAAAACTCTCTGGGACTGTTCTCAATCTGGAATACAAACACAGAAATATCATACCCTTGTGGATTGTTCTTTGTAAAAAAATATTAGCGAAATATTCACATTGTATCATACTGACTTTGAATTTATCGAGAAGCTGTCTGATGACATCGTACACTGTGTCCAGACTGGTGACTGTAACGTTTGTTATGCTGCCGTGTGCAGGGGTAAACACACTTGTCTGCAATAACAATGCAATGTAACCTACATGAAATAGCTTGAGGAATAGCTTGAGAAATAGCTTGAGTTCACATCTGGTTAATTGTGAAGTTGTAGCATAATATTAACGTCATATTATAGTATTGATAACAAGAGAACCATGGATAGAAATGACATTTTTTACTCACATCGACATTGAAGATGTGGCCGTTGATGATGGACATACGTTTCCGCCGAGATCGTCGTTTGCCGCTGTTGCCGCGTATGACGACTGTGTTGGATTTCTGTAGGTTGGACTTGCTGGGACTCCCCGGGGCACTGTGGCTGTTCTGGGAAGTGTCGCCACCCCCCGTGAGCTCGTCTATCTCCGTACGTGAGGGCCGCATGGTCTCAGCTCCGTCACCCAGTTTCTGAGAGGGTAAATTTGTTCAAGACATGAAATGCCAAATCTGTACGTAAAAGTTGGTACAAGGAAAGAAAAGTAGGTTCTAATAAAATGTGCAATACACTATTTATTACTGTGGAATCATTGTGATGGAAAATCAAGTCATGAAAGAGAAACGTTAGCAAACCATAAATTCAGGGTCAAGTACAGATAGAATCTATGCAGAAAAAGTTTGAAGAGCTAAAATATATATGTTGAAAGCCTTATCAAAGCCAAACTAGTTTATAGCAATCTGGATATCTGGAATCTGGATTAGTGAAAGCTTGGATAGTAAGCATCGTCCTGAGAGCCAGGAATATCAAACCATGCTGCTACATCAATATGATATACATGTATCTATTATGTGTGTAATTTTGTTAACTCATATGTCCACATACCAGTAGTATGTATATAGTTAGGACTATGTAAATTTGAGTACATTTACTGTATGTTTACATGCTAAATAACAAAACTTTCTGGAAATTATAGTTTAGACTCAGGTCATGTATCCCAACACTGAAAGTGAAAGTGACAAAAATGCCATCATACATGTAACATCAATGTAAAGTGAAAGTCACATAGATGGATGCATTCTTCCTTTTGTAGTATATTTGTAGTGTTAATAGTGAGACTGCACAGAACACCATTAGTTCTTTTTGAAAAGAGGAAACTACATGCCTAAAATAGGAAATAGTAGTGATGCTGTATCCACCATGCTGTGTAAGGTAACAGCATCCGCATGTCCCACCATGCAGTAACCATGGAAACAGGCCTAACCATGCCACCATGTGTACCTGGGGGCTTTCAGTGAAGCCTGAGGCTCGACTTTTCTCCAAGCGCTGAAATGTTGTGAAACCACCCCAGTAATGTTTTTTTTGCATGTGTGCACCGGTATAAATGTACTTATCATTGCTGAGCTACAGAGATCAATTATAATCAATCAGCCTGTAACTGTACGTGATTCATTTACCTCTTCATAATTGCTACTGAAATATACAACATACATATGTAAATCAGCCAAATTTTTTGTCCCTTTTCTGTGCATACAATGTACTCTGGATTATGACCTACTGCCAGTCAGCCCCTGTGGAGTACCTGTAGGAAGTCGTCATCAAGCCCGTTGGCCATGGCCAGGCAGTAACTCCGCCGCCATTCGTCCCGTGATGCTGGACTCTCATCCCTCTCGGCAAGTTGTATAGGCTTTCGCACGCCCCAGTGGATCCGCAGCGGACCTTCCAGCACTAAACGGCCATTCACCTGATGCAAATCATCCGAAAATATCAGCCTATTAGATACTGAATCATTATTTGAAACTTCAGTGTATTTCTGCTGAAATGAATGAGGTTTTTTTTCAGTTTGTTTAATATTTTCAGTTGGATTATGATCAGTTTCAAAATCTATTCAATCGTCATAATGCTTCTATTTACCTCTTTACTACGTATCTGGAGGTTGGCAGCATCATAATGCTCATTGTACAGTCTCAAACGAGCCTGTAAATCTGGCCTGTCAAATGAATACACTATACATGTATACATTAATGAATATATATTATGTGATGATTTATTAAATATAACATTCCATCCACAATACTATTAATGTGTCCATGAAGGTCATGACGATCAAGATCAAATGGAGGTCAAGCTCAAACTTACTTTCTGACCGGTGAACTCATTTTCGCGGCTTGCATTCCAAAGTTATTGTGTGCCTCTACAGCTGAACCGTGCCCAAACATCGTGGGTCCAAACAGAGCGCTGTAGCATGGAACATGGCAGTACGGTGTGCCTTTGTGCTGAAAATGTGGCAACAAAACTTCCTCAACACAGTAATGTCAATAGCCAATAAATGTACAGAACTGAAACTGAAAACACTAAGTGTAACTATTTCCTCATACATTGTACATATATCACTAATACTTCCTATTTTTGGTTGACAGATAATAGGCTTATAGCATATATTGCATTAAATTATTCCTATCATAATTTATTACTATGTCCTGATACTTGTCATAATGCATCATACAAACACATTATCTACAACAGCTCCACAAATTCAGGCATGAACATGTATAGGATCTGCGAGAGAAAATGTCATGGAAAATAGGAGCAGAGGAAAAGAGGAAATCCCTGAGTAAATAGACTGCACACTGGTACATCTATGGAAGTACATCGTATTGAATTTCAGAAACATACATACTGAGGGTAAAAAAAGTTCACACATTTGTTAACTTAGCACGGAGTATGTTATGTTTAGCCATGTGTGCAAGCCGAACATGCACATACGTTGTGTTCACACTTAGAGTTTATTTTGCACTGGTGTAACCTTGAACATGTTAACTAATGCATTTCAAGTCACCATAGAGAAGGTGCCATATTGGTTAGGGCAAAAAAAAAAGTTTGGTTCAGGCAACATCCTAAAAATTTCTATGGTTGGTAGGTATTTTTTTTTTTAGTGTCTATCAATATTTGGATGTATAAAACTAGTATTATATCGTCAATCAATCAATGTGCATAGACCTCCATGTACACTTGATGGAAATCAAGTGACATAGTATCTTGAGTACATTCAGTGAGTGTATTTGCTTTTTGTGATAGACCTAAACAAAATCAAGCTCATGTCTGTGAAATATGAGGTAAATCCAATGACAAGAAAAACTTAAGAAGAAAACTCTTTTCGTTCGACTGTGAGCGGTCATCAAGTTGTAATGACTGTGAGCGAGGCATTCACCAGATGGCGCACATCAGAAAAACAACTACGGAAACTGCTTTCGGTAGAATGGTATAGAAAAAAAAAGGCATAAAGCTGAAAATGCTAATGATCGTTGTTTTTTTTATTATTATTTAGTAAAAAAAAAAAAACTTTGATGAAAACACGTAAGGGTCAGCCCTAATTTGCTAGGGTCAGTCGGTTTGCCTGAACCATACTTTTTTCTTGGCCTCATCCAAAGTTAGGAATATGCCTTTCAGAGAAAAAAAACTTTCCAAGAATCTTCAAAAATGTGACCAGTAAATAGGCAGACTGAAGAGCAGATAAATTGTAACAGGTAAACAGTCAGGCACTTTACAAATTTGGTAATTACTGTGAATCACCAAAATAGGACTTTTCATCATTGCATATGATCTACAGAAAAAGGAAGTTGCGAAATGAATCACCATTTTGTGATATTCAAAGATATCATTTCTTATACTGTCATTCTGAACAACCATTGGTTGAAACAAAATTAATGACATAAGCAATTGCTTTTTAAAAAATATCTTTGAATATCACAAAGTGGTAATACATTTTGTAATTTCCTATTTGTTGAATTCATAAGCAATGATAAAACGTCCTATTTTGGTAATTCATAGCAATTACCGGCCAAATCTGTAATGTGCTTGACTGTTATAGTATTTTTGCATTAGGAATCCACGACGTTAGGTAATTAAATCAAATAGTGGAATAAGCTGGGTAAATCAGTTATACCAGTGGGCGCTGTAATTAAACTAAACTAAAAAGTCTCAAAATAAAACCAATAAACTTACCAATTCATATTTCCTTACATGGTTATATTACTGAAACATTGACACAACATTGAAATGCAATCTATTGATATGACAATAAATGACAGATACTAGAAGAAAGAAATATTCACAAAAAATGCTACCTTATACCACACAAATATTTTCATGCAGCAGACAGACATTGAAATTTGATTTGAATCCCTCTGAATTAATATTTTGTGAATGAAGTAAATGTTTCATTGATGGAGATCCCACCGGAGTCGATGATTACAAAGTATTTTGTACATAGCTACAACAAAATATCACCAACTACAGACAACAAACAACAAATTCATTTACAAACGACAAGGTAACCTAACCATAAAGAACATTCATATAAAGCTGTCTGGACACATACCTGAGCATGCTGACCTGGGTGTAAAACCTTGCCGCACTCCGCACACCGTAAACACTCCCTGTGCCAGTCTTTGCCTAGTGAAGTCTTCCTCTCAGCTACAACAAAATAAACAATACTCTCTCTTCAGGCAGGCTTTAAGTGTGACAGAAACAAGGCGTTATTATGATTTATAGCGTAAAGGAGGCATTATGATAATATAGCTCAAAGTCTGTCATAATGTTCCCATACTCGTCATAGTGTTACAGAATAGTGCACAAGTAAAATCATAGGGTATTCCAAAGCCATGATATGTTCAGTAATAAGCCAGTTTGGAAATGTCTCTAGGTCAGGTCAAGTGGTATAAACAAATCGTTCATACGCACATCGGGAGTTACGACTCGCGCGGTAAACTCGAAGTGAACAAAGTAGTTAGTATCGTATAGGCAAAATCAAGTAGAGTGTCGGTGACAGTGACTCGACAATGGTAGCGTGACAACACGAGATGGCTTTGTTTATACCACTTGACCTGACCTAAAATCATTTGCGAACTCGGGTATTGGATTCAGTGGGCTCGATTGAAAAATGCATTAAATTCGCAATATCCAACTTTTTGATCGATTGTAATTTCCTCATACAAATGTAGTTAGCTCCTGTGCTTCATTATTACATAGCTGAATAGATTGCGCAAACTTCAATGAAATTCTCAAAACTTCACTTTAGTCTCCCAAAACTATTTTTGGAAAATATCTATGTGATCAGATTTTTGCTTGCTAATCATGGTCAACTGAGGTAGAATATCACGAACATTCTATTTTCCTAGTTTCCTTGTTCAGATTTCTAGTTACTTCTCAATGGTTTAGAGCCAGTGGAGACATCAACAAGAATTGTATTGTCTGCCGACAACCCTCTTGGTTCCTTGTGGCACTTTACATGAGCAATGTGATTCTTCCAGCCCCTTAGATAGCAGCCTCTTAGAGCCAACTCGAAACTGAGCTATACTGAATCTATAAGACATGCATGTGTGCCATGATACATAGAACATACAGTCACACAGATAGAATGAAAAATTTACGTTTTGGAGATTTACTATGATTTGTATGTTTAGAACTTGTCAACCATATTTCAAGTGATACAAATCACAGCGTTTGTCAGTTGTGGGATCTGGTGAATTATGATAGTTAGTTACACATTTGAACAATATTCGAACGGAATTTGGTTTGTAAAGCAACTGCCTTCGAAAAACAGGCAATATTTTTAAAAAACTATATTCCATATTAAACATGCGAAATTAACTGAATGAAATGTTCTCACATCAAATGTTGACTACAACCAGCCCTCTGGGTAATTTTGCTCATTTGAATAGGCCGTTCACGTGTAAATACAGGAACTGTATCCATCACACCAAGGATGGGGTCAAATATGTAATTGTGTTTGTACTTGTATTTGAAATACACTAAATCACATATTTGTATTTGACAATTTCAATACTACCAGATTTTAATTTATATTTGAGGTCTGTATTTGATGTCGAATACACAATCAAATACATGGAATGTAAATTTTTACGGCGTGACTTTTTCTTGTGTACATGATATTATATAACCAATGATAGTGATCTAAATAGGAGGTTTAGGACAGAGACCAAAAAGCCCACTGAATGCGTCAAAAAATACGACTCAATAACTACGAATGACTAAGGCCATTATTTTTTGAATGATTGTTTTACAAACCCGCCAACTCCACATAAAATTGGCCGATAAGAAATAAATTCAACAGTTCCTTTTTTTATTTTTATTTTACCCACCGACTGGAAAACAATGCCCTGATAAAATTTACAGCATCAAGACGATCAGTCTTTGTCTTCATGGTTATGCAGAGAAATTTGGTCTCCTTTCACTAATTCAAACCGATTGTATGTCTCACTCTCCTTATCTGTTTGTATGTCTGGTTGTCTGTCTGTGCTTGACTATGATTCTTCTACAATAACTTGCTCATAGTTCTCTCCAGATATTACTGACATGTCCCGTTTCAATATAATTGGTGATCTGGTGATCCATATATTTAGATTATTCAATGATCAGTTTCGCTACAAGTATCATTTTTATGTGTACTTTCATAGGTGGATCTTCAAAAATTGAGCCCTTATGTATTCTGTAACTTTTACATTTGCATTATCAAGAATTTTGTGGCAAGTACATGATGAAATATTGAAATGATTCAGGAGATGAAATGTGATGAGATTTTCGTTGCTCTTCATCAAAATAACAAACTGCAATGTGTCGGAGTATGATGTTGTTTCCTGATGTCATCGCATTGTATTAATTTCAATACATAGAGAGTTGAATTTTTTACTCACCTGAATACAGTCATTGAAATCAAGCTGAAAATTTGGCAAATCCTGTCTTAGTTGGGTTGCGAGGGAACTGGTAACGATTGGGAAACAATCTTTTCTCATCTCTGTGCCCATACTAAAGGTGAGTTTTGACTCTATATGTTTATGCCAAGGGGTATTTCTGGGCTGCATATCAATGCACATGCGAGTTTATGTGCACAAACACGATGGTGAATTAACGTGTAGGAAATGATCAATTTTTCATAGTTAAACTTTTTTTTATTAGCCCGACCACATATTTCCAGCAACTTTTATTTTTGTTCCTTCCTACCGACCGACTTGAAATTTTTGAAGCAAAAAAGTTCGTAAAACAATTAATTAAAAAACGATGACCTAAGAAATAAATACTTGCCTCTGTATTTGTATTTGAAGAGATGTATTTGTATTTGCATTTGTATTTGGTGGGCTCTTGGTGTGTGTATTTGTATTCACATTTAGCTTTGAGTATTTGACCATATGTATTTGACCACATCCCTGCATCACGAAGATGTAAACCAAGATGGAAATGTAAACAATTCCACACAAACCAGGGTATGTCTCTGATTATTTTCTCATAACTACACTACATATGCAAATACAAATTGGAAAATGTACTCGGATGTGAATTTTTGAGGGCATTCTGGATGATTGTTTACATTCAAGTTTGATGGGTACACTTCATGTGTTTATATACAAAACTGGAATAAAATGTGTGTTAAAAACAGATGGAAAGACAACTAGGATGGATTGTTATCGTCAAAATCATTGTGCACATGTTCTGTTAGGCCACTCCTGATTAATTTTCTGTTTCTTGTCCTTAGAAAATAAAAAGCTGGGAGGGAGGGAGGAGAAAACAAACAAACCCTTAAATAAAAAACATATACTTTGCAATGCATCTCTCAATGCAAACGATGTTGGGGTATGTCTTTGAGCAGTGAATAATGTCCCACATAGTTCTATATTAATTTAAGAATTTTATTTGTGGTTAGATATGTTCCGTAATTCCACGATGAGTAAGCATGGCGGAGATTGACAAGGCATAAAATACTACTCATAATGCTCCACATATTTTGCACATTATGATTTTGTGAAAGATATGAGCTATCCATCCTAATTTCGCTGCACAACCAAAATCGCCAACCAACGATTATGCTGGTTGTTTCTTGATAACAATTAAAACTAATGGTTGTTTCTGGATAACAATTAAAATTAATGGCAAATTGAGCAATGTGTCATTTTTGCTGTGGCGGGAGTCTTGATTACGGATCGCTATCAACATGTATAGAACGGTGACGCAATAGTGAACAGTGTCACCAACAGCTGTTATATTATGTGTCATTGTATTGTATGTACATGTCCATTGTATTGCATTTTGATTATACAAAATAAATTCAATCAATCAAGACATTAGTGCACATATAGTGTAGCACTATTCACGGGCAGAGCCCTATTCAACCACAGGCTAAAATGCTTCAATCTAGGATTTGGCGCCAAAAGTCCCAAAAGGGGATATTTCCCGCATTATGACATCACACCCATCATCAGCTGATTGCATGATTCTCCCTGATTGGCTAATTTGAGTGACAGCTTTGTAGCATGACAAAACTGCACCATGATGACAATGTAAACAAACAGCTGTCAAGTGACAAAGTATGGAATTAACTTAAAATTGAGGGACATAAATCGTTGGAAACAGCTGAGATAGGAAGAAAATGATACACGGTGTGTATTTCATGCATTCAAAACATGCTTTGTTGTAAAATAAGTTCACAAATCCTGACCCACTGTGACAGGGTGTCAAGCGAAAACCGTTGTCGGCTCAGGAAGGGACTAACACTTAACTCTGTGAATGGGCTGAACTACATTATAGTGTATTGCATCTGTATTGCATTGTGTATTGGTAACATACTCACCAAAATAGACAGGTTTATCACATTTTTCACAAAGAGACATTTGCGATAAGATGTAAGCACAAATAGTATCAAACTGAAGGAGCAGCAACTTCAGTGATTTGTAAAGAAATAGATAATTCTGATAATCTGTCAAAATCTAAGAGAGCTGTCATGTTTTGGAAAGTCCGGAAGTGCCTTCTCACGAGCAGGTGCCCGGTATTCCTACGCAAAGAGGACTATTTCAATAAATTTACATTCGTTATTATGAATTCATCTAGCTCAAACTTCAATTGAACACGACATAATTGTAGTAAATGCTGATGTATCACAAATTATTTGGATAAAAATGAAATTAAACTGGACTGACCAAACACAAAAATTAGCAAAAGTAGTCCAACGACAACAAGCTGGAATGTTTATAGATCACTACGCGTGTCATTGAGTGACGCCACGACATCTGGCGGCCAATCAACAAACGACATGGACAGCTTGTTACCTGTTCAGGTGTCACTCTGATCTACTGGGGACACTTCTCCCAAATTATCGCTCTTCCAATGCCGCTCTGGAGACAAACATAGAAAATCCGGATGTCTAGGATATATACTAACAGAAATGCCAACTGGTGAGTACTATTTCGCTACCTTCGACAAGATAATCGTTGCAAAAACTGCCCAGGTATATTTATCGTTTGATCTGGCCAGGTGAGTCACGTATGAAGCATTTTCGCGTGAATCTTACAATTTACTCATCTGATTACATACTCAATTGCACCCCGATTCTGAACTAAATTGCAAGTATTGGGCGCTCTATTGTCTTGGCTTTCAAGTTGTATGCATGATTCGCGAAGATCGATAGCGAATTTCACTGGAAAGCCAGGCAGAATGACCATGTTTTGGAAGGCTATGTAAACATGGTAAACAGCGAACATGCGGCAATTGATTTGCTGTCGGAGGCTGGCAGCCCTTCATTCACGTTCTCACAGATATTGCACACCACCATTGATTCTTTATACTTGTATTTGGGTCATCACAGAATGAATTACCAAGTTGTATTTGTGATTCTCAGAGTAAAAGTTCAAAGCCAGTGATGCAAAATACAATATTGAAATATTGTTCTATTTTACAAGATTTGTTATGGAATAACATACAACATGTATATTATATATACTCGTACATGTACCAATGGGCAGGAGAAAAACTGTTGTTCTATTTGGGTGAATGGTCTAGCTGTGATTTATGAATAATAATATGTACAAATTGCCATGCAGAAGTTACTTGTATGAATAGATATAGGTGAAGTTCTGGCTTCACTCAGTCTTTTTTAATTATTATAACGCAGTTCATCAGAATTCTTCAAAAAATTTTGTTATTTGTAAGTTTGTGTTTATCAGTGGTCGCAAGACATTTTTCAGCTGTATTATATAAAATATATGTGAATTTTACAATAGTTATTATAGGAACATAATAATTTTGCTAAGATGAGTAGCATTCACACTGAAGTTTGAGTACTTTTACTTTGGCATTCCGTGCCTCCATCTGGTTAATGTGCTTCTACAGTTATGATTCCTGGTAGGTATGGGTATATACATAAATTTTATTTTGATTGTAAATTGTCAGAAAACTTTCAATATTAATACACAAGGCCCATGTTCCTGGAAAGAGGATGTTATTCGGAGGAGCTATTTTACGTGCCACCGGTCATGATGGTTGCAGGCGTGTGTGATCAGTCATGCGGAACGTCTTGCTGTAAATGTGACATCTCCTAGGCACCTATCGGCCAAATTTCTAGACATTTCGGGGGCCAATGCTCAGGACTGTTGAAAATGGAAAGGGGTTTCTTGAAGTTGGCTCAGTGCCCAAAAAAGTTGCCCTTGCTTGTTATATCTGTGATGATGGTTGACAATGATTAGTATTGTTCTACATTTCTTGGATGTCTCGGTTGGTAATTGCTAGATCCACAGGGAGCCTTTTGTAGGTTGCACAAATTATTCGCTGTTATTGGCAGAAGAATTCTAGGATTGTTATAATAGTTTGATTACAGGCCAAAGGGGACCTGGGTATTGTGTACAGTTAACGCTACTGATGGAATGTAATTAGAAGATGCAAGAAGCGGTAAAGAGATGGTTTTCCCCCAAGGATGCTAAGATAAAAATGTTTCAAAGAGCAGTTATAGGAGCTTCTGTTTGTTTTGTAAAGTAACAATTATTGGCTTCATCAAGACCCATTCGCGGAAACAATAAACAGTAATTTCTGAATAGGGTAGGCCATTTTGATATGTTTTGAGGTAACTTATCTTCAACAGTTGCATTCAGACTCAAATGTACAATGTATTTACTGCAGAAATATTAAAATTTGTCTGCAAGGACATTAGGAGCAAGATAGATATTTTCTTTAGAAACAAAATTTGAGAAGTTTGAAGGTCTGTCTGTTATGACTCATCCACACGTAGATAATCTCTAATGACAAGAGTATTCTGCGTGATGCCTGACCAGGTGAACAGACATGTATAACTAATAATCATGGTTTATGGTAGCACCTTTCCAGCCAGGTGTGATATCTTGAGGCCTCGTCTGAGATGTCCTTCAGCTGCTCAGGCAATGTCCATTTATGATTGTTGGTGGACACAGGTGACCCCAGAGTACGACTCCTGTCTCCATTGTCATGGTTCCAGTCATGTGACAGCCATGCAGCCCAGGCAATAGTCTCATCGCTCCCCCATCCCCCCCCCCTCCTCCTCATCCCAACCCCTCATCATATCCCTGACAACAAACCATGGTCACTTTGTGCAAGATCGGCAAAATCTGCTAAATTGATTTGTGGTCTCCGGTAGATTTCCGTGGAGATAATCCGCTGTCCTCAAAAGTTCTCCATGTTATTGATGTATTGATTGGGGGGAATTGGTAGGTTTGTCTGGGTGATGTGTGTGGATGGATTTGTTTTGTGTTTGTCCTGCCGGGATCATATTTGGCAAGGGATCAGCCGTGTGTATTAATGTAGCCAGGATTGCATGGTCGGTGTGAGTGACTGACTTCCTATGAACATGATAGATTGCAAAATTGGAGAGAGAAAAATGTCCTTGCTATCGAAGCTGGATAAAAATATTTTAATAGGGGAATTTACTGAAACAGCTAAATGAAATGGCCAGTGCATGTATTGGATATAATTTTGACGTTGAATGACTTCTGATTACAAATACCATTTTACATATATCATATTATCATGACTCTGTGTGAGGGGCCTATGAATCGAAAGTCTTCTATTGAATACTTTTTTGTTGTCCAGGAGACAGGCCTACAGACATGTTCATGTACATGTACATGACAAATCACGCTTCTGTGTGCATTCGATTATTTGTAACCAGTGGGCATGAATCATACTTCCATGTTTGCTACTATAGGAATTAATATCCTTCCAGAAGATTAGTATCCTGGAATTACACGAAGTTCATTTAAATAATCAGGGTCTATTATGTAACAGCTCAGTAAACTTATTAGCCACTGGCATCCATCCATCATGTCCCCGAGAGGGACCAAGCCAAAAATATAATTCATAATCAGCCTGCATCATTTCTGGAATTATTGAATATTGTGTACACTAACACATGTTTGGTAATATATTGATTTTTGAGTCATATGACTGGAATTAATCACCATATTTCATTTGTGCACACTTTTGATATTACAGTTTAAATGGTCATCATTCTCGCTGAATGATATATTTTAGTGTTCCAAAATAATCATGATGACCGAGAACTGACCAGACACACAGGTGGACTGTTTGATTGAACAGGTTTAGTCATCAGAGGATTTTTTATTAGTCACAGATCAGATTTACCGTCATGTTTTCACGCCTGTCTGCAGGGCTGCATTCACTTCACGGCTGCTCCACTTTTTATGGCCATCAGACCCTGTGATAAGGTTTGGTTATTGATCTCTTGTGTACTGTTGTTGTCAAGGTAGATGATATCTTAGATAACAGGGTGATACTATAAGCTGTACAAATATGAGTAACACTTGTCTGATAACAGTAATGTGTGTATGGGTCACCAGCAAGCAGGTATGTAATATATCAGATAAAGTCTCAAGACAAAATTAACAATTTCACATTTTGGAAAAAATTATACAAGATGATTTGCCTGACACTGAACTAATCATGCTAATAAACATGATAAATGTTGATTATAATCAATGACATAACGAAGATGAAGCAGTACATATTGTAAACCCCTTAATTTTTTGCATCCATTTATATTCAAGATTTTCGGGTTTTTATTTGAAACACAAAATTTATGGAAGCGAATTATTTCTTCCACATATCACCCATGTTTTGATTTGTGAATGGCTACAAACATGTCCATACCGTGAAAAGGCAAACTTAAATGGACGCAAAATTAATGGAGTTTACAGTATAGAGATGATGCTTGTAGCTGGGATATTGTGTTTTTGCTCAATAACCTGTCGTGACAGACTGTGGCAGGTTTGGCAGCTCAATCAATCAGGTACAAACACGACACACCTCCGCAGTGATTGTATCTTACATTGCTATCAGTTCTCTTGTCGGAGTCGGTTCCACTTTTCTCAAGTAATTTTCTGGTGTGTGGCTTTCATCAATTATTAATGTTGAATTTCGAGACTGAATCTATTGATTGGTTTGAGTCACGGTTATGGGCTCATTTAATTCAGAGTCATGCGATTCCAAATTGATGATCAGATTTATAGAAATTTACGGTACAATTAGTGATCGGTTGAGTGAAATGATGTCCTCAGCAAAGTACTATGAAATGCCTTATTCATATATTTTCATATCTTGTTGAATAATACATTAGAAATTTATTATGGTACTTGTATCTGACTGACATTTCTGCGGATTGCCTGTTATCCAATACTGTTGTGTGGGGTTCAGATTTTCAAGTCGGCGGGAAGATTCTCTGGAAATCAACGACTGCCAGATTTCCAGACTGACTTCTGAAGATTCATCACGCTGAACAAACACCGATGTGTTTCAGTTCCTCAACTATTATCTCAGTTTTTTTGCGGAAATGTCTTTGTTGCATGCTGCGTTTTGAATGTCAAGGAGGAAAGATGCATTTTTTGGTGCCTTGGAAGAGCATCGTCTTTATACAGAATCAGTTTCCTTTAGCTACATGACAGTTATGGTTATATAGTTATAAAAAATCTAGTTCCGTTTGATATTTTTCAGTGCTTCATGCACTTAGTTCTCCAGTTTCAAGGGAATTTTTCTTGGAAAAAAAATAGTACTTATATAGACACAACAACCCACATTTCAACAGTGGGTGGCTAAACTTTTAAACTTTATATACATGTACAAGTGTATGAGCATTATTATGGGAGGTTTAGTGTAGGTTGTGATTGAACTGCAAACCTCCTTCAAACTTCCTCCTTCAAACCACCAAAAATACACACAGTCCTACAGACGGCTATATTGACTTACATACATGTATGTATTGGGTTATATTATTTATTATAGTGAGTTTTACCACATATTACAATAAATTTTCAGCAGAAAAAAGTCTTGCTGTACCATTTACATATACCTGGATGTTTACATAGATACCCCACCTTACCCTATATTACTTGTCCTATATACACACTTGACAAGTTGGAATCTTTTTGAGAGTAAAATACTCTAATATCAACATCTCATGGCTCTCTGCTTCTTTTCAACGCCACAAAACTCGACCCAGTGTCAAAATATGAAAAAGACGGTTTTAGATTTTGGCGGGATTCTCAAATTTGAACAGTTTTACATGTTGGTAGACCGTGTTTTTTTTTAGCACATGCACTGAGAGATTTTTTTTTGCATCTAATAACCACATAGTAGTAGTAGTAGTAGTTTATTGACATGAAATAATTAACAATAAAATACACATTCATTCTTGTCTCGGGTGAAGCGGTACAAACAATGTTATAAATTCATGTCCATAGAAGGGCAATGATAAGTACGTACGCTTGACTGAAAGTCATAGTAATATGTTACTGATAAACATCAATGATAAACATTGATAAAGGCTAGTCTTTTGGTGTTGTTATGTATACACAATACTGTACAAAGTACAGGTATTAAACTATAATACATAAGCTTGTTGTGCTATGTAAAGATGATGAAATATTGGATAAGAACACCTTTGCTAGATGTCAGAGAGATATTCGAACATCAATTATATTTGTAAATGAATAAGGATATAGAGTTATGCTTTAGCGGTAAAAGCTAAGTAAACATGATGGTTATATGGGCTCCTTGATACACCTGAAAAGTTACAGTTGCATGAATAAGATTACAACGTGAGGTTTCGTATAACTGGATTAACTGGGTAGAAGGATGTTTGAGCTTTAGGCATAATTGATATGACAAGTCCGTTTACACTGATACAAGAATGCATAAACTTGCGAATTAAGTTGAGATATTATCAGTTAGAATGGGAAATAGTAACGACTGTAAGTGGTACAGGATAATATGATCATGACAATTACAATACATGTAAGGTTTATGGTCCTGCAATCAATGGTCATTATTCTCTATATTTATGTACAAGTAGTATTACTATATACTAAGACAGAGTTGTTTCCTAATGTATAATGATTATGCCACAGTAAAAGCAATGATTACATCTATCAAAGGTGACTAGCTAGAGTTTTTTTCTCCAATTTTATTGTGCAGAATAGCATTGGACTAAATCTGCAGGAAGACAAATAAATCCAGAGCTTTTATTTCCAATACCGCAGAGGTCGATGCATGCATTTCATCAAACACATCGCGAGGAGCTGTATCGACCCTGAACGACCAGAAATCTGGATCTAGCCACTCTGGCATCTGATTCTCAGAACTGATATTATGAGCTATGATGCTCACAGTTGTCCTCAATAGCAGCTGATCCTGAACAGAGCCAATAGGCCTTGCTGACCTTGGCCAGGTCAACAAAATGTGCCATAGTCCTGCACTGGATGCTTCTTCCAGGATCCAGGATGTGATCCAGATGGCCTTTTGTTCTTGGGACTATGTATTGTATTTTCAAATTCAGGCAGTCAGTTGTCCAAAACAAATCCTGCCCCTGAGTGTCATGACATTTAAAAAAAGGCATTGTTTTTTTGCGGAGTGAGTCACCCTTAGAGCAGGATACTGTGAGTGAGCCGTGTGTACACTGATGTAGGAGGGCACACGACTGGTGATGACACAGAACAGTGGTGAGTTCTAGACTCATAATGGTCAGGTCCTGGTGTGGTAGATGATTTATCACCAGCAATGATTCAGGATAACTCTACCCTGGATCATGGACTTGGTCCTGAAGGGCCCAGGTCAATTTGCTAGAGTAACTAGAGAAGTTACTGGGATATGGCTGGAGGCGTGAGGGGGTGACTATTAGCTCAGAGTTCATAGTGCAGCAGGCATGGGTAGGGGGGGGGGGGGTAGGGAGTGTGGGTGTTGGTACAGGAGCCTAGAAGCGGTAGTAGCGTGGTTGTAGTACACAGACTTGTCTGAGGGTTGGTGCCAGTGTCTGTCTGTTGGACCCATGCTTTACCTATCACATGCCCCTCCTGGCTAGATTTAGGGGGAGGGAGGGGGATATCTAGGAGTCTGGATGGAAACAAGTTGAGCTATCTCCTCTAGCTTGTTCCTCACCCCAGTAATCTCTCTTGGCTATAGTTGTAGCTGGCTACTTGTACTGATCCCAGAGTTCTCAGCTTGTCCCTGTCAGGGAATCATGGCACAGGGCCTCCGGAGAGTCAGAAACAAGCTCCATTAGGATTAATTAAACACGGTTGAGGAAAATCAAACTGGACTATTTCTAAAGTAGAGCCGCTATTTTGGAAGTATCAGTAGTGAACTTTCGTCCCCTCTTGGAAGAGGTGTCAGGAGTGATCAACGCGGGATTGGAATAAGTCCAGCTGATTCACACTTGTTGATTTCACTAAAAATATTCACACAACTTGGAAAGGATTAGCGGCTCTCAGCTTTCTCTTGGGATCAAACAAACTCTTTTGGACCTAAAGACTTTCAAGCTCAGGATAACCCTTCAGATATGTTATCACCATAGTTCAGATATATATGTGAGCTCTTTTGTGAGAATGTTTCAGTGGTTCTCTAATGGATATTATCCCAGATGAGACTCCTGATGTTTCTTGTGATACACAAACTATCTGCTGGTAAGAATATTACATGACAATTCTTCCTTACAACATTTCACCTGATAAGTTATGTATCAGTGTCCCCATTTACCATGTTTGACAACAGTCAAAAGATGTTGTTAAGTAACATTCATCAAGGTAATGTGACATTTCTGAATGATATTGTGTTGATCATGTTGTGTAGTAAGCTCAGAAGTATTGATTTTACCCTCAAACAAGGTCAGAACTTGGTGCGATCACACAACAACAGCTGGAGAACTGCCAATAGTTCCTACCACACATACATAATCATGTACACACTCTGTGATATTGACAAATATCAGGCTGCGATGACGATGATGATGATATTAATGTGCACTACATTGTGCGGGGATGTACCTAGCTCATGGGTTTAGAGATTATGGTATTATTCAGTAGAGTTTAATAATATCATGTGCTCTGAGATGTTGAGATGAATCATGTGAATCACTATAATATCAATTGTATTTGCAGATATAGTGAGGAATATCAGGTCTGATTTAGGATAAAACATATTCCTTTGATTGCATGTTAACATATCATTTCATGTATATCAGATTTCTGATTCGCTTATCATGAATTATATGATATATTACTCCACTCATATAACTCAAATGATCCGTTCCGTCTTCCAGGGCGCCTGATCCCCCGGGCCCCGGCCAGCCGCCTCCCACACACAATGTTCCCCGTCAGTACTCGGACCCCGCCAACGTGAACACTCGCGGTGACACGGATAACATTGTGGATAACAGTCAGTGGGATATTGAGCGACTCATGGCGCTCGAGGGTAACAAGAACTGGCGTGAGGCCTACAACCCCAGGATGAGCATGTCCTTCACCAACACGAAGGGGCTGCTCAACGCTCCCGGCGCAAACAACTGCTTCCTCAACAGTGCCGTACAGGTATGTAACCAATAGTAACCGTGATCGTCCTCCAGCTCAGCTATAACCAGGAGGCTTATGGAAACTCATTAAACATGGATTAAAATCAAAAGAAAACAAAGGGGAACATGATGTAGAGGCTGTATCCAATATGTGGTTCATAACGTTTTGGAAAATACAAATTGGCTGAGGCCATCAAAGAGTTTGCTGGTTTCAATAGTTCCTTATCTAGATCATCATATTCATAGTAATTGGCCTTGAGGTGGATTCCAAACATTGCAATTTGTCAAGGAGGTGATGAGCGTAACAAGTTTGTGCCTATAGCTCGCGTCTGTGCTGTACGCTTTATCTCTATTCATAATCCACAAAAATCTA
Source organism: Terebella lapidaria (assembly GCA_949152475.1). Classification (NCBI taxonomy): domain Eukaryota; kingdom Metazoa; phylum Annelida; class Polychaeta; order Terebellida; family Terebellidae; genus Terebella; species Terebella lapidaria. The sequence continues at coordinate 76,832,914 of OX424555.1, forward strand.
CTAAGTAAACATGATGTGCTGTCAGTGTCGATTGGTATCTGCTTTATTCAATGGCTCATCGTTTTTGCTAATGTAACACATTCACCTGCTGTAAACATTGCCATGTGCCGCGCAATCCATTTCCCCACCAACTAGCGGTGTTTACTTTTCCCACTGGGTTTTTTCTTACGTCAACAACACCTCCCAAAATATGTGTTTTAATCGTTGGCCCCACGCTGTGTTGGATCCTGACCGAGATGAACTGTTTTCCCCCTTCTCATAACCACAGGTGCAAAAGGAACACCTTCATTAAAGCTTGCCGTACTGTTGTAATTTTTACGTTAACCTCACAAGAGAGGCTCCATGTGTAACAGCCGTTAACCATCTAAACACAATTATATCATTTACTCAATTACCAGGTGTGATTTATTAAATAGCTCTATGCATGGTGGTAAGGGCTATATGGTAGTGAGTTGGCTGTTTAAGGTCTACACCTTTTGAGAAATGATAGATCTTAATGGAAATCTGCAGGTGATTTTTTATTTGCATCAAATTAGAGTAGAAATTGATTGTATTACATGTGTGATGTGAATAAGGGAAGATTCTGGACTGAAAATGGCAGATGTATATGTACATACATGTATATAGCATACCAATGTTATGACAAATGAAAGAATCATGTAATGTTGATAACATAAGGGTGCTCACACATAACATTTTGCTTGAATATAGAACTTTTCTGGATATTCTTTCAAAGTTTCAGTCTACCAGGATCTGACTCACTATGTACATGACTTCAGTGTGTGGTTTTGAAAAGACAAGCTTGACACAGTTGGGCTTACCGCATGAATTTGTACTGGTTAGAAAACTACATGGTAAATCCATTTCACTGCGAAGGACCCCCAAAAAACTAATTGCTTGTGCATAATGTGAATCAACAATGTATGCGTGTACATGGTCACCGAGCAGAAAACGTCTGGTGCCAGGCTGCAGACTCTAGTGGTAAGTCGTTCCTTGTGTAGGTGTGACATGGATGGTTGCCACTAGAACTGGTCGGAGTGTTTGTTTGATAAATCATTCCAACATGCTCGCCACTTTGTATTAACGAGAGTTGGTGACTGTTTCATTGATCAAACAAATTAAAAGTAATTGGCTGAAAACAGGGCATTGAAAGAAGCTTGATTCTGCTTGGAAACAGTATGTGCTTTTATAGAACAAACGCCGGATGTGACTAAGCGTATCCGGAATAGAATGGCATAAGATATTCGTGAACTCTAAGCATTGATAAAGACACTCAGACATGCAGAGATTCTATCAGTAACCCTTCTAAGTTCCCAATATGATCAGATATCTTAGATTAGAAACAACTTTTGCAGGCAAAAATTTTATACCACAAGTTTTGCAACCTGTCCCCAATAGTTTGCAAGCATTTCTAAGCCAAGTATCCATGTGGTATAAACATGACAAATACAGATTCTGATTTCGGTGCCTGGGCGCTCTGAGCTAGTAACTCAAGTTGCACTTCTCCGATAATGTAGTTAGACTGTAAAAAATTCAAATTGGTGCTGCAAGGAAAGAAAAACCTGTCAGTAGAGAAATTATTTCTGAATATATTCCTTGTTCTTGTTGTTATGAATTAAGTTGAAACATTGCAGGTGCCTGTTATAGTTGCTGACTGATTCCCGGTTTTATCCAGGCAATTCACTGGAATGGTTTCTCTCGTTCATGCTCCTGCTTCAAGTTTTTTCTTTGTAACTACATTGAAAAGTGGCTGTACAATGTACAATCAGAAACCACTATTGAAGAGATTCTTACGGGTTTCTGTGACAATGTACATGTACATGTACTGTTGGTAATAGTTGAAACCCAAATGAAAATAGGGTATCAAATCAGCATGTTCATGCACTCTGAAAAATCAGCACTCTGTTTGATTCCAAACTCCAAACTTTATACTGAAATCAAGTAAGACCTACAAGTATGTTATCATATTATGCCCTAAATTAGGCCAAGGTCAAGGAGTTTTACAGACTGGTACAGAAATATGTGTACTGATAGGGTCGTGTGGATAAATAAACATGACAAACTATACAATATACAAGTTAGTGTTTATCATAACCTCCTGGCGATTGCTATGGATACGCCATATGCCACTTGTACTGAGGTGGGCGTTGACTGTGGGGGTGTAACCCTGGAAATATTTCAGTCTCTATATTCAGGGAATGACCTTCAAGCATGGTAATTGACAGGTCCTAATCTCTGGAGTGAAGTATGTACTCAGTGGGTCCATCTAACACCTCTTGGCTCTTCTCGGACACAAGCAATAGCTCAGCGGGTGGAGACCGGACCAGCCTGGATCTATATAGAGCGGGCTGGACTGATTGTGACCTGCGTGTTTACTCTGGTCTGGATCAACATTTCACATGTCTACCAGATCAGTGTACTGGGGCTGTGGATGATAGCCTAGGAAACAGGATCCAGATTGATGCTTATTGGCCGGCCTGTCGTGCAGGAATCCTTTGTTTAGATTATAGTGGGTGCTGTTGTTTGATCCTTGTGGACATCAGGAGAGCATTGCTCCGTATGGAGCACTGTCCAGGTCCTTTGTTAGAGCAGTATCTGTGGTGATATGTGAGCAATATTGCTCAAGTGCTGGTCACTCGGGCCCCCAACGGGTGGCTGGATCCTGGAAAGGATTGCTGGCTCTTGGTGCAGTGTTCTGTCCAGTAGATGACGGAGTGGATCCAGATTTAGAGTCTGGACTCTGTCACAACAATTCCATGTCAAACAGTGACACTGAATTGGTGTCTGCCAACAAACTGACCCCCAAGGGTGTTTGACTGTTTGATGATTTTTACTCCCAAAATTCCGGTCTCTGGGGTGACCTGGTCAGGATCTTTACCATGTTTACAGGCAAGTTTTCCCCATTCAAGTGTGGCAACGCCTGCCAAGCAAGAGGGCACCAGCTTCATGGCCAGGAATAATATTTGTACAGTGCCAGCAGATTGCACATCTGGATCACAATGGAAGATTTGCCTTGGTTGTGTGTGCAATTTTGATATTTCAACATCATGGGAAAATAATATTTGAGAAACTAGTTGCGTAAATGTTATTGGCTAGGGAATTTACTCCTAGTGTGTAAAAAGCACAAGTGAACTTCTGGCCTTTGTTTCTCCTGTCTGCTGTGCAGGTTTCAGTCCGCAGTCAATATGATGGAAAGGTTAACAAGTGTTGCCAATAAATTTAAAAATCTCATTACTATGTGCCAGAACTTGTGGGTGGTGATTTGCGGAAAATTGTCCAAACCATTTGGGGAAATATTGCAGACGTTTCTTGGGTGTCCAGATGCTAATTGAATGATTTATTGACAGTGTGATATGGAACAGTTGCAGCCGCTTGGAGACATAGATCTAGGCCTACAGCTGCTTGATGTTATAATACTTTTGACATGACCCAACAATATATTATCACTGACATAGATTATGCACATGTATAAAAATTTTTAAAACACTCAACAGAAGTTACATGTACATGTTTCCAGATCATGCAGATGGTGTAAAGTAAATGAATCTGCTTATGGACATATGGGTTCTTCCTAAATGTCTCTTCCGCCTGCCTTCAATCTTTCAGGTAGAATCCTTCCCAATTTGCCGATTAAAGACAGGAAATGGCAGTTTTGTGAATGTACAAAAGTAACAAAACTTGATCACCGAGAGCAGAGTGAAATTATTTGTTGGGACAGAGTGTTGCTACTTTTCCACGATGTCATTTTACAGGATATTCTTGAAAATCATCATGGAAAGATGTTTGCAAAGTCCACTTGAGTTTTCAGGCACGTGTCCCAAACAGTTTGTAGGTTTGTCTACAGCGGGAAGTTTTCCTGTGACAGATGTACCTTGAATGGTAAGAAGTACTCAAGAACCCAGTCGACTACCTCAATTGTGTGTTTTATTCCCCGTAATAATCCCCCCCAGAGACGACATCGATGACCAAATTGAGCTACTTAAACCTGTAAATGGATCAGGCGACAACAGAAGTTTGCCAGAAATAAGGCACAAAAAAACTAAAATCCGAGATAAATCTAATGTACAATGGCTGCCAACCTAATTACAGTTTTTGCACCAACGACAGGCAACAGTCTGGCAACAGGGACAGATGCATGAGACAGCAGACACAAACGATACATGCAAACAACCGTGAAGATTGTGTTTATTTAGCAGAATATAGTCCCTAGAACATACAGACAGGGTAACCCCAGTGGACCTTGCTTCAGGCCTAGGTATATCGTGTACATGATGTTTGCAGTATACTGTATGTCATACAAGGACTGGGGAGACTGTCTATGACCTTCCATGACCTCTCAGCAGCATGCTAGGATTGACAGATGCATATCCTCAACTTCCACAATAGAATTGTGATGTTAACATCAGCAAATGATGAAAACTTTTCAGTATACAATTTACATACATGTAAACTTCCCCCCCCCCCCCCCCCCCCCCCCCCGATAAACATTTACGGATCCCTATACTCGGATTTTTCTAACTCGTTTACACTGTTTATCGCTAATATTTTTGTGGTGCTAAACGCTATCGTTCTATAACTTGGCATACTTCACCTGGGAGTCAAACGGCAATTTTCCACAAAATTTCAGACAGCTATCACGAAAATTGAAAAAGTTGGCAATCTACCCCAATGTTAAATTTAGCCCTATTATTTAATTTCTGGGCCCGCACACAATTTTGTGCATTTGCTCGGTTTTGTAGTCGTGCAACCTTTCAAAATCAACATGTTCGTGTAGAATACACCCCAGTGTATCTTCTGGTTCAAAGTTACAAGAATATATCGAATCCTGGTGGATGTAAACAGGACCAATTCCTCCAATATGCTCAGATTCTCGTGATCTCGTTTTGGGCTGAAATTTAACATTGAGGTAGATTGCCAACTTTTTCAATTTTCACGATAATTGTCTGAAATTTGGTAGACAATTGCCGTTTGCCTTCAAGGTGAAGTATGCCAAGTTATGGAACGATAGTAGTTTATTTTATACATCACCAATCTAAACTACTACATGCTCCTTTTCGATCCTTTGGATCGTTCTGGATAGAAATTCGCGTACTGAAAGCAAGGCACGATCGTCTGCCTGCATGACTCGAGCGCTCCTTTTGCCGCCAAAACCGCCGCGCATATGCGCGCGCAGCTGCGCAGAAGCTTCACTTTTCTGTCCACCGCCATTTTTGCTTGGCAGCTTTGGATTTTGGTTCCCGGTGAATTCGTAGAATTTAGTCTGCAAACTAGACTTTTGCGATATATTATTACGGAATTTCACCTGCCACGTTCATAGACATCGTTTTGTGTCTATTTGGATAAGTATCGGTCGATAGTTTGTTACTTGCTAGATCGTCAGCGATTTGTTTAGCCAGTTCACCCTATTATCGTCCATCCGTCGTACTTGATAGTGTACTTGTTGTTTACATCTATCAATAGTTCTACGTTAATTTTCTACTGTATATATTGTGTATACGTATACTGTAGTTTATATATTCGTAGTCCTCTTAGGGTTCTTTTTTCAGCGCGGTCTCAGGTTTGCATATTTTGCCCGCCCTGTTACTGTGTGTGGTTAGTTCCCTTGTGTGATCATGACTTCACAATCCTCCCTTGGTACCGGTGCCATGGACGAACGTCCATGCCCGAAGTGTCTGGTCAATACCCTCCGAGGAGGGGAGAAACACAGTGTGTGTTTCGACTGTTTAGACCATGGCCCGGTATCTATGGAGGATTTGAGGTGTGATCTGTGTCGTTTCTGGCGTCCCTCTTCCTTCGTGCAGGCGACTGCAAAGTATTCCGAAGCCTCGTTGGCTCGTCGGGATGCTTTGAGGCTTGCGGAAGCTTCGGCTCCGCAAGTCCGCCAGTCGCCCATGGAGGTGGAGACTCCGCCTGTGACGGCACAGATTGCGTCCGGTGTTAGCCAGCCCCTGGGGCTAACACAGGACATGGTCAACGCGGCTGTGCAATCTTTCTTTGCACAGTCGTTATCGTCCCTTCAGGGTCCCCTCCTGCCGGGTCTCTCTTCCCTGCTTGGACAGGGAGTCCCGGCCGGTTCTTCGGCTGCCCCTTCGTCGCAGGGAGAGCTTGCTCCCCCTGCTGGCAAGAAGTCGAAATCTTCTAAAAAGAAGGTTTCAGTTCTTGCCAAGGCGAAAGCAGCCAAGGAACCGCACTCCACCTTCGTCGTCCCTCAGTCGGGGCCGATCGAGGTGGAGGGGTCCGTAGTCTCTTCCCCGGGGCCTTCCAAGAAGAGGAAGCGTGCTTCCTCTAAGCGCCGTGGTGCTGAGACCACATCGATCTTCGATGTGGCTCAGGCTTCGTCCGACCTCTCGGTGGGCGACGATCAGGCTTCGGGCTTCGATCGGCGGGGCAGCTTGGATGGCTCATTCGGGTCCTCGGTCTCGAGGTTCGAGGGGGGAGAGTTCCCTTTGTTTGGGGGTGAGGCTCTCGATCGTTCGTGCGATCGGGAGTCTTCACTTGGCGGTCGTGCTCCTGGTCCTCGATCAGGGCACGATCGGGCGGGTGGTGCTGGGGTCGTTCCTCAGGGCCACTCAAGTCCTGTGTACGCGGATGTAAGTCGCCGGACGGGCGCGATCGCTGAGCAGGCATTCCCTCGCCCGTCCTTTGATGTACCCTTGGGGTCATCGAGGTCTTCGATCGGACCTGTGAGGTCCAACGATCGGGGGGGTCGAGTGGAAGCTGATCAGGAGTCGTCCTCCTCGGAGGATGAGACTTCCGATCAGGCCGGGGGTTCTAACTTCCGGTGGGCTTTGGAGTCGGTCGCAAGGCGAATGGACTTGCCGATCGATGCTCCAGGGCCCTCACGGGGAACCGGTAGGTTCGCGTCGGCGCCAGTTCGTCGGCCGATCCGGCTCCCTGTGGCTCCCGCGTTGGTCAAGTCTTTCGACAAGATCAACAAGGGAGTTACGGCTAAGAAGGATGTGGCTCGTACGGAGTCGACATTCCCGACTAGCCGTGTTCGACCTGAGTCGATCGACACCTATCGGACTGTAGAGTCCGAGGGTGGACATCAGACTTCCGTCCCGGTCGAAGACCCTAACCTTCACCTGCTTTCCCGGAAGCAGGGTACGGTCTGGTCAGCTTATGTGAAAAAGGCTCGCCTTTCTCACTGGCAGACGCTGTCTCATCAATTGATGGGGCAGCTCTCGTTGACAGATCACCTGACCACCTTGGTTCAGGAGTTTGTGGACGAGGCGGATCTGGAGGAGGGGAGTCGCGCCAACATACATGCAGCACTCGGCGTCTTGGCCGGAGTGGTCCATGCTGCTGAGCGTGACAGTGCGCACCTGGGCGCACAATTGGATCTCACCATGCGTGATGCTGATCTCCGTCTGCTTGACGTGTCCGCTACGGACGTCGCTGAGCTACGTGGGAGGCCGCTTTTTTCAGGCTATACCTACGCCAACCTCTCTCGATCGGATATTTCCGTCATGCGGGAACATCTCCGGGATGAGGCTATGGCCAAGGCTTTGCTTGGGAAGTCGGCGGGGTCTGGGACAGGCAAGAAGACCAAGGGTCAGAAGCCTGCCCAACCTCAGGCACCACATGCACCCGCTTCTACGCAGCCGCCCTTTCGTGGGGCGCAGCCTCCCCCTCCCCAGGGGGATGGCAAGCGCGGAGGCAAAGGGGGTGGACGCTTCAAGGGCAAAGGGAAAGCTTCTGGTAAGAAGTGACTCGTTGCGGGAAAGCGTAGGCTCTGTGGAAGGTTCAGTTCTTTCGGAATTCGATCTTCCACAACCTGGTCCAGTCGGGGGACGCCTGGCTCAGTTCGTCCAGAACTGGAGCGATCTGGCGTCGTCAGACAATTCAGTCGTGGCATGGGTGAAGTTCGGTCTCACCTTCAGATGGGAGGCTGGAAAACCACCGATCAGACCCAAAGCGTGGTTCTTCCCTGTGCCCGGCGATCGGGAAAAGTTTCAGCTTCTGCAGCACGAGGTGCAGCAGTTGCTAGAGAAACGTGCGATCGAGGTGGTCAAGGACGAGAGAGGATTCTATTCTCTCATCTTCCTAGTGCCGAAAAAGACAGGTGGGTGGCGTCCCGTTTTCGATCTGTCAAACCTCAACAAATTCCTGATCATACCCAGGTTCAAGATGGAGTCGGCGCTTTCCGTCCAGAAAGCTCTGTCCAAGGGGAAGTGGGCAGTCAGTATCGACGTCAAAGACGCGTACTTACATGTGCCAATACACCCAGCCGATCGGCGATACCTCAAGTTCGCCTTCGAAGGTTCGGTGTATCAGTTCAGGGTACTTCCTTTTGGAGTAGCCACCGCCCCTTACGTGTTCACCCGTATCGTAAGGACGATGGCAGCCAGGTTTCGATCGGTTGGAATTCAATTCCACCATTATATCGACGATTGGTTAATCATAGCCGACTCCCCGTCTCAGGCTATAGAGCAATCCGGGTTCGTCCTCAGGTTGGCGACCAGCCTCGGCTGGATCCCCAATTGGGCGAAGTCTCATCTGTCCCCGACACAGAGGTTCGAGTATGTCGGGGTAGATTACGATCTAGAGCGAGGAGTAGCTCTTCCTCCGCGGAAGAGAGTTCTCAAGGCGATGGCGGCGATGGAGGTCGCGCTGACGCAGTCGTCGATCACAGCTCGACAGTTTCTGTCCATCATCGGTCTGTTGGCGTCGATGGAGAAACAGGTGCCGTTCGGCAGGTGCTTCCTCAGACCCATTCAATGGTGTCTAGCGTTGCAATGGCGGATACTCACCGATCGACTAGACCAAGTCGTATCGGTGGACGATCGTGCTCGGGAAGCAATGCATTGGTGGCGGGACCATCGGAATCTTTTCCGAGGGATGCCACTCGCGGAGTATCTGCCCGATCGGACCTTCTTCACCGATGCGTCAGAATTGGCTTGGGGAGCTCATATGGACGAGCACGAACTCTCTGCTGTGTGGAACACGAGCGAGAGGGCGTTGCACATCAATGTCCTAGAGCTGCGAGCGGTGAGACGTGCGTTCGAGATCTGGGGGCCTCAGAGTCCCCCAGGGACGAAGTGGTTGGTCTTCACAGACAACAGCACAGTAGTGGCGCACATAAACAAACAAGGTGGAACTCGGTCGAGTCAGCTTTGTTTGGAGGCCGAGTGTCTGATCAGGTTTGCCTTCAAGTACCGTCTGTTTATCAGGGCGAGGCACCTGCCGGGTCACAGGAATGTCCTAGCGGACGCTCTGTCGAGACCGGACAAGATCATAGGCACGGAGTGGAGTCTGCATCCGGGGGTGTTTCGGCGCGTTTGTCAGGCGTTCGGGACACCGAACATAGACCTGTTCGCAACCTCTCGGAATCACAAGCTCCCGGTCTACTTCTCACCTCTGCCAGAGAGCGAGGCACTGGCTGTGGACGCGATGTCTCAGTCGTGGGACGGGATGTTCGGGTATGCGTACCCGCCAACTCGATTCCTAACAGAAGTGCTGCACAAAGTAGCCAGGTCTCAGTGCGAGATTCTGTTGGTGGCGCCATGCTGGCCGATGCAGGCGTGGTTCCCCCTGCTACTGTCCCTCCTGATCGATGTACCACGGGTTCTCCCGATCGAGGACAGGTTGCTGAAGCAACCGGGGCGGGATATATTTCACGATTCCGTCCACGTGCTCAAATTACACGTCTGGAGGCTATCGAGCGATCCTTCCAGGAGGCAGGATTTTCTCAGCAGGTGTCCGTACATCTCGCGAGAAAGAATAGGAGATCCTCCTCTAAAACGTATGAGGCTAAATGGAGAGTATTCGTACGTTGGTGTAACGGAAGGCGCATTGATCCGCTCTCTGCCCCTCTGAATGCAGTGCTAGACTTTCTCTGCTATCTCTTTGATAGGCTTAATTTGAAGCCTACTACGATCGAGGGATACAGGTCCATGCTGGGCCCTGTATTCCGTGCTAGGGGGATCGATTTAACTAATAATCGTATCCTTGCTGATCTCTTGGCGTCCCTTAGGACGCAAAGGCCACGTGGAGTTCCTACTCTACCGGATTGGGACATGGCTTTTGTGCTATATTGTCTTACTAAAGCACCTTGGGAGCCTCTCAAGGAAGTTTCCTTGCAGAGGTTAACTCTTAAGACTTTCCTGCTAGTTATGCTAGCAAGTGGTCGAAGACGCTCAGATGTCGCGGCGATCGACGTATCGCGAGTCGCATTTGGCGCGGATGGGTCCGTTTCCTTATACCCAGTACGTGATTTTATGCCTAAAACACGTGCTGCAGTTGAGGGCGGGAAAGCGTTCTCCCCTATCGTAATTCCGTCACTGGGCGGTTACGTAGGACGGAATGAGCCGGACGCTCTATTGTGTCCGGTAAGAGCGCTGAAAATCTACATCGATCGTACCAGATCGATCAGGAAAGATCGCAAGCGATTATTTATTTCCTATCAGCCTAACAGGGCTACGGATATCTCCACAGCTACACTATCCCGATGGGTGAAGGTTGTAGTGAGGACTGTCTATGCGGAATCAGGTGCTGACGATCGAGTCACTTACAAAATATCGTCCCACCAAATCCGACACATCTCGATGTCTTTGGCGGCCAGGTCGAATATTCCGTTGGAATATATCGTGAGGGCTGGAATGTGGACTAATTCTACGACATTCATCGGGTTCTATCTGTCCAATGCTGTCGAACTTCAGGACCAGTCGTCCAGATTTAGACTGGGTCCGCTGGTCGTAGCGCAAGCTGTTGTTTGAACCAGCTGGACAGAAAAGTCTTGGTTTTAACGTGCACGTGTATATAAGCAACGCTTTGTGTTTGTGTTTGAATTCTTTATGTTACGGTCTCAAGTAGAGTTCCGTTTTCCACCGATGGGTGAAGAAGAAATTCGTGCATGTCGGAGGCAAGCGATCGCACCGCTAGGTGAGTATCTTTATTATTACTAAAGATATATTGAAATGTAGCATTTTAGCGATTCGCTTGAAATCAAGACTATCGTCTGTTTTCATGACTCTCTAGCACTACTGCTCCACCGCCTATCCTTTGATTCTAAGGAGCATGTAGTAGTTTAGATTGGTGATGTATAAAATAAACTTCCCAAATTTTAATTGTAAATTTGCCGTTTATTGTTATTACTCACCTCTAAACTACTACAGTAAAGGCCCTCCCATCCATCCCCGCCAGTTATGTGCTAGGGGCTTCCTTTTGTCGTTTGTTGGACAGAAAAGTGAAGCTTCTGCGCAGCTGCGCGCGCATATGCGCGGCGGTTTTGGCGGCAAAAGGAGCGCTCGAGTCATGCAGGCAGACGATCGTGCCTTGCTTTCAGTACGCGAATTTCTATCCAGAACGATCCAAAGGATCGAAAAGGAGCATGTAGTAGTTTAGAGGTGAGTAATAACAATAAACGGCAAATTTACAATTAAAATTTGGGAATTTAGTATCACAATAATATTAGCGAAAAACAGTGTAAACGAGTTAGAAAAATCCGAGTATAGTACTACATGGTACTGATAGTGCAATACATTAGTAGTACTATTCTGACGAAGTAGTGACAGCAATAATATAGTAATATTGACTTTTGTCTGGGCTATCAACTAATGGAGAACGCTGCCTAGAGTCTTGAGTTGATCAATGTTACAGATGCAGCCTTTCAGTCAGTCAGTCATTCATGCAGTCAGTTTGCAGCAACCCACATCACCCCACGACAGATCTATGTAATATCGTACTTTCTAGGTCAGCTCCAACCACCGCCACAATACTCACAATTGTATCCTATTGATTTTATCACATTCGCCTGGAGGCACGCACACATGAACGCCAGTCTCACTGTGAATAGTCCAGGTAGAACTGCCGCATTTATTTGTGATATTGAATTTTTTCACTGTGCTGTTATTGTGTGGTATTCTGCGGGAGGCATGAGGCGGTTGTGAACCGTTATATGGAGAAGGATAAATGCGTTGGGGGTCCAGCAATCGTGACAATATCTAAAACCAGGTGGTCTATGCATGCTGGTGGCTCTATACTACCGGTATATCACATTTTAATTATACATTTTGAAATCAGCATCCAAGAAAAAAACCTGACCAGTAGAGACAAAGTTATTTGATGGTTACCAATGTCTTCACTGTGTATTGGTCCAGATACTAGTGGAGTTGCATACAGTGGCTAGACATTGACATTATCCCTAATTCCCCTTTCTCAAGGGAGTAAATAAACATCACATTCCCCGTTCTGTATGATGTATTGCGGCTTGTGTTGATCCACATCCAGGTAGGTCCCAGCTGTCAGTGTCAGGGGTATCAGTCAACTCCTATAATCCCCATGGTCCAATACCTAGGACTTGGAGTTTGTCTGCAGTACAAATTAAGACCTGGCACCACCCTCAGACTCCTGCTGGGCTGAACTCTCTGATCCATTTGATATCAAAAACTTCAATATACCACAGCCTGCATTGGCCGCCCCTCCCTTCCAAAGGTGAACAGCAAAATGGAAGGAACCCTACCTCCCTGCCACGCTTGACCTCTTGACCCGACCTAGCTATTGGTAGGATCTGTAGCTGACCTCTGACCTGACCTGGAAGTTGTCCGTCCAGGTGAAGTTGTCTATGGTCTCTGGCCTTTGGCCGAGATACACACATGGTCGATCGCTGGTCAGCCGTGAAAACAGAACACTGTCGCAATAAAACACAGATGTTCCTGCCAATGGACTGTCCATGATCAGCATTAAATCACATTGATTTGATGCCCGACTGAACATCCGCTCAGGCTGCAAGTGAGAAGGGCCACATCATCAGGAGAGAGAAGGTTGAATGGAGAATAATGATGGATACATTAACTGTACCCTGGTGACTAGACCATAATCCATATAAATATATAGTAGTAGTTACCCAAGTTTCATATATATCTTATTTTGGACATCTTGATTGGCAATTACAGTACTTTGTTGACCCTATGAAAAGCAAGATGAAAATTTAGGTTGAGAAAAAATTGTCAGCTGACGTTTGAAAATTATATTAATTTTGACATCTGGAATATATTTCTATGCATGAGAAAGTTTGTGTTTGAGAGGAGAGGGCACATGATTGTGTACACAGGGAGTACACTTGGACGCCCGCCGAGATCTGTGGTACTCTCTCAGCGTGTGTACCAGCTGTCACCGAACTCTGCTAATTACCCAAACACCCAGCAGGGGTCAGCAGCGAGGTCACCAGCACAGATCCTGAATTACACAAATATTGTGTCAGAGCCGAGTCTGGCAGCCTGGGAATGTTGTCACGGGACTGTATTCACTGATGTGTAGTTAGGCAATCTGTAGGCAGGTTGTTGCCCTGCCATTGTCATTGGAAGAAGGTTCTGGATCATGTGACCCGTCCTTCCAAGTCTCAGTTCTGGATCAGAAAGTGTGAAAATGAGAGCTGTCCCTGATTCCGCCCGTGTTTTAGCAATGTTCCACCTGATTGACAAACATTTAAATTGGCTGAATTACATGGATCAAAGGGTTTATCTTGGGAGGATGATACAGGAAATACATCGGTGGAGGATGGGTGCCTGCTATTATTATAACAGATACTCAAATATACACATACAAATACTACAGAATAAGACTTTGTGTGGAGAACTTTTAAAATTGAAAAAAGGGGATGGGCATATGTCTTTCAAATTTAAAGTGAACATGGTTTTAACAAATAAAACAGACGGAAATGTGTTTCATGTCTTCATTCGCTGATCATGTAGCCCATGTTCACACATATTTTGTGTACCTACCGGAGCAATAGCCTGCCAAGGTGACAAGACAGATCCATTCTTATGGTATCTACTAATGTTACTCTAGACCATCTATCTAGATCACTCGAGCCTGCGAGTTGTTTGAATGATATCTCTATGTTCAATCTCTACCATAGACCATACAGGCATTGACGTGTTCTATTATTTGGACACATCCGAGTAAAAAGAAATAGAGCGGATGAGTAACATCTTCTTCAATGTGGCACTTTGTTGCTAACAACCCTGTGACACATTACAATTCTAGTAGTTTAAGTGACCTGATTTATGTACAATATATATAGACTACATCTGCATAAATACAATCTACATACTACGGAAACTCCGAACAGAGGTTAAACCTGTTGAACAAATATTGGTTCCTTGCTGTTCCGGCCTGTTTCATACGATCCACTCCCACACATTCTAAGATCCACACACACACACTGTGGACAACTCAGAGATTCTCAGGAGGTGAGACATCATGACATGGCTTACACAATACATACATGTCGGTCTAACAGTGTGAGAGAGATTGTGCCAGACCGGTCAACATTGTCAAATGCTTGTGGAATACACATGCACATGCTGTGGATAGTGTTTACGGAATAAACAATACTGGAATTGTTACAAGTTTGGAATGGGTCCAGTGACAAAGAAACACCTGCAGAAATATGCCTTGGTAACTACAGGTTATTGAAAGCACATTTTTGAAACTTGCATTGTGAAAATTATATTGATAATCCCATTATACATGTTCATTTTACAGAAGATGTGTTAGATTGTGTTCTGTCTATTTATTGTTAATAATTAGCATGTTTAATTCGTTTTACTTAATAAATGATAAGTTGTCATGTATATTAACTTGTTCACCAATTTCACAGATCCTCTACAACATTGCACAAACACATCATGCCCATTGTTCAAATAATCAGATCTTTGCCCTTGGCGGAAATGAGGTTGACTAGTTTTTCAGACAAAGTCCTATTTTTGAGGCTACATGAAATTGGATGTAATAGTGATAGGCACAAATCTTTCCCTAAAATAGGTCAAGCTGGAGACTTTTACGCTTCCGTTGACTTTGAACAAATATCATGTGTTTGCATTTAATATGTGGAGACAGACAGTGGACTAACTACAATTGATGCTAGGTTATTGGATAGACAGAAGGAAGGATGTGTACAGGGTACAATCGTTACAACATGAACAGGATGTATGACCCTGAACTTCCTGCGAGACTCATGACATGACTGGTGGGCTCCAACTTGATGCAGAACAAATTTGTGATACCTGTATCGTTTGCAGAATTAGGTGTCAAAACTACACGCACACACACACACCATATAATATTACCGTATTCTAATGTTTATTTTAGAACATTGTGGAGCAAATGTAGCATGGACTTGTGAAGATAATGACTTTCTTAATGAAAATGTGATCTGATTTCCATGTGAATACAGTTGAATTTTAAAATTTATTGGTTCTGAACGAGGAATATCAGAAGCTGTGATCTGCTGGTTCCGTTCTCCACAGAGCTTCCTCATGTACACCAAAGGCAATTTGCCTGTGATTGCAAAGTGATTTTGCAATGATGCTGGGTGGCATAATTGCCAGCCAAACACAGTTGCTTTGACTTTCACCCGCATGCAGTAAATAATATCACATATTCTGATCAGTGAGGGATCATTTGAAGCTAATTGATCTCTGCAATATCCGGGAGAGAGCCTTTAAATAACCTATATATAGCAGTCATGGTATTGTATGTGACATGAATAATTGTGGATTATGTCATTTATGGCCATGCCGAGAGATGATAAACTTACATATTAAAATATATATTAATTCAGTGATTCAGTTGATTTTGAACAGTGAATAGAATGCCAGCATTAATAGATAAATGAGGTATATTATGAATGTATTATAGGAAAATCGTTTTAACCATTTCCCAACTGAAGTTCCATACAAGTCTGCTATTGCCAGTTCCCAGACAGTAGGGGCATGAAAGTGCTCCTACGGTTCAAGTGAGGTTATCTGAGCTGGAATAAAACTGTTTCTGGAAGAAGTGACACAGTTCTCTCCAGAATCTACCTTTACCAAGTCAGTAGTTATCTTCTACAGCAGATACAGTGCTATTATATCCCTCAGAGGGACGCCAGATCGCTTGGGTAGACACACAAAACTTCTCTCGTCTTTGCACACCTCTTTAGGCCCCAGTGCAACTTCCGATTGTAAAATCAAACAAAACGGTGTTTTGAAATTGTACTCTTGGCTTCAGTTGTGTTTAAAAGGTTTTCGTTAGAGTCTGGAACTGTCAAATTTGAGAAGGGCACCAGACTTGCTTGTATCAACACATTGACTACATGTGATCAGAAACCCATAAGAGATGTGATGCATGTACATGTTCTTGCATTTAATGTTGGTGCTAGATTTGTGCATTCATGAAAATGTCATTCATAACTGCACTCATATACTCATATGCAAGAGGGCAAAATACAGACAATGTTATGTAAATTGCCGTGAGAAGTATGTACCCTCAGACACAGATATGTCAGAATTATGATGAACCATCTCTTCAATACATATAAATTCATCCCACTCGCTTTTATGCAGAATGCAGAAACACACGCGAGTGGCTGAGTGGAGCTGAAATGTTGCCAAATAGAATATCCATTAGTTGTACATCCCACATTACAAACCATTCCTATTATTGTACATTGCTTCTCACTGATGCATGAAATTGATGGGGTCATGTGATTAAATACAGAGCAGGGAGCATGTCACACTCAACATGTTGTCATGGTAACAACAGTAAAAATTACGTTCTTGATGAGACATGTCACTCCGTTTTGACATATCATTTTGGTGATGCATGTGAACATAACTCATGATCTTAAATCGTTTTCATGAATTCATTTTGAGATGTTATTGTATGATGATATTTCAGTACAGTATGCGGGAATAAATACTTAAGAGCTATCCTTATAAATTCTAATACCATTAATAATAGCTTATCAGACTGTTATAGCAGCCTGACCAACAGATTCTGTTCCCTACCAGCGGACCTTGTATTTCAAATATTTGTAGTACTACAGTCTGGACACTTGCCATCTGGGTACAGCCCAAATTGTTTGTTGACTACATAATTGAATTGAAATTGATGCTGATGTGTGGATATTTGTGATCATTGATTCTGGACATACGTACATGTATAAATTTCTTGATGAACGAAATTGAACTTTGTTTTGTTGCAAATAAGGAACTCTGCAGTTTTAAAATGGTTAATCGGGTGTAAAATAAACATGTACATGTACCATTAATACTTTTGAATAAGGTACTGTAATATTTGCCTTTATCATATTTATGTCAAGCACAATATAACTTGTAGATTTTGAAATTTCTGCTGTGAATGTTTGATGTTGCACTGAATTCTGTTTTTAGATGAATTCTTGGAAGGGCAAAAGACCTGCTACTTTGTACATTGTACCTTTGCCTACACCTGTACTGCCTTGAGAAAGTCTGCTCTCTATCTTCAAATTGTTGAAACACAAGGGTGCAACAATTGAACATATAGAGCTTTGTACCTGCAAAGAATATTTTTTGGTTGTTTTGTTACAAAGACAACAACAAATTTGTGGTTGTGTGGCAAGGACCAGCATTCATGAAACAGTAGAAGTTGTCTGAGCACTCCTACAAGATCTACTATTTGCATGTGATAACAGTTCATAAATGACTTGGGTACTTTGTACAGTTATATCAAAATGTAATATCCAGTGGGCAATTTGAGCTGTGTCCAATCAGTCACTGATGAGTAAGACAGAGGGTGATTAGATCAGGTGTGTTGCCATGGTATCGCCATGATCTCTGGGAGAGGATGGTCTGTGGACGATTTGTCATCACAGGGAGATCACACTGCATGGGGGGGGGGGGGGGGGGGATTGTGTATTTCTTCAGGTCAGATGCCAGCATGGACTTTACTGTTGCTTGTAAAATGATACATCAAACCAGGATCGAATTCAGGCATTCTGGATCCACCATGGGGTGAAATCCTAGGTGGGGAGATGGGATGGGGGTGGGGGTTGGGGCAGTGGAGGGCTATGGAGTACCAGGTGGATGTGATGATGTGACTAAGATTACTCATTCACATTGTGGTCTGCAAGATGGAACGTGACTGGATAGACTCGGTGGACTCAGAGGTCAAAAGATAAGGTCAGGTCTGACTGATCCATATCACGAAGATCATGATGATAATGTCCTGGTGAGCCCATTAGGAAAACATCTCAAACAGCTGCTGAACTTAGCATAGACTTTATTCCAGGAAATTGTGGACAAGCTCTAAAATATGAGACATTTGTTTCAGTAATTTCTGCTTGTACATTACACTTTCATTACTCATGGACTCTGATTGACAAGCAGTACAAATACATGTATTACATGTACACTTTTGTTTATACTTGTTTATGGCCATAATGGAGATTTTACCCACATGTTTTGACATATGATAACACCACAAAGAGGGCGATATTCTGTATGATATTGCTCATGTTGATAGGGTACACAATAATCAGCTTTTAAAACTTAGTATGTTAATGCACTTCTAGAATAAATATTTATAAAAAAAGGCTAAACGTTATCATGTTGCAACCCCCCCCCCCCCCCCCAGCCAAAAAAATATATCAGGAGTCATTGCAGATCTTAGATGAACATGATGTAGGGAGGATTATGTTGTACTTGATAAGCAGTATGTATGCATTTAGTTTCCATTACATGTGTGATCCTGACAAATTATCTTCTATAGATGTGTTTATATTATATGCCAAGAAATATCTATATTAATTCCTATACCAAGCCGTCCCAGTTGCGGGGCTAGTGTACATGTACATGGGCCAAGGATTCCTTGGATACAGGGAGAATATCGAAAACATGTCCGTCCAGCATTCCAAACCCAGGATTCCTTCCAGTCAGGCTTCTTGATGCGAATCTCTTTTCTTGTACTTGTAGCAAGGGGTGCCAAAATATTTGTCCTGAAAACTTGCCCCCAGTCCGTCTGTCTTCCAAGCAGTATAATGCAGGGTGATATTTAGATAAGGCAGAGCTGTAAAGCAATGGGTGCTCTAGCATCTAAGTTAGAGGTGATCTTTTAGAAGAGGAAGGAGATCTAATGCATGGGGGCGTTCTGCTGCCTCCAGTGTAATGGACAGGAGAAGAAGCTTGAAAAATTGCAGGGAGATATTAGTCCTTCTTTTTTTGTCTCCAATGTTACTGCCGGCTGAGCATTCCGCGGAGGTTTTGCCTTCTCCGACGTTGTAACATAACGAGTGGTATGGAGACAGTTTCACAGTGTGATATTTGGATGAGGGGAAAGTTTTATTAATTTATCTCGGTGGGAGCTCATTTCACGCTGGTCATTATTAAATCTCTTAAATTAGTGCCGTGGGGTGAAGGAGACGCTCTTGCATAAATATTACATTGGCTGGTGTTGAGGGAGAGGGCTGGAGCCTTGGATAGGACCTCATGGGGTCAGGGCGGGTCACTGGGGGATATTGGACCAGGGACAGAAGATCTACTCACCTGATACATCGACTTCTCCGAGAGTTTGTGAAATATTAGATAGGGACCACAGTGAGTCATTACCTGCCTGATCTGGTTGTAGATCTCCCAGACACATCTCCGTGTTCCAGGCTGGGGCCACGGCAGACAGGGACGCTGACTCAATACTTGTGATGATCTCTGACAAAATTAACACACCTGCATGTGCTGATCTGTCAATATGTTAGAACTTTTTCTCCCGAGAACCTTCCCAAATGCAGTCATAAATTTACTACTGCAGATAAAGAGACTGCAGTTTCACATTTCTTGCACATGGTGAAATGATTCATTCTACCAGTTGTGCCAACTCAATGGACACGTATCACCAATGGCAGCTATTTCGGCTGCATTCTACCTTGACCGTGGGGGACTTTCTGATTAATTGGCAATTTGTCTGTGGGATATAACCACAAGATGGCATAATCACTTGAATCACTCGAAGATGAATACTCTGAGTGACAATTATTTAGAGACCCTTGAGATGATGCACCTGTGGTACATCATGTTACATCATCTGTTGTCATAGTTCCTGTGTCGTTTCTGATTCGGGAAGCACTTGATATTGATTTTCGGTACCAGATCTGTAAGAGACTATTGGACAGCTAGTCAAACTTGTTGGGACAGGTTGTTTAGCCGCATAAAGAGGAAGAATATCCAATTAAAACATGGTAAAACTAAGAAAAATCATCATGTTTCATGCAGCCTGCAAAAAGTCCTTTTCCTTGCAATGTGCAAAATCAAATAATTAAATACAGAGTGGTGAATAGACCTATTATGTTATTCGTAAAAAAGGCACACACGTTTCCACCTTGCTGTAAGATGAGACAGAAATGATGGGCAAATCTGTTATTCTCCATAAGAAAACTTGCAGCTAGGACAATGGCTGGTATTGGCCACTTGACGAAGGGCGGGCTGTGGGTTGTAGACAGTGCACACAGTCTTTACTGCCGTACAGGTGTGCTACACATGTGATTAGTTTGATAACACGGCTCCTATCTCAGAATGGCCTCTGTGAGAGTCTTCACTTGACTGCCTCCACTGATAGTGATTCTGGGGGACTGGGGAGGCCATGGAGGGATAAAATCATGGTAGAACAGATCAAAAGTTTGGTGGTGTGACAAGAATTTTTGCCAAGTCTGGCAGGCAGGACATGTATCTTGTCTTTTTGTTTTATCATGGAAAATGCATAGGATCAGCTGTGATCCATCAATGAACATTTTTAGCTGAATGAAAAGAAGCAAAAACCTGTGGAAGAGAGTCAAGAGACACTGGCAAGCATTGACGCCCCAGGCTCTATCAGACTGAGACTGCTGGTGTCCATGCCAATGGCAGTGGTGGCAATGCCTGGCAGACACACACCTGAGTATTGACCCAGCTAATGGCCACATCCTTTGTGGTGTCTGAGTCCTTCCTCACCATGCAGATGAGCACTAGTCACCATGGCATGGTGTCTGTTGCCATGGACACTGCCCCTGGCTGGGGTGAATGCCCAGCTCCATGGCTGCTCTCTGCGTGTCTGTCAGGAGAAAACACAAAGTTACCTTGAGGGTGTCCAATGGCATGTCTGGGAGCAGCACTTAGAGTGTGACCATGGGGTGATACCCCCTCTGTAATGAGCAATCTTTGGCCCTCTAGATCTCCCTTACACAGTGTGACCTTGTAGCCTGGTTGCCCAGGTCTCATTCCTGTTCATCATTACTGTATTACTGGTCTTTCTGGTATTTTTGGTGTTTCTGCTAAGAAAGCCATCTTCCTGGAATGCCTCCATTCCATCGGTTTTGTGATAAATTAATGTTGCATCCTTCATCCATGCTGATATTACATCATCTATAAATCTAGGAATCTCTCACTGTGTTCCAATGTTTGTTTTCTATCCGTTCCCAGCAAATTGGAAATAGATAGCTCAGCAATTGGAAAACTGATGCCAGGTGATTTATGATAGGACAGGATTGATGAGCAGTCAGCATTTTACACAGTCAGTTGGTTATCCAGTTCTAGATAGATGATCCCTACAGGTGCTATCTTGTACCATGGCAATAGATTAGATATTTCCCGTGTTTTCAGGGGGCAAACTATATACAAACATAAATTCATTTTGGGTGTGTACATATTGACACCCAGGGATTTATCATCAACAGGGGGTTCTGATAACATGTATGTAAACTGAGGAATTTTTGTCTGCAAACGTTTGTGCAACTGGATATTTGTTGAAAAAGAAATTGTGTCTAAAAGGTGGAAATTGTAGCAAATTGTTTTTATTCAAGTATGATGAATATTATAGTGTAAATGTATCATACATCACTTTCACTTCCAGCACCTAGATTCTCCACCATTCGTTTTAACGATGGATTGAACTTGCCGGTTCCACTTTGGTATAGATCTCAATCCTCTCCCAGACAAAGCGTGATCTAACTGTTGTGTTAATTGTTCTGTGTTGCAGGTTTTATGGCACTTGGACGTGTTTCGGAGAAGTTTCCGTCTTCTGTCGGGACATCAGTGTCTTGGCAGCAACTCCTGCATCTTCTGTGCTCTCAAGGTAAGAAACGGACAGAAACAATGCAAATTGGCTGAATGAGATTGTCTGTAAAATTATTAATTTTAACTATAGGAGAACCTGTAGTTTTGAGACATTGACGTTTTCATTAAGAGCAAAATCGAAACTGCTTTGATACCAATCTACGGAAGCGTATTAGGGCCACATGAGTTTTTTTAAAGTTCAATTTGTCGACTTATTATCTCGATAAACCGAGTTAGTTATCTCGATAAATCGACTTAATATCTCGATAAATCGAGATATTATCTCGATAAATCGAGATATTAAGTCGATTTATCAAGATATTATCTCAATAAATCGAGATAGTATCTCGATAAAAAGACTTAATTATCTCGATAAATCGAGATAGTATCTCGATAAATCGACTTAGGACTCAGACATTTAAAGTACAAGTAAAATGAATATGCATCGACCATAGGCGAGCCATACGATTTCATTGGTTACCTTGGCAACAATAGGACAAATAAAATATACTGATTACTCATATTGAAAACTATATGGAGTAAATGATTAACAGTCATTACATTAATCTCTGAAATAATACCAAACTATACAATTAAAGAAACCATTACAAATAACTTTACGAATATACCTCAATCCATGTCTAATAGCTAAAGAATTGTTAAAAAAAATTATAACATTTTCATTGATGAACACGTTGCATCTTTATAAAAGATAGTGATATAGTAACTTCATTATAGTTTTAACTAGGTAGTTTTGTATGTATTATTCAATATTTAACGTTATAATGGTCCATCATAAGCCTATTCAACATAAGAATATTGTGACTAAACATATTTCCATTTTACTTGAACTTTAAATGCCTAAGACATAAGTCGATTTATCGAGATAACTAACTCGATTTATCGAGATAATAACTCGATAAATCGAGATAAATAAGTCGATTTATCGAGATAATATCTCGATAAATCGAGATAATTAAGTCGATTTATCGAGATAAATAAGTCGATTTATCGAGATAATTAACTCGATTTATCGAGATAATATCTCGATTTATCGAGTTAATATCTCGATTTATCAAGATAATAAGTCGATTTATCGAGATAATATCTCGATAAATCGAGATAATTAAGTCGATTTATCGAGATAAATAAGTCGATTTATCGAGATAATCAACTCGATTTACGAGATAATATCTCGATTTATCGAGTTAATATCTCGATTTATCGAGATAATAAGTCGATTTATCGAGTTAATATCTCGATTTATCGAGATAATAAGTCGACAAATTGAATTGAAAAAAAAAGTCATGTGGCCCTAATACGCTTCCGTACCAATCACATCCTGTTAGTGGAAATATAAACAGCTAGAGATATACTAGGGTGGTATTTTTCATGTTTGTCCAGTGATAAATTGCTGATTCAAACAAGTCATTATGCTTCACTCTGGCATCAGTGATACTACCCTTTGCCATAGAGCTTCATACATGTACATGTTTTTTATACTCAACAATTTCAGTCTGTCACTTTTAGACGTA
Source organism: Terebella lapidaria (assembly GCA_949152475.1). Classification (NCBI taxonomy): domain Eukaryota; kingdom Metazoa; phylum Annelida; class Polychaeta; order Terebellida; family Terebellidae; genus Terebella; species Terebella lapidaria. Next base: position 76,856,273 of record OX424555.1, read on the forward strand.
ATAATTAGGGTTAAACTTATCATTTATTACATTTACCTCCTGCTGTGTTACCAGGCACGGAAAATCTGTTTATATTCACTCTTACAATATATATTCTACCTGGATAACAGAAGCAACATCTTTGAGACAGATTTTCTGGGTCAGCAAATACGTCATGCAACTATTTTTATGAAGAACATGAAAAGTTTGAGTTTGAAAAGAGTGTGCATTCTTGTAAATAGACTTTGTGTAAGAAATGTTGTGTGATATATACAAAGCCCTGACAGAAACTATGTTGCATTCCATTCCCAGTGTTTGCACAGATAAATCTCAATGTGAATTTCAAGCAAAAGCATACTATGTCTTGTATAATACATGTACCTTGCTTGCCTTTCTTATCATAGGTATAACAATAAAATGCAAACACAAAAAATACATGAAATTAAAATTATGTTACTTTGTACTTGCATGAAAATTACATGAATATAACATCATGTAGTCATCTAAAACCTTTTTTTAAAGGTAAATTATGCACAGAAACGAAAAATGTGTTTATCTCAGACCAGGAAGCAATTGGAAACATTCAGTACATGTAAAAGTAAATTGCTGGATGTATACATGATGACTGTGATGCATTTTGATACCACATGAAGAACATGGTACAAGCAGTATAAGCATGTCAGATCAGCATAAAAGTATACATAACCATTCGGCAATAGCTCAAATAAGTTATGAATAAAACTCTTTCAAACATACATGTAAAACCACTGCTACCGTAGGTTGAGAGAGTTAGAAAAGTCAGAAGCAATCTCCTGAGATTGGTGTCATAAAAATGTCAAAACAAAATCTCAGTGATGAGGAAAGGAATGTGCTGTACAAAAGAGCATTTGGCAATGAGAATTTTTCAAACACAAAGTAACTACTTTTGCATTCTTGAATCCCTGAAAAAATTCTTATCATTTACAATGATTACATTGTAAATAAAGTGAATAATAGGAATAAAAAGCGATGTAAATTTGATTGTATGACTTCGGTACATACACGTACATGGAGCAGGGGCAGACCTGTGAAAAGCTAACACCGTTTATTACATGTATCTGTAAAAATCATATCTTCGAAGACCACGTTCCTAAAGTGTTCTCATAATACATGTATGTTGCTAGTAGTCAAATCTTAGATCACAAAAAAATATCTTTATAAGTGCCTTACAAATGCGCAATTTATTTTCCCAACAGGTGATCTTCACACAGTTCCAGTACAGTGACCAATCAGCATTGCCGCCTGATTCACTGCGGACTGCCCTTGCTAAGACTTTCGCTGACCAGCAGCGCTTTCAGCTCGGGTTGATGGACGATGCTGCTGAATGCTTCGTAAGTTCTCTTCACCACTGATGTTGGCACACAGTTTCGTGCAAATAGTCTGAACTAACACCTAAAAAGTTGTGTTTCTCTGTAATGTGAGATCCCCAAAACAATGAATGAATGGTCAGTGTACCTGACTGTGAATGTTAATAGTGTAACTAGGATTAAAGCAAGGGCCCCTCCCTTCCACTAACGCAGGCAGGTGTGTTGTTCTGCTAATCTCATTGGTCAATTTGCCCATCTACTTTCTTGCGCAAATATTGGGGTATTATTCAACAGGAAATACATTTGCTATGTTTGTAGAATACATACATCTATGCCCACTGCATATAAATCTTCACATGCATGCTTCTATAACGTGCAGTAACATTATACATAAAAATAAACTCGGGAAATAATACTGAACTTTCGATTCATTCGGTATTTTGTATTTTGGTAACTGACCTATATTTGAGGTGACGGTGTGAGTGAATAGCACTTGATTTCAACTATTGTAAGTGATTATACTGTTTACAAAAGAACCACTTGTGTTTGCTTGGGATTTATAATCAAGATAATGAGCTTGACATGGAATGTTAGTTCTGTAGATATACAAATGTGATGTATAAATATTGGATTTCTTGTTGTTATATACCATTAGTGACAACAACAGAAAATACATGTAATCTGCTACATATTAAAATGTCTGTAACTTTAACGATTAGAAAGAGGAATAATTTTTGGATAATCGTCGTATAACAGCTCTGTATGGCTGAAAATTATAATGCTTACCAAATTATTCAGCACGAAAAACCTGTTCCCTGAAATATACATCCAATATCCATGTTTGTAATGATGATGTTGACACTAATCTTCCCAATTAACATGATTAATTAACAGCCCAATACAAGTAAAATGACACTGGTTTTTTTCCATGGCTGAAGTCTCCCGAGTAAATCCTCTTATGACATGCACAATTGGCCAGCTGAATGTCTGGACAGTTATCTGATATCTGACATTGCCTTGGTGTGCCACATTATACAGCTTGCCTCTCAATTAGTCTGAACCTCGACCCCCTGAGTTTGACCACAGGTCCGTATTGACTTAATAAGTACATGGCTAAGCCCCCAACAAGTTCAGCTAATACTGTGCTAATTCCAGACCAAACTCCCATATCAGGACACACGACTGTATCTGATCTAAATAATTATGATAATATAATCAATATTCCTTGGCTATCAGATAGCCTGGGCATTGTGTGTTGACTAGGATATCCCGGCTGACAGTCGCCTATACATCGTCCGGTGACAGCTGAGTCAATCTCGCAAAATGTAAATTGAGATTTGCCACCAAAAAAAACCCCCTTGTGACCACTTTCTTGTGTCCGAAGTTTTCTGGGAGGTGAACAAACAACAGGTTGGGTCGAGAGGGGGATTCGAGGGCATGTTTTCCTTAGCAAAGTGCCAACTTGGCAGGAGCAGTGCGGCACTTGAGGGTGAAGCTCAGAGAAACCAAAGGTGTCAAAGGCTTTGGGACGGTCATGTTGGCACACTCTTCACACCGGGGGAAAGATGAAAGTGAAACAGGGCGTATTTAGAGGGCAGAGTTTTACATGGTTCAGGTATCCTTGTACAGCTGTATACAAGTATGTGTACATGCGTACAGAGGATGTAGAGTGTTTGGTGATTGGCACTCAATATGACACAAACATCATTATGTCACCAGGCAACACTGGTTTGTTCAGTTGGGCTGATATTGAACATGTTGAAATTATTTGGATTTATGAGTTTCGCTTTCCTTCAACACATGTACATGTACATTTGTATAGCTAACATTAGTATGATTAGCTGGTGGAATTAGTGGGAATAATATGAGTTCTTCATTTGAGTTATAAATCAGACCTTTAACATGTCTCAGAGTGGCCTAAACTGTTGACACCTGTCCTGTGTGGCTCTCATGCTGTGTTACTGACCATTGAGTGCTGACTGATGACCTGTCACAAGTTGTTACATCACCATCTGAGGGTCATCCATGGATAACGAGTGGTAACTAAGTACCAGCAGGCTTTAACACCTTTAAGTTGTCATAGCTACACTTACAAGTACACTACCCTAAAGTGAGTGGGACCAGCAGGGCCCGGGACCTTGGAGACCCAAGACACCACATGGGGGACTGCTGACACGAAGGGGGTTTCCATGGTGACAGTGTCAGCTGACTGCTGTGACAAGGTGGCATTGGGGTAGGAAGTCAGAGTCCATTTACGTACATGTCAGAGTAACTTAGTGAAATCTCACGCAGGTGAAAAGATGCATTGGCACATGATTAGCTTGATTACAGTGAAACTCTATTGTCATTGGGTATACTTCTTGCAAACCGTCCCCACATATTCCAGGGAATATTGGGAACAAGGCTCTAGTCATCTCTGATGATCACATACTGGCAGTAAATTGGTCTGATAATAATCTGATGATGGCCACATGTAAATTAATATACATTCGAACTGGAGGTATATTATGGTAAATTTGGTGAAACTTGCACCAACATGGCCAATCGCAAACTGATCCTTCTCTTTCTGAAAACGAGTAATAATATGAGATGGTAGACATGGCATACCGTATGGACTCATCAAATGTGAGGGAGGTTATTTTTTCCCTTTCTTGGAAGCTGATCTTCTGGTGTTGCATCACCGGAACATTGATTTTTTTCTACTGGTCTCAGATTAAGTTTCCATGTTCCAACCTGCGCACCTCCTCGAGAGCATGCGAAGGAGGTGTGTCTCTGTGTAGTCTGGCAGAGGTGGAGCGGATGTAAGGTATACCCATGCCATTTCAACCTGCTAGACGTACTTCACAAGTTTGCCGACAGTTTTACACACCTACATCTAGCTTATTTAGCCTTCTTTATTTGGGAAAGTGCAAGTAAACAAAAGGCTTTTTGTAAGGGGCACCTGCTAATGCCCAGCTGTCTGAGACTGCTATCGATTCTGTTTGTGGTAAAATGGTACTTTTGGCGAATCTGAGATCTGATGCAAATTTTTCCAGGACCTGTGCAAATGACGAGGAATTAGTATCCCCCCTGATAGCAGTGGATCTTTGATGCAAAGCTGGACATTTTAGTCTGTCACAGATGGTGTCAATTTTGTCATGGGAAATTAAATTATCTATATAGTGTAACATGATTGGGATACTTCCAAATCTTTTGTTATTCATCAGGTATTGAAATATCTTTGAATACAGAATTTCTGGCTTCATTTTCTATGCATTCCCAAATAAATTTGATTGAAAGCTCCCATATGATAGGCAGGAAGCAGTCCCTCCCTGGGTGTCTCCCATCCCGTGTCCCTCAGGATGAGCGGACCTGCCCAGATAGCTTTTGTCCTCCACTCACCAGTCATTATTACAGGCTGATGAGCTTGTAATGGGTCATGTCATCACAAGGACAAAGGGGTCAGGTGTCCGAAAACTCCCATGGACCTGCCATATTAGGCTATGATCCGCTGATAACTGCAGTATTAAGCCACGGTCCTCCGGTGCCTGTTTCCCCAGGCGGTTGAGTCTGCCGCTTCCCACTCACACCCTCCTGGGACCCCAAGGTTACCATGGTGACCTCTGTCTCCGTGACTACACCTAGCTGCATCCCCACGCCCCAGGTCACGGCACGCTTACAGCCGGAAGCCGGTGCGGATGACCTGCCCATTAGTGGGACTCAGTCCTGTTTGGGAGCAGTGGGCAGGTCAAGCAATAATCAGGCACCTTTGTTGATTCCGCAAAAAAAAGACATTTGACAGTTGCCAATATTTGCTGGGTGTGGTCAAGCATAGCAGTCTTTCATCGCCAAACCTGACGGGTGGTTTCATTTTCCCTCCAAAGTTCTCTGGGATTGTCACACAATGACTGCTGTCTGGTGTTGCTAGTGCATGGGCCCGTTGACATCAATGCCTGCCACAGGTAATTCAAAGTTCTCTGGTTTTACAGTAGAACTGAATACAATATGTAGGTGCAGTCTGGGAGTAATCTGTACTGACATAGACCCGCTTGGACTCTGTGATAGAAAGTGTCAAAGTTATGCACCTGGAAATTGATAAAAAAATGCATTTTGTTATTGAAGTCTCCCAAAACGCAATTTAACTCGTTTTGAATAGAATATTGCAAGCACAAATACTCGAGTGCTGTTATGTAGATATTCGTGCTGAGTTGCCCAGTGTGTGTTCCTCGAAGAATTAATAAGGAAGTTTCCTGCCAAACCCTACATGTAAAAGCTACATGTCCAGCGTTTTCAATTTGTTTCATTAATATTGTCACACTGCAGCTTGAAAACACTTTCCACAACTAATTTAATGTACTTAGGCGTCTTCAAGCACCTCTTTGGGGGTAATTCAAATGAAGAAGAGCCTCCCAAACATATTGGACAGTTCTAGGACACTTGATGGGGTTAAGATGCTGAAATATCGCCAATTATTCAGGGGAAATTGAAAACTGTCCACCATTCATGGAGGCCTTGGAGCCTTGACCCCTTGATCTGCACACGTTTGAAGTTTTCAGCATCCTGCCTCTAACAGGATGCTTTTGTCCTGTACAACAAATTGATGGCAATACATTAAAAGTTCTACGTGTTGGAGGGACAGTCAGCAAGCAAGGAAATTGTAATGGTCAATACTTGTATTGCTGGAGGTCCAGGAGCCGAAATGTTTTCATGTCTCGCAGTGCTTGGGCACATGCATGTGGGTATATCATTCATGCAATAATATTGGTGATGTTTTACAGGTTTTGCTCCTGCCTGAGGTGACATTTATTATTGTCTCCAGTAATATGTATACTGTAAGAGAGTGGTCCTGATTGGTCAATGGCTGTTGCTAGGTTACTGCTCCAGGAAAGTTCTCCAGGGGAGACCTAAAGCTATCAAATGTTTTGTGTTGGCGTGAAATTTCATTAAAGTTGAGGTCATTTTCTGTCAGCATGAAGCATTGTCCTGTGACATTGAGTAGCTTTTAGCATACATTCAGGTCATATATGACACATTGAAAGTGTCAACAATATATAGTAAATAGATACCACGTGCAAACATTTCAGTGAAACGGAACAAGGGTGCTTTAGTTGGTTTATCAAACTTTCTGTCAGGAGATTAGTAGCAATACTCAAAATTGATAAACCTTCCCCAAGTACAGTGTCATCTGGGGTCAAGGGGATTAATCAATCCGTACGTAGCAGAGTTTTTGTAGGTATTGGTTGTGTTCAATATCTGTACAAATAGTGGCTAAGTGGCAACATGATGACCATTGCTGATGGAACAATGATGCTGAAGCACGATTCACACCTCGCCTGGCAATGTCACACTTCGTACATGTACATAGGTGTACTAGGGAGGGGAGGGGGGGGGGGGGGGATGGCGTCATGGTTTATCAGTGGGTAATGACTCTAATATTTGAATATTTAATAGCGGGATATTAGTACAATCTGAACGTGGTCAAACAATGTAGAGCGAGGAACAATCGTGGGCGCTTGGCCATCCAGTCCCTCTCCACAGGCTGTACAATAGGGACCAGACGAACCCTCAGGGCCAATTACCTACAGTCCCTATTGTGTCCAGGCAATAGGGCTGGACTACTGTTGATTCTGATCATTGACTACAGAAATCATGGCTTAGTGAGGGCCCTTCGAACACTTCCCAGTTGCAGGTATCCTGCCTGAAGCGTCATACTCAGACAGATGCCAAACACTGGCTTCAATACAGGCAGTGAGCTGAGACAGGCACAGTGATGCTGATAGGCATTTAGATGCGGATCAATCAATTGTCCCAGGCAGTCTCGTGGTCTAGGAGAGGAAGGGGTAGAGTGGTATTTTTGTAGCTCCCGGCTTCGATTTCAATACCTTTTTTAGCCTGTCTACCTACATTTAGTATCCCCACCTCACCTTGCAAACCTCCAGTAGTAATCATCCCCCCCCCCCCCCTCCCTCACTCTGTGTCTCCTTCGTGCCATTGAGTTGTGTTTTACATTCAGGTAAATTTATGCCAGATTTTCACATGGGAACTGACAGACCACAGCAGCAACTCTGAAAGACTCGGTGCCTTTTTGTACCACCATTGTTATGATTATTGCGCGAAACCCAGTCACTCTCTTTCGGATATTAAGGAACCACGTAAAAAACTTGATCCCAATCAATTCATGCCTTCTCTAAGTTTTACTTCTGACTTTCACTGTTTGTATCATAGTTTGCCAAGGTTTCTATCATGTTTTATTGTTAAGTTCCACATGGAAAAACTAATAAGTATAGGTGCCTGTGAGTAGGCGTTGTATTTTGTTGCTGTCCCTGTTCTGTGATATCAGACCAGTAGATATGGATAACCACTGATAGCAAACACATCGTCTCGCTCCCAGGGAAACCTGGAAATTATCTCCTAGGAGCTGAGGAGTTACGAGACAATCTACTGGCTGCAACCCATTAAAATAAAGAAAGTCTTTCTTCCCCAGATAACAATAATATTGTTGGGCCAATTGCCAGACCCTTTGCTCAAACAAATGGGACCTCTGCACAAATATCTGCGGTGTTTGTCATGGATCTGTTGGTTAGACCACCTGTCAGCCACTTACGCAACTTTGTCACAGAAAACAAAAAAAAAACTGCAGAAAATCTTGTAGATTCATCTTGCACGTGTTACCTCATAGCTCAGTATATGCCATACTTTGCCCTGTTGAGAGCAGGTTTTTTTTCTGCCTGAAAAGTGGCCGTTTGTTCCACTTGCAATTTATTAAAGTACTAAAGACATTTTCTTATTTTGTTTGGTTATCATTCGCCCACCCAACTCTAGCTGGATTGTTAATGACTTGAACTAGTGGGAAACATTTAACGGAGACAATGATATTTCCACTGAAGATGTACATTATTCATCATCAAAACAAATTTCATGTGCTATTCTCTTTACCCCCCATGTAGTTCTGAAATTTGGGGGAGGAATAAACTTTCTCCTTCTTGGGCCAGTGACAGTGTTCACGCTCTACCGATCAAAGGACCTAGTTTACTTTGATTTAGGCCACTCCATATTCTCCAGGGGCCTCTAAACTTCTGTATCCTATTCTTTTTGGGGGAAACTTTTTTTTTCAAAAGGGGTAAAAATTGGCCTGCAAAATGGGTTATTAACCTAGTCAGAGACATTTACAATATTTAATGGCTGCAAGCTGTGATGAACGACTCAGCAGTGAAGCTAATAATGGCACTGGCAGTTTCATCTCACATCCCTTGGGAGTGCAGTTTTGTTTTGGGACAATTTTACCAGGTGACAACTATTCATTGTGTTATACAATGGACAGAAAAGCACATAATCACGATGGTCATAAAACGCTAATGTGTTGTTGAGACTTTGAGAGAAAAAAAGAGATTTGGTTTTGGTAATCGTTTGATAGGGGATTGTACAGATTACTGCAGAGATATGACCTGGCGGCTCTAGCCTTGATTTATCTGATGTTTTGAAGACGTTAATGTTCTGCGCGTCACATCTGTACCACAGATGACATATGGCCAGTGTTATAGTTGAGTGACGAAGATAAATTATACGTTTTAGTATTCCAGCAAGAAAAATTAAACCCTTGGCGAAATAAAGAAAGATTTCCTGGCAATGACTAGAAGTCTAGAACTATAGTCTGCTGTGGAGTCTGGAAATCACTGACCCATGTCCACCTTCTCTTCATATCATCGCATTAATCAATATTGTTCTTCTTGACCAACAGATGTCACTGCAAACTTACTACTGAATACTGAATGCCCCATTCTCATTAAACTCGATGACAATAACGATAATGTTGACGGTCATGTTTTAGTTTTCAGGGGAGGGGTATAATTTTCCCCCACGTGGCACCGATTGTCATGGTGATGAAAATAAATTATAAATAAAGTTGGGATAATGACAGTTTGTCCATATCTCTATGTATTTGTCCTGTTCTGTATGTTCAGTACAAAAGGTGGTTAGTGTTTTTGTAGCATTGGTCAGAAATTCACACCTGCCTGCCTGCGCTACCATTGAGTCAATAGAATGAATGCTAAATTATCAATTGTAAATCATATCGTAACTTTTTATGCTGATAGCATCATCAGCACTAGCCTGAAATATTAGTAATGGGGAACTGCTAAATATTCATGATAGTGTAATATGTCATGAATAAATGTTCATTATCAATAAAAAACATTGTTACAGATTTAGAAATGCCCTCAACTCTTTGTGCCATCATTTTGCCATTGCATTTCCATTTTGATATTATTACAGTTTGTGTGTTGTTTTGTATTTCAGGAGAACATACTGACACAGATTCACTTCCACATTGCTAATGGAGAGTCTGAGGACATGTGTAACGCCCAGCACTGTATCTCCCATCAAGTGTTTGCCATGACCATCTTAGAACAGGTCAGTATACACCATACGCATGCTTAAATGGTAAAAATAAAATAATTGCCAAGGTTTTAGGCTATTGATCAATTGGTTAATAAACCTAGCTTCTATCAAAGGGGAGCAAAACCTAGATAAGGCCGTCTCGTGTTTCAATGTTGTACATTTCAAGTGAAAACCTGTTCTATGGACGCCAGAGCAAAGGAGAACAATCCTGCACAATATATATTCAACATAAAATATCATTTTATTGCTCATTACATATCAGACATTGAGGCCGAATGGAATTTGAAGAACAATTATCTAAAAATATCGTTTTGACACGGCTGAATGACCAAGATTTTCTCTGTGTGTTAGTACCAAATTTCCAAAACTGCCCACATGCAGATGCTAAACAAAGTCCTAACACAACACGGCCTAATATCAGAAATCCATGAAAGAGCTTGGTCCCTGTTGAATAATATGCCTTCAGGTATAAAATTGACATTACATTGATACAACACAAAGGGGATATTTGCAGACAACATGGCATATTATTCTCTTGCACATAACTCACACGAACATCAAAGCAGGTTTGGTGTGATATTTTTCTTGGTTACCCAATATAACAACTTATCTATGGACCTATCCGCATCGTGTAAACAATACATGTGAATAGTAAAGTACCATTATAAACAGGCTACATGATAATATACATGAATAAATCATATGTAATACCGGTATCAGAGAATGAATGGCTTTGACAAATGTTTTGCACATGCATCAAGACCTGAGCAATGTAAAATGTATGTTAGATATTGTTGGTAATGTTGTTCCTTTTGCATACAAATTTCACAGCAATGATCATGATCATTAATGCCAGACACTGTTCGAATCGTCATATAAACTTAATAACCGAACAGTTCAGGTCAGTTTGTCATAAATTCTTTCCTAAATTTACAACATCATAACATCATGAACATAGTTTTACGACATCAATATCTCATAAAAATGACATGTTACATTTCAAACATGTTAATTGTTACAAATATGTACATGATCATAAATAGTTAAGGTATTTTTGACGTAAAAAAAAATCGAGGTAGTACACACGTTCGAGTCATTGTTTGTGGTATGTTTATGATATTGACATTGAGTCAGGCTCCGTGAATTTAGAACTCACAAGTCTAACAAATAGTCTCTGGTTTCCAGGTTTTTATTTCGAGCAACAAAAGAAATTTCATGAAAGACTGGTTTAATATAAAAGCCACAACTAGTAAACTAATTTTGGTTCATAGACCTTTTAATAGATGTAAGATACAATGATATGTCGAGGTTGTGTTATACCTTTGTTGATAAAGCACACCAAGAAAAAAAAGAAGGAAGTCGTTGTCGTTGTTTTGGATTTTTTTTTAGATAAGGAAGCCACCCAAGAGCCAGATACTGTGTAAATTGTGATAAATTTTTTAGAAAACGATATTTGTGTGTGGTTACTATTTCTTCAAATGTTGAGTGATGGACAGAAAAAAAACTAGCCACTTTTAAGAATTCTGATATTGAAACTGTCTCGCCAAGATAACTATAGAAGAGATAATTGTCTTGTTTCCTTTCTGGAAATGACTCAGACAGAGGTTGAACCGTTTTCAAGTAGTTATCGTGACGTGACGTGCGCACGTGCATTATAACAACCAGAAGGGTGTTGTTGAAGAAGATGGGGGTGGCGTCTATGTCCAATACACAGGTAGTCCCTTGGAACAAGACAAAATCATGAAGAGTTGATCTTACTTCTGTGACATGTATGTGTCGAGGTGAAGTGTAAACAGTGATTGCTTGTATCAAGGGTTGGCGTATGTTTGGTGGCGCAGACTTTGACAGTGTGTTACCTTTCTGGCCGTGTGTGACTAGAGTTCTGACACGCACAAGGCCACAAACAGTCCATTGACTGGCACGCCCCGATGTACACATCGCGCACGCTCAAACCCGGCCACCGTGTGCCTAGAATTATTTATTCCAACCGATGAATAACTTCTTATCTTCAAGGGCCACTCAAGTCCAGGGACATAAAATAATGAGCAAAAAATCTTTTATATGTGTGTATGTGTACTGTATACTTAAACTTTTTCACAAGATCTTCCAATAGAAGCAATGGAACAAGAAGAGAACGATGAAATGAGCATGATGACAAAAAAGATCTTTTCGGACTGTCTGATTGGTTTTATGTGTGATCTTGACAAACAGATGCATAGAAACATTGACAATTTACATGATTTATTTCTGTAAGCAGAAGATTGTTTGAAAGCAGAAGATTGTTTGAATAGAATAGATCAGAAGATCTACCTGCAGGCAGTGAACACTGGTATTGGAAAGTATATATGTACAAAAGATTACATTCCTGATATGTACATGTATAGCTAGTGTATACTAGAAACCGATTTACCTCATGACATATATATAAGAATATGAGCCATACTAGTAAAATCGATAAACTCACTGTATACACTATAAAACTCACTGAGCACTGAACTCACTGAGCACTGAACTCACTGAGCACTGAACTCACTGAGCACTGAACTCACTGAGCACTGAACTCACTGAGCACTGCGTGGTACCTTTGAACTCTGTTATAGTCCCCTTGTAATGACATACAATCACCAGTCTAATGATACGCACTGCTTCCTGACTGGGACTGAAATAATGTATAATGAATATTCATAAGCAGGTATAAGTATAATGATCTGTCCAGGTGCCGGACATGTGACCTGCAAATTAGCGATGTAACCTGCAAATTAAATCTAGATGTAGATGTAATTGCTCAGTGTTACTTATGGCACTTCTGCAAAAAGTGTACCGATATATATATTTTCGGGCGAAGTGAACCAAGAAGACCTGTTCATGTTTCCATTTTTGGCAGGGGGTGCTGCTGTTGAAATATGGCATTAATGGTTAGATTGTATTGCACGTGTTGTTTTTGCTAGGGTTTATTTAGTGTTTTAAATTTTGTGTATTCTTGGAAGCCATGATGTCTCGGTTTATTCTGTGTAGTGTGATATTTGTCTGCCATCGTGTTCCTCACGGATCGGCAGGAAAGGTGTGTGTAAATACTAACCCCCACTGTGTGGCTGTGGTATACATGAGGTTATGGTTCTTTGAAAGCGCCACAGATCTTTGTGTGGAAGGAGTATTTTTGGGTACGGCAGAGCGTGATGTTGGCCCACGACAAACGCACGCGCACCTTCAGCCTACTTCTAAAACGGAAAACCTCCGTTTTTGTTGTTGTCACTCAAGTTGAATCAGTCATGCTTCAGTTGGTGCGCATAATTGGTGAAAAAAAATCTGGCTCCAGCCCAAAAGACATTTTCGCTTTACCGTAAGATTTTCAGATATGTTTTAGTGAATTATGGTCCAGGTCGTGCGTTTCAACTCATAAACAAACGTAAAATTGTGTGCTGTTTTTAAGGAGAAACAGCATAGATAATTTAGCAACTTATAAACACCTACGAAAAAACAGTTCCTGTGAGCGAGAACTGATATTTTTTCACTTCTACCATACAACCATTTTTAATTGTTTATTAAAACAAAAAATATAAACCTTGTGAATACAACATTTTTGTGAATCTAAATATAAACAATATATTATTAGTACTACGATGGGTAGAGTTGAACCGTATTATCTGAGAATCACCAGTCACATGACTCAAATGAGTGGAAATTGATTGGATAAAAAAAATTGATCAATCTTATTCACAATCAACATGTCACATGTAAACACAAATTGTTTATTCTTAACAGCTAAAGTAAACACGTCTCCAGAAAACTTAACATGTACAAAAATTTGTGGACTTCAGTCAGCATACGGCATGTTTGTATTGTACATCTAAATAAAATACTGAATTTTGTGGTTGGTTTACAGATCGTGTGCCAGTGTGAAGCGACATCGGAGCCTCTCCCGTTCAACCAGATGGTTCATTATGTGTCCACCAGCGCACTCGTGTGAGTATCCATGGCAACCCGCAGTCTTGTAAATTAAAAATATCATGTGAATATACAGTGGTAATCATTCAAAGGGAACATTATTAGATCTACATGTGGCAATAGTCCCCGTCCATTTGTAAATACACGCAATAAACCATAAAGATCTGTAGATTCATAATTTGAAAATTTCCCCATATTAAATGACATTTCATGAGTCACATGCAAATTTTTGGTAAGAACTCATTGTAATGTTCAATAATGGTCATTACAACAGAATAGGTGTTAAATTCAAGTACACAATACTTGGATAACAAGTAATAATTACAATAATTATTAAACCTCACAGTATGGACACACAATACCACAAAAATACAAGGAAGCAATGGTTTGTTAGGCAGGAACCCAAGGGAGTGACAACATTGTCCTTTACTCTAGATTTGTTTGTCTTTCAAGCTGGCTACACCTGTAAAGATAAATGCCCGCGGTGTATGCCAGGACAATAGCTTTTATTTGCTGTGTCACAACCTAGTGCTTACAGTATAACCATTGGTGAAATAAAATGAATGGTCCTAGATATTTGTCTCTGTCTAAAAGGAATATTTTCCAAGCTCGGTGTTTGCACCCTGCCCGTTTACAGAGTGTTTATGAGTGGTCCATGTGAGATATTTCCCAGAATATAAGCTATAAAAAGGCTTTGTTATTGGAAGCCTCAGGGACGAGTGGTATAATTCCATACTTCAGTGCTATTAGTGGTCTAAGATTTGAGGTAGTAACATGCAATTTTCAAGCATAGAATCCTTTTGAAGGTGAACATAATTCTTTCTTCTCATTGTCCAATTTATAGTTACAAAGAATAGACTTATGCAATGTATTCAGGTGCTGGTAATGCAATGTCAATTATACTAGTCATAGTGTGTGATGATATTTGATATTATTGTTCTCTTTTGTTTGGTTCCTGAAATCTGCCTATTTACCATTGTAAATATGGTAACCAGTAACGCACACGGCATGATTGAACATACACAGCTCATTCCTTTCAAGTGCATAATCAAATTTCTAGGAAAGATTTACGTTAAATATATCACTAATCCTGAAACACCGCATGGGGTTGTAGAAAACTTGTAAACCACTGATATATATGTGACATTGGATATGTATGTGTAGTTGGACATGTTTTCCAAATTACCATACCCTGGGATAGTTTTTTGTCTGCAACAAAAATAGTGCATGGCTGAATATATGGCTTGTTGTTTACGATATTGGATCGATTCCAAATTTGTATTTTGTGGTAGCCCACAGCGCATGCTAATTTAACAGAAAACGATTGAATTGCGTGATTTGTTGAAAGTTGAGCCGGGTTCCTGGATGTATGTTTTGAAGTTGATATATTACCTGGCATGAACTTGCAAGTCTATAGTTTATTGGTTTTTCTGCAGTCTGAGCTGTGTTTCATGCTACGAGCTGGCAGTAGGCTGAGGACAAGTTGTGTTATTTGCATGAATGATTGATAAAATTATCCACTGACCAGTGGGCTTCCTCACGTAAATTTTACTTTTCATGCTCGGCTGGCATGGAGCCTTACTTCCTGGTGATTGGGGCTAATAACAAAGTAATTGCTCTAATTGAGAGCTACCTGGCTCTTCTAGCCTGAAATAACCTTTCAAGGTGTCAGCTAAAGTCAACCTTTCCTGAACTGTCCTATTTGAAGTAGTGGGAACTGAGCCATTGATTATCTGCTGCAGTGACGCCAACATCGATTTTGGCTCCTGTCTTCCTGCAATTTTCAAGCTGTAATGGTCCCCATGACTGATGTTATTGCTGACCCATTATGATTGTTCATTGGCCTTGCTTTTCTCGTGAGAGGTGTAGTCGGTTGCATAATGACGGGTTACACAGGCGGACATGGGAGGTCGTAAAATTCCGGTCTTTGTGAAGTTGGATGGTTGTCATGGATACCAGTGTTTGGCCAATGCTTTTGGCCCTCCCCTCAAACAGAGACTCAAAGGGACACCTTTCCCTTTTATTGCTTGGTGCACTCACAAGTCGTGTTATGCAACTCTAGCTAACAATCTTTTACATGTGAGACTCTGGGGCGACTGTCCCATTGTTAACTGACCATTATTTCTCTGGGTAAACATTTAACAATGCCCTCAGCTTCATGCTTCAATTACTACCTGACAATTTTCCTACAATCTCAGCCTAAGAGTATGATCCACCTCCTTCAAGAATAATTTGTGGACATTGAAGCTGTATTATAAGTGCAATGCTCCAATGACTTGATTGAACAATACAAGTCGATGGTGACATCTTGTTTCTACAATAAACAAAGAGTCAATTTAATAGTTACAACTCAGTAATGTTCGATAGTACAAGTGACACTATGAAAGCAGCTGATTTATCAATCACAGTTGTTGATTAGTGCATCTGTCACACCCCACAATACATTGTAGGCAGTGAAATAGACATTCATATACCACATGCTGACTTGTGAAAACAAACCATCACCACCATTGTCATCTCTGATCAACTTCAGCAGAGTAATTCACCGACAATGTAACATCATGCATGACTGATTCAGATTTCTACAAAACATATAAAAATGCACTTCCTGAAACATTGTCCATCATTCATTGTTGATACAAACACTTGCCCCAGTGGTATACTACAAGGTGTTGTATATTGTCTAGTGTAATCTGATATCAAGTAGCATTCGGTGTAGAAACACACTACAAATTAAGGCAGTGTGCAGGTATCAAATGGCAAGTTTGCGCTAATGAGAATTTGTTGAAAAGAGTTTTTTTTTTTATCGACAAGAGCAAACTGAAAATGAAATCGCTTGAACATGTTGAACAGAATAGTTTTTTTTCTGTTGAATTCTGTTAATGTTCTTGTATATTTGACAGGTCCCAGGTCAAGTCACGTAACACTCAGTACAGTGCTGCCACCTTTGGGGGACTGCTGAGACGAGCTCTATCTGATGGCGACTACAGAAATTGTCCTGTGAGTGTATATATTGGTAATAATACATAAAGTTAATTCATAGGTTTGAATTTATTACACATGATGAACTAATACTAATGGTGGAATAAAAGTGTTTTTTCTACAAAATATGTGAGCCTTTCATTAATGATTTTCGTATACTTTAAAACTCACTATAAATCTATAATTGAACCCATCTCCTCTATTCCTCAGAGTGAGTGTGGCCGTCGTGTTCAGCTACGCCGGACGCTGATGAACGCTCCGAGTGTGATCAGTGTTGGACTGGTCTGGGACTCGGAAAACCCCAGTTCTGATCACATCCACGACGTCGTCCGCAGCATCGGCACCACGCTCAGACTCACCGAGGTATGTAACTATGGCAACAGGGGCTTCATGGCGTCCAACATAAGAGTGTGGACATAATTATTAGGTTTTAAAAGATAGGTTGAGACCATGTGACTCGGTAAAATATACACTAGGATAGTAGGCCTATGTTGTTACTGATTTGTATGGTTTTATCTCAACTAGTTCCGTGATATGTTCTACATTCTATTAGTCAATGGTCAGTTATTTATCAGTACATGTGTACATCACATATTACACGTGTTATTATATTGTCTAGACGGAGGTAGCCAAGGGGAATTAACAAGAACAATAAGTGTTGTCAGATCTTTATCCCTGTCTCCAGTCATTTCCTACTGCACAATGTAAACACTGGCAAAAAGATACTTGTCCAGTCCTTGGCTGGCGGATGCATTGATGCATGCATGCTTACACTAGCAATAGGTGATTGTACCAGGGACTGTCCATACAGTGCCTGCCACTGCCACTTGTAATGGCCCAGTATAAATGCTGGGGCCCTAGGGCATTGGACCTTCCCATAGTAGTGTGTCCCAATGCAAGGTACAGTGTCAATGCATGGACAAGGGATCCACTGACAAAAACTATTGAAAATTGATGTGAAGTATGTGTCAGAGTGGGATATGATATAATAATATAGAGTGACACATGAACAGAGGTCAAGTATCCTGTTGACCTGCATATATTCATGAATATTCATTAGTGGGAAAAAGTATAATGTGGCAGGTTCTAAACTGTGCAATGTGGAGAAAAAGAAACATATCAAAACTGCCAAAATGAAACTGTCAAATTGGAACATTATAAAGTAATGTTGTTGTCTGTGGCAGCCAATGAAGGAGTTTGAGGTACAGGCGAGCATATAATATATTGTGTATTTTACTGTTTTTCCGCAGTTGTTCCACTCGGTGGTGGACCCCAAGTGTCGCCAGGGTGCGCCGCTGCAGCTCGTTGGTATTGTCTGCTACTACGGAAAACACTACTCTACTTTCTTCTTCCACTCAAAGATGAAAATGTGGGTCTCCTTCGATGATGCAACTATTAGAGAGGTATGTTTCATGATGTCAAATTTGGAGGTATTCACTTTATTAGACAACATGTATTGTAAATTTAAATGCTAAAAGGAATAATTTGTAATCTTGATGATGTATTTCATAATGATGTATTGTTGCCGTCTTTAGGTTGGCAGCCAGTGGTCATCAGTGGTGGACAAATGTTGTCGAGGTCACTACCAGCCTCTACTTCTTCTCTATGCTAAACCTGATGCTGATGTTATCTGCACTAAGACCGCTCCGCAGAAAACTACTGTCGTCAAGGAAACCAAATTCCTCAATAACAACGAGGATTCAGGTAAATTTTGTATGGTCATGGAATGTTAGATCTTACTAGAGGTCTAAGCACTGTTGATCTATCAGTGAGTATCTTTTACAAACAATTGATGTTCATTGATGGATATTGTAAATATTGTAGAGCATGCTCAATCATATTGCAATATCTTAGTCCAAATCGCATCACATCACACCTGTACATTCGTTCTGGCAGGTTTGACCAACAGTGGGAGCTACCACTGTCGACAGCGTTCATGTGACTCCCTCAGCGGCACTGTCGGGGGTCAGTGCATGGACGACTTGACCCTCTCCAAGGACGAAGAAGCAATGTACTCCAAAGGTCGGCGCTCGATGACCCCAAACCCTGACAGCCGACCAGCGGAGGTCCAGTACATCCCTCGGAGATCTATCACCCCAGGGCCCGAGTGGGTTGCTCCCGGTGACGAGGACCCCCAGCCAAAAGCCCGAACAGAGACGCGCCATAAACGTCAGCCAAGCTACCTGTCAGCATTTGACAGTGTCAATGGCGCTAATCCAAACCAAGGTACAGCAAACGGGACAGTACACAAGCCGAGTGCAGTTCACGGTAAATCCGTCGGCAACATCGGGGCCTACTCAGTGCGGTATGCACATCAAGGACAGAACCCTGGAAACTCTGTAGACCTTTTGGGATCCATCCCACAGCAGTCATCAGGGCAGCAAATTCGTTCCTATGGTAACCAGTCTGTACCACAGAACAATGGGCAGCAGTTTCCCAGTAACCAAGGATATCACCATGGCAATAGTTACCAGAGCAGCAGTTGTTACCCAGCTGTTTCATCAACCTCCCAGCAGCCAATCACATCTGTGGCTGGATCCAGTGGAGCGTACCAAGTGACCAACTCTCATGGAGGTCCCTCACATCAGTACAGTACTGCCCCCTACCCAGGCCCACAGAGTGCCTACACGTCCCAGACCAGCAACAGTAACCATCCCCACAACACAGGCAGCCGACCCGAGCCAAACTCCAGCCAACCACAGAATACACCCAACACACCACTCATCAAACGCACGCGGTCCCTGGAAACATCCAGCGAGTCCACCTCCATACATTCGAGCCAGCAGCGGCCTGCGGTGTCCAGGAACAGACCCTCCAGTGCTCGGCCATATGACTACGGCAACACCAGACCCACTGTTGATGCCAAAACTGGTGCAGTCACGGTATCTAACCGACAGGATGCATCACGGTCCGGCAAAATGAAGGAATGGGCCGAGGATGTTCTCATCGGAGACTTCACTACACCTGACAGCTGTGAGCCAGTACGCCCGGCAAAGGATGTCCGTTCCCGGCCAAAAGAAGATGAGGAAGATTATGGAACCTACATCAACCGCAAAACAGTCCAGAACGTGTTGAACATTCAGAAGAACCGTAACCCCCAGACTTCTGCGCCTATGGGTGTAGTCGGGGGCATCAAGACAGCAGCAATGCATGGAAGCAATAGCAGTCTAGAGGCAGCCGATCAGAAGCAGCAGAAGGCTTGGCTTCACAACCAGGCACTGATGCGTGACCTTAAAGTGGACATTCCTGGAGACAACATCTCGCTGGGTTCGCACAAAGACTCGGGCTACCGCAGCGGTGGCAGCAGCGGTGATAGAAACTCTGCCAGCTCCAACAGCAGCACGTCCTTTGATTCGCCGACTGCGGACAGTTTTAGGGGATTCCCCACTGCAGGGCTGTACCGTGCCCTGGGCCAGACATACAACTGCTCGTCCCACTCCTCGTCTGAGAGTCTGAGCTCCACTCAGTCAGGGCAAACCGTCAAAACCATACAGAACAACAGGCTGTCACTCATCCCGGAGAACAGACCATCCTCATCCACCTCGTCCTCCACAATAACTGTCAACAAGTCACAAGAGAGCCTGGACGGATCCCAGGGAACCCTCGGCTCACAAGGTAATCACTGTCAGATAATCGCTCAGTGTTGGCTCACATCATTGTCAAATTGGAAGTATATCTACTCTGATATACTAAGAGTATACATGTCAAATACAGTGTTGTTACCTCTCATCCCATTCAGATGGCCTTGATGGATTTACGTCAGATCACTACTCGGAAAATCCTCGAAGCCAAGATTCATCTTCGCAGAAAGGCAGCAGCATCACTTATCTGCAGGGGCTTGGTGAGTTAAACATGCAAGCAAACTCTCAGTACATTTTGAGTTAGTCCCTCAAAGTCTATCCTTTTAAAATTTGTAGTCGTAAATCCAATCCGGTTCTGATGTTGGTATCAATGCCTGATGATATGTTTCTCTGTGACAGATGCGGAGTGTGAGCGACTGTTCCTGCAGGCGGAGGGGCTAATGGAGTCTTCTAACAAACAGGAGGAGGTCGGTGACTCCCACTCAGCCCTCGCCTACTGTAACCAGGCAATCAGCTGCCTCCAGAAGGCCCTCGGTCACCACGGTGCCAGTAACGACACAGTGGTCCGACTCCGCATGAAACACAACTCGTGCGTGCTCCGCTCCCGACACCTGCACAAGATGATCCTGGAGCGACAGCTCTCCAACCAGTCCACTGCGTCTAACCAGTCCACAGGTTCCGGGTACTCGGCAGACGACAGTGCTGTTGCCAGACCCAGTCATGACAGTACGAGGTGTGTATGATGTCAAAAATATTGGCAATCAATATCAATTTTCCGTTCTAATATCTAGCATGACGTTCCGCGTGATATCACTGATTGCAGTAATAATTTGCAAATCCGATGATTTCTAATCATAGCAATATCATTATTGCAGGTATACAAGTAAGACTGAGTCACAAGCAGAAGGCCGTACTCGTCGGAGATCTGACCATCATGTGATCAGTCCTGACGACAGACCCAAGCAGCACCCTCCTGTCGGTCCCCATGGCAACAGTGGCACCCAGTCACAGCTGGTCAGCAGACAAGTTGCTGTGTCTGGGATGGCACAGAGTCGGCCAGTTACTGGTATTTCAATGGGAACCTGTAATATACCCAAGTCCGCCACAGATATTGGATTGTCTCAATATGCCCAGGACTCTGCATCAGGCCCACAGACAGCGTGTGTTCCAACAAAAAATTCCAGGTCTAGAAACAGTTCATTTTCAAATGACTTGGATAGGGAAGAACTTGATGCCAATGACACAAGAAATGTTGAAATCTATGGAACTCTTCCCAAACGGAAGGGTAAAGGCAACAAGGCTGCTCCTATTGCTGTTGCTCCTCCCAAAGTCCCAAATGACAGTGTCCAAGTTTATCAGTCATACCTCCAGCGACAACAGTCATCAGCATCATCTGGTGGTGCAGACGGTACTACCCAAAGCAACCAGTCACGACAGCTAAGCAAGAATGAGATCCGAGATATTCTCGTCAAGGACTACATGAAGAGGCCTGACTCACGGCCAGGTGGTCCACCTGGTTCCACCACCCAGGGACTGGTCCATCCCCAGAGAACCCGACGCAGGAACTCGTATGACATGCTGGACCCTGAGGTCAGGAATGCCAGCAGCACCATCCATTCTCGACAGAATAGTTACGAGGAAGTTCTCACTCAGCAGACAGCGCAGGTCGCTCTCAGTGACCTCACACCCAAACAGGGTCCTGCAACACGTGGTCCCCCCATAGTCCCGACCCACAAGGAGGAAAGTCATTATGACTACCTGCCTGGTCGACAACCCAAGGTGGCCTCAGCACCGAGCTCGCCGGTTAAAGCTCCACCCATGGGATATCCTCAGACCCAAAGCACTGTCCCTGGCAGGCTCAAGGAGCCCACACAGACAGGAGTCCAGCCACATGGCCACGGTGTGAAACCAGCCATCAGACCTGTTGTCAGGACAGTGGACCAATCTTCTGTGATTGAGGAAGGAAAGAACTATGTAGTCCTCAGGCCTGGTAAGATTTGTGCTAGTGTTTTACTAAAAATGCTTGAATGATGGTACTGCTAATTTCCACGTTTGCTTTGCCATAACAAATGTACATGTATAACGAAGGTAATATTCAGTACTGACTTATGATTTGCAGAAAAGCCTGCAATAGAGACAGTTCCCATCAAGGTGAAGCCCGAGCTCCCTCCAAAGGTCTCTGTGAAAAACAACAAACCCTCCAAGCCTGCAAAGCCGTCTAAGCCAACGAAAGCTGCTAAACCAGATGTCCCTAAAAGGCTCGGCTCTCAACTCTCAACATTCAAAGGTAAAATCAGTAATGTTTACTACAGTTTAGTTTTATCAGCTTTTCATTTTGTGGAATATTGTAAAGCCCTGCTTGAACACTCACATGGTGCGAGTATCTTGGTATGATTTGGAAATGTCTTTACCTCTACTCTTGCACTTGTTGAACAGGTGATGTGGTGAATGGTTCGTCTGCACACACAACTCAACGTGCTTCAAAGTCTTCGAGCATGGTGAGTATGTTTTGGGATATAAAACTTTTTGTTTGGCATTTTTGCTCCAGTTGGTTTCACTACTCTTCTTTCACATTTTCAGAAATACTTATACAAATGAATACAAATAGCGAACATATCAAATTTCTGTGCAGATGCCAATTGGTGGCAGTGAGTGGCCAAGTGACAGTCATCAGGCCCTGGATGAGGAGCTGCCTCCACCACCTGATGATCTTCTCTACCCAGCCCCCGACACTGCCTCGGCAACTTCATCCCTGCCACCCCCTGGGAGTCGCTGTACCTGTGGAGCCGGTCGCCAGGGCAATCCCGCACCACCACCCGTCACCGGGCCACCGCAGACAGGACATGCCCCATCAGCAGAGAGGAGTGGCCCCCCTACGTCTGTCGTCTACCCCCCAGCCATGGACAGTGACCCCCCTCCGCCTCCGCCCCCCTCGCAGTCTCCGCCCAAGCCGGCCCTCGCCAAGAAGAAACCACCGCCGCTCAAGAGCAAGAAGAGTGTGACGTTCTCGGATAATGTGGCGCTGATCGCGACACCAGAGGATGTGTCACAAGAGATTGACTACGTCGCCTATGTGCTGAACCTTGGTCGCAAGGGGGAGGACACACCTGGAGGCGTTACCGACGGCAGCTTGGACGACAGTCCCGCAGACTCGCTAGACGGGGACGAGGTCCTCAAAGACGGAACTGTTTTGTGTACGCTGTGCCGCAAGAAACACATCGAGCCCACTGAGATCTACTGCCAGGGTTGCTGTTATTACATGTCCCAGTTCCAGAGACAAGACTCCTGACCACCCAACACTGGCAGCTAGTCTGTACATAATAGAGTTAAATTATTACTTCTGAATAAAATTCTACCGGACCGGTGCTTGACTGTTGAATTTGTTTTAAATACATGTTTTTTTTTGCCATGTGTGTCTTGGAAAGACAATCAGCAATCTTAGCATTTGACTTTATGTTTTGATCACATTATTTTATTACAGGAACGTTTATTGTGCCTTTTGAAATATAGACATGTTCAGTGTCTCAGGATTGTTTGTATTTGCACAGTAATATTTGGCAGCTCACTTTGAAAGATCTCGGTGGGATAAAATAAACTACAACTTTGATTTGTATCATGCAAAGTATTTGTGGGATCAATGTGTTACTACTCTGTGTTATTGAGAGGTTACAATTTGTACTTGATGAAATGCCATGTACTATGTACATGATTCAAGGTGGCTGAGTATAAATGTTCACTATTCGGGAAATATTTGTAATGATATTTGTCTGTATGGGATATCCTGAAAGCTACAGAATCAGTTACCAATAACAAATCCTGCAAGATACAACGTCATGTATGTGTCAATGTCCTGTTTGTGTGATCTCAGTATTTCTTTAGGAGTTCAATCAAATTGGGTAGGGTTCTATATCTGCCATGTTGTCTTATAGTGTACAGTGAGTTTTGTGTCTGTATTTCCATCTGCCTGGCAGCAAATATTGTGTAAATAGCTGATTCCAGATGGGAATATTGTACTAGTTATGACACTAGTTCCAGAGAACAAAAATGAATATTTTCTGGGAAAATTTATAGTGACATAATATTTTCCTGTACCAGTAATCAGTGTTCATTAAATTGGAAAGCTGTGCTTTTATTTCTATGTATGAAAATGCTTCGAAGGCATCTTGTGTTTATTATGATCAAACTTGGCAGCTATAACTATGACAATGAAATTGCATTTTCTGATTTGTACAGAACAATATTATATATTATGATCTGTTTATACACCAAATTGAATTTGTACATTGCCATAAGTGGAATTATTGAGAATCAATAAAATGTATTTGTGAACAGTGACTCTTGTGTTGGAATGTGAGTTTCTTACTGAACTGGTAAATTTAAGAGTTTAAAGAGTTTAATCAATCTAACTAATTTACATGAATCCCTGATTTGAAGACTAGTGGGGCTGGAAATTCAACATGTCACTCATATCAGGTACTGATATGATTTCTTTTTAGAAATTCACTTTAACATTGTTCTACTGTACTTCTTAAGAGAGTTGTTATTGCAAATAGGTGTAGTACAATGTATTCACCGAATTAAATTCACGCCCAAATCCACAGGGCCCGTTCACAAGCTAACAAACAACCATGTGAGAAATCACTCGCACATCTGATCATTCCATTCACCTGTAATTTGGAAGCAAATGCCTTTTGTTATATGCAGAACTACACATGTATCTGGTGAAAAGGAATATTACTACAGAAAAAGTATACATTAGTTTTATTATTTCACTGTATTATTGATCGCAATTCAATAAGTTCTTTACATCTATAGATGTGTTCGATAAATACTTCCATTACACACCCCAGGTCCCCAGCAGTGAACTGATGGAAACCGTTATGACGGTATCATGAAGTTCCAATTTGTCAACAGAAAGTCAGAAGACTGCTAACCTTCACCTTGCTTGTAAGTAGTTTGATTATCCATCTTGGGGTTTGGCAGCAAAAATCTTGTTTTTGGCATTCTATACGCGATTTCTGCCTCCGGTCCCTTCACGATCTTGTTTTCATCGTCAGGATACAGACTTAATCTGAATTGGTTCATGGTACCTAGCTCGATTCGTTTCAGACCTAGTTTAGCTGTTTGGATGGGGGTGGGGGGGGGGGGGGTATTTGGTGGTTCCTCCCTTGGTTCGATTCCATTCTGGTGGCCCTTCTTTGTTAGGTTTTTTTGGTGGATGAAGTTTTCTGCTTGCCGTCAGAATTTGCCTCCTTTTGAGCTGCATGTAGAGTGCTGGAAGTGCTGCTCGACTGTCTGTGGCCCAGCCTGAGCGACGCCGTGTCGCTCAGGCTGTCTGTGGCCCTACTTCTACGTGTCCGTTCACCGTTGTGTATCCGGACACGTGCAAGAATAGAGGCAGGTGTACCGGGAAGGGCTTAGATTTATCCAGCGGAGAGGTGGGTTAGAACCTGAATCTCCATCTCTCTCGGCTACTAACAGAGCTTTGACGTGCTTCCCCTGGGAACTCATGCATGGTCTTCGTTTAGAACTTCATGGCTCACTCCTTTTCAGCAATTCCAAACTCTCACACTTCGGGCCTCATTTCCAAGGTCAGAGCACAAAATGGCTAATTTCTCACTTAATTTCGACTTTACGGCTCAGGAATCAATTGTGGACATATTCGGTGATATATGCTGAATAATTTCGTGACCTTGAATTTGACCTTTGACCTCATTTTCAAGGTCAGAGCACAAAATGGCTAATATCTCGCTTGTTATCGACTTTATAGCTTAGAAATCAATTGTGGACATATAAGAAATGATATACGCTGAATATTCTTGTGACCTTGAAATTGACCTTTGAACTCGTTTCCAAGGTCAGAGCACAAAATGGCTTATATCTCGCTTATTATGGACTTTGCAGCTCAGGAATCGATTGTGGACTGATAGAAAATGATACATGCTGAATATTCTCATGATCTTGAATTTGACCTCTGACCTCATTTTCAAGGTCAGAGCACAAAATGGCTAATATCTCGCCTATTATCGACTATACAGTTTAGGAAATAATTGCGGACATATAAGAAATATATATATATATGCTGAATATTCTTGTGACCTTGAATTTGAACTTTGACCCCATTTTCGAGTTTAGATCACAAAACAAAACAAAATATCTCGCTTATTATCTACTTTACAGCCTAGGAATCAATTGTGAACATGTATGAAATGATTTGTGATGAATATTTTTGCGACCTTGAACTTGATCTTTACCCATACTTTCAAGGTCTCTGAAGAAATTGGCTAAGATCTAAAACATCTAATGTCCGGTAATCTTCCTTAGCCCTTGGGCTAAATTTTACAAACATATATATTGATGAGATATCTACCATCATTCAAGCTGGAAGTAACATAATTTGGGTGACTGGTGACATTCAGTGTCCAGGGTTCCTAGGACCATCGGTCCGATCACCTATTGGCTAGCCGGTAAGCTACAGGTCCCTTGGGCCTATGTTCTAATGATTACTTCATCGATTTCAGGTTCTGAAGTTAGAGTCCTGATTTCTGACCCCCCCCCCCCCAGATTTTTACCTTCGAAGCTGACGCCTCAGGTTGCTGACAGACTCTGCTCCCAGTCTGCTCCCGGGTCCTGCTTCCTGAGCTTAATGTTACGGTTCCTGGGTTTGGCGCCTCGTTTGGCCCAGTTCACTGGATTCCCGTCTCCTGCATGCGGAACCTTCATCCCGTTTTCAGATGTCTCTATTGAAACCCACTGCCTCTTAGCATTTATATGCCACAATGCAGTCTACGCCAGCAGGACGGACAAGGTTGTATCACTCGCTGATTTTCCATCTCTTGTCCTGTATGCATTGGAACTCTCCCAGTAAACTGACAACGTCTCACCGGTGCACAACTGAACAGAAAACAAAACCTTCCCTCCCATTGTAGGTAAACTGTTCTCTGACGAAATGATACCAACCCACAAAAAAGATAAATACCGTAGTGTCTATATCGTAACAACCAGGCTGAACAAAACTACTTTGTTTGGTCCATCATGGCGGATAGGTGGCCTCAGGACCACACACAACCCCCTTCTAGGGAACGCGCCCGCTGTGTTATTGTCGAGGAACTTGATCAGCGCAGGGTCTCTAAGGACGCCTTGTGATTCATACGGTGCCGAGCATCCGAAGCAACCTGCTAGATCGGGCCAACGATTTGGTTTCCCAGTGTTTTTTTATTCCTCAGGGGCCAACGCAGTTGTCTAAGGAAAAGCTCGGTGTAGCTGCATTTATGTCTGAGTCTTCTGTTTCGGTTCCAGCAGCTTCTCTCAGAGAGACTCAATACTCGATTCGGCTGGGACTTGTAGTGAACTCTCTGATGGATTGGGGTTCCATGGCGGTGAAACGGGCACTTCCCAAGTGCCATGATGCCATTTTGAACAATACAATCCTAATGTGAACCATGAGACTCCATAGAGATGTATGGCCCTGGCCCTTCAGTGGGGAAGGTTGATTCATACATCGTTTGGTGTCTGAACTCTGGCAGAGGGTTGCGAACTTAGTGTCTCTTAAATTCCCTATCTCGACAGAAGTAGCTGAATCACTGCATTCTTCCCCCTCGTTCTGGGCTCAGGTTGCCACCATGGATATTTTTTCTGACCTTGTGGCTGTGTTGGAACAGCCGAGGTCGTCTAAGGCGCTGCTGACAAGAAGCGTGTGACCACTGGCACGAGACTATGGCAATCCCAGAATGTGAAGGCCTTGGTCAAGAACTACGTTCAGAAGTCTGTTCAGAAGCAACAGCAGCAGCATCAGGGCCAGGGGCGCGGCCGCCGCAAGGTTTCGGGTTTGCTCTTTTGTGTGGCGTCTGCAGGTAGCAGCCGAGGCAGGTGCTGGCCAAATCGAACAAATTTGGACGTGGCCAAATCGAACAAATCTGATTCGTCCTTAGAGACCCTGCGCTGATCAAGTTCCTCGACAATAACACAACGGGCGCGCTCCCTAGAAGGGGGTTGTGTTTGATCTAGCGATCTAGTGAGCCCTCGGGACTCCTGGGTCATGAACGTAGACCTGAAGGACTCACACTTCCTCTTGCCGGAGAAGCTGATGTGGCTGGATCCATGCGATCTTTTCTGCAACTCTCGGTTTCGTTCGCTTGAGCCTTACAGGCATATGTTTATGGATTCCAGTGTGGACAGCTGGGGGTGCATTGGCCACTGCAATGGCAGTGAGATTTCGGGCTCATGGTCTCTAGCGGAGGAAGAGTTGCACATAAATCTCTTGGAGCTCGAAACCGTTTATGGCTCTCAAGCACTGGGAAGCTAACTTTCGGGGTCAGATGGTCCTTCTGGCGACAACAATTCCACTGTAGTTGCAAACATCAACAAATAAGGAGGCACAGAGTCAGTGTCGGTATGTCATAGGACCATCAACTCTAACTATGGTGCAATTCTTAGGCGATCCTCCTGTCCACAAGGTACATTCTAGGTCATATGTATGTGTGGGTCGACCGTCTGGAAGCTTGTCTCGTTTTCTGTGGTGCCTGTGGGGGAATACTGATGGATCTGTTCACGACACGCTGGTATTTGTCACTGACACCAGATGCCTAAGCTCCTTGGGTAGATGTTCTCTTCATGTCTCGGGAGGAGTTGTATGCATATTACTACCTTCCCAGTTCCTTTGGAGAAGTCTCACTCGAAATAGTCATTATTTCTGGTAGTGCCATGTCTGCCCCAGAAGTTGTGAGACTTCCTGGAACTCATTGCGGACCATCCTCGTCAACTGCCAGATCACTGGGATCTGCTGAATCAGGCGCGATCTGACGTGTTTTCTGCGACTTCTGTTTCAGAAAGAAAGGTTTTTCACAGAAAGTGTCCTCTAGGATGGCCAGATTGAATAGAAAATCTTCTCTGGTGGCCTACCAATCCAAAGTGGACCAAATTCTGCGCTTGGTGTCATATCCGGAAGGTTGGTCCATTCACGGCCGAAGCTTCCTTGACTTCCAAGTCCTTGCTCAATAAATTTAAGGAAGGCAGGGCCCTGTCTACTTTGATAGGTTATAGGACGGTGGTCGCTAAGACCTTGAAGTCCAAGATCAATGCAAGACAAGAGTATGTATAAACGCCTTCATGATAAGTGTTGAACGACCCAGGTCAAGAAATTTAGATATGACATGGGATCTACCTCTCGTTTTGAATGCTTTATGTTCTGCTCCCTTCGAGTCCTCAGAACATGCATTGTTGAAGTTTCTGACTTGGAAAATGGTCTTCCTTCTGGCCTAAGCCTCGGGAAAACGACCAATTGAGCTTTGTGCATTTTCGTTTTTCAAAGTAGTGTGGAAGGCAGATGGCTCCTCGGTATTAGCTCCTCCTTTGGGGCTGAAACCCAGCTGGCAGGTACTCCTTCATTGAGTTTATAGTTGAGGCCTTGTCGTCTTCCTTAGGGCCTGGCCTAGAGGAAGACGTTAAATTATGCCCCGTAAGAGCCTTCTGCATTTAGGTTGACCGTATGCAAGAGTTTCACACGAGTAGGCTGTTCTTGTTCAGAAGGTAAAATCGCTTCAAACCCTGTACATGGAGAGATGGTGCTCCAAAAGTAATATGTACGTATATGAGATGTAAGTGTTAAAGCAGCTGCCTTAGGAACCAGTCATAATTTTTTGAATACTATATTTCATACTAAACTAACTGAATGAAACATACTCACATCAAATGTAATGAAAATAACCCGTCGTCAGGGACATTTTACTCATTTGAACAGGCGATTATCGCGTAAATACAGGAACTGTATCCATCACACGCAGATTTAAACAAAGCATAGAAGTGTGAGATAGACCAGCAATTCCACGCACATCATGGTATATCACTGGTTATTTTCTCACAACTACACTATATATGCACATGCGAACTGGAGAATGTACTCGATGTGGACTTTTAAGCGCGATTTGAGCATTTGTTTACATTCGGGTTGGATCGATACACTTCCTTTGTTTATTTACAAAAACGGTACAAAATGGGCACTAAAACGGATGAAAAGACAACTCGGGCGGACTGTAAACGTCAAAATCACTGAGCACATCTTTTGTTATATTGCATTAGATGTGTTTGACAAAAAATTGGTTCTAAAAAAATATTGCATACATCGAAGGCAGCAGCTTTATTACTTTGCATGATACAAGCGTCCCTATTTATTTTCAAAATACTGAAGTTTGGAACTGCTCTTTGAGTCACTTTATTTTTCACAATCGTCAGATAATAAAGAAATAAAAGTATTTTTTTCTTGTGTGTGTTGCATGAGCACATGTGTAAATGTAGTATTTGCCTACAATTATGGAATAATTAGAAACTAGTGATTATACATGTACTTCAATGCATACTAGTTTTTCCAATTAATTTTTTTTACAGTGCGTTACTAAAAAACCCCATAGAAGGAAATATAACTGTAATCAAACATACCTGAATGCATTTGATAGTTAAATGTATATATTTCATTGTTGAACTTTTAGTGATATATATTCATCGCAACAATGTGTATTACTAACATTTTCAAATGACAAATTTCACGATGTGCAACACAAAATTGACAACATAACAAGGAAATATCACTGTAATTTAATATTGTGTTATTTTAATGTCTAAGTTTTGACAAATACATAATACATAGTTAGTTGGCAACATTGTAGTTGATACACAAGCAACACAGTACCAAATGTACGACAGTGTAAGATCTAGCAAGTTCATAAATTGAGATGAAAACGTTGAAGCCATATGTACCACAACACATAAAGTACAATATCACCCGTTCAATTGATTTGAAGGAAGAAGTACGGAAAAAAAACCACCACCTAATAGTAATACTAAGTGCTCTTTGGAGGAACAATGTATTAAATATGCATGTCACGCAAATATGATCACAGAATATATTGACTAAATATCATGTCAGAAAAGATGTAAAATTTGAATGAAAAGCATGTAAGCAATGATAAAGTCTAGTCCACAAATTCCTCAAACCATTACATTCGTCAGATACATGTGTATAATATATTGATAAAGTTGTTAATCATACAATAGCAAAAAATACTAAATGGATAACAATATAAGCATGAATAAATTAGAATAAAAACACATAGACATTGTAGACATGAGCATCAGCAACAAATATAATACAACACATCAACCATACACCGGCACACCATATTCAGATAACAGTATCACATCAATATCTCAAATACCCTTCGTAGGAAGTTTAGGATAGGAAACATTTTATGGGGATGCGATCAATCCTGTCACACCCCAGAAATGTCTATTGGTATGCTCATGGACAATCATTTAACACTCAGACCATATCTTTACTGTTCTACCTGTGTACAATCCTGTCACATCCCAGACCACATCTTTGCCATGTTCATTTTTCACCTATGAACAATTACATGTATATGAGGACTCAAACCCTATCATTATAAATCCAGTCGAACATTTGGCTCACAAAGATATGGAAGTGCTGTACATAACCAATTTTTTGTTCAACAGGCTACAGCTGGTTCAGGGATGAATATCATAGTATCACAATATATCCATTTATTACAACAAGGCATAATGATTCCTTTCCAATCAAAACATTTGCAATGCCTCATACATCTATTTTAGAAATAAATGTTTTCACTGGTAAACTTCAATTGATATTCATCCATTGCAACAATGTGTATTACTAGTCTTTTTCAAAATGACAATTCCACAATGCACAATAAAAATGTAAACAGCATCGCAGGGACATGTCATTGTACTTGATGTGTGTATAGAATTTAATAGTTGGAAAAATTCGATACACAAGCAACACAGTACCAACGGTATGACGATGTATGCAAGACAAACATTGAGAGGAAACACGTTGAAGCCATATGCACAGACATTAACAACACATAAAATACAACAACAAATCATCGGTTCAATGGATATTGAACGAAGAAATACGAAAAAAACACACACCACATAATAGTAATACTAAGTGCCATTTGGAGAATAGTGTATTAAATACGCATCACACACAAATATGATCACAGGATAAATTTACTAAATCTTATGTTAGAAAATATGTAAAACATAAACGCCCTTATGCAAATTTATATGGAAAGCATGTAAGCAATGGTAAATTCCCCGAAATTCCCCGAACCATCACATTCGTCAGATACATGTAAATAATAAATTGACAAAGTTGTAAATGTTACACTAGCAAGGAAAATACCAACTGGATAACAAATGTAGGCACTGAATAAATTAAAATAAAAACACATAGAAGTTGTAAAGATAAGCACCAGAATCAAATATAACACAGCACATCAATCATATCTCACTTTCGGCATGTAAATGTAATCACACGGAAATATCACATCAAGATTTCAAATTCGCTTTATAGCAAGTTCAGGATAGAACATTTCACGGAAATTTGATAATCACCGCCAGAAGATATCTTCATTTGTCTTCCCACGAGCAATCCTGCCACAACACAGGCCAAGTCTTTATGGTCTACATATGGACAGTTATATACATCATACCTAGAATTTCAATTTATAATTACAACAAAAAATATCACATAAAATTCCCAAGTATCATATAAATATTAGGAATAAAATAAGCATTTAATGCAAATTCGAATCACAGAGATATTGGACTACATTATTCAATACTTGATCAGTAATTTAAACAGATTGGGGAACATCTTATACTTAGATTAGTCTACCCGGTAACTAAAGAAATATATGAATATATCCTGTGGTAGGATACAATAATGATATTTATACAACACATTCATTCTATCGGCATCCTTATCAGCCCCATAAAGTGTCTGACCTGCCAGGATTTAAGGAGGTACATCGGCAATGTATTGATACAATACTTGGAGACTGTATATATGTTTAGCTTCGTACAGATAGTTTGCAAAACATAAAAAAAAATATCGTCGAATCTGCTATGACTAATTCTTGTAGAGATACATGTGTATCAATAGTTATCTATTCCAATCACGTGTTTACCTCTTCTTCTAGAAATCAAATTGCACAATGTTTCACAATAAAAAATATTGCTCTGAATGCATTATGTGTTCCTCTTGGAAAGTTCGTCACGTTCATATGATTAGTTGGTGCAAATTTAAGTTAAACACTAGAAGCAAAATAATTGCATAATAACAAGGCATGCAAAAAATACCTATAAAATAAAAATACATTGAAGCCATATAACTTTGCACACATAAACAACAAACAAAAGATAACAATACCTCGACTATGCCATGAATTTCGATTTATACAGCATGAAAATATCCCATAGAAATCTGGAGTACCCTTCATAGAAAGACAGTATGATCACAGGAATTCTTGACTAAATATATGACAGTTAAGCACAATGATGTAAAACATAATTACTATAAAAATGGCAATTTGTACTGCACATATTCCTCCAACAATAACGTCAAATTTTCAGATCAAGGGGTGTATTGATGTTCACTTTGCCTTGACGTGTGCGGCTGGAACACCAACGGCTTTGGCCTTGTCGATGTGTTTTTTCGTGTCATCAAAGAAGATGTGAGGGCGTATCTCTCTTAAAACACCATCTTTTGAGAGGCCGGACATCAGGAAAGTCTCATTAATTATCAGGTCCCATCCTTCCAAAGTGTGCAGTGCTCTTTTGCCGGCCACCACACCTCGAGCTGTGACGATGTATGTTTTAATAGGGCATTTTACTCCTCTATTCATGAACTCCTTCTGAATTTTCCCAATGGCCTCAGCAAACTGTTTCAGTGGACCTTCCTTAAGAGGTGTGTCAGAGAGTAACCACTCATGTGCCTCGTACTTTTCGACAGCTGTCCCAGGGTCCTCTTTGAGCAGCTCCTGGAACTTTTTTTCAGATTCATCACAGAAGAGAACCGCGTCCAAATCAAAGGCGATTCTCAATTCATCTTCAACTGGGTTTTCAACCTTCTGCTGGTGCATCTTAGCAGCAGCAATTCCTTCGTTAAAAAGAAAATGAAAACTTTGATTCATAATTATAGACTACTCCTACAGGCGGGCAAGGACAGGATAGGGTTGTTTGTGTTTGTTACCTTTGCTCAGGGCGTCCACCACCTCGTCCTCGTAGAATGTCAGAAAAAGGTCAACGTTAAAGGGCTTGAGATATTTGACCGGGCTCTCTCCGTCAGTTAGAGCCATCCGCTTTATATTTAGGTCTGGAAGGAAAGGTATTCTGGACAATAGCATAGCTTGAGTATGATGATATATTTAGTTTTTGTATAATTGTTCAGTATCTCGCGTAGCATCAGAGATTACTTTCGATTGAGTGTTCAATTGCGATCATCGATCAAATTGCGATCCAATTCCAACTGCGATCATCACCTCAAAATCTTTCCAGTTACCGTTTTTTTTTCTAAAGTTTTTTTTCTAATCAATGAAAATTTTTTCTATTCAATGAAAAATTCAATAAAATTCAAATTCAATGAGACATTGTGGAATAGATTCGTCGTGATACTTTTATTTCTTCTCTACATTGGTGATTTTATACAGAAAACTAACGGAGAAATATATATGAGACTATGATAAACTCAGACATTATTGGCCAGCGCGTCGCGCTGGTCTTTGTCCGGGCTGGGCCCGGATATACTAAAAACGCACTAATTTCAGCTGGTTCCGTTTTGCGAGGTCTCCCGCAGTGACGGGCAGGGAGTGATTCCACGGTGGACATACGTTGCGCGGTATTGTGCGGGCTTCGCCCGTTTACTATGCTGTGAACTGTAGTTCACAATGTCTCATTTCAGATGTCAGGGATGTTTGTGTGGTGCAGCGGGGGTCGCAAATATTGTCACTCTGTTTGCCCAGGCAGTGATTTTTTGCGCGCGCTGATATAACGCTGATGTAATAGACACGCACTAATTTCAGCTGGTTCCGTTTTGCGAGGTCTCCCGCAGTGACGGGCAGGTAGTTATTCCACGGTGGACATACGATGCGCGCTATTGTGCGGGCTTCGCCCTCAACCATGACTAATCTGATTTACAACATAAAGCTCTATAAGTACAATCTATCACATCAACTTCTTAAAAAAACATTTCCTCCGGACATATTCTCAACACTTTCCGTTCCTACTTTTCTGTAGCTTGTCTGAGTAAAAACAGACCCACGGAGGGTATGAGTGGGCCCGGTCCTGCTATCTGTTGTTAAACATAGTAATCTCAACAAAAGGATCACAGCACTTTCAAAAATAATATCTCTGATTGTTTCCATGAGGTTTTACATTTTAATCTTGTGAATAAAAGCTCAAAAATATTGAGCTAAATTTCTGATGTTGGCAGAACAATTACGAAAGGTTGCCAACTTTTATAGTTTACGATATAAAAGTGATAAAATGTGATACAAATATTTTTTTACATCAAAATAGACACATAAACTATCAATTTGATCCAATACATTGGGCAACATTAAAACCAATGAATGTATGTGCTCGGATTTATGGATATGTTCTTTTTTGTTTATTATATGGAGAATAATGATCAATTTAATCAAATAAATTAAGGTTATTAATCACATAATTTTCACCATCCCAACATTATTTCCGCTGGCCACAAAAATAATTATCTCCGCTGTAGGTTACTTGTGATATCATATAGCACCTACAGATGATCTTCAAGGATACTCAAAACCAGAGGGGGAAAAACGTGGTGAATACCATACTCCGACATACACAAATTGGTTTGACCGAGATGGTATAGGCAGAGATCAATTCTGCCGTTTGTGCAACTGGCATTCTTGGTTTTATAGGTGAATTTTGTAGTGATTCAGCAAATGAATCATATGCTTAATAAATATATAAAGGGACGAATCAGTGTGAAAAGCTAGGTCTTACTGTTGTGTCTAATGGAATCTATCAGACGTATGCCAGTGGAGGCGTGGTTATGGCTCATCATTGCAACCTCAAACTTCTCCTTGGAGCCAATCTCCTTCAGCTTCGTGTTGACAAAATCTAGAACCTATTGAAGATCAACGTGAATAAATTTATGACTTTATAAATTATGTACAAATATATTTGTTTTAAGAAACGAAAACTTGGCTTATATTATATTTTCTGTTCCATATCCTGGGCGTATGAAATCCATACTTTGATAAATGGATATGCAGTTCCTGGCTTCAGCATCACAGACTCGCGTTCTTTCTGAGTTTCCAGATACTTGACCGGTCCATCTTTTTCCCATATGGCGTGTTCCTCTTCGAGCTCAAATAGCGCTCGACTCGAAACTACGATTGTCACGGGAAGTACTGCAAATATATTCCACAAATCCTTGAGAATACACAGTCTTCAACTCGAAGTTGTTCAATATAATGCATCAACACCTTTTTGTGTGCAGAATTATACTGTTTCATATCGAGACATTTACGTTAACGACAAATGCAAAGAAATAAATACATGCATGCCATTGTCTTCAGCTAACGAATGCAATTACGACATTTGTTCTTTTGCATGACTGTTCTCGTAATATAAAAGGATCCCTCAGAATGTAGGTATAATATTTTGACTTAAGCACAGTTTATCAGCCCAGTTAGGGGAGAACTTCTTTTTCACTATTGGTCTAGCTGGAACTGGTGAAAAGTTATTGGTACTCACCAGGCTTCTGCTCCTGAGATGGAGGCTAGAATAGAATAATAATCTGACAATCTTAGAATTGTGAGTAAACATAAAAGTGTTGTTGAAATTATTAAGTCTAACCAGCATGCTAATATATTCAGTGATACCCTTAGATAAGACAATCTTAAATAAAGACTTCCAGTTTATAAAACATTGTACTGTTAGGATCAACATGTCTTTGATCCCTTCTATTAGGGCACCCACTTACAAAAAAACCCTTAATTTTGTGGCAGAAAGGTAGATATGTAGTGGATAATTGTATCAGGAAAATCTCAACTTCCTCTGCGAACTCACATTCTTGGCGTCGTCTGCATCAGTCGTTAACGGGAGTGTAGTTGCGGACCTGCAAGCACAGAGAGATGTATGCACAGTGGGACATGGCTTTACCTAGCCTGAAATAATTGTATTTATTTAGATAAATTCAATTTCAGATCACATGAACACTCTCAACAATTCTTCAAAGATATCGCACTGTTTAGAAGAAGCCATCCCTGGTTCGACTTGTTCCAATGACGGCCGCGTGCCTTCAAACTTCTCCCTGAACTCCTTGGTGTCCCAGGCGTAGGCTACAATACTTCCACTTCCCACTAGCGACAGCCCGAGAACCTTCCAGAACAATCCACCAGATCTGGCAGGAAAACCACAAAGGTATCCGTAGATATAATTTCGAATTAGTACAGGCCACGGTCAAACTCTATGAAAATTGTGCATTTATCATTTTGATTAGCTTATAATTTGAAAAAAATACAATACAATGAAGTAAGCATGCACATACAACTTACTTGGGTGGTGGAGGCGGTGGCGGAGGGGGAGCCTTCCCACTACCTGCCTTGCTCGTGCACGGTCTGAACGGCGAACATAATGCAGATATTCGCAGGCCTCGGGGCTGTGAGGTACATAGAACTGGTAAATGTATATGCATAATAACTGCAGTTGTTTGACTCACATTTTACAATTTTGTGAACAATCTCAGCTATTTCGGGGTTTGAACATCCTTCATGCGGTGGGTAACATGTTAAATTATGATTGAACATATTAACCTAATATCTAATCGATTATTAGATATTACCAGTCGCAAAATGTAGCCTAGTACCAGGGAATTTGTGGATTGTGATTTCATTTTTTCCATTTTCTGATAACCAAGTTTATGATCAGTTTTTAATCACCCAATTTTTTCTTTCATTCAAGACACAGGTGTATGGGTAAAGAAGATGATTTATTTAAACATTTATTTCTAAATAATTCGTAATGACACTGAGCATGTGCACATATTTTTCAAAACAAATATATGCATGTCAATAGGAAATATACTTCACGCATAAACAAAGTGGATATACCTAACAACTACTAGTAGTTTCCAAATAGGTGGACGTGAGGGGTCTGGAGTTCGACGTTGAAACTGTAATACAGTATGAACTAAGTGTTAAGGTGGTCTTACATTTTCCGTTTTCACAGAATCTCAAGTAATTTCATATGTTAAATGACGGTAGTTTACAATCATAATATGTATGTATGGGTTACAAAAATCAAATACATCAATAGAAATATATATGGAATGAATACACATCAGCAGGAATACACGGCAAAATATTACATTTCTTAACAAATCAAGCCACAAAAAAATGGGCAGACTGCTGGAATTCAGGACAATATCAAAGAAGTGATTGTGGAAGTGACTCTAATGGTTCATACCATTCTGGTGAATATACATCCTGACCCCCTGCACCCCAAATTATTATGAGAAACCAATCAAATTGAACCCAAGCTGTCTGCCTATATTAGTATCTTATTCTAGAGTTCATTCATCGATTTCAGGAATACGGCTCTTGAATTGTTCCAATAGCTTGTTGGGCGTTTGTGCAGTCATTCCATCAGACTATTTATAAAACCTTGTCTACCCTGAGCATGCTGATGACGCCATTGTGACTTTATATGTGTGGTCGGTCTTCGTTCCTATCCCAGAAATTTGAGTTGTATTGCCGTCATAAAAATCTAGCGTTGATGGGTTGATGCATACAAAAATATCACTCTCATATCCAATTTCATATTGCAATCATCATGATCATACAATTATGATTATACGGAGCCGTATTGCTGCCAAGGGAGAATTTTTTTCAACTCAAAATTTCGAGATAATAACTCAAAATTTCGAGATAATAACTCGAAATTTCGAGATAATAACTCGAAATTTCGACATAATAACTTGAAATTTCGAGATAATAACTCAGTCAATATCCAGAAATTCTGAGTCAATATCCAGAAATTTCGAGTTAATATCTCAAAATTTTGAGTTACTATCTCGAAATTTTGAGTTACTATCTCGAAATTTTGAAATGGACAGTTCGACTTACTATCTCAAAATTTCGAGTTAATATCTTGAA
Source organism: Terebella lapidaria (assembly GCA_949152475.1). Classification (NCBI taxonomy): domain Eukaryota; kingdom Metazoa; phylum Annelida; class Polychaeta; order Terebellida; family Terebellidae; genus Terebella; species Terebella lapidaria. Next base: position 76,895,501 of record OX424555.1, read on the forward strand.
ATTTTGACTTAATATCTCAAAAGTTTGAGATAATAAGTCAAAATTTTGAGATATTATCTCGAAATTTTGAGATATTAACTCAAAATTTTGAGTTATTAACTCAAAATTTTGAGATAAAAAAATTCAGGCATGGCAGCAATACGCTTCCGTATTATTATGACACGAGTGCAGGTTAATTTCGGAAGGCTAATGGAGATTCAGAGAATGCGTGTCAAAATCGATTATCAAGTCACAAAGGCAGAGAGCTTCGACCAGAGAGTTTTCATGATAAATGTGTTCTGAGATCATGAATTTAACTGTGCACAGCGCTGTAGACCTACTGAATATAAAATTGACGATGTATTTAGTACAGCGACGAGCACACTAGAATTTATCTATGCTGTCATTTGTGATTTTTTCCGCCGTAGCAAAAAAACCTCAAACCTTGCACAATATTTACCTGTCATTTCATTTTCCGCACTAGATCTAGAACTACAATAATGCTTAAAGACAGCTGATATAGATATCACATCAGAATTTACTCACCATACATACATTCCTGGGAATAGCCCTCAACATTTTCACGTCTTTCTAATGCTTCAGATTTTAGCCGGTTGAGGTTGAGTAGGTCACTTCCTGTAGAATGTAAATAAACAGAAACATGTGACATGTAGCCGACACCATGCGACATGTAGCCGCATGGTGCTGTCATTGATTTTAGGACTGGGTTCTATGTCTATGATATTATGTGCAGTGTTTCTGATGCGCTCATTATGACATCATGCCGCAGCAGGAATATCCGTAACCATGGTAATGCAGCAGAGAAATTTGTGCTGTAGCAGATAATATTTGTGTTGAAACAGAATCTGACAGTTGATAATTGTTCAATCATCTAAGCAGATGGAGTTGAAAGCTCATGGGGTCGAGATCTAAGCGGTGGGATATCGTGGTATGTCCTAATGTGGTATGTTCTATCCCAACCATCGAAGAAAAAATGTTGAAACAAGTCAGTAGCTCGTGCCAGTGTGCTGATCATCAGTGAGTTGATCAGGAATCAGTAACTTGTGGTGACGAGTAGTACATCTTGTGGGAACAAGATAAAGAAAATAAAGTAGTGTGTGCTGTCACAGCCACCGTAGGACCTCTATTGCCACTGTCACTAGAATTATCAAATACATGGGCCAGCTTTTGTTGGAAGGGTGACACCCCCAAAACCTTGAGATTTACCACTCAAGGTCATTTGAAGTCGAGTTCGAAGCAATAGGATGACTCATCATATAAAATATAATACTCCTTATACTGCAGTCTTAAGTCCCATCTACAAGTTGTATTGTCTGCTGAGGCCTGAGGCTAGTTGTCGAACAACAATAATACTGACAGAACTGGTTGATCTATAGATCTACTTCCTCATGACATAGACGTGGTTCGAATTCCAAAATTGAGTACAAAGTACATAGAGCAAAAATCTGACTCTGATGATGACTATTCGGTCGAAACTGTAAGGTTCTTCCGCATGATAATTTTGATTGACGGTTTAGATGATTGAATGAAATGATTTTGAAGCTATAATCACTTTCAGAAGGACAAAATTTATTCATTCTGCGATAGATTTCACGTAAAGTGGTCATTTTATCTACTTCGAAACACCACATTCAAACATTGTGAATTTGTTCCCATTATTTATGTAGGTAGTTGGTAAAACACCTCATCCATCATTTCAGCATGCTATTGAGATAACTTATTGTCGGATCAAGCAGAAAATCGATATTTAAATGACCCAGTGAACTGTGCTAACGTAACAAATATTTGATAATAAAATGTCATGTTTTGTGGCTGGAAGTTGACTCTTAGCTGATACACACCCCATTTTGTTCACACAAGTGCTTTTCTACGTGAAAAAATGATACAAATCACACCTCAGTTGTATAGGTAATGATATGGGAATGAAAAAATAAATGAAATTGGACAGAGTGGACAAACGATATCATAGTTTTTCGCAGTAAAACATTGAATTTATGTGCTGAAGGACATCCATACAACTTGTCAAGAAGTCTAACATTATATTGAGTGTTTGATGAAATATTCTTGTACTTCAGGCCGCGTTGGCTTAATATTTGTTAAATGTATGTCAACCCTGCTAATGTAATATATGGGCATAAATGTTTACGTTAGCACTATTTTACGTAATCAACGAGACAGACATTACATACGAATTACCGTAATGGCCCGAAATACCGCCGGTTCTCGTTTACCCGCCGGTCTCGTAATAGCGCCGGGGCTGAAACATGTAAAGCACTATTAAGCGCCGGGGCGGTATTTCGGGCCATTACGGTATATTATTCTTACAATATATTACTCTGTTACGGAGCCCCTAAGGTGACATACCGAAAATATTTATTAATCCGTGCGCACAAATTAACAAATCGTGTGCACGGTTTACAATTTACGGTTTAACAACTCGGGGCCACGAATTAACAATCGGTGGGCACGATTTACTATTTCGTGCACACGAAACACTAATTCGTGGGCACGAAATACTATGATTCGTGCCCACGAATTGGTATATCGTGCCCACAGATTAGGTATACCAATCCGTGGCCACGAAATACTAATTCGTGCGCACGAATTGTTAAATTGTGCCCACGAATTGTTAAGTCGTGCGCACGGATTAATAAATATTTTTTGGTATGTCACCTCAGGGGGTTCGTACTCTGTCAGAATCGATACAGCATATACCCTGGTGTGTCGTATGCACATGTATATATGTAACATGTCACACAGAAATATATTCCAGAAAAAACAGGAACAAAACTTCACAAAAAAACACACACATACAAAATTCGACCTAGGTCATACTATCACCGATTTTTTTCTGGAAATATAGGGGGGATGAATCCGCCATGCATGTGGTATGGACAACAATTAAACGGTAGGGTTATACATGAACGAATCGGGAGGTCGAAGAACCAGTGGTAAGATATGCATATGGCACTGTTTTGCGTGCGGTATGGGTTTTTCCCGGTACGAGTCACTTCATCGAGGCTGAGCCTTTAGGCGAGGCCTGGATGAGGTTACGAGTGCCGGGAAAAACCATACCGTATGCAAAACAGTTCCATATGCATTTTCTCGCACGCTGATAGTCACGTACCTATCTTATCTCAAATTGGAATACTATAATAACCTGATAAAGTGAGCATATCAATATGCCTAAGCTTGCTGAACTTTCATGATAGTCGATGTAGCTTTATAACACATTACCAGTATTTATGATACCCCGGTAATCCCATCAAACATGATAACTGGTCCATATTTACCATGTTTCGCCATGCTTACAGATGGCAGTATTACAGGCTAGCGACGCACCCATTCTATCCCGAATTTAATTGAAAGGGTAAATCTCACGAAATACAATTCTCATGTAGCGCATCTGTGTGTGATGTTCCCAGAATTGGTGAAAGTTTTTATGTGGATCAGGGACTGGAAATATACTGCCGCTATGAAAATTTACCTGACTGAAAGGAATCAGGTACACTGTCTGAACACAACGAAATTGTCAGTATGTTTCCATTCAGTAGACTTACTGACTGTGGGTTTTTTGTTCTGCATGTAATACCAGTATCCCGAATCAGTATATGTACCCAGACAAACACCTCTAAACCACATTAATCATGGTTAGGAAACTAACTGGTCCCTCCAGTTTTCTATCCTTGGAACCTTCATGAAAATGAACCCCGTATATAAACGTGAATTTGGAGTAGGGCCTACTATTAACACATGTTCGCAATCATTCGATTGATTCTTGTTGAAATACGTCGCGGCAGTTTATGTGATTCACAGACAGTCGTGGATAATGCACATTTTGCGGTTTCACGCCATTTCGGTTCGCAAATGCTTATATCAGTAGTCGGCAGGAGATACTCTATGTGAGACCAGCGATCCAGAATATTGGCCTGTGTGTCTATTACGATACATTAGGAGCCCAGACATTACTTGCACGCGGACTTTTGCCAGGCTGTCAACACAAAACCCAGCCCATGCCGCGCAACCACGCCTCTACATTTTCGGGAATTCCATACACCAAGCCGCGAATCGAAAGGACCGTGACTGTCATCTAAACGCACAAATTGATCAGTGTTACGTATGAAGTCATCATTAGGCTTGAGCTAACTTACGTGAGTCTTCCGTTTGAGGCTTGTCAAATATTCACACCATGCAGTGATAATGCTTAGATAAGCATATGTATATTTTCTCTCCTTGCTATACAACGCTGAGATATCGTAACCGAGATGCGCGTGTGACACGTGTAACTCCCATACAGGTAGTCTCACGCCACAGTCAACCAATCTGGGCCCTGAGCACCCCCCCCCCCCCCCAGAAAATGCACTATTCTCTTCACTGATAACATTCATGAATATTATATTGCCAAGAATTTTAATTCGCAAATTATACTGTTGTTTTTGGATGAACGAAAGACTTAGTTCATGGGGAACATTGTTTTTTGTCAATTTATTGTTTGACTTCATTTTTTAAATATTTTTTTTAAACAAGAGAATAATGTCAGACACCGTCCCAAGTACTCTGTACAGACGAAAATCATTGCACTTATTTTCAATTTTGTATAAAAGCGCAACCCAATGTCGTTTGGGTGATTGTGATTCTTTTTTTCTCATTAAAATTGGACGCTGATTAGGGAACCAGTCGAATATGGCTCATCCGGCAGCCATACACCAAATTTTGCAATGTCAAAGACACTGAGGATCAATTGACTCATTATCATTATCATTATCTCACCAAAAGATAATGCACACGCCTAACCAGAACCATAATAAGTATGGCCTAAGTATAATGTTTTCTTTGCCATGATGACGAGATTGTTTCGCTTCTGATTTCAGCTGAAAGGTTACAGAATCGTTATCAACGTCTCCATATGCAGTTGATTGACCACATTTGCAAAACCCCATTCTCATGTTCACACAATAGCCTGGTACGCCATGATCCACCAGGAGCTGAAATAATCAATGCAAGTTTTCGTATCGAGTCTAATGTCTTCGTATGCATGCAAACATCATAACAATATCATGTTATAATACATGCTCACATGGGAATTGTCCAGGGGCCTAGTGCGCCAAACCGTCGGTGAAGCGTCGGTGACAACGTCCGTCGTAAAAACACCAACGTCCGTCGTGAATTCTGCGTCGGTCAGAAAGTTGGTTTGCACCAAGTTGTCCGCTGTCCGTCCACTGGACGTAAAATCTGCGACTCTACTGAGCAGTCGTAGATGGGTCGTACAACTTTTGAAATCGTGTACCATTTAATATAAGTTGAGTAAAATATTTCTTATCTGCGCGATATGTTCACATAACACTCTGATAGCGTTGGGTGCAGCTGTTTTCAAAATTTTAACGATTGCAGAGTATCAGTATAATTATGCTAACACCTGCGCTGTTATGATGTTGCATTAAGCGCGGAGAAAACTCAAATCATGAAATTGTATTATATCATTTGTTTTAGTTTTTTCCCAAATACTTCGATATATTGATTCACAAACACAATGTACACGAGAGATTATATTACGATAAGGGAAGATAATACTGCTCAATATGCATCAATAGACATGTTATGGTTGGTTTTTTGCAATTATTTACCTTAGGTGTCACCCATTGCTGAAGTACAATACATGTGTGAAATATTGGAATCGCACGAAGTAAAATGTACATTCATTGTCTACAGATTTATTTTAGGCTTCAATAGGTTTATGCTTGCAGCTACAGTGCATACAGGAGTTGTTACAGTAATTGTTTGTATAATTTGATGTCAACACCATACCTTTCCAGAATCATACTGTACGTGTATTTCCTACACCAGCCATCCATGTACTATGCATTTCGACTGTTAAAACTGATAATCTTGGTAACCAAGAATCGAATAAGTATGCCCAGAAATCTCTCTTATGGGTTTCTGGTATGCCCCGATCCGTCGGTAGGCACGCCGACGCGTCGGATCTACGACCAATTTGCGATTTCTTGGTACACACCACACGGGCGTTAATTTCACGACGGACGCTTCTACGACGGACGTAGGTTCCACCGACACTCAACCGACGCTTGTTTTACGACGGTTTGGTGCACTAGGCCCCTGAGGTTGAATTCAACCTCACCGACACACCGGAACCTGGACGTTGGACCCCACAATTTTAGGGTTCTTCCACATGATATCTTTGATTCATTGTTATGCCTACATATCTCAATACTTTCGACAACGACAGTCATCTAAATCTGGCGAAATTAGTCTACACATAAAACAGACCAGTGTGAAGATGACACAACTTACGTGAACACAACTTACGTGAAAGTTTGTCACAAGTTTCTACCACAATGGCAATGTATAAACCGGCAAAAGAGATCAATCCAAGTGGATGTGTCACACTATTTTGGTGTACCTATGGTATGACTGATTTCTAACGATGAGATTCGACAACTCTTCAGCCAGTAGACTACAGTGCTGAGATAACGTAACCAAAGATACGCCTGGTATGACTTAATTAGGTATGCCCCAAGCAAACACGAAGATATTTTAACACGTATTGTGACAACATTTGTCATATTTATAGCTGGGTCGGCCATTATTACAACACCGGGAAGTCTCTTATTATGCCCTACAGCATATACATGCTATGATATATAATCAACGATTTACTTGTCATATCTTTTGCGCTACTTGTACAAAGTCTGAAAGAGAATGAAGGGGTTACAAGCCATCAGGGTCCATGAGCGATAGACCTTGATATGAAACTGACATCTGATCCAAAGATAACATTACAGTGTTCGACATTATTTAGAGCTGTATTTCCCGGAAATTGCATGACATGAAGTTCCAACAACGATCCTATAGCTTCGCAGCTAGAGGATCGTTGGTTTCGATACCGATTCCTCACAGCTCGATATTATACACTGATGATGTGAGTTTATTTATATGTTGTATACAGAAGTATAAATAAATGTACATTTCTGGTATAATGGTTTGATTGCGATAATCCCAGTCTGGATAGAATAGTGAACACAACAAGTAGATAAATGCTAGGTTTTATATTAAAACATGAAAGCATTTAAAGCTTGTCACAAGTACACAGCACATCGACAGTGTCCATATATAATCCCACTACACCAGAGATATATCCTGCGTATATGCATTGCACTTTTCATTTCACTTACCTTGAATAGACACGACCGATTTCTGATGATGTTTTGTTGTATGTTCCTGTGCTTTTGTCAACACGTCAAAGTCGTAACCAAGAAGTTGGTTTTGGTGTGACTTAATTAGGTAGGCCACATGCACATTAACATAGGAGGTATTTTCACATATATTGAGAAACTCTCTCTGTCATATCCTTAATTAGGTACGACCACAACACTGGAAAGCCTTTTTCAGACGTATGAGATAATATTACATTGTGTGCTCTCACAGGCTATGTGAAACATAATACTAGTGACATGATTTACGATATTTAGTACAAAGTCTGACAGAGTTTGAAGTGGTCACGAGCCACCCGGACGCATCAGAGCTAGATCTAGTTATAAAACTGTAATATCCGACCCAAGTCATCATTACAGTATTCGACCTAGTTTTGAGCTGTCATTATCAATTTCTCACAACTAGACGCTAGATACTAGAAGTATACTATACTGGAATTGATTCCAGCAACCAGATAGTGAAAGTACCCATTAGTATTTATCATGAATTTTAGGCTTTCCAATCACAAAATATATTTGCATATAGTTTAGCATTTATTATTTGTCATAGTATTGATTCATTGCCTTATTTGGTCGGGTGTTCTCATATATATAAAATGTACCCATAATATGGTTGCTTCTACCGGCGAAGCTTTTCAGTGAACAAAACCATAACCCATCTCAAACGTTGTCTCTTTATTTTTTGAAAAAAAAAAGCTAATAATTTCAGTTTGCTGGAACAATTAAACTTGCAAATCGAATTGGAAAAAAACCCATAATGGGGCGTGGGCAAAGCTCATTCGATAGGTGGCAGCATTGTAATAGTGGTAAAATTGGCACCAAATCACTAGGGAATGTCGTCTGTTGTGAACCATGCACGTGGCATTTGGCGCGAAAATTCCGTATGTTTCGAGTAATACCATGGTACCCTGATAATAAATAACGTTATGACGTCATTGGGCGGGTTGCGTGCAACCAACCCGCCTATTAGATTGGCGCGTCCGTCTGTCTGTCCGTCCGTCCGTCCGTCCGTCTAGCCGTCTGTCCGGGCTAACGGAACGGAGTTGGGGGCCTGGGAAAAGCTGAAAACGGCCCCTAACTATATGGTTTAGGCCAAAAGTTAGATTTTAGGGGCCAGTTTTGCAATTTTAGGGGCCAGTCGAGATAGGAAATTTAACATGGGAAAGGCCCGTAAGTCCGTTCCGTCTGCCCGTCCGGCCGTCCGTCCGTCAACAATTTCATGTGAACGCGATAACTTACAAAGTTTTTAACGAAATACCGCCAAAATCATACCAGAGGTGCATCATGAGCAGATCTCGGACAAGTTCGATGATGGGTGACCTTGACCTATTTTTCAGGTCGTGGCAGGACTTCGAACTTGACAATACATAAAAACAGGACTTTGAACCTTGTGAACGCGATAACTTACAAAGTTTTTAACGAAATACCGCCAAAATCATACCAGAGGTGCATCATGAACAGATCTCGGACAAGTTCGATGATGGGTGACCTTGACCTATTTTTCAGGTCGTGGCAGGACTTCGAACTTGACAATACATGAAAACAGAACTTTGTACGCGATAACTTACAAAGTTTTTAACGAAATACCGCCAAAATCATACCAGAGGTGCATCATGAGCAGATCTCGGGCAGGTTCGATGATGGGTGACCTTGACCTATTTTTCAGGTCGTGGCAGGACTTCGAACTTGACAATACATGAAAACAGGACTTTGACGCGATAACTTACAAAGTTTTTAACGAAATACCGCCAAAATCATACCGGAGGTGCATCATGAGCAGATCTCGCACAAGTTCGATGATGGGTGACCTTGACCTATTTTTCAAGTCGTGGCAGGACTTCGAACTTGATAATACATGAGAACAATGCCAATTCCTTCCACTAACAGCCCTCCTCGATGCAACCCGCCCAATTGTCGCGGGCGCGACTTATACTTGTTTTACCACTAAAACAGTGCTGCCAGCTGGCGAATAGGCGTTTTTCTGCTCATGCCCCATTTTCTTCACTAATTAAATAATTTAAATCGCGAATTAAAATTATGAAAAAACGTCGTGAAACAAACTTGTTAATAAACTGTTGATTTAAAGTACTAGGAACGTGAAAATATGAATTGAACTCAGATGAGAGATCTAGTTTTGCTGAGTAAAATGTTGTTTACCGCATCCCAATATCTCTATTGGTTAAAAAGTTATGGCGATTTGAATGTCACATTTTGGCAGGATATAACATATGCTGGATTGAACACTTCTGGATTTTTGGAGAAACTAATTAGTATGCAAATGAGGTATTCGTGACGTAGAAGGGGGAATGTTTTTAATTAGGCAAGTTTGAGTCTCAATATAATTGTTCTGGTCAGAATTATTGCAAACCTAAAATTTACACATTGATAGGAATGGTCAATAATCAGTGTTATTCAAAATTGTATTGTTGCCATGGTGACTATTCACCTGCTGGAGTCCCTAGCAACCACTGGTTGCTATGGGCCCTAACTACCAGAAACAGGGGTTTTGACAGATTTTGGTTATTGTATATTAATAAGGCATGTAAAGTCAATCCATTTTCACCTTTGGTTTCGTTTTTTCATCGATAGGACTGTGGATTTGGGCCATAGCAACCTGGTTGCTAGGGGCTTTATATCAACACTGGTGACCTTGGCAACTATCCGGATATGAAATTCATTGACTATCAATCATGGAGAGCATGTGGAATAAGCTTTGTTGAATAATTGCAATTTCTAAAGACTTTAATATGCCAGTAAAACCAACTAATTAAAAAATGTTCCCCCTGTGACGTCATGCATACAAATTTGCATATTAATGAGCTATATGATTTCCCAAATTGTATAGTGGGTAATCTGAACTTTGAAGCACTGTAACTTTTGAAAGAATTGAGATATTCACATGCTGTAAAAGCCGTTCTGATCAGCTCACATGGTGCTTGAATCTGAGCTTACATCATATTTTCATGTTCCTAGTACTTTAAAGGGCCACTGTATGGGATTCGGCTTTTAGGGGATTTCCAAGATTTTTCTCCCGATGCTTCTATTCATAGAACAAAACGTCAAATGACGTTTTTGGCCTAGGATATCTGCCGAGCTGACCTGGCTGATCTGACAAAGATTCTGGGTCAAAAACGACCTGACCTTCTATTCTATAAATAAAACAGCGTCGGGAGAAAAATTTTGGAAATTCCCCAAAATCCGAATCCCATACAGTGCTTTAAAGGAGGACTTCCTATCAATGTGTATTGGCTTCGACCGATGATTTTACGGTTAAAACTTCCATATAGCAAATATATCTCAATGCATTTGAACGGAGAAGACTTTAAGCTTCGTTCACATATGGAATATGTAGATCTATATATTTGTTCAGTACAAACAAATCGTACTGAGGATATAACATCAAAAACACCGAAAATCTGCAAGTTTTTTCCACTCGGCAGTGCACGGCTGACAGAAACGTCATACATGAGGTAAATTTCTGTGACGTCATTGTTTTGATAGAAGCCTCGACAGCCGGCTCATTTCACTGGAACCAAAGATGCTGGAAGTGATCCGTTGCCCGAGGCATCATCAAAACAATGACGTCATCGTTTTGACTCATTCATTCTCCCCAGTTGGAGGGCGTGGCCCGCTAGTTTAGTTTATTTTCGATTTTACATCCGATAGTGGTTTTAAAAATATGATCTCTTCGATTTTGAAGTCATCTCTTCGATTTTGAAGTCATCTGAATGTTACCGAATTGTGTTTGAATTTGATAGGAAGTCCTCCTTTAAACTGGCGATTAAATCATATATATTTTTTAGAAATACCAGTCATTCAAGAGAATATTAAAGTTGAGCCGGATTTTGGCAGCTGTGAGGTAATTCTAGACTGGGGTACAGTGTACAGCGTCTTTGCCTAGAAATACGTTCTATAAAAGAGGACTCGATATATAGTTCAGTTTATTTCACTGTATAGTTTGTGTCAATGTGTCATATGTTAAGATACTTCCAGACACAAAAACTTTAACGCATCACGTTAATCTTGAAGCTACTGGGTTCTTCCACACAATGCTTCTGATTCACGGTTCATCATTCAGCATTTTGATAGATGATCGAATGAAATCCGAAGATTTGTTTTCATCATTTTCCGCAAAAGAATCATCGACATGGTTCATCCAAATTTGAATATATTGGTCTACTCAACTAGTGAATCATGTGTTGAGAGCTTGTCAAAGTCCACACGTCAACGATAATGTTCATACAATATGAGCCACTCTAGAGATAACTATCGAACGTGCTTTTACTTTAGTTATTCCAGACTATTTATTTCAAGCATAAAATTATTTACCTCGCAAATAAGAATTTCGCACACGATTAAGATTGCTAGAAAACTCTCAAAATAAATTGCAAAAGCAATTTTCTTCGCTAATTATGTTTATGAATTTTAATTCACGATTTAAACTGTTGCTTTCGGAAAAAGCAAGGGCTTAATTCGAAGGGAACATTGTATTTTCAATTTAAATTGGACCTCATTTGCTTGATTTAAAAAACAAAACAAAACAAATCATGGCCAATAGAACTCAACACCCCATAATATACTCGGCACAAACGAAAATATCTGTAGGCCTACTTTATTGTCGAGTTTGTGTGAGAGGGATGCCCAATATCGTTTGAGTCATGCTAAAATACTACCAGACATTGTGACAAAAACACCTAAGGTAAAAGAAGTATTGTGGTTCTGGTTATTATGGTCCTCCGAAAAGTGATGTGGCGAAACGAATTTTTTTTTTTTTGTGACGCGCACGCCTAACCAGAACCATAATACTTGTTTTGGCCTATAAGTATATCGACCGAGTAATGTTTATTTGCGTACCTTCGATCCGTGGACGAGCATTTTTCCGATTTGAAGCTGTTTTATATGTTAGCTGGCACTAGCCATGTTCCATTAGCCTCGCCGACACGGGAACACATATCTTAATGCTATGTTCCATCACAATCAGGCACGCAATCCACATAAATAGCCTACCATATTCGGTGATCTTATAGGTATCGGCTTGCAAAACACCACAATTTTGATCTTATTTCATTCATTTTCTTTGTTGGTGGACGTGTAGCTCTCGAAGTGATGTAATTCACCAAATAACACTTTTCTAAGGTGTATTCAGAAATCCAAGAGATAGAAACTTACGACCGACCCATTTCGAACTATCAAATTTCCTCATATATATCGTATATTTATGAAATATAATAGAATTGGTTCATCAACAATTGAATGCGCATCATGAGTCAACGATTTTCTCATCCTTATTATTAGATGACCTGAAATGATTGCAAATGCTTTAAGGTTTGGTACCATTCGTGTACTCTCTCTATACATTCTAATACTAGTCACTATTCATCAAAACGTATTTGGATCTTACTAAATGCCCCGGATTCTCGAGAACGAATGGTTTGTTTCATAAGCAAATGAAGGCCCATAATCTGTATTAGTTTGGCTGTCGAAGCCAGAGAATGCTAGATTTTATGCAAATCTAAGGCAATCACGCGATGATGAAATGGCTTGAAGCAATACTAAAACAGCGACACATTTATTATGAACTAGAATCTACTTTTCCTGATGCCCTGAATGTTTTTCATGATGATGACATTCTGTCGCTTCGGATTTCAAATGTGTTGCTATGGAATGGTCACCATAGTTCTAATGTGCAGTTGATTGAACAAATTTGCAATTATCACTCCCATCGTCACACAGCCTGCTACGTTTGCCAGAATCAACAGGGTCTGAGATTATCTGTGTAATTTGTCATATCGAGTCTACCATCTCCACATGTGTGGTGCAAATATGTAGCATGTGTCATTGCAATACATGCCGACATGGGAACTGTTTTTACATATATATTATAAGCATGATATCTTTGACCTGAAATATCTTAATACGTACAACAATGAAAATCAACAACAACAATGATCATTCCAGTCCGGATAGAATTAGGCTACACTGAAACATGAAAGCGTTCAAAGCTTGTCACAAGTGCACACTACAACGATAATGTTCATATATATATATTTACGGCCACAACACAGAAGAGACATCCTACATGTAACATTACACTTCTCAGTGTACTTGCCAGAAATAGACGCGATTGAATTCTAGCGATGGAGTGTGGTATTCTCCTGTGGTTTTGACAATTCGAGTCAACAGACTACAATGTTGAGATACATGAGCAAGAAGTTCTGGCGTAACTTACTTATAGGTACACGCCATTAAGTACATATTGATAAACCCTATCTGTCGTACTCATAACTTGGTGACACTCGAGACCCTCTTCTAGTCGCATGACATACATAGTTAGTCGCCTATGTTACATATACATTCAAAATGTAAGCATAGAGTGGCTTCAATCGCCGAGTTTTTGTGGTGGAAAACTTTCAAACCCGTCCCCATTTATTTTATCGTTTCACCCCAGACATATTACATTTGCGAATAAAATTATTCCTCTCAGATAAAAATGTTTCAGAAATTGGTAGAATAATTAAATTCGCAAATTAAATTATAAAAACAATTTTTTTCCACTGAACAATTTTAATCAAAAATTATATTACTAAGACATTTAAATTAATTAATAAATGTTGTTTTTGGTGAAAAATTATTTGATTATCAAAAAACTTTATTTTTGTAATTTAATCCCTGAACTCATTGCTTTGGAATTGTTTTTAGCAAAAGTGTTTGCAGGTAGAAGCCACTGTCTCATACAATACTCGGTTTAACAAAAATCCCTATATACTTATTGTCCAGTTTGTATGAATGGCTGCCCAGTATCGTTTGTCGAAATCGATATCATGACAATATGTTCAGTTAGCATTATATTCGGTTAGGTATACACAAATATTCACTAGTTTAGTGAGATTTGTGCAGAAATAAAAGTTTTCGATATATTTGCGGCCGAACACACTGACTGCGTGTTTCGAGCCGTCGCAAATGCGAATCCGGAAAACGTCAGCTTTGTCAAGGGCACCGTGACATGCGAATCGCTTCAATGGACTAGTTCATAGAATTTCCCGCCAAATTCTACCGAGCGTTCCCGAAAAGATCAGGCAGCCGACCATTGACTGCTGCGCGCAGATTTTGAACCGAAAGTATCAACAACGGTAATCACTTCGATTTCATCTGCATCGGATACCAGGGGCGGATCCAGGATTTTTGAATAGGGGGGGTGCTCTTCTGAAGTGTACATAATCTTGAATTAGTGTGAGCGAGCGTAGCGAGCTAAGCCTTATGCGGTCTGGGGGTTCGGGGGGCGCCCCCCGAGATTTTTTTTCGGAATTTAGTGTCTCTGAGATGGTTTCTGAGGTGTATTTTACAACTGTACCTTGTGAAAGCCATAAGTAGAATTTTACTTTAGAAGTCTGCTTAGTTCTGTTGTAAATGGTAAATGAAAGATAGATTTTCAAAATAAGGAAGGTCTAATAGTCCTACCATTCTAAGCTGTTCTAAGGTTCTTATGCACCAGACATGGTGATGGTCAGTCATTTGATAATAAAGAAGAGATATAATTATCTTCAAAGTTATGCCTACATCCAGAGTTATATCCAGAGTTATACAGAACTCTGTCTGGAACAAACAAATAAAAATATCCCCTGTGTGTATTCAATGACAGTTTCAGTATGAAGTCAAGTGTATCGAACTAGATTTATTATTGGAGGGTGTGGAGGGGGGGGGGGGGGGTGGCAAGCTGGTTAGAGGAGTGGAGCGACCGAGCGAAGTGAGGTGGATAGGTGGTAGCTCACAGTCGGCGTGGGGTCTGGGGCCCGCTCAAGGGCCCCAGAAGCCAGAGCTTTTTTATGTTCTGTGGTTGATTCTGAGCACTCTCTGGCTCTGATTGAGTATTTTTCATTCCACACATGCATGTAAATATTGCTGGTATTCAAATTTATTTATCCCAAAACTATACTCATTGTCACTTTACATATCATATGTCATATAACTTGAAGAACTCATGATTAATGACACTCAATTGCATAATTATTGACCAACGAATGTTAGACCTATGTAACGCTGTATTGAGTGTTTTTCATTCCACACATGCATGTAAATATTGCTGGTATTTAAATTTATTTATCGCAAAACTACTCATTGTCACTTTACATATCATATGTCATATAACTTGAAGAACTCATGATTAATGACACTCAATTGCATAATTATTGACCAACGAATGTTGGGCCTACGTAACGCTGTATTGAGTATTTTTCATTCCACACATGCATGTAAATATTGCTGGTATTTAAATTTATTTATCGCAAAACTACTCATTGTCACTTTACATATCATATGTCATATAACTTGAAGAACTCATGATTGATGACACTCAATTGCATAATTATTAACCAACGAATGTTAGGCCTATGTAATGCTGTAACGCACCTTAACATATTTCTGAGTCACAGATTTCTTTGTTGAAAATATATTGTGGGGCTCTACCCCCCTCCCCCCGCCCCCCCTCCCCGGTCAAAAATATCAAACGAGGAAAATTACACTCATATTTCGTTACATAGGTGCATACCCACATTTTCTATAGCTTTTTGCTCTCTCTTTTTTCTTTTCTTCTTGCTCTCTCTTTTTTCTTTTCTTTTTCTCTTTTTTTTCACGGCCCAATAGGGGGGGGGGGGGGTGCGCGCCGGGTGCACCCCCCCCCCCCCTAAATCCGCCAGTGGATACCCACCACACCGTTCAAATTAGCAGCCATTACGACTGTGTAAACCACAAATAGACAGTCTACACGTCATTCTGTTTTTATAGCTCAAGTTTAGATGAGTTTATCGAAGGTAATCGCCGGCTCGCACGACATTGCACTTTTCAACCGACAAATATCACGCGCAAAATTTATAAGCACGTCCGTGAGTCCACGGTTTCCCGCACGTGTTTACATACACTTTGGGTTTTCCCGTATGTGGTTACACTCGTTGCCTCGGGCAACGCGCGCAGCAGTGATTGGTCCGTTTGAAACTATAGATTTCCGAAGATTAGTTCATGGCGGGAAAATTATGTGATTTAGTTCATTTCGGCTTTGTTTCTATTGCAAAATGTTGTATTTTACGTTTGCTATTGGCATCATCAAAATCTAGTTTTATCGGTGGTTGATACTTACCTTCAACTTCGTTATACACTAAGGAGACCTTCTGAATGCGTTAAAGTATAGTACGGCCGATGCCGTACAATGAACGTATTAATCTCTGCATATATCCGGTAGAATATTCAATTTGATATAAGATGGATAGAAGCTTTTGGCCAATGTCAATGTCCCCATATGTCACCGGCATATGGTGTGTTTGTTTCTCAACTTATACGCTATTCCAGAGCTAGTTGCAAATATGAGCACTTTGTCTATCGAAGTGCCCAGCTAGTCTCTAAACTGCTGCGACAAGGATATGTTATCCCAAGACTTATAGCTGCGGTTAAGAAATTCTATGGACGTCATCATGATCTGGTTGATAAATACACCAAATCCATGTCTGCCATGCAACACTCAAAAAAGTGTTCAGCTTTTAAATGCTTAACTAAACACCTTTCTGTAACGACTAATTTACGCGTTTAAGGTTGTTCGCTCCTTTTGGACCCAAGCAGAGGGGGCTAAAATTCGAAATTTGTTCAATGTATTTCAGACTTTCAAACTATCATCAATATGATATCGTGCATTCCAAAACAGCAAATTCGGGTTAAATATTTTGTTTAGTGTGGAATTATGGGTAATGTTACCCCCAAAATACCAGGAAAATGGGTCATTTTGGTCCATTTTCACTATATTCAATACTTAATGAAAACCTGAAAATAGATTTCTCTGAGATTGTGTATGTTTATGAATGAACTGCTGTGCATGTTTTTGATAGAAAAAAATATGGGGGTCACCATGCTAATTTTCCGTCTACAGGCATCCATATGAGTCCAGAACAGAAAATTTTACCTAAATTTGTTGAAATTTTGATAAAATTCACTGACATTCACAAATATGACAACCTGTAACAAAAAAAATAGCATGGTGACCCCCATATTTTTTTCTATCAAAAACATGCATATCGGTTTGTTGATAAACAAGCAAAAATTTAGAGAAATCTATTTTCAGGTTTTCATTGAATATTGATTTTAGTGAAAATGGCCAAAAATGACCCGTTTTGCTGGTATTTTGGGGGTAAAATTACCAATAATTCCACACTGAAGAGAATATTTGATCCGAATATTCTGTTTTCGAATGCACAATATCATATTGATGATTGTTTAAAAGTATGAAAATCATCAAACGAATTTCAAATTTTAGCCTCTCTGCTTGGGTCCAAAGGGAGCATACATCCTTAAAGCATATAATTACTAAACGGCATTTAGCTTTTTTAAAAGTTAGCATTGATCTTAATCATGAGTGATTAAAAGTTATATGTTGATGTTTAAGTGTATGTGTATTGTTTAGGTATTCAACAGTGGTGTTTAAAATTTAAACGCGTATCGATAGATCACAGGTGTTTATATCATTTATTCCAAAAACACTGGTAAATAACATGAATGGCATACAAGTGTTAATTTTCCTAAACATCAAATGGCGTTTATGCCCTGTAACGACTTTTATACACCTAGTGGCATATACATTATAAACATTTGTATTTAAAAATAACACATGCGTGCTATCCTGGTACACATGGGTGTGTAATTTTCAAGTCAAACAAGGAACGTTTAATTCCATCCTCTTTGAGTGAATGTACTCATTTAGAGTTTGTTATCCATTCGATATCCATTTGAAGCGTTCCGTCTGATGCAATCTGCTAATCATGTGCTAATATCCACGTTCCATTGAGTTCGTTGGTGCGACCTTACTTCTTTGCAACTGCCAGTCTGTTTTCTCCAACCTCCACCAGATTCTGTGCAAAATATTCAGCATGTATCAATGCACAATGTACACAATTACATCACCGTGTTGACGTTTGGAATTACCTGTCGTTGATCGGGAATCGGCGCTGACTTGATGCCTTTATCGAGGTCACACCCTTATTCGTCTTCCAGCATTTTAGTGATCGTGATGTCGCTCATGGGTCGGTCCAGTGCAAATGATAATAAACTAATTTTAGTTTGAAATTATACAGTAAATGACAGGACAATCTTCCGTCAACATTCCAAATACATTCCATATCCAAACGCATGCAAACGATGCACATTCAGATGTGTTCCAAATGTAGGTCAAGTAAACAAAATTAAACACTCGCATTATTTAATCGTCGCTGGCATTTACTTCCATAGTTTTTGAAATACATGTGTTTATTTCTTCAAATTGAAATTATTTCTTTTTGCCAGTATTGCAAGACATTATTCTTAATGAACACGATATTTCATGGATTATTTAGCTTCATAATATTGGCAATATAAAAAATGCACGTAATTTTAGATGAACATTTAATATGTAGATAGAATTTGAGAATATGTGATATGTCCAACATCAGGATGTCTCATTTCTAAACACCTGTATTTATGTGGCAGGAAACGAAGATTGCTAAGATGTCGCTCTTCAAAATGCACGCATTCACAAAAGCAAGTTTCCATTGTACATATAGGTATTATAGTCCGGGCGATTAAGGCACATTTTTTGATAAATCGTGGGTTTTATCATAAAAGCATGAAAATTGGCACAATTGTAGAATACAGCCTACTGAATATTTTCCAGATGTGGAGCCATCGCGAAAAAGTCATGTGACGTCTTTGGCGGCCATTTTGTTTCCGCCATTATCAAAAAACACATTTTCTTCCATATCTTCACAATGACTGAACCTATCTTAGTGAAATTGGTCTCTATCCCTATATTTTCATGGTCAAGGAATCCAATCTTGATGTTTTCAGAACAGTAAAATACTGAGGACCCCCACAATCGCGTTGCCATAGCAACAATGTCCCAAATTTGGCATTTACTACTATTGTACAATACTCAAATCTTTTGTAACATCAGTGCCTGCTCAATGGTCAAAAACCACATTCTGGATGTTTTCAGATTTGGATACATCGCAAAAAAAGCTATATGACGTCCTTGGCGGCCATTTTGTTTCCGCCATTATCAAAAAACACATTTTCTCCCATATCTTCACAATGACTGAACCTATCGGAGCAGAATTGGAGTCTATCCCTATATTTTCAAGGTCAAGGAATCCAATCATAATGTTTTAAAAACAATAAAATCAAAGTGTACCCGAGCAATATGTTGACAACCAATGTCCCAAATTTTACATTTACCACTAATATATATTAGTTAATCATTCATACCACTGGTACATTCGCCAAAAATTGTCAAAAACTACATGCAATTGCCACAAACTACATATTGGATATTATTGATGTACTGAAAACAATAAAGTCAAAGTGTACCCGACATTTGTGTTGCAATGGCAACCAATGGCCCAAATTCGACCACTATTACCACTATTGTTTGATACTCTATTGTTGTTTAAACCGCCAATATCAAATTGATGATTGGTTTATCAGTTTGAGAATGCTGCCCTTAAAACAAAATGATATCAGTATCCAAGTATTACCTCGCACCATTATCAAGTATTGGAATCCCCACATATTTGTGAAATTTAGTAATATCAGATTTGTGAATATTGTACACAGGTTTTATAAAGCTGTGGAATAACTTGTATACACTATTGCAGCCCAAACTTCGTATTTTTGATAGTAACACTGGACTGCCTGTGTATTTTGTCGAAAACGCACATCGGAAAATGCAATGTGCTACAAACACTACCACGAGTGGCAAAATGGCTGGTTATCATACTGTTTCGAACAATCTGTTCCAGTTCCATAAGCCTGAGTATGCGAGCAAACAAAACCGAGTCCATTATCCAATCTCAAAGTCCAGTGTCAGACAAAATCGAAAAAATTTTAATGGAAATTCATGAACCCTCTTATATGGCCATAAAGGGGTGAAATCAGGTGTTCCGGAAGGAGTGAGCATTTCCTGCCACACATGAGGCACCCGTCATGAATTCCAAAACATTAACATGCAAAAAGGTCTTGTTGCATACTTGTCACAGATTTCGTGTACTTATCAACCAGATTGTGATGACGTCCATACAATTTCTTGAAAGCAGCTATTAGTCTTGGTAAAGTATATCCCTGTCGCAGTTGTTTAGTCCTCATATTTGCAACTAGCTCTGGAATAGCGTATGAGTTGTGAGACAAACACGCCATATGCTGGCGACATAGGAATGTTGCTGCTTAGAAAAGGGAAATTGACTATGGAAAATTGAAATCATCTCGTTTGTCATACTACCTAGTTGACAGGTTAGAATCTTCATCAATCTCCAACCTTAGTTCTAAATAGTTGAAAAAAATGAGAAGAGTCTGTAGTTTCTTTAACTTCAAGTTCCTTAGGATATATATCATCCATCTAATCACCAAACTTGGGATTATTTATTGACAATACATCATCTATGTATTTGAAAGTGAAATGAACGTAGTCCGCTACAAACAGTGGTGTAACGAAGAGTCAAAATTTAAAAGTCATTTCTTGAATATTATCTCTTCAAAATGACATATTTTGTAGAGTAGATGATCAGCATCCTAATACTGAAAAGAAAACAGGGGGTCACCGCACTCGTTTTTTCTACATATTCGATCGAAATCACACACCTAAAATGACATAAATTAAGGCATTTTTGCACATTTTTTCGTCCATATTCACAACTTGCATCGTGTTTTCCATGCGAACGGATACGGTGACCCCCTATTTTCTTTTAAGTTTCAGGATGCTGAACAATTACTCAATAAAATATATCATTTTGAGCTCTAGATTATGTTGACACAGTTATTTATTTTATAAAAACTCTTTGAACCCCTTCTTCTCGCTGTTTGAGCGGACTACCTTAAAGCTACTAGTTTGGATGTTACACATAATTGATGTTACACAAAAGATAAACTATATAATTCAACACAACAAAGTTACTGAGAGCTGAAACACGAAAATCATCTGATAAAAACAAACCTGTTGCACATAAGAAGTACACCCTGGGCAAAGTTTCTTCTGCAATGGGTATTCACCTGAATTGCTGCATGATGCCAAAACACTCAAATTTGATAGCCGCGTCGGAACATGTGTTGATAACTGGTGGATGAGAGACTCATAACGAATATGAGTGCATGTGGTATAATTGCAATTGGAGCAAAATATCACGGATGATGCCTGGGTACATTGTGCAACAGATGCAGTTGTGTTGATAATAGCAAAAATGGCCGAAAATGTAGACAAACTGAATGGAGACATAGCATTTGCAGAGTTGGTTTCAAACATGGAGGAACTTCGTGCTCTTACAAATGTTGGAACTGTCTTCAAACTGGCAGATCTCAAGAAGAAATCTTCTGGATTGCAGCAAATGGGAGGAGACACTGCTGTTCACAGCACCGGCTTGAAAAAGAAAACCACCCTCTAACTCATTTTCCAACCTGGAGTGTTTTGAATTCATGCATACTTTTCCATGTGAATATCCATTGCAGAAGAAGCATACTACCCAGGCGAATTATATGCCAGTACATGATCATCAGCGATCCGGGTGTACTTCTTATGTGCAACAGGTTCGTTTTCATGAGATGATTGTTGTTTTTCAGCCCTCATTAACTTTCTTGTGTTGAATGTCATGTAATTTTTCGTGCCATATCAATCTTGCATTAGCATGTTCTATATTCCTCCCTCACAATCTCTTCTCATGATATCTATCAGCATCGGTAATGCATTCAGATTATGGAACTGCAACAAATTATTCGAAACGGTGTAACCAGCCCCTTTGTTACTCGTGGTGCTGTTTGTATACTCTAATTTTTCTAACTAGTTTACACCGTTTTTGACTGATCTTTTTGCGATGCTAAACAGTTTCGTTTTGTAACTTGGCATACTTCACCTGGGAGTCAAACGGCAATATGATACCGAATTTCAGACTTCTATCGAGAAAATTGAGAAATTTGGCAATCTACCGCCATGTTAAACTTGCCCTAACATTGGATTTCTGGGTTCGCACACGATTTTGTATATTTGTTCACTTTTGAAGTAGCGTAATTCTTCAAAATCAACATGTGTGTGTAGAAAACACTCAAATATGTCTGTTAGACCAATCAATAATTGAGTATCAAACAGTAGTGGTAATAGTGGTTAAATTTGGGACGTTGGTTATCACGGCAACACAATTGTGGAGTACACTTTGAGTTTATTGTTTTCATTACATTATGATTGGATTCCTTCAACAGGTTCAGTTTTTGTGAAGATATGAAAGAAATGTGATTTTTTTTCAATAATAGCGGAAGCAAAATGACCGCCAAGTACGTCACATGTCTTTTTCGCGATGGATCTAAATCTTAAAATATCCAGAATGTAGATTTTGGCTATTGTAGGTTGATTTTGTTAATTTTAGCAAGCATGTGGTGATTTCAATACTTAATTGTAATATTGGTGCATGGCAATACTTGAATACTGACATGATTCTGCTCTCAATAGCAGCATTTTCAAACTGTATTCAAATTGGTTAACATGGCAAAACAATGGTAGGGTACAATTTTATTCTATTGTTCTCAATACATTTTGATTGGATTCCTTGACAAAGAAATATATGGATAGACGCTAAATTTATTCCGATAGGTTCAGTCTTTGTAAGATATGGAAGAAAATGTGTTTTTTGATAATGACGGAAACAAAATAGCGGCCAAGTATGTCGCATTACCTTTCCGAGATGGCTCCAAATCTGAGAATATCCAACATGTAGTCTGGCAATTGAATGTAGTTTTTGACATTTTTTTTTGGCAATTGTACCAGTGGTACAAATGATAAACTAATGGATATAGTGGTAAATGCCAACTTTGGGACATTGTTTGCAATGGCAACATATTTCTCGGGTACACTTTGATTTAATTGTCTTCAAAACATTATGATTGGATTCTTTGACCTCGAAAATATAGGAATAGACACCAATTCTGCTCCGATAGGTTCAGTCATTATGAAGATATTGGAGAAAATTTGTTTTTTGATAATGGCGGAAACAAAATGGCCGCCAAGGACGTCCTATGACTTTTTCACGTTGTATTCAATTCTGAAATTATTTAGAATGTGGTTTTTGACCATTGTGCAGGCAGTGATGGTACAAATGATTAAGTATTGAATAGTAGTTGTAAATGCAAAATTTGGGACATTGGTTGCCATGGCAACGCGATTGTTGGGGCCCCGTCGTTTTTTACTGTTATGAAAACATTATGATTGAATTCCTTGACCATGAAAATATAGGGACAGACACCAATTTCACTCCGATAGGTTCAGTCATTGTGAAGATATGGAAGAAAATGTGTTTTTGGATAATGGCGGAAACAAAATGGCCGCCAAAGACATCACATGACTTTTTCGCGATGGCTCCACATCTGAAAATATTCAGTAGGCTGTGTTTTACAATTGTGCCAATTTTCATGCTTTTATGACAAAACCCACGATTTTTCACCAATCGCCCGGACTATTACTGGAAGTGCAATATGTTGGCGACCAAGAACCTCAGATATATGCTTAATATATTTTCCGTTTATTCAAATTGAGTCTTTCAGTCACCAATAAGCAATATCTTGAAGAATTCAAATTTTAATATTAATTTTGAAAGAGCTAGGTTAAAACATGTTTTGTGTATTTTAGAAACTAGATCTAGTTTGGAATAATTGTGCAGGAAAAATGTCATCATTGGGTTAGTGACACATGTGTTTAGATTAGATACTGCAAGTATTTAGCTTACATATGTAGAAATGACATAGTAGTGTTTATTTCCTACAACGTGTATTTATAAATAAAACGCTCTCGCTATGTAGAGTGTATATTTTATAAACACGTTCATGAACTAAAAACGTTCGAGAACTAAAACGTTCTCGTTATTCTTTTTTAAACACATGTGTTTGAAAATTACACATTTCCACTTAAGTACTGAATGCCAGTTCATTTACTTATGTGATACATGTGTTTATAACATAAACGCCCCTCAGAAATAGTATTTTTGAGTGAACTAGATCTATTTTCATGTTAATTTGGGGGAATTCATGACGGGTGCCACTAGTGGGGCAGGAAATGCTCACTCTTTCCGGAACACCCGATTTAACCTCCTAATGGCCCATTTTGGGGGTTCATGAGTTTCCCTGTCATTTTTGTTTTCTCTCACTTCGTATGCCTGATATGACTTTCTGTCCCCGGACTATGAGATTGGATAACGGACCTTGTTTTGTTTGCTCGGAATACTTAATACCGGGTATTGATTCCACGTCTATTGTATCAGTAATTATGGAAGAGAAAGGTGTCAAGAACATTGTCAAAATGGACTATTACGGTTTAGTATCACACCTAAAAGCATTATTATATCTATTTTTGGTACCTTTCGTGTACTTTCCATATAATGATAATGCTCAATTCTATTGATCATAGCACGTACAGATAGCCCCATAATCTACACCAATGCTCATAGATCACTGAAGGTCCGCAGTTCGTGCAAGTTTGGCAGTCTGGTGTGGATTTTAAGAAAATCTGAGGCAATGACGTAATGAGAAAATGAAATATATGGTAATAGGTGGTAATAGGTTGATACTCACAATATAACAATACCATTACAGTGACACATTGGTGCACTACTCTTAGTTTTTCCTAATGCCCTAAATGTTTTCTCATGATGAAAGCAGTGTTGATTTGGGATGGTTGTCATTGTCTTAATGTAGACTTAATATTAATATACTAATATTTCATTGATAAGTACCCACGTAGGATTTGCTTTTCAGGGTTTTCATATCTGTTTTCACTTTCTTCTTCTGGTCGGGAAATTCTTTGATCACGCTGGTCAATCGTGACGCATTCGAATATGATTGACCATGTTCATATGATCGAGATTCCCACCGTATTTTTTTCAAACTACTCTTGTTGTTTTTGTTTTCATCGACGTCTTGTATGTGTGGTCTCAATATTTCTCTTCTGTTTTTATAGGGTTTCCCATTTGTTCCATTTTTCTCGTGCACAGCAAGTCATGGCAGCCATGGCATACATGTACTTTTATGAATGTTTAAATTTTATCCGAGTCCATTTGAGATGAGTTGACTTATGGGTTTCGGACTTTAATCATGTAACATATCACTTCTCGTGAGTCGTTATAGCATTAACTGAAGAAATTTGGCAAGCATTAGTACACCTGCAACAACAGAAGCCACTAACAAAGTTAACTTATCACAATCATGTAAGTTATCCATTTTGACAGATGTTATCTTTCCATGTACCCATAATTGGGAAGTTTCATTATTCAGGTGAATTTTTACTACGAATAAAATGAACAGCAATCCGAAATCAGTGCTGGGAGATCCTGATGTTCGTATATATTTGGAAAGTCCACTAAGTTTGTCATGATACCACCAGACAATGCATCTGACAAAATTCTATTTATGTGCACAAAATATTATTATCAAAGCCTTATTGATGAATTGGGTTTTTTGGGCTACATGACTATCCAACATACACCCCTATGTATACTATGCTCTAAGAAGCAAATGGTAGACAACTATCAACATCAGTCTAGTTGGCATTAGATACCGAAGTCACACAATTGTCCATACAAACATCGTTATATTGCAGGTTCTGTTGTGTGACCCATTAAGCCCATCTCGTCACTTCTATCTAAGCAGTGAAGGAAGGACTCCAGAAAACAGTCACATGGCTTATGCTAGAACTGGTGTAAACCAAATGTGTATATTGAAGAACTCGAAAAAGAGTTATTATATAACCTGAATTCTTTCTCCACTGTCAACAGCATTCGGACATATGACTGTCCACACGGTATACTACTATTCCTCATACTGAGCTGAAATATATCATTCAACAATCATTTCTGCACAAACATGGCAAAAGACGCCATAAATATCTTTTGGTTAATGGCAATTCAGTGTATTTTGTTAAAGAACACACAGACTGTGCTGCCAATAAAATGAACATGATATTATTGTCATGCTGGAATTTTCATTGACAATATATTTGTTGAGTTTGGTGGTGTTATATCTTTATGGGGAACCAGTTCTGCACTACTATCGGCGAACTTTCCTATGCTAATACAAAGCCTTGTTCATCCAAAATCTCTTGAAACCAGGAGATAAACGAATGGCCAGTTCGTTCAATTTTCAGGTAATTTGATGATGTCACACCACTAAATAACCCTGCGTTTGGTGGACACCTACATCATGTATATCCAGATGATCTGGAAATCAAACAAACAACTGATTCTTCAATGTCGGCTCCTTATATTGACATTAGCCTTGAAATTGACCATGAAGGCAAATTATGTACAGGTTTATATGACAAACGTGATGATTTTTATTTCCCTATTATGAATTTTCCTGTTCTGATCAGTAATATCCGGACATTACCAACATACGGCGTTTACGTGTCCCAGTTAATCCGTTATATAACTAGACCATGCTCATCTTGCCAGGAATTTTTACTCAGAGCACAGGTTCTGACTCCAAACTGCTCAAACCGGTATGGGTAATGCCTAGACTTCACTGGGCCTTGACATGTGCAGCAGGAACACCCACGGCTTTAGCCTTGTCAATGTGTTTGACTGTATCATCGAAGAAGATGTGAGGGCGGATCTCTTTCAACACTCCATGTTTTGATATGGCTGACATCAGGAACGTTTCATTAATGACGAGATCCCGGCAACCACACCTCGAGTGGTAACTATGTAGGTTTTAATCGGGCATATTTCTCCTCTGTTCATAAACTCCTTCTGGATTTTCCCAATGGTCTCAGCAAACTCTTTCAGGGGGCCTTCCTTGAGAGGTGTGTCAGACAGTGACCATTCGTGTGCGTTAAATTTTTCGTAAGCTGTCTCCGGTTGCTCTTTGAATAGTTCCTGAAACATTTTCTCAGATTCGTCACAGAAAAGAACCGCTTCCAAATCAAATGCGATTCTCAATTCATCTTCAACTGGGTCATCAACCTTCTGTTGGTGCATTTTAGCAGCAGCGATACCTATGACAGGAAGGAAATGGAAACATTAATTCATAATCAAACACGACTCCAGGTAACCCCAATAGATCGGACAAAGACAGGATAGGTTTGTTTGTGTTGGATACCTTTGCTCAGGGCGTCCACCACGTCGTCCTCATAGAATGTCAGAAAAAGGTCCACGTTAAAGGGCTTGAGATATTTGACCGGGCTCTCTCCGTCAGTCAAAGCCATCCGCTTTACGATATCCAGTTCTGAAAAAAAATATTCCGGACAATACTTGGATGTAACGATTGCGTTAGTGCGTTTCGGGTTTCTAAATTGCTTTCATAAGTAGTTGGGCAGTGGTTTACTATTGCCATCGGGTGTACAATAGAAAAAACTACATCTCATACTGGCTGTCCGTGTTGACGCCAGTGTGTCTTTGGATAAACTTTTCGGTCGGGCTCTGTTTCTACTCCAGAACGTATTTTACGTCTGCTATTGGCATCATCAAAATCTAGTTGTATTGGAGGTAATAGATTTATACTTACAGAAACCTAAAAGCTCATATACAAGCTTTTTTAAAATCTTAGGTGCCATTTTGTGCATATAGAGTGCTATTTCGGGGTTACATTACGGGCATTTCGAGCACGGATACATATCATAGACATTACCATAAACAAAACAATTATGCATTCTTGCGCAAAAAGAAGGAAAACATTCCTGAACATTATTTTGTAAAGTGGAATGCATTTTAGACCATTTCAGGCCTTTGAGCAATTCATACACGAAGTAGATGAAATAAATTTGACCTTTTATTGCTCGAATGAAAAATGGACATTTTGACCTGTCCAAGCGATCGAAGCCATCTTGAAACAACTCCTAAATGACATTATTATGGCATGCTGGTGCAAAAACGGGAAACAAATCTGTACAGTTTCCACGAAACAGGCCACAATTTTGTTTAGAATAACGTTGAATAATAATGAAAACAAAGTTTCTTTGAAATCTGCTATAGAGTGTTCACCTAATTGCAGGAAGATTCGTCTGTCCAAAAAACTCTTGACGGAAGACAGAGTGGAAGTCGGATGCAATTTCAGTCACCAGGTTATCTCACCAGTGTTAAATCATATACTATTGTTACAGTGGATCTATCGGTAACTTATTGGTAACTATTTCACCTAGCCTATAGTGTTGTGTGGAATAATTCTTACCACCTACAAATATATTTATTTATTTCGTACACAAGGACACATCAACATAAATACGGTTACATAGTGCACAGGGACGTGATGAAAAACTGCAGATCATCACGATCAAAAAACGTTGTGTGAAGTCGTATGTAATGTAGCCACGCTTGCGACGGTTCATTTGATCATGACCATGATCGAATGAACCGTCACAAGTGTGGCTACATGTAATGCTACTTTCTAGACGCATGTACAACAAGTCCAAAATTACTTGAGCGTCATCCGAAAAGGGTATACTAACTACAAAATTTGACTTTGTTAAGTTAGAGAGATCGTAACGGCTTACGGACAAATACTTAGTAATTATGGTGATATTATTACTGAATACAGAGTTACTACCTTGTAATACTAAGTTTACACAAACGGAAACCAAACTATTGTTACTATCTAGGAGATGTTTGAAAAACTTATGAACCCGAGAATATAGCTGGTGAAGTACCGGTGCATCATTGCATATACCATGAAGTAAGTGACAGTGGGTAGTGCGAGGTAAGTCAAATAAATATCGTATGGCCTTACGCCAAGCTACCAGGAATAGCTTGTAAGCTATATTTCTACAAAGATTTGTATCATCAGGACACACTCCAGGATACTGGGAATATGGATTCTCAAGAGATTAAATATTAAAGTGATCAAGCTGGATACTGTGTTACATGGACTTAATTTATTTGGTGAGTTGTATTAAATAAATGAATATGTAATTGTCACTGCATAAAATTAACAGAATTAAGGTCTTGAACATCCATTACTGATCTTGGTGAAACTGTTGAAAGACACTGGCTAGACACTAGAGTAATTATGTTATGTCTGGGCAACAGGAATAAGAGCCTATCAGGATGATACAGGTCGTCGAGGATGAGAGAAGGTCTCGTTTTGGTACTCATTTCAAAATTCGTTGAGTGTGAGATGTTTTGTCTTACTGGTTTCTATGATGGAATCTATCAGCCGTATGCCGATGGAGGCGTGGTTATGGCTCATCATTGCAACTTCAAATTTTTCCTCGGAGCCAATCTCCTTAAGTTTCGTGTTGACAGTATCCAACACCTGTTGAAGACCAACAGGGATGAATGTTGTAACAGACATACGTAGCCTGTATGAAACATAGTCCAATTGTCTAAAAGTACATCATGATTTTCTCACTTAGTATAAGAACGCTTGTGAATTAATTAAATAATCTATTCAATATTATGGGCAGAATACCTTAATGAATGGATATGCAGATCCTGGTTTCAGCATCACAGACTCGCGTTCTTTCTGAATTTCCAAATACTTGACTGGCCCGTCTTTTTCCCATACGGCGTGTTCCTCCTCGAGCTCAAAGAGTGCACGACTCGAAACCGCAATTGTCAAAACCATTTCCCTTGCTGCAAATCAAAGATGAAGAATCACATAAACCGTAAATTAAATAATTATGAGACAATATGAGGGGTAAAACAGGCATTTTACTAAGTCTACGAATACCAATATCTGTTTTATAGCCACATTAACTATATATGAATAAAATAACAAATATGCCACATGATATGAGATAGTATACGAACAAATGACATTGATCCACCCATTTGATTTCTGGGAGGGAGGGAGTGTAAAAAGGGCACATGTATCGCATGCTACTTCTTGTTTTGCATGTAAATTCAATGAATATGAAATTCATTCAGTGGGTGAGTAGTATTAGTAGAGTATAGTGCGAAACATGAGCCAGTTTTTTAAAACACGCATCAATGCTGATGACATAGATCCTTGGGCCAAATGTCATGGACTTGTCATGGACAAAAAATACGACCTATATCTATATGAAAGCAGTCGAACGAGAACGAGATTTCGGAGACATTTCGGTGTAAAAGCACAAGAATAAAACAAAACGATCTGTCCCGATACAATGTATTTTCAACATTCTCGTCGTTATTTTCCGGTATCACCCAGAACCCAGGTACTGAGGCATCACAGACAAGCCGGATCCTGGTCTCCGAAAGAATAAGTTTCCACATGATGCTTTTGATTCGCGATTTTGCCTCAAACGTTACTTGAAGATCAGAGGAAATTTCATTTTCGACAAAAGCAATCGATCACATTACTGTACATTAGACAAAAAATGTAGATCTGAACAAAAACATGCCGTAACTGGTGTGAACGCATTCAAAGCTTATGTCAAGTGCATACCAAAAGCCTAAGGATGATATTCATATATATATACCAACCCACCATACCACAGAGATCCTCCGTGTATGCACCATACCACAGAGATATATCCTCCGTGTATGCACCATACCACAGAGATATATCCTCCGTGTATGCATCATAACACAGAGATATATTCTCCGTGTATGGATCATACCACTGAGATATATCCTCTGTGTATGCATCATACCACTGAGATATATCCTCTGTGTATGCATCATACCACTGAGATATATCCTCCGTGTATACATCATACCACAGAGATATATCCTCTGTGTATGCACCATACCACAGAGATATATCCTCCGTGTATGCTTCATACCACAGAGATATATCCTCCGTGTATGCACCATACCACAGAGATATATCCTCCGTGTATGCACCATACCACAGAGATATATCCCCCGTGTATACATCATACCTCAGAGATATATCCTCCGTGTATGCTTCATACCACAGAGATATATCCTCCGTGTATGCTTCATACCACAGAGATATATCCTCCGTGTATGCACCATACCACAGAGATATATCCCCCGTGTATACATCATACCACAGAGATATATCCTCCGTGTATGCACCATACCACAGAGATATATCTTCCGTGTATGCACCATACCACAGAGATATATCCTCCGTGTAAGCCTCACACTATTTGGTGTACGTACCATATATAGGAGCGATTGATCTTTAACGATGAGTTGTGGTGTTTTCATGTGGTTTCGACAAATTGAAGTCAAGAAACTACAGCGACGAGATATCGTTATCTAGAAGTTCGACCTGATAAGGCTTAATTAAATATGCCCCCACGCAAACGCAAGGAGATATTTTTTTTAAAAATACACTCTTCAAAAATAATTTAAGGTCCAGAGGAATGAGAGGATGGTTGATTTTTAATTTGCACTCATTTTGATAGTTTGCAATCGTACATACGACTCATTGTACTACTAGCTTTAAATTATAGTTTAATACTGAAAAGCTAGTTTGTTATATATGAAGTAGGTATCTGAAATGCAGTAGCATGTGTAGTATATTGACTTTCATATGTATTATGCAGTATATGGTATGCTTTATAAGTCGTTACATGTTTTATGCAGAATGTAGTATATCGCCTATGGACTTATATTATATGGTATGTCGTATGTAGTCCGCCTTATGTCACATGTGGAATTACATACTCAGATGATATATTTTGAAAATAGGACACTTCGTGTACAGATATATATACAGATACCACCAAGCCGGTGTCACTGCTGGTGGACGTCAAGTCTATCCCCGGAGATACCATCAACTCAGTAGCTTTTTTGCTTGTGTTTAGGTTCTTATGTACTTATGTACTTGTCATATATCTATTCTATGGGGTTTGTTTCGGATTTCTAAATTACTTTCATAGGTTGTTGGGCAGTTGTATACTAATTCCATCAGGTGCACAGTAGAAACAACTACCTTTACCACACTGGCTGCCCCTCATGACGCCAGTGTGTCTTGTGATCAGTCGGACTTCGTTTCTATTGCAAAATGTTGTATTTTACATTTGTTACTAGAAATTTGGCTGTAGTGGTGGTAGTAGATTGATACTTACATAAATGATTTGAGTTCGATATCACGATACGTGAATGTATTGAGATCATCTAAGGATCAGACACATGTACATAAGTACTCGATCTGAAGCGAGAATGAGTTGATGGTATAATTTGCAAGAACTGCAGGGTTTTTTTTATAGAAACAAATTGAATATATTTTAGTGTTTAATATTCATGAAATATTTGCATATATTTCAGCGTTCATTATTTGTAGTTGTATTGATTCACTTTCTTATTTGGTCGTGTATGTTTATTATCTATATTAAAATCTAAATATGAGTACATATGTAATAATTCAGCGACAGTCCTATCTGCCGAGTGTTTTTTCTTTTCCAGTGAAAAACATTCTCTAAATTTTTTCTCGCTTTATTCCAGCTACTAAATTTACATATAACATTATTTTCCTCGTACTGAAATTATTTCATGCATGAGTAAAATTTTCTACAAAAGAGACGCACCTCAAATTACAAAAGCAATCTTCCTCACTGATTGGATTCACATAGTATAGTATATTTCGAAAATATTTAAATTCGTGAATTAAACTTTTGGCAGGAAATTGTTCTTGTCATTTAATTCGTGAGTTGATTTGTTGAAACTGTTTTGAACAAAAGCCGTGGCAGATTGGAGCCCACGTCCAATAAGTACTCGATGCAAACAAAAATCCCTGTACTTGTTTTCCAGCTTTTACCAGAGGGCTCTCCAATATTTTTTGTGTTATAGTAAAATATCTTTTTACATGTAATGTATTTGCATAGTACGGAGCCCCTGAGGTGACATACCAGATATATTTAATAATCCGTGCGCACGAATTAGTGAACCGTGCACACGAATTAGTAAACCGTGGCCACGAATTAGTAAACCGTGGCCACGAATTGGTAAACCGTGGCCATAAATTGGTAAACCGTGGCCATGAATTAGTAAATCGGGCACGCGAATTAGTAAACCGTGCGCACGAATTAGTAAACTGTGCGCACGAATTAGTAAACCGTGACCACGAATTGGTAAACTGTGCGCACGGATTACCTGAACTAATCTGTGGGCACAATTTAACAATCCGTGGGCACAATTTAATAATTCGTGGGCACGATTTAACAATTCGTGTGCACAATTTAACAATTCGTGAGCACGAATTAGTATTTCGTGGCCACGGATTGGTATAACTAATCCGTGGGCACGACTTAACAATTCGTGGGCACGAATTAGTAATTCGTGTGCACGGATTGGTAATTCGTGTGCACGGATTGGTAAACCGTGTGCACGGATTGTTAAACCGTGCACACGAATTAATAAATATTTTCGGTATGTCACCTCAGGGGCTCCGTAGCATAGCTCCGAGGATCCACAGACGAATATTTTCCCCATCTAAGCAAAGAGACGTATATTTCAGTGGGAAATAACCCTGTTGCATTAGCCTCGCCAACACGTATCCTAATGTTATGTTCCATCACAATCAGGCACACAATCCACATAAATAACCAACCACATTCAGTGATTTTCTGGTAAGATATCGGCTTGCTGCAATAATTGCGAGCACCACAATGTTAAAGTTATTTCATTCACAATCTGGTTGACGTGTACCAATCTAGTAATACACATGAAACATGTGAAAGTAACACACTTGTGAAGGTGTGGAGTTCATACATTCATTTGTGGTGATTGAACGCATAAATCAAGGTTATTGTCGTATTTGCTATAGAATGTTTCGGCCTATTTCTTTGACGCCTACAAATTGCGGCATACTTCCGCATAGGATCGCTATTGCTGATAAGTAAATTGATTGAATATTTGAATCATCAACAAATGGCAGCACGTACATCACCTGTTAGTGTATTGATGGTATATACAGTTTAGTACTTCACTTGGAAACATAAGCTGTGTTGATATCGTTATCATGGTCTCAATATGTAGTTGATTGAACTACAAGGAACTATCATTGCACATGGACATTGACCTGACACACAACCAGAAACCAGCAGCTAGGGAGTATAACAAAGTAACTTGTGGTTCCAGATGTACCCTTTTCAATTAGCAGGGTAGTTAGTACGTTCTGGCATATTTCATGATATATGCCCATATGAGAATTGTGTTTTGTGAATTTCTTTATTTCGGCAGCGTAGTTATTCATTATGGCAACGTATTTGTTCCAGAGTAAGTTATGCCAAATTATGAACAGAATTGCAGAACATTGAAAATTGTAGCGTACATTAAGGCTCCTCTACAAACATGAGTGACACGATGTATATAACATATTACCAACAACGTGGGTATTGTATTGTATTGTTCAAAAGCCAAGACGAATACATTTTGGAACAGAAACAGAGTCCGACCAAATATCCATATCGAAATAAATAGGAACAGACAATCATTTGATAGTTATTACTTACACACACTATTCTCATCACACGCGTGTGTCGTGTAACTGTGGTCTGAAACACCTAATGGAGTGAACAGCAATTCAGCAGATATATGTTTTATGGCAGTAATTTTCATTTGTATCAGGGAACAGGAGATGAAAAAGCGACTTCCATTTTTAAAAGTATTATTCTGGAAGATATACTTCTAATGACAGACACACACATTGCCATGTTTGATTTGTTGCTAAGCCTTCAAGTTGGTATTAGGGCACCATAAATAGTTTACTAGAGAGTTCCATTCTGGGTGCGTCTTTGAAAGTCACTGCAACAGGTGTTTCTGTTGTGTTTATGAATCTTGCAATTATCTTGCACTTCTCAGATTGACATATCATTTGAGCATATCGCGACTTGAACGGATTTATCTCTATGGAAATTAATCTTTCACCACTCTTAGAGCTGGTGCTTTCGAGAAGCAGTCCATCACTTCTACTTGTCTAGGTGACAACCGCTCATAATAGTCTAGGCACGTTTTCTATAAAGAGCCTTAGAAATGACGATAGGGGGGATGGAATGTTACTGCCTGTCACCCATGCTGGGGTCAAAGTAGGGTCCTTACTGGTCAATGTTAGCCCGGATGACATTCAAAATTTTACTTTTTTCATAAAATTCTAACAATTTTATATACGGACGAAGCCGCGGTTATTTTTCTCGTTTTGAAATTCTCATAAAAGACTGTTGAATCGTGAATAATGAAGCTAGAGTTATCATTTTGGTGTCAAAATGTCTGGAATTACATGGCAAATCAAGAAAAATACCATCTACAGCAGTTCATGGTGTAAGTTTTGTATTATAACATGAAAACACATAATAATAAGTCCGAAATTGCCTTCGATTTCACAATCTCAGACCTGCGAAAATGGGTGTTCCAGCTCACAAATCTATTTTATCTTTACGAGAACTTCACTAAAATTACCCCAGATTATATACCATACTGCCAAAATAAACCATTCAAAGGTCTTAACCAAGTTTACTGTTAGTAATCAAATGAACCTAACAATACCCCCTAGTGAACTCCGTGATCGCATGATATTCTCAAATTTGACAAAGCTAGTTATACTCTCACATATAACTCTGCTAGAATAATTATTTTGATGTCAAATGATATGAATCATCATTTCAAACATATCGTACAATAATCAGGTCGAGATGTAAAATTTTTCCCATCAAAACAAGAAAAAAAAATCCCAAAATTGGACCATAATGATTTACTGTTTGTATACAAAATGTAGGCATCTTAGAAAATTCACCATTTGTGGTTTAATAAATGTTTATGTGGTTAAGTGATATACCATTGATACTTGGTAGAATCAGTCACCAAGTGTACCAGCAGTAGTTTGCCAGAATCACCAGAGTGACCAGTGGTATTTTGTCCGAGTCACACCACATGCAGTATCATGCAGACTGCACAATGGGGGGATTCTATGTTCGGCGATGTTAGGAAAGTGTTTTCACACAAGCAGTTGTTACCAAACCATCGAGCATACAATATCCTGGACTCTAATTAACCAGTCTCAACCGTGGTTCTGCACAACGTTGGATAATCACAACCCATGACAGAACAATGATTCTGCAGATTTGCGAAAAATGTGACAGGCGTTCATATAAGAAATCCACAGAAAGATGTCAGTTGTACATGCAATCGGAAGGATGAAGGAGATATACACAAAGTGTTGGGCATCATTGTAAGCAGGGTCTATCCATTGAGTACTCGGAGATGAACATAAGACTCTCATCAACACAGCATCTGGAATCACAGTCAATGATACATATTACATGATCTACTCACTGCAGGAGACAAATGAAGCAGTTTTATTTACAAATGAAGCTTCATGGTGAATCTTATTTTGTTGAACGAAGTCAACTTGTTTGCCACACTGCCAAAATTATCTTTCAAGACATTCAGCATCATCGTGCAAACAAAGACAACAAAGGTGGTTGCAACATATGTGGTTATACAAGCTGATCGGAGTATATTTGCAAAAATGCTAGTTATTGCTCGGAATTGTCAACTGAACATGAAAGATGCAGTCCCATTATGGTTACTGCCATGGACATTGGCCAACACAGATGGTGTTCCTGCTTAAACAACCAAGGTGCCTCTGTTACACATCCTCGAAGATTACCATGAACCAGTTGAAGATGTTCCACAATCGGCAGTCCTCATCAATGGTATGGAAGTACTGCACTTTGTCAAGAATGCTCCCAAGACACTTGGAGTTCAGGCTCAGTACATCTTTCAACTGGTGACCATGCTCACTCACAAAAGAGTCAACTATGTCATGGATCCTTGATCCGTTGTATACATCAAGAACTCGGAGCATGCAAAGCGTGCCAAACGGGGAAGCTTTCAAGTCACGATCCAGGGAAAATCAAAATTGTCCAACACGGTCGAAGAAATTTATGTGACGTGAGTAACTAGACAAGTCGGTCTCACTTCCGCTTTGAATGACAGCAGACTGAGTATGTAGTCTTGACCACTTGTTGTAATTACTAACACATAGTAAAGAGTACTACAACGTCGTTATTGGGCACAGCACCATTCGGACTACTGGTTCGATCAGTTGAGCATCAAACAGGAGGAAGCTGCCAGTCATGCAGCATCAAAAGCAAATAGCTTCTTCATCCTCAGGTCACCAGCACCTAAGTTGCTGTATTGGCATGTGCAAGAGTTCTATCCTGCCCTGAAAACAGTCGACAATGGCTTTTCAAAACATGTGTGATGTCAGGAAAAAGATTGGTAAATCATTCTCCAACAGAGAAGAACTTCTCGATGGCTGTGAATGTGTTTTATATTTCTCCAAGAAATTTCTCCAAAAAAAACACGAATATTTCTAAACAGACATAAATTCTGTCAGGTACAAACAATTATGCAGCAGGAATGTGTGAAAACTTCATCTTGTACCAAAAAAGGAAGCTCTCAAACACCACGTTGCATGAGTCAGCTATTAGACATGCATATGGAGAACATCGCTACAGAAGGCTGCCGTAGCTTCAAGCCCAAATGATCATGGCTCGAGTGTGGTTGCTGAGAGCATCTCGAATCACCATACAGATCAGATGTCAGCACCAAAAGCCATTCGATTCAAATGTTAGAAGTACCATTGCACAGGAACATGTTCTCCAAAGAATGCAATGTCTTATACTGGAGGTTATGTCTGTACAGACTGATCAAACAATCCCGACTTGAGCAACAATGATACGACCTTGGGCACGGACTACTGTCTGAGAGAAAATGAGGAAATGAGAATGATATGGATGACATTTCATTGTCAAATAAATTTGTGTTGAGCTTTCCCATGTCTATGTTTATGCTGGCCATACCCCTTGAATATGCACATGTCATGACATGTACAATTAAAGAGACTGGAAGATAAATATTTTGTTGATCCGAAGCTTAGAAGAACATGTTGCTAATATTATTTGCAGAAGGTAAAACATGGGTTGGTTTATTGTCATAAATTTTAGAATACATACAAGTTAAATACATGTATAAGTTGTGTTTTGCTCTGAAACAAACTCTTAATTTTAGGCCGTATGTTTCAATCAGAACGGGTTTTGTATGATATCATGATCAAGGAGTCAAAAAGGGGGACAGATCCAACATAGGAAGTAAATCTGAATGTTGCAACATTTTAGACAAATGACAAGTGATCTTATGAAGTTATATGAACCCTTAGTGGTACGATTATGGTCCACAAACTCACATTTTGTGGTGGCATGAATCTCCACCCACATGGACCAATTATACAATGTACCTCATCGAAATGGTACCAGTAATTATTTTCCTTTTACGAGTGTATATAAAATATTAAGATTTCTTCGAATACTCGATCACAAAACACTATGAAATACATATATCCCCTCCTCTCAAAACCCTGTAAAAAATCACATAATTTCTGTATTTAATTGGCGAATATTTTGGATTCAAATATGTTAAACTTGTGATGATATAAAGCTAATGGTTGGTGACTATTTCAACTAAGTACCACTAGCAGAACACTTGACAACATTAGCAGCGAATAAACCACAAACGATCAACTTTCTAAGATGCTGACACAGCTAATAAATCATTGTGGTCAAATTTTGGTGTGTTTTTGTAGTTTTCATGAAAAAAAAACACATCTGGACTTGCTTTTTATACTTTGGGTTTGAACTAATGATTCCTATCATTTGATATCAAAATAATTACACCATCATAGTTATCGGTAAGATTAATCATTAACCAATCAATGGTTATGGTCAATGGTTTTGGTGGATATTTCTTATGTTTTGATGAGACGAAATTTCACATCTCTAACTGATTATGGTACTGTATGTTTGAAATGATGATTCGTATCATTTGACATCAAAATAATCATCCTAGCATAGTTATATGTGAGAGTATAACTAGGTTTGTCAAATTCGAGAATATCATGCGATCACGGAATTCACTAGGGGGTAGTGTTAGGTTCATTTGATTTCTAGCTATAAACTTGGTTAAGAACTTTGAATGGTTTATTTTGGCAGTATGGTATATCATCTAGGGTAATTTTAGTGAAGTTTTCGTGGAGATAAAATAGATTTGTGAGCTGGAACACCCATTTTCGCGAGTCTCAGATTGTGAAATCGAAGGCAATTTCGGACTTATTATTATGTGTTTTCATGTTATAATACAAAGCTTACACCAAGAATTGCTGTAGATTGTATTTTTCTTGATTTGCCATGTAATTCCAGACATTTTGACACCAAAATGATAACTCTAGCTTTATTATTCACGATTCAATAGTCTTTTATGCGAATTTCAAAACGAGAAAAATAACCGTGGCTTCGTCCGTATATAAAATTGTTAGAATTTTATGAAAAAATTGAAATTTTGAATGTCATCCGGGCTAATATTGACCAGTAAGGACCCTACTTTGACCTCAGCATGGGTGACAGGCAGTAACATTCCATCCCCCCTAAAGTGTTATTTTGAGATTTTGTACCTAGTCTATAAACATGATAAACAACGACGGTCCTAATCAGTGATTACTCATTTCGTTCTCGCGATACACATGGTGTGAATGATCACTATGATATACAGTGGGAACATTCCTCAGACAAAACATTAACAAGGAGATATTGCTGCATGATAAAACCGAGCATCGTGGAAAACCCGGCATGATCGGCTTTCCCATGTGATAAAAGTGACTAAGTCGTCCAGCTTTTTTATATACCGTATTGGTCCCAATAGTGGCACGTGCCCAAATAGTAGCTCGACCCCCTCTTTTCTAAAAAAAAAAAGATTTTTGTAACCTTGTATTTCACTTGATACCTTTCTCTTGGAGTGTTCCAATCCACATAGTTATATGCTATTTGAATCATAATCAAGGGCATTGAAGGCATCGATAGGTTTATTATTCAGTGATTTTCCTAAATATGACCTCAAATTTCATCTCATTTGTGCGCATGCTGCTACAGGGGGTCTTGCTTTGGCACGCCGTGCTACTACTAGGACCAATACGGTAACAAGCAAGTAAAATCAGATGGCTTTTTCTGTTTATATTTCCTGATACAACAATTAATAAATTAATAAACATTTTGAAGTCAAATAATTTCTATGATGTGGATATTGCAAGCAGACTAGAATGAAATATTATCAACCAATCACATCAGCGCGAAAAGTGCGACATGGGCGATAATTAGCATTTGACTGTGGAAAACCTGACATGAATCATGCAAGTTTTTCTCACACGTCGCGTTTTTTATGCTACAGCAATTGCAGGTAAATACTGGACATGACAATGTTCAGGTATATTGCAAGATAATTCTGCATACTCTATTAATTACCGACATAAACATATCTTACATTATATGGAAATAAAATTGTTGTACTCTTCTGAATACTAGTACACGATAGAGAACATCCCCAACTCTATCCATAAGTACATGTATATTCAATGGGGTACCATGAAACGACCCAGACACTATTATACGGGAATCTGGCAGAAACGTCGATTGTGCCAGGGGAATCAAACATGGCTTTTATCTCCCGAACATCTAACATACTACAACTTCGTCAAAACTGCCAAATGTGATCACGTTTATTATCATTTATGCCATTATATTTGTGACGCCTCCCTGGTTTTTCTGGGCTGTCTGTCGAGCGATGGAGAGCGATTGCTCTGTGGCAGCTCTGATGGCAGTGCTAGCGTGGCTTAGTGCCGGGGGCCATCAGCTCTCGTCCTTATAAAGAAGGCAGCCCTTGAAGCCAGATCAAAGATGCGCTGGCAATCCCGAGCGGGGGAAGGCTTGGTAACTGAGGCTCGTCAGCTGCTCTGAAGTGGAGAAGGGAAAGTCGGCTGCCATGGCATACTCCATTCTTGTCAAACTTGTGAAGTGCAAGTGTTTGTAGCCAGATCCGCTGCTTTAGCGGGGGAAATGAATTAAGTACGAACACCACTACTGTTTGATTCATCGTTAGTGACGCTGTGGATAACTTCCCTTGGAAGACATCGACAAGATGAAGTGCCTAAACAGGATATTGGTCTTATGCGATGGAATATTGGGTCTGATATTGTTGACGTTATTGGGTAAGTATGTATGAACTCTGTATGGTCTTGAAAAAAATCGTATTGTGAATATAACTTTTAAAAAATCTAGAAACAAATTGATATCTGAAATAAAAGTAGGTCGGCTGTGTTTACTAGTATATCCGAAAATGTTTGATGTACAGTACATATATTAGGTTCCCTATCCACATCATCAAATTTCTGGACCAGCCGCAATAGTTCAATCCGTACATTGATATCAGTATACTGCAAGTATGAGTTTTCTAGAAACGAAAACATAATGTTTTGGTATTCTGTCAAGCAGACTTCAAGAACACTTAACAAGAGTCGAATGTTGCACCATTAATAAGCCCATGTGGTCTCGCACGGCTGTGGCCGAGTAATTGCTTCACTTAGAATTAATAGACACCTTGTCCCATTGGCGTGTGCTGGCAGATTACGGCGAGGGGCTGACATGTGTGCGTTGTGACTCGGAGAGGGACGAGACCCCCGGGGAATGCCAGCACAACCCACCCGCCCCCGTCCCGTGCCCAGGTCACTACTCGTCCAACAAATACTGCATCGTCGTCAGGGAACTGGACAAACAAGGTATAATAACACGATGATATTATGTTGGTGTACTGATTATTTGTTGGGTAATATAACATGTCCGTTGCAAGGTTTGCTACATTACTTTTGGTGTTGAAATCTTCCAAAGTGCCGTTCGAGCATACTTGACAGTTGTGCGTCAATTTCTACTAAACTTCTCAAGCCCGACTTGTGAGTATCGCCAGAACTGTGCAGCATAGCACCAGGCGCTATATGTCTAAGCTTTCTAAAATTACTTGCGCCATTATGGTTGACTAAATTGCTTAAAGTGATATTGGCAGAAAGTTATGGGTTTTGCCATATCTTTCTGATCGAACGAAGAAAACATAATAGTTATATATCTGTACTTGTATGCCCAGACATATTCCCCTTTCTAATTGATTTCGTTTTCGTTTCTGGTGGAGATAGTTTGAGTTTGTTTACATTAACGCCATTCTCGGTGCTTCGTATCTCTTGATGAAACGCGATTCCAGCTTACTCGTATATGTTCGAGCCAGTCGAGCGTGAACTAGGTTATGTCAGAGGTAACTCTGAATGGCGCA
Organism: Terebella lapidaria; assembly: GCA_949152475.1. NCBI lineage: Eukaryota > Metazoa > Annelida > Polychaeta > Terebellida > Terebellidae > Terebella > Terebella lapidaria. Next base: position 76,937,793 of record OX424555.1, read on the forward strand.
CAAAACAAAAGAAAAGCGGCTGCTAGTACGGTCATATGCTTGATTTATCCATCTGGTCAAGCATAGTTTGGTGTATCACCTATCTTTCCGAAACCACAGGTATATGTGTAATTGATTTGGAAAAAATAGTTTTACTGCCAATATAACTTTAAAATAGTGAATATATGGTGTTTCACATAATCTTACTGTGCATCAAATCATATTGGTTACGTCCAGGCAGTTTGAATATATTAAACACGAACATATTACTTGAAATATTTTAGATTTTTTTTCTCACTATTCTACGACAACGTATCATTTTGTTTTGTTTTGAAGGACAACTCGTTCATTTCGTGAGGGACTGTAGCACTGTGAACGACAACAACTGTACGTACAGCGGTCTACAACCTCCACACCCCTTCCAGATCTGCTACAACTCGTGCCAAGAGAACGGCTGTAACAGCGCCCGTCCCTCACGTTGTTCTATGCCCTGGGTCCTGGGATTGACTGTCATGGCAACAGTATTACTTAGCTGTCGGTACGCGCGGATTCTCGAGTGTGCGCTGGTGACTTTCTGACATTTTCTTCCTCTCCATTTTCTGTCGACTCGTAGATCACTAGTAATCTGGAGACAGGATCATCTGTTGTAACGAGATATCTCAATGTTCCTACGTGTTGAAAGGTATTACAAGGCACCCTAATGGTGCATTGGTGAAAGTTCACTGCCTAAAGGCGGTTACACACCGAAGCCGCGCGACCGTTTTACGGAACCGTTTTGTGCTGTCCGCTTTTTTAAGGCCGCGCAAGCTATGAAAGAACTCAGCTTTTCAAAGGGGAGTGTGCACACATTGAAAGACGTTGTGCTCTTTCAAATAATTAATAAATTAAATTAATAAGTGTTGGAATAATTCACCAGGCCGGCGTCAGAGCGATTATGAGTCGCTCGCTTTATTCACATTACAACTGGCAAGCACAGTGTCACTCACACACCACACACTCTGGCTGCCGGGGCATGCAACGCAATATATATGTCAATAGTGTATCTCTAATGTGAGAGCAAAAAAAGTATATAATATTTAATATACATTAATGGTCCCCCGCTCACCCTCGGCGAAAGAGGATACAAAAATGCCTCATCTACAGTCACGTTCATACATGATATTTAGCATGCATAAACTGTACCATAGTCGCCGACAGCCAAGACTTGTTTACTGCACGCGCGGTTCATCATGTAAATCAATATCGTATTGTTCGTCAGTGCACTGTCAGAGATTTGGAATAAAAAGAATTTTGTTGGGGTGAGTGGTGGGATCCTACATACGCCCCTTCTTTTAGAAAAATGTTTCATTTTTCTCCAATAATACGAATTCTCCACAAGTACTAAAAGAAGAGCGCATATGAATAACACATTTTTAAAAGTATTATTCTGGAAGATATACTTCTAATGACAGACACACACATTGCCATGTTTGATTTGTTGCTAAGCCTTCAAGTTGGTATTAGGGCACCATAAATAGTTTACTAGAGAGTTCCATTCTGGGTGCGTCTTTGAAAGTCACTGCAACAGGTGTTTCTGTTGTGTTTATGAATCTTGCAATTATCTTGCACTTCTCAGATTGACATATCATTTGAGCATATCGCGACTTGAACGGATTTATCTCTATGGAAATTAATCTTTCACCACTCCTAGAGCTGGTGCTTTCGAGAAGCAGTCCATCACTTCTACTTGTCTAGGTGACAACCGCTCATAAACATGATAAACAACGACGGTCCTAATCAGTGATTACTCATTTCGTTCTCGCAATACACATGGTGTGAATGGTCACTATGATATACAGTGGGAACATTCCTCAGACAAAACATTAACAAGGAGATATTGCTGCATGATAAAACCGAGCATCGTGGAAAACCCGGCATGATCGGCTTTCCCATGTGATAAAAGTGACTAAGTCGTCCAGCCTTTTTATATACCGTATTGGTTACCTATAGTGGCACGTGCCCAAATAGTAGCTCGACCCCCTCTTTTCTCAAAAAAAAAACAAACGATTTTTGTAACCTTGTATTTCACTTGATACCTTTCTCTTGGAGTGTTCCAATCCACATAGTTATATGCTATTTGAATCATAATCAAGGGCATTGAAGGCATCGATAGGTTTATTATTCAGTGATTTTCCTAAATATGACCTCAAATTTCATCTCATTTGTGCGCATGCTGCTACAGGGGGTCTTGCTTTGGCACGCCGTGCTACTACTAGGACCAATACGGTAACAAGCAAGTAAAATGAGATGGCTTTTTCTGTTTATATTTCCTGATACAACAATTAATAAATTAATAAACATTTTGAAGTTAAATAATTTCTATGATGTGGATATTGCAAGCAGACTAGAATGAAATATTATCAACCAATCACATCAGGCGCGAAAAGTGCGTCATGGGCGATAATTAGCATTTGACTGTGGAAAACCTGACATGAATCATGCAAGTTTTTCTCACACGTCGCGTTTTTTATGCTACAGCAATTGCAGGTAAATACTGGACATGACAATGTTCAGGTATATTGCAAGATAATTCTGCATACTCTATTAATTACCGACATAAACATATCTTACATTATATGGAAATAAAATTGTTGTACTCTTCTGAATACTAGTACACGATAGAGAACATCCCCAACTCTATCCATAAGTACATGTATATTCAATGAGGTACCATGAAACGACCCAGACACTATTATACGGGAATCTGGCAGAAACGTCGATTGTGCCAGGGGAATCAAACATGGCTTTTATCTCCCGAACATCTAACATACTACAACTTCGTCAAAACTGCCAAATGTGATCACGTTTATTATCATTTATGCCATTATATTTGTGACGCCTCCCTTGTTTTTCTGGGTTGTCTGTCGAGCATCGTGGACAGCGATTGCTCTGTGGCAGCTCTGATGGCAGTGCTAGCGTGGCTTAGTGCCGGGTATGGTGCCGGGGGCCATCAGCTCTCGTCCTTATAAAGAAGGCAGCCCTTGAAGCCAGATCAAAGATGCGCTGGCAATCCCGAGCGGGGGAAGGCTTGGTAACTGAGGCTCGTCAGCTGCTCTGAAGTGGAGAAGGGAAAGTCGGCTGCCATGGCATACTCCATTCTTGTCAAACTTGTGAAGTGCAAGTGTTTGTAGCCAGATCCGCTGCTTTAGCGGGGAAAATGAATTAAGTACGAACACCACTACTGTTTGATTCATCGTTAGTAACGCTGTGGATAACTTCCCTTGGAAGACATCGACAAGATGAAGTGCCTAAACAGGATATTGGTCTTATGCGATGGAATATTGGGTCTGATATTGTTGACGCTATTGGGTAAGTATGTATAAACTATGTATGGTCTTGAAAAAACTAGTATTGTGAATATAACTTTTAAAAAATCTAGAAACAAATTGATATCTGAAAATGGAAGTAGGTCGGTGTTTGTATCCGAAAATGTTTGATGTATTTGGTTCCCCATCCGCATCATCAAACTTCTGCACCAGCCACAATAGTTCAATCCGTACATTGATATCAGTATACTTCAAGTATGAGTTTTCTAGATACGAAAACATAATTTTCTGGTATTCTGTCCAGCAGACTTCAAGAACCCTTGACACAAGTCGAATGTTGCACCATTAATAAGCCCATGTGGTCTTGCACGGCTGTGGCCGGGTAATTGCTTCACTTAGAATTAATAGAGACCTTGTCCCGTTGGCGTGTGCTGGCAGATTACGGCGAGGGGCTGACATGTGTGCGTTGTGACTCGGAGAGGGACGAGACCCCCGGGGAATGCCAGCACAACCCACCCGCCCCCGTCCCGTGCCCAGGTCACTACTCGTCCAACAAATACTGCATCGTCGTCAGGGAACTGGACAAACAAGGTATAATAACACGATGATATTATGTTGGTGTACTGATTATTTGTTGGGTAATATAACATGTCCGTTGCAAGGTTTGCTACATTACTTTTGGTGTTGAAATCTTCCAAAGTGCCGTTCGAGCATACTTGACAGTTGTGCGTCAATTTCTACTAAACTTCTCAAGCCCGACTTGTGAGTATCGCCAAAACTGTGCAGCACAGCACCAGGCGCTATACTGTATGTCTAAGCTTTCTAAAATTACTTTCGCCAATATGGTTGACTAAATTGCTTAAAGTGATATTGGCAGAAAGTTATGGGTTTTGCCATATCTTTCTGATCGAACGAAGAAAACATAATAGTTATATATCTGTATTTGTATGCCCAGACATATTCCCCTTTCTAATTGATTTCGTTTTCGTTTCTGGTGGAGATAGTTTGAGTTTGTTTACATTAACGCCATTCTCGGTGCTTCGTATCTCTTGATGAAACGCGATTCCAGCTTACTCGTATATGTTCGAGCCAGTCGAGCGTGAACTAGGTTATGTCAGAGGTAACTTTGAGTGGCGCACAAAACAAAAGAAAAGCGGCTGCTAGTACGGTCATATGCTTGATTTATCCATCTGGTCAAGCATAGTTTGGTGTATCACCTATCTTTCCGAAACCACAGGTATATGTGTAATTGATTTGGAAAAAATAGTTTTACTGCCAATATAACTTTAAAATAGTGAATATATGGTGTTTCTCATAATCTTACTGTGCATCAAATCATATTGGTTACGTCCAGGCAGTTTGAATATATTAAACACGAACATATTACTTGAAATATTTTAGATTTTTTTCTCACTATTCTACGACAACGTATCATTTTGTTTTGTTTTGAAGGACAACTCGTTCATTTCGTGAGGGACTGTAGCACTGTGAACGACAACAACTGTACGTACAGCGGTCTACAACCTCCACACCCCTTCCAGATCTGCTACAACTCGTGCCAAGAGAACGGCTGTAACAGCGCCCGTCCCTCACGTTGTTCTATGCCCTGGGTCCTGGGATTGACTGTCATGGCAACAGTATTACTTAGCTGTCGGTACGCGCGGATTCTCGAGTGTGCGCTGGTGACTTTCTGACATTTTCTTCCTCTCCATTTTCTGTCGACTCGTAGATCACTAGTAATCTGGAGACAGGATCATCTGTTGTAACGAGATATCTCAATGTTCCTACGTGTTGAAAGGTATTACAAGGCACCCTAATGGTGCATTGGTGAAAGTTCACTGCCTAAAGGCGGTTACACACCGAAGCCGCGCGACCGTTTTACGGAACCGTTTTGTGCTGTCCGTTTTTTAAGGCCGCGCAAGCTATGAAAGAACTCAGCTTTTCAAAGGGGAGTGTGCACACATTGAAAGACGTTGTGCTCTTTCAAATAATTAATAAATTAAATTAATAAGTGTTGGAATAATTCACCAGGCCGGCGTCAGAGCGATTATGAGTCGCTCGCTTTATTCACATTACAACTGGCAAGCACAGTGTCACTCACACACCACACACTCTGGCTGCCGGGGCATGCAACGCAATATATATGTCAATAGTGTATCTCTAATGTGAGAGCAAAAAAAGTATATAATATTTAATATACATTAATGGTCCCCCGCTCACCCTCGGCGAAAGAGGATACAAAAATGCCTCATCTACAGTCACGTTCATACATGATATTTAGCATGCATAAACTGTACCATAGTCGCCGACAGCCAAGACTTGTTTACTGCACGCGCGGTTCATCATGTAAATCAATATCGTATTGTTCGTCAGTGCACTGTCAGAGATTTGGAATAAAAAGAATTTTGTTGGGGTGAGTGGTGGGATCCTACAACATGTTCCGTTCTAGCGCTCCGCTTTCTAAAAAATAGAACAGTGTTCTAATTTTTACGCCTTACGTCCGAAACGCCAGCGCATGATATGAGTGAAAAATGCATTTAGAGGTTAAAATATCGCTATATGTTCCATAAATTGTCCACATATATGCAGAGACAACTGCCTGGTCTGTCCGCCAGATCACGGGTAGTTTATTGTGACCTTTGTGGACTGCAACTGCATGCACAACGTCAAGCAAAGGTATGGTAATGGCCAAATTACTTAGAGTCTTCATAATATTAATTGTTGCTGTTTTTTTATAGGTCATGTATAAATAAAGCTGTGTTTCAGGTTTCCCACAGCTATTGCTGAATCCTATGTAATTTGCTGGAATACAATATGACTTCCAAAAGTGGTTACTCAGCCATCTTGGATCTTATTTTTGTGGCAAAACAATGCTTTTTCACAAATGAAGGCTACCTTGACGCCTCATTTTATTGTACATGGAAATCCACACAAATGCCTCTATTTCATACATTCTGCATAGACAGACGGTTGCTCTTTTGAAATGCGAAAATAGTTCTGGTATTTGTGCGGTTATTCTTCCAGTTCCCGTAGCAGCCTATATTCACCAAGGTGGTTTGGTGGATGGATGCAAAGGACTTATCAGGATGCACAGAGCCAAATATTGGTGTCATTTGTAACTCTATTGGTCTTATCATCATCCTTTTTTTTATCAGATATTTCTTTAAATAGTCTATGACCGCGAGTTTAATTTGCAGGTGGAGGACGTACATATTTTGTACGGACATGACTTAAGTGCTAAACACAAACGTCAGTACTCGGTGTGTACAGAAAAAACGGTACCGTTCCTAAACTGACGCGGCCGTCAAGAAACGTTGACGTCGCCGTAAGCGGTCGCGCGGCTTCGGTGTGTAACCGCCTTAATTGTGTGTTTTGTGTACATTTATTGTGTACATTCAAGTGCATTTAAGTGAGTAGTTGATACTCGTCAATGACATCTGCCATAATGAAGTATTTCTTGTCATTTGATCGTATTTCTACATGTTATCTTGTTCAGTGTGGTAATCATTCATGTCTCGTTGTAGTGGGACAATCAAATATTCAGAACAAATCGTAACAAATATGATCAGCAAAAAGGGCACAAAGTTCATTATAGAATATGATGATTTTTAGATATTTTTTTCTAGTATGTGTTGGATGGCAACTGGAGCAAATGTTGTTTCCGCGTTAATTAAATACTGTACATACCTGGCTATGTCTGGCAACCTGCCTAATTAAATATAATTTCAGACCGACATGTACCACACGTCTTCCAGTCACTGTTCTATGCATGTCTCGAGGGTAGGTTTGGTCGGAGATTTGGTGCCGTGGCGACAAATATCCTGTTTGTTCGTGTAATGCAGCAAAACATTCCTGTTTGAAATGTTGTTTTCTCCTAGTGTTATTTATCAACATACGTGGATGATATTAGATACTGTTGTGTGGAGCGTTAGTATTGTTCTATAGGTATCTATCTCATAGACCTTGATAAAAACTAAAAGTTTACTCCATTAGTTGTACCTGATATACTCAAGGTGTCAACATTGTGTAATTGGTGATTGTAAAATAATGATCATGCATGTATGTGTACTAATTGATTGTTTGGTTTAGATAATAAAAACATAATAACGATTTGTTGTTTGCATCCTAAGTCAACTGGATTTTCTTTGTTTTACATGTAAGCTGTTGTATTACATAACCTATGCTATGACTGCCAGGATAAATACAATAGATGTTGCACTGAGCGGGGTTTGAACTGAATAGTCAGACCTGACAGCGGACGATTACTGGCTGATTTAGGGCTTTTTGTGGGGTGCTCCAAACCCATTATGGAAACATCAAGCAATTGTGCCATGATGTCATGAGTTAATCGACGAAGATGGCGATATACTGGAATTTGATCCATTCGTTGTTGAAAAGCGACAACATAAACCGTGCGTTATAACCACCATGGGGGAAATATTGGTGGAGAATGTCCGCTATCTTCGGCTAACGCTTTTCAACTGCATCCAGATTGGCAGACTCTCGTGGGAAATTCCCTGCTTCTCGGATGTACTGACACCTAAACTTTCGTGAGCGTTACTGAAAGCCAAAGTATAGGTGGGTGTAAGTCGTTTGTCACTTATATAGACCCCGTCAGCTATCCTGAGACAATAACAAGTGTAGAGATACGCTTTGCTCGTTGTATCGTTCTTGAATTATGGATATTGGAACTGGAATTGCGCCTGGGTTGTCTCCCCCTTCCTGTGGCAACATCAAGATACTTGCATATCAGTTCGAAACTTTGATATGTTGACCTGCTTGTTTGTATTTGTTACCTTTTGGGGTAACAGACATCTAAAATGTATGTTTTGTTTTGAGTCTGCAGAGCCGCCTTGTAGTCGTGTCATGTTTCACATGCAGTATAAATACATGGAGAATTAATTAATCAACCGAAGACCATGGAGTGCACGCATATGTAAATATGTTGTCTCTGGGGATTTCTGCATGGAATCCACTCAGCAGCCAAGGATCTTACACAAATCTCGGCTGACGCATTATCTTGGTTGTATAGAATTCCCTCACCCATAATGGAGACAACATATAGTTTGCACTCTAGAGAAATAGTGGATGCACCCTGTGTCCGCTAGATTTGATCTTCCAGCCAAACTGGCATATGTGCATGAAATTTCCATGTCGGAATCAACAAGTGATCCACGTGGGTAAGGCAGACACCGAAGCAAACGGAATACCCTAGATTTAGTATTCGTCCGCTTCCAATGTTTTGGCGAGAGATGAATCACTTCAATGAATCCTACAGAATATAATTGGAGGAGACGGTATATGATGTTGTATATTGTCAAGTAATCGTATAGATTACAAAGTTTATATGATCAGATTACGTCTGCGTCATGATCCACTGACAACCATGTACGGCGTGTTTCAACTGCATCATAATTAAAGTAAAGCCATCTCAACAACAACTGGCAACTTGAAACTTTCTGCATGGCATCTTTTCCGTTCTGACAGCCAAGTAAAGGGAACCAAAAACGTATCAACACGACACACTTAAAAGGTTATCATGTGCACCACATTCTGGAGTTGCGTCAGAAGACGGTAACTGTCTGAGAGTATATAGCCTCAAACCAATCAACGTAGTTCGGTTCGAGGTGATTTACCACGGCTCCCTACGGCGGGCTACGAAATGAATTTACCACCATTACGGCAATATCACGTAGCGAAAGAACCATGTTAACAAACCATCCACTCAAATCCATACCAAAAGCAGCAACGGGCTCACGTTGGGAGTTCATTCACGGTGCATTTCTGTTTCTCATGAACTGGAGTTTCACTAGATAATTTATTCCAATACGCGGTTTTTAAATCCTGTTTAAAATACGTACGTGCCCGTAGTCAGCAACAGTAAAAGGTATCGCCATGATACTCAACACACTCCATCCTGGAGTCAAATGGCAATTTTGTATCGAATTCCAGATGTTGGGAAAGTTGGCACCCTATCCTAACTGAATGTCTACTTCTGTTGCGCAAGTCATACGTCAGTTTTATTCGTTTTTATACATATTCCAGTGACGATGATATATCCGACATTCGATCCCCTTGAATGGACCACTCTAAACTTTTTTTTAGTTTCGAGCTAAGCTTTCAGTGTCGAGCTCAGCTAATATCAATCACCTAGATGCGTGTACGTATTACATTACCGTCATAGAAATTACTTTCAAGACAGTCAGACTCCAACAGATAATACCTATTCACAACACCAGCAGAATATATTTAATGTTGCAATGCCATGAAAGTGACGTGGAAAATATTTCAGTTGTTCGCCAAATTGCCACACACAATGTCGGTACATTTTCACTGACAAGACTAATGCCTTATGCTTCGTCAAACGTCGTACATACAAATATGTATATGAGATTACAAGTCCACAGAGCTTTCAACTCTTTTAGACAGCACAAAAAATCACACTACAGAGGATGTTTTGAAGCAGCACACTGTCTGGAGGCAGTGAGACATCATTTTGTCATGTAGTGAACCCTAAAATGGGTGGCAAGACGTCCACATTGTGTCGAGGAAGCCTTGACGAATGAAGAGTGTTTTGTTCCAACTGGGAAGAAAAAACGTCCACAAGTATCAGTATATGAGACAATCTAGATGTATAAAAAGGTACATCAGAATATACCAACACAGATACTTGGGGGGGGGGGGGGGTAGCGAATGCTCATATAGTATTATTTTTCATTACAGTTATCACAAAATCCAGCAGTACGTTCGGCAAGCCAGATGTGGCAAATATTTGTAAGGAAATATTCGAAAAATCAAGAGTACATATCATAGCAGTTATTATAATATTGTGTTTCGTTTAACTTTGTATCGTTGTTGTATACAGATTAAGTTCCCTTCTGTTGTATCGGTATGATATGTCGCTATACAACATTTCTACCACTGAGCCACTATCACTGCTGGTGGATGTTAAATCTGCCCCGAGGATGCCATCACATCAGTATACCTTATGGCTGATGAACGAACCGATTTGTGAACTATACACTTGTGATCGTTCTTGTCATACACTGGAAAAATGTTGTTTCAACCGGTTTCTGGGCAGTTGCATACTGATTCCATCAGGTGTATAACAGAAACCACCATTCCCACACTTTCTGCCCGTACTGACACCAATGTGCCATGGGTATTTGTTGAACGAGAAATTTGGATTTTCCTTGTTCTAACAAAAATCACACAAATCGTCCCTGAATCATTTCCGCTTGCTACACAAACAATTGTCTTCAATGTCAATTACGTGTAACATGCCTTTAGAAGTTAATTCAACAAGGAGCAGAATCAAATGTTCACGAACGAATGCTACCAATAAACAGCCTAATGTTAGACTGACTGAAAACAACCATCTAAACACCACTTGGTCACAGCTTGACTTCTTGCGATATGACTCGGGCCCCGACATCTAGAAAGACACCCATCACGCTAGATATTAATCCGCACGGAGGACGCACCTGACACCCGCGTGGCGGCCAATACGTCCTGTCAGCTGACCGCACAACTCAATTGACTCGGCCACTGGTGACCCGTCCAACACCAGCGGAGCGCCGAGATCAGCTGTAATCATTATCGCCGGTACGTGCCAGGAATTGGCTTCCTTTGATAAGCGGCACCAGATCACGGAGCAGCACTCTGACATGTATATGCAGCGCGGAGCGGGTCGACAGACTATATCGTGATTTATGTTACTTCCGTCGTGTTATACTTCCCTTCACGCGAGATGTCATGGTGTGATATCGTTCCGTCATGTTGTGATCGTGGCCTCAGACCAAAGTCTAACATCTTCACGTCGGTCGACATAAATACCACCAGTGCACCGTGGAATAACACCATGTCACACGATCCTCGTGTTGGTGAGGTGACGGACACCTGTCGTGTCTACCGATCTACATGCCGCCTTCACAAATACAAATAGGGGCTCGTCTAGCCAATTAAGCTAGTAAAAACGGCAGTTCCTATGTAAATTCTTGCCTGAATATGACGTTCAATAGAATCGATTCACCAGATTCTTATTTGACGTTGCCTTCCGTGGATCTAAACTGGTGCAACATTTAGGGCACCACAAAATATGAGATTCCACTCAATTTGGGGAACGTGAAGGAATGAGATACAACATGCCGATGGTCATTGTATTGCATGTCATTGGTGAACGTATAGTAGTTTCCTATGACACTAATAATTATGGCGGCTATCTGATCGGGTAGCAGCAAACGATAACATCAACCAAATGGATGGAATTTATCACATGACAATATTGACAGTGTCCTCGAATAAAGATTTTTTCGTGTGCTTTCAGTCTTATTACACCACTTAAACTTCGAAATGTGAAAAACAATTAGCAGTAACAGAAAAAATACCAGGATGACCGAAAACCCTACACTCTGATCTGAGCTATTTCAGTACCATTCGTCAACACTAGGTATTCATATATCAAATCAAATCAGACTAGTTGCATCATGCAATGAGGTTATACTTCCAATCCCATCTGGTGTACAGTAGCAATATTCACACCGTCAGTCCCTGATGACGCAAGTATGGCTTCGGTCATAAATTTTGTTTGGGCTTTATTTCTGTCCCAGGAGTGTTTAATGTATATGCTGATGAATACTATTCAGTAGATATTCTATGTTATTTTTCTAATGTTATTTTCACGTTGAACCTATGTAACATTGAACAGTGTTCGGCATTTCCACACGGTCCGCACAATATCGGGTTTTATTTCCCCAGGCAGGTTCTTCCAATTGTTCTCCGCTTTGCGTTAGGCTATTGAATCACCTTGGACAGCAGACAATCCAAAATATCAATGGAAAACCTAATATCAAATCAGACTATACCTCCCTGATGTGATGTTTGTCATTCCGAGATATGATTATTTTTTTATTTTTCTGCAAGGTTAAAGCTATAATCACTTTTAGAATTGACAAAAATTTTTCATTCTGCGGTAGCTATATATTGTCTATAGAATGAGAAATCGTACAAAGTTGGGTCTGAAAATGTGTATTACGTGCCTAAATTGAGTTGCCAAATCAAGATTGAAATTCGGGCCAGTCTATTTCGCATCAATTTTTTCCTCAAAGCGGCCCGCCTTGCGGGTGAGTTCTACACACAGTCTCATGACGTCATTGGTATTTGTCTAGATACTGTGGCAACCGGCAATGTAGGCAGGCCGATCATTCTCTATCCACTGTTTTCATGCATGATTAACGGCAATTTTCTGAGTATCTGTTTTCGAACTGTGCATATTTCCTATATATTTCCGACTATCTTGAGATGTACTTTAAATTTTGCGTGACAAACAAAAATGCTAAATTTGGCTGATTTTAAAATTGATTCCAACTTTAATCACGCAGAGTCATATCTCATATTATTGCCATCATTAGAAACTTCATATCGAAACAATTCAGAACGTCGTTGAATGGTTAATGCATGATACGAATGCATCTGAGTTAATACACGCTGAAATGTCTCTGGATAACTGCGGAATCCCCACGTGGTTCACATAAAACAAAACGAAACAAAACAAAACACAAAGCCTCTTTGGTTCCACGCTGGTAAGCTGCTTGACACAGCTCGTTCAAAATTGAAGTATTTATGGCTTTTAGACGGCTCACTGCATAAAAAATTAATGGGAAACACACGTGCAAAGTATCACTCAGAACAAAGCGTCCTTCCGAAGACAACGCGCTCCACGCATCTTGAGGTTGATAGTTATTAACCCGTCACCATACAAAAAATGACCATATGGGAACTGATCATTTTTTTCATGTGTGTGACGAATATTGGAGAGGCGCAGTTGACTTGATTATTGTTAGAATCACCAAACTGAACAGGGTATCACTAGTATACCTCCTTGGTGATGCTGACACTAACTTTGCAGTTGATCCAAAGTAACTTCTGTGACCTCACATGATATAGGGGAGAGACGGGCAAATCGGACCCCCTTAATTAAAAAGCTCGTTGTTATCTATCAAATAATATCTTCTGGACTTCTTTGTTGTAAAATTGATTATTGCCTATGACGTTATACGTTTCACCGATTTTAACATCGAATTCATATAAAATTGTTTAATTATTGAGAAATTTCTAAATTTCAGTAATTCATTAGTGTGTTCGCAGGTGAGGGCAAAGCGGACCGCCCAGTCTACTTTGCCCGGCACATATGTTTTCTGAAAATTGGCTTCACGTTGTGTCATAATTTTTGCGTGTAATACATACATACATACATTCACTGTGCATTGCTAAACAATTAAATAGCTCGTTGGATGTTTAGTACCACTGCAATGAGGGCGTGCAGACCATATGCACAAATAGCACCTCATTTTGAGCCGAAAATGTGTTTATCGTTCGTTGAAGGCATCATTATGTATACGAAGACTAGCTCTTCTACACAGTGTCGAGTGTTTTGACTGTTTTCTTCCAGAAGTAAATTGTCAAATTTGAATTCTGCTTTACAAAAAAACAACATTTTTTTATAATTAACATTAAAAACAAAGACTCCAGTGAAGTACTAACCTAAACTTAACATCACGTTTGGGCATCCATTTTTGCCAAAAATATGTGATATCATTTACCACCTAGTTAATGAACAAAAATGTACGTACCCTGAAATGAAATTGTATGTATAGTTTTGACATGTAAATGTACATTATATTAATTGTTAGTTTAGGCATATTAAGTATTAGCAGTTTTATTTACTGGCTTTAGCACACATTTTAAAAAATGTAATTAATGGTGTTATCTGCTCTATCCAAGGTTTTCGTTTACATCACAATACATCTCATGATTATTTTGTAACACTATTAATATTTCAAATGAGGTTAATTGTCATTAAGGGAAACACAAATCTTGCTTACTATGGTATTTATCATGTTGGTTCGAACCACAGGCAGCTAATATAGAAGTCTAGACGGGCAAAGCGGACATGCTCTGACGGGCAAAGTGGCCATGTCCACTTTGCCCTGGTCCGCTTTGTAATTCATTAGATACTTTAATTTAAGTAGGATATATATTTTCCCCTGAATACACATAAAATACACCAGCAAAGCAATGTTTTATTGATTTGTATTGAATTTGATGGCGTCGGAATAAAATGAATATTATTGGTCAGATGGTTGTATTGTTGATTGGAAAAATAGCAAAATTAGAAAATTTTTGGCCTATTTTTAACTCTCCACTCTTGTTTCTATATCTTGATCTTGACAAACTGAATACTGTTCTTAAAAGATATGATACATTGTTTCGGCAATACTTAATAGCTATCAGACATACATTATTCAATATTTTAACAAATTAAGCCCATGGTCCGCTTTGCCCGCTTTGCCCGTCTCTCCCCTACCATCATGACAGACGATAATTATATAATGAGAACTACAGTGAGAAGAACATTGTTTGACCCAGAATCACTTGAGTGCATATATTTTGAAAAATAAGTTTTGTTGATTGTTTTGTATTCTGACCACACCTGTGCTAATCAATCGCAGTGAACGATATAGTCATTTTCAACGCTTATATATAAGTTGATGACAGATTTGCAAATGCAAATCACAAATTTTAGAAAGTTGTATATTCGAAGAAATCCTTATGTGATCGTATTAAATGAATAGCTTCATAGCAACTGCATCATGATTCAACCAAAGTTTTTGAGCTCAGAATGAAATAGGGTATTGGCAGTAAATATCACCACTGGCTCAGACAGCCAATCTTCTTGGGTTCACGTGTCACGTTGAATCAATGAGGGTTAATAGTGTGGTGTTCTAAGCAGCTTCCTCTGGGAGCCATCTGTCAGGACTAATTGTCTTATCTCGCATTCTTCCCGGCAAAGTCACGAAAGGTCATACTGTGTACTGTGACGTTCCACTTACAACGACGAAATGAGCAAGGACAACATAAATATATTGAAGGTGAGCAACTGTTCTGGTACATGATGTTATATAAGTATATATTAAAAAAAATATCAACAAAATATAAAAACATAAGGATATGGCATTCTGAACTCGGGTGGCCAATAACAGGTGAATTGATCATTTTATGTTATGGACAGTAGCTGATTATACTTTTATCAAAACGATCAAAATTCAAACAATATCGAACATGGTAGATAATTGTGGGGATATGCAAATGCTAGTATATTATATAATAAAAATGAATTATATGAAAAAAAAAAATACAAACCGCCGGTATAAACAGTTGTACAGATAGAGAAATGAATATATCAAATAAACAATATCTCATCTCGTGAGTCGTTATGAAAGGAGATATCGAGCAGAAGTATGGAATTTGGGAAGGCATTATCCTGTAAAATATTGAGAAGAAAAGAAAAAAACATCCGATGAATGCCCAGTCATATCACTTTATACACTCTCTGGTCAATGATGTCTGGTATTGATACAAACTCTCGTCTGTGTATGTTATTGTTCAAACTGTACATTCGATCACTATATCATATATACGCACGGCATAATTATGGTGGAGAAGAGAGTTACCAATTTGTTGTGGTGGTTTGCTTCATATGTCATGATCTGGAGTCGGTGATGCCGCTACGCGCTCCTCAGTCACCGTGGCTGACTGAACCTGTGGAATCCAACATCTGAAACATGTCGGTGTGACAAACATAATTTGCAGCTACTTTTCTATCCACCACTGACGTTGAGTAGCCAAGGTCGTAATTAACTTATGAAAAGTCCAATGGGGGACAATTAGCTCCATGCTGCTGAGAATATATCTACATCTGTGTATCCACTACATTTAACCATGAAAGACACAAGATTAAAAAAAAACATGAATATGTGAAGATGTACCTTATTTTTCAAACATGTTCTTCGTATGATGATAAAACATAAATCATAATGATATCTGTCGGAGTCATATTCCTGCGGTCACGTGGTATGGGTAAATAGTCCTGTTACCATGCGGTTTCAATAGGGTTAAAAGTGCTGAAATACAAGTTGTTTCCGCTGGGAGACATCTGTTACGTGTAATTGTCTTATTATTCACCTAACCCACAAAACTAGTCCACTGGCCAATGATCACTGGCTCCGAATATTGAGGCACACCATAATGAATGGATATTTTTGGCCAGTTGATTGAGAACTATTTGCTCTAGGAAGTAGCAGTCATTTGCAATCATTCATGTCTTTCATCCATGTCATCTCTACCTTGAAAGAGAACTCCGTCATGTCATAGTCCATCATTCTGAATTATCCATTCAATTTAAAATACATGTATCTCCAAATTCTTCATATATAGTGTGGCAGCTGGTGATATTCTAAATAGATTTCCCTCTTTTAGTAAACATTTGGATAGGGCACAGAACACCATCTAAAATTTATCAGAATGATTTCAATAATTTTTTGTGATGAATTTCCGAGATTTTCTTGGCTTGGCATGAAAGAGGTTTTTGTTGAAAATATCAGTGGCTGATAATGCCTGATATTATGAATCATACAGTTTTAGATTCCTAATGTATGCACAAATAATGTGAGAAAACAATGTGACAAGTACAACAAGTCTAATAGAGCTAGTACAGATAGGTCAAATGAACACTCAAAATGGAAGCCGTTCGGGATAGACAAAAACAAATCAATATCTAGAGCCAACTGGCGTCAACAGCGGCAGACAACTTAAGAAACATATTACATCAAGAATGGAGTGCAAATCTGGTATCAAAATGAAGCTGGGCCCAGAATACCTGTTGATTGTTGAATAATCGCTGATTGCATGCGTAGTGACAAGTATATGTATTTCTTGAACATAGCACCAAGGGTGCTGTAGCTTACCGGCAGACCATGAGAATTGCATACAGTATTGATTTTCCAAAATATAAATTGTTACACTGATCTATTTAAAACATGTTCCTAAATGTTGCCGAACACAACTTCCGTATGGCTATAATACGAAATCAAGTTACATCTCGAATGTTTTTTTTTCCGTTAATGACATATATTCTTTGGCATAACAACTACATGTATGTTCCAGATGCAAGATGACTTAATATAAACGTAATATCATAGAAATATATGCATATGAACTTAATGTAATATTTAAGCTAAATGTTAAGTTTGCTGGGAGCTTACCAAGGGCGCAATAAGGGTTTGTGGGAGGGGTGGTAATACAGAGAATACAGGCTCATGTCTCGTGAATTTAACACTTCAACCATGTTGGTGCGACACGCATAATATTGCAGTCACTGTTTTCTCCATCAGTGACGTGAAGTAGCTGTGACGTGAAGGTCGTAATAGTAGTGACACGAAAGACGTAATTAACATGCAGAAAGTCAATTGGGTGCAATTGGTTCAGTGCTGCTGAGAATATATTTAAGTCTTGCAAACACCAGGTTTGACTAACCATAAGAAACGCAGTATTGATGAAAACGTGAAAATAAACATCAAAACATTACCTAATTTTCCAAACAGTATGTTACACACAGACCGTTAAACAGTATGTTTCACACAGAACGGTACACTTATAAACTTAATGATAACATATCATAAACAACACTACATCTGCCTGTCTCATATTCCTTACAACACAGTGTTGACATACAGGTACATGCAGTTTCTACTAAGAGACAAATGTCTTTACCTTACCTACCTACTAGACCCAACTGGTAGTAATATTGAGATGGGCCACCGATCACAAGGAATATACATGAATGTGTGATTTAGGTATATATCAGACCATGGCATTATTCGTTTTCGTTCTTTTCGTTATCATGACCTTGATACGGGGCTCCATCACGCCGCTGTCCATCATTCGGAAGTGCCTAAGAATTTTCCTTTCACACCCGATCACCGTCGAGACAGATCACGACCCACTCCTGATTATCCGGCTGCTGATCAACCATCTTCTGAAGGACATTATTGGCTTTTATACCGTTTTTTTCCCAACCTAACTGACGGGCAATCGTCACTCGGTGGTATCAGTGCGTCAACATAAAACACACAGTGTGACAATATCGTGACCGATAACTTCTGAGCTGCATGGAAGATCAGGTGCTCCTGAAGAATGAGTATCACATGCGACACTCGCTGTGATAACTACGCCAGCGAATGGCGACGCAAATATATGCACAACATTACACGGATGGGATCATATCTTCCACCGTATGTGTGACAGGCTTGATGTAGCCTTCAACCAGATGATAGGGCCGACCATAAAAGTTTTGAATGTCAACCTAGGTCTAGGCGTTACATGTCCCTCTTTCAACACTTTGGGAGTCGACAACTGTGATCTAACTACATGCACAATTATTTCCTGATAAGATGTACATGCTCTTAACGGATTAACTGGGATAAGTGGACGGCAGGATGGTGATGCTGCCCAGAATATTACTGCTCAAAACAGGAAGATTGATAATAGGAAAATCAAAATCGTCACTATTGTCATATAACTTTGTACAAAATTTGCCTTTATGGTCGATTTCAAGGTAAATGTCAAGATAACAAGCTGATATTGGAGAATATTCCCTTGATTTCCAGTGTCTGGCCTGGCGTGCAAACCCGAAGTTGACTCGAAAGTAGGCTTCTGTTGAAAATATTGAAGCCCGACAGTTGCCATAAGTCAGACATAGATAACAATTGGTGCATTTTTAGTGTATTTCGATAGAAATTCGTATGTATCTCCACCATTAGTTTCACTATATTAAGATTGGCCAATTTGAAAAGGTGCCTCAGTGGGAAATCTTCAGGCTGAGGTTGGAGTTCACGCAACATAACTCTGCAAAATGTTTGTTTAAGTCAACGAGTCTGAAAATAACTTCTGTTTCGCTCTATGGTGCACCGTTACTTTGATATGGCCGAAAATGAAAAATGCCAACTCTGCAAAGAAAATCTGGTTAACCCAAAATACCCCCAATACATGTTTGTCTAGTGCCATGAGTCCGAAATAACGTCTGTTTTGCTCTATGACGCACCGTTTTCGAGACATGACCGGAAATGAAAAATGTCGACTGAGCAAAAAAAAAAAAATTGGCCCAGGGCCAAGTTCACCCAACATACCCTTAAGACATGTTTGTCTAGTGCCATGAGTTCGAAAATAATGTCCGTTCCGCTCTACAACGCACCGTTTCCGATATATATAGCCAAAAATAAAAACTGTCGAATCAGCAGAAAAAAATTTGGCCAAGTTCACCAAACATACCCCTAAGACATGTTTGTCTAGTGCCACAAGTCCGGAAATGACGTCCGTTTTGTTCTATTGACGCACCGCTTCCGAGATATGGACGAAAATGAAAATTGCCGACTCAACAGAAAAAAGTTTGGCCCAGGGCCAAGTTCACCCAACATAACACTAAGACATGTTCGTCTAGTGCTACGAGTCCGAAAATAACGTCCGGTTTGCTCTACGATGCATCGTTTCCGAGATATGCAGTTGGCCTCAAGGCTGACTCACCAAAATCGTTTTTGAGCTCTGGTTCAAAGATCATTTGACTGATTAACCCCATAATTCCTCTCTGAAACAATTTCAACTTATGTATCAAGTTCCGGAAGTGTAGCACATGATATCATCCGGAAACCAATTGAAAGAAAATTCATCCTCAAGGACTAACCGCACCTCGGAACCGGCTCAAAAACAATAGGGTTAATCTAATGTATGTGTTGACTGGTGAAAATTTAGATTGGCCAATTTGAAAAGGTGCCTCAGTGGGAAATCTTTAGGCTGAGGTTGGAGTTCACGCAACATAACTCTGCAAAATGTTTGTTTAAGTCAACGAGTCTGAAAATAACTTCTGTTTCGCTCTATGGTGCACCGTTACTTTGATATGGCCGAAAATGAAAAATGCCAACTCTGCAAAGAAAATCTAGTTAACCCAAAATACCCCCAATACATGTTTGTCTAGTGCCATGAGTCCGAAATAACGTCTGTTTTGCTCTATGACGCACCGTTTTCGAGACATGACCGGAAATGAAAAATGTCGACTCAGCAAAAAAAAAAAAAATTGGCCCAGGGCCAAGTTCACCCAACATACCCTTAAGACATGTTTGTCTAGTGCCATGAGTCCGAAAATAATGTCCGTTCCGCTCTACAACGCACCGTTTCCGATATATATAGCCAAAAATAAAAACTGTCGAATCAGCAGAAAAAAATTTGGCCAAGTTCACCAAACATACCCCTAAGACATGTTTGTCTAGTGCCACAAGTCCGGAAATAACGTCCGTTTTGTTCTATTGACGCACCGCTTCCGAGATATGGACGAAAATGAAAATTGCCGACTCAACAGAAAAAAGTTTGGCCCAGGGCCAAGTTCACCCAACATAACACTAAGACATGTTCGTCTAGTGCTACGAGTCCGAAAATAACGTCCGGTTTGCTCTACGATGCATCGTTTCCGAGATATGCAGTTGGCCTCAAGGCTGACTCACCAAAATCGTTTTTGAGCTCTGGTTCAAAGATCATTTGACTGATTAACCCCATAATTCCTCTCTGAAACAATTTCAACTTATGTATCAAGTTCCGGGAGTGTAGCACATGATATCATACGGAAACCAATTGAAAGAAAATTCATCCTCAAGGACTAACCGCACCTCGGAACCGGCTCAAAAACAATAGTGTTAATCTAATGTATGTGTTGACTGGTGAAAATTTATCATTCATTCCTTACGGCGTTCTTGAGTTCTGACAAAAACTATAAGGATATTTCGTGCCGAAAGGCTCTGCTCAGTATAAAATCGCGATCATTACTTTCTACTAGTGTATTAACAAGTTTCCGTATTCTGTAATCATACCCATCATCAAAGATATAGGAATAAACAAGGTCATTGCAACTGATATGGTATATACATGTTCGTCATTTAGTAGTCTACAATTCTTACAAAAAGAAGAAGCAAAAAAAAATTATTTGATGGTGAATATGAAGTCGACAAGATTCCAACGGAAGATTCGAAGAGCCCTGTACGGTACACTTTACATGTGTGGTTGAAGTGAATAAGTCAAATATTACGGAATGCATTAAAGCAACTGGCTTCGAATGTAATCAATATTTTTTGAAAACTATATTTCATATTAAACTTGTGAGATTAAAGTACTAGGAACATGAAAATATGATGTGAGCTCAGATTAAAGCACCGTGTGAGCTGATCAGAACGGTTTTTACAGCATGTGAATATCTAGATTCCTTCAAAAGTTACAGTGATTCAAAGTTCAAATTGCCCAAAGTACAATTTGAAAAATCATATAGCTCATTAGTATGCAAATTTGTATGCATGACGTCACAGGGGGAACATTTTTTAATTAGATGGTTTTATTGGCATTTTAAAGTCGTAAGAAGTTGTAATTATTCAACAAAACTTATTCCACATGCTATACATTATTGATAATCAATGAATTTCACATCCGGATAGTTGCCAAGATCACCAGTATTGATATAAGGCCCCTAGCAACCAAGGTTGTTATGGCCCAAATCCGCAGTCATATCGATAAGCAAACAAAACCAAAGGTGAAAATGGATTGACTCCACATGCATGATTAATATACAATAATCAAATTCTGTCAAAACCTGGCAGCTAGGACCCATAGCAACCAATGGTTGCTAGGGGCTCCATCAGGTGAATAGTAACCATGACAACGGCGACACTCTGAACAACACTGATTATTGATCATGCCTATCAATGTTTGAAATTTAGGCTTGCAATAATTCTGACCAGATCAATTATATTAAGACTCAATCTTGCCTAATTGAAAATAGTCCCCCTTCTACGTCACGAATACCTAATTTGCATACTAATTATCTTCTCGTAAAATCCAGAAGTGTTCAATCTAGCATATGTCATAACCTGCCAAACTGTGACATTCAAATGGCCATAACTTTTTAACCAATAAAGACTTTGGCATGCAGTAAACTGCATTTTACTCAGCAAAACTAGGTCTCTCATTTAGGTTCACATCACATTTTCAACAAGGTATATCACGTATTATATTCGAATAACTACACTATATATACAGATACAAAGTGGAAAATGTACTCGATGTGGACTTTCAAGGGCAACTTGGGCATTTGTTTACATTCGGGTTTTATGTATACACTTCGTATGTTCATATACATAACTGGCATGAAATGTGTCGTAAAACGGATGAAAAGACAACTCGGACAGACTGTAATCGTCAAATTCAACGTGCAAATGTTTTGTTATATTGTATTAGATGAATTGCACTAAAATTTAGTTTGGGAAAACATATTGAATGCATTCGCAGGCAGTTGCTTTAACGATATTCGTATGTTTTCCGTTTCATCACATGGGAGCAGCCACATGGGGAAATTCAGCAAATTATAAATTATCACAAAAACTCATAAGTTGATGTGTATATTCATTGGGTTCACACAAAAAGCCAAAATCGATTACCACAAGAAGTACTACTTTTGTGTCGATTTCCTTTGAAACATAACTACGCCATGGGGTTTGTTTTGGATTTCAAAAATATTTTCATAGGTTGTTGGGCAGTTGTATACTAATTCCATCAGGTGTACAGTAGAAACAACTACATTTAACACACTGTCTGCCCCTGATGACGCCAGTGTGTGTTTGGATAAACTATTTGGTCGGGCTTTGTTTCTATTGCAAAATGTTGTATTTTACGTTGTTATTTTCATCATCAAAATCTACCGTATTTGTGGTAATAGATTGATACCTACTACATACATAACTACGCTGGTGCTACAATCAACTTACATTCTTCTCATGACGTCAGTCAGAATTAAGCATGCGTTATTCGTGATTGAACTCGTTGGTGTTTAACATGTAGCTTTGCTCACCCTCATCCGGCTGAAATTTGCGTGTTAAGCATTGTATCTATGATACCTTGGTTTCCATAGTACAGTTGCTTCAGCACTACATATCATACTTAAATCTCGAAAAATGTTCATTTGTCATGAAAATACAAATGACAATGGTGGCTACTGCCACACGAAATACATACACTGGGCATGCCACGTGTCATCCCCGCATTATGAGAAAAAAAAAACGAAGTGGTTTTGAAAGTCGTCTTATTTGGGTCCAAAAATGTACAAAAAAGGAAACCTAGTGTGGATAAAACAATATCTGATATTGTTGATGTGAAAAGTTGGATATCAATGAACGCATTCTTCATTAATTAGTAACTATTTGACACTTCTTCAAAGAATTATTCAAACTTCGATGAGATGTTCAGAATGACCACAATAAACCTCATGGATATAAAAGAAAACAAAAAGCATCCTCCACACTGCTAAGCTGCCTAACGCTCTGTGTTCAAAATTGGAGTATTTATTGGTTTCAGACGGTTCCCTGCATATAAATGTAATGGGAAATCCTCGTGCAAAGTATCACTTATATCACACAGGAGCGAACGAAGTATCTTGGAAATAATGGATATTACACCGTGGTAGTTGTTTTTCGATAGTAATCAGCCGTTGTTTACTATTAATCACATTTTCAAATGTGATAATATCCAGATTATACAATTATATACATAGAACGTGTAGGAACAGTTATAGTTGAAAAAGGTTGGTAAAAAACTATCAATTGTTTGTCATGTTGTAAAGCTGGTGAGTTGTCCATTGGTGTATTATATTCGAAAAAATATACGGTTTCCCACATTTCGAATCTTGCAATTGCAGCCATTCTCTGTGATGTTCTGGACAATATCTGTCACTCTCGCAGATGACATGTCATTGGATTCAGTCTAGTTAAAGTAAGTGAGATGGAGAATACATACGACTCCTTATTCGTCATAATCAGTCTTTGAATGCCTGTCACCACATGACACTCGTTGCTTGAATCCATGAACATACATACCACAAGCGACGTCCTCGTAACAGTGATTCGTAGTGTACATGTCTATGCGATAATAGGCCATGGTAGACATTTTGGATACAAGGATACTATACGTGTATATTCAATCATATGGTCACGCGCAGGTATCAATGATTGAAAGTATGGATTTCAAAGAAATGTCCACTGGGAATGGGATCTCCATTGGGAATAATGTATTTGTTATCATGCCTTATTACTTATCACTAATTGTCCCCGAGGATACCATAACTTAGTAGCCTTTGGGCTTTTGATTGGACACTTATGTACTTGTCATACAACTATTGGGTTGGTTCGTTTCGGACTTCTAAATTGCTCTAGTAGGTTGTTGGGCAGTTGTATACTAATTACATCTGATGTACAGTAGAAACACTGCCAGCCCCCGATGACACCATTGTTGCTTTGGCAGTGAATGGTATTGGTCGGGTTTATTCTTATTCTAAC
Organism: Terebella lapidaria; assembly: GCA_949152475.1. Classification (NCBI taxonomy): domain Eukaryota; kingdom Metazoa; phylum Annelida; class Polychaeta; order Terebellida; family Terebellidae; genus Terebella; species Terebella lapidaria. The sequence goes on from OX424555.1 coordinate 76,962,334, forward strand.
AATAATTGCAGGTTTCCTATTTTCATCATCAAAATCTGGCTGGGTTCGTGGTAATAAGCTGATATTTACATGTATATTTTGCTATATATGTTTGTATGATTTGTTGAAATGAGCTACTACTAGTAGTACCTCTTGTTGAGGGTTATCCTGACAGATTCAGCAGCTTGCTTTCCTGAATCTGGAATGAAAGCACCATACATGTACTCTTCATACATCTATCCCATGAGGTTTTTTTCGGATTTCTAAATAAGATTCATAGGTTGTTGTGCTACTAATTCCACCAGGTGTACCGTAGAAACAACTACAAATCACACACTTCCTGTCCCTGATGACGACAGTGTGTCTTTGGATAAACTAGTTGGTTGGGCTTTGCTTTCATTGCAAAATGTCATAGGCGTATCTGGGGGGGGGGGGGGGGGGGTCACAAAATGATGCCTTTATGCCCCCGCTTTAGAGATTAAGAATCAGAGCAATACATTCAATTCTAGAGTATTCGGGACATGGAATCCACATGTAGGGCTTGTAGGCGATGCACAAGTCCAACAGTATGACGAGGAAAAATATTTTTTGTTCCCGTACATCTTCCTATCTGGTGCAATAAACGTTAACATAAGCATGACCTGACTCCAACGCAATAGAATTGGGTCAGATAACGTTCGGCGGCCAGCTGCAGGGTGTTAGGGGACCATACACGTGTATGTTATGTAGTTATTGAAAAGAAGTACCACCATTATTGTCAAGTCATTGAAAATAAATATGCATCTCAGTATCTGTATACATAAGGAACTACATATTGTATTCTCTGACTTATGTTGGAAGAACTTCACATACAGTTTATACTCGCCATTTATCTATGAAAATTAGTTGAATTTTCACATGCATATTTTATGGTTTATGTCAAATTACAACTGAATGCATACTGGTCTATAAATATTCGATTGCAAAACTGGTTGTACTTGTAGCCATAACTGTTGAGTTGCAAGGGTAATGTGTACCCAAAATAGGGCCAAAATGCACCAGCAAACGCCAAAAAGCGTTTGGCTTCTGGGGCCCTTGAGCAGGCCACATACCCCCTGCCCCTTGGGACTCGCTGCGTTCGTGTCATAACTGTTGAGTTGTCAAGGGCAATACGCACTCAAAATAGGGCCAGAATGCACTAGCAAACGCAAAAAAACGTTGGGCTTCTGGGGCCCTTGAGCAGCCCCCCCCCCCCCCGCCGCTTGGGACTCGCTTCGCTCGGACCTTTAACTCAATTTAATTCTTGTGCCCCCTCCCCCCTTTCTGGGATTTCTAGATACGCATCTGAAATGCTGTATTTCACGTTTGATATCGACATCAAAATCTAGTTGTATTGCTGGTAATAGATTGATACATGCATTTACAGAATGCAATTTTCAACTCACCTTGCAAAGCAACCTAGTTTTAGCAGGCTTTACATAGCGAAATTTCAACAGGTTTTAGATTCCCATATCCCAGGCAATATGTGCGACTAACGTTACCTCAAAGTGTCATACATTTGACACTCTGTGTTACAGATCACTGAGCCATGGAAGAACCCGAAGGTAGCAATCAGTTCAGTTCTGCTGAAAATATATTATAGAAAGTGTTTAGACGCCGCACAATATTAACTGATAAAATATGGAGCCAATACCAAGTTCATAATATTCAAGGTGATCAAAACTTGATTTGTTGTTGAATGTTGAATGCTGGAGCCGATTGCATGCAAATTCGGGACAGTTTCCACATAATTTTAATGACAACCATGAACCCCTAAGCCTATATGGAGGAGATACAATATTTATTACATGTCTGACTCCAGTATTGCATACTACAGTCCTGATGTCTCGAGGCATCAATTTGGGTGAGTACGAGTAATTTACACTCGTGGGACATCGTCTGTCATTTTATAAGTAATTATCATATTACCATCAACACAAACAGCATTTGATGATGCCAATAGCAAACCTGAAATACAAAATTTTGGAATAGAAACAAAACCGACCAAATACTAGTATCCGCAGAAACACTGACGTCATGAGGGGCAGAGAGTTTGTAAAATGTAGTTGTTTCTACTGTACACCTGATGGAACGAGTATACAACTACCCAAAAAAACAATTGAAACATGTATCCTAAACAAACCCCATGAAATAGGTGTGACAAACACGCATGTACCCAATCACGAGCTAAAAGGCTACTGTTCATGGTTTACCCGGGGGGCAGATTCAAACGTCCACCAGCGTTGACACGGCTCAGTGAATGCAAGTACCACCAGAGTTTGATGATACCAATAGACACCTGAAATACAACATATTGGAATAAATACAAAGCCCGACCTAATATTTTATCCGCAGATACACTGCCGTAATCGTCTCATCCCTCTCTCAACTAGCGATATTTTGGGGAACACAACTACAGTCCATGTGCTGCTATATTAATGAACATACGTACAGCTTAATGAGCTTTATCTTGTTAAGATACATCATTATATAACAGTCATTTTGACATGTGTGTCTCCAGCATTTTGTTAAACATGTGGTAATATTTTGTATGTGAAATACTCAAAAACCGCCGTTGCATTAGATGCTTCCTGGTTTGCCGATTAGTCAGCCCATGACTGTTCGGCCAACAAATGTGCCAGTTTTTCGCCACGTGATTACCACGTGACACCCAATGGCAATCATTCACTCCCTACTAATTCCAAGATTCCATGCACCCTGGCCTTTATTTCAGGCTATATCATGTCGCCGTCCGTCATTCTGAAGTGCCTGAGAATTATCCTTCAGCGCAAGTCACCAGTTGGTCAGATCTCGGCCCATTTCTATTGATATCGTTCTGAACTCATTTCACCACCACAGATAATATGAAAGACCTGCTGTAATTAATCATTGATCCGGATGACTTTTTTGGTTTGGTATCAGAATACCATCCACTAAACTGACAATCGGGGAAATCAATTGCTGGTGATAGATGTAAGGCACACCATGAGATACACTGCTTTCACATTTAAATACCGTTTAGAAATTCGATATGTCATCATAATTTATCGACCCTTAATATCTGTGTCTCTATATAACGGTGAAATATCGTTCACCATCTGTCATATCTTTTTGAAAGGATATTGAACATGAGCCTGAATGTTGGATCTACATTTACATCATCACCTGCAGCTTCCACCTGCAAGTTTAATGAGTGGTTTCTGTTTCGGTGCAAGCTCAAAAATAACAAAATTGTGGAAAAAGTCCGATTAAGTTAAGTCCCAGCAGTTTTTGAGACCACAAACAGATAGATTCGGAGTTACCGCATCCTGTTTCTGATTACCATAGCTTTTGAAATGACGATAAAAACATATTACACCGAGCACATGATATTGGCCATAAATATATCAGTTGGCTCAGGGAGCCAATTTTCTTGTATCCAGGAATCACGTGGAAGCAATGAGCGTTAATAATGTGGCGTTCCTACCAGCTTCATCTGGGAGACATATGTCAAGACTAGTTGTCTTATCTCCCAATCTCTTCAGTAAAGTCGGCAAAGGCTGTAAAAAAAATACTGGAAATATTCAATCCACTGGAAATATACAAAGCCGAACGCAATCTTATTGGCAGTTATGCCATTTTATAAAATACAAAAAGTGATATGAACCAGTTAGTGAACGGAAATTTGAATACAAAGGGCCATATATACTATATATATCCTATTTCAGAAATAATATTATATGTTGAACAGTCGAATCGGGAACATACGTTTCAACAATGGCGCGTATACGTGTACTCAAAACACAGTCACTTGTTACGTAAAATTTCTTGATGTCTGCATTTTCTTTCTGAAAAATATAAGCAATTAGGCACTTTCGTAACAGGGGACTGTGACTCAAAGCTAGAACAACATATGAAATTACTTGTTGTTGTCTTTCACTATTGAAAAGTTTAATGAATGGTTTCTGTTTCGTGCAAGCTCAAAAATAAAATAAAAATTTCACGCAATAAAAAATTGCGTAAAAATGTATAAGTCCCATCGAGTTAAGACCCACCAGTTATTTTGAGACCACAAACAGATACGTTCAGAGCTAACGCATCCTGTTTCTGGTCACCAAAGCTTCTGAGATGAGAATGAAAACATATTACACTGAGCACAGGATATTGGCCGTAAATATATCCGTTGGCTCAGCAAGTCAATCTTCTTGTATCCACGAGCCAGGTGGGAGCAATGAGCGTTAATAGTATGGTGTTTCTAGCAGCTTCCTCTGGGAGACATCTGTCAGGACTAATTGTCTTATCTCCCAGTCTCCTCAGCAAATCGGCAAATGCCATTCAGTACCCACTGTGAAAAATTGCTGCAAATATGCAATCCACTGGAAATATGCAAGGACAAACGCAAGCTTATTGGCAGTTATGCCATTTTATCAAACAAGAGAGTGCAAAGACGAACGCAATCTTATTGGCAGTTATGCCATTTCATAAGACAAGAGAGTGATATGAAGCAGTTGGTGAACAGAAATTTGTCAACAATTGGCCAGATGTATTATATATCCTATTTCAGAATTAAAACACATTTTATTAATTAGGTTGAATTGACGAATCTGTAACATACGTTGTCAACAATGACACGTATACATGTAATCGAAACATAGTCACTTGTTACTAGTACATAAAATCTGCTGGTGCCTGCATTTTCCCTTCAGCACAAAATATACAACAATTAGGCACTTTCGTAACAAGGTTTGCTGCAATACATGGTTTTTAGGGAACAGAATCTATATTTTGTAGCATTTGCATAAGTACTTCTGGGGCGAAAGTACATTGTACTAATCTTATAGTACTGTGATCCCGTGATATCAATGTGGTTGGTGAATTTCAAGTAGTTTCCACTGGGAGACATCTATCTCAGTACAGCTCCACTGGCCACCCATGACAACTACAGGCCATGACCTCGGAATACGGACATTTACCAGATAGTGAACGGTATTTCTGGTCATTTGGCTACCGCGAATGCTGTGTGGTTAGTCAGCACTGTGTCGGACCACAGACCAACGGTGTTGCCTAACCAATCCAGTCCACACAGAGATCTGATATATTTTGGTCCGATAACCTATTGCCGTGGCGTTGCGTCCATCGTCTGTCCGTCCGTCCGTTCATATTTTTATCTTCAAACTTTAAGATGGAATATTTCTGAAATATTGCACAAAAATACCTAAAAATATTTCCAGGAAAGGTTTTTTAAGTGTTCTGATTTTCATTTTTTTTTTAAAATGGCGGCCGTTTTCGTCGAAAAATGGCTAATTTTTTATTTTAACGGTCGTTTTCTCAAAATCTGTTCAGTAACTTTTTTTCTCATTGATGCATAACACTCCTCATATGTACCCCTAGGACATGTATAAATTTCGTTGCCCTTGAATCGCTCGAAGTGAGCCATTTTGGTCCCAAACTCAGCCCAAATGGGACTTTCCCATGTTAAATTCTCCTATGCTTTATAATGGGACACATCACTTGATATTGAGATTAGAGACTAGGAATCAATTGTGGACATATAGGAAATGATATATGCTGAATATTTTCGTGACCTTGAATTTGACCTCAGACCTCAGGTCAGAGCCCAAAATGGTTAATGTCTTGCTTATCATCGACTTTACAGCTTAGGAATCAATTGCGAACCGAATGAAAATGAAAGATGCTGAATATTCTCATGACCTTGAACTTCACCTTTGACCTCACTTTCAAGGTCAGATCATAAATGGCTAATATCTCACTTATTATTGACTTTACAGCTTAGGAATCAATTGTGGATGCTGAATATTCTCGTGACCTTGAATTTACCAACGACCTTATTTTCGAGATCATGGGACAAAAGGCTGATATCTAAAATATATATTGTCCGGTAACCTTTCTTAGTCCTTGGGCCAATTTTTTTATCTGTTAGGGATCCGCACACATCGCATGGCAAAGTTAAATGACAACAAATTATAGAGCCGTACCTGAATTTTCCACCTCTTTCTAATGTACATGACATTATGTTAAATTTTATGGTGTGCCATGCTGGAAACATCGATTATTCTGGCCATTTATGCGTATTTCATGTGCAGTTTGTGCATGTGATACAAATAAGAATGTGATACCAATTATTACATCTGAAACGTTATGGGGTGAGTTCAGCAAAACAAAGCTAACAATAATACCTCTGCAAGTTAGGTTGCAATGATTTGTAGATCAGCATCAAGCCAGAGACTCATAAACCATGATTCAAGCTATGTGAGAGCAGAATGGATTCGGGACAAAGCTTTGTTGAACATATGAAAATCTTGACGGCTGTCATAACTTTGAAGACATAGGATCTGTCCGAGGTCAGAATGAAAGCACAGGATATTGGTATTATAGTACATGATATTGGCAGTAAATATCGCCAGTGCCTTAGAAAAGTGTTATCTTCATACCACATGTAATTAATGATATCAGCCTCTGTTCAGGAATTCAAATAGCAAAGCCATCACCACTGTTCCAGCAAAAGCCAAATCAATAAATCGAATGGGGAGGTCCAATATCAACAAACCCAAACTTAAGGAGATTCAAGAGTCTCCGTTCTAACGTGGGGTTAGGCGAACCACTCTTATAAATAACTTGTATAAGTTCTGTAGAAACGCTATGCCGTGCTCATTGAATGATTATTCCGGAAGTAAATGCCTCTTCTAATTATGGGCAAAAGGTGCCATATCACATGTAAAACAATTAAGCTTTATTCATATTACAACAATTGATGAACAAGCATCAGCTTATATCAACATCTCTTGTTGGCTCGGGTCTTGGCGTAAGGGTGGTCATTAGAGTAGGCGGAAACCAGAAAACCTGGTGAAAACCCACTTCTATGTTAGGGTTGCCCTAACCTAATTTCGTTGCCCTAACCTAGGATTGCCCTGACCTAATTTCGTTCTGGTAAATATCTTCTCATAAAGAGAATTAATACAAATAGAATATACCATAGAAGGATGTGCACAAAAAATTCCCCCGACCCTTTGATGCATTGTTCATCATTAGGCTATGCTTCAATTCATGAGCTGACAGGTTAATCTTTTGTCCCATATTTGATTTAATATGTAAAGAGTCCATTTTTCCTTTTTTATAAAGAGAGGAAATACTACACATCTCGGCCTAGAGGCTGCATCATGACACAGTTCGACCTTATATCAATATACGAAAACTAATTTATGTTTAATTACTTCTGAGTTAATCTAGACACATCCACTGTCGTCTCCATCAGTAGGCGATATATACACAAATGATGAAATACGTTGTATCACGGCAATATTTGTTTTCAAAAGTATTATTTCCAACACAAACATCAGAGTTATCCACGCTATGGTACTCCTCAATTTTTGTCAATATCAAATAAAAATGGTTGCGATGGCAACCGAAATAGTGAAATTCACATAATTGGCTATAACTCCGATTCTAATCAATGCTATTTTTGCCAACTATTTTTGTATTTTTCTTTTGCCAATTCCCGATCGTATGGTGTACCACCGATGGCCTTGAGAACAAAACTCCCTATCATCGCCCGAGGTTGAATACTTATGAATCACGATTTTAAGAATTCGGAGTGTTCCGAGATTCAATACCATTGCGAAGTAGTACCATTGCGAAGTAATAATTTCATACCACGGACGATATGCGATAGAATATTGAACATTGAGTATGCAGTAAAAATTTGAGATTGCTCGCGAAGTTTGGAAAGTCAGTACCAAGAATTCAAGTTGTGAATATGGTCAAGATTGAAAATCGCATGAACTCTAATAATTGTTATTTCTTCTTATGATTTTGGTATTTTTCTATTGCCAATTCTCGACGATTTTATATATGACCAAAATTCCCGATTATGGCCCAGGTCGAAAATATGAGGGTCATCAGCTTTAATTTTAGTAACTTCAAGGGGCGAGGGCCTGCAATCTCTAATTGTCTCGTTAAGTAAACGTAATTAATCGTACATTCACACAAGAGCGATAGTGAATAAATCGCGCTTGACCTCAAATTATTATACTTATTCAATACACATGGCATCCTTGATCTACACCGTGTTTATGCACCATAACATTTAACAGTTTCACAATAGCGCGTTCAACTGTTCATGCATCGTTACATTTGTCTACATCAAATACACAGAGATACATCATCTAAATTTTTTCTTTTCAAATTCAGAAATGTACATCGTTGATGTCGATGTTGAAATACCGTGGGCACCGATCTTCATAGATTGATTTCTTCAATTGCGCTAGCATATCATGAAGATATCTCAATACTGTCACCTAATGTATTGCATATGAAAACACTATACGTGCAACTTTATGCAACAGCACGATTGAATTCAGTACACTTCAAACAGCGAAGTTAGAAAATCAGCGTTAATAATTTCTGGAAATCGGATGGGATATTGTTCCATAACACATAACAAGAGACAGTGCTGCAGACATTTTCTGACATTCCGACCTTGACCTTGATCTTGCGCTGCGACAGGTGGATGCCCATCATTCCTAATGGCTGCGAAGTTTCGTTTCTCGCCCAAATGCCATCGGGACAGATCTCGACACATTCTTATCCATAGTGTGTTGAACTCATTCCAGGGTCACAGAGGCATTTGGCATCTGAAGGGCGATCTCGGCTTTGCTGTCATATTTCATTCTCAAGCCAAAATGAAAACTGCACCGTTATCGAGGACACATGTGATCGGTATGATTATGGCTAGTAGGAGACCTGTGTCAGCATTTACATATTCAAAACAATACATATGTTCCATGATTCCCCAATCCGTGTTAAACGCCGGATAATTATCTTTGAAATCGTGACCATTTATGATCAGGCAATTCGTGAATACCGAATTATGATATTTTGTTACTTGCCACAAACGGTACAGGAAATACTAAATATTCACAGAATATCTGATTTCCCATCCACCCAGAAAGTCGTTGGAAATCATCATGGCGTCCGATATAGTATTTCGAGTTTGGTTGATTGATTTATCTTCATGGATTTGCTCCTCTATCTAAGCATGGTTAGGACAAAACCGGTAGTCGCATATTTGTTTTAATAATACTCGCAATGTTATGTCTGGCATGCACTTGAAGTCAATCAGAAGACCACAACTTTCGACATTGGTATAGTCGTTCAATGAAGACACGTTTGTGCCAATAAATATGCTATCCCCCCCCCCTCCCCCATGTGTTATTCTGTGTCACGGATGCAGTAGGTCCTGAACATAAATCACGTTTACTTACCACTCTTTGGCTAATATGTTTTGACGATTGAGATGCAAAAAAGAATATATCCCTCAGGCCCCTCTGAAACATCCAGGTTTTTTTTATTGCTAGAGCACGAAATCCAAGATGCCCAACGGAAGACATATAATCTGTGAACAAGAAAAAACGGCGTTTCCGACCTTCGCCTGAGGCTGCACGTTCTAACTTCAATATTGCTGCAGTGTTATTTCCATTCACGCTCAATCGCCATTGCGAGACAATGCCCAGCATCACAGCCAGTTTTGACGTCTACGTTGTTATCAATATTTCGTATGAAAGGAAATCTTTAGTTTGCTGCTTTATTTCAATCCCCAACAGATCCCCCAAGACTACTGTTCATGGTATCCCCGGGGACAGATTCAAACGTCCACCAGCATGACATCGGCTCAGTGATATGAATGACAAAGCCCGACCGAATATTTCATCTGAAGACACACTGCCGTAATCGTTTCATGCCTCTTTCAAGTAATTTTGGGGAACACAACTACAGGCCGTGTCCTGCTATATTGATGAACATACATACCGCTTAATGAGCTTTATCTTGTTAAGATCTTCTGGTCAGTCGATATGTGCTATATGAAGGCTTTTCTGTATTACATCATAATATAACAGTCATTTTAAAATGTGTGTCTCCAGCATTTTGTTAAACCCGTGGTAATATTTTGTATGCGAAGTACTTGAAAACCGCCATTGCATTAGATGCTTCATGGTTTGCCGATTAGTCAACAAATGTGCCAGTTTTTTTGCCACGTGATCGAAAACACCCAATCGCAATCATTCACTCCTTATTAATTCCAAGAATCCATGCACTCTGGCCTTTATTTCAGGCTATATCATGTCGCCGTCCATCATTCTGAAGTGCCTGAGAATTATCCTTCAACGCAAGTCACCAGTGGGTCAGATCTCGGCCCATTTCTATTGATATCGTTCTGAACTCCTTTCACCACCACAGATAATATGAAAGACCTGCTGTAATTATTCATTGATCCGGGTGACATTCTTGGTTTTGGTATCAGTATACCATCCACTATACCGGCAATCGGGGAAAACAGTTGCTGGTGATAGATGTAAGGCACACCATGAGATACATGTACACTGCTTTCACATTTAAATACCCTTTAGAAATTTGATGTGTCCTAAATCCACCGACTTTTAATATCTGTGTCTCTATATAACGGTGTAATATTGTTCACCTTTTTTTCTGATTACCATAGCTTCTGAGATGAGAATGAAAACATATTACACCCTGCACAGGATATTGGCCGTAAATATATCCGATGGCTCAGGGAGTCCTTTTTCTTCTATCCAGGAGTCACGTGGAAGCAATGAGCGTTAATAGTGTGGTGTTCCTAGCAGCTTCCTCTGGGAGACAACTGTCAGGAATAATTGTCGTATCTCCTAATCTCCTCTGCAAAGTCGGCAGAGGCCATTCAGTACCCACTGTAAAAAAAATCGAAATATACAATTCACTTGAAATATGCAAGGACAAACGCGACCTTATTGGCAATTATACCAGTTCATAAGACAAGAGAGTGCTATGAAGCAGTTGGTGAACTGAAATTTGTCAACAACTTGCCAGATGTATTATATATCCTATTTCAGAATTAAACACATTTTATTAATTAGGTTGAATTGACGAATCAGTAACATACGTTGTCAACAATGACACGTATACATGTACTCAAAACACAGTCACTTGTTACTGGTACATAAAATGTGCTGGTGCCTGCATTTCCCTTCAGCACAAAATATACAACAATTAGGCACTTTCGTAACAAGGTTTGCTGCAATACATGGTTTTTAGGGAACAGAATCTATATTTTGTAGCATTTGCATAGGTACTTCTGGGGCGAAAGTACATTGTACTAATCTTATAGTACTGTGATCCCTTGATATCAATGTGGTTGGTGAATCACAAGTAGTTTCCACTGGGAGACATCTATCTTAGTACAGCTCCACTGGCCACCGATGACAACTACAGGCCATGACATCGGAATGCGGACATTAACCAGATAGTGAACGGTATTTCGGGTCATTTGGCTACCGCGAATGTTGTGTGGTTAGTCAGTACTGTGTCGGACCACAGACCAACGGTGTTGCCCAATCAATTCAAGTTCCACACATAGATCTGCTGATGTATTTGTGCAGTTTTTGATCCGTTAGTAATCCGCACGCATCGCATGTCAAAGTTAAATGACAAAATAATATATATCCCTACATGTAATCTCCATCTCTTTCTAATGTGCATATGTGTCAAATGTTATGTCGTGGCATCCTCAAAACATCACTTATTCTTGCCATTTATGCGTATTTCATGTGCAGTTCGTGCATGTAATACACATAGGTATGTGATACCAATTATTTCATCTGAAACGGCATGGCGTGAGTTCACCAAAACAAACTTAACAATAATAACTCTACAAGTTGGGGTGCAAATGATTGGTAGATCAGCGTCAGGCCAGAGACTTACATAATTCAAGCTATGTGAGAGAAGAATGGATTCGGGATAAAGCTTTGTTGAACATATGAAAATGTTGACGGCTGTCATAACTTTGAAGACATAGGATCTGTCCGAGGTCAGAATAAAGCACAGGATATTGGTATTATTGCACATGATATTGGCCCTTAGAAAAGTGATATCTTGATATCACATGTAAATAATGACATCAGCTTCTGTTCAGGAATTCAAATAGCGAAGCCATCACCACTGTTCCAGCAGAAGCCAAATTCATAAATCGAATGGGGAGGTCCAATTTCGACAAACCCAAATTTAAGGAGATTCAAGAGTCTCCGTTCTAACGTGGGGTTAGGCGTACTACTTTTAAGAATAACTTGTATGAGTTCTGTAGAAACGCGATGCTGTGCTCATTGAATGATTAGTCCGGAGTAACTGCCTCTTCTAATTATGGGAAAAAGGTGCCATATCACTTAATGTAGAAGAAACTTTTAACTTTATTCATTTTACAACAATGATGAACAAGCATCAGCTTATATCAACATCTCTTGTTGGCTCGGATCTTGGCGTTAGGGTGGTCATTAGAGTGGGCGGAAACCAGAGAACCTGGTGAAACCCCACTTCTATGTTAGATGTGCCCTAACCTAATTTCGTTCTGGTAAATATATTCTCATAAAGAAAAAATATTACAAATAGAATATACCATAGAAGGATGTGCACATAAAAATCCCCCAACCCTTTGATGCATTGTTCAGCATTAAGCTATGCTTCAATTCATGAGCTGACAGGTTAATCTTTTCTCCCATATTTGATTTAAGAGTCCATTTTTCATTTTTTTTTATAAAATATATCAATAATTATATCAATACGCGAAAACTAATTCATGTTTAATTACTTCTTAGTTAATCTAGACACATCCATTTTCGTCTCCATCAATAGGCGATATATACACAAACGATGAAATACGGGGTTTAGAAGCTCATGGATTGTTACGGTCCTGATGTATCACGGCAATATTTGTTTTCAAAAGTATTATTTCCAACACAAACATCAGAGCTATCCAAGCTATGGTACTCCTCAGTTTTTGTCAGAATCAAATAAAAATGGTTGCCATGGCAAAGGAAATAGTGAAATTCACATAATTGGCTATAAAGTAAGTATCGATCTAATACCACCAATACAGCCAAATTTCGATGATTCCAATAACAAACATAAAACATTTTGCAATAGAAACAAAGCCCGACCAATTGCTTTATCAAAAGACACACTGGCGTCATCAGGGGCAGACAGTGTGGTAAATGTCGTTGTTTCTACTGTACACCTGATGGAATTAGTATACAACTGCCCAACAACCTATGAATATAACTCCGATTCTAATCAATGTAATTTTTTCCAACTATTTTTGTTGTTTCTTCTGCCAATTCCCGATCGTATGGTGTACCACCGATGGTCTTGAGAACAAAACTTCCTATCATCGCCCGAGATTGAATACTTAGGGGTCACGATTTTAAGAATTCGGAGTGTTCCGAGATTCAATACCATATTGCGAAGTAGTAATTTCAAAGCCACGGACGATATACAATAGAATATTGAACATTGAGTATGCAGTATATATTTGAGATTGCTTGCGAAGTTTGGGGGTCAGTAGTAAGAATTCAGGTCGTGAATATGGGCAAGATTGAAAAATCGCATGAACTCTAATAATTATTATTTCTCTCATGATTTTGGTATTTTCCTATTGCCAATTCGCGACGATTTTATATATGACCAATGGTTGTATGACCAAAATCCCCGAGTATGGCCCAGGTCGAAAATATGAGGGTCATCAGCTTTAATTTTAGTAACTTCAAGGGGCGAGGGCCTGCAATCTCTGACTGTTTTGTTAAGTAAACGTGATTAATCGTACATTCACACAAGAGCGACAGTGAATAAATCGCGCTTGACCTCAAATTATTGTAGTTATTCAATGCACATGATATCCTTGATCTAAACCGTGTTTATGCACCATTACATTTAACAGTTTTACAATAGCACGTTCATGCATCGTTACATTTGTCTATATGAATACACAGAGATACATCATCCATATTTTTTCCTCTCAAATTCAGAAATGTACATCGGTGATGTCGATGTTGAAATACCGCGGACACCATTCTTTATATATTCATTTCTTTATTTGCGCTTGCACATCATGAAGATATCTCAATATTGTCACCTAACACACTGCATATGAAAACACTATACATGCAACTTTGTGCAACAGCACGATTGAAAACAGAACATAGCAAACAGCGAAGTTAGAATATTAGCGTTAATAATTTCTGGAAATCGGATGGAATATTGTTCCATAACACATACCTAACAAGAGATCGCAGACATACTTCTGACATTCCGACCTTGACCTGGGGCTGCATCAGGTGGATACCCATCATTCTTGATGGCTGCCCAAATTCCATCGGGACAGATCTCGACACATTCTTGTACATAGTGTGTTGAACTCATCCCAGGGTCACAGAGGCATTTTACATCTGAAGGGTGATCTCGGCTTTGCTGTCATATTTCATTTTCAAGCCAAAATGAAAACTGCACCGTTATCGAGGACACATGTGATTGGTATGATAATGGGTAGTAGGAGGCTTGCGTCAGCATTTACATATTCAAAACAATACATATGTTCCAGGATTTCCCAATCCGTGTTGAATGTCAGTAAATGCAATTAAGATATGATTCCTGATAATTATCTTTGAAATCGTGACCATTTATGATCAGGCATTTCGTGAATACCGACTTATGATATTTTGTTACTTGCCACAAACGGTACAGAAATACTCATTATTCACGGAATATCTGATTTCCCACCCACCCAGAGAGTCGTTTGAAATCATCATGGCGTCCGATATAGTATTTCGAGTTTGGTTGATTGATTTATCTCCATGAATTTGCTCCTCTATCTAAGCATGGTTATGACAAAACCGGTAGTCACATATTTATTTGAATAATGCTCGCAATGTTATGTCTGGCATGCACTTGAAGTTAGTCAGAAAACTACAACTTTTGACATTGGTATAGTCGTTCAATGAAGACACGTTTGTGCCAATAAATATGCTATCCCCCCCTCCCCCATGTGTTATTCTGTGTCGCGGATGCAGTAGTTCCTGAACATAAATCACGTTACCACTCTTTGGCTAATATGTTTTGACGATTGAGTTGCAAAAAAGAATATATCCCTCAGGCCCCTCTGAAACATCCAGACATTTTTTTTTGCTAGAGCACGAAATCCAAGATGCCCAGCAGAAGACATAATCTGTGAACATGAAAAAACGGCGTTTCCGCCCTCCGCCTGAGGCTGCAAGTTTTAACTTCAATATTGCTTCAGTGTTATTTCCCTTCACGCTCAATCGCCATCGCGACACACTTCGGCATATTCCTGTCATTCTGGTGTTGAACCATTCCCAGCGTCACAGCCAGTTTTGACGTCTACGTTGTTGTCAATCTTTCGTATGAAAGGAAATCTTTAGTTTGCTGCCTTATTTCAATCCCCAACGGAGTGACAACGGATAAATGACAGCCAATACCTATTCACACTGATTCTTGTGACGTTTGAATCACGCGAGAAACTTAAGTCTAGATTGTGACGAGTGCAGATTCAAATTGTGCATCGTGTTTCCGTTTTGATAGAGAGGTCAACGAGAATAAGCTTTATTGTTTTAATGACACTGTGGTGAGTTTAGTTACCATGAACCCTACAGACATAATGATGAGGGACTGGACCTTTCGGAATTATTTCGTGCGTCGACCGTTTATGCATACTCGACAACATCTGCGAACTCACCGATAAGAACAATACCCGCAACATAACTTCATTTCAATTACCCTGATGGTCATAAATATTTGCATATGCACTATGTTTTTGGGTTACCTCTTCATTGTAACTTTGTACACAACATAAAGCTGTTGTGAATATCGTTAATATGTTTCTCATATTATGTTTATTTCAAATGTTATATTTATTTCATATTATGTTTATTTCAAAAACATGAAATAACATTATTTCATGTTTTTTCGGCTGAACTTCCGTCGACCATCGTCAGTAGGCCTACACTCAGTAATAAGACAATTTTATTTGAAATGAATGAACACGCATGTATGTTAAGGTGTGAACATTTGTTCGATGATGATTTGCTTCGTTTTCACCACTCATCAGAAGCTGTCCTTGATGCAAGTCATGAACTGATAATTGATTGCCTGATTTCTTATAATTATTATGTAAAATGTCAAGTGTCATTTATACATAGTCGCATTATGTATAAATATACCATTAATGTTTCGAAAAAAAACAAAACAATGAGGCTGAGCAACCAATGCTGTCCCACCTGCTTGTGGACAACTGAACATTAACACCGTTCTTCCTGTACATTTATAGAAGCATCACTCGGTCAAAACATATGCACCTATACTCTAAATTTTCTAACTTGTTTACACCGGTATTTGACGATAGGTTTTTGATGCTGAATGGTATCGTTCTACTTCACCTGGAATTCAATGCTGGAAGCATCGATTGTTCTTACCCAATCCTTTACCGGTGCAGTTCTTTAATCTGCTACACCTACAAATGTAGATATGTGATACCAACTAGTCAGTATATAAACTAACATTGTCTGGGTTGAGTTCAGCGAAGTCAATATACTACCTTCGAACGTTAGGTAGGGTATCTTTGCGTTAGTACCAATCCAAAGATTCACAGAACTATGATTTCAAACTATGTGAGAATAGAATGGATTCTGGACGAGGCCTTGTTCAACATATGAACATCTGTACTAGGTGAGATTGAAGCACATTATATTGGTAGTATATATTTCAAATGCGTCAGAAAGGGGATATCTTATTATCACATATAATCAATGAAAGATAACAGTGTGGAGTTCGGAGCATCTCCTGTAATAACCGTCTCACCTCGTATTCTTCTCCATACCAATGCATTCCCGTTCGTGTATATAATACAAATATATTTTAGCAACGAATCAAACACAACATTTCCGAGAGCAGTTTGACTCTAGGATTGCTAATAACAATGCCATTACCACTAAGCATGGCTAATCTTGGCCAGCAAAAACTAGATACATAAACTAGATACACTAGGGGGAGATTCCATACCAGGCAAATCCAAGCTCCAAGGGAATTCAGGAAACTCTTACGTCAAAATAGGTGTTCCTGGTTATTCCCAGCTCATTTCCAAACTTTCAGAGTTTGTCTCTTTTCGCTTTTTGTTGAGCTCATCAGCAAGTTCATGATCGTATCATCAAATGTATTTAGGTATCTATTGTTGCGGCTGATTACAGTCCTGTCGAAGCAATGTGCATATTCTGGGGAGGATCAATATCCAGGAAATGGACATCATATCCAGATGATCCATATGACCAAATTGAAATCATGAGTTGTGTTTCCGAACTGTATACATAATAATAAGTGCTTAATATTCAGTTTTGTACTTTTAGGGGTAACAACATGTGATGCTCATTGAATGAAATATGATTGGATTGAATTGATCTCCGTTTTCATTGTGTTGGCATATATTATTGGCCTATTTTTTATAATCAGAACGATCACCGAAACATGACAGCCAAGCCATCATCGTCCTTCAGATATTAAATTTGTCTGTGGAATGATTTCAACACGATATCGACGAGAGTGTGTCGAGATCTTACCCGTTGGCAAATGGGCGTGGCAAGAAACATGTGTGTGAATGTTTGTATGAAAGCAACGTATTTTCTTTGGGTGCGAAATGAAAACCTCTCGTTAGCAAGCATGGCTACTTGATAATGCCTACTAAATGCGCTTCCTGGAATATTATGACCTCACCTATTGTCATGCTTTTCTTGATAGTTATCGTGCATATTATGACCTGTGATGATTCGCCAAATGCCTTAATACGAGTATCTAATCCACCCTTCATTGATTGCAACGAATGGTAAAGAAAATGCTCGTCTGATTTCCTATCCACCCAGAGAAACTTTGGAAATCATCATTGCCATTTGATATAGTACTTCGAGTTTGGTTGATAGATCTATTCGCATGGATCGGCTCCTCTTGCATACATTGTGCATGATTATGACAAAACCGGTAGTTGCACATTAAATTTATTAATACTCGCAATAATATGTCTAGCATGCACTTATATAATGAGTCAGAAGACTACAGTTGTGCCCCTAATGTCGAACTAGGTATATTGTTTCTAGAAGACATGCTTGTGCGAATCACATACTCTATATATCCCAGTTTATTCTTCCATGTGGTAGATGTGCATAAAGTTGCACCGGTAAACGGAAGACATTCCGTGAACTCTGGTGGCAATAAGGCCTGGATTTGTCCTTCAAGCTCAATCGCCACCGCGTCGGCACTTGACACATTCCTGTCATTCTGATATTGAACCTATTCCAGCAACACAGCAAATTTTGACACAAACGTTGTCACTAATCTTTCATACTAAGGGCAATCTTTAGTTTGCTGCCTTGTTTCGACCTCCAACGGGATGTAACAAACGGCAATTTGGGTAAATGCTTGGATATATGATAGTATGATTTTAGGTTACCGGACCTATAGTCCGATAACCTATTGCCGTAGTGTTGCGTCCGTCGTCCGTCCGTCCGTCCGTTGTCGTCGTCGGCGTCGTCCGTCCACAGTTTTATCTTTAAAGTTTACGGTCCAATCTTTCTGAAAATGTGGGAAAAGATACCCTAAAATAATTTGAGGAGTTATTTTTTAGTTTTTTGATTTTCTAATTTTTTTCAAAGTGGCAGCCGTTTTCGTTGATAAACGGTCAATTTTGAACTTTGGCGGCCATTTTCTCAAAAACTGTCTGATCAGATTTGAGATTTTTGTTTCAAAAGATTCTCGGTATGTTCCTCTGTGATGTGTATAAGTTTGGGTGCCCTTGAATCTCCGGCCTGCGCATGGCGGCCATTTTGAATTTTCGACGGGTCGAAGAAAAAAAAATGTTTCGGCCCAAATCGCATTACTATCCATTTTGGGCCTTTTCTAGACAAAGGAAAAAAATTCACCTTTTGAAAAAATTTTGGACTTGGAAAGTTTTAGGCACTTTTTTCCTTCATAATGGGAGCTGAAGATAGAGCTTAGAAATTGGCACTTTCAAATGGGAAGTCATATATGGCGATTTGTGTGGTGACCTTGAATTTGACCTTTGATGACCTTGAAAGGTCAAAACCGCCATTTTGGGGGTAAAAAATGTCCAGATTTGCCTCTACAGATTAAATGCTTGTAGATAGAGCTTAAGCTTGCATTATAAGCATATAGGAAGTCATATATGGAACAATTGATGATGACCTTGACCTTGACCTCAGATGAACTTTACTGCTAAATGTCGGATGTGAAATGTGTAAATTAGCCACTGATGTTTAAAGACTTGCACATACAGGTTAGGATTGTGTATAAGCTTACAAGAAGTCATGTATTTATAGCACATCTCCTGGAGACCTTGAGTTTGACCTTATGTATGACCTTGAAATCCAAATCCCACAACCTTGCCTGACCTGACATGTGTGAATTGGCCACTACAGACAATATACTTGTTGATAGAGCTTATATGTTTGTATTATGAACATATATGAAGTCATATGCAGCATACCTAATGGTGATATTGCAGTTCACAAAGATGACCTTGATTGGTAAATCTCATTTCTCGCGGATATTCTCCTCGAGAAATTGTTGTGACATGCAATAAACGCCTCTGATGATCCTGTTCTGCCCTGTTGCAATAAACACATTGGGATTCATGGCAACAACAGAAGACACATCTGTCCAACGAGGTGAGAAATATACTGCCCACACACTATAATATAACCACTAACCCATTTTAGAACATTTAATAATTTTGAACAGTATTTTTACATGAAATATAGGATGAAATGTTGTGTGCAAACATAATGAATTGTTGGTGATATGGGTAGCTCCTGATCGGTCATACGACCACATGCCATTCCGAACAGGCGCACTTCAAAAATTTTCATTGAGCAAAAAATCATGTTTATCACGCATTTGAAGAATGGTTTGCATTGCATACGTATGATTGATAGTTAAGCTTATTTACTGGCAAACATATCTGATATGAAATAAAGTACAGTTATTCAAAATCGTTATTAGTTAAAAATTGTATAATCTGTTGACTATTTAACTTGACATGTGTGTACTTTGTTATTGTTTGGCAATCCTAATTTAAATTCAGGACAACATAAACAGTTCATAAACACATAATCACTTATTCTGGTCGCTTACTTTTGTCTGCAGGGCGGAACAGGAGCGTTTATTGCCAGCCCGAACAATTTCTCGAGGATATCCGCCCCAGTGATTTCTGTACTTGCCATACTGTTTGCAATGAGATTGGTACGTATGTCGTTGGGCAGTTGTATGATAATTCCATACAGTGAAAATAACATAGAAGCAACTTTATTTTTACATACTGTCTGTCCCTGATGGCGCTAGCGTAGCTTTGGCTGTAAATATTTGGTCGGGCTTGGTATTTATTTCAAAATGTTGAACTCAGGTTTACTACTTTATTCATCAAACACTGTTGTTTGTATCGATGGTAATAGGTCGACACATACATTCTGACAAGTGCTGGTGTGCAGATTATGCTACAGTCCCATTGAGAGGCCGACAGCGAGGCGACAGCACTACGACTATAGTCGGGTTTGGACGGGGTGTGAGTCGGGGCGAGGTCCTGATGGGTCCTGATGGGTCGGAATGCATCGGGATGAATCTTGATGGGTTGGGATCAGTCGGGAGTTAGCCCCGACTGTTTTGGACTGCTCAAAACAGTCTGGGTCAGACGGGGCGAGTCGGCTCTGAGGCCGAAATCGGGGTGTATCAGGGTTGTTCCGGGTTGCAACGTAGCTCTTGCCTACTTTGTCGGTAGTTATCGGGTCGCAGTTGCGATGAATCCTGGTACTGTCGGAGTTAGTCGGCATGACAAAAAATCAAGCTGAGAACGTTTGATGAAAATGCTCGAATCGGCTAAATCGGGGTCTGTTTTTATACTGTTAGTTGCAGTCGGGGTGCTGTCAGCGCTGGTCGGGGTTTAATCTGGGTTTGATCGGAGGGCTGTCGGGAGCTGTCAGGTCTTGATTGGGAGTAATGGGGACTGGTCGGGTCGCCGTCGGGAGTGGTCGGGGTTAATCGGGGCCTCTTCCAGGGCTAGATGGGAGCAGTTGGGGGGATGTCGGGCCGAGGTCGGGAGTTAGCGGGGAGTTGTCTGGAGGGAACGGGGCTCTTCCGTTATGTTTGGTTTTTGACGGTCGAGATGACAGACCGTCGGATCCAGATTGCCCAAAAACCTCCAGATTCATCCCGATTCATGAGTCTGGATTAATCGTGATTAATCTTGATGAATCCTAGTGTAGTCGCCCTCAATGGGACTGAGGCATAACTGTATCGAGTGTCTATTCTGATAATCAGCTTATTGTTATAGTAAGATTGTGGCGCGTTTTGTAACCATGAACCCTGCATCTAGTTTTACAACCATGGACCCTGCATGTGAAGATTGTGCTGAGTTTTGCAACCATGAACCCTGCAGACATAACGTTGATGGATTGTACCGTGTGGAATTGTTCTATGTGTCGACAATTTATTTATATTTTGGACAACATCTGCGAACACACTGATAAGAACAATTTCCGCAGCATAACTTCATTTCAATTACCCTGATGGTCATAAATATTTGCATTCGCGCAATGTTTTTACACAAGATAAAAACTGTTGTGAATAGCGTTATTGTTTTTTTCATGAAGGTATCACACACACTGGAACCCAGGCACCCTTACTCAGTAAGAAGGGCGGTAAGACAATTTTATTTGAAATAAATGAATACAGACGTTAAAGTGTGGAGTTTTTTTTCAAGGATGCCTTTGGTTTTCACTACTCCACAGAGGCTGTCCTTGATACAAGTCAGGAACTGACTTATCAATTAATTATATGTTTTAATACTCACAATTAATACGTAGAACGTCAAGTGAAAATACAATATCAAACTATATACAAGCAACTCCAACAACGTTCCGGCGAAACAATGAACAGCGCATTCTCAGCCAACGGTTACTGCCAGTAGACAACTGGACATCACATTAGCAGTCACATGAACCCACTGCTGTCATGTATAATTGCGTGCAATTATTACCGACAAAGGTAATTACCGACAAAGGCCGGTCGTAATATCATGAAGAAAGGCATCATAAGTTTATCAACTGTAAGAACTTTTGTTGCATTTTTGATGAGGCACTAGAGTTGACTATCAAGCGAAAATGATGATGTTGTTATATATATGGTAAAAAATGCGTACAATGGGAGTGAGGGGTAACGTGACGGACTATTGTTTCTCCATTAACCGACTCCAACAGCAATATTTCACACAGCAAGACATCTGTTTCAGCGTGGTCTTGGGCTTTGGGATGGTTCCTTTATGTCTCCAGAGACGAGAGAAATGTTTGCAGTCTCAATGCTTCCCAGGAAGGACAGACAGCCGAGGCTATTATATTAATGACGACAGATGTGCCTGCTTGCTTAGCTCATCGATAAGTGAATGAATAGTACTATTATATGACACTATTTTTCTAATGAATTGCCTAAACTAGTGTCCTCGTGATTTATAATTATACAAAACATACGGACCTATGGCAGGGAGAGTACATGTAACAATACAGCATAGTAAGGTACGAAATAGAAACAGCGCGAGAAACTGGGGTTTATTATATACCTGCGATGTTATTCGTCCGCCTAACACTGTTTGTACCCTATACGATAACAACGGGCAAATACGAGGGCAAATATCAGGGCAAATACTGGCCGGTATTCTACCCTCGACCATGTTGAATAACCCTGTATTTCTCGGGGTTTCTCTATTTCATACCATACACACCTGACAAGTGTATCTCGTGTATAACGACAAGGAGTCGTACATTATAAAATTATCATGACAAAACGTGTCAAGCTTAGCGTGAAAAAATATATATCGGCAAGATATCTTAATTTAATAAATAATAACGACAAGAAATCTTAACCTAAAAAATCTTGCAATAAGGCATCTGACTGTGAAAAAAAATATTAAAACAACTGCCTTCGAATGTATATTTTTTTTCAAATATGAATTTTCGTGACTCATCCAATAAAAAATAACAAAAAAAAAGTGCATACTGATTTTGACGATTACACTCTGTCCGATTTGTCTTTTCATCCTTATTAACTCACATGTATGCCAGTTTTTGTATATAAACAAACGAAGTGTATCCATCGAACCCGAATGTAAACAAATGCTCAAATCGCCCTTAGAAGTCTACACCGAGTACATTTTTCAGTTTGTATCTGTATATATAGTGTAGCTATGAGAAAATAATCAGTGATATACGGCGGTGTGCGTGGATTTGTCAGGTCATCTTGCACTTTCATGCTTTGTTTACATCTGCGTGTGATGGATACAGTTCCCTTATTTACATATGAACCGCCCGTTCAAATGAGGAAAATTTCAGTGAAAAAAGGGACTGATGGCAGTCATAACATTTGATGCCAGTACGTCTCATTGGGTTAATTTCACATATTCAATATTAAATATAGTTTTTAAAAAAAATATTGCCTTTTTTTCGAAGGCAGTTGCTTTAAGACAACGTCTTGACATGAAAAAAATGTAACGATATGTATCACAATATGCCATCATAGTTAACACGACGAAGCGTCTTCCTATGATGATTTTCATGGTAAGACATGCTCTCACATATTATATTTTTTCACGGTAATTTCACGGTAACACGTCTTGTCGTTAAACTTTTTTTGTTGATTTTCATAATATGACAACTTTCCATGATATTGAACATGACAAGGTGTCTTATTACTGTAGTACACAACACGCCCGGTGGTGTAGCATTATGTGTTTAAATGGATCATCAATTAACGCGTCCATACCCGTACTGATGAGAATATTCTCCAAACCATATCTTCACTCCCAGTTTTCTGGAAACAAATTCACACGTGCAATATAAGCTGATAATTACATGCAATTGTACAACATGGAAAAGAATACGATATCACATCTGAAGTTGAGATGTGATATGCGATCGCAGCTTTGATCACGATCGCATTCCTCCTATAATAAAAAAAAAAAATATCACCACCCGTTTTCAAATGAGATGAGGCAGACTCACGTATTTCATTACGAATTGCTGAAAATGATTTTATGATGTGCAAAAAGGCCTTGTTCGAGAATTGCGTGATAGGCGGTAATCGATTCCTCAACCACAAGGAGAAACCCATAAGTGAGATATTTCTTATGGGTTTCTGCCACAAGCATATCTCCGTAAATTCACCTCGTACATAACCATGATGGGACAACGATTTCAATGATATTCATCACAGACTGAGGATACCTGGTCTACTATGTATTCTGCCAATCATAACCCCTTCACTTCAACAATAATTTCTTGATTAAAAGAATATCATTCAATTCATTCACCTTGAATATGTTCAATACTTAACTAATTCTGTCGCTCATTGCAATCATTATTGTATCTATTGTGAATGAATTGAAAATCTTTAGTAGGGTGTACTGGAGCGTTGTGAAACAGACTGTCCAACCGACTGTGGTCGCTAATGGGAAGCAGACGAGGGAACATGTGTCTCAAGGGACCAGATAATGTTACACTCTCAGTGAATAAACTCGTGATAATAGCGTCACAATGTAATATTGAAACCATTGTGTCACTCTGTGTTTTCATGTATCAAATTATTCCATAGTAATTTGTGTGCAAATCATTAAATCAAAACGGCATGCATCATTATCCGATATTTATTTGACGAAATATGACAATCCATACATTGAGCAGAATTTAAAAAATCTTAGTAAGAACTTTCTGATTTTGTAGCTGTATTATATCTTTATGTCAGACATGACTAACAAACAGGAATAATAATACCTTCCATGTAACCTCAAACGGGGGGCTCACTTAATGTCATGTACAAGACCATGTGCTCATTCTGTTCTAACACGGACATATTGCTCTCGATGATGCTAGAGTGGCTATGAATGTTTCATTGGATTTTATTTTGCATTCCCAAAAGTTCATTTTTAACATGATTGGCTTATTCGCAATATGGCGATATTGAAAACAGGTCGATATGTGCATCAGTTGTGAAGAACATTTTTCTCACATGTCCTATTCGGCCGATATGAGGGGCCATAAAAATGGGGGCAAATTAACAATGTATCAATCTATTGCCACCAATACAGCCAAATTTTGACGATTCCAATAGCAAACGTAAAATACAACATTTAGCAATAGAAATAAAGCCCGACCAAATATCTTATCAAAAGACGCACTGGCATCATCAGGGGCAGACAGTGTGGTGAGTGTAAGAAAATTGAATAAGGTATAATGTGCCGAAATTAAAATTCATCACACCAAAACATTGTCGACGGTCTACAGACGAAGCCCTCGCCATTAAGTTATAGTCCCAACGTTCCAGTATCCCCAAATATGAGCATGGGGTGAAATGTTGGGGACTATTGTTTCAGCATTAGGTGTCAACAACGAACTGCAGCAGTAATATTTCAAGACGCAAGAGGCATCTGTTTCAATTTGCTCATAGTATTTGGGTGCTTACTATGTCTCGAGAGACGAGAATCGTGCCATTTTTCATGGACAAGAGGTGAATTTCTGGCAGTCTGAATGTGGTTCAGTAAGGACTTTTGCCAGTACATGTAGAGTTCATGATATTAATGACCACACATGTGGCTACCGACAGCGCTATTTGGTGATAAATAAATAACTTCTGGAATATGTTCCAGAGGCTGCATATGTTATCCTTAACATTCAAGGACGCTTTTATTCATATCCATTTCCATATTCGTTATCTGTACTGGCCCACCTGTCAGAAAATGCGCGGAACTTCCACACGGAAGCTTGAGACGCTCTAAAAATGTTAATTGCGTTCAATATATTGTGTTGTTTGATCGCAGTAAGCCGAATTATATCTTTTGTCAAGGGAGTCTTTTGTCAAGGTTTGCGTCGTTTCTGATCATCATTTGGATTTGCACATGGAAGTAAGTATCGATCTATTACCACCAATACAAACTGATCATTGATTATCATGGCGCCTGCTCGATATCAGAGCCAGACCAAAACATCCGTTGACAGCTCCGCAGATCAACATTTGATAATCTCCGCTGGGGATTTTATTCTGGGGATTTTTAAACATTCCCCAACTGAAAGATATCTCAAGATTTGTGGTGTTCAGTCGGAAATGAAAAAAAACTATGCAGTACCTAGCTAATCCCAGTTTGTCAAAGTTTTGTGAGCTAATTTTGTCTGATATCAAGGTGGTTCTTCATCAAGGGTCTCTACAGTGAATAAAAAAATCTCCAAAATTTCTCTAGAGTGGATAAAATAATTCAAAATTTCGCTAACTCGCTGCATACCTAAGAAGGGGTGGTTTCCTATCACTGCATGGGAACTGTCCGCACGAAACACGAAAAGAAAAATGATGTTTTCTTGCACTGTCCGGCAGCTTTGATGACGTGATAGCGTCTATAGAATTTTCTAACGCCAGCTGTTAGTCTTGTAAAGTGGTATATTTGGTTTTATGTGAGAATTGAGTGGTGTAACGTGAGTTCCTGTATCTCTTGATGGACAAATGACAAAATAAAATGGTGCAAATGTGGTATATCACGAATAAATATATGCATATAAAACAATATAAAAAAGTTTCCTGACCGTCTAGACTGTACATGTAGTACCAATATTTCACTAAGAGAGGGAAATCTCATGGCGTTCTTTCATGTATCCAGGGACAGGAGAATTGTCCACTTGCACGGGAAAGGAATGCGATTCTGGTAAACAAAAGGCAGTTGAAAAGGAAATGCCTAAGTCAATTGACTTCATGATAATAATGACGACAGGTGTGCTCAGTAGCTTTGCCCTTTGATAAGTTATTAAGTTGAGGCGTCGCTCCTTTTTGTGATGCAAAACCGTTTCAAATCTCATTCAATAATGGCATCATTAAAATCTGGTTGTCTTGATGGTAATAGGTTGATGCATACATTCATTGAGGACATTTATGGCACTCCAGAATGGGACACTGAGATATGAAAATTAGTTCTACAACGTTTCAATGGATTTGGTAATTACTGTACCGATCTCAGTTCAAGCACGTCCCTCAGCAATAATAACGACACACACCCTCAATTTTAAGGTGTTCTGTACAAATTGCATCCACGAGGCTGTTGACTTCAATAAAGCACTTATTTCTCTTATAATTACTAACAATTCAACAGAATTCATCTCACAGACGAGGGACCCTCACATTTGAAGACGGGACTTCCAATGTTACTGGATTGTATGTGCGATATGAACATATACATTCCTATAAAACTGTATCACAAAATGACACTGTATCTTTACAACCATTATACTTGTATCGCACCTACATCTCGTATGCTTGTATTCACATCCAAAACACCATGAATCTCATCGATCATTTCTGTGCTATATGAATAGGTTTTCCGGAACACAAGATGACGTTTCATTTTGTGCAGTAAATATGCCCATATGTGGTTTTTATCGGTTCTATAGGCACACAAAGACAAAAATCACATTTCAAAGTTTCCACAAATCTCTCAGTGGGTATTGAACAAAGATGTGCATAGCCATGGTGACATTTTGTTGTTCCTTCATCTTCTATTTCAGTGATTTCTGTGTAGCCGCGGGCGGTGATGTTTTATGGAAGTTGTTCTTTAGGAGTACTATGATATTCTGTCCTGAGAGGTGTACATCTCGTATTGATGCATGGGGAATGCCTTTTGGGGATAAATGTCCCACTAATTGGCAAACGTGGTCTGAAGATTCCGTGTGAAAGTTTTGTGGCCAATTGCATATTATTTGTCAACAATTAGTACTTCCGGTCGATACCACATGTACAGGATTTACATATAAACGTCGTGTATTCTGGTTGAATCTGATCGAGACATATATGTTTCAAGTTCTTTGCATTGAAGCAACGGCGACTCGAGATCTGTTAATTGATACAGCTTTAGGATTACTGCACTCTCTGTGGAATTATTTCGATTTCCTCCCCTGAGAAACAAACACTCCATCGGTTCAAAGCAATACTGTTTATCAGTGCAAGTGACTGTCTGTTCCGTTTAACATATCGGTACCTAAAATGCACATTGACATGTGCTCTAAAACGCTTACAAAAATGTAACAATTAAAACAAATTCCTGATGTTATCAGGAAAAATCAGGAAATATAAGGAATAGTGTTCAGAAAACAAGTTGGCTTTGTGGGGGCAATGAACTGTATCATTGTTGGGTCAGCTCGTAGTTTGGTGGGAAGGATGTCTCAGAATCGCGGCCCGCGACACTGAAAGCTGATTTCACGACTGTTGGAGATCTCGTGAAAGGCACTCAGAGCAGGGCTGGTCCCCAGAACGTAGTTCATAGGAGGTACATAAACTTGCGGAACCTCCTGGAGATTCTGATGCAACAAGACCTCCATACCGGTATATAAAGTGTGTGGTACACCGATCCTGCCTAATTAAGTACTCAAACATTTCAATGATATGTATGTAATTACAACATACATCTATTGTATGCGTTGATGTAGATCTAATATGTATTCACATTTAACATGTTTCAACTTTAATAGTTTTGAGGTGAACAGTCCGGCGGTTTTTCAATCACATCATACTGGTAAATTGGTCAAAACTTTTTGAAATTGAAGCCACGACAACAACGACAAAACGTTCTTACCAAAAATGTTATCTGGATTAATCTGCTCATGTGGAAACACGTTCTTGTATGAGATAATATGATTCTTGTATGAGATAATATGATCTGATAAGCCTTTCTACTCATAAATATGAACATAGTCATCGATGTGCAATGACTCCCACTAAGGGTTCTCGGTGTAACTGGAACATTAGATTTGATCATGGATAGATTTTCCACACCGTTGAGTTTGATGGAACATGATGTATGCAGTCTTTTTCACGCACTGGTTCTTATCCCCATTCCACATAACTTTGTAGTACGGGTTGACAGTTATATCCAGCCATCAATCACAATGATCCACCACTAATACCGGGGCAGTCCATTTATAGATAACCATCATGAATATCATGTCAGTTGTTATATATGTCTGTAGTACAAGACAGTATAATACAACACTTTATAAATCGTTTAGTGTTCATGTCCAACAGTTAAGATATTGACATAGGGTGGAAGGATTTTTCTGCATATTATATAAATCTCATGTAGAATCTCATGCCAAATCTCATCGAGTTGTCATTTTACAATTATGTAGATGCAGCAAATACCTCGTGTCCTATATCACAATCAGATTTACTGATCAATGTCAATAACAAACCTAAATAACAACACCTTTGTAATGTAAAAACTTAAGCCCGAACATTTACAGCAGACGCCACGCAGTACAGTGCGTGAAATATAGGTGTTTCAGCTGTAGATCGATGTGATTATGTAACTGCTAATCAAGCTACTGAAACGATATAGAAATCGCAATAGGTGTATGACAAATATTGACACTCACTTTTACATGTAGGCCACTGAGTTTATGATAGTTCATAAATATATCAATAGATATTGCACATGAACTGACATTACGCCGTGCATATATAGATGCACTGACCATGATATTTATTGCAAGTCTCTATTGTAATGAATTAAGAAGATATTACTGGAGATGGATCACCGTGATTGATGGCTGGATATAGCTGTCAACTCGTACAACAAATTCGGTGGAATGTGGACGAGAACCAGTGTGTGACAGAGCCTGCACACATAATTTGTCCATCAAACTCGACGAAGCGAAAAATCTATCCATGGTCAGCTCTTGTAGAACCCTCAGAGCACACGGAAGAGTCGGGACGTTTTTATGAGCATGGATGCTTATCATACCATGTTAACTCACGCTTGAAATTGGGAGCTCATCTTTGGTATCTCTTCACTTAAGCAGATAATCCAGACAACATTTCTTATCTGACAGAAAGCGTTACTGTTGTGGATTCTCGTCGAACATTGACCACCGAGTCGGTGTTATTGCTGGGGCGTTATGTCTGTCCCAGAGCATACCATCAAATCTGTACCCATTTTGTTTTCGATTGGGTACTTATGTACTTGCCATACACCTATTGCATGGGGTTAATTCTAGGTTGAATTAGTAAGCTGTTGGGCGGCTTAGTCAGTGTATACTAATTCCATCAAGTGTACATTGGAAACACTCATTTTACTTTGGAAACACTTACATTGTCTGCCCTTGATGACACTAGTGTAACTAGACTGTATATAATCTGTAGGGCTTTGTTTTAATTCAGAGAATGTTGTATTTTGGGTTTGTTATTGTCATCACCAAAATCTGGTTTCATTTGTGATACTGTCATTTTCCTATATAAACATGATTCATTTATTGTGGATTCTCAAATGCTGATTTACATTCATAGTCATGACACTCATCGTCCCGGAGGGGCCGTACAAGTCGATTCTTTTGATGTTCTCACAAAAACAGTAGTCTACGATAAAAGCATATTTTATCATTCTTTTCACGAAATCGAAGTTTCCAATTGTTAAAACTAGTTGTGATGCTGAAATATTTATGAAGTTATATTTTATAACTATATTTTCTTTTCCTATTATTATTCCACTCACTCAGCTCCCATTCGGTTAATGTCTGGAAGAATAAGTCTTCAGTCCTTCGGTTGAATACAGGAAAGAGGGCAATTTTGTAAAATTTAAACTATTCCAATCGCATTTGAAAAATGATTTCCTACAGGCATGTGTACTGGTTTGATACATCCATCGATGTGAAACAATCATTATCTATATAACACCCCAACTCATATGAGCTGTCGTAAATGTAATAGGCATGTGTCAGTGGTACAGCATGGGATAGCTGGGGGGGGGGGGGGTTATTGTCAACATAGGAATCTTGTAGTGGCCGTAATGGTTTCATTCCAGGTTTTTTTTTATTGACATCGCCAAGTTTTGTGGTGTTGGTAACAGGTTGATAAATACATTCATGCATTCCTTCTATACCTTTGAGGATTTTGTGCTGAAAGTGAAAGATATTGCCTGATTCTAAGCAGTGAGCTATAGGTCTTTTTGCCGGCCTGTTTTGTTATAATGTCTCAAAAGGCTACATTCCCCTGAATAACGGGAGAAAAACTTCGATATATACATAATTACATATTCGAATCAAGCACCATAAACCCAGTCCACCCCTGATTTGTCTGTCATGGAATTTGTTCCGGATAATTGAATTGTCCACATGTGACAGACAAGACAATCGGATACTCCCTCGGTTTCCACATCATACATATATTATCATGGTTCTCATGTGATGTGTATCACTATGCTGTTTATGTCTGTCCTTTAAAATTGTCGTGGGTGTTCGACTCAATGATATATTATATTATCAGCATTTCAGAGATCTATTCATGGTCACTTTTTTCATGGTCAGACTTATCTCCTAGCAGCCTCACAAACTGAGATAAGGTACAGATTTTGGAATTTTATCCATGCCTCAGGATAAATTCGATATCACAGTGGTGCAATCAGTCCTGATGTGCCTGTATTCACACGTGTTTTATTCATATCCTGCGCTATATTCAATAATGATTTAAAAGGGGACAGGCGGATTCAATGGCATTCATTTAGTGGGCGAATAGTGTGAAGGCGCAGCGTATGATACTCGGGCCTGTAAATATATTAATCACTAAGTACCATCAATTGAGTCAGTAATTGAGCCAAATCAATTAACTGGATCGCCGATCGTTTAGAGCCCAGTTTGAGTAATGAGTTCAAAATGTTTGTTTCACAAAATTCTGAAGAATTCAATGCTACACGATGTAAGCAATCTCAGAAAAAACTAATTTTCTTACTTCACCGCACTTTAGTGGAAAAAGGGATACAACACGCAAAACACCCAAGATAAGTTTAAAATAAAAATTTAGCTTGGGGTAGTGTTAGTCTTATCATTTTTTTTACATGTCGTCTATATGTATTGTCATGTGTGTTCAATTTTTTCTCCAAATTTGAACAATACATTGGATTTTCTGCTGCAGGTGGATCGTTATGACTTATGGTCAGTGTCCAGAGCTAGCTGGAATGTGAACGAGAACCAGTGTTTGACAAATCCTGCACACACAACACAATCTGTCTGTGATCAAGTAGAAAATCTATCCATGTCCAACTCTGATGCCTCAGTAAACCAAGTGCATTAGCACCATCCAACATAAGTACTTGTTTTTAGATCGTGTTGTATCATGCTTGAAATCAAGAGGTTGTCTATGAAGGAGGCAACTTGGTAACTTATGAGTTTCACACACATGAAGTATTCATTCAGATGACTTCAAAATCAAAGAAATCATATTTTTAAAACTACTTCCGAATGTAAACTCGAAAAGACACCAAACCTTTTGACGTTTACTCCAGCCATGCACTGTAGTGTGGCACGTGTGCCACAGAACTTGCAGATTTTCGGTGTTTTTGATGTTATATCTTCCGTACGATTTGTTTGTGCTGAACAAATATATACATATTTCATATGTAAACGAAGCTCAGAGTCTTCTCTATTCAATTGCATTGAAATATATTTGCTATAATAAAGTATAATAATAAACCGTAAAATTGGGTCGAAACCAATATACATTGATAGGAAGTCCTCTTTTGATACATTTTAACTTGTGCAGGGAACAGTCCGGACCACACTTCTGGTTTTTGAACGTCTTCCCATCGATGTAAAATAACAGTCTCTTCTTGACCGGTTCTTCAATGCATTTCCATTATGTAGGCCTCAAACGAAGCAGACCAGTGTGACATTCGGATCACAGTCGGTCAGAATATGTTGTTTTCACATTACCAAGTTAGGTTCTCCATGGGGATATCGACTGAACATCGGATCCACCTCACTGTATGAATCAAGGCCACTCGTATTCAAAGTGTGTTCCAACTATATGAACTACATCCATGGACAAAATTTACACAATCGGTATGTTAAGTTTGGACAGAAATTCAAAATTGGTGATCAAGGTCCGAGCAATTTGAATATCACAGACATCCGGCGGAGCCAAATGTGAGATCAGGTGTACCAGTAAGAGTAAGCTTCTCTTGCCTCGCATGCGACACCCACTGTGATATCCAAAATAAATGCCATCGAGATGAAGGACATAGTTAGGTTATAATAGCGGCTCTACAAGTACCAATCAAATTGATGTGATAATATCTCCCATCATCTGAGTTACAGACAGACCGAAATGGTCTATTAATTCCTGATGACGACCATAAAACTTCTTAAAGGTCGACTGTAATCTAGGTCTCAAATAGCCCTGCTTTAATACCTTATCAGTTAGCATTTTGGCTCTGGCTAGAAAATCTTGGTACTTGGAATATGCTCTAGAATATCGAATGAGTTGAGACACATAGACGCCATACGCAGGAGCTGCGCGTATGTTACTACTCAGAACTGGGAAATTTACGATGGGAAAATTGAAGTCATCACGTTCGTCATAGAATCTGGTATATAGATTGCCATTTTTGTCTATTTCGAGGTATAGGTCAAGATATGCTGCCGACTTGGAGGAGTCCGTGGTGTCTTTAATTTCCAGTTCATCCGGATATATGAGATGTAAATAATCACTGAACTTTGGATTGTTCAATGACAATACATCGTCAATGTATCTGTATGTAAAATTGAATGAACTGGCTAGTTTCTTTTTCTCCTCTCTTTAGAAGCGATTGTATGAACTCTGCTTCGTATGAATATTACAACAAATCTGCCAACAATGGAGCACAATTATTCCCCATTGGAATTCCAATGGTTTGTTGGAATATTTCACCACCAAACTCTACGAAAATGTTGTCGATTAGAAATTCCAGCATACCAACAACATCGGTTTCAGTATATTTAGTGTATGATGCTGAATGTTCTTGAACGATGCTCCATGAATACTAAATCAGTACATATGGACTGAAAAGTATATCTAGAAACCCTCAGTCTATCATTCTACATTACATGAATATATAAGCATAATATTCGCCGTTCGTGCACGTTCCTTGTATTTCAAAATATTACTTTCACTTTATATATCACTTGAATATGACATTTCTTTCCATAAGAAACACACTAACGTTCACACATTATTCAGACGAAAAATAAAAATCATGGGATGATTTATATCAATTCAGGGATGGTCTGCTGCAGACACACTGTTCGAACATTCACGGTAGGTCCAAAGAGCCTAAAATACCGGTAGGTCTAGTTCATGTATTTAAAGTTGCACTCTCTACATTGTACTGAGGTACGCAGTTGTCAAATTTTGTCAGTTAGTGTTGTGCGTGAGCATGTGTAAACACCTCTTCCTCTTGGGCATGTAAGTCATCCCACTCACGCAATAGTTCATTGCTGTAGAGTACAATATTTTAGTATATACGAATCATAGCAGAAATGTTCATGCTAAAAGTAAGCATGAATTACGAATCACATATAACACACTTCAGATATACAAAACACAATCCAATATGCTAGAAGGACAGATCACAGAAAATTGTGAGTAGTGAGATAAAGACATATTTAGTGACATGAACATCATTCTTCCTCGAAAAACCTGATATACATAGTCTCACCGAGTCTGGCAGCATAAATGCTGTACATCACTGATTGGACTCTCATGGGATTTCTTCTGGATAATTAGATTGTTCGTGTGTGACAATCTGATACGCCCCGGGAGAATATACATAATATTTCGAAAGCAAGAAGTTGAGTGTATGGGGTGTGTTCCCTACAACCCTACACGCTGGGATTGGAGTATGTCACGTCATAGCGTGGTCTTTAATATTGCATAAATATAATTACCGTTTAGACTTTCACATAATATATTATTATTTGCTGATTTTCTTCGGCATCGCTAACATTGTTTTTCTGTTATTGTTGACATCATCTCAATCTTGTGATACTGGTGGTAATACGTTATTACACAGATTCGCCCCCTGAGTTTTCATAATCGTATCAACTCATCATGCAGATCAGGTAACCAGAGATCGATCGATCTTACACAAGATCTTTCAAACCATGATAAAACTGGTAAGGTCACAAGCCTCAATACAGAATCATATATATTAGATGTTGCGATCCATAGCATGAAGTGACTGATAAATCGGTTTGGAAACACAAACGACCTTTTGGAAACACAGACTATGTACTTGATCATATGATAATTTCCTTGATATATACACAGCCAGTCTGGACAATATGTTGCCATACTGTAGCCGCAAATGGGCTCCCCTCTCTAGATTACGCGACGAAATATTCATATTAAACAATCAACTTAAAAGAACTCCAAAGACATATTAGTTCTTCTAATATAATAGTGTTTTTATTCAGACCATGGGCCAGTTCCACGAAGATGCAGTTACTCTAAACATGAACAAAAATATGAAATACAAAGAATGATTTCCACTGCTCCCAAATATTATCGCTGATTTCGTGTTGCCAAGTCAGTGTGTTATCGGGATATGTTCCCTCGAGCATAGCCTCACATTGATATTGCTGTTTGAGATTGTTTCGGCCATTTGATGGATCATCCAGGACAGCTTTGCCTCCACAATCAGCGACAACAGTGTGGTGTACAAGAAGCAGGTAAAATAATAATCATAATAATTGTAATATTATTTATTTATTCTAAAGAGCCAATTGAACATAAAAGCATCCTCAATGCGCTATACATGAAAATTTTAGACACCATTAGGTCAAAAACAGTATGGAAAAGTACATGTTTAGATAAAACTAAAAGTATATTTGACTAGATTATGTCAAGCAGACAAGCTGAACTATGAATCAACAGCAAGTGAAATAAATGAGTTATTAAACCAGATTTGAAAGAGTCTAGAGAGGTAGCATGTTCAACGTTCATTGGTAGGTCATCCCAGAGTTTAGGGCCAATAACAGAAAATGGCACCATAGGCTTGAGTTCGTGACCTGGGTACTTGGAGTTGGATTCCATTGGACCTGGGGGTGGAGCGATTGACTACTGTGAGAAGCTCAGTGAGGTAGGCTGGACCCGAAGCCTGTAGACATCTGTAGATAAGAGTCAGCACCTTGAAAGTGCATCGGTATTTAACTGGAAGCCAATGTAGTCCGTACAATATGGGACTGATGTGGTCACGGCGTCAAGACAGTGTAAGGCCTTTATTTTTTTAATACTTGTTTAACAAAGCCGCCGACTGCACTGTAAAATCGCCGACAGGAAATAAAATTGGCCTTTTCATCTTTTCTTTATATTTGACCAACCGACCGACTGTAAAATTTTTGGTACTGGCACATACCGTAATTATTCAATTAGTTCGAACAGCTAAATATAATTAAATTTTGAAGTGTTCGAATTATCAGATTACGATAAAATCGTCCGTCAAGATTGATCTTGGCATGAAATAGGCCTACGCGAGTTGACAGATACCGCTCATGCTGGTTGGTTAGGGCCTGCTTCCTTAGGGTAACAGCTAGGGTAACTGGCTGCTAAATCACCGGGTAACTGTCATTTACTGTCACATTGATACTAGATTCTAATCATATTGCATGTGTAATCGAGTCACTCGAGTCGGAAAAACTCCAATGGCCCGCAAACCGGGCACTATGAGATCCGCGCTTATTTTTTCTGCACATACCGGGGTATATGATACAGCTACAGTTTGTCATTTTACCACGGGTGCAAAGTCCACGGGCTGTCATGTTGAAGCCTAACCGATTCATCAAACTATAAGCTGATCCAGATGTATTACTGTGGTGTACATGTATATGTACCACCGTTCAGTTAGCTTGCAGACACCGAGCAATAGAAACCATAGAGGTCCATGTTGTTAACATTACTAGTACTTGGTGTCAGTATTTAAAGGATCCCAACAATTCATTGATTGCACTAGTCATCATTAACTGGATAAACATCATTCTGATTGGATTAAATCATATCAAAATGGAGTTATTTGGGGCATCAGATAATAGGTTTGAGTATTCAGTATTCAGAAATGTTCCAAAAATAGTACTAGTACACTTATTCAATTTTCCAAGGCTACGACCCAGATTCCCAAACACTGTTTTTGTTTCCGCTTAACAAGTATTAACAAAATAAAGGCCTAACCAAGCGTGCTGCACAATTCTGCTCATGTTGCAGTCTATCTGTTACACACACAGGGAGGCCAGAAGACTCTTGCAGTAGTCAAGGCTTGATGTGACCAGTTCTTGGTAGCAGCTTGGTCCAGATTATGTCGAACTTTGCCAATCATACGGCTTTGGTGGTACACAGATCAAACAACTGACTTAATATGGCCATGCATATACAGTGTCGAGTCCAACTGCACACCAAGATTCGTTACGCAATAAATTGGAACCAGATCCATTCGACCACATTGGAGCTGGCTTGTGAGCAGTGGTTGATGTATAAAAAGTGAGGAAAAGTTTATTACTTCAGTTTTTTCGTCATTCAATGAATGAAGGTCCATCTTATTCATGTCATGTATCTAATAACAGAGAACGATAGGATATTACTGGTAAGATCATTATCCGTCAGTTCCACAAAGCTGTGTGGAATGTTGAGCCAGTCCGTGATAAAGTCGACAGACATACTGTGTTTATCTGATAAATTCAAGTGGAAAATTTATCCATCGCCAACTCTGATGGTTCAGTATCACCAAATGCACAGGACCCGTCAAAGATAAGAAACTAAATGCCTACAACTAGATATATTTTCATGTCAATTTTGGGGAATTCATGACGGGTGCCACTCGTGGGGCAGGAAATGCTCACTCTTTCCGGAACACCTGATTTCACATCCTAATGGCCATTTACGGGGGTTCATGAGTTTCCCTGTCATTTTTGTTTTCTCTCACTTCGTATGCCTGATATGACTTTCTGTCCCCGGACTATGAGATTGGATAACGGACCATGTTTTGTTTGCTCGGAATACTTAATACTGGGTATTGATTCCACGTCTAATACATATGAGCATCAATGCTTTCTCAAATTATGTCGTCTCATGTTTGAATTTGGGAGCTTGTCTTCTCACATATGCATTTCTGTGAAAACAATCAAGGTCACACAGGTTATAAAACGCTTTCCTGTTGAGTCTTCTCGTCATGCAAGTGTAAATTCAGGCATATTTTGATGTTTATTATGGTCATCATCAAAATCTGGTAGGGTTGGTGGTAATAGGTTGGTACTCTCATTCTAGCTGTCCTTCACCAGGCGCCATATATAATGCAGGCTGATTGTGTATGCTTGGAGTGCTGCGGATCAGTGTGACAGTCGGATTGCAATCTGTCAAAGACATGGTTTTCACATTACAAAGTTGGGTTTTCTGTGGGAATATCAACTAACATCGGTTGCATCCCAACTGTATGAATCAAGGCCAATGGTATCCATCGTGGCTTTTATTCATATTTTCACTATACGAAAGACAAGTTCGTGGAAAAGTTTCGAAATAGGTGGTTCAGAGGAATGGCAAGCCTGAGGAAACAATTGATGGTTGTTCCATATAATTATGATGAATCAGTGCATGTGGGCTAGAAATATTGAAAAATGTCCAGTCTACTCGTCTGTATTCTGTACATATAGAAACATATTTTTATGCAATTATCCTTATGCACGTTTGAAAGACTATTCGTCTAGATAGTGTGCACTATTTGTGCATATTTCATGGTATTTCAAGATACTATAACATATTATATTATACTTGTGTTTAAATTCAAGTAGCCAATAATTAAATTTACATATTTTGATATATTACATTGGTTCAAATTGTGAAGTAAAAAACTCCCCATCTAGAAAACTCTAATATCAATATTGATAATTACGGAAATCTTATTGGTCTGTATATACACGTGTATATGCGTTTCAGTTCTGTTCGCTCATAAAACTCCATTAAAAACTTACGACATACCTAAATATTACTGTCACTTTATACATCAGTTGAATGTCACTTCACAAAGACACTCATGGTAATATTTTTCCCAGGAGAAACATTGAACTCATTATTGAAACATTAACTCATTATTCAGAATGGAATTGAATCAAGTGTGAATATCCCCAGATAGTCTGCTGCCGACAAACTGTTGTTATAGTCGCCCTTGCCAATCCAAAAAGTTGTGGATGTCCTTAGAACAGAACATCAAGATGGCTTCTCGGTACTTGTCAAACCATTCTTCATAATTATGCCTGTGTCTGCAAACCAACTCAATCAATCGCAACAATGCATACCACAGGCAAACGTAGTGAGATTGTTCCATCGAGATGTTTCTTTCGTCAACGATTCCAAAATGTTAGTGCATATGCATGGGCCTGTGTGTCGACAAATATAACACACCTTGCACACCTTCACATGCTGAATGATATATCGCTGCCCCTTGCCCCTTTGTTCTGAGTAGTGAGTTACATGTCGAGGCATGTCCATGACCACGCCTTGGGATAATTTATTCTCCCGGGAAACTCGTCGAAAATCCTGATATACACACATTCTCAGTGTACCACTGATTTGACTGTCAGGAGATTTCTCCTGGATAATTAGATTGTTTATGTGTGACAATCTGATACGCACTCGGAATTGACACCATTTATCAGTGAGAAGAACGTGCGTAGAGTGTATTCAAAGACCCTACACCTCTTAAATTACGCAGTCTTTGCAGTCGTTGCGCTGCCTTTGTGCATCTCAGATCTTTGACACAATAAACGTTAGAAATTCACCTATATGTGTGCCAGTGAAAAGACTTTATTTGAGCACCAATTTATAAATGCATCCCCCATGAGTCTGCAAAAGCGTGTCAATTCACCATGCAAATCAGGTAACCAGTGAAAGATCGATCTACCATAAAAAATATCTCGAACTACGATATTACCTAGATCACGAGCCTCCACACAGAATCAGATGCATCAGGACTTCGCCATCCATAACATGAAATGCATTGATGAATTGGTTTTGGGAACACAAAGGTCGACCTTTCAGGAAAACTGTACTTGATTGAGTGAACACGACATCGTCGCTATGTTATCTACACAACCGGTCTGGGGAGCCGGTGTCATCTTACCATGGTCTCATGTACTTAGTACTGCAGGCATTACGTGAGGAAATATACCTTCATAATAACAGTAAATGATCAACTTCAATCGTAAAATAATATATTCTGCAAAACAAGTTACGGCAAACATCAACAATGTGGAATGTGAAACAACTGCTCAGAATTGTTATGTGTCTTGATTAGGCAACATGTGTCGATGAGGATCAAGAGGCGTGCCTTATGACAACGTATATATTTTTCTGTCGTGGTAATTTTGTTGGCATCATGATAATACGGTGGCTCATATTCGCCAGATGAAAGAATGCACATTTTTCTTTACAGCGTTATAACGCTGTAATACAGCGTAATAACGCTCTAATTTACAGCGTAATAACGCTCTAATTTACAGCGTAATTACACTCTAATACAGCGTTATAACGCTGTAATACAGCGTATTAACGCTGTAAATTAGAGCGTAATTACGCTGTAAATTAGAGCGTTATTACGCTCTATTAAAGCGTTATAACGCTCTAATTTATAGCGTAATTACGCTCTAATTTACAGCGTAATTACGCTCTAACTACAGCGTTAATACGCTGTATTACAGCGTTATTACACGGTAATTAGAGCGTTATAACGCTCTAAAAAAAAATTGTGCTCCTCTATGTGGCGAATATGAGCTTCCGTATGATAATGACTTGTAACATAATTCAGACAAAACTATATTTCGGTATTTTAAGCACATTGCATACATTCTTGTTCTAGCGGCGGTGGAAGGTCTCATCATGTAACTTGATATACTCCACATCAGGTTAGTCGGCGTCATTGGTCTTTGAGGGTAGTTTTTCCGTGATTATTCCGTCAATAATTTATATACTTCTAGTCCAACGGTGTTTCATTATAGGTTTTTTTATTGGTGTCGAATTCTTGTGGTGTTTTTGGGGGTAATAATTTGATATTATTTTGGATAACCATTTGACATATATGATAGACTCGCTATAATATGAACAAATAAGGATATGAACGAATTCAAATGATTACATATCAGAGTATAAAAGTTCGTTTGTTTCCCAAGTGGTCGAACCATTTAATAATTACAACACATCACATCACCATGCTACGCATTTTTCGTTTGAAATTGAATAAATAATCATGATGATCGAGCCGTTTTCACACGCTGTCAATAGACGCGCCTGCACCAACCGTGTCCCGGATCGTGCCCCAACCAGAGGCTGACTCATCCTTGGAGCAACTCCCTGAAGGCTTTGTGCTGGCGTCCATCGATCGAGTCCTTGGGGCAGAAGACATCAGTGACCGCGTGAACGTGGCCTTCCAGCCGGCTCGCATGTCCGCATTCCGCAGGCAGTGAAACAAGAAGATGAACAGGCCTTGCAAATTGATTGAGATCAGGAATACCGCCTGAATAAATGATACAGAAGTGAATTTTTTTGTTGATAGGAAATGGACCGAGGCACGATCAGTATGTATGACACAAATTTAAAGTTGAATATTTTTTCGGCAGCATCACATGATATTGTATATGTTTTCATGATGTGGTGTAGGCCTATCCTTTCGTTATTGTTTTTCTTTCTATCATGAGCACAGTATAAAGGGTTGTTTCCCTTGTTTCGAGAAAACTCCTTACATGGAATACGCCTTCCAGCATAGCGACTGTCGACTTCTCTTCGTCACTTTCGATAGCTCCGAAGGCGCTGAAG
The DNA here is from genome assembly GCA_949152475.1 of Terebella lapidaria. NCBI lineage: Eukaryota > Metazoa > Annelida > Polychaeta > Terebellida > Terebellidae > Terebella > Terebella lapidaria. The sequence goes on from OX424555.1 coordinate 77,003,890, forward strand.
ATCCACGGTAAGCCAAGCAGTACCATCAGCGATATTATCCCACAGAGTGTTGTCCAGTGACTGCGCTTAGCTGGAACATACCATCACCATTTTCATATAGGATAACTATCTTCTTATCGAGCAAATTGGGTTTTCAAGTTTAAAAGGAAACATTGGTGTGTAATATATTATGTATCCACTTCAGAGCGTTACGGAATTTAGAGCGCTCATAAACTTACATACAACTGGCTTGTCTTTGCGGTAAATTTCCTTGATGACCAATCCCAAAACTATGATGTTGTGGAGGAATACGACGCCCATTGGCAGGAAGAATCCATAGGCTAAAACGGCCGGTCTCAGGCGGCATCTGAAATAGAGTAGAAATGGTAGGAATCCATTTTAACACCAAACTACAGTGCACCTTCATGGTTCCCAATCTGAGTTTTACCTGAATTTACATTCCTCCGTGAAGAGACCATCAAAGTTTCGGGAATAGATTGCGAGTATGATGCCGACAAGAATGGCCGGAGCACCTGCGAACATCAATACAGTTGACGATTGGCAACCACTCTGTATCTAATACAATGTAGAGTAGTAGCACATGAGATAAGATTTAATTTGGCCATATCACAATGAGAGATAAGTACTGACCCCAGACCACGACTGCACATTTTGCGACGAAGTAAGACACGGTAATATTGAATACTTTCACGATCATCAGGTACATGTTTAGAGCCTCGACGGCGTTCCATAGGAGGGATACCAGAATGAAATAATAACGCATGATATTGCTGAACTGGAAATAGAATTCATACACATGTAAGAATTTAGACATTCTAACAATTATATTGGTGGTAATTGGGTGATATATACGAGTACATTCATTATTAACATACCGGTATACTAGTAAAGGAATCACCACAATAGGCCTATTCTAGGTATTACAGGCCACATTCTGAGGGTGTTCAAGTCATAGTAATCTTTTGTACAATGTCGTACATTATTAGACAAATTATCGATGTATGATACAAATAAATCATGTAATACTATTCATCTTGATGAGCTCATTTTCGTGAGAAGTATGCAAAATGCACCATGAACATTCCGAAAACTTGCCCGGGATATTTTCATATCAAACTTAGCCGTTTGTTAGTTTCCATACACATATTCGTTGCGCACTCATTGCGAAAATTAGCACATCATCCCAGACTAATATCCCTACCGCAACTCACTTGCATGGTCAAAATGTTAATTAGAGTAGAATGACTACCACAAACGCCTGTTGCTGGCTATAGCCTGACTGATGTGCAACACCAGAACCAGACCCCCGCCATGTGCTGGATATAGCCTCGCTGATGTACAACACCACCAGCAGACCTACCTGACAGCCCCGCCTGGTGCTGACTATAGCCTCGCTGCTGTACAACACCACAGTAGGACCTACCTTACAGCCTCGCCTAGTGCTGCCTATAGCCTCGCTGATGTACAACACCACAGCAAGACCTACCTGACAGCCTCGCCTAGTGCTGCCTATAGCCTCGCTGATGTACAACACCACAGCAAGACCTACCTGACAGCCTCGCCTAGTGCTGCCTATAGCCTCGCTGATGTACAACACCACAACCAGTCCAATGAGAGAGACACACAACTGTATCAGAATCTGTGTCGGCTTTCTTCGGTGTGCCTTCCTGTTTGCAACGATATTTCCATTAACTTACGAAAGAGTTATTCCTCAATCTATAAGGAATAAGATGTATCACAATAATAGACATGTACGTTAAGCCATTTAGTTTCCCTTTAATCGGAAGGACATCAATGACCATTTGTTTGGATTAGATGGGGAGGATTCATTTTTTCTTCTTAAATAAAGCATTTAAGAAGATAAAATATTAAGAAGATAAAATATTAAGAAGATTAAATAAAGCATTTCTACCAGTGAAGGTTGACCAGAGGTTAAAAACAGTAGGTTTTGAGAATATGATATTCATACTTCATTGATTCTGTGTATTCTGTGTGTTATTTTAATTTTTTTGATGCTGGTTGTCTGGTTAGCTTGTGAAAAAAGCATACTAGTAGCCGTATATACATTTCCAAAGCATCATAGTCAGATACATGTATCTAGGTGGAATTAGAAGGAATAAACTATCAATCTGGAATTCATTTCTGAAACAAAATTGTTCTCATTGTCCTCATTTTTCTGAATATGGTAAAAGTGATATACGATTTACTGCTCAAATATATAATATTTTCCGCTTCGATAAGAAATCACGGTGTTGATAATTTGCGAAAGCATCTATCGGTATATTACTGCTTTTCTTGAAATATTTGTCTAAATGTCACTAACTGTTTGGCTGTATTATAAACACGGTGACGCATATGATATATGTAACCGGGATGTTCCACGGAAAGGCAATATAAAACATCGTGGATATAAGAATGAGTCCCAAATCAGTAGAATTTATATCTAGATCTTCTGACATTATTAACAGGGCCGAACGAGTAGTGTCCTACTTCATCAAACTTCGCATGACAAAGTGGATTATATATAGCCTTTTGATTAAGGGGGACACCCGAAAACGAGTTCCAAGTTCCAAGTTCCAAGTTCCGAGTTCCAAGTTCCAAGTTCCGAGTTCCAAGTTCCAAGTTCCGAGTTCCAAGTTCCGAGTTCCAAGTTCCATGTCCCGCGTTTAAAGTTCTAAGAAAAAGGTGTTGTCGGTGTTCAGTCAGTACCGTAAAACTTCTAATAAGTTTATTTATCGGGCGTCTATTGATTCCAGTTACACTCTAGACCCGGTGTCTATTAGAACCCAGCGTTTATTAGAACCCGGCGTTTATTGATTTCAGTCGTTGTCTGGACCCGGCGTTTATTGGAATTGGCGAGGCCTGTGTTACGATATGACAATTCGGACGATAGTTTAGATATTAAAAGCTGGAAATTCCCGACTGGGACGCGTTGAACTTGACGTTGTCGATATTAGTATCTATACATTGATATATATGTTACACAATGTACGTAGATCCGGCGTCTATTAATTTCAATATAACTGAACCCCCGGCGTCTATCAGAACCCAGTGTCTATTAGAAGTTTTACGGTATTTCTACACATGCCGCGCTTTTTCAGGAGTTCTTTGAACATTGAGTCTAAAAGTTGCAGAGAGGATCATAGCGTCAGTTTGAAGGCGCAGCACCACTATATGTTACACGTTCGATTAAATGATAAATATCAACTTCTTTTATTAAATATTTGTTCAGTCATCCACAGCATAGTTTGTTGGTGGTGCCTGAACAATTATTTAATGGTTTTTTATGACAAGATCCGAATTTATTCTGTCATAATGCAATAAGTATTATTTTCATTCCCCTTTGTTTTCAATTTTCCCATCATTTGAATTTAATTTTGTGAATGTAAAATATAGAAATGATATAAAAATACATCTGAACTAAATAGAATTGAACGAAAAGCACACCCAAATCCGCAAACTATCCGAAATTTCGAATCATACCCGCGTGGCACTCTGAGGTCCGCGCGTACCAGGCATCAACTTGGAAGGTTAATTTTCGACTTTGTGATATTGAACAGCTGTTGAAAGGTGACACAAGAAAGTGATTTAATGAGTTGGAGAGACCCGATGCAGAAATATAAAAACGATAACTGCACTTTCTTGGGACTTTAAATGCGGAACTTGGAACTTGGAACTCGGAACTTGGAACTTGGAACTTGAAACTCGGAACTTGGAACTTGAAACTCGTTTTCGGGTGTCCCTGATTGAGGGGCCGGTCATTATCTATCAGGTGGAGGTGGGTAAAAACTGGGTGGGGGGGGGGGGGGGTCACATTTCATTTTCAACATTATTGAGGGGGGGGGGGGGGGGTCATACTTTTATTTTCGATGGGACGAGAAAATAATAATTCTGAATAGTAAAATAATTAGGTACAAACAATACACTCAATATCAGTACATAGACTGATTGGAGTACGCGATGGAATTTCGTAACATTTCCAGTAAAACCATATTCTCACTGAAATCGGATCCCACAGAGGACCATTCCGGAACACCAACATCGAGAGATGCCACAATCCGTGTGCATCAGGGCGCAAAATTTATGATTTTATCCAGGAGCCAAAGACTCCTATTTCGCTCCTATTCAACAATTTTTAGGAGCCAATTGGCTTCTAGAATTATATTTCAATATTACTTTACAGATTTTCATCAGCCAATTGGCTCGAGACCTCTGTTGCCTGGGAGCAAATCTGAAATGTTATGGACCTATGGCTACCCACAAGTGGCAATTCCGAGCCCCGATGTGCATTGATCAACGCTCATCACTCAGATTGAAACATTGTCACCAAGAATCAACTTCGGACCTAACGGAGCAGCACTACAGTTGAACACGGTGCCAGCAAGGACGAACCCAGATCCTGTCACAAACAAACCACGGATCAACCAGTCCATACCACCCTCAGCAACATAGCACCCCTTACGATGAACCCGAACTAGCATGTCAGAACCACAGACCGGTTTTCCACTCAAGATTTTGTCAACACATGACCCCACTGAGGATATTCCCCGAAGACCTCAGGACTATCACAAACCACCATGTAAAAAACCTTTCCACACAGAATGGCAAAATAGTCCTGGATCGCCCCGGATGACCCGGGTAGTGAATCTGACTCACATGATTTGGATAGTGACAGAACATTATGAGCCCATCATAGAGCAAACACAGACCTGATTCAAGACTAGAAAAAAAACAGTTCTGAATGGCATGATTCACCAATTCTTGCCTGCTCATCAATGATATGTGGAAGAGCCCTGTATTTTTCGCGAGTTCGCTATGGTGTCCAGTCAGTCCGTGAGCGTTTTCATACATTTTTTCCATTCCATCAGAAATTTCAAAGTCAAGGAATCAACTGAATGATCTTCGACCTAGGTCTCGAGTGTTTCAAGTGGGCTCCAAAACGATGGCCTGTGTAGTGAAAAAGAAAATACTAGTAGTCAGAGGAAAGTGATCCCCTGGATATGGATGTCGGGGAGGGGGGGGGGGGGGCAGAGAGCTGGGGGTTGAGTCTGGCTTTGCCCTCAAACACCTGTCATAATTAAATGCCCATATATAGTATGTATACAAGTAGTAATTGTTGTAATGGCATTCACACTTGAAGCGAAGGAATGGTGGATACACGAAGAGCACAAATCATAAAACACATGTCATAATTAAATGCCTATATATAGTATGTATACAAGTAGTAATTATTGTAATGGCATTCACACTTGAAGCGAAGGAATGGTGGATACACGAAAAGCACAAATCATAATATTCACTGACCTTATAGTATCATAATTTGCGAAAAAGAGTCACAATTCTTTCAGTAGAGATGTAAATAAAGCGTAAAAAGCATTCAAGTATCATATATATTATGATACTGGTGCGTTATAATTGTCATCAATCGTGAATCATAGCCTTATATTCATACATGGGGATTGGGTGGGCCATACTTTTATTTTGGATCTTGGTGGGGGCTCATAGATTGGTTTTCGATATCGGTGGGGGTGGGGTCAAACTTTGAATACACATTTCTCGGAAAAAAACATCCAACCCTCCCACCCAGTAAATAATGACCGGCCCCTAAATTTTGAATTGAGACATTTGAATTCCATTGGAAGTTGGTGACAAATTAGGGCGAAGTGCGAAATAATGGTCTTAACCTTTTCACTACTGACCCACCCCTCAGCCTCCATACTGAGCCGATTGAAGTATGAATTGATAGGATTTCTATATGCTTGATTATCTTCTATTTGAAGTGTTTCAGAATAATTATGTGTGAAAATAAAGTCATATTATAGCGTGTTATTTCTATATAGTATACTTTTCAACCTCGTTTAATCAGTCTAGGGACCGAACTAGGGACCAAAAATCTAGGGACCAATCAAATGGCTATTTCCATTTTCTTTATCATACAGCTATATTCGAATTTGTAATAAGAAATAATCCAATACATTTTACTTGAGTGCTTGTAGTTTTTTTTATATTTGTGACGGAGTGAATATCATGGGTTTTGATAGTGTTTACAGCATGTCAATATCTTGAATAATTATGGAGATATTGAAGTTTTAGTGAAAATTGTCTGTAGTCCGATCCATTGTAATCGGTACGTGTGACGTCACAAGTATATAACATTAAATACAATCAGTGGACAGTTACCTTTACATCTATTGGTTACCAAAGTTATGGTTACGCAGCGTAACCATCAGTACAGCAGGAGGGATGTAGTATGGTTACGCAGCGTAACCATGAGTAGTGGAAAGGTTAAACTAATGTATGAACATTCACAATGCCATGAATAACTTAAGAGTCGAACTGGATAAGAGAATGCTATTTTTGCGGCAAAGTTTCCAAAAGGACCAAAATAGACCGTTCATGGTAGTGTTATCCACGGATAACATGTAGCTATTAAACACCAATCAATGTTAATTTTCACTCAGCAAACACATATAAATCATGAGAAAACGATCATGTTATGATGTTTGTTTAAACAGTCAAAACGAGCTGCTTAAACATAGGCCTGATAATGTAACGAATGTGGCGAAAAATATTTCAATGTTACCGGTATGTCAATGTCAATGTTACTCATTGTGATTATAAGCATTACAATATGAATGAACGTGAATGTACTTTTTGAGTAGTGCAAGGCTGTTTGCTTCTTACTTGAAGGCGATGAAAGAGAAGAGTGTGACAATCAGCAGTACTAGTGATACCGCCCGTAACACGTGACTGGTCACACGTAGCTCGGAGATGTACGGGAAACCCTAGCACAGGTAACAGCATGTTTAGGCTATATTTTTATCGAAATGTGCAATCTAATACAATTTCCTCAACACACCAATTAGTCGGGCATGTATTGGGAGTTCCATGCAACTGCACCCCCCCCCCCCTCCCTCCCATGATCCTCCGAAAATAGCTTTTGTCTCCAGGTTTTAATACTCTTAAACATTAACAGATATCATATCTCTGGTTGCACATCCATTGCAAAAATAGGTTTTAGGCCAGTTCTCAAAATGACAGCCCCGCGACATGAAATCAACAAAACAAAATAATCCTTGAAGGTATATATCACCCGTCTTTATAGCACAATTTGTTAAATACTTGGATTTCGTTTGTACGTTCAGAGGCCGTCTTGAATTTTATGCTAATTAGTGATACTGCCCGAATCAAGATGAATTAGTTGAAAGACCCATTGGGTGTGCAAATCAGCAGAAGACTTTATTGGGAAAGCCATTGTAAGATATACATTTGAGACCATAGGAGTATCCAGTGGACTGTATTTGAGAGATATGTAAATGAATGTATGATGCTTACCCCTTATGCAGGTGTGCTCCACAAGGAATAGGTTATTTGTATTTATTTTGGTCTAGATGGATTCCTTGTACATGCAAACCTAGAAATGACAATCCTACGTTTTGGACTTATTTGTGAAAATTGTTTGAATTTGATGGTTATTTTGAATTTATCGAAATATTAATATTAGAAATATTTATTTAACCATTCATTTTCTCAAGCAATGTATGGGTACCACGCAAAAGGCGCCGAAGTATAATATATAATATGCAGACATATACAGTCTAAAATGGCCCGAAAACCTATTTTTGCAATGGGTGTGTAACCGCAGACATATTTAATGTTTCAGTGTATTAAAAAAAACCTTGAATGTTGGTTTCGGAGGATTTTGGGGGTGCAAATGGACCCCTTGTACATGCCCCACTAAATAAATAGGGACTGTAAAGAAAGCTCACAGCAATCAAACGTAAAACTAGTTTACTTCTGCATTCCTTCGTGCCCTCATTTCGGGAAATCACCAAGCACAGCAGGCTCAGTAATTCATATATCAGACACCTTTAGTGTGGCTGTTCCATGGATATTGATTGTGCATGATAACAGAAACTTACGTGTTTCTGATGATATTCACTTGCACTGGTAAATGTGAGTATCAATCTATTACCACCAATACAGCCAAATTTTGATGATTCCAATAACAAACATAAAATAAAACATTTTGCAATAGAAACAAAGCCCGACCAATTACTTTATCAAACGACACACTGGCGTCACTGGTAAATCGTGCACTGGTGATCGATCTACTACTTGCGGACAGTACAAAGTCAGACACCTGCTAAATTGTTCATGATGCCTCACCAAGAAAACGTCCAAGCCGTGTTCTCCATCCCAGATAAAAATCTCAGTAACTGCAATAGAAGGTCTATGGGGTATGGGTACTCCCTGCGACCCTCTTTTCTGAGGAAGAGAGAAACAGACGGTGAGTAAGCGAATCACAACGTTCTTGCATATTTTAAGTGATAAATTGTAGAACATGCTGATTTATTGATTTGGAAAAGATTCATCCGGATCTCCCAAGCACACCCTCAAACAGGTTGGACAAAAATTGGTGTGATTATAGACATATTGAAAGATAAAGACACACAACTGAAAACTGAGGTTTTTCATTTGTTGTGCGCGACGTTTTCAATTAAAATCAATATTGTTCCTTTGATAATTTGTGCAATGATGGTGTGGTCCGGATGAACCATGCCCGAATTATATATCTCCAGGTTTCAGCCAGATAATGCATAAAATATGCCCGAACGTTATGATTCGCTTACACATCGTGGTAAGACACGTATCTAATACCCGAGTCAGTATATTGCAATATGACCCATGATGTCGAGTTAATAAACCAATTGTCTACGCAGTGTCAAAAGATGGGCCATTGTGTACCCGAGATTGAAAATATAAATAATCCTACCATTAGATGTTTGCTCATGATATATTTTACGCCTATATTGCCCAAGTCTGTATATAACCTTTTTTCCCTCACAAAATTCACGTTGTCTTGTGGAATAATCACCTGGACGCAACGAAGGGTAGACAATGACCTGTGAATGCAATGCACACGCTCGCCATAGTAATCTGTAGGCGAGGCTCAAAACGTCACGTTATTTTTCGTCGTTTTGTCGTTTTGGGTCCATATGTACGGAAGCGTATTACCGCCATGCAAAATTTTTTTTTATCTCGCCGTGGCGAGTTACTATCTCGCCGTGGCGAGTTAGCATCTCGCCGTGGCGAGTTAGCTATCTTGCCGTGGCGAGTTACTATCTCGCCGTGGCGATTTACTATCTCGCCATGGCGAGTTACTATCTTGCCGTGGCGAGTTAGCTATCTTGCCGTGGCGAGTTACTATCTTGCCGTGGCGAGTTAGCTATCTCGCCGTGGCGAGTTACTATCTCGCCGTGGCGAGTTACTATCTCGCCGTGGCGAGTTACTATCTTGCCGTGGCGAGTTACTATTCTGTCTTCAATAGCATCGTGACGTAGCCCCCAAGGTCATCTGAGATTAATTTCAAGGTTACCAAAAAATGAGCCCTTCACATAATTGTGACTTCCTACATGTTTAGCATATGAACCCATAATACGAACTTATAAAAGTTTCTCAAGGGTATCTTATGGCCAATCTGTGCAATTTGGTGTAGCTATAACTTTTATTCGAGCACTCGAGGTCTGCTGGAGTCAAGTCCATGTTCATCAGAAAATGCACCACACATTAAATTGAATAAATTTAGGAAAGGATAGGATAAATAGCTATCCTGTTCTAACCCTGATTCTATTAATACAAATCCAGCCTCTATCATGAAGCATTCAGCGTTCAGGCGAGAGTTTTTATAAAGTGGTCATCTCGGGCCAATAATGGACGGAATTGACCGTACAATATAACGTGAACTGGATATAGGTTCTGGATAGAACGTTTTACGGTTGTTTGAGCTTATACATATATGGAACCTCAACAGTTTCATTTAAAACCTTTTTGAAAGGTTCTTTGTGTGGAACCTTTTTCACGGAACCTCAAAGGTTCTTTGTAAAGAAAATTTGGAATTATGACATGAGGTTTTTGTAAAGGTTCAACCCGGGTTCTTTCACAACCAGTGAATTGAAGCTTTTGGGGGTACTTCAAGGTACCATCAAATCACGTTTAGGTTCTTTGAAGAACTCTCCCTGATTCGAATATGTTTCCATAAAAAAAATCAGTTCCATATTGACCCATTTCAGGTTCTTTGCAGGTTAGGTAAAGAACCTCCAAGTGGTTCAATATTTGTTCACTCCAAAGTACTCAAGTTTCTAAATAGAACATTTCAGGTTCTTCAGAGAACCTTTCAATTGTTATCAAAAGAATATCCTATGGTCCAAAATAAGTTGTTTGAAACACATCAATTTCATATTGAACCTTCGAAAGCTCTATAGTTAAAAAAGTAGGTGTATATTTATTTATACGCATAAATCGGGAAAATACTCTGAGTCAAAAACTTTTCACTCCATTCATGTAAAATGAACCTTATAAGAAACTCATGAGTCCAAACTAGGAGGTAATAAGTCCAAATAAGTCCGACTTGGGACACTGCTGAGACCAATGAAGACCTTATCCAGCCTGGGAACGTGGGAGAGCCTACAGGGGACAATGCTGACACAAATGAAAACCTTCCTAAGTAAAATCGATTCCTAAGCTGTAAAGTTGATAATAAGCGAGATATTAGCCATTTTGTCCTGTGACCTTGAAAATGAGGTCAAAGGTCAAAATCAACGTCATCAGAATTTTAGGCATATATCATTCCTATATGTCCACAATTAATTCCTAAGCTGTAAAGTCGATAATAAGCGCGATATTAGACATTTTGTGCTCTGACCTTGAAACCGAGGTCAGAGGTCGAATTCAAGGTCACGAGAATATTCCGCATATATCATTTCCTATATGTCCACAATTGATTCCTAGTCTCTAATCTCAATATTAAGTGAGATATTAGGTATAATATGTCCCATTATAAAGCATAGGAGAATTTAACATGGAAAAGTCCCATTTGGGCCAAGTTTGGGCCAAATTGGCCCACTTCGAGCGATTCAAGCGCAACGAAATTTATAGACATCATAGGAATACATATGAGGAGTGTTATGTATCAAAAAGAAAAAAAGTTACTGAACAGATTTTAATAAAATGGCCGCCAAAGTCCAAAATTAGGCATTTTTTGTCCAAAACGGCCGCCATTTTGAAAAAAAATTGCGAAAATCAAAAAACTAAAAAATACTTCCCTCTCGAAATATTTTTAGGCCTTTTAGTGCAAAATTTGAGAAAAGAACGATCGCAAACTTTAAAGATAAAATTGTTGACGGACGGACGCCGGACGGACGCCGGACGGACGGACGACGGACGCAACGCCATGGCAATAGGTTATCGGACCATAGGTCCGGTAACCTAACAATGATAAGAAGCCCAAATTCAAGTCTCCATAGCTCCGTCCCAGAACAAGATGAACCGGGCGTCACAGGGAAGAATCCGTTGGATCTTCCCAAGGTTTTCTGGTTGGAGGATGGCCTCAAGGTTTCCTTGCATCTCATCCCTTCCTTCCTAGTAAAAACTCAGCTTGCCTTCTCTCCATCGTTGGCCTTCACGATCCCTGCCTTGGCTTCGTCCTTAGGCCCGAATCTGATAAAAGACTGTATTCTATGCTCGGTGTGGGTTTTGCGCTTGTTACTTAAGTGAACAAAAAATCTGTTTGTGAACAAAAAAACGTCTGTTGTTCATATCGCATCAGTCAATATTCCACCGAGACATACGTTCGCTTCCTATTCGTCCTGGATTCAAAAGTGTATCCAAATTTGTTATGACCTGGCGAAGCAGGACTCCACTTGTTCGTTTGAGGTAAGTGCCCATGACATTAGAGCCATGGCGGCCTCCCTATATGGGATGTGTTCCTCTCGATCAAGTGATGTTGATGGCAATCCCATAACACCTTTACCTCTTTCTACCGTAGGGACTAGATATGGACGAGATGTGAGGGTTACCACCTCAAGCCCGTGGTAGCCGTGCACGGTGTCGTCACCCTGTGAGGTGGATGTGGCCCACCTGATATACGTTGCGTTCACTTGTACATATGTTGCTGTTCCACGGTTTCGAGTTAAGGTTCGTTAGGGAACCCATTGGAACCTGTTTTTCTAAGAGTGAATAATATGTATCTTGCTGTGCAGAAAAGTCGCAGTTTTCATCAGAGCGACATTGTGAAAGCTGCCACTAGAAATGAGATGCATAAATATCAGTGACCTGGAAAGAATACTCATGATTTAGTGATCCAGTACTGAGTTAGTGGCACACATGTAATTTGAGTGCATGAATGGCGTATCTCATACCAACGAAAAGACATTTTGAACGTAATTCGTGGATGAGATTTCGCATTATACTCTATAATTATCTCAAACACACACTTTGGGAGGGGGAGTCGATATTCGACATTGTCGTCGAGTTACTTCTTTTCTCCATCCACATAGATCTAACATATTCAATATTTCTGGAAAACGTGTCCAGGCATTGCTCAACCAACTCGTTCACAATCCCAGCGATTCAATGGAAATTGTCATCCCTAGAGCGCATACAGGCCATGCGTGTCAAGAGGGTTGATTTTATCATCATTTCATCATCAACTCATTAGACAAAATCGATAGGTACATACATCAAATGCGTATGCAACAATCATCAAAATCGTATGAGAAATGGGACCTGTAGAACGCTCTACACAAATTTATTTGGGGTGGAGTGAATCCATAGTATCTGCCGACCTACGTTTGAGGAATACAATGACACACCAACGACGAGTTAGTAATTCGCCACGGCAAGATAGTAACTCGCCACGGCGAGATAGTTACTCGCCACGGCGAGATAGTAACTCGCCACGGCGAGATAGCTAACTCGCCACGGCGAGATAGTAACTCGCCACGGCAAGATAGCTAACTCGCCACGGCGAGATACTAACTCGCCACGGCGAGATACTAACTCGCCACGGCGAGATACTAACTCGCCACGGCGAGATAAAAAAAATTTTTTGCATGGCGGTAATACGCTTCCGTACATATGTATAGGGCCTGTAAGAAATGGCCGCCCTGTGAAATCTCAAATTCCAATGTCACGCCACTTTAGGCTCCATAGGTATACAAATTATCTATATGTTAAGTATGTCGGTGCCTTTTGTGTGGTACCCATTGCTATGAAAAAAACATATTTATACAATATTTAAATAAAATCACTAAAATGTTCATAATTTCGGTAGAGTCGATCGAGAAGTATCTTTTTTTTACGAGGGGGGGGGGGGGGGGGGTCTCTACCTAGGTTACGCAAGTATAGGGTCAACGTTAAGACGTCGCCTAGCGAGTATAACTCATACTGTATTATCACTATGAGGTAACACAGAAATATGTAGCTCTACACACCACAACGTCTGCAAAGACGCCGAAGTAGCCGACCCCAGAACAGCTGCACTCCACGTGTGTCAGCTCAGTGTCCGTGTACTTCAACTCAGTGTCTTCGCACATCTCCAAGATCATCGACGGATAGTCCTCTAAATTAGACAATGAATTTGAAATCTGAGAATCTAAATTCATCCACGTATCTACCGGGACATGTCTAAAACCCACGTGTATCACACTACAGGTTTTCTTTCGTAATTTAATACTATTTTGTTCATGTCAATGTGATGTACATCAAACTCTGTTCCCGTTTTCACCACCTGAAACCCTTGTTTGGTACTACTCACCCTAGACAAAGAAATGTCATTCCCCCCCCCCCCCCCCCCCCCGAGTCATTTTTGCAAAAGTAGACGGACAGTTACTTCTTCGATCATATTCAACTTATCTCAGCCACAATAGTATTTTCTCAGCACCAACTGAGAATTAATTTTTAACCCTAACCAGACGAGTTTATAAAGCACTGCGGTTGGTCTCATAATGCAGGGGGTGACACTTCTTATGTCCAGTGTGTGTACATACTGACTGACCTATGCTGATAGGCGGGAGTTTATTCCACATGGCGCAGTTTACACTTTCGTCTTTGATCTGAATGCAAGACAGATAATATTAGTATACGATTTGGGAAACCGTATTTGCATATTTACATTCGGTTGCATTATGTGTCATTGCATATTACAAGAGTACGATCTTCAACTGTCTTTTGGGGCAGCCAAAAACTGCAAGCCTATGGCCAGCTGTATGGGCGCGGATTGGGAATTCTTAACTGCAATGTTCTGGGGGCGGGGATACGGTCTGGATCTACCAGAAAATTCACACAAGATGTCTCATTCAAAAACATTCTGGCTGGCTACAGAGATAATTGGGTTTTGGGGGGTTTTTTTTAGATTACCGGACCTATGGTCCGATAACCTATTGCCGTCGCGTTGCGTCCGTCGTCTGTCCATCGGTTCACAGTTTTAACTTTGAAGTGTTCCGATCTCCCTGAAAATTTTTGGGAAAAATACCTTAAAATAATTCAGGAAGGAGGTATTTTTTAGTTTTCTATTTTCTACTTTTTCACGAAATGGCAGCCGTTTTCGTCGAATGACGCTCAATCTTGAAACATTTTATCAAAAACTGTCTGATCACCTTTTTAATCAATTTTTGTTTTAAAAATTCCTCTTTGTACTTTTGTGACGGGTATAAGTTTTTTACCATCGAATCGCTGGTCTCCGTGTGGCGGCTATTCTGAATTTTTGACGGGTCGCAAGTCGCATTACTATCCATTTTGGGCCTTTTCTGGGCAAAAAAAAATTTTTCACCCTTCGAAAAAAAATTTAAACGGCATTTTTTTCCTTCATAAATGGGAGCTGCTACAACTGTACTCATATAACGCATTAAGATACAGCTTAGATATTGGTACTTTCAAATAGGAAGTCATATATGGCGATTCGTGTGGTGACCTTAAATTTGACCTTCGGTGACCTTGAAATCATCAAAACAGCCAATTTCGGGTAAAAAAAAGCCCAAATCTAAATAATTGAACTTTACCAAAGACAACCTTGAAGGCTAAATCTCAAAGTCTCGCTTGTCATGAAATGTATAAATTGACCTCTACAGACAATATACTTGTTGATACAGCCTATAAATGTTTGTCTTTTGAACATATAGGAAGCCATAATTATGCACTCACACCTGATGGTGCCATTGAAGTTAAAAAGATGACCTTGATTGGTATCAGTGTGATATGTCATCTGCAATGCTTGTCCGGTAACCTGTCTTAGCCCTTGGGCTAATTTTTTTTTGCACTGTGGATTACTTTTTACAAACATACTCATCGTACATGAGCGATATTTACAGTTTTTAGTGAAAATGACACAAATGAGTTTCGGTATGGTGTTCAATGTGCATGAAATTTTACACACTGTCTGCCCTTGGTGACTCCAATTGGGATTAACATGTTTGACATGTTTGGATTAACATGTTTGGTCGGGCCTTGCTTCGGTTCAGGATTTTTTTTCTTTTTAGGTTTGAATTGAAATCATCAGATCCTATGGCGTTGGTTGATACATACATTACTGATATCATCCAATGCAAAACGAAAGTGTATGCGAGGCTGTGTCAATGTGTTCCCTCCGGTGCTGACGTACAACATGGGCCCGATAGATTCTGGGCCGTGTCGATGCGATCTCCTAAATCTTGGCGGTGTTTTTACAGCTATGACAGGCGGGTCCACTTCCACGGGTAGTGCAACTGCAGTGGAGTTTCCTCCCCTCTGGTTTGAATGGTTGTCTTGTGGCGGGGGTAGGATTGGCCTGTCCTCGCTGTCTAGCGATTCGGGTAGTGTCTCTGTAGGGATGGCCCGGACACGTTCGGACAGCAGCTCTATTGGACCCTCTGTCCAGAGAGCTTTATCACCAATGTACAGGAACTTCCACGTAGCGTTCTCTTCCTCATGAAAAACACATGTTTCGATTCATAATGAAACTACGTTTCAATCGTTCATGTTATTAAACCGATATTGTGCTGACAATCATCAACTCTAATCGGGTGTATTTCTTCAGTACATACCATAGTTGGCTTCCACCGAGATCTTCACCATCATACTTCCTTGTTTCTTCGCTGCGAAACTGACATTCACCTAGTTTTCTGCTGAATCCACACGTCCAGGACTGGATACAAGGCTATGAGTCTGACCCTGAAAATGTAGCTTATCGACGTTTGACGTCGGTAGCGAATTGACTATCGTTGTCAGGGCCCATACAATCCTGAAACAATTAATGAAATGAACATGGAGGTTTATCACAATATGGCACATTTACAGAAATTGGTTACTGTAATTTGTGTGGTGATGTTGTTTTGCGCATTTTAACGAGTTTTTACCGATGGCGTTCTTCGATGCTGAAAGATCCAGCTACAAGCAGCCAATCGAAGCAATTCAACTTATCCCAGATTGAATCGTGCACGACACTCTCTGGCGTTGACATAGTTACTCCGCCATAGCACACGGCCAGGACATGTTCCACATTATCCGGGTATATTTCCTGATCAGGATATTTGACGATGGTGTGCATTATCTCACGAACCCTCCCCGAGAACCAGTTCTGCATCACATCTCTTGGCATCATAGAAATCATCTTTTCGAGTGGCTCGATTAGCGAGTGCTCATACCATGGCTTGTCTGGCTGCCAACTCTGTGCCTCCGTCTGTAACAAAGGGAACCATGGCGGACCAATCAAGAAATAATATCCAAGGCAGTTGATGCGTGTATATAAAATTGATTTTATAAGAGTTAATAGGGAAAAAAACAACGCCCGTAACTTTTTTTGGGCACCACAGTTGCTGAATAGTGTCATACCCACACATATTCGTTTAGTGAAACTCACAATATATATGTCACAAAGTCTTGCTTTTTTACCGTGTGTGCCAAGACGTCAGCCATGGTGCCTTTGAGTATTTCTGAGAGTGGAGGTTCGGGACATTTTTCATGCCCGGTTTCACTCCACGCCGGACGTAGCACGCCTTCTGTTGAGTTCATGAATACACACTCGTTTTCCGCGTACACATCTCCCAGGGGTGCATAGGGACAAGGCAGCCGTCTGCGGAAACCTACACCTACCGCGGGTCATTTTATTCGACCCTTTCTTGTGGAATAAGTAGAGTGTTCAGGACACAAATCTGCAATGCGTAAGGTAGCGAGACAGTGCTTCACGTGTACAACTTTTGGTGTGGTAAGGTAGCGAGACAGTGCTTCACGTGTACAACTTTTGGTGTGGTAAGGTAGCGAGACAGTGCTTCACGTGTACAACTTTTGGTGTGGTAAGGTAGCGAGACAGTGCTTCACGTGTACAACTTTTGGTGTGGTAAGGTAGCGAGACAGTGCTTCACGTGTACAACTTTTGGTGTGGTAAGGTAGCGAGACAGTGCTTCATGTGTACAACTTTTGGTGTGGTAAGGTAGCGAGACAGTGCTTCACGTGTACAACTTTTGGTGTGGTAAGGTAGCGAGACAGTGCTTCATGTGTACAACTTTTGGTGTGGTAAGGTAGCGAGACAGTGCTTCACGTGTACAACTTTTGGTGTGGTAAGGTAGCGAGACAGTGCTTCACGTGTACAACTTTTGGTGTGGTAAGGTAGCGAGACAGTGCTTCACGTGTACGACTTTTGGTGTGGTAAGGTAGCGAGACAGTGCTTCACGTGTACAACTTTTGGTGTGGTAAGGTAGCGAGACAGTGCTTCACGTGTACAACTTTTGGTGTGGTAAGGTAGCGAGACAGTGCTTCACGTGTACAACTTCTGGTGTGGTAAGGTAGCGAGACAGCGCTTCACGTGTACAACTTTTGGTGTGGTAAGGTAGCGAGACAGTGCTTCACGTGTACAACTTCTGGTGTGTATATTCCCTCTACCAACCAATGGAGACAACGAAATTCGGGAAGTAAAGACTACTGATATGTACCACCAGGCAATACATTATTAATGAATAATGTTTTCTCTGAACACGGGATTTCAAATTGAAAACTGTACAAGTATCCAGGGTATAACTATACATATATATACAGCTGGAATGAAATTTGGTTGTACCAGTTGCAGCCTTGCAGGACATATGGACCAGTCAAACAAGATATACAAGCTAAATATTATACATAAAAATATCCCAAGTTCTAAGAAAAGTTGGCAAAGAAATGTATGGTGTTGAGCAGCAAATGTTATTTTTCACCAAAAATTGCTGTTTTGACCTTTCGATATCATTGTAGGTCAAATTCAAGGTCACAAGTTAAGCCTCCATATTGTTTTGTTTTGTTTTCATTTGAATATGCCAATACTTATGCTCTATCTTGAAGTATTCTAAGAGTTTACTCAATACACCTCCAACTATTTTTAAGTGTTGTTCAAAAAGAGCAGTAACGCTTGTAGCTAACTACGGTTTATCGTTGTAGTCGATACAACTTCATCAGGTGAAATGAAAAACAACAAGACCCATTGCACAAGAAATTAACATAGAGTACAACAATACATGTAAGAAACCTTGTGGGCCCAAGTATCATATACTGCGCCTTAATACTACTCGTCCACTGAAAGCATACCATTTAATCCTCAATGGAAATAGAGGAAAGCGCAGGATATGAGACTTGGGCCATCTTGTGTTTTGGTGAGTTAAACTGAGTGTAGGTGGATATAATCCTAAGCCTGGGGAGGTTGACTAGAAAGTTTGTCCATAGTGTGAAAGAAAACCACGATCCCTGTTGAGACCCTGGCTGACTACGGAAGCGTAGAAGGGCCACCCAGGAAAATTATTTTTTTTAAATTCCCGACTTAGTAACTCGATAATATCGACTTAGTATCTCGATAATATCGACTTATAACTCGACAATATCGAGTTAGTATCTCGATAATATCGACTTAAATGTGGAACAGGCACAGGAAGGAGATTTATTTTTTTTTAAATTCCCGAGTTAGTAACTCGATAATATCGACTTAGTATCTCGATAATATCGAGTTAGTATCTCGATAATATCGAGTTAGTAACTCGATAGTATCGACTTACTAACTCGATATTATCGACTTACTAACTCGGGAATTTGAAAAAAATAAATCTTCCTGTGCCTGATCCGCTCTTAAGTCGATATTATCGAGATACTAAGTCGACATTATCGAGTTACTAAGTCGGGAATTTAAAAAAAAATAATTTCCTGGGTGGCCCTTCTACGCTTCCGTAGGCTGACACTGTTGAATTTAGTTATCGTTTTCTGTTCTGCAATTTCTCTGTCGAATCTGTTGTTTCCACTGACATGTTGGTGGACCCGGATTTGAAGATTACTGATGTTATGCCCAGAACTGTTAAAGTATTCTCTGACTGGGTTATGGATATTGTGGTTGTTTGTATCACTATGTGGCCGTTCATACGTTTTCTCACGATTTGGCCTGTTTCACCAATATAAACTACCGAGGAACACTTCAGTTGTGGAACCTACGACAATAGGCCACAATATGTTGATCGCCTTCAATATTAAGGCTGTCGGAAATAATGTTACCATAAATGTATGTTTCAAATGCAATTAAAACTCCAATGTATCTTGAAATGTTATCCCAAAATGTTAGTAACGGTTGCAACATGATCGACTATAACACCAAACATCTTTCTTGTATATATAAGTTCCTTATCGCATGGAGGTGACCTCATGATGATTAAAAAGCACCCATATGACATTATTTTTTCTCCTTCAAAAGATATATGCAAACTAACTCATGTCTACTTACCTGGATACCCTGATATTTGTCGTTCAAGGTTTGTTCGTACTGACCGTTTCTGCAGTGATCCGGTTTGGCTTCGTTTTGATATATGAGATAGTAGATGTCCTCCTTGTAGGGTGACAGCCCTGCCGTATCCTCAGTCCACAGCCCCAAGGAGGTACTAGAGCTCAACTGAAGACATAACAGGAGAAGAGTCGGTCCAGTTCTCAACAACTCTCTGGAGTGCATCGTAAAGTTGCCCAATGATGAAGTGACATGTACAAACGAAGTCGGGATACAACTGGTCCTGTATTGCCTTCCAATCGTAATGCAACGCTGGTTTGTGCAGCTCGATTATATACACGATCTTCTCGCTGTACGTGACAATTTGATCCACAAAATGTCGCCCACCATTCGGTTCGAATAAAATACCTGTGAATTCCATATTCCCTATGGACTCCAGTGAAGTGTCCTTTCACAAAAATAACGAACCATTCACAAATGATTGGCAGCTGACTTTTCCCTTTCTAGCTCAGCAAGTTGTTATTTGCGATTGTATGGTGAACACTGTTTCGCTGATAAAGATATATATGTATATGCCATTTCATGTCTTTGTTTATGTAAGCCCAAACATAAGCATTTAGGATTTTCCGGAGTATAGAGTGCTTTCGCAAGATAAAGAACGACGGACGTAGGCCCGAATTTTGTAAATTCAAGAAAGCGCAATATCGATTTTTATCAAAACTTACTTGAAATATTGAGTGCTTCATTTGAACAGAACTCATTGGATCATTGGAAATAATAAACTGTTAGAACAATATGGGGTACCAGGGTAGATTTTCAAAACAAAATTACAAAAATTACAAAAATTTCAAATTCCAATGATTCTAAATATATCTTCAGACAATCTATATTCAGGAGCTCAACCGTACTGACCGGAAAGCTGACCAAAATGTGTCAACATCACTAGCTTAGCTATACATGAATGACACCCCAAAAAGCAAGTGTGGTATTTACACGTTCGTTTCAATTGACTGAACATATTCAGGTTCTATAAAATCCAGAACTGTTGACATTGAGATTTATGGATGGACAAGCATGGCTTTCAACGTAAACAGTTGGTTTGGCTTTGTTTTTATCCCGAAAACGTTGTATTTCAGGTTTCTTATTGTCATCATCAGAATCTGGTTTTGTAGCAGTTGATTTACGTGATCGATCAACGCTTGTTTGGTTTTTTCTTGGTTTATTGTACAATCTATTTACACGCTGTGTGAAATAAAATAAGACATATAAGTTTTCACAGACATGGAATATTCAATACATTAATAAATTGTTCAAAGTCCAATTCTATCTGCATACTGTGTGTGCAAATCCTATTCTAAATGCTCACCATAGAAGTGTGTCAGGGGTACAGAGATATAGGCCTACGGCACAGCAGCACAACAACCTCAAGGTTCTGCGCATATGGGCATATTATTGATACATCTATCGAGCAATGATGGATGTAATGGAGACTAACTATATCGAATGCAATGTACAACAGGAACAATACTCCAATTATGAATGCAGAGCATACTGGTGGCTGACTTTATGATGCTATGGACTGAATGAAGTCGCCACACACATTACAAGATTTATGGATTCTTTATGGAGCCTTGGGGATAAGATAACCATAACTGGGAAAATATCTAGCTAAGCGGGCAGTGTCTACTACAGTAAAATATAATACATGTACACTAAACTTATCGTCAGCAATATCCCAGTTGGGGCAACAAAACGATGCACCAGTTTGGCACAAAATGCTCCATTGAATAGTGGCGGTCCCAGGTCATGTGACCAACAGTGGATTGGCGCCAAAAAGCAGAGAGCCACCTGGCCACTACTACTACAACTAAGGTTTAAGGATAAAATACTCACATAAATATACCTGTATGACGTGCTGTCATAGTTGTGTTGGTGGTAATAGGTTGATATTTACCCTTAAGAGTGTAAACATTTTTAACACTGCTGTAGTGGTGGGAATACCACTCGTTATACATCCGTAGGGGTTGTAAGTGTTACCCAGCCTCAATATCGTTAATAATAGTGTAGCAATTAAATGGTTGTTATCCGAGTGCATTCACTCTCCAGGATTTGATAGTGTCACAATAATTACTTTGTGACCAGTAGTGCCTACCTACGAAAGAGTATTAGGGCCACGCAGAAAAAAATATTTTGGCCAGTATATCTCGAGATAATATGACGTCTTACTTCAATATCTCGTAATAGTATGACGTCTTATGGATATATCACGGGATGTTATCACGTCATATTCCATTATCTCGTCTTATTATGTCGTCATATCTCCACATCACGTCATAAATCCACATCCTACATCTCGTCTTGATATTCAGTTGTATTATGTCGTCATACTATCATGTCATATATCTCGTCTTATCTAGAGATATCTCGTATCATATCACGTCATAAAATAGAGTTGACATATCACGTCATAACATCTCGTCTTATCCCCTATCGGCATCACACTTGTAGAGAATCATAAAGATATTTCTATCTTGAGCTTACAATTCACTTCTTTTGACAAATATGAATGTTTTTTAAATGCTCATGCCCCGATATGCAACACATACTGAGGATTTAGGAGTATGATCTTATAGCAATAGGGGATAGGACGAAATGTTATGACGTGATATGTAGACTATATAATAAGACATGACCTAATACGAGATATTTGGCGTGATATCAGTTGTAGGGACGAGATATATGACATGATGGTATGACGACATGTTATGTCGTAATATCAAGACGAGATGTAAGGTGTGATGTTATGACGTGATGTAGGGATATGACGACATAATAAGACGAGATACTAGATTAAGACGTGAAACATCACGTGTCAGTTTCCTAAGACGTGATACTATGACGGGATATTCACATAAGACGTCATAGTACGTCGTGATATACTGGCCAAATTAATTTTTCTGCGTGGCCCTAATACTCTTTCGTAAAACGACGATGTAGTAGATGTCTGATATAAAATAAACATTTTCAACTAAATAACTACATTGTTGTTTCTTACTTTATAGCTGTTAACGTCATACACACCGGCTTTGTTTCTATTGCAAAATGTAGTTTACGTTTGTTATTGGATTCATCAAAATTTGGCTGTATTGGTGGTAATAGATTGATACTTACACATGTCATTTTATGAATGGTTGTTGGGTGTTTGACTGTACTGTGAGCCATTTTCATAAACAATTTTCAAACGATTTTCTTACGGAACAAGTGGATAAAATAATAAATGCAAATTACCTGCACACTGAGACAAATATTCAGTTATGAAACCAATAAACCATATTCTTGGCCAAACTATCGTGACACAAATTACCGTGAATCGCAAAAAAGGATTGGCCATACTTTTTCCATAATGAATTCTTGGCCAAATAATCTGAAACCAATTACCGTAAATTACATTGAAGAAATAGGTTTGCAAATACTTGCAATGCGGCACAGGCCGTGATTTTGATATGGCATCGTGCATGCTCTTAACACATACGAGTCAGGCTATTGACGGGGTCAGGCTTTCTAGTCTAGTTATTTAGTCTAAAATACCAGTTTGAAACGTCAAATTAGCTTTTGTTAACCTGAACCGTTTGGCCCTATATGCATCGGGCCTTGCAATGGAATATCCCGTTGATAGGTGGGTTTTGTGATCGTGACAATTATTACCATTATTGGTAATAATAGTAATAACGGGTATTGGTAAGGCGTTGAGATGCTTTGAGTCCATCCTTGGATGACTTTAAGCCTTCCATGGTTTTGAATCCCTCAATAGCCATAGGGCCTCAAATGAACCATATTGGGCTTCAAATCACATGTCTGGCCTCAAATCATCTCAACGCCTTATAGGTTCTCGTTATTGTTATATTATATTTATAAATACATACCAATCAATCGCAGTTGTCTGTGTTTTGTGTTATGCTCTCCATCATGCTCCACTCGGATGTCTACACATAATTTCGGAACAATTAAAGCCTAAGTAAAGTCAAAACAGATGTTCGAATTTTATATTGAAGAACACATTGAGATAAACACATTGGTTTTTACAACATTGGACTATCTTCATTAGTTATCAAAATATTAAACTTTTTGTGAGCAATTTAGGCCACATTTTCACGGTGACATTTTGCCTAATTAGCTATTATATTTAGTATTCATGACGTCACACCGGGATATTGATTTTAATTAGTGACTTGGAGTATCATTCTGACGTTGATTTGCACGGTATCACAAAAGTATATTATTGGAAAACGTAGCTATGTAAGTTTATACCATGATTATGTAGAGTGGGACACCATCGTAGCAACCATTCCTTTGATACAGCCCCTAGCATGGTTGCTTAAGGCGTAACACAGCCTAAAAGCAAGATTGGTTTTTAGTAGCTTTGTATGAGATAAATGAATGAATAAACCACCTACCTACCTACCTACCTAAGATAATTGATATTTTTACTTTCTTGAGCCACATAATAAAATGTTCGTGGCATATAGGCCCCTAGCAACCATGGTTGTTATGGGCTTTATCATGAGAATGCTTACAATGGTAACAAATCGAGATAACTACCGGGAACCCCCGTAAATAAGCCCCGGACGTATTCACAGAAGATCGCCTTCAGAGAACTATAAAATTGAAATCGAAAATACGCCCGGGGGGTATATACGTCTGTTATGAATATACAGTGGATCTGTTAGCCCGCGCTGTCGAATTCTGATTATATCGTTAACAGTAGCACTATGCACTTACATGTGTTATGTACATGTGTTATTATTATCCTGGAAAATATTACTACTGTCGATATCAGCTTTGGTAAAGAAGAAAATCGCGAAATTTGTTTCTCAGAAAATATGATACCATATACCAAAGAGAGAATAGTATAACAGCTGAATATTATATGTAGAATCTAGGTATGAAACGATGTCAAATTCATATTATATGTAGGCCTCGGTAAAACGGTTAACTCACATTATTTATTGGTACACTGCTTGGGGAATACAAAGCATGCAAAAAAAATACGGTCCGGGCGTATTTTCGGAAAGCTCTTCCGTTAATACGCCCATGGGTCAATTATCGGGAGGGGGTTTTATCTTATTTATGGGGGTTCCCGGTAGATATTGCATATATTTCATCTTGAACATTAAAGATATTGAATTAAACTGATATCTTTATTTAAATATTTGATTTCAAGACTTTAATATAGCTAAATAACATGTATTCCCGTTGTGACGTCACACACATGAATGCTCATTATAATACTTAATTAGGTATCGATTTTTGGTTTAAAAATGTTATGAAAATCCTCATAATGAGAATCCTCAATCCTCATGAAAATCCTCATAACTTTGGAACTAACAAAGATAGTGACATGCCGTAAAAACCACAAAGATCAGTGAGATGTTCTATTTTGTGTGTTAAAAATGAGTCCTGAGACAATAACATATTTGGACTTTAAAGCAGCTGCCTTCGAACCAGTCATTATTTTTTTGAAAACTATCTTTCATACTAAACATGCTAAACTACCTGAATGAAACATAACTCACATCAAATGTAATGAAAATAACCAGTCCTCAGGGAAATTTTGCTCATTTGAACAGGCGGTTCTCGCGTAAATACAGGAACTGTATCCACCATGCGCAGATGTAAACAAAGCTTAGAAGTGCAAGACTGACAATTCCACGTACATCATGGTATATCACTGGTTATTTTCTCGCAACTACACTATATATGCACATACGAACTGGAAAATGTACTCGATGTGGACTTTAAAGCGTGATTTGAGCATTTGTTTACATTCGGGTTTGATGGATACACTTCGTTTGTTTATTTACAAAACCGGTACAAAATGGGCACTGAAACGGATGAAAAGACAACTTGGACGGACTGTAATCGTCAAAATCATTGAGCACACCTTTTGTTATATTGCATTAGATGTGTTTAACAAAAAATTGGTTTGGAAAAAAAATATTGCATTCATTCGAAGGCAGCAGCTTTAAGGCGTTATTACGCGAGATGGCTGAGGAACATTCATCCTAGCAAACGAATATCGGGCCACACTACCAGTAAGCTTGTTAATGATAAACAGTAATATCATCCACATGCTTGTACCATAGTTGAAAGCAGTGTCATAACTAAACGTTGGGAAGCCTAGCTTCGTGTTTATGTGGTGATGACGAAAATTGAACATATATTATTCATGCGCAAATGTTACTGGCTGTTATTTCTGCCTGAAAAACATCTGATTCCAGGAGTACAAATAAACCCGCTTGTTTTCATCTCGCAGTTGCAAATGGCTTAGTGATGCGATTGAATTGACCTCAGCCTGAGTCTCTGCTCTAAATACAATAGCGAAATTAGACAGGAAACATCCGTGAATAGTGTGTTACTGTTATGAACGGAAACACCAACGGGAGACACGCTATTATGAAATATATTCACATTTATTTGTTGATCACATGACACTCATGAAGTAATTGAAACCTATCGTATAAGTCGAGCTGCAGACGCAAACTTTGCACTTCACACTGGAAAGCGGTTCAAGATCAGTTGTTTCCTGACTTGATGTGTGCGTGTTACTTCATCGACGAGCAACTTAACGATGTACTCCGGAAAGTTGGCGAGGACCGGCCCGGCTCTGTACCTGTTATGTCTTCTGTACAACGTCAGCACCTGTCTAGGTCTGTGGACTGAGGACACGGCAGAGCTGTCACCCTACCAGGAGGACATCTACTATCTCAGATATGAGAACGAAGCCAAACCGGATCACTGCAGAAACGGTCAGTTCGAACAAACCCTGAACGACAAATATTGCTGTATATAATTTAATTTAAGAAAAATGTCAACCAAAGGTCGATCGGTATGAATCACCGTGCATTTTATATTTTTCAAAAAGTGTCATGTGGGTCTATTGTTTATTATGATGATGTCTGCCTGTGTACACAGATGGCCTGCTTTTAATTAAAATTGCATTTACAAAACGCATGGTTTGCGTGAAAACTGTTCATGCCGTACCGGTAGGCCTAGCTGTGAGAGTACGGAAGTCTGAGGCATCAGTGGTAACATTTCTAGTGAATCACTTTTCTATTGAATATCAGATTGGGGCCTACTAGCGAGTTCGGAGTTGTACAGTAATTGGTTTTCGCGAAAAAAAAAATTTCAGTTAACCATTTAAAGAAAAAAAAATTATACACCCATTTCCGGAACAATTAATTTCATACAGATTCAATACTGCAATGCTATTTCATCTCATTGGCGGATCCAGGATTTAGGGAGAGTATGCACAGCGAACCCTTTGCGACCCGGGGCTCCAGAAGCCATGGCCTTCCTGGTAGCTTTGCTAACTTCCCGGCCTTTCCTTGGTAAAATTTCCACTCAAATACCGAGTGATGCCCCAGTTCCCATTATAATTGAAAACAATGCGCGAGCCTTCCTCGCCGGGGATTCCGCTCAAGGGTCCCTGAATCCAGAGTCTTTTTTTATGTTTTGTGATACCTTTCTGGCCTTTCCTGAGTATAAATTCTACAAAAATGCACTACGATCACCCTGTTCTTAAACATATTATTTTTTTGCGGGGGGAGGAGGTATAGGGGGAACGAGGCCTATGCCTATGGTACTTGCTTCGTTAACACTCGAATACCCACTAGTTACAAATACTATACAATATAAAAAGTCAAGTATTAGTTATGATAATTCCACAATCCAAATGAATTGATTAGCGTAGTACACATCAATGTTTAGTCGAAGGCGAGATGGCCGTTTGGTTACGTGCGAGCGGTTTGTCGCTCAATTTGAAACAAGAGCCGGCATGGGTTCGATCCCGATGTGCAGATCCCGATGTGCGGTGATTGTAGGGGAATTTTGCGGTAATTGTAGGGGGGTGTGCCCGTGACTCGGATATCATGTAAAATGGTAGTCCCATCTCTCGAAAATGTTATGAAAGTGGTATAAGACCATCTTGAGAACGTCATGTACCCTGGTAGTGACCACTCTCGGAGGACCACATGAGAAGTTGTGAAGCGATTTGATTGCTACCTTTTCCACTGCAGATTTGTGTCCGGAATACTATACTCATTCCACGAGGAAGGGTCGAATAGAATGGCCTACGATAGGAGTAGGTTTCCGCAGACGGATGCCCTGCCCCTATGCACCCCTGGGAGATGTGTATGCGGAGAACGAGTGTATATTCGTGAACTCGACAGGAGGCGTGCTACGTCCCGCGTGGAATGAATCCGGGCATGAAAACTGTCCCGAACCTCCACTCTCAGAACTGCTCAAAGGCATCATGGCTGACGTCTTGGCACACACGGTAAAAAAACAAGAACTATGACACATTCTGTGTTCCTTATAATAATTTTCTGACATTGAGTAAAACGGTTAGGCCTGTGGGTAGCGCAGTTCTGTAGGGCGTGTCGGAAATCTTTTTTGTGATGAGTTTACGGATGTTCTTCATTATTTTACATAACTCTCAGGAATCGTTTTTTACGGAAGCCCATAGGTGACATGCGCGTAAATATTTTCTATGTCTTTTCCAGCAAAAAGCTAGCACGTTCGAACGTGGAAACAGTTAAGGGTACTGCGTTCACACGTGGAAAGTCCGAGGTTACCAGGTTCACACGTGGAAGCATTTAACGCTTCTACGTTCGCACGTGGAAACTTCATGAGCTACCACGTTCGCACGTGCAAAGATTTGGGTGTGCTACTGAGCACACGTGAGCTTTTACGTGTGAATGTGGTAGCTTTGAATCTTGTCACGTGTGAACGTAGAAACCTAAATCTTTTTACGTGCGAACGTGGAAAGGTATAAATGTTTCCACGTGGGAACGTGGTAGCTTTGAAACTTTCTACGTGTGAACGTGGAAACCTACATCTTTCTACGTTCGAACGTGGAAGGTTTTAAAGTTTCTACGGGCGAACGTGAAAGCATATAATGTTTCCACGTGTGAACGTGGTAGCTTTGAAACTTTCTACGTTCGAACGTGGTAGGTTTTATAGTTTCTACGTGCGAACGTGAAAGCATATAATGTTTGCACGTGTAAACGTGGTAGCTTTGGACTTTCTACGTGTGAACGTGAAAGCCTAAAACCTTTCTACGTGCGAACGTGATAAGTTTAAAAGTTACCATGTGCGAACGTGATAGCGCTAAATGCTTCCACGTGCGAATGTGGTAGTTTTGAACTTTCTACGTTATAACGTGCAAGGTTTTTAATAGAAAAAAACACCACATTTTTTCCCCGCACATGTCACCTATGGGCTTCCATAGTTTTTCGCTACATGCCTCGATTGCTTTGAAAAGTACATGTAGGCCTAGTTCTAATGATCGCTCCGCCTTGGTCCTCTTTGTTTCAGACAGAGGCACAGAGTTGGCAGCCAGACAAGCCATGGTATGAGCACTCGCTGATCGAGCCACTCGATGACATGATTTTTCTGATGCCCATGGATGTGATGCAGGACTGGTTCTCGGGGAGGGTTCGTGAGATAATGCAAAACATCGTCAGCTATCCTAATGAGGAAATCTACCCGGACAACTTTAGACATGTCCTGGCTGTATGCTATGGCGGAGTAACCATGGCAACACCAGAGAGTGTCACGCGGGATTCACTCCGGGATACTATGGATTGCTTCGAGTGGTTATTTCTAACCGGATTTTCCAGCATGGATGATCGCCATCGGTAAAACATTACCAAGATACAAAATAACCGAGTTGTGAAGGTACTATATTATTTTTACCTTACATGTTCAATTGTGCATGTATTTCGAAAATTCGTTATTCCAGGATGGTGTGGGCACTGACAACAATAGTAGATTTGGTACCGACACCGAACGTCGATGATCTAGAGTTCCGGGGACAGGTTTATTCCCTTGTATCCAGCTCTGTGGATTCAGCAACAAACTACGTGAACGACAGTTTTGTAGCAAAGATAGACGGGAAGATGAAGGTGCAGCTCTCTGTAGAAACAAACAATGGTATGGGTTCAAGGAATTTGTTGATTGTCAACACAACATTTGTCTGAATTTCACCACCTTCGAGCTCTATTCAATTAAAAGAGAATAGAAACGTGATCGACATTACAATTGCAAAAAATTAGCCCAAGGGAACTCGACAGTTCCGGTTACCGGACAATAGTACTATGTTTTGTACTTCAAATATTAACTATTTTGTCCCGTGACCTTGAAATTAAGGTCGCACGTCAAATTCAAGGTCATGAGAATATTCAGCACATATTATTTCCTATATATTCACAATTGAATCCTAAGCTATAAAATCGATAATAAGCAAGATATCAGATATTTTGTCCTCTGACCTTGAAAATGATGTCAAAGGTCAAATTCAAGGTCATGACAATATTCAGCATATATCATTTCCTTTATGTCCACAAATGATTCCTAAGCTGTAAAGTCGATAATAAGCGAGATATCAGCCATTTTGTGCTATGACCTTGAAAATAAGGTCAAAGGTCAAGTTCAAGGTCATGAGAATATTCAGCATATATTTCCAATATTTCCTATTTCCTAGGAATTTCCTATATGCTCACAGTTGAGTCCCAAGCTGTAAAATCAATAATAAGCGATATATCAGATATTTTGTCCTCTGACCCTGAAAACGAGGTCAAAGGTCAAATTCAAGGTCATGACAATAATCAGCATACATCATGTCCGAATGTGTCCACGATTGATTTCTAGTCTCTAATCTCAATATTAGGTGAGATATTAGGTATAATCCGTTCCATTATAAAGCATAGGAGTATTTAACATAGTAGAGTCCCATTTGGGACCAGTAGAGACAATGAAAATGGCTGCCACACGCAGACCAGCTATTCAAGGGCAACGAAACTTATACACACCACAGTTGTATATGAGGGCAATGTTTTGAAACAAAAACCTCAAAACTGTCTGAACAGTTTTTGATAAAATGGCCGCCAAAGTCAGAAATTGGCCGTTTGTCGTCGAAAATGGCCGCCGTACGACGGACGCAACGCCATGCCAATAGTTTATCGGACCATAGGTTCGGTAACCTAAAAAGTGTATTTCTACCACAGAAAAGAACGCTACATGGAGGTTCCTGTACATTGGTAAGAGGGCTCTCTGGACGGAGGGTCAAATAGAGCTGCTGCCCGAACGTGTCCGAGCGATCCCTACGGAGACACTACCCGAATCGCTAGACAGAGAGGACAGGCCAATCCTACTTCTGCCACCGGACAACCATTCACTCCACACGGAAGGAAACTTCACTCCTATATTTGCAGTACCCATAAAGATAGAGCCGCCTATCAGATATGTTGAGATACCAAGGATGTTTTGGGACTTGTCTCACCGCAACCCAGAATCAATCGGACCCATGCTGTACGTCAGCGACGGAGAGAACGCACTGACGCAGCCTCTCGTACACTTCAGTGTTGCGCTGGATAGTCTAGGCGAATTCGAATATGTGAGTCACCGGACCTGAACTAAATTTCCACTGAAAATATTAGCCTACTTGTATATAGCTCTTAACACGTGCTGTATGGCAACGATATTTGTAACAAGTATTGTAGATGAAAAAATTGTGTGTAACTTAGCGGGAATGTTTAAGGGATAAGAAATGTTGTTTAACCATTGTTCTACGGAAGCCCGTTGAGGCCAGATAATTAAGTGGCGGCCGGCAGATGATTATGTGGCGGCCGCCACTTAAATACAATTTCACACCTGGCACTAACGGTCTTCCGTATTGTTCAATAGGTTGGAGGAAACACAAATGTGCAGTTATCATTTCCCCATCAATATTACACGATTATTAATTTTATCTCTGGCATTTAGTATAGCGGAAACGAAAGCCATGCAAGTGTAACTCCATGCGTGGCTTATTTGGCAACCTTAAACGTCCAGCGCAGTATGTATGGCTGATTATATGTACAACCGTACAAATACGATTGTCACAATAGTGTAATAATATTATACTCATTGCATATATCCTTACCTAGATAAAAGACGAGGCTGTCCAGTGCGGCATGTGGTATAAACCCCCGCCTGTTAGCATAGGTGAGTCTGTACAAATGCATGACACAATATGTCAACAAATATTGATAAAATATGCCAAAGTACCAAGAAAACGTGTATCATTTTATGTGTATACGCAGATATATATCTGCCCATGGACCACATGATAACTTTTAAACTTGTGGATGGAGTAAATGAATTTTAGAGTGAATTTAGTATTCAGTCGTTGATAGTGTATTGGGTGATTTAGAGGACTATCCGTCGATGACCTTGGAGATGTGCGAAGACACTGAGTTGAAGTACACGGACACTGAGCTGACACACGTGGAGTGCAGATGTTCTGGGGTCGGCTACTTTGGCGTCTTTGCAATTTTGGTTTGTACATCCCTCTGTGTTTCTACACGGCGATTACGTAAAAACTCATCGCATGATGTCTATGATATTATGAGTCTTTGTGATATACTGAATTGATGAATACTTTTAAATTGTTTGTGTTTTTTTTTTAATTTTGGCAGGAATTTTCTCATCCTATCATTCGACCTTCCGAGAATTTTATAGCAGATGAAGAACACGGCTTGGACGTTTTCTTGGTGGGTCACCTGACAATAGAACGATCTCGCATTATCGGCATTTCCTTAAAGTGGTATAATCGGTTTTTGTTTTCCCTATTGAAAGTATCAATAGCTGTGCTCAGAGCAGCCGCACACTGCAAAAGTTGCAATGCGCACACGAATTTGTCTCAAATTTACATTGAAAATCGGATTTCAAAAATAGTTTCGCACGTAACGGTTCCCATGCAGTCACGCAAAAGAACAAAATAGCTTTAAAAAAATATATATATATAGAAAGATACACAGAGCCCAATCACCTAAACTCGAATATGTATGGTATACCGGTATTATAGTGAGGAAATCCCAAATATTCAGTTTGCTTCTTTTGTGTTGCAAATAACGACAATATAATAGGGAATTTCATGTCTTGGTTTATATTTGGCTTTGTTTATGTTCGTTCACATCATGCGTTTTACGGTATGTTTAGGCTCCACTGCAGGGTCATCTAATATGCTAATCAATTGATTTAAAGACGGATTTCAGAAACCGATTATTCCACTTTAAGCAATAATTGATTCAGTTACCAGTGGCAAATATGGCGGTAGTGAATAACATGCATTCGAAATACATATTTATAGTATGTTTTTGAAATACTATAAGTTATCATGCATGGGCTTCAGACCCCAATACTTCGTGATATCTGCCTGAAGTCACCAGATACCACGACCATGTTTACAGTCGGAATTTAGGGGTCTTCAGTTGATAACTTGTGCTAGAAAGCATCATTCTATACAGTAGATGCTTCCAATATGTTCCCTGTTTCAGGGTTTCCCGTACATCTCCGAGCTACGTGTGACCAGTCACGTGTTACGGGCGATATCACTAGTACTGCTGATTGTCACACTCTTCTCTTTCATTGCCTTCAAGTAAGTAGCAAACAGCATTGTACTATTGGTGATGTGGATCAATTCTAAAAAATGCTTGTAATTACAAAGCAGTACCATTCATAAATTTTAACTGTTCACTCCGTATTAGGAATATAAGCAGTCTGTTACATTTCGATCGTTTTATTAAACTCCACAGTAGTTGTTCTTATCCCATTTCCTTAATATCTGAATTTATGTATAAGTTTGACGACTACACACATGAACTGAACAATAAGTTATGTATGCTTCATTTCCCCCTTGACACTCGCTGTGTGTCATAAATGATCCAACGATTTATTGGTGCGACATTAACTTTTGTTACGCATATATGGCCATCTGGAAAACTTTGCAGCAACAACAGTACTTGTTCCCTGGTTCAATTCACCTTCAAATTATTCATGAGACGGGAATCACTAAACAAATAAAATTAGTAGTTTGACAAATATATGGAATCTTTGTAAGCTTCAAACATTCATCCTCCATGCAAGTAGGAGATGTAAATATATTTTCGAGCAACCGTTTATGGACGATATATGTGTTGTGTATGCGATGTGATGTGATGTGTGGTTGCCATATATGACAAGTGGTTTTTTGACAGGATCTTTGGTGCCTCCTACATCAATAACTGTCCTGGCTCCAAGTTCCTAGCCAATAAGAAATGTGCAATATGCTTGTTCATCGATGTTTGTGAAATGGAGAAGGTTTTGAAAAGACCTCTACTGTTGAACGTCCGTTCATCAAGAGCTGATAACACTAATAATGTTTGTCCAAAGTCTCAAAACCGTCGAAATAATATTCATCTGAACCACACAAACAGCCTTTAACGCATTTTGATGAATCGTCAAATTTAGTTGCTCAACCGTATATGCCTAATATTGACAACTTGCACTTGTATTTCTATACTTACGCAAGTTACTGCGAATATCACTGCAAACAGGAAGACACACAGAGGGAGGCCGACACGGATTCTGATACAGTTATGTGTGTCTCTCATTGGTCTGGTCGTGGTGTTGTACATCAGTGAGGCTATAGCTAGCACCAGGCGGGGCTGTCAGGTAGGTCTGGTTGTGGTGTTGTACATCAGCGAGGCTATAGCTAGCACCATACGAGGCTGTCATGTAGGTCTGGTCGTGGCGTTGTACATTAGCGAGGCTATAGCTAGCACCAGTCGAGGCTGTCAGGTAGGTCTGGTCGTGGTGTTGTACATCAGCGAGGCTATGGCTAGCACCAGGCGAGGCTGTCAGGTAGGTCTGGTCGTGGTGTTGTACATCAGCGAGGCTATAGCCAGCACCAAGCGGGGGTGTCAGGTAGGTATGGCCGTGGTGTTGTACATCAGCGAGGCTATAGCTAGCACCAGGCGAGGCTGTCAGGTAGGTCTGGTCGTGGTGTTGTACATCAGCGAGGCTATAGCTAGCACCGGGCGAGGCTGTCAGGTAGGTTTGGTCGTGGTGTTGTACATCAGCGAGGCTATAGCTAGCACCAGGAGAGGCTGTCAGGTGGGTCTGGTTGTGGTGTTGTACATCCGCGAGGCTATAGCTAGCACCAGGCGAGGCTGTCAGGTAGGTCTAGTCGTGGTGTTGTACATCAGCGAGGCTATAGCTAGCACCAGGCGAGACTGTCAGGTAGGTCTGGTCGTGGTGTTGTACATCAGCGAGACTATAGCTCTAGCACCAGGCGAGGCTGTCAGGTAGGTCTAGTCTTGGCGTTGTACATCAGCGGGGCTATAGCTAGCACCAGGCGAGACTGTCAGGTAGGTCTGGTCGTGGTGTTGTACATCAGCGAGGCTATAGCCAGCACCAGGCGAGGCTGTCAGGTAGGTCTCTTTGTGTTCATGTACATCAGCGGAGCTGTATTCTAGTATATGTTCGCAATGAAAAAAATTATGAAGAAAAAACTTCAAATTTTAAATTGAATCACAAAGATTGAATCTTATAGGCGTGTAACTTCTATTTTCCAGGTCAGCAATATCTTACGTTATTACTTCATTCTGGTATCCCTTCTATGGAACGCCGTGGAGGCTCTAAACATGTACCTGATGCTCGTGAAAGTGTTCAATATCACCGTGTCGCACTTCGTCGCGAAATGTGCTGTAGTTGCCTGGGGTTGGTAATTCTGTCACTCTGTGAGATAACCTATTATAAATGATGTCTAGTGTGTTACTATTATATACAGAGTGGTTTAGAATCGTGCTCTGCATTGATATTCGCAGGTGCTCCGGCCATTCTGGTCGCCATCATACTCGCAATCTATTCTCGAAACTTTGATGGTCTCTTCACGAAGGCATGTAAATTTAGGTAAGATTCAGACTGGCAACCATGGAAACACGGGAAAATCGTTTTTAAAAAGGAGGTGATTTCCTTCTCACACGTGGCACCTGCTTCATTTCCGAATTTGTCCACCAAGTTTACTTGATCACGCAACAAACCCACAGTAATTGATGTAAATCCTTAAACTTGATGAATATGAACTCACACGATTTGTACTCCATTTTAGGTGCCGCCTGAGACCGACCGTTCTAACCTATGGACTCTTCCTGCCGATGGGCCTCATATTCCTCCACAACATCATAGTTTTGGGATTGGTCATCAAGGAAATTTACCGCAAAGACAAGCCTATTGTCTGTAAGCTATTTTACTTGGCACTGAGCTTGAAATTGAAAATACATGACCAATATAAATATCACGGATGTTCAATTTCATTTCGAATCTGAACGAAGACTGTTTGATTCATATACGATTCACTGGCGGGGTGTTTTTCAGCTAAGCGCAGTCACTGGACAACCTTGTGTGGGATAATATCGCTGATGGTACTGCTTGGCTTACCGTGGATCTTTAGCGCCTTCGGAGCTATCGACAGTGACGACAAACACTCGACAGTCGCATTGTTGGAAGGCGTATTCCACGTAAGAATTAAGTGGTCAAGAAAAATTAGCCCAAGGGCTAAGACAGGTTACCGGACAAAATATGCTTTACATTTTAGATATTAGCCATTTTGTCCCGTGACCTTGAAAATAAAGTTCACTGGTCAAATGCAACATCATGAGAATATCCAGCAAACATGTTTATCATTTCCCATATGCCCACAATTGCTTGCTAAGCTGTAAATTCAATAACAAGTAAAAAAAATAAAAATTTTGTTCTTTGATCTTGAAAATAAGGTCGAAGGTCGAATTAATGGTCATCAAAATATTCGGCATACATCATTCCCTATAGGTGCACAACTGATTCCTAAGCTGTAAAGTCGATAATGAGTGAGATATTAGCAATTTCGTCCTGTGACCTTGAAAATGAGGTAAAAGGTCAAATTCAAGGTCATCAGAATATTCGGCATATATCTTAGCCATTTTGTGCTCTTGACCTTGAAAGTGAGGTCAGAGGTCAAATTCAAGGTCACGGGAATATTCAGGATATATCATTTCCTATATGCCCAAAACTGATCCCTAAGCTGTATAATCGATAATAGTGAGATATTAGCCTCTTTGTGACCTTGAAAATGAGGTCAAAGGTCAAATTCAAGGTCATGACAATATTCTGCATATACCGTTTCCTATAAGTTCATAATTGATTCCTAAGCTGTGAAGTCGATAAGAAGCGAGATATTAATCATTTTTCCTGTGACCTTGAAAACGAGGTCAAAGGTCAAATTCAAGGTCATCAGAATATTCGGCGTAAACCTTTTTTCTAAATGTCCACGATTGATTCCTAAGCTGTAAAGTTGATAATAAGCGAGATATTAGCCATTTTGTGCTCTTGACCTTGAAAGTGAGGTCAGAGGTCAAATTCAAGGTCACGAGAATATTCAGCATATATCATTTCCTATATGTCCACAATTGATCCATAAACTGTAAAATCGATAATAAGTGAGATATTAGCCATTTTGTCCTGTGACCTTGAAAATGAGGTCAAATATCAAATTCAAGGTCATGACAATAATCTACATATATAATTTCCTATATGTTCATAATTGATTCCTAAGCTGTAAAGTCGATAAGAAGCGAGATATTAGCAATTTCGTCCTCTGACCTTGAAAATAAGGTCAAATGTCAAATTCAAGGTCATCAGAATATTCGGCATATATCATTTCCTAAATGTCCACAAATGAATCCTAAGCTGTAACGTCGATAATGAGTGAGATATTAGCAATTTCGTCCTGTGACCTTGAAAATGAGGTCAAAGGTCAAATTCAAGGTCATCAGAATATTCGGCATATATCTTAGCCGTCTCAGCCACTTTGTGCTCTTGACCTGAAAGTGAGGTCAGAGGTCAAATTCAAGGTCACGGGAATATTCAGCATATATCATTCCCTATATGTCCAAAACTGATCCCTAAGCTGTAAAATCAATAATAGTGAGATACTAGCCTCTTTGTGATCTTGGAAATGAGGTCAAAGGTCAAATTCAAGGTCATGACAATATTCTGCATATATCATTTCCTATAAGTTCATAGTTGATTCCTGATAAGTTCATAGTTGATTCCTATCGACTTAGCTGTAAAGTCGATAGGAAGCGAGATATTAATCATTTTTCCTGTGACCTTGAAAATGAGGTCAAAGGTCAAATTCAAGGTCATCAGAATATTCGGCGTAAACCTTTTTCTAAATGTCCACAATTGATTCCTAAGCTGTAAAGTTGATAATAAGCGATATATTAGCCATTTTGTGCTCTTGACCTTGAAAATGAGGTCAGAGGTCAAATTCAAGGTCACGAGAATATTCAGCATATATCATTTCCTGTATGTCCACAATTGATCCATAAGCTGTAACGTCGATAATAAGTGAGATATTAGCCATTTTGTCCTGTGACATTGAAAATGAGGTCAAAGGTCAAATTCAAGGTCATGACAATAATCTGCATATATCATTTCCTATTTGTTCATAATTGATTCCTTTGCTGTAAAGTCGATAAGAAGCGAGATATTAGCCAATTCCTCCTGTGACCTTGAAAATGAGGTCAAAGGTCACATTCAAGGTCATCAGAATATTCGGCATATATCATTCCCCATATGTCCACAATTGATTCGTAGGCTGTAAAGTCGATAATAAACGAGATATTAGGCCTTTAGTGCTCTGACCTTGAAACTGAGGTCAGAGGTCAAGTTCAAGGTCACCAGAACATTCAGTATATATCATTTCCTATATGTCCACAATTGATTCCTAGCCTCTAATCTCAATATAAAGTGAGATATTAGGCATAGTGTGTCCCGTAATAAAGCATATAAGAATTTAACATGGGAAAGTCCCATTTGTGCCGAGTTTGGGCCCAAAATGACCCACTTCGAGCCATTCAAGGGCAACGAAATTTATACATTTCACAGGGGTACACACAAGGAGTGTTATGCATGAAAAAAAAAGTTACTGATCAGTTTTTGAGAAAATGGCCGCCAAAGTCCAAAATTGGCTGGGGTTTTTTCGACGAAAACGGCCGCCATTTTGAAAAAAATGCGAAAATAAAAAAACTAAAAAATACCTCCCTCACGATATTTTTAGGCATTTTTGTGCAAAATTTCAGAAAAATTTGATCGTAAATTTTAAAGATAAAATTGGTTACGGACGACGGACGCAACGTGACGGCAATAGATTATTGGACCATAGGTCCGGTAACCTAAAGAGTGAAACGGCACTTTATGTTCTGTTCAATAAAAAAAAATAATAACTAATGGAAGGACACACCACATCATGATAACATAATATATTGCTGCCAGAAAAAAAAATCGAATATAATCCACAAGTCACACAAACGGCCGTTATTATGGTCATTTCTCATCGACAAAACTGTTTTCACTTCTCCATCATTTATCCAGGCGGTGTTCCTGATCTCAATCAATTTGCAAGGCTTGTTCATCTTCTTGTTTCACTGCATGCGGAATGCGGACATGCGAGCCGGCTGGAAGGGCACGTTCACGCGGTCACTGCAGTCTACTCCCTCACAGACTCGGTCGATGGACGCCATCACCAAGCCGCCAGCAGCTGTTCGTCTCAAGGACACGTCAGTCTCTAGTCGCGACACCATCCGGGACACGGCTGACGCATGCGCATCCATCGACAGCGTGTAAAAACACTCGCACCAGAAGTCGATTTGCGGGTAACATTCTCTGGGATCATCCCAGTGGGATGTGCTGTATTGGAGGAAAATCTATTGTCAAGAATTAGCCCAAGGAAATGGTACCGGATAAATGTTAAGTGGTATAATTAAGCTACAAAACGTTTCTTTACTAAACCATTTAGATCTTTCAAGGTCATTTTAATGTCAATACAACGTCAATGTCGAAACGAAATATACAATGTAGCAGAAACATTCGATTCCAAGAAGATTGGGGTTGTTCTGAATAATCATCGTATATTTTACTGTACCGTCGCATAATCGAGGTGTCAATAAGGCGAACAACAAAACCATCAAGTTGTGATATGGGATGTTGGAGTAGGTCTAACTACCCGGTTAGTCCACTAAAGTACACCGGACAGCAACCCGCAAGTGAAAAGAACTATTGCTATATTCGTGAACTGGAGTTGGCCATGAGGATAGATTAAATATCTTGAGTGTGACCGAGATTCCCAGTTGTCAACACACTCAGTTCGGATACAAGCGAAACACTGTTTAAGCCTGCTGATCTCGATTTTACCTCATTCATAACGCTCTGAAATACCTCAGCATAAACATAGTTTTCTATAATTTGTATAATTGGTATAGTTCATGTTTTGAAGGTGTCCTCACTTATCTATTTAAAACAATTATATCGGAAATTTCGTGTCAATGTAAATTCTTTGTAGATAAACCTTGAGCACTTTCTGTACATGAAACACATTACGCCCTGCTCTTTCCATTTGAATTAATATATAAATGTATATGTTCAAACTAAATCCACACAAAACACACATAAACTGATTATGCTATTTTGAATTTCCCAATATTTACATGAATCTACGTATTGTGATCATAGTGTGTTAACATAATATTGTCGGTAAATGTATGTATATGTTGTGTTAAAATAAATGTACTTCATTGCGAAAGTTAACCAAAGGGCTAAGAAAGGTTGCTTTTTTCCGACATTGCCGATTTGACCTTTCAAGGTCATTGGAATTCAAATTCAAGGTCACCACTGAATGCGCCATAGATGCTGTATTATTTAAAAACATTTGTGTATATTTTGTGTTGAAAATAAATGTACTTCATTGCGAAAGTTAGCCAAAGGGCTAAGAAAGGTCGCTTTTTTCTTACCAAAATTGCCCATTTGACCTTTCAAGGTCATTGAAACTCAAATTCAAGGTCACCACTGAAAGCGCCATAGATGTTTTCCTATTTAAAAAGCATTTGCGTATATGTTGCGTTGAAAATAAATGTACTTCATTGGGAAAGTTGGCCAAAGGGCTAAGAAAGGTTGCTTTTTTTCGTTACCAAAATTGCCGATTTTACTTTTCAAGGTCATTGAAACTCAATTCAAGGTCACCACTGAAACCGCCATAGATGCTTTCCTATTTGAATGTGTCAACATTCAATTTTGAAGTATTCTAGTAGTTTACTCAACAAGAGGCCTCTCGGCCTTGACTCCGCTTCAAAAAAATCAAATACTGCTAGTATTTTATTCTGTACGTTGGGGCAGGGGATAATTTTGCCAGGCGTGGTTTGTTACTCTGTTGGACACGCTCTATTCTTGATTTTCATCATGAACCTCACCAAGTCTTCCAGTGGGTCTTCCACAGAAGAGAGACAAGTCGCATTGGGCCACGTCCAGCCGGACAGGAACAGCTAGCATGATTAATTGTACCACCATCAAGAATTATAATGAACAAGTTGTTTCGTCTGTTTCATTTAGGCGATGCAACAGCTTTGATCACAGTTTTCTTTGCAGTTGCATCCTCCATGATTTCGATACACTGACAAGATTTCGAAACATGTACCAATTCAGGCATATAGCGACTTAATTGGTTATATAAATCTTAGCCTACAATTTTGTGATCAGTATACACAGGATTCTATGTCACACAGTATTCTATGTCACACACAAAAAAATCGGTTTTGGTAACTCCCCAGATATTAGTCAGTATTGCCCTTATTCTCCAACTTCATAAAATCGACACACAATACAGATCAAGAGGGGGCACTTTTGATACCTGAATCTGACCATTGCCTTACATCTGATAGGACGACGATCTGATATCTTTGTAATCAGCATGAACTTTAATAATGTATTTTAGTATTGTTGTTATGTTGAAATTTACGAGTCCATGTGTTATGCTCATCAGTTTTGAAGCCTTAAATTCTGCTCCCGACTGCTTCGCTTGCATATATGACTTGAGAAAACAAGCCTCGCCCTACACCGAAACTCCGTGTTTCCTTCCCCCTGATTTGAAAGACTCAGCCGCCAGAAAGTAGTCAGAGGGCCTACAACGCAAAAATATATGAAAAAGTATTCAACTTTGAGATGTTTTCTCTGCAAGAATGGAGTAAAATGTCAATTTGGAATGATTTTGGTGATTTTAATGGCGTATTAAGAAAATATTAGGATACAAATTTGCGGCCAGCACCTGATTGGCTGGATTATTGGTCGTTTGGCAATCATCGGAAACCTGTGCTGTGAAAAGGTCCATAGTTTATCGGCTAATATGTCCGGTAACTTAACAATGAAAACTAGAAAACTGCTGCTGCGTTTTATCTCACACTGATATATTGTGAAAAAAATATACATGTAAAACTACTCTAAAATACATGAATAGAACGCCAAATATTTTCATAACAGCAGTGGAATCTTGGAAAGATTTTGAATTATCTATTTCCGGATGAGGATGATTCAGACAATCATAAATTTGCGGCCACATAATTTTTAAAGGTTCTAATCCTTTAGCCACCTCATGTCTTAAGCGCAAGACTACCAAGCACGACCAAACAAATTCAATAAGATTTTGACAATTTTTTTTTTAGAAAATGACTCATACATTTCGAAATTTAATGTAATGTCCTCACATGTCACTCAATGATATATGTACATGAATCATAGACAACGTTTTCCAGGAAATACGCTTGGTGTGTTTTTGCGAGTGGTGACAGTTGCATTATCCAAGCCCGCTGTACAAATTTAAGTGTCATCCGTCCATATGACAACGAAATGATCACCTGTGTTATAGGTAGACGCGTCATGTCTGTACCGGTAAATCATGTCAATCAAAATATTATCATGCATCATTGATAACCTCCATCGCTTATGACAAGGATTGTATGACAGAAAATCATCCTCAAACACAAGATATATATTCTTCTCCGTATATATCATTAACGCTTTGCTAGGCTTAGGCTATATATGTAATAGACTTGCATGCAATTGGACAAATCTGTCTCTGCTTCAACTTTGCTACATTTGTTTAACTAGAATTGGATTATATAAATAATAGAGATTTATTCACTTCTCCATCATATAGAACATCTTCGGCCCAGTAAAAATTGATCTTCGTGCGATCCAGAAGATTGCATAATCCTGATGTTTCTATTTGCAGGAAATTGTTGTCCGAACTGTTACAGTACCTCATGGTCATGTACAAAAGATTGTCCAAGGGGCATGTGTTCGAATATCTCATACCCTTTGTATCTCACAGTTCCTCCCCAAACTGGGGTGTCAGTTCCACTGTGTTCGGGTACGTGAATACTGGTACTTCTGGCAGCTGAATATTTGGGATTGGAACGGACATTGTTGGAGTGAAATACTTGGAAGGCCTCTGTTTGGAAGACTTTATTTCTGCCCCACTTCTCGTCCTCTTGCACACACATGCCGTCAGAACGTAGTTTAGTTTGATTCACTTATTGGCTAATCTATCATCAATTAGATCGCATATAGGCATTTTTCATTCGCTACACAGAAAATTGCATGTTGAATGTAGGCCTACGCATATTTCGGTCTGGACAATGGACAAAGGACCTTTTCACAGACTTCCCCGCCAAAATTTCCCGAATGCTGTCATTTTCCGACCAATCACAAGTGCTCGATTTCGATTCATTCAACGGTCGTAAACAAAATCTCTGTAGCGGAAATAAAACCGATTTTCGCATCACAATGTGCAAAATATGAAGTATTTTCGTAAGTACAGTTATCATAATGGTCGTCGGTGCTTATTTTATTAATCTGAAACGAAAACAGAACGCATTTCGTGATGCGGGTTTAAACGGTCGTTCTGACATATTATGCTAAAACCACGTGCGGCTGACACGTGCAATCTTTAGCAGAGGCGTAGACACCATATAATTATTGGTCCGGCCCTAATGACACAGCACATAGCGGTCTGGGGGTTCGGGGGGCGCCGTAACCCCCCCGAGAAGAAAAAATGAAATCTACTCTCTGTACGGTGCTCTTTGGTGT
This sequence comes from Terebella lapidaria, assembly GCA_949152475.1. Classification (NCBI taxonomy): domain Eukaryota; kingdom Metazoa; phylum Annelida; class Polychaeta; order Terebellida; family Terebellidae; genus Terebella; species Terebella lapidaria. The sequence continues at coordinate 77,047,253 of OX424555.1, forward strand.
ATGTCTGGGAGAGTAACGGCTGTTTTCTAGAAACTTTCAGAGCTGGTATCTTTTTTTGCATTATCGAGGAAAAGTAACTTTGAATATAAATAGTATTTATGCATAAAAAACTGCATGGTAAATAATACTTTTTTGACACATATAATCCCCAAGCATGCAATTAGCAAAAGATTATAGAATAGACAGATCGACACAAAATAGGCCTGCATTGGGCATGCAACCTAGTATTACACAGAGGCGGACACAAAATGTCCCAAAGGAGTGGACAGTTGGGTAGGCTAACGAATACAACAGGCGTGGGGTCTGGGGCCCGCATAGGGCCCCAGAAACCAACGACTTGTCGACTTCTAGATACTCTTTGGTGAAAATGAAGCTCTCAGAGCTCGAAAATGTGCTGCTATCAAGCAGACACCTTTTTATTATTATCATACTTTCACATCAACAATATTTTCATATTCATTAAAGTGAAAAATAACTATCAGAATAATATTCACTGCTAGAATCTCAACACATTAACAAGTGTGATGATTTTCTATTGCCATATACACTATACTCGTACGCACAACCCGTTTCAGACACTCGAACCCGTTTCTGTGCATATACTTCTTATATATTCTTAAATATGCCGTTGACGTTTATGAATTCAATAGCCTATCTCTAATTAAAAATATACAATTATTTCCAGGTTGATAATAATTGGCATGTATTTCTCCAAGTGAATATACAGACATGTCAATCATAGGCTAATGCCCATTCTGACTTCATAAGTGGCATAAAGAACAACAACAAAATTACTTCACACGTTGTAATTCAATTGACATAAGAATTAAGATTGTGTTTGATTAATACAACAAACAGGCGTGGGCTCTAGGCCCGCCTAGGGTCCCAGAAACCAACTACCTCTCGATGCTCGGTATCGAATTTTCAGGCTCTCAGAACTGGAAATGTGAAGAAACGTAAAGCAATTCCACGAGGGTGCTAAATAAAGATCCAGCAAAATACAGCTTATAAAACGTAAAAGAGAGACAAAAATAAAGTATTTATGTCCTACAAAAAGATGACTTTGCCACATGCACATGTACATAAGAAAATAAAATTAGCCTATATCATATATTCCGTATGCAAATTTGCAATTAATATAATTTCAGGGGAAAACAGGAACAAAAGACACATATACAAAAATCGACCTAGATGCTGTCATCTGGGTCCTGAAATCGAAGGGGCGCGCACCTCTTGCTCCCGTTCCACTCAAAATAAACATTGCTACACTTATTTTATACCCAGAAGAAATAAGTAATGCTACTTCAATATTATCAATAGCGATTACTAGTTTATTTCTCATGAATTATTGAAATATGTAAAAACAATCTCCAAATTATTGGTCCGGCCATGGCCGGAGTGGCCGGAGTGGTGTCTACGCCACTGATCGTTAGAAGAAACTGGTCAACAGGCTATCATCAACAGTCAACAGTGAACAGGCTATCACCCAACTACCGTAATGCAGCATATCACGTACGGTAATAGTTGAGGCGATATATGTTTGCAAGTTACATGTCGTAAATTACGGAGGAGCTAGCTATTCACGTTAAAGTCATAGTAGCAAGGTACCATTATATGAATTTATTCCTGTTCAGATAAAGGCATTGTGGACATTTGGTGATAAAAAAGATGTTCGCGTTACTTGGTAATTAATAACAGCGACATATAATCGAGTATATTGAGCCAGTATTGCAATCGCCTTCTCATGCCGATGAAAAAAATAGCTTCGGCAGTTTCCGTAATCGTGACGTCAGTTGAGGCAAAATGACATGTGCTTTGATGGCTGGCCAAAAACGTAAAACACGTAATTTGGGCGGTCAGCTCAAAGATAGAAAACCACTCCAAAATGCATGAGATTCAAAAGAAAACACGTGAAAACCAACAGATACTGGACATCTTGCAGTTCAACAAACCTCCCTTCTGGGAGAATGAATAGTACTGATTCTAAATATCAAGACAAGAAATGCCGTACTCCAACCATCTCACCCGTTCACTTGAATTGTCAAACATACACAAGGAGAATGAATATGCGACATGCAGTTTACCTTGCTGGCTACATGTACTTTCAGTACTGCCTCAAATGACGTCACAAACCACGTGACCCATACTGAAATCGTGATCAAAATCTTCGGCAATTTACGGAAGGAGTACCTATTTGATTCAATATCTCGAAACCCATTGATTGTATTTGTGAAATTCGTTCGAATTTACAGATAACTATTCATAATGGACTAAATGAAAAGCACTTTCATCGGCATGCTACTAGGTCTTTAATTCGCTCTATTATTACATAGATCTTTATCGGACATAAAGTTTACCTACTTTAACATAGATAGGCTATTCAAGATATTACAGTTAACAAAATAGGTAAATATACAATGAAATGAAAATATTCACCACTAAATATTATAGTCTCGTCGTTTATTTTTGTAAATTTGCTGGACAAAATAAGGTAATTTACGGCAACAGTGTACATAATTTTTCTGCCGTCTTTTCACGTCATTATCCACGAAAATGCACGAACTACAAGAAAAATAGAAATCAAATGTGCTGTGTAGCATTGATTTGTAGCCTATTTCCCACACATGAAAAGAATGAAAAGCCTTATTCGAGGTTACGGAGAATTGTATTGAAGGTTTTCAAGTCAGTATCATCAAAAATTGGATACGCAATAGATGCATTTGATTTACACATTTTCATGCCAAAACATCTACCACGCTAAATTGAATGATGTGATATATGTCCACGCGCTACTAGTATAATGCACGCTTTCATATTCTTTACGATGGTAGGGGTTCATAGGGTGGTAATAAGCCACGGAGTTTTAGGAGCGTGGTTTCAGGTTGTCATAACACGCACGCGCGATCGAGCAGCCTTCAGTGGTTAGTTTGGATTGACGGAATAACCCGACGATTGCCGAATATCCATTGTCTCCGAGTGGCGTCTATGAAAAGGTCCATTATCATCAACTATCGACAGTAGCCTGTTGTTAAATGAAACATTAGCTCAAATCGTTCTCGATCGTGTTAACACAAAATCAGACAAAACATCGGTTTCATTTTCTATTACTACCAGGAATGCATAGCAGCTGACCACCGTGATCATCGGAAGTCAAGGTCTGTTGAACAGGAAGTCAAAAGTGAAAACAGATAAGCTCCGCCTAAAAAAGGTCTGGCTTCTGGGACCCTTGAGCGGATCCCACGCCCTATAGGCGACTCCCTCGCTACGCTCGGTCGCTTGACTCCTCTTACCTTTTGAGTCCCCCCCCCCTTCCCCCCCCCCCCCCCGAATAAATACATCCGCCGAACTTGATTTCTTATTGAAACTACAGTCTCATTGCATATACACAGGGGATACCTTGGTGCAAACACTTGCTGATAGTTGGCTGGAAAATATAGAGATGGTGCACAGTAAGGACCGTGACTCTTTCCTATTTTGGTACCCCCAACGATAGACCTAAGCATGATCCTGTGTAATAATGAGTAACACGTGAGCTCAGTTCAAACATGGTCTCCAATGTTGTTTGTCACATGGGAGAAAAACACATGAAAATATAGCGGTCGATGTTATCGTTACACATTTCTGGAGATACAACAGACACACACGAATATAGAAGTTTCATTATATGGAATCAATGGTACGTGTTCCTGATGAATACGTAACTTCAGTAACCTTTTTTTCAGCAAATCCGAGAAAAATGGGGATAAATGGATTCTTACTACAAATGTCTCCAATACTGCGTTCACAGCAGCCCACAGTCGCTTCACATCCGTGAAACGTTCACATCTGATGGTGATATCAGAGAGTGTGATATAATAGCGCTATGCTCGTATGTGATCATCAATGTACGCGGTACTATTATATATACATTAAGTATATATATTTCCGGTGGGTGCAGCTAGATGTGTCGAAATTGAATGTCCTCCTATTCCTCATCTCCGGGTTACCCCTGGGTTTTCATGAGTGTAACCTGTAGGTCACCTACAAATTGCAGTTCTGATATCCGAGTTATCGCTCGGTTGTCCCTGGCTTTCGTTTTTGGTATAGGCCTACATCGATTGGGATCATGAAACGTGCCACTGCTTGAAAAAACGCGCCACACCCAGAAATCGGTTGGAAACTAAACAGATTCGAATTACCAGTTCCGTTAAGCGAAGTTGGCACAAGATGGGTTATGATTCGAATATGTACCGGCGAATTTGAGCTAATATTCATGACCTCAGTCATGCAACAAAATATCCCGGTTAATCGTAGACTTATATGGGGTGTCAGTCAGTCAACTCACGGGTTTGGAGAAAAACCTGTGCAAGGCCATGGAAGGCATTCTAAAAAGGATGCTGCGCTATTGGCTGATCTCGGTCGTGTTTTTTGTCAGACTCCGTCTTACGGAGTGTCAAAGTATTCATCTGCCGTATACTTGCTTCCGTCTGACGACATCACGAGCATCAATGTTGCACGCTACCACTTGTCCCAAAAAGGTACCAAGAATCCAACAAAGCTATCAAATACTCAAGAGTGCCTGAAGCACCATCTTAAGCATGTACCAGACAAAAGTATGGTATCTTGCGGACGAAGCATTGTCAGAGCTTGAGTCACAGCTGTAGGAAAGGGATGACATGAGGATCCAACCAGTGGGATGCTGTATCTTGTATAGATGTTCCACTCCCCAGAGATTTCACATGTTTCGTCTATTACTACTGCCAATGTCGGAGAACATCGAAATATCAGGCTTCACTTCCTGATTTGCTTCTTGGACCTTATCGGAAATTGCAAATGTGCAATTATTTTACTGCAATCCATATTGCACAAGCAACTACCGGTATATGTATTCCCTGTTTGTTAGTAAGCATGGATGTTTCAAATTCCAAGGGTTTTTTTGTGATACATGCAAAATGCCTTTCCGACGGGGAGTAGGGTTAACTTTGTTATTAATGATTAGTGTTAAGCATAACTTTTTTTATGTCCATTCCATCGAGAAACGATTTGGGAAGATTTTGATGTCTGATACCTTCCTATAGAAGGTGTATGAATGAAGCTATACCCGTTTTTGTTACGAGTGTATTTTTTTTCTTCAGTTTTTGGTTTTTACAAAATTTTCAATGCCTCTATGGTTTTAATGATCATCACGGTATTGTACCTTGTCATTCTCTTTATTCTGACACAAAAATTACTTCTGTATCTGCATTATTGACCAAATTATTGAGATTGTACTTTCTGAAAAAGCGCGGATTTTATGCTCGATGCCTTCCACACAATTTTCCCTTAATCCGTCCTGATTCAAAATATCAAGTCATCGGGCTGATATGGACCAGGAGATACTGTACTATTTAACTAGTACGGATAACATTCTGTAATGGGTATCTCTGGTGTGATTTCATGATGTAATCTTCCTAGTCTATTATAATCATGAACAAATTGCAGTTGGAAAAATATTCCAGCGCATTTGTACAACTGTATAAATTATTCAGAAAAATGTATCGAAATTTATTGAGTCTGATAACACAGGCATGTGGCTGTTCTCGTAACATAACGGTTACCTTGAAAATTGAATTTGACTTGAGTTGAATTTTAATGCTTCACACTGCAACAATCTTACTGAGTTTTTTTATGTGAATATCTGCTACATATCACATGAATAAAAGAAATATAATAGTATTGCTCCAGGATTATTACATATTGTTTGCAGACTGAGAGAAACAACATGTTGCACACCTGACATAGACACGGTCATTAAACATGCGTATAACATGCATTATAACTTAATGACAATAATTAGAAACAAATAAATCCAATCAAGGCTGCGTAGTAGCTACTATTTGCTAATCTTATATTTCGTCATTTGATAATGTTTCATAAACTTGTATTTCATCAATTAATCTGTAGTTTCACCACGACATGTACATGGGTCTATTTCCAAACCGGTGTCTGAGACAATGTTACTGTCCATTACTATTGGCGACGTAAACATCGAGAGCACGTCTTCAATCAACATACTAGGTATAGAATTCGATCATTGCTTGAAATTCGCTCCTTGTATAATAACATATGTAAACAAATATGTAAACATGTGAATGCAGTTTCTAGAATAAAAAATAATTTAGATATGCATAGTAGACAAGCATTGTATAACACATATATATTGTTGCACTGTATGGATGTACAGCTCCCGAACAAATCTCAATAGACTGAATAAGGTTAATGAACGGGCAATCCGCATGGTGTATGATGATTCAATAACTCCATATGAAGAACTGTTACGTTGCCAAGGGTATCTTGATGTATATAAAACATGCTTATAGTTTTTAGCTACAGAAATGTACAAGATAAGCAATAATATGTCACCTGTTTACTTGAACGAGTTCTTTTCAAAAAGTGTAAGACCTTATGCAATGAGAGATGATGAAATGTTAGTCTTACCTAAATACAATACTAAAACCTACGGATACCACTCCATGTCTAGGTACGAAGTTATGGTGTAATCTCGATGTAACCATCAAAAAGCAAACGTGTTTGAAGAAATTCAAGGTCGAATTAAAGAACTATTTATTAGAAGTACCACGAGAGACGCTGATTGATATGAACTTCTAACCTGTAATCCTCCCATGTATGTTTTATCGTTTTATCTTGTGTTGTATCACCATGATGTCGTACAGAAGCAGTGAGCTTTATAGTATTTTATTGAGTGTGCTGCGGTACCGTTGTGAATACTAAAAACGACAATAAATATTTCTATTATATTATATGTATCCTTCCACCGGACTTCACCTGAGGGATCTCAAAGTAAAACGCGAAACGTTTGTAACATGGCATACACACAGATAAATTTTTTGTCAAGAAAAAAAAAGTGTTAAACTCCTGGGCAATGCGACCATCTTGTTTGTTGTAAATACAGTGTGTCCAAATTTGACCCACTTTCCCACTTTCTTTTCGCTGAGATTATCAGATCAATTATAACCTGATTTTTCTAAATCGCTTACACTGTTTTTGCCTGATATTTTTGCGATGCTAATTGGTATTGTTCTATACGTTGGTATCTTCACTTGCATACCTCACAATAAGTTAGAGTATATTAAACTGGACTGAACATATCAATGATACTTGTAAAAAAATCTCAAAGAACAATGGTATTTTGTATAAAGTTAAACATGTGTTAAATAGTGAATTTCTGTACACCCTGTATTGTTCACTAGTTGTACCATACCTTAGCTATGCTTGTGAAATTTGGGGAAACAATTATGAATCAAGGTTACATGATGTAATTACCCTTCAAAAAAGGGCCATTCGAAATGTAGCCAAAACAAGTTATCTGGAACATACATCTCCTTTATTTTCAAGATTCAAGTGTCTCAAGTTTCTTGATATAGTCAAATTAAAAACACTTGTCATTGTATATAGAGCCAAACATGAAAATTTACCTAGTAACATCCAAAATATGTTCTCTAAAGTTACAGATGTACATACTTATAACACAAGGTCTAATTCCCGAAACAATTTCAGTATAAAGTTTTGTAAAACTAAGTCAAAATCTATGTGTATCAGCATAAGTGGTGTCAAGTTGTGGAATCAGTTGGATGTAAAACTACGTGATGCTAAGTCAACTTCCCTATTCCGCACAAACGTAAAAAGGTTTTTTATAGACAGTTATTGAGTTATTGAGTTACAGTTAATACTCAACCTGTATCGTTTAGAATCTATCTATTTAGTCACAATTGATCTCGTATTGTATCAGTTTATTATTATTGAGTGGGTATACCTGCAGTGTTCATACATGTAAGTAATATCAGTATTACACCAGCAGTATATATATATTTTTTCTTTAATGTATCTGTTACATTTCTTTATGTTACTATATTGAATTGGTATCCACACAGTATTATGTTGTTACTCATTGTATTTGTTTACTTTATTTGTTATTTTGTCAACGGGGGTTTGCGTTATAAGCTTTAAGCTTCCAGCCTTCCCCTTTTCACCATTTGTATTTTGCCATTCTACCTAAATTGTTACATGTACTTTGATTGGTGGTGAAATAAACTATTTGAATTGAATTGAAAAATATTGTAAGATTTTGGTGCACACAGCCAAGAAATAGGAGTAATATAATGTTTATCATAGTATGAATTATCAATTCATACAGAGCTCCATTAATTTTGACCCAGGTCATATAATACGATAACAACAGAAAACAAGTGTTCTTGTTACTTTGTTACTTTGTCATTTTACCAAATTGGATTTATGCGTTGAAATACATACCTTCTGTTGGCATGATACAGATCACAGGCCTCCAAGTACTGTACACGCCGCGTTCAGTGTGTAGGGGCCTTTACCGGGCCTTTGTTCTCGTCATTATATCCCTTCTAACTCATCCACAATGTCCCTATCTTGTAACTCCCTCACATAAACAGCATGAGACGTGGTGTGAAGTTGGCACCTCGTTATCACCCCTGGGTGACACTGTCGACCTTGCCCAGGTTACGCCCAAAAAGTTTTCATCAATGACAGTTGGCTGAATTTTCTGTGTTATTTTTTTTCCCAATAATTGGAAAATTGTAAAATCGGAAAGAGAAAGTGATTCAAATGTGTCAACGGCACATCACTGGTTTCCTTGTAGAGAACATAGGAAGGAAAAGTGTTATTTAAATATTAACTTCAAATTGATTTCTCAATATCAAAAGAACTAATGTCTGCTAGTCGTTGGTCAATATTGCGCAGTGGAGTGTGACTACAGGTGATCCTATCCTATACAATGGGACAACTGGAGATCAGTGATCATGCAGGTTCATGTATTACGGGAGAGTGAAATTTTCTGGAGAATGAGATTGAGATTCTGAAAATTGAGAATTTCACTGAGCAATCCATGACATTACATTACATCGATGATCGAACATGTCGTCTGACACATATCTAATCCGAGTTTAAGGGTGGGAATCGCCTAGCATTTGGGAACATCTTTCATTTTGTATTAATCCATGTTAGTCTTTATAGCTCTACCATAATATGCCACCTTCGCCACCCTATATTATAAATACCAAACTGTCCCAAAAGTTGACCATAGCCATTCTTAATCTGGTCAATGAATACTTTGGCCAGAAAGTTCGATCACGCAATGAATACAGACAGTTGAACGTCACTGACAGATAACAATGTAGATCTTCAATTCATTTACATGCCTCGTGGGGAAACTTCCAGGATAGTTGGGCGACATGTTATAGATCACTAACCGAGATTTACTTTTTTAATGATGTCGATGGATATGTAGTATTTATTGGATTTTTACAAGCAAATTTAGCAGATGTAGAAGATTTGTCAGTGACAGCATGTGGCATTCATAATATCTCACTCACTGCAGCGGTCGGTGTACGTGAACGGATTACGCTGTATGTATTGTACAGTGACCACGACCCTAAAAAAAAAGCATCTGTATGAACTTGCTTGTATATTGTACACCATTTCTCTCATTATGTGCAGTGAATTTCAGAAAACTAATTCTCGGTTCGTGATCACGAACATATGAGCTTATTGTTGCGCAAGTATCATCGCGTTTAACACCGTCATGAGAGAGTTCTACCTTGTTATGTGTTGCGTACATTCAGTTACCTATATTCATAGACTATTATATTGGATCCTCATTTTAACATCGTATAAAATACTAAACAAACACGTAGCAACTACAAACCAAATTTGAAATAGATTTGATCAGAATTCGCGGAAATATGGACAAAAACGTACACCTGTATGGTTTGCGTGACCATAAATGCAACCATCCATGTTCTGATCCTACCAGGGCCGTAGCTCCCCTCCCCCTGCTCCAATTTTAAGACCCCAAAATGGGAAATCGGAATAGGGATAAGTAGAAGAGGAAAAAATGAAGGAGGGTGGAAATAATCGAAAAGAATGGAAATGAAAGCAATATTTGTATTGAACGAAACGGTTTCTGTAGTGTTGGTATCCTGATCGGAACACTGATATTTTCTCGAATATTTTTTTATTTGATTTTGGGGGAGCAATAGCTCCCATCGCTCCCCCTGGATCCACCAGTTCACAAAGGACTGCTGTCTGCAGGAGATCACGACAGATTATCCGTGAAGTAACTGTTGATTGGCCGATAACAATATAAGTAATGGACATTATTACTGTTATGTACAAGTAGTATATTTGTCGTTATGGTGTTACCCCACCCAATGGTCTAGAGCTAAGAGGATATAATGCCTACACTGGTCATGTAATAAGGGGTGGGGAAAGCGTGAGTGTGAAGTGCCGGTAGTCGAAGGTATCCAGCGGAAGAGTTTGGAGAATGGTGCCGTCACACGTGGGTAATCGATGACACCTTCCCAGCAATTACTACCTACAGCCGCCTTAGCAAACACAATCATGTCTATGTGAGATTAGGTGTGAATTTGCCAAGAAATGACTGGAAAATCATCCCGAAGATTATCGCTACTTGGTCAATTATAGTGTCATATACATTTATATGTTTCGCGTTTGGAGGACTGCCATATCTCCAGTATATAAGAGCGTGGTTCATCTTTTGGAGCTCATGCCTTCTACTTTCGGGACTACGATTTTCGTGCAACTGACGGTGGGCAAAATGGAAGTTTTCATTTCATTTCTCGAAGTGTCGAACATTTTCGTTTGGCTGACAGTACTCGGTATCCTCCAGACAGGTTAGTGACGGTTTATATACGCAACAATATGGTAAATTTTTATTAATATTTTTTTACTCTAGCCTGCTCGGAAAATAAATACATACTCGGAGTGTATTTATATTTTCAGTAGAAAATGGTTCATCGTCGGAATAACCAAATCTTCATTCGTTTTTTTTTTTAATTTACGGCAAATGAACAAATATGTACTTGCACTTGCGGAAATACATTTTGTGGCGTCATGCACTCAAAACATCCATGGAAAGTCTTTAGAATTAGAATGATGCGCTGAATAAATTAATCACACGGCTTTCCCATACATTTGTTTGCCTGTTAACAATCGTCCCCGCATGGCAATTAACAACATCAACATAATTGTTTAATTGATCAGCCAGTTGACGTTGTCTTGCAGTATTTATTGTTCCATATGATTGATATAGTCTTTACGCTTCAGTGCACCCTTTGCTAACACCGAGCGAATGTTTTTTATGTATGAATATAATAGATTGCCTGTATTGGAAAGGAGTATTTTTTGTGATACAGGTATGTTTAGCTGGTAAAATAGCACCCATAATCTGGCTAGTCTATACGACAACGAAGAAAAAAAATTTAAGTCAGGCACACTCAGTCTGTTGAAAAGTACGAGAATAACACTTGTTTTTTCGTGCAAGACATCCATTACGACATCATCCACATTACTTTTTTTATATCTATTCCGACGAACCAGATGTGACATACAGGATCATATGATATACTATTCCGTCCTGTGCGCATGTGAATCTTTGTGGCATATTACGGAGCGGTGCAAGTTACTTGGGCCAATTTGTGTCTCGATGTTGCGCGTAAAAACATATCAGTGTAACTGTGTTACGAATGTGGGGGTTACTGGTATAAATCTTAGTAGCTAATATCGACGTAACACTTCAGCGATATCGAGGTGTACAGTTTGATGTACACCAATATCAGATAGTTATACCAAGTAGAATAAAAATGACAAGCTGTAATGACATCACATATAGCCCCTAATTACCTCCGATTCCCTCACTATTCCCCTCGGTGTAGCCGGAGCGCAGGACACGAGGGACGACTCGTGTGTACGGCGCTGTGAGGAGTCCTACTTCCCCGGCAAGGCCTGCTACTGTAACGAGGCCTGTGACCAATTCGAGAACTGCTGCTATGACTACTACCAAGAGTGCAGACGTGAGTATAGGCGTCTATCTTTATTGTTTCAAATATCGCACAGGAGCGGGTATTTTAAAACCCTTGAACGATATAGCGGCGAGCGAATTAGCGAACCCCTGTCGGCCGGGGGTATGGGGCCCGTTCAAAGGCCCCATACGCTGAGATGTGGCTCTCCTTGGTTCAATTTCTATGGCCCTGGAGAGTTTATGAATGCCTGATCTAGGGCGGATCCAGGGTTCTGAAGGAGGGCCCAGATGTGAAATGTCGCGAAGCGAGGTGGTGAAGGCCGGGGTTCTGGGGTTTCGAAGGGGTCCTTGCCCCCCCCCCCCCCAAACCTGCCCCTGTTATCATGACAGATATTTTGTTTGAAGATATAACCGATTTCGTTAAATCATGTAAAGAGTTCGAAGTCGTCGCAACCGGCGTGGTTTGAGAAACTATAACTGATCCTCGCGTTAACACCTCCAGGCTCCATCGCCTACTCATGATAATGGATGGCAGTGAGTCGTATCCGATTCCACGATATATAGGGGTACAGACTACATTAAAGACATAATATGCGCTAACGAGTAGGTGTGAATCCCACAGATGTTCGCTATGATGGAAATATGCGTTTGTGTAAGAAGTTTCCAGCAACTTCCGACTTCGGCAGATACAAACAACTGCAAATTAACCACGACAGTTGCAAGCTGATTCTGACCACAGAGTATCGAACAGGGTAATGTGATATCGTGTTGGTACGTTGTCCTTAATGATGTTATCCATTTGTCACACATGCATAATCTCAATGACACCCACATTGTTTGGTGGCATGTTCTGCCTGGAACAGATGGATTGGTTCCCATGTGTACTACGATGTTAGCATTGTCGACCTCTTCGGGATTATTGAAACCACGTTCTTATAGTTACTACATTGGAACAACATCAACTTCAAGATGTTGGTCGAATTCATCCTGTAATCAATGTAGGCCTATTTCTACATCCCATGAAAGAGCACATTATTTACTGACAAAATATTAAGTTAAACTCTATTTACGGAATACAAAGATAGCGACAAAGACTCCACGTATGTTCCTCCATGTAGGTACTCAAAAATGTGAAACTTTACGGACTTTCCAAGGAAATGTTGAATCAGGTAGATTCAGACCTCCAATAAATGTAACTTATCACGTATTTTAACGCGTGCGCATGACATGTACCTATCCCATGGATTTTGTTTCTTATGTGTCTTGATATGACGGTTTCAGTTGGTGGGTATAGATGTGAACTCATTCTATGAAGATCACAGTATAGAAATGCGTGGCTACGGATGGAACTATTTGGTTGATTTTCTATCTATTCTAAAACTATTTTAGATGCTCTTTTGGTACCATCAAAATTTAGTTGTATTGCCAGGTTGTTAGTTGCACATATCTCCTTGGCCTTCAGCGGATTTCGTGTGGTCCCCTGAGTGGGTGGAGTACGAGAACCACGCTTACAAGTTCATCTCGGACCAGGACATCACGGCGACTGAGGCTCGTCAGGCGTGTCGGGATTACGGCGCCATGCTCGTTAGCGTCAACGACCCCGCCGAGATGGAGTTCATACGCCTGAACGTCCTCAGGAAGAGAACGCTTTCCGCATTCATCGGCGGGACTGATGATGGTCTGACCTACTTCTCCATTAGCGAAAATTTGTCACTGAAGTACCATTAGATATTACAAATATAAAATCCGTGAACACAAAATCTTGATTTAGCATAGTAATTTCTTCATGGACTCTAGTCTAGTCAACTGTAGTTGATTGTAAAAAAATTGTTTCATCGGGTTGATATATTAATTAATCCTCCATATGTATCACAGCGGCGACCGGGATGTGGATATGGAAGGATGAGACACCTATGCCACTACCCACGAGTCCATGGCATGAATGGTACCCGGGACAGCCAGATAACACGGATGGTAGTCAGAGCTGTGCTGTACTGACCAACTACCTGTTCTGGGCCGTGTATCAGACAGTTATTGACCGCTACGCCTGGAAGAGCTACAGCTGCAATACAAACGCCAAGGCTATTCAAGGCTATATCTGTGAAAGTAAGCTGTTCTTCACTCTTTTGAATTCTATAGGCACTAAGCATTATCTACTTGTATGGTTTTATAACTATAGGCTAATAAAAGTATCCTTTATTACCATAGCTATATTATTTTTTCAACACCTGAAAATATTAACTTTTAGATACGCATCTACATTCTGATAAATATATCACAACACATATAAAAATACTTCGAACTTTACTGGCGATAATTGCTCACACTCCCCGTTCACAAACAGAGACGCTGATGTGTGAACCAAGCCCGTGTCTGAACAATGGTACTTGTCAATATGTGGGAGGAGACCTGGAGTATACATGTCACTGTGCCGGCAACTTCGTCGGGGATGTCTGCCAGTATGAACGTATGTAAACATTGCAATCTACTGTAACTCTCTTCATCTGTCATGCATGTTAGTCGAATATCAATGGTAATCATTAGCTATTTACCATATGAAACAACATAACTAACTTTGTGTCAAGAACGATTCCCCAAGATACTTTTTAGTCTTTTATGTTGCTATCCATCGATACATGGTGTTACGCAATATGTTATATCGTCCTTCATAACGATCGACTCATGCCTGGAGTTGTGTTGGTTGAGTTTTACGTTTGAATATCCAGTGATAGAAGGCGCCACGTGGACAGTGTGTGGAGACACTACAATGGTGGCCGGGAGTGACGTCATGACTCTGACGTCACCACTTTACCCCAAGTCCTACCCTCCTAACACCAGGTGTTCATGGCGCATCCTGGCGGACAGCGACAAAACTATACAGCTCAGGTATGATATCAAACACAAAAAATAATAAATATTAACAAAAACCTTCAGAATGAGCTGATACATCAGAATGGAAGTTATACAACATAATGTTCGTCCATATAATCAATTGGCAGCATGGAAGAGCTCGTCATAGAGCAGGCTAAGGATTGTGTGTTCGATCACCTTACGATTTATGACGTCACGGACGGGGGAAACAAGAGCCTCCTGATTGGGCCATTGTGTGGAAATCTTTCCAATCATATGGAAATAAGGTATGTGTTCTATTATCTGCAGTCATGCTGAATCCACACACATTTTTTGGCTTTATGAATGTAGATGAAATCTAAGTATCAATCTATTACCAACAATACAGCCAAATTTTGATGATTCCAATAACAAACATAAAATACAACATTTTACAATGGAAACAAACCCGACTAATTACTTTATCAAAAGGAGTTCATTATCACTTCCTCATTTTTAAACTCTTCTACAGGGAGTTAGTGTCATCCTCGAATGAACTTCTGATTGAATTCGAAACCGACGAAACAGAACATCAGTTGGGCTTCTCCCTGGCCTACAAAGAGGATCGTACGTTCATTTTCTCATTTAATAACTTTAAACTGATCGTTATTATTCGAGCTGATCAAACTTATCACATTTTTTTTTTATCACACTTTGCTGTCTATATTTCAGTGTGTGCCCAGGGAAGCGGCCAGTCGGGCTGTGGTAGCCGCGGGCTGTTCACAGGGCGATGTGGCTCTATGGAGCTCCTATCTGGACCTGAAAACGTCGACACGCCGTGTGAGATCGTCATCAGTGTGCCTGACGGACTCCGGGTCAACCTTACCTTCAGCCATTTCCACATACGCGACAGTGGTGAGACAACGATGACTTCTTGATGCATACGCGAACAATTTTGTAGTTTTTGAAATTATCCAGGTATCATCTGATTTATCCACATTCACAATGTTAATCACTCGGAATACTTGAAACTCCGTATTGGTTCCATGCCTACCACGGTAGACTTATTCACCAGCAACGTTAGTAATGTTGTCGTCATGTCTGCATCTTCTCTTACACAGGAAAGGACTGTGCTGAAAACGCCTTGATGATCTTTGACGGTATAGAAGCCACTGACGACAACCTGGTTGCCTTGGCTTGTGGGTTCAGATTCCCTTGGTCAGTACAGTCACAAACGAACCAGTTGATACTCAAGCTCTGGGGGATGGCTTGGGAAGCGGATTATATCGTCTCCATGGACTACACAGTTTTCGGTATGCCATATTAGGCCCACATCTTCGTGTAGACCTTCTTAGATCTGCTTACATGTATATTTCTTTGTTACTAGTTAGCATCACCCGGTCTTCCTTATACAGATCATATGTACGTACATTTATACGAATTTGTTGCATGTTCATTACAGTTCCTGAGACGTGGACCCAGCTGACCGACTCACAAAGTCACGTCATCATTGTCGATGCTGAATCTCCTACGACTTTCTCGTCGACCAATTTTGGCCCAAATGAGAGGACAATGGACCGAGAAATTCAGAGGTTCTCCATCCAAACCAAACCCGGCCACCAAGTCGTTCTCCAAAATATTGGCGGAACTCGGGGCACAGCAGATATTTTGAAGGTATGGAAAGCAACTGACCGCTGGATGTAGAGTTGATAATGGCATGGGAAACTGTCTTCCAATCGTATGGCATCCTTCAACATCATCTCACAAGATACTGTTATCAATCTTCCCAGATCTATGATGGTTATGACCACAACTCTCGTGTGCTGCTTGACACGTCTACCGACATGTCCAACACGACTGATGACGTCATATTGCGCTCCAATGGATTCCAAATTCACGTGGTGTTTGATAAACCAGTGGGAAGTGCTTCATATGTGACTTTCGAACGGCACGCCGTCAGTAAGTCTTACACGTTTACGGATGACACTGATTAGATTTCTTCAAGACGCATAATCTTTCATGTCAAAGAACACAGTTGTTTCCAAATATTTATTTTCGAATAAATAGGTTATAATCGTATTAGTACAATATACTGAGATGCATTCGATATATGTACTGACGACAATGACCCTTAATATTCAAATGTTTCAGAGTATAATCCAGATGTATCCGGATGCTATAGACCTTACTTTTCCAACCGCTCTGACGAGGAAGGTACACCATTGGAAAATCACCCAATCACAGACATGGATCCGGTTGTTGTTATGGTATCCATGGACGGCATGGCCTCACCATTCGTAGGCTATGATCATGGTAAGTATAACTGAATGATATAATGTTGATGAACACATGAATGAGATCAAGACGAGTCAATCTCCTGTCAGCGAACCTTTCTGCAGTCTGCCACTAGTATTTTTGACAACGGTTCACCTCTTATTTCATGCAGGTTTGTACTGTAAGTGGACGGTGCGTGGGGAGAATGAAAGGCCGCTGTTTCTAACCTTCCCGGACGCCAACATACCACCTCTCTCAGAAGATTGCCACTACGACGGCGTGGTGGTCTATGACGGGGACACCATGCACGGTGAGTAACTTCATTTGCAAAGCATCAAGGATTGTGTTCAATGAAACACAATGTTTCTGGTATAGTTATACCATTTTACTTGTACCACTGATGTACTACAACGAGCTCTATTGATGAAAACTGGAGATAATGAATGTTCCACGATGACCAGGTCCATACTGTGGATCTAGTGACTACGGAGGTCTGTTGACGACCAACAGCGAGGTTGAGATCGTGTTCTACTCGGACACAGCCTGGGGCAGACGTGATAACGGTTTACTGCGTGTACTCGCTCAGCAATCAGGTACCAAAGCTATACAGTGTCTCTTACGTCTAGGCCTATACCTGTTACTGGCTGTTCAATATAATCCCAAACTGTTACCAACCCGAGTACTAACTGATTTGTACGCTTACAGAAGGCTGCCCTGTGCACCGAATGGAGCAGGACACCACACGGACGGTGGAGGCTGAGTGCGGCGTGCTGCTGTCTCCAGGCTTCCCCAGTATGGTGGAGCCCGAGGTATGGACGTGGACCATCCAGAGCCCCGACGTCACCCGCTATATCGCCATATACGTGCACTACGTGCGCGGCCCGGGTGTTCTGAATGACTGCGACCAGTACTTCAAAAGTAGGTGCAAACCTCGCGAATGTGCGTTGGTAAAAGATATATTGATCGGTGATTCTGTCATCCATGCCTACAGAAATGATTTATTTCCATCCATATCTGAACGCGATCGTTGAAATCTTGTTTTGAATTATCTCTGCATGTTTTGACAGTACTTGAGGTGCCGCACGACTCGAGTACACTGAAGCAGAAGGGGGCCTCCCTGATGACTGTCTGCGGCAGTACGGAACTCATTGTCCCGGAGCGCAGGATCAGGGTACAGTACATGCAAACTGGTAACTCTCTCAGCATTTTTCCACTTCGTCTGTGTGTAGTTTGCTTCATTTCACGAACAATTACATTTTATTGTCAGATCCCTCAATACCAAAAGGCGGGCATTGAACTGAACACCCTCAGCAACAGCATAGCTCGCAGGTGGGAATTCAAGTTGACGTTCAAGATCGAGACGATGGAAGAGCCAACCCTCAGCTGTAAGTGCATTTACACAGCTTAGCAAGGAATGATGAATTTAGATATGCTTGTACTTTTGCACATTCGTGAACTCAGATCGAATAGTTAGATCCGCCATTTCATATAGGCTACAACAAACGTACAGTGTTGACTACCAACAAAGTACCAGTGCACACTGTACATAATGCTGGACTTCCACCAATTCATGTTTTCACAATTCGTACGGTCTAGCTCCCGAGTACGAGTGCCCACAAGATTACGTGTACTGGCGCCAGTCCTGTTACAAATATTTCCCCTGGGTGTATCGACACTATGAAGACAAGTACAGTTTCCAGGAGACTTGGCAAATGTCACTGAATCACTGTGAACGGGCAGAAAACGCAACCCTTGTCAGTATTCACGATGAGGATGAGTCCAACTTTATCAAGGTAAGTCGGTTCCACACGACGCATACTGTTACTTGTGGAATACATATATGTGTGTCGTGTTTGACGTTGAAATATTATGAAAAACAGTGTATATGGGCTACATGTAGTTATAGTTGTCTTGATGAAGTCATGTGTCCACTCGCACGCTGAAACCATGTATCGTTGCTGTTCAGTACATGCTCGGTAACGACTGGTTCTGGGATCGTGCACGATCCTATCAAGCTAATGGGCGTCTTGTCTTCATTGGCTTACACAATAAGTATGGTCAATATCAGTGGATGGATGGATCGCAACTCAGGTAATCCATTCAATAGATTTAATTCCCATCCATGCTCAGATCATCATCTGCAATGTCCTCTGGACGAAAATGAACCGCAATATTCAGTTATGTTGACAAATGGGTCTTTGTAGTTATGCCGACTGGTATGTGCCCCGTGAGAATTGGGAGCAAGCTGTCCTGGGTGAGGACGCAATAGGCACGGATTTCTTGGAGCTGACGCATGCGCAGCCGACCGCTGACGTCGGTAGCTTGTGTACAGCACTTCTCATCACCTCGCCTTTCGAATCACTGAACTGGGTCAAGGTGCCTTGTGACTATCCAATTGTTCGGTCAGGGCTTATATGTGAACAACCGGCTACAAGTGAGTGGGGTTTCGAACGATGACGAAATCAAGCTTTGGTTGACCTTCTCCCATTTTTCTCAAACGAATTTCGTCTTTCCAGAGAAAGAAAACACGAAAATGGATGATCCAGCAGCATCAGGAAATACAAGTAGGATCACAGAAACACCAAAAGGTAACACATATTCGTTGTTGTTGGCATGCATGAATATCAGTTTATTCATGGACATGGTGATGTGACATTTCCTACGATCGCCTTCCAGTCTGCCCAGTCGGTTGGATGATGATTCAGGGGACGTGTGTCCGTTTATTGACGAACTACGAGGCTGTACGTGGTAATGCTCCAGGCTGGAGTTACAACAATGCCACGGATATGTGCCTGGCCTTGGGCGGCACCATGGCCTTTGTTGACTCCACCATGCTGGACACTCTCCGACACTATCTGATACTCTGGAGACATGATCCCACCACTGGTGACATCTGGATCCAAAGAAACAGCAATATCATCCAGGTATACCATAACACAAAAATGGGAATGGACTGTACAAAAATAGTAATTATAACCACACAACATTCATAGCATTAAGATTTATTGAATACTCACTATGCATGACATTGTAGTACTTCACATTTTGACAAAGAATTTGTATAAATTTTTCCACCATTATGGTAGACTGACCACAAGAAAGCAAGATTTTTGGCCCACACATTTGTTTAATACAACCATAATCTTCCATCTAACAGGTATTCAAGGATAACTCACAGGACGAAAACTCTAATTACGAGTTCGGAACTTTCACTGATTCTGGCGACCATTTCGCATACCCAAGAAATGTTCTTTGTCAGATTGACGCAGTTGGTGAGTGTTCCAATCACGCACATTACAGAAACACTTCAAGTTCGGCCTCATTTTAACATTTTCATCATTCAATCTTGTGCGTCTCCTCTGATCACAGACCACACGGAAGTGTGCGGCCCCCAGGAGTTCGAGTGCTCTGATGGATCCTGCGTCACAGTGGACTCCGTTTGTGATGGTCTGCGTGACTGTCCCGGTGGCGCTGATGAACTTTTCTGTGGTATGTACATCATCTGTGAGAAATCGTCTGAAGTATGCTCGCATAACAATACCAAGGGAGACAATTTTCCATTGCAACTTCTCTTGCAGAGTGTACAGAATCATCGTTCGAATGCAGTAATGGACAGTGCATATCCATCTCCCTGCACTGTGACTTCCACGAGGACTGTGAGGATGGTTCAGATGAACGATTTTGTGGTAGGTGCCCCGATCTTATGATGGTTTCACTGAAATGTTATTTAAATCACACAGAGTAGAATCAAGATGAACCGTTGCTTTGTTCTTGAGCAGTGATTCCGGAGTGTGAGGAAAACCAGTACAAATGCACGAACGGACAATGTATTCCAATGGAAAACCTCTGTGACTTCAAGAAGCATTGCAAGGATGGAAGTGACGAAGGCAGTCGGACTTGTGGTATGTAGTATGTAGTACGTTACTCATTGGCTGAATCATACATTACTCGTTCACTATTACATGGAAGTCTCTAACTGTATGTGTGGCCAAGTAGTTTATAGGTTTCGCACCTGAAATTTCGTGTCCTTGCAGAGAGCAACTGTAAAGGGATGCAGTGTTTTTCGGGCACCTGTATCCACCCAGATCTCCGAGAGGACCTCGTTAGCGACTGTCCCGGCCGGTCGGCGGAGGACGAGGTCGAGAGAAGTAAGTATTGCTGATATTCTGTTCCAGCGATACTGTATTTTATCAATTACCTCTAAAGTAATTGTTGCTCTTGACAGTCGGATGACCAGAATTAGAAATGGAGGAGATACTCTGGAATGAACACGGTTTTCATTTGTTGACAGCGGTGTTGACATTTTTCGACTTCTACGCGGGTGAATCCAGACAGAATAACATATCAGCACAGGTCGGATGTGACGCGGGTGAGGATTACGTGCAATGTCGGCATGACCACTCGCGCTGTTACCATAGAAGCGACACGTGTGTATTTGACACGGTTACTGTGGACGACGGCAATGACGTTACTGTACAAGACACTTGCAGAGACGGAGCACACCTCAGGAACTTTTGTGGTAGGCATATTGCACAAAATGTCCATGTATACGTACCACAAGACAGGAAAATCCATTCAGATTCACTAGTTTTTAATGTGATTTGTCTCGACGTCCAGGCCTCTCCGAATGCCCAGGGATGTTCCATTGTCCTGCAAGTTTCTGTCTGCCGCACAGAAAGGTGTGTGATGGACTGCAGGACTGTCCAGGAGGCGAGGATGAACTTAACTGTTCGAACTATACATGCACAGGTCAGTGTTCACAGCGTCAAGCACCTCTGCCCCGTGGCAAACCTGAATTTCTGTTCTTTGCGCTGGATATGTCATGGAATGTGTATCACTATCCACAACTCAACTACCCAACAAAACTACTGTGTTTTCAGGCATGTTCCGGTGTAAGGGCGAGAATTACTGTCTGGCACATAGCGAGCTATGTGACGGGGTGGTACACTGTCCCAAATATGGAGACGACGAGAAGTACTGCAACCTACGTAGTAGGCGCTCCATCTTAGTCACCAGTACTAACCACACAGACAATACTACAAGAGAATTTGGTAATTTTGAATTCAGAGTCTTCCAGTATGTGTTGATGATGTTATTCAAGATGTTATTGATTCCACGTATGATTCTCCAAAAGCAGAATTAGAGGTATACAATAAACGCGACGTGTTCTTTGTTTCAGATATGGAGGTTGAATCCCTATGTACACTGGGTTGCAGCTGCTCTGGTCATGTTGTTGACTGTACAGACCGAGCTCTGGATCTGGCACTGAATTCCAGCATGTATCCCCCAACTACGAAAGCACTACTCCTCTCTGGCAATCATTTCCAGCTTAGCGGGAACTCATTCAGAGAAGCTGTGTCTTTGGCTCGGCTCGTTCTGAGTCGGAATGAACTGGTTGACCTACCTGAAGATGTTTTCGAAAAGCTACATAACATTTATGACCTGGATCTTAGTCATAATAAACTGAGAGTGCTCAATCCAGGCGTGCTTTCTGGACTGGTTTCACTCAGAAAGTTGGACTTAGATGACAATGCTCTGCTAACTCTGCGCAGGACGGTCTTCACCCCTCTCATCCACATAAAACACCTCATCATCACGAACAATCCAGAGCTGGAAGTTGACCAAGATGTTTTCGAGGATATTCCCACCTTAGAAATCCTCAACTCTGACGCGTTCAAGTTTTGTTGCATAGTTCCACAAGCCCACACTTGTACGCCAGAAGCCAACGAGTTTTCATCTTGTGCAGATCTGATGGCAAACTATGCACTTCGCATAGCAATATGGGTCCTAGGATTCTTCGCATGCGTTGGAAACTTCTTCGTGATCATTTGGCGCATCAGACAGAAGACGACTCTGATTTCCAGCTTCTACATTATTAACCTTGGTTGCTCGGATTTCATCATGGGTGTCTACATGCTGATCATTGCCAGTGTGGACATGTACTACCGTGGTCGGTACATCATCTACGACGATGCCTGGCGCTCTAGTGCTGGCTGCAAGCTAGCCGGTATCCTGGCCATGCTCTCCAGCGAGGTGTCTGTCTTCATGCTGACGGCAATTACTGCCGACCGAGTCATCAACATCTTGTTCCCACTGAAGCGAGGCCTCATGAGCATGAAGCATGCCAAAGTGGTTGTGAGTTGCGGCTGGGCCTCATGTTTCATCCTCAGCGTCATCCCGTCCACTGGCATCCCGTACTTCGGCGACAACTTCTTCGGGAATACTGGTAATGAGCTGATTGAGTCTGATTTTCTCTTTCCTACATGTAACACCATGTGCATTGAGTATGATTGAATATCAGCGAAAATCACACATACAACTAACGTTCTCGTTGTAGGTGTGTGTCTGCCTTTCCAAGTGACGAGCGAGAAGAATGCTGGTTGGGAGTACGCTGTCTTCATTTTCATTGCGGTTAATCTCGTCTCATTTGTCGCCATCTTTGTTGGGTAAGATTTTATTGTCGTTTAATGATACTAGTATTAGCTAGAATCCTATGATATGTCGGGAAAACACACTTGAACGTTCATAGGAAGCACGAATATGTTAATTTTCAACCAAAATATTCCAATGTTGTGTGGACGAGGCTTATTTTGTGGATGTATCAGTTGTACTTCAATTAGGGTATCGATATGCGTTTTCCAGATACACCGGAATATTCTTCAAGGTGAAGGAGTCGATCCAACAGATGAGGGAAAAATCGACCTCCAGTACGGACGAGTATTCCCTGGCCAAGAAACTCGTCCTCATCGTCGCCACAGATTTCTTGTGCTGGGTGAGTAATATAAACAGCTCATTCATCTTCAGGAAGTATCGAGATATACTGAAAATATGGCTGTGCTGGTCATGTGTTGTACTGAATACAGAGTTCTTGGGTATAGGATTATGAATTTATCGCAAAAGTGTGTTGACAGAGATACTGAAAATGCACTGTATTTATGGTTTGTAAATCAATATTATTATTGTCTTTCACAGGTTCCAATCATCCTGATTGGTATTGCAGCCCTGGCAGGTGCCCGTATCTCGCCCGAAGTGTCGGCCTGGATAGCGGTGTTCATCCTGCCACTCAACTCGGCCATCAATCCGCTCCTGTACACCATCTCAGCACTTGACTGCGGCAAAAAGTGAGGCCTCAGAGTCACATAAAATTTAATTTCAGGTTCAATAGAAAAGAAATAAACAGTTCTGCTATCACGTGTATGCCTACACATGGAGACATGAAACGAGTAAATAATTCCCTGAAGTGCCCAAAATCATGTGTTCACATGCACATTCTTCTTTCGTTGCATTGCAAACCTTCTCGTGTAATTTGCTTGTCCTTGTTGCTTCAGATCTCGCAGTTCACGCTCGGTTGTCAGTAACACGATGTCGACGGCCGTGTCCCGACGTGTTCCGATGACCGTGAAACGTGAACCCAGCGACCACGAGTCTGGAGACAATGAGAAGACTAATGGAGACACCCACGCCGTCTGAACGTCCCGTCATAGCGTACGCCGTCACGCCAACTTTGTAACTCCTATCATTACTTATTCTTTACGAGAAAACAAAAATGTATTCTTTACGCGCTAACATACAGAATGGTATTCTTTCTCAGAACCCATGACTTTTACGCAGAAACAAATAATGCTTTATGCGCAAACAATTTGAACCGGGGAAAATTTTCCCGAGGGATCCATTGTTCGCGCTTAAATAAAGTATTATTTGTTTGTTTTCGCGTAAAGAATCATTTTTCCGCGTAAAAAACACCATTTGTTCCCGCGTAAAGAATACCCTTTGTTTCCTTATAAAGAATATTTGTTTGCACGCAAACAATTATTTATTACGGGAAAACAATTTTACTAGGCCCCTATATATTCTTTACTGATAAACAATATGTATTCTTTATGGAAACAAAATAATTCTTTACGGGCAAACAATGGGCCCCTCGGGAAAAGAATGCATGGCAGATAGAAGCTACCGTGGCTAACCATTCGTAAAGGAAGGAGGCTAAATAATATGTGCTCGTGAGTGTGACTGTTAAAACAAACATGGGTTTGGGGCTCATCGCATATATGGCCCCAGAAGCTGTAGGGTCATAGATGGCTTCTGATTTTGAGTATTTTTATGCACATTCAGTAATAACAAAGTCAGATGATTTTTGCATTACACCTTATATGTACAGATTAAGATGCCATGGCAACAAAATTACCGTCTAGTACAGTGATGTATTTCACATCAGCCCATACTTATATTGCTTATTTATTGCGAACAGTAAATTTGCCCCTAATCACATTTTTCTGGTGGTATGTATATATTACAGAGGGCCCATATCAAACTACCAATCATGAATGTTTGGCTAAGGGCCCCCACATGTATTCACATAATATCAACATTTCTAGTCAACACTGTATTTTTCGAGTTTGTATATATCACAGTTTTTATATTAACAACTTGATGTTGTGATTTTTTTTCCTGTTATCCGAGGACAATTTTTTCACGATGTGTTGTAAATTGTAAATCACGCTGTGAGTTATGTTATATCATGATTATTCAAATGTTTTGTCATGAATATTACACTCAGGAAAACTACATGCATGCTTTATGATATAAATATTATTTTAACCTGAACATGAATGTGTTATCACTTAAAATGTGATTTTAGTAATGTGGATGGGCATTCACAATAAGAGTAACAATTTTACTATATGTAATAGAGTTCTATGTTGTCAAATATCCTACATGTTTAACATAATTTGTGTGAAATTGTCCGTTTTATACGTATTGTTGGTGGTCCTCGATGCATCCCTGCACCAAACATGTGTGACAGAAATAAATGAATGTTTTGCACTGCTACATTTTGTTGGTATTTTGGAAATACTAGATCTGAACAACAAAATCAATCAAGTCTGTGTATGTGGGGAAAATATTTCAAAAAATATGACTTGGTGTGGTAAACATAAAACCAGTGGTAATAGTTTTGATGTATAATAATGTATAAAGTGGTAATAACTTTGATGTGCTGCATTCCCCTCGTGATATTAAAACCGAACAATACAGTAAAGGGATGGTCGTTATCAGCACCCCCTGTTCGCGGCACAGCAGTAAATCAATTCTTGACGTTATCGGTTTAAAATTCTTGACGTTATGCGCAAAATTCTTGACGTTATGCGCGAAATTCTTGACGATATCCTTTTGTGTACCCACAAAAAAGACAACTGAGTACGTTTAATAATGAAATAAACCAGATATGGAACAATTAAAATCGTGATAGTTATGCGCACAGTTCGCAGATACTACATATATATCTTGATATGTAGTCCAACTGTGGATTCAAGCACCATCGTAAGTAATATACAATGAGCGTTCGATGGTTAACTCTAAATATTGTTCTCCGGCTCTTGAAAAGGCACAAAAACGGTCAATAAGTATATGTAATGACTATTTGATTCATAAGTAATTTGTACAATGATGTTACATGCGGAAAAAGTGGTTATAATAGGGAAACCTACGCATCCCCAATTTTGCAGGGCGCAAAATTATTGACGTTATGATTACACAGGTTAATCATGCTTGACGTTATCTTACAGAGAAGTTCATCATGCTTGACGATATTGGTTTTTATTGATTTAAAGAAAAAAACATGTTTATAAAAGAAAAAAAATGTAATTATAGTATTGAATGTATTATTGATAAGTATTCAATATATGTTGACGTTTAACCTGTTATAAAGTGTCATGGTGCTACATAACAACCGTGTGCTCATTCCATGGCCTAGAAATCTGTATGTACGCAACAGAAATGTTTTCCCAGCGTGAAGAAAGTCCTTTAGGGTATATGTGATTGACCGATGGTCGTTGACATCACCTATATGTATTTTTTTTTGTATTCCGACTTCTCCGACGACTCTTTTAGATTCAGCATAGGCCTGCATTGGTGTAACTTTCGCGAATTTGCAATAAAAACCGAGACATTCCGGTAATCTCATACAAATATACTGCTAATATTAATGTCTTAAATTTGGTGACAAAATTAAGTGATGTTTTAAATTAGTTTGCGGCTGGTATGCGACAGTTCCTTTATGTATTCTCCTGCCAGTTATTTATTTCGGACCTCTCCAAGTATAATCAATTTGCGTTATATAACTACGCCAACAAAGTTACCACTAGAAATGTGTTGTATTGCAGCGATGGACAGTGATACATTGGTTTTGAGCATGAATTCAGTAGGATGTTTTTTTAAACAGAATTGCCGACGGCTACGAAAGCTCAGCGCCAAAAACCAGTCCTGGCGGTCTGGCACATCTATGGCATATCACATCTTTGACATATGGCACATCTAAGTAGACTTTGGGGTAGATAATTTGGCTGAGGGTGTTCACAATTTGCCGTGTCATTTACTCTGATGTGACTGATTGTATGACGTTCTATATGAACTGTATAGATATTGGTATGGCGCTTTCGTGTGGGAATAAACTGTGTGACCAAGTTTATATGACATGTATTATATGACATCTCAGAATGTGTCAGGATGTTTATGTGGCGATTTTGCCCATAGATCGCGGCAGGAGTCTTTGCAAAACACTAACTAGTTTTACGGTCTATTTTCGGACGCTTCAGCTCGAAGCACGCGTTGCCCCGGCAACGCTTTGTAATCCTCTCTCGCCCAGTAAACTATAACAATGGTTTGACCTAGTTTCCCTTCGTGTCTCGTGTATTGGGGTTTATATACTCTGGTACCGTTTTGATCTGTGAGGTGTTTCAGAGCAAGGCGAGAGGGACGACGGGGAGCTCAGCCATGAGCTCTACGTCCTCGCACCGCGGCTAAGGCCCTCGCGGGCCCTGGGGATGACTTCAATAGGGAGCCCGGGCTGGGGTAGACCTTGATGACTCGGGGGCGCACGCCCTCTGGATCACCGGTCTTCTCCACCGGGATGGTGCGACACTGGCTCTGGCAGACTGTCGGGCTGTCCGGGGTTCTATCCCCGAGGCGGACCGCGGCGAGCCAAGCCTCACAAGCTAACACCACGGTGATGATCCTGTATCTGAGTGGTGTCCGTACGTTGGGCTCGTTGGGCGGGCTGCTACCTGGTTAAAGTTCTGATGATAGAGTAATGACTGCGCCTGCAGTGACCCTCGGTGAGCGGACTTCTGCGAGGATCCGGGAATAGTGGGTGCGCGTCCGCGATGACCTGTTGTGAGAGGACTATCCTTTAGGATCCCGGATAGCGGACGACGTTAAAACTTTACATTTATTTCTTGCATATTACGTCATAAATATTTCCAAATTTGTTTTTACATATGTAGTATCGGATATTTGTCATCTCGATCATCTGCAAGAGGAAACCACTCCTTCATTCAATTTTACTACTTAATTAAATTGCAATCATGCCTAAAAAGTAACGACAAAAATTTCTAACATGGCTTTCAATAACGTCAAGCATGACGAACTAACGTCAATAATACCGAACTTATCATTGTTGGTGGAAAACGACTGACAGGTATGTTTAATTCAACATCTGGGCTTTGAACCTTTCAATGCTTATTCATAAATGAGCTGCCAATATGCTGGAGCTCATTTTCAGTACATAGCTGATTCATTGCATGGAAATAAAATGCATTTAGTACATTCGGATAAGTGCAAGGCACGATCTTCAACTTTTTTACATCTCAGCGCGTGATTGGGATGCCATAATGCTTCGTCTAACTCATAAATCGAATATATAGTCACCCTCTTACTAATTACCTGAACAAAATTAGATAATTTATGCTGAGATCGCGATAGAACAAAACATAAACAAAGATATCGTCAAGAATTTCGCGCATAACGTCAAGAATTTTGCGCATAACGTCAAGAATTTAGAACCGATAACGTTAAAAATTTACTTACCGCTGTCCCGCGAACAGGGGGTGGTAGATGTACTGCATAATTGGGATCCGGATAAGAGGTCCAGGAGGATGAAATTGATGGCAATTTTTTAACTTCGCTTCCGCGCGATAACTCAAAAAGTCTTCAGGCAATGGCTGCGAAACTTCACATGGATCTCCATGTACCACAGGGGAAAACCCCTTTCGATTTTGGGGTCAATCCGTCGCGACGGATTGACGAAACAACTTGCTGAATCATCCTTGAGGCTTCCTTATTAGCTCGGAATCGGTTCGTCGTACAGTGAAACGTACGTAATTAGTTTCAGACTCCTCACGCTAGACAAACATGTCTTAGGGTAGAGTCAATGATCTCTGACTTGATCTGAATTTTTTTTGCTTAGCATTTTTCATAGAGTCATAGAGTGAACTTAGGGGCCGGTCATTATTTATCAGGTGGGGGGGGGGGATAAAAACTGGGGGGTCACACTTTCATTTCCAACGTTATTGGGGGGTCATACTTTTATTTTCAATGGAACTGGGGGGGTCAGAGTTCGAATTTTAGTTAATTTGAGAAAAATTGTATATTGAAATAGTGAATTAGGTGAAAGCAATCCACTCAACCTGGACTGATGGTTCACTGGAGTATACAGCATGTGGAATCCATCCCTTTGTCACATTATCAGTGAAACTATAGTTTCGCTGAAAGTTGATCCTAGAAAGGACCATCCAGAAACACCCAAAATCAGGAAATGTCGTGAATCGACAATCGCTCATCACCCCAGACTGAAACACTATCACCAAGAATGAACTATGGACCTTTAGTAGAACGAAGCAGCACTGCAGCTGAATACGGTGCCAGCTAGGATGATCAACATGCAGGGCACTGTCACAGACTAACAATGGATCACCCGGCCCATACCATGCTGACCAACATCTCATAACATCCAATGACCCCGAACCAGCATGTCAAAATTACAGACCGATTTTCCACTTAACACGTTGCCAACACAGGAACTTCGGCCATTGAGGATAATCCTCGATGTCAGAGCTCAGGACTGTCCTGGACCGCCATGGACAAAACATGGACCTTTCCCCCCAGGATTGCAAAATAGTCCTGGATAGTCCCGGATGATGCCATAGTGAATCTGATTTACCTGACTTTCTTGGTGGCCAGGACATTGCTAGACAATCGCGGATCATCACGGAACATTATGAACCCATCAGCGAGGCAACACATAATTGATTCAAGGCCGGAAAAGTACCAGTCCAGGATGGCCTGATTCATCAATGATATGTGGAAGAGTTATAATTTTTCCGAGTTCACTCTGGGGTCCAGTTAGTCCATATATTTAAAGGAAGAAATAAGATTCATGGGGTTTTTTTTTTCATTCCTCCAACAAATTTCCAGTCAGTAAATGAACTGAATGACCTTCAACCCGGGTCTCGAGTGTTTCAGGGGGGTTTGGAAACGTGGGGTTTGGAGTGAGAAAAAGATATCAGTATTCTGGGGAACATGATCCTAGACATAGGTGTCTTGGGGGGTGTTTTGTTTCTTGCCCCCAACATCCAATCAGAGGCTGTCAAAACCATACCGATATAATATACCCACAAATAGTAATTGAATCAGTTGTAATGGCACAAATTCATAATATCCACTGACTTAATAGTGTAAAAAAATTGCGACAAAAGTCACAATTGTTTGAATAGAATGTGAATGAAGTGTAAAAACAGCATTTAAGTATCATATACTGGCTTCTTATAATTGTTACCATTGTGTATTATGGCCTTGTATATGTACATGGGGATTGGGGGGGTCACACTTTTATTTTTGATCTTGGTGGGGGTTCATATATTGTTTCTCGATATCGGTGGGGGGGTCAAACTTCGAAAACTCATTTCTCGGAAAATCCATCCACCCCCCCCCCCCCCCCACCCGATAAATAATGACCTGCCCCTTACGTTATTTTCAGACTCGTCAGACAAATATGTCTTATGGGTATTAAAGGTGAACTTTGACCTTGACCTGATTTTTTTCGCTTAGTCAGCATTTTTTTAATTCTCGTCGATATCACGACAACTGTATGTCGTGGAGTGAAACGGACGTTATTTTCAGATTCCTCAACACCAGCCAATTATGTCTTAGGTGTATCATGGGATGGCTCTTCATGGTAAATTTTGGGAACACAAAATCAATTTATGCATACATTTCTGGCCGTGTAATGGGTTACCATAGTGAAAGTGGCCCCTGTTAGACATCTCCAAGTAGTTTTGAGATCGGATGAAGTTTGATTTTGAGCTGAATATATTGCTTAGTCAACATTTTCAGGTTATCGACTTTACAGCTTAGAAATCAAACGTGCACATATAGGAAATGATATATGCTGAAAATTCTCATGACCTTGAACTTGACCTTTGAACACTTATTTTCAAGGTCAAAGAACAAATGTAAAATATCTCTCTTATTATTGACTTTACAGCTTGGCGATCAATTGTGTATTATAGGGAAATATATATGCTGAATATTTTCATGACTTTGAACTTGATCTTTGACCATATTTTCAACGTCAGAGCACAAAATGGTTAATATGTCGCTTATTATCGACTTCACAGCTTACGAATCAATTGTGAACATAATGTATATGAAATGATATAAGTTGAATACCGGTATTGTCGTGAACTTGAATTTGATCTTTGACCTCATTTTCAAGGTTTACATGACAAAATGGCTAATATATCATTTATTATCAACGGCTAGCCCTGAATGGTATCGCAGACATTGCATGTGCCCGAATATCGCCCTAAGTGTCGGCCTGGATAACGGTGTTATCCTTCCAGTTAACTCGATCATCAATCTGCTCATCTACACCATCTCATTACTGCGGCAGAAAGTGAGGCACTTCTCCAATACCAGAAGCGCGTCAGCCGATATAACTTTATTAGGTTACCGGACCTATGGTCCGATAACCTATTGGCATGGCGTTGTGTCCGTCGTCCGTCGTCGTCGTCGTCCGTCGTCCGTCGTCGTCCGTCGTCGTCGTCCACATTTTTATCTTTTTTGTTTACGGGCGAATTTTTCTGAAATTTTGCACAGAAATACCTAACAAGAAAATGCAGCAAACTGCGAAAGACGACATTAGAGCTTGAGCACATCGTCAGCACCACGACAGCTGGATGTATCTTACACAACATTACCCTCCCCCCCCCCCCCCCCCCCCCCAAAAAAGAAAAGAAGAAGAAGCCATAATTTTATCCCATACATTATTCCAATTCATTTCCGTATACTAGGATGAAAAACATGGCCTACTTCATTCATATTACTAATAAGTAAACATTTATTTTAAAATCGGTCAATGGAACAGATACGCCAACTAAAATGATATGGAACCTCATTAAAATATCCTCAAAACATTGGAAATTATAAGGAATATCTGCATCTGATATCATCAGATATAGCCTAACACATGCCTTTACTGGGCAAATTAAAAGACCAGTTAAGAATAAAAAGACTTCGCAATCCAGCACAAAACACCAGCCCAATTGTAAACACGTCAAATTACGGTAAATGGAGCCGTGGCATCGCAGACGAATTGTTGTGTTTACTTCATAACGCCAAAAATGTCCACACGCAGATGCCCACATGCATCTCTGGATGCACGAATTGCTGAACAGAAATTGTGTTCCAAAATACGCGTGATTGTGGTAAAATTTGCTTTGCATTCTGGGAACGTCAATTTCCATCGGCTCCGCCATTTTGGGACGTTTTTAGATAAATGAACATTTTACGTAATTTTCTCAAACCTAGCACATCGATTCATGCATGAAATAGTCCAAGTTTCCCATCAATTCGAGAGATTTTATGTCACTTACGAAGAAAATCCTAATTTGAAGTAAGTATCTAAACGTTTACATGCCAAAACGTGCGTCGATAGGTTGGCATGAAACCTCCATGAAAAAGTCAGCACATAGACATGTAGAGGGTTGGGGTCTTCGCCCCCAACGCTCTAATGTCAAAAATAATTCAAGAAGGAGATATTTCTAATTTTTTGTATTTTCGCATTTTTTCAAAATGGCGGCCGTTTTTGACGAAAAATACCTGATTTTGGACTTTGGTGGCCATTTTCTCAAAATCTGTTCAGTAACTTTTTTTCTTTTTGATACATAACACTCCTCATATGTACTCCTATGATGTCTACAAATTTCGTTGCGCTTGAATCGCTCGAAGTGGGACACATTATGCCTAATATCTCACTTAATATTGAGATTAGAGACAAGGAATCAATTTTGGACATATAGGAAATGATCTAAGCTGAATATTCTCGTCACCTTGAATTTGACCTCGGACCTCAGTTTCAAGGTCAGAGCACAAAATGGCTTATATTGCGCTTATTATCGACTCTACAGCTTAGTAATCAATTGTGGACATATAGGAAATGATATATGCTGAATATTCTGATGACCTTGAATTTGACCTTTGACCCCATTTTCAAGGTCATAGGACAGAATGGCTTATATCTCGCTTATTATCGACTCTACAGCTTAGGAATCAATTGTGGACATATAGGAAATGATATATGCTGAATATTCTGATGACCTTGAATTTGACATTTGACCCCATTTACAAGGTCACAGGACAAAATGGCTAATATCTCGCTTATCATCGACTTTACAGCTTAGGAATAAATTGTCAACATATAGGAAATGATATATTCTGAATATGACATTGAATTTGACCTTTGACCTCATTTTTTTCAAGGTCACGGGACAAAATTGCTATTATCGTGCTTATTATCTACTTTACAGCTTAGGAATCAATTGTCAACATATAGGAAATGATATATTCTGAATATTATCGTGACCTTGAATTTGACCTTTGGCCTAATTTTCAAGGTCACAGGACAAAATGGCTATTATTTTGCTTCTCTATTGACTTTACAGGTTAGGAATCAATTGTGAACAGTTTTCAACCTCAAAGAACAAAATGTCTAATATCTTGCTTCCCTATTGACTTTATAGCTTGGGAACCAATTGTGGACATATAGAAAATGATATACACTGAATATTTTGATGACCTTCAATTTGACCTTGACCTTATTTTCAAGGTCAGAGCATAAAATGGTTAATATTTCACTTCTTATCGATTTTATAGCTTAGGAATCCATAGTGAACATATAGGAAATGATATATGCTGAATATTTCAGTGACCTTGAATTCGACCTTTGACCCCATTTTCAAGGTCAGAGAACAAAATGGCTAATATCTCGCTTATTATCGACTTTACAGTTTAATTATGAACTGCGAACAGGAAATGATATATGCTGAATATTCTCATGACCTTGAACTTGATGTTTGACCTGGGTAACATCTAAAATATTAAACATATGTTGTCCGGTAACCTATCTTTGGCCCTTGGCCTATTTTTTTTTTAAATAATAAAAAAAAAAATGTGTTTTTTCTCCATCGATTCCTAAGTCGATCTAATGAGATAATAAGTCGTTTTAACGACATAATAAGTCGTTTTAAGAAAATAATTAAGTCATTTTAACGAGATATTAACTTGTTAAAATGACTTTTTTTTTCAAATTTGAGAGCGCTGCGCTTCCTAACTTATTCAATATAATATATTGATATATATACTTCTAAGGTGTGTTCAAAATCCTTGTGTCAGAGACACACTCACACATGATATATCTTCCTTTTACAATACGAGAATTAGGGGTGTCAGTGAGACGATGTTGGCGATGTCCGTGTCCCGATATGCCAGTTCGGATTTAGGAGACGCCCATGGGCTCTGAACGTCCCGTCATAACGTATGCAGAAATTCCGAATCTGTACAAAACCACGAGGACTGTGTACCTCGTCATAGCGTGAACAACCATGCCAAATACTCGCCATCGCATACATTCGGATTATTCTAAAATATCCCTAGAGTATTTATCAGACAATACACAATAAATTTATGAACAAATCAACAAAATATGTATTATAATGTGTAATAACAAAAGACAAATCCCAACAACAGGCCCATTGTGTGACATTGCAAGCTATTTCACTGGACACACTGAAGACACATAGAAGAATTTCAATCAACATATTTTAGTTTTGATATGAAGAAGACCGTGCATCATACTCATTTAGTGGTATACTAGGCCCATGTATGCACTCAAAACGTCTTGTTCGGTATTGGATGATCAATTTAATGGTGTGGTATTTTGCCATGACTTTATCTTGAGGCTCTCCACACCATGATACTTATAGATACATATACAGTGCTGTGTAAAACACCATGTTGTTTTTATCTATTAGAAATAATAAAATTTTTCGTGATACATGTGTAAGTATATCTATAAGTATCATAGTGTGGGGAGCCTCGAGATAAAGCCTACCTATTGCCACTTTCAACTTGGAAATCATTTATTGCCGTTTCAGTAGTGACTTTGAATTTGAGCTTCAATGACCTTGGAAGGTAAAAACTTTTTTGTCAAAAAACGATGATTTTCGTACTTTGGCAGCCATTTTCTCGAAATCCGTTTAGCAACTTTTTCTCTAGTTGATGAATAAGACTTCCCATATACCCTGTCACGTTATTAAATTTCGTTGTTTTACAATGGGTACAATTGTTTTTACAATTTTGATTTTACAATGGGTCCGCGAAAAAAAATTGGTCCGAAATTGAGTCACTACTATATTAGTGTCTGTTTTGAGTTATTTCCAGCCAAAGAAAAAATATGGGAGATGTGTGGAGTGAACTCATAGAGAAATTCAAGATATACCTTAAATATCAACACATTCGAATTGGAAGTCATAGTGATTTCTGTGGTGACCTTGAATTTGACCTTGAGTGACCATGAAAGGTCGAAACGACAATTTTGGTGTGAAAAAGTTGTGGTACAACACCATAAATTTCTGCGGTACATTTCTTAGACATTGGGCTAAATTTTCTAATAATGAAACGGATGAGCATCCATGCATATTGTTGTATTATCATGTTTCCATATTTTACATATTATATGGAAATCCGTACAGTATATTATATTATATTATATTATATTATATTATATTATATTATATTATATTATATTATATTATATTATATTATATTATATTATATTATATTATATGGACATCCGTACCAGTATAGTTTATAGGTTTAGTGTTTACTTATCGTCATGTAGGCCTACCATGAAATGTGTGACAGAAAAATTAATTTAAATAAATGTTCTGGCATTAGATATATGTGGAACGTGTAATGTGCAACACGGAAATATATGCATTCGTTTGATGTAGGTCTATTTCTGAATCTATTTGTGTGGTATCGAGGAACTGAATTAATTCTACAACGTTCAGTAAAACTTAATAGCAATCAGGAATAAGGAAGCTTTGATCCTCTCTCCAAGGTCATGATTTGTGTTGAGTACCCTCAGCAAAAGACACAAAATATAATATAATAGGGAAACTCCATTTATCGATAGGGAACTCATAATTACCACAGGGGTTACTGCACCGGCGTTGTTTCCAAGGTTTGTCCACATCGGACAATAGCAAGTGGATGGAAATAGCGGCATTGGTATGGATATTGATAAACCGCACTCTAATTAATCAATAACAGGCCTTATTCCAGACACGTGTGTGGATATACATGTTCATTGAAGATGAAAATACGCTGAATGTGAAAGCCACACATGTCAAGCAATGCACAGATTGGATCTCCAGACAGTAGCCACACAGACCTAGATTCTAGGAGATGGTTGACTACCCCACGCCGACACGTGGACTAATCACTTAACTGTGCATAGATTTTCGTTATCAAGGGCCTCGATTGAAAATGATCCTATTTTATTAAAAGTGTGTCACAACTGTCGAGTGCCGTTTAATATGTGGCACGAACATCTGTTCAATGCTTTCGATCACTCCCATGTTTTGTCTGGGGAACCCTGCCACATTCCTGTGTTTATTATGTCCACATGATTGGAATTGATTTATTGACGCAATAACACGTTCCGTACGCTGGCGCGTGGACAAGCCAATGATGTATTTCTGCCTGAACAATTATCGAATGAACATTTCTGGCACAATATCGCTTGAATAAATCCTGCTCATAATTGATTGGAGGAATCCCTGCATTTCAAAAATTTCACGCAATGAACTGTAAAGCAACCAGTCAAAACTCATCCGTACATATAATTACTTCAATTTCGATCAGGTTGAAAGTCTTGTTTAATTGGTATCTGGATTTGGGCTATCAACCGATCATTCATACGCTGATCAATGGGTCGTACGATAAACTGACATTCATAAACACTGAGGCTTATCACAATCCCACTCTACCCATAGAACATAATTTAACAAGCTGTTCGAGACAAATCAGAAAGGGGCCTAAATTACCAAGTTACAAAACAACTCCGCAATAATACCTGAGCTAAATAAAACACACAAGATAGGATCCCAGGATTCTAAGATCAATTAGCGCCAGGAATAATCAGATACATATATATGTGTTGTTTCCAATACGCTCTGGTATGACCATGGATGGACTATAGCTATGGACGTGGGCGTGGATGGACTATGGGCGTGGGCGTGGTCGAGGGACCAGTCCTTATATTCACACATTCGACAAATGAACTACATGGTAAGAAATATCCAATACAAAGTACGTGCCCTGTGGATCATATTGTGCTGACGTCGTTAAGGTGAGACACACAGTAAAATCTCACATACACACGCTACAATATTGTGATGTAACTGCCAACAAATACACTTACAGTCTGGTCTTACAATATCAAAGGGTCTTCTTCAACGTTGGAGACATCGTTAATATCTAACCATTCTTACTGGACGTAAGCAAGTACAGAGTACACGGGGCACTCCATTTTAGCGCATGTGGTGAGATGTGTTGTTCCGCGTGATTGGTCTTCGCGGGATGCACCTTATTGCCATCAGTTGGCAATATGCAGTAAAAATCAACCAAATTATTTTCAAGCCTAAATAATTCTGTCGAATTTTGTCGTTAAACCAAATGTTCTAACATCCTGAATATTTGCGTTTCCAGTCTCTTCCAGACCAAATAAATGAAAAATGTATAAATAGCCATTACGTTTAGTTGATAGATATGGTTATCGTAAGTCAAAGAAAATTGTAGGGGGAAATACAAATATAATACATGTATACAGATGCATTGTTCATATTCACCGATATGCACCTAGAACCATTATTTTTTCAAAAGGCCTATGTGGGAATCCACATTACCGCGTGGGCAGGTGACCGGCACCATTGGGTTGAAGAGGGAGGACATGGGACATTGAGGGCAATGTTGAGACCCGGGGAATATCGATCCGATAAAAGCCAATAAAAGGGCGTCAACCATCCACCGGTGCCTGGTGACCGATATTTTATGGCACTCTCGAGTGATGACGTCATGTTGCTGAGACAGAACTCTGTACCCCCCCCCCCCCTCCTCCAAACCCATCTAAGTCCCGTTCCGTTGCTTCATCCCAGGGCCCGGTTGTTCCATCCTTGCACAAGATCGGTCATTAGCGGGTTAGGCTGGTGATTCTGTCGGCGATTGGCGGGCACGAGGAGAAGAACAATGCTCCAGCGTTAGCACGAGAGGCAGGGGCACGAGCTCACGGATACGTGCACGCGACTGACGGAGGCAGCGGTGGCAGCTAGGCGCTAATGCAGAGGACCGGCTCGCTGGGAACATAAGCATCCACTTGGTCGTCTTGGTGGCGGCTTCAGAGGCAGGGGGAGGGACGTGGATGTCTCCCGCCGCCTTGATTACGCCGGCAAAGGCAGCTCAGAAAGCTGGAGGACAAATATTGCTCAGATTGCACGAATATAGCACAGATGCCACTGATTCCTCAACAAAAATAACACGGTCAATGGATGCTGTTCCATAACGGGGATGTCGAGAGCTGTGACACTGGAGCGACACGCACGTACTCTAACAGCCCGGGAACGGTGGATAGGACACTGCCAGGGGAACATGGAACGTCGCGTATGCGACTGTTTACTCCTTGTAAACGAAATGCTGTGTGTTCCTTGAATTATTCATATAAATATGGATAGATCAATGATCATTACGCGAACAAGATTGTAACTTGAGACTAATTTCATACCACCAGTAGCCTGTGTTCAGTCGGTATTATGTCATCACATCAATACTTCAGCGAGTGTGTGATAAAGCAATAACGTCGCCAGGGTCAGAGACATGAATCAACAACGGCTAGAACGGTTTCGTGCATGTCCAGTCGGTTACGTAATGTGATTATCGCATGGCCTCGGCGATTGACAGAGGAACTCCAATGTCGCAAACCCAGACGGGCGTTACAAATACGTTACAACATGCATGATATTATTGCATGATATGTGGAGATAATCACAAATATTCGATAGTCGGTTATATCATAGGACCGTAAAAACTTTGTCATCCAGAGGATACCTACAACGGCAGCATTTCATGGAGATCGTCAGAGAGTCAACAAGTCATTGTATGTGTAGTGGGAGTCGAAGCGCTGACGTCGCGGTTTTGTCGCCGTTGTCAGTTGTCAGCAGACGACGTCGGTGACATCGACAGACGCCATGTCACTGGATGCGATCGCGTCGATTGACGCCATGTCCCTGTCGCCAGGGGTGACGGTGACGCCGTCATCAGCAACTTTACCTGCAGAGTTATCATCTTCATCTTCATCATCGTCATCATCTCCGTCGTCCTCGCACCCATCTCTAGTCAACACCGAGCCCAAATCACAACAGTTGTCCCACAGACGTGTGGAGTCTAGTCAGAGACAGCGCGAGAACGCCAGCCAGAGCCCCGACCGGAACGGTAACAGCCCAAAGGACGACACCGGGTGGTTCGGGGACTGGTGGATATGCCAGAAATACAAACAATATTCCAGGTAACTGTCTTCCCTGCAGGGAACTCCGCTAAAATTCCGCGGCAGATGTTAATTAAATAGTTCGATTCGCCGTTGATGTGTTGCTTGGTATGAATCATTAATATATTTTTTAAAAAGTCAATTTTAGATATCCCTTTGTTCTGATCACATAATTTATACATGTGTTTATTTGCGAAAGAACGAGATGATAGACCTACATTTATATATATACATACATCACTTCTTTGTGGATATATGGGTTATGGAGCTTGACGTAATTCTCACCACAACTGTCAAAACTCATATCTGCTGCGAAGAAAAGAAATTACAGAACACACACCAGAACATAATAAAAATTGCATTTAAAAAGTGGCAAGTAACTTATTGTGTTGTTTTATAATCAGGCAAGCAAAATATAGCATCTAGGAGCAGATAACTGAAGCTGTTTAACGGTAAAAAGTTCGAGTGTTCACTGATTGAACCACTTGATGTTTGCAAGTTTGCTGACGTCGGCAATGCACCGATCGTGCTGCTCGGGGCAAAAACGTCTACAGGGTATTCACTCGGGGCAGGCAAGGCTCGCCTTGGCAGCGTCTGGATCCAACTGTCGTTTCTCAGCCTTGAAATTTGTTGAAGAAAAAAAAGCTGTTGAACTGAAAAAAAAAAACGTTTGATAGAGGCAGGGAAGGGAGATTGGATGGATACCGGTCTTTAGGCTCGCTTGAGAAACATTAAAGGGTCCGGCGGTAATTTGTAAATTGCACCGAGGTTCTATCAGTACGCGGTATCGTGGGTCGATTTATCGAGACCAGTGAAGGGTCACTGGGTACCGACCGATATACCTCCAAAGGCACTGCTTCTCCCCAGCACTTAGCTGAACAAACCTTGCGCAGACCTGATTATTGTGGAAATAATGAATACACGCTCGGTTTTTTTTGGGTTTTTTTTGGAATAATTGAAAATCACCGGGGGGGGGGGGGGGTCCCATTTTGAGTTTTCAATTATATAGGCCTAGTGATAAGCCTAGAGCCATGCCATAGATGAGATCGTCATTTTATATTCAATTGATCCGTAGTTTTCGAAACAACAGCAATATGAAAATGCATCGCTTCCCATTGAAAGCCTTAGGCCTATTTGTAACTGATCCATCAATGAAATTATATAAGGTCCAATCAGAAATACATCTCTCGTTATGTATTTCTGGTCCAATATAATCAAATGAGCTTTAGAGTCGGAAACAGTTAGGCATGTGTGCATGTATACTAATAAATCACGTTATATGCCATTTTCATGATATAAGTGCCACTAGCAATATAGCATATTGTGGTTAAATTAATGTGATGGTAGGCCTAATGATTTTATTTACTGCCTAGGTATAGTCTGGCAGGTGAGGAGGTACTAGGCTAGGTTCACAGGCCTTCTGGCTTGTGGTGCATGACTTTCGATACGGTTCCACAATAACCTGATAACAGTCCATTGATTTACTATGGTTTTATCGATTCCAATGATTTTCAAACGAGTTTGCTGGACAGCTGCACATTCACATAGAAAATCCAGGCTAGATTTAGGCCTACCATAGGCATGTATCGAACTATCAAATTCAATGCATCCATTTATACTGCTGTATAGCCCTTGTCTTTATGTAAACATACTATAGCAAAGATCAGTACTAATCAATACGATATGGCGCAAAACTCAACTACCAGAGTATTTTTTTGTAAGCCTACATCGCACGCACCACGCCAAACTCAATCCAGGACAAATTCTGGTTTGCCAGAACATTACCAGATTACGTGTCCACGTGGTTGTGTTTACATGCTGTTTTGACAACTGTAAGCAGGTAATGGGTCACGTGATCAGGTGATGAGCTATATTTAGTAGGCGAGGGCTTTCCCTTCACTCAGAAATCGGCGGTCACACTTGTGAGACGGTGAATGCGATGTGGTCATGAAAACCACCACTTGAAGCCGATTCAAGGCTGTGATTTGTGAAGTTTTGTGGAACAGGAATATTCTGGAAGCTAGGACAATCATGTGCCAAGCGGATTTTAGCCGGACTTCTAAGATCGGCTGTATCAAAGCCTGGTACACAAAATGGTGAGACCGCTGAAAAACAAAGCGCGCGTGTTCTGTTATGTACATCTGACTGTAGTAACGTTTTACCGCAGTCAGCTGATCGATCGGCGGTAGGCCTACACGTATTTTATATGAGCACAGATAGATTTACTAATACGAACCGTTTATGAAAATGTACATCGACTAATTATTGTGCATTCACACAGTACAGGCCAAATAAAGCCATCAAAAGGGTCATCATTATTAATATATCTATGGTATCTATTAAGTTATCCTGGGATTCAGACCCCAATACGGCATGATATCTGCCTGAAGTCACAATATCCCACGAGGCCGCAGGCCCTATAAAAATAAGTAATGTACATGGTACATGTATATTTTGATTATTTATGAATATATACATATTTGAACTGCAGGTATATTACTGTACACCCCTTTAATTCGTGGCCGTTTAATTTCGCGTTTTCAGGATTTGGACATATTTCCCGTTTTCTGTAACATGCATATTACTGGTAATGCATTATAGAGGTATTTTCCAATAACATACTCACTAAGCAACCCAACAATTGGCAAAATACTGACATGAACAGTTGTATCTTTATTGTATCTTTATATTATATCTATTACCGTATTGGTCCTAATAGTAGCACGGCGAGCCAAAGCAAGACCTCCTGCAGCAGGGCCTGCCAAAATGACTTCAAACTCAGGGTCAAAATTAAGAAAATCACTGAATAATACACCTATAGCCTTCAATCCCCTTTATTATGGTTCAAGTAATATAATTATGTGGAATAGAACACTTCAAGATCTTATTAGAAAGATATTAGGTCAGTTACAAGGTAACAAAAATCGAATATTTTTGGGGAAAAGAGGGGGGTGCTCTACTATTAGAGCACGTGCCACTATTAGGACCAATATTTTCTGGCTTAGTAAACATGGAATAAATACAAACATTAACAGTACAAAATACTACATACATGTAAACTTGGAATTGGCTATTGGTTTTGTTATAAATGTTAAATATACAACATTACTTGTTCTTCTGTATTATACGACACACATTGCAAAGGCAATTTCCGAATCAACAGCCAATCAACCTTGCTAATTGGGTCATGGACATTCCGTGATGCTCATATATATTTCGCGAATGAAATGCAGTTGGGCAAAAAATTTGCGTCAGGCAACACGAAAATTACGAATATAATTAATAGGTTTACAGTACCCCATTGACATTTTAGTTTAAATCCTGATTATAGTTCTATCTTGTCTTCCTCAGGTACATGAACAGTCGAGCGCCCCCGGGACACGCCTACATACCAACAGTGGAGGAACATGTCGCCAACATGTTCACACATGGGGTATGTAATATTGTGTCGTTGTTATATGCCTTTGAATAGAATACGGAGTATGCAATAAAAATTCAAAATAATATTTTATGTGACTTTGCTATTCTGCCGATATCATTTCCCCTCCTGCATGAACAGACAGTTACCTATTGTGAGTTTCTAATTCATATATTATATTCCCGTGGTCACTGAACCATGAAGTGTCTGATTCTTCAATATTCCCTGGTCTCTCCATCTATTAGTAGGATGTCAATAACTCAGGGGCATGAGAGGATGAGACAGGCATCAGAAGGGCATATAAATTTGCTGTAAAACAGGTCATATAATTATGCTGGGCATCAAATAGGTCACATACATTGAGAGAATTAAGTGATAAATGGAGTACTAGTATCGTTGAGTATTTTCATGATCAAGTATGATCTTGAACTTGGTGGCAGTTTTGACTTATTCAAATATTAGATAAAAGGCTGCCGCACTTGTCTGTGACATTATGTCAAGAGTATTGATCACAGATGACGATAGAACGAGTCATTCAGCATTTATCAATGTGTCGTTTATAATTCAAGGGGTATTTTTTCACCAGTAGAATAAGATGGTTCTACATTATTGATAGCGAAAAAAAATGATCCAGTGCGTCATAGGTCACTGACAATGACTATCCTAGATGACATCATATGATAACAGAATGTAGAGTTCGTCATACAAGTGACCCATACACAACATCCTCAGCTTATCATTATGATTACAAGCATATCATATCAACTGATAGTATAGTGTCCGTGACAGAAGCGTGTGCAAAAAACAGAAGTTCTGCACAGTGTATCATGTCAGTATATGCAACAGTGACATTTTGTCAGTGTTTCAAAATAGTAAATCAAATTTTGAGTCACATCCATTCATACCATATGATTTTTTACAAGACATGGTAGAGGGGGTTGGTCACCATGGTGAAGAGGAATACCATCTATAAATGCTCGGTTCAGTGTATACTCTTAGAAAAACCATAGATCTCGAATTGAAACCTACAGTGCCCCCCCCCCCCCCCCCCCCCATATATGCAATCTCAAGTCCCATTTCCCGGATGTTCTGCATGTGCAAGTGCTCAGTCAAATGTTTTTGACAGTTGCGTCATTGAGGTAATCTTGCCAACCATTGTCCGCTAGATGAAGATTAATTGGTGCGTCGTGCCATACTTGACAATCCATGACATAAGCACTCACAATCAGAGCTGCTTCCATTTAGTCAGCCATCCTGGCACTTTCTCAACACAATCTACTCGGATTCTATCGATTTGCTGAAAACTTGCCATGTTTCA
This sequence comes from Terebella lapidaria, assembly GCA_949152475.1. Taxonomy (NCBI): domain Eukaryota; kingdom Metazoa; phylum Annelida; class Polychaeta; order Terebellida; family Terebellidae; genus Terebella; species Terebella lapidaria. The sequence goes on from OX424555.1 coordinate 77,091,633, forward strand.
TGAAAAAATATCATGTTCTTTTTTATGCGCTTCCTGCATGGAATTAGAGGGAAATCACATTCTACAAACTATTGCAGCAGCCCTGACTGTGCGTTCCTGAGGGTATAACTTTTTACCATGTGATTGATCAGGGTGCACTATTTATTTTTGCTCCCCACTCCCGAAATTCCCCCTGATAGCTGTACCTCAGGGGAATGTTTATCAACCTCTGCTAGAGTCTGATCCGACCAGGTGGTGGATGTTATGGGACATTATACAGATGCTGGGCTGTCTGAAAGCTCCAAGATCAGGACTCTATCAATGGTCATGTTGGTGGACTTATTTATAGTGAGACTCCAGCGATGTCCTCTGTGCCATTGTTGGCAGCACTCGTCTGGATGTGTTTGCCATGATGCTGATTCTTGTTTGTGCTGGACAAGCACATAGAGAGTTAGGTTGTACTCCACGCTGCCGTGGTGTATTTGGCCTTGGGTTATGTGTGTGGTTTGTGTGGTCACAGGAATTGTTGACTTTCAGGAACTGTATCTCACAGGCACGGATCTAAAATTCTTCGCAATTTGTATGGTTTTCTCTTCATGATGAATATTGGAATCAGAACAAGTCATTGGGGGAAGGAGAGAAATCAAGAATTTATGCTGGTAGTTTTAATGAACACACTAAAAGCTTTCCGTTTACATCTGCTAATGCACAAAAATAAATCAAGTAGACGCCAGAGGAGGAAATGGACTTTCGTGAGTCATCCTTAATTGAATGTACTTTCAAGGAATGATTTTGGCTCGATCATTTAATAATTATTGTACATATAAATAGTATTTATTATTCCACCAGTATATTTGGTGATATACCATCTAGTGTTATAGTATACACTGTGTCCTAAAATTTTAGTGTTACATGTCCAGTTTTGAAGGTCATCACCTATATCCATGTAATAACATATATACATGTATCTTGCACTGACTGCACACACGGACATCATGTTGCAGGTGTTGGTGTTGCCGAGTGTGGTCGGGATGATGTGGATGCTGCGTCTGGCTGCCACTGACATGCAGCACGGGATCGCGATGGTCTACGGCCTCTCACTCTTTGTCCTCTTCACCGTGTCCACCGTGTTCCATGCTCTGTCCTACTCCGGCAAGTTCAGGTCCGTCGATTAGTTACACTCATCCGTAAATAGTGTGTTGACTACAAGTATCTCAATAATATTGAGATACTATGTCGTCAGGGTATTACTGTATATACATGTAGTATGCAATGCTTTGATTGTTTGAAGTTTGTTCATTTCACATTAATTTTGTGCAAGGTGTATCATGTGTATGCAGTTGTTTCATTTTACTTATAAATGCATATTACTGAAAATTCACGACTAGAATCATCTGAAATACTACAGGTGATACATAAAAATACAACATGTGCAAATTGCATTTTGGTACATGTAACATACCGTAACTAACATCATATGTGTATATACGTATTCTGTCTGAGCACAATACTTTCCAAGATCTGACCCAACAAGATGTTTGCTCATCATTTGTTGTAAAAACGAAACAACAAATAACTTAATGTAATAACAAAAATAAATTATACATCTAAATTTGTATCAAAAAATTAATTTCTGAGATGAGTGAATTGAAAGCAGCTCTTCCCAGCATGTGAGTTTATGAGTTTTACCGTTTCATTTTAATACCATTGGATGAATGCTAACAAGGCCAATGACAATGGATTTTCCAATATTAGAAATTATATGCCAAAATTAGATCATCGCTCCAGTTCATTCACCAGAAGGAACGCATCTGATCAGAGGGAGATAATTATCCTCCTGAAGAAGAATCGTCGAAAAACTTGTCTGTTGATGAGCCGGATAACATCATCTTGTGGAGGATTTAATTCAGAATTAACCTCGGTTGTTTGTTCCTCGTGGCCTTTCATTCTGACAGGTCAGGCTAAAGATAGAAAATCCCATTTGCCGTCTGACATTGGCATTGTTTGTTTTAGAAAGTAGCGTTGCTGGATTCTGGTTTGATTGGCATTTACCTTTATTTACCTGATGGTATACAGACATCATGTGTGCAGGACTGACCAGTAAAATGTACAGGTACTAGTAATCAACTGGAACATGTTGAAGATATTTCGTTGATCATACATTATCAAATGATCTTGCTGACACATGTACTAGTATGCATCTTGTAATCCACAATATTCAGTTACATTCCAATATATAGGTAGGTGGAAAACCTAATATTAGGTGTATCGATGAGTGGTAATTTTTCTAGCCTTGTTTAGAAAGAAGAAGCATGCGGCAACAAACAGGAGAAACACCAAGTGGTCCATCCTACAAATAGCCTGCAGTAGGTGGGGCGTGCAGGAAATGTAAATGTAATAACAAGACTTTGTGTATATGTAACACCTCAGAGGATAAGAAAGACATGAATTCCTCTCCTGTACAATCTGGATCTATTATCCGGCAGCATGATCCCGTTGTTTGGGTTAGCTTTGATTGTGAGCTTGGAAAAGACGTCTTGGCCTTTCGGCTTTTTATATGTTGTACATGTGCGTCATTGTCCAGGATCTGAGCTACGGGAGATTCAAGGAGAAGCATTTTACTGGGTTCCCTGACCGGGTCTGTATCCTGGCTGGTGGTAATCAAGAACAGAATAGCTTGCCCAGTGGCTGTATGGTTAGCAGCCTGTCAGACCTGGGGTAAATGGACCTGATAGCATGCAAGGCACAAAGGCAAATCTGTCAGTCTCCATCTCTCCACTCCTGTAAAAATATCGGACAAAAGGCCATCGGAAGTTACAGAGGCGTAGATTGCGACTCAGGCTGCAAGATCCACTCCACTATCTGCCGAGGGATTTTGTTCCTCCTGGGACGTGAATTGCAGAAGAATTTTCTGGGCTATTGTGTGTAATGTACCCCACATATTGATCGATGTCAGTTATTTTGTAGTTTTTCTCGCAAAGACACAAAAATTTGTTCTCATTTTGCTTCCAACCATGTTAAAACTAAAAGTGATCACAAATCACGAACTGCTGATCACATCCTGAGCAGTACTAGTTCTGAAAAAATTGCACAAATTAATGATCTATGATGATGAACATGGAAAATTCCCTGCTGGTACATGAATCGATTTCGCTTCCAGTATTGGAAGCTTTATCAATCCTGAGTTTGTGAGATTGTTGAGCTCACGAGATTGTTGAGATCAGTTCACGCATGATCTGCGGGAGCAATATTGCCGAGCCTGGGTGACAGAGTCGTGGAAGGGGAGGGAAGACAGACTGGGAGGTCTCTACGTGTGTAGCCTTCAGACCCTTGTCACGCCTGACTGATCCTCTGCTCCAAATGTCTCTGTACCACCCAAACCGTCAGCGACGGACTGGAACAATGTGATGGACGATTCCCAGTTCACAAAACCCGCTCCAAAGGTCACCGGCTGCATGTAGGTGATGAGTTACTGTGCCTGCAATTAATCGAACTCAACTGCAGCATCACTGAGTTTGATCTAGGGGACTTATTGCAGCAAAGATTTGGGGGGATAGAGGGTGAACGAATGGGAAGCTAAGCTTGCATTGAGAAAGGATCAGCTACTCAACCTTTTTGTGTTTGCTCGGGGATTGACTTAACGGGATCAAATTGAGTACATCTTGATCAATCTTGTTGTGTATCAGATGACATGTGCGTCACGGGGGAAACAGTCTTTGGTTTCCATGGCAACAGTGACGTGCCTGGCGTCTTTTGTCAGTCACAGGTTGTGTATTGATCTGTGGAGTGTTCAGTGAAGCTTTCTGTCGCTGTCTCCCCCGCTAATGTCCAAATGTCCTCAGTGTGGTACAGTCATATACAACATAACCAGAAATACATAACGAGAAATGTAAGACACAACATGTACTGGTGCTTCGAATCAATTTCAATGGCCACCCATGTGTGCCTTTTCTGTCATTTCTGTCTCTTCACAGCATACACTTCGATACTCCATAGTAAAAAAATTCATGCATTAAATCATAGATGTCACTATACAAGCAAGTTTTGGCACATAATTTAATAAATATACATACTGTAAAACCACAAATTATTCGCGACCTTTTATTTCCGCGAATTTCGTGAATCCAAAAATTCACAAAATTAAATGGATGCGAAACATTTCTGATGACAACCCACATTGTTATGAAAAAATTGTTCAAGATGGCCAAACCGTGAAATTAAACGGCCGCGAGCATTGCCTGCTCGCAAAATGGCTTTACAGTACATATACAAAATAATGTACATTTTGTACATTTGATATGCCTGATGTGTACATATATAGTTTATTTTTGTTGAACATTTTTTGGGATGTATAGTCTAATCAAATTACAGTAGATATCACCACCAAATTGACCCAGGATTTAATATATATAAATGTTTAGTGTGGAACAGGACACAGCCAATTATCATTGGAGCACAGACATATTGTTCTAGATCATGTTGATGTCAGTGTAGTATATCAAAATACATTTGTTATGCTAAGCGATACTTACCTCTGACTATGGGGTCGTGTAAGTGGCGAGCCCTCATTCGCCAACCACACATGAAATATGGGTGAAAACTAAAACGAAGTTAGCTGGTCTGTTTAGACCCTGCTCTAGTAATGGTAGTTACCTGAGCAGTTCACCCTCCGTGTGGTAGCATGATCGTGCCGGTCCACTGCCTCCCAGTTCACTTTTGTTTTTGGCGAGCTCCTGTCAACACCTACTCTGCCGTCGCTCGCGTTTTTGTTTCTGAAGTTTCAAGTTGGATCTTTGGAAGTTTCTTCGCTGTGATGGAGGAGTTTTCTGTTTGGAATTGGACAAGAGTTTCTGCTGCACGAATCGTTTTCTTGCAAGCGCTCTGTCTGTTCGTCTCCTCGGCGCCGCGGATTTTGTGAATCTTGGACTGAGGAGTTTGTCTGTCTTCCGGACAAGCGTCGTTAGACAGGAGGGAGAAGCAAGCGTTCCGTGGATTCGCTGTCTTCTTCTCGTTGGTTTCACTGGGAATTACGTCGGGAATTTGCAGGCCTCCATTGCCGCGATGTCTGCTATGCTGTCATCTTTAGTTGGGGGGGAGAAGTGCGGCTCCGTCTTCCCTACGCGCGCTGAGATGCCTGTCCCGTTCGTCTCCAGAGTGATTCGATTTGTCGACGGATGCTTCCTCGGTGGATTTCCGTTCCCAGGCTGCTGGGCCCGTCCAACGGGCCCGGACGCACGGCCTGCGGAAGGCAGGAGCCCCGTGGTTCGTTCTTAGACTGGACCGTCGTGTTCACGCAACCGTTCAGCTACCGTACGGCCAGTGGATTTCTACATGGTTAATGAGGCAGTTAACTACAGCCGCGGCAAGCCTCGGCACAGCCGTTTGTCCGTGACTCTACCGCCCGGTCTGATCTGCATGGGGAGTTGCCGGTGGCTTCTCCCTGCGACTCCTACAGGCTAGCTGCTCACCAGTCCATGACGTCGTTAAGCCGTGGCAGCCTAGGAGGTTTTCTACGACCGTGCGGCTGTCTACCATCTGTCTGCTTTTGCCAGCCGTGTTCTGCTCTGTGTCTCTACAGTCCTGTTGCAGCCTCGCGGGGTTTCTACTACCGGCCGTCCGTGGGTCCGTCCGTGGGTGATCGCCGGCACTGTGACCCCCCCCCCCCCCGCCAGCGCTGCTGCAGGGGTTCTTCTGTTCGTCCGTCGGCGTTGCTAGCTGCTGGGAGCTACTGCACTGTTTATCTGATTTGCCGGCCGCTATATGCACAGTGTCTTACCAGCGCAGCTACAGTCCAGGGGTTTTCTACTGACCGGCTGTCGGCCGTCCGTCCGTACGCGCGTCTTCGTCGGCTCCATGACCCCCCACCAGCGCTGCTGCAGGGTGTCTTCTGTCCGTCCGTCCATCGTTCGTCTGCTGGTGTTACCAGCCGCTGGGAGCTACTGTTTCCAGTGCTTATGGGTTTCCTCGATGGATGTGCACCGTGTTAGATGGCCTCTCGCTCACGCCGTTCCTGCCTGTGGTGCTGCCATGTGATTGCTACCGTGGGCTGGGTGTTTGCTACACGTTCTTCCTCCTGAACCAGAGGTGTGTTTCAGCGGTGGATTCCCGTTCTCGGGCTGCCGGGACCGGCGGGTCGGTCTTGGGCTAACAGTCTGTTGAAGGCAGGGGCCCCGTTGGTCGCGCTAAGTCTGGCCCCCGACTACTCCACCGTGCAGCTCCCCGACGGCGCTGTTGATGTACTTATTGTGGACAAGTCTCCAAGACCCGGGCCGTGTTCAGCACCGTGACGACTCCACTGCCCAGGTTTCTTCTCCGGCCGCTGCTGCCTCTCGCAGGTGTTCAACCGACCGTGAAAGTGATCAGCAGCCAGCGGTGGCCAGCTCGCGGGTCTCTCAGCCCAGTGTTCCACCCCGCGATCAGCCACCGGCCGACCGTCAGTCTGCGGGCGGTACTTCATCGGCTTCCAGCTCGAGTTCTCACCGCGGGTCATCTACCACGGCGGCTAGTGTTCTCCCGGCGGTGAGCCGCCCGTCCTCTCAGGCCGGTGTTCTACCCTGCGTCCAGCCACCGGCCGACCGTCAGTCTGCGGACCGTGGTTCGTCTGCGGGTTCTCACCATGGGGCATCTGCCACGGCGGCTAGTATTCTACCGGCGGTGAGCCGCCCGTCCTCTCAGGCCGGTGTTCTACCCCGCATCCAGCCTCCGGCTCGATGTCAGCCCGGGCCGTGTTCAGCATCGTGGCGCCTCTCCAGCCCAGGCTACCGCTCTTTCCAGCGGCGGCAGTGCTTCGCGGTTTTTTCACCTGACTGTGACCGTCAACTATAGCCAGCGGTGCCTAGCTCGTGGATCTCCCGGCCCAGTGGTTTTTCCTGCGGCCAGTCTCCGGCCGTCCGTCAGTCTGTGGACCGTTCGTCTGTCCCCAGCTCTGGTTTTCTCCGCGGTTCTACAGCCACGGCTGCTGGTGTTCCACTGGTGGTGGACCGCCGGCCTCGCCTGACCGCTGTCTCCATCCAGTTCGGCCTGCGGACCTACTCCGTTCTGAGGATTGGGACCGTCCGTCCGCCAGACGTGCGGATCGTTTCCGAGGTTGGGTTTTTGATCAGCGTCATGATTTTCACTTGGGGACCATGCGGGCCACGGGGACTACTTCTTTAGGGATTTGCGTGGCGGCCGCAGGGACCAGGTCTCGCACGTGGGCTTCAACCGTGGGCGGGCATCCACATGTTCCCTGCCTCTAGATGGAACAGGGGCATCTTTTCTGCGTGACTACCCCCGTCTTTTTCCCGGAGCCTCCAGTCCTGCTTCCTCCCTTTGTGGACCAGGAGTCGGATGAACCTCCGGTCTAGAAGCCCCGGGTCTCCAGTCCAGCCAGGTCGGCGGATACCTCTGTTACGGCTTCTACCTCCAAGCCAGTGTGCGTCTGGCTCTTTCCAGCTCGAGTGGTCGGCGCTGGGTTCGTCCTGGCTGCAAGCCACGGAGCAAGTGACTCAGAGTTCTCCGGGCTTCTTCAGTCGGCTGTTTGTCATCCCCATGCTCGCGCATGGCTGGTGACCGATTATCGACCTCAGTCCTTTAGACAAGTTCGTCTCCAAGGGGAGCTTCTCCATGGAGTGCTCGCGGACCGTCCTCCTGTTTCTCCGCAGCGGGGACTGGGTGACTTCCTTAGATCTGAAGGATGTGCCTTTTCACGTCCCGATTCATCCCTCGTCGCGGCCCTACCCTCGTTTCCAGTGGAGCAACGTGGTTCCGCGCTCTGTGTTTCAGCCTCTCCACCGCCCCTTTCCTGTTCACCAGGGGTTTTCAGTCGGTGTCGGCGTGGGCTCACCGCAGGGTCATTCGTCTCACGAGGTACCTGGACGATTGGCTAATTGCAGCCGCGGATCGGCAGACGGTGGCCTCTCACACGGACCTGGTCGTTCAGCTTTGTCAGCGGGTCGGTCTCTTCATCAATTTCAAGAAGTCCGACTTGGTTCCTTCCCAGCGTGTCACCTACCGCGGGACGGAAATCGACATGCAGTCCTTCCTGACCAGTCCGACGGTGGATCGTATTCAGCCTTTGAACGGTGTTCTACGGTTTTTTTCTCCTTCGGGGTTCCGGGCGCGGCGGTAGTCTTCCTCCGGCTCCTGGGCCATATGGTGTCGCTGGAGAAGATCGTCCTTGGAGCGCGGCTCCACATGCGGACGATCCAGTTTCATCTCAGGGATCACTGGGATTCCGAGCGGGACCTGTCGACTCTGGTTCCAGTGGTGGCAGCACTTCAACCAGATCTCCGTTGGTGGTCCGACCCTATCAACCTGCTGCAGGGTCACCCTATCCACGGGCTGGAGCCCGACTTTCTCCGGTTCTCCGACGCCTCTCACCTCGGTTGGGGTGCTCACCTCGGCGAGGATCAGGTCTCCGGTCTCTGGTCGGCAGCAGATCTTCGTCATCTTTCCAACTGGTTAGAGCTCAGGGCCGTTTGGTTGGGCCTGCGCCATTTCTAACGGACGGTTGCCGGGCCCACGGTCTTGGCCATGACGGACAACACGACGGTCGTCGGCTATATCAAAGACCAGGGGGGGACACGGTCAAGGGAGTTGAGCAACTTGACTCGGAAGATTTTGGAGTGGGTGGAGTCGCAGGGTGTCAGCCTTCTGGCCCGTCACATCCCAGGCTCCATGAACACCATCGCCGACGCCCTGTCTCGGAGGGGTCCGATCTCCTCGAACTGGTCTCTGAACCCCCAGGTTTGCAGTCACCTGTGGCGTCTTTGGGGTCAACCTCACTTGGGCCTGTTCGCCACATTCCAGAACAATCGTCTGCCTCTCTTTGTGTCCCCGTTCCCGGACCCTCATGCTTGGGCGGTCGACGCCTTCGCTCAGGACTGGTCCACCCTTTGGGCGTACGCTTTTCCACCGGTCTCACTGGTTCCCGTGGCTCTGCAGGGGATTCGATCAAGCACCGCTCAGATCGTCCTAGTGGCTCCCAATTGGCCCGCCAAGGCGTGGTTCCCGGAGCTTCTGGAGTTGCTGGTGGATCTGCCTCGGGTTCTGCCACGGATCCCCAGCCTTCTTCGTCAGGGTCGTCAGTTCCATGAGATTATCAGGCGTTCATTCAGAAATGCTGGATTTTCGAAGAACGCTGCCAGACGGATGTCCAGGACAGTTAGGTCATCCTCAGAGTGCCTGTATCAAGCCAGGTGGAGAGTCTTCTCTTCTTGGTGTAGTCGACGGCAAGTTGATTCATGCCGTCCCCCTCGCCCTACGGTAGCGGATTTCTTTGTCTGGTTGAGGGGCAAGCGCAAGCGTGCTCTCACTACTGTGAAGGGATACCGTGCGGCGTTGACCAATGTGTTGGCTTCTCACGGTTTGGATATCTCTTCTTCGCGGGAGATTTCGGCCCTGTTCAAATCCTTCGCTCAGGATTTGCCTCCGGTCTTCCTCGCACCAAAATGGGACTTATCTTTGGTCCTTTGAAGTCTCAATGAATCTCCGTATGAACCTCTCGAGGAAGCGGAGCTTCGTTTTCTCACCCATAAGACTGTGTTCCTGTTGGCCCTTGCTTCCGCGAAGCGGGTCAGTTGGCTTAAGGGACTGTCTGCGGAGGTGTTACACCCGGAAGGTTGGTTTTCTGTTACCCTTCAGTACTATCTGGGGTTTCTGGCCAAGACCGAAACTCCTTCTGGCCTGGCGGCCGGGATGCGAACGTTCTCCGTCCCTGCCTTGTCTCAATTGGCGTATGACTGTGGGGAAATGTCCCTGTGTCCGGTGCGTGTTCTACGTCTGTGCCTGTAGAGGACTTGGCCTTCACGACCAAGCGACTCAGGTCTCTTCCTCCCACTTTCAGCGTCGCATGGTCAAGTTTCCAAGAATACGATTTCTCTTTGGATCAAGGCTGTTGTCACGCGTGCCTATCGTCGGGATCGCCACGACCGCCATCAGCTTTACGGTCGTACAGCTCAAGAGGTCCGCGACATCTCTACGCTGTGGTCTTGTCGCCCACAACATGTCTCTTCCTGATCTCTTGAAGGCAACCACTTGGAGGTCGCACTCTACGTTCTTCTCGTTCTACCTGCGGGATGTGTCTCTCCTCGCTGATGATCTGTATCTTCTGGATCCCATCGTCGCGGCTCAAGTCTTCGTGCGTCCCACTGCTTCTTCTGCCAAGAGTCCAGGGGGGGAGCGCCGTGTCTACACCTAGCTACGGCTCATCGCCTCTCAAGGGACTCGTCGTTAGAGATGTAATCTCAGATTCTTCTGGATTACAATATATCTCTGAGTATACTTTTAACCTCCGAGCTACTCTGTGGTTATTAGTATAATAATTACTATAGGAAAGGAGCAGGTTCCTTTTCTTTATACAGTAATTATTGTCACTGGTATTTTGCATAGTTCTCATCCTTCTACTTTTAGGGGATGATCTTGTGCAAAGCGTACTTTCTCTCTGAGGGGGCCCACCACCGGCAGGCCATTCCCCATAGTCAGAGGTAAGTATCGCTTAGCATAACAAATCAAAAGTTTTAAATTAACTTTTATTTTTATACTATGCATACTTACCTCTGACACAGGATGGTCCCACCCTCCTCCCCACTGATTATCTTCTTCTCTTTTCGGAAGATAAACCTTCAGTGATCAAGTTCTACTACTCAACAAAAGTGAACTGGGAGGCAGTGGACCGGCACGATCATGCTACCACACGGAGGGTGAACTGCTCAGGTAACTACCATTACTAGAGCAGGGTCTAAACAGACCAGCTAACTTCGTTTTAGTTTTCACCCATATTTCATGTGTGGTTGGCGAATGAGGGCTCGCCACTTACACGACCCCATAGTCAGAGGTAAGTATGCATAGTATAAAAATAAAAGTTAATTTAAAACTTTTGATATTTCTGTGTTAAATCCAGGAAGTCGCAAGATGATTTTTGATGTGACACCAATTTAATGACATACATGTACATGTATGAGTATGTTTGATAGTGACCAGGGTATTTAGCACTTAAAACAATACATGTGCTACAATACAGTAGTAGCCAGTATATACATGTATGTATTAACAACTTGCGAAGTTAAATCACATTCCTTCCTTTGACAATGATCAGATACATGTAATGCATACTTTAAATGGACATACTCATATTATTGTTTATGACCGGATTTTATTCTACAATGGCTTAAACCTTACAATTCTACAGATTACCTGTATTTATGTCTGAACCTTTACTCGGAGGAAAGAGCTCTACCATCTCATCACTTGCTCTGACCTGCTGCTTGTACCACTCACGCAGCGCCTTATCAAAGTGCCATTGATGGTGCTACCACACCTCGGTATGGAGCCAGGTGATCACCTGCAGGTAGCTGGCAGTGAACTACAGCTGACCCTCAATAGCTGATCACTGATAGTCTCTCCATATAGATTGCAGCCTGTAGCTGCTGATCAATCGGTCTTTATCATTGATTGATTCTGGGGGTTCAATTGGGCAACTCAAAAAGTGCTGATTTATAACTAGAATTCATATCTAAACTACTGGTACTGATACGGAACTTATCCAGTAAGTGCCAAATAAGAAGATCTGGGTTTAGAGGTATTCAATTGATTGTAAAGCTCCAAGCGTCAATGTTTCCAGTTTGAGAAGTTGTTACAGTTTACGAGGGGAACCTTAGGGGTGAAGCAGGTGGGAGGGGAGTCTTCTCATCGCACATTACCTCAAACCAGCCATGGACGGAACAGATGACTGCCAGACTTGGTACAGTATATTTATGGACAGGTGTTGTGCAGCATGTATACACATATTTATGTTGTATGTATGATGGCATGGACATCTATTCTGACCCTGTCCACAAGAAGTACATGTACATGCACATGGACATCTCTTCCGCCCATCCACAGTTCGAGGGTTTCACACCTGTTGAATCAGGGCGGCGTGGCAGGGTTTCTCCAGTACTTAAGCTGTTTTACCAGCACACAACAGATGCCAGATTTTGGCAAAGTAATCTCTGTTCTGCTAATAAGTCAGCTATTTTAAGAGTATTCCTTATTTACAGCATATGTTTTTCCTGAGTGGCCAAACTTATATACCATAACACCTCGTATATAAACATGTTGTGCCCTCTGTTGGAACAACAAAGTTTGGCAAGTTTGTGCGCCCGATATCTCTGTGTTGTTTGATGAGTGCGGGCAACTGAAGAGATACAGCATGGACTGTCCGTGGATCAGTAGCCGATTAGGCCTGTTGATGGACATCTGACTAGATTATGAACGCCATCTTGTAACACCTGATGGAAAAACATCATTTGTCATCACTCAATCACATTTCAGATGAAAGAGTTTCAAGTTGGCTCAGTATTACAGATAAAACGACCAAGACTCAAAATCATCATTTATATTATATATTGTGTTTATTCTGTCTTACATTATACATAGATTTACGGAATTACGGTATATATGTTCTGTACACCTCTGTAATCTGTTTCGTGAAACAAAACCTGAAAATTCAGCATAGTGAGGCTTTTTGTACTTCATGACATGGATCAGGCCAAAAACACTCTAGCTGACAGGGTTGTATAACGTATTGTGGTTCTCTTTACCTAGCTGCCCAAATTTGTGTTCAGTACAATTATAAGTATAAAAGTTGGATTTTTTGGCCTATTATAACAAATTATTGGTGAGCATGGCGACACATTATTTGAGCTAAAATTAGTGCATTGATGGCATACGTAAGGGTACAACTGAGGAATAAATGGTATACAGAGGACATATTAAACTAGACGCTTCCGGTCGCCTACGACCGCTTGGGTGTATCCCCCGTAGCCCTATCATCTCTGTTGCCCCAAATATATCACTGTCCAGTGTGAAAAACTAGAGCAAGGGCTAAAAAAGATTACCAGAGAAATGTTAAATCTCAAGTCACAACTGTTTTCTTTTCCCCACCAAAATTGCTGCACTGATTTTCCGAGGTTATTGAAGGTCGAATTCAAAATCACCACTGAAATCTCTTTATATGAATTTCCATTTCAACATGTTTGATAAAATAACGAAAATACAGATAGATCAATCTTTTCACCTATTTATATTTCAACTCAGAATATTTTACAAACTTGGTTCCAAGTTGAAATTCAAAGTAAAATTTGACCAAAAATGCATTTCAAGATGACGAAACTGGAGCCAGATTGAACTTCTCACCATAAGTTATATTTCGACTCATAATACATGTATGTGCCAAACATGGTTTCAAGTTGAAATTCAAAGTGAAAGTTAATAAAAACTGCATTTCAAGATGACAAAATTGGAGCCAGATCAAACTTTTCGTCATGAGTTATATTTTAACTCATAATACCTGCCCAACTTGATTTCAAGTTGGAATTCAAACTAAAAGTTGACCAAAACTGCATTTCAAGATGACGAAATTGGAGCCAGATCAAAGTTTTCGCCATGAGTTATATTTCAACTCATATGTGCCAAACTTGGTATTAAGTTGAAATTCAATGTAAAAATTGACCAAAACTGCATTTCAAGATGACAAAATTGGAGCCAGATAGAACTTTTCATCATAAGTTATATTTTAACTCATAATATGTGCCAAACTTGGTTTCAAGTTGAAATTCAAGCTAAAAGTTTACCAAAACTGCATTTCAAGATGAAGAAATTGGAGCCAGATCGAACTTTTCATCATATGTTATATTTTAACTCATAATATGTGCCAAACTTGGTTTCAAGTTGAAATTCAAACTAAAAATTGACCAAAACTGCATTTCAAGATGACGAAAATGGAGCCAGATCGAACTTTTCACCATAAGTTTTATTTTAACTCATAATTTGTGCCAAACATGGTCTCAAGTTGAAATTCAAAGTAAAAGTTGATCAATGTTTTCATAAAATTCCCAAATTTTAATTGTAAATTTGCCGTTTATTGTTATTACTCACCTGTAAACTACTACATGTATAAAATAAACAGCTATTGTGATCAATAATAGACTTAACTAGCAAAAAAATAATGTTAACTTATTTGGTCACAGCCATAAAATCTCTACTGGACAAGGCCTGGACAAAGCCTTGTTGAGCCCAATAATAAATATTTCTTGTCTTAACTATTTTCATTGTGGTCAATAATAGACTTAACATGTAAAAATAAAGTTAACTTATTCGGTTACACCCAGAAATTTCTACCGGACAAAACCTTAACCTTGTTGAGTTCAATAATAATTGTTTCTCATCTTAACTATTTTTATTGAGGTCAATAATAGACTTAACTAGCAAAAAAAATGTTAACTTGTTTGGTTACAGACATAAAATGTCTACTGGACAGAATCTTTACCTTGTTGAGCCCAATAATAAATATTTCTTGTCTTAACTATTTTTATTGTGGTCAATAATAGACTAAACTAGTAAAAATAATGTTAACTTATTCAGTACACCCATGAAATCTGTACTGGACATACTTTCACCTTGTTGAGCTTAATAATAAATATTTCTCATCTTAACTATTTTTATTGTGGTCAATAATAGACTTAACTATTTTTATTGTGGTCAATAATAGACTTAACTAGTGAAAATAATGTTAACTTATTCAGTTACACCAATGAAATTTGTACTGGACAAAACATTTACCTTGTTGAGGTTAATAATAAATATTTCTTGTCTTAACTATTTTTATTGTGGTCAATAATAGACTTAACTATTAAAAATAATGTTAACTTATTCAGTTACACCCATGAAATCTGTACTGGACAAAACCTTTACCTTGTTGAGCTTAATAATAAACGTTTCTCGTCTTAACTATTTTTATTGTGGACAATAATAGACTTAACTAGTAAAACTAATGTTAACTTATTCAGTAATATTGTCCTGTTTTCACTGAAAACTTCAGTTCTCCATCCTGAACAAGAAACCAGTGTCATTACCTTCCATTGTGCAGGCTATTGGAATGATCGTACATGTCAAAATGGATATTTCAAAATTCTGTAATAAGTTAGGCTGTTAACATATTAATATTTATATGATCATTCTAAAAAATGATTGGTTTCGTGTGACAGCCCTTCCCAACAACACTTCCAAATATTATCAAGATTCGTCAAAAATTGCCATCTGTAGAGCGTTCACAAGCCATGTGTCTCAAACACGCTGTTTTCAATGCAAAATGTGTTCCCAAATGACCAATTCAGTTACCACGGCAACCAAAATCGATTGGTGTCGGGATTTTACCATAATATATGTGCCAGCGAAAAATAATGGTGATCGGTTGAGAATTGCGGCCTGTAGCGCGTTCACAAGCCATGTGTCTCAAACAGGCTGTTTTCAATGCAAAATGTGTCCCCAAACGACCAATTCAGTTGCCACGGCAACCAAAATCGATTGGTGTCGAGATCTTACCATTGTATATGTGCCTGCAAAAAATAATGGTGATCGGGTGAGAATTGCGGCCTGTAGCGCGTTCACAAGAAAATCTCTGCGGACGCGGACGACGAAGCCAAATCCATAGTATCCGCCGAACTTTGTTCGGGGGATACAATAACATGTAGCAGATCTACATGACATGATCATCATGCTCAAACAAATGAAATATGTATGACTATGAAGTGAATGATTTGGTGAAATACAGTTTCTCTCTACTTTATTCTTGGATGAGTTCTGAAATTACCTCAGAGAAATACAACAACATATATGTGTATTTAATTTGCTCTATTGGGGAAGGTGACAATACAGCAGAGCCCTTAATGACTCTTCAGTTCACATATCTCAGTTTACATGTACATGTGCTCACGGTATGCCAAAAGAAACTTTCTGTTCACGTGGGGGTCTCCGATAAGTTTTACAATATTTGCTGTAGGTGTGTCATATTTCTCAAGGCCCTTGATAATATCGGGTGTGAAGGTGAGATTTAGGGGTCCTCAAATCCGACAGATTTGTGCCGTGCGTTTGTTTGTTATTTACGTGACAACAGTGACAAGGAAGATCACACACATGTTATATATCTTACCTATTACCTGAGGTTGAAGAATACGTTTGTCATACGAGCACATACCATTCATTTCATTCGATGATTGCACGGAAAAGCCTTGAAATGAATTAAACTTAAACTTTTGATGTACTAGTACATAAAATACAGGCCGATAGGTTTTGAATGGCGTTTGAACCCAGATATTGAAAATGAATCAATAGTCAAATTTATAATTCAGTTTCCCAGAAATATTGCGTGTCCGTACCTTGATGAAAAAAGTGATATGGGTTTTTTTTTCACGTTTATAATCATGTGATATATGAGTCATACATATAACTTGGTTGTTGAGATGCAGTGTGAACGAGACACCCTACGTTCACATAATGATATGATTAGTCAGCTTCTCTGCAGTGTCTATGACAGCTGATTGACTCCTACTGATAACACACGCAACTCAGCACAACTTTATCATGTTGAACTTGGATGTATTCCAGACACAAAAAACTGATCTGTTATATATGTTTATGGTAATGATAATTATACTGGTTACTGGGGAGCAAGGGTAGGGTAGAGTAGATTGATTGTTCCAGGTCAAACTTAAAATTATTTGGTGTAACTGCAAATAAGCCCCTCCAATTCGATGAATCATATTTTGATATTTCATAGTTTCAAAATACTTGATCTCAAAATGAATACATTGCTGTTTTCAGTTGCCGCATGAAAAAATACTGCTATCCAATAATCTACCATGTATAGATAAAGTTGAACTCTTGAGGTTCATGTTCACTGCAAAGGTTTTATGATAATGACAGCTTACTATACTCTGATTTTTCTAACTTGTTTACACCGGTTTTTGACGATATCTTTGCGGTGCTAAATCGTATCGTTCTATAACTTAGCATACCTTACCTGGGAGTCAAACGGCAATTTTCGACCAAATTTCAGACTTCTATCGCAATAATTGAAGAAGTTGGCAATCTACCCCAATGTTAAATACGAGAGGCCATAGGCCACGCACTTGCCGGAATGACCTTGACTTTTGAACTTGACCTCTTGTCAGGAGCTCATTGTGAGGTTATAATAGACGTCAATGTCTCAAGCATCATTCTACAATATCAGATTCGTTTGAAGTCTCTAGGACGATTAGAGTCCGGAGTTATGGTCACTTATCTGTTCTCATTGTTTTGCATGACCTTGACATTCGTCATTTGTCATCAATTCTATGTTGCAAACATACTGTGAATGGAGTTTTTGAATATGCATGATTTAATTATGTTTATATATTATGTTATATTATCACCAAACAAATTCGAATAATGAGTTTCCTTTGAAATTTTACCGATTTGTTGCCACAAAAACGTCAATTACGTCAAAACGGATATATCGATTAAGCTAAAAATAGATAGAGACCATCATAGAAAGAATCCACATCGTTTGCATTTGTTAGATCTGCAGTAAATATTATAACTTTGCACATCTGACACTCAAAAGGCCTAAATGTCAGTCTGAAATCACATTTGACGTCATTATGACTTCAATTGACGTCCGATTCCAAAAATGACAACATATTTGGAAAGTACTCTCGAAGACCTTTCAAACGAGCTACTACTCGATATTTTTGCAAAAGGTCAAGGTCAAGCTCACTTTTGAGGTCAACTTCGACCTCAGGCGCTTGCAAAGGCTATCGGTCATACGCCTTAGGTGTAAATGCAAAAGTTGTTAGGCTAAGTGTGTGCAATACTGTGGATTTACTTTTGTGTCTCTATCTTGCTTAGTTCCTGAGATATAGTGACCTACATGGTTTTCACTTGCGGGTCAATATTGACCTTAACTTTCGACCTACGACCTTGAAATTTTGTGGATCAAAAGAAGTCATCCTTGCTTATTAACAGGTTTATCATTGGATTTTTACGCACATTATTGACACTTTTATCAGCATGGACAGCTTGAAAAATGCAATTTGGCTTATAATGGGACCGATTTCGTTGCCATAGAAACGTCAATTACGTCATAACGGATTGACCGATCGCGCTAAAAATTTATATTTACCTTAAGGGACTAGCCCCACATCGTTTCCAAGCATCAGATCGAAAATCAGAGGAGGTGACCTCCAAGGTCAAATATTCGACCTCAGGCGAACTTCTCAAGGTCAAGATCAAAGGTCAAGGTCAAGGTCACAGAAGATAGAACTCGAGTTTATCTACAATATGAACTTAACTTGAAGTCTCTAGGACCACTAGAACCGAAGTTATGGCCACTTATATGTTTTCGACATTTTGCTTGACCTTGACCTTTGACCTAGACACACCAAAATAGGACGTTTTCTGGCCGGTATACTACAGATTCTGCAGACAAATTTTGGAAGCTTTTAATCAAGAACTGTGGACGCTAGAGTGCGAACAAACACACAAACACATCCACAAACCGATCAACATACTTGCCGAAATTTTCAATTCCGGCAAGTAATAAGCCAAAAACGGGATCTCGAGAATCTGAGCATATTCGAGGATTTGATCATGTTTACATCCATCATATTTACATACATCCATAATTTCAAACCAGGAGACACATTGGGGTGTATTCTACACATACATGTTGATTTCAAAAGATTACACCCCTACAAAACCGAGCAAATGCACAAAATACTAGGCGGACCCAGAAATCAAATGAGGGATTGGGGCTAAATTTAACATTGGTGTAGATTGCTAACTTTTTCAATTTTCGTGATAGAAGTCTGAAATTCGGTAAATAATTGCCGTTTGACTCCCAGGTGAAGTATGCCAAGTAATGGAACGATAGCATTTAGCATCGCAAAAATATCAGCAAAAAACAGTGTAACAAGTCAGAAAAATCAGAGTATAGTATACTTTAGTACTAGTACATGGTATAATGTATTTCTGTTTCACAAGTTATAAGTTTTGTTTCGCATGTATTTACAGATCCTTGAAGAACTTCTTCCACATCGGAGACCGAGCAGTGATCTACATCTTCATCGCTGCGTCGTACACCCCGTGGTATGTCTGCAATAATTACTCCTCATGATTGTGAGCGAACAATAACGTGAAAGATCCATCGAGAAATAATGGCTCATTAGAGATGAAAGAAGCAGCCAGGCAGTCATTATATCTTGTAGGCCTATCCCGTGCACATTAATTAATGAAAAATAGCCGGAATGCACATTAACATTAAGCTGAAAAGAAGGAATTTGAAGTCAGAATTGTTGTGTTTTTGTCCCAGCCTTTGGACATAGATATAAGCCAGGATAAAACATTCCGTGGCTACATGTGCTACTTAATATGTGAGGGGATGCCATTACATTGGCACATGTAGTGTTCAGGCTTTCAAGATCTACATTTGTAAACCCATCTGGTTTTAATGTCCTCAAGGAGTCGTCCATTGTTGTTTAGTGGCTGTTTATTTCTCGGAACCTGTATTCTTTTATCCGCATTTTGTGCCTTAGGGACGGGAGATGGGGTTGTTCAACTGTGTATGTTTATGACCTTGTAAAGTGCACATTTACTCTGAACATCTGAGCTCTGAGGACTAACAATGCATCCCAGTGGACTGGCCCTGTGTGTCCCATGGACCCGTAGGTCCCCTCAGTGCTACAGCAACCATTGCCTCCCTCTGCTTCATAAATAATGACAGCAGTTCTGTTCTGGTCTCTGCAAGCCAGAGAGATTCACTTTGACTCCTGGCAGTTGGTGTAGTATTAGATGCCAGCTTGGCAGCATTACCGTTTGCAACATTATATTACATTAGTACGTTTGGTGTAAATGGTATCGATCAGGGTACAGTGACAATGAATATGTATCCATGGTAACTGTTTCCCATGACCTAGGGCAGCCAATTGTATCGATGATTCATGAGATGGCCAGCCTAGTCAAATGGAAATCCTACTCTAAGCCACTGCGTCCATGGCATCTAATTTACGACTAGTGAGAAATAGTGAGTGCTATTGTCATAAGATCAATAATATCAATATCAGACGGTGTGCAGCTGTCCTTTCAGTATTTATATGGTACATCCAAACTGTGACCCTATAGTGTCATAAATCACATCATAAAAAAACATTGGTGAAATGGTAAATATGATATTTGTAATTTGATACAAGCTTTTATCGGTCTTCTGATAAAAGGATCCCCAGTTCAGATCTGTAGTCTTGGAAAAGGAAATTTTATCCAAAAGAGAACTATTGGGACTTGTGCCAGTATAATTACCATATAGATATTCAAAAATAAATTCAGAAGTAGGTGGAAAATAAAAACAGATTTATTTTTGGTGGATACCATATGTTGCACATTAGAAGGCTGTGGTCCATACAATTATGGAACTGTTGGTGTGATGTCTGGAAGACTGGGGGTCGGCTATAGGTCCTGCCAGATTGGCTTCATGAGAGATCTGAGCGAAACAGGAGCTTTATTCCTGGGGTGAGGTGCTGGGAGAGGGCTGCCTGGGAGTGATGAGCCTTGATTGAGCGTGGAGAGCTAAGGGATGTCCCACACCTGTAACTCAGACCTGTGTATACCCAGGCAGACTTGGCTGAAGGACGTCTAGGTTATTGTGAAGGGCGGATGGGGGGAGTGGTGGGTTGTCTCACCTTGGCATCCAGTGACGCAAAGCATTGTACATGTATGTATGAATTATATATTTGTATTATTATGACATGATCATAATTGAGTCAAGTACATGAATGAATGTGTGTTGAAGCGGAACTCAATTATCAACAACAATGACCATCCAATTACACACATCTATTTTAACAGCACATTTTGGGGGTGTTTCTGTAATGTGATAGTAGTTCCGTGATTTGTGTTTAATTAATGGCTTTTAATGCTTGCAGGCTGACGTTGAAGGACTACGATGGCTGGGGCGTCCTGATGTTGTACATCGTGTGGATCTCGGCAGCTCTAGGCATTTTCTATCAATACACCTTCCACGAAAAGTACGCAAAAAAGTTGCAGTTATACCTGTGCAAAACTCATATTCCTGCACTTCCATGAATTTATGGATGCATGTTCCAGTGAAATGTCTGTTTCCATATTATTGGTGCTACGTTGAGTGGTGTGCTGTGGCTGTCAATAGCAATAATTCATGGGAACGTGAAAAAAAGATCTGTTCAATACTACATTACTGGTACAAGCTATCCTGTTGTGCAATACCTGCAGAAAAATTGATCGGCTTGTGTAAGCTTTCCTGGACAGGACACGTGTTAAGTTTGCCTGGCAAACCGGTACACAATCAATATGTTAGCTGTGTCACCATGCCGTTTCTATCAAGGGTTTTCCAAATGCATTATTATCGTGCTTGGGGACATGAAATTGACAAATATGAAGTGCACATATTGTGCCATAGTTTGTTGGTCAGGCAATTTGCTTGTTTGATATCCCAAACTTGTCACATTTTATGGACTCTGTTGGTTAAGTCACTTGGATACTGTACACTATATGGCCAACTATGTACATGACTGTTTGTGATGTTACCACAACACGACATCTGATGACAATCTTAAGGATGTTTATTTTGGTAAAGTAAATCTTCTACAATATTGGAAGTAATTTTGTGTTACCCGGGATATATATAAAGCTACAAAAAAACATTACAGGATCCATGGCCTTTGAAAAAAAGACGGTGGGGGGAGGGGGGGGGGGGGGTGTTGAGAATTTTCAAGAATGTGCAGACTCGTTACTCGTGGTCATATTCCATAAATTAAAGCAACTACCTTCGAAACCAGTCAATATTTTTTTGAAAACTGTATTTCATATTACACATGCTAAACTAACTGAATGAAACATACTCGCATCAAATGTAATGAAAATAACCAGTCCTCAGGGAAATTTTGCTCATTTGAACAGGTGGTTCTCGCGTAAATACAGGAACTGTATCCATCACACGCAGATGTACACAAAGTATAGAAGTGCAAGATAGACTGACAATTACATGTACATCATGGTATATCACTGATTATCTTCTCACAACTACACTATATATGCACATACGAACTGGAAAATGTACTTGATGTGGACTTTTAAGCGCGATTTGAGCATTTGTTTACATTCGGGTTTGATGGATACACTTCGTTTGTTTATTTACAAAACTGGTACAAAATAGGCACTAAAACGGATGAAAAGACAAGTCGGACGGACTGTAATCGTCAAAATCATTGAGCACCCCTTTCGTTATATTGCATTAGATGTGTTTAACGAAATATTGTTTTTTCAAAAAAAAATATTGCATGCAATCGAAGGCAGCAGCTTTAAGTATTTCAATGTGATTTCACATGTACCAATGGTGATGCCTGTGCCCCAGCTCCGTACACTGTACATGATGTCATCCTGTCTGCAGGTACAAGTGGCTGGAGACGTTCCTGTACCTGGTGATGGGAGTCTGTCCCTCGGTTGTCTGCCTTGCCATGGTCAGTGTTGACTGTCTTCCTTCAAAATAACATCAAATTGAGTCTACGCACTTGTATATATTTATAGGTTTTTTTCGTTAAGACACCAGTGTAATGAATTTTCTACATAATGTAATTGTAACGGAAAATAATAGACAGAAATCTTAGAGATCTTAGAGCACAAATTGTAACCAAGTTCTGTGAGGTGATGAGTTATCATAACGTTCCATAGAACTAGTGCTTATACGAGTCCATTATGACGAATGTCTCTCCTCACCTTACAGAAGGACAGTTCTGGACTGTATGAGATGGCTCTGGGAGGCTCTGTCTACATCTCCGGTGTCATCTTCTTCAAGTGTGACGGCCTGATTCCGTTTGCCCACGCAATTTGGCACTGCTTCGTGACGCTGGGAGCGATTTGTCACTACCAGGCTGTCTGTACCTACCTGCTTGGACACAAGAACATCACACCTGGCGACCTTGGCGGGGAATTGTGAGATCTGGGAACGGTTCTCAGTATCTGTTATATTCAGGAGTATGAATCAGTTTGACAGAGCTACTATGCTATATTGTGAAAATTAGACAAATGGCCTGAAATTTATAAATGAATGAAACTTGATTGATAAGTATTACCTATTTATTCAGCTCAATGTTCTGTGTTTCTAAACTTTCTATGTCTTGAGTATTGTAACGTATTGTATGTAAAACTGAATTTAATTAATTGAGGCTTTTGTTCAAGTGACACATTGGGTTAAGGTTCAAACCTGTACCCAGTTTCAGTAGCACTTGGAATTTGAATAATTACAATTACTTCCGGGTAATTTACATTTGGCAACTTATTGACTGAATTTGATATGGAAAACATAAATACATATGTAAACTTACAGTCATTAATAGCTACAGTGGATCCTGTGTTTTAAGACCACCCAAGGGACCCCCAAAAGGTGGTCTTAAATGACAGGTGGTCTCTCATTACAGGTCCATTTACATGATAAAAGGCCACTTGGGACCGTGTGGAATGGTCTTAAAACACAGGGTGGTCTCTCAAACCAGGTGGTCTTTAACACAGGATCAGTGTTATAAGTATTAGTCAAGTACTATATTTGTATGTTGAAAGCACGCTATCTTGAGCTTGATGTGAAACTACAATCAAACAATGTGGCAAAATATTATAATTTGTTTTCAATCATTTAAATCTTTGTACTTGTACATTATTGCGTGTATGTGTGTATATATCGTTTATATTTATTACTCAAAGTATTACCATAGTCATGACCTTTGACCGTCTTACCTGTAGGTTTTGAGCTGTGCTTTTGTTTGGCAGAGGAAATATGTTTGGACAGAATCAGTTAATTTCTCTGTGAGAATCCACAAACATTCAGTCATTTACTGTTATACGGTCTCTGTGTATTACGGTATCCAGGAGAAGAAAATAAATTATAACCGTCTATATCTCATTATTCAGACTAAATAACAAGTTGACAGTATAGCATGACAAATGGACAAACTTTTTCAAAACCAGTGTATAGACATTTTGTCCTGTATATGTGTAATTTTTTTTACCGTAACTTGAATATGTGGTGTACTTCGATGTCAATTCCGTGCACTGTTTGATCCATTATGATGTCGCATTGCTTGACCCATTATGATGGTGCCTGATGTTGTATGATGCCCTGGGACTTGATGCTACCAGCTATTGCCACATGCTTTTGCTTCCATAATGTGTACATATGAAAGGAGTATCCCTGCAGTTTGTAGCCTGGCTAGCGAATCTTTGAAAGACAGTGCATTGCAGTATTGACTACGATTGAAAGGTTTTCATGGAACCAAGAGGGTCACTAGATGAAGCAATATCAGGGATGTATTAGTGTTGCAAGTCACAGGATAGATAGAAAATGGCAGTGAAATCAATGCAAATAATATTATGTAGATGAATATAACTTAAACCTCTTGTTTACTTTTTACATGTTTATTTTCATATGTTATAATATAGTTACACAGGAAAATCTAGATGACCACTTGAATCATTTTACATGTAATCTTGTTGCGCAATTGCAGTTGACGACATTGCACCAATATATTTAATAGCAGTCATTATTTTGTCATCTTTACTTTTGTATTCTAGTATATCCCCGTTAGTAATGCCCCATGACTGTACATAAGCTACAAAAATAATGCGATGTCCCAACTGTGTTGCTCTCATGAAACAGTTGCCAAAACACAATTAGTCCTGTAAGCTGTGCTTCGCATTTTATATTTGTGATCTGTGTTTGTGTAATTCATGTATGTGATGAAAATATTCAAAGCCCATTGGTTTTCCATGTTCGGGCTAGTGAGTGTAAAAATTGGACGAGGTTGTATGTATCTTTTGTTTGACTTCTATGTCTGGGATGTACTTATTTCAGTGTCTGTGATAACGTAATCGCACTTTTTTTCTGTACTTTTGACATACAGAACCAGTGATGTAGAATTTGTTTTTCTGTCTGGATCCGCACATTGTCTTTGCATTTCATGTTGTTCTACACCAAAATATGTGAAAATCCTCATATTAATTTTATCACAAATCCAATGTGATTGTTAGGACACAACGTCAAGTTTATGTCGAGTTTATATGAATTGTCAGATAGCCGTTATGATTTTGATACATTATTATCAGGATTATACGACACTTCAAGATTAATTTTGTGGTGTAGCTCTCAGTTTAATAGAATATTTCTAAATTGACCACTTCGTCAATACCAAGCAATCAATTATGACTTAACACTGTTGCTCAGTAGCTTGAAGTATATGTGTAATAGAATTTACTGAGATAGAATCTAGCTCTTAGGTAGCAATGCCAAGACAGATCAATATTCACAAAGGTACTGAACATAACAGTGCATATTTTGTGTGAATAATTTTAACATTTTCTCAAATATCGAATTAAATCTATCAAAAGGTTGTGACTTTCACAAGGATATTAATCTCTGTAGCATGACAACATAGTATTTTTGTGACCCAGTGGGTTTGTGAGGTTTGTTAGGAATGATAAACAAGACACTTATTTTCTTATAATTCAGTCTATATATAAAAGGTTATATTTTGTGAGCCACAAACCTGATCTCATGAAGCACCTGTGTACAGTCAAATCATTTGTTAGAAGTACAGAATGTGTCCCAGTGTGAATTTCATTTGAACTTGAACACACAACTACCTTTTCGATGAATTAATATAATTTAGAAAACACTAATTTGTGTTATTCAAGTCACAAGGTATTTAAAATTTCTAATTTTACTATTCTACATGTAATGTGCTTATAAATTATGTAATTTATTTATCTATGTGCTGTTTGTGCATGATGGCACTTGTGAATGGGTGCACAGATTTTTTTGTTAAAACACTTTTTGTTTGAATAAATAAATCCAGCAATAACTTGAATTTGTATCAACCTCTGCATCTACAGTTCAATTCAGTCAGGATCATTGTCAAGAAAATGACACTTTTTAATATGCCATCATGGACATAAATTTGGATGTAATTAATAATATTATCTACTAAAGGTTTAAACTACTTAACTGCACGGTTCTTCTTTCAAGAGTTATCTGTTGGGTTTTTTATTCATATTCAGACATTACTGGCAGGTATTTATGGCACTACAACACCTCCGTGAAACTTCACCTTCGTCGGTGTCCCTGAGGGCAATATGTGTGTGTTCTCTTTTTTATTGGCCATTTCATAACGCTGGAGGGTTAAAAATGAAAAGCATGCTACAAAATCATCTCGGTTACAAAAGGGACATTGATTGTGTGAATGTCTAGAATTGTGGAATTATTTCAAAATCTGTAGTTTTACATAGGGCTAGATATATGAACTCATATCAATGATCTTATTCATGTGGCTCATGCTTCTATCAAATTACTAGTCCATGTACCCGGTAGTAACATTACCTGGATAGCAATATATACGTGTCTACATACATGCACTGAAACAGATGAAAACAGAAAAGGAGCATAAAACTAGCTACCATCAATAAAGAGGAAAGGTGAGTCAGGTCTGAGGCAGATAAGTTAAATGTAAAATGATAATACATGGAAACTGGAACTCACAGAGGCTTGTAGTCTCTTCAAGGCGAATTACATCACTAATTGTGGCTGAATTAGAAACGTAATTATTCAGTCCACTGACCGGCAATCAATGATATTGCATGAGCTGGGCACATTATGGTCGGGGTCATGACCCTAGACATCACACCTTTCAAACAAGGAGGAGCTGGTCGCATTATGGGATAATTGGATATAAAGTTAATCTTGTTTTCTTGATTTGAACTCCATAATCTCTTATTACATAACCACAATAGTGTATGAATGAAGCAATGCACAAACCAAAGATTTAGCACTCTCACTTCTTGTCACAAGACTTGCTGTGCAATGACACAAGTCAGTCATGCTGTAGCCGGTGGAAAACTGCAAACTTCATTGGAAAAATGTCATGAATATTCGAAACATCTGACATTAGTATATTTATTGGTGAAGCCTGAGCACAGTGTGACCCATGGAGGAGTCTGAGCTGCTGAAGGTTCCTCCCCTCACGCCACGGGAAGGCAATGCGCGGAGCTCGCCTGTGATCCCACGGAAGGCCAGGGATAAGTCACCTCGACCCCAGTGCTCCAAGTGTGCCACCTCGCAGACCACGATCCAGAACAAAGTTCTCCGTGTCACTGGCTTCAGGGACCACAAAACGATGACCACCGAGCAGCTGGAGGCCCTGACTGCCTTCTGTCGGATAATCAGCTCTCCCAGCAACATCTTCAAGCCATACAAGGTCAGGAAGAGTCGTCAGACACCAGGCGAAGTGGCGATAGACACTGGGATATCAGAGAACCGAATAGTGCCACTCAAACAAGATTCTACTGCTGAGAATGAACCAAAAAGTCTGGAAGCACAGACTGATAAAACCCAAACTAACATGTCGGAAGTAGTGGTGCAAAGCTCATCGGACCTAATGAAACATAGATCAGTGCAGTGCAAAAAAAGGGAGATGACACCGAGAGAATCCCAGTCAAAGTCACCACAGACTGAGTCACCCGAGCCCAGTCACTGCCAGTGTCACAAGCTGACCACAGAACGTCAAAGACATGTGGCAATTCGCAAGCCAAAGCTGGTGGTTGGAAGGTTGTCCCACAGGTCGTCCATGGAGAACAAGCTGTCTCAGAGCGACGAGGTTGACTTTCTTGTTCCTGAAAAGGCTGTAAACATTGTCAAACTACCGACACTGCACAGTGGAACCAACCCACTGGTGGCGAGTAATGTGTACCACAGAGACGTGGTGCCACGTTGGCACAACATATTCCCACCAATGAGATCCAGACATGGAGCACGGCGTGTGTCTACGATCAGCAGGCCCGAGGTCCCTCCGGCGAGTCCTGCCAGCTCCTGCTCTGACTTCTTGGACAACTGGGACAAACTCAACTTGCAGGAGTAACATGGAAGACAAACTCAACCTACAGTGGTAACACAGAGAACAAACTCAACCTGCAGGAGTAACACAAAGGACAAACTCCACCTGCAGGAGTAACATAGAAGAAACCCAACCTGCAAAGGTGATGTGGACAACAAACTCAACCTCCAGGAGTGACATAGAGGATAAACTCATCCTGTAGAGTAACATAGAGAACAAACTCAACCTGCGGGAGTAACATAGAGAACAAACTCAACCTGCAGCAGTAACATAGAGAACAAACTCAACCTGCAGGAGTAACATAGAGAACAAACTCAACCTGCAGCAGTAACAGAGGACAAACTCAACCTGCAGGAGTAATATAGAGGACTCTCACCAGCCTGGTTACCGCCAGCGAGTAGGCAACATCAGTATTTTCCTTTAGTTCACAAACCTACCACTGGACAATGCATCGAAATGAAATAAATATTTGCCATCATTTTTTTTCAGAAATTCTGTCCTTTTTCGTGATGTATAGATGCTTTGCTGTGATGTCACACTGGACGGCAAAATCAGTGTAAAACGTCCAGTGTTCATTGGTTCTATTGTGATTTCACTGGAAATTTTATCGTCCAATACGGCGTCAAAATAGAGAAGAAATATATTATGAAGTCACTTGCAAAGCATCTACCGGGGTATATGAATCTCGAAATGTCAGTGTTCAGAAAAACACATTCACAGATATATATCAGTAGTGTGTGCTTCAGGAAGGTGCCTTTCAGGGCACACATCTCCACAGGAGCATCCATCAAAGGGTGTAAATTATCGCTATATTTTCATTTAGGCCAGTATCAAATGTTGATATTTTAATTGCAATTTATCAGGAACAATTATTTAATCCAAAAGACCTCAAACAATAGTTAATCTACAGAGTGTAAAGGATAGTTTTCACTTTGAAAATATTGTGATCAAAATACCAAGGACCAGAAGGGGAATAAGGAGTCATAAACTGTGTACCCTATTAGATACAAACAAAATAATTGCAGTTAAACTTTTTATTCCTACAAAATATACCTACAATATGTACATTTATATCTAAAGAATAACACAAACACGCAAAAAACACTGCAGTGAAAGAAATGTACTCCTAATAAAACCATGAAAGTATAAATTTCTTCTAGTTATCAATATCTTGGGTACATTACCGGAATGTAGTTTCAAACAATCAGAATAAATTCGCACAGGCTCATTATCACAAATTACAAGGCTGTAACCAATTACCTTTTTCTTGTCCAATTTTCTTTTAAATAGGCTAGCACATACTAGTACCAGTATTTTATTTTCTGATAAACACACTATAATAAATGCTTTGAATCTCCACCGCAAACTGTCTGGTACTAGATTAGATATAACGGTAAAAAGTATAATTATTTTGGTTCCACAATATCATTGCATATGCATGTGTTCACAAACATATTGATATACTTGTAAGCAGGAACCATATTCTCTTGTGGGTTTCTGATACATTGCATATGAACACGGTAAAGGACGCTACACCTGACAAAAAAGTATGATCATTGTATTAAAGGGCTTAGATTGAGATATATCCGACGTAACCTAAAAATCTCTGAAACAGCACTATTGGTTAAGTTGAAATGTGTCGGAACGTCTGCAGGACAAACTAATACTTGTACACGACAACGCTTGCAAACACACACTCAGTGCAACTAAAACCTACTTGTTGTAGCACCAATTATACAAATGGATCAATGAGACTGAATAGTTCAGTGTGTATGATGTACATGTAACAAGACTACTTTCAGTGACAAACTGATTTACATGGGTATCAACATGTAGGGGTACCTGCGTTTGTCAAAAGCAAGGAAACAGGAAAATGTATTTACAACAATAATGTTCAGCTGTCCAGAAATGTTCATGAAGTTTTGCGACCATGAGCTAATGAGTTTATACAATGTGTAACAGTGACTATACAGGTATATACAGGGATGTAAAAGGACTATTGTTACATGTAAATACATCCAGATATATCGCAGTCAATGGTCCAACACTAAATATACATTTTTGACACAACCTTGAAAGAAGAAACACACAATACAGGGATACTTTTTAAATTCTTCTGCTATATCTATTCTATGGTATATGTCCGAATAATTTTTGATCAAAGATTTAGAATATCCTGGAAGCTAGCCGATATGTAGATTACTAGTATCTGATATGAAATGACAAAAATAATGAAGAAATTACTGACAATGAAAAAAAATCTCACAGCTACAAATGACTACTGAATACGACACTACTGGTACATAATTTTTCATAATAATGATCACAAACAATGTTGCCCTGAGACAGAGCAATTCAGAACACATCAAGGAATGTACGGTGTCAGTGGAAACATAGTAATTTGCATAGGTATTACTGAACACATGTCCTCCTGAGAAGCACCAGAAATAGTGATTATTATACTTTGAGTGGAGATCTGTATCATCAACACTAGTGTCTTTCAAGCTGTTCTGACTTGTGCTGTTCCTCCCTCAGACGAGATTCCAGCTGTTCCGATCGTTGTCGCTCGTCCCAGAGCAGGCCTTCCAAGTGCACAATTCGGCCTAATGACCGCTCTGCAATCCAATGTAGTATACAGGAATGCAGATGCTATATACAAAAGTGGGATTCGTGAAACATGATTCTCAGAGGTGTGAATCAATAACAAGCATAGAATAATATTTGCACTAAGTACGTAAAGAAATTGACTACAGACCATCTCTATCTTTAAGAACTTGGATTTGTGTCATTTGGTCATCAATCGTCTTCTGCAGGGTCTCGAGCAATGCCTGTATCTCTGTCGAACATTTTGGGGATTTTTTTTCAGAGGATTAGTTGAAAGTACGAATTTCTGGTTGAAAATGTAACATCCATGTAATAAAATCCAAATAATCAGGTGCTGTGATATATTGAACATTATACCTCACCTTGTATAGTTGACTGGGCAGAATATGTTTGAGTACTGATGATGCCCCCAGATATGTGACTGGTGTCTGCTGGAACTGAAATGCAGCAAAATTAAATAAATCAAACTACATACGCCTACTCAATTGTGAGTTCTAACAACATGAATCATACTTGATGTATTGATTGGAAGGAAGTACCAATAAAATCACTACCAGTACTGAAAGTTACTAAATGAATGAGAGGAAATTTTTGCTTTTAGTATTAAGCTTACTTTGTCGCTGGGGTTGTCGAAGGTCGAGAGGAACGTTGGAGCCACCGTCCGTGTTGAAGGACACCTCCGTCTGCGCCACACTCACAACATCTATCTCACTGCTGCAGCTTGATGGAGGTCTCGGTGGCTGCTGGAAGGTCCCAGGTCCACCAATCACAGCAGTAGATGTCATCGAGACATTGGGGGCGAGGTTTAGAGATGGTTGCCACCTTGCCCTGCTGCCATCTCCTGAATCGTTGTGCACCAGCAGCCTCTTGAGTTCTTCACTGGGCTTAGCAGGCGCTGTGGCACCTTGTCGCAAATACTGTGTGATGAGATCCTCAGAATCAGACTTCTTGCCTTGTCGGATGATTGCCTTGTAGAGGATAGAATCACGCTTAGTCAACGATGCTGAGCGATTGTGCATTGATCCAGAGCTGGACGTAGTCATCAATGTCTTGCTCCCAGTCGTTGGGGCATAAGTGACTGTTGGTGGTATTGATGCCATCTGACCCTTTGTCACTGCCGCTGGTGGTCCCAATGGGGCTTCGTTATTGGTCAGTAGTGGTCTAAACTGGTGGAGTGCAGGTCTTACTGGAGCAGGCTGGATGTTGGAAATGGAGACAGCAGGTGGGTACCATGTCCCAGCAGTACCTACAGACTTATGAGAGCTGTTGTTGTCGGCAGTGGTCGCCTGTTCTATGCCCCTGTAGAGCACTCCCATAGGTGTGGTGGTCTTGCAATCGTC
The DNA here is from genome assembly GCA_949152475.1 of Terebella lapidaria. Classification (NCBI taxonomy): domain Eukaryota; kingdom Metazoa; phylum Annelida; class Polychaeta; order Terebellida; family Terebellidae; genus Terebella; species Terebella lapidaria. Next base: position 77,123,299 of record OX424555.1, read on the forward strand.
TTTGCTAGTGTCTCCAGGGACAACTCCTGAACTCCCACAGCTGCTGGCAGTAGAAATATCCGGTGAATTTTGCTTGTCATTCAAGTCTATGACGAGCTTATCTTGTGGACTGGGGGTTTCACTGTCCGGAGGTCCCGGAATCTGAGGTTGAGCTGGCAAAGAGCTTGAGTTTGTGGTCACCACTGGAGCCCTGACCCTCACATTAAGTGGTGGCGATGTCAGAGCAGTAGGTTGTTGACCCATGTAGGCTGAAGACATCTGTGAGGTGGTAGCATTGAAAGCATATCTGGGAATAAATGCCCATGGTGGTACAACGTTCTGTCCCAGTTGTGGCCTGAGGTTGCCTGTTGTAGGGAACTGTCCTGGCATTACGCCAGTGGCTGCAAGGATAGTTGATGGGTTCGGTAGCTTTACAGATGCTTCCTTGGCATTTGGTGGACAGGATGATAGTTGATGAAGTGGCAGACCAGGATCAGCTGCTGGGTAGAAGCCGAACGGGAACCTGGGGATGAGAGCAGTGCTGTACGACAGAGCTGGGGCTGGTGGAGGACAGGTAGCCACAGTGGAGGAGGGGGAGAGACCAGAACTGGAGGTCTGAGCAGTGCTGCTATCACCAGCTGTTACACTATGATCAGTACTGGAGTCATTCAGCTTGCCTTTGGACTTTCGCTTTTTTCGTGACTTTGACGGCTTGTTTCTCTTGGATATTTCAACTGTACTTGTGCAAGGAGCTTGAATCTGTGATGCAGTCGTGTCAAACACTCTGGACGTTGCTGGTGCTATGGAGACAAATTTCTGAGACACATCTTTCACTGATTCTCTGTGATCAACTGTTGATGTCTGTTGATACTGTCTATATCCACTCTGAACTGTTGGTGGTGTATGACTGTCTGTGGTGGGGAACAATGGGCTCTTTACATCAGTGAGCGACTCATCCTCTGGACTGGGTGACTTTGTGTGTGGTTCGATAGGCTCATCGTGAGTTCCATGAATGGGCATTACAGTCAGGAACTGTGGATACAGTGTATTGTAACCGTCCTGATTCAACAACTCCTTTTTCCAAAGTGTATGCAATTCTTCAGCACTTAAACTATTACAGTCGGGTAGATCCTGCTGTGGTTTATCTGAAGTTTTTTTGGCAATCTGCCACTGCATAATGTCGGAATGCATCTTGTCCATGACTTTCCGTAGTACAATTGAATCAATGGGACTATCACAATCATTCAAACTCAATGCTCGTTTGCAGTTGAGTTCATTCTTCCCATCCAAAATCATGTGATATTTGGGGTTCATCAAAGGCCTGAATTCCCTGCACATCTCTGGATTGACTGTGTCACACGCCTGATCCCCGAGACAACACTTGGTGGTGCTAGATGGTCTGTTCACTTGCAGTGCTGCTTTGTCATCCGAGGCACAGACAGCCCCTGTGTCATCATCGGGCTGATTACTGCATTCAGGCACCCTGACCACAGAGGTGTAGCTGGGCAACCTGTTTTGCACATCAAATTCATCAGTTCTCCCAGGAGAAAAGACTTCATTTTGTGATGGTTCAGTTGCTCCAGCTTTCAAATTATTTGCTCTATCCTTGTCTTCTAGCAAATGAGCATCGTTTATATTGCTGGATGTAACATCACACTGATCTGGAGGCTCCGTGGGTCTCTGCTCTCTGGCTTCTTGAGGCTCGTCATTTGACAGCAGTGACTCAAGAGACACATCAGAAGTATTACTGTAAGCCACAGTTTGCTCAGAGTCACACTTCCGAGCTTCATAGAGATCTCGTTCAGTCATTTGCAGCAACGGCATGCTCCCATCAACGCAATCTTCATCCTTCACTTCCACCGTGTCTGTACGTGGTAGGTCACTCAAGTACGTGACACGGCCAAGAACCCTCAGTGGCTCCCCAGGCTCTACCTTGATGTCAGCATGCTCAAAGTTGGGACCCGAGGATGCACTGGCACCCGATCCAGGACCATTCTGTTGCTCTTCCACAGCCAGGTCTCGCTCCAGTCTCTCTATGCAGCCTGCCACTGCCTTCAGGTTGGTTTCCATCTCTTCTCCTTCAGAGTTGGCTGCCGAGGCTGGCGTCTGGTGTGAGGTACAGAGCCCCGAGCGGAATATGTCGCTGACAGAGCTTGTCTTGGAGATATCTGTGTATTCCGCAGGATGTCTGCACTTGCTAGACATGAGCACAACCTCTCCCAGGAGCTGACCACCAATGGTCTGGTCATCATCGGTGTGATCAGGTGCAGAGTACGAAACATCATATTGGCCACTGGTGTTAGGTCGGACACGCTTGAAGGCTGACCGCATGGGCTCATCCTGGCTACCAGTGCTGGCAAGACTGAGTGTGCTGCTGTAAGTGCGCTTACGTTTCGGTGATGACTGGGGGGTGTCACGCACAACAAGGGCATCAGAGTCTCTGTTCAGAATGCCTGCATACGTCAGATCAGAACTACCCTGGCCCTGTGGGACTTGTTTGGCAGTCTCCATGTTTTGTTGTGACATCAGTCGTTCTCCAGCTCCATCTGCTTTGTGGGCTTCTTCCTCGGCACAACCTGCCTCACTGGGTCGCACATTCATATCTGTGCTCAGAACGTCATCATGAATGTCACCAGATGACGAACCTTTCATGACTCTGTCTAGCCTCATACGAGGCTTTACGAGTGAGATTTTGGAGACTTTAATTTTGCATGGTATGTCATCCACTTCCAAATCAGATGAGGTCAACCTGTCATTTCTATCTCCCTTTATCACAGTGACCGGCAAAATAGGGATATCTTCAATCTCCTTGAGTCTTGATGTTTCTTTTTGCTGACTTATCTCTCTCTCCAAATTTGTGACCAAGTTAGCATGAGTATCAGTTTTCAGTGTTTCATCAAAGTTCTCACACAAAACCTTCTTGTATTGCATTGTCATTTCACCACCTTTGATTTCCTGTTTTGGGAGATCTTTCTTCCTGCATGAAGATTTCTCCTTGAGCACCAGATCTTTCACCCTGATGCTGTGCATTCGCTTTAGTGTGGAGAGTTTCTCTGAGGGAGCACTGTGACTCCGTTGGTGTTTACTTGACCGTGCCTCTTTGCCATGTTTATTCGACCTGTGCTTGTCCACTCTGGTGTACTCATCATGCTTAGATTTCTTCTTCTTATGATCATGTACCTTCATGCCAGACTCCATGGACTTTCTAGATGATTTTTTCTTGACATTGGATGCTTTGTCGCTGAAGAGGACCTCTGGGAGGGTAGAGAGAACCTCTGTGGGTGGAGGCAGCTCCACGATGGCAGTGGCCTGGAAGCCAGTGGGAGGTGTAACTACCTCAGAGCCAGGCCGAGGAGCTCCTCGTGTCTGGTCAGTGTTCTCAGCGTTGTGATATTTCACAGTCCAGTTACCATTGTCAGTATTGGAAACTTGAAATGGAAGGTTAGATTGCTCCTTCTTCAGCCGTAACACAGGCTTCACTCGATACATTGTTGATGAATTTGGTTTACTCGTAGATTCATCAACTGCAAGTACTTTCTTACAAGACTGTAGTGCGTTGGTGGAGACGTGTTTTCTGTTGCGGAGTGACAACCTGTTCTCCACAACAGCTTGGATCGGAGATGAAGTTCTAGGGAAAGCTGAATGGAAGGTGCTTGCCCTTGCGAACTTGTGTTCAAACTTGCGTTTGAGGTTCTTTGCTTTGAGATCGTGCGAGGCCTTCCGCACAGATGTCCCTGCATTCGTTTTGTTGCTTTTTGTCAGTGTGACTTTCTTTTCTTTCTCTTTTATGTTAGACACCACTGCGGATGTACACCGCTGTAATTTTTCGAAGTTGAAGGTTTCTGGGATGGCAAACTTGTGGTCTTGCACACCAGTCGTGCCGCCTGACTTGCTGCTACATGCAGTAGGCTTGAGCTCGACAGTTAGTCGTGAAGACACATCATTTTCACGGTGACTTGCTGCTCCCTCAGCTTGCTCAGTTATAGGAGCATCATTTCCCGTCCATTGCTTACTGGTGGTGACTTTGAGATTAGACTTTTTCGGGTAATGTTTGGTGCTGAACTCTTTTCCACGTCTAGAGGCTGATATTGTTATCTTGCAGCCAGAAGACTTGTAACTGATCAATGGACTGTTCCTGCTGCTGGTAGCTGACGATTCAGACTTGACAACTGCTACAACGTTATCATCCTCTGATTGCCCAGCACTTTTTGGTTCAACAAAGTTTTTATTAAGTTCTTTCTTGCAATCATGTTCCAACTTTGCTGTACTCCCCACAGCAGCAGAAGTAGCATCCAGTTGGATATTATGTTCCTCAGAGGACTTGGGAGGTGGCCAACTGTCTCGACTGACACGTTTCTCTGGCGGACTAGCCATCATGATTCTGGCGTCCTTTCCACGTTTCACTTGCTTGATGACAGGCTTGGCCTCTGGCTGGACCAGTTTGACATCGGGGTACAGGTGGATTGGGGCACTTGTCATGTCCTCGGACAAAGTGTCTAGATTCTGGACACTCGGATAGCTTTTGATGCCACTTCGTGTCACTCTTGAAGAAGACTTTTTCTTGGAAACTCGCCTGATTAAACCTGACTCGGTCGTCATGGTGGCTCAGTCTAGCAAAACAAAAGATGGGGATAGCTACAAGCATCTAATTATATGTCCATGTAAACACTATAGAGTGGATTTACAAGATATAAATCCTGATCAAGATATGTTCAGTTGGCCCATGTTCAGTTGTTTCATATATCTAGATAATAGTTTGCAGCAGCAGGCAGGTGAAAATCCAGACTTTCTGATGGAAACAAATGAAGACCTCCTCATCGAGTGAACTTGAATAGAGAATGAGTTAGCAAATATTGTGAAAATTGGGCGGGTTTTTATTTTGGGAAAAAAAAAATGGCTATTTTGACATTTCAACATGTTCAAATCCAGTCACTCACCAAACAAATCGCCATACATGCCTTCCCATTTTAAAGTTCTAATATCTAAGCTTTATCTTCAAGCATTCTAGGTGAACAGTTGTGGCAGCTCCTATCATAAAAGAAGGAAACAAGTGGCCAAAAATTTTCAAAAGAGCAATTTTTGTTTCGCTGAACCATCGAATAAATCAAAATGGCCGCCATGCTCAGACCGGCGTTTCAAAGGCAACGATACCACACCACAAGGTATATAAGGGGAATCTTTTGAAATAAAAATCTCAAAACTGATTAGTTTTTGAACAAATGGCTGTCAAAGTCAAAATGTCGCCACTTTTATCCGTCGAAAATGGCCGCAATTTTCCAACAAAATATGAAAATCAAGAACTTTAAAAAAAATTTCTGGAAATATTTTAGGTATTTTTGTGCAAAATTCAGGAATATTTGACTGTAAACTTCAAGGATAAAATTAGCCCAAGGGCTTAGAAAGGTTACCAGACAATATTATCTTTTATATTTTAGAAATCAGCCATTTTGCCCGTGACCTTGAAAATGAGGTCATTGGTCCAACTCCAAATATGACTGTTAACTTCAAAGATAAAATTAGCCCAAGGGCTTAGAAAGATTACCAGACAATATTATCTTTTATATTTTAGAAATCAGCCATTTTGTCCTCGACCTTGAAAATGAGGTCATTGGTCGAACTCAAAATCACAAGAATATTCAATATACATGTATCATTTCCCATACTAGTATACATGTCCACAATTGATTGCTAAACTGTAAATTCAATAATGAGAGAGATACTAGCCATTTTGTGCTCTGACCTTGAAAATAAAGTCAAATCTCAAGTTCAAGGTCATCAGAATATTTGGCATATCATATTACCCATTTTGTCTTGTGACCTTGAACATAAGATCTTAGGCTCAATCTTGAAGTGTTCTGGGAGCTTACTCCGCAAAGGTCCCATTATGAAGGAAAAATTGGGGGAAATTTTCAAAAACAAATTTCAAAGGCCAAAAAAGAAATTTGTTTTTGCTGAAAATGGCTCAAAACGAATAGTGAGTTGATTTGGGACAAAACATTCTTTTCGCCGACCCGTCAAAAAAACAAAATGGCTGCCACACGCAGATCGGCGACTCAAGGGCAATGAAACATACAAACATCACAAAGGTACATAAGGAAAATCTTATGCATGATTTTGAGGAAAACTGTTGAAAATAAAAAAAATAAAAAAAACCTGCCTCCCTCTTGAAATATTTTTAGTTATTTTTGTGCAAAATTTCAGAAAGATTCGACCGTAAACTTTGAAAATAATGTAGACGGATGACGACGATGGACGTAAAGCCACAGCAATAAGTTATGGGACCTTTGTAAATGGACAAAGACGACAGAAGACGGACGACGAATGCAAGCAATGCCATGGCTGACAGCAATTCTATCATTGGCAATAGCCACATAGGTTATCGGACCTGTCATGTCGGTCATAACTACAGTACAGTAGTTATTCATTGTCATTGATCTATTGATGATGATTACGTAAGCACGTTGAGTGTGACTGTGTGTGCATCGATCATTATTACATTAATCAAGCCATGCCTCGTATGCTCAGGGTCATGGTCAGTGGTCAGAGTCAGTGATCTGCTGATGCCGTGATCATGGTGATGCACCGCCACTGACTCGCTGAGTCAGTGAGTGATGCCGATGGAGAGTTAGATCTACTTCTAATACTGTAATAGCCTAGATTCTGGATCTTGTCGTCTGCTTACTCCATTGATTTCGACTTCCGACAGGGATGAACGTAGGTACGCTTTGATTTCCAAATATTTTGTTTCTTCTACACTCCGTATTCGAAGTAACGAACTGGTAACAATTATGTGGTAAATTAGTGTTCAAAGTTTGTTCAACGCGCCATGGCATGAGCAGTGATTGTCGCTGTCGTTACATGTTCATTGACGCGTGACTAATCCAGGGATCATTGCTTTTCCCACGCATGTGGGTGTGGCGTATTGTAAAATGTGAACAGTAGCGTCAGTTAGGCATGAACATGTTGGGCCCGAGTGCCTAATTGTCCTGTGCCCCGCGATTTCTCGTCCATTGAAAGCATATCAGTCGCACATTTTTAATCCCTATTGAACGGAGGAACAGCCCAAATGTTAACTTTTAAGCCTATTGGGCCAATAAGATGCTGCATGCCATAGCCACATTTAGGCCCAAGCATCATACGCTGCGCCTTATTACTACTCGTCCACTAAATGAATGCCATTCAATCCGTGTGCCACCTTTTTAATCCTTATTGAATATAGAGGAAGGCGCAGGATATGATACTTGGTTAAATTGCATGTCCAAAATATGACTAGTCGACCCATGTAGCGCAGGTTAGGCCTACTATTTCTTCTAAATTCATTGAAGATTTAAAAAGTGCCAGACGGATTAATTATGGTATACATTTAGTGGGTGAGTAGTATTAGTGGAGTAAGGTGCGCTACTTGGGCCGACTAGGCTAAATGGGTGCATGCATAATGGATCAGATACTGCTCTTTTCCAGATTAGATGCCCTAACTCATGGCCACCAGTGGGCCTGCTCAGTTCTGATCAACTCGATCTGCATGATCCTACAATTCATGACAATATTAGACCAGAACGCCAATATTAGACCAGAACGCCCACTGACATTTGGTGTTAAGCAAATTCTTATTACATTTGCACATTAGACCTAGAGCTTAAATGGAAGCAATGGTGCAGCCCCGTCCCACCCACCCCCGTTTCGTAAATTAATTTGTGTGTCCTGATTTGGTCGATATTCATACTCCTTATGGCCAATATATCTATCTAACAATATAAATTGTGCTCGATTGACAGGCTGACAAGGTTTTAGTGGTTAGCCATTAATATTTTATGTGTTGTCGCGGGTGCGATTGACACTGATCACGTTAATCTGTAGTTTTCAAACTACTCAGGCCTACATCAGCAGACATCAATTCAAACACACTCTACAGCTTATATAACATACAGATCTACTCGGACTAAATCACATCGGTGCCGGCGTACATGTATGTGGTTCTCATTTGTACATTTGCAGCCATGTTTTCACGTAAGTAGATCTATCATGCTGAAGAATGTATTTACCATTACAATACTGGCAATATCATACCAATATTTCCTCAGAGCAGTATTGTAGGTTAGGCCTATATATAGGCCTAATACGTTGTGATCGTCATGACTTAAAGCAATAAGTTTATTATTGACAGTTACCAATATTTATTTGTTTCATCACAATCTTCACAATAATGGCAAATGAATGTACAATCTGAATATGAATAAACACGAAATAATATCACAGCATTCGAAATATTTGAAGCACCACAGTTAATCTCACATTTTCAAATGTACTTATTCCCACACATTGCAAACAAACACAAATATACATGTATTGGATGAGTCATTTCAATGGAAATACTCTACTGTTTATCTGCATCCACAGTTTTCGGCGATCATGTTTTTGTGATGTCTGACGACATACTCGTCAGGGTTTTCCAGATAGAGCATACTGAGTGGTCTAAGTTTGGTGGGCACACAGCAAGGTCTTGGTATGGAGTCGTCCCCGGCCCGCAGTAAACTCTGCAGCATAGCGTGGTTGGTCGGGTCGTAGCTCTCCTCGATTGGGAACGGGCACCTGCCACTGCAGTAGAAAGCGTTGAAACGTTTGGGGTGTAAGATATGCTGTCCCCAGCCGAGCTGATCGAAGTCGACGATAAAGTCTTTCTTGTTGCAAAGACCACGATTGCCCTGAGACCTTTGTCTTCTGGAGCCTGGAGAGGCAGCTCGTCTGTGGCGTTCTGCTATAGAACTTTGCTCATTTGCCAGTCGGAAGCTCTCTGTCAGGGAATCTTCGAACTTCTTGAAGAATTCCTTATCTTTTGTGTAAATAACGAGAATGGGTCGGTTTACATCGTCTTCCAAGGTGGGAACTTGTGCTGATCTTCGTCCACGTCGAGAGGACGACAACCTTCGGTTTTTGGGTCGGATACGCAACTCCACCGTGGTATTCACGTGTCCGTTCGCCATGATATCCAGTAGGAGAGGGGTTAGATCAAGTATGGCGTGACTGGATGATTCTCCACTCTGTGCTCGTGTGGTGTACTTGAGGGTGTCGATTTTGAGTTCATTCCTGAAGACTTGCACTTTTATGCGGAACTTGCGATCAGTGACGTCCTCGTCCAAGCGCAGGCGCAGCTCGGCTCTCTTCGCAATCTCCTGTCTCGTGATGGTTCTCATGTTAAACTTGAGGGTGATCGAGCCGTGACGCTGTCTCGCTTCTGGAAACGACAGTATCAATTGAGTACGTCATATATACTCCCATGTCAGGATATTAACGATTGTCATATACATGTACAATACATGTACAAATCAAAACTTTCATTATATTTTGATGTTTTAGTTCAGTGACGTGTGGGTATTACTAACCTTGTGCGGGAAGGGTCCTGATAGTGTCTGCCCTGAGGATGGCCACGTCGACATTCCTGTGTCCAGCCGCTCTGGAGATGTCCTCTCCGTGCTCCAGTTTACGATAGAGATCGATCATGAAGGCTGTGGCGGGGCCCTGGCTGGTCACGTTCACCAGCCCAAAGGCCTTGAGATCCTCGGTCAAGTCGGACATCTGTACTCCTGAGAGAGGCTGCTCTATGAGTGATCCAGCCACTAGCGGGGAGTGCTCCCTCGAGCTATGACTGTTCTGTCGGCGAGTAGACCTCGAGGTCTCCCGTTGTATGGACCGGTAAAACTCGCCTTCTGTCATGAAGTTGGAGATGTGGAGTCCAGCATCCGGAGACCCAGTACATGTTATAACTTGCACACTTAGTGCCATACATAGTGCAAATATACGAAGCGGTGATTCCATTATGAGAATGTTGGTAAGTTGTTGAGGATATCCAAATTTGCTGAAGATATATTTAACAATGTATGTGTTTATATTTTGTGATTGTAGGATTTGTCAAGTTATTGCCAAGGCTGTATTCGCCAAGTTAATGACAAAAAAATTTCAGTAGCTCTTTTTATATGGTTGCATCCCAGATAGATAACGTTGATGCTGAAATGCATGTTTTTTCATCTCAGTTGATACTATATTTTCCAAACAGTCAATCAAAGGGGAACCATTGCATACGCACTCAAGCTTCTAATTGGACAATCAGCTGAACGCTTTGATCTGTACATTGCAATTGGATAAACGATTTGTCTAAATTGTTTATTTACTTATTACATAGAGCGCACTGCCTTACGCAATTGTGGACCGAAATTGCAATTGTCATGCACGTGTTTTATAATGTGCCTGGATCTATCACTTATCTATTCCATAAATATATGCAGAACACTAATAGCCAATGTGGAATATACTATATCCAACTTGGAAAATACTCGGCAGCTGTACTCACGATGGTCTGGTGGAAAACTTCCTAAATATTATATTTATACATGGCACAGTAAACAAAAAAAACTGTCAATGCGACGTGTATCTGACCAAGTGCTACTTCAATGAACCGGTTCGTCAGTGTCTGGGCTGCACTGTTGCCTTATCATTTTGATATCGATAAACTCATTCTGACGATTCTTTGATACACTGTACTCTGTGATGGAGCTATTCCTGGTAACATAATCATTTGAATCTGTGCGAACTCGTTGTATCTATTATATTTCAAAGATCAGATCACATATAGACTCGTGGACGTATTTTTTTTCGGTGGAGTATCTTTTATCCAACTTGCCAATTTGGCTGGAGCGAAGGTTGGTACACGCAACTGGGCTGAGTTTCATCAGTCACAAATTTATATCACAGAAGTCATATCACCATGAAGTTCCATCCACAGAAATTTATTTTATAAAAGAAACACGTAACAAACAGTACCAAATTCAAAGAAGTGAGAATTGATCTTTCTCACAATCAACAATACAGGACTTGAAGGATCCACCCCACCGTTTGTCAGCGACAACCACACTTTTCTACGATCATGTCCTCGTGGTGTCTGAGGACGAGCTGGTCGTTCTCGTAGTAGAGCATGCTGAGCGGCCGGAGTTGAGTGGGCACGCAGCAGGGCCGCGGGACCGCGCGCTCCCCGTGTCTCCGCACCAGGCTCCGCAGTTGCGCGTGGTTCGTCGGGTCGTACGAGTCACCGATCAGCGACGGACAGCGCCCCCCACAGTAGTAAGCATTGAATTTTTCCGGGAAAACAACCCACTTATTCCAGCCCAGCTGCCTGAAGTCGACGATGAAGTCCTGGCGATGGCATGGACGGCTCCGCATCAGCATGGTCGTGTGACGCTTGGAGTGACGTCGCGACCTCGCGTGCCGAGATCGGTGTACCGATCGTATACTAGAGTTTGAGGAGCTAGTTACTGAAGCCAGTGCTTTTGCGCTGGAACTATAGGCTGCTATGAATATTCCAGAAAAATCGCATCCAGAATCAACTAAAGACGTTCTTCGGTAGCCTTGACGAGAAAACCTCGTCTTTTTCTTCCTGTGCACTAGTAACCAAGGTGGATGTCTAGCTTCCGCGGATTGCAATTTCAAAACCAGTTTGATCACAGTGAGTGACTTGTGAAAACGTTCGTTTAAGACATGGATTACCCTAGTTAGATCCACGATGCGAGAGTCTCGGTTGTTGTGATCGTTCCTGGACTGTATCGGGACTCGGGTCCCGCCCACCCTGACTCGAGCGACCGAGAGCTCCTCGGAGATCCCAGGCACGCGCAGCTCCAGTCTCCTCACCACCTCTCCGGCTAGACTGGACAAGTTACAGGTCAGTACCAGCCTCAGTACGGAGCCTCGCCAGTCAGAGCTCAACACCGATACTGAAATCGAATATGGTGTAAATAATTATATATATTGTCCGTATCTTATTACATGTATTTATTTGATGCTCTTTACATGCACCAAGAACGTCCAGAGGTGTTTAAGATACGTGTTATTAGACTTTCTGAATTCAATAATCTCATGGTTTTGCAAGAAAAATAGTCTCTATTGAAACAAGATATCAACCCACCTTGCACTGGCAAAGTCCTAACTGTGTTTATGTTTCCACCATGACTTTGTCTTGTATGATCTGATGGTGTGCCCACGGCCTGCTCTAGAGAAGTTCCCGCCCTGAGGTCCCGGAATAACTCCAGGAGGAAGCCTTGAGGTGTTGCCGGCTCTGACCCAGCGGCAGGTGCCCGCTGGTTTCCTGGGGCCACCGAGTCTCCCTCGGGCAGGTACAGCCTGGACGCGTCCCGCAGGCTGATGGCTGGACTCCCGGACAGCATGTCCAGGGTATCGGGCCGAGCGTGGGCTACGTGAAGCCCAGACAGTTGGAATCGAAACAGGATAGTACAGACTACCACATACATGACTGCAGCCTCGTGCTATCAATGTCGCGCACTTTCAGTCACAATTTATTCAAATAAATATATTATTTTCCTTTTTATATCTGTTGCACTGGCAGAACGACCCAGTGTTGCACCCAGATAATTGTTCTTTTTGCACTTGACATATGCTACATGTATTTTTTTCGCATTGTCTCGAAATCAATTTAGCGTGAATAACTCATTTAATGTCGAGTCGTCTCAATTGCACCCGATCTTCTGCCTCTAACAAAACATAACTACCCAGATTGCTCCGCACAAGGATTAAAAAATTAATCAGTTAGCAGATGTATTTAATTGTTCATCATACTTTTTTTGTCGTAACACACTAATTGAATCACAGAGAACGCAAAATAAATGTGAGGAAATGGAATTGCATTATAAGATGAAGTTTAATGATGCTAGTTCTGAGGATTAAAAAGTTTACATTGGCGTGATTACCAAGACAACTAGATTGCAATTGATTGGTCTGAGTCTGTGTCACAAGATTATCTGCTATTTTTCTCAAATATTTATTTGTTACATTATACTATTTTGGTATATACAAAAAAAATTCTATAAAGTTTGAAGTGTGATACATGATCAAGACTTGGTACATGTGGCCGTTTAATTTAGCGTTTTTATCTTGCCATCATATGTTATGTTTAACAAATTAATGTATATTAGCGTCCATTAATATTAGCATTTTAAACAAAAAAAAAAGCTAAAGAGTTTAAAGTATGTATGTGATATAATTATGTAATGCTTGTTTTCTCTCCTGGTCTTCTAGGCTGTTGGTCCACCATAGGTTCGGTAACCTAAAAACGTTTGGCGATAGAGCTCAGGCTTGTATCATTAATCATACTTCATGGCGAAATATGGTGCAAAAATGTGGCCTAAACACAACTCATTAATTTTTTTGTTTCATATTTCCATGATTCTGAACTCGAGTTCCTATCTGCGTAATTTCGTCTTTGGAAACTCTTGAAGGCAAAGCTCAAGTCTGTATTTATGAGCACATGGAAAGTCATATGTGGTGTGTCATTTGTTGACCTCAAATGACCTGGGGTGCTTAAGCTCAAGGTTATGTTCATCACAAAATGTGCAACTTAGAATTTGGAGACAAAAGTCTTGTAGATATTGCTTAGGTTTGTATATGAGCATATCGTGTTACACAAGTATGGTGCATTTTTCGTGAACTTGAACTCAACAATATACGACCTTGTATGGTTACAGTCAAGGTTATGTCCACCATTAAATGTTTAAATGCTTGAACCATAGACATAGAGAAGAGACTTGTCTATTATATGTTTTTCGCTTGAACACAGACTAATATCCACCACTGACAGGGTAAATTGGTCTCTGGAGACAAAACTTTAGACTAGAGCTTAGGTTACTATTATGAACACAGGTTATAATGTGTTTATCGTTTGGTGATGTGAAACTTGATCTTTGATGACACACAATCTAACACAATTGCAAAGACAATAACATGTATTTATTTATACAAACAAAATAAATTATGTACAGGAGAAATGAGACGAACAATCATGACTTGAACAAAACTTGGATTAGGACATATTCAAAGATAGGCCCAGATACTTTATTGATCCGGGGGAAATCCGCCTTACAACTAGAAGGCATACTATATAAACTAGACGTCAAGGCCTAAAGATGCCTTGGAGGCATTTCGGTGTGATGATTAATTTATAATATATACTAGATATCGACGAAAACAAAAAATGCCGACTCGGCAAAAAAATTTCGGGTCAAGGTCAAAGTTCATCAATAATACCCATTAGACATGTTTGTCTAGGGCGACGAGTCCGAAAATAACGTCCGTTTCGCTCTACGACGCACCGTTTCCGAGATATCGACGAAAACGAAAAATGTCTACTCGGCAAGAAAATTTCAGGTCAAGGTCAAAGTTCATCCATAATACCCCTTAGACATGTTTGTCTAGGGCGACGAGTCCGAAAATAACGTCCGTTTCGCTCTACAACGCACTGTTTCCGAGATATCGACGAAAACGAAACATGCCGACTCGGCAAAAAAATTTAACGTCAAGGTCAAAGTTCATCCATAATACCCATTAGACATGTTTGTCTAGGGCGACGAGTCCGAAAATAACGTCCGTTTCGCTCTACGACGCACCGTTTCCGAGATATCGACGAAAACGAAAAATGCCGACTCGGCAAAAAATTTCGGGTCAAGGTCAAAGTTCATTCATAATACCCCTTAGACATGTTTGTCTAGGGCGGCGAGTCCGAAAATAACGTCCGTTTCGCTCTACGACGCACCGTTTCCGAGATATCGACGAAAACGAAAAATGCCGACTCGGCAAAAAAATTTAACGTCAAGGTCAAAGTTCATCCATAATACCCATTAGACATGTTTGTCTAGGGCGACGAGTCCGAAAATAACGTCCGTTTCGCTCTACGACGCACCGTTTCCGAGATATCGACGAAAACGAAAAATGCCAACTCGGCAAAAAATTTCGGGTCAAGGTCAAAGTTCATTCATAATACCCCTTAGACATGTTTGTCTAGGGCGGCGAGTCCGAAAATAACGTCCGTTTCGCTCTACGACGCACCGTTTCCGAGATATCGACGAAAACGAAAAATGCCGACTCGGCAAAAAAATTTCGGGTCAAGGTCAAAGTTCATCAATAATACCCATTTGACATGTTTGTCTAGGGCGACAAGTCCGAAAATAACGTCCGTTTCGCTCTACGACGCACCGTTTCCGAGATATCGACGAAAACGAAAAATGTCGACTCGGCAAGAAAATTTCAGGTCAAGGTCAAAGTTCATCCATAATACCCCTTAGACATGTTAGTCTAGGGCGGCGAGTCCGAAAATAACGTCCGTTTCGCTCTACGACGCACCGTTTCCGAGATATCGACGAAAACCTAAAATGCCGACTCGGCAAAAAAATTTCGGGTCAAGGTCAAAGTTCATCCATAATACCCCTTAGACATGTTTGTCTAGGGCGACGAGTCCGAAAATAACGTCCGTTTCGCTCTACGACGCACCGTTTCCGAGATATGCAGGATGCCTCATGGATGACTCAGCAAAAAATTATTTCGACCTCTAGGTCAAAGGTCGTTTGACGTATCGATCCCAAAATCAATAGGGTTCTTCCCTGTTGATATATAAACCTCCGTGCAAAATTCTGCAACTATTGCCTGAATATTTTTCGAGTTATCGTCCGGAAACCAAGTTTCAAGATCAGCCTCGATTTCATCCTCAAGGACCTCACGGACCTCGGAGCCGGATCAAAAAAAATAATACACCCTAGAGATGTTTGTCTAGGGCGACGAGTCCGAAAATAACGTCCGTTTCGCTCTACGACGCACGGTTTCTGAGATATGCAGGAAGCCTCAAGGATGAATCAGCAAAAAATTATTTCGACCTCTAGGTCAAAGGTCGTTTGACGGATCAATCCCAAAATCAATAGGGTTCTTCCCTGGTGGCATATGAACCTCCATGCAGAGTTCTGCAACTATTGCGTAAATATTTTTCCAGTTATCGTCCGGAAACCAAGTCTCAAAATTAGACTTGATTTCATCCTCACGGACCTCACGGACCTCGGATCCGGCTCAAAAAGAATAGGGTTCTTCCACATATCATTTCTGACTTGTGGTGAAAATTTGACGAGGATCCGTCAAGGCAATCTAAAGTTATCGTCCGGAAACCAAAAGTGGCGGAAAAAAAAAAAAAAAAAAAAAAAAAATTCTGCTAAAACCATAAAGGCATTTCTGCCGAAATGCCTTAACTATGTGACAATGTTGAAGCACTTGACCAGTCACTTTGGTACATTACATGCATTTCAATCAGTGTCTGAAATTTGGAATAAATATTGTAGTAGATTGATATTACAGTAAGCATTCACATCCATAGATGAAATGTAATATTACTTCCTGATTTTAGTCACTAAATTTAGAATTTGTGAATGATCAAATATATGTATAGTGCAATTCTATGAAAGCCACAATATTTTTTCACAGTGGGCTTTGTGTCATGCTTCGATATCCACAAATACTTTAGTGTGCCTCTCAATACTCTACTATAAAACATGTATTTGTATACAAAGTGGCACATAGCAGTGTGTTTCTAACTACTAAAAGACAATATATTTAGCACTGATAGGATTGATAAATGCACTAGCATTGAACAGACTATTATTAGTTTGGGACTTGACAATAGCATCAAGGTGATCCATTAAAAGATCATTACAACGACCACCGGGTACCATTATTAAAACTACATGTAAGTACAGCTCAGGTGTTGAATATGCGGCATGTACAACACCCATAAAAATAAAGTCCCCAAGACTTCAGTACAATATAATACCAATGACATATGCATCAATGTAATGAATATCAGATCAGTTCATCAGAATAATCTATGCAAACAAAATGCCAAAAGACATAATGAATGTTCTCTTATGTATGAAAGTTCAACATCTAGCAAGTCATCTAGTAAGGAAGTTTTCTCGCATAGATTTTTTGGAGGAGTTGACATTGCCTGATATATCCTGGCTTGTTGCAACAAATAGTGAAAGTTACTAAAATAAAACCTGCATGATTCAACATGATAATTTCTAACCCCCCCCCCCCCCCCCTTGATTATTTGTGGTCACCAAGTGGTCATTAAGTGGAGGCAATCCTCAATGACAGATTGATTATGATGAACACAACGTCATGTAATATATTGAACTCCCAATACATGAATACCATTCAACTTCATCACCCTTCAAATTTATAGATCAGCAATACATGGACTTTCGCAATATCATACTGTAGTTTATATCTGTCATAATATCAAGCAAATATCCACTTCTTTCCTCTGATATAAGTCTTTTCAAATGGCACCATGATCTACCGATACAACAGCACATCTGTGAATATAGCTTCAAGCAGAATGCATCCTCCAACGACATACAGGAACCAAGTCTTCTCCTGGGCCAGTTCTCCTTTCTTCACGAAACCAGCCTGCAAATTGTTACCATGTTTACAGTGAGTACATGATGATACATTGTAGACAGAGGGAAGCACAAAAAAATATTCAAAGAATATTTCACAGTGTAACATTATTCATGCATTGAAGACCATTATATATGTTTGATACTTACAAGTATAACAACAATGAGAGAGAGACCAAGGAGACTTAATCCAAGCATGGCAAACATTCCTACGACTCTAGCTGCTTGAACGAAACTCAATATCAGTGTGATCTGCAATGAAAAGTATGGTTGGAGTACATATATTAGTTTTACATATACTGTACTCAATCTGAACATAACACCTTAGATCAAACACTCATGCAATGATTAAATTACTACACGGATCGATTGGCTATCAGTCTGATGCTAACAAAATTTTATTACATTATACTCACAAGCACCATGACAATGACAACAGCCACAAAGGCCAGGTGCATCGTTTTCTGGAAGTATAAGAAATCGTCAACAAATATTAAATGATTATGTTCACAGTGTATTATTCTGAGTAATAACGATGAAAGTATAAGAAAAAAAATCACAGTGAAAAACGGCCATTTCACGGTTTTGCTGCGGTGATGTTACTTTGAGCGTTCCATACAATAGCAAGTGCGTGACAAGGTGCGTGAAAATCATGAGATTTTGGCATTTGTCAAGGATAATACTCACGGCCACAGGGCTCTGTTGTTGTCTCTGGAATGTATTTTCATAAGATGGGGCTGCATTAGGGCTGCTGGTGGCCTTTTGATCACCTAATAAACTACTCCTGTCCGTAGCGTCCGCCATTGTCAGTCATATGACAACTGTCTGCAAGTCATGTGATCAAAACAACAGACTGACAGTTCATTGTTCAAATGCAAAACTTAGACAAGTTTGTCATAACGTTCTACTTGTAAAATATATCGAGAACAAAGAAGAAATTATTAATATTATTAGGTTACCGAACCTTTGGTCCGATAACCTATTGGCATGGCGTTGTGTCCGTCGTCGTCCGTCGTCGTCGTCCGTCTACATTTTTATCTTTAAAGTTTACAGTTGAATCTTTCTGAATTTTTGGATAAAAATACCTAAAATATTCCGAGAGGGAGGTATTTTTTAGTTTTATGCTTTTTCTAAATTTCTTCAAAATGGCGGCCATTCTTGACGAAAAATAGCCAATTTTGGAATTTGACGGTCGTTTTCTCAAAATCTGTTCAGTAACTTTTTTTCTTATTGATGCATAACACTCGTTATATATGCTCCTGTGACGTGTATAAGTTTCGTTACCCTTGAATCGCTCGAAGTGGGCCATTTTGGCCCAAACTCAGCATAAATGGGACTTTCCCATGTTAAATTCTCCTATGCTTTATAATGGGACACATTATGCTTAATATCTTTCTTAATATTGAGATTAGAAACTAGGAATCAATTGTGGACATATAGGAAATGATATATGCTGAATATTCTCGTGACCTTGAATTTGACCTTTGACCTCATTTTCAACGTCACAGGACAAAATGGCTAATATCTCGCTTATTATCGACTTTACAGCATAGGAATTAATTGTGAGCATATAGGAAATGATATATTCTGAATATTGTCATGACCTTGAATTCGATCTAATTTGACCTTTGATCTCATTTTCAAGGTCTGATCACAGAATGGCTAATATCTCACTTATTATCGACTTTGCAGCTTAGGAATCAATTATGGACATAACAGAAATGATATACGCTGAGTATTCTCGTGACCTTGAATTGACCAATGACATTATTTTCAAGGTCACGGGACAAAAGACTAATATCTAAAATATATACTGTCCAGTAACCTTTCTCAGCCCTTGAGCTAATTTATTTTATTGTCTGTCACGGGCGCAAGTAGCCCTACACGAGGGGATCAAACACCGCAAAAAGAGAACCCCTGTAGGACAGCACAACTGAAGAATGCCCCGGTCAGTTATGGCCTATTCAAAATTTGAAACTGGAATTTATGAGAATCATTATAGAGGCTGTCCTTGGAGGCAAATGTAGAGGCAAACTTGATAGAATCATGAGTATTCCCAAACTATATGAATAATAATAACAACAAAATTCAAGAATATATTGCATCAAAAGTCACAAAGTGTATTAAGCCCCAAAGTATAGGCCTACTCACACTGCAAAATTGGTATCCTTCTATTGCACGAGTCTTAGTTTTTCCATTGTTCATATCAAGTGCGTGATGTACATTTACGATGTAGAGTTTATTAGTTTAGTAGAGTTTACTATGCTATTTTGCTCTTTGGTCAAAATCCCAGAACACATGGCTGCACTGAATTTCTATAGGTAAAGTCACTTAGCACTGGGGTGGATGGCCCGACCCACAGTTCACCTAACATATAAAAGTTGGCTTCTAATCAAGTTGCATGAAATGCGCTGACGTTTTTTCCTGATCCTGAATACTTTGATGAATTAAAGTAATCAAACAAATTTAATCAATTTGTATTGAAACACACCGATTACATGTAATTCAATTCAAATTCTAATTACTGTAAAGACTAATTTTGGGGCTATTAAATTTGGCGGTTGTGAGTCCCACTTCATCTGGCGGATATTTAATTTGGCGATTTCAAAACCACATTAATTTGACAGTTAATTATGGCAGACGGTTTAACTTGGCGGTTCTTCCCCTACCGCCAAATAAATCGTCCGACAAAATTAGTCGTTTTACAGTACTTTGAGCACAATTTATAATCAGGCTGAAGGGTAGAAGCCAGGAATAGATCTGGGGATGCCTCACACATTGAGGATTCCGTTTTAAGTGACGTCATTTCGCCAGATGTATGGTTGCCTAGGGAGACAACGCGAAGCGATATTGATCCACGTGCTGGTTTATTTTGCGCGTGTGGAAGTCTGGTTTTGGGAAAAGCAAAAATTCCGATGGTATTCCCCGGGATTTGGAGTAGAGAAAGGTTTTGCTGAATGTATGCTATGTCGGCAATTGCGATCTGAAAACGAGCTAAATTGACAGGGGTCCTGTTCAACGTCATTTTATGAAAAATTGGTACTATCATGCTCTATAGTGACCTAGGTTTTATTGAAGTACTATGATTATACTATCACACCCTGTCAACCGTTAAGCCCTAATTTTTTTTTGGAAAGGTGAAACGCACACCCGAAGTTGCCCAATTTAACATTGATTTAAATGCAGACAATAATTGGTCATTTCAACCCTTGAAACGCACCCAGTGTAAACGTTATGATTTGTTCATTTAATAATATTTGGATTTGGTTTAGTATTTCGAATATATCATGTGACGGCCGGACTCCTTGTCAAAATGTCAACCAGAGCAACTCCCTCAGAAAGCGAGGGACAACCCCTGTACCATGATGTTTCACCACAGATCGTGAGTCTAAATAATATGATGTAGATGTAAGACCACTGTGTTGATAAAATTATCTCATCTGTCTGGCGCAAAAAATACAAAATGTAGCTGGACTCTAGCTAGTCTATGGAGCTGTATTTTTTACATAATGCGGTACCACTAGTGACTTACATTCAGTATGTCAGTTGAATTGTGCTACCTCGTAAGCTGGTTTACCTGTTTACACTGCTTACTGATTACAGTCCGTCCAACTGATGACAAATCTCCAAGACATTGACTCTATAGATAAAAATGATTGTCGATTAATTGATTAATGGTTGATTTTTAGGGTGCATTTATTTTTTTGATTTTCAGTCTATGACTATAAAAGTGATTGGATGTTTGACTGTGGTGATGGTGGTTGTGAGTATCAGTTTAGGCTGTTCATTTAGGGCTAAACAAACAACTTAGATGTTTGGCATTGTAAAGAAAAATTTTAAATGAAAACATTACTCCATACATGTATCATATTTTTCCAGATCGCATTCATCATATGTTTGGTGAAAGGATCAGGAAACGACACTTTTTATTTGCTTGCTTGCAATTTAGTCAGTAAGTTTGTGTAAACTGTAAAAGCACACTGTAATATGTAAATACTGATACTAGTATCATAAATTAATACAACAATGGCGATGTAAAAACGGTTAAAAATCTGAGTACCAGTATATAGGTAAAAAATATTATTGGATTTATTAAGTTAATGAATTTATTCAACAAGCAGAAATTGTGACAATGAAATTTTATAATTAATATATTTTACTAATATATTATATTGATATAATTTCAGTCAGCAGCATCATTGGCTGTGTTTCAGTAAGTAATGTGATAAAAGTCAAACTTTGGGCTATAAATTACTAGCTACTGCTAGCTACCAACAAGTGGCATTTTGTGAAAACCAAATGTGTGTACCGGTACTTTAAATATGATCTTGCTGAATACTGATGAATAATAATACCTTTTTTTTCATTTCCAGGCGTACTGGTACAAAAATGGCGATCTGGTTCGTATTATTGGTGTAAATAAAAAAAACAGTAACAATACATGTACATATTTCCCACATAGATGTACTATGCCTACTATTAGTATCTAAAGTTGTTGAATAAAATCTACATATTTACTTATCTTGTACTAAGTATTTGGCTACTGTCTGCATTGTTGTGTTATTTTTGACAGCCTGCGGACAAGTACTGGTTCGTCATGATGGTTGGAGGTGTCATCATGTTCCAGTGTTTGACCACTGACATCTATGTCTTCATTGTGAAACACCCAGGTCACCCTATCACAACAACAACAGAGGCGCCCACAACCACTTCAAAACAAATACTTGATGGTTTACTCTCCCAAATCAACAGCTGAATGCAATTTATTGTATTCCATTAGGAATCTCTATTCTCCAGCCGAGAACAAGAATATGTCAACTGTTGGAAATTGATCATTTGTAGGTTGTGTGACAGTGTAGGTTATGTATATATGTTTTGATGTTTTGGTGCTGAGCGCTAATACAAGAAATTGTGTATGTGCACATGAAAGCATGGACATGGAGCAGATGATACCACAAACCAAACTTTCTTTACTGTAAAAGCTTCATTGTATTGTAAATAATTTTTACGTCATCATATATTTGATTACACTATTTTTTTGTTAGCGCTATGACCTTGCCTGGAATCTGAATGGATTTCACCATTATGTATCTAACGCTGAGCTAAAATAATAAAGTTAGCTAGTAGGCTTCGTCCCAAAATATAATACCCATAACAAATTTATAATAAATATCGTTTACAATCAACATAAATGTGGTAGAATGTGAACTGCAAAGGGTTAATTAAGATGCAGACACAAATGCTGTTAGATTGCTATTCGTGATGGGAAATATGTTACCTTACAATATCTGTACATTATAAGTGAAATAATAAACACAATATACAGTTACTTTCCTTGTGTCTCATTTGTTGTTCCCATATAGTTGAGAATTAGCGACCGTCTATCTGAAAACCCTGCCCTGTGCCACACGGATTGAATGTTACATTAATTTACAACACGGTTGCCAGTGATCTGAATACCATCTTGACCTGTACATTCATTTCCCACAATGTACAGGGAAACGAATGAAAGTTTTTAATCAGGAAATGTTTCTTGGTATATATATTGAAAGTATACAATGATATATGAGAGATGACTACGTTATTGTTATATTTTGACAACACATTAGGTTCGGTTGAACATAATGGATGCTAATATCCAACAAAAATATATGGCTGAAGTAATATCCACAATACTTTACCAAAGATCTTGTATATGTATTTCTGGTAATACACATAACATGACACAGTACTAGATAGTTGTAAAGTTAATTTAGAGTGTCATTTGATTAGTAGTTGTTAACATGGATTTGCAACTTTACTCTTCTTACTTGTAAGTAATTTATTGTACAAATAACCAGACATACAGGATTTAGCTTATATTTTATTTGCAACTTTACTCTTCTTACTTGTAAGTAATTTATTGTACAAATAACCAGACATACAGGATTTAGCCTATATTTTATTTGCAACTTTACTCTTCTTACTTGTAAGTAATTTATTGTACAAATAACCAGACATACAGGATTTAGCCTATATTTTATTTGCAACTTTACTCTTCTAACTTGTAAGTAATTTATTGTACAAATTACCAGACATACAGGATTTAGCCTATATTTTATTTGCAACTTTACTCTTCTTACTTGTAAGTAATTTATTGTACAAATAGGATTTAGCCTATATTTTATTTGCAACTTTACTCTTCTAACTTGTAAGTAATTTATTGTACAAATTACCAGACATACAGGATTTAGCCTATATTTTATTTGCAACTTTACTCTTCTTACTTGTAAGTAATTTATTGTACAAATAACCAGACATACAGGATTCAGCCTATATTTTATTCGCTGATGATACTACCATATATGCAACTATGAAATAGTTCTTGCAGCACTGCACAAACAGTTAAAACCACTCGATCATATAGCGTGAAATAAGATTTCTAAAGAAAAACATTGCACTGAACGACGTATTGCATATTTACTGTAGTCTATATACAATGGACACAGTGTCAAAACCTATTAAATGAGTCTGTACACAATTTAAAATGATTATTGTGCTGTAAGGAACACGTCCCTGAACTCCATCTTCCAAACCAAATGACGACTAGTCATTGGCATGTCGGTGGTTACTAGTCATACACAAATTAAAACAAGATACAAGTTGTCCGACATTGTAGCAATACTACGCCTAATTCAGTTGCCTATAGGCCTATGCTGCTATATCAAGACGCACACTGAATATTAATTGTCAGTTGGTTGACTCGTGCAGTCAGCCGGCGTTGACTATCACAGATCTATCCATCTAGATCTAGTAATTTATTCACATAGGCCATATGGTGAGGGTCTGGGTATCCAACTTGTGAAGGATATATAATTGAACAAAATTAATGCTATTTACATGTAACATGATCCACCTGTTACGGGCCTGTCACACTTCTGCTCAACACGTGGACATTCGATGTCGCTTTGTGAAAGTTTGATTCACAACGGCAACATATATCACACTTCGAGTCATTTTGCACTCCCAAACCACATTCTAAACTGTTCGTTTTATCTACAATATTCCCTCTTGTTGGTTTTTCCATATCATTCGAGTTCCGTGGCTTAGAAGAAGAAACTGACGTCAGATCCAGACCGCTGTTGCCGTGGTTGCCGTTTGTGTCGTCCAGACAGCGGCACGTGCCCGCGCAGTGACAGTGCGTCTGATTTCGCATCCGCTCGTGTTTCGTCTGCACGAGCGGGACGCAGCACGCGCACGTGCGCACCCAGTGGCGCCGCCTGCAGTAGAACACCGCCAACAGGGTCAACATCACCACCAGAATGACGGCCACCAGCGCCAGGGGTACCACCAGTTTGGTGAGCGGTTCACTGTAACGGCCACCTGAAGTTTTAATTCGGAAGAATTAAATCTCAAAAATAAGTTAATAGCTCTACTTAGATAAATTAAATCTTAATTCAAATTTATTTATAAGTTGATATGTTCTATAATGTGCTAGGAACGTGATCCGGAATGCGAGGGAATGCAATAAGATCACGAGGGAACGCGTTCCGGAATGCGAGGGAACGCGATCCGGAACGCGAGGGAACGCAATAACGATATGTCAAAAAATATTTCTTCCGTGTCCTTTCAGCGGCTCCATATATTTAGGCCTAAATGTTATAAATTAACGTTAAAGGCCTAGATCTACTTCCGTACTCACCTTGCACGACATGTACACCAGAACTTGTCCACAGTGCAATCCATAACGAAATCCGTGTCCATTTTATATCCATGTTTCTATCCGGTTTGTCACAACACGTATCTACAGGATATCCTGTTTATATTCGCTTCCGATGGGTAGAATAACTGGGTCGTTAAAGATGTCAGCATGAACCTATTTTTACGCAACTATACGGAAGCCTAGGTCTTAATAACTTTCTAGGTGATGCGTGACGGCTTCTCATTGGGGTCAAACCATTCGATACATGCATGTCACACACAACATACATCTGATTGTAGCCTCTCAAGTGTGACGTAGGTAGTATGTATACAAGAGAATGACTGAATGAATGA
The DNA here is from genome assembly GCA_949152475.1 of Terebella lapidaria. Classification (NCBI taxonomy): domain Eukaryota; kingdom Metazoa; phylum Annelida; class Polychaeta; order Terebellida; family Terebellidae; genus Terebella; species Terebella lapidaria. The sequence goes on from OX424555.1 coordinate 77,148,585, forward strand.
CCATTAATGATGTCCGAGAATTCCACATACTACAAAGTCTACAAACGTTGCACAACCGTTTCCATGGTTGCCCCCCGAATATTGGTTTACACCGGCATGAGGTCGCCCTACATGTTCCTGTGACTGTCTAGATCTACATCTGCTAGGCTCCGCCAACAAATGTTCATTATCACACACGGTTCACCTGAGTCCACCCACAATTAACGTTGTCAAGCTGCATGTATACCCATAAAAATAGGCATATTCCTGTATAGCGTAGATGGGAACACTGCAAATACCGTGTGTTATCTAAATTATTCACATTGACAAACAAAAGGTGTTAGATAGCCTATACGCATACACTAACAGGTCTGTTGCCATACGTCCTACATGTATCTGGTCGTGCACATGTATCATCAATGTATACAATGTAGACATGTATATGTCCCCAGGATAAACAACAACAACAAAGAACAATAATACCAATATAAAACATTATGGTCAAGAAAGGTTACCGGAAAAATACAGTTAGGTCTAAAAGCCCAGGAATGATCGAGGCTAAAACAGTTCTTCTGGGCTCTAAAGGCTCAAGGAAACAAAGTGACTGAAAGCAAAGTGACTGGATAGTCCGACAAAAAAATTCAGAGGCGAATTTTTTTGGAGGGGGTGGGAATGGCTCAAAAGCTTGAATTCGGATAACAACACACATTTCCCCCGTAGACCGGCTCATACTCACAAGGACACTCATGAGAATCCAATGCATTAAAGAAATTAGCCCAAAGGCTAGGAAAGCTTACCGACGAATTTTTTTCTCACTGAAATTGCCGCTTTGACCTATCAAGTTCACTGGATGTCAAATTCAAGGTCATCATAAGATCCAACCGTGCGACTGCCTTTTATGTTCATAATACAACCCTAAGCTCTGTGTACAAACGATATATCTGCAGTGGCCAATTTACATGTTTCAGGTCAGACGTGACGTGGCTTGACCTCGATGAACGTGAATTGGGTAAATTCAGGTTTACCGAACAATCTGCCATATGACTGCCTGTATGTTCATAATGAATCCTAAGCTCTACAGTGTATACATGTACTCCGATTTTTCTAATTCGTTTACGCCTTTTTGCTGATAGTGCGATGATAAATGATATAGAATTATACACCTGGGACATATTTCACCTGGGAGTCAAACGGCATTTCCTTATCACATTTCAGACTTATGTCACAAAACAATTAGAAAAGTTGGCAATCTATCAGACTGTTAAACTTAGCCCCTTTATTGAATTTCAGGGTCTACATTCTGTGCTTTTGCTAATTACTTTTGTAGCTGTGTAATCTTTTGAAATCAGCGTGTTTGTGTATAAAACACCACAGTGTGTCTTCTGATCCTATATTACAACAATACTTCCATTCCTGGCGGTTGTAAACACGAGCAAATTCCGGAATGTGCTCAGAGTTCTGAGATGTTGTTTTGGGCCGAAATTTAACATTGGGGTAGATTGCTAACTTAAACTTGTGTGATAGGTATGGGTTTTATTCAGTTGCAAATGTTTCGAAGCTTGAATACATCAACTATTTCATTGATTCAGGGGATGAAAAATCGGGTCAGGTTGGAACTCTGTGAACCCGTAATCTCATAAACTCTGAACATATATTTTGTCAGAAATAGAAGAATGTACGATGATACCATATATGATGTGCATTCATGATAGAGCGTCACACACACACACACACTACTATTCGTGGCTCATATATCTGCCACTCTTATCATATTTATGTCGTTGTAAAAGTGTCTTGTACACATACTGTACGAGCAGCTTATTACGCGTACCGGATGAGCAGTGAATTTTGTCCTGCATGTACAGAAGCAAATGGTTCTACGCTGAACAACTTATAATATATTATCATAACAAGTCAAAGCGTGTTCTGAGGTCAAGATCAATGTTGCCAGAATACTATACATCATACTATGCTCATGTTGTACAAAAATACTCCTACTTTTAATGACATAACCCTGAGTTTGAGTACTCAATGTCATCCGAGGTAAAGTTCAAGGTCAGCAGAGGATCTACAATACACATATGCGGATCTCGGGGGGGGGGGGGGGGACATCCAAAGCCAACGTGGGCTCGCTTCTCTTGTTTGGGCTCTTCGGGCTCGCTTGTGGCCCCAATCCCCGCCCCCCCCCCCCCCCCCTCCACTCCTCGAAAGATCTGGATCCACTCTTGATGCATGACTCGTTATAAGAATGAGCATAATACATAACAAATCTATCTTGAGTGGTGGGTTGATGTGTGTCTCCCTATCTACAAGTGATTTGCATGCAGCTGCCAACACTCTACATATTTCAGTTTAGACTGAACCCTGAAACTTGAAGTCAGTTCTAGGTCACCAGATGATTCACAATACGTGATTTCCATAATATCAAAAGACACACTGGCGTCATCAGGGGCAGACAGTGTGGTAAATGTAGTTGCTTCCACTTTACACCTGTTGGAATTAGTATATAACTGCCCAACAACTTATGAAAATAATTTAGAAATCCAAAACAAACCCCCATGCAATAGATATATTACAAGTACATAAGTACCTAATCACAAGCCAAAAGGCTACTGATTTGATGGTATCATGGTTGCATGATGATGGTTGATGGTTGTTGATGGTATATTAAGTTGATGGTATTCGATATATGTCGAATATTCTGATGACTTTGAACTTGACCTTGACCTCATTTTCAAAGTCAGAGGACAACATGGCCAATATCTCACTTATTGTCAACTTCACAGCGTAGGAATCAATTGTGAACATATAGAAAACAATGTTCCCCTTGGGCACATATGTCGTCGAAAAATTACCATTCCAGACTTTGAGAGCTTACAGTTGACATCTCTCCGGTAACCTGTTTAGCCTTTGGGCTAATTTTATTACTATTAGAACCACCATAATTCAAATTTATATACAGATATTGTGCAAGATGAACAAAACAACTGCAAGTTGTACCATACACATGTTATTAAGGACACATATCACATGCATGTGTAATTGTAGAAGTGCAAGTGTTGCGGTACTGTAAATACAAACCTTTACCTTGTAGATATTCATACGAAATCATGAATATAAGATTTAAACTTCAAATTGCAACGCTTAATGTATGAGATCGATAGCTGCACCATAAATATTGATATTACACTGAAAAGCCGGACAGTTAAGAAATTTGCAGCCCAGTGATTTCTAATAACTTATAGCCATCTCGAATTTTCGTCTTGGAAAAGAAGGAGATTCTTCAAGATACCATCAAATTTACTGGTGCATTGTACTAATACCGAGTATTTTAAACGTTTGACTCTTTGAGAGTACACATTTCATTGTAAATGAAGAGGAATTATTGTTAAATAAGATGTGCATGTCGTTCGTGTATTAATGTTTTTTGTTGCACGTAATTCAATAAACCTGAGTTGTATTTGCTCAGTTTCAGCATTATGAACAATGGTCCAATTTACCCACCGATATTGTTCAAATTACACACATATCGTGTAATTTGAACTGTTTCTTACAATTCCACAAATCATATGGAACTATATCGTAATTATGAAACTTGATCAATTTAGCTATGTTCCTTGGATACCACACAAGTACACACACAACGACACATATATATTAGTTTCTCCATGTGTTCCATCGAACAGCAATTAACACAAGTAATTAAGTGGTTCAAATTACACGACTTTCCCCTATATCACTAACCCAGAAATGCAACACTCCGTCTGGGGGATACATTCCTTGGACTAATTTAGTTAGGCCTAGGCTTAACAATAACATCACACAATTTCATACAACTACATTGATAGACTCTAGGCCTATACATGTATCTCAAAGTTGAATATAATCTTTGTGTATATATTATCAGATTATCTAGGGCCTACAATCATCTGGCCGGGTCTAACAAGATTTCACTTCATAATATATTCGTAATAATGGTTGTAGATGTAGATCTAGGCTTACTTCTATGTTAGCTGTTGTTATGTTTACTAGTAGATATTCTAGATTAAAATAAATATATTGTCACGTACGATTGTCACAACTGAGTAACTTCACTGAAATTTCGCGGTTTTGGAACGGTCCTGCCACCTAGTTTATGATGGTGACGTGTCTCTAATGCTCAGCGCCACCTGGCGAATTGATGACGTACCCACCAACCACGGATCTGTCTGTGGCTTCCGGTTAGTGTTCGTGAGCGTTTATCATCATGTTTATTTGTTTATATTTGTAAATATCTACGGTACATGAACAAATAGTGGCCTATTTACACAGTTGTATGTAAGTATACATAGTGTTTTGTGTTGTGTAAATGTGTTGTGATGACGTAAGTTATAGTTACTCTGAAAATCCTGTTGACAGTGTTGTGTAGTCTACTTGACATTTTGAGTGTTGTGTACTCAGTCATTGTCACCACTCACTCACTCACTCACTCACTCACTCACTCTCACACCCACACTTACACTCACTCATTCACTCACTCACAGTGAATCATGAGTCAGTGACTTTGAGTGCCTCGACCGACTCACTCACAGTGAATCATGAGTCACAGCCTGAGCGACGCGGAGCGTCTGAGATGACTGTCATTCACCCTCGGGACGGAAATCGTTTGGACATCTTTTCAACTAAAAAATCAAAATCTTCCACAACTGTATCTTCTAGGCCTCATCTATATACCGAGAGGACATAGGGGATACATATTTGACAAACAATCAATGACTTTATCACTGAAATATCCCAACTTGAAAACGCGAACCAGATTTTGAGAAGCTCTCGGCCGGGCCATGGGTTTATCCATTTTCCCAATAGTATGACATCGAGTTCGCTTGGTGGCGCCACAACTCGATCTCAGATAATGAGAAGTGGCGCCACCAAGTGAATTGTGAGGTCAATACAGCTGCAAAAATGGATGCGCCCATGAGATGTGTCTAGTCGTCACGATCCGGTTCGCGTTTTCAAGTTGGGATGATTTCCGCTCTGACAGTGAATGATGTTGTAGTGAGGTCAGATGCATGACTCAAGCTGGATTACACATGACTTGGCCATCGATTATTTAATAACAGAATAAGCCACAACACCCGTTGCAATCAACAGGCAGCTGAGTCGCATGGTGGCCCAGTCTTGTATCTAGTAAGACTGAATTCCCAAAAGTTCTCAAACAGGACTTCTGACTTCTAATACGCTCTTGAAACTCTACACATCATTGCACATAGATTTACCAAACAGTTGGCATCCCATTATACGAGAAAAAACATTCAAAACTTGTCTAAATTATAAGCTTTTTGCCAGTAACATAATGGCAAAACGTTATTCGCATGATTTGACCCTCAAATCTTTCTGCTGTCCAAAATCTCCTAGATTGTCTCACTTTGTCAACATGTCAATGAACACATGAAATTATGTGACCTCCTGATCCATCAAGCTTTTTTTTCCTTGGGCCACTAAGCTATTGTCATGGTTTTTCGTCCATCGTCCGTCGTCTGTCCGTCCGTCGTCCGTCCGGGTCTGTAACTTTCATGATGAATTTCCCCATAAATTTGTCAGAACATACCTTGGGCCAGTATCTAAAGACGTTTTTTAAATTTTTTTGATTGAATCATTCTTACCTATTTGGTGGCCATTTTTGACGAAAAATTGCCAATTTTGGACTTTGGTGGCCATTTTCTCAAAAACTGTCTGATCAGTTTTGAGATTTTTGTTTCAAAACGTTCTCTCATGTGCCTTTATGACGTGTATAAGTTTCGTTGCCCTTGAATCGCCGGTGTGTGTGTTGCGGCCATTTTGATTTTTTGACGGGTCCGCGAAAATTTTTTTTTTCTCCTAAATCAAGTCACTATTCGTTTTGAGCCATTTCCAGCAAAAAAAAAAAGCTGGGAGCTGTGCGGAGTAAACTCATAGAACACTTGAAGATAGAGCCTAAGTATTGGCACTTCAAATGGGAAATCATATATTGCGGTTTGAGTGATGACCTTGAATTTGACCTTCAATGACCTTGGAAGGTCAAAACGACCTTTTTTTTTTCGAAAAATGGCCAATTTTGGACTTTGATGGCCATTTTCTCAAAAACTGTCCGATCAGTTTTGAGATTTTTGTTTTAAAACATTCCCCTTATGTACCTCTATGATGTTTATAAGTTTCGTTGCCCTTGAATCGCCGGTCTGCATGTGGCGGCCATTTTGATTTTTTGATGGGTCGGCGAAAAACATTTTTTGTCCCAAATCAAGTCACTATTCGTTTTGAGCCATTTCCAGCAAATTTTTTTTTGGCCATTGAAAAATTTTTTGGACTTTCCTTCATAATGGTAGCTGTGTGAGTAAATTCATAGAAGACTTCAAAATAGAGCCTAAGTATTGGCACATTCAAATGGGAAATCATATATTGCGGTTTGAGTGATGACCTTGAATTTGACCTTCAATGACCTTGGAAAGTCAAAAGCGATGAATTTTGTCTTTGGTGGCCATTTTGTCTAAATCTATTCAGACAGTTTTTCTCAAAATCATGTATAAGATTCTATTTATGTACCTTTGTGATGTGTAATTTGATTTTGTATTATACCTGTAGTCCATACAGAAAATGTGTTTCCAGCAACATTTACGAACATGTTTTGACAATAGAGTTTAAGATCAGTGTAACAATTTATATGTTGGAAAATCAATACTCTGCATTCTCATGATTGCCGGTAAGCTACAGCACCCTTGGTGCTATGTTCTAAATCCTCTCCCAGTTACATTACAAATAATATTGGTTTAAAAATTAATTGATTTTGATTAATTGATTTTGATTAAGATGACCAGTATTATCATTTTCTTTACAGTGAATTCCAGAGGAATTATTGCCACTGCACAGTCCCTTGACGTATCTAACCATGCAGATCACACTACGACCTAGCTTGACTGTGCAAACCAGTCTTGAACATTGCTAAAACATTGTGAGCGGCTACTGAATTCACCGGAGATTCTATTGGCCAGTCTGATGTGATCCTGACCCACGGCGGTGAGAGGTGTGGGGACGACAGCTAGAGAGATGTAGTCTGGCGGCGCTGGGACCAGGCCGGGAGATGGAGGGGGGCGGAGAGCGCCAGGCCTCGGTGCTGTTCCACCAGGGCCACTACCAGGAGGCCCTGCGCCTTTACACACAGGCCTACAGCGACCTGGCCAGCAGGGGTGACCCGGGACTCACAGTCAACCTGCTCCTCAACAGGTCCGCCTGCCATCTCAAACTGGTCAGTTCACAAGTCTCTTTAAAAGATGTCATATATATAACCATCATTACTTGAATTGGCACTTTGAGACATTCATGATTTCATGAACTCCTGTATAAATGTAAATGTGTCCTCAAGAAGAAACCCTTGCTGCTGAACGTATCACTTACAGTGGTTCGTTTGTATCACATTTACAGAAAGATTTCAACAATGTCTTGGAAGACTGCAACCTGGGTAAGCTACATTTCGAGCGTACATTTACTTATGATGCTCTTCGAATTCGCAACCTTCCTCTTTTATTCATTACCTCGGTATGCTTACCAAGGTCGAGGACAGTCATAATTCATACACAAATACAACCAGCCATCAAGTCAATACATTATGATGTGTCTTCCCTAGTACTGGAGTTGGAGCCAGCGAATGCGAAGGCCTTGAGCCGGAAGACAAAGGTGCTGTGTTGTCTGGGCAGGTTCCAGGACGCTTACGATCTCGTAAAGATCTGGCAGAAACGCGACCCACAGGTGAGTACAGTACTGGTAGCTTCTCATAGCGTGTTATGGCCTGGAATTATGGGAATACAGTGGATCCTGTGTTTTAAGACCACCCAAGGGACCCCAAAAAGGTGGTCCTAAATGACAGGTGGTCTCTCATGACAGGTTCATCTGATTTCCTTAAGTGTGTTGTCATTTCCCAGAGCGATTGCATGAAAAAGACATTGCTCTGAACCAGTGAGACATTGGAACTGTGTCATGTGTTAAAATATATACCTGAAGAAAAAGCTGTAAATAGCTTATACCTGAAGGAACAGCTGTAAATACATATACCTACCAGAATCTGTTTGTACATTGGCAACTTGGCATCTAGATGTTGAAGACAAGATTCAGCCCAATCTGAGCTTAAACCCATAAGTTTTGGTGGTCAGGTCATTTAAAAATTTGGCAGTAACACTGTCACTCTGTCTGAAATTGTTATGCCTTAGTCATGAAACGATTCATCGATGCAGCGATGTATTTTAAACCACGATACACTCGGCGATGCACAATACTAATATCACAATACATCGCCTTACTAAATTATGTCAAAATTCACCGTTGATTTGACAACAAAGGATCGTTAATTTTGTCTGTCATTTCCAGCCAATTGAGATATACGCACGATTCGGTTTAAAATAGCCTCGAGGACGCTCAGATCCTTGTCACAACGTCCAAAGTTGTATGCTTTTTTCGCGTTTGCAACTGTCTCCAGATCACACTCCAAGTATCTGAGCGAATCAAAACAAAAGCATGTGCGTGGTTGCATCGACGAGTACGACACTGATTGGTCAAACATTTAGATTCTGACGAATCACAGCCAGGCATTCACAGCAGCATGCAGAAGCAGGTTACAGTTCTTCTCTTTTTATTACCACTTCCGATCAGTCACAAACTTCGAATGATTTCATCATTTTACGTTTAAATATGTATCGTGATATGTATCGTATCGTGAGTACCGTATCGCGATACATATCGTATCGTGGCATAGGCGTATCGTTTCATCCCTATTATGCCTTGAGTGAAACTTTTCCATTTTGAATGATTACTCACACTTGAAGTGATACAGATTGTCCATGTATTCCAATATTCATGTATTTTACTGTATGACCAGATCCAGGTATAAGGTCCCACAACTTGAATGATATTCAATGCCTTTGAATGTTGAAACAATCTTGGCAGTGTACTGTGTTCATCTTCTGGTTAGAAATCATGCAGATCTCGGAAAATCCTGCCTATATGATATATCTAATTATGTTATGCTAAAAGACTTAATATTATTAACATCAGGTATTAGAAAATTAAATTGAGATTGTCCATTTTTGTTAGTTCACACCGGTAATTCGTGATCATTGCTAGCAAATTGCCGGAAATTTGATGCCAGCAAGGCAAGCACGTCCATACACTACTCAACTAATACAGTACACCACCGTGCAGGATCAATCAATGTACATGTATTATATATCACAATTCATTTGGAGTTAAAAAGACTTATTGATTACGAGGTGTATCAGGTATAGCATTCCCTGGAGCAGAGTTGGTAAATAGTTTGCCGTCTCGATCAATGGGGATATATGCATGTTAAATGAGGCATGGCCAAGGTTTTATGCACCATGAGGGATGGCTGATGACAGTGCGACGTCTACCTTCAGCCACAAGAAAGCTTTACATATTTAATACTAGTTACTTAGTTGATTGTTCTGTAAGATGGAGAACTAAGGCGTCAGTCATGTAGTAAAATGGCTGCCACTCGAGTCAGTGGTAGAGTTAGGATGTGGGATTTGTGAACTTGAGGCTGATTTTTTGTGAAGGTAACATCATAATCATACATGGATACAATACCAGTATGACATGACATACAGCCGCTCATGGATTATCAGTTTGTATATGTTCCCCACCACTACTCATTGTATGCTTACTGGTACTTCAAGGTATGTACTCAAGATTAACATGTCTTTAGACATGTTAGAACGGTTTTAGAAATTGAATACTAGTATAAAATATCATTTATAATGTAGACAATAAATAACCGGGGTAGATAATTAAATTCAGGGAGAAATCATGTTTCACAGTACATGTACATGTATGTATCATGTGCTCACATGTTTCGTGGTATCTCAGATTTGTCAGTACAGTAGTACTATCCATTTGTCTAATACATGTACATATGTGGACAGTACATCTTTCACACAAAGATGTATCTAAAACTGTCAGAGCACCTGTCAGATTGCTATTAAATCTCATTGTATCAAAATAAGAACTTTTCACATGTACAATCATGAATTGTCAGCTCATGAAGTTTAAGTTCCATGATAATTGAACTGTGAATGATGTTTCAAGAGCATGATGAGATTCAACATTTGTATCCCTTGTGTTTTACCATGTTTACAGTCAACCAGTTTCAACCAATGATTAACATTATACGTTATACTGTACATGCTGTCATCTCTGAGGAAATCATTTCACACCATGATCGCTAGAAGTGAGTGGGTTTAATGATTTCCCTGGAAATTGGTCCATGACAAGTGTGTTTGCGAAGACTGTGTGAACTGAAGACATATTGATTTCTGAATTTATACATGTATGTATGTTACGTACATGGACATAATCCAAGTGTTGCTTTGTATTGCATTTCCAACATTTTGTTTAACTCCATCATATCATTTTCTTGTGTATGACTTAGTACACTTTGTATGTACACAAGTGTGTAAATGTCCAGTTTCTAAAGGTGTTGTGGTTTTCATTATGCCAGTGGACACTTGACTAGTAAGACTACCACTGGTTTACCTTTCACTGTGCATGTTTTCAAATATTGAATACTATGTCGTGTTGGGTGATTTATCCCTTCAAAATGTGAATAGAATTTGAAATTGTCGAACATGTCAAGTCTTCTTTTATTTTACAGAGCTACACAAATGCATTTATTGGATGATTCTTAGTATATTGCAGAACCTTGCTAGTTTGACTTGTAATACATGTAGCCATGCTTGCAGTCAACAGTATGGTAACATGATATAAGGAAGCACAAAGCAAGCCGGTACTGCATGTAAAAATTGAATCATCAAGCCTAGAATTATAAATAAGGAAGTGCTCCCAAACTTGTATATTGAGAAGTGCATATATAGTGTATTTATAACTAACAACTGCGGGAAAGTTTTTGCACATACTAGTAGTATCACTGAATTTTAACATGACACAAGATACTTTATGTATACTTTGTGCAGATCAAATTATTCATTATTTTTATGCTCGTTATTGACAACATCCTGAATGACAAACATATTAAACCTCCACATAATATATTCCCCAGTAGGTATGTGTAGATGTCGGTGGATATGGATTGAATAAACATGTGATAAAGTCAAAGAAATCATGCCTAGTTGCAAACCTACGTACATTTATTGTGCTGTATGTCATGTATGACGCACACAGACGAGGATATTGTTCTAGTCATTGCTAAGCTTGAATTATGAATTTTATGAAAATGGCAACATAATTAAAGAATTGTTTATTGGGATATATCTTAATTGACATGAGCGTGTTGTTGCATGTTTTCGCTTTGGAGAGGAGTTTGTTTCATTGCTATGGCAACCCTCCAGGGTAATGGTATGGCGTGGGTTTCATTGCTGTTATCGTCATCAGTATATATAGATTTTATCTTTTGCGTGATAAACTATTGAAGGAAATGTCGAGGTCCAGCGGCAATCATAATGATTCCAGTATATTATGTCATACAGCGTCCATTCTTCTCCCACGTTCATCCCCGAACTAATTCTATTCCTATAGTGTCCATGTATCACACGCTGTGCTTGAACTGTTCACAATGGCAAAGGAACTTAGGAGGGCATATCAGTTATCAGTGATATATGTAATTAAATTGCAATAGCATCATTACCAGTGTCGGCTTGTCTAGAGTTACTCATCTGAACACCATGAACTCTATGTGCTCATGTAGCTGTACCCTTGTTCTCTCTGAAACAGAATGAATGGTTTATCAACCTTCAATATCATTTTAAATGGAATTTCAGACTTCTTTGTTCTAAAATTTAAAGATTGGCAATCCAACCGAGTGTTAATTCTAGCCCCAGCATGTACTTGGTCCAAACTTGATTTTGTACATTTGCTTGATTTTTGGGTGGTGCAATGTATCAATGTATTTAGCTAAAAAATCCATGTGTTTGTTCAGATTCCTGGGATCTATCCCATGTTCATGATCTTGGACTGGAATTTAACATTGGGATAGATTGCCAACTTGGTAGACATGGTAGAAAATCATGTAAAGAAATATCATGAATATCTTTCGCTGTTGCATAATTATGGCCAAAAACAAGCCTTGATACCAGCCCTGTACACCACTGTCAGTGAATGATTGTAATGTTTTTGAGTGAACTTCATGTTTGAAAAGGACACTTTATAAATGCGGTAAAATAATGAACAGAAATATGTTTATTTCTTGCAGAATGACCAGGCCCAGCGTGAACGCCAGCGTCTCGAGATAATCGTCGGTGCACTCAACGACCAGGTAAATGATACATGCAAATTTCAAATTCGCTTGGTAGACATGGCTTCTTGTCCAATAAAAACTTATGAAAGGCATTTATTGTTCATGACAAATACAATTTTCATGATGTACATAAATAACAGGATCATAAAGAATATTGGCTGTCTGTTGATTGGCTGTTGATTATTTGTTATCGTGGTTACAGGATGTTGAGGTGGGGTTGGAATCACCCCCTATGGTGAGCCAAGAACGGGTGCCGCCTGAGGGTCAGGAGGCTGCTCCCACCCTCCAAACTGGACTGGTTACCACGGCAACCACCACAGTGAGCAGTCTCTCACCACCAACAGCAGCAGTCTGCATAGCAACCTCAGCTTCTGGGGGCTTCACTGCTACACTTCCTACAGTAGTCACAACAGTTGCTCCCATAGTAACCACAGCATCGGTAGATCACCTAGCAACCACAATCACAGCACCATCCACCAAACCACGAACATCAGGTGACTATAGCAACAATAACCACTATAACATGTTCCATAATTTTATGCCTATGTATGCAATTGCACATTGAAATATCTCTGTAGTTTTTGTGTCAATGATAAGTTACTGTATGTTTGCAGACAAAAAGCAGAAAACAAACAATTCACAGCAACAAAATCAACAACAGAAGGAGAAAGCCTCAAAAACAGTACCCCCCAGCAAGACCGAGAGTGAGGCATCGAAACCAGCAGAGCCCGAACTGCTGGGTGACCATATTAACAACCGCAACCAGAGCAAGCGATTGGATGGGACGGTGCGAGACTGGAAGCACCGACCGCCGCCTCGAGGTCTGACTAACAAGGAGTACACCAAGTGTCCCAGGTAAGCAGTTCAAGTTATGTGCAAATTTTTGACAGTTGAGTGGAAAATTGCCTCCAGTAGCTAGTTTGGGAGCACCTGTTGTCTAAGGATGTTTTGTGATCTTGAACGAGCTACAAATAACTTTGTGCATTCAAAGTAACAAAATGTACTGGAACGTTCGCTGATTTATGGGATATATGTGACTAAAATCAGTGGGAATGACTCAGCATACATTCGCCTAATAGGCCGCCTCGGATACGTTAATGCTACTCTAGGTATCTTCACTTTGGTGTCGCCATTACTGTGCACTGTGCAGTCACAATGTGCTTTGTTCCACAGACATGAGGCAGAAGGCGGCTGTCGGTTCGGGGTGCAGTGCTCGTTTGCACACAGCGCTGAGGAGTTGGAGGAATGGTGCGCGCGCTTTGAGCTGCGGAAACTTGAACTCAAGCGACTGCGGGAGGAGGGCGACGCTAGCAGCTTCAGCTACGCCGAGAAACTCACCGAGAAATGGATGAACGCCGACAACCCCCAATCAGTGGTCAGTGGTCTGTGGTGGGCTGTCATGCACGGCCCTCACCTTTCTTATGCCTCGATTTTCTTGCTACTTCTACATGTTCTAGCTGTTGTGCATGTGTCTGCCATTCAACTCAGAAATTGATTCACTATGAGTGTGAATCTGATTTGGACATGGGTCAATTACATTGTACATGGTAATGATGAAAGTTAAAGAGAAAGGAGAAAGAAGGCAAATACATACAGTTATTGCTGTATGATATCTTTGACATATATGTCTATGTGACAGATGTATCGAACACATTCTGTACGTTATATATACATGAATGTGGTGTGTCTCAGTGTGTCAACACATATCGGATAATAAATGATTATCTCTGTCTTTACATAATCATAGTAATGGATGTAGTTTAGCAATTGATGTAAATTACTTGATAACGATGTGGTAATCATGGTATTATCGTGGTTGTGATAGGCACCCTTTGTCAAGGCCTACCATGCATAAATCAATACTTTTTCCTATGAGCTTGTTATCACTTATTGACTGGGTATTTCCAAATTCATCACCTATCTAAAACATTGTATCACAGATGTGAAAACTTCGTGATCTGAAACAAACTGGGTGTGCTCATTGATTGCCTGTCATTGCAGATGAAGGAGGATGTCGATGGAGTGAATGTTCACCTGAACACGGAGCAGAACATCAACATGTCCTCCAAGAAGTGTAGTCATTCCTGGATGATCACCCTCACAACCCGTGTAAGCAAATCTAATTGTAATTGCTCAATATGATACCTATAAATGTACATATTGTTTGTTTGAGAGGTATAATGAATGCTTCAGGCTGTACAGATGATAGCAATATTTTGATAATGCTAGAATAATATTTCTTTAATCACCACACAGGTATCGCTGCAGCATGTCATCCTACTGGACGACACCAATAGAAAACACTTCCACATATCGTCGATTACGGTGGGGCCGAAGAAACAGCAGAAGTCGCAGTCCGTCCCCATCAACTGTCAGGAGTGGGTCAACCCGAGCTTTGCCAAGGGCAAGGCACAGAATGAGAAGGTCTACAGGATCAAGATCATCTTCGGCACGGAGATCTATGGCACATTCCGGCAATCGGTGGTCTTTGATTTTGGGGAGGAGCCAGTGGTCGTGCGACACCTCTGTGTGGACTCCACGCCAGTCATTGACCTGCAGAAGCTGTCCGAGGATCTGGTCGTCAGCGAGGGAGGGAGGTGGGACCTGACCAAGGCACAGATCATCCAGTTTGAAAGCAGGTATGGGACTATAATTAGGTAGCTGTGCAAGAGCTTGGTAATCATTTAAGTGATGTCTTGATCGCACTGTGTTCCACTGGAAAAAATATGATCTTTTGGAGTTTCAGCAACTCTATTAAACTTCATGACATATAGAATGGCCCTCTCGTATCCAAGAATCATGTCATCCATGTTCCTGTCCTGTACAGTTGTGCTGGGATGACCCATGAGGTGGATGAGACTGAACTCCTGATGAGATACCCACCACCGATAGCAACCAAGTTCACATTCTCCCAGACCCTGCTGGAAGCCAGTCTCAGTGTACAGAACTACACAGAGCGTATGCACTCACTGCTCAACCTTGAGGAGATGGCACAGTTCTCCAGCATTGCCAAGTACGGGCTCTTGGAGTCATGTAACAACAAAATAATGCTTGTTACTAGAATCTACTTGTAATGAAATATAACAATTTTCAGGTGACTAAACTGACAACAGTTGTTTAATACATGCAAAATCTATTTCCCGTTGTTTTTTTCCAGTTATACTGAGTGTGTATTGTTATGAATTAGAGTGATGTTACATTTACATGTATATTTATGCTGAAATTGAACTAACCATGTCCTCTACAGGTTCAATGTGAAGACGAGTCTGCAGTTAGTGGACAGGTTTTTGCTGATGCCGAGCAGCTCTCACACAACAGCTAAGTACGCTCCTAAAGGCGAGCTCTACGCGAGGATGAAACTCAACGGTGACATATCGGAGGACACAGCACATGGTCGACTGATCCTACAGAACGTAAACACGGTCTACTTGCTCCCACTGCCAGAGGGGGCACCTGCCGAACTCATCAAACAACCCGACAAGGTTAGACTGGCTGGCCTAAAGGGGGTTTGATATCTGGAGAGTTCATGACAAAAGTGATGAAATAAATAATGCTCTGAAGAAATATTGATGATACTCACTTTCAGGTGTATGAAACATTTGTTGAAGAAAAAGGGAAGAACTTTATATTTATTCGACTTTCAAGTGACTGTGTCACTGAAAATGGACTGAAGATGGACACTGAATTTACTGCCCAGGTACCGTGTGATTTGCAGCTAATCACAGTAATGGAAAGACGCTCTTCACTAATTAGTTCTGATTACTACATGTAAGCCTGATTCTGATTTATTGCTCTCCTGATTGAAGAACGTATCGTTTCAGGTTCAGTTCCACTTGAATCGCCTGCCAATCTGCCAGATGCACTTAGGTGTGGACCAGCTCCCTAACTTAGACTTGATGTTCCCTGATATAGCAAACAACGCGAGCATTCCCTGGAGTCCACAGAAACTGTGGCGTGAAAAACTCGACAGCAGACTTAATCCCAAACAGAAGGAGGCCATCGTCGCCATAACAACGGACATCAACGTCGAGCTGCCGCCGATATTGATCATCGGACCGTATGGTACGGGGAAGACTTTCACACTTGCCCAGGCCACGAAGGAAATCCTGACACAGGAAAACACCCGAGTTCTCATCTGTACTCACTCCAACAGGTACGGAAATCTTTAAAATGGTGTTCAGATAAATCAAGTCGAATTTGTTCCCATTGGAGTTGAACTGTCAGATACCAGAAATACATAAAGAGAGATGTATTTCTGCAGATACACTGTTGAACTAGTATATTGCTGAAGGTAATCTTGTATGATATGGTTTGTGTCTGCACTGCATGAAGTCACAATAACCAAGGTGTTACTTCCATGTTCAGTCCATTAACCTTGCCATACTTGTATCCTCCAGTGCGGCGGACTTATACATCAAGGACTACTTGCATCCGTATGTGGAGGATGGCCACCCTGAGGCCACACCTCTCCGTATGTACTACAGACACCGCTGGGTACAGACCGTACACCCTGTCGTACAGCAGTACTGTCTCCTAGGCAGCAACCCGGGCCCCCACGTCCCCACCACCTTCCGACACCCCACTCTCGACGATCTCAGCAATGTCCGAGTCGTCGTGACCACTCTCAGCACGTCTCTGTACCTGAACCAGCCAGACATGCCAGCAGGTAGGGGTTGATAGATAGCCATCCGGGCATCTGTATATTGTATTCTTCTACATCATCTCTAATAAAATTTACCTAGAAACTAACTGCATGTGGGAAGAAATAGCCACATCAGCCAGGGTGTTGTACGGAGATCTCAAAAACCTAGAAATTGATTCATGTCATGAGAGAACAATTTTATTGATTGTCATTGGATATAACACAACGGTATGGATATTATCCAGGGTTTTTCACACACGTACTGCTGGACGAGGCTGCCCAGGCTTTGGAGTGTGAGACCTTGCTGCCCTTAGCCATGGCTGGACCCAACACTCGACTCGTCCTGGCCGGGGACCATATGCAGGTACATGCGAAAAGCTTCTTGAGAAATGAAGGAAATGAATCGAGGGGTTCCAATGTAAACTGATCCAATAGAGGTTATACATCCATCAGTGAAAGGTGTGGGAATATGCCTTGGCAGTGATTCCACTGGATTTTGTGCTTGTTACATGTTGCAGTTGAGTCCAGAGATCCACTCGGAGTTTGCACAGGACCGGGACTTCCAAAAGTCGCTGTTAGAGCGGCTGTACGACATGTATCCAGACGAACATCCCTGTAAAATCCTGCTCTGTGAGAACTACCGCTCGCACAAGGCCATCATCGACTTCACGTCCGAGCTCTTCTATGACAACAAGTTGGTCGCCAGTGGCAACCAGTCACGGCATGAGACGTTCTTCCCACTGTCATTTTTCACGGCAAGGGGGGAGGAGGTCCAACATCAAAACAGCACGACCTTCTACAACAGTTCTGAGGTCCGTCGAATGTCTGGCTTCTGAGTAGTGTCAGGGAAGCTTTTAACATGATTATTGATTTGATCAAACATGTGACATGGTCGATAGCTGATAAATTTGTGTGAATGCTTGCCAGTGTTTGGGCTGAGTAAACCTACTAAGTAGTAGTAGTACTACTTTATTATAAAAAAATTGTGATTTTGGATGTTTGCTTCAGCAGATGTTTTATCCTACTTGCTACCTCCTGTAGTGACAAGTGAGTTTCAACTGCAGGTCTACGAAACAGTGGAGAGAGTGAGTGAGCTGATCCAGTCCTGGCCTGAGGCTTGGGGGGAGAGAGGGGAGGGGAGTATCGGGGTCGTCTCCCCGTACTCCGACCAGGTGGCTCACATCCGGGCAGAGCTCCGCAAACGTCGACTCTTCAACGTGTCCGTGGAGAGAGTCCTCAATGTGCAAGGTGGGGGAAATTAATTTGAATATGTTAGATAGTGAGCAGCTCTCGCTCACATCTTCATGGAGTATAAACCTGGTACTTTCAGATGAAAGACTTTCCATGCATGATGCGTATTATAGATGTTGTATAGCTTACTGAATGTGCACCAGTAAAAATGATGACAAGAATATTCTCTTACAGTAGGTGAAACTACAATGACGTAACCATTGATGATGTGTTTCAGGCAAACAGTTCCGAGCGATCCTGCTGAGTACGGTACGTACGCGGCACACCTGTAGTACAGACACTGGTCTGGAGGACGTGATGGACTATGGCTTCCTGTCCAACGCCAAACTGCTGAATACTGCCATCACCCGCGCCCAGTCCCTCGTCGCGGTCATTGGGGACCCAGTCGCTCTCTGCTCTATCGGCAAGTGCAGGCAAGTCAGCTGTAGCGGGTCCTCAGGTTCTGATTGTTTTACCAAGGATATCTGTTTTCAACACCCAATGATAAACCAGAGTTAAATCATCGTTCAGTGAGGGATTGTGATGGTTAGTTACCATGGATTATTTTTTCTCCGTCTTGAGATTACTGACTGTGATGTGTTCTCAGCAATCAGCGTCAGTATATTATAATAAAAGGTCAATGTTGTATTGACAGGAAAATCTGGGAACGGTTTGTGGAGGTTTGCAAGGACAACAGCGCCCTCTGTGGCATGACATGGGACCACCTTTGGGCCCAGATTGATGGCGTTGAGCTAAAAAAAACCTACATTCTTAATCCTCTGGCCCCGGAGTTCATTCCAAACAGGCTCCGGCACTGTGCTGGGGCACCACCAGAACCATTCGCCTATGGCAAGTACGGCTACATGTTCAATGTTCGCCCCCACATGCGTGGTTACCAGGGAACGTATGCTGGTGCAGGGCCTGCTTGGAGACCAGGGGTCGTCAGAGGCATCATGCCACCCAACGGACAGAA
The DNA here is from genome assembly GCA_949152475.1 of Terebella lapidaria. NCBI lineage: Eukaryota > Metazoa > Annelida > Polychaeta > Terebellida > Terebellidae > Terebella > Terebella lapidaria. Next base: position 77,167,680 of record OX424555.1, read on the forward strand.
CCCAGTACGATCACGCAATCATTTGTATTTTAATAATCCTAACTTTGTATATACCATGATTCAAACATTTTGGTCTGTGTAGGTACTATAAATGTGGTGTAAGCCAATATTTCCTTTTTTGCAACTCGGTTAATGTATAAATATGAAGTTCTTTTTTGTCCTGCAGGTGTTTCAGAAAGTGCGAATGATTCCAAAGGTGCCTGGGATGAGGTTAACTCGACCACCCATTGGACCTGTTCCCAGAAGTACAATGACTGTGAAGATTCCTGGTCAGAGTCCCGCATTGCTCACTCAGAGTCCTGGTGCACAAACTCCTAGAACTCCGGTCCTGAGTCCGGTCAGCGGTGACCTGTCGCCTCACAGTGCCACCTCACCCAGTGAGAGTAGCAAGGAGGGGACGGCCTCGGGAAAACCACAAGTGGCGAGTCCCATCAGGGCCTTCAGTACAGTTGCGCAGGTTCTCTCGTCAAGTCCTGGGGCCGTCTCAAGTCCACCTCGCCTGCTGATGTCCAGCCAGCCTCCCATCTACCTTCCCAGACCCCACCGGCCAATGGTAGACATGCGTCACTATGGTTACCAGCAGCCACCAGTGATGCGTTTGGGTGGCTACTACACGTCACCGCCGATGCCCATGCCGCCCGGAATGGTCGCCGTTCCTCAGCCGTATCCTGTCATGGCTTCCTACCAGCCAGTGAGTGTGTCTGGAATGCAGCCTGTCATGTATGGACCAGTGGCTGATGGTCTGGCAGTCCCAGTACCTGGGCCTGAGACAGGGATTGTGGGAGGTCCCATGACTAGAGTTCCCGGTGCTCGTACTGGTAACACAACTGACTTAGACGGTGCTAGGATGAAGAGTGGTAGTAGTGCTCTACATGGTGTTGATGGTGATAGCATCTCCATCCCTGGAGCTAGTATGAAGAACGCTGTGTCACCGACAAGAAATGGTACCAAAGACAAAGCCAAGTCAAAGTTGACAGGCAGTGGTATTGAGTCGTTGATGACTAACAAAGGTCCAGCCTTCCTGCAGAGTCTTTGGCTACAGCAAGAGTTGTACAGCTACATGGTTCAGACCGATGGCAAAGAAGCTGCCAACCAGTTCATGCAGCAGATGCAGGCGATGGCTACTGGATCTTCACCGGTGATCAGTACTTCACAGCCACATTCTCAGCCTAGTGACCTTGAAGACAGTTCAATTATTGCTGTCTCAAGGAAAACTTACAAAGTTGACCAATCTGCTGACTGTGCCTCTGGAGATTTGATCAGGTCCAACAGTCCATATGAACAGAACAGGAGGAATGGCATCAGGCCACATGAGCAGAGTAATGGACCACACTTGTGGAAGGGCTATGAAAATAGAGGCTCCCTACCTCAACAGACTGTCAGTCCGGGTTCCTTTGGCCGAGGTTCCCAGCCATTGGAGCCTCCAGCAGTGCCACGTTTCACAGGACCTTACAGTTTGCAAAAAAAGTTGGCTGCACAGAACAAAGATGCCACTTCTGACAGGGCTTGCATTTCCAATGGTCATGTTACGGAGAATTCTAGCTCGAACCAAATATCGCCAACTAATGGCGTGTTGATGGACGGTTTGTCAGAGACTCACAGTAAGCTATCTGAGACCCATTCGGTAGCTGACAGTGTTGTTAAGTTCCTAGAGGACAGCTTGGATGAGTCTTTGACTAGCAGTCAGCTGACGACCCACAAGGACCGCTCTGTGCCACTCTACATGCGAGGTCAAGTATCGTCCCAGGAGAACAGCCCTAGTGCCATGTCACCATCTACCACTGCAGATTCACCCCGACCCTTGACATATGCCGGAGCACTACGAAAGACAGCACCTCTGACAGAATCCCCACCCACTCTCTCAGTGCCCGCACCACCGCCTCAAGCCGCCGCACATGATCCCCCAGGCACCTATGCCATGACACAAGGTCATGCTCCCTCGAGACTCGCGGGTGGTAGCCAGCAGCTGTACCCAGGCAGCGTGGGTGTCCAGGGCACAGCTAGTGGTGCTGCTGGTGCGACTTCCAACCCTGACCCACTAGAACTGCTGAGAAACCTCAACATCAAAGCCTCACCCAGCACTCAAGCGCTGTTTGATTATTTCGCTTGAGTGGCTGTTGTCACGGCAGAATCATCCAAAAAAAAAATCAGATTACTGAAGACAATGGTATTAGCAATGTCTGCCGGACTCTGTTATTCTGACGAAGATTGTTGTGTAGAAAGTATGAGTTGAAATATTTTGTGTATTTTGTTTCTTTTTGACCAGTTTTGTTGGTAATGATGTATATATTTCTGTGGATATAATAATGTATGTTGTATGCTGTGCTCAGCTCAGCCGAGTTGGTCAGTGATCATGACTGTGTGGTTTATTTTAACAATATTTATCGTTATCTGACCAAGGTTTGATTTGAAGAATCCCAAGTTAGATATGGTTAGAGCAGAAATACATAAGACCAATGGTCTTATGTATTTCTGGTTAGAGGGGCTCTTTTCTGTAAGGACTTTGACAGAAAAGTGACTTCAGTATTGTCCATGTTTCTGCCATATTGTGTTATATCATCACACATATAATAGTGGACTGCAAGATGGCAATTGTGTTTAGAATTTATTACAACAACAACAACAACTAAAAAAGAAAAAAAAGCTAAAAAAAATTTGAAAAATACCAAAAAAAAAAATGTGCATGATGAAATGTTATTTAATACAGATGGAAGCTGAAATGTGCAAAAATAAATTTGCACATCTTCAGTCAAGCATGAGTAATCATGCGTTTTGTTAGAATCTTTACGTTGTGATTATGTTACCCAAATTTATTTTTCTACTAATTCCTGAGTGCAAAGCTGCAGTCTATATGGTATTTTTATGGTATCTTTATACTATGGTAAAAGGATTGTTGGAAGTATAGACACAGAAGACATGGACTACCAATAGCTATAAGATTGTCTCTGTTTGGAGTTATTGATGTTGAGGTCAGCAGTGTGATGACCTCGTGTGATGACATCACATGATATTTGACGCATTTTGACAGTTAAATTCCTCAAGGCAATGTCGTACTGAATATCAAATACTCCTCTTCCGCTGGATGCAACATGACGGTCACTGAGTGCAAGTTGGCAGTCCATCTTTTCTATGTCTATGGTTGGAAAGCACTTCCAAGATCCCAGTAACATTACCATGACTTATGTCTATGTTAACTTTGTATACATGTTTGTTATGGATAGCAATGTGCATGGTAGATACTTAAGGCTGGTGTAAACGCACAGTAGATTATTTTGGTCACTTTCTTAACAGAAATTTTCCTGATCATGTGCCGGTAACATAAATTATTAGGTATGAAGCAAATATAATTACATATATCGTTATACATCTCTATAGCCTGTATGTGTTTATATATTTATGGACTGCTGTTATTGTTAAGTCATGTATTTATGAGATAATAGAGTTTATGATCATTTTCCCCATATTGTGCACTTCTCTCTGTCAGGACAAATATAGTCTTTTCCTTGTGCAAAATTTGTCAGCACCGGGATACAAACATCACTGTATTTTCCTGAGACAGGATGTTAGAGAGAAACGTGTTTGCTGATATTGATAATTTTGTCAGCTGGATTTTTCGTTCATGCACATGTATGTAGATACAATTCTGCTGAAGTTGGTTCCAAATCTGCTTAAAATTTTGTTGTTTTTATACTAACTGACCAAAATATGGTTTTGAACTTTGTGTGTATATATATATAAATATACTGTAGTAATATGTATATTCAGAAATTCTTGTTGTAAGACGGCAAAATTTGAAATTTGTTATGCATACTTTTGTAGAATAGTTCTCTGTGTAGCTTATAGCAATATCGTGATATTAATTCCTATGTATATAATATATCTTGCAGTATAGCCTTTTTTACTGAGAATGTATCTTGCTGTGTGTGTTGTTGCTCGGTGTTGCTATGGATACAGCCCCGGCAAGTGTGCCTCGGTGACAGCCACTCTACCATTCTCCATCAGTATCCATTGCCATGGTAACTGTCCCATAATGATGTGATATCGTGATGTAAGACAGATTATCCATGACTCAGTTTTGGCCTGTAAAACTTTGTATAGTGGTTCGTCACTGAGGTGGCATGCGCTGGGGCATATCCAGAATACTGGGTGTTTCAGATTTGTTGCACGTTATGTTCCCCATACTTCAAAAAACAAAAAACATGATGGCCCTGTGCTTTCCCGTCATGAGATGAAAGCTGAATGAAAAAACTTTTCACATGTTGGTAATTTCTTCATTCAGCTGTTCATTGCATTTCAAGGATTGAACTTGGACATCAAACAAAAAAATATATATCTACAATATTCATACATTTGGTGAATTGTAATATAAGTTTGATACAGATATTTGTCACCATTTTCTACTACAACTTGTGTATCTGTACACAATAGCATGATTTGGATATAAAAAAGAGAAAATAATGTAGAAAAAAATTAACTAATAGACTATATAAATATTACTAGTATATGGTGGGCCCTGTGAAACAAGGCTGCCATTTCTGCAAGGTAACAGTCTTTATACATGAGGTAAGCTCATTGATTACTGTAAGAAGACTAATTTTGGTGGCTATTAAATTTAGCGGTTGTGAGCTCCACATTGTTTGGCGGAAGATTTAACTGGTTTTTCCCCTGCCGCCAAATGTGCCAAATAAATCGTCCACCAAAATTAGTCGTTTTATAGTACTTATCTTGTGGGTACCTCTGTACATCATCGGCAACAATTTTATTGATTCCAAACCATGAAACTATTGTAACAATGTATAATGATACTTGTGACCATTACTGGTACATCATTGTGCAACAAATTGTCTGTTGTATCCGAACCAATTATCCAATGGTAAAGATAACACTACTATTTTCCAAGCACAAGGAATTGCTTCAATAGTACATGTACTTGATTAAAAGTTTATAGATGTTAGCCGATCTATTCCTGATCTCATGTTCAAGATGTGTTTAATCAGAATTGTAGACACCTATTGTTTTGTTCATAACACCTTCTGCTTGAGATGCCAAAGCTTTCATTTTAAAAGATATGCAACTATTTTCACATCTGATACTCCTACCTACTTGCCTGAATAAACTAATTCCTGATCCTATAAACTGTTTTGTGTCATTTTTGCTTGGGGCTGGTTTTGTGTCATTTGCAATACACAACGTTCACACTTACGATGAAGTACAATATTTGACATTGTTCTCATACACAGAAATTTAATAGCCCGACTTATGTAGTCTTTCATTGTTGGGGGGAGGGGGGACACACCCGTTGTCTTGATTATATACGAGTCTTGTAAATGAAACATACTATACCCGCAACCCTTTGCAGAAAACATTCACAGAGAGGAGCGTACCTTTTGGATTTCTGTCAACTGATTTTCTAACTGTATCGGGGATGTCAACACTGGTCTCTCAGCATTATTACACACAATAGTACACATATCGGTTCGCTTGATTTGATATAATTTGAGCATCTCCTTGCCATCGGAAAATTGAATTTAAATAGTACTTCAGCAGTGTAAGAGAATCATTCGTTGGATGTCGCAATATTAATTAGCCCCGATATGACCATTTCCATCCTTAATCATGTTAATTCTTCTGACTTTGATTCTGAATCGTGCGTCACGAAATATAAGCAGACCTCGAATGACCTCTAATAGTGTGCTAAAAAAAAGAGACAGTTTTCAAAGTTCTAGTGTACCTTACAGTTACACTTTCTATTGATTCATTGCATACGCCTCTCGATGTATAGATCTTTTGAGGTACTCTGACTGCCACACGGAATAACTGGATAGGAGCAGATGAAGTACATACTTGTTCCAAGATGCACATTGTATAAAGGGTCGTTTACCCCATGAGCCACGCCCTTCATATGTAGCTGGCCTGGCGAGGTTGCAATGTCCCGTGATCTGAAAGCAGTGTCCTTTTGATGACATACTAGTATTACCGCGATATCAAGACGGAAAATCAATGATCGCTAACGACCAGGTTTATATGTACATGTAGTTCGAAAGCACTGATTCATTTATCTCATTCGGGAATTGGAAATAGCTAGGCCTACTCCTTTCCATTCATATCTGAAATTAATACGCTAGCATTGCGATTCGTTTTTCAGTTTCAGAGACGACAACATTTGCTCTCACAAATTTCTCACTACTATCACGAGTTTACAAGAAATGAGTTTCATATCTCATGTTACCCATCTGTTCAATAATTTTAGGCCTAATGGTGATGTGCAATATGCAATTTGACGCGTTGTTTGCACTGGAACTTGTGAATACTGTGTCCCGTATATCTTGGTTTAATTTTTCATTAACTCCCCTTGAACACATGGTGACCCACAACCCAGTTTAATTGATTTTCCGATATATTATTCCATTCAGTGTGTTGTTTGTACTTTGGCAGACGTATGCGCTCGAGGCCATTATTGATGTCCCACATTTAAAACAGTCCCTACAACGAGCGCCTAGCTGGCGTGTGACGTCTGTCAATAATGGCCTCACTACAAATAACCGGTTGTCATTTAACCTCAACTGCCACTAACTTCTATAGTACGATAGGTCACGAAAAAAATGGAAAAAAAGAAAGACAGATGGCTGCTCCATTGACTACTTTCGCATATTGGAGTGACCGAGTTGGACGTGCGATGACTAGCGACAATAACCTGTCGCCGAATGATGTGATCTAATTGCTCTAACTCTGTAAATGTACCATCTACACGTCTGCTGGCCCGTGTTTAGGTCGTGGATGGTCCTCTCAAGGCGAAACCATAGAGCACCAGTTGTCAAGGACACCGATACTGGGGCATGCAGTTCAGCACAACACATTGATTTTTTTAGAGGAATATAGCAAAACACATGCTCTACTAGAAGCTACATGTACATGTGCTATGTTGTTGTTGCTTTCTGTCAGCAGGTGTGGCAACATGTGCCTTCCAATGTATACGCCTATACATGTATATTTACATGTAATGTAACGTGTGCATAAGTGCATTGGAATTAGATCTATATCCATAGTATGCAACCCTATTTATGTTGGCTGCAATGCACGGAAACGTTATTGATGCAGTTTGTGAAGGACGAACCGTGGGCAGTACCGTGTAGTTACAACACATATTGCATCTGGCTGACAGGATGATCGGGAGTTCATGAACACCAGGATACTGGCCCCCGGAGGCGAACAATCCATGCAACACTGTTGACTCCTGAACATTGGGAGACGTTGTGTAAAACGAGCGAGAAGAAAATGCCACTAGTTTTTCATTAGTTGGCCCACTTTGATCTCATCCGGTGCAGCAGCTCTCTGTAAACAAAACAAGGGGTACTGAGAATCTTACATCCAGCTAGTTTTTACCGGGCCGGTCGGACTCGGCAGAGGTGTTGCTCTGTGGAAAACTGCATGGTCCCGAGGATTTTGTAGGGCGGGAAATATTACAGCGCGCGCTCTGCTATCGTCTGCACTAGGTGGAATCCAAGAGAACACACACTCCACTTATTGGAGGCGTTATATACTTGACCTTAAGCTAAGTGAAATGCATATACAACGTACAAATCTAGGATACATTTCATGGATACTGTTTGATCTGATTTAGAAAAAAAAAACAATGGCTAGTTCCGACCAACAACCTCTGCATATGACAGTGAAAGACAAAACTGGTCCAGACGCGCCGCCCAAACGGAAATGTTGTTCAGGATTTTGTTGTTACAAGGCTCTGATGGTGATATACTGTTTACTGTTCTTGGTGAGTATACCAGAGGCCACAAACATTTAGATCTATATAAAATTTAAGACTAGCCTATGGCTGCAACAGATAATTCAGAAATGACACTATAGGCCTATCAAGCACAATACAATTATAGATAGATCTACAATACTATATCTATAGAGTGCAAGAAATTATTGGTGAATGGGTTTTGAAATCAAGGAGTATGACTACATGTAATGGCTTCATGTATGATTTTAAGTGTCATTGCATTGAATTCGAAGCCATGCCATTATTATGCCATAGAATATTCTGAGAATCAGTGATGTGGTGTTTTGGCGTCGATCCTTCGACCATAGGCATACACTAACATTTCGTCTCATTCAGATTGAATGATCCAAAACATATTGGATGTGATAGAGCGATCTATAAATACATGTGCCGACTACTGTATTGGCACTGCATGGATTTTAGGCCCCTGGAATACACAATGGCTCTGCTTCGATCGATTAACCTTCTATGGCTAGATTCATGTCCATGGCCATTTGTCCAGCACATCGACAGAACATAGACCAAGGAATTTACCCTAGACACGAACAAACCGAACAGTGGGCATCCATAGAGCGTTCCCCGGACAACTTCATATCCTTGGTTACCTGAAGTTAACAGAGCTGTTCATCATTAAATCACCACACAGCATAGCAAGGTCAAGGTGTTAGACTCGCGAAACTCGACTCAAGAAGGTGGTTGTAGGCATGTAGTAATGACTAGATATTCAGGGGGTAGGAAAAGCTATGAAAAGGAAGTAAACTTTAGGTTAATACTGATGATATGCGGATTCCTACACATTTTACATGTAGAACAGTAGAAGTGTTTCTTTTAAGGAAAATCAATTGGGTCCACTTTGCTTAATTTTGCAATTACCTAGTTTGTTCCATCAGGTAATTGGAAAAATCTGGTCTAGTTGAGAAACAACATGTTGGCAGGGCAAAAATATTGACCAACACCGCTACTCAACTGAGAAATAATTTGTGCCAAGTCTATCCAAATACATAACATCATGCGGACATGCTGGTGTCAGCAACTTGAATGTGAATCAATCTACACGCTACCTCATCAAACACATCAATCACTGTTGGCGGGTATAATTTGGAATAATGATTCTTCTGTAGCATTTTTGTCTTGTGCAGATGGAAGCGCGTTCACATGCTCTGTATAGTGTACCAAAATAGCATAAAATGCTGCAAATTGCTCCAATTACACAAGTGCAGAATGCCTTTGAAACTGTACATGTACACTTGCCCTAATGTGGTCACAAATTTCCTCACCGAATTTCACATACTTGTGTAAATACATGATCTAATAATTAGTTACATATATAATACCGGACATGAGCTTTATTCATATCACACGACACTCAGAACTTGCATGTTTCAGATGTCTGGCGCCGAGTCATAATGTCGAAAGGAAAAGTCATCCAAATTAAAGCAAATATCATGCACGCAAAGCAAATAATGGCATGTCTGTCTACTGTTAGGTTCTAGTATTCTACCAAAATCATCGGACGCCTGACAGGACATGAAGGCCGTGAGACGATTCGTCACCACGACAGGAGGAATCAGGACTTTACATTTTTTTGGGAGCAAACAGGCCATCTGTTCGAGACCTCTGTGGGCAATCGATTGGCTGAATATACACAGAATAATTTATTACTCGATTATACCCCAGCAAGATTCAGATCTGATTGTTACTCTTCAGTTTTAGATGCTCAAATGTTCATCTAGCACACTTTCTCTGATGGAAAACAATGTATATAGACTGTGATCGAAATCTTGAACACTTACTCACTACATCATGCTTTGGTTGTATATAAAACATTTACCTGTTTTATCTACTGTGATATTTACAAAGAGCTTGTAATGAACCTCTTGTGTAGTCTAGCAATATAGAAGAGGAATTGTGTATGCATCACCAATGTATTTCTGGCATCACGTATGCATAATCAGAACACATTCTTTTATGGGTTTCTGGCATAAGTAAAACATTGTGCAAAACGAAATAAATACGTGTGAGATGATAACGGTTTAATTGCCGTGTGCATACATGTGGCTATTGTATAATTTTAGAGTGTTGCATTTGGTTAATTGAACATTTTAGTATGGTAACACACTAGTTTGGGACAATACATAATGCAGACAATGTTTAGTTAGCGAACAAGTACTCGGAATGCGGGTGTAACTTTTCCCAGTGCTATACACGAGAGTGCCACATGAATTCTCGATACGGGTTTAGTGAGAGACGATAATCGTGAAGAGTACCAGTCTACAAGTACCTCTAGGATGTGTTACAATTGTGAAGCAGTATCTTATCGCTAAAACTGTTTATGCTCAAGTGCTGCTAAAGTTTGTTCACGAGTAAGCCCTTGTGTGATTGATGATTTTAATGTGTTTTTGTCGGCATCACGTGCCATAGTAAACAGATAATATTGTCTCTGTAGCCACTGGGATGTGTTAGCTGAAGGCTGCAATTTCCAAACTATAGTATTTGCTGTGTGTAAGGAGGGAGCTGTTTCGTTTATAATGACAGAAATACATAACGAGAGATATCGTTGTGTATTTCTGAAAGGCTTCTAAGTTTGACTACAATAACTAGATAAATCAACTGTTTATCATGGACTGTGTACCGGTTAAATGTACATAATATCTTGATACGTTGGTAATATATTTTAGCTTGATACTGCATTTGAATTATTACGTTACATTGTGTTTTGCTGGGAGCGTAGAAAATCTCTCGATAATCCACTACATGGAAGGAACGCTGTCGGCATGGTGAGTCGTCCGGCCCGAGCTTGAAGGCGGTAATACACAGTGGCTGGAATTTTCTGCCGGGCCACTCCCACCCAGTCGGTGCCTGCCGGACCCAGGGAGTCCATAGATCTCACGAGGCCGGCGGAGAGGCATCAGCCACGGAGAGCACCATCGCTCTAAAATAAACATCATTTAAATCACGGCTGCACCTGAAGCAAAATAACATAACAAAACGTGCAATATAACGCCTGGATAAGACGACCAGCTGTTCATTCGTTAATAACTACAAGGGAATACGTTACTGATTGGAGTAGCTAGGAGCTAGGATGGCGGCGAGAGATTCTGACCAGCAACCCCTGCACATGTCCCAGGAGGGTGACAGTTCCCCGGACAGACCACCCGAGCACAAGACGTGTACCGGTTACTGCTGCTACAGGGTCCTAGTCACCGTGTACAGTATTCTATTTCTGGTATGTAGATGGTGGTAATGTTGATGCAATTGTTTGGGCATTTTGATAGGCAATTAGAAACGGCACAATTTTTGTAAACTTGAACATTTTATGACAGTTGTCCATTATCAAGCGATATTTGGAAAGCGTTTCCAGTCTACTAAACAATAATCCCGCAACATGCAGTTGATGGCTGACAGGGTCTGCAAAAAATTAGGCTGTAATATGAACTGTTGTTTGGGGAAGCTGCACAGAAGATAACGAGCAGGTGCTGTTTTTCCTCTTGGTATGCAGTACACTCACGGTACCACGCCTGTTGGGCCGAGTATCTGCCACAGTACACTGCACTGAACGAATTTCTGTTTGCGAAAGGTGGACCTGTAATACAGTAGTATTCACTAAATACATTGCTAATTTGCACAGAACTATAAAAGTGAATGTCCCTGATAAGCTCCCCTACGGAACTGCATGGTTTTCACTATATTCCTTTCTGCGGCTGCCCGCATATATTCTGTCCGCTTGATGGTATGGGATATATCTATGAAATTGCAATGACGATGATATTGCTCACAACCACGTAACAGTCTGTGTCTTGTTGATATCAAGTTTTTGTGCGCTCATGTTGGTCATTAGCATACATAAATTGCCTGATGAATATGCACACACAGGATCACGTTGTTGATTTACATGATTTTCACATATATACATCTAGACTACAAATTGAAATCGTGACAAGCAAGAAGTGACAAAACACAACAGTCTCCTCGGTGACAGCTGACTCTGTCGTTCTCCGGGTTTATTTATGGGAACAACTGGCTGCCCTCCGTGACCGTCAACACTACCAGAACCAAAGGATCCACACACCCGGGTATATCTCTGTCTGTGGCAGTCTGAGTAGTTGGCAGCCCCGGGCCTGTTTATGTGCGGCTCCTGTCTCCAGGGAACCACCCTGCCACAGTCTCTCCGCCCGGGACACTCAATGAGGGCTACAACTCCGGACGTCGCCTGATTGTGTGATATGTGGTAACGGCGACTTCTGGCGTACCATGGTCCCAGCTGTGCACCGCACCCCTCTCAGGATATGTATAAATATATCCTTCATGTTCTAGACACGGAAAGGTCAATCGGGAAATCAATGCAGCTCCCAGACGTGTTTTTGTAGCAATTCCGCCCTGACAAAACTAACCAAATCTTGTTGGGTCTAGGGATGATTTACACCATGGTAAGAGGGTCCACTGGAGGAAATGCCAGACACACCATCACGCAAGCTCAAATACATGTGCATCACCGTGCATAATATTTATGGACTAGATCTATGGCCGGCAATATTCCAGAGCACTGAAAACATCTTTATGTTTCACGAACATGTTGTAATATAACAAGAGAACAAACAGTCTCTGCAGATTCCATTTATGGACATGGCGGTAAATGAGTGTTCATAAAAATATAGAATCGGACTTGTATGTAAACAAATCCTTATTAGTTTTGTTTTGTTTTGTTTTACAAAAAAGAGGTTGTTTTTAGAAATTGTCTTTTGTTTGGGATGAATCTAGTCGGCGAAAGAAAACCACTTTAATACTAGTTTTCCTACTCAAATTATAAGTTCGTTGTCCACAAGACCTTCGCTGCGTTACAATCAGAATATACACAAATGGGACCATGCTCTTGCAACTGTTGTAGCAATGATTGAAGTCGCAATCTGTATTCAGCAGGGACATAGAGCAATAGGGGGTCAGAAACTGCCACCCGTAGCTGACAAGTCCTGTACCTAGCACATCAGGGATAATCAAGTTAGAAGGTGTCCTCGTTAGGCAGGCTTGGATCAGCTGCCGGGCGGTGGACGATGGCACTCGATTGTTTGCGAGTAATCTGAAAACATCTGCTGATGGCTGTTCAATCTCCCAGCGTTCTCAAACGCTGCCTGGTTAGGTTGTAGTGATAACAGAGGCAATAGTAAGCAGTGTTCCCACTACATTTGCAGACAATTAAATAGACGGCACAAACAAGAAGATATCTAGCTTTAATTCCCTTTATCCGGCACCTGCCCGCGACAGCTTCATGTTCGTGGTCTACATATATACTAGCATGTGAGACATTAGATACAGCCTGAAAATCCTCGCTCTTCCACTGATAAAAACTTACACATATGCCTACACGTATGGACATAACACCACGTACCACTCAATGGTAGCGTAATGCCACAGCCAGTACATACAAAATGGACAGCAGACGTCGCATCATGCCGAGGTACTGCCTCCTGTATCGTGCACTGAATGTTACATGAGTTCATGTATATATACATGGTGAATGTCATCACACCATGATGAAAAAACATCAAATGAAATGTATATTTCAGAAATAAGAAGAAACGCTTGATGTATTCTGTACATTCAGACTCCGTCCATGAATATAGGCCTAACCATTATTCATTCCACAGATTACATGAAATTTTAAGTATGAGTTTGAATATTGAATTAATCTGCTTTAATCCCCAAACTACATGTTCAAATAGCTATTTTTTGTGTGATCTATTACTGTCATTCACGTTGAAACGATGTTCTATCTGGGTTTTGGATAACCTATGCTATGCTAAGCCGATTACTCTATGCTAAGCCGATTACATCGTGCCCACAGGCCACGTGCCACAAGAGTATTTGGAAGTGAGCTGGAGATTACAAACTCTCTGTGTACTACGCTGTGGTATGAAACTGCTCGTTTCTAATCATACATGTAAATAGCATAGGCACCAGCACCTCTGCTGACAATATTTGAAGAATATTACCTAACAATAGTCATAAGGTTGAGTAATGCTGATATACGACCGTACATCATACTGATTACGAAGATTATTGAAGCACCGTTTAAACCACTAAATATCTGCCACATTAGCCACTACTAAATTATGTAAATCACAATAACAACGTAAACATACAGTGAAATACATCTCTGTCAGAGCCATCAAGTTTTTGTTTATGCCACACTACAGTGATAGTATATAATGTCTCCATAAAGATGATTGCATCCTGTGATAATTGGACGCTTGTATGTAATATTGGATAATTCTGGCTTCGTCATAACTTCACGAAAATAATGACCTGCATTAACGAGTTTACACGCAGTGTGATATATGTGATGGCATTTCCATGAACTGCTCTCTGGTCCAGTGCCTAATAGTGATCTCCATGTTACACACTGAGTGTTCTGCAATAATGAATGCTACTCACGTAGGTCTACAAACTCCCACGTACTAGTAAATGTCACCGATTTCAGAAAATTCGCTACGAATAATTGCACATGGTCTCGCGCATGTCGTCGTCACTTCGAGAATCTTCGACTTCCCTCATACATGTATGAAGTGATTACACTATACCTATGATAATTACTCATGTTCCTCCCGAGAGTTTGCAAAAAAAAAAAACCAAAACAAACAGGACTAATAATATGTATCTGGTTTATGAAATGGTAGACAGTAGTTCTGTGTCAAAACTTATAGGTATAACTCAATTACATGTATAAATGTAACAGGTGGAAATACATACTCATTGATTATGTATCGTACACTTGTTTGCGTGTATACACAGGGAATATTAAATTAAATTGGTAATATGACAAAATGTGTTGTTTCTATCCTCCCATAGATTATCGGGATCTGTCTGCTGGGGGTTGGAGCCTGGGTGGCCAAGGTCAAGGTGTCGTATGAGTCGATAAATGACGCGGCGACAGCTCCAGTCATCCTGGCTCTCGTCCTCGGGCTCTTCATGGTCGTCTTCGCCTTCATCGGCCTCTTCGGTACCATCCTGGAGAAGCTCGTCCTTCTCAAAATAGTCAGTATACCATCTTTGCTCATCCTTCTCAAAATAGTCAATATACACGTACCATCTCTAAAGTCTGCCTCGGAATAGTCAGATAAACATCTCACAAGAAAGTCCGTAAAATACAATAGAGAAGCTCATCTTGCACAAAATATTGAGTAGGCCTAAACATACTAAAGTAAAAAAAAGTTGCCGATGTACCAACTTGGAGCTAGTAATTACTATATATCTAATTGTCACTGTCTAAAATTTGCGCTTTATCTCGGAACCAGAAAATACCATGCTTAAACCCGCATGACAACGAGTGAAGATCAATATCTCGTCCTCAATCACTGCAGAAATGCCGTGGCAAATATGAATAATCCAAAGAATGTACACTCTTTCAAGTGTAAACCTTGTACATACAGTACAGCATCAGTAGTTTCTCCCATTCTACCCGATCCCTCCCTCGTCAGACAGGTAGAATACCTATTACCTCTTCCTTCCACGGTTCCTTGTTTCTAACTGACAACCCGTGAAATATCTGCCAAGATTGGCTTACTCGGCGGTCAGTACCACCGCTGGGCCTCGCTATCCTGGAGTGACAAGCAATTTGTCATAACTGTTTGTTGGATTTCTTCCGAGGTGGAAACCCAAGCAGTACTTCGCCAAGTACAGTTCATTCCTTCGCGAGGGCGCCCAAATATTATACAAATATTGGATGTTGAGGAGTCCAATATACAGTTTACGGGATGAAGAAATGTCATATTGGCCGAGGCGTCAGCCGAGGTCAATATGACATATCTGAATCTCGTAAACTGTATATTGGTCCTGGACGACTCTCAACATCCAACATTTGCTAGGCCCCTATATTATTTACCAATGAATGTAGGAGAAACCCAGAGTGGGGAAAACCCACATGTAACACGCGCTCTGATTGGCTGATAAGCACAACATCGTCCAATATACATTTTTGCCGTCCAATATAGACTTTCGCCGTCCAATATAGAGTATGTAGGATTGTCACGTGGTACAAATAGTCTAATCAAGAGTGTCCTTACACTACCACCAAGTGAATAATATAGAACTATATTATTAACTCGACACGCATCCTTCTCGATGATTGGTCTATTTATACCACGTGTCACACCCAAATATTGTATGTTGGATCCCGAAATGGTATATTCCATTCGTGTATCAAACAGCGCAACAGCCTCAGCTAATCAGCATGTCTGTTCCTTTTTAAAAAGGTATATTGGATCCGTGTCATGTATATGGGATTCCTATATTGGACGGTGCTGCGACAGCAGCCAATCAGCTTGCTTGTTACAAATAAGGTCATCTTGCCAGTTTCGGTTCAATGCGTTGATCAGTTCATCGTCCGCGAGGCCTAAATCATTTAAAAGCACTCATAAAATGCAACTAAATTAACTGACTATTTGGTTATATAATTAGTATCTAGCATAGACGGCTGCGCCTCGTCCAATATATAGCTTTTCTGAATCCCGTAAACTCTGTATTGGACTCCCCATCATCCAATATTTGTATAGTATGCTCATTACCGGCGTGTATATTGGTGTGAATTTATTGATCGCGCCGATGTTCAGATCAAATCAAATTCTGGTCATATATACCAGAGTATATACACAGTCGTCAACGTGCGCACAGGATTCCTGTAGCGGAGTTACAGGAAGCCTGCAAAAAACAACAACATAATCTGAGAAAATTGATGGTAGGTGGATATTTTTGGTTGGAAACACATCCCAAACGAGGTTTCCAGCAAAGCGACTTAGCAGATAGACTAACATAAAGATATTCTTTTGGGTGGTAGTTTCATTTGTTGTTGACACCTTCGTTATTATTAACTATAAACACATGAAGTGAGATTATTCCTCAATTATCGTCCGATAAAGTTAATTTAGTGGAAAGAGAAATTTTAGGGCAATTTTACATCCAGTGTTACTTGAATACTGAAGCGCCTGTTACGTGAATACTTCAGCGCCTGTTACGTGAATCATGCAGCACATATCTCGTGTGTGCTACGATAAACAATTGCTTGACAAACACAAACAGACGAGTGTCACCTCCCATCAAATGTTGAATTTGGTCAACTGTGAACCAATCAACCCCCATGTACACTAGCAGTGGGCAAAAGTTCCAATATATGGGGATTACATGTAGACAAAGGAGCAATCGGACGATGATTGAGGAATAATCTCACTTCATGTGTTTATAGTTAATAATCACGAAGGTGTCAACAACAAATAAAACTACCACCCAAAAGAATATCTTTATGCTAGTCTATCTGCTAAGTCGTTTTGCTGGAAACCTCGTTTGGGATGTGTTTCCAACCAAAAATACCCACCTACCATCAATTATCTTAAATTATGTTGTTGTTTTTGCAGGCTTCCTGTAACTCCGCTACAGGAATCATGTGCGCACGTTGACGACTGTGATATAAGTCTCCAAAGTAAGATCAAACAAATGTACTAATCTTGTACACAGGTCACGCAATTTCTTAGGTTGCAACTCGCCGAAGAAAACAAACACAAAATTGCTTTCGTTTATCACAATATAGAAGGTCTGAAAACATTATTACTGGTATCCTTTATACATGTATTAACTGGTAACCACAGTTCACATTGGCGGATATGCTGTAGTTTTGTTGATTATATTATAGTAGATATTAAGCAAATATCACGGCAACGGCATTGGCGCCGCTGTTCGCAATCAAACCATTCATTAGCAAAATGAATAATATTCACTATGATGGTTATGGTTGTAGCGAAATAACGTTTGCTATGAACTTTCGTTCCGTCATGCTATAGTTTCAAGTATTTGGAAAAGGAACCCTTTTGGGATTGTGTAGGGAAATCCTATGATTCAGGTACAGGTATACCCGAGACATAATATTGCTCAAGCAGTGGGAATCTTCAATACTGTGTGTCCATTGTTTTCTTCCATCTGGTTTTAATTCTTGAGATTAATGTAAACCATGAGCAATACGCCCATGTTTTTCTACGTGCATTCCCCCTGAATACAGTCGTGTATATCAATCTGTGAGAAGAGCAATTGTATTTATGCTCCTGATAAAACAGTTTGTAACTCGGCTCATTCTCACAACTTCTGCCTCCACATTACGGACAGTGATGAGTCAGAACTCTCAACACTTGTTAGTATAGACCTCACAAAACATAACACATCTCTCAGCTGCAGCGTTTTGCCTTTCAATGTTTTGGGAAGTGCAAACCTTATACACCGTTTGGAGATAATAAAACCTGCTCGAGTAAACAGTATCTTTGTTTGGATTGCGGAATACTTGCACGGAGAGTGAAATCAGCTTGATCGAATACCAAATCACAAAGCTCCATGCACAATATAACGTGACAATTAAGGCGCTGATATGTGACTTATCAGCAATTTTTTGTATGTACGTCTACATGTACCGTGAAACTACTAATAGAAGCCGGATTTCTAATAGACGCCGGGGGTTAAGGTATACTTAAATTAATAGACACCGGGTTCTGATAGACGCCGGGTCTAGATTGTAACTGGAATCAATAGACGCCCGGGCGTCTATTGGAAGTTTTACGATTTTCTTTGATTTTCTCCTGCCAGAAATTTGTTCCCAATTTCATTTGATCAATATCCAATCAAACGAGCACCGATTAGGTCCATTGCAAATTCCATTGCAAATATGCCTTTGTAAATATGCCTTTTATTAAATGTTCCCTTATACATGTGCAGCTTTCTATACATTATATACTTGTAGACTTCTATGTAAAAACCCACAGTGTCGTCAGGTCAGGTCCCATATCAACACCTATCACATTTCTGATTCCATACCCTTACTATATCGGTCTGTGATTCACCCCGTGTTTTGCAGTTCCTGGGCGTGGCGATTATCGTCTTCCTGGGCCAGGTCGTGGTCGGTATACTGGCCTTTGTCTACAGAGAGGAGGTAAAACACTAGTATCAGTTATCCAGGGGTTACATATTGTCTATTTAGTAGTAGGGTAAACAGTCACGTGTAGATTTACGTAAACGACGGGGAGTCATGTGATAATTACATGTATGAAACGCCATTCTCTTCATTACAATAAAACAATTTTATGGAACTTACATTGTACATGACATCAGAGATACATACCAACCTACTGATAATATGTATTTACTTTCCTTATATGGGCAATACGTATTTCTGATGTCCTGTTATCATTTCACGAGATGTATAATAATGTATAATATCTATATCCATATCAGGCAATTAACGTAATCAACAAGCAGCTGCGGTTTGCTGTTCACATGTACGACAAAGATGACGATATCAGAAATGCCGTCAACTATGTTCAATACAAGGTATCAAACAACAAATACATCTATGACAAATTAAAATGTCTGACCATCGTAGAAACAGTATATGCAGGAGATCTAGTACAATCGTAACTGCCTGTATCTGCAGTACCATCAATTCATTCATATGCTCTCTGATTTTGTACGTCGTAACAACTTAACCCATTATAAATTACAGTTCAGCTGCTGTGGACTGGGAGGTCCGGCGGACTGGGAGCTAAACCCCCTGTACGCCTGTGACGGAATGTATCGGAACACGAGCTGTGGCGTACCAGACTCTTGCTGCAAGAATGTCAACCCGGTCAGAACCCATGTCAGATATCATACTAAGATGACATTAATACTCAGAGCTGAAATTGTATAATACTAACACGTTGATATTATTGAATTTACTATTTGTATTGACTTTTCCAGAATTGTGGTCTACATACGCGAAACGAGGTAATCGCATTGCATAAATTATTGCATAAAAACGTTTCACCATAGTATTTTCATTATCTTAAGGTAGTCCGCTCCAAACAGTGAGGGGAGGGGGTCAAAGAGTTTTTCAAAATAAATGACTGTATTAACAAAATCTAGAGCTTCGAAATGACATATTTTATAGAGTAACTGATACAGCATCCTAAAACTGAAAAGAAAGTAGGGGGTCACCGTATCCGTTCTCTTGAAAAACAAGATACAAAATGTGAATATGGGCAAAAAAGTGTGTAAAAATACCATAAATTAAGTCATTTTAGTAAATGTTGGTGATTTTTGATCGAATATGTCGAAGAAACCAGCACGGTGACCCCCTATTTTCTTTTCAGTATTAGAATGCTGATCAGTTACTCTATAAAATATCTTATTTTGGAGAGATAATATTCAAGATATTAAGTTTTAAATTTTGACTTTTCATTACCTCCCTGTTTGTAGCGGACTACGTTAATAATGCAAATGATCTGTCAAATAGATGATGCCAAAATATCTGCTATTTCAAGGTGTATTATATAAATGCCCGTCACTATTAATATTGTGCCACAAATACAATACAGAACACGACCGCTGCCAGTGACACGGTGTTCGGTAAAGGTTGTACGACTAAGTTCCGGCAGTGGGTCGAGTACAACCTTGACGTGGTGGGAGGTACCGCCCTGGGTCTGGCCCTCCTACACGTGAGTAGAGTAGCCTCGGGGAGGGGCTTGCAAAAGTATCTATATGAGTGTTTATGAGATCAAAAGTTGTTTTGTTAAAATACCCCGTTGTTGGACAGGTGTTGGGTATCTTCCTTGTGTACCTGTTCATCACGGCCGTCCAAGACCGGGTGTGGCTCTTCAAGTACAGGAAGAGGTACTACAACAACAACTAGACCGACGACACTACTTGACTGGATTGGATGATCGAAAGAGTTTGATTGAAATCACTCAACTAACTTGCCAGCAACACTACCTGCTTCAACATATTAAATTGGATGAAGATGTTCAAGGATTTATCCATAATAATAAGAAAAATACGATGATATCGCCCTGTGTCCGCCGTCCGGATGGATTGATTGATGGAGGATGTGGTCTTCTGGTGGGTTTCTGGCAGACTCTTTTCACTCGCATTAATATAATAAACTGCCCAGGCCAGCTCGTGGAGAGGTCGGTTCACATCCGGGGGCTGACGAACAGACTGAGTAGAAAGCAACATTTCTAGTTTGTTTTTGTTACGGTGATATCGCGGTATACGTGCCATATATATTAAATCCGTCTGTGGATCTATGTAGATTATAAGTTCGCAAATATAACTTGCAAATTACTAGATTTATCACTGGTTATAAATGTCAGCACTAAGTATTGAGACATATACTTCATATATGTTGTGTTAAATATTGAATGCCAAGAATGTCATAGATATGTTTATGAAGAATATATAGCTCGTGCATTATTGAGATGAACATTTTTTTTTTGGAAAATGACTTGAAAGTTGTGTCGGTTTTATTTTCATATCATGGTTTATATCCTCTTTTTTCATTATTAGCTCATTATTTGCTTGTAATGTATGTATTCATCCATACACATATTACGTAACATTTATGTTGTGTTAATGTGAGTAGGTGCGCTGTAGTGAAACAATATTTCGCGCTTGACTTATTTTTTTGCTCAGATATAGTCATTGTTATCGAATTAATTCGCTGAGTTTGAACAGAATCTCTTCCACGAAGGTGTTATCCTGGAAATTAGAGTTCGGTACGTGTAATATTTTTCATATACCATGTAATACATGTACATGTATATTCGGTGCATGTAATTTGTAAAATAATTATTTTCTTCAACAAATGATGCTTTCAAATAGTCACATCTTTTATCGTCACTATCATCACTGTTGTTTATTTTCGCGCTTTATATATCGAATAAAACCATCCGTTGATCAAATTTTATGGTAATTAATATTGCACGAAGAGAGTACGTTATGATTATAGTTGTTTTGAACGTCTTGTGAACGGGAATATGACAAAGATTCAGGTGTGAAACATAGTTCTGAAGCTATAAGAATGTTTTCTTTGAGAGCTGTGAATTGTAGTTGTTTCGATGCATTATCTCATTCACCAAACATAATAATACAAGTAGCATACATCTGATATTATAGTCGGCGTCATTGGTCTGTGAGCGGTGGTTTTTAGGTAATTACTCTGTCATTGTTTGAGATAATTCTATGGAATTTTGACATGTATGTTATCTCATAACCGCTTAACTAGGAATGCATTTTCAAGAAGATTGGATGCGATGCAAAAAAGTTGGCCTATCTCGTCCATAGTAAAAATCTGGAGAAATCGACCGTGAGCCACCCCTGATCGCCGTAGCATTTCTATAGATAACGTTTTGACGTTTTCCTATTCCGTTATATATAGGCCAAATGGGCTAACTTTTTTGTTTACACACCAATCTTTCCGAAAATTTATAACCTGTTAGGCGAACATAAAATAACACTCCTGCCCAAATTTCATCGAAATATGGTAATTATTGACGGAATAATTGCGAAAAAAAACCACCGCTCACAGACCAATGATGCCGACTATAATAATATTTAATTATTAATAAAGCATTATCTCATGTACCAAAAAAATAATACAAGTAGCATACATCTGATAGTATTGAATTATAATTAATTCTCCTGAACTTACCATGAATATGGTGGTGATATAAGTTGGCTTCAGACCCAAACAGGGCTCCAAAACGCCATTCCGTATTACCCGCCTGAAGCTGCTTCGATTATTTTTC
Source organism: Terebella lapidaria (assembly GCA_949152475.1). Classification (NCBI taxonomy): domain Eukaryota; kingdom Metazoa; phylum Annelida; class Polychaeta; order Terebellida; family Terebellidae; genus Terebella; species Terebella lapidaria. The sequence continues at coordinate 77,190,051 of OX424555.1, forward strand.
ATATATACAAGCCTATATTCTTGGCAATATACGTGCTACTTGCAGTGTCATTATGTAACGTTAGATAGGCGTTTGGAAAAGGTACCGACATAACTTGATATGACTTCTATAGAAAGATAGACCCAGGTGATTACAATATCTACTGGTTCTGTCCGTGATAGCCAGAATCGTCCATCGGTATGCTGTTGATCATAATTATTCGTGAGAGTGACTGGAGTGGGACTTGTTAATCATGTATAATTACTCGTGTTATGTGCTGGTGGATACATGATGTACTGTAGACCTACCTGTAGATCATGCTAGATACTGCATCGAACAGACTGTTTAAATGTTATTTTGAAATTTTATTTTCAAAAGTAGAATCAAAACAAGTCGTATATATATTAAAAGGAAGCAACATATATATGAAAGGACACATGGTAATGTTTGGAACGAGAAAACAAACGAACGATAACAAATGGGCAGAAACACATACGAGATATTCTCGTTATGTATTTCTGATATGGGGCAACATATTGAGTATGGTTTGCTAATCCGCAACATTTACATAACTCCCAAAAGTAAATACATTATTGTAAGTAATGCTTTACGTTTGAGAATAATCAAATGCTATTATTAATTCACTACAGTAGATATACCAATTATCATACTAGTCGCTTTTGAAATGCAAAATATGTGAATGGACAATAATATACGTTACTACATGTATAATGATTGTAAAAACTTAACTGGACCCAATACCGATGGTACATTGTAATAACATATATTGCTGTGCAGTTTGCTATATAGTTCACTCCTGAATCGAATGGTTATCTTGTTACTGTCTGCACCCCAGTATTTTTAACAACCGGTCATTTTTTGGTGAGAATATTTACATTCATATTTTATATGCCTCCATCTACACCTACACATGTCCTGTGAATAATTAAGTCCAGTCGATATCATCAACATCTAGCCCACAATGGGCACACACATGAAATCCACAATCCATGTCCAAATTCTACAGGTAAAATCCAATGGCGACTAAAAGCGTCGATTTTTTCACAGATCTTTGAATGTCAGAGTAAATGCCAAATGCCACCATAAATGAGCAAATTGTTTTCGATCTGTCCTTCAGATCGATTCACATGGTACCGAGCGTATCGGTAGCCATATTCTTCTTTTTTTTGGAAATGTCAACCGATGCCACGTAGGGGAGACGCGATCACTGTCGCCATGACAACCGGCGCGCGTGAGTCGCCCGCTCACATCATGGACTTGGCGGTCTCGATCCTGAAGCAGCGGGCCAGGTAGAGCCAGAAGCCCATAGTGACGACGGAGAAGCTGAAGGAGAGCCAGCCCACTGGCTCGGCCCACCCCGTGTCCACGGTACGACACTCGCACATGTCCTCCCGGATCGGATCCAGACTGTAACACCGCTCGTCCTGTTGGTACCCCACCTTCGTCATCATGATGATCAGTGAGAACAGGAGGAACACGCCTGCAGCGACAATAAGTAATTGTTTAATTTAAGAACAAAACTTAGCATGAAGAATCATGACATGTAAGGTACAATGAAGAGATCATGCACCATGATGGATGTGTGTAAGCCTGCTTGATGTATAGTCAATCTCATTAGCCTGCTACAAGTATATTGTGAACGTGTTGACATGTAATCGAAAGAGGAACTTACAACATGGTGACAGATTTGTCGCTATTTTTGACGTCGTTCATAATGAATTGAAATTCTGTTCGATAATGTCATCCATTTACTTGTATCGGAAACCCTTATGGGTTTCTGCTTGTATGTATGTGTACAGTATGCGTAGGTGTATGATATATATAATGAGGCAGGATACATACATGTATAATGACTTGCGTCATTGATGAAGAGGAACATTTTTGTCCAGATTGATCGATGAAGTAACTCGGTTTATATGTTATCTTTCTTCAAGCCAGTAGCCTATATATAAAGAATTGCAGAATTTTGTTCCCACTGTTCAACAGCTCTGTTGAAGCGACTTTTAACAAACGTGCGTTGTTGTACTGTAGTCACATGACACCAAGGTCATGTAATGTATATATGTCAGATTTCTGGACGAGTGTATTTTCATCTTAAATAATACACTGTTGGGAAATAATAACCAGGATTTCAAGGCAGTATCTTGTTTTGCTGAGGAGCTGATGAAGCAAAATGGTGTTGCGTTGCCATTATCACACCAAAATTTCGCGCAATTTAACCTCGGTCTATTCAAAGCAAAAGAACCCCATGTGTCGTCCTATACATGTATATTCATGCTATCACGCGATGTTTAATACGTTGATTGATAAAACTGGCATAGTGGTTAGTCTGGGAGAAAGGTAGTATGTCCCGAAAAAGTAAGACCATTTGATGTGAATGGTCTATTCAAGTGGTATATAACCTGTACATACCCGCCACGATGTACATGACGCCGGTGACCATACAAGCGGACACCTGCTTGAGCCAGATGCTGATGGAGCCCGTTACTATGGTAGTGGCCAGACACAGAATACCCACAATGCCGCAGGAGGCCGCCGAATTGTGCATCCCTGTCAGAAAGATTTGGAAATGTCATCAAACAATCTGATCAGTGCTATTGCTATATGATACAGATGTGTACATGTAATGTTAAGCATTATACATGCAAATCCGTTGCTCTATTTCAAGTTTTCTCTTTCATGGACAAGCAGTTATAATTATTCACAGAACATTTCAATAATAAAAGCTAAATTTTTATTTAGTCGAATTGGTGAAATAATTGATATGCATTGTACTGACGGAAGAGTGACTCCGTGTGGACGAAGTTGTCATCAATCAGATAGCTCTCCACTTCCGTGAACTGGGCGATGTAGTTGAAGCACTTGTTGGCCATGAAGATAGCTTCGGCGGGGTCGTTCTGTGCCTTGAGGGCGTCCTGGAACACGCTCCCTTGGCGGAATGTGTCTGTGGGGGGAGGGGAGAGGGGAGGGCATATATATTATATATATGTGTTATTGTTATGATGTGATATACCTGTATTCGTTCTAGCAAGTCGATCTGGGTAGTCAGAGTCAACAAAGTACATAATTATCGAGATAGCACTGAGAACCGAGAGCTGGTGACCTTCACATGGTGTGTGGCCTGGTATTATGGAGTTGTTTTTGTGTGTCGAGGTAATATGAATATACTGTCATGACCACAGTAGGTATTGACCACAGTAGGTATTGACCCTCTAGAAATACACCACAAGAACTAGCATCATATTAGGCCTAACCCTAACTGAAAAATTGGTATTGCCAATTAGGGCGTGGTACACTGCATGCCGTATATATTGAAGATATCGATGACCTTAAGAAATGCGTCATTGCGTGCACATTACACAATTGACGTCACTAAGAAATTCTCATCACTAGCTAGAATCCTACCCTCAAAGACAATACAATGTACACAGCGGCCGGAAAACAGCAGGTTGACTTTCCCCGAGTGATGTTGCCTTTGGCACTATGTCTCCTTACCATTGTCCGCCGGAGCTACGCCAATAGTATAGACAAGAAGTGTACCTGACAGGGCATTTATATGAAGTCGACATCCCCATTATTTTCAAGTTATCAGAAGCAGAAACCATTGGTGACTGGCGCCTGTCTGTCAGTTATCTCAAAGGTGATATGTTTGGTGGAGAATCTGGAGAAACCGTAACGGTCTACAGCGACAGGGAACTGAGATTGTAACGAGATATTGAATCGTTAATATGTTGAAAGCCACCGTCCCAAATATATACTAGTAATTGTTAGGCCAGCATAAAATATTATATTACATAGAAAACTGAATATTTAGCCTGTAGGCTTTATTCAGTCATGCCAAATTTCTACAATTTGGTGTTGTTCGAGTGGATGATCCCGGCAGATAATCCGTTCATCTAGCGAGGCAGATAATGAATTGTCGCCTCGTGTTGTCACGCGTTGGTTATGGTCTGGGGGCCGGGAACTATACAGTCCATCCGAAACAAACAGCGGGATCGGCAATTGTCAGCCCCGAGAAGTAGTGATGATGGATCCGTGGAGAATGGTGCAACTTTTGTCCTGGCTTCGATTTATCAATCGATTCTATCAATATTTGCATGTCGAAATACTTATGGTACAAACAGCAGGGAGAGTATAATGGATCCTGCATAGGCAATCACTCGTATATTTGGTCGATCAAATCAAGAAATGTGATGCAACTGATCCCAGCTACCAGCAGCAGTAGGATATACATAAGATTGAGCGGGTGTGGAAAAAAATTCCAAACCCGGAAAAACATATTGTGTCAAGTAAATTATGTGCATAAATTATGCACGTAATATCAAATTGTTGACTGTAGTCTACATAATATTTGAGACAATGGCTAACACATATTGACCCAGTCCTACTACAAAACATGTATATATGTTAAAGGCATGCTATGCAATGAGAACGTAACTCTCATTGCATAGCATGCCTGATCATATCATGATCATATCATGGATGCTAAATAGCCCGTTTGGGACTGTACGGAAACACGTCTCTTCAATGATTGTAATTTGAGCATACTTCAGTGGATATGGTCGCACGGACAACTAGCCGCACTTGTATCGGGCTGTGCTGGGTTCGATTTTCGGTTCTATTCTAGGGTCTACTCGCAAGGCAGCAAGGAGGACCCCTTTTAGCGTTATGTATTGTGCTGTGTACTGGAGCTCCGCCTAGGGGTTTGTATTACACCTATCTGTTCGCTCCCTCTCTCTCTGACGACAGCGGTAACCACCCAGCAGTCGCTACAGTTCCCTAGCAACCAGGATTTTGACATTGATCTTTTGTTTTCAGTTTTGAGACGAGCGAGGCGCCGTTGAGTAGGCCTAGTGTGAATAGAGAGAGAGAGATCGGATTCAAGGAAGACATTTCAAGAATACAATAAAGAAGGGTTATATCCTTTGAACAGTTTTGTATCAATATCCAACATATTAAAATTTGATATGTGTATAAGTGACACATGATCTTTATTCAGTGTGAGGACACATCACATGGGTATATACACAGGTAAATTATTGGTATAGACATAATTATGTCGATATACCATTCCGTATATATATATCATTGATGATCGATGAAAACAGCGTGAGTGACCCTGTTCAACTGTACATGTGTATAGCGAACAAATTACTGCAATTGTTCACTAATGACAACGTCAATTGTCGCATAAATTAAAGCAGAACAATATTAGATTGACCAATGAAAGTATATGTATTGCATGATGGTTTTCAATGAAGGCTTGCAATTTTGGTGGTTTATTGGAACAGTGATATATCGCTCCACAAGTTTCGAAGCTCTCTTCACAGTTCTGATGCCTATACAGTTCGGTGACGGTGTAAAGTCGGTTTGCATGTAGCAACCACATAATCTGTGCTCAAACTGTTACATTATAATTGTGTATGGTTCGACCACTAATACACGCCATCCATTGCTTGTGATTATTCCAAATGAAGAACATACAGGTACATTTTCATTGGTATCAATAATTCATATTGCACTCTCTGGAGGTCGCCTTTTTGTTGCATTATTAATTAGTGTTGTGTTACATTCCATCCCACACCACTCAATATAATGTCTCACACTCACGCCAGCTATGTACATGTGTATCTGCAAGTCGACTTGGCACGCGAACTGACAACTTCCCACTTCCAGAGCATACCAAATCAGTTTCCTATACCTCTAACCCACCAGCCATAAATGACACCACGCGCTTCCGAAAGACGGTACCATTAGCCCGCGGGTATTAACTCCCACCCCCACCCTCACTCAGGTATAATGTACGTGTAGCAAGCAGGTTCTCATGCACACTGTTGGACACATTTGGTGCCCGGTTTTCATGTGGGGATAAATGCTTGGAAAGTTTCGGACTTCTAAATATCAATATCACAAATTTACCATCAACACAATAAGTACATTCAGAGTTTTAAGTTCTGCTCCGGAATAGGTCCGACATATGTATCTATCCATATGTTTACACCTACCCTAAATGTACAACGTGGGTTGATCGGGATCCATGGTAGACCATGATATTAAACATGCAACTTGACGAACTTAACCTGGGAAATTAGCGCCAATCTCATCTCAGGCTTGTCACATTTCAAAAGTATAGTTCAAACGTTATTGAGTCCCAGGGCTCAAGCCTACTGCTTTTATGGTAGATAATCTGATAGGACAGCTCCTGTTCTACGGTGGGAGATTCCCACAGATTACAACACATTTATTACCCCTCCCTACCGCCACCCCTGTCTCATAAAGGGTTGTAAATTCAAGCCGGTGGGTCAACAGTTCATCATTTTATTCCTCTCCCTACAGACAAGATCAGTCAGCATGCAATGTTGCAATTATATTATAATCTCAAGTCAAATATGTGTGTTATGTGATTTCAATTTCCTTGCCAAAAGCCCGCGAGCTCTGCGAGTTTCCATCATGGTAGTTTTTGGACCTTCTATATGGTTTACCAAGTACGGTTTTTGTTCCCCAACAAAGCAACTGGAGCAATGTTATTCACCGGAGCCCCGCCTGGCAAATCACCTTTCATGCCGCAACATTTCTGGGACTCTTGCCTTTCATCAATAAATTCCATAAACCTGAGCTTTTTATAGCGTTCCATGATCAGAGAATAGAGCACGTAGCGAGATCTGAAAGCTTATTAATTTCCAACAGTAATGGCATTTTGGCGGAAGCAGCTCGAACTGCTACTAATGTCGACCGAGCCTGCTACATTCAGGAACACTACAGACACTTTCAGCTTATTGAGTCCGCAAAATGTCACGTGCCCGTCAGTGTGTGCAGTCTTGTCATGGTGAAAATCTCACTCATTGCTGTCTCAGCTCAGTGGACACAAATGCTATTATTATTATTATTATTATTATTATTATTATTATTATTATTATTATTATTGGTATTAGTGTTTAGTTGCGTACCCGATATTTTGTCACATATCTTCCATATCCCGCCGTATGTGTTCCTCAGTAGGAAGGTAGTTTTGTTGGTGGAAACTGGCGTGGAGTCCGTCACTACGACCTTGTAGAACCCCTCGCTGTCCGATAGGACGGTCTCGTTCAGTACGACCCCGCGTACCGAGCGCAGACAGAGACTGTCAAACTCAGCGTACTCCCAGGTCTCGGGGCCCAAGGCCACCACCATCAACACGATCGTCACGAGGCCGAACACCACGGCTAGGATCAGCACCAGGCTAGGAGTCGGCATTCTGGCGGCGTTCCCCGTGAACCCGACCTGACCGACGTCGTCAGTATTGTAGACGTACAATACGGCACCTGCTATGTGGTACCCACGAGATCTATCCAAGGTGTGTTCCCTTTGTTCGCGCAAATGAAGTCCGTAATGGGCGATGAATGACGTCAAGATCGATCGAAATGCGAACAACGCGATGTAATGCTTGGAACTACAGGCGGATCCCCCGGGAACATGTACTTTTTGTCTCCCGTTGTCAGGTTACGTGCTGAATGGCTCAGATCTGTTTGTTTACGTTGGGTATGGAGACATACCTGGGTTAATATGCTGTCCTCAGTAATGCCAAACGGAGATCACAATACGCTGAAATCCTCAGTGCTTTAATTTAGCCAGGTGAAAAGATAACCAATCCAGATGTGTTACTCATATCTCGGTTCCAACTCGCCATTTTCTCTCGAGACTTCATGCTAGGCGTTTCCCGGCGGTCCACAGTGACGGCAATATTCCGTTCCATATATAGCAGTCCGGGACGACTGGGCAGACATGGAACGACATCCCATTAGTCTGCTGTCTCACGCTCCAAGTCTTCCACACGTTTGACAATGTTTACTCTGAGAAACGACCATCACGAAGCCGTGCTTTCTCCTCCTGAACGGCCCGGCTTTGTCCGAGGCATTTAATCTATAATCCCCGTTTCTGTTCCCGCGACCTAAGTGGTGCCGATGGTGCAGGCCTGGTCGGGAGAAAGCACACCTTGTCGTGGCCGGAGCGGATGGAGGGAGCGCGCACGTAAGGCCCCAGGTGAGGGAAACTATTCTCGGCGCTGGTGCCTCGCGGGCTGACGAGCGGGCCAGGTAGAGGGGTGGCGACGGCTGTCAGGTACACGCCAGGTAGGGTCAGGGTGGTGGCACTCTTGGGACCCGGTCGAATTGGATATGGAACTACGGACCGGTATGGAAATGGGGGGGGGGAGGGGGGGATAGGCGGTTAGGCATCGAACACAGGTGGCTGCTTCTGCCAACACATCAGCAATTCTAGCATACAAAACATGTGTGAATTAATAATTGATGGCATCCCATATAGCCTCGGCTACAATTTCTATATTTTTCTCCTAGAGCAACTGCACATTTGTCATTGATTTTTTGTGTAGGGCCCATAACATGTCAGGTACACTCCATGACCTAGACAACTTTAGTGTTGCTTAACTGATACGTCGTTTTGCTGTACTTGTATCGAAAAAATTGCATTATATTTTATTTTAAAATTGGTAGCTGTCAATATGTTCAACATGACGCCATTTAATGACATTTAAATTCAAATTTACCCGCTAATTTTCACTTCTCAACTGGGTTTCTGTTCGCATTACTATACATTTATATACAACCAAAACTGGGTCCATTGGTCATATTTATCACATCATATAACAGGGAGTGACGTGGTTATGTATTTATATGACATATATGTATTCCTCCGACTCCTGCTGCAATTATAGCACGCGGGCCTTTACCCCCGAGATCGCTAATTCGGATCCAATCCAAGTCCAAAATCTTCAACCGGAATGTAAGTCCCATACCCTCCCTATTCAGAATATATCCTTCTGTGGATCAGAACATTTTCATAATATACAGTGTGAGTATGATATAATATGTACTAAATCTGATAAACACATTGATATTAACAACCCCACCCATAGTTACACATGCACACAGTGCGAGTACAGATATCGACGACAATTACAGACGAGGGGTACAGACGCCTAAGGCACGAGTTAGGTATACTACATCTATAATCATGTATTACCACGTAAAATCACGATGCTACTTGTATAATCGTATGAGCCAAAGGTGTGCAGTGTAAATTGCTCTCATATGTGTGACGACATTTTATGTTTGATTTTTAACATCGAATGACCTCCACAAATCACAAGATGTACATCACACCAGCGAAAGAGACTAACGGAACGCGCGTTCCCTCGATCAAAGATGGCGAGCGGTAGATTTTGCTTCGAGAAATTTTCCGGCCGATGCAGCGAATTAGGGCGATATGTGCATGTGATCTATACATAAAACAAAATTATAGATTGGTTAGTCAGGTAGAGCACCTGCATTAGATAGTAATAAGGGTGTATCGCGTCGAAAATGAGCTGATAAGAAAACACGAAGATCAGCGGAACGCGAAGATCAACTTTGCAAACGATTAACGGAACGCAAAGAATTGACCTACGGAACGCGAAGTCATGAACGTGAAATTTCCAGCTAAGAATTTATTTTCCGAACTGTATCCATGTTTGTTCACTGTAGTGTTGAAGGTATATTCATATATTTCAGACATGGCAGCTGTTGACAGTGTTATGCACCAGGTAGGCCTATACTAGATGAAGGTCAAATTTAACAAAAATATAATAATGAGGTGTTCCGTGCGTGACTATGAAATGCAGGCCCATGTAGTCCTATGCAAACATCACTGACATGAGCTTGAATGAGTTTTTGTCATTTATAGCTTGAGAATTCAGATGGTGAGCCGCACTGTATGCAATTCATCATGCTATACATCATGTTACATGTTATCTATGTTTATTTGATACCATACCACACACCTCACAATATCTTAACTGGACTTTACGAATAGGTATGTACATTCAGAATATTTTGTCCAGAGTGTGCTTTGATGTACACTGAGGAATGGAATGAGACAATTACTATTAAATGGAAGTGCTTGGTTTCAACCACGCGCGAAATATTATTTATATTCTATCATCAGTAAGATTTTGTGATGAGTGTAGTATGTTATGAAGGCATAGCCTATAGGCCTTCAATTAAAACTGACTACAATGCAGTCTACATGAACGTACATAAGTTTTCCATGGTATCGTCGTAAGGAAAATTTACAGTTCCCATGTTTTTCAACATAGTGGCGGAATAGGGTGCTGACTTATTCGTACCGACCTGTACTTGGTGGACAGTAATATCTCATTCTGGTTTTTCTGCAAGTAAACACATTTTCATATCACTATTACAATGTCATGAAATGTTGAATAGATCATGGATAGCCATAAAACGTTTGTGTATCGGTATAACTTTTTTGTGCATAGGGCAATTTTCAGTGCAGATCATTCTTCGTATTTATAAATTAAGGTCAAAGCTTATAATTCAAAGCTGAAACGAATACATCGATCATAAATTCCACAATGACTGTCCATATGTTCATAATACTAATTTCAACCATTACAGTACTGATCTGGAAACCATTCTGGTTATTTAATGCTTTTTTCGGTCTATATTTAAAGAGTGATACAAAACATATACCATTTCGAAACATATGGCATATAGGGATACTAGTGATTGAGAGAATAAATTCCATAGGTGGAAATTTTTCGGCATAAAAATGACCAGTAAAACGTCAAACACAAAAACTAACAAGAAAAAACACAAAATAAATAACACTTACAAAATTTTTGGTAGGGCCCACTTGTACTATTGATACTAGTATATTACATAATCTGGCCAATTTTATTGGGAATTTTAGGCCTGCAATATTTATATTTCAGGGAGAAAATTGGCATTCGTGTTGAAATGTTCTTCGAACACGATACATTTCCTAAATTGAGAAATGATAGTAAAACATCATAATGTTCCTAATTTTATAGTGAGGAATCCTACGGAGCCCCTGAGGTGACATACCAGATATATTTATTAATCCGTGCGCACGAATTAGTAAACTGTGGCCACGAATTAGTAAACCGTGGCCACAAATTGGTAAACCATGGGCACGGATTACCTTAACTAATCTGTGGGCATGATTTAGCAATCCGTGGGTACGATTTAATAATTCGTGCGCACGAATTAGTATTTCGTGGCCACAGATTGGTATAACTAATCCGTGGGCACGATTTACCAATTCGTGGGCACGAATTAGTATTTCGTGCCCACGAATTAGTAAATCGTGCCCACGGATTGTTAATTCGTGGCCACGAATTGTTAAATTGTGCACACGGTTTGGTAATTCGTGCGCACTGTTTGGTAAACTGTGCTCACGGATTGGTAAACCGTGCGCACGGATTGGTAAACCGTGCGCACAGATTAATAAATATTTTCGGTATGTCACCTCAGGGGCTCCGTACTGCAGCATTCGTGCTTTGTTTTTAAAAATATAGATTCTAGTTTTGAACGAAACAAATCCTTCAAAAAATATTTTTGTTCGTTTGTAGTGGTTTTATAGTGGTTTCAGATTCCAATAATGTTGCACATTCGATAATGTCAATTGCTTGATTGATTCCAGAGAATCAGGACTCCGTGTGTGGCCTGTTCATTGCTACTGTGAATGAGATGGACGTATCATCTCGAATCTGTTAAATTGGAGATATTGATTTTAACGTATTTGCCCACCAATGTGGCATTGAAACCGTACATACCTTTGACTACAGAATAGTCAAGATTCAGTTACTGAAATCAAGTTTCGCACTTTTAGAAGGCGACACATTTTTAGCTTACCGACCAATATGGGCCGATGAGCTATTGTTGTGGTTTTTCATCCATCGTCCCTCGTCCATCCGTCGTCCGTCTGTCCGGCAACTAACTTTTTTTGCCTTGATGAATTTTCCTGAAAATTTACCAAAACTTTCCTTGGGCTATACTCAAGTTCAACACAAAACCTCATATGATATTTGGCCATAACTCCGTTTAGGATGTTCAGATCAATTTTATATTTCATATGTTTCCATTTGGAACGAAACGATATTTTCTCACAATGTCAGACTTCTATCTTGAAAACTGAAAAAGTTGGCAATCTACCTCAATGTTAAATGTTGGACCCAAATCGGATTACGAGAATTCAAGCAAATTTGGGGATTTCATGATCTTCATTCCGCTAAGAAATGAGGAAAGCTTTTGAGTTGGAGGAATCATACAGTTGTATTCTAATAAAATATCATTCTTACAAAGTACTGTGCAATGCGAACATCGAACAATATGCAAAATTCTGTTCAGACTCGCAATATTCATGTTGAAGTGAAGTTTAACATTGGAATAGATTGCCAACTGTGTTTTGTGTTGAACTTGACTTCAATACCCTGGGAAGTTTTTTTTCCGTTTTTTTAATTCAATCGTTTTTGCCGATATGGCGGCCATTTTGCCGTAAAATGTCCAATTTTGGACTTTGATGGCCAACATTGGACTTTGATGGCCATTTTCTCGAAAAACTGACCAGCTTTTGATTTTTGTTTTAAAACATACCCCTCATGTACCTCTATGATGTGTATGAGTTTCGTTGCCCTTGAATCGCCGGTCTGCGTGTGACGGCCATTTTGATTTTTTTGACGGGTCCCAAATCAAGTCACTATTCGTTTTGAGCCATTTCCAGCAAAACAAAAAAAATGTTTTTTGGCTATAGATTGAAATTTTTTTTGGGACTTTCACCCAATTTTTCCTTCATAATGGGAGCTGTGCGGAGTAAACTCATAGAACACTTCAAGATAGAGCCTAGGTATTGGCACATGCAAATGGGAAATCTTATACTGCGGTTTGAGTGATGACCTCGAGTTTGACTTTCAATGGCCTTGGAAGGTCAAAACGACCTTTTTTGTCGAAAAAACGATGATTTCTGTCTTTGGTGGCCATTTTCTACTAATCTATTTAGACAGTTTTCCTCAAAATCATGCATAAGATTCTCCTTATGTACCTAGAACACTTCAAGATAGAACCTACGTATTGGCACATTCAAATTGGAAATCATATACATTTGTATTACGGTTTGAATGATGACCTTGAATATATGACATTGAATGACCTTGGAAGGTCAAAACGAGCTTTTTTGTGGAAAGAAACAATGATTTAAAATTGTCTTTGGCTGCCATTTTTTCAAAATCTAGTCCTCAAAATGCGCTAAGATTCTCCCTATGTACCTTAGAACGAAAACAATCTTTCAATATGCAATTTGATTTCGTATTATAGTCCATACAGAAAATATGTTTCCGGCAACATTTATGAACTTGATTTGACAATAGAGTTTAAGACCAGTGTATTTATATGTTGGAAAATCAATACTCTGTGCAATTCTCATGATTGCCGATAAGCTACAGCACCCTTGGTGCTATGTTTTATACTACATCTCAAGTCTATTGTATCATTTCAACCGAGTTTGGAGAGCCAAAGCTATCTCATGTATCTAGATGTTCTATGGAATTGAGTAATCCACGTGAATCACATGAAACACGCCTTTCATATAACTTTATATGTATCTATGTAATTTCTACACATACATGTATAATACATGTACATTTGTTTGGCCAAATAATATGTAAAATGACCAAAATCATTCATTAGCCTAGCCAAAACAAGTGACATAAACAACACAACGAAACATTAAATGTCGCACAGCATTATTATTGATTCATTTTGACGACTAATAAATGGGTTTACTCGGCAAAAACGCCTTAAGAACGCCTTAAATGCATCCATACCATCTTGAATAGAATACATGAAAGTAAGGTCAGTTATAAGCCAATTGATATACGTATCCATGGCTGTTTGTCTCCACTTGCTTTGTTCATGAGTTCGTCTCCACTTCTTGAAAAAATTTATCCGAGGATGGTCACCATTCCAGCAGTTCCTGAAGGGCGTTGATGTATGTCTGAGCCATCTGTAGCGTCTCGTACTTGGAGAGTTTCCTGTCTCCGCCAAGGGAGGGCACGACACTGCGCAGGTTGTCGAAGGCGACGTTCAGGGAGCTCATGCGACGTCTCTCCCGGGCGTTGGCGGCTACACGGCGGCGGCGGCCGACCGAGTCCTTACCGGTGGAATCCAGAGGACAGGCGTCATCCTCCGGGCGGATCCTCGGCACCGGGGCCGTCGTTAGGTGCTCAATGCGAGATTTGTCCACGTTTTCTTTATGACGATGAACGTTCGTTGAATGTCTAGTGTATTTTCGCTTGGTAGGCCTACATGTATGCTTTATTTTCTGAGGTGGTTTCTCTGGAGTATCAGACTCGTGGTGTATCTGCTCTTGCGACCAACTGCCGTCCATCTGACAAGGATGGGGCCTGAAGACAAGTGATCTCTCCGAGTCAAAAGCTTCCGGTGGGTCTAAAAAGTTCCTATATCCCTCTCCGTCCAGGCTTCCTCGGTGTGTCAATAGTCCACTGTGTCCAAGGTATCCACACGGTGTTGTCGATGATAATCCACGGTCGATATCGGTGTAGGTGTCATGTACACATGTATTAAGAACCGATACATATCCCGAATTGTAGTCATCCATATTATATGTGTGTGTTTATTTTCGAATATGAAAAAAATCCACAAACGAGTTCTAATGCTTGGAAGTTTTGCTTGCAAGAAAGTCTATATTTCCAATTGATATAGTGTGAATAATAAAGTTTTGATAATCAGCGGGAAAGAACCTTACAGTATAATACACACTTCAAGTCGGCGATTCTGTGAAGTTGTCCGTCCATTGACTGCTCACAAAGACATCCTAGAAATCATTTACCGAGTCTCAAGAATTAGCAACTCAATTTAAGGGCGCGTGTTTTTTGCCTGCTCCCTTCAAGTGTTAAAGACCTGAGTTATCTCGTCCTATCATCTTGAGGTGTGATTTGACCCTTGCCCGGGGCGGCGCAGAACAAGGGCGGGTGAGCCCAGGGAATGATGATGGTGGGTGGGGTTTGTGGGAGCTGGGCTGGGGGCAGCGGTTTGGAACCCTGGCGGGCATCAATCAAACGTTGATCATCACTGAGCACCGAACTAGATGGGGACCTGTAGATATTAAATTGTATTAATTAGAAGGTGCGCTCCTGGAAACATATATTTTTGCGCTGCATTGACTATTCGTTTTTATTATACCTAACAATTTCGGGAATTTTCACACGGAAATTTCACTTTTCGTCTGTCTTGCATGGTGATATTTAGACGGATATTGATAGATTTATTTAAACAGAACTACGGAAATAGTAGAAGAAATTTAATTACCTGACGCATATAGTATGAATGTCTTCACTGATTGCGATATAAATCCTGAATTCAAATAAATATTATTTGTATCTATATGTTATAGGCCTACTCCAATTCTATATAGAATTCGATATTCGATATCCAGACCGCTTTATTCAAAAGTTCTCTTTCAGAGGTCCAATATGGAACTACCGGTAATGTGCTTCAAAGAACTTAATTTGAACCATAGGAGCTTCTTTAAAGAACCTTGAATGAAAATTCAGAGGTTCTCTGGAGAGTAAGAATAAGAAAGAACCGTCAAAGAGCCTAAAAGTTACTCGATGGTTCCCTGAAGAACCCCCAAAAGGTTCAATTAACTGGTTGTGAAAGAACCCGGTTTGAACCTTTTCAAAAACCTTATCTCGTAATGCTAAAGGTTCTTTACAAAGAACCTATGAGGTTCCAAGAAGAAGGTTCTATACAAAGAACCTTTCAAAAAGGTTCTAAACAGAACTTTTGATGGTTCCATACATTACTATTTTTCCACCCGATATGGCATCTTATGTTTGACCATAAAATCCTGAAGTAAAACTTCATTCTGTGATGCATAAACAAATATTTGTAACAAAAATCCATGAAATTACGTTAGGGTTCACTTCATGTTTTTTTTGGCCACCGACTCCGCCTTGTGAAACGATAATGACCGTATCGGGACGTTACGTTGTGTCATGGGCACACGCGGGGTCTTTATCGATAATTATACCGTATATTGATATTCAAAACTCTGGGTAATTAAATTTCAGTGTGGTGTCTAGTTATGGAGCCACAAAGGCAGAGAACTGATGCCAGTATTGCATGTTAGGAGACCGTGTGTTACTATTGCATCAACTGGCATGGGTATAGGCTACTGTAGACCCATAATATATGGGTACATGACGTCATGAAAATGTCAGGTAATGAATAGCCCGAATTAACTTCATTTGAGCTAGGTGACAGATGGACCATTTAAAAGAGATCCATCTTGTTCTGGATTTTTTTTTTAAAATTCAGTTTAAGGGTTTTCATTTGGCCTGTTCCAGTTTTCTTATTGATTCTAACATTACTAGTTTTATCTACGTCTGTAAGAGGGGACCGATGTTTAAGACAAGAAAAAGTTGTTTGGGGCTCAAATCCAAATCATAATAATACAAATAATATACAAAATACAGTCATTTACATGTATTTACAAAATCACAAATATGTCATCATTCACAAAAAATCAATTTAGGAGAAAACAGCCTGAATTAACAGTCATGTTTGTTGAAAAATGTATAGGTAGTCATTTGTGAATAATATCCTTAATTATTTGATGGTTTTAGTTTAAATGTATTATATATATATGTGTGTGTGTGTGTGTGTGTGTGTGTGTGTCACTGTGTGTGTGTATTTTTTATTATATACCTTCAGTCCCTATCTACTTACACTTTTATGGGTGCATCGAGTTTTGTCAAATATGACCATCACTTCCAATAATAACAGGCTACCCCGCTCTATCTCACCTTTTTCACCTATCTCACCCCAATAACAGTGATTGTCACAGCGTAAGAACAGTCTGAATACCCAGCGGGATGTCGGAATGCCCGCTTTTGGCAATACTAGGGCAATATTGCACGGTCCAAGTAGGTGCCTGACGGGGCCGTCTCGCCCGAGCGTCACCTGTGAGACGGGCGCGTGGGGCGGGGAGGGGCCCCCGGGGAGCCAATTCGTCGGGGTCATGGCGGCTTTACGTAAGGGTATGGAACGTCACGTTCGCCGTGACACAAATGAGCATGTCATTTCTGAGAAGGGTGGACATCTTCTTGTGAATTTGGCTGTTTTATTGGAATAACGGTAATCTCCGGCTGTCGTTCATTTGTGACATACTCTGATGTTATATATTTTACTGACGAAATATTATAAGACATTATCAATGGTGATATAATATACTGGAAGATGTCAAGTGACGACATCAAAATAATAATTAATACAATTAAAAATGTATATCTTTTATTCTTTCTATATATATCATGGAGCGCCTATTAATTTGCACAAAATACATTCCCATTTCTCATAATTCATGATTATGTATCCACACCTCATCACGAATAACCCGATATATTATTTACCATAGCATTGAGCCCTCGTGAGAAGATGACCATGCAGATAACAGTCACCTTGGCTGTGGCTGGTCGTCATCACCGTCCTAGACCTATTCTGGTCAGTGCTCTTTAATTTCCGCGCGCCTTTGCCATTACCCGGCAATTTCCCGTTGACAGGGACATGTCATGGTTAGCCACTAGCCGCCGGTCAAATACTTGAGATTTCAATTTATTCTGATATATATTTATCTGTTAATTTGTCGCGGTGTTAATGTCAGTGCATCCAAGTGTCGTCTCGACACTCGCAATTTGGACGTCCAACATGTGTCGTTTCCTCGTAGTCCAGGTACATGTATTTCAATTTGTACATTTTGTTGTAGTGAACTTGAAACATCAACATATCACTTGAGTATCTATATCCCGAGGCATACAAGGTGTGTGGGGATAATTATGCCCAGGAAAGGAGCAAAGCGATATTTTTGGACAAAAAAAAACATTAGAGAGTTTTAATTGGTGTGATAGATCTTCTCGGTTTCTCCTTATTGCAGCAAAGTTTATTGATAATAGTTCAGGCTCATATTTGTTTAGATTTAGAATTTTGGTTGGTTGAAGAAGACCAACATATTTCACCATCAATTAGTTCAGACTTGTGTTTTCTAATAACGTAAGTCATCAAAATAGTCTTTGGTCTATGTATTAAACGAGCTTATCCAATAGCTAAACTTACTCACGCACCAAAAAATACATCATACATATAAGAGTATATTTAAAGTATATTTTTATACGCTGATATAGATCTACAAACCCGAGCCATGTCTTCATTTATGTTTAAGTGTTCTGTCTCCAATAACTGATTTACATGTACACGTCTTCGTGTGGATACGACTTTGAGTTAGAGTATTCAAGACCATCGCAGGTCAAGTTCAAGGTCACCAAAATATGCATAATCTATATGACATCCTATCTTCATAAAACAAATTCAACCTCCATCTCCAAGCAGTATCCATTCGCAGTCCGAGGAGGCATATCATTGAGTTTGAGTATTCAAGGTTATCTGAGGTCAAGTTTAGATCATATACTAGTACTAGTACATGTGTGTATGTGACTAAACACTCTTAATACTCCAATACAAACAAAGCCCTATGAAGTGTGTCTTCCAAAAGATTATTGATTCAATATCTCGGGAGATTTTGGTTCCATCGAGCCTACAATTCAGACCTTGCGCGCAATTGAAGCCAACTCAACTTCAATTATGAACAAATGGCATAAAGTGTCACATTTACAGAAAATATGTTTTTTGAACAAAAAATAGAAAAAAAACTTGGCCTCCAATATTGTTTGCCGGACAGTCACCGGCCGGACGACCGACGAAAAACCAAACAAACCGGCCCATATAGTATATGATTCGGTAAAGTTGTTTATATTCTGAACATATAACATCAAAGATCATATTCAACGTTGAATATGATCTTTGGTAATTCACCCCTGGTGAGGAATGGCGTGGACCTATACTCGGATTTTTCTAACTCGTTTACACTGTTTCTCGCTAATATTATAGTGATGCTGAACGCTATCGTTCTATAACTTGGCACACTTCACCTGTGAGTCAAACGGCAATTTTCTACCAAATTTCAGACAGCTATCGCGAAAATTGATAAAGTTGGCAATCTACCCCAATGTTAAATTTAGCCCTATTATTTAATTTCTGGGCCGCACACGATTTTGTGCATTTGTTCGGTTTTGTAGCGGAGCAATGTTTCAAAATCAACATGGTTGTGTAGAATACACCCAAGTGTATCTTCTGGTTCAAAGTTACAATAATATTTTGAATCCTGATGGATGTGAACATGACCAATTCCTCAAATATGCTCAGATTCTCGAGATACCGTTTTGGGCTGAATTTTAACATTGAGGTAGATTGCCAACTTTTTTAATTCTCGCGTTAGCTGTCTGAAATTTGGTAGAAAAATGCCGTTTGACTCCCAGGTGAAGTGTGCCAAGTTATAGAACGATAGGGTTTAGCATCACAAAATTATTAGCGAAAAACAGTGTAAACGAGTTAGAAAAATCCGAGTATACGTATGTGGCATAGGCTACTCAACATTCTATAGGCTTTATAGTTGGTTAATTTCATTGACTGCTATTGTACAAATGTAAAAAAAATCACCAGGATTCATAGATGTAGATCTCATGGTTTCATATCGCTGGAAAGAATGGTCAATAAAATTTCAAATATTTACAGTATTAGGTAGGCTATGCCTACACGACACAGACATTATTCTACATCTAAGTTAATGTAAATTTGAAAAGAGTGCTCTGATGATTTTTCTGTAAAAAATGTTGTTTTGTATTGTAGGTTCAATGTGTAATTAGGGCATTTCGGCACGAAATGCCCTTATGGTTTCGTCTGAGTTTTTTGGGGGCCACTGAAACAGTTTGGGACTTAGAAAAACTTCACCCTTTTTGTCGAAAAAAACCCCGATAATTTTTGTCTTTGGTGGTCATATTCTCAAAATCTATCCTGACAGTTTTTCTCAAAATCGTGCATAAGATTTTCCTTATGTACCTTTGCCATGTGTATAAGTTTTGTTGCCTTTGAAATGACGGTCTGCATGGGGCGGCCACTTTGATTTTTTTGACGGATAGGCGAAAAAACATTTTTTGTTCGAAATGAAGTCATTATTCGTTTTGAGCCATTTTCTATGGAAAGCCGGTGCTTCGAGCAAGAAAAAAAAAATGTTTTTACCATTACATTTTTTTTTGGACTTTGAAACTTTCACCTAATTTTTCCTTCATAATGGGAACTTTGCAGGGTAAACTCCTAGAACACTTTAAGATAGAGCCTAAGTATATTGGCACATTCAAGTGGGAAATCATATATTGCGGTTTGAATGGTGACCTTGGATATGACCTTGAATGACTTTGAAAGGCCAAAATTATCTTATTTTGTCTTTGGCGGGCATTTTCTCAGAATCGATTCAAAAGTTTTCCTCAAAATCATGCATAAGATTCTCCTTATGTGCCTTTGTGATGTGTATAAGCTTTGTTGCCTTCGAATGGATGGTCTGTGAATATGTATATGTATTAACGAAAAAAATTTCAAAATGTAACTTGATTTCGTTTCATAGTCCATACAGAAAATGTGTTTTCGGCAACATTCACGAACATGTTTTGACAATAGCGTTTAAGATCAGTGTAACAATTTATATTTTGGAAAATCAATACTCTGCAATTCTCATGATTGCCGGTAAGCTACGGCACCCTTGGTGCTGCATATATGCTATAAGTTTCTATTGGACCCTAATGTGTTTTTTTTTCTCACAAAATTGTAGTAGGCTAAACTGAAAACACTGGCAGTTTATCCTGATGTAGCCTAATCCTGATTGTCCTACGGCTTCGAAAAAAAACCCGCCCTATTGTACAAGATTTGGTCAAAATCTGGAAGGCTAGGCACTGAGCAATTTATAGAGATCGCAAGCATGGCATTGTAATCATAATGCAGTCATAAATTCACAAAGAGTTTCTAAGTCAATGGGTGTGCGCCCCCTGATGAATACAAAATGAAAGCACCGGTTTCCGACGCTGACGAGTGTGTGTTTTAGCAATTGTTCAAAGTCATGGCGGCAAATGTGGTCGATATGTCAGAAGCCGGCAAAGTTACCGGTTCTATTGACAGAACCCAATATCGATCACCATTATCTGCTAGATATGCGAGCAAAGAAATACAGTACAACTTCAGTGAGATGAAAAAGTTCGTCACATGGAGGCGGTTGTGGCTCATTTTGGCCAAGGCCGAAAAGGTAAACAATCGACTTTTTGTCATAACGTCCACAGGCTCTAGTCATAACGCCACCTACGTCATAACCATATCATAACGCCCATCTTCTAGTCTTTCCTGCAAGTTTGTCTGAATGTTTGTATAAATCTGATAACTATCCTTTGCCCATGGAAAATCATGTGATATTCAAACTGTGGCTTTAGTAGAATAAATGGTAGATTTAAGTTAATAGTTTTTGTTGACATGGTATTTTATAGAGCAGTGGCATGGTGTGCCTTATTGGGTACATTATGACTTGGTTATGCTATAACATATTCTGATAATAACATGGTGATCAAAATTCCCATGCCATCTTGGATGTGCTCCGAATCTGTGAGATTCAGAAACCTGACTCATACACATCAGTTCATTGTTATGAATGTATACAGATAACAGTTGAACTTTACTGAATACACTTACTGCAAATGGACACTGTAAATCATGATAAGGCCTAACAAAATAAATATTATGTTCCCGATATAATGGTACAAATATCTGAGGTCGGTTGACGATTGCACAGGCATATCCCCCCCCCCCCACAGTCTGAACGTTCAATTAGTCTTGGGATTGTCTCCAGATGCCATATGCAAAGCGACTTTATTTCCTACTGCAGGTTTGTGCTTCGTCTTCCCATTAGCCTTTCACACATAAATGCAAGAACAGCCCATTTCTCAGCCTCAATCTTCAGTGTGAAGAAAGAACGGTACATTTCAGTGATGTCAATTCACCCATTGTGAGCAGGAGTTGAATATATTTGATTGAACATTCACTGAAAACAATAATCGTTCTCACAAAACGTGAACAAATTCATTGAGCCGCACAAAAATTTCGAGGCCTAACAAATTTCATTGAAGATGGTCGGGAAATCGGAAACAATATTTATTTTGTTAGGCCTAATGATGGTTAAAGTGATTCACCTCAATACAAATTTTGATACTTGACTACTAATAATTCATATCTCAAGCTTTGTTTGATTTCAGTTTTTGTGTATTTGTACTAGTCAGTAGAATACTAGTAGTTTTGTTCACAATGTTGTAGCATAGCCAAAATATAATGTGACCAACATGGCATGGTGTGAAGAAAAATATAATCAGTAATCAACTTGTATTTAGCTGATTTCCTTCAAAGTTACTAGTTCATTAGCTATTTTCACTATTCAAGAATTTGGAAAAGTTAGTGTCCATATACAAGTGTCAGACACCCTGGTCTTTTGCACAGGCCACATGGTAAATCTAACCTGTATGTATCCCCCGATTATATATGGGCCACTGAGTCACTAAACTGGCTGTACTTTCATTGCTGACTGGTGATGTGATCAATTATAAATAAACAAGTTATAAATAGATGAGACGAAGAACAGCAATCATACACATCTTCAACCACCTCGAATAATGTCAACAGCTAGATTTCATCACATTTCGTCACCAAATCCAGGTTCAATGTGTATCACATCATGTGTCACATTACACACTGCACGCCATCAGAAATATCCGATTGATTTCCTTTGATTCCTGTAACTATTTCAACAAACCCAAGGTCTGAAGCACTGTACATGTAAAAAAACTTGTAAGATGGTGTAAGATCTTGTCAATGTGAATTCAAAAGCAACATTTTGGGACTTCTCATGATATTCAAAAGTAAAATTATTCTGCTGCCAAACTCATTCAGTATTCAATGCATGTCTTTCGAGCCATTGCTGATGAATAAAACACTCTTGGTTTTCCTAAGCTGATCCCAGGTTAATGCCAGTTCAATTTGGTTCAGTGACCATAAGAACAATCTCGCTTCCATTATCATGATTATTCTCCCCAGTCCCTGATTCCAGGTGATATGATGCTGAACGGCACATTTGTACTAAAATAGGGAATATTCAGTTCACCCTTTTCCATCTATGTGCGTCATGCAGACTACATTATCATGATATAATGAGGTTGGCAAGGCTGTAGCGATTGTAATGAATGTGACTGTGATAATGTGAATGTAATGGGCTCCATGCTTAAAATGAAGCATTAGAAGTGGTCAATATACATGTAAAAAATGGCTCATGAGCCTTCGGAATCAATTAAAAAGTATAAATGTAAATACTCTGACAATCCTTTCAGATGTGACAAAGTGCGCAGTAAGGAAATTGGTTTTCATGATTATTGACACTTCCAGGTAAAATCAATAGCCTTGTCATTTAATGTTTCAATTTCTAATGGATTTCATTTCCGCATGTTTTGCAATACACATGTACTTTTGAAGTTGAAATACAGAATACAGCATATATGTATACATGATAGTGTATTAAGAAAAATATTCCATGTGCTGAGTGAACATACTGAGTATAAAACAGATGAAAAATGGATGATTGTTTTACGAGATGATCTATACAACACTTGACACAGCCACTTCTTGCGAGTGATAGCTTTTTGATCGATCATCAAGTTTAGCAGTAGTACAACTTTTTGTTGACCACTGAACCTTGATCAGTGCAAGTTATATACCTCTGTCATACCCAGTATGAGATTAAGTCAGACCAGACCACCACAAGCAGGGTATAGGATCAATAGTGAGCCAGAGCTTCCATATTGTCCTGTGACCATTGTTGCCTGACGGGAAACACTCAAAACTTGTTATTTTTAATGGACAGAATCTTTTGTAATCCCATGGAAATGTTTTTCAAAGGGAGCAGTAAGAGTCCTATGTATGGAAAGCATGAATGCCGTTATGAGCTGTAGACCACGGATGAGGTAATGCATGGTTGTCTTTCTCCTGGGACACCTCAGAGGTTTTTTCCTCACGGATGACTGACGTGTTATTTGTCAATAGCTCTGGTGGCTGGGCATGTGTTCTGTCTGCTGATGCTGCTGCGGTCTGGCACCACTCTCAGATATACCTTGCAAAAGCTTGACGGGATTTTCATTATTGCTGCGGCTTGACTCACAGCAACGCGATGGCGACCAAAGGAACTCGCAAAGTTATCAAAGCTCTCAAACCTGTGGAGAACTGGGAAAACACAGAAAAAGGAATTCTGAAGAAAAAGTCTCAAACGAAAAATCCTTCAAAGTCTAATGCAGCTGATTCAAAAGCAAGTCGAAGACCGGACCAAGGTCAGTCTGAGCGGTCAAAAGCCACTGATATCCCAAGGCTGTCTCTAGATGATGATGATGGACTGGACCAGTCACAGAACAGAAATCTCCAGCGCTCACTCAACAAAGGGGCTGTGAAGAATGACAAATCTACTCCCGCTCACAGCAAGGTTTCTGAATTTGATGATGAGACAGAAAAAACAGAATACTTCTCGAGGCCTCTGGACACCTCCATGAGGGACCTCAAGGCGAGGGACCCTGGCTACACGGATGAGAAGAGCCCGACCAGCTCCAAGTCCCCTGGATCAGACGGGAAGGTCCCCCCGGACTTTATGACCTACCGCTCGCCGTTCTCCCTGCGCTACAGACTCGGCAGTGAGGGAATGACGTATAACTTTGTCGAGTACAAGAAGTTCCTCACTTGGAGGCGTCTCTGGGTTTGGCTCGCCAAGGCACAGAAGGTATTTTTGTGGATGTCCACTTCAACATACATGTTCAGTTTCGTATCTGAGGTGTCCACTTTGATATTGTAACTGTGATGTGAAAAATTTGGGGATGTTCTTCCATGGTTATTAGCAGTGTAGTTAAGGCATTTCAGCAGAAATGCCTTCATGGTTTTGTCAAAATTTTTCTTTTTAGGTTACCGGACCTATGGTCCGATAACCTATTGGCATGGCGTTGTGTCCGTCATCCGTCGTCGTCCGTCGTCGTCGTCCACATTTTTATCTTTTTTGTTTACAGGCGAATTCTTCTGAAATTTTGCACAAAAATACTTAAAAATAATTCAAGAAGGATATATTTTTTAGTTTTTTGATTTTCGCATTTTTTTCAAAATGGCGGCCGTTTTCGACGAAAAATGCCTAATTTTGGACTTTGGTGGCCATTTTCTCAAAATCTGTTCAGTAACTTTTTTTCTTTTTGATACATAACACTCCTGATATGTACTCCTATGATGACTATAAATTTCGTTGCGCTTGAATCGCTCGAAGTGGACCATTTTGGCCCAAACTCGGCCCAAATGGGACTTTCCTATGTTAAATTCTCCTATGCTTTATAATGGGACACATTATGCCTAATATCTCACTTAATATTGAGATTAGAGACTAGGATCAATTGTGGAAATATAGGAAATGATATATGCTGATTATTCTCGTGACCTTGAATTTGACCTCTGACCTCAATTTCAAGGTCAGCACAAAATGGCTGATATCTCGCTTATTATCGACTCTACAGCTTAGGAATCAATTGTGGACATATAGGAAATGATATATGCTGAATATTCTGATGACCTTGAATTTGACCTTTGACCCCATTTTCAAGGTCATAGGACAAAATGACTAATATCTCGCTTGTTATCGACTTTACAGCTTAGGAATCAGTTATCAACATATAGGAAATGATATATGCAGATTATTGTCATGACCTTGAATTTGACCTTTGACCTCATTTTCAAGGTCACAGGACAAAATGGCTAATATCTCACTTATTATCGACTCTACAGCTTAGGAATCAATTGTGGACATATAGGAAATGATATATGCTGAATATTCTGATGACCTTGAATTTGACCTTTGACGGCATTTTCAAGGTCATAGGACAAAATGGCTAATATCTCGCTTGTTATCGACTTCACAGCTTAGGAATCAGTTATGAACATATAGGAAATGATATATGCAGATTATTGTCATGACCTTGAATTTGACCTTTGACCTCATTTTCAAGATCACAGGACAAAATGGCTAATATCTCACTTATTATCGATTTTACAGCTTAGGAATCAATTGTGGACATGTAGGAAATGATATATGCTGAATATTCTCGGACCTTGAATTTGACCTCTGACCTCATTCTCAAGGTCCAAGGACAAACTGGCTCATATCTTGCTCCTCTATTGACTGTATGGCTTGGGAATCAATTGTGGACATGATATAGAAAATGATATACACTGAATATTTTGATGACCTTGAATTTGACCTTTGCCCCTTCATTTTCAAGGCCACAGCACAAAATTGCTAATATCTCGCTGATTATTGAATTTACAGCTTAGCAATCAACTGTCGACATGATATATGCTTAATGTTATATATGCTGAATATTCTCTTGACCTTGAATTTAACCAGTGACCTGGCTAACATCTAAAATATTAAACATTGTCCGGTAACCTATCTTTGGCCCTTGGCCTAATTTTCTTTTTTGTTTCCGCACGATAACTTCAGTTTGCCTTGATGTATCTTCGCCAAATTTTCACCACTGGTCAGAAATGTTCTGTAGAAGAAGCCTATTGTTTTTGAGCCGGCTCCGGGGTCCGTGAGGTCTGTGAGGATGAAATCAATGTTTTTAGTTTCCGCGCGATAACTCAAAAAGTGAAGCAACAATGATAGTCTTTTCGTAATGTCTTTGTTATCAATATTATTATTTTGTATATTTCATATATCATAATATTAGTACATCATGCTTCTAGGATTTGGGACAAATCAATTACTTTGCCTCACAATGTAAAGCTACCATATTGGTCCTAATAGTAGCACGGCGAGCCAAAGCAAGACCAAATGCTGCAGCGCGCACAAAAATGGCGTCAAACTTGAGGTCAAATTTAAGAAAATCACTGAATAATATACCTATAACCTTTATTCCCCTTTATTATGATTCAAATAACATGAATGTATGGACTGGAACACTCCAAGATCTTATTAGAAAGATATGAAGTGAATTATTTGGTTACAAAAATCAAACATTTTTGGGCAAAAGAAGGGGCCGCTCTACTATTAGGGCGCGTGCCACTATTAGGACCAATACGGTAATCAAATTGTGGATGTTGTAAAACCTGACAGTGACAGACGGTGTAACAATGACATGTTATATCTCCCAAGACGCTGGGCCTGGACATCAGTGACGACCAGATCCAGGAGCTGGAGGCTAACCTGGAGAACATTGACTTTGACCGGGCTGCCGAGGAGGAGCGGCGCCGTCGTCATGACGTCATGGCCCACGTACACACGTACGCGGCGGTATGTCCGAATGCCGCACCCATCATCCACCTGGGCGCGACCTCCTGCTATGTCGGAGACAATACTGTAAGTGAAGTGATGTCGTCAATCTGTGCTGCAATTGACTATTGATGGAAGTTGTTCACTTTTCTTTGTTAATTCATTGTCAAGCAAAAAACAATACAATGTACTGTATGCAGTTATCAAACTAAAATTTGTCTAGGAATGATCCACATCACTTGTTTGGACTATAAGTTTGTGTTTCAACATTTGTTTCAGGATTTGATTGTGCTACGAGATGGCTTTGACATACTTCTTCCAAAAGTATGTCATCAGTTATTCCAGTCATGGTTCAATAGATAATTGGTGCTGATTAATAATGCAATGACAACGTGCTCCTCTTGTGTATCAGAGCATGGTGGTCATGTAAAGACTCAAATACAAAATTCTATGTCAAAGCATGACAGAATGATTATTCATGCCCGAATTTCCCAACTGTTTACTTTTTCCTCTAGATTGCGCGCTGTGTTCATCGGCTGGCGGGTTTCGCGGAGTCCCACAAAAGCCTGGCCTGTCTTGGGTACACTCATCTACAGTAGGTGTTCCTGAATATTTCATGCTTCTCAATTGAAAAATATCCACTTGGTAGCAATCAAACATTGCCTCATCGTACAGAAAGCCCAGGGTACCGATCAACCTCAACCTGTGCATATTGGTAAAGTTGATGAGAAACAGTGCTGGATAGTACTTAAATGAAAGGAAAAATACCGCAAAATACATGTAGCTTAGAATGTTATAGCGGTTAAAAAGCAATATTCCTGTTGTATTGTATTTGTAGGTGACACATTTTAGCATGATTAGTTTCAAAATATTGGTGCCTGATTTCAATTAACCAAGTAAGAATCACACCTGCCCCTGTTAGTTCCAATCATAATACAGTCAAACCTGGTGAGCGATACACCTCTATATGGGCGACACCTGCCCGAGCGAGACGTTTTCTCAAAGTCCCGATCCCTCTGCCATGTTAAATGTACTGTGAAAGCGATACACCTGCTCAACGGCGCCGAGCGCCAGTGATTTGCAGTCCGCAATCTACGATAACCCTATGTATGAGAGCCAGTCACATGAGCGATGTCACCGGTCGATTGTTCAACGCCAATTATGCACGGTGATTCCCGTTATTGATCGGTGTCGTCACATGCTGTTAACCAATGGCTGTAGCGGATTCCATCACTGGGGTTAATTATGGGCGGGGCATCGCCGTCACGTTTCATTGATTGCCGTTATAGCACGTACATTATCAATATCGCACACATGACCAATTTTCAATTAAAATAAACACTGTAATAGATTGTGACCAAATGAAGCCTGATCACACTGCTGGTTGTGTTCCCTGATGTGATTTCAAGTCGCAGACATAGTGACTCCACGCACCGCTTACTTTTTGTTGACACATAATAACAAATCGAGTAGCTGACTGCCGAGTAGATTAATACAATTCAAGAAATTCACTATAAATACCAGTGCGATGTTGCTTTATTTCATATCAGTACTTACTGGCAAATCAACAACCATGTCTAAACCAAAAACAAAATCTCAACCTGTAACGCTCTCACTCGCCGACAAAGTGAAGGCGATTGAACTGTATGATAAGCTACAAAGGTCGCGCAAAGTTGTCGATGCCTTTTGGCAAGATTATGATGAGATTATGATGATGACAATAAAAAATCTAAAATGTGCAACTCGTAATAGAAACAAGTGAAAAACAAGAAGAAAAAAATTTTTATTTCATTTTTATTTAATTGTTTTTAAAATATTTTTTTTTCAGACAAAGGCACCAAGTCGTAAAAAGTACTGTATGTCTATCCATTCTGTTTTAGATTTTTAGATTTGTACATTTACTTGTCCATGTGACATTGGGTGATCGTTATGATGAGAATGAATGATTGATACGGACATATTGTGTTGATACATATATGTTAAAATTTCACTTGACGCCCGGCTATCTCACCCTGGATAACAGAGCCACCCCCATAAGCGAGACATGTTGTCAAAGTCCCCAGCGTGTCTCACATAGACAGGTTTGACTGTACATGCAGTATTGAGAAATACTGGGTTGTATTGTATTAACCATATGGATATCAATACTACATCTCCTTCTACATCATACGCCTTTGTCACCCCCCTAAACAATATACTGATATAAAGAACCAAAGTCATGACGTAGAGTATTTGAATAACAAAAGATTTAATCCGCCTACTGGTTCTAAACAACTCAAAATCAATGGTACTGCTCACTTGAAACAAAGGCTGTACATTTGTTTAGAACCAAAAATGATGTCACACTTCGGCACTCTATAAGAACATCACTTGATGATGTACCATGTCCAACTAGCACTATTACAGAGTGTGTGCGGCTTTTGTTGCAGGCCGGCCCAGCTGACGACTGTGGGTAAGCGGGCGTGTCTGTGGACTCAGGACCTCCTGATGGACCTCCAGAACCTCCAGCGCCTGAGGTCCAACCTCCGCTTTAGAGGAGTCAAAGGCACCACTGGCACTCAGGCCAGCTTCCTCGAGCTCTTCAACGGAAACCATGAAAAGGTGAAGATGAGTTTCCACTATCCAACCGAGATTCTTTGGCACTGTTTTTTTATATGATTAGCTTGCCGCCTGTTACAAGTTACACCATCAGAAAATGTAATATAAAATGATGATAATATCTTGGGAGAACTACTGAATTAATTAGGGCATTTCGGCACGAAATGTCCTTATGGTTTTGTCAGAATTTTTTTATTTTTTTTTTTTATTATTTTTTTTTATTATTATTTTTTTTTTTTTTTCACTTTTCGGTTTCCGGACGATAACTCAAGAACGCCTTGACGAATCTTCGAGAAATTTTCACCAGTTATCACATATATTACATAGATGAACCCTATTGTTTTGGAGCCGGCTCCGAGGTCCGGTTAGTCCGTGAGGATGAATTTTGTGTCAAATGGTTTCCGGATGATAACTCGAAAAGTACTTGTGTTACCATTCTGAAACTTTACATATAAGTTGATATAGTGTCGCAGAGGAGCCCTATCGATTGTGGGGTCAATCCCTCAAACGACCTTTGACCCAGGGGCCAAAAACAATTTTGGTGAGTCATCCTTGAGGCTCATTGCATATCTCGGAAACGGTGCATCGTAGAGCGAAACGGACGTTATTTTCGGACTCGTCACCCTAGACAAACATGTCTAAGGGGTATTATGGATGAACTTTGACCTTGACCCAAAATTTTTTCGCTGAGTCGACATTTTTCGTTTTCTTCGATATCTCGGAAACGGTGCATCGTAGAGCGAAACGGACGTTATTTTCGGACTCGTCACCCTAGGCAAACATGTCTAAGGGGTATTATGGATGAACTTTGACCTTGACCCGAAATTTTTTTGCCGAGTCGACATTTTTCGTTTTCTTCGATATCTCAGAAACGGTGCGTCGTAGAGCGAAACGGACGTTATTTTTGGACTCGTCGACCTAGACAAACATGTCTAAGGGGTATTATGGATTGACCTTGACCCAAATTTTTTTCGCCAAGTCGGCATTTTTCGTTTTCGGCGATATCTCGGAAACGGTGCGTCGTAGAGCGAAACGGAGGTTATTTTCGGACTCGTGACACTAGACAAACATGCCTTAGGGTAATGTTGGGTGAACTTGGCCCAGGGCCAAATTTTTTTTTGCTGAGTCGGCGTTTTTTATTTTCGGCCATATCTCGGAAACGGTGCGTCGTAGAGCGAAACGGAGGTTATTTTCGGACTCCTGACACTAGACAAACATGTCTTATGGGTATATTGGGTGAACTTGGCCCTGGGCCAAATTTTTTTTTGCTGAGTCGACGTTTTTCATTTTCGGCCATATCTCGGAAACGGTGCGCCGTAGAGCGAAACGAAGGTTATTTTCGGACTCGTCACACTAGACAATCTTGTCTTAGGGGAATGTTCGGTGAACTTGGCCCTGGGCCAAATTTTTTTTTGCTGAGTCGGCGTTTCTCATTTTCGGCCATATCTCGGAAACGGTGCGTCGTAGAGCGAAACGGAGGTTATGACACTAGACAAACATGCCTTAGGGTAATGTTGGGTGAACTTGGCCCTGGGCCAAATTATTTTTTGCTGAGTCGGCGTTTTTCATTTTCGGCCAAAACTCGGAAACGGTGCGTCGTAGAGCGAAACGGAGGTTATTTTCGGACTCGTGACACTAGACAAACATGCCTTAGGGGTATGTTGGTTGAACTTGGTCCTGGGCCAATTTTTTTTTTTGCTGAGTTGGTTCACCTGTGATTGTGTTGTGTATCGAAATGCCCCAAGGCCTCTAGGCCTTTACGTCTAGTTTTTCATGCATGTAATGATGGCCAACATCATTCCTTTTTACAGGTGGAGCTACTGGACAAGTTGGTTACAGACATGGCTGGATTTCAAAAGTGAGGCTTGCTAATTATAGACTCCATCATGTCATCGAGGACATTTCCCAAATATCTTATAATGAAATGTACACTTTTTCTTCTGTTTAGAACGTTTGTGATCTGTGGTCAGACTTACACGCGTAAAGTAGATGTGGAAATTCTGGCAGCTCTGGCCAGTCTGGGCTCATCTGTACATAAGGTACGTCTAGAAATATATCATCCGTACGTATGATACCCAGAAAAATATGAACATGGGATTTCATCATGGTATTTTATTCAGATTTGGTAAATTCCATACTTTTAGTTATACTACATGTATAACTGGGATTTAGATCCTTGGTACTTTTCAAACTATGGATATTCCTTGTTGAGATATACATGGTATACCTGTAGTACATTCATGATAATCAGAATTATATTCACATTCAATGTGACCTAAATATGCACTAAATGACAAAATTTGTACATGGTCTATGATTGAAGAGCCAATATTAATAACAAGAATTGAACTCAAACTCTTTGTGTGCTCAAACTTCAGTGGTCATGGTGAATTGGTAATGTGTAGTAATGTCAATGTATATAAGACAATACATGTACTAGTCTTTAGCCTCTCCATTTTGATACAATCACATAAATGGTTTGTGACAATTATGCTTTTGTGAGGAGATAACACACAACTGAACAAACAAACACAAATATTGTTCAGATCTAGACATGATTACATGTACCATATGTATGTAGATTTGACATGATTGATGCATGACAACAGTGTTTCTGAAAATTAGAACCAATCACAAATCATATGGCACAACCTAAAGCGTGACAGGAAAATTTTGTCAATTGAATTTACATTGCCATTGTTATGGTTCAAGTTTTTTACTACACTCTCTAGTCATAATTTATATACTTCCAAAGTAAGTTCCATTTGAAAAATATTTGAACACATGATTTGTATATACATGTTCATCATGAATCTTGGCACAGTTCACTTCATATCCTTATATATCATGTATTTTCACTACCTCTGCTCTCGTGTAACAGAACGTTCCAGATTTGACACACTCATTTACTTGTCCTGTATTTGCACACAATATAGACAACTGAACATTGAATCATTAACTTTCAGCTGAACTGATGTGGTACACTGTCCAGTTGACTATAACTAGACTAGAAAAGCTGTAGTTCGTGTCACACCCGTGTTGATTTCAACTTTTAAAATCACAGTGAATATTAGCCAATACAAACATGTACAGATGTATTCTAGCTAAAATTATGCATACGGTATACAATTATGCATGGTAATTAGAACAACTTGCTAAGTTTTTATGCATTATTCTGTCATGATTGGTTATTAGGGAATGATTTCAGTATAACTGGCACTGTGAATTTCCCTTGGAAATACTTAAAACTTTTTAGTACCAATAATCTACCAAAAGGTAGTCCCATCATTAAAATTTGGCACTGTTTTTGGCATTATTTGGCCCATACTGACACATTGATAAATAGGTTGATATTTGGTTTTGAAACAGCTTAATCAATATTTTTATTAATATACAAAGTGCATAAAAAGTTAAATAGTCATAGCATGAAGAAGTAGCTAGTAGAGTTTGTATTTTTTGCGTAACATGACAGTGAGCTGTGCGCCGAGCTGGTTGGAGATGGTTGTCCAGCCTCCTGTGCCGACGGCATTCCGCAGATCTTTGAGAAAGGTTTTCAGCTTCTGAAGCAAGCTCTCCTCGGTGCAGTCACACACAGCGATTGCGGTACAGAATGGTGCCCATGTGTCCTTGGGCAGCTTCTTCATGTACTTGGACAGCATTGAGCACATATTCTCGAGAATCATCGCCTTCTCCAGCTCTCGCTGGAATGGCATCTGCAGAAGGGTGCACAGCATCATGAAGACATCATCCCTGCTCAGGAGCGGGATCATGTCGGTGGGCCACTGTCGTCCAAGGTGAGTCAGCGCAAGTGCGGCGTTGATTGCTTGTCCCTGGTCGCTGTCCGGACTTGCCAGGATGACCGCCATCTGCTCTGCGAGAGACATCAGCAGATCGCTCTTCCTCGTCTGGTTCTTGGCGATGTTAGCGATACACCACAGGGCGTTATTTCGAAGCTCAGCAGACTTGCTATCCATTTTCTGTGTGCAGACCGCGATTATGTCATCGACATTCCCCTCCAGCGCATCGAATGAATGAGAACAGAGGTGGCCCAGCAGAGCCATGGCGCTCTGGTGTGTACTGTCTTGGAAGTCCCCTTCCTTTAGGACCTCCAGAACAAGGTTGTCAAACTTGTACTTAGTTCCGAGGTCTGAGACCCCAGAGCCTTGACCCTCGTAGATTGCACTGACCACGTCCATGATTGCCACCATGTGTACATTTAGAGAGGTGCCGTTCAATCGCTGTTGTGGTGAACCATGCAGTATTCCACTCACATGCTCTGACACCATGTCAAATATTGACTCAGTGTATCGGAAAAAGTTGGCCTTCGAATGGGAGGCTATGAGACTGAGAGGCTGACAGATCATCACAGTGTCATCAGCGTTTTTGTGCTCCAGGTCTGTGTAGTCCAGACTCCTCCAATGATTCATCAAAGGCTCCATTAATGCAGTGACCTTCTGGTCTTCGATGATCTCACCCATGCGACCAAACAGGTGCCCGATGCACTCATAGTAAGTGTAAGAGGCATCTCCCTTGATTGAGGTGCTAATTTTAATGAGGGCATCCACTATTCTGTCCACATGAGGTGCGAGGTCCCGGTCGCTGTAAGCTAGGAGAGTTGCCATGGTTCTCAGAGCCATTACTCTTGTCTCCAGCAGCTCATCTCCAAGGAGTGCCAGTGTGCAGCGAATGATCTTAGACAGCGGGTCTTTGACGCCCTTCACGTTGAAGTTGATGAACTGCTGCATGGTGAAGCAGGTGATGGAACGGACTAGAGGCTGATCGTGGCTGTACATCTCGATCACCTTGGGCAGCACTCTCGGATAGACCTCTCGCATCTCCTTAGGGGTGCCCAAGGCTTGAGTGAAGGCTCCGAAGGCCAGGATGACTGCCTCCACTTGTAGCCAGTCATCACTGTCAAGATACCTCTCAAGGTACGGCTTGAAGATGGCAACGATCTCTGTCTGGAAAATCTTGCAGAGGTTCTCAAATCCAAGAGCTGCGAAGTTCCGGCAGTTGGACATTTTTTCCACGAAGTTGGACACATCATCACTGGGAGCTCCCCGAGCCGTGTGAGGCACCTGTCCCTCCTTGTAGCTGACTAGGTCTGGGTGGTAGATCATGCAGTTGATGAGGCCCGGGATCAGCTTCTGAAGTTTGGTCAAGACGACAGGGATCCATGTGTCCATGTAGCGGTTGGGGACAGGGGGCACCTGCAGCTTGGCCCAGTACCCACAGGCTGCCGCGGTGATCTCTCGGTTACTGTGGCAGGTACACTCAATGATGTAGTTCCCGCATGGCTTGAAATATGGCATGAACTTCTTGGGGTATTTTGACTGGAGCTCAGCAATTATGGAACACAAACCTGAATGCAGCTGGACATAATTTTGCGTGGCACTGCTACTCCCCTTCATGTCCAGAAGTCCAGGTTGAGCGACCTTCTTGATCAGGTCATCCACCTGTGAGTTCATGTTACTGTTACCAAGCTCCAGTTGTTGTGCGATTGTGGTTGCCGCCTTTGCACGAATTGCTAGGTTTTGGTGATGGAGTTTGTCTAGAACACGCGGGATGATCCGAGTGGTGACCTCCTTGCCGAGAGGTTTGTTCTGGCTGGCGAGCTGTTCCAGAGCTTGTAAGATGACCTCGTCCTCTTGGGACTGGAGGCCTTGACTGACCTCCTTCCACTGGCTCGTCATTGTGAGTGCTGGCATTCGGGGGTCAGTTGTGGAATGTGGAGGGTCGGGAGGTGAAGGACGGGAGAACTGTGGATTGGCGTCTTGGATTTAAAAGGAGGTCAATTGGCAGGTGGAGTTTGACTAAATGCTGGTGTTCTCTCATTCAGTTGTCATAATTTTGTCCTCAAGTTCTTTTGATCAAACACAGCAGTGTTGTTTATAGGCAGCCCTGCAAGTTGAAAGATGTTTTTATTCTCATGTGCTCATTAATATTCAATAATTTCATGTAGTTCAAACAATTTAAAATTTCTGCTTTCATGCTTCACATCCATGTATAATATACACGTAACAAAATGCAAATTATTGCCACGTTATTCTGTATTATCTAGTGCATTTTACCAGTGATAGGATATTTGATCACTGGACAAGCCTGAACCTAACTTGATTATGGTACTTGATTATGCACATGGGTTTCTGAGGACTACTGTAATGACTAGCACAGCACATAACCATGACTACTGCTGATGAAGCATGTTTGTACATAGACATGTGTATCAGTGTGTCATTCCATAATTCAACAGATGTATTGTCCCAATCATGTCAGTATAACATGTCAAATGCATGTACCTTTTTTGTCCTGTTTCCTGTCAATTATCCATGCTCGTGTTGTCCGCATCCAAGCTTATTCCATAGGTCCTTGCATGTTGGAAAACAATCAGCAATGCAAATATTTTTTGGGTATGCGACATCAAACACGCACTGTCACGTTGCGGGACTAGCCATGCTTGACACATGTTTTATACCTGTGGGGCATGCATTAACCCTATTAATTCCTGGTGACAGTGGATTTGGTGCTTGTTTGTAGCATGTTTTGCAGAGAGATATTGAGCCACTTGACTCCACACACTGTCCATGGGATGACTAGCTGGGGCCAGGGGAACACAGCCCTTCATTGATCACAAGCTCTGGGTGAAAAACTGTCATAAACATAAACTTGGTGGACGTGTGCATGGTGTAGTCATTGATTTTATCATACCCACCAAATTTAGCACCCTACTTGACAAATTATGGGCCCCTACACCTCCCAAGAATGTGAGTCACAGTTACATGCTATATGCCTATTACAAGTATAGACAAACAATCTTTGGATACTTGAGATTGCCGTGTTTGTTGACATATCTACCATGGCAACAGCCCTGGCCCCCTCCGTCCGTCCGTCTAGAAGTTGGCTGCGTGGCTATTGATCATTTTCTAGGCACAGTAGGCAGAAGATAAATATTCTAAAGACGATTATAGATTTGTACCCAGGCAGTTTGAGTGACTGGTCGCTGTAAATCTTACCATGAGCCCAGCCCATGTACATGTATCAGTGGGTGGGTGGAGGAGGTGTGAGATTGTGGGTGGGGGTGATTGTTGCCAAGTGAGGGTGGCAAGGTTAGATAAGTGGCTTAGCCTCTCATCATGCTCAGTGTGAAACAATTAGATGGCTGGCTTGTTACATTGATCTTCAATACATTATATTCTTGTCCAGATACATTCTTCCTTTGTAATAAAATACCTGTTTTAATGCTAAGTCCATACCTGAGAACGATTTAAAAATAGCAACATACATGCATCTTTAACTTCTAATTCAGCAGAAATCGTCTTTCTTCCTGACACCATACACCACAATCATATTTCTTGTTTATGATATTTATGATACTTATTAAATGAATCTCAATCCATGCATGATAATTCTCCCAGTTATCTGTATTCATCATGATTTATTAAGTTTTGTTCAAGATATTTGGTACTAAAATCTCTTAATAATAACAGTGATTTACTGAATGAATAGCAATATTGATTAAGTTTCATGTTTAAAAAAAAGCAACTAAATTATAATATACTGTCACTGTCTGCATGTACATGAAACATGCAAGAAGTTTTTTTTGCCAGATTATAGTTTTTGAATGAACAAAATTACACAATTACTATATAAACTTCCTATAATCTACACATAACGCGGGTAAGTAACTATATTAAAATTATTCCAGTAAAGATTTTCATCATGTTCATAGGTCTCTTTCTTTATCTTCCTGATATTCATATAAATACATAAATACATGTATTGTATAGAACAAAAAATCATGGAACAAAAATTCATGTATTGTATAGAACGAAAAATCATGGAACATAAATACATGTATTGTATAGAACGAAAAATCATGGAATAATTTTTGTGCATTCACGAATGTCTGTATAAATCTTGTATCAGAAAGGGTTTCTGCTGGTATACAATGTAGTACATGTAGTGGGCAAAATGTGCATAATTCCTTACTCTGGACATTCATTTGGCTTCATCTGGAACAATTCCAGAAAGCATCCAGGTGAGAGGAAGTTTGAGGGGAGAGAAGGTTTGAGGCGCAGGCAGGAAAGGGATAGCTGCTTCTGGATACAGCAGCAGCTGAACTGATCCTGAAGATGCATGCTGTACTCTCGTGGGGGGGGGGGGGGGTAGGGGGGTAGAGATGCATGGGAGGGGAAAACATCCCAAGGCTGTGTGAGATAAGCAGCCAGTGAGCAAAATTGTACGGCACATTGGGTGCACTTTCTATGCAAGAGTAGTGTATGTGGATTGTGGAATCTACTTCCTCAATGTGGAATATAAGAATGCTGCAATACTAGAAATGCAATTTAGTATGAAAGAGCAAAAAAAAAAATACATGCCGGATACAAATACATATAAAGCCTATAAATTTCATGAAAAAATATACAGCAGTTTATGATTTGGTGAAAATTGAACCTTGAGGACTGACAGTTCCAGGAAGATTGTTGAAAACGGAAAATAATAAAAAGAACAAGGGCCACTTGAGTCATCATGTCAACTATATGCAGCATATTGAAGCTGTACCACACCTCATCGGAACAGAAATATACAGAGATCTCCCAATATCTGGATCAGTCACCATCCACTCGGCTCAGCAATGTTGTCAATGACTGTGACCTGCAAGGGTTTTTCCCGTTGTTGATTGCCGTTGCCCTGGGAGACGAGGACATCTGTAGGTTGCTGCTGGAAAGTGGAGCAGCAGTAGACAACCGTGTCCCCGAGTCCTCGTACGAAGAGCACCCCTGTCCTACTGCTTTACACCAGGCGTGTTTTGACGGGAACCTTGCCATTCTACAACTACTCATTGAGCACTTGAACTTGAACTCATCGAAGGATGCTGTATACAAACTTTTCACGAAGGAGAATAGCAAAGGACAGACGGTTTTCCACTTGGCGGCTGAGTCTGGAAGCTTGCAGGTGGTACAGTACCTCAAGGATCTAGTAAACTGTGACTTTGGTGCACTAGACAAGAACTCAAACTCTGCCTTACATCTGGCAGTACAGAGCCACTCAGGGCAGATGACAGACTTCATACGTTTTTTTCTGCGGGAAGGACTGTCTCCTGACCTGAAGAATGATGACGGAGTCAGTCCCCTGAATTACGCTCTGTTTTCTGGGAGAAGAGATGTGGCGCTCCTACTGGCATCACATTCGGCTCTGTCCTGGCGGAGGGATTTTGTCAAGCTGTGCCTTGCCGAAGAACATCAAAAACATTCTTGTCTCAGAGATGTCTTCTCCCAAGCATTTCCTGGAAATACTGATGCAAAAGTAGAGGTTTTGATGGAAATGGTATCTGTGGCATCGCTGAGTTCAGAGGCATCTTTGCTGGAGGAGATCTTTGCTTTCATGGAAAACAACCAAGTAGAAATACCTATAAATACGAGGTGTTTTATGGGCTGCACACCACTGTCTCTGGCCATCAAATCTGACACAAGGGACTGTGTCCAAATCCTGCTGAAACATGGCTCTGATCCAAACATCCCAACCCTGAATGGGACCCGACCCCTGGATCGAGCTGTTCTCAACCAGAGCACAGACTTGGTTCTTCAGCTGCTCAGGCATGGGGCTGATTGCCATGGCAACCATGACTGCCTTAGTAACGCTCTGTTCACAGGTTGCCTGGACATCGCTAGGGTCCTGCTGGTGGGCGGCATAGATTTGAACTCGTTCAGGTGTCGTCGGTACAACTGGGTCAGAATCTTTCACAATTCGGAAGTTGATGAGGCGTTTTTACTCACCTTGTACGAAAGTGGCCATTTCCACCTATTTTGGGACTACGTGAAGCAACATGTTGGGAAGTTAAAGTCTTCGTCAAGCACTTTGGGGGATTTGTGTGTGGTTCCACCGAGCCTGCAGGTGATGTGTTGCATCGTAACACGCCAACAACTGAGAGGTCAGGTTTATGAGAGGGTGGACCAGCTACCTCTCCCAGCATGCCTCAGGGCCAGGCTTGTCATGTTACCATGGTAACTCAGTGAGAGGGTGGACCAGCTCCTCCCAGCATGCCTTAGGGCCAGGCTTGTCATGTTACCATGGTAACTCAGCAAGAGGGTGGACCAGCTACCTCTCCCAGCATGCCTCAGGCCCGGGCTTGTCATGTTACCATGGTAACTCAGCAAGAGGGTGGACCATGGCGCTACTTCTCCCAGTATGCCTCAGGGCCAGGCTTGTCATGTTACCGTGGTAACTCAACAAGAGGGTGGACCAGCTACCTCTCCCAGCATGCCTCAGGCCCGGGCTTGTCATGTTACCATGGTAACTCAACAAGAGGGTGGACCAGCTACCTCTCCCAGCATACTTCAGGGCCAGGCTTGTCATGTTACCATGGTAACTCAGCAAGAGGGTGGACCATGGCGCTACTTCTCCCAGTATGCCTCAGGGCCAGGCTTGTCATGTTACCGTGGTAACTTGGGAGACAGCAAAGATTTCATGAGAGGGTGCTATTGTTGTGCTGATCCTGAGGTGATGATGAACTTCAGAAAGATTGATGATGTATTGGATCTATGTACACATTCCATTGACATTCTCTGAATGGTATTTATAGGCCTACCGTTGTGTTTAAATTCAACAATCAAAACTTGGGACTCAAGAGTCAATTTTAGAAGGTAAAAGAATTATGACATCTGGGTTGAGCTAAACAGATTACCAGTATTTATTCTGTAGCAGTTATATTATGGCAAAAGCTGAAAATGTCACATCAATAACGTACACATTGTTCTTTCATCCAGATATTCATCAAAAATATTCCAACTCAGGATATTTTGGATATTTTGGACCCTGGATAACATAATAACCATGATAACTGCAAATTATGAATACAAACTGGTGTGTATGTTTTGGATTTCAGAATATGCATTTGTGCCTGACTGTATATCAATGTGTTTTTGTTGTTATTTCAGATTTGCACGGACCTGAGGCTGCTGGCCAGCTTCAAGGAAGTGGAGGAGCCGTTTGAGAAGGACCAGATCGGTGAGGGATGGGCTGAGTACATATACATGGTGTACAGATGTAAATACTAACTACAGTTCCATATACATGTATTGACTATGTGGAACGGTCATGCAAACTCCATGGAATCGTCTATATGGATTTTTCGATTGGAGTGCGAAAGTTACATTCACATAAATGGGTATTTTCACCTCGAACCATATAGACTGATATAACTAACCTGTAAACTGTCAGAATCAATCCTCTCTCAGGTTCGTCTGCGATGCCGTACAAGCGGAACCCGATGCGGAGTGAGCGCTGCTGTGCGTTATCTCGACACCTGATGACTCTCGTACAGGACCCACTCATGACACTCTCAGTGCAGTGGATGGAGCGTAGCCTTGACGACAGTGCCAACAGGTAACCATGATAATAGTTTTAAGAAGAAAATCTGGTATTTTCGAATTCGAGTTTTTTTCCAACCATGCCAATAGGTGGCTCAACAGCATACCATGCCTCTATAAAGAAAGTTGAACACTGTTCATTTCTCATCATCGACATTCTGACCGATTACCTGTTGCTGACGAATATTTCACTTACCCTTGACTCACAGACGACTGTGCCTATCGGAGGCATTCCTGACTGCGGATGTGATCCTGAACACCTTGTGTAACATCTCCGAGGGTCTTGTTGTCTACCCCAAGGTACAAACTATGGAATCTTTCGGATTTACCATAAATTTATCTATCTAACCATGCTAATCATGGGCAATGAGCCATAGATTCAGCTCAAATACTAAATTTCTTTGCTTGACATGACTGTGTACCTGTCTGTGTTATTCAGGTGATTGAGAAGCGAATCAAGCAAGAGTTTCCGTTCATGGCAACAGAGAATGTCATCATGGCCATGGTCAAAGCTGGAGCCAACAGACAGGTAAAGGTTATACTTGTGTTTTTGCGAACCGTATTGCTGCAAATGACTTTGATGCATGATACTTCATTCACAAAATATCATTACAGTCAGTAGACCATACTAGTAGTAGATCTAATCACTGAAATACTACATTCAGTTCACTAACAAGATGTATTTCTAGGTGTCTAGATGTTCTGTATCAGTTTTCTGCCTACACAGTGATGAGTTTGTTTGTAGTAAAGATCTCTTCTTTGGAAGTGTATAAGGTTTATTTTTGGAAGCTTGGCAACCAATGGCACTGAGCTCCTGTGCACTGTGTTTCCAGGAGTGCCATGAGAAGATCCGGACTCTGTCCCAGGAGGCTGGTGCTGTCGTCAAGGAGATGGGAGGTGACAATGATTTAGTCGACAGAATACGCAACAATACCTACTTCTCCCCAATACACAGCCAGCTTGACCAACTGCTCGACCCTGCAACATTCATCGGAAGAGCTCCACAACAGGTCAGCCCTAGCTTCTTATCGTTGTGTCAACCATAATGACATCTGTCTAGTTTGTAGTTTGTTTTATGACTTGGCTGTCTTTTCGTGGCAGGTGACGCGGTTTCTGGAAGAGGAAGTGAAGCCTTCACTGAAGCCCTACGCAGCATCGTTAGAGGGCAGCTCTACACTAGATCTATAGCGATGTGTCCTGGTGTGAATCATGATGTCAGGACTTGGGGCTGTTGCCCATTTGTTGATTGGTATCTTTGTTTAGTTTGTAGCATTGTATGGATCCAATGCTCAGTGTTATGGTTGTGCCAGTATACGAGACTCTTATCATGTACACATATCTATTAGATGCCGGCAATTCTATACCAATGATTCTGCAACCGTGGTGAAAGCTTTGCATTTGATATAGAAGTTTTCATTTCCTTCCCCACATTCTACCATGTGAATACAGTATACTGCTGCAATTTATCAGTGTCATAAATTTAATCAGTGTAGTGATCTCGTAATGTTATCTCCTTTCTTGAATTATTACATGAGCATGTATGTTCAAATGATTCTTAATTTTTTTTTAGAATTCGTAAATGTAATGCTGTTCACAATAAATTTTGGTAAACAGCTCGACCTTCTGTACTGTATCATGCCAGAATGAACTTCTACACAAGTAGATGATGACATATAGATTCATTGCAACTTTTACTTGCCATTTCAGGAAAGGGGCATTCATACTTAGACTAAAGTGTAGACATGGAAAATTTGAACTTTTCACTTTGACAATAATTTGTACTTGTAAGTACTAAACATTGTCCAATATCATTACATATCATTGCATTTTATTTGTTCATATTCATATACTATGTGTTTAATAGTTGGTAAATTTCAAGATTGTCAGTTTCTCAACTTCAAAAATCCCGGTCCAGAGCGTGGAACCCCAGACCTCCCGA
Source organism: Terebella lapidaria (assembly GCA_949152475.1). Lineage (NCBI taxonomy): Eukaryota > Metazoa > Annelida > Polychaeta > Terebellida > Terebellidae > Terebella > Terebella lapidaria. Next base: position 77,233,089 of record OX424555.1, read on the forward strand.
ATGGGGCATGTTTAGTACATAGCTGCAATCGCCAGCCGGCAGCACTGTTTTTGGGGTAAAATGACGTCACTCGTCTGTTTTTCTAGCGTTACCAATATTAACCTTTTCACTACTCATGGTTACGCTGCGTAACCATACCACACCCCTCCTGCTGTACTGATGGTTACGCTGCGTAACCATAACTTTGGCAACCAATAGATGTATAGGTAACAGTCCATTGATTGTATTTAATGTTATATATACCCGAGAATGTACCTACACGCTAAACTAGCACATACATATTGCCACCGATTGAAATTTAGAAGCTTAATTGACTGTTTAGTTAATTGAACAATTAACCTTTCATTACCCTTGTGACGTCACAAGTACTGATTACAATGGGTCGGACTACAGACCATTTTCACTAAAACTTTAATATCTCCATAACTAATCAAGATATTGACATCAAAACCCACGATATTCACTTCATCACAAATATAGGAGATAACAAATACTCAAATAAAACGTACTGGATTGTAATTTCATTACAAATTCGAATATGGCTGTATGGTGAAGAAAATGGTAATAGCCATCTGTTTGGTCCCTAGATCTTTTTTCTTGTTTCCACAGTAACCGATGAAACGAGGTTGAAAACTATACTATATAGAAATAGCACACTATAATATGACTTTATTTTCACACATAATTACTCTGAAACATATTTAAATAAAAATAATCAAAATATACAAATCCTATCAATTCATACATGAATTGTCTCAGTATGGAGGCTGAGGGGTGGGTCAGTAGCGAAAAGGTTAACGTAATTTAACCGCCATCATTAACGTCATTATTGATTACAGACGATTTTGGTTGGTGATTTGGCGCCAAAAAATTACCCTAAGTACAATGCTGCCACCTGTTGAAGGAGTATATGACATGCCCCATTGTGAGCCTTGTTATTTCGAGGTATCCACTCCACCACGTAGGCGGTGTGGATAGGAATTTACAATTGTGAGAATAGTTGTGTTAGAAACAAATAAGAACAAAACACTGGTTTTGTTGCCAGAATAGATTTGCTTTCAATTTTTGTTTGCAGCCAACGCCATGGATTTCACAAATACTAGTTGAGAAGAAACTAATATTCATTCATTTTCCCACAAAGTTTTTTTTTTACAAATATATTTGAATTGAACTTCATACACTAGTCAGCTCAGTATGGATTCTGAGGAATTGCTCGGTGGAAAAAAGATTTTATCCTGCACCGGCGACAGTTTAAAACAAAAGACCACTTCAGTATTATCAGATACATTTATTGACCAACAGTCAGGACATTAGCAGGTACTGCACCGGATACATGACAGAACCGAAAAGTTCAGTTCAAACAAACTCATCACATTGCTACACATTGACCGAGTATGGCACTGTATTGTGGAAAATTTAGTGTATTCAACACAACAAAAACATGTAGCAATTTCCATTTATTTCGACGCATACACATTATTCGATTTTCTTCAAACTTGAAACTTGACAGGCAAATTCACACAAATTACCTGACTAGGGCATAGAAATTTGAAATAGTCTATCCAACGATCACAAATTGTTCACAGCGCATAGTAATGAAAATTCTGATCGGAAACACATTTTAATTTTCAATTGTTTGATTCCATAATCTACAAGTACAAACCAAGCAAGCACTCTCTTACAAATATTACACAAAGTTGCAATGATATCACATCTACACTTTAGTACACAGCCACTCACACACTGGCCCCATGATACACCACAAAAGGGTCTATCGAGGGGTCACGACCGCGGAATCTACGGAAAACCTCACTGGCGTGAACTCCACCACCCTGGGATAAGTATGTGTCCCGGAACCTGCAACACGGGGAAGTAATTTTATGTTCAGGGGATGCAATAGCAAATTTTGCGCAAAAAAGCAGCTTGCAACTATATATGCTTTAGTGTAAATTGTGAGCTATGTTAGACATATCATGTGAAAATGGAATGGATCTCCACATGATTAAAGTAATGAATGTACTATAGCAATCAAAACTAGAAACCTTTTTCCCACAGGTATCACTTTGTCTGTGTTGGCCAAACCAGCATCAGTGAAAGACTTGACAATGTCTGCTGCGATCATCTGTAAATATTTCAACAATGCACATCAACACGTCAGCTCACAACACCTTCATTGGCAACTAAGCACATAGGCATTGCATAACTTACTGTACATAATAAACAATGAAATTCTGACAAAAAAATGCATGTGAAAACATGACACTTACCTCTGCCCAGGTGAAGGAGTAGTAGGCTGCAGGGTACTGATCGGAGTATATCTGCGTCAGGGAGCATGGGTGGTTGTCATCTTTGTTCAATGGCAGAGGCATGAAGTCTTCCCAGGTATTCCTCATCACATTGCTCCAGAACTCAGAGCTACAAACAGTGTACAATATGGACTACCAACGTATTGTACAAATACAAATATTTATATTTGTACATGTGGATCATTATGAGTCAGTCGTCCTGTGTGGATACACAGCAGTTGTGTTCGGTATGAAGAGTGATATTCGACCTCATAAAACACTTGCCTGATATACATCTCCATGTCAAAAGCACTAAGGTAGAGTTGCTTCAGCAGGTCATAAGAGGACATGTGCTTTTTCACTACAATACAAGTATTAAGTTTCAGTTTCATTCACAGAAAATATTGACACGAATTTTTATATTCATGACGGTATATTGATTATGCACATAACCATATCCATGGTACAGTACACATAACCTGCCGAGTGGTACTCACTCTGGATGATGTTGTTGACCATGTCGTCTGAGAGAGGTTCCCCAGTCTCCCAGTGCCCGGACACGTCTCGCAGGACCTCCGGCTGATAGAACAGCATCGTCATCACGAGCGCGCACGTCTGTAGTGTGTCCCACTCAACGTTACGCTGCCCAGCAATCTCGCTGTAGGGAACGAGCGTCAGCACCTGCTGCAGCGCGTGGCCAAACTGAATAAACAAGTAGTGTGCATAAAATATTAGTATCATATGAATTTTGATCATATATTTATTTGAATCATTTCTTCATCATTTTTCAATAGGTTCAAAATCTTTGTGTCAAAAGGTGTCTCAACGCTGGGAACAAAGCCATTCTCTTAGTATTCAGGATACATTATGATACCACATACATCATAATGGACCCATGCCACCCATTCATCTATAAGGAATTAAGGATACATTATGAAGTGTCATAACGTACTCATTCCAGGCACGGATTTGTACTGGCTCAGATGAGCACCCCAAACCCTACAAAAGCTACCTCATAGAATATTGTGGAGGCTTCTTCAGGGGACATTAGTGAAGGTCTATCTCTGTATGGAGGTGACAGGTTGAGATTCACGTATGAAAGAGGTTTAGTTCCAACGAGGTCACTGCGCTCTGCCGAGGTAAGATATTTCAATTAGATGCTTACACAAATGCAGGTGCAGTAAGCCCAGTAGTTACTTCAGTATTTTGAACTCCAAATGGTGTGTTACCTCTGCCAGCCTCGACCCATGCTCCTGCCATCTTCTGCGGCAGTCGGCTGTAAGGGTCGATGAACACACCGGCAAGCTCTTCTCGGCCTGGTGCGTAAGTGTGAAATAATCAACATGACATTGCTGAAGTACATTGGTCAGTTCAATTAGTTATTATTGGTTTCAAAACTCAGATATTGAACACTGTGAGTCAGATTATCCTTCTTACTTTGAGAGTCAATGACTTTGTAGAAAGACACATCTCTGTGCCAGGTGTCTGTGCTTGGTGTGCTCTCCTGAAAAAGTTACACTTCATGTCTCAGCATCAAGGGGAAACGTGATTTACACAAAACTGAACTCTCTGTTAGATTATACCCTATTTCTGTGACCATAAATGGAATACCTATCACTTACCACAAACTCAATGCCAAAGAGTTTCTTGCACCAGTTGAACAAGCCCTCTAGCACCTTGGGGTAAGGGAAGTATGGCACAAAGTCTTTCTGCTCAACACTGAATAACAGAAACATTCCAAGTCATGTCATTGTCATCTATGTGTAGAGAATAAACTGATTTGGGGATACTTGATGTTGGAGATTGCTTTGCTGCCATGGTAACATGCCTGAAGACATGTTCTCGGTGTCGTCGGCGCCAGTACGGAATGTCCCACATTTCCAGGGGTGCATGGAAACCCTCGGAGTTGGCATAATCCTGCAGCTGGTTGATTTCACTGGACACAATCGGCTTGAACTTGTTCTTTAAGCTGTAAAGAAATGCAAAAAGGAAGTTTTAACTTGTTTAAAACCAGTATTTATTACATACCTACCTCTATAATAAACTCTTTGGGTAATCTTACCTTGGCATTCAAAGAAGAGGAGAGAGAAATGAATGTCACAAGAATTTTCTCAAAATTCCTGACATCCATCTCGAACTCGAAATTGAAGGAAATTACTCTCACACATCTCAGATTCCCCGCGGTGTAGATGTGACGTCACACCGGTCATATGATTGACCTTAACCGCCATTAATTTGCCCACCTGGTTAAGGCAGGGGAGGCGGGAGGGAGAATAATCGTGTTTATTATAGAGGTAGGTATGTAATAAATACTGGTTTTAAACAAGTTAAAACTTCCTATTTATTGCCATACCACTACCTCTATAATAAACTCTTTGGGTTATATCAGAATAACCAAAGGAGGTGGGTTTAACCCTCTCCCGGGAATTTCATCACCGATGTGTGAGAGTAGGAAATATCCATTGAAAGTAGTAAATATTGTGTTTTACTTTTAAATTATAATTTTAAGTCGAAAATACATATTTACAGGATATTTACAACTATACCATAATACACGCCTGAATTACCTTCAGATGCATGGAGACGAGCAGGGGCTCTGCAGAGGTGACTTTCCTCTTGCAGAAGAACAAAAATTTCCCTCGCCAAAGAAGAGGAGCAACTCCCCTGGGAGTCGACCTCAGGTGCATCTGTACAGAGGCGTGCTGATCTATTTACAGGTATCTACAGCTGGACTACACGCTCCGCCGCCACCAGTCGTCCAAGCTGGAGGCCGGAGTCATCCTCCCAAGCTAACTCCCTGAGATAGAAAGAAGTGAATGTGTTATGAGATTTCCAGGTACAGGCAGACATGACATCATTCAGAGACACTTTATTTGTAAAGGCAAGTGAAGCCGCGAGAGCCCTCACATCATGCGCTTTGACTCTGAAACCTGTGGATTTTTTCGCCTGTGACTTTTCATAGCAAAATCTAACACACTTCTTGATCCAAGATGAGATCGTAGCAGGACGGATATCATTTGGAAAATCCTTAAGATAGGACACGAAAAGCAAACGCTTGCCGAGATGCAGCTCACGCGTACGATTAACGTAGATGCGGAGGGCTCGCACGGGACAAAGCTTCGCGTCTTCCTCCAGGCCCGGCCCCAGAGAAGGAGTCAGGGCGGGAATGGAAAAGCTCAATAATGGCGTACCTGCTAATTGAGTTTTGGCCAGAAAGGAGGGAATGACTCCGAGGAGAACCGAGGAGCCATCCGACTTCCACTTAACTTTGGAAAAGGACAGAGCGTGAAGCTCACTCCGTCGCTTCCCGGAAGCCAGAGCCAAAAGGAAGACCGTCTTAAACGTCAGCAACTTTAGTGAGGCCCGCTCAAGGGGTTCGAACGGATCTTTTCTTAAGACGTTGAGAACAAGCGATAGATCCCACTCAGGAACCGGGTTCCTAGCTTTCGGTCTTTCGATCTCGAAACTATTAATCAACGCAGTCAAACCTTGATCATGACCAAAATCGATCCCAAGTTTGGGTTTTAGAGTCTTCGCGATAGCCGTACGGTAACCCGCGATCGTGGATGGAGCTCGCCCTTCATTGAACTTTTCGAGAAGAAATTCGGAAATTAGGGGAGCATCGACTCTGAAAGGACTAACCTTCCGGCGACGACACCAAGCACAGAAGGAAGTCCACTTCGATTGGTAGACTGCCAAAGAAGATTTTCGATTTGATCGGGCGATCCTAGCGGACACCTCCCTTGAAAATCCCTTCTTTCGGAAACATCGCTCGACAATATCCAGGCATGAAGCTTCAGACTTGCGGGAGCCTGATGAAACATGCTGGAGCGAGGTTGTTTGAGGAGGTCCCACCGATCCGGAAGCTGACGAGGGAAGTCTACTATCAACTCCAGAAGGTCCGGGAACCACGACCTCTGCGGTAGACACGGAGCAATCAGCAGGAGGCGACACTGGTGAGTCCGAAACTTGGCGATCACCTTGTCCAACAACACCGCTGGGGGGTAAGCATACGCGTACATGCCCTCCCAGGACGTCGACATCGCATCCACTGACATGGCCGTGGGATCGGGAATGGGAGACACAAACGAAGGAAGTTTGTGGTTCCACCGGGTCGCAAACAAATCGACCATCGGCGTGCCCCATAGGCCGCAGAGAGATTGGAATACCCTGGGGGCAAGACTCCACTCCATGGCCTGGACCTGGCCCCTCCGGGAGAGGCGGTCCGCCCAAACATTCATATGACCAGGGATATGCCTCGCGAAAAGCGAAATACCCCGGTCGTGACACCAGAGCAGGAGGTCGATAGCGGCCTGGCACAGCGACTGGGACTTCGTACCGCCCTGCTTGTTGATGTAAGCGACAACGGTGGAGTTGTCGGTGGCCACCAACACAGCCTGATTGAGGAAATGTGTTTCCCAATGCCTGAGAGCCAAGAACACAGCCTCCAGTTCCAACAGGTTTATGTGCCATTCCTGCTGAGACGAAGACCAGGTGCCCGAGACCTCGCTGTCGTCCCAGTGAGCGCCCCAGCCGTCCATACTGGCATCCGTAAATACGTGCCTGGATGGAAGCGGCCGGCGGAATGACGACCCTCGGAGCAGATTGACGGGATCCAGCCACCATTGCAGATGGGAAACGACTTCCGGAGAGACCTGCACGAGCTGGGATCTGTCTCCCGTGACCTGGGACCATTGAGAGTGTAGATGCCGCTGAATAGGCCGCATGTGCAGGCGGCCCAACGGAACTAACTTTTCCGTGGACGCCAGCATCCCGAGAAGGGACTGCCAGCGTCTGGCCGTCTGTGGAATGCGACGAAGGAAGCCTTCTGACAGCACGGATAATTTTGACTGACGATCCAGCGTCGGCAACACAGTCTCTGAGGTAGTCTGATAACGATACCCCAAGAAGACGAAGTCTCGACGCGGTGACAAGTCGGACTTTTTTTGGTTGATTTTGAACCCCATCCGTGAGCATAGATTTACCACAAACTGTGCTTGGACGATCAGCGTTTCGCGACAATGGTGCCGGATTAGCCAATCGTCGAGATATTGGTGGATAAAAATCCCCCGCTTGTGGGCGAGAATCTGGACTTCCCGAGCCACCATGGTGAAAATCCACGGCGCTGTCGATAATCCGAACGGGAGCGCCCGAAACTGCCATACGCGGCCGAGATAGAGAAATCTCAGGTATTTGCGAACTGCAGGTTTCATTGGAATATGGAAATAGGCATCTTTGAGATCGATCGTTACCACCCACGAATCGCGAGGCATGACTGAACGAACTTGCTCCGGCGTTTCCATGGAAAACGTCGGCACTATTAAGAACTTGTTCAACGGAGAAAGATCTATCACTGGTCTCCAACCCCCCGACGCTTTGGGAACCACAAACAACACGCTGTAGAACCCGGGAGTGTCCCCGGGAGCAGGTTCTATCGCTTGTTTCTCGATCATCGCCGTTATCTCCTCGTGGAGAACACGGCGGCGTTCTGGATCGTTTGGAAGAGTGAAACCCCTTGGGACGGGCGATAACGGTGGCAATTTCTCGAATTTCAGGCCGAATCCTCGACGGAGCGTCGAGACGACCCAGGGGCAAGCCCCGAGCCGCTCCCACTCTTTCCAAAACAGAATTAAACGAGCTCCTACGGGCTCGTCTGAGGAAGGAATATCGACCGAAACGAGCTGACCATGCAGCTCTTCTCGACACTCGAGCAAAGGATCCGGCCCGGAATCCGAAGCTATACGTACCCGGTTTCTTTTCCCCTGCGGGCTTGGGAGCCTCTCCGCGTCCTCGGCCTCGGCCACGACCACGGTCTCCTCGGGTGCTGCCGGCAGAGGCCCCGCGAAAGGGCAACCCTGAGGCCCTGCCTCTCGCTCTACCACGGCCACGAGTCGGCTGTTGCTGAGGCTGAGACTGCTGAACTGCAGACTGGGGCTTCTTAAAGGCCGAAACCATCTGTTGTGTGAGGCGTTCCAGAGACTTCGACTGGCTCAGGAGGGCATTGGAAGTAGAGGACTTCGCGGCCTTCTCGTCGGCCTCCTTCTTCACCTCCCGCAACTCCGCAGAACGGTCAGGGAGTAGAAGTGAAGTAGGGGCTCCGGAAGAGGGGATAACGGGGTGGAGAACTCTCATGTCTGTCATGAGCTGGTCCGGAACCTCGAACTTGAGGGATGAGAGGAAGGCGTCACGCCGCCACAACTCGGACACCCAGAGTGAGTGGGAGTCCAGGGCCACCTTGTCACCCACACCTTTGCCAATGGAGGTGACCAATGAAGCGCAGCTCAATAAGGCTTCTGCCAAATCATCCCGGTCGACGTCAGGGTTGTCCAGGACCTGGTCACGGCACTGAAGAATGGCCCGTCTCGTAGCCATCGACAGCCAGTCCATGGCCGAATCCGTGGCCAGCCCCACTCGAAACGTGTGCTGCAGCTCCGCCAAGGCCGCCCATGGGATCTCCACGGCCTTAGGCTCCTTGAAAAAGGCGTAATGGGGGTGATGCCTCCCCAAAGCTGTAGGCTTGTCGTCCAACTCCGACGACGTATAGTAGTCGTTGACAGACGGGCGAGCAGGATACGCGCCAATCGCCGACTTGTTGGACCTGATGGTCTCGTCCATGCGCTCCTGCATGGAGCCGCGAACTCCCTGTGACAGAGGGAACCGTAAGGCGTCCTTCGACGGCCGGGGGTGCTCTATCTCAGAAGAGATCATCGAACGAGCCACCTTCTTGACTGGGGCCGGAGCATGCTCTTCGGGCCACAAACCCGGGAGGACCCTCTTCACAAAATCCAACTTCTCCCCCCAAGAGAGAGGGTCGTCGGACTCGGGCTGGTCCGCCTCCTGGTCCGGGTCCGCCTTACGCTTTCGCGGAAGCGTGAGGCCTGACGGGCCAGGTAACGGCTGGTCAGCCGACTGAGAGACCTGTAGGGAAGGTTCCTCATCTGAAGACGGCTCTTCCCTAAGCAGAGGGGAAGACGGGGGCGGTGGCGGCTGTGGAGGCGTGAACCTCGCCAGAAACTGCTGCCACTGGCCTAACATCTCTTCCCGAAAAGACTGAAGCTCGCCCCTAAGGCGCTGCTCTGACGTCGTGGAAGAGCTCCCCTGGACAGGAACACCGGACGGCTCCGACGCACGGGAAGACCCTTGGTCCGCCAACTGGGCGAAGGACAACATACCCTGGCTAGAGGCGACGAAACCGGAGGGCAGGGCCGTAAGAGGGGAATCGTCCTTGATATCCTCGGCGATCTGAAACACACAGGGCGAATCAGAAAAAGGAAACTCTGGAAACCGTGGAGACATGGAAACTCCAGGAACCCATGGGTTTGGACGGCTCATGGCCCTTGGCTCCCGGCCCCTACTGGCCACGGCTCCGGTAGCCACGGCCTGGGGTCCAGTAACCGACGGGAAATCGGGTGCCGGCGGCCGTATCACTGGCGACACGGGCCCGGACCGAAATCCGCCCTGGCTATGGGGTTGAAACCCAGCTCCGGGGGCAGGTGCCCGACCCGGAGGGGGAAACAACACTCTCTGTCCAGAGGGATCCCGGGCGCAGGGAACCGTCGTGAGCCCGACGGAACCGGCAGACCCCGAAACCACACTCGGACACTGAAACCCAGGTCGTTCAGCCAGAGAAGCATGAGAACGAGGGGCCAGTAGAGAGGGAGCCAAAAGTGAGCCACACAAACCCGTAGGTTGTGGGGAAGTTAGGGTGCCGAGAGCCGAACGCGCGGCTCCCGGGACCCGTACCTGGCTGAAAGAAAATGACAATGATAAATCAAAACTTACAGCACAAACAGCATTGGTTAACTGCAAATCTAAACGCCGCTTGCGTTCCTCAGACGCCTTGGGACGCGGCCTGGCGCTATCAGAATCTGACGGGGAAGGGGGAGTAGGGCAACCAGCAAACCTGCGGGCCTGAATCTCCCGTAAGCCTTGAAGACAGAGTTTCCACTCGTCGATGGACCAATCCGCGCATAACTCACAGGTGGCTGAAGGACGGCAATAAACAGTGTCCCTACACTGCCAGCAGGCGTTATGAGCCTCCCACTTAGGAAGGTAGTGTTTGCAAACGATGCACTTCATATCTGAAACATATCAAACATCGAAGTACAAACGGGCGATAATGGGGGAAGGAAAGGGGCCTGGGGAGGCTTTACCATTTCCTCCCAAAAAAATCGCAAATCACTAACTCTAAGCTAGTCTAACAACGAAAGAACGATCTACTGAAGAAAAAGCTGTGCAAAGAACAGCCTAAAGACGATCGTAGACGTGAAGAAATTCGACTTTGAATGCCGAAAGCAAGACTTGCTGCACATCCAACAATGGAGGAGCAAATTAATGGCGGTTAAGGTCAATCATATGACCGGTGTGACGTCACATCTACACCGCGGGGAATCTGAGATGTGTGAGAGTAATTTCCTTCAATTTCGAGTTCGAGATGGATGTCAGGAATTTTGAGAAAATTCTTGTGACATTCATTTCTCTCTCCTCTTCTTTGAATGCCAAGGTAAGATTACCCAAAGAGTTTATTATAGAGGTAGTGGTATGGCAATAAATAATTATTTCCTATGGAATATTTTACATCGCCCCTGACAAAGTTTTGTCCGTCAAATTACTAGCTTATGTTCTTACTCACTTTACACAAGAGTAGAAAATGATATTTTTTGAGTCGCTAACCTTTCAATCATGTTGAGTACATTTTCCACAGATCCTGCCATTTTGGTCTCCATGGACATAGAAGCAAAATTCTCGTATCCCAGCAACAACGCTATGTCATGTCTGACAAAAAATCAAAACGTAAGTAGTTTTACGATTGTTCGTTGCAAGAAATTCCTGAGCCACTTCTATGGTGTATCACATCATTTGGATCAGATCTCAATCATAATTTCAAACATGTACAGGAGAATTACCAATCCATATATTTCAACATACTTCATATGCAAGCTTTAGGCATAAAAAGTGTTCAACACTAAGTGGCCTGACCGATGCTGTCGTATCTCTTTGATGAGATTATGGTTGGACAGGTTCTGGTTGTCATGCATCATAGCGGCTCGATTGTTGTACGCCTGCCACAGGTTCCAGCGCATCAGGCGATGACTGCAGTACTCCATGAATGGCTGGTACACATTCTGGTTCAGACTGACTCTCCAGGGACCTCGACTGGGATTATTCCTGGAACACGAAAATTGCAAAGTTAATAACATGCAAGTTATTGTAAAGACTGTGAATGACAGGCCATACAAATGATTATTATACTATGCATATCATATTATATATTATATTTGATTTCGGAATACTTGCTGGTTATAGCACTTACTTATCTACTGCTAATTGTGCCACAAGAGCCTTCGGGAGCTCCACTACTTGCTCAAAGTTATCCATTGTTTGTGAGAACAGATTGTGTGACAACATCACTCGATTTCTGTCAAAAACATAATCATAGACAGCTCAAAATTTAAACACTTGCTGTATTCTTTCTATTTATCGTACATGCTCTAAAAAGTGCACACCCTCTTTTTTCAGAACCTGCACAAGTCTAATTCCAAGATTTTGTTGTTGACAAGTCACCCTGGCAGAATAAAAAGTAACAAATTTTTGGACTTTACCTAACACATGTAATTATGTTTTGCATGTTTCTGTATATTTGTCTCATTTTGCATGACAGCTCGGCATGTCTGTCAAAGTGATTTGCAGTACTGTGATCACATCTTAGTTCTTATCCAATTTCCGATGAACATATTTCCATACACACACATGAAGCCCATAAACAACTGATGGGAAAGCAAAGTGAAATTCCATTGTTTTCACCACTGTCGAGGGCATTTTTGCATGAACCAGAACTTGCTTTGAGACGATCCAATCTGCGAGTTCCTTTTTGGTGGACCTGGAATTACCATACTGTCGTGTTTTCTTAGTGTGCATTGAAAATAATCACCAACTATGTCCTATGCACATGATGCACTTGTCAGGGCTGGACGAAAATAATTCATTTCGCAACATTTTATGTAATATGGTACATGAAATCTTTCATCATAACACACACATCAGTTACAAATCCTTGGAATCGCACTTGAAAACGAAAGTTTTTTTTTGCAGATTTTTAGTGTGCGCTTATTGGAATGTTTTACCACTTATTGGAATGTTTTACCACCACATGCTACGATTTTCCAAGCGCACAGTTCGGTATATAGAACGAATACAGTATCATGTGTATTGGGTAACTTCTGAGTGATTCTGACAAACTACAAACTTTTTATGCAATTTCACTCAATGACCTTCATTTGTTCATGCACTAACCTGAAGTGATTCTTGCTGTCTATGAGTGTACCCAGGATTTCTATGAACTTTTTACGATTGTCTCCTGAGATCTCGATGCCATTCAGCCTTGCCTCCAACAGGTACATATCAGCGAGTCTCTCCTGATAGGGCCGTAAATTTGCCTTGTCCGCTTTCACTTCCTGAAACATCAAGGCAATGTTCATGGTTATATTCAGCATATCACAAAACAGAATTGAATACTTGTTCTATTAAGGCCACACCAATTTATAAAGTTGGTCTATGGATTTTTGTCCGAAAAAAATCGTACGTGGGAGCGAAATTTTTTTACATTTAATATTAAATTTTCTGTCTTTGGAATATTTCACTTCAAAAAGGGTACGAGCGATATATTATTTTTTACTAATAATTTCTGTCTTTGGAATTTAGATTGCCAAAATTCGTGCGAGGGATTTTTTTTTTAATGATAAATTATGTATTTGCCACTGATTTGGGTATTGTATTCAACCGTCATGACCTTATAAAATCAAATTGGCCAGTTTAGCGGGAAAATAGGATCATTTAAATCAATTAAAACCTGTTCTTTCCTCTGTTAACCCGTCTACATATATATATCTAGGCCTTATGGGTAATTTCTGGTAGATGAACAATTCAATATGTATTCTGTGCCTTTTTTCACAGTAAATAGTTTAGAAATTTGTGAATGATTTTCAATGTGTCATGTTGAATTACATGTCTTGTCATGTTTATGAATTTGTCTGAAATATCGCAAATTATTGCAGTATTATTGAGTAAAACTCCGAACTGTCCTGATGTATTCAAATGACTCTAGTTGGAAATATAGACCTATGAGTTACAGAAGAATTATCTATCGCACGAAACTATTGGTTAAGTTCTGGAAAATTTCTGGTATTGTGATATATTCTGTTAAAATCATGTATATCAACATGTCATGCCAGGAAGACCCGCCCGGAGCTGTGCTAAAGGCCCAAAATGCTGATATTTTCCGCTCACAATTGATCCTGTGTAGTGTTGGCACACAATGATTCAAGCAGTTCCTCGGAAAATATCAATACTGGCTCTTTAAATGCGGTTTTTGACAACCATTTGGGTGGATACAGACTGTGATTTTTATTTGGGGCAAAAACTAAGTTGTCGATGAATTGTTTTAGGTCAAAATAGGTGCGGCGATTTTTTTTACCGAAATTTTGAGAATTAATTTTTGGGGGGCGGCGATTCCATAGACCAACTTTATAAATTGGTGTGGCCTAAACATTACATGAATAAGCAAAATGTTTTGGTGGTATTTGGTATTAAGATTTTTTGGGGGTTCTATTGATGCTCACTTTGACAGCATGGAATAAAGATTCACTGATCCAGCGTTCATTTTTTGCTCTCTCAACCTGTGGATGAATCTGCAATAAATATGTAAACAAACATTGTGAAGTATGAGCTTATGTCCAATCAATTATAAACATTTGAGCATCTTCATCACAAGACTACATCATGTTCATCAACAGGTGAGTAACTTCGGACAACCATATAGGTATGTACGGTATGAGGAATTTATGACTTATTGTGTACTCACTCTTTGAAATGCTTGCCTATAGCCATCTGAACCCTTAACATATGATAAATTCTTTGCTGTTCTCCATGCATAATTAAGTGGAACAGAAAGTTTTTCGATGGGGTCAAACACACTGTTGAAGTTTTTGTCGAAGTTGTGATCTGCAAATATAAAAAATATTATAATAATTTAAAATCAAATAATACGAATCAATTTCTCAGGTCAAATCGGGGTCGATAATTCATCCTATTAACCATTTTAACCACGAAGGGGTGTTGAAGTGAGATCAAGAGCATGCATATGACCCCCAAGATAACATAAGAGTATCCAGATTAAAGTAATATCAAATGATGTTTATTCAGTAAATTGTCAATATCTAGGATTCACAATCACAATACTTATCAGTTGTCCATAACCATAACCATGAATGCCAGTAAGACACATATATCATAAAATGAGATCCATGTACATGTAAATTCATGTAAACACTAGACGTCAAGGCCTAAAGATGCCTTGGAGGCATTTCGGTGTGATGAATAATTTATAATACTAGATATCGACGAAAATGAAAAATGTCGACAAATTTCGGGTCAAGGTCAAAGTTCATCCATAATACCCGCTAGACATGTTTGTCTAGGGCGACGAGTCCGAAAATACCATCCGTTTCGCTCTACGACGCACCGTTTCCGAGATATCGACGAAAACAAAAACTGCCGACTCGGCAAAAAAATTTCGGGTCAAGGTCAAAGTTAATCCATAATACCCCTTAGACATGTTTGTCTAGGGTGACGAGTCCGAAAATAACGTCCGTTTCGCTCTACGACGCACCGTTTCCGAGATATCGACGAAAACGAAAAATGCCGACTCGGCAAAAAAATTTCGGGTCAAGGTCAAAGTTCATCAATAATTCCCCATAGACATGTTTGTCTAGTGCGACGAGTCCGAAAATAACGTCCGTTTCGCTCTACGACGCACCGTTTCCGAGATATCGACGAAAACGAAAAATGCCGACTCGGCAAAAAAATTTCGGGTCAAGGTCAAAGTTCATCAATAATTCCCCATTGACATGTTTGTCTAGTGCGACGAGTCCGAAAATAACATGCGTTTCGCTCTACGACGCACCGTTTCCGAGATATCGACGAAAACGAAAAATGCTGACTCGGCAAAAAAATTTCGGGTCAAGGTCAAAGTTCATCCATAATACCCCTTAGACATGTTTGTCTAGTGCGACGAGTCCGAAAATAACGTCCGTTTCGCTCTACGACGCACCGTTTCCGAGATATCGACGAAAACGAAAAATGCCGACTCGGCAAAAAAATTTCGGGTCAAGGTCAAAGTTCATCAATAATATCCCTTAGACATGTTTGTCTAGTGCGACGAGTCCGAAAATAACGTCCGTTTCGCTCTACGACGCACCGTTTCCGAGATATCGACGAAAACGAAAAATGCCGACTCGGCAAAAAAATTTCGGGTCAAGGTCAAAGTTCATCAATAATTCCCTTTAGACATGTTTGTCTAGTGCGACGAGTCCGAAAATAACGTCCGTTTCGCTCTACGACGCACCGTTTCCGAGATATCGACGAAAACGAAAAATGCCGACTCGGCAAAAAAATTTCGGGTCAAGGTCAAAGTTCATCCATAATACCCCTTAGACATGTTTGTCTAGGGCGACGAGTCCGAAAATAACGTCCGTTTCGCTCTAGGACGCACCGTTTCCGAGATATCGACGAAAACGAAAAATGCCGACTCGGCAAAAAAATTTCGGGTCAAGGTCAAAGTTCATCCATAATACCCCTTAGACATATTTGTCTAGGGCGACGAGTCCGAAAATAACGTCCGTTTCGCTCTACGACGCACCGTTTCCGAGATATGCAGGATGCCTCAAGGATGACTCAGCAAAAAATTATTTCGACCTCTAGGTCAAAGGTCGTTTGAGGTATCGATCCCAAAATCAATAGGGTTCTTCCCTGGTGATATATAAACCTCCGTGCAAAATTCTGCAACTTTTGCCTGAACTAGACGTCAAGGCCTAAAGATGCCTTGGAGGCATTTCGGTGTGATGAATAATTTATAATACTAGATATCGACGAAAATGAAAAATGTCGACAAATTTCGGGTCAAGGTCAAAGTTCATCCATAATACCCGCTAGACATGTTTGTCTAGGGCGACGAGTCCGAAAATACCATCCGTTTCGCTCTACGAAGCACCGTTTCCGAGATATCGACGAAAACAAAAACTGCCGACTCGGCAAAAAAATTTCGGGTCAAGGTCAAAGTTAATCCATAATACCCCTTAGACATGTTTGTCTAGGGCGACGAGTCCGAAAGTAACGTCCGTTTCGCTCTACGACGCACCGTTTCCGAGATATCGACGAAAACGCACTAGACAAACATGTCTAAGGGGAATTATTGATGAACTTTGACCTTGACCCGAAATTTTTTTGCCGAGTCGGTATTTTTCGTTTTCGTCGATATCTCGGAAACGGTGGGTCGTAGAGCGAAACGGACGTTATTTTCGGACTCGTCGCCCTAGACAAACATGTCTAAGGGGTATTATGGATGAACTTTGACCTTGACCCGAAAATTCGTAGAGCGAAACGGACGTTATTTTCGGACTCGTCGCACTAGACAAACATGTCTAAGGGGAATTATTGATGAACTTTGACCTTGACCCGAAATTTTTTTGCCGAGTCGGCATTTTTCGTTTTCGATATACCCAGTACGTGATTTTTTGCCTAAAACACGTGCTGCAGTTGAGGGCGGGAAAGCGTTCTCCCCTATCGTAATTCCGTCACTGGGCGGTTACGTAGGACGGAATGAGCCGGACGCTCTATTGTGTCCGGTAAGAGCGCTGAAAATCTACATCGATCGTACCAGATCGATCAGGAAAGATCGCAAGCGATTATTTATTTCCTATCAGCCTAACAGGGCTACGATATCTCCACAGCTACACTATCCCGATGGGTGAAGGTTGTAGTGAGGACTGTCTATGCGGAATCAGGTGCTGACGATCGAGTCACTTACAAAATATCGTCCCACCAAATCCGACACATCTCGATGTCTTTGGCGGCCAGGTCGAATATTCCGTTGGAATATATCGTGAGGGCTGGAATGTGGACTAATTCTACGACATTCATCGGGTTCTATCTGTCCAATGCTGCCGAACTTCAGGACCAGTCGTCCAGATTTAGACTGGGTCCGCTGGTCGTAGCGCAAGCTGTTGTTTGAACCAGCTGGACAGAAAAGTCTTGGTTTTAACGTGCACGTGTATAAAAACGAAAATGCCGACTCGGCAAAAAAATTTCGGGTCAAGGTCAAAGTTCATCAATAATTCCCCTTAGACATGTTTGTCTAGTGCGACGAGTCCGAAAATAACGTCCGTTTCGCTCTACGAATTTTCGGGTCAAGGTCAAAGTTCATCCATAATACCCCTTAGACATGTTTGTCTAGGGCGACGAGTCCGAAAATAACGTCCGTTTCGCTCTACGTCCCACCGTTTCCGAGATATCGACGAAAACGAAAAATGCCGACTCGGCAAAAAAATTTCGGGTCAAGGTCAAAGTTCATCAATAATTCCCCTTAGACATGTTTGTCTAGTGCGACGAGTCCGAAAATAACGTCCGTTTCGCTCTACGACGCACCGTTTCCGAGATATCGACGAAAACGAAAAATGCCGACTCGGCAAAAAAATTTCGGGTCAAGGTCAAAGTTCATCCATAATACCCCTTAGACATGTTTGTCTAGTGCGACGAGTCCGAAAATAACGTCCGTTTCGCTCTACGAATTTTCGGGTCAAGGTCAAAGTTCATCCATAATACCCCTTAGACATGTTTGTCTAGGGCGACGAGTCCGAAAATAACGTCCGTTTCGCTCTACGTCCCACCGTTTCCGAGATATCGACGAAAACGAAAAATGCCGACTCGGCAAAAAAATTTCGGGTCAAGGTCAAAGTTCATCAATAATTCCCCTTAGACATGTTTGTCTAGTGCGACGAGTCCGAAAATAACGTCCGTTTCGCTCTACGACGCACCGTTTCCGAGATATCGACGAAAACGAAAAATGCCGACTCGGCAAAAAAATTTCGGGTCAAGGTCAAAGTTCATCCATAATACCCCTTAGACATGTTTGTCTAGTGCGACGAGTCCGAAAATAACGTCCGTTTCGCTCTACGACGCACCGTTTCCAAGATATCGACGAAAACGAAAAATGCCGACTCAGCAAAAAAATTTGGGGTCAAGGTCAAAGTTCATCCATAATACCCCTTAGACATGTTTGTCTAGTGCGACGAGTCCGAAAATAACGTCCGTTTCGCTCTACGACGCACCGTTTCCGAGATAACGACGAAAACGAAAAATGCCGACTCGGCAAAAAAATTTCGGGTCAAGGTCAAAGTTCATCAATAATACCCCTTAGACATGTTTGTCTAGTGCGACGAGTCCGAAAATAACGTCCGTTTCGCTCTACGACGCACCGTTTCCGAGATATCGACGAAAACGAAAAATGCCGACTCGGCAAAAAAATTTCGGGTCAAGGTCAAAGTTCATCCATAATACCCCGTAGACATGTTTGTCTAGTGCGACGAGTCCGAAAATAACGTCCGTTTCGCTCTACGACGCACCGTTTCCGAGATATCGACGAAAACGAAAAATGCCGACTCGGCAAAAAAATTTCGGGTCAAGGTCAAAGTTCATCAATAATTCCCCGTAGACATGTTTGTCTAGTGCGACGAGTCCGAAAATAACGTCCGTTTCGCTCTACGACGCACCGTTTCCGAGATATCGACGAAAACGAAAAATGCCGACTCGGCAAAAAAATTTCGGGTCAAGGTCAAAGTTCATCCATAATACCCCTTAGACATGTTTGTCTAGTGCGACGAGTCCGAAAATAACGTCCGTTTCGCTCTACGACGCACCGTTTCCGAGATATCGACGAAAACGAAAAATGCCGACTCGGCAAAAAAATTTCGGGTCAAGGTCAAAGTTCATCCATAATACCCCTTAGACATGTTTGTCTAGGGCGAGTCCGAAAATAACGTCCGTTTCGCTCTACGACGCACCGTTTCCGAGATATGCAGGATGAATCAAGGATGACTCAGCAAAAAATTATTTCGACCTCTAGGTCAAAGGTCGTTTGAGGTATCGATCCCAAAATCAATAGGGTTCTTCCCTGGTGATATATAAACCTCCGTGCGAAATTCTGCAACTATTGCATAAATATTTTTCCAGTTATCGTCCGGAAACCAAGTCTTAAAATTAGCCTTGATTTCATCCTCACGGACCTAACTATTGCCTGAATATTTTTTGAGTTATCGTCCGGAAACCAAGTTCCTCGATTTCATCCTCACGGACCTCACGGACCTCACGGACCTCGGAGCCGGATCAAAAAAAAAAGTACACCCTAGAGATGTTTGTCTAGGGCGACGAGTCCGAAAATAACGTCCGTTTCGCTCTACGACGCACGGTTTCCGAGATATGCAGGAAGCCTCAAGGATGAATCAGCAAAAAATTATTTTGACCTCTAGGTCAAAGGTCGTTTGACGGATCGATCCCAAAATCAATAGGGTTCTTCCCTGGTGGCATATGAACCTCCATGCAGAGTTCTGCAACTATTGCATAAATATTTTTCCAGTTATCGTCCGGAAACCAAGTCTTAAAATTAGCCTTGATTTCATCCTCACGGACCTCACGGACCTCCGATCCGGCTCAAAAAGAATAGGGTTCTTCCTCATATCATTTCTGACTTGCGGTGAAAATTTGACAAGGATCCGTCAAGGCAATCTAAAGTTATCGTCCGGAAACCAAAAGTGGCGGAAGAAGAAAAAAAAAAAAAAAAAAAAAAAAAAAAAAAAAATAAAAATTCTGCTAAAACCATAAAGGCATTTCTGCCGAAATGCCTTAATAATTTTTGAGTTATCGTCCGGAAACCAAGTTCCTCGATTTCATCCTCACGGACCTCACGGACCTCGGAGCCGGATCAAAAAAAAAAGTACACCCTAGAGATGTTTGTCTAGGGCGACGAGTCCGAAAATAACGTCCGTTTCGCTCTACGATGCACGGTTTCTGAGATATGCAGGAAGCCTCAAGGATGAATCAGCAAAAAATTATTTTGACCTCTAGGTCAAAGGTCGTTTGACGGATCGATCCCAAAATCAATAGGGTTCTTCCCTGGTGGCATATGAACCTCCATGCAGAGTTCTGCAACTATTGCATAAATATTTTTCCAGTTATCGTCCGGAAACCAAGTCTCAAAATTAGCCTTGATTTCATCCTCACGGACCTCACGGACCTCGGATCCGGCTCAAAAAGAATAGGGTTCTTCCACATATCATTTCTGACTCGTGGTGAAAATTTGACAAGGATCCGTCAAGGCAATCTAAAGTTATCGTCCGGAAACCAAAAGTGGCGGAAGAAGAAAAAAAAAAAAAAAAAAAAAAAAAAAAAAAAAAATTCTGCTAAAACCATAAAGGCATTTCTGCCGAAATGCCTTAATTAGACATGTTAGATTTGCATATATACTCATTACCTTTCAGAGTCTCAATATGCTTTCCAAGTTCAACGTCAAAATTGATTGCCAATTTGGCACACCCTGTAATCGTGTTGTCAGGATTCAATGCACTGAACAGCGGATTTTCCGTGGGTCGCATAATTGGGTTAGTTTCTGAAGTATCTGGTGGTATTTCTGGCAGTCTGCAAGAATAACACCGAAGATCATGGTAAACACTGCAAGGTCAAGGCCAAAGGGTTAAATTAAATTGGACCATGATCATGATGATGTATCGTCAGAGTACCTAATCGTCGACCCCTGCAAACGGCTGGGCAAAACATGAATAAACTAAAATGTGAAATGTGCTGAAATGTGTATTAGAAGTACTTTCAATGTGGTTTTTGTCAGATGTCTGATTTGCACAGCTGTATGGCAGTGTTTGCAGGGGTCGAGGATTAAGGACAGGGTCGATGATTAGGGCCTTATCGTGAAATAGGTCCCGCTTTTTTTCGTACGTTATGATTTTAGTACGTTATGATTTTAGGTACTTTATGATTTTAGTGTGTTTGCAGGGGTCGACGATTAAGGACAGGGTCGATGATTAGGGCCTTATCGTGAAATAGGTTCCGCTTATTTCGTACGTTATGATTTTAGGTACTTTATGATTTTATGAAAATAGGTTCCGCTTATTTCGTACTTTATGATTTTAGTGTGTAACTCCGTCCACCCCCACCACCACCCTCCAGGATTCTCCAAGATATAGAAGTTGACTGAAAACATAAAAATGGTGTTACTGTTTTAACTGAATAAGCCTCGTCATAATGTAGCGGGACCTATTTCACGAGAATGCCATGATTAGGTACCCTGACGATAGCACAGCAAGTCTAACCAACTGAATTTCATTCATTTCCATATTTTTCAAATCGATGCATTGCAGGATTGCCCTTTGGCCTTTCACAGTCCCTGTTGAACAGTCAGGAACAGATACAAATTTGGTAATTGTTATGAATTACCAAAATATGACATTTCAACATCGTTTAGAAATTACACAAAAAGGAAATGGCAAATATACATGACCATTTTGTGATATTTTAACAATTACCTCTTTTGGTAACTCCAGTCTTACTTTCTTGTTCAGATGCCTGCTGTGAATTGCATGCTGTGTACGGATTGCTACAAACTTGACAAAAGAGAGCTTACATCATGTGGTGTACTCTCAATAGATTTGTAGCAATCCGTACACAGCATGCAATTCACAGCAGGCATCCGAACAAGAAAATTGGACTGAAGATACCAAAAGAGGTAATTGTTAAAATATCACAAAATGGTCATGTATATTTGCCATTTCCTTTTTGTGTAATTTCTAAACGATGTTAAAATGTCATATTTTGGTAATTCATAACAATTACCAAATTTGTATCTGTTCCTGACTGTTGAAGGGATCGAACAAGGTTTGCCCCATATTTCATGACGAGCAACAAATTACTTTAGTTTGGGCTTGCTGAACAAACTTTATGATGGTTCGTGACCACCGTGACATTTTTCATAAATGATAACTTCATAAAGTCAACCGACGTGACGGTGATCTAGGCTCAAATTTGGATTTTTTTTCTGTTCGATACACGTAATTTGCCAACGAAAGTTGCAAGTTATAAAACACCCATATTTCTTACAAAACATAGTACGCTTTCGTTGAAGCATGTCGACTGATGTTTTGTTGCAAACTTCGAACACCTTCGCAGAGTCGACACCGCACCATGGAGGCTGCCATGTTGGATTTTGATGGTACATACTAAAATGTGTAAATGGAAAGAATAAATATGGTCACCCAAGCAAAAACTGCATGGCTGGCATGCCATACATGATATCACCAGATAACTTCATTGAGAAATTTTATTGATAATGTTGTGTTGTACATATATGTGATTCGATTTTACTATATACTAGTCTCCATTCGCTGGACCTATGCGTGTGCATGTGAAAAGAGGTTTTGGCCAAATAACAAACGTTCAATTATCATCTGCATGAAGATCATTACACCACTATCATTTTATGAGAAAATATCTAATCATTTATGTTATCGATATCACGTGATGACTAGGCAGCTTATAAGGAGATGATAAGTTGAATATTCAAGATGTCATCAATTTAGGTATATTACCTTGAAAATTCAGCAAAACCACCAAAAACAGTCACGAAAGACAGGACTCGGCAAGTACAGTAATTTATCAAAATCATAAATATCAATGGCTATTCACCAGTAAACTGTGATACTGGCGTAAGTAGGAACCATCGAAGCTACCACCTGCCAAAACAGGTCTTTACCTCGGCGCTCATGGGTTCCACGTACTCCATGCATGTTCGTTTCCAGCCTTCTAGGATGTACAGCGTTCAACAACACAGTGCAGCAATGTGTCATCTTCACAGACCAGTGTACGTGTCAACATCTCTGATGTTGTAGCATGACAAACGCGACATGTGAGAAAATCGAACACCATGTATGTCGCGTTTCTCACGGTCGAATGCTTATTATCGCCCATGTCGCATTTTTCACGGCTGATGTGATTGGTGGATAATATTTTATTCTAATCTGCTTTCAATATCCACATCATGGATTATTTGGCTTCTAAATACGTTCCAATTTAATCATTGTTGCAATAGGAAATGTAAACAGACACACTTGATGTCAATTTGTGTGTTTTGCCAATGGAATGCTTTGAACTCCTACTACCGTATCTTCTCACTCATGATCACCATTTGCACGACTTGAATGGAACGCAGCACATAACGCACCCAAAATCGTTCGATGTATTGGTCATATATCGCACCATAACCCCCCCCCCCCCCCCTGTTGTGCCAGATCGTCCACTACCACTCGATTTCAGCGCTGTGTCCTGATTCAATATTGCGTTGTCCATGAATTGGACGATAATATGGTCATGCATGTCGTGAATTTCACGAACAAAAGCTATTTCAATAGCTCCGCAGTTAATGTCGGGTATTTCACGGGCATGTCGCTTTTTTCACGGCGGAAATACCAACCGTGAAAAAAGCGACATGGTCGGATATTTCACGTGAAAAAAGCGACATGGTTGCTTTTATCACATGAAAAAGCCGACCATGTCGGGGTTTTCACAATATTCGGTTTTATCATGCAGCAATGTCTTGCACAGTCAACCCATCGCTGAGTCTAAGAAGACAGTTGAAGGTAGAGGAATGAAGTCAACACAGAAGCGACCCAAGGTCAGTTTCTGAGCCTACCTCGTCCAGGTTGAGTTACTCAATAGATGGGATGAGAATTATGCGGCTCTGGAGCTGGCCACTAGCCTGGCAGAGCAGCTGGCAGCCTCCTCCCCACCTGGAGCAGTGGGAGCGAAAGAACTACAGCTGTTTG
Source organism: Terebella lapidaria (assembly GCA_949152475.1). Lineage (NCBI taxonomy): Eukaryota > Metazoa > Annelida > Polychaeta > Terebellida > Terebellidae > Terebella > Terebella lapidaria. The sequence goes on from OX424555.1 coordinate 77,257,090, forward strand.
ACACAGGCGCTGATCAACAGATTCCAACTAGAAAATCAGACAGTGATATCCAAGTCTGAGTTGAAATCCAAAAGGTGCAGAGACAGTGAGGCTCTTATTGAGATGGCCCAGAACATACATGCCTGTTCCGTGAGTCATGTCTCACTCTAGATACATATATGTACTCGCATTTGTGTCATCCTGGCTAGGCAGGCTGCGCTGCAGGGTGTAGGTACCCGTGGCCAGTTTAAGGTGTGCACGGGATTGCATGACATTGGTCACCAAGGATCTAACCATATACAACAGGAGTGAAGTTTGATGGAGTGAGAGGAGGTCTATGTGCAGGTTAGAGAGTGTCAACTTGGCTTGCACCTCTTGTTGGAGGTTCTGCTCGTGGAAGGCATAGCAATCTTTTTGACCAGTGTCTTCCATCGAGCCTTCGGTATCGGGGTTTCAAACAATTCATGCGGAGATGGCAGGTCATAAAGTTGTGCAGCATCTCTCATGAAGATGAACCAGGAATTCGTTCTGGCACCCTTCACCGCCAGCTGTCGTAGGCTGATTTGGTGCATGATGGTGTCTGGTGATCGGGTGATCGCACCAAGCAGTGACAGTGTCTTGATGCGTAGGATGGCAGTGATCGGTGGTATCCCGGTGAGCAAGTGGATGGCCTCTGAAGCTGTGTGCTGTTGCTTAATGATTTGCGATGGTAGCGTTCAAGTGCTACCATATACGTCCTTCTAGGCCGTATGTACATCGAGGGATGACATAGGTGAGATACATCTGGTGCACAACAGTGCGGCTATCGCCGTTGTTGCCATGGAAGACCGAACCGATCAAGGCATAGGATACTTGAAGTGCAGTCTGATGCAGTCTTATGCAGTCACTGATTATCTTCGATGAAGCTCTATCTTTGGAGTGCCTTCCTACACCAAGGTGCTGGCATGACTGGGATATGGACACCACTGTGTCTCCAAGCATCCAGGAGTACTTCAGGTCCGTGTCTGATGGCTTGGCACTGTAGTTCACCAGAATCATGGACTTAGGGTGAATGGTGTATTGCTCATCTTGGAAGTATTCCAGGATTATCTCGAGAAGCTGGAGTGCATCTTCATCGTTGGTGACAACCAGTATGTTGTCAGCACAGGTGGGGCGACCATTTGGTATGGGCCTATCTTTGTGCCGAGGCCAGACTTAAGAGCCATGTTGAGTAGATCGTTGATCATTGCCTGGTAGTCATGGGTCGACAAGGGGCAGCCTTAGCCCACACACTGGGAGAGCTTGACTGGTCTGCTCAGGGAGTCGCCAACGGGGACTCTGATGGATAAGTTGTCCAGCAACATCTTTCTTAGGAGCCATTTGTTGTCCATTCCATATATATGTAGTTTCCTCATCAGGGAGTCATACCACACTATTTTAAACACTTTCTGAAGGTCAAGGGCTGCAGCAAAGGTAGGGAATTTTCATGTCCTTGGACCCAGCAAGTATCTCAATGAACATCAGGGAGCCCCAGGATTGGGACATGCCTTGAGGTGTTCATCCCGTGCCAGCATTAAGTGTTCAATTATCTTCCTGATCATTTGAATGAGGGATATGCCTCGGTAGTTCATTTGAAGAGTGTCCTTCCCCTTCTTTGGCATGGGTATCATGGTTCCAGAATGCATTTGTTGGGCTATATATCGCAGGACCATCATGTTGGTGAGGAGTTTGGACAAGTGTGGTGCTACCCTTGCTACTAGTTTGAAGTGCTCAGCCTGGAGCTCTGAAGGGTTGGCTGCTTTGCCAGAGTTCAGCTTGCGTATGGCGTCCAGGGTCTTCTTCACCATTACTGGGGCTGCGACATGGTCACTAGATTCACACAGGTCAGGGCCTTAATCGTCTCAGTGTCATACTGGATCCTGGTTCTGCATTCCTTATTAGAGTCGGGATGGCAGTTAGGGGTTCCAAGTTTGTGGAAGTATGCTGCCCAGGCTTCAGTTACTTCCTCTTCATCAGATATGACTTGGCCATCAACGGACAGTGTCATGCTCACAGTGGTGCTGTTTCTAGATAATTGCCTGGCCACGATTTTGTGGAAGATTTAGTCTTTGTTGGAGTGCTTTGACATCATCTTTGACATCAGTTCTTGTCCTGGCTTTTTGTATCCTGAAGGCTTGTCTCAGTAGCTTTCTGGTCACTCATCTGGCTACTGAAGTTGGGTGTAGGCCATTAGGTTTGCCGGCGGCCTCCCAAACCGTCGGCAAACCTTGTTTTCTTTGTGTGCAGCCTTGATATGGGCAGACCAGGTCTTTTCCGATGTGGTTTGGTTGTGGTACATGGGACGGAGAATTTAGCAGCCGATTTCAGTGACTCAAATAAACATCCAAACAGCTGGTCAACCACCTGCACTGAATATGGGGGTTTCTCTGGGGCCCAGGTCAGACTATTGTCAAGGGTGATGTTGAACTTGGATTGTCTGCTTTGTCCCAAAATCAGATGTCGATTAGAGTCTTCTTAGATTTCTTCTTCGGAACGGCAGTGGGGTTGACATCCAGGAGGAGCTAGGCCGACACTAGTACATGTGCAGATGTACATCTGGCACCTCTGTCCATGAACCTGTAGTCTGCAATGGTAGTAGCATCCGTTGCTACAATATAATCGATGGTGCTGCTTGAGGTGTCATTGTGATGATAACAGCTTGGAGTCTGTGATGGGTCAGGAAGCTGGAATTGTGCTTGATGAGGAACTCACAACGCACTGTATCTCTATGATGCCTTGGGTTGGTAATGTTGGAGTTGAAGTCACTGAGTAGAATGATTCCGCAGTTGGTAGCTGGGTATTTGGTGATCATGTCTAGTACCAGGAACCCCCGTAAATAAGCCCTGGGAGTATTTAAAGAAGATCGCCCTCAGAGAACTTTGAAATTGGAATCGAAAATACGCCCGGGGGCGTATTTTGGGAATATACTTTTGAACATTTTCGTGAATATATAGTGGACCTATTAGGTCGTGCTGTCGGACGTGCGTACGTCCGGACCCTTGTGTGGACCTTACATGTTAAATTTCCTATCTCAAATAGCCACACATGTTCGAAAAATAGACACACAAGAAGAACTTCACTCACAAACAGATGTTGTGTGGCTTTTTTAAGTCACACAAGTATTTTTCCTAGTCACACAAGTATACTCTCGTTCGCCCCAATACTGCCTATATCGTTAACAGTAGCACGGTGCATTTACATACATGTGTTATGTAGATTCCTCACATCCTGGAAAATATTACTACTGTCGATACAGCTTTGGTAAAAAAGAAAATCACGAAATTTGTTTCCCCAAAAATATGATACCGCAGAGAGAATATTATAGCAGCTGAATACTATATGTAGGTATGAAATGATGTCAAATGCATATATTATATGTAGGCCTCGGTAGAACAGTTAACTTACATTATTTATTGGTACACTGCATGGGAAATACAAAACAGTATAGGGTATATCTACGTTCACAGAAGAAACGACCTCATCATGCTCATGCAAATCGGCATCCAGTGGATCGAACGCAAATATCTTAATGCAATGTTCTTAATTACAATTAGGTGACAAGTGGATACAATTAATTAAAATTAGGTGACATACACGGATATAGTGATAGTTTTATTCCTGGTCCTCCAGAGCCTCTCCATCATCGACTGCCTCGTCTCCCGTGTCACTCTGAGACTCGTCTTTGTCGTCGTCAAAAGGATCATCATCTGCGGCAAGTAAATCGAGGCATGTGTCTGGCAGGTTGATCATACGGCATAGGCGTACGTTAAGATTCTGATCCGGAATCACTCCGCCGTGAGTAGCAATCCCACAGAGGGTGAATGACTGGTGAACAATATCTACGTTTATGTTGAGCAGGGCTTGCGACACCATGTCAAGGATTTGTTCATAGGAAGGCCGCTTGCGATTTTCCCTTTGGCGTATAGTGTTTTTCCCCATGTTTTAGCCACTCGTCCCACTCTCTGCGCATGTACTGCTTGAAAACTCCATTGGGGCCTCCTGAGACGTCAAGCCGTTGCAGGCATGATGTCCCTTTGGGAGGAATTGTCTTCACCTTCACGTTCAGTTCCTTGAGACTACCAATCACTCTCTCCATCATATGGCTTCTGTGGTTGTCCATCAGTAGCAACGACAATTCGGTAGCAAGGAAATTGCCTCTAGCCTGAAACACGGTGTTGACCCAGATGAGCATCAGGTCCTTCGCATCGAACCTCCGCGAGAGACAACGAGCTTCAGGTTTGCTGGGATGGTGCACTTCGGAACATTTACGAGGCCTTTCAATATTATCATGGCCCTCAGCATCCTACCATCAACACAGGCGCACAAGACCACTGTGTACCTTGTCTTGTCACTGACGGTGTGAACCCCATCAACGTTCTTCTCTCCAACGAAGTCGAGTGTTGTGTCGCTGACCATATCTATGCAGCAAGGTGTCTCATCCATGTTGAAATGCAACTGTCTCCGTAGTCTGCTGACAGCTGTTGTACGCAACAGAGGTGATCTCTAGCGATGTCTCGTTGTAAACGCGGATCCTTGTTGTCCTGTTGGCCATGGTGTGTTATCCTCCTGTTAAAGACGTTTGTTACGCCTATACATATTCGTTCAGGGCATATAGATATCTATGAATCAAGAAACATACGATTAGGAAAGTACATTATGGTAATGCCAAAGAAGTGTACGTTCTTCAAAATTACCTGCAAGTCAAAGAAGAATATTTAAAACGTAGAAAACTGAATTACGAGGTCTTAGTGGCAGACTTACCTTGAAGTGATGTTGTGCCGCTTGCAGAAGCAATATATCCAATGTCACCAGAGACGATGTTTTCCGCAATACCCAGCTCCCCTCTGAGTTCAGTTGCCCGCGACCGAAGTTGACGATAGTTGACGATATGTTTTTTCTCTCACTCTTAACATACCGATTGTGTAAATTTTGTCCATGGATTTTGAGTTTAGTCTTGTGGATTGTTTGGTGTTTGGTATCATACTTGTCTTTACAAAACCAGGAGACCAACTCAGCTTCCAGTTGAGGGACTAATGCATTGCGACCACTTCTACCCTAATGATGTCTGTTTCTTTTCGAGTCAGCATACGTCTCCTCACTCTTGATCCATTCCCGTATGCGCTTTCTGTCTATATTCAGGTCTCTGGCCGCCTTGGTCATATTTCCACCAAAATCATTCCTGACGCGAGAAATGACATCAAGTTCTTGCTGTATTGTATATGATTTCCTAATTCTCAATTGCTGCGCCATGTTCACTTATCATAAGTCCGACACTATTGATGGTAACTTCGCTATGTGTTTCGAATGTCCAATAAAGATCAATAAGACCGGAATTTCTAGTCCACCTTCTGGTAAGTCCGAACGTCAGTAGCAAGAATCGAGCACCTCTGCTTGTATTACTCCACCTCTACGAATAAGGCGTTGCATACACGGCTCTGTTCACGTGGAATGTGCCCAATAATAATGTTATTGTCCTTGACTGCAACGGCGTGTTTGTCGTATATATTTATAGTTTCAATTTCTGTTTATAAAATGTGTCCCTTCTTTGGTGACCAGAATGTGCGATATACATGGAAACCTCTAACAGCACTATCCAAGAATGACACATCAAGAAAACCATGTGCTTGCATTTTTTTGGCAGACTGGAGGACATATAGCAGACGCCGTACATTTGAATACCGTAGGCCTGATCACAAGATTCATGATCGTACAAAAAACCACAGATACATGCACACCTAGAACGGTAGCTATTAGTAACGTTTATACGCTAGATAAGTGCACAACTAGAACGGTAGCTATTAGTAACGTTAATACGCCCATGGGCCAATTGTTGGGAGGGCTTATTTACGGGGGTTCCCGGTATGACATCGAGATTCTCAAGGGAGTCGTCCTCCGCTCCCTTGGGTCCACAGCATGGCAGGTATGCAATGATGATCACCACATCACTGGGGCCATCTGTCTTGATCTTAGTGGTGGTACATCTGTTATTCCCGGCGTCCAGAGATGTGACAAGTGGGGTGAGGCGGCGGAGCAGGGATTAAATTGCCAAGAGTGTGTTTTTCGTATTCAATGTGCGAGTGTTCCTGGACAGCTACAATGCTACGGTCGTGTTGAAAATTCAAGAGCTGAGCAGGATTCTTTCAGGGCTCCATTTATATTATTTAGGTGATGGCCTGATGTCATTCTGGCTGTGTACCGATTTGTACCTCGGTTGGTGTGAGGCTCGGGCTGTTGTCGTCAAGGAGCTCATGGATGTGGTTTGGTTGTGTGCTGGGTTCTGCATTAGATAGCAGGACATGGGCCCGCTTTCTCTGCACGAGAACAAACAATAATCCAGAATCAGTCCATATTCAATCCGTAATTTATACAAAATATTTTGACGCAGTTTCGAAACACCATAATCAGTTACATTTATGTATTTTTTGGTAATATTATGTGTCAAATATTTGAGTGGCTGCGTTTGTAATTTTAATATTGAATAATATTGTCTAAAACATAATTTTTCTGACGGGCGTTGTTTCGAATAGCTAGCCTAAAGTTTTGCTCATGACGTCATGGGCGGGTCAGCGAAAATGGCGGAGATTAGGATGTTGGTTTGTTGCAATTCTTATGATGAAGAAAAAGCGCAGCGCAGCCGTAGTAACGCGATTGATAAGGCAATCAAAGCAGAGAAAATACACTTCCGAAGGACGGTGAAAATATTGTTATTGGGATCCGGTGAAAGTGGAAAAAGCACATTCTTGAAACAGATGAGGATAATTCATGGTCAAGAATTCGGAGAGGAAGACTTGCAAGTTTACAAAGCAATTATTTATGGAAATGTTTTGAAAGGCATGAAAGTTTTGATAGATGCCAGAAACAAGCTACACATACCATGGGGAAGTAAGGAAAATTCTGTACATGCAGACAAAGTCTGGTCATTTGACAATAGTATCCAGTTGGAACAAACCATCTTTTCGCATTATGTCTCCGATATAGTCGAGTTATGGAAAGACAGTGGAATAAAAAATGCCTTTGACCGTCGACGAGAATTTCAGTTGGTGAGAAGCTTTTCAGTGATAAAACTTCACTTTGTGAGTCAAAATGGTTTTAGCTAGATCCGCATAATCCAGTACTGAGTCAGTGAGTGTACTTGTTTGCCTGTACATGCTGTATTGTGTATGTTTTACAAAAATATAGATCTCTACACATAACAGAACTTTTCTTACAAGGATTTAGCTTCTGCGGTTTTGTACCTGTTTTATGTAGAATAATACTAAATCTATACTAGTGCCATAATTGTTTGTTTAAAAAGAGAAACATATCCCCCAGTCGAAGAGCACCATCTTCTTTTGCAGACAAAAAATTATACTCCATATTCTATTTTAATTGAATTTAAATCATTTATTCATTGATATGACTACATCTTATGCATACAAAGAACAGTGATCCAAACTTTTCATCATGTTCACCCTATTCTTCACGCTATAATCAGTGTATAAATGTCCTTAATTTCTCATCGCAAGGTCTTTTACAGTTCTTAATATAACTAGGCTATTTTTGCAACAATTTCTAATAAGAGATCTAAATTTCTTTAAGAATTTTTTACTGGGTATTATATCAATGATTTCCAAAAAAATGTGTGTACAATGTTGCCTATTTTAATGTGCTGTTCTTCTCTTAGGACCAATACGGTACTAGCACATCATACAGTACTGGGGTACCTTGAAATATCGTGGAGATTTAATATTATGGTTTTGTTTTATCCATGCAATCTGTATTGTATTCACAGTAAAGAAATATTTACAGTAACCAATCAAAACAAACAGTATGGTGCTCAGTACAGTCTGGACAATATATGATGTGCTGGAGCAAACATACCATTTTCTGTATTCTTGCAGAAATACAAAAGATAACATTCAAAATATTTTAATATATGACCTGTAAAGAATTCACAGGTTTCAGAGTTTACAAATACGATAATGTGTATTTTGTACTGACAACAGGAATACAGTTTCTTGTATTTCTATAACGTATTTTTGCAGGAATATGGAAAATGGTATTTCTGCAGAAATACACTTTTGCTATTATATTGTCTGGACTGCAGTATTAGATAACTTTTTTTTATCAAAGAAACATTGTTTTCCTGCTCAGATCATAAATGTATTTGGGAGCATATGTAGAATTAAGTGTCACTGTGGGCATGGTGGGGAAATATCACAACCACCACCCAGCTATATCTGCTCCATATGACCAGTTTTTGGCCAATCACAGCCTGTGTGTCAGATTGTCTGCTCATACTCTATCCTACATTGCATGATTACAACCCTGAATTTGTTACTTTATATTGACATATCTGTAGTTCATTCCAATTGCCGTTTGTTTGCTTCTCAGAATTGACATTAGCATGACATTTAATCTTAATACCGTGTTGGTCCTAATAGTGGCGCATGCCCTAATAGTAGAGCGCCCCCCTCTTTTCCCCCAAAATATTCGATTTTTGTAACCTTGTAACTGACTTAATATCTTTCCAATAAGATCTTGAAGTGTTCTAATCCACATAATTATGTTATTTGAATCATAATAAAGGGGATTGAAGGCTATAGGTGTATTATTCAGTGATTTTCTCAATTTTGACCCTAAGTTTGAAGTCATTTTTGCGCGCGCTGCTGCAGGAGGTCTTGCTTTGGCTCGCCATGCTACTATTAGGACCAATATGGTAATCTTTTCCACATTGATCGTATCTGAGGATGATCATTGAAGTCAAAAAGAAATTCACTGTATTTCAGCAATTTCATTTCATTCTAATCATCCTGAACGATGGATATAAATATGATATAAAATGATGGATATAAATATGATTTTTCAGTTATTTGCTGTTGTTTCTCTTCGAAATTATTAAGAAAATCGACTAAGTTCTTTCATTTATGATAATACCATGACCCAAAAGTAGATGTAATCAGAAAGTAGAACAATGTGGAATGTTTTGCCTTTCGACAGTTACCATTGATCCTGTTGATCAGTTACTTTACTGATCAAAGACAGCAATACATATCAATATTGTTTTGCTTCATAGTTCATGTATGGTTATTTTTTTTATGGTAATCCTTAGGTAACATAAACAATGTCATTGATTTTGTACAATATTGTAGTTGTATTATGTACAATATACATGTACCGTATGCATGACATGACCGACATGCACCATGTGCAATGGCAATCGCCTGAGTCATTAATCATATTAACTAGTATGATATTGCTTATATGATTTAATGATACACGTATTAATTTTGCTGATTTCAGTCAAGTATACAACAGTGAAAAAACGAAAGGCTGATCTCCAGCTTGGGACCAGTGGGCTTCCACATCATGTTCAATTGAATTATAAATCTGTCATCTTAACATGCTTAAAGACAAGGCTATGATGTGGTAGTGACAGAATGTCTAGTTAATGATGGAATATGTCGTGCCGTTTCTCTTCCTGAGGAAAAATGTACAGATAGTACTTCTAGAGCTAACTTTGTACACATGTGAAACGAAACTCGGACATGGAAAATTATCTTGCTGATTGATCTGGCGGTGTTTGTGCTCTAATCCATTTAAGCTCTCAGTCAGAGAACGTGTTGATTATTCCTGATTCTGGTTTTACGAGTTTGGCTCTAAATAACATGGTTAAGAACTTGGCAAGAAGACTTAGTGTTAACACGGCTAATCCACAACATTTACCATGTTTAAAGTAAACTTCGGCACATAAAATGTTCTGGACAATATTCTTCAAAACAGAGCTATTACTTGACTATTTATGAACATTATGAAAAATTAATGCTAATTGTGGAATCATGTTCATGCATGCCAATACTGTGAAGTAATCACTACATACATAAATCATGATATAATGCATGATATATAGATCTGTTATTGCATAACTGTTCCCTGTTTTTAGTTAAATTGGGATCTCTGGTCTTTCATCAGTAACTGGTGTCTGGTGAATGAAAGAATGTTGCTCATGTGATGTTTGTGAAATCTTTTTATTATCTTCTTTACAGGGGGACTCTATCAAGTATTTTTTGGACAACTTAGAAAGACTAGGACATCCAGTAAGTTTTGTTATGTATATTGGATTATTAGCCATGATTTGTAGCTGATTGAATCATCCATAATCATGGAAATATGTACATGTACTGGTATTCTCGGTCTCCCTGAGTACGTTAGTTTCAAATGATTATAAATTCCTCTTGTGTTTTGTACTGTCTAGAGCTACATTCCGACGCGACTGGACATCCTGCACTCACGGAAGGCGACCCAGGGAATCTACGAGCTGGAATTTGATATCCGAGGCATCCCGTTCCGCTTTATCGACGTCGGGGGTCAGAGATCACAGCGTCAGAAGTGGTACCAGTGCTTCGAGGGTGTGACCTCCATCCTCTTCCTTGTCTCATCCAGCGAATTTGATCAGGTCCTGTTTGAGGATCGACGCACAAACAGACTTGTGGAGTCGTGCAACATCTTCGAGACGATCGTCAACAACAAGGCATTCGTCAACGTGTCGATCATTCTGTTTCTGAACAAGACGGACTTGCTAGAGCAGAAGATCAAGGTGGTCAGTATCAGGGACTACTTCAGCCAGTTTACAGGAGACCCCCACAAGCTGGAAGACGTGCAAGCCTTCGAGCTGGGACTGTTGGACGCACAGCGCAGGGAGCGGGTCAGACCGCTTTTCCACCACTTCACCACTGCGATAGACACGGAGAACATTCGCTTCGTGTTCCAGGCCGTCAAAGACACCATCCTGCAAGACAACCTCAGATCCCTGATGCTGCAGTGATTACGGCTTTCCTGCCAGCCTCCGATCTACCATCAGATATCATCTTCCCACCAATCATTGCACATCTCGCGGTGGCACTCCGCTCTCGTGACTTCAGTCTGTCCACCCGCCCGCTGTACGGAGCGTTGTGGGCTGTACTCTCACCCCAGTCATGCTTGTTTGTTGATGGTTGTACTCTTATTGTTGGTACTAGTATATTTTGACAGTGTCAAGTGTTGTTGTCGGTCCAGTTAAAACTGTCGCTTTTATAGGATATATTTTGATACAAAAAATACCATAAAAAAAATAAAACGAAAAAAAAACATACATGTCTAATTTTTACAGATATGTAACTGTTTTTATGCATGAACAATTCTGACTTTACTACTTAAAGAAATTAATCATTGGTTCTGTGTTGTGTGAACATCGTACCATTCTATAGATTGCTACTGGTGAATTTATATAATATGCAGCGATAAAATTTTGACAAAACCACCACCCAACTTGTAATCTGTTGTCAGATATCATCCTTGCACTATCACTACGATCAGTATTGATTTAGAGTCCTAATTTGATGTTGCTGATTCCACTTGTAGTATTGTAGGATGAAACCTCTGTTTATGACCTCTTCCCGAAAATTGTTTTCTCCATTGGAGGAAACTAGTGGCACTACGCAAATCTTTCAATAGAACATGATATGCAGCTAAATCACCAATTGTAAACCACTTTATGCAGTTCAGAGTCCCCTGATCGGTATTGGTGTACTGGTACTAATAAGTGCATGAGGAAATTGTAACCAAACACTGTTTTATAGTAATATATCACTGATGATTACATTTTGTATTTACTTTATCATGTTTATAATGTGTACAGTATTTGTGTTATGATTGTGTGTATGGCATATAAACTCCATTTTGCCTAGTCTTTCTTTGCGGTTACTGTCTGTTGGTTTCTTATATAGGCTTTCAAAATCCAGAGACCAATGGATCTGATACCAAGCATTACTGTCACGGCCTTATATCTACACTCCAACTTGTGTGTTTCACCTTTGTGGCATTACAAAAATGAGCCTCTTGGTTATCAATCAACATTCTCTTTGTGGAGTTTAACTGCTAAACATCAGCAAACATTTGTTTGCTGAAATGAACATGTTCATCATCACATTTGTATGGTTTGAATGACGTAACTCCGACGTAAATGCTGTTATTCCGACGGTATTACTGATATTGTAGGGTCATTTAGTCGTTAGTGAGTACTCTGTATGTCTGTTGGATATCACCATCTGTTTTCTGATGGTCACAGGCATCGCTTTGATGTGGTATATATTATCATACAGTTCTGGTAACTGAAATTGTCTATCACATGTTGCAAGAGAATATGTATGGCAAGCTGGCATTCCATATTGAGAGTGGAATAACATAATGTAGTAATGGATTATATTGTAGACGTAGTAGCAGTTCGAGGCAAACAACTTCAGTGCCATGACAAAATGTACGTTTCTAGTGCTTTTGCAAAGTATATCAACAAATGTAACTTGATTATCGCTGTTCCCACGGATACGAATGCATGTTATTTGGGTATTACTGGTATGTGGCATCTGTTACAAATAGCCACATGATCAAACAAGGATAATCAAAATACGTAAAGATCGGTGCTACTAGCTCTTCGAAGTGTCACTCCTCTACAGGTTGTAAGCTATATTGACAAATCATTCATGAGGTCACAAAGTACACATGTATTACATTGTATATATTTCAATCATTTGATTGGGCGTTGTTTTTGTCTAAAGGGGAGCATCATTGTGAAAGATGAGGAAAAATTTCTAAGTGATATATTGTAATGTAATAGTATGATTGTAGTGATAATAGTATGGTTTTCGAAGTCATCTAAGGTACTAGATAAGATATAATCATGTTCACATGCTATAACTTATATTGATATATGCTAAATACACAGCAGTTTTCACTTGCATTGGATGGCAAATCAAGTGGATTTTTTTCTCATTATATACAATATGGACCTTATACTGGTCAATATGTTTTATTATTCTAAACAAAACTACAAAGTATAAATTTTCACTACTGGGACAACTTTGAAAGATTCATTCGTTTTGTGTGAAGGCCTCATTGTCTGTATATATAATCATGGTTGGTTATTGATGTATGAAAGTCTGCAGATGAAATTATGCTGTTGCATAGATTTCTATAATTGTACAATTTTCTGTTTGTACAGTTTCCTGTTATTGTGTACAGTTGTAGCAGTAGTTCTAACTGTAGTTGTACATGCATTCACTAAACTTCCCACTATGGAAATTACAGGACAAATTCAATGTTGTGAAGTTTGGCAACAAAGCAAAGTTATGGAAAGCCCAATCTTGGTACATGTATCAAATTGCAAACTGTTTTATTGTTAGGTACCTGGTACATGTACATATATTGCAAATTTCGAATGGTTTTTCGCAATATCAGTGACAAGACAAGTGTTACTGTTTTTCGGCTGTTTTCAGACAATGATTTGCACGTCATCTACACTTTCAAAAAAATTTAATCTTTTATGTGACTGGTACTTCAATTTGAAAATATACCATGCTTTATCTAGGGGTCGGAGATAAAATGTAGACATTGGTTAGGGTACAATAGTAGTTTTTTTCGTAGATTATCACCTTTGCTCAATGTTTGTTGCAGAAAAGAACTTCCAGTGTTGGTTTGTGCTCAAGTCCGTATTGTGTTCTTTGGTAAGATATGCTGCTGTTAGTTTCTAACAAAAAGTTGAACTAATGAATCAGTGACTAACACAGGTACACATGTATTGTTGCAAAGTTATATACCGGTATTGTGGATATTGTGGCTTTGTGATCGTCACGCTCTAAGCCTTGTTTGTCATCTAATTTAGCCTACAGTATATTTTGAGATAAGACCACAACAGCTATTACTTTTGGTTGCCATAATGCTGATTGGAACAATGATCAAGACATATCCAGTGTTAGCGACTTTCGATGTTGGCACCATCAGTTATTTGGGACTTTAGGTGGTATATAAACATTATGTGTTCAGCCTCTAGAGAATTATTTGATGTATAGAAGGTAATGAAACTAAATAGTAAATTTTTCCACACTAAAAATAACTAGTCCGTAACATTTTTCAGTGACTGAAATGACATTGGCTGGAAAGTGAAGTTATTTTATCTGCCTGTGCATTTTTTGTGCAATAGTGAATGATTACAGGACATCAGGGAGATACACCTGTGAGTCCAGAGTGACCAAAGAGCATCTAATTAGGTACTGTGCAAGTATTCCACTACTAATACTATTTGTTAAAATATCAAATCATACTTTGATGGTATTTTGATGCCAGACACCTTGAAAGTATGTCGGTGGTAAAAAGCAGCAGTCCACATGGTTTTGTGTGATTCCGAGTCCCTCTCTGGCCGTTGTTCACAAGTACATGTACTTACAAAAGTATTTAACATGTTCCTGTGTGACGCAAGTCTTATCAGCATTGCCTGTGCACAATCTTACAATGAACTGCTGATCAAAGTTGTGAGTTTCTCAAGCGAGATATCGGTATACAGGTATAGACTGGAATGACCTAAATTTTGGTGCGGGTAACACTACCTACCAGGCACAAATGTTGCTGAATTGTTGCAGTGACTTCCTTGTAAAACATACAAGTTTTATTTCCTTCATGTCAAAAGTGGAAGCTATATGTACATTTCCAAGTGTGTGTTACTTTCAGTTTCATTTTTCGTATGTGACAAGGTGCCATTTTGTGTCAATGTTTTTGTACAGAAGTGATATTTGTAATCATTTGTAAATGTATTATCAAAGTATACATAAATATGTACAGCAAAAAATTGCCCATTCAGTGCCATTTTAATGAACTTGACACTGAAATTATTATGTAATATTGTTTTTGAACAGCTAGTCTTGGTTTCTTTTCTGAAAATTTTTCGGTGTACATCATAGCATAGAAAGACATATTATCCAAATCTGAATATCAAAGGTTATGAATTGGTGTACCAAAAATGCTTACCTTTCTTCATTCCTACTGTAAATGTGTTTTATATTGTAAATGCTATCACCGTGGTCAGACATGCATGAAACTATCTGTGATGTTCCACACCAGGATTATCAAGTTTGTAAGAGACAGGTCTGCAAAAAAACAATTCTGAATAATCTATTCAGGATGACAAGCCCAACATAGTTACAACACAGAAACATACATGAATTCTACATATATCTCTTATGATTACAGTTGTCTGACGCTTGTTTTGTTTCTCTACATGTACCGGTATATTGTAGGACCTTTTGCTTATTGAACTTGTGTAATAACGTGTGCCTGTGAACCTGTAGTGTCTTGGTCATTTCTTAGTGGAATAGATATCCCTTCTTTTATTGCATTATTGTATATAATTGATATCATATGCTATTTACTATGGGTAACCATTGTGTATGTAGTATTAACAATAGTTGTTATATATATATAATGCAGTGACCATTCAAATTTTAGGCATACATTGATGCTTGCCTGCTCACCATATTTAAACAGTTCTCGTTTTCGTGGAATGATCATTTCGTCGGATCTGTGCGTTTAGTTATGGTCATCTATATGTAGGTTCACTTTTACTCACACTATAGAATTGAATGTTGGTATGTTTCTGAAGGGTGTGCTTTGATCCGAGTGCCATTACTCAGCAAATATTGTCCGTTGTTATACTTCAAAGATAAATTGTTACTCGTTTTATGAGCACACAATTGAATGTTTAACCAGTTACTTTCAAGTAATACTTGTAACACAAGGACGATCACCACTCAGCTTCTGTGTCCCTTGTTCTCTTTGTCTGTTTTCCAAACATTGTTACTCTACATTTCTGTTGTGTAAATTGAAGAGATTATTTTTTGTTTGTCTGAAATTATTTAGTGTATTTGTGAAACTGACATTGCAGGTATAATTCAAGTCCTTGATGGCCATTTTAATAGCCATATCTTAATAAAATACATATATGACAATATTTGTTTTCTTTGGGCATTCCACAATATAAAATTAATGACATAATGGCACGAAACTACTGATTAAATATACAACTCATGTATATCTGAATTTGCTGTAAAAATCTTGAACAACTCGTAAAAATTCTTAATGTAATTTTATTCTAGGAACTTCCAGGAATACACGGATAATGAACACTTAGCCAGTAGACATAATAGATCAGGAAGGAGTTGGTGTATCGGAATCTGTAACATTACACATTGGTGGCATGGTTGGTAGTCTCTAGAAGCAGATAATCCAAGCAATCAAAACAAGTCTGAGGTGGTCTTATTGTAGGTTTGTTTTCTTCATACAGTCAAGGAACCATGTTATACTACACATATCAGGTTGTTATTAGGATATAAATACAAATTTGCAGCAACTATTCACAGACATTGCACTGTTGAATTTGAAGCCTAGGATGTAACTTCAAAATTTAACTGAGCAGATCTAGCACAACATACATATGAAAAGTATCTTTATTGTAACACCCAACCAATATATGTAGAACCAGCTGAAGTTCCGAGAGTCCGACACCGATATGCACTCGGAGATCAGAATTACTGATGACATAGGCCAAACATGACACACAAAACTGTAAGGGCCAGAAATGCACATGCTTTCACAGTAAAATCACACAACTCAAGTAAGCATACAACTGGTATTGGCAACATACATAATAGTCATCATGACATGGGAAGCACCTTGCTAAAACAATCGATAGACACGTAATTATATCATATCTTTGAAATGCTTTAAATTGAGTTCATGTCACGAGCGAATTGGCACATTGGCATCAGGTAATACTGACTTAAATGCAGTTAAATGCTTTCTCAGAGTTATCTGCAAGCCCTTTGATAATGGGAACAGAGGGAAGTCCGGTTGCTGACTAGTTGAGGGAGCTTGCTGTACAGAGTCTTGATCTTCTCGTGAAGCTGGTTCTTTATAGTGACCAGAATCTGAAGTGCAGCCTTGCTCAGGCCCTCCAGGAGTTGAGCCGGAATGTGGTACAGCATCAGAGGCCTTGCTAGTGGAAGCACTGGTTTTGGGACCATTCAACTCAGGATTACCGGTAGCAACATCGAGCCATGAATCTAGCCTCGCAATCATCCTGAAACAGCCATCACTCATGATTAGTTATCACATTACGCTAAGAATATTGTAATATTCTGAACTAACAATTCCATGTACAACACTCCAGAAAGGTGGGGGTTATGTTATGCGGAATTAGCTACCAATATACTCCTCATTCACTGCTGACACCATGGAAATGTACCTAGGAGCATTTTCTGTGATGTGCTGCTTTGCTTCTTTGGCCCACACCACAGGAGGTCTTGTCGTTATCCTGGTCATGGACTGTAATGCACCAAGCAGTCAGTAAAATCTATACACGCCACTTGCTTCTCGCAATGTTAAATTTCTAGCACATTATTCTAGTGGAGGCAACTTAGTGGAGACCATTATTCTGTTCTTAGGAGTGGAATTATGACACTGATTCGGACAACTAGTAACAAACCTCGATCATTTTGAGCACTGCCATTTCATTGTACATTCGGCTATTCTCGATGCCGTGCTGGGAGCCTTTTTGTTTCTCATATCCCGCCTCATTGTAGTAGGGCTCAGGCACAAGGATCAGGCCTTGGATGGAGATCAACACTTGAAGGAGACTGGACTTGGCTGACCATACTTCTGTACCCTACATATGGCAGAACACGTGGGGCATGTAACAATGCTTCAACCACCTTGTAAAGTCTAAACTAAGTTTAATCAGTAGATTGTGGATTTGATACATTGTGTAGCTGACACAGTTTCAATGCTCAAAATTTCAAGCGGACAGCTGACCTTGCCCATCCAGGTGCCCAGGAGACTGACACAGACTTTGCCGTCCTCGTACAGGTTGGGATTGAGTCTGTCTGAGCAGAAGGCGATGTAGTGCACACGAGGCGGGTCCACTGGGTAGTCCTGCGGCAGCTGGATGTCAAAGAAAAACAGTCCGTCCTCGTACGGTGTGGAGGCCGGGCCCAGCATCATCACAGAATACAGGTCCTGACAAGATACAACACAAAGCTTAGGCTTGAGAAAACGTTTGAATGTCAAATGTCAACATTCAGAAAGCAAGCAGCCAGTGCACTATGTATTATCTTGTACTTACCATTCTGTTAGACGATGTACTTACCATTCTGTTGGAAAAGCCCTTGACGAATATATTATTCGGCAGGCCAGTTTTCAAGAGCTTTATCTACAATACAAAATGTGTACCGGTAAATGCATGATCTTACTGGAAAACATGTAAGAATTTATCCTAACCTGACTACACTGAGGTTTTGAATAGAAAATGTATGCTATCAGATCACTTACTTCTTTTCGAACTGCTGAGTTAAAAGCTTTTGGATCGCTTGGTTCACAAACTTCTTTGAAGAATTTGTGGGTCTCATCAGCTTCATCTTCTAATGTGAAACCTATAAATCCATCGCAATGGTCAAACCGGTCAAGGCAGGTGCTAGTACATGCAGTGTACAGGATATATCAGTTTATCATTCAAACTAGAAATCAAGGCCTAAAGGTGCCTTGGGACATTTAAACTGGAAATTTTGTTTATACCATAAGTTACGCGAAAAACATGAAAAAGTTTTACTTCCTATGATTGAAAAATGAAAACTAGACGCTTCCGGTCGCCTACGACCGCTTGGGTGTATCCCCCGTAGCACTATCATTCCTCATGCCCCAAATATATTACTAATAAGTGTGAAAAACTAGAACAAGGGATAGAGAAGAATACCAGAGAAATGTAAAATCTTAGGCCACAACTGTTTTTTTTTTTCCACCAAAATTGCTAAATAAATCTTTCAAGGTTATTGAAGGGCTAATTCAAGATCACCACTGAAACCACTGCATATGAATGTCCATTTCAACATGTTCGATAACAAAAACGAAATCACAGCCAGATCAAACTTTTCACCTGAAGTTATATTTCAACTCAGGATTTTTGACATACTTGGTTCCAAGTTGAAATTCAAAGTAAAAATTGACCAAAACTGCATTTCAGGATCATGAAATTGGAGCCAGATCGAACTTTTCACCATAAGTTATATATCAACTCATAATATGTGACAAACTTGTTTCCAAGTTGAAATTCAAAGTAAAAGTTGACCAAAACTGCATTTCAAGATGACGAAATTGGAGCCAGATTGAACTTTTTACTATAAGTTATATTTTGACTCATAATATGTATCAAACGTGGTTTCAAGTTGAAATTCAGAGCAAAAGTTGACCAAAACTGCATTTCAAGATGATGAAATTCGAGCCAGATCAATGTTTTAGTAAAAATGATGTTAACTTATCCAGTTACACCCAGATATCTCTACTGGACAAAACCTTTACCTTGTTGAGCTCAATAATAAATGTTTCTCGTCTTAACTGTTATTATTGAGGTCAATGATAGATTTAACTAGCAAAAATAATGTTAACTTATTTGGTTACAGCCATAAAATCTCTACTGGACAGAACCTTGACATTGTTGAGCCCAATGAAAAATATTTCTTGTCTTAACTATTTTTATCGTGGTCAATAATAGACTTAACTAGTAATAATAAGGTTAACTTATTCGGTTACACTCATGAAATCTGTACTGGACAAAACCTTCACCTTGTTGAGCTTGATAATAAATGTTTCTCACCTTAACTATTTTAATTGTGGTCAATAATAGACTTAACTAGTAAAATTAAGGTTAACTTATTCGATAATATCGATCTGTTTTCACTAAAAACATCAGTCCTCTATTCTGAACAAAAATCCAGTGCTATTTGTTTTCATAGTACAGGGTATTGGATTGATCACAGATGTTCAAGTTGGTATTTTAACGGTCGTAATAAGTTAGTCCGTTAATTAATTAATATTTATTCGATCATTCTGAAAAACGATAGGTTTCGTGTGAGGGTCTTTCTCTCCGAGTCTGTGCGATTTCATCATCATTAATTGAAAACTCCCACTCGTAGAGCGTTCACAAAGCCATGTGTGTTAAACAGGCTAATAAACAGGCTAATGTGTGTTAAACAGGCTAATGGCAACCAAAATCGATTGGTGTCGGGATCTTACCATAAGATGTGTCTGTATAAAAAATTATTAGAATCGGTTAAGATTTGCAACCTGTAGCGCGTTCACAAGAAAGTGTCTGCGGACGTGGACGCGGATGCGGCGCGACAAAGACAAATCCATAGTATCCGCCGAACTTCGTTCGGGGGATACAATTAAGACAACATATATCATCACCTTCTTTGTTCAAATCCAACTTGGCGAGCACGTCAGCTGGCGTCTGTGGAGTCATTGGAGTTTGGAGAGGTTCAGAGAGAGCATTCTTGCTTGCAGTCAAGTCCAGCGAAAGACCTGTCTTCTGAGGCGTGCTCTGAATGGATTGAGGTGGCTCTTCAGTCACTTCTTTCTTGTCGGAACTCTCCGCACTTGGAGTGTCTCGACCGTCGGCAGTATCTGACAATTCCTCATCCATGTCTTCCAGAATCTTGAGTTTTCCAGCAACTTTGAGGTCTTCCCACTTCTGGTTGAGATCAGACCTGAGTCGTTTCATGACAGTGGATAAGCAGCGACAGCAGAGCTTCACCAACAGTATCACTGTATGTCCTGGCTCTTCAACAATGGCTTGAATCCAACTATCATCATGTTTGACTGACTCTGACTCCTGGTTCTCTTCAGAGCACAGTCTCTGGATATTGAAGTACTCCAAAACTTCGCCGAGCAGGCTGCCATACTCCTGGCTTTGATCCAAGGCAGCATGCACCTTCTTCAGTATTTTGATTCGTTCATTTGTGGGAGAGCTATCAGAGTCGTCCTCAGTCCCATTGCTCTCAGTATCAAGCTCTGCATCTGCATCAACCTCTATATCAGTGGTACTACTTGTCTGATTTCCTGCCTCTGCAGAAGAGCTGTTCTGTTCTCCTCCCTCTGTTACAGAGCTTTTCACACCTTCAGTCACAGCATTTGAATGTTCCAAGTTGTTCTGCTCACTAGTCTCATCAATGTTTGAAGTTTTCATTTCGTTTTCTTCACGAGTTTCTGACTCTTGAGTTTCTTTGATTTCACTATTTGGGGAAGTTGCCTTTGCACTTTCTACTTCTGTGCTGTTCCCAACTCCTCCCTCTGCCGCTGCGTTCTTCCCCTCATCTTGTTCTCGCCCTGTGTTAGTCAGAAACACGTTTCTGACATGCCTGGACTGGCGTTCCTTTCTCTCTATACTCAGCATTCCACGTACAGCTTGAATGATTGTTGCTAACTTAGAGTCCTTGAAATATGTGGCCTTCAGTGTTCGATCCAGGTAGCGACATTGCTGATGAATACGGAGCAGTTCTTCCAGGATCAAAGGAACGGAATCGGAGTACTGGGCAAACCAATCTTTGTCATGCCTCCTCTCTACCTCCTGCAGTCCACTCATCACATTGTTCATGGTATGATCGAGGTCTACCTTCTGGCAGGCTTCCACAACCAACAAAGGAAATCCCCTGTAATGTATATAAATACAACATTGAAAAGTGATCCTTCCTTTCTCCAACATATATACAAATGTTGAAACATTTCTCTTGATTTCATATGATGCACTCCATTCTTATATGAGATATGATACACAATATTATAAGGTAGTGTTAAAAAGGAAGTTTTAACAAGTTTAAAACCAGTATTTATTACATACCTACCTCTATAATAAACACTTTGGGTAATCTTACCTTGACATTCAAAGAAGAGGAGAGGATTACATGTCACTAAAAATTTTTGAGAAAAATTTCCGTGACATCAATCCTTAACATTTTTGAAAAATTGAACCAAAATCCCTTCAGATCCCATGCGGTGATGTTTTACATCACGGGTCACATGACCCTAAACCGCCATTATTTTTCTCCCGAATTAAGGCGGGGAGGCGGGAGGGCACTCTTAGTGTTTATTATAGAGGTAGGTATGTAATAAATACTGGTTTTTTTTTTTTTTTTTTTTTTTTTTTTTTTTTTTTTTTTTTAATGGCTTAATGTTTATTTGAGACTCGTAGACACTTGATCACAAATACGTCACAAATACACACAATAGTGATACATATCACAAAATACAGTACAGTTATTTTATATATAAATTTTTCATATAATATATCCACGTACTCGAATAAATACATATACACATGTACGTACACGACAATTGCATACAAGACCAAAATTAGAGATATTAGATATAATTGGAAATAAACAAACATATGCTCATTTTATGTATAAACGATTTGGGAGAATCGGATCCTGAGTCGTCAGCAGCGGGTGGGCCGCCTACAACCGGATTCGCTTCACCCAAATTTGGAAATTTGTCATTTAAACATATATTTATTTCTACTCAAGATATACTCGATCTACACAAATACATGATTGTGTGGAGTACATAATACATAAACATATATTAACCTTTTATTCATTTTTCTACCATACGGATACATATATCCCTTATTTGTTTTTCATAGTTGTACAATGTTGTCAAATTTGCATTTTCAATAGATTTAAATAAACAAATACACCTCTTAGCAACCAATACCAGTAAATTAATTGTATCCAATTCTTCTTTTGTTAACAGGTTACAATTTAGTATACCTACAATTTTCATTTCATATGATAGTTCGAGATTGATGCCCGATATAAACTGAATATCATTTTCTACTAAATCCCACACAAGTTTTATCTTATTACATTCACAAAAGAAATGTTCTATGGTGTCTGTAGCATTACAATGTACACATTTGTTAGTTTCAGATATCTTTACTTTGAACAAATAACTCTTCGTCGGGTATATACATTGCAATATTTTCCATTGCATCACAAATAATTTTACTTCTCGAGTTACCGTTAACGCTAAACTCCACATATTAGATATCGATACATTAATTTCAAATTTACTAAACCAATGATTATGCACAGGTGTCTTCACCCTAGCCTTAACATAGAATTCTCTAACATCTTTCGTTTTCAATTTACTGATTGGGGAGCCATTGAAATATATATCCTTGTTTCTATTACTGTATGATAAACATGTTAACAAATTTGGCGACAAAGCATTTCTCACAATATTATATTCAAAAAGAGTGAGTGCGTTATTGCCTAGAATGTTTGCAACGTCATCATAACCATGATAACTAATACATGCTCCTCTATCAACCACATCAGATATATATACAAAACCTCTATCAAGCCATCGCTTTAAGAAAATCGGATTATTTTTGTATGTTATGAGATCATTATTCCATATCACTTCTGAAAATTTCCCAGTACCGTACTGTGGGTTTCTATCCTTTGTGTCCAGCCAGTCCTTAAGTAACTGGCGATAAAACGACGGAAAAAATCCCTCAATTCCCCTAAATTTTGTGAAATTTGTATTCATATTGAATACAATCAAACCCGTCCCGAATTTGTTCAAATATCGATTTGGTAGAATACGCCATGAGCCATTACCGGGGTTTAGTAATAGTTTTATCCATTTGAATGATAGGGACTTCTGCATATCGAACATATTGATCATATTTAAACCACCCGAAGCTATATTCTGTACAAGGACATCCCGACTAATTTTTTCCGTTGTGTTTTTGATATCATTTTCTTTGTAAACATGTTTTCTGTTCCAAATAAATTTAAAAAATAATGTGTTCAATCTTTCCAGAATTTTATCAGGCAGTCGCAAACCCTGCATGATATATAAAAATTGTGACATCAGAAGACTTTTTGTTAGCACAATTTTCCCGTATATAGATATATTTCGACCCATCCATGACTTCATTATCCCTTCGCACTTTGTTATTCTATTTTCCCAGTTTTCAGAAATATCTGCAGCAGGACGGTCGTTTTGAAATATTACACCTAATAGATTTATACGATTATCAGGGAAAATTTTCCATTTAATGTCCGCATAATGTTTCCGTCTGTATTTCCAACATCCGACCCATAGTGCTTCAGTTTTGTTACGATTGAGGTTAAGAAAAGATATCTCTGAAAATAAATCAATGATGCGTAAACTTTCGTCTATGGAGCTTTCGTCCCCCATGAGCAATGTTGTATCGTCGGCATATTGTAAAATTTTTATTTCTTTCCCATTGCGGTCTCTCGAAAGTGGAATTCCCCTGATGTTATTATTCTGTCTAATTTTACAGGCTAATATTTCGCACGCAATTATAAAGCAAAAAGGCGATAACGGACAGCCTTGTCTTATCCCACATTCAATAGGAAACCAGCTGGATAGCCAGCCGTTGTAACTTATAGATGTAATGACATCAGAATTAAGGACCCTGACCCAATTAATCATTTCCGGACCAAAACCAAATATATCAAACGAATTGAGAAGAAATTCCTTAGACAATGAATCGAATGCTTTGCTGTAATCTACAGAAATTAGCGCCCCAGGTATATTCAATTTATCCGTGAATTCTATGACGTCATCAACGGCCCGGATTACAATTCCAGAATGTCGCCCTTTGATAAATCCATTTTGGTCTTCAGCTATTATGTCGGTCAATGCCGGTTTTAACCTATTTGATAAAACCTTAGCGAGAATTTTGTAATCGGTATTTGTTAGACTTAGCGGTCTCCAGTTAGTAAGTTCCTCTCTAGGTTTATTCTTCCCTTTATATAATAAGATCATTATTCCACGTCTTTGTGATAAGGACATTCTCCCGCAATCATAACAATATTTGTAACATTTTAGTAGAATGTTTTCAATTTTACCCCAAAACGTTCTATACCAGGCTGTTGTTAATCCATCAATGCCTGGACTAGAATTTGTTTTCATGCTTTTTAATGCACGAAGACATTCTTCAGATGTTACCATCCCCTCGCATGATTGATACTTTTCAACCGGTACCGTGGGAATAACTAAATCATCAATGAAATCATTAACCTTATCTGTATAAAACTGTGACTTTTTCTCATATAATTGTCGGTAAAACTGATATTGAGCCATCATTATTGTGGTTGGATCATTGGATAAGGATCCATCCTGTAATCTAATAGCCGACATCAATTTCTGTTTGGCTCTACTTTTTTCGAGATTTAGGAAATATTTAGTGCTTTTTTCACCGTATTCTGCAAACATGGCCTTAGATCTTAATTCATAGTTCCGATGATACATAAGCCCCGCCCACTTCCATATTTACTACCCAATCAAAAGACGTCAAAAAACGCGCCAAAACGTAAAAGTCCCACAAACAAAACCGGCATGTTCAACAGGTCAATCTGTTGAATGAAGTGGGATGATAGTGTACTTCTGAAGCACTCACGGCCAAGTAAAGCCAAATAAGTTAAATATTTTGGCTTACAATATATTCTCCATCCCTTTATGAGTATATACGTGTGAAATATGGTGTATTATTTTACAAAACGAATGTGTAAACAGAAGCAAGCAAAAGTTACATTATTCCCGACTTGCTCAAGCAAAAGCACATGGTATGTTTGTGGGACTTTTCCTGCGGTTGCCAAGGGGGCGTGGCCTGTTGGGATGTCGTCGGAACTATGAATTCGGCACCTTTATCGCGTTCAAGTTCTAGCATATCCACTTCCGATTTAAGTGTATTGACTTTGTCCCGTAAAATTAAATTATTGACATCATTTGCGAAAAGTGTAGTAGCTTCTTGCAGCAGTTCTGTAACATATTTTAATCTCGTTTTACGCTGGTATGATCGAATTTTTCCGTATCGTGTTGAGTATTCTTTAACCTTAATTTTACAAAAGTCCCATAATACATCGGGTGGCAAGAAAGAATAATCTTCTATACTGATATCAACTAGACATAAAAGCCTATAGGCTTTGTGGCATCCCCCAATTTTTCTTTTCTTTTCTAATGGTGAAACTTGACTGTTATTAAAATACATATACCAGGATTATTGAACACAGGTGGGAGTGAGAGTTCAAATTATAGCAGTTGCTCACTAGACAAATGTCCATCAGATATTTGTTTTAATCTCAATAGGTATTAAATGTACAGACATGACAGACATTCATAATACAAGCAAAAAGGAAATTATTCTGGGTTCTGGCTAAGTAAAACAATGATAATTTGGTCACTGCATGTGAAATACAGCTAGAAAACAAAACAATGCATGTAGTTTCATCCAGATAAACACAGTGCTGTTTTAACTGAATACAATGAACAATTGACCGGCAACCAAGGCCCAGGCAGACCTTCAAAGCTATTATCTTCAGTTTGGGTCATCATTATATAACCACCTATTGTTTTCTTTAGAAAGGGAAGGAGGGCATTGTTCCAACTTGTTGGTGTTAGTATAGTAAACTGGGGTGAGGGGACAGGAGAGGGGGGGGGGGGGGGGGAGAGGGGCAGTGCATACAAGTCACTGATACATTGCTACATTCATATGCAGATTAGACTGGCTGACAGTGGAGGTGGGGGAGGGAGAGGGGGGGGGGGGGGTATTGCCTTATCACAGGCATTACTGAGCAGGGCTCTCATATACTGCACTGGCTGAGAGGGCAGAGCCTAGCCTCATGCTGGACATGCAGGCTGCAGTCAGTGAATACAGTAGCATGGCTCAGTCACAGTATTACATCTGCATGGGGGCAGGCGAGGGAAAAAATCTAAGTCCAAAAAAAAATACACCCAAAAAATTTTTTCCCCCTGGAAATTGCCTGAATCAAATTATGACATTGACAGGAATCGCCCGATTTTTTTTTCCAAAATGGCCGCTGGCGGCCATCTTGGATTTCGGGTCTCAACGAAAAACAATAGGGGTTAGGAGCAAAGTATTTCGGATGAGCTGTGAAAATTTCGGAAAGATAGATTAAGGCGTTCAAGAGTTATGATCCGGAAACCGAACGGCGGAAGAAAAAAAAAAAAAAAAAAAAAAAAAAAAGAAAAAAAAAAAAAAAAAAACAGACAAAAACATAAGGCCTCCCGATTTTCAATCGGGCCTCCCGATTTTCAATCGGGATGCCTAATAATAACATTAATACCAGCTATATATACTTCATCTTTTAGGTAGTTGTCATTTAATTTCCAGTAACCTGGGCCCCTATTACTAGATTTCATATCATTTTCACTATGAGCAATGACTGCTCTGTGGTCTGTAAGAGGAGCATCTATTATCTCACAAGACACAATGGTATCGAATGCGTTGTGGTTGACAAATAAATAATCAATTCTGCGAATGGCTGTTTTAGATTTGTTTGACCACGTATAATCCGATTTGTTTATATTGTGATACTTCCACGTGTCTATTACATTCAAAGCTTCTGTCATCGTACTAAATTTCGACCTTTCAGAGTCTCTGTGCAGAGCTCCTGCTAAGTTATCACAAGAATTTAGGACACAATTAAAATCACCGCCTATGAACACAAAGTCATTGGTATCAACTACGTTTGTCACAACATCTATTAATTTATCGAAAAACACTCCTTTCAGGTCGATTTTGTTTGGTGCATAAACATTGAAACAACAATAGCGTACATTTTCAAACTCCAAGCAAATACCCAGTATACGTTGTTCTGTACTAATGCTTTTTATATTTGAACAATTGAAATCCGATTTTAATAAAATCATTTCACCGCAGCTATGTTTTGTACCGAACGTAGCATATAATTCTCCACCCCATTCGGCTTTCCACTGTTGTAATACATCAGGTGTGATATACGTTTCCTGTAACATTATGATATCGGCTTTTGTCTTTTTAAAAAATCTGAACATTGTAGACCGATGTCGTTTCCGACGTAACCCACGAACGTTGAGTGTCAATACTACTACCATGTTCAAATATATTCATAATTAATAAAGTTATAACGCACTAATATTTTGACATTCATGATTATATAACAGGAATCGGCATTTGCTTGCCAGGTATGTGTACATTTCATATACAAACAATTATATATAATAATGGCACTCTGGAAAACCAACAGACACCATTTTATCGTCAGAGCCAGAAGACGAAGGACAAAAAGCATAGGTCCAGAGACTCTCCAGTTCGTTTGAGTGTTGTATCGCCGTATTATAATCTCCTGTCAGATAGGGATGTCAAGGCGCACCTCGGATACATTGGGTGAACCGTGGTCAGGTTTAGATATTTTGGTGGGGTTGTAGCGAGTTTCAAAATATTATTGAGAGGACTATGAGCTTTGCGTTTAGAAGTAACGGAAGACTCAGTGTCCTGATCGACAGCTCGGAGAGAAGATTTGTCCGACTCCGAAGAATGGAAACTAGTTTCGCAGTGAGACTCCAGAAGTGCATCAGCCTTATGAATAAGTTCTGGAGAAGAACAGGAAGGATCATCCGATGAATCAAGAACCTTTCTGATCAGGGCGTCAGCAATGGCTACTGCTTCCGAGTGACACACACCGTGGGTGGGAGACTGAGATGTCTGGGCCGGAGACTCAGGGACCCTTTTCACTGCACGAAGCTCCATCAGGAGCTGACCAAGGCGGTTGGTGCCGGGCCATTCCTCCCATAGCTGAGAAGCTGTTGCAGATGGAGGTAGTCCCGAGGCCCAGAACGTATCGGACGTAGCCTCAACCAGCAGTTTCTCACCACTTTCGGCCAGGGCATCCCGGAATGGTTGAGATGCTTGGTACTTTGCTTCGACCACCGACCTCATCACCGATACCCGTTTGGTTTTCCAATCGCTGTTGGAGGTGTCAATGTAGTCACCGAGATCCTTCGCCTCCTTAGGAGTGTTGGTTTGCAGGATATGTTTTGCTGCCACAGAGTTACCCAGATACATTGCTTTTCTATACTGATATAATTGCTCTGAAGAGCTGAAGGAGACGTTGTCGACCGTTAGATCCATGGGAAAGAAGTTGGATAGGGGATTCTTGACCCCGCTGAAGACGACGAAATTAGGGTTTTGCCTTTGTTTGTTAGAGGGACAGTTTTTTGTGTCATGCTCTTCAGACAGGCATTTGCGACAGTTGACAATCTGTCCAGGATAGTACACAGTTATGTGAATGTCAATCAGTTTTGTTGGATCAGTAGGATCTGGAATAGGGTATGCACTGTAGCGTGGAAGCTGTTTTGTTATCAGTGTGGCATAACAAAAGCGGTTACCATTTAACAGCTGATCCACTTTTCCGCCTCCCCGCGAAGCTTTGGCCTTAGCTTTCAGCACCCTGGACGATCTGATGGCCCAAGTATCAACCCATTGTTCAATCTCGCTATCACTCACACTGAAGGGGATCCCGTGGATGGAGATGCGGAGGCTGTTATTCGGATCATTTCTGGTAGGGTTGTATGAACTGAAGCTTTGTAGCTCATACTGGCGACCCTCAACCTGGACTGAGTGAATTGACAATATTTTAGCTTTGGCAGCAGAGTTGCGACAGTACACTATCCACATGGGGTTGGTCATCGTGGAAACCTTTTGAACAGAGAGGATGTCATTGTCTTTCAGCTTATCAATTTCCCGTAGTATATCATTCGTGGATGAAAGTATAATGGCAGATAGTTCAGCTTCCAAGATGTACGGCATTCTGCGAGCTGGGATACCAACCCACAGCTCCCTGTTTCTCAAGAGTTCATCCATGATGAAGTCATTGGTTGGAGCCTCACTCCGAATGTCACCACGAGGTCTCCGTACCGCTAAAGCGATGGAAAGGTTCGTATGGGGGTATTGCTCACTCAAGCGTGACGTCCAGCGGTTTGCATGTGGTATGTATAGTTGCTACGGACGCTCACAACAAAACAAACGGGCTTGGGTGGGCGATATTATGGTGAGATGTACATTCACAGGTATCTATTTATGTCATTTCACCCCAAAAATCATTAAAAATGATTTTTGATAGAGTTCATATACTATCCAAACCTTTTGTGTTCGTTGCCGATCAAAAGTAAGCCGTTATTGAATCATAAATACATATTTACGATTTGACCATTGGCAAAATCAATGGTTTTAAACTTGTTAAAACTTCCTATTTATGTCCATACTTCTACCTCTATAATAAACACTTTGGGTTATATCAGAATAACCACCGGCGGAGGGCTTAACCCCCCGATGTGCCACATCATCATGAGGGATTTTAGGTTCCTTTTAACTCGAAAGAGGTGAAATATTGGCTTATTTGCGTATTTAGAGGTGATGATATATACATATATGAACCACTAGGTAAATTAATGTAGGCTTCCCGCGGATTAAGGTATTTACATGAACCCCGCGGGCAAGCCCGAGCCAATAAGTCATAAAGGAAATAACAAAGATGATAATCACCTTAGATGCACGTGTAGGCGAGCAGGGGGGGTCTCTGGAGGTGACTTTCCTCCAGCAGACGAACAGAAAATTCCCGGCAAAGAAGAGGAGCAACACCCCTGACGAGCCGAACCCGGGTGCATCTGTACAACGTGTGATGTCCATATCTACAGTATCTACAGATGGACGTTATGCTCGGCGACTACCAGTGGTCCAAGCTGGTAGCCGGAGTCGGACTTCCAGGCTAAGTCTCTGAGGTAGAAAGACGTGAAAGTATTTTGAGAACTCCAGGTACATGCCGACATCACATTATTCAAAGAGACTCGATTAGCAAATGCAAGCGATGCCGCGAGAGCCCTCACATCATGAGCCTTCAACCCTCGGACTTCTTTGCTTCAGATTGCTCGTAGCAAAAAAGAACGCATTTCTTTATCCAAGCCGAAATCGTAGCCGGACGAATATCGTTTGGAAAATCTTTAAGGTACGAAACGAAGAGAAGACGTTTACCCAAGTGAAGTTCCCTCGTCCGCCTAACGTAGATGCGGAGAGCTCTCACGGGGCAAAGCTTAGAGTCTTCCTCCAGGCCTGGCCCCAGGGAAGGAGCTAGGGCCGGGATGGAAAAGGACAGGAGCGGCGTTCCCGCTAACTGAGTTTTAGCCAGAAAGGACGGGATGACACCTAACTGAACTGCGGAAAAATCCGCCTTCCATTTGACTTTGGAAAACGCGAGAGCATGAAGCTCACTTCGACGCTTCCCAGAAGCCAGTGCCAGGAGGAAAACCGTTTTCCACGTGAGGAACTTATACGAAGCACTCTCGAGAGGTTCAAACGGATCAGATCTGAGCGAATTTAGGACCAGCGATAGATCCCACTCCGGAACGGGATTCCTAGTCTTAGGCCTTTCAATATCGAAACTGTTCAGCAGGGCAGTAAGACTCTGGTCGTGACCGAAATCGATCCCTAAATTAGGCTTCAGGGTTTTGGCGATAGCCGTCCGATAACCCGCAAGAGTTGAGGGGGCGCGCCCTTGATTGAATTTCTCAAGAAGAAACTCAGAAATCAAGGGGGCAGTGGTCTTGAATGGACTAACCTTCCGGCTACGACACCAAGCGCAGAACGCGGTCCATTTGGATTGGTAAACTGCCAAAGAAGATTTTCGATTTGATCGGGCGATCCTAGCGGACACCTCCTTTGAAAATCCCTTCTTTCGGTAACATCGCTCGACAATATCCAAGCATGAAGCTTCAGACTTGCGGGGACGGGATGAAAGATGCTGGATCGAGGTTGTTTGAGAAGATCCCAACGATCCGGAAGCCAACGTGGATTGTCCACCAGAAGCTCCAGAAGGTCCGGGAACCAAGGTTTCTGGGGCAGGCAGGGAGCTATGAGAAGCAGTCGACACTGATGCGACCGAAACTTCGTTAGCACCTTCTCCACTAGCACTGCTGGAGGGTAGGCAAACGCGTACATCCCTTGCCAACTCGTGGACATCGCGTCCACCGACATAGCCAAGGGATCCGGAATCGGAGATACAAACGATGGGAGCTTGTGGTTCCACCGCGTGGCGAACAGATCTACCATCGGGGTTCCCCAAAGGCCGCAGAGCGTGCGGAACACCTCGGGGGAGAGACCCCATTCCATGGCCTGAAGCTGCCCCTTCCGAGACATACGATCGGCCCACACATTCATGTGACCCGGAATGTGGCGTGCGGCAATCTGAATGGCATTCTGATGACACCACTGCAGGAGCTCGATTGTGGCCTGACATAACGTCACTGACTTCGTTCCGCCCTGCTTGTTGATATAAGCTACATGTACTACCGTGGAGTTGTCTGTCGCCAACAACACCACTTGACCACGGAACTGACTCAACTGAGACTGCCAATGACGCAGCGCTAAGGAAACAGCCTCCAGCTCTAGAACATTGATATGACACTGGCGCTGTTGCGCTGCCCACGTGCCCGAGATCTCGCTGCTGTCCCAATGCGCACCCCATCCCTCCAAACTGGCATCCGTAAAGAGATGCCTGGAGGGCAATGGCGGACGGAACGGCGCTCCCCGAAACAAATTGGTCGGGCACCGCCACCACTCCAACTCCGCTTTTACTTCTGGGGAGACTGGGATCAACTCCGACAAGCGGCCGGTTGTCTGCAACCAACGCAACTGAAGATACAGCTGAATGAAACGCATGTGAAGTCTGCCCATAGGCACGAGCTTCTCCGTTGCCGCAAGCATTCCCAAGAGAGATTGCCACCTGCGAGCCGTCTGTGGAAGGCCTCGCGGAAACCTTCTGACAGCGCGGATAATTTTGACTGACGGTCCGCCGTCGGCAACACAGTCTCTGAGGTAGTCAGAAACCGATACCCCAAGAACACGAAGTCGCGCCACGGAGACAAATCAGACTTTTTGTGGTTGATCTTGAAGCCTAAAGTAACGCACAGATCCACCACCCACTGCGCCTGCCGCAGCAAAGTGTCTCGGCACTGATGGCGTATCAACCAGTCGTCCAGATACTGGTAGAGACAAATCCCCTGCCTGTGAGCCAGGATTTGAACTTCCCGTGCCACCATCGTGAATATACACGGAGCCGTGGACAGGCCGAACGGGAGCGCTCGAAACTGCCATACCTGCCCCTGGTAGCAGAAACGGAGATATTTCCTGATTGCTGGTTTCATGGGAACATGAAAATAAGCATCCTTGAGGTCGATCGTGACCACCCACGAGTCGCAGGGTAACACGGACCGAACCTGCTCCGCCGTCTCCATGGAGAACGTCGGAATCTGAAGAAATTTGTTCAACGGGGAGAGATCGATGACGGGACGCCAACCCCCTGAAGCCTTGGGGACCACGAAAAGAACGCTGTAAAAACCGGGCGTGTCCGGAGCCGGCTCTACCGCCTGTTTGTCTATCATGGCCAAAATTTCTTCGTGCAAAACGCGCCGACGCTCGGAGTCGCTTGATAACGAGAAACCTCTCGGAGTGCCTGAAAGCGGAGGAAAGCGATCCTCGAATTTCAGGCCGAACCCTCGTCGGAGTGTCGAGACGACCCAGGGACTCGCCCCCAGACGCTCCCACTCTCGCCAGAAAAGCTGCAGCCGCGTCCCAACGGGTTGATCTATGACTGGAACGACCGAGAGCCGCCTTATCTGCTACCCGATCTTGAAGCCAAGGCCTATCGACTTCACCAACGAAGCACAAGCCTGAAGGGCATCCGCCAGATCATCGCGGTCAAGCTCGGGATTGTTCAGGACCTGATCACAGCAGGATTGTAAGGAGGTTCGGGCCGCCAAACGCACGGAGTGTTGAACTTGTGCCAACGAATCCCACTGCACAGATACTGTCTTCGGTTCCGAGAAGAAAGCCGCGTGCGGTAGGCCCTTCGACAACTGCGTGGGCTTTGCCTCTAACTCTGACGAGGAGTAGAAATCCCCAATGGAAGGACGAGCAGGAAAAGAACCCGGACGAATCCTGTTAGAGTTGAGGGAGTCATCCCGGCGTTCAGTCATCGCGCCCCGGACCCCGGCTGCCAGAGGGAAGCGAAAAGAGTCCCGAGATGGTCTCGGCTTCTCCTTCAGACCGGCAATCATAGAGCGGGCCTTCTTCTTGGGCGGCTCCTGAGCGAAGCCCTCGGGCCACTCCTGGGGCAAGATCTTGCGAACGAACTCCATCTTCTCCGGCCAAGACAACGGATCATCATCAGGGGCAGGAGGAGCCAGAGCAGAATCATCGTCCTCTCGAGGGCGCTTAGCTGGCCTGACGAGACCCGACGAACAGGGCTGAGGGTCCAAATCCGAGTCCTCCGTCAGGGGACAAATCCCGGCCTCCTGAAGGGCGGGAGTATCGCCGTCCTCCGAGGACGAATCCCGGGAAATGCGTTGAACAGGAGGAGGAGGGGGCACACTCTGACGCTGCGCCTCCCGTTCGTGGGCGAAACGCGACAGGAACGTGCTCCACTGGTCACACATCTCTCGAGTGAAGGCAAACTCCCGCCTGAGCCCAGCTACATCCGAGGATGGGGCAGGACGAGAAGGAGACGGAAGCGGGGATGCTACCGAGGCTGTCGCCGATTCTGAGTCCGCAGTAGCTGCTTTCGACGCAGGGGTCAAAGCAGGCACCTCCGGATGAGATTCGTCAGTGTCTTCGGAAATCTGAAACCGACAAGGCGAAGTAAGGCGAAAGGAAACCGATTTCTTAAAGGAGGGAGCTCTCACGGAAGCCCCTCGGCCCAGAAACGTAGCAATTGACCTATCGCCAAAGCCCCCAAAAGTTGTCCGAGTTTCACAAATTACGTCAGCAAACTTCTCTTTGGCCAATAATAACGTTTTGCAGAATTCGTTGAGAATGACGTAAAAAGACTCGGACAAACTGGTTTGGCGATAGGTTAATTGGAACCCGGGATCTCAATTCCCCCCTACCGGCAGGCGGGAAACGGGACCCGGAACCCAGGTGGTGCCCGGGAGGCGAGAACCCCAACGGGCGGCAGCTCGGGAAGCGAGAGAATCCCCCGGGAGGTCGCATAAGACCCGGGGAAAACAGGGCTAGAATTTCGTAAAATTTTGCGAGAATCCTATTCTCATATACTCCATTATATTGTGCGAGAATCAGGGGCCATTTTGTGAGAATCTTTGGGAGAATCGATTCTCGTATTCTTGCCGAAATTCTAGCCCTGGGAAAACAATGCCTCCACCTTGCCCAAAGTGTCCCGGGACCCGGGAGCCGAAGGCACGGCTCCCGCCACCCGCGAGGCAACACCTGGGAACCGAATTGCTCGGCCTGCGCAGCGCGAGAACCGGGAGCCACCGGGAGAAGGTGAGCCGAAAAGGAAGCAACCGAAACTCCAAATAAGCCTGAGGGGCTTACGAGAGAGCTCGAAGCAGAGACACCAGGAGGGGTCTCGAGGGCCGCCGAAACGGCACCCGGGACCCGGGAACCTGTGGAAGAAAGACATAAGTCAAAACTCACATCTCGAATTATCCTGGCTAGGACTACATCCTGCCGGTTCCATCTATCTACTGCCTGCCTATGTCGGGACCTAGAGGACGCAGAGGATCCTGACCCAAGGGGCGGGCCATCTGCCTGGCACTTCGCCAGAACCTGCTTGAGGCCAGCCAGGGTGTCGAGCCACACGTCCGAAGACCAGTCCGCGCAGAACGCACAAGTGTCAGTCGGCCGACAATACGCCATGCGGCACACTCAACATGTAGCATGGCGTTCCCATTTGGGCAGAAAATGGTGACAACCACTGCACTTCATCTGAAACAGAACATGCAGTGGGCGAAAATAATGGAAGAAATGGGCCTGGGGAGGACTACACCATTTCCTCCCAAAAAAATTGCACTAAAGACAAACTAGACTAAACTAGCTGTAGTACAGTAGTGAAAAAACCACAAGAGATCGTAGAAAACGATCGTGAAGAAGTAAATCCTCAGTTGAATGTCTAAGCAAGACTTGCAACACAACCATCCAAGATGGAGGAGCAAAAATAATGGCGGTTTAGGGTCATGTGACC
Source organism: Terebella lapidaria (assembly GCA_949152475.1). Classification (NCBI taxonomy): domain Eukaryota; kingdom Metazoa; phylum Annelida; class Polychaeta; order Terebellida; family Terebellidae; genus Terebella; species Terebella lapidaria. The sequence goes on from OX424555.1 coordinate 77,292,609, forward strand.
CGTGATGTAAAACATCACCGCATGGGATCTGAAGGGATTTTGGTTCAATTTTTCAAAAAAGTTAAGGATTGATGTCACGGAAATTTTTCTCAAAAATTTTTAGTGACATCTAATCCTCTCCTCTTCTTTGAATGTCAAGGTAAGATTACCCAAAGTGTTTATTATAGAGGTAGAAGTATGGACATAAATAGTAGTATTCAATGTGAAATGTTTCGAGATCAAACACTAGGATATTTACCCTCCAGCTGATTCCTCCTGGAGACCAGCTGCCTCCTCCTCCCCTCCCTCCTCCTCCTCCTCCGTCTCCCAGCTGTCGTCAGAGTTCTGCGACCCAAGGCTGCTGTCGCTGTCTGAACCATTCAACGAGTCCTCCAGCTCCGACAACTACAACAACCAACATTCACGGGATGCTGATATGAACTGCATAGTTACAAAACATAGGCTTGACTTTCACATACAGACAACAGTTTCATGTCACCATCTGACCAGCATGTTTCATGAACAGCATGAACCAAATGATGACATTCACGTAATTCTACAATAACACATTTTCTGTCACCTCGTCCACGAGGAAGACTTCCTGTGGATAGCAGTAGGATTGAGTGGAGTCGGCCCATTGGATCAGGATCCGGCCGTCCTTGCCCAGCTCGTACACTTGTCCTGCAGCCGACAGATTCCTGGAGCCATCACTCTACAACACGGAAATGGCAACCACAAGATAAGCTCTCTCAATGAACTCAATGTTGGAAATTCCTAACAGGAAAAGCCTGTTTCTAATCAGGGGCAGATAACATTACACTGAAGTTTCATGACATTATTCCTAGATGATCCTGCCTACCTCATATCCTCCAACTCTGACAACAACATGGCCTGGCCGAAATTTGTAACTGGGATGATCTGTGATATCATAAACACTGACTTCTTCGGACATTATCTGCTCATCAGGCCTGGAATAATGAAGATGGGTAGCACTTACAAACCTACAGATAGAGGGAACCCACAGAAACAACATAATATGCAATATATACATTACAACTACAGTTATAAGAAAAATGATAAAATTGATACATGTTAATCAGTATGATCAGACCTGTTGCTTTGTCCAACTTGGTAGGGTTTGAGCCAGCGAATGCGACAGGTTCTCTCTGAATGGTTCACAGCCTCCACCACACCATAAACATTGGGATCTACATTATCTGTTCATAAACAATCGTAAATACTTATGTTATCATCAAGTTATGTGGAGTCAAACAGGGGAGATACATAGACTTTTCACTTTATCATGGGCGATCTTCTGCAGAATTGGATTTTCAACAGAGAAGAGTTTGACAGGACAGAAAACTATGATTGTTAATATGATTACCCCCAGAAGGGATGACATAGTCTCCAGGAAAAAACTCCAGCTGATCCAGGTGGTGGATAGGGTAAAGTTCCGAGGACTTCACATTACACTCCCTTGTGCCATCCTGTAATTGAATAGAAGTCACTGTTAGAGCTTAACATGGTAATGGAAAGCTAGCCGTCTTCTGAAGTGAATTGCCAATATGTGAAATCATAATTTCAGTCTGCAATACACATGTACTCAATTTCGAAGCTATCAATAGAAAAGCTCACCTGCCACATGACATTAACAAGGGACTTCGTGCAGAAAATCTCGACGGCCACCCTCTCACCAGGTGTAGGTGCTTGCCTGTGCATAGGTGGCGCCACGAGCTGTGGTGCAGCTCGCGATTTCCTGGACTTCAGACCACGCATGAGCTTCTTACTGCGGACATTGAAGCCTGATCTCGGCGCAGCAGCAACTGCATCAGTCTTCTCGTGTTCTACTGGGTCAAACTCTGTGTCGTCTGCGTCCGAGGATTTCCCAGACTGGTCAAATGGGACAGCATCTTTGTCTGGGCTCTCGTCACTCACATCAATGGAATTCTCTGTCGGCAATTCCATTGGTTCCGAGCAGGATGAAGTACAAATCTCTGCTGGGGTGTCCGCAATTATCTCCTTATCTTTGCCCGTGGATTTCTTGTTGCTAACCTTACTTGGATCTTTGGTACTCCTCCCAGATTTTGATTTTTGGGAATTACCACTGTCCTGATTATCACTTTGTCTTGCCAACTTCATTTTGTTCTGAGCAGAAGACAATTCTGCACCTTGTTGGCTCAATGGCTCTTGTTGACTTTCTAAATCTCCCGATCCACTGGTTGCTGTTGGTGAACCTGACAAACCACCAGCAGGACAATTCTGCATGTTCCTGGAGTTCTCAGTAGATTCTGATACATGATTCTGATGGGATCGAAAGTTGTGATATGGCACACTCGTGTCTTCTATTGTGTGGATCAAATCATCGGACTTGACTGTGTAGAAAGCATTATCCCCAATTTGAAAACTACTTCCTCTGAAGCAATCCAGGTTCTTCAGCCTTCAAAGACAAATAGTTACATTAAGCGTCACAAGAAAAAGAATAGAATTATATAAATACAACCCTGTATGTATATTGGTACAGCGGATTATTCCCCAAGGGAGAGATTACTGCCCGAGGCGTAAGCCGAGGGTGGTAATGTCTCATGTATTTTAAACCACGATACACTCGGCGATGCACAATACTATACTCTGATTTTTCTAATTCGTTTACACAGTTTTTCGTTGATATTTTTGCGATGCTAAATGCTATCGTTCTATAACTTGACATATTTCACCTGAGAGTCAAACGGCAATCATTTACAGAATTTCAGACTTCTATCACGAAAATTGAAAAAGTTGGCAATCTATCCCAATGTTAAATTCAGCCCTGTCATTTGATTTCTGGGTCGCACAAGATTTCGTGCATTTGCTCGGTTTTGTAGAAGTACAGTCTTTCAAAATCAACATGTTTGTGTAGAATACACCCCAATGTGTCATCTGGTTTAAAATTACAACAATACTTCAAATCCTGGTGGATGTAAACAGGATCAAACCCTCGAATAAGCTCAGATTCTCGGGATCCCGTTTTTGGGTGAAATTTAACATTGGGGTAGATTGCCAACTTCTTCAATTATTGCGATAGAAGTCTGAAATTTGGTAGAAAATTGGCGTTTGTCTCCGAGGTGAAGTATGCCAAGTTATAGAACGATACCATTTAGCATCGCAAAGATATGGGCAAAAACCGGTGTAAACAAGTTAGAAAAATCAGAGTATAATATCGCAATACATCGCCTTACTAAACTAGATGTCAAGGCCTAAAGATGCCTTGGAGGCATTTCGGTGTGATGAATAATTTATAATACTAGATATCGACGAAAATGAAAAATGTCGACAAATTTCGGGTCAAGGTCAAAGTTCATCCATAATACCCGCTAGACATGTTTGTCTAGGGCGACGAGTCCGAAAATACCATCCGTTTCGCTCTACGACGCACCGTTTCCGAGATATCGACGAAAACAAAAACTGCCGACTCGGCAAAAAAATTTCGGGTCAAGGTCAAAGTTAATCCATAATACCCCTTAGACATGTTTGTCTAGGGCGACGAACCTCCGTGCAAAATTCTGCAACTATTGCCTGAATATTTTTTGAGTTATCGTCCGGAAACCAAGTTCCTCGATTTCATCCTCACGGACCTCACGGACCTCGGAGCCGGATCAAAAAAAAAAGTACACCCTAGAGATGTTTGTCTAGGGCGACGAGTCCGAAAATAACGTCCGTTTCGCTCTACGACGCACGGTTTCCGAGATATGCAGGAAGCCTCAAGGATGAATCAGCAAAAAATTATTTTGTCCTCTAGGTCAAAGGTCGTTTGACGGATCGATCCCAAAATCAATAGGGTTCTTCCCTGGTGGCATATGAACCTCCATGCAGAGTTCTGCAACTATTGCATAAATATTTTTCCAGTTATCGTCCGGAAACCAAGTCTTAAAATTAGCCTTGATTTCATCCTCACGGACCTCACGGACCTCCGATCCGGCTCAAAAAGAATAGGGTTCTTCCTCATATCATTTCTGACTTGCGGTGAAAATTTGACAAGGATCCGTCAAGGCAATCTAAAGTTATCGTCCGGAAACCAAAAGTGGCGGGAAAAAAAAAAAAAAAAGCAGAGCGGATTACCCACGTGTATCAGTCTGGTACATTGCGAATTTGAGTAAAAAAAAACTCACGTAAGGACGTGGGGATATTTTTACGCTAGATATATATCTGTCGGATTAGCATCAAGTTTTTTCTCCATTGAGAAAATCCTCACGCTGCTACGTCAATTCTTGGTATTTTGATGAGTTTTCGGTGATGTTCACAGCAGCATTTCAAACTGTTCCAGTACATTAAGATCTTCCAAGTTTCGTTTGTGGATAGATTGAAACACGATGAAGACGACTAAGTGCATTTGCTTGTGTCGTAGGGTTTTATGTCATGTCGTAGGGGCGCCGAACATGATGCCCGTCTTGGTATAATTGACTGTGTAATTCAGTGGATATTCGCCAGGTGGCAGGTCAATCAGGTTCAAACATGTGCGTGGCAATTATCGCACGTAAAGCCGTGGGGTTTGTATGGGTGACAATGGCTTATTTGACAATGGCATTCATGATCAGCTCACTAAATGTGGGGCCAGACCTGATTTATGGCAGCAACCTCCCGATTTCAATCTGCTATTTCACGAGAAGTCGTACAAACTTGCTTGGGATTTATCTAGAGTCAACCCCCAACAAGTTTGTGTAAGGCAAATTTTTTTTTTCATTTCCACATTGATGCCCGTCAGAAAAATCCTAACTCGAACATTTTGTCACTAGTTCAGGTAAGAAGATTCTGCGTAAAATTTGCCGACATGTGCCGGCCTGGAAACAAGGGGAAAGTTGGCATCTTGATCAAATGAATTATTCTCAGGCACTCTGAAGAAATCTGTTCAATAGAATCGGGGTATACTGTAGGATACTATAGGTTTATCTCAACAAAACGACGCGCTATGTCATGAAATGCGGACTGCCAGAATCAACACGTGACATCCTGACATCGGGCATGGACACATCACACATATACTGATATATATCGTTTGTCAAAAGTATGCATGACAGTATATATGTATATATATAAATATATACATATTTTGCTGGAAATTCAACCACGACGCACAACCTCCCTGGATCATCTCAGACTTTTGCCGAAATGTGTGTACGTGAACAATCCATGGCTGATAGGGCTGTGCGAGTCGATGTTGGGGGTGGGGATGATGGGGGTGGGGGATGTGGGCGGGACGGCGTGTAGCAGAATGGCTGGTTATAAGCGTGCGTTTGATTCTGTGTACTGACGAGGGGGCGGCAGTTAAAGGGAGAGAAGACCAGAGGGGACGCCGCTCGTCCGTCCGTCCATCCATCCGTCCATGTATCACTGCAGCCAAAAATACATAGGAGAGATCTCTCATGTTTTTCTGTTGTTGCAGATGCATATAATGTATGTTTGTACATTTGTAGGATGCACGTGATTTGGCCGGACGAGAAGCCGGCTAGTGGCGTGTGCATTGTATGTTTTCTGGCCAACTTCAAGGTCTGCAGTTCTCTCTCGGATTCCCGTAAGAGAAATTTCGCGACAGAGCCAACGCAGGGAAGACAAGACAACAGCCCATTCAGTTTTCAGACACGCAAGGAACCTGAAGAATTGATCCAGCGGAGAAAGGTTTTCAGATGATGTACATGGTATGCGAAATGGAGTCGTTACCGTGACCCCAACCGAGCTTCCCTCATTTACGATAACTGATCCATTATCATGCTGGGTCAAAAAGTTTATACGCTCTAACCATAGACAATACACAAGGCCATTTGGTACAAATACACATTACGCGTTGAACCAGAAACCCATAAGCTCTTATGGGTTTGTGGTTGAACTTATTTCAGTCGTTTTGAAGTTTAATGGTCAGTGCCAATAAATTTATATCGTTGGAACCAAATAGCTAAAAAAAAAATAGTAATTTGAATGATGCACACGAGGTGTATATATAGACATAATGGTGTATAATTTTGCCTTGGCTTGTACATGTACCAACGACTAAATTTGGAAATAGTGGTGTGCTCGCCAGAATTATGATAAAACTGTGCACTGCATGTGCCTCTCATAATGCAGCTATATGTTTGGACATCCATTGGAATCCCAAGAGTCCCCGCAGAATCAGATTGAGAATATATATATGAAAGGTTTTACATACAAACTAAGTAACAAGTGGATAGGAGGGACAAAAAACAATTAGCATGTGAAATCAATCAAGATGGACGACAAAAAAATGAAGTATTGAACCAAAATGTACAATGTAATACTGTGCAATTTTGTTGTGAATCCTATACATTGTAAATGGTAGAAATTATGGAATGAAGTTCGATCAATGAAACCAGAAAAACGTGAGACTCTTTATGTATTTCTCATGAAACCTAATATTACAGTTTACTCCTATGTTCCATAAAAGACAACACACCAGTTTTACATGATTTTGACCAAATTATTTCAGTTCTCACAAAATATTGGACAGTATACTAGTCTTATTGGGTCACACATGTGTATCATCGAACTGTTACAAATATTACGAAGTGATTTGTGCAAAATGTGCAATGATGATAGAGCTTGCAGCGAACTTTCAACAGGCATTTCAGTACACCGTACAGTCAAACTACTACGATTGACGATGTGAACATGTAGATCCGTTAACGTTTATTATCAACAGGCACTATTAGACAACATACTCGTAAAATGAAATGATTGGTTACTGGTATTACTCAACCGTGATCTGTTTGTTTCATTGTTATGAACAATTCAGTTGCTCTTAATAGTATACTAGTAGTTTATTTACTCTAAATGCATAAAATGGTAACACATGGAGTAGTATGTTTTATATTATTGTAAGAGGAACAAACAACTGAACTCACTTCAGTAAAACAATTCAATTTTAGTTTCCCCAACAGGAAAAAAAATGAATGTAGTAGTTCTGTAGTAGATAATTTACCAGAGAATTTTCATTACTATATCATATTCCAACTTCACTACAAGAGTCGACTTGGATCCATTCTGAAGCGGCTGATGCTGTCATACTTGTTCCATTTGCTGGCGGTATATAAACTTTTGACAGGGTCGAAACAGAAATCTGACGCAATTACATGAGCTTTTTACTCACGGATTACTCAACGCTTTCATGATGACTAGACACTGATGTAACTGTGTAAGATCGCCAAAAGTTGAGGACAATACATATCCAAACAACATTCATCACTAGTGTACGGTTAACTCCTTCGTGAATGGAAAACGTTGGTTATCAAGAGACTGATACTCAGCAACATCGAGTAGAGCTGTCCATACTGACTTCAACACCTTAACCCTGAACATCGTATGCAGAAACCAATAGGGAATCACAAGTACATATACATGTACGTGTGTTAACCTTCGCCCGACAGTTACATTTGAATTGATTTGATATTTTAGAATATATATCTAGAGAAGATTTACATGTAGGTGACTTGACTCAATTGTTATGTACAGTTTTCAATAAATCGAACAAAGTGGAAAACGTGTGGTAAAAAGGAACACAGTCTCCATTTCCTTATAATCCATTAATATGTAGGCCCTCTACGTATCTTAACAGAAACTCGTAGAACATCAATGTGTCTAAAAAGATTATACCTGAGTAACTTTTGATTCGAGTTGAAGATAGAAAACTGCAACAAATATCATGACAGAGCAGTGTTCACATACATGTACATGTATCTGAACGGACAGAGGGAGAGATGGATGAACGACATCTTTCAAGCACACAATATATTTCTGTGGAGAAAGGGTCAGTGTGTATCATCACCCTAACCTCCAACTTCACACACCCAAACATACATGAAGTGCTTGCTGCTCAGAGAAACCTGACCAGTAAATCCAGCATGGTAAGTATTACAATTTGATCAAAAGAGGTCATTTCATTTTCATATCCCTTGTACATTCAAGCAGAAACCCATCTCTCTTATGGGTTTCTGAGTCAAGCAAATCCATTCAATTGTATTCGATGAGGAAATCCCCAATACACAGCCAATAAATTCACACTTTATTGTATGTTTATTTTCACATACGTATGTTTATTTACAATACCAAATTATTGGCTGTGTTTCGTCCCGTTATACGTTAGTGGCCCATACAGTCTGTCCAGGACTCGTCAGTTGGGTGCAGACCATTAACTTGAGCCAATCCTTCACTATCGTGCAAACAGCAACAAATTTGATATTTTATGGATAAACTGATCCAAAATATTCAACAATTGAGTAATTTGACATGCACGTTTACATTGAACAATTATTTTGATCATTGAACGTGTCATACTGAAACAAAATCTTAAGTAATCAATGTGCTCCAAATGATGTAATACTTAATTAACATGCATACTCTCCCACAATCGATGTCTTAAGTAATAAGTGTGCTACAAATAAAGTAACACTTAATTAACATGCATACTCTCTCACAATTGATGTCATAAGTAATAAGTGTGCTACAAATGATGTGAAACTTGATTAATTAACAAGCATACTTTCCCACAATTTGCCAGGGTTTCCCAGGGGCGTTTGAAGACAATTTGACCAAGAAAAGTTTCTGTGGGGCTTAACTGCACTCTCCAAAATAATTGTTAACTACCATGATAACGGTTGATAACCATTTGTCCAAAATTTAATATAAAATATAAAACATAACTTGTGTTCTTTGCGAACACCAAATTTCAATATTCAAGGGTAAATTGACTGATATTTGTATAAAATATCAGTCTATATTCTAGATAGTTCCATAATACTGGTATGCTTAGTAGTCTCTGTCATTGTTGTAAAGATACCATTTGTGAAGGTACAGTGTCAATATATATACACATCATTTGCTTCTCAAATGTACGATTTATGGCACTCCCTGCCTCGACAATACGCGGCCCTGTGCAAGTCTGTACATTACTGTAAATGCATGTGAATACTGCACACACAGACGGATGGATGCTCTGTTGCCAACGAACCCTCCCATTCACCTCCACAGTTAATAGGCTACAGGGGTGATGTAACCATTCTCTGTGCTGGCAGAGATGGGGGGGGGGGGAAGGTCGTATGCTGACATACTAGTCAAAGCCTACGATATTTGAAGGACTGTTTAATTTCCCGTTAAATATAACTCCAGGGGTTCTTCAGGCTTTTTCCAGGGGTGGGTGCGACCCTAATAAATATTTATTGATGAATGTGCATTGAATGTTGGATATTGATACATGTGGGAGGCGGGTGAGGGAGGGGGGACACCATCTGGTTAATTGTTCATAAGTTACGACGTAGTTTATCTGCTTAGCCAATGAAAGGCTGTTCTTGCAAACCTCACTCCCCTCTTCCCCCCCCCCCCCCCTCCACACACACACACAAAAGCACGAAGATGAAAATGGCGAATATTGGATACCAATCTTCCGATCTGACACAGTCGAAGTGACACGATGCCGTCAAGATTTTTTGAACTGAACATTCTGTTTTAAATAGGCTAGCTTGCAAAGACAGGTCATTATGTGCACGGCTGATATGAACTTGTTTCAGTTGGTGGTAGACCGGGAAGGTGAGGGGAAGGAGGTTGATTTGAACTACTAGTGGCAGGAGAATCTGGCAACTAAGCCGGTGTTAGATCCCGCCCCCACCGGAACTGTGAATAACAAGCCGTGAAATTTGTCCACCGCCAGGAATCACATATATAGATACTTGTATGTTGAAAACAGTTGCAAATCTAACGATTTTGCGTGGTGTTCTTTTGACTGATAATATTCCTGTATTGCGCCATCTGGTGAATGTATTTAGCATTGATGTAATTTTGGGCAATTCATGGACACCTTGATCGCAAGTGCTGCCTCTGGCGGGAGAAAGAATCTCCTGCCTAACCGACAGGAATTTATCTAGCGTAAAAATATTCTCACGTCCTTACGTGAGGTTTTTTTTTCTCAAATGCGCAATGTTCCAGACTGTGTATTGGCCAATCACAGAGCGTGATTCTTACATGAGGTATAATATAACGCATTACTCCTTCTACTGTTTCAAACATCATATATCTACCGGTAGCTTATTTGAATCAAATAAACACATAATAAACACTGTACACACATCATATCAATGGTTTCCCAAATATGTCTCTCACATTTCACATATATTTATGCGTATTTTTATGTGTATTAGAATGGTCTTAACCTGATAAACTGTTCTGGTTTGAGTCTTCGCGGCGGATGATGGTTGAATTCTTCAGTGTTATCAGCTTGTGCATAGCCACGACAGACCCAGTACACCTCAACTCTTTTGATCTCTACCTGTCAATTCAAACATACCAATAAAAGTTCAGTTCAGTTCAGTTTTTAGAAATATAAGGGACAAGCAGTTTGATATGACTGAATAACTGTAATGTATACTAGTATACTGCACATTTATTTTGTGTGCGCTCACTTTTTCAACAACACATATCACATCTGTGGAGCCTGGACGTTTGATCCAGGATGATTTGGGGTGTTCCCTCTTCAGGTTCTTCATGATATTCATTAAGGAAATCTTCAGCATCTGTCCTTCATAGAAAACGCTGTTGTAGAATTCAGTATCCTAGTCAAGAAAAAAAAACTGTGTCAGCTACACCTCTAGTGAACAATTTTACCCAGATACAGTCTACAAAGTGCGAAGCATGACGCATACATGTATACACGTGATAAATGTCTATTTCAGCAACTTAATACTCACGACATCTCTTTGTTGGTGGATATCTTCTAGTAAGTCTGCTGCTTCATCAATATCACAGTCAATGCGAAAACTGGAAATGTATAGAAGAAATATTATCACACACCGGTAATGGTCCGGTATACACATATTCTGTGAATGTTCAACTCATCGGAGAGTATATCATGTATACTTTGTATACAGTATATTGGTTTTATTTCTCATCAATGTAAAGATGCAATGATATATAACTTACACAGTGCCATCTGGTAGTTTCAGGTGTAGTATCTCAGACACGTTGTTCACTTTGCCAATCCATGAATCCAGACACACATCACCAGGCTCCAAGTCCCAGGGCTGGAACATTATCAAAGGCATGTCAGATTTGAACAAGAAAATGTTTCAAGAAGATGTTTCATGAAGATGAACAAGAAGATGTTTCATATTGATGAAAGGATACTCTGGAGCAGCTAGCCCAAGAACGACTGCATATATATTTATATTTTCATCAAAATTTATCATATCTTTATTTATTAATACATATTTTTTTTATTAGTCTGAACTACTATAGCAGCTACCACAAGAACCACTACAAATATTTGAATTTGATCGCACATTCGATTAGATACATATATATAATCAATGACACATTCGATTAGATACATTCGATTAGATACATATATATAATCAATGACATAAAATGAGAAGTGGACACTATACTAGCATAGGTACCAAAAGAAGTTCCAGATCCTTGGTGTTGATGGAATGGAGGGCGAAGTTGGTTCCGTTCACTTGCACATTGCACTGGACAGCAGTACTGATGACATAGCCTCGCTGAGAATCTTGACCCGCTACAAGTCGCCTGACAACGTCACCTGGCATCAACGATCGGTCCTCCAGAGTCAGCTGTCAATGAACAAAGTACCACACAAAACATGACACGTATCCAGTAGGTCTGTATCGTCTGGTGACCAAAGCTTTGGGGTAGGCCTTAGTACGGAATAGATGCCAGGCATTGCCAACACAATGCACATAATATGTTTTACCTCAGCAAAACCATGAAAACAACTAGACGCTTCCGGTCGCCTACAACCGCTTGGGTGTATCCCCCGTAGCACTATCATTCCTCTTGCCCAAAATATATTACTAATAAGTGTGAAAAACTAGAACAAGGGATAGAGAAGATTACCAGAGAAATGTGAAATCTTAGGCCACAACTGTTTTTTCTTCCCACCAAAAATTGCTGCATTAATCTTTCAAGGTTATTGAAGGGTGAATTCAAGATCACCACTGAAACCACTGCATATGAATGTCCATTTCGTCATGTTCGATAACAAAAACGAAATCACAGCCAGATCAAACTTTTCACCTAAAGTTACCGGTATATTTCAACTCAGGATTTTTGACATACTTGGTTCCAAGTTGCAATTCAAAGTAAAAATTGACCAAAACTGCATTTCAAGATAACGAAATTGGAGCCAGATCGAACTTTTCACCATAAGTTATATATCAACTCATAATATGTGACAAACTTGTTTCCAAGTTGAAATTCAAAGTAAAAGTTGACCAAAACTGCATTTCAATATGACGAAATTGGAGCCAGATTGAACTTTTTACTATAAGTTATATTTTTACTCATAATATGTATCATACGTGGTTTCAAGTTGAAATTCAGAGTAAAAGTTGACCAAAACTGCATTTCAAGATGATGAAATTCGAGCCAGATCAATAATAAATGTTTCTCGTCTTAACTATTATTATTGAGGTCAATGATAGATTTAACTAGCAAAAATAATGTTAACTTATTTGGTTACAGCCATAAAATCTCTACTTTGACAGAACCTTTACCTTGTTGAGCCCAATAATAAATATTTCTTGTCTTAACTATTTTTATTGTGGTCAATAATAGACTTAACTAGTAATAATAATGTTAACTTATTCGGTTACACTCATGAAATCTGTACTGGACAAAACCTTCACCTTGTTGAGCTTAATAATAAATGTTTCTCATCTTAACTATTTTAATTGCGGTCTATAATAGACTTAACTATTAAAATTAGGGTTAACTTATTCGATTATATCGATCTGTTTTCACTAAAAACATCAGTTCTCTATTCTGAACAAGAATCCAGCGCTATTTGTTTTCATAGTACAGGGTATTGGATTGATCACAGATGTTCAAGTCGGTATTTTAATGGTCGTAATAAGTTAGTCCGTTAACTAATTAATATTTATTCGATCATTCTGAAAAACGATAGGTTCCGTGTGCGGGTCTTCCTCTCCGAGTCTGTGCGATTTCATCATCATTCATTGAAAACTCCCACTCGTAGAGCGTTCACAAGCCATGTGTGTTAAACAGGCTAATTTGAGCACGAAATGTGTCGCCAATCGGCCAATTTGGTTGCTATGGCAACCAAAATTGATTGGTGTCGCGATCTCACCATAGGACATGTCCATATAAAATATTATCAAAAACGGTTCAGATTTGCAAGCTGTAGCGCGTTCACAAGAAAGTGTCTGCGGACGCGGACGCGGCGCGACGATCGTAAATCCAAAGTATCCTCCGAACTTTGTTCGGGGGATACAATTACAGTCACTATTTTGAATCAATGAAAGTTGTCAATGTCAATTGTATTATCAAGATATATCTCATAGTGTTAGGTCGAGCGCTCGAATGATCGCTTAATCGGTCGCGCTTTGGCCAGAAACGAGCACTCGAGCATCAAATTGAATGATCGATCATTTAAGATGAATAAATTTTATTTGAAACGAACAAAAACATCTCTCAGAACATGGTAAACATAGAAAACATGACTGAAATTTGACAGGAGATGAATTGCGCAAGCACAGATAGCGCCATCTATCGAATGGGCCTGACATCAACAGGGGTGGGGATCAATTATTTTCACACAAAATCGAAATCTCGGTCGTTTTTTGTTGGTCTTTTGTAAATGTTTCTCTTCAAAATAGCATATCTGCTTAAATTTTGATCGTGAACACACCCAAAGAGGCCAATAGTTTCCATTTCTGGTATTAATTTATGCAACGTTGCATCATTGAGCATCTGGACATTCATATCTCCTATTATCGTCCAGTTTCCGAATTTGCCTGAAAGCTCGAGCTTGCTCGATCATCGGTCGGTATTGTGCCACCGATGATCGAGCCTGAAATTTTCACCGAGTCCGAACACTAATATCTCAAAGCGCCTAGCATCCTAAACTTTGGTCACACAAATTGACAATGCTAGATCTATAAATAGCATGACAACACCTTTCTGGAATATTGGGTCTACATTGTCATAGAATATACCAAAAGAAAGCTTGAAGCTTCAGGAAAACAAATATGTAACAAAATTGACTGTACAGTAGTGTAGGTATCGATGCAGAGGTGCTAGAGCATTTCAAAGCGGGGTACCGTCAGGTCCTTCTGAAGACAAAAATTAGAGAAAAGTCCAAAAAAGTGAAGCTCGCTGTTTACTCGCAAACAAAACGTGATAATACATATTTCTGGGCTTGAAAATATTCAATATTAATTACTTTACACATTGCAACATCATACACACTAAAAATATATGACGTTCGTGGTGATCACTGTGCCCAAAGTTGTCAAATTTGCCCTCATCAGGCCTGTAGAATTAGAACAAATGATCACTGAAGCCATTTCTGACAAAATTCTAGTCACAAAAAATCGTTTTATTTGTAGCACAATGCCTAAGGTAATCCGTTACTGCAATGTTATCCAAGTTCAATGAAAAAATCTTATGAGATATGCCCAAAATAGAATTTTTCTCTGATGTCTCCAAAAAACGATCGCCAAGCTTGTTTACATGGGCGATAATAGGGGCTTCAAGTGCCAACCAATACTAAACAGATGGCGGAAGTGCAGATGAAACACGACAGGCCCCTCATTTCGAAGCAATTTCCCAAGCAGTATCAGTGATAGAAATTAGCCCAAATTTTCAGGCAGACACCAGGACCTGTGACATCATATTTTCTACCGGTCCTGATCACATTCTACCAGACCTGATTTTCCAGAATAAGCAAATTAATTTAAGACGAAAATTTCACCAAATTTATTTCGATTTATTCCACAATTAACCTGCAATCAACAATGAAATGAATCAGAACACAGATTTCAAGTTTCAACATGTTCAGCTGTCAATAGAACTTTCACTAGAGCTGTCACTGTCGTTGCTACTTTCGGAACCGGATGATGATTCAGTGGCACCTGCTGGCCTCTTTTCCCGTGCTTTTCCATGGAAATTAGGCCTGCGAGTACGAGGACCAGAAGAATTCCACAGTTCAATGGCCGGGATCGGGTCAAAGGATTTGATGGGGGCAGACTCCATATATACCATCATGAGATCAGATAAGAGCCTCGTTGAAAGTTTTGTTGCGTTGGTCTGTTTTAACAGCTGCACGAACACAAATTGTTTTTTACCAAGATTCACCATAACGCGCCATTTTTGCATAACCGACTGATGTTACAACACCGATTTTCATTGGCTGAAAACGCCTCCCCATCAAACAGTTAGCCAATCAGAGAGACTATAACAATTCAAGCTCACGAAAATAACCCGAGCATTTCCGATGACGACCGATCACTTGTAGGAATTTACCGTACTGACGCGCATTCGATGTGGTTTCGATAACTTTGCGTAAATCAGTTCGAAACTTTTGCTAATTATTCACCGGACCGCCGGGCCTCTCTGAGTCGGGCATTTCTGCAGGTCCTGACGGAAATCTCCCGGCCTCGGGCCGTCGGACTGGCGCTAATTTCTATCACTGAGCAGTATGGGGGTTTATGATTGAAATATCGTTATATTATGAAAGGAAAAACATTAATTCACAAATTAAACCATATCTAATCGACGACAAGAAGTTTTAACTTAATTTTTGGAGTGAAAAAAAACTTTGAGCTGAACTTTCACCTCCAAAATTGGGTCAGATCTCAAAACGAGGGTTCTTGTCACCTAGGCCGATGTCTAACCTTTCCATACATACCAAATATGCTATGTAAAAGACTTTCTGATTGGTCGAAAATGACTGTAACATGACCCCACCCAAATCTGGTTCAACGAGCTCCACTTTTTTTGCTCCCGCGAAAAACTGCTTGCGCGCGCCGCCTAGCGGAGTGTTGTCATGCTACTATAAATCTAAGACAGTATAGTCCCTGACTCACAAGTCTCGTTCTGAACATGTCGTGTTTAAAAGATGTTTTTTGCATCGGTGAAGTACATTGCTGAGTGATCATTTCTGCTGATACTGCTTGGAATTGTCAAAAAATTCAGAATAACTAGAAGCTTCCGGTCGCCTACGACCGCTTGGGTGTATCCCCCGTGGCCCCATCATCCCTGTCGCCCCAAATACTACTGATAAGCGTGAAAAACTAGAGCAAACGCTAAAATGATTACCAGAGAAATGTAAAATCCTAACATGCTCAAGCCAAAACTGTTTTTTCCCACAAAAATTGCTGCATTGACCTCTCAAAGTCATTGGAGGTCAAATTCAAGGTCACCACTGAAATCAGTGCATATGAATTTCCATTTCAACATGTTCGATAAGATAACGAAATTACAGCCAGATCAAAATTTTCATAAACAGTTATATATCAACTCAGAATATTTGACGAACTTGGTTTCACGTTGAAAATCAAAGCAAAAGTTGATCAAAACTGCATTTCAAGATGACAAAATTGGAGCCAAATCAAACTTTTCACCTTAAGTTATATTTTAACTCATAATATGTGCAAAACTTTGTATCAAGTTGAAATTCAAAGTAAAAGTTGACCAAAACTGCATTTCAAGATGACGAAATTGAAGCCAGATCAAACTTTTCACCATGAGTTATATTTTAACTCATAATATGTGCCAAACTTGGTTTCGAGTTGAAATTCCAAGTAAAAGTTGACCAAAACTGCATTTCAAGATGACGAAATTGGAGCCAGATCGAACTTTTCACCATAAGTTATATTTTAACTCATAATATGTGCCAAACTTGGTTTCAAGCTGAAATTCAAAGTAAAAGTTGACCAAAACTGCATTTCCAGATGACGAAATTGGAGCCAGATCGAACTTTTCACCATAAGTTATATTTTAAAGTTTTCTCATAATTTGTGTCAAACTTGGTTTCAAGTTGAAATTCGAAGTAAAATTTGACCAAAACTGTATTTCAAGATACAGGATACAGACGAACTTGGAGCCAGATTGAACTTTCACCGCAAGTTATAATTTAACTCATAATATGTGCCCAGTAATAAATGTTCCTCACCTTAACTATTTTTATTGTGCTCAATAATAGACTTAACTAGCCAAATTAATGTTAAATTATTCATTAATATCAATGATACTACACCATAAAATCACTACTGGACACAACCTTTTCTTCATTGATCCCAATAATGAATGTCCCTTACCTTAACTATTTTTACTGTGCTCAATAATAGACCTAACCATGTTAACTAGCAATACTAATGTATTATTCACGAATATCAATGGTACTGCAGCCATAAAGTCAGTACTGGACACAACCTCTACCTTGTTGAGCCCAATAATAAACGTTCCTTTGCCTAACTATTCTTATTGTGGCCAGTAATAAACTTAACTAGTAAAACTAATGTTAAACTATTCAAATTTATGTTAACTTATTCAGTAAAAGTAATCTCTTCACACAAAACCATCAACTGTAAATTTGTACACATGTCCAGTGTGATTTGTTTGCAGATATCAATCAACTGGAATGATAAGAGATCTCAAACTGGATATTTCACATTGTTGTAATAAGTTATCTCATGAACTTATTAATATTTATTCAATCTTTCCGAAAAACGATAGGTTTCGTGCCTGAGCATTGCTCAACGAGCCTGTTCAATATTGTAGTGATTCCTGTAAAATTACAACTTCTAGAGCGTTCACAAGCCATGGGTGTTGGAATTGCTGATTTTGTCACAAAATGTGTCGCCAATCGGCCAATTTGGTTGCTATGGCAATCAAAATCGATAGGTGTCGTGATCTCACCATAAGACATGTCCATATAAAATATTATCAAAATCGGTTCAGATTTGCAAGCTGTAGCGCGTTCACAAGAAAGTGTCTGCGGACGCGGCGGCGGCGGCGCGACGATCGTAAATCCATAGTATCCTCCGAACTTTGTTCGGGGGATACAATAACAGATAATTGTTCCGGTTGATTTACAATTGATAATGATATTTGGTCATTTCATATGATAAACATGATAAATGGACATCCTTGTTGTTACATGGATATGGACAATGGGGTACCTGCTGATGCCATGTGCTTTTGGGGCTCTAAAACAGTCTATTATGCCCAAACATCATGTCCATTGTTTGTATTATGCAAACACAAACATGCCAAAAATTTAATGTAACATTATTACGTTTTTGTATGAATTTGGCAAGTAGACTGTTTCTATGGTTTGTCTATACCTGAATTACATGGTGGCGATCTTGGTGGCAAACAGGAACCCCATTGGACATGATGTATAAAGGAGTATGGTTCAGAATCATTGAATTCATTCTTCAAATTATTAGGGCTGCGACGGTAAGGCCGGTTGCCGGTAACGGCAGTGATTCTTCTGCATTACCAGTAGTGAATTTGATTACCGATAAACCGTGAAGAATCTAAGGAGCCAGACTTTCAATATGAACATTCCTTTTCGTACACTTTGGCGGCTTGTTCAAACGTTTTTTGCAGTCTGTGTCGTTAGCAGTGGTTAGTTTTGACCTATTTTAGACCTAAAAAAATAAATGCTGTGTTTAGGGTCAAGTGCTCCAAAAAAATTAGAGTAGGTAGGTAGGGATTTTGTTTTATTTTATGAATTTTTTTTATTCTTCAACATCCGACAATGAACTTGTCTAAACACAGAAAAGAGGAACCATGTTACGAAAATATTATCATAAACAGTGCCAAGTGCTATGTTTAGCACAAAGAATATGAAAAAGATATATTGAATGAAACAAAAACTTGAATGAAATAAATTGATGTTAATCTGGGAATCAATAGGAACAACTCGGCCATTATAGCTGATCTACATCTACCACTACCACCGTGAACTGCTGCTTCTGGATCTATGTACCTCCTGTGGAAGCAGCACTTAAATCCTCTTTCAGAATAGTCAAGACTCGAATATTTCTCTACACTCACAGTGTAGTGCTGTATCAATTGCAACTGCCATTGCAGTGTGCCAGCCCCCCATATTAATATCATATCAGCCCCGTTAATATTCTCACGACTTCTCAAAAGGCGTTGTTTCACTTATAGGCGCATGGTAATACGGTAAACATGCCAAAATTGTCTCGCTCCCGATAGTGACAGGCTGGAAAATTCACCTTGAGTGATCCACCTAGATGTATTCATGAAAAAAAAAATGAATAAAGTTTAGAGTCAGGTACTATCAGCTAGAGTCGGTCGGACCACCCTAAACACAACATTTTTTTTTAGGCCTTCTAAAGCAGTGTGCAGCAATTTTCTCATGCTTTTCATGACTGTTTTTTGGCCTCTTATAGTGCTCATTGCCCCAGACATAAATTCATATGGTTACCAGTAGCGGCAGTGAAAACTCCTGAAAAATTACCACGTCGCAGCCCTACAAATTATGCCACAATACATGTGTAGTATTATTTGGCATATGACCGATCACATCTTTATTCGAAATGACTTCCCAATACATGAGTTCGGAAATGTTTTCAGGTCAGGTCAGTGGAATTGGGTCAGGGTCAAGTGGTATAAACATCATGAACATAGCCAATTCATGCTGTCATGCTACCATTGTCGAGTCACTGTCACCAACACATTACTCGATTTTGCCTGTACAATACTATATACTTTGTTTACTTCGAGTTCACCGCGTCACTCGCGTTTGAATATGGTGTGCACGAACGTTTTGTTTATACCACTTGACCAAACCTAGAAACATTTCCGAACTGGCTTATATCATGAATACTCATGAATATTACCGGTAGTCTCCCCTCCTCTCTCCCTTGACGTGCTGACTTTTGAACGGTGTCATACCTTTAACACTCATTACTGAGTGATCTGGTGATGGATGAGGAGTGTTATGACAGATAAGTCACGCCTGTCTGATTTTGTTATCCGTGTCATTGTGTGGTAAATCTGCTAGCATCTGCTCGTAGTAAAGTATATTGTTTGTTACTAGTCAGTGCATGTGTTTGATATTGTTTTAATATTGGATTGACATATAGATCTAGATTTCCCATGTTTTTTTTTTTCGTGCAAGAGGAACGAACATTTTCAGTTATGACTGTGAGTTAAAGTCTTCCAGGTTTCAGTTTTTATTTCATGTCAATTCATGATACACTTTTCTCAGATATTGAACAATCGTATGCAGCCTGATCGCTTTGGCAGCCTTATCGCGTGGTAGCATTGTGTGACCAAAGTTCGGGATACTAAGCTGTTTCAATCTGTATTTAAAGAATATGACTGGAATATTTGATAAATGTCAAATGAAAATTAAAACTACAATTGAATACGCTGACAGTGATGCGTTTTATGGAAACTTTCCACGAGATTTCGAATAGCAGAAAGTTTGTTTACTGACGATGTATGCAGTGCCCCTAGCGAGTGAAAGTGTGCCTGATTTCGGGATATGGCAAGCCATCATTCTAATTTGTCTATTAAACTATACAATTCATTCGAAAGATTGTGATCAATTTAAGCTTCATAAAGTTGGTGATCAAATCCAATATTAATCACTTTCGCAATATCAGACATAATAGCGTGCCATACCAAATAATGGGTGTGGCTTATGCCCAACTAATTATCATAATCAAGATGGCGACGGAAATTTCCTAGCAGACGCTGCTGGTGTGATTATTAGGTACTTTTGTGTGCTGTTCAGACAATATTTTCAATTTTGCATTTGACTGTTTTCTTCGATGGAACTTGAGTCAGGTGTTAACAACAATATGTAAACAAATAATGATGGTAATGACGTCAAAACGACGTGCGAAGCCAAGCATCAGCCTCACTTCCGAACTTAGGGCTATCCCGAACTTTGGTCACCCGAGGATAACCGTTGAACAGTGTTGAAGCCCTAAACTAACCAATACGCTTGCCAGAGTGAGCACACCAGACTTTGATTAGTTTGAACATGGACATTCGGGCTTGAGGTATTTTTTGAAGACTGACACTAGAATTCAATGACAGTTCGTATTCATAGTCTCCAACAATCACTGATTTACGGAGTTTTTTTTTTTACCCGGGTGACGGGAACGACCTCCTCCTCTCCGTGTGGGTGCCAGACGATCCGTGCGGTCCCAGGTTTCACCTTCTCAAACAGATCGTTGTCATTATCCTCATCGTCCTCGTCGCTACTATATTCGGCACTCTGCATCACCAATCCACATTTGTAAACACCCTTTTCTACAATAAACGCCGAAACTTCATCTTCGTCGAAAAACGATGTCGACGATTCGGCCATTTTTATTTTTTGACAGGATCGCACAAAATAGAAACAAAATACGGTTAACAGGACCATTTGTTTATTGAAAAGGAACACGATTAAGACACTGTCACACTAGATATCATATTCTCTCTACGTCTATATAGGTACAATAAAGTCCAGGATATCACGTTTAACAGGTAAAGAACTGAGTAATAGGCTAGTAATACCATCCATCTAGTCTACATTTATAATATGATTGTTTGATAGGTTTTTAAGGTCAACAACAATGTTCAACAATGTTCACAATAGACTGCAGCTATTTCATAGTCGTGTAACATGGGGCACAGACACTGACGAGCGAGGTACCATATGAAATGAGATAGTAGGACTATGGGACGGACAGAGAATGATGATGCACAAGTGTTCGTTGAGACCTCGCGAGACCTCGCTTGGCAAAAAATTAGCCCAAGGGTTAAGATAGGTTACAAGACAATATATAATAGCTATTTTGTCCCGTGGCCTTGAAAATAAGGTCACTGGTCAAATTCAAAGTCACGAGAGTGTTAAGGATATTTGATTTCCTATACATTTACAATTGATTACTAAGCTGTAAATTCAATAATAAGAGATATTAATCATTATGTCCCGTGACCTTGAAAAAAAAATCAAATGTCAAATTAGAGGTCTACAGAATATTCGGCATTTATCATTTGCTGTATCTGTGAAGTCGATAATAATCGAGATATTAGCCTTTTTGTGCTCTGACCTCGGAAATGAGGTCGAAGGTCAAATTCAAGGTCATGACAATAATTAGCATATCATTCTTATATGCCGACAATTGATTCTCAAGTTGTGAAGTTGATAATAAGCGAGATATTACCCATTTTGTGCTTTGACCTTGAAAATGAGGTCAAAGGTCAAGTTCAAGACAATAATCAGCATATATCATTTCCTATGTGTCCACAATTGATTCCTACGCTGTAAAGTCAATAATAAGCGAGATATTAGCCATTTTGTGCTCTGACCTTGAAAATGAGGTCAAAGGTCAAATTCGAGGTCATCAGAATATTCGGCATATGTCGTTTCCTATATGTCCACAATTGATTCCTAAGCTGTAAAGTCGATAATAAGCGAGATATAAGCCATTTTGTGTTCTGACCTTGAAACTGAGGTCAGAGGTCAAATTCAAGGTCACGAGAATATTCAGCATATAGCATTTCCTATATGTCCACAATTGATTCCTAGTCTCTAATCTCAATATTAAGTGAGATATTAGGCATAATGTGTCCCATTATCAAGCATAGGAGAGTTTAACATGGGAAAGTCCCATTTGGGACTCATCAAGAAAATGAAAATGGTCGCCACACGCAGACCATCGATTCAGGGGCAACGAAATTTATACACATCACAGAGGTATATGAGGGCAATGTTTTGAAACATAAATCTCAAAACTGTCTGAAAAATATTTGAGAAAATGGCCGCCAAAGTTAGAAATTGGCTGTTTTTCGTCGAAAGTGGCCTCATTTTGAAAAAAAAACGTGAAATCAAAAAATTAAAAAAATACCCCGTTTTTAAATCATTTCAGGCATTTTTGTGCAAAATTTCAGAAAAATTCATCTGTAAACTTTAAAGATAAAAATGTGGACGGACGACAATGCCGCCGCCGCCAACAGATGACAGACGCAACACCATGCCAATAGGTTATCAGACCATAGGTCCGGTAACCTAAAAAAGCGTGTACACGTCTATGATAGACATATAGTTTGGCTAGATACCACGCATGATTTTTATAACAAATTGGTGGTCTGGAATAGCAGACACGTACACTTACTTCGTCTTTGCCCATTGCACATGAGTGCACCTAGAAAAAAATCATTTGATTTATACGGTACACCGAAAATGATAGCAATGTGTGATGGGCTTTGTATAATTGACAAAGTGCGAAGGCAAAGACAAAGTGAAAGCGAAGACTATGTGAAGGTAAGAAATGAAACTGAAAGTACACACAGCGGTCACACTAAAAACCGTCCGGGACCCGAAAATACCATCGATAGTAGAAAATACCACACATGAGCAGTGAAATATATCATCCGGGAGTAGAAGAAACTGTGATTACTGCAGAAATTTGTGATTAACCTCCATGCAGTGACCAGTGACAATAAACCGGCGTTTTTAAGATACTGTAACCATGGACTAGGCCCGGCATAATGGAGTGAATTCATTTCATCTATATCTAAGGCCTCAGTGGTAAAGCATTGCATTGAATAAATCACTGATTTCAGACATAAATGTAGCATCTAGTATTGTAAGAAACATCATCTGGCTGTATATGAAATCATTATATATTTTGTTGGCGTGAAGCGCCTTTTCTGCCAAGCCACCTCGTTACGTTGGGCCTGGTGAAGTTAGAATCAGATGTAGGTTGTACACCTAGCTATTGGATGTCCTTGACTGTTTGAAGGGCCATGGTGTAGCTATACTTCAAGAAGTGTTTCTGAGCTTTTGTCACATGCATGACGTAAAACTTGTTTGTATTGAAGGACATTAGCCACTTCTTGCTCCATGCATTAAGTAGGTCAAGGTCATGCTGTAGGCACTGCCTGCTGATGATGAGATATGACCTTCTGTCCCCGGACTATGAGATTGGATAACAGACCCTGTTTTGTTTGCTCGGAATACTTAATACTGGGTATTGATTCCATGTCTATTCCTGGTAGATGAGGAAGTGGTCTGCAAAGAGGTGCTCGAATGACTGCGGTACTCCCAACACAACATCGCCTCGGACATCTCCCAATCAACGAGCACGTATTGGGTCATGTTCCCGAGGAATGAGTTGATCCAGTTTATGGTGCTGCTCTGAAACTGAATGCCATATGATTGAAGTTTGACCTTCAGACGTTGGTGTGGCACCTTGTCGATGGCCTTGCTGAAATCAAGTACGGCCATGTACATCGTCTTCGCTGATCGAGTGATCTTGCCAGGTCACTCACTGTACGGAAGCCGTTATGCGAGAGCGCCGTGATTTGGGTTGAATGTTATACAAATATGGGGCTTGGTTGAGTGCAATATCAGTTTTTTGATCCAGTTTATGGTGCTGCTCTGAAACTGAATGCCATATGATTGAAGTTTGACCTTCAAACGTTGGTGTGGCACCTTGTCGATGGCCTTGCTGAAATCAAGTACGGCCATGTCCATCGTCTTCGCTGATCGAGAGATTTTGCCAGGTCACTCACTTCGGAAAATTATACATGTATGGTACGAGGTGAAGCCGAGTGTCATATAATTTACAGAAGTGCCATAAAAAGTGATATGTCCGAGGCACTACAAAGAAGCCATGGTACACTGACGGAGTGCACCGGGAACGCCGTGAGCGGCGAAAGCTCGAACGACAGTACAAGAAAACTGGTCTGGAGATCCATAAGCAGATGTTCCATGAACAGTCTGTTACTGTCGTCCGCTTGATCAATAAGCTAAAATCAGACTATTACATCAACAAATTCCAGACCACGAATTCAAAGGATATGTTCAGCCTTGTGGATGGCCTGCTAGGTTCTACGGCCAACCACATCCTACCTGCCACGACTGATCAGAAGGAACTGGCGGAATCCTTTGTCAACTACTTTCACGACAAGGTCACTTCAATCAGAACATCTCTCGACAACAGATGCTCAGATCAAGTGGTTCAACTCACACCACCAACTAACTGCAGTCTTAGGTACTTCGCTCTGCAAACAGAAGCTGATGTGGAGAAAATAATATCAGCAAGTCCTTCGAAGTCTTGTTCACTTGACCTCCTGCCAACAAGTGTACTCAAGGACGAGAGGGTTCGCTCTGTACTCCTCCCCACCCTGACATGAATAATCAATCAGTCGTTGCGTACTGGTGTTGTCCCTGCTGAACTGAAAGTTGCTCAAGTTTCTCCGCTCCTGAAGAAAAAAGGCTAAGATGCAGCCAATTTCAGGAACTACAGACCTGTGTCAAACCTGTCCTTCATTAGTAAGCTACTGGAGCGAGTAGTCTGTAGACAGCTCACTGACTACCTCCGTGAAAACGACCTTCATGATGATCTTCAGTCAGCATATAAGGCAGGCCAAGGAACTGAAACCGCCATGTTGAAGATCAAGTCCGATGTCGACCTCATCCTCGATCAAGGTGACGCTGCGCTCCTCGTCCTTCTGGATTTGAGCGCGGCGTTCGACACCATTGATCACACCATCCTACTTGAGAGACTCAAACACTGTGTTGGTCTTGATGGATCAGTGCTGGACTGGATCCATTCGTATCTGAGTGGAAGGAAGCAGTGTGTTCGCTTGGGTGACATCGAATCGCATCAGGTCGACCTAACTACGGGAGTACCCCAAGGATCGGTCCTAGGACCGACCCTTTTCCTGATGTATATCCTACCACTGAGGGATATCATCTGCAAGCACAATGTTCAAAGACACGGCTATGCAGATGATACACAACTTTACTGTCGACTCCCGACAAAGAACCCGGAGACCCTGTTCAGGAGTGTTCAGGATATGAATAACTGTCTCGCTGAAGTGCGCCACTGGATGCTCCAAAATAAGCTCCAGCTCAATGATGCAAAAACTGAGTGCATTGTGTTTGTCCCAAAGCGATCCTCCTTCACGCTTCCTCATGCCGTCCATGTAGGTGACAATGTGATTACACCTGTAACCTCGGTTCGTAACCTTGGGGCCATCCTGGACAGCCGACTATCGATGGACAGACAGGTGTCGCAGGTCACACGTAATGCGTATCATCACTTGCGACGCATTGGGAAGATCCGTTGTCACCTGGACAAGTCGACCTGTGAAAAGGTTGTTCAGTCAACAGTTACAACCAGACTGGACTACCATAATGGTCTACTAACTGGGACCAGTGACACCTCCCTACAACGACTTCAGGTCGTACAGAACAATGCAGCTCGACTGATAACTGGCAATAAACAACGGGATCATATTAGTCCCATCCTACGTGATCTGCATTGGATCCCAGTCCGTCAACGAGTCAACTTCAAGGTCCTCACGCATGTTCAAAATTCAATTCATAATACGTCAACGCCAAGTTACCTTGCCAGTATGTTCCAGGTGTACCGCCCCGGCAGGGAACTTCGATCCTCCAGTGACCACTGGAAACTCTGCAGGGCCAGGACTTCTCGAAGATGCGGTGCAACATCCTTCCCTGTCCTAGGGGTCGAACTCTGGAACTCTCTTCCATCTAATCTCAGGAAACCTATGTCCTCATCCACTTTTAAAAGACATCTTAAAACTCATATTTTTAAAATCAGTTACAGTGTCTAGTCATGTCATATGTTCATAGCATACCGCATTTTTTAGTATTCTGGTTTATTTTATCTTGTATTCCTTTTTATCATCCATGTACCATGTGTCTTGTTATCATTGCTGTTCAAGTACATTGTACTGCGCATAGAAACGTCATGTATAATTTGCGCACTATAAGTGAATAAATTATTATTATTATTATTATTATATAGTATGAAACCTAGCCCCTATATTTGTTTTATCATACGACAGTAGTAAAATCATGTCCCTCAACTCCTTTTCAAACGCTTAAATAGTTTTAAACATTTTCAAACCCTTGGTAATGTTTCTGAAGTGTTTGAAACAAACATAACAACAAATGTAGCAACAGACCTGTGAAAAGTTATATTGGGCTGCTCTAGGGACCAATATAAGATTCCGCGCCGTGATTTGGGTTGAATGTTATACAAATATGGGGCTTGGTTGAGTGCAATATCAGTTTTTTTATCCAGTTTATGGTGCTGCTCTGAAACTGAATGCCATATGATTGAAGTTTGACCTTCAAACGTTGGTGTGGCACCTTGTCGATGGCCTTGCTGAAATCAAGTACGGCCACGTCCATCGTCTTCGCTGATCGAGTGATCTTGCCAGGTCACTCACTTCGGAAAATTATACATGTATGGTACAAGGTGAAGCCGAGTGCCATATAATTTACAGAAGTGCCATAAAAAGTGATATAGTATGAAACCTAGCCCCTATATTTGTTTTATCATACGACAGTAGTCAAATCATGTCCCTCAACTCCTTTTCAAACGCTTAAATAGTTTTAAACATTTTCAAACCCGAGGTATTACCTATGTTTCTGAAGTGTTTGAAACAAACATAACAACAAATGTAGCAACAGACCTGTGAAAAGTTATATTGGGCTGCTCTAGGGACCAATATAAGATTCCGCGGGTCACCTGCAGAAATACAAAATTTTATGGGAGTTACGTGACTACGCTTCAACCAATCAATCTGCGTTAAACACCAACGTCGTATAATAACATGAGTTATGGGGGGGGGGGGGGGGGTTGATGTTGGATGATTTGGGGTGAGATAGAAAATAATATTTTGTCAATAAATTGATGTTTTTTGGCCGTTTTTCCTCTGAACCAAGCTCGCACATTATTTGAGTAAGTACATGAAGCATCAGTTTGTAATATACAAACGATTTATGGCTGCTATTAAAACCGATATCACTATTTACCCATTATTTGCGTATTTATATATTTTGCTTGTTTTATTGATCATTATCGGGTCATGTGTCATGAGATGGTACATACAGATTAAAAGGTCATAAAATAAGTGCACGATGTGGGCATAGATTGCAGGAATATAACTGTTTTGACAATATGAAATGTCGTGGATGATTTGTGGTTTGTCCTGGTTAATTTGTGGTTAAATTTGCAGAGGTAATGGATGATTAGCGGTGCATGAATGCTGAAACATGACTTTGCGGTGCTACCAGTGCACCCGGAAGTTTGATGAACTGAAAGAAACATTGCTTTGTCAATCATCCTGACAACCACTTTTCATCCTGAAATCATACACAACAGAAAACAATAGTGAACTGATGCCCATATGTATTACTAAATTGAGAAGCCCGTGTAGCACAGTAAACACACTACTCACCCACTGAATGCCATTTAATCGGTCTGGCACATTTTTAATTTTGTTGAATAATATAGAAGTACACGCAGGATAACATACCTGGGCCGAATTGAGAACAAGGAGTAACATGCGATATATGGGCCTGTATGGAGCGGTTGGTTGACCTTTACAGTATGAAAATATACAAGTAGAACTGTCTCATATGTTTGTTTCGCAATCTTGCCGGTAAATGTTGGCAATAAATTTGGGAGGGATAACCTCTGCGGTTGAAACATCCTTGTCTAGATGGGTCTCTATGCCGGTTTCCACATCAGGGTCAGTTTAGTCAATCATCTTATTATGACCTCTTTCTTTGACCCTATGCCACGATAAATTAGCCACGATAATCTGACATGTGACACCGAAATAGTAGTTGAATCTAATTAATAGTGTCCTGACATTTACTTGGATTTAATGAATCATGAATTTAAGCCTATTTAATCGTGTCCTGGCATTTATATGGTCAAATACAATCATGAAAATAATCATGATCAAACGAAATATGTCACTGTTCGAACTTCGTAAGAGAATTCCGAATTTTCATGCCTGCTCGATGGTATGGCCGACAATACGATCATGCCGCATAAGGTACATATAAATCCAGTGTTACCGTGGCTTAAATGACCTCTGGAGAATGAGAAAATGAAACCTCCCAGCCGAATTGACAACTGGACTTTTTTCTATGAAAGATGGCGACGAAGGGTTTGTTTATTGGACGTTCTGTCCAGAAAATCTGGCAATCTTCCTCGAAACAAGGCAGTAATTTGGTTCCAAAGCGCACATTGGTGTACTCCGATACCGGCGCCGTCTTACCAGAGCCTGAGAGATTGCGTTTAGCTCTGCCCAAGGTGTTTTTGACGGTGATACCCTTCTTGACCACTGGAGCCATCATCAGCAAAAATGGAGCTGCAATCTTGGAAGAAATGGAAATCTTTGTACCTGATGATGACGATGATTGATCCGCTAGCATTATCAAGTCAAGGTTAAAAAATACTCAGGTTTATTTGTTGAATAGTAGTCGGTTAGGATGTACAATAACGTGGGCAATTTTATTACCAACTAATTTCCCATTCTTAGGTCCCAGATTGACAATTGGTTATGATAGAAAAGTGTGCTTTATTACACACCAGGGGCCCGTTTCACTAAGATAGCGAGCTCGTTATATGAAGTCCTCGTTGGAATTTTTAACAAGGAAAATAAAAACACAAAAATAACTATGACAACATATTGTTAATGATGGATACAACGATCATTTTTAACGATGGAAATCGTAGTGATTGATAAACCCTCGTTATTAACAAGGATTCTTATAATTTAAGAAGAATTTTGCTGCTAACGAGCTCTTTATGATCTTAGTGAAACGGGCCCCAGATGTTCTTTTTATCTGTATTTATCATTCTGTGCCACTGATAAACTCATCATTGTCATTGATTATCATAGAGAAACAGGATTCAGGATTGCCCACTAAGTTGTACATGTGCTCCGCAAATTCAGCACACAATGTTGCAAACACAGTGTCATAATCAATTCAAAACAAAACCACGGAAGTTGACGAAAACGATGGAAGTTAGGGAACTGCTGAACCGATGTAGAGGCATAAATGACAATGACAACATAAAAAAATACATGCCCAAAAAACAAATACATTGTGAACAAACTTCGGAATCACTGGAGAATGTATTGTTTTTCGATCACTCCTTGAATTTCAGAAGTAACCGGTTAGCCAATTCCTAACTGGTTGAAAGTTTTTTTGTAACTGTCAACGAGTACTCACCTAGACTCGTATAAGCCCTAATTAAAACTAGACTCCCGAGATCTAGTTAACCGTATATTTTTCGAGACTAGAGCGAAGACTGAAGAGTTTACCAGTTGCTTACCAGAATGTTCATTTTTGCTGTCTTTTTACAGATGTCTGATGTGTGTGTTTGGATAGAGACAGCCTAAGCAATGGGATAGAGCTGCTCTTTCATCAACAAGCCATGTCGATTTCTGTTCCACGACGTAGTGTATTGACTTGTCAGTTACCAGTGGTTACTTACAAGTTCATCTGGATCTGCTCAACATAAGGATATATAAATAACTGACTGACTGACAATAAATTATTCTGGATAAATTTACAATTACCAGTTCGTTAGTTGTCTCTTGAATTACTGCTCTGCACTAGAATACTAGTATGTACCTTACTAGTATATCATTGGGGAAATGAATCATGGATCGTTAAGGACTATAATATCAGTGTTTGCTAGTTTGTAACTGTGTAAATCTTCACTGTTTTAGTAGTTTGTATTATAATTATTACTGTTTGTGGCATCTGGTGCCATGTTGTGTGGTGTGTGTGCTAACTTGCTATATAAAGTTTTTGCATCAGTGCATGAAGGTAAACAATGACAATACATGTACATGCATTCAGGAATTTGCAATATTTATCAGTTACTAGTATACTACAATAGTGCATCCTGCAAGCAGAATATAACTGTACAGATGTCAGATTGAGAACAAAGTAAGAATTTAGAATGTACACAGATCTTTTCGAGAACCATTTATGTACATGTACGTGTATCAAACATGGTGAGGAATGAAATGTAATCTGTTAAAACAATAATCATTCTGTGATACTGCTGTTAAAGTTAAATAATTTAGTAATGTAATTACCTTGAACTAGTACATTTATGCACTGAATACATTTGCACATTGCATTTTTCATTGTGTAGTATTTCTAGTGCTTGTTCCAGTTTACACAGCTTTGAAGGAAACTGCAAGCTGCTGGGATAATATATGGTTCATTCAGATAGTTGTTCATTTTAATGAAGGAAAGGAAATAATACTTAGACATTTCCTTCATAATTTTATTCAAATATGACAATTGTAATTGATTGATGATTAGGCCATTCCTGATCAATTTTCTGTTTCTCGTCCTTTGGAAATTCAAAAGCTAGGAGGGAGGGCGGAAAAAACAAACATTCCCCCCAAATGAAAAAACGATATACATTGCAATGATTCTCTGAATGCAAACAATGTTGGGGTAGGGGACCTATGTGTTTGAGCATCTGATAATATATCATAGTTCCATATCGACCTCATTTGTGGTAAGAATTATGAATTCAAAATATTACTTTGA
Organism: Terebella lapidaria; assembly: GCA_949152475.1. NCBI lineage: Eukaryota > Metazoa > Annelida > Polychaeta > Terebellida > Terebellidae > Terebella > Terebella lapidaria. The sequence goes on from OX424555.1 coordinate 77,323,780, forward strand.
GCAGAATTCTGGATGCATCTTGTACACACACTCGCTAGTTGGATAAGTTGTGCTGCGAGATCACTATGAGTAAGCTTCACAGAGATGGATTTTGAGAGGTGGAATTTTGTGTGTCAAAATTGCATTCATTTCCATGATATTATATAATTATCTTGTTTGTTTTTTCTCAAAATTTTGCAGAAAGCTAGGTGCGCGAGGACAAGAAACAGAAAATTAAACAGTAATGGCCTTACAACATTTAGTGTTTTATTTGGGCACATGTACATGTAGGATAAAGTGCCATTCGGGGCAGATGTTGGTTCCACCGATCTGTGTCATGCTGTCTGCACCATGTGATCAGTTTTGAACCAATCATAGCCACGTCTCCGGTTGCGCGAGTTATCGTACATGTGCAGCCCGTTATTTAGTGCCAGATGACCTGCTCTGGGGGGCACAGGCCACCACCTTGTACTGTTGTACATGCACAAGCTTTTCAAATAACATTTCGATTTCATTGTGCAGAACTCTTCCTCATGTGAAGAGACTGAGTGGTCAGGCTGCGACACAGATTATAGATTACAAGACACCTCAACATCTTATGCTCTATGAGTCATTTGGAGTTTCAAAAGCATATGCAATAAAACATAAATTGGCAGGATATTTAAAACATGAAACAGTGATGTAACAAAAACAACAATATGCCACATTACTGTGAAAGTATCAGTTTGATGTGTAATATGATCTTTTAAGCCTCATACTAGTACATTTTATTTGTAGTATCACATACTTTGATTTTTAAAAAATTTTTTACACTACTTTTTTGCTGACATTTGTGTGATGTTAAATGGTATCATATTGTAAATTGGCATACTTCACCTGGTATTCTCAACTTTCAGACTTTAATCGCAAAGTTTGAAAAAAAGTTGGCATCTACTCCAATGTGATTGTTAGCCTTGTCATTGTATTTCTGGGTTTACACACGACTTTGTGCATTTGCTTGCTTTTGCAGCAGTGTGATCTTTTGAAATCAGCATGTTTGTATACAATACACCCTAATGTGTCTTATGGCCCAAAACTACAACAATATATGTACTTCCATATCTGGTGGATGTAAACGCGTCCACTTACTAGAATATGTCCTGAAATTTGATAGCCTGAAATTTAATATTGGGGTAGATTGCCAAGTTTTTAAATTTTTGTGATAGAAGTCTGAAATTTGGTATAAAATTGCCGTTTGACTCCCAGGGGAAGTAGGCCAAGTTGTAATACAGTACCAATACCATTAAGCATTGCAAAATATCTGCTAAAAAGGGTGTATACGATTTTAAAATACATGTAATCATATCTGACATTGAAAAGGAGTAGTTTGTCAGATATTTGCATACGAGTGTCTGTAATATGTACACACTACATGTACATGCAACACATATTGACATATATCATATTCAATGTACATACCGGTATTATTCAATTAACATGTTTACGAAGTTATTCACTTTGTTGTTACTGGTTTTTCAACTGCATCTCTTGATTAAAGTTTTTGAAACATGTGCTTCCATGTCTTGATTAGTCCTATCACTGATACAGCTGGTGAATTATCTCTTGATGTCTGTATGGCCATAGACATAGAACAGAGATGGACTGCCAACTCTGATATCAATCTCTCTGTTTGTAGTTATTGAGCTTGAGGTCACGAAAGGTCAGAGGAAGAGGGTAGTTACACTTCCGTTGTTAACCTATAACGTCGTATTGCCATTGTTCAATCTTGACGATCTTCTGAGTGATGATGTCACGTACGATATTTGACGCATTTTGACAATTCAATTTTCATGAAAACGCCAAACCGGAAATAAAGTACCCCTCTTCCTCTGGACGCAAGCTCAAGGTCACAGAGTACGAGTTGGCAGTCCATCTCTGTTCTATGTCTATGGTATGGCTTCATATCTTGATATATTGATTTATCACATGCAATGCTGTTCTCCAGTGGCATAAACCCATTGCATAAATTTCATATTCAACACGTGTAATATAGCGTAACGTAACCATGGTAAAATAGCGTAAATAGATGGCCTTGCACGGAGCCAAATCAAGTGCAAAACCACAAAACCAAAAATCCGATGTAAATTCGGTAAAAATGCAGTTAAATGGCCACAAGACGTTTCATGTGATAAATAGAATCTCAAATTCGTGCCCATTTGATATCAAATTTATTGAACTCGCCAAGAACTTTTGTTTTTTGCTAGCCTTGGCGAGCAAAAAGCAAAAGTTCTTTGGCTCGTTTAATAAATTTGATATCAAATGGGTACTCATTTAAGATCCTCTATATCTTTTATCAGTTGTTTATGTCTTTATAGCATTTACTGGCATTGCACAAGACTTGTTTTACATTATGCATATTATATTCAATATGTTCATATTTTGTTAAATTCTGATAGCGAAATGTAAGCTCCAGAACTGAGTCTGTGCATAAAATGTGATGAACAAAATTGCTAAACAGTTTGACATAATGATCATTCACTTTTATGATCACAATGCTGAAATTAGAGGGATGATTTCAGAGGCAGAGCCAGACAACCATGGGAGAATTGGCCCAAGTAACTTGTACTACCCCGTAGTACTACTCGTCCACTGAAAGCATACCATCAGAAACCCATAAGAGAGATGAGTGTTTTGACGTTTTTCCCGAGACATGCATAGGATATATGTAATGACGTTTTTGTCAAGTAATCAAATACCGGCCCTCGGGCATATACATCTTGTCAGGACCCATACACGGGCCAATATAAAACAAACCATGGAATAATGTCTAATTATAAGCTTATAATGCAATCATAACCTCTAGGTGCAAGCGTTCAAGCTTCAGTGGACAACTTGCACATTCCACATCAGACATTTAGCACTCCAGATCATCTGAGGTCAAGCTCATCATTAGTTGTTCCATGACTTCCATGCTCAAAATGCAAACAAGCTCTAACTACAAGAATTTCATATGTAGAGGCAAATTTGGGCATTTTTCAACCCATAAATGGTTGTTTTGACTTCAAGGTCATCTAAGGTCAAATTCAAGGTCGCCACACAAATCGCCATCGCCTCCCTAATTGAAATTGCCAATATCTAAGGTATATCTTCATGCATTCTATGAGTACAGTAGGGCAGCTCCTATTATGGGAGGAAAAAGTGTCGAAAATTTCTTAAGTCCAAAATTTTCACCCAAGAAAAGGTTGACGCGTCAAAAAATCAAAATGGTCGTCACACGCAGACCGGCGATTCAAGAGCAACCAAACTTATACACATCACAGGTCAAGGTACATAATAGGGTGGTCCTTGTTTGTCAACTTTTTTTATTTTCAACACTCTCACCCCACCAATGTGTTAGAATGGTTTAATAAAACACGCTAGACAAAATTACAGGAAAATACATGAATATTTAGAGGTAGCTCAAGGGTTTAAAATTTGGCCTATTTATTCATATTTCGCTGGTTTTTGGGCATTACGAGACCACACTCTTATTGGTGTGATTGTCACTCCTGACTCTATTTCGGGACTACCATTGAACCATTCATTGCATAATGGACTGTAATACAAAAATATGGATATATTACTGCAGTGTTGTGGTTTTTATCGGACTTGTTTTCCTCTGCGCTGACCTTTTAATGAAAAAGTCTATGTAGGATACTACCTGGGGTATAAACGGGGACCTACAAAATAAGACTATGAGGTGATGTGAATAGAAAATAGATGCTGAAATTGTTTTTATGGAGGTTTTTGTATTTTGATGTTGACAATTCAGTTGTTTGTCTGTGATATGTAGTTCATACCAATAGTCTGACCAATGGCACATCTGAATTATTATACATTTACTAGTATTTACATTTACTGGTATTCTTGTTCAAGATATGGTTTTTCTCCATACATTGCTTAGTTTAACAGTAGTCGGGCTACCGCTGTCTTGAACCCGTTAGAAATTTGACAGGAAGGTGGTCACGACAAAGCAACGTGATTGTGCTCCGACAGCACGTCCACAAACTAGGGTTCAAATGAGTGATTCTTGTATTTTGTTTGAGGGAAAGCTCAGTCGCAATTGTCTGTATTTGGCATACCATCAACACCTGCTGAAGCTATTTCTAGCAAGTGCATTTGACACTTGCAAGAACCGTACTTCAAGAGCAGATGTGCTGATATTCAAAAGATTTCAGCGGCGCTGGGGATTCATCGCTCCTTCAAATTTCAATATTGCTGCTGATGACGACAAAAATGAAAAGGTCCCTAGCTGATGTCATACAGTGCTCCGGTTTTGACCTGACCCAGCCCCAAGACTTCCAATCCAGGAATGACTGGAACTAGGTGTCCTACACCATAGCTGATGGACGCCGACGGGAAAAGCTATCTATGCACTCCAGGAACACATGTTCAGAGACCAGTTCAAGCTCACATCACGTGAGGCAGGATGCATCCTCTATGTTTCTGTGTTCATCTGCTCCTAATGCCATTTCCGCATCCCAAAGTCACCTCAGTCTCCTCCAACCTGTGAGGGGTTATGGACATTATCAACCAATCCATATCCAAGACAGCTTTGAGCAAATTTGCTAGACACTTGTGGTATGTCAGTGAAGAGCTGTTTGGCTTGACTTTCTCCGACCCTATTGTTCCGGTTATTACATAATGTGGTATGGGGAAAGTAAAAAGAAGACAGAGAAAGCCTGGAGGCAATACCAGAGATGCTGACAGACCTTTTTTTTTAACCCAAACTCATGAAATTTGTTCAAGTGCTCAAACTCAAGAAACTCAAGAAATCTGTTCAAATCATGGCACAAGAGAGGCTCAAGACGCACTCAATGTGGTAAATAACGACACAGCCAACTAACTGGCGATCTCAACGAAGAACAATACTTATATCACAAAAGATTAGGAGCAGAAGCAATTCCTGCTTGAAGTTGTTCAGGATCATCAGCGTCGGCTCTCAAACAGCACAAAATCCACTCTGTTGAAAGGATTCGAATGTTGAACAGTGATAGACATATGTCAGAATTTATGACTACTAGTATAGTAATATCTCCCCAGTTTTTGTCTGTCACTGAGTAGATAAGCTAGTTTTCTTGTTGCATGAATATCTCCTTAATGCCAGAAGTAATCAAGCACATCAAATGACTGTCTTGGTCCAATATATTACGAGGAAAACATGCCATGATAGTTTTGTAGTTCATACATGTATTTCTACCATGGGCGCTGCTGGTCTTCTAAATCTGACGCTGCAATGCTGCATTGCTGCTAGTAGTTATGTTGCTATTTAGATAATTTCTTGGATGTATCTCCCTGAGAATCACACTGCCATGAAGAAATCTTCATCCTCTACATATTTATGATGATATTGATATTACATCATCGTCCTGTATGTTCGCCGTGCGTGGCTGCACGGCAAATCCTCAAATGGTCGTTGACCAATATTTCAAATGTGTTGAGCTACCTCTAAAATTTGTAATAAAACATTCATATTTTTTCAAATGAGTTGTTAATGATAGTCAAACAACTTTGAGGGGTGAGAGCTTTTGAAAATCACACTGAAAAAATACCCTATTATAAGGACCAACCTAGTACATAAGGGGAATGTTTTGAAACAAAAATCTCAAACTGCCTGAACACTTTTTGAAAAAATGGCCGCCAAAGTCAAAATTGAGCATTTTTCATCGAAAATGGCCACCATTTTGACAAAAATGCGAAAATAAAAAAACGGAAAGAAAAACCTTTGCTGGGAATATTTTTTTTTAGGTATTTTTGTGCAAAATTTCACAAAGCTTTAAACTGTAAACTTCAAAGATAAAAATGTGGACGGACGGACGTACTCACGAATAGACCCTCGTGGGACTTGTTAAATTTTACATGTAGTCCAACAAACAGCGTTTGAACTGTTTTGTGGGACTTTTCAGTCCCACAAAACAACTCAGTCCCACAAATCTTTGTTTTTTTAGTCCCACAATGATGCTTTCGTGGACACAGCGCCATGCTAATAGGTTATCGAACCAAAGGTTCGGTAACCTAAAAGCCCTTGTGGTTGTACTATCAGCTCCATGTTCGATATCCAAACAGGATTATACGCATATGGCATTGTTTCTCGTGCTGGATCGGTTTATCTAGCACTCTGATCACCATCTACGCCTCGCCTCGGCTTAGATGGTGATCAGAGTGCTAGATGAAACGAACTCGAGAAAACATAGATCTATGTGCATTTTCTCGCACGTCATGCCAATAAACAACTGTCATGGCAAACATGTGTTATTTTACTCGCTTGAGTGCCAGATAGAAATATCTATCTTGGAACTGCTCTCACCATTGGAAGGAAAGGGTGGAGTGCGAGAATGACCCTTGTTTGGTGTCCACTATTGTGTAGGGGAAGTGAAATAAGAGTTTCGCCGGTAAGCTACCTTGCAACAGGTCCATTGGTCGTATTTTCGCGCCATCTAGTGAATGATTGGACTACTAGATCTAATTTGCTGATAAGGAACACGGTTCCTGCTTTGTTTGTTCGAATCTCAAAGATTCAACAGAATTTTTCCGGGTTTAAAGTAGAATATAGAATGTATAGTGGGAAGTAATGATTGGCGCACATGGAACTTGGAAGGTGAAGACAAATCGCTGATCTTTCACCCAGTTTCACCAGAGCGGGACATTGACATGTCGTGAAAGGTACTTCATAAGCTGTCGACTATCTAAAATGCGGAACCCCACATAATGAAACCCGGTCCTATACCGCCCAAGCGACGCGGTGGGCTGGGTTCTATACTGATATTTCAGGCGGAGAGTGTATCTTCCTAACTAAACTTACTCAATACGCTAGCCTACATGGGCACCTACACACACTCACATGTTTATATCGTATAGTGCTAGTCGTATACACCAATGTTTGAGAATAATTATATTACACAAATAATACTATATGCAGAGGTGAATATGGATGCTTACGGTGTATAGGTTCATTAAGTTGTATTGGAGTTGGCATGCTCATTCACAGTCATTCTTGGGAATTTGGCCAAACTGGGAATATCAATTAAGTTACATCCAAATTTACTCGCACATTGCAAGGGAAATTCATTAAAAATATCATGTTAGACCATCTCAAGATGATCCAATATTTTTTTTTGAAATAGGACCAAATTCATACATTAAGATACAAACAGATGCCTCTTGACAAAGTAACAAAACATACATGTAAAACCAAATAAATATTTGATACTGATTGTGTGACAAGGTAATATATACATACACAATGAGAAAAAAATGCTGGTGACCAAACCTTTATGTATCTTACTATCTTATCAGCACACATCAGTCAGTGAAGTGATTTGATGTAAATTTATAGATATGACGAGAGAGATGTCGCTGATAAAAATGTGACATTACAAACATAGACTGTGACATCTGATGTGACATTCCATTTGTACACCAGATGGACTTGAAACTTCCCAATAATATATTGAGAACACTTAGTTTTGAAGGTGAAAATAGATGTATATTCATGGAGATTGGTATGCTATTATGGTAGGACTACGAACATGTATATTGCGGCAGATGTAAGTAAAGTATGTAGGGTGTACAAGTACAGCATGTAAGGTACCACAGTGCCTGTGGTCCTCTTTTGTGCGGTGTATCTATTGCTTGTCAGATTTCTACACCAAAATCAGGGTACATCTATAAGCTTCCTCATCTCGGTGCAGCAACCATAATCTTCACACAACACCAAGTTAATGCATGTCCTTTTCAGACTGAAGGACAAAATATCAGTTGCTCGCCATTGAGCGAGACCTGGGATCAAACCAGGGATCATTCGTTTGTGAGAATAAAAAGGTATACACTGAGCAACTGACAATCGATAATTATGTTCCCATACCGGTATAACCAAATATTTATTAAAAGGGGAAAAGTCAGAACAAAATCTCTGCCTCGAAAAATCAGGGAATTTCGAAGTATGGCCATAATCAGGGGAAAATCAGGAAATATACTGACGAAAAAGCGTGTCTTGGTGTTTCTAAATTTTGATGATAAATATCCTAAATTTTGGCTACATGGCCGGGTTTCACTGTACATGCTATATGAATTCTGCATTTTAGTTGATTAGCCCATAGCTTATGAAATCCCCCCTACAACATACTATACTATATGAAATTGTGAAGAAAGGAAAAGATCCATTGGTTCCTGTAGACTTCTGTATAAATATACAGGAATAAATATTATAGAGAAATTAATATGCCTGGGAATTTGTTGCTGAATGTATGCTAAAAAACAAAACTGTAGACTATGACCAGACGACCACTCATCACACCTGGTTCATATGATACGGCTGTAGAGGTCTGCTGACTGTTGGAAGGCCTACTGTCAGAAACTCAGTAGTTGTTATGAGTAATAAATTGAATAAGCGTGAAAGAAGACATCGCTGAATGAGGGACAATAACCCCTATTCAGAACTAGACAAAGCACGTCGTTCGGGGATATCTGAGGACCGATGAACTTAGATCTGAACATATCGTCCTCTTGATATTTGTGTCATGCCTAGTTATGATGTACACATACATGATGGTGATGACCACTGATGTCTAGCATTTTCGTGTTTATCATACATGTTTATTTATATAGTAGATCTATATATGTTTGGTATCCTGTATTTGTCCGAATTGCTTCCTTGCGTGTACCAATTCGAGTAATGGTGGGGTAAATTTTGCCATTTCTCTCTGGACATGTACAGGTATGATGCTGGAATGTACAACTAAGTAAGCCACTGCCATGACCTTGAAGGGGAGTCTCCTGGCTTGGTGGTTGGATCCTGGTGCCTCTCAAGACGTCTATGCTCAGTCCGAGACCTTCAGTGAGATTCGCGTCCGGCAGTACTCGAACTATGTGACTCTGACTGACGACTCATACCTGGTGTTCCTGGTACGCTGTTACTTCTACTCCCTCGCGCTTGTGTACACCTTCATCGTGTATCAGCTCCGTCACCAACAGCTTCGCTTCCAGCTGCAGCTCAGGGACCCTTGGGCCATTCTAATTGACTGATTCAGTTCAGCGTAGACTAAATGTACAATCTTAGGAATTATTATGGATATCTTTGATGCCAGACTATCAGCATTCCCTGTGTCCACACTGGTGCCAGATATTGACCAAGCCGACCATTGTCAAAGGTATGTAGTATTGAGGGGTTTCGTAATCAGCTTTGGATCAGTAATTGAAATATAGCAGTTCCTCACAGGTAGCGTAGCAGTGTCTCATTCCTCGGGATTTTATGTAAATGCATTTTTATATGATCCTTTCTGTTGGTGTGGAGTTGGGGTGAGTGTAGTAGAGAAGTCAACAGCCACATGTTACATCATGTACATAAATAATAATAAAAGTTTCCATAGTGGCAGACCAGCCAATCTCATACATAACGGTATATCATATGTCAGTTTTTGTATTTGATCACACATCTGTTCGACTGAAATGCTGATACCTGAACTCCAATTAAAAAGGTGCAGACGGATTGAATGAAATGTTTTCAGTGTACAAGTAGTACTTCGGGGCAGTACAAGTTACTTGGGCCAAATCAACATTAAAGTCCCCCCTAGTATCATTAGTGCCTGGAGTCTGTCCTGATATCATGGATATGGTCAAATTGCAGGGTCATAAAATTACCGGGTCCATTAAGCAAAAATTCCATGTTAAAACTGTAGAATGGTGCTGTTGGTCAGAGATAGCTATCCCTGATGTGATCCAGAGAGCAGGGCATGTTGTTTGTTCTACAATTCAATGTAGGAGCACTGGGAGGAGTACTGGTCCATATTGCAAGAGTTTTTGTACTAATAAATATTACCTATAAGCATGATTGATAAGTATTAATAAAAGTATATGTTTTTGTGCTGTCCCAAAAATAATTCGTATTGGTATGTGCACTGTACATGAATGTCAATGAAGATACACGTATGTTCATTATCAGTCTTTTGTTTATCATACTCCATGGAAAATGTAGCACATGACTACACGTTTACAGTATCTCAGTATCATAACTTCACAATTAACAGTGGTTGCATGCATAAGGTAGGTCATGTGAATGACTGATGACCTTTCAGCTGTATCATGTTCTATTTATATCCGTGAACTATGTGATCACAACAGCTGATGGCTTGATTTTAGCTCTTTTTAACTAGGAACCCCATCGTGGTGACAGGCACTTAGTGACAGAACCATGTGTATACAGTTCGTCTACATCAACGACAACCCGGCTCATGATGGCTACCAGCTGATTCTGGCCAACAACAGAGACGAGAGTTACACACGGCCGACCAAACCGGCCGCTCGCTGGATCAACCATCCCCACTGTGTGTCAGGTAACAACACGGGCACAACACTATACATGCTATATATAAGATAGCATGAATATGTATGAGATAAAGCCATGCTGTCTTCTCTGGGGCATGCAGGTACAACTTCAGATAGAACAGCCCAATTGTTTTCAGCCTGAAGATAGGACCAATCATGTACATGTAGTTCCTCAAATCACACTGCTGAGCATTATCATATTTCATCAATGTCATGACCCCAATCCCCAGAAACAAACCCTTCAAGCAGCAGAAAAGTGCAATTTAATACATTAACAAGCAATACAAATAAAGTGTCATTGCTTGGTACTAGAATGTGCGGCAGGTGATAGAAAGTTAATTACGATGAGATTTTTAATGAGACTTGAATCTTGTCTCGAGTTTACACAAATTAGTGTCATGAACACTGAAAGTTCTCGAAAGTACCTACCGGGGGTATATGCAATATTCTAGTTACTTTCTACATACTGTATATTTCTTTGTATATTGTATTCGTATGCTTATTGTATTTGTATACTGTACTCATAACACGCTCAATAATTCTCCTCTCATTTGGGACAACGATTATGATCGCTGTCAAATGGTGTGCATTCCGATTGCATTTGGTGCAACCACTGCCCACACCTTTAAATTGCGTTGCCAACAGCGGAACTAGTATTTGTGACACAATAGTAAGGCCGCAGATCCGATATTTTCCTGATTATTCATTTTGGATTTTGGCAGGAAAATACACTGTACTTAAAAGATTTTTACACCCAAAATTCAGAAAATCGAAATGTCCCCAAAACGGCAAAATAACTCAAATCACACTGTAGCATGACATTTTGAATCTCTCGCTTACATTACCCATGTACACGTAACTCCAATGAGCTGCTGAGCCACAGATTCCTTGGTTGTATATTTTGACTGTTCTTGCCATTCTGTGATTGTTGCTATGGTTACTTAACAGGTTTAGACCAGGAGCCATCAAGAGAAGGAGGGACGTGGTTTGGCGTGTCTGAACATGGAAAAATTGCATCACTTCTCAACATTCTGTGTCGTAATAACAGCCGTAACAAGAAGGGCAGAGGTGAGAACTTGGACTCAGATAAATCCTGAATACAAATACCGGTAGCTGTTCAATGTACATGCGCATCTGTGACAGGTCATGTTGATCAGCAGTTGTTACTGTAATAGGGTTCCTGGTCAGTGCTAACAGACTTGGCTGGTTCAGATCATGTTCATGAGCTGCTGTTACTGTTATCGGGTTTTTGGTGTCAGACATACCTGGCTGATTCAGATCATGTTCATGTCCTGGCGTCAGACATACTTGGCTGGTTCAGATCATGTTCATGAGCTGCTGTGACTGTTATCGGGTTCCTGGTGTCAGACATACTTGGCTGATTCAGATCATGTTCATGAGCTGCTGTTACTGTTATCGGGTTCTTGGCGTCAGACATACTTGGCTGATTCAGATCATGTTCATGAGCTGCTGTTACTGTTACAGGGTTCCTGGTGTCAGACATACCTGGCTGATTCAGATCATGTTCATGAGCTGCTGTTACTGTTATCGGGTTCCTGGTGTCAGACATACTTGGCTGATTCAGATCATGTTCATGAGCTGCTGTTACTGTTATCGGGTTCCTGGCATCAGACATACTTGGCTAATTCAGATCATGTTCATGAGCTGCTGTTACTGTTATTGGGTTCCTGGTGTCAGACATACTTGGCTGATTCAGATCATGTTAATGAGCTGCTGTTTCTGTTATCGGGTTCCTGGTGTCAGACATACTTGGCTAGTTCAGATCATGTTAATGAGCTGCTGTTTCTGTTATCGGGTTCCTGGTGACATACTTGGCTAATTCAGATCATGTTAATGAGCTGCTGTTTCTGTTGTCGGGTTCCTGGTGTCGGACATACTTGGCTGATTCAGATCATGTTCATGAGCTGCTGTTTCTGTTATCGGGTTCCTGGTAGACATACTTGGCTAATTCAGATCATGTTCATGAGCTGCTGTTTCTGTTGTCGGGTTCCTGGTGTCAGACATACTTGGCTGATTCAGATCATGTTCATGAGCTGCTGTTTCTGTTATCGGGTTCCTGGTAGACATACTTGGCTAATTCAGATCATGTTAATGAGCTGCTGTTTCTGTTGTCGGGTTCCTGGCGTTAGGCATACTTGGCTGATTCAGATCATGTTCATGAGCTGCTGTTACTGTTACAGGGTTCCTGGTGACAGATTTTGTGGCTGGCTCAGATTCTGCAGATGAATACACCAATAAACTGGCTGCTGAACGACATGAATACAACCCATTCAACCTTGTGACAATAGAACAGGTGTAAGTAGATCTAAATCTGTAGTTGTGTACCTGTACACCCTGCAGCTAGCCACCGAACATTATCTGACACAGTTCCATTGTGTTGGGGTCAGGTCATGTTTATGTTAACGTTCTGTTGTCTTCAAAAGTCCGACATATGATGTAAACAAGTGAAAAATAACAATTGCCAAGTAAGTACACTTTTATAATCTATTCGATTCCATGTCCGAGGGTGTTATGAAAAGTTGTGCATTGAGATTGCTACACTGGGACTAAGAGTTTGGATGAAAACTGTCTTGCACTGCGACGATGTAACACTGAAGTCCGGGATAGATGTAAACTTCCCTCAATTTGGAGCATGTAAAATTAGCATTTTGAGAGAAATTTCGCATATATGTACAAAGGTTGTTCTGTTTGAATTTTATACACAATACATTGTTGTATCTGTCCTTAATTTTGTGTTGTCAATTTATCCGTGACATGATAACGTTCTGTGGCTCGGGTTACCGGTAACGTTCTGTTGATGCTTGAAACGTAATCCTGGATTCCTCATCTCACCATATGGGAGCAACATTCATGAGGTTGAGATTCTCCAGCTTGTACGTTCATTGTTCGGTACATGTTGTATAGGACGGAAGAGACTGAACAGCATTCACAGATATTGAATCCCGACCACAATTCGATCCACAGAACGTTAACCACGGTGGCAGAACGTCATTTCAACAACAAAACAATTATCATTCGTGTATTATACCTATTCATGCCCTGTTGTCACATACTGTCCAATATGTACATTCAATGTTACATATGACTAGGGTTTAATATATTCCCGGTTTTCCTGGAACCGGGAACCGGGAATAAAAAATGCTCAGAACCGGGTCCCCGGGAATGGAACCGGGAATAAACTCGTAGCTTCAAAACAATAGTACACATGAATTGGTTCGTTAGTTATCACTGCAGACACTATCTGTCAACGAGTTTTCCTTATAAATCACCATGCAACCATCCTTACAGCTATTTATGAAGCATGCGTAAACATGGGTGAAATCAGAAATTCCAAATCTTAATTTACGTTGGAGGTATGATGTAACAGGAGAGGGCTCACAAGTTCACAACCCCCCCCCCCCCCCCCCCCCCCCCGTCTTTGTTCATTTTTAATATGGACACAAATATTGTGAAGGGACAAATCGCTGTGTGGTCCCAATGTTACATTATGTCTTGTTTTAGATTTTTTAAAAAATACCCAAGGTGTCTTTTTGCATGCACTAGACAAAAATATCACCAACTTTCCATGACAACGACAAATGGAAGCATACAGTAAGGACAGTAAGTACTTATTATTCTTTATTTTTACCTTATTTTGGCAATACATTGTCCTGCTATACCACAGAGTGTTGTAGGAAATGTACAGGAACGAAATAAACCATTGTTTTCTTCTGTTAATATGTAGTTTTTTCTTGGGGGAGGGGGAGATATATTCCCGGTTCCTGGCCACCTTATTCCCGGGAAACAGGAACTCTGATATCTTGATAATTCCCGGGAATTCCCGGGAACTCCATTCCCGGGATTAAACCCTACGATATGACATTTCGCAATATTGTTTTATGACTAAAATTAGGTACAAAAATACATTGAATAGTGAACGATGTTTGTGGAAATGAGCAATGTGTCAACATTACATGACACTTTTCTCAATAATGGGCTACAAAATTAAGACTCAGAGCAATACTTACAATTCTAGGGTATTCTGGACATGGAATCCACATGTAGTCGATGCACAAGTTTAACAATATGATGAAGAAAAATATATTTTGTTCCCGTATATCTTCATATCTGGTGCAATAGAACGTTAACATAAACATGACCTGACTCGAACACAATAGAATTGGGTCAGATAACGGTCGGCGGCTAGCTGCAAGGTGTGTATTGAGTACAGTAACTATGCAAATGTTCCCTGAGCAACTGTATTCCACAGTGTACATCCACAATAATCATCGTAGTACATCTAAATGTACTTTGTGTTTTCAGGACATATTTTCAACTCAGCATACATAAATCACAACATTTCTAGTGTAGTAATCCTATAAAATTACATTTGCCAGAGAGAAGAAGTGGTCTCTACGTTATTTCAGCAGCAATGATGACACCTCGCCTTATGAATTGGATGCCGGTCAGTGTAAATTGCTTCAAGTTTTGTATCAATTGTACTTCACATTTAAATTTACATGGTTGATCTGTGAAAGTATCATCTTGTTATTCTTTGGATTAATCATCTTATTATTGGACAGGAGGGATCCATGCTTTTGGGAATTCTCCAAATTCTGTGCCTTGGAAAAAAGTGGTGGATGGTAAAGAGATTTTTGCCAAGATCACTGGTATGTTTCCCACCACTGACACGAAACAAGATCTCAAGAATGCACTGCTCGATCTGTTGAATGATCCCACTCCGTAAGTGTGCATGTTGTTTTTGTTGACAAATTTATTATTTTGAATTATTCATGATCTACTTACTGTATTGATCCCAATAGTAGCACATGCCCTAATAGTAGGACACCCCCCTCTTTTCTACAAAAATGTAGGTCTTGCTTTGGCTTGTCGTGCTACTATTAGGACCGATATGGTATTATGCTTCATTTACCAGTTGGTTGAAGGTGATCTATGTTTGTGGAGTGAATGTTATACATGTTGTTCAGGAGAAAATCCCCTGAATACTGCATTGTACGTTACAGCCACATGCCAGACCCCCAGCTGGAGTCTCAGGCAGCTGGGCACATGGACGAACAGCTGACAGTCGAGCGAAGTGGTATCTATGTCAAATCTCCACAGATACACTATGGAACAAGGTATCTGTGCCAGAAACAAACCCATATGTTTCATATGCCGAAAACTGCCGATGAGACATAAGATTACAATAAAGAGTATACATTAATGTGGACGTTCGATACATGTAGTTTATGCGAATAATCAGTGTCTTCCAAGATGTTGACACAGCCACTAACACTCAACAATGAACTACCGGTAGTACCTACAATGAATGTATACATATATTATAAGACCCAAAACATGAGTGATTTTACTTACTTCATTGCCACTGCTTCTGTGTTTCTGTTATCACCAAGGACCAACACTTTGGTGTTGGTGGACGCGGAGGGACACGGGGAGTACGTAGAGAGGACCATGAGAGAGCCGGTGGATGCTTACAACCCCGTCTGGGACACAGTTACTGTCAACTTCTCTCTGCAGTCATGAATGCCTCCAGACTTGTACAATTCCAGTCATTATGTTAGGCAATTTCGCTTGTTGTTTCTGTCATGTTATGTGTTTGAAACATTTGCAGTTGTATTTAATTATTAAGGTTTTGTCTTATTGAATGTACATGTGTACTTGTAACTAACTATATGCTATCATTTTCGAAGTGATGAGTGCAATAGGTATGATGATCGTCAGTCAATAGATGTACTACTATTGTACACATTCATGTGTTCCACAAGTACACATGTACTCCGTACGGGTGTTAGTGTGCATTACTTACCATTCCATCAATATAATGTTTGAGTACAGCAGTTGCTTGTACAGGTTTGTATGGTCATTACTTTTCTTTTTTCTTTGTTGTATGTTGAAGCTATATTCAAGACATGAAGATTAAATAACATCGTAATGTGTTTTACCGTGATAATGTTTATGAAGCCAATAACTCAACATATGCATGTGGGGTCAATGTTACAGGCTAATTTACTATTTTGCCGGGTGACATCTTGGATATACCCGGTACATGTCCATGCTTTTGGTCAAGTTATTACTGATTCACATCCACTGAGTTTTTTTAAGTTCAAAAGTTTGCACAACTTGTTTTGCAATTTTGTACAATTTTGTACAAGCATATTTATTGCCATCCCTAAATCTGTATAATGGACAAGTCTATACAGGCTAATCAGAGGTATAAACATATGGTTTTATGCCAAATGGAAGCAGATTCAATTTCAAAATTGATTTGATGATCCTAAATAAAGTTATGGGCAAAACATCACTTGAAGTTTTGTGTTGAACTTGCCTTATTGTTGTTTAGCGCTAATTTGCCAGTTTTTGAGTATCCAAAACTATACATATGGTCTGATGGCATATTGCTGTGCTGATTCGTCTGTTTATAATGGTCATTGAACAGAAATTTTGACTACAAAAATTTCATCCACTATCTAGCTTACTGGCCCATATGGGCTATTGTTGTGCTTTGTCCATCCATCCATCGTCCGTTCGGCAAATAATTTTTTTGGGCCTGATTAATTTTTCCAAAACTAAACATAACTTTTCTACTGAATCGCTTATGCCGATTTGGCATCCATTTTTTTCCAACTTACACATTTTCTTACTTTTCTAAAAAATCTGTTCAGTAACTTTTGCCATTATGCCATTCATTTTGTGAATGAAGATGGTTCGACTTGAATCGTTCAAAAGACAAAAAGCCTAAAATGCAGCGATTAACTTTTGGACACCACATGTTTCAAGACAAAGCTAGAATTTTTATTCTTAGCATAATACAAAGTCATATATGGGGCATCTTTTGGTGAACTAGAACTTGACCTCAGATGACCTCGAGTGCTCAAACTGAATGTCATGACAACATGAAGTGTAATTTGGTCATTAGAAATAAAACATCTGAAGATAGAGCTGAGATTTGTATCATGAGGCATATAGGAAATCCTAAATGATGGATATTTTGGTGAACTTGTAATGGAACTTGGTTGACCTTGAGTGGTAAACCTCAAGGTCACATATGACCTGAGATGTGCAAATTGGCATATGCAGACATCCATCTTGTGGATAGAGCTTAGGAATATATGATACACATATAGGAAGTCTTGTAGGATGGATCTATTTGTGACGTTGAGATTGACCACAAATCTCGAGGTCACATTTAACCTGAAATATGTGAATTGGTCCTTGCAGACTAAACGCCTGTACAGGGTGTTCCACAAGAAACAATGCAGTAGAAATATAAGAGTCTAAGCACAGAAGAGAACGTCAGTATGGTACACTTAAGCACCGAAAGTTTAGGTTCAACATGTAAGGGACATCGAGCATGACTCAGGAGTGGTCAGCTCAATGTCCAGATCTGACTCTCATCTAACGTAAATTCTATCTCGCACCTTGATCGGCTTCTCACAAGGCCCATGCACTATCCTGGGTGATTCTTGCCCAGTTTCCATGCATCTTTTCTCAAGAGCTGCCAGTGTGTCTGGAGACTCTACGCTACAGCTAACCTGTGTGATACAAATTTTTGATGGGGTTCTGACGAGCCAACCACTAGTCCTGGTGTTGCTCATTAAGCATGTACCGCAACTTTCGATGCTTATAGTTTATTCAACGTATAGGAATTCACACATTGCGTATGTTTTGGTCGTTTTGAAGTTGACCACAGATGACCTTGAGTATAGAATCTGAAATGAAATGATATGTAAAATGGAATAGAGCTCAGGTTTGTTATGTTTGTATTATGAACCTACAGGAAGTCATACAGGATCTTTTGGCGGTCTTGAAGTTGACCTCGTATGAACTTGAGTAGTAAATCTGAATGCCACATCTTACCTGAATTGTGTAAATTGGACTCCTGCAAACGGCTGTAGAGAGAGTTAGTCTGGATTTGAATTGTGAGCACACAGTCACACATGGTGGATCTTTTGGTGAGCTTGAAGTTGAGTGGTAAAGCCAAATCACTTCTGTCCTAAAATAAATTAGACTCTGCATACAAATCAGCTGTAGAAAGAGCTTGTATTACGAGCATAAAGAAATACCTATATGGCAGATCGTTTGGTGACCTTGAACATGATCTGAGATGACCTTGAGTGGTAATTGTTGAGGTCTAACACTACATTTCTCAAGTAACCTTCCATAACCCTTGGGGTAATTTTCTTAGAAGTATTAATTTGATTGACATTTATACGATAATACACATTTATGCGGGATGAGGTATCAATATCAACAATGTCCAATTCGTAATCAAGTTCATAATCATGGTTCATAAGTTCAAAGTTCACATTTTTAATCAAACACTCTGTTTGAAGAAGTTTAGCACACGGAAACATAACTCCTATTGACATTTGATAAAACAGTTTATTCAGATTTGTTGATGTTGCTGATAGTTTGATTCTCAATTGTTCCGTCAGCTTGCATTCTAACAGTGCACGCTGTTCAGTATGAACGGCCCCGCAGCATTCATACAGTCTCTGGTCCCTAGGAGTACGTGCCTATCAGATGGCTTCAATTCTGAGTCGGTGTGGCCAAAGTCGCAGCCTGCTGTAATAGGTCCTATGGTATTCCAGTGTGTGGTCACTTAGCTTCTTGTATATCATACTGGGGGTCATTGTTTATGGCCAAATATGCTGATCCCCTGGTTGTCCCACTGGCTCTCACATAGATTCTCAAATGGGTCAAGTAAGATTCGGTATGGTTTATCGGGTTGTGCACGAGTTGATTGATTACATTGCCCATCTTGGAATGTGCTGTTAGGGCCAAATGGATTAACTTCTTGACGTACCGGTAAGATTGTCCTGATCATTGTTTCGGTTTCTGCAAAAATTTAACCTGACGGTCATTGACTACAGATTACAGACTACATTCCGTACACTACAGACTACAGTCCGTACACGTAGTCAACCTTACTCCCAACAGCAGTTTCAGTGAGGATAGGTAGGGTTTATCGAGTTGTTTCAGTTTTTTTCAACCAAGTCTCTGCGCCATAGAAGATGACTTAGATTGAAACGCTAGTCCAAACGTTAAACTTGACTGGGAAGGGCAGTCACTTGGATAGGAATGATGTAAATTTGTGCAGGTGGCCATTCTTTAACAAAAGTTGCTTGGAGATTTGCTCAGTTATATCCGCATTTGAGATTGATACTCCCAAGATATATGTAATTGTCAGTGTGCTCGATGGTTAGATCTTTCACCTTTAAAGGCTCTTTGTTGTGAGAGTTAATAGACACAAATTTGTTTCTTTCCTGAATGGATTTTCATGTCCATCTCAGAGGCGCTCTTCTTGAGGAGCTGTAACTTCTCCACCACAGGTGCTCGATAGGAAGACAGAAGGACAGTGTCGTCCATGAAAAGGAGTATGTGTTTCCACAGTGTGACCAATATATAATGTGAAGGCATTATAGCTGGTCGAATTACCTTGCTTAACCCTCTAGATGTACTGAGATGTTACCCGCCGATCAGCGCTTTACTGAAAACCCGCTAAAAGATGGTCCCAAATCCTTTGTAATTCATGCGCTTTAGAAGCTCAGTGCAATTTACCCTGTCATAAGCCTTCTCATAGTCAATGAACATAATATACAAACCGACTCCAAGTCTTTCTTGCAATATCTATGAGAAGTCATACTGCCAAGATCTGCTCTTCGCAATTCCGGTCCTGTTGTGCTCCCGCAGCAACTATTGAAGTGTGTACTTAATATTTTGTTGTAGATTTTGGCTATAGAACACAATATAGTAATGCCACGATATTTTGACGGCTTCGATTTCTCTCCTTTTTTAAATATAGTGAAGACTTTCGCTAGCTTCCACATATGTGGGTAGTCCCTGTTGAAGATAACGTTGAAAGTATAGGTAAGTAATAGCAGCAATTCGTCGGGCATATACAAATGTACTTGAATACATCGGTGGGTATATTGTCAGGTCCTGCTGTTTCGAAACGCTTCAGAGAGACGATACTGTCGACTACTTCGCCCACTTGGATCAGGTCATCCAGTATCGGTATGTACATGTACTTGTGTTGGAAATTGTCAAGTACAGTGTCATCGTGGCTCACCTGTGACTCCAGGTCACAGGTTTCTGGAATTGTTCACAGGATTCTCGGTCCCTCAGTCCCTTGGTCAGGGGTGCTTAGTTCGCTTTTCCAGTTTCTGGCTGACCATGCATATACTTTTGGCATCGCGATTGTCACTGAGCTTTCTCCATCGGCTGCCAGCGTTGATGGCCTTGCTTTGTATCCAGTCTTGTTTGGTGGTTGAGGCAGATACTGCTTGATTGATCATGCTTGTGATGTTCTCACCCCGAGTGTTGATCATGATTGACTCCATGATTGACTCCACATGGTTCTGCGCTTATTCGTTTATGAGGCGGAATGAAACAGGTTTAGCCTTTTTCTTTTCTGGTGGCCCCTCGTATTGTCCTAGTTGTGAAGGTCATTGCAGAAGATTCGACGCCGGCGTTGAGGGGGGGGGGGGGGGGGGTCTTGTACGGACACGACGAGCGTAGCATGATCAGTTTATGGTTATAGTGGATTAGTGTATCAGTGGATACCCACAGATTTTTTCCTTGATTTTGCAATGCTTGATGTATGACATAGTCTTGGTTGTTGTAATAGTCCAGTCTAGCTGAGACGTCCAGTTTGTACCCTTGTGACAAGTGAGTTGACTGTCAAAATGTAAATTTAGATAGTTCGCATGGTGTACAGGCACGAGGTCATGTGACAGGTACAAGTTTGTAATAAGTTGGTCATTTCATTTTGATGAGAGTCAGGGTTGAGACTTTAGCTTAGGCTGGGTAGTTTGTCGTAAAAATCTGAAAGGTCCTTGATTCAGGCATTGACATCGCCAATTATAATGGTATAATCCTGATTAGATAGTTGTTCTTGTATTATGACTGTGGTTGATGGGTCATAGAATACCGAGGCTTGGGGAGCCATGTACACTGCTCCCAGCAACAAGTCTGGCAGGTATTAAAAGCCCAGCCACACTTGGTCTTTGCAAATCCTAAGTTTTGTCACTTGAGCCCATAGCACTGTTTTGATCATCACTGCTACTCTCCCTCGTGTTCCTCGCCAGTAATTTTTTGGCTTCTCAAACATTTGAAGCCTGGCAGCTCTTTTGGGTATGTATGTTTTAGTTCTGATAAAACCACAATGTCATACTTGCTACATTCCTTGATGAAATGCGATTTTCCAGTTTAGATGATGCGCCAATGACGTTTATGGATAAAAAGTCAAGTTCTGAAACACAGCTCATTCTGCTCTTCGGAAAAAAGATGAACTGAACACATCCACAACAATATCGTCAACTCTCACAAATCGCTCCCTTGGATCATACTCAACATTTCCCTTGATTTTCTGAGTTGGCCCAGACTAAGCTATACTTGCTACATTCCTTGCTCAAATGTGATTTTCCAGTTTAGATAATGCGCCAATAACGTTTATGGATAAAATGTCAAGTTCTGAAACACAGCTCATCCCGATCTTCGGAAAAAAGATGGACTGAACAAATCCACAACAATATCGTCAACTCTCACAAATCGCTTTCTTGGATCATACTCAACAGTTTTCCCTTGATTTTCTGGCTTGGCTCGCTCACTTTTTTATGTTTTTTAATCTCCTAATTTCCTAATTTCTCCTAGTTTTCAGTTTCTTGGTGGCACCCATATTTGACGAGGCGGATTGTTCGCTTGGTAACACATCTTTTATCTCAGGATTTAGTTTTGGTTGCGCACGCCCTCTATCGAGTGTGTTGCTTTCCCTCATTTCCACTTTTGATTGATTGTCGCTGTCTTGGCTGTCCGTGCTTCTCACATCTAATTCATGACTTGGTTGATAATATGGTTCACTCTTGTATCTCCTGCGTTGTTTATCCGGTTGTCCCAGAGGGTTTGGCGTGCTTGCTTTGGATTTGGATCCCGCTTCCCGGTCGATTTCTATGAGTGACATGACGACTACTGTGTGTTGCATAGGCTTTGCACTCGTGATTGACAGTCATGTAGTGAAGTGGCTGTCAATGCATTCATTTCTTCTTCAAAGTTCTTGTTGTTGGCACTTTCTTCAGTTTTCTTTTTACTAAACTGGATCCTTGATGTAAAAAACGTCTGCAGTTTGATTCTTAGTGGTTTCAGTTGGGTAAAAACGGCAGATTTTCTGTTTCTCTCCGGCCCGTTTGACAGTCGTCATCTTCGGCGGAGTGATACAATTATCGAGATATGTAGGTAGTTCGTATTGTGGGCATACTTCTGACACACGTGTGACAAACAGACCCGACGGATACAGTACATGTGATGGTGCAATCTGAACTATCAATGACCACAGCCCGGGCCACACCTCAACAATACATATAGTGTTGCTGGCGGTTTGAACACCAGCAGTCACATGAGGAGAAAGCATACAGTTACCAACATTCCCAGTGGATTGCCTTCTGGAACATGTCTGGAAAACGACATCGACAATAACCAAAATAACAGACGAACGTCACAGTTCTTGGAACTATCTAACAGTATCTATGAGGACTAGGGTAATTATGTTGATGTCCGCAGTTGTTCCCACATTTTCAAACATATCCCAGATTCGGCCCATGTAGCGCAGCTTACTAGTTCTTTTAAATTCAATGAAGATTAAAAATGTGCCAGACGGATTAAATATGGTATACATTCAGTGGCCGAGTAGTATTAACAGAGTAAGGTGCGCTACTTGGGCCGTATTGAGGCGCATTGTATGATACTTGGGCCCATGATTTTATCCTGAGCACGGACGTCTGGCCCAAGTATCATACACTGCGCCTTAATACTACTCGTCCACTAAATGCATGCCATTTAATCCGTCTGTCACCTTTTTAATCCTCATTGAATATAGAAGAAGGCGCAGTGTATGATACTTGGGCCGGACGTCTCTACGATATGAGCAGATTGCGATGTCTTCTAAACGCTGGTATACTGGAACAAGCATTGTGAGGCTTATTGAGCCATACACGAAATGAGCAGTATGGTTGAGTACATGCACCTTGCAATGCTTGCACCAGCATACCAGTGTACCAGCGTTTAGAAGACATCGAGCAGATTGGCCCAAGTAGCGCACCTTACTCGGCCAGCAGGGCCATATGCGGATTGAAACTTGTTTCTGATGCTTTCTGGCCAAGGGATACGTCGAGAAAGGAAACGACGATCAGTGGCGGCACCATCAAGGGTACCTTGATAATGGCGAACGCTGTTCTCAACGAAGTTCAGTAGGCGGAACGGAAAGCACCTTCCTTCCAGACTTTGGCTCAAGTATCATACACTGCGCCTTAATACTACTCGTCCACTAAATGAATGCCATTTAATCCGTCTGTCACCTTTTAAATCCTTATTGAATATAGAAGAAGGCGCAGTGTATGATACTTGGGCCCACACTTTCACCTATTCTGCCACAGACACCAACCTGCAAGAAAACAAATTTTCGCCCATATCGTAACGATGATGATGTTGACGGTTCGTTGGGAGATTAGGACGGACATCCGGCAGTCGACGGTCTCCATCAACACACTCCAAATCTGGGTGGCGAAGTAGTGAGCCATCATGACAGTGGTTATCACTGAACCAGACACGGGTATTTAACGGCCATGGAATCTGGGATATGTTTGAAAATGTGGGAACAACTGCGGACATCAACATAATTACCCTAGTCCTCATAGATACTGTTAGATAGTTCCAAGAACTGTGACGTTCGTCTGTTATTTTGGTTATTGTCGATGTCGTTTTCCAGACATGTTCCAGAAGGCAATCCACTGGGAATACTCGTCCACTAAATGAATGCCATTTAATCTGTCTGTCACCTTTTTAATCCTTATTGCATATAGAGGAAGGCGCAGTGTATGATACTTTAATTGGGCCATTACATTTTATTCTAGCGACTCGATCACGATTTGGGGTTCACTGGAGTGACGGCAGCAAGTCCGTATTGATGGCTCAGTGTCTGGTGAAGTCCCGCTCAAGCAACGTGTTCCTGTGACGCCACTTGTTTGGCCTCTTCAGACAAAATGCCCAATGAGTAAATAATACGGCTTAGGTTTATATTATGAGCTGAGCACATAGCAAGTCATGCATGACAGATCGTTTGGTGTACTTGGACTTGATCTCACATGAGTTTGAGTGGCCAATATGGCCCAAGTATCATACCCTGCGCCTCAATACTGCTCGTCCACTGAAAACATACCATTTAATCCGTCTCGCACCTTTTTAATCATTATTGAAAATAGAAGAAAGCGCAGCATACCTTACTTGGGCCGTAAAGGTCAAGGCTCGTTCAAAACTAGACCATAAACCTGAAACGGTACATATGGGGAGTGTCATGCCTATATTTTCAAAGAAACTGTCTGGACTAGATATGCGGAGACGACCGCCAAAGTCTAAATATGTCCCTTCTGAATTATCACCAAATTTTCATCAGGATTCGACTGGGAAAAAATGGGGACAACGGACGGACGTGGGACGCATCGCCACGACAAAATATAGGATATCAGAGCAGAGTTCAAAAGACGTTCGGAACTAACTAATTAGGTTTTAATTTATTTACAGCTATATTATTTATTACGAACTGTAATTAAGGCATTTCTGCCGAAATACCTTTATGGTTTTAGCAGAATTTTTTTTTTTTTTTATTCTTTTTTTTCTTCTTCCGCCGTTTTGGTTTCCGGACGATAACTTTAGATTGCCTTGATGAATCCTTATTAAATTTTCACCACTAGTCAGAAATGATATGTGGAAGAACCCTATTCTTTTTGAGCCGGCTCCGAGGTCCGTGAGGTCCGTGAGGATGAAATCAAGGTTTTTGGTTTCCGGAAGATAACTCGAAAAATATTCAGGCAATAGATGCAGAACTCTGCATGGAGGTTCATATACCACCAGGGAAGAACCCTATTGATTTTGGAATCAATCCGTCAAATGACCTTTGACCTAGAGGTCAAAATAATTTTTTGCTGTTTCATCCTTGAGGCTTCCTGCATATCTCAGAAACGGTGCGTCGTAGAGCGAAACGGACGTTATTTTCGGACTCGTCGCCCTAGACAAACATGTCTATGGGGTATTTTTTTTTTTGATTCGACTCCGAGGTCCGTGAGGTCCGTGAGGATGAAATCAAGGCCGATTATGAGAATTGGTTTCCGAACGATAACTCGAAAAATATTCAGGCAATAGTTGCAGAACTTTGCATGGAGGTTTATATACCACCAGGGAAGAACCCTATCGATTTTGGGAATGATCCGTCAAACGACCTTTGACCTAGAGGTCGAAATAACTTTATGCTGACTCATCCTTGAGGCTTCCTGCATATCTCGGAAACGGTACATCGCAGAGCGAAACGGACGTTATTTTCGGACTCGTCGCCCTAGACAAACATGTTTAAGGGGTATTATGGATGAACTTTGACCTTGACCCGAAATTTTTTTGCCGAGTCGGCATTTTTCGTATTCGTCGATATCTCGGAAACGGTGCATCGTAGAGTGAAACAGACGATATTTTCGGACTCGTCGCCCTAGACAAACATGTCTAAAGGGTATTATGGATGAACTTTGACCTTGACCCGAAATTTTTTTGCCGAGTCTACATATTTCGTTTCGTCGATATCTCGGAAACGGTGCGTCGTAGAGTGAAATGGACGTTATTTTCGGACTCGTCGCCCTAGACAAACATGTCTATAGGGTATTATGGATGAACTTTGACCTTGACCTGAAATTTTTTTGCTGAGTCGGCATTTTTCGTTTTCGTCGATATCTCGGAAACGGTGCGTCGTAGAGTGAAACGGACGATATTTTCGGACTCGTCGCCCTAGACAAACATGTCTAAAGGGTATTATGGATGAACTTTGACCTTGACCCGAAATTTTTTTGCCGAGTCTACATATTTCGTTTTGTCGATATCTCGGAAACGGTGCGTCGTAGAGTGAAACGGACGTTATATTCGGACTTTCGGACCTAGACAAACATGTCTAAGGGGTATGATGGATGAACTTTGACCTTGACCCGAAATTTTTTTGCCGAGTCGGCATTTTTCGTTTTCGTCGATATCTCGGAAACAGTGCGTCGTAGAGCGAAACGGACGATATTTTCAGACTCGTCGCCCTAGACAAACATGTCTAAAGGGTATTATGGATGAACTTTGACCTTGACCCGAAATTTTTTTGCCGAGTCGGCATTTTTTCGTTTCGTCGATATCTTGGAAACGGTGAGTCGTAGAGCGAAACGTGCGTTATTTTCGGACTCGTTGTCCTAGACAAACATGTCTAAGGGGTATTATGGATGAACTTTGACCTTGACCCGAAATTTTTTTGCCGAGTCGGCATTTTTCGTTTTCGTCAATATCTAGCAAACGGTGTGTCATAGAGCCCGTGGCAAACATGTTATAAATATTACGAATTAGTCCTAACACCGAAATGCCTCCAAGGCATCTTTAGGCCTTGACGTCTAGTTAACACTTTCGGTAATGTGACCTTGTCATTCACGGTGGATTTTAAAGAAATTTCAATGGCACCAATCTCTATCTCGATTGGAAAATCATCACTTTTACCTCCTGGACACACGACATGATTAAGACGTCTTTTTACAGTCGTTTCCTCGTCGCATTCACTACGACGGTCGTGATTGAAAAAAGACGTCTTTAAGACGTCGTTTTACTACTGGTAACACAAATATAGGCCTAATTCATTATTTCGCACAAGGAATACATGTATGTTTTTGAACTTCTTGTCCTACAGCTAGCTATAGTCTGGATTTTACTGAACATATAGATCTATGTTGGCCTTTAGAATTTAATCAAAGGGTTTTCAAATGCACCGCTCTAGATGGAAATATCGGGACTGTTTGTATATATATATACTCGATCCGAGTTCTCCCCATAGATGAACTTGAAGTTTCGCGGTTCAGGAATATACACAGCCTCTCCCTGCACTGATCGCTGGGCTGTTTGCTTGGATCATTTACAATCGCATCCAGCCGGCAGCCGATAACCAAGCCCCATATCGAGATAGAGGGCTGCTGTCACATAAAACCCGTGGATATAATAGTATCTTTTTACCGTTATATAAAAGACGTATTTTTACTGTTATATAAAAGACGTCTTTTTACTTTTATATAAAATACGTCTTTTTACTGTTATATAAAAGACGTATTTTTACTGTTATCGAAAAGACGTCATTTTTCTGTCATAAAAAAGACGTCTTTTAGCTTTGCATATAAGACCAAGATGAGACGTAAATAAGACGTCACCAAATGACGGAAAAAAGACGTCTTTAAGACGTCATGTGCCCAGTGGGTACATCTGAGATTTGATATAATGAACATTATGACTATATGTTCCGACCATTATTTTAGCATTATTTTTCATGGTAGGGGAGGTGGCAGTACAAACCGTGTTCGTTATAGAGGTAATTATTGATACTGTAGGTACTGGCTTAAATAAACTAGACACTCTCCGATCGCCGACGACCGCGTGGGTGTATCCCCCTGACGCCCCATCATCCGTGTTGCCGAAAATGTCACCGTGGATATTCAGACAAGATATCACGAACAAAATATCATTACTGCATGCCCAGTCAGTGCCTTTCATCAATGTCAGGTTTCAATGTTCCAGATCTTAACTATTTATTATATGCAAAAAAAATCTCAACAAATAAAACAATCAATAACTTTTCCTCATGTTTTACTAAGTATTTTCCAAAACGGTTTGTCAAAAGATTGGAACATAAATGCTTGTTGAATCACAGGATTGCTAATATTTACGATATGTACATTTACTGATACTGAACATATTTTGTATCCACAATCAGGCCATAATAGGGTATGTTTTTGTCCCTGGACACTATATTACTCGCCCACCGAAAATATATCAATAAATCCGTCTGGTACCGTTTTAATCGCTATAGAATTCCTATCTTTATGTTGAGAGCAAGCAGCATAATATACGTGGGCCCAGAATGATACCAGAATATACGGGAATGTTGATTACTGTATTGACATCGTCTTTCTCGATCACCCGATCACACCCCCTTATTTTTCGATTGATTATTTTCCACACCAGGCCTAATTCAAGAAAGCTACCTACAAAATAAGCATATTCGCTGATGTCTTCTTTCTTGGGTGTGATAATCGTGCCGAAAGCCATTCGATATTCCCACGTAAATCAAAGGTGGTACTATAGTATATAAATTCGTTGTTTGTGTCACAACATTATACGTCCCGTGTTATACGTTATACGTCCCTCGTTATGCACAGCGATCTCGTATAGCTTGGCTGAGTTACGGTGTTACCCAGCTGATAAATCCCAAACAAAATAATATCGGCTAAGTTAAGTTCACGATAAGTTCAATACTGTTTACTGCATTTGTTGGTTGACAACACGTAAACATTTTATTCTGTTTATAAGCATAAAACACGTATAACTGTATATGATGTAGCTGGTGGTAGCCATCATGATCAACAAGCAGATGCATTCCATATGTCATCCATCTCCTATATTTCTCACTGATGCGTCTGTTATTTATGACCATATGGAAATAGAGATATAAGAAAGCGGTAATCAGATCTACATATAACAATTAAGCCAATTAATCTCTAAACATGGCTGGTCGTGAATAGTTAATACGCGTGTTGCAATGAGACAAGTCGCGACAACCTTGATTGACCCGGGCGTGTCACAGTGATGCAGTCAGGGCTAATAATCCGCCAGAGCGTGACCATTAATTTGTTTCACTTCACGTAATGTGTGACATGTTCAAGCGGGATTGATAGCGGCTATTTCGATGCTTTTGGAGGACCAGAACCAAGTCCAAGTGTAAAAGTCGTGGCGTTTGCAAGGACCCTCACTTGACAAGATCATCTCCGAGATGTTCAATCGCAGACCGTCCATCTCCAGGCCCCGTGTCGGGGTGTTGCTCCTGTCCATGTACTTCGTTTGCGGGATTGTCTTCTGGCAGATGCGGCATATTTTACCGGACCTCTACGAGGGCTATGCCTACAAGGAATACGTCCGTCAATTAACGATGCAGTGTGCCTTGGAAGAGCAAATATATACCTACAAAAATGTCTCCAACCTGTGTCCGTGCATTCCACCGGATTTGAGTGAGTATTCTACAATGATTTGATGTAAAACTTCTATCATATACATGCATCTATGCTCGGAACTACAGGGTTGCATGTATCGACAAGAGTGAAATTACTTTTCTTCAAAGAGTAACAAGTCCGAAACGTGATGTAAAAATTGGTGGTGTAATATGCGTTTCCGTTTCTGTGATCATTTCACGATATTTCTACGATTTTAGTGTGATTTCTACCCTACAGGAGGGCGGGTAATTCCCCGGGTCAAACACATGATGGAATTAGGCTGGCCCTCGGTTGACGCGACGTTGACGGGCTCCGAGTTGCAGGATGGCGGCCACTGGCGTCCTCTAGACTGCGAGCCCCGGCGCCGTGTGGCCGTCATCATCCCCTACAGAGATAGGGAACGCCACCTTCGGGCCTTCCTGGCACACACCCACCCCATCCTACAGAGACAGCTGCTCGAGTACAGGATCTTCGTCGTCGAGCAGGTATGGATTCGTAATGGAGGGTCGATGTTCAAATTGTGCTCAGACTACCACAGCCTCCAGACGAGACTTATTTATACTCTTGTAGGCATGTATCGTAATAATAACTTAATTTTGCAGGATTACCCATCTGTGTTCAACAAAGGCAGTATGATGAATATCGGGTTTCTGGAGTCGCAGAAAGTGTTCGAGCACGACTGTGTTCTGTTCCACGATGTAGATCTTCTGATGGAGAACGATCAGCACATTGTACTCTGTACGGAGCACGTACAGCACATGGGAGCCTACATAGACCAATTCCAATACAAGTAGGGCCATGAAGTCTCATCCCTAGGCATATTGGCTTCTCGTTTTTAGCTTACCGGCCGATAAGGGCCGATAAGCTATTGTCGTGGTTTTTCGTCCGTCGTCCGTCGTCGTCGTCGTCGTCCGCCACATTATCTGTTAACATTTTTTTATCTTTTTTTCGGGCTGATGAATTTGTCCATAAATTTGTGTGAATATGTATTGGGTCAGTATTATCCCCAGACGTTTTTTTTCATTTTTTTGATTGAATCGATTATGCAGTTTTGCCTACTTTTGGCGGCCATTTTTATGCCGAAAATGGCTGTTTTTGCATGTTTTCAACTTTGAAAATTATTTTCTCAAAAACTGTCGGATCAGTTTTGAGATTTTAGTTTCAAAATGTTCCCCTCAAGTATCTTTATCATGTGTATTAGTTTCGATGCTCTTGAATCGCCGGTCTGCGTGTGGCGGCCATTTTGATGTTGTTTACGGGGCCCAAATAGGACTTTCCCATGTTAAATTCTCCTATGCTTTATAATGGC
Source organism: Terebella lapidaria (assembly GCA_949152475.1). Classification (NCBI taxonomy): domain Eukaryota; kingdom Metazoa; phylum Annelida; class Polychaeta; order Terebellida; family Terebellidae; genus Terebella; species Terebella lapidaria. The sequence goes on from OX424555.1 coordinate 77,354,521, forward strand.
CCACAATGTTCTTGATATCTCACTCAATATTGAGATTAGAGACTCAGAATCAATTTAGGACATATAGGAAATGATATATGCTGAATATTCTCATGACCTTGAATTTGACCTTTAACCTCATTTTCAAGGTCAGAGCACAAAATGGCCAATATCTCGCTTATTATTGACTTTACAGCTTAGGAATCAATTGTGGACATATAGGAAATGATATATGCTGAATATTCTCGTGACCTTGAATTTGACCTTTGACCTCATTTTCAAGGTCAGAGCACAAAATAGCTAATATCTTGCTTATTATCGACTTTACAGCTTAGAAATCTATTATGACCATATAGGAAATGATATATGCCGAATATTCTGTTGACCTTGAATTTGACCTTTGACCTCATTTTCAAGGTCAGAGCACAAAATTGCTAATATCTCGCTTATTATTCACTTTACAGCTTGGGAATCAATTGTGGACATATAGGATATGATATATGCTGACTATTCTCGTGACCTTGAATTTGACCTTTAACCTAATTTCCAAGGTCAGAGCACAAAATGGCCAATATCTAACTTATTATCGACTTTACAGCTTAGGAATCAATTGCGGACATATAGGAAATGATATATGTTGATTACTCTGATGACCTTGAAATTGACCTTTGACCTAATTTTTAAGGTCAAAGCACAAAATGGCTATTATCTCGCTTATTATCGACTTTACATCTTAGAAATCAAATGTGGACATATAGGAAATGATATATGCTGAATATACTTGTAACCTTGAAGTTACCAGACCATCGGTCCGATCACTTATTGGCTAGCCGGTAAGCTACAGGTCCCTTGGGCCTATGTTTTAAAAATAAATGAACATAACAAAGTCATAACAGCCTGGTAAAAGTCAATTAGTGGGAAAAGTCTCCAACTCTCTTACAACGCATGCAATGCTTTGACTATAAGTTTGATCTATCCCGTTGCAGGGTATGGTATAATACTCTGATTGGCGGAGCTCTATTGATGAACAGGAACACGTTCTCACAGCTGAACGGATACTCCAACTCTTACTTTGGCTGGGGAGGCGAGGACGATGACCTTGAGATGCGGTTGGTGAACTTATTTGACAAACTACAATAATATAATAATAATAATACTCATCCATCGACTGGTCTAGGTTGCACCGCATTTTTTCGATTTATCCATTCGTCTCATTGTTAGAATAGCTTCGATTTCCGTACAATCCTCCAGATAATGGGGCCTATAAATTCAAGTGATATGTAGCAACTACATGCACCGTGACCTTGAGCATTATGGAATAGTCCTAGTCATTGTGGATATTCAGATATAGTGCTGTTGATATGTGGGATCATCACGTGAACGCATTTATCTTTAGGGTGAGGTGGCAGAACAAGACGAGACTGCGCGCTCCAAAGAACATAGCCTCGTATTCCAGTCTGAAACACCTGCGGGACCATGGCAACCCTGTAGCTGATGACAGGTCAGTGACATACTGTCCACAGCACACAGATTACTAGTTATTCACTAGCTCATTATACCCTGATTTTTAAAACTCGTTTACACTGCTTTCTGTTGATATTTTCGCGAAATTGTATCGTATTACAACTTGGCATGCTTCATCTGGGAGTCAAACAGCAATTTCTTACCAAAGTTCAGACTTCTTTCGCGAAATCTGGCAAAATTGGCAATCTACCCCAATGTTAATTTTAGCCCGGTTATTTAATTCTGCACACGTCACGATTTTGTGCATTTTGCTTTCTTTTGTAATGCGATCTTTTGAAATCAAAATGTTTGTGTAGAACACACCTAGATGTGTCTTCTGGTCAAAAACAATATTTCCATTCCTGGTATATTTAAAGACGACCAAAACCCATTTGAAAAGCCGTTTTGGGCTGAAACCTAACATGAGAGTAGATTGCTAACTTTTCAAAATTTTGCAGTAGAAGTTTGGTAGAAAATTGCCGTTTGACTCCCAGATAAATTATGCCAAGTTATAATAAATACCATTAAGCATCTCGAAAATATCAGCAAACACTTCGTAAATAAGTTTAAAAAATCAAAAGTAGATCTATACGACATATGCCCCAAACACAAAAATTCTGATTTTCATTTTATTTGCATACATGTACTATGATGAAACAATGACTTCCCAAATGTTTCCTGTATTTAATGATATGGCGCTAGTACCAAACTATTACCTCATAATAGGTCACCGATCACCATTATCATTATATAAATAGATATTGCCATATATACGTTATGATCTACTTTCATTACCCGACTTAAGCCTATATCGTGTATTTTGGATGCGACAATATCACATCGTCGTCGATACTGTAATTTTAAATGAATCATCCATCATGATCCCTTGCTATAACATAACACGTGGTTTGTAATACATGTGTTTGTGTCACCTGACATAGGAGGAAGGCGTACAATTACACTCCAGAGGTATACGGCTCGGAGGGTTTGAACACTATCAAATACTCTATAGTACAAATGGAATCATACCCCCTTTACACGTGGATTCTGGCCCAGCTAAACGGTAACTATACTAAACACTGCCATCTGTAGATTTTTCGTCGTGCAAACTTGATTCATACCAGTTATGAAACTCTTGTCTATCAGAATGTTACATTGCCTAATATGAAATATCTTCGTAATCGAATCGAATTTAATATTTACGTCATTCACAATAAAACCTTTCAATCTGACATTGTAATAAATTCATCACAGTGTGTAATACAAATTTGAATGAAATGTCATGTGGTGACGTGCTTTGCTGTCTGCAGCCACCGGGTGGAACTCCACAGCCTATTTCAGCGACACGCCGCGGTATAACATGTCGAAGATGGCCTGTACACCAGAGCCCCGAGGAATACGCTACCCGCTGTCCCGGGCGACCTGTAGGTACTTGTGTTCCCAGAGGATCGGCTGTCGAGGGTTCTACTACAACACGGACAGCACGTCCGACTCCTATTGTGTCATGCTCAAGTTCCGGTGTCCACAAGTTGTACCAAGTGCCACAGAGGAACTGCACATGAAAATCACCAGGGCTGGGTCTTGATGTAGCATACCTTCCGTCCTCGACTTAATGTATCTTGTTGTTATGTTGTTATTATTTGTTAGTGGGCGAGATGTTCTGTATGGAGGAAAACATGAAATGTCATATATTTTCTCCCAAGTTTAACCTGGATCGGGCTGTGTTACCAACTAGCGGTATTTGCACTTTATTATCGAAGGCAATACAGTGTGTCTCTTAGTCAATTTATCGCCTCCATGTCATGAGAACGCTTCTGCGGCCCAAACATGTCTTGTCAAATACTCCATGAAGAATGTTGGACTTAATTCAGGAGGTTCTGTGCACAATTAACACAATAGTGTTGCTTTTTGTGTTTTCAAGGATTCATGATTGAAACAAGTCCCATTCTGATAATTTCGTGCACACTATAATATTTACAAGAATGTTCTTGAAATCATATGGAATCTCAGATCAAACAATGTACAGGATGAAAGGTTTCAGGTGAAAGGTTGCGTGTCTAAGAAGTTAATTAGCTTTGTGAAGTTAATTTTGTGTAAAATATTTGAATGTTCTTAATTTTTGTCTTTTGTACGAAAAACTGTGTGCATTTCATGAAGCGTGGTTGAATATACATATATACCACCGATTGAAAGGCAATTATTGCATTATTTATTGAGTACTTACAAGTACATGTATATGACGTCATGACGTTATGATCGATGATTTGTAGCTTGTACAGTCAAAATCACGAATCCGGATGAGTGTAGTAGGTAATGTATGTTCATTTTGTAATGACAGGATTCAGTCGGCAGGCTCTAGTCTTTTGGTCTTTATGATCACACACATCCATATAAGTTGGAAATGTATAAATTCTTCATGACTGTTCGTATATATGTTTCATTTTCTACAAACTTTTTGTATAAAACTCCAAGTATTTTGGATACTGTATACATGTACACCTGGAATTTATGTAAAAACATATCATCTCTATCACAGAAGCCCAAAATAAACAACTGTGACATACAGTATTTGTGTACATTGTATTTGTGTTGTTGCATGTCTTGCAAAAGCAAAAGAGGATATAAAACTCATTGTGTGGAGAATTTGTAGATTCAGTCATTGATTTACAAAAATGTTGTTGGGCGACAGGTCCAATTCCTCGATATCCATGCTGTATGATATTGTATCCAGATATCACAGCCCTGAGGTGAGATGAACATGGCTAAATAGGTCGAGTTTTAACGGATCTAGTCGGCGTAAGTTACCAGGACGGGATGGAGGGTGTTGATGGTGAAGATTCTACCCTGAGGATTCTACCGTGTCTTTGGCACACCAAGGCAAGGACACTGCTGTCTTCTTCATGACACTCATACCTGCCATTATTAGAGCAGTTATCAGCTGGCAGGCAGGTAGTTTTTGACGTGTAGCTCGTGGTCGGTGCTAGGCTGCGTTCGATTGCACACTGAACTCGAGAGCTGGCAGTGAGAGTCCTCTCCAACCAAGGAGAAATATTTCATCGTGACACACGAAGTCTGTTTTATACACATATACTGGCAAGATGATCGGGACAAGAAAAGCTTTTTAGCTTTGATTTTCGTGTTTTTATCCAAACACTTTGCGTGGGTTGTGCTAAAGTTGGCGTACTTTTGGAAGTGCTTGTGTGTATCCCTGGTACCTATGGAGAGAGTGGGTGATTGCATTTTACTTTGTTCCATAAAGTCACTTATGGTTGCGGGATCATATCATTGATAGTTATGCACTTAATGAATTGGAACGTCCCTGTACTACACCTCACATTCCAATACATACTTTTCAAAGAAGCATGTATCCACGTATACAGCGGGTACTTCGCACGTTTGTGGATGACTGCTGGAACACTGTTCAACCCGTCCTTCACGTACCGCCGAGGTCTATATCTCCGGCCTTTCATTCTGTTAATTAGTTAGACATTGCTAGAATGTATATAGAATATAGATATACTAGTAAACAAAATATAACAAAATCAATAACAATAACGTACCCGTCTTTGGCCTGTGGGTTGGCCGAGTCGTGTCTATGTTTGATCATGCTATAGCTAGCGATCTCTGGGGGAGCCCGATAAATCCCTAACCTTCTCCACCGAACTCTGAATACAAGAAGAATGGCATATATTGAACTATTTCACGATTTCACTCCAATACAAGTGAATCACAAATAGATACCCATAAACAAACAAATTCACATTCCCAAAACAGAATCCAAGGACAAATATTTATAGGATAACAGTGTCAGTGGTCAAATCCGAGGGATAACGTTCGTATCGAAGTCAAAGCCATGTGAATGGCACAGACACCCAGCCAGCTGAGTGTGAGATCAGGTGCTCCGGGAGTGTGACAAGACAACACGATTCATAACACATGTGTGTACATTCATGGAAGCTACGGGAGACAACTGGGCCGTTATCGAAGCTCCAGCGCTTCACACATGAGAACATACTACTCCTACTCCTATACCGTGATAGCGTCGTTACCATAGATACCTGTTGGAAAAGTCGTCATCTTCTCCGCCCCAGCCGAAGAACAAGTTGGAGAAGCCGTTGAGTTTCACGAAATCCGGTGTTCTGGCTAACATGGCGCCTCCTAAAAGTGTCTTGTACCGCAGTCTGGAGTAGCATATAACAGACCGTTAATTATAGGTAATTCTAGTATTCATGGAAATTTCACAATAAAGGAATGTTGAATGAGGCACTCAATGGTGTTCAAATGTATATCGAGCTGTACAGCACATATATACATGGACCTACTTATAATTGAGTTTGTCGATATATGCACCCATGTGCTGTATATTTCTGCCACAGAGCACCATATGACGATCATCCTGCATTAGCATATCCACGTCGTGAAATAGAACACAGTCAGGTTTGAAAGTTTTCTTCGCCTCCAGAAAGCCGATGTTCATCATGCTGGCTTTGTTGAACAGGTATGGCATATGCTACAAGAGGAGAAACACAACCTTTAAAAGCGATGAAAAACGTGCCTCACCATATGATTGTGTACATGTACACGTATTGCATTTTGTATTATGAGAAATTGAAAACGAAGAAAGATTCATCTCATGATGAACCTCGAGAGCATACATGTACGGAATAGACGCCAGCTGCCATGCCAGTGTTTATACATGTACCATGTAATGTTATTGTTTGTTTTCATTTATGGAAGTATCATCATATATCATAGAATATCATATAAGTATCATAAGAATTATATTTTGAATAGGGCCTAATCGTGAATGATACCAAGATACTTTATGTGAATGTTCTTTTGATATTAGATATCATCACTTCGGGTCATTTTGTACATGTTGTGGGTTGTGTAATATTTTCAGTGAGTTGGATGGTCACGCCGAAGCTTTCGAATTTGTAAATAGGAATGTACAATGTAGTATACATGTAAATACAAGAATTGATAAGAATTATATAGCACGAATCCCTGACATAGTAAAGTATGTACCGGGACCAGCATAGCTTTGTGAATGTTTTTTTGCAACGGAAAGTCGGTAATGCGATGTCAGTTTATATCAAAGTGTTTTTTTTAAATATTAATTCACAACCTACAGATAACGAGTTCCATATCATTTACTAGTACTCAACACTCCCCGTTATTGCTATCTTCAAGGTGTGCTCCAATAAGTATAATTTATCAATTTCTCAGAACGTGTCCACCATATCTGCCGGTGACCAATCGTCATTATTCCTATAGGCTTGGACGGCAAACAATACACTACACAAACTTATAGCAATTAATCGTTGAATGACTAGCACTATGCTGAATCATTGGCCAAATTAATAAGCTGATCGTGCAGGTCAAAGATACGCATAACTCAAGCAGAATATCATATTTTTATGTTTGGTTCACCTGATCTATATAGATAACCTAATGTCAGATGAACTTGTCATATTCAAAAGTCCCGGTCCCAGTTATCATGGTATTTGTTCGGGCTCTAAGTGATATTAATTTGTATCAAGTCAAGTAGCATTATCAGAAACAATTGAGTGCATTTATATCATTAATCAATATACTGCATATTGACAAAAACTAAATACCACCCACTCAGGATTGTATTGCAAACACCAAGCCCTAGTCGAATCGTGCGCGATCCGATGTACTCAGTACGCGTAAACTTTCACTCATGTTCTAAAACATTACGCACTGCGCTAAACACGTTTTAATAACTATTCGAGATAAAAGGACCCCTATTCCTGATTGCATAAAAACAGTCATTGTGGTGGTCTTTTGTTCGGACTAAAGAGATTAATAATATGCATAAGAGGCCCCTCTGAATTGGCACAGAGAAACAATAGGAACTTGCATGCTTTTCGATGGAGTGGTCTCCTAGTTTTTAGGCTTTGTCTACTTCCCGAACGGAGTGGAAGTTAGGCCTCATACCAAAGCTATGCTCATACTCACAATAAATTCGTTTGGAGGTACAACAGTTCCATTAGTGTTAGATGCGTACATGTGTTTCCATATTGTTCACGTTTCATTGTGCTCAACTATGTCGCTTTAGATGTACATGATCATTCATTTCAGTCGCAAGTTGCAATCCAATTAAAGAATATAATCTACTTTGATAGGTTAGAAATACATGTATATGTTATATGGGTAGTCATCGTGTGTGCGCCTCATGGTCACATTACCAAGTGTTCCAGGAAATTAACAAACTTACAAAAAAGCTGTACAAAATGCGGAGGAGGTATTGTATCTAAGCACTTACAAACAAATGAACCATCCCATACACCGACGACAAACATTTAATGGCGAAACACGTATTATATAGCTACGCAAGGGCTTGTTCAAATGATTTGATTAGAAGCATACATGTTGAATGACCAACATATTTCTGAGAACCATACGCACTTGCTCGACGACGAATATCCTGTACTCTAGCAGCTGTCTCTGTAGGATGGGGTGGGTGTGTGCCAGGAAGGCCCGCAGGTGCGCCTCACGGTCCCTGCATGGGACGATGACAGCCACACGGCGCCGGGGCTCGCAGTGTGTGGGTCTCCAATATCCGCCCGTGTCTGTGCTGTTGACCAGGGTGCGGGCTGACTGCCAGGTCAACCCTGCAAGGGCAGCCAGGTCTGGTTTTTCCCGTCCGTCTAAATACAAAAGTAACAAAACAAACTATAACTGTCAGGGTTTTTTTTTAAATGATCATTCGTACACGTGCATCCATAAACATTCATGTTATTACAACTTTTAATTCTATTTGAAATACAAAAAGAAAATACATAGCACCAAGGGAGAGTACCAAATGTGCTGTTGCTTATCGATACTTTGTTCACATTGTCGTTTCCTCAAAGTATTTGATTCATCTGTACATCTTAGTTGTGTTCCCGATCATCTTACATCAAGTTCTATCAGAGCAAACATGGGTGACCCCAAAGCTCTAACTCATCATTAGAGGCTACATCATACAATGTCTGGTGCATGTAACATAGAATTTGACATATGCAGAGAAAATAAACCGTTTGTGGTAAACCGGTTTCGATGTAATTATGTGAATACGTGCAATGATCCTATAGTTACAATTTCACTGAGGCCAAAACACACTCTTCAATAAAAGTATATTCTGTGCGTTGTTTTATTTGAGAGGTATGGGGGAGGGGTTACACCCATTTTAAAACCCCCAATACCTTCGTCTTATAAAATGCTATCGCTTATGACCAAAATGCAAATTTAGGCTTCACCTCCAAGTGTTTTGACCATAGCGTAAAATGATATTGACACAAGCAACATTCCTTCAATATATTTCAATGCAAACCTGGCCATTATATTTATTCTTCAAGATAAATAATCATACTCATCCAGATATCGCCCACCCAACCACACTATGATGCGGTGTGTGACACCAATTTTTAAAGATATAATTGATGTCTGGCCCTCAGCTAAGGCCTTCAAGGTAATGTGATGTCAAATAGAAAATGATGTGATATGTATACGTGTATGATTCAAACCAAACCATTCTCATGGATCGTGCCGAGTTATATACCAAAACGGCTCATGGTATACCCAAGGCATGCTGTGATAAATTTATACGGTGGGTTCATGTGATCATTGATATCCCTCTGTTGTTCGTGAGGTGCATGTCCATGAATATGCGAACTTCACCACACAAAGTCACCAGAACTCTCGGGGGCTTAGTTCACTCAGCTTTATATGGCGGATCAAAATTCAGAGATACATGCAGCGTAAAAACAATATATACACGTGTGTTGAACCGGTAAATGTGAAATCAACGCTAAATGTGAAACCTAACGGTAAATGTGAAAACACACTAACGCTAAATGTGAAACCTAACGGTAAATGTAAAAACCAAGGCATATACCTTGACGCTAAATTTTAATAATTATGTGTTTGACGCTATCTGTGAAAATATAGTTACCACTCACAGTCATCAGACTGGTACGGACAACTAAGAACTACCCTAATCCAGGGAATGGATAGCATCGAAATGGATAGCCTGCCCTTCTCCACTCCCGCCTGGTCGACTGTGGAACCGTTTCACCCTAGTTCAAATCGGTTCTGCAGGAAAGCAGGTGTTCCCATCACTGATCTGTCTTTTTAGGTTACCTTATCTTTGATCTAAAGTCACAGCATACAAGGAATAGAATGCGTAAGAATATGTCCGGGTGACATGTTTTTAGGTTACCTGACAAAATGGATAATATCTCGCTTATTATCGATTTTATAGCTCAGATATCAATTGTGGACATATAGGAAATGATATATGCTGAATATTCTGATGACCTTGAATTTGACCTTTGACCTCTTCTTCAAGGTCAGAGAACAAAATGGCAAATATCTCATTTAGTATCGGCTTTTCAGCTTAGGAATCAATTGTGTACATATAGGAAATGATTTATGCTGAATATTCTGCTGATTTTGAATTTGACCTCTGACCTCATATTCAAGGTCAGAGCACAAAATGGCTAATATCTCATTTAATATCGACTTTTCAGCTTAGGAATGAATTGTGGACATATAGGAAGTGATATATGCTGGACATATCATCGAGATACTGAGTCGATATTATCGAGATACTAAGTCGATATTATCGAGTTACTAAGTCGGAAATTTAAAAAAAATAATTTTCCTGAGTGACCCTTCTACGCTTCCGTAGTATATGCACATGCAGACTATATACATCATGTACTGTGACTTAAGTCAAGTTACTAAGTCGATATTATCGAGATATTAACTCGATATTGTCGAGATACTAAGTCGATATTATCGAGTTACTAAGTCGATATTTTCGAGTGACTAAGTCGATATTTTCGATTTACTAAGTCGGGAATTTCAAAAATATAATTTTCCTGGGTGGCCCTTCTACGCTTCCGTTGTCTAGGCCTATACGTCCGCAGTTAGTTACATGTCACAAGATAATAAATGCCGAGTACGCCGGAAAACCTAGTTTTGCCCTTGGCTGATTTTTCACATTTACCGTCGTGATTTCTTTTCACATTTACCGTTAAGGGTGATTTCCTTAATTTTCACATTTAGCGTTAGGTTTCACATTTACTGTTAGTGTTTCTTTATTTTCACCGTTAGGTTTCACATTTACCGTTAGTGTTTTTTTCACATTTAATACCGTTAGGTTTCACATTTAGCGTTGATTTCACATTTACCGGTTCAACACACGTGTACATGGCGTACACGAATTATTTGCAACCATAGAAATGGATAGGGTCCACTACGCTTCTATGTTTGCAACCGTCTAAGCGGCTGAATGATATATATCAAACGCTCCAGGATACTTTGATATAAGCAAGTGGGATGTTTGGCTTATGGAAGTGGTCAATCTGAGGGAAGTGTGACGATCGCATATGGCTGAGTAGTTAAAGTGAATCTCACCTACATGTATATGTGAAATTACGTGCAAGCAAATTGTCGTGTGCGTGAAAGAAAGTTGTGTTTGCGTGTGTTTTTTTTCTGTGCATGAATGAGATAATAACATCCCCATTCATATACTTCAAATGCTCATGTGTGAATATATTAATATTAGCCCACCACAATCTACACATATACAGATAAGCAATATCATGATTACACGAATAGAACACCAAGGATGAATAAGAGATAAATACCTCAATCCAGTTATCTCTATCTGATACAGTTTTACACGTTTTTTTTGTTTCAGTTTTTTTAGTCATCATTTTTCATTTTGAGTGCAGGCGAGTGTGTGTGAATGATATCGTTTAAACATGTTTGGACAACAAGTGATTCAGATAAATCAGCTCTTATACTCTGATTTTTGTAACTTGTTTACACTGGTTTTTGATGATATGTTTGCGATGTTGAATGTTGTCGTTCTGTAACTTGGTGTACTTCACCTGGGAATCAAACGGCAATTTTCTATCGAATTTCAGACGTCTATCACAAAAATTGAAGAAGCTGGCTATCTACCCCAATTTTAAATTTCAGCCCAAAACGAATCTGAGCCCGAATCTGAGCATATTCGAGGATATAGTTTGGTTTACATCCATCAGAATTCGGAGTATTATTGTAATTTCGGACCAGAAGATAAAATGGGCTGTATTATACACAAACATGTTGATTTCAGAAGATTGCACCACTACAAAACCGAGCAAATGCACAAATTTGTGTGCGGACCCAGAAATTTAATGACATGGCTAAATTTAACATTGGGGCAGATTGCCAACTTTTTCAGTTTTCACGATGGAAGTCTGAAATTCAGTACAAAATTGCCGTTTGACTCACAGGTGACGTATGCCAAGTTATAGAGCGATACTGTTTAGCATCGCAAAATATCAGCGAAAAACAGTGTGAACGAGTTAGAAAAATCAGAGTATAGTGAATATGTATTCTATGATTTTTCTAACTCGTTTACACCGTTTTTGCTGATATTTTTGCGATGCTAAATCGTATCGTGTTATAACTTGGCGTAGCCTACCTTGGGACCAAACGGCAGTTTTCTGCAAACTTTTAGACTTCTATCCATGAAACTGATAAAGTTAATCTACTGCAATGATAAATTCCTCCTGAAAACTTTTCGTCTGCATGTCAACAGACAGGTTTTTGAAAATCTATTGCCGTTTGCATCATAGACATGTAATCTTCAGATAAATAGTTCGCTTGAAGTAATTTGACTGAAACAATGGCTAAAAACGGTGTAAACGAGTTAAAAAAATTAGAGTATAGGTAGCTCACTGACCGCTGCAATTGCCTTTGACCATATACTAACGTGCCTATACTTGTGGATATAAAAACTGATTTCGAGGTTCTTTTCAGATCTGCGATTCAGCTATGTTCATATAGTCTACCCAAGGACTACAATAGGCCTACATATTCGCATGTAGGTCATGTAGGTCTACTGAGTAAACGGAATTAATATAAATTATTTCGTTGCGTAATACTACATATAATAAGTGTATTTGTTACGTATATCTAGAGGGAGATAATTAGTTCACATGTCCTTCATTAATATAAAATAGGATAGAATAGGATAATGTTTTTCAGTTTCAAATACAAACATAATACAATGAATATACATAGGATAAGTTATCAACTGGTATTATATGAAACTGAGGGACCAAAATAGCTATTGCTGTCTTCTATATATGTGTATGTAGACGTCTGAGGCTTGGTTGTTGGTGGCTTCATAATACCTGCATAATGCCAGACAACGGTGATGAAAAGATTGATTTATAATTTATCCCAGTGGTGAACAACGTATTCATATGAGAAGGCATTGAAAGCGAGCCATTGAATGTTGATTGATTGGCATATGTGGATTTTGTAGCTTCTGTTGTGTTTATGTACATTACATAGCTAACTCCGATATTCATAGTGTGTGGGTTTGATTTCTTCCTGTACACACCTACCATGGTTTTTCGGAAACAGGAAAAGAAGTGGAGAAATTAATCAAATGTTCACCACCAAATTAATTCGACATATACTAGTAGATATATTTATATATCACCGCATTACTCAGAAGTAATGACATGCATGTTATACATGTTTGATGAGGAGTTGTATCAAAACTAAGTATCACATTCCAAATATAGATCTATGATTTATGGATACACATTATCCGTTATGAGTTAATACTACTGTTGTTCTAGGGAATATACATGTAAGTAAGCAAACACATCAACTCACGCAGGCCTTGTGGGATGCACGGACAAGGCTGACCGCTCCGCTGTGGGCTCCAGCGAGTCTCCTCATCCTTGCACCATTTGAAGACATGCTCCTCGTATAGCTGTCCGTCTGTTATGTTGGGGTCTCTGCTGGTGGTGGTCGATGTCTGGGCGGTGGTGCTGTTATGTGGCGGTGGCTGCGAGGTTGGCGCCAATTCCTCGTGACTGTCCTCCGTGCTGAGGACACGGGATATCGGGGTGGTCTCCACGACTAGAACTGTTCGCGTGTCAACAAGCGTCCGTGTCCAGCTGTAGCGGCTGCTCATCACCAACAAGTAAGCCAGCTGGAAAGTAAGGAGGAATGTGACTAAGGTCCGAGTGGGTGACCGGAGCAGCCGCTGTAACAGCACCATGGCTGAGGACTGAGCACGGACCGCCGTGTGAATAGTGAGTGTCTCGATCGACTCGCAGTCCCTGAATGAGTGGACGGGTCCAATTATGGCGTCAAAAAATGACAGAACAATGTTCCCCTCTACGACAGGGTACGGGGCCCGTGTGGTAGGTGCGACTAGTTTTTTCCTCGATCGACCTGTTCACGGCTTCGAGGCCGCATGCGTCAATAAAGAAAATATCATACAGCGAGCGGTGCCATAAAAAACCCGGAGCCTGAAGAGGCTGAAGAGAGATCACCTTGGGTTTTTTCTTCATTATTCTTCGTAACTATCGATCAGGCATACAGTCGCACTGTGAATTGATCCCTCTTCACGAAATCACGCTGGTATTTTTACTTCCATCAGGCTATCTGTCACCCAGGATGTCAAACATTGTAAATTGCCGCAAATGGGGGCTAAAGGTCCACATGAAAGATATCATCATTTTGATAACAGCGCCTCTCGCCCAATCCCCTATGTGAGGCACGTTATGAATTTCGTCATAAAACGTATCACCCGTGTCCACGCATATATTACTTGAGTTCGAAGCACACGTTTCAGGTGGAGTCGTGGGGAGCTTGAGGTGAGGTCACGATGATCTTATTGTAACGGAATGACATTTACACACCAGTAGGTCTAGAGATTATTTACACCATCGACCCAAAAAGGATGCTCAACACGAACTCGAGAATTGTGACCAATGAGCAACCCAACCATCGAAAACCAATGGTCCTTACAGTCAAGTATGCAATAGGCTTTTAGGACAAACCCTGATGGTTCACTGTTTTATTGACGTGTTTGTAGATCAAAATTGCAGTCCTGATGTGTATAAATGAGGTGAAAATATATCTATCCCCAGTCACAAAAAGTGCATATGTACATAGAAGTATGCATTATATACCAATACAAGCGAAATGTGTTCATCAGTGTCATATAAAGAAAAAAAATATCTTTCACGCCTATAATGGTGCACCAATATACGGAGCCTCTGAGGGTACATGGAAGAAATATTTTAGCACATGTCGAAATGTCAAAAAATATTTCTTCCATGTTGTTTCAGCGGCTCCGTACCAATCAGCATACATGTATTGTGATTCAAAATATTTCCCAGAAGTATTTATTAATTTATAAGCTTATTTCGTCATTTCATTAAAAAGAGGATATTACACAAGTCTAATAACATATTCACCTCGTTTCTGATTGGTCCGAATAATGACATTTATATGCATACGTGTGATAGTAAATATTTAATCATGGTACAAGTATAGAATGCATCACAACAAAACATGCCAGTACCGGTATGTGTATTAGCAGTTAAATTTTACTACATATGCCACAGGTGATAAGCTATACTACCACGACATATGTATAAGTAAGTTGGTAGATATTTAGATTGGGTGGAAATGTAAAATACTTCACAAGAAAGCCAGTTTCTTGAAGTGTCATATAGCTTAAGTATCTTTTGACATAGACAATGCCATGCACATCCAGAATATTTGAAAAACGCATTCATTTTGAAATTGTGTTGGGTTCTGTTCATTTTACTTTAACCGTACGCTACGATCGCTTGGTATATTGTTAAATCTGAATGAATGCTACAACAAAATCATGCTTCACGAAAGGTGGTTAATATCGCCAAATTAGATTCTGATTCCGTTGGTTAGATGGTCATTAGGCATGGCGTGTCCACGGGCGTTAATTTGTCGCATGCAATCTTAATAATAGGTTAGTGATACCGAAATTTCCCAATTACTGCATCGATGCATTTGAGCATTACCTCGCGAAATCACGCGGAACATAATGACGTGTGCGATGGGCGAAGTTCAGGATCAGGATAGAGATTTAGGTCATCGAAATTATTCACATCCACCATGACCTCAGGATAACTTTCCTTCAAAGTCGAACGCCGAAGTGGAACGTCTCAAAAGCCCACTTTTAAAAGAATATGGGATACCGCCTGTATCGATTGTCGAATTCACGCGAATATTACATATTTGCCGTCTACGAATGAATTATGATTTGTTCACATATTCCCGAAAAATCAACATTGAGAAATTATTTTTGAGATATTATTGTTTGGATATCAAGAAATTATAACACATGTACACAAAAGAGAAAGTTACGTGCGAAGATTGATTGTTAAAACGCTAGATCGAACTCGTACTCAATGAAGTGCACTTGGTTATTGGGTTAAGATGGAGGATGAAAATAGTCGTGTACACCTGTATAAATTGATGTCGCGGCAATATACAATGTAATGAGAATGCTGGAAGAATTTGGTTGATTGAAATCAGGTTTCAGGAATGATTTTCGTGATATGGTTGCATCAGTGTTGGAGAAAATATACTTATTCATGTACAATGCACTCATCAAAACAACGCTCTAATGATGTGTTTGTAACAAAATAACCACTATTTTATTTTGAAATGTATCTGTTAGGGAAGCTTATTAGGGACATTCAATTTTTTTTATTTATGATTTAACTTTTTTTCTGAAGAATAATTTAATTCCGGGTTTGGACATTTATTTCCAGGTTTAAATAATTATTTCCCGGTTTGAACATTTAATTCCAGGTTTAAACACTTAATTCCCGGTTTTAATATTTAATTCCGGGTTTTAAATATTTATTTCCCAGTTTCTCTGCTTTTTCCCAGGGAGTGAATCATCAGGGAGAAAAAAAAGTTAAATCATAAGTAAAAAAAAAGTGAATGTCCCTAACAAGCTTCCCTAATCTGTGGACATTTGATGTGACGTTTATTTGAGGTCTTGTCCCTTAATTTGTTATGTGAAAATTCTAAATCTTGTAAACGGTATATGGGCTGTGAGCCTGTCATGACATAGAGAACTCAACACAACTCTAATGTGCCTACACAGCATATATTACACAGAGTAATCATACACAACACATGGATATAATCACACCCAACACACCAAAATAACGTTTACATGTACTTTATTTGCACATATATAAGATCCAGTTGTTTGAATCGAATTGATTTTTTTCGTTACATTGGACAATACATGTACACAAATACACCACACGAGAATAATACAGACATGTAGTAGAATTTAACAATCGATTTAATCGATTTTAATTTAATGTTTAATCGATACAGCAACAAAAATTGCTTCATAATAATTCAAATCATTGATATAAATACTAATCGAGCACACATGTAGACAGCTCCGTGCCGAGCTCAGTTTTTGAGGCTACCTGGAATTTTTGTTTCCAGAGGGGCAAATATTATGGAATTTCCCAATGTTGAGAGCGTTTGATTGTTAATATTCACCTATTTATGCATCAGCCACACGGAGTTGGAATATACGAATAACATGATATAACAAATACATAGGACATAAATTGATAGAGTACAGTGATGTACATTACAACTTTCCTTATCATATGCACAAACATACAACATGAAAATTTCAATGCAGGTGCCTATTTAATATATTTCATATGCATCTCTTTAGGTGAAGTGTAGGCTGCTTAAAAAAAACAGCACACATGAAGGGCATCATGATTATCGTATCTGGCATGTACGTTTGTCGAGTATCTATAGGCTTTAGTTCAATGAAAAAACACACACTAAAATGAAAGCATTTCGAAGCAAATACTCATAAATATACAAGATGCTTTTCAGTGACTAGTAAATGTTTTCATCCATATCAATGGTGCTCATAAATACAATTATTATATACTACTAAGAATCTCGACGTTGTCAATGGTTAAAAGCAGGTCACGTGTCTTTGCATAAAAGTACATATTCACCAGACCAGCCGGTGAAGTTTTTTTTGATATTCACCGATCGGTCCATATCACATATATGAACCTCTCGCCAAAGAGCATCTCAAATGGTTTTTCTTGCTTGTTATATCGCGTATCCAGTGATATAGTGAATTGAATGAGCTTGTTTCAGAAATCATTCCTCTTTTGTTTATAGTATTACTGAAATATTGACATCAAACTGAAATCTAAAGGCGTGACTGGCGCAGTACTTATTCGTATCAACAAATGATAGTTTTAGATGTATTATGTTTATATCATAAATCCATGTCATACATAAACATTGCATCAGTATTTGCATGAACTTTTCACATGTATTATAAAATAAAACAAATATTAACTTTTGGTTTCGGTGAATACGTGAAAATATGTACCTCTCGCCAAAGACATCACCTCGCAAGCTCGGTGAATATGTCTTTGGCGAGAGGTACATATTTTCACGTATTCACCTCACCAAAAGTCAATATTTGTATAATATTGCTGGTATTTAGGTTGACGTTATGATAGAAACGTTTTTGATTCGCGAGTCTCTGTGCGTTTGACTTGTAGATGTGTTTGTCAGGTCCTGCTGTCTTACGGCAGTATTTGTTTTAAAATATTAGTCTCAACTATCGAGTGGAAACAATCCCTCAAAATCATTTCCGTTAGTTTGTATATCGTCTCCGAATTTATTCATGCCTGATAACCGCAAAATATTGCGAGTCGTTCAATAGTTTTGACCGATCAGACAGCGGCTCCCCTGTAATTCAACGATTCCGTTATCCACAATATGGCTTGTTCATCTCTAGCTCGATTCCTGTGCACGGGGCATTATGATATTGGTCGGGAGAATTTTTGTCAAAAATTTGTCGCAGGACATAGAACAGAAACAACTCCTCTCCTGAATATAGAATCAAATCAAATGCTGGTTTTTGACTAATAAGGTGATGTCATGATCCCTGTCCTATTGGACGTAGTACGATATTCAATACCGTTAATCAAGGTATTCTGTTCTGTAGTTTATGACTCATACAAGTACAGTGTTGGACTGGGTTTAACTGCATTCGTTTGAATATGTTCCTACTTGGCCAGGGGATTATTATGTTCGCATGGAAGACATCCCCAAGGTCATAGGAGTCCCTCGAGGATAGACAAATCTTCTGATTCTTTTGCATTTAATAATAGTGCTACTCAGGGATATCAGCAGATTAATATCCATACACAGAGGTGCACAGATTACGTAAAAATATATTGCCACTTTCTCATAAAGCATCAAGACTGCCTTACCGGAGTGGTCAAAACGTGAATGACTATAATACTGAAGTGTACAGTGGCTGATATATGCCATAGTTTTATTCTTTAGTTTTAATTTATTTACGATATTTTCCAGACGGTTGTAATACACGTATTCAATATTAAATACGCGTACTTATTGTTTAAATACGCGTATTTATTATTAAATACGCGTACTTAATATTAAATACACGTACATAATATTAAATACACGTACATAATATTAAATACGTGTATATAATATTAAATACGTGTACTTAATATTAAATACGTGTACTTAACAATAAATACGCGTACTTAACATTAAATATGCGTACTTAATATTAAATACGCGTACTTAATATTAAATACGCGTACATAATATTAAATATGTGTATTTAATGTTAAATACACGTACTTAATATTGAATACCAGATAGTTAGATAGTTTTTTTTGCAGAGCCATGTTTCACAAGACATACACAGCAACATAACCACATCCATTTTTTTTGCTAATTTAACATTAAGTACGCGTATTTAACATTAAGTACGCATATTTAACATTAGGTACGCGTATTTAATATTAAATACACGTATTTAATATTATATACGTGTATTTAATATTAAGTAGGTGTATTTCATATTAAGTACGCGTATTTAACATTAAGTACGTGCATTTAAATATTTTATTTTCTCTAGAATGTCCTTTTGGAAAAAATAAATAAATGAATTCTGAAAAATAAAAATATGGCATATATCAGCCACCGTAGAAGTGTGATGGTGGATGCTCCAGGATCAACTTAGTGCACTGGACAGTCATCATCCAAATGGGATCTAATTTTCTTGGTTGGTGACAAGAACCCAAACCTAACTCTGACAAGCGTATTCCCTTCTCCCAAAGCCAGGAATCTACGTTAAAATATACATGTAGATCGAAAAATACAAGTTCAGTCATGGAGCAGGGTTCAGTCGAACCAACGGTCCTGGTTCAGAATCTTTGGGCCTTCCTGGACACTTGGTTATTGACATACAACTTCACCTATTGTAACTGCATTACCTGCATCACATGTGATGCATTGGGTAAATTGAATGACACCTAGACAAGGCAATATACATGTACGATAAGGTGTTTAAGTCAGCCGTGATCACCCAACTGGCCTAATACAACAGATTCGTGATAGGGGTCATTGAAACCTTCACTGGATGTATCCAACTCGTACAACCCAGCCCACTTGGAAATGAGGAAGACAATGAGAACACATCAGTCTAGTTCTGTTAAGTATAAACATGTACGTTACATGTGTGTTCTTTGCTAAATACTATCTAGTTTTCTCTTGTGTGATTTACTTCCTGTTCCGGTTGGCGCCATAACTTGATACCCAGTAACCTGAAATGAATCCTGATGGAATAAATGTGTCGACAAAGTTTTACTGTTATCTTGTTTCATCAGATGAAGAATTGGACTAACAGGTGGGATAAATCCATCGTCAAACATGGCTGTAACAAGTTTCACGTTGTTACCAGCGGGTGAACTTCAAGTTGCACGCCCAAAAGTCATCACACATGTTTCCACTCTGGGATAGTTGACTTTCTGGTTCCATGTATAGTGATCTATGGAAACTGTGCAAAATATGAATGACAGTTTACAGCAAACATGGTGCAACTCCAATAAATGGTCTAGGAGTTGAACTCCGGAACTTACTTCTGTTTAATAACTTCAAGTCATGGAGCAGGGTTTAATCGAACCAACGGTCGTGGTTCAGAATCTTTGGGCCTTCCTGAACACTTGGTTATCCAACTGACAAACAACTATCACATATTGGCCAGAATTGTTACCTGCATCACATGCAATGCATTTGGTAAATTGGATGTCACCTGGACAAGGGAATATACATGTACGACAAGGTGGTTACATCTGCCGTGGTCACCCAACTGGCTGAAATGAATGACAATTTCTAGCAATCATGTCTGTCATGGTGCAACTCCAATAAATGGTCTAGGAGTTGAACACCGGAACTCACTTCTGTTGAACATTGGGAAATCTCAAGTGCTTGTCAGATTTATTTTATCACTCATATACTTAAACTGAATTACATACCGTGCCTTGTCAATAGTTTTTTTCGTAAATAACACATGCACCATTTGTGCCATGGGTGGATTCGAGTGGACTTTTTGTGTGGTATACCTCCAAAGAATCTATTTCATGGGAAATTGCTTTGTTCACATTTTTGTCCAACCTCAGCACTTTTTGATGCTCATTTCCTGGCCTAAGATAATCTATTGATTATGGTAAATTTCCAGTTTTCGACGTTCATGGGGGATCATTTCGTCACGATACGATGCACAGGGGAATTCAGGATTAGACTCTGAATGTACCTAACCAGAACAATTACACGGTGTGACATCATGAATGCATATTTTGATAGCTGACGGCACTTCAAAACTCCAGTATAGAATCCGAAAATTCCACACAAAATTGATGTGATCTCGAGAATAAATATCTTCAGGTTATGTAAAAACTCTTTTCGACTTCAGTTATAATTTAAGTCTACAATATGCCGAATTTTCTTCTCTAAATATATATTAGTAATATATTTCATTCGAAAATTTCATGCGGTTTTCAGCAAAAAGCAGAATTCGAGAAGGATGATAATCGAATTGGTTTAAAATCTGCAACGGTCAATGGTGATGAGAAAGTGCCCCTGTCTTCCATATCCACTGTCGAATGACAATTTAGAGTTTGGAGAGCACATTCGAGTTTCAAAATTTGGAAACCGACAGTCTCTGAAATTCGTTATTATTATATTGGATTATTATCAATCCATACACCCACCCTCCATCCTGAATTACCCGATTTTCCTGAGATGGCAAGAGATATAAAAAAAATCGCTACTCGACACGCTACTGGTCACGTGATTTTGGCAGGAATTGGCTGACTTGGAGTTTTCTCAAGATTTTGCTTCAGGTGAAGCTCTGTCTCATTACTAGGAACTACGTGTCGACATGGTGTTTCAAGCAGCACACACGCCGCTGTGTCCCGGGCGTGTTCGTACAGGAAACCCGCACATTTGTTGTTCTGTTGGCACATGAAGCCGCACGTGACGCGTGAGTGCTCGAGACGCGGACCGGGACTTTCCGGAAAACACCGAACCTTGGTCACGTTGTAGCTGTTCGTCAGGTTGTTGATGTCCATCCCTGCAGGATAACACAGCGAGATTGAGTACAATATTAACTACACAACACGAACCATACCATTCAAACACTTCAGTGTGACGGTGTGGGCCTAGCTATATCACTCTTAATAGTATGCAATCCACTGGCGGATTTAGGGGGGGTGCACCCGGCGCGCACCCCCCCTATTGGGCCGTGAAAAAAGAGAAAAAAAAAGAAAAAAGAGAGAGCAAGAAGCTATAGGAAATTTGGGTATGCACCTACATGTAAGGAAATATAAGTGTAATTTTCCTCGTTTGATATTTTTGACCGAGGGGGGAGGGGGGCAGGATATAATTTCAACAGAAACCTGTGACCCAGAAATATGTTAAGGTGCATTACAGCGTTACAAAGGCCTAACATTCGTTGGTCAATAATTATGCAATTGATTGTCATTAAATTTGGAATTAATTTTTAAAATGTGCCAAATTTAGCATTCTTGTTTGTCATACAAACTTGAGAGTACATCTCGGGATAGTCCGGAATATATAGGAAATATGCACAGTTCGACAACTGATACTCAAAAAATATTGCATGAAAACAGTGAATAGAGAATGATAAGCCTGTCTACATTGCCGGTTACCATAGTATCTAGGCAAATACCAATGACGTCATCAGACTGTGTATAGAACTCGCCCACATGGCGGGCCGCTTTGAGGAAAAAAATGATTCGCCCGAATTTGAATCTTGATTTGGAAACTCAATTTGGGCACGTAATACTCATTTTCAGACCCAAATTTGTACGATTTGTACGATAAAGCTATCGCAGAATGAATAAATTTTGTCAATTCTAAAAGTGATAATAGCTTTAAAGCTCTGTTTTGTCCATAGAATGAGAAATCGTAAGAATTTGGGTCTGAAAATGTGTATTACGTGCCTAAATTGAGTTGCCAAATCAAGATTCAAACTCGGGCCAGTCAATCTCGCATCAATTTTTTCCTCAAAGCGGCCCGAATTGAGGGCAAGTTCTACACACCGTCTCATGACGTCATTGATATTTGTCTAGATACTGTGGCAACCGGCAATGTAGGCAGGCCGATCATTCTCTATCCACTGTTTTCATGCACGATTAACGGCAATTTTCTGATTATCTGTTGTCGAACTGTGCATATTTCCTATATATTCCCTACTATCTCGAGATGTACTTTCAAGTTCACGTGACAAACAAGAATGCTAAATTTGGCTGATTTTAAAATTGATTTTAATTTTAATCAGCAATTAAGTTCTATGACATATAATATGTAAAGTGGCAATGAATAGTTTTGGGATAAATACATTTAAATACCAGTAATATTTATATGCATGTGTGGAATGAAAAATACTCAATCAGAGCCAGAGAGATCTCAGAATCAACCACAGAACATGAAAAAAGCTCCGGCTTCTGGGGCCCTTGAGCGGGCCCCAGACCCCACGCCGTGCAGGCTACCACCTATCCACCTTTTTTCGCTCGGTCGCTGGACTCCTCTAACCAGCTTGCCAACCCCGCCGCCCTCCCTCCAATAATAATCTAGTCAGACACACTTGACTTTATACTGAAACTGTCATTGAATATACACAGGGGATATTTTATTTTATTTATTTGTTTGTTTCTGACAGAGTTCTGTATAACTATGGATATAACTCTGGATGTCGGCATAACTTTGAAGATAATTATATCTCATCTTTAATATTAAACGATTGATCATCACCATGTCTGGTGCATAATAACCTTAGAACAGCCTTAGAATGGTAGGACTATTAGACCTTCCTTTCTTTGAAAATCTATCCTTCATTTACAACAGAACTAAGCAGACTTCTAAAGTAAAATTCTACTTATTGATTTCACAAGGTACAGTTGTAAAATACACCTTAGAAACCATCTCAGAGACACTAAATTCCAAAAAATTCTCGGGGGGCTTACGGCTCCCCCCGAACCCCCAGACCGCATAAGGCTTCGCTCGCTACGCTCGCTCACATAATTTCAAGCTTACGTTCAGTTAAGATGAGCACCCCCCCTATTAAAAAATCCTGGATCCGCCCCTGCAATCAGACATATTTGATTGATGAATCATTGAGTAGGTTGTATATAAACTTATCAACCGCTTGAAGTATGACAATTGCATTTCAAATTGGCGACGTATGTGGTTAGTCAAACAATATCGTTATACCTTTTATATTAGCAAGCATGATAAGACCGTTACGTAGCTATTTATTGAATTTCAGCCTGACGGTCTGATAGATATTACGAGTGCGCTTAAGGACATTGTGGTAAATTAGATAATCATCCTAACAAAATTGTTCCGGTTCGTAGTAGCATGTACAAGCTAATTGATATGTGCATAGCAAGGGCGCAACCACTGGGGCCGGTTATTTGATGACTTCCTGACTTTGGGACAGTAGTAACCCTGCTCCACGACTGAACCTGCATTTTCGATCGATGTTCTAACAGTGGGTTAAGCCATGTAGGTTTTTCTTCTCTGAAGCCGGAACGGATAAGACGATTTTGACACTTCGATTTAAGTGCGTGTAAAGAATTGTCACGCGCAGATTGGTTTTACCTGACTTTTCTGACATCCAAAGAGTGACATGTCATCAATTCAGAGGGTGTAAATAAAGCAGTGCAATTTAGCGCGTTCATTTTGTTTATTTTCCAACCTTTCAATATAGCGGATGCTGCAGTGCGCATGCGCAGTAGACCATCTCGTCAACTTGGGAGACGATGTGAATTGATCTTTATTTTTCTATCGGATTATTCAATGAAAACAATTCATATGTTGCTTTCTTTCATCGAATAATATAATAATTTGATCCATATTCCTTTGAAAACATCGTCATGATAATGTCACGCAAGTGTCACGTTTCAACACAGTTTCAGACAAGCCCACTTCTTTCCCATGATTCTCTGCGAATCTCGCGTGAGTGCCATGGCAAAATGGCGGCAATATCAACACGAATTTGGCAGATTTGACAGCTCTGGATATTTTGCTTGTTATTTACGATAGGTACACACTAGTTTCGTTTTTGCTCCAGAAAATGATTGCAAACCATTCCCTCTTGTGAATTACAGAGCTATATCCGGAATAAATGTCGTTTAATTGTGAATAATGACGTAGTACGCAACCGGCGTACCGGGCCAAAATTCGGCCTGTAATTGGACGGCGAATACGCCATAGCGTTATTCCCTGTCTTTGGGAGAATGGTAGTTTTTTTGCGGGTGAACTTCAAGCTGAAAGCTATAAGATGCCACCAGATATCGCCTTTCGTGTATTTCCTAAAATTTCTCCAGGACATGCCCCAACCCTAGCGTGGTTTCGCCCCTCCAGGGTTCAATATATCGTAAAATACTTTTCAATTCAAACATTGCACGGACATTCCCCCGACTCTTGTCGACTCTTGACTCTTACATCATGGTTGCAACCTTGATGCATTGATAAAATATGGACCGCTTGCCTGTCAAATAACTGTCCACAATGCTTCGAACAAAAAAAGGATTGGACATGAATGGTTCATCATCTCAATCGATCGAAAAGGATTCAACATGAATGGTTCATCATCTCAATTGATTATAAAAGGATTCAACATGAATGGTTCATCATCCCAATCGATCGAAAAAGGATTCAACATGAATGGTTCATCATCTCAATTGATTATAAAAGGATTGGACATGAATGGTTCATCATCTCAATCGATCGAAAAGGATTCAACATGAATGGTTCATCATCTCAATTGATTATAAAAGGATTCAACATGAATGGTTCATCATCTCAATTGATTATAAAAGGATTCGACATGAATGGTTCATCAACTCAATCGATTGTTTCACAATTAACATGATATAAATGACACTCACAACCCAACAAATCTTCAAGAATAAATTTGTAACTTTTCAATGTGCCACAATATTTAACTCGGTGTACAAGTTCTGAAAATTTCACATTTTCTCGAGATGAACATTACAATGCATAAGGTGGCCAGTCAGATACCAGAGGCACAGTTTGAGTACACAAAAGACTAAAAAGCATGACCTTACCTGTGTTCAGGCGCACCTGTATCCAGGTGTACCAGGGACGTTCAGACACGGACAGCACGGTATAATTCACGGTGCTGACACCATTGGCAACATACTGGTCAGGATGGTAGACGTGACCCTTCCGTCTACACGGAAGAATAATAGAGTCAGGGTATGTGGCACAACAACCTCAAATGAGCATATTAAATAACACGAAATACAAACCAGAAGACTGACCTGTCTGCTGCCTTGGGGTTACCGTAGTCCTCCGCATGTCTCAGGCTGGTGTATCGGGCCACAGATCTCGGAGCCCGGATCACTGTTTTGTTAGCCCAGCGCACCCTGGTAATGTACCAGTCAACAAGTGTAGGCATACATCGTGTTTCACCATTGACTCCGTGTGTTTCGAGTCACATCTCCAACGAGGAACAACGTCACGTTTCAGTTCATGTACCAGACTACCAAGTCGGCAAATTATCATGAATTGTTACTGCCAATATGGTCAGACCTGTTTTCGAAGTCATCATCCTCCCCGCCCCACCCGAAGTACAAGTTCGAGAAGCCGTTGAGTTGCCGGAAAGTCTGTGGTGAAAGGAGCACGGCGCCGCCCAACAATGTTTTGTACCTAACCCTGAGGAGAAGGGAGGAGTGGGTCTTATTTTTTACTTTTACTTCCACAAATTGAAAGTTGTTCCTTTCATACAACCGAGGATCGAAAAATATACAATGGAGCGTGTTGTTGTTGTTGTTCTTGTTGCTGTTTTTTTTTTTTTTTTTTTTAAAAACCGTAATTAATGATAGTCAGTTGGAATTGTGATCTAATTGAGTTCCATGAGAGAGGAGTTGGTGTGAGAGCATTACTTATAGTCGTTGATATCCAGGTAGGCGCCCATGTGTTGTACGTGCTCCGTACAGACCACAATGTGTCGGTCGTTCTCCATCAGAAGATCAACATCATGGAACAGAACACAGTCGTGCTCGAACACTTTCTGCGACTCCAGAAACCCGACATTCATCATACTGCCTTTGTTGAACACGAAGGGGTAGTCCTGTAGATAAACGTCAATCAGTACCATGTCATAGCGCAGAATTACAGTCGAAAGAATTTTTCGTGAAATAAAATTTAAATTGAACCAATTTTATCGTACCTGCTCGACGACGAATATCCTGTACTCTAGCAGCTGTCTCTGTAGGATGGGGTGGGTGTGTGCCAGGAAGGCCCGCAGGTGGCGCTCCCTGTCTCTGTAGGGGATGATGACAGCCACACGGCGCCGGGGCTCGCAGTCTGAAGGACGCCAGTGGCCGCCTAACGCTATTTGCGTCTCCCCAATAGAATTCTGCACATCGTGCCACGTTCGGTTGAGTATGGACGTTGTGTTCAGTTGAGATAAATTATCAACTGGAAAATCCAAACTGTGATAAGGATTTGTATATGACAGAATTTCATTTCAAATTGTAAATATTCATTGTAAATCAATTTCATGGTGAATGGTTCTCGTCCCACTGATGGGACGTATAGATAACTGTGTTCATTTGACAAAGTAGTATGTGTTCATTTGACAAATGAGATACAAAATGTCGGGCTTATGATATTTTGATATTTTCTTGAACAGCTGGTCGAAATGTTGCGCATACATTTAGTTCTTAGGGGTCCGATAACCTATTGGCATTGGGTTACGTCCGTCGCAGTCAGTCGTCGTCCATCTCCTAGACCCTTTATCTTTAAGTTTACGATCGAATCTTTCTGGAAATTTCTAACACTCCCCATATGCACCCATGTGACTAGTAAAAGTTTTGTTATTCTTGAACCGACACTCTGCATGTGGTGGCCATTTTAATTTTTCGACGGGTCTACAAAAAAAAAAGAATCGTCCCAAATCAAATCACTATTCGTTTTGAGCCATTTCCAGCTAAAAAAAATCGCCTTTGAATTTTTATTGGAGTTAATATAATTTCAATTTTTCCCTTCATAATGGGAGCTGTACGGAGTAAACTGCTGGAACACTTCAAGATGGAGCTTATATATTGTCACATTCAAATGGAAAGTCACATATGGTGATTCCAGCTAGTGCACGTGGTGACCTTGAATTTGACCTTCAATGACCTTTTCTCTGAAACGTTTCCGATAGTTTCGTTTTGTTTTTTGTGTATAAAGTTTCGTTGCCCTTGGACGAAATCAAGTCACTATCTCTTTTTTTGCCATTGAAACCTGCACATGGTCGATATTGTGACGAACCACTGCAATATTCTGAAATATATTTCAACATAAGGTGCCCCAGAAACCCGTCGATTCCATTTTTTTCCATCATTGGTGGGGTATGGAATCATTAATTTATCATCCACTTCACATAATGTAACATGACATGTTTTGTTCAGTATCACAGTAAGACCCTTGTCATTGTAAATATCACGACAATCTGTCATGCTATGAAGAGCCCTAGAATTATATTCACAAAGAGTCATAATTTGAAAAATTATCACGACAAGACGCCTAAGTGACAAAACGTCTGACTGTGTGATTAATTATAATGACAAGACGTCTTCACCTGAAAAAAAATAATACGTTAACACGTGTCATTGTCATACTAATCTGCCTAACTAATATTCAATATTGCGGATGGCGGCCATCTTGGATTTTCATGTCCAAGCAAACCTTGAAAAAATGAAATCAAAACTGAATTATGTTAGATACGTAGTTGTTAGTAAAATATGACATCTCAAGCCAAATCCAGCCATAAATTAGCTCATTTTTGCAGGTTGTGCCAAATTAGGCCATTTTTCGGATCTGAGATGGCGGCCATCTAGGATTTCGAGTTTGGAATGAACCCGAAACAAAAAAAAAACATTCCAATGACTTTATCATTCTGAAATCAGTGCAAAATGATAGTTTATCAATCATTATAGCTGATTCAGCCACAGAGATATTTGATATTACACATTTCAAAATGGCGATGGCGGCCATTTTGGATTTTAGGCTCTAGCAGAGTTAGCCATAAAATTCCAGAGGTGCGTAGGAGCTCATTTTTGACAAAATAGGCCAGGTAGTCGAATCAGTAATAAAAGAAAGATAGGGAGAAAGTGGTCACGAATTCCAGGAAAATGACCCTCAGGCTACTAGTCTAGGGCGACGAGTCCAAAAATAATGTCCTTTCTACTCAAGGACGCACTGATTCTGAGATATCGACTGAATATCGACGAGTCCAACAATAATGTCCTTTCTACTCAAGGACGCACTGATTCTGAGATATCGACTGAAATAAAGAAAAAATAGCTCAAGGGCTAAGAAAGGTTACCAGACAATATATATTTTAGATAGTAGCCATTTTGTCCCATTTGGAAATAATGGTATATATCATTTCTGTCAAATGTCCACAATTGATTCCTAAGCTGTAAAGTCAATAATAAGTGAGATATTTGCCTAATCTTCAAGTCGATAATAAGTGAGATATTAGCCATTTTGTCCTGTGACCTTGAAATTGAGTCAAAGGTCAAATTCAAGGTCATCAGAATACTCAGCATATATCATTTCCTATATGTTTACTATGGTTAAGTTTTACAAAGGTTAAGTTCAAGGTCATGAGAAAATTCAGCATATATCATTTCCCATATGTTCACAATTGATTCCTTAGCTGTAAAGTCGATAATTAGCGAGATATTAGCCGTTTTGTTCTCTGACGTTGAAAATGAGATCAAAGGTCAAATTCAAGCTCACCAGAATATTCAGCATATATCATTTCCTAGAAGTTCACAATGGATTTCTAAGCAGTAAAGTCGATAATAAGTGAGCCATTTTGTCCTGTGACCTTGAAAATTAGAACGAAGGTCAAGTTCAAGGTCACGGAAATATTCAGCATATATCATTTCCTATATGTCCACAATTGATCCCTAATCTCAGTATTAAGTGAGATATTAGCGTCATGTGTCACATTTAAAAGCATATGAGAATTTAACATGAGAAAGTCCCAGTTGGGCCAAGTTTGGGCCAAAATGGCCTATTTCGAGCGATTCAAGGGTAACGAAACTTTTCCAGGTCACAGAGGTACATATAAGGATTGTTATGCATCAATAAGAAAAAATGTTACTGATTAGATTTTGAAAAAAATGGCCGCCAAAATCCTGAATCAGGCATTTTTCGTCGAAAATGGCCGCCGTTTTGAAAAAATTAGGCCAAGGGCCAAAGATATGTTACCGGACAATGTTTAATATTTTAGGTGTTAGCCAGGTCACTGGTTGAATTCAAGGTCAAGAGAATATTCAGCATATATAACATTAAGCATATATCATGTCCACAGTTGATTGCTAAGCTGTGCTTAGCTGTAAGTTCAATAATCAGAGAGATATTAGCAATTTTATGCTGTAGCCTTGAAAATGAAGGGGCGAAGGTCAAATTCAAGGTCATCAAAATGTTCAGTGTATATCATTTTCTATATCATGTATATCATGTCCACAATTGATTCCCAAGCCATACAGTCAATAGAGGAGCAAGATATGAGCCAGTTTGTCCTTGGACCTTGGAAATGAGGTCAGAGGTCAAATTCAAGGTCACGAGAATATTCAGCATATATCATTTCCTATATGTCCACAATTGATTCCTAAGCTGTAAAATCGATAATAAGTGAGATATTAGCCATTTTGTCCTGTGACCTTGAAAATGAAGTCAAAGGTCAAATTCAAGGTCACGAGAATATTCAGCATATATCATTTCCTATATGTCCACAATTGATTCCTAGCTGTAGAGTCGATAATAAGCGAGATATAAGCCATTTTGTGCTCTGACCTTGAAACTGAGGTCAAAGGTCAAATTCAAGGTCACGAGAATATTCAGAATATATCATTTCCTATATGTCCACAATTGATTCCTAAGCTGTAGAGTCGATAATAAGCGAGATATAAGCCATTTTGTGCTCTGACCTTGAAAGTGAGGTCAGAGGTCAAATTCAAGGTCACGACAATATTCAGCATATATCATTTCCTATAGGTCCACAATTGATTCCTAGTCTCTAATCTCAATATCAAGTGAGATATTAGGCATAATGTGTCCCATTATAAAGCATAGGAGAATTTAACATGGGAAAGTCCCATTTGAGCCGAGTTTGGGCCAAAATGGCCCACTTCGAGCAATTCAAGCGCAACGAAATTTATAGACATCATAGGAGTACATATGAGGAGTGTTATTTATCAAAAAGAAAAAAAGTTACTGAACAGATTTTGAGAAAATGGCCGCCAAAGTCCAAAATCAGGCATTTTTCGTCGAAAACGGCCGCCATTTTTAAAAAAATGCGAAAATCAAAAAACTAAAAAATACCTCCTTCTTGAATTATTTTTAAGTATTTTTGTGCAAAATTTCAGAAAAATTCGCCTGTAAACAAAATAGTCTGTGGGCCATTCTGAAAAAAAAAATTTTCGTCGCCAAATCGGGCATATTAGGTTTCTTGGTGTCATTCTGTAGGTTTTTATATCAGGAAAAATATTAGACCGGGTAACCTTCTCAAAAAGTGTCCAAACAATCGAAAAAATGACTTTTTCCAAGATGGCCGCCGAGTCCGATCAAAAAGTTTGTTTTTGTTTTTTCTCTGCTTCTAGACGTGCTAGAAGTGTAATCTTAGTGTCCTTTCTTAGGTTTTGAGGGTTGAGGAATCCAATAAAACACATTCCAATAACAAAATTAGCCCAATGGGCTAGAAAGGTTACCGGAGAAATATACAGAGTTAAGCCGAGAAAGTTGAAGGTCAAATTCAAGGTGACCACTGAAATCGCCATATCTCTAACCTTGAAAAGGGGATCAAAGGTTAAATTCTAGATCACCAAACTATTCAGCATACATCATTTCCTATATGTTCACTATGGACCCCTAAGCTGTAAATTTGATAATAAGCGAGATATAAGCCATTTTGTAATCTGACTTTGAAAATAAAATGACTGACCTTGAAATTTAGGTCAAAGGTCAAATTCAATATCATTAAAATATTCAGAATATATCATTTCCTATATGTTCACAATTGATTCCTAAGCTGTAAAGTCGATAATAAGCGAGATATTAGCCATTTCGTCCTGTTGACCTTGAAAATGAGGTCAAAAGTCAAATTCAAGGTCACTAGAATATTCAGCATATATCATTTCCTATATGTTCACAATTGATTTCTAAGCTGTAAAGTCGCTAATAAGCAAGATATTGGCCGTTTTGTCCTGTGACCTTGAAAATGAGGTCAAAGGTCAAATTCAAGGTCACGAGAATTTTCAGCATATATCATTTTCTATATGTTCACAATCGATTCCTAAGCTGTAAAGTCGCTAATAAGCAAGATATTGGCCATTTTGTCCTGTGACCTTGAAAATGAGGTCAAAGCTCAAATTCAAGGCCACGAGAATATTCAGCATATATCATTTCCTATATGTTCATAATTGATTCCTAAGCTGTAAAGTCCATAATGAGCAAGCCATTAGCCATTTTGTCCTGTGACCTTGGAAATTAGGTCAAAGGTGAAGTTCAAGGTCATGACAATGTTCAGAATATATCATTTTCTATATGTCCCCAATTGATTGCTAAGCTGTAAAGTCAATAAAAAGCGAGATATTACCCATTTCGTTCTCTGACCTTGAAAATGAGGTCAAAGGTCAAATTCAAGGTCATAGCAATATTCAGCATATATCATTTCCTATATGTTCATAATTGATTCCTAAGCTGTGAAATCGATAATAAGCGAGATATTAGCTATTTTGTCCTGCGACCTTGAAAAGGAGGTCAAGGTCAAATTCAAGGTCATAGCAATATTCAGCATATATCATTTCCTATATGTTCACAATTGATTGCTAAGCTGTAAAGTGGATAAAAAGCGAGATATCAGCCATTTTGTCCTGTGATCCTGAAAATGAGGTCAAAGGTCAAATTGATAGTCTCGATATTAATCTGCATATATCATTTCCTATATGTCCACAATTGATTCCTAAGCTGTAAAGTCAATAATAAGCGAAATATTAGCCATTTTGAGCTCTGACCTTGAAACTGAGGTCAGAGGTCAAATTCAAGGTCACGATAATATTCAGCATATATCATTTCCTATATGACCACAGTTGCTCCCTAAGCTGTAGAATCGATAATAAATGAGATATTAGCCATTTTGTCCTGTGACTTTGAAAATGAGGTCAAAGCTCAAATTCAAGGTCACAAGAATATTCAGCATATATCATTTCCTATATGTCCACAATTGCTCCCTAAGCTGTAGAATCGATAATAAATGAGATATTAGCCATTTTGTCCTGTGACTTTGAAAATGAGGTCAAAGGTCAAATTCAAGGTCATGACAATAATCTGCATATATCATTTCCTATAAGTTCATAATTGATTCCTACACTGTAAAGTCAATAATAAGCAAGATATTAGCCATTTTGTGCTTTGACCTTGAAACTGAGGTCAGAAGTCAAATTCAAGATCACGAGAATATTCAGCATATATCATTTCCTATATGTCCACAATTGATCCCTAAGCTGTAAAATCGATAATAAGGGAGATATTAGCCATTCTGTGGTGTGACCTTGAAAATGAGGTCAAAGGTCAAATTCAAGGTCATCAGAATATTCGGCATATATCATTTCCTATATGTCCACAATTGGTTCCTAAGCTGTAAAGTCGTTAATAAGCAAGATATTAGACATTTTGTGCTCTGACCTTGAAACCGAGGTCAGAGGTCAAATT
Source organism: Terebella lapidaria (assembly GCA_949152475.1). NCBI lineage: Eukaryota > Metazoa > Annelida > Polychaeta > Terebellida > Terebellidae > Terebella > Terebella lapidaria. The sequence goes on from OX424555.1 coordinate 77,388,040, forward strand.
CAAGACCCTGAGAATATTCAGCATATATCATTTCCTATATGTCCACAATTGATTCCTAGTCTCTAATCTCAATATTAAGTGAGATATTAGGCTTAATGTGTCCCATTGTCAAGCATAGGAGAATTTAACATGGGAAAGTCCCATTTGGGCCGAGTTTGGGCCCAAAATGGCCTACTTCGAGCGATTCAAGGGCAACGAAATTTATACGTGTCACAGGGGTACATATGAGGAGTGTTATGCATTGATAAGAAAAATAGTTACTGAACGGATTTTGAGAAAACGACCGTCAAAGTCCAAAATTGGCCATTTTTCGACGAAAATGGCCCTCTGACCTTGAAACCGAGGTCAGAGGTCAAATTCAAGGTCACCAGAATATTCAGGATATATCATTTCCTATATGTGCACAATTGATTCCTAGTCTCTAATCTCAATATTAAGTGAGATATTAGGCTTAATTGTGTCCCATTATAAAGCATAGGAGAATTTAACATGGGAGAGTCCCATTTGGGCCGAGTTTGGGCCCAAAATGGCCCACTTCGAGCGATTCAAGGGCAACGAAATTTATACATGTCACAGGGGCACATAGGAGGAGTGTTATGCATCAATAAGAAAAAAAGTTACTGATAAGATTTTGAGAAAATGATTGTCAAAGTCCAAAATTGGCCATTTTTCGACGAAAACGGCCGCCATTTTGAAAAAAATTGGAAAATCAGAAAACTAAAAAAAACCTTTCCTGGAAATATTTTTAGTTATTTTTGTGCAAAATTTCAGAAATATTCCATCATAAACTTTAAAGATAAAAATGTGAACGGACGGACGGACGGACGACGGACGACGGACGACGGACGACGGACGCCGGACGCAACGCCATGGCAATAGGTTATCGGACCAAAGGTCCGGTAACCTAAAAATGCATTATTTCAATTGCAAAAATGCACTTCGCCTGGTATGTGAACGTCAGAAATAGCTATATGCGAAGGAAATCTGTTTTCAAATGTAGTTGCGCTATTCATTACCACGTATTACCATTTTGGACAAAATAATCCCATGAATACAACATTAAGAGTTTATTGTATCCCCTGAACAAAGTCAAGCAGATACTATGGATTTGCGATCATCGCGCCGCTACAAGTGCCGTACAAACTTCCTTGTGAACGCTCCACAAGGTGCAAATCTGAACTGTTTCTGACAATATTCCATATGTATATGCCTTATAGCAGAAACCCATAAGAGATCCTCTTATGGGTTTCTGCTTAAAGCAACACCCCAAAACCTATCGATTTTGGTTGCCATGGCGACCAAGATGGCCGATTGGCGACACATTTCGTGCGAAATTAGCTGTTTCGACAAACATGGCTTGTGAAGGCTCCAGGGGTGGTACTTTTACAGGTATCACTAAAATATTGAAGAGGCATATTGAACAGTGACCAGACACAGAAATATTAAATAATTATAAATATAGTTAATGAAGTATAGTTAACAAAGTTAATATCCAGCTCGAGGTCAGAGATTATTCCTTTTGGTTGCAATTAGGAAACATATCACACTGAATGTGTGCACAAGTATAGAGCTGATGGATTTGTTCAAAATATATACTATTATCGAATACATTAACTTGACTTTCATCAGTTAAGTCTATTATTGCCCACTATAAAAAAAGTGGAGATGAGAACATTTTGTTATATGACTAAATGTAGTAAGTCTTTTTTCCAGTATATATTTTATATCTGCAGTAATAATATTAATTAGTTAATATCACTAACTTATTACAACAGTTGAATCATATTCATTTTCAGTGAATGTAGATAAAGAAATCAGTTGTATTGTTGGGAATTAGATAAGCTAAATTATCTGGTAAGAATTAATTTGGGGAATGTTTCAGTAGTTGAAATTATTACTGCATGGCATAAAATTAGTTAAGGCTTGGAACTTTTATTGCTGACATTGATGAAAGACACTGGGGCAGCAGTGCTATTTTGATAAAAGATATTTTGTCTGAATTAACATAATATATTTTGGGCAACAGAAATGACAAGGCATCACGGGGATATACCCATGTGGTCGTAGGCAACTGGAAAGCGTCCAGTTTTATGAACATCAAATACATATATTGTAATAGTTCTAGGGTTGATATAGTAGTAGCGAATGTTCCTTGGGTTGAGGTTCGCTCCCCAACCTTGTATCGGATGCCTATGAGTTTGGCTCTTTGCCTCATCTCAGACTGCAGGGGTCGCTCGGTTGACTCTGGTTCTCAGGCTGGAATGGCCGCTTGGCTGACTCTGGTTCTCCTTCTGGAATGGCCGCTCGGCTGACTCTGGTTCTCCATCTGGAATGGTCACCCGGCTGACTCTGGTTCTCCGGGTGCAAGGGTCATTCGGCCGCTCGACTGACTCTGGGTCTCCATCTGGAATGGCCGCTCGGCTGACTCTGATTCTCCATCTGGAATGGTCACTCGGCTGACTCTGGTTCTCCAGGTGCAAGGGTCATTCGGCCGCTTGACTGACTCTGGTTCTCCATCTGGAATGGTCACTCGGCTGACTCTGGTTCTCTGGGTGCAAGGGTCATTCGGCCGCTCGACTGACTCTGGTTCTCCATCTGGAATGGTCACTCGCCTGACTCTGGTTCTCTGACTGCAGGGGTCGTTCAGCTTACTCTGGTTTTCCGGCTGGATTGGTTGCTCGGCTGACTAAAGTTCTCCATATGCAGGGGTGGCTTGGCTGATTCTGGTTCTCCGGCTGCAGGGGTCACTCGGCTGACTCTGGTTCTCCTTCAGATCTGGAATATTCACTTGGCCGACTCTGGTTCTCTGGCTGTAGGGGTCGTTTGACTGACTCTGGCTCTCCAGCTGGAATGCTCACTCGTCTGACTCTGATTCTCCAGCTGGAATGCTCACTCGTCTGACTCTGATTCTCCAGCTGGAATGCTCACTCGGCAGACTCTTGTTCTTCCGCTGTAGTCGGGCTGCAGTTTGTCTCGAATGACTTCGGCACTCTGGCTTTGAGTTGTTCCGGGTGACGTCGGTTCCCCGTCTGCACTCCTTCTCGGGTGGTAACGGTTTGGTCTGCAGTCACTCCTCGCCTGCGCCAAGTAAGGATCGCCATTCATTCGGGTTTTAGTCCGCTTTCCTCATCGAGCTCTTCCTCTTTGTCTGGTTGTTCAGTTGATAGCTTGGGTTCTGAGCTATCTCTGTCGTTATCAGCTTTATTTTACCCAACTGGTCTTCCAATCAATTCTACGTTCAACTTTGGTTGACTTTACTTCTTGAAATTCTCTAAGTTCGGTTTCATTCCGTCTATTTACCCGAACACGGAGTCGGCTGGGCCGACTCAAAGATCAACTCTCGGCTTGATTTCAAGGTTTCTTGACGAATCACACATTCGGATGAAATTGTTGCAGATACATCTAGAGAGGAAGTTGCCCATGATTGAACTCAACCACATGTATTATATATGTTGTACAACAATTGCCAAATTTATTTGTTTCACATAATACAGTATTAAATATGAAGTAGAAAAAAAACAAGACAACCTTAGAAACGAATGTTCAGCAAGTAGATAACATATAATCTATATGGCCATTGTTCCACTTTACTTTATATAATTTGGATGTGCATAAATTGATATGTTGATGATTTATTCATGGAATTGTTTTGTTCAGAATGGTAATACCTGGTAATGAATAACGCAGTTACATTTTAAACAGACTTCCTCCGCAAATCGCTATTTCTGACGTTCAAATATCAGTCAAAGTGTAGTTTTTCAATTGAAATAACGCATAAATGTTCTTGAAATGTATTTCATTGGATTCCTCAACCTTCAAAACCTAAGAAACGACACCAAGATTACACTTCTAGCTTGTCTAGAAGCAGGAAAATAACAAAAACAAACTTTTTGATCGGACACGGCGGCCATCTTGGAAAAAGTCATTTTTTCCATTGTTTGGACACTTTTTCAGAAGGTTACCCGGTCTAATATTTTTCCTGACATGAAAACCTACAGAATGACACCAAGAAACCTAATATGCCCGATTTGGCGACGAAAACCTATTTTAGAGGTCTCCTGGAAAATGGCCTAAGGACTAAAAAAGATAAAAATGTGGACGACGACGACGGACGACGACGGACGACGACGGACGACGGACGCAACGCCATGCCAATAGGTTATCGGACCATAGGTCCGGTAACCTAAAAAAAGCGAAAATAGAAAAAAAAGATTCCTGGAAATATTTTAAGGTATTTTCGTGCAAAATTTCAGAAGAATTTGATTGTAAACTTTAAAGATAAAAAAGTGGACGAACGGACGGACGGACGATGGACGACGAACGCCGGACGCAACGCCATGCCAATAGTTTATCGGACCGGTAACCTAAAATTTAGGTACGGTAACCTAAAATACTGCCTCAGCATAGAAAAATTTGGCGCAGAGCCAAGTCCACCCAACTTATCTCGTAAGACATGTTCGTCCAGGGCGACGAGTCAGAAAATAACGTTCGTTTGGCGCTACGACGCACCGTTTCCGAGATATCGACAAAAATGAAAAATGCTGATTCAGCAAAAAAAAATTGGGCTATGGCCAAGTCCACCCGAGTCATCCGCTATGACATGCTCGTCAAGGGCGCTGAGTCCGATAATAACGTCCGTTTGGCTTTACGATGCACCGATTCAGAGATATTCAACAAAAATGGAAACAATCAGCGAGAAAAAAATGGTCCAGAGCCAAGTTCACCCAACGTACACCTAAAACATGTTTGTCTAGGAGGAAGAGTCGGAAAATAACGTCCGTTTCGCCCTACGATGCACTGTTTCTGAGATATGGCTAAAAATGAAAAGTGCTGACTCCGCAAAAATTTCGTGCCGGAGTGCCCTGCGGTTAAGGATTGATTGCATGTGATCGTCATGAACCTGGCATTGACCAGCTGTCCATTCACTTATAATGTAAATATAAAGGTAACAAATTCATGAATTTACACACTTCCAATCAACGTGAAACTTTGCCTTTCTGATTGTTAACCATCAAGGATTACTAACCGAGACTCTGTTTCTCACTAAGCAATGTTAAATTTGTTAAATTCATCGTTTTCATATGTCATTTTCCGACCTATTTCTCAATCTACAAAATACACTCACAACAGGGCGAGCGTAAGGATTATGCTGTGCAGCAAATAGCTAGTGAGGCCAGTAAAACTCACAGGTGATATGCACTCGGGTGCACCGAGGTGTTTGGGATTATGAATGTTCAGCTCATTGTATTCATCTCACAGAAAGTATAGCCCTATATATTCTCATTTTTTTGACGACAACAAGGAATAAATATATGCAACAGCCAGTGCTTGTCAAACAGAACACTCGAATCTTCGTTTTGGTGAAACGTATAAAATTATTTATCTAATCATCAAAATCCACAGCTTTCGTGATATCATTTATGAAACCATGTCTCGGTTAATCATCCCTGAGTATATGTGTGTGTGCTAGCCAAGTTTTAGGTCAGGGGATTGTATTGTTTTGGTGATTTTGTTACCTTTACTTTCACATTATAAGTCAATGGAAAAGTGCCTCAGTGCAGTCACTGGTAAGTTACGTGCAATCACACCTTAACGTAGTCCGCTACAAACAGGGAGATAACGAAGAGTCAAAATTTAAAAGCTATTTCTGGAATATTATCTCTTCAAAATGACCTATTTTATAGAGTAACTGATCAGCATCCTAATACTGAGAAGAAAATAAGGGGTCACTATGAACTGTGTCATTTTGAAGCTCTAGAAGATGTTGTTACAGTTATTTATTTGGAAAGAAAAACTGTTTGACCCCCTCCCCTCAGTGTTTGGAGCGGACTTCCTTAAGTGGATGATGAATTAACAGGTATAGCTTTAATCAGGTGAGTGAGTGCGGCAGTAAAAGTACATGCTGTATGACCAATAGCTCTTACTTCGCAATTGACATGTGCACTTGAACCCTGCATTTTTTGGGAGAGTTACCTCTGAGATTCGGCCCAAGTATCATACACTGCGCCTTCCTCTTTATTCAATGAGGATTAAAAAGGTGACAGACGGATTAAATGGCATTCATTTAGTGGACGAGTAGTATTAAGGCGCAGTGTATGATACTTGGGCCTGAGATTCGTATAGATACTTCGATCGATAAGGATTCGCACATTAAGTTAAATCGGTTCGCTGCAAACAACAGCCCAAGTAACGTACACCGCTCCGTAATACTACTCGTCCGCTGAAAACATACCATTCAATTTGTCTCGCACCTTTTTAATCCTTATTAAAAGTATGGGCCGGCCAAAGCAGGGCCCATGTAGCGCACTGTACTCTACTAATATTACTCACCCATTGAAGGAATGTAATATCTAATCCGTCTGATACATTCCTGCTATATAAGAGCCGATTGAAGTATAGATAGTAACAACGCGGAAAACTAAGGACAACATACTATTAAGGCACGAATAAAAAAAACCCCAAACGTATTGAAATGTTTTATATGCAGCGTTACCGTTTTAATGGGAGCTTCAAGTGTACCACATGTATTGACTCCTGATATATGTGTATGTGCATGTAGACTTTAATCTCAGGGAATGTAATAAACTGAATGTCGTTTTTCAAGACATTTCCTCTTGAATAAATGAATTTTATCAACTCTGTGATACCTAAACACAATAAAACGCATTATATATATATATATGTATGAAATGACGTTTAACAAATTAGAGTAGTTTCAACATACATTGACCATTTGAACTTGACTATTGTTCAAACTTCACATATATGTAAACAATGATATGTAGCACATGGACTTCAGTGATAAAAAGTGATACTGAGTTTATGAACCTGCTCATTCACTATACAATTCTGATTGGAGTAATTCGTCCTTATATGACTTCTTCATGCATATCTCTGTAGAGAAAAGGAAGGTTTTTTTTTCGCGGTTATAATTTTTATAGCTGAAGATCTATAATATCGTCCAATTATTCTGCGCGTAATCATGTCGCACATTAACTTGTATTCAATAATTTGTCGAGGGAAGCCCAAAGTACAGACTTGATCCCCAGCACATGTGATGTTCTCATCACTGGTGCATGTGGGCTTCCGACTACATTCAATAATAATAATTGATATGATTGATAATAATTGATAAGGTATTGATATGATCCATTTGTGTGCGCTCACTCACTGTTAGATTATCATATATAGAATATTGGAAGCACTTAATTTGTGTCATCATCCCGTGCTCACATCAGTTGGCTTTATTAAATTGTTGGGTTGTTTGTGATAATAATTCTACAAATTTTATATATCATTTCCTCCAGTAAATCAACATAATTTTTAGTAGATTTTACCACACGATGTGAGTTGACCATCACTCCCGAAATCACAATTTTTTTAAATTTGGGGAAATTTGGTGATTTTCCGTCAAGGTCGAGAAATCTACTGACCTGATGTTTTGGGGAAGCAGTCACAAAGCGGCCTGTTGGATACCCTCACGGCCTTTTCCCGAGAACATGCATCAGTGACGTACTCGATGTAGCTCTGGGGTATCCGACGTCGCCTAGGGGACGGAGTATCCTGCCTGGGGGTCGAAGTGTACGCTCTGTTAACAGGGACGCTTGGGCTGACGGTGACAGCCGCCTTTGTGGATCGGCCCAGAAAATCAGGCTGGTTGCGGGCGACCACCACCACCGGGACGGGCCTTGGGTAATTCTCAGTATCCGAGAAACCAATCCGTATTCCACAAAGAAATACCACGGACAATACGTAGAGCAAAAAACAGCGCACATGTCGTCTTCCAAAACATCTATTGTGAAATTCCATGGCAGATGTCCCGTTCACGTAAAATGACAATATCGGATATCGATTGAAAAATCGATACAGCGAAAAACAGAAGCGGTTGCGCGGTCACGACACGGAGGCTACTCACACACACGTGCGCGCCCACCACGCGATTTACACACACTCGAGTGTTTAAACCGTAAAAGGGATGGTGAAAACTGATCAAGTGCTCCTGATCAAACTGCGCTCCTGGGATTTTATGTTGAATATTTCTTGATTACGAAAGGCTTCCCCGTATGCACTTCCTGACAGTGAAATACAATGGGCCTAAAACGAAACAAAAAAATAGCCCAAAGGCTAAGACAGGTTACCGGACAATATACATTTTATATTCCAGATTTTATCCTGTGACCTTACTGGTCAAATTCAAGCTCACAAGAATATCCAGCATACATGTATTTCATTCCTGACCACATATCTCCACGATCAATTGCTAAGCTGTAAATTCAATAACAAGGAAAATATCAGCCATTTTGTCCTGTGACCTTGAAAATGAAGTCAAAGACCAAATTCAAGGTCATGACAATAATCAGCATATATCATTTCCTATATGTTCACAATTGATTCCAGAGCTGTAAAATCGATAATAAGCGAGATATCAGCCATTTTGTCCTGTGACCTTGAAAATGTCAAAGGTGAAGTTCAAGGTCATGACAATGTTCAGAATATATCACTTCCTATATGTTCATAATTGATTCCTAAACTGTAAAATCGAAAATAAGCAAGATATTAGCCATTTTGTCCTGTGACCTTGAAAATGAGGTCAAAGGTCAATTTCAAGGTTGCGAATGTCATATTTAGGACTGCAATTGAGAGTGTGTAAACACTCGAAGAACGACCTAACACCGACCTACTATTTTATTGGACATACATCACATTCCATCACACATTCAACAATTAAAATGAACATAATACACGAACATCAATCAAGGCCAGCTTGGACGTTTACACTACAATGTGATATGATGACAAAAAGTTCGACAACCTGTGTTCTGAAGACACTTTTGGCTTTGATCCAGATTTTGAATCTATGAATTGTTTTTTCAGTGCCCGTTTCACCAGTTGTACTGATCGTTCAGCTGCTCCATTCGAGGCAGGGTGATACGGCGGAGTTAAGTATGCTTGATGCCATTTCCTTGCATAAATTAACGAAATTCCTTGGATGTAAATTGCGGTTCGTTGTCTGGAACGAGCTGTCGTGGCAGTCCATATGCTGCGAACAGGTTTCTAAGCACAATTATGGTACGCTCAGATGTCGTTGAATTCATCGGAATTACTTCAATCCATTTCGTGTAGCTATCTACCAGCTCCAGGTAGGACTTCCCTTGAAATTCACCAAAGTCCACATTGATACGCCCCCAGGCCTGTCCAGGGTACGACCATGGAATAAACGGAGCACGAGGTGGGTCTTTCAATAGTGACAAATGTGTGTCACAACTGTTCACTAAATGTTCAATGTCTTTGTCAAGTCCAGGGTACTAGAATCAGCTTCTCGCCACGGCCTTCATCCAGACTAAACCCCAGTGTTGGTCATGTAGTTCTTGTAGAATGCGCTCATGAAGAACTTTGGGAACGATGACACGTAATACCCACAGTAAGACTCCCTTGTCTACAGTTTTCTGATGACTTTTGTCTGCATATGTTTGCAGATCTGGCTCTGAGACCTCCGGCCATCCATTTCTTGTATAGTGCAAGACATGGGACAACTTTGCATCATGACGTGTTTTCTCACGATAGTAACTTGCTGAAATGGGCATGTCGCTGGTGTAGCTGAAGTAGTTCACAGCTAGCTCAGTGCCGAGCGTTGATTCATTCTATGGAAACCTTGACAACATGTCCGCATTTGTGTGATCTTCGGCCTTTAATTTTGTACTTTATGTCATACTGATATGCCATCAGTATCAGTGCCCATCTTTGCAGTCGTAGTGCTGACAAAGTTGCTATGCCAGCCTTTGGGCCAAAGATGTATGTCAGCGGCTTATGGTCCGTTACTAGCACAAACCTGTGCCGTACAGGTATTTATGGAACTTCCTTACTCCAAAAATTAACGCCAGATCTTCCCGCTCAATGTGGGCATAGTTCTTCTCAGCATCAGTCAACGATCTCGAAGCGATTGCGATCCTCACCATCGGCCATGTTATGCGATATCACATAGCTAATTCCCTCTGGTGATGCATTGCAGGCAAGACTCAAGGGCGCCTCGACATCATAATGCACCAAGACCCTGTCACTGGTCAGTTGGTTTTTGCATTCTTGTATTGCAATGTCACAAGCTTCTGTCCATTTCCACATCGCGTTCTTCCTCAGAAGCTTCTACAGCGGGGCCAACATCAGTGACAAGTTTTTCATGAAACCAGTGTTTTGGATAAACTATTTGGTCGGGCTTTGTTTCTATTGCAAAATGTTGTACTTTACGTTTGTTATTAACATCATCAAAATCTGAATATATTGGTGGTAATAGATTAATTCTTACTTCCATAATAGTTACTAGGCCCAAGAACACGCGGAATTCATTCACATTCTGGGGTGTTTTAGCATTGAGTACAGACTTTCTCGTCTGTTGGGTGAAGTCCAGCCTTATCCACCTTGTGACCTAGATACTCCACTGATGACTGCATGAATGAACAATTGGAGATTTTTGCTCTGATATTGTGTGCATCCAAGCGTGAAAACACTTCTATTGTACGAAGGTGATTTGTTGTTGATCTGGACGTCACCAGAATGTTATCTAAGTAACTTACCACTCCGTCAAGTCCACTCAGTATCTGGTCTATGTAAGAATCAATCTATTACCACCAATTGTCAGATTTTGATGATGCGAATAACAAACGTAAAAAAAAACACTTTTGCAATAGAAACAAAGCCCGACCAAATAGTTTATCCAAAGACACACTGGCGTCATCAGGGGCAGACAGTGTGTTAAATGTAGTTGTTTCTACTGTACACATGATGGAATTAGTATACAACTGCCCAACAACCTATGAAAATAATTTAGAAATCTGAAACAAACCCCATGGAATAGATATATGACAAGTACATAAGTACCTAATCACAAGCCAGAAGGCTACTGAGTTGATGGTATCCTCGGGGACAGATTTAACGTCCGCCAGCAGTGACACCGACTCAGTGGTATGAATGTAAGAATCAATCTATTACCACCAATTGTCAGATTTTGATGATGTGAATAACAAACGTAAAAAAAAACACTTTTGCAATAGAAACAAAGCCCGACCAAATAGTTTATCCAAAGACACACTGGCGTCATCAGGGGCAGACAGTGTGTTAAATGTAGTTGTTTCTACTGTACACATGATGGAATTAGTATACAACTGCCCAACAACCTATGAAAATAATTTAGAAATCTGAAACAAACCCCATGGAATAGATATATGACAAGTACATAAGTACCTAATCACAAGCCAGAAGGCTACTGAGTTGATGGTATCCTCGGGGACAGATTTAACGTCCGCCAGCAGTGACACCGACTCAGTGGTATGAATGTAAGAATCAATCTATTACCACCAATTGTCAGATTTTGATGATGCGAATAACAAACGTAAAAAAAAACACTTTTGCAATAGAAACAAAGCCCGACCAAATAGTTTATCCAAAGACACACTGGCGTCATCAGGGGCAGACAGTGTGTTAAATGTAGTTGTTTCTACTGTACACATGATGGAATTAATATACAACTGCCCAACAACCTATGAAAATAATTTAGAAATCTGAAACAAACCCCATGGAATAGATATATGACAAGTACATAAGTACCTAATCACAAGCCAGAAGGCTACTGAGTTGATGGTATCCTCGGGGACAGATTTAACGTCCGCCAGCAGTGACACCGACTCAGTGGTATGAATGTAAGAATCAATCTATTACCACCAATTGTCAGATTTTGATGATGCGAATAACAAACGTAAAAAAAAACACTTTTGCAATAGAAACAAAGCCCGACCAAATAGTTTATCCAAAGACACACTGGCGTCATCAGGGGCAGACAGTGTGTTAAATGTAGTTGTTTCTACTGTACACATGATGGAATTAGTATACAACTGCCCAACAACCTATGAAAATAATTTAGAAATCTGAAACAAACCCCATGGAATAGATATATGACAAGTACATAAGTACCTAATCACAAGCCAGAAGGCTACTGAGTTGATGGTATCCTCGGGGACAGATTTAACGTCCGCCAGCAGTGACACCGACTCAGTGGTATGAATGTAAGAATCAATCTATTACCACCAATTGTCAGATTTTGATGATGCGAATAACAAACGTAAAAAAAACACTTTTGCAATAGAAACAAAGCCCGACCAAATAGTTTATCCAAAGACACACTGGCTGTGTGCATCCAAGTCTATCACAGACTGAAAGATTGACGGTGCTGTGGATATTCCGTATGCCAACCTGTTGTACCTAGATTCCTTTGAGTGTTCACAACTAGGTAGTCTTTGCATTCATCTGACAGACAGGGCTGCTGGTACGCACATGACAGGTCCAATTTTGAAAACATTTTTCCTCCTGCAAGTGTTGAAAACAGATCATCGGCTGTTGAAAGTGGATATGTTTCATTTCCCACATTTACTCCTCTGTATTTTCGTGATCACACCACTTTTTCCCAAGCGGTCAAGTTCCTTCTCCATCACACCTTTTAATGCAGAAAGTACTGGTCTGAGCTTGCAAAAGATCGGTTGTGCTCCATTTCCAGTTTGATAATAAGTAAGATATTAGCCGTTTTGTCCTTTGACCTTGAAAATTAGGTCAAATGTCAAATTCAAGATCACGAGAATATTCAACATATATCATTTCCTGTATGTTAACAATTGATTTCTAATCTCTGGTCTCAATATTAAGTGTGATAATTGGAATAGTATGTCCCAGTATAAAGCATAGGAGAATTTAACATGGGAAAAGTCCCATTTGGATCGAATTTGGACCAAAATAGCCCACTTCGAACGATTCAAGGGTAACGAAAATTAAACACATCACAGAGGTACATATAAGGAGTGTTATGCATCAATAAGGAAACATTATGCACGGAACAGTGTGGTGTCGAAACCAATGGTTGAAGAGCGCACAATCTATAGCGGATGGGTTGTTCAAAGGGCAGTGTATCAGAAACTATCCGATCCACACCAAGCAAATATTTTTTTTTTCAATTAATATATGATATTGTATGTATTTGCCAAGTTTTGAGGAAATTTATTGCAAAATATCGACTGTGAACACTTTTCATAGAGAAAGTGTGGTGTCAAATACAACAAATAACGCCTAAAAACACTGAGAGTCAGATTGTTTTGGAGACTATTACGAAAAAATGGATCAGAGAATACAGAGGAATGTTTGCGATTTCTTTCAGCAGCGTATGTTCTAGTAATTATCAAAGTTCTGGAAAAATCCTTGGAACCGATTACTTTTTTATATCAATTAAAATCTTGTGTGTGGTAACGAGCACATATTTCACAAAAGTTCAAGCCTGTGTGGTGCAAGACATGAGGAACTGATATCTTCATAATATATTTGATGAAAGTTAATAACATACTATATTATTCAAATAGAAATGGAATACAAGGCATACAAGACTCCAGCACTCAAATATTCATAATATGTTTGATGAAAGTTTTTAACATATTATATTAATCAACTAGGAATGGAATACAAGGCATACAAGACTCCAGCAACATATATACAGTTATTTTCAATATCCAGCAGTGGATTTAACACTTAATGACAAGAATTTCAGAAAATGCCCAACACTCTGGTTATATTTCATCATGTCATTTCAGAATATAATATTCTATGAATCAAACGGTCAATTTGTTTTTTCAACTGTTGGTCGCTAATGTTGATAGCAACAAACTATCAAATTTTGGATAAAAAAAATTAGCCTCAAAAGTCATCACTGGCCTCAAAGCTGCTGCCTTCGAATGTATGCTATATTTTTTTCAAAACCATTTTTTGTTAAACACATCTAATGCAATATAACTAAAGGTGTGCTCAATGAGTACGTCCGAGTTGTCTTTTTATCCGTTTTAGTGCCCATTTTGTACCGGTTTTGTAAATAAACAAACGAAGTGTATCCATCAAATCCGAATGTAAACAAATGCTCAAATCGCGCTTAAAAGTCCACATCGAGTAAATTTTCCAGTTCGTATGTGCATATATAATGTAGTTGTGAGAAAATAATCAGTGGTATATCATGATGTACGTGGAATTGTCAGTCTATATCGCACTTCTATGCTTTGTTTACATCTGCGTGTGATGGACCTTTTCCGAACCGCCTGTTTGAACCGCCTGTTCAAATGAGCAAAATTTCCCTGAGGACTGGTTAATTTCATTACATTTGATGTGAGTGTGTTTCATTCAGTTAGTTTAGCATGTTTAGTATGAAATATAGTTTTCAAAAAATATTGACTGGTTTCGAAGGCAGCTGCTTTAACTGTATTTCCACCCCCACCCCCACCTCTCACTTTCTCATTCCTTACTGATCATACTTGTTATCATCCACGAGGGTGCTAAGAAACCAAGAGTTACAAAGAATAACAAACAAGTAGTGTCACCCATACAAATCGATTTCAGACGGTATCATGTTTATGACAGAGATAAACGAATCTAGAAATGTCAAATCCACTCGACAGTTGACTCCGCGTTAACGCTCAGTCCAAAACCAACGAATAACACAGTCAAACTATGGTCTGGAGTTGACTCATGGTCTAAATTCTTTTGTGCTTTTCGTGACTTTGAACAAAACAGGCGTGAATAATAAATTTGATACTGGAATACATCGCTTGAATACATACTGTTACTGGAGCATGCGCATACCTGCATCATTGATCGAGACTGTTGTTCAGTTAAGGTATATATATATATGAGCTCATATATATATATATATATGAGCTCGTGATTTGAAATAATATCGGCCACGTAGTAACAATGTAATGACTTAAAATCTTCTCACTGTGTATATGCGACTATCTGATCCGTAAAATTACTTTATTATATAAATGCTAAACAAAAATGCGCCATTGCCTTCATTGCTGCTGAGGACAAAATGTGGCTATTTCTTTATGATAATAAATTGCTGGAAATAATGTGGTGAAAATGGCTCAAAACTACGGAGCCGCTGAAAGGACATGGAAGAAATATTTTTTGACATATGGTTATTGCGTTCCCTCGCAATAATATTGCGTTCCCTCGCAATATTATCGCGTTCCCTCGCGATCTTATTGCGTTCCCTCGCATTCCGGATCGCGTTCCCTCGCGATATTATCGCGTTCCCTCGCGATCTTATTGCGTTCCCTCGCATTCTGGATCGCGTTCCCTCGCATTGTGCTGACGCCAATGACTTCTGAGAAGGTTCTTCTACGAGGGAACGCGATCCGGAATGCGAGGGAACGCAATAAGATCGCGAGGGAACGCGATAATATCGCGAGGGAACGCGATCCGGATTGCGAGGGAACGCAATAAGATCGCGAGGGAACGCGATCCGGAATGCGAGGGAACGCGATAATATTGCGAGGGAACGCAATATTATTGCGAGGGAACGCAATAACAATGTGCTAAAAATATTTCTTCCATGTCCTCTCAGAGGCTCCGTACAAAACAGATAATACGATTCGAAGATAACTGATACACGTCATACGGGTATTTATGGCATATCCTATGCATAAATCAAGAAAAAAAAGTTATCTGAAATTGTGTTTCTCGTCAAAAACTGTCTTTTTGAAAAAAAAAAACGAGCTTTCAGATTAAAGTGAACATGGTGAAGAGGTTGAAAGAACAAGCAACGTTGTCGTAATCCATAAATTTTAACCATGGTACTGGTTTGTTTGAAAATTTTTGACCGGGGCCGTAGCTGTCTGGGTAGGGGGAGGCTTTTCAGACCAAACAATTACAATACCGGTATATAAAAAGGAAAGCAAAAAAGAGAGACCAGAGATTGAAGGGGAAAGGAAATAATTGAAAACCACTGTAGCTTTTGACCAAATCATGACACACATGGACATAATAACTTCTGTTCAGCTCAATTCTTCCTGCTCGATGGGATTGAAATGCTATTGTCATCATCAAAATCTAGTTGTATTGGTGGTAGTAGATTGATATTTACATTCTACATCCATATGGAATGCATGTCTTTGGGGGGCCATGATGCTCTATGGTGATGTACAACATTTTATAGCCGCACAGGACTTTGTCCTGATAGGTCATCATATCCACAATGATTTACAATAAATAAACACTCTACAATAATGAATAATACACTGTACTTTCCAGTTTTCAGGATACTTCGATGAAGTTGTTTCAATATGATGATGAGAATAAACGTAAAACATAATATAAAGGGCTAAGCCGGCTAAACACTATACGACACGACCACGACGCGACGGCGACCCGACGGCTTCACGACGAATCATCGTGAACCCGTCGGCAATGAAGTACCGCATTACATTACACGACAACCTTCGCGTCTCTGAAGTTTCATGATAGATCTAGCTCGACATGTTTTCTAATCTGTAGGGGTCCGGTTTGTATCCCCATTCGCCAAAAAGAATGCACAGATGAGATGTAATTTGCACATGTAAAAATGGTACACTTGACACGTGTATTCCATGAAAAATTCGATGTAATCAACTAAATATTTATAGGTATGATGTTCATTACACATGGACCAATAAAAAATGGCATGTTTATTACATGTTTATTAGTATTTGTAGACATTTAATGCAGTTATAGCATTAACTTCGTGCACCTCAGATTTATAGCTTGCTGAAGCTAAAACTCACATGTACATGAGGGTTGATCGGATGCAGTAACAATTGTTACCGCATCCCGCGACGATGTTGTTGTTTTTGTCTTTTTAGGCAGACATCTTTATGTATATAGCGATTAGTGAAACTATTGAATCCTTTAGCATCCATACTTGGTCATATTTACACTTGTCATGTCTTTTCCCCCTGATAAATGTGTTTTTGAAAATACTTGAAGATGCAGTAACAATTATCGAATGTCCGTTTAGGATGCAGTAACAATCTTTCTAAGATGCAGTAACAATTGTTTTTCAACACTACAACAGACTGTATGATGTACACATACGTTTTCCTGATATCATGGATATAACTTGTGGAGTTATATACAAATATTGAAGCGTAAAAATAAAGGCATTGTATGAAAAAAATAGATGTAAACATTGTCAAGTTAGGAAGACTTAACAGGTTTATGTTTTTCTATACAAAAGTAGTGTACTTAATTAGAGACATTGATTCCAGGTTACTAATATTTCGAATCATATTGTACTTCAATATCCATTCCTTCTGGAAAGCAGTGTGGTACCACGACAAAATTTTGTGTCATTCTGCTTGATTGTAAGTACATATATGTTTGTCGTTTGTTGTCATAATACTCAATTATTAATCTCGGTTTGCACGTTGATACGTTGTTCAATCGTTGTATACCCTGTCATTTCTTATCACACCAATGGACAGTTATCAATCGTGAATTTGACTTCCAAGAAATAAGAAAAGAATTTCAGTCTCCAAATTTTTTCGTGTGACTATAAATGGTTTCTCTTACTATAAATGCAATAAATAACAGTGTATATGTTGTATTTGAATTCAAATATATGCTGAATACCAGGAATAAATAACATTGTTACTGCATCATTGAGAATGAAAGAAAAAATGTTACTGCATCACGGGTACATTGTTACTGCATCTTCGAGCATTTTTAAAAACACATTTATCAAATGAAAAATGAGATACGAGTGTAAATATGACCATGCACGGATGCTAATCGATTTTGTAGTCTAACCGTTTGCTACGGTCATAAAGATATCTACCCAAAAACAAACAAAACCAGTCACATTGTAAATACCGGCATTTGGCGTGGTCATCGTGGCGGGATGCGGCAACAATTGTTACTGCATCCGATCAACTCCGGTGATGTAGATTCTACTACGACAAAACGTCACAAAATCGTCATACACTACACGACGCGACTGTGACGCGACGGTTCGTCGGAGACTACAGTCGGCGAGACGAGTAGTCGTGAAGCGGTTTTCATTTATCGTACACTATATATGTACGACAAGTCGCGTCGCATCGCCGTCGCGTCGTGTTCGCGTCGTGTAGTGTATAACCGGCTTTAATCAATTTGTCACAACTGTACGAGATAAATACCCAATTCAATAGCAAATACAGAGTGAACCATGCACTGATATCAAAGCCACCGGAAAACACGATTATGACAATTCAGGCATTGGTACATTGTCGCAAAATGTCTATTATTATAACCGAAAATTTTCTAGCCAATTAATCTGAAACAAATTTTACCAACATTTCATTCTCATATAATAATCAGATCATTTATTTATATCTACTGTACCGTAGACGGATCATGGAGTGGTAAATCTGTTTTGAACGGCATTTTGCTTAGCATTTTTAACGGTCAGTTCAGCATTTTGAACGGCATTCACACGCCCGACAGTACCAGCACACATACAACAACGAAATAAACACGATAAACATGGTAATATGAGGTGCAAGATCACACGAAGCCTAAATATCGATTACATGATGACATGTAGAGGTTATTTTGTGTTAACAGAATGTTCAATCATGCGCAAATTGATTAATGAAAGAATAAATCCAGTATATTATGATTTGAAGGCATTCGGTGTATTTATTATACATTCTTGATGGGGATAAATGTGGGGAAAAAAGTTGAAAAATTAAACCTAGAAATCTTTCATAATCATTCTGAAAGTCGTGGCATTTAAGTTTTTGTTTTCGTGGTAATATTTGTACCTTATCAATATTACACGAATACGTTTAACGTAGCCTATTTGTGTTCGAAAGTTGAGCGTTGTACACGGTTGGTTGGTCCTGCAATAACGCCGAACAGCAATATATCGGACGCACATTCAGTGGCAATCAAAATTAAATATATTCATTTATTCGCGATACCAAACTATACATGTATGTCTAAATAGTGCACCTAATATGTATAAACACTCAACTACTCGCCAAAATGCCAAAATTTTGCAGTTTTACCTGTGATAAATTAAGATGTTTCTTTTTTTAAATGTTCCAAACATAAATACTCGGATGAATTTTCGCATTTTAATGAAACAATAGCTTAATATCTTCATAATAATATCGTTTGTATCACATGACCTGGTTGACCGCACATTAAAAAGAAGCTCACAATCCAGGTTTGGATGTTCGTTCCATACATACACGTGTGAATACCGTTCGAAAGCCGAACAGACCGTTCAAAATGCTAAACAAAATGCCGTTCAAAACGGACTCGCCACTGCACAGTCCCGATACGGTGATCAGGAATACACATGCAGGCCCGTAGCCAGGATTTCTGCAGAGGGGGTTACCAAACAAGAAAATGCAGCACACTGCGGGAGACGACATTAGAGCCTGAGCACATCATCAGCACCACGACAGCCGAATGTATCTTACACAACGTTATTTTCTCAAACCTGACACATCGATTTATGCCTAATATATCTGTGGAATAGTCACAGTTTCCCATCAATTCGAGAGATTTTATGTCAAGGACGAAGAAAATCCTCATTTGAAGTAGGTATCTAAACGTTTGTATGCCAAAACGAGCGTCGATAAGTTGGCATGAAACCTCCATGAAAAAGTCAGCACATAGACATGTAGAGGGTTGGGGGCTTCGCCCTAATGTCAAATGTCAAACGCTCTAATGTCAAAAAAATAGGAAGGTTGAATATTGCATGTGAAAAAGCGAAGCGAGCGTAGCGAGCGCTCGCCATACGCGCTCTGGGGGTTCGGGGGCGGTGTAAGAAAATTTTCTGAAATTGTTTGCTAACAGAACACTTCTGACGTATACTTCAGAGTTAATTTTCTTCTCCATAATACATGTTTATCAACATGTGTATGTCAAATATTTGGAATCAGATACATATTTGAAAAAAGCACTTATCACACAATTACACTTGTAATGCTAAACATGGTCCATTTATTCTGATCTCTTATTCATACATCATGTTTTATATTAGATCTACATGATTTTATAGTCGATATTACGATATTGACATCAGTTTCCAGGGGGTTACTTTTCAGGGGGGGGGGGAGGGAGTCATGAGTAACCCCCTCCACCCGCCTACGGGCCTGACATGACTCGTCTATTTAATTTTCGAATGTTTGTTCCGTTTATAGATTCATAGTCAAATTTGTTTATAGTTCATTATATATTTTCCTACATAGTCACGATGCTCTTACATCGTTTTAGACAAATACAGGAATGAGTTGAATTTCCGAAAACCGAATTTTTATTCAGCGACAAATTTAAAACACCAGTCACATAAATATTTCATTCAACAACAAATTTCAAACATCAAATTTCCAGTCATCAATTCCATAATGTTTTTCCCCATAAATTCATATAAATGAATGACCACGGTTTCATTTTGCTACCGGATTTCTCTACTGTTCATCGCAGAAGCTCGTTCTTTATACTGTCTATTACTTTTGACGACCACGACTCTCATTCTCAATATTTCTTTTACTAATTTGTCATAATGTTCACCGCCAAATCAATGTTTCCTGCACATTTCACAGCTTCATGACGGATACAACATTGTTGATGGAAGACGAATCACCTTCCAGCCAGCTCGCTTGAAAGTAATCTTGAATAAATAATACAAACTGCGACACGCGTGATTATTATTACACATATAAACATGCGGCTCGTTCACGGCTATGAACCTGATGTGAGAGTGAGAAAACTTTGAATTTAAATGCAGAAAACCAACTTGAACAATGTAATTGCAGCGTTGCTTCAACATTGATCAGATCTTTTGCTTTTTTATTAATACCATTAGGCGCCACCTCGAGTCATAGATCCACTGTACACTGGCTACACTTGATGGTTGTTCATCGGCTCTAGCATCATTCGTTCAATACATTACACTATTATCACTGAGATGTGTAAGATCGATATAAATCATTGTAGTCTCCGGTTTGAAATTAGCCATTGATGGACAGGTAACTTTGTAGGTTGAGGATGGCTTCTCCAGATGTACCCAGCTTTTGTACAGTGGAGTATATTTCACTGGGACCTCGGTTATTGGCGAGGAATTGTCGGATATCATCAAATGCTGATCCGTATGTGAGCTCCAGTCGCGGGTGAGGCAAGTCTGGGATCGGCGACAACTTGAAGTAGTCATCGACGTCAGAGGGCAGCATTGACCTGCGCACCGAGCCGGGGGCAATCTTGGTCTTGGGTTTCGGCGGTGGTGGCGGCTTGCTGTCTCTGCTCGTCATGCGGGACTCACTCGAGGGACGACGAGGTGTCGATGAGTCTCGCAGGATGGACGCTGTTCTAGTGTCGCTTTCTGGAGAGTAGGGCTGGTCATAATCTGCCTCTACCTCGCTGTCCCGTGGCTGTTGACTCCGCCGCATTATCACCTTGGACTCGCGTGGTGGCTCCTTGATGGCGTCAAAGACTTCGTCGTAGTCATCCTCAATGCTGTCAGGCGGCATAGATCTGGGCGGGGGAGGCTGTGGTCCTTTGTTCCTTGCGATGTTGGCATAGCCTTCAACGATATGAGATATGGCCAAGTTTGCCATCGGTTCCTCGACCACCTCGGCGTACAGTTCACTGACGTCAGAGCGAGTGGAATCACGAGCAGTGAGTGCCGAGGGAAGGCTGGTGGACACGGACTTCTGTTCACTGATCCTTCTTAGGCCCTGGTGGTGTCTCGCCTGGTTTCTGTCGACGTCCTCGTACAAGCGCTCCTCGTAGTCCTCCTCAGTCGCCGAGTCCCGCACCAGGCTCTTGCCGCTGTTCCTCGCGAAAACATCAGCGTTGGACTCGGTCGAGTTTGGTGTCACCAGCATCTTGCTGTAGTTGGTATTGAAGTACATAGTGTCCTCGAGGCCAGAGTCCCTGGCGGAGGCGCCCGGCACCTCACTGGACGGGCGGCTCGAGCTCGTGCTACTGTAGCCGCTTGAAGACGACGGAGTGCTGGATGTCCTTGTTCCAACGCCAGGCTCCAGCAGGTCATCATAATCAATGATCGAGTTACTGAAACCAGAGACATGAACAAATAAGAGACAGTGTTTTAGTGTACTTCTTCATTCTACTGAATTCGAGGGATTTTTCGAAAATGATCTATCCATAAACCTATTTATCAGACAATATTATAATCTATCACAACCTCTTTTTAAATATAGAGACGTTGTTTCAACCAATTTTGCCCAACTGACATCATCTTTGAAGTGTCAGGTCCAATTGAAGTTCGGTCTTTCTGATAACATCGTAACTTGCCGATTTGTATGTAGTGTACATATACATGTATGAACATATGGTCAACACAACAGCCAAGATATTGGTCATGTGGCCTGCTGGTGTAAGCTTCCGTCTTTTTATCGATGCACATGTATTGAGAGTTTCAAATATAATGCTTCCTGTTCCTCGTCGACAGATAATTGGCATAGTTCGTGGTTTGTTTATTTTTAACTTCTAATGCACGATTATACATATACATTGTACACAGAAATGTAACTATCCTACATTGTACAATTTTTCATGGATATATGTATGTATATAAATAATTGTTGTGATTGGATGTAACACGAAGTTTTATTAATGGTACCTTTAAATCAATATATGGCTTATGTTTATCCCAATACTTGGATTGATTAGTTATATAAGTGAAAAGTAAAACTCTACTATATGATTGTGTTCTACTAACCAGCTGGCTCTGGTGGAGTTGATGCTCCCTTTCCGACCCAAGTTCTTGGTCCAGGCCATGGAGTCGTGCAACAACTTCACCCACTTGCTCCTGGCCTCGGCTGTGGACGCGCTCTACACGAAGTGAAACTTTTATATGTATTCAAGTTAATTAATACAAGCTCGAGTACTAGATAATCTGTCCACGTGACGTTACACAGCAAAAAACCGGCAGTACTTCTGTGTATGTGAAGTAGGGTTGCTTCTCACAGGAGGCAATCTACGTATTACGGGTAGGCCTATTGTTGTCCACAGCGAACGTACAGGGACGAGTAGGCCTACACTATATATACAAACTGCATAATATATCCTCCTTACTAGATTGTGAGTTCTGCTGCCTGTCACGATCTCAAAAGGGAAGCCATGGCTACCGGAGACAACGCGTACCGAGTGCGCCTGCGCCAAGTCTATGTGTCCTTGGCACGCCATCTAGCGGTAAATCGATGGTATATGGTTTAGAAATGAAAATTTGACTGGACACAAAAAGCTTGCCGCGAGAGATAAAGCAAGATAGGAAGTTCAGGTACCTTTTCTTGGCTTTTGACGTAGGTGAGTTGTCCATCTTTGAGAACAAACCAGTATTTCTTCCAGGCCCATGTCTTCATGCGGCCCTGTTTCTCCAAACTACCCTGGAATCGCGGTCCTTGGTCCATGGCCGCTCATCCAAATATTTCCTAAAACAGTGAGCAAACGATCGCTTACTGCTGATGAACTACCGTACATATAAGTATGGGTTCATTACAATGCGTGTGTGTTTTGTTTATACAACCCCACCCCCTCCCCGCTTGATATGCGGTTCCCACAATCTAGTCATGTCTTGCAAAGTAATACATATGTATGGCAAAGTCCATTGTATGAATTAGCTGATGTGTGCAATCGGATCTCTGGTGAAGTTACAGAATATTTCCCCTGTCGATATTTGATGAGGTTGAGATGAACTTCCTGGGTGGAAGTACACAGGCCTATCTGATTGTATCGAGTGTGGTTGGGAGCCTAAGTCACGAATCACATAGATTATCCTATGTTATATATATATATCGACTTGTTTGTTCTTGACCGAGTACCATACATGCAATATAATATATTACGCATATATATAACGCATCTGCCTATAAGTTAGCAGCTATATAATTTTCCATCTGTCAAGCGCCACGAAAATTAATTCTGTACGTAATTCGATTTCTCGATAAAGTCTAATCTGTCAGAAAATAGGCTAAATCGACCTCATACATATATTTTTGCTGTCGGTGAATGTGTAGCACAACTCCGTTGGAAATCCTCTTGTAAACCTCAACAGAACGTGTGTGCCGTCACAATCTAATAATGCGGCGAACTGACAGCATATCAACGAGCCGATAAACAGTGATAAATCACTCTCGGTGTGAGTACAATTGGTTATATATCAAGGTGAAGATCGACACTAAGGAATTGTGCTTCTATCTGCCGTCATACACCAAAACATTTGAAATAACAAGATATCATCATAACACTAACCGGCAACTTAGTATGCCAATATTATATCTACTATTGGTGTACCTGGTTTATTATACTTCCTGTATCATAACATAAGTGCCAACATGTTCGATAGGCCCTTCTGTGCATTATATATTACTATAGTCATGCACAACGGGAATACGTATATTTAGTTAGGTACATTACATACCTGAATAGTTTTAAGGTGCCCTAATGATCCAAATGGAGTGGAGTTCCCGCTTGACACCACCATACATGCATGTAATATTATTCCGCCATAAACAGTTGTAACGTGCACCACTGACAAGATGGTTGTGACATAGCCACCACGGTACGATTTCTATACCGAGTCAGTATACACCACCACGGCTCGCATGGTTGTGTACACACGCCATGAGAGTTTTTGGTTTGTCAATGTTTTTCTCGGACCATATAGACCTTAGTCATCTTACATGCACCAATGCCGATACACCGCTCGGAAAAAAGGTCAAACCCTGATATCTTCATGTATAGGCCTATGCATGTGTCATCGTTTCCAATGAATATACAATATACATGTATCTACCAGACGTGAAGTCACGTCTTCAGCATCAACATTTATAATAACTATTCATTGGTATAACTTTTGTCTAATTTGCACTACACATTTTTATTTATAAAAAGCAAGTATAATACTCTACGTGGTTTACAAAATGATCTAATCGAATTACACTGTAATTATTTGGTGTTTTTTTTTTTTGTTCATTGCTAATAAAACATTTACAGTATATTTTTATGGAATTTTAGTTTCAGTTTGCGTTTGCATGATGGACCTACAGTGTGGCGTGCTAGTACCATTTACAGTGAAACTTGAACAATTTTATGGAATGGTAACTTTTATAAGTTATAACGAAATATTCCGATTTAAAAAAAACCTTATTGATTCCCGTAACTGGATATACAAGCGCTCCATTATTACACATAGTTGGTGCATGGTGTTTCCCGACATGGACGGTGATTGATTACGTCAACTATTAGGTTTTAAAGAAAATTTCCAGTGCGGTAATTGCCAGACCTTCACAGATACATCTTCAACAAAACGCATAGAAGCGTTGAAAATATCAAGCACCATACAAACGGAATGATAAACATTCAGAAACACCACCGCCACAGGGTGTTTGTGTACATTTGATAGTGCAGGGAATTCCCCCTAAAATTTTAGTATTGTCACGCTGGCTACACTCTCCATGCTCGGGTCTAACGAAAACGTTCAACAAAACAGGTGACAAAATTATGTTTATTCTGTAATAGAGAATGCACGAGTAACTGTCGTAGATCTGAAAGGCCGAGGCCCGAAGGGACGAGGCTTTTCAGATCTACGAATGGAGAGTTCATGAGTGCTTTCTCTGACTTAAAATACACCACCCAGACTGTCCATTCTTAGACTCAATAAGAATGGACTACATTCTTTTTTTTCTGTCCATTCTTGAAAAATAATGGAGCGCACAAACAATAGTGTGACGTCACAGGTGTATTTTAAAATTATGACAAAACGAGTCACAGTGTGTATTCAACTCATATACATTTGGTAATAATGTTGACCTATTTCAACATCCTGGTAATTCAACACGTTTCAGTATAATGAATATAGATGAATACATATTATCATAAAACTAGAGTTCTATGATATTACAATACACCGTGTGAAATACTGAGAAAGAAACTATCATGTTATATACTTATCCATATGATATATACATGCTTTCAAAACACGAAAACAAACTAGTAATTATGTTAAGTATGCACATGTTTTCGAAATATGAATGAAAATACCCATCGTTGTTCAACCAAAAGTTATATAAACGTCATGGCAAGTTTGCTTTTATGTGAATATCGCATCAGTTTCGTCAATCTAGTTATTGCATCATTATGAGACTGCAGCAAATTGCAAAATTGGTCGATGAACTTCCATCCAAAATTTTCATTACGAAGGCTATTTTTTAAGTAATTGATTTTATCCGTCTATGGACTCTGAACTAGGATTTCTGTATAAGGCAACGGAATAAAGCAGTTTGTTTTGTATGGAGATACATTTCCTAGCCAAAAAAATCAGACTGGAAATGTTCTTGACGGAACAAAGGTTCTTACGAAACAGGTTCCAAGCCATTTTTTCTGTGAGGAAATTTCGGTTGTTGTACGTATTGTTTGTTATTTAGAAATATTAGGGGCGATTTTGTTTCTAGTAAAATTTCGAAATAATATTTGCATGGACCAACCATGCTTTTCATAATGCATAGACCAGATAAATTTGTATTATTAATCAAATTTGGTGAGTACATCTTGATCAATTCACCAATTATATGGATTCAATCACTTAATTACAGAAACATTTCTGTGAACAGTGGATTAATCTAAATTATTCAATGATTAAAAGGAGGTAAAGAAATGAACAGATAATGAAAAATTTCACGTATGAATGCAGTACACGCGCAGTGTAGTGATATGTAAGGAATTCATCATTCCCGGTTGTTTGAGATACTACGTTCAAATTAACGGTCCATCGGGTGGGCGCTGATTTAGGAAAATCCGGTTAACATAAGTTCACTAGTAGCTAGTATTAGGCCCAACATCACAGCAAGCTCGCCGAGATTAGGCTTCGCCGCCGCATATATATTCGTTACTACAAATATATTGGTAAAAAAAATATGATTACATAAATAAACGTGCAAGGTGACGTCAAATCTACATGCTGATATATATATTATCAGGTCTGTAGTCCCTGTAAAACATATAATCCGACACGTGTCCCAAGAAGTGAAGAGAAAGATCCAGACATGTTGACAAAATAAGCGATATTGCAAGAACACACAATTTGTGGTATTTATTGTGATCATGGAATGAACTGTTAGCGTATCAAACAGAGATTTCTAGACAGCTGATATGCCTGAAGTTCCGTCGTCAGACTTTTAGTTATTGACAATTCACATGAATACAAGAAAATGTACGAAGAACCGTGTTGTCTTAGATTTTGCTTACTTGTTGCCGCCGAGATTATGCGAAACAATTACCTGGTGTAAAGAGTCTTTGATGACATTCCTCAGCAGAATGGTATGTTTGAGGACGTTATGATATAACAATTAACTGATATTTTCACGTATGAATAACATCTCAGCAACGATACATATGTGTATACGTCACATATTGTGTAACATTATATGGAACCAGAACACATCATCTTCATTACACAACCTATATGGAAAGAGACAATAATCTGATGCATTTGTAAAAACAAAACTATTAAAAAATTTTCATTCATGATACTCAAGTATGTGATAATCCGAACCCATATTGAAGGCACCTAGTACGTGCGACAGAAAAACAATCATAATGAATTTATATGAAGGCTTACAAGTATTTTGAATACACTCCCCAAATGTATCTGATGCTGCTTTCGGCTCCAAATAAAGTGGTTTAGTAAAATATGATATGATATTGTGTATTTACAATGTATGATAAGTGATTTGCAATGGAATCAGGCAGAACATCTGCCGGAAATGAGGTTGTTGAAATGCATTACTTGCACTATCCCCTATCTATTGAAGTATATTTGCGAAATCAACGGGCACAATATATATACCGTGTGTCGTAATTTCTACAAGCATGCAGATAAGACTTCATTAGCATAACATACAAAATACCGCGTTCAGTTATGTACTGATCATTCAAAATTGGACAAGTTCTTTGCATATATATACTGATGATAATAGAAATAATAATGTTTTATTACCCAATCAATCGTGGGCGAAGTGCAGTATCAAACATCGTGTGGACACTGAATATCATCGAAAATCCGATGCACTCAGTCTTACTTCGTCGAATGATCTATGTAAAGCAAATAAAGACGACACGTACCATGCAAATGTAAGGTACACGACTAATATGTATTGAGTCCTAATCTTCATTCACTCCTATCGGATTAACATAATCATCAACAACATTACTCCTTCAAGGAAACTAGCACGAAGTCTTCGCTGATGTCGAGTTCGAGACAGATAAATGATTATTATCATTCATATTTAAGTATTTACATTTGAGGGTGTATCACATCTAGTCAACATATAAATGTTTGGAAATTATGTCCTGATTGATATTTTATACCGTCATCAACGACCGATAATTATAATATCTATCACACAAAGTGTCCAGGTAACTGAACAGCACGTGAAAAAGGTTGTATGATTGATTAAGATGATGACACCACAATGTCCGTTTGAATATTTGGTGGACATTTAGTCAGCATCAAGGGCTTTTGAAAGAACGTTGCATACATACTGCCAGGGGAAAATACTTCAAGTAGTCTCTGAAAACATAAAAAAATATGTTTTCCGCACCTATCATCCACATTAATTTGTATTCAAATTGTTATGAAAAAAGTGAACGATTATGCTACTGTACATGTTTGTATACTGGTAGTACCCTTTCAGCTGTAGTAATTTTTTCACATTTTCCGGTCTTGGAGATTGTCACGAGTTTCTACAGTCATATTGCTCCTTCTGATATCAGCAAGACTCAACAGGGTGGTAAGGGCCACTTGCTGATCTAACAATTCCATGTGAACTCTCATACAGACATATACACACATGGTATTTATTTTACCGCAATGTATAAATCACAGATAATAAATAGAAATACCAACAACTAGACTAAACCATATCCCGAGTCATAGCTCACATGTGAATCTGACACAGATAGTAAAAGCAGACTATAATATTGTCAGATTGTAATGAACATTCAGTCATCTGAAATCGAGTGCTACAAAATATAACTGTAATCGTTGGCTTCTGAATTCAAGTATCAACATTATGCTCCTAGCCCAGCACTCATTGAAACATTATCCACCCTTGATGTGACTCGCTACATGAACGTTCATACAATTGCGAAAGGTTACGAAAGGCACATGCAAATGATGTTGGTATATTACAAATTTAGATCTGAGAGCAAGCGACGGATACACGATTCGCGAATGAAGCCGTGTCATAATTCAATCGTACGGCAAGTGACAGAGGCCCATGTTACACTGATTTTACAAGTCAAGTTCCGGGTTGAACCACGTCATTCATGATTATGTAGATTTCCTACGAGTATTCATCACCCAGTGTAGGTACAGATGGGAAACAAAACCAGGAACGTCGGTGAAACTTAAATTCTATAGTTTGCTGCATTGAGGTATAGTGATAATCATAATTATAAAGATACACATCAAAGTGAAAAAGAGGCTATGTTGGGTGACTTTGCGTAACAACCTGATAACGGTTCTGATGATTGGGAGCCGTGTAGTGACAGGAGTAGCTGTTGACACTCCCACCGGCCCCTGGTGAGCGAGTCGTTACTTCTTTATCATGCACCATCAGTTGACTAATCTTGTGAGATAACTGGCATGCGCAATACGCTGTTACTTCATCACTGGTAAAGATCGCTGTACGCATTCGGAATATACCACACAAAGAAATGATGTTACGAGGAAGAATGTTACGGCGAGTAATATCAGTAAATGCGGCTTATGGACCTGTCAAGTATTGGACCAGTATACGGAACATGGCCTGGTCAGCACGGTGTATTGGGAGAATAAAACACTTTGTGTTTTACGTGTTGTTCATGGTTATCGTGGCTACATTGGTATTTGATGCTTTAGTGTCGGTGACACCTACAGAAAAGCGGAGTAGACGCCGCGTAGAGCGGAAAGGTACGACGAAAAAGCCGGTTTCGACGGAAATACTAGCCTCGGATCTGGCGAAGACCGTTAAACAGTCCAAGGTTTACTATCGGGATTACGTGTCGGGAGCGTGCGCCAAAGAAGAACGGAATAGAACCGCGTCCATGAAAGAGATGTGTCCATGCCTGCCACACGGGCTAAGTATGTTACCATAATCACAATCTTGGCCGAAATACATATATTTCTTCTGTTATCAATGTCCTAACAGGCGTTCAATATGGTTTCTATCAGTAGAGCACACTCAATGCTATGAAATACTTGCTGGTTCTGTTGCCCCACAAGAAACATCTTCATTTTCTGTAAAAATGGTGCACTAAACCAGACAATAAAAAATAAGTCCCTCGCTCAGTCCATGCAAACTCATACCTGTGCCGAACTGCAACATATTTTCATAAAATTTTAACTAAATATTCTGCATATAATTTTAAAGGTGGCACATATCTAAAATTTACAATGACTATATTAGGCCAAAAGAAAAAAATAATTATGGTCCTGGTTACTAGTATTCACAGTGCGCAATCAGTTTCAAAACTAAATTCAAAACTATGCACGATAACCATCACATGCAAGTTTAGTGTATTATAACACACTAATATTTAATGGCACTTTCATTCGTGTACTATTCCATTCCAGGAGTTTAAAATTAGGAAAAAATAACATGACATGATTAAATTGGTGATTTTCTACAAATTTCATGGACCGAAATAGTGGTACGGCCTACATTTCTTCAGCCCCTTGTGGGTCAATGATGCATCGCCTAGTGGGTCACATATGCATCTCATATTGGATTCGGCAAACCACAAAAACAAATAGATTTTGTCAAAAGCAGAGAACCTCCCATGGTTCTAGCGTGTGCTTACAATAAAGTGTTGAATCGCTCATCTAATGTCAAATTTGATGCGTGACACAGTCAAGTATAACGGAGCAATCGATACGTCTGGGTGTGAAATGGGTGATAAATGGGGAATGTTCACATTGTGCTCGCTCTGCATAAAAAAATATCTGCTGTCATGTTGTTTAATCGCCGCTAATAATCAGTTTTGCGTGTATTGAATGTAACTACAGTATTCTATTGAGTAGCTCGCCGAATTTAGTATGCATTTGCATCACCAAACTCAACAGCCTAAAATTTAACTTGCCCGTTTTCCGTGAAATTTGCAGAAAAGTACCACCTCCAATGACCAAATCTTCAAACTGATTGCGCACTGTGGTATTAGGGCCCCCGGAAAGGTAATGCGCGACGCGATTTTTCTCTTGTTCATTCCCTAAAATAGGCCTGCTTGTGAATGATCCGGCCAAATATGACCCATTTGGCCAACCATTTTCCCTTAAAATTGGTCGAATTTGGCCAGTTTGGTCAGCCATACACCAAATTTTGCACTGTCAAATACAATCGGGACCTTTTTACTTGATCATTATCTCACCAAATTCGGCGTACGGGTGTCAACTTACTAAAAAAAAAAGAAATAAAAGAGAATCGGCTCTCAGAAAGTGATGCGCGCGATTTTTTTTCGTTTTTGAAAAATAAAAAGCGAGTAATGCGCGGGGTTTAAAGTGACGCGCGCGCCTAACGCCCGTTCGTGCCACATTTGAAAATATATTTATCTGGCAAAACTTAGTATTACCATTTGTGCGCCCGCCACCCAATTATATGGCGACCGCCACTTACTATCTGGCGGCCGCCACTTAGTTAGTATTACCATTTGCTACTTTTGAATAAGTGGCGGCCGCCAGATAGTGAGTGGTGGCCGCCAGATAAAAATATTTACACACCTGGCACCAACGGGCTTCCCTATAGTACTTTTTTGGCCTTAAGTTAGTCAATAATTACAATTGAAGGTCACTTACATTACGGAAGCGTAGAAGGGCCACCCAGGAAATTATTTTTTTTTAAATTCCCGACTTAGTAACTCGATAATATCGACTTAGTATCTCGATAATATCGACTTAGTATCTCGATAATATCGACTTAAGAGTGGATCAGGCACAGGAAGATTTATTTTTTTCAAATTCCCGAGTTAGTAAGTCGATAATATCGAGTTAGTAACTCGATAATATAGAGTTAGTATCTCGATAATATCGAGTTAGTAACTCGATAATATCGACTTAGTATCTCGATAATATCGACTTAGTAACTCGATAATATCGAGTTAGTATCTCGATAATATCGAGTTAGTAACTCGATAATATCGACTTAGTATCTCGATAATATCGACTTAGTAACTCGATAATATCGAGTTAGTATCTCGATAATATCGACTTAGTAACTCGATAATATCGACTTAGTATCTCAACTTAAATCACAGCACATGGTGTATAGTCTGCTTGTGCAAATACATAATGAGAAAACAAATAAACATTACTGATTTTATGAGGGTCAAATACTGTTAGAACTCTATTATGTAATTAATGTAATTGATATTTACATCAGAGGGGAAAGTTTTCATTTTAGATATCATTTATTTCAATGTTCACACGTGGACATATACGCCAATTGACACAGTCGTTAATGGTTACCCACGTACATTATACATACATGTACACATGGGCCGGACAACCCTAAAATATTAAGTCGATATTATCGAGTTACTAAGTCGATATTATCGAGTTACTAACTCGATATTATCGAGATACTAACTCGATATTATCGAGATACTAAGTCGATATTATCGAGTTACTAACTCGGGAATTTAAAAAACATAAATCTCCTTCCTGTGCCTGTTCCACACTAAGTCGATATTATCGAGATACTAACTCGATATTATCGAGTTATAAGTCGATATTATCGAGATACTAAGTCGATATTATCGAGTTACTAAGTCGGGAATTTTAAAAAAATAATTTTCCTGGGTGGCCCTTCTACACATGACGCAGTATCTTCACTCCATATTTCACATATCCATGGTATCCGAGATCAATCCGTCCCTTCCCCGTTATCCCTCGATATTCATGTCAATTTGATGTTCTGATATTTATACATGTTATAATCTACAGAAAATTTCAAAGGCCGCGTGCCCTTGAAATACTAGGTTTGCTATCGAGCGTTGTACTCAGGATTGGGGTCTATATATATGTTGTTGTGAGTCTGGTTCTTTAAATTTAGATATAACGAGAGTCGCCTGAGTCGTGGCGTGGTTTGCGGTTGCGTTGTAAATGCAGTTGACAATCAACTCTCAAGTAAATCAGAAAAAATCCCAACAAACACTAGGTTATTTTAAAAATATGTCATATAATCACATGTAATGAGTGCATTATAATATGCTCTTTGTTCCCTATGTAAGTTACATTCAATCAATGGTGTATAACGACCCGTGTTTGCCAAGTTTGTTTTCACTTTTGGTTACATACATGACATACACACCAATTTTCAGCGAAATCCGTTCGAAAACATAGGAGTTATAACTAATAACACTAGGCTATTTGAGTTGATATTCTTTAAAAATTAGGGTCTCAAACTACCACACCAACTGTTCATTAACTTTTTGAACGATCGGGGATAATGAAAGTTAATTGTTCGGTCGGAGGTGGTACATGTCGTACAGGACATGTTTATGATTAGTGGCCAAACCAACTGTTCACTAACTTTTTTCACGATGAGGATAATCAAAGGCAATTTGCTCACATAGTTTTGGTTAGAATTGGTAGAGGGCATATTCATGATCAACGCCCAAACCAGCTGCACATTAATCTTCTTTTTTTTCAAGATCGAGGATACTCAAAATACATTATAGCTTGATCGGTGATTGTAGAAGGCATTTCGAATTTTTCAGGTAGTCACCCCGGTATAAATCGCCAAAATGAAACCTGAGCACTGTGTTTATGCTTTGATCACCCAGCCAGGGTCAAGTGTGTGTCTCCATAACCGATTGACTCATTTCATTCGAACTCAACAATGGTGTCCGAGGATTCTAGGTTTTACCAGTTCTCAGTTCGAGTTTTACGTCATCGTGAGGTGACTATATATGATTGCCTACTTCTATATACACAAAACGTATGTTAGAAAGCTCTTCCTTCAAGTGTTCTGTGTCGATGGGCCAATCTACGATTTTCGATGTGCTCATGTTACGAAGATATTTCTTAAAGCATTCAGTGTACATAAGGAAATCACTTTGAGTTTCGTTGATTACTTGAGGGACTGTGAAGTCAAGTGCAAGGTCGCCCAGTTCAATTCATTGTACTAATTATTAACCCTATTGGTGATGAAAAATATCGGAAGTCTGCTCGTCAGGCAAATGTCTTCCGGAGACTAGCTAGCTTACTCGAAATTACCAGCGAAATTAAACAAGAGGCCTCTCGGCCTTGAGCGCTCCACGGCAAAAGTTCAAATGATGGTAATGTTGATATTCCCAATTTGATCCAAATGTTGACAAAAATGTCCGTTTTGACGTTCCTATGTCATCGAAGGTAAAATCCAGGGTCACTACACAAATCATTTCCCCTTTTGAAAGTGTCAATATCTAAGCTTTATCTTCAAACATCCTATGAGTACAGTTGTGGCAGTTTCCATCATGAGGAAAAAGTGTCGAAATTCATTTCAAAGGAGAGAAAAAAAATTGGGGGGAGGGGGGGGGGGGGAGGGGCGCGGAGGGCTAGAAATTTCTCAAAACGACTAGCGATTTGATTTGGGACAAAAATGTTTTTGCCGACCAGTCGAAATATGAAAATGATCACCACACGGACACCGGCGATTCAAGGGCAACGAAACTTTCTTAAACGCAGCTACAAGTCTTGGTAAAACATATCCTTGTCGCAGCAGTTTAGAGACTAGCTGGGCACTTCGATAGACAAAGTCCTCATATTTGCAACTAGCTCTGGAATAGCGTATAAGTTGAGAAACAAACACACCATCTAAGCACGATCTAGATGCGTTTTGTTCGCAAAGTATACACATACCAGTTCAGAAGTGACCTTGAGACTTGAGATCCAGTTCAAGGTCACCAACAGATCTATCAGACATGACTTCCCAAATGTTCATAATACATTCTGAAGCTATATCTACAAAATTAATATCTGCAGACGCAAATTTACACATATCAGGTCAGTTGTGACCTTGTGACGTTCTCAATTACCACTCATCCGAGGTCAATTTCGAGGTCACCAATAATCCGCCATATATGACATCCTCTATGTGATGACCATCAATGGTCATAAAAAACCTCTATCTATGACCATCAACTCAGTAGCCTTTTGGCTTGTGATTAGGTACTTATGTACTTGTCATATATCTATTCCATGGGGTTTGTTTCGGATTTCTAAATTATTTTCATAGGTTGTTGGGCAGTTGTATACTAATTCCATCAGGTGAACAGTAGAAACAACTACATTAACCACACTGTCTGCCCCTGATGACGCCAGTGTGTCTTTTGATAAAGTATTTGATTTACTATTTGTACTAAGTATTACTATTTTTACTAAGTATTATTATTTAAGGTTGGGCTTTGTTTCTATTGCAAAATGTTGCATTTCACGTTTGTTATTGAAATCATCAAAATTTGGATGTATAGATTGATACTTACACTCATTTACAAACGTAAGTTTTATTTGCAAGCGTCCCGAGAGGCCAATATGTGCCTTTGGGCCTACATTTCGGGCCGTTTGAGCGATCCAAGGTCTACCATCTTTATACAAATTATAAATGGCCTAAAATAGCACATTCATACAATTAGAGAAAAAAAGTTATCACGTCAATTTGAGAAAAAAATATTTGTAAAGCTTGAAATTGTGTCACATTTTTGGCACTAAAATGGGCACCAAATACGATTCAATAGAAAAAATAATAAAGAAAGTTTTTAGATTTTGGGCCAAGCATGAACGACGGACGAAAACCACGACAATAGCTTATATGCCCAAATAGGCTGGTTTCCAAAAAGATTGTGCAAAATTGTTGTGCAAAATTTCACGAAGATTGGACCGATTCGATCTTCAAAAATAACTGAAGTTGACGACGACACCGGACGGACGCCGGACGAAGGACTGATTCTGCGTAGCGGAGCTAGAAATTCACATCGTTTGCAGTCTTTAATTCCAACACGTGCCTGATTGATTGAAAACTTTGTGGCGCATATAATATTCCGAATTGCCGTAAAAAGCGATATCATACGTCAAGTTCAAGACAAAACATCAAATCATTATTGGCCAAAACTTTGTTCAGGATCGTCGGATCAATTCGACATTTCATATGTTTCCATTTGGCATAGAACCATGTTTTTCACCAAATTTCAGTCTTCTATCTTGAGAACGAACAAAGTTGACAATCTACCCAAATGGTGAATGTTTGTCCCAAAATATGATCACATGAACTCAAGAAAATTTGAGGTTTCCCTGATCTTTATCCCGCTGGGAAATATGGAAAGTTTCTGTGTTGAAAGACATACACAGGTGTATTTGAATGAAACAACATGCCAAATTCTGTTCTGACTCCTAAATGTTTAAGGTGAAATTTAACATCGGAGTAGATTGCCAACGTTTTCATTTTTCAAGATAGAGCTATGAAATCAGGTGAACAGCATATGGTTTTATGATAAACGGAAACAAATAAAATGTGAAATTGATCCGACAATCCTAAAACAATATAGGCCCAAAAATAAAACATAGCTGCTCTATCTACAAGTATTTTGTCTGCAGAGGCCAAATCACATATTTCAGATTAGGTGTGACCTTGAGATTTAGCCTTAAAAATGTGCAATATATGTGACTTCCTATATGTTTAATCTAATATATTTAACCTAATGCAATCCTAAGCTGCATGTGTTTTAGCATCAGATGGCAATTCATACATTAACATTGACGTGACACTGAGATTCAGCACCGAACGCCATTTAAGGTCAATTTTTTTTTATAAAGATTATCAAAAATGTGCTATACGACTTTCTATATGCTCATAGTATAATCATAAGTTCTATCTACAAGCAGTTTGTCTTTGGTGACGCCACAAGCTCTATGTGCAACGGCTTTGGCCCAGGGGCCAATTTACATTTCACGTCCCCGTGACCTTGAGATTTAGCCTTCTAGGTCAACTGAGGTCAACCTCAAGGTCACCAAAAGACGCGACATATAGTACTTCAGATACGCTTTTACTACAAACCTAAGCCTTATGTACATTTTGGGGGCCTTTCGAGCCCACATGTCGGACCATTTCAACTATTCAAGGCACTCCATCTTTATGCACAGTGTGAAGGACCTCAAATAGTATGTTTTGAAAAATATCAAAACTGTTCTGATTTTGTGCAATATTTCAGAAAGATTCGATCGTAAACTTTAAAGATAAAAATGTGGACGGCCCAAGGCAACGACGTACGACGACTATGGACACATTGTCGCCCCAGTAGGTTATCGGACCAAAGGAACGGTAACCTAAACACGAAAAAAAATCGTCTCAGAGTATTAGCTCAAGGTATTTTCAGTATTTTTTTTTTTTAGAAAAAATGCATCAAGCCCAGAAAAGCTTATTTGCCGGACCGACGAAAAACCATGAAAATAACTTATCGGGCCATATGGGCAAGTAAGCTAAAAAAAAAAGTTATGATGCTTTTTTTAATGAACCCGACATCACAAATTTAAGAATATACAAAAGGCTAACTCAAGTCAAAATGAATTTCAAGTTATAATGTTTTGTGCGATCGAAAATGCAAAAGGTACCGTGTTGGCTTTTTACAGAACCTCAATATCTTTAAACGTTCTCGAGATATTACCAATTTTGTGTAAAGGTTTTAAACTATTTGTACTTTAATTATGAAGCTCATTAGCTATTATAATGAGTGTTCATGACGTCACACGAGTAAGTTGCTTGAATAGAGACTTTTTTCTGATTGATCCGTACATAGTATCCGTAAATGATACGAATATAAACATGATAATAGAGAATATACCACATCCACAAGATGTGTCTGATCACCATGCCAACCATACTTAACATAAGACCAATAGCAACGTGGTTGCTAGTGGGTTTAACTCGGGACTGGTACACAAAATGAGGTTCAAAATTATTGAACGGATTTCAGAAAAGGATCTTGTCCACATTTTCACCAATATTGTGGTACCTATGGGACATATCTCGAGAATAGTTACATTTGCAACCAATTGGCAACATGTTTGAAAATAGACGTTTCATTACCTTAAAATCTAACTAGAGTGCATCATTTTTATGTTCTAATACAGTGGAGATCATTTTGGTTTTTACAGAACTTGAAAATCTCAATCACAACTTGAGATATTTCTATTTTCGTGAATTACTTTTTTCCAATCTATCAGCATTTTGCGGGATCTCATTAATTATTATAATTAGATATTCATGACGTCATATGAGTCAAGCATATAATTAGCTATCTTAACCTCATTTATGCAAGGGTTATAATGTAGATAAAGGCTCCTATAGAAACTGATATGTTTTGTGGTAATGAATAGTCAGTCTTATGTTATGCCAGCATATTGTCAAGGCTACACAATCAGAGCTAGCGCCCCTTAGCAACGAGTTGTTGGGTGGGTTGCTATGGACAATTGAACTGTTAGGACATGTGAAGCTGCTACTTTCTGTTAACATTTTTACAAAGGATCATAATGTAACAAAAGTTGAGGTCCTAATAATGTGAAATCATCAGTGGTTAGCAACAAAATCTCCATAGCAACGTGGGCAATATTCTGGCTCTGGTTGCCATGACACCAACAAAATTTATTTAAAATTTGAATATTTTATGTATGGAGTCATTATGCGGAACAAGAAATATTTTCATGTTCTTCAATAATATGCAGTAAGGGTTTCAATGAGCTCATTATCCTTCAGTGACTCATATGACGTCATCATTGCTCATTTGCATATTTGCATATGACTTCTAAAGGTCAATGGGACATGTCATAAACAAACCTCCGTAAAATAGTGAATATTCAAGGTATTCCATTTTTGTTAAAACAGAAATGATCCCCAGTCGTCCGTCTTTCATATTGACACTAAACTAAAAAAAGTCATTTTTTCACTCTAGTTTGGCTTTAATTAAGTTGTTTTTACCCTTGTGACGTCATGAATACTCATTTTAATAGCTAATAAGGCACGAAAGGGTTAGCCCAAAAACATTCGTTAAGACTGTCATATCTCCATAAATAATCGAGATATTGACATGCTGTAAAAACTATAATAATCCTGGGGATTCATTCTATCATCTGTCAAAAATAATTTAGTTGAACTTTAACCATTTTACGGGTAAAGCTTTTAGCAACTGGAATTTATAAAGCCTCGCTCGGGATCAACTATGAATTACGTATTCGGATGTCAGTTGCTCAGTGGCAGTGTCCGAGTGGTCCTGGGTGCGATTCCAGATGTCTTTTACTGGCGAATTTGGCACTTGATATGTTGTCCTTCGCCCGGAAAGGACATCAAACTTGATCATGGGTGAGGATTACGATTGCTGTACCGGATTTTCACCGTTGGTAATCGGGAAGCCATTGATTGAACCTGAAATTCTAACCATTCTAACCCTACGAGAAACAAGGGCGTACACTTTCACACGCGCGCCATCCCCTGAGTAAATCCATCCATCCATTCGAATCTTCCCGTGCTCCCAAAAGTCCGAGGTATAAAATTCTGTTATTGCCCCAACATTTCGAGGGAGTTCGCAAATGAATCAACCTGCTCGATGATTATAGCCAAACTGAAGAAATGTAGAAGCTACTGCCCTCGAATGCATGCAATACTTTTTTCAAAACTAATTTTTTGTGCATCACATCTAATGCAAGATAACAAAAAGTGTGCTCAATGATTCTGACGATTACAATTGTCCGAGTTGTCTTTTCATGTTTTAATACACATTTTGTACCGGTTTTGTATATAAACAATCGAATTGTATCCATGAAACCCGAATCAAATGCCCAAATCGCGCTTAAAAGTCCACATCGAGTACATTTTCCAGTTCGTATCTGCATATATAGTGTCGTTATGGGAAAATAATCAGTGATATAGCATGATGTACGTGGAATTGTCAGTCCATCTTGTACTTCTATGCTTTGTTTACATCTGCGTGTGATGGATACAGTTCCTGTATTTACGTATGAACCGCCTGTTCAAATGAGCAAAATTTCCCAGAGGACCGGTTATAGTCGTTTCATTTGATGTGAGTCTGTCTCATTCAGTTAATTTAGCACATTTAATATGAAATGTAGTTTTCAAAAACTATTGACTGGTTGCGAAGCCAGTTGCTTTAAAGGGACTCTTCCAAGTCTGGCAGTTCGTTCTGATGATTTCCTACAATCAGATGCTTCTAAAATTTCGTTTACACTTGTTTTGCATATATTTGCGATGCCAAACGGTATCGCATTTTAACTTGACATATTCCACCCGGAAGTCAACCGACAAATTTCTACCAAGCCTCTACGGCATCTCGTCAATGTGGGTGTATTCCGGTATTTGATCTTTTTCGCATCCACCAGGACTGGAAGTACTGCTGTAATCCTGGGCCAGTTGTGATATTCTGTTCAAAGTGAAACCTTTGAATGCGCTCAAAGTGAAACCTTTGAATGCGCTCACATGATATTAGAAGCATATGTCCTTTGGTGGGGGGCCATGCGATTCGGGCTTTAACGAGCCACTACGTCGTTCATGCGAAGCGCCAAAGAAGGTGAAGACGTCTCTATGTTGTGATCAATTAATAAGGCAGAAATTAGGCATGAATAGCTCTCAGTATGATGTGAAAAGTAAAAGTCCCTCGAGGCCGTAGTTCATTCAACAAGGTCTCAGGGTTTCTTTGATTTGTGAAATGCCAGCACTATTTGTGTTACATTCCGCAGAATGAATGAGACTGATATCACTAGACTGTGACTGGCGTATATATATAACACATACCATTTGGACTGAGCATGGTCCAATGCTCATCGGGCTAGTAAGACCATGGAAACATGTATCTCTTTTTTGCACCCGTGTGCGCATCGGTCCATATCCGCCGTTTTCAACTAGTTGATGTCAGAGAAGGGGGGGGGGGGGGTACTACGAGGAGGGGGGGGGGGGGGGGGTTTGAACGTGATTGTACAGAGAAAGATGAATGGCTGTGACATACCTCTTCTCCATCACCTACACTCGCTGATGACGGCGTATCTTCCGGGTCACACTAGCCAAGAGAGTCAAGAAAATCAGACGATATATATGTATATATAAATATGTAGGCATATAGGTGATGATCAATGCGAGCTTTGAATTATGCGTGGATACATTGGTCATTGGTGTCGACGCGATGATAAGACAGGAATCAGCCGCATCTTAATAATGTGAATCGTTATCAGCTGTCTGAGCATGCAGGTGAGGACCGTATAACGCCCGGCGGATCGGGCTACCAAGGTTGTGTTGACTCAGAGAGTTTGATTAGCTGAATAATAAAACACACTCTCTAGTCGGTTATCTTATCAACCATGAGACAAGTCACCGACCCCAACGGCCTACCAGATACTTCACATGAAACGACTGAATATACATACAGCCCAAACAAACACACATCGTCAGGCGGAATTGGCCCGGGCCTTATCATCGAGAATATCTCATTATGCAAAGAACAATTTGGTTTGGATATTAATTTGAAACATGTCGAGCTTTGGTGTTTTACGATCTACAGAATCGAAATGTTGGGAGAGGATTCAAAACACTACCATGTCCAAGAGGAAACAGAGACGTCGGACGTATGTGCTCACGCTGATTCTGTTGGCTCTACTGATTATAGTCATTATTGATAATATAGCGTGTAGACACAAACGGCGCAAGAAACACAAACAGTTGACAGTAAAGGACCTGGAGGAAACTGTCACACAGTCTAAGATCAACTACAAGGATTACGTTTTGGGAGCATGTAATGCAGAGTTGCGATATAGGCCTGCACCATCGCCAGCCAGAGAACTATGCCCGTGCTTGCCACACGCTCTAAGTATGTTTTTGTTATTCATACTATTGCCCATCCCACATGATTTATTATCAATGTAGATGAATGATGAGTTGCATTCAGGGTTTCCCGACTTCCTAAACACATCACCTAAGTCCCATCCCATCAATACTCCCAATGAATGTATATAATACGTTATCGTTATTGATTTGACTTGATTGTAATCATGTCAGTGATTCTGATTAAATGTCACTTCGGACAATTTTCACGGACACTTTCCGGTATTAATATTAATAGGGCATCTGAGTAAAATCGATGTGTTATCGAAAAAAGTCATCGGATTTTCTAACCTCTGCCTATTATCGCCCACTTGTTGGCATCCCTGTCATGTGTATTCACATAAATATAATACAAATATAATACAATAATATCACACAAATACTTTATGAGAGGCATATGTGTTAAATTGTATTAGCCACATTTAATAAACCACAACCGTAATTTGTCACATCCTTGTCAGTATGGCTAGAGAACAAAGCCCGGTGTATGTCCGGCACTTGATAATCAACAGTATCGTAAAAAAAATCAATTGTTACTGATATTGGTACAATTCACTTTCCGGACAAATAAATAGAAACATTTTTGAATAAAGATATTAGGGTGCTAGTAATTCCATTGGGAGATCTGTTGCTTTGTGGCACGGTGAAATTACACCTGGTATGCCTACAAGTAGAATGTCTTGCCTTATAGTCCTACACACAAGCAGTGCATACATTACATGTGGATATTAGGCTTCAAGGCTGTAAAATTTCACAAGCACCGGTATCCACTGGTGATTCTGTAAACATAACCGTGTCGTACGTACATGGGTTTTTAGCGTGGATGCTCTTGCGTAGAGTCTACATTTCACAGGGTTAGGAGTCAACAGCCCATAAAATCTCACGGAGGGGACGCAAAGATTGAAGTCGTTCTCTGGTTGTAAATATAATACTCTGTGCAACATAAATCATCCTAGTCAGATAGATATAAATACTGCCATGGGTGAACTACTTTCAATAGTTCTTTAGAAACGTTTACATATATTTTATTATTACGACGAATACACTACAACCTCTGAACCAAATAACTATTGTAATTGGAGTAAAGCTAGGCCAAAATTAAAATGTAGATGTCTGAAGCCACGATCATAGAATAATCAGCCCAACCACCGTTTAAAATAATTTCGAAATCCCAAACAAATTCCTGAGGAATAGATGCATGATCTTTTACGTCAAAACTGTTATGTTGTAATTGGAGGCAATACGAACCAATTCATTATTATTCATTAAAATACAGCTTCAGGGTGTCCCAAAATAAAGGGTCACGTAGCTTATTGACATTATTTTCATAACTATCAAGATTTTTCTTATGCCTGCAATCGATTTGAATAGCATATGCTTTAGTAATGCCAATTCAAGTGAAATTGCTTTTGAAAATTGTATTTTAAATTGTAAAATCGCACATAAAGGGATTTTTGCAGAAATAACAATATGATCGTTTTCAGGTAAGAAAATTCCAACCTGCTCAACCATGACCCAGATAATTACGATGGTTTTGAATATACCCAGTATGAGTCAATAAGCTGTTACATTGGCTCTTAACTTTACTGTTTCTCAGAGTATGTTTGAGGAACATTTACACAGTCTCTGTTTTGCCCAGGATCCACCCAGACGTGAGGGATATTTTGATAAAATCATATAGTTGTGGATCCATGCTTTTCGATAGACTGGGTTGCTATGGCAACAGTTTACACCAAACTGGTCCTGTTTGGACATAAGTATGCCCGTTTCAGCATTTTCTACACTTCCTCTCAAAGTGTTAAAAAACAACCATCAAGTCAATGGGCATGAAGTGGTCGAGATACCCACTTTTCTACGTGACCCTTTTTTATGGGACACCCTTTTTTATGTTGACGACTCGTTAAAATGGAAAAATACCATGCAGTTATATACATAACGATTTGAAGCAATGTATTATCCGAATATAGTCCAACTTGCATTTTAGGCTCTTTGGTCTAACTGTACTTCGGCTGGCCGATTAACTTCCGCCATGGTAACTCAGGTGAACTCAAGTGAAGCAGAAAAAGAACATCGTTCTGTTCTTCCGTCCTTGGTTCTCATGTTTCCAGTGTTCTTCTATTTGGCTGTTTTGCCTTATGTAGACTACGTCTGTGGATTTCATAGGTGGAGGGTGACTAGAAATGGGATATTTCCCGCTGCGCTGTAATATACCAATCAGCTAGCTACTGATATAATAACTGGGGATATGATTGCCGTTTTCATCCGTGTGTCTGCAGCTTATTTGAGAAATGCCAATATAATATCGCCAATATTGGCATGAACACTTGAGAGCTAATCAGCCATGTCAAATATGAATGATAAAAACACACCACGGCTCTACGATTTACTGTCCAATTATAATTTCTTTATTACCATTACTACGCGAAAACACGGGGGTTTCCATGTGCGCTTGTCATTAAGGTAGTTAGCGCAACCAAGGCTAGGGACCGTTGGGTGGTTTTTTTTTGCAATATCATACTTTTATATGCCATTATTTTTCAACATGTATTTTTGATTTTTTTCAAAATCATCAAATTTCCGATTTGGCACGTTTTCGTAAAAATAGTGCAATACAACGCTCGGCAAAACCAGGCGAGCAATGTTTTACTTGGATATTTATCGCTAAGAACGTCATTTGCTTCAAAATAAATACAGGACAAGATAATTAATATCATCTATCAGCTTTTCGGCGACAGTTTTGGATATCAACAAGAATGATTTTCCTAGAATGAAATTGGGCGATAATATGGTTATTTTAGATGTGTATCGGTCGCCCTTAATACATTCAGTTTGACCGATACAGCATGATTCAGGTTGACCGTTACACTTAAAGGACACCCGTTATGCCCCCATACAAATTACCTAAATATATTATAAAGCAATTTAAACATATATTAGTAATAATAACAATATATTACAGTAATAATAATAATACCAAAAAATGTTTAAATACATAATGTAGCATGTTGGTGTGTATATTATATGCTTATATATAGGCTTGTACGAATATACCACATGCCGA
Source organism: Terebella lapidaria (assembly GCA_949152475.1). Classification (NCBI taxonomy): domain Eukaryota; kingdom Metazoa; phylum Annelida; class Polychaeta; order Terebellida; family Terebellidae; genus Terebella; species Terebella lapidaria. The sequence continues at coordinate 77,432,839 of OX424555.1, forward strand.
TTGGTCCTTCGATCTTAGCTATAGATAGATTTCATCGAGAGATCAAAATTATTACCATATTCGGGAGTAAGGAGGGAAAACCATGGACTGGCGCCATCATGAATATATTACACACTACTGGTGGTATAACAGTGTATGATGTCTGCAACTTCTGGTTCGATGTGCCATGTGCCGAAGAGGACTGAGTTTTTGATGATCATGGCACGCGTTATATCTTAAGTGCATTAGTTTATATGTAAATAGGTAAATGATATGTATTCTTGAGTGTTTCCATGACATGCACGTTATTTTTGTTGATGACTGTTGTGCCACAAGGTGTTTTATGTCAATATATTGCAATCGCCTTTAATCTGTTGATAATCAGAAGGATCATCTAAAGTTCCATGCAATTACGTTATTCCCACGTTGTCTTTGCTGAATGTCTCCATACCTATGTAGTCCCTACATGTAGTCTAATATATTGTCATTACCTAAAGACACACTGTATGTGAAGTATATTGGTTTCACGCGGATACCATAACTTATGAGTCAATAAATATGTACACACTTGCATGCTATTTGCACAGTTGTGCTCTCAGACGCGAAGATGTGTGTGTGGTATCAGTTGGTGTGTCGGCCAAACTGAACGTACTGGATCGGTCAACCTGAATCAGTCAGGTTTCACCAATAGAGCAACACTCCGAATATATTTTTCTTTGTACAAAAATATATTCACATTAAAACGATAAAAACATTCGAGTTCAGACCGTTTGGATACTTAGGTAATATAATTATCATCAGACCCTGAAAAAATTATATTGCCTAATCGTGAACACGGGTCGAATGCTTAAGTGTATCGGTCGACCTTAATCTACCCTATACCCACATATACTGTGATTTTTAAAACTCGCTGACACCATTTTTGCTGATATTTTAGCGATGCTAAAATATGGTATCGTATTAAAACTTTGCACACTTCAAATGTCAGTTATATATTCCAAATATCAGACTTCTTTCGTGAAAAATGAAGAGTTGGCAATGGACCCCATTGTTAAATTTAACCCCGTCACTGAATTTGCTTACTTTTGTAGCGTTGCAATCTTTTGGAATCAGCATGTTGTGTAGAAATATCTGGTCCAAAATTACAACATTTCCATTCCTGGAACAAATACACGAAACAAATACCGGAATATACCTAGATTCCTGAGATTTATCAATAGGGTAGATTGCCAACTTTTTGAGTGTTGTGATAGAAACCTGAAGTTTGGTACAAAAGTGCCGTTTGACCGCAAGGTAAAGTACATGCCAAGTTATGAACACGGTGGCATTCAGCATTGCAGAAATAGTAAAAGTAAAAGAAAGGTGTAAATCAGAGCATAGATATACAGATTCCCCGTGTTAGCTATGTTGGTAATAACTAGATATGCATGTATTTAATCCTGAATGATCATGAGCGTGGTACTCCGACCCCGCAGGAGGCCGCATAAAGCCGAATACGACGGCTTTGTTGAACCTGACGTGGCCGGAGGCGGAGGCGGCGCTTTCAGCCGTGAGACCGGGTGGCTACTGGAGACCTAGGCTGTGTGCTCCCCGGCGCCGTGTGGCTGTCATCATCCCCTACAGAGATAGGGAGCGCCACCTCCGGGCCTTCCTGGCACACACCCACCCCATCCTACAGAGACAGCTGCTAGAGTACCGGATCTTCGTCGTCGAGCAGGTACACACTCGATATTTGTCATCGCAGACTTGATATACGACTATATACTCGATGACGTGTACTTGTAATGCAAGCCTCATATTTGTACATACCATTCAACTACATTAATAACATCAATCGACAAATGTCTCTTCCTTCAAGGCCAATTGCCGTGTTTCACAAGTTGTATATTTTCCTGCGAGTACTTGTATATGAATCAGTACTTGCGAAATTCGTTAAACTACACCTGTCTGAATTCACATTCATTCTCAAAATACTGAATATCATATGGAAAATGATTCAGTAATTGGCATTGTCATTTAGGCCTATAGGTCGAAAAAAAAAACCGAATGAAAAAAATCGTCCTATACACAGCGACTACACCCCGTACAAAACATAACACCATAAAACATGTATGTATTCCATACGAGTACTAACGTTTCTGTTACAGGAAATGCCGTACATATTCAACAAGGGCAGTACGATGAATGCCGGGTACCTGGAGGTGGAGACCACGTACAAACCGGACTGTGTACTGTTCCATGACGTGGACCTGCTGATGGAGAATGACACGCACATCATCGTGTGTACGAACGATGTGGAACACATGGGAGCCTTCATCGACTCCACGTCATATGTGTGCGTATCACGCCCTCATCAAGGCTTTCTTGCAGAATGCCTCCATGTTTTTGTTCGGCCAGATGATAAGTCGAGGAAGGTTTATCCTTCGACTTTCGGAATTTTAAATAGTTGACTCAGGGAGGAACCCTATTGTTCTTGGGGGGGGGGGGGGAGGGGGGGGGTGCCCTGGTGACCGGATTGATTTACAGGGCCACATCCGGAAACTTCTTATCTAGATGAAGAAAGATACTGTACACAACAACCTGAACTTTTGTAAAGTGGTGTAGTGTAGCAACAGGCGAGTCCGTATTGTTGTACAAGACAGTGTAACAAGCTGCTTTTGACCCAGAAGCTGAACCTTATTTGACCGGTTTTAGATGTAATGCTTTGGCTGTAAATTTGGAAACGATGCGTCGTAGAGCGAAATGGATTTTATTTTCGGCCTCGGGACACTAGACAACATGTCGTAGGGATATCTTTGTTCGACTAGACCCCTTGTGGACAAATTTATGTATAATTGTTCCAACAATAATGGTCAATAATAGTAAATGCGGACATAACTCGTTTGATTTCAATTTTGTTTGTCAGCAGCGATAAAAACTTGTTACAGTATAACGGACAATACGATAGTACATCGTTATAAGAAACTTCCACATGCCCATACTTCGTGTTCATAATCAAATATATAACGTTACTCTTTGAAAACATTCATTCGTGAAAACGTAGACATTCGAAACTTCCGCATCGCTATATCTAGGGACTGTTCCGTCAAGCATTGCCGCCAATACGTGTATTTCATCTTCAAGTCTCGAACGTGCAGGAAGTATGAGCAACACTTGTGGAAACTCTTAATATCGTGATTGGTGGTTATTGTTTATAAACCATGCTGATATTATCGATGTAGATGTAGTCAGGCGTCATCGTTATCTGGTACGATACGTAGTTGTCGATAGTCAATCATTAATAATATCTCAAGATATTTGCTCTCTAGATATCTGGATAAGGGAACAGCGTTGAATACCGATTGTCTATTTTTTCATACGACAAAAATATACACCTTCACACAATGTTTACTATAAATACGCATACATTATTTATCTAAATTTTGTCACTTAAAATTAACTCATAATACCTATACTAACTCATATTACCTATATTTAATCATATCAGTTATTATGAACTAATATTACCTGCATTCATGTTACCCACACATATCTGTTTTCAATTTTTGCGATTGAATTATGAATTTGGTAGGAAATATTCTTCACACAGAAGTCAAATTTCCAGGAAATTTTACTTCTGGGTGAAGTATGGTGAGTTATAACACGATACCATTCAGCATCGTAACAATATGAGCAAAAACAGTGTGTGCGAGTTAGAAAAATCAGAGTATGAGTAATATAGGTTAAATCGTCAGTCTAACACGGATGCAAAATACGCCAATCAGACTTCTACACAACAGTGCAGTTATTATTGTAGAGCATACATGGTGTAATATCCAGAGAAGCCAATGGGCATTTGTTATCAGTTTTTTTTAAAAAATAAAATTTATGTTATGTAAATGAAGGTCGATGTGCTGCATTTTTTTGAGGTTCTATGTGCTGCATGCTTCTATAAATTGTCTCGTCTACAGAGTACCATACGTGACTTTACTGGGCGGTGCAGTACTCCTGTCTCGGGACACCTTTCGGGAACTAAACGGGTACTCGAATAGATTCTTCGGATGGGGCGGGGAAGATGACGATCTCCAAAACAGGTAAGAACGAGTGATATCACGTAAGGGGCCGATTATCTTGGGAATATCAAGCAGCATTCGCAGTATCCTTTCCAATGTTATATTAAGTGATATGGCGATCATCACATTGGCAGAAACATAAATATGTTCATTTTACAACCTATATTTAAAAAAAAACACTAACTAGATCTATAAGTTTGAGGTAAATAATGTTTGACCTTACTATAAATATATGTTAGCAGGTAGAATAATAACATCAACGATGATAAAATAATCCCCGCATTGTGCCAAGAAATTCCAATGTTTCCAGCGCTGGTGTCCAGTGTGTTTCATTTCATAGGCGTGCTATGCTCCCTTAGACCATACTTTCTTTTTCAACGTGACAATGAGAGAATAACCGGTGATTTCTCACCAATTTGCAGAGTGATGTGGCGAAACCGAACGATGGTTCGCGCCCCCATCTTCACCTCCAGTTACACGGCAATTAAACATGCAAGAGACACCGGCAACCCCCTGGCGAACGATAGGTAAATGTTCAATGAAGTCGCTTACAAAAGAAATTCGCAAGTTTCTTCTTTTGTCGAATGAACTCAAAGTTATCCGAGCCATGATCTGAGCCATTGAAGTGATCTGAATGCCACGTATAGTAAACGAGAATGAAATGTGATCGTTCTTGTCAGGAAAAAGGGTATATTGTTCAACCCGGATGTATACATACAAGACGGACTGAGTAACGCGAACTACACAGTGTTGCGGAAACAGGTTCGGCCTTTGTACACTTGGATTCAAGTCCGGATACACCAGTCAAGTGAGTGTACATGTTTTATGGTACCAATGCAGGCATCAACTAACTTCAGTCATCAACTACCTCATCCCCTGGTAGGAATAATTACAACATTTCACAATAATATTTTGGGGAAATATTTTTGGCTTGCGTTTGACCAATCACGGAGAATATTCATGGCCGACTGCATTCTGTCTAAATGGATATCTCTGTGTTCGACTTGAGGATAATAACTGGCATAGATCACTACTTCATGTCACGTTTTATGTGGTTTTCATTATTCATTACACTTATGATAAGACTTGGCCATAAATTTGGCGGTAAACATGAGGAAGCATTCCTTGGTTTCCTTGTTTGCTCTCATGACTTTAGTTGTAGAACAAATGTTGATCGACTGTCAAAAAGCACGCGTAAAGTGCTTGAATTTTGAAGCATACAATAACCATGCATGTACTAGTATCATTCTACAAGGAGAACGAATGTGGATAACTGCCTGTGACTCACAATATAATCTAATTGATCACTTCAAGACGGTATAACCGTATATCATGAGATATCACCTGGTAGCTCAGTCCCCCTTCCTGTGAATTGAACTTCCTAATAAAACGTCCTCGTGTCATGACGAAATTTCATTATTCACCGTGTATTACAGATGCGAGTGAGCGGTCGGAGTTATTTAACAGCACAGTTCCGTACCGGGTCAAGTACGCCGGCTGTCAGCAGGTGCCCGAGGGCCCTCGCCGTGAGCTCTCGCCAGTCACCTGTATGTACAGCTGTGAGCAGGAGCCCAGCTGCATCGGTGTCTACTACAGACACAACAAGGACACGGCCTCCTACTGTACTCTCATGAGCAACTACTGCCAACAGTTCGTGCCCAGTAACAATACCAAGCTTTACTTCAAACCTCGCCTCATACAATACTCCTAGCATCGGTCAAGTGAACTTCGCAATAGATAATAGATGGTAATAGATTTTTACTCGCATGCGAGCGCACATGGGGTAGGAGTTACCTCCTGAAATGATGTCACATGCCCGTCCGTCCGTGGTATATATTAATTGTGCGTTCAGAAATACAATTTGTAGATGCAAGGGAATGTTGAATTCATACTCTGACCTTGTATGTATTGCTCTACGTGAATCTTCCGACTATCACACCTTCAACTTACACTGACTATTGACATGATACGGCATCAGCCATTGATTGAAAAGAAAGTAGTATACAACATTCTTAGCTGCGAAAAGGACACATTGAACAATATCTAGTTAGTATTATCAGTCATATATCTCCTTATCCAATATACCTGGGTATTGATATTCTATGCAGATTTTAAGGCACTAGTCTGATAGAAGTACATTAATCTAAATTACTTCAAGGCGTTGTTATATGTAGTTGACCATTCTCCAAGTGTTTAAGTGATTTCGAATACATTTTCTATAGATTAGTTGTTTGGTGCTATTACGTAATAGATAGCTGGTATATAATCCTTAATTGTACTCGTTGACAAGATCTGTGATACCTTGTATAATTGTTGTAGACCAGTATTAGAATGATGTGAAGTATGTATACCAGGTTGAACGTCTGTTTACCGCGATATGAATCCTGGTACCAATATTTCTCACAGTCACGTGCCATACATGCTCCGACTGTCGTAATGACACACATGTCTTGATGATGTTATGATGGATTATGTGTTGACTATGGCAACATGACGTGCATGTATGTTCTGGACATATTAATACCAGTGTGATAGGATACGTTCAACTCAACAGCCCGTTTTGATAAGGAACAAATGTACAGAAGTCCACAATACTCACTTCCTTGTGCTGGGTGATACACCGCAGATCTCCTAATGAACCTTGGAGCATATTGTGCAATGTGTATGACAGCAACACAGCCACACATGTACTTTGGAAATATGCTTTGTTTGCAAATAACGATAGTAATTTTGTAATTTATTCAGTAAGTTGTAAAGAAGAAATGATGAATGGAAATGTCTGTATTAGTATGTCCCTTGTTGTGAAGGCTTGCATGCCTGATTATGTATTCACGTATTTAACATCCTCCAGTCAGGTATCGAATATTTGGTAAAAGTCATATTATAACTGCCACTGTGATGTCTTGTTGACAAGGCAGCAAACATGTACAATTACACCGACGGAATAAACAGTTTTCAAGACCGACTTGATTTGTGATAAGACATACATGTAAATGGAATTGTGAAACTCCATTTTTATAGAAAGTGGTCAATGAACATTTGATACAGAATGAATAATGCACACTTGATTCCGAAATATCTCTATAGATACAAATTGGGCTTTTAATTTGATATTCACTGTTTTAGTCTGTAATCACTTCACTATTGGTAGACTTTGAAAATTTCATCAACTTTTTTCATAATGAAGCTGTATAAAATAAGAACCTAGAATACTTGGAAGATAAAGTTTGAATATTGGCTCATTCGAAGAGTAAATAATATTCGGCAGTTTCAGTGACAACCGTGAATCTGATCTTCAATGTCATTGAATGGTGAAAACGGCCATTTTTTGTAAAAAAAAATCCAATGATTTTTGGGACTTTGGCGGCCATTTTGCTGAAATATGTTTTTTTGTAATTTTTGCATGGGACTCATCATAATATTATGTACTCTTGTGAAGTGTATAGGTTTTTTTGAAGCGATGGTCTGCATATGGCGGCATTTTGATTTCTTTGACAGATTGACGAAAAAAACGTTTGGTCCGAATCCAGTCATTTATTGACTTTACAGCTTAGGAATCAATTGTGCACCTATAGGAAATGATATATGCTGAATATTTTCATGAGCTTCAACTTGATTTTCGACCTTATTTTCAAGATCAGAACACAAAATGGCTAATATTTCGCTTATTATCGACTTTACAGCTTGGGAATCAATTGTGAACACATAGCAAATGATATATGCTGAATATTGTCATGGCCTTGAGTTTGACCTTTGAACTTATTTTCAAGTTCACAGGACAAAATTGCTAATATCTCGCTTAATAACGACATCACATCTTAGGAATCAATTATGCATATATAGGAAATATGCTGAATATTTTCATGATCTTGAACTTAAACCTTATTTTCATATCAAAATTGATCCTATATATTACGATAGAACGTAGGTTTCGTTAAACAAAATGTTATAAGGAAGGGTACAAAGCTACAGAGTTTTGTGCCCTGCTAGAAAGGTTTGCAACTTGCTGCAAAGGTTGGTGCCATGCTAGAAATGTTTGTATCCCGCTAGGAAGGTTTGCGCCGTGCTGAAAAGATTTGTGCCATGCCAGAAAGGTTTATACCCTGCTAGTAAGGTTTGCACCGTGCTGAAAACGTTTGGGACGTGATGAAAAGATTTGCGCCATGCTAGGTTTGTACCCTGATAGAAATGTTTGCGCCGTGTTAAAAAGGTTTGCGCAATGCTAAGAAGGTTTGTATCCTGCTAGAAAGGTTTGTACGTTGCTGAAAACGTTTGCGCCATGCTGAAAAGGTTTGCACCATGCTAGAAAGATTTGTACCCTGCTAGAAATATTTGTGCCGTGCTGAAAAGGTTTGTACTGTGCTAAAAAAGCTTGCACCGTGCTGAAAAGATTTGTGCCATGCTACAAAGTCTGTTTCTTGCTAAAAAGGTTTTTGCCGGGTATAAAGGGTTTGCGGCATGCTACAAAGGTTTGCACCCTGCTAAAAGCGTTTGCGCCTGGCTAAAAAGTTTTGTACTGGGTGTGAAGGGCTTGTGCACAGCCAGAAACTAGTTTTGTTACTGACAATAACTGTTTACTAACTAGGTCACAATTTTTTCACGCATTTTAAATCTTTGACGCTTTGTGGGTTTCATTCGAGGTACATGCACAAAGAATCGCAATTAAGCGAAAGAAATCACATTAACGGCCGTCGTAGCCAGACAAAAGTAACTCCGTCACTCATATCTAACTGTTTTATAATGTTTATAATGGTAAATACCTTATTTTGTACACGTATATATATATATATCCTGGGAAATTTCATTGAATGGAAATGATTCACCACACTGCTGATGAATGTAATATTTTTATCATCGTATTTACGTCATGCTTCTCAAGCCGTATGGAGATGATAACAAGTATATATTTAGCTCATCTACCACTGTGTACATGTCTTATCAATTAGGTGTTCGCATTTCTGATAATACTGAAGTCTTATGTGAATATATCAACAGGGCAATCAATATCGATTTTGTATGAAAATAATTTCGATTCACGGACCAGTTAGAACGTCATATATTTTTTTTTAATCAGTGAATGGAAAAGCTCTCAGTTCATAAAGCACAAAATGTAATTTTACAGTTAATAAACTGCAACACTACTAGCACACAGATTATCCAAACATTTCAGATTATCATCACAGATTTGAGAAAATCATAAGAATATTCGTAACAATTGTGTTTTACAGAAAAAAATGCTCAGGTACTTTATTTATATAGTACTTATATCAAAGAGTTACTATTTGGTTCTATATTTTCTTGACTTGGGTATAATTGAGGAAATATGCTATTAATGTATAGGTTATGTTTGTGTGAGTGGCGGTATTTGCTAATGTAAAGGTCCATCTTTTGATACTCTCATCTGAGATACTGTTCATTGTTCTTAAATTAATTAATTGTGATGTTGAAGCCTCCATTGATGCATTTGGAACCTGTATTGTCAAGTCTGTGCGGCATCTATGTTCAAGCTTTAGTGATATTTTGAACGTGAATTGTCTAGTCTGTTCGGCATGTAGGTTCAAACGTAGGTGATATTCGATACTATCAAACCATAATTCGTTGTAACATTGATGCCATGTACTGTCCGATAGTCTTCTATAAGAGGACAGCAACCAGGGCTTGGGTGTATCATACGTGATCGAGATGTCTAATGACTCGGGTATCTTTTAATGAGTCCAAAGTTTATTATTGTCAGCCAAGCCCGTCATCCTTCGTTCGCCTAGACACGACCTGGCGCAGCGATACTACTGCCGCTAGGTATCGATAAACCGATCGACGGCACTCCCAGTGGCTACCGCTGCACGCTTGACTGCTGGACTTTATGGATATGCTCTGTCGTTGAACCAGAGGAGTGCACAGAAAGAAAACACATACCTGGTTGAAAAAAAAACCGTCGGAAATTTGATTTATCGTGCAATTTTGAGGACGAGTGCTGATAAACCATTTCGGATAGTCGTCTTACTCAGTGTTATTCTCATTGTATCATGAGATCAGTATTGCGGTTCTTCAGAAGCCGGCTGAACACTCACATCTGTCAAGCGCACGGCAAGCACCTGTGGCTGGCGACGTACACCGTGTTTGCGGTGCTGTTCTGTCGGTTCCTCTATCTTTCAGCCTGGGGACTGACCCTGGGTTCCGATTCCCCGTACGCCGAACCCCCGATGGCTCTGACCGTCCTGCGGGTCCGGGGTTTGGAGGAGCCGTCCACCGGGGACGAGGAGGGCCTAGGCCCGTCCCCGAGGGTACAGCGCTCCACGATGCCTTACATGCAGTACCTAGAGTCTGCGTGTGCACAGGAACTTCGTCATCGCCATTACATCGCGAATAACACTAAGTATTGTTCCTGTACACCACAAACACTGAGTACGTTGTTGTTTTGTAATAGACTCAGTCATTCGAGATTATTTGAATTATTGTGTGAAGCATCACTCTAATGGAAACTTGACATCAAAAATACATTTCTTTTGACAGAAGGACGTGTGTACCTAAATCTGACACATTTGATGTCATTGACATGGGAGACAGCCGAAAACATGCTACTCGACGTTAATAAGGGCGGCCACTGGCGTCCTTTAGACTGCGAGCCCCGGCGCCGTGTAGCTGTCATCATCCCCTACAGAGACAGGGAGCGCCACCTTCGGGCCTTCCTGGCACACACCCACCCCATCCTACAGAGACAGCTGCTAGAGTACAAAATCTTCGTCGTCGAGCAGGTATGGATTCATGCAATACAGTATTCAGATCTATGACATACCGTAAGGAAACAAATAATTATCCTGCATTTGATAGACGTTAAAGTTCATGCAAATTTTATAGCTTTCAAGTGATACAATAAACCACCATCCTGTTCCCCTGAAATCAGTTTTACAATCCGTAGATACTTGACACTTGTCTTGATCTTTGGGTTAATGTCGTGTATTTTACGGTGTGCCGCCGCAAGTGGGGCCATACTGTTTTGGATACATGCTCAGTGTGTTTTTGGTTACACCAGTTTAATTCAGCAACAACGGCCTTGTCAAATCTGTTACTTGCATGCCATATTTGTTTGCATTCAATGTGAAACTGTAGTGTTGTCCGAATACGATGAAAATTCAAATTGTTTCGGTTCTTTTTCGAGCCCAAACTTGTCCACTGACACAGGCATCTTTTCTAAAGAAAACTTATTAGCCGTAACATATGAAGTCCCTCCACACGAACGATCAGAGTATATACTAAGAATAAGCATACACAAAATATCAACCGACATGCTCTATTTTCAGGAATACCCGCACGTGTTTAATAAAGGTACCTTGATGAACGTCGGGTTCCTAGTGTCACAGTCATTTCGGCCTGACTGTGTGCTGTTCCATGACGTGGACCTTCTGATGGAGAACGACATACACATCATTGTATGCTCGGATGCCGTCCAACACATGGGTGCCTTCATTGACAGTTATCAATACAGGTTTACTTTGATGCATCATTCCTTTCTGTTCAGTTCAAGGGGGAGGGGTGGTTCGTTCTGTCTTCCACATTTCAAAAATATGTTTTTACCTATAATACCGGTAGTTTTCAATTGGCATGGAGTAATATTGAAACGCGCTATAGAGGGCCTAATATTCAACTGATAATCTTGGAAATTATCATGACCACTAATTGTCATGACCAATAGTTTGGAGAAAGACATTCGTCTGAATATCTGTGAATTTTGGAGGATGTCACTTAACGAAAGCTTGACTTGTTCAATTTCAGGATTAATTACGACACTTTATTCGGTGGTGCGGTCCTATTGCGCCCCGAGGCATTTAGAGATTTGAACGGGTACTCGAATCAGTATTACGGCTGGGGCGGAGAGGATGACGATTTTACAAATAGGTAGGCACAAGAAGGACGCAAAAGAATATTTACATATTTAATTTTCGTCAAAAGAAGTAGAAAATATTATTTAAATCACACCGGGTACCAACGGTCGTTCTTCTTTTTTCAACCCCTAAACCTTTTGGCCCGATTTCTCATCTCTGGGTTAACCCAGGTAGGTGAAGTCCAAAACCCAGGGTTAACCCTGGGTGAGCTAACACAGGGATAACCCTGACCCGTGGGCGTGGGTCAGGTCTGTTTCCCATGTCAAGGCTAGGTCACCTAACCTAAGGCTAACGCGCGGTTAACCTGTGGTTTTGTTGTATGTTTGGCTCGGCAACCTAGTGCGTGCAGTCTAAGATAAGCTCCGAATAAAATTGAGAACATGCTGCACTGAGATAAAAATTAAATCAACTCAGTCTTGCACACACAAACAACTCAGCTCATCTCAGTATGGCTGCGCGTACATCAATTTTGGGGTCCTAAATAGCTCATTATTCTGATCTGATCGTAATGCTCGAGACTTTCATACAATGTCATATCGTCTGTTGGCTCAAGCGGTAGCGCTGGATAAGCCCATGTTATCATACGGTATCATCCGAGATAGACGATTTCTGAATGGACGATCCGAAATGGACGATTCCTGCTTCGACGATAATTTTGAATTCATTTGTATACTCAGGCGTATTTGTGAGATTGGTGCTAGTTCCGCTCATTCAATAGTATATGTCATTTCATATACTCCATCTAGATTTTACCGTGTTGGCCTATGTCAGCATAAATATGTCAAGTTAACCAATTGGCAACGGAGCCGTATCTTCGCTCTTATGCATGTCATCGCCCTTATCATATAGACCAACCAATAATGATAATATCGGCGAGTACCTATTGTTAAGTGGCGAGCAGATCGTCTTGTCAGATCGAACGCTGATCGCTCAATACATTGATGAGCACGTTACAAATACAGTTTGCAAGAATAGGGCTTCGTCGTAAGCGAGATGAGCAGACCTCATTGTTTGATACGACTTCATGAAATGTGTGGATTTTTTTTTTTATCGTTGAATAGATAAATTATTCAATAACACTTCAAAAATAAATATCATTTTTATCATTAAATCTTAGCCTAACAACTACATCTCGTACGACGTTTAGTACAACCGTTGAAGTTACTTGTTATTATGGCTCACCATAGGTAAAGAATGATATTTCCCCACGAAATGACAATAATTTTCTGAAAATGTGTAAAGTTATTCATGACAAAGCATGTCAATAAAAACATTTTTATTTCTAGGACAAACAAAATAGCTTATATGCAAAACAAATTCACAATCGTCTAACGGGGAATCGTCCATTCAGACATGTGAACACTTGAATCGTCCATCCAGGAATGGTCTAAGCAGAATGAAATCCACCAAACACGTTCATTCGGTGTCGAAACAGATCTCTCCCGCCTCAGTGTGTCTCCATGTAAAATGTATCGATAATGCAACAAGAAACACCTCCATAAACCTACTGTATACCAGGGTTAGGAAAACAATACAAGTTAGCCCAGGGTTACACCTGGGTTACACAAACCCACAGATGAGAATTCATGTTGTGGGTTACCTTGGGGTTAACACCGTGTTACCCCTGGGTTACGAAACCCAGGGATAACCGAGGGATAACTCGGACATTAAAAATGCAATATGACGGTGACCTACAGGTTATCCCAGGGTTAACCTCGGGTTATGAAAACCCAGGGGTAACCCTGAGATGAGAAATTGGGCCATAGTATATGGGACCGGGTCCAACAAAGTGCATCCCTCCAACACAACATTCAAGCAAAAAAAAATGAAATTACAATATTTTACAATCAGCAAAGTAGTTGACTTCATAACTTCGATAATTTGAACAGTATGAACAGGTCAACTACGAAAATGGCTACGAAAACTCTGCCTAGCGCGCTCCTGTGTTCACAAAATACACGGGTATTGTGAGAAAACATACAGATGTTTCTTGTGTATCGAAGTGCACTAAGGATCACTACTCACTTTGATAGGCAGGCACCCCACAATACCTAGTATAGTGAAGGATTTCAATATGACATGTATCAGTCCCTGTAAAATTTATCACCAGCATGTGAACGACGCCACACCATAAACCACGAATTGAAGTGGGTTGAGGAATACTTTATGCAGCCTGCAAGTGGACACGCATAAATTAATATCTACGGCACTGAAACACGAATTTTGCACATACATGCTATATCTACGTTCGAACGTGTTTGCACGTAACAGTCCATAGTACGCGGCGACACCATGCGTTCGAATGTGATAATCCCACTGCAATTATTGAAATACGAATTAAAATGTAGGCCTACGAATAATATTTATTCGCCGTTTTCAATGTATTTTAAGAAGTACATAAATCACGAAAACTCAACGTAGAAAATGAATATATTTCTGCACGAAACTATATAACTCCAGATCATACATTTCAAAATTGTTCTTTGGTAGGCTCCTATGGAGAAACCGAACAATGATTCGTGCTCCCGAATACATCGCTTCATATAGAGCAATAACACACGAGGAGGATAAAGGGAATCCCCGGGCTAGTGACAGGTACGTTAGTTAGTCTGAAATTATTAGTGAATGATATGAATTCAAGAATAATTCGATGTTGAAAATTCTGTTGGTGTCATGTTGATCCCTTACCATCATTTCAACGTATTTTTTCTATGCTACTGTAGGGACAAGGGCTATTTGTACAGTCCCGATGCATACAGTTCCGACGGCCTGAATAACGTGAATTACACAATTTTGGAGACAAAATCTCACAAACTCTACACATGGATGCATGTCCGACTGCAACCGTCAAGTGAGTGAAACCACAATTATACCATTTTTCGTTTGAATGATTTTCGTCATTTCAACGTACCGTGTATCTTTATTTGCAGATATCACGTATTTTCTGGAACACTTTGACAGTACGACGTACTACAGACATAAACGATCTAGATGTGACCCCCCTCCCTCTGGTCCCGCCCTCGAGTTATCCAAGGTCACGTGTCTTTTCACGTGTGACCGCACTGACCGCTGTGTCGGCGTCTACTACAAAACCGAGTCAAACACCGCATCATACTGTATCCTCATGGATTATTACTGCACAAACTTCATCGACAGTAATGACACGACTATATACTTCAGACCACGCATCATTCAGTATACTGTATGACTTCCAGTATTTTCATGTCTGTATGTGTTGTTTATGAGTCTTTCACGTATTATGTATTGAAAGGGGGTTGTGTTGGATACATGACAATATCACAGATGTAGAACGTATTTATTTAATGTATGTATTTATCAACATGTTATTTATTTATCAAGTATTTGTCAAAATGATATAATGCGCATGTATTGGTGATAACCTCTAAATGTGATGTGATACTAGTATTCCACAGCCGATCATATTAGGCCCATGTTGCCTTTGTCTCAGGTATCACAATTTGCAATAAATATGTTGAAGAATATATGAAGAATATATAGTATGCATACGTCCATGATTTCATATTCACTTCCCATGATCCTATTCGATTTTCTTCACACACTTGAGCACGAGAGACCATCAAATAGCGGTCCATACATTTCAACGTGGAAAGTCTCCAGTCGATTCGACCGTATGTATTCTCAAAATTATACTGTATAACGATCATTATCTTTTGTTGCCATTTATGTAGCCACTGTCTATCCTGATCCAAAAGATACATCATGTATCTCATATATATATAGGGTAGAGGCGGGCAAAACGCCCAGGTGGGGTAAAACGCCCAGTGGGCATATTCACGCGAATTCTACATGCATGAGACTGCAATTTTGCCTTTGAAATGCCAACATCTGTCAAATGTTTTATTTGAAGGGTTCTTGTGGTAAGCTCCATATATATGTTCACAGGTTCATTATTCGACTCGTCAGAAACTATAATTTCTTATAATAATGTGTTACCAAGCGGTCTTGTATCGCTTTGGAAATGAAGTAGCGGCAATGGAAAACTGGTCTCTGTTGGGTGAAGCATGGAGTTTAATAATGCTTTCTTGTCGTTTAGGGCGAGTGCTAATGCAGGTATAGACGACATACCATGTTTTGAAATATACTATGCTTTGGGGCAAAACGCCCACATGATAAAGGGGCAAACGCCCACCTGGGCCTTTTGCCCCATTGAGTATGGGCGTTTTGCCTTACTAAAATTTTGTTCGTCTTCAGGTACGTATTTCACAGAAAAATATTCACAAAGCACTCCACAAATCAACTTTAGCGGATTAAGTTAAAATTTAGCCTACCAGATACCATGCTAAATTCCAAATTTGTGATCCGTCATACAGATCCAAACATCACTATTCAGGCATCATTTTATCCGTATGCAGGGAAGCATTGTCCCTGTTTATGCAATTGTGATAAAATAATATTTACATTGTAATATGTAAGTTTAGAATTATTTGAATTGAACCATTCATGCCCATGAAGCAAACTAAACGTCAAGGCCTGAAGATGCCTTGGGGCATTTCGACTGAAATTCATAGGTAACATCTGTTTCGCTCTACAACGCATGGTTTCCGAGATATGGCCGAAAATGGAAAATGCCGACTCAGCAGAAAAAAAAAATTGGCCCAGGGACAAGTTCACCCAACATACCCCTAAGACATGTTTGTCTAGTACCACGAGTCCAAAAATAACATCCGTTTCATTCTAAGATGCATCGTCTCAGAGATATGGCCAAACATGAAAAATGCCGACTCAGCAAAAGACAAGCTGTATGTAGGCCTATATGTATACCATTTCATTCATTCCAGATCAGTTGCATGCCTACATGGCATTGACATCCAGTTCTTGATGTTACCTGAAGTCAAGATCAAGGCCACCAAATATGCTAATCATACTTCATACAAATTTGCTCACAATACAAGCTACATGTACAAGCGTATTGTTTGGGAGGTCGATTTACAAGGATCAATTTATCAGGTCAAACGTGATCTTGAGATTCGCCACTCGATGTCAATTGAGGTTAACTTCAAAACAGGTGCCGGCATAATTAAAGCATTCCTATAGGCTAATCATATAATCATACTTCCATCTACAAGCGTTTTGCCTGCATAGGCCAATTTCCCTATTTCAGTATAGAAGTGACCTTGAGATTTGAGGTCAATTTTAGGGTCACCAATATATCTACCTACTTGCGTTTTGTACCCAGATCCTGAGAGACTAATCTATACATTTTGGGCCGATATGGGTATCTCTATTGTTCACAAGAGTTCATAACACTATTATAGTGTTATGTACATAATATACAAGTATGGGAATGGCATTTCAAATCCATTTGAAAATTTACTCTAAAGTATTTTATCTGCAAAGGGGCAAAACGCCCACCGTGGGCGTTTTGCCTCAACCTGGTGGGCGTTTTGCCTCAACGGTAGGGTAAAACGCCCATCGATAAGCAAAACAATCTGAATGATCTACAGAAGTTGGTTTGTATTCTGAACGGTACTGTGCTAGTTCAAGTTGTGGCGTACCATGAGTCACGCATTGAGTTGTGGAGACGTTCCAACTTGGGCAAATATTGGGGGAAGATTAGAGGATTTCCCCTTAGCATGGGCGTTTGCCCGCCTCTACCCTATATATTGATGACATATATGTTACGCACTATTCCCACATGGTATACAATAGGGAGACAATTATATTGACACACTCTCTGTCCTCAAGACATGTGGCTTCCGACACAAATGTTTGATCGTGCCTTGTTCCTATGTCGGAAGGTTTTGGCATTAGGCTTTCTATTGGCATCATCAAAAATCTTGTATTGGCGTTGATCGAATTTCTCTTGATTGCCTTTTCAACATTGGACACACGTGGTAATTATTGACTGCATCTTGGTGTTCACGAGGAGAACCCCTTCTACATACATGGAACGGCAGCAACACGACATCCCATGACAGATATACGGGGCATTATGACGATTAAATATCATAATGTCACATTGAAAAGATCATAAGACAGTGAATGCACACGAATCCCCAGCTGTTCCGTAGGAATAACTACATTATTTTTCACACACTATCCGCACCAGGTGGCTCTAATGTGACTGTGGAGATATATATTTGGTCCGGTTTTTTTTTTCGTTTCTGTTTCAGAATTATTCTTTTGAGATGTTATTCTAGCTTCATCTTACTTTGGATTCTTGCTGATGGGTCAATATTCAGACTTCAGTAGCCGTATAGCATCTTTAAAAGTAGTTTGAAGATTCTTATTTCAGTCTAATTTAGCAACATGGGTAACATGACCAACATGGGTCAAAGGCAACATGGGTCAAAGGCAACATGGGTCATCATGATCTGGTTGATAAATTCTGCAAATCCATGTCTGCCATGCAACTAGATCTATTTTCATGTTAATTTTGGGGAATTCATGACGGGTGCCACTAGTGGGGCAGGAAATGCTCACTTTTTCCGGAACACCTGATTTCACCTCCTAATGGCCATTTACGGGGGTTCATGAGTTTCCCTGTCATTTTTGTTTTCTCTCACTTCGTATGCCTGATATGACTTTCTGTCCCCGGACTATGAGATTGGATAACGGACCCTGTTTTGTTTGCTCGGAATACTTAATACTGGGTATTGATTCCACGTCTATTAGCCATATTTCACAATAGCGAGGAGGCATCGCTTCAAAAGAAACGGCTTCATCAAAATCTGGTGCTATTGGTGGTAACAGATTTATACTAAAATATCAATTAGCCTTTGTCAAGGATATCGGGTGAGTAATTCGCTCTCAATGTAACATACAATATAGATACAAATCAACTTCAATAACGCGTGCAGTGGAATGCTCAGTAAGAATGAACGACATTTTTATCTAGACGTGAAACCCTTTCATTTCATTATGTGTTCCGGGTGGAAACTTGAAGTGGATTTCCATCCTGAGTGAACTTCGAGAATAGGGGCTAAATGAGCTGCGGAATGCAAAGTAAGATTGATTTACGCAAAGGAGCAATCCAATACTCGTCACATTGAATTAGCTATGACTGGATAGCTCCAAACTCAATTATTTTCAAGTCAGTCTTTTATAACCATGTTGACAATGTGTACTCCGATTACAAACTGTAGTTGATATATACATGTACTTGGCCTCGAAGTGACATGTACCACGAGGTTCATTTTAATTTTTTTTACATCGCATCTCAAAGGAGAAAATTGAACAGATCAAACCCGTCGGTTTGTTGTAATTTCTGACAATTCCTGAACATTTTTTACAACTGCAGTACACAATCGACAATTCAACATTTTCGAGGCAATATTGCTTCCACAAAAACTTTTCTCTTATTGCGACCCTGATGCATTTGTGTTATGTGTCAAGTATCGTTTTTATTGAATCGGAATATGTCTGTACTATGCTAAAACGAAATACCTGGAGTCATAATAGTAACAAAATACATGTACGTACAAAATTGTAGCACCAACTTGTATGACGTGACGAAATATTTAACCCGATAATAACATACACGTAATAGGGCTGTACCTACCTTGGGACATCTCGACCTACAAGTATAACCGATAGCACACGCAATACCACGGTCGGATGCAACTGGTTTGGTTCAGTTCAGTGCCCTCATACATACATACACATACACTCTGATGGGATACACAGTTTGCAGTTGTGCAATTGACACCATGGATAGTACTCTAAAGCATTGAAATTTATTTCCGGAGTGGTCCATATTGAGAGACAGGAAAGATATGTTTAAGGAATGAATAAACAAATAAATCACTTTATAAACAGACACATTAATATTACATGTAGACTCAGGTAGTACGCTATAGTATGCAGATATATGGAGAACAGAACAAAATCTGATTTGGTTGGCCAAGTTAAAATCTACTTTTCGAACATTTCTACGAGCTTCACTCTGTAAAGCAAAATAGACCGTGCTCGTTTGGTTTTGCATGTGTACTACCGCAAACGAATACGAGACAATAGGACTGGGCTCAGAGAAGAAGATGATTGAGTGTGAATCAGATGATGAAAATACGTCATTAATACATATTGATAGGCTACTCTCCTTAAACAAAACATGCTGATGAAAGATAACTCTCTGATAGCTGTGGATTCAGATACGTACGACTGCGGTACCCAGACTCCTCTGGCCGCATCAGCTAGAAAATAAACCGTTTCTCTGTATTACAAAATAGTATTATGCTGAATACTGGAGGTAAATTAACGCGAACAGTCTCCGACAGTAAACTGAAGGACCGCATTGTATTAATTACAAAGTAGGGATGAAAGAACGACATGAGTGAGTGTGATAAATCCTGCAAACCCTATCACAACCGTGCTCCAATCTAATATATAATTCTCTAATCTCCATACACCATGCTACTAACTCTGCTTCCGAATCATACCACTCAGGAAATAGAATCAACCCAGTAATTAATCCCAGGAACTGATCGAACGTCCCAAGGACCCTTAATATTGAAGACCGGACTCAAAGTCTATGCAATGAATTCGCAATACCATCGTCATTCTAATAACAGTCAAGTACATTTATATGTGTACACTGCCAATAAACTCCTATCAGAAGCAATAAATAGTGCCGGGATCTTCTAATGTCATGATGTCTTCACACGGAGTATGTTGTTTCAGGGCGAGTAGCATTGCTCTGTGGTCACGAACATACGACGTTTGGAATTGCTGCAACTGTAATGTTTTCAATGTTGTGAATTGAAAGTGCAGTCTGGTTGTACCGAGCGATCGAAACCGATGCCGTTATCCATTCCCAAAGTAAGATATAGTCAAAGATATCAAAAATAAAAGATATTGTGACATGGGGTTGAACGCTACCTGGAAACAGCGTAGCAGTGTATCCGTCTCATAGCTTTTCATATAGCTACCTTCTCATCCTCTCATTTCATGACACGTATGTCTTTTGTAATGCCCAGAATATCATGCATGCTACCATTGTAGTAACATATATGTTCTTATATTCGAATATAAGGACAGGCTCGAATATAAGGACAGTGTCCCTATATGCGCGATTATACGGTAAATCAGTTCCCTGTGTGAAACTACGGTGGCTGGTATTTATGAACGCGGTGATAGTTCTGAGGTGGTAATTATAAACGGAGTGGACATTAATATAAACTCGGTGAATATTATGAAGTGGTAATTATAGATGGAGTGCGAAATGCACGTATGTAATTGGCGGTAATGAGCCGCCGCATAAAACTGACCAAAACACTGCGACTACATTCGACTTCGTACCAAAACCACGTGTGACAACTCACATTTCACATTCGGAGTTGTATAACTTGCGCAAAGTTTAGTTCATGCTGTAACTTGTAACGTGATCATGTATGGTATATTACAGTGATGAAAGAAGATGTCACCCATGCTACATAGGTAGGCCGGTGTTACCGCAACCTATTACTGTAGTCCTCGAAATCATGATGAAGACAATAGAAAACCAAAACAAAAAATATGGGATATTAATATGATACAATCAAACATAGTGGGATTTACTACACTTTCTCTTCTATGCTATTCTGATTTAATCACGGCATCCTACACGCAGAGTAACAAAAGAGAAAAAATACATCTCTCGAGAATCTCATTAATTCTTATCACTTCTCGGATGTTTCCCTGTCCGCGGAGTTTCCTGTCTGCCTAAAACACCACATCTTGCCGGACCCTCGGGATATTTTTCCACGGTTTATTGACGCGTTAACGAGCTCCCTATCTCCCTAGCCAAGGGTCCCGAAATCAGTCCATGCTGTAATAAAGCGATTGAAATACTTCAGGCGTTTATTATGATCCTAGCTTGACAATTTGTGTTTGGTGGCATGGCTGTTTATTATTCATCAGCATTCTTGAAAATGAACCATACACGAACTTGCGAATATGTCGGAAATTATCACTATGTCAATGCAGGTATTGTTTAGTTTATCGCAAAACATATTATTCATACTATCATCGCAGGGTCACCAGGACGTATTTTGGAGGCCCCTTCTATATTTTTGCTGGTTGATATATCTTAAAAGTGATTTGATTGATGCTTCCTTGGGGTATGGAATTGTGTAGTATGGAAAGCGATAGGAAAATTTAAAGTTACGTTGTCAGGCAGATTGCGTACAAAACTCTCTGCACAGAGGGACACACTAATAGTATTCAAATTGGTTGATAAATTTACTCCGGATGGTTTGCAGGACTGATTACTGAGCACCGCGATTTCGATTATGCATTGGAATTTTTATTTTGAAATCACATTGTCATTCTTTTTTGTGGGAACAGCATGCACGCTGAGGGATTAATTACTAAGCATGAGATAATCATGACCGTCGTTCCCCGGACAGAACCCCCTGTTCAGATTCTGATTAGATGAACACTATATGTATGTTTCCTGGATGAAGCTTCCTCTGATGTTTCCTTCCTAATCTTTGGGCCAACTTTTTACCAGTGGTTTAGACCTGGATTTTCAACAAACCAGGTCCAAGCCTCCAATAAACCGTAGTTTTCCAAAAGTATGGATTTTTAAGGAGTGGTTTTAGTACACACCTGGTCCAAACTGTCGTCTAAATATGAGCATGCCTTTGGGTAAGTTTCACCGTGGTTTATCAGTGGTTCTTTCTGTTGGATGATCTTGTGTACACATTATATGGCACAGTGACATTCTGTAAATGCATGTATTATGACCATGGAGCATGTTTTAGAACATGACATGCAGCATGACGGACATGTATTTCGTTCGGACATGTGTAATGAAGATGGTTAAATTGCTCATTGACTCCACATCGTCGTAGTGCAACAACAAAGTAATTTTTTATATAACTTCTGATACACTAATAACAAACACATTATGTAGTAGACAGAAATGAAATCCCCATTTTATTTCATGTCAGAATATGGATACTCCAACCACCGGCGCCTCTGAATGAATAGTTGTTCAATTACGGTTGGAAAATGTGGCGTTTTACATATTGGCGCACGTGCTCATCCGGATGAAGTTGCGCGCTTACATGTAACTTAACCTGAAAGCGAATCATGATATATCGTATGTACATTATTCAGGACAATCCTGCTGAAAAAGGTGTGCATGAATGTTTTTAATGGGTCTCCAAATGTGTAACAGCCTTTGCAAAAAGAAATATTCCATTGCAATAGTGTCTGTACCATACAAGAATCGCAGTTTCATCTATAAAACAAATCCCCACAACAGAAACTTAGTGCTCATCACGACAATAAATGCAACGCAACTGTGGTCTTCGTAGATGAACCATGGTTCCACTAAACCAGGCATCCCCTGTTTAGAAACGCGATTGAAACCACACCAGAACCACGGTTCAGACCAGGTTTTCCCGAACCAGGTTTCAACATAGTTTCAAGGTGGTTTAAACCCCTACGTGCTATAGGAAGATACTGTATGAGTTTCACAATGAGAGACAGTAGAGTTCACGCCCCAAAGCCTACAGCCTTGCAGGTGTCGACACCGTGATCACACACTGCCGACCGTTGTTATCTGTCGGACACATTTCCTGTGACACTCAGGGTACTCAATTAATTTTGCATCCGTCGAGACAAGTGTGTGTTATTTCCTGTTCTATATTTTACGCGCCTACCTACAATGAATAACATACAAACTTGATATTACATCCTTGAAATGTGTGCTATTTCTTGTCCAATAGGCCTATTCCCGGGGAGGTGCAATCTAACATCAGAAGGACATCACACGTTGCAATGATTTCGCCCAATTCCCCGGCGAGTTTCCAATTAATAATATTAGTCTCATTTTATGCTTTTGATACCTTTGTTTTGAACGAGGTTGTATATCACGTATGTTATGTATTTTGGATATATTGCCGTGGACAGAAAGATTCTTTGTGGATAATTTATAAAGATATTATTTATGAAGTAAGAAGCCAAAGAAGTCGCTCTTGAACGGCTTACAATATTCATCATGCAAGATCGAAACATATGTGTGGTCAATGCGTGGCAAAGTACACGAATGAATGCATCTGTTGTCTCTGAAATATTACTTCCACTATGTAGATTAGATACATTTACAATTTTTTGTTGATCTTTATGATTTAATTGTCATCATCAAACTCGTGTGGTGTTCGTGTTGAGGCTATATCTTGGCACTTCGTTGTATTGAATTAGGAGTATGTGACATAATCCATGACTAAATGTCGTCGCTGGCTTAACTTGGTACCTATCGGTACACGTAAGGATAAGCTCCATCCCAGTTACTAAGGAGGACAAAATTACAGTAAAACATATAGTACCAGCTAACCCGCACAACCGGACATTGAAAATGATCAACAGTGTGTTCCACGTGCTATAAGACGATACTGTATGAGTTTCACAATGAGAGTCAGCGAAGTTCACGCCACGACGGCCTTTGTGCCGTGCAGGTGTCGACACCGTGATCACACACTGCCGACCGTTGTTATCTGTCGAGGACATTTCCTGTGACACTCACAACTAAAATTGCCTCATTGAAGACAAGTTTGTTATTTCCTGCTCTATATTCCGCGCGAGGTGAAATTTAACATCGGTAGGAAACATCTCACATTACAATGATTCACACTCAAACTTATTACATCCTTGGAGATATTGCATCCTTGGAGACAAGTGTGTGTTATTTCCTTTCTATATTCCCCGCAAGTTGACATTTAACATCGAAAGAACATCATATATTGCAATGATTTCGTCCAACCAAACCCCCCCCCCCCCACCTCGGCGAGTTTCCAATTAATAATATTAGTCTCATTTTATGCTTTTGAAACCACTGTATCATTGGGCCTGGATTATGTCAGATGTTTGTATATCGCGTATGTACATGTATGTTCTGTATGTTGGATATATTGCCGTAGACATAACAATTTTTTTGTGGATAATTTTTTTTTTTGAAATGCCACGGAATTCGCTCTTGAACGGCTTACAATATTCATCATGCAAGAACGACACATTTTGTGTGATCAAGGTGTCGCCCACGAACTCCCGAGTGCATCTCTGATCTCTGAAATAGTTCCATCATGTAGACTAGATACATTTTGTCTGTTCACCTTTATGATTTAATTGTCGTCATCAAATTCGTGTGGGGTTGGTGGTAATAGGTTAGCAGTGTACTTGTTTTAGCCAAAAATACCACTGTGAGTATATAAAAGAAACTACGAGTCTTATTCATTAATTTACATGTTATCCGGTTGTCATATCTATGTTTTTATTGTCACCATCAAAATCGTGTAGTTCAGTTGCGGGTCGTATCCCTTCCATAGTGAACCTAGAAATTGCCGAAACAGCAAGGTTTCCTTTTATTGATGTGCATTCACATGTGTCTCCAGGTGAGTTTGAGCACTGCGCCAACTTTATTTCTGGCGGAATTTTATTTCTGGCTAATTAGCATAATAGCCACCAAATACGCATAATTAAGTAGTAGTCCAAGAATCATGTGTGATATTCTTCACAAATTTTTGTGATCCAATGTCAAAGTCACCACATAAGATCTTTTCAAACAAAATTGTCAAAATTCCTGGTTTTCGGGATATGGGTATTCTTTGGCGTGTCTTGATTTCACGTGGAATAAGTTATATATACGTGTAAATATTCCACTGAGATATCACGTCAACGTCACGAACGAGGATGTCATCATTCGTAAATAGCAGATCCAAGATATGATCAGCGTACACTTCATTATTCATATGGGTCGGCTGATTTACCAACTGTGACAGACAAAGTGTATAAGATCACGGAGGCGATTTTTCAATTCTCTCGATGTATGGTCTAAATAGCAGTCGAGACATCTGTCGTTGAAATCGCTTGTAAATGTTACATAGTCAGCATTACAGCTTAAGGCATTCGTGACACTTTCCCCAAACTCATCGAGGAAGGTGTCTCTGCCATTCGCTGTTTGTTTTGGGGATCGATAGAAAACACGGAACAATATTTTGTGGCGAGAACTAATTACCTCGATCCAGACAAATTCGACTATCGTAGTTTCAAGGTCGGCGCGTCGACTGAATGGAACACTGATGGAAAAATAAATCACGACACCGCCACTCCGGTGGTGCAAACCCATCCCATGCAATCAGGTAGCTTGGCACTGATGCAATCAACCAGGTTTCAGTGACGCCAATCACGTTCCAATTCAATTCTAGCGCCCGAGTCAGAATTTGACCCAGGAACATGTTTTTCAGAAACATGTCAACAGTTTTGTTGACAGCGAGGAAGGGAGTTTCCTCACTATCAACAGTTTCGTTGACTCCAAATCTCCCAATCTCGGTTCACACCGACGAGAACGGCAACAAGTTCCTTCGGTATAACGAGGATGTATCGAAGATGCGCCAAGGTGGAATTCTTCGCAGGAAAGTCACGTCAAAAAGTCTTGGATACCTACGCGAATATGGATTATTTCATTCAGTTTATCGTAAACATTTATGAAACGTAAGTCGTATCGTCCAACAACGCCAAAGTTTTCCCCAGCGTTTTATCTGCGGCCGTTTGTGAAATCAGACACATGTGTGGTTTTCCTGTCAAGGGCGTTGAGAGCATGACCTTGCCAAGGTCGTGGGGGAAACTTTGCACATAAGCTGGGATAGCTGGATTCCGGTCCGAATATTCACTGCGCCCTCGGCAGCATCGCGGTCATACAAGGAAGGATTTCACGAGCAATTAATAGCTTGTACACATCACTCACTGACAGGTACGATATGTTGAAGGTGGTTGTTGGAATGCTCCAGCGCCATCCCCTGAGGTATGTAGATGGCTGGCACCTGCCACCCTGGATAGGACAGGATAACTGCTGCTAACTCTGATCAAGCTCAACCTGAATAAAAACCTGGTTTGCAGATTAAACATCAATATATCTTTTGTAAACAACAAATTCGTGACACATGTCTGTGCAATTCATGAAACCTATGAGGGTTTCATTGAAAGCAAGCTGCCATGTTCCATGAAGTGCAAGGGCCCGATGCCAGCCGCGCTCGGGACTTCAGCTTGAGCCGCCTGGTGATAGATGCTACCAACATAACACCCGGTGTGCCAGGTGTTGACACGGAATTCCAATCAAAGACATACAGCAGCTATAAAAACAGGCAAAAGTGTAACTGGAGTAACACGAAATGCTGCATCTTCTATATAAACAAGCTGTATTCAGCAGTACATCTGATGTGGCGATCTTTGAATATTCCGACATATTGCAGGAGCTAGAACCTAGGGATATAGTGGTAGCGTGAAGGGCTTTACCCTCAACAAACGATGCCAACTTGTGTTCATCTCAACATAAGGAGTCTCAGTACACTCCTGCAAAGGTGAAACCAAATGAAACGCCGATTCTCGTATTCATACAGAAAGAGTGAACGAGAAAATCAAGAACTTAATTCAACAATCTTAATTCCTAAGTAAAGGTCCACAATAATATTGTTTTAACTACCAAAAATTTTCAGGTCTGCTGTACAATTGAGTAAGGAACGATATCTGAAATAGGCATGCATGAATGTTTGTTCGCTGCGTCATTATATTATGCAGGTTACATGTAAATACACGTATATACTGTGGTCCCTATAAGATAAGACTGGAAAAGTGAAGTCTTATCTAACAGAAAGTCGTATTTCATAGGTTCATCTATATGCCCAATAGACACTGGAGAAGAGGAGTCTTAAAAGACAGATAAATATTATTTCGGAGGGGTCCTATCTTACAGGGACCACATATAACATTATGACTTTCTCTACGTTGATGAAGCCTTTGCTATTGAGCAGTGGCTATAAATCATGTCAATTGTTGTGAACAAACCCGTGTTTGTGTGAAAATAAGATATGTAGTGGGTTTTCATATCAATTCTTTACCATAACTGAACAGAGAAAATTGTCGCATACGTTTCTGGACAATGTTACAAACTTATCGTGATCATGATTTACATGTATAAAAGCAGCATTACACGTAATTATGAAATACAGCACACGAACAAACAAATGGAACGGAGACAGACGGCGACGGGCAGCCACGAAGACCCAGAATCTAACACCCGTCAAACAACAACAAGAGCGCCGTCGGACACAGGATATAGTGGGAGAATCATGTTCTCTACGATGGCATGGTCCGCAGAATCAACCCCATAATTGGAAGGATTGTTCTTTTCCTATATAGAGCGGAGGAAATGTATGCAAGTATCAATCTATTACCACCAATCTAGCCAAATTTTGATGATTCCAATAACAAACGTAAAATACATTTTGCAATAGAAACCAAGCCCGACCAAACAGTTTATCAAAAGACACACTGGCGTCATCAGGGGCAGACAGTGTGCTAAATGTAGTTGTTTCTACTGTACACCTCATGGAATTAGTATACAACTGCCCAACAACCTATGAAAATACTTTAGAAATCCGAAAACAAACCCCATGGAATAGTGAATAAAGAATGCATATATTGCCATATACCTGAGTTTTCGATTCACGGACCATGTTCTCATGTATAACGGCTTTAGGAGACCATGTAGGAGACCGGTAATATTGTGATGTATTCACTTTGGTACAAACATTTATAAATACACAGTAAACATCAATT
Source organism: Terebella lapidaria (assembly GCA_949152475.1). Taxonomy (NCBI): domain Eukaryota; kingdom Metazoa; phylum Annelida; class Polychaeta; order Terebellida; family Terebellidae; genus Terebella; species Terebella lapidaria. The sequence continues at coordinate 77,461,331 of OX424555.1, forward strand.
CAATAACATATGACTGATTTACCTGCACTATTATTACTTAGATTCTCTGAGTTTTGTGGTCATAAGTTGTACATGTATTACATTATGACTTCCTCTAAGTAAACAAAGCCTTTGCTAATGAGCAATGAGTGGCAATATCATTTAAAGCATGTCAAACGTTGTAGAAAACTCTGTGTGAAAAAATGAAGTATCTAATGGACTTTCATATCAATTTATTACGATAACTGAACAGGGAAATTGTATCATACGTTTTTGGACAATATCACAAACTTATCACGGTCGTGATTTACATGTATAAAAGCAGCATTAGGCATGTACAAATTTATGAAATCCTGTCATATTCGAACGCCCGGGCAATCAACAGCAAGAGTGCCGTCGGGCACAAAATTCATTGGGGGAATGTTCTCTACAAATGGCATGGTCCGCAGAATCAATACCATAATTGAGATGATGGTTCTTTTCCTAGAGAGCTAAGGGAATGTATGAATAAAGAATGCATATATTGCCACACACCTGATTGTTACCCTCGCCTCGATAGGCTACGGGCTCGGGCTACGCCCTCGGGAAATAGTTCGCCAACACTATCACATCCCTCGGGTCAAATAATTTTTTTTATTACCTGGGTAAACAGGAAAAAGTTGTATAATAACTTTTTTTTACCTTTTGGCACTCCTGAATATGTGCATTCAAATTTATCGTTGAAATGCCTCTGTCGATTGAAATGAAATCAAAAGCCTTCACAGTGAGGCAGGCTCTGTCCATGAAAAACCGAAATACATGTACCTAGTTTTCGTGCACACGGAAAGCATACACTGCATTCGCTTGGATAATATGCATGTAACTTCATACGTAATCACACGGAGAATAACAGGCTATGTATCAGATGTACGTCCCGGAAATTACGTCTGTCCGATTCTCACAAGAGATGAAACTTGCAACTGGTATGAGGCGTCGCCACGACGTAGGAGGCTTACTGGTCCATATGTGGTTGTCGTCCATCGGTCCACGCTATTTTACTTTTTTTGCAATAATGGATGTTCATAATATATTTCACAGCAGTACCTCTAGAGCATCTTTATGGAGCCGAAAATGGCCATCATATAACATTGAACATCTACATTGGCTGATAAGTGGCATTGTAAAAAATCTTATTTATTTCTCGAGTAATCCTGGCTGATACATAAATAACGCGGAATTATCTTTTTTATATATATGGAAATATTTTTTTACGCGAAAATTAGTTTTTTACGCAGAAATATCCCTTTTTTAATGCATGGATTAACGTTATTAACACGGAAATAACATTATTTACTCCTGCCGTGTGTGAGACCCTAACCAGATATTGTCTACACGTGCTTTTATCTTCTCTTGGTCTTGGGCGTAAATAATGTTAGCACTTTCTTCCATTCATAATGAGCGCTGGCACAACTATACAACCATTCCATTTACACTGGGAGTGACATCCGAGTACTAGATGGAGATGTTGGGGTTTGGTTCAGGGCCAAGGTTACAAGTATCACGGACACGGGTCAGGTTCATCTACAGTACACCGGCTTCACATGCACAAAAACTCATGGAATAGGTACTAGTACAATATGCGCACAGATGTTCCACTGAACACCGTTTCCATGAATGTCTGAGACTATGGAGCACAGTTCCTGTAGTCGCTTTTCAAAATAAAATAGCAAACCTGGATGGCATTATTTGAGCATAATGTTCATGTACATGTAGTATGTTCGAAATAATTTTCCAAATGACGTCAGTATACAACTGACCAGTTTCCGAGGAGCGATTGTTGCCAAGGTCTATGCCTCTGAAGCAACTTGCATTAATCGGACTTCATACAAATTTTAAAATCAAGCCAGTATTTTGGGCAAAGCCATCTGACATTTGAAAAACATGGTCAATACATGTATACATGCACTAGCATCACACTCTGGCATGGTCAAAAGGATTTGACGAATACTAGTATTTGTCCCCTTGTTGAATTTGCAAATGACACAACAACCTACAAAGGTGTTGCAAGGCGAGTGTGCATCAATGACCCATTCAGATGCTATATATTACTGGACAGCAACTCGGCAACCGCCAACGCTAAAAGATGCAGCAAATCGGCAGCCGCCAATGACCAAAGGTGCAGCAACGAAATCAAAGACGGCGAGGAACAAAGCTTCCACGTCCACAGCTGCTCCCAATACAAAGAAGGCACGGACAACACAAACTAAAACATGTAAAATATCAAAGCCCAAAGCTCGAGTAATTGACACTGCATTTCCGACAAGAACCAGTAACATTGTCTATCCCAGCGACAAGAATCCCAAAAACTGATGATTTTTGGGACATTTCATTGAATACAGCATCCTCACAGAGCTGGTTTACACATATGTGACTGTTGCAGAACACCAGTCCTTTGTAAATATTGTCAGTGAACAGCATAAACACCAGTCCATTGTGGACATTGTCAACGAACAGCATAAACAACTCCATTCTATCAATATCAAAGATTTGACAATATACAGAAGTATCTAACATCGGCTATATTTATCGAAGAAGCAGCTGACATCGAACACCCCAACAGCGAGATCATGGAGATATATTCAGATGTAAAACCGACCACTGCAGACAGTAATGTACAATACAAATCATGACAGAAGATACCCAAAAGTAACTTCCGACGTAAATGTGAGCATGGCGAGTGTCGAGTCCACAGACATGGAGGATTTCCTTGGATCGCATGCTGGTGCAGTTGTTGAAGAACTGATCGAACTGACCGACAAAGCCGCAGACACTGTGAACGAACCAATAAACTTGGTCAAATCTGCTCCAACTCAGGGAGGGTCAGGTCAAGCATTTTGATAATTCGTTGCTACTCAATCCCAGGAGTTTCTTTTTGGAAGATTTTCACCTATGAAAAACATATGCTGCAAGCATGACCAGAGTCCTACTTTTTTTCGACAAAGAAAGATAGTATAAGATACATGTATTCTTCTTGATATGTACTGGATATGGGGAGGACAGGTAGGCACTCGCTTTGTGGCCAGCAAGTTCATAGGCATTGAAGGCGCTCCCTATGTCTGCCAAGACCTTTCAAGATCATTGAAAGTCAAATTCAAGGCCACCATGTGCTAATATTTAGGCTCTATCTTGAAGTGTTCTATGAGCTTACTCCATACAGGTCCCGTTCTGTACATGTAAGAAAAACTGGATGAAATTTCCAGTCCAAAATATTTATCAATGGTGAAAAAAGAGATATATTATGATCTATTATTTTTTTGCTGGAAATGGCTCGAAACGAATCGTGACTTGATGGATTTGGGATGAAAAACTTTTTTTCTTCGTCGTCCTGTTGAAAAATCAAAATGGCCGCCAAACGCAGAGCGGCGATTCCGAACAAATTTCGATAAAATGAAGAAAACTGCTCTCAAGCGTGATTTATTCAGAATTATTGTTTTTTCTTTGGAAAATATCACTCTTGATGTTAAATATGCCTCTGAAAGTTGATTTGGTCAGCTATCTCAGGTAAATTATATTACCTGTAACAATGTATGCCCATTTACTGATGATTGTTGTATCAGCGATATGAAGTTGCCAGAAATATCCCATATTTGACAATGTTAACTCGGAATATACCAAATGTAAACACCTGTAGACCATCCAACTGTTTCCATTGAATGGATATGGAGGTATTTCATGGCTCTGACACATTTATTGGCACACACACACTGCATGAAGTGTATTTCATGAGATATTGGTCAAACACGAAAATGCCGGGTTTTCAGGCCGTTCGGTAGCCGCTTTTTTGCATGGACTAGTACCAAGCTGTAAGCGGGAATCTAGCAAGTTTTAAGCGTACTATGTCCAACAGAAAGATGAGACCATTCCTTTGAAAACTATTTTTGATAGTTCGTAGAAGGTATTACAATTCGCGATTCAAATGATGGCTTCTTCATTTCTAAAGCACTGTTCCGAAAGATACCGTTCACGAATGCCATTAACATATTTCCCACCATGCTCGGTATTGGGGTTGTTTTAAATGGGATGAATGTATTGGGGGAAACTTGTTATATGAAAGTGAAGGTTACCTTCCAAAACGACCCTTCACTATATCTTTGCAGTTGTGCCTCATACCGAAGTCAAGCTGCGCACTGCTGCGAGACGACACGTGTCGTTTGCCTACATTTTCTTACGCTTACTCGACCTCAGGTTACAATGTTATTGCGATCATAGCTCAACATCCTGCAAGTGGTGATTACGACGGGTCTTTTATGTATGAGGGTTACACTGTGTCCGGAGTTGTGTCGATGGCGTTATTGTGTTGGCACATATATCACATTAATGATAATCCTCGTCGACGGAATTGCTTTACTACTATTCGGTGTCTTTGCTACCATACACTTTTTTCAATTGAAATAATGACATTGGGAATGTGTTGCGTAATGCGTCACAGGACGATCTCTGAAAGGACATATTATCAGGCAACATTCAGTGTATGCTGAATAAAGTTATGCATAGTGGAAGTCTTGAATATCCGAAATCAGTACAAGTTGACGGATTGGTTTCAGTAAGTGTGATAGCAATACAGCTACCATGCACTCAAATATTTAAAAAATAAATACTATATTAACGTTTTATAATGTAATAACATTCTAGGGAACACGACAAATTTCAATTGAATTTCTTTGTTCGCTGCAATTTCATTGTTGATCCATAACAAACTGAAGAAGTTAAATATTAAGAACATCTATGATACAGATTCATGAAATCTTGAGCTGCATTGAAAGTTCAGCTATATCTATGTTTACTCACCAATAGCTACTGATCAATTTCTCAGACAGAAGAAACAATCAACATAACGCATACAAAACTTACATTGAATCAGTAACTCATGCAAAACTGAAGTTACTTGATGTATTGGATCGATAAATTATCTGTCCCCGATGATACCATAAACTCTGTAGTCTTTTGGCTTATGATTGGGTACTTATGTGCCTGTCATACACCTGTTGCGTGGGTTCGTTCCATGTTTTTAAATTGTCCTACTACGTTATTGGACAATTGTTTAATAATTCCAGCTGATGTACAGTCGAAATACCTATATTTCACACACTATCTGCCCCTGGTGACGTCATGGTGCCTTTGGTTGTGTTTGGTACGACTGTTTTTATTCCAAAATGTTTAGGTTTGTTATTGTCATCATCAACATCTGGTAGCGACTATCCTGGCTCTGTTTATCTGAAATGCATTCACACAGAAGTCGCCCTAAGTGGAATAGCCCTAATTATTACCTTTGACATCTTGCTGACTGATTTTTATTGATGATATTTATAGATGCAAACGTCTCTGGCGGCAGTAGACACTTTTCAGATGGACATTAAATATTCTTGAATACGCCAACCTGACTGGTCATCCCGGCGGTATGTTCATTTACTGAGTGACCTTTGAGTTTTTGGTGAGCTAAAACTTATTCAAACATATATCTGAGTATCAACAAGAAACCTGGTTCAGTTTTTTTATCACACTTCATACCAGAAAGAAGATATGAAATGAGTGTATCCATGAGAAGGCTCCTTCCTCGAACGATCCCATTGGAATGGAGGGGGAGAGGGCGAATGCATTGTGAGCAAAACCCGCGCGTTAATTACATAATAATGATATACTGACCAAACCCTCCTTCACCCAACTCCTCCTCTACCCCCGTCACACACATGTACACCCCCTACCGTTTCGAAAAGTGAAACATATACGCAGGAAGTTTTTGTGAAGCTGGAATGTTCGTACCTAACAGCACACATTGCAATATATTCAATTCATTCATTTATGTTATCTTTCAACACTGTACTAATATTAGGAACATGTTATTTGAGGCACACAACACACATGTATAGGTTAAACGACTTTTGTGAATGAAGTATTAAATATATTAGATAGATAGATCTATTACAGATTTTCATGCATTCACACCCTGACAACCCAGCCCTCCTCACCGACGTGGTGAACGAGTTCCAGCACTTAGCAGATCTGGTATGAGGTGGACGCAGTCCGTGAGGGTGATGCTGACAGTATGATGGCCTTATGGCGTATCGACATTCTGGACAGAATGAGCACCAACTCAGATACTTACGCCTGGCAAATCGCCTTTGGCATGTAAGATGCTACTAACATATTGTATGCTATCCACTAATTCAACTCAATGGTTGGAAGTTGAGCTCAGATTACTGAAGAAACACCAAGAAAAACTAACAAATATCATTGCATCCACAGATACTGGTGATCTTCTGCCCAAGGAGGTATCCACGTCCTTGAAAAGGAGTTGTGCACCAAACATGAGCGGCAGTGCAGCCTCAGCCTCGACCTCGTGAACGAGTTCCGCAAAAATGATGTATCACTCTCCTGATAACCACTCACTGTTTTAACAAATTACACAACTTTATATTTTTTCTTTCTATTTTTTAATACAGAAATGATCCAGAGGAGCAACGGTCGCTACACTCTAGAGCAAATCCAGCGATGCAGCCAGATGTCGGAACCTTTCTAGAAACGTCCGTTTCCTGATTGCGAACGACTTGGTCAGTGAGGACCTGTGGCGGATCGGAGGTCACCATACGGCCAAGTAAACGAATGACACTCACCGGTTCGTTCATCCATAACAGGAGGAGGAACTCTTCAGGTACCACGCAGGACGCTCACACAAGGGCTACGAGAATCTCTCGCCTACACGAGGAAGCAAATCCCCGTAGAAGCTGGGTCGTGAGCTTAAGAGAATATCCGTACAACTTAATTTCTGGTAAAACATAAGGCGCACTGAGAACGGGAAGTGATATCGTGTGATGATGTATTGTACCTTATATGTATGCATGTATGTATGTATGCAGGTGGTATGATGAGAAACAAATAAAAATGGTTTGCAGTGATGATAGAAATTGTATGATATGTACTGAAGGGTCTGATAACCCAACGAAGCCTTCTAGTAAGTAGAAGTAAATAATAACAATTATATTGTATTAGTCAACCATACATGTCAGTCAAGAGATTATCAAAATATATTGCTTCGGAATATCAAGTATTGGAACAGTTATTGTCACCCATCAATGTTGACATGAACCACAATCCTAGAAATGTAAATACATATATCACTGAGTACATTTCAGTCCATTTTACTAAATTATGAAATAAAATTATAAATTCCGAGCTTTGACGTCACCTCACAGATATGAGTGTCTTTGAAGATTTTGACTTGTTTCGCCAAGCATAGGAATCAGCCAGCCAAGTTTGTCAAAAGATCACACGCCACGCTTCACCGACAGAGTGTGTTTGGTCTGTGGAACATTTTCATGCGGTTTCAGGGAGTATTCATATGTTATATGTTATATTATTTTATATTTTCATACAAATACCTATCAGACACGCTGTGTGGACAACTTCGTGGGGGCACAAGGGAGAGGTCCTTGGATGATCCTCGTCACCATCGCCGGGGTGGTCGTCGCAATCAAGATTATAGGAGCATCACACAACAAACCTTTCAAAAGTCCCATTCTTAGAATCTGGCCTGAACGATTTACCCCTGACACTTTTCCTCTGTATATGAAGTACTGATACTGTAATATACTAGTAATTTCTTGGAAACACACGGAATACTGCAGTACCACATATGTTAATGGTAAGTATTTCTTCATTTAGGAAGAAACTCAGTAAACTTTTGGCTTGTGGTACTTATGTTTTTGTCATACACCTATTGCGTGAGTTTGCGTCAGGTTTCTTTATGATTCTAGTAGGTTGATGGGCAGTCGTATACTAATTCCAACTAGTGTACATTAGAAGTACCTGCATTTCACAGACTGTCTGCCTCTGTTGACGCCAGTATGACTTTGTATGTGAATATTAGGTTGAGCTTTATTTTGATTCCAAAAATGTTGTATATTTTGTTTGTTAGTGTCATTATCAAAGCATGGTATGTTAGTGGTAAAAAGGGGATACTTGACATACATACCACTCAGTCTGCGTCTCTGCTGGTGGACGTTAAATCTGTCTCAGAGGATACCATAACCTTTTGGCTTGTGATTGGATACGTATGTACTTGTTATACAATGAAGGCACTGACGAGTTTGTAGATAAACTTAAAAATCGAATGCATCATGCACATGAAATCGCTCGAGACTCACAGCCAAGACAGACACAAAATTCCCTTAGGCTAATTTCATATTCAGATTGTCATCAGCCGAATCAGAAAGATTGTCCATCTTATAGATTATCAAAGAGGCCATTGCCTCTGATGTCATGGGAGACATTGATATCACGTTTATGACTTGAATTTGCACATTTGATTACATGTAGGTATTATTGGTTATCATTGTCATGATTACCAATCAGAACTCTTAGTGTTCTGCCACGATCGCATTGTTTTTTTTCTACTCTACAATGTTGTGTGCATTGATAGCAGACTAAAGCCGATAACATCAGCGCATGTACAAAACAACATCAGCTTGAGATTATATATATATATTTTTCAATAAGTAAAATCGTGGCAAATCGTGGGAATTATAACTTGAAACGATTGTCAAAAAATGAGCCAAAGCCTGAAGTTTCGTCTTTTGTCAGAATCATCGATACTGATGTGGGACACCGATTTGAGAAAAACGTTGCACTATATTTTTTCACGCTTCGGTTATGTTTGTCAAGTAATGGATCAAACAATACCTATGTAGGTAATTGATAATTCATCACAAGATCAACGTTAATTTTTGTATTCACCAGTGTATTCCCAAGCTGACATCAACGACCATAGCGGTGGGTATCAACTTACGTATGCGGAATATATGACAAAAATAGGGACTCATCTATTTTACACTATGGTCAAAATAACGAGAGGTCATGTTATTAGCGATGTCACTAACACATGAGGTCCTTTGAGGTCTTGAGTTGCTCACTTATGATCGGCGAAAAAGTTTCCTTACTTTATCACATAGACCTATACTACTTGCTTATATCGCAAACTGTAGTTTAAAGCAACTGCCTTCAAAAACATGCACTATTTTTATAAACCTATATTTCATATTAAGCATATGAAATTACTTAAACGAGTCGTACTCACCTCAAATGTCATGACTACAACAAGTCTTTCGGGAAATTTTGCTCATTTGAACAGGCGGTTCAACACAGGAACTGTATCCATCACACGCAGGCGTAAAGACTTACTAACAATTCCACGATATATCACTGACGACATATCACTGAATATTTTCTCATAAGTGAACTATACATATGCAGCTAAAAACTGGAAATTGTACTCGATGTGGACTTTTAAGGACAGTTTGGTCATTTGTTTACATTCGAATTTGATGGATACATTTCGTTTGTTTATGTAAAAAAACTGGCATAAAACATGTGTTAAGAGGGATGGAAAGAAAACATGGATGGATCATAATCGTCAAAATTAATGTGCACATATTTTATTATCTTGTATTATGTGTGTTGAACTATAATTTAGTTTTTCAAAAAACTATAATTTAGTTTTTCAAAGTAGGCAGTTGCTTTAACGATTCAACAACATTCACTTATCTTCATCATGAAATGATAGTATGTCAATGATATATAAGTCCTTATTTTGTATATATTCATTCCACATGGGGGGGGGTATGTCTGTGCAAACACACCGCTAATATGCCATCAAATGGCGTACTTCATTTTGGAACACTTGTATGAACGCACATGTCGGTTTTCACCGAAGCGTCTTTGGGGTGTTAATTAGCATTCATTGTCCTGAAATAACTCTTAGGTAATATATCCATTGGGGCCATTATCCGAAGCCATTTCCCAGACAAATGGGCCGTTTAGTCTAACAGTAATGAGAGTTTTTGCAGTGTCTTCACTATCGCAACCTTGAACGTTGACCAACATTGTCAGCGTGCGGTCCCTGAGGGCAGAATACATCTTTAAAAAAATATCTTCGAATGATTTGTATGGTCAACTTTATGTTGATGTATTCCGCACTGATTGCAAAATTGATTGTATACCGGCCACTACTTGTTCTTCATGTTGTCTTTCACGAAGTTGACTTTCACGAAACACATATAGGAACGTCCCATTGAATGTGCCTGTCTTGCCCTGCGCATGCGCAGTCAAGATTTCCGAGCGTTGCTACTGGTTGGAACAGAGCCATCGACATCGTGTTCGTCTATTTTTCATGACCTTTGGAGATATGCGCAACGCATATTTTGGAACGAGATAAACTCGCACACATGCGCAGTTACCTCAGTTGAACAGTTGAAAAAATTCTACAAATGCAGGTATGAATTTTATGAAAATACGATTCAATTATCAAGATATCAAAGTAAATCAGTAACAGCGCGGCAGTTTTATTTTGCACTTAAGGGCAGCATTCCCATCATGCAGCAAGGTATTGTCCTGGGATTCTATCATCTTGTCCTGTATAGCATAGCTGATATATATGTATCAATTGTTACATGGTCAATGGAAAATAGGAATACACTGCACACTTCAGCTGATAATGGTCCAGGTCTGATGGGGTGGGGAATAAAAGTAATATAAGTAGAATAAAATGGGTGTCAAAATGTAAAAAGGAGTATTAAGAACAAAATTGATATACATGTATGTGTATTTATTCAAAATAATATAGATCAAATTTGCTACTTCTCAGCAAGAGATTGTGGCCGTATTCCCGCGAAGGTGTTCGACAAGGGCTCGGAAGAAAATATTGATCCCCAAGTCACAGTCCATGACGAGTGTGCAGGAGATACAAAACCTATACTATGTTAAGCAAAAAGCAAAAGTCCTGAACCCTCAGCCAGAGGTCGCTACCGATCCCCTTTGTCCAGGACCAGGCAGTGTTTTATGCAACATGTATATGTCCTCTTGAGGAGGAATCAACTGGATACCGTGCACGTGTTTGGGAGTTCGTGCCTGCGTGGGATACGGGATGAGAATGTCAAAGTTGCCCCTTGTTTAAGCTAGGCACTATTCATATTTCAAACTCCATTTTTGTTTCATCACTTATCTGCATATACCGGTATTAGGTTATCGGACCTATTGGCATGGCGTTGCGTCCGTCAACCGTCGTCTGTCCACATTGTCCGTCGTTGTCCACATTTTTATCTGTGAAGCAAAAATACGTAAAAAATATTTCAAAGGGGTGTTAGTTTTTAGTGTTTTTATTTTCTCAAAATGGCGGCAATTTTTGACGAAAAGCTGCCAATTTTGGATTCAGCAGCCATTTTCTCAAAAACTGTATGACCACTTTTGAGATTGTTATTTCCAAATATTTCCATCGAATATTCCCAAATATTCGACATCTGGTGGCATCAGAAGAATCCTGTTCGATATCACTACGAACATGTGTCGTGAAATGTCTTGAAGTGAATCAGTGAGTCCACAACGAGTTTACTGCATCTTTCCTACGTCTATGGGGGCTCATATCACCATGACCCTACCAGTCGTATACAGGAGAGGGTACATGTAACAGACTGTCTAAGGATTCTACCTTGATACAAACACCTGCTTCAGCTACCTGGCTCATCAGAAGTTCATCCTATGTATACCAATAATGATTTTGATGGCATTTCAGCTGAGACAAGTGTTCATCACAAGAACAGCGATTATCAAGAAGAACTGCAGACGTTTTGCTAGGATCCTGAAGAGCTTCAACTAAACTTCAATACAAAGTGTATATCAAGAAATGGTTTCACTTCTGTAGTAAAAAGAAAGCTGATACGTTTCATACATCTGTAGCTCTTGGATTGGATATTCTGGAGTTATCTGACCCCAGAATCGGATGCAGTTCTTCGCATATGGCCTTACCTTCTTTCGTCATCATTCAGACTGGTCAGTCTTTTGGCTCACATCCGCTCCTCAAGATTCATGAAAGCGGTTTTTAATTCTAGACCGATCTTGCAAAATTATAAGCAAATCTGGGATGTGCGAGTGTTGTTAGACTATTTGATTAAGTTGTCTCCCCTAAAATGCATTTTCCTGGAGCGATTGACTTTTAAGTTGGTTATGTTATTTGCGTTATTGTCTTCAGCACGGGTACAGGCATTGCAAGTTGACTAACATGGAGAAACATGCTAATAAGTACTCTTTTTTCTATATCTCACAGAAGAATGAGGCCCGGTCATAAAACCCTATCATTATTGCGAAAGTTCATCCAGTGGATAGACGTTTATGTATTTTAGACTGTTAGAGAATATATCAAGAAAACCAAACATTTGAGGAAATATGATAGCGTCGTAATAAGTTTCATCAAACCGCATCACAAAGTTTCTGTGGCTACCGTTGGTAGATCGAGTCAGACAGTGATGAGTAAAGCTGGAATCGATGATGCTAAGTACATACACAATGCTCACAGTCTGAGAACTGCTGCTACCTCTAAAACTGCAAGTTAGCATGTTCCAATCTAGGACATCAATTTATGGAGTTAGCGGGCTGATATAACAGATCGAGCCATCCTAGAATGATGGTGAGCAAATTGTGAAATAGGCAAATGGGGCATTGAAATCTCATATAATCCCGGAAGCTGCGTATAACGTAATAGAATCTCCCTACTTAAGTTAGACTTACGTCAGTATAGGTACGGGTGTCATGAGGTACAGGGGAGTTGAGAAAGTTTATGTTGGTTGACATTATTTACTTTTGTCTGAGCAAGGGTGTGTTTCATACCTGTTGCATTTTGCTTCAAATTACTGACGAACGCATGCGCGATGTAATCTCAGTTAATACCTTTGCTGCTGATATAACTAGATCTAGATCTCAAACTTGAACTATACTGACGTGAGTCTAATAAGAGTGGGAATTATAAATTGAGTAGCCTTTTGGCTTGTAAGTAGGTACAATCGGCTGTTGCACAGTTGTATGCTACGTCCACCAATGTATATCTCCAATGAAATAAAAATGGCCGGGATTTGTTTCTATTCCAAACAAAAATTTCCATCGTAAGTTTTACTGACATCGTCAAAATCCTGTGGTATTGTTGGTAACAGATTGATAAATAAGTTCCAAATGCTCAATGTAGACGTTTATGTTTTCAAACATTTTGCTTGTAATCAACATACAAACAATTCTTATGGAAAATTAATTAATTTTTAATTCCCACTCTCATTTATTTTGACACTTGTGACATCATACAAAACTTTTTAGTTCCTTTATTCGGTGATGATGATACGTACGATGATAGCTGCCTTACCAAAGATATGAAAAAAAAAAATGGTGAAACAATTTGACAATTTTATTGTATTTCATATCACGTCGCTCAGGCATAATGGTCAAAGTAATCACAATGTAATAAAAGACGTCGACCAAGGATGGAAATCATGAATGGTGTCCATCAGTGATTACGCCATTAAACACCCACAAATGTGAATTGCCTGGAAATAAATGTGCAGAATGGAAGAAAGCATCAACGTACTTCATCTGCAGGGTTATGAAGGCATTCATAATTGTCCGACAGACGCTCACTGAACGTGCACGTGCACGCGATTTCCCTCTATTCGCGGGTTCTTGGCCATCATGGATATATGCGAATGAAATGTCTGCACGAAATTGCATGCAATTAAGGTCTGCATGCAAATCCAAATGTGTGTACTTGATCGAATTGGCAAACCGATCTCCGTGGAAGGGGCTGTAATATATCCAGCAAATAGGATGGAAATAGAAACACATTTTAGGAATCAGAAGCAAAGGGTTGGAAATATCAAGAAGTATGTACCGTTGGGAGATACTGAATACAAAATTCAAGAAGGGGCATATATATCGTGCAAATCTATTTCATAAGTATATATATATTTATATCTGCCAAATTGGTCTGATACTAGTAGACTATAGGGTTACACAAATGTATGTCGTCAATATATATGTGTATTTCTGCTGCACTGTGTTTTTTTTACTTACATCAGGATTGCAGATCTGTGTGTGTCAGCGATGAAATGAACGATTTTAATATTTAAAACCAATATAGACTTTCAATACCATCACATGTTTTCCCCGAGGTTAACTTTTTCCCCATGTCATGTTCTAATAGGGGTTATGTACGCTCTGGCCTGAGACACCGCGGTAGCGGTCATGGAGTTCTCCACCCTGCTCAGTATGCAAATACATTTTCTCACCCTCGCGTATCTAATACCATGTCATGAACATTACTTATTTTTATTTTGCGTAGAAAGTTATGCTGGAGACTGGCGTCTGGCCATAGCAGGTGTACACTCGCGACGAAACTGGGTTCAAAGGCAGAACAACCTACGTGAGAGGTCAACGTGGGGAATTTGCTCCCAGGATCAGCTGTTAGGAAGTACGGAATTTCACAACCTGTAGGCCTATAGGAGTCTATTCATATTTGGGCTCAGGTAACAGTTGTTATTACATTTGTAATAACATTTACATTACCTATCAAAGTAATATATATATATCAATATGTGCTTTGTATAATGTATACTTCCCAGATAGTCACAATATCATGGACAGCACACATGTGCATATTCGCATCTGGACGGGTCCTGTTATCTAAATATGAGAGTGGCCCGTACTCCCCTATCATGCCTATGGACAATCGCAATTCACATCTCCGTGGATGGGATGTTGTTGTCATGTTGACCAATGTGTATAACATACTAGTATACAGATAACTTTTGACATACTCTTCATTTTACATACTATTTTATGTGTGAATGAATCACAGACACAAAAATAAACAATTTCCCATTTTCTCAGATTGAGCTACTGATATTGCCCCTCAACGAACCATATTTTGTGGCCCCTGGACGTGACGGTAGGTATATAGGCTGCTGAAGGGTAAATTTCTATCCATGGAGGTCACCATTTCAGGTGTCAACATTGCCAAGAGGATAACCTCCGTCGCGCCAAGGTCCCTCAAGTGCTGTCCGCAGCTACAAACTATTGCTGCAGTCTACAAAGTATTGATTAATAGTCACATTAAACCCAACAGCGACTGACTAAACCCAAATTCGTTCTAGCCTGAATAGGCAGAGGAAACCTGGAAACACAGCCAGTACTGCCACTCAACCAGCGCCCCAGGAGCTGATGTGTCCAAAGTGTGGCAGGTCGGACCAACTCCACGCTGTGCAGGCCGGGAGAATTATTCCCTCGGAACTGAGACAGGAGAAGAAGATGCTTTGCCTGGCCAAGAAGGCCGAGAAATGCCCCAACATAACCTCCCACTCGCAGCGCCCTCTGATGCAACACCTGCCAATTCGCACTGGTACCAGGACCAATATGCGGTTCCGCCCCACAGTGCACGAAGTGGAGAACGCCAGTAAGCAAAGAAGCCGGAAAAAGTATGCAAACTTAGATATCGCCCGTGAACGAAGCAGATAAGAGAGCGCAGACTACTCGCGGGAATGGGAACAAATTGCGACGTGAAGTGCTGAACGTACAACGCCAGAGACTCGAGCTCGTTTTGTTCACTTCATAACACGTTTTGCTCTGTACATGTAAGCACGTGAGGATGTTTCAGTGAATCAACACACATATGTACAACTGTACATACCCATGAATTTTTCAGTTTTACATTAGCTCCTCTTTGCCACATCTAATCTTTATTATAATACGACCCATTTCAAATGCATTCAAAAGTATGACAATCGTAAGAATGTAAGTATCAATCTATTACCACCAATAGTCAGATTTTGGTGATGACAAAAACAAACGTAAAATATAACATTTTGGAATAGAAACAAAGCCCGACCAAATAGTTTATCCAAAGACACACTGGCGTCATCAGGGGCAGACAGTGTGTTAAATGTAGTTGTTTCTACTGTACACCTGATGGAATCAGTATACAACTGCCCAACAACCTATGAAAATAATTTAGAAATCTGAAACAAACCCCATGGAATAGATATATGACAAGTACATAAGTACCTAATCACAAGCCTGAAGGCTACTGAGTTGATGGTATCCTTGGGGACAGATTCAACGTCCGCCAGCAGTGACACCGACTCAGTGGTATGAATGTAAGTATCAATCTATTACCACCAATAGTCAGATTTTGGTGATGACAAAAACAAACGTAAAATATAACATTTTGGAATAGAAACAAAGCCCGACCACATAGTTTATCCAAAGACACACTGGCGTCATCAGGGGCAGACAGTGTGTTAAATGTAGTTGTTTCTACTGTACACCTGATGGAATCAGTATACAACTGCCCAACAACCTATGAAAATAATCTAGAAATCTGAAACAAACCCCATGGAATAGATATATGACAAGTACATAAGTACCTAATCACAAGCCAGACAGTTACCACAAGACAGGAAGGAGCAGCAGTTTCTGTTGTTGTTTTTAGGTTACCGGACCTATGGTCCGATAACCTATTGACATGGCGTTGTGTCCGGCGTCCGTTCGTCGTCCGTCCACATTTTTATCTTTAAAGTTTACGGTCGAATCTTTCTGAAATTTTGCACAAAAATAGCTGAAAATATTCCCAGGAAAGGTTTCTTTTCGTTTTTTGATTTTCGCATTTTCCTCAAAATGGCGGCCATTGTCGTTGAAAAATGCCCAATTTTGCCCAACGGCCACTTTCTCAAAAACTGTTCAGACAGTTTTGAGATTTTTATTTCAAAAGATTCCCCTTATGGACCTCTGTGATGTGTATAAGTTTGGTTGCCCTTGAATCGCCGGTTTCATTGGGGCGGCCATTTTTGAATTTTTGACGAGTCGGCAAAAAAAATTTTTTTCACCCCAAATCGCATTACTATCCATTTTGGGCCATTTCCAGGGGAAAAAAAATTTCACCCTTTGAAAAAAATGTTGGACTTGGAAAATTTTTGGCAATTTTTTCCTTCATAATGAGAGCTGCCAGAACTGAACTCATAGAACGCCTGAAGATAGAGCTTAGAAATTGGCACTTTCAATTGGAAAGTCCTATATGGCCACTTGTGTGGTGACCTTGAATTTGACTTTGGATGACCTTAAAAGGTCAAAACAGCCATTTCTGTGTAGAAAAATGCCCAGATTGGCCTCTATAGATGAAATGCTTGCAGATAAGGCTATGTTTGCATTATGAACATATAGGAAGACATATATGGCACAACTAATGATGACCTTGAACTTGACCTCAGATGACCTTGAGTGCCAAATGTCTGACTGGGAAAGTGTACATTGGCCTGAGCGGCCTATACACTTTCACCCAGACGTATCTTTGTATTATAAACATATAGAAAATCAAATACCGCACCCGTACATGTAATGGTGACATTGAAGTTCACATGGATGACCTTGATTGGTAAATCTCATGGTCATAATGTTCACACTGATAACCTTGATTGATAAATCTCAAGGTCTGTTACATTCCATTATCCAAACCAAAATTGTCCGGTAACCTATCTTAGCCTTTGGGCTAATTTTTTTAAATCCATGAATGCTCAGAGTTATGCAATTTCTGAGAAGCCCCCACTCACACTCTGACGCTACTCATGATGGGGTTGAAGTTCTGCTGGTCTTCAGTTAGCACGCCCCCTTGGATTTTCAAAATGAGGCAATGTCGGATCGTATATCCGCTGTCACCATACACGCATACAATTGGGTTACTGTATCCGCGATCCTTAGGTGCTCCATGTTACCCAAGAAACCAAAGAGCTGAATCATGTCTTCGGCCTTCGTATGGGCAAACATATCGAGCGATGATGTCATTAGCTTAATAATGTCTTCAAATCATGAATCTCCGAATCATGTTTTTGGCCTTCGTATGGGCCAAATATATTGGTAATGATGCCATTGGCTGCATTGATGGACTGGTTTTCCATCACGTGTGGCCATTGTATATTTCCCGTTGATTTAGGCCGGGCTGGTACATTGGCGGGCACGAGCCCACTATTAAGCAAGAGACCCACGTCCGCGTGCATTATCCTATACGTAATATATTGAATAGGAGTCTAGAGTGAACTTTCATAATTTTTCAAGATATAGATACTCATTGTAACAGTAACCACCCCCCTCCCCCCCCCCGATGTGTCCATTCTATTGAGTTGTATATATTTGTTCTGCAGAGACAGCCTCACAGAATCTCGTGATGCTCGCTGGCTGTAACCACTGATGGTTCAGAGTGGTGAAGAGATGGTCACACTTGCCATAGACAATATCGAATGTGTTATCGATGATGTCAGACATGTTAGCAGATGAACGCCCAAACACATTTGACAGCCCGTGAAGCGAAGCAACTTCATCAACAGAGCACAGAAGGATGTCGCTGATACACGGGAGCCACACACTACCCGGTCGGGCAGAAAAAAACGAACTTTGCGTAAGTTCACTGCAGTTTACTGCAGAATGTCATAGTCATCATCTCATTTAAGTTATAATTTATTATGGGTCCTTCACTAAAAGCGACATCTCCTTTGTGTCTGGTGAATCTATATTGTATAGACGTTTAAGGTGTGGTATGAGCACATTAGTGAGCTAGTGTGTGGAGGAGTAATATTACGGAGCATTGTAGGTTCCTTGGGCCCTTGAGTAGCGAAATCGTCCAGTGGTTTGGAACACAACAGTGGTACATAATATCATGATTATTACAGTGTATATTCGATATCTTCTGAATGCTGGTACACCGGTACAAGTATTGTGATGCGTATTAACTCAACAATACTGCGCATTTCGTGTATGAGTCAATAAGCCTAACGATGTTTGTACCAGCGTAGCAGTGTTTTGAAGACATCGGTTACTAGTGCAGAAATGAGCATACCAACCGGTCACATTTAGAGATAAATACCATGCCGCTGTAGGAAGCTAAATGGGGAGGGGGGGGGGGGGGGTGGAACTAGACGCTTTGATGTATCCGAGAATGAATCCCCCTCACGCCCTATCATCCATGCCAAAATACGTTACACGTAATTCAGACAATATATCATACTATTGAGCCAGTGTCTTTCATTGATAAACATGGAAACAATATCCAAGTATATAGTATCCGAGCAAACAAAAAATATGTTTGTCCATAATCGGCGTCAAACTCTGTTTGTTGTCGAACTAACAAGAAATAGTTCGACAACAAACAGAGTTTGACGCCGATTATGGATAAGTGTCAACCGGCGATTCGAAATAACTTCACCACAACATTAACACGTAGTAGCGCCGCCGTTCATGTCCCAAACGATTCGCAAGGAAGTTAAGAATGTTTTTTATCTTGTTAGCACAACGTACTCAGGTACATAATACATATTTTGCACATCTCCCAGACCAGCCGCCATATTCAATGTCAAGGTCAAGTGACACGTTTTTGGTAAAATGCGCATTGTGAGTTATTTTGAGTCCTGCCAATTCAACCAGAGATGAGTCGAAAAATGTTTCACAATTTTCAATGAGAATCACGTGAATAAAGAATGTCATAAATCTCATACACAGACTTATATGAATACACTGAGTCAAAAATTATTAACGTGTCCAAATATACAGACTATGACTGCCACTCCCAGAAGAGTACACCATGTACTAAGACACCAGTACAAAATCCCCCAAAAATATCTCAACTCACACGTTTGGTGCATACAGATATGACGCCCGTTTGTTCCATAAAAGAACATGAAATCTGGCTTTTTGCCATTGCGGATCGCATTCTCAACACAAAGAAGACACGATGACAACCTGCCAGTACTGCAACAGGTATACAGCCAGAGGGAATCGCAGGTACAAGACGAGTGCCAGACTGAGGGGATCCGAGTGTACGGTGGAGACTGTCCTATTGCAGTTGGGCTTGGACGTTCCACTAGGGACCACTTTTGTGTGTTGGAAATGCTACAAACCTGATGGCTCAAGGTCACCTGCAGCGTGCACTGCGATTTTCACACCGGATATCAAGCACTACAAAACACTTGATGGCAAGGTTGACGGGCGTCACGATCGAGACAGAACTACGCAGCTACTGCAAGGAAGCCTCGAAACGGGAACTACAGAAGGAGAAACTGGAGGGATTTTCATGGAAAAGTTACCTGCAGGAGGCCTCCGAGACTTGCCCTGCAACAATCCTTTGCCTCAGACAAACCCTAGGATTTAGCAATAGGTAACATATTCTTGTTCACTGTTACAAAATGTTAATGATTGTTGCTACAAATATGCATAGGTTAGTTTAAGTGTATAATTCAGTAATATTTTGACAATAGAACGTTAACCACTATTTCACTTCATACACAAACTTGTAGGTAAATGTATGACATTCAATTATTTACAGTGAAACTTTGGACATGAAAACAGGATTCATGTTAAATATTGGTCTTCACAAACGGCGACCCAAGAAGTTCAGCTTCATTGCCGCTGCAATCGGGATGAAAATGCATCTGGAAAGGTAGCTTTCATGACAGTGTACAAATAATGACGCTGTTTATTTTTACCCTGGTGACAACTAACATTTCTGACATCTGTTGAAACTGCATGCACCCCATATATATTTTCAGCTATTCCGCTGCCTCACCAGACTTTGTGTGTGCCAAAGTGCCACCTCTGCTCGCAGATCGTGCGATAAAATGGGGAAGCAGTGTCGTAGAGACGTCATTGCTGCAAGAGAATGCGTTGAGGTATTGAGTTGTTGGTCAATGTGTATGGTATACGTGCAATGGTATTCATAACATAAAGTTTTGGATAATAAAAATACTTATGATATTTTCAACATATATTGCAGATGTACAACCCTTACTGAATAATGTACTATTCAATATTTTAGGAACACGCTTTAGACGTGGCCAAACTGACCCCCTCACAAGTGTGCTTAGGAGATGTTACCTACGAGCAGTTATCTGGTGTGTAACGTTTCAATAATACAACTCTCACACTGATTTCAATAGGATTAAATTTGGGCAAGGAACCAAGTAGGGTTTTCTTTCAAATACATCCGCTAACTAGTAGCAAAATTTGCGAGTAAACTTAATACGCTGTATGATGTATCCCACAGATGAAAGCAGCACCTCGTCTTCTAGCACTTAGCCTGGTGACTGCACTGGTGCCAGTACACTCAGCATGGCGGATACTATGGAATATGAGCATGACGATGATGCTCTGAAAGTGAAGCAGCTCTAGTGACTCTTCCAAATCATAATCTAATCCTATGGAACACTAAAGATACTCTTTAATATAGAGCAGCATGAAAATATTCACAGTACATGACATGAACGACTATGTTTGTTAGGTATTGCGTTGGTGTGGGACAACACCCAAATTGAGCAGTGGTCCATGATAAGGGGGCATGTTCTGGGCAAATGCTTTTGCAGTGGCAAATAGAGTAAACTACGATGACAAAGATCGGAAAAATCTTGTACTCAGGGTACTAGTACTGGTTTACAACATCTCAATGAAATTTGAAAACCAAAATATATTCATGTTGGTGTTCATATATTCATTAAATTTTTGTACAGGCAACAGACATACCACTCGGAAATTTCCTGCCAACCCAGGAGGACTACTCCTCTATTCGGCACAGGATGGAATACGTTGTGTCGTCCATCTTGAAGCAGTACCTCCCACGCTTCTCCAACGTGCAGCACCACCCCCACATTCCTCACCCCTACAGCCGACAGTCTGCTATTAAAAGCAGAGTTGTGAGTTTATTCACTGCTACCTTTGTACTTCATTGCAATTCAATTAATACCCATTTTTAAACAAAGGGACATTTATGCAGGGAATTGCATCGTATTGTGTTTCCGCATTAGTAAACAAATATAGTGGAATAATATTGCTTTTTACACAACAGTTCAACATCGGTATTATCCATGGCGATCCCAGCACCACGGACGGAGCCATTTGCACCAGGTTGTAGTCTGCAGGAGTATGTGCCAAACACGCCTGCGGGTCCACTGCCAACGCCTTGTCATTGTGATGAAGGAGCGCACGAACGTCTGGTGGATGCACAAATCGCACGCAATGCCCACACCAACCCATGGTTAGGCTGGAGGGACTAGTTCCTGTGCCACAGGAATTTCATCATCATGGACTTATGCTTCAACTAAGTATACATTTTTAATTACATAGTAAGTTGCTAACCCCATACCAACATAATTTTCCTATCGATAATGAAGATGTAAATACAAACAAATTGGGTACTCATGCCATACATGTACATGGGGATTTACAAATGTAAACCATGTACACATTTCATGTGTTGATGCACACTGCAATGAACCTGCAATTTACAATGCCAGGACATCTTCAAGTTGATGTACAGCAATAACTCGTCGGGGGAAAGGGCAACTCTGATGCATATCCGGAACAGATTCGGCCACAAACATGTCACTGCAATGGTCCTGACGGCTTCATTCATCACGTGGAGCTTGTTCACTTCAGCACCACAGGCCTTGTCGTCATCCTTGCACGAGTCTCTGCACAAATTGGCTTCAACCATCGGTAGGTAATGCTGAAGTGTTGATGCTCTGTTATGTATATTATAAACGCATGTACTTAGTTTGCCGATGTGTGCATGGTGTAGGCTTTTATGTTGATATTTATGAAATGCTACAAACCTGATGGCTCAAGGTCACCTGCAGCGTGCACTGCGATTTTCACACCGGATATCAAGCACTACAAAACACTTGATGGCAAGGTTGACGGGCGTCACGATCGAGACAGAACTACGCAGCTACTGCAAGGAAGCCTCGAAACGGGAACTACAGAAGGAGAAACTGGAGGGATTTTCATGGAAAAGTTACCTGCAGGAGGCCTCCGAGACTTGCCCTGCAACAATCCTTTGCCTCAGACAAACCCTAGGATTTAGCAATAGGTAACATATTCTTGTTCACTGTTACAAAATGTTAATGATTGTTGCTACAAATATGCATAGGTTAGTTTAAGTGTATAATTCAGTAATATTTTGATAATAGAACGTTAACCACTATTTCACTTCATACACAAACTTGTAGGTAAATGTATGACATTCAATTATTTACAGTGAAACTTTGGACATGAAAACAGGATTCATGTTAAATATTGGTCTTCACAACCGGCGACCCAAGAAGTTCAGCTTCATTGCCGCTGCAATCGGGATGAAAATGCATCTGGAAAGGTAGCTTTCATGACAGTGTACAAATAATGACGCTGTTTATTTTTACCCTGGTGACAACTAACATTTCTGACATCTGTTGAAACTGCATGCACCCCATATATATTTTCAGCTATTCCGCTGCCTCACCAGACTTTGTGTGTGCCAAAGTGCCACCTCTGCTCGCAGATCGTGCGATAAAATGGGGAAGCAGTGTCGTAGAGACGTCATTGCTGCAAGAGAATGCGTTGAGGTATTGAGTTGTTGGTCAATGTGTATGGTATACGTGCAATGGTATTCATAACATAAAGTTTTGGATAATAAAAATACTTATGATATTTTCAACATATATTGCAGATGTACAACCCTTACTGAATAATGTACTATTCAATATTTTAGGAACACGCTTTAGACGTGGCCAAACTGACCCCCTCACAAGTGTGCTTAGGAGATGTTACCTACGAGCAGTTATCTGGTGTGTAACGTTTCAATAATACAACTCTCACACTGATTTCAATAGGATTAAATTTGGGCAAGGAACCAAGTAGGGTTTTCTTTCAAATACATCCGCTAACTAGTAGCAAAATTTGCGAGTAAACTTAATACGCTGTATGATGTATCACACAGATGAAAGCAGCACCTCGTCTTCTAGCACTTAGCCTGGTGACTGCACTGGTGCCAGTACACTCAGCATGGCGGATACTATGGAATATGAGCATGACGATGATGCTCTGAAAGTGAAGCAGCTCTAGTGACTCTTCCAAATCATAATCTAATCCTATGGAACACTAAAGATACTCTTTAATATAGAGCAGCATGAAAATATTCACAGTACATGACATGAACGACTATGTTTGTTAGGTATTGCGTTGGTGTGGGACAACACCCAAATTGAGCAGTGGTCCATGATAAGGGGGCATGATCTGGGCAAATGCTTTTGCAGTGGCAAATAGAGTAAACTACGATGACAAAGATCGGAAAAATCTTGTACTCAGGGTACTAGTACTGGTTTACAACATCTCAATGAAATTTGAAAACCAAAATATATTCATGTTGGTGTTCATATATTCATTAAATTTTTGTACAGGCAACAGACATACCACTCGGAAATTTCCTGCCAACCCAGGAGGACTACTCCTCTATTCGGCACAGGATGGAATACGTTGTGTCGTCCATCTTGAAGCAGTACCTCCCACGCTTCTCCAACGTGCAGCACCACCCCCACATTCCTCACCCCTACAGCCGACAGTCTGCTATTAAAAGCAGAGTTGTGACTTTATTCACTGCTACCTTTGTACTTCATTGCAATTCAATTAATACCCATTTTTAAACAGAGGGACATTTATGCAGGGAATTGCATCGTATTGTGTTTCCGCATTAGTAAACAAATATAGTGGAATAATATTGCTTTTTACACAACAGTTCAACATCGGTATTATCCATGGCGATCCCAGCACCACGGACGGAGCCATTTGCACCAGGTTGTAGTCTGCAGGAGTATGTGCCAAACACGCCTGCGGGTCCACTGCCAACGCCTTGTCATTGTGATGAAGGAGCGCACGAACGTCTGGTGGATGCACAAATCGCACGCAATGCCCACACCAACCCATGGTTAGGCTGGAGGGACTAGTTCCTGTGCCACAGGAATTTCATCATCATGGACTTATGCTTCAACTAAGTATACATTTTTAATTACATAGTAAGTTGCTAACCCCATACCAACATAATTTTCCTATCGATAATGAAGATGTAAATACAAACAAATTGGGTACTCATGCCATACATGTACATGGGGATTTACAAATGTAAACCATGTACACATTTCATGTGTTGATGCACACTGCAATGAACCTGCAATTTACAATGCCAGGACATCTTCAAGTTGATGTACAGCAATAACTCGTCGGGGGAAAGGGCAACTCTGATGCATATCCGGAACAGATTCGGCCACAAACATGTCACTGCAATGGTCCTGACGGCTTCATTCATCACGTGGAGCTTGTTCACTTCAGCACCACTGGCCTTGTCGTCATCCTTGCACGAGTCTCTGCACAAATTGGCTTCAACCATCGGTAGGTAATGCTGAAGTGTTGATGCTCTGTTATGTTTGTTATAAACGCATGTACTTTGTTTGCCGATGTGTGCATGGTGTAGTCTTTTAGGTTGATATTTATTTGTCCAGTGAATCGCGTGTGGTCTGCACCCCCTGGGTGACGTCAACAACATAATTGACGACACAATTGATCATGATGAGGAGTGGGATCTGGACACCGACTCTGACATATCCGATGACCTGGAAGAAGACTATACTCAGGAAAGCCCCTCGAACGACCTCAGGTATTGCATCTGCAACCGAAGAGTGTACATAGTTTTACTATCATAACATTCGCAGATTCCTTCAATTATTCTTAGGACAGATTAGATGCAACAAATGTCAGAAATGCATGACGCGTTTATGTTATGTGTTTTGGGGGTGTACTTTGGTTGACCTTAGCATTCCCTTACCTCCTGCAGGACAAACCCAGGACATGGTCCAATGTTCTAACATGGCATGTCATCTTAAACGGTGGTATCACCTTCGTTGCGTTGGTCTAAAGAAAGCCCCAGCAGAGGATGAGGACTGGTACTGGTGTGAGGAATGCAAGGTGACTTTTTATTGCCTTTGGTATATGATCAACTCGCATTGGCATTCATTACATTTTTGGGATGGCCAAATCTAAATTGTAGGTTCCTTGGGCCCTTGAGTAGCGAAATCGTCCAGTGGTTTGGAACACAACAGTGGTACATAATATCATGATTATTACAGTGTATATTCGATATCTTCTGAATGCTGGTACACCCGTACAAGTATTGTGATGCGTATTAACTCAACAATACTGCGCATTTCGTGTATGAGTCAATAAGCCTAACAATGTTTGTACCAGCGTAGCAGTGTTTTGAAGACATCGGTTACTAGTGCAGAAATGAGCATACCAACCGGTCACATTTAGCTTCCTGCCGCTGTAGGAAGCTAAATGGCCAGGGGGAGGGGGGGGGGGGACTAGACGCTTTGATGTATCCGAGAATGAATCCCCCTCACGCCCTATCATCCATGCCAAAATATGTTACACGTAATTCAGACAATATATCATACTATTGAGCCAGTGTCTTTCATTGATAAACATGGAAACAATATCCAAGTATATAGTATCCGAGCAAACAAAAAATATGTTTGTTGTCGAACTATTTCTTGTTAGTTCGACAACAAACAGAGTTTGACGCCGATTATGGATAAGTGTCAACCGGCGATTCGAAATAACTTTACCACAACATTAACACGTAGTAGCGCCGCCGTTCATATCCCAAACGATTCGCAAGGAAGTTAGGAATGTTTTTTATCTTGTTAGCACAACGTACTCAGGCACATAATACATATTTTGCACATCTCCCAGACCAGCCGCCATATTCAATGTCAAGGTCAAGTGAAACGTTTTTGGTAAAATGCATACTGTGAGTTATTTTGAGTCCTGCCAATTCAACCAGAGATGAGTCGAAAAATGTTTCACAGTTTTCAATGAGAATCACGTGAATAGAAAACGTCATAAATCACATACACGGACTTATATGAATACACTGAGTCAAAAATTATTAACGTGTCCAAATATACAGACAATGACAGCCACTCCCAAAAGAGTACACCATGTACTAAGACACCAGTACAACCCCCCCCCCCCCAAATATCTCAACTCACACGTTTGGTGCATACAGATATGACGCCCGTTTGTGCCATAAAAGAACATGAAATCTGGCTTTTTGCCATTGCGGATCGCACTCTCAACACAAGGTTGACACGGTTGACAAGGTTGACGGGCGTGACGATCGAGACAGAACTACGCAGCTACTGCAAGGAAGCCTCGAAACGGGAACTACAGAAGGAGAAACTGGAGGGATTTTCATGAAAAGTTACCTGCCGGAGGCCTCCGAGACTTGCCCTGCAACAATCCTTTGCCTCAGACAAACCCTAGGATTGAGCAATAGGTAACATACTTTTGTTCACTGTTACAAAATGTTAATGATTGTTGCTACAAATATACATAGGTTAGTTTAAGTGTATGATTCGGTAATATTTTGATAATAAAACGTAAACCACTATTTCACTTCATACACAAACTTGTAGGTAAATGTATGATATTCAATTATTTACAGTGAAACTTTGGACATGAAAACAGGATTCATGTTAAATATTGGTCTTCACAACCGGCGACCCAAGAAGTTCAGCTTCATTGCCGCTGCTATCGGGATGCAAATGCACCGTCAGGGAGCACCTGGAAAGGTACCATTCATGACAGTGTACAAATAATGACGCTGTTTTTTTTACCCTGGCGACAACTAACATTTCTGACATCTGTTGAAACTGCATGCACCCCATATATATTTTCAGATATTCTGCTGCCTCACCAGACTTAGTGTGTGCCAGAGTGCTCTGCTCGCAGATCGTGCGATAAAATGGAGGAGCAATGTCGTAGAGACGTCATTGCTGCAAGAGAATGAGTTGAGGTATTGAGTTGTTAGTCAATATGTATGGTATACGTGCAATGGTATTCGTAACACATAAAGTTTTGGATAATAAAAATACTTATGATATGTTCAACATATATTGCATATGTATAAGAATAATGTACTATTCAATATTTTAGGATCCCTCCTTTCCAAATCATAATCTAATCCTATGGAACACTAAAGATACTCTAATAATAATAATCTAATAATATAGAGTTCACAGTACATGACATGTATGGTCCATTGAGCAGCGATCCAGACATCATGAGGGGGCATCTGGGCAAATGCTTTTGCAGTGGCAAATAGAGTAAACTACGATGACATAGATCGGGTTAGTCTTGTACTCAAGTTACTAGTACTGGTTTACAACATCTCAATGAAATTTGAAAACGAAGATATATTCATGTTGGTGTGCATATATTCATTAAATTTTTGTACAGGCAACAGACATACTCCTCGGAAATTTCCTGCCAACCCAGGAGGACTACTCCTCTATTCGGCACAGGATGGAACACGTTGTGTCGTCCATCTTGAAGCAGTACCTCCCACGCTTCTCCAACGTGTAGCACCACCCCGACATCCCTCACCCCTACAGCCGACAGTCTGCTATTAAAAGCAAAGTTGTGAGTTTATTCACTGCTACCTTTGTACTTCATTGCAATTCAATTAATACCCATTTTTAAACAAAGGGACATTTATTCAGGGAATTGCATCGTATTGTGTTTCCGCATTAGTAAACAAATATAGTGGAATAATATTGCTTTTTACACAACAGTTCAACATCGGTATTATCCATGGCGATCCCAGCACCGCGGACAGAGCCATTCGCATTGGTTGTAGTCTGCAGGAGAATGTGCCAGACACGCCTGTGGGTCCACTGTCAACGCCATGTCATTGTGATGAAGGAGCGCACGAACGTCTGGTGGATGCACAAATCGCACGGAATGCCCACACCAACCCATGGTCTAGGCTGGAGGGACTAGTTCCTGTGCCACAGGAATTTCATTATCGTGGACTTATGCTTCAAGTAAGTATACAGTCTGAAGTACATAGTAAGTTTCTAACCTCATACCAACAAAATTTTCCCATCGATAATAAAGATGTAAATACAAACAAATTGGGTACTCATCCCACACATGTACATGGAGATTTACAAATGTAAATCATGTACACATTTCATGTGTTGATGCATACTGCAATGAACCTGCATTTACAATTTCAGGACATCTTCAAGTTGATGTACAGCAATAACTCGTCGGGGGACAGGGCAACTCTGATGCACATCCGGAACAGATTCGGCCACAAACATGTCACTGCAAGGGTCCTCACTGACGGGTTCAATCATCACGAGCAGCTTGTTCATTTCAGCACCACAGGCCTGTCTTCATCCTTGCTCTCCATTTCCTTGGTTGTGACAACATTGATTACCTCCCCGACACAGCGGAGAGCACAGAAGTCTCTGCACAAATTGGCTTCAACCATCGGTAGGTAATGCTGAAGTGTTGATGCTCTGTTATGTATGTTATAAATGCATGTACTTAGTTTGCCGATGTGTGCATGGTGTAGTCTTTTAGATTGATATTGTTTTGTCCTGTGAATCGCGTGTGGTCTGCACCTCCTCTGGGTGACGTCAACAACATAATTGACGACACAATTGATCGTGATGAGGAGTGGGATCTGGACACCGACTCTGACATATCCGATGACCTGGAAGAAGACTATACTCAGGAAAGCCCCTCGAACGACCTCAGGTATTGCATCTGCAACCGAAGTTAGTGTACATAGTTCTACTATCATAACATTCGCAGATTCCTTCAAATATTTTTTAGGACAGACTAGATGCAATAAATGTCAGAAATGCATGATGCGTTTATGTTATGTGCTTTAGGGTGTACTTTGGTGGGGTGTATTTTGGTTGACCTTGGCATTTCCTTTCCTCCACCAGGACAAACCCAGGACATGGTCCAATGTTCCAACATGGCATGTCATCTTAAACGGTGGTATCACCTTCGTTGCGTTGGTCTAAAGAAAGCCCCAGCAGAGGATGAGGACTGGTACTGGTGTGAGGAATGCAAGGTGACTTTTTATTGCCTTTGGTATATGATCAACTCGCATTGGCATTCATTACATTTTTGGGATGGCCAAATCTAAATACGATTTGTATCTTATTGAAAGGAGACCCACTCTTCCGTGTTCTGCACGTGCAGTCGCGAAATTGAAGGATCACCAAAGTTAATCTGTGGCAATGAGAATTGCCCTTTTGGGCGTTTCTTTCATCAGCAGTGTGTGGCATCTCCACCAGAAATGGTAGTAATAATGAATTGTTATTATATGGATACGCGTATGTGTACCATATCACACAAGTATGGTACCACGGCATATGTTAAACTTTTGCCGGATCCAGTAGGGTAAACCGCCAGTGTGTGCTTCCTATGCAGAGTCTTTCCTATCACTACCCGTTGCCGTGGTTTCAAACTTGGTGGAAGATTCTTCCCTTCTCGAATGGCTGTGTACATCTTATCGACATCCAAGGTGTTTGTGTTGAGAATGCGATGCGCAATGGCAAACCGCCGGATTACATTTTATAGCGCAAACGGGTGTCATATTTGTATGTACCAAACGTGTGAGTTGAGATATTTTTTTAGTGATTTTTTTCTACTGGTGTCTTGGTACATGAGATACTCTATTGGGAGTGGCTGTCACTGTCTGTATATTTGGACACGTTGATCATTTATGACTCAGTGTATTCATATATGTCTGTGTATGTGATTTATGACATTCTTTATTCACTTGATTCTCATTGAAAATTGTGAAACATTTCTCAACTCATCTCTGGTTGAATTGGCAGGACTCAAAATAACTCACAGTGCGCAATTTACCAAAAAACGTGTCACTTGACCTCGACATTGAATAGGCCTATGGCGGCTGGTCTGTAAGATGCAGAAGTTGCACAATTTCTGAAGCTGTGAAAACTTGGCATTATTTGCCTGAATACGTTGTGCTAACAAGATAAAAACATTCCTAACTTCCTTGCGAATCGTTTGGGACATGAACGGCGGCGCTACTACATGTTAATGTTGTGGTTAAGTTATTTTGAATCGTCGGTTTACACTTATCAATAATCGACGTCAAACTCTGTTTGTTGTCGAACTAAACAAAAAACCGAGTCCATTATTCAATTTTCAAAGGCTGGTGTCGGGCAAAATCGAGAAGGTTTGATGGAACTTCAGAACCCCCATATATGGCCATAAAGGGGTGGAATCAGGTGTTCCGGAAAGAGTGAACATTTCCTGCCCCACATGTGGTATCCGTCATGAGTTCCAAAACATTAACTTGCAAACAGGTCTTGCTGCATACTGGTGACATGTAGCATTTCCTGCCCCACATGTTGCACAATGCAAACATGTCTTGCTGCATCGATGTCCGTAATAAAAGTTCTAAGCTTTTCACAAGGTTGGAAAGTGAAACATAAACCCCCAACATCCCGAAGAGATTTCTATATCTACACTTGCTGATAATGAATATGTTTTAACTATTGTGATAAGTTAGCAATATTAACTTATCAATAATATTACTACCTGTATAAAATTCTATACCAGACAAATGCTTTACCTTGTTTAGTCCAATAATCAACATTTCTTACCTTAAGGGTGGGCATCGCCTGGCATTTGGGAATATCTTTATTGTTCTACTACTTCATGTTTGTATTGATAATGTCACCATATAAACACCAATTAATAACGAGGTCGATCTTCCATTCATCTACATGCTTCGTTGTGAAACTTTAAGGAGAGTGAGGCGACGTGATATAGATCACCAGCCGAGACTTACTTGTGATGATGTCCATGAATATGTAGTATCTACCAATTTTTTACAAACAAACTTAGCAGATCTAGCAAATTTGTCTACATAATCATGCGGCATACAAATTATCTCACTTGCTTCAGCGGTCGGTGCACATGAGCGGATCACGTTGTATGTGCTACAGTGACCGCGACTCTACTCAGTCGGATTAGCGATCTGACATTCCTCAGTTTTTTTTAACTCATAGGAAATCATGTCATTCACCCAACTCAGAAAATTTAGCAAGCAAAGGATTGATTGTTGCGGCACGATGCTTTCATTGTAATGCATTAAGGATTGACTGCGGGAAACGAACCAAACACTAGTGAGCCGCTCTCCCATTCATTTGTAATGTGAACATAAAAGTAACAAAATCAGCAAGACTACCTAACTCTTCTTTCTGAAACTTCATTAACAGAGATATGTATAGCCATGGATGATGAACCGAGACATGTTTCTATAAAAATAATCACTGCGATTGTACAAATTGATGATTATAGATATCACTTTTACACGCGCCAGCAAACAACGCGTAGTATCTTCAGCGTTACAAACAAGCCGTTGTTGGTATGTACGCTTTGTTGTGTGACCATCCAATAGATGCATATGCTACATAGCAAACGCGACATTGTGATAAATCCGACATGTGTCGGTTTTTCCGCGTGGAAAAACCGACATATGTTGGTTTTTCTACAGCAAGAAAATCCCCTGTGGAAAAACGACATGCATGGCAAAAGCGACATATTGCTGTAGGACTGTTATAGAGAAACAGACATATCGACCATACACGTGAAATAAGCAACACATTACTGCGAGGCTGCAGCAGTACTTAATAATCTAAGCCTATGGCAAAACCGACATGGTGAGACATCACATAGGCACGATCAGAAATCAAGCTGATGACTGACGATTCGTGGCTTATAAATTTATTACGAGTAGTCTAGAATATATATCATTTTCATCATTATGACCCACTTGCGCAGACATATAACATCAAACTTTATGCACATATGATATAGAACCGTGACATTTAGCAGATTTGTGGATATACGGAAAGCCAGTGGGGACAAAAGAATTGGGAAATCCGCAGTATTAAACCATGGTTTACCACGTAATACATATAGATCGTAGGCCTATATACGATGGTAACTTGGTAACTTTCAGATCAGAGGCCTAGATCTATATACGTAGATCATAGACCTATATAAGATGGTAACTTTCAGAATATTAAACTATTATGTAGTCTAATACTATTATTATTTGAGATTCCATTTGTAATATTAAATACAAAACAATTCCACTTTTCCAACAAAATACTTCTGACCAGTCAAATAGGTTCGTGAAAAGACAGTAGCCATGAAATAACAGAATGGGCGATAAAGGGTGGTGCATGTCGGGTTTTCCACGGCCGTGGCATATGCGATCACTGCTGTTCGGTTTTTCGCCATGTCGGTTTTGCTATGCTACACATATACGACATGAATTTTTGCGAGAGGAATACATTAGGCGGATTTGGTGCACCCGAGCGCAACTCACCAGTGAGCTTTACTAGCATTACTAGTTGTCCGCAGTAGAAAATAATCCTGCCGTTGAGCATGTTTTGACCGTACCGGCCCAAGTACCGTACACTGCTCCTTAATACTACTCGTCCACTGAAAACATACCATTTAATCCGTCTCGCACCTATTTAATCCTTAATGAATATAGAGGGAGGCGCAGGATATGATACTTGGGCCACTGTACCTTGTCTTGAGAAATAAGTCACAAAAAGACATTTGAAAATGACAATTATCAGACAATTAATCATATTTAGTCGAGAACGAAGTCTCGGTTGGTGATCCTTGATGGCTATATGTCGCCACAGTAAATTCTGGTGCCATATTAATCATGGATGCAGTTGAGGAGCATGCCAGAAAATGGACAAAGCGAGAAAAGGCAGAAACTGATTCTCTGTCAGAATGGGTCAAACAGATTAGGTCATTGGTAAACAAACGCATTAATGTTTTGTCAAAGTCAGTTAGTACTAAATACAGCTCTGTCTTCAATGATCCCGTGGTTACTAATAGTTTGTTGAAACTTCAAGAAAGGTTCGTCATTGTCCCTGCAGATAAAGCTTCTAATAATGTTGTTTTTGTTTGTAAAGCATACTATATACAGTGTCTGTTTGACGAACTGGGTATTGCCAACAATACTAATTCCAATAGTACATACCAAGCCATTACCGTGCCCAAACAGGATATCTTATCAAATCATGTCTGTATTGCAATCGTTTGGTATTACTACCTCTTGTAAAGATTCTAATCTACCAAACTTATATTGGATCCCAAAGTTGCACAAAAATCCACACAAACAAAGATATATTTCAGGTTCAGCGTCATGTTCTACCAAAGCCCTTTCTAAAATATTAACTGTTATATTGTCTAAAATTAAACAGGGTCTCCAAAAGTACTCTGAAACCATCTATTCTAGAAGTGGTATAAACCAAATGTGGATATTAAAAAATTCCAAATCTTTATTGGAATATCTACATCTACTAATCCCAAATTTGGTGATTATTTGGATGTCATATATCCTAAGGAACTTGAAATTAAAGATACTACAGACTCCGCTAATTTTTCCAACTATCTAGACCTGAGGTTGGAGATTGATAATGATTCTAACCTGTCAACTAGATTATATGACAAACGTGATGATTTCAATTTTTCCATAGTCAATTTCCCTTTTCTAAGCAGCAACATTCCTATGTCACCGGCATATGTCGCTATTAACATTTTTAAAGCCAAACTCAAAACCCGCCTTTTCCACACTGCTTACTGCTTGTAATAATATAGGTCATGTTTCCAATTTCTGTTTTGTGTCAAGCGCTGCGAGATGGTTGTTTGTACTATTATATGCGCTATACAAAAATAAACTATTATTATTATTATTATTACACACTTTCAAAAGTAACTTCTATCAAAACATTTGATTTCTCCACTTTGTACACAACTATACCTCATTCTGAACTGAAGTCTCAGCTTAAAAAACTATTCAATAATCAATTTTTCTCTAAAAAGGGACAACGTCGATACCACAATATTGTAGTTAAATATAATACCGCTTATTTTGTTGAAGGTGACTCTGATGCCCCATACAAATATACTGAAATAGATGTGGTAAATATGGTTAATTTTCTGATTGATAATATTTTTGTGGAATTTGGTGGTCGAATATTTCAACAAACTATTGGTATTCCCATGGGTACAAACTGTGCACCATTATCGGCAGACCTGTTTTTATACTCATATGAATCAGATTTTATCCAACATTTACAACGAGGAGGTTCTAAGAAACTAACATGTAATTTTAATTTCACTTTCCGATACATAGATGATGTATTGTCGCTAAATAATCCCAAATTTGGTGATTATTTGGATGTCATATATCCTAAGGAACTTGAAATTAAAGATACTACAGACTCCGCTAATTTTTCCAACTATCTAGACCTGAGGTTGGAGATTGATAATGATTCTAACCTGTCAACTAGATTATATGACAAACGTGATGATTTCAATTTTTCCATAGTCAATTTCCCTTTTCTAAGCAGCAACATTCCTATGTCACCGGCATATGGTGTGTTTGTTTCTCAACTTATACGCTATTCCAGAGCTAGTTGCAAATATGAGGACTATGTCTATCGAAGTGCCCAACTAGTCTCTAAACTGCTGCGACAAGGATATGTTTTACCAAGACTTATAGCTGCGTTTAAGAAATTCTATGGACGTCATCATGATCTGGTTGATAAATACAGCAAATCCATGTCTGCCATGCATGTTAATTTTGGGGAATTCATGACGGGTGCCACTAGTGGGGCAGGAAATGCTCACTCTTTCCGGAACACCTGATTTCACCTCCTGATGGCCATTTTTGGGGGTTCATGAGTTTCCCTGTCATTTTTGTTTTCTCTCACTTCGTATGCCTGATATGACTTTCTGTCCCCGGACTATGAGATTGGATTGCTCGGAATACTTAATACTGGGTATTGATTCCACGTCTATGGATGTTCGCAAGTTCACCTTTATATTTACATTATAAGTGAATGGAGAACTGGCGCGTTCCAGACTCGGGATTTTACATGCAGTTCGTCCTCAACATATGCAGGATACAAATTTGAAATAGTCCAGACTTTTGACGCCGTGTATAGGCCTTCTGCGAAAAAAAGCAACTGGATAAAATTGCTTGGATTTACCCGTCATTTTTCGCATCATTCGCAGTAAATTCAACAAACCAATTTTCGTTTATTCAATCGTCCAGAAAAACAATAGGTTTCGTGTCTGTACAATATCGATTGTTCAATATCGCAAAGATGCCAATTGGCCATCTGGGTTGCTATGGGAACTAAAATCGAAAGGTCGTGATCTTAGCTTAAGACATGCGATTTTAGTTAACGTCAATTCTGGTTATTTTTTAACGTCAATTCTGACTAAAATTGGTCCGATATTTTTTTTTTTCAAATCTGTAAACACAATTGTAATATCATGGAAGAACACGAGCGAATTATTATACGTGTAATCTTTTATTATTATTAGTTTTGTTGCCATAACAGTCAACGCGTAGAGAAAGTGGAATTCTTGCTAAGAAGCAAACATGATTCCAGAATCTGGTAATTCATAAACTGCAGCAAGATATCCCAAGGGAACAGTCGCGGAGGACAAAGGTCATTTACAAAGACCGGAAAATCCGCTAGCAAAAGAACCCGAGATATCGATGAGGATTCTTGCTGTCGATATCATGTAATTTCTCTCGTGACGCTGATTAAGCCTGTATCACATCAAGATTGAAAAGGGAATCGAAGTTATGTTCCAGAAAGTCAATGTCCAATGAAAGACTTCATCACGGATATCATGGTGAACAAATATACGCCTGTTACATCATACATATGATTTGTATGTATGGTGTAACTGTAAAACAAGATTTTTATTGTATCAACATGTGATGAGTGAAAAAAATATACAAAAAAAACGCCTGGAATAAACATATAATACAGATTACACATCTCGATGATATTCCAACTAACTATGTTGTTATAATTCCAATGTGTACGAGCTATGGACAGTACAAGATTTGAGCAACATTCATTGACTCCGGTGGTAGTGCCTCGCCAACCTCGCAGTATCAGATTAACGACAATAAGCCCTTTGCCGAGTGCACTCGTAGATTACGAGTCATTCCTCGGGTGAAAGAATGTTGTGTCCTTGGGGTAGACTTGGCTTGGGGGAACATTATCCAGCATAAAAAACGATTTTCTCAGCACAGATAAGATGTCGTTTCCTGGGAAGTATGGTTTGCAAGACACGTTATCAGCAGGGTGTTTCGAGATTGGAGTACACTATCATGGCACATTTAGACATGTGACACATTTTATTGTCTTTGAATTAGACATCATACGAGCACGCTCAGTTCTGTCAACAAATGATGTATCATACGCCATTCCAGCGTACTCTGGTTTGAAACGCAAGTATATAATACACTGAAAGTTGATGTATTGTATATCAATGTACAATTTTGTTGTTTTATAAACATGATGTTAGACATCTATCAGTCCGCTATGTTATATACTTATTTCACAACTATAACCATTTTAACGTTAAAACAAAACCCAGTGAGACAACATCTATGAAATGTTGTTTTTCACATGTAACCGGTTGGATAAATCAACATTCTAATCCATTCGAAGAAAGGTAACTACCTAGATATTAGTAATCTGTATGGAACAATTCTGCTGGGATTCACACAAGACGGCAACCTTCGCATGGCAATAGTTCATCCGTCGTCTTGCCAATTAATCATGATTGAGTAATGCGTTTTACAACTAAGCCGAACATGACTTGAAAAATAAGGCACAGCATGTGACTGGTATCGTGTATAGGGGTGACATTTATCATTCATGTAAATACAAGAAGCCATATGTAAATGCCGTGCGACTAGAATAGATATAGATCCGTGTCCAAATAACCACTCTTATAGCGAAAATACACGTTAGACACTGCAGCCAATATCAAGTGCAATGTAAGTATCAATCTATTACCACCAATACATGTACAGTCAAATTTTGCTGATGCCAATAACAAATGTAAAATATTTTGCTGATGCCAATAACAAATGTCATCAGGGGCAGACAGTGTGTTAAATGTAGTTGTTTCTATTTTACACCTGATGGAATTAGTATACACCTGCCCAACAACCCATGAAAACATTCTCAGCGATCAAAGCTGTAGCTCTATCTGTTCTGTCCAGTGTCAGGCAAAATCTGGAAAATCATGATCCTTCATATATTACTATAAGAGGATGAGTCAAGTGCTCCAGTTAGCAATGTATTCGCCTACACACATGTCACGATTTCCCATGAATAAAAACGCAAAAGTAGTCTTGCAGAATTTTTCTCATTTTTCAACGAGATCATGACCACGTCTACAGAAAAGCCAGACCATGCCTAAGGAAACATGGCCTAAGAGAACGAATCTTCTGGGACATGTTTATGGTGAGAACGAATCACATGCCGCTTGTGCCACCGCAGTACGACAGAAGCTCTAATGCTTTGGTGGCGTTGATCTTCATCATCTTACGACGTCTGTTGGAATTGGCGCCTTTGTTGGCGACAAAAATTGAACTGTTTCCCATATGTTTATCGGTCATTCACATCTTTAAGGATATCCTGTCTGGGTTTGTACTTGACAGGTACGCGGGCAGTGTCCTTTTTTGGACACCCCCGTGTGGCTGACTTCCTAACTCCGTACAAGCCGTATTCATCTTGTTCCAGTACAAATCAGTGACCTATGGTCTCGTGTGTTTTTCGCAACTACCTGAAGGAGAAACCATACCATAGCGATTAGTACCATAACTTTTATAAAGATGAAAACTCGAGACCTCAACCTCTCACCCCACTTCATGATGGGATGTTGATACATACATATATGTGCTTTTGGTATATCACACAAACAAATTCAGTCAACTCGTTGTACGAATATTTGTTTGAATTATTCATGTACATCGAGTAATATAAGTCTGATACATGTATATGCTTGGCAATAGAGAAATACAATCCCGATGTGTTTACTGTGTCCACCAGTATTGATTTATTTTATTCAATACACGGGACAGGTATTAGTTGGGAATAAATACCTCTCAGAGAGGTATTTATTACAAAAAAATACCTGCTCGAGACGATGGAATCATGCACTATGAACATGGAACCGATAACCAAGTGTAATTCCCAGCGAACAAAACCGAGTCCATCACCAATCTCTCCAAAAAAATTGATGTAACACAGCATACACACCCAAATATAGCTACAGGGAGGTGTAATCAGGTGTTCCGAGCGATTGGGCGGGGGGGGGGGTTATCTTTTGCAACATTTAACATTTAACAACATTTTTTTTCAAATATGCTATGAATTCGGAGTTTGTAAAATATATACCGTGTATGTGGCCAGTGAGGTTCTACTCTATTCGTAACAGTATTACATTAACTGAAATCATGTTCAAAACAACTATCGGTTATATAATTACGAATGTGAACCTAATGCTGAAATTAGAAGCAGATTCTGCGCATCTCCAATATTTCTTGATCTCGCCTGTTTCGGACCGATGGTTCGAAACTTTCATAACTCGCCGACATACATTGTATACGTACATATCTAACCAAAATATATTTGTATGTTATCGCTTTCCGTGGAACGCCTGTGTAGTCTTGACGCCAACTAGTTTATTTTGATTTTATCATTAGAAAAAAAGATAACACGTGGGGGCCCAAGTATCATACACTACGCCTTCCTCTATATTCAATAAGGATTAAAAAGGTGACAGACGGATTAAATGGCATTCATTTAGTGGACGAGTAGTATTAAGGCGCAGTGTATGATACTTGGGCCCATGTGGGTAATATTTCAAAGCACTCGGTTTTTTGGGCAAAGTGTTAGCAGGTGCTCTACGGATAATTAAATTTCTAGCATTTCACGCGATCAGATAATCCGACTAACATTTAAGCTGCCGCGAGCTAAATAGATGTGTAAATGCATACGGCTGACTTAAAGTGGCTCAAACGGTTTTTAATGAAGACAATAACAAACCTAAAACATTTTGGAATAAAAACAACGACCGACAAAATAATTCATCCAAAACCGACCAGAAACTGAAAGCCACACTGATTTGACTAAAAGTAGTCCCATGACGATGAGCATGATAATGACCGATAATCTGGCGGAATATGCCAATAATGTCTGGTAAGGACGTAGTGATCATCTGAGCATGGTCAGAGTTATTTTTTTTCAATATTTAGAGAATACAAGTAACCAACAATCAGTTTCACCTCAATAAACGCATCGTCTGATTCACATTTCCTGTGTTCTGTAAAAAACTGTCGAATTCCAAGTTTTCATGTACCAGAACGACCGACGTGCATGCGCAAATCAGAGCGGTCATGTAATCACACAAAACGAAGTTTGCAGTCATTGTTTAAATTTTACAAGCCTGTCGTTTATACATGGTTAATATTCAACAAATCATTGCAATATTGATAAAAATACCAGATTATTGAACCAGACAGTGCACTGCTGAAAGGATACTTCCGGATTATGTCTGGATATAAGGGCGTGGCTTGCCCTATACAGGTAGCCTTATACTAACAGATAATTGCACTGGGTTACTGTCAGTCCTCATACTCTTTAATTTAATATACAAAATTCTTATTTTAGGACAAGAAGCACTTGACTTTACACTCTGCCCACTTGGAGATCAACAAAACAGACACTTGTCAGTATTTTGAGGACTTCATGTCGCTGCTCCGCTCACCGCTGACCTTGTCAATAACTTTCATTTTTTGAAGAGAAAATCAGTTACTGTAAACCAATTTATTTTCGCGACCAAAGTGAAACATCTTAATAGCCTTCCAATTTCGCGCCTTAATGTAATTAACTAGCATGTATAAAACATTTGGTCGGGCTTTGTTTCTATTCCAAAATGTTGTGTCTTAGGTTTGCTGTTGGCATCATCAAAATCTAGTATTGACGGTAAAAGGTTGATTTTTACACGCTTAAGTTCGTGAATGCAGTTTCATGAATGCATTATTTCAGCACATCAGCTAAACACTGGATGGCGAGATGTTCTGCATAAACTCCATCCATCCTAATGTCTCACAAAACCATCTTCATTTTCACTCTCTAGCTTGTTATTCACGCCAATGTAGTTCAGGTATGTGGATGTTTTTTTTAATACCCGGGGCAGACAGAGTGTAAAATGTTGTTGTTCGTACTGTACGCTAAAATTCCGATTGAACAATTTATAAATCTGAAACGAACCTCACGGTATAG
Organism: Terebella lapidaria; assembly: GCA_949152475.1. Taxonomy (NCBI): domain Eukaryota; kingdom Metazoa; phylum Annelida; class Polychaeta; order Terebellida; family Terebellidae; genus Terebella; species Terebella lapidaria. The sequence continues at coordinate 77,502,037 of OX424555.1, forward strand.
GTTATGACACGTATATGTAGCGTGTGCGTGTTCGGTAGCGTGCTACACACGCTCAGCCATAATGACATTCTGGGTAAACCTTGTGACCATCAACTGCGCATATGGGCGAGACTACTGAATAACGAGACCTTGTAACCCACTTTACCAACTTTATTGGAGACAGCACGATTGGTAATAGTGTTCAGGTAAAAACATGTAAAATATGCAATAGTGTAAAATATGTATATATATAGCCAGCCCTAAGAAAATGTAAGGGTCCCGCTCTTCACTCAACAAAAACCCTAAAACATCCCACTAACTGCCGCTGTATGGACCCCCGCTGTCGACGAGGTGCCGGACTAAACCCGTCTCTCACCCGCCCGTCCCTGCTAGCACATAGCTACCCCCACATTCAGCGACGTCAGCTAGCAGTATCTGGATTCCTACGGCAGCCCGCCCCTACTGAGCGGTAGGGGTAAGTTAGACGGAGCAGCCTAACACAGCGTACCCGTTCTCCTCGGCAGCCTGTTCCTGCTAAGCGGCAGCGGTAGATTAGACGGAGCAGTCTAATGGTGGGAACTGTGGTCAGACGAAGCAGTCTGAGTGTGTCTCCCTAGCTCTCTGGTCTGTTGGCTTTATATAGCCAGCCTCGCGTACGGCGCTGCCGGACCCAGCCAATGAGCGCCAGCCCAAAACCCATTCAGCCGTGACGACTTGAGCTGACCATAAGTGCTTTCTCCGCCCCGTTATACAATATCGTAAACATCAATAAAACACCGTAGTGAATATGCCGTGAACCAATCAATGATTGTTACACTCACGACTCAATAGTACATGCGCATGGGAAATTTACAACACTAGGAACTCTGGTTTATTCCACACGTTATATTCAGATCACAGTAGCACAAAAACATAATACGTGAGCTTTTGTCACAACACCCCCCTGCTAAATAAAATGTTCGTCCCGAACAGTTCTTTCCACACAAATTAATCGTCGTTGGGTTCCATGGCTGGGAACTGCACTTCTCTGTCGCGCAGACACACTGGTGGTCACGGATCTGGAACCCACACTGTCTCCGCACGGTAGACTGTGCCGTCGGGGAGGGTTGACTCCTCCGTCCGGTAGATGGTTCCCGAACCGAGACGGAACTGGAGTCGGGCGTTCCCGGAAAGGGCTCTTCCCCTAAGAGCCCTCAGAGCAGCTCCAGCTGTTGTAGCCTCCCCGACTCCAGGGGCCTGCAGAAACAGCAGGCGGGGGTCGTACCTGGGGCGCGGTGGCGTGTTCAGAGGGGCCGGGGTGATCCAGCGTGGATTGGGGGACGCGCTCCTCCCTGAGGTTTCCCGCTGAGGGATGATCCCTCTTCCTGGGGTGAGGATATGGTCTGTCTCCGGCTCCCAAGGGGTCCCACGGATGGTGTCTGGCCTGGGGGGCTGAGAGCCAGAGCCGTCTCGGGCGTCTCCAGGGGGTCGAGCGGTGATGACCTAGCTGGTCCTGGTGCCTCGACCTGGCGCTGGTCTGCCTCCGCTGGGATGGATTCCCGAGGGCTCCGCCTCCTGTCGCGATAACTGGCTCCTCCCTGGTTTGGTTCTGTTCCGCGGTTCGGTCGTGTCCGGCGTCCCCTCTGGCGACGGTGATGGCACCAGACATGGCTCTCTAAGGCTCGCTGTTTGTAGAAGGTGTAGTGGCATCCTGGCTCTGGGCAGGTGAGCGACCTCCTGTTGGGCATTCTGTTGGAGACAACATAACATTATTGATCGGTCAGCTTAGTGTCGGTTGACCCTTGGACGCCCCCTTCTTTCTTAGTACCAACCAAAACGTTGCGGTGGCCTGCGCAGTCGTTTGGTCCGGGTAGGACTATCTGGCCTTGTACCACCCCCCGACATTCTTGCAGAGGACACCTCCCCAGGGCTTCCGATACCGGCAGTCTCACCATCTGAGTCAGAGCTACACCCTTGTTGTTGCTGCGGGCCCCGTAGAATAGTACACTGAGTGGCTTTGTCATCGGGCCTACACCCTGTCTGCACTAACCAGCTTGGTGGGTGTTCGGGGCCATGGTATCGCTTAAGGTCGTCCACGTGTACTGTTATAGCCGTAGCATTGGCCTTTTTCTGAATGAGGTAATTAACCTCCCCCACCCTCTTTACAACCAGGAATGGCCCATCATAAGGATAATGTAGCTTCCCTCGGTTCACACGGGGTGGGTAATACCGTAGTACCCAATCACCAACCTGGAAATGGCGCAGGACAGCTCGTTCGTCGAAACACTTCTTTTGCCTCTCTGCAGCCCTACCGAGATTCTCCCTTGCTCGTTCAAAATTTACCCGCATGGCCTCTCTCACCCATTCCACATATTCTACTGGGCAGGAGTAGGGAGGGTCGTTTTCTGGGATTGGAAGGATCAAATCCAAGGGTAAGGTGGTCTCTCTCCCCAACATCATGCGGTTCGGAGTGTACCCTGTGCTTTCATTAAGAGTGGAGCGGTAAGCATTCATCACATACGGGAGGTGATCGTCCCAGTCCTCCTGGTTCTCTTCGCAAACTTTTCATAGCATGGACAGCAGGGTCCTGTTAAAACGCTCCACCTGCCCGTCGGAGCGAGGATGGTAAGTAGCAGTCTTGGTGCTCTTAACCCCCAGCAAGTGGTTGAGTTCATTCATCAAATCTGACCGAAACTCTGGACCCTGGTCAGAATGGATGATTGATGGGGTGCCGAAACGCAGGTATATCTCGGTTACTAACGTGTCTGCGACCGTCGCCGCACGATGGTCGGGTAGGGCAAAAGCCTCTGTCCATTTCGTAAAATAGTCGGAAATGAATAGGATGCAGCTGTTGCCGCTGCTTGACTCCGTCGGTATGCTGAGGATATCTACTGCTACCCTTTCCATCGGGCTACTTACAGCACTCTGAACAAGCGCGTGGTTCTTCTTCCCGCTGCAGTTGTTTCGGAACTGACAGGGTTTGCATTCTCGGCACCATCGCTCAACATCGGCTCTAACCCCGGGCCACCACAGCCTCCTCATTACATTGAAAAGGGTTTTCCGTACACCGACATGTGCCGAGGTTCGATGGCTGTGTAGGTGTTCCAACACGTATTGCCGAGCCGCTGCTGGAGCAACTAGCCGTAACCGCACTTCTGAGTCATCCTGCAAGGCGCACCTACGATAGAGACAGCCATGCTGGACCTCAAGCTCGTCAAACAAGGACCATAACGTGCGTAGGGTGCTGCCCTCTTGGCGTATTTCCTCCCATGGGGGGTGTTCGGCAGCATATACCCATTGTTTGACCTGGCTGACATGCATGTCTTGGTCTTGCCATTCCCGCCAGCGGCCCCATTCACGGTCTGGTAACCAGTTGCTGTCGGTGGCCTGTGGTGCTAGCCCGGAGTCCCCTGTCGTGTCTGGCTGCTGCTGACCCCCGCCAGTAGGGCTTCCCCCGAGATTGATGGCCCTCGTGAGCATATCAGCCCTAGAAGCTTTGGCCTCTTGGCGTTCACACTGGGCACAATCCATGCATGGTTTTCGAGACAGGGCGTCAGCATTTCCATGTTTCCTTCCCGGCCTGTACTGGATTTTGATTGGGTATGTCTCAATGACTTCCAACCACCGGCCTACCTGCCCCTCCGGATTCTTGAAGTTTCTTAACCAGTTGAGCGCTCCGTGATCGGTACGCACTATTGACGACACGCCATAGAGGTAATGATGGAACTGCTTGAGTGCTTCTACCACCGCCAGCAACTCCCTTCTCGTTACGCAGTAACGGCGCTCTTCTTTTGACATACTCCTGCTGTAGTAGGCTAGGACGCGCTCTTCACCGTGCTGACATTGAGACAGGAGGGCTCCAATGCCCACCCCACTGGCTTCTGTGTCCAGAACATAGGGTTGCCCCTGAATGGGAAATGCCAGAACTGGTGCTGTTACCAGAGCCTCCCGGAGCAGGGAAAAAGACTGCTGGTGAGCGTCCCCCCAGTGGAAGACCTCACCCTTCTCGGTGAGTTGGTGCAAAGGCTTGGCTATGTCGGCAAAGCCCTTAATAAACCTCCTGTAATAGGAGCAGAGGCCCAGAAAGCTCCTAGCTTCTTTAAGACGGCGAGGAGTCTGCCATGCCTTGACTGCCTCAATTTTCTTCGGGTCGGTAGCAATGCCTTCTCCTGAGACCACATGGCCCAGGAATTCCACCTTGTCCTGGAAGAGTTGGCATTTGGAGGCGGACACCTTTAAGCCTGCCTCCCCGAGTCGCGTTAGCACTTGGTCTAGTCTGGCTAGATGTGTCTCACAATCTTTAGCAAAGACAATAATGTCATCCAGGTAGACCAAGCAGGTCTCTCAATGCAGCCCATGTAGGACACGCTCCATCAGCCTTTCAAACGTGGCTCCTGCTGAGGTCAAGCCAAATGGAAGCACATTCCATTGGTAGAGCCCTCCGGCCCCAGTACAGAAAGCAGTTTTCTCAGCGTCCGCAGGGTCCAATTCCACCTGCCAGTATCCACTGGCAAGGTCCAGCGTAGAGAAGTACCTGGATCCGGACAGGGTATCTAGGGTGTCGTCAATTCGTGGTAGAGGATAGCTGTCCTTCTTGGTCACAGCATTCAATTTCCTGTAATCTAGGCAAAACCGCCAGCTACCATCCTTCTCCTTAACCATCACCACTGGTGATGCCCAGGGACTAGTCGATTCCCGTATAACTCCCATACCAAGCATTCTCTCCAGTTCTTTGGTGCAGTCTGCCTGTTTGTTGAAAGGGAGCCGCCTGGGCCTTTGTCGTATAGGTAGGGCCTCGCCCGTTGGGATCTTGTGTTTCACATGACCAGTGCGCCCCAAATCATCCTTATTCCGGGAAAAACCTTGCTGTGTTTCAACAGCATCTGGCACCCTGCCTCTTCCGGGGGTAAGTGCCCCCGTATTTCCTGCATTGCAACCTCCAAGTGCAGTACTTGTGACTGCTCGCAGTGGGCATCCTGTACACTGAGAACCCTGGGGGTATCATCCATGCTGCTAACCTCATCGACCGGCACACAAGTTGCGGCACACGTGTGTTTGTACAGTGTTACTGACTTGCCCGAGAAGTTAGCCACCCGTATTGGCACCACTCCTGCCCCAGTATCGACCAGAGTCTTAGCCACCAATACTCCCTCATGCTTAGCCAGGCTGGGAGCATGCTCCAGGACAGCGTTGACAAACGTTGGCTCGCCAGTGACAACGCCCTCTAAGACCTGTTCTGAGTATGGTGCCACTACGACCGTGTCCTTCAGGCTAACCCTCCACACTGCCAGACTATCCAGCCTGGGCTTACACCTCACCGGCTGTCCACTGAGCCAGAGGGGGCAGTTCTTGGCCTCTAAAACGCAATCGTGTTGCTGTAAAAAGTCAAAACCAAAATGAGGGAGGAGTCGATCTCAGCCACCACCAATTGGTGAGTCACCATACGGCCATCAATTGCAAGCTCGAATGACCCTCGACCCAGTGATGACACCACACCTCCATCAGCCATCTTGAGATTCCCACTGCCCTGCAATAGAGGCCTGCAGTGTTCCGGAATTTCCCAGTAGCGCCGGGGGTGCAACACCGATACAGTAGACCCCGTGTCCAGTAAGCTGCTGATTTCTCGGCCGCACAATATGGTCGTGACGTAAAGGCTGTCACAACCCCCAGGGTTCGAGAGTCCCTTTTCACGTTGTTCAATAGCTGAGGGTGGGACTATCCCCTCAGCTACTGGCTGTTTCCCAACGTTTGCTTCTGTTCCCCCAAAATCAGGTCAGCGTTGCCTTTCTGTGTTTGCTCTTTCTTCCTGCAATCCTTCTCCTCATGCCCTTTTCCTGAGCAGAAGGAACTTGTGTTTTGTAGCTTGGCCATGCGCTTTTTGCAATCCGCCTTGTAGCGCCCCGGCTTGCCGCAGTAGAAACACCTCCCTTTTTGCTTTCCACCTGCCTTGTCATTACCACCACCAGCTGCACGTGTCGTTGGGGTGTCTTTGTCAATCATGGCTGCTAGCCGCCCCAGGATGTCCCCAGAGGACAAGGCGTTACCAGGCAAAGTCTGGTCCTCCTCTTGAGCCCTCACGAACTGGCGCCCTCTGGTTCGCCTACGCCTACCAGTCTGGAATGCCTCGTGTTCCAAGGCTAGGGTCAATGCTCCTCCCAGATTCCGTGGCTTCCCCCGAAACACGGACCATTCGAGGTCTGCGTCATTCAATGAATCCACGAATGAATCCCTTGCTGTCACCTCACGGACATCTGGGGAAGCTTCTGGGTAGGCTTGCCCGACCAGCTTTTTAATCCCTTGGGACAATTCTGCCAAAGGTTCAGAACCTTTTCGGACCTTTCCCTTTAATTGCGCCCTATATACCTCCGACTGGTTTTCAGGTTCAAACCTTGCTAAGAGAGCCCTGACAAGTCCGGCGTATGAACAACGTTGGTCAGGCTCTAAGTCCGTGAGCACCGCCAGTGCTGCCCCCTTCAAGCTGGTTGCCATCCATTCAGGGCGGCAATCAGGTCAAATTGGACTAAGTAGTCCTTGCAGCCAGTCTTCCCATCATACTGTGTTGGCCGCTTTGGCTTGATGTCGACTGTAGCAGGTAGGAGACCTCGGGAGCCTGCTGGGTAGGGGAGCCCTTGCTCCAGGGAGTTAGCGCCCTGATGGGGGACCATAGCAGGTCCGTACTGTAGCCCAGCTGGGCGTTCAAACCCAATGGGTGTCCTGGGCGTCCCCGATTGAAAGCCTCCAGTCTGGAGTAGACCATTTTGTTGGATGGGGGTCTGTTGCGTGGCATAGATCACGTTAGGACCCATGAATCCTGGTATGGTGGGTTGAGTCCCCGCCAGGTATTGCACCTGTGGCGCCCATACATGCTGATGGGAGGTTGCATTCATTGCCGTCCCTCCAACAGGGTAGTGCCCGTTGGACTGTCTTGACACCCTGGAAGTGGGTGGCTGCTGAGTCCTGGGGTCCGTAAGTGGCTGGAAGCTGCCCCGCCCATCCATCGGGCCTAGGAACCTCGACCTGCAGCAGGCCCTGAGCAAGGCCGTCAGCCCCTGTCCTTTTGGGGTTCGGGTCAGGCGCCACGGGCGCGCATAGCTGACCAAACTGCATCGCTCGTGGAGATTGGAAGGTGTGGGGCAGGCAACCAGCTGGACGACCCTGATCTGCAGCTGTGTGCCTTGCCGCTAAGTCCAGCAAGCTGTATGCAACCCGATGTTCCTGCGAGCCACTTGACGCCATCTCTCTGGGCTGCGAGTCACGAGGGACCATTCCCCCTTGTGCCCCTAGAGGTGCCACTCCTTGAGGTAATGCCCCACTTGACGTCTGACTGGTACTTGCCACCTGGGCATCGGTTTGTTGTTGCTGGGGTGTGGTGCTTGAGGTTGCCACCTCACCACTCGGTTGGTTATTTACAGCCCTCGTTATACCAGGAGACGGCATGTCTTCCTGTCAGACTTCGCAGCAGAAGTCTGGAAATAGTTTTTTTTTCTTTTCCCTCCTTTTTAGCAAGAATGCAAAACCCAAGACTAAGAAAACTAGAAAACCTTAACCCAGAAGGACCGGTCCTGACCAACCCATAATGCCTAGTGCGAGTCCAGTGACAAGGACAAACCAAACATAACGATATTACCAAATGAAAGAGCTACAAAAATCCACCCTAAGGTCCTATCCCCACAAAATATATGCGGGATCCCACCGCTGCCACCAAATAAGCTGTAGCGTGTGTGTGTTCGGTAGTGTGTCACACACGCTCAGCCATAATGATATTCTGGGTAAACCTTGTGACCATCAACTGCGCATATGGGCGAGACTACTGAATAACGAGACCATGTAACCCACTTTACCAACTTTATTGGAGACAGCACGATTGGTAATAGTGTTCACGTAAAAACATGTAAAATATGCAATAGTGTAAAATATGTATATATATAGCCAGCCCTAAGAAAATGTAAGGGTCCCGCTCTTCACTCAACAAAAGCACTAAAACATCCCACTAACTGCCGCTGTATGGACCCTTGCTGTCGACGAGGTGCCGGACTAAACCCGTCTCTCACCCGCCCGTCCCTGCTAGCACATAGCTACCCCCACATTCAGTGACGTTCAGCTAGCAGTATCTGGATTCCTACGGCAGCCCGCCCCTACTGAGCGGTAGGGGTAAGTTAGACGGAGCAGCCTAACACAGCGTACCCGTTCTCCTCGGCAGCCTGTTCCTGCTAAGCGGCAGCGGTAGATTAGACGGAGCAGTCTAATGGTGGGAACTGTGGTCAGACGAAGCAGTCTGAGTGTGTCTCCCTAGCTCTCTGGTCTGTTGGCTTTATATAGCCAGCCCCGCGTACGGCGCTGCCGGACCCAGCCAATGAGCGCCAGCCCAAAACCCATTCAGCCGTGACGACTTGAGCTGACCATAAGTGCTTTCTCCGCCCCATTATACAATATCGTAAACATCAATAAAACACCGTAGTGAATATGCCGTGAACCAATCAATGATTGTTACACTCATGACTCAATAGTACATGCGCATGGGAAATTTACAACACTAGGAACTCTGGTTTATTCCACACGTTATATTCAGATCACAGTAGCACAAAAACATAGTACGTGAGCTTTTGTCACATATATAAGCGCTATAGTGTCTACCCCTCAACAAGGTGTGATGATATCAGTACATGTGAATCCCTACAATCAAAACACGAGAGGTGTCCTCAGAGATAAAGAAAAAGCTTTCATCCGAAATGCCCCAATACCCTTTTATGGTTTGTTTGAAGTCTAGTCCCGCTTGATGTTGTGTGTAGATGGCATTCTTGTCAGAAACATTGAAAACAAGGGAAGGGTCCCCGGAGACCCAGCTCTTGGTGAATCGTCAGGTAAAACTTCACAGTGGATGAGGGTTGATGTCAAGCTAAAACTTTGTTGTTGGAGTAAACGACCCACTTGTCTGGGAAATGGCTTCAGATAATAGCCCCAATGGAAATATTACCTAAGATTCATTTCTAAATTCAAGACGATGAATGGTAACTAATAAACTGAAGACGTTTTGAAACCGGCATTACATTGTACATATATGCAAATGTTCGCGAAGGTTTTATGCATCATTTGCGGATGCAAAAAACATACGGGAAGATTCTGCCAAAGCAATGACCCAAATGCCATATATTTACAGTGAAGGAAAAAAAATTGACACTCAAAAAAGGGAGCAACTTGCTGATTTTTCCATTGCAAATCTCCTTAGCGCCGTGCTCATGTGTATCGAATATTTCCGGAGGAACTGGTCAGTTGTCTTTGAACATGTTAAAACGCGGAGAACATTGCAAATTGCAAATGGAAGAACACTGTCAGTGTCTTTATAGACAATGGGAGGATAATCGGCCATGTGGTATATCACTGTGGCGATCCTGGATGCACTAACAATCGTTAGTGCATCCCGCAATGGCGGACAGTAAACACGGTCAGTTTGGTTTTTATCCGTATTTTATCAAATTTTATCAAAGGTCCATTAATTTTGTGATAAATGGATACTCTGAAGGTAGCTTAGTATTTTGGTCAAAAACATGCGTGGTTATTTCAAGCAGATCACGCATTTTTGTTTAGATATGTTGAGTAAAATAATCAGCGGTAAGATTCACCAACGACAAGAGTGAGATTCCCTAACGATATAGGCTTAGTACGTGTATATTGTAATAGGTCCATATCATACACCATTGTGAATTCGTTGATTTTTGCGACATAAATTAGCGAATGTGACATTACAAATAGGAAATCTGTACTAGAAGATCATCTGTACACATCAATACATGTCAATTGGTACTTTATTTCACGTTTAACATTTAAATAACGTAGATTTGAATTAATAAAGAAAAGATCGTTAGGGAATCTTCACATGTTCGTTAGGGAATCTTCGATTTTACAAAAACAATCGTTCGGCTTTTTTCAGACGAGTTTTTCATGCTCAAACCAACATAAAACGCCATGTATTTGCAACGAACGGTTGTTTCGTGCGCATAAGAATCAGCAGATGTATGTGTGTATCGATCACAATCATAATTATCGGGAAAATGAAGAAAAATCAAACGAACCACGAGTGGGTTCGCCATTGCGGGATGTACTAACGATCGTTAGTGCATCCAGTCTCACCACAGTGGTATATGAGCAAGCCGAATGGTCGAGTACACTCCAAAGTTGGGTTGTGGTCACCGTACATGTATGTCACCAACGTAGCACCTTACGTTGATATATATCACAATGAAACGTTCTGTTGAATCGCCTTTATCGGTTACGCATAGGCAGTCAAGTTTTAAAAGCGTTGCGACTGATTAAACCGCACAAACGAATGTGTATTTTCTCGTTTGTGTGACCAGCGCATGCACATTCGAGTTCATTGACAGTTGCATCTGCGTTTCACGAGACACATGTTTGCATGAGCAATTAACATGTGCATCGGATTTGTAGGAACAGGGAAAAATATAATTTATGCGCAGTAAATCAATGCCGGGTCAGGAGGCAAAAACACACCTAGTCCAGTAGATGTTTGAATCGTGAAATTCTGTCAGATATAACTGGAGTTATGACCTCGAAAGTAGTTTCCAAGATAGCTGGACATCCCTAGAAGCTATTCAGCATCGATTGCATTGGTGTCAGTTTGAAATTCTTCTGAATTTTGTTGGGGAACGATGAGTTTTTCTCGGGTGGGTCAAACTTTCAGCTTTTGTTTTGGTATAGTGTTTATCCGCTTCCGGATAGAACTGTGGATGGCCGCGTCATGTTTTCACTTGGCAAGTGACACCTCGTATGTGTACGAAGGAATATGGTTATTATTTTCAGTATTCGCCTTTATATTCTGATATACTATTTGTATTTCATACCCAATGTATCTTGGACCTTATCACAAGTAATTAGTTTAAGGTATGGATAAAATATGCATGTTTTTCAGATGAAAATTGACCTCATATGGTATGACAATCTCATTCAAATCTCGCGCGGTTTGCTCATTCAATGGGAGGCAATGCACAACGTTTCTTTGTGCATATATAATCTTGTCAATGAGACAATGGCACATTCGTCTCTCAGACCAATGCGCTGCATCATTACTGGTTGCGTCTTCATCCACGGCATCTGCTAACCACAACAAAGCGATTGTCTATGAACCAAATCGTTCAGTTACTTCCTGTGATAAGAAGCAAATAAATCCTGCTCCATACGTGATCTTTGGTGCTAATTTGTGGTCGATGAAGTGTTGAGTTACACTCCTTATAACGGCAGAAATTTATGTGAAGGAACAAATTGTGCGTATCTTGATTTCCCCCATGCACAACTTCATCTGGTTTTTGCATCGATCTTGTGGAGTGTCTGCATCCAAACAACAAGGCCATGGCTGCATTTAGTAATATGCAATGTGGACATCTATCCGATCAGTCCATGCATAGTACTTGCAGTACGATGAGCGAAAAAGGCGAACTTTTACCACTAATGTTTGTTCCAACATATCCATCGTTTCTATTTACCAGCAATACAATCAGGATATTACAGTATATCGAGGAAACAAGCCTCTGTGGACCATCAAGTAGATAGGGAAATTGAGATACACATAAAAACTGGTCATCAGCAACAAAGTAGCGTTTGCGATACGCAACGAAATTCTGGAACAAATTACTACTGATATCGAAACCATTACACGGAAAAGGCGACACGAGCAATTAGGAGAAATGCGAAATGCGCTTGCAAATACCATTACTTGATATTGTCTCACTGCTACGTTCACTGCTAGAATCTAGCTTCTCATATTCTGAGACACCTGATTTCACCTCCTAATGGCCATTTTTGGGGGTTCATGAGTTTCCCTGTCATTTTTGTTTTCTCTCACTTCGTATGCCTGATATGACTTTCTGTCCCCGGACTATGAGATTGGATAACGGACCCTGTTTTCTTGCTCGGAATACTTAAAACTGGGTATTGATTCCACGTCTATAGCTTAAAAAGATTTGGACAAACTGGATTTGGGATAGGTCAATTGGACACGAATATTATAGCTTCGTGTCAATTGGATACGAATATTATAGCTGCGTTTAAGAAATTCTATGGACATCATCATGATCTGGTGGATAAATACAGCAAATCTATGTCTGCCATGCAACTAGATCTATTTTCATGTTAATTTTGGGGAATTCATGACGGGTGCCACTAGTGGGGCAGGAAATGCTCACTCTTTCCGGAACACCTGATTTCACCTCCTAATGGCCATTTACGGGGGTTCATGAGTTTCCCTGTCATTTTTGTTTCCTCTCGCTTCGTATGCCTGATATGACTTTCTGTCCCCGGACTATGAGATTGGATAACGGACCCTGTTTTGTTTGCTCGGAATACTTAATACTGGGTATTGATTCCACGTCTATTCTACTAGGACACTACGGGCCGAGTGCGGAACTCTACTAATACTTTAGGCTGAAGTGTCATTTATCATTGCCAAAGTAACACTTTAGCCTTCAGTATGAGTCTTGCACTTGGCCCTACAACCTGAATGCCGTGATAGACAGGATGTAAAACAAATGGTCCTCCAGGAATGAAGCAAGGCACGGTTATCCCCTCGCGTTACCTTATTGTTGATCTCCTGGAACATCATCGTCATAATACATGCTCGATGATATCAATGGGAAACCTAAAGCAAAACATTTTTGGAAGAGGAACGAACGTAAAGCAAACCACTACCACAACAAGATTTCCATGATATATATAAAATCTGTCATGAAACACACCTCACAATAAAGCATGAAATAGATATATTACCACGACAAACACACACGGACAATCAATGGTTGATCAATATTGATCTTGAAATGAATGTCTCTATGGGGCAGTACACTCGGCTGCTATCAGATTAACAACAACGGTCTTTGCTGCAATGGCCTCTGAGTGCGGGGCCGAGTCACTAACTCTAGCTACATGCAGTATTGACGGAGCATTTCTCGCAGAAATCGCCACGTCCTTGGTGCTGACTTAGCTGGATGATCATTTCCGGGCGCAAAAAAACGATTTTCGAAGGACCGAGTTGATGTTGTTTTCCGGGAGGTCTGATATGGCTGTCCTAGCAGGGTGTTAGACGATCGCGGTATAGAAAGGGTCATATGGACATGTTCTTCATATGGACATGGACACCCGCTGTACTCACCATCAAGAGTGATATCTGATGTGATCTGAGATTATCATTAATAAATGTAGTAAATTGAAAGCCTTACACGATTCATTTTGAATTCGAAATTTAGTATACACGTCATGTATACAATAGTCGAACAGAACGCTCTGATGAATATGCGAGCTAGAAGAGAAATATATATGTAGTAAAATAAATCTTACAAGATAAATTTGTTCTTGTCCCCATGTATTTGTTCTGGTGGAACGTCTTTCGTAGCCTACTCGTGTTTGTCAGTATTACATCACCTGTGACAGCGGATAAAGTGTGTTTTGATTACCCAGTGAAACATATTGTGCATTTACTGGTACCTGGTTGAAATACGAATTATACTTTCATAGCACAAACCACCTCAAGATACAAATAATATTTATTAACCCTTCATCTTAAAATGGAATAACCCTCATTCTTGTCAGAAGTGCAATAATCACGATTGGCTTCGTACAGTCCATGCTTGTGAGGTGCTTATTTTGTGGCCTATAACATTTGTTGATAGTTTTTGAATAAGTTTTGGTGATCGTTTCTCGGTCTGAAGGTGTTTCGTATTCGTGTTTTGATTGACGTTATCGTGTTGGTGGTGATAGTTCGATATATACACCCAGTGCGAAATCGTGGGTCATCGAGAACTGCTAAATGGAACGCTAGGTAACTTGCACAAAGGTCATTTTGAGTAGACATGCTAACTATGTATATTAGAGTTTGGGTCATTCCTGATATAACTGTTTAGATTTCTCTTTATAGGAGATATTGTGTTCAGGTATCGTGCTGTCATTTGTGATGGGTCATTCGATGTTTTCCCAGTCAGACGACCACAGTTTCACGACATATTGGGGTTGTGTTTCTGGATACCTTCAAAACTGTGACTGAGAGCTCTCGCCGCGACACGACTGCTAAAAAATGGCCCAGAAATTAAAATTTTCTAATCGGCATTTTCTGATCCTTTCTAAACACCCAGGGTTAAGAAAGGTTATCAGAAAAATGTACAATTCCTCATACTTATGAACTTTTGTATATACACCAGAACCAGAGGTCTCTGATGAATAAGAGATAATCATTCACACAGTGTCAAACCTATCAAGTTGACGGTCAAATTCAAGGTCACCGGGCAATCCTCCAGATGTCAGTACCTATATGTTCATAATGAAAAACTCTATGTCCAAGTGCTTTGTCCACAGCGGCCAAATCACACGTTTCAGGCTAGATTTGACCTCGACAATTGACACTCAAGGCCATCGAAGATCCGCTCGAAATAACCAACAGATCCGTAATATATTATGATTCATTATATGCTCATATTACAGAGAAAGAGCTTTGTCTACTATTATTTTTTATGCAGAGATAAATTAACTGTTGTAATTGGAAGGTGACCTTGAGATTTACCACTAAAGATCATGTCAGGTCAAGTTCAAGGTCACCAAAAGATGTGTCATACATGACATCCTATATAGTCATGATACATGCCCAAGTTTCATCTACGAAGCGTTTATTGACCAGGGGCATTTGTGTAGTGTAATCCTTTTGTGTGACCTAGTACCTAAATATAAACTTTACAATGTAGTAATACGATCAGTGTCGAGCAGGAATTTGTGACTCAGGGTAATCTAACTCATGGATTATCGGAACATATTCTCAAGGACAAGTATCAACATGTGGCCCAAGTATCATAAACTGCGCCTTAATACTACTCGTCCACTAAATGAATGCCATTTAATCCGTCTGTCACCTTTTTAATCCTTATTGAAAATAGAGAACAGCGCAGGATATGATACTTGGGCCCAACATGTTTTAAAAAATGTTCGAAATGTTGTGCGTTCATTAAAGTGGATTCTCAGATGTAATTTCGATGAAATGATTCATCTTCACAAGCAACGTCTGGTGGATTTCGATCACTTAAAATTAGCAGCCTAGGTTGATCCCAGACAAGGGAACATTTCAGTGCCCACATAAAATGCACAAAAACACGCCAAGATACCGGCAACCGACCACTTATGTTTTTTTTGTCCTTACCTGTAGGAAACTCTGATGACAAGGAGACAACTGGAAAGTGATATATGGATATCTCGAGAGACCAGACATCGCGTCATACCATCCTGATATTTTTGTTCGCCATGCTAGCCTTGCCAGAATATCTTAATACTTATTGTTTCAATATGCATGAAATCGTCACTCCTGAGTAACGTTCTTACTCAATGATAGCCAAAACAAACCAATAAAAAGTGAATTGGCCATTCTGGGATTATGGACGCCAGAGCAAGGAGCAAGCCACCACAAAATGAATGCATTCCCCGTTCCACAATATGTTCTATAAGATCATCAAATATACATCAATATATGAAATAATGACGTTAAAGTCATTTCTATTCTGGTCTCTCCAGAGCTTCGCCCTCTGTGTTTAATACATGGTCGTCACTATTAGGAAATATGACCCACATTCCAAAATATTTTGCATTACCTTAGTGTTTTTGCCCCCACCGAATGTCATCTTTTGCGTTGATGGGAACGTATGTGCATCTTCAGAAAGAATGTTGCATTCTCTACTTACTCTCTATTATTTTGATATTATTAAATTGTACGTTGCTACATTTCATGCGGTAACATTTTCATTACATTTAACAAGTGTATATAACTGAGACCGATTATGTCATACAACTATGTTCAATTATATGCCATCTTGACAATGTTCATAATAACTTTACTGTCAAACTAATATCAGAAGATTAAGCATGTCTCTATAGAGTGATCCACCGGTTCGAAATTATGGGAAAGCTGGGCTGCCTCATGTGAATCACGTGATAGAAAAACAATTTCCCTTTCATGGGAAAAGTTACTTGTGTGATGATCTGGTAAGTCCAGGAATAAATAATCGTGACAGCTCGGATCCCTCTGCAAATCCGATCACACTCTGGAGTTAATTCATTACTTCTCACGGAACGGACTCGGACAGGGAATCTACTTGTCATTTTAAGTGTATTATATTTGTAAATATTATAGGATAACATATACTGGATTGCGATTTACTAAAGCTCGAGCGAATAGTATTTGTGAAGTTGATTTGTTTGTACGAATTAAGATTCTATTCATTCTCAAAATCAATACACGTCTTTTGATATTCGCCACGCCTCAGTCAAAGTAGCCTCCATTTGAATGAAAACATAGGGGGCAAATCACTGACAAACGCGAACAGGTTCTGCGTACGCGGTCTGCCATATGTTCAGGATAAAGTCAAATTGCGTGCAAGATAGTACGCAATTAAAAGTGACGATTAAAAGTGACGATTTTGATTGTTCTTGGGGAAAACTTTAGAGTGGCCCTAATTTCACTCACCGCAAAAACTAAAGTTCCGGTCTGGAAATGGACTGAATATTGAAGGGACTTTCGAGGAAATGTGTTAAGGTGCCTTTGCAGATGTTAAATAAAAGCTGATAATCTATATGATGCCTGGTGTTGTTTTGCGGATATCCCACCGGTCGCCGTGAAACTCCCCAGTGTCATTATCTTTGCAAGCATGTTGTCTCGGGACTCCCTAGACTGTTATTTGATTAACGGTCAGGTGATACGGAAGCGAAAGCGTGAAGTGTGTGAATGAGGATCTTGATTTCTGCAGCTGTTCGTTTTATGGTATTGGTATAAACTTTCTTGCGTTTAAGAAATTCTATGGACGTCATCATGATCTGGTTGATAAATACAGCAAATCCATGTCTGCCATGCATGATATATTTTCATGTTAATTTTGGGGAATTCATGACGGGTGCCACTAGCGGGGCAGGAAATGCTCACTCTTTCCGGAACACCTGATTTCACCTCCTAATGACCATTTTTGGGGGTTCATGAGTTTCCCTGTCATTTTAGGTTACCGGACCTTTGGTCCGATAACCTATGCCGTGGCGTTGCGTCCGCCGTCCGTCGTCCGTTCACATTTTTATCTTTAAAGTTTACAGTCGAATCTTTCTGAAATTTTGCACAAAAATACCTAAAAATATTTCAAGGAAAGGTTTTTTTTAGTTTTTCGATTTTCGCATTTTTTTTCAAAATGGCGGCCTTAAAATTCGACGAAAAATGCCTGATTTTGGACTTTGGCGGCCATTTTCTCAAAAACTGTTCAGTAACTTTTTTTCTTTTTGATACACAACACTCCTCATATGTACTCCTGTGATGTGTATAAGTTTCGTTGCGCTTGAATCGCTCAAAGTGGGCCATTTTGGGCCAAACTTGGCCCAAATGGGACTTTCCCATGTTAAATTCTCCTATGCTTTATAATGGGACACAATATGCCTTATATCTCACTTAATATTGAGATTAGAGACTAGGAATCAATTGTGGACATATAGGAAACGATATATGCTGAATATTCTCGTGACCTTGAATTTGACCTCTGACCTCAGTTTCAAGGTCAAAGAACAAAATGGATAATATCTCGCTTATTATCGACTTTACAGCTTAGAAAACAATTGTGGACATATAGGAAATGATATATGCCGAATATTCTGATGACCTTGAATTTGACCTTTGACCTCATGTTCAAGGTCACAGGACAAAATGGCTAATATCTCACTTCTTATCGACTTTACAGCTTAGGAATCAATTATGAACATATAGGAAATGATATATGCAGATTATTGTCATGACCTTGAATTTGACCTTTGACCTCATTTTCAAGGTCACGGGACAAAATGGCTAATATCTCACTGATTATCGATTTTACAGCTTAGGGATCAATTGTGGACATGTAGGGAATGATATATGCTGAATATTCACGTTACCTTGAATTTGACCTTTGACCTCATTTTCAAGGTCACGGGACAAAATGGCTAATATCTCGCTTATTATTGACTTTACAGCTCAGGAATCAATTGTGGACATATAGGAAAGGATATACGCTGAATATTCTGCTGACCTTAAATTCGACCTTTGACCTTATTTTCAAGGTCATAACACAAAATGGCTTATATCTCGCTTATTATATCCACTTTACAGCTTAGGAATCAATTGTGGACATATTGGAAATGATATATGCTGAATATTCTGATGACCTTGAATTTGACCTTTGACCTCATTTTCAAGGTCACAGGACAAAATGGCTAATATCTCGCTTGTTATCGACTTTACAGCTTAGCAATCAATTATGAACATATAGGAAGTGATATATGCAGATTATTGTCATGACCTTGAATTTGACCTTTGACCTCATTTTCAAGGTCACAGGACGAAATGGCTAATATCTCACTTATTATCGATTTTACAGCTTAGGGATCAATTGTGGACATGTAGGGAATGATATATGCTGAATATTCACGTAACCTTGAATTTGACATTTGACCTCATTTTCAAGGTCACGGGACAAACTGGCTAATATCTCGCTTATTATAGATTTTACAGCTTAGGAATCAATCGTGGACATATAGGAAATGATATATCCATAATATTCTTGTGACTTTGAATTTGCCCTTTGGCCTCATTTTCAGATCAGAGCGCAAAATGAGTAATATCTCTTTTATTATCAACTTTACAGCTTAGGAATCAATTGTATACATATAGAAAATGATAGATGCAGAATATTCTCGTGGCATTGAATTTGGCCTTTGACCTCATTTTCAAGGTCAGAGCGCAAAATGGTTAATATGTAGGTATCAATCTATTACCACCAATACAGTCAGATATTGATGATGCCAATAACAAACGTAAAATACAACATTTTGCAATAGAAACAAAGCCCGACCAAATAGTTTATCCAAAGGCACACTGGCGTCATCAGGGGCAGACAGTATCTCGCTTATTATTGACTTTACAGCTTTGGAATCAGTTGCGAACACATAGGAAATGATATATGGTGAATATTCTCACGACCTTGAATTGACCAATGACCTTGTTTTTAAGGTCACCAGACAAAAGGCTAAGATCTAAAATATATATTGTCCGGTAACCTTTCTTAGCCCTTGGGTTAATTTTTTGTTTTCTCTTGCTTCGTATGCCTGATATGACTTTCTGTCCCCGGACTATGAGATTGGAGAACAGACCCTGTTTTGTTTGCTCGGAATACTTAATACTGGGTATTGATTCCACGTCTATTGCACTTTTCTTCTATTTCACTAATGACCTATAAGCATGTTGTTCGCGTGAATCATCCGTCGTCAACAGTTTTATTGATGCAGTTCAACACATCTAATACAAGATCTAACAATACCACAGAGTCAGTGTCACTGCTGGCGGACGTTAAATCTGTCCCCGAGGATACCATCAACTCAGTTGTCTTCTTGCTTGTGATTAGGTACTTATGTACTTGTCATATATCTATTCCATGATGTTTGTTTTGGATTTCTAAATTATTTTCATAGGTTGTTGGGCAGTTGTATACTAATTCCATCAGGTGTACAGTAGAAACAACTACATTTAACACACTGTCTGCCCCTGATGACGCCAGTGTGTCTTTGGATAGACTATTTGGTCGGGCTTTGGTTCTATTGCAAAATGTTGTATTTTACGTTTGTTATTGGCATTATCAAAATCTAACTGTATTGGTGGTATCAGATTGATACTTACATATTAAATGAGCTACTTATCACTACTCGGATGCTACGAGATGTACGGCGTTCATCTCCATCACCAATATGAATTTCACTTTTTCACTTTTTGGTCGAATTTGTACGACTAGTCAGTCATGAATCGAATCCTCCCTCCGCATGCTAGTTCAACTTCGTCTCTTACGATATCCAAAATGATCGCTCGACGACAACAACTATTGACATAATGGCAATATATTTACATTTATCTGCAATGTTTACCTCTGAAAACACAAATTCACCAAAGATTTTGTTTTACATACTAGGACGTGGTCATCTTTTATGATTCTTAATATTTACCTGACGCGTGTGGCGTTATCAGACAGTAATTGCCACAATTTCACGCCTTTTTAGTAAAAAATATTTCGTAGAATTTCCAACTTCATCTGTTGTGTGCTGTTTGTAGTGGTTGCGGGCAATCAAAATACGCACGTAACACATCAACATTTTCAGTCACTTGTAGGATTGCCGTAATGTGTTTCCCTTGCTGAGGTATGATGCACGGATAGCAAAATGCACCGATTTGCTAGAATTGATTTATAGCATTTTTAAAATGCTAGCATTTGCCACTGGGTGCTAGCATTAGACGCGCATCTAATTAGAACGTATTGTAAGAAATGCATCTGTCATTGAAGACATCAGGTCTAAGTTGCCACGATACACTTCCCGTGCTGTGAGGAAAGACTTTCTAGAAAAATACTCCAAGTTGGTGAAGTGCCCAAAATCAGTCTTACGTCACATGTTCAATGACCTCACTGGTTCCGTTCCGTTATCTGAGACCAGTGAACAGAAAAAGGTGGATGAGAGGGTGGCAGAGTACATATTGTCCGGTGATGAGACAGAATTATTGATGGATCTCCGCTCAAACAGTGCTTCTTCTGGAACAACAAAATTCCAAGAATTTTTTGATGAAGTTGAAGCTTTCTTCAATGATGAGTTGGCTGTCAATGAACGCAGGCATGGAACGGAAATGTACATTCGCTATTTCACTGGCAGACCTGCGAAATCAGATCATCAAGCGATTGGAAGTAAAAAAAGCTGATGTACCAATTCCATCTCTGGAAACCTTGCGTCTGCAATTCCATCCTTCAAATGCACACAACAAAACATCAGCTGCCTATTATGGTCGACTTGATGTTAAATATCGTGTTCAATCTCGTATGGCACGCATGCATCATGTAGACACGAGATATGTGGCTACTCAGTTCATGTATCTCAAAGAATTCGCAGTTATGCACAAGGAACAGGCTTTGATGGTGTGTATGGACGATAAAGCTATTGTTCCAGTTGGCAGCCCGGGCCTGCCCATAGCGTCTGGTGTTCGAGGACACAACAGGGTGTTGATCCCGTCTGATGCATCTCTCACATGTCTTGATCACAAACCAATTTTGCTTATCTACACCGACGGAGGCCCGGACCACCGCGTGACTTATGAAACAGTCAAAGTTTCGCTTCTGCAACTTTTCCTGCAGCTCGATCTTGACATGCTAGTGGCACTACGTACAGCTCCGCACAACAGCTGGACTAATCCAGCAGAACGATGCATGTCTATTTTGAATTTGGGTCTACAACCTGTCGCATTAAGCAGGGGAAAAATGACAGAGGACGTAGAACGTGCCATCAAAAACAAAAGTAGTCTGGGAGCACTTCGCAACTATGCAGAGCTCAAGGATGGATTTGCCGACACGTACTTGGCCAGTATGGAAGCTGTATTGCAGTTACTGAGGGACAGGTTTTCTAGACTGTCTTTGAAGCGTGTCCCATTCGAGAGCTACCTTGGCTTGAATGACGAAGAAATTTCAGAGCAGCTGGATGTGGTCCGAAATGTGACACATGGGAACACTCTTCAGACAAAATGCAGCTCCAAAACTGTTCGCGAGTACAAGGCACTTACTACCTTCCTGGAGAAGCACAGCAGAAGCTCGAACTACTGTTTCCAGCTGAAGAAGTGCACGGACATCGCCTGTGGCTACTGCACATTGTTCCCACCAAGCCTGGATCCAGCTGAGCTGCAGAAGATGTACATTCATGACCCGGTGCCAAAGGAAGATGAGACTGACAGCTATGAGGAATTTTCTGAGGTAACGTACTTGTCAAGGCATATAGTTTAGTTTTTGGGTAGTCTAGTAACATAATTGTACATTTTATGCAATTTACTTAGTAATTTACTTAGAACTTAGTTTGATCGACAATTCATATACAAAGTTGAATCCATGTGATCTAATATTATGGTATCTTCATGAATACAAACATGTATGTGTCTGTTTTATGTAGCTGTATGGAAAGGGTTTGCCTACACAAGCTGACCGCTACATGCCTTCAGCTGCACAAGATGGGGTGGACGTCAACAGCCTGGACTCCGACAAGCGCCACAGAGACCTGTTGAAAGCAGCAAAAGTTCGCGATGTGGTACATTGCTCACAGTGTACCAAGCCTCGTTGTGTGTACTCAGCCCAAAAGCTTACTGTCGACCAGGTGAGTGTTCATGGATAATTTCCTAAACCAATATGTGCTAAAAATACTCAGTAGTATTAATTGCCAATTTGCATTCACCAATATTACATGATGTTGAACAAATTGACTGGCATAAGCGTATTTCGGAGTGGCAATCGTCTGTGTGGAAAAATTGTAAATGATTTCATGTCTTCGTCCTCTAATGTATGGTTTTTGTGACAGTGTAGTTGTCCAATGATTACAGAAGTTGCATCTTTGACAGTGTTTCTGAAGTCAAAGTTGCAGGATGTGATGTTTGTCGGATTATTCCCCTGGTAGTACTACAATAGTGGACTTTGAACTATAACACTCTGTGTGCTGTTGTTCACAGGACAGGTATGTGACTCGAGCAAAGGAGGAGCTATGGTTCTGCTGCGGTGATGCCATAACACCAGAGGGAGCTCCAACATTTGCAGAACATCTCTACGTTCGACGAGCCCTGCACTGTGGTGCACCCGTTGAGACAGCCTACTACACCTCACCGATCTTCTTGCAGCCAGTGTGCATCCACTGTGGCTCACCCGATGACTTACTAGATGACTATGACGACTACATTGTGGAGCTCTCTAACCAGTATTCCACTGTCAGACCAATTTGTAGCGTGTGTCGGGGTAAAGGAAAACAAGTTGTTACATGGGGCAAAAAGTTTTTTGTCAAGAAAGCAAAATTAACCTGATGTATGAAGTATGGAGCCCAGAACGTGAGTGGGGGAGAGCTTGAGCAGTTTTGTGATATAGGCTTTTGCTGCTGTAGCTCCTGGCTGATCTTTGAGCAGGTTAGTCTATGAGAAATCATTCTTGTATGCACATGATTCACTTTTGTGAGGGCACAATTTGTTACTGTTAGTTTTCATTGTTTTCGCAAGGCAGATTTATTATGCACACAGTCCTGTATATATCACTGTGTAATCTAGCACTCTTTCAGGTACATGTACATGATAACTGATTTTGTTTGGTTTTTTCATACCTTGTATTTGTGATTGTGTCAGGTTGTTGGTACTACAGTCCGGAGCTAATTTTGTGTGCAGTGATGAAGAATGATGGTGTTTCTAAATCATTTTCATAGGTTGTTGGGCAGTTGTATACTAATTCCATCAGGTGTACAGTAGAAACAACTACATTTGCCACACTGTCTGCCCCTGATGACGCCAGTGTGTCTTTTGATAAGGTATTTGGTCGGGCTTTGTTTCTATTGCAAAATCTTGTATTTTACGTTTGTTATTGGAATCATCAAAATTTGGCTGTATTGGTGGTAATAGATTGATACTTACAGTCATACCACTGAGCCGGTGTCACTGCTGGTGGACGTTAAGTCTGTCCCCGAGGATACCATCAACTCAGTAGCCTTTTGGCTTGTGACTAGGTACTTATGTACTTGTCATGTATCTATTCCATGGGGTTTGTTTCGGATTTCTAAATCATTTTCATAGGTTGTTGGGCAGTTGTATACTAATTCCATCAGGTGTACAGTAGAAACAACTACATTTACCACACTGTCTGCCCCTGATGACGCCAGTGTGTCTTTTGATAAGGTATTTGGTCGGGCTTTGTTTCTATTGCAAAATGTTGTATTTCACGTTTGTTATTGGAATCATCAAAATTTGGCTGTATTGGTGGTAATAGATTGATACTTACATTCATACCACTGAGCCGGTGTCACTGCTGGTGGACGTTAAGTCTGTCCCCGAGGATATCATCAACTCAGTAGCCTTTTGGCTTGTGACTAGGTACTTATGTACTTGTCATGTATCTATTCCATGGGGTTTGTTTCGGATTTCTAAATCATTTTCATAGGTTGTTGGGCAGTTGTATACTAATTCCATCAGGTGTACAGTAGAAACAACTACATTTACCACACTCTCTGCCCCTGATGACGCCAGTGTGTCTTTTGATAAGGTATTTGGTCGGGCTTTGTTTCTATTGCAAAATGTTATATTTTACGTTTGTTATTGGAATCATCAAAATTTGGCTGTATTGGTGGTAATAGATTGATACTTACATTCATACAACTGAGCCGGTGTCACTGCTGGTGGACGTTAAGTCTGTCCCCGAGGATACCATCAACTCAGTAGCCTTTTGGCTTGTGACTAGGTACTTATGTACTTGTCATGTATCTATTCCATGGGGTTTGTTTCGGATTTCTAAATCATTTTCATAGGTTGTTGGGTAGTTGTATACTAATTCCATCAGGTGTACAGTAGAAACAACTACAGTTACCACACTGTCTGCCCCTGATGACGCCAGTGTGTCTTTTGATAAGGTATTTGGTCGGGCTTTGTTTCTATTGCAAAATGTTGTAGTTTACGTTTGTTATTGGAATCATCAAAATTTGGCTGTATTGGTGGTAATAGATTGATACTTACAGTCATACCACTGAGCCGGTGTCACCGCTGGTGGACGTTAAGTCTGTCCCCGAGGATACCATCAACTCAGTAGCCTTTTGGCTTGTGACTAGGTACTTATGTACTTGTCATGTATCTATTCCATGGGGTTTGTTTCGGATTTCTAAATCATTTTCATAGGTTGTTGGGCAGTTGTATACTAATTCCATCAGGTGTACAGTAGAAACAACTACATTTACCACACTGTCTGCCCCTGATGACGCCAGTGTGTCTTTTGATAAGGTATTTGGTCGGGCTTTGTTTCTATTGCAAAATATTGTATTTTACGTTTGTTATTGGAATCATCAAAATTTGGCTGTATTGGTGGTAATAGGTTGATACTTACTAGGCCATTGATGCAATGCTGCTACATGATATGTACTTTTTGAGATGTCACATTTTGTGGTTATCAATTTTATCAAGGAATAACTCCTACTTTGTCATACTTGTATAACTCGGCTCTGTTCTTTTGAAAGTATTTCTGTTTTCATGTTTCAAATATCGAGTATTTGTCTTACTTTGTATTCGTGAATGTATCGTGTTGTTGGTGTTACAGTCTTGAGCTAATCAGTTTTATCAAGGAATAACTCCTGCTTTGTCATATTTGTATAACTTGTTCTGTCTTTCGAATATATTTATGTTTTCTTGTTTCACAATTGTCCATATAAAATTTGTGTGCATTCCAAATGTGAGGAATTTTGTAAGTACAAAAATACCAGTGTAGATCATGTGGAATATATGTAATGTAGAAGTGCTACTTTTGTGTTCACATTGACCTTCCCAAGGAGAGATTTATTCACTTTAATTTTGCACCAAGAGAGTGTTTGGAGGTTTGTATATGAGAAGGGAGACTTAGGGAGTGTGTGTGGGGGGGGGGGGGGTGTTACACGGAAGTGACCAACGCCCACAAAGGTTTCTGTCAACATCCCGTCATAACGTTCATGTAAGGGTCTGAATCACTCGATGCTACATTTCCATGTCGCTCATTTCCTTGTGCAAGAAATCTCAATTGATATACATGTACTGTTTTACTTGATGAAAATACCAGCAGTATTTTGAGTTTATTTTTATAAAAACTCATATCAGACCATATACCGGTACAATGTGTCAACCTTTATTTTGTTTTTCTTATTATTTGTTGATGCTTATCATGTTATTGATAAAAATAAAATATTTGCAATAAAAGATACAGTTAAAGTTGTGTTCAAGCTCCTTTACAATACGTAGGCCTATGTGGTTCAGTTTTCAGATTGGCATTCAAAGATTATCGTCCGAAACGACTTGTTAGCGCTTAGCTTATGAATTGTGAGCACAATATTTGTGGTAAATTACGTGGAAAAACCCCACTCGTAAGCAAAATGTTTTACTGGAAAATTTAATACAAAATGTCCACTCGTATGTATTATTTTGTTTTGTGATATATATTTTTTTAAAAGTTCGATCGTAAGCAAAAGGGATAATTGGAAAACTAAATAAAAAATTCGGCTCGTATGATATTTTTCATACAAAAATCCATATAGTAGGGCGGATAACGGACAAATATCATTAAACATGTTTACTTTTTGGAAGAAAGCATGAAAATTTGCATACAGGGGTTTTAATATATGCTGATTTCAAATCGATTAGGATACATTTGATCAGACGCCTGTAACCTCTTCAAAATCCAAGATGGCCGCCATGAATAAAGTAAATCAAGTTTCTGTCAAAACCTCAGTTCTTATCACACTATAATGATGATTTTTGTATCTAAATATATGTTTTCGATGGTGACGGATCCAATTCTGAGGCTGTTTCACCATTTGGCGGCCATCTTGGAAATGTAAATCCATGTAGGCCTAAAAATACCATAAAAATAGCCATAAGCGGTCTCAACCTTTGTGGGGTTTTTTTTCACAAGTTGGTCGATCAAGAAAACACGATGTTCACTGTTTTCTAATGGGAAAGTGTCTACTATGGAGATTGGGTTGACCTTAGCAAATATGGCATCCTAGATTGACTGGACTCAGCTGAACGAACAAGCCACACCTTCGTTCCAGACATCCAAGCTTGTCTAGTAACAGTCTGAAGTGACTAGATTTCAGTTCAGGATGAGCCACAACCACAACCTGTACTGCCCACAGTTCTGGATCTGATGGAGCACTCACCACAACCTACAAGCGTAAACGTT
This sequence comes from Terebella lapidaria, assembly GCA_949152475.1. NCBI lineage: Eukaryota > Metazoa > Annelida > Polychaeta > Terebellida > Terebellidae > Terebella > Terebella lapidaria. The sequence continues at coordinate 77,528,769 of OX424555.1, forward strand.
TAGTTGGATCGGCTAAATCTACCGGCAGGTCTGTCTCCAAGGCCTAGATCAGGTCAGGTGTGAAACCTTCACCGTAGCAGTCTTTTGGTCCAGGTAGCCATTTCACTAAGATACCGAGCTTGCATTGCATGTCAACCATGGAATAAAAACGAAAAGCTACTGTGACAACACATTGTTTACAATGGTTGAAATTAATATTTCTAGAGATGGAAACTTAGTGGAATAAAAAATCAAGAAACGCTCGTTATATAATGAGGAATCTCCAACCTAATGAGGACTTGGTTGGTAACATCATCTTAATGCAACAGGCCCCTAGAGTGTTCTCCAGACCAATACCCAAACCGGAGGTGGGACCACTGACTACAGCTCATTGGGTGACAGAATCCTGAAGTCTGCAAACCTGTCGCTACCATTTGTGCGCTTCTCTTGGTCAGAAGGGATATTCAGCGTTTGTTCTTTGGTAGAAGAAAATCACCCACCAGAACAACCTCAAGCCTGGAATGCTTGTTCAAGGGGTCTCTGGAATATTATTATCTCAACAAGCAGGCATGCGCTATGGAGGCAGATGTGTGAATGAGGATATCTCATCCATCGCCCTTGCCAAGTCTTTGAGCATTCTGATTTTACTCTCAGAGTCAGATCTCGAGTACTTGGAGGCTAAACCCATCCGAGTGCAGCTACTTTCCAATATGTTGGACTGGGAGTGTAGAATCCGTAGCAGCAAGGTCGTTCATCTTGTCCTGGAGGACTTCAACCTGAACCCCACCGACCAGATCCCAGGAACTGATCTAGCCAAGACGAAGCGTTTACTATCATTGGTAAACAAATCTCTTGGCCAGATTATTATGTGAAGGAGTCGCAGATGGAGTGGCAAGTTCCTTGAGTGAAGTTCAACCTGAACTGGAGTGGCAAGTTCCTTGAGTCAAGTTCCAAGCTTTTGGAAGCTTTCCTGAACCAAGCCAGGGTTGACGTCAGTTTTCGGGGCTCAATTCGGATGTCCTCTCTAAGGCTGGGCAAGCCATGTCACAGGAGGCCTAACTCAGCCTGGCAAAATCAGGTGAACGCCATATTGCTAAGAAATATCCGTCTCCGATTCCCACTCATCCTGAAAAGTCTTGTCAGAGACGTACACCTCGAAGTACAACCCAAGCTAAAGAAGTTCATGGGCATGATGGCGGCTCGCCAGATGTTTCGATTTTGTGTGCTTCAGATGCTCCTGTGACCCTTACATAAAGATTTATCTCCAGTGGAGCTTGTCTTCAGCCTTACTCACATGTGTTGGATACATAATCCCAGGATAAATTTCTAACGGCGATCCTCCAGAAATGTCACAAGATCCGATTCAGTCAGACTCCTGCCCTCTCCCCTTCCTTGATAGCATTCGTCTCCCACTCTCCAGGCACTGCAATATCTCAGATGCTCGATCACCTCATCATTTCGGATGCTGATGAGCAGGCCACTGGGGTTGTGCCTAGGATATCCCCGGCTTCCGCAGTCGGATGTTTGTGGTTCCAAAGCTGACTGTCAGTTGGCGGTTGATCAGAGACCTCAGTCGTTTTCCCAGTTAGTGATCAAGGAACGATTCCCTATGGAGTGTCCCCATTCATTTCTGGTGTCTCTCTGTGGGGCGATTGGAGGATGTCAATCGCCTTGAAGGATGCGTACTCCAAAATTCAGTCCATCCATCTTCGAGGTGCTACCGACGGTCCCGAGCTCTATTTTTTAATTCGTCCACACTATATACCTATTCACAATTTCACATGTGTCTTCCATCTGCTCTCTACCTGGCTCATAGTTGCAGTATTCGTCTATCGAGGTATTTGTATGACTGGCTGATTACAGTTTCCAACCAGCAGGTCTGTTTAGTCCCAAACACAGTGACTAGTCCATCTGGGCCACACAATCTGCGAGATTTCCAACCTGCTGAAGTCTGATTGTGCGTACTGAGCTATCATGCACTCAACAAAAGCCTGTTTGGATGAAGTTCTAAGACTTTTGTGGATCATATGCTGTTTGGATGAAGTTCTAAGACTTTTGTGGATCATATCCTTTTGTGGATCATATGCTGTGTGATTCTCGTATGCAAAAATCATGTTTATCCGATCATAGCAGTTTTATGTTATTTTAGCGGCCATATTTGATTTTCGTTCCTAACATGGCCGCCAAATGGTAAAATAACATCTGAATGAGATACGTCATCATCGAAAACACATATATAGAATACAAATTCATCTTCATAGCGTCATTGGAACCAAGTTACGATATATACCTGATTTACGTCGGTCATGGCGGCCATCTTGGATTTTGAGGAGGTTACAGGTGTCGGATCAAATGTATCCTAATCGATATGAAATCAGCATGCCTTAAAACCTCTATATGCAAATTTTCATGCTTTCTTCCAAAAAGTAAACATCTTTTCCGTTATCCGCCCCACTAATAGACAAAAAAAAATAATTGTAAAAATAAAAAAATATCGTACGCTCGTATAACATTTTTCGGACAAAAATCCAAGGACCAACTTTAGAATTTGGCCTGGCCTCACCACTGACATACACATTAGTCATATCACAATTATTAACCACAATGTGTATTCTGCGTTTGCGAAAGAATTGTAAGAGCGTAGGCGAAGTGAACATGGCTCATAAAGGTTGTTTACAGAATAAATTGTATTGTTTTCTGTCTATTTGCACACTTGCCTCTCATTTCACGTTGTGGAACAGTTATTTAATTGAAGTAAATGATGTGAAGAAAGTGATGATATATTCATATGGACACTGTTCTGGTGCCAACATTTTCTACAATTTGCAAGCAGCTATTTAACATAACGAAGGTTAAGCACTCTAGCTGAGAAACACAATCTTAACTGACTGCGGCTTGGACACAACTACGGAGCCGCTGAAAGGACATGGAAGAAATATTTTTTGACATACGGTTATTGCGTTCCCTCGCAATAATATTGCGTTCCCTCGCAATATCATCGCGTTCCCTCGCAATCCGGATCGCGTTCCCTCGCGATCTTATTGCGTTCCCTCGCAATCCGGATCGCGTTCCCTCGCGATCTTATTGCGTTCCCTCGCAATCCGGATCGCGTTCCCTCGCGATCTTATTGCGTTCCCTCGCAATCCAGATCGCGTTCCCTCGTGATATTATCACGTTCCCTCGCGATATTATCGCGTTCCCTCGCGATAATATTGCGTTCCCTCGCATTCCGGATCGCGTTCCCTCGCGATCTTGTAGAATAACCTCAGAAGTCATTGGCGTCAGCACAATGCGAGGGAACGCGATCCAGAATGCGAGGGAACGCAATAAGATCGCGAGGGAACGCGATAATATCGCGAGGGAACGCGATCTGGATTGCGAGGGAACGCGATCCGGATTGCGAGGGAACGCAATAAGATCGCGAGGGAACGCGATAATATTGCGAGGGAACGCAATAACAATGTGCTAAAAATATTTCTTCCATGTCCTCCCAGAGGCTCCGTACACAACAACCTGAAAGTGGGGATAGACAGGATGTAAATCAAGCGGTCCTCTGGGAAAGAAGGAAAACACGTTTATTATCGTGCATTACCTTATTGTGGCTCTCGTGAGAGATATTTACTATGTGTGGTCATTACCGGCATTACAAAATTTTGATGATACCACATGGGAAACCTAAAAAGAAACATTGTGGGAAAAGAAACGAATATATATAACCATTACCACTAGTACGATTTTGATGAATAAAAAATGTTGTTGTTTTTTAAATCTACTCTGCAATGTCCGACTTCACATTCAAATACCATTCTGACACAAAAAATATATCTGAGCGATATTTATTGATCTTGAATGTCTCGACTAAGCAGTGATACACTTGTTTGCTATCAGATTAACGACAACAGTCTCTATGCTGAAAATTCCCCTGAGTACGGGGCCCATTCACTAACTATAGCTAGTATCGACGAAGCCTTTCTCATAGAAGTCGTCACGTCGTTGGTGATGACTTGGGTGGATCTCCCCCTGGCATAAATAAACGATTTTCGAAGGACCGAATGGATGCCGTTTCCTGTGAGGTGTGATTTGGCTGCCATGTTATCAGTAGGGTGTTAGAAGATCATGGTACAGATAGGGCTACACGCGACACATTTATAGTGTTTTATATGGACACAGACATTGGAGTGATATCTGACGTGATCTGAGATTATCAATAATAAATGTGGCAAATTGAAAGCACAGCCTAATTCCTTTGAATGCGACATATAGTGTAAAAAATGTGTATAATGATCTGATAGAAACGTTCAGATGAATATATGCGAGCTGCAAGAGAACTATATTTTAAATTTGTTTTTGTTGTACATTTCCGAGAAATGTATTTCAAGGAAAAGCACATTAATTTTTTACCTTTGTAATCCTAATCGAAATACACACAGTTATCCTTTGACACAGGTGACACATTGCTGCTTAAGTGCACGTGATCGCACCAGATGCAGAAAACAGCAAACACGAGTAGGCTGTGGGATATATCCAATCAGAATAAATACATGGTGATGTGGACAGAGTTGTAACGCAATAACCACCTGAAGGATTGTATTTTGCACTAGCTTGATATATTTGTACAGCGTAAACCACCCCCACTTCAGATCATTTTGTTATTCCCTCATTTCTGAAATGCAATAAAACTCGATTGTGTGAAAAAAAAAACTTTTGTTAATTTTTTTTCTGTTCTGAAGGTGTTTCATGTCATAAAAATTGTGTTATGCTAAACTCCATATGCACTCGTGGGTCATCGAGAAGTGCTAAGCGGAACGCCAGGGAATTTAAATGTTGAGTAAACTTGCTCACGTGTATATGAGAGTATGACTTGACTTAGGTTCATAATCCTCTCAAATGTATTGGAAAACCATGTGTTCAGGCTTCGTACTGTCGTGATGGCGATAATTCCTTGGCTTCACTACATTCGTATCGCGGTTACATTTTAAAATATCTTCAAATGACACATCTCTCTAATCCCTTTAAAAACCTAAGGGCTACGATAGGTTATTAGTAAAACTCATACAGCTCATCATACCTCTTGTAGGGAACAAAACACGTGCGACAAGGGTATTCTTGATAACAACGTATTTCAGGTTGTTCCAGGTAATATCATAGCATACCCCTGTCGCATAAACGCACATACAGTTCATGACGTGAATTACTTCAATCACAAATACAAGTTCCAAAACATTTTGTTGTTGTTAAAATATGACTATTTATTCTTATTGTTCCTTCATATGCATACTATTGAGATAGCATGCAGTGTATATCATGTATATAGGTGTGTAAGCTTAATCAAGTGACGTAGCGCGGAAATGCAAACACTTTATCATAGAAATACTATCAACACGCAAACTATTTATTCTTATTGTCCTTTCATATGCATACTATTGAGATAGCATGTGGTGTATATAGGTGTGTAAGCAAAGAAGTGACGTGGCGCGGAAATGTAAACACTTAATCATAGTAATACTGTCAGGAATCAGGAAAATTCAATACATGATCCATCGGATCGATGATAAATTATCAAAAGTCAAATATACTCAAAACGGTGTATATTCAATATACCATGTATAGTGGATGTTCATTTGCAAAAGCTGATTGTTCACTGTCGATGTAACACCTCGATGATATGTTTCGTCATCACAATCTGGTGAATCGCGATCACTTTCTATTAGCAGCCTAAATAGATTCCAAGTTCCATGGCGAGGGAACATGTAAATGCATGCATAAACTGTATGAGAAATTTCCCAAGGGACCGGCAACCAACCATTTGTTTGTTCTTTCCTTACAGAAAAATCTGGTACAAGGATACAACTGAGGAGGTTTTAGAAATTAATGTATATCTCGAGAGACCTGACATCACGCCATACCATCCTGATATTTTTTATTTCCATGTTGTTATTTTTGTCTGGATAGTCTTAATATTTATCATTTCAGTATGCAAGAGATTTCCACTCAGGAGCAACGATTTCATTAAATGACAGCCAAAGCAAATCATCACAAGATGGATGGTTCATTTTGGGATAATACAATTCTGAGCAAACTACCACAACAGGATTGTATTTATCTTTACACAATATGTTCTTCTGTATCACACGATAATGTCGCATCTACATCAATATGATACAGGTCATTTCTATTCTGATCTCACCAGAGCCTCGCGCTCTTTGTCACCCAATGGTCGCCACTATTAGGATTTATAACCCATGTTCCCAGACATTTCGCATGTCCTTGAAGATTACGTGCCATATACGGAATTTATATTTTTTTGCTTTGATATGAACGTGTGCAAATCTTCAGAAAGAATTTTCCATGTAAACAAACAGTACTTATTGCTCTCTATTAGTATTTCAGTATTATCAAATTGTAGTTTGCTGCATGCGATAACATTTCGTTTCATTTTATAAGTGTAAAAACTACATAATCTCATTATATGACCTCTCAAAAATGTTCATAAACATTTTCCTATCGAACTGACTAACACCAGGAGCTTCACCACGTCTGTATAGTGATCCACTGGAAATTATGGGAAAGCTTGGCTAACTAACGTGAATTATACAAAAAAAAATCCTTCTTGGAAAAATACTTGTGTTATGATTTGGTCCAAGAATAAATAACCGTGAAAGCTCGAATCCCTCTGCAAATCCGATCACACTCTGGAGTTAATTCATCACATCTCTTGGAAGAGACTTGGGCAAGGAATCGACTTGCCATTTTCAGTGTAATAGCTTTGTAAATGATATAAACATATGTTATGGGATTATATGCCGGATCGAGATTTGACTAAAGCTCGAGCGAATATTATTTGTGAAGTTGATTTATTGTACGAATTTAGATTACTATTCATCCGCGAAATCCATAGACAAAGTTTATTGATGCTGGCCACGCCTCAGTCGAATTAGCCTTCATGTGACTGAACATTCAGGTGGCATATCACAGGCGGCAATTCACAGATGGATGAGAACAGGTCTTAAGTACGTGATCTGTCATATGTTGAGGATATGTTAGGGAGTGATTTTGCTTCCGAGTTTTTTTGTCAATGTTCATAGCTTAGCAACAATTCGCATTCCACGTTGTTGTATTTGATATCATTACAGGCACATCTGCTGTATGCAATTGGACCTGTTTTGAGTTTCCACCACTGGGGCAAAACTGTCGCATGAATAATTCAATATAATACACAATAGGCCAAATCTGGAGGATACGGATATTGATTTACATTATATGTATTTATGATGACATGTGCTCCACTTTAGCATGTGCTCATACTCGCTAAGTATCAATTGTACAGTGTGGCATGCGGTATTCCAGGTAAATGATGTATACTTTGATATTCTTACGAAGGCCACTTACAGCTGGGTTAAGGAATACTGAGTTTTGGCTTAAATCGGAGCAATGTGGTTAAATCCGTCAGGCATGAATCATGTGCTGTTCATTGTGACATCATCGTATATATAATAGCTGAATTATATTAAAACCCCAAAAGATAAAAGTCTCGAGAATTTCACAGCTTGTCATCATTGGCTGTGCTAAAAACAGATTCACGCATATTCACGCAATTTGAAGGAGTTCTTGTCGAGGATGTTACAGTCGTCATCCCGGACATGTCATAGTGCTTGAAGGTAATCATGTGCTCACATTACAGACATCAGTGCATCTATTTGTCACCTAAAATACACGCAACTGAAGCAAGTTTCACATAAAAACATATAAACTACTAGTATGATGCAGTACCTCTATCTAACTCGAAACTACTATGTTCAACCACTGTCACGAATCTGAACAAATCGATGACGACAATGACACCACTGTCCTTTCGCGCGTTATGCACCTCAGTTTCCAGGGCGTCACCGAGGCCTGTGGGTCATGAACGTAATCATCATCTGACCAAGGGTTCGTGGCGTAGTCAACAAAAGGAGAGAAATTCACAAGCGGGTGTCGAGTATTTCTTGCTCACAGCACTCCCCGTAATATATGCAATGTGATATGTTGGCCTATTGGTGTAGTTTGGGCATAAATCCTTACCAGCTTTAATTTGCACAGCACCAGAAACACGATGCGATGATTATTTATCAAGGCATGAAGATATTTCCAAGATATTGATAATTATAGCTCGAGTTCAAAGTTCACCTATGATATGTTTGTTAAAGACCAGGGTCTATAATATGTTTCTTAAGGACCAGGAATCTTATGACCAGGAATCTGAAAATAACGTCATCTTCAAGAACTTTGTGAAGATGAATGTGCCGACTCAGAGGAAAATCTTCAGGACGGGAGTTCTGCTGAGATGGTACGGAGGCGTATTGCTATCAAGTGTGTAATTTGTTCTATCTCGTATGTATGACTTTTATACTCGTACGTATGGCTCATCATTTCATAGGTATGACTTATCAACTCGTATGTATGGCTCAGCATCTGATTAGGATGACTTATTAACTCGTACGTAAAATTTCTGACTCATACGTATGACTCAATAAATCATACATACGATTTTGCATACCGTGTACATGTATGATTAGGGTTTACTCGAGCATAACAGTGTGCTTAGGACATTGATAAAGTTTTAATATTATTTCCTAAGCACTTATTTCAATTGTACAGATTAAGGTCTGTACTAGTTTTTAAGTCATACATGCGAGTTAATAAGTCGTATTTACAAGATGATAAGTCGTTCATACAAGTTAATAGGCTGTATGCTCGAGTTGATAAGCCGTACGTACGAGTTAATAAATCATACGTACATGTTAACGAGCCATTTGTTCGAAATAATAAGTTGTACGTTCCAGCTATAAGTCCTATGTACCAGATAAAAAATGTTGAGATGGAATGAACTGTGAAGGGAATTTCAAGGAAATGTATTGAGTTACTTGAGTTATGTTGTAATGAAAATTCAATATATACATATATATGAGTTGTTTTCGTGAGTTTCCCAGACTAAGTGGTTGCCGTGAAACTCCCTAGTGTCATTATCTTTGTTAGCATGTTGTCTTAGTACCCCATGATCGTTATTTGATAAAAAGCTAGGTGATACCGAGGCGAAAGAAGGAAAATGTGTCATTCAGGATCTTAACTCCTGTAGAGACGTGGGCTTTTTGGTATTGCACTTTTCGCTCGGTAGTTGTCCTGCTATTTTACCAATGCCTATTTTACCAATGGTTCTATCCGCAAAACCACTGACTGGGAATAAAAGGTATCAAAAGATAATGCACTATGATTTTGCGAGTTTTATGTAAACGAAATGTATCCATCAAACCCTGAGGCGAACAACTGCCCAAATTGCCCTCAAATCTCCACATCAAGCACTTTTCCCAGTTTGTTTCTGCATGTATAGTGTAGGCTATAAGACTATATAGGTGATTTACCTCGGTCTGCATGGAGTTGTCAGTCCACCTTTAACATTAGCACTTTGTGACATATATGCGTGTGATGAATACAGTTCATGTGTTTATGCTCAGAATCCGGTAAATTTTAATATGTAACATCTCTTCTTTCAAGCTACGTCCTCGAGGTTCACCCTCCTAAAACCTAGTTTCGTCGACAAACTAACAATGAGAGACTACACAAAATCTCATGGTGAAGGTCAGTGAGAAAGCACTGCATACAGTGAAAAAATCCTATTGTCCGACAAAACAAAGAGCAGTACTCCCCTTCAAACTGTAGATAAGATCCACGAACGTGCATGTAATGACAATAGATCTGGAATGTTATGCTGAAGTGGTCAAAGTCTGAGGACTATTGGCATACTCAAAATTATCTACAAGAGAAAGGTATTACCATGATCAAGATGGTGAAGAAATATAACACCACTCCTTGAGAAATCTTGAAAGTTATTTTGAAAGTTTACTACTCCGTAATTACGAATCTATATCTAACTTGGCACCAAAACAAGTCCACGAGAATATTCATGTGATACATGGATATTAGATCTACACGAAAGTATTCGTATTCTTGCGCTATTGGTCGATATTACACATAACATTCATATTTAAACAATTTTATATATTCATCAATATACACCTGTTTTACTGATTTCAGGAACCATTCACTATTTACTGGGTGTATTAACATTTTGCTACTATTTTCAATCGTAGTACATATCTGATACCAATTTTCATATGGATGGATGTACCATAAAAGAATATTGAAGTAAACGTAAATTTCTATGGAAAATATTATCTGCTAAATTGTATTATAACAAGAATACCATTTTCTTTTTAGTGATATTTTATTGATTCATGCTGACATATCGTTGCGGTGAGTTATAATGGCTGTAACATACTAGTAAATAGCGACATTTCTCTTATTTTGGGACATACGGCCCTGAACTTCCACTGTGCTCACTGGAGAGCCACCAAACAGCCACAGGTATTTTGAGGACTTCGAGTCGGTGTTGTAACACTTCGGTTCTGCCAGAGGGTGGTCGTGTCTTGTGAGAAAGTAAATAAACTTTGATGTTTAAGAGAAAATTACCTCAGATAAGCCAAGAAAAGTAAGAGAGTATTAGACAGCAACCGTAAAGCATAGTTGTCACGACAGTCAGGCAAATAGAAGTAATTGAAAATGATTACTCGTCATATGTTTTGAAAAAAAGCGATATCATCGCACCCAATCACTCATCATATCATAACTGAGTCAAACAACTCACTTCCCAATGTAGACTTATCAGTTTCCAGAAAAAAACGTGTACTGCGACAAGCCAGTTTCATACACGATGTTGCAATTGTATCTCAGTGTTATATCAGATGAAATCCGTTCTTGCTTCCCGTTATGTAAAGCATATTGATGCATTGAGGATATCGATACTATGCAAGCCAAATTGTGTAGGTTCGAATAACCCTGAACTGGACAGTACCGGTAATTCGTTTATGCATTCGACCTTTGGGGTTTAGCGATGGAAGTCTAGTCATGTCTTGTCATCCAGGAATATTTGCTCTCAGTGAATTGCACAGTCTCAAGTCAGTTTATCCCATGAAATGATGGTTCCATGGCGTAAACAGACGGGTCGTGTGTATATGGGCTGATCACATGGTCACCAGGTCGGCAAGTATGCATTCTTTGTCGGAGTTTTCGCCAGTTTTTTTTTTAACTAGAAGTATAACATTAGAACACAAACATAGAAGCGCATATATTCGGATGTGTCTATAAGTAAAAATATGTTTGAGAGTGAGCCATTCGTGAGCGATGATGTGGATATGCTACAACATTCGCCAGGGAGATACATCATTGGGGAAGCATTTAATTTCATATACTTCAGGATACTTTTCACATGCATTTACAGACATTCCAACACTGAAGTGTCGAGATATAAGAGATATGTTTTAAATGCGGAATTCCCGATTGGAAAATGGCAAAACCTTAAAGTGATATTGACAGAAAAATATTTGTTCCAAATCAACAACAAACATGCCCGTGGGCTTGAAAACATCGGTTACAAAGCAAACTATGGTTGATCAAATGGATAAATCAAGCATGTGACAGCACTAGCATCCGCTTTTCTTTTGTTTTGTCCGCCACTCAGAGGTAACTCCGACCTGACCTAGTTTACCAGTGTTCACACTTGAACATATGCGATTAAGCTGACATCGCATTGCATCAAGGGATACAAAGCACAGATAATCGCGGTAATGTCAACGAACTCCGCCAGAAATTCACAACGAATTCAACGGGAAAGGGGCATCTGTTGAACAAATAAAGTGCATATATATATAACTAGTATGTTTTTTTCGTTCATTCAGAAACTTTCTGCCAATATCACTTTAATTATAAGCATATAAACTTAAAAGAAATCGCTTTATTTTGCACACCAAAAATGTGCATACCAATGTTTTTTACACATATATTGTAATCTGGAGTTTACAATTCATAATTTAGCATTCATTATTTTTGAGTTGGGAGTCGAGTGGAGCAAAATATGAAATGTAATTAGTGTAGCTCCTTGTAATACTATACACAAATAATTAATATTTGTATCTTAAAATTACCCGATCCCGAATGTTCAAATATATATTTATTTCTATTTCATCAGAGCATTTCTAAATATGTTTACACACAATGTTCATATGGAATTCGTATTTTCATATTCATTATAGACAATGAACTGTGAGATGCTTTTAATTTACCATGTTTAATATTGTCTATCTCAGATCACATCAAAAATCACTCTTGATAGGGAACAGATTCGGCGCCCATGCACGGACCATAAAAGACAATAAATGTGTCACATGTAACCCTATCTATACTCAAATCGCCATACTCCCTGCTGATAATGGGGCCTCCAAATCACACCTCCCAGGAAACGACATCTTCCCTGTCCTTCGAACGTCGTTTTCTATGCCAGGGAATGCTCATTGGTTCCCAAGTCAGCACCGAGGACGTGGGGGAATTCTGCGAGAAAAACTCCGTCAATACTAAGCAAAGCTTATTGACTGGGCCCCTATTCTAAAGACTTTTCAGGAAAAAGACTATTATCGTTAATCTGATAGCAGCAAAGTGTACTGCTCCTCAGAGACATTTCCTTCAAATCAATATACAGTGCTCAGATCATTAAATGTGTTGTGTCGGTATGGTGCTCGTACGTGAGGTCGGACATCAGGAATAATCCGCATGTGTTCGTCAACGTGCAAATTATATTCCCTGTTTACAGTAATTCCTGCATTGTTTTGTCACGTATTTTTACTTTGGCCTATAAGGAGTCACAGTTAGCCAGATTGCTTGTGTCAGCTGCAGTTAAGTTCAACCCTAATTAGGGTTAAATAGCTGCTTACAAATTGTACATAATGGTGGAACCAGAAGACGGTTATGTGAATATTTATTCAATTTCATCGCATTATTTACTTCAATCAGGGATGCTTCACGAGATGCACGGAAACGCAGAATGTGAAACTTGGAAGAAAAACAATGTTTTTATCCTGATGCACCTTCAGGAGCAATGCTCAGCACGCTCACATAATTCGTTGAAATCCATCGTAATAGCACATTGTAGTTATTTGTTTGTGTGATATTTGTATTATAATGTGCATGACAATGATGGGCTTGTCGCAGGCGAAACAATCATAATCATACAAACTTATATATTTCCCAAAATTCCACAATAACTGATATACCGAACTGATCACCTCACAAGTATATGTTGTTATGAATGACAATACATCTGCTGCCCGCTTGCCCGTGTAAATTCACCTCGTAAATGTAAATGTAATACTTCTTTAGATACTCTGAGTGCGTTGAATTATTAATCTAGGTTATTATGCCAGCATAATTAGTATGAATAAATTGGAAACGCGATGGAACGCATACTGACCGTATAGACAATGATGCTAGATAGTGTAAATGTCAGTGAAAAATTGGGATTACCCAACGGGGACTGGAACCACAGACCTTCCACTTGCCGAGTGACTGTTCTACCACTTGAGCTACCGTGGCTCCCAAATTTTCCACTGAAATTCAGGTGCATATATAGGGCCAGCTAGGTTATCTAATTTGTGCACCAGAACGACCATTCAGTTTTTATCCGGACACGCTATTATGGTATGCTTATGATACTATGCTTGAATAGACATGCCATATGAATAGATTGTTAGAACTATGATGTGACCACGAAGTATTTCTCCCAAAATGCCACTGAAAAATGTACATTTATATATTAAAAAGGTAGGTGTTGTCGTTTATGCTGGTTTTCATGACAGATCTGATAAATAATTTTGTCGTAAGTACCATAACAGTGATCATTTGAAGGTAGCGTAATGTATCAGAAATGTTTAAAGAAGTCTGAAGTCGTATCCGGGTCAAGATCAAATCACTGGGCATCATCTGCACTTGATTAAAATAAACCATGTATCACTGATTGTCTCACGGATGGTGTCCTGTGGACAGCCTGATTCAGGGGACATGACACCTGCGCCAACGACCGACATTACAACTCAACTCGGGCTGCTAAAATAAATCCATTGGACAATAAAATGGGTTTGTGGACAGATTAGTGATATTATACGTAACTACAAAATTCCATCGACAGGGCAGTACAATGATAAGTACATGTGTATTAAAGTATTACAATGTGTTTTTGGAATTTGTTTTGGATCATTTGTCCAGAATACATTGGATGACCGATGGATCTCCCCAAGACGCCCTGATGACGTTTCATTGAACTCACCCAGACACGTCAGATCTGTACTGAATCCTAACATTTTTCAAGATATATTCCAATTATATTCAGTGTAAAATCTAATTATCCGTTCACGTTAATGTTCGAATGTCGGTTTCCACTAAAACGTCTTTGGTGTGTTACATACCGATTATCCTCCTGTAATAAATCTTAGGTAATATATCCATTGGCCCTATTTTGCGATGCCATTTCCCGGACGAATGGGCCATTTCTTTCAACAACCATGACAATTTCTTCACAGCGATTACTAGGAAAACCTTCAATGTTGACCATCATTAGCAGGGGAATAATTCGTTTGACTTGCTTAATGTTGACATTATTCTGATGAATACACACATGGCCAAGTAGGCGATTGTTCTTGTGTTTTTCCACATTTGATTGTAGCCTAAGGATTCGCATATATATATATATATCAGTTATGTGAGTGCAACTTTTCGAAGTCAATGTGAGCATAGCTATGTAGAGGTATGCACAGCTATGCTGTATGTACACTATGCTGAGGTATGCTATGCATACCTCACACTATATGTAGTATGCACACTATGCATAGGTATGCACACTATACTGAGGTATGCACAGGTATGCTGTATGCACACTATGCTGAGGTATGCTATGCATACCTCACACTATACTGAGGTATCACACTATGCATAGGTATGCACACTATGCTGAAGTTTGCACAGGTATGCTGTGTTTTCTCTATACCCGATAATTGATTGATGTATGATTAATATTTCGAATAAGTGATCAGTTATAATTCCCAATATTATTCTTATTATTTCCTAATATGTCCACGATATTATCAAAGGTTCCTTGTAGATATTCATATATATTTCACACAAAAGTATTATGGCTTTGTACATCAAAGGTCTGATGGGAAAGGAATCAGTCGTCATTTTATTTGAGGATTTATTTTGACATTTGCGAGGGAAGATCAAATTTTCATTTTCCTGAACAATAATAGTAGCTCTAAAACAGAAATGAAAAGGAACGAAGGATGATTTGATTTCATCGTTCAGGCCGTAATTGCCAAAGTAACTACACAATATTAATAAAAGATGTCAATCAAACATCAATTCATGAATGCTACCCATCATGGATTGTACCATTAAAGACCAATGTCTGTGAATTGCTGGCAAATAAATATGCTGAATGAACGGAAGCGTAAACTTGCTTTATCGGCATTTTGAGGTCTTTCTGACAAAAGGCATACTAAACGTGCACTATAATTTCTTTCAGGAAACACCGCTTATCTTTCCTGTATGATTCACAGCTTTGGTTCCTTGGTATGTCATGGCAACAGTAGTGTGGACAAATTGGTGTGACATAATTTCAGATTGATATTAATAGACAGAGCATATTTTTGGAGTATATATTCTTGGATTATTGGTTCTTCAATATGTTATACCTGAGGTGTTTGGTTTAACAAAATAAAAATGTATAATCGATGTTGTTATGACCTCATGATATAAAACGCTTGCAACTTATTCGTAGTTCAATTTAGCTGTCCCAAAATATGATATTACCTTAAGAATCGAGACGGCGTTCTCGTTACCATACCTTTGGTATCCCCATGGCGACGGTTCTACCACTTGAGCTACCGAGGCTCCCAAATTTTCCACTGAAATTCAGGTGCATATATAGGGCCAGCTAGGTTATCTAATTTGTGTACCAGAACGACCATTCAGTCGTTTGGTACGCTATTATGGTATGCTTATGATACTATGCTTGAATAGCCATGCCGGCCCATGTAGCGCAGCTTACTATTTCTTCTAAATTCAATGAAGATTAAAAATGTGCCAGACGGATTGAATATGGTATACATTCAGTGGGTGAGTAGTATTAACAGAGAAAGGTGCGCTACTTGGGCCGATATGCCATATGAATAGATTGTTAGAACTATGGCGTTATGATGTGACAACGGATAATTTCTCCCAAAACGCCACTGAAGTAGGTATATTTATATATTAAAAATGTATCTATTATAGTTTATACTGGTTTTCATGACAGATCTGATAAATGATTTTGTCATAAACATCATAACAGTGATCATTTGAAGGTAGCATAATAGATCAGAAATGTTTAAAGAAGTCTGAAGACGTATCCGGGTCAAGATCAAATCATTGGGCATCATCTGCACTTGATTAAAATAAACCATGTATCCCTGATTGTCTCACGGATGGTGTCCTGTGGACAGCCTGATTCAGGGACATGACACCTGCGCCAACTACCGACATTACAACTCAACTCGGGCTGCTAAATTAAATCGGCCCAAGTATCATATCCTGCGCCTTCCTCTATATTCAATAAGGATTAAAAAGGTAACAGACGGATCAAATGGCATTCATTTAGTGGACGAGTAGTATTAAGGCGTAGTGTATGATACTTGGGCCATTAAATCCATTGGACAATAAAATGGTTTGTGGACAGATTAGTGATATTATGCGTAACTACAAAAACCCAGATCGACAGGACATTACATTAAAACATGTGTACTAAAGTAGTACAAAGTATTTTTGGAATTTGTTATAGATCACGTGGCGCCAATACGCCCTGATGACGTTTCATTGAAATTTGAAAATATTGAAAAAAAAACAATGTGAACGAATCGCTATATACCATTTCAAGCTAACATATACAAATACATATATCGTCATGTATCTTCATTATCTACACCACGTGATACTCAAATTGGATGATTTGTGTTTCGTCACTTTTTTCCTCAGTTAACATGCATGCCATGACGTAGTGTGGCTTTACTTACGATACGTTGGCAACTTCTTCATGCAGTGTCGAAACGAAAAGACAAGTATGATACCAAACACCAAACAATCCGCAAGACTAAACTCAAAATCCATGGACAAAATTTACACAATCGGTATGTTAAGGTTGGACAAAAATTCAAAATTGGTGATCAAGGTCCGAGCAGTTTGAATATCACAGACATCCGGCGAAGCCAAATGTGAGATCAGGTGTACCAGTAAGAGTAAGCTTCTCTTGCCTCGCATGCGACACCCACTGTGATATCCAAAATAAATGCCATCGAGATGAAAAGCCGTCAGCTGTGATGGTATATCAGAGAGCGAGATCTGAATTTACACAGTTGTGTATAGCATGGAGTAGCCGAGTAAAGTAGCATTCTGATACAACCCATATGACATACGTTGGACCTACTATTTCTGCTCTTCAATATCGTGTACATTAGGTAGAGAGAAACACGATATAAAATTTCCATATTCATCATTTTTACAGTACAACGAAAGCGATTATATCTTGCACAAAACATCATCATGTACATTGATATTATATTTTATTACCGATTACTTCTTTCGTTAGAAAAAGAAAAGCCTATGCTGTGCAAAGACAAAACAATTCGCGAAACAGATTGACAATGAGGCAACTCTTTTTGAGGTGGAATTTGACTAAGGCAATGAAATAGCCAAAAAAGCTCACCCAGACACGTCAGATCTGTACTGAATCCTAACATTTTTCAAGATATATTCCAATTATATTAAGGTTGTTCGATACACCGAACGCGTCATCAATGTGGCCCGTCTATGGTTGACCAAACGTGTCATAAACAGCGAATGTAACGGCGGGGTGAAATAGGGATCGGCGGGGTATGAATGTTGCCGTGCAATGGGAGTACTGGAAAATCCGGCGGTCTGTAATCAGTACAGCGGAGTCTCGACTTGAACACACAAAGTACTGGAAGCATCACAGCATATTTCTAGTATCTTTCAGTGGGCCAGCCTCGGTTGAGAAGATAATACTACTAGAACATCCATTCGTTACATAGTTTTAATATGTATATGAGTAAACGTTTGCACAACAAAACTAGTAGACCTAACAATTTCCAAATCTTCTGATTAACATAATCAAACAGATCGTAAAATTATTCAAAACACTGTTAAATAAATTGACAACACTTCTGTGGATCATGGCATAATTTTCAATACAACTCAAGCTTAGCGATAATAATATTTTGAAAGACTATTCATGGTATTGCAGATCTCGTAGGGCTAATAAGCATGAATGTACTAGTATGACATAACACATGGAATTTGTTGCTACTTGACTTGAGTGGACCAAGGACAAAAGATACAACGAATGCAAGAGCAAATTTGAGGGGTGGGGGGGGGGGGAGTTTGCTGGCGCAAGTGGCGCTCATTACTTTGTATATGATATCTGTGTAAGACCAATAAAACAAGTGTGAGGGTTTCTTCCGTTTCTTACCACATCCTCCCATCCTGCATTTTGTGCCCCTGTGGAGTGTTTTCTTCGCAATTCCAATCTCTTAGAACTTCAAAGTTCACCACAAAATATCCAGAGGTCGTCACACACTCTTTTATAATAGTTTGTCCTATGCGCCCCTAAGTTTGTCCAAACACGCATATGCATTTCCAGTTCCACTAAGCAACATTCCATCGACATACATCAATTCCTCTATAGCCTGTCCATTATATAGCCTGAATATACCAAATGTTCACTCTTTAAGGGGAATACATCATAAGAAGAGCTCAGCTTCATTGGGCCGCAACATTTACAGCCCACCAGGCTCGATTTCGCGGGGCTCCGTTTTCGTTACAGTTGTCATTTTTGACACGTTTCGTCTACCATACCCGTTCCGCTATGTAAGCCGAATGGGGCTAACTTTTTTGTTTCCGCAGCTTATCTGCCCAGAAATTTACACTATGTTAGGCGATTTTCTGCCAAAATTCATCGAGATGCATGAAATAGACCTATAGACGAAATAATCTCCAAAATTCACCGCCCACAGATCAGCGCTACCCTCTCAGTCAAATCCGTTATCAGCCATTTATATATAATAAGCTATATCCTCACGTTGTCCGTATGTATAGGCCTACAAGTTATCGCAAAATCCTGTGCCAAATGTGGCGGTCATCTTGCTCAAGCTAATTGGGTGAAATTTATTCCTAAAGTTCTACTGACTTGTCAAATTTGATGGGGATATTTCAACTATTAGGCCTACTGAGTTGGCGACCGGAGATAATCTCATCTGAGCCAATTGACCAGTCAACATCTAGTGGTTCATTCTAGCAGCCATACCGTTCATGCTAATGATCACATCTACCATGCCAGCCTTTTATACATTTCTGAGTCAAGTCAGAACATACAATATATGAAATATATGATTTTTTTTTCAATTCATACTCACAAAAACTTGAATAATTTGACATAGTATGCACTCCAAATTCATGAAATTATTGATTTTTTGTTTCCATAAAATGACACTTTCCATGTTTTAACGCTTATATCGCGAAAAGTAACCTGGATAGGTATATTTTTTACATTATTTTTACAAACCCAAAATATCATTGAAGAAATATGTGTAAAAAATTAGAAAAAAATACTGTATTACTGACCGAGCAGTGATACTCAACGTTGTATGGATTATCAGAAGTTACTCATTTTCTGTAAAATTTCAGTGCTGAAATATATACACATGTTCTTACTCTTGCCACAAAACATATCAAACTCAGTGCTAGCGAATTTTGTTTCATCAGTTTAATGAACCGTTGCATATACAACAGTTCTGTACTGAGAAATCCTATAAATATATAGTTTTAGGCAAAAATATGCAGTTAGATTGCATGTCATGATGTAATGGATTGTGGCTATTGCTGAGGTACTTTCAAGACTGATAGGAGGTCAACAAAATGCATCATAGCAAAAAATATCATACGGTGATATCTCTTAGAACGGTGCATGTCATGATGTAATGGATTGTGGCTATTGCTGAGGTACTTTCAAGACTGATTGGAGGTCAACAAAATGCATCATAGCAAAAAATATCATACGGTGACCTACTATTTTTTTCTGCTTTTTGTAACCATCACATATCTAGCTATCAAGAAATATAACTTTTTACTCAATAAAAATACCTTTCCGGGTGTTTCGAACAACCTTAAGTGTAAAATTTAATTATTCTTTCACGTTGAACTTCAATTTCCAGCATTCACATAATGTTCGAATGACGTACTTTATTCAAGCACCCACTCAAAAAGACATGTCAGCTTCCACTAAAACGTCTTTGGTGTTTTAAATACCGATTATCGTCCTGCAATAAATCTTAGGTAATGCACCCATTGGCCCTATTTTGCGATGCCATTTCCCAGATGAATGGGCCATTTCTTTCAACAACCATGACAATTTTTTCACTGCCATTGCTAGGACAACCTTGAATGTTGACCATCATTAGCAGGGGAATAATTTGTTTGACTTGCTTAATGTTGACATAATTCTGATGATCACACACATGGCCAAGTAGGCGATTGTTCTTGTCTTGCGATTCAGTTATGTCAGTGTAACATCGAAATCAATGTGAGCATAGCTATGCTGAGGGGGTGGGTATGCTGTGTTTTCTCTATACCAGATAATTGATTGATGTATGATTGATATTATCAAATGTTCCTTGTAGATATTCATATATTTTTCACACAAAAGTATTATGGCTGTGTACATCAAAATAGTCGTATGGGAAAGTTATTTAATCGTCATTTTCCTTGATTTCCTTGGAAGATTTATTTTGACATTTGCGACGGAATATTAAATTTTATTTCATTTTCCTCAACAATAATAGTAGCTCTAAAATGGAAAGGAACGAATGAAAAAGACGATCTGATTTCATCGTTTAGGCCGTAATTGCCAAAGTACCTACACAATATTAATAAAAGATGTCAATCAAACATCAATTCATGAATGCTACCAATCATGGATTGTAACATTAAAGATCAATGAATGTGAATTGCTGGCAAATAGATACGCTGAACGAACAGAAACGTAAACATGCTTTATCGGCATTTTTATGTCTTTCGGAAAAGACGTACTGAACGTGCACTATAATTTCCTTCAGGAAACACCGTTTCTCTTTCCTGTAAGATTCACAGCTTTGGTTCCTTGGTATATCATGACAACGGTCGTGTGGACATATTAGTATGGCAAGCCGTTAGGGTCATAACCCCCGTAATGTTGCGCGTTGGATTGATAGTGACGTGCAACACTAATCAACCAATCAACGTGGAAAGATTATCATGATTATTGAGATAACCAATCACAAGGCCTTAAAATATCACGCGTAGCATTTAATCATACACGCTAGTATCAATAGTGCACGGCGATATTAATCTGTCGCGTATCTTTGAATTACCCAATCAGCACCCGTGTTTGTGCCATGCGTAACTTTATTCTACCACGCATGTTTACCCATGGAGTGGCCAATGGGACCATAACCTGTAATTTACCGCGTCTTTATTAATGCAACATGTCGCATTGGACAACCAATCATAACTGAGGATAAAGAACGCGTTGCTACTAATGTTACGCGTAACATTAGATATCCAATCATGACTCAGGATAAAGCAACGCGTTGATAAAAATATTACGCCTACATTAGACAACCAATCATAATTGAAGATTAAGCAACGCGTTGTTATTAATGTTATGCGTAACATTATATATCCAATCATGACTCAGGATAAAACAACGCATTGATACTAATGTTGCGCCTAACATTAGATAACCAATCATAACTGAAGATTAAGCAACACGTTGATACAAATGTTACGCGTAACATTTATAACAACACGTTGCTTTAGCCTCACTTATGATTGGTTGTGTAATGTTACGCGTTACAATAATGGCAACTCTCAGTCTTGATTGGTTCAATAATGTTGCGCGGTGCATTGATAGCAACGTGGGGTTTATTCAACAGCTATGATTGGTCAACTAATGTTACGCGTTACATTAATGGCAACGCGGCAAGTTAATGGCGGTCATGGCCCTACTGGCCACCCTATGGGCGATATGCACGGCAAATCCAAGTTTACGCGTATCATTGAGACGAGCGCTGATTGGTTTATTGAAAGATACACGTAGCATTGATATCACCGTGCACAATTGATAGTACGGCGCATAATTGAATGTTGCGCGCAATATTAGAACGCCTTTGGTTGGTTAGACTTCTAAAATTCCACCGTTGATTGGTTGATTAATGTTGCGCATCACTATCAATTCAACGCGCAACATTACGAGGGGATATGACCCTAACGGCTTGCCATAGACGTTGGGTATATATTAGTAAATGCCGATTCGAACAAATTGGTGTGACCTAATGCATCATCAAACATGAATATTTTTTACTTAAATAATTAACTTAGAATTTTTGTGCCTTTAACAAACTATTTTAGACTGATTATTACGGTGACACTTTTAGGACATTGCTTTTTTTATTTTTCAAAAAAAAGTTTGAAATATTTGTAGGACGTATTTAATTTTATATGCGTATTAGAGAAACACACAAGAGGTGGGCATACTAAATGTTTACTAATAGAAGACATGAAATACACTACAACACATTACAAAATATTATGACAGAAAAAACATGGATGTATATTGATGACCAATAAAAACCCCCAAACCCCAAAGGGGATACCAGTAGGGAGTACATGTAGGTAATAAAAGTTATGATAAATGTAGTTGGACAGCTTTTGACACATAAGCAGATTTCGAGGAGAGATCTGGTTTAATATAACGTGATACACAGTCACTTTTCCAATCACCAAGCTCTTTCACTATATCATGTGGGACTCCGGACATGATGAGCCAGGTCGCTCCACCCCGTCTTAGGCTGTGTGTGCTATACTGGTCCCCGGATAGTCCGATCCGTGACATCACGACTTGCAGTCTTTGGCGGACTTGCTGTTGGGTAGGAGCACGTGGTCCTTTGGTGGTTTCGACGGCCAGCAGCGGAGCATCGCTGGCCAATCCCCCAGCCCGGCCGAACACTCGAAGAACGGATGACGTTGGGCACAACTGGGACTGTGGAATGAAAGGTAGTGGTACCTCAAACGATCGGTCCCTGTTTTGAATCGTTTTGGACCAAACAATCTGAATTGTGCTTCCCCGCTCGCACAGGCTGAAGTGACGACGCATGACGACTTTCTGGGGGTCCCACGTGTAAGGGCTGGGAACAGTGATGTTGCTTATCCGGAGAAGGCCGAAAAAACAACAGACGATGGCTGACCAGTACTGGCAGTCCTGGATATCACACAAATTAAACTCTGCAGATAACTTTACCATGTCAGAAAAACTGATGGGCAGTTTGTAAGCTTGTTGCGAACCTTTGCCTCGCTTCATACCCCGAAGCAAAGATTTCAGTGGCCAGTTGTCTTGGAGCGGGTTTGAGAGTCCGAGCTCTATGTGCAGGAGGCGAACAATGTTAAGGTACTGTGTGACAGTTGCGAAGGCCCTGGATCGCCCTAAGAATGCTGCATAACGACAGATGTTCTCGACCGTTGCAGGTACTGGCTGACAGCGTGTGAGACGACAGAACCGGAGGTAGGTATCTCTGTGCGTCCTGTAGACAGTCTTGGTGCTCTCAGCGTAGGTCAGGTCACGCCACTGGGCCACCTCCCGGTCCAGCTCCTCGAGCAGTTCAGCCACCTCAGCAACTGTGGGAAAAGAAACAGTGCAGCATCAAACGACATATGGAAAGGCAGCCAGAAGTAATCAGGAGCATATCCGGATGATGAGTAATAGTCACTAAGCAGGGACATGAACCGGGTCCATTGACCTGGTTCATCTAGTCTGGATATTGAGTCAGCAAGGTCATTATCACATCCACGAATATGCACTGCCTCTATAGTTATATTGTTCATCATGCATATAGCAGATATTTGTTTCATGATTTCGCGGACGTGATTATTAGGAGTCTTTTGCTTATTAATGAAGGCAACCACCGAAGTATTGTCTGTCCAAACTAATAGTTTTTGATTGGCAAATGATGGGGCCCACTGTTTTAATGCCTGGTCAATTATTGCAAGCTCTTTGATATTTATATGCGTTGAAGCAAGCGATGTGTCAAGACGCCAGTGACGATAGAGCCAATGGCCCTGGCAGAACGCTCCGCCGCCGGTTGTGCTCGCGTCGACATGAAGCCAAATGCTACGTCGCACATCCCAGATGAGACGCTGATTGTATCCATTGGACAAGACGCCACGCCACCAAAGCAAGTCGTTTTTAATCCAGTCAATCAATATTTTGTGTGCTTGTGAGCGCAGTTTACTGATGAGGTGAAATATCCTGGACATAAAAGTGCGACAGACGGTAACTTGCGATGCCAAACTGAGTTTACCAGCTAGGATCTGAAGACTGCGTTTTGACATGCGGGTACGGTCTCTGACATCATCTATGAGGCTAACAATCTCACCGACTTTTTCTGGATCTAGTGCGAGTGTGCCTACGATGGAATTGATGCGAATTCCTAGAAATACAATTTCTTGGGTTGGATCCGTTACTTTTTTCCAATTTATACGGAATCCCAAAGAACGCAAAAGAAAGATGAGGCTATTCAAATTGTCTTTGCAACTGTCAAATGTTGGGCCTGCCACGAAAAAATCATCAAGCAAGACACATGTGTTGATACCGTATCGGCAAGCTATCCTACGGACAGACTGGGTGATGCGATTGAATATTGCCGGGCTTTTTCTGGCTCCGAAAGGTAGTCTACAGTCTGACAGGTAAGTATATTCCTCCGAGTCACCAAATTTCCATTTCAACCCAGTTAGGCATAATTGATCGGGGTGTATGCCAACTGTTCTGTAGGCTGATTGCAAATCAACTTTAGCCATGTACCAACCAGGTTGTATTAGTGATACTGCTTCAGTAACCGTTTGATAGACACAGGGGTCCTTAGAGGCCAAGTCATTGAGTGCACTCCCGACAGGGAGGCTACAGTCATGGATGAGCCTTACATTACCATCGCGTTTCGGTATGGCTGCAAGGGCACTCACAATCCGGGGCTTTGATGACACAGGAATATAATTGCCATCATCTATTTCTGCTTTTATTTGATTTTCCACTATACTTTTTGAATCAAATGAAGACGGGTGATTATTGACGTCCACCGTAGGAATGTCACTGCAAATATCCACGTCATTGTCAATTAAGGAAAATCCATCCCGGAGTCCAGATAGTATAAAATCCCTGTCAAAATCAGTTTGGAGTTCACGTTCCCAGACGTGCAAGCAGGCAGAGAGCGGGGCTTTTACTGGTATATCCTGACTAGGGGGTTTGGGGCACTTGTCCTATGCGATGTTTGACGGGATTTTGTTCACGTTTTCCTGTCGGTGTGTGAAGTCCGGATGGTCTGAAAAACATGTCACACAGACATGGGCAAATCTACAGTCTCTCAAGTCACAGCCCAGTCTCCCGTTGAACTTCTGACAAATTGTTTTGCCTGAACGTGGGTCGTATTTTCTGGACGTCGTGGAGCCCTTTTTTGTTTGATGAGATTTGAGACTGTCTGTAGGTTTATCCGTCGGTTTCAAGTACACCTGCATAAGGTATGCACTGTCAGCACCCCATGGGAAGCCGGTTTCGGCCTGGCTGCGCCGATAAGCATAGTCATAATGCAGTACGGATTCCCAACGAAAGGACTGCGCTATCGTGGCGACTTTGACCAAATAATTGACGTAGTCAATAATTTGACTGGTGTTGGCGCCATCTTCTAGCACCATTGCCCTTAGGATGCGTACACTTCCTTCCATGTACTGGGCCATCCGGAGTTTTTCAAGGGGCACTTTAGATTCTCTTAATGCCAGTTCAACGGTACCCACTTTAACTGTTCCCGATGGGTCCCCAGATTGTCTGTCCTTATCCAATTTTGTGGCCAGAACACTGACAAAGTCGCGAACATCCCTGAATTTTGACGGGGTGTACGAATCACTGGCCTGATTGCCGGAGTCAAAGGGGTCAAAATGAGAAAGTCGCTTACCGGGAGGCTGAACGTTCTGTTTGGTTACCCCGATGTTACCACCCATGGCCGCGATGATATCGTCTGCAGACAGTCGATGTCCAGCCGATAGCAACTCTTGTAAAGGTGTTGTGGCGTCTCTGTTGTTGACAGAATCTCCGTTGGTTTGTGATGTCGAGGCAGTCGTTGGTGTAGCGGCTGTTGCTCCATCTGTAGTTACTGGACGTTGAAGCGACTCCACAGCCGCCTGTAGAAGCAACATCTGGGCCGGCAGCACAGACTTCCCCAGCTCTTTTTTGGCGACTTCAACCGGCAGCAGCGACAACGATTTGGCAGAGTTGAAACCTTTGTCTTTCAACAGTTTAACGGTTTGTTCGTTAAGTTCAAATTCGTTTGCCCATTCTTCAAATTCAAACGCCGACGCCATCGCATAGAGTGAGACGGTGTGTGTAAAAATCAATATATGAGCAATAAAAGCGTCCGATCTGTGTGGTAGGCAGCAGCAAACTAGTTTGAAATTACCGCCAAACGATATTTATATACAGGTCAGTAGTAAACACAAACTGGCTGTTTCTTAACAACGGGTGTTCCCAGTTGTGGACGCGATGAAACCCCCTCTGATGTGCCCCTCTAAAAACAGTCTCTAATGAGACTAATCTTTAATATTTTATATGCATATTTATTATTTTTTATGCATATTTAATAATTTAATATGTGTATTTAATATTGTGTATGCGTATTTAATATTTTATTCGCGTATATATATATATAAAACCATGCGAGTGTGTTATAGGCAAAAAGATATCGGTCGAGTTTGGTCTGGCGTATGAATTCAGGATGCACGAGTCCGAAGGACGAGTGTATTCTGTGTTCATCTGCCAGACTAAACAAGACCGATTAGTAGGGGACCCGCGCTAAGGTCCCGTGACTAATTTTTCCAGAGGAAGGTTTGAAGGTGGTTTTAGGAAGATACTAATATACTTAATAAAATTAGAGGGTAGCACCCTCCCAAAAGTGTGGGCTAACTCCACCAGAGGGCGTAATCCAAGATGGCCGCCACCGAAATAATGAAATCCCATTATTTTCAACAAATGTCATATAAATTCACCCTTTCTACCAGACTTATGTTATTTGCAAGTCAATTGTGATACAGACAAATCAAATAAGCAATAAATTTGATGTTTCATCAATATTTAGTAGTCTGTGAGGCAAAAATTCAAGATGGCCGTCACCAAAATCGTCAAATTTTCATGCGAATGTCGTTTCGGGTGCTCCCTCATGTCAAAATCTGGTGTTTACTACTGATTAATCATTCATATCATACATGTACAGTACTCAATATAAATACTGTTCCCTTATGTATTCAGTGACATACAAAGCAATATCCAAGATGGCGGCCGTTCAAACATGTCAATAATCCATTCAATTTCAGGTGTGTTGGTTGCCAGTGAATGATATCTTCCAGGCAAATGTTGCTTCCAGTCGTATAGCTCCATCGTTGTAACAGACTCCTCATATGTTTTTATACTTACATATTATGGTGAATTATTGCTATTACTCTTAATATTTTGTATTGCAAAATGAATGAATTTGAATGTCATTGTCATTGATATTTGGGTTTTGTATACATTCTCCTTCAGGTACATGTACTGACCAACACAGCCAATGAATTTGGTTCCAGATTAAACGTTTTGCCTATAATAAAACAAATATATAGATGTAAAGCTAGTATGATAAGGTAATATTGACCAAAACTTTACAAAAACAGAAACTGGTAGTCGGCGAAGGTACCAGAAGTGTACATTAAGCATTTCAGCTTCATCAGATTGGGACATCGCTGAACTTACCTGGATAAGTTACTTAAGAGCTAGCTAAGGGAAGTTTGTTTCTCATCGCCTGTGTAACCGAGGATTGTCCTGCCATATAATTGCAGTGAAGAAGCATCATGGCGACTCCTCAACGCCAAGACACAAAGAAACGTAAACTTGAAGAGTTAGAAGTGCATAGTTGCATCCTATGTGGTCTGGAGTGTGACGAAGACAGAAGTAGCACTACCGATGAATCCTGGCGTCATCTCAAGTCTCTCGCTCAACGTTGGATTGGTCTGGATCGATTTGAGACTGTACATGAAAGTATCGATTGGGAGAGAGGCCCGACAGGTGTATATTACCACAAGTGGTGCAAAACTGATATTGCCAGCGCCCGGAAGCTACAACAAGCAGTAAGGCGACAAGAAAAAGGCAAGTCCACAACAAATGAAGAGGCTCCTGACAAAACTACGGATGAAGCCACAGATCCAGGCCAAACACGGCTCTCGCGGAATGAAGGCATGATACACTCAAAAGACCTTTGTGTCTGGTGCATGAAACCGGAGGACAAAAAACATCCCCAGAGAAAGGCCTGGCGCCTACTGCAAACTCGAGATGCCTGGCAAGCATTTAAGAATCACACTGTATATCTTTCAGATGCATGCATGCGGGACCGATTACTAGCGGTCATTCACAACACATCTGATCCATTCGCGGCAGAAATCCGGTACCACAGTTCATGCTGGAACCAATACATATACCCTTCGTACACTGCTGAAACTGATGAAAAGAACTTGCACCTTCAAAATGTACGTCTATATGAAGTCCGAGAAATGTTTTTTCGACATGTACGCACGGTGGTCTTTGAGCAACATGAGTTCAGGACAGTTCAAGGTCTTCTGATTGACTACAAGAAATACTTGAGAAACTTTGGTTTCGACTTTGGCGAGATCAGGTCAAGCTACATCAAAACGATTCTACAAGAAGAATTTCAAGACGAGATTGGCTTTCATGACCGATTCCATAAAAATCAAAGCACACTAGTCTATGATACATCAGCTGGAGGAACATATGTGGAAGCTGCAATGTATTCCTGGGGTGTGACCGATGATCAGCTCATCAATAATGTCGCCAAACGAATGAAAAGCATGCTTTCGTCAACACTGGATATGGAGTGGCCCCCACGTGTTGTAGATCTAGAGGGAAACGAAGACTCCACTAATATCCTTTTGAAGTTTCTGACGTGGATGAAGAGCCCCAGTGTACGAGAAGTCAATGAAGAGAACCAAACCCCAGTGACCTCAGCACTTTCTTCCCTACTGCTGTCGTACTTAACTGGAAGTCGGTCGAAATTCCAGGCACAATTATCAGTTACTATCCATGGATTAACAAGGAGTCGCGAAATTGTGGAGTTACTCCATAAGTTCGGCCTGGGCATCAGCTACAAAGATGTTTTGCATCTGTATGAAGCTTGGGCTATGCACGATTTGGAGCAAAGCAAGGAATGTCCAAAAGAACTCGCTGAAGGAATGCCAGGCACTGGAATCTTGGACAACGACGACTTCAAAGATGATACCTTAACTGGAGGAAACACATCACATCGCACAAACGTTATGTTCGTTCAGCCAGAAGATGTGATGATCGAAGACACAGAACTAGATCAGAAGCTCACTATCGCAAAATCTGAAGAGCTCAGACAGAGATGTTCAGAACAGCACATCATAACACCATACAAAACCATCAGCCGTGGTACTCCAGCAGTTCGTGAGACAACTGACATCACAGTTCGGGAACCTTGTGAACAAAGGAGACGGGGAGTAGTACATACCTTGGTGCGCCTTGATGACCAGGGATCTGCAGTGACGCCAGCAACACAAGCCACTGGTACATTCGGTGGATTTCAAGCCACAGTCCAGAAAGCCGTTGTGAAAAGCAAGCCATACTACTTTCTTACCTTTCCCAAACCTCCAAATAAATCTGTAGTCCATCAGGTTATGCAGAGGATGGTGACTGCAGCAGAGAGCAAGTGCATGCCATTCATCCAACTTGTTGGTGATCAACCAGTGTACACCCTGATCGTTCAACTGAAAGCTGAAAACCCTGGCATGTTTGACCTAATTCTGCCATTCCTAGGTCCTTTCCATACACAGTGCTCCTTCATATCCGCAATGAATAAACGCTTTGGAGGGTCAGGGCTATCTGACGTACTTGTTGCAGCTGGAGTGATTGCAGAAGGTTCGGTGGACCAGGCGTTGCGCGGAAAACATTACAAAAGGAGCGTCAGGTGCCTGAGGCTGATGTATGAAGTTCTGATCAGACGAATCATTCAGCAGCACATCAATGCAGGGGCAACCCTTACAGAAGAAGTGAGAGACCTCATCAGAACACTCCAAGACCAATCTACAGTCATAGATGAACGCACAGAAGCCTACACGAAACTTGAGAATCATCCGGAGGTCGTGAAATTTGTTGAAGAAGCATTCGTTTCCATTGAGTCATCTTCAAGTTCCATGGCTAAATTTTGGTTGAGCTTTCTTCAAATGACAGAAATTCTCATGATGAACATCCATGCACTACGTACACAGAATTGGGAGGAGTTCAAGGCCTCTATCCGGATGATGATGCCATGGCTAAAAATCTATGACAACGACAAGTATGGCCGCTGGTTGCTGGAGTTCTGACTCGAGATAAGCTGCTTGTCTGAGGAAAAGGCGAAGTACATGCAGGGAGGTCTCTTTGCACAATCCATGACTGGGAAACCGTACTCCTGCCTGCCCCTCGACTTGTGGATAGAGATGACGATGAACAAGGGCTCGAAGATGAAAGCTGGATGGCTGAAGATCCTGCGCAATGAGAAGATGTTGTTAACAGACACCCGAAACGTGAACTCTGTGAACCGAGTTAGGACGTCACTCCATGTGCTTGCCACTCTCAAAAGCTCTTCCCCAGGTCACACTGAAAACTCAACGAGCCGCCTGATGACTGATGAGCAAGCCATTCAAGATCTAGATGGATGCATCGAAGAGTTCGGTTGTGATCCATTTGACCCCAAGAATCCATCACTGCGAACTCTTCAGTCGGGAGAAGTCGCATCTGATGAGCTTGTGAAAGACTTCAAAACAGCACATGCCGATGGAGAGAAGCAGGTGAAGGACTTTTTCAATGATCGGATGTTCTCAAGCAACACACCCTTCGATGCTACTGTTCACAGAAACTCTCGGAGCTCCTTCAACAAACCACCAATGACAGGCAAGCCTAAACAGCAGAACAAAACAGATGCCATGGAGAACAAAGCAATGTGCTCCATCATATCGCTAGCAGAAACGGGTCCAGAGAAGTTCACTCTGTCAGAAGTGATGAGCTACCGTGTCACAGATGAGTGCCTGCCCATTTTCAACATAAATGGCACAATGAAGAAGGTTCAGAAGTCAAAGTATGCTGACAAGCTACACATCGAAATCATCGAACCTCCACTTGATACATGTATCGTACTGGTTGATATGGGGTACGTGTGGCGAAAGGCAACTCCTTCAGCAGAGGATCGTGAAAAAGCTGACGGCACAGCATACACGTGGGGGGACTACGCTGAGAAGATCTTATCTGTTGTACTTTCAAGACACCCTAGAGCGAGAAAGATCATCTTTGTGAATGACCCGTATGACCTGGACATCTCCATCAAAGATAGTGAACACGAAAGGCGTTCTGGCAATCCTTCATTTCCAGCAGGATCTCGAAAAGTTTACATGAAACTTGACGACAGACTCCCTTCTGGAAAGGACTTCCAAAACATCTTCTGCAATGCAGGAAACAAACAACAAATGTGGAAGCTGCAATGTATTCCTGGGGTGTGACCGATGATCAGCTCATCAATAATGTCGCCAAACGAATGAAAAGCATGCTTTCGTCAACACTGGATATGGAGTGGCCCCCACGTGTTGTAGATCTAGAGGGAAACGAAGACTCCACTAATATCCTTTTGAAGTTTCTGACGTGGATGAAGAGCCCCAGTGTACGAGAAGTCAATGAAGAGAACCAAACCCCAGTGACCTCAGCACTTTCTTCCCTACTGCTGTCGTACTTAACTGGAAGTCGGTCGAAATTCCAGGCACAATTATCAGTTACTATCCATGGATTAACAAGGAGTCGCGAAATTGTGGAGTTACTCCATAAGTTCGGCCTGGGCATCAGCTACAAAGATGTTTTGCATCTGTATGAAGCTTGGGCTATGCACGATTTGGAGCAAAGCAAGGAATGTCCAAAAGAACTCGCTGAAGGAATGCCAGGCACTGGAATCTTGGACAACGACGACTTCAAAGATGATACCTTAACTGGAGGAAACACATCACATCGCACAAACGTTATGTTCGTTCAGCCAGAAGATGTGATGATCGAAGACACAGAACTAGATCAGAAGCTCACTATCGCAAAATCTGAAGAGCTCAGACAGAGATGTTCAGAACAGCACATCATAACACCATACAAAACCATCAGCCGTGGTACTCCAGCAGTTCGTGAGACAACTGACATCACAGTTCGGGAACCTTGTGAACAAAGGAGACGGGGAGTAGTACATACCTTGGTGCGCCTTGATGACCAGGGATCTGCAGTGACGCCAGCAACACAAGCCACTGGTACATTCGGTGGATTTCAAGCCACAGTCCAGAAAGCCGTTGTGAAAAGCAAGCCATACTACTTTCTTACCTTTCCCAAACCTCCAAATAAATCTGTAGTCCATCAGGTTATGCAGAGGATGGTGACTGCAGCAGAGAGCAAGTGCATGCCATTCATCCAACTTGTTGGTGATCAACCAGTGTACACCCTGATCGTTCAACTGAAAGCTGAAAACCCTGGCATGTTTGACCTAATTCTGCCATTCCTAGGTCCTTTCCATACACAGTGCTCCTTCATATCCGCAATGAATAAACGCTTTGGAGGGTCAGGGCTATCTGACGTACTTGTTGCAGCTGGAGTGATTGCAGAAGGTTCGGTGGACCAGGCGTTGCGCGGAAAACATTACAAAAGGAGCGTCAGGTGCCTGAGGCTGATGTATGAAGTTCTGATCAGACGAATCATTCAGCAGCACATCAATGCAGGGGCAACCCTTACAGAAGAAGTGAGAGACCTCATCAGAACACTCCAAGACCAATCTACAGTCATAGATGAACGCACAGAAGCCTACACGAAACTTGAGAATCATCCGGAGGTCGTGAAATTTGTTGAAGAAGCATTCGTTTCCATTGAGTCATCTTCAAGTTCCATGGCTAAATTTTGGTTGAGCTTTCTTCAAATGACAGAAATTCTCATGATGAACATCCATGCACTACGTACACAGAATTGGGAGGAGTTCAAGGCCTCTATCCGGATGATGATGCCATGGCTAAAAATCTATGACAACGACAAGTATGGCCGCTGGTTGCTGGAGTTCTGACTCGAGATAAGCTGCTTGTCTGAGGAAAAGGCGAAGTACATGCAGGGAGGTCTCTTTGCACAATCCATGACTGGGAAACCGTACTCCTGCCTGCCCCTCGACTTGTGGATAGAGATGACGATGAACAAGGGCTCGAAGATGAAAGCTGGATGGCTGAAGATCCTGCGCAATGAGAAGATGTTGTTAACAGACACCCGAAACGTGAACTCTGTGAACCGAGTTAGGACGTCACTCCATGTGCTTGCCACTCTCAAAAGCTCTTCCCCAGGTCACACTGAAAACTCAACGAGCCGCCTGATGACTGATGAGCAAGCCATTCAAGATCTAGATGGATGCATCGAAGAGTTCGGTTGTGATCCATTTGACCCCAAGAATCCATCACTGCGAACTCTTCAGTCGGGAGAAGTCGCATCTGATGAGCTTGTGAAAGACTTCAAAACAGCACATGCCGATGGAGAGAAGCAGGTGAAGGACTTTTTCAATGATCGGATGTTCTCAAGCAACACACCCTTCGATGCTACTGTTCACAGAAACTCTCGGAGCTCCTTCAACAAACCACCAATGACAGGCAAGCCTAAACAGCAGAACAAAACAGATGCCATGGAGAACAAAGCAATGTGCTCCATCATATCGCTAGCAGAAACGGGTCCAGAGAAGTTCACTCTGTCAGAAGTGATGAGCTACCGTGTCACAGATGAGTGCCTGCCCATTTTCAACATAAATGGCACAATGAAGAAGGTTCAGAAGTCAAAGTATGCTGACAAGCTACACATCGAAATCATCGAACCTCCACTTGATACATGTATCGTACTGGTTGATATGGGGTACGTGTGGCGAAAGGCAACTCCTTCAGCAGAGGATCGTGAAAAAGCTGACGGCACAGCATACACGTGGGGGGACTACGCTGAGAAGATCTTATCTGTTGTACTTTCAAGACACCCTAGAGCGAGAAAGATCATCTTTGTGAATGACCCGTATGACCTGGACATCTCCATCAAAGATAGTGAACACGAAAGGCGTTCTGGCAATCCTTCATTTCCAGCAGGATCTCGAAATGTTTACATGAAACTTGACGACAGACTCCCTTCTGGAAAGGACTTCCAAAACATCTTCTGCAATGCAGGAAACAAACAACGCCTACAGAGGTTCCTGAAAGAATACCTCAGCACCCGAGTCCAGATGCGTCCTGACATAGAGTTTGTCTACTCCATGCAACAGAAATGTTACAACCTGAGTAGTGGGGATCCTGTACCTGCCTTCCAATGCGAGCACACTGAGGCAGACACAATTCTCTTCTACATATATTCAGAGATAAGGAAGTCGGGAAACATGGAACCAGTGGTCATTGATGCTGAAGACACCGACGTAGTAGTACTGGCTGCCTATGTAGCCCACAAGATCCCCGGTATCTTGGCGCTCAAGCGAAAGGAAGGCCTGGTAAACTGCAAAACTCTCTGTTCACCAGAAATTGTAGACGTCATCGTCCCTCTGTATGTCCACACTGGAACTGATGTTACATGTGGATTCTTTGGACACGGAAAGAGCACAGTGTATGACAAAGGCACAGCCACATTGGAAGCACGGTCGTTGCTGGCTGAAGTTGGAAAGACAATCCCTGTCACAAAACATGTGGTTGATAATCTTACACAATTCACCATACGTTACATCTACAATGACAAGACCAGCAGTACTCTGGGGGAAGCCAGGGCCAAGAAATGGAAAAACATGAAGCGCAAGTCAACCTTACGTATTCCACCGGATGATGATTCACACCGCCTGAAAGTTGCACGAGTGAACTACCAGGTGCATGTGCTCTTGAACTACCACAGTCCAGAAGCTCCATCGTCGCCTCTAAATCATGGATGGGTGATTGTGGATGGAAAATGTGTGCCACAACGGTACACCCAGCCATCACTCCCAAGAGAACTCAGCAAACACTTGGTCGACCGAGGAAACGTCACAGAGGGCGGTGGTGAAACGAGTGATTCAGGACTCAGTGATTCAGACGAGGACGATTAATCACCGTTTGTACATATGTTGCTTTTGTGTAGATGATGTACTGTCAGATAACTTGTAAGACAATATACAACGTAAAAACATGAAAAATGTTTATTGCAAATATACTTCTGTGTGAGTGATTAAAAATTGCAATATGATATGAAATTCATTGGTTGAGATTAATATCAAAAGGTAGATACTGAATTCTTGGATATCAATGAACCATTGTCCATTAGCATGGTAATGCACAACCTATGTATACCATATGTTTAAAAATGTGACACATTCATTTGCCAAATGATGCACAGGTGGAACTGGTGATAGTAAGGGGCAATACCACTTTAGATATCATTCACTGGCAACCAACACACCTGAAATTGAATGGATTATTGACATGTTTGAACGGCCGCCATCTTGGATAACTCTAGGTTACTAGAATCGTTTTCATACGACATTACATTGTTCTTTCACGCAATAACGGTCTTTACGTAATCCGCGGTAAAAAAAGTAGTTTCGGCCCCATGTAGGTCAGGGAGTGATACAGATTGATTTGAAGTAGGGTGATACAGAAAAGGTTATCACACCTTTCTGAGTCCTCTAGCATTGCAGTTCATGGTGTGTGATAAAATCATTTTTAATGCATATTTTTTTCAATAGCTCAGCCTTCTACGAATGAGCTTTATTCACGGAAGGCCTCGGGTCCATGTGCATGTACAAAATGTGCAGAATATACCCA
This sequence comes from Terebella lapidaria, assembly GCA_949152475.1. Classification (NCBI taxonomy): domain Eukaryota; kingdom Metazoa; phylum Annelida; class Polychaeta; order Terebellida; family Terebellidae; genus Terebella; species Terebella lapidaria. The sequence continues at coordinate 77,564,694 of OX424555.1, forward strand.
GGCGAGATACAGTGACATTTAATAATAAAAGAGATAATCACAAGTCATTAAGTTTTTTGTGTAGAATAAAGGCATAATATAAGAATGCAGCTAAATTTTTTATACATTGGTGATCCCCAGAGGATAATATATTCAGGAAATTTTCAGTTACATTTACATGTGGTACGATATTTTTAGCCAGATATTTTTTACGTAATTTTCCAAATATCGGACATACTAAAAGGAAATGAGTTTCATCTTCGATTACATCAACACCTTGCCCTTTACAATAATTACAATTTTGATCGAACATTTCACAATTTGAATGTCTGTAACGTTCAATAGCTAACTTATGGCAAACACATCTGAATCTAGAGAGCGCAACTTTGTGTTTCCAGTAAACATCTAATGATAAGTAAGTTTCTAGATTTAAGTCATGTTTGTATTTACTGTATAAAACAAGTTTGCTACTGGTTGATATTTCATCATGCCAAGTCTGATTTGACATATCAGTCAGGCGCTGTTTGAATAAACTTAAAAATACTTCAATATTTCCCACACCTTGATTAAGCCATACTTCACCGAAGCCGTGTTCGTACAATAATTGTTTTATATCTGATGTCCAGTTGTTGTCACCCGATATGTCAAATTGTGTCAACATTTTACAAAGTGAGTTACGTATTTTCACTCCACCATCTTGAACTACCTTTAACCAAAACTTTATACATCTATATTTGTATTGGACCGCTAAGGGCATTCGTCCCAGCTCGCCTAGCACGGCTGCGTTCGAAGTGTTATAGGATACAGACAAAATATATTTACAGAATTTTCTATGGACCACTTCAATAACTTCTCGTGTTCTTGTACCCCATATTTCAGAACCATACAGTAATATTGGTGCAACAACTTCATCAAATAGATCTAAACATAGCTTTACGGGGATACCACCACACATTTTCATGAACCTTTTCAATTGAAGTATAGCCTTTTCTGCCTGACAAGCTAATGTTTTTAGTGCAGGTGACCAGGTCAACCTCGATGAAAATACAATTCCCAAATATTTGTACTGATTAATGCATTCAAGTTTCTTCCCATTAAAATAAAAACGTTCAATATTTTTAAGGTGACCTCCATTTCTAAACACAACAACATTAGTTTTTGACAAATTAACTTTGAGTCCATTTTCATCACAAAATTGACTTAACGCATTCAGCTGAATTTGTAATCTGCCGACACTGTCGTTTACAATGTCGTCCGCATATAATAGCATGTGTACGTCAGGAAAATTATTATCGACAAATACACTTGGACATTGGAGGCACTGACATTTTTTTACTAGCTCGTCTATATACATTGCGAATAGAAAAGGACTTACCATACACCCTTGGCGAGTACCCACCGTACAAGGAAATAATTCGGTAATGCCTTCCGGTGTCTTTACACACGATCTCAACTGACTATACATGGATCTCAACACTATAATATTTTTCCCATGAATACCTTTATTTAACAGTCGATACCATAAAACAGAATGTGGGATACTATCAAATGCGCGTGAGAAGTCAATAAATGCGACATAAAAGCGGCCACCACGCTTCCGCAAATATTTATGAACAATTGCATAAACCGAAAAAATTTGATCGACAGTTGATCGACCAGTACGGTAAGCGCCTTGGGCATCGTCCAACTTTTGATTAGTGTCACACCAGCGAACTAATCTATTGTTTAGTACCTTAGTGAATATTTTACCTAAACAACACAAGAGCGAAATACCGCGATAATTATTAGTGTCAGATCTTGAACCTTTTTTATGCAATGGGCTTATAATTGCTTCAGACCACTGAACCGGATATATACCTGTCTTCAATATAGTGTTGAACAATAAACAGAATGTGTCAAGTAATATATCAGATGTATGTTTAAAAAAACTAATACCATCGATTCCTGGCTGCTTACCATTTGAACAATCATTAATTACACACATTATCTCTTCAGGTTCGATATCGTGATTCAAAGTATCAGGTTCGTTGTTTACACATCGTTCACAATTTGTATCATGTTCAGTAATGAAATTTGTAACAAGTTCAGCAAATTCATTATCTAATATCGGTTCGTCGTTTAACAAATCACAAAAAATAGGTTTTCCAGTCACCGGGAGTTATAGATTTATCAACTTGACATATGTTTTGTTTCATATTATGTTTTTTCAGCACCAACCAAACACTGTCATTATATCTTACAGACTCACGTATATCTTTATACATAGTATTCTTATACTGAAACTGTTTCTTACGACATATATTTTTAAACTGCTTTTTTGAAACGATGTATGATTCTAGCGTCGAATGGTTTCTACTAAATCTATGTGATTTTAACATACTTTGTTTCATACATTTTGCATGTTCACAATCCTCATCCCACCACTTAGCGTGTTTTCTTTTGTTATTATTTACAACCGATGTAGACTTTGGCCGACATTTCATTGACTCACCAGCTCTATGTACAACATTTACATTGCACGACAATGCCTCATTCACATCCCCCCGGTATACATATGCTTTAAACTCATTCATACCTAAAATACTCACATCGTCACAGAGTAGCGTCCTGTACTCCTCACGCTTAGCTGAGTCCCATTTTAATCTGACTGGTCTAGATACTGGACATTGGTCTTCAATAACATGCGTGGGAGGCTCCGCTCCAATTGACACACCTGACAACAAACAGCTGATCGGGAAGTGATCAGATTCGTCTCTTGTGGAAACAACAAAGTTTGATATTCTCGACATTAATATAGTAGAAACAAGTATATAATCGACCACGCTCTGTCCTGTGGATGAGCAAAACGTGAATTCCCCATCTCTATCCGTTGGACATCTACCATTCAACATGTGTACACCACATTGTTTACAAAGGTCAAGCAATGAACGACCAAAATTATTTATAACTTTGTCTCTAGACTTCCTAGGAATATTAAATGTGTCGGTGGGCCACCAGTCAGGCAAAGTTAAGTGCTTAATATTGTCATCTGTGATGTAATCAGGCAAATCAGCTGTACGTGCATTAAAGTCAGGCATTAAGGAATTGCCTCCGTGCATTTGTCTTGGAAAACCCTTCTCGTATATGAGATTTACAAGAGGATAGACTAATTAACGCAATGGGATGAGCATTCGGTCATATTTAATATTTTGTATGCAAAATTATTCATCTATTATGTGTATTTATTATTGTTTATGCATATTTATAAAAATTAAAAAGTATGATATTAAGTATTTGTATATAATAATAAATACGCGTATTTAATATTAGGTATATGTATTTAAAATTAGGTATGTGTATTTAATATTAGGTATGCGTAGTTATTATTGAGTACGCATATTTAAACATTAGTTACGACTATTTAACATTAAGTACGTATATTGCTGGAAAAAATCCTGAATAAATGAAAACTAAATAATGAAACTATGGCATATATCAGCCATCGAACGTATTTAATATTAAATATGCATAAAAAATATCAAATATGAATAATAAATGATTAGTTATGCATATAAAATATTAATTATGCGTAATAAATGATTAAGTACGCATATCAAATATAAAAAAGGCATATGAAATATTGAATACACGTAATACATAATTGAATATGCGTATAAAATATTAAATATGCTTTTATAATATTAAATAGCCTAATATATGATTAAAAATGCATATAAAATATTAAATATACATAATAAATGATTAAATACGCGTATAAAATATTAAATACACGTATAAAATGATTAAATACGCGCCACAAATATTTCAAACATTTTTTAAAACAAAAAAAGCAATGTCCTATATATGCCACCATAGATTAATATTGGACGGAGCGTATTTTTGAAGTATATATTCTTGGATTATTGATTCTTCGAATATGTTGTACCTGGAGTGTTTCGTTGAACAACATAATCGATGTTGGTTTAACCATGTAATATCAAACTCTTGCATGTTATTCGTAATTTATTTTAGCTGTCCTTAACTATGATAGTCCCTTAAGAATCGAGACGGCGTTCTCGTTACCATACCACTAGTATACTCAAGGCCTATTGTCGTAAGTTGGGGACAGGGAAAACGACTTTTCAAGGCTGAAACATAATCAACGTTCAATGCTGTGCGGTAATGATCCTGTAAATGTATAATTGCCTCTGTGCGGAATTGCCTCTGTGCATTTGTCTTGGAAAACCCTTCTCGTATATGAGATTTACAAGAGGATAGACTAATTAACGCAATGGGATGAGCATTCGGTCATGTGACTGCTTGAAACTCACGCGTAGTTTTGGGATTTCTTTTCACGTTATAGCTCATAATGTTCCCCGCAATATAGTTCCTATGGACAAATAACCAAAACTAGTTAATTCGCTTCACACTTCTTCACGAACTTCTCAGAGTGGATGCATTAATAGGTATTTAAGTGAATTTGATACCCAGAAGAGGTCAGCATGTTATCACAGAAGATGATCAGGGTTCGGGAAAATCCACAAATCCAGACCCCACGAACGATAGTCCAACACCCTCCCAAGTGAGCTAGATTAATATCCCACTAGCCGAACTATTAGGAATAATGAATACCGAGCATTGAATGGACCCTGGCACATACACTTTAGAGGTCGTTGAGTGAGCCCATACTCCCGGCCGAGAGGGGCTCAATTATTTCGAGAATAGGGACATAAATGGGTATTTACGTTGAATTTATATCCAGAGGAGGCCAGGATAGTACCACAGAATATGAAAAATCTCTGGTTTTTGGGTCTCCGGACACCCGCTCACAATTAGCTCGCTTCGCCTCCGAACCCCAAAACCTAAATCCGCCCCTGAGTAGAGGTCACCACAGGCATAAACTATTAGTGAAAGCCCGACGAATTCGTTGGTCATTTTATTAGTTTAGTTACCTTGAACAGATTTATCTCATCCCCTGTCCGTTTGCGAAATCGTTCGCAAATACGGACCGCTGTGTAAATCTAATATATGACTCAGTCTGACAAACATTGGTTCTGCGCTGTCTCGACAACTCCGAATGAGAACATATCATACTGAATAATTCAGATTACACTACAGATAGTGGTTCCGAGCGTATATCATGTGTGCATTATTTACCGTGTTTCTACTGGACACAGTGGCAAAACCATGAACTAATATAATCCTTTATTGTATTCTTGACCATGAACGATCACAGCCTGGTATTTATTAGGCCATATCACTATCATAATAAACCAGGAGTGTACATAAAATAAGTAGTGCCACTGATCATTTAATCATAAATTACCTATACTGATTTTGAAGCCCATTCATTGTCGCAGACGGGATCTAGAACGGTAGTACATGGCCAGAACATGTGGCCCTGTTCCCGTATGTGACCTAGTATGCTCGGGCCACCTTAGATGGCGCAGGTCACAGCTTCTTCAATAGATGCAATATCAACTCAATTTCACTTGATTTCGAGCACCGACAACTTAGAAAGCAGAATGTATACGAACATATCTAGTCTGTAACTGATATGTTCCACCAAGGTTGACATTAAATTGTACAGAAATTGTTAAGAAAAGGGGGAGTGGTTCTTACTGCTACGACGTAAGACTAAAGTTTCGGGATACATTCAGCATCTTAACATGCTTATAACATGCATTGTCTTGTCTGTCCAATTCAGTGTTTTGTTAATTTATTCGTGAGGTCCGCTGGGGATTGCCTGCTAACGACACGATGAGTGGGCTCCTAGCCTTCTAGGCTCAATTATCCACGTTTATTAGACTTTGATATATCTAAATGCCCAAAAGCTGAATGAATTACAGGGGAAACATGTATAGATCAACTTATTGCCACCAATAACACAAGATCTTGATAATGACAATAAACAAGAGATAATGTTTGGAATAGGAACAAAGCCAGTACAACATGCTATCGACAGACAGTTTACGCCTCTTCGTTTTTAACGTACAATGATGGCTGTTTGCCGCAACCATTGCGATGAAGAACAACCTTGGTGTCTTAAACTTCCCATCACATTGCATATTTCAGTAGATGTGGTCCATTACCGACATATTTGGGTTTTCACAATTAGCCTGCTCTGGATTATCAATATGGTTCAGCCGCAGACATGATCTCGAAGAGCACGGTTTTAGAAAACAAATACGGAGTCATTTGTCCTAGTTCACAAAAGAAACTATTTGTGGAATTGGCCCCTACTATAAAGGAGCATAGTTTACGATATATTCGTAATCGTGTGCTGCAAAATTGGCCAGCAACAGAAGGTGATAAGCTTAGACAATTTGAGAACGATTTCGTTTACACTACCTCCGAATATACGTATACACGATGCGATGTACGTGGTGATTGTATTGTCAGAGGAGCCTGGTCATTTTATTCAAACATCTGCAAACAAACAAGGGAGATTATTCATGCATTTTTTATCGTTGTTGGATATTGCTTGGTTGGTTGATTTTAAACATTGAATAAATTAGCTTGTCAATATTGTGAACCTCTTGAGTATTGTACTATCAGCAATTATTCTAAACAAATTTGATATGTTGAATTGTAATAAGACATTTGATATGCAAATGTCATTAAGATTGTAATGAGGTTCAACGAAGCTGGAAATTGTCCTGTACGGTCGATATATACAGTATGCTTGCTGAATCATAATATAGTTTGGTAACATAGTTAGCTTGTTTCTCACGTGTTTACCGATATGTAAATAACCTGGCCATACGTAAGATTTTTCAGGTTTAACAAGTATTTAAATAACGTACTATAAGCGCTCACAACCAGCCATGATACACATAAGGGGCCTACCAGAATACAAATTCCTTTTTTCCTCGAGTAAAGAAATGTTTGTACATCACATTTTAATAATTGCAACGTTTTATTTGAATTTAGGAAAACAAAACATTATTTATGCTTGTATTATGAGCATATAAGAAGTCGTTTTATGGCATACTTCATGGTGTCATTAATGATGTAAATTTGACCTCTGGTGAATTGGCCACTGAGGGTTGAATCTCAAGGTCACTCTTAGCATTGGATGTGCATTAGCTAATACAGACAAAATGGTTGAGCCTATATATTGTATTTTGAGCATACTGAAAATCATACAGTGGTGACCCTTTTGTTGAGCTTCAGCATGACCGATTTGACCTTGACTGGTGAATGAAAGCACAAATGGATACCGACAAACAGACAAATATCGCACCCAGCCAGCTGAGTGTGGAATCAGGTGATGTGGAAGAGTGAGCATCTCCTGTCCCCCATGCGACACCCACTGCGACATCCACAACGGGTGAATGTCATGGTTGAGACTAATACCTGTAATGGTTGAAACTAATGTTAATCGGTAACCTATCTTGGCTTTTGGGCTAAGTTTTATATACTGTCTAATCGTTCTATTGTCTATTCCATGTGACTAGAATTTTTGTTTGCTATTTGACTTTTGAATACCTTCGAGTTTTATTCTATTAATTCAATTTTCCACAGGAACAGACTGGTGTCGATATAGGAAATGGAGTTTTTGGTGTTGCGTTCTTCGTATTTGGATAAATTTATCGAAAAGGAGTTACGAACAACAGTACCGCATGATAGTATTCAGGAGTGGAAGGATACAATACAACGGTCAGCAGAACCATTTGTCGATTCTGGTGGTAGGCATAGCGGCTCATCAACGTTGCAGCGTTCTCGACCGCTATAAGATTAACGAAAATAAGCCCTTTGTTGAATAAATCCTTTGATTACGGTTCGCCATTGCCGATCCATTTATCGGAGAAAAAATGTTGCGTCCTTGAGGCTGACTTGGCTTGGCTGATCATTATCCAGAATAAATAAACGATTTTCGCAGCACCAAAATGAAGTCGTTTCCTGGGAGGTGTGATTTGGAGGTCACGTTATCAGCAGGGTGTTTAGTGACTGGAGTACAGATACCTACACGTGGCACCTTTATTTCTTTGGAAAGGACGGCACTAATTTTTGGTCAATATCCAATATCATGTGTGTTCTATCGTGTACTTGTACTTGTCCGGAACACAAGACACGCGACAGGATCAAGTTACCATGTTGTTTTCTAAATACATTTATAGTAATAGACATACTATTCAGACATGTATCAATGACAAAGAATGTTGAATGAGCCAATGCTATCCTTACCATGGCGTTTGGATAAATTCTAATCGATACGGAAAAAAGGAAACTGTAACTATCAAATCATCAATAATGTGTTTGGAACAACTGTGCCATACATACGGACTCACATAAGGCGACAATTCTGTGCGAACTCATCCGCATGGCGATAGTTCACTTGTTCCTGTTCCGTCACCTTGTCAATCATTCATGATAGTATTAAGCATTTTTTATGCATTTTACACAGCAAAATACACCGAGAGGCGTTTATTACTATAACGTGAGTGGATATTATGATTTTGTGATCTTCGCGTGCCCACCATCACTGTGGCGATACTGGATGCACTAGCGATCGTTAGTGCATCCCGCAATGTCGGGCAATAAACACGGTCAGTTTGGTTTTTGACCGTATTTTATCAAATTACAGGTCCATTTGTTGTAAATGCATACTTCGAAGGTAGCTATTGGGAATTCGTTGATTTTTGCGACATAAATTAGCGAATGTCACATTAAAAATAGGAAATCTGTACCAGATAAACAGAACTAGATGCACACTTAAGTACCTTTTCTCAACTATCGCGAACGAAGCTTCGGCTCCAAGTGAAGTTGGATTTAATGGTGTGTATCAATGAATACAAATATAGTCACATACCTCATATACATACACACACGCCTACACAATATATTATGTTATTCATATCAGAAGATCATCTGTACAGATGTCAGTTGGTACTTCATTTCCCTTTAACATTTAAATAACGTAGATTTGAATTAATGTTCGTTAAGGAATCTTTGATTTTACAAAGATTCCCTAACGACATGAATCGCCATGTATTTGCAACGAACGGTTGTTTTGTGCGCATAAGAATCAGCAGATGTATGTGTGTATCGATCACAATCGTAATTATCGGGAAAATGAAGAAAATTCAAACGAACCGCGAGTGCTGTTCGCCATTGCGGGATGCACTAACGATCGTTAGTGCATCCAGTATCGCCACATTGACCACGTCTTGTCATTACAACTGATTCAATTATTGTTTGTGGGCATATTATAAGGGTGTGGTGTTGACAGCCATCTGATTGGATGCTGAGGGCAAGAAACAAAACACCTCCAAGATATCTATGTCTAGGATCACGTTCCCCAGAATATTGGAACCTTTTCTTCATCCCAAACCCAACATTTCCAAGTCCTCTTGAAGCATCCGAGACCTGGGTCGAAGGTCATTCAGTTCATTTACTCTGAAATTTGAATCTCAACATGAATCTCATTTTTCTTTACGGACTAACTGCACCCCAGAGTGAATTTGAAGAAATTATTACTCTTCCACATATCATTGAAACCGCCTCCGTGCCCGAGTGGATGGGACTGGTTTGGTGGCTCTTAGAGCAACGGAGCTCAGAGGCAGTAGGTGACACAGGTTCAAACCCCGTCACTGGCACAAAGTAGGTGGAGTTTTCATCCTGGCATAGCAAAGGTTTCTCCATTCGAATGTGCTTTTCAAATTCATAATTGTCGCTCGACGGGGGATGGGTTAGACAGGCAGAATTGCTTATCATCATGGACCGTCGTTGAATAAATCTGATTATTATCAGGCCCACTATTATCATTATTATTGTTACAATATCGATGGGGATACACACCCCATAAATGGGGTATGTCATGCCATCTTAGTAACACCACAAATGTATCTGGATTCATTTCTATGAGCCTGGGTGTCCTAGCAGGGCTGGTGGTCGGGGTTTGGGACGTTGTGAAGCTGAAATAGAACAATGGCTTTTCCTTAGCTACTGGTCCCATTGTTCTCCAGAGGTTGATAACTAACTTATACACCCGCTAGCAGGTATATAAATAACAACAATAGAACCAGTAGCTAAGTCAGATATACACTTCGCGCTTCGGTGAATTAGAATATTATGAACCCTCGCTCGGTCCATAATATTCTAATTCACATCGCGCTCAGTGTATATCTATTACTTATTAAACTTTAGTTCACGGTTCTATTGTTCTTTGCAGTAGATTATTTTTCAGAATCTACTGGGAGACTGTTCCCAGTAGATTATTGCAGTGGATTATTGTGTCCAACAATCTACTGCATGTAAAAACAACAACTGCCAGTGCACAAACTGCTTGTGCTCAAACAAGATGTGTTTGCTTGCGTACTAGCTAGCCGTTTTCATGATTGCCGAAACCTAATTCATTTGATGCCATGGAACCTTGGTCGAGTCCAATATAATGTAGATGAGAAGGAGAACAATAATTGTGGTGTTACTGTTGAGTCCCAATTCTAAATTCACCAAGAAACTGAAAGGTGGCAGCACAATCAGTGGGCATGAATGTAAAAACCTGTTCATATTCATAATCAGGGATTAATATAGTAATCATTATTATGCAAACCATTCATTAGATGCAGAGACATCAGTTAGCAAAATTTGGTAAATACCGTATTGTATATCGTTGAAAATTTCGAGAATTGCATGTGGACATATACTTGTATTATCATGATCTAATAATGGTGACAAAGTTGGCACCACAAATTTAGACAGTGTCGCCCTCTGCTTCTAAACACAGTTTAAGTGCAGATTACTGCTCGCAGGTGCATTTGCCGGCGGAGATTTAGTTGAGTTGAGGAACCGAGAACTAAGCTGGATAAGCGCTTCGGTGTCGCGCCTCTGGCAAATAATCGACTCCGCCTGCGGCGTCGTCGATTATTTTCCAGAGGCGCGACACCGAAGCGCTTATGCCTTACATAGTTCAACAAGTAAATGCGAGTCGCACTTACCCCATGGGGTAAGTACGACCAAAGTCGGACATACTCTGATCAATATTGTTACAATTATTATTATGTATAGGATATGCGCTGAGGTGGAGCGCCTCTGGAAAATAATCGACGACGCCGCAGACACCGAAGCCCTTATCCGGCTTAGTTCTCGGTTCCTCAATTCAACTAACGCTCCGCCGGCATATGCACCTGCGAGTAGTAATCTGCGTGCACAACTATACCGTCACACTTCAACAGTGTTAGGAAACAGAGGGCGACACTGCCTGAATTTGTGATGAACTTTGTCACCATTATTATATCATGAGAATAGAAGTACATATCCACTTGCTGTTCTTGTAATTTTCAACGATGTACAACACGGTATTTACCCAATTTTGCTAACTGATATCTGCATCTACTGAATGGTTTGCATGATAATGATGAATATATATCAATCCCGAATTATGAATGAATCATGAATACAAATGGGATTTTAGATCCACGACCATGCCCACTGCTTGTGCTACCACCTTTCAATGTCTTGGTGAACTTAGAATTGGGACTGAACAGTAACACCACATTTATTGTTCACCTTCTCATCTACATTATATTGGCCTCGTCGAAGGTTTCATGGCATCAAACGAATTAGGTTTCGGCAATGATGAAAACGACTCGCTAGTGCGCGAACAAACGCGTCTTGTTTGAGCAGATGCAGTTTGTACACTGGCGGTTATTGTTTTTACACGCAGTATATTATATTGCAGTAGATTATTGGAAAGAATAATCTGCTGCAATATTCTACCGGGAACCGTTTCCCAGTAGATTCTGAAAAATAATCTACTGCAAAGAACAATAGAACCGTGGACTAAGTATTAGTTAAAGAATGAGACAGAGTGCCATCGCGAATACGGTATACAGTCAAGTGGTCGAATGCTGTGCTATACACATAATCGCTCTTTATTGCTCACGTCTGCATATATTTACCGGATACAGCTCACGGTCCAAAGACGGTATGTTGGGGTTGCAATACAATAACCGTTCTTTATTTGTTTGTTTACACAGATACTCAGTACTACTCAATGTCAAAGTATACCACGTTGAGATTCCCACACGCCAGAAAATGCGACTCGTTATTTATGACACAACACACATGCGGAACCAAATCTGGAACGACAATCTCGTTGTTTTGCTACTACAACGCAGGGAACGAGTGTACGTACGATGAATTGTCTGACGCTATGTTAACACAAGGATAGCAGGGAATGTCGAACGCACTGTTCCTGAACATGTGTCATACAACACATCTACTGAAGAAATTTCGGACGAGGAGCCTACGCACGCCGTTCTTCATTTTAGGTTATGCAGTGCTTTATTTTCGGTCATGCAGTGCTTCATTTTCGGTCATGCAGTGCTTTATTTTAAGTAATGCAGTGCTTTATTTGCAAGTGATCGTTCTTTCGTTGATATAACGCACAAAATATACAATGGATACATCGACAAGAAGTATTTCAATATTATTGATGAATCAGGCCATCATTGACTGGTGCTTTTCCGGTCTTGAATCAAATCTTCGTTGGCTCCATGATGAGTTCATACTGTTTCGTGATGATCCGTGATTGTCTATCGATGTCCTGGCCATCAAAGAAGTCTGGTACTGTAACATAAGATTCATAGCGTCATCCGGGACGATCCAGGATTATTTTGCAATCCTGGGTGGAAATCCCTGTCTTGTTCATGAAGGTCCAGGACAGTTTTGAGCTCATTGAGGATCATCCTCACTGGCCGGGGTTCATGTGTTGGCAACATGCTTAGTGGAAAATCAGTCTGTGGTTTTGACATGCTGGTTCGGGACATTGGATGTTATGACATGTTGGTCAGCATGGTATGGGCCTGGTGATCCATCCACGGCAGTGCCCTGCATGTTGATAATCCTGGCTGGCACCGTATATAGCTGCAGTGCTGCCATGTTCTTCTGCCATCTCGATGCTGTCAAATCGAGATGAACATATTTTACCTAATGTCAAACGCCAAATGAACACCTACAGTTGAAATGAAAACTTTATATCTGTTCCGGTTATTGGCTAGAGTGCTGGAAATAGTGTTGTTATAAATTGTCTTCCTTCCTTATCAGTTTCAATGCCTCCATGCTTAATGAAAAACACCAAATTAGCATTGATGCCGGGAGATATAGGTTAATGATGTTCCTCATTGAGATCACACCGTGTTCAAGCATCCATGTTTGTCAGGCGCAAAGCATCGGACACCGATTTAGTTTGTTTGCCAGGACACCGTGGTTTTATTGTGTGTCAGACGTATGGTGGTGATTTAGGAGTTTATCTGGCTGGGATATCTGCATAGATCAGAGAGTTTACTAGTTCCGTTCGTTCACTAGTTTCGTGAAAAAAAAAACAGTTATCTGAAGAGGGATCTGACCACAATCGATCTCTCGACGGAATTTTTTATGCCTGCATCTGGATTTGTGTGTACCTGTAATTATAAACTTGAATGAACATCGTACAACTCTCAGAAGTATTATTTGGCACGTATGCCTTTCGATACAATTGGCAGCAGATATGCACATAATTCATCGGTTGTGAACCTGACGCTGAATTCAGAAGCAGATTCCAACTTTGAGCACATCTCCAATATTTTTCATTTTTCTTACATTCCAGGTAATATATTCGGATCTTTCCTACTTGTCCAATGTCAGGAACATAGTGTATTTTCTCCTTCCCAAGAAAACTGTAAACTGTTTTTTTTATATTGTATCACTGAAAGAAACGTTCGTGTTCTTCATGCAACGTCTCAGAATAACCATGTCTTTGGCATGGTGTTCATGGTGTAGCCTGGGTAATTAAATTTCTGCCATTTTATGGGATCTATTAAATCCTATTAGTTGTCATGCTCCTGTCAGCTGAATAGATTTGAAATTGCATGGATTAGTTTTATGTATGGTTGTTACAGTGGCAGTGTTCGCGCTTTGACTTTCACTTATGTGACGTGCAATGGTAATCATGATGAATCCTTTGTAGCAATAACTAATTCCCCTAACTAATACCTCTGTTGGACAAATATTACATTTTTCACTAAATGACTCTCCAAGAATTGATGATTCAAGATCAACGTTAACCAAGAAATTTTCGTTGGTAAATGTACACGCTGAGACGGCAATAAAATATCCATATCATAATAATTGTGAAGATTCTTTGCACACCAAATTGGAACCGATGCTCAATCACCATTGGGACAAAAATCCAATGTCATATATCAGTGTGGGATGTGGTATGATGGTTATTGGAGATAAAGTCTGGGTTTGACACACACTGACGTGTGACTGTGGAGGCAATCAAGGATTCACGTCATCTCTGCAATGGTCTCGTTATCATGGTTATGGTGTACATAACGATGTTTGGGACCTGAATACCCTTATCATTTGGACGACAGGTTTTCGAGGTCGTAGTGATGATACAGTTATGAGGATGCCAATTACACCCAACACTTCCAGCTAACCACCATAATATCTTTTGACACTGAAAAGCTATAGCGGAATAAATGGTGACCATGCATGCCCTTTTATGAAGATAGGATAGAATTTTTAAAAAAACGCAAATAATGTACACATTCCAGGCTAAATGGATTCTTTTGGATGGTGTCAAATATCGTTAATTCTAGGTGCTCTGATCTGATCAACAGGGGAACAGGGGAGATAATCCATTTGGATTCTGCATCTTTTTTGGCGTCCAGTAAGAGAAACTTTGGCATTATAAATCAACTGTTATCTTCAACCCTGATAGTTATGACATCAATGTGATTGTATACTCGTCAATTGTCTAACAACTAAATAAAGCATCTCATCTCGCGTAACAAGTTTGTTTTAGGCATTATCATTTGAAGATAGCAAAATTTGCAAGTACAAGAATCGCAGGTTTACAAACAAATCCTGAAATGTGAGTCCGGAGAATTCGAGATATATAACTACAAAAGCTCCCACTACACGTACTAAGAGTGAGTTAAGGAACTTATGTAGACAACCCCTGATCAGCTCGGGTATGTCTGTTGCGTTTTGTCAAATTTCTGTCTACCGAATTCCGACGAACAATTCAAAGTACAAGTTTTGTATCCCATCGTATCTCATGTCGTTGGGGAGATCCATATCTTGTTTCTATAGCCGAATAGTGACTTACAACCGGCTACAACCGCAACTACACTGTCTGAAAGGGAATAAGAAGATATTGTACTCCGCGACTTATGGACGGGATGATACAATAGAGTTATATGGATACGGTGTTATATTTTTAATATGAAAATGACTAAGGACTATATTTTCGTTATATGATCGGGAATGTGACAGAACATAGCGGGCGTCGCTCCTGGAAAGAGCTGCAGATGAGCAATATCATTGATCATGATTGTGATGAATTATAACTTTTCGAAGAATGTATCATACCGTGTCATGAATGGCATTGTTCCAATGTACGTTTCGATGCATTAGGCCTGCCATCAATATATACGATTTTGAATACACCAAAAACAAACATAAATTGAAACGCATTTGGATATCATTATCAAAGAGATTCTACAGAACAGGAATCATGTATGTAAATCATATTGTGTACTAGGATCCACTTATGAAGAAGTAGACACAATGTTAATATAAACAAGGGACCTTTCGGCCTCGGGAGCTCCGCTGTGAAAGTCCAGAGACACATTTCAGTTCGGACGTGACCACTCGAGGTAATATGACGTCAAGGTCATGGGAAAATGTGCTATATTTTAATTCCAATATGCTAATAATATATTCTAAGCTCTACCTGCAGTCGTAGGTAGCATTGGGATGACTTATCGGATTACCTGAAATCGGAAATGATTCGTCTCGATAATTTTGTGTGTGTCCTTTATGGCCTAGTTCATATTGCAGATGTATGAAACAAAACAATACAGGAGGTTGAAAAAAAACCCAATACATTTAAATTTCATTTCAATGCAACTGTCTCAATACATGACAGATTTGGGAAGTCACGCGAATCTGGAGTTTGCTGGAAGTCACACGCCACCCGCACAGCTTGTTAGGCTTTGTTCATGGAGGGAATGCAAAAACGGGCTGCCATGGCTTGATTTTCCTGGAAAGCTTTTGATCTAACCAAAGAGTTTAATATAACAAGAGGCGAAACTCTATATGTGCAGCAAGAACAATGGAACCTTCGTAGGTGAGGAGGGGCAAACAATAAGAGCTTCGCAAGCGAGGGAACGGCCTCCTAGCATTGCATTTACTCTGAGTTTCTCGAGTTAGAAGTGCTCTGGCACGCATTTTTTGTGGGAGTGCAGCATCTCATGGATATTACACTCTCTGATCTAACTATGGCTACTACCGTGTAAGGCCTATTCCGTATGACGGCAGTAGAGTTAACCCTTCATTTCGAAGCGATTACCGTACTCTATTTGTTAGTGTAATTTTGTGTAATGCCACTGGGGAGGAGTTTGCATGGATTCATTGCTACCGAATTAAACCAGCGATGAAAGTACCTATATACTATGTCACATTATTTCTGCTTCCGGTGGGTGAGCTGTTACGACACGAGTTCGCGGATTCGAGTTTCTTTTATATTATTAGCAAACTGATCAATAGGTTTTAGTCTGAGTAGCCTTCATTTTTCAAGATCCTTCACAATCCACAGAACGGTTTTGTGTTCACTCAGTCTTAACTGTTTTTGTCTTCACTCGTCCTCACAACCCTCCAATCTCATTTGTCCCCGTGGCCGCACAGGTCATCTTGAGTTCTGTTGTTGCAGTGTTTGTTCCATAATACACGTGTGCTCTACTGGCTGCACAAGATCGAGTTCTCGGAGAGTGACGAGAAAAATCAATGGGTAATGCCAATCTTCAGTTCCCTGTTTTTTTTTTGTCGCATGAACCAGAGCGCTTGGTCTGATTTGTAAACCAAATACAACTTCTTTGTAGGATCAGATAGAGGACAAGACCATCAACATTATCGACATGAACGAACAATGCCTGAAGCTATTATACTTTTTGAACAACGGGACGGACAACGATAGTGAACTCATCGCAGGCTAAGATTCCTGCAAAGGTAGACCCTATCTACGAATCACTGATCCAAGCGAGTGAAAATGATATAATCTGTATTGTCAACTCGAGCATTTTCCTCTCTTTTTGAACAATGGTACGGACAACGTTAGTGAACTCATCGCATGCTAAGATTCCTGCAAAGGAAGACCCTATCTACGAATCACTGATCCAAGCGAGTGAAAATGATAGAATCTGTATTGTCAACTCGAGCATTTTCCTCTCTGCCTTGGGGAAAATATTATATTAAAATCTACCTTGTGGCTGCTACTACAATATCAGTGATGGTCATAGTGTCAAATCGCAAACGACTGACTCAACAAAACAAAACAAATTTGGCGAAGAAACATTTGGACATGATGACAATATCCTGTAGTGTAAGCCGAACATAATCACGCTCACTGCAGAAGCAAGTGTTAAAAATGATGGGTCAGAAAACAAAGGGAATGAGGAAAGTGGTCAGTTGATGAAAGATTCCTAATACCTTGTACATCAAACCAGGATGAAATTAGACGTAGGCCTAAATGCCTTGGGGGCATTTCAGTGTTATGCATGAGAAAAACAAAATGCTGAATCAGGAGAAACATGACTCATGGGCTAGTATCCCCATGAGACCTCTGAGACATGTATGCAACTAATGGCGTAGTCCGAAGATAATGTCCGTTTCGACCTACGACATACGACATACTATTTCCGAGATATGGACAAAATGAAAAAAATCAGGTCAAAGTCGAAGTTCCTCCGCCATACCCAGAAAAACATGTTTGTCTAGGCGACAAGTTCGAAATGCAACTAAAGGCGTAGTCCGAAGATAATGTCCGTTTCGACCTACGACATACTATTTCCGAGATATGGACAAAATGAAAAAAAATCAGGTCAAAGTCGAAGTTCCTCCGCAATACCCAGAAAAACATGTTTGTCTAGGCGACAAGTTCGAAAATATCATCCGTTTCGCTCCATGACGCACCGCTTCCGAGATATCAACGAAAATGAAAAACTCCGACTCGGCGAAAAAATTTAGGTTCAGGTTTCTGACACCCCTTATATATATGTTTGTCTATGGCCAAGAGTTCGAAATAACGTTCGTTTTGCCATATACAATGTAGAATATATTGTTCATGGCTCCAAGAATCAATATGACAGTAACATTTTGAAAGTAACAGAGTTCATCCTCAATACCCATGGGACATATTTATATAGGGAGACCTTTCCAAGATATGCAGGATGCCTCAGGTCGAAGGTCGTTAGAAGGATTGGCCTCAAAATCAATAGGCATGTTGGAATATGAACCTCCATACAAAGTTCCGCTTTGTCCAAATACTCATTATGGTGCGGAAACCGGAAACAATGAATTCATCTTCACCGAACCCGAAGCCGAGGCAAACTTAAGTTATCGTGAAGAACCAAAATTAAAGTGAAAAACAAATATCTTGACAAAACAACACTTTTCTGCTGAAACGCCTTAATCATAGAACGTCAAATTCAAGAGCTCAAGGCTGCGCGAGAAGTTGAAAAACGCGGACGAGGCAAATTACCGTGGATCACACGAATTCCATGTTGTTGCACGAAGATAGAAAAAGTTAAACCATCACAGATGTGATCGTCAATGTGAAGTCTCAGCAGAGAGTTTGATGCATCTTGTTGGTCGGCGCATACGACACAAGTTTGAGAAAATGTTTGGGTATGCGGCATCTTTGTTGGTTGGACATAAAATGTCCAAACACATCCTTCATATACACATTTGATATGTTGATGTACTTTGGTCGAATCCACCCTATCAATCTCGAAACCGTCAACTAGGTATTCTATGGTAATATTGTACATGTTGATATCTTTTTGGTATTTGCGCACATCCCACATGTAATTAACTCAAACCCGTGGAATATTCTTGTCACGACCTTTTGCGCCATCATGTCAACAATTTGCATGCAGCTCATCAGCATAAAATGCAGTGAATGTCACTGAAATTGACATAAACAACGTGCAGCCAGCTATCCGTGTAGCCTTGATATTCCATTGGCACTCGAGGACACCTCATGTCAAGGTGCACCATACATGTAAATGTTACTCATTATATCTTTGTAACACAAAGTCGTTAAAACTTTTTTCAGTTAAATGTTGCCAATATATATATATATGACCCATAAACATGACTTCCTTTTACGCATCTAAGCTATTCATATTTACGAATGTTAGGTTGTCATTGATCGATTTATGCATTTTCATTTCAGTTATTACATTGATGAATCAAGATCATGTCAAATCAATTTTCAAGTCACTACATGTGTATGGATAATATGTGTTCCCATCGGTTTAGGTATTCGAGGTCATCTGAGGTTGAATTCGTCAAAAATGTCTCATGCATGTCACTCGTCCACTTACTAAAAGCCATAAGATGTACAATCAAGCAGGTGGTATCTACAGTGGCTGATAAGTGACATTGTAAAAAGAAGTTATTTGTTTCTCGAAGTAATCCTGACTGATACATAATCAACATAATTTCCGCATAAATAATGTTATTTACGCGCAAGTAACGTTTTTTTTCGCGTAAATAACGTTTTTTACGTGTAAATAAAGATTTTTACGCAGAAATAACGTTATATATTTACGTGGAAAAAACATTACTTACTTCTGCCGTGTGTGAGATACTAACCAAATACTGCCTACACGTCCTTTCTCTTGGTCGATGGGGGGGGGGGTAAATAACGTTATTTCTGTGTAAATAACATTATTTCCGCATAAATAAAGTTATTTCCACGTAAATAATGTTATTTGCACATAAATAAAGTTATTTACACATAAAAAAAACGTTTTTTTTCGCGTAAATAAAGTTTTTTCCGCGGAAATGACGTTATTTACGCGGAACAAAACATTATTTACTCCTGCTGTGTGTGATGCCAGAAAATGCACACGACATTGTATTCTCGTGCCAGATGGGTTTATCTTGGCACACGTCTCTTTATCTAGGCCTCCCCTAAAGGCTCGGCCTAGATCGCAGAGACTTGTGCCAAAATAAACCCATCCGGCATTCAAAGCAATGCCATATGCATATACTGTAGGAATCAAACTTCTAAAGTAGTGTTTTGTTTTTACACTCGAAATTACCAGCAAAATGGGTATTTTGGACATTGCACTGAAATCAATCATATCTTTACGAAATTCTTCTGAATTTACTCAATTTTGCAGGAATATTGGCTTCGGATAAAAGTATTGACAACAATACAACCATATTTTGATGATAACAATAATAATCCAAAATGCAAAATACAGCTGAAACTACGAGGAAATTCATTGTGCCAACGACGGACGAAGAAAGACTCCTCCAAAAAAAACTCGTTTTACAACCGTGTAGCTGTAATTTCCTGCACGCACATCTGATAACAAATTCAGTTAATTTCCGAGTGATCTGGGATGAAATAACATCCAATTTATTCAAGCAAATGCAGTATATACCCTCTGAAAAATAAAGGACATGCTTCACCAGGTTTCATTCTATCTAGGCATAATCCACAGTCAAATTTCAGTGCAGACCATCGAGGCCTGAATGATTCCAAGAGAGCAACAGCCTACGAATAACTAAAATTATTTTCGCTGTCAATTGAATATGTTGTCAGATGTTCATCAACAACTAACAATGATGAGCATACTAAGCGATTTTTAGGTTAAATATCACATCAAAAAAATTATTAGGTTTTCACATTCATCTCACCAATACAATGGGTAATTATGTCATTAAAACCATTTATTCAACTAATCATAGTTGCATGATCGCCTATAACCATAACCAAAACACTGGTACAAGGTGTAATCTCCGAAAATTTAACTGGAAACTTGTGAACACCTCTCCTGATGGTTGGCGCTGACAGAACAGCGATAATGTCTTTTTCATCCAAATCATCGACTTCATTGATCTCATACGGTGGCACGAGGAAGCTCCGGTCAGTCTTTGAACTTCTTTCATATATTTTACTTCCCATTTCAATACATCAGCACTCTCACCATTCAATCTGGAAACACGTCCCACATAAAGAACTTTTATGGACTTCAGCAGCTTCTGGCAAGGACGGCTCATGGGGATGTTCGGTAACATCTGTTACTGGCTCTGGTCATACAGTGTGGGAAAAAAAGTTTGGAATATATCACAATTATTTTTAGTTTGAACATTTGGAATTTTTCTGTGAGAAAATTTTACATTGTTTCCATGATGTATGGCCATTTTTTATTTGCCATCGTGTGATCATTCATATCATAACATAATATCGTCTTAGAAAACTTAGTGTCTTAGAAAAGTTGAGTGTTTCGAACAGCCTAGCATATGTTACGCGTGACTGGGTGTCATAAACCCAATTCACTGGTTGACTAGTTAATTAGAATGTGAAAATTTTCGATATATTCCAAACTTTTTTCCTACACTGTATACCTATTGTTTGAACCCACTGACTGCATTCTTGATCGTCGCTGCTAGCCCACATGCTTCACCGAAGAGTGTCGCCACTTGTCATGAGTGTCGCCACTTTTCACAATCCATCTTCTCGTGGCGCTCTCGTAGAACTTGCCCATTGGCCCGAAGAATAAGCGTCGAGTGGTTGAAGACGGTGAGTGGTATGAGGCGGGACTGAAACCATCCTTACGCCGTTTTCCCGTGCCATTGTTATAGCCTGGGGGTTTTGTTTGTTTGACACATGCCCATACAAAAGTAATACATCGCGCGTCGGCTTCACGTGCGCAATAAAATGTTCCATCCACTCACAGAATCCTTCATTTCTCATCCAGCCCTTTCCTTGTGATGCTGTAAGAGTTCCTGGAGGAGCGCCCTCAGTCTCTTCCTGTATAGATCAGCATAGGTGGAACATAATGTCCCCATGCACTCACACACACGACACACGTTGTACTTTCTCCTCTCTCGTTGCTGAACATTGACCTCACTCTCTGTTTCCCTCGTGCTGCTAGGATTTTTTTTTGGACCGTCCTGCACAGACGACAAACTGGACTCATCCATATTGAATATCCTGCCCGGTGTGATCTTTTTTTCATCAAAATACCATCCAACATGGTGAAGAAGGAAATTGATTTCAAATCTCAATATTAAATGAGATATTAGGGAAATGGCCGTTTTCCATCGAAAATGGCCGACATTTCGGAAAAAAATTAACATCCAAAAACTAAAATATACATCCCTCTTGAAATATTTTTAGGTATTTTTGTGCAAAATTTCGAAAGATACGCCTGTAAACTCCAACGATAAAAATGTAGACGGACGACAACGGATGACGGACGACGACGGATGCAATTCCACGCCAATAGGTTATCTGACCATACCCCAGTGCTCTGCCCAATCTCCTACCATTGTCTTATTATCAATCATGGGCCTACCACTATGGCCTGCTAGTACAAACTTTAAAATGTACTCCCTGCTGGGCATCGTTAGATAATCCACATCCACTTATGTCACTATTGTGATGTATGTTACATGACTTGTAATACACATTAATTGCTAATTACAAGCTCATTTGGTAATATGTTCCATTTCAGAAAACCCAAATTACGTGTTCCATTCCAGGAATAGTTCCATTTGAGGCAATTGTGTTCTTATACATGAACCTCTACAGTATGAAGCGTGGAAGCACGTGCTCCCAACTTTCCCAACTAATAACGAAAAGCAATATTCCTTTCAGAGCCGTGGTGTTTATGGTGAGTTGACTAGAGAGTATTCGTGATTCCATCCAATCATGGATACTTACATTCCTAACATTACTTACATTCCATCGATACTTACATTCCTACATTCTCCCATCTATATTTTCACCTACATGTGTATGTACCATACATCTAGCTTTTCAGTCTGCATCAGTCTACACTGATCCCGTTGATATTATCAGTGATACAGCATGCATAGACGTGGAATCAATACTCAGTATTAAGTATTCCGAGCAAACAAAACAGGGTCCGTTATCCAATCTCATAGTCCGGGGACAGAAAGTCATATCAGGCATACGAAGTGAGAGAAAACAAAAACGACAGGGAAACTCATGAACCCCCAAAAATGGCCATTAGGAGGTGAAAACAGGTGTTCCGGAAAGAGTGAGCATTTCCTGCCCCACTAGTGGCACCCGTCATGAATTCCCCAAAATTAACATGAATGTATCAAATAATAAAATGTTGCAAACTAGTGGTTTTGATAATGACTGGTGAGAGAGATATAGCGATTGATACATGTATGCTCCTTATTCTATATATATATTTAACTATTTCGCTGCTGGATCTAGATGAAGTATATGCAATAATACATTGATAGTTAAATATTGCTTTAGGCATTCGGAAACAATATGTTTTATCACACGAAACTGGTGCATGTAGATGCCCCTAGATTTCCGCACCTTAACCATCCTGCACAACACACCATTATTTGCTCTCAGTTTCAATTATTGGGCAATGTATACATTCATCTTGGCAGGGGGACACTTTCCAGCCAACTGACAAGACAATTGGTGTGTTGGGGGCATATCTGGACTGCCCTATCTCACTACAGACTGCGACGTGCACGAGGAGAATGAGAGAGGAGATATTGAAGACAATGAGCCTGGATGATTTGATGCACGTGACGGTTGTTCCCGAAAGGGCCAAGATACACCATTGGGTGCTCAACAAATAACTAGTATGTTACTGACTGGTATTTTGAGAATAGACGGACGTCAAAATGGATAATTTTCATAAGGTTCGATTACTTTTAATTTATTTGATGTAAAGCTTTTAAGTCGAAACTGCAATCGTCGGTAATAGATTGATACTTACATTCTTTCTTCAAATGGAATAAATATCTACCATATCTACCATTTGAATGTGTTCGAAAAATTATTTTACATAGAACTATCGATACATAATCGGAGCTCATGGGACATGTCTGGGATTTCCTTGAAGAAAACGCGTGGTCTACAGACTCAGAACAGGAACAAAACCTGCTGACCAGCAAGCCAATAATAGGCTTATCGAATTATACCATTCGAATACATATCCAGACGCGTTGTCTCGTATCATGTAAGCATCTCTCGAAGCGAAAAGTAACATAAGATGTTTGATACCTACGATTGCTCTCAGTACGGGTTAAAATTTGAGTAATATTTTCTACGTTTTGCACATACTGATCCCCGTCATATTCTTTTCAAATTCAAGGTCACACACAAGCCCTGTTCTATGTCGGTTTCTTGACGTTTAAAGCTCTGATCCGTGCATGTGCTCGGTCACGTAACAAACATTTGTATGGATCGTAGAATCGTATCAAATGTTGAACTGAACACAACTGATATTTCCAGCGGTGAAGTTCAACTTACATGAAGATGGACACTTTCTTGTGTGACTGGCATATTCGCACATTATTGGTCAGCGCGTGGCGCTGAGTTTCTGTAATCAGGTGAAATGACACCCTGAAGGGTCACGTGACAGGTGTTATTTCAATTAGGCAGAACTCGTGCTGTGGCGTTTTGAAATCAATGCCTCGCCCGTCGCGTCCTATAAGGAAGCATGGAAAAGATCCCAGTCAACAAAATGATGTCGCAGTTACAGCACCAAGAACTCACACAAACATCACAGATATCTCACGGGTTGAGATCACAGTGGTGTCAAAGAGAAACATCACCACAACACCAGGTTTCCCTCTCATATATAGGATCCTTGCTTGCAAGACATAGATGCAGATTCCAAAAATAAATAACTTAAATACAAAGTTTGTGCAATAAGTCATGAATGAGTTAGCATGAATTAACTTGTCATCTTCACCTCTGAAATATCGGACATGATATTTGCCAGCAGTTTTATTTCCGATACAGGATAGGTCTTTGGAACCAGTATTAAAAATACCCACAAACTTTCTTAATACTTAACATTTCAGCTTGCCACACAGATAATAGACGTGGAATCAATACCCAGTATCAAGTACCACTGCCACAGTGTCGCGGATTTGTCATGCTTCTATATATAATACTAGTCTTGATATGTGTGATGCCATGGTATTTTATGAATATGGTCCGATTTTCAAATGACGGATGCAGATTTCATAAATAAATAGTCGTATCTTAGTGAATACTTCACTTTGAACATTTTATCATTTGCTGATATGTAATAATGTATGCGCCAGCTTATCAACACTAATAAATTGTTGTGATATCAATTTATTGAAAGGGTTCCTGGCGTGCGTTCAACTTCTATTGACAGACATCGTGTGGAAGCAACTGTGTAGTCTTCACATATATCACAACTTGATTTGCGTAGTGTTTTCATATTGGGAAAGCCCAAGTAGACACGAGCTCTGTATTTTTAAATCGTGACACTTTGACTCAGTAGACTCGACTGAATAAGAATTGAGTTAGAAACTATCCAGTCGTCGGTAATGCAATGTGACATGTGATGAATTGCTGTTGGCATATATAACGTAAGACAGTAACCCAATCTCGCATTGTACTGCACTGGTTCATTTGGTCCGTCTCATAACCATTTATTCATGGTTTCAATTCGGGAACACAAAACAGATTACACACTAATAAACATGAATAGAAATGATGAGCACAACGAACTAATGAGAATACTTTGTTTTACCATATCTAACTACACGTATACCAGCATTCATGGCTAGAACATGTATGCTAATAACATGCAGTAACGACTTTGTCAATTGATGACTTGAAAATGTTGATCATGAAATCTGCATTCGTATACATTTAAAGGTATGATCACTTTTAGAATTGACAAAATGTATTCATTCTGCAGTAGCTTTGTTTTCTCTATAGAATGAGAAATCGTACAAATTTGAGTCTTAAAATGAATGTGTATTACGTGCCCAAAAAAAGATTTAAACTCGGGCCAATCAATCTCGTTTAAATTTTTTCCTCAAAGCGGCCCGCCTTGCGGGCCAGTTGTACACACAGTCTCATGTGACGTCATTGGTAATTGTCCAAATACTGTGGCAACCGGCAATGTAGGCAGGCCGATCATTCTCTATCCACTCTTTTCATGCACGATTCACGGATATTTTTTCTAAGTATCTGTTGTCGAACTATGCATATTTCCTATATATTCCCGACTATCTCGAAAAATACTTCCAAGTTTGGGTGACAAACAAGAATGCAAAATTTTGCTCATTTTAAAATTGATTCCAACTTCAATATATTAAATATTTCAAAGCTTGGCACTTAATCGTGTCCCCGTGAGCATGGCCATACATAGATTATGGAATAAATGATAATTCATCCAATGTACAATCTTGCATGATGGATATATGTCAATCGTTCAAGGACGATTCAATGTTACCGTACGCGGCAATTAAATACATCTTAGATCCACAAAACAGGACATAACTTTGGTGCCCAGACGATATCATTGCAAGGTGTGATGTTTCCTTCCAATGAAATTGTAGCTGGTGGGTAATAAAAAAGCAAAAATAACACGATCTTGTCTTCAAGGGTGGGATATTGTTCCTTTATGTCACAGGAAATGTTTCCGACAGACACCAACAGTTTCCCGTGTGAGCACTACCAAAATTAAACCATCTTCATGGCACAATAAACATCATTACCACCACTAGCTCTCCATGTGCAGATCAATCAGTATCATCCGGTACTTCATGGAACATATTGTTGACAGTTTCGAGCATACGAGGTGAATTTAGCAGAAGTCTTAATTATTTTATTGCACAACAGGATAGTCAATACATTGTACTTCTAGTCAGTACATTGTGATTAGGGATTTATGTAATAATCATACCTTTATTCCATAGGGGTTGTTTCGGATTCCTAGATTTTCAGACGCGAACGCATTTTGCACCCGTTTGCGTACAAGTAAATGGTAGTTGTAACTGGCTTGTCTGGAACGGGTTTGGATGTTGGACCAAAACACGAACAGTACTATACTAAGTTATATTCTGCGAGATTGACAATGATACGTTTGCCATCACCATGATCACTGCCATCACGTTCCATTTCAGGCTTTTATTGACGTCATCAAACTCTTGTGGTATGGTTGGTGATAGATGGACACATAGATTTCATTCCAAATCAGCAACAATAAAAACAAGAGTATTTTTTAAAAAATAAGGTGGAAATCTCCAATCTTATGAATATACATGTAGTCAATCAAGTTTGGATGCGTCATGATTGACCAGCGTGGTCAAAGAGTTTCCCGACCGGAAGAAGAAAGTGTAAACAGATAGGGAAAACAAAAAAAAAACTCCATAAGAAAGTTAGCTTGTTCCTGGTTTTGGAACCAATGAAGCTGATCTATAATTGAGTGAGTGTGTGATATTCAATGGTGCCTTTGGATGTGATGCAACATAGTTATTTAATGTGATATTGTTGGTTAAAATTTAGTTGTACACATAAGTTAAATTACCCAATTTTAGAATTCTGAAATGCTTCTCATTCGTGCATGTGTCAACTTAGTGATTACTCTTGTGTTCCAGGGATTATTTTTTTTTAATGCAGTTAGTTTCGTGTATTTTGTCTACATGCTTGGGTTTTTTAATGTATAAACCATGACGATGTGCATTAAAAATATTACTATTCTGATTTGACACCATGAAAAATACACTGTAGCCTCATGAAACATATATTTAAATATTTGTCACTTATATACGTGTGGTATGTCGACGTTCGGTGTCATTTGTATATTGGTACGAATAATTAAGTAACCGATGCAGAAAAAGCTGAAATCAATAAACGAAAGGACATCGTATGTGGGTGAAGAGAAAAGAAATCAAATTGCTTCATTCAATGTGAAAAAATAGGCAAGCTTACGATCAAACTTGGCATGTTGGCAAGGACAAGCTACTAACGACATTGGTACCAACGTCTTTACAATGGGCTCGTTATGGTGTCCGTAACAACATTTAGAGAGTCAATGCCCTTGATAGTGCGACCTTGGGTCTGGAGTGTCAAACAGGGTATAAAGGTTGATGAGGAGATAACGGAATGAGAACTTGATATGATCAATCAAGTCAAGTCGAGTAGATCTTCGTGAATATGATACATATTGCCGTACTTTGCTGTTCTGTACATTAGTGAAGAAGGCATATAGAAGTAATGTTTAATATCGTCGGTGGATCCGAATAAAAAAACGCGACAATCAGAGATTGCAGACCCTCGCCCTTCCAGATTTAGTTACTAAAATTAGAGTTCATGACCCTTACATTTTGGACCTGGGCGATAATCGGGGATTTTGGTCGTATTATCATTGGTCATATCAAATGATCGGAAATTGGCCATAAAAAACCACGGGAGAAATATTCGTTAATCAAAATAGAGTTCTTTCTATTTTGAACATATTCTTGATCTGTCGACCACGACCTGATATCTTGATACTGACAACCAGCTCTCACAAATTCAACATTCTTCTGAATATCGTCATAATGACGGGAATCGAGTACAGAAAAATATATAATTAATAGGGGAAATTAATCATTAATATACGCAGGGTTATTGTAAATTTTCGATTTTGATCTTTACTCTGACCTTGACCTTGTCGCTCAATGTTGAGCTGTGACATTTTACAGTATTGTTTCTGTTAATCAACTACATCTCTTGAACGAAAATAGGTTAAAATGATTGGAAACTAGCTTCACAATATGACCTTGAATCTCGATCAGAACACTCAAAAATATTAAAATCGTGACCCCTAATTTTTGGACATCGGGCGAAAATATAGGGTATTTTCGTCGTATGACCATCGGCCGTTCACCATCGATTGGGAATTGGCCAAATCAAAATAAAGAAATACTTGGAAAAAATAATATCAAGTAGAACCAGAATTAGGCCTATAGCCGATTATGTGATTGTCACTTTTTCCGTTGCCATGGCAACTGTTTTAATTTAATTTTGATAACATTTGAAGGAGACTGAGCTACTAACATAGCGTTTCAGTACAAAAAATTCCAGATCGATTAGACCGTTTGTAAGCGCAGACGTCTACTTGCACAGAATAGTCGCTGACAAAAAATAACCGAAATCGTGAAACCCTAATTTTTCGACATTGGGCAATAATGGAGAGTTTTCGTCGTACGACCATCGGCCGTACACCATACGATCGGGAATTGGCTATAGAAAAATACAAAAATAGTTGAAAGAAATAATATCAAGTAGAACCGGACTTATAGCTGATTATGTGATTTTAACTTTTTCCGTTGCCATGACAACCGTTTTCATCCGATTTTGACAAAATTTGAAGGAGACCGAGCCATTAACCTAGCTTCAGTCCTATAAATTTCAGATCGATCGGACCCTTTGCCTTTGAGTTATGAGCGCAGACATTTCCACTGAAACGTCGCTGGCAAAAAATAATCAAAAATGTGAGCCCCAACATAAGGGGATAATGGGAGTTTTCGTCGTACGACCATCGGTCGTACACCGTACGATCGGGAATTGGCCAAAGAAAAATACAAAAATAGTTGGAAAAATTATTATCAAGTAGAACCGGAGTAATAGCCAATTATGTGATTTTCACGTTTTCCGTTGCCGTGGCAACCATTTTCATCCGATTCCGACAAAAATTGCGGGGAACCGAGCCACTGCCATAACGCTTCTGTCCTATAAATTGATCAGATTGATCAGATTGATTGTCTTTGACTTATGAGCGCAGACATTTGCACTGAAAAGTCGCTGACAGAAATGACCGAAATCGTGACCCCCATTTTTTCGACATCAGGCGATAATGGAGAATTTTCGTCGTACGACCATTCGCCGTACACCATACGATCGGGAATTGGCCAAAGAAAAATACAAAAATAGTTCGAAAAATTAATATCAAGTAGAACCGGAGTTCTACTAGCCATTCATGTGATTTTCACGTTTTCCGTTGCCATGGCAACTGTTTTTGACATTAGAGCGTTGGGGGCCAAGCCCCCAACCCTCTACATGTCTATGTGCTGACTTTTTTATGGAGGTTTCATGCCAACCTATCGACGCTCGTTTTGGCATGTAAACGTTTAGACACCTACTTCAAATGAGGATTTTCTTCGTCCTTGACAAAAATCTCTCGAATTGATGGGAAACTTTGACTATTCCACAGATATATTAGGCATAAATCGATGTGCTAGGTTTGATAAAATTACGTAAAATGTTCAAATTATCTAAAAACGTCCAAAAATGGCGGAGGCGGTGGAAATTGACGTTCCCAGAATGCAAAGCAAATTTTACCACAATCACGCGTATTTTGGAACACAATTTTCTTTTCAGAAATTCGTGCATGCATACATGCATATGGGCATCTGCGTGTGGGCATCTTTGGAGTTATGAAGTAAACACAACGATTTGTCCGCAATGCCACGGTTACATTTACCGTAATTTGACGTATTTCATCACATGACATTAAGCTGGTGTTCCGTGCTGGGTTGCGAAGCCTTTTCACTTTAAACTGGTCTTTTAATTTGCCCAGTAAAGACATGTGTTAGGCTATATCTGATGATATCAGATGCAGATATTCCTCATAGTTTCCAATGATTTAGGGATATCTTAATGAGGTTCCGAATCATTTTAGCAGGCGTATCTGTTCCATTGATCGATTTTAAAATAAACGTTTACTTATTAGGAATATGAATGAAGTAGGCCATATTTTTCATCCTAATATACGGAAATGAATTGGAATCATGTAGGGGAAGGAAATGATAGCTTCTGTTTTTTTGGTTTCTTTTTGTTTGGGGGGGGGGGGGGGGGTGAGGAGAGAGGGTAACGTTGTGTAAGATACATTCAGCTGTCGTGGTGCTGAGCTCTAATGTCGGCTGCTGTCGAGCTCTAATGTCGTCTCCCGCAGTTAGCTGCATTTTCTTGTTATCCGATTCCCACAAAATTTGAGGAGGACCGCGCCACTGCCATACCGCTTCATCCCTATAAGTTTGAAGTCTATAGAGCTATATGTTGTCGAGTTATGCGCACGCAAGGACAGACAGACAAACAGACAGACCCAAATGCAATACCCTATGCCCCTGTCGGGGCGAGGGTAATAAGAGTCATATATGTCCCTTTAAAGTTGCATATTTCGACGTAGAACACATTACATTGTTCCCATTTTTTCAGTTGTCCAAAACTAATGGAGTCAGGTTACTGAAACCTACTCAGTATGTATATTCAACTAAATACGACTCAATAAAAATACATCATATTACTGAGTATATGAAATATTCGAAAGACACTGAAACGCAATTTAGAACATAAGATACAAGGTCAAAAATATTACACATTGGGTTCAATCCTCGGTGCAAGTGGCCCTGGAGTACAACTTACATCAACACGATGGCAGTTTCCCACGTGTATTGGTACAGTTGTCATAACTCGGGTCATGTCGATATGTTCGAGGTCAATCTTTTGTTCTCGTCAATATGGTTACAAATACATGTACATACCGTCGTACTCATTGACAAATGTTACTGAAATCGTTGGCCAACCATTGTGGCTCGATTATACCCTATTAGTACCAGTAAATATGATGTTAACTATAAGAATCTCACTGATTATCGAGGCAAAAATTTATGGCGAATGCAACATTAAGAGAACTTATTGAGCCGCGAATTGATTAACGGCCCAGTTTTTTGGCATAAATAATTATTTACCACCCAGCTATCATGTGACATTTCAGTCGCATGCATGACTTTTTGTTGATTTGTGTGTAAACGCAAACGAGTTTGTTTTCTGGCACATAATCTGAATTTGTCTACTGTAAACTGTTCGGTTCGAGATCTAGAAAGTGGGACGGAGTTTGCCGAAATATCCAGTCATTCAAGTCTGAAAATTGCTTGACGTAGCCACACGGCCCAGAAACAACCAACTAACAATCTGATATTTAGCATGTTGTTTTATGAAAATGCTAAATATCCACAGATTGTCATTTAGTTGTTTTCCGCCCGTGGGCCTAGCTTGACGAAGGCGCCATGGATGAAATGGTACAAGTGACCCTGATAAGGTGAAGAAAACGACATATATATGATGCTGGTACTAATAATAATAATATGTTTTCAGCGGGCGTAGTGATTATTTACGGCCCAGCTCAGATTATATTTCAGCCCTTCATGGGCACGCTCGGGCTGCAAATGAACCATGTCGGGCTGAAAATAATCTGAGCTGGGCCGTAAATATTCACTACGCCATTCGAAAACATATTATCATTATATTTAAATCCTACGATAGGCCTATATTATATACATTACAATTTAGCTGACATCACACTTAACATGTTTAGATCAAACGCATATGAGAAAACACTGTGGTTTGCTATTACCCATGGTTTTGGTTGGTACCGGCTCTCACTACACATTGCCGACGTCCAGTCTAGTCATGTCGTTTGTCGAGTGTGTTATTCACCCTGCAGCTAGCCGCCGAACGTTATCTGACCCACTTCTATTGTGTTGGGGTCAGGTCATGTTTATGTTGACGTTCTGTTGCACCAGATATGCCGATATACGGGAACAAAAATATATTTCTTTATTACATTGTTTGAATTGTGCATCCACAACATGTGGATTCCATGTCCCGAATACCCTGAAATTGTATGTATTGCTCTGAGACTTAATTTTATTATACAAATATTGGATGATGGGGAGTCCAATACGGAGTTTACGGGATTCAGAAAAGTTATACATCAGGATCTAACATACATAATTTGGGAATGGCACGTGGTACAAATGAACCAATCAGGGAAGATGATTCGTGCCAAGTTAATAATATAGCCGCATGGCGAAAGGAGGAATCCATCATTACCTTTCAAGCATCAATAGAACGTCAACTTGAGCCTCAGAACGTTATCATGTCACCGTTGAATTGACAACACAAAATATCGGACAGATGCGACGATGTATGGTATATAACCTTCAAATTGAACAATTTCTCTCGAAAATGCCAAATTTCCATGTCCAATTTGGGGGAAGTTTACGTCCATCCCTGACTTTAGTGTTACATCGTCGTAGTGCAATACACTTTTCTTCCAAACTCTTATTCCCAGTGTATCAATCTCAATGCACAACTTTCAAAAACACCCTCGGACATGGAATCGGATAGATCATAAAAATGTACTTACCTGGATATTGTTAATTTTCACTTGTTTACACCATATGTCGGACTTTTGAAGTCACCAAAACGATAACATCAACATGACCTGACCCCAACACAATTGGGTCAGTTAACGTTCGGCGGCTAGCTGCAGGGTGTATTGGTATACATCTGTCGAATACTATTATACGCACGGGAAAAAAACTAGGCCTATAGACATACTGTTGACGGTGTAGACGTGCCGAACCTTCAAATGCGATATCCAACTTTCGAACCAAGACTCATGTTATCTGCAAAGAGGAGGATTATCTCAGACGTACTGAAAGGTATTGTTGCTAGGCGGTATGTGCCACAATACATTGTGGTAAATATTTTAATGATGGTAAGCAGGAGATTATTGCACAATAATGTGGTTATAATAATAGCCATTTCGACATCCACTGTGACAAACTAGATATACTGGGCGACGAAAGATGATGTCTTCTCAAAGCTGGTTCACGTTAAATCTGTAGCAGCTTGAGACCGGTATCTATACATGTATACTTGTCGTGCTCTTATTTTCATGGGGTTAGGTTTGGATTTCCAAATTGTTTTGATCGGTTTTTGTTCTGAATCTCTCATTTCGGGCATATGTTAAAGTATTCTTAAAATGCAGGGCATTCAATACGCATCCTTCTAAAATTATTGATGGAAGTTCGTTGGTGTACGTTTGAGTACAGTATACACCCTCTACTCTATCCTATACATGTAGATCATGATCATATCGCCAGGATACACAATATTTTGAAATGAAGTTTTATTCTCGGAGACTCTTCTCTGGTTTCTCATCTCGTCTGATTATTCAGTGGCATGGCTTCACACGAATAATATTTTGTTTTGTTTATCACTTCATTTTTTGTTGATTCCTGGTAGTTTAGTAGTTCCTAGTAGTAAAGGTGTCCAGAGTGTAATACTACGAGCTTATGTTGACCTCTAATATGTGGACATACTCCGATTTATAAGAACAGTGCTAAGACACGTGGGAAATTGTCATCATGTTGATGTAAGTTGCACTCGGGAGCCACTCGCACCGAGGTTTCACCCTCAAATGTGTAACTCTCTCGAAATTGGACGTGGCGCTCTACGGTTTTCAAATTACCTAGTATACGTTATGAGTCTCGAACTAACAATTTGGTATATGATTACTCTAACCGTCGTGGCTACAGACACGTGGCGATATATTGAAAATTGCAATGTTTCTCTACTGATCTCATATTCCTTGAACTTGATCGCCACGACGAAGTTTTAGCATATTAATTTGTTTTCATTTGGTTCAGATTCCAGGTTTAATGCCCAAATTAATCACATGATATGTGTTTGTTCTTGAGAATGAACAATCGTGCTCTGTTTTTTTAACGCATGTTTTGCAACGTTAGGGAACTTTTATGTGGGTGAGAGTAATTCATCTGATGAATTATCCAAGTGATGTTTGTCAGGTGATGGTAATTCGTAAGGAGCTAATTAGCATAATAAGCTTCGAAAATAACTCAAACTGACACAAATAATCTGCTTTTAAACGAAATGCTGATTATTTGAGCACAGGCTAACTATCCCCCATCCGTTATGAAGTACACACTTGTATCGGTTGTACCGCATGATACCATACAACATTATATGCATATATATGCATTTACCCATAGCGTATAATGAGATATGGTATTTCTCCCTACCAGTATAATGAGATAACAGAATACCAACTGAAAAATATTGGTGTACCAACCAAAAAATATTTGTATCAACTGAAAAAAGTTTTTAAAAACCTTTAAAATAAGTTTAGAAAATAAAATGCCACTTGATATCCTGGAGCGACTGACCTCTGAAATATACACAAAACTCAATAAAAAGATGATATACCAAAATAGTTCACTATTTGAAGGTTTCTCAGAAACATGTCTCACGTGTTGGTCTGTCGCGTTCTCACCCTTAGTGAGATTCCACACTTTGTCACAGTGGATACCTGTAGTCCAGCATGCTGTCTAGACACTCGGAAAACATTTGCTCCTGGATTTGTCACACTTGACTTTATAAACCTGCCTGCATTTGTAACGAATTCGCATAGATCAGCTCGTTGGTTGTACGATGATTTAAAGTACTAGGAACATGAAAATATGATGTGAGCTCAGATTAAAGCACCATGTGAGCTGAGCAGAACGGTTTTTACAGCATGTGAATATCTCGATTCCTTCAAAAGTTACAGTTTTTCAAAGTTCAAATTGCCCAAAGGTCAATTTGAAAAATCATATAGCTCATTAATATGCAAATTTGATTGCATGACGTCAAAGGGGGGACATTTTTTAATTAGATGGATTGATTGGCATATTAAAGTCTTAAGAAATTGCAATTATTCAACAAAGCTTATTCCACGTGCTCTACGTAATTGATAGTCAATGAATTTCACATCCGCATAGTTGCCAAGGTCACCAGTATTGATATGAGGCCCCTAGCAACCAGGGTTGCTATGGCCCAAATCCACAGTCATATCGATAAGTAAACAAAAACAAAGGTGAAAATGGATTGACTCCACATGCATCATTAATATACAATAATCACATTCTGTCAAAACCCCTATTTCTGGCAGTTAGGACCCATTAGGGACTCCAGCAGGTGAATAGTAACCATGACAACAGTAACATTTTGAACAACACTGATTATTGATCATGCCTATCAATGTTTGAAGATTAAGTTTGCAACAATTCTGACCAGATCAATTATATTGAGACTCAAACTTGCCTAATTAAAAATATTCCTCCTTCTACGTCACGAATACCTCATTTGCATACTAATTAGCTTCTCATAAAATCCAAAAGTGTTAAATCATGCATATGTCATAACCTGCCAAAATGTGACATTCAAATGGCCATAACTTTTTAACCAAAAGAGATATTGGCATGCAGTAAACTGCATTTTACTCAGCAAAACCAGGTCTCATTTGGGTCCCTTTCTATTTTCATGTTCCTAGTACTTTAAGTTTAAACATTGAGGACATGACAAGGCAAGTTTCAAGAAAATGCAAACTTATGTCCCTATGCTTGCCATACTAAACCCTGCAATGCTCTTTACCGTGAACTTTTCTGCTGGAAATACTTTCTATATGGTTAGGAGAGCAGAATTAGCTTGGTTGCTAGTTGTGCAACCTGTAGCATTTTTCATAATTCAAGATGGCGGATTCCACCATCTTGAATATCGGCTAATTTTCAACTTTCGTTCTAGATGGTGTAGAGAGGCGTGTAATACCTCGTTTTATGGGTTTTCGAGGACGAGGACTCAATTTCTGTAGTTATTTTGATGATACAGGGTCAATTGATCTCCATTGTATTTTAGCTTATCTATTACAGCAGTGTCTGGCTTTGATGTGCAAACACATATTTTCCATATGTCTATATGTAGGTGGATACTAGAAATCATTGAATTGTTTGAAACAACATTTATTTTGCAGGTTGAATAATGGGTGCACACTTTTCAAACAGAAAAATGCACCGGCCACGACTCCCTGCCAGTGCCCTAAAGCTGATCAACTTCGTTTCAGAATGTCACGATGCCAGCAGTCTAAGCAGACTCCAATATCAGTCTTGTCGACACAGTGATCATGTCTGCTGGACGGGAAAAGTGCTTGTTCAGTCCATTTCATGCCAGTGGAGTGCTGCAAACATTGAAGATTATGGCTGTGCAGAACAATTGCCACTACAAGCAAAGTGAAACCCGTGATGTGTACAAATCTCTGTCTGAACATTACGACATTCTAGCTCACAAATCGTGTTACTGTAGCTATACTTCGAAGAGCAGAAACAACCAAAGTCTAATTCATAAGACACTGGTGCTTCAAAAAGTTTGCTGAAGTCGTAGTATGGTGACCTTGAGTTCAAGTGAAATTATCTGTTCTGGCCGAATTAGGGCAAGCCCAAATGCAACATGAACACTCAGCTGCTTGCAGTCAGACAGTGCACATCTGTGAAGAGAATGTCACATTAACAACTGGAGAACGTCTGTGATGAGAGACAGGACCAGTGGGCAATGGTGTAGCTGTTCGACTCATTGGGGTTGATTGATCTGCCTGCTGTTGTTGTACAATATCAAAGTTTGCTGAAGTCGTAGTGTGGTGACCTTGAGTTCAAGTGAAGAATAGGCAGTTTCACTTGAACTCAGAGTCACTAGACTGCGACTTCAGCAACCCTTTAGAAGTACCAGTGTCTTTTGATATTGACTTTAGTTGATCCTGCTCTTTGAAGTATAGGTACAGCAACATGATTTGTGAACTAGAATGTCGCCATATCCTGACAGAGTTTATTTACAGTTTGTCGTGCTTCACTTTGGTTGTAGTGGTAATTGTTCTACACGGCCATTATCTTCAATGTTTGCATAACCACACTAGCATTACATGGACTAAACAGGCACTTTTCCCGTCCAGCAGACATGACGACTGTGGCGACAGGACTGATGTTGGAATCTACGTAGACTGCTGGTATCGTGATATTCTGAAACAAAGACGAGCAGTTTTGAGGCACTGGTGGCAAATCGTGGTAAGTGAAATGCCCTTTATCAATGTGTTCAATGAACGTGCACCCTTGTTCAACGTGCAGAACACATTTCGTTTCAAAACCCCTAATGATTTCTAAGATCTACCTACATGTGCACACGTTGATGCATGAGAAGTATACTGTGTTTATATACCCCAGGCCGGACACTGCTGCAATATGTAAGCGAAAACCACACATAACGTCAATGGAGATCAATTTTGCCGATTGTATGTCAAATTCGAGTTTTCATATCTGATTTGACGTCAACATTGACCTTGTGTCATCAAAATAACTACAGAAATGGATTCCTCGTCCTCAAAAAACCCTAAAACGAGGTATTACACGCCTCTCTACACCATCTAGAACGAAAGTTGAAAAGTAGCCAATATTCAAGATGACGGAATCTGCCATCTTGAATTATGAAAAATGCTATAGGTTGCACAAGTAGCAACCAAACTAATTTTGATCTCCGGAACATATATAATACATTTCCAAAAAAAAGTTCACAGTAAAGAACATTGAAGGGTCAACATTTTGGCAACTTGACTAAAACAGGCCAATGACTCGCCATCACTCCAGAGACTCCGTGGAAACAACAGAATAATAAGAAGATGCACAATAGCTTTCCCAGAACAGAAAATGGCGCCGAAAACTCACCTGCCTTAGGAAGGAAAGGGGTAGGAGAGGGGTAGGGGCAAGGGTGTTGAAATATGTTCGAAAACGTGGCTATTAGCCTGTGTAAATTTCATTGTAAGGATTGGCCATGCAGCTACCACATACATTTAACATAAAGAGGCACTGGCCTTGGTGGGACCTTCACAGGCTCCGGACCCCCACTCGCATCAGCTCGCTCTGCGGTCATTTCAACGTCTTGGCTCCTCCCCAAATTCCCTTTCATTCTTTCGGAACACTATTAATCTGCAGTGTTCTCCAAAGTTGGGCGAAATTACACATTCAATGTGGCTGCTAGTCCGAGCATTCACTGCAAAGGTTTGTCTGACTGAGATTCAATTCACGTTAGCTTTTTGTCACAGAAAGCGATGCGATAATCTTGTTGAAGATAAGATAAAAAAAATGGCCAACAGTATCATTGGACGCTCACTAACAATCCAGATACACAATCATACTTCTACAGACTTACTTTGCGCATATACATTCTAATTATATGAAATTCGATAAAATCTGATATATGAAATCCGATAAACACTGCGAGTATGAGAATCGTTAAAATCTGATAGCGATACTCGCTTTTCATTCAATTCGGAAGTAAATGTCATATCTAATAACTATGATACAATATGAATCAGAGATTGCAGACCCTTGCCCTCCCAGATTTAGTTTTACTAAAAATATATCGTTGATGACTCTTACATTTTCTACCTGGACAATAATCGGGGATTTTGGTCGTACTATCATTGGTCATATATCAATTGGTCGGAAATTGGCCATAAAAAATACAAAAATCATGGGAGAAATAATCATTAATCAAAGTAGAGTTCTTTTTTCTATCTTCAACATATTCTCGACCTGTCGACCACGACCTGAATTCTTAATACTGACAACCCAAACTTCGCCAGCTATCACAACTTTATACTGCATACTTTGATTCAACATTCTATTGAATATCGTCAGTGGTTTGGTAATTACCAATAATGGGGGATTATCATCATACGACAATCGGTCATACAGCAAATGATGGGAATTGAGCACTGAAATATACAAAATCAATATGGGAAATTAATCACTAATATAACTTATTGCAACTTTTCGATTTTTATCTTTCATCCGACCTTGACCTTGTCGTTCAATATTGGGCTGTAAAATTTCAGAGTGTTGTTTCTATCATCCAGGCACATCTCGTGAACGAAAATGGGTTAAAACGATTGAAAACTAGCTTCACAATATATGGCCTTGAGTCTCAGAACACTTAAAATTGTGACCCCTAATTTTTCGACATCGGGCGATAATGAAGAATTTAAGTCGTACGACCATCGGCTGTACACCATGCGATCCGGAATTGGCCAAAGAAAAATACAACAAGGGCCGAATATAGGTTACCGGACAATGTTTAATATTTTAGATGTTAGCCAGGTCACTGGTTGAATTCAAGGTCAAGAGAATATTCAGCATATATAACATTAAGCATATATCATGTCCACAGTTGATTGCTAAGCTGTAAATTCAATAATCAGAGAGATATTAGCAATTTTGTGCTGTGGCCTTGAAAATGAAGGGGCAAAGGTCAAATTCAAGGTCATCAGAATATTCAGCATATATCATTTCCTATATGTCCACAATTGATTCCTAAGCTGTAGAGTCGATAATAAGCGAGATATAAGCCATTTTGTGCTCTGACCTTGAAACTGAGGTCAGAGGTCAAATTCAAGGTCACGAGAATATTTAGCATATATTATTTCCTATATGTCCACAATTGATTCCTAAGCTGTAGAGTCGATAATGAGCGAGATATTAAGCCATTTTGTGCTCTGACCTTGAAACTGAGGTCAGAGGTCAAATTCAAGGTCACGAGAATATTCATCATATATCATTTCCTATATGTCCACAATTGATTCCTAGTCTCTAATCTCAATATCAAGTGAGATATTAGGCATAATGTGTCCCATTATAAAGCATAGGAGAATTTGACATGGGAAAGTCCCATTTGGGCCGAGTTTGCGCCAAAATGGCCCACTTCGATCGATTCAAGCGCAACGAAATTTATAGACATCATAGGAGTACATATGAGGAGTCTTATGTATCAAAAAGAAAAAAAGTTACAGAACAGATTTTGAGAAAATGGCCGCCAAAGTCCAAAATCAGGCATTTTTCGTCGAAAACGGCCGCCATTTTGAAAAAAATGCGAAAATCAAAAAACTAAAAAATACCTCCTTCTTGAATTATTTTAAAGTATTTTTGTGAAAAATTTCAGAAAAATTCGCCCGTAAACAAAAAAGATAAAAATGTGGACGACGACGACGACGGACGACGACGGACGCAACGCCATGCCAATAGGTTATCGGACCATAGGTCCGGTAACCTAAAAATAGTTGGAAAAATTAATAGTAAATTAGTAGAAGTAGAATCGGAGTTATAGCCAATTATGAGATTTTCACTTTTTCCGTTGCCATGGCAACCGTTTTTATTCGATTTTGACAAAAATTGACGGAGACCGAGCCATTATCATAGCGCTCCAGTCCTATAAATTTCAGAACGATAGAACCGTTTGTCTTTGAGGTATAAGCGCAGCTATTTGCCCTGAAAAGTCGCTGGTAAAAAAATAACCGAAATCGTGCACGCCCAACTTTACAATATACAGTGAAGATAATGGCAATATGCCAGGGTGCAGGCTGTATTTGTCTCTTTGTGCAGATTTGTAACAAAGACGAATCAGAGTTGTAGTGACAGATGATCCTTCACACTCTGGATGGAATTAGGCCTGCTTTAAAAAATACTGATACATTTAAGCAAACGAATCAATCAATCCAAAGACATGGATTTGTGTTGTTATTATTACACTGACAAAGGTAATTGATCGATCATGTTACAAGTCGTTTTCACCCGCTGCTTAGATAATACAGAATGTAAAATGAACGATCTATCCACACCGTTCCATCTTTGCAAGACAGATAGCAACGTCACAAATTATCGCAATAATTTATGAATGATTTTTGCCCTCTTGTATGAAGAAATCTCAGAGTATGACATCAATAGATGCACATATATTTTGAGAATCATTATCCTCGACATATTCTTATTGTAAGTATCGTAATAATCTAGAAATTTAATGGAATAAAAATAATATTTCTATAACATGTGAGATATGCAAATAAATATATATAAATATTCCCCTGTTTTATCCAACATATTATGCACGCAGGTATTCTGAAGAATTGGAGATAGGGCTGGAAAGCGGAAGTATGATCGGTGATAAATTCCAATGAAATATTCGTAAATAAGGCGTCGCCGGGGATAAGCCGAATTATCGCCCATTTCTAACAACGTCAGTAACTGCTGAAATAACATGTCTTTTGTCAAATATCTTTAGCGAAAGTACAAAGCAGGTATACTTGTGTCAAAATTCATTAGAATAACAGGCCGTCTGCCGACAATTTTGCTGGAGCAAGGCTTTATTCGAAGTGCCGTTTTTTTCAGTGCCTCTTCGAAGCTTGGATATGTTGTGGAATTGGACAAATTTTATCTTTTACAACAGTTTTTGTATATCTTCATCGTGTATGGATACTATAATACACTAAAGACATCGTTTATATACTTAAAATCACCATATTGAATGCACCCCCATGTTAAAAGATAGGGAGGCGTCAGGTGCTTATCCCCAGTCCGAATAAATTCATTGGAATTTGTCATCGATCAGTACTTCCGCTTTCCAGCCCTATTGTGGTAGACCAGAGATGATACCCTAGTCCGCGACGGGGATAACCACAATAGCGTGATAACCCACTCACGATGTAGCCACACATCGTCAAGAATATCTCCCAACAATACATCATACGAAAACTCGTGCCATAAAGTAAGACCATTTGGACAGGAATGTACGGACATGTTTTTACATATATATAATGCTCCTATACGCTGACTGATACGTTATCGACTTCTTCGATTTCCACAGCATTTGCTGTTCTCTCTGAGCATATTGGGAAATATAAAGGCATATAATTCTGAATAATTACACCACACATAACGTCAATGCTTATGATAAATTTCACTCTTCCGCTGTTGCAATAATTTTACACAATATGCAATCTGCACTAGAAGTGAAGATCCCTGTTTGCAAACTACACTTGTCTCCATGATGAGGTTTATAACCAAGACAAATCTGAGTTGTACCCAGCGATGATCCTTCACACTGTCAAGGAAATTACAATGTAAATGTTGATACATCCAACGCACATTGTAACAAAGCAAATGATTCGATGAATCAAAGACATACTCTGTTCTATGTCTATGAATCCATCATTAAAGGCAAGGCAAGCATTTATGTGGTTATTATTACAGTGACAAAAGTGATTGATTGATCGTGTTGAAAGTCGATTCCATCCGTAGTTTATATAATACAGACTTCAAATTGATGATCAACCCACACCGTT
Source organism: Terebella lapidaria (assembly GCA_949152475.1). NCBI lineage: Eukaryota > Metazoa > Annelida > Polychaeta > Terebellida > Terebellidae > Terebella > Terebella lapidaria. Next base: position 77,607,329 of record OX424555.1, read on the forward strand.
GCATGTTTGGTTCATATATAGCAAGGGCCAAATAATCGCAAAAAGTCGTTAAATGAAAAATCCGTTCTTTTGCATGAGAACCGATTTTCAAATTCTCAGTAGATCACATCAATAGCTGTGTATTTTTAGAATTGTCATCTCAGACATTACCTAAATTGTGAAGTATCAAAAACATCAAGAATGCTACAACATGTGATATGCAAAAAAAAATATATAACGGAATCAGAAGTTCCCATTGTAGTATATTATAGAAAATGAGTAAGGTGGCAGGCAACAGAGTGGATATGCAGAAATCTTGTTTATGTGTAAATAATTTTCATTATCCATATCTAGCGTATCGATATCTATGACAGACACATTGCTCAAGTAACACTCTTACCAAAGTCCCGGACTATCCTGGCATACATCATCTGAATTTTCAGCGACCCAATGATCAATCTGTAATCGACATTGATGAACATGGGCAGTTTTGAATGGTTAGGGGTGGTACGGGAAGGTCTGGGACGTCTCCCGGCAGTTTTCAGCGTTTTAACTTCTGGGATGGGATGGGATGGAAATGCAGTCTGGGGCCATCCAGGGACACCTGGGCTACATCGTGAATTCATAGTTCCTATGCGACTATCCTGGGTGGGTCGGCATGTACGATGTGGCCCCGGACAGGCCACGAAGGCACTGATGATGAGCTATGTATTAACCCAGATCATCCCGGACCGTTTCCAGGTTGTCCTTAGGAATACCATACGTACACCGTGGTTCACCGTAGTGACGTGTTGGGTCCGACAGGGTACGCGGCATAGATACCTTCGAAGGGATCGTCGAGATATTTCAATCCTAGATAGCCTCGGATTGCAACGAATATTGGTTCTGGGGTGATCCTTGTTCAAAGCGGTTTAGGTGTAACTGTAGCATAAGCGTGCAACTTACAGATGCAAATGTGTTTAATTATTGGATCGAGAGTATATACTCGAGTCCGAAGTGCCGCCCATGAAATAATCACACCATCATGGATGGTAAGTAGATGGTTGCATATTACAGAAGTTTATTTTACTGTTATAGCTGATATCGACTATTTTAATTGACATCGTCACATTTTACTAGTTGTAGATAATACATTGTGATCATGAATGGAGGTGTATTTACCATGGACAATGTTATAATAAGGATCGTAGGTACCTCATGGGACATTCGACAACGGATACGAGAGTGTCCTTGATAACAAATGTTTTCGAGATAGCACCTTAGGCTTTGAGAAACAGCAGTTTGTTGTGAACCAGATCGTTCACGTCAGTTTAGGTTACGTTAAACTCATATAATTTCCTCACTTGTTATGTAAATACCAGCATGAGACGAAGATAACCTGAATATTCCATCCGATTTCATCATGAAATCGAATAACAGTTTCGTTATATTATTGAATGTGTGTGCAAATTTGAGCAAACACAATAAGTTATGCTAAATGTACATTCCTAACTGTGTTTACCCCAAGGACACTCAGAAGACCATCACGATTGGATTATCACATATCAGAGAGATCTGAGATCTGAACGTGGAACCTGAATAGAAACATAAATACATTTGTAAACTACTGCCATCAATATCGGGTGCCACCAAGGTTTCAGAAGTTAGAGCGTTTTGTTCCAGGAATGTTAATCAATACGGATTGAATACTGAAATATATTTTTTGCAATGTGATATCTCGATGTAATTGTCCAAAATCGTCTCGACATCACAATAAACATCTGGTGAATTCCGATCAGTTTCTATTTTCAACATAGAAAGGTCACAGGTTCCATGCCGAGAAAGCACGTTAGTGACTACAAGAACTGTATTAATCTCTCACGAAGAAAATGACGAGCATCGGGTTGTTCATCATCACATCATGACAACCTGCGAATCGGGTTGTTCATCATCACAGGAAAATCATATGACAAGGAAACATCAAGTGAGAAGTGATAAGAATTAATGAGGGTTCCGAGAGATGTGATTTTATTCGGCATCATCCTGATATTTGTGCTGGTCATGTTGTGATTTTCGCGTGATAAAACGTGACTGAATTCAATATTGGTGATAAAATAATCAAATCACCAATGTCGAAGGCAATGTAGGAGGTTATAGATTAGTTATATTCTAAAGTAATAAACAGTCAACTCTTACCAGAACAAACTGCTACCTACTATTCGTACACTCACTTATGTCGTGGCCTTTAACAACACCTTGAAATGTTTGTTGTGCATTTTCGGTTCTGGTTAATGAGTTTTTGATATGTTCCTAAATGCTATTTTTGGGATTTTTTGGCAGTACATTAAGCTCAACAGATAATGCGCTAAATAATGTATAAATCGTTGCAGGCTTGATAACAAGGAAATGCAGCTTACTGCGGGAGACGACATTAGAGCTCGAGCACACCATCAGCACCACGAGACCTGAATATATCTTACACACCTCCCCCCCCCCCCCCCTTACAAAAAAAAAAGAAACATATCATGTCCCACATGATTCCAATTCATTCCCGTATATTATGATGAAACACATAGGCCTACTTCAATCATATTCCTAATGAGTAAACATTTATTTTGAACTCAATGAAACAGATACGCCTGATAAAATGATATTGAACCTCAATAAAATATCCTTAAAATATTGGAAACTATGAGGAATATCTGCATCTGATGTCATGATATAGATAACACATGCATACTGAGCAAATTAAAAGACCAGTTTAAAATAAAAAGGTTTCGCAACCTAGCATGGAACACCTTGTCATGTGATAAAATATGTCCAATTACGGTAAATGTAGTCGTGGTACCGTAGACGAATCGTTGTGTTTACTTCATTACGCCAAAGAAGGCCGCACACGAGGTTACATGTACATGCATGCACAAAATGCTGCACAGAAAATTGTACGTTCCAAAGTACGCGTCATTGCGGTAAAATTTGCTTTGCATTCTGGGAACGTGAATTTCCATCGGCTCCGCCATTTTGACGTTTTCCAGACGAGCTGACCATTTTGCGTAATTTTCTCAAACCTAACACATCGATTTATGCATTATATATCTGTGGAATATTCAAAGCTTGCCATCAAATCGAGAGATTTTATGTCAAGGACGAAGAAAATAGTCATTTGAAGTAGGTGTACAAAGGTTTACATGCGAAAACGGGCTTCGATAGGTTGGCATGAAACCTCCATAGAAAAGTCAGCACATAGACATGTAGAGGGTTGGGGGCTTCGCCCCCAACGCTCTAATGTCAAAAACAATACTACTACTAATACTATGATAAATTATTACTTTTTTAATATTATCTTTTTAATACCTGTTTGAAACTTGATGTACACAGAAACAATTATATTTATTTCACCTGCCTGTCTGTCGATGACGCAAGTGTCTTAAAAAAACCGTTCGTAATGTGGCCTATTGGAGCACGGTGTATAAGAGTAGTTGGGAAATACACCCGAAAATGTTTCCTGGATACACAGAAAATATCGACTGGTCGACAGTTCATCAGAAGGTTGTTAGTTGGTTGTTGCAGGGACAATTTTTTTCAGGGGTACACAGGAAATAAAGAAAACGTAGTCACTGGAAAACACAGGTACGGATTTGAATCCATCTGCATCGATTCAATTGCGTTGTATGATTTGTATCTGAGAACAAGTTAGTAAAAACTATACTAATCAAGAATGAAAACATCAATATTATGTGTGTAGTGGTCCATTATACAACATACATATCACTAGCCAATGCAGTTCCATCTAGATAATCCGATGTTTATAAAGTCCTGTATAAATTCCAGGACTGTAATGATGACGGTTCTCCATATCGGTGTAGAAGTCGTATGCCTTCACCACGTATGGAATACTTTACGACTTTTTTTAGCTATCAGGAAAACAAGATTTGGTGTAACGTAAAGCCATCACCAATTTTTTCATTCGTCCAAATGTCATATTCATACTTTTATTTATCCTATTATGTTGATAATCTGAGCTGGCTTGACGAATGTGCTGTGATTTTTACGTGTACGTATGGCGAGTGTTTGACACGTAACGAGTTTTGAAAATGTGACGAGGACAAGATTCTGACGACGCATAACTTGTTTTCGGGGCAGTGAGATCTGAGTCCTGCAGAAAATTTATTCAGTAGGCATACTTAATTGTCATTCTGCACTATATGTGAAAGAAAATTGTGCGATTCTGTGAAAAACACAAACAACGGAAAGCACAGAATACAAGTAACAATGTTAGCAACATACATATATAATAATCACGCCGATACCTGCTTTCCAAGCCACGTAAAGCTCCATCTGACACGCCTTGTTTTTGCGTAGATTGTAGTGCAGAGAAAAATGTCCTCAAATTTTATGATAACTGATGTGGTCTGATAACAACTCTTTCTTTCACCATAATACAATCTGATGCCGCATTGTATTGATATCCTAAATTAAATGAGCAATATATATATTACCTGTAATTGCTTTGAACACTAACATCCACCGCTTCACAACAAACTAGTTATATATACCGTCCTTGCCCCCACTGAATCCTTACTGGTTAATATACCTGGGTAGGTAGCACTGATATCTCACATAGGCAGCACAGGAAATAACTAGTTTTGCCAAGGTTGTTTTTCACGAGAAGGCTAATTTATCACTGCAGGTGTTTACTGGTATGAAATTTGACCATGAATGTTATGAATGGTCAGAAGTTTCAATTCATCTGGTGTGATATATTTTGTGTGCCTGACAGATGTGTAATATATGAACATTATTGGATACATATTGGTGTCCTTGAAACAAAAACATGACGAAGCTCCCAATGATACCTATAAGACATTTATGCAATTACATGTTTGTGAAGGACAAACTTGATACCCCTAAGAATGTCTGTCTTATGTCTGTTTTACTCTAGGTCGCACCATTTCCGAGATATCGCGAAAATGAAAAATTCTGAGATATTCCGAGATATTGAAGAAAATGAAAAATGCAAAAACATTTCCAGGTCAAACTCAAAGTTCATCTCTAGTACCCCTTAGATATGTTTGTCTAGGGCCACGAGTCCAAAAATAACGTCCATTTTGCTCCATGAAGCACTGTTTTTACGAGATATCGACGAAAATGTAAAATGCCGACTTGGCAAAAACAATTTCGGGTCAAGGTCAAAGTTCATCCATAATAACCCTTAGATATATTTGCCTAGGGCCAAGAGTCTGAAAATAACGTCCATTTCGCTCTACGATGCACCGTTTCCAAGATATCGACGAAAACGAAAAATGCTGACTCGGCAAAACAATCAGGTGAAGGTCAAAGTTCATCCCTAATACACCTTTGATATGTTTGTCTAGTGCATCGAATTCGAAAATAAGGTCTGTTTCGCTGTACGACGCACCGTTTCCGAGATATTGACGAAAAGGAAAAATGCTGCCTCGGCATAAAAATTTTAGGTCATGGTCAAAATTCATTCCTAATACCACTTTTTCTAGGGTGACGAGTCCGAAAATGAGGTCCGTTTCGCTCTACAATGCACTGTTTCCGAGATATGCAGGAAGCCTCAAGGGTGACTCAGCTAAATTATTTCAAATGTCGATTTATTTCGAGCCCTAGGCTTCTTCACTGGTGATATATGAACCTGCATGCAAAGTTCCACAGTCATTACCATAATACTTTTTATCGTGCGGAAATCAGAAACATGGATTCCATCCTCGCGGACCTCACGGACCCCGGAGCTGGCTAAAAAAAACAAACAATCTACACAACAAAAGGTAGAAAAAACCAGGTAAAAATTTTTTTGACACAACCATAAAGGCATTTCTGCTGAAATGCCCTAATAAATGGGTAACAATTTTAACATACTGTATATTGTGGACATATGGATTCGTAAATATCTTATGAAAAATGAGAGCAATTAAGGGCGACCGATTTCAAATATTATTTTATAATACATGTACATACTCTTGAAACTATTATGAGTCATAATGAGGTTTGGATAAAACAAGTGTGAACGTCACCTACAAGATCGTAAAAATTGGACATTTGGGTTAAAACTAGTCAGAACGATTATGTTTGCTAATGAATAGAAATGTGGTACCGGACTAGCAAGTGTCACAATGATGTGCAGCTTCTGCTCGCACCATTCTCAATTATCTACACTATCGTCTTGCTGTATCTTTTCTGTTTTTGCCTGATTTTGTCTCGTTCATCTTGCATTTCACGACCAATCTCGTTGCAGTTTGTTCGTCGTTTGTTCAGTTGTGTCACATTTCGCATGGCACCAGAAATCATACCAGAAACAGAAGAGAGATATAACAACATAACACGATGCGAAAATTCGTTTGAAAACATTCAAATGTCAATTTCAGAATTGACTGATGACTGACGACCAACAAACAACAAACGCAAACTGTACATTTCGTTCCTGAGCCGACAGTGCAATACAAATATGGACCGCGAGTGCGGGAAAAACCACAGTGCCGAAACGTGGCAAAACCACTACTACAATATACTCTTGAAACCATTATGAGTCATAATGAGGTTTGGAGAAAACCATTGTGAACGTCACCTACAAGATCGTAAAAATTGGACATTTGGGTTAAAACTAGTCAGAACGATTATGTTTGCTAATGAATAGAAACGTGGTACCGGACTAGCAAGTGTCACAATGATGTGCAACTTCTGCTCGCACCATTCTCAATTATCTATACTATCGTCTTGCTGTATCTTTTCTGTTTGGCCTTATATCACAGTCGTCAACGTGCGCACAGGATTCCTGTAGCGGAGTTACAGGAAGCCTGCAAAAAGCAACAACATAATCTGAGAAAACTGATGGTAGGTGGGTATTTTTGGTTGGAGACACATCCCAAAGGAGGTTTCCTTCAAAGGGACTTAGCAGATAGATTAACATAATAATATTCTTTTGTGTGGTAGTTTCATTTGTTGTTGATACCTTCGTTATTATTAACTATAAACACATGAAGTGAGATTATTACTCAATTATCGTCCGATTGCTTCTTTGTCTACATGTAATCACCATATAATGAAACTTTTGCCCACTGCTAATGTGCATGGGGGTTGATTGGTTCACAGTTCAACAAATTCAACAGTTAATGGGATGTGACACTCGTCTGTTTGTGTTTGTCAAGCAATTGTTAATTGTAGCACACACGATATATGTGCTGCAGGATTCACGTAACAGGCGCTTCAGTATTCACGTAACAGGCGCTTCAGTATTCAAGTAACACTAGATGTAAAATTGCCCCCAAAATATCTCTTTCCGCTAAATGAACTTTGTACACATCAATATAAACACACACAAAGGTCAGATTCATGGATTGTGCATTGTATTTTTCCAGTACAAGTAGGCCTATATAGGCTGCAATATTCCTGGCTGAATCTCATCAATTGGCAATGCAAGTACCACGGGATGTAAAATTGTCCCCGAATCTCTCTTTCCACTAAATTTACAGCAAAATGACTTAATATATATAACACCTGGAACGATATTATATGTATTACATTATACATAGTGAAGTGAGTGGCGCGGTGGATAAGGCGTCGGACTCGTAATTCAAAGATCATGGGTTCGAGTCTCGAGCTGGACCGCTGTGCTATTTCACTAGTGTCCTTAGGCAAGGCATTTACCACTAATGTGTCTATCTTCACCACTAATGTGTCTATCTTCAGGATTAAATGGGTACCGGTTGATAATGGGTGTTGTATAGAGCGCTTTGAGTGCAGCTGCTCTAAGTACAATCACTCAGACTGGGGTTAACGTGTGAAGCGCCTTTGAAAGCGGATTAAAAAGCGGATCAATAAAGACACACACAAAGCTCGTTTTATTCCGCACCTTTTGTAGCTCGTTTTTACTGCACTCAGTTATGGTGGAACTATTCCCAAGATATTTTTCGCAAGGTCCGAGTAGCTTTTAACAATAGTTTTAGACTTCTTATGGGTTATGACCGGAGATGTAGTGCCAGTGGAATGTTCTCTACCGCAAATATTGATGATTTTAATATTCTTAGAAGGAAGTGTATGTATAGTTTTAACGCTCGTGTTTCGAAATCTACAAATATTCTAATGCAAAGTTTACAGTCTTACAAAACGTTTTTTGCCTTGCCATCTACACGGGAGTTTTACAACTGCATGTATCTTAGGCGAACTGTATAATGTGCAATTGTTTTGGTTGTCATCGTCTATATACATATCTTGTCACACATTTATTTGGGCATATCCTCTGTTTTTATTCTTGTTTAAATATGGACCTTGTGTCTGAAATAAACACATTCAATTCAATTCAATTAAGTTCGGCTGAAAAGAGCGCAAAATCAAATGTAATAACTTTAACTTTATACATAAACTGAATATATACAGTGCTCATTATGACCTCACTGATCAGTATTGGGGCCAGCGTGGGACTGGATGCAGTGTTGTATAATGTCATCCGTTTGCTCTGATGAAAAACTGCAGTACCCACAGTTACCAGCCATATTAATTCTCTGAAGGAAAGTTGCTAACAAAAACACACACGTATGATAGGTTAGGTCCATGCAACACACCAATACTGATATCATTGAGGACATGATGAGCACTGTATATATTCAGTTTATTATATTGTTCCAGTTGTTGCACATAATAAGTCATTTTGCTGTAAATTTAGTGGAAAGAGAAATTTGGTGGCAATTTTTCATCTAGAGTTATTTGCATACTAAATTACTTCACAACGAAGAAAAGGCATTGCCAGTTGATGAGATCCAGCCAGGAATATCACAGCCTGTATGTACTGGAAAAGTACAATGCACAATCCATGAATCTGACCTTTGTATGTGTTTATATTGATTTGTACAAAGTTAATTTAATGGAAAGAGATATTTTGGGGCAATTTTACATCTAGTGTTACTTGAATACTGAAGCGCCTGTTACGTGAATACTGAAGCGCCTGTTACGTGAATCCTGCAGCACATATCTCGTGTGTGCTGCGATAAACAATTGCTTGACAAAAACAAATAGACGAGTGTCACCTCCCATTAACTGTTGAATTTGTTGAACTGTGAACCAATCAACCCCCATGCACATTAGCAGTGGGCAAAAGTTTCATTATATGGTGATTGCATGTAGACGAAGAAGCAATCGGACGATAATTGAGTGATAACCTCACTTCATGTGTTTACAGTTAATAATAACGAAGGTGTCAACAACAAATGAAACTACCACGCGAAAGAATATCATTATGTTAGTCTATCTGTTCAGTCCCTTTGCTGGAACCTCGTTTGAGATGTGTTTCCAAACAAAAATACCCACCTACCATCAATTTTCTCAGATTATATTGTTGCTTTTTGCAGGCTTCCTGCGCACGTTGACGACTGTGTATATGCATTTTGTCTCGTTCATCTTGAATTTCACGACCATTCTCGTTGCAGTTTGTTCGTCGTTTGTTGTTAAATCAGTTGTGTCACATTTCGCATGGCACCAGAAATCATACCAGAAACAGAAGAGAGATATAACAACATAACACGATGCGAAAATTCGTTTGAAAACATTCAAATGTCAATTTCAGAATTGACTGATGACTTACACATGATAACATGATGAGACTGCCACAAATTGTGTGATGAACAAATCGTTTGTTAGTTGCATACACATTTTGGGGGGCATACACATTCTTTATACGCGTGGCATACATAGTTTTAGGCAGTACATGTACACACGCATTTGTTTATAATACTGGAAGGTTCCATATATTAAAGTGCGATATGAATATCATCTCATGGGCAGGTCTCTGAGCAAGTGTTCTGTGCAATTTTCGGATTTTTGTTTAGTTTGCTATCCCTTATGGATAAATTGTCCAATCGTTTCACCAGAACACACTTTCGGCCATTAGACGATTTTTTATTGAATCGTTTCTGGTGATCAAGGTTTCGAAATAAATTTTCAAAAGGATTCTCATCAAAATTCTTGACAAAATTTACTGCCGGGTATTGATAAAGAAAACAAGAACGGATGTACGAAACAGAAATCAAAGCTGATTATCCTTACATTTTCGACCTGGGCGATAATCTGGGATTTCGGTCATACGACCATTGGTCATATATCAAATGGTTGGGAATTAGCCATAGAAAAGTACATAAATCATGGGAGAAATAATCATTGATAAAAGTAATGATTCTTGCGATATTTTTCTATTTTGACCTTATTCTGGACCACGACCTCAATTCTTGATACTGACCTCCCTAACATCGCAAGCTCTGTAAGATTGTCGACCATGAGCGATAATAAGGAATTCGGATCGTACGACCATCGATCATATAGCAAATGAAGAGGATTTGGCTATGGAGGATTACAAAATTTTTAATGAATATTAGCAGAGTAATGGCGAGATTATTAATGAATATAAGCAGAGATATGGCGAATTTTCAATTTTGACCTTTTCTGTGACATTGACATTGTCACTCACTATTAAGCTGTAAAATTTCGCAATGCTGTTTCTATTATCAAGGCACGTCCCCTGAATGAAGACGGTTTGAAAGGATTGAAATGGTCTTCACAAAATGGTGTTGAATCTCCGAACATCCAAAGTCACCCCCAATGTTTAGACATTGGGCGATAATGGAGAGTTTTCATCTACGGCCATCGGCCGTACAAGATCGGGAATTGACCAGAAAAATACGTAAATAGTTGGAAAATGATGTGAACTTTAAATTATGTTCAATTTAATCATGTCGTGAGTGTGTCCACCCCTATTCTCGAATAATCACAATCGAATTTCTATCAATCTATCGATATGCAATAATAATAATAATAATAATAATAATAATAATAACAATAATTGTGGGGGTATGTACGACAGATTATCTTGAACTACCCCATGGTCTCCAAGTAAGGGCCGCACATACCCCACCCATGAGGGTACATGAAGGTCGGTCATGCCCCACACGAAAGTCATATATACCCCTGGCAAGGCAGGATATACCCCATCGGAGGGTCAGACATACCCTTCTCAAGACAGACATACCCCCATTGAAGGCATGTCATGCCCATTTCAGGGCCCGACATACCCCTTCGAAAGTTAGAGATACCCCATACAAGGAGATACATACCCCCTTTGAAAGCCTGACATACCCATCGGAGGGTGCTACATACCCCTACTGAGGGTACTACTTACCCATCAAAAGGGACAGTAAATAATTAATCACAACGTAGCCCTTGGGATAAACAATGGTTGACCAGGTGATAATATTTACAATGAAAAATAACATCATTTTTAGCGATCTTTAAGCGATTTTCACTTAAATTTCATTAAATTCACCATGCCTTCTGTGATGTTGTTCTCCTCGATGACAAAAACACACAATTGATGAGTGTCATAACTACGTCAATCGCCATGAATATATATACCGTCCTGCTGCTTCTACCAGGGGTGGTCCATATTACACACCGGTCCATATTACACGTCTCTCGTCTGGACCACCATGTAGTGATAATGGACCACGTCTCGTGTAATTTGGTTTCTAACGAATTGAAGGCATAATCACAACTAACCTTCGAAATACTATATTAAATGACATGTAATAAGGAATCACAACGTAGCCCTTGGGATAAACAATAGTTGACCAGATGATAATACTTACGATTAAAAAATAACATCATTTTTTAGCGATTTTCACTCAAATTCCATTAAATACACCATGCCTTCTGTGATGTTGTTCTCCTCGATGACAAAAAGACACAATTGATGAGTGTCATAATTACGTCAATCACCATGGATATATATGCAGTCCTGCTGCTTCTACCTGGGGTGGTCCATATTACACACCGGTCCATATTACACGTCTCTCCCCTACATGGAGATAATATGCTTCTTTCCATTGATGCCCTGACACAGCGGGCACACTTGGGACTTACATATCCCATCATCCCTAGGAACATTAAAGCTGCCGTAGCCGTATATAATGGGAGGCGTCCCCCCAGCCCATGCTCTGCAGTGGGCGGGGGGAAGGCCACCCTTATATACGGCTCCGTCAGCTTTAAATCTGGTTGCCAGACATACCCTTCTCAAGACAGACATACCCCCATTGAAGGCATGACATGCCCATTTCAGGGCCCGACATACAGAGATACCCCATACAAGGAGATACATACCCCCTTTGAAAGCCTGACATACCCATCGGAGGGTGCTACATACCCCTACTGAGGGTACTACTTACCCATCAAAAGGGACAGTAAATAATTAATCACAACGTAGCCCTTGGGATAAACAATGGTTGACCAGGTGATAATATTTAAAATGAAAAATAACATCATTTTTAGCGATTTTTAAGCGATTTTCACTTAAATTTCATTAAATTCACCATGCCTTCTGTGATGTTGTTCTCCTCGATGACAAAAACACACAATTGATGAGTGTCATAACTACGTCAATCGCCATGAATATATTATATACCGTCCTGCTGCTTCTACCAGGGGTGGTCCATATTACACAACGGTCCATATTACACGTCTCTCGTCTGGACCACCATGTAGTGATAATGGACCACGTCTCGTGCAATTTGGTTTCTAACGAATTGAAGCATTATCACAACTAACCTTCGAAATACTATATTTAATGACATGTAATAAGGAATCACAACGTAGCCCTTGGGATAAACAATAGTTGACCAGATGATAATACTTACGATTAAAAAATAACATCATTTTTAGCGATTTTCACTCAAATTCCATTAAATACACCATGCCTTCTGTGATGTTGTTCTCCTCGATTACAAAAAGACACAATTGATGAGTGTCATAATTACGTCAATCACCATGGATATATATGCAGTCCTGCTGCTTCTACTTGGGGTGGTCCATATTACACACCGGTCCATATTACACGTCTCTCCCGTACATGGAGATAATATGCTTCTTTCCATTGATGCCCTGACACAGCAGGCACACTTGGGACTTACATATCCCATCATCCCTAGGAACATTAAAGCTGCCGTAGCCGTGTATAAGGGAAGGCGTCCCCCCACCCCCAGCCCATGCTCTGCAGTGGGCGGGGGGAGGGCCCCCTTATATACGGCTCCGTCAGCTTAAATCTGGTTGCCTAGGCATGTAGTCTAATGTATGTATATATTCATTAACGCGCCTGAAAAGTTGATCTTACTACCTCCAGGTCATATAATCCACTAGCATATTTTAATCTATTTTACTCACTTTTGTGTTATTTAATAATGTTATGTACACTTTTGTGTTGTTTAACTTGTGGTTTTATTGTTAAGCGCATCGAGAATTTTAATTTGTATGCGCTATATAAAAATAAATTATTATTATTATTATTATTATTATTATTATTATTATTATTATTATTATTATATATGCCAATACACCTCCTTAGGCTGGCTTAGATACCCCGTCATCCCAACTTAGGCCTACTAGTCCACTATTTTCCATAATATCAGATGCACCCAAGAGTCTAGGATCATTAAATCTGCTTGTCTAGGCATGTATTAACGTATGTCTATATCCATTTACGTGCTTGAAGTGCCGATCTTCCCACCTTTTAGGTCATACATACCAATGCCAATCCTTATGCCGGCTTACATATTGGTCACCTCCTTACGCATCCTTATACGCATGGGTCACCTCCTGTCCTTAGGCCTCCTGAAGCATGGGTCACCTATCCACCTTAAGCCTCCTTAGGCATGGGTCACGTTCCCACCTTAGGCCTGCTTAGGCATGGGTCACGTCCTCACCTTAGGCCTCCTTAGGCATGGGTCACCTCCCCACCTTAGGCCTCCTTAGGCATGTGTCACCTCCCCTCCTTAGGCATCCTTAGGCATGGGTCACCTCCCCACCTTAGGCCACCTTAGGCATGGGTCACCTCCCCTCCTTAGGCCTCCTTAGGCATGGGTCACCTCCCCACCTTAGGCCTCCTTAAGCATTGGTCACCCAAACCTTAGGCCTGCTTAGGCATGTGTCACCTCCCCTCCTTAGGCCTCCTTAGGCATGTGTCACCTCCCCTCCTTAGGCCTCCTTAGGCATGGGTCACCTCCCCACCTTAGGCCTCCTTAGGCATGGGTCACCTCCACGCTTTAGGCCTCCTTAGGCATGGGTCACCTCCACGCCTTAGGCCTCCTTAGGCATGGGTCACCTCCCCCCCTTAGGCCTCCTTAAGCATTGGTCACCCCCACCTTAGGCCTGCTTAGGCATGGGTCACCTCCCCTCCTTAGGCCTCCTTAGGCATGGGTCACCTCCCCACCTTAGGCCTCCTTAGGCATGGGTCACCTCCCCACCTTAGGCCTCCTTAGGCATGTGTCACCTCCCCACCTTAGGCCTCCTTAAGCATTAATCACCTCCACCTTAGGCCTACTTAGGCATGTGTCACCTCAACACCTTAGGCCTCCTTAGGCATGGGTCACCTACCCACCTTAGGCCTCCTTAGGCATGGGTCACCTCCACGATTTAGGCCTCCTTAGGCATGGGTCACCTCCACGCCTTAGGCCTCCTTAGGCATGGGTCACCTCCACGCCTTAGGCCTCCTTATTCATCGGTCACCTCCACGCCTTAGGGCTCCTTAGGCATGGGTCACCTCCACGCCTTAGGCCTCCTTAGGCATGGGTCACCTCCACGCCTTAGGCCTCCTTAGGCATGGGTCACCTCCCCTCCTTAGGCCTCCATCGGCATGTGTCACCTCCCCTCCTTAGGCCTCCTTAGGCATGGGTCACCTCCCCACCTTAGGCCTCCTTAGGCATGGGTCACCTCCACGCTTTAGGCCTCCTTAGGCATGGGTCACCTCCACGCCTTAGGGCTCCTTAGGCATGGGTCACCTCCACGCCTTAGGCCTCCTTAGGCATGGGTCACCTCCACGCCTTAGGCCTCCTTAGGCATGGGTCACCTCCCCTCCTTAGGCCTCCATCGGCATGTGTCACCTCCCCTCCTTAGGCCTCCTTAGGCATGGGTCACCTCCCCACCTTAGGCCTCCTTAGGCATGGGTCACCTCCCCTCCTTAGGCTTCCTTTGGCATGGGTCACCTCCCCACCTTAGGCCTCCTTTGGCATGAGTCACCTCCCCACCTTAGGCCTCCTTAGGCATGGTCACCTCCCCTCCTTAGGCCTCCTTAGGCATGGGTCACCTCCCCACCTTAGGCCTCCTTAGGCATGGGTCACCTCCACGCTTTAGGCCTCCTTAGGCATGGGTCACCTCCACGCCTTAGGGCTCCTTAGGCATGGGTCACCTCCACGCCTTAGGCCTCCTTAGGCATGGGTCACCTCCACGCCTTAGGCCTCCTTAGGCATGGGTCACCTCCCCTCCTTAGGCCTCCATCGGCATGTGTCACCTCCCCTCCTTAGGCCTCCTTAGGCATGGGTCACCTCCCCACCTTAGGCCTCCTTAGGCATGGGTCACCTCCCCTCCTTAGGCTTCCTTTGGCATGGGTCACCTCCCCACCTTAGGCCTCCTTTGGCATGAGTCACCTCCCCACCTTAGGCCTCCTTAGGCATGGTCACCTCCCCTCCTTAGGCCTCCTTAGGCATGGGTCACCTCCCCACCTTAGGTCTCCTTAGGCATGTGTCACCTCCCCTCCTTAGGCCTCCTTAGGCATGTGTCACCTCCCCACCTTAGGCCTCCTTAGGCATGGGTCACCTCCACGCCTTAGGCCTCCTTAGACATGTGTCACCTCCCCATCTAGGCCTCCTTAGGCATGGGACACCTCCACGCCTTAGGCCTCCTTAGGCATGGGTCACATCCCCACCTTAGGCCTCCTTAGGCATGGGTCACCTCCACGCTTTAGGCCTCCTTAGGCATGTGTCACCTCCCCACCTTAGGCCTGCTTAGGCATGGGTCACCTCCCCTCCTTAGGCCTCCTTAGGCATGGGTCACCTCCCCACCTTAGGCGTCCTTAGGCATGTGTCACCTCCCCTCCTTAGGCATGGGTCACCTCCCCACCTTAAGTCTCCTTAGGCATGTGTCACCTAAACGCTTTAGGCCTGCTTAGGCATGGGTCACCTCCCCACCTTAGGCCTCCTTAGGCATGGGTCACCTCCCCTCCTTAGGCCTCCTTAGGCATGGGTCACCTCCCCACCTTAGGCCTCCTTAAGCATTAATCACCCCCACCTTAGGCCTACTTAGGCATGTGTCACCTCCCCACCTTAGGCCTCCTTAGGCATGGGTCACCTCCCCACCTTAGGCCTCCTTAGGCATGGGTCACCTCCCCTCCTTAGGCCTCCTTAGGCATGGGTCACCTCCCCACCTTAGGCCTCCTTAAGCATTAATCACCCCCACCTTAGGCCTACTTAGGCATGTGTCACCTCCCCACCTTAGGCCTCCTTAGGCATGTGTCACCTCCCCACCTAAGGCCTCCTTAGGCATGTGTCACCTCCCCACCTTAGACCTCCTTAGGCATGTGTCACCTCCCCGCCTTAGGTCTCCTTAGGCATGGGTCACCTCGACGCTTTAGGTCTCCTTAGGCATGGGTCACCTCCACACCTTAGGCCTCCTTAGGCATGTGTCACCTCCCCTCCTTAGGCCTCCTTAGGCATGGGTCACCTCCCCACCTTAGGCCTCCTTTGGCATGGGTCACCTCCACGCCTTAGGCCTCCTTAGACATGGGTCACCTCCCCACCTTAGGCCTCCTTAGGCATGGGTCACCTCCACGCTTTAGGCCTCCTTAGGCATGGGTCACCTCACCAACTTAGGCCTCCTTAGGCATGTGTCACCTCCCCTCCTTAGGCCTCTTTATACATGGGTCACCTCCCCACCTTAGGCCTCCTTAGACATGGGTCACCTCCCCACCTTAGGCCTCCTTAGGCATGGGTCACCTCCCCACCTTAGGCCTCCTTAGGCATGGGTCACCTCCCCACCTTAGGCCTCCTTAGACATGTGTCACCTCCCCTCCTTAGGCCTCCTTAGGCATGGGTCACCTCCCCTCCTTAGGCCTCCTTAGGCATGGGTCACCTCCCCACCTTAGGCCTCCTTAAGCATTGGTCACCCCCACCTTAGGCCTGCTTAGGCATGTGTCACCTCCCCACCTTAGGCCTTCTTAGGCATGTGTCACCTAAACGCTTTAGGCCTGCTTAGGCCTGCGTCACCTCCCCACCTTAGGCCTCCTTAGGCATGGGTCACCTCCCCACCTTAGGCCTGTTTAAGCATTAATCACCCCCACCTTAGGCCTACTTAGGGATGTGTCATCTCCCCACCGTATGCCTCTTTAGGCATGTGTCACCTCCCCACCTAAGGCCTCCTTAGGCATGTGTCACCTCCCCACCTTAGGCATCTTAGGCATGTGTCACCTCCCCACCTTAGGCCTCCTTAGGCATGGGTCACCTCGACGCTTTAGGTCTCCTTAGGCATGGGTCACCTCCACACCTTAGGCCTCCTTAGGCATGGGTCAACTCCAATACTTAGGCCTCCTGGCATGGGTCAACTACCCTCCTTATAAGCTATACACTTCCTCGGGCTGGCTTACATACCCCTGCCGAGGGGGCATGATATTAAATGCAAGGGTCTAGGGTCATTAAATCTGCTTGTCTTGGCATGTGTTGTATGTATATATTAATTTACGTGCACGAAATGTCGATCTTCCCACCTTGTTCCATGTCATACATGCCAATATCCCTCCTCAGGCGGGCTTACATACCCCTTCCGAGGCTGGTTTACATACCCCGCCTGCGGCTGGAATCCTGTACCCATTTTCCAAACATGCAGATTTTAATGATGTTAATGCACCCAAGTGCCTATGATCATCATTACCGCTTCTCTAGGTATGGAACATATGTATATACTCACTCACGTGCATGAAAAGTGAATCGGTCAAGGGTAAATAGATGTCTTTGTTCTAAACAACATTTGCGTGTCAACGGAAGCTTTCGAGTGTGATTCAAATACTACCCCGGAACCGCATGTTCTCAAATTCGGAAATTTCAACTTTTTTCTTGCTGTAGATAATGAGAAATGCTGTTAATGAAAATTATTGACACCCAAATAATGCTTCTATGCTGAAATATATTTGAAACCCGCACATCACAAAGGTATTTCATCACAATGCATGACATGCCCCGTTTCGTAAGACTTTTTGAGAGTTATCTCAGAAACTCCAAAAAAGAAAACAAGTTTGAACCAGTAGCCATCTAAAACTATGCAAGAACAATAATATATGTCATATTTGTTGACAAATTTTACAATCTGAGGGAGTTATAACAATTTTTAGGAGAGGTCGCCTTTTATGGGTACGATCCTTATTATAATAATAATATTAATATTTGAAAATGGCCTGTTGTGTTCACCCCTTGAAAAGCTGGCTGCAATAACACGCATCGTTTGGAGACATGATCGTTTTGAATCAGAGAACGCATGTACGAGGTAATTTTCAGAATTAGTCAACGAATCAATTATCTTTATCTCAAAATGAAATCATCAAAAATACAACAGGTAATAATATGTACATACGAATGTTAGGCCACAAACTTATCGGTGGGCATTCAAAATCTCGGTATGACGAATGTTAGGCCACAAACTTATCGGTGGGCATTAAAAATCTCGGTATGAAGCCTGAAGGCGGTGAAAAAGTTAGTAATTTTATTTTAGTGAAATAATACGAATATCTCACAAAACAGAGGGCAATAAAAAAAAACATGACATCACTCTGAAAGTGCCCAGTAAGTAGAATATTTCCAATAGCTAACACAATTACAAACTCTGGTCAGCTACTGATATGGCGAACTTTGTGTCACCCGGTGATGTTCAACATGCAATGAAATTGAGACAGCATTACCATGCGTAAAACCTCGACACACATAGACAAAAACAATTCTGTTGCTACAGCTATTGGTGTTAAACCAATTGGTCACAAAACACAGGTCAGGTCTTATGATAGTAATAGATTGTGCATTACAATATTAATGCATGCACCTTGATGAAACCAGTGTCAACAAAAACCCAATCGTCAAAATTTAGCAATATGCACAAAAAAATTATGGAATGCAAATCTTGAAACACAGTCAACATATTTGCTGTAAAATATAACACTTCCATCTGGTGATAATATCATATTATTATTCCAATTATTACAAATATCTTAACACATTAAAATGTGGGGAATTCACACGTTATCTGAAGTGCCCATATTTTTTTAAATTTTGCAATCGTTCTTTACTTGCACCACCAACCCAATCCAAAACTTCCCGTACGCTTATAATGTTCGTAAGCATACGCCTGTTATGGATCTATTGACCTAGTTCAAGCAAAGAAAGTGATCGCATTATTTTTGTGCGAAATACGACGTTAGCGGCGAACTCGTCGCTTATATAACTCGTCGCTTATATAGTGAGTTATAAATAGCTATAAGGAGTGGCCGCTTTAAGGTGGCGAAGAACAAGTTGAAAAGAACAGCGAAAAACTTGGGGGTGGGACGGTATGCAAGGGATTTGGCATTAAATAAGGCATACTACTATATTATTTCATGCAACCTAATAAAGCCTGTGTCAACAACACCCAACAGTAAAATATAGCACTTCCATCTGGTAATAGAACTCATATAATCAATTCCATTATTACCAATATCTTAGCACATTTTTATATGGGGAATTCAAACATTATCTAAAGTGCCCATGTTTATGTTAATTTTGACTTCGGGCATCCTTCACTTGCCCCCACCCCAACCCAAATACTCCCCATACGCCTATGACTGAGAGATTCACTTGTTTCATTTTTTGTCATTTAGGCCCCTAACTGAATAAATTGTATCATTCATAAGAAGAACAATATTTCGGATATTTTTTATGGATCTGCGATTTTCGATGCGTCTGTTACTTTCAATTATAGTATCACCATTATGAATATAGACATACATCATTCAACATGTTCAAGGACACATTGTATAGAGCACATGAATAATCCCATTGGATAGATAGATAGACTACTTTAAAAATATTCGTGTCACATATATGTGCGATATGTTCACTTTGTAGTATGTTATAGATCTATTGGCCTAGTACAGGTATCGAAAATGATCGCATCATATTCTGTGTCTTAAATAATAATTTTAGTGGCGAAATCGTCGTATATATAGTGCGTTATAAATAGCCATAAGAAAGGGGAACTTTACAGCAGCTAAAAATAGGTTAGGGGCATTTGGCGGTATGCAGACTAAATAACTTGTCACCGGCAATGAATTTTGACACACAGACACACACCATGACTCATACTCAGGGAAGCCTAACATCATGAGTGTTCTTTAACTTCAATTCGTCCTGGAATATTTTCAGATAAAATTTGGTATATCAGTTATATATATAAAATAGCATTCAAAATATCTTGCCGGTGGCAGTACTTTTTTTCATTGGTGTAGGTTAGTCTTTTGGGTGGAGACTCCTTCACAATTGAATAGACAGACATATTTATAGCTATCCACCAAAGCTACATATTCTAGCGGGCCTTGTTCAAGGGCGTTTCAAAACTTGTATGCGGAAACACCCGATGTTTAGAGATTTATAACCTTGTGAAATATCGAATACCAAGCCTCGTGGAAACCGTCCGGGTCATACGCTATGCTGACTTTCGGGGTTGTTCGTGCTGTGCGTAATTCATGCCCCTTTATTCGTGTCAAGCACACGCCCGTTATTCAACGCGAAGTAGATAAATTTCTTGGCTACAACATAACCATAAATTCTATTGGCGATTGGGTGGAAGTGCCAAGTTACCATCCACTCTCATTGTGATTCCGACTGATGCAGACACCTCTTAATTGTATGGTACATTTCTTGTGCAAAAAGTGGGTCGTAACATATACTACATGGGTGTGTCCATTCAATCTGTCAGACGAGTTATCGAATAATATCATAAACATAATTCGATGGCACACACATTTTACCTCATTTGTATGACATACAATTCATTTCAGATTAATAAACATACGAACGCCCGAAGAATGTTAATACTAATTATGTACTTGCGAAGATGTTTGCATTGTCCGGACTATGACAATCAAGCCTCAATAAAAACTAAATCGAATGCAACAAATCAGACCCATACTCTGATATTTCTAACTCGTTTACACTGTTTCTCGCTGGACACCATTTTTGTGATGCTAAATGGTATCGTTCTATAACTTGGCAAACTTCACCTGGGAGTCAAACGGCAAATTTCTACCAAATTTCAGACTTGTAGGCCTATTTCGAAAACTGAGAAAGCTAGCAATCTACCCCAATGGTAAATTTAGCCCCTTCATTCAGTTTCTGTGTCCGCACACAATTTTGTGTATTTACTCGGCTTTGTTGCTGTGCAATCTTTCGGAATCAACATGTTTGTCTAGAATACACCCCATTGTATGTTCTTGTCCAAAATTACAATTATACTTCAAATCCCGATTAATGTAAACAAGACCAAATTCTCTAATATGCTCAGAATCTCGAGATCCCGTTTTTGGCTGACATTTAACATTTGGTTAGATTGCCAACTTCTTCAATTTTTGCGATAGAAGTCTGAAATTTGGTAGCAAATTTACCGATGCTAAAAAGTGTTATTTTTTAGCTTACCGACCCAGTCGTTGTCAACTTGTAGTCAGTACGAGAAATAACTTTTCTGGGGGAAATTTACGGAAGCCCAGATAGGACATTTGCCCCATAAGTTGAGTTCGCCTCGGCGAACTACTAACTCGCCTCGGCGAACTGCCAACTCGTCTCGGCGAAATACAGGCCTCTTATCAACCATCTGTTTCTCGCGTCGGCGAACTGTTATCTCGCCTCGGCCAATTGTTATCTCGCCTCGGCGAAATGTTCACTCGCCTTGGCCAACTACTAAAATGCCATTTAGGCTATGTAGCAGATCCAAATGGCAAAAACAGTTCGGCGAGACGAGTTAACAGTTAACTATCGGGGCAAATGTAGTGTCAGTTTCTTGAAATCCGTTTCATACAGTATTGTAAAGTTTGGGGTGAGAGTTGCACATTATGCAATTTATTCTCATATGAAGAGGGGTAGGCTTGGATCGCCCGAAGACCTGAATTATGGACCTGCAATAGCCCAAAAAGTCCCGAATACACACATGAAAAATTTGGACATGCTATCATGCTCGGAGATGAAGCTTGGGTTTATATCATGAACATATAAAAGAGAATATTGTACCGCTTCGTGATGTTGATAGAAATATCAAGCTCATAGTTGATTTTGGGTCTTTTTTTAAAATTCGAACTGCCCTTCTAAAGATCATCTCAGGGGCTGTAATCCTACACTATATATATCTGTAAATTGCAGATTGGCCGATAAATGTTTAATATTTGAAGATGAACCTTACTTTCGTATTATGACCATATAGGAAGTCATATAAGGTGAGCTTGAACTTTATTTGAGATAAATTTGATAGCTGAAATGGCCATATCTACACTTCGAAGAGTTGTAATATCAGACATTGCAATTGAAATTGCAATTGAGGTTAGTAATAAGAGTATATAAAGTATATAATATAAATCACAAGGCCGCATTTGGTACTTTTTGTCGCCGCGTTTTTTTTATCTGCACATTTTGGTGTCCTTGAGTACACAAATTTACAATTGTATCCAGCTAACAGTTGTGAATTTGTATGGAAGGGCAACAGGTTCAATATTCTCTAGGTGCTTTGTTCTTCAGCAATCCCTATTATGGGTACCTATGTTTCGTTATTCTTCACTAATTATCAATATGCTTGACACTAATTCGTTGTAATTTACGAGCTTTATATGTTTCGCTTTAGTGCTTTTAATTTTCTTTCACAAGATGTTCAATTTGTTCTTTACACGGGTCCATTGTTCTTGACTACTTTTCATTTTAGTTATTCGAAGACATATCATGTTATTCTTAACTAGTATCCAATATGTTTGACACCGGTCTATCATCGTACAAGCACGTGTTTATCCTTACAATTGCTCTCATTTCCTTTCACTGGTATGTGTTGTTCTTGTCTATGTCCGCGCCCCACCTAGCGGCCTGTTTGTGTTAATGAGTTAATCCGAAGTGGCACAGAACTTGATCTAAGATGACCTTCAGTGCTCGAATGAATGCTATGTCTAAATGGAGATGTATCAACTGATGATAGGATACATAACACTTGAATTTAGAGTCATTATTATGTGCATATATGAGTTGTATATGATGACTGTTTCAGTGACGCTGAGTTTGATCCAATATGGAATTTGGTTACTCGAAATCAAGGTTATTTAATATATCGAGATGAAGCGTTTGAAAGATCACGTTAGTTTTTTTTATAAAGATGATGGACTCCACTGTTTGTAAGTACATTCTCAGGAAACACAACTTCTTTTACCAGAAAATGTATAAAATCAGCCATTCTATACAAAACGAAGACAGAGTTTGGTATCATCTTGACGAATCATACTCTGGCGACACGACAAATTGAACAAAAATATCGGTAAGCTATAGCACCCTTTATGAAGTCTCCTACATTTGATATCACTGATCCCCCCCCCCCCCACACACACACACATTGCATCGAAAAGCGTTTTATGTTTTGCACGAATTGACCAATGGAATGAACTCCACCTTAAATTACCCACCAATCAGCTTCGACTCCGCCACTCGCAGAAAATGTGAAGATATCCACTCCAAAGATAGACATATTGACCAGTCAAATACGGTGTTCGAAACACGTGACCAGCCAGCGCCAAAATAAAAGGGCGAGCCTGCACTGATGTTGCAGAACCACCGGGAAATCGAAACTAAGGCATTACAACAAACACTCTTTGACAGGAAACTGAACTAGGGTATGTACATTATTGTCACCTCTTTGATAAATAATTTCCATATTCAGTGCATCGATCAATCTTTTCCTCAAAACCGAGAAAAAACGTCAGGTGTCAGAGAGGAGACAACACTGGTTATAATTCGACTAGTTCCAAAATAATGAAGGTGTTTGTTTTCAAGGTTTAATAAATGATAGTAATAATATCATAATAATAAACTATTCTTGTTTAGCGCAATGAAAAGCATGTCCTCGATATGCTGTACAATAACAAAATACGATGAAATCACAGACGGCACGTGCATGAGACACAAGGAGAATTTGTAAATCGACTAGACCGAATGATTGAAGGCTAGACATTAGATGAAGGGTACATCCCTCATTAGGGATTATGTTTTAGGTTTAGGTTTTTAATAGATATTCCTTATGTCATAACAGAAAAACAAGTCAATTAGATTGAAAAAAAAAACCCACTCAAAATCAAACATTTTATGTAGAATTATATCTTTAATGTTCAGCATGATATATAGCCTCTGAGTAACCGTTAGCAGGAAATAAATGCAATTTCGCTAATTTTACCGTTTAGAAAATGTCAGATTTGCAAGGAACATTACACATTATTCATGATCGTTGTTGAGAGATTAAATTAGAAAGAAATAAGCCAGTGTAGGGATACCTTTGGCGGCACAATATATGTCATTTTCATTCGACAGCCGCTCTTCTCAATTTTGGGGTTGACAATATTATGTCTCGGCATTAATGTAGATAGAATGCGAGGTCTATGATAGTGAAAGTATGGGTTTCACATGTGCCTGTCTTTAAAATGTTTGCCATGGTTGAATATATCATTTGTTTGTTTGCTATATTTTACGCGATTTGCGTGAGGGGTTTACGCGTATTTGCATGAGTAAATATTTTGTTGAAGTTGGGATATTTCTTTTTTTAATGCGGATCTTTCTCCAGTCTTAATGCTCAATGGGTGAAATAAATTCAAGTTCAAAAGATGTTTTTACTTGGCGAGCTTCTGTGTGAAAGACATGAAAAACTTTTAGTATTGCCAATTTCAGATTTATGGAGATTGGGAGGAACATATTGATGATAATGTTAAATTAGGAGTATTGTTAGTGCTTGGAAGTCCAACTAAAGTCAGGATAATCATTTTTGACAGATGATAGAGTGAATCTCACAAATTATTATAGCTTTTACAGTATGTCAATATCTCGATTATTTGTGAAGATATGACAGTTTTAGTGGAATTTTTCGGCTAACTTTCTTGTGCCTAATTAACTATTATAATGAGTCTTCATGACGTCACAAGGGTAAAACAAGGTAATTAAGGTAATGAAACGTCTATTTTCAAACATGTACGATGATAACATGACCTTTATTTGGCATGTACTTTATTTGGCATGAGATATAATCAGTATTCAATTTCCATAATTGGTTGCCAAGGTAACTAATCTCGAGATACGACCCATAGCAACTATGGTTGCTAGGGGCCCAACGCCCTGAATATTGAATGAGGTACCATGAAACCGGTGAAAATGTGGACAAGAGCCTTTTCTGAAATCCATTGAATAATTTCAAACGTCCTTTTGCTTACCAGTCCCGAGTTAAGTCCCCTAGCAACCATGTTTCTATGGGCCGTATGTTAAGTACGGTTGGCATGGTGACCAGACACATCTTATGGGTGTGGTATATTTTCTATCATCATTGTTATATTCGCATTATTCAGCAATACTATGCACGGATCAGTCAGAAAAGGGCTCTGAAAGTAGCTAATTAAAGTAACTTACCCGTGTGACGTCACGAATACTCATTATAATAGCTAATGAGCTACATAATTCAAGTACAAATATTTTAAAAATTTGACACAAAATTGGTAATATCTCGAGAACGGTTAGAGATATTAGGGTTCTGTAAAAGCAAGCATATGACCTTTTGCATTTTCTATCGCACAAAGTATAATAACTTGAAATTCATTTTGACTTGAGTTAGACTTTGAAGCATGTGCAGCTAAAAATAAATTTCTAAAATATCTCCACAAATGCATTACCAGCTCAGTCCCCGACAATGCTCACATCTTTCCTCATGCTGTAACGCGTGTGCGGTTTTTTTTTTTTTATCTCAGGCTGATACGCGTAAACCACAAAAGGCTTAGTTCAATAAAACAAATGGTTGAATGGTGTAATAATAATTCTATGATATACTAACATGCACTTCGTTTGTTTCAAGTGGTAACTGATGATATTTCACAAACGAGTCGCAAGCATGCGGGTGTTGTGACGAACTGTGTGTCCATTTTCGTAAATATAACAATGTTTGCAAGTAATGCATAGCAACATACATGATTTTTGCTTTTTGGGATGTTCCATGAAAACAATATTTTGGCAAGAAAAAGAACCTTTTCATTGATTTCCAAATTTCCAAAGGTGGGGACCTGCGTCGTTTCCTATGCCATTTCCTCACCAATAACGCGTAATACTCCCTGAATAACGCGCAACGCCTAGCCATGGTGTAAATGATTTTGTTCTAACACATTGAAATAAAATCTTTGTGCTCTTAGGCTATGAGTTATTAACCTTAGCAGCCGGTTGCTATACGCTATATCTAGAGAACGGTTGTTATGATAGCCCCAAACACAACTCTTGATAAAATATGTTAGGCCTTGGGGATAGCATGCGAATCAAGCAGATATCATGATGCGATTATACTTATACACATCACAGGGTACATATGAAGAGTCTTATGTATAAATACAAAAATATTGATGCATAAAAAGTTATTGATAAGGAACATATTTTGAGAAAACGACCGTCAAATCCCAATATAACCATTTTTCCCTCCAGAATGAGAAAATTTTGAGAAAAATTTGTGAAAAACGACACAACTAAAAAATAAGTCTCTCTTGAATTTTTTTTAGGTATTTTTGTGCAACATTTCTGAAAGATTCAACTGTAAACTTTAAAGATAAAAATGTGGACGACTACCGTAACGACGGACGCAGCGCCATGCTAATAGGTTATCAGATCATATGTAAGGTAACCTAAAAATGCTGACTCAGCATCAGACATGTTTGTTTAGGGCAACGAGTTCAAAACTATCGTAAGTGTCGCTCTACAAAGCACGATTTCAGAGATATGCAAGAAGACTCGGCAGGAACTTTTTCGAGCCTCATATTGAAGGTCGTGCGACAGATAGGCCTTAATATCAACAGGCTCCTTCCCTGGTGATGTTGACACCTCCGTGCAAGGTTCAGCAGCGTCGAATGAATATGTATATAGTTATCAGTGGTTATTATCCGGAGTTCAAATATATTGATTAAATGCAAGAAGACTCGGCATGAACTTTTTCGAGCCTCATATTGAAGGTCGTGCGACAGATAGGCCTCAATATCAACAGGCTCCTTCCCTGGTGATGTTGACACCTCCGTGCAAGGTACAGCAGCCGTCGAATGAATATGTATATAGTTATCAGTGGTTATTATCCGGAGTTCAAATATATTGATTTAATAATCACGGACCTTACAGACCCTGAAGCCAGCTCAGAAACCACATGCTCAGAAACCAAGATTTATCGAGGTAAATTGAAGAAATCTTCGGGGTACCAAAAGGTGGAAAAGAACATTGAAGGAAGGTCATTCCAATTATTGTTTCGACCTCTCAAAGTAATTGAAGGTCAAATTCAAGGTCATCACGGAAAATGACTTCTCACTACATTGTTTACTCCATGCAGCTCCCCTTATGAAACAAAAAGTGGATCAAACTTTCTAACTCCGAACAAATTTTCAATGACAATTTTTTTGGGGCTGTAATTAGCTCAAAAACATATAATGACATCGACGATTTACGGGCAACGAAATTTATACACGTCACAGGGGTATATAAGGGGAATATTTTAGAAGAAACATCTCAGAGTTGTCTGAACAATTTTGAGAAAAATGGCAGTCAAACTAAAAAAAAATTGTCGTTTTTCGTCGAAGATGGCTACTATGCTGAACAAAATGTGAAAAAAATTTGTTTTAACTTATTTTAGGCAGCTTTGTGGAAAATTCCAGATTCGCCAGTAAACTTTAAAGATGAAAATTAGCCCAAGGGCTAAGAAATGTTACTGGACAGTATATATTTTATATTTTAGATATAGGATGTTTTGTCCCGTGACCTTGAAAATAAGGTCACTGGTCAAATTCAAGGTCACGAGAATATTCAGTCTATATTAATTCTTATATGACCATAATTGATTGCTAAGTTGTGAATTCAATAATAAGAGATATTAACCATATTGGTCATATGACCTTGAAAATGAAGTCAAAGTTCAAATTAATAATCAATCACCACAACTGAATGTAAGTATCAATCTATCACCACCGATACAGCCAAATTTAGATGATTCCAATAACAAACGTAAAATACAACATTTTGCAATAGAAACAAAGCCCGAGTAAATACTTTATAAATTGACTCTCAAGTTGTAAAGTCGCTAATGAGCGAAATATTAGCCATATTATTCTATGACCTTGGAAATAAGTTCACGATCAAATTCAAGGTCATCAAAATATTCAGTGTATAATATTTTCTGTATGTCCACAATTGGTTCCCAAGCTGTAAAGTCGATAAAGGTCGACTTTAAAAAAGTATACAAAAGTATACAAGGGCAGTTGTATAATAATTCCATCAGGTGTACAAGAGGAAACAATTACATTTACCACACTGTCTGCCCCTGATGACGCCAGTGTGTCTTTGGATAGACTATGGTCGGGCTTTGTTTCTATTCCAAAATGTTCTATTTTACGTTTGTTTTTGGCATCATGAAAATCTGACTTTTGGTGGTAATAGATTGATACTTACATTTGGCAATATCAAAGGTTAAGTTCAAGGTCATGAGAATATTCAGCATATATCTTTTCTTATATGTTCACTATTGATTCCTATGTTGTAAAGTCGATAACAAGTGAGATATAAGTGATTTTGTGCTGTGACCTAAAAAGTGTATATCATTTTCTATATGTCCACAATTGGTTCCCAAGCTATAAAGCCAACAGAGAAGCAAGATATTATCCATTTCTTCCTTTGACGTTGAAAATGAAGTCAACGGTCGAATTCAAGGTCATGACAATGTTCAGCATATATCATTTCCTATATGTTCACAATTGGTTTTTAAGTTCTATAGTAGATAATATGCGAGATATTAGCCATTTTGTGCTCTGACCTTGAAAATTAAGTCAAAGGTCAAATTCAAGGCTATCGAAATATTCGGCATACATCATTTCCTATATGTCCGCAATTTATTCCCAAGCTGTAAAGTCGATAATAAGTGAGATATTAGCCATTATGTGCTTTGACCTTGGAAATGAGGTCGAAGGTCAAGTTCACGGTCATGAGGATATTCAGCACATATCATTCCTATATGGCCACAATTGATTCCTAGGCAGTAAAGTTGATAATAAACGAGATATTACCCATTTTGTTCTCTGGCCTTGAAAATGAGATCAAAGGTCAAATTCAAGGTCATCAAAATATTCGGCATACATCATTTCCTATGTGTTCACAATTGGTTTTTAAGTTATAAAGAAGATAATATGCGAGATATTAGCCATTTTGTGCTCTGACCTTGAAAATGAGGTCAAAGGTCAAATTCAAGGCCATCAAAATATTCGGCATACATCTTTTCCTATATGTCCGCAATTTATTCCCAAGCTGTAAAGTCGATAATAAGTGAGATATTAGCCATTATGTGCTTTGACCTTGGAAATGAGGTCGAAGGTCAAGTTCACGGTCATGAGGATATTCAGCACATATCATTCCTATATGGCCACAATTGATTCCTAGGCAGTAAAGTTGATAATAAACGAGATGTTACCCATTTTGTTCTCTGGCCTTGAAAATGAGGTCATAGGTCAAATTCAAAGTGTTGTGACGAGAATATTCAGTATAACTCAGTCCCTATACTTTATTTAAACGTAATTTATTTTACGAGGATAACTACATCGCGTGACGCACAGGGTAGTTTTCCTCGGCCTCGGCGAATGAAAGAGTCGCACACATTATTCCAGTTCGTACGTGATAATGCATACAATCATTCAAATCTATCAGATTCTGAAATGAAGACATGGAAGGCATCAAATAGAGATTTGTTCTGTGCTGGAACACTTTCCTATATGTCCACAATTGAGTCCATAGCTCTAATCTCAATATTAAGTGAGATGTTAGCAGAAATGTGTCCCATTAAAAAGCATAGGATAATCTTACATGGGAAAGTGTCATTTGGGACCCGTCGAAAAAAAATAGGGCCCAAGTATCATATCCTGCGCCTTCCTCTATATTCAATAAGGATTAAAAAGGTGCGAGACGGATTAAATGGTATGTTTTCAGTGGAAGAGTAGTATTAAGGAGCAGCGTACGGTACTTGGGCCAAAATGAGAATGGCCGCCACACGCAAATCTGATCGAGCAGTCAAAACGACCGTTAAAGTCCGAAAATGGCCACCATTTTGAAAATAATTCGAAAATAAAAAAAAAACTTTAAAAATACCTCCGCCTTGAAATATTTTTAGGCATTTTTGTGCAAAATTTCAGAAAGCTCCGTCTGTAAACTTTAAAGACAAAAATGTAGACGGACGACGGACGCAACGTCATGCCAATAGGCCATCGGATCAAAGGTTCGGTAACCTGAAAATAGGAATTCGCACCATATCTATTGTATTTGATAAGTATTCTGTTGATTCATTCATTTGCATTCGATTCCGACAGATAGAGAAGATGCGTATATCACGCTGCCTTTCGACACCCGCATCTCCACTACTCCTAGTGTGTTGCGTCATAGCTTTGGGTGGTATCAACGCTCAGAACGCGTGGACGGAAAATGGCCACGGGAAAAATGTCGTGAAGGATGCAGTTAAGGTCACGACGCTCATTTTTGGAGATATCGATAATATGGATATATTCTTGTGCAGAATTGCCGCAGTGGAATCATCATTCGGACATCTTCCAGTAAACGGTGGTGGTATATGGCAGGTGAGTTGATTTATTGATTGATTCGTTGATTGATTCGTTGATTGATTGATTGATTGATTTATTTATTGATTGATTGATTAGCAATTGCTTACGACTCATAAATTTTGAAATCAGCTGAACGAACAAGCTTTCCTCGAAACGAAAGATGTGGGAAGTCATGAAAACCTCCTGACTCTCATGCATCAGAAGATTAAGAATGCGACGGGCATAAATTGGATGAATGTGACATGGAATGATTTGAAAACACCAGCACTTTCAGCCATTGCGGCAACGCTCTACCTACGCATCAAGAATCCGAACCCGATACCCAACGACATCTATCGCCAGCTGGACATCTGGCAAAAAAAATACCATAAAGGGAACAAAACTGCTGATCAGTTCATTGAAGCAAAAGCTATACTGAAAGGTGAGAAATCGCCATCAGATTTCAAACGTGTTTGCTATTAGAGCCAGCTCAGACGGGCTGAAAGTTGATGTCACCTACTTGTATATTATCGAAAAATAATTCACCTTCACCTTATTCTTTTTCAACCAGGTGATCCACACATGTTGCAAGTTGTCCCTGGTTCAAGAAAACCAATTTGTTACGACGTTTACGGCAATGACGGGGACGTATACAAGTTTTTGGATGATCCTTCAATCGGTGAGTTTCGACCCATTGCTATTAGCAAATTCATGATCAATAGTTAGCACGTTGCAATAGTAGCAATATTTGCAATGCAACATTTTGAGACAGCAAAAATATAGTAATATGAAGTAAATTTTCACGGCAGTGAAATGACAATGTCTGCTATATATTCGAAAATCCAACCAAATCAACTACGAGTAGAAACGTACATTAATAATCAACCGATGTCGTGCAGTAGATTCATTCGCCTTTTACACGTTTTATGTAGGTCTCCGGATTGTTGCTAAACTGTTCAGAAGGAAACGAAACCGGAAGGTATTTGTTGACGCTTTAGATGTCGTCTCCGGGGCCAACGCGATACGTGTCACACGACAATACGTGTACCTTGGTGACGAAGCCTTTCCTTGGCGCTCACGCCAGGTAGGAGTTGGTAGCGGGATGGACGCCATAGATGTGACCATTAGCAACAAAAATGTCGTTGTTGAAACGGTTCTGGCTGAAATCGAAATTTGGAAGATATTTAACCACCTGGATTTTGACGCATCCCCGATTGGTGGCTTGGACAGAAACGCAACCGGCATACTTGGTGGGTTAATCTACATCACTGCTGTATAGTAATAGTGCTGTAATTTATACAGTAAAGTTACCACATCGATAAACCGTTACCCGAAAGTTATCGAGAAATATATGATAAATACAAGATGTATATTAACAAATCACGACACTAATACTTGAGAGCATTTTATCATTATGAAAGAGACTGGTGTATGGTACTTGAAATATTTTGAAAATTCAAAAATATTGCACTATTAAACTTTAGCCGATGTCGCCAATAACGTCCAGTTTGTGGTTCGCAGCCCAGTGAACAACGGTAAGACTAAAACTGTATTCGGGTGAATTGTGTTTTTGCATTTTTGTTGCAATTTCGAACAATGCTTATAACTTAGACTCAGAGCACAGGAACAGAAAGATGTCAAAATCTGCAAATACCCCCAACATTTTCAAAGATTGATCCAACTGAACATACAGTTGTATTTTCCCCGATTTCTGAATTCCGATTTCTGTTGTAGGTGTATGATATTTCATACACACACCGGCGAATATTCTTGATAATTTCATACATCCTTCTCCGCGTATTCCTCCACAGAAATTGCGAACCGTGGCGTCGACACTGGCAAGTTGAAGAAGACGCGGTATCTTCTCGTCTCGAACCCAGACGGCGGCCAGTCAACTCTGAAAGTTCGCTCCAACAAACGGTGCTGGAAATTTGACCAAGACGAAACATTCGAACGGCTGATAAGAAGGAATCTTTTGTAATGCATTGTAGTTGTACTTTTTCTTCAAAGCGACTAGATTAATCGCGGAGCTATACTAATCAATATTCACCAATTTTATTTCTTGAGATGCATCTTGAGATGCATGTTAATATTTTGTTTAAAATCATTTGGCATTACAAAAATCGATATGAAAATCAATATAGATTTGCCTGATGAGCAATATATGTCATGTAACTAATATATCGTACTTCTTCTGGTGACATTGAACATGACTTCAAATCACCTGAATAATTTCTGTGACTCCATTGTGATTTATTTATGCCCCGTGTTGTTTTTGAGCAGGAGGTTGTTGCACATATACTGGTATATCATTACCACTAGTGGGTTGGGTTAGTTCCGTGGTTCAACACCATACCGTAGTTCAGCTGTAAATGTGCTTAAGTGTATCATTGGTAACCAGCATTATGTGTATGTATCTTGTGTTACTCTATATCAACTTTTAATAAATCATTTATGTCCGATTGTGGTGTATCCTTTAAGGTTGTGTTCTCGAGAAGAACGAAAAACTCGTGCCATCGCCGACGTAAAATATATTCAACTTGTCATTTGGAAGGTGTATAAATGACGGGACATCATCTAGTGAAGTGTGTTATTATTGCCTGCCAGCTGTAAACGAATATATTAACTCGGTATTCAACAACCGTCGAAAACAATTAGGCATCCACGGATATAAACATGTTAAAGGTACCGATATAGTCAAGCTTTACATATGATATCCGCCATTCAAATCAAGACTGACAGTATGACACTTGTGATACACTTTCCCTGTTTCTGCTGAGGCGAGGAATACCTCAGGCGAAATGGAGGTTTTTGTTGACAGGTTTTGTTTGCCAAGTCACATTGTGGTAGATGTAGCGATGATGCCGATCGGGGGCAAACCACATTAGAACTTATTAAAGGGGGCAAAACTTATTAGATTAGTAGAAATGTGATTGATTTGTATATATTCAGACAACGTCATGCAAACGCGACAAAATTCAGACATCTATTGTTGACAAAATAGATATACTGGACGTCGGCAGGTACGGGGCAGGTACAGGTACGATAACAAAATTCGATTTTGTCCAACAAAATCGAAGTTGAAGTATCAATTCTCAATTTTGTGAGACAAAATCAATTGTGTGATTAGAAAACTGATTTTGCAATTATTAATTTTAATTTTGAGGGACGGAATCCATTTTTCTGATAAAAACACCTACTTTACACTTGGCGCCAGTAAATACAATTTGTTCGTCCCTCTCACATAAATTTTCTGACTTGATATCTCTGGTAAACACTCTTTACTTGTTTATTGCCATCGTCTCCCTATAACTATCACTATCATTGCCTGAATATCAATCAGTTTACTGATATTCTATACTGAATAGTACCAAATGCATGTCAGTTCCGAACATATTCATATATAACATAGGCCCAATGGACCTGTAGCTTGCCGGCTAGCCAAAAGGTGATCGGACCGATGGTCCAGTAACCTAAAATTCCCGGACACTGAATGTCACCAGACACCCAAATCTCAGCAATTAATGCATTATATTTACAATGAAGGTTGCCAGACAATATATGTTTTAGATAACAGCCAATTTGTTCAGGGATCTTGAAAGTATGGTCAAAGATCAAATTCGAGGTTGCAAGAATATTCATCATATATCATTTCATACATGTTCAAAATTGATTTCTATGCTGTAAAGTTGATAATAAGCGAGATATTAGCCATTTTGTGATCAGAACTTGAAAATGAGGTCAAAGTTCAAATTCAAGGTCACGAAAATATTCAGCATATATCATTTCTTATATGTATACAATTATTTCCTAAACTGTAAAGTCGATATATTAGCAATTACTAGGAGTACTAGGAACATGAAAAGTACTAGGAACATGAAAATATGAATTGAACTCAGATGAGAGATCTAGTTTTGCTGTTTTTGTTTTGCTGTTTTTGTAAATTGTTGTTTACCGCATCCCAATATCTCTATTGGTTAAAAAGTTATGGCGATTTGAATGTCACATTTTGGCAGGATATAACATATGCTGGATTGAACACTTCTGGATTTGTGGAAAAGCTAATTAGTATGCAAATGAGGTATTCGTGACGTAGAAGGGGGAATATTTTTAATTAGGCAAGTTTGATATCAACGCATTGTCTAAACGCATTCGTCTAAACGTCTAAACGCATTCGTCTAAACTGTCTAAACGCATTCGTGTTTTGTCTAAGTCAGTCAGTACTAAATACAGCTCTGTCTTTGATGATCCAGTGTTTGCTGTTATTCCAATAATGTTGTTTTTGTTTGTAAAGCATACTATATTCAGTGCCTATTCAATGAACTTGGTATCTCTAACAACAACACTTCTAACCGTACATACCAGGATATTACTATGTCTAAGCAGGATATATTATCTAATCACACGTCTGTATTGCATTCTTTTGGTATTACTGCTTCATGTAAAGATTATAGACTACCCAGTTTATACTGGATCCCAAAATTACACAAAAAGCCATACAAACAAAGGTATACTTCAGGCTCGGCATCATGTTCCACCAAAGCTCTCTCTAAGCTACTAACTGTTATATTGTCAAAGATCAAACATGGTCTCCAAAAATACTGTGAAACTATTTACTCTAGAAGTGGTATCAACCAAATGTGGATACTAAAAAATTCCAAATCATTGTTGGAGTATCTACATGCTCACACACTTTCAAACGTTACGTCTATCAAAACATTTGACTTTTCCACTCTCTACACCACTATACCTCATTCAGACCTAAAGTCCCAGCTTCAAAAGCTAATACATAGTTCCTTTTTCTCCAAAAAAGGACAACGTCGTTATAAGTATATTGTAGTCAAATATAATACAGCCTACTTTGTTAAAGATGATTCAGATGCTCCACATAAATATACAGAAACCGATGTTGTGAATATGATTAATTTCCTTATTGATAATATCTTTGTGGAGTTTGGTGGCCGGATATTTCAGCAGAATATTGGTATTCCAATGGGTACAAACTGTGCACCATTATTGGCAGACCTGTTTTTATACTCGTATGAACCAGATTTCATCCAACATCTACAAAGAGCAGTATCCAAGTTTCAAACTAGTAGCTTTAATTTCACTTTCCGATACATAGATGATGTATTGTCAATAAATAATCCCAAGTTTGGAGATTATTTGGATGATATATATTCTAAGGAACTTGAAATTAAAGATACTACAGACTCCTTAAATTTTCCCAACTATTTAGACCTAAGGTTGGAGATTGATGGAGATTCTAACCTGTCAACTAGGTTGTATGACAAACGTGATGATTTCAATTTTTCCATAGTCAATTTCCCTTTTCTAAGCAGCAACATTCCTATGTCGCCAGCATATGGCATGTTTGTCTCACAACTCATACGCTATTCCAGAGCTAGTTGCAAGTATGAGGACTTTGTTCACAGAAGTTCCCAGCTAGCCTCTAAACTGCTGCGACAGGGATTTGTTTTACCAAGACTAATAGCTGCTTTCAAGAAATTCTATGGACGTCATCACAATCTGGTTGATAAGTACACAAAATCTGTTACACGTATGCAACAAGACCTTTTTGCATGTTAATGTTTTGGAATTCATGACGGGTGCCACATGTGGGGCAGGAAATGCTCACTCTTTCCGGAACACCTTATTTCACCCCTTTATGGCCATATATGGGGGTTCATGAAATTCCATTTAAATTTTCTCGATTTTGCCTGACACTGGACTTTGAGATTGGATAATGGACTCGGTTTTGTTTGCTCGGATACTATATACTTGGGTATTGTTTCCATGTTTATTGTGTCTTGATATATTTGTTCTGGTTAGAATTATTGCAAACCTAAACTTTACACATTGATAGGAATGGTCAATAATCAGTGTTGTTCAAAATTTTACTGTTGTCATGGTGACTATTCACCTGCTGGAGTCCCTAGCAACCACTGGTTGCTATGGGCCCTAACTACCAGAAACGGGTTTTGACAGATTTTGGTTATTGTATATAAATAAGGCATGTAAAGTCAATCCATTTTCACCTTTGGTTTCGTTTGTTTATCGATGGGACTGTGGATTTGGGCCATAGCAACCTGGTTGCTAGGGGCTTTATATCAACACTGGTGACCTAGGCAACTATCCGGATGTGAAATTCATTGACTATAAATCATGGAGAGCATGTGGAATAAGCTTTGTTGAATAATTGCAATTTCTAAAGACTTTAATATGCCAGTAAAACCAGCTAATTAAAAAATGTTCCTCCTGTGACGTCATGCATACAAATTTGCATATTAATGAGCTATATGATTTTTCAAATTGTAATTTGGGCAATTTGAACTTTGAAGCACTGTAACTTTTGAAGGAATTGAAATATTCACATGCTGTAAAAGCCATTCTGATCAGCTCACATGGTGCTTGAATCTGAGCTTACATCATATTTTCATGTTCCTATTACTTTAAGTGAGATATCAGGAATGATGTGACCAATGATAAAGCATAGGATAATTTAACATGGGTCCCGTTTGGGCCCGGTAGAAAACATAAAAAAAACGCCACACGCAGACCGGGGATTCAAGAGCATTGAAACTTATACACATTATGGTGAAACATCTGGGGGTATTGACCCAACACATATTCACACAAATTTATCGGCAAATTCATCAGATAAAAAATGTTAACAGAACGACGACGGACGAAAAGACACGACAATAGCTCATCGGCCCTTATGGGACGGTAAACTAAAAATGCATGAAGTGTCGATTTAGCTCGTCAGAAAATTTCAGCAAATTACATCCTAATGACCAGAGGAGAGGTATTAAGATAAGAAGTACATCAAACATGCATTTCTATTGCCAATGCATAGTGTGTTTATCAGTATTTGGCATTCATTCAGAACAGACACCATATTGAAGATTTACCCCATCTTAGCCCGTATGTTCCCCCTTTTGGACAATGAGATTTATCTCAATTGGTGATCAAACCCAGTATCCAAAAACTGGATGGACGAGGTTGACAGAAAATGTGTCCAATATAATCTTCAACTGAAAACATTGTTTTAAAACTCTTACCCATGCAGACATCTTGCCTTTCCAAAATGTCTTCTACTAAACGTATGTCATCAGACACTTTTAGCAGATATCCGTCCAATTTATGTAAAATAGTCGCGGTGCATTGATAGAAGTTTTTCCGAGCACAGTCTCCGAGTACCTATTTTCATACCATAGATATGTTATGGACTCACCAATTGTGGCTGATACCTTTAGATAACGTGGATCGAGACCACAATTACGGAACTACTCCATGTATCTGACGATGGCCACGATTGAGTAAGGACATATCCACCAACAACTCGTCGCCAAAACACTGACACAGCACATAATATTTACGATAGTCCCTACCTTTTTTTAGGTTACTGCACCTTTGGTCTAATACGCTGCGTCCGTCGTCGTCTATCCACATATTTATCTTTAAAGTTATGATGGAATCTTCCTGAAATTTTGCACAAAAATGCCTAAAAATATTTCAAGAGGGAGGTATTTTTTAGTTTTTAGGTTACCGGACCTATGGTCCGATAACCTATTGGCATGGCGTTGCGTCCGTCGTCCGTCGTCGGCGTCGGCGGCGGCGTCCGTCCACATTTTTATCTTTAAAGTTTACAATCAGATCTTTCTGAAATTTTGCACAAAAATACTTAAAAATATTTCAAGAGGGGGTCATTTTTTTGTTTTTTGATTCTCGCATTTTTTCCAAAATGGCGGCCATTTTCGTCGAAAAACGGCCAATTTCTGACTTTGGCGGCCATTTTCTCAAAAACTGTTCAGATTTGAGATTTTTATTCCAAAAGATTGCTCTCACATACCTCTGTGATGTGTATAGGTTTCGTCGCTCCTGAATCGCCGGTCGGCGTGTAGCGGCCATTTTCATTTTCTCGACGGGTCCCAAATGGGACTTGTCCATGTTAAATTCTCCTATGCTTTATAATGGGACACATTATGCCTAATATCTCACTTAATATTGAGATTAGAGATTAGGAATCAATTGTGGACATATAGGAAATGATATATGCTGAATATTCTCGTGACCTTGAATTTGACCTTTGACCTCATTTTCAAGGTCACAGGACAAAATGGCTAATATCTTGCTTATTATCGACTTTACAGCTTAGAAATCAATTGTGAACATATAGGAAATGATATATGCTGAATATTCTCGTGACCTTGAATTCGACCTTTGACCTCATTTTCAAGGTCACAGGACAAAATGGCTAATATCTCGCTTATTATCGACTTTACAGCTTAGGAATCCATTGTAAACATATAGGAAATGATAGATGCTGAATATTCTGGTGACCTTGAATTTGACCTTTGGCCTCATTTTCAAGGTCACAGGACAAAATGGCTAATATCTCGCTAATTATCGACTTTACAGCTTAGGAATCAATTGTGAACATATAGGAAATGATATATGCTGAATATTCTCGTGACCTTGAATTTGACCTTTGACCTCATTTCCAAGGTTACAGGACAAAATTGCTAATATTTGCTTATTATCGATTTTACGGCTAAGGAATCAATTGTGAACATATAGGAAATGATATATGCTGAATATTCTCCTGACCTTGAATTTGACCTTTGACCTCATTTTCAAGGTCACAGGACAAAATGGCCAATGTCTTGCTTATTAGCGACTTTGCAGCTTAGGAATCAATTGTGAACATATAGGAAATGATATATGCTGAATATTCTAGTGACCTTGAATTTGACCCTTGACCTAAATTTCAAGGTTAGTCATTTTATTTTCAAGGTCAGAATACAAAATGGCTTATATCTCGCTTATTATCAAATTTACAGCTTAGGGGTCCATAGTGAACATATAGGAAATGATGTATGCTGAATATTTTGGTGATCTAGAATTTGACCTTTGATCTCATTTTCAAGGTCAGAGAACAAAATGGCTAATATGTCGCTTATTATCATCTTTACATCTGCCCCTGATGACGCCAGTGTGTCTTTGGATAAACTATTTGGTCGGGCTTTGTTTCTATTGCAAAATGTTGTACTTTTTGCAATAGATGTGGCATCATCAAAATTTGATTGTATTGGTGGTAATAGATTGATACTTACATTTATACCACTGAGTCGGGGTCACTGCTGGCGGACGTTGAATCTGTCCCCGAGGATACCATCAACTCAGTAGCCTTCGGGCTTGTGATTGGGTACTTTTGTACTTGTCATGTATCTATTCCATGGGGTTAGATTCGGATTTCTATATTATTTTCATAGGTTGTTGGGCAGTTGTATACTAATTCCATCTGGTGTACAGTAGAAACAACTACATTTAACACATTGTCTGCCCATGAAGACGCCAGTGTGTCTTTGGATAAACTATTTGGTCGGGCTTTGTTTGTTGCTATTGCAAAATGTAGTATTTTACGTTTCTTATTGGCATCATCAGAATCTGATTGTATTGGCGGTAATAGATTGATACTTACATTTACAGCATAGGAATCAATTGCGAATATAGAGGAATGATATATACTGAATATTTTCATGACCTTGAACTTGAACTTTGACCTCATTTTCAAGGTCACATCACAGAATGGCTAATGTCTCACTTATTATCGACTTTACAGATTAGGAATTTATTGTGGACATACTAGAAGTGATATATTTGTTGAAAATTTCATGGCATGAATTTATCAGTGACTTTATTTGGACAAAAAGCTAATATCTAAAATGTATATTGTCCGGTAACCTTTCTTAGCCCTTGGGCTAATTTTTTTATTTTCGGTAATTTTTTTTGGCGGTCATTTTTGAAGAAGAAAGGCCAATTTTGGACTTTGACGGTCGTTTTCTCAAAATCCGTTCAGTATTTTGTTTCTAATTCATGCCTAAAACTCCTCATATGTACCTTTGTGATGTGTATAAGTTTCGTTGGTTTTTTTTTATAAATATTTATTTTTCTAGGATCATACACGCCGATTATACAGCACTAGGTATTTTCCTCAGTTTCGTTGCCCTTGAATCGCCCGAAGTGGGTCACTTTGGCCAAACTTCGCCCAAATGGAACTTTCCCATGTTAAATTCTCCTATGCTTTATAATGGGACACATTATTGCTAATAACTCACTTAATAATGTACTTCGCCCAAATGGAACTTTCCCATGTTCAATTCTCCTATGCTTTATAATGGGACACATTATTGCTAATAACTCACTTAATAATGAGATTAGAGATTAGGAATCAATTGTGGACATATAGGAAATGATATATGCTGAATTTTCTTATGAACTCAAATTTGACTTTTGACCTCATTTCCAAGGTCAGAAAACAAAATGGCTAATATCTCGCTTATTATCAACTTTACAGCTTAGGAATCAATTGTGGACATAAAGGAAATGATATATGTTGAATATTCTCACGGCCTTGAACTTGACATTTGATCCTATCTTCAAGGCTAGCGCACAAAATGGCTAATATATATCTTTTTATCGACTTTACACGTAGGAATCCACAGTGAACATGAAATGAAAATCCACAGGAAATGATGTATGCTGAATATTCTATTGAACTTGAATTTGACCTTGGACCTGAGTTTCAAGGTCAGAGCAAAAAATGGCAAGTATCTTGCTAATTATTGTCTTTACAGCTTAGGAGTCAATTGCGGACATATAAGAAATGTTATATGTTGAATATTCTCATGACCTTGAAGTTGACGTTTGACCTCATTTTCACGGTCACATGATAAAGAGGCTAATATTTCGTTTATTAACAACTTTACAACTTGAGAATCAAATGTGGACATACAGAAATGAAATATATGCCAAATAGTCTGATGACATTTAATTTGACCTTCGACTTCATTTTCAAGGTATCAAGACAAAATTGTTAATATCTCTCCTATTATTGAATTTACAGCTTAGCAATCAATTGTAGACATATAGGAAATGATCTATGCTGAATATTCTCGTGACCTTGAATTTGACCAGTGACCTTATTTTCAAGGTCAGAGCACTAAATGGCAACACGGGAATGCCTAATATCCAAGATATAAAACATATATTATCCGGTAACCTTGATACATACATTAAGCCTTTTTGCTTCACTGTGTGTCGACAAATTATATACATGCATAAAGATTTATTAATTTGATGGCATTATGTAGATGCTTCTATTAAACGACGATAAAGCTAAATTGACACATATCCTCCAAATTTTCTTTTTGCTTCACTCAACGTGACGTACGTTTTGGGTTTCTGTGTGAAAGTGATCCAAAACTGTTTCACACAGCAGGGGCGGGTATAGGATTTTGGGAGGGGGGGGGGGCAAAACCTTTGATTGACAAAGCGGCGAGCGAAGCGAGCCCATGTCGGCATACGCTGGAGGTTTATGCACCCCCGATGGTGTGCTCTAGGGCACTCCTTGGACCAATTTCATGGCCATAGAGAGTTTATGAATGCCTGATCTGGGGGGGGGGGGGGGGGATCGAGTGTTCTGAAGGAGGGCCAAGATATGAAATGTTGCGAAGGTCTGATGCCCGTGTGCGAAGCGAGCCTATGTCGGCTGGGGGTGTGGGTCCCGCTTAAGGGCCCCAGACGCTCAAGGTTTATGCATCCAAAATGGTGTGTTCTAGGGCTCTCCTTGAACCAATTTCATGGCCTTGGAGAGTTTATGAATGCCTGATCTAGGGTGGATCGAGGGGTCTGAAGGTGGGCCAAGATATGAAACGTTGCGAAGCGAACTGTCATAGATCGAGGGTCTGAGGCCCATGTGCGAGGCGAGCCTTTGTCGGCCGGGGGTGTGGGGCCCGCTTAAGGGCCCAAGACGCTCAAGGTTTATGCATCCCCAATGGTGTGTTCTAGGACTCTCCTTGAACCAATTTCATGGCCTTGGAAAGTTTATGAATGCCTGATCTGGGGTGGATCACGGGGTCTGAAGGTGGGCCAAGATATGAAATGTTGCGAAGCGAGCTGGCGTAGACCGAGGGTCTGAGGCCCGTGTGCGAAGCGAGCCTATGTCGGCCGGGGGTCTGGGGCCCTTAAGCGGGCCCCAGACACTGAAGGTTTATGCATCCCCAAATGATGTGTTCTAGGGCTCTCCTTGGTCCAATATCCATGGCCTTGGACAGTTTATGAATACCTGATCTTGGGTGAATCCAGGGTTCTGAAAGAAGGCCAAGATAAGAAATGTCGTGAAGCGAGGTGGTGAAAACCAAAGGTCTGGGACCCGCTTGAGGGCCCCAGAAGCTGAAGGGATATGCAGTGGTGTGTTTAACAGGTTATTTTTGGTTCATTTTCCATCCCCCTAAAGAGTGTGTTGTATGGCTGATTCAGGCAAATCTAGGATTTTGAGGGAAAGTCTAGTTCTGAAATGTTGTTAGGCAAGTTGAAGCAAGTCCCTGTCGGTCGGGGGTCTGGCGATATTCGCGTGCCTAATACAGCATCCCAGAGTTCCCTTGGATCTAACTATCAAGCATTACTTAACACCCATAAATGCATGATCACTGTAGTTGAAACAAAATATGACATAAAATATTACTTAGTTTTGGACCCCATCAAATGATCAAGTGCATTTGGCCATTCAATGCTCTCAAATCATTTATAGAAGATAAAGGGCATGAAATGCTTTCACTGAGAACAGGTGGGTAGGCTATAGAGTGAATACATTGCTCGTGACATGGGGCCCCAGAAGTTAGAGCTACTTCCCGGTGTAATTTATCTTGGAAACACTTCCTTCCCTCTCTTTTTCTCATTTTCCTTCTTTTTTCTTCTCCATTTTTCTAAATAGTTTCACACGAACAGTTACGATGCCGTGGATGCAATAACAACAACAATATACACGTACTCTGACTTTTCTAACTCGTTTTGGCGATGCTAAATGGTACTCCACCTGGGAGCGAAACGGCAACTTTCTACCGAATTTCAAACTCCTATCCGAAAAATTGAAAAATTTGGCAGTCTAAAAGTTTTATTGGCAGACATAAAAATCTCGATGGAGTACAAACTTCAAGGAAACGCGGACTGACTTGTAGCATTAATCATAAATCCTAATAATGGCGGTCCCTGTGTGACACAGATGGCGAGGCTCCAGAGAGATCGGAATATACTTAGATGTCTTTTATCGGGAATATTTATATTTCTTGTATGCCTACGTGAAAACTATGTGCTCAACTATCTGCAGTTGTGGAAAAATACACAATTATGATGAAAATATAATTTTTTGAATTATGAGA
Organism: Terebella lapidaria; assembly: GCA_949152475.1. Taxonomy (NCBI): domain Eukaryota; kingdom Metazoa; phylum Annelida; class Polychaeta; order Terebellida; family Terebellidae; genus Terebella; species Terebella lapidaria. Next base: position 77,651,219 of record OX424555.1, read on the forward strand.
AAATGGGATTCAAGTTGTTACTTGTAGACATGACAAGTATCCAGGGAATATCGCAGGATGTATGCCATAATTACATTTTCCAACAAACAAATGAACTCTCAAGCAAAATGATATCGACTTAATTCAGTTTCTCACGATCGTCATCACTTCTTATCACTTCTCATTTGTTTGTGTAAAATGATTTCCGTGTTGAGAAATGACCCAGGTCGCCTTTCGCTGGTCCCGCGGGAGACATTTCCATGAAGTTTTTGTAGGCGCCATCGAGTTGTTGCACCGTGGAACCTGGAAACAGTTAGTGTTTTATAATCCAAAGACACCATAACTCATCATGATTACGATGTCAAAATGTTGTTAGAGAATTTCCGGGACACGATTTCAGCCTCTTCTATGCTGAACACTCAAAATATTGGCTGTACATTCTGCCACCTCGAAAATGTATTTCCAGCATCACAATGCTTTCTGGTATATTGCTGGCAAAATATCCTCAACACCGGTCAGGTATTAGTGTATCATTTCCGTTCGTTTGTTATTCAGATTCCACGGTATCTGAAGTCCCAAAAAAGTATTAAAAGTCCAAAATGTCTTTCATAGGCAAAAATAAAATTTGTTTCTGCCGACCAGTCGAAAAATCAAAATAGCCGTCGTTTTTCGTCAAAAATGACTCACATTTTTTTTAAAGTAAAAACTAGATTATCTATCTCCCCCTTAAAATATTTTTAGGAATTATTGTGCAAAATTTCAGAAAGATTTAGGTGTAAACCTTAAAGATAAAATTAGCCCAAGGGCTAAGATAGGTTACCGGACAATATATAATAGCTATTTTGTTCCGTGGCCTTGAAAAAAAGGTCACTGGTCAAATGTCCACAATTGATCCTTAAGCTGTAAAATCGATAATAAGCGACATATTAGCCATTTTGTCATTGGACCTAGAAACTGAGGTCAAAGGTCAAATTCAAGGTCATGACAATATTCGGCATATATCATTTCCATCATGTCAACAATTGATTCTCAAGTTGTAAAGTCGACAATAAACGAAATATTAGCCATTTCGTGCTCTGACCTTGAAAATGAGGTCAAAGGTCAAATTCAAGGTCATCAGAATATTCAGCATATATCATTTCCTATATGTCCACAATTCATTCCTAAGCAGTAAAGTTGATAATAAGCGAGATATAAACCATTTTGTGCTCTGACCTTGAAAATTAGGGCAGAGGTCAAATTCGAGGTCACGAGAATATTCAGCATATGTCATTTCCTATATGTCCACAATTGATTCCTAGTCTCTAATCTCAATATTACGTGAGATATTAGGCATAATGTGTCCCATTATAAAGCATAGGAGAATTTAACATGGGAAACATCATTTCCTATATGTCCGCAATTGATTCCTAAGCTGTAAAATCGATAATAAGTGAGATATTAGCCATTTTGTCCTGTGACCTTGAAAATGAGGTCAAAGGTCAATTTCAAGGTCATGACAATAATCTGCATATATCATTTCCTATATGTTCATAATTGATTCCTAAGCTGTAAAGTCGATAACAAGCGATATATTAGCCATTCTGTCCTTTGACCTTGAAAATGAGGTCAAAGGTCAAATTAAAGGTCATCAGAATATTCAGCATATATCATTTCCTATATGTCCACAATTCATTCCTAAGCTGTAAAGTTGATAATAAGCGAGATATAAACCATTTTGTGCTCTGACCTTGAAAATTAGGTCAGAGGTCAAATTCATGATCACGAGAATATTCAGCATATGTCATTTCCTATATGTCCACAATTGATTCCTAGTCTCTAATCTCAATATTAGGTGAGATATTAGGCATAATGTGTCCCATTATAAAGCATAGGAGAATTTAACATGGGAAAGTCCCATTTGGGACCTGTCGAGAAAATGAAAATGGCCGCCACACGCAGACCGGCGATTCAGGGGCAACGAAACTTATACACATCACAGACGTATATGAGGGGAATCTTTTGAAATAAAAATCTCAAAACTGTCAGAACAGTTTTTGAGAAAATGGCCGCCAAAGTCAGAAATTGGTCATTTTTCGTCGAAAATGGCCGCCATTTTGAAGAAAACGCAAATTTAATCAAAAAACTAAAAAATATCCCCTTTTTGAATTATTTTTAGGCATTTTTGTGCAAAATTTCAGAAAGATTCACTCGTAAACTTTAAAGATAAAAATGTGGACAGACGACGCAGACGACCGACGACGGACGCAACGCCATGCCAATAGGTTATCGGACCATAGGTCCGGTAACCTAAAAATGACGGACGCAACGCCATGGCAATAGGTTATCGGACCTAAAAACTACTTCAATGGTCACGAATGAATACAGACATATCCACCAACAACTGGTCGCCAAACAACACTGACGCAGCACACAATATTTACTGTGGTCATTACCTTTTTTTATTCAAGTTTTCTTGCTTCACTTTGTGTTCACATACTAAGTACATATATTTTTCAACATGATGGAATCATTTGAAACCTGTCCATACATTTGAAACCTGTATATGTATTGTATATAGTCGACATCCCAGTAGATGATCATTTCACCCCCACTTACTGCTCCCAGACTGGAGGTGTATCAAGTTGAAGGATTGAGCCATCTCAGGATTTTATCTGCACTGTAAATACTGCATGTTCCACACCCAGCACTCTCACGACGGTGCAACTACAGCCTGTGCTTAGAATTCAGCACCTTCACGACAGAAGAGGAAGATGAAACCCTAAATGTCCATTTTGATTCCCTTATGTTGCAAACAACAGCATCGTAGGATATGTATGTACTGGTAATTGTTTATGTTGTGAACAATAAATGTGAACAATTCGTTCACATCGTAAAAATAATCGTTCGTGTTTCTTTGGTATGTTCAAATTTCACTGCTGGCTAATGCGGAAGTATTTTGGAGGCTGTAGCAGTGATATATCATCGAATATATGCCAGCCAATTGATTTACAACAAATTTCATAAACAAATTATGCTACTTAATTTTCAAGCAAAACTTTTATAACAACATTTGTCATTTTTATCACATGATATATTTGATCGTGGCCCTGATACTGTGTAAATCCAGTGTAATGTACGTGGTGAGATTAGCGAGATATAAAGATGCACCAGTTATCCCACATTGTGATGCTGGTGGATGAGTGGACGTGATTGCATTCAGATGTAAAACTCGCAGTGATACCAGAAAGTAGGCGAGACGAGACCTAATGTGGATCAGCACAGGCTGGTGCTGGCGACATTTCATCCTCGAGATATTCAATTTTCTCAAAGAGCGGACGTATCCTTATGAATGGTCATGAAGCAGATCCACCCTGGTGGCGCTAGTACACCCACCGCTAGGGTATTGTGCACTTTACACATGCAAATAACATTGCGAATGCGATGTCAATCACCATTCAAGTTAGTCGTGTGGGAGTCACTCTATTTTCGTACACAATTCGATGGAAGGCGCATGTCAGCCGTATATCTACGTACATGTACGTACACGTAGGCAAAATTTGGTTAGTATCTTGCACAAGGCAGGAGCAAATAATGTTATTTCCACGTAAATGATGATATATCCTAAATAATGTTATCTAAGTATGAAAAATATTTTTTCTGCGTAAGAAAATAATTTCCGCATAAAACTTATTTCTGCATAAAAAATGTTAATTACGGATAAATTATGTTCACGATGTATCATTCAGGAATACTTCGAGAAATAAGTAAATGTCTTTTACAATGTCACATATCAGCCACTGCACACGAACATCAATGTCCATCAAAAGTTATATTTTTGTATTATACGTGAACAGTCCACAATGTACCAAATACTCTGAATATAACCGGTCTACGTATACGTAGGCAGAATTTGGTTAGTATCTCACACAAGGCAGGAGCAAATAATGATATTTCCACGTAAATGACGATATATCCTAAATAATGTTATTTATGCAAAAAAGGTTATTTCTGCATAAAAAGAACTAATTTCCGCACAAAAACTTATTTCTGCATGAAAAATGTTATTTCCACGTAAATTAGGTCAATTATGTATCATTCAGGATTACTTCGAGAAATAAGTAAGTTTCTCTTACAATGTCACATATCAGCCACTGCACACGAACATCGATGTCCATCAATGATTATATTTTTGTAATATACGTGAACAGTCCACAGTGTACCAAATACTCTGTATGTAACCGGTCTCGATTTCACTTCATTGAATGATATGACCCGGTACTTTGTCAACAGTTCAATACACTAGGGCTTCTACGTTTACACGTGTAACCGGAAAAGTTCAGATGAATGGGTGTACACGTTTAGAGAATCAGTACACGTTTACAGGCTCACCAAATCGTTTGTAATTTAAGCAGACAAATCCATGGCAACTGACTTAATTTATGCAAAACAAGTGCATGTATTCCATGCGACGCTCGAAAAACTGCACGTGAATGACATCTCACGTCTCACATGCTACCAAATGCATACTATTTGTTTACTAATCACCCTGCAGCTAGCCGCCGAACGTTATCTGAACCACTTCTATTGTGTTGGGGTCAGGTCATGTTCATGTTGACGTTTTGTTGCACCAGATATGCCGATATACGGGAACAAAAATATATTTCTTTATTACATTGTTTGAATTGTGCATCAACAACATATGGATTCCATGTCCCGAATACCCTGAAATTGTATGTATTGCTCTGAGACTTAATTTTATAGCCCAATATTGAGAAAAGTGTCATGTAATGTTGACACTTTGCTCATTTTCACGAACATCGTTCACTAATAAATGTATTTGTGTATCTAGTTTTAGGTATAAAACAATATTATGACATTTCTTATGTAACATTGAACACACAGATTGGACAGTATGTGACAATAGGGCATGAATAGGTGTAATACACGAATGGTCATTGTTTTATTGGTAGAGTGACGTTTTGTTACCGTAGTTAACGTTCAGTGGATCGAATAATATTCAATTATTATAATATTCATTAAAATTGAACCTAAAAGCTCGAGAATCTCAACCTCATCAATGTTGTTTCCACAAAGGAGGAATCCATCATTACCTTTCAAGCATCAATAGAACGTTAACTTGAGCCTCAGAACGTTATCATGTCACCGTTGAATTGACAACACAAAATATCGGACAGATGCGACGATGTATGGTATATAAACTTCTAATTGAACAATTTTTGTACCTATATGCTAAATTTCTCTCGAAAATGCCAAATTTCCATGTCCAAATTGAGGGAAGTTTACGTCCATCCCTGACTTTAGTGTTACATCGTCGTAGTGCAACACACTTTTCTTCCAAACTCTTATTCTCAGTGTAGCAATATCAATGCACAACTTTCAATAACACCCTCGGACATGGAATCGGATAGATCATAAAAGTGTACTTACCTGGATATTGTTAATTTTCACTTGTTTACACCATATGTCGGAATTTTGAAGTCACCAGAATGTTAACATAAACATGACCTGACCCCAACACAATACAATTGGGTCAGTTAACGTTCGGTGGCTAGCTGCAGGGTGTAATCGTGCATTCAGTGCCATATTTTTTCTCTCACTTTGGATCACGTCTGTCTGCCTGTCGGATGCACACTGTACACAATTAAAGATAATTCGGACAAAACAAAATTTTCGGCAGATTTTTTTCAAAATTCGTCAGCTTATGTATGAAGTAGAACTGGGATGATAGGTGGAAAAAAATATATATGTCACCGAACTAGTTTTCGAGTTATGACAGCGTTTTGAACATGTGTTTTGTATTAATTTTATAATGGGAGTGAATGGGCAAATGCAAATTTCGATCATTCTTTATGCAATGGAAAAAAATTCAGTCGTCAGAGTTCATTGATTTTTTTGTATGATTTACATCTTTGAAAAATACACGTGTAGAGAAAATAAAAAATATAGGTCACCAAATTAAGTTTTGAGATATTGACAAATTATTGAACCAATTAGCCCCATTTTGGCGGGAAATTTCTTGTGACCGCCAGGAATACGTCTTTACGTTTTTTTTGCAATCATGGTGAGTAATCGATGTCCCGGAGAAGGACGAAATCGGAAGCAGTGCGAATATTTGCATTAATTTCACGATAATATGCCAGCAGTGCACACCATTGTCAACTACTACAAAAAATAACATTGAATTCTAAACGAATATCTGTGTCAATTAACAACTCAAATATCTGTGATACTACAGAAACCAAATTAGATTTTCATCTACAAGTGCAATCATTGACATGAATTTCCAACAATATCTGTAGGCCTGAGTGTACACGCAGGCCTGCGTGCACTTTATCAGGCTCAGATGTCAGAACACGTGGGTGTACCTTTTACACCCCAGGTTATGATTGTATGCGGGTGTCGAAACTTTTTTGATCATCAGAATTATTATGCCTACGTTGGCACCAGATGACTTTTTTGTTCAAGTTGGAACTCAGTATAGGCCTATCTTTAAGAGTGTTTGAGTCGGAACATCGGCTAACCATCTACTATTGAAAATTTATCAGTGTTTCGTGTGGGTTATTATTAAATAGCTCTTTATCCCCTAATTCGTGACTCTATTGCTGGACTTTCATGCCAGAATATATATTGCGAGCTGAACTCCATGGCAAGCATGGTACCCAATCTCAAGGGCCGTAATTGTTACACGGCACGCATCTCAAAGCGGATAGCCTAACATGCCGCCTGGTGCTCTCACGATGAATTTGGTTTCGGTAAAAGCCTACAGTTTATACCCATCAGTAAAAGAGTATAGGCTTAGATTATCGGGACAATGTTGTGTAAATGAGAGCGTTACTTACATGTGATATACCAACGACAAAGTCACGTGCTCTCACACTTGCGTCACCGTGCTCCTACATTTTCACTCCGAGTCACCTGCTCATAAATGCACTGTTAGCTTTTTCAGCGTCTTAATAATTGTTGAAATCAAACTTTATATTCATACAGCTCAGCATAATAGTAACAATAAAAAATGTACACGACAAAACTTATAGACCCTAGGCCTACAATTGTGGCGGTTTTGCTCCAGACGTGGATTGTGTAAATGCTTAGGCCTAAGTGAGTATGGTGACGCCATTAACATGCTCAAATGACTACGGCGACTACCGTCACCGTGCTCCTCATCACCGTGTCTAGGCCTAGATCACGCGGTATTATTCAGTAAGTAAGCTCTCTTTATTTTACTGCATAGCCTACATGTGTATATAAGACCGGGCTTGCGCTGTTTGTTAGATTGCTGGTTACTATGCGTGATCATTTTATGTCATTTTCTGACGTCATGACATTTTGATATAGCTGTAATATCGTTCGCTGGATGGCGCCTGTGGGCCCTGTCCGAATTATCTTTAAAGTACTAGTATAGTGCAAAGATGAACTTATATGAAAGATATCAGTAATCAGTAAGCATTGATCTGAGAAAAATGGCCTGTAAATATCACAATCCGTTCAAAAGTTACAGCACTTTAAAGACTGAAATCGGCAAATTTGCTTTTTCAAAACAATTTAGCTAATTAGTATGCAAATGAGATATTCATGATGTCATCGGGGGAAGCTGTGTTAATTAGGTACTGTGATATGTGTTATACATAACATCATCCCCATTTCAAACAGTGGTTGTATTCCGATTTCTCATCGCTAGTTAAGAATTGAAGTCCTAAATCATTTACTCTTCATTGTTCTCGCATCATCCTCATCACGTTACATCTGTGTTGATCTTATGTCATGTCTGTTTTGAACATATTGTAACATGTATAATGTATATGTGTTATAATGTTTATCTGTGTATCCGTATTTGTTCTCAAATGTGAAACTATGTTGGAAATCTCACTCGATTAGCCCTTGGCTATTTGCGAAATCCAACTCAAATAAATATGTTTAATAATAATAATAATACATCCATTTAATGTTTTGATTATTCATCTATACATATTCCATACAGTTTTCAATATGAATAATCAGTGTTTTCACTTTTTCTGTTGTCAAAGTAACCAGTGACCTGGTATGGCTAGGGCCAGAAACTCACTTAGAACAGGGTATGCACAAATAAAAACTCACTTAGAACAGGGTATGCACAAATAAAAATGGTGCCAACTTGAGCTCTATATTAATATAATTCATAAATAATCGACAGGAAGTCTGTGGATAGGTTGACTTGGCAGTTAACGGCCATGGCAACCATGGGTAACTTCGGCTCTTAGGGAAGGATTGGTAACCATAGCAACAGTACAGTTTGTGTGGATATTGACTATGTACGGTACATAATAATATGCACTAGTCAGATCGTCAGGACCTTCAATAAGAATCATTATATTATGTCTTAAAACATCCTAATGAAAATTTGTTCCCCTCAATAATTGAGCAAACGACAGGCACAGATGAATGTTCCAGAACACAGTCTTATCAACGACTGCGTGACAAGATGGAACTTGACTTTCGAGATGTTCCAGAGGCTGCTAGAGCAACGACTGGCTATGTATGCGGTTCTTCACAGCAACGTAGTTAAGGACTCTCAAGCCAAAGTTCTTGACATTGCTGATAAAGACTGGCAAATCATGCAAGATATTGTCCCAGTCTTCGAACCACTGTACATGGCAATAAGAGTGCTCTGCACGGAACAATACCCGTCACTATCAGGAGTCATGCCAATTGTGCACAGAGTGGTGGAGAACAACATGAAAGTCAAAGATACCGATTCGCAATCAATACGGCAGTTCAAAGAACTTATGTCCTCAGATCTCACAAGACGACTCCATCTTGACACAGAAGATGTCTTGACCAATATCCACATGCTATCCACTTTCCTCGACCCTAGGTATAAAACCTTGCTTTTTTTTGTGCGCTGAGGACAAAGCCACGGTACATGGTGGAATATTGCAGTCTTGCAAAAATCCCGAAGAACAACAAGGACCCACCCAGGAACAGGAAGTCCAAGGTCACTCAGGTCAGCATGACGGTAGCGAGACTGCAACCACCAACAGGACTGACACAGTTACACCAGGGCGCCCACTGACTTAGGATGACATGTCATACCCATTGGGCACTTACTATGAACAGGATCAAAATCCTGTGGCTATCCCAGAGACCCCCGAGACAGAGCTTGAGTTGTATTTGAAGCAGAAGCCTATACCGTGCAAGGACAGTCCTTTCCAATGGTGGCAGAGGAATGAGTCATTATATCCAAACATGTCAAGACTGGATCGAAGGCTTCTTGCTGTGCCAGGGACATCGGTCCCATCAGAATGTGTGTTCTCAACAGCAGAAGGTAGGTACCAGACATTAAACCCACAAACAATAAAATATTCGATTGTTTATGCTAGTGCATTTTTCCATAGAATAAATAAATAATATTTATTTACAAGGAAATATTTACAAAATGCCAGCAACATTTACAGGCACAAAAATATTTACAAATAGTATCAATATTGCATACATATTCATGAACAAATAAATATTTACAACCGAATCCCATAAATATGATTATAACAACATTATAATAAATAAACTATATTTATTTACAACGGAATATTTACAAATAGTTCATACACATTGATTGCAAATCAGTAATGTATATCAAATGTAATCAGAAATGCAGATACAATTGTATTCATTCAATATCATTCATTGCATATATTTTATGAATAATTGTATCTATACTACACTAATATATATTGTCACAGGTACTGTGACAAAGCTGCGTGCTTCTTTGGACTCGGGAACGGTGGATATGCTTGTGTTCCTCAATATGCGGCTCAAAAGCAGAGGTCACGTGGCACCAGAAACCACCACTCCCGCGAGTGGGGCCGCGACTGCCAGCACTCGGGGGCCTGGACTCGGTGGACAGCAGCAGGAACAAGCGGCAGCGAGCACAACCACACAGGCTGAAGTGTCTGGCACTGTGCCAGCTCATACAAATCAATCACAGCCGCCCATACCCAGCCTACAGGGAATAATGGATATATAATTAACTTTTATCAGCTACCGTATAGTTGACTTGCATGAGAGTTATGATTGACTTTTAAGTAAGTATTAAACATAAGTTACCGACTTATTTATAAACTTCACGTTTCACGAACTCCTGCGTTTGTGTTTGTATGCAAATGTAATGTTAAAATACATTTACATGCCCGATGGCAGATTCAGGCAGATTGCAACTCAAATCGTGCGATTATTTAGTACTTCAGTAGCACGACAATAACGACATGAAACTAGGTTTGAGAGAATGTTTATAATTACAATTATGCAATATGCAAAACACACTCGGAGTTGGAAGTCACCTCGAGATAAAACAGATTCGCTATGGTATTGCCCGATAACTTATCATGCGGCCTATTATATCAACGGCCTGTCACGGTGTCACTAGATCATACAGAATGTTTAGTGTACACGTTTACGTTTCGGTTAGAGGTAGTCGTGTAAACGTTTTCCTAAATGTAGAAGCCCTAAGATACACCAACTGAATCTAAAAACATTATGGAATATGACAGACATTAGGTATTTATGAGTATGGGAGAGGCATTCTGGGATTTGAGTTCTACATATACTAGTACATTATCAAAGGTGGATTGTCGGTCATTCATTTGAATCGGATAACTTATTTGACTCCAGGATAAAATACTATTAGATACAAACAATAATGAAGTGTGATCTGTGTTCAAAAACCATAATTACTGGTTTTGTATTTATCTCAATCGTGTACAAACACTCTTCCAAAATGATCAGTGAAACGTGAATTGACTTGTAACATTAATCATAAATCCTAATAATGCTGGTCCCTATGTGGCACAGATGGCAAGGCTCTGGAATGATCGGAATATAGATGTGTTTTATTGGGAATAATTATATTTTCTTGTATTTCTACGTTGTAGATGGTGATTGCATTCATCTTGGGTGGGCTCTGGCTATAACTAGTTGTGGTAATAAAAATACATACGTATGATGAATTCTAGGAGTTTACTCCATACAGCTCCCATTATGAAGGAATAATGCGGTCAAAGGTCAGATTCAGGGGGTAATAATATTTACCATATAGCATTTTATATGCTCGCAATTGATTCCTATGACATAAAATTGATAACAAACGAGATACTAGCCATATTGTGATCCGACTTTGAAAATAAGGTCAACGATCAAGTTCAAATTCATGAAAATATGCAGCTTATATCATTTTCCTACATGTACACAATCTACTTCCAGACTGTAGAGACGATATTAAGCAAAATATTAGTCATTTTGTGCTTTGACCTTGAAAATAAGGTCAAGTTCAAGGTCATGACAATATTCAGCATATATCATAACCTATATGTTCACAATGGATTCCTAAGCTGTAAAGTCGATAAGCTAGATATTAGACATTCTGAGCTCTAACCTTGAAAATAAGTTCAAAGGTCAAACTCAAGGTCATGAGAATATTAGGCATATATCATTTCCTATATGTGCACAATTGATTTCAAACCTGTAAAGTCTATAATAAACTAGATATTAACCATTTTGTGCTCTGACTTAGTCACAGGTCAAATTCAAATCATCAGAATATTCGGTGTATATACATTTCCTATATGTCCACAATTGATTCCCAAGCTACAAAGTCGATAAGAAGGTCAAATTCAAGGTCATCAGAATATTCGCCATATATCAATTTCTATATGTCCACAGTTGATTTGTATGCTGTTAGTCAATGATACGCGAAATATTAGCCATTTTGTTCTCCGAGCTTGAAAATGAGGTCACGATTGAAGCTCTGACAATATTCAGCATATATCATTTCCTATATGTACACAATTGATTGCTAATCCGTCAAGTCGATAATGAGTGAGATATTAGCCAGTTTGTGCTCTGACCTTAAAAAAGGATGTCAAGGATCAAATTCAAGGCCATCGAGATATTTGGCATACACCATTTCCTATATGTCCGCAATGTATTCCCGAGCTGTAAAGTGAATATTAAACAAGAGATTAGCCACTTTGTGCTCTGACCTTGAAAACGAGTTCAAAGGTCAAGTTCAAGGTCATGACAATATTCAGCATATATCATTTCCTGTATGTTCACAATTGAGTCTTAATCTGTAAAGTCTATAATAAGTGAGATAAAACCTATTTTGTGCTTTGACCTTGAAAATGAGGTCCAAGGTGAAGTTCAAGAGAATATTCAGTATATATCATTTCCTATATGTGCACAATTGATTTTTAATCTGTAAAGCCGATAATAGGCGAGATATTATCCATTTTGGGCTTTGACCTTGAAACGTCAAATTCAGGGTCATCAAAATATTCGGCATACATCATTCTCTATATGTCCACAATTGATTCTCAAGTTGTAAAGTCGATAGTACATGTAGTAAGGGAGATAAAGCCATTTTTTGCTCTGATATTGAAAGTAAGTTCAAAGGTCAAATTCAAAGTTATGACAATATTCAGCATATATATATTGCTATATGTCCACAATTGACTCCTAAGCTGTAAAGTTGATAATCAGGGAGATATCAGCAATAATGTGTTCTATCATAAAGCATAGGATAATTTACCATGGGAAAGTGCCATTTGGGACCCGTCGAAAAAATCAAAAAGGCCACTACATGCAGACCGGCAGTTCAGGGGCAACGAAACTTACACACCTCACAGAGGTATATGATGGGAATATTTTGAAACAAACGAGATACTAGCCATATTGTGATCCGACTTTGAAAATAAGGTCAACGATCAAGTTCAAATTCATGAAAATATGCAGCTTATATCATTTCCTACATGTACACAATCTACTTCCAGACTGTAGAGACGATATTAAGCAAAATATTAGTCATTTTGTGCTTTGACCTTGAAAATAAGGTCAAGTTCAAGGTCATGACAATATTCAGCATATATCATAACCTATATGTTCACAATGGATTCCTAAGCTGTAAAGTCGATAAGCTAGATATTAGACATTCTGAGCTCTAACCTTGAAAATAAGTTCAAAGGTCAAACTCAAGGTCATGAGAATATTCAGCATATATCATTTCCTATATGTGCACAATTGATTTCAAACCTGTAAAGTCTATAATAAACTAGATATTAACCATTTTGTGCTCTGACTTAGTCACAGGTCAAATTCAAATCATCAGAATATTCGGTGTATATACATTTCCTATATGTCCACAATTGATTCCCAAGCTACAAAGTCGATAAGAAGGTCAAATTCAAGGTCATCAGAATATTCGCCATATATCAATTTCTATATGTCCACAGTTGATTTGTATGCTGTTAGTCAATGATACGCGAAATATTAGCCATTTTGTTCTCCGAGCTTGAAAATGAGGTCACGATTGAAGCTCTGACAATATTCAGCATATATCATTTCCTATATGTACACAATTGATTGCTAATCCGTCAAGTCGATAATGAGTGAGATATTAGCCAGTTCGTGCTCTGACCTTAAAAAAGGATGTCAAGGATCAAATTCAAGGCCATCGAGATATTTGGCATACACCATTTCCTATATGTCCGCAATGTATTCCCGAGCTGTAAAGTGAATATTAAACAAAAGATTAGCCACTTTGTGCTCTGACCTTGAAAACGAGTTCAAAGGTCAAGTTCAAGGTCATGACAATATTCAGCATATATCATTTCCTGTATGTTCACAATTGAGTCTTAATCTGTAAAGTCTATAATAAGTGAGATAAAACCTATTTTGTGCTTTGACCTTGAAAATGAGGTCCAAGGTGAAGTTCAAGAGAATATTCAGTATATATCATTTCCTATATGTGCACAATTGATTTTTAATCTGTAAAGCCGATAATAGGCGAGATATTATCCATTTTGGGCTTTGACCTTGAAACGTCAAATTCAGGGTCATCAAAATATTCGGCATACATCATTCTCTATATGTCCACAATTGATTCTCAAGTTGTAAAGTCGATAGTACATGTAGTAAGGGAGATAAAGCCATTTTTTGCTCTGATATTGAAAGTAAGTTCAAAGGTCAAATTCAAAGTTATGACAATATTCAGCATATATATATTGCTATATGTCCACAATTGACTCCTAAGCTGTAAAGTTGATAATCAGGGAGATATCAGCAATAATGTGTTCTATCATAAAGCATAGGATAATTTACCATGGGAAAGTGCCATTTGGGACCCGTCGAAAAAATCAAAAAGGCCACTACATGCAGACCGGCAGTTCAGGGGCAACGAAACTTACACACCTCACAGAGGTATATGATGGGAATATTTTGAAACAAACGAGATACTAGCCATATTGTGATCCGACTTTGAAAATAAGGTCAACGATCAAGTTCAAATTCATGAAAATATGCAGCTTATATCATTTCCTACATGTACACAATCTACTTCCAGACTGTAGAGACGATATTAAGCAAAATATTAGTCATTTTGTGCTTTGACCTTGAAAATAAGGTCAAGTTCAAGGTCATGACAATATTCAGCATATATCATAACCTATATGTTCACAATGGATTCCTAAGCTGTAAAGTCGATAAGCTAGATATTAGACATTCTGAGCTCTAACCTTGAAAATAAGTTCAAAGGTCAAACTCAAGGTCATGAGAATATTCAGCATATATCATTTCCTATATGTGCACAATTGATTTCAAACCTGTAAAGTCTATAATAAACTAGATATTAACCATTTTGTGCTCTGACTTAGTCACAGGTCAAATTCAAATCATCAGAATATTCGGTGTATATACATTTCCTATATGTCCACAATTGATTCCCAAGCTACAAAGTCGATAAGAAGGTCAAATTCAAGGTCATCAGAATATTCGCCATATATCAATTTCTATATGTCCACAGTTGATTTGTATGCTGTTAGTCAATGATACGCGAAATATTAGCCATTTTGTTCTCCGAGCTTGAAAATGAGGTCACGATTGAAGCTCTGACAATATTCAGCATATATCATTTCCTATATGTACACAATTGATTGCTAATCCGTCAAGTCGATAATGAGTGAGATATTAGCCAGTTCGTGCTCTGACCTTAAAAAAGGATGTCAAGGATCAAATTCAAGGCCATCGAGATATTTGGCATACACCATTTCCTATATGTCCGCAATGTATTCCCGAGCTGTAAAGTGAATATTAAACAAAAGATTAGCCACTTTGTGCTCTGACCTTGAAAACGAGTTCAAAGGTCAAGTTCAAGGTCATGACAATATTCAGCATATATCATTTCCTGTATGTTCACAATTGAGTCTTAATCTGTAAAGTCTATAATAAGTGAGATAAAACCTATTTTGTGCTTTGACCTTGAAAATGAGGTCCAAGGTGAAGTTCAAGAGAATATTCAGTATATATCATTTCCTATATGTGCACAATTGATTTTTAATCTGTAAAGCCGATAATAGGCGAGATATTATCCATTTTGGGCTTTGACCTTGAAACGTCAAATTCAGGGTCATCAAAATATTCGGCATACATCATTCTCTATATGTCCACAATTGATTCTCAAGTTGTAAAGTCGATAGTACATGTAGTAAGGGAGATAAAGCCATTTTTTGCTCTGATATTGAAAGTAAGTTCAAAGGTCAAATTCAAAGTTATGACAATATTCAGCATATATATATTGCTATATGTCCACAATTGACTCCTAAGCTGTAAAGTTGAGAATCAGGGAGATATCAGCAATAATGTGTTCTATCATAAAGCATAGGATAATTTACCTTGGGAAAGTGCCATTTGGGACCCGTCGAAAAAATCAAAAAGGCCACTACATGCAGACCGGCAGTTCAGGGGCAACGAAACTTACACACCTCACAGAGGTATATGATGGGAATATTTTGAAACAAATATCTCTAATCTGATCAGACAGTTCTTGAGAAAATGGCGACCAAAGTCCAAAATTTACCGTTTTTCGACGAATACGGCCGCAATTTTGAAAAAAAAATCATAAACTAAAAAATACCTTCTTCTCCAATTATTTTTAGATATCTTTTCCCGACTTTTTAGACAGATTGGACCGTAAAGTTTAAAGATAAAAATGTGGACTGACGACGGCGGACGGGCGGCCACGGCAATACATTATTGGACCACTTTTTAGGTCTGGTACCCTACTTTGGTAACCTAAAAAGTACCGTCTACTTTGCGCAAATGACTAGGGGTGACACTTATTATGCCCGGTGTGTGTAAGGTGTATGTCCTTACTACAAACCACAGTTACTACAAATGACATTTTCAAGCAGAATGATATCGATTCAATTCAGTTTCTCACGATCGTCATCACTTTTTATCACTTCTCATTTGTTTGTGTGAATGGTTTCCAGTGTTGCCAAATAACCCAAGACGCCGCTCACTGATCTCGCGGGAGATATATGCATAAAGTTATTGTAGGCGCCGTCGAGTTGTCGCACCATGGAACCTGGAAACAGTCTGTGTTTTATAATCCGAAGTTGCCATTACTCACTATGATTATGATGTCAAAATGTTGTTGCAGAATTCGCGAGACACGATTTCAGCTTATCTATCCTGAACACTCAATACATCACTGTATATTTTGTCACATCGAGAATACATTCAATATCACAATGATTATTCTGGTATATTCCTTGCAAAAACAATCCCTACCCTGAACACTGGTCGGACATTAGTGTATTGCATTTGTGCGTTTCTATTCAGACTTCCAAGGTATATATTTGGCTGAAGTACCAACATGACATGCCATAAATTAATTCATGAAGTGGAGTAAAATTAATAAAGGTAAAATGAGAACGAATGAAATTTATAAATTCATACATATATTCAGCAATTGTGCGGAAATTGTATGAAATTAAAATAATTCATCTGATGAAATATTCAGGAGAATAGTTTCTCTACTGTTGATATTTCCACAATTTGTGAGGGGTAATTACCATAATATGCTTTGAACGTAACGTACAGCGACAGTAACAATCTGGTTTACAAAAGATTGCTTCTTGGCATATCCTAGCACAAACCTACTGCATGCATTGCAAAAAAATATTTGTTGTTTAGCACACTCTTGTGCATGTCCTTCCTATGGTTGCCCATAGGTGACATGTGCGGGAAAAAAAATTGGTGTTTTTTTCTAGTAAAAACCTTGCACGTTCGTACGTAGAAAGTTCAAAGCTACCACGTTCGCACGTGGAAGCATTTAGCGCTATCACGTTCGCACGTAGAAAGATTTAGGTTTCTACGTTCACACGTAGAAAGATTCAAAGCTACCACGTTCACACGTGGAAGCATTTGATGCTACCACACCCAAATCTTTGCACGTGCGAACGTGGTAGCTCCTGAAGTTTGCACGTGCGAACGTGGAAGCGTTAAATGCTTCCACGTGTGAACGTGGTAACCTAGGACTTTCCACGTGTGAACGCAATAGCATAAACTGTTTCCACGTGCGAACGTGATAGTGTTAAACGCTTCCACGTTCGAACGTGCTAGGTTTTTGCTGGAAAAGACATAGAATTTTTTTACGCGCATGTCACCTATGGGCTTCAGTACCTTCCACACGTTTCTAGGCGGATAATACTATGTAGTTGCGTCCGTCGCACCACCACCTTAGCGGCCGCCGTGGATATTTTCTTTGCAGGTTACAAATCTCATCCGAACTTTAATATAGTTGTAGACGTCGATAACATTTCATACTAAATAAAGGAAAAAATGATACCATCAACGCACATTTTATCCTAAATACTCAATCAAGAGAGTCTCGTTCGGTTTTCATTACACCTACAAAATAATAGATCGATCATGTTAAAGCAGCTGCATTCGAAACCAGTCATAATTTTTTGAAAACTAAATTTCTTACTAAACATGCTAAACTATCTGAATGAAACATACTCACATCAAATGTAATGAAAATAACCAGTTCTCAGGGAATTTTGCTCATTTGAACAGGCGGTTCTCGCGTAAATACAGGAACTGTATCCATCACACGTTGATGTAAACAAAGCATAAAAGTGCTAGATGAACTGATAATTCCACGCACATCATGGTATATCACTGATTATTTTCTCACAACTACACTATATATGCACATACGAACTGGAAAATGTACTCGATGTGGACTTTTAGGCGCGATTTGAGCATTCGTTTACATTCGGATTTGATGGATACACTTCGTTTGTTTATTTACAAAACCGGTACAAAATGGGCACTAAAATGGATGAAAAGAAAACTCGGACGGACTGTAATCGTCAAAATCATTGAGCACATCTTTTGTTATATTGCATTAGATGTGTTTAACAAAAATTTGGTTTTGAAAAAAAATATTGCATACATTCGAAGGCAGCAGCTTTAAAAGTCGATTTCACTTGGTACTAAGAAAATATAGAATGCGCATGGGTGAAGTTACAAGTTTCAACCGATAAATATTATTTTCTACAGGGGCATGTTTTATGGTAAGATCACGCTATGTTTTACTTTGTCCCTGACAAATGAAATGACAAAATACACTTCCACACAATTCATTGCACACCTTGAGATGAACATTTCAAGGTCATTGAAGGTCAAATTCTAGGATTTCACTCCGTATAGCCCTCATCATGAAGGAAAATTAGGTGAAATTTTCGAAGTCAACAGTGGCCGATATTTTGACAAAAATGTGAAACTCTAAAAACTAAAAAATATCTCTCACTTGAGATATTTTCAGGTATATTTGTGCAAATTTTCAGAAAGATTTCACTGTAAACTTTAACGATAAAATGACGCCATGGCAATAGTTTATCGAACCATAGGTGCGGGAGCCTAAAAACTACTTCCACCAACAACTCGTCACCAAAACCAATGACGCACACATAATATTTACTATGGTCACTACCTCTTTTTAATTAAAGTTTTCTTGCTTCACTTTGTGTCCACGAACTATGTACATAAATTTATCAATTTGAGGGAATCACTGGTGGCGTCATGTTGTTGCCTCAATTAAACGGTGACAAAGCTTTGACACATTTCATCCAAATTTCTTTCAGGCTCTCATTTAGTCTTTATGCTTCAATTAAAGTTGCATGATCGGTTTTTCGTTTTCTGGGTGAAAGTGATCAATAACTGTTGCCAGAGTCTGAATTTGACACTGAAATTCTTATTGTTTCAAATAGTTTTGCACTGAGAGGTTTTCATGCAGTGATGCAGAGGTTAACAAAAATATAGAAAAGTACACAGTCCAATCATTTGAACCTCGCATATGTTTGGTATATTATAATGCTGAAACCATAAATATTCAATGGGATTCTTTTGTGTTGCAAATAACAACAATGTTAGGGAATGCATGACTACGTTCATGTTAGCACAAATGTAAACTATTCGTTCACATCGTTCGTTTTTTCGGTATTATGTACAATTCTGCTGCAGGATCATGCGGACGTAGTCGGGGAGTTGCATAGGTGCTATATCATCGAATATTATGCTAGCCAACTGACTTATAACCAATTTCATAAACACATTATGCTACATTAGGCCTAAAAAAATTAACTTTCTGTTTCTCGTCCTCCTATTTTTCCAAAACTGGGTAGGGAGGGACTTTTTATTTTTTATTTTGCAAAAAATACCGTCCTCAGTTCAAGAGAAAAGTGGGTAGGGAGGCACTTTTTATTTTTCATTTTTGGTGGGACGACATTTCACACATATGAAAGTAAATTTGATTTATTGATTGATTAAAAAAAATCAATCAATACGCAATCAGACGCAATCAAGCCCAAATAAATCAAGCCTTCTGAATTGAAATCATATATAACACATGACTTTAATGATCTCATTTCTAGAGGCTTGATTTATTTGGGCTTGAAACCTCTTGGCCGGGCACATTGGCACTACTGGTGTGTCATCATTATAGCAGTCAGCACCGACAGGATGATTCTGTGTACTAGTAGTATTATTATCAAAAACCGTCAGTTGATAATATATTTCAATGATGAGTAATTGTTGAGAACCGTTCTATCAGTTAATATGTTGAAGTATAGGAATATAGTAGGCCCTGAATCAATTCTTGATCACAATTGTATACGTATTATTACATACACGTAACCACATATAACTGTTTTTGAATACTGGTAGCGTCTCTGTCTCATTTGGTGGAGAGTGAAAACAAGGAGGTAAGTTAAATATATGCCTAAGTTGCATGCTGTGATTCGGGTTTTCGATCATTCACTATCCTCAAAATAGGGGCGGGAATCGCAAATAAAAAAATCCGGGAGGCTGCTTTTGAACACAGGCGGGCGGGGACGAGAAACAGAAAATCAATTTTTTAGGCCTTAAGCAAAACTTTAGCCCATTTTATTTTCTTATACTACCCCTAGGAAATTTTGAGTAAAGAAGCGGTTTGTGGGGATCATTATTTAACTGTTTACTGTATTATTTTACTGGCGTTCACTGTTGGTTTATAACGGCATTTGTCATTTTACTATACGATATATTTGATCGTAGTAAGATTACTTGGTAAGATTAGAGAGATGATCAGTTATCTCACATGTGATGCTTGTAGATAAGTGAAGGTGATTGCATTCAGAGGTCAAACTCTAATCCTGATGTGGATCAGCACAGGCAGGTGTCATCATAGATATAAATTCCACTTCCTCAAAGATAGGACGTACTTTTATGATTGGCCATACAGCAGATACACCTCAGTGGTAGGAGTACGCCCCTGGTACTTTGTCCACCTTTCCCACTCTACAGAAAGCCATGGGAATACGACGTGGATCACCATTCGAATTGGTCGTGTGGTAGTCCTTCTAGTTGCGTACACGATTCAGAGGGCACATGTCGGTCGGCAAATTTCACGTGTTCACACAACCAAACAGCCTGATATACCAAAACGGGCATTTCCATTGGACATCAGGGTGATAATTGAAAGGAAAAACATTATTGCCATGGAGGAATGACTGATATCAGTGAAACGCCGCTGTATGATGAAATGGTAAGAACCGATCCATGGCAAAGTGGAACTCTGGCCCTGGTTCCAAGATGAAAAGAGGCGAGACTCGCACCTTCCAACATACCAATGATGAATTTCTGTTCAAAGTAACTAAGTAAGCTGATTTCCAACACGAGCCCTATCTTATAGTGTCGTGATTAATATGACTGATCACATATGCTGGACTCATGCTCATTTATCCGTGATTTTGCTGCCTGTAGTTCGTTCCGTGAGAGGAAGGCCAAGTTGACTAAAGCGTGGTTCTCAATGCACTTTGTCGACTGGTGTATCCAATGAATAGTCGGGACGATGGATCTGCTTCACAAAAACCAAAGTTTCATCGCTCAGGCTATAATAAATCACAATACATCGGGTGCTATTAGGTATTACTGGTATTACTTCGAAAAAGTCCGCTCTATGAAAAGTGATCAATTCACTCCAGGGTGCGATCGGAGATTAAAACTGTCATGATTATTTATTTCCAGAATTATCATTCACGTGAGCATCTTTTCCATGAAGGATTCACTTTTTGTAATTTACGTGAAGAGTCATACTCCGAATATAACCGATCTCGATTTCATCTCATTGAATCATATGACCCGGTACTCTATCCAACAGTTCAATATGAGTGAGATGAACCAACTGAATCGAAATTATTATGGAATGTGACAGAAAATTAGGTGTTTATGAGTACGAGATTGGTGTTCTGGTATTGGGTCTCTACATGTACATCCTCGAAGAAGGATTATTCAGTCACCTATTTGAATCTGGCCTATAAATTGTATGAAAATTTGACTCCAATATAAAATAATATTTGATATAAAATACCTGTTGGTGACTGATAATGCTCGAACAATAACGTGATTTTGAATGTGTGTTTTTTTTAGGAACCATCATTACTGGTTAAATTTACCACTCTTCCAGAATGATCAGTAAAGCGGCAGATATAAAAATCCCTAAGGAAGTACAAACTCCAGGGAAATGTGAATTGACTTGTTGTACACTGTTGGTCAAAATGGTGGTTACAGAACGTATTACAGTTACACGTCCATATGTATCATTACTCAACTGATATCGATTTTGGCCAGGTTGATCCGGATGCTCACTCAAACGAATTTGGACTCATCTCAAGCATTCTCCATACTCAGCATGCTTTCTGATTATATTTGGTTCCAGTTTACTGACTTTAAAGGGATAGGTACGCACAGACATGTATAAATACTGATTTCATGGTACACATTGAGCATTCGATATCTCCGAAGTTTGTGGAAACAGATCAACGTCGTTTATCACGAAGTGACTCAAAATCATGCCTTCACCACTTAGTATGAGAAGAAGATGGTAGAACGTTGCTATGGCGAGAGTTGGTATGGCAAATAGAGCCATTGCACATGCCCTCGGTACGACGAGAAAGACTGTATGTTCTGTACGGAGGTTATTCCGACTGGTGGTGTGCAGCCAGGGAAGTCTACAGGACGACCACGTCTCAGTACCACCAGAGATGATCGGGTTTTGTACACCATGACGCGACGAGAGCGAACACGATCGGCATCGTCCCTGAGAGTAAAATGGCAGAGAAGAACAAATATCCGGGTCAGTCGTGAAACGGTCAACAGGAGAAGAGGTTTGTGGGCCAGAAGACCTA
The DNA here is from genome assembly GCA_949152475.1 of Terebella lapidaria. NCBI lineage: Eukaryota > Metazoa > Annelida > Polychaeta > Terebellida > Terebellidae > Terebella > Terebella lapidaria. Next base: position 77,673,742 of record OX424555.1, read on the forward strand.
TCAGGAAGCCCAGGTTGACCAATCGACACAAGCAGCAGCGTCTTCTGTGGGCCAGACGACACCGCGCTCTGAGGGTGGAACACTGGAGACATGTCATCTTCGGGGACGAGTCTCGTTTCCAGTTTAACCGAACTGATGGGCGTGTCAGAGTTCGTCGTATGCCTGGAGAAGCATTCAACGAAGATTGTGTACAACCACGTGTCGCCGGAGGGGGTGGATCCGTGGATGTGTGGGGTGCATTTCACAGTGGGGGTAAATCCGAACTGGTCTTGTTCGGAGCCAGCGTCACTGGAGCAGTTTACCGTGAGACTTTGGAGTGAAACTTGATACCATGGGCTCGACAGCACTTCCGTTACAACTTCCGGTACCAGGATGATAACGCTCCAGCACATCGAGCCCGAGTGGTGAGAGAATATACGATCCAGGAGGACATACAGACTTTGGAACAACCTGCTGTATCACCTGACACAAACCCCATAGAACATCTTTGGGATGTCCTAGGTCGCGCTGTTAGTTCCAGAGACCCGAAGCCTGCTAACCTGGATGAACTGGGACAGTTTCTCAGAGAGGAATGGGCTAATATGTCTGTGAATACCTTGCAAACCCTAGTGGACAGCATGCCACGCAGACTGGACGCCATTGTTCGAACCAGAGGAGGTTACACCCGATATTGAGCAGCTTGTGTGATACCGGCAGAACTGTAATGTTGTTGTGTGAAAGATTAACTCATTAAACCACGTTAAAATCAGTTATAGTCTTCCAATGTTTGGTGACATACCGGATTGTATTCATACGACTTTCATGTATGCAGCCATTTTGTTAATTTCACCTCTGAATGAACCACAGTAATGAAAGCATCTGATAAAAAAAGTCTCTCCTGCCCCGAATGCTTCCATTTGTTCAGATAATTACTATCAAAATATGGATATATATGGAATTGTTTACACATCGATCAGTGTAACCACCATTTTGACCAACAGTGTATGTAGCATTAATCATAAATCCTATTAATGTGACACATAATCCTAATAATGTGGCTCCCTGTGTGACACAGATGGCAAAGCTCCAGAGAAATCAGGATATAGATATCTTTTATTGGGAATAATTATATTTTTCTTTGTATTTCTGACTGTGACTGCATTCATCTTGGGTGGGTTCTGGCTATAGCTAGTAGCGAAAAACAATACCCAAGTATGGTGAACATATATATTTTTAAATTATGAGAGAAATGGGATTAAGTTGTTACTTCTGAAAACGACAAGTACCCCGGGAATATCGTAGGATGTATGTCCTTACTGCATGTTTCCAACAAATCAAATGACCTTTTCAAGCAGAATGATATCGATTTAATTCAGTCTCTCAAGACTGTCATCACTTCTTATCACTTCTCATTTGTTTGTGTGAATGGTTTCTAGTGTTGCCAAATAACCCAAGACGCCGCTCACTGATCTCGCGGGAGATATATGCATAAAGTTCTTGTAAGCGCCGTCGAGTTGTCGCACCGTGAAACCTGGAAACAGTCTGTGTTTTATAATCTGAAGATACCGTAACTCACCATGATTATGGTGTCAAATTGTTGTTGAAGAGTTTCCGAGACACGATTTCAGCCTCTTCTATCCTGAATACTCAATATATTGGCTGTACATGTATATTCTGCCACCTCGGCAATATATTCAACATCACAATGATTCTTCAGGTATATCCTTGAACAAAATCCCAACCCTGAACAGTGTCTTATTTGTGTTCGTTTTGTATTAAGATTTCAAGGTATATATTTGGCGAAGCAAATTAATGAAGGTAGAATAAGAACTAAGGATCACGTTTTTATAAATTTATGCATACATGTACATTAAGCAATTTTGCGGAAATTCTATTAAATTGAAATAATTCATCTGATGAAATATTCACGAAGGAACTTTTCTCTACTGTTGTTGTTTCCACAATTTGATAGGGATAATTACCACAATATGCTTTAAACGTAACTTGAAGTGACAGGAACAATCTGGTTTACATAGGACTGCTGCATATTATATCCTAGAATAACCATACTATTTCGAAACATTTGGTTGTCAAGCACACTTAGCCATGTCGTTCCACAGGTTTCTATCTGGATAATTACTATGGAGTTGCGTCTGTCGCGCCAATTTCTTGTGAAAACTGTAGATTACAAATCTCAACCAATCTATTATTTTAGGGACTTGTCTTATGGTAAGATCACACTATGCTTTATTCTGGTTATACGCTGTGTTTATTTTTGTACCTGACAAATAACGGGACTGAAGAAAAGTACACCTTTATGCAATTCATAACACATTTTGTCATGAACCGTACCGGGTTTCTAATTCATTTGAATAATGACATTGTCAAAACTGTATGGGTCATTACTGCACTTGCGTTATTAGTATTATCAGGTTACAAATGCCCAAGGGAATACAACAGAAACGCTATTTGTATCAGGCGACATTGCACGGTAGTTGTTGTTCCGAGCATTTGTTGCAGGAGTTAAGTCCGGCTGACTGAAATTGCATTTCGACTACAAGCATTAAATCTAAACGGTCCATTCTCCAGGCAATGATATAATCCGATTGGGGTGACTGAAGTAAAACAATAAGTCGTTGGACGCTTGCTAACAAATCAGATATGGTGACTTAGAAGATTCATTTTGCTGATATACGTTCCAATTTTATAGTGTAATGAACCCTAGCACAGCTTCATCTCGACCTCTTATTTATGTGATGGATTGTGAAATAATCTACACAACGAAGTTCAGTTTGGTTATATTAGTTAGCATCGTTAGGTGGCAGCTACAGGATTATCTCATACCGGTCTGACGATCTAGTGTCTATAATGTAATTATCAATCTATTACCAACCAATACAATCAGATTTTCATGACACCAATAACAAAGATAAAATCAACATTTTGCAATAGAAAAAAAGCCCGACCAAATAGTTTATTCAAAGACACACTGGCGTCATCAGGGGCAGACAGTGTGTTACATGTAGTTGTTTCTACTGTACACCCGATGGAACTAGTATACAACTGCCCTAGGGGCAGACAGTGTGTTAAATGTAGTTGTTTCTAATGTACACCTGATGGAACTAGTATAAACTGCCCTTACAATGTTTATCCCACCATTACAATTACAATTTTTATCCAATCCCAGTCAGATAAACTAAGAGCCACTGTGTGAGAGCATAAAATGATATCGACAAACATAAATATTGTCACTGTTTATCTAATACACTCCACATACTCCAAGTGTGAGCTGGGCAAACTGATATTTATAGTTGGTATTGCCAGCTAAGCCTCGTAGCAATGCCATCTAGACATTCCCAAATGCATAAGAATGAACACGACAGTGCTCCAGCGAAGATTCACGCTTAGTAGCCAATTGGAATGTAGTGTCAATCTAAAGATAAAATAGACCTGAGATGAGCCAATCAGGGCCATCGTTTTGTCACCAAACGTTAACTAAAAACAGTTTACCATGTTAAAATATGCGATCAACTGTTTTCACTGATACTAGTATGGGGCTGTTAGTTAAGTGTGTTTTCTTGCCATTAGATGCATGCTTTCAACATTTGTGACTATGCGTAATCATGCATGATGGTGATGGTCATTTAGTCCACCCAAACATGTGAAGTACTATAAATGTGAAGGGCTTAACATGTGTACTGTCTGACAAATCAGAACAATGCTTTGTATCATGTTTATGAGCTGTTTTTGTGACTATATTACCAGCAGCAGTATTACTTATTGTACTTCATTTGATCTTGCATAATGTCCCTAGAACACGAATACTGTACTCAGTGTCATATCTAGAATAAACACAACACAATGCAATGTCGATGCAATGTAATACAATACTAGAGCATTTCGTTGGTTTGATAAAGCATTTGACTGAATCGTGTTTACACATTCAGATATACGAAGAGATTTGATATATGGTTGGGGCACCTATCAACCAGATCATGATGACGTCCTTAGAATTGTTTAAATGCAGCTTAGTCTCCACACATCCTTTACGCAGAAGTTCAGAGCTGGAACGTCTGGGAACAAAGTCCTCATATCTGCAAAGATGTGGTTTTGAAGAGAAAATCGCCCGTTTATACTATAGTTAATCGTCACTCATCTGAATATATCATGATATCGTTTCGTATCATATTTTGCAATAATGTGGTAGAGTGACGATAAGTAATAACATAAAGACCCTAAAAACATAACCGTAGCGTGTTAATGATAGTAAGAGATTAGATTTGCAGATCAATTATCATTTTCGACAGTGTGTATAATTATCATTTGTCCAACCGCCATGGTATATTCGGAGTTTCATGAAAATAGTTGATAAATTCCAGATAGGCTCACACGCAAGAAACTCATCATTTGTGTGTCGTTTCTACGGTGCAATGATTATCCAACATATCTAATGACAGTGACATTTGACATGATGCCACTATGGTGGCGTTCAGAATACTGATGGGCTGTAATATAAAAAGCTACAATTTGAAACGGAAAATCTTCTCAGTTTTCTTGCTCAAATTCTCGTAATACATTCTGGCTTCGCACCATGATATGCATATGCATTGATATGCATTTCGCACCATAAAATAATTTTGATCGGCCACTACTTTGCACTAGATTGCTCGGGAAACAAGAAGTGTAGGATCATGAATGATTGAAACTGAATCATGCCAATGACTCATCAAAGAGAATTGCATTAACTAACATTAAACATGAATATATCACAAAATAACATAATATATTAACACGTTCTCACGAAAATAGTGAGAACGTGTTTGTTTGAATTATTGATAATTCCATACATTCCTAAAACACCTGCATAAGTATGATATAGACATGCCATATTTTAGTTCTCTACTGTCGAACTTCATCAGCTATATAAGCATTATAACTATGGATGTAATTGATTTGTTTTGCTAGTTAGCAGCCGGAGTTGGCTGCTACAGGATTATATCTGATGATATATATTATGACTGGTGACACAATCGTTTATATCAGTGTCTGCAGTGTTCATCGATTCCCAGTGAAATTCTGCAAAAGGTCTGCCAATTCTCCCATTGTGTTAAAGCACAAACGATACAAACAAACAATAAATTCATAAAACGAATCCATGGAAGACGGTCAAAAAGCACAAATGGATACCGACCGACAAATTCCATTTCCAATCCATGGACGAAGATTACAAGTTCAGCATCAGTTTAAGTCTTCCGACGGATAATATCAGTATCATAGTCAGAGCCATGTGAATATCTACTTACGAAATCAAAGTAAGTAGTCGTCGAGTAGTAGTCAAAGTAGTAGTCAAAACCGTTATTGGTCGCCGCATGAGCGGCGGCCTATATCAAATACAAAGTTACTTTAACTTCCGGTGCCGCTTAGCACAGTGCACGTTTTTCCACCTGCCGCTCGCGCACGAACTGATATTCCAGCACAAACATCATTCAATTTTATCAGTTTATTTGACTGACGATCTCACAGCAAGAATTTTGGCCAACGCATTTGTTTCATGCGGCGACCACTTTTGCTACTCTGGATCCCTGACGTTCACTTGTAACTTCTTACAAAATCATTGTAAGTAGTAAAATCTGAGTCAGATCAGTATCAAAGTCAAAGCCAGTTGAGCTCCAATTCCTGAGAAAAATGTTATCTCAATCTCACAAGTTGATACATACATGTACATTTGCGAAATCTAGAATCCACATTTACAAGGCTGTGTTACAATCCAGTCAGTGAATAATACGGCCATATGAAGTTCGGACAGCCTCATGATTAGATTCTAGGCTTTTGAGCAATCCCGAGAAGAAGATTTGATCTTTATGAATCATCCAAATATTCGAAATAAACAGGACGTCCATGTGAACAACATTTCCATATTCATTTCAATATTCACTTTGTGTCGATAAAACAAATGTCGGACAACAAAAAGAGACAGTGACGTATAGATGTAAAAATGTTATCGAATATGCGTCCCGGAAATTAAAATCCTACAGCTGTCATGTTGGATCTGTTCTTGACGTGGGCATCTGCATACAGAAGATGCGAATTGTTAGATTATCCAAACAACAGTTTGACATCAAACTCCAAATTCGATGATAAACAATCGATTTGAATTAACAGTATATACTGGATCCAGGTTCCATTGCAGGGAGCACGTCGGTGTCTAGAAAAACTGTGTATCTCCCGAGAGACAACGGGGAAAGGCAACCGGCGAATTGGGTTATTGATAAGCACTGGAGAATCGGATGACAATGAAGCAAGTGAGAATTCAAGAGAAAGGATCAGGATCTCGAGAGCCATAATTAAATTTATTGTCGTGTTGTGATTTTCGCGTGTATATTTCGACTGACGAGATTATTAGTCATATGTTGTATTCTATTGGAAGCACCAAGTACACAAGTAATTAGATCTAGGACTATATTTAAGATTTTCAACTAACAATGTGCGCCACGACCACTCATTTCTGCTAACACAACAAAACTTCAATGATATCAAAACAATATTGAACACGCTCGATTTAGAAAAATAAAGCACAACCAAACATGTTTGTCCAAAAGTATGATTAGATCAATGGGGGTGTTCAAGGACTCATTCGACAGAGGGCAGCATTGTAATATGGGTCAGTTTTGGCGCCAAATCACTGACGGATAGCGTCTGTAATCACCAATGACTTGAATTATGGCGGTAAAATTATGCTATACTGATGATACAAGAAAAAAAAAACATGAAACAGTGCTGCCAGCTGGCGATTCCAACTATTCCGGAACACCCCCATTATGTTATTGTGTTGCTTTCGTTTTATTTTTGATCGATAAAATATAACACAATATAAAATATCGTACACACATTCGGCAAAATTGCTACATGAACAACTCAACGTCCATTGGTGTTGGGGCTGGGGGAAGGATAGAATCACGTGATTGATATCAATAATATCGTCCACATTAGCGTGTGCTAAATCGCATTATTTGTCTCTGTTGATTTTTGTACTCATTTTGAGATTGTTATCTCGGTGCAATCATATGTACTTGTTCAGCACAAGGTTACTCGGTAGATTGATCAATGACCTCACCGAGGTGATTGAATTTGCACAGCACCAGGGACGGGGGGGATAATGTATATATATGTTTTTATCTATAAGTGAGCGTCCTGGTAAAAGTCTAGTAAAAGCGTATCGCCTCCCAGCAGTGCGTGGGGGTACTTGGAGATGTAAGATAAGGAGTCCTAAGTCATGATCTGCTCCGACAATATCATAAGGTCATTTCAAATGTGATCTTCATGTCTCTATACAACATTCCTCTCAATACCTTGCTCACATTCAGAATAATTCTGAGATCACATCATTTAGGATTGGCAACACATGATTATTCCATTCATGAGCAATATCTCGCGGAACGGTTTTGCAATGATCAAGATTCAATGGGATCACCCATCGGTCGAAACTATTAAACCACTCGCAATATTTTATGGTTATTACAAATGAATTGTAAAACCTTATTCCAACTAATATAATGCCAAAACTAGGTGAGTGTGTTTTCCAGCACACGGGAAAGATCGAGTTTGAACTGGCGGAAGAATACAAGAGAGCACGAGACCGAAGGTCGAGTGCTTTCTGATGTTCTTCCGCCAGTTCAAACGAGATCTTTCCCGTGTGCTGGAAAACACACGAAACAGGTTTTGTTTTTATCACATGCTATGAATTTATGATTCTGAAATATTTGGAAACCAAAACCATGTACATTAGAGAGAAATTGTACCAAAGATTGCAAGAACTTCTTACAATCCTTGATTGTACTCAAGGACACTTGTACTGAGCAGATCGAAGACCCGTAAACATGTGCGTTGCTAGGAAACAGTATAAACAATGCAGAGTACTATCTGGTCGTCAAATACTTTGTATTATGACGTCACGGTGGTTGTACGTTTTCTGCATGGTTATATGTTGCTAAGGTTGAATCGCGTGATGTTTCATTCTCACGTCATAGTCACTCGTGATTTCATTGTTCTTTCAAATCATGTGAATATGTGAAATGTGAAGCAAAATGTGAAGAAAAAAATAGTGCAAACATGATGTTTCCGGCAAAGGTTATCATACTGTCGGAAATCACTGTGTTCCTACTGTTTGTAGTTTCAGATAAAATCATAGCATGTGATAAATTATAATATCCATATTATTTCCAGGAATTGCTCCGATTTCTTGTTGAAGTCAGTATTTTGAACACGAGTGCCGTATGAGAAGAAGGACCGGAGCTGTCGATAGATATGTGTATACTTTGATTTTTCTAACTCGTTCACACCGTTTTTTGCCGATATTTTTGCGATGTTCAATGGTATCGTATTGTAACTTGGCATACTTCACCTGGAGATCAAACGGCATTTTTCTGCAAACTTTCAGATTTCTGCTCATAGAACTGTGAGAGTTAGCAATCTACTGCAATGATAAATTTCCCTGATATCCTGTCGTTTGCATGTCAACAAATATTGTTTTCCTTTGGCACGTGATGGGCGATTCCGTACGGATAATTTGCATAGGGGCGAGAGTTAGGAATCAGGACCGCCCACGCAGGTAAACTGATTCGAAATGACTCGCACGTGCAGGCACCTTGACGATAACTGACAACCCGATCCCCCTATTATGACTAATTTGAACTTGTCCAGTTGGATTCCGTCATCAGTTGTCGAGAATCAAGCAATATGTCGGCGCACATGGTTCAAGCAAATCCTCGCTTGAATAAAACTTTTGCGTTTTGAAAGAAACAGATAGCGTTCCGGAAGGCAGGTTTGTGTAAATTAATTGCCGTTTGTATCACAGATATGCAAAATTCAGTTGAATAGTTCTCTCGAAGTAACTTGACTGAACTAAAGGCAAAAAACGGTGTAAACGAGTTTAAAAAATCAGAGTATAGGCAACAATAATGATGTGACTCAGGCATTGCATGAAACTTCCCTCGGTTGTGTGAAGACAACAATAACCGCAACCCAAGATCGAACCTAAAATACACAGACTATTATATATTAGGATATATGAATAGGATAACGAAAAGGAAAAATGCAGCTTACCCGTCATGAGTAGTGATGAACATCACCACTGTAATGATTGCGTAGTATATAAAAATTAAAACTACGGTTGATATTATATGTACGATGCATGAAACGAGTTCAGCTGCAGGAAATGTTCAGTGAAACATTATATTTTCAGTTTTTCAAATGTTCAGACAAATATTTATAGGTTCAGGGGATGGCTCAGGTGCATAGCTCTGTACCGACAAGTTTAGGTCCGCAGTGTGTCGGAAATCCTTTCCAGCAGGACAAATCAACAACACCGAGATCACGCGTGTTGCCCCAGGACTTGATATATACGGGCTATTTCGTCGGTGATAGGTAGTTGATACCGACGCAAACCAGAAAGGAATTGTGTTAATGAGGATCTTGTGCCCCGCAGAGAAGATATCTTTAGACTTGTCCTGTTTTCCATTTTTATGCTATTACATGAGTCAATGTCTGGATTCTGACCACAGTTTCATACATCCTCGATTTTGTGTGAGTCATATTTGTATAGGGTGGTCATTTCGGCTTGATTCGCTAACAATTACGTAGTATATTTATATAATTTACAAAAATACCAAATTGACACTGAGTTCTATGATTTACAAACTTTGTAATATTGACATTTAACTCGTTGCAAACGTTTAGCTGTATAGATTGCAAAGGGGTCACATTGACAGCAAGAGCGATATATGTTATTCAGGTGACTATTTGGTTTACATGAGACACGTTCCAAATACAGCACAGAATCTGCATTGGAAATGAGTAAATTTCTTGCCACATGAATGATGAATGTTGTGTGATTTTGTCAAGAATGAAGAAAACACATATATCAACAATACACAATTAACAATCGCAATGATGATACGGCCTGAGATACTCTGGCAAAACGGAAGTCACATGAAGCTCCATCTTACACACCTCAACATTGTGTAGATCTCAGTTGGGAGAATAGCGTGTTCACATGGTGCTGTCGAAAGAACTAGGTTTGAACATCTACAATAAATGTTTTTCTCGGTCCAGAAACTGCGAAATTTTCATTCCGCAAAATGGTTTCACCACAGAACCACGAAATTTTCGTCGCGCCAAATATTTGTGATATACAGTAGTCGAAGGAGCAGTGGCGCCAGTTGGCGTATATCCGACAGGGAAAAACCAGGTTTGCCGGGGTTGTTGTCCTGAGGGGGTAATTTGCAACAACAGTTGCTCATGTGAGATGAAGGGACAAATGTGTCAATTCATCTGATATTATATATATATATTGCATGCCTAACGTAGGTGTTATGAAAATTACCATTCTGTGATCAAATTTTATTTTTTACCCATATAAGCTGAAAATTTCATGTAGCTGACACCGATACAACTGAAGCAACAAAAGTATTCCCATCTAGGTAAGGATAAACAATAGAACGGAATGCAATGTGTTTTTACTATGTATCAGGGTCCTTTTCTCTTCACTATTGTTTTGAGTATATTAGTCTCATATTGTTACACTGATATTTCAATGGTGTCAATCCACACCAAAGCAAATACCAGTGTCTGTATAAATTAGAGTTTGATGGACACATTGTGTTCATTTACATGTTTGGCGTTCAAAAAAAATGTATTTATCCTCGGTCAGTTTCTTCGAACCATTTCAGTCGACATTCAACAAGACATCGGAAACATAACAATCTAAATCCAATCATCTCGGATATACGACTTACAGCCATGTGAGAAGGAACGCTGACCAATACACGACTGACATCAATGTGTTCAAAACATTCTAAGCAGACAGAATCACAATAGGGGGTTATCAAACATCATTCAACAGGGGGCAGCATTGTACTATCAGTCCTTTTTGGCGCCAAAATCCTAAACGGATATCGTCTGTAATCATTAATGACGTACATTTTGGCGGGAAAATTACGTTTATATTGATAACGCCATCAAAAACAGTAAAATGACGTTTTTACATTTGTCAGTTCTGCCAGCTGGTGATTGCAGATATTTCTGATAATCCCTCATTAAAGCGACTATGTTCAGTATCATATTCGTTTCAAATTGGTAATTTATTGGCTATGAATCGTACTGTACACAATACATACATGTATTCAAAATCATCTAAGGAAGATGCTTTGTGTATATTGGACGAACACGAAGCTCACACACTGATACGTATAACAGTTATGCTCTATCGGACATCTGCGGAAATGCCATGCACTCACTGGTGAAGAGCTCATGCAATTACGATGTATATGCATATATTATGCAGTATCATATACCACATCATATGTACTTATATGATTACATGGATAATAAAGTTGGTATAAATCCATTCCATGTAAAAAAAAAACATGTGATGCACTCGTAGAAATAAAATAAAAACACTGAATATAGATAATGTCATGATATTGATATTTCACGGTCTAAACCGTCAAATATGTACGAGTCAATTTATCCAGTCCATGAGAAGGGACGAACAATTTGTAGTTGTACTCGTCGCAGACACTTATGTCTGACGTCCAATATATATTCATAATGCCACTCGAAATTGTCTATAAACGACACGACATCATAGTGTGAAGTGTGTTGTCGCATGTCAACTATGAATGCATATGTGAATTTGATATCAAACACCCGTCATCCATAAAAAAAAATCCACGGTATTCATAAAAAGAAATAAAAATATTGCCTGTTGACTATGTGGATTTAGTGAACTCCCAAAGGTGATTATGCACCTTTCGAACCAGAACTGACACTTTGACACATGTGATGCACTTTCCGTGTCTCTTTGGACAGGAGGAACATCTCAGGTGAAGGGGAGGTTTTTGCTGATAGGTTGTGTTTGCCACATCACATCTTAGCAGTAGATGTCTGGCTGATACCAGACAGAAGCAAACGTGATTCACACAGTAAGATCAGACTTCAATACACAATCATATACATGAAATGCTATTTTGTCCCTGTCCTCCTATTACTACAGTCTATATTCAGACATCTAGGTAGGCTATCATTGTAACAAACAACAACATTATTCCAAATTAGATGAAAATATCAGTGCATGAAGTAGATTGGCACTGCAACAAAATATGCATAGATTAGGTCTATACAACATTTGTTCCCATATATTCAATCATTCATTCGATATGGTCCAATCATGGTTGATTGTTCACGTGACAAATCATTTCCACTTTCTAGACGTCTAAGAGTAGACATGCCACGTGGCTGTGGCGTTGTGCATCGCAATTAGTGCTTTTTCCAGTAGTGTCATTCTGCATATTCAGAACTGTCCGTATAGTGTCGATATTCCAGATTTGTGCAACATCAAAGGCGCACTGTGTCACATCTCATTAATGCCAATGATATCCGTATTCACAAGAAACATTGCACCCTGAGTAAAACATATTGGATGATGGTTCGATTGCATGCGAGGTGATCTGTAAATTATCGTCTATTTTATGGCTCTTCAAATATATCATGTCAGTTGTGACAAAAGTTATTTGTACGTAAACCGAGCACGGTGCACATATATTTATAGCGGTAAAATAAATAAAAAATTGAAATATAGCAGTTGATATATTATATAGTGAAAATATTATCACTACTTATGTATTATGTCTAAAATTTTATATATAAAATATTACATTGAAAAATTAGCCCAAGGGCTAAGATAGGTTACCGGACAATATAATTATAATAGCTATTTTGTCTCGCGGCCTTCAAATAAGGTCACGGTCAAATTTAAAGTCACGAGAGTATTCAGCATACATGATTTCCTATACGTTCACAATTGATTACTAAGTTGTAAATTCATTATAAGAGATATACTAGTCATTATGTCCTGCGACCTTGAAAATGAAATCAAAAGTCAAATTAAAGGTCATCAGAATATTCAGCATATATCATTTGTTGTATGTCCACAAAAGAATCCCGAGTTGTAAATTTCATAATAAACAAGATATTAGCCAAGTTGTCCTGTGAGACCTTGAAAATGAGGTCAAAGGTCAAATTCAAGATCATGACAATATTCAGCAGATATCAGTTCCTATCTGTCCACAATTGATACTAAAGTCAACAATAAGGGAAATATTAGCCATTTTCTTTGACCTTGAAAATGAGGTAAAAATTCAAATCCAAGGACATCACAATATTCGGACTATATCATTTCCTATATGTCCACAATTGATTTATCATCTATAAATTCGATAATGAGCGAATATTAGCCATTTTGTGCTGTGACCTTGAAAATGAGGTCAAAGGTCAAATTCAAGGTCATCAGAATATTCAGACTATATCATTTCCTATATGTGCACAATCGATTCCTAAGCTGTGAAGTCAAAAGTAAGCGAGATATTAGCCATTTTGTGCTATGACATTGAAAATGAGGTTAAAGATCAAATTCAAGGTCATGACAATATTCAGCATATATCATTTCCTATCTGTCCACAATTGATTCTCAAATTGTAAAGTCGATAATAAGGGAGATATTAGCCATTTTGTTCTTTGACCTTGAAAATGAATTCAAAAGTCAAATCCAAGGTCATCACAATATTCGGACTACAGCATTTCCTATATGTCCACAATTGATTCATAAGATGTTAATTCGATAATGAGTGAGATATTAGCCATTTTGTGATCTAACCTTGAAAATGAGGTCAAAGGTCAAATTCAAGGTCATCAGAATATTCGGCATATGTCATTTCCTATATATCGACAATTGATTCCTAAGCTGTAATGTCAAAAGTAAGCAAGATATTAGCCATTTTGTGCCTGACCTTGAAAATGAGGTCAAAGGTCAAATTCAAGGTCATCCAAATATTTGGCATACATCATTTCCTATACGTCCACAATTTAGTTCTAAGCTGTAAAGTGGATAATAAGTGAGTTATTAGCCGTTTTGTTCTTTGACCTTAAAAATGAGGTCAAAAGTCAAATTCAAGGTCATCAGAATATTCGGACTATATCATTTCCTATATGTGCACAATCGATTCCTAAGTTGTAAAGGCGATAATAAGCGAGATATTAGCCATTTTGTGCTCTGATCGTGAAAATGAGGTCAAAGGTACAATTCAAGGTCATGACAATAATCAGCATATATCATTTCCCATGTGTCCACAATTGATTCCTATTCTTTAATCTCAATATTAAGTGAGATATTAGGCATAATGTGTCCCATTATAAAGCATAGGAGAATTTAACATGAGAAAGTCCCATTTGGGACCTGTCGAGAAAATGGACATGGCCGCTACACGCAGACCGGCGATTCAGGGGCAACGGAACTTATACACATCACAGAGCACTCTTTTGTAATAAAAATCTCAAAACTGTCTAAACAGTTTTTGAGAAAATGGCCGCCAAAGTTAGAAATTGGCCATTTTTCGTCGAAAACGGCCGCCATTTTTTTAAAAAATGCGAAAATAAAAATAAGAACCCTTTTCAAAATATTTTTAGGCATTTTTGTGCAAAATTCAGGAAGATTCACCCGTAAACTTGAAGACGCCGACGACTGACGACTGACATAACGCCATGCCAATAAAAACGCACGACCGTGTAGACACACTAAATGGCATACATGTCGGCATACACAACATACATGTACAAACATGTACCTACAGATAGTATGTGGATTACATGTCAGATTCAGATAGCATGACCAGATAACATGTCAGATAACATGAGCGTACTAAGTGTGATGAGACCCTATGATCTAAAGTTGATGCATTGTTAATGATGACCTTGACGATGTGTCCACACATCATGAAAAGCTCATGAAGCTCGTGATATCATCTCCAGGGCGGGGCTACATGGACTGGAGCGTATCCTCTTGATCTAATAACGGAACATGAGTTATAATTTTCTCTGTGAGTACACATTGATTGAAGCGTTGGAGGATATTACCTGCCTTGCATTCCTTTCCGGTTGTAAAACTACTAATCGGGTAATTTACACTTACTTCAAATCATGAAAATATGTTCACTTTATTCTGACATCGTTTTTTCAATAAAATTCTACTCTGATTCCATTTTTGACCAGATGGACTCGAACCCAGGGCCTCTCGCACAATGGAGGTAAGCTCTATACTGTGAAAGTGATATCCTACTAGCTTGAGTTTCACACATATGGGATAGGCAGTGTATTTTGGAGTTTTAGAAGGATGATGTATTATGTATGTGTGGATATGACTTGGCTTTAGTAAGAAAAAGGCCGGAACTGTGGTCCCAATGCACTAGTTATGACCTGCCTAAGTACATAGAGATATTTCTTCATTATATACTTTTTAAATGTATAATAGTGTGTCAGCCAGGTATGAACTTTATCGTAACTTGCATCTCGGAAGAGTATGTCGATCGGGTTCTAAAGACAGTATGCTTGAAGATATGGTTTGGGTTTGTGTTATGAGTATATAATATTATTTAGTCATGATGCACGATGACTACATCTTTTTGTTCAACGCGCGCGTGCCCGCAGACGACCACAACCCATGTTCAATAAAATGTTTCCATTCATCATGTGTGATGAAAATAAAAAGTATAGCCTATTTGAAAGAAGCTGTGAATTGCATTGATATCTCAATCACATTGTTGATATTGCTGCATATTTCCATTTGAATACTTTACTGCGCGCTAGTTTTATATTCTGAAGTATGTGTCGTGAATGTCATTATAAATATGACAGATGTGAGGGCGAGATGGCCGAGTGGCTACGTGCGAGCGCTTAGTCGCTCAATTTGAACCAACAGCTATCGCCGGCGTGGGTTCGATCCGACGTCGGGCAGCATGTGCGGTAATTGTAGGGGAATTTTCTCCCTGCCCTCACACATCTTACACAATGTCCCCCCCCCCCCCGCAAAAAAGGAAAATTGATCCATATCTCCCCCCCCCCCCCCCACATAATTCCAAGTCATTCCCGCATATTATGATGAAACACATAGGCCTACTTCAATCATATTCCTAATAAGTAAACATTTTACTTATACAGATACGCCTGATAAAATTATATTGAACATCAGTAAAATATCCTTAAAATATTGGATACTATGAGGAATATCTGCATCTGATATATTATGATATAGATAACACATGCATACTGAGCAAATTAAAAGACCAGTTTAAAATAAAGAGGTTTCGCAACCCAGCATGGAACACCTTGTCATGTGATAAAACACGTCAAATTACGGTAAATGTAGTCGTGGTATCGCAGTATCCACATTACGCCAAAGAAGGCCGCACGCAAGGTTCCACGTCCATGCCCGCACGAAATGGTGCACAGAAAACTGTGCTTTCCAAAATACGCGTCATTGCGGTAAAATTTGCTTTGCATTCTGGGAACGTGGATTTCCATCGGCTCCGCCATTTTGACGTTTTTTCAGACGAGCTGAGCACTCTACGTAATTTTCTCAAACCTAACACATCGATTTATGCTTTATATATCTGTGGAATATTCAAAGTTTGCCGTCAAATCGAGAGATTTTATGTCAAGGACGAAGAAAATCCTCATTTGAAGTAGGTGTACAAACGTTTACGCCCAAAAACGGGCGTCGATAGGTTGGCGTGAAACCTCCACAAAAAAGTCAGCACATAGACATGTAGAGAGTTGGGGGCTTCGCCCCCAACGCTCTAATGTCAAAAAAAAAAACATTGTAAAGGGATGTAAAAGACCCCTCTGAGAACGACATGTACCCTGGCAGTGACCACTCTCAGAGGACTAAATTCCAAACTGTGAAGCGCTTTGAGAATGTGTGTAACGTTGATAAAGCGCTATATAAGAACCGATTATTGTTATTATTATTAATATTAGATGGGAGTGTAAATTGGTCGTGATTGTAAATGTGATAACATATCAGATACCATGACCACATGGCGTCAGTTGCTCAGTGGTAGAGCATTCGCCTCACAAACTGGTTCCATCGGTTCGATCCCAGGTCTCGCTCACTGGCGAATATAACACCTGAAATATTGTCCTTTGGCCCGGAAAATACATTGAAACTCGCTGCTGGGTGAGGATTTTGGTTGCTGCACCGATATCCTCAGCGGTGGTGATGGGGAAGCTGATAGATATACCGTGATGTGTTTCAGTGCGCTAAATTCTGACAATGCAGTACATACACAACACAAAGGAGGACTCCACTGGAAATAGATGTACTTGCTCGCACTATCGTGGAATATCCTGAATAAATCTATCTAACCATCCATGTAAACACTGATCAAAGTAGACTGATCAAACATTCAGAAATGAAGCCCATTGGTCGTCAGCAGTAGAACTCTTCTAGCCAAGATTACTTTTTATATGCAGTGCCACTGAAACGTATCAAAGAACAATAAAATGCGTAAAATGTCTTGAGTTAGATCTTGAAGTAGGTACTTGGTGAAAGGCTATCGATTTGTTCGTCAGCACGATTTGAATCTCTGTTGCATGAAGTAATGTCCATTAATTTTGTTGTTCTAACCCTGCAACATTGAATATGGGTAAAAGCTTTCACTGTAGTAGTATACATAACTCATTAAAACCCAGTGTTGGTTTTATCAATGAATCACGAATCCTTCACATATTGCAGTGAATACAAGACATTAATACTAAATAAGTTATTGTTATAACGCGTCAATATCCAATAATCATGACGGGTAATAATTGACGAGTCGTAAGATACTAAAACACACTGCAATAGGCGAATAATTGTTGTATATTCAGAAAGGCATGTCCAGAATACAACATACACGATCCATGCACATGGATGTGTTTTTCGAATTTGTCATAATGATTCATAATTTCATTTATACTTGAATATATTTAGCACTTCGAGCACATATCAAGGAACCGATTCAATTGTGCAATCCCCAGAATTGATTCAGATAAGCCACATACTCCATAAACTATTTCATACATTTTATACAAAATTGTTTAGCTTTTTGACAGCTCCTGTTTTCTATGAGACGCTCGCCCTAGACTCATTTTGGAAAAAATCTCACGTTTATGAGTGGGGTGGCTCGACATATCAGCCGGCCACATTTACGGAATCGGCGATAACTGATTTTCAACATGAGGACAAGAACAATTCATTCTCGTTGTATTATATTAACGTTCTCGCAACAAATATATATGTACGTCATATGTCACGCACCATATCGAAAAGAACTGGGGTATATCTGTTTTGGATATGGCCATTACAACATTCGATTCAAAATGAACGGTAACCTTGACAACATGTCAGTGGGCGTTCACTAGTTCATAGCACTATACAGCGACGAGGTCCCCGATATAGAATATGCTGCACTCCACTTCCTGTATGAGTTGTGCGCTAATGGCATGGTCAATCCTCGCTGTCGTGTCAGCATTGCCATGCGATATGAGGACAGGTATATGACCATCCTCAATAGGGGAACTGTTTACACTAACTGATTCATGAAGAATTCACATTATATTGGGAAAGCTGTAGACATTGTGTGGATCGACGATAGGACAGGTTGCTACTATGTTATATTTTGTTTATTACATGATATAGATTATGTTGAATAAAAAAGGAGAGGTTATACTCTGATTTCTCGGTAACACCGTTTTTTTTTTTGCTGATATTTTTGCGATGCTAAATTGTATCGTGTTATAACTTGGCATAGCTTATCTTGGGACCAAACGGCAATTTTTTGCAAACTTTCAGACCTCTACCCATGAAACTGATAAAGTAAGTAATCTACTGCAATGATAAATTCCTCCTGAAAACTTTTCGTCTGCATGTCAACAGACATTACATATTTTGAGAGCATGACGCAAGAGTCTATTCGGATGATTTACGCAGGCAGCGCGGGTTAGGAATAGGACCGTCCCAGCATGTAATTGGTACATATACTGCAGCGCACGCCCCCAAAGTACGTAACTTATCGACTTGAATTACGCAATGAACAAAGCAACCTCGCTTAAATCGAAATTTTGTGTTTTGAGATAAACATGGAGTGTTTGGGAAGCCAGGTTTGTGAAAAACTATTGCCGTTTGCATCATAGACATGTAATACTAGTATTCAGTTAAATAGATCGCTTGAAGTAATTTACCTGAAACAAAGGCAAAAAACGGTGTAAACGAGTTGAAAAAATCAGAGTATAACTTGAAATACACAAGAGTGTTTTTGTTTTCGTCAATAAATTCCTCATTAGCAAATCAACAAAACGATCCATATTTTTTTTCCTGTCGTCGGTTGACAGTGACGCATTCGCCAGATGACGCTTCTAGTTGTACTCGAAAAAGTCATTGGATATCGTTTTTCGTAGCTGTGTAAACAACCATATCATGTGGTATGGTTTTTATCACATGGATTTGGGAAACAGCAATTTATGTATGGAATATACGGAGTGGCGTTATCAAAAGATAACAAACCAAATAATATAATAAAGTGGGATATGGCATGCTGTTTACATCCTGGAGCTGACGACCATTCGTACAGCTGTGGGTAAACAGTGGGAAACCCGTTTGTAATCCGTTTCTTTCAAGTCAAGAAAGGGAAGAACAATTAGTTCACTGCCGACGTCCAATATATATTCATAGTGCTATTGGAAAGGTGTCTATAAACGACGGGACATCATAGTGTGAAGAATGTTATCCCCTGTCAGCTGTAAGTGAATATGTAAATTTTGTAATTCAACCCCCGTCAACCATGAGTAGGTATCCATGGAAATAAAAATAATACCTGTTGACAATGTGGATGTAGTGAACCTCCATGTTTAATTATACACCTTTCAACCAGGACTGACATTGTGGCACGTGTGATGCACTTTCCATGTTAATGTAGACAGGAGGAACGTCTCGGGCGGAGTGGATAGGTTGTGTGTTTGACGTCAAATTTGCAGCGGATGTCTTGCTGATACCAGGCAGGAGCAAATCGTAATCCACATACATTGTAGTAACATCGGGCAATTACCACACAATGATATACATAGCCTGTTGGGTTGATACCCCCAATTATTTGATGCATTTAAATCAATGTTAAATTGGGCAACTTCGGGTGTGCATTTCACCTTTCCAAAAAAAATTAGGGCTTGGCGGTTGATAGGGTATGACAGTATAATCATAATGCTTTTAAAATGTTCCTGTCACTACAGAGCATGATAGTACCAGTTTTTTCATAAAATGACGCTGAACAGGACCCCGTATTTAAGCCCTGGGCTTATAATTGGGGAAAAGAGGTTGTGTCGAATGAAATTTAACTCCATATATAGGCCCATGCGCTTATATTTGGGGAAATATTATTTTACGATTTTTATTTTGGACGCTTGAATTTACAATGGATTAGACAGGAAAGCACTTCTTATATGCGTAATAACTATATTTATACAAACATTTCAAGATAGAATATCACAGATATTCACTGTCATATTAGACGCACGCATGACGAATAAAAATGTACACATATACATGCCTATATGTATGTACCGGATAAAATCCAGCTGGTGACGTGTATACCGTAACGTACTATAGTAGCCCTATGCAAGGCATATACGTACGTCTTTTATCAATTTCATTTCAGTAGCTTATTCTAGGTCTTATACCCCCGTCACACTGGACTGGCGGTGCCACTACGGTACCACAACCGTTTTCAGTCAAAACCGCCATCACCGTAGTGACACCTCCAGTAAGGTTTTCGTATTTTTCTCCTCTCATCAAACGTGAGTTTTTGTTCACGGTACTACTGAGGATCCAGGGAGGAAGCACGGCGGCATCACTGCGGACATGGCGATCCTACTGAGTTACCACTACGGTTTGGTTGGAGGTTCCATGGCGATCATTGACGGCAGTACTACGGTGTTGGGGGAAGCATTGAGGGGCCACTGAGGTGCTACTACGGGGATGGCGGTGCTACCGAGGTGCTACAACGATGGCACTGCGGCAGCATCGCGGAACGACACTGCTATATAAAAGGGAGGTGGTTTTCGGTGAAACTCATTACTTTTTTTGCTGAAGACGTGTACACTACAGTAATTATGCCGAAACGTACCACAACAAGGGGAAGAGCTAGAAGAGGAGTCTTCCCATGAGGATTGCTTGCTCATCTGGCAGCAAGTTTTGCATGACGATCAGATTTCTGTTATCTGCCATTATTTTTTTATCAATGAATTGATCTGAAGTGTTTCAAAACTTTCAGAGCACTTGAAATTTATTCAGAAAAGCAAAGCTTGAATTGATCAATGAATCAATGAATTGATCTGAAGTGTTTCAAAACTTTCAGAGCACTTGAAATTTATTCAGAAAACCAAAGCTTTTATATATGCAAAGATTTGACCGCAGTAGCACCGTGCAAGACCCTCAGTGCAAAATCCGTGCAACCGCAGTGGAAACGCCATTGCCGTACAGACACCTCAATAACACCGCCACCACCGCCGTGTGAACGCAGTGGCATCGCAGTAAGATCGCCTACTTTTCTCGAACTCCTCATTGAGTCCGCCGTGGCACCCCCATACCCGCAATGCTCCCGTGATAGCACCTCAGTAGCACCGCCATCACCGCCACTTGATCGCAGTAGGGTCACCAGTTTACTTTTCTGGCGGTTGCATGGCGGTCTTACTGAGGATGCATGACGGTTATGGAGATGCTAATGAGGTCCTTGTACGGTTCCACGGCGGTTATGGCGGTGCCACGACGATTCTACTGCGGATTGGCCCACTCACGGTGGCACTGCGGAAGTTTTAAACATGTTCAAAACATCCGCCGTGCCACAGCGAAGGTCCGCGGTGTTGACAGTTTTCCGCGGTGCTACGGCGATCAAACGCGATTTACATCGTACAAGCCCCGCCGTGGCACCGCCATTCCAGTGTGACCGGGGTATTACTAACATCAACTACGTTTTCCCCAAATATAGGCCCAGTCCTGATGCTAGACAAACTCTTATTCCGTTTATAAGCCCATGGGCTTATACAAGAGTAGTAGTACTCCCTTTGTATTAGCCCATGGGCTTATCCAAAGAGGGGCTTAAATTCGGGGATCCCGGGTAGCCCGTTTTCAGATCGCAATTGCCGACCTATACTCGTTTACACCGTTTTTTTTTTTGCCTTTGTTTCAGTCAAATTACTTCAAGCGATTTTATATTTAACTGAATATTACATGTCTATGATGAAAACGGCAATATATTTGCGCAAACCTGGCTTCCGAAACGCTACATGTTTCTTTCAAAACACAAAGTTTCGATTTAAGTGATGAGCATTTTCATTGCTGTAGGGCGCTGCCATATTGCCTTGTTCATTACGTAATTCAAGTCGACAAGTTCAAGTTAGGTACTATGGGGGCGTGCGCTGCAGTAGATGTACATGCTGGGACGGTCCCATTCCTAACCCGCGCTCCCTGCGTAAATCATCCGAATAGACTCTTCTGTCACGCACTCAAAATAAACAATATCTATTGAAAAGTTTTCAGGAGGAATTTATCATTGCAGTAGATTACTAACTTTACCAGTTTTATGGGTAGAAGTCTGAAAGTTTGCAGAAAATTGCCACTGGTTCCCAGGTGAGCTATGCCAAGTTATAATACGATACGATTTAGCATCGCAAAAATATAAGCAAAAACCGGTATAAACGAGTTAGAAGAAGCAGAGTATAGCATACAGCAAAACCTTTCTCTACTCCAAATCCCGGGAAGTACCATCGGGATTTTTACTTTCCTCAAAACCAGACTTCCACACGCGCAAATTAAACCAGCACGTGGATCAATATCGCTTCGTGTTGTGTCCCTGGGCAACCATAGAGATGGCGACATGACGTCACTTAAGAGGGAATCCGCAAAAAGGCTTGTTAACAAGTTAGAAAAATCAGAGTATAAGGGAGGTATCCGGGAAAAATATGTTTTATATCTTAGATATTAGCCATTTTGTCCCGTGACCTTGAAAATAAGTCACTGGTCAAATACAAGGTCAAGAGAATATTCAGTGTATATCATTTCCTAAATGTCCACAATTGATTGCTAAACTGTAAATTCAATAATAAAAAATATATTAATACATTTGTATTGTGGCCTTGAAAATGAAGTCAAAGGTCAAATTGAAGATCATCAGAATAGTCAGCATATATATCATTTCCTGAATGTCCACAATTGATTCTCAAGTTGTAAAGTCGATAATAAACGAGAAAATAGCCATTTTGTCCTGTGACTGAAAGTTAGGTCTAATTCAAGGTCAGGGGAATATTCAGCATACATCATTCACTATGTTCACGTACACGATTGATTCCTAAACTGTAAAGTCGATAACAAGCGAGATATTAGCCATTTTGTGTCTGACATTGAAATAAGGTCACAGGTCACTTTAAGGTCATGGGAGTATTCAGCATACATCATTTCCTATTTGTCCATAATTGGTCCCTAAGCTGCAAAGTTGGTAGTAACACTTTTTTGCGAGAGCTCTACATATGTCACAATTCCATTCCGATTTTGATTTGAACACAGAGTATGGTATGGTCGCGACACCTTTCGATTTTGGTTGACATAGCAACCAAAATGGCGATTGACGACATATTTTGTAATAAGATCAGCCCATTCAACACACGTGTTGAATGTTTTGTGTGCGTTCTAGGGGGTGACAATTTCACAGGAATCTCCGCCATATCAATACGACATGTTGAGCAATGTTCATGTAGAAGTGGTGTTGTGGGTGTTGTGGGTGGTTCGATAGTCTCACACAGATGGTTTAAATCTTTATTGAACTCCACATAAAAACCCCAGGAATTGGTGTTTTCTATGTTCGTGTAGACGGGATAGATTACTGGATGTCTGGTGTTACATCCAAACTTCAAGAATTAGGTATCCAGGTTCAATAATGTACCACAATAATAAATTGTGTCATCCAAACATCGATTTGAATGGCTTATAATTCTTCAAATATTATGACCAGAATATGTTGTGGCAACAAGTATATTTTGTCTGTCACCAGTGCCAGTCTCAGGTAAAAGTGAAGTTTGTCAACGGTCAATGTACAGGTATAAAAATCAGTCAACCTTGCATGGCCTTTACTTTCATTCCAGCTTTCACACCTTCAGATTTCATGCACCGTGCGCTTGAGACCATGCAAAATATTAAGGCTGAACACATTGAATTATTTACACAATTTTTTATTTGCATTTGTTATATAAGTAAAATATACCAATATTACATTTAAGTAAAATATACCAATATTACATTCATACACGAAATTTATTGTTTCCCAGAGAGATTAGATAAATATAATTAAGTTAATGAGTTAACAATGTTAAATATCCAACTCTGATGTTTGACATCATCCCATTTCGTTGTAATTTGAAAACAACTCATGTTGAATACATGTAGTGCTGCTCAATGCGTTACCATTGAGCAGCACATTAATTTCACTAGTCGATTATTGTTCATAATTAAAATAGTTAAGTGACGTCACAAAAAGTGAGTCATTGCCACGAGTTCTGGTTTTTCTGTGAAATATTTGGTAAGAAATACCATATATTTGTTAACATTGGTAAGATGTTACTTTGTTACTTGTTAACATTGTTGATATTATAGAAATAGCTAAGGCTGGAACTTTAATTACTGACATTGGCGAAAAACACTGGGCATCAATGGGATACATCCACGTGGTCGTCAGCGACCAGGAAACGTCTAGTTGATTTTATGTCTTATGTCTATGTAGTATATCTCAAACACTACACACTACAATGCACAAAACTGAATAACATACAAGCCAGTATACAGACCATACGATATTTACAGACTTTTACGGGCACAAAGTATGTGCAGTACATGAGCGTACTCTGTGTGATGAGACCATTTGATCTAAATTTGGTGCATTGTTAGTGATGACCTTGACCATGTGTCTGCGCATCCTGTATAGCTCATTACGCTCGTGAGATTATCTCCCGGGGCGGCACTTTGGTCTGGAGTATACTGTATTCTTTCTATCTAACAATGGAACAGAGATACATTAGCCTCGGTGAAGAACACAGTACAGAACGCGTCTGAGACATGATTGTCTTTTCAGTTGTGACACTACCATCAAGTCATTTAGACTAACTTAAGGTCATTCAGACAATATTTCTGATTTAATTTGACACTATCTCGAATTTCACCCATATTACAGAGACTGTATATTTACTGGGGCTTTGAAAGGATTATATATCATGCAATGATCTTATGTACGGATATGTGCATTAGAATGTGAAGGCCAGAATTATGTTCGCAGTGCACCAGTTACATTGTGGACCTTCGTAAAGACAGGATGATCTTGTTAATCTTATACGTTTAAAAGTATGTTGCTTATTCAGTCGCCAGTTCGGTATTTGGAACTTGATTTCAACTTGTACCTTGAAATATTAAATGTCATTCGGGCTCGGGAGGCAGCATGCTTGAAGACATGGTTTGAGTTTGTATCATGAGTTTAGGGTGCATGGTGATTCCTTCTGTTGAAATTGCCCAGCACGTGCAATCAAACCCATTATACACGTGATATCTCAATCACAATCTTCTGTAGAGGATGTCGATATTTACCGCGTGTGTCCATTCAAATATTCTATGGCTAGATTGTTCTTATTACTCTAAAGTATGTGTCGTGAATGTCATTAGAATATGGCAATTGGGAGAGCAAATTGGTGATGAATGTAAATGTTGAATTAGAAATAAGGCCATTTGTTATTAGCAATATTCACTCAGAACTTAAGCCCATCTCGCAACGAATGTGTTAACCGGAATATATCATAGTACAATGAAATGCCGGTAAGATCTTGTCTTGGATCTTGAGAGTAAGCACCAATTGAGATCGTTATGTTCGTCAGCACGATTTGAATCGCGGATCAATGTCCATTAATACGTTGTTTCATCAACGAATTACGAATGCTCTTGAAATACTGCACATAATACAAAAGAATAATACTGATAATGTTAATACTTGACCTTACCATAATGTCATTGTTGTATTGTGATTGGAATCATAAGCATATGGTCGTTGTTGAGAGCTGTCAGTAATACCACCACCAGAAATTTCAGAATCAGAGCAAGGAGAGTTCAGATCACCGCAAGAAGTATGTGTTTCAGTATTTTCAGTGTGTTCACTGACACATCACCACCACTGATAACATGCACAGGCTGATGTTCCAGATCTGAAAGATATGTCAAATATGTGTGAAATAAAGTATTGTTCGCCAAAATATTTAGAAATAGTTATTTGGTTTTTCAAGTGTGTGCTCCGATATTTGCCCGAGATCCGGAATATTATCTGGAGCACATGCCGGGATAAAGGGCAAATATCGGGGCACATAACTGAACCGTATCGAAAGGTTCTGAGGCACGAAAATCTTCAAAGTATCAAGCATTCTTTGACAGTGATCCATGAATGTAACGTCACTTGGATGAAGGTGCTGATGGATACGCTATGGATCCAAAACCCATGGATGATTTATTTTCAATAATTGTAATCACCAGATAAAAATGTTAAAAGAGCCTTCGAGACAGAGGCAGAGGATGAGACGTGATGGGCAGAGCAACCATCATCAAAACGTTTGGTGATGGTAGTAAATCGGTAAATTTGCGATTTACTACCGATAACTCATAACTAGCATATACCATTATAAAACAGAGCAATATTCGAAATTATTTTCGAAGGGATTTTGTGGTAGTTAATAATGGGAATGCTGCTCGTCTTGGGTCAATTTGTTTATTTCAGAAGTCAGTTTGGGTCAAAAGATATTTTCTGACTAACAAGAAAGCGTTTCAGTAGGGATACCTGGTATATTTCGTTTATTTAGCACAATATTGATACATGTATTTCACAGTCTAAAATCGCCAAACATATACAAGTCTATTAATTTATAATATGGTCGTGAAGTGCATGAAGGGAACAATTTGTAGTTGTACGTGTCACATACACTCACTGCTGACGCCCAATATATTCATAGTGCTACTCGAGAGGTATATAAACGACGGACTTCATAGTGTGAAGTGCTGTCAGCTGTGAATGAAATTGTTAATTTGATTTTAAACGCCCGTCAAACAGTGGGTATCATTTGAAATAAATCTACTGCCTGTCAACTATGCGAATGTAGTGAACCTACATCTGCGAATATACACCTTTCAACCAGGACTGACATCATGGCACGAGTGATGCACTTTCCATGTTTATGTGCACACGAGGAACCTATCAGGCGAACTGGAGATTTTTGCGGATGTGGTGTTTTTTACAGGTCACATTTGCAGTAGATGTCTTGCTGACACCAGGCAGAAGCAATACGTGATCCGCATAGTGAGATCAGGAGATCACTACACACTCACATACATGGCCTGTTATTTTGTCAACGTCCTCCTTTTACTACAGTATATATTTACACATCTAGACCAAGAACCCGTTTACCAAGCAACATTAACAAGCACAGTTTAGGTGTACACACACCATCTATTCCCACATATTCAATCCTTCATTTGATATTGTTTACGTAGCGAATCATTTTTCAGACGTCATGCTCAGAGTGAACATAAGCAGTTTCAGAGATGTAGTTTTGTATGCTCAGAACTGGCCATATATATTGTTGAGTCTCTGACCGAGCCAAAACTGTCTTCCGAACCCCAGGCTTCTCGCACACTATATTATGAAAAGGATATCCTCCTAGCTAGAAATTCACACACATACCAAAAAGATTATTCATTTCCTCGGGCTTTGTGAGAGAGATATATTACGCTATTTGTCGTTTGTATGGATTTGACTTGGATTTAGTCACATGAAGGCTGGAATACCTGTGGACCCAGTCCACTTGTTGTATTATGGACCCTCCTAAACACATGGAAAGTTTTGAATTGACGTATCTTGAGATATAATGCATGAAAATATGGTTTCGGTTTGTGCTATGAACATATCATGCATATAAGGAGTCATTTTGCATGATTTTTGTTTTGCTGCACTTGTACACAGATCAGCACGAGTACTTAAAATCATGAGCATCAATTATCATGCAAGTATATTCTATTTGTAGGGAATTGTGAATTACTTTTTCATGTTTCAGTCACACTCTTCTTGCATTTTATTTTTCATGCTAAAATATATATGTCATGAATGTCCTCATTTGTTCATAATATTTGGGAGAGTAAAATAGTGATAGTTGTGAATGGAAAAATAACATGTCCTAAACTATGTGTCTTGAATGACATCATAAACATGAGAGTTGGAGGAGTTAATTGGTGATGATTGTACATGATAAACGGGAGTAAATCGGTGAGTACACTGATCAAATAATTGAAACAGAGGGTCATTTATCGTTCGCGTATTCAATTTTGAAACACCTGGAAACGACTAAGTTTTATATCCACTTAGACTTTTCATATCAAAGTATATGAAATGCGTGGTAATATCTTGTTTTAGATCTTATGAGTAAGCACCACATGAGATGGACTACCGTTATGTTCGTCAGCACGATTTGAATCTCGGATGCATAGATAAATGCCATTAATTTGTTGTTTTAACCCTACAACATCGAGAAGTTCGTGGGAAGCTTTCACTTTGATATTATGCAGGATCCATTAAGAAACAGAGTGTTGGTTTCATCATTGAATCATCAATGATCTACACACTGCGGTGAATACATAAGACTAATGCTAAAGTCTGTTCATAAAAAAATTATAACTGTCTGTTTTACCGAATATTCTGAAGTATAACGATATATGCACTCTTTCTGTGACTGATTGGTGGTGTGACGAATCCTTAATACTACTCGTCCACTGAAAACATACCATTTAATCCATGTCGCATTTTTTTAATCCTTATTGAAAATAAAGGAAAGCGCAGGATATGATACTTGGACCGCATAAGGGATAAAACACAAGATGACACGGTTGAACGCTTCAGTGACCCAAACGATCTTCCAACTGCCTGCACTCCCAAAAGCGTATGCGGCAAGGCAGAACATAGACGTGGAATCAATACCCAGTATTAAGTATTCCGAGCAAACAAAACAGGGTCCGTTATCCAATCTCATAGTCCGGGGACAGAAAGTCATATCAGGCATACGAAGTGAGAGAAAACAAAAATAACAGGGAAACTCACGAACCCCCCAAAATGGCCATTAGGAGGTGAAATCAGGTGTTCCGGAAAGAGTGAGCATTTCCTGCCCCACTAGTGGCACCCGTCATGAATTCCCCAAAATTAACATGAAAATAGATCTAGTTGCATGGCAGACATGGATTTGCTGTATTTGTCAACCAGATCATGATGACGTCCATAGAATTTCTTAAACGCAGCTATAAGTCTTGGTAAAACATATCCTTGTCGCAGCAGTTTAGAGACTAGCTGGGCACTTCGATAGACAAAGTCCTCATATTTGCAACTAGCTCTGGAATAGCGTATAAGTTGAGAAACAAACACACCATATGCCGGTGACATAGGAATGTTGCTGCTTAGAAAAGGGAAATTGACTATGGAAAAATTGAAATCATCACGTTTGTCATATAATCTAGTTGACAGGTTAGAATCATTATCAATCTCCAACCTCAGGTCTAGATAGTTGGAAAAATTAGCGGAGTCTGTAGTATCTTTAATTTCAAGTTCCTTAGGATATATGACATCCAAATAATCACCAAACTTGGGATTATTTAGCGACAATACATCATCTATGTATCGGAAAGTGAAATTAAAATTACATGTTAGTTTCTTAGAACCTCCTCGTTGTAAATGTTGGATAAAATCTGATTCATATGAGTATAAAAACAGGTCTGCCAATAATGGTGCACAGTTTGTACCCATGGGAATACCAATAGTTTGTTGAAATATTCGACCACCAAATTCCACAAAAATATTATCAATCAGAAAATTAACCATATTTATCACATCTATTTCAGTATATTTGTATGGGGCATCAGAGTCGCCTTTAACAAAATAAGCGGTATTATATTTAACTACAATATAGTGGTACCGACGTTGTCCTTTTTTAGAGAAAAATGAATTATTGATTAGTTTTTTAAGCTGAGACTTCAGTTCAGAATGAGGTATAGTTGTGTACAAAGTGGAGAAATCAAATGTTTTGATAGAAGTTACTTTTGAAAGTGTGTGAGCATGTAGGTATTCCAATAAAGATTTGGAATTTTTTAATATCCACATTTGGTTTACACCACTTCTAGAATAGATGGTTTCAGAGTACTTTTGGAGACCCTGTTTAATTTTAGACAATATAACAGTTAATATTTTTGAAAGGGCTTTGGTAGAACATGATGCTGAACCTGAAATATATCTTCGTTTGTGTGGATTTTTGTGCAACTTTGGGATCCAATATAAGTTTGGTAGATTAGAATCTTTACATGAGGTAGTAATACCAAACGAATGCAATACGGACACATGATTTGATAAGATATCCTGTTTGGGCACGGTAATGGCTTGGTATGTACTATTGGAATTAGTATTGTTGGCAATACCCAGTTCGTTAAACAGACACTGTATATAGTATGCTTTACAAACAAAAACAACATTATTAGAAGCTTTATCTGCAGGGACAATGACGAACCTTTCTTTAAGTTTCAACAAACTATTAGTAACCACGGGATCATTGAAGACAGAGCTGTATTTAGTACTAACTGACTTTGACAAAACATTAATGCGTTTGTTTACCAATGACCTAATCTGTTTGACCCATTCTGACAGAGAATCAGTTTCTGCCTTTTCTCGCTTTGTCCATTTTTTGGCATGCTCCTCAACGGCATCCATGATTAACTTGAAATTGTATCTCCATGAAAACGACATGGGCTCTCTATATTTGGGACCTTTGGACAAAATGTCTTTCAATGATTCATTCTCCACTATATTGAGGTCGCCTGAAATAACATGCCCAACTGGATCGTGTATGAACGGAGAGTTAATGCAAGTGCAGGAGGGTGGGTTATGTAAGAGATCATCAATATCCAAATCATTCAATGTTTGTTTGTAGTTGAATATCTTGGAAGCAACAGATTTGGTATATGAGTAGGATATAGATGGAGCGGCCGTGTCAGTGAAGTATGATGGTACCTGATGGTACCATCATATGTATGATGGTAATGATGGTAAATTCGACGAATTTACCATTGTAAAATGCCATTTGATTTTGGAAAAAAACGCTCTCACTAAAATCACATTTGACCAAAAGATAATGTGGTATAAAATTGCCAATTAATTCACTGCCTAACCTGCATTAAAATTTATGTGCATGTGTATTGTACTTTTTGAGATATTGCAAATTTTCAGCGTTTTAGTTTTGATGAACAGACTTTAATAATAATTCATAACGCTTCAATATACAATAATCATCACTGCTCAAGGAAGCGATACACAAACTTGCATGTGCATAAACCAGCAAAAAGACAAACAATATGGTTAGCGTCAAGAAAATAAAAAACTCAGATTGTAAGACAAAGAATTGTTGAATATAAAGAAATTATTATAAAAAGAAATGAAAAGTCCAGAATAGAAGATACACAACTCATGCCCACCGGACGAGTGAGATGTGATGAGTTTCTCGAAATTGTCAAAATGACCCATAATTCCATAGGCGACAGGGGCGGGTATAGGATTTTGGTAGGGGGGGGGGGGGGGGCAAAACTTAAGGGCCCCAGCAGCTGAAGGTTTATGCATCCCCAATGATGTATTCTAGAGCTCTCCTTGGTCCAATTTCATGGCCTTAGAGAGTTTATGAATGCCTGATCTGGGGCGGATCGAGGGTTCTGAATGAGGGCCAAAATGTGAAATGTCGCGAAGCGAGTTGGCGAAGGGGCCCCAGAAGCTGAAAGGATATGCATGCCCAGGTTTTTTAGAGGTTTCTTTTGGTCCATTCCCCATTTATCTAAGAGTTTTTGCATGGCTAATTCGGAGCAGATTTGAGGGAAGGTTAGTTTGTGAAATGTTACTAAGCCAGGTGAAGCAAGGCCCTGTCGGCCGGGGGTCTGGGGCCCGCTGAAGGGCCCCCGACACTGAAGGTTTATGCATCCCGAATGGTGTATTCTAGGGCTCTCCTATGTCCAATTTCATGGCCTTAGAGAGTTTATGAATGCCTGATATGGGGCAGATCGAGGGTTCTGAATGAGAGCCAAAATGTTAAATGTCGCGAAGCGAGTTGGCGAAGGGGCCCCAGAAGCTGGAATGGAATACACGCCCAGGTTTTTTTTAGAGGTTTCTTTTGGTTTATTCCCCCTTCCCCTAAGAGTTTTTGCATGGTTATTCGAAGCAGATTTGAGGAAAGTTTCATTTGTGAAATGTTACTAAGGCAGGTGAAGCAAGCCCCTGTCGGCCGGGGGTCTGGGGCCCCAGACGCTGAAGGTTTATGCATCTTCAATGATGTGTTCTAGGGCTCTCCTTGATCCAATTCCCATGGCCTTGGAGAGTTCATGAATACCTGATCTTGGGTGAATCCAGGCCGCCGTCTGCCAAGATATGAAATGTCGCGAAGCGAGGTGGTGAAGACCGAGGGTCTGGGACCCGCT
Source organism: Terebella lapidaria (assembly GCA_949152475.1). NCBI lineage: Eukaryota > Metazoa > Annelida > Polychaeta > Terebellida > Terebellidae > Terebella > Terebella lapidaria. The sequence goes on from OX424555.1 coordinate 77,706,203, forward strand.
TCAGGGCCCCAGAAGCCGAAGGGTTATGCAGTGGTGTGTTTTATAGGTTTCCTCTGGTCCATTTCCCATTCCCCTAAAGAGTGTTTGCATGGCTGATTCAGGCAAATGAAGGATTTTGAGGGAAGGCCTAGTTCTGAAATGTCGTTAAGGAAGTTAAAACAAGCCCCTTTCGGCCGGGGATCTGGGGCCCGTTCAAGGGTATTCACGTGCTAATACAGCATCCCAGAGCTCTCCTGGGTCTAACTATCAAGCTTAACTCAACTCCCATAAATGCATGATCACTGTAGTTGAAACAAAATATGGCAATATTACCATCAAAGGATTAAGTGCATTTGGCTATTCAATGCTCTCAAATCATTTATAGAAGGTGAAGGGCATGAAGTGCTTTCACTGACAGCAGGTGGGCTGGCTATAGAGTGAATACACTGCTCGCGACATGGGGCCCCAGAAGTTAAAGCTACTTCCCTGTGTCTTTATCTTGAAAACACTCCCCTCTCTTTTCCCCCCTTTTCCTTCTTTTTTCTCTTTTTCCTTCGTTTTTTTTTTTGGGGGGGGGGGGGGGGGAGGGGGGGCAAGGCCCCCTAAACCCGCCCCTGGGCGATGTATACAGGCGCAGAACGGTCGCCATTGGTTATGGGTGTGACCGTACACAATTGAATCGACCTGAGCGAAGACAGCAGTGTGGAATATAGCAATATACATGTAGTACTTAGCTAGAGTAATATAAAACGCAAGATTTCCTATACAAATACATACAATTGTCATTTATAACGTGGCATTTCAAGATAACTTGCCTGTCGGCGCAATGGTGTCCACACGAATTCAAATTCGTTGGATGTCCTGTCATTTTTGGAGTCTTCATTTCGAGTATGTTATCTGTGCTCACTCGAGATTTGTAGGAAAACAAATCGATGCTCACGCGGAAGAGGAAGGAAACATTTTTCATTCAGCAAATTCAGTGAGCTTTTTGGTGACGTTGTTATTTATCGGACATTTGATCCATTGCATTCTCTATTATCTCAGCAGGACAAGATGTCGACGTTTAAGATGATCGATAAGTTAACTCTGTCAGTGTGATAATAAACATTGGTGTTTAGACAGTCTTGATTGATTGAATCATTCGCTTGGTTACGATGTTCGTTAAATGTATCGGTGCTTCTTAAAACATTATAACTTCCTTCAGAAAAGTGTGAGCGATGGTTGTCGGTAACAACCATGGTTTATTTTATGCCGCATTCATAATTATGCAAGGTGTCTCTGGCTGCATCGATTTATGTTGATTTATAGATATATGTAATATCTAAGATATTGCAATGTATTTTGAAGATGGTAAATATGGAAGTATGCATCGATCACCGACGTAACCTGTTATTCCTAAATAACTTCCATCATAATTCATTATGGGGTTTTCTTCCAATTTGAACTGGATAGTATCTTGTTTCTGAATTCAGAAAATGCATTGCGATGTTCATACATATAATACGTAATACCATTCACTCTTAAATAACGGGCGTACATAACGGATTTTCAACATGAGAACTATGAAACGATAACAATTCTTTCTCACTGTATTAACGATCTCACAACAAACCTCATAAATACATGTGATTGTCACACGATTGAAAGGTACTGGTATATGTCTGTGCTGGGTACGGCCATTAAAACCTTTGATCCAACGCGAACGATAACCTTGACGACATGTCAGTGGGCGGTCATTAGCTCATTACACTATACAAAACCGAGGTCCCCGATTGAGAGCATGCTGCACTCCACTTCCTGTATGAAAGCTGCGCTAATGGCGTGGTCAATCCTCGATCTCGTGTCAGCAATGCCATGTGATATGAGGACACATATGATCATTTTCAATGGGAAAACGAGAAAATGTTTATTCATTGTATAGAATTCCCGATTATATACTTACATGTCAGGAATTCCACCTCTTCTTTAACCACATCTTACTGCCCTCTGACAACATGCTACAGCTTCCCCAATATTAAATACAGTGTGGTATCGCATACCATGATGTCTTTGAGCTGATAGTGATTCCTTCAGCTGGTGTCTAAGACAGTTCTGACGAGGACATGGTGCTATTTTCTCCACAAGTCCATTTTGCCACAAGAAGAGTCTAAAACTAAGACAATTTTTATTTCGAAAACCATGCCTGTTAACTGCTGAAGGCGTTTCCGGCCATAAATGTATCTGACAAGCTCGGTGCCAACTGTCAGCGTGAGAAAACACGTATATCGAGTTAATTCAAAACTAAATTCATTCAATACCTGTCTCTTTGGATACTCAAGATATAACAAGATTATGTTCATGCCATGAGGTTTTTCTTTTTTCAATTTTTTTCGAGAACCGGTTTATGTATTTGTTTTGCATAAAAGGTGTGCTTGTACCATATTTTTTTCCCTGCAACAGTAAAAATATAGATTTATTCAAAGTCTATTGGACCTACAATGGTTGATTTAGGACACCGCGGAAAAAAAATTGCCGTCATTTCGAGAAAATTGTTTACAACAGCAAAAAAACATTGTTTTTTATCTCGTCATTTCGAGGTAATTATCTCGTTATTTCAAGATAATTATGTCGTTATTTCGAGATAGTTAAATCATCTCGTTAATTCGAGATAGTATCTGATTATTTCGAGATGATTATGTCGTTACATTGAGATAGTATAGTTATATAGGACTCCAAAAAATACTGTTTACTTATCTCGTTATTTTGAGATATTTACCTCGTTATCTCGAAATAACGAGATAATGATCTCGAAATAATGAAACACTATCTCGAAATAACGAGATAAAAATACAATATTTTTTTTTGGTTTCCAACATAATTATCTCAAAATAACAAGATAAAACAATTTTTTGCACGTCCTGAATCAGCCACAGTATGGATCAAATAATGAGTGGAAATTAGTAGTTGATAACAGAATCAATAAAAATAGTCATGTAATAAAAAAAAATCATAAAACAACTAAATACATACAATAAAATGCTTACTTCGAAAACTTTGGCAGATTCTCGCTAAAAAATATATCAACGATATAAACTCGTATTGTTTCTAAGCAAGAGTATCTGTATTGCCACGCATGCTACTCCCTAATCTGTTTGTCACGAAGCGGTTCACTGGGGTGATCTGCTGTTTTACTCAATAACAAGTTGAAGGCGCTCGTATGGAAAATTAGGTGTCATTACTTCCACGGCAATTGATTATGCTAGTGTCGAAATTTACAAAATCATTTAACGGACGACTCTCTTCCTCTCCTTGTTATCAGCCAGTGTTAGTATAACGACCAAAAATTATCTTAAAAACGAATCTGTAAAGTATTAAGTTGCTAGTTGATTGGTTTGTAGCTTTCACAGTTGAACGCCTGATTTTTTTCCTGCAAGATTGCAATCCTCGACAGTCCACTAATACAGCCACTTTGGGGACGCTCATCGACTTGCACAGAATTGAAATGCGGCCGTTGCTTGTAAAATACCATCATCGCAAAAAAAAAAAAAAAAAAACACGCGGGAGGTTTGGGACGACGCGCGCGGGGACGTGTACCAAAACTTTTTTTTTGGCCTAAGCATAATGGTCGTTGTTGAGAGCTGTCAGGAATACCACCTCCAGAAATTTCAGAATCAGAGCAAGGAGAGTTCAGATCACCGCCAGAAGTATGTGTGTCAGTATTTTCAGTGTGTTTGTCAGTTACAAACACATCACCACCACTGATAACATACACAGGCTGATGTTCCAGATCTGAAAGATATTTCAAATATGTGTGCTGAACTAAAGTATTTTTCGCCAAAATATTTAGACATATAACCTGGTTTTTCAAGTGTGTGCCCCGATATTCGCCCGAGATCCGGATTATTATCTGGCGCAAATGCCTGGATAAAGGGCAAATATCGGGGCACATAACTGAACCGTATCGAAAGGTTTTGAGGCACAAAAGTATCAACCATTGTTCGACAGTGATCCATTAATGTAACGTCACTTGAATGAAGGTGCTGATGGATACACTATGGATCCAAAACCCATTTATTGATTGGGATGATTTATTTTCAATAATTGTAATCACCAGATGAAAATGTTAAAATAGCCTTCGAGACAGAGGCAGTAAATCGGTAAATTTGCGATTTGCTACCGATAACTCATAACTAGCATATACCATCATAAAACAGAGCAATATTCGAAATTATTTTCGAAGGGATTTTGTGGTAATTAATTATTGGAATGCGGCTTGTCTTGGGTCAATTTGTTTATTTCAGAAGTCAGTTTGGGTCAAAGGATATTTTCTTACTAACAAGAAAGCGTGTCAGTAGGGATACCTGGTATATTTCATTTATGTAGCAGAATATTGATACATGTATTCCACAGTCTAAGACTGTCAAACATATACAGGTCTATTAATTCATAACATGGTCGTGAAGTGCACGAAGGGAACAATTTGTAGTTATACATGTCACATACACTCACTGCTGACGCCCAATATATTCATAGTGCTACTCGAGAGGTATATAAACGACGGACTTCATAGTGTGAAGTGTTGTCAGCTGTGAATGAAATTGTTAATTTGATTTTGAACGCTCGTCAAGCAGTGGGTATCCATTGAAATAAACCTACTGCCTGTCGACTATGCGAATGTAGTGAACCTACATATTCGAATATACACCTTTCAACCAGGACTGACATGATGGCACGAGTGATGCACTTTCCATGTTTATGTGCACACGAGGAACCTATCAGGCGAACTGGAGATCACATTTGCAGTAGATGTCTTGCTGACACCAGGCAGAAGCAATACGTGATCCGCATAGTGAGATCAGGAGATCACTACACACTCACATACATGGCCTGTTATTTTGTCAACGTCCTCCTTTTACTACAGTATATATTTACACATCTAGACCAAGAACCTGATTACCAAGCAACATTAACAAGCACAGTTTAGGTGTACACACCATCTATTCCCACATATTCAATCCTTCATTTGATATGGTCCAATTTCGGTTATTGTTTACGTAGCGAATCATTTCCATTTTTCAGAAGTCATGCTCAGAGTGAACATGTGCAATTTCAGAGGTGTAGTTTTGTATGCTCAGAACTGGCCATATATATTGTTGAGACTCTGACCAAGCAAAAACTGTCTTTCGAACCCCAGGCTTCTCGCATATTATGAAAAAGAGATCCTCCTAGCTAGAAATTCACACACATACCAGAGAGGTTATTTATTTCCTCGGGCTTTGTGAGAGAGATATATTACGCTATTTGTCGTTTGTATGGATTTGACTTGGATTTAGTCACATGAAGGCTGGGATACCTGTGGACCCAGTCCACTAGTTGTATTACGGACGCTCCTAAACACATAGAAAGTTTTGAATTGACGTAACTTGAGATATAATGCATGAGAATATGGTTTGGGTTTGTACTATGAACATATCATGCATATAGGGAGTCATTATGCATGATGTTTGTTTTGCTTCACTTGTACACAGATCAGCACGAGTACTTAAAATCATGAGCATCATTTATCATGAAAGTATATTCTATTTGAAGGGAATTGTGAATTACATTTTCATGTTTCAGTCACATTCTTCTTGCATGCTAAATTATATGTCATGAATGTCCTCATTATTTCATAATATTTGGGAGAGTAAATTAGTGATAGTTGTGAACGGAAAACTAACATGTCCTAAACTGTGTGTCTTGAATGACATCATAAACATGATAGTTGGAGGAGTTAATTGGTGATGATTGTACATGATAAACGGGTGTAAATAGGTGAGTACACTGATCAAATAACGGAGGGTCATTTATCGTTCGCGTATTCAATTTTGAAACATCTGGAAACGACTAAGTTTTATATCTACTTCCACTTTTCATATCAAAGTATATGAAATGCGTGGTAATATCTTGTTTTAGATCTTATGAGTAAGCACCACATGAGATGGACTATCGTTATGTTCGTCAGCACGATTTGAATCTAGGATGCATAGATAAATGCCATTTTTTGTTGTTTAAACCCTACAACATCGAGAAGTTTGTGGGAAGCTTTCACTTTAATATTATGCAGGATCCATTAAGAAACCGAGTGTTGGTTTCATCATTGAATCACCAATGATCTACACACTGCAGTGAATACATGAGACTAATGCTAAACTCTGTTCATAAAATAATTATAACTATGTTTTACCGAATATTCTGAAGTATAACGATATATGCAATCTTTCTGTGACTGATTGGTGGTGACGAATCCTTAATACTACTCGTCCACTGAAAATATACCATTTAATCCATGTCGCACTTTTTCAATCCTTATTGAAAATAAAGGAAAGCACAGGATATGATACTTGGGCCGCATAAGGGATAAAACACAAGATGACACGGTTGAACGCTTCAGTGACCCAAACGATCTTCCAACCGCCTGCACTCCCAAAAGCGTATGCGGCAAGGCAGAACATATTCGACGAATTTACCATTGTAAAATGCCATTTGATTTTGGAAAAGAACGCTGTCGCTTAAATCACATTTGACCAAAAGATAATGTGGTATAAAATTGGCAATTAATTCACTGCCTAACCTGCCATAAAATTTATGGGCATGTGTATTTTCAGAGTTTTAGTTTTGATGAACAGACTTTAATAATAATTCATAACGCTTCAATATACAATAATCATCACTGTTCAAGGGAGCGATGCACAAACTTGCATGTACATAAACCAGCAAAAAGACAAACAATATGGTTAGCGTCATTAAAAACAACACTGTCAGATTGTAAGACAAAGACTTGTTGCATATAAAGAAATTATTATAAAAAGAAATGAAAAATCTGGAATAGAAGATACACGACTCATGCACACCGGACGAGTGAGATGTGATGCGTCTCGAAATTGTCAAAATGACCCATAATTCCAAAGGCGGTGTATACAGGCGCCAGAACGGTCGCCATTTGTTATGGCTGTGACCGTACACAAATAAATTGAATCGACCTGAGCGAAGACAGCAGTGTAGAATATAGCAATATACATGTAGTACTTAGCTAGAGTGATATAAAACGCAAGATTTCCCATACAAATACATACATTTGTCATTTATAACGTGGCATTTCAGGATAACTGTCGCCTGTCGGCGCAATGGTGTCCACACGAATTCAAATTCGTTGGATGTCCTGTCATTTTTGGAGTCTTCATTTCGAGTATGTTATCTATGCTCACTCGAGATTTGTAGGAAAACAAATCGTGGCTCACGCGGAAGAGGAAGAAATCATTTTACATTCAGCAAATTCAGTGAGCTTTTTGGTGACGTTGTTCTCTATCGGACATTTGATCCATTGCATTCTCTATTATCTCAGCAGGACAAGATGTCGACGTTTAAAATGATCGATAAGTTAACTCTGTCAGTGTGATAATAAACATTGGTGTTTAGATAGTCTTGATTGATTGAATCATTTGCTTGGTAACAATGTGCGTTAAATGTATCGGTGCTTCTTAAAACATTATAATTTCCTTCAGAAAAGTGTGAGCGATGGTTGTCGGTAACAACCATGGTTCATTTTATGCCGCATTTATAATTATGCAAGGTGTCTCTGGCTGCATCGAGAAGATTTTATGTTGATTTATATACTGCCCGTCAAAAGTCTGGAATCGCTTTATCATATACATGATTGACCAGGCAATAATCAGTTTACAATGACAAATAGCATACCATCATGTACATCAATTCGTTTTGTACGTTTCTACCATGTTCCCTGTAAATAATGCATGCATGAGTGGAGATAATGGACGTTATCAAATGTGAGGTTAGATAAAAAAAATATGGCAAAATTTCACGGTTTTTTAGGGACATTTTTTGCAGTCAATTGTATCACAAACACCATTATAACAGGATGTTTCCAATTCATTTACAGGTATCATTACTGTTTTCCAAAAACGTTGTTCTCATGGATAAGATAAATACATAAATAGAAATAATCATAAGTCTAGGACCCATTTGTAAATAGCAATGCTGTGAACAATATCACAAATTTAACAAATGTGTCGCACACGGCGTAAGGATGAAGCAATGAACAAATTCAACAATTCAGCAGCGGGTTACTCCATCATTGGCCTGTATGCAAGCATTTCATCGTGACTCGCATGATCGATATGATCTCTGGATATCATATTGTGGAATACGATCCCATTCGACACTGAGTGCTATGCCCAGTTGCATACATTGCGGGACGATTGACCACAAAACATTGCCTCCCAAGAACGTTAAATTTTGTCATATTTTTTATCCAACCACGCGTTGAATAACTTTCATTATCTTCATCCATACATGCAATATTTACAAGAAACATGATAGAAACATGAAAAACAAATTTATGTGCATTTTGGTGTGCAATTTTTCATTGTAGACTCACTATTGCCTCATCAATGATGAATATGATAAAGCGATTCCAGACTTTTGACGGACAGTATAGATATATGTAATATCTAAGATATTGCAATATATTTTCGATATGGTAAATATGGAAGTATACATCTATCACCTACGTAACCTGTTATTCCTTTATAACTTTCATCATATATTCATGATGAATATTTGTCTTCCAGTTTGAACTGGATAGTATCTTGTTTCTGAATTCCGAAATTGCACTGCGATGTTCATCTATAGAATACGTAATGCCATTCACTCTTAAATAACGGGCGTACATAACTGATTTTCAACATGAGAACTGTGAAACGATGACAATTCTTTCTCACTGTATTAACGATCTCACAACAAACCTCATAAATACATGTGATATACCACTCACACCATTGAAAAGTACTGGTATATGTCTGTGCTGGGTACGGCCATTAAAACCTTTGATCCAACGCGAACGATAACCTTGACGACATGTCAGTGGGCGGTCACTAGCTCATTACACTATACAAAACCGAGGTCCCCTATTGAGAGCATGCTGCACTCCGCTTCCTGTATGAATGCTGCGCTAATGGCGTGGTCAATCCTCGATCTCGTGTCAGCAATGCCATGTGATATGAGGACACATATGATCATTTTCAATGGGAAAACGAGGGAATGTTTGTTCATTATATTGAATTCTCATTACATGTATATACTTACATGTCAGGAATTCCACCTCTTCTTTAACCACCTCTTACTGCCCTCTGACAACATGCTACAGCTTCCCCAATATTAAATACAGTGTGGTATCGCATAGTATGATGTCTTTCAGCTGATGGTGATTCCTTCAGCTGGTGTCTAAGACAGTTCTGCCGAGGACATGGTGCTATTTTCTCCATAAGTCCATTTTGCCACAAGAATAGTCTGAAACTACGACAATTTTGTTTTCGAAAACCATGTCTGTTAAATGCTGAAGGCGTTTCCGGCTCTGTATGTATCTGACAAGCTTGGTGCCAACTGTCAGCGTGAGAAAACACGTATATCGAGTTAATTCAAAACTAAATTATTTCAATACCCGTCTCTTTGGACACTCAATATATAACAAGATGATGTTCATGTCATGTTATCAACCTCTCATTTTAACATTTTACAGACTTTGCTGATACTGGACTCAGAGATTGAATAACGAACTCGCTTCTGATGGCTTAGAATATTTCAAATTGGATTATGGATCGATGTCTGATAGTTAACATAATCAATTACGATTGCTCGGATTAAAAACTTACTATTAATTTCATGGTCATGGAGGAACAATATATACACCTAAGACATAATAACAATTTGATAACATAATTATTCACTGACTAATGGACGAGATGTCAGACATGTAGACACAAAGCATATTATGAATATAATTTGTGGATTTATCTACTTCTTGTAGCTACATGTACTAGACCCTCAACTAGCTATCAGTCCTCAACATGCTTGGTCTTGCTTTACATCACAACTTGGAATTCATGTCGAGTCCCTCACATGGGAAAAAAAATTCTTATTTTTACCAGAACTCTATATTTGTAACAATGTATATCGAATGACGAATGAAGAATGTATTATGTGATACTGTTAGTAATAATCGCCTTATTTGCTTTTGTGTTACAGTTGCATTTCATGTGTCAATGTTTGACTGTGTATAAATGGTAAAATATCACAACGGAGCTTCAACATTTCTCATAAGGTTGGGAATTACTGTTGACTTTATCCCTCCTCCGAGAATGCTAATAAGCGACCAGTCAAATATCCTGTGTTCTTGCGGGTATCAGAGTAAATTGACGTGTGCTGTTAACGTCGATGATGTTATTAAACTGGCAATCGTCGGTCATTTTTTCTGATAATGAAATAGCACATTGTGATTGGTTTGGACAGAGTCACGTATAATTTATTAGAATCGTCGGCTTATTAGCAACCTGATAACTGCAGTATCGAATAGGTTCGTGTTCGGTGTGATAATGGGTGACATGGGTTTGGATCTGAAACATAAATGGAAGCTCTGCTTCGGGTATTGCACGAAAACTTTCAGCGATATTTTTATGAAAAGTGAGTTAATTTATTTCGGTGTTCGGTGTAATTTTACCAAAGCAATCCACACAGTGAATTTCCCCAACCGATTCTCCTATTGTTATGTAACATGTAACAATATATTCCATCATGAAAATATCAAATATTGGAGATAAAAAAAGATGCACACGGCATTTATAGTCGATATGAACTGATGGATCCCATATGTGTATTCCCATATAAGCTTCAATATGCCCAAGATGTTTATATTCAGTTTTTTGACATTAGAGCGTTAGGGGCGAAGCCCCCAACCTTCTACATGTCTATGTGCTGACTTTTTTTATGGAGGTTTCATGCCAACCTATCGACGCACGTTTTGGCATGTAAGCGTTTAGATACCTACTTCAAATGAGGATTTTCTTCTTCCTTGACATAACATCTCTCGAAATGATCGATGTGCTAGGTTTGAGAAAATTACGTAAAATGTTCATTTATCTAAAAACGTCCCAAAATGGCGGAGCCGATGGAAATTGACGTTCCCAGAATGAAACGCAAATTTTAGCACAATCACGCGTATTTTGGAACACAATTTCTGTTCAGCAATTCGTGCATGCATACATGCATGTGATGTGACATTTTTTGGCATTATGAAGTAAACGCAACGATTCGTCTGCGATGCCAGGGCTACATTTACCGTAATTTGACATATTTACAATTAAGCTGGTGTTCTGTGCTGGATTGCGAAGTCTTTTTATTCCTGGTATTTTAATTTGCCCAGTAAAGGCATGTGTTAGGCTATATCTGATGATATCAGATGCAGATATTCCTCATAATTTCCAGTGTTTTGAGGATATTTTAATGAGGTTCCATATCATTTTTGCAGGCGTATCTGTTCCATTGATCGATTTTAAAATAAATGTTTACTTATTAGTAATATGAATGAAGTAGGCCATGTTTTTCATCTTAGTATACGGAAATGAATTCGAATAATGTAGGGGATAAAATTATGGCTTCTCTTTTTTTTTCGGGGGGGGGGGGGGGTGGGGGGGAGAGGGTAACGTTGTGTAAGATACATTCAGCTGTCGTGGTGTTGATGATGTGCTCAAGCTCTAATGTCGTCTTCCGCAGTTTGCTGCATTTTCTTGTTTAAAATAACACGGTTTTATCATTCATGGGGCTTTATTGTAGGAGAAAACTGATTCAACAACCACATTAACACATATTTATCGTCATGAGCCTTATTTGATATGCGGATATGTGACTAGCGACCATAACAATAAAGTTATGTCATTATTGGTGATGATTTTCTCGAGATTGTTTTGCACTAACGGTCGTTGCCTAGCCGGTAGCAGTAATGTGTAGTTACTTAAAGATGTGGGTTACATTCGGGTCATCCGGTACGTTTGGTGTACAATGAACTCGGTTAACTGTTAAATAACCAGTATTCAAGTATTTATTAGGAATCCACATTCAGTTTACACTTCTGAGGTTGATCCTTCAGACAAGACATCAATAAGAAAATGAGTATGACAGTACAAATAAGTACAAGGTAAAGTATAATGAGAATATAATAAACATGACAAGGTAAAACATAATATGCAGGCCCACCTTGGATGAATGAGTTTGACAAACACTGGCGGGTGGGAGTTACTACTAGTACAGAGGAACACTAGTATGAACAGAGGAACAGTGCTGGAATTACTGAGTAACATATGTACATGTAGATAACATGGATATTACACGGTGGAGCTGCCCACAATATATTTTATGCACCTGGATTTGAACAAGGATAATGATGGTTGTTGTTTAACACTTTCTGGGCTATTCCACTGCTGAACACCACGAGTGGTGGGAGATTTCTGGTGACTGATGAGTCTGAACATGTTGGAGGTTCGAGACCTCGTACAATAACTATGTGGTAGACTGGTACACAGAAATGGTAAATAACCTGGTGTAAGGTAATGAATAATTTTGTACATGAGGGAACATTTTACCAGGATAAACCTTTGGCGAACATTTAGCCATCTAAGTGTAGAGGTCAAATTTAAGCTGTACTATTCCGCGCAGAATAATTGTAAACAAATATCCTCGAATCAGACAAGTCATTTATCCAGAAAGTAGTTTAGTACATTGGAATTTGTTCAAGTGACCGTGTTATAAATGTACCCAATTTTTCATTTTTACCGGAACGGTGATCCTCAACACGTCCTTACCATACGTGTTCTGGCCATGATCGGCGGATACAATCTAACCCTTTGTTGGTTGACATTGTGCCATATCTGACGTCCGATACACTTGGGGCTAGGTTGTCGTGTCCGAGCATTGAACACCCTCTTCTGGCGAGCGAGTGGTCGATCCTAATCAACTTACACCACTGGTTTGTGCTTTGTACATCTCGTAACGAATTTATCACCACATACACTGTACTTCCTAAATAACTTCATCATCCAACATATTTCCCCGTTCTACAATACATGAGAAAAGCAATATTGCAAATGTTATATCGAGTAGACTTTTTTCATCCTGAATCGTTCTGGAGTATATTTGCATATTAATCATACGCCACTTCTCTGACATACTCACACATAATACTGTTATGATCATATTTTCCGGTTAGTTCCACAAGTGAGTCAGGTATAATCAAGCGACAGCAGATCCCCACTCGATCTTCAATACAGGCTCATACATATTGAAATTATAAATATGACTGAATGAAAACCTTGGTCCTAATATCAGGACATTTTGTCCCAGAGTGGAGTGCCACATCACACTAATCTCCTGGTCATCTGTGTCATTAACTCTGCACACCAACCACAACCCCAAAAGCTAAACCGTAATGGAATCTCACCTTTTTATGGTTGTTTAAAGCTAGATAGGATTTCCACGTTCCATTTGTCCGGGTTTTTGAGCGCGATTGTTATATGCAGTCCAAACCTGATTATGTTTAAGTGAACTACACGCCCTGTTCGCATGCGTGATTTGCTTCTAAGAAATCTGGCACTTGGTTCAACACTAATAACATTTTTCATTAATAATAGAATCAATTGGGTTAAATACAAACAAATAAATACATCAATTTTGGAACGAAAACAAAGCCCGACCAAATATTTACAGGCAGTCCCACAGTGGGATAATCAGGGGCAAACAGTTTGGTTCTCAGTAAATAGTGGGATACATTCTGTACATTTTGGAATGATTGAAAAAGTACTTAAAGTTGGAATCAATTTTAAAATCAGCCAAATTTAGCATTCTTGTTTGTCACACAAACTTGAAAGTACATCTCGAGATAGTCGGAAATATATAGGAGATAAGCACAGTTCGACAACAGATACTCAGAAAATTGCCGTTAATCGTGCATGAAAAAAGTGGATAGAGAATGATCGGCTTGTCTACATTGCCGGTTGCCACAGTATCTAGACAAGTACTAATGACGTCATGAAACTGTGTGTAGAACTCGCCCACAAGGCGGGCCGCTTTGGGGAAAAATTTGATGTGAAATAGACTTGCCCGAATTTGAATCTTGATTTGGCAAGTCAATTTAGGCACGTTCTATACATTTTCAGACCCAAATTTGTATGATTTCTCATTCTATAGACAATATGAAACCACCGCAGAATGAATAAATTTTGTTAATTCTAAAAGTGATTATAGCTTTAACGTTCAATGTGATGTCTTGAACAACATTGTCGAGAATACTGTGCTATATTTATTAACACGTCAGTTTTGCTCATATAAAAGACACAATTACGATATGTTTTTGGGACACCACCCGTTAATGTCGCAAGCGTATCCGGCCATAAACAATGATAATATAACTGACAAGGTTGATACTGTCTGTTGCTCGGCTCTTTTTCCGTGATCAGGAGAAAACAAGTTTCTCGACTTGTTTGGCAAGGTGGCTTCAAAATAGAATTCATTCTGTTCCCTTCTCGTGGGATACTGGATATAATCATGTCGGTTATACGTCCTTGCGTTTGCAAATCACTGTTCCGGATAATTTTTGTTCGAACCTGCTTGTGATATATATATAGCTGGCCGTAATATCTGGTCACTCCTATATATATATATCCGTAAATTTGCAAAGTGTATGTATATTCGTTTATACACACACAAGTATACTTTTAATAAATAATAAAAAAGTATACTTTTACACATCATACGCTTATACATATATGTACATACTCGTCAGACACATTTACACTCGTAAGGCATTTCACCTGATTTTACTTCCTTTGAATAAGGATACACTGATGAAATTACTCCTCCGAGAATGCTAATACGCGACCAGTCAAATATCGTCTGTTCTTGGGGTATCCGAGTAAATTGACTTGTGACACGAACGTGGATGATTTGATTGAACTGGCACTTGCCAGACATTAAACGGGAATGGCATTCGGTTAACGTTGTGGACACAATCAATCTCTGAAAAGGCAATTCGCTGTTCATTAGCAACGTGACAACAGCAATATGCAATGGATATGTTCCTGCGGCAAAAGGGGCATCATGGGTAGACCTGGGTGGACATGAATAGAAACCTGTTTTCATTACTTTAATTAGGCATGAAAAAATCAGCGTATTTTAACCGTACGTGTTACCATTCGAGTGGATATATGGAGGAATATCATCGATGAAATCCCCAACATTATTTTCAGCTACCGAGATTAATATGTAACATTCAGGGAAGTCAATAATAAATGATGAAAATATAATTGTTTTTGGAAGGAAAGTGATCCCAATGATTTTGAACCAGTACATCCCAGGTACACCCTGCAACATATCTTAAGTCGGTGACGACCTATTTCTTTTGTCTAGGGGTCAGGTCATGTTATTGTCACCGACTTGAGCTCAGATTTTTTGGACGAAACCTCGACACTCTGTAAGAAAAATTCAATTTCTGCAAAATGAAGCACATATACAGTAACTGAGGGGGATGATACAATGTCCGAGATACAATTGCCCATTTACGTAATTCACAAATGTTAGTAGCATTGATATTCCCCAGAAATAAGGTTTCTTCCGCCGATATTCATTCCAATTTTGACACGGTGATCAAAATCATCGTCATTTTCAAGAACTTCTGGACATTGTATTTCAATAATCTCCACACGGGAGTTACGATGATCATCTCATGTTTCATATATCCAGTGCATATGCACAAATATATTGTAATTTTCCAGTTATTCCCAAATTACTCCCCATGCTTGTCGTGACACCGATTTGAGTCAAGCGTCACCGACTTAGGTATACATTTTATAGAGTATGACATACCCATTCTGTAAGTGAGTGCAAGTGTACAATGAAAACTAACATCTTAAGTCGGTGACGCTTGACTCAAATCTGTGACACGACAAACATGTGGAGTAATTTAGGAATAACTGAAAAATTACATAATATTTGTGCAAATGCATCGGATGTGTGAAACCTGAGATGATCATCGTAACCCCCGTGTAGAGATTATTGAAATACAATGTCCGGAAGGTTTTGAAAATGACGATGAATGTGATCGCCGTGTAAAAATTGGGGTAAATATCGGCGGAAGAAACCTTATATCTGGGGAATATCAACCGCTACTAACATTTGTAAATTAAATACACGGGCAGTAGTATCTCGGACATCGTATCATCCCTCTCAGTTACTCTATATATGCATCAAATTGCAGAAATTGAATTTTTCTTAGCATGTGTCGATTCTCTGTCCAAAAATTCTGAGCTCAAGTCGGTGACAATAACATGACCTGACCCCTAGACAAAAGAAATAGGTCAGTCACCGCCTTAAGATATGTTGCAGGGTGGGTATGTAACATCAAGGTACGTAGGTTTTTTTTTTTGGTGGGGGGTTGGGTTTTTTTTAGAGTAAACATGGGTGTTTTTTTACTCTTCGAAAAACTAACACATAACTAACGTCATGAGCACATCATTATTTGTCCATACCGTTGTGTCATTATTGATCTTCCCTTGAATCAAGATATTTGAATGTATGAAAGAGAAATAAAAACGACATGTATCATTGTGATTTCCCCCGGATATTAGTTTGTGCTAATGATTGTTGCTTAGCGGGTGACATTTCAACTTATTGGAGATATGGGTTACGTTAGGATCATTCGGTACACTTGTTGTAAAATGAACCCCGTGATCTCATAAATAACCCAATCGGCTTTGACCAAGAGCCGCACTTACCGCACACAATAAAGCCGCACTTACCGCACACAATAATTGGAAAATAACTTTACCTTCCAGGTAAAATGGATACCCAAAAGGAGCATCATAAGTCCCAATCTTAAAGCAGCTGTCTTCGAAACCAGTCATATTTTTTTGAAAACTGTATTTCATATTAAACATGCTGAACTAACTGAATGAAAATACTCACATCAAAAGTAATGAAAATAACCAGTCCTCAGGCAAATTTTGCTCATATGAACAGGCGGTTCTCGCGTGAAATACAGGAACTGTATCCACGCGAACTGTAACTGTAAACACAGACAGAAGTGCAAGATAGACTGACAATTCCACGTACATCATGGTATATCAAGGAATATTTTCTCACAACTACACTATATATGCACATACGAAATGGTAAATTACATTCGGGTTTACATTCTGGTTTGATGGATACACTTCGTTTGTTTATTTACAAAACCGGTACAAATTGGGCACTAAAACGGATGAAAAGACAACTCGGACGGACTGTAATCGTCAAAATCATTGAGCACACCTTTTGTTATATTGCATTAGATGTGTTCAACGAAAAATTGCTTTTGATAAAAATATTGCATACATTCGAAGGCAACAGCTTTAAAGCACGTCAAAATTATATTACTAAAATATAGTATATATCTCATATAAATCCAACATGAAAAGAAATTTATAATTTTTGTCTCCATTCTTCATCAGACTGCCGATTATTGTATACCCAGTTTCTCAAATCCTACAGCATCCATCCCCTGTCTATGTCGCAAGCATATCCCGCCATAAATATAACTGACCAGGTTGATATTGTCTGTTGCTTGGCTCTATTTCCGTGAACGGGAGATAACATGTTTGTCAAGGTGGTTCAAAATTGAATTCATTCTGTACCCGTCTCGTGGTATACTGGAGATAATCAGATAATCATATGTAGGTTATTCGATCTTGAAGTTGCAAATCACTGTTCCGGACAATTTTTGTTCGAACCTACTGATTTTACTTCCTAATAATTGAATAAGGATACACTGATGAAATAACTCCTCCGAGAATGCTAATACGCGACCAGTCAAATATCCTGTGTTCCGAGTAAATTGACTCGTGACACGAACGTCCATGATTTAATTGAAATGGCACTTGCCAGAAATAATAACGGGAATGGCATTTTGTGACGGTTGTGGACACAATCATGTTTCTTTTTTTCTTAAATGGCAATTCGCCATTTCAGTATTTGAACCAGTATATCCCAGGTATGTAACATCAAGGTATGTAGGGGTTTTTTTTTGGTTTAACAATTCACAATTCGATAACATAGGTGTTTTTTATTTCTCGAAAAATTAACACATAACTGAAAACATTAACACATAACTGACGTCATGAGCACATCATTATTTGTCCATACCGTTGTGTCATTATTGATCTTCCCTTGGATCAAGATAGTTGAATCTATGAAAGACACGAAAGATAAATAAAAACGACATGTATCATTGTGATTTTCCCTCGATATTAGTTTTTACTAATGAGTGTTTGCTTAGCGGGTGACAGTTCTATTTATTAAAGATATGAGTTACATTAGGATCATTCGGTACACTTGTTGTCAAACAAACCCCATTCACTGATAAATAACCCAATCGTTTTAGGCCAAAAGGCGCACACTAACCGCACACAATAATAGGAATATACTCTTCCTAGTAGACTGGACACCCAAACGAAACAGCCTAATTCTGAAACATCAAGATGCTTATGCTAAAATATAGTATATCTCATTGCATTCCAACAGAACAAGAAACTTATCATTTTGTTTATATTACTGCCAATTATTGTATACACCCATTCCCAAATCATCCATCATCCATCCCGATAGTAAGTCGTCTCTAATGGAAACTCGTTCATGTGCATGTGTATATATCTATTGCAACAGTGATTCTCAACATGTCATGCTTTATATTTTTTTTAGGTTACCGGACCTATGGTCTGACAACCTATTGGCATGGCGTCTGCGTCAACGTTGTCCGTCCACATTTTTATCTTTAAAGTTTACGATTGAATCTTCCTGAAATTTTGCACAAAAATACCTAAAAATATTTTGAAAAGTGGCTATTTTTTTGTTTCTTATTTCCGCATTTTTTTTTTCAAAATGGCGGCCATTTACGACAGGAAACAGCCAATTTCTGACTTTGGCAGCCATTTTTTCAAAAACTGTTTAGACAGTTTTGAGATGTTTGTTTCAAAAGATTGCTCTCATATACCTCTCAGCTGTGTATAAGTATAGTTTTCCCTGAATCACCGGTCTGCGTGTGGCGGCCATTTTTATTTTCTCGAATGATCCCAAATGGGACTTTCCCATCTTAAATTCTCCTATGCTTCATATTGGGGCACATTTTTGCAAATATCTCACTTACTATTGAGATTAGAGATTAGGAATCAATTGTGGACATATAGGAAATGATATACGCTGAATATTCTCATGACCTTGAATTTGACCTCTGGCCTCAGTTTCAAGGTCACAGGACAAAATGGCTAATATATCGCTTATTATCGATTTTACAGCTTAGGAATCAATTATGAACATATAGGAAATCATATATACAGATTATTCTCGTGACCTTGAATTTGACCTTTGACCTAAATTTCAAGGTCCCAGGACAAAATGACTAATATCTCGCTTTTTATTGACTTTACAGCTCAGGAATCAATTGTGAACATATTGAAAATGATATATGCTAAATATTGCCATGACTTTGAATTCGACCTTTGACCTCATTTTTAAGGTCAAAAGACAAATGGCTAATATCTTGCTTCTCTATTCAATTAATAGCTTGGAAACCAATTGTGGACATATAGAAAATGATACACACGGAATATTTTGATGACCTTGAATTTGACCTTGACCCTTTTTTCAAGGTCAGAACACAAAATAGCTAATATCTCGCTTATTATCGAGTTTACAGCTGAGGAGTCAATTATGAACATATAAGAAATCATACATACAGATTATTCTTATGACCTTGAATTTGACCTTTGACCTAAATTTCAGGGTAACAGGACAAAATGACTAATATCTCGCTTATCATCGACTTTCAATCTTAGGAATCAATTATGAACATGAAAAAAATGATATATTTTGCCATTACATTGAATTTGATCTTTGACCTCATCAAAATAATATCAAAGGACGAAAAGGCTAAAATCTGCTTCTCTATTGACTTTATAGCTTGGGAGCCAAATCTGGACATATAGAACATGATATACATTGAATATTTTGGTGATCTTGAATTTGACCTTGACCTTATTTTCAAGGTCAGTGCACAAAATAGCTAATGTCTCGCTTATTATCGACTTTACAGCTTAGGAATAAATTGTGAACATATAGAAAATATATGCTGGATATTCTCATGACCTTGAACTTGACCTCATTTCTAGGTCAGATCACAAAATGGCTAATATCTCACTTATTATCGACTTTACGGCTTCGGAATCAATTGTGGACATACTAGAGATGATAATGATATATGCTGAATATTCTCGTGTTCTTGAATTGACCAATGGCCTTATTTTCAAGGTCACGGGACAAAAGGCTAATATCTAAAATATATTTTGTTCGGTAACCTTTCTCAGCCCTTGGGCTAATTTTTTCGTTTGAACCAGTGGATACAATTTATTTATTTTTTTTATCCATGACAGTGGTTATTAAAATGGTATAATATATTTTCTAGTATTCGCCTGTAACTGATCAGTAGCTGTCTACAAGACGGATGAACACGACGAATTTTTCAGTGAAACCACAAATTGATCAAAATTTGAAATTGTAAGTCAACATTTACACCAAACAACAGAAACTGGAAAAGTATATAGCTAACTTGTTCGTATTTGGAATACGTAGACTATACGATAGTGATGGAATATACAATTTGAATTTTCAGCGTTGCAGGTAACGACCATAAATTTCAATAGTGTTGTTGTTAGTATGAGTGAATCTTGAATTTTTCCAGTATGTTCGAACATCAATGCATGAGTCATGAGGATGTATTGCGGAGGATATAACAGTGATATGTCATCGAAAATATACCAGCTAATTGATCTATAACACAATCCGTAAACGGATTATGCTATTTTAAGGCTGAATCATATGTTGCAGATCAAAGCACTTTAAGATGAACAGAACGTATTCAACAAATGTGAAAGGATTGATATCAGACGTAATACAAAACAAGAAGGCAAGATGAACAAAATAGCACCATATGGATACTAACTAGTTGAAATATCCGGGGGAAATGCGTTTCATTGTTTTTTCGGTGCTGGTTAAGTGTGCTGTAATCCTTTTTTATGTGTGGACATTGTGCCATATGTGACACCCAACTCACTTGGGACTCTGTTGTCAAGTAAAAGTGTTTTAATCTTGTTTCTGGTGGACATTATGCTATATCTGACATTGGACTCGCTTGGGGCTAAATTGTTTTGTCCGAGTATTGAAAACCCGTCCACTGACAAGCGAGTGTTCAATCCTAATCAACTTACACTGCTGGTTGATGCTTTGTGCTTCTCGTAACAGATTTACCATCGCATGCACTGTTCTCCCGAATAACCTCATTATCCAACATATTTTGCTATTCTACAATACTGGAGAAAGTAATATATATTCAATTTAACGTTGAGAAGACTGAATCATATTATAAAAAGACTGTATGTTGAAACGGAAGTCATGTAGATTTGTCGACCGGTATATCCATCCACCATCTGACACTTATAGATTTTGTGACTTCCGGAACTAACGCTCGAAAATAAATCCTTAACTTCATACCAAGCATAACCCCCACACACACACACACACACACACACACACCCAACGTCAAATTGATACGGACATGCACTTTTTGGTCTACTTTTTTCATTGCTGTTCTAACCTGAATAGGATATCCGGATCCTATTTGTCAGGATAACTTAGTTATTTTATTTCCATTATCGGGTAAGACATGAATCTGTTTGAGTGAACCTCACACCGTAGTGCAGTCAATTTGTTCTCACGTTATTTACTGCTGAGAAATGTGGCTCACGGTTCAAACTATTAACACTTACGGCACCTATTTCAAAAGTGTCAATTGGGTTCAAAGTCTTCGGTAATTTAGTGCTACACCATGAAGTGTTATTGAAACTTCATCAGACACAATAATACATGTTTCACTTTGAATTTTCAAAAGAATCTTCTTTCACAATATTATCACAATCAAATTACAGAAGTTAGTTCTATGTATACACAATAGACTTGTTGGTATACTAAAATTTGCATGATGCTGAGTTTCAGTTTTCACCGTGGTAATCACCTCCCATTTTGTATATATATACTCGCATTCACAACATTGCTGTGATTCTGACATTTGAATGCAATGCAATGCACATTCCAACTGATATTTTGACTGAGAAAATGCTAAGAGGCGATCATTTTAGCATTAAGTGACAGCACGTGCAGTGGATTTTCATATTTATTTTTCCTCTTCAGAATATCACCATATTTCCATCGCATATGTGTTTCAGTTGAGCTTGTCAGGATGTCTTACATTATATTTGTGTAGGTATCAATCTATTACCACAAATACAGTAGATTTACATTGTCACATGTGTGAGTCACATTAACATATTAATAATTGTGGATAACTACCAATGCAACATTGATAATGATATAATTTATGACCAGACTTGATGGGTATAGGAATGAAATATTAATGTGACATTTTTTATGTCCTTTTGTGATTATTCGATTGAAGTAGGAACTCTGGTTTGCATAAATTTACCTGGACTATAAACCGTAAAAACATGAATATGTGACATTCTTGGTTCCGATTATCTGGTTATCAACTGAGCGAAAAATAAACTTAGTGATTTACATTTCTTATGGTTGAAAGTAGAAGGCTTATTCATGAAAATTGCATCGCAAGTCTTCATTATAATTATATGTAAGTGACTGGACGATAAGAAAAACGTTTTCTAGCATTTCAATCTAGTTACTTGAGTGATAAATCTATACTTCCTGTTGAAATTCAATGCTGTTACTTGTTCTATTGAGCACATCGACTTGTCGCAGGTCGGTGCCCCCGGTTTTTTTTCAAGCGCCAGATACTGGTAAATTATAGGATAGCACTGATGCAGAAGTTGCTTCATTCAACAACAAGTGAATCAACTGTCATTTTTTTCTGGGTCAGGTTATTCACCCGCAGATACATAAATTGAACTTGCGAAACATGAGAACATTGACTCCAGAATCGATTGGCCTGTGTCACATGTTTAGTAAATACAACATCCTATGATCTGAGGCCAAGAGTCGTCAGTCTGTCTCGAATGGTACCGACGCCACATGCGTCAATTCCGGATGTCAGACCCTACTTCCAAGTACGGAGCTCAAACTCATGCTATTTGATCATGCTTCGTGTTTTCTTGAATATATGTTCTTGACGGGATTTATAAATACTGTACTTACTGAGAATTGCACTATTTCATCCGAGAAATAACAAGTTGGATATCAGTTAATTATTTTATTGCATATAATTATGCTTCTTCCGATCTGGGAGAGTACCCGGAGTGTCGTCCACAGTCTACATATACGTCTCAGACATCGAACCATTGGGCCCACTGCCCCCGTACTTGGTGTTCTCAGTCCTACTGACAAAATATGTGCGGTCTGTTCCAGCTACCGTGCACCGATATCGCTGCAGTCTTAGTTATGCCATTTCAGCACACATTTATCGAGTTTTCGTTGATATCCTATGTCGCCATATGCCATTGTGCGGGTCAGAGGGCAGGTCAGAGGTCAGTTAAATACGTGCATACTAGTTCGAGGTCACAATATCTGCCCATGCGCACGAACATGTGCAGATAATGTGACCTCGACCTAGTATGCAAATATTTAGTTGACCTCCGACATGTGTATGCAAAACAGCCCAGAATATGGCGGCAGATGTCAACAAAAACTTCACGAAATACGTGTGGAAATAGATAGTGAGTTTGTTTAAAACTTTCGGTAGGAATCGTCCAACTAAGACTGCAGCGATGTCGCTGCACGGTAGCTGGAACAGACCGCACAGTTTTTGGAATGCACTGCACGATAATTATGCCTCAAATACTTTGTAGAATGGTCATTTCCATGGATTCCGTGACCACTTTCCTCCTACCTTTTTTATTATTGATTTGACTACCGGGGTTATTTTGTCGAAAAATTAGCTCCTATGCACCTAAAATCCAAAATCCACCACCCTAAAATCAAAAATGGCTGCCATCGCCATTTTGGAATGTGTATTATTCAATATCTCTGCAGCAAAATCAGCTATAATAATGAATAATTTATCATGTTGCACTGATTCCAGCATTATAAACCATTGGAACGGTTATTTTTTAGTTTCAAGTTTGACTAGGTCAAATGACCAAAAAGGTGATATATTTACCCGGCGGCGACGAGCATTGTGTTCATCATAGGGTAATATATAAGGAATTCAAAGAATCCATCTTGGCACCAATTCTATGACATACTCATTGTGATTTTAGTTTGATATATGGGAATGGAATTTCTTCTGCCATCAACCCGGCCCTCTTCAGGAGTTTATATGCACACAGGTAACAATCATACCATGGCAGAAAATGTGATTTTCGCAGGTTTCATTGTCTGCCATTTTGAATTCTGAGGCAACAACTGTCACAGGTACACAGCAATGGCACCATTGGGTTCCCCAGTATCAAAAACATAGGTATAGGTACCAAAACCATGTCTCTACCTGCAATAGAAGCTGAGTTATAGACTAAAACATGATTTGGGAATTTTTGGCGGCGGCCATTTTGAAAAAAAGCCCATTTTCAATGGGATCCCTTGCTCTGACGACATGGTTCCCATTCAGTTCAGATTCAGCATACCACAAAACCCCCCAGGGACAGATTTCCATACTTTCTGCCAGCATTGAGCATCTTTTTCACATAGATCTATCTGCCTAACTAATATTCGATTTTGCGGATGGCAGCCATCTTGGATTTTCATATCCAAACAATCCTTGAAAAAAATAAAATAAAAACCGAATTGTGTTAGATATGTAGTTGCTAGTAAAATATGCCATCTCAATCCAAATCCAGCCATATATCGGCTCATTTTGGCAAGTTATGCCAAATAGGCCATTTTTCCGATCTGCGATGGCGGCCATCTTGGATTTCGAGACTAGGATGAACTTGAAACTAAAAAATAACCATTCCAATGGCTTTATCACGCTGGAATCAGTGAAAAATGATAGTTTATCCATCATTATAGCTGATTCTGCCGCAGAAATATTGAATATTACACATTTCAAAATGGCGATGGCAGCCATTTTGGATTTTAGGCTCTAGCAGAGTTAGCTGTAAAATTCCAGAGGTGCATTGGTCAAGATTATCAATTTTCCTGGCCAGGCACCAGCCATTGGCTCGGCACAGCGATGTATATCAATACAGCGCTAGCACAGTGAATAAAGGTATTGGATTATCCCACAAGTTTCATCTGATATATGAAATATATTTTCTGAAATATACCTGATATATTGTTTTTGAATGACAATTTCAGATACATCTTCAGTAAAAGTGTTTCTTTCCTACTTGCGGTCATCCTGTAAATGAAGGGGTTCTACACCTAGTTACTCATCGCCAACCGGGATACCACCAAGTATACATTTTTGTGTATGCATCGTCGTGTATGGACTGCTGTTGATTGGAAACCAAGAAGTACACGTGCTGTGTCAGCCAACTCACCGCGAATATGATCACAACCAAAATCTTGGTGGGCTACGAAATATCGTAAAGTTGCTGCGAGGCATAGAATTCTCTCTCAGAAACATAGCAATGTCTTTCTATTGGGAAATTATTAATGATGTTATTTATACTCGGGAAGAGACGGCCTGGACAAATATGATCAGTGATGCCTTGTGGCTACGGTACATGACAGTGGTTATTAAAATGGTATAATATATTTTCTAGTATTCGCCTGTAACTGATCAGTAGCTGTCTACAAGACGGATGAACACGACGAATTTTTCAGTGAAACCACAAATTGATCAAAATTTGAAATTGTAAGTCAACATTTACACCAAACAACAGAAACTGGAAAAGTATATAGCTAACTTGTTCGTATTTGGAATACGTAGACTATACGATAGTGATGGAATATACAATTTGAATTTTCAGCGTTGCAGGTAACGACCATAAATTTCAATAGTGTTGTTGTTAGTATGAGTGAATCTTGAATTTTTCCAGTATGTTCGAACATCAATGCATGAGTCATGAGGATGTATTGCGGAGGATATAACAGTGATATGTCATCGAAAATATACCAGCTAATTGATCTATAACACAATCCGTAAACGGATTATGCTATTTTAAGGCTGAATCATATGTTGCAGATCAAAGCACTTTAAGATGAACAGAACGTATTCAACAAATGTGAAAGGATTGATATCAGACGTAATACAAAACAAGAAGGCAAGATGAACAAAATAGCACCATATGGATACTAACTAGTTGAAATATCCGGGGGAAATGCGTTTCATTGTTTTTTCGGTGCTGGTTAAGTGTGCTGTAATCATTTTTTATGTGTGGACATTGTGCCATATGTGACACCCAACTCACTTGGGACTCTGTTGTCAAGTAAAAGTGTTTTAATCTTGTTTCTGGTGGACATTATGCTATATCTGACATTGGACTCGCTTGGGGCTAAATTGTTTTGTCCGAGTATTGAAAACCCGTCCACTGACAAGCGAGTGTTCAATCCTAATCAACTTACACTGCTGGTTGATGCTTTGTGCTTCTCGTAACAGATTTACCATCGCATGCACTGTTCTCCCGAATAACCTCATTATCCAACATATTTTGCTATTCTACAATACTGGAGAAAGTAATATATATTCAATTTAACGTTGAGAAGACTGAATCATATTATAAAAAGACTGTATGTTGAAACGGAAGTCATGTAGATTTGTCGACCGGTATATCCATCCACCATCTGACACTTATAGATTTTGTGACTTCCGGAACTAACGCTCGAAAATAAATCCTTAACTTCATACCAAGCATAACCCCCCCCCCACACACACACACACACACACACACACACACACACCCAACGTCAAATTGATACGGACATGCACTTTTTGGTCTACTTTTTTCATTGCTGTTCTAACCTGAATAGGATATCCGGATCCTATTTGTCAGGATAACTTAGTTATTTTATTTCCATTATCGGGTAAGACATGAATCTGTTTGAGTGAACCTCACACCGTAGTGCAGTCAATTTGTTCTCACGTTATTTACTGCTGAGAAATGTGGCTCACGGTTCAAACTATTAACACTTACGGCACCTATTTCAAAAGTGTCAATTGGGTTCAAAGTCTTCGGTAATTTAGTGCTACACCATGAAGTGTTATTGAAACTTCATCAGACACAATAATACATGTTTCACTTTGAATTTTCAAAAGAATCTTCTTTCACAATATTATCACAATCAAATTACAGAAGTTAGTTCTATGTATACACAATAGACTTGTTGGTATACTAAAATTTGCATGATGCTGAGTTTCAGTTTTCACCGTGGTAATCACCTCCCATTTTGTATATATATACTCGCATTCACAACATTGCTGTGATTCCGACATTTGAATGCAATGCAATGCACATTCCAACTGATATTTTGACTGAGAAAATGCTAAGAGGCGATCATTTTAGCATTAAGTGACAGCACGTGCAGTGGATTTTCATATTTATTTTTCCTCTTCAGAATATCACCATATTTCCATCGCATATGTGTTTCAGTTGAGCTTGTCAGGATGTCTTACATTATATTTGTGTAGGTATCAATCTATTACCACAAATACAGTAGATTTACATTGTCACATGTGTGAGTCACATTAACATATTAATAATTGTGGATAACTACCAATGCAACATTGATAATGATATAATTTATGACCAGACTTGATGGGTATAGGAATGAAATATTAATGTGACATTTTTTATGTCCTTTTGTGATTATTCGATTGAAGTAGGAACTCTGGTTTGCATAAATTTACCTGGACTATAAACCGTAAAAACATGAATATGTGACATTCTTGGTTCCGATTATCTGGTTATCAACTGAGCGAAAAATAAACTTAGTGATTTACATTTCTTATGGTTGAAAGTAGAAGGCTTATTCATGAAAATTGCATCGCAAGTCTTCATTATAATTATATGTAAGTGACTGGACGATAAGAAAAACGTTTTCTAGCATTTCAATCTAGTTACTTGAGTGATAAATCTATACTTCCTGTTGAAATTCAATGCTGTTACTTGTTCTATTGAGCACATCGACTTGTCGCAGGTCGGTGCCCCCGGTTTTTTTTCAAGCGCCAGATACTGGTAAATTATAGGATAGCACTGATGCAGAAGTTGCTTCATTCAACAACAAGTGAATCAACTGTCATTTTTTTCTGGGTCAGGTTATTCACCCGCAGATACATAAATTGAACTTGCGAAACATGAGAACATTGACTCCAGAATCGATTGGCCTGTGTCACATGTTTAGTAAATACAACATCCTATGATCTGAGGCCAGGAGTCGTCAGTCTGTCTCGAATGGTACCGACGCCACATGCGTCAATTCCGGATGTCAGACCCTACTTCCAAGTACGGAGCTCAAACTCATGCTATTTGATCATGCTTCGTGTTTTCTTGAATATATGTTCTTGACGGGATTTATAAATACTGTACTTACTGAGAATTGCACTATTTCATCCGAGAAATAACAAGTTGGATATCAGTTAATTATTTTATTGCATATAATTATGCTTCTTCCGATCTGGGAGAGTACCTGGAGTGTCGTCCACAGTCTACATATACGTCTCAGACATCGAACCATTGGGCCCACTGCCCCCGTACTTGGTGTTCTCAGTCCTACTGACAAAACATGTGCGGTCTGTTCCAGCTACCGTGCACCGATATCGCTGCAGTCTTAGTTATGCCATTTCAGCACACATTTATCGAGTTTTCATTGATATCCTATGTCGCCATATGCCATTGTGCGGGTCAGAGGGCAGGTCAGAGGTCAGTTAAATACGTGCATACTAGTTCGAGGTCACAATATCTGCCCATGCGCACGAACATGTGCAGATAATGTGACCTCGACCTAGTATGCAAATATTTAGTTGACCTCCGACATGTGTATGCAAAACAGCCCAGAATATGGCGGCAGATGTCAACAAAAACTTCACGAAATACGTGTGGAAATAGATAGTGAGTTTGTTTAAAACTTTCGGTAGGAATCGTCCAACTAAGACTGCAGCGATGTCGCTGCACGGTAGCTGGAACAGACCGCACAGTTTTTGGAATGCACTGCACGATAATTATGCCTCAAATACTTTGTAGAATGGTCATTTCCATGGATTCCGTGACCACTTTCCTCCTACCTTTTTTATTATTGATTTGACTACCGGGGTTATTTTGTCGAAAAATTAGCTCCTATGCACCTAAAATCCAAAATCCACCACCCTAAAATCAAAAATGGCTGCCATCGCCATTTTGGAATGTGTATTATTCAATATCTCTGCAGCAGAATCAGCTATCATAATGAATAATTTATCATGTTGCACTGATTCCAGCATTATAAACCATTGGAACGGTTATTTTTTAGTTTCAAGTTTGACTAGGTCAAATGACCAAAAAGGTGATATATTTACCTGGCGGCGACGAGCATTGTGTTCATCATAGGGTAATATATAAGGAATTCAAAGAATCCATCTTGGCACCAATTCTATGACATACTCATTGTGATTTTAGTTTGATATATGGGAATGGAATTTCTTCTGCCATCAACCCGGCCCTCTTCAGGAGTTTATATGCACACAGGTAACAATCATACCATGGCAGAAAATGTGATTTTCGCAGGTTTCATTGTCTGCCATTTTGAATTCTGAGGCAACAACTGTCACAGGTACACAGCAATGGCACCATTGGGTTCCCCAGTATCAAAAACATAGGTATAGGTACCAAAACCATGTCTCTACCTGCAATAGAAGCTGAGTTATAGACTAAAACATGATTTGGGAATTTTTGGCGGCGGCCATTTTGAAAAAAAGCCCATTTTCAATGGGATCCCTTGCTCTGACGACATGGTTCCCATTCAGTTCGGATTCAGCATACCACAAAACCCCCCAGGGACAGATTTCCATACTTTCTGCCAGCATTGAGCATCTTTTTCACATAGATCTATCTGCCTAACTAATATTCGATTTTGCGGATGGCAGCCATCTTGGATTTTCATATCCAAACAATCCTTGAAAAAAATAAAATAAAAACCGAATTGTGTTAGATATGTAGTTGCTAGTAAAATATGCCATCTCAATCCAAATCCAGCCATATATCGGCTCATTTTGGCAAGTTATGCCAAATAGGCCATTTTTCCGATCTGCGATGGCGGCCATCTTGGATTTCGAGACTAGGATGAACTTGAAACTAAAAAATAACCATTCCAATGGCTTTATCACGCTGGAATCAGTGAAAAATGATAGTTTATCCATCATTATTGCTGATTCTGCCGCAGAAATATTGAATATTACACATTTCAAAATGGCGATGGCAGCCATTTTGGATTTTAGGCTCTAGCAGAGTTAGCTGTAAAATTCCAGAGGTGCATTGGTCAAGATTATCAATTTTCCTGGCCAGGCACCAGCCATTGGCTCGGCACAGCGATGTATATCAATACAGCGCTAGCACAGTGAATAAAGGTATTGGATTATCCCACAAGTTTCATCTGATATATGAAATATATTTTCTGAAATATACCTGATATATTGTTTTTGAATGACAATTTCAGATACATCTTCAGTAAAAGTGTTTCTTTCCTACTTGCGGTCATCCTGTAAATGAAGGGGTTCTACACCTAGTTACTCATCGCCAACCGGGATACCACCAAGTATACATTTTTGTGTATGCATCGTCGTGTATGGACTGCTGTTGATTGGAAACCAAGAAGTACACGTGCTGTGTCAGCCAACTCACCGCGAATATGATCACAACCAAAATCTTGGTGGGCTACGAAATATCGTAAAGTTGCTGCGAGGCATAGAATTCTGTCTCAGAAACATAGCAATGTCTTTCTATTGGGAAATTATTAATGATGTTATTTATACTCGGGAAGAGACGGCCTGGACAAATATGATCAGTGATGCCTTGTGGCTACGGTACATTGATCAAGTCAACCTTACAATTGTGCGCAATTGAAAACACAAAATTCGAACGTATGATTCAGATGTCGCCCAGACCGACTACAAATTACTCTCACTTAGTTTTCTACAAAACAGTGAACTACATACACACTTCAGCATTAAGAATGTTGAAATAGCAGCATGATAAGTTACATGAATGTCGAATAACATCCATATGATATATGTAGTGGTATATTCGAATGTAGGATTATTGCACACACATCTTGGGGCAGGTTTTCCGTATAGTCTTCTCTATAGATATGAGTTTCATCAACAACTACTAATGTACAATATTGTGAGCATTTTTTTTTAGCAAGCAGTATATTTGCAAAGGTCTAAGATGAAGGTGGCAAAATTGTCACAATATGAAGCAATAAGTTTTAATGTACTACCACTTAGCACTCCCGGTCTCCACTATGCTCCGTCGACGAGACCTCACGTTGCTCTGTATATATTTATACCTTCCCTGACCCTGTTGCAGACTATGCAAACCCAATTATACGTTGCAAGTCTTATAAATTAGCTTATTATTATCTTCGAATCGTCTAAGCTCATTTCCATCACCATCACTTGATGACATCATCAATATTCCATCTCTCACGTTCAAACAAAATAAACCTTTTTTCTACTTGGCTTTGCAATGAGTGAAAACAATGTATTCCTTGGGCACATAGATTTATTCTCCAGTGAAATTGTTCTTTGGCCTCTGTATTCTGAGAATGCTGAACCAACATTGGCATATGCCTAATATCTGGTATAATTCTTTGTGATTTCTGGGGCAAAAACAGTGTACCTCTGCTTCGTTACCAAGTTTATCTAGTAGTAGTAGTAGTAGTAGTAGTAGTAGTAGTAGTAGATTATTGACATTCCCGGGTAAAGGTTGTACATTTTCATACAACATAAAATGTTATACTTAATTGGGGTAATGTCCATATAATGAAAAAATATAGTCAGATTTGACTTGTAGTTGGCATAGTTATAATGCTGTTGGTTGAAAAATAATCTCATGTTTCAAACAGTAACCGTTTGGTTACATTGGTTTGTACTTAAACTGATACAAATACAATGCATTTCAGTTGTTATAGGACTGAATATAATTTCCTATTGTAAATAGCAACCAAATCATTACATTTGGCTTGTACTCATTGTTGGCATAAATGTGTTCCATTTCAATTGTTATGAGGCTGAAAAATAATTTTGCATTCTAAACAGTACCGATAACCATTTCGTTACACTGGCAAGGTGTAAGGTCAGTATATTGTGAGAATAAGCTGCAATTGTTTTCAATTCTGGGTGATGTAGGTGTTCGGAAGCAGTGCTACAGCTTTCAAAAGATCCATGTGCTAAGTGTCTTGTTGGTGGTCAGTCTAGCAGGACATGTTGTTCAGTCTGTGTCGCGGTTCCACAACTGCAAGGTCTGTTCTCAGGCGTCAGGTGAACCACCTCTTTATAGACCTACCCAATATTCATTGTGTAAGTGTGAACAAACAAAATGTGTTTGTATCCCGGCACAAGACAAGATTTGTAGCAATCAGTATTACATGCAAGATGTATGCTTGACATGAACAGTAAGTAGGCTATACATGTATATCTTTTATGCAATATGGCACATGGGTAATATATTTCATGTCGCTGGTTGTCTTCGAAACATAACCAGTTCATTGGATAGCGTTGTTCAGGAGTTTTCATCATTAAACTTACACGATTGTCAACAACACAACTAATCTGGAAACCGATATTGTCACCATAACATACATATATGTTCTGATATTGAATACATTTGATATGCGCAAAACATATGCACATGTATCGGTAATCTAGCTCTGCAGCGAATGGTTTCTTGGAAATAATGGTTTAATTATTGTTTATGACATAGCCGTTGGGTGCATGGGATTTATTCCACGTTACATGCACTATGAATCTTGTATCATGCTATTCATAATACACATTAAGGTAGAAACGTTCCGGATAATTTTCGTAAATCTAAGAAAGTCTCGTCACTCAATGATATCTCACGGAGACCATTCGTATTCCTCCTTGGCCGCTATTGTCCATGTGGCTAGGCAAACCTCTGCCAGTGTCATCTGTCAAATTCACGGTATAACAGACACGTACCTTGCACGGGCGTCAATTGGACATTGAAACAGTTGAACATACATGTAGACTCATAAACTAATTATCTGTAAACATACAAACTACTAACTGCACACGTCTTATCCGCACATCAGTTTTACTGGAGAATATGATGTATCTTCCGGGACAATTTCATGTCATGTCAATAGGGTCAGTAGTTTCCTGTGTCGTATTATATGATACCAGTACTAGCAATTCACAGAAGAACACTATCCATGTTAATGTGACAGCCTCTGGTCGATCGATCGAACAGGAATCACGGGTAACGGTGGGGAATTAATGAGCACACATTTTTTCCTACGCCTTTTGATGTCTGGCTATGGAAATTAATAACCTGGTTATATTCGAACGATGCTTGAATATAACTTAGTGGCTGGTAGAGATCGATCAGATGAGATGGTTGGTGATTGTTGTGACCTGTCCTAATGAACAGTCAGTGTGTTCTGCGGATTGCATATTTAATGAGCTGACAAAGGAATATTTATATAATAATCAAATACCACTCGTACGATATGCTTTTAATGAAGAATGCACCATGTATACGAAAGTGTTCTGGGGAACAAGCATATTCATCTACATCCAAGAGCTACAAAATTCTTTTGTTGCACTAGGTTCGAAGCCTCGGATAATTATTGGCCATAACTTTGTTTAGGATCGTCGAATCAATTTGAAATTGTATAGGTTTCCACTTGATATAACCCATATTTTTAGCCATATTTTCGTTCTCCCTTCCGATTCGAAATGCACAAATTGTTGAGCTGGGAAATACATATACATGTAAGTGTAATCAAATAAAATATAATTTTCACAGAATACTGGCAGTGCAATTCGAACATTGAATAATATGCCAAATCGTGTTCAGTCTCTATTCTGACACATTGTTCTTATGAAAATAGAGCCTAATAATAGTGAAATCACTGCTAGAAATTCCTAGAAAATTGGATTTGGAGGACGTTAGACACTGGATCTAAAGTTTGAATTGAAGAATCGGTTTCGATCTCTCGAAATAGTTATACATATTGGTATTGCTTCTACGTCTATTTACTACCCGATAGGTCATATACTTGTATTTCCATTTCTGTGCCAATATTTTATATGTTAATGTTGGTTAACTTCACTAGCTATAACTGTTAGCACAATGAACATTCAGTAACTTCTTCCGCCTTTCTCATAAAGTTGGGATTTAATAACAGAATTACCCTCCGAGAATGTTAATAAGTGATCAGTCAAATAATATCCTGTGTTCTCATGGGAATCGAAGTAATGTGGCGTTCGGCGTGAAAGACGATGATTTAATTAAACTGGCACTTGCCAGACATTATTCCAATAACGAACTGGCTTATTGTGATAGTTGTAGACCCAGTCACGTATAATTTATGAGAGAAAGGCTGGTTTATTGGAAACGTGACAACAGCAATATGCAATGGATTCGTGTTTGGTGTCAAAAGGGGACTCGTGGGTTTAGACCTGAAATATAAATAGAAGCACTGATGCATTATTACTTTAATTATGCATGAAAAACTGTCGGTGATAAAGTGCACAGTAAATGTACTGATTTGAATCGGTGTACGGGATATCACTGACACTATCAGCAACTGGTGAGACTATTAGCTTTGTTTTAGATTTAGGTCCATCAATATTCAATCATGAAAATAAATACCGTACGTCCTGGAAAATGAAATAACGTTTATATTCTATTTATATTCTATTTCCAGATGTCCATAATAATGTAAGCTAACATTTGACTAGGTTGAATCTTTTAGATGGTCTCTATCCATCCAGGTCCTAACTAACAATGCGATGTCCTCAAGGTTTGGTTTCTGTCACTTGCCTAGAAGGATTTTGCGTAGTGCATGGTCGTCAGCATAACCCTGTATACCGACGTGTTTGCTGATGGTTCATAGTGGGCGTACATGTATACGTTAGATAAGGATTGGTCTTGCACAGGATCCCTGATGAACAGAGAAGTGAAGGTCCCTTGGCTTGGAGTATTTGTCACTCAAACTCAATAGGGTCTAAGGTAACTGTCGCCAGTGCGATTATGAACTCTTTTGTAATTACATGGTCTATGGTGATATCAATTTGAAACAGATCAGTGCATCCAATGCTCTCCAATATCCAGACAACGGAAAGTTGTGAGACAGCATCCATGCAGAAGTTACTTTATACAACCACGTTTGCATAATATGCTACTCTTTATTAACAAATATTTTGTGTCAGTTGAACTTGTAAAAAAATGAGGCCATTGTCTCTAAACTCGATCCCAATGCAATTGGTTATTAACCAAATGTGGTCCGTATTGTATTTTCATAAATACAACATCCCGTGATCTCTAGCCAGGGTGCTCGAATGGCACTGGTGTTACATGTGCATATATGAGTACCCGACTCTCAGTCATACACGACGTTCAGGCTCGCACACATGTAGGGAATGTGTTGATGTAAACATCCGCATTACTGCGAGTGTTCACAAAGAAAACTAGCGCAAAAGTGTGTCCATCTTCGCTTGAACCCCAACTAGAATGTTGAGTATAATAATGCGAGAGAAAGAATTCTTTATTTTTTGTGCAGATTCAGTGTATTAGTGAATGTTTTCATCGAAGAAGATAAAAAGTTCCATGGTGGTTCTGAAATATATTAAATATAATAATTGTGAACCAAGTAACCGAACAATACATTCAAACCAGTCGGAATAACGCACAATATAGTACAATTTATAAATTGACTACTGCCACGAGCACTCCTAAACTGTCATTGCTTCGTATTTTTGAGACTAGTACACTCTGCATTAAAGGAACAGTCCCCAAATAGTATATGTTTTGACCTTATGTCACATATTTGGTGTATTCAAACGAAAAGCAGAATATGCTCCACTAATCCCAACTACCCAAGTAAACGAATCAATATGTGTTTCCAAATTGCGCAGATGTATTTTCCCACAAATCCAACAAGTCCACTGGTTACTAGCAACCTTTCAAGAAACGTCAACCCAGTAAATTTAGTGCATTTATTGGTGACGCTGCTACTCATAAGGTAAAACTTGACTGGCAGTAGTAGTAGAAGTAGTAGTTTTTTTGACTGGATCAGTTTCACGTTCAAGCATAATACAATCATACATTCCATTATTATTCAAATGATACATGGTCACCCAGTGTGCATTCTGTATTGTCTTAGCAGTAGGTGAAATTGCCATTCAGTATAATCGATCAACTGACCATACCAGTGCAATAATAATTACACCAGTTCAGATTGTCTTGATTGATCAAAATATTCGTTTGATTACAATGTGCGATAAGTGTGTCAGTAATTAACAAAAATGCTGTTTCCTTCAGAAGGGTATGGATGATGTTTTCAGTAATGGCCCAGGTTCATCTTCGTGTCCATGTTGTGTTCAATGAGACATATACGCACGGTGTAACTAGTTGCATTGAAGAATTTGATATACCTTCACAAAATATACTTACCTGCAATGAGATGCACGTTCTCAACCTCGGATAATATGTTACAGCTCACCAAATATTGATAATGGGGGTGATATGACATGGTATTTTTCGCGTCTCATAGCTGATAGTGATTCACTTGGCTATAGGTAACGAGTGGGTGGGGGGGGGGGGGACCTGGGGTGGGGGCGTCTTTAAAAGTTGGAGATGGCTGAAACTCCGCTCAATTCAATGAAATTTCTGAAACAAATGTTATCACGGTGTTATTTTCTTAACACGTCGTTTTTGTTAATATAAAAGATAAAATTACGATAATACTTTGGGACCAAGCCTGTCAACTACCGAATCTCAGAGGCGTTTCCGGGCATAAATAGAACTGACCCAGTTGGTACTGTCTGTCGCATAGTTTTATATTTCCTTCAGTCGGAGAAAATATATTTGTAAATGTAATTCCAAAATGATTTCACTGTATAAGCTTTTTGTGGGCTACTGGAGATTATAAGATAGTCATGTAGGTGATTCGATCTTGGAGTAGCAAAGCACTGATCCAGACAGTTTGTGTTCATGTCTACATGTGATATTTGTGTCCATCAAATGAAAGTCGGCGGATACTATGGATTGCGATCGTCGCGCCGCGTCCGCCGCACACACTTTCTTGTGAACAATCTACAGGTTGCAAATCTGAACCGATTGCGATAGTTGTTTAGAAGGACATGTCCTATTGTAAGATCACGACACCAATCGATATTGGTTGCCATAGCAAACATTGACGACACATTTTGAGCTCAGATTGGCCTGTTTAGCACACATGGTTTGTGAACGTTGTACGGGTCAGAGTTTTCGCTGAATGATGATGAGATCGCACAGGCTCGATAAGTACGACAGTCTGTCGTTTTTCAGAATGATCAAACAAATATTAATTAGTTAGCAGGCTAACTTATTACGACTATGAACATACCCACTTCGACGTCAGTGATCACTCCAACAACCTCTATTATGAAAGCAAATGGCACTGCATTCTTGTTCAGATTACAGAACTTATGTTTTTGGTGAAAACAGAATATTAGTACCGAATAAGTCAATATTAGTTTTACTAGTTAAGTCTATTATTAAGACGATAAAAATAGTTAAGACAAGACACATTTATTGTTGAGCTCAACAAGATAAAAATTTGTGTAGTATAGGTTTCATGGGTATATAAGTTTTAATAAGAAATAATAAGTTAATGAATATTTCAGGAGTAATAAAGGCACTAGTTAAGGTCTTTACTGATATCGATGAAACACACTGGCTAGGCAGTAATGATAATTTGTCAGAATTAACAAATTTTGGGCATTAGGATGATAGGGCCCTAGGGGGATACACCCACGCGGTCGTGGGCGACCGAATCATCTAGTTATCTCTTCGCTACATATGACTTTGTGAAGATAATAATATATGCAAAATACTTGTTTACTCGTCTATACCCACACATTTATACTTTTAGACATACACACATCAAAGTGTACATACATATATACATGTATGCATATACTCGTCAGATGTCACCTGATTGTATCTCCTTATGATTGAGTTGGGATTTACTAATGAAATCACCAGTCCGAGAATGCCAATAAGCGATCAGGTATTACGTGTTCTTGTGGGTACCAGAGTAAATTGGCGTGCGGCGCGAGAGACGATGATTTAATTAAACCGGTACAAACAGTATTCTAATAACGACATGGCATATCGTGATGGTTGTGGACACAGTGTTGTTTTATTTTAGTGACAGATTGCCCGCTCATTAGCAACGTGGCAAGAACGATAATATGCAATGGATTTGTGTCTAGTAAAAGCGGCTTTGTGGGTTTAGACCTGGAACAGGAATTGGGACCCTTTTTTGATTACTCTGATGATGCATGGACATTCTCAACGGTAATGCGAACCTCATGGGTTCACAATTGAATCGGTGTATGGGGGGAATGTCATCGATGTAATCAAAAATTTAATTCTCCCTGCCAACACTCATATTTTCGATTTAAGGAAATCGATACTAAGTGAAGAAAATATAATATTTCGAGGAACGGGCTTAATCCCAATAATAATTTTTAACCAATAAAGCCATGATATGTACATGTACAAGCTGAAAATTCTCTAGGATTTGTTTCCGTTCAGCAAATCACAATTTGTTATCATGCATGTTTTTTTTTCTGAAAATAAAATCAATTTAACAATCACATTAACAAATATCTGACGTTGTGAGCACATCATTATTTGACCACACCATTGTGTCATTGTTGTTATTTCCTTGAGTCATGATGGTAAGTGTGTGCAATACATGAAAGATAAACAAGACATGTAATGTGTAATTGGGATTTTTTCGGAGAATGTTTTTACTAGTGAGTACGAAAGAGTATTAGGGCCATGCAGAGAAAATATTTTGGCCAGTATATCTCGAGATAATATGACGTCTTATTCCATTATCTCGTCTTATTATGTCGTCATATCTCCACATCACGTCATAAATTAACATCCTACATCTCGTCTTGATATTCAGTTGTATTATGTCGTCATACTATCATGTCATATATCTCGTCTTATCTAGAAATATCTCGCCAAATATCTCGTATCAGATCACGTCACAAAATATAGTTGACATATCACGTCATAACATCTTGTCTTATCCCCTATCGGCATCCCACTTGTAGAGAATCATAAAGATATTTCTAATTTGAGCTTACAATTCACTTCTTTTGACAAATATGAATGTTTTTGAAATGCTCATGCCCCGATATGCAACACAGACTGAGGATTTTGGAGTATGATCTTATCGTAATACAGGATAAGACGAGATGTTATGACGTGATATGTAGCCTATATGATGAGACATGACCTAATACGACATATTTGGCGTGATATCAGTTGTAGGGACGAGATATATGACATGATGGTATGACGACATGTTATGTCGTAATATCAAGACCAGATGTAAGATGTGATGTTATGACGTGATGTGGGGATATGACGACATAATAAGACGAGATACTAGATTAAGACGTGAAACATCACGTGATAGTTTCCTGAGACGTGATACTATGACGGGATATTCACATAAGACGTCATAGTATGTCGATATATACTGGCCAAATTACTTTTTCTGCGTGGCCCTAATACTCGATCTTAAGTGAGTGTTGCTTCGCGGGTGAAAATTCTGCGTACTTAATAAGAGATGTGGGTTACGTTCGAATCATTCGGTGCACTATTTGTGAAATGAACCAGGTTAGGGACTAAATAACCCACTCGGTTCAGACAGAAAGCCGCAACACAGAATAAACGTGTTGTATTTCTTGCATTTGTAGTGCACTGAATATGTCAAAAAGGGAACTCTAATTCTGAAAGATAAATCACGTCCAAGATTATACTAAAATATAGTACATCTCATATCAATCCAACAGATCAAGAAACATAAGAAATGTATAATTCTGTTTACATACTTCTACTGATTGCCAAATACCCATATTATATACAAACGTTCTCAGCTCATCTATCATCCATCCCATAAGTAAGTCATTGATACTGGAAATTCTTTCTTACTTTTAATGAACCCAATTTCTGATATGCATTGTAACGGTAATGTAGAGTAATATAATGTATGTACTGTACACCATTTTTTAAAAATACCATTGACCAAGCTAGAATAGAATTTTGTCACAGGGTTAACTGGTTTGTTCACGTGGAGTGCCACATATAGCTATTCTTCAGGCGATTGTATCATTAAATCTGCATCAGACGCCACTCCGAACCGAAATGGAGACTCACACTTTTTGTCAACTTATTTCACAGCTGTTTCACCCTAAATGGGATTTTCACGTCCTATTTGTCTTGATTTTGGCGTGATTATTTAGTTTCATTCAGGACGTTTCATCTTTTGAACTGAACCCCATGCCCTAGTTCAGTGAACCAAACAGCTTAAATTCGTTATCGCGCCCTTTACTATTTAGAAATGGTTCAATACTATACTAATTTTATGACACTTATTTCGGTAGTGTGCATTGGGTATTAAGTATTAAGTAAAATAATTCTACCTAACAAACTGTGATTGAAACTTTACCATACATGTTATTACACAGACAAGCCATTCCCCATGAATGAGTTTGAGAAAATTATTCATTGTCATTCATTTTATTATTATTATCCAAATCTAATCACTGTTGTTGTAATAATGCAGGCATGCGCTACTTCTCTTGATGAACTGCCTTGTGATTGTATTACTTTAAAATGAGCACAGGGCTGAGTATTCATCGTATTCATTCAACTTTCCATTGATTTACAAATTGCATTTACAACAATGTTGTGGGTGTAATTTAATGCACTATACAATAATATCCAATGTACATGTGAATGTGGAAAAACGCTCATAGATGATTACCATTATGCAGACAATGAACTGTGGGCGTGTTTAATGGATTGTCACAATGATATTTTTCTCTTAAAGATATTATATTTTGCGTCGCACATAAGTTTAGGTTGATGTTGTAATGGTTATCGGATTATCTTGCAAAGAGAAAACATTTAGCAAAATACCTGTGGATAACTACGCATTCAGCATTGATAATGGAATAGTGACCGGGTATGATGGGTATTGAACTGAAGTTACAACGTTACATTAATGTGTGTCATGGTAATAGAATCTAATTGAAACAACTTATCCAATTCGAATGAATATACCCCAAACGAGACATTCAGAGATTGCAGACCCTCGTCCTTCCAGATTTAGTTACTAAAATTAGAGTTTATGACCCTTACATTTTGGACCTGGGCGATAATCGGGGATTTTGGTCGTACTATGATACATTGGTCATATCAAATGATCGGAAATTGGCCATATAAAGTACAGAATTCATGGGAGAAATATTCATGAATAAAAGTAGAGTTGTTGCGATTTTTTCTATCTTGAAAATATTCTCGATCCGTCGACCCCGACCTGAATTCTTGATACTGACAGCCAACTTCGCCAGCTCTCACAAATTCAACACTCTATAGAATATCATCAGTGGTTTGGGAATTACCACTACTTGGAATACTACAAATCAGCGACTTCTGCTGATGACCGTTACACTTGTAACCTTGGGCAACCTTGGGCGATAATGAAGGATTTTGATCACAGGACCATCGGTCATACAGCAAAAAATATAATTAATAGGGGAAATTAATCATTAATATAAGCTGTTGTAGAGTTGTTGTAGATTTTCGATTTTGATCTTTACTCCGGCCTTGACCTTGTTGCTCAATATTGAGCTGTGGAATTTCGTAGTATTATTTCTGTCATCCAGACACATCTCCTGAACGAAAATTCGTTAAAACGATTGAAAACTAGCTTCACAATATGGCCTTACATCTCGAACAATCAAGTCTTAAAATCGTGACCCCTAATTTTTCGACATCTGGCGATAATAAAAAAATTTCGTTGTATGACCATCGGCCGTACACCATATGACCAGGAATTGACCAAAGAAAAATAACGAAATAGTTGGAAAAATTAATATCAAGTAGAAACAGAGTTATAGCCGATTATGTGATTTTCACTTTGTCCGTTGCCATGGCAACCGTTGTTCATTCGATTTTGACAAAATTTGAAGGAGACCGAGCCACTAACATAGCGCTTCAGTTCTATAAATTTCAGATCATTTGGACAGTTTGTCTTTGAGTTATAAGCGCAGACACGTGCACAGAAAAGTCGCTGACAAAAAATAACCGAAATCGTGAACCCTCAATTTTTCGACATCGGGCGATAATGGAGAGTTTTCGTCTTACGACCATCGGCCGTAGACCATGCGATCGGGAATTGGCCAATGAAAATACAAAAATTGTTTGAAAAAATAATATCAAGTAGAACCGGAGTTATATCCGATTATGTGATTTTCACTTTTTCCGTTGCCATAGCAACCGTTTTCATTCGATTTTGAGAAAATTTGAAGGAGACCCACCACTGCCATAGTGCTTCATCCCTATAAGTTTCAGATTGATCGGACCGTTTGTCTTAGAGTTATGAACACAAACATTTGCACTCAAAAGAACTGGAGTTATAGACATTTATGTGATTTTCACGTTTTCCGTTGCCATGGCAACCGTTTAATCCGATTCGGACAAAACTTGAGGACGACCGAGCCACTGCCATACCGCTTCATCCCTATAAGTTTAAAGTCGATAAAACCATTTGTTATCGGGTTATGCGCGCGGACAGACA
Source organism: Terebella lapidaria (assembly GCA_949152475.1). Lineage (NCBI taxonomy): Eukaryota > Metazoa > Annelida > Polychaeta > Terebellida > Terebellidae > Terebella > Terebella lapidaria. The sequence goes on from OX424555.1 coordinate 77,748,851, forward strand.
GACAGACAAACAGACAGACCCAAATGCAATACCCTCTCCCCCTATCGGGGCGAGGGTAACTACATACCTGTAGTATTTTTAGGACTGTAATGGTCCGCAACCCTCCCCTACGTGTACTCTCGCTCACATACACTGCGCATGTTCAGACACGTTTCCACATTTGCACACCTGCATCGATCACGCTCCCATTGCATACGTACATGTACTGAAACAGCTCCTGACATCAGCACATCCTCACAACCAATCAAGACACGCCATCACATTCTGGCGGGAAAACTACAGACACTTGCGCACACACCAACTTGCACCTTGCTTAGAAGAGAGTTATCTCGTAATATGTAAATAACTGTTGGATTCATTCATCTTTGACGACCGGGATAGGATATATTGGACTTGATAGCGGTGTGAAAGAATAGCCGTGAAGGTGCCATCTGATCATTCGTGCCTGGCAAATATCGTCGAGGGAATAAAAAAAAAACTGAGAAAACAGAGCGCTTCAGTGACTGTACCACGTGCGATAGGTCTAGTGGAGCCTGAAGAAATCCATCCCATCACATACACAAAGGAACATGAGATTAAAGGACATTCTGGTGCTCGGGGAACACCCGAGCTCTTCACAATCTTGATGATGTATCCTCTTTAGAAGTGAAGGTCGAATGACTTTCCATTCATGTGTAGGAATTTGTGAGTGGCTGGATGGAAAGAAAATTTGTTGAATATAAATTTCTAGTTACCTCCTTGTGAAACATACGGAGCACGAAAGCGCAAAATACCACATCGAAAAGCAGAAAGTATCAATTAAATCATTAAATTAAATTCGATATGTACCTTTTGTCGTCTCAAATTCAAAATTTGCTACCTCGAGTTTTGTGATTTCCATATTGAAACTGTTATCTTGAATTTTAAATTTGTTAACTGAAATTAAAAATTTGTTATCTCGAAGTTACATCATGATCATGATCTCAATTTAAAATTGGTATCTCGAATTTTAAAAGTATATAAAGAAAAAGTAAAATGGAAATATTATGTGTGTTTGATAATGAACTCGATACAATGGCTTTATCTTGCGTCATTACATCCATTGGTTCGAAGTTTACAACCATTTGAAACTGTTGTCAGCAAGGTGCAGAAGCCATTTGCCAACTCACCAATGCACATTATATACACTAATTATTATAATTGTTATACATATATAGGCGATATGTTGACATCATTGAGGGCTTCTTAATAGGTTATTATCATATTTCCCGGTTATATCAGTTCGTTGTGATCTGACTTCTCAACAATGTAGTCGGTTTACTTATTTCCTGGTTTGAACATTTAATTCCTTGTTTTAATACATAATTCTGGATTTGAATATATAATGCACGGTTTGGACATTTATTTCCACGTTTAAAAATTTATTTCCAGGTTTGAACATAAAATTCCAGGTTTTAATATTTAATTCCGAATTTTAAATATTTATTTCCCACTTTCTTCGGTTTTTCCCACGGAGTAAATCATTCTTCAGAAGAAGGTTATTCATAAATCAAAAAAGTGAATGTCCCTAAATCTTCAGAAAAAAGTCAATTCATAAATTTAAAAGAGTGCATGTCCCTAATAAGTTCCCCTAGCTCAGTTATCAATTTTCGTCTTGCCTTAATTCACTTTCATACTATTGGTTCCCAAGAACTTGTCAGATCAGTGCATAAAGCTCCAGTTTATGGATAAAACAGGGGATTTTTGAAACGTCTCTTTGTTCTGAATTTATTAACCACATGGGAATATATTACGCCTCTGGTCTGATAACCTATTGCCGTGACGTTGCATCCGTCATCGTCCGTCGTCCACATTATTGTCTCAAAATTTTACAGTCGGATTTTCCTGAAATTTTGCACAAAAATGATTTAAAAACTTCTCAAGAGGAAGGTATTTTTTAGTTAGTTGATTTTCGCATTTTTTTTTTCAAAATGGCGGCCATTTTCAACGAAAAACGTCTGGATTTGCCGGCCATTTTCGACGAATTTTTTTATTCCCCTTCTCTGTGATGTGTATAGGTTTCGATTCCCTTGAATCGCTGGTATGCTTGTGGCATTCATTTTGATTTTTTTCGACGAAATGATATATGTTGAACATTTTGGTGACTTTGAATTTGACCTTAAACCTAATTTTGAAGGTCACGGGACAAATGGCTAATATATTGCTTATTATCGACTTTACAGCTCGGGAATCAATCGTGCACATTTAGGAAATGATATATGCTAAATATTCTCATGACCGTGACCTTTGACCTTATTTTCAACCTCGGAGGACAGAATGGCTAATATCTTGTTTGCTATCAACTTTACGGCTTATAAATCAGTTGTGAACATATTTGAAACAATACACATTATGGTGAACATTGTTATGACCTTGAATTTGACCTTTGACCTCATTTTTCGTTCATAATGGGAGCTGAATGGAGTTATCTCGTAAACACTTCAAAACACAACGGGGTCAATAATTTGTTTTTAACCTGATATTTCCAGTTGCTCGCCTCAAAAACTACAACGTATCAAATAGTTAGAAGAAAGTTGTTAATGCGTTTGACCGTAGACCGTTGCCGGAATAAACATTGCTTATCTAAGTCTAGAAACGATTTCAGGGCCAAGCAAACATAACATAGGGCTATACAGATGTCGATGGCCCGGATGTCTCCAGAGAATGTACTGTTCTGGGTTGTGATGGGGATGTCAGGTGGACAATATTTGTTGCAGATTCATCGATCTTGTCCGTGCCTGCCAATAGCTAGCTTCATTGCTCAAATTGAGCACAATCCGCTCAACAACACTGGACTCTCAACATCCGTGACACAGGCGTGTTACTTGCGTCGACAGTAGGCGTTTATGTTTTTAATAATCGTGCGAAAATGTCATTCTGAGACACCTGATCACAAGTGATCAGCTCCGCACCCTGGTGGTTTTATGCTGTGGTACGTTTAAAACCATTTATTGATGTATTACATCATATACTCCAGTAGGTACTTCACGTTACTCAAGTCGTGTATTGTTCCAAACATTATGGGAACATTAACGAGTGGCTGAAAATCGTACCACATGCATTCATAATGGGCAACTGCTTTACATTTGAAAACGTAAGAACTCTGATCACTGGTGTTCTAATTTAAACCTATAAATGCATGAAACATGATGCCACTTTTTCTATTTCATAACTTTCATGCACTAGGAGCATGTATTTCTTCGGCCAAGAAAATGTTCCTGTCTACTTCGAACCTACTGTTACGAAAAAAGTTTATAGCTATTGCATGTAAATAAAATATTTGCTTCCAAAGACACGCCCGCATACATGTAGTTTTCGTTGTGCAAAGCATAGTGTACGAAGGCGTGGTATTTGACTAGTATATTTCCATTCACTTGTCACTAAGACAATTCTTATTTTCATCAAGAGAGACCACAGCAAAAAATCCTAACCATGTATCTAAACGATACGGAAGGTGACATGCGCGTAAAAACTTTCTATGTGACATGCGCGTAAAAAATTTTTATGTCTTTTTCAGCAAAAAGCTAGCACGTTCGAACGTGGAAGCATTTAACACTATCACGTTCGCACGTGGAAACAGTTTAGGCTATTGTGTTCACACGTGGAAAGTCCTAGGTTACCACGTTCACACGTGGAAGCATTTAACGCTTCCACGTTCGCACGTGGAAACTTCAGGAGCTACCACGTTCGCACGTGCAAAGATTTGGGTGTGGTAGCATCAAATGCTTTCACGTGTGAACATGGTAGCTTTGAATCTTTCTACGTGTGAACGTAGAAACCTAAATCGTTCTACGTGCGAAGGTATAAATGCTTCCACGTGTGAACGTGGAAACCTACATCATTCTACGTTCGAACGTGGTAGATTTTAAAGTTTCTACGTGCGAACGTGAAAGCAAATAATGTTTCCACGTGTGAACGTGGTAGCTTTGAAATTTTCTACGTATGAACGTGGAAACCTACATCTTTCTACGTTCGAACGTGATAGGTTTTAAAGTTTCTACGTGCGAACGTGAAAGCATATATTGTTTCCACGTGTGAACGTGGTATCTTTGGACTTTCTACGTGTGAACGTGGAAGCCTAAAACATTCCTACGTGCGAACGTGATGAGTTTTAAATTACCACGTGCGAACGTGATAGGGCTAAATGCTTCCACGTGCGAACGTGGTAGCTTTGAAATTTCTACGTTCGAACGTGCAAGGTTTTTACTAGAAAAAAACACCAAATTTTTTTTCCCGCACATGCCACTTATGGGCTTCCATAAAACGATCCCCACCAGGCCAAACATTATATTCAAGCTTCGTTCGAATGGGGATATCCGAGTCTTGTTTTCAATTTCCATAACCGAGAAACCAGAAGTCGTGGGATATATATGCGCTCATTAATTCTTGACAGTTATCGGTTGTTTCCGTTTTATTGATCAGAAACTGTTATATTAACATGTATACTGCTCTTTCGTGGTGTGCCAGTTTCATACTTTGGCAGATTGAGTATGATATATTACCACAGGGAATAATTGCTGACCGTATTCTGGTGAACATATTCATGAATTTCGATGAGGTTCAGTTAGGAATTTTCAACCCCCATTGTACTCAGGAAAAACCCTCATATTGTATCCTTTGTAGGCTTGTGGTATAATCACGTGCCGATAATACGTGCTGTTGGTCATTGGTCTGTTTATAGCTGTTTACGAGCGCATTTCCTTTGTTTGTATGTGTAAGTATCCCAATTGTGGCCTTTTTAAATTTCCGGCTGACGCCCGTGTGTCTTCGTGTCTGTTGTTACGTGGATTTGATGGACAGCACTGGTAAAGGCTTCCCTAGCTACAGGGGCGACAGATATGTGACCAGGGCGGAATATCAATGCTCCCCGTCATATATCATTACGTGACGTGGTTTCATTAGGTTTACAAACATTACAAAGAACGTTCCTGACTTAATGTGTAGCGTGGGTAGTACAAGATTCCCAGTATGTATCATGGTGAAAAAAATTCGAAAGAACCAATGGCTACGTCATAAACATTGATTATTTTCAAAAACCCATCTGCTGAATATCAAGAACACCGTGAGAGAAACAAGAGAGCCTATGCAACATTAAGGCAAATTAATCGAATTTTCGATTGATATGTGGCGGTATTCAATCCAGATCAGTTGTATTGTAGTCTTGTAAACAATCGTGCAAATGCCATAATGCAATCATACAAATGGCATCGCGCGTTGTGGCATACTGTTGTATTAACTGGTATTGTTCAGAAGAAAGTAAGTGGCAATTCAAACCACAATCCATTTCAAACATACATCTCTCAATGTATTGCCGATACACTCAATGCAATTTTGATCATATTCAAGTATACATGTTTTGTTCGAATTTGGGTACTTACAGTTAGGAAATTAACATTGGGTAGGTTTATTCAAAAGCACTCCGTTGGAGGTATACTTCGTATTAAAACAGAGCTACAAGGATATTGCCCCGGAAATCTTGAACGTTAATACGAAATATTTCACATTTGGCAGATGAACGCAAATGTGGTCTTTCCCGTCTACATTGCAGAGCCAGGTTCAAATGAACAGCCAGGTAAAATTCTAAGACTATTTTTTGAACGCAAGCGATGCAAGATATTTTCCGGTAATACACCTGACAGAAGGAAATTAACCAGAATTAATGAGCAAAAATTATCAGAATAATACAATGCAATTCCGAGGCTACTTCCAAGATAAAATAAATAGTTGGTGGAGCTTATAGTGCATGGCGTGGAAGATTGGAAGATATTAATAAGTTGATATATCAGATTTTCCACCATATTATCGGGTTTGCAAAGTCTGTAATTGTGTTAGGGAGATTTATGTATAGGACAACGCGAGGTCTCGTCGACTGAGCATAGTGGGAGACCGGTAGTGCTTAGTGGTAGTACATTAAAACTTATTGCTTCATATAGTGAATAATATACATCTCTGCCATTTTCATCTTAGACCATTGGTAATATACTGTTTGTTGGGTCTGGGTATGCACATCAATAACGTCCATGAGTAGTTGTTGGTGGAACACACTGAATTTTTTCGATATGACAGTAGGAAAATGTTTTGAAAATCTGCATCCAGCTGTGTGCAGCACTTTCACATTCGAATATAATTCGTTAAAAGATATTATGAATTTGATGTATCAACATTCTTAAAACCTGACATACTGATATTCGAAGTATTTATTTGTCATGCGAAGGTTTGTATGTTGTTCACGGTCTGGCAGAGTACTAAGTGGGAGCAACTGGTAGTTTGTCTGCACGCAACAGCTGACATTCCAGATTCCTACCGCTATGTTTGGGGTAAGTATATCACAGCGACGTCTCCAGCAGATGCTTGTTTAATATATATTTCAGATACATGGCCATTATACACCCCCTGTACCGTTGCTATAATATGGCTCGCAATAATAGCAAAGATTTTCTATACCAAGATAGCCCACTCAGGCCAAAACGGAAGCGAACAATCCCCCTGGCGGATTGAGGAATTACTACATTTGCGTATTTATGAATGAATATCTGTGAACAATTTTATGAATGAAAACCGCCGTCACTATTGGATATACGTCCAACTTTCAGTCTCACCGCCAGGCTCGACACTGTTCAAATCTTCGCTTCCGTTTTGGCTTGAGTGGACTATCTTGGTATAGAAAATCTTTGATAATAGTAAAGGCCATCAAACTATTCGGCTGACCTTGAAATATTCGGCATCTAGCATTTATTGTATGTATGTCCACAACTGATTCCTAAACTATAATCTCAATATTAAGTGAGGTATTAGCAATAATGTGTTCCATTATCATAGGAGAATTTAACATGGGAAGGTCCCATTTGGGACCAGTCGAAAAGATCAACACGCAGACTGTCGATTCTGATGGAACAATCTGTTGAGAAAAAATCTCAGAACTGATCAGACAGTTTTCGAGAAAATGGCCACCAAAGTCCACAATTGGCTGTTTTTCGACCAAAATGGCTGCCAATTTTGCAAAAATAAACAAAATAGAAAATAGTTTCCCTTTGAAATATTTTTAGGCATTTTTTTGGCAAAAGTTCAGAAAAATTCAACTGTAAATTTCAAAGATAAAAATGTAGATGGACGACGACGCTGGGCAATGCCATGATTGTCTATGTATTAATGTGTGTGGTAAAGTTTCAATAACACATCATGAGGTAGCACTAAATTTGAACCTAATTGACATTATTGAATTAAGTGTAGTATACGTTCAGTATGGTGTTGAACCGTACGCCACATTTCTCAACAGTAAATGACGTGAGAGCGAATTCACTGCACCAGGGTGTGAAATCCACTTAAACAATTTTTTGTCTTGCCGATAATGGAACTAAAATAATTACGTGAAATATCCTGACAAATGGTACCTGGATATCCTGTTCAAGAAAAAAAGCAATGAAATAAGCTCATCAAAAAGTGTGTTTCCATTTCGATTTGGCGTTGAGGTTGTTCTTGGTGCTGAGTTAATGATACAGACATGATTGGGATGAGTGCGACCTGGCAAGTCCACTTGATCGAACCAGCAAAATTCTATGGTAATTGGATCGATTGTGTTATCGAATATATATATATATCAACAGTATGAATAACTGCTCTGTATTAAAAACTGAAAAATGATATTTGTCTCGTTTGTTTTGAAACGTATATTTCCTCATATCTGATGATAGACTTATTCGTAAAATCAACCTGGACGTCAAAAAATAATTTTTCAATGGAAACTTGGGAAACCTCGATAGCTCAACTGGTAGAGCAGTCGCCCGGCAAGTGGAAGGTCCGTGGTTCGAGTCCCGGTTGTGTCAACCCGATTTTGACTGAAATTTACTCCTTCAATAATCACAAAACAGCAAGGTGTTTCAAATGGTTAGTGAGCATAGATTAGACTCTAAACACTACGCGTTTAAATTGTAGCAAGATAAGTATCGCAGCACTTTTACACCTAGAGGTGTTAAATCAAGACAACGAGAGGTCGAATTTCACTATTTAGATCAATGTGATGATATAATCCGGAATCAAGAGATGGTGGTGTTGGTGAGTAAACAGAGTCGGTATCCTCTGAGCCTCCACTCGTAATCCAATAATTCTTCCGTTGTTCCGGACATGACGTTCGACATCAAAGTCACAATTTGACGTATAGTCAATTTCAAATCACACATGATTTACGATAGATTTATACATTGAAACATTGATCAGCATGTCAACTCATAATAGCCTATTCAAATAGTAACTCAATCATTCGCTGCATTTTTTTATTGTCTTCGTCATCGTAATCGACCTCCGTTTCATCGGTTCCTTCGGGTGTTGAAAATATGACACAACCAAACGCAATAGGACCCATGCAAGCCTTACCTATCAATTCAAATGGTATTTCGAGGGAAATACGCGGTTTCCCTTAGATATATTATAAAGGCAGAAAAACAGTCGCCACGGGTGGCGAGATCTTCAATAGATACTCCCTTGTGTAGTAATGTGTACATCCCAATAAAGGCTAATCTTATCACATAAAGCCCTATAATTGCTACATCAAAGCCATTGATACTCCCCGAGATCCTTGGTCGAGTTTGTAGTTTTACCAACACCACATTTTCACTGGAGCATTCCCATACTTCGCACATGATTTTTTAGCGTTTTATTCACAGTGCGCAAGGGGAACCTAACCTGGTCACAGTTGTCAAGAACTAACCTACGGTGGAGAGAATTATTTTTGTGGCCAGCGGAAATATGTTGTGATAGGAAAGGTTATGTGATTAATAACCTTAATTTATTGGATTAAATTGCTCATTATTTTCCATATAATAAACAAAGAAGAACATATCTATAGATGTATATCCGAGCACAGACATTCAATGGTATTAAAGTTGCCCAATGTTTTGGATCAAATTGATAGTGTATGCGTCTATTTTGGTGTAAAAAATATTTTTCATCACATTTTATCACTTTCATATCGTAAACTATAAAAGTTGGCAACCTTTCGTAATTGTTTTGCCGACATCAGAATTTTAGCTCAATATTTTTGTTGCGCTACTGTATACGTATGTATTACGGTAAATCAACAAATATCGCAAAGCGTGCACATAATTTGCATTTATTCACAAGATTAAAATGTAAACCCTCATGGAAACAATCAGAAATATTATGTGCTGTGATCCTTTTGTTATATAATAATATAATAATAATCATCCCTACCCTCCGTGGGTCTATTTTTACCCAAACTTAGAAGATCAGCGCGATGCGCTGGCCAATGAACGTGCGATTCTGAGAACAACAAGCCAGTGTTGATATCTGGATATGACCTACCTTAGACAACGAGTGTCAAAAACAAAGCACCACAGTAAAAATGAAGTGAAAGATGCTGAGTGATTTGAACGCCTCATTGTAATTATGCAACACATGTAATGGTATTCGCTCATTAAGATCCTTACTATCCTTACTATCCTGTTTAACTTTTTATTTTTTGAAATGGCTCAAGATAAAAACAAATCCCATTTGTAAAAAAAAACACGTTTTCTGACATATTTATTGACAGTAAAAATGATGAGTTAAAATTAGAGCGATTTCCAATAAAACGTTTTTCATATGGAGAAATATAAACACCATATTATATATATTTCTAATTGATGTGTACACAGGGTGATCTTATGAAAAACGAAGTTGAGCCCTGACCGATTATAACCTGATTACTACATGTATATATTTGATTGGTTTTTAAAACACATGCTTTACTTAGACGACGCATGTGTTGATATTCATACATGATACTCGTGTGACGTTTAGTAATGACTTGTTTTCGGTGTGGCCCAAAAAACCTGGTTTCTCTGATCGTATAGACTTTTGTAACTCCCGCTCGTTGTGATTCGAGAGCCGTCACTAATCTGGCGTTCCCCAACGCTGGTGTATCATCACTCAGTAGCTCACCGGCTTCACTTAGGCAAGAAGCAACTCAGATGCAAATAAATTGAATATTTATATACATCAAATCAACTTACAATTGTATGGCTGGTCACCCACGTGACGTACAGATATGAAGTTCAGACATGGAGCACTGTATGATCACATTTCAAAAATAAATAGTGCACGAGGGCACAACTAAAAAGAGTTCTTCGCGGAGGCTTCTCTCTGTCCCGTCCTGTTGAAGTTTCCCGTCCCGTTTAGTCGAATGGATTCTCCACGTAGTCGCTCTAAATCCCGGTTGACTCTAAGGCCCTGAAGAAGGAGTCGTCCGCATGGAGTTCGTCGAGTCCCTTGGCTGTGGCGGTGACGATCTCCCCACGGTCGATGTCGCTGTTGCAGTGCTCCCAGAGCGGCCGTCCGCTCTCCCTTATATAGCCAGGGTGGCTGCGCGCGCATCTTCGCCCGCGAACGTATCTTCCGCACTCTTCTCCACGTGGTGAAGACTGCGTCCGCGAACGGTTCTTCCGCGAAGGCTCCTCTTCCGCGAACGGTGCTTCCGCGACTGATGCTTCCGCTGATGTTGCTTCCGCAATCGTGCTTCCGCGAACGGTTCTTCCGCGAAGGCTCCTCTTCTGCGAACGGTGCTTCCGCGACTGATGCTTCCGCTGATGATGCTTCCGCAATCGTGCTTCCGCGAACGGTTCTTCCGCGAACGGTGTCTTCGCCAGTGGACTTTGAAGGTCACGTGACCGTTCCTAACGAACGTTTTTAGCGCTGCAGTTGAATGTATTTTGTTGCAACTCCACCCTTTCTGGAGATCAACGTCCCCGTTGATCCTTTCTCTCTCTTCTTTTCTCTTCTTCCTCCTCCTTCGTCTCTTCCTTCCTGTCTGCTGTGTCCAGGGCTCTCTCCTTCCACTTTACTGGCGATCCACCTCGCTTTCGGACATCTCCGCCAGCCTGTCCCGAGTGTCTGTGTAGGCTCGGAGCTGTTCCCGGAGCAGCTTGGTCTCCCGGACATGGGCTCGCAGCTCCTTCCGGTGGCTCTTCTCTCGTGGAGAGGCCTCCCCTCGTAGCTGCATCACCTCGGCCTCGAGCTGTCTCTGCTCCTCCTTGGATTGGAGCCGAGCCTCCGCTTGGGTCAGGTGGCGTCGTCCCATGGCTATCGTGGACGCCAGGTCCTCCAGGGCCTTTTCTCCGGCAGTGACCGCTTTGCCCAGGCCCTCCACGTACGGTCGCAGTTGGTCCTCCTCCTCCGGAACTGGCTTGAGGTACCAACTCAGGTCTAGGGGTTTGTAGGTAGGGGCTGAGTCTCTGGGAACGGGGGGTCCGTCGTCCTCGAGGTTGGGGGCCTTCGGGGATTCCGCCTCTCTCCGCTCCTGCTGAGACCCCGGTTCCTCCTCGCTGTTCTGCGGGTCGTCCTCGGGGTCTGAGGCGTCCGCTGACTTGATGGCATCCTCTCGGGGGCTTGACGGCGTGGAGCTGGTCGTCCCGCTGGCCGCAAAGCTGACAGTCTTCAGCTCGGGGGCAGACACAGTAGACGGACCATCTCGGGGTTCGGACACGGGCGTGTCGGTTGTCGTCCTCCTCCGTCCTGGCTTGAGGGTATTGCCGCTGGCATGGGAGATCTCGTGCCGGTCTCGGTCGGCCCTGCGGACGAACCGCTGACTGCATGTCTTGCAGAGATGCCGCCCCTCCTGGGATGTGTGTTTCGTCGCCACGTGCCGACTAAAGTTGGACGCCGTCACGTGGATCCGACAGGGGCTGCGTCCTCGCTCTACCGACAGCTTTCTGACAGGGGACCGTCGACCTCCTCGGGGCTCCTCGTGACGCTCCCGGCTCCTCGAGCGTTCCCGCTTCCTGTCAGTCTTGCTTTTGCCGTTATTGTTGTTCATTTCGTCGACCTCGAGTGGCAGGAAGTCGGCCAAGTCGAAGTCTGGAATGTCTCCGAAATCTTCGTCTGCAAACACTGGTGTCTCGATAATCTGCAGAGTTGGTGTGTTCATGGTTGAAGTGATGACGGGTTTGTAGGCCAGCCTGCTTATATAGAAAAGGCGCGGACCAGGGATCTGTGGGAAAATGCATTGTAGTGGAACGAAATGACGTTTTTCGCTTGCTTCCGTGAACGGTTCTTCCGCGAACGCTGCCTCCGCGAACGTGCTTCCGCGAACGGTACTTCCGCGAATGGTGCTTCCGCGAATGCCGCTTCCGCGAATGCCGCTTCCGCGAACGGTTCTTCCGCGAACGCTCCCGTCGTCGTTTACATCGTTTGGACTGCATTACCGCTGTTTTCCACTCGTCCCTCGTCATCACTGGGGGTCCGGACTTGGGTCACATCGTCCGGGTTGGGTATCCAGGTGCGGGTTTCAGGGGTAAACCAACACCTTTTTATATTGTCAATGTGGACATCTTTTATTTTGCTACCGGGTCGATCTTGTATGGACACCATCCATCCGAGATGAGACTTCACAAATAGATAAGGTCCCGTCCACCCTAGTCCCAGTTTTGGTCTAGCCTTTGGAGGGTACCAATACATCACCCAGGTGCCCACGGGAAAATGTCGAGCGGCTGATTTCACGTCATGATGGCGCTTTTGTCACACCGTACCCGTCTTCAGGCACTCTCGGGCAGTCTCATGAGCCTGTATGGTGGCTTCTTTCACCCATTCAACGTATGCGGACGCACACTCGGGAACTGGTCCTCCCAAATCGTCCGGTTTCGTCCGGTACCTCAGGTCCAATGGGGTGGTTGCTTCCCGTCCCATCATCATTCGGAATGGTGTACACCCGGTGCTTTCGTGTACTGATGTTCTATAAGTCGCCATCACATAGGGCAGATGGTCGTCCCAGTTGTCATGGTTCTCGTCCACGACCACAGCCAGAAGGTTCAGCAAGGTCCGGTTGAACCGCTCGACCATCCCGTCTGATTTGTCGTGATAAGGGGTCGTCCAAGTCTTCTCCCCTCCTAGGATCTTGATTATCTCGAGGAAAAGCTTGCTCTCAAATTCCCGTCCCTGGTCGGTATGTATTTTGGCTGGCATTCCCAGGCGGCACACGAACTCCGTCACGAAGACGTCCGCCACCGTCTGAGCCTCATGGTTGGATAGAGCGTAGGCCTCAGTCCACTTGGTGAAATAATCACCCACGACCAGTATATACCGGTTCCCAGAATTGGTGATCGTTCCAGGCTCCAAAATGTCCATGGCCACCCTTTCTAGCCGATCGCCCACTGGTAGATTTCCCATAGGGTGGTACTTGGGCCCCGGTCGCGGATTTCTTCCACCACACTTCAGGCACTCTCGGCACCAACGCTCCACGTCCTTCGTCATACCCGGCCAGTACATTCTCGCTTTTAGTCGGTGGACTGTTTTGGTGACTCCCTGGTGGCTCATCAGCTTGCCGGTGTGGACCTCCTTCATTACAGCGCGTCTCAGGACCTGCGGAACGACCAGTTGATGGATTGGTGCATTCTGGCAAGCCGCTTGGTACCGCCGGTACAGAAACCCATCACGTAGCTCCAGCTGGTCCCACTGTTGCCACAGAGTCTTCATTTGCTGACTTTTTGTTCTGACTTCGGGCCATGCAGGTCTCTCAGTGAAAATATTCTTCCACCCGAGGATGCCTCCAACTTCAGGGTCGGCTCGTTGAAGGGTCACCAGGTCCTCCTGGGAATAACCATTCAGGACCTGGACCTCCGGGGCTCCCTCCATCGGATTCCGGCGTCCTCTCGTAGCCATAGCCCGCGTGACAGCTATCATTTGTTTGTCTGGATCTCGGACCACAGGGTTGGGGCATGGGTCCAGGAAGGGCTCCTCTCGGCAGCGCATCCACACGTCGGCCGTCGCGCCGATCGCTGCTCCGGCCACAACCTCCGGTCCCAAACCATGCAGCGCGAGGAGCATCATCAGGAGAAACCAAACCCAGGCAGAGGGGCGGAGCTGATGCAGGATTCTGCAGACGCTCCTGGCTCCCTCCTCCGTCTGTGGGGGGCTCCGGTCAGGCAGGCACTCCTCGGTCGGCTGGGTAGTCGTCCTCGGGTCCTCCTGGCAGCGCACCTCCCAGATCTGGAATATCCCGACTCCATCTCCGTAATAGTAGTCCTCCGTCCAGGGCTCCACAGGGACCTCCCGCAAGATGTTAACTTGAGGTCCTCCGGGGCTCCATCCTTCTCCGCTGATCGGTGGAAGCAGATCCTCGTCAGAGAGGTCCTCCAGGGGTAGGGGACACTCCTCCTGAGTCGGACAGGCCTCCTCTTCTCCTTCGGGTCTTGTGGTGTGGCGAGGGGCGGGACAATCCGGTCTCCGGCACTGTCGGCATCTGGACATCCCGTCTGCATTCCCGTGTTGTACTCCCGGTCGGACCTCACACCTGAAGGCGTAGATGGCGATGCGAGCTGCCCATCTAGCGATCATTCCCTCCGCATCCCGGAAGTTCAGTAGCCACTTGAGAGAGGCGTGGTCAGTTCATAGTAAGAACGCTCTCCCCCACAAGAAATGTCTGAAATGGTGTATCATACTGACGACGGCCAGGAGCTCCCGCTTGGTGGTGCAGTAATTCCGCTGGGTGTCCCTCAGGGTTCTGGAAGCATAGGCGATCACCCGCTCTCGTCCGTCCTGCACTTGGGTTAAGACGCCTCCCACTCCGTAGCCGCTAGCATCAGTATCTAAAATAAATTCTTGGTCCATGTCAGGGTACACCAGCAGGGGGTGCTCGGTCAGGGGTTGACGCAGCGCCTCGAACGCCTGCTGATGAGCCTCGCTCCAATGGTAGTTGACCTCCTTCTTCAACAGGTGGTTGAGGGGTCCCGCTCGGGTGGCAAAGTCAGGGATGAATCTGCGGTAGTACCCCACGAACCCAAGGAAGCTCCTTAGTTCTGTCAAGGTGGTTGGAGGAACCATCTTCGTCACAGCTTCGACTTTGGCAGGGTCACACTGGATGCCTTGGTCGGACACGACATGGCCCAGGAAGTTGACCTGTTGTCGAAACAGCTCACACTTGGCGGGTTTCAGCTTCAGCCCGGCAGCCTGCAGTCTCCGGAACACGTCCTCGAGGTTGTCCACGGCTTCTTGGAAAGTCTTTCCAAGACAGACGACATCGTCCAAATAAATTAGACAACGCTTCCATTGGAGTTCCCTCAGCGCCAGCTCCATTAGACAATCAAAAGTAGCTGGGGCCGTCGCCAATCCAAACGGCATCACTTTAAATTGATAGAGTCCACTACGGGTAGTGAACGCCGTCTTCTCCTTGTCCCTGTCGTCCATCTCGACCTGCCAGTAACCACTAGCCAAGTCTAGCGTCGAAAAATATCGTCCTCCCGACAAGGTATCAAAACTCTCCTCGACTCGAGGCAGGGGGTACGCATCCTTCCGGGTGACATCATTTAGACGGCGGTAGTCGACGCAAAATCTCAGTGCACCATCCTTCTTTTTCACTAGCACGATGGGGGACGACCATGGACTGTCGCTTGGCTCCACAACGTCAGCTTTCAACATCTTGTCGACCTCGTCCTCGATCCAGCTGCTGTTGGTAGTACGGGGCTCTCCTCAGAGGCTGCTTGATCGGGGGTGATCTCCCGTGTCGATGACGTGTTTCGCCAGGGACGTCCGGCCCAACCTCCCATCTGGTCCCATAAAGACCTGCTGGTGGCGTCGAAGGAGATCGCTGACGACCTCCACCTCCTTTTCCGTCAAGTCCGGATGCATTCCCTCCAGGAGCGGTTCTAAATGCTCCGGGCACTCTGGTGTCTTCATCGACGGTTCTGCGTGCATGGCGTGCACTCTGGTTTCGGGCTGCTCAGGCGTCCGGTTCCGCCACTTGGTGGAGTTTGGTGTAAGGGGCTCATGCTCCCTCCCGCTCTCCTCCCGGTACCACTGTTCCCTTTTAGGTTCGTTCTGGGTCGTTCTCCCGCCATCGGGACGAAATCCTAGGTCGATCACGGCCTCTATTCCGTGAAGCTCGGCTAGGATGGTCCCCATCAGCACAGTGCAAACTCCAGCGCCGGCGTTCAGAAGTACCACCGGTACCAGGCGTCCTCGGGGTCGTACAAGGGCTCGTCCCACTACGAGGGGGTCGTCCTCCAATGGCTCTCTTGCGGATTGCACGAGGCTGGCCTTCGGACTCCTCCCTCACTTCCTGTCAGCTTGAGGTCCACCATCATCTCTGAAAAGGGTGGCAAGACGACCGTCTCCTCCGTCACCAGTGTGTAGACGGCGTCCTCGTGGCCCGAGCTCGTCACTACGGTAGTGTCGCCCACCTGCCACTCGCCCTTACGCAGATCCAGCTGTCCCCCAATCTGTTGAAGTACATCGAGCCCCAACACTCCTGGGATCCCTAGTTTGGCTACCAGTACGTCTGCCGACACGAGTCGTGTGCCCAGTAGAAGTTGAACTGTCATCTCTCCTTGAACCTGTAAGTAGTCTCCGGTTGCTGCCCGTAACCTTATTCTCGTCTGCCTTATCATTGCTTTATGTTCGTTATCCATTTGGTCGAAGAGACACTCGTCCAGAACGGTGGAAGAGGCACCCGTGTCCACCAACATACGAGTCGCCTTCCCCATAACGTGGCACGCCGCATACTACGCCAATGTGCCTCGGGCACCGGCTGACAGCGACACCACCTGGCCATTTCTGTCAATCTTAAGAGAGCTGCCACTCTCCTCAGGGACGCCGCCCTGGATACGTACTGAGTTGTCCACCCACAGTGATGCACCACCCTGGTCCTCTCTGTCAGTCTTAAGGGAATCACTCCCCTCGGAACCGCCGCTCCGGATAAGTAATGAATCGTCCACCAGCAATGGCTGCTGCGCTGGCCCCTTGGTCATTCCGCTCCACCGGCCCTCCGTCTCCTCTTTCACGGCCGCTTGTGGTTCAGTTGAATGGGGGGTCCCTGCTGTTTCGCAGCCTCTAGCCTCAAGGTTGTGACTTGCTGGTCTTCCTTGCTGCTAGCAGAAACCTCGTTGATGTCTCCGCGGGTCCTTAGACGCTCCACGGCTCCATCGTTCTGCATTTCGTTGACGTCTCCGCAGGGCATTAGACGCTCCACGGCTCCATCGGTCTGCTGTACATTGGCACTCCCGTCTGTGTTGACAGGCTTGCCCTCCAAATAGTCGAGAATTCGATCCTCGAGCTCCTCCTGCGCCAATCCAGTCACTTCGGATGCACACCGGAAAAACCTATTAAAAATCTGTGAAACTAAAAATTCCCCCCTGGCAATGTGTTCTTCACGTCTCCGTCGTGCTTCTCGCCTGTGAAGCCGCGCACACACCTGCCAATGGCCCATACGGTTGGGGGCTCCTCATGAGCGCCATCACCTTCATGTCCCCATCTGGATGGCCCTTCCAGAAGTGGTCTAAGGCGATAGCCTCCTGAGTTCAGATCCGGATAACCACGGCCGGCCAGTCGCTGCAACTCATAGCCTTACTGCTGGGGTGTCTCTGCCTTCCTGCGGGTTCTCTGTCCCAACGTCGCCTTGTAGGACTCCTCCTGACAGTCAGGGTCGAATCGTAGGGTCAGCTTGTCGGTCAGAACGTCGATGTCCCTCCGGTCTGCAGGACTCAGGCTGGTCAGCATTCGTCGCGCCTCTCCTGTCAAGCTCCCGGCCAAGTAGACGCCCTGTTCCCGCTTGCTCCATCCGCTGACCTCTGCGATGACGTCAAAGTGGGCCACTCTATGGAAGTCCCATCGAACTTGTCAGGGGTCAGCATCTTCCAGTTCCTTCTGCCGTTCTGATTCCAGGCTGTGCTGTCCTCGGACGACGTGTCCTCCTGCCTCCGTCTCGGCCTAGGGCTTCGTCGGTGCAGCGGCAGTCCCCGCCTCGGTGGTCTCCTCCCCCGTCCTGGGTAACCATGGCTGCTGTCGGTCCCTCCATCAGATGAAGGCCCCTCATCGCCCCATGATGAGAAAGGTTGCTGTCTCCGGCCTCCCTGGGTGACTGAAATAGAAGCTGGATTTCTCCAGGAGGCTGGCTGTCTCGGTTGTCGACTGGGTGAAGACCTCTCTCTTCTGCGAACGCTGTCTTCCGCGAACCTTCCGCGAACACTGTCTTCCGCGAATGGACTCTTCCGCCAACAGCTCCCGAAGAAGTTCTTCCGCGAACAGGCCTCTTCCGCGAACGCCGTCTTCCACGAGTCTTCCGCGAACGGGCTCGTCCGCCAAGATGTCTCGGAGACGTCCCTCCACAAAAGATGCACGTCCGCGAACGCCATCCTCCGCGAGTCTTCCGCGAACCGGCTCATCCGCGAATGGTCTTTCCCCGTCTATTCTGAAAAACTGGAAAGGAAGATTGGTCGCCTGGATCACTCCTTTCGTTGAGTCGCCGTCTGGGTGAAGACTCCTCTCTTCCACGAACACTCTCTTCTGCGAGTCGTCCTCGTCCGCGAACGTGGTCGTCCGCGAAGGGTCCTCCCCGGTCACAAGCGTCCTCGTCACCAAAGACTCCCCCTCGCCCACGAGCCCGTTCATCCACGAAGGATCCCCGGCTGCAAGCGTCCCTGTCGCCGAAGAATGCCTCTCGTCCGCGAATGTTCTCTTCCGCGAAAAGTCCTGTCCCTCTCGAGCTGCTCTCTTGGGTCGGAGCCCAAGTAACCCGTCCTCCAGTCACTCCCGTTTGTCGACTCGTCACACCAGACCGTTGCCCTGTTGCACCAGACTGCTGCTCTGTTGCACCAGACTGCTGCTGGGACTGGTCCCAAAGCCGTCTCAATGCTGCATTCTCTGGAGGTGCCACACTTGGACTCTGCTCCGGCAGCTGTAGCCGATCCCTCCTCGCCCAGATTTTGCCGTCCTCCCCGTCCAGATTGACGTACTCCGGTCCCAGCACTCGTCGGAACTCGGGGCCCCTCCTAACGCTCTCAAGGTAGGTTGACCTCTCCCTGTCTCGATCGTGCTGCCACCCAGAGTCGTGTCTGAAAAGAAAACGGTTGTCGGGTGTCTGGCTCCGGGGTCTCTTTTGACTCGTCGACTGGCCCATGGAAGGTCTCGACCTCCCTGGTTGCTTCTCACTACGTCCTTCCCCGGTTGTGAAGCTGCTCTCCCGTGAACGGTCGTCTTCCGCAAACACTGACTTCCGCGAACGGTCGTCGTCCCCTTCCGCGAACGTTGACTTCCGCGAACAGTCGTCGTCCCCTTCCGCGAGTGAGGCCGTCCGCGAAGAGTCTTCCTCTTCACCTCCTGTCTTTCCTGGGGCACTTTCGTTGTTCTCTCCGGACATGAGTGATGCTGAGGTTCATTCCCTGGCAGTAGACCCTCGGGGATCCTGGTCACGTGCGCCAAGTTGTGACGTTTAGTAATGACTTGTTTTCGGTGTGGCCCAAAAAACCTGGTTTCTCTGATCGTATAGACTTTTGTAACTCCCGCTCGTTGTGATTCGAGAGCCGTCACTAATCTGGCGTTCCCCAACGCCGGTGTATCATCACTCAGTAGCTCACCGGCTTCACTTAGGCAAGAAGCAACTCAGATGCAAATAAATTGAATATTTATATACATCAAATCAACTTACAATTGTATGGCTGGTCACCCACGTGACGTACAGATATGAAGTTCAGACATGGAGCACTGTATGATCACATTTCAAACATAAATAGTGCACGAGGGCACAACTAAAACGGTTCTTCCGCGAAGGCTCCTCTTCCGCGAACGGTGCTTCCGCGACTGATGCTTCCGCTGATGATGCTTCCGCAATCGTGCTTCCGCGAACGGTTCTTCCGTGAACGGTGTCTTCGCCAGTGGACTTTGAAGGTCACGTGACCTTTCCTAACGAACGTTTTTAGCGCGGCAGTTGAATGTATTTTGTTGCACTCGTATGGTTACATAACATCGACCGTATGAATGTAACACAACTTTTGATTCAAATATCACATTGTCCGTTGTGTTTCAGAGTGTAATTCCCTTTCAAATACACAATATCTACAGAAGGGGAAATATGCTGGATAATGAGGTTTTTCAGGTGAATATAGTGTAAGTGATTGTAAACTCGTCACGAAGTACACAAAGCACCCACCAGCAGTGTAAGTTGATTAGTATCGACCACTCGCTCGCCAGAAGACGGGTTCTCAATACTGAGGACAACCTAGTCCCAAGTGAGTTCAGCGTCACAACCGAGCGTGGTATGTCTCACGAGGGGAATAATCGCGGTACCAATATACACACAGGGTGGTATTTATTATATTATACCGAATGTCGGTTTAATAAAACGTCAATGAACAATGTAACGCATGATGCTACCGGCTAGTATATCGAATTACCAACCAGTTAGTATATCGTTCATTGCGGTCTGCTCCAGCAGAGCGTATTACTTCATGTGTATTGACCAATCACAAAGCGTGATGAGGTATCATACAGCACATTATCCACCAACAAAGAATTAAATGGTATATGTCTGCTTGAGAACGTGTATATCCATGACATTTTGGGAATCAATGTTCGGATAAATATAAGAAATTGAGTGCATTAAGAATACGACAACATATAAACTAATTTCCAGTAACGAAGATTTACTTTTAGGGTAGATGAGAGCAATAATTTTACTTTTATCTACAATAAGATTTACTTTTAGGGTGGATGATGGGTGAATCGAGGACAATAATTCTACTTTTATCTACAAAAAGATTTACTTTTAGGGAGGATGGTGGTTGAAACGAGAACAATAATTTTACTTTTATCTACAATAAGATTTACTTTTAGGGTGGATGATGGGTGAAACGAGAACAATAATTTTACTTTTGTCTACAATAAGATTTACATTTAGGGTAGATGATGGGTGAACCGAGAACAATAATTTTGTATACATATAATTTTCGTATCTTATATAATTGGCAAGATGTGAAAGAATGTAGGCAAAATTATAAATTTCCTAATATATGTATCTTGTTACATTGGAGTGATGATGGGAGATCATCTCGAATCATCTTTATTTATTTCACAGATTCAGCCAACATGATTCAAGATGAGATCAATAATCACATAGTGTATGGTCGCTGGTTACATGTCCAGATATCAAATAATAATGTGCTCATAAGTCAATAAAACTCCATGGATGATGACAAAATAGCAAATTGTATTTGCCAAACTGAATAAACTTAACCAACCACGTTTTAGCATATATTCTCCTGCATATATTGAATTCATCAGTTCAAATCGATTGTCAATATTACATACATACGATTTTTCATTCGGTGAAATATTATTTTTCATGATTGAATATCGACCAACAACATAACAGTCATACAATATAACATAATAGTTTTCGGTAGCTGTTGATAGTATCAATAACTTCCCTCATGCACCAATCCAAACGCATACATTCACTATTCATATTATCGTTGAAACATTCATGCACTATTCAAATATTGATCAATCAGTGCCTCTCTATACCTTTTTTTCTAAATTAATTTTCGTGACACCAGACACATTGTCACAATGCCGATAAACCTTTCACATGAATAATACGTGACTACGTCCAGAACCATCCCAATGAGCCTGTTCGTTATTAGAATAATGTCTGGCTAATTCCAGTTTAATTAAATCAACGACGTTCACGTCGCACGTCAATTACGCTGATAACCACAAGAACACAGGATATTTGACTGATCACTTATCAGCATTCTCGCAGGGATAATCTCATCAGTAAATCCCAACTCCATAGGAAATGCTTGAGCAAAATACTGAGTTCAATTGTGCTTTTCAATTCTACTTAGTAAAGCTGACATACGTTAACACATACCTCATCAGAAGTGTCAATATACAAACTACAAGTGTGTGACCTAATAATACTTGTTTCGTCATTCATGCAACTATCAATGCTACATGAACAATTGAACATTCCTACGTGTGACACTCTTCACAACCATGCCATCTGATCGATTTCTACCAGGGAGAAAACTACAGGCGCCGTTCGAATAGAGATATTCGAGTTAATAAATTCCATACCCGAGACATCAAAAGTCATGGGATATATTTGCGCTCAATATTTCCTCACAGTTACCAGTGATTTCTGTTTTATCGATCAGAAACCGTCATATTAACATTCATATTGCTCTTTTGTGAAGTTCTAACTCCATACGTTCTACTAGTATGATATAATATGCCAAAGGGAATTGCTGAGTTTATTCTAGGGAATGTGTTAATCGAGTTCCGACTATTTTCAGCTTGGAAATCCCATCTGGCATGACACAAAATAGTTGTATTTTTTAATAGGGCTGATGGTCATAATCACGTACCGATAAGAGGATGCAGTTGGTCGTTAGTCTATTAACAGATATTTATGAGCAAATTCTTTGTTTTCATGTGCAAGTGATCCAATATTGCCTTTTTATATTTTACGGTTGATGTCTTTGCGGGGTTCGTTGTTACGTGAATTTGATGGATGGGGTCTACCTAGCTACAAGGGCAATAGATTTGTGATGTGTACCCAGGGCGGAATACCAATGGTCCCCGTGAAATATCATTACGTGACGAGAATGTAATTATATTTACGAACATTACCAGGAACGCTCCCGCCCTAATGTGTATTATGGGCATTAAAAGAATCACGGTGCATGCAATGTGTGATACATTACCACAAGTTCAGTTACCTAATTACAACTGATTTAAAACATTGTGCAATGTTATCCAACTAACTTTTAATGCTCAGAGTCAATTCTATCTAGTATGTTACCCATTCATCCATTCTTCAACATATTAAACACTTATTACTTTTATTTAGAAGCAGTCCATTCGATGGAGGTGAGTTTGGTATATCAGACATAGGCAGTTGGTGGCACAGGTGTCGCAGGCTACAAAAGCCAAAGCACAGTTGAACTGGAGAACATAAAGACGCACTTGCCCATGGACTACATACAGTAATTGTCTTCACTCGATGAAAAGCCAGGTAAACACCTTGGTGTAGAGTGTTGACCTACATAAGTCTTTTGTTTAGGGTTCAGGTCATGTTATCATCAACGCCCTAAGGCTAACATTTTGGAAATTGGCGCTGATATATATTACCTTTACCTTAGAACGAGGAATCGATGTATTGTTCGAGATACCAATGTACAAACCCATGCTGTCCAATTATCAATATTAGTCTGATTTGTTCAGAAATAGGCACTTGCCCACGAATGTGGCCCTCAAATATGTGAGATCCAAACATTGATCGCAATGTGTTCAATACTTATGGCCCACGGACAGCTACATTGTATGAACTGGAAGTTTCAAACACTTAAAACTTCATTCAAGAGCAATATAAAAGTGCAACGTCGTCTAATTAGGGCTTATTATTGTATCGGTTGTGGCGTCAACGCTCTAAGTACATGGTCTACGGACATGGGGTCGTGCACGTCGGGTTCATCTCACTCGGTTTCACGAGTGGCCCCTGGTGACGCCAGTGTGCCCTGGTATAAATTTATTCCTAATCAAAAGTATTCCAGAGACATCGTCCAAAGTGTGGGAATGACGATGCAACTCAATGCCGAGAAGAATGCAACACACGTGGTATTATATGTCGAATGTCTGAGCAGTTTCCAGATCGTGTATGGAGTGGGTGACAACCAAATGTAAATGAGTCTGTATTGGATTGTATTGATGTTGCTCGTGTGAGGTTGACCTTCGGGTTTCAACTGTGCACGATTGCAAGGTTGGTTTGACTATTGTACCGTATCCGCAAGGCACCACTCATCATCTCTGTCAAGGCCCTCTATTTCTGGAAATATATTAGATCAGCAATAATTTACCAAAAGGAATTCATTGGTATGGGTTTGAGAGGAAATTTTATGCCATAGGCAACTTTACGATATTTCGTAGCCTACCGAGGGGAATAACCTTCATGCAAATAGCAAACAAAACCCTTACAACTATCATGGTCATCACATGGTTTGCATTTTGAAACAAAATCCAACTGTCGCCTAGTCAGTTAGGCAACGAAATTGCTTTGAGGCGATGACATGATCAATTTGCGTGTGTCATTCACGGAAAGACTTTCTTCTCATATATTGTGTGGTATGACGTCTGGTTTTTTATCTGTTTTTGGTCCTGGTTATATTCATCCGCGATTTTGGTCCTGGTTATATTCATTGTGTGCTGGCTGCCGCAGCACGTTTTTCAATCAATACCAGTCCACGAACGACTAGAAATGCACGCAGCATAATTTACCTGGTGGTAGACATATATAACTGGTGATCATTTATCAATGCTGAAAACGTTATTTATTTTGGTGTTTTGTTGGGAAAAAAGTCTGATAGCCACTACAACTTCAGCTGAAACATATGTGCGACGTGAGATGAAGATATTGGTAAGAGAAAGAAATAATTGTTAAACATGCTCACAACTCATTGTTTGCATGTGGCAATCACCCATAGGTATTTCCTGAAATTAAAAATAGAATAAACAATACTTGCATTGTTCTCGTTTAATCTATACGGTGTTTAATCTATACGGTATGTTGGGTAAAAACCTGCCGGTCACGGCTGAGTAGTTTTCTGTATGGTTTAAAATAGAAAATTCTCTATTTCATACAGTATAACGATAACATGGTGAAAACTAAGACCTAAGGTATTGCAATTAAAATGCACTTGATGCATAAAAACTATTACAACTACTTCAACATCCTGATCCTAATATCGCTATTATCAATAACACATATCTCTCAAATCGTTACATAGGGAATGTATTGTCTATGTATAGAAATATATGAGGAAGTTTCAATAACATTTCATGATTTATGACTTTATTAATGATTATTCTAAACCCAATTGATTCAAGTGCTGTAAATCCACTCTAAGCTGTTCTGACAATGCACCAAGGTGTGGGGTTCACTTGAACCGAGTCATGTTTTGACTGATAATGGATCTATAATATTTGCGCAAAACAATCTAGAAAAAGAAAGGCTTGTTTAGATTTAAGCAACTGTGAAATAAGTTGATATTTCCATTTTGATTCGAGGTTGTTCTCGGTGCATACTTAATGAGAGATGGCCTGGGGATTAGTGTCCTGTGGCATTCCACTTGAATGACTAGTGCACCATGGGACGAAATTCTATGCTAGTGGGATCAAGGATATCATACAACAACATCTGTTTTGTAAACATGATGTTCGCGCCATGCTTAATTCAAGTCGTACTGTTTGCTCATATCTGGTCTGAACAAACTTGAGAAACTATGACAGATGTTACTAGGTGTCGAAATTAAACTGATACACGAGTCTACACGAATTGCATTTTCATATGAAGTCCGTATGTAGGCCAGCTTGTTCAATGTAATATTTAAAAAGATGATTTTACTCCACGGAGCACAATGTATCCCGTGGTAAATTTGTTACAAGACGCACAGAACACCACTCAGCAATGTAAGTTGATTAGAATTGAACACTCGCTCGCTAGAAGATGGGTTTCCAATACTCGGACAGTACAACCTAGCCCCAAGTGAGCTCAACGTCAGATATGGCACAATGTTCACCAACAAAATAATTATTGGTATTAGACGGTTCCATAAAATATCAGAATGTGTATGTCAATGAAATGTTGAGAATCAACGTTCTGGTTAACATAAGAAATTGGGTAGAATATTCGGGATGCTTTATGGATGATCCGAGAACGTCTGAACAGAATAATTGGCAGTCTGTGGATGGAAGAATGTGGGCAGAAATACAAATTTCTTCTTAATCTTGTTCTATTAGTTTAATAGTAGACACACAAATATATTAGTAGTATAATCTTGTCGTGCTTCATGATCCAGAATGAGGATTTTCATTTTGCATGCACTCAAAACACCACAAATGCAAGAAAAAAATTAGGCCAAGGTCCAAAGATAGGTTACCGGACAATATATGTTTAATATTTTAGATGTGAGCCAGGTCACTGGTTGAGTCCAAGGTCAAGAGAATATTCAGCATATATAATATTAAGCATATATCATGTCCACATTTGATTGCTAGGCTGTAAATTAATTAATCAGAGATATATTAGCAATTTTGTGCTGTGGCCTTGAAAATGAAGGCAAAGGTCAAATTCAAGGTCATCAGAATATTTGGTCATCAATCATCAATATTCATTGATTCCCACACTATGAAGTCAATAAGTTAGATATCAGCAATTTTGTCCTGTCACCTTGAAAATCAGGTCAAAGGAAACTTGAAAATAAGGTCATTGGTCAAGTCGAGGTCACGAGAATATTCAGCATATATCATTCGGAATGTTTATCACAATTGATTCCTAAGCTGTAAATGTGATAATAAGTGAGATATTAGCCATTTGTGACCTGACCTTGAAAATGAGGTCAAAATACAAGTTCAAGGTCATGAGATATTCAACATATATCATTTCCTGTATGTCCACAATTGATTCCTAAGCTGTGAAGTCGATATTAAGCGAGATATAAGCCATTTTGTGCTCTGACCTTGAAACTGAGGTCAGAGGTCAAATTCAAGGTCACGAGAATATCCAGCATATATCATTTCCAAATGTCCATTAATGTGTCCAATTATAAAAAAATACCTCCTACTTCAATTATGTTTAAGCATTTTTGTGCAAAATTTCAGCAAAATTCGATAATAATTCTACTTTTATCTACAATAAGATTTATTTTTAGGGTGGATGATGGGTGAACCGAGAACAATAATTTTACTTTTATCTACGATAAGATTTACTTTTAGGGTGGATGACGGGTGAACCGATAACAATAATTTTACTTTTATCTACAATAAGGTTAATTTTACTTTTATCTACAATAAGATTTACTTTTAGGTTGGATGATGGGTGAAACAAGAACAATAATTTTACTTTTGTCTACAATAAGATTTATTTTTAGGGTAGATGATGGGTGATCCGAGAACAATAATTTTGTATACATATACTTTTTGTATCTTATATAATTGGCAGGATGTGAAAGAATGTAGGCAAAATTATAAATTTCCTAATATAATATGTATCTTGTTACATTGGAGTGATGATGGGAGATCATCTTGATTCATCTTTTATGTATTTCACAGATTCAGCCAGCATGATTCAAGGTGAGATCAATAATCACATATGGTATGGTCGCTGGTTACAAGTCCAGATATCAAATAATAATGTGCTCATATTTCAATAAAACTCCATGGAATGATGACAAAAAAAACCAAATTGTATCTGCCAAACTGAATAAACTTAACCAACCATGTTTTAGCATATATTCTCTTGCATATATCAAATTCATCAGTTCAAATCGAATGTCAATATTACATACATACCATTTTTCATTCTGTGAAATATTATTTTTAATGATTGAATACTGACCGACCTGAATCAACTCAAATATCAACCCAAACGTATATATTCACTGTTCACACTATCGTTGAAACATGCATGCACTATTTAAATATTGATCAATCAGTGCCTCTCCATACGTTTCTTTTTCTAAATTAATTTTCGTGACACCAGACACATTGTCACATTGTAGAATAGAATAGAATAGAATTTATTTCGCACTGGTACATAATCAATAATTCACATTAGTACATAAGAAAATATACAACCAATGGCGAGATGAAGGGCTTGAGCCATCTTGGCTGTATACCTGGTAAATAATGGAGAATGAATTGAAAAAACAAGGAATAATGATGCAGCACTCAGGTGCCCAACAACTCAGGTGCCCAACAACTCAACAAAACAAAAATACCACACAACCTAAAAGCCCAGGGTAGGTATGGATAATTGAGTTGAAACATATGTACACGCATAACATAGATACATTAAACAAATTAACGATAATTAACTTTGGTAGCATAGAAGTAAATGTGTCGATTTGTGAATTTGGTAGCATAGAAGTAAATGTGTCGATTTGTGAAAGCTAAGTGATCGTGGGGAGAAAAGTGGGAAGAGAGATGATGATGATGCTGATGCAGACGATGATGAGGGGGATGCGGACGATGAGAGGGATAATGATGCGGATGAGGATGAGGGGGAGGGGGATGATGATGATGAAGAAGGGATTGTGTTGTGGGTGAAGGAATTTAATGATGCGGTTAGATAAACCCTTCACATGAATAATACGTGACTAGATCCAGAACCATCCCAATGAGCCAGTTCGTTATTAGAATAATGTCTGGTTAATTCCAG
The DNA here is from genome assembly GCA_949152475.1 of Terebella lapidaria. Taxonomy (NCBI): domain Eukaryota; kingdom Metazoa; phylum Annelida; class Polychaeta; order Terebellida; family Terebellidae; genus Terebella; species Terebella lapidaria. Next base: position 77,776,842 of record OX424555.1, read on the forward strand.
TTTGATTAAATCAACGACGTTCACGTCGCACGTCAATTACGCCGATACCCACAAGAACACAGGACACATTTGACTGATCACTTATCAGCATTCTCGCTGGGATAATCTCATCAGTAAATCCCAACTCCATAAGAAATGCTTGAGCAAAATACTGAGTTCAATTGTGCTTTTCAATTCTTCTTAGTAAAGCTGACATACGATAACACATACCTCACCAGAAGTGTCAATATACAAACTACAAGTGTGTGACCTAATACATACTTGTTTCGTCATTCATGCAACAATCAATGCTACATGAGCAATTGAACATTTTCTTCCTACGTGTGACACCCTTCACAACCATGTCATCTGATTGATTTCTACCAGAGAGAAAACTAGAGGCGCCGTTCGAATAGAGATATTCGAGTTAATAAATTCCATACCCGAGACATCAAAAGTCATGGGATATATTTGCGCTCAATATTTCCTCATAGTTACCAGTGATTTCGTTTTATCGATCAGAAACCGTCATATTAACATTCATATTGCTCTTTTGTGAAGTTCTAACTCCATACGTTCTACTAGTATGATATAATATGCCAAAGGGAATTGCTGAGCTTATTCTAGGCAATGTGTTAATCGAGTTCCGACTATTTTCAGCTTGGAAATCCCATCTGGCATGACACAGAATAGTTGTATTTTTTAAATAGGGCTGATGGTCATAATCACGTGCCGATAAGAGGATGCAGTTGGTCGTTAGTCTATTAACAGATATTTATGAGCAAATTCTTTGTTTTCATGTGCAAGTGATCCAATATTGCCTTTTTATATTTTACGGTTGATGTCTTTGCGGGGTTCGTTGTTACGTGAATTTGATGGATGGGGTCTACCTAGCTACAAGGGCAATAGATTTGTGATGTGTACCCAGGGCGGAATACCAGTGGTCCCCGTGCTATATCATTACGTGACGAGAACTCAATTATATTCACGAACATTACCAGGAACGTTCCCGCCCTAATGTGTATTATGGGCACTGAAAGAATCACGCTGCATGCAATGTGTAAAACATTACCACATAACCGATGGTGTCTTCATGAACATTAATTATGTCAGAAAATATAACATCTAATGAATACCATTAATCTCTATATTTTGTGCACATTAGGAGTATTCAATATTGGTGCAAGTTGCAGTTACAATATATGATTTTCACTTCACATAGTCGGTGTTCAGTTTCCAGATTTGTTGTGTCGTGAACAATCGTGCAAGTTCAGTCACCTAATTACAAATTATTTAAAACATTGTGCAATGTTATCCAACTAACTTTTAATGCTCTGAATCAATTCTATCTAGTATGTTACCCATTCATCCATTCTTCAACATATTAAACACTTATTACGTTTATATGGAAGCAGTCCATTCGATGGAGGTGAATTTGGTATATCAGACATAGGTAGTTGTTGGCACAGGTGTCGCAGGCTACAAAGGCCAAAGCACAGTTGAACTGGATAACATAAAGACGCACCTGCCCATGGACTACATACAGTGATTGTCTTCACTCGATGAAAAGCCAAGTAAACACCTTGGTGTAGAGTGTTGACCTACCTAAGTCTTTTGTTTAGGGTTCAGGTCATGTTATCATCAACGCCGTAAGGCTAACATTTTGGAAATTGGCGCTGATATATACTAGTATTACCTTTACCTTAGAACGAGGAATCGATGTATTGTTCGAGATACCAATGTACAAACCCGTGCTGTCCAATTATCCATATTAGTCTGATTTGTTCAGAAATAGTCACTCGCCCACGGACGTGGCCCACAAATATTTGAGATCGAAACATTGATCGCAATGTGTTCAATACTTATGGCCCACGGACAAATACATTGTATGAACTGGAGGTTTAAAATTCTTAAAACTTAATTCGAGAGCAATATAAAGTGCAACGTCGTCTAATTAGGGCTTATTATTGTATCGGTTGTGGCGTCAACGCTCTAAGTACATGGCCTAAGGACATGGGATCGTGCACGTCGGGTTCATCCCACTCGGTTTCACGAGTGGCCCCTGGTGACGCCAGTGTGCCCTGGTATAAATTTATACCTAATCAAAAGTATTCCAGAGACATCCTCCAAAGTGTGGGAATGACGATGCGACTCAATGCCGAGAAAAAGAACATGTGGTATTATATGTCGAATGTCTGAGCAGTTTTCACATCATGTATGGAGTGGGTGACAACCAAATGTAAATGAGTCTGTATTGGATTGTATTAATGTTGCTCGTGTGAGGTTGACCTTCGGGTTAACTGTGCACGATGGCAAGGTTGATTTGACCATTGTACCGTACCCGCAAGGCATCACTCATCATCTCTGTCAAGGCCCTCTATTTCTGGATATATATAACATCAGCAATAATTTACCAATAGGAATAAATTGCCATAGGCAACTTTACGATATTTCGTAGCCTACCGAGGGGAATAACCTCCATGCAAATAGCAAACAAAACCCTTACAACTATCATGGTCATCACATGGTTTGCATTTTGAAACAAAATCAAACTGTCGCCTAGTCAGTTAGGCAACGAAATTGCTTTGAGGCGATGACATGATCAATTTGCGTGTGTCATTCACGGAAAGACTCGCTTTTTTCATATATTGTGTGGTATGACGTCTGGTTTTTATCTGTACTTTCAAATCGCAGATCGTGCGATTTTGGTCCTGGTTATATTCATTGTGTGCTGGCTGCCGCAGCACGTTTTCTCAATCAATACCAGTCCACGATACACGCAGCATAACTTACCTGGTGGTAGACATATATAACTGGTGATCATTTATCAATGCTGAAAACGTTATTTATTTTGGTGTTTTGTTGGGAAAAAAATCTGATAGCCACTACAACTTCAGCTGAAACATATGTGCGACGTGAGATGAAGATATTGGTAAGAAAAAGAAATAATTGTTAAACATGCTCACAACTCATTGTTTGCATGTGGCAATCACCCATAGGTATTTCCTGAAATTAAAAATAGAATAAACCATACTTGCATTGTTCTCATTTAATCTATACGGTGTTTAATCTATACGGTATGTTGGGTAAAAACCTGCCGGTCACGGCTGAGTAGTTTTCTGTATGGTTTAAAATAGAAAATTCTCTATTTCATACAGTATAACGATAACATGGTGAAAACTAAGACCAAAGGTATTGCAATTAAAATGCACTTGATGCATAAAACTATTACAACTACTTCAACACCCTGATCCTAATATCGCTATTATCAATAACACATATCTCTCAAATCGTTACATAAGGAATGTATTATCTATGTATAGAAATATATGAGGAAGTTTCAATAACATTTCATGATTTATGACTTTATTAATGATTATTCTAAACCCAATTGATTCAAGTGCTGTAAACCCACTCTAAATCCACTCTAATCTGTTCTGACAATGCACCAAGGTGTGGGGTTCACTTGAACCGAGTCATGTTTTGACTGATAATGGATCTATAATATTTGCTAGAAAAAGAAAAGCTTGTTTAGATTTAAGCAACTGTGAAATAAGTTGATATTTCCATTTCGATTCGGGGTTGTTCTCGGTGCATACTCAATGAGAGATGGCCTGGGGATTAGTGTCCTGTGGCATTCCACTTGAATGACCAGTGCACCATGGGACGAAATTCTATGCTAGTCGGATCAAGGATATCATACAACAACATCTGTTTTAGAAACATGATGTTCGCGCCATGTTTAATTCAAGTCGTACTGTTTGCTCGTATCTGATATGAACAAACTTGTGAAACTATGACAGTTGTTTAAACTGATACACGATTCTACACGAATTGCATTTTCATATGAAGTCCGTATGTAGGCCAGCTTGTTCAATGTAATAATTAAAAAGATGATTTTACTCCACGAAGCACAATGTATCCCGTGGTAAATTTGTTACAAGACGCACAGAACACCACCCAGCAATGTAAGTTGATTAGGATTGAACACTCGCTCGCTAGAAGATGTGTTTCCAATACTCGGACAGTACAACCTAGCCCCAAGTGAGCTCAACGTCAGATATGGCACAATGTTCACCAACAAAAGAATTCATGGTATTAGACGGTTCCATGAAATATCAGAACGTGTATGGCAATGAAAAATTGAGAATCAGCGTTCTGGTTAACATAAGAAGTTGGGTAGAATTTTCTTGATGCTTTATGGATGATCCCAGAACGTCTGAACAGAATAATTGACAGTCTGTGGATGGCACAATGTGGGCAGAATTAAAAATTTCTTCTTCTTCTTGTTCTATTAGTTTAATAGTAGACACAGATATATATTAGTAGTATAATCTTGTCGTGCTCCATGAACCAGAATGAGGATTTTCCTTTTGCATGCACTCAAAACACCACAATTGCAAGAAAAACAACACGATCATCGTCGACGTGGATGGTAAATCCCACCTAGATTGGAGAGTATGTTCCAAATAGTATGTGTCGTGAGGGCGAGTTTTGGTCTAAACCGATTGGCTTCTTTATGAGTTAACCGGGTTAATTTTACAACAAGTGTACTGAATGATTCGAACGTAACCCACATCTTTTAGCAATACGCAGAACTGACACCCGCTAAGCAACACTCATTAGTACAAAACGATCTCGGGGAAAATTACAAGGATACAGATTCAGTTACATGACCCGAGGGATGATCAATAATGACACATTACACAACCGTATGGTTTAATGATGTGCTTACATTATTTTATTTCATAAAACCCCACGCTTGATAGCAATTGTGATTTGCCAAACTGAAAAAAAAATACTAGGTACTTTTCAGCCGCTTATACATATGTGGGATTTCTTGGTTCAAATTCGTTGAGATTCATTTGTTCCATGAAACATGATATTTTTTTTATTGAAAATCGATTTCTCTAAATGTTACATATTATAGCCGGTAGCTAAAAATAAGGTTGTTGTGGATTTTTTTGATGTTCCCCATACACGGACTCAAATGGCCACACATACGGTTCACATCAAAGCTGAAAAATTTCATGCATATTGAAAGTAATAATACAAGAGGTCTTTGATGTTCAGGGTCTAAATCCACGAAGTCACTTTTGATACCAGACAAGAATCAATTGCATATTGCTGTTGCCAAAGTATGTTTCTCTCATAGACAATACATGACTGTGTCTATAGCCACCACACTATGACATTCCGTTATTAGACCAGCCAGTTCAATTAGTTCATCAGCGTTCATGTCACACGTAGTTCAATCTGATACCCACAATGACACAGGATATTTGACTGATCGCTTATTAACATCATCGTATGAGCAATTTCACCAGTAAATCTCGACCTTATGAGAAATGCTGAAGCAAGTCTGTTGTCATATATGCACAACTATACTTATAAACAGTTATTCATTGGCCAATAATATGTTGACCATGACCACCTCAGTAAACAACAAGGTGACATAATGCATGCGTCACTCATGCAATTTAAAATGATATATCTATCAATTCGAAGGTTCAGAGAAACCTAATCACTTCCTACTTGAATGTGGCACCCCACATGAATTCCCCCAATGTTTTTTTTCACATTTTCTGCAGTGTATAGTTGCTCGGCTTTTTTTTTTGGAAAGTCGCCATAAGAATGTCAGCTTATGCGTTGTCCGATACTTCCTCGGTTAGTCTGTGAATAATTACATGTATCAAGTACCCATGTTGCTTTATTGTGTTGCAAGTGTATTCATTGTTCCTCTATCAACATGGAACAAACACCGAATATAAAATATTTTGAGCGATCAAATCAGAGTCAGTTATCCAATCTATAGTTGTATAAAAGAGTATACATAAACATTGCATATTCAAAATATTATATGCAGGACGTGAACAGATATATATGACCATATTTATGCCACATGTAAATTTCAACACAAACACTCGCTAATCCAAGATTGAATGACCACAAGATTATCTTGCAATCAACAGTATCTGACGAGACGGGTATAGAATTAATTCAATTCGGAGTCGCATTGAATTGACAAACGTGTTTTCTCCCGCTGAAGGGAACAGAAATGAGCGACAGACAGCACCATGTGGGTGGATGATGGGTGAACCGAGAACAATAATTCTACCTTTATCTACAATAAGATTTACTTTTAGGGTGGATGATGGGTGAACCGAGAACAATAATTCTATTTTTATCTACAATAAGATTTATTTTCAGGGTGGATGATGGGTGAACCGAGAACAATAATTCTACTTTTATCTACAATAAGATTTACTTTTAGGGTGGATGATGGGTGAAACGAGAACAATAATTTTCCTTCATCTACAATAAGATTTGCTTTTAGGGTGGATGATGGGTGAACCGAGAACAATAATTTTACTTTTATCTACAATAAGATTCACTTTTAGGGTGGATGATGGGTGAAACGAGAACAATAATTTTGTATACATATAATTTTATATAATTGGCAGGATGTGAAAGAATGTAGGCAAAATTATAAACTTCCTAATATAATATGTATCTTGTTACATTGGAGTGATGATGGGAGAACATCTCGATTAATCTTTTATGTATTTCACAGATTCAGCCAGCATGATTCAAGATGAGATCAATAATCACATATGGTATGGTCGCTGGTTACAAGTCCAGATATCAAATAATAATGTGCTATTATGTCAATAAAACTCCATGGATGATGACAAAAAAAAACAAATCGTATTTTTCAAACTCAAAAAACTTAACCAACCATGTTTTAGCATATATTCTCTTGCATATATCGAATTCATCAGTTCAAATCGAATGTCAATATTACATATATACCATTTTTCATTCTGTGAAATATTATTTTTCATTATTGAATACCGACCGACCTGAATCAACTCAAATATCAACCCAAGAGCATACATTCACTGTTCACATTATCGTTGAAACATGCATGCACTATTCAAATATTGATCAATCAGTGCCTCTCCATACGTTTTGTTTCTAAATGAATTTTCGTGCCACCAGACACATTGTCACATTGTCGATAAACCCTTCACATGAATAATACGTGACTAGGTCCAGAACCATCCCAATGAGACAGTTCGTTATTAGAATAATGGCTGGCTAATTCCAGTTTAATTAAATCAACGACGTTCACATCGCACGTCAATTACGCCGATACCCACAAGAACACAGAACACATTTGACTGATCACTTATCAGCATCCTCGCAGGGATAATCTTATCAGTAAATCCCAACTCCATAAGAAATGCTTGAGCAAAATACTGAGTTCAATTGTGCTTTTCAATTCTACTAAGTAAAGCTGACATACGATAACACATACCTCACCAGAAGTGTCAATATACAAACTACAAGTGTGTGACCTAATACATACTTGCTTCGTCATTCATGCAACAATTAAGGCTACATGAACAATTGAACATTTTCTTCCTACGTGTGACACTCTTCACAACCATGTCATCTGATCGATTTCTACCTGAGAGAAAACTACAGTTAGTCTATTAACAGATATTTATGAGCAAATTCTTTGTTTTTATGTGCAAGTGATCCAATATTGCCTTTTTGTATTATACGGTTGATGCCTTTGCGGGGTTCGTTGTTACGTGAATTTGATGGATGGGATCTACCTAGCTACAATGGCAATAGCTTTGTGATGTGTACCCAGGGCGGAATACCAGTGGTCCCCGTGCTATATCATTACGTGACGAGAACTCAATTATATTCACGAACATTACCAGGAACGTTCCCGCCCTAATGTGTGTTATGGGCATTAAAAGAATCACGGTGCATGCAATGTGTGAATCATTACCACATAACCGATGGTGTCGCCATGAACAATAATTATGTCAGAAAATAAGAAATCTAATGAATACCAATACATCTATATATTTTGTACACATTAGGAGTATTCAATATTGGTGCAAGTTGCAGTGACAATATCAGAAATTTCACTTCACATAGTCGGTGTACAATTTCCAGATTTGTTGTGTCGTGGACAATCGTGCAAGCTCATTTACCTAATTACAACTGATTTAAAACATTGTGCAATGTTATCGAACTAACTTTTTATGCTCAGAATCAATTCTATCTAGTACGTTACCTATTCATCCATTCTTTAACAGATTGAACACTTAATACGTTCATTTAGAAGCAGCCCATTCGATGGAGGTGAATTTGGTATATTACATCGGCAGTTGTTGGCACAGATTTCCCAGACTACAAAGGCCAAAGAACAGTTGAACTGGAGAACATAAAGACGCTTTTGCCCATGGACTACATACAGTAATTGTCTTCACTCAATGAAAAGCAAGACCTAGTTATTTTGTTCAGGGTTCAGGTCATGTTATCATCAACGTAAGGATAACATTTTGATATTGGCGGTGATACATACCTGAACATTAGAACGAGGATTCGATGCAGTGTTCGAGATACCAATGTACATAGCCGCGCTGTCCAACTATCCATATTAGTCTGATTTGTTCAGAAATAGGCACTCGCCCACGGATGTGGCCCACAATATGTGGGATCCAAACATTGACCGCAATGTGTTCGATACTTATGGCTCAAATATTTCAAACCTCATTCGTGAGCAATATAAAAGTGCAACGTCATTTAATTAGCTTTAATAATTTATTATTGTATCATTTGTGGCGTGTCAACGCTACAAGTACATGGCCTAAGGACATGGGGTCGTGCACGTCGAGTGCATCCCACTTGTATCCACGAGTGGCCCCTGGTGACGCCAGTGTGTCCTGGAATAATTTTATTCCTAACTAAAACTGTTTCAAAGACATCGTCCAAAGTATGGGAATGACGATGCAACTCAATGCTGAGAAAAAAAACATGTGGTGTTATATGTCGAATGTCTGAGCAGATTCCACATCATGTATGGAGTGGGTGACAACCAAATGTAAATGAGTCTGCATTGGGTTGTATTAATGTTGCTCGTGTGAGGTTGACCTTCGGGTTAACTGTGCACGATGGCAAGGTTGATTTGACCATTGTACCGTACCCGCAAGGCATCACGCATCATCTCTGTCAAGACCCTCTCTTTCTGGATATAAATAAGATTGGCAATAATTTCACAATAGGAATACATTGGTATGGGTTTGAGAGGAAGTTTTATGTCATAGACAACTTTACAATATTTCGTAGCCTACCGAGGGGAATAACCTTCTTGCAAATAGCAACCAAAACCCTTACAACTATCCCGGTCATCACATGGTTTTAATTTTGAAACAAAATGCACCTGTCGCCTAGTCAGTTAGGCAACGAAATTGCTTTGACGCGATGACATGATGAATTTGCGTGTGTCATTCACGAAAAGATTCGCTTTCTTCTCATATATTGTGTGGTATGAAGTCTTGTTTTTATCTGTATTCCAAATCGCAGGTTGTGTGATTTTGGTCCTGATTTTTGTCCTGGTCATATTCATTGTGTGTTGGCTGCCAAAGCACGTTTCCTCATTGACTATAAATAACGACTAAACCACTATAAATACACGCAGCATAATTTACCCGGTGGTAGACATATGTAACTGGTGACCATTTATCAATACTGAAAACGTTTTTTTTATATATTTTGGTGGATATGTCCTATCCGCAAAAAAAATCTGATAGCCACTACAACCTCAACTGAAACACATGTGCGACGTGAGATGAAGATATTGGTAAGAGAAAGAAATAATTATAAACATGCTCACTACTCATTCGTTTGAATGTGGCAATCACCCAAAGGTACAATGTATTTCTGAAATTATAAAGAGAATACAGTATAATGATAACATGGTGAAAACTAAGACCAAAGGTATTAATGATTATTCTAAAACCCAATTGATTCAAGTGCTGTAAATCCACTCTAAGCTGTTCTGACAATGCACCAAGGTGTGGGGTTCACTTGAACCGAGTCATGTTTTGACTGATAATGGATCTATAATATTTGCTAGGAAAGAAAAGCTTGTTTAGATTTAAGCAACTGTGAAATAAGTTGATATTTCCATTTCGATTCGAGGTTGTTCTCGGTGCATACTTAATGAGAGATGGCCTGGGGATTAGTGTCCTGTGGCATTCCACTTGAATGACCAGTGCACCATGGGACGAAATTCTATGCTAGTGGGATCAAGGATATCATACAACAACATCTGTTTTGTAAACATGATGTTCGCGCCAGGTTTAATTCAAGTCGTACTGTTTGCTCATATCTGGTCTGAACAAACTTGTGAAACTATGACAGATGTTACTAGGTGTCGAAATTAAACTGATACACGAGTCTACACGAATTCCATTTTCATATGAAGTCCGTATGTAGGCCAGCTTGTTCAATGTAATATTTAAAGATGATTTTACTCCACGAAGCACAATGTATCCCTTGGTAAATTTGTTACAAGACGCACAGAACACCACCCAGCAATGTAAGTTGATTAGAACTGAACACTCGCTCGCTAGAAGATGGGTTTCCAATACTCGGACAGTACAACCTAGCCCCAAGTGAGCTCAACGTCAGATATGGCACAATGTTCACCAACAAAAGAATTATTGGTATTAGACGGTTCCATAAAATATCAGAACGTGTATGTCAATGAAATGTTGAGAATCAACGTTCTGGTTAACATAAGAAATTGGTTAGAATATTCGGGATGCTTTAGGGATGATCCGAGAACGTCTGAACAGAATATTAATGGGCAGTCTGTGGATGGAAGAATGTGGGCAGAATTACAAACTTTTTCTTTTTCTTGTTCTATTAGTTTAATAGTAGACACAAAAATATAATAGTAGTATAATCTTGTCGTGCTTCATGATCCAGAATGAGGATTTTCCTTTTGCATGCACTCAAAGCACCACAAATGCAAGAAAAAAATTAGGCCAAGGGCCAAAGATAGGTTACCGGACAATATATGTTTAATATTTTAGATATGAGCCAGGTCACCGGTTAAGTCCAAGGTCAAGAGAATATTCAGCATATATAATATTAAGCATATATAATATTAAGCATATGTCCACAGTTGATTGCTAGGCTGTAAATTAATTAATCAGATATATATTAGCAATTTTGTGCTGTGGCCTTGAAAATGAAGGCAAAGGTCAAATTCAAGGTCATCAGAATATTTGGCGTATAACATTTCCTATATGTCCTTCATTGATTCCCACACTATGAAGTCAATAAGTGAGATATCAGCAATTTTGTCCCGTCACCGTGAAAATCAGGTCAAAGGAAACTTGAAAATAAGGTCATTGGTCAAGTCGAGGTCACGAGAATATTCAGCATATATCATTCGGAGTGTGACCACAATTGATTCCTAAGCTGTAAATGTGATAATAAGTGAGATATTAGCCATTTGTGATCTGACCTTGAAAATGAGGTCAAAATACAAGTTCAAGGTCATGAGATATTCAACATATATCATTTCCTGTATGTCCACAATTGATTCCTAAGCTGTGAAGTTGATATTAAGCGACATATAAGCCATTTTGTGCTCTGATTCAAGGTCACGAGAATGTTCAGCATATATCATTTCCAAATGTCCACAATTGATTCCTAATCTCTAATATCAATATTAATGGTTAATGTGTCCCATTATAAAATAATACCTCCTACTTCAATTATTTTTAAGCATTTTTGTGCAAAATTTCAGAAAAGTTCGAGTGTAAACAAAAAAGATGAAAATGTGGACGACGATGGACGACGGACGAACCGGTAACCTAACAACATGATCATCATTGACGTGGATGGTAAATCCCACCTAGATTGGAGAGTATGTTCCAAATAGTCTGTGTCGTGAGGGCGAGTTTTGGTCTAAACCGATTGGCTTCTTTATGAGTTAACCGGGTTAATTTTACAAGTGTACCGAATGATTCACACGTAACCCACATTTTTTAGCAATACGCAGAACTGACACCCGCCAAGCAACACTCATTAGTACAAAACGATCTCGGGAAAATTATAAGGATACAGATTCACCTACATGACCCGAGGGATGATCAATAATGACACATTACACAACGTATGGTTTAATGATGTGCTTACATAATTTTTATTCCATGAAAACCCCACCCTTGATACAAAGGTGATTTGCCAAACTGGAAAAAAATACTAGGTACTATTCAGCCACGTATGCATATGTGGGATTTCTTGGTTCAAATTCGTTGAGATCCATTTGTTCCATGAAACATGATATTTCTTTATTGAAAATCGATTTCTCTAAATGTTACATATTATAGCCGGTAGCTAAAAATAAAGTTCTTGTGGATTTTTTCGGTGTTCCCCATACACGGACTCGAATGGCCCCCCATACGTTTCACATCAAAGCTGAAAAATTTCATGCATAACGAAAGTAATAATACAAGAGGTCTTTGATGTTCAGGGTCTAAATCCACGCTGTCACTTTTGATACCAGACAAGAATCCGTTGCATATTGCTGTTGCCAAAGTACGTTTCTCTCATAGACAATACGTGACTCTGTCTATAGCCACCACACTATGACATTCTGTTATTAGATCAGCCAGTCCAATTAGTTCATTAGCGTTCATGTCACACGTAGTTCAATCTGATACCCACAATAACACAGGACATTTGACTGATCGCTTATTAGCATTATCGTATGAGCAATTTCATCAGTAAATCTCGACCTTATGAGAAATGCTGAAGCAAGGCTGTTCTGCTATATGCACAACTATACTTATAAACAGTTATTCATTGGCCAATAATATGTTGACCATGACTACCTCAATGAACCACAATAAACAACAATGTGACATAATGCATTCGTCACTCATGCAATTCAACATGATATATCTATCAATTATAAGGTTCAGGGAAACCTAATCACTTCCTACCTAGAAGTGGCACCTCACATAAATTGCCCAAATGTTTTTCACATTTTCTGCAGTGTATAGTTGCTCGACTTTTTTTTGAAAGTCGGCATAAGAATGTAAGTTTATGTGTTCCTGTCGTCCGATACTTCCTCAGTTAGTCTGTGAATAGTTACATGTATCAAGTGCCCATGTTGCTTTGTTGTGTTGCAAATTTATTCATTGTTACTCCATCAACATGGAACAAATACCGAATATAAAATATTTTGAGCGATCAAATCCGAGTCAGTTATCCAATATATAGTTGTATAAAAGAGTATACATAAATATTGCATATTCAAAATATCATATGCAGGACGGGAACAGATATATATGACCATATTTATGCCACATGTAAATTTCAGCACAAACACTCGCTACTCCAAGATTGAATGACCACAATAATATCTTGCAATCAACAGTATCTCACGAGACGGGTATAGAATGAATTCAATTCGGGAGTCACATTGAATTGACAAACGTGGTTCTCCCGCTGAAGGAAACAGAAGTGAGCGACAGACAGCACCATGTGGGCCTTTTTTCCATGGCCAAAAATGTCTCCCGCTATTGAAATTGGGGCTTTTATCTGAACAAAAATGACGTGTTGAGAATAGAGCACAGTGATCTCGACATTGTTGTTTCGGACTCCTCACTAGGCACGAGAATGTTTCTAATACATCTCGCCATTATCAATATTTGGTAAGATGTAAGCATATTGTTCAAGGTTGAGAACCTGAAAATCTGATAGAGGTGAAATTCCCGGATTGCACAATGTGAAAGACATAGGACTAAAAAAAAACTTTAATTATGATGAGTTAATTACTGTAAAAGTTACCACTAAAAGTTATTTCGTATATATCCGTGTCCATGACTAACCACGCTACTGACACATCATCCATAGTAGTCGCATGAGGCAAGAACATAGAGTGATCATTGTCCGTATTACATGACATGTGTGCAGGGTTGGCAGTGGTTTTTCGTAAGAGTTAAAATGAAAAGTCAGCTAGTTGAAAAAGCTGATTCATGCTTGTTATTTTTGTTGTTCCATGAGGTGGGATTTAAACGAATGTGTAAAAGATACGAGTTTTAACCTAAAATATATATTCAATACCCAAGCAAACTAAAATGAACTGTTTTTTCCGTACGGTAAATTACATACAACCAAGATTGTGAAGTAATATTCATGAAAAAATGTCTCCCACTACGAGGCATGACCTGCTGAGACAGGGTGGTGTTCAGCGGATGGGTATCATCTGTCCAGACACGTGAGAGTTTCGTACGGAGTAGGTCATCGTATACATGTTCCACGTACCGCAACTCCTCGCCCACTATTTTGATGACCCGCGTAACAATCTGATTGATGGAATCTGTATCGGCCTTGGTGGCATTTCCCCACCAACAAATTAAACAATATTTCCATACACTTTCAACTACAGCACTATAGAACAATTGCAAAATTTTCCGGTCAACATTGAACATGTGGAGTTTATACATGCAATACATCCGAGTACGTAATTTTTTCATGACATTTTCCACGTTATAGGACCAGTTAAGCTTATTGTCTATAACAACTCCAAGGTACTTATAAGTTTGTACACGGTCAACCTCAGTCCCGTTTATGTAGACTGGTGTAGGTATTACCCACACCGAACGTAACGTAACCCACACCTATTAGCAATACGCAGAACTGACACCCGCTAAGCAACACTCATTAGTACAAAACGATATCCGGAAAATTACAAGGATACAGATGCAATTACATGACCCGAGGGATGATCAATAATGACACATTACACAACCGTATGGTTTAATGATGTGCTTACATTATTTTATTTCATAAAAACCCAACGCTTGATAGCAATTGTGATTTGCCAAACTGAAAATAAATACTAGGCACTTTTCAGCCGCGTATACATATGTGGGATTTCTTGATTAAAATTCGTTGAGATTCATTTGTTCCATGAAACATGATATTTCTTTATTGAAAATCGATTTCTCTAAATGTTACATATTATAGCCGGTAGGTAAAAATAAAGTTGTTGTGGATTTTTTGATGTTCCCCATACATGGACTCAAATGGCCACACATACGGTTCACATCAAAGCTGAAAAATTTCATGCATAACGAAAGTAATAATACAACAGGTCTTTGATGTTCAGGGTCTGAATCCACGCAGTCACTTTTGATACCAGACAAGTATCAAATGCATATTGATGTTGCCAAAGTACGTTTCTCTCATAGGCAATACATGACTGTGTCTATAGCCACCACACCATGACATTCCGTTATTAGACCAGCCAGTTCAATTAGTTCATCAGCGTTCATGTCGCACGTAGTTCAATCTGATACCCACAATATAACAGGATATTTGACTGATCGCTTATTAACATTATCGTATGAGCAATTTCATCAATAAATCTCGACCTTACGAGAAATGCTGAAGCAAGTCTGTTGTGATATATGCACAACTATACTTATAAACAGTTATTCAGTGGCCAATAATATGCTGACCATGACTACCTCAATAAACCACAGTAAACAACAATGTGACATAATGCATCGTCACTCATGCAATTTAACATGATGTATCTATCAATAATAAGGTTCAGGGAAACGTTATCACTTCCTACCTAGATGTGACACCCGACATGAATTCCCCCAATGTTTTTCACATTTTCTGCAGTGTATAATTGCTCGATTTTTTTTTTGAAGGCCGCCATAAGAATGTCAGCTTATGTGTTCCTGTCGTCCGATACTTCCTTAGTAGTCTGTCAATAGTTACATTTATCAAGTACCCATGTTGCTTTATTGTGTTGCAAATGTATTAATTGTTCCTCAATCAACATGGAAGAAATACCGAATATAAAGTATTTCGAGCGATCAAATCCGAGTCAGTTATCCAATCTATAGTTGTATAAAAGAGTATACATAAACATTGCATATTCAAAATATCATATGCAGGACGGGAACAGATGTATATGACCATATTTATATCACATGTGAATTTGAACACAAACACTCGCTACTCCAAGATTGAATGACCATAATAATATCTTGCAATCAACAGTATCTCACGAGACAGGTATAGAATGAATTCAATTCGGGAGTCACATTGAATTGACAAACGTGTTTACTCCCGCTGAAGGAAACAGGAATGAGCGACAGGCAGCACCATTTGGGCCGTTTTTCCATGGCCAAACATGTCTCCCGCTATTGAAATTGGGGGCTTTTATCTGAACAAAAATGACGTGTTGAGAATACAGCACAGTGATCTCGACATTGTTGTTTCAGACTCCCCATTGGGCGCTGAGGATGTTTCTCATACGTCTCTGAGTTTAACAGTATGAGACTATGAGACGCTAAGAATACCATGTTCTAACACGCCATTTAATATCATTATTTGGTAAGCTATAAGCATATTGTTCAAGGCAGAGAACCTGAAAATCTGATGAAGGTGACATTCTCGGCCCAATGTGAAAGACATAGGACTAAAAAAAATTAATTATGATGAATTAATTACTGTAAAAGTTACCACTAAAAGTGATTTCGTATATATACGTGTCGAGGACTAACCACGCTATTGACACACAAGTAGTCGCATCGGGCAAGAACATATAGTGATCATTGTCCGTATTACATGACATGTGTGCAGGGTTGGCAGTTTTTTGTCGTATTTAAAGAGTTAAAATGAAAAGTCAGCTGGTCAAAAAAGCTGATTCATGCTTGTTATTTTTGTTGTTCCAGGAGGTGGGGTTTAAACGAATGTGTAAAAAATACGAGTTTTATCCTAAAATATATATTCGATACCCAAGCAAACTAAAATGAACTGTTTTTTTCCGTACGGTAAATTACATACAACCAAGATTGTGAAGTGATAGTCATGATAAAACCTTCCACTTCCTCATAAAAGAAAGGTGAAGCACCATGATTATTGAGTTGAGCTCAGGTGGTGCTCATATAATAGACCAGAATTGTCATATTTCCGTACGACTCTTATGGTTTGTACATTGCAGGTATATGTACAGGTATATGTACTCGAACCAGGGATGTTATTTCAATTGAATGCTTCGACCAGGAAATATTGTTATTTCAGCCTGAACACCTGGTCATAAATCATATCATTATCAATGCTTGATCGGTAGTTATCGGCAGTTATTTTGATGGATGTGACATAATTTAACCCAATGCAACTTCACAACCTGATCTGAAACACATATGCGAAAAAGAATATGACAATACACTAAACGTGCTCACACATGTAAGCAATGTTTATAGTCATAATATGATATGATTATATACTATCCATTGGGAAGTATTATAAATGCATTTTCTTATAGTCCATGTATAACGATATATTGCAAGTTTCATATTTAGGATATGAATAGACATATATGGCAAGTATCATCACGTAACATTATATATCTTAAAATCTCAAGTGTCCCACGAAACGAGTATAAAATGAAAGCGGTTTTAATCATCTTAACAGATTTGAGTAGATGGGGCTACAGACAGCACCAGGTTAGATAGTTAGAATTTTTTAGAATCCAGCTAAATGCTCTTGGCAGTAAGCAGTAAGCAGAAAAAACTATCGTAATTGTGGACGCTTATATTTACACAAAAATATTACATTGTTGTCGACAGTGTTGTCTCAGACATCCCATCAAATAATAAATACATTCTCAACCATTTCCGAAATTCACATACGCCGTTCCTACTGTTTACTTTCAGCTGAAAGAATCATTGTCAAGGAAGAGACATCATATGTCACACCACACGGTAATCTTTATTGGGAAAGCTACATCATTTTGTCCGATTCGGAAATCAGAGATGCTTAGAGTTTTTCTACATTGTAAAAGTATTATATGAAGTTATATCAAGAGCTTGAATCATGATGGATGAAATGTTGTGATCATCTCCAATTCGCAATCGAGAATAATCGTCTTTCATATTTCCTTGTTTAGCATCACATTACTGGGAATGGGTTGAGAACTAGTATAAGGTACTCGTAATCGGTGAACTCACGAGTGTGCGTAGTGTAATCACCTGGCGACACCCTCCCCCCACTAACTTATAAAGATTATCATTCAAATTCGATCAAATAACGTAATGCATATAGCTAAAACACTTGTCTTAAATGACTTTGTGCTATTGTCTGTATTATATGACATGCATGTATAATAGGAAGAGAAAATAAACAAATTATGTCGATCATTCAATTGATTCTGCCTTGAACTTAACATTTACGATTTAGGATAGCATTATAAAATATTTCAATTTAACACTTTATTCCGATTTTACAAAATAAAAAGAAGATTATCTTGTCATTTTTTTCAGTTGAACGGACTTAGATGTTCTGGAAAAAGAACGCCGAACGTTATGATGGCTACCCAGCCTGTTATATGTCATTTCTTTAATTTTTTCTGGGCAAGTGTTTTTTTTTTCTCCTACGAATGCTAATCTATAGGACCTTAAAACAATGAAAAGAAATACTTGCGAAACAGTATTAATATTTATTTCACTAATTGTGATTCTAATTACAATTAGTATAAATAGACACAATATGACTTATGTATGAACTACAATATTTCAAATTTAACCCTCGGTATTGGTTCATGGAAATTACCTTGTCCATCATTCTAACCCCATTTGATGTCTAAAACTTTGTTGAAAGTTATTCCTGGTATTTAAGAAAAGTACATTATAATTCAGAACAAATCATCATCAAACGAAAAATGCCTCACGAACGCAGAG
This sequence comes from Terebella lapidaria, assembly GCA_949152475.1. NCBI lineage: Eukaryota > Metazoa > Annelida > Polychaeta > Terebellida > Terebellidae > Terebella > Terebella lapidaria. The sequence goes on from OX424555.1 coordinate 77,795,417, forward strand.
TTGCCATCATACGAATGAAAACGAGAAACTGTCAGCATGATCTTATATTTGCGTTTTAACACGCAACCAAACCACCTTGTGGAACGTGAAGAAATGGGAAACATGAACTAATGAATCACAAGATGCCCATCATTGCACATCAAACTGTTTTATCGCATATTTGTACAGTGCATATCATATGTTGACCAGGAGGATTTGTTGAAATATATTAAATTTGACGTGCGCCTTCACAAGTCGAATGAGGGTGGTACATCTGTTATTTGTTTTGAAATGGCGCTGAGTTTCAATGTTTGTAGTCCAGATACATTGGAATGAAAGGTTACTGCGACTGCATTATTATCCGAGGAAAGTTTGATTTTGCCCATCTGGTGACCAGGGGTGAGGTAACATGTTTAGTGTGAAAAATAACATAGCTCTTGTTCATATATTAATTCGCTATATCATGTTGTAAAATATATAACTCGCAAAATTCACTGCATACATCTTAAATATCATAATGTATGTGTACTTATGTTATGTTTATTTCCTATTTATGTATTGGTCTTATGGTACTGGAGCTGTATATCAATATCGTGTTCTCTTGCTTTCCATTATAGCACAAAAAATAGCTGAGGGAAACTAAGGGTTAATATCAATAATATTTCATTTGCGATACGACTAGTAGCAGCCACATTTGTTTGGACAATAAACTGTTTATGTCCACATCGAATCTACTGCAACGAAAGAGGTAATAGCTATTGCACGTAATGAACATATTTGCTGCCATATGAACTTGTAGTATATTTTTCTATCCTTTTTCAAACAAAACATATTATACGAACGCCTGGTATTCGATTATTATATTTCTATTCACTTGTCAGTTCACTAAACATGCAATTCACCAATATTTTCATTACCAGGGGTCACAGCAAACCCTAAATATGTATGCGTAATGAACATGGAACCAGTACCCAAGTACAAACTATTCCGAGCGAACAAAGCCAAGTCCGTTATTCAATTTCAAAGTCCAGGGTCAGGCAAAATAGATAAAATTACATGGAAATTCATGAACCTCCAATATATGGCCATAAGGAGGTGATATCAGGTGTTCCGGAAAGAGTGAGCATTTCCTGCCCCACATATAGCACCCGTCATGAATTCCAAAACATTAACATGCAAAAAGGTCTTGCTGCATGCTGGTGACAGATTTACTGTACTTATCAACCAGATTGTGATGACGTCCATATAATTTCTTGAAAACAGCTATTAGTCTTGGTAAAACATACCCTTGACGCAGCAGTTTAGGGCTAGCTGGGAACTTCGATGCACAAAGTCCTCATATCTGCAACTAGCTCTTGAATAGCGTATGAGTTGTGAGACAAACACGCCATATGCTGGCGACATAGGAATGTTGTTCATCACGTCTGTCATACAATCTAGTTGACAAGTTAGATTCCTTATCAATCTCCAACCTGAGATTCAAATAGTTGGAAAAATAAGAAGAGTCTGTAGTATATTTAATTTCAAGTTCCTTAGGATATATGACATTCAAGTAATCACCAAACATGGGACTATTCAATGACAATACAACATCTATATATCGGAAAGTGAAATCAAAGCTGCTAGTTAGCTTTTTAGACGCCCCTCTTTGTAGATGTTGAATGAAATCTGACTCATATGAGCATAAAAACAGGTCTGCCAATAATGGTGCACAATTTGTACCCATAGGAATACCAATAGTTTGTTGCAATTCTCGACCACCAAACTCCACAAAGATATCATTAATCAGAAAATTAATCATCCTCACACTATATGTTTCTGTATGATTATAAGGAGCATCTGAATCATCTTTAACAAAATAAGCTGTATTATATTTGACCACAATATACTGATAACGACGTTGTCCCTTTTTGGAGAAAAAGGAATATTGTATGAGTTTTTGAAGCTGAGACTAGTTCTGAATAAGGTATTGTGGTGTAGAGCGTGGAAAAGTCGAATGTTTTGATAGATTACACGATACATGTTATACATTAGACGATACATGTTGCTCGTCTCATTGATCTCCACCAGGCATCACGATCAAGCCTGGTACGAATGGGGATATCCGAGGCTGGTTATCATTGTGGTATATATCAATTATCTGATGATCAAATCCAAAGTATGGAGTGGGTGATAACAGATGTGACAAGAGTATGTATTAGATTGAATTCATGTTGCTCGTTTGACCTTCGGGTTTTCAATTGTGTATGATTGCAAGGTTGATTTGATCTTTGTAGCACACCCACGAGGCATCGAAAAGTATCTAACAAGGCCCTCTCTCACCGGATATAAATAAGATCAGCAATAATTTCCCAATAGACATACATTGCTAAGGTTCTGGAAGGAAACTTTATACATGGCATCAACTTTACAATATTTTGGAGCCCAGCTAGGGGAATAACCTAATCGTGAAAAGCGAAATCAAGACAAATCATATTTATGGTCATCACATGGTCTGTCATCTAGATAATCGGATTTTCGTCTAGTGAGTCATACACTAATTTTCAACTGCTTTGAAGCGATTAGATATATTTCAATTTGCATGATTCATTGATGAGGAGATTTGTGGTCATCTCCTAAAATCTCACGTTGTGGAGATTGTGGTCCTAATTATATTCACTGTGTGCTGACTGTCACAGCATATTTACGCATTGGTCTTCACCAGTCCATAAACCTTTACGGAATAACCTAGCATATATAACTTGACAGAAGATGTGTACATCAACACAGTTTCCCTAATGAGCCTGACCATCCTACCTAGAAGTAGGACTCTGACACATGTGATGCACTTCGCGACAGACTTACAGCCCCTGGCTTTAGATCATAGAAGGTTGTAATTATCAAACATACGTTACAGACCCAGATTTTCATAAGCGTCGGCAGTTAAATTGACTCGGAAGTCAATGTTTTATTTATTTATTTTTTTTTTTTTTACAAAAAAACACCTAACGCAGAAAAACAGATCGCCCTAATACTGAGTGGCAGGTAACGCAATCTTCATGGAAGCGTGTATTCGTGTCAGATATCGTAAAAACGATTTCGTATGAATTCAGCACTGCCATAAGTGCACAAAAAGAAAGACATAGAAAAACGCCATGTCAGTGCATTATATTTCTGATACATACTGCAAATCACGTTCAGCCCCAGAAACATTGCAGGGATCTACTCTAATCAGAGGGGTATCGAAGACCATGATTGCAAGTGTTTTACATATATGTCGTTCAGTACAGACTCGACAAGTATTTTACATATATGTCGTTAAGCATTTCTCGTCCTCATCGGGAAATATCAATCATGCATAGTGAAGTCAGTGCTTTGATCACCCTACTGGTCAGTGTTGATCAACTCCTATGGATATTGATAGATTTCAATCATGCCTGATTGACTCTTACATGTATGTATCAACCTATTACCGCTGATAACCAAATTTTGATGATGCCAATAATAACCTAATATCAAAAACTTTCAGAATAGAAACAAAGCCCGACCAGACATTCATATCTGAAGCCACACTGGCATCATCAGGGCCAGACAGTGTGTGAATATAGTTGTTTCTACTGTACACCAGGTGGAATTAGTGTACAACTGCCCAACAACTTATCAAAACAATTTAGAAATCCGAAACAAATCCCGTGAAATAGGTGTATGACAAGTACATAAGTACCAAAAAGCTAATGACAAGCCAAAAGGCAAGCCAAAAGGCTACTGAGTTGATGGTACTGAGTTAATGATACAAATACAAATAATAAAGATACAAATAACTTATAGCTTCCAAAAAATGTACCAAATTCAACAAGCAAGGTAAACAAACAAAATACATTTTCAAATTGCATATAAGGTGAAGAAGTTGCGCAACGAGTTACTCATCGCCAACAAGTAAATCACCAGGTATTCATGTTGGGTGTATTCACACACGTGTTGGATGTCTTCGTAGTCCTAGAAGTACAGATGATGTGGCAGCCAGCATACCACGAATATGATCACAACCACAATATGTTCACAACTAGTGCTTTGAAAATATACTATAAATATTCAACAAACGCCATTCCATATAACGAAAGAAAAAATGAGTGGAAATGATAATTCTGTCGACAGAAGCTTTATTGTGTGCTTTACTAACTGGACGGTAGTGACTTGACTTTGAATTGTTTTATGTTTGCTTCTTTGGAAGAAATTATGGCTCTTGGAGGGCTACGAAATATCTTGAAGTTGCCGCGAGGCATGAAGTTCCCTCTCAGAAATGTAGCTGTTGGGAAATAATTGCTGAAATTTATACTCGGAAAGAGACATTCTGGGCAGAGGTGATTCGTGGTGCCTTGTGGACACATCAGTCAAATTTACCTTGCAATCGTAAGCCATTGAAAACACAAAATTCAATAAAGAATTAATTGAAAGATTTATTTCACCTATGTCATACCTTAGAACTCCTGTGTTCACTATTGATATATTCAAAATGTGCCACGTGGATTTCACTTTTGGGTTCCTCTGATATAGTCCAGCTGCCAAATTGTGCTTTCTTAGTCAACTGTGTTTTAGGGTCCCTACAACGGTTTATTGGCTATTTGTCATCTTTGACCTATCCTGAACCGAAATTAGACGGGTGGCAGCTTGGCACCCTTGAGGAATTTTTTTTCAGGACCGAAAAACAGAATGGCCGCCACCGATTGACAAAAATCTTGCTAATCTTCATAAATTTGTAACTAATTGAGATGAAAACATGTGTAATGAATCTAAATGTATTTTCTTTAGGTCACGGAATCCAATTATACCATGAGGTTTGCATTATAGGAACTAGAATTTTTAAAAAAAATCCGAATCTATGTCAAAGTGACACATTTTCAGGGCGGCCGAGGAACAATTTCAAGGCCAAGTATTTTTTAATGCGAGATTCCCATGATACACATGCCAAGCTGGTCCCCGTCTGATTTCAGTTGAAGATAGGTCAAAGATGACAAATAAGCAATTAAAGGTTGTACGGACCCTAGAACACGGTTGACGCTACTTCCGCTGGACTAATATTGGCACCAATCATTGCGTTTTAACTCCGGGACATTAGAAGTATTTGATCCATATTACTGAACCTAAAAACGCCTTCTCTTTTCAGGATCAGGAAAGTTTTTGTTTGTCCATCCTTACTCGTTCCTTGGCTTTGATACGCTCAGCCTCGTCCTTTCTACGATGGCCGTGCCGCCATGGCACGCATATGTACATCACACCATCGCCATCAGCGGCACAGAAGAAGTCACCAGCATGCAGAAAATGTAGCTGCAGCGAGTAGATCAGGCCGCAATTTATATCGCAAGACTACTTTTTGTCCTGACATGTTTTTAAAGGATTTCTTTTCCCCCACATACTAGTGTGTTTTTTGTTGTTGCAAAGTTCCCAATTATAATAGTGTATTTAAGGAATATCAACACAACACACACACACACACACACACACATACTCGTATAACCTGCCAACTGAGGACCATGATTTTTCACCTGCCAAGTGAGGACCACCATTTCTGCAGCACATACAGCCATAAAAAGTTAGTTTTAAACTCATATCCGGAATTAAAAACAATCCGTTCATTCAATATTTTCGAAAAGTCAATATTTTCTGGTATGAAATTTCACACTCTAACTGAGGACATTTATACACACAGCCCAAGTGAGGACATTCATAAACACAACCCAACTGAGGACCTTAAACACAACCCAACTGAGGACATTAAACACAACCCAACTGAGGACCTTAAACACAACCCAACTGAGGACCTTAAACACAACCCAACTGAGGACATTAAACACAACCCAACTGAGGACCTTAAACACAACCCAACTGAGGACATTAAACACAACCCAACTGAGGACCTTAAACACAACCCAACTGAGGACATTAAACACAACCCAACTGAGGACATTAAACACAGCCCAACTGAGGACATTAAACACAACCCAACTGAGGACATTAAACACAGCCCAACTGAGGACATTCATAAACACAACCCAACTGAGGACATTAAACACAACCCAATTGAGGACATTAAACACAACCCAACTGAGGACATTAAACACATCCCAACTGATGACATTCATAAACACAGCCTAACTGAGGACATTAAACACAGCCCAACTGCGGACATTAAACACAACCCAACTGAGGACATTAAACACAGTCGAACTGAGGACATTCATAAACACAACCCAACTGAGGACATTAAACACAACCCAACTGAGGACATTAAACACATCCCAACTGAGGACATTCATAAACACAACCCAACTGAGGACATTAAACACAACCCAACTGAGGACATTCATAAACACGACCCAACTGAGGACATAAACACAACCCAACCGAGGACATAAACACAACCCAATTGAGGACATTTATAAACACAACCCAACTGAGGACATAAGCACCACACAACTGCGGACAGCCTATAACTTCCTGTAGGCCTACCAAATCGCCCCACAGCCTATATCTTCCTGTAGGCCTACCAAATCGCCCTATCGCCTGTGCGTACCAAACACAGTACATGCACTCCACATTGCTGGCTTTCCTCCTTGCCCCTTTGAGTCCCTACACGACCTGCCCCACCATCTACCGTCCACCGGATACAATCCACGGGTATCGCCATTCATGTAGCCAAACCATTCTTCATGTTCCCATCAACTCCTTTATGTGCCAGACCTGTCAAGTAGTATATTCTCCTACATATTTCTGCCTTACATGCACTCATCCTGTACCTTCACGTCCACACCCTCTCCTACATGTACCCATCCTGTCCTTTCACGTCCATGCCCTCCCCCACATGCACTAACCTTGTCCCGTCATGTCCATGCCCTCTCCTACATGTACTCACCTTATCCCTTCACGTCCATGCCCTCTCCTACATGCACTCACCTTGTCCCGTCATGTCCATGCCCTCTCCTATATATGTATCCATCCTGTCCCGTCCATGCCCTCCCCCACATGCACTCGCCTTGTCCCTTCACGTCCATGCCCTCCCCCACATGCACTCGCCTCGTCTCTTCACGTCCATGTCCTCTTCTACATGCACTCGCCTTGTCCGGTCATGTCCATGCCCTCTCCCACATGCACTCGCCTTGTCCCTTCACGTCCATGTCCTCTTCTACATGCATTCAACCTGTCTCTTCACGTTTATGCCCTCTACTCATGCACTGACACTGTCCGTGTTTGTGCAGACTTCTCCTACATTACTCGCTCCAGATGTTCCTCTGCGTCCACGCCCTCTCTTACCTGTACCTGCCCTGTTCCTCTGTGTTTGTGCCGCCCGCTACATGCACCCGACTTGTTACTCTATGCTTCTGTCGCCTACTAGCATCGCCCTGTCCCTGCCCTCTCCTACATGTATCCGATCCGACTGGCATATGTACTCGTGTAGTGCCCATGTGTTTATGTCCTCTGATACTTGTATTCACCTGGGGCTTCGTGTCCACTCTACTACATGTACCCACCTGGTCCCTTCGTGTTCCTATCCTCTGCTACATAAACCCAACCTCTCTTCTGGTGCCTGCAATCAACTACATACACACACCATGTCCCTTCGTGTCCTTGTACTCTACTACATATACCCACCCTGTCCCTTCATGTTCCTGCCCTCTACTACATATACCCGCCCTGTCCCTTCATGTTCCTGCCCTCCACTACATATACCCACCCTGTCCCTTCGTGTTCCTGCCCTCTACTACATATACCCACCCTGTCCCTTCGTGTTCCTGTCCTCTATTACATATACCCACCCTGTCCCTTCGTGTTCCTGCCCTCTACTGCATATACCCACCCTGTCCTTTCGTGTTCCTGTCCGGTATTACATATACCCACCCTGTCCGTTCGTGTTCCTGTCCTCTACTGCATATACCCAGCCTGTCCCGTCGTGTTCCTGTCCTCTACTACATACACCCACGCTCTCGCTTGCTGCTGCTGGCCTCTGCCTCATATACCCACCCTGTCCGTTTGTGTCCCTGCCCTCATCTACATATACCCACCCTGTTTGTTCGTGTTGCTGCCCTCTACTGCATATATCCACCATGTCCATTCGTGTTCCTGCCCTTAACTGCATATACCCACCCTGTCCGTTGGTGTACATGCCCTCTACTACATATAGGCACCCTGTCCCTTCATGTTCATGCCCTCTACTGCATATACCCAACCTGTCCGTTCGTGTTCCTGCCCTCTACTACACATACCCAGCCTGTCCTTTCGTGTTCCTTCCCTCTACTGTATATACCCAACCTGTTCGTTCGTGTTCCTGCCCTCTACAACACATACCCAGCCTGTCCCTTCGTGTTCCTGCCCTCTACTGCATATACCGACCCTGTCCGTTCGTGTTCCTGCCCTCTACTACACATACCCAACCTGTCCGTTCGTTTTCCTGCCCTCTACTACACATAACCAGCCTGTCCCTTCGTGTTCCTGCCCTCTACTGCATATACCCAACCTGTCCGTACGTGTTCCTGCCCTCTACTACACAAACCCACCCTGCCCGTTCGTGTTCCTGCCCTCTACTATATATACCCATCGTATCCTTCCGTGTTTCCGCACTCTTATACATATACAAACCCTGTTCGTTCGTGTTCCTGGCCTCTACTGCATATATACACCCTGTCCCTTCGGGTTCCTGCCCTCTACTACATATACCCACCCTGTCCTTTCGTGTGCCTGCCCTCTACTGCATGTACCCACCCTGTCCATTCGTGTTCCTGCCCTCTACTACATATACCCATCCTGTCTTTTCGTGTGCCTGCCCTCTACTGCATTTACCCAACCTGTCCGTTCGTGTTCCTGCCCTCTGCTACATATACCCACCTTTTCAGGTCGTATTCCTGCCCCGTATTACATATACCCAATATGTCCGTTCATGTTCCGGACATCTACTACATATATCCATCACACCCATTCATGTACCTGCCCTCTACTACATATAGCCATCATGTCCGTTCATGGTCCTGCCCTCTACTACATATACCCACCCTGTCCGTTCGAGTTCCTGCCCTCTACTACATATACCTATCCTGTCCCTTTGTGTTCCTGCCCTCTACTACATATACCCACCCTGTCCATTCGTGTTCCTGCCCTCTACTACATGTACTCGCCCTGTCCCTTCGTGTCCACGCCCTCTACTACATGTACTCGCCCTGTCCCTTCGTGTCCATGCCCTCTACTACATGTACTCGCCCTGTCCTTCGTGTCCACGCCCTCTACTACATGTACTTGCTCTGTCCCTCCGTGTCCACGCCCTCTACTACATGTACTCGCCCATTCCCTCCGTGTCCACGCCCTCTACTACATGTACTCTCCCTGTCCCTTCGTGTCCACGCCCTCTACTACATGTATTCGCCCTGTCTCTCAGTGTACATGCTCTCAACTACATGTACTCGCCCTGCCCCTTCGTGTCCACGCCCTCTACTACATGTACTCGCCCTGTCCCTTCGTGTCCACGCCCTCTACTACATGTACTCGCCCTGTCCCTTCGTGTCCACGCCCTCTACTACATGTACTCGCCCTGTCCCTCCGTGTCCACGCCCTCTACTTCATGTACTCGCCCTGTCCCTCCGTGTCCACGCCCTCTACTACATGTACTCGCCCTGTCGCTCCGTGTCCACGCCCTCTACTACATGTATTCGCCCTGTCCCTTCGTGTCCAGCATTCTACTACATGTAATCGCCCTGTCCCTCCTTGTCCACGCCCTTTACTACATGTACTCGCCCTGTCCATTCGTGTCCACGCCCTCTCCTACATGTACTCGCCCTGTCCCTTCGTGTCCACGCCTTCTACTACATGTACTCGCCCTGTCCCTTCGTGTCCACGCCCTCTACTACATGTACTCGCCCTGTCCCTTCGTGTCCACGCCCTCTACTACATGTACTCACCCTGTCCCTCCGTGTCCACGCCCTCAACTACATGTGCTCGCCCTGTCCCTCCGTGTCCACGCCCTCTACTACATGTACTCGCCCTGTCCCTCCATGTCCACGCCCTCTACTACATGTACTCGCTTTCCGTGTCCACGCCCTCTACTGCATGTACTGGCCCTGTCCCTCCATGTCCACGCCCTCTACTACATGTACTCGCCCTGTCCCTTCGTGTCCACGCCCTCTACTACATGTACTCGCCCTGTCCCGGCATGTCCATGCCCTCTACTACATGTACTCGCCCTGTCCCTTCGTGTCCACGCCCTCTACTACATGTACTCGCCCTGTCCCTTCGTGTCCACGCCCTCTACTACATGTACTCGCCCTGTCTCTCAGTGTTCACGCCCTCTACTACATGTACTCGCCATGTCCCGTCGTGTCCACGCCCTCTACTACATGTACTCGCCCTGTCCGTCCGTATCCACGCCCTCTACTACATGTACTCACCCTGTACCTTCGTGTCCACGCCCTCTAGTACATGTACTCGCCCTGTCCCTCCATGTCCATGCCTTCTACTATATGTACTCGCCCTGTCCCTCCGTGTCCACGCCCTCTACTACATGTACTCGCTCTGTCCCTCCGTGTCCACGACCTCTACTACATGTACTCGCCCTGCCCCTCCGTGTCCACACCCTCTACTACATGTACTCGCCCTGTCCCTCCGTGTCCACGCCCTCTACTACATGTACTCGCCCTGTCCCTTTGTGTCCATGCCCTCTACTACATGTACTCGCCCTGTCCCTCCGTGTCCACGCCCTCTACTACATGTACTCGCCCTGTCCCTCCGTGTCCACGCCCTCTACTACATGTACTCGCCCTGTCCCTCCGTGTCCACGCCCTCTACTACATGTACTTTCTCGGTCCCTCCGTGTCCACGCCCTCTACTACATGTACTCGCTCTGTCCATCCGTGTCCACGCCCTCTACTACATGTACTCGCCCTGTCTCTTCGTGTCCACGCCCTCTACTACATGTACTCGCCCTTTCCCTTCGTGTCCATGCCCCTACTACATGTACTCGCCCTGTCCCTCCGTGTCCACGCCCTCTACTACATGTACTTGCTCTGTCCCTCCGTGTCCACGCCCTCTACTACATGTACTCACCCTGTCCCTTCGTGTCCACGCCCTCTACTACTTGTACTCGCCCTGTCTCTCAGTGTCCATGCCCTCTGCTACATGTACTCGCCCTGTCCCTTCGTGTCCACGCCCTCTACTACATGTACTCGCCCTGTCCCTTCGTGTGCACGCCCTCTACTACATGTACTCGCCCTGTCCTATCGTGTTCACGCCCTCTACTACATGTACTCGCCCTGTCCCTTCGTGTGCACGCCCTCTACTACATGTACTCGCCCTGTCCTATCGTGTTCACGCCCTCTACTACATGTACTCGCCCTGTCCCTCCGTGTCCACGCCCTCTACTTCATGTACTTGACATGTCCCCCCGTGTCCACGCCCTCTACTACATGTACTCGCCCTGTCCCTTCGTGTCCAGCATTCTACTACATGTAATCGCCCTGTCCCTCCGTGTCCACACCCTCTACTACATGTACTCGCCCTGTCCCTCCGTGTCCCGCCCTCTACTACATGTACTCGCCCTGTCCCTCCGTGTCCACGCCCTCTACTACATGTACTCGCCCTGTCCCTCCGTGTCCACGCCCTCTACTGCATGTACTCGCCCTGTCCCTTCGTGTCCATGCCCTCTACTGCATGTACTCGCCCTGTCCCTTCGTGTCCACGCCCTCTACTACCCTGTCCCTCCTTGTCCACGCCCTCTACTACATGTACTCGCCCTGTCCCTTCATGTCCGCACCCTCTACTACATGTGCTCGCCCTGTCTCTTCATGTCCACTCCCTCTACTACATGTACTCGCCCTGTCTCTCCGTGTCCACGCCCTCTACTACATGTACTTGCCCTGTCCCTTCGTGTCCACGCCCTCTACTACATGTACTTGCTCTGTCCCTTCGTGTCCAGCCTTCTACTACATGTACTCGCCCTGTTCCTCCGTGTCCACGCCCTCTACTACATGTACTCGCCCTGTCCACGCCCTCTACTACATGTACTCGCCCTGTCCCTCCGTGTCCACGCCCTCTACTACATGTACTCGCCTTGTTCCTCCGTGTCCACGTCCTCTACTACATGTACTCGCCCTGTCCCTCCGTGTCCACGCCTTCTACTACATGTACTCGCCCTGTCCCTTCGTGTCCAGCATTCTACTACATGTACTCGCCCTGTCCCTCCGTGTCCACGCCCTCTACTACATGTACTCGCCCTGTCCCTTCGTGTCCATGCCCTCTACTACATGTACTCGACCTGTCCCTCCGTGTCCATGCCCTCTACTACATGTACTCGCCCTGTCCCTCCGTGTCCACGCCCTCTACTACATGTACTCGCCTTGTTCCTCCGTGTCCACGTCCTCTACTACATGTACTCTCCCTGTCCCTCCGTGTCCACGCCCTCTACTACATGTACTCGCCCTGTCCCTTCGTGTCCAGCATTCTACTACATGTACTCGCCCTGTCCCTCAGTGTCCACGCCCTCTACTACATGTACTCGCCCTGTCCCTTCGTGTCTACGCCCTCTACTACATGTACTCGCCCTGTCCACGCCCTCTACTACATGTACTCGCCCTGTCCCTCCGTGTCCACGCCCTCTACTACATGTACTCGCCCTGTCCCTCCGTGCCCACGCCCTCTACTACATGTACTTGCCCTGTCCCTCCGAGTCCACGCCCTCTACTACATGTACTCGCCCTGTCCCTTCGTGTCCACGCCCTCTACTACATGTACTCGTCCTGTCCCTCCGTGTCCATGCCCTCTACTACATGTACTCGCCCTCTCCCTTCGTGTCCACGCCATCTACTACATGTACTTGCTCTGTCCCTCCGTGTCCATGCCCTCTACTACATGTACTCGCCCTGTCCCTCCGTGTCCACTCCCTCTACTACATGTACTCACTCTGTCCCTCCGTGTCCACGCCCTCTACTACATGTACTCGCCCTGTCCCTCCGTGTCCACGCCCTCTACTACATGTACTCGCCCTATCCCTCCATGTCCACGCCCTCTACTACATGTACTCGCTCTGTCCCTCCGTGTCCACGCCCTCTACTACATGTACTCACTCTGTCCCTTCGTGTCCAGCCTTCTACTACATGTACTCGCTCTGTCCCTCCGTGTCCACGCCCTCTACTACATGTACTCACTCTGTCCCTTCGTGTCCAGCCTTCTACTACATGTACTCGCCCTGTCCCTTCGTGTCCACGCCCTCTACTACATGTACTCGCCCTGTCCCTCCGTGTCCACTCCCTCTACTACATGTACTCGCTCTGTCCCTCCGTGTCCACGCCCTCTACTACATGTACTCGCCCTGTCCCTCTGTGTCCACGCCCTCTACTTCATGTACTCGCCCTGTCCCTTCGTGTCCACGCCCTCTACTGCATGTACTCGCCCTGTCCCTTCGTGTCCACGCCCTCTACTACCCTGTCACTCCGTGTCCACGCCTCTACTACATGTACTCGCCCTGTTTCTTCGTGTCCAGCCTTCTACTACATGTACTCGCCCTGTCCCTCCGTGTCCACGCCTCTACTACATGTACTCGCCCTGTCCCTTCGTGTCCAAGTCCTCTACTACATGTACTCGCCCTGTCCCTTCGTGTCCACGCCCTCTACTACATGTACTCACCCTGTCCCTCCGTGTCCACGCCCTCTACTACATGCACTCGCCCTGTCCCTCCGTGTCCATGCCCTCTACTACATGTACTGGCTCTGTCCCTCCGTGTCCACGCCCTCTACTACATGTACTCGCCCTGTCCCTTCGTGTCCACGCCCTCTACTACATGTACTCGCCCTGTCCCTCCATGTCCCGCCCTCTACTACATGTACTCGCCCTGTCCCTCCGTGTCCACGCCCTCTACTACATGTACTCGCCCTGTCCCTCCGTGTCAACGCCCTCTACTGCATGTACTCGCCCTGTCCCTTCGTGTCCATGCCCTCTACTGCATGTACTCGCCCTGTCCCTTCGTGTCCACGCCCTCTACTACCCTGTCCCTCCGTGTCCACGCCCTCTACTACATGTAATCGCCCTGTCCCTTCGTGTCCACGCCCTCTACTACATGTACTCGCCCTGTCTCTTCGTGTCCATGCCCTCTACTACATGTACTCGCCCTGTCCCTTCGTGTCCACGCCCTCTACTACATGTACTCGCTCTGTCCCTCCGTGTCCACGCCCTCTACTACATGTACTCGCCCTGTCCCTCCATGTCCACGCCCTCTACTACATGTACTCGCCCTGTCCCTCCGTGTCCACGCCCTCTACTACATGTACTCGCCCTGTCCCTTCGTGTCCACGCCCTCTACTACATGTACTCGCCCTGTCCCTCCGTGTCCACGCCCTCTACTACATGTACTTGCCCTGTCGCTCCGTGTCCACGCCCTCTACTACATGTACTGGCCCTGTCCCTCCGTGTCCACGCCCTATACTACATGTACCCGACCGGTTACTGTGTTTCTGAGCTGTCTCACACCGCCATAAATTTCCTAGCGAGGAGAAATATTCTACTGCAATATTATACACTTTATTTATCAGTCAGATAATCAGATGTCAAGTTCATTCAACAACATTTTGATTAAACACCTGATACATGTTCATCTACATATGACATTAATAGGAGTATATCCTCACTAAATGCATCCCAGAACAGTTCAATGAACGGAATGGAGAACTCTTATTTTGCACCATGCTTTCTATAATTTGTTCACAAATTTATCATTCAGTTAATCAGACGTCAAATTCATTCATCAATATTTCGATCAAACCCGTGATACAGGCACCATTCAATTATATTGTAACAACAATAAATTAGCCCAAGGGCTGAAATAGGTTACTGGACAATTTTGTGTTTTTTCAGTCATTTTGTGCTTGGACCTTGAAAATAAGGTCAAAGGTCATATTCAAGGTCATCAGAATATTCAACATACCAGTATATCATGTCCACAGTTGATCCCCAAGCTGTATAGTCGACAATAGGTGAGATATTATCCATTCTGTGTTCTGCCCTTGAAAATGAGGTCAAAGGTCAAATTCAAGTCATCCGAATATTTGACATATCATTTCCTATTGATTCCCAAGCTGTAAAGTCAATAAGCTAGATATTAGCCATATTTTGTGCAAATGACCTTGAAAATGAAGTCAAAGGTCAAATTCAAGGTCATCAGAATATTCGGTTCATATCATTTCCTATATGTCCACAATTGATTCCCAAGCCATTAAGTCGACAATAAGCTAGATATTAGCCATTTTGTGCTCTGACCTTGAAAATGAGGTCAAAGGTCATATTGAAGCCCATCAGAATATTCGGCATATATCATTTCCTATATGTCCACAATTGATTGCCAAACTCTTATCTCAATATTAAGTGAGATATTAGTAACAATGTGTCCCACTATGAACCCTAGGAGAATTTAACATGGAGTCCCATTTGGGCTAATAAGTTTGGGCCAAAATGGCCCACTTCGAGCGATTCAAGGGCAACAAAATTTATGCACGTTATGAAGGACATCCTCGTGCAAAAAAAAGAAAAAAAGTTACTGAACAGATTTTTTAACATTTCAAAAAATTGCGAAAATCAAAACTAAAAAATACCTCCTTCTTGAATTATTTGCATTTTTGTGCTAAATTTCAGAAAGATTCGACCGTAAACAAAATGTGGACAATGACCCCGGATGACAGACAACGACGGACAACGGACGCAACGCCAAGCCAATAGGTTATCGGACCATAGGTCTGGAAACCTGAAATCAACAAATCTTAAGCTAGTCAAGTTCCAACAAATCTTAAGCTAGTCAAGTTCCAGCTTCCATTTGATAGATGTTAAAGTCACATTTTTTCAGCTTTCTTCTGGCAGTTTGATTAGAATTGTGCACCCAATTCTTCACATCTTTCCAACTTCGAAAACGCAAGGCTGGTTCATTTCTAATGGCATTGTCACAGCCGATTCTGTTTGGAACCTTCAAGGTTCTCAGATTCTTATCCAGCTGCCGCCTTACTGCTGCCTTCTCTTCTGTGGTCCAAGGTCTTCGAGCACTGATGACCTTCTTAGGAGGTGGGGGCTGCGGGACTTCTGGAATGAACACATATTTCATTAATCAGCACCTTCTCCACATGGCTATACATAAAATTAGCCCAACGGCTGAAATAGGTTACTGGACAATTTTTACATGTGACCATAAGATATAGCACTCAAGCTCATCTGAGGTCAAGTTCAAGGTCACCAAAAGTTGTGCCATATATGGCTTCCTATATGCTCATAATACAAACCTAAGCCATTTTATAATGGCCACTTTGTAATGGCCATTTTGAACTTTCAAGGTTATCGAAGGTCAAATCCAAGGTCACCACAAAATATTATCAAACAGATTTTGTGCAAATGACAACTGCTGTTAACATTGAAAATCCCTATCTCGAGCCGAAATGGGGAAAATTCAAAATGGCCACCGAAAGTGGCCCAATCCAGAACTTATGTCCCGAGTTCAAAATCAAGCTCCGTTTCGCTCTACGACTCACCGTTTCCGAGATACTGCCACTTTTCGTTTAACATGGGAAACTCTAAAATTGGGCAAGGCCAAATTCAACGAACATGGGGTTTGTGCTGTACTATGTGCTAGTCATATAGATTTTCTGAGCCCAATTAGAAAAAAATTCATCGAACAGATTTTGTGCGAATGGCAACTAAATTTAACATGGGAAATCCCTATCTCAAGCCTAGACCGAATTTGCAAAGGCCCATGGATCGGCCCGAAACAAGGTCCGGAGATATGTACCCATAGAACATTTTATGAATTACAGCAATATTCATCAAACAGATTTTTCCCAGCGTTTGACAACGCGGACGCCGCCGACCGACGGAAGCCGGACGCTACCTGATGACAATAGCTTATCAAACCTTTGGTCCGGTAAGCTAAAAACATCGTGTCTTTACGGACAAATACTATTAAACAGCCTGGAAGGAGATATAAAGGAATTGAAGAGACACATCATTTAGAAGTACTTGCCTTCATCAGAACTGTTTGGTTCAAATTCTTCATCAAGTTCATCCTGTTCGCTTTTCTCATCTTCAATCAGTTCTGTAAAATATACAATGCTAATGATGAGCTGAGTGTCCAATGGAAATGGGTCAGAACAATTATACACAATCAAATATCATCATGAGCACTGACATCATGTTGACATTATAATATTTACCGTTTTCATCAAACTTGATAGTGTCATAGTTTGCGCCCTCTTGTACGTGCCCGGTATTAATCAGATGGAGAACCTTGGATACTTTTGCAGCCTGGAACACATCATCAGCCAATCTGTAAAAATTTCTGTGGACCAAGAGGTCATGTCCAAGGAACCGAGCCAACTGATCCTGATCTACTTCAGACAGGTTCAGTGCTTGACACATGGTAGCTAGTTGCTGTCGGAGCTTAGTGGATCGCAGTCGTTCTGGGTATTGGGCTCCACATCTGGAGGAGAAGGTCCTCAAGCAGTCCGTTCCACTGTATGGATGTCGGAAGTCTCCTGAAATATATTATATTGAACATACTAGAACACTAGAAAACATCAGCTTCATCTGTGGGGTTGGTCTATCCGGGGTCTGATGGCTCGCCAATACAAATAGTCCCATTAGTAATGGGGTTGGTCTATCAGGGGTCTGACGGCTCGTCAATACAAATAGTCCCATTAGTAGTGGGGTTGGTCTATCAGGGGCCTGACGGCTCGTCAATACAAATAGTCCCATTAGTAGTGGGGTTGGTCTATCAGGGGCCTGACGGCTCGTCAATACAAATAGTCCCATTAGTAGTGGGGTTGGTCTATCAGGGGCCTGACGGCTCGTCAATACAAATAGTCCCATTAGTAGTGGGGTTGGTCTATCAGGGGCCTGACGGCTCGTCAATACAAATAGTCCCATTAGTAGTGGGGTTGGTCTATCAGGGGCCTGACGGCTCGTCAATACAAATAGGCCCATTAGTAGTGGGGTTGGTCTATCAGGGGTCTGACGGCTCGTCAATACAAATAGTCCCATTAGTAGTGGGGTTGGTCTATCAGGGGTCTGACGGCTCGTCAATACAAATAGTCCCATTAGTAGTGGGGTTGGTCTATCAGGGGTCTGACGGCTCGTCAATACAAATAGTCCCATTAGTAATGGGGTTGGTCTATCAGGGGCCTGACGGCTCGTCAATACAAATAGTCCCATTAGTAGTGGGGTTGGTCTATCAGGGGCCTGACGGCTCGCCAATACAAATAGTCCCATTAGGAGTGGGGTTGGTCTATCAGGGGTCTGACGGCTCGCCAATACAAATAGTCCCATTAGGAGTGGGGTTGGTCTATCAGGGGTCTGACGGCTCGTCAATGCAAATAGTCCCATTAGTAGTGGGGTTGGTCTATCAGGGGCCTGACGGCTCGTCAATACAAATAGTCCCATTAGTAGTGGGGTTGGTCTATCAGGGGTCTGATGGCTCGTCAATACAAATAGTCCCATTACTAGTGGGGTTGGTCTAACAGGGGTCTGACGGCTCGTCTATACAAATTGTCCCATTATTAGTGGGGTTGGTCTATCAGGGGTCTGACGGCTCGTCAATACAAATAGTCCCATTAGTAGTGGCGTTGGTCTATCAGGGGTCTGACGGCTGGTCAATACAAATAGTCCCATTAGTAGTGGGGTTGGTCTATCAGGGGTCTGACGGCTCGTCAATACAAATAGTCCCATTAGTAGTGGGGTCGGTCTATCAGGGGTCTGACGGCTCGTCAATACAAATAGTCCCATTAGTAGTGGGGTTGGTCTATCAGGGGTCTGACGGCTCGTCAATACAAATAGTCCCATTAGTAGTGGGGTCGGTCTATCAGGGGTCTGACGGCTCGTGAATACAAATAGTCCCATTAGTAGTGGGGTCGGTCTATCAGGGGTCTGACGGCTCGTCAATACAAATAGTCCCATTAGTAGTGGGGTTGGTCTATCAGGGGTCTGACGGCTCGTCAATACAAATAGTCCCATCAGTAGTGGGGTTGGTCTATCAGGGGTCTGACGGCTCGTCAATACAAATAGTCCCATTAGTATTGGTTTAGAATGGTAATGAATATAATGCAATAAGCACAAATGATACCCTCACAATCATAACATTATGGAAAGCCTCATTGGCCACAAGAGCATTTTCATTATTACCAGGCAAGCAATATGAATTACACGCATGATTTGCAATGAGAATGAAAATGTATGCCAAACCGTACCAGTAAATACAAAACAGGAATTACCAGTGTATGCAATTACTAGTACTAGTGCAAGCTATCTGCTCACTCACAGCATTTTCAACCGTGAAGTATTCACGCAGCTGACTGTTGATCCTGGTCAGAAGTTCCACATTTGCACGATCTGTCACAAGAATAGTCTGATTTGAACACTGATTATTTATTTACTAGGGACTTTAAATACCGTTTTCATAAATACTGTTTTCATGTAATATATTCTTACAACGTCGTGAATGTCTGCGAGGAATCAGTTTCTGATACATGTATACTGTGCTGTAGCACAGAAACAGACCATGATACAATTTGAGGAAGTTTACCGTATCATGTTTATTTACCATTGGAAAGAGCAGTGTCTGGTGACCATTGCGCATGCTCAGGTACAGGCAGTGGACAAATGCCGCAGTCAGTTTCCTGATATTGAATAAATGAAAAAGCACATATTCAGCATATTTAGTACATAATTCATCTTTGATAACTTAAGGAGTTTCGCTCTCAGGTTCAGATACATGTACAGTGATGTAGGGGCCAAAATTTACAATTTATTTCTTCACATCGTGATTTTGTTATATGAGGGAATTTACAAATTTCAATTGTAAACTTTTCATTTCTTGCTATACATGTACTTACCTCTAAACTGCATGTAATGTTCCATGCATTGAAGTTGATACTTAATATTATACAGTTTGTTTGAACATAATTCCTACCTGTTCAGTTCTCTTCTCATTGCTTTCTGTGTTGCTGACGTTTGATTTTCCGTAGTCATCCACCAAAGCTGAAAGGTACACAAACTTTCTTAAAACATGTGAAATTGGAGCCACATTCTGGAATAACCACAGCATTAATCAGCTTAAAGAGCATGTGTCACGAAAATTGGGTATTGGGTTTTTCTGTGTATGTGAAAGCACAATTTGAACTGAATAAAACGGTCTTTACAGCATATTGATATCATGATTTCTTCCAAAGTTATGGCACTTCAAACATTTACATATTCACAGAATCTGACAACAGAATCTGACAGCTAATTATTATGCAAATGAGATGTGTGATGTCATCGACAGACTGGTTTTTAATTAGACATTTTAAAATGGAATAATGAGAATGTTTCTTTTCATAATTGTTCACCAGAACCCACTTTTTATGTTTCATGGTTAAAATAGTCAGTGATTTCATGAAACTTTTGGTTACCATGGCAACCATTGGCCGGCTGGGTCCCTTAGCAACCATGGTTGCTAAGGTCAATATCTAATTAAAAACAGGACATACAGGAATGAAACTATTTCAGACAATGAATAATGACAATATATTGTGGAATATATCAGCAAAATGTTTGAACACAATACTTAGCAACCAATAAAGGCATTGGAAAACAGTGGTAATGGTATCCATTCACTTGCAATGGCTTTAAACATTGGTGATTTCTCAGGCCTGTATCGGTTGCTATGGTGTGTAGTTGAACAATTTGTTTATTAATTCCACTAGATATTGTCATTATCTCGTTATTTGTGTTGGTTTCATACTTTCATTTCGTGTTTTGACGTTAATATTAGCCTTAGCAACCACGTCGCTAAGGCCCAAATCAGCCTATTGGTTGCCATGGCGACCAAGATTGGCATGCACTCACTGACTATTCCTCCTGGACAATATTTCTGATGGGTGTTGGTGACCAAATGTGAACATAAAAAGCTCCATTTTGTCATGTTAAGACACCTAATTAAAAACCAGTCTGTCAATGACGTCACACATCTCATTTGCATATTAATTAGTTGTCAGATTCTGTTGTCAGATTCTGTGAATATGTAAATGTTTGAAGTGCCATAACTTTGGTAGAAATCATGATATCAATATGCTGTAAAGACTGTTTTGTTCAGTTTAAATTGTGCTTTCACATACACAGAAAAACCCAATATCCAATTTTTAGTGACACATGCTCTTTAAATCAGTGTTATATATTTCAAGTTCGGCATAAACACCTATCACACCAATCACAGATAATTAACTGTCCTCTGGTGCAAATGATAAACCTGGCGGTCTGGGAAAACAATCCTTGTCATCAGCTGCTACAATCATAGCAGTATTCTCATGATTTTGCGCAATTTGCTGATGCGGACCATTTCAAAATCATTGTGCGTGATTTTAGAATGCTGATAGTGATGCAGGGTCCGGTGCTAAAGTTAACTTGTCAACTTTGGAGGCTATACATATTTATCATAATTAGCTTTTCGTCTCGCTTTAGGCCAATGACATACTAGTACTGTGCTGAAATGTAATAGTGGAGTCGAGAAAGTGACAAATAAGAAGAATCGAGTCTTTTGCCTATTCATGTTATTTGAAGGCTATTGAGGCTATCTGTGTGCTTGATGAAAACCGATAAAGAGCTGTATCAAAGTATTTTTGATGAGATCTGAATATTTATTGAAGATCCTTTGAGACTGTCAAGACTTATCTTCTAGAAATGAGCAAAAATAATAAGAAGAAAAAATAGGACCAAGGGTCCTGAAGCTTACCGGTACTTACCGGCCAAGTTCAACCCAAGTACCCCTAAAGCATATTTGTCTAGGGCCGCGAGTCCGTAAATAATGTCCGGCCGCTCTATGATGCACTGTTTCCGAGATACGGCCGAAAAATGAAATTGCTGACTCGGCAAAATATTGTTTTTGGCCCAAGGCCAAGTTCAACCCAAGTACCCCTCAAGCATGTTTGTCTAGGGCCGCGAGTCCGGCCGTTTCGCTCTATGATGCACTGTTTCCGAGATATGGCCGAAAAATGAAATTGCTGACTCGGCAAAATATTGTTTTTGGCCCAAGGCCGTTTCGCTCTATGATGCACTGTTTCCGAGATACGGCCGAAAAATGAAATTGCTGACTCGGCAAAATATTGTTTTTGGCCCAAGGCCAAGTTCAACCCAAGTACCCCTAAAGCATGTTTGTCTAGGGCCGCGAGTCTGTTTCGCTCTACGACGCACCGTTTCCCAGACTTAAACCCGAGCCTCATTGATGACTCACTGAAAACTCGTTTGAGTCATAGGTCAAAGGTCATTCCATGGATTGTTCCCAAAATCAATAAGCTTCTTCCCTGGTGCTGTATGAATCACCCCGTGTTGTTTTATAGCCACTGTGTCAAATCTATATCTGGACATCAGTATACCTTGTGTACTGTGAAAAGCACCACACAAGGGCATCTGAAAGCAAAAACCATTTGCTGCATGGCCTTTCAGATGCCCATGCGAGGAAAGATTT
Organism: Terebella lapidaria; assembly: GCA_949152475.1. NCBI lineage: Eukaryota > Metazoa > Annelida > Polychaeta > Terebellida > Terebellidae > Terebella > Terebella lapidaria. The sequence goes on from OX424555.1 coordinate 77,817,870, forward strand.
TTTCTGAGTTTGACTCGTCAACAATCATCACCCCCTGTTCGCGGCACAGCGGTAAATCAATTCTTGACGTTATCGGTTCTAAATTCTTGACGTTATGTGTGAAATTTTTGACGTTATCTTTGTTTGTGTTTTGTTCTTTCGCGATTTTAGCATGAATTAACTCATTTCGCTCAGGTAATTGGGGAAAGGGTGAATATATATTCGAGTTATGTGTTAGATGAAGCATTATGACATCCCAATAACTCAATGAAATATCAAAAAAGTTGAAAATCATGCCTCGTAGCTATTTGAATGTAATAGATGCAGTTTATTCCCATATATTGATTCAGATATGATCTCAATTTGAGATTAAATATAATGGCAGCTAATTTATGAATAAGCACTGGAAGGGTCAATGCCCAGATTATAAATTTAACATAATTGTCAGTCGTTTTCAGCCAGCAATGAAAAGTTTGGTATTCTTGACGTTAGTTCGTCATGCTTTACGTTATTGATAACGCCAATAATTTAGTGCCATGCAGAAATGGGAATGCATGCATGTAGATTCCCTCATTAATAATAATTGTTCCATATCAGCTTTATATAATTATTTAATGCATGTCCAGTCCTTTCCGGGGATATACAAAGCGATACCATCAAAAATCATACCCATATCATCAAGAATTTCCAACATAACGCCAAGAATTAAAAACCGATAACGTCAAGAATTTATTTACCGCTGTGGCGCGAACAAGGGGTGAATCATGGGCAAGATCCCACCCAGTGAGATTTTGGTAAGTACTAGTACTTCACGGTACAAAAGTGATATAGTAGACAAAACCTGCAGAAAATTCTGATGTTTTACCATCGCCAAAACACAACACCAAAACATCATGCAAATCCAAAATGTGATATTTTACAACATGTACAACTGGTACAAACATAACAAATGTTGTGTTGATATCAGGTCATTCAGTCATTGTCTTTATGTTATATCAGCGTATATGTCGTGTATCAAAGACAAGTCAGTGCACTGCACAGTACACATAATAACACACTAATCATGCTAATGACTGGTGCATGAATATTTACACAAAAACTTACTCTGCGGGGCTTGGTCACGACTGCCAATCGCCGTTTCCCAGTCATTTCCTCGAAGACGAATAGTCTGAAAATTATATGAACATGAGAAAAAAATATGACCAAGAGTCCTGACAACTGAAGCTTGCTCGTACTTTGCCCAATATTTTCATTCTCCATATAAATTATCGGTATTTCCCGTTTTTTTCCCTGTTTTTTTCTTCAATTCACACTAAGATTATACACTTGAGTAATCACAAATGAGGGGATAGCAATTTTCCCGCAGCCGCTTCACTCCTAGGAGTAGGGCCTGCACGAGTAAAAAAAATGCACCCGGATACCCGTACAATCGCGTACATGAAAACCTGACCCGACTTAGGTACCCATGATCATGGGTTTATATACTGTATATATGTTCTGAGAAGTGTTTTCGAAAGAAACTTGCTAAAACTGGCTTGTGTTTGACAGAAATTAAGTTACCAGGTAATGAAAGTGTAGAAAGTGACCAGTTGGGATACCAACTCATCTCAGCCTAGGTAAGGTTAAAGTAACGATAGAAAACTAATAAATAATAGTGTCTGTCTGTGCTCATGCCCGTTCACAGAGTTCGGGTTGCTCATTCTTGACCCGGATCGGATGTTAAGTTGTTAACCAGACCCGTGCCGGACGGGACAAGGAGGGGGCGTGGAGCTGGCTGGACGGACTGCTTTTTAGGGGCAGCACAAGTACTCGTCAACGAGTCAAGTCACAGCAAGGATCGAGTTTTTTTATTGATAACCGAGTACTCGGGGAAGCAATTTCAGTAATAATATCACGAAATGTGCCCAAAACTGTGACAAAACGTTGAGAAAAGATCGAAATCTAAGTTGCTTTGACATTGTTTCGAATAGGAAATCACTTACGCAATGATAGTTGGACTCTAGACATGACATCAGAAGCGTGCTTTAGCGAGTGCCCAATGAACTGAATACAGTAGTCATTAGTCAACTGACTGTTATTGTCTTATTGATGATCTATTTTAATTTTTTTTGCCATGGTAATCCAGAGTTGGTACTTCGATACTAGTACTCGGTTATGAGTTGAGTCACAACACCCGAGTACTTGAGTTACAAAATTTGGCCTAACTGTCGAATCTAGCGGGCAAGTATGTTCCCCGTGTTTAACAATACGAAACATACTGTAAGTGCATTTGATTTCGAAAGTATTAATATTAATTTTCGCGTTTTTCAAATGTGGATTTTTTCGTGAGGATTTAATTTCGCGGGTTTACGTGACAAAGGACCGTCACTTCCATGAACATACAGGAATGTTTCATTTCCTGAATTTGACATTTACTTATGCCAACAAGGATATGATGGCCAATGTGTCATAAACATGATAAAAATATAGTCCAATGCCCAGGGAGAGGGCTATTGGTTATGGATATTTGTGCATGGAGTGTGGTAAAATGTAAGCCACTTAAATTCTTTGATGGTTTTCATTTCATGGTCTTTAAACATGTATGTCTTCAAAATATGTAAAATTACATGGTCTCTGCTTGCCGCCAGACTCCAGTCCTAGCACAAAAGGACAGGCGCGGTAGAACACGCGTTTGGAATACAGTAGGTCAGCCGTTGTAGCGATTTGAGCCGAGGTCATTGCCTACGCAGTCCAAAGTGCGGGTGGAGACATATTTGCTGGGATTAATTTTCGCGATTTTGTTCTGCTCGCGAAAATCGCGAACTAAATACGACTCTACTCGAGAAAAATGTGTGCTTTTACAGTATATTGAGTGCGTTATGATCTCCCTACGAGCTGTCCGTCCCTAAGTCGCCACACCCCAAAAGTCGCCATGTGGGTTATATTTTTGTTACAAACAGTGCAATCTTTGGCAAATCCTAAATGAAAGTTTCACTAATATGGATGGAATGTGATGTGTAGTCACAATTACCATGATTACGATTGTGACAAAAATGATCACAGTAGATGCACCATGGCGACTTTGGGGATGCGGCGACTTAGGGACAGACAGCTCATATGCTACAATCAGACAATTGTACCTACCTACCTCTCAAGATACATCCATATAAAGTGGAAGTATCATTTATGATTTGTGAAAGATTGTACTGTTTGTAACAAAAATATAACCCTCATGGCGACTATTGGGGTGTGGCGACTTAGGGACGGACAGTTTGTAGCCAGTCGCCTCCATCATCATTCATGATGCCTCAATCATTCAACACATGTGTCATTTAGACTCTATTGTAGTAAATTATAATAATTTCACATTCACAAGTGTATATCCTAGTTTCCATGCTTGCTGTGCGCCGTGTGCGGTCGGCAGCGCTCGGTATCGACGGACTCACTCGGTAGTGCGGGTTGAGCGATAATAGAGGTTTTTCGACTTCGTGGCTTCGAAATGCGGCTAATATGTGAACATTTCTTTTTACTTGGTTTCAATATACCTCTCTATGGTTATTTCTTAATCCTACCATGTTTCAAAGTTGTTATTTTGTACAGATCGGCGTTTTACTCACCACCTGTCCGGCAACAATTTCACAGGTCAAGCCAAGTTGACGGTCGGCCGTGAAGGTCAAGGTCGCTCAACTCTCCCACCGCGAGCACACGACACACACACCCGACAGAAAAATGGCGTGGCCATACACACATTTTTCATGCGGTGGGTGCCAAGTGAGGACATTTCGGAATAATGCTTCTAATCATTGATAGTGACTAACTAACGCATTTCAAATAAAAATAATCGTGTGACCAACTGAGGACCGGGGTGTGTGTCCTCAGTTGGACATACGGTCCTCACTTGGTTGGTGTGTTTTCTAACGTTGGTCCCCAGTTGGCAGGTTATACAAACACACACCTACACACACACACACACACACACACATACTTTTTCGTTTCCAAAACCACATGAAATTAATATTTGCTGGAAAATACGAGCATATTTTGCTCTGAGAATCTGAGGTACCCTGGTGAGTATATACGCAAAGTCAATTGTAGAGTACACTCCAGGCCATATAACAAATAGTTCGTATCCCACCAGTTTTGGAGTTCCCCGTGTGTGCCCAAATAAACTAGATGTGGGAAGGCTGCGAGCCCGAGGCCAGCCATATTATAGCAACGGTTGCCAGGACGAGGCGGGCTCCCATCCGTGGCTTCATCGGGTGTATAATGGCCATGTATCTGAAATACATAACATACATCAGCTGGAGACGTTGCTGTGAATGTACATACCACACTACAGTTTAAGTGGTCTGGATCTGGAATCTCAGCTGTTGGGTCTTGACCGAATACCGTTTGCACCACTTAATACTCAGCCAGACAGTGAACTACATACATACTTTTGCATGATGAATGCCAAGTTTGAGGAATGTTGATAAATAATTTTATAATATAAGTACGTTATGTTCGAACGTAAAAGTGCTGCACACATCTGGATTTAAATTGATTGCATATATTCAATAAATTGATTCCATATATCCGGGGTAAGCAAACAGTATATTTACAGCATATTCGCAGTGCTGTCTAAGCTGAAGGTGACAAAATTTTCACTATATGAGGCAATAAAGTATGATATACTACCATTTTTAACACTACCGGTCTCCCACTATGCACAGGCGACGACATCGATGTTGTTTCGTAGATAAATCTACTGTCTGCAACACAGTTAAAGACCAGGCAAACTCGATTATATGGGGGAAATCTGTTAGATTACCTGAATAATATCGTTCAATCTTCTAAGCCAGACAATAATAATTCAATCACCCAATAATTTGGCCGTAGAATTACACTTTATTTTCATATTTTGTGGTGGTAATTCTGATTTATTTTATTCCTCATGTGTATTACCTAGAACTGTCGCTTGCTGACCCCATCAGTTCAAAAAAAAAAAACATCAAACCTTTACCTGAGTTCGCAATCAGTGAATACAGGGAAAATAAATATAACCCTTGGGCAAGCGTGTTTTTGGTCTCCGGTACAACTATGTTTTGGCCTTTTGGGTATGGGGAAGTTGTGTCTACATACTCTTAGGTCTCATATCTCGTATTCATGTTTTTTTTATTTCCAGGACAAAAACCTTGTAGATGTTTCATTGTCAAGTTTACTTCCATTGAGCGCACTGCTTCTAGATAAATATACCAATATTTATTCCTCGGAATTCAAACATCACCTGTATCCCTCAATACGACTAGAACCGTAGCAACCAGTGTATATGGACAAGCTTTAACAAGATGTGATTTCCCAATTGTGATTATATAATGTGTGTGGAATAATGACAAATTTTTACTTCACTACTTGTTACTGGTTTTCCTCTCAAACATTGAGTTAATTGAACACCGCTGCACAATGTGCGGTATCAGTTTTACAATTACTTTATCAAATCGACACCATTGTTTACACAAATAATCTGTATTGAATGCCACCACATATCAATTGAAAATACGATCCATTCTTGATATGCACAAAACATTTGTAAACGTATAGGTACTCTGGCTCTTCGGCAGATGGTTTCTCTGCGATAATTTTTATTTAAGACAGAGCCATTAGGTCTCTACAAATTTCCCACGTTCCTATAATACACATTAGGGCGGGAACGTTCCTGATAGAGTTCGTAAATACAAAAAAAATCTCGTCACGCAATGATATCGCAGGGACCATTGGTATTTTGCCCTGGGCACATGCATATATTAACCATGTAGCTATAAACCTCTAATATTGTCATCCATCAAATCCACGTAACATGGACCCAACACCGGCATCACCCGGAAATTGAAAACGCCAACATAGGAACACCTACAGTAGGGACATACATGTACCAATGATCCGCTGTACACGTCTTATCTGCACGTGATTAAGACAATGAGTCTACTCAAGAATGTTATGTTTTTCTCGCGATTATTTTTCGCCATCAGTGTTTGACATGGACACTAAATGCCCATGAATACGGTCAACAATTCCCTCTGGCATATGATATCATACTGGTACAAAGTACGAAACTGGCTAATTGCCAAAGAGCAGTATATAGGTTAAATGACTGATCGAGCGGAAATCCCCACCAACTGTCAGGTACTAATGAGTGCAAATATATCCCAGGCTTTTTGATGTCTTGGTTATGAATATTAATAATAACCAGACTCGGATATCCCCATCCGGATGTAATTTCGTGCCTGGTTGAGATCTGTCAGATGCCTACATGGTGGGGGTTTGCTGTGATCTCGTAATGAAAATATACATTGTATTGGTGGATTGTATAATCGATGAACTAACAAGTGAATGGACATATATTAGTCAAATACAACACGAGTCCTACACCATGCTTTGTATATATTGTGGGGTGATATTAATCGCCAGTACACCGCGTATCATACATAATACTTTGTATATATTGTTGATATTAATCGCCAGTACACCGCGTATCATACATAATACTTTGTATATATTGTTGATATTGACACCTGTTTCCCAAGCTATATTTTGTGCAATATATAGATCAGGTGCAGAAACAGTATTACATAACTGGGGAACAAAACGTAATACAGTTGCCTGTACATCGTGAAAACTAGTGTGTACTGTATGAAGTGTATTTTTCATGTGATCTATTTTACAACATGTATATAACGCTGGAACTAGCTTGATATTTGATGAATGCAGGAGCCTGACAAGTTATACATGTATAACGTTCCGGTTCCCACCTATTCAATTCCAAAGTCGTTGCCTATTTACCGGACCATGGTCCAATAACCAATGGGAATGGCGTTGCGTCGGTCGTCATCTACAATTTCACCTTAAAGTTCATAGTCGAATCTTTTCTGAATTATTCCCAGAGGGTGGTATTATTTAGGTCTTTTAGTTTTGCATTTTTCTAACACAGTCAGTTTTTCAAGAACTGTTTGATTAGTTTTGAGATTTTTGCTTCAAAAGAGCCACCTTGTGTACCTTGTGAGACGTGATTAAATTGTGTTGCCCTTGTATCGCAGGTCTGCGCATGGTGACCATTGTGATTTTTTGACGGGTGCATAATCAAGCCAAAATCTCCTCTGAGCTATTTCCAGCCAAAAAAAATCTGCACTGAATTTTTTTTTTGGACTTGAACATTCCATCTACGTTTTCTTTCATCATGCAAGCAGTATTTATAAGTCCACTCCCAGAGCACTCCAAGAGCTTAAATATTGGCACATTCAAAGGGGAAATCACATATTGCGGTTTCAGTGGTGACCTTGTATTTGACCTCCAATGATCTTTCAAGGTCAAAGGCCTCTTTGGCTTAAAACAATGCTTGGATTTCAGCGGCAGAAGTTGTTTAGTACTTACTGTTTCTAATTGATGCATCAGACTTCCTATATCCACCCCTGTGATGTGTATAAGATTCGTTTTACTTGAACTGTCGATATGCATCTGGCAGCCATTTATTATTTCCGACGAGTCAGCAAAAAAAAGACTTGGTCCAAAATAAAATCATTCTCTATTTCCAGCCAAAAATGGACCTTCAGTGACCCTAAAATGCCAATTTTGGTGAGAACAATAGTTCAGCTCAACATATCTCCGGTACCCTTCCTTAGCCATTGAGATAATTTTTCAGTCCTCGAGGTGATCGTGATTCCTTTAACTGTAGGAGAAACAGTGGGAAAGACGTCTATGAAATTCGGAGATGCTTAAGAAAGAACTTAGCATTTGATGGGATGTCTAATACAACACTGTGGAGAATAATATGCTATTTCTATCCCATATGCCTTCATTCTGCTCATATTAAGGTCTATAATAATGACATTGAAAAAAAAACCAAGCTGGCCTGCTGCCAAATGCCAATATTCACCAATCTGGTGAATAATCTGACTAATATCTTTCGATCTTAAAAGCCAGTCACTGTTAGATCAGCCACCTGAAAATTTTGCCAAGGATAGAACCTTGAAATTGCACTTTGCATAATTTCTGGTGGCAATTCTGACTATTGTTTATCAAGGTGAATTAACTAAGAAAATAACTTGATGACCCCATCGGCTTTACATTGCTTGCGTTTGAACAAAATAATATTATACTTTTACCCGAGTTAGAAATCAGTGAATTCAAGAAAAACAAATGTAGTCCTTCAGAAAGTGTGTGAGTGATTTTATTCTTCAGTACAACTGTGTTTTGGCCTTTGTGGTCGGGGAAAGCTGTGCGAACATCCACCTATGTTTAATATCTCGTATTATTGTTTGGGATTTCCGGGGCAAAAACCTTGTAGCTGTTTTATTACCAAGTTTACCTCCATCGAGTGGACTGCCTCTATCCAAACCTATTCAATGTTTATTCCGTAACTGTAAACAACCGAATTCAAAGAAGACATGTATCCTTGAATACGATCACAATTGTAGAAATCAGTGTATATCGACAAGCTTCCACAAGATCTAGTTAATGTAGTATTGGTAAATGCTCACTATATTATATGTCGCTTTTTTTTCTTTGCACAAACTGTGTGTTTCAATTGTACGATTATATTATTAAATTTAAACGATTGCTTACACAACTAATCTGGACTAAATACCGCCATATATCAAGCTAACATTTCGCCGTAGCTTCATCGAAAGTTGAATATTCTTGAAATGCACAAAACATATGTACATACACGTATTGGTACGCTAGCTCTTCCGCAATGGTTTCTGGGTGATAATTATTGTTTAGGACACGCATCGGGAATCTTTTAATGCCCATAATACACTTTATGGCAGGAACGTTCCTGGTAATGATCGTAAATGTAATAAAATCTCGTCACGCAATGATATATCACGAGGACCATTAGTATTCCACCCTGGGCGCATATCATTTGCCCACATAGCTAGGTAAACCTCAAACAGTATCATCCATCATCAGACATGGACAGATACGGACTACACACGTTCGTCACCTACAGTGGAACAATTGCACAAACAAAGGATAAATACCTGTAAATACCTGTGGATACACCAACGATCCGCTGCACACGTCATATCAGCACGTAATTATGACCATGAGCATACTGAAGAATGTAATATCTTTTTCGGTATTATTTCCCGCCATGAGAGGTTGGTTTTTTCAAGCTGAGCCTGATAGGCACTCGATAAATATATTCACCAGAATACGGTCAGTAATTCCCGTTTGGCAACTGAGATCATTCCATTACAAGTATAAAACTGGCATATTACGAAAGAGCAGTATACACGTTAATATGACTGATCAAACGAAAATCACCAGTAACTGTCAGGGACTAATGAGCTCAAATATATCCTACGACTTTTGATGTCCTAATTATGAAAATTAATAACCATACTCGGATATCACCATTCAGATGAAGCATGAATGTAATTTCATGCTTGGTTGAGATGTGTCAGATGCCTACATATTTGGGGTTACAATACGTGTCATAAAATATGCTTTGTATATTATGTTGATATTAAACACCAGTACAATGCGTTATATACTATACTTTGTATTCATTGTTGATATCAACCCCCTGTTTCTTTACCTATATTTTGTGCAATATCAGAAAGCAAGGGATCACCATATTGATATATAGGTTTGGTGCTAAAATGGTATACATAACTGGAAAAAAAACATGACAGAAGTGCCCAAACATCGTGAAATCTAATATGTATGAAGTGTATTTTTCATGTGATCTGTTTTGTAACATGTATATAGCGCTAATACTAGCTTGATTATACATGTATATGAAGGCACATGTTTACAGGAGCCATATACACGTATAACCAGTTCCTACCCACTCAATTCCAAAGTCCTATTTACCGGACCATGGTCCAGTTACCCACGGGCATGGCGTTGAGTCAGTCTTCATCATCGTCGTCTACATTTTTACCTTTAAAGTTCACGGTAGAATCTCTCTAATTTTTTGCACAAGAATGCCTAAAATTATTTCAAGAGAGAGGAAAAACTCAATCTAAGACTTTGACGGTCATTTTCTCAAGAACTTCATCATCAGTGTGAGATTCTTGTTTCAACGATTCTTCTTGTGTACCTTTGTGTTATCTGTATACGGTTTGTTGTCCTCGAATCGCCAGTCTATGCATGACGGCCATTTTGGTTTGTTCGATGGGTGTAAAATCAAGTCAATATCTGTTTTGATAATTTTTTCCATTTCCCGCCAAAAAAATACATATTTTTTTTGCCATTGAAATTATGTTGAGTCTTGGAAAATTCCATCTACGTATTCTTCATAAGCGGAGCTGTATGTATTAAACCCCCAGAATGCTTCAAGGTTAAGCTTGAATATTGGCACACTCAAAAGGGAAATCATATTACGGTTTCAGTGATGACTTTGTATTTGACCTCCAATGACCTTTCAAGGACAAAATGGCCTGTTATGTTGATAAAACAACTATAATTGTACTTTGGCGGCCATTTTCTTGGAAGCTGTTTACTAATTTATTTTCAACTCATGCATAGGACTCCCCATATCTACCCATGCAATGTGTACAGGTTTTGTCATTCTTCTGATCTGCATGTGGCAGCCATTTTCAGTTCCTGACAAGTCAGCGAAAACAGGTTCGCTCCAAGATCAAGTCGCTTGAGCTATTTCCAGCCAAAAATGGACCTGCAGTGATCTTGTAAGATCGAAATCACAATTTAGGTGACAAGTAGACGTGGCCCAACACTTTGAGGTAATGGTGATCCCTTCAACTGTAGGAAAACACTGGGAAAGTCGTCTATGAAATTCGGAGATGCTTAAGAATGCATTTAGCATTTGATGTGATATCTAATGCAACAATATGGAGAACATTGTTCTATCTTTTTTATCCCACACGCCTTCTGTCTGCTCCTATTAGGGTCTATACAGGGATATTTAAAGAACAGATCAAACTACTGCCAAACACGAAACTGACCAGCTTGGTACTGTTTGTAGCTTAGTTTGTCAAGATAAAATTGATTTGATTTGATACTCGTTTCATACAATACTGGAGTAAAATTGTAGGTTATTCAATCTTGGCGTGGGATAGCACTGACTATTTGTGTTATCACATTTCATGTGATGATATATGTATATGTTCACACTCTACATACAAATAGAACACGATCGTCTCGAAAGTGGCGGCTGTCGCATCCGCCTAGTTAGCGTCAGTTTCAAATCAATTGATTCAAATCAACGTTCACAATGAAACATGTAAACATCGGAAATTCGATCCCTGCTATACATGCACTAGTATATGTATATGGTAATATGGTGTAAATACTGGTGCAATTGTATTGTAGTGCAATAACTCCAAACCATCCAAATGTGAACACTATTATTGGCATGTGCTATGAAATATAACACGAATGGTTGGATTAGATAGTAGGGATATGCATTATTCATTTTACGTTGTGTGTATCATATGTCAGTATTGAGGAGATATTTTTATAAGGTTATTCACGTCTGCACCTAAAAGCAAACAACTGCCTATTAAGCTTGTCTAAAATGAGGGCATTGACTTCATAATCGATTTGCCTTCCGACGTCTATGAAAAACGTGGCCTGTATGTTTAACAAATGAAATAACCCATGATATATAGCCCGGGCTCATGAGCCTGTCTCGAATGGCATCACATGTGAATATCCCCGGATGTCAGTGCCTGATTTGTACGTACGATAGTCAGACAATGTGTTGATGTACACATCATCATAACAATGGGCGTTCTTCTCATATTGGTAACATATTTGTTTAAACCCCACCTCCTGGAACATCAAGAATAGCAATGATTATGATTCACCCAGAATGGTTTTTACTCTTCTGACACTGTACTTATCAGTGATTTCATCGATAATTAATAAGTAAATAGTAGTAGATTAGTTTATAGCATATAATAATTGTAGACACGTAGCTTTATGCGACTTATTTATTTACCACATTTGCATGTGACTACATCCAAACTAGTTCATATCTAAGTAACATACGATATAGTATAAATTCACCACTGCCATGAGCACTCAAAAGCAAATGATTAACACTAGTCATTGCTTTGTATCTCTGATACATACTGCAGGTCAGGTTCAGCCCCAAGTAAGATTTCTGTTTAGACCTATAATTTAAGTATTTAGTGTAGGTATTCAAACGAAAAGCATTACAAGGCTCTACTCTAATAAATTCAACAAGCGAGATAAACAACCAATATACATTTTCAAATTGCGTATCAGTTTTTCACACACTATGACGCCAGGACTCACTCACGCCAGTTCACTTGCTACCAGCGACCTTTCAAGAAAACAGCAACGCTTTACTTCTGTTCACACATACACATTTCACTGTGAATGTACGCATCCAAGACAACATTTTCAAAAATCGCCATGTCTGGGAGATTGCTGTGTGGGGATTTACAACACATGTTCAAGCTCGGTTTTGTTCCTCAGCAAGGAACGCGACTGTGACATCATGGCTGAGCTGGGCGAGAACCTGGAGCTGCTGTCATCCAGAGTCTCCATGCATGTGTGAGACATCGAGCCATTAGGCTCGTATCCCCCGTACTTGGTGTTCTCAGTCATACTGACACGGCCGATGATGTGTGATTTGGTACCGTGTCGCACTTCGTCCTTGAACTGCACACATGGCATCCAGCGGAATACTTGCTTGAAACCGCGGCGGAACCTGCATGTGAAATATCCTTGCTAAGTATACAGAGCAACAAAATATAGACTTAAAAATGTATGTGATTATCCAACAAGAACTCTATTCCATTTGAATGTCCTGATGACTATATATTTCCGATCTATTTCATTTAATTGTCAACTTCAAATAAATTTTCAGTAAAAATTGTTCTCGTATTGACATACCTTGCGTTCATCCAGCAGTAAATGAAGGGGTTGTACATCGAGTTACTCATCGCCAACCAGTATATCACCAGGTATATATGCTGGGTGTATTCATAGTCGTTTATGGACTGGTGTTGATTGGATACCAAGAAGTACACGTGCTGTGGCAGCCAACACACCGCGAATATGATCACAACCACAATCAACATCTTCACAACCTGTGGTTTAAATGTACATAAAATCACAGTTTCCAACAAGTGGAAAACGAATGCATACAATATAGATGTAAACAGCTAAAAACAATCAGAGGTCTTTGTTTGGCGCATAACAAACTAGAGGGGTATTGCATTTGGATCTGTATGTCTCCCTGTCTGTCTGTCTATCCGAGCACATAACTCGAGGAAAAACGGTTCGATAAACCTGACACTTTTAGCTTTCCTAGATTCATTGCCATATTGTGAAGTCAGTCTTGCATTTGATAACTGATTTCATTCAGAAAATGTGCCTTTCATTACATTTTTACAGCTCAAAGTGAAGTCACAAGCTCCGTGTCACAGAAAAAGTCAAAATCGAAAAAAGTGCAATCACTACACTGAATGTCATGATTAATTTCCCCTAATAATTTTTGGTATTTTTCTGTAGCCCGTCCTCATCACTTGTTATATGACGGATAGTGGTACAATAAAAATTCCCCGATATCTCGAAAATGTGAAGGTCAGCAGCTGAAATCATCGATTCGTGATATTTGAAATAGCAGTAATTCAAAAACCACTGACGATATTCAATAGAATACAAGTATGCAGTGTAAGTCCGAGGAAGCTTGCGAAGTTTGGGAGGTCAGAATTCAGGTCATGGTTGTGAATATGGTCAAAATAGAAAAATCGCAATAACTCTACTTTTATTAATCTGTCCTATGATTTTGATATTTTTTTCTGTGGCCAATTTCTCACCATTTGATATATAAACCATGGTCATACGACATAAATTCCCTATTATCGACCAAGCTCCAATTTGTAAGAGTCATCCGCTGAAATTATAGTGATTGAATCAAAGGGCGAGGGTTTGCAATATCGGATTGTCTGGTTTCGTTTTGGTTTTTTTTTTGGCATACAAAGAAATTATGTCTTAGTTGGCTACGAACTTGTAGAGTCCTTCTCAAAACCAAAGCAATATGTGCCTGATGGGAAATAATTGCTGACATTTCCATCGACCACGATGTGTGTGTGTGTGTGTGTGTGTGTGTGTGTGTGCGGGGGGGGGGGGGGGGTGAGTGAGCTGCATTTAGGTCTTCCCTTTCTCTGTATGTCTCTTTGTCTGTCCATGTGCATAACTCGAAAACAAACATTCAGATGGAGTTGACATTTATAGCTATGATAGTGGCTCGGTTCTCCTCAATTTTGGTCAAAACCGAATAAAATGGGTTGCCATGGCAAATGAAAATATGAAGATTACAAAATTGGCTATAACTCCATAAAATAGTATATTTTCCAACTACTTTAGAAAAAATTCTCTAAGGCCAATTTAAAATCGTATGGTACGTGCGACCAGAACTCCCCATCATTGCACGAAGTGGATCGATGTTCCACACAAATCTTTTTTCAGCTGAAATTACTGATTTGTGATATTTCAAGTAGTTATAATTTGGAAACCACTGACTTTATTCAAATGAATATAGAACATACTTAATGAACCGTAGCTCCGAGAAAGCTTGTGAAGTTTGGGTGGTTAGTGTCAAGAATTCAGGTCATGTTCGAGAATAAAGTCAAAATTGTTAAATCGTATAATTCTTCTTTTATTCATGATTACTTTTCGCTGTGATTTTTTCAATGGTGAATTCTCCACTATTTGATAAATGACCGATGGTCGACTGACCACAATGCACTATCATCCCCAAGGTCGAAAATGTACGGATCTGCTTTAATCTTAGTAACAAAATCTAAAGGGCAAGGGCGAGCAAACTGGACATATATGATTCGTGATGCCTTGTGGATATGGTACATCGCTACAAATCAACACTGCAATTGTGCTCAATCGAAAAAAGTAAATTTTGTCAAATACAGATTCAATTCGCCTACTCTGTCATTTACAGAAATACTTTGAAATTCGTAGTTATTAAAATCATACATTTGTCTCCGCGTTTGAATCCAATTATTGTGCCTAAAATTATAATTTGTATCCTTACTCGTCGCTTGGCCTTGATACTTTCAGCCTGGCAACTCGTCCTCTCTCCAATGGCTGTGCTGCCCCACAGCTGCATGCCCACCCGGATGTACGTGACCCCCAGCGCCACCAGGGGAACAAAGTAAGTCACCAGCATGTAGAAAATATTGTATCTGCAATGAGTAGATCAGACTGCATATAATTCAAGACTTTCTTTTGCTCACATTGTGCAATTGCCGATGTGCCAATTCATAATGAAAACAACACACACACATTTTATTTGTCAAAAGTTCATGAAATGATAATTTTCTGAAAAAATCAACGATATTTTGCCTTATTCTAAATCTGTGAAACTGTGAGTTACTCTGAAGAGTACATACGCGAAGTCAATTGTTGAGTACACTCCATCAGGCCAGGCCATATAACAAATAGTTCGTATCCCACCACTTTTGAAGTACCACGTATGTGTGTCTGAGTAGACTAGATGTGGGAAGGCTACAAGACTCGAGGCTAGCCATATTATAGCAACGGTTGCCAGGACGAGGCGGGCTCCCATCCGTGGTTTCAGGGGGTGTATAATGGCCATGTATCTGAAATACATAACATACATCAACTGAAGACGTCGCTGCAAATGTACATACATCAATTGTGGTGGTCTGGATATGGGGGTTTCAGCTGTTATGTCCAGACCGACTACCAGTTGCCCCCCACTTAGTATTCTGCCAGACAGTGAACTACAAACACACTGTCGCATGAAGACTGGCAAGTTTTATGAATGCCAATAAATAACATATATAAGATTATACGTTATATTCTAACGTTAAAGTGCTGCGTACATCCGGATACAGATTTTCAGTTGACTATTCTCCATGTTGGGAAAATTTTATTGCAGATGCATGGTAAGCAAAAGTATATTCACAAATGTCTAGGATGAAAAAAAGGTTTAATGTATTACCACTTAGCACTTCCGGACTCCCACTATGCATACGACGAGACCTCGGTGTTGTTCATTAGATAAATCTACCTTATCTAACACAGTTACAGACTGCAAATCAGGGAAAATCTGATGAATTAACTGATTAATATCTTTCAATATTCTAAACCAACCCACTGTTAGATTTTGCCATGGAATATGCTTCGGAATTGCACCTCATCCTCATAATTTGTGGTGGCAATTCTGATTATTTTCTTCCCAGTGTATTAACTACGAATATCACTCGATGATTCCACCAGTATTGCATTGCTCGCGTTAACAAAAAATTACATTACAATTTTACCTGACCTGCAATGAGTGGATATAAGAAAAACAAATGTAGTCCTTCGGCAAGTGTGTGTATTTTTTATTCACCAGTACAACTGGTTCTTTGGCCTTTGTGGTCTTGGAAGGCTGTGTTAACATTCACCTATGTCTAATATATCGTATTAATGGGATTTTCGGGACAAAATCCTTGTATGTGTTTTATTTCCTCCATTGAGTGAACTACCTCTAAACAAACCTACCCAATGTTTATTTCGTAAATGTAAACAACCGAATTAAAACAAAACCTGTATCCTTGAATACGACAAGAATTTTAGCAATCAGTGTACATTGACAAACCTTCGCAAGACGTATACTTCACATGAAGTTTAGGATCATATAGTGTACGTAATAATGGCATACGCTTACTGGTTAACACTTACTTGTTTTCTTCTAAACATTACGAGTTAATCGGATAGCATTGCACAATGTGCGATATCAGTTGTTATTATGTTGTTATTATGTTATCAAATTTACATGAGTGTTTACACAACTAAATCTGGATTGAATACCGCCAATAGAAAATCGGATACTTTGTTTGTTCATCCTTAACTTCTTCCAATGTTGATATACTCTTGATATGTGCATTACATATGTACACGTATTGGTAGTCTAGCTCTCCCAACAGATGAATTCTCTGAAATAATTATTGTTTACCATCAGGTCTATGGAAACGTTTCCCACGTTACAAGCATCTGGAATCTTTTAATGGCCATAATACACATTAGGGCAGGAACGTTCCTGGTAATGTTCGTAAATGTAATAAAATCTCGTCACGCAATGATATATCACAGGGACCAATGGTTTTCCGCCCTGGGCGCATATCTATAGCCCTGAAGCTAGGTGAACCTCCACCAGTGTCATCCATCAAATCCACATAACAACAGGCACGAACCCCGCACAGGCATCATCCGGAAATTGAAAAGGCCAACATTGGAACACTTGCACATGCATACAAAGGATAAATGCACTCGTAAATACCTGTGAATAGACCAACGGGCCAGTATACACCTCTTATCAGCACGTGATTATGACAATGAGCCTACTCAAGAATATAATATTTTTTCGAGATTGTTTCCACCCATGAGAGGTTGGATTTTCAAGATGAACCTGATAGGCACTCGATAAATACATTCGCCAGAATACGGTCAGTAATTCTCTCAGGCATATGATATCATACCAGTAGAAAGTAAAAAAAATGGCAAATTACGAATCAGCAGTGTACATGTTAATATGACAGTTTCTGATCGATCGAACGGAAATCACCGGTAGCCGTCAGGAATTAATGAGCGCAAGTATATCCCACGTCTTTTGATGTCTCGGGTATGGAAATTAATAAACAGACTCGGATATCCCCATTCAGACGAAGCCTGAATGTAATTTCGTGCCTGGTGGGGATCTCTTGGATGCCTATACGGTTGGCGTGTGCTGTGAATTCTCAAAATGAAAATATAAATTTTGTTCGTGGTTTGTTTGATGAACATGCAAGTGAATCGAACTATACTATTGAAATACCAAACTGTCGTATATTGTGTTTTGTATGATAAATGATACGTGTATGCTTCATTGTTTTTGGAAACAAATGTATTTATTTACATGCATTAGCTATAAATTTCTTTCCTTGCAGTATGTTCGATGTAGACATATTTTTTCGAAACAAATTTGGTTCTTCGAGCATTATGGAATATTGTTGAAATTGCCCCCTTAGTTTCTCTCAGCAGTCAGCTATATATTATTCAATGATGAAAAGCAAGAGCACACGATGTTGATATATATGGGCCACGTGCCCCAACATAATTACATAGCTGCGGAAAATTTAATACAAGTAAGCATACATTGTGACATATAATATGTATGCAGAGAAATTCCTAAGCTATATATTGCACAACACATATATATAACATTAAAACTAACATGATTGATTATTTATGTACATATTAGTTTCCAGGCGCACAGGAAGTTATATCACCAGTGACCAGAGTTCAGTTCCAAAGCATTTGTGTCTATTGCTAATGCGTGTGGTACAATGGCCAGTCACTTTTCAATGCTCCCACATTGCATAAAACAATACACAACATGAATAACGTGACGTACCTAATAGGCTATACAATGTAATTACATTGATAAATAAATTTGGATGTTTCGCAACATCAAATTGCCAGTATAGGAGATTGATCAGTTGTAAATCCGGCGTCTCAAAATAACATTTTCACACGATTATTCAAAGTAACACCTACTGTCGGCGTCACCGACACGCCTGTGTCTCCGATGTTGAGAGTTCATCTGGCGGTTTGTGCTCGGCTTGTTAACAATCCAGCTAGCTATTAGCAGGGACAGACAAGATCGATAGATCATCAACAGATATTCTCCAAAGTCCTGACACCCACATCGCATCCCAGAACTGCTCATTTTCTGGAGACATCCCGGCGATCTAGATCTCTATCCGTCATGTTTGCTAGGCCCTGAAGTCGTTCTTTGCGTCAGCTATTCGATGGTTAGTTATAGGCGACGCTTATTTTGGCAGCAGGGAGTCTGGGATCAAAAGCAATAACAAGTTTCTTCTCGAAGTTGTCCAAATGTATTTTCAAGGCAGCACCAGTGGAATTATCATGTATTACTGGAGGAAGTTTTACAGAGTGTTCATTGATGTGAGCGAAGTCCAAGCAGTGCTAACACAATTGTATTTAAAAACAATCCCTTGAACATGTTGAACCGGTCACTCTAATAATCATGATGATAATTTTAAATACCACCGAGGAATTCAAAACATACCCTTGTCTCAAGTGATCCATTGATTGGGGACATCGGGGAGACATATTTAGTTGGTGGCTGAATCAATAGAATAACTTACTAGTTATCAAAAGACTAGTTTCAAAGTTTACTCGTTTTCTTTCAACATTTTTTTCTGTTGGTTGATACAAGGAAATTGCATACTGGGTCACAAGAGGAAATTCCATATCATATTTTATACGATATCTTTATGGCACACTGTATCGGGTATATCCTTACAAACTAGGACAGATACACCCTCGAAACACACGTCTTGGGGGCAGAAGAACTGTAATTACCAATCAATATAACCATAAAAACGAATTGCGCGCCCTCATAAAATACCACAGGCGATGGTTCTCTCGTCGGTTGGACGTTGATACCGCATCATACATATAGAGCCATACAAAAAAAGGTAAATACTTCATAGATTGGCATAATATAACTGCAGTTCTTGTTCATGTCCGGAGCATGTTACACACCCAGCAGTGGTAATTCTCTCACATAGAACAGCGACGTGATCAGATACTTCCATAAAATCCCCCCCCCCCCCCCTTGGAGTAGATTATTCTTTCGGGCGCCGAACTTCAAACTAAATGTGATATGTGTGGTTCGTCAAAGTTCAGGTCAGCTAATTTCCGCATTTAGCGAAGTGACTGGAATGACGCCTACTGTGACAACCGATGCTCTTTCATCCACGCCAGATTTCTGGACCTACGTCTTCTGTGATGAAACACCCACTGGACGGGGTCCGGTTTGGTTACCAATGCCTCTGCTCGCCTATCACTTTACTCAAGAGAATTCCCTGTGCTGTTAGAATTCCGATCGGCAGACAAAGCCTCGTATATTTTAGTCGTGACGGGCTTCGGATGACTGGCAGCCATTTTACTTTCCTTTGGGGATAGAGGTGTCGGTCTAAAAGCTTTCCTAATCATTCAACACAGTACACATCAGATTTCTGCAAAGAGGATGTGATGGGCAAAGACTGGGGACAATATCAGGCACAACGGCAGAACCTGACAAGCTCTCTACAACCCAGCTACGTGACGGTGATTGTAGAATTAGATGGTTGCACTCCACTTTGAGAGTTCCTTAAAACTGAGTGAACCCTTGAGAAATTGGAGATTACAGGCCTCTGTCACTTTTTTTAGTGGTTCAGGAAATGAAGAGAAAACATAACATAGTGCCATGCCAAGATTCATCTGTAGTGTATCGGAAAATCGACAAACTACGGTTTTTGTCGTTCTCAATAGTTTTTGTCGCTAATAAAAAGTCGTATTTTAATCAATAACGAAATGAAGTCTAAGCGAAAAAGAGTGTAAACACGAAGGACAGCTTTAAATACCATCGACGCAAAACTCTCACGGGGTTTCAGTGTTGACGAGAATCCTCGTACAAACTGATCGCCGACTGCCGCAAATAGAGCTCTTTCAGGACGCTTGCCCTCGTCCTGAGACGAACAGAGCTCACTGAACAACTGCCCAAACAGCTATGGGAAATTATTGATAAACTGACTTCAGAAATGAAGTCAAATATGAATTCTTCATGGAATCCATGCATTTCTGCTTTTCTGTGGCGACAAATTTTTGAGGACAATATGCGCAATATAATCCCCCTTGTTGTTTATTCAAACAGATTTTAAATAGAGACTAGCAGGAAAACGTTGGAAGATGGAAAGTTGATATTTATCGATACCACACATGTTGCAACATATACAGTAGCTACATGTGTGACCCAAATCATGTTTAGTATTGATCGATGGTAAGTGATACTTTGTTCAATAAATACCCTACGTAACCCAATCCCAATATGTACAATCGAATCAGGTGCGCAGTACTTATCGACAGAAAATCAGATTTAGAGGTGTCATGCTGTAAAGGGGCATTTTTGAATGCTGATCATGCTGTCTTGCACTTTCACCCGGGTACCATCAAAAGTTAAACACTCGGGCTGCTTAATAACACTACCCTTTGATGTAGCTCCTCCATAATGAAGTATAAGTGTCACGGCATATGGCGTGCGTGGAGAAAATGCATTTGATGCGTTCATTTCAAACCCTGAGGGAAAATCATGTATAAATTTGTATGTGTATGCGCGATCGGCAATGCCCAACGAGAGACGCGGAATTGTGATATCATCTGGATATCCCATTGATGAAGCGGTAATGCAATTTCATTACATAATCAATTATGTCAGCCGCAATTCCCAGGGATGCAAATATAACATCCATAGATAAACAAAATCGTCAGTGCATTAGTTCAAACATAGGAAGTGATCCTCCAGACATGGCCCTCGGTTGGCATGGGCTCTTTGGGAATAGATCACATGCCATCGCGGAGAAATGAATTGCTTCATCCCGAAGCGAACCACTCGGCATTCCCGGATATGAGGTCCAGGATAACAATCTCAATCCTCAGCGATTGAACTCGCTGAAAGAAAGCATTTCATAATATTATTGTTTGGGTACCGTTTCCCGCCACCGAGAACAGAGGCCCTCTGGTCCCCAGACCCCAACAAAAATCATCATTTCGCCAATAGAGATCCTGTGTCAACAAACACCTGGAGCTGGCGACTATTGACTGAAACCGACCTTCCAGCAATTAGAGTCAGACCCGAGAGAAACCCTACCGACCAGACTACTGTTCTAACAGGGGAAAGCAATTAACAGATTTAGGAAATGACTCGTTGGCATTACACTGATGTTGTTTTATTTATAAACTGTGAGGGAAAAATCTAATTATTAAGTTCAATCACATTGTGCAAATTTGAAGTTGGCGGCTGAAGATGAGCCTGTTGAATGAACAGGAGGAAGAAGTGGGCGCGCAAGTGTTGGCCGTGGCAGCTGGCTCGAGGGCAATCCAGCATCCAGTTTATTTATTCTGGATATCGAGTACTCTGATGTACGAGAAGGTTGTCGAGTGTGAATTTTCCCTTGCTCGCGCCTTGCAATAGTGGTCATGGTCTCCGTATGGTGTGAATTATTAATTCACAAACAATTTCTCCAACTTAGTGTATAAGCATTATTTATATTACTCCCTGGCGATAATGTGCTGCTTCCATTAAGCTTTGACCGAACCGACAGCTGTCCCAGGCACGGAGCCTGATAAATGAAAACTGTTGAATTGTGCTAGTGTAATGCATGTAATGTTGGGTATTTAAAAACAATGTAGTCTTGAATCGTAGTCAATGATTCACCCACCCCTGCACATGAATATTTGATGGTTGAATCCTTTAATGAAAACATTGCCAATGGAGATATCGAGGCATGTGATACTAATAACATGACATTAAAGGTTGAAGGTTTGTTCGAGGTGAAACGCGCAAAAGCAGAGTTCTAACCACATGTAAACCTGGTCGTACATAACTATCTTCCAAATCTCATATAATTAATTTCGCGTATTTACCTCGCTCTGGTCTCGCCAGGTGTTATACTACAATACATTTTAACACAAATACACCTTTAACCCCATGACAATTCAATTTTAACTTCCTCGAACGAAAACCTGTTAAATCGGAAAAAAAACCTATATCTTAGTTGTTCGACCTAAAGCGTCCTGAACTGATGTGTTGGGATCACGGATGCGCATTTTTCTAGGAATCTTGTAAGTACTGACCATTCAGAGAATGCAACTCGCTGACGGACGCAGGAGTCTGTTAATTGATCCCACTAAGTGGTGCTTTTGTCTACAGGCGTGGGGAAACAGCACAGAAGTGTGGATGAAAGCACCAAGGGCGACTTGTTGTGGGAGTATAGCGCACATACAAGTGAGCAAGAACAGGACGGATCAGAATACGCCGGCCCTTCACTTTTACGGGCGTATATATACAAAAAGTGCCTTGGCCTTAAATAATGAGTTTAATAATGCATTATATTGCCCTAGTGGATTATATCGTGGATGCATTAAAGCGTGACGTACCTGTCTATTGATATTGCCATGAACGTGAAGACACTCGCAGCAATTGTACAATTGGCAATGAACGAGGAAAATTTGCAATATCCTTTTCCAAATGGCCAATGGCTGTGAAGCATGTATACGAAGTTGAATAAAGTGTTCAATATGGATATAAGTACATCTGCGATTGCAAGGTTGACCAAAAAGTAATTAGTCACTGTCCGCATGCGTTTGTGGGCCAAGACGATCCAGATGACAATCAAGTTTCCTCCTGCTGCCACTATTACCATGGCAACAAACAACACAATATAAATCAACTGTTGATACCAAACCAAAATGAAAGGATTTCCTTCCGTCAAGCCGGGATCTTCTGTGGTACCGCATGACTCGTTTCCACATAGACGAGAACAAAATTCCGTACCATTTGAAGTAGTTACATTGTCATTTTGGCAGGTTGGTATTGTTAAATTTCTGCCTTCCGTAACACCAGTTGTATCTTCTTTGAAGAACTCCATCCTTCATAAAATACGCGTTCCTATTCGGAGTTGAAATCCGCCCAATGAAGATCATTCAATTCATCATCATTATCATTCAAAAGAACTGGTCAGGGGCAAAATTGTCAGCCATTACTGAAATGACTTCTTTTGAAGTCAGAGCGATCAAATTTCGTCATATGGTCGATAAATCAGTTTATCGACATCCTTGTATAATCCTCAGACGGGCAAAAAAATCCATGATATCCGCTTGAATGTCAGGAAATCGCGAAGAATTGGCAAACCGATAGGTCATTGAAAAGTATACTTCCAACCGCCAAGAGCAGTGGTCACCCAGCGCTGTGCTGCAGCAGTGTCCTCTCATTGGATGATGAGGCTGAGGTGCAGATATCCCTGGTTAGTCGAAGGTGCCCTTTTGCCGGCCGCCGCTGATTGCGCCATAGAAGACTGCGGCTGAAGCCGGTCGATCCGCGCCGATTGTGCCGCTGCTGCTTGATGAATTCACTTCAGTAAGGGTCCAAGAACAAGGGGCGGAGCTATCCCGTGCTTGGGAGCTGGGGATGCCGTGTGAGCATAGAAACTTCCGATGGCTAAACAATCGTGTATTATTAGTGATGGCACACGGCAATGAAAGACAAAATTGGTACATGAAAGGTTCCCTTCTGCACGTCACTGGACAAGCAAATAGGACCACCATTAGTCTGGGGATAGTGTCTTTGACCGCCACTCTTTCTATAAACGTTGCCTCGAAGAAGTGAATGCATGCTAAATATAAATCGCAACAATACTCCTTGTGTCCATTGAATTTCCCCTCCTAATATCCATGCAAAATTGTCATCTGTAAAATTTCTGTATACAGTGGGCAAAACTTGAGTTACCATTTACAAGAATTCCGTTATTGGTGAACATCTTCAACTTCGTAACTGTTTGAATATGATATAATATGGTCATTGGCATATAATGGTTAAAATAGCATTATATGATTTATTGACTCCATAAAACCGGCTGTCACAAAGGTTGATTCAGAAATACACGGGTCTTCTCTGTATAATTTACCATTGGCATATGTCGTTGAAAACTAGGTTTGGATCGATGGAATAGGCCCAGACCAAAAATCAACAAATGACACCAGGACACAGCGATATTCTTATCGTGGATGGTATGATATAAGCTGGTAGCTATTTTTCTGATCGATAAATACCATGTATGAACAAACGGTTTCATGACAGTTCATGATAATGCTGGTGAAATATTCGATACCACTCGTGCAAGTAATATCAAGTAACAAAACTAACACTGCAGCCAAGTACCTTATTAATAATTCTTGAAAATAAAACAGACGAAGGACTATCTCCCCCAACATCCACCTTCTTTCCCTGATTTAACTCCAACTAATCCCAAACAAACGCATCGAAAACAAACAATAACTGCAATATTGTTTAGTTAGACAGGCGAATTCAACAGGTCTAAACGTGGAGACTGACAACCAGTGGATAAGGCACGAACGGGGGATTCGCGCAATGATTACTCTTCGCCTCAGGATTTTTTCATGGACAACAAGATCCCAAAAATAGATCGACGCGTGACAAAACACGGAAATAATTTCGAGTGTGGCGTGTTCGCATCTTCCACTTGTGAATATTACTAGTATTACTAGTATTCGGGATTGAACAATCGTCGCATCGTAGTTGACAGACCATACTGTCTTGTAATATGACTATGGAATCCAATAGTCGGGCATGTACGGGGGATCCCTTTGCACCCCCCCCCCCCCATGATCCTCCAAAACCAATTTTTTTCTCAAGGTTTTTTAATACTAAAAAACCTTACATATGTCTCCGGTTGCGCATCCATTGTAAAAATTGGTTTTCGGGCCATTTTTCAAAATGGCCGCCCCGCAAAATCTCGAATTTTGAGATTGCTTCACTTTAGGCTGCATAGGTCTACAAAATAAAATCTTTGTTACCTTTTGCTGCTTATTGTAGGGGCCTGATACATTGTACATGAGAAAACAGTGGTTAAATAAATATTTATAACATGAATATGTCCATAAATCCAAGATGGCCGCCAAATTTAGATAATTTTTCACTAAAATGTCCATAACTTCGGACTCAGTCAACCTAGGATGTTCATTTTGGGGTCTATACCTAGGTTTTCATATACAGGGAATCCATTTAGACCAAAATAAATACAATCAAGCTATTTCTTTTGATGCATGTACACCTGCACACATGGTACACGCTACATATTCATTTAGATATCTCTCGAACATAGCCCCCTTGACACCCGTATGGTCTCAGTTGTGGATCTTGCTTGGATATTTCTGATAGAGACTTTTACTGATTTGCAATCCCAATAAATCCTTGAACAAATAGAGCTTGATTTGGTTAGTTTTGTTGATTATCATAAATCCAAGATGCCTGCTAAAAACACCCCGAAAATTCAAGTTCCTAACTAATTGTGTCATAAAGATGTGTGATACTTACTTTTAAGGGTATTTTGGTATGTAGATTCCATTTTTGGTGTTATTCTAGCTATATAATATCAATTTAAAATGATAACAGCATCTCATTGAGATGGAAAGCAAATAAAGCACATTGTTATTCGAATTTATTCATACACTTATCAATTACGCATTACTCACAAACATGCTTGGGATACATTTTATATCACAAACAGATAACAATAATATAGATATCTTCATTGGCAATCTTTACACATGAACATGATGGAACATGAAACTATGATATTGGTACTGCTATGTTGGATGAATTGACATATCTTCACCATTGCCCTGCATTCTCTTGTAGTACAACATCGTTGTCTTGAGCTGTCCGACATCATACCCCTCAACATCCTCTATCTCCTCAGTTCTGGAAAATTCTACATCACTTTTGCCACAACAGTCTCATTCATGATTTGGTTAGTTTCGGCCCCTACAATAAGCAGCAAAAGGTAACAAAGATTTTATTTTGTAGGCCTATGCAGCCTAAAGTGGAGCAATCTCAAAATTCGAGATTGCGGGGCGGCCATTTTGAAAAATGGCCCAAAAACCAATTTTTGCAATGGATGCGCAACCGGAGACATATGTAATGTTTTTTAGTATTAAAAAACCTTGAGAAAAAAGTTGGTTTTGGAGGATCATGGGGGGGGGGGGTGCAAAGGGACCCCCCGTACATGCCCGACTACAAGCACCGTTAAAACTATTTGATACACGATAGATCAGTATCAAGATACATCGATCTTTAGCACTTGGCACGAGCGTGACATGCTCTATACTCGAAGTACAAGTGCTGCATGAACTGATTGAGCCAACGTTTTGGTGTTGTTATCATATCCCCATATGTAAGATGCCACAATACCCGGGGTTTTCCGTAATATGACCCACCCGATTTTTGGCCCATGGGCGATCTTTCGGGAAAAAATCCCAAAAGATGGCCCATGGGCGATAATTCGGATTCATTTTTATATTTTTGGTGATGTGATTTTTTTCTATAAATTTTTTTTTAATGAAAATTGAAACGGTTTACCAAACATCCAGGTATTTCATCAAACGTGTGTCATGTTTTTACATCAAAGTACTGTTTCAGAAGCGTCAAAATTACAACGGGGTACCACAGTGTTGTTTAATTTACTGTTACCCCTACTGGCATGAAATAGGGGCGTCAAAATCTCAATTCAATGTGAGGAGCAACTTGTACTGCAGAAAGTTTCAAGTAAAATATACTATAAACATATATGTACAGGTATTACTTTATGTTACAAATACGTCACTGGAATAGTTGAAAAGAGCTCATTGATATAGCGATGTGTGTATATTTACAGTCTACATGTGGAGGCACCGATGTACAATTTTCTGTCAGTGTGATTTCTTACTCTGTTGCCTGATGTATCTCCGGTATAGGCATGCATTTAAAAAATGAACATATATATCCGTTATATATTAAATATTATGGAGATATATACGTGAAAAAACGGATTTTCCGAAAGATCGCCCATGGGCCATAATTCGGATTCGATTTCTATTCGGTGAAATGTTATTTTCCGAAAGATCGCCCAGGGCCATATTACGGAAAAACCCGGTAATGTGATACTCCTACTGGATATATACTCAATCGTAAATTTATGCCCCACGAGTCTATTTCATCGCTGACTAGGACCATACTAGTAATATAAAGACGCTGGCATTTGATATCAGTAAGTAAGTAAGTAAGTAAGTAAGTAAGTATAACTTTATTACTCCAATCGGAAACTACAGTATCGAATTTGATTGGCTGTAGCGTTATTTTCAGTTCATTACTATTGTTATTGAATTTATTGTTGACTGACTGTGACGTTTCCGAGCGTCTAACGAAAGGACAGAAATTATAAATAGTATATGATTACATGTACGTACACATGATATATACATTACATGTAAATGACATGTATATATCATGTCACAACACTGAACGTAGCATTTGCGAGAAAGCGTCGATGTGTGATATGGAATACGGAATAGAGGTCCACTTTACATGGGCAAGCAAGAACATTTCACATTGCAAACACTCTACGTATTGTAGTATTCCCATTGAGTGGGATATATCCCAAATATAAACTATTTGGTCGGGCTTTGTTTCTTTTGCAATATAGTTGGGCGGATAAGGATGAAAATATGGAGGGATTGTTCAAATTTGGAAGAAAGTACCACATTTTGCCCACATAATATTCAAGCTTTATATTATACGAATAAAGCAAGCCCCAACTGAATTTGTATTTCTGAAGTCGTTTTTATGTCAATATTTCACATAAGCTCCCCGTGGGCCACTCAGGTTATAAAATTTTCTTGTTATTGACAATAGATATGTCAAGTAGCATATCAAACTCTTCAGTGGAACAAAAGAAAGCCAAGTAAGCACAATATACATTATTACACTGAATCATGACGAAGTTACAGCGCATTCAATAACCGAATATCAAACAAAACCACAATGTCAAGATTTATTCGGGTGTAATAAACATGCAGGTTTCATTGATTGGTAATTTATCTCCAAATTCTCATTGAATATGAAATGTAGATTATAGCCATAACCTAACCACTCTCCATATTATTATACATTGTCAACATATTAATTAGTTAATATTTGACTTTTTATTATGACTCATTTACCGCTCTCGTCATCTGCAAGCATTCACCTCGTGGTAGTGATTTGAACTTGAGGGTTGTTCCGCTTATGAGAGAAAAGCAGCTCCACTATGATTGGTGTTCAATAGTTGAGCACGGTTTGTATTGAAAAAGCAGCATGGTAAAAAAGCTCCCATTGAGCTGTGTGATTGACACTAGTAATGCCCGCTCCATCGCATCCATCCAAGTTTGAATTTTGAAATGGCCCTAGTGAGTGCCAAGTGGTCAGTCTGCTAGGTATTAATGCTTCACATCTCTAGAAGCTTGTTGGTGAACTTCGTTCTGATTTCTGTCAAGGCAGGACAGACACAGATGATATGAGGGCATCTTCGCTTCATGTCTTGCAGAGAGGACGGTTGGGCCAACATCCATCTCATTGAATTTCGCATGGCTAGACTGGAGTGTGTAGGTTTCCATCAAGATCTTCGCCTTGGTGATGGTTTTCACTACTTCTCTGGGATTAGGTGGACATGACACCAGATGAGATGAGGTGTGATCACGTCCAACATGTCCAAGCTCATGAGGAAGATGATTTTGACCATGACTTTGCACACAGAATGTCGCCACACACTGAATCTACGTTCCTGATGACTTTTGATGGAGTAATGGTGCCATCTAGGAACCGATGAGAAGGCGGGATGTATACCTACCCACGATTTTGACCCTCTTCACCACAGAAGTCGCACACGCTGCTGGTTGCTCTTGAGATTCAATTCGAACATGGCCTAACAGGTGTCCAGTGGCCGTTGTCATGGTGTTGGCCATCTTCACCGCATGTATGGTACCTGTAGTCAGTGTTCATGAGGGATGTGCTGTATCGAGGCTGTTTTTCTGAACTTGGGACATGACTGGTAGCGGTTTCGAGAATGGCATCTAGATGTAGCGCAAAAGAAGGAAGTACACGACGGCTGATGCACATCAGTCAGGCAAGGCTTAGAGGACCCTCAGTGTTGACCTGTGGAAGATCTCCAGTTTCTTCATCCGCATCTTTGTTACATGAGATCACATCCAGGTTATATGTGCAACGTGGCATGAGATACATGTTGTAGATATAAAGATACAGGTTCATCAGGTTACAGGTGGTAACGTTCAAGTCTTTAGTAGATGAACTCCTGTACTGTCTCTAGTTGAGTTTCCAGGTCTGAATGTGAGTCCCTGATGTGCATCACATCGTCATCATAGGTAGGTGCTCCGTCAGCATAGGTAGGTAGCTCTCGCAGACTTCAAGATTTCAAGAGTTATTTTATGTGCAGTTTGTGTCAATCAATAAAATACTCGCCCGTCCTACACCTAGTCTAAGGTTCGCTGTTTTGTTACCCGGATATTGATTAAGACACAAATCTGGGTAGTGCACATCAGGAAGGCGAGGAGGGGCCAAGCTGAGCTTCCCTTCGTGGTATCAAGGAGCTTCCTGAGGACCTAGTCATGCTAAGCACAGTCAAAGACGTCCAGAGTGGCTACATATTTATCCTTCTCTCTATTGTGCGCCATTGTGTCTGTACACAGTAGGGCTGCAAGGACGGGTGACAGGCCTTGAGTGAAGCCATACTAGAGCTCATGCTGGGGCTTGCGGGGGAGCAGTCTGATCTTGTTTCACAGTAGATGTTATCTCAATTTTCCCTTGACAGATGTTATTGTTATACCATGATGGTTGGATCTTGTCCTTCCTTTGGCATGGTGATCAGGTCGTTCCTACACAGTTCTGGTGGCACATAACATGTGGAGGACATATGGGATCAGGAGGCTCAAGATGAAGTTGACGTAGGGGTGTGGTGCAAGTTGGAAATGTTCAGCCATGAGACCTCGTGTGTCAGGGGCTCGGTTAGTGTTGAGCTGTTTGGTGGCACGATGCAGCTCATCAGATGTGAACAACGGCCCTGGGATTGAGGCCCTGGGATTTCTCCAACTTGATGTGCATACTTCACATGAAATGTTGGATCGTCATCTGGGGTGTCAAAGAGATTGAAAGTGCTCAGCCCAATTGTTCAGGATCACTGCAGGATCTGTGAGCAGGCAGTCCTCCACTTTTCTCTGGTTGATGGTTGTTCTGGTGTGAGCTTTGGTGGGTTATGATAGGGCTCCTATTCTTTTATCTCTACAGTTTTTGTGTGGAGCCATGATGTTGTAGTATACTAGTAGCTAGTTTCTGCGGCATGCCTCCTCTGGCGCATAGCACTGGCGGCAACCCATGCCCTGTGACCTTTATGGCTGTTCCTGCTATCAGCAATGAGTGGAGACCTCTGAAGACATTTTTTCAGTTTATTGCCCTTCTTGCAGGGTGGTCCTCCTGAAAGGGCTGATTCGGAAAGGGTTGCTATGAGATGAGTGATCGTCTCAGAGATGCTCTACGGGTTGTTTGAGATGTCTACATCTATACCTAGTGCCTGCTTGGTTCCAGGCTGGTGGGCCATTTTGGTCGATGCTGTCCCAACTCTTGGTGGTCCCTACGGAGCAGGATTGGTATCGTTTCCAGATGGCGTTAGTCTGGTGTTATGCTATGCTGAGCAGTAGTTGTCTCAAAACACCACGTTGTAAAGTATTGTAAGTTCGAAGTTGTGAAGTCGAAAATGTTACTGTGTATGAGCAGTGGTTGTCTCAAAACACCCAAACCACCAAGTTGTTGAGTGATTCTGTGACAAACACTGTAGTTCACCACTGAGTATACTCTCTGATGTAACTCATTTGCCAATAGTTAGAGTAGTCATTCATTTCGTTTGAAACTGGGCATGATTCTCTCGTTAAATTCGTCAAAATGTTCACTTCGACATACAATACATAATGTAGCAGAGTGGAGTGTGGAACGACATCCTTAGCTTGAGGTCAAGAGCGGGACCTAATAGTAGATCGTGGTCTTATTTTCAAACTTGTTTCTTATTGAATGATCATTGCAACTGACTACACAAAAATATTCACATACATCTCAAGTATTGAACTTCGGCGTCAAAAGACGGGAAATTCAATATCACCAAGAGTAGACATTGTTTCGCATGGTGTAAATTATGAATGGACATTTTAAGACCAATAAATGGCTTCTACTACCAAGTGATATACTCTGTAGTCTTCCAGTTGTCCCACTGAAGACTTTGGCATGCTACATGATATACTTTTAAGCAATCTCAGATAACACATTTTTTTTACTTTACTGCACTTTAGTGGAAAAGGGGTTACCACATGCAGAACACCAAAAATAAGTTAAAATTAAAAATCTGGCTTGGGGCTTGCTCTTATCATTTAACATATATGTTTTGGGATGTGTGTGCCAAATTTGGCACTTTCTTCCAAATTTGAACAATAGTTTAGCTTATCTGCCGCACTAATATGTTGTATTTTACGTTTGTTATTGGCATATCAAAATCCGACTGTATTGGTGAAAAATAAACGAGTACTATCTTGCATCTAGTTCCTCAAAATACAAGTGTACTTTATTTCTCGCATGGTGAGTAAGAAACACCATTACTGTAATCAAAATGAAATAAATTCCGTGCATCGAATTATCACATGATATGAACATGAACGGTTCAAACTGCAGTTCAGTGTCTTGAAAGGCTCAACACAGATAGGTTGTGATTAGAATCGCTACATTGATATTGGCTACATATGCCACTCAAAAGAACACGGATTAAGACAAATACGATCCTAGGTCTGATGTCTGATACATCGACTCTCACGACATTGACTTGTAATCGATAGTATGTCAAATGCTCTGCTGTCCTCACAGATATTATGCTAAGGATGCTTATGTGTGAAATAATACACTGTTACTGAGGCGATATACACGATATCATGCCGAGCGTCAGCGAGGCGTGATGATCGTGTATATCGCCGAGGGGTTGACAGTGTATTATTTGTCATACATACCGAGTAAAACCGCTTGTTTTTATTGCCAAAAACGACCAGAACCTCCCCAAATAATGTGGAATGGTCCTCATATCGCCCCTAGAGCGGGATATGAACAATATACTCGCCCGTCAAGCTTCACTTCAGCAAGGCCTGTACATGTGAGACATACGTCTGCTCCACACGTAAGAGCAATACATAACCTAAACTAGGTGGCGCCAGTGTTACCTGGTATCGACACCATTTTTATGTCATATATCCTGGCTATGATAAGGGAATGAATTTCGTTTCTTGACTCAACTCCTAGTAATGCCATGCAAGGCTATAAACGTTAAATTTGTCGTGCGCCTTCTACATGCAAATGATAGATTGAATACATCTAGACTGATTATGGATTTATGTCATTCCAGTCGTACATCCGTATCATTGAAAATTATACTTATACCACCAACCCTCCTGTTTGGTCGCTGCTTTTACACCTATCGTCAAATGTATATGGGTTCAGTATGAACACTACAAACATATTGCAACATGGTATCTATATAATTATGCCTCAACCGACAGTGTGTGTCGTCAACCGAATTAACTTTCGGCAATGATGACAATGACTCAAGCAAACAAACACGTGTTGTTGTTGTTTTGGCATACACAGTTTGTGCATTTGTAGTTGTTGTTGGCTGGTTCCACGCATGAAGGCGCAATATCGCCTCGTGGGATTTTTCATATAACACACTCTCTCTAGGAATGTATCTGTAACAACCCTCGTTTCCTGGTGCATGTATAATATTCAACCGTCGCATGTTTTCCCTGATAAATGTTGACCAGCTGCAGTCATTTTGCATCTGACTAGGACCCTAGTCACCCTTTGTATATAAATGTATACCAATATATATATAAAACCACGCGAGTGTGTTTTCCGCAAAAAGATATCGGTCGAGTTTGGTCTGGCGGATGAATTCAGGATGCACGAGCGTGGTTTTTATTTTATCACACACAACCGTTGAGACATACAGCCACAGTTTGAGGATTCTAATAACAAACGTAAACAACAACCCCTAAAATATTGTATTTTAGTTTTGCTATCCTCAAAATATACTTGTATTCATTTCAATAAAAACCGTACATGTACTATGCAGTGCAGTTGACTATGAAATTGTTTGAACATAGCTTCTAGATTAGTTTAGAAACTTGATAATATCATACAGCTCGTTTATACTCTAGCCAGTAATTTTCAATCCCATAGGGTGCTTTATTTCCCATATTCTGAGGAGAGCAAACCTAAAATACAGCATTTGGGAATAGAAATAGAGCCACTGGCATCATCAGGTCCCATTTATGATAAATGCATACCGACGGAAAGACATCTGTGGTGACATCCGAATTTGTTGAAGCTGGAGATGGAGATGGCGTTTTGGCATCGCAGCATGGATTTGGTATGTTGAAAGGTTACTTTAGTAATCGGGCTATGTCAAGGACACCAGACCGATGTGCAATCGGTACATGCTCTGGTCTGAGTAAGAAAGTTATATGTGTACTGTTAAAGCTGCTGCCTTCGAATGTATGCAATATTTTTTTCAAAACCATTTTTTTTTGTGAAACACAACTAATGCAATAACAAAAGGTGTGCTCAATGATTTTGACAATTACAGCTTGTCCGAGTTGTCTTTTCATCCGTTTTAGTACCCATTTTGTACCGGTTTTGTAAATAAACAAACGAAGTGTATCCATCAAACACGAATGTAAACAAATGGTCAAATCGTGCTTAAAAGTATACATCGAGTACATTTTCCAGGTCGTATGTGCATATATAGTGTAGTTGTGAGAAAATAGTCAGTGATATACCATGATGTGTGTGGAATTGTCAGTCTATCTCGCACTTCTATGCTTTTTTTTACATCTGCGTGTGATGTTCCTGTATTTACACGATAACCGCCTGTTCAAATGAGCAAAATTTCCCTGAGAACTGGTTATTTTCATCACATTTGATGTGAGTATATTTCATTCAGTTAGTTTAGCATGTTTAGTATGAAATATAGTTTTCAAAAAATTATGACTGGTTTCAAAGGCAGCTGCTTTAAATATCACCTCCCACTAATATAGTTAATCATAAAGTGAATCCAAGTGTTACAAAAATATATCTTCGTTTGCAGTGGTGGACGAAATGGTAGTCTCTGTTTTTATCTGCTCCTGGCCGTTCATTGAAAGTATATTATCTCTGAACCATGTAGCACTGACATATTTTGGGGTATCAGATCTATACGATATCTATTTCAGTCCAACATTCCAAAGACGTGTGTTGATACATTAAACATGTGGGCTACCAACAGCTGTACAGTGATTCTCGAGTTTCCTGGATGTTTTTGAAAATATTTTCTCGAGCAAATTCAAACGGAATGATGAGATGATTGATTGTTTATTGAAAGACTATATTTTTTGTCATACATCAACACTGAAAACTCCTCATCCGTCGAAAACCTTCAGTGTATATACAATCAATTGTTGACGATACAAATTGTATGCATAATTCAACTATGAAGAAAGTACATTCTTCACTAAATTGGGTTCCAATATAGTTCCAACTTTTACGAGGAGAGTGTAATCGCCAGAGGATACCATGTCTTGCACAGTCGGTACAACATCTACAATATCCTTTACATAACTACGCCTGGAAGTACCACGGCTTTGACGTCGCATAATAATAACGCAGCGACACTAGCAATTTACAATTTGACGACATTCTCTTGTCACCGATAGCCTTATCACATGTTGGCCTTCAAGAAATCTATTAGGGATGCTCATCAACTATAGTTCTCCTTTCGTTGGATATCATGATATCAGAAACCCATAAAAGAGACTTATGGGTTTCTGGTGATGTGTTGTTTGTTCAAAACATGTGATTTTACATCAGAAACCCAGAACATATTTACACACTATTATTAGTGTACGTACTATTAATAACATGGCATGACTTTAAAATACCTATTTCATAATATTTTTATACTCAATTGTCACCGTGATGCCATGATATCATATGTAACATAGTATTTTCGGTTAATATCCCATGTAGAAACATGCATTTAGTGCTATCATTCTTGCACGATAAGCAACAGCTCGGATGCACATCGCAATGTAAACTTATGTCCATGAATGCAACCAGCAGCCCCAAACGACATGGCTCTGAAAGGAAACACCAGTACATGGTGTCATAGTGTAGGGAAGCTCAATTATGGATATTATGTGGAACAAGAAACGACCGACTGAATATATTATCGGTTGTGCGAAACTTAAAACCACAAATGAGGAGGTGTGCAAATAAAAATGTGTAACGGACAAGCAAGTGTGACACTGTGCTGGGACTCTTCGAAACTCTTCAAGGCTACTGGCACCAGGGATCGATTGTTATAGGAAAACGACAGCCTTTCACAATACACGTGGTGGGTGTAACAACAGTACACCATTGATTTATCGTAATATTCGACTGAAGTATTTATTCGGTTTAAAGTGAGTTGTCATGCTCATCTCACTTGCTGATTTGGAGGTATGCGGCCATAGATTGTTGATTATTGTGGACAGATATCGTGCCTTCGGTGATGACGAACTGGACAATAATATCAATTTCCGTTGCATCAACCCAGCGGCCAGACTCGAGATTGCCGAGAAAATCTGAATACTTCCGAGTCAATACGGTATCTTCCATCAGCATTCGGAAAAGTATAGCAATTTATATTTCTCTGTGACTGTCTGCAATGTGTTAATACTCCAGCAAAAAAAAAAACATCCTGAAATGTACACGTATGGTGGTTTTTTTGTAATTTATTTCACTCCCTAATCAAATAATCCAACTGATACTATGCTGGGGATCTTGCATAATGTGAATGAACAAGGGTAACATATTTATTGTTGTTGAAAAATGTAGAATTTCATTAAAGGTGTGTTCTCCACTGTTTAGTGACTATGTTTTTATCCGTTTACTTTGCAAAAATTCCAAGGAGGTGACAAATCTTATGCCCAGTGTGTGTATTAAACAAAACAGTTAACTACCAACAGAAAGACATATGTATTATCATGTATACATATAAAGTACATTACTTCCTCTTCCTCGGACAAAAGGCAGTCTTAAGATGAATAATTCACTGACTTGAATATATTTACACACCTAAACTATGATATATAAATGTCAAACTTGTTTCAAGCTTTTTATGGTAAACTACATTGTTGTGTAAATGTACCCGTTTGTAATTCTAAAGAATGAATAAAATCTGCCCCCAGATACATCAGTGATTGCATCTGACATGGTTCAATATGGTACTGATAACTTTGCCGAGGTTTCTTGAGTTACTCGGGAGTTGATATGTCGGGGACACTGAAGATATACAATCAAGTTCATCCTTGAATTCACCCTCGTCTAAGAATGCCGTGAGTTGCTAAATATCGTCTCTCTCATACTGACTGTAAACTACACCGAGATGTCTTGAAATCACACTGCAGTTGTGAATGAGTTTTTGATGTTGGTCTCGTATTTTCTCTGGGCTCGGCTGTATTAATGAATGTATTATCGCCAAACAATCCAACATTGACATATTCTAGTCAGACAACTGTCGAGAGCATCATCTTGCGATATGGCAACCAACAATTGTACAATGATTCGTTAAGTTTGCTGGAAGTTTTTGAAACTTTTTACTCGAACGGAACCACACACATTGATCGGACGATTGATTGTTCCATGGTCGATGGAATGAATACGCATTCTGCGACCAACCCCATAAGGGTACATTATACCCATTATAATGCATACACATTATACCCTTGATATTATATTTCAGCCATTGGTCGTGACAGTTTAAATGTTCCATTACCATTTTACCACCGACACCACAAGACTTTGGTGATGGCAATATAATCTCATGATGAAGCAACTTTTAAAATAGAAACAAAACCATACCAAATAAGTCTCCTTGTTACTAGTTCATCAGCGAACTGAAGCTCCAAACTTCAAGACGAGATTTATGGTACCAGAGGGAATACCTTGTGTCACACAGTCGGAACAACATCTTTAATATCAGTCACATGAGAACAGATGGGTACAGGCGCTTTGCATAGGAAACTTTGTTGTCAGTTCTTTGGATTGTATATTCTGTACAAACTCATTGATGTCCAGATACTTGGACCTACAGACCCCGTACCCCTACAGACCCCAACATCTCATTGTAGATTTGTTAACAAGCATGTATGTATTATATTTGCTGTGTGCAATATTAGAATTACTGAGTATTTATTGGACCCAGGTTCATGTATACGGTGATTGTTTATTCGGTATTACCTTGTGAGTGAAAATTGATATACCTGCCCAGTCTCCACAGTCAATCGAACTGGAAGCACTGTACTTTGCTAAGTTCACCTTGATTTTGCTAGGCTGTGACAGTGTGAATGCGCATTGTATTTACTATCCATAATTGGTTGATGATAAAAAGAATACGATATGTCCTTATACTGTCTAACCACCAATCAGATTACCAAGATCCTTTTCCATTTAGCACTTGTTTCCTTTGGTATATGCAATCGATGCCATGTTTTACATGGCTAAGCAATCACATTTCACCTTGAAATCATCCCATGTATCTTCAGTATTCCCTTTCAGTGGGATAATATTTACCCAAAGAAACTATGCTTGAATCCAGATCTGCACATGTTTGGTACCCCAAATGCATACAACCTTGCTCCGAGAACCTAAACTTACACAAGTACAAGGAAATCTGGCTCTTGTCCAGATCAAAATAGCACATTCATTTCGTACTCAATTGCCAGAAGCTGTAGCGACGTGATACGTTTTTTTCCTAAATTATGGGTGATCTATCAGGTGTTCGTTTAATGAATATTGAGTCTACCGCATTGTGGATAACAATCGTTATTGCGCAAGATATCAACATGTACAGTAATTCATCACATAATAATAACGACAAGATTGCACGTGATCTGCAGTTTATTCCCTTACGCGACGCAACACATAATGGGGGTGAAGAGAATAATTATTTTGCAGTAACTGTTGCAGGTACTATCGCACATCATTTTTCACGATCCTTGAAAACTGACAACACGGTGTCGACATATTGTGTTCCACACATAATAAACACTGGGGTTTTTCCATCGATTATTGACTTCTTTTTCGTTTCTCACGACACAAGGTAAAGCAACCAATGCAATCATTTCTGAAATATCATTTCTGAACTATCCGAGCGACATTCTCTTGTAATCGATAGCCTCATCACAAGCTGTGTGGCCTCCAATTAATCACATTAGGGTGTGTATCAGTTACATATCTCCTTCCAAAGTACATTCAAGTGTTATACCGGTATTCGTATTTTGAACTGTCGAGCCCTGCACCAGTCGATACAAGGTAACATCCCAGTGGGAACTTCCTAATCACATATAAACGCGTGTAATTTCAACGACCCCTGTCGTAATCATCGACCCCCTATTTTTAGCGTCATACGTAACTGAATAAAATCATTCGCTAGATGGCGCAATAATAACAGACGACATCACTGTAGCTTACTGGTATTTATTTTTTGGTTTTGCATGTCTAAAATGTCATCGATTTACCTATATTGCTGTTATTGCTATTGGTGTTACTAGAGTTATTATTGTTGTTACTATCCATGTGATAGAGTTTTTAACAAGTCACATTGTATTGTCGTTACTATTAGTGTTATTTGTAGTACTATATTGTTGTTTTGTTATGTTAATTCACATATATTTGAAAATAAATAAGTTTTTCAATTTTTTGTTTCTGTACTTTAGTTCGGTTGTCAAGAGCATATATCTATTGAAAGGTTGATTACGATAAAAGTTATGAATGATATCTTAAAAATATCAAAATGCAGTGACGCAGGGGAGATGGGCCTGAAGAAAGCGGCTAATTCTATCAAGTCCCCAAGACAACCCTTTACGAGAATAGTCGAGGGACGTATGGAGCTCGACCCAAGAGAAGACCTGGCAGGTGCAGTGACTCGAGTTCTGATGTGGAGATTTGCTTCTGCGTTACTGCCTCGAGCTCGCTGACCGAGGTTATCCGATGACAAAACCATCCTTTAAACTTATGGTTAAGGAGGTTGTGCAGACACGTGGATTGTCCACTCGCTTCAACAATAATTCTAGGGTATCCGATAGGCGGATAAAACGCTTCTTGGCACGTCATCGTGAGCTTACTCTTATATTTGGTGAGACGTTAGATAATGCTCGGTGTATTCAAAAGGATGTTGATGGGTATTTTGTGCTGCTGGAGAATGTCACTAACACGCTTCTTTTGAATCCTGCTACAATATTCAAGATGGATGAAACAGGTTTTACTGGCACGGAAACGTTCAAAACCAAAGTCATTGGTCGCAGAGGTGCTAAGCGTGTATACAAGAGAAAGTTAGATTTACAGATCACACCACTGTTGTTAGCTGTGTTTCTGCAAGTGATCAGGTATTGTCCCCTCTCGTTATTTTCGAAGGTAGTTGTCCTCTCGACATAGATGGCGTCCCTGGTAACTGGGTTTTCTCCTCAACCAAGAGTGGTTACAACTCCCAAGATTTTCCTGTCGTGGTTTAGGGATGTTTTCCTGACTTTTTGTGGTAGGAGTAGGCCTGTTCCCTTGACCCTAGATAACCATGTGTCACACATAACTCAGTCCAGTGGTTCTTGAGATTGCTCGCAGTAATCAGGTTGAGATTCTGTGCCTTCCACCCCATTCCACTCACATTCTACAGCCCTTAGATGTCGGTTACTTTGGTCTCCTTGAGGCAGGCATGGCAAAAGCAGAAGTAGCCCTGGGTTATGGTGGTATCCGTATTGTACCCAAGAATAAGTTTCCGGCAGTCTTGAGTCATGCAATGAACAAAATCTCGACAGAAATTGTTTCTGGGGCTTTCAGGATTTGTCGGATGTGGCCAGTGAGACGAATTCATAACAGCATTCCCCTTACTAACCGGACAGGTAGCACAGAAGGGAATCCCGTTTCCGAATTGTGTGAGGGGTGTGGACAGTACAAGGATTATTCATTGGTCCGCATGGGCATTGTGCCACGGCCCACAGGATTTGGCCAGGGTACTGGTGACCATACGTCCAAAGGTCAGGGATAGACTGATCACTGCTGCGGACATGGGTCAGCTTTCAATTACAGGTGCATGGTAACTCCGTCCTCCGAACAAACCCACACTAAATAAATAGATACAGAAGTGATAAACATTGATATACTCATACACACATTTATAGTCACAAAATTCAAAAATTTTATCGCAAGCACAATTGATTTATACCGGACAGAAGACACTACTGGATCAGAACGTGGAGCGGGTGATGCCGGCTCCAGAGGACGAGACACCTCTCGCACATGTCCCGGAGTCACAAGTACGAGGCCCGTCCAGACCGAGGCAGGAGCTTCAGGGAACACCATCTCCTGCAGACCTTGCAGTTGCCGACACAGCACAGAGAACGATATATGTTGTATATGTAAAAAATGGTCTCCACCTGCGATGAGGTCCTGCACTGATCTGGTTATCGTCAAGTGGGCACAGTGTGACCACTGGTGCAACTTGCGATTTTGCAGTTCAATTCGTGTTGTTAGACGTCACATGATTTTCCACTGCCCTCATTGTGGACAGATGTGAATAAGTTGTCATTCTCACTATCCAGTGAAAGTTATTATAACTTAGTTGAACATTTCTCCTGTTAGCATGGCCATTGCACAATGTTAACACGTCTGCTTACTGCGCGTGCCACGTGCATACGTTTAGGGTTGAAAAATGATTTTTGCTCTGAAGGTGTTGAAATTGAATTAAGACAGGTTCGTTGTTTCCGAATGACATAAAATGTGTTTACTAGTAACCCTATGAAATATATGTATGTAAATGTGACAGAAATTAAAATTATTTATCAATAAATGATAATTGCTCATTTACCATCCCAAGAACTTGATATTGAAATTCGGCCATCCCGGTGAGCCACTGAGTGGTAAACTTCACTGCATTCTCTAGGGGTCATTGATTTCGCCACGAGCAGAAACCTTGGTGTCATGTCATTCTAACCGTCAATATTATCACAATCTGTGCTATTGAAAGTTAACAAATAGATAGATCTTTTGATATGGTGGTTATTTAATTCATCTCCGAAATTTAATAAAACAGGGATGTCAATACGCCATAAGGGATCGATGAATACGGCACCTGCCTATACTCTATTTTTGGCTTTTTCGATTTGTGTCCATGGTCCACGCATGGTCCATGGTCCATCGTGTCAGAATGGCATGCAGTACTGAAAGGTGAATGCAAGAAAAACATATGCTCCCAAATATTCACAACTAGTTTGTTGCTTGAAGCGAATGAAACGATACGGATTCAGTCGGGAATATGATTACACATGTATTGTAGTTATGCATATGCGAACCATACTAACTAAAACAACAGTATCAAGTTGTGACATTGACAGTTAGATTCCATAAACTACTTAGCAAGTAAGTGTGTATTTATCGCGAATGTTCTTGTTGGTATAAAAAACAGCAGTCAAAGTCCATATGAGAGCACTAGAAATTCAAAAGAGTTAAATATGTCCCAGCTGATGCTATAAATTCGGTACCTTTTTGGTTTTTGATTGGGGAAGCCTACTTATCAAATATCTATCACGTTTGGGGTTTTTTTGTAGTAAGAATTTGGGCAGGCTTCTGCTGATTCAAGTCTTATTTTGATGATACCAATATGACTTGATTGAAATGTTCTGTCATAATTTGTGTATGTTTCGTTTTAGATCAAAATATAGCCAATGCTATACGCAAGTTTTGCTATAATCCCTTGTTGTACTGCTAAATCTTTCCCAGTTGTATAATATTATGCTTATTATTGGTGAGCGTATTACCATAGTAACATTTTTGGTACTGGTCCCGGATTTGAGCACAGTTGAACAAGATTGACTTGAAAGACAAATGCAGGAGCTTTTACCAGTTCACCATCCTTCATCATGATGAGTACACTATCTACATGTTTTCTTGTCGTGTGTGGTATTGCTTTTGATTTACAGGATGTTGAATCAATATCAAATGCGAAACCATGGTTCGTCGCGTGGCTACATGCAAGACTTTTCATGGAAATTTGTACCCATGAACTTAATACCGATAATGCAACCAGATTTTGATGATGACGTGAGCAAAGCTAAAATACAACATTTTCGGAATAAAGCAAAAACCGACCAGATATTTACAACTGAAGCCATACTGGAGTCGGTAGGGGCTAACAGTGTGTACAATATTGATTTTGCTACTGTAAGAACCTGCGAAACACGTAGAAATCCGAAACAAACACTATGCAATAGGTGTTGTATATTTTGTAATCGTTTTTTAATAAATTCATAATCTGTAAGAATTTAATATTCAACATAAATACATATCTCGTTATGTAGTTCTGTATCAAGTGAGTTGGCACAAGCAAAAAATATGGTTTGATTCTGTGTATCATAAATCATAAATGTTTGTGTTGTGTTTGCACAAAAGAAGATACACTTTCTTAACGATGGTCTCGATACCAGATCATGTTGACAGCTGGGATCAGATTCTTCTCCGACACACTAATAAAGTGTTCAATATACATATATCATTGTGTTAAATGGCAGAATGCCAGTATTAGTGCTGTCATGCTATTTCAATTGTTTTTTCGTGGTGGGTTGTTCATATTTTTTGGTTAGCATTTCCCATGATATTCCCTAAAGTACACAGGGAACATGGACAACCAATAATTTTTACCCACTCGGTGAATGAGTTTTGTTGCCATCTGGGGTAAATCTTGATGGTTATGCCCGGTTGATTTTGTATAGCCAGCCCAGTGGGGGTGATTTTGAGTATTGTGCAATATTTTACAGCAGCCATGTGGACAGTTTGATGCTATTATCAATGTCAGTCTGGTGTGAGCAAGCGGGCAGGACACATGGACTTGTGCCTGGAACACTTTATTACAAAAAACTTGTT
Organism: Terebella lapidaria; assembly: GCA_949152475.1. Taxonomy (NCBI): domain Eukaryota; kingdom Metazoa; phylum Annelida; class Polychaeta; order Terebellida; family Terebellidae; genus Terebella; species Terebella lapidaria. Next base: position 77,861,284 of record OX424555.1, read on the forward strand.
TGAAAACTCATTTGTCTACATTATTGTAAGTACTTTTCATTTGAATATTAGGGTGCACACAGTGCCCCCAACATGCTAGAATTGACTTGTACCCATTCAAATTTTGTTCCACTCATTGAATAAACAATTCTGGGTAAATTTTGTTCAAATCAGATAATATTTAGGGGGTCCACCTCCTATTTGAATATTCCATGAAAATGGCATTTTTTCTCTTATTCCGCAGAAATGACATTATTCACTTATCAATTATTATCACTAATTATTAGTATTTTTAGTACCTATTTTGTTGATCAAAACAGCACAGCACATTTAGAAACTGTCAATTATCTGTTAACTATGTGCAGACGGTATCCATGGAGACAAATAGAATGTTTTCATTGTCAGACAATGCCACTGTGCTAGGCTGCGAGCGTTTAGTAATTTACCTTATTTCGCCCAGTGCAGTGTTTCTGTATGACATTTATTTGTGGATGGTTATGTTGGTAAAATAAGTGATGCTAAAAAATGTCGGATATTTCTACCAGGGCCACTACAGAAATATTTGGCGTTGGACCATCTATCACCAATGATGATTCCACCTTAACTGGATCTCGTTTGCCTACTCGTTTGCAAGTTCTCCGATGCTTTCTGTGGCATATGCAGGAAGGTGCCACATCCAATATCACGAAATGGGAAAGTGTCAAGCTTGTCCTAGCAAAGATATGTCCCTTCTATGGAAAAGCAAATATCCCCATGATAACAGAGATCAAGGCATGTCAAAAGATTGTAAAGCTTCATGAGACCAATTCGAAACTGCGTGAAATTCCAAAAAAGCGCCGTCAACAACCAGGCACCTTGGCAAAACTGAAGGAACATGAAGATTTTCTCTCAAAAACTTTCGAACTGTGGACACCAAATGCTGAACAAGAGATAGCAAACACAGAGGATTTGAAATTTGTCCAATCAATGAAGACGGATCGTGTCGCGAGTTACGGATGTGTTGACACAGTATTGGAAAAACGAAAGCAACGAGCAGAACACCGAAAACTTCGAGGACAGCAAAGACTAGACAAATCCAAGTCAGATATGGCCTCTACATCAGCCACCGTGACACTTGAGAGCTCTGGTACTAGTTCAATTTCTAGTGATGAAGAACAGGTTGATGTGCCAACCACATCAGCTGGTGTACGTAGGAAACACAGACGTGCACGTGTTGGCACAAAGGCTTTCATTCCTGCTGACATTCTACAGTCTCCAAAGCTCGTAGCACTCTCTACTCGTATGAAGCTAACTCCGTCACAGCAAGCAGCCTTTACAGAAGCTTTGATAGAAGAGGCTGGAGGAGACACATCAAAAGTGTACACTTCATACTCCTTCGCAGACAAGTCACGGAGAAAAATCGATGAAAAGATAGCTGAGACTTGTCGTGAAAATTGGAAAGCTCCAGAGTTTGCTTCTCTGCACTGGGATGGGAAACAGATGTCATCTCTCACAAATCAGAATGAACACGAGGAAAGAATGACGATACAGGTTGGCGACAGCACAGAAGTCAAGGTACTCGGTGTTCCTTCATACAAACCTGGCACAGGTCGCAAGACTGGAAATATCATAGCAAGCCTGGTCCACGAGTTGCTGTGTGAATGGGACTGCACCAAGTCCATCATCAACATGGTCTTTGATACCACGGCCAGCAACACCGGCCACATCTCGGGTGCATGCATCCAAATTCAGACGAGTGTTGGTCATCCACTGCTATGGTCTGCGTGTCGTCATCACATCGGAGAGGTCATTCTGACGCGTGTATTCGAAGATCTTCGGATAGAGACTTCCAAATCACCGGATGTTCTATTATTCACACGTCTCAGAAAAAACTGGGAGCTTGTACCTCATGTGAGTGATCAACCACTAAATCGATTGCAACTAACTGAGTTCCCAGAAGACAAGCGCAACCTGATAGCTGAGTGGCGAGCAGAAACACTAAAGCTCGTTCAATCAGAGGTCCACCACAAGAGAGACGACTACAAGGAATTTCTCCAGCTTTGTGCTGTATATTTGGATCCAGATTATCCAACCACCACTTTCCTACGGCCGGGTGCACTCCACAAAGCCAGGTGGATGGCTAAGTTACTTTACTGCTTGAAACTGTGTCTGTTCGAGGCCCAAATCAGAGACCTACCTGCTGGAACCATAACAGCAAATCATCAAACCAAGAAAGTTGCTGAATTTGTGAAGTTCGTCAGTCTTGTCTATTCACCATGGTGGATAACTTGTCCCATCAGTGTTGATGCACCATGGAATGACCTGTGTCTGTACAAGAAGCTTTGCAGATACAAGGAGATCAATGCTACCATTGCTGCTAGTGCTAGCAAGGCCTTCCGCAGACATCTGTGGTATCTGTCTCCAGAGCTGGTGCCTCTGGCACTATTCAGTAGCTGCACCCCAGCAGAAGAGCGATACCAACTCGCAAGCAAGCTCTTGGAAGTAACTCCGTCCAGCGATGATCAGCTTCCCAAAGGCCGCCATGGAACAGGACATGGGAAACCACAGTTTCCAGCAGAAGTTGGTGATGATTCGCATCTCGCAGATTTTGTGACACAGGATTCTTGGCTGTTCTTCCAGTTGCTTCACCTTGATGATGCCTTCTTGGCTCTTGATGTTGCTGAATGGCCTGAGTCCGAGTCATACAACACTTCATTACAACATGTGGCAGGAATCAATGTTGTCAATGATGCTGCTGAGCGTGGTGTCAAACTGAGTGCTGATTTCCTGGCCAGTGCTCGGGGTGAAGAACACTATCAAAACATTCTCCAGGTGACAGAAGAAAACAGAAAATTGACTCCAAACCTGAGAAAAAGGAAACGTGAACCGACATCTGGTGACAGTGTGACACAGAATGACTCTGATCGTTGATAATGTTGAACGTTTCATCTGAAGAGGTTAATACTCTTAAATATGGTCCATGTACGTGATTCAGTAGTGAACTCATGTCTAATTCACCAAATGATATCACATGTTGAATAAATGGTAGTTCTTTCAAAATTGATTTTCCTGGTGTTTGAAAGTGAACGAAATCCGACTCAATGACGAGTTCCCATGCAAATGTATACAAATGTGACAAAAACAAAGACTCGTGGTGGACCCCCTAAATACAGTTATATTCCATTGAAATTTTGCCTGTGGCTCTCTTTTGAAGATAGGAACAAAGTGACAATGGGTACAAATCAAATGATCAAACTTGAAAATTTCAGTGGGCACTGTGTGCACCCTATTGAATATATATATTAGACTACCAGCACAAGGTACAGAATATTTTTGGTTAAAGAGTATTGGAAATATTAGTTACATGGTCATACAGTTGGGACACTTGTATTTGCTAACTAAATCATATTGTAATAGATAATAACATAACCATGTGATATTTTGAATTATGTTATGTTTAGGAGTTATTACTTTAACTTGCCAGTGCTCGTGGTGCTAGAGGGTGTTCATCGTTTGTACACGGCGCCGTCACGGCAGTACAACCCCCTGAGCAAGTGACCTTGCACACGACCTTAGGCTTTTGGTTCACCCACGGCGGGCCGACAACGTTACGTCAACGGGACGGGTCACGTCTGACCACTTCGCACACGCACTCGCTCGGTACACGCAGTACAGTCTTAGCAAGGACGCGCCAGGACTGAGCTCAAGTGACAGTAACTGTAACAGGCCATTTGTGTGGTAGTAGTACCGGTAATACCAGTAACATTGGGTACATATACATTGGGGTTGGGATAACTGTACACGTAATTGTTAGTAATATTGTGTATTGACTTTACTATTGTTTTCGTATATAAATACTTGTAGTTCTAATATACTGTGTTTGTTTCTTTCAACGTATTTCACGTCCATGCACACTCAATTCAGGAAACGAACCTTTTAACACATTGTGATCATGGGAATGCAGTGCAAAATTCTTGCTGATTACCTTCCGTCCACTGTGTATACCGGCATAAAGAATTACATTGCTCTCTTCAATACGACATCATTTTATCGATGATTTTCCCCGTGACCCAATATTCAATGCAATGGCGTGTCGTAGTTCGCCTACTAGGAGAACATGGTGCTAGTCTGTTAACGTTACTGATGCCTGTATTGTTGCGAAACAATCGGTATCAGAAAAGACATATACATGTATGTAGACCATATTGCATTCGAAACATATATGACCATTCCGCCCAAGTGCTAAGCCATATATGAATGGCATGACAAGGGTTAACTTTCTACTCATCATTCAGAATATACATGCAAGCCAGAAAACATCATGAATCGTACCAGGGCAGGTGTGTTTCGAGGAGGACTACGACTTTACAGCGTTGACGTAAGCCGAACAATGCCCCTTGGAAGTGCGAGTGATACATTTTGATAATGATAATAGTGATAATTCAGTGACATGAATATATATGTTCACAATACATACACTGTGATATTTGAATGAGATGACGGTTTCAAACTGTTTTGTGGTAAACTGCATTGTTATGTATGTACCCGTTCATAATCAATAAACGAACAAGATCGGTATGTCTCCAGATACATATGTATATGATGACATCTGAATTTGTAAGTCTGATTAAACCTCGATTGGACGCGTGCAAAGGTTTCTTCTGTTATTCGGGGTTTCATAGGTCAGGGTCACCAGAGATATGATATCAAGTTCATCTCTGAACACGCTCTCGACTAGTTGTGTTAAATACCGTGTCTCTCATGCTGACCGTGAAGGGCAACAAAATGCCATGCCCGCAGTGGAGAACGCAAAGGGAGTTTTTAGCTCACCGGCTGAAAGCCGTGGAGCTACTGGGATGGATTGTTGATATTGGTCTCGTATTTTGCCTGGCTCGGATGTTTCAATAGGAGTCTATTATCTCCAAACAATCCAACATTGACATACTCTAGTCAGATAGCCATCTGCCGAGAGCATCATCTTGCGATGTGGCGACTAACAGCTGTACAAGCTTTGTTGAATTTGCTGGTTTCGAGAATATAAGTTTTAGAGAATATTGCTTCGACCAGAACCATACAAAATGAAAGACGATTCATTGTTCACTGATCGATTCAATGAATACACATTTTGCGATCAGCTCCAAAAGGGTACATATATTATATTTCAACCATTGACTATGACAGCTTAAATGTATTAAATACCGGTAACCTATTGTATGCCATTTACCACCGACAACACAAGATTTTCGTGATGCTATTAAAATATTATAATGAACGTTTGAAATCGAAACTTACCAATATCAAATAAGTCTCGTTATTAAGAGCATACTGAAGTTTCAAACTGTAAGACGATCCACGAGATTCATAGCTCCAGACGGAATACCTTGTACCACACAGTCGGAGCAGCATTTGTGGTATCAGTCACATGAGAACAGATGGGGACAGGGGCTTTGTATAGGAATCCTTGCCCGTTTTTAAAATTATTTTGTTCAGACTTTTTGATGTCCACGTACCTGGACATACAGACCCTATAGCGTGCATAACAACATTACATTTTTTTTATAATTGTCATGTCTCCACGTCAATTGAACAGCAAGCCTTTCGATATGTACTATACTTTGCTAGTAAGTATCAATCTATTACCGCCAATAGTCATATTTTAATGATGCCAATAACAATATTAAAATACAATATTTTGCAATAGAAACAAAGCCGGACCAAACAGTGTATCCAAAGACACACTGGCATAGACACAGGGGCAGACAGTGTGTTAAATGTAGTTGTTTCTACTGTACACCTGATGGAATAAGTATACTTTGATTCTACTAGGTTGTGGATGTGCAATGTATTTAGTATCCATGATTGATTGATGACAATAACAATAAGCCATGTCTTGATACTGTCGAACCACCAATCCCAAGATACATTTCCATCTAACACTTGTTTCCTTTGAATATAGAATCGAGGCCAATTTTTACATGGCTAAGCAAGCACATTTCACCTTGAAATCATCCCATGTATCCGCAGTATTCCCATTCCATGGGATAATATTTACCCAAAGAAACTATTTTGGATCCAAATCTACACATGTTCGTTACACCAAATGCATATAACATTGCTCCGAACACGGAATCTTACGTGAGTTCAAGGAAATCTGGCTCACATCTAGTTCACAATAACACACTCATTTCGTATTTGGTTACCAGAAGCTTCATCGATGTGATACTCTGTTTCGATGATATATCAGGTGTTCATTCAATGAATATTGAGTCGACGCATTGTGGGTAACAATATTTATTGAACAAAATATTAAAACACATGCATTTATCACATAATAACACTGAGGCTCAACAACGTCCCGCGCCGAAACGTTCGGCTCCAACCTTGTTACGCTCCGTACCAGACCCTGTTCCGGTTCGTCCAAGACCTTGTTGGGTACCAGTTCTAATTACGGGTAGATAACCCATGTTATGCAGTAAATATGGGGGAGTTATTGGGCGAAAATATAGCCAACACCCTATGAATGTTTGTCGTTCCCTAAGATGTGTGAGAAGTAGACTGAAAAGCAATAAAGTTGATGAAGAACGATATTTCTTCATTAGTACCTGATAACCAAATGAATGATCATCAAGTCGAAGCCGATAGACTGATCTTTCAGCAATAAAGCACCATTTATAAATAATTCGATGTTCTAGTTCGGCTCAGACCATGTTCAGGTCCATCCCTGACCTTACACACAAAAATGTTCAGATCTGTCACTGACCCTATCGAGTTTGACCTAATCTTTTGCAGGGCAGTCATCGCTGTTACAATTGTAACCACAAGTTCAATACACCCACAAAAGCTGTCGGTCTCCCATCTTTCAAGTTTTCACATCCGCCCCTGTGACTAACGGTTACCGTGATGGAAAAAAAATGACAGCCTACTCAAGCGAACACAATTTTACCAACCAGTATTTATGTTACAATGCATTCACACGTGAAACAGGGCTGTGAGAGCATTACCTTTAATGAACTCATCCACAATCCAACACTGGTAGATCTACGTAAATTAAAATTATTCGCTATTTATATAAATGCTGCTATGAATGCGACATCTAATTAGGTCCTTACTTGGTTTGGAAAGGTTCATTTTTTGTTCATGTAACGACTTGCAAGAATGATTTGTGTTTATTCCTTACTTAGATTATATATTTTTTTTCGTGTAGACCTATATGATAACTTATTGGATGTTAATATCTCTAATTTATAACATGCAATGGCACCATTTGTATTTCTTATTCTGAACAGTGATGTAACAGATATTTTGATCGGTATCAGACCTGAACATACATGTATGCCTGCAATGGTCTGAGTCGGACCTGAACATCTCCTAGACCTTCAAATGTAAACATAAAGCCAATAATCGAAAACTGCTTGATCGAGTGTGTGCAATATAGTAGTTAACTATATATTTACACAATAATAAATTCCTAATACATTTGGGGATGTGTATAATCGATTGAAATGCTTTAATAGTCATATTTATTATCTTCATATTTTCGGTGATGATTGCCTATAAATAAATTACTTCAAATGATATGCTTTGATATCATTAATGAAATAAATATGCAATGAAAAACAACTACTACTTCTTCGATGATGATTGATATACAACATTTATCACCGATTTTTCAAACCAAGGCCATCTTACAGGTCAGGGACGGGTCGGGACCGAACGTTTCAGTGTGGAACGTAGTTGAGTCTCATTGAATATTAACGACAAGAGTGCACTTGATTTATCTGTAGTTTATTCTCTTAAGAGTCCCAACACGGAATGGATGTGATAAAAATATTTTTTTACAGTAGCTGTTGCAGATGCTATCATTGACAATGCCGCGAGTATTTATTCTCGAACATTGACCCAATACAGACCACACAGTGTCAACATATTGAATTCCACACATAGAAAAACATTTTTCTTCTATTGGAAATTGACACCTTTTTCCTTACCAGCAAATTACTCTCATTTCTGACAATTGGCTAGATGCACCACTCGAAAAGTCACGGATTTAGCGTCACGACACAAGATAAAGCAAGGCATTTCTGCAGTATCCCAGCGACTCTCGCGATATTCTCTCGTAAACGATAGCCTTATCACAAGCTGCGTGGCCTTCAGTAAATCACATTAAGGTGAGTATCAGGTACAGGTCTCCTTTTTCCGTATAATTATTCAAGTGTTATATAAATATTTTGATCTGTTGCACCAACCGCTGTAGGCTCACATCACAAGGAGTATTCCCTAATCACCTACTCTCCTTTTGGCTTCTCAATTTTTTTCCATATTTGCTTTCTAATGTTTCATATTCGAAGGATTTTTATCTATTCAGGTTGATTATTTATGAGAAGTACTTTCTCTGTTTCGACTCCTACTTTTGTTTTGAGTGTGACGTTTCTAGGCGTGATCAATTTCAGTCTGATACTTTGACTTCACTATGTACAATCAAATCAAGCGTTCAATATATCAAATCGTTTGTTCTAGTAACACTGTGGCGATACTGGATGCACTAACGATCGTTAGTACATCCCGCAATGGCGGACAGTAAAAAAGGTCAGTTTGGTTTTTAACCGTATTTTATCAAATGACAGGTCCATTTGTGATAAATGGATACTCTGAAGGTAGCTTAGTGTTTTGGTAGTTATTTCAAGCAGATCACGTTTTTTGTTTAGATATGTTGAGAAAAAGAATCAGCGATAAGATTCACCAACGACAAAAGTGAGATTCCCTAACGATATAGGCCTAATACGTGTATATTGTAATAGGTCCATATCATACACCATTGTGAATTCGTTGATTTATGCGACATAAATTAGCGAATGTCACATTAAAAATAGGAAATCTGTACTAGAAGATCATCTGTACACATCAATACATGTCAATTGGTACTTTATTTCACGTTTAACATTTAAATAACGTAGATTTGAATTAATAAAGAAAAGATCGTTAGAGAATCTTCACAGGTTTGACTTTTCAAAAACAATCGTTAGGGAATCTTTCGGCTTTTTTTTTTCAGACGAGTTTTCCATGTTCAAACCAACATAAATCGCCATGTAGTTGCAACGAACGGTTGTTTCGTGTGCATAAGAATCAGCAGATGCATGTGTGTATCGATCACAATCGTAATTATCGGGAAAATGAAGAAAATTCAAACGAACCGTGAGTGGGTTCGCCATTGCGGGATGCAATGTTTGATCCAGTTTCAGTGGGATCCAGTTTCACCACAGTAAGAAACCTTTCACTCAATATGTTACTTGTTCCATCATGAAAGCTGAACTAATGACATTCAAGGATAGAAAAATAGATTTTGAATATATATTGCAGACGATGTAGCGCATGGGTCCATACGGTACTGTGCTCGGGACATTACCAATCGTTTTGGAAGTGTCGCCAGCTGATTTCGGCTGCGCTCGGCGTTTGCTCCGAATGCTCGAGCACTGGATGGGTTTCTGCCGGTATATAAGACCCCGGTGCCATTCCTTCAAAATAAGATTTTTTTTTGTAAATCCAATATTTAGAAAATTCATAAAAACTACGCTGTACCTATACATATCTCCAAGCAAGCCAAAAAAAATTTAATTGTTTGGCATTTCTATAGTACAATGCTCTCATCTGAACATTGATTGGTAGTGGCTATTCAATAACAACAGGAATATCCGTGATAAATATCACACTTATTTCATTACGCATAGTTTATGTAGTCAGAAGGTCAAGGTCGCAATTTAATATCGTTGTTTATTGCTTGTGCTATTTTTTTCTGTTTCTTATTACTTCGCCTCGAGTCAGGGTCAACATTTATTGTTTCAGTATCTTCTGGCTCGGCTGCTTTGATGATCCACTGCGTTGCTCTGAACAATGCACTATAATATCAAGTATTAGTGTATTGGTTCGCATATGCATTGCTACGTTTTATATTTATTGATATTATATGCAGTGCAATTTCCCACTAGACCAGTGTCTTTCTTCTGCTTCAAGTAACACTAGTAACAGCCCATTTTGTCGCAGCATATTTGACACCCTCATTCTCTTCCCTTTTTCCACATGCGCTCGAATAGTAACGATTTGCTGCATTGATTTGCGCAATAATTTAGACAATCACCCAATAAACCCTTTCGAATATGTACGAAACATAAAGACGCAATTGCTATTTGTTCATTGAAACATTGTATGCTGAAAAAATTCTTTAATTGATTGACTGAATGAATATGGAACGTGGCTGATAAGCATTCTCAGAATGATTCCCTGAAGGTCACAAAGCATGTCATAATGCTATCGATTATACGTGAGTGCCACCAGAGTCAGACATCCCTCGGATTGTATTGCTGGCTTTATCTTGTGTGGTGGCTTTAAATTCGTTATATTTTGAGTGTCACGTGTAGCCATTTGGTGAAGGGGAGATATGTGTCAATAATGCATGGAAGTTAAATCCATCAGGAGGCGACACATTCAAATACAATAAACGAATACACTGCCATGGGAGTGTTAATTGATCATCAACTTAACAACATAATGTTTCACGACCTGTTCTATTCAGTTTATTGTGAGTTTCATGGCAAATAATTTTCACTGTTGCTGTTACCATCGTGTGGTATTTTACTGTTTTACCCAAGGTTTACTGGATAAGAAATACATGTACCTTGCCCCTGAAAATGCGCGTAATTATGTACGAGATTGAGAAGAAGAAACAAGCATGTATTATATGGAACTAAATGTGGGTCAGGTTGCCTTGAACACGTTTGTATTTAAGTGCTTCGAGCAAGGATGATGTGCAGTTCTGATTCAAACATCGCATTCTTTAGGTAGATATTAGCAAGGGGAATACCTCGTTTAGTTGAATGACTGCAAGGTAAAATGCGATTGCCTAACAATATAGAACATCACCACAATGTTGTAATCCAGAGAAAACCAAGGATGCTTATCTCTTGAACTATATTCTGTCATCATTAATAATAATTGACATCAATGTGGTTTTATGCATAAACAAAATCAATATTTCTAGGAAGCGAAGTCTAAACTTGGCTGAACGAGACTTAACTTGACTTAACCGGACCGAAACTAAACTTGACTTAACCAGACTGCAGAATCAACAAAACCGGCAGGGGGTGTCGTGTGAGCATATAGATATCTCAGATGGCTAAATAACTGTGTATCTCCAATGGTGCCACACAACAATGGAAACAAAATTGGTACATGAAAGGTTCCTTTCGGCACATCGCTAGACAAGAAAATTGGAATAACATTGCTTTGGAACAGTGTCCTTGGCCACTTAACTTTCTATGAATGCAGACTTGAAGTAGCGAATGCCTACTAATGTAGGCCAAAATCATAAAATCATTTGTCTACTCATCATTGTCTACTCATCATCAACTCTGAAAGTCAGAATGTGGAGTCACACGAACTCGTGAAACACGTGCCGAGGATTTGCATAATACTTACCCTTTCCGTGAGGAATGATTTTATTTGAACCCCATTACCATAAAAATAGATCGTCGCGTGACGAATCAGGGAAGTAATGTTGTCACGGGTATTGTTCGCCACATGCATGTGACTAACTCTACAATATAATGTACGAATTTGATCAAAATTAATTACCTATTTGATACACAATAGAGAGAACGGTGAAGTTAGGGCCACTATATTTTGTTGCCTAACACCGAATTGGCTGCTTTGATTTATTTCATATGTTATGTTCTTAAGTTGGAAATTTCTCAAAGAGTTGCCCACGAGTGCATGTTCTTATGTCAACACACCTCTTGACATATAAATCGCAGCTTATAGGTTTATATTTATTTTTAGTTCACTGGACCTTTGGTCTGATAACATATTGCTGTGGCATTGCGTTCGTCGTCGTCGTCGTCCGTCTACATTTTTATATTCAAAATTTACAATCAATACAAGTATTTTTATTTTCGCAACTCTTTCAAAGTGGCGGCCATTTTCGACGAAAAACGACCAAGTTTGGACTTTCTCGACAATAACTTCAGCTTGTCTTGATGTTTATTTCAGATTTAGTATTTTGCAGTACAGTTCTGGTGATTTGACTGACACTAGAATATTAATTGGATTATGATATTTCAGATTCAAACACGTTAATCTCCTGATATGATATTCTAATTTTATTTAGGAGGGCACAATTCTACAACCAACAACTTTACCTTGGGTAAAAATGCGTACGTTACCAAACAGTTAAAATGTGTAGTGGTTCTGCATCTTACAAAAACAATCCCATAACTCACTCCATAATAAAAACACACTGGTATATGAGATACCAAACAGTTTGAACTGGTGTAATATACTGTGTGTCAAAAGACTGGAACCATTTAATAGTGTCCAGTATTTTACCTATTGTCAGGTGGCCTCACTGTGGAGATTCTGCTGAGTGGTTCCGTAATTCACAAAATATGACTAACAAAATGTGTAGCGCACTGTGGTTCCAATATCCTTATTACTGGTAGTACCGTATGTGTCATAATCACGTTAAATGCACTTTTCACGTCGAAAACAATATTATCCGCAGTTTATTATTACATCTCAGAGAGAAGTGGTTTCACGTTTTCAAAATCATTCATTCAGAGGAAGTATATGTCTAAGAAAGCATATGCCAAACATGTCGGGCATGTGATTAAATGGTATGATGATTCCGGACTCTTGCCACTCAGTAGAGTTATTAATGTATAAAGCGAATGATGTGAACACGAAATGAACCATTTCCGCGAACGTTGTGAAAATCTATCTGTCGACCAACATCATCAAGTTCTTTCAGGAAAAGGCACAAATTGACCACGCGTTTACAAACTGACCGACGGTCGGTAGCAAAATGATTATTAATGATTATTTCTCCCATGATTTTTGTATTTTTCTATGGCCAATTCCCGACCATTTCAAATATGACCAATGATAGTAAGATCAAATCCCTAATTATCGCCTAGGTCGAAAATGTAAGGGCCATGAACGCTAATTTTAGTAACTAAATCTTGAAGGGCGAGGGTCTGCAATCTCTGATTGTCTCGTTGATATTTTGGACAATGTAAATTCTCCCACCAATTCTTATCATTCCATTCGCCTCAAGCAGTAAGCCAGTTCGGTGTGCATATTTGAGATCATATGTATCTCCTACATCTACTTTGTAGCAATAAAGTCATTTTATATGACACTATATAATGAAATATGCACGGGTAGATACGATACAAGAGCGTCCTCTTTATAACTTACACAAATAAACAACAATCATTCGAATCTATGCAACACATATCAACGCAACCATCAACACAAACAAATGGAGCGATGGGGATTGCCCAGAATGATGGAACATTACAACGGCTGGCGAAAGAAGCCACAGATCAAATCACAAAATGTGTAACCGCACAATATACAAAGAAAAAGGAGAGCTGTGGCTGATAAGCATCCTTAATATGATTTCTTGAAGGCCACACAAGATGCGATAAGGCTATCGATTACAAGTGAATGTCGTCAGAATCGCTGGGATACTTTGGATATCCCTCGGATTGTATTGCTGGCTTTATCTTGTGATCGTTATGTTTGAGTGGCACATGTAGCCAATTGTCACAAACGAGAGTAATTTGATGACAGAAGAAAAGTCAAGAATACATGTGGGAAACACTCCGAGCCGTGTAACATATTCTGAGGTATTTACCACGATATGTCAAAACTATGTATCACGGTTCATCAATAATGTTCACTAGTAATGTTCACTATAAAAATGTGAATAACATCACAACCGTCGTGTGTTCGGGGTCCTTGGGGAATAAACGGCAGATTAGTTCCACTGTAGACAGTAGTGTTGTTGCTAATGTCATATGGTGAGTTCGATGTGGGTATTGTTATTTCGTTTCATTCATTAGTATTTGTTACCCACATTGTGTCAGCCGACGACGAACCCAATAGCAACTAAAGAGAACGCGCGAGACAAGAGGATTATTGCCCGTATCAAAAGCAAGACCCGATTTTACTACTTTGGATGTACTCAGCAACGGAATACACACACTTTGTAGAGCCTCGTATCTTTGGTTGTCTCCGTGATGATCCATCCCGAATACTCGATGTTTCCATTTACATGCATAAACATTGATATATCTTGCAAAGGAGTTCAGTCGCATAAATTTCATTCTTGAACCAACAGTGACATAGTTTTTCAGCTCGAACAATCCCGTCTTGCATGATGGATTAACTCGGCAGCGATCATAGAATGAACGTTGGGTCTTTACAGACCGGAACCACATTGGTGAGCATATGGAAAAAAATTGTTTGTATACTCCCAACTCAACTCACCATTCCATTAGATCCGAGATATTCTGGCCAATATATCTCTGCCATGTTGTGTTCAACTTTTAACTTACTTGTAAAAACCGCTTTTGTTTTGGCTATAAGAGTATTGTGTTCGGGGGGAACGACTGAGGAATAGCCCCTTTCGACGACTAATAATTTCCCCATAGTTATCATCCGTTGATTGTATGTGGTGGAAACAATGTGCATCAATGAAGCATGCCAATCTACAACGAGATTTCAAAAACCAGTGCTATATATATTATCCATTTCCTCAGACAACATCAACCACAGTGCGGCAACATTCATATACAAAAACGAAAATACCACAAACAAAAGCACATAAATCGGCGTCTGCAAAACATTGTTTGTTTTTGCCATTCACTGTCAATTATCCCATATGCCAGACCTATTCGAGATTCAATATTCTGTAGACATGATGACATTTCCAGAATATGGACTTATTTTTCCCGCCAACATAGTTGGTGGTGTCTAGTCTTTCCACTGATAGTGAAAACATACAATTGATAAATACAACGTGATATCACATATTTTTACAACATACTATTATCACATTTGTAAACCTACTGCGGAGACAGATAATTTTAACATTCATACATATTCACATTCATACAGTCAAACTACACCAAGAAGAATTACATCTCGTAAAATTTCAACAATCGAAAAAGCTATTGTCAATCAGGTAATCGGGTAATTTAATTATAAACATCAGGTGTACAGCAGAAACAACTACATTAACCACACTGTCTGCCCCTGATGACGACAGTGTGTCTTTTGATAAAGTATTTGGTTGGGCTTTGTTTCTATTGCAAAATGTTGTGTTTTACGTTTGTTATTGGAATCATCAAACTTTGGCTGTATTGGTGGTAATAGATTGATACTTACATTCATACCACTGAGCCAGTGTCACTGCTGGTGGACATTAAATCTGTCCCCGAGGATACCATCAGCTCAGTTGCCTTTGAGCTTGTGATTAGGTACTTATGTACTTGTCATACTTGATAAAGTATTTGGTTGGGTTTTGTTTCTTTTGCAAAAGTTGTGTTTTACGTTTGTTATTGTAATCATCAAAATTGGCTGTATTTGTGGTAATAGATTGATACTTACATTCATACCACTGAGTGGGTATCACTGCTGGTGGACATTAAATCTGTCCCCGAGGATACGATTAACTCAGTTGCCTTTGAGCTTGTGATTAGGTACTTATGTACTTGTCATATATCTATTCCATGGGGTTAGTTCCGGATTTCTAAATTATTTTCATAGGTTGTTGGGCAGTTGTATACTAATTCCATCAGGTGTACAGTAGAAACAACTACATTAACCACACTGTCTGCCCCTGATGACGCCAGTGTGTCTTTTGATAAAGTATTTGGTTGGGCTTTGTTTCTTTTGCAAAATGTTGTGTTTTACGTTTGTTATTGGAATATCAAAATTTGGCTGTATTGGTGGCAATAGATTGATACTTACATTCATACCACTGAGTGGGTGTCACTGCTGGTGGACGTTAAATCTGTCCCCGAGGATACCATCAACTCAGTTGCCTTTGGGCTTGTGATTAGGTACTTATGTACTTGTCATATATCTATTCGATGGGGTTAGTTTCGGATTTCTAAATTATTTTCATAGGTTGTTGGGCAGTTGTATACTAATTCCATCAGGTGTACAGTAGAAACAACTACATTAACCACACTGTCTGCCCCTGATGACGCCAGTGTGTCTTTTGATAAAGTATTTGGTTGGGCTTTGTTTCTATTGCAAAATGTTGTGTTTTACGTTTGTTATTGGAATCATCAAAATTTGGCTGTATTGGTGGTAATAGATTGATACTTTCATTCATACCACTGAGCGGGTGTCACTGCTGGTGGACGTTAAATCTGTCCCCGATGATACCATTAACTCAGTTGCCTTTGGGCTTGTGATTAGGTACTTATGGACTGATCATATATCTATTCCATGGGGTTAGTTTCGGATTTCTAAATTATTTTCATAGGTTGTTCGGCAGTTGTATATTAATTCCATCAGGTGTACAGTAGAAATAACTACATTAACCACACTGTCTGGCATTTTGATAAGGCATTTTGATAAGAAGCTTGAGTAACAGAAGATCATCAGCGTGTTTGACGAGTATGTATTCAATAACTAAACGAATCGTGTGTAATTACTGTATGATATTATGGTTGTTTGTGGTCTTGTTACGACAGAAAAACCAACAATGTTGTTGAAATTACCATAACTCGACGTCATAATTTCAAGTTCTATCAGAACCTTGCTCGACGACCCTTCCAGTTTCCTAAAGTAGATAGGCTACATGTTTCGTAGGTTTGAAATTTCGTGATGTCTAATTAATATTATGCATCTCACAAACCATGTGCTTTTCCATGTGGAGTTTTTTCTTCCCTGAAAAAATTAATTACTACACATGGTATTGGCGGTGCACACTATTGAGTCCGACAGGGGCGGATTTAAGGAGGGGGAGGGGGGCATGGAGTCCGGGCCCCTCCCTTTTTGTGGGAGAGAGAGAGTAAAGGAGAGAGAGAGAGAGAGAGAGAGAGAGAGAAACGAAGGGAAGACAAGAGTACCATAAAAAATATATATTTTCAATGTTGGGCAAGTGTTTTTTTTTTTGGTTTTAACATGATTTGATTATTCTCTTCGATCTAAACCCTCATAATTTAACTAAATGGATACGCACGCCTGAATGTATCTTTCACATTCAGAAGTGTGTTTCACATTTAGAAGGAAATTTTCGCCTGAATGTATCTTTTTTATTAGAAGTATGTTTCACATTTAGAAGTAACTCGCCATCATTTTGATTTGTTCTGAAATCTCATCAAGAAATATTGGATACCTCAGTTCTCTAATAGTCGGGATAGGTACAGAATTACCATACAACTCAGAAAAGCATTTGGCTTCTTGGGTCCTAGGCGGGCCCCAGACCCGACGCCTAAAAGTATCTTTTGCTACACAGTTCATATTAATTTTCTCTTTATTCTCAAATGCCTTCAAGGTATAATATATAACTCGGTTCACTAATGGTTAGAATCAGTTTTTTTGTACAAAATGTAATACATGTACATTACTCAAAATACCATTTGGCTTCAGTGCCCAAGGGCCCCAGAACCCCACGCCTGTAAATGTTTTCATCTGCCTAGTTATTCAAAACTTTGTCTATGTTAAGGATTGATTGCACGTCACATACCAGTGACTGCAGTGAGACACTTTCCCATTGACTTATAATGTGAAAGTAAAGGTAACAAAATCACCAAGACAATACAATCCCCTGACCCAAAACTTGGCTAGCACACACACATATACTCATGGATGATAAACCGAGACATGGTTTCATAAATATTATGGCGGAAGCTGTGCAATTTGATGATTAGATAAATCCTTTCATACGTTCACCAAAACGAACATCGTGTGTTCTGCTTGACAAACACTGGTTACTGCGTATATGTATACTTTGTTGTGGTCAAAAGAATGAGAATATCTAAGGCTATACTTTCTGTGAGATGAATGCAATGAGCTGAACATTCATAATCCCAAACACCCCGGTGCACCCGAGTGCATATCACCCGGTAGTTTTACAAGCATCACTAGCTATTTGCTGTACGACATAATCCTTTCACTCGCCCTGTTGTGAGTGTACTTTGTCTACTGAGAAATAGTTTGGAAAATGACATATGAAAACGATGATTTTAACAGATTTAACATTGTTTAGTAAGAAACGGAGTCTCGGTTGGTAATCCTTGATGGCTAACAATTGAACAGTTTCACGTTGCTTGGAAGTATGTAAATGTATGAATTTGTTACCTTCATATTTACATTATAAGTAAACTGACAGCTGGTCAACTCCAGGTTCATGATATTCACATGCAATCAATCCTTAAGCAACATTCAGCTAGGGCCCCAGACCCCACGCCAATCTGGATTGGACATGTATGATGTCACAGTAAGTGCTCCAGACCCCCAATTTCCGAAGCCTTGAATCCGCCCTGTCGGGCCATAATGTCCAAGTACATCTCTTCGAAAAATATTCATGTTTGAAGAGATTCAAGTCTGTAACAAGTAAACTTTCCAAATAACGACCAAATTTCGCTGATGTTTCCAAAAGCCCCTCTCCTTATACAATTATTATCTGTTGTCATGTAACGAGTATCACAGATGTTGCACTGACCATGTAAGACATGCATGGTATTCCCTCTGGTGCCAGTAATTTTGTAATCATGTCGGAAGCGATGACATTCCAATTCAGGATGATGATGAATTATGTGACAATGATAGCTCCTTCGGGTGGACCATTAAGTTCCGGTATTCTCGATATTCTTATTGTACGGGGATGGATTTTTGGGAAGGGTGGGGGGGGGGGGGGTTGCGGTGAGGCGGTGGATGATTTGAAGATGTCTATTTCTTCATTGGACCATGGATCACTCACTACTCCCCTTATTTTAACAAAACCTACGTAAACTTCCAGATAACGCAACAAGCAGCCGACGGTCGCCTTCAGTCAAAATGTGAAGACCATACAAATATGAGGAGAGGCGACTAATATCCAAAAGTACTCCCCCTCTCTCTATCACCGCTGATACTGAGGAGTGATTATATATTTTTGGTGCACTTTATACTTAGTATATAAAGATAATATTTAACAACACGTGAAATCATTAGACCAGACCGTGTTCAATGAGAAACTCAATGAGAATTTCTGCCTCTGAACTATAGTCGGCATCATTGGTCTGTGAACGGTAGTTTTCTCGCGATTATTCCGTCAATAATTAACATATTTCGATGAAATTTTGGCAGGAGTCTTATTTTATGTTCGCCTAACAGGGTATAAATTTTCGGAAAGATTGGTGTGTAAATAAAAAAGTTAGCCCATTTGGCCTATATATAACGGGATAGGAAAACGTCAAAACGTTTTCTATAGAAATGCTACGGCGATCGGGGGCGGTCCACGGCCGATATCTTCAGATTTTTACTATGGACGAGATAGGCTAACTTTTTTGCATCGCATCCAATCTTCTTGAAAATGCATTCCGAGTTAGGCGGTTATGAGATAACATGCCTGTCAAAATTCCATAGAATTATCTCAAATAATGACAGAGCAATCGCCTGAAAACCACCGCTCACAGACCAATGACGCCGACTATAAGGCCATGAGGTTTTTTAGGTTTTAGGACCAAAGGTTTTGTGTTCGTCGTTCGTGCGTCCACATTCTTATCTTTAAAGTTTACAAATATTTCTGAAATTTTGCTGAAAATTACCAAAACTTATTTCCAGGAATGTATTTTTTTAGATTTTTCATTTTCGCATTTTTTTTCAAAATGGCGGCCAATTTCGACGAAAAATGGCCAATTTTGCACTTTGATGGCCATTTTCTCAAAATCTGTCTGCCATTTTGTATTTTTGACGAGTCAGCAAAAAATAATTGTTTTGCCCCAAATCGCATTACTATCCATTTTGGGCCATTTCTAGGCAAAAAAATATTTTCACCTTTTTGACAAAAAAATTTCGGCACTTTTTTCCTTCATAATGGGAGCTGTCTGGGCTGTACTCATAGAACGCTTGAAGATAGAGCTTAGATATTGACACTTTGAAATAGCAAGTCATATATGGTGATTTGTGAGGTGACCTTGAATTTTACCTTTGATGGCCTTGAAAGGTCAAAACAGCCATTTTGGGGTCAAAAAATGCCCAACTTTGCCTATACAGATGAAATGCATGTAGATGAAGCTTAATTTCGCATTACGAACATATAGGAAGTTGTATACATGGTATATGGAACAACTAATGATGACCTTGATCTTGACTTTGGATGACCTCGAGTGCTACATGTCTGATGTGAAATCTGTAATGTGGCCTCTGAGGCTTAAACACTTGCAGGAATATATGTAGCCATAAAATACAGCCGCCCAGTCAGAGCGTCTGTAAACCAACATGCCTTTTTATTAGAAACGACTTTTTGGAACATCGAAACAAGTATGAAAATCACCGGGGGACACCATCTAACACAATCATGTAGTTTTGATCTAAGATAACTCACCTCACTGCATACACACACAGAATTTACCATCCTAAGTGCAGAGTCGTTGTATCCAGAGTTTTTGAGACAAATGTTTATTTTCATTTACAGCCATGATTATCGATCCCCATTTTGAGTTTCCCACCCGGTCATCATATTACGTTTATGACGTTTTATGTTGCATTGTCTATGCATACAGCATGAATGTTTATATTTTTGTGACGTTGGTCTCAATCTCTGTTTATCGTCAAGATCACAGAGATTGCATTCAATCTAGAATATATGTAGCTGTCTGTTGCCACTAGAATAGCAAGATTTTGATAAAAATACATCCAACAAACGAATCACTTACATGTCCAAAGACGCAGGGGCAAATGGGCAGACATTGTGGTCAGGATCAGACAGTGTGGACTTGTTTCTAATCTACGTCAGAATTTAACACGGAAGCATGTGTTGGATCAAGATCCTGATCGTATACATGATATTCATTATATGATTTCGGTTGTTATCATTTGATAATACCAATATGTATATTCCATATAGATGGCCTTTCTCAAACCCGTGTGATGATAAAAACCATATCAGTGTTCACATGATACGGTTTTTTCCACGGCTACGAAAAACGATATCAAATGACTTTTCCGCATAGAACAAGAAGCGTCATCTGGAGAATGTGTCACTGTAAACAGATGAAGCTGAAATGAGTGCTGAGATAAGCCAGTAGTAGATCTATCGCACGACAAACATTGTCGTATGCATTTTCTCGCACAATTTGAGTAATTACAAGTGTTGACATCGCTCAAAACACAGGAAACGATCAGAAAATCAACACATTTCACTCAAAAAGTACAAGCCTTTTTATCCATGTTTACATGCCTTTGTTAAATAGCTTTTTCAATGATGACGTTTTCTGTTTTGTTTACGTAATTTGCTTGACAACCGCAGAGTGGGATACACGCTTATCTCATGACTGTACTCAGCATGGAAGACAGGTCACAGAGTGCTAGGGAGTAAAGGTATGTTTATATACATGGATACGAACGTGGAAATGAACTCTGTGTATTTCAAGTATAATCTTTTGGCTTTCAACTGAACACGATCTAAATCATATAATAAACAAATTATAACATGGTAGCAACCTGATATGGTTTTATCCACTCGTGGTGAATATGATATCACTCACCACTCGTGGATAAAAACCATATCAGGAAGCTACCATGGTATAATCTATTCAATTCAATTCAAAAATATTTATTCAACATTCAAATTCATGTACATTATACAAATATTGGATGTTGAGGAGTCCAATATACAGTTTAAGGGATGAAGAAATGTCATATTGGCCGAGGCGTCTGCCGAGGTCAATATGACATTTCTGAATCCCGTAAACTGTATATTGGACGACTCTCAACATCCAACATTTGCTATATTATTTACCAATGAATGTAGGAGAAACCCAGAGTGGGGAAAACCCACATGTAACACACGCTCTGATTTGCTGATAAGCACCCGCCCGTCCAATATACATTTTTGCCGTCCAATATAGACTTTCGCCGTCCAACATTGAGTATGTAGGATTGTCACATGGTACAAATCGCCCAATCAGGAGTGTCCTTACAGTGGGAATACCACCGAGTGAATAATATATATGTAAAGTTATTGACTACCGTCCGCTCTTCGGGATCCTCGAGGATAGTCCTCTCTCATCCGAGTCCTTGCGGACGCGCATCCGCTATTCCGGATCCTCGCGGCAGGGCCGCTCACCGGAGGTCGCGGCGGACACGGTAACTACTTCATCATTAACGGTAACCAGGTAACAGCCCACCCGACACTCCCAGGCCTACGGACACCGTTCAGAAACTAGTTCATCCCTACGGTGTTAACTGGCGGGGCCTGGCGAGCCGCGGTCTGCCTCGGGGACGGAACCCCGTACAGTCCGACATGCTGGCCAGAGCCTCTGTCACATGTCCCGGGAAGGGAGAGAGCTGGCGATCCACAGGGCCGAAGGCCCCCGAGTCAGCAACTCGTCTCTCCCAGCCCGGGCCTCCCCACGGAAATCGTCCCCAGGGCTCTAGGAGCCCACTACTCAGACCCAGGGAACACAAAGCTCATGGCGAGCCTCGTGTGCGTCCTAGTCTCGATCTTGGACAATCTCCTCGAACGAGTCGCTTCCAGTGTATATATAATACACCAGAAACTGCAGGGCGCACGCGAGGTTAAATCGATCCATTGTTATAGTTTACTGGAACGTAAATTACAATACGTCGCCGTGGCAACGCACGCTCGAACGGAGCATGTCAAAACAAGGCCAAGTACAGAAAGGCCACATAAATGGCTTTTATGTTTACAATCACCTGCCGCGTGCTTAGGGCAAAATCGCCACATTACCCCCTTCTTACAATGTTGGTCCCCAACATGTTCCACCCGCGCCCAAAATGCTCGAAACCCGACGAAGGCTTCGCATGGCGGGGGCCGGAAGAAGGCACGATGGCAACGCCCGGAAGTCACGGCGCAAACACTAGGACTTTAAGAGTCCCTTTTGGAAGAATGGGGAACTACCCCCGGACTTATGGAGTAAACTATAACGCGCTTTGCAATTTTGAATAAATCCTCATAAACAAGCTAAAATTTTGACCGAGGTGGTCCAAAACCGTGTGATGACCTTGAAAGGTCATCCATTATAAAAGGACGGTGTGTCGAGTCTTTGGAATATCTTTAAGGTTAGACTTTAAATTTAGAAATTTTGTAAAACGACACACCGAGTGATCAAAAGTGATAGTACCTCTAAAATGTTGCCGACCGCCCTGCCGGCCGGCTCCTCAGATCCGCAGAACGGGTCTGAGGCAGGGCGGAGCCGCGGGAGCGACTCCGGCACGCCGCCGCACACGTGCAGCGACGAGGCTAGCACCCTAGCCTTCCTCCGTTGTCATCGGCTCCTCATCCGTGCCGCCTGTCTTGGGGTCTGGCGGCGGTGACGGGTCCCTACGCCGCGGACGCAGCGGAGCCGGCATAGTGAAAGCTGGCTGCACGGGCGGATGAGGCAGGCCCGGTGGAGCTTGCACGGGCTTTTGTGGTGAGCCCTGCAATCCGGGTCCTGACGGAGCCATCACAACGGAGGCCGGTAGAGATGTCGCGCCGAGATCTGCTATGGCGCGGAACATCTCCACCGTATCGCGGGTGCGCTGTGGACCGGCCGTCCGTTCTCCCCACACCTGGACTAGGTATGGGTAGATGGCCAGCTCCAAAGCGGCATCCGCGCGCCGGAGAGCCGCCTGGTTCAGGGCGGACGACTCGGGGTCATCGACGCCCTGGATTAGGCGAGTCCGAGCGGCCTCGGCTTCGTCAAGACGACGCCGTAGCTGCTCATTCTCAGCCTCCAGGTGCTCCATCCGTGCGGCCACCTCTGGGGCGGGGGCGGACGCCCCGGACTGCTCGGCAAGAGCGGCGATCCGACCCTGGTCGAACGCGCGCCGCTCAATGACGGCCGACAAAGTCCGGTAGCTCTCTAGGCTCCGCCGGGTGCCTTCCATGAGGCCCTGGTCGTATGCGAGATCGCATGCGACACGGGAGGCCTCGGCGCGGCACCGGCTGAACCAATCCAGAGAGCTGTCCATCTCCGCCACAAGGTACTCCGCCGCTCGGGTGAGTCGACCACGCTGGGGGTGATCCCAGGGGTGCTCCTCCCGAGCGCGGACCAACGCGGCTACACCTGCGGACCCCAAGTCACGAATGGCTCGAGGCACCGGCAGGTTCACCAACGCCGGATCACCGGGGATCCGGTCCATACCATCGCGACGATGGCCGACCGCCTGGCCTACAGACTCGCGGAAAGTCTCGTAGACGCTGGCGGTCGTGGGACCGAGCCTCCGGCGTACGTCCGCCGTGGCGTCGAGGGGGTCCAAGTCCAGGGAGGCGGTGCTTTGCCACCCTGCGGACGTCCCCTCAACTACCAACGAGGACGCGGACGCCGACCTCGTGAGAGGTACCGCACGTCCGCTACTGCTCGCAACCGAGGGAGTCACGCGTGGAGTCCTTGGCGGGACCGCCGACGCGGTACTCGAGGAGGCGGAGGTGTCTGCCACCACCCGTCCCTCAGACGGACCCGCGGGTACCGTCACCTCGAGCAAGCCCGGGTAGTCCTCCTGAGTCAGCGCACCCGGAGACTGCAGGGGCATCGTCCCGGCCGGAGTCTTTCCGGCGGACGAGCTCTTCGCCTGAGTCTTTGGCTGGGGGCGCGGCTTAGGAGTAGCCACTCGTGTCTTGGCCGCGATCTGCGGCATCTCCGACATGATCATGGTCACCCGGTGCCGTTCTTCACCGGCCTGGATCACCGGCGGTTCACGGACAGCCTCTGCTGCTGTCCGGGCGGCTTCCGCCGCCTGGAACTCCGCCGGGGTCTGGCCCATTGTAGCCGTCAGGCGAGCGGTGTAGCTCGAGCCCGCGGACACAACGCCAGACTCCTTCCAGGCATCGTCCATGATGCGCTGTGCAAAGCGCCATGGACCCCAGTGAAAGAATCGGTGATTCGCCGTCCCTGACGTAGTCATGAACGACGCCACCCTCGGTGGTATGTATCCATAATTGAATACAGGCCCCACTTCATTTCCAACGATATGAAGTCCCTCACCGCGGTGTGCACCCGAGCGGTGATCATTTAGGGCCTCTAAACTGGCGAAATATCGTTGCTGAGGGGTGCCGGAGTAGCACCTCTTGCAAACGAACATTTGCATCCAGGGGTAGTGGTACCCCGCAATATGTCGACTCAAGTGGTCGTAGGTAGGGTACCTACGATCCCGATTGAGCGCACGGTGCGGGTCCTCATACCCGTCCAGGGATTCCGGACAGAGTTGGCATATCACGCCCGCCTCTGTCTCGGGCGGCAACCCGACACGCTCCTCGTCCGTGAGTGGACGAGGCCGTGTGAAAGGCGTGTCGGCCGCCGCGCCGGCCGCCGCGGTGCGGCGTCCCTGCGGATCCCTGCCATAGCGCGGAAGGAACATGTGTCCCTGACGGACTCCAGGGAGTTCGGGGCCCATTTCGGCCCGCAGCCTCTGGATAGAGGGCTGCTCCGAGGACGACCGTTTCTTCTTTTTGGCCGCCCCCGAACGATTCTCCGACCTGGTTTGTCGGGGCACACTCTTCCCGTGTGGGGGCGCGGCCTTCTGTTGCTGCGCAACGAAGGCCCGCGCTCCCGCTTCCAGTGCGGCGTCAGACAGGTGGACCCCGTCTTGCTCCGCGCGCTTCCGGAGGAGTTCTAAACGAAGATCTCCCTCCTTCGGCACGGGACGCCCTCTGTCCACTGGACTTGACCCCACCTCCGCAGCTCCGGTAGGTTTCTTAGTACCGGAGGAAGAGGAGGTTCCTTTCGGTGCCTGGATAGGCACCCGCTTACAGGAACCTCCCGCGCCTGGGCCGGATCCCGCGGAGGCGCCGCCCGCACCAGATCCCGAGGGATTAGGCGTCTTGGCGACTCCGGGTTTGGCGGAGGACCCTTTCTGGCCGCCCGGCTTAGGCGCCAGTGGCTTAGGTCCTCCGGACTTCGATCCGGCTTGAGGCGAGGGGCCGCCGGACTTCTTTTTCCGGTGCGGCCGCTTCTTCTTCTTCTTCTTCGGAGGCGAGGAGGCCGGGTCCGGGTCGGATCCGGCCTCAGATTGCCCACGCTCAGCGGCTTCCAGCTCTTGCTGGGCTCTCCACTGCTTTTGAGCAATCTCCCGGGCTCGACGGCGAGTACGCCTAGAGACGGGCGATGTAAACCCGTCATCTCGGTTCTCGGTCTCCTTCGAGCCAGACTCCTGTTCCTGAGGCGGCGCTTGGGATGCGGCTTCCTCAGCCGCGTCAACCTGCTCCGCCCAAGTCCCAGGGGCCTTCTGGTCGTGCGGACCAGACTCCGCAGGTGCGGACACCGAGGAGTTCTCGGCGGAACCGGTGTCCGGACGGCTACGGCCATCCGGACGGGTTTCCGCACGAGTACTCTCATCCGGGCCCAGAGACGCAAGCATCTCCGAGGACGGGTGCAACTCAATGTCCACACTAGCAAGTCCCGCACCACCGCAGTCCATCACCTCTTCCATACGGGAAAAAGTGGACGGATCTAGGAGTAGCTCGGCGCCTGCCGTGGCCGAGTCACTCTCTGCGGGGCGGTCCTCCGCGACCTCGCTCTCAGACTCGGTTCCTGAGTAAGAACCGGAGCTGGAGCTGGATTCCTCAGAACCCACATAGGCTCCCCGAGGGATGTCCTCGCGGTCATCCTCCTCGGGCCTAGACTGGGGTCTCGAGTACGAATTACCGCGCTCAAGAGACCCCTCTTCCCTCCCTTCATCACCTCCCCAGCCGTCACTTGACTCTGACATCAAGCGCTCTAATCACTCTAAACACTGGGAGTCAGATCCGCAGATCCGTCTCCACCAGTGTCGAGCGCTTGAATGACGAGAAGGTGTCGAGTTACATCGATTATAGGCATCAAGTGTTGGCAGTTATACTGCACACGCATCGTATGACGCGTTCCCGTGGAAACGTCTATTCACTGCATCTACCCGATCGACAGACAAAAGGACGTTTTACATTCCCGCATTCCCATACACGCATCTCCCCCCGGTGACTCCTTTCGTGCCATGTATACGGGTGGCTTGTGTACACAAGCCATCCCGGGGGAACCCGCTAAAATACTACAGTAATTAACAGCAGTCATTAGCAATAGCTTTCGCACTGGCGATCAATGACGTGAAGTTAATCACCCTCGCAGGTTAAAGATTGTATACAATGTATCAAAAAGCCAAACTACTTGTGGGTGTTACGATTATGTCACCCTATCAGCAGCGATAAATAAAAATTTAACACCGCTCAAGCAGCAATGAAAATAAATCCACCACCGCTTGCATGCTTTTCATAGATCACGGCATACAGCCTTCGATACAATGTACACAATCTCCTACACCCCTCTCGCGAAAGCAGAAATCTCCCGATTTCTTACTCTCTATTGCACCAGGGAAAAGATATATCACTAAACTTTCTCATATATGGGATAAATGAGTAAGAATAGCATTTCCACGGGAAACACGCACACACTTGTGGCTTATAATCCTCCCATAAATAATAAATGAGATGGAAAATAAACAAAATCACTCCCCATAGCCGCTGGCACGCTTACAGGGCGATCGGACATACCCATGACGTCCGGACAGACAATCGGGCGCCCTATGGGCGTTTGCAAAGCGCCCACTAGCATCCCCGACGTACTGCCCGGCCGCGGAGCGGTGCCCGGTCCAGCCCAGAGCCTCCTCAAACGACTACCGGAGCGCGGAGCCAATAGATTTAGACGCGGAGCCGGCATGGTCCATAACCGCACTGGTTAGGGGGCGAACCCTTCATACCGGCGCCCAATCTAGAGGCGCCCAAAGATGGTGAAAGCAATAGCCGGCGGACGTCCGGGGCTGCCCGCGGACGGAGTCCAGGCCGGACGTCTACCATTGTACGGCGTATTGCCCTTATCCAATGAAGATGAAATTGGAATTAGAAGCCACCACAAGTGTTGCGCATGTAATATACGACCCCCTTCTTAGGAGGCCGGGGTTCCGGTCATTCCGGCCGGACCGCATATTGTAAGGTACGATCCGGACGAGAACGAGCGTCACCCGCTGCCGCGGCTGGTCCGCACGCGCGGACTTAACAACCGCTCCATTATCATAATGGATAGTCGGTTTCCTGCCGTAAGAAACCTTAATTACTATAACCGTAATTATAGTAATGGCTCACGGGGGATAACTACACCGAAGTGCGTCATCTTAAAGCGCCGCGGACGCCGGACGAGTCACGCGGACGAACCGCGGACATCAGTCCTCATCTGCAGACACTATCCCCGCGTCCAGAGCCAGTTCCCCAAATCCGTGGGAAGACGCTTCTCCCGTAGCGGACGTAAATCCCAACCTCAGTCTGGCCATATAAGAGGTTGTCCCGGGACCAGGGGCGTCCGGCCGAATCAGTAAATTCGTCCGGCCAGCGTAACCGTTGTGCGGATTACGCCGGACAGCCGTCCACAAGGTGCGGACAGGCCATCCGCACGTCCCTGGCGCTAGAAACTACAGGAGGGCGGATGCGGAGCGGCGGCGTTACGACATGAAAGTCTCCGCGGACCTCAACTCCGAAGATGGCCACAAAGTAGCCACCCGCGGAGGTAAGTCGTGCGGACTCTCACGGAACGACCTAAAACCCATCCATAGTATGACAGACGGGCACCGCAGACGCATCCGCATGGGCGGAAGGTTATTCCCACCCATACCGGGCTGGCGCACGTGGTTTCCGGCGTGGCCGCCCGTCATCCGCAGGTACTGGAGGGAGTGGGGGTACCTGCGGATCGCCGTCATCTGGCTGATAGCCACCCAGTCCATCATCTGACGGGTCAGAGAGGTCCGGGAGGCCCACCATACGGCGCACACGCTCGTCCGGAGTCCGCGGATGCTGACCGGACGGATCCCATACGGGAGCATCATCCGGTTCCGCATCTTGAATTAGCGGATCCATGACAAGCGGGCCCTCGTACTTCTTCAGATTATCGATATGGACAACCAGAACCCTGTCCGGATCGGAATCCCTCCGGATCCGGTAGTCCACATCTGTCACCTGTTTCAGTACGGTAAACGGGCCTATCCACGGCTTAGCAAATTTATTGCCTTGCTTAAGCGGCGGATAATAGTAGCGCACCTTGTCGCCTTCCGCAAAAGCTGGCCTACCCTTAGCATGGGCGTCATAGCCTCGCTTCTGCCGGAGGGCAGACTTGTCCAGGCGCGCGCGCGCGAAATCATGGGCGTTCGCCAGGGCGCGGCGAATCCACTCCACGTATTCCGGACCGCACTGGGGTACCGCGCCGGTCTCTGCCGCAGTTGGATACATAATATCCACGGGCAAATTTAACTCCCGGCCGTACAACATCGCGTGCGGAGTAACTCCGGTCGAAGAGTGGACCGACGACCTGTACGCCATTAAGACATACGGGAGGTGGTCATCCCAATCATTCGCACGATCATTCACAAAGGCCGCCAGCATGTTGAGGACCGATCGATTAAAGCGTTCGACCTGGCCATCAGACTGGGGCCTGTAGGGGGTGGTCCGCACCTTGGTACTCCCTAGCATCTGTGCTAGGTTCCGGAACAGGTTGCTCTCAAATTGCGTGCCCTGATCCGAATGTACCTGTTTAGGTACCCCATGGTACACCACCCATCTATTCACCAATAACCGAGCTACCTCGTCCGCAGTCTGGCGGCGCAGTGGGTAGGCGTCGGTATACTTGGTAAAATAGTCGGATATCACCAGGATGTACCGGAAACCGCGCGGGGTGACCCGGTGGGTATCCAGTATATCCAAAGCTATCCGATCAAACGGCGCGCCCGCCTTAACCGTGGTTAAGGGGTGGCGGCCAGGAGTCGGGACTCCTTTGCGAGCTTGACACCGAGGGCAGGCTGCGCACCACCGTTGCACGTCCAAGCCGCTACCAGGCCAATGAAAGCGCTGTTGTAGCCTATGGACGGTCCTCCGGATTCCCAAGTGACCGGTCACCCGGAGGTCATGCAACTGGTGGAGTACTTCTTTCCGCAGCTCCGCCGGAAGCACCAACTGCCATATTGGAGGCAGTGGGGTCGGTGGCTCATAGCGCCGGTATAAGAGGCCATCCCTCACGGAGAGTCGTTCCCACTGAGATACTAGAGACAAGGTCTCCTCCCTGTAGGTCTTTCGCTCATCCTTCGAGGGCTTCTGGCCGGCCTCAAGGGCTGTGATTACCGGTGCCAGAGCTCTGTCAGCTCTCTGCGCCGCAGCTATCTGCGCCGGAGAGTAGCCACCCAAGTAATTAGGCTCCTCATCCGTCGCGTCCGGCTGCGCCGCAGCGGCCATCACCACAGGGGGCAAGGACCGCTCATACTCAGACTCTCCAGAGGACAAGGGTACCCACAAGGAGTACACCGCCGGACTCGAGGAAGACTCGCTGGAGCTGAGCCGCACCTCCGCTTCATATGCGGGACGCCCTCGCCGATATCGGCGGGTCCGCGCGCGGAGATGAGCCCTAGACGCTCCGGCCGCCGTGTTGTTAGAGGGGGCGGCGGCCTGCGGTCTCCCCGGAACGTCCAATTCCGAGTCTGAGGACGAATCCGCGGCTTGCTGGAATGGTGCCATCCCTGCACAACCCGGATTCTTGCACTTATGACAACGGGACAGGCCGTCCGCGTTGCCGTGCAACTTACCAGCGCGATGCTCTATCTGCATGTCATACTCTTGGAGTTTGACGAGCCACCGCGCCACCAAGCCATCGGCCTCACTATAGTTGAGGAGCCATCTCAGCGAACTATGATCAGTCCGCAAGCGGAAATGGCGTCCCAACAAATAGTGCCGGAAACGCTTGGTCATCGTAACCACCGCGAGCAACTCGCGATGAGTGGTACAGTAGTTCATTTGAGAGCGGCTCAAGGCCACACTCGCATAAGCTACTACCCGCTCTTGCCCATCCACGATCTGCGAGAGGACACCGCCGAGTGCGAAGTTACTCGCGTCAGTGTCCAGGATGAACTCGCAGTCCGGACGAGGGTGCCGCAGCACCGGGGCCACTACCAAGGCCTGCCGGAGTCCCGAGAAGGCGTTAGCCTGCTCGGCGGACCAAACAAAATCGGCGCCCTTTTCCGTGAGGATAGTAAGGGGACGCGCGATCTCCGCAAAGCCGCGAATAAACCTGCGGTGGTAGCTCGCGAAGCCCAAGAAGGACCTCACGTCCGCCACGTTACATGGCGGAGGCCATTTCTGCACGGCCGCCACCTTTGCGGGGTCTGGTCTCACTCCGGTGCCCGTTACCATGAAGCCCAAGTACAGGATTTCCTGCGCGAATAGCTCGCACTTACTTGGCTTCAATTTAAGCCCTGCTCCGCGGATGCGATGGAGCACCATCTGGAGATTGGTGAGGGTTTCCTCGAACGACCGGCCATACACGACGACATCGTCGATGTAGACCATACATCGCTTCCAGAGGAACCCTTTGAGTACCATCTCCATGAGGCGCTCGAACGTCGCTGGTGCGTTACAGAGCCCGAACGGCATTACCTTGAATTGGTAGAGCCCGTTCTTGGTAACGAAGGCAGTCTTCGCCCGATCACTCTCCTCCATCTCCACCTGCCAATACCCGGAGGCCAGATCCAGAGCACAGAAATAGTGCGACCCGGCCAGGGCATCGAAGGTATCCTCAATGTGCGGGAGAGGATATGAGTCCTTCCGCGTGGCATCGTTGAGTTTCCGATAGTCCACGCAGAACCTCCACGAGCCGTCCTTCTTCTTCACCATAACCACCGGACTGGCCCAAGGGCTGTCACTGGGTTCGATGATGTCCAAGTCGAGCATCTTTTGCACCTCCTGGTCTATGACCTCTTGGTGCACTATTGCTGCCCGACGAAGACGCTGCTTGAGAGGACGCTCGTCCACGAGGTCGATGCGGTGCTTGGCGACGTCAGTCTTGCCAACCGCACCATCAGGACCCATGAACACATCCGCATACTGCCGCAGCAGTCTGCGGAGCGCTTGGCGCTGCTCTTCATCCAACCGGTCCTTCGGAACCCGAGATTCCAAATGGTCCGGCAGGGTGAACGGATCATCTCCGGCGGCCGCCGCCGCGCACGCAGCGCGGCAGACCGGATCGTCGGGGATGACACGACTCGAAGCCGCGGGAATAGCAGTAGCTGCTATGCATCCGCGCTTCAGTACAATCGGAGCATCCGTAGGATTCACCACGAGGATGGGCATCGCGCGGGGGTTGGACATGACCAGGGCCCCACCCAGCACGAGCCCAGTTCCTGCGGCGAAACTGCTCACGGGTTGCACTATACACGGACGACCATCGAGGGGCATGCGGGGACGCCGCGGCCTCGTCTCGATGATCATCTCACTCATCGGCGGCACTACTACAGTGCGCGATGTCCGCATCTGGAATGAATGCATCGGGCCCGAGCGGAAGAGGAAGTGTGTGTCCTCTCCCATCCGGAACTCGCCAGCGCTAAAGTTGGCAATCACCCGGTGGACCCGTAGGAAATTCATCCCAATTATCCCGGCCGCTCCGATATCCGCCACGATCGCCTCTGTCAGATACACCTTGTCCCCAAGGGTAATAGGCAGATCGATGATGCCATGGATACGGATGCGGTTGTCTCCCGCTCCGTAGAGCTTGTACGGTCCGGGATCTCGCAACTCGAGGTTGTGGAGTGCGGGCTCCTTCCTAAACGTTCCGGCGGCCACGAGGGTCACCTCCGAGCCTGAGTCTATGAGGAACCGGACCGGCTCCCGTCCGAAGGACAGGGGCAGGTACCAGCAGGGGTCCCTCACCAGCGCGCAGGTCGGGCGATACCTTTCGCACGCGCTGGGCTCATCTACGGAGTCCTCGCCATCCGCCTCAGCCGCGGAGGAGCTAGACTGGTCTCCAAGGACTACTTCCGGAGAAGTCATATCTACTTGGGGTCCGTCCTGCTCATCAGCGGGTGGGGCGGCATCGTTTGCCACCGAACAACTATCCCCGGACGCAGTGTTGGTCGCCACCACGTCCGGATCTAGTTTCCCTGCCGCGGGTTCCGATTCTGCTGTCCCGGAGGACCAGACCGGAAGGAATTCCTCCGTTGCGGGCCAGGGAGAGCTCCCTGGTATCCGCGCGACCGCAGGCGTTCCAACAACTCCGGACACTTCATCCAAAAGTGTCCCTGCTTTCCGCAGAAGTAGCAGGGACGGTTCTGAGCTGGTCCGGAGGTGAACGCGCAACATTCTGCGGCTCCCGGAGCTTCGAGCCCGGCGCAGTGCGCAATCATCTGCGCGGCGCCGAGGTCGTATTCCTCTATGTCGCACTCGTCCGAAGGCGAGCGCGGCGCGGCGACCGGTGCCGCATGTGCGGGCGCCCCTGTAGAGGGTGCCGGCGCACTAACCCACTGCTGGGTAGGTTCCCTGGCGGGTTCCCGGACGACCGGGTCCTGCCACGGGGTTACCTGCGATGCCTTGACCGGAGGAGGAGTCGCCACCTGCGCGGGTACAGCCGAGGCCGGAGCCGAGGCTGGAGGCAACTGTCTAGGACGGACAGCCATCTCAAGCGCAAGCGCGGAGTCTATCGCCTCCTCCATCGATCGCTTTTCATGTGTGGCCAGCCCGTACGCTAGGTGGTAAGGCTGGCCATCGATGAACTGATCGATCAGCATCGTCTCAAACCGTCTGGAGTCCATGTCCGGAAAAGCTCTCCGGCCGAGTATGCGTAAGCTGTACGCATAGTCTGTCACGGACTCAGTCGGCTGGCGGATACGCGCCTTGAACTCTCGTTCAGACTGCCGCCGATTGGTCGTCGGCGGGAACAGCAGGCGAAGTTGACGAGCAACCTCGCCGAACGTCACTGTTCCCACCGGCAGACACGGCATCACGCGGAGAGCTTTCCCTTCCAGGCTCCCCGCGAGGACGTGTCCAGCTTCAGGCTGGGACCATCCTTCGTACACGGCGGTACGCCATACCTGGAGCAAGTAGTCCTCCAAGTCGGCGTTATCCCCGTTGAACCGTTTCCGCCACGAAGAGTGGTCGGGCCCGTCATCGCGTTTGCTACGCGCCCGACGTGCGGTCCCGGCTCCGGGGTCGTCCGTGTACTGCGGCAAGTTCCGCGCGCCGCGGACATAGGAGCAGGGAAGCTCACGTTTGCCGCCGGGATCATTCCCGCTGAAAACCCACTCTGGCTAGGTGCGGGCGGGGCTCCCATCGAACCTACTGGGTAGGCTCCAGAAGGGGCGGCAAAGCTTGGGGCCGAAGCCGCCTGTTGCCACTGCCCGTCCGACACACTGTACGTGCCAGGGTAAGTCGACCACGCGGCTTGCGCTCCAACCGTCGGAACGGTCGACGCGGTCGCCAACGTGGTGCCTCCGAGCCGCGGGGCAGGCGCGGGTCCCATTGCGGGGGCCACTGGCACCTGCGGACTCGGCAGGACTTGGGGAGGGGCTACTGGCCCAGACATCCCCGGACTTAGGGTGACCGACGGGTCAACGCTCGAATGCAGCTGATTCCGCTTGAACAGTACAAGCGCCTCGGATATCAGCCACCTCTCCCTCTCCGTCAAAGGCCCCGAGTTGCCTTGTGACAGCGGAGAAGGGGAGCGGTTCCGCCGGTCTGATCGTCCCTGATGGGGCGACCGGGCGCGGTCATAGCGCCCGAGGGGGGCCAGCTCGCCAAGTGCGTCGGTGAGCTGATCCACCACACTGCCCGGTGCGGACCGACCAGAACCCATGCCGGAGGCTCGCGAGGGAGTCCACCCGGCCGGGTGCGGCATCTGGTATGACTGGTCCGCTCGTCCAGAAGGACCCGCATGCATTGGCGCTCGATTCCGGACGCTCGAAGGCGTCTTATGGAAGGGTGCCGTTTGCCACGGATCTGTTCTGGGCACGGGCGGGCGCGGCGTAGAACCGTTGCCAGCTCCACCCACCGCGCCTAACACGTCAAGGTCCGGCCTTGACGGCAACTCCTGCTGCGGCCCCGCGGGGCTCGACCCTACGTCCGAAGACGGGGCCAGGGACGCCGGAGTCGTCTCCGCGGACGGGGTCTTGTCCACGGAGGTTTCCGCGCGTTCCTTCCGGCCACCGGAGTCGTCCGGAGACGTCTCACGGTGGCTGTCGCGCGACCGGGTGTGGTCCGCGACATTTCCACCCTTATCCCTCCCCTTGGATTCATCGGCCTTATCTTTGGCCTTATCTTTCTCTTTAGTCATTTTTCGAGACGTCCTTGAGGAGCGGGCGATCCCCAGGGACTAAGGAGGCTACAACACTGTGACGGTAGGCTGCGATGGAACACTGTCGGACTGATCCTGGTCACGGCACCAATGTAAAGTTATTGACTACCGTCCGCTCTTCGGGATCCTCGAGGATAGTCCTCTCTCATCCGAGTCCTTGCGGACGCGCATCCGCTATTCCGGATCCTCGCGGCAGGGCCGCTCACCGGAGGTCGCGGCGGACACGGTAACTACTTCATCATTAACGGTAACCAGGTAACAGCCCACCCGACACTCCCAGGCCTACGGACACCGTTCAGAAACTAGTTCATCCCTACGGTGTTAACTGGCGGGGCCTGGCGAGCCGCGGTCTGCCTCGGGGACGGAACCCCGTACAGTCCGACATGCTGGCCAGAGCCTCTGTCACATGTCCCGGGAAGGGAGAGAGCTGGCGATCCACAGGGCCGAAGGCCCCCGAGTCAGCAACTCGTCTCTCCCAGCCCGGGCCTCCCCACGGAAATCGTCCCCAGGGCTCTAGGAGCCCACTACTCAGACCCAGGGAACACAAAGCTCATGGCGAGCCTCGTGTGCGTCCTAGTCTCGATCTTGGACAATCTCCTCGAACGAGTCGCTTCCAGTGTATATATAATACACCAGAAACTGCAGGGCGCACGCGAGGTTAAATCGATCCATTGTTATAGTTTACTGGAACGTAAATTACAATACGTCGCCGTGGCAACGCACGCTCGAACGGAGCATGTCAAAACAAGGCCAAGTACAGAAAGACCACATAAATGGCTTTTATGTTTACAATCACCTGCCGCGTGCTTAGGGCAAAATCGCCACATATACAAATATTATTCACTCGGTGGTATTCTCACTGTAAGGACACTCCTGATTGGACAATTTGTACCAGTGGGAATACCACCGACTGAATAATATATACAACTATTATTCACTCGGTGGTATTCCCACTGTAAGGACACTCCTGATTGGACGATTTGTACCACGTGACAATCCTGCATACTCAATGTTGGACGGCGAAAGTCTATATCGGACGGCAAAAATGTATATTGGACGGGCGGGTGCTTATCAGCAAATCAGAGCGTGTGTTAAATTTGGGTTTTCCCCACTCTGGGTTTCTCCTACATTCATTGGTAAATAATATAGCAAATGTTGGATGTTGAGAGTCGTCCAATATACAGTTTACGGGATTCAGAAATGTCATATTGACCTCGGCTGCGCCTTGGCCAATATGACATTTCTTCATCCCGTAAACTGTATATTGGACTCCTCAACATCCAATATTTGTATAATATATACATTGACAATAAAAAGAATGTTGAAGGGGAGAATGTTGTGTGATATCATAGAAATTCAACCTCACGGAATCAAATGACAGTTGTGTACAATACAATTATATATTCCACATGGTCTTCTAAAGGCAGTGTACATCTAGTGATACGTAAGCAGCTAAGCTTACCAATAGATTCATCTACACATGAATTATGCCATTTTTAATGATAATAGGTCAGTGCTTGACTAGATTGAGGTATTGTTTATGCACCTATATATTATGATTGATAATAAGTACCACCAATATCACTTGTGGGATTCCAGGCATAAATAGAATCAATCGATATTCGCGAAAACTAAAAATGTACTAAACCAAATAACACTGCATGGTGACCAAGGACTGATATTCTGTCCGTATGATCCAGTATATGTTGACATCGTATCCTTTTCGCCATAATGTAACGCCACATTATACTACACTTCTGTGTAACAACATTGCAACACACAAAGAACGTCAACGATTGGTCGAAATGGAGAATATCACATTTTACAATACCGTGCACATTATAAAAGCTGCCATCGATTAATTCTGTATGGTAAATACACTATGCATTGAGTAACCACTTCAACTCATTCTTAGGGTTTCACGTCGCTTTGTTTGTTTGCTAAGAAAACGAATTCATTCACAATATGGCGACGATGTCATCTTTGAAACAAATTATTCCACAAACAAAAGCACAAAATTTGAATCAACATCAGCAAATATTTTTTGTTCCAATAATTTTGGATCAATTATCCCATATGCCAGACAGTACTGTTCAATATTCTGTAGATATGATGACATTCTCTTGGACGATGGACTTATTTTCGCCTGGGCAACATCGAGTTGGCGGTGTCTAATCGCTCCACTCATAATGAGAACGCACAGGTAATGCTTTTAACGAAATATAACATACCTACAACTCTTAACATTGTGATAGAATCGTCATACTCCGTTAAATTGGAGATACTACCGCAAAAATGCATATCTCATATTCAAATTTGTCTGGCGCACACCAAAAAAAATTGCATCCGGTAACATTTAAATTTCAATATAATTTCAGTTAATCCCACAATAATCTTACGTTTGCATACTTGATAACTACGTAATGAATTAATGAAATGGAAGGATATCATGAACCATCCTCTTATGGCTGATCGATTTACATGTACATGTACATGGTACAATATCGAGTGACCCATTATTATACTGCTCATACGTGTAACTTCAACCACTTAACATGGCAAAATTGTGGCAAAATATAATAATAATCATCATCATACCTGTTTAGTGCGCTGAAATATTAATTACCATCATATCTGTTCAGTATGTGTTTTAAAGTTTGGTTTTATTATGAACTCCATAATATGTGGATTGGCATTTCCAAGTACAAGAACATGAATATTCATAGGTGAAGAAAAATCTAAGTCTGGAGAAAGTTAGCACTCAAAAGCAATACCTAATATCGTTGGTGTTTCTCATACAAAGCCCATCTCCCCATAAATTTGGGATCCATTGTAATGTGACAGATATGGCAGATGCTGTTTCGACTGTGTAAGACATGGTATTCCCTCAGGTGACATTAATCTCGTCATAAAGTTTGAAACTATGACATACCAATTTAGTATGTTGATGAATTATGTAACAATGCCGCACGATGAACGGTCGAGTTATAATATATGCACCCTGGAGGTTTTAGTTGGACGTTTGTGGTACTAATTGAAATCGGTATATTCGTTCAGTTGATGTGGGAATAATCAATCATGTATCTTCTGGTTATATCGTGTGGTTTGGTCGGGTAGAGCCTTTCAGGAAACTCAACGAATCATTACAGAGCTGATCGTAGCCCACATGTTGCTCTCGGTAAAATGTTGTCTGACTAAAATTTGCCAGTGATGCATTGTTTGGAGAAAATACTTTTTTAATGAAACAACTAAAGCAGTACAAACTACGACACGAACGATATAAAAAAAAACTCTCTCGTCTCTTTCACCACTGACACTAAAGTGTGTTTCATTACTTTTTGGTGCACTATATTGTTAGTATGATAGAGGAATTTGGAGGTGAATGACATTCTCAGAAGCGAGCGTGTTCAAGATGAAACTTGATTGCATATTTCCGATGTCCCTGACCCATCAGCTCCCGAGTAACTGAAGAAACCTCAGAGAGCGCGACATCCAGGTTTCGATGTCAAAAAGCTATTATCACCGGATTCACAATGTCATCACCGAAGTCTCTCGGGGCCAATAGATCTGGGTCGGGTGCGTGCCATCGGAAACACGTATCATGCTATTACAAGGAAACAGTTTGAAACAGAGCTATCATTTAAATATCAGGGTTTTTATAGTGTGCCTTTATATCTTTTTATTTCGTACCGTGTGTACATAAAATCATGTCAAACAAAGCAATACACTATATATTCGACTCAATCAATATTGCATTTTGAGACTGTTTGGTGCCTGAGGGAGGTGTTCTGCACTTGCATTCGAAGGTGACATTGTTCGTCACTGACGCTGCAGAAAAGATGCCTTCTTAGAACACACCTGCCTTGCGAATATTTATGATATTTCATTATAACTGCTAGTTTACATAATATGAAGTATGAATCACTAGCCTATCATAATATACATGGCAGTTCCATGCTAAGTGCAAGACAAGTTCCAAATTAGAAGAGACGCGAGGATTATTTCTATGTCATCGTAGCAAAGCATTAGGATGGATTGCAAATAAGAAACCAGCTGCAGAGACTGCACCGAGCAAATTTTCACCTGAAACTTCGTTAATAACTGAGACTTATACCTATTGATCATGAAACGAGACATGATTTCATAAATATTTTCACATGAATTGTGCAAATTGATGATCAAAAGCATCATTCTGACGCGCGTTTGCGAAACAAGTGTAAGTATCTCCAGCCCGACATCAACTCATTTGCCTTCTGGCTTGTGATTGGGTACTTTTTTACTTGTCATGTATCTATTCCATGGGGTTAGTTTCGGATTTCTAAATTATTTTCATAGGATGTTGGGCAGTTGTATACTAATTCCATCAGGTGTACAGTAGAAACAACTACATCTAACACACTGTCTGCCCCTGATGACGCCAGTGTGTCTTTGGATAAACTATTTGGTCGGGCTTTGTTTCTATTGCAAAATCCATTTTACGTTTCTTATTTACATCATCAAAATCTGATTGTATTGGTGGTAATAGATTGATACTTACATTCATACCACTGGGTCGGTGTCACTGCTGGCGAACGTTAAATCTGTCCCCGAGGATACCATCAACTCAGTTGCCTTCTGGCTTGTGATTGGGTACTTTTGTACTTGTCATGTATCTATTCCATGGGGTTAGTTTCTGATTTCTAAATTATTTTCATAGGTTGTTGGGCAGTTGTATACTAATTCCATCAGGTGTACAGTAGAAACAACTACATCTAACACACTGTCTGCCCCTGATGACGCCAGTGTGTCTTTGGATAAACTATTTGGTCGGGCTTTGTTTCTATTGCAAAATGTATTTTACGTTTCTTATTGGCATCATCAAAATCTGATTGTATTGGTGGAATAGATTAATAATTAGATTCATATGTTGTAGATATGTACGTTTTGTTGTGCGGATATTATAAACGGGCGAATATTATGGAGTGGT
This sequence comes from Terebella lapidaria, assembly GCA_949152475.1. NCBI lineage: Eukaryota > Metazoa > Annelida > Polychaeta > Terebellida > Terebellidae > Terebella > Terebella lapidaria. Next base: position 77,901,331 of record OX424555.1, read on the forward strand.
AAACATAAACAGTGTGGTTATTATAAACGGGGTGAAAAACTATGAGGTGGTAATTATAGACGACGTGGATGGATTGCAAATGAGAGACCAGCTGCACCGAGCTACCTTTGCATTCATTCATAATGTAGACACGGAGGTAACAAGATAGGCAAGATTGCGCAAATTTTCACCCGAAACTTCCACAACGGGGTTTTTTTTATACCCATGAATCATTAACCGAGACATGGTTCCATAAATATTTCCACACTAATTTTGTAAATTGGAGATCAAAAGTATCATTTTTATGCACGACATCCATATCCTGGAGATATGTACGTTTTGTTGTGTGACCATGGTATAACTACACATATGACTGGACTTTCTTCGAGAATAATACAATGAGCTGGGCAAATGATTTCATCAGATCATGAACTCCACCGTGACGGAATTACATATCATGCCTACATCAGCAAATTCTACTTCTATTATATTTCATACTATCACTGACATAAACTGATATGACTTACTCATTATATTCTTAGTATGTGTCTGACAAAATATCACTTCCAATTTTTAATATCAATCTTGTTCATCGTGCTTGCTGGGGTTATAAATCGTCGTGACGGAATTACTTGGATTGACGTTATTATATGTCCGCGCAATGTCTAACGTATTTTCTATCTAAAAAACTGGTGTTTATAGCACGGAAAATAACCAACTTTTCGGAACAGTTGGTACTGTAGTGATTTGAATATACCGTTTACCACATTACGATCGAAGTGGACATTCATATTCCTACCAGTTTATATGACTCATAGTAATTCTGTCACGTGACAGAATTACAAGTGGTGAAATTCTGTCACGATTCTCCGAAATTCATTCATTGTCAGCAGGCAATAGCCTGGCATCTTACAAGCACAGGACCAAGAATTATGTAGCTTGTCGGCAGGATGGTATTATTTCAGTACACAGTAATTGAAGTTCTAATACCCTCATTTTTAATGATTTTAAAATAGAACTTGCCACGATCCAGTACCCCCGTAACATTTGCTTTCATCATGAATTATACGTCCACGTTGCAGAGAACGTTTTCACATTCCTTGGAGCAGTAGGTTTGCCTTATCGTGCTGGACACAGTTTTTGTGTATTCCAACACTGAATGATCCACGATAATAAATGTATTTATAGTATCTCCAAAATAATATTCAAAACATTCCATTTAGTTACTAATATCTTGGAAAACGGGATAGCTGAAGAATGTGCTAACACAGAAGATGACAACATGAGTTCATGGACCCAAAACATAGTGATTTAATCAGTACTTTATTTCTACCGAATTTCAGTACGTAAACATTAATAGATACGGAAACAATATTGAATCAGTGCATTTACCACGGAATTTCAGTACAGGGAACAACATTTTCTAACTACATATTGAGTCATTACTCTTACCACGGAATTTTGGTACATCGACAGCACTCTACAACTTCTCTCTCAAAACTTCCCGATGTTTTGAGTTCACAGACATTTATAACAAGTGTATTGTTCGTCATCGTCGATGATGCCATACTCCTCGCCACAAGATTGGTGGCACCAGATATGGCATCGGCAACACTTGATCCACTCTTCCTGGCGCTTGAGATCAGTTAACTGACCGTACTTGAAATGGCAACGACTACATTCAGAAGAAGTACTGGATTTTTGCGTGCCGCGTTTCACCCTCCGAGATGATCGAGGTTTTTCTGTGTCAGATCCTTTGCTGTTAGGAATTTGAGAATCTGCCAAGGGAGAGGCATCCACAACTGAAGAGGCCTTCGTGGGTGCTTGTTTGATGGCAGCACGACGTAAAAGCACATCCCGGTGTTCAACGGCGTCCGTGTAATATTTGAGTTGGATGGTGGTCTCATTGACTGGTTTGAAGAAATGTGTGGTGATCGTTCCTGGAACTGTTTGGAGACCCTCCCAAAGGACATCGGTTCCAAGTTCTTCAAGACCCTTCAGGATGTCCTGTTCATTCATGACGATGACATGGATACTCGTGTCGCAGGTGAGAACTGCTTTTGCAAACGACGCCGCATCAGTTATGATGGCTGATCTGGTCATTATCAGACGGTGTGCCATCCTTTTCACATTCCCTCCAAGTCCATCGTTCGGGCCCTTGCCATGAGAGGTCGCGAAAAAGTTCCATGCAATTTTGTGGCTGTGGCGTTCTTCGAGTGTTTGCAGCAGGGCAAAGATATACTTGTTCTTATACTGACTTGAGGGCCCATCGGTCCACACATCGATCTTTTTGGCAGTTGGAAGGTCCTGGTTGATCAGATCTATGATTCGCATAGTGAATGATGCAACAGCGGTTTTCTCGTGTTCACGGAAGTCACTGACGATCACACAAGACAAATTCTGTCCCCTGTGGTAGATCATGATCGTGTATACTGTGATTTGCCTCTGTTTCCAGTGGGCACTCTGAATTTCATCCTGCCACAGGCAGGTGAAATTCTCTGCAAAATCCATTTGGAGCAAACAGCTGTGGCTGTCTAATGCCATGGCATCAGCTTTCGATTTTTCATATGATTGAGCTTGTCTCGACTTTATGAAAGTGTGCCAGAAGAACTGACTCAGCTGCTTGCATAGGTCATCAAATGCATCGGTGGTCGACCCCAGCTTTGGTGCCTTCTGCAAGAAACCATTTTCATCTTTCCACTGATACCACTTGAAGTTTGGTTCTTCTTCAACCTTATCGCGGAAGTTCTGGTGAAACAGCTTGCCATCTGAACAGACATCGCAGTCGTTGGCCATGCATGACTGGTCATCAGGATTGCATTTACACTTTGCAGTGAATGCTTCCTTGGAGTAGAGAGGAACTACATCAGGGTATTTGCGATGAAGGGCTTCCAAGAGTAAGAAGATGTTTTCATGATATTTGCAACCACACACGTTTTGGGGCATTTGAGACGACAACAGCACCCACTTTGGGCGCAGGGACGCAAACTTGGATTTGCCAATCTCCACACTTGGATTTTCAGCCTTAAAACAGCGGTATGTTTCAGCAACGGTCATGACCAGGTGTCTCTTCTGTTTCTTCAACTTGTTGCCTTCCTCGTCCTTAATGATGATACAATCGGCCTTCCCAGGCATCATGCGACTTACTGAGTCACTTTCGTAGAAAGCTGTTACTGGTGCTGCAACCTCTTGATCCAACCTGGCATATGACCTTGCATCAACCACTTGAGCATTCAGGAGATCAACAGCTAACGCTTTCAGCACGGTTTTCCGCTTCCTGGGACTTCGTGGTAGAGCCTTCAACACTCTGGATTTGGCTTTACAAAGTGCTGCCCTATTTCGATATTTGTGTTCGCTAGTTGTCGCTTCGTTGGCAACTGGGTCTGTGTCGTCCTCTTGGTGGCGATGTTTATGGACTGCCGTCTTAGTTCTCTCTCTCAGCTGTTTGAGTTGGGTTGGTGACATGTTTATCCTAGCTACTTTTTTTCTGTCCCTGTCAGATTTTTTGTACCTAGATGAACGTATAAGTAATAATAGATTCATGTTTCGACTTGGAAAATCGTAACGTGCAGATGACCTGAGTGTTAGCAATTTGATTCATGCTAGCTATATTGCATTATATATCTACCTCTCATATGCCGTAGGATCATTTCGGAGCCTCAGTCGACGCTCTCGCTGTCGCTCCGCGGCCGTTTTAACCATGCTGTTAATAAGGGAAATACGAAACAGTAAATAAGCGACAAGAATGAACGCGAAATCGTGCCACTCTCTCTGATTAGATTCACTGAATAGGTGTGAATAATGTCTGAAATGTCTACGAAGTCTATTGCCTTAAGTTATGTTTCAATAATATACCAACGCTGATATAACGTACTTTTGTATGTCTACATGTGTCTATCTAAATATTTATCTATATCTTTGTTTACGTCTACATGTATATCAGAAGAAATAGTCTTTTACTATCACAGTAGCGTTAATTGTGTGTGGTATACATTGCAGTTACTTCATAGGGTCATGTGGCGTGACGGAATTACATTGCATGTAATTCCGTCACATTGCACTTCGTAATTCCGTCACAGGGCTTTGTTTAAAAAAAAATAGACCGTTATTTTTAAATATTTATTTTTTATGGGTAGTACACCTTCTAAACTCGTTACGAGAACTACTCTGGGGGAATAAAGGTCAAAACTTAAGGCGCTACGAAACTAAAATTTGTAAAAATGTGACGGAATTACACTCGGCCTATTATATTTTTTCTCTGACAATAATGTCATGTGTTGTTCACCAAGACGGAATAATAACACACACTATGTACCTTCAAAATCTATAGTTCATGCCGATCAAATTGACATATTACATGCGTGGCAGAACCAAATTAATTTGGCGATGCAGTTGGATGAAGATTGTATGTTTACCTGACACGTGCGAGCGTCTCTCGGTGCGCTGAAAACCTTCGTATCTGCGCATGCGCAATGAAACGTAAACGCGAAAACACGAACTGCTAAAATCGTAATGCGATAGCATACAGTCTAAGGAACATTTCAATACCACATATGCCCACAACCATGGACTATTCAACATTGACATTTTTGTCTCATTTTCCATGGAAATCATGAGATGCCTTGGTGCACCCAGAAACTCACATGTTACCTTTACTACCTTTACTTGTCAATATCACAGCACTTGGAAAATGTTGACAATCAGACATCAACGTTATTCAGTGGAAAAAAGTCCTGGTCGGTGATCCTTGATCAGCGTGGTGAATTCTGGTGTCGGATGGGTGTGTGCATATTAATGATTTTGTTACCTTTATACTCAAAAAGATGAGTTGATCGAGGGCTTGCGCATTCCAGTTTCCAGATTTTAATATGCAATTAAACCTTCATATTAAACCCTTATCAATAGTATGCAATTGCTTTCAGCATGAGATCGCGGGTGATTAAACAACCCTTCACCATCAATAGACTGAACGAGTATTGAAGAGAGCAATGTAGATTTTTATATGTACAGTGGACAGAAAATAATTGACAATCTATTGCACTGTGTGACATCATAAACAATGGCACATCTGTATATTATTGAATCTTTGTCAAGTCATCTGTGACCTCAACTTGTTGTTGATATTGACAGGCTGCATGATATTGTATCTCAACATGCATCTGTTTCGTGCGACAATCTCAACATATCCACTGAGTTTATAAAGACCGTCAGATGTTCACAAGTAATGTTACATGCCTTCTGCAGTTTCGTCACGAATCGATTCCTTACAAAGTATACATCACATACAATTTTTGCTGCTGGTATAGAGTACAGTATTTACGTGTGTAGTAGGCCTGCCACAATTAGCCGATAAAGCCCACGGATGAGGAACGGATGATACTTTTTGCAATCCGTTGGTATGCGTTGAACTGTATTCGTTCCATGTCTTGTTTCATCTGATAGATCATTCCCTCTTCTGATGATCTCCGCTTCATGCGGAGGAGAGTTACCGGGAAAAATATTTCGGTTCTTCATGAATTATCAATCTGTTTTATCCGTATGTCACCGGAACAAAAATGTATATTGGGCGTCTATTTACTACCACTCGCTAAATTTTGTACCCATAAACGTGTATCTTGTATATATTCACTGTACATTACCTCCAGTGTGTAAACAAAAGTTCATGTCAAGGCCAGATAAAGTATATCACACCTTATTTTATATGTTCGAATTCTGTGCATATACGGTGTGCCCCGTGATGTGGGCGGCAGCCACCCCTTTTTCAATATCATGAGTGAAAGGGGCTACCTGTCGGGACGGATAAGTCCCTGATGACATCACATGTACATGATGACGTCAGGACAGAACTGACTCTCGAGGATTGTCCACAGGGTAAAAACAAATTCGGGGAAAAAATCAGCATTTTGAGCAAATTTTATTCATTCTTGACTAGCAGAACTTGTAATCGGTCACCCCTGTATACATGCTATTTTGTGCTTTGTTCAGTGTGTATTCGTTTTATACTATCATGGCCGTTCCTTACTTATTATGCGTTCAGTGGTACCCATTCTTGACCACTACATATCCGCTGTATACCTGGTTTTCAACCTTCAAATGATCGGAATATATCCGTTGGTTGTCAGTTACAGACACCAATTTCAGTTTTCATTGCCGATGACCACCAAACTGATATTTTTGTATTCGTTAGGCGTGTGAAACTAAGTTTAATCAGTGTATCTTCATTAAGGCAAAGTATAAAGTTAGCCCAAGGGTCAAGAAAGGATACCAGATCGGCTTAGTGTTGAACCACATTTATAAAACCAAAATTGCCGTTTAGACCTTTCAAGGTCACTGAAAGTTAAATTCAAGATCACCATTGAAACCGCAATAATATATATGATTCCCCATTTGAATGCGCCAATATTCAAACTCTATTTTGAAGTGCTCTTGGAGTTTACATTACTCCATACAGCTCCCATTATGAAAGAAAAATTGAGTGAAATTTTTCAAAAAATATCCAAAAAAAATTCTCAATGGCAAACAATTTTTGTTTCGCTGACCCATCGAAAAATCAAAATGGCCACCATGCGCAGACCAGCAATTCAAGGGCAACAAAAATTACAAAGGTCTACATGGGGAGTTTTACGCATGAATTAAAAAAAAGTTATCAACAAATTTTGAGAAAAATGGCCACCAAAATATCCAAACGTGGACGTTTTTCGTCAAAAACGGCCAATATTTTGAAAAAAAAAATTGAAATTGAAAAAACTATTATATTACCGTCCTCTTTTTGTACAAAATTACAGGAAGATTCAACCATAAACTTCAAAGATAAAAATGTAGACGGACGACGGATGCAACGCCATGTAAATAGGTCATCGGATCATACTGCCAGTTACCTAAATACTATATTGAGTTATGCCTAAGTCACATTTGCACAGGCGGTTGGTCGATGTCGGGACATCGGTGGTATTTACCGATGTTCCGGCCGTCGGTGATAGTTTGTCAGGCGTCTTTTCCATATCTTTCGAGTGGTCATGAAACCACCAGACATTGTCCACCGATCACCGCTACATTCATCTATGATCACGTGTCTACACCGTGTCCGTTCAAATTCGAAGAATTTCAAGAAAAACTGACCAACCAACGATGTCCTATTGGAGACCGCATGATACCTGCTCGGTAACCGTCTGATATGTACAAATCGGCCGATTATCTGAAGGGCACCTTCCGGACATTCATCGGTGCCCGGCAGGATACAACGTGGTGATCTTCTGGGGAGCTACTCACATTGATCGGCCGAAAAAAATTGGTCGATCCCCCTCGGGATCTGGTGGGCATCTGAAGGGGCTCTGGCCGGTCACCGACAGGCATGCTAGGGATTCACTACCGATGTCACTCTGCGTTATTTTCTCCCGATGCCTCCACCGACGTATCTACGATCGACAGATGATCTTCCCATGCTCGGTGGGTGACCAGCCGAAATGGTCAAATTTCAGCCTTTCTTGGCATCGTATCCTAATCGGCGTAGGAATCGGTGTAAATGTGACTTAGGCATTAGCAGCTGGCTTCTGATTCACTGGAAATTGATCTATGTATAATACACGACGACCATTACGAGTACAGCTCGCCCACATCATGTCTAAATTCCGCTACAAGCAAAGGTGCAATTGAGTTCGAGTTGACAGCTCAGTTATCGGTCAATAATCAAAAGGGTTCCAATGATGAACCTCAGCAGAAACTAGTGATATACACGGTTGTTACCACCATAGTGTCAAATAGCGAACATCATCACTTCCATACCACAATCAATGTCTGGTACCAGCAGCCTTTAGGAGATTAGTCAAAGTATAGCTTCACATACTTTGATTGCTTACACATTTACATGTCTGTACCTCGTCATCTGTGGTGTCACGTTTCGAAATTGCATTACTTAACTGTACTCGGTTGTGTCCTTTGTTTTATATCGTGTGATATCACGCGCTGTGTTTTTTTTCTAAATTAATTTTCTTTTAGCATTTCTTTGAACAAACTCGTTTTCTTCGAGCAAACTGGTAACATCGGACCTGAAAATAATATGTTTTCATATAAAACCAAGTGGTTTTGAAAAATAATATCGGCAATCTCGACGTGAGTTGCTACCACTAAATTGAAAATCGCTTTTCAACATACATGTATGTACATGTAATGTATGTAATGTACATGTATTTTCAATGTGCATGTATTTTCCCGGTTTCGTGCGGCACTTGATAGAGAGCGTTATTGGTGCTGGCGTGTTGTGCGACTTAAATATCAGGATATCTCAAACCATGTGAGCTGGTCAAAATTAATCAATTTATTCATTAAACAGTGGTGAGATTTATATTTGTGACAATAATATAATGTATATAATCAATCACTTTCGAACATGTGCCCCGGAAAGTGTATGCTGCTACACATATTTACCTATATACACAACAAAATTCGATGGGCGTCGAAATTTCTTAGACATCGCTGATAATTGCCTAACGATAAGCTAAAGTTGTGTTCATTTCATTCATCATCAAATATCCATGAAACCGTATAATATTAGCGATGTGGAATTATCGTTCCTTTGAGTTGGAGCATAAGTGCGTGGTCATTGACACATTTTTGTGTGTCAAGCATTGACGTGGATTACGAATGGGACATAATGCATGAAAGCGCGAGGTGAGCAGCTTATTTGACCTCGTTCCAGGAATCCGAAACCCGCTTGCCCAGGGACTCTACGACCACGTGAATACACGCAAAGCTTGATGGGATGCACATCACTATACCATGGATTGCACTTCAGTGTTTGACAGCCATTCTTCCTCCATCCGTCAGGCTTCAACGTTCTTCTCAATCCACTTAGGCTCTCGTCACCCCGTCAGTCACTGCTGAACGAAATCCTAAAGTGATAAATGCGCAAACAACCACTCTTCATCTTTACTGTACCTGTGAATGAAAAACATGTCACTCCCGATATATCACACCTACTGAATGAACAAAAAAAGACATGATTTATGCTCTTGGAATAACATACGAGTCAGATTGCAAGAGAGCAGTTAGCTCAGAGAATACCGATTCTGGTGGTCAACGTTTCATTTTTTTATCCCAGCTCTGGTGTCACTTCGATTTCATTTGCAGAAGTATGCCATACAAAACCAGTTGATGCCTTTGGTATACTCAAAACTGAAACAAAGCAGAATAGATTATCATATCCAGAAGTATTCAGACTTCAAGATTGATATGGCCAAAATGTGAAATACACAAAAGTGGATGAGTTACGTCTAGTCAGAGCTGCGACTGCTTCAGTCAGTGAACACCAAGGCATAACACAGTTGATGAGAGGGGTGCAATCAATGTAGTAAGATCAATAACTCAAGGCAGACGATGTGCAATACATAAAGAAGACTGTTGGAGAGACTTGTCAAGTCTCATGGACGGTCAGGAGAACAGGAGAAACTGGACCTATCGGAAACTTTGATACCTGTCAGCGATGGGCTGGATCAACACATAAACGTGCTCAGTTTGTGAACATTACATTTGCGTGATGATCTTTTGGTGGCCCTGAGGCCAGCAGAAGTATGGATGAGTGAAAGAAATTTTCAAAGAGCTACTGAAACACTATATGGCCTTCTCAACCCAATTGATATGCCAGACAAGCTAAACTGTAATAAGTGAAATCAGGTGCTGCTCCTCCTCATAAAATCGAGAATGATGTTGCGAATAACTCGAGAAAAAAGGCAAGTACAATATGGCAATGCCTTTCTCCATGTTTTTCAGGATATCGTATGAAAGTTCAAATAGATTACATACAGGATATATGAAGTGTGCCCTTTGACGGTTTAGTATACGGCAGAGGATGGAACAATGAGCGTCCGAGCAGACATCGTCCAAGCTACAGGAATCACCCTTCGAGATAGAACAGTCATCGTCCAAACTAGAACAGCCGATGTCCGAAATGGAGCAGTCATCTTCCGAGCAGACATCGTCCATGCTAGAGGAGTCACCCTCCGAGCTAGAGCAGTCATTGTCCCAGCTAGAACAGCCGTCATCCGAAATGGAGCAGTCACTGTCCGAAGTATAGCAGTTACTGTCCCAGCGAACATTCTCCAGACTAGAGGAAACACTCTCTGAGGTACAGCAGTTGTCCAAGCTGAAACAGTCATCATCCAAGGTAAAACGGCCATTTTTCGCGATGGAACTGCCAACGTCCGACCTAGAGCAGTCATGGTTTGAGTCATACCGTCTAAGCTTGAACAGTCCCCTTCCGAGATTGAGCAGTCACTGATGCATCCATCATCCAAGCTGGAGCAGCCATCGTCCCAACTGGAGCAGCCATCCTCCGACCTAGAGCAGCAACCGCCCAAGATCGAGCAGTCAATGTCAAGCTCGGAAACACCCCCCAAGATCCACCATCTTGGATGTAGCAGTCACCCTCCGAGATGGAGAATTCACTGGAGCAGTCATGGTGCCAGCTAGAGCAGTCCCCTAAGCAGTCATCGACCAAGATAGATCAGTCACTGTCCAAGATGGAGCAGCCATCATCCGAGAGGGAGCAGTCACATCTGAGATGGATCATAACCATCTGAGATGAAGCAGTTGTCGTCAAAGCTAGACCAGTTACTGCCCAAACAGTTATCATCCAAGCTGGAGCAGACCTCGTCACTACAGTCATCGTCCAAGAAGGAGCAGTCACTGGAGCTGTCATCATTCAAACTAGAGCAGCTTTGGTCCGAGCAGTCATCATCAGAGTCACTGGAGCAGTCATCGTCCGAGCTGGAGAAGCCATCGTTAATGAATGAACACCTGGAGCAGTCGTTATCACAAGATGTGTTTGAGACTGAACCAGTCTCTGGTACCAGCAAGGCGTCACGCACAACGCCTCCCATACCACACATGATGGTCCAAAAGTGTCTCAAACACCACAACTAATTATAGGAAATGTTCAGAAGAAAACTGGTCAGCCAGATGAAACGCATGGGTCCGGATATGTATTGGATGGACTGAGGCAAATGTTGATAAGAAAGAATTGTTGTGGGGAATGCCCAGAATAGTTTTTAATTATCGTCATGTCACATATTTCACTACTGCACTGTGAAGTTTGAGGATATCTACATCATGTACATGCATGTATTGGTAATGAAATAATGTTCCAGGATTATGTTTTCTGGACATTGCTGCAACTATCTCAATCACTGATTCTAAACAATGCCTTACTGGTTTATGGTCTCCAAAGCGAAATGAACAAGTTCAGGATAGTGCTTCGGGATACATAATGTCAATCAACTCCAAGTGTGAAGAAAACACACACGTCACTCACCGGGAAGCCTCTCGACGAAAACCTGCAACACTTCTGTGAACTCTCTGGGGAGGAAACGAACCAAGTACTTAGACAACTTTTCGTCGCTCATAAGGTCTGGTGGCTCATCAAAATGTGGCTTTCCTCCATTTAGCGAACTGTCTTTATTACTGCTGCAGAGCATCAGAAAATCTTGTCAAAACTGCATCAAGCAGATTTCCAATCTTGGTTATATTGTACATTGGGAACCCATTGCTGAATTTGCTTGTTTACTTATCTCAACCTGAAATCTGCGGTCATTGGATTTATTGGACATGATCAACGACTTATTCTGACATGATCAACGAAGAAGCATTGGAGCTGATCTGTGTGTGCTGTCTCCATAAAAAACTAAAATGCTGCACACTGCACTCCGACTTACTACATAAACACTAATATAATATTTCAAAGATGAAATCATCTTTTGCTGTTCGATCGATCGTTTGTTGTTGAAGAAGTTCTTGCCGAACAAATAGCTAAAATGGCTCGCTTGTAATAACTTGATTGATGCATCACATGTACTGCATAGATTTGATGGTGCACCTACACAAGGTATAGGGGACTCTATCACAAGCAACATTCACCCATTGGCGTGTTCCAGTACCATCATATTCTGCACTAGACTGTGCCGACCGCCTTGTATATAGATCAACATACACAGGTTCTTCGACATTAACTTTCAGTGTATCACTCTGAATACCTTGATTTTCAAAGTGACTGTACTCGTCACTTTATTGCTTCTCACATGCCAGAAACAGACGATGTCGTTCTCCAGAGATAGCTTGTACAAACATAGCTTGTATAATCGGTGTTTCTTTGCCTCTCTGGTTCCTGTTGTCCTTCCTGTTTCATCAATGTCCGTAACCTTTATTTTGGTTTTGGTAACGTTAACTTTGCAATTTGGGAATAACTGTTCTGCCATAAATGGACTTTCTGTGAAAGGACATTGGTAGCATTCTTTGTAAATGATGGCTTTCCTTTTTGCTACAACATGTTTGTCTATGCTGTCCTCATACATGTACTTGTCATGCATATATTTATGGGCTTTATCAATTTTCTGTATGATTATGTGCACGAAGAAATACAAATACTTGTAGTGGATGCCTTCGACATCTTTTTAGCTCATCAGAGATGAGCAATAGGGATCCAAATGGCGAAATGTCCGTCCTTCCGTCCAGATGGACAGAAAGTAAGAAAACAGAAGAAAAAATCCAGCACGGGTCGGATCGGCACACGGTCATTTGTGAAGGTGTAAAATGTTCATCTCTATCAGTTACAATGCCAATGGATGCGTGTAGAAGATTAATTTGTTCGAGAAATGGCAATTTTCTTATGATTTTGTCGCTCTCGGCCTCAGTTCTCTTAATATTGGCCCGATCGATACTTGGTTGTCTGTGCGCTCTCATTGGCTGGCCTAGATATGACGTTGGGCGTGTATGTAGCAAGTTTCGATGGAATCATACAATGATTTGCCTCCTCTCTCGCCCCTTCCCTAACAAACTTGTTTGTTAATTGCACGTCCATCCCTTCGCACCCTGTACCCACCGCTTTCAATTCCGCCCCCCTCCCTCCACCCGCTTCCCCCGAAACTAAAGTCAAGTTCATCCATCAGAGAAACACGCTTTTTGGTCGTAGTTTCGTTTCAGATAATCGGATCAACTTGAAATTTTGTGCGTCTCAATTATGTAACATGCGGTAATTTTTCACCAAATTTCAGAATTCTATCTAAAAAATTGAAAGCTTGGCCATCTGACCAAATGGTAAATTTCAGTCCAAAATGGGATCAAGTAAATTTCAACAAATTCGCGGCTGTTATCGTATTAATGTCCGTACATGATGAACCTATTGCGTCTTTTTATTTGGATTCAGAAGGCATACTCAGTGTATATTAAGCAAATATGTTTATACTGAAGCAACATATAACTCGTATATCGAAAAAAAGTTGCTGTTTTTTGTCCACGCTGAAATTCCATGCTGGGCTGGAATTTGACATTGGGTTAGATTGCCAACTTTTTTCAATTTTCGAGATAGAATTCTGAAATTTGGGAAATTACAGCATGATACCCAATTAACACACACACAATTTCAAGTTGATCCGATCATTCGAAACAAAACTACGTCCAAAAAGCGTGTTTCACTGATGGATGAACTTGACTTTAGGGTTGAAGTCCCTGCTAAAACTTGAAATTGGCAGGGGCCAGAGCAGGGCCAAACCAAGGAAATAACTAATATCGATCGAAAATACACGTTCAGCCGTGGAGCAGTCACGGTGGGTAAGCAAATCATAAAGTTCGGACATTTTTTATGCATTATCTGGCTGAAACTTAGAGATATATAATTCAGGCTGGTTCGTCCAAACCACACTATTACTCCACAAATTATCAAATTGACAATATTGATTTTAATTGAAAACGTCGTGCCCAACAACAGTTTTTTGTCTTTATCTTTCAATATGTCTAGGCCTACAGGTTTCTTGTCTTTATCTTTCAATATGTCTATAACCACACCAATTCTTGTCCAACCTGTGTGAGGGTGTGCTCGGACGATCCGGATGAAATGTAAGTATCAATCTATTACCACCAATACGGTCAGATTTTAGTGATGCCGATAACAAACGTAAAATACAACATTTTACAATAGAAACAAAGCCCGACCAAATAGATTATCCAAAGACACGCTGGTGTCATCAGGGGCAGACAGTTTGTTGAATGTAATTGTTTCTACTGTACACTGGATGGAATCAGTATACAACTGCCCAATACCCAATTATTGACATATCGCAATTAACATATCCCAATCAATAAATCAGCATGTTCTACGAATATCGATTTGTCAACTAGAATGTGCCTGAACGTTATGATGGCTTACCCACGGTGAAGGTTAGGCCTGGACATCAAAACCGCATTACTCCTCGTGTGCAAATGACTAGATAACCCTGGATCTAGATATTTCCTACGACCATAGAAATAAAACTTCCTTGAAACTGACAAGATTCTAACTTACAGTTAGTAGTAGTAGTAGTGGTTTATAGTAACTAGTAGTAGTTACTTATAGGACGATCAAACTGACAACACTGGTATCACGGCCCACTCTTGCTGTCACCTCCAACTGCACCTTCATGTTCATTCTCTGATGAGCAAAGGACCCATGGTCCTCTAGTCTGCTGATCCAAGAACTTTATTCTGGCCTTCCCATCCATAGTCAGACCTCACAGCCTCGAAATTGTAGAATATGCTCAAATACTACAAAATCAATGGTCACAATGTTGCAATCACTTCGTTCCGCAGTTTCACTTTCCAACTTCTTTGCAGGACTTGGTTGTTGCCAAATGTGATCAACACATCTCCTTCAGGAAACGGCATACTTTTGTGTTTTGGCTGTATTCTATGAGCTTGACTCAAGATCTGCAAATGTTCAAGGGTTCAAGTAGTTCATTGACTAGAACTACAAGTCAATCACACTGTTATCAACTACCTCACCTTGCTTTATTATGAAACCACGGTCGGCACATTAGAGCTGAGGAGGAACAATCCTGTTCCATTTATGACTGACCTCTGGACAAGTATGCAGCGATACCCGACCATCATGTGTCACTATGTCACTGAAAACTGGGGGGTGAAGGCCATTAAAAATAATAGCAATAACAACAGACCAATGGTGCCAATAAATCAGTGGCAGCACCCCTCGTGTGGCTTGTTTTTCCTACACATTATAGTTGGTCGTTGATGATACTTGAAGATGCCAACAATCCCCAGAGCAGTAACCACGACACATGCCTGGTTGCACACTTCAATCACTCGGCCTTAGCACAAGTGTGCTGCTGAAATACCAGGAAACAGCAGACAGCTTGTCCAGGAAGTTCCAATGAGGTGGAACTCAACCTACCAAATGATTAGTCAACTGCAGCCGAAGGTCTCCGTTTGTGCTGTCATATTTCATGAGAATATGACCAAGGAAGCTGATCGATATGCATTTATTCTGGAAGACGCAGTTGGAGTAAACTAGATGAGATTGTACTTGTACTGGAGCCCGACATAAAAGCAACTGGGTTGCTTACAAAGGAAGACATACCCACCTGCCGAGGAATATACGTGACCATTCCCAGACTACTAGTTCGTCTGCATGTCGACAATTCGACAGTGCAATTAGGACTGATCTCTAGGACAAGTTAGCAGGTGGTCGACACAATCGGGTGTTGCTGAATGCAGAGGGAAGGACAGAGAACACACCACCAACGTCAGAAGTTTTCGTAGGTGCAGAACCCAGGACATAGTTCATCACACCTGCTCAGAGGGAAAATGCATGCTCATATCGTATCTCTGACGGACCCACAGGAACAACCAGGGCCCACAGACGTGTAAGAACCTTTAAAACAGGCATGAACATCACGTTCTGTTGAATCTAACATTGTAACTCCCGGAACTCCAGCCTAGCGGCATCTGTTCGATTGTATACAAGATGATGCTATGGACTGGATGAAAGACAATGATAACACCATGGTGCCAAGACGAAGAGTCTTTTATGAGATGTAACTGGAGAAAAACTCTGTGTGAGCCATTCAGGACCGCAGATCCTAAATTATGGCGGAAAATAATTGCATCATGTTGCCTACACAGGTCAGCAAGAGAGTTTCTGGCAGTGCCAGCGACAGAGATACCGAGTATTTTCAACAGCCGGACTGATAGGCAACAAACTGTGCGTGTCTCTCTACGATCATGTAAATGTGGACAGAATCGTTCAATGTTCGATGACACATCAACTTCAAATGAATGAAATTGAATCTCGGGGTACTACGTGGAACATCTTAAATTTCAAGTATTTCAAGTGCAATCATTTTTTTGAGAATGCTGTCAGCGGACTTTTTACATATTTCTTTCGAGTAGCCTGTATCGGGTCGGTTTAAGAGGGAACAGTTGCCACATGATATGCAGAGAAACGAGTGTTGTAAATGATATCATCCGTAATATGATTTCTCGAAGGCCACTCGGCTGGTGATGAGGCTATCGATTGCAAGTGAATTTCGTTAGACACATTGACACATGGGATATCCCTCAGGATTGTATTGCTTGTTTAGGATTTTCCTATCTGTTTTCACCTTGAACTTCCGGGCCGAAAACCACGCTGGGCAAGCAGTACGCATCACTCCGTGAGGAGGTCCACCTTGCAATAACTTTGTGATTGCAGTTGGATTTCCACTTCATTTTTTATAAGCTATCCTTGTTTTTAGTTTGTGCCATCACATGGAAACCGTGGCACGTATAGTCAATAGTAAGAAACGGGAGAACTTTAGTGAAACAGAATTTGGAAAAGAGATTTTGGAACAAACAACCCCATACCATGTATTATAAGGTATCGAACATGCATCAATCCGCTGGCTTCACATGATATATTTTCGAATCTTTGAAAATCTGTGTCGGCTTGAAATTGACCAAGGCACATACATGCAAGTTGTTTTAATGGTTATTTCTAGCCAAACTGTTGGCCCTGGTTTATTAGGTTACCGGACCTATGGTCCGATAACCTATTGGCATGGCGTTGCGTCCGTCGTCCGTCGTCCGTCGTCGTCGTCGTCTTCGTCGTCGTCGTCCGTCGTCGTCGTCCACATTTTTATCTTTTTTGTTTACAGGCGAATGTTTCTGAAATTTTGCACAAAAATACTTAAAAATAATTCAAGAAGGAGGTATTTTTTAGTTTTTTGATTTTCGCATTTTTTTCAAAATGGCGGCCATTTTCGACGAAAAATGCCTGATTTTGGACTTTGGCGGCCATTTTCTCAAAATCTGTTCAGTAACTTTTTTTCTTTCTGATACATAAGACTCTTCATATGTACTCCTATGATGTCTATAAATTTCGTTGCGCTTGAATCGCTCGAAGTGGGCCATTTTGGCCCAAACTCGGCCCAAATGGGACTTTCCCATGTTAAATTCTCCTATGCTTTATAATGAGACACATTATGCCTAATATCTCGCTTAATATTGAGATTAGAGACTAGGAATCAATTGTGGACATATAGGAAATGATATATGCTGAATATTCTCGTGACCTTGAATTTGACCTCTGACCTCAGTTTCAAGGTCAGAGCACAAAATGGCTTATATCTGGCTTATTATTGACTCTACAGCTAAGGAATCAATTGTGGACATATAGGAAATAATATATGCTGAATATTCTCGTGACCTTGAATTTTACCTCTGACCTCAGTTTCAAGGTCAGAGCACAAAATGGCTTATATCTCGCTTATTATCGACTCTACAGCTTAGGAATCAATTGTGGACATATAGGAAATGATATATGCTGAATATTCTGATGACCTTCAATTTGACCTTCGACCTCATGTTCAAGGTCACAGGACAAAATGGCTAATATCTCGCTTGTTATCGACTTTACAGCTTAGCAATCAATTATGAACATATAGGAAATGATATATGCAGATTATTGTCATGACCTTGAATTTGACCTTTGACTTCATTTTCAAGGTCACAGGACAAACAGGCTAATATCTTACTTATTATCGATTTTACAGCTTAGGAATCAATTGTGGACATATAGGAAATGATATATGCTGAATATTCTCGTGACCTTGAATTTGACCTCTGACCTCATTTTCAAGGTCCAAAGACAAACTGGCTCATATCTCTATTGACTGTATGGCTTGGGAATCAATTGTGGACATGATATAGAAAATGATATACATTGAATATTTTGATGACCTTGAATTTGACCTTTGCCCCTTCATTTTCAAGGCCACAGCACAAAATTGCTAATATCTCTCTGATGATTGAATTTACAGCTTAGCAATCAACTGTGGACATGATATATGCTTAAATTTATATATACTGAATATTCTCTTGACCTTGAATTCAACCAGTGACCTGGCTAACATCTAAAATATTAAACATTGTCCGGTAACCTATCTTCGGCCCTTGGCCTAATTTTAAAATTTGTTTGGTGAAGTTCGTTAATACGACGTTTGGACCCAATATTGATTGGATACAAACATCTGATAAACCAATTGACTGGAACATCTTAAAGTAACATGATAAGAAAGTTATGGATTTTGCCATACATTTCTGACCGAAAGAAAACAAACACGCACAGACATGTATACAAATTAGCTGTATACATGATTTATTCAACAGGTGCCCATTTCTCATTGATTCCATTACGAGTTTCTGATGGGAGACCATCTGATATTGTTTACGTTTTGGCTGGTGATGACATATGCACGTTTTGACAATACATACCTAGAGAGAGTGTGTTATATGAAAAATCCCACGAGGCGATATTGCGCCTTCATGCGTGGAAGCAGCCAACAACCACTACAAGTGTACAAACTGTGTATGCCAAAACAACAACACGTGTTTGTTTGCTTGAGTCATTGTCATCATTGCCGAAAGTTAATTCGGTTGACGGCACACACTGTGGGTCGAGGCAGAATTATATAGAAACCATGTTGCGATATGTTTGTGGTGTTCATACTGAACCCATATCCATTTGACGATAGGTGTCAAAGGGTTGGCCAAAACATGAGGGTTGGGGATAGAAGTATAATTTTCAATGATACGGATGTATGTATGACTGGAATGACCAATCAATGATCAGTCTAGATGTATTCAATGTATCACTTGCTTGTAGAAGGCACACGACAAATTTAACGCTTATAGCCTTGTATGGCATTACTAGGAGATTTGTCAACAAACGAAATTCATTCCCTTATCATAGCCAGGATATAGAACATAAAAATGGTGTCGATACCAGGTAACACTGGCGCCACCTAGTTTAGATTATGTATTGCTCTTACGTGTGGAGCAGACATATGTCTCACATGTACAGGCCTTGGTGAAGTGAAGCGCGACGGGCGAGTCCATTGTTCATATCCCGCTCTAGGGGCGATATGAGGACCATTCCACATTATTTGGGGAGGTTCTGGTCGTTTTTGGCAATAAAAACAATCGGTTTTACTCGGTATGTATGACAAATAATACACTGTCACCCCTCGGCGATATACACGATCATCACGCCTCGCTGACGCTCGGCATGATATCGTGTATATCGCCTCAGTAACAGTGTATTATTTCACACATAATTTCGTTACCGTCATCTCGCGCTGCTTGATATCATATGCCGCATCGTAACGTCAGCTCATTCGTATGTTTGAACGTAAACCAAGCCAGATCGGAGGTAACTGTGAGTGGCACACAGTACTGTCAAATGTTTGATTCGTACAACTATAATTCACCATAGTTTGTATCGTAACCGATTTTTCTGAGGTCATCGGGCATCTGAGGTTCTTGTACAATGCAACTTTAAGAATCATCTCTTGCATTATCCCATTGAATGGGAGTATTTTGATATGTTGAGTGATTACATAGCCATGTAAGTAATGACCTCTATTGCTCATTCAATAGATAACGCGTTGTGCAGGACAGCAGATTGAGGAAGAGGATGGTGGTTTGCAAACGCTACATATAATCATGTGACAATGACACTTTGTCAGCATACATTGTATACAGTTATATGTATGCATGTCTCGTATTGGTTCCATTGAAATGTTTTTAGTGATAATAAGTTAAGCTTAAATTGGCGGTGTGTCATTTTGTATTGGATCGGAGCAAAGCCAAGTGCCAACAGCATTAGCACAACCCGAACAAGTAGGCAGCATGAGAGAAGACATTGATCAAGTTCAACCATGTTCATCAGCATTGCCACCTTTGATCGATTGAGATTTAACAGAAAACCCTGGAAATAAACACGACATAAACCCAAAACACCCCAGCTATTTGCAGACGAGTGATGGAAAATGTCAATATTCAAGTTATTATATCGTGACATGATCCTAGAAAACGCAGGAATCACAATTTGCATACAACACTGATGTAGTATTGCCAATTTCCCCTATTGTTGCTCGGGTGCACATCGCACTCAAAATCACTCATAAACACTGACGAATACGACGACAACAGCTTTCAATGATTTATTTACAGTCAATGATGACCTTTCCGTCAATTTATTACAGTTTCCAACACAAAATTCTGAAGCATTGAAATCGAGTAATTTTGCATCCTCTCAAATATTCCCTCGAACATTTACTCAAATGTTCAAGACATAATTTCGCCCAGCCAACATGACAGATTCGATCCACTCATAATGAAAACATGATAGCTGACAATTGCGAAGATATATCATATATGAGCAGTGTGATTGTGTTATATTAGTCATATCAACTCACTCACTGCCATCGGATATTCTACCGCGAATCTAATGTACTTCTTATCACATTGATACTCGTAAATTCCATTGTCAGAAATGTTGTATTATGTAGAAACACAAATAGATACTGACATACAGACGAAGTCACATGCCAATACCGAATCCATGGATTCAAAATAATTGTGTCTCCTGTTGTGATAAATTCATCATGTCCATTTCACGGTAGCATGATGAGCAGGTACATATCAACACGCAACATCATAAACATTACTTCAATAAGCGTGTCAATTGTTCCCCTCATATATCATTATAGTGTGTATAAGTTTTGATGCTCTTGAATCACCGGTCTGCGTGTGGCGGCCATTTTTAAGTTTTCTACGGGTCCAAATGGGACTTTCCCATGTTAAATTCTCCTATGCTTTATAATGGGTCACAATGTTCCTGATATCTCACTTACTATTGAGATATGAGACTTGGAATCAATTGTGGACATATAGGAAATGATGTATGCTGAATATTCTGGTGACCTTGAATTTGACCTTTGACCTCATTTTCAAGGTCAGAGCACAAAATGGCTAATATCTTGCCTATTATTTACTTTACAGCTTGGAAAATAATTGTGGACATATAAGAAATGATATATGCTGAATATTCTCGTGACCTTGAATTTGACCTTTGACCTTATTTTCAAGGTCAAAGCGCAAAATGCTAATATCTCGCTTATTATCAACTTTACAGCTTAGAAATCAATTGTGGACATATAGCAAATGATGTAAGACGAATATTCTGGTGACCTTGAATTTGACCTTTCATCTCATTTTCAAGGTCAGAGCACAAAATGGCTAATATCTCACTTAGTATTTACTTCACAGTTTGCGAATCAATTGTGGACATATGAGAAATGATATATGCTAAATATTCATGTGACCTTGAATATAACCTTTGACCTCATTTTTAAGGTCAAAGCACAAAATGGCTAATATCTCGTTTATTATCGACTTTACAGCTTAGGGATCAATTGTGGACATATAGGGAATGATATATCCGAATATTCTGATGACCTTGAATTTGACATTTGACTTAATTTTCAGGGTCAGAGCACAATATGGCTAATATCTCGCTATGACCTTTGATCTCACTTTCAAAGTCAAAGCACAAAATGGCGCATATCTCACTTGTTGTCAACTTTACAGCTTAAGAATCATTTGTGGACATATAGGAAATGATTATGCTGAATATACTTGTGACCTTGTAGTTACCGGACGATCGGTCCGATCACCTATTGGCTAGCCGGCAAGCTACAGGTCCCGTGGGCCTATGTTTTCAAATCGACATTAAAACAACTTAACGTAAACAATACAATATACCTGGTGATTGGTGACAGAAGCAACATCATGCACCGTATTGGCCTCACTCGCCTAGTTTTGATACCATCAGATTGGCCTATTCTCGGTGAACTTTAATTCGAATCGTATCATCTCCCGTCATTTTGACGACTACATTAACGTACGTTACGGTAATCGGGGTATCTACAATGAGTGCTGCATTGTTTGGCGATAACACGTTTCACGGAATAATTCTGAAAACTCCACTCTCCCACCACTACCAGTGGAGTGCGCTTTCATGAGAGTGTATACCAGTATGAGCAGCTCCTATAATAACATATGGCATTCTAAAACCAGACCATGTTCAAGGTGAAACTTGATTGCATACCCCCTACGTTCCTGACCTAGCAACTCCCGAGTAAGGGAAAAAAAACCTCCGAACACATCGCCCCGAGGTTTCGATGTCAAAAAGCTATTACTACCAGTTTTAACGAAGTCGGTCGCAATCACTGATATCTGTTCGTCATATCCTGGGGCCAATAAATATGTTTAAAACTGTTTCTATAAAACATGGTATATATATATATATATATATATAAACAGTCACAAAAGTCACAAAACGGTTCGAAATGGCGATATTCATATAACAGGGTTTATATAGTATATATATATATCCGAGTAGGTCTATATATTCAAGATGTATAGTACTTGCAACATGTGCTTCTACTTCAAAACCTAGTTTCATGGAATTCCAAAGAGGATTTATGATATTTCTATTATTGCTGGCTGGCATATTGTGAATTACGAAACTATAACCCTCGTCATGTCATACGTATTGTTCGTCAAATGGGCAATATGGTTATGGTTCAACTGGACACAATACGGTATGCATATAATTATATGCAACAATGTTTCTTTTCAAATTCATTGTTTTGAGACAATACATGTTTCAGTAACTTGAACACAGTGACACGATGTATTCCTTGTATGTGAACAATAGTACTTCATTGCATTGAGCACAGAAACACGGGTGATTAATCGCCTTCTCATTATCAATACAATGAACCCGTATTGAAGAGAGCAATGCAGTCCTCTATACATGGTGGACAGAAAATAGTCGGTAGGTATATTGCAATGTGTGTCCATCATGAATTATGATTTATTTGTTTATATAATTCAATGATCGTTAAAATCAGCCGAGGATGACCCTAGCCATAAAAGTTTTTGTCTGAAAATGAAATCAGCTTGGGGATGGCACTGGCTGGCGTAACTCTATCGATTAACGATGTTATTCTGTTAGTGCAATCATAAACACATCCGACCATGAAATAATATTTTGATGTACACAAGTGATGTTTTTGTTTGTGCTGTGTTCATTCTGGATGTGAGATAAATGTACAAGTTTTTACCTCGACTGGGGTCTGACGGCTTGTTTGATGAAATCAGAATTTATATAAATATCAGAGCACCTTCACACAAATCACATTTTCACAGCATATCCCTGGTACCATCTATGTTATAGAATCCTGTGCACATGAATGAAAACTGTTATGAAAATTGCAAGTGAGCTGAGTATGTCAGTTCTAGGTTGAAAGTAAATACTTCAATGCCGAACTTCAACATGAGGTAACAATTTACCGTTGTTTCAGCCACAGTGTCCATTACTCAACATTATCACTTTCATACCACAGTCAATGTCTGCTACCGTTAGCCATGACAAAAATTTAATAGTATCCAGTATAATATTCACATTCCAGGATTGCTTACGAGTGGACTTGTGTACACATCGTCATCTGTGGTGATGCATTCAGAAACGGCAGAGTCGTAGAATCAACATTCAAAGTGTCTGTGGTGAAGAGTGGGAACTCAACTTTTGTAAATTAACCAGATACTCGACTGGAACCATTGGGCAACCAGAAATGCGACACCAATCTCAACCGCTAAATATATTGTTTATAGTATAATAGAGTATAATATAACATTTTGCTATGTATAACATTATCAAATCAGCATTCGAATGTGTCTTAGGACATTTGAGTTCTAATAACCCAACTCATGCTTGAACACAAATAAAATAAAAGACAAAACCGAGATTTCGGTCACCAGACAAAACTGTATTGTTACCAGCCGGAGTATACAAAATATGAGACACAATTTGAGCATCCATGTATGAAAAGGGGATGGAAATATGAAACTTTCAGCCAAATGAATTCCTCATAAAACTTATTGTTCCATGTTTGATATGTTTATTCTTTCATTGAGCAGAAAATTATATAATTACAACTAAATTATATGTATCGGTGGAGAAAAAAAACATTCATGCCAAGTCTGCATTAAAGGAAGAAATCTTCAAAAAATGTTCCCGCACCATACCCGCCGCCTCAGCTACGGCCCTCAACGGCGTTACTCTACTTGATTGCTGTTAGAATATCAACACTCCACACCTCCACTCAAATTTGATTTGCGACCCATTAATATTGTTGAGACCCATTAATATAAGCTTTTGCTTGTTTGGGGATCCTTAAATAAGTTTATATATATATATAAAAAATTAAGTTTATATATATATATATAAGTTTAAATTAAGTTTATATATATATATAAAAAATTCAAAAAAATAAAAAAAATTGCTATAAATTGAATAATACCAATGGGGTACTGTCGACTATCACTTGGTTTTAGTTTTGGTCGTTCAGTAAAGACTCGACTTGCATTTCACGCGCTCTTTGGGAGAACTCACTCATGCATAGCGAACTCAGTATTTTGGTCATTCCACTGGTCAGCGCTGATCAGCTCCCATGGATAATGATTTAATTTGGCCATGCCTGATTAACTATTGGATATTGGAATATCCGTAAATAGCAAGTCGGGTCTACATACAGAAAGATACAAATAATTTGTAGCTTCCGATAATATACCCTACTACGAGCATGTGTTATCATCCAATCATTATGGTGTGCCGGTTTTTGCAATAACGACCTCACGTGGGCAGTAACGTTTGCATTCAAACTACGTTAATTTAGCAAATCATGATCAGGCAAGCAACAACCATATTACCAAACTACTTTAATTTAGCAATTCATGATGAGGCAAGCAACAAACATACAGTATTACAAAAGGTGATAT
Source organism: Terebella lapidaria (assembly GCA_949152475.1). Taxonomy (NCBI): domain Eukaryota; kingdom Metazoa; phylum Annelida; class Polychaeta; order Terebellida; family Terebellidae; genus Terebella; species Terebella lapidaria. The sequence continues at coordinate 77,926,294 of OX424555.1, forward strand.
ATCATGCCAGCGATTTGTTCCGGTTGTCGTTTTCCGAGAGTATAAATCGTTAAAATTTTCTCAACCTCTGTCATCAAGTGATTTTATGAGTTAATTCGCATATTTATAGCTATTCAAGGTCATCGAGGGAAAGTTCTGGGTAACCAAAAAGTTTGCCCATGTGAGACGTCATATATTTTCATAGTCTAGTCGAGATAGATTTTATGCCTTATGTCAGATAGAAACACAAGATCATTTTCTGTACATTTTTAGCTGGGACATGTTTGGTGTCACTGGAAACCAAGAAGAAGGAGTTAATAAAATTGAAGGAATTAACTTTAGAAAAGCTGATTTTCATTATTTCACAAATAACTAGAGGAATATATATAAACACATCTAAATAACAATATTGTTTACATCCTATAATTTCTATGAATTCATAATTGGCTCAGCGTTGAGCCTAAAAGGCTACTCAATCTGTGAAGAAAGGGTTAAGATACCACAAGAGGTAGCCAAATTTATTGAGACATCAGTGAATATTTCCAGGTGCCATCGCAACATTCTAAAAAAATACTAACTGTATGTGTGAGAGAACAAATTGCATGCATTATAGGTTTCAAAGATTAGACATATGTATGTCCGGTGTCCGGATATCTCATCACATAGCTGGTGAATACCAGCGGTAATTTTGAAGGAATGGTACATTGGTACATGGTACATGTGCTAGTCAAAGAACAATATTAGGCGCAGTACCGTTCAGGATGGCCATGCCAGTTGGTATTGGTTTCATATTTAATTTAAGTATCAATCTATTACCACCAATACAGTGAGATTTTAATGATGACAATAACAAACGAAAAATACAATATTTTGCGATAGAAACAAAGCCATACCGAATAGTTTATCCAAACACCCACTGGCGTCATCAGGGGCAGACTGTGTTAACTGTAGTTGTTTCTACTGTACACCTGATGGAATTAGTATACAACTGCCCAACAACCTATGAAAACAATTTAGAAATCCGAAACAACCCCAATGGAACAGATATATGACAAGTACATATAAAATATTCACCTAAATACAAATGTGTCATATGCATTAGTCAGTGAAAACCGATTAAAACATGAACACTATATCGCAATCATTCTCACTTGCAGTTGCATCTGGCATTTGATCTTTTTGGGACATTTATAATTAGTTTATATGTTGTCCGTCGTGAGTTTTGTCAAGTCACATAATTTCCGAATAAAGCTTGTCAAGCCGCTGTTTGAGATGATAATGGCTGTTATGTGTAGATGTAGGTGCGTACATATAGATTTATTGGTAACATAATATGATGTGACCTTCAAGTTTCTCGCCGCCACACCTGCTATATTAATGTCTACTGTAGTTTGTTCGTGGCATCTTTGTTACTCGGAAACCATTTGTATATGGTAAAATGTGATCATTGGTCAGTGATTGTTGTCCACCTACTGAACCGTCAACTTAATAATACTGATATAACTCGCTAAATGGTAGAATTCTATTATTCATATAGATTGCTATTGCGTCAAATGATGACATGACTGATGGGTGTGACATGCCTATGATATGCTGTTTCCGTTTCACTTCATAAATCAAATAAGAGTACAGAAAGCCTATATGATGCCATACATGGCAATATTCGACACCTGATTCAGTTTAGAAATCGCAATAATTGTATTATTTACATATTCCATGCAAAAAAAGTGACTATAAAATTGACAGTCGATTTCTCTCCGAAGATTTTGTATTGCACATTATTCATCCTTACATGTTCCATAATATTCGACACTTGCATAATATTCACCTCACAAAACCAAATGTGGAGTGAATAAGACAATGTCATAATGTTGAAAAACAGGGCGATTATTTAAATGCCAACAGATTCGATTTCCCCCAAATGATAATCTTCGATTCAATGAAACATTATTCATGATTACTCATTTCTTATTTCAAACATGTCTCCAGGACGGCAACTTCAGGAATGGATCTATATATATGATTCCAGTGGGTATATTTCTTCAAACTGAGTAAGATTGTGTTGCGTTATTGACATGCACTGTACGCCGTAAGCTGATGAGACGCTTCATCAAAGTCATTTCCTCACGACAGTAGTTTGTGATATTGCATTACAGATTATCGTATCGCTGTATTTTGTAACTGGTGTTATCGTAGGCAATTGAATAGTATGATATCCAAAACCTTGAACATCAGGGCAGGATATGTTTACTCTTCCTGAAAATCTTATCTTATATTGAACTGGCGGGTTTTGCTTTTTTCTTGTCTGTTTTTCATTATTTATTTGTTTCATTAATTCTCTTGTAATTTATGTAATCATCTCTCACTACAACCACTTTACTCAATAACTAAAAAATATTGATTACAGAATAGGCCAATTAAAATCCATGAAATACTATTCTTTAATATTTCGTTCTGTATGTAATTGTATATTACATTATCATTTATTGACTTCTAGGGAAAAAAACTTCCTTGCAGTCAAACCCACTATGAGGCTCTTAACAGTAAATGACATTCAAAAGTAGAAGTGGATACGGTCAAACAGACGAATCCATGAACGTATTTACAAATATCGAAATGATACTAAAGTATCAAAATCAAAGCCATATGAACATCACAAATTATGATATCATTGAAACTTGATGCATGTGTGTAATTTGTCAGGAACTGAACAGACGAATCCATGAACGTATTTACAAATATCGAAATGATACTAAAGTATCAAAGTCAAAGCCATATGAACATCACAATTTATGATATCATTGAAACTTGATGCATGTGTGTAATTTGTCAGGAACTTGACAAGAACATCATCCGCCACAGGAGGAATTCATTCATGCGTATGTACAGCACTTTTTCGTAGATGAGGAGGAGAAATCGAGTTAGATGGAATCATTTACACCTGAAAGTCCCTTGTCATGAAGGGCGTCCCGTACAGATTAACGATTGTTGGATGCATGTTCAGCGACAGGGAACAAATTGCCAGACACATAAAAGGCATTGTACCCTGATGGAACTGGCACATTTTGTGAAACTCTCTCAATCTTTATCACTCATTGCAACCTCATATATTAAATATATTATCAATCACCTCGGAGAATATGGCCCGGATAGGGTATCCTGCCCGATAATACCACTTGTCCACTGAAAACGTGTATCTGATCCGTCTGACACCATTCTAATCCGGATTGAATATAGGAGAACAAGCATAATATGCTCCTAGATGATGTGTGTTTTCCATAGGTAAATGTAAATATTTTATAAAATATTTTGGTGTATATATCTACACACAATTACAATACCTTTTTGTGACATCAAGGTCGTGCCTTACTAATATTTATCTTTGATATATGTTTAGTGAGAAGCCAAAAAATAGCTTTTACTTCATTCATAAAACTTTCCTGGAGCGGTTTACTAATACCGATGTCTTGGAGGTAACGTTCTCGTTCTTTGAATTGCACAATACGCTAGCCACATCTGTGATTTCTATGTGGAAAAATGGAATGCTGTGGACAATATATCCTTGTGATTTGGATAAGTACTCTTGATGTTTTTCTTTGTAGTCGTGGATTGCGCGTGGTCATTGGCACTTTTTTGTGTGTCAAGCATCGACGTGGATTACGAATGGGACAAAATGCATGAAAGCGCGAGGTAAGCAGCTTATTTGACCTCGTTCCACGAATTTGAAAATCTACTTCCCTTCGTGGATGTACGGAGCCTCTGAGAGGACATGGAAGAAATATTTTTAGCACATTGTTATTGCGTTCCCTCGCAATAATATTGCGTTCCCTCGCAATATTATCGCATTCCCTCGCATTCCGGATCACGTTCCCTCGCGATCTTATTGCATTCCCTCGCAATCCGGATCGCGTTCCCTCGCGATCTTATTGCGTTCCCTCGCAATCCGGATCGCATTCCCTCGCGATATTATCACGTTCCCTCACGATCCTATTGCGTTCCCTCGCATTCTGGATTGCGTTCCCTCGCGATCTTGTAGAATAATCTTCTCAGAAGTCATTGGCGTCAGCACAATGCGAGGGCACGCGATCCAGAATGCGAGGGAACGCGATAATATTGCGAGGGAACGCAATGGTATTGCGAGGGAACGCAATAATATTGTGAGGGAACGCAATAACCATATGTCAAAAAATATTTCTTCCATGTCCTTTCAGCGGCTCCGTATGGATGAGTAACAAATTTATTTAAAAATTTGTGGGGTTTAAAATTTGTGGGCGTTATCACACTTGTGTGTTCGACACTTGCTCCTGCAGCATGGCGTTTGTGTAGCTACAGCGGCGTGGTGGGTAGTAAGTGAGTAGCGTTGATAATGATGAATGACTGTCATTAGTGCGGATTTCTCACGACTCACTCTGTTCTGATGTGATTTACTCACCAGAAAATGACGGAAAAAGAATGATTACCAGCATCGCTGCTTTGTGCGTAATAATTGGGTTAACTTTGAGTGACTTTAGCAATCAGTCATATCAACATACCTCGTGGGATTCTGAGATTATGCTGTACGATTTTTGTGAATGAAGACTATGGAGAAAGTATGACACATGGTCAAGGCCACTTTTCGCTCATTCCAATAGGTTTGTTTATGATAGGTGTACCAGACACCAGACACAAGGCCTTCGATTCTAAGAAATACATAATCACATAACTATAATTGATATACACACAGTAATTATTGTTGCAAAATAGTATAAAATGATGTATTGTGATATATTGTAATATAGAAAATGGGTTTGTTATCATATTACCACCCACATAAAGGTGGAATCTAACTTACACTATCATAAATCATCAGAAAATACACACACACCCAATAGCCGTCGTCATACTAACATAATTATGTGTTGTTATATACAAGTTGTGCGTATTATTTAATTACCACCAACAACATGGCTGAATTGTTATTCCACCTCTGTAATGTAATCAGTATGCAGCATATCAATAGAGTCTGATAACGTTTCTCTATATCTTGGCAACAAACAATTTCGACAAAACAACATTACTTTAGTTGAATGAACATTATGATTTGTTTTTAACATGTGTATGTCTTCAGCAGCCATGCTTGGTATATCAAGTTATGAGTCTCAATACTATGTCAATCCATATGACCTACATAATGGCAAGTTTCTAGAGTACTGGATAGGGTTGGTTATTAAAAACAATTCAATACAACATATTTTTACATTTTCCAACAAGCTGCACGGACAAATCATCACATGAAACATAGGCGATATGCCCAGATCTAATTACCTATTATGAGAACTTGGGTACAGTGTCCGTCGTCAGTCGTCTACATTTTTTCTTTGAGGTTCATAAAACCTCGGTAGTACAGTGCTTGGTGCCACCGCAGCACGACGAATCGGCTTCTCAAAACAAAATATTATAATTTAGTCACCATGAATTTGACCCAAGATGACTTTGATTGTTCAAACTCAAGTTCAAGTCCACCGCAAATGTATGAAGTTGTTTTCGGAAGCAAAGTGCTTGAAGGGAGAAATTATGCTTGCTTTATACTTTAGTGGCCTTGAACTTGAGCTCAGTTGATATGACTCAGGCTCGTGATACGAACATCTAGGAAAACACATATGCCAAACCTATTGATGACCTTGAACTGACATACGATGACCTTGAGTTCTCAAACCATATATAATGCTCAACAGTACAAAGTGCGCTCTCGTTTGAGAACTCAAGGTCATCGTATTCCTCCGCGTCCGCGTGCATTATCTAACTTAGTACAGGGGTTCCTATTTTTAGAAATAGTAACCTGGTGGTAACTCTGTTCAATAGTGACCTGTCAAAAACGAAGGAAAGGGTCACAACCATGCACTAATCACGCTCAATTGTTTCGTGTCTTAAGGTGAATTCGGTCTTCGGAAATGCACCTGGGTATCTATTTATTGTGTACAATACTTCACAATCCACTCTCACATGGGCCGAGAGAAGAAATCATGATACTACTCAACGGTTAAAATCCTATTGGTTCCTAAGTATTTTTGTTGCGATATGTTTTGTGTATTAATAGCTAGATGAGGTGATTTACACCTTGAGCGATCCTTGATGAAAAAATGCGTCCCACAAAGATTAACGACTGGTGGAGGCGTTTTCAGTGACAAGGAACAAATACACAAATAGCAGGGCATTGTACCGTCGCACATCTGTGAACTCGTTCAATCTTTATCGCTCAACGGAACCTCGTGTATCAGATATATTTCATCGATCATCTCACATGTGTCTCAGATGGGGTATAGGGCTGGAAAGCGGAAGTATGATCGGTGATAAATTCCAATGAAATATTCGTGAATAAGGCGTTGCCGGGGATAAACCCAATTATCGCCCATTTCTATCAACGTCAATAACTGCTGAAATAACATGTCTTGTGTCAAATAACTTTAGCGAAAGCCCAGAGCAGGTATACTTGTGTCAAAATTCCTTAGAACAACAGGCCGTCTGCCGGCAATTTTGCTAGAGCAAGGCTTTATTCGAAGTGCCGTTTTTTTTCAGTGCCTCATCGAAGCTTGGATATGTTGTGGAATTGGACAATTTTCATCTTTTACAACAGTTTTTGTATATCTTCATCGTGTATGGATACTATAATACACTAAAGACATCGTTTATATACTTAAAATCACCATATTAAATGCACCCCCATGTTAAAAGATAGGGAGGCGTCAGGTGCTTATCCCCAGTCCAAATATATTCATTGGAATTTGTCATCGATCAGTACTTCCGCTTTCCAACCCTATGCTGCCTGTTGATACTACTTGTCCACTGAAAACTTGTTGCTGATCCGACTAACACCTTTTTAGTCCCTATCGAATTTAGAGTTAAAACAGCATAAACTAATCATGCTAATGGGAATGTTATATGCTCCTAGAAAAATACACGGTATCCACAATTGAATATACACTTGTGGAAGGAATCTTAGGACTAGACCAGTCGTTCAATAAATGTGGTTATTTTCCTATGTGTGCTTTAAAATCAATAGTGGGTCTGCCGTTTGGTGGGTTTTGTCGATACGGATCACTGATCAGAGCATGATCGATCTGAAATTCATACGGATCTAAAATATTATCCCGACTACTATGATTCAGAATGCTGTTCTCCATGCCGTATATGCAAATTCATTTGCCGTTATATTTTGTGGTCATGTTTTCTGGACCACATAATTGTAGTTTGTTACACAGTGGCTCGTGACCATATGTGTGCGGTAATCATGTAATATATAATATACAAGTGAGGACACAGATTTTGACAAGTTCTGGCCACAGAGTTCCGAGGCGCATGGTACACAAAACCAAAGCGATATATCGATCACAGATACTATCCTGAATATCACAGACGTGAACAGGCCTCGCCATACATGCAAATATTGTTAATTTTTCGATTTTTGTTACATTTGTATTTTCCGTGAATTTGTTCGTATCGGATGTTGTTCCTGAGAGAGAAGACGATCGAGGTTAAATATCAGCTACAACACCATTGGCTAAAAAACAAATTATTCAACAATCGTCAACCAATAGGAGGAGAGCTTCTGAATTAGTGGCGATGAACAAATTTCGGAATCGCATATAGCAACCCGGATATGTACATGCCAATCCAACATCAGCAGTTCCATGTAAAAAAAAAAACATGTACCGTATAATCGTGCATATAAGGACACTGTCCTTATATTCGAGCCTGTCCTTATATTGTACGTGTGTAGTATATTTGCACGGACGCTCACAAAAATCATTACGGCGATTATGAAGACTATACGGATGGATTTATTCATGGGATGAAACTTCATGATAACACAAGAAAGTGCACGCACATATTTCCACTGACGGTAGTTCTTTTGTGTGGTGTATGTATGAGCCAGATCGGGGTACACCTATTAGCTTTCTCATCACCAACGATGAGAATCCTGGTGCAGAAGCCATGACTGGTCACTGGACATCATTTCTCAACCCCACATAAACAGCGTATTTACACTTTGCTCTCAAGCATAGTTATTTATTATTTGTTTGCATAATTATTGAAATAATGCATTATGTACATCGTGGACAAATACCATCAGCAAAAATGCAGATGCTCACGACTTTTAGCGCCCCTCACACATCGCATTTCATTTTTCTACTTGCAGTAATCTCTTCATTCCATATACTAGTATGCGACATGACATTCATTTGTTTCCATCGCATTCCCGCTTTTAATATTTCAACGAGACATACAGTACACTAATGATACCTTTCAAAAAGACATATCTCAGTGTATGAAAATTCATAAAAGAAATGAAAAAACGGGGTGTATTTGTGTATGCACAAACCTCCGAAACAAATTTGAATAATTAGCGCACAAAAAGATTCTGTGTACAGTAGCGGATTTGGAGGGGGGGGTCACTGGGGTCAGGACCGCCCCCCCCCCCCCGCCCCTTTTCGAAAAGAAAATACATATTCTGGGCCCTTCAGTGGGCTCCACGGCCCAAATGTCCAGCTTCTCTCCCACGAATTTACTTTCAGAATCAAACATGTTTAAATGTTTTGAATGCATACAATAATTACCATGTATCATTCTCTTCCAACCTCAGTTGTATTCAACGAATTATGTCCTTCAATTTTTAAACTTAATTTTAAACTTTGTGTTTGTTTGTTCACCGTGATTTTCATCAAGGATGCAGTCTTGTCAGAATCTACCACTCGAATTACACAATCAGGGAGCATCATACAATCAGCTGATTATGGATCTGATCTGCTGATGTTATAATCCGGAAAATATTCCCCTTTAAATTTTTGGTGTCCTATCTTACATTGAAACATTTAGCCTGCAGTAGGACAGGACACTGCCCGTGAATGGTGCTAGCGTAAGGGTGATCATTAAAGAGCATGTGTCACTAAAAATTGGGTATTGGTTTTTTAGGTGTATGTGAAAGCACTATTTGAACTGAACAAAACAGTCTTTACAGCATATTGATAGCATGATTTCTTCCAAAGTTATGGCACTTCAAACATTTACATATTCACAGAATCTGACAACAGAATCTGACAACTAATCAATATGCAAATGAGATGTGTGACCTCATTGACAGACTGGTTTTTAATTAGGTGTCTTAACATGACAAAATGGAGCTTTTTATGTTCACATTTGGTCACCAACACTCATCAGAAATATTGTCCAGTAGGAATAGTCAGTGAGTGCATGCCAATCTTGGTTGCCATGGCAACCAATAGGCTGATTTGGGCCTTAGCGACGTGGTTGCTAAGGCTAATATTAACGTCAAAACACGAAATGAAAGTATGAAACCAACACAAATAACGAGATAATGACAATATCTAGTGGAATTAATAAACAAATTGTTCAACTACACACCATAGCAACCGATACAGGCCTGAGAAATCACCAATGTTTAAAGCCATTGCAAGTGAATGGATACCATTACCACTGGTTTCCAATGCCTTTATTGGTTGCTAAGTGTTGTGTTCAAACATTTTGCTGATATATTCCACAATATATTGTCATTATTCATTGTCTGAAATAGTTTCATTCCTGTATGTCCTGTTTTTAATTAGATATTGACCTTAGCAACCATGGTTGCTAAGGGACCCAGCCGGCCAATGGTTGCCATGGTAACCAAAAATTTCATGAAATCACTGACTATTTCAACCATGAAACATAAAAAGTGGGTTCTGGTGAACAATTATGAAAAGAAACATTCTCACTATTCCATTTTAAAATGTCTAATTAAAAACCAGTCTGTCGATGACATCACACATCTCATTTGCATATTAATTAGCTGTCAGATCTGTTGTCAGATTCTGTGAATATGTAAATGTTTGAAGTGCCATAACTTTGGAAGAAATCATGATATCAATATGCTGTAAAGGCCGTTTTATTCAGTTCAAATTGTGCTTTCACATACACAGAAAAACCCAATACCCAATTTTCGTGACACATGCTCTTTAACGTCAAAGGAAACCAGAGAGCCTCGTAAAACACATTTGCCCGGTTTGGCGACCACACACCACCGCACATACTGCCAAGGCCGGGGATTGAACCTGCACGTAAACCGAATGCTGTGGTGAGAAGTCGGATCACATACCCGGACCAGATCCGGGTCCCCCAATGTACATCCGAAATTCATCGTTGTTTCATACCCACTCACAAAAATCAACTTCCGATACGAACAAATTCACGGAAAATACAAATGTAACAAAAATCGAAAAATTAACAATATTTGCATGTATGGCGAGGCCTGTTCACGTCTGTGATATTCAGGATAGTATCTGTGATCGATATATCGCTTTGGTTTTGTGTGCCATGCGCCTCGGAACTCTGTGGCCAGAACTTGTCAAAATCTGTGTCCTCACTTGTATATTATATATTACATGATTACCGCACACATATGGTCACGAGCCACTGTGGTTTGTTATTCAAGTCATTCGAGTACTTTTTTCGTGTCTGGATGAAATAAATTAGTAGGACCCACGGCATGTTTCCGATTCGTATTGCAGAATGTATTATACATAATATGTATGTACATACTCATCATTATACATTTAATGCGAGGTGGAGTTAGCGTCTCAATATTCCTCTGATGTTTGCTCAATGGTAAGCCAAAACAATGTTTATTTCATTCATCAAATATCCACGAAGCCGTTTACAAATAGCGATAAGGAATTATCGTTCCTTTCAGGTAGGGCATAAGGCTGCTATATGTGATATCTCTGCAGGAAAGAAGGTACGCTGATGATAACATCTATGTGATTCGTATTGTGTTGAGTGTGTGTGGCCATTCACACATTTTTATGTGTCAAGCATTTTTGGATCAAAAATGGGCCATAATGCATGGAAGCGCGAGATAAACAGGATATTTGACTTCCCGTGACTCTCCAACCTCATGGATTCACGCAAACCCTACAGCCATTTTTAGGTTACCGGACCTATTGGCATGGCTTTACGTCCGTCCGTGAACAAATTTATCTTTAAAATTTACGGTCGAATATTTATGAAATTTTGCACAAAAATGCCTGAAAAATGTTTCGAGAGGGAGGTATTTTTTAGTTTTTCGATTTTCGCATTTCTCTCAAAATGGCGGCCGTTTTTGACGAAAAATTTTCATTTTTGGAATTTAATGGCCATTTTCTCAAAAACTGTTCAGTAACTTTTTTCTAATTTATGCATTAGACTCCGCTCATGGTCCTTTATGATGTGTATAAGTTTCGTTGCTCTTGAATCGCCGGTCTCCGTGTGGCCATTTTGATTTTTTGACGGATCGGCGAAAAACATTTTTTTGCCCCAAATCGCGTACTATCCATTTCGGGCCATTTCTAGGGAAAAAAAATTGTTCACCCTTTTTTCCCTTCATAAAAGGAGCTGCCAGGACTGTACTCATAGATGCTTGAAGATAGAGCTTGACATTTCCAAATAGGGAGTCATATATGGCGATTTGTGAGGTGACCTTGAATTTGACCTTCGATGACCTTTAAAGGTCAAAACGGCCTTTTTTGTCAAAAAACGCTCAATTTTGGACTTTGACGGCCATTTTTTCAGGAACTGTTCAGATGGATTTCAGGTTTTTGTTTCAAAAGATCTCTCTTATGGCCCAAATAGGACTTTCCCATGTTGAATTCTCCTATCCTTTATAGTGGGACACATTATTGCTAATATCTCACTTAATATTGAGATTAGAGATTAGGAATTAATTGTGATCAAATAGGAAATATGCCGAATATTCTCGCGACCTTGAACTTGACCTTTGATCGTATTTTGAAGGTCACAGCAAAAAATGGCTAGTATATATTAAATTATTCTCATAGGTTGTTGGGCAGTTGTATACTAGGTCCATCATGTGTACAGTAGAAACAACTACATTTGACACACTGTCTGCCCCTGATGACGACAGTGTGTCTTTGGATAAACTATTCGGTCGGGCTTTGTTTCTATTGCAAACTGTTGTATATTGCGTTTGTTATTAGCATCATCAAAATCTGACTATTGGTGGTAATAGATTGATTCTTACATCTAGCTTATTATCGACTTTACAGCTTAGCAATCAATTGTGGACATATAGGAAATAATATATGGCGAATATTCTGATGACCTTGAATTTGACATCTGACCTCATTTTCAAGGTCACAGAACAAAATGGCTAATATCTCACTTATTATCGACTTTACAGCTTAGTAATCAATTATGATCATATAGGAAATGATATATACAGATTATTCTCGTGACCTAGAATGTGACTTTTGACCTAGATTTCAAGATTACGGTACAGAATGAATAATATCTCGCTTATTATCGACTTTACAGCTTCGCAATCATTGTGAACATATAGAGAATGATATATGCTGAATATTTCTATGACCTTGAATTCGACCTTTGACCTCACTTTCCAGGTCAAAAGACAAATGGCTAATATCTTGCTTCTGTATTGACTTCATAACTTGAGAACCAATTGTGGACATATAGAAAATCATAAACACTGAGTATTTTGATGACCTTGAAGTTAACCTTGATTTCAAGGTCAGAGAACAAAATAACTATTATATCGCTCAATATCGACTGTACAGCTTAAAAGTCATTTATGAACATATAGGAAATGATATATTCTGAATATTGTCGTGTTCTTTAATTTGACCTTTGACCTCATTTTTAAGGTCTCAGGACAAAATGGCTAATATCTTGCTCATTATCGGCTTTACAGCTTAGGAATCAATTATGATCATATAGGAAATGATATACACAGATTATTCTTGTGACCCTGAATTTGACCTTTGACCTAGATTTCAAGATCATGGGACAAAACGAATATCTCGCTCATTATCGACTTTACAGCTGAGGAATCAATTGTGAACATATAGAAACCGATATATGCTTAATATTGCCATAACCTTGAATTCGACCTTTGACCTCACTTTCAAGGTCAAAGGACAAATGGCTAATATCTTGCTTCTCTATTGATCTCATAACTTGGGAACCAATTGTGGACATATAGAAAATGATATACACTGAATATTTTGATGACCTTGAAGATGACCTTGACCTTATTCTCAAGGTCAGAGAACAAAATAACTAATATCTCACTTATTATCGACTTTACAGCTTAGGAATCAATTGGGAACATAGAAGAAATGATATATGCTGAATATTTTCATGACCTTGAACTTGACCTTCGACCTCATTTTCAAGATCAGGTCACAAAATTTCTCACTTATTATTGACGCTGCAGCTTAGGAATCGATAGTGGACAAACTAGAAATGATATATGCTGAATACTTGAGTTGACCAATGACCTTATTGTCAAGGTCAGGGACAAAATGCTAATATCTAAAACATATATTGTCCGGTAACCTTTCTTAGCTCTTGGGCTTTTTTTACAGCCATTCTTCCCCTATCCGTCAGGCTTCAATAGCTTCCTCAATCCATTTAGGCTCTCGTCGCCCCGTCAGTCACCGCTGAATGACATTCCCAAGCAATGAATGCGCAAATAAACACCCTTCGCCAATGATACTATACTCTATCTGACTGGAGCAAAAACATGTCACAGTCGATACCTCACAGTTACTGAGTAAACAAACATGACGTGCATGGTAATTTATGTTTTGAAGAGAAAGAAACAGCTGGAAGAAAAACTTGGTAAAAGGAGATGTCATGTTCCTTTCTTTGATACAGATTCCGGTGATTGATATTCTCCTGTACGCGCATATATCTCAAACAGGAATGGTTCGATGGAGATCAATTTTTTCGAAAAGAAGCGGTACCCCTGTGGCTCGGTCCTTTCCGATTCTGGTCGAAATCAGATTTGGTTTGCCATGGCAACGAAAAATGTAAAAATCACATAAAGCGCTACAACTGCAGTTCTAATCAACATTAATCTTTCATTAAATTATATTTGCATTTTTCTATGGGCAATTCCTGATCATAAGGTGTGATGGTCGTAAGATCAGAACTTTCCATTGTCGACGAAGTCGAAAATTTGAGGGTCACGTTGATTTTACGACTTTTGCGTATTCCGAAATTCAAGTCCATACTATGAAACAACTTTTAAATGTTTTTAAACCATTTTCATTCAGGAGGTGTGCCTTAATCATAGAAATATTACTCTCAAATTCTAGATCTCAAAATGAAACGTTAAAAGTCAAGGTCGCAGAAAAGGTTCTTGATGTTCTCTTTCAAAATTAAAAAAAATGCAATAACTGAAGAACAAATTTCCCTATTATTTTTGTCTTTCGCTATGGCTAATTTTCCATTATTTGTTATATGACCGATGGCCGTAAGACGACAATTATCGCCCAAGGTCGAAAATATAATGGTCATCAGCTGAAATCACTGCTTTGTGATATTTCAAGTACTTGTAATTCAAAAACCACTGATGATGTTCAATAGAATATTGAACATCGGTGACGAGTCGGGAACGATGTTGTGTTCATGTACACAAGCATATGCAAGGAACTTAGTGATTACGGGTGGTGACAGGCTTTGGTTGTGAAATTGAAACCACAGTTTTCCTAGTTGAATATTGTATAGATCGGCAAATTTTGGCATATCCAGTTTTTTTTAATAGAGGAGCATTACCTTCGCAAAGTCTCTCTTCTATGTAGCTTGTATTTTGTCGCAGATCTGATAAAATCAGATCTGATGAGATGATACCTCAAAGTCCATGGTAAATATGTGCGTGCTTGATAATAAAACAAGTATGGGTGTTTTTGTGTGGAACTATATACGAGCCGGATTATACGAGCCTTGAGCAGTTATGTGTGAGCCTTGAGCAGTTATGTGCGAGGGTTGAGCCTTTGTTTCTTGAGCAAAGACTTTCAATATGAGACTAAACATGTGCAGATTTTGACTCCGAAGTAGCATCTTTAGGTGATTTTTATCCCATTGATTGAGAAAACATTGAATAAGCTGAGCGATTCCAAGCTGAAAGGTGATTGTTTAGCCATGTAAAATATGATATCTATCAGGTATTCTGTAGGTAGCAAATGTCATATACAGAAACAGATTGTGTATCAGAATGATGGTTTTTTTGCAAACACTACATAATCTGACAGTGACACTACATCAATATGTATAATTTTATGTATGCACAAAAATATTTAATTCGCACAAATGCAGTTGTAAATACATCTAAAAACTCTTCTGAAATAACCTAAATTAAAAAAAAAAGTCACAATTAAACAGCAGAACTAATCCAACCCACATTGTCAGCAATACTCGCCTCATCAGCAATCAGTTCACTTTATAATCAATTATTCGTGGTTGGCAAATATACTGAATTTACAAAATGCTCCAAACCATATTCGAAGTTTTATCATCGTTGTTTCTGCTTGTTCGATGAGAATTTCACGAATATTTGTAAAATTCCACAAATATTTATACAGAATTTGGGTCGACATCACAATCTATTGTTTTCCGTCATTCTCAATCAATTATACTGCCAAACCTATCGATATCATGAAATTTCGTGGAGACGGATTTTTCGGAATCAAGATTAAGTTGGAATGCCGTATTCGATCCACTTATAATGGAAACACACAACTACACCAAATATAAATACAAATAACACCAAAAATATCACATATCATCAATGTACCTGTGTCATATTATTCGATCTACTCCCAACACTGATGTCTCGCGATAACAAAATTAGGCTCATTACGTTGTAACGTCATGAGACATTTGGAAACAAAGCAACATCATAGTTCTTCCTTCAAAGGTGTGTGACCGATCGTCAGTTGAGTCGTGTTTCTCATACCATATCAACAGGTGACTCAGCATGGTAAATATGAAATAGGGGAACTCACAGATATAGTGCTCTGATCAACAAGATCGTGGGTGTTATTACCGAGACCATCTCGAGTGAAGCATTGTTTCTGAAGAGGTCTTCTACATCTATACATAAACTTACTATGTAAGAGATGTTCGTCCTATACGGAGAACAAGGGAGTAAATGACTAACAACGATAACATTGCATGCTATTGTCGGGTGACAGATACATATAGCCGGAATAATATGTAAATGTTGTCCATAGAAATTGTTTTGTATTGCTGTCCAAGCACGATCAGGTCATAGGATCTGTAGATGGAATCTAGTAGACAGGGCAACAGTTGATTTGATATCAGATGTCTCGTGACGGATATCCTGAATGCTGCTTTGAATGTGTAAGATATGGTATTCCTTCTGGTACCAGTTATATGACTAAAGCAACAAATTGGACGACGATGTACGGCGGCTGATGTATGCCATAATTTTTTTGCAACACGTTTCACAGCATGCAAAAAATAATAGATAATTAAACTCAATAATTTCAATCGCGTTCAAAATGTTTTCTACACGTTAAAAAATGTTTTGCCTACGTTCAAAGTTATTAAAATCGCGATCAAAACTATTTCTGGTGTGTAGAAATAGTTTTGGTCGCAATTTAAAACCATTTGAATCGCGACCAAAACTATTTCTGACGTACGAAAATAGTTTCTGACGCGACACAAATAGTTTGAAACGCATGCAAAACATCTTGAACACGTAGAAAACATTTTGAATGTGTACAAAATTGATTTCGTGCGTACGAAATTAATTATCTTAATTTGAAAAGAATGGGTGTGAGACGCCAGTAAGGAAAACGTAAATAATTGAATTAAGCACTCACTCAATTTAAATATTTAAAAAACGCTGACACGCCAATAAGAAAAAAAAATTAATTAAATACCATATATATGTACGTATTAAATTAGTTTCGTACATACGAAGTTAGTTTTGTACGTACAAAATTGATACTCTGACCACATATTTCTATGGCCTGACCCACTGAGGTGAAAATAAATAATAATTCAAGCAATTTCGTACATAAGAAATTAGTTTTGTACGTACGAAACTAGTTTTGTACGTACAAAACTAATCTCAGTGGGTCGGGACACAGAAATGTGTGGTCAGATCAACAATTTTGTACGTACAAAATTAATTTCGTATGTACGAAATTTTGTAGGTACAAAATTGCTCAATTTATTTATTTATTTTGGGCCTGGTGTGAGGGGTGTTCCGAAATATAATAATGATGGCATATATCAGCCACGGTAAAGATAAATGTTTTGGGGATTGATTGAAATTATGTTTTTGTTCAATCGATCAGAGAACAATCAATGTTTCGTTTGGTATTTTTTTTTATCAATTCATAGTTTAGAAAATCTCAGCGAATCATTGTACAGTTCATAGTAGCCCATACATTCCTCTCCGTATAAAGTTATCTGACTAAAATAATTCAGTGTTACATTGTTTGATATTATATTATAACAATGAAGAACAGACAAAACGCAAGACGGCCATTTCCAGAAAATCCCATCTCTTTCACCACTGCCACTGGAGTGTGATTTATGACATTTTGGCTCACTTTCTAGTTAGTATGAGGCTATCGTATTTAATAACACATGACATTCTAAGACCAAAGCATGTTCAAGGTGAAACTTGATTGCATACCTCCGATGTCCCTGACCTAGCAACTCCAGCAAAATGGAAGAAACGTCCGAACACAGCACATCCAGGTTTCGATGTCAAAAAGCTATTAACACCAGCTTTGACGAAGTCGAGTGCACTCACTGACGTTTGAAACAAAACACGTATCAGTAACTTGAACTTAGAATCACTTTGTCAATACATTAATGCATTGTCGTTTGTTTGTCTCGAGGCCCGATATTTAATGATAACCTGAACTGGTTATCGTGTGGTCATTATTAATCTTAATAATGACCTGCTGCATGCAAAATGCATTAAATTGGATAAAACATTTGACGCTCGGGTATACAAAGCACATTTTCTAAGATATGGAGGAAAATTAAATTTGGCAACTCAGCAAAACAATTTCAGGTCAAGGTAGAAGTTCATCCTAATACCCCTTTTTGTTTTCTAATGTAACATATCTGAAAGTGATGTCAGTTTCGCTCGATGACACACCGTTTCCAAGATGTACATTCCGAAAAAAATGTAAAATACTGATCACGCGAGAAAATTTCAGTCAAGATCAAAGTTCATTCTCAATACTCATGGGACATGTTTGTGGAAGGCCACAAGACCGGGACTAACGTCCGTTTCACTTTACAACATACCATTTCCGAGATATCGACGAAAATGGAACATGCAGACTCAGCAAAAAAATTCAGGTCAAGGTCATGGCTCATCCCTAATAACCTCCCTACATGCTTGTCTATGGCCAGGATTCAGAAAATTAATTTCATTCTATGACATACCGTTTCTGGGATATCAATGAAAATGAAAAATGCAGCAAAAAAAGTCAGGTCAAGGTCGACGTTCATCTTAATACTCCCAAGACCTATTTGTGTAGTATGGCGAGCCTGAAAATGATGTCAGTTTGCTCCACGACGCACCTTTATCAAGATATCGACGAAAAATTAAGAATGTCGACCAAGTGACAAATTTCAGGTCTAGGTCATGGTTAAACCCTAATACCCCTAAGACATGTTTGTCTAGGGCCATGAGTCCGAAATAACGTCCGTTTTGTTCCACGACACACCGTTTCTGAGATACGGACGCAAATAAAAAAAACAAACTCAGCCAAAAAATTCATGTCAAGGTTCATTCCCAATACCCCTAAAACATATTTGTCTAGCGATGCGAGTCCGAAAATAGTGTCCGTTTTGCTCTACGACACACCATTTCCGAGATTTAAGGTCAACGTCAAAGTTCATCCTTAGACATTAGACATGATTGTCGAGGGTGACGGGTCTGAAAATACCATCTGTTTGGTTCTACGACACACCGTTTCTAAAAAGATATCGTAGAAAACAAACAAAATGACGACCCGGCAAAATAGTTAGAGGTCCAGGTCTCGACCCAGGTATTTTATGCTGCTTGCTCTTGTATATTCCTTACGGATTGAAAAGGTGTCAGATGGATCAGATGAAAGTTTTCAGTGGACGATTAGTATTAACGGACAGCATGCCCCATCTGACACATGCTCAGAGGTGACTGATAATAAATCTTATACACGAAATCTCTGAGTGAAAGAGACTGAGCGAGTATCATGTCACGCGTGTGTCATTTCCACCAGGGAACAATGCCTGTTAGGTGTTCGGCAATTTGTTTCCTGTCACTGAAAATACATCCTACAATCATTAATCTTTATGGGACATCCCTTATGACCAAGGATCGTTCAGACTGTGAATGATTCCGTCTAATTCCTCCTGCTCATCTACGAAAAAATGGATCATGAGGTGTTTCACACACGTATGAATAAATTACCTTATGTTGAGTAATGTGCTTGTCCACTCTTCGATAGAACACACGACACAAGTAAGCTTCTCGTCCATCTATATTCAATGAGGATAGGAAAGTTGTGAGACAGATTAAATGGTATGTTTTCAATGGACGAAGAATATGAACAGTATTGCAATGAACAATATTATATAGGCCGAGCACTCACATATACACATTTTGGTGGAATTATTAGTTGAATGTAAATTATTGTTAGAGGATATCAATATACTTTTAAAATAATATTGGAGAAAAGTGATTGATTTTGTCATACATTTCTAATGAAATGAAGAGACCACTTAAATGCACACACTAACTATATATATGCACCTGTTTTGGTGCAACACTCCCGCTCCCTCACTGATTGCATTGTGGGTTTCTGGTAGAGACCTAATGAATTAGTTTACATTACCGCCACTTTTCATGCTTTGTATCCCTAGATGCAACGTGATTCCAGCTAAATTCGCATATGTTTGAGCATTAGTTAGGTCAGGTTATAGGTAACTCTGAGTGCTGCACAAAACAAAAGAAAACCGGCTGCCGGTATTGTCAAGTGTTGATCTACTGATTCACCATAATTTGCATTGTGAACAAATTATATAGATTTTCAGGCTTATTCGATGTCGATTTGGAACAAAATAGTTTCATCCTGGTGTCACTTTGAAAAACTCATCATATATTAACTTTTCTTTGTTTATGTCATTAGCTTGTATTTTCATGATATAGAGCTTTGCTGTCATCTAATTTATGGAGTGAAACGGAGTTAGCATCACAAAAGCACTTTACATTGTGTTTCCCGAGAGCTATAAGCACACGGACAGGCATGTCCTCATTTGGTGCAATAGCAATCAACATGCATAATTTAATAATTCATTCAGCGATTTATGCCAGGAATATCAGCCCATGACGGTTCAATGGGCGGATAACAGTCACTTATATATGATCATGTTTACCACATGCAAAAATGACAATTCCGGAGTAACACAAATACCATGAAATGATATGATGATAATATACCAACTCAGTACGAGTAAACTGAAATGACAGATGCAATGCATGGTTTCACATGATATACCACGCGTATTACACGGACATATAGTGAGAATGATGCACACGCCAGGCCTCGTCTATTCCACGTGGACATAGACATGATTAATTAATACAATACACCACTACCAGCCTAGTTTATGACTTTACACTCGTCAATCTTCTTGCTATCGTCTTTTTTGTTACTGAATCACTCCTTAGGCTCGGCGCTGAGCAAATCTATGAATTATCGCTACTTATAATTTTTTTTTTTTTTTCATTTTTATACTCACCTTTCAACTACTACATGCACCGTTTCAATCCTTCCTTTTTCTTCTGATCCTTTCTAATATGCTCGAAATATGAAGAGTTCTGCCTCGAGAGCATACTTCATACAATTCGCGTTGGACATTTCATTTGGTTTGACACAGTCAACATATATGTCTTCCAAGATATTCATAATACTAACCTGATCTATGACTCCATAAGTCATGCGTCCATGGACCAGTGAAAATATTCTTATGGTGGACATGACCCTGAATTTGAGTACTCAAGGTCAACTGAGGTCAAGTTTAAGGTCACCAAAAGAAATTTCATGTTGGACTTCGTATATGCTCACAGTACAAGCACAATCTCTCTTCACAAGATTTGATTTCAAATAAAACTCCATACATTATGGTGGACATAATTTTGAGGTTCAGCACTCAAGGTGATATCGGGTCAAACTCATGGTGACTTAAATATGCAATATGACTTGTCCCAAGAAGCCAATTCGTCGTGCTGCCACGCTACCATGCTTCCAGTGGTGCTGTGGCGGTCAATAGTCCCAAAAGATTTATAAAGCTTGAGGGGAAAATGTACATTACGACGGACGATGGGCACAACACCTGAAGTTTGATGACCTAATAATAGGTATGAAACTCCTGGCATATCGTCGATAGGCGTAGAATCAATACCCAGTATTAGGTATTCCGAGCGAACGAAACAGGGTCCTTTATCAATCTCATAGTCCGGAGACAGAAAGTCATATCATGCCTACGAAGTGAGAGAAAACAAAAATGACAGAGAAACTCATGAACCCCCATGAATGGTCTTTAGGAGGTCTATGTTTCATGTGATTATTTGTTTGTACAGTTTGTTTGAAAGTGAGAAAATTCGTTCAATTGGTTTTGATAACCGACACAATCCAAAAATCTACAAAGGAGATAATGTTCATTCAACAGGACTGGTGTTTTAGTATTATCACTAAAATGACCCAAATCATTACCATATCCACTTCATACTAACTTTGAAATGAATGCTGTGCTGTCAAAAACTTTTATTGCTGAAAAATAACAAAGGGTATCAAATTCTATTGGTATGATGTATAATGTTCAACATTACGGGAATGAAATAATAATTAATTAGACTTGTTTGTGGTATTGTAATAACACCCATAATTTACAAAACTTAATTATGTTAGTTTTCGAACGGTTGTTCCGTTAATGTATATATCCTGATTAATTGTGATAATGGAAGTCTAGTTCAATATTCTTGTGTGTGGTATTAAGATAACAAACCCAATTTGTACATTATGATATAAATACATAAATAATTTATATTTTTTTGCAAATTATACACACTCGTAGCATCTAATATAAGTGACTGTTCGTGTATATTTCGGCCATACCTATGTGATAATGTATTTCTGACAAACGAAGGCCCTGTCCATATGAAAATCTGGAACGCTTATCATACGTCCGAAATCCTTGGTCATCATTCACAAAACACAAATAAGATCGTCTCGGAGTATGATAATTAGTTACCGTGCAAATAAGTTGAAATATCTGATT
This sequence comes from Terebella lapidaria, assembly GCA_949152475.1. Taxonomy (NCBI): domain Eukaryota; kingdom Metazoa; phylum Annelida; class Polychaeta; order Terebellida; family Terebellidae; genus Terebella; species Terebella lapidaria. Next base: position 77,948,425 of record OX424555.1, read on the forward strand.
GATAGTCATTTAATGGTTAACCGTATTACTGCGCACAAGACAGTGATGCTGATTATCGTGTCAGAAAAAAATCTGTAATAATAATTCTGCACTAATGACAGTCATTCATCATTACCAACGCTATTCACCGACTATTATACCATGCCGCTGTACCTGGAGAGACACGTGGCTGAAGGAGAGTGCCTCATGCGCAAGCGACAACGACGAAGCTGTCCCTCGACACTCGAACTAATGTGTTAAAGTTTTAGAAAGTTCAAGTTCAGGTTGACTTTGTCCCGATTGAAAACATCTAAAGAGAATATAATTCCTCCTCACAACAGGTCACCAAGAAAGCATTAAACCCACAGCCCCAACCGACGCCCGAATTGTTACCAGATATAGTCAGGCAGCCAGATAGCTATACCATGCACCGGCTGATATATTACTTTTCTCACTGGATTCTTTGACTTTGAGATCTCTACATTGAATACCAGCCGGATATCAAGCGGATATCTTTGAGCAATTCGAGAAATCCAAGATGGCCGCCAAGATGGCTGCCGGTCGATGGCTGCTACATGGAAAATACAACTTTTTAATTATTGGTCTTAGAATCAATTGTAATACCACTTTTTCAGCTGATTTTAGGATGACCAATCCATTTTTGAGGTTAATTTTTCAATTCAAGGTCAGGAACAAGGTGATATCCAAGATGGCCGCCAAGATGGCTGCCGACCTAAAACCACTGCTTGGAAAAATACATTTTGTAACTATTGGTACTATATTAAATTGAAGTACCACGTTTTCAGCTGACTCAAGGATGACAAATCCATTTGTGAGGTTCATTTTTCAATTTGAGTTCAGAAACGTGATATCCAAGATGGCCGCCAATATGGCCGCCGAACGGAAACCGACAGTGCTTAGAAAATAAAACTTTTTGACTATTGGTCCTAGAACCAATTGTAATACCACTTTTCAGCTGATTTTAGGATGACCAATACATTTTTGAGGTTAGTTTTTCAATTTGAGGTACAAGGTGCAAGGTGATATTCAAGCTGGCTGCCTACCGAAAATCATGCCTGATAAAAACAAACACTTATTGTTCCTATACTAAATTGTAGCACCACTTTTTCAGCTGATCATAGAATGGCCAATCCAATTTGAGTTTATGAACAAAGTGATGACTGCCGAAGGAAAATCGCCAGTGCCTAGAACATACAACTTTGCAAATATTGCTTCCAGAATCAATTGTAATACCACTTTTCGAGCTATTTTTACCGTGATTAATCCTTTCGTGTTTGATTTTTCAATTTGAGATCAAGCACAAGGCGAGAAATCCTTGTTTATTGTCAATTAGCATTGATAATGCACTTTGCACTGTTGCAGTCACGTTTGATGAGCTCGAGTAGGTTGGCAGGCGCTAGGGGGAGGGTGGAGGGGCGAGGTTGTCCAGGGGAACGATGCTCGGGAAGAGAACGGCTCTACCATCAGAACGGTGCCACCCGTGCTCTGTTGGCTCAAGAACAGGTGGATTAAGGAAATTTTACCCGGTGACTGCTGCCAAGAGACCTCTAAGTTCTTACTTTTATTTCAGTAATTTTTGTCAGTCTGTCTCCGTCAGTTTTGCTCTAACAATTGTTGCAAAACCTGAAAAGGCACTCGTCAGCCTTTGCCCAAGAAGACTATCTATGATTCCAACATGAGATCAAGTAGTAGACAATAGAAATATACAAATCGAACTTTATTCTAAGCTCTCTGGTATTATCAGCTGTTTGTTCTTGGTACGTAATAAAATACACATCCAAAATAACTGGATTTCAATAAATAATTGATTAGTAGAAGCAGTCGAATTACTTGGTGGGTTGTGTGGGATAATTTCTAGGTATGAACAGAATTAAACAAAACTTAGGTATTTAACAGTATGAGCACGGTCACTAGTGACAAATGTGAGATGTGTGTAAATACAGTATGATGTAAGACTTGTAAGTCCATTCGACACCCAACACTCATCTTGCACACCTTGCCGACTAGCTTGGATACTCGGATCATCTCCTTCAATCATATATTATCAGGCACAGTTATCAGAATCAGCAATTACAAATAACTATTTACTATGTTTTATCATAAAGCTACAGCAGTTCCATGGTGTTATCATGTTGAATATCAATATGTTGTGTTATCACATAAGATATCAGCTTGTTCTTGGCCTCATATTGAAAATTAGCCCACAGGTTGACATATTAGCGGACAATTTTTAGATTAAGCATAGCAGGTGGCACTATTTATGACCTTGAGATTTATCAATCAAGGTCATCTCTGTGAATTCCAATGTCATCATTAAGTGTGCTGCATATGACTTTCTATATTCCCATAATACAAAATTAAGATCTGTCTAAAAGTATTATGGAGAGATAGATAAAATTATTTCCCAAATCAACAAATTATAAAATGTGATTCAGATATTATAATACAAAAAGGAATAAAGTGAGATGGGAGGAGCAACGTAACCAAATGAGGTTGTCTTCCCGTTGCCCCCGAATAAAATAAACACATAAATAATTATATTCGTACTGAACAAATTGATGCAGTTTTTATACATGTAATACATACCTAAGCCCCTACGAGCACTTTCGTTTTTTACGGTAATTTGTGCAGAGGTATTTTTTAGTCTTTTCGAGCTCACATATAGATCTCAAAACCCATTTAAACTGATCAGATACCTTTCAATAAAACAGCTACAACAACTGAACTTTAGGTCTTTTTGGGCATTTCGAGTGATTCAAGGCACTCCATCTTATACATGTACACAGTATCAAGAACCCCAAGTAGTATGTTTTGAAACGAAAATCTCAAAACTGATCAGATACTTTTCGAGATAACAGCTAGAAACTGAATTTTGGCACTTTTGAGTGATTCAAGGCATTCCATATTATACATGTACATTGTATTAGGAACTTTAATTAGTATCTTTTGAAACGAAAATCTCAAAACTGATCAGATACTTCTCGAGAAAACAGCTAGAAACTGAATTTTAGGTCCTTTTGGGCCTTTTGAGTGATTCAAGGCTTTCCATATCATACATGTACATTGTATTAGGAACTTTAATTAGTATCTTTTGAAACTAAAATCTCAAAACTATCAGATAGTTTTCGATAAACAGCCGAAAATTGAATTCTGGACATTTTTGTTGGGAAAATGGTCATTGAATTCCAAAATTTAGCATTTTTCATCGGAAATGGCCGACATTTTGAAGAAATTGTGAAAATCAAAGCTAAAAATACCATTTTTGTGCAAAATTTCGAAGAAATTTGAATGTAAACTTTAATGATAAAAATGTGCATGGATGGGGGACCGTACAACAGACGGACAGGCAAACGGAACGGACTTACGGGCTCACACAATGTTAACCTTCCTATCTAATTTTCCGAAATGAGCCCTCTAAGTTGGCACAAAAAAAACTCTTAAACCGAACTTTTGGTATACACTATGGTTAGGGGCTTTTAGGCCCAGTACATTTAAGCCCTTAAGCCTTGGATGTTCCGCCGGCTAGATTGTTCATCCTAAATCTGCTGAAAAAGTGGTACTACAATTGGTTCTAAAACCAACATTTAAAAAGTTGTATTTTCTAGGCGGTGGTTTTCGGTTGGCAGCCATCTTGGCCGCCATCTTGGATATCACCGCGTTCTTGACCTCAAATTGAAAATTGAACCTCACAAATAAATTGGTCATCCTAAAATCTACTGAAAAGGTGGTACTACAATTTAAAACATTCCCCTCATGTACCTCTATGATGTGTATAAGTTCCGTTGCCTTGAATCGCCGGTCTGCGTGTGGTGGCCATTTTGATTTTTCGACGCCATTGACGCAATTTTTTTGGCCATTGAAAAAATTTTTGGACTTGTAAAATTTCACCCAATTTTTCCTTCATAATGGGAGCTGTGCGGAGTAAACTCATAGAAGACTTCAAGATAGAGCCTAAGTATTGGCACATTCAAATGGGAAATCATATATTGCGGTTTGATTGGTGAGCTTGAATTTGACCTTCAATGACCTTGAAAGGTGAAAAGGACTTTTTTTGTCGAAAAAAACGATGAATTTTGTCTTTGGTGGCCATTTTCTCAAAATCTATTCAGACAGTTTTTCTCCAAATCATGTATAAAATTTTCCTTATGTACCTTTGTGATATGTAATTTGATTTCGTATTATAGTCCATACAGAAAATGTGTTTCCAGCAACATTCACGATGATGTTTTGACAATAGAGTTTAAAATCAGTGTAATAATTGAAAAATCAGTACTCTGAATTTCTCCTGATTTCCGGTGAGCTACAGCACCCTTGTTGCTATGCTTTTTTAATCTCAAATTGAAAAATTAACCCCATTCAATGGATTGGTCATCCTAAAATATTCTGAAAAAGAGGTACTACAATTGAATCTAGGGCCAGTAGTTAAAAAGTTGTATTTTCTAGGCAGTGGTTTCCAGTCTGTGGCCATTTTGGCGGCCATCTTGGATATCACCTTGTTCCTGACCTAAAATTGAAAAAAATAACGTCAAAAATGGATTGGTCAACCTAAAATCAGCTGAAAAATGGTACTACAATTGATTCTAGGACCAATAGCTGAAAAGTTGTATTTTCCAGGCAGTGGTTTTCGGTCGGCGGCCATCTTGGATTTCTCGAATTGCTCAAGAATGTCTGCTTGATATCCGGTTGATATTCAATGAAGATGTCCTAAGGTAATAAAATCCACTGAGAAAAATAATATATCAGTCAGGGTAAGGGTAAGGTGCAGGGTAAGGCCTAAAAATCAGCTCTGGCTGCCTGACTAATATGAGTAATCTTTCCCACCTCACTAATTGTTTCTTAGCAGACGAAATAATTGAAACGACAACAACATGAAAGTACATACCGAATGCGTCAATGGATTTCGTTCTGATGCAAAAGAAACCAAGTGACCCAAGTGAATATTAAAGATAACATCGATCACCAGAATCTGTAATTAAGAACCTTAGGGAGACAAACACCCGGTGAGGGGTAAAAATGGCATTTATTCTACACTACACTAACTAAAAATGCCGTATACAAGTTTGACACAAATGCGCGACGTGAGATATTAAAATGGAAGGACACACAAGATACATGTATATAATTTGGTAGTATGACATTATATATGATATATATCCTGAAACATGAGACATGTCCTGATGTTATGAAGAACAAATGCCACTCGCAATGACAGGAAGATATACCGTAAATATTACAGGGTGGGAGGGTGGGAATGACTTGCTTCGATGCGCTCCAAAAAGGGGACTGAGGTATATGTACGTATACGCTGCGCATAAGCAATTAATTGAGAGGGGGCGCTGTTTGTTTCCCTAAACAACGTCAACAAGTTGACTAATCTTAGGGAGACAAACACCCGGTGAGGGGTAAAAATGGCATTTATTCTACACTACACTAACTAAAAATGCCGTATACAAGTTTGACATAAATGCGCGACGTGAGATATTAAAATGGAAGGACACACAAGATACATGTATATAATTTGGTAGTATGACATTATATATGATATATATCCTGAAACATGAGACATGTCCCAAAGTCCAAAGGTAGAGTTGGAGTAGAGAATCAGGACGGTAAGGATGCTGACATCTTACTCAGAGCTTGTTTTAGTGATCCGTCTGAGTCGAAGATATACTTGGTGTAGGCATTCGATCTCCAGTCGCCCAGCTGGCGGATCGTTTCGATCGACACTCCTGACTGGAAGGCCCAGGACGCCCCACCCCGACGGAAGCTGTGTAGGCCGATTCGTCGTAACCTGCCATCTTGAAAATCTGTCGTAGGCGGGACAGGAACTTTGCGCTAGTCAGGTTGGTGACTGTGTTCTTACTTTCCCATGAGAAAGCTGGGTAGTAGGGAGGCACAGACTTAGATTTGGAGAATGCCAGGACCACAGCTTGTGTCGGGCACAACAGGCTGGACTTGATCCGGGGCAATGGTATGGTCAGGACGCGGTCGCGAAATTGTATTGTCTTGGACCATTTGATGCGCAGGATTATCCCGTCTGGGGTGAACATGAAGTCTTGCCGCCTAAGCTGGCGTTTGGGGTCGAACTTGGTAGCCGAGGGTGGCAGGACGTTAGACCGTCTGAGTAGAGTGAAAAACATCACTAAACAGGCTGCCCAGATGTTGCAGTCTTGTGGATCGTCCATATCTAAATATTGAAGTGATTGTAGCAGCATGGAGGGAGTAATTGGGGACTTTCGGCTGACCTTGTCCCCGAGGTGTCTTCTGATGCCCTTCAACACGGACTTGAGTTGAAAATTGTCTTGTATTGGATTTGGGAGGTCCCATTCCTGGTGTAAAATTCGGACAACGTTCAAGTATTGCTTAATAGAAGATAGTTTATGAGATCTGGCAAGAATAACTGCGTATCTGCAGATGGTGCTTGTCGAGGCTGGGATTGCACAATAACCCATAACATTGCAGAAGTCCATGTAAGACATCGCTTGTGTGGCATATGCTTGTTTGGTGGCTTCCGCAAAGCACTTGGATTTGTAGAACTGGATGTCTTGGTCAAGGGCCCGTTCTAGAGCTGAACTATTCGATCCTGGAAGGCAAATGAGAGACAAAGCTACATACATGCAAGATCTAACTGACAAACATTGTACTCAGTTTATTCAAATATTGGGGATCATGCAGTCGGGACACAGCATCAGCTATTTGGTTTTGGGTACCGGGAAGATAGACTGCCTTGATGCGAAAGTTAAAGCAGGCCGAGAGCCAGAATATTCGGCGCAATGCCGCCATGACAACTTGATTCTTGGAAGTCCCCTTATTCATCATAGCCACAGCAGCTTGATTGTCACAGTGCACAATTACTTTCCGGTTAGCCCACAGAGGTGCCCAGGCCAAGGCAGCAATCTCAAGGGAGAGCGCCTCCTTGTGGTTGATGTGGAGGTCCTCAGTCCCTTCCTTGGCCGACCACGGGACGTGGACGAAGCGGTGTTCATACACAGCACCAGTGGCAACAGGACAGGCATCGATGTAAACCGGAGTGGTCGGCCGGGGGTCGATCATGGGGACCGTCCCATTGAACACACACATGAAGTCTATCCACCACCTGAGATCGGCACACATGTCTGCAGTGACTCGTGTGTAGTGCAATGGGTGGCGCAGCTTGATGATGGCGTCGGCGATTCTCCGGAGGTAGAAGCGACCCCCGTACACACATTGAGTGGCCCAATTCAGTTTGCCCGCAACCGATTGTAGGTCACGTTTGGAGACTTTCCGCTTGTGGAGGGTGTTGTTGAGGGTTTGCTGGAGGTCTTTGAGCTTGCACTCTGGTAGTTCTAGACACATTGTGATGGAGTCTAGTATGATCCCCAGGAATGTGATTCTCTGAGTTGGAGTGATGACTTTGCTGTAATTAATTGAAAACCCCAGCCGTCGTAGCAGGCGCAGCAGGTGATGCATAGTCGCGTTGCACTCTTCATGTGAGCGACCGATGCACAAAAAGTCATCCAGGTAGACAACAAGATCCGGATGGCCCTCAGCTTGCATGATTCTGCGCACTGCCTGGGTCAGGTCATTGAATATTTCTGGTGATTTGCGTGCGCCAAATGGAAGACGTGTGTCGACGAGATATGTCGGGTGTTTGTCACCGTCGAATGTCCACTGTAAACCCATGAAGTCGTGATTTGAAGGATGAGTCTTCACAGATCTAAAGGCATTTGATAAGTCAGTTTTTGCCATGTAGTCACCAGGCCGGATGATGTCCATAGCGTCCTGAATAGTCTGGTAGTGGAATTTGGAGTTAGTGGCATAGTCGTTCACGGCTGACCCCTGTGGTCGGCTGCAGTCATGTATGAGTCGGACTTCCGTTGAGTGTTTTTTGGGGATTGCTCCCAGTGCCGATACGATTTTTGGTTTAAAGCCTGTCGACACGTAACGACCATTTAGACATTCTTTCTGGATCTGCCGTTCAACTGCAACATGGTTTCTTGGGGATGTGGCTGATTTGTAGTTTGCAACGAAAGATTCGGTAGGTTTTGCATTGGAATCGATTATATGGAACCCGTCTTTGATTCCGGTCAGAAGAAAGTCGCGTCTGCTATCTGTGGCCGGCAGTGCTGCTTGCCACGCGTCATACTTCAGGGAACCATCCGTATTTACGTTGGTGGGTTTGGTCGGTGATGCTGGCCGTTTTTTGGCAGTGCAGGTGGCGTACGTGTGACAGTACTGTATTCACTCTGACGGTTGGTGAGGCGGACGTGTTTGTATTTACAGGAATCGCCGAAGGAGCAGAAACCATTGTTGGCTTTCCATTGCCTGCATTCTTCAGAGGCGACAGGACCCGATCGCTGGCCAATGGGTCTTGGTTGGGGTCGTTGTCGAGGGTGCGCCAGGTAGTGGAGTCTCATCATCGGGTTGATATAACCCCACTGGAACCCATGTGCGTTTTGTTGTTCTCTGTAGTTGAAATCAAATTCCAGCACGCTAGACCACTCATACATGTTGACGAAGTCCATCACTGTTGCTGTATACGCCAAGTAGAACTCAATGTCCTTGCGGGCGAGGTCCCCATTGATCAACAGCTGATTTAGGAGACGACAGTTTGCTGCAGACCACTCACTGACCGACACGCCCGCGTACGGGACCTCATCGTCAGTGTGCACCACGAGAGTGTCTTTGTTGTTAATTGTACTCCTTCGCAACACACAGTCTTTCTTGTTGCGCATCCTGCGTTTTGTACTTTCACTCACAAACTGGTGAATGTGAAGAGTCTTTTTGCTCGTTGCTTTAACGGTCAACATGGTTCGTGGGTCACTGCAGGATGTTGGAGAACAGTTCGTGTCGGTACCGACGACAGGCCACCATGCGGCAGTATCATCTGGGCAGGCTGCTACATTGCCGACGTTAGCCGAAGGGATGGACGTGGGTTTTGGCGCCAAGTGGGGCAGGATGGAATCAAAGTGCGTACCTGCTGCCGCGAGTGATGCTGACTGCTTGCGGAGGTCTCGAATGGTTGCCAGTCCCGTGTCATTGTCAAAGACGTCCGGTTGCTCGACTGGATCCGTGTTCACGGACGTGTTATTAGTTGGTGGGTTTTCTGTCCCGGGTAGCTTCATTTTTTCCAGTTCCTTGCTCAGGATTTTTCTCTGACCTATGGATAGGCCTAACTGGAAAATGTCATTTTCTTCAAGCATGCTCAAAGTTCTTGTATCCGTCAAGTCTTCTTTCCGCAGGGCTTTTGTTGTGTTTCTGTTCAGGCCAATTGTTTCTGCCCACAGCTCAAACACGAAGCCGTCGCTGTCGAGTTCAGCTGGAGTATTGATTTGTTCACCGTCACGGGTGGATTGCGCCTGGCCTTCTGTTGACATTTTTCTCCTTCTTTGAATGGGAAAGCACAAATTGTCCACGTAAAATCACGATAAAACTTCGTTATAGCCCCTTTCCTTTAGTTGATATCCAATCGTTCTCTATGCCTTTGGTGTCATAAGCGCAAGTTTCTAAATACCGAAACCGCTGACAGTTTTACACATCCAAGTTTGTTTGTTTGTTGTTGCTTTTTTTTCTGTTACAGAGAAGCAGAAAATGACTTGCTTCGATGCGCTCCAAAAAGGGGACTTAGGTATATGTACGTATACGCTGCGCATAAGCAATTAATTGAGAGGGGGCGCTGTTTGTTTCCCTAAACAACGTCAACAAGTTGACTAATCAAATATGACATCTCCGAATACCAATATGTTCTTTGACCTCACTGTGCTCTTGTGATCCGTCTTGTTTTTTTATTTTCTTCAGAACATGGATTATGACCTGTTTGTCCGATCAGTAACTGTAAGGTATCGACTGCGACATGGTTTTCTGCCAGGCACAGTATAGTGTTATTGATGGGATGTTTATTTCGGAATGTCTTCACCAGTGACTGACGGGAAGATGAAAGCTCAAATGGATCGAGAAGAACATTGAAGGCAGACAGATGGAGGAAAAATGGCTGTCAAAACACTGACGTGTAAGAAGTATCTGTTGTAATGCAATGCTCATTACACCAAGCTTCGTGTGGAATTCACGAGTGAGATAGTTCCAAAGAAATAGGGTTTCAAATTCCTGAAATGAGATCGAATAAGCTGCTTATCTCGTACTTTCATGCATTATGTCCCACGTCAATGCTTTACACACACAATGTGTCAATGACCACGCGCAATCCACGACTACAAAGAAAAAGATTAAGAGTACTTTTCATAATTACGTGGATATGTTGTCAACAGCATTTCATTTTTCCTAAATAGAAATCACAGGTTTGGATGGATTATGGTCCAGCTCGGGGGGAACGTTAATTCCAAGATAGTATATTAGTAAACCGTTCCAGTACTTGGTTGGCGAATGAAGTAGAAACTACGTTTCGGCTTATGACCGAACAGACATCAACAATATCCAGGGCACCTGCTCCACATCAAGAAAGGGTTTGTAACTGTGTGTATAAACGTGAATATTATATGGAGAAACATATAATTAGCTATGGACATCATACATTATTTAGGAGCATATAACATTGATGTATTTTATGCTGTTTATTCTTCTACATTCAATTCGGATCATAGACATACAACTGTTCTATGCCTATGATTCGGATTAAGAAGTTGTCAGACGGATAAGATGCACGTTTTCAGTGGACTTGTAGTATTAACGGGCAGCATGCCATTTTTAAAATTTTCCACGTGCTGGGAGGTGATTGATAATATAAAGAGATCGCAATGAGCGACATAGATTTAGAAAGTTTTAAAACGTGTGTCATATCCGTCAGGTACAATACCTTTATGTGTCCAGGCAATTTGTTCTCTATCTCTAAAAATTGATCGAACAAACGTTGTTCCTTACGGGACGCCTTTCATGACAAGGGTCTCCCACGTTGTCAATGACTCCATCTAACTTAACTTCTCATCGTCTGCGAAAAAAGTGGATTGTGAAGTGCTCGCGAATGATGTTCTTGTCATTTTCCTGACAGAATACATGTAAACATGCATCCATTCTCAATGATATCATAAGTTGAATGACAATTTAATGTTTTGACAATAATTGATTGATTGCAACAAAGTTCACTACAAATCAATAAAATGATACACTAATATAAAATAATTCTCACTGGAACTAAATAATTATTCAGATGCATTTCTGAAGACCGATTTCACCTCAAATATAAAACAAGTAAGCACGAACAATGTTTCATAGGATCAAAGAAGGTCATCGAATGGTACTCGAATCTGTTGACAATCAGAATATTCATTTCAATACTGCAGCTAATTTCAAATCTGTAGCAGGCGTCAACTATTGTAACCCAGTTTTTTATGAATATAAGTGAATATAAGGCATGCGTCGAATATAATGAAGCAGATAAGCGTGAATAATGGTTCAATACCAAGCTCGAACGCAAGGAAAATATGTTGCATTTATAATCACTTTATTGCATGGAATAGGTGAATAATGCAAATATTGCTATTTCTAAACCGAATCAGATGTCGAATAGAGTAACCCATGTAAAACATCATATAGTTTTTCGTTATTTGGTTCATGGAATGAAATAGAAACAATATATCACAACAATGTCCCAAGAGACAGTCATGTCCACATCTGGTGCAATAGCAATCCATATGAATAATTCAATTCTACCATTCAGCGAGTTATTTTATAGTTATCAACTTGACTGTTCGATGGGCGGATAACAATCACTTACACATGATCATATTTTACCACATACAAATGACTCCCGAGTAACACAGATGCCACTGTATCTTTACTTAATAAATCTGTATGTACACCATTAAATCTGCAAGTACACAACTACATCTTACATAGCGGCCATTATCACCTCATCAGTAATTTAACGAGTTCTGTTCACAAACTGTGTGACTTGACAAAAGTCACGACGGACAACCGTAATAACCTCTTCACAAATGTGTGATACAGGGTTGGCATTTAATATGGAATATATCGGTTGGGTGGGTAAACTGATGAAATATGTCATAAATTCAAATTGATAAGCACCATGAAGTTGTTACATGATTTGATGTTCAGCCAAGCATGTCACCTGCCGATCACGTGCAGGTGATTAACGTGACAATTGACACCTCGGGAGTGCACATGGGGTAACGAAATAACTGACACTGCGATATGGGGTGATTTTTGTTCTGCTATGAATTATTTGGGCTGGTCAAATTTATGTGCATAGACGTGGAATCAATACCCAGTATTGAGTATTCCGAGCGAAAAAAACAGGGTCCGTTATCCGATCTCATAGTCCGGGGACAGAAAGTCATATCAGGCATACGAAGTGAGAGAAAAGAAAATTGACAGGGAAACTCATAAACCCCCAAAAATGGCCATTAGGAGGTGAAATCAGGTGTTCCGGAAAGAGTGAGCATTCCCTGCCCCACTAGTGGCACCTGTCATGAATCCCCCTAAATTAACATGAAAATAGATCTAGTTGCATGGAGGACATGGACTTGGTGTATTTATCAACCAGATCATGATGACGTCCATAGAATTTCTTAAACGCATATCTCAGGATTTCCTTGACCTGGAGCTACGAAATTTTGAACACAGATTTCTGAAGTAATGGTGCGTGAATTGAGTACGGCAGTTTGTCACGGAGTGGTTGCCCTGCGACGTAATGGGCTCATACAGACTGAGATAGCAAGGCAAAACAACATCACACGGGAAAGGTCAGCAAGATCCTGAAGAGGAACGCCGAGATAGGTGTGCCTAATCCTAGATCTCCCCCAGGACGTCCTATAAAGACAACAAGGAGAAAGGACCATTTGTTGATTCGCCTGTGTACTGGTGGTCGTACCATGCCAGCCAGGGCCTTGAGAGTACAGTGGCAGAAAGCCAGGTGTATGCGTATCCACAACACTAGTAAACAGCCGATTGGTTCGAGCTGGGTATCGTGCCAGGAGACCACTAAGGAAACCCCTGCTGAGTCAAAGACATCACGAGCGAAGTCCGCAGAGGGCCAGGGAAGACCGCCATTTGGGACCACATCACTGGATTCATGTCATATTGAGGTGATTGTGATACGAGGTGATATGAGATTTGAGGTGTACCGCCATGGTGGACGCATACGAGTTCGCAGACGAGTTGAAGAACTTTACTATGAAGCCTGCATACTACCCAGGGTGCAGGCTGGAGGCGGTGGGATAACCATATGGGGAGCTTTCCACGCCAGTGGAAAAAGTGACATTGTGATCCTGGTCAGCAATCTGGATCAACACCAGTACATACGCATCCTAGACCAAACAATTTTGTGTACCAGAAATAAAATGCTCCTGCACACAGGGCTCGTACAGTGGCCACTTTCATTCAGGATCAGGGGGTTGAGCACTTGCCATGGCCAGCGTGTTCACCAGATATGAACCCCATAGAGAACTTATGGGCTGAAATAACCCATCGGATCAACAACCTGGTTCGACAACAAACCAGTGTGGATGAATTGCGACAGGCTGTGATAGACGCATGGGCCAATATACCCCCTGAACACTTTGAGGACCATGTCTGAGGGTATGCCCCGCCGTGTGATGACGCTACAAGAAGCCAATAGGGTCACACGCGATACTGAACATTGTTGGTGCTAGATGGCAAAATGACGCTCAATACTGTAAAGTTTCATGTATCTGCTGTTGCGTGTTGTTGAGATATTAAATTTGAATACCAAATATAAATAATGAATCTATTGTTGCCACAATTTGGCGTTGGGTTGTTTGTTCTGGATCACAGTGTTTGATCACCAGATTGACAATACAAGATAAACAATGCACTAAGTATGAGGTTAGATGCTTATGAACGCCAGGCAAGACACATTTCTTGCAAATAAAAACTATAAAAAAATTAGGCCGAGGGCCAAAGATAGGTTACCGGACAATGTTTAATATTTTAGATGTTAGCCAGGTCACTGGTTAAATTCAAGGTCAAGAGAATATTCAGCATATATCATGTCCACAGTTGATTGCTAAGCTGTAAATTCAATAATCAGCGAGATATTAGCAATTTTGTGCTGTGGCCTTGAAAATGAAGGGGCAAAGGTCAAATTCAAGGTCATCAAAATATTCAGTGTATATCATTTTATATAATATATCTATATCATGTCCACAGTTGATTCCCAAGCCATACAGTCAATAGAGGAGCAAGATATGAGCCAGTTTGTCCTTGGACCTTGAGAATGAGGTCAGAGGTCAAATTCGAGTTCCGAGAATATTCAGCATATATCATTTCCTACATGTCCACAATTGATTCCCCAGCTGTAAAATCGATAATAAGTGAGATATTAGCCATTTTGTCCTGTGACCTTGAAAATGAGGTGAAAGGTCAAATTCAAGGTCATGACAATAATCTGCATATATCATTTCCTATATGTTCATAATTGATTCCTAAGCTGTGAAGTCGATAACAAGCGAGATATTAGCCATTTTGTCCTATGACCTTGAAAATGCTGTCAAAAGTCAAATTCAAGGTCATCAGAATATTCAGCATATATCATTTCCTATATGTCCACAATTGATTCCTAAGCTGTAGAGTCGATAATAAGCGAGATATCAGCCATTTTGTGCTCTGACCTTGAAATTGAGGTCAGAGGTCAAATTCAAGGTCACGAGAATATTCAGCATATATCATTTCCTATATGTCCACAATTGATTCCTAGTCTCTAATCTCAATATTAAGTGAGATATTAGGCATAATGTGTCCCATTATAAAGCATAGGAGAATTTAACATGGGAAAGTCCCATTTGGGCCGAGTTTGGGCCAAAATGGTCCACTTCGAGCGATTCAAGCGCAACGAAATTTATAGACATCATAGGAGTACATATCAGGAGTGTTATGTATCAAAAAGAAAAAAAGTTACTGAACAGATTTTGAGAAAATGGCAACCAAAATCCAAAATCAGCCATTTTTCGTCGAAAACGGCCGCCATTTTGAAAAAAATGCGAAAATCAAAAAACTAAAAAATACCTCCTTCTTGAATTATTTTTAAGTATTTTTGTGCAAAATTTCAGAAGAATTCGCCTGTAAACAAAAAAGATAAAAATGTGGACGACGACGACGGACGACGGACGACGGACGCAACGCCATGCCAATAGGTTATCGGACCATAGGTCCGGTAACCTAAAAATGATGAAAATGATAAAATATATAAAAAAAATATTCCATATTAAATGTCAACCCTGTATTTCTGTCCAGCCGGTGCTGCCACCTGGTATATGCAGTTTTATTCATTTGAAGTGCGAATATAACTATTTCTGATGTTGTTGTGTATCAGCACAACAACATCAGAATGGAGCATATTGAATAACTCGAGTGTAGAAGATGCATACAATCATTTCACGAATACTCTCAAAGAAACACTTGACAATCGTGCATCTTAGAAGACAACAAAAACCTATTTCGTCAACCGTGGATGATCCCAACTTTTCTCAAATCATCTTCTCAAAACAAAACACAAATTATATAAGAAATGTATATTTTTTCCAGTTTAATATGAACAGTTCATATCCTATCGAAATTTATATAATAAATATAAATATATTCAAACAACAATAACTCCATGTCCATGACCTCAACAGATGAAGTCGAAATTCAACAGATTATATCTGTGAGCAATCCTCAAAAAGTACTTGACCCGATGATGTCAGTTCAAAATTCATAAAAAGCATTAGTAGTTCAATAGTAGTTCAATTACCACACTTGTTAACAAATCGCTAGAATAGTACCGTCAGTAATGAAAACAGCGGAGGTGGTCCCTATCTACAAGGCAAAAGACAAAAACATCATGGGTACGTCGATTATACGCCGATATCACTTCTCCCATCCATTTCTAAGATTCTTGAAAAGGTTGTGCACAATAGATTATACAAATTTTGCATGCCATCGGGTACCCGGTATATTATATGAAAATCAATATGGATTTCGTCCGAAGCATTCTACCATCGATGCTGTGACTGAAATAAATGCGGATACCCTGCATTCTACCGACAATGGCTTAACAGCACTATCCGTGTTTTTGGACGTGTCCAAGGCTTCAATGGACCATGCAATCTTTCTTGAAAAATAACCTTTTTAATGGTATACAAGGAATAGCCTTGGAGTGGTTCAGAAGTTACCTCTCAAACAGATGTCAATATGTTTCATACAAAACTATTAGCTCCTCTGAGTATCAAACTGAATGTGGGGTGCCCCAGGGCAGTGTGCTAGGACCTTTATTATATGTACAAAATTAATGACTTACCAGATTCAATGCCAGACACAAAATGTATCTTACTTGCCGAGTATGTGTTTATTTGTAAAGGATCATCACGGGATACACCTAAACAGATACTTGTATCTTTGGTGTATCCTAGAACTGTAGGCTATTTGTGTATTGAAAGCTTGTTTTTTTTTAATTCCTCCAGTTCTGAATAAAATGTCAATAAAAAACAGTGTGATGTTCCCTTCCGGTTAGGAAATACAGAATGTGTTACCAAAATACTTTCTTCAATCCCTCAACATCTGCCACAAAAGCATTCATCCAAGTTATTACCTATTGGCAACTAGGATAAAAAGAACTGATACTTCCAAACTAACAGTATTTCATGATGGCACATTTCGATACAGTTGGTGAATTCAACTCGGATGATGACGATTGGACAGAATATTGTGAACGTATAAAAGTTTCTATGTGGCCAACGAAAAGAAAACAAAACGGCTGTGTTGCTGAGTACTGTGGGTGCTGAAACCTACAAACTGTTAAAGAACCTTGCAAGTCCAGACCTGCCCTCCACAAAAATTTCTGCCCAGTTGGACACTCTGTTAAAATTACACTTTACCCCCAGAAAAAAGTGTGATTGTGAGCAGATACAAATTCAATAGCAGGTCCAGGAAGTCTGGTGAAACTGTAAATCAATTTGTAGATGAGTTACGCAATGGACAGCTCGACAACATTTTGCACGACGAGCTAGTCATAGGCATGAGTGACAATGCGATTCAACATTTGCCAGAGCATTGACATTATCTCAATCTTTGGAGTTGGCTGAAAAAATGTGCGTACTACATTCAAACCAAGATTCTTCATCAGTGAACAAGTTGTTCAACTCTAAACGTCGACCGCAGCAGGACAAACACCGACCGCCCACTGCCAATTCAGCTAATTCTACACAGCTAAGTCAAGTTGAAACAAGTTGACAGTAATTCTCCACAAGCTATTAACTGTCCCTGTCAATTTCGTGATGTGCTTCAAGCGGGTTGGGCCATAATCAAGGTCCATACAAGACGGTTGTCTTGTGGGAAAGATCGTACTTCTGGTGGCCCAATTTAGATTCTGCTATCGAACACATGGCAGTGTCGTGCTCAGTTTGCCAACAAGAAGCACCATGGGCCTGGCCAGAGCAACCATGGTCGCGTATTCACATCGATCATGCAGGGCCATTCATGGAAAGACATTTCCTCGTTGTGATTGATGCTTACTCCAAATGGATGGAGGTATGGCCTGTTACCAGCACTTCCTCATGCGTCACTATACAAGTTCTGCGTCATCTATTCGCTACTCATGGAGTTCCCAAGCATGTGATAGCAGACAACGCAACGTCTTTCACAAGTAAAGAATACGCTGCATTCATGACGCGCAATGGAATCAAGCATTCCACATCAACACCAATCCATCCTGCCAGCAATGGAATGGCCGAAAAAGCGGTACTTTAAAAAATTCATTGAGTAAGATGAGTCCACAGGATACAGTGGAAACACGTTTGGCTAGGTTCTTGCTCAAGTATCGTACTACTGCTCACAGTACAACTGGCCGAACCCCAGCCGAGCTCTCGTGAGGAGGCTGAGGGTGCATTTTGACCTGATGCAACCCTGCCTGCGAGAAGAGGTGCAGGTCAAACAGGAGGCAGAAAAACGATACCATGACCAGCACAGCGCTACATGGGAATTCCTGGAAGGTACACAGGTTTACAGTCGTAATTATGGCCTTGGTTACAGGTGGTTGCCAGGAAATATTGAGGAAGTGACTGGCCCGCTGTCATATCAGATTCGACTACAGGATGGTTGTCAGGTTAGGCGACATCAAATCAAGTGATCCGTGACAATGCTCTGACGTCGTCATCGGGTGTGCCGTCTTCGCCCACAGAGGTACCGGTACCGAGGACACCACCAAGTGTCACACCATCGGTAACCTCTCCACCAAGTCCACAAGCAGTTCCCGAGTCTTCCTAGTAGCCCAAGTGTCCTAGTAGCCCAAGTCCAACAGCGCCTTCTCCTGACACAGTGCCGATCCAGCAGCAACCAGTCACAGTGTCTTCGACATCGGCCTCATCGATCGCACCGAGGCGCAGTACGAGGATCAGGATGTCACCACAGAGACTAGATTTGTTAATGTGTGAACATTATCACTGGATTATCCAGAAATTTGTTTCAATGCACTATTATGTTTCAGGTTTAACGACTTCATTACCAGTTAAATATGTATGGACATTTAAGATGGGGGTAAATGTGATGTATCCGTCCAGCCGGTGCTGCCACCTGGTGTATTCTGTTTGATATATTTAAAGTACAAATATAACTATTTCGGATGTTGTTGTGTATCAGTTCGATGTGCACTTCTGGTTATGAAATACAGAATGTGTGACCAAAAATATTTTCTTCAATCCCTCAACATCTGCCAACAAAAACATTCTTCTAAGTTATTACAAAATGTCTAAATATGAAAAAAAAATGCCAGATGCAATTCCATGATTCCATGATTACAGTGAGAATTATTGTAAAATAGTATTCATCTTGTACTCGGTGCATTACCTTTTTTAACTGGACTTTTAAGTTGAATTTCAGAAAGATTACCGTACACTTCAAAGATAAATATATGGACGACGGATGATGACAGACAACGATGGACGGACGCAACGCCATGTCAATAGGTTTTCAGACCAAAGAACCGGTAACCTAAAAACGATTCATGGACAGTTACATAAACAGACTATGGGGAGCGGGCATTACCATCTTAAAAGGCATATTGATGATTGGGCACTGTTAATTGCTAATCAAGGCATATCGGATTGACTTAAAATTCGAAACCAGTGCTCAGGCATATTAAGTACATGATGTAGATGTGCGCTATAGTTTTGGAGTCTGTGAGATCTCTGTGAGATTTGGATCTGAGGTATTTGAGGTCCATGAGGATGAAACCGATGTCAATTTTTGGACTTTGTTTTCATGCGATAACTCAAAAAGTTTCCATGGAGCAATATACCACTAAGGAGAAAACCTGTTCATTTCGGGGTCAATTCATTTAATGACATTTGATCTAGGGTTCGAAAGAATTTTTACTGAGTCATCCCTGCGGTTTCCTGCATATACCGGAAACGGAGCGTTGTAAAGTGAAACGGACGTTAATCTTGGACTTGTCTCCATAGACAAACATGTCTTAGATAATTTATGTTATCTAATGGTAAAAACATTTTTTGTATGTACAGGCAATTACAATTTATCTTCGTTACGTCGATTTAATACTCTATTCATCTTCTATGTCTGTTCAGTGATAAGTCAAAACATCGTTTTTAAATCATTTATCAAACATTCCTGGAACGGTTTACTTATACTATATTTAGGAATGAACCTCCTTCTGAGTTGGACCATAAGTCAGCCACATCTGAGATTTCTATGTAGGAAAAGTGAGATGCTGTGGACAACAAATGTATGTGATTTGGAAAAGTACTGTTGGTGTTTTTCTTTGTAGTCGTGGATTGCGCGTGGTCATTGGCACAATTTTGTGTGTCAAGCATCGACGTGGATTACGAATGGGACAAAATGCATGAAAGCGCGAGGTAAGCAGCTTATTTGACCTCGTTCTAGGAAGTTGAAGCCTTAAATGTTGCAGAGAGCTTGATGTGTATTGCATCACAACAGATAATTTTTGCATTACAATGTTTTGACAACCACCTTTTCCCTCCGTCTGACTTCAATGTTCTTTTAGATCCATTTGAGGTTTCATCTTCCCGTCAATCATTGGAGAGTGGAATTCCCATATAATACAATCGGAAATAAGCATCCCTATCCATAACATTATACTGTGCCCAGCAGAAAACCATGGCACACTCGACACCTCACAGTTACGGATCGAACAAACATGTCAAAATCCATGTTCTGAGGAAAATAATGTTTGATTCTCAATTACAGATTCTGGTGATCGATGTTCCTATTCATCTGCATTTGCATCAACTGGTTGCTTTTGGAGTATTACGAAATCCATTACATTCGGGATACCCCTTTATATTGTTGTCATGTCAATTATTTCGTCCGTTCAGAAAAAAATGGGATAAGAACGATTACTCCTATATCTGGTAACAGTTTGGGTATTGGTAGGGTCTGTGATGTTAAGCAATTTTTTATACCAGTCATGAAGATGATATGTAGTCTCCTAAGATGTTTCACTCAGGGCAGTGTTATGAAACCTTCTCAAACTTGGAACACTTTCCAACTTCCTGACACACGAGTTCCAGTCTCGAGGGATAGCTGCGGCGTTGCCGCTTGTGCAAGAGGCACGCTCCTGCAGACTCGTGTTTTATAGCCGAAGTGGCGTGGTGCTGTGGTCGATGAATAGCGTTGACAATATAAAATAATATAGCGTTGATAATATTGATCCGAGATATTGCCGGAAACGAAAAATGACGAATCAGCAAAAATAATTCAGGCCAAGGTCAACATGGTCAAAGTTTATCCCGAATACCCCTAGACTTGTTTGTCTAGGGCGACAAATCAAAAAGAAACGTCCATTTCGCTCTATGACGCACCGCTTTGGAGATATCAATAGAAAAGAAAAACGTCAACTCGGCAAAAAAAAATTGGGTCAAGGTCAAAGTTCATCCCTAATACCCCTTAGACATATTTGTCGAAGGCAACGAGTCTGAAAATAACGTCCATTTGGCTATACCATGCACCACTTCCCAAAATAAAATCAGTTTCGCTTGATGACGCATCAATACCAATATATGCAGGAGCCTCAAAGAAGACTCGACAGTAAATCTTTTGAGCCATAGGTCAAAGGTCGTTTATCGTGCGGAAATAAAGTGTCTTCACTGAAACCTTATCCTCCGATAACCTATTGCCAGGGTGTTGCATCATATATGACATATCTTTTGTTGAGCTTGAAATCTCAGTTAATTTTGAATGGTAAATCCAAAGGTCACATAGTTTATTAAAAGTGTAAATTGGATTATGAGCTTAGAGAAATGCACATACGGCCAAATGATGTTGATGTTGCCAGTTGGTATTCGTTTTATGGTCACAAAATTAACGCAAAGGCAAATGTGTCGCATGCATTAGTTGGTAATACTGAGTAAAAAATGAATACTGTATTAAAATCATTTCTCATTCATCAAGTAAAACCATGCAATTGCATCTGGCCTTTGTCATTTCGGGACATATGTAATGGGTTTATATGTTGTCCGTCGTGAGTTTTCTCAATTCACATAATTTCCAAGTATAGCTTGTCATATCATTTCCAATTAGAGCTTGTCACATAATTTCCAAGTAGAGCTTGTCACATAATTTCCAAGTAGAGCTTGTCAAGTTACTGCTGAGGTGATAATGGCCGTCATGTGAGATGTAGGTGTGTAGTGATAGATTTTTGTAACAATATATGAACTGACGTGCAAATTCCTCACTTCTGCACCTGCTATATCAATATTTAGCTGTAGTTTGTCCATGACACATGTGTAACTCGGAAACTATTTGCATGTGTTGAAATACGATCATATGTAGAGTGATTGTTATCCACCTACTGAACCGTCAAGTTAACATTACCGGTATAACTCGACTAATTGCATAATTGAATTATTCATATAGAATATAGATTGTTAATGAACCAGGGGGGACTTGATGTGCCCGTGTACATATTGCTCTTGGACATTGTTGTGATATATTGTTTCCGTTTCATTTTCATATAGCAAATAACGATACAGAAAGACTGTACGGTGTTACACATGGGTTATAACATTCGACACCCGATTCAGTTTAGAAATCACATATTCCATATAATAAAGTGATTATAAATGTAACAGATTCCCTTGCCTTCGATCTTGGTATCGAACCATTACTCACACTTACCTGTTTGATATTATTCGACCCCACAGACAATGGATGGACTGAGAAAGACGGCAAGATGTTTGTTTCCCATCTAGATTACAATACCTCTTGTCATCGATGTCTTCGATCTTGATGTCAAATGCCACTCAAATGCCACACAAAACCTTGCCCATCTTGTGAAAGCAGAAGATCTAACCTGGAATGTACATGTACAAGTATATGCCAATGTCAGTTTGCCGTGTAATCATTCTTGAGACAAGAGGTCAAAGCTAGGTATGGCATGGAACATTTTCCTGAGCTACTGCATTTTGTCCGTTAACTGTCATACCGTGCTGGACAAAAGATCACATGCATCTCTGCTGTATCATACATAAGGGACAATCATTTTTATTGTATTAAACACATCATCATGTTTTGTTACTGAATCAACAGGAAACCTCTTAAACAATGAACGTGCTTCATTTGCCACGCAGAAAAAAGTGGTGGGTGTTGACACTGAGGCAGGAATACTTCTCATGTTCATGGCAGCTGACAAAACAAACAAATAATAGGAGTAAACATTACTGGTATGCTATGTTAACTTGATTCCAATGAAATAGAAGGGAATGTACAGGATCTGTACTAGTTCATTTGTGGATAGTTTAGATTTATCATTACTGGTAACTTTTATGCAGAGACATTGCTTAAACTAAGGAATGGTCTGTTGGCTGTGAGGGTCATTTTGGATTTCCATTGCTTTCTGGGAATGGAAACGGTGTTGCATTTCATGCATAACTAAAAATGTTGGCTTCCACATACCCCCAAATAATGGTTCATATGCATTGTTCACCATCTTACTAGGTCAAGTGACAGGAAATATGCAATATTTTCACCGATTGCGAGCGAATGCCACACACGTCATCAAGAAATATATCTAGGAATTCAAAACAATCTATCTTGTGACATTTTTTTAAAAATTAGTTCTTATGTTCTGAGCCTGATATGTGAGAATGGAACTGCTTTCATCCACAATTTGACCTCATTCCAGGATTTCTTCACAGATCAGAGGCACCAGGGACGGAAATGTGATTTTTGGTGGTTTCATTTTGAAGTCTGTAAGCCATTTTGAATTCTGAAGCAACCAACAGTCCCAGGTACTCAGGAATGACACCATTGGATTCCCCAGTATCAAAAACATGGGTATAGACACCAAAATCATGTCTCTATGTGCAATAGAAGCTGAGTCATAGCCCAAAACATGATTTTCCGGATTTTCGATAGGGGCCATTTTGAAAAGGGCCACGGATGGGCCTCCGGAAACATCTCTAATATTCAACAAGTAAGCGCCAGTAAAATGTAGTAAAAGACATCTCAGCAGTGCATAGCTTGATTCCAATGTGGGGAATGGGAAGTTTATTTGAGTCTGCATTGCTGTAGTTTTGATATACTGCAATTATATTCATACAGTTTACACTATTCTGTGAATAACAAAATCATGGATTTTGCAGACTCAAAATGGAACAATTTCATACCTTTTCCAGACCCATATTCATTCGAAACACCTATGCACGATAGCTCGTTAAGGCCCAAAAAAATTATTTCTCTGTTTCTCGTCCTATTTTCTCAAAACTGGGTAGGGAGGGACTTTTTATTTTTTATTTTTCATTTTTTATTTTGCAAAAAAAACCGTCCTCAGCTCAAGAGAAAATTGGGTGAGGAGGCACTTTTTATTTTTTTATTTTTGGTGGGACAACATTTCACACATATGAAAATAAATTTGATCTATTTATTGATTGAAAAAACACAGACGCATTCAAACCCCAATAAATCAAGCTTTTAGAATTGAAATCATGTGTAACACATGACTTTAATTATTTCATTTCTAGAGGCTTGATTTATTTGGGCTTGAAACCTCTTGGCCGGGCACATTGGCATTACTGGTGTGCCATCATCCTAGCAGTCAGCACAGACAGGATGATACTATGTACTAGTGGGGTTATTATCAAAAGCCGTCGGTTGATAATATATTTCAATGATGAGTAATTGTTGAGAACTGTTCAATCAGTTCAATCAATATGTCCATTGAAGTATACATGAGGAATACAGTAAATCAATTCTTGATCATAATTTTATATGTATTATTACATACACGTAACCACATTTGAAAACTGGTAGCGTCTTTGTCTCATTTAGCGGAGAGTGAAAACAAGGAGGTAAGTTAAATGCCTGAGGTGCATGCTGTGATTCGGTTTAAATGGAGACGAGAATCATATGATTTCTCCTTCTGGCCCATTGATAATGAATACGACAAACCTTTCATAGAAAGTGATATATTTACAGGTCATCACTTCAAACCATCATCCAAGATAGGAAGTACAGCACGATGGATAGCTTCATCAAGAACTTGGTCTTCTTGGTTGTTTCTATGCTAATCATTCTGGTAGTTTATTTAGGGAAAACAGATTAAGACACTTTTGGAGCCCACAATAGTAATATAGATAAAGAGCTACCATTCGGGGTTGAAAGTAAGTTATCAGATATAATACAGTAATAAAATATCATTTGGTGGCTGATAGATTTCCTCAAACTTACAGATACAGATTTGAAAAACTGTGGAACGAATATTCGTCAGAGGGTTGTATCACGAATTTGGAATACAGAAAACCAAACCCCACCTAATTGTCGACCATGATCGCAAAATATCAAGCTTATGATTCTGCAAAAGCGCTCGGACGTGGATCAGACTAAACTGGATGAAAAAACCGTTGACTGTACATAGCAGGAACTTCAACGAAGTTTCGATAACGAGCAAAGACCAGATGAAGAAATTTCAAAACTACACAAAATTACTCATAGTTCAAAATCCGTACAGTCGACTGTATTCTGCATACATCAATAAATTCGTGGCTACAATGCCTAAATATCCAACAAGGAAAAAATTCACTGAGCTGATACAGTTCCTGTTTCCGGATGCTAGGGTTGTGGATGGCAAGGAATTCATCACATTTGAACAATTCGCTCACATGGTCACTCTGGAAAGAAACGATATACAGGTCAAAGACTTGGAGAAATTCCCGTTCATAAGTGATCAACACTGGCGAAGTCAAGCCACAATATGTGATCCATGTTCAATCGAATATGATTACATACTGAAGCTTGAAACCATGTAACAAGATAATGACAGTATACTGGAAATTTTTCAGGAGAATAATATCCCTAAGCTGAAATCAGGTCCTACAGGTAACCGGAATAGCAACATATTCAATCACACTGTCCTCGGGGTAACTGATGCCTACCGTGAATTGTCAATGGAGATCCGAGACGAAGTGAGGAAGCTCTATGCTTCGTATCTCGAGCTGTTTGGTTATGACTTTGATCTAAACACAGGACCTATTTGTCACTATCCTGGCGCAAACTGTTGTTGATACGTATACACACATAACAGATGTAAATACATAACTACGATATTGTTGCTTGGAAAACCATTCATTGTGTGTGATGTATATATTGGGCGATAAAACATCTATCGACGCTGGTCATCTTTGAACGTAACTGAACTGGCATGATAACTTGTGAACATAGTGTTTGTGAACATAGTGTTTCCATGAGTGCTGATGACTTTTTTTAATTCAAATATCAACGGCATGTGAGTTGTAAAATGCTACATGATCGTGACAGACATACAATTAATATAATAATTTTATGACATTCGCGCTGTCATGGGCTATGTGTAACACTGAATTCACCTTCATTATTAGTATCAACCACAAACATATTTATGTCTACAGGTTATACAATATTAAAATTTGTTGTTGTGATATGCGCATGTATATGTTCATGAAAATATTAATTACGTGAGTTTTTGTCCACTGAATGCCAAGATAAATGCTCTGGACAAATATTATGTTTTATATGATATAATCTCACCAAAGGCCTGTGATGACAAACTTCTCAAACGTATCCTGGGAAAATACTCTTACTGTACTAAAACAGTTCTGACATATAGAAACCACGAGGGACATAGGATTATTCAACATGGTCGAGGGCGGCATCCCGAGATAAAGATCTGTTACTTGAGGGGTTTCACTCAGTCGTGTCCGGCTGTGGTTTGGCCAACTGACCGCATTGATCGAACACCTGCGAGAACAATGCAAGTATTATTTAATATTTATTTACCCACGCAATCCATCTGGCCCAGATGGCATACCAATTTACATCCTTTGTGATTTTGCGGACATACTTGCTGGTCCAGTGTCAGCAATTTTCAAAAGCAGTGTACGGGAAGAGTACATACCTCCTGTGTGGAACTGTGCGTAATTAATACCTCTATCTAAAGTAAAGCCCACGAAGTCCAAAGAAAAAGATATCTTGTCAACTATGTCCCACTCCTCTATATTGTGAGGGACGTGATTGTTTGTGATAGACTGAGTGCGGGAAACAATCTATGAACTGACAGATCTGTGTCAGTTTAATACATAAGCTGGCTATTATAAACCACGCCCTCATAAAACTCTTCAACACGCGGACCGAGGACAACGAAATGCCACTCAACAAAACAAAAGTTCTCCCGATTGGCTCTGATTGGTCGCTGATGCGGCGGCCTTAATCAAATACAAAGTTACTTTAACTTCCGGTGCAGGTTAGCACAATGCACCTGCCGCTCAGCGTACAAACTGACAAAGTTCGTCCTAGCACAAAATTCATTCAAATTTGACTGTCTGACGATCTCAGAGCAAGAGTTCTGGCTGACACATTTGTGTAATATGCGATGACCACTTTTGACACTCTCGATTCCTGGCGCTTACTTGTATACTTCGGGGAAATGAACTGGATGTGTCACTGGTCCTAATAAATGGAGTTCTCGTTGAAGGAGTGTCCTCGGCAAAACATATCCGTGAAACGATCACCAACTTGGGGGAGCACATAGACAATACGTACGGGAAGGTGTCTATACTTTTTGCGTCTACTTAGCCGAGGACGCGCCGAGCCACATGACATTGTGAAGATATGTACATCAATGTATGCAAGTTATAGAATACGCATGCCCTGTATGGCATACTGCTTTGTCGCAATTATTAAGAATCAGCTGTTCTCGAAAACATCCAGTGTTGCGCCTTCCAGATTTCTCAATGTAAACTACACCACCGACCTGGATATGGCCGGCATCAAACCATGGAAGACAGACGTTCAGTACTGGGCAAAGTCAACTCTTTTAAACCATAGAAAACAAATGTTCAGTGCTGGGCAAAGCCACATTTTCTTATAGGGATGAAGCGGTATGGTAGTGGCTCAGTCCTCCTTAATTTTTGTCAAAATCGAATGAAAACGGTTGCCATGGCAACTGAAAAAGTTAAAAAATCACAAAATTGGCTATAACTCCGGTTCTAATCAAGATTCATTTATCCAACTATTGTATTTTTCTATAGTCAATTCCTGCTAGTATAGTGTATTACCATTATCGCTCGAAGTCGAAAATTGGGGGTCACGATTTTACATATACTATATAAATTTTTTGGTGTTCTGAGATTAATTACCATACTATTATCGATCAGGAGAAATGCATTGATCATGGAAACAACACTGACTGTGTAATTTTACATTTAAGGTCATATCCATGTGATTTGGAAAAGTACTCTTGGTGTTATTCTTTGTAGTCGTGGATTGCGCGTGGTCATTGGCACAAATGTGTGTAAAGCATTGGCACGGATTATGAATCCGACATAATGCATGAAAGTGCGAGGTAAGCAGCTTATTCGACCTCATTTTAGGAATTTGAAACCCTATTTCCCTGGAACTGTCCTACTGAATTCTATATGAAGCTTGATGTGATGTGCATTGCATTTCAACAGATAATTTTTATACGTTAGTGTTTGACAGCCATTTTTCCTCCATCTGTCTGCCTTCAATGTTCTTCTCGATCCATTTCGGCTTTCATCGTCCCGTCAGTCACTGGTGAATGGAATTCCCATGTATTAAATTCCGAAATAAACATCCCATCAATAACACTATACTGTGCCTGGCAGGAAACCATGTCGCAGTCGATACCTTACAGTTACTGATCGGACAAACAGGTCATAATCCATGTTCTGAAGAAAATAAAATTCACACAAGACGGATCGCAAGGGGACAGTGAGGTCGAAGAACAAATTTGTATTAGGAGATGTCATATTTGGTTCTTAATCACAGAATCTGGTGATCGATGTTCTCTTACATCTTCACTTGGGTCACCTGGTTTCTTTTACAGAAGAATGAAATTCATTGATACATTTGACATGTACTTCTATATTGTTGTCGTGTCAATTATTTCGTCCGCTAAGAAGAGAGAGAGAGTTGCGCCAATGTCGATTGCGCAAGTATCACGCTCCTGCAGCGTCGTGATTATCCAGCTACAGTGGCATGATACAATAGTCGGTGAATAGCGTTGGTAATGATGAATGACTGTCATTAGTGCAGATTTCTTATGACTGATTCCGCTCTGACGGGATTATCAGCATTGTGCGCAGTAATTCGGTAAACCATTAAATGACTATCAATCAGACATTTCAACTTATTTGCACGGTAAATCATTATTGGATTCTCAGATGATCTTATATGTGTTCTTGAGAATGGTGACCAAAAGGAGTGTGGACGTATGATAAGCGTTTCAGGCATTCATATCGACACGACCTTCGTTTTTTCAGAAATATTTTTTCACATTGCTGTGGGCGAAATATACACGGTCATCTACTATACTTGAGGGGTTTCTCTGTTTTAAATCATGCAGAAGACCACTCAGTCGTGTCCGGCTGTGGTTTGACCAACATACCGCACTGATCGAACACCTGCGAGAACAATGCAAGTATTATTTAATATTTATTTACCCACGCAATCCATCTGGCCCAGATGGCATACCAATTTACATCCTTAGTGATTTTGCGGACATACTTGCTGGTCCAGTGTCAGCAATTTTCAACAGCAGTGTACGGGAAGAGTACATACCTCCTGTGTGGAACTGTGCGTAATTAATACCTTTGTCTAAAGTAAAGCCCACGAAATCCAAAGAAAAAGATATCTTGTCAACTATCCCCCACTCTTCGATATTGTGAGGAACGTGATTGTTTGTGATAGACTGAGTGCGGGAAACAATCTATGAACTGACAGATCTGTGTCAGTTTAATACAGTAGCTGGCTATTATAAACCACGCCCTCATAAAACTCTTCAACACGCGGATCGAGGACAACGAAATACCACTCAACAAAACAAAAGTTCTCCCGATTGGCTCTGATTGGTCGCTGATGCGGCGGCCTTAATCAAATACAAAGTTACTTTAACTTCCGGTGCATGTTAGCACAATGCACCTGCCGCTCAGCGTAAAAACTGACAAAGTGTGTCCTAGCACAAAATTCATTCAACTTTGACTGTCTGACGATCTCAGAGCAAGAGTTTTGGCTGACACATTTGTGTAATATGCAATGACCACTTTTGTCACTCTCGATTCCTGGCGCTCACTTGTATACTTCGGGGAAATGAACTGGATGTGTCACCGGTCGTAATAACCGAGTTCTCGTTGAAGGAGTGTCCTCGGCAAAACTTATCCGTGAAACGATCACCAACTTGGGGGGAGCACATAGACAATACGTACAACGAGGTGTCTATACTTTTTGCGTCTACTTAGCCGAGGACGCGCTGTGCCACATGACATTGTGAAGATATGTACATCAGTGAGTATGCTAGTTATAGAACACGCATGCCCTGTATGGCATACTGCTTTGTCGCAGTTATTAAGAATCAGCTCTTCTCGAAAACATCCAGTGTTGCGTCCTCCAGATTTCTCAATATAAACTACACCACCGACCTGGATATGGCCGGCATCAAACCATGGAAGACAGACGTTCAGTGCTGGGCAAAGTCAACTCCTTCAAACCATCGAAGACAAATGTTCAGTGCTGGGCAAAGTCACATTTTCTTATAGGGATGAAGCGGTATGGTAGTGGCTCAGTGCTCCTCAATTTTTGTCAAAATCGAATGAAAACTGGCGTAACTCAGTGAGACATACCAAAATAATGCTTGACATGTCCTCTATCTCCTCGTAGATCACTTCTGGTTGTATTCAGCACCATTAAATAACTAAAAGGCTATAACATAATGGCGCATCTCGAGGCTTGACTTACGCCATTTTGATCTTGAGTTACGCCAAAACTGTTCTAGTGTTTGTGATGAGTTACGCCAAAAACATCACTAGTGGGCATTGACTTACGCCAGAATTGCATTAGCTGTTGAGTTACGCCATTTATGCTCTAGGACCTTCGTGAGATACGCCAACATTGCATTAGTGATTCTGTCCAGTAATTTGACAACGAGAGCATCTTTGGCGTAAGTCATGCTAATCTTAGTTAATTATACATTCACTTATAAATAAGAAGAACATTGATGGGAAGTGAAATACAGTGGTACACTCCTTGGATATTCACGCCATAGATCGCTGAATTTGGAAGGCTTCACTTCAAATTTGAAGGCAAGGAACTTTTAAAACTGATTATCTCAAAACCACTAGAAATGATTTACGCCATTTTTGCTTTAGGGGGACGATATACTATATACAATTTTTGGTGTTCTGAGATTCATCACCATACTATTATCGATCAGGAGAAATGCATTGATCATGGAAACAACACTGTGTAATTTTACATTTAAGGTCATATCCATGTAATTTGGAAAAGTACTCTTGATGTTATTCTTTGTAGTCGTGGATTGCGCGTGGTCATTGGCACAAATGTGTGTAAAGCATTGACACGGATTATGAATCCGACATAATGCTTGAAAGTGCGAGGTAAGCAGCTTATTCGACCTCATTTTAGAAATTTGACACCCTATTTCCCTGGAACTGTCCTATCTCGTGAATTCCAAATGAAGCTTGATGTGATGTGCATTGCATTTCAACAAATAATTTTTACACGTTAGTGTTTTAACAGCCATTCTTTCTCCATCTGTCTGCCTTCAATGTTCTTCTCGATCCATTCGGGCTTTCATCTTCCCGTCAGTCACTGGTGAAGACATTCCGAAATAAACATCCCATCAACAACACTATACTGTGCCTGGCAGGAAACCATGTCGCAGTCGATACCTTACAGTTACTGGTTGGACAAACAGGTCATAATCCATGTTCTGAAGAAAAGAAAATTCACACAAGACGGATTGCAAGGGGACAGTGAAGTCGAAGAATAAATTGGTATTAGGAGATGTCATATTTGGTTCTTAATCACAGATTCTGGTGATCGATGTTCTCTTACATCTTCACTTGGGTCACCTGGTTTCTTTTACAGAAGAATGAAATCCATTGATACATTCGGTATGTACTTCTATATTGTTGTCGTGTCAATTATTTCGTCCGCTAAGAAACAGTTAGTGGGGTGGGAAAGATTACTCATATCTGGTAACAATTTGGGCATTGGTAGGTGCTGTGATTTTAAAGCTTTCTTTGCGACCTGTCGTAAGGAGAAAATATGTTTTTGAGTTGTTTTCACTCGGGACAATGTTTTTAAAGCCTACTTAAAGTGATGTTGGCAGGAAAACCATTTTTTCTAAATCAATCACATATATGCCTGTGGTCTCAGAAAAATAGGTTACACAACAAACTAAGCTTGATCAGATGGATAAATCAAGCATATGACAGTACTAGCAGCCGCTTTTCTTTTGTTTTGTGCGCCACTCAGAGTCACCTCTGACTTGACCTATTTCACGCTCGAATGGCTCGAACATATACAAGTAAGCTGGAATCGCACTGCATCAAGGGGTACAAAGCACCGAGAATGGCGGCAATGTAAACAAACTCAAAATATCTCCACCAGAAACTCCCAACGAAATCGATTAGAAAGAGACATCTGTTTGAGTATACAAGTGCAGATATATAACTGTTATGTTTTCTTCGTTCAATCAGAAAGTTATGGAAAAATCCATAACTTACTGCCAATATCACTTTAAACTTCATCCTTTCTCAACTTTCTAAAGCTTTAACACATTAGTTCGAGTGTCTCGAGAGAGAGAGAGAGAGAGAGAGAGAGAGAGAGAGAGAGAGAGAGAGAGAGAGAGTTGCGCCAATGTCGATTGCGCAAGTGGCACGCTTCTGCAGCGTCGTGATTATCCAGCTACAGTGGCATGGTACAATAGTCGGTGAATAGCGTTGGTAATGATGAATGACTGTCATTAGTGCAGATTTCTTATAATTGATTCCGCGCTGACATGATTATCAGCATCACTGCCTTGTGCGCAGTAATTCGGTAAACCATTAAATGACTATCAATTAGACATTTCAACTTATTTGCACGGTAAATCATTATTGGATTCTCAGATGATCTTGTATGTGTTCTTGAGAATGGTGATCAAAAGGAGTGTGGACGTATGATAAGCGTTCCAGGCATTCATATCGACACGACCTTCGTTTTTTTCAGAAATATTTTTCACATTGCTGTGGGCGAAATATACACGGTCATCTACTATATCAGATCCTACAAATAAGTATAAAATATTCATGTACGTGTAATGTACACATTGGGTTTGTTATTATAATACCACCCACAAGAATATTGAACCTATTCAAGAAATTACATATCCACCCAACAGGCATTGGAATACTAACATAATTATGTTTTGTAATATACAAATTAGGTGTGTTATTAAAATACCAACAACAACATTTATTAATTATAATTTCACTTCCATAATATTAAACATTATAGATCATGATAAGTTATGATAACCTACGTGTCATTATATTTCAGCAATAGCATCTTTTGGCAACATAACATTCATTTGAGTTCTAAGATGTGTATATGGTAATGATGTGGGCCATTTCAGCCATTTTAAATGAAACATCATGATAATGAAGATGAGGACGGTATGAATCCCGACACCATGCCAATAAATAGGACCTACGCCCTACACATGGCAAAGTCATATTACATTGCATCATTAAGTCACCTTGAATTTGACCCGAAATCACCTTGGGTGCTCAAACTCAAAGTCATGACCTCCACAAAGGTATCGAGTTGTCTTTGGAGGCAATACTCTTGAAGAAACAGATTATGCTTGTTCTATGAGCATATACGAATCATGAAGTTTCTTTGGTGACCTTGAGTACTCGAATTCAGGGTAATGTCAATCGCAAGAGTATGTGAATTGGTCCATGAAGACACGACTTTTGAAGTCAGAGATCAGGTTTGTATTATGAATATCTTGGAAGACATATATGCTGAATCTGCTGTTGACTGTGTCAAAGCAAATGAAAGATAAAAAAAAACCGAAAGGATTGAAACGGAGTAGTAGTTCAGAGTTGGGTATAACAAAAAAAAATGGAAAAATTGAATTCAAATTAGCGATAATTCATAAATTTGGTCAGCACTCAGTATCGAAAAGGCCAAGAGTCAACCCTTGAGCGGTAACAAGAGGATTTGCGAGTGTAGAGTCATACCCTAGGCTGTGAGTGATGTGATGTACTTATATCACCAGAAACCCTTATGGGTTTCTGATATCACGGATGTGTCCACGTGGAACAGGCGATGTTTCTTGACTCGTGTATCATTCTACTGAGTTGGTATTCGTACTGAGTTGGTATGTTGTTCGTCATGTTGTTCGTCGTGCATAATGATATGATTTATTGGTATTTGTGTCAATCGGAAATCATTTATATGTGGTTAAATATGATCTTATGTAAATGATTGTTATCCGCCCATTGATCCAACATGGGCTGATATTTGTGGTATAACTCGCTGAATGGATTATTGAATTATTCATGTTGATTGCTATTGCACCAAAATGACGACATTCCTGTCCGTGTACTTATAGCTCTTGGGATACACAGTGTAAAGTACTTTTGTGATATGTTAACTTCGTTTCACTCCATAAACCAAATGCAGAAACAGCAAAGCTGCATAATATGAAAATACACATTGATGACAAAATTAAACATAAGTAAATATATAATGAATTGTTTAAAGTGACACTCGGAAGAAACTGTTTTGTTCTGAATCAACTGTGAATATGTATAATTTGGTTACAATACACATTATGGTGAAAAAGTTTTATAAATAAACACTTAACAACACCAGCAGCCAGTTTTCTTTTGTTTTGTGCACTACTCAGTCACCTCATGCCTGACCTAGATAACGCTCAAATATATGTGAATGAGCTGAAATTTTAGCATTCAATTCTTTTGTAGAGATTTTTACATTGTAAACCAATCCTCTAACAATAACCGACATTCAACTGATAATTCCTTCAAAACTGGTTGTATATGTGTGCTCGGCCTAAGTACCTTATACTGTTCAAAATATTATTCGTCCACTGAAAACATACCAATTAATTTGTCTCGCAACATTTCAGCAAAAATTACTTGGGTCGTGCGTTTTATCAGGAAGCGGAAAAGAACACTACCCAGCCCCGGGGGATTTATTCATGCATGTGTGTAACACCTCATATAATCCACTATTTCTTAGACGAGCAGGAGGAATGGTGTTGATGGAATCCTTCACAACATGAACGACCCTTGGTCACAAGGGGTGTCCCATAAAGATTAACGATTGTGGCAGGAAACAAATTGCCGGACAACTAACAGGCATTGTTCCTTGACAGAAATGGCACACCGTCCCGTGACGTGAGACTTGCTCAATCTATTTCACTCAAGGGTACATTGTGTATCAGATTTATTATCAAGCACTTCCGTGTATATGGCCCAGATAGCGCATGTTTCCCGTTATTACTACTCGTCCATTGAAAACTTGCATCTGATACGTCCGACAATCATTTTTTTCAATCCGTATTGAATATAGAATAGCAAGCAGCATCAAATATCTGAGCCGAGAATGTTATATGCTCCTAGATAATGTATATTTAATAGGTAGATATTTTTTTTATAAAATATATATACCTATTATCAAAAGTCTGGAATCACTTTCATCTGGTTTCATCTGGTTTTGAATATTATGCTTTTGCGATAACACACAACAAATATGGATCAAATACTTGCCACAGATGTTTTAGACAAGCATACATGACAAACATGAGATTTATTGGCAATAGAAGTTGAGCAGAGTCATTTGTTAGAACCTCACAGTGTTCATGATAGTGCACAAAACGACAAACTCACAAACGGAATGTTCAACATGTCGGTCCTCCTTCACTTGATCCTAAGAATCCGAAACCATTCTGCACACATCACAACAGCGAGATCATTTTTTTTCAATAGCTTTTTCACTAGCTGATGAGAACTTATCTGTTCTCCAAAATAATGGATTTCAAACACATGGATCCTTTCAAAACATTGTTACTTGTTTGTTACTATCGAGAAAAGTAGCATATACTCCCCAATGTCGCACAAACAGTTAATATTTGGGCATATATATTTGTGATTCCAGACTTTTGGTAATATGTGTACTATATACACACAATTACGACCTCTTTCGTAACGTCGATTTAGTGGTCTATTCATCTTTCATATCTGCTCAGTGGTAAGCTTAACATCTTTTCAAAATCATTCATAGAACATTCCTGGAACGGTTTGCTTATAGATCCACTGATGTTTAGGAATTAACCTCCTTTTGAGCTGGACCATAAGCCAACCTTATCTGAGATTTCTATGTAGGAAAAGTGAGATTCTGTGGACAACAAATCCATGTAATTTGGAAAAGTACTCTTGACGTTTCCATTTGTAGTCGTGGATTGCGCGTGGTCATTCACACGTCTTTGTGTGTAGCATCGACGTGGATCACGAGTGGAACATAATGCATGAAATTACGAGGTAAGCAGCTTATTTTATCTTATTCTAGGAATTTGAAACCCTATTTCCCGGAACTATATTAAATCATGAATTCCGTGCATAGCTTGTTAGGATGTGCATTGCATTATAACAGATAATTTTTGCACTACAGTGTTCTTCCTCCATCCGTCTGCCTTCTGAATCAATGTTCTTCTCGATCCATTTGGGCTTACGTCTTCCAGTCAGTCATCAGAATGGAATTCCCAAGTAATATATTGAGAAATAAACATTCCCATCAATAACACAATACTGTGCCTGTCAGAAAATTATGTCACAGGCGATACTTTACAGAAGTGATCGGACAAATAGGTCATAACTCAGGTTTTGAGAAAAATACACACAAGACGGATAACAAGGGGACAGTGAGGTCAAAGAAGAAATTGGTATTAGGTGATGTCATGTTTGGTTCTCAAATACAGATTCTGGTGATCGATGTTCTCTTACATCTGCCCTTGGGGAACCTGGTTCCTTCTGATACTTTGGAAAGGTAATTTTATACTGTTGTGGTGTAGATTATTTCGTCCGTTAAGAAAAAGTTATGTCGAGTGGGAACGATTACTAGTACTCATATCTGGTAGCAGTTTAGTCATTGGTAGGGGATGTGATATTGAACATTTCTTTACGACCTGTCCTAAGGTCAAGGAGGAGATGTGGTGTTTTTGATGTTTTTACTCAGGAAAACTTAAACGTTTTTCAACTTGCTGACACGTGAGTTCCAGTGTGGGGGGACACTTGTGGCGTTGTCGCTTGTGCAAGTGGCACGCTCCTGTAGCGTCGTGTTACTCTGGCGACAGCAGCGTGTGCGGTGGTCGGTGAATACCGTTGATAATGATGAATGACTGTCATTAGTGCAGATTTCTTATGACTGATTCAGGTCTGACGTGATTTACTCGGCGGAAAATGGCGAGAAGACGGTGATTATCAGCATCGCTGCTTTGTGCGCCGTAATTGGGTTAACCATTAAGTGACTTTAGCAATTAGGCATTTCGCCATGTTTGCACGGTAACTCATTAATGGATACTGAGATTATATTATACGACTTTTTGTAAAGAATGACTACGTAGAAAGTATAATACCAGTCACATGCTCAAGACCACCTTTCAGTTCTTCCATTACGGGTGTCAACTGATGATAAGTGTTCCAGATATTTTTGTGTACAGGGCCTTCAGTTGTCTGATATATAGACATCCACCCATATTCATTAATATAACTGTGTGTAATTATTATGTTGCAAGCGATTAATCTTGTAACATACATATGTAATGTGATGAAATGTAATGTTTATTCCAAACCAAGTTGCACAGTTATATACAGTTGCTACATGACAATTTTAACACATAATTTACAAAGTGGTTTGGGGATATCTAAGAGATACACAGTATCTGTAAGATAAGGCACCCCGTAGTGGAATTCATCCGTTGACACAAAGAGATAAAAAATAGTAGCCAAATGAAATTACTGCAAAAATTAGCGGAATGAACAGATTAGTCACGATACAATATAAAACGATGTTAAGTCTATGCCGGATTGGTTATGTTACTGACTCTATATTGACCAATTGAAAATATGCATACGCATAAGAATGGAAATCGGAGCGACGATATATTGAGGACGAGTGAGGATCAACATCAATACTTTTTAATATAATACGTTTTGATTGATTTCATGAATAATTTGAGTGATGTAGAATTTCTGATTAGTTTGGGTAGCCTCGACCATAAAATAGGACCTTGATGAATAAATGTTCTGGAGGTAAAATAATCACGTATTTCAATTCGCGGATCATTTCTGTGTCTAGTGTTATGGGTATGAACGTCGAATTGTGTGCGAAAAATGTCAAGCAAGGGTGGCGGCGAATCAAGCCTTCTATGCAAGTACATAAGCCTGGAGAGTTGAATCTCCACAACATCAGTAAGTTTTGGAATATTTAGTTTAGAAAATAGTGGCGAAGTATGAGTGTTATATTGTGCTTTGTTATTATAATACCACCCCCAATGACATTAATTTATTACTGTAACTGATCATAATATTCATAACAATCGCCCAACACCCATGTTGTGACACTAAAATACTTGTGTTGTAATGTACAAGTTGTGTGTGAAACTACCGGTATAATATGCCCGACAGCGTTATTGGATTCTTTATGTCAGACTTTTAACACCACGGTATGCCTAATATTAAAAAAATATGATAATGTTTTAGGGCGGGGGGGGGGGGGGGATTGAACAAAAAACTTTATTTTAAATTTGTTGTCCAACAAACATTTTTCAATACACAACATACATTGCAGTGGTATCGTATGTGCGTTGTTGAACATTATGATTTTAACAGGCGTACATCATCAGTAGGACTCGTGTGTAGGACACAAATCATGCTTGGTCGGTCACATTATGATTCACATTACCACGTCAATACGCCCCAACCATGGCAAGACTTCAAAGTATTGAATAGATGTTAGTTGTTAAAAACAATTCGAAAACAGTTTTTTCTGAACACACTGCACACACAAATTAACACTTGAATAGCCGATATGCCGGGAATCATACATACATGTACAGATTTTTAGCCTATAGTGGTACAGTGCTTGGAGGCACGGTGGTACGATAAAATAACTCCTGGAGACAAAATAATTGAAGCCATGTATCGTGCATAATTTTTATTCACCGTGAATTTGACCCGATATCACATGGAGTGCTCAAACTTGTATGCTTGTAATATGAGTTTATAGTTAGTTTTACAAGAAGCATATTTTGATGACCTTGTACTTGACCTCCATTGACGTGGAGTACTTAAACTCAGGCGGATTTCCACGTAAAGAAAGGGTTCAAACAAATATAGTGGCAAACACAAAATGTATAAAGTGCGCTGTGAAAGCAGAACTCTTGAGGATAGAGATATACCCTTCCCATAATATTTGTTTTACTTTTCTTATATAACTCATATATGTTCGAATATAAGCATTTAGGAAGTCATAATATATGGTGCATCTTGCTCTATACGTTGTTTTCAACTATATATTGTATTTATTTCTTGATCTGAACGGGTACAAAAATGGTGAAGCGAACATGTAAAAGCAAGATCTTGTTCCGTAATTCACTATGCTCGAATTAACACGGCAGCATCGAGGGCTTCTGAAAGATCAAAAACTTAATCAACTAGAAACACAATCTTATTCAGTGCAAGGTCATGTCGTACAATATCGGAAGTGTTATGTTTATTTAAGAGATTCTAAGTAATGCTGCATAGGTTTCAAAGACGGGCCCAAGTAGTCTATCGTATCTCACTTATACCTCGCTACTTTTTTTTTCATTTCTTCGTACGTTTTTGTACGAATGCCATGGTTCTTTTAGTGGTTGTGTAAGGTTTTTTTTTTCATTGTTCTAACACGGTATGAAAAATATCCACAGCAAAACAATTGTGCAGCACACACTTCTGCAAAACAAAAATATTTATTCGAGATTCATAAATGCACTTTCTGTATCCGTTCACAACAACATGTTAACATCAAAATTATACATTGGAATGTTGGAGACAAATGTTAC
Source organism: Terebella lapidaria (assembly GCA_949152475.1). Taxonomy (NCBI): domain Eukaryota; kingdom Metazoa; phylum Annelida; class Polychaeta; order Terebellida; family Terebellidae; genus Terebella; species Terebella lapidaria. Next base: position 77,987,813 of record OX424555.1, read on the forward strand.
AACACAGATAGCTTCATCGCAGTTCCTTGTGTATAAGTCTTGGCATATACGCCCATAAATGAGCAGATTTTGTCCTGCCCTTCAAATGCAATCACTCACACACTGGCACAATTTTTCCCTGTCAATCCTCCAGTCCATTCAGTTCCCGTCGTCGACAACGACCCGGCTTGGACCGCGGTGTTCATTGATGCACTCGTGTACGATGACAAGTATTGTAGCGAGGCGCCGGTCCAGGGCGGACAGGTGCCCGTCCGTCAGTATGGGGGACAGGGGGTCCTGGGCCAGTGACGTCCTCATCAGCCGGCTCAGACGGACGGGGCCATCGTGCAGATCCAGTAACCGGCTCAGGGTGGACGCCCGGATCAGACAGCACTGGTACACGGGCGCCAGGATCGTCAGCTCGTCGTGACTCGCCTTCCCGAAGCTTTATAAACGGGTCATATTTTAGGAATTTATTGTTTTTCCTCTGCTCAGAATTAGTTCAGCAAAATGCATCATGAAAAATCGGTCTCATATATACTTGATCTATTGTTGTTTTACCTGCGGCCGTTATCAAAGAGTATGGGAAAAGTTTCGTTGTCAAAATCCGTGAATGTCTCGTAATGGTGCCGATCCATATTACCTGCAAAATTCGAAGTTCATTGGCTTTATAAAAATTCAAATCGAAAGCGCAGAGTGAATTACTGAGTATACTGGCGAATTTCCGTGTGTACTGTTGAGTTAATGAGAGTACCGGTGGGTTACTGGGTGTAGATTTGAGTGACTGAGTGTACCAGTTAATACCCGGGTGTAGTGTTGAATTACTGAGTGTACCATTTGATTACTGAGTTCTCCGGTGGATTTATTATGTATTGGTGAGATACTAAGTGTACACGTGAATTACATAGTACACTAGTGGATTAATGAGTGTACCAGTGTATTGGTGAACTATTGGGAGTACCAATGAGTTACTCACTGTGCCGGTGAATTATCGAGTGTACTGGTGAATTATCGAGTGTACTGGTGAATTATCGAGTGTACTGGTGAATTATCGAGAATAATGTTGAATTACATAGTGTACCGGTGAATACTGAGCATACCAGTGAGGAAGTCAAAGACTGCTATGTCCATGATGTCTAGAAGACGCCGCCCGCTGTTGTACGGTGCTAGCTGTCTGACGCCGTCACAATACTCGTAATCCGTCTCCCATCTCTGCAACAATATAACACCAGGCTCGTGTTACAGTCATCTATTTCCCATCTATACAAACAGCACCGATAGAATTGTTCGTATTTTACGATAATATGCAACTCATTCCCGTGACAGAGATAGAAATAAAGCATCATTTGTCAAACATTTCATGACCTCTGTTTGTCACTAGATTAGATTTATAGCCATATTTATATCCAGCATATGGCACTATATCGAGGAGACAGAAGAACATATGTATTTTATTTCCATCAGTACAATCAAAGTTACCTGAAATGAAAATAAAACAAAATGAATTTATGCAATCCTCACGTTGGGAGAAAATAATGGTTGGGTGCTCAGTAGCGTGTCATTTTCTATATAGGAAAATATAGAAAAGGGGGGAAACTTGCTTAATATTGTATCACTACCCTGTTCGTACAGTAGCTTTTGGTGGCTTTATCAGTTCATAGATTTTGCGCATCATTCGTGTCACGGTTTCGCCATCCGCTGAATCGTATCGGATTACACATCACATTATCACACTATCACGGCAATGACAGTCAATAAACAGCCTAACAACATAGATATATCGAAAGAATCTAACCGGTAACAGGATAAACGAGACAATCAGAGATTGCAGACCCTCGCCCCTTCAGATTTATTTACTAAAATTAAAGCTGATGACCCTTACATTGTCGACCTTGGGCGAAAAAAGGGAATTTGGATCGTACGACAATCGATCATATATAGCAAATGATGTGGAATTGACTATCGAAAAATACAAATTAATGACGCAAATTAATAATGAATATAAGCAGAGCTATTGCGACATTTCGATTTTGACCTTTTCTGTGACCTCGACCTTGTCGCTCAATATTGTGCTGTAAAATTTCGCAATGTTGTTTGTATTATCAAGGCACGTCTCCTGAACGAAAACGGTTAAAAAAGATTGAAAATGGCTTCGCAACATGTCATGGTCTTGAATCTCAGAACACCCAAAGTCATAAAATTGTGACCCCCTAATTTTTCGACATTGGGCGATAATGGAGTGTTTTCGTTGTACTACCATCAGTCGTACACCATACAATCCGGAATACGATCTGTCAAAGAAAAAAATAGTTGGAAAAAAATATATATTAAGTAGAACCGGAGTTATAGACAATTATGTGATTTTCACTTTTTCCGTTGCCATGGCAACCTGTTTCATCCGATTTTGACAAAATTTGTGGGGGACCGAGCCATAACCAAAGCGCTTCAGTCCTAAAAAATTCAGATTGATTGGATCGTGTGTCGTCGAGTTATGAGCGAAGACATGCACTGAAAAGTCGCTGTAAAAAATAACCAATGTCATGACCCCCAATTTTTCAGTTATGCCCCTAGTGGCCCAAGTAACGCACCTTACTCTGTTAATACTACTCACCCACTGAATGTATACCATATTTAATCCGTCTGGCACATTTTAAATCTTTGTTGAATTAGCAGGGCGCAAACCTTTATATTAGGGCGCAAGTTCCATAACTGAAAATAACTGTTTACTAACTATGAAACTGGTTTCAAAACTACTCTTAACTCCGGCATGAATAATGGCAGCATTGGGCCGCCGTAGTCAAGGCCTGAAGATGCCTTGGTGAATTTCGTTCGAAGCTGTCCTTTTCTCCACCGTCAGTGACCACAAAACTGTAAAACAGAATTAGCCATTTTGGGGGAAAAAAAACCTTGAAAATAATAAGATAAAAATGTTAACGGACGGACGACGGACGGACGCAACGCGACGCCAATAGGGTATCGGACCATAGATCGGTAACCTAAAAATCAATAGGGGTCCTCTCTGATACTGTACGATGTTACATGTATGTGGGTGAAGTCTCAGAAGTGTAACACAAGTCTTTATCACCCGGAAAGCATTTGACAGGAAATTCAGCTTCAAGGACCTCGGAGTCGGCTCCAAAACCATAAAGTTCATCTACGTAATATATTTGAATACTAGAAACATCTGTTGAACACCAGAAACCAACAAACAACCTGAGCGCAATTAATATTAACACGACCGTGAAAACACGATACTTACCGCTTTCTTGCGTTTGTGGTAGGACCTTCTCCAAGGATGACGCCACCTGGAGCGCGGCGCGAGTGCCTGGTCGGGGAGATACGCGGAGAACGACCCCTCCAACAACTCGGGGTGTCCACAGATAGCATGGCCGGTGTCACAGTAATAGTCACACTGGCCGTGGAAGCACACGTTACCCGCTGTACCAATCAGAAAGTTTATAGAATTTATGGAAGCCGTGGATTTAATTCGAGTTCCAGCGAGTACCAGTACCACTAGTTTTTGTCCGTTCTCTATTGTAGCCTACTATTTATTTTTTCATTAATTACATTTTATTCAGATTTTTTCGGCGAAACTTAAATTTCCTTTGGAATTAACGAAGATGCATGCACCTGACTCGGACTTAACTGTGTTCACGTGGCATGGATAATAAAGTCACGTTTTTTAAAGTAACATTAAAGCTACACAATTCATCAAACCTGGAGAAATGAAGAATGTTTTCTCCAGTTTTCTGTCGGCGTATCTCCAGATGTCCTGGGTGACGTTCACCAGTCTCCCGACCGTGGGGGGAACTCGCCGGAACTCCAGTATTCTATTGCAAATTGAGGCAGGCAGGCGGTTTTACGACAAGTCGTTGATATTAGTGTATTAATTATTAATTCCAGCACAGCTCTTTTGGTGGAGAACGGTCACCCACCTGTCCAGATGGAAGGCGGCGATCTCTGCGTTGTGTCTCTCGTAATCAGTGAAGTAGAAGTGGTTTGGCAACGTTTCTTGTTCTCGTGGGAATCTGGGAAATTACAAATACAACACCATAGAAGTATAACGCATTAGAAGTATAAATCTGGGCTGGCTGTGCTGCGAGTAAATTGTTGTTTTTATTCTGTTTCTGGTATGCGGCAAATTCGAGATTGTTTATCTGACTCGATACATTTGAAGTGTTGATTATCTCGTAAAGCAGACTGCTTTGTCCGCAAGTTGACATTGGACATCGCCGAAAGTAATCCAAACACATCGTAGTTGTTATATTCTAACCGGTCAGGCCATTTTGAAACTGAATTAACACAGCGATAAACATTGACAACGATCGCTAACAGTTGATGTGGACAACCGTGGATTTTAGGCAAATCTGGTAGAATGTGAGATATGTACTATATTCTCATTAATTGCATTTTTTTGAAGTCGAAATATGGAAACCATAATATTCGTTCAAGTACTCCCTATTTATTCTTATTATGACTTGAAAGTTTTTTGTTTATGGCATACATGTATACCACATACATTGATTCAAAAGTAGCTGCCTGACTCATGAATATATTCATCTCAAAAGATGTTTTCATAAATCCACATGATACTCATGCGATTGAGTTACGTAATTATGTTTGAGATATTCCATCTGTTGTGCGATACATGTCCATGTCGTCAACACAAAATGAATATTCAAAGGTATTGACGCAGATATACACGGCTGTTTGTCCACATGAATTTTGGTGCTGTGAGAGGTATTACATGTAATCAGAAACCCATATAGTCGAGTTGTGGGTTATATCCCTTCCACAGTGAACCTAGAAATTGAAAAATTGAAATATGTCTCCAGGTGATTTTGAGGTTTGTTGGCACTGCGCCAACTTTGGGGAAATTTTTTTATTCGTTAATTAGCATACTAACCGCCAGATATGGATAATTAGCATAATAAAAATATATCTTTTTTAGTACTAGGCATAGAATCAAGTGTGAGAGCACTTTTCGATACAAGTCTGACCCAAGGATTTCATTTCTGGTGAAACTTCTGTGATCCATGGTCAAGGTCACCACATAAGATCAAGATCAAGGTCAAGTTTCACACAAACTTGTCAAAACTTCTGGATTAAGGGGATATGGCTATTTTCTTGCATTTCTAGATTTCACTGATTCACTCCTGTGTTTATGTAATACTGCTACATGAATGCCTTTTTAATTAACTGAAGATGGTTCATTAATTACTGATGTGCAATATATCGTTGACCAATATTCAAATAGCCTTCATCGTGGCGTTGGCTTGACATGTGGCATTGATGTGATCTACAGAGTTGCTGTTCGTAGTCTTTTTTAATTCTTGTCATTATTTGGTGCAAACAAACGATAAAATCTGACTATAATGTGTACTCATAAGTTCATGTCCATTACTGCTTGATCAATTGCTCATCCTCACTGTTCACTACCATCTTCTCTTTTTGGGACAACGTAAAAGCGAACATCACGAACCGGTTCACTGTGCATTTGCAATATGTGCATGTTCTTAACAGTTATGGTCCAGATGGGACTCTGTTGATACAATGAGATGAAATATCATCTTCCATTTCCCAAATATAATCTTTTATGCTGACATCTAGAGGACACAATTTCAAGTGCCTAGCATAGCAGCATAGATGAGTAGGAGGCCTCTGAAGTTACAAGTTCTTGTCTGGCCGAGTTAGTGACACAATCCGTAGCGGCGGCCCCTTCTCTCGACATACAGATTATCACATTTTTTTTACTTGTTGGGGTATCAATCGGTTGTCAATACGGCACTGCAAAAACATGCTCCCTAACTGGTCCGATGTTGCTTCTGTTGCATTATCCTCACCTGTAAAGTCGAACAGTTATGAGTCACCTTTCTCCAAAGTCAGGCATCTTCTTGCATGATGAAGCTGGTGTCCCAAGCCGTTGATTCTCTCTGTCAGGTGGTCAGAGTTCTCAGCAACTACACTGATATTTCAGTGCTTCTAGTTATTGGACGTGCGTGATGTGATCTACAGAGTTGCTGTTCCGATGAAGAAGTAGGAACGGACTCGATGCCAACGTCACATATGCCAACTTGGGAGAGAGGCTCTGCTCCCAGCTGCTTGTGCCCATGCGACCTTGCTTACCAAAGCAAGGTTTCATTCCTGAAGAAGCTGAAGACTCTGCACATGCTAGATGAGGACAGTGCAACAGAAGCTGGTGTTGGACAGCAGTTTTTTTGCAGGTGTCATGTGGGTAACGGATTGATACTTCAATAACACAAGTCTCTCAACCACGGACATATGACAACTTGTCTCTTCATGGGTGCTGTGCTCATATTCATATGCTGCTGTAGTCATCAGCTGAGAAAATGCGTTCACAGAGTATGGTTAGGAATATGGAATATGGTTGGGAAATGACAGGTGACATTGTGTAAGAAGAGGCCCACCTGGACCACCACTGTTGATGAGGGCCATCAGTTGCGGCTGCTGAGCAAAGGACAAGGCCTGCTAGAATACCAGCTGCGGTTGTCACCATCAGAACTGAGCCGAACCACATATTTTTTCTGCAGGTGACGATTGTTATAAATTGTTCACAAAAAAGATAAGGCGGTGGTGAACAGTGTCGATGAGCATCAACACAATAATGGATTTGTCCTGTAGAATAATCTCGGCATGCTGGGAGATGATACGTTGGATAGTAAGTTTTCTTGTACAAATTTACAACCGCAGCTGATCACAGTAATGGACATGAAGTTATGAGTCCACAGAAGCAGTCAACTCGTACTGTTTCTATTACTACCATGAACGCTAAAATCGTGATAATTTGTTTCAATGCTACGTCCAATGTAAAATGGATATTTTCTGTCGAATGTTTCACCCTGTGTTGACCTCATTATCTAAAAAATGTAGTGAATGCTTGATGGGTCATGAATTGACTTTATATATTACTGGCAGTTGCACTGTTTGTTGTCATTATTGCGTAGTTGAAGACAAATGTTGTAAATCTGAAGCCACGTTTGTTTACAAAACGATATTCTCTGATATTTATTCTAACTCATTTACATCGTTTGTTTTGCAGATATTTTTGAAATGCTTGACGATATTGTATTATAACTTGGCATACTTCATCGGGCAGTCAAATGGCACTTTTTTAACGAATCTCAGACCTCTGTAACAAAAATTGACTATCGACCCAAATATGAATTTCACCCCAAACAGAAATCTGATCATATTCCAGTAAATGGTCATGTTTACATTTATTAGAGTTGGAAGTATTGTTGTAGTTTTGGAACAAAAAACACATTAGGTTGTATCCTACACAAACATATTGATTTTGTACAAAGCAAGCAATTACACAAAGTTGTAAGCGAACCAATAAATTCAATGATGGAACTAAAATTAATATTGGGAAAGAATGCCAACTTTTTCAAATTTTGCGATAGAAGTCTGAAATTTAGTAGGAAATTTCCGTTTGACTTTGCTCAGAGTGATCATTGCTCAATGGTTTATCACCTAAGTAATCGATACACCATCACCAGGTAACAATTATCATTCCAACCATGCGAACTACACATAGAAATGAAAAAGTAATATCAACTGGTGTGGATGAATGTCCATATCCCCTAAAACCGGGAATTGTGACAATTTTATGTGAAAACTGACCTTGACCTCGATCTTATACGGTGACCTTGACCTTGGATCGCAAAAAAATCACCAGAAATGAATTCCTTGGGTCAGACTTGTGTAGAAAAGTGCTATCACACTTGATTCTAGGCCTATTACTAAAAAAGTTATATTTTGGTTATGCTAATTATCCATATGTAGCGGTTATTATGCTAATTAGCGAATAAAAAAATTTCCCCAAAGTTGGCGCAGTGCCAACAAAGCTCAAAATCACCTGGAGACACATATGAATGCAAATCAATCAAAAAACCTTGCTGTTTCAACAATTTCTAGGTTCGTTGTCTGGCAACTGGACTAATAAGAGATCTCTGCTATGGGTTTCTGATGTACTGTATACTCTGATTTTTCTAACTCGTTTACACCGTTTTTTGCTGATATTTTTGAGATGCTAAATCGTATCGTCTTATAACTTGGCATAGCTCACCTTGGGACCAAGCAGCAATTTTCTGCAAACTTTCAGTCTTCTACCCATGAAACTGATAAAGTTAGTAATCTACTGCAATGATAAATTCCTCCTGAAAACTTTTCGTCTGCATGTCAGTAGACATTGTTTATTTTGAGCGCGTGACGGAACAGTCTATTCGGATGATTCACGCAGGGAGCACGGGTTAGGAATGGGACCGTCCCAGCATGTAATTGGTACATAATACTACAGCGCACGCCCCCATAGTACCTAACTTGGACTTGTCCACTTCAATTACGTAATGAGTAAGGCAATATGGCAGCGCCCTACAGCAGTAAAAGTCAGAGTATAGTATTGGTAATTGAATCAGAATATAGTGATAGAATGAATATCATTTGAATTACCTCATCGGTTTAAACATCGTTTTGCTCTGATCCTCCATGTAAAATGTTAGTTTGAGCTGTGTCCCTCCAACTTTCTGGTTCATTGATGTCAATGGCAATGACATCATATCCGACATAAGTTTGTCCACTATTGAGCTATTTGATGAATAAAGTTCGAAGTCTTCGATTTCGCTATGGAATTGTTCGTACGAGGGACTGTTATCCATTATATACCTGAAACGAGACAAATTATATACGAGGTGATACATACTTCAAACATAGTGCTTGTCATATTATAAATATCATGTTTATATTTTTACTATTTACTATGAGTAATTCTTTTTCCATAATAAATACTAAAATGTTCTAAATACATCAAATTTCAGTTGTACAAGATATTTTATGTACGAGTAGCTGTCACTTACATGTGTTTGTATTTAGGCAGGGTACTCGCTTTTACACGCCCATGCTTTCTGTGAAATCCTATTTTACGTAAGGCGTGTTTGAGCTCCGTGACCATGTTCTCGTCCAATCCAGTATGTAAACTATCACTAATGTCCTTGAGTTGCTCGTCACTTGCAGGTCCAGGAACGGACTCCTCTGGATCCAGGGCCATGACTGGCAGCTCCTCCCTGGTGAGCGAGCGCTGCTTGCTCTTGTGGTCCTCCAGTAGATGGGCCATGTCCAGGAAGGCCGCGGACAGGTTCCTGTCGGCGAGCACTGCCTCGAGCACCTGCTGAGAGTCCTCCGTGCGCAGGATGTCGTCCCGGCCCAGGGCGCCCAGGATCCTGGACAGCAGCACCGGGACCGTCTTCTCCCCGGTCACCATGTTCAAGTTCCTTCCCAGGCTCAGCTTGTTCAGTTGCTGTAGGGAATGCCGAGTGTCGTCCTGGGGCCAGGCACTCGCCGCCTCCAGAGACCGGTACGACACCGATCCCAGGTCGATGGTGATCAGACAGAGAAATATCACCGACACAGCGCCAAGGCAAAACCACAGGCGCTGTTTTAGCTTCATCTTGACTCTAGCTCTACTCACGTATTCTGTATCTAACGTTATCCTTGAAATCGTTTGCTCGCTCTCCAAACTAGCACACTAGCTACTCTCTGTTACCTATGCGGCAACATTTTCATCCATTAAGCTTTGTCTAAACCTGAAAGACGAGTCTTCTCTCAAGCGTTGAATGTCGCAAAATTTGTCTCCACTTCTTGTTGATGCTCCGTGCTATTGTTTGGTGCTGTTGCGCAGCAGGGTCCATGTCCGCGTCTGTTCTAGGGAATCTGAAGAAAATGAACGAGAAACACGAGCTGAGTATGCACGACGAACAGGGCTTCGGCCCTTGGAAGTGGCGGAGAAATTATCCGCGACAAAGGGTTTTTTTTTTCGATTCAATGATGAAGCAGAAAACATGACGCTACTTTTCACGGTGGAAAAAGAGGCGAGCTCTTCCACGTTACATCAAGCGAAATGTCATTTAATTACCTACCAAAGGTGCATCAGAGACAGTGTCTGATGCCGTCAGTAGAGAATGGGCTGCTTGTAACTGGGGAACACGTGCTCTTTGTAATATTGCACATTTAATATCAGCTTACGCGAACATGTCATATCGACCAATCACGCTGTGTCAGGTAATACTTTGGTAATGACAATCATCACGGCACTTATTGTATAAGAGTTTCAATTAACGAGTGGGTGAATCATGAAATCACTGCGTGGCGAGTTCGTAAAGCCAAGGATACTCAGCATTGCGAGATAGAATGGCATGTAGCTTTTTCCCATCACGTTGTGACCGCGACTGGCTCACGTGACACTTTTACTTTACACCGATTCTTTGTGGCATAATCTTGATGCAATATCATCACCGGCCGATCACATTTTATCAGCCAGTATGGTGCACATATTAGGTCCAATTAGCCAGTTCCTTGGGTGACAAAGTTATCCGTCACGAAATGCCTCCAGTGGCCTGCCTTCTGCAATGTACGGTCCTACATCTCAATTACTGAAGTTGTTGGAGATTGTGAGCGAGTGACCGATCCCGAGGTAATCCTTCGTCTGTCCGTGACTACGCCCTGCTCTCCAATATTGGCTACTGTGTTTCCGGACGACATTCTGATGACCGCCGTTATTTACCATTGCCTGACAATACACGGAAGCCATTTGAAGACAAACCTTCAGTGGTCCCATTGTATCTGGCTACTGACGTTTGTTATACCAGGTGAGCGTACCTTTCATGTTTGATCACGTCGATAACGGTAAATAAATAATAGATCGTGTTTATGTCAGGTGCGTTCACATTGCGACCTGCGGCGACACCCGCTAGAAAAAGATCTGGCCAGATTCTGAATCCAGGCCACAATTGGATAAATACATGTATGCCTATGGAGGAAGGGAAATTGACTCGGTTGATCGCATCCCGTTTCCGATATTTGATGCGACACGCGCGCTTATGAAATGTAGCAGACAAACAAGGTCATCGAACACCAGTCGTACAAAGTCCTTATCGTATTTTTTCGTGAAATGTTGATACACTTTCAGACCCCATCAGGCGTTACTCGTAAGAACATTATTGAGATAACATTTACCCAAACGGCTTTCTCTAAAACATTCTCACATTATGCAATCTGTTTTTTTCGAGTGACAACATTACTCAAATAATAAGTAATAATAAGGTATTGACTATTCCATCAAGATCTAACTTCTTTCTAATTTATTCAAAATTCTAATCACTGTAGGAACCCCCAGTCGAAACGATTACCGTAACGCGCGTTACGGTAATCAAAAACATGGCGGAAGGCCAGTCGCTTCGTATCGTCCATGTCCATTCCCAAAGAAATCACGATTTGTTTTATAAACTTGCAGCATTCCTATGGGAGTTTGGACATTGTTTAACATTCAGTGAGTTGGGCGATTGTCTCAACTTACTGTATGTACGTTTATTTTGCCTGCGAAAAAATGTCACTGGATTACCGTAACGCCATCGAGCTTGACAGCTATGATTACCGTAACGTTTAGGAGTGATTACGGTAACGTGAGATGTCAAAATACATATTTCAAGTGATTCAACGTAGTCCGCTACAAACAGTGAGGTAACGAAGAGTCACAATTTAAAAGCTATTTCATGAATATTATTTCTTCAGATTGACCTATTTTATAGAGTAACTGATCAGATCCTAATATTGAAAAGAATGTAGGGGTCACAGTGCTGGTTTCTTCGACATATTCGATCAAAATCACAAATATTTACCTAAAATTACATAAAATATGTAATTTTTTGCACATTTTTGTGTCCATATTCACATCTTGCATCTTGTTTTCCCTGCGAACAGATATGGTGACCCCCTATTTTCTCTTCAGTTTTTGGATGCTGATCAGTTAATCTATACAATGAGTCATTTTGAAGCGCTAGTTTATGTTGATACAGTTATTGATTTAAAAAAAAAAAACTCTTTGACCCCCTCCCCTCAATGTTTGGAGCGGACTACCTCAAGTGTAAAAGTAGTGTGTGCTGCCTCCTCCAGTGCATATGACTCATAATTTAGAATAATCTTGGTCAGGATGGAACCTAGGCTGTTGAGATAATTATTTACTTATTCGTGTAAAATCATATTTTACGTGAATGTGCACAGCCAGGGAAAGTACCCACAGATCAAAGGACGCACAAACACTTGATCATTCTTATAACAGCACATTATCTATTTTACAGCAAACATGTACGGGAAGAATTCAATTCAATAGTAACTTTTAATTTAAACCATTATTTTCAAGCCTACAAAAATACAACATATACAATAAATACACATATAAATAAAATAGTGATAGGTGGACGAGAAATGGCGATCTGACGAAGACGTGACCTGAGTACTTACCTTATCGGTAAGACAAGTAGTAGTTAATAGTCAGTGATAATATGAATATAATAACAATTAATAAAAAAAAATGTATATATTCTGTAAAGGGAGAAGTGGAGGTAAAAGTGGAGGTTTTTATCATTTTGCCTAAATACCTAATATGTGGTCATGGTTATGTTTCATATAAATAATCGTCGCTGTAAAATAGCAAAGAAATACAAGAACACACAAACACGAAAATACAAGGTCGTACTATCAAGGTTGTCGCTACTGCTCATTGTGAGATGTTAGTTAATGAAATCTTGTTTTCAACGCACATTCTTTAAATGTACTGAAAATGAATGGTATATTGTCCATAATTGAGAGAGAAGGGGGGGGGGATACACATTTAATTTATGTTTCGTTACTGAATCGAAGTTCAGCCAGAATTTATGTTGTACTGGCACACCAGATAAGGCACCGGTTGATTGATTAAGGCATTTTCGTCTGATAGTCAATGCATTGTTGTACCCACTGTGGTGCTGTATTCCGTGTTTGACCAAAAATGATAACACAGCTTCAAACGGCTGTTGTAGGACATCTGCATTGCGAATCTAAATTGGGGAAATTTGTGTCAAATATATTATCAACTTCAGTTGTATTTTATGCATTCGGCGACCATTATTGATGTGGATACATGTATTTGTGATTTTCCTGCTAATTTGAGACGGTATATGCGAGAAATCCCAGTGATTTCAGGGCAGTAATGCAACACGTTACGGTAATCTGCCTCACTGTGCCGTCCAACGTTACGGTAATCAAACCTAGAAGTTACGGTAATCTTTAACAAATTTTAAAATCTTTCCTCACTCGCATCAAACTATACAAAACGTTTCAGAAACAGTACCGATCTGTTTACCACAACGTCTGATATATATGTATCACTGTGACTCCAATAATATACCCGAGATACCCCGCAAATAACGCAGTTTATATTCGAACCGACTCACCTTCCGCCATGGTTTTGATTACCGTAACGCGCGTTACGGTAATCGCTTCGATCGGGGGTTCCTACAGTGCTAATATCTTATGGCAATGTAACGTACCTTGATTTATACAACTTTCGCTGCTTCCTTTCCCGTTTCCATAGTTGTTCTGTTTCTGTACAAAACTCAATATATATGCACACAAAGTGTCGTTCTGTTCAATGTTCAGTATACTTTGATAAAGTCCAAAGTGCGTGATTTTTCTCTTGAGTAGAGCTTTTGTTTTGGTGAAAGAAAGCAAGCGGCTGGTGTATTTATACAATGATGTGAGTGAGTCCACATCTGTCGGGCGGGCGGGCGGCTCGGTTCCGTGCTCTGAGCGGTCACGTGTGTCTCGACTAGCAGACTCACCCCCAGCTTGAAAGACACGAACAATGACACGCTCAAAACGCCGTGATATTTGGACAGACTAATATTTTTATCTTGTAGGTTTTTTTTGTCTCGCCTAGCTGGAAAGGTATGATTGGAAACGACATGGACCATGAATTCATATCATAAAGGAACAAAATATATTCATGAGGGGCTTTCATATGTAAAACCTCTTTAGACTAATTAGGCAAAAACGCGAAAGCATTGCGGTGAATTTGAATGTTGAACAAGATATATTAAGGGGTTGTTACCCTCGCCATATTTTAGTCAGTGATGCGCACTGAATATTTTTGAAAATGGTTTTTCTTGAAGAAATGAACACATATTTCACATTTATGTTATATTATCATGTTATTAACTAATTTAAAGCATTTTACGGGCAGTTATTATGCATCTTATGTTAAAATTGGTGAAATTGACTACCAAAATTTCGGGACATCCGTTCTTGTGGAAAAAGTCGATTACGAATGTTCCAAGTATTTTTCTGAGCATTACTACATATGCTAGTTTATGAGCCGAGAAATATTTTTTTGAAATTCAAATCCATTGCATCACAAATGATTTTTGAAGTTCAGACATTTATTGACAACTAAACATTTTTCCCAAGTGGCCAGTACAGGCACTATTTTTTAACCCTTCAAGACACTGCCACAGTGAGAGGGAGACTTCAATATCATATGCTCCATTGTGCACAATTCACACTGGCTTTTACATGTAGACTGCTACATGTTTGGGCTTCTGTGTGCATTGGGCCATGACACTACTCTGTTCACCTGATCAATGCAAATAATAACCCGTATTTCCAAAGTGACAGTTATAAGTTTAAAACTTCTGGGGAAGTGACATCTTCTTGCATTTGGCATAATTCATAACACTCTGTGTTCATCAAATAACTAACAGTACATGTATGTATTCACTGACCCCCTATTGTGCATAATGCTTGTGTCTATGCATACAACGAACACAAACCCCAAGCTAGATACAGGATACATCCTGATCCCAATAACATGTATATGTGAATATCACCAGGCTTTTGATTCATTGTCATCATGATTACATGTGACATTAAAGTATCATTATTGCACATGGGTTGTGTCAACATAATTGATGTGAAATTCACACAGTGGTAGCATTTTATTAGTACAATTCATGAGTTATGAATTGAAGCACTTCATCTTTTGACATACATGGGTCACATGTATGATATCAAACATACCAGACAAGAAATGTCATGAATAAATAGTGTATTTGGTAGTATACTCTTTATCCATATGTTTATCTTACAAAGTTTGTACATGGAAGGTAAACAAGAACAAAATAAATCAAATATAGTACCAATCAAAAAGATTATGAATTTATCATAATTGGCAAACAATATTGCACATGGCCACTTGATACACTGCCATTCAAATCTTCATAATGTATTTCTGACCTACACATGTGTATCAATAACAAATTTTTGATACATACAATGTGTTGGCCACTTTATCCATTAAAATATAAAATATGAAAATATTATTAATTGGCCATTGAATCCCCAAATTGCTGTTGTATAAGATATCCAATTGTCTTATAGTGACATTACAATACCCAAAATGGTGGTGTGCAGTTCTGTACAGGTGTTTCAGAATTACAGATCCAACATGCACTTAATTTGAATTTATATATATATTGTTTCAATATACATGTATATATTGGTGCAAACTTTAAAACACAAGTTGTTGTTATGTTTTGACATCCATATTGTTGGCTAACTGAATGATTGCTCCTGGGTGCCTGTCATTGGGGGATCAGTCAAGTGGTGTGGAGCTGCTATTGCCTGTCTTCTGATTGAGACTTGAACCAGGAGTCATGGAGCTTCTGGTTGTGTTGTCTTCTGGCTGAGCTGTCAGGAAAGTGGTGTGGAGTTGTCAGCAACATCTGGAGTCATCTGGAGTCAGAAAAATATGAGATGATGGATTTGTCAGATGGCACTCTATTCTGTTGCTGATACCAATCACATTGCCTTGAATTGGTCATTAGAATATTACAATCAAGTAAACTTCTTGATTTAGAGAAATATATATATGTTGGTGATATGAATAACTCATACAGCTGCTCATTGATAATTACCTCATATACTTGTGCCAATCAGGGCATCTAATTTAAATTTCTTGAAATACATATAGATATATATCTACATACAGTTTCATTTTGTTATCGAAATGTATTTAACCACGAACTTATGGAATAGGCACTCATAGATACTTGATCAGTGTTGATAGAGACAGGGCTTCAATATACGGAATGCTTAAATTACGTGTACGTACCTGAACAAATATAATATTATATTATCCTATTTGTGAAAATGAACTCCCAATGTGCAAGAAGGGTCGAAAGAGGGTTAATAATCCGCCCCAGTACATGTGCTCGACGATTTTCCGTGTGGTTCCATGCGATCACTGACCGAGACTGGACTTGAGCAGCTAGTGAGTATTGCTCTTCACATTGAACTCAAAACCCTGTGCACGGATTTCAACGGCTTTCTCACCGGAGCGAATACAAACTCACGTGGTGAGCGATATGTCAGTTATCGTCTGGAATCATGGTTTTCAGTGTTTGTCATTCCCCGATCTACAACAATTCTTTGTCTATGAACTAATATGTCTTCGATTATGTACATATTTCTGGGTTTACCTCCGTCATATGCCGATATACATGCATAATACATGGGACTGTTGGTGCCTCGCTGGAAAACATTCTGAGACGAAGCTACCGAATCTCATAGTCGCAAAATATGGTCTTCACAACCGAAGGAAATATTCCGAGGATGACCGCTACCAATCTATATCACAAAACACATGTAATGTGTCGTACTGCGAACATTTTCTGCCGTAGTCCCGTTCAGTATTCAGAAAGTGGATTATTTGGTGTGATCAATGGATTATACCGATTACCAGAATCGACATGACCAAAGATAAGTCTCGCGTAAGGATACATCAAACTTTGACCTGGGAAATATGTAAACACGATTTCGTGGCACCTGACGTTGAAAGTAGCCGATGTTCAGACTCAATTTTACGGGGGAAAACGCATTGTCACATGGCTGTGGATAGCTCGTTATGAAGTCTACGATGTACCAATCCCAAGTAAGTCAGCTATTCTTTGAAAATCATCAAAATAATAGATGATATTTCAAGTCTGTGTGTTGTCCAAATCCACGTGATATTTTGAAAATGGCGCATTTCGTAAATGCGTCAAAGACAGTCGGGCATTTTGTGACAAATGTGGGCGGTAAATTCAAAAAGTAATTCTCGGCTCATAGACACTGACTGCTCCACTATGTAAAAAGTCGATGTATTCTAAAGATTACGTGGTTGATATTGAGAACGGATGTACCAACTTTATCGTTATGATCCGGAATGATCCAGACGTTTCAGGTCGAAGATTGTATTTTTCTAATAGAAGAAAATGACTCCTCTATTGACTCCAATTGCAGAAAGTCACTTCGGACTACCAGAATTTTTAGGACAAATGCTCATATTTTGTATGCGGTACTAAAGTCGTGAAATTTACTGCCAACAATCGGCAGGGTTTCACCATCTTAATATGTCATGAAGGCCCAGAGGCAATACTACATGTATATTTGTCATACAACAGAGTGAAATAGCAGCTTTACTCCGCATTTACATAAACTAAATTATATGTTCAACGCAAGCAAACGAAATGATATTTGGATAATGTGCGAAGAATTATTTTAGACATGTAAATGTTTCTTCGCTAACAAAGAGTACGCGTCAGATCCTCGAGTTCGCACTGAAGAAAATGATGAATTGTCACGCCTCGTGGCATATCCTGAAAAAACAGCTTGCCTCCACAACGTTTTGGTATTGTTTCTTTTCTCTTCATGGGCTAGGCTGTGGTAATTTTGATGTGCATAATAATCGTTTTGAGCGATCATGGAAGACTTCTTCACATGAGAGAAAAAAATCTTTTAGCGAGTCATAACCTAAATTATAGCTGATGAATAAACTGGAACGACCACTGTTTACAGCGTTATCTTATGAATTCTAAACGTAACCAAGGCTAAATACCTCGTATATCTGGAAACAACAGGTAATGTTAATGTCTTTCCTGGCTGAACGCTATAAATCAGAAGAAATTGTGAAATCGTATCACATACCACACGTCATGTATGGAATATCACATAGTTATTTAGATGCACAAGACATTATCAAGGTATCATTCTCTATAAATAGTGAATGTCACATAATGATTTGAGACCATGTGCCCGATAGAACTCGGTGGTTGCTGGGCATTGAACACACAAGAGAACCTGTCATCGCTAAAAGACAAACACGCGACCGGCAAATTACTCGCTGCTGTTTTTGAAGGTCGTGTCAACTTCGTTATACTGAAAGAACTCGACATTTCCTGTGTCATCGAAATAGTATGCCGCTATATTTTATTCGTCTGATAGCCTGACATTATGAGCTTCACTAGTCAGCAGCAAATATTGATTTGTTTCTGTGAAAGTATAGCTTTCAACGAAGATACACTGTTTTTATTTTGACTTGTTATTTTTGATATGTAAAGGCAAGTTACTCACTTAGACTATCATTATTATCGGTAGTAATGATAGTCTAAGTAATTTGTCTGTTGACAAAACCTAACTGCACCTGATTATTCAGTAACATAGGGTGATATTATCCATTTCCAATAATATCGCTGACAAAATTATTGGGATGATGCATAGATACATGTCTCTATGTATACATGTTGGTATGTTATTAAGATATAGATCTACTTTACATACCACTTGTCTATATTCCTAATTGTACACTGTATACTCTTGTTATTCGACACACCGTCAAATGCAAGGGCAAAAATGACACAACTTCGATCGCGGCATAGTCGTGTGCATTCAAAAGTCAACTAACATGTCACAAGAATGTACCCACCATTGATCCCATACTATTGTTGCCAGCGCGCGGTACTGCTGTGTTGACACGGTGGCGAGTGATACAATATCGACCAATCGCCACGCCACATTACCTCTGTCACACGGTGATCAAACCATCATCACTGTGGAACAAGAGGGACCAACGTGGAACGAACGGTGGTCCAGGGTGGTCCAGGGTGGTGTGCAGATATTACCCCGGTGGATAAAGATTAATATTAAGTATCTATATACGCCATATATTTGTGTACAATTCTCGATTGTACCCAAAAATCTAAACCATCCCTCCATCCGTGCTATCAGCAATTATTGATGTATCGTCTGCGTTCAGTACTTTGTTCAGAATAATTTTTCTTCTTCTTTAGTATACCAATCATTTCAGCATTATCAGTGCAGATACTACAGGTATTGCAACATTAAATTGTTTGGTATTGAGTCGTTAGCCTGTTATTGGACAAAAGAACCCGTCTGTTATCAGTTATCAGAAGTCAACAAGCAGGTGGTCCAAAGTGGACATCATACCTGTATTCGGCACGAAAAGACAGAAGGGTCGTGTTTGTGTCTGGGGACATCCTCTCTCGGACATATTACTTCCTGTATTGTATGTCAGTGGCTGATACTCGATAAGCTAACAGGTAATAGCCTCTCATAGAACTTTCGCTCTGTTGAGGTTTTATGGTGTATATCGACACAGTTTGATTCTTGTATTCATGTTGATGTATGTCTCTGTAACTTTACATATAAGGTATGTTGTTATCTTATGAATTCTAAAAGTAACCAAGGCTACCTCGTATATCTGGAAAGAACACGTAATGTTAATGTCTTTTCTAGCTGAACGCTATAAATCAGAAGAAGTTGTGAAATCGTATCACATACCACACGTCATGTATGGAATATCACATAGTTATTCAGATGCACAAGACATTATCAAGGTATCATTCTCTATAAATAGTGAATGTCACAGAACCAGTCATCGCGAAAAGACAAACACGCGACCGGCAAATTACTCGCTAGTGTCTTTGAAGGTCGTGTCAACTTCGTTATACCTAAAGAACTTTACATTTCCTGTGTCACCAAAGTAGTGTTGTCCAAATAGTATACCACTATATTTTATTCGTCTGATTACATGACATTATGAGTTTCACTAGTCAGCAGCAAATATTGATTTGTTTCTGTGAAAGTATAGCTTTCAACGAAGATACACTGTTTTTATTTTGACTTGGTATTTTTGATATGTAAAGGCAAATTACTCACTTAGACTATCATTATTATCGGTAGCAATGATAGTCTAAGTAATTTGTCTGTTGACAAAACCTAACTGCACCTGATTATTCAGTAACATAGGGTGATATTATCCATTTCCATAATTATCGCTGACAAAATTAATGTGATGATGCATAGATACATGTTTCTATGTATACATGTTGGAATGTTATTAAGATATAGAACTACTTTACATACCACTTGTCTATGCTCCTATTTGTACACTGTATACTCTTGTTAATCGACACACTGTATACTCTTGTTGATCGATGCAAGGGCACAAATGACACAACTTCGATCGTGGCATAGTCGTGTGCCTCCAAAAGTCAACTAACATGTCACAAGAATGTATCCACCATTGATCCCATACTATTGTTGCCAGCGCGCGATACTGCGGTGTTGACACGGTGGCGACTGATACAGTATCGACCAATCGCCACGCCACATTACCGCTGTCACATGGTGATCAAACCATCATCACTGTGGAACAAGAGGGACGAACGTGGAACGAACGGTGGTCCAGGGTGGTCCAGGGTGGTATGCAGATATTACCCCGGTGAATAAAGATTATTATTATATGCCTACGAAAAAGGTACAATGGATTACACAGAGTGCAATCGGTCCGATGTATTGCGGTATTGACCGCCTTCATATCGACCTGCGTCGCGCATAGCAACCGACGGTCTTTTGAAGTTTACGTATTCATGCGCTGGTGAAATGACGTTTTTTGGTTTTGTAGTACATGAAAATGTCCATAAAATTATTCGCTTTCAGGGTCTAAAATGGCTAGAAATTGTCAGCATTTGTAATCATGTCTCTCCCGAGGGGTATGCATATCATAATGCGGCATATAATAATAAGTTAATCGACTTGATACAGTGTTTGAGGCCCTCGGTCGTGTCTGTGCCGCGGACGCACTCGCAAGCTCGTGCGTGCTACGGCCCAGACACGACCTCAGGCCTCAAACACTGTATCCAGTCAATTACCTATAAATATTACGTATGTGTATACGCCATATATTCGTGCACAATTCTCAATTGCACCCACAAATCGAAACCATCCCTCCATCCGTGCTATCAGCAATTATTGATGTATCGTCTGCGTTCACTACCTTGTTCAGAGTATTTTTCTTCTTCTTGAGTATATCAATCATTTCAGCATGTTCAGTGCAGATACTACAGGTATTGCAACATTAAATTGTTTGGTATTGAGTCGTTAGCCTGTTATTGTACAAAAGAACCCGTCTGTTATCAGTTATCCGAAGTCAACAAGCAGGTGGTCCAAAGTGGACGTCATACCTGTATTCGGCACGAAAGGACGTACAGAATGGTCTTGTTTGTGTCTGGGGACATCCTCTCTCGGACATATGACTTCCTGTATTGTATATCAGTGGCTGATACTCGATAAGCTAGCAGGTAATAGCCTCTCATAGAACTTTCGCTTTGTGGAGGTTTTATGGTGTATATAGACACAGTTTGATTCTTGTATTCATGTTGATGTATGTCTCTGTAACTTTACATATAAGGTATGTTGTTTCCGAATATAAGTTGCCCAATGAAAACATGTGATTTGACCTGTCTGTCACCTATTTATCCCTTTATCCAATATTCAAGCACAAGCAGCATTACCTCACTGGGTTGTATACTGGAACTTTCTCTGTGTATTATTGCATGTAATTAAACAGTGTGAAACTTGTATAATGGCTAGGCTAGGTAAATATTGATTAATCGTCCATATATCAATCCATCAAGCCAGTACCCTGTACAATGAGTTGTATACACCAATAGACCGTGAAATATGCCCCGCTATCAATCGAAAAAAAATTGTGAAATCGTGTCACATAGCAAACCACAAGTATGAAATATCACATAGTTATTTAGATACACAAGGCAATATCTTGGCATCATTCTCAATAAATAGTGATTGTCACATACTAAGTTGAAACCATGTACCCGATAGAACTCGGTGGTTGCTGGGCACTGAACACACAAGAGATAATGTCATCACGAAAAGACAAACACGCGACCAGCAAATTACTCGCTGCTGTTTTTGAAGGTCGCGTCAACTTCGTTATATCGGAAGAACCTGACATTTCCCGTGTCAAATGTTATGAAAACAGCATGGCACTACTAGTTTACTTGTCTGATGACATAACAATATGAGCTTCAATAACTATCAGTGAACAGACATTGTGCTAATTTTCCTATTGACAAAACCCACCTGCACCAGTCCTATTATTCAGTAACATATGATGATATTATCCATGCGATAATTATCAGTAGCAGAATCCATGCGATGATTATATTTACATGTCTGTATGTTATTAAGATAGGTCTACTTTGATTGCTGACTATCAGTGTTCCCGATTGTACATGAATACGCTTGTTAATCAACCTGTCATCAAATTCCAGGACGAAAATAGCACAACTTCGATCGATTGAGTAATCTATGTAATGGTCGTGATTATATTTAAAAGTCAACTGGCACGTCACAAAAATCTATCTGCCATCGATCCAATACTATTATTACCAGCATGCTGTACTGTTGCAGTATATCTAACAATATCTAACTATCACCATGAAAATTACTGCTGGCACGCGCTAATCAAACCATCATCACTTTGGAACAGGAGCACTGTGCACCGAACAGTTTGTATGATATTCAGACGTTATCTCCGAAATGAAAGTCAATATATTCGTGCACAACTCTTGATTGGACCAAAAAAATCGAAACCATCCCTCCATCCGTGCCACCGGCAATTATCAATGTATTGTCTTCGTTCTCTACCTTGTTTGGATTCTTCTTCTTCTTTAGTATAACGATTATTTCCACATTTTCAGTGTATATTCTAAAGATATAGCAACTATATCAGTTGTCATTGAGTCGGAAACCTATTTTGGGGTAATAGAACGTCTTTCATTTGGCATTCAACTACTAACTCAAGTTAACAAGCAAGTGGTCCACAGTGGTTGTCACATCAATATTCGGCACGAATGGGCAGAAGGGTCGTGTTTGTGTCTTTAGACATCCTCTCTCTCACACCTTTTTATTATGTATGTCAGTGGCTTATACTCGCTAAGATAGCAGGTAATAGCCTCATACAAATAAATGAAGGTTTCATGGTGCCTGTAGACACACTTTGATTCCTTCTTTATATTGTTTGATGTTTTTTGTGAACTGCAGATCTGCCAAATGAGGATCGCTGCCCCACAGTACTGGTTGTTCAATGTTACCTAGGCTGTGTAATGGACCCCTCACCCCTTTGTGTGGTACCACCTTTAGTTGAAGGTGGTTGCATTGTGTAATAACTAGACTTGGTAAGTAATACGTAAATACTAATATAGCAATCCATAAAGCCAATATTGTGTGCAATGGATTATATACACAAATATGTCACGCGATGAACAGAGGTGTCAAACAAATGACCATGTACTATCTCCTTCCTTACCAAACTTTGGACACTTTCAAGGTCATCTTCATAATTTGGTTTATACATTTAGGTCTAAAAGCAATCAATATAATGAAGAATGACAATCAGCCAAACAATATTACTTACATGGTGTAAACGCCCAGGTTGGGAATATAGAATAAATAGTGTGGAACAGTAAGCCTAATGTATTGTGTTACAAAGACCCTAGAGGCCACTTGATTTATCTCTTTCAATGACGTGGGAGTGGGGGTCAGTGAGAGGTGAAAACCCGGGACAACAATCTCCAAACGACAGACAATCATATCAAAATACATGTGTATTTAGTATGCAGACCAATCGCCAAGTATACACGAGAAATATTATAGACACACTGCCTAGAGCTTTGAAACCACATATAATCAATTTGGAATACCTTGAATGTTGTCAGTTAGACACATACCATAGCAGTTATTGGTAACGCAAAAATGACATCGAGTTTGTTTTCGTGTCACCAGTTTGACACTTCTGTCAAAATGTAAACGTTCCAGATGATGCTTCACACGTATAAACCCAAGACCACAGAGTGTCCGCAAACAGGACAATGATATTACTCTTTCAATATCAATAGGACAGTCTGTTAATTGATTTGTTACGTTGTGTCGTTGCTGAGGATCAGGCATTAATTGCGTTGTCATGAAAGGAGCCCATCGTAATATAAACAAAGACCAACGTTGACAGATAAAAATGTAGGGCATGCTGATATCGACAATCCATTGGAAGTCTGAATTCTTTTCCCACAGTGTGGAATGCAATACCAGAATATTTACTGACCCTCGCAGATAAGAATTTACAGATAGCACAACAACGACTGCGGAACCATTGTATGTCTGTAATGATCGTCACTATCGTACTATTAATGAACTAAATACAAGTATCAAGCTCTGAAAAGTACATAGAAGCGGACGGTTCTGGACTCTACAAGCATGATAACTAACTTTTCTCGTCCAGTTCCTTGCTTTTCAATCCGTTCGTACAAACTTGTGGTAAACTGGTACAATACATTGTATATGTGAACTCATCTCAATGTCTCTTTATAAAAACATTGAATCCCTTAGGCGTCAATCACATCTCATATGCATCACATCTCATATGTGACTTTAAATGTCACCTACTGAAATAATTCAACGGAAGACAGCACAAGGATTATGAAATATATCCCCCACATCTGAATATTACAATATTACTTTCTTCTGAAGTCAACAGGGATTGGCTTTTTCAAAAAATCAAATCATGCAAGTGTTCATGTGCACATCGAAAAAAAAGAAGCTCCACCTACGAATCGAGACTGCTCGATCTAGCTCGTGTATTCAAGTGGTGTATTGGGTTTAGTGAGGTGAGATAACAATCTCTATGGCAGACAATCGGATTTTCTTTTTTCTGACTCACCAATGGCCCTCTCTCTGGCTGTAGAATCTCCAATTTGATTTGATACTCGATTACCCGTTGTTGTTATCTTGTTGTCAATAAAGAATACATTCTTCTTATGTCAGATGTATTTTTCTTATATGAAATGAGAAATCATATTGACACCCACACAAAGTTTCAGATTTGAGACGCATCCGCCCTCTCAGAAATACATTGGCACCGGTCAGATGGTAATACATCATAAGAATAGTTATTTAAGACATTGTCGTTTTGTTCGCTCTGATTAATATCACTTTGAGATGAAATTTGATTCCAGTAGCTCTGATGACTGGGTATATTATAACAGTGAACATCTTGATGAATCTAAAGACTGGATTTTTGGTTACCGAACCTCATAAGTTGAATTTAAATCATATGTTCGAATCAAGCCAATATGGAATAATATTTAGATAATTTGCACCAAATTATATAGATATGTGAATGTTTCTAACCTGGCAGAAAGACACGTTAGAGCAATAATCAAGTTCATACTGAAGAAAGCGATGTATGTCATGCCTCGGGCATATCTTAAAAAGTGGGCCTCTATAACGTTCTGATAATGCTATTTTCTCCATGGGCTATTTTATGGTGATTATTATGTGTATAATAATCATTCTGCACGATCAAAGCCGATCGTCCACGCGATACAGCAAAGAATACTCCACATGATAGGAAGGAAATAGCCCATGTACAGGTAATTTATCACTAATAGCGACATACATTTATACCTGACAAATAAACTGGAACGGCCCCTTTAACAACGTTATATATATATCTCACAAATTCTCAGGAAACCAATATTACATCTTTAGATATACAATGCATTATCAAGACAAGTGAATTGAACACGCCTGCAAGACAACATGTCATTGGCAGATAACAAACACGCGAATGGCAAATTACTCGCTAGTGCTTTTTAAGGTCCTGTCATCTTCACTATACCGAAATAACCTGACATTTCCGGTGTCAAATGTTATCAAAATATTGTGCCACTATGGTTTATTCGCATGATAGCAGTATAAGCTTCATTGGGCTGCAACAAGTAATGATCTGGTTCTGTGACAGACTCATTGAAGAGGCATAACACAGTGATATTGTTACTGGCTAAAATATCCTAAAAATCATGCACGATATGTCAATTAGTCATAACTAATGTAACTCGAGTAATTTGTCTGTTGACAAAACTACCTGCACCTATTATTCAGTGATACATATTATCCACACATAATTATCGCTTGCAGTGTTCACGTAATGATTATGTATATATATATATATGTCTGTATGTTGCAAAGATATGTCCACTTTGCTTACTGCGTATCCATACTCCCAATAGGGTCTGTAAGTCTCGTGCCGTCACGGTGTGATTCTGGGGACAAACAAACATACACCTTTTGTGTTACCTGAGTAGTTTGAGTTCCAACTAGAGCCATACTCATATTGAACAAAAGGTGTATGTTTGTTGGTCCCCAGAATCACACCGTGACGGCACGAGACTTACAGACCCTATTGTACATGCATGCATACTCTTGTTTATCGACCCACTACAGAAGCCCGTAGGTGACATGCACGAAAAATCTGTAAAAAAAAAATTTACAGGAAAAAGCACCTCGAACGTACAAGCATTTAACACTACGTTCGGACGTGGAAACAGTTAAGGTTACTACGTTCACACGTACAAGTGTCAATTGCTATTACGTTCACAAATGGAAGCATTCAAAGCTACTACGTTCGCACATAGAAACTTCTGTTTTTCCACGTTCACATTTAAAAACATTTTAGATTTCTACGTTCACACATATTAAAGACTTCTGTGTTCACACGTAGAAAGATTCAAAGTTACCACGTTCACACATGGTAGCATATGATGCTTTCGTGTTCGCATGTGAAAACTTTAAGACTTACCACGTTCGCACGTGGAAAATTTTCCCTGTGGTAACCTCAAATGTTTCCACCTATGAACGTGCTAGCTTTGAATCTTTCTATGTGTGAACATAGAAGCCTAAAAACTTTCAATGTGTGAACGTGGGAACCTAAATCTTTCTACGTGCGAATGTGGTAGCTTTGAATATTTCTATGTGCAAACGTGAAAGGCTTTAAAGTTTCTATGTGTGAACGTGATAGTATCAAATACTTCCACATTTGAACATGGTAACTTGAACTATGTTATATGTTTGTAATATAACCCGTTTTTCGCGCATGTCACCTATGGGCTTCCGTAACAGACCGTCAATGCAAAGACGAAATAATCGTGTACATTCAAAAGTCAACTAACATGTCACAAGAATGTATCCACCATTGATCCCATACTGTTGTTATGAGCGCGCGATACTGCTGTGTTGACGCCACACTACCTCTGTCACATGGTGATCATACCATCATCACTGTAGAACAGGAGGGACTAACGTGGAACAAATGATTCACATGCATATGCTGATGCTATCCCATAAATAAATACCAAAATTGAATATGTACATATACCATAATATATTATATGGGTACACAATTATTGATTCTACGCAAATATCGAAACCCTCTGTGCCATCATCAATTTTTAGCAATCGTTTTCATTCAATATCTTGTTAGAATTAATCAGTATGCCGATCATTTCAGCATGTTATTTGAAGTTAACAAGAAAGTGCTCGATAGTGGACGGCATATCTGTATTCAGCACAAATGGACAGAAGGGTCGTATTTGTATACACAAAATGTGAATGCTTATATGTGAATGCTTATACTACGATAATGTGATGAACTGAGGCGCCAAGCAACTGAACGTTAATGTCTCCTTCCTTACCGAACTTGCTGCACTTTCCAGGTCAACTTTATGTTCTGATTTTCGGGAATCTCCGAGAGGGAATCGCTGACAATCAGAAAGATTCTCGACTTTAAAGTGAAGAAAATGATGAATGTCTCGCCTCGAGGCATATCATGAAACATGTCCACAACTGTTTTTATATTGTTTCTTTTCTCTCCACAGGCTTGGCTGTGGTGATTAGGATGTGATAATAATCAATTTGCACACGTTATCTCATAAATTTTATAAGAAACCAAGCATGCCTCATCCATTTGAAAAATTCCACGTTATGATAATTTGTTATCTGACTAAACGCAATTGTGAAAGTATGTCAAATATACCACACATCATGTATAAAATATAGATATTTAGATGTACAGTGACAGAACATAATCAATGTAGCAGTATCTATAAATACTGTAGTGAATGTCACATAAATTGAAACCATGTGCCCGATAGAACTCGGTGGTTGTTGGGCATTGAACACACAAGAGAACCTGTCATCGCGAAAAGACAAACACGCGACCGGCAAATTACTCGCTGCTGTTTTTGAAGGTCGTGTCAACTTCGTTATACCGGAAGACATTTATACCTGACATTTCCCGTGTCAAATATTATCATAATAATATGCCACCATACTTTATTCGTCTGATAACATCATAATATGAGCTTCACTAGGCAGCACCAAATATTTATCTGCTTTATAAAAAGAATAGTTATAACAGTGAAGAAACGTTTTGTTAGCGATGATATTGTTACCAACTAAAACATCCCAAAAAACATACAATTATTAGTCAAAACTAATATAGTTTAATACAGGACTAAATACAGTGATTTGTCTGTTGACAAAACCTACCTGTACCTATTATTCAGTAACATATGGGGATATTATCCATATCCATACGATGCACACGATAATTATCGTTGACAAAATCCATGTGATGATTATATATATGTATACATGTCTGGGTGTTATAAAGATAGGCCTTACTACTGTGCATACTAACTATCCATGCTTCCAATTGTATATTCTTTCAATCGACCCACCGTCAAATGCAGGGCGAAAATGACACCACTTCGATCGTTGAGGCAATCCATGTAATAGTCGTGAGCATTTAAAAGTCAAATGGCAAGTCACAAGAATGTATACGCCATTGATCCCGCACTAATGTTGCCAGCCCGCAGCACCCAAAGTGTTGACACAATCACCACGTCATAATACCACTGTCACAGGGTGATCAAACCAACAACACTGGAGCGAGGGGAAACAAATTGAACGAGACAATCAGAGATTGCAGACCCTCGCCCTTCAGATTTAGTCACTAAAATTAGGCGATAATTGAGAGTTTTGGTCTTAAGACCATCGGTTGTACGCCATACGATTGGGAATTGGCCAAAGAAAAATACAAAAATAGGTTGAAGATTTAATACTGATTAGAACCGGAGTTATAGCCAATTATGTGATTTTCTTCTTTCCGTTGCCATGGCAACCGTTTTCTGAGCCACTACCATAGCACTCCAGCCCTATAAATTTCAAATCGATCGGACCGTTTGCCTTTGAGTTATGAGCGCAGACATTTGCACTGAAACGTCGCTGGCCAAAAATAACCGAAATCGTGACCCCCAATTTTTCGACATCGGGCGATAATAGAGAGTTTTCGTCGTACGACCATCGGTCGTACACCAAACGATCGGCAGTTGGCTAAAGAAAAATACAAAAATAGTTGGAAAAATTAATATCAAGTAAAACCGGAGTTAGAGCCAATGATGTGAATTTCTTTTTTCCGTTGCCATGGCAACCGTTTCCATCCGATTTTGGTAAAATTTTAAAGGGACTGAGCCACCACCATAGCACTCTTGCCCTATAAATTTCAAATCGAAATTTGTCTTTGAGTTATGAGCGCGGACATTTGCACTGAAACGTCGCTGGCCAAAAATAACCAAAATCGTGACCCCCAATTTTTCGACATCGGGCGATAATAGAGAGTTTTCGTCGTACAACCATCGGTTGTACACCAAACGATCCAGAATTGGCCAAAGAAAAATACAAAAATAGTTGGAAAAATTAATATCAAGTAGAACCGGAGTTAGAGCCAATGATGTGATTTTCTTTTTTTCCGTTGCCATGGCAACCGTTTCCATTCGATTTTGGTAAAATTCTGAAGAGACTGAGCCACCACCATAGCACTCTTGCCCTATAAGTTTCATATTGATTGGACCGTTTGCCTCTGAGTTATGAGCGCGGACATTTGCACTGAAACGTCGCTGGCCAAAAAAATTCGAAACCGTGACCCCCAATTTTTCGACATCGGGCGATAATAGAGAGTGTTGGTCATACGACCACGGGCCATATATCAGATGATCAGGAATTGGCCATAGAAAAATACAAAATTAGTTAGAAAAAATTATCTTGATTAGAACCGAAGTTATGGTCAATTATTGATTTTTACATTTTCCGTTGCCATGGCAACAGTTTTTGTCCGATTTTGACCAGATTCGAGGAGGATTGAGCCACTGAGATACCGCTTCATCCCTATCAGTTTCACGTTGATCGGACCATTCTCCTTTGAGATATGCGCGCGGACAGACAGACAGACAGACAGACAGACAGACAAACAAACAAACAAACAGACATACAAACGGACAGACCCAATTGCAATACCCTCGCCCCCCTACGGGGCGAGGGTAACGAGCTGTTCAATCATATGCAGATGTTATCCGTCTATAGGAGAACGAGCAGGAAGCTTCCTGGACTGCTCCCCTCCTCCCCCTATGTGATACCACATGTAGTTGAATACGTACATGTAAAGTGTGTACATTGTATAATAACTGCCCTAGGTAAATAATCAAATACTTATATATCAAAGCATAAAGTCAATGCCGTGTACAAGAAGTTATATACACAACCATTCCATGAAATATGTCACGCGACGAAAGGAGGTGCCAAGCAACTAAACGTGTAATGTCTCCTTCCTTACCGAAGTTGGCGCACTTTCTAGGTCAACTTTATGTTTTGATTTTTGGGAATCTGTGAGCCATCAGTACAATGGAGAATGACAACCAGCCAAACAAAGTTAATAGAGTAAAGCTCACTTTGGGAATATAGAATAAGTCTTGTGGAAGACGACCCCTCATGTATGGTGTTACAATCACCCTAGAGCCTACTTGGTTTATTTCATTCAATGACGTGGGAGTGGGGGTCAGTGAGAGGGTAAAACCTGGGACAACAATCTCCAAACGGCAGACAATCATATTGAAATACATGTATATGCGGAGTGGAGGCAAATCACCACACCACTCGTAATTTTTAATTTGATAATAAGCTGTTATTGAATGAGACAATTCAGCGTGACATGTTCATTGTAATGCACATGCATCGGCATGCCCTTCCTGGACCGATGAAGAGAAGAATATATTCATTTTGGAATACCTCAAATGTTGTCAAACAAATGCCAAAACAGCTATTTTATAAGGACAACACATAATGACATTGTCCTTGTATTTGTTTGGTAAGATTATCGTTTCGTGAGTCGTGTCAAACTCACTCTATTTTCTGTCACAAGTTGGCTGACACTTCTGTCAGCAAGGAAATGCCCCCAGATGATGTTCGATATGCATAAAACCATGACCGCTCAGTGACTGCAAACAAGACCGACATTACTCTTGCTATATCAATAGAACAGTTTGTTTTGGTAATTTACTTGTTACGATGTGTCGTTGCCAGGGATCAGGTATTACTTGCGTTTTCATGAAGGCCCATCCGAATATAAACGAAGACCACATCGGCAGATAAAAACGTGGGGTATGGTGATACAGTCAACAGATTGAATACTAACCCCTGCAATTGATAAGTGACAGACATTACAAGAAAGGAATCAATGCAATTAAAAAGCATATTTGTATGACGCAAAACTGTGCAATGTGAAATGATAGGTATGTACTGAAGGGAATTAAATCAGTGAACAATTGATGAAAGAATAAGAGAAAACCCCGAGGACCAGTTGATTGTTCAACTTGGTCGAGGGCGGCAATATCCCATAACATGTTTCACTCAGATGGGACATGAACCTAGATCTCACCTTTTCTTTCAGAAAACATCTAATCCATTAGGATTTTTTCATATGTAGGTCAAATACTAAAGCGCAGACGTCCCATATGAACTAGTTCAACAGCACGAGGAAACAGCATAAGGATCATAGGATTTATCCCCCACCTCTTACACAAGACGATAATTTCAAGATTCATCTTTGATGTTCCTATATGTACAATATTACTGTCATCTGCAGTCAACAGGGATTAAAAAATTTAAGTAATCAAATCACGTAATCTCCGTGATTACTTGTGGAATACGATGCTCCACATCCACGATGCTGAGATGAAAACCTGAGACAACAATCTTCTAATGGCTTACGATCAGATAAAATGTTTTAATAGACCAATCGCCATGTCTATGCCTATGAAGTTTTCAATCTGATTGAATATCCGATTACCCGATATCTTATTGCCAGAAAAAAATATTTTCTTCCTGACACGGTGGTTATAAAATGTCATATATGTATTTTCATGGAATAGGGCTATGGACACACACACACACACACACACACACACACACACACACACCTACACACACACACACACACACACACACACACACACACACACACACACACACACAATATCAGATTTGAGACCCGCCCACCCTTTCAAAAATACCTTGGAAGCTTTCAGATTGGAACGCATAATAATAAAGTTCTTTTGGACATCGTGATTGTCATCGCTCAGACTAATCTCGTGTCATCACGGAAAGTTTCTTCGACATCTAATTTGTTTCGAGTAGGCCCGATGTCTAGATATACATGCATAGCAGTGGAGGTACACTGCATCTGACCTCTGGCGACCTTGACAAGCCATTGACCTCCGAGTCATCTTTTTTTCGTTTTTCTTTTTGCCACATTATTTTTCAATATAAGTATTTGTATCTGACTTCATTATGTTCAAAACTGTTTTATTTATTATTATAGTCATGCCAGAATACTTCTTATGTCACTCTGGTGACACTAAAAGGCAATGATCTTATCTCATTTATTTTCAGTTTCATGTGTTTTTCTCATTCCCATTAGCCAATGTGTATGGCACCGAATAGTTCGACTGTTTATCCAGCACATTGACGGCAGGTGATTGGTACACCCTACACCCTCTACACCACCCTCACACCTCCCATAAAAATGTGATTTTGCATCATTGTAGTCCGTACATTTTAAAGGTTTCATGTGGTTACGTATCCTTGGCATACGTTCTCATCGACCTTGTGAACCTCGGTGGAATGCAAGCTGGACTGGACCTAGGAAGACTGGATTGGCATAGAAGCCACACTAAAAGCCAACAGTGCACAAGGGCACACATCATGTCGCCTAAAGTACAACTAAACAAGAGTCTGTTGTCAAAAAAGTTCAGACACGATTTGCATGCACTCTAGTTCACAAAAAGGATGTTAGTCCGTGGGCCAATTCCTAAATGAACATTTTTCGTCGGCGCCTCTTCGATATTAGGTTTCTGTGCTTTATTTTGTAGAATACCATGTAAGAAGCAATTTCAGCTTGGGGTCCCTTCTGAAAAAGTGTTCGAAAAGCCTGAAAATGACATTTTATTTATTACGGCTGGCAAAACTCCATTTTTCTGAAATGGAAAACTCAAACAAAAACTCGACATTATTAAACATACTTGTGTATTCCTATTACACCAGTTGATATGTGTATACTTTCTTAAGTGGTTAGTGCACATTGAAAAATAATATACATTGGTAATTAGTTAAGATATCGTCACTTACTATGCCAAAATCGTTTGTTTCTCATCGACACGAGCATTTCGTAAAGACACTCGCCATTCCTGTTCCAACAGTGCCTCATTTGTTCCTTCCCAATACTGGTCAAGTGTATGCATGACACACCACGTTTTCTTTAACGTCAATACCCACGAAAATCAGCTCGACTCCACCAGCCTGACTTCTGTCACAGACAACATACAGGTGATCATGGTCAACTCCAAGCAGTAGATCTGCAACGTACACACCATAGTGACCCTACTCCACCAGCCCCGACCTCCGACACGGACAACAAACAAGAGATCATGCTCATTTTCAAGCAATACAGCTGCAACGAATATACCCTATTTCACCAGCCCTGACCTTTGACACAGGAAACAAACAAGAGCTCAACTCCAACAATATAGCTGCAACGAACATACCCTGCTCCACCAACCCCGACCTCCAACACAGAAAACAGACAGGAAACGTTGCTCAACTCCAAGCAATATAGCTGCAACGAACATACCCTGCTCCACCAGCCCCGACCTCAAACATAGACAACAAACAAGGAACGTTGCTCAATTCCAAGCAATATAGCTGAAATGTAGGTATCAATCTATTACCACAAATACAGTAGATTTTGGTGATGCCAATAACAAACGTAAAATACAACATTTTGCAATAGAAACAAAGCTCGACCAAATAGTTTATCCAAAGACACACTGGCGTCATCAGGGGCAGACAGTGTGTTAAATGTAGTTGTTTCTACTGTACACCTGATGGAATTAGTATACAACTGCCCAACAACCTATGAAATTTTTTTAGAAATCCGAAACATACCTTAACACCATACCTTACATAACATACTAACATACCTTACATACCTAACATAACTAACATAACATAACTAACATAACATAACTAACATACCTTACACCAGTCCCGACCATCGACACAGACAAAAAAAACAGGAGATCATGCACAACAATGTGATAGAGCTGCAACGAACATACCCGACCCCACCAGCCTCGAACCCCGACATGAATTTAAAAAAGAATATGTCGACGGAATACATCAAACAACTGTGGCATGGACAGTAACCAGGATTTGGAAAGTAGTCGACAGAGTATGGCTGAAAAATCCATGCGGTTGTTCTGCTCTTTCAGTGCTTCACAATAGATCAAACCCCACTCGCATGTGCATTTAAACATGAAATCTGACGTATTTGAGCAAATGTATTGCTATACTATGACTGGCATTTATATGCTTCGGCATGTTGGAATCTATGTTTGAATCTGAGTCAATATCTTAACATCCTCTTGTAATTGAAGTTGTAGTAAATATATTTTGATGTGAACTTATGAAATGCAGAATATGTGTGTTTTTTAACAAACTTTCAATTCGATTATGCTGGATCTTAACTTCATTTAAAAACATAAATCATTACAAAAATGTTTTATCACGATTGGCACTCGAATAAATACAAACATAGAAGTCATTAAGGATATTATTTCGCTGTCACGGGCAGTAATATTGATGTAATACCTGTGGATGTCTTCTTTCAAAGACTTTCCACGGTTGATTACATCGACATGTATATCAGCTATGGATATGTGAACTCACACATTCATGTACGTTTGTAAACGTCAGTTGTTAAGTTTGTCTGCCATACATAGTACCATTCTAATTAGAAAATCGTCCTGAAAGCTTGTGTAACGGAACTTGCTGAGGGCGAAATACCATCCAGCAACTGACCACTTCAGTATTCTGGCCAAAGGCCCATTCCACTGATATACATTTACTAGTATTTCATGTCATTGTGGCAAAATTCATCCGCATGATTTCCTAATATTTTTTATTGCTTTTATTTGGTGTTTTACCAAACAAATAACCAGCTTGTGGTAGGTCTGAGTTTGAGTATTTTATGTCACTGTGGCAAAATTCTTCCGCATGATTTCCTAATAATTTTTTATTCCTTTTATTTGGTGTTTTACCAAATAAATAACCAGCTTGTGGTAGGCCTAAGTTTGGTGGACTGATTCTGAAAGGCAATTGGTACATTCGTTCCACATTACTGAAGGTTGCACCTATGATTTGACGATGACTTTGCGTGAATTTTTGCTGCTGCAAAGCTGGGATGCCTTGCACCACTCAACGCTGTGGTTGTCAAAAGCACGACGTGTCATGAGCACACATTTCTGTAGGAACCCAGTCTGGCCAATGTGACAGTGATGTAGTGTGATGAGTTTGAAATGACAAGTCACTGCAACTCAGTGTAACAGTTATATTTTTGACAGTGTGTGATTGTTTGCATTTTCACCAAGCAACTATTCAAATATCTAGAGACAATCTTGGAAAAGCAACACAGAAGTATATGTACATATGCATATTCTCTACCTGAAAATGTATGAGAATCAGACGGTCTCGGCATGAAGTTTGAGGCCATCTTATACATCGGGGAATGTATTCTGGTCTTTTAATGGGCATTTGCCATTTCAGAAAATGTACATATATTCACTGTTGTATTAGAAAGTAAACGAGTATGTTCAATGAGGTACTTTCATGTTGAAACTATGAATTCAGAAAAATCAGCTTTCACAAGTCGAATATCTTTAAAATATGATTTTCAGGCTGTTCGAACACTTTCTCAGAAAGTACCCCAGCTAAATCTGTTTCTAACAAGATTCTAACAAAACAAAACACAGAAACCTAATATCGAAGGGGTGCCGACGAAAAGTCCCTTTTTGGGGTCGTACGAGGATTGGCCCACCGACTATGTCTGTGTTTTCTGGAACAGGCCAGCTAGATCTGAATTGCTGCAAGATTAGAATGACTGTTCTTGCAAAAAGGGACACTAAACTACATGTATTTACACAATTTACAGCTGGGTTGACTGGCATTGAGGCGAATATCACTGTAATTGCTTTCGTATGCATTACAACAGGGCTATGCAGGCAGAAACGAAGGATGAGCAAGGATGGTAAATCTAGACACCACTACCATTGTTTATCGCATTGAAAATCCCTGCTATCATATCCGTATGTATATCTGTATATTTGCGCTAAAACAGCCAAACAAGTGAATCAAATAGGAAACTTAACTACAGTAGTCGCAAATTAATTCACAACTCATTGGATTCATATTATGCCATATGGATTTTCAGCCAATACATCCAATTCGAAATTTCATAATAAGCATGTAAACTTTGGAGTCTACTTTACTGACATGTGAAACCCAAACTCATTTTCTGCATTCATAATAAGGTTGAAACAACAGGTTAACAACAAGGATGTGCATACGTATGCATACTGCAAAACTCTCCTGTTGGGTCAAATTTGATATCGCACAAAGGCTCCGTGAGTTCGTATTTTGTAAAAAATAATTTTTGTATGTTTGATCTGATTTTGAGCGAACACTATTCACTCATTCGTTGAAAAACGATTCCGACATGCAAGAATCCCCTCCAAAAAGACTCTGATCAGTTATGTAATAGGATTGAGTTTACAGTGTATACTAATCGAAACTAGTCTACATTCAATCAACTGGACGTCAACCTCTAATAAGTGCACTCTGTATGAGCATGCCAAATATCATTTCTATCCAATCATTACAATCCAAAAATATCATTTCTATCCAATCCTTGCCATATCTTGATAACATATAAGAAAGGTAACTATCCGTCCTACTACATGTATATTCCGTGGGTACTATGCGTTCTTAAATCTGTGACCAGGAAAGTCTGTTCTGTGAAATTCCTGCTCTGAAGTAATTTTTGTTTTGAAAGCATACAGTCCATCAGACCTTATTCATTTTACATAATTTAGAAAATCACGTACATTCTGAGAAGATCGTCTGAAGTCAACAAAAGGCAGAAATTTCAGTCAAGTCTTAAATGTTTAAAAACGAACGAATGGAGCGTGGACTAGAGATGCACCTCAATCTCTTTTCATCTACATCACCGTGTCCTTATTAGATTACACCTTGTGCCCTGTGTTGACTAAACTGATAGCATATTTTAATGTAATATACACACCAAAATTCGTATATCGTGTGTGTATATATATATGTGCACTCTGCCACATATTTTGTCAGGAGGTTAACACCATAATATTATTCCGTCAAGAGACGAGTAGACAGTGCCTTGAATACCAACTTCTGATAGAACTGCGTCATGATATACCGGTATCAAAGAGTCAGTACCATAGAGATCGCATCGTCTCCTATATAACTTTCCGTCGTTTGTTATTTGTTATAGCTTTTGCAACCAGACAGATTCAGATTTCGGATCAACAGCGAACCAATCAGCGATATGTTATATAACATAGACGGAAAAATACTACATATATTTCATGACCATTTCTTTAACATCACCTTCCATTCTTGATGAGGAAATAATATTCGCCCCAATTTCTTCGTTAAATTGCTGCTTGTCCCTTTACTATTTAATGAGGATTAAAAACGTGCTAGACGGGTTCAATGATATGTTTTCAGTGGACGGGTAGTATTACTTAGCAGTACAAGGCATTGATATTCTGGCACTTGTATCTTAGGTTCGTGTACCAATGACTCGCCCACTTCTGCGTTACTGGTAAATGGGGCTCATTAATTTTAACTAATATCCAATGTTTCGTCGTTATTCCCATTTCTGAAGCTAGTAAATAAATTAAGCAGTCCCAACGTCTGCATTTGTGCTGATGAAGCTATTTCAGCCTCGAACAAATATAGCCTCGAACAAATCCAAAGACGAGACGCTGATCCTCCATGCGACACCTAACCAACATGACTGTGTCGGCCAATTAGCGTTCACGAAAATATATACATGTATATTTCAAATTGGGGGTCGCGTGGCAATTGTTACAACATTCCACACCTTGCCTGATTCCCGCTTACAGCTTGATACTGGTCCATGCAAAAAAGCGGCGACCGAAGGGCCTGAAAACCCGGGATTTTCGTGTTGGACCAGTGTGTCTTTTGATAAAGTTTTTGGTCGGGCTTTGTTTCTATTGCAAAATATTGTGCTTTACGTTTGTTATTGGAATCATCAAAATTTGGCTGTATTTTTGGTAATATATTGATTCTTACATCTCATGAAATACACTTTATGCAGTGTGTAATTGTGTGTCAGAGCCATGAAATATCCATTCAGTGGAAACATTTGGATGGTTTACAGGTATAATATATTTGGTATATTTTGAGTTTACATAGTCAAATCTTTGAGATTTCTGGCAACTTTTGGCAACTTCATAAATCGATGATATTAACCATTATCAGTAAATTGGAATACATTGTTGCAGGTAATATTATTTACCTGAGATAGCTGACCAAATCAGCTGTCAGTGGCATATTTACCATCAAGGATAAGATTTTCTAAAGAAAAACCAAGAATTCTAAAAATTAAATCATGCTTGGGAGCAGTTTGCTGAACCAGGTACAGGTTGCCCGAAATCCGTCATATTTCGATATTAAACTGGAAAATATATCAACTGTGTCCAATGTAGACTACTCAAATTGTTTACATAGAATGGCTATGACGGTCCCCCATGGATCTGACACATTTATTGACATATCCACACTGAGTTTCATGAGATATTGGCCCAACACGAAAATCCCGGGTTTCCAGGCCGTTCGGTGACAGTTTTTTTGCATGGACTGGTACCAAGCTGTTGGCGGGAACCAAGCAATTCCACACCCTATTCAGCTACGCCTGTCTGGGCTTCGTTACACGTCATTATGTTATTGGGCAAATTATATGGGGTTCCCTGTATGCATACACTGATAGTTCATTTAGCAGACAAAATCTCGTGAAACATATATTACATTTTATATTAGAATATAACTGTAACCAGCTCAGGTATGCTCAATATGACTCACACAAAAAATGTTTGCTATGTTCATGGCAACTTTGTTACATTTGGTGTGTTCGAGTCGATATAGAATAGCGTTCCCACATCGAGAGCATCGTTAGGTTTGTACGTACTTGACAAGGACTAACGTGCTGTTATATCGAAAAGCCCAATACATGATAAACACAGTCTGTTTACTCGATAAACCGTCGCCCCTACAATGACATCCTGGGATCATTACTAAATTGAACAACATTTTCTGTATATTCAGGTTTCTGCATATGATTACATCGAATTAACTATGAATACTACTGGAAGACACTTTTTCGAAAAACCGCTGAGCCATCTTGTATCCACATTTGTCCAAGTTAAGCTGTAGCTCTTGTGGTACGGGTATATTGAAATGTGTGTTATGTTTAGACTTATACCTTCAGAATGTGAAGGTAACAAGAACAATTAATTCCCAGGCGAATCCACTCTGTATGCTTTAAAACATGGTATTAAGTGTCTGATATCTGCCCATTGTAGAGATTTGCTCATGAGAAAGAGAATAAAAGTAATACTCATAGAATGCATGATGAACCGTGATCAATCTTAGATGCACCCACAGTCGTGCTGCCTCAGATACTTTGTCAGAAATATAGAGCTGCTTTACCGACCTTTTATTGCCACTCTGTCACTTATCCACATCAATTGATTCTCTGCATGAGGATACGTCTCAGTCTCCCTTTTCGTCATGCTATATTTGTAAAAAATATCTATTGGGAAAAAAATGTTTCCTGAATTTTGAATAGGCACTTCACTTACTCAAATTGGAATCTACAGTATCGAGTGAATTCATAGTGCTTCCCATTTCCTGCACAAAGTAAAGTTGAGATACCCGATCTAGTGTGTATATGACTTCTGATGATAGATTGTATTACACCGAACAATATGAATTCCCCACCATGAAATATTCATTTAATCAGTTGATAGAATACTTTTTTTTCCAAAATTGTATTACTGAGTAACGAAATGGAGGTGTATGGTGCAATGACATGCTCATCTTCAAATGCACATGGGATAGAAGTTCCGTGTCATCATTCGTTCTGGAAAAAAATGGATATATTATTCCATGTACATTGTTGTAGGCTCTCACCTGGATAATGACATTATGTTCTGATATCAGTTGTTTTCGAAAAATGCTCCGATATGGGTAATGGCATTCAAAGACAATCCATTTTGAATAGAATCCCGTGCGTCTTTTTCGCTTGAAGATCCTTTCAATAAAGCCATTATGTATGGTCGAATCTTGCACAGGTCCTAGACGTATATGGACATGTCGTGAGATAAAAAGGTGCTTGTCATGTTCCGAGTCATTGATAAGCATGTACGTCATTGTCTGAAGGTTCTGGGCTGAATACCATTCAATTATAAATTTGCCATGGTGAGGAATGGTGCTTTCAAATTCATTCCAGATTATATATGTCAATAGTAAGTAATGTACTGGATTTACTTTGATATTTCACGATAGTTTGGTAAACAAAATTCGTACCTACGTCGTATTGCAGAAGAGAATATGCAAAATAGGATGGTAACCCGAGCTCAGCTACCGGTTCAGACATCCGATTTTTCTTATAATCAATTTTGGCTGAATCTATCCACATTCAATTACAGTGACTATCGGATGACCGACTTGCTCACGAGACGTTGTCATCCGAGACAATTGTATCATCTCGACTTGCTGGTCACACTTTGTGTGAACTGGACCAGTATCTAGACTGGCATGAAATGATTGGTAAATCAGTTCCTGCACAAAAAGCAATCTCGATGATACATGTAAATATACTTGTATTTGTCGCAAATAACGCTAACATCAAATATAATTCTGATTGGCGGATGCAATAATAAATCATGTTGCCTTCCTTTTTTGGTTGTGACTTGAGAATTTATTGAATAGAATAAGGTACCTGATCAAAATTCGTTTTACCGTCAAATATTTCAAGGCACAAAACCTAAATACCAAACAATGGATGGCAGTGTGACGTGATCCATTCACAGTGTGTGCTGTGTCATCTATGCTCGTACTCATTCCACTCCTTCCTGTCGTTACGTCAGCCCTCTCTATACGAAACACTCTAAAGAGGTTGTGACGGGCACCTGCATCTACAATCACCACAGGTAATATATTCTATGTCCATTCATCATTTCGTCAGTCGTATTCTGTATACTTGAAGCACCTGAGTATTGTGTCCGTAACACGATAGGCATTTGTTATATAATAATTGAGGGTGGAATTAGTTCACATATTATCATTCATACGCAATAAATAGACTCATGGCAAGATAGTGACACTTTTCATGACCTAAACCACAATGTGAAATTAATTTTCCCGCGTTTCTGGTAGATAAGCGGGAAATATATGTCTTCCTGGTTACGGTATAAACAAACAGGGGTAATGTTGACCAATGGGATTTGACCAAGCATGAGTTGTACTCTGTACTCGGGTATAAAGCAAGGGCGCTTCTTTGTCTCGTCAGTCTAGCCTACAGTTTCTCTTAC
This sequence comes from Terebella lapidaria, assembly GCA_949152475.1. Taxonomy (NCBI): domain Eukaryota; kingdom Metazoa; phylum Annelida; class Polychaeta; order Terebellida; family Terebellidae; genus Terebella; species Terebella lapidaria. The sequence goes on from OX424555.1 coordinate 78,029,539, forward strand.
AACACAAATTTTAGTTAATTTGAGGGTTTGGGACAAGTCCAAGTCCCGGTTAAGATCCACACTGCCTGCTATTGGACACAGGTTTCCATTGGTTTTTACAGAAATTGTGATGTTTATCTAAAGGTTTTTCCTGGGCCGCAGTGGGGATCGGACGTTTCAATTTAAACCCTGTAGTGTTTTCTACTTAACGTGCTCCTCGCATCCAATAAACTCGGGCTATTTGCAAACTACAGTGTTTGTTGTTGTGCATTAGGGAAGACTGTAGCATTGTAATACTACTGTTGACTCAGATACCACGTTTCTGACACGTTCATTTAAATCAACAGTAGTGTTAACTGATATAACACGTTGTTAGTTGAATACCCACAACATGTCATTTAACAACAGTAGTGTTACATTCATCAATGCGCGAGTTTACCTGAAACACCACTTGTTATCCGTCTTTACAAGCTGCCTAGGTCACTTAACTCTTAAAGGTGTTGCGTTATAGTGCTAATAGTTTTATCATCATAGTGTTTTTGGATCGAAACCTAGAGTTGTTGTCAGTGTTGCATTGACAGAATAACTCCCGGTGGAACAGTCTTATATGTGTCATTTCGTCTGAACATCGTTACAATACATGTTTCAACACAGCCAGTTGTATAGTTGAATTTTGCACAGCTTCTAGTACGGAGACATATGGTGACATCCACTAACAGTGCTTGTCATGTTTGATTGATTGATAAGCATGTACGTCCGAGGTGATCTCCCATGAGTTCAAGTTCATCCCCATGATGCTTTTGTCTGACAGTTCTGGGCTGATTGCCACTCAATTATGAATTTGTCATTATGAGAGTGATGTTTCAGATATTTTCGGTTTATTTTACTTATACAATTTGTAAGACATATGTAAGACATATGTTGAGATATGTGCTCAATGAACAATGTTTGACTCACCGAGACCGACTGGTCTTTTCAAAGTTATGTAACCACACCATGGATGTTTGTCACATTGCAACAGTAGAATTCAAAAATCATGTTACATTAATTCTTCAGCAAATAAATGCCCCAGATGATGTTCCATATGCATAAAACCATGACCGTTTAGCGTCCGCAAAACAAAACAGACATTGTTCCTGTAATATCAAGAGAACAGTTTTTTGTTAATTGACTTGTTACGATGTGATGTTGCAGGGATTGGGTATTATTTGCGTTGTCATGAAGGCCCATCCGAATATAAACGAATATCACATCGACAAATAAAAATGTGGGGTATTTGATACCGACAACACATCGAAATGTCTGATTTTTCCTACATTGTGGCATGCATCACCAGAATATTCACTGACCCCCGCAATTTAGAAATGACAGACATTACAAGAAAGAATCAATGCAATGAAAAGTATATTTGTATGACGCAAAGCTGTGAAGTGATAAGTCTGTACTGATGGGAAATAAATCAGTGAACAATTGATGAAAGAATAAGAGGGCCAGAGGATTGTTCAACTTGCTAGAGGGCAGCAACTTTATCCCATAATATGTTTCACTCAGATGGAACATGATTTAAATTATATACATGAACTTATCTCAACTTCTCTTTCAGAAAACATCTAATCCATTAGGATTATTTCATATGTAGGTCAAATACTAACGAGCAGACGTCATATGAACTAGTTCAATAGAAGACAGCACATGGATCATAGGATTTATCCCCCACCTCTTATACACAAGACGATCATTTCAAGATTCCCCTCTCATATTCTTATATTCACAATATAACTGTCGTCTGCAGTTTAAATTTTTAAGTAATCAAATCATGCCCGTAATCTCCGTGATTACACGTGGAAAACGACACTCCACATACAGAATGAACCCAGAAGCTGCTTGATTCAAGCTATGTATTGAACTGAGTTGTGTCAGGTGAGATGAAAACCTGAGACAACAATCTTCTAATGGCAGACGATCAGATTAAATTGTTCTAATAGACCATGTCTATGTCTAAGTTTTCAATCTGATTGAATATCCGATTATCCGATATCTTATTGCCAATAAACAATAATTTCTTCCTGACACGCTGGTTAAAATGTCATATGTATGTTTTCATGACATACGGATTAATAAGGACACACACAAAATCAGATTTGAAACCCATACACCCTTTCAAAAACTAACTTGGAAGCTCGCAGATTGGAAAACATAATAATAGCTTTTTTGGACATCGTGCTTTTCATCGCTCAGACTAATCTCGTGCCATTACGGAAAGTTTCTTCGAGATCGAATTTGTTTCGAGTAGGCCCGATGTCTAGCTATATAGCAGTGGAGGTAGGCCTACTCTGTTTCTGACCTCTGGCGACCTTGAGAAGCCATTGACATTCGCGTCATTTTTTCGATTTTTTTGCCAGTAGGGCCTCAATATAAGTACTTGTATCTGACATGATTATGTACAAAACTTTCTATTCATTATTATAATCATGCCAGATTATGATCGAATTACACAGTTGTTATTCGGATATGGAGGCACTTGGTGTCTAATATTTGGAGATCGTGGCAGGTTGATTTGGTGACCTAGATGGTGATTGCCCTCTGCGTCACATTTTTAGCCTATAGTCCGATAGCCTATTGCCGTCGCGTTGCGTATATCGTCCGTCCACATTTCTCTACTCTTTGTTACATTATTTGTCATTATAATCACTTATATTTGACTTGATGTTAAATGTGCCTGTCCAATATTGTAATAAATTCGGAAAAGAATATCCAGAGGTTAGATTTAGGATATGAAAGCACTACTTATGTCACTCTGGTGAAATTAAGAGGGCAGTGACCTTATCTCACCTATTTTCAGCTTCATTTGTTTTTCTCATTCCCATTTATCAATCTAATATGTGTATGTCACCAAATAATTCGACTGTATATCCAGTATATGTCCAGTATATTGACGGCAAGTGATTGGTACACCCTCTACCCCACCCTCGCCATGCTCACACCTCCCATAAAAATGTTTTAGGATTTTACTTCATTGTACTCCGTACATTTTAAAGGTTTCTCGTCGACTTCGTGAACCTCAGTGGAATACCAACTGGACTGGACCTAGAAAGACCGGAGTAGCATAGAAGCCACACTAAAAGCCAAAAGTGCACAGAATATGTCGCCTAAAGTACAACTTAACGATGTTGCAACGAAGACGAATTTCCATGGAAAGGGCTTCAGAGTCTGGTATCGGAAAAGTTCAGACAAGATTTGCATGCATTCTAGTTGGTGAAAAGAATGTCTGTATTTTCTGTGACAGGCCAGCTGGACCTGAATTGCTGCGAGATCGGAAATGTGAGGAAGGCTGTTCTCGCAGTAGGGGTCACTAAACTACATGTTTTTACACTATTTACAGCTGGGTTGACTGCCATTGACGCGAAGTACCAATGTAATTGCTTTCGGATGCTTTACTATAGGGCTGGGCAGGCAGAATCCAAGGATGAGTAAGGATGATAAATCTAAACACCACTATCATTGTTTGTCGCAATGAGAATCTGTGCTGTCATACAGAAGAGAGGACTGATCGTCACAGCCTTTGGATGTGTGCATCCTCCTACAATTGTCGACCGACATTGTCAATGGAGTATGTCAACGCTGTGAAGTGGAAAAAAAGTTCTCTGTATATTTGCGCTGAACTGCCAAACCAGTAAATCAATAGGAAACTTAACTACAGTAGTCGAAAATTAATTCACAACTCATTGGACTCTCCTGTCGGGTCAATTTTAATATCGCACGAAAGCTCCGTGAGTTTGTATTATGTATAAAATATATTTTTGTATGTTTGATCTAATTTTGTGTGAACACTATTCACTCATTCGTTAAAAAACGATTCTGGCATGCAAGAAACCCCTCCAAAAAACTCTGATCAGTTATGTAACATGCTTGCTTTTATACTAAAAGAGAAACTAGTCTACATTCAATCAACTGGATATCAACCTCTGTGTGACACACTGTATGAGCATGCCAAATATCATTTCTATCCAATCTTTACACTCATAAAATATCATTTCTATCCAATCCTCACCATATCCTTGATAACATAAAATAATGATAAGTATCCGTCCTATTACGTGTATATCGTGTAAAACTGTGACCAGGAGAGTCTGTTCCCTCAAATTCCTGCTCTGAAATAATTTTTGTTTTAAAAGCATACAGTCCATTAGACCTTATTCATATTTCATAATTTAGAAAGATAAAGTAACCCATCCACCACATCTCAAACAACACGTTATTCTCAGATATTCTGTGAAGATCGTCTGAAATCAACAGAAGACGGAAATTTTGGTGAAGTCTTAAATGTGTAAAAACGAACGAATGGAGCTTGGACTAGAGATACACCTCAATCTCTCTCCATCTACATCACCGTGCCCTTATTAGATTACACCTTATGCCCTGTGTTGACTAAATTGATAGCATATTTTACTGTATTATACACACCAAAATTCATTTATCGGATGAATATACATGTGCACTCTGGCACATATTTTGTCAGGAGGTTAACACCACAATATTGTTTCGTCAAGAGATGAGTGTTATTTGTTGCAGCTTTTGGAACCAGACAGATTCAGATTTCGGATCAACAGCGAACCAATCAGCGATATGTTATATAACATATACGGCACAATGCTATGTCATGACCACTAACATCGCCTTCCATTCTTGATGAGTAAACGATATTCGCCCCAATTATATTGCTTGCTCCTCTATTATTCAATGGGGATTAAAAACATGCGAAAAGGGATCAATGGTATGTTTTCATTGGACGAGTAGTATTACTTAATAGAACAAGGTATTGATATTTGTGTATCATTGACTCGCCCACTTCTGCGTTACTGGTAAATGGGGTTCATTAATTTTAACTAGTATCCAATGCTTCTTCGTTATTTCCATTTGTGATGCTAGTAACTATATTTAGCAAGCCCAACGTCTGCATTTGTGCTGATGAATTTCAGCTACGACATGCAACCCTACTTGTTCGGGATTCCAAATATAGCCTCAAACAAATCCAACGGCGGGACACTGATCTTCCACGCGACACCAAACCAACATGAATGTGTCGGCCAATTAGCGTTCACGAAAATATATACATGTATATTTCATGTTGGGGGTCGCTTGGCAATTGTTACAACATCCCACACCCTTTTCAGTTATGTCTGTCTGGGCTCAAAACAGCTTCGTTACTCGCCATTATTATATTACTAGGCAAATGGGATTTCCTGTATGCATGCCCTGATTGCTTATTTATCGCACAAGATCTCGTGAACCATACATTACATTTTATATTAGAATACAACTGTAACCAGCTCAGGTGTGCTCAATATGGTTCACACAAAAAAATATTTGCTGTGCTCATGGCGATTTTGTTACACTTGGTATGTTCGAGTGGATATAGAACTTGACATGGATCAACATGCTGTTATATCGAAACGCCCAATACATGATAAGCACAGTCTGTTTACTCGATAAACCACCACCCCATTACAGCGAGTCTGGGATCATTACTGATTTGAACAACAATGTCTGTATATTCAGGTTTCTGCAATACACAACACGGAGGCAGCCAAGGAATTTTGTGACGATGCTTTGAGTACAGTCGGGTACATATGACATTTGAATATGTGCTGATTACATCGAATTAACTTTGAAGACTACTGCAAGACACTTTTTCGAAGAACCACCATGTGACAGAGGTTGTATTTGGTTACTTGGTAAAAATTAGCCCAAGGCTAAGAAATGTTACCGGACAATATGTTTTATATCTTAGATATCAGACCCTGAAAGCGAGGTCAAAGGTCAAATTCAAGGTCATAAGAATATTCAGCATATCATTGCCTGTATATCCACAATTGATTCATAAGCTGTAAAATCGACAATAAGCAAGATATTAGCAATTTTGTGCTCTGACCTTGGGAATGTGATCAAAGGTCAAATTCAGGTCATTAGAATATGCAGCATATATCACTTTCTTTCTAAGCTTTGATTTCTAAGCTGTATAGTAGATAATAAGTGAGATATTAGCCATTTTATGTTCTGACGTTGAGAATTAGGTAAAAAAATCCAAGGTCAAGAGAATATTCAGAATATACACCACTTCTTATATGTCCGCAATTGATTCCTAAGCTGTAAAGTCAAGGATAAACGAAATATATGCCTTTTTTCTCTAACCTTGAAAATGAGATCAAAAGTCAAATTCAAAGTCACGAGAATATTCAACATATATCACTTTATGTCCAAAATTGATTCCTAAGCTGTAAACTCTTAGAGCGAGACATTAGCCATTTTGTGCTCTGACCTTGAAAATGAGGTTGAAGGTCATATCAAGGATCATAACAGAAGTCATATTCGCAAGGTCATGACAACTTTCAGCTTGTATCGTTTCCTATAGGTTCACAATTGATTCCTAACCTGCAAAGTCGATAATAAGCGAAATATTACCAATTTTGTGCTCTGACCTCGAAAATAAGGTCAAAGGTCAAGTTCAAGGTCATCTGAATACTCAGCATATATGATTCCCGACATGTGCACAATTGATTCTTAAGCTGCAAAGTCGACAATAAGCGAGATATTAGCTATTTTTGCTCTGACCTTGAAGATCAAATTTCCTATGTCCACAATTCATTACTAAGCTGTAAAGTCGATAATAAGTAAGATATAAGTCCTTTTGTGCTCTGACTTTGAAAATGAGGTCAAACGTCAAATTCAAGGGCATCAAACCATTCAGCATATATCGTTTCCTATATATGTTCACAATCGATTCCAAAGCTGCAAAGTCGATAATAAGTGATATAGTAGCCATTTGTGCTCTGACCTCGAAAATGAGGTCAAAGGTCAAATGCAAGGGCATGACAATATTCAGTATATATCATTTTCCATGTGTGCACACTTGATTGATAGGCTGTAAGGTCGATAATAAGCAAGATTTTGTGCTTTGACCTTGAAAATGAGGTCAATTTGTTCACAATTGATTCCTAAGATGCATAGTCGATAATAAGCGAGTTATTACCCATTTTGTGCTCTGACAGCTACCTTTTCAGACATTCGATCTTATACATAATCAGTTTTGGCTGAATCTGTCCTCAGTCAATGACAATGATTATCGGATGACCGAGCTGCTCACGAGAGCTTGTCATCCGAGACAATTGCATCATCTCGACTTGCTAGTCACACTTTGTGTTGACAAGATCAGTATCTAGACTGGCGTGAAAGGATTGGTAAATCAACTCGTGCGCATGTGAATGTGCGTGTGTTTTTGTCAAATTCTCTTCAGCGCTAGCATCAAATATAATTCTGATTGAAAGGCTTACTAATAAATCGTGTCACATACATTGTTCGTTTATGACTTAGAAACTTATTGCATAGAATGAGAAAATATTTCCCACAAGTCACAACACTTAGATACCCTCGTCGAGTGAGTTCGTGAAAGTATTATGTGTGCTTCACCCGCTAGTTTTCATATCATGAAGGCAGACCAATTATTGTTTTGTGTGGTTATTAATGCAACCAGTGACCTACAAACGCTATGGGTTCCTGCTACAACCGGTTCCTAATGTTCCTCGTAATTTTGGGCAACACATTCCCAATGTGTATGCACGAAGTAAGTAATTGCCATTCTGTAAGATGGATGGGAAATTCCCTTCAGGTCCTTGGGGATCAGAACATATCACGAATGACATAACATTTTCACATGCTCTGTAGTGATGCCGTTATCATGCACAGCTACTCATGTCAAAGTTCCAGTTATAGCAATGGTTCTAAGTTACGATCAATGTTGTCAGTGTGTTTTATAAATAAGTTCCGCTATTAATTTTTCCACACATGCTACACTACAAGCGATGATAGATTGACACATACATGCAAACTTGTTAATAAGGGAAAAAACATATGTTTCAAAGTGTGCGAGGTCGGTCTGTCAAAAAAGAGATCATTGTACTTGCTACATTATCAATTATATTCTATTACGGCATATATGTAAGTATCAATCTAATTCCTACCAATACAACTAGATTTTGAAGATACCAATAGCAAACGTAAAATACAACATTTTGCAATAGAAACAAAGCCCGACTAATTAGTCTTTTCAAAGACAAATTGGCGTCATAAGGGGCAGACAGTATATGAAATGTAGCTATTTCTGCTGTACACCTGGTGGAATTAGTATGCAACTGCCCAACAACCTATGAAACTGATTTAGAAATCCGAAACAAACCACAAGGAATAGATATATAGGTACATAAGTACCTAATCACAGGACAAAAGGCTACTGAGCTTATGGTATCCTCGGGGACAGATTTAACGTCCGCCAGCAGTGACACTGGCTCAGTGGTATGAATGTAAGTATCAATCTATTACCACCAATACAACTAGATTTTGTTGCTGACAATAGCATACTATGTCATTAATACTTGTATGTTAAACACTTAACAGCTTGAAACAAAACATGTTGGATAATTTTCTTGTCATTGTATGTAAGGTGTGATAGTATGCCATGCAGAAATGCCAGGTGACTGAGGTCTAAGGCGCTGGAACTTTCAATAACCTATCAATCAAAATCCGTGCAGCCAGAGTAGCATCTCATGCATAATTACCTTCTAGCTACAATCTACTTACACGACATGTGAAGAACCGATAACGAGATGACCATTGTGAAAAGCTCGCCAGTGCAGAGAGGAGACAATCGGATCAGAGTCTGACCCACAGTCTTCCTGGAAGAGTGCGACATGTACTGTAGTATAGAATCGGAGGTACCGTAAGCCACAGCATAATTCAGAAATGTGTGTTATACTATTATAACAATTCATAGACATGTATAAAATCATGTGTTTTTACAATATCACAGCAAACAAGCATGTGAATGAATGTCTTCTCCTATATATACAACTTACCTGCTGACAGTGGGGAAAACACAGCTTTGCTGAGTTTCCCTTTACCTCGGAAAAAGTCGATAAAAATATTTCACATAGCTTGGAGTTTGATCTGAGATCTTGAACTGCTCTTCTCAATCATAACACATGAATCTGATATCCACATGATATTTTAATATCATGATGTGACATCCACACGACCGCAGATGGATCTCTAGTGAGTCATGTGACATTATAATGCTTGCGTATAATTTTCGCAAGTGCAGTGGACACATGAGAGTCTCATAAGTGCTGTATGGAATTCACAGACTTGAAAATCGTGCAGTCGTCCGGTGACATGCGGGAACAATCGGCGATGCAGTTGTGTGATAATCGCCTAATCGAGTCTGTTGAAGGATGGGTGACGGGGGCAGATAGAACAGGAAAGATTCGTGCACCCACACGAACATTGTGAAATTACATGGTCGCATTCACATTCCATATATAATCGTCCAAGTCCGTGCAGGCATATGAAAACGATTTATGTGATCGTGCATATATGATCAGATTTCTGTCCTGTTTCACCCTGACAAAGACAGGCTGCATCTAGAGATGACGGACGGTTGACACCCGATAAAAATGTGCGTTATGCAAGGACTGGTATCTAGGCTGGCATGTACGGTATGGCGAGTCATTTTTCTCCACATAATAAATTGATATCCAATATCTGACATACCATTTAAAGTGGTACTAGTCGTGGGAAAGATTGGCCCCTTACGCGTTCATTTGAAAGGCAGGGGGTGTAGAACAAATGTGTTCCCGAGTGGAATTTTCAATTCACAACCGCAACAGGGAAATACCCAATATGATTCTTGGAAAAGTCTTCAAGATGCAATCAACTCAGCTTGCCACTAGAATGCCTCATTGAGTTTCAACGTACCTCACAAGGATCAACATGCTGTTATATCGAAAAGGCCAAAACGTGATAAACACAGTCTGTTTACTCGATAAACCGTTGCCCGATTACAGCGAACCTACAATGACACAGTGAGAGATAGTTACTAAATTGAACAACAATTTCGGTATATTCAGGTTTCTGCAATACACATCACGACAGCCAACGAATTTTGAGACGATGCTTCAGGTATAATTCAATTGTATTATGAATAATAATTGGGTGCATGTAATATTTAGACATGTGTGCTGATTACATAAAACTTTGAATAATACTGGAAGACAACCTTTCGAAGAACGGGTGTGTGTATCCACATTAGTCCCATCGGCTCTAGCTGTAGATCTTACAGTATGGGAATATTGAAATGCATGTTTTGTTTAGACTTACATATATACGTTCAGAATGTAAGTATTCCCAGACGAATCCATTCTGTTCGCTTTCAAAGATGTAACATGCTATCAAGTGTCTGATTTCTGCCCATTGGACGAGGTATGCTCATGAGAGAGAGAGAGAGAGAGAGAGAGAGAGAGAGAGAGGAAAGTAATATCCGCTAGAACGCGTGATGACCGTGATCAATCTCAGGGCCACAAACAGTACTGCCGGGACACTGCCGAGTCAGAAGTATATACAAATATAAAGCTACTTCGCCCACCTTTTATTGCCACCCTGTCATTTATCTACAAAATTGCAATATTAATTAGTTTTTTTTGCATGAGGATACGTCTCGCCCCTATCGTCGTGCTATATATGGCTAGTATGTATTGCGAGAAAAAATGTGAGAAATTATCTTCCTTAACTCTGAATGGGCACTTCACTTGTTCAAATTTGGAATCTATAATATCAAATTATAGACTACTTCCCATTTCCTGCACAAAGTTAAGCTGATATACCCGATCTAGTGTGTCATTATTGCCGCTGGTGATATATTTTCATCATACCGAAAAATATGAATGCTTCATCCCCCCACCAAGAAGTATTCAATATTTTTTTTCAAAAATGCATTACTTAGTAACAACATAACAAATATGATGTGCGATGACACGAAGTATCTTCACATACGCATGGAATAGATGTTGTGTGTTGTCACTCGTTCAGATAAATGAATTGATTATTCCATGCCGATTGTTGTGGTTTCTCACTTGGATAACGATATCGTGTTCCGAAGTCAGTTATGCCTGAGAACAATCAGATATGGGTAATGGCTTTCAAAGACGACCCCTTTTGAATGATGTCCCTTGCACCTTTTCGCTTATATATTATTGTTGAGTCTTGCACAGCTCCGAGATTTATATGGACAAGTGGTAAAATAAACGCTGCTTGTCATGTTCGAGTGATTGATAAGCAGTACGTCATGGTCTGATGGTCCTGGGCTCAATATAACTCAATTATCATTTTGCCATTATGAGAAAGATGCTTTCAAATTCATTCCAGATTATATCTGTCAACCGCTAGTTATGTTCTAGAATTAATTTGACATCTCACATCACTCTGGTAAAAATTTCGTACCTACGTCGTACTGCAGAGAGGACTGCAAAATACTTAGTTGCTTAGAAAAGAATCCGAGCTTAACTACCGTTTTAGACATCCGATCTTATACATAATCAGTTTTGGCTGATTCTATCCACATTCAATTACAATGACTATCGGATGACCGACTTGCTCACGAGAGGTTGTCATCCGAGACAATTGCATCTTTTCGACTTGCTGGTCACACTTTGTGTGGACTGGACCAGTATCTAGACCGGCATGAAAGGAATGGTAAATCAGCTAGTGCAGATAGGACACATGCAAATGTGCGTGTGTTTTTGTCATCGGATAAAGAAAAACAGCAGATATAATTATGATTGACGGACTCAATATAAATCATGTCACATTCATTATCCGGTTGTGACTTGAAAAATTATTGCATAGATGCCTGAATCACATTTGCACAGGTCGCCGGACGATGTGGAGACATGGGTGTTTTTTCTGATGTTCCGGACGCCGTGATTGTTTGTCAGGCATCTTTCCCATCTTTCGAGTGGTCATGAAACCACATTGACCACAGGTGGCCGCTATAGTCACCTACGATAGCGTGTCTTCACGGTGTCCGTCCAAATTTCAAGAATTTCAAGAAAGATTGACCAATCAACGATGTCATACCAGAGACCACATGATAATCTACTGAAATCTGTAGATCATTGTACTTGCCACAGTAGTTCTATACTATTCTATTAATTCTATTCTTACTTCCATACCACATTATTGTGTACATGTATGAGTTCCACTCACATAGTCAACAGCATCACCGTGTTGACTATGTTCAATAAGACATGAAAAACTTGAGACAACTTTTTTGTCATTTTATGTTATGTGTGATAAAGTCAGGTGACTGAGGTCCAAGGCGCTGGAACCTTCAATAACATAACAATCAGAATCCATACATCCAAAATAGCATCTCATGCATATTTGAACAATCTACTTAGACGTTACGTGAGGCATCGACAACGAGATGAACATTGTGAATAGTGTGCCAGTGCAGGCAGCAGACAATCGGATCAGACCCACAGACTTCCTGGGTTAGTGCACAGCAGTGTATATTCGAAGGGGGTACAGCCGCAGCACAATTCAGAAGTGCGTTTTATATTCTTATAACAACTTATAGATGATATATACAAAATCATATGTTTTCGCGATCATCCAACGTGAATGAATTCTCCAATAAGATTACAAGTCACCTGCTACCGGTATGGAAAACACCTTTTTGCACATTTTCCTTTACCTCGGAAAATGTGAAACTTCAAACAGCTTGGTATTGATCTGAGATCTTGAATTGCTCTTCTCAATCAAAACACATGGGTCTGATATCCACATGATATTCTAATATCATGATGTGACTTCTAGACGACCATGGATGTACCTCCATTGAGTCGTGTGACATTTTATTGCTTGTGTCGCAAGTGCGGTGGACACACGAGAGTCTTATAGGTGCTGTATGGAATTCACAGACTTGTGTCATGCAGTTGTCTAGAGACATGCAGAAACAAAAAATTGCCGATGTGATGATCGCCAAAAAGACTTTGTGTGAAGGATGAGTGGCAGGGCAGATATAACAGAAAAGATTCGTGCACCCACACGAACATTGTGGAATTAAAAGGACCTTTTCACCGAGGCCTCTATGAGACAATGAATATTCGACAATCGTGGGGTTATTCCGTCAATTCAAACCAATCACTGAAGATCTCGCTCGCTCGCACGTGTGTGTCATGGCAACCTAAAACCACGTTCGTGAAACTCCGTTGCTTATGACCACCCTATGAACCCCTACCACCGTAAAGAATATATGCGTGTATTTTACTAGCAGCGCGTGGATATACATAGTTCAATATAGCGTGGAAGATGCTTTGGCATTAAAATTTGTAAATCGAATGATACTGAATTTGATACATTCAATACAATGCTCCGTATCAAACCTTGAAAAAGCTTTTTCATTCATTTCATATATGAAAAAACGAGGCTACAATTACATATCATCGTTACACAGCAGATTTACCATTTTTTCTTGATGCATGCAAATTGTGTATATTGTTGCCGTAAATTCACCAGAAAATTCGCTAAAGAGACTATAAAGTTCTGTCTAATGAGGCTATAATATTTATCTGTGAATATCTCCTTTTCATTAAATATTTACTTAATTCGCCAACTTTTTTTTCATCAGCTGCAATATATGGAATAGGCTATCTATATTGAAGTAGGTAAACTTCATTCGATCATTGCCAGTTTTACCTCTCCTCATACGCTATCTCACGTCAGTTGGAATGTTGTACATTTTTGACGTGAAGAAATAGCTCCCTCGTACGGAGCCTCTGAGAGGACATGGAAGAAATATTTTTAGCACATTGTTATTGCATTCCCTCGCAATATTATCGCGTTCCCTCACAATAATATTGCGTTCCCTCGCAATATTATCGCGTTCCCTTGCATTCCGGATCGCATTCCCTCGCGATCTTATTGCCTTCCCTCGCAATCCAGATCGCGTTCCCTCGCGATATTATCGCATTCCCTCGCGATCTTATTGCGTTCCGTCGCATTCTGGATCGCGTTCCCTCGCATTGTGCTGACGCCAATGACTTCTGGGAAGGTTATTCTACAAGATCGCGAGGGAACGCGATCCGAAATGCGAATGAACGCGATAATATCGTGAGGGAACGTGATCTTGATTGCGAGGGAATGCAATAAGATCGCGAAAGAACGTGATCCGGATTGCGAGGGAACGCAATAAGATCGCGAAGGAACGTGATCCGGATTGCGAGGGAACGCAATAAGATCGCGAGGAAAGGCGATCCGGATTGCGAGGGAACGCGATAATATTGCGAGGGAACGCAATAACCGTATGTCAAAAAATATTTCTTCCATGTCCTTTCAGCGGCTCCGTACCCTCGTATATATAACTTGCAAACATATATCGCGTTGACTATTACCGTACGAGATGCTGCATTACGGTAATTGGGTTCCAAGGAGGATAGACTGTTAACCAGTTTCTTCTCGACATTCCACCCGCCATCTGCACGTGGTTTTATTAGCATTAGATCTATGTCAAAACAACCGTCTAAATCGTTTAAATTTATTTTCGTTTCAGTTTGATAAAATAATCACAAACGGCCACTATGATAATCGTACTGATGAAAATACTTCATACTTTGCACATTTTAATGTGAAAATCGGCTTTATTTCCGCTGCAAAGACCGTTAAATAATTCGAATGGGAGCACCTGTGATTGGTCGGAAAATGACAACATCAAGTCTATGAAAAGGCTCACTACATGGTCGCACCCACATTCCGTAGAAATTTGTCCAAGTCAATGTAAGCATAAGTAAAGGATTCACGTGATCGCACATGAACATGATCAGAATTATGTCCATTCTGTCCCGTTCGGCCCTGACAAAGACAATCTGTATCTTGAGATTACGGACAGTTGACATCCAAGACAATAGCACCATTCCCAATCTCCAGTCAAAATGCATTGGTGGACTGGTAAAATGAATGGGCCGTTATCTAGGCTGGTGATAACGACATGGTGAGTCTTTTTTTTCGCATAACAATTTGACATGCAATATTTGACATACCATATACCCAGCATGATAGTGGGGTAGAATTAACTCTAACGCGTTTCTCTGGAAGGGTGGGGGTATAGACAAATGTGTTCCCGAGTGGAATTTCTAATTCAAAACCGCAACAGGGAAATACCCAATTTGATTCTTGGAAAAGTTTTCAAGATGCAATCAACTCAGCTTGTCATGAGAATGCCACCTGTCAGGGTATGGTAACGATTCCGGGTTTGAGGATTGTGAAATGATTCGTTACTCAACTTGATCGAATGAATACAATTTCATAGTAATGGATGACAATGTGACGAGGCTATCCATACACAATGTGTGCTGTGTCAACTGTGTTCCATTCCCCTCCCACCTATCGTTACATCAGCGCCCGTTCCCCTCTCCCCCACCCCGCCCACAATCCACCGGCCCTGCCTACGCTCAAAAGAGACTGGGACGGACACCTGCATCTAGGACACAATCACCACAGGTAATATATTCCATGTCTGTTCCTCACCTCGTAAATCGTTTCCTGTTCCAATAAGGCCCTAAGAATATTAAGCATAGCACATACTACTATGGGTGTGTGTTACGTAGTAACTGAAAACGGAATTGGTTTACATATCATCATTATTCATACATTGTAAAGAGACTCAGTGATCTCATCATTTAATAAAATTACTCTGTGTAGGGTGCGTGACAAGATCCTATGCATATAATAAATATATTTCTTCTTGTTAGAGATTATCTATGTCCATTTGGGATTATATTTGTCCATTAAATGAGATATGCGAATGAGAGAGACAAGTAATATCCACTGTAACACAGGATGAACTGCGATCCTTCTCAGATCCTTATACTGATATTGATACTGAAATACTCCAGAATGTTATTTAGCCTTTCATGCGTCACTATCAATGCTTTCATTTTCATCCAAGTGTTAACCTGCAGTCTAAAGGAACAATATATAATAACCACGCCCCTCCTCTCATGATGGATTGTATTGTATTGTTCCTTCTACCATGATGGATTGTATTGTATTGTCCCTCCTGCCATGATGGATTGTATTGTATTGTCCCGTCTGCCATGGTGGATTGTATTGTATTGTCCCTTCTGCCATGATGGATTGTATTGTATTGTCCCGTCTGCCATGATGGATTGTATTGTATTGTCCCTTCTGCCATTATGGATTGTATTGTATTGTCCCTTCTGCCATGCTGGATTGTATTGTGTTGTTCCTCACGCCATGATGGGTGGTATTGTATTGTCCTTTCTGCCATGATGGATTGTATTGTATTGACCCGTCTGCCATGATGGATTGTATTGCATTGTCCCTTCTGCTATGATGGATTGTATTGCATTGTCCCTTCATTCATGATGGATGGCATTGTATTGTCCTTTCCGCCATGATGGATTATATTGTATTGTCCCTCCTGCCATGATGGATTGTATTGAGGTTTCCCGTCTTCCATGATGGATTGTATTGTAATGTCCCTTCTGCCATGATGGATTGTATTGTATTGTCCCGTCTGCCATGCTGGATTGTATCGTATTGTTCCTTATGCCATGATTGATGGTATTGTATTGTATTGTATTGTCCCTCCTGCCATGATTGATTGTATTGTCTTGTCCCTTCTGTCATGATGGATTGTATTGTATTGTCCCATCTGCCATGATGGGTTGTATTGTCCCGTCTGTCATGATGCATTGTATTGTATTGTCTCTGCTGCCATGATGGATTGTATTGTATTGTCCCGTCTACCATGATGGATTGTATTGTATTGTTCCTTCTGCCATGATAGTATGTATTGTATTGTCCCGTCTGCCATGATGGATTGTATTGTATTGTCCCTTCTGCCATGATGGAGTGTATTGTATTGTACCTTCTGCCATGATGAATTGTATTGTATCGTCCCGTCTGCCATGATGGATTGTATTGTATTGTTCCTTCTGCACTGATAGATTGTATTGTATTGTATCGTCTGCCATGATGGATTGAATTGTATTGTCCCTTCTGCCATGATGGATTGTATTATATCAAACAAATCATACACCATCTTATGGTTGCCCCAACAAAGATTAGTTGTGCCAGGAAGTAATAATGTTATTATTCGATAAAATGTTTTTTTTTTCAAATTGATAGACCTGGCTTATCTCCACCTGCATGGCATGTTTCATTGTCGAAGGGAATTACAGTAAATCAACCACAGCGGTAACCAGGAATGACTTATTTGCTACTCCACTTCTGATTATCAGAAACAGATCACTAGTTTTTCATGGTGTTTGTGTGAACGCACCGGAAATGTTGACATGTTTATGCAAAACATCATAGGGAAATAACCATAACTACGCGTGGATGCTGTGGATTCAAGATGGATACATTAAACGGTCGTTTTGACTTATCATCATAATGACATTGCATTTTGTGTAAATCTATCTCTGTGGAATAGTTTTCCATTTGTCCTTGTCCTTGAATGTCTTGTCCATTTGTCCATCTTACTTGCTTATCTTTCCAATAAACGTCTAAAATAAACGTCAAATTAGTACTGAATTCAAGTTCGACATAAAACCTCGATTTATTCGAAGTCATAACTTCATTTAGGGTAGTCATGTCAATTTGAAATTTCATTTGTTTCCGTTTGACAGGAAACCACATTCTTACCATATTTCATATTTTTATCTTGAAAATTTAAAAAGGTGGCAATCTACTCCAATGCAAACTTTCACCTCAAACATAAAATTTGCAAGTTTGAACAGAATTTGGCATGTTATTCTTATCCAGTTTTCAAGAATTAAGTCTAAACTTTGGTGAAAAAATATGGTTCCATTCCAACTGTTCACTTAAAAAGAGGTGGCGTTCTATAATATGTTGGATATTATGTCCATTGTTCATGATATGCGAATAACAGAGAAAAGTAATATCCGCCAGAAGGCATGAATAATGGTGATCCATCTTTGCTACGAAAACAATCATGCTGAGATACTTCGCCAGAAACCAGAAGCAGCTTCGCACTCCTTTCATTGTCATCCATGCCATTTATCCGCAACGTTGGGGTATCAATTAATTTTCTTTATGGAGAACTGGAGGTTCATTGTAGCTTGTGAAATATTGTAAGATATGAGTTTGAGTGAATTCATCGTGCTTCTCATTTCCTGCATGAAGTACAAAGTGTGGACCCACAGTCTAAATTTGAAGTAACTATATGTCATGATAAATTGTATTTTATCAAACAACGTACACCATTATGCCTTCTATACTAAAGTGGTGCATTATTCGAACGGTTAAACCCATATTCGCATTTCCTAATAACTGAAAGCGAAAATTTTTTGAATTGAACATCTATTTGTTTGTGGCCATTGAAAACACATCATGTTACATTGTAGATTGGATCTGGATAAGGAGAATGTATCTTTGTTTCAATTATAAAGCACTAGAAATGTTGTTTCTGAACCAATTGTTTACATATGTAAAGAATCTGTTGCAAGAGTTCAGTGAAAATCCGATGACATCTATTGGGCTACATCAGTGCATGGTGACCACAGGGGGAGAAAATTCCGGTCATGTAGCTATGTTATATTCGACAAATGCCCTTGAATGATGTGCCTAGAAGCGTTCAGTCAACCACTGTTCTAGTTGCCAATATCCCGGTAACAAAATAAGGGTACATGAATAAGATAGCGTCAATCGTATATATACACAACCAAAGTTCTGTGTGGTCAATCCAGTCTGGACCTAATAATGTTCCACGGCGACGAACTTGCCCGCTGGAAGTTTCAGACACAATTGCATCATCTCAAATGGCTCGTCAGACTATGCAGAATGTGTAATAGACTTGTATCTAGGCTGGACTTGCCGTGAAAGGGATGACTTTGAACGGAGGCATGCCCTCATCAGTTGTATGAACATGCAAATTTTTACTTATGGTACGAGTGTTTTCATCGAAGAGATCAATAATACACAAGACAGCAAAGACATATAAATGTTCCAATCCGATTCCATATGATTTATTTATCTGTGAAAGAGACTAGATAATGATTTAAAAACATAACTAACTACTGTGTTATAATGAAGACAATACATTACCACCGAAGCAATTCCTCGCAGTAGTAGAGATCCGGAAACTACCAATACTAGTATCCCATTCGTCCAATTAGTTCTGTTTGGTAGCCATATTAATCAGGTGTAAAATCTTTACATGACACCAATGTTTAATAAATCACAATATTTTGGTCGTCGTCAAACCTTTTTCGTTGGTCACTAACTACCATCCAAAACCCTTTATGTATAGCGGCGATGTGAAATTGGCTTCAGTGCTTATTTGGGAGGGAAGCATGACAAACATGTATTTATGGACAAAGTGTCTCCTTTACTCCTTGTCCCCTGCACCAGCGAAGTACCCACTTTATCAGTTGTACAATCCATCAAAATACAACGAATTCATCTTGCTGTGACCACGGTTCCTGCCAGAGAGTGGCGTCAAATTCCACTTTGAAATGATTGTGAGGATGGTTCATCAATGGATTAAATGGACAGGTTATGGAATAGAACTTCACATTAATGAATGGATATGCTGAGAGACTCTTCATCCATATGTATTGTATAATACAGCTATGAATATATGTATTCCCTTCTCAACTACCGTTTCGCCAGCGAACCTGCGACAGTGACAGTTCGAAGGAGTCTCCACACCCACCACCTGTAATAGATCCCGTGTCCAATACTCACCTCATCAACCTTGGTTATGGTCATTCTGTTTACATAATAAATATTTCGTGAAAACGAGGTATCCAAACCACCCAAATAACTGTATTCAAGTACATGTATTCGCAAAAAGAATAATCATCATCGCGATAACCACAGCACTGGAACCAATTTCGTCAACATTATTTATTTTTGTATATTGCGCATGATAGAATCATGGAATCTAGTCGACGGTGTTGACTCGAGACCCGAATATCACCCGGACTCACTATTCCAGAGTGGTCAGTACAAAATGGCATGACTTTGACAAAGTGCCTGGTAAACATTGTCAAAGTAATTTGAGTAGTGTGGTCTGCAGATGAAATGCCTTGTCCTTCTCGGATTGATTGAGCTCAGATAAATACCATTGCCAGTTGACTGATATCCCATGGGATAAATGGTTTGGTGACCTCTGCCAGGTCACATAACAAGACAGTGTTTATCTTGCACAGTTCACTAATATGCCTAACTGATACGATGCAATGGAGGTCAATAAATATTGCCCAAGCAAAATAATTTAATCACTCCAAACTTTCAGTCATATTCAGCTGATAATCATTATTCAACCTTTCACTTATAATTACTAGTGTGTGTGGACAATGCTTTTGACACACAAATATCAATGACAAAAATCTTGAATAATGGAAGGAGGCACTATGAGAAAATAACAAAGACGTGTGCTAGAAGAGTATGGGGGCTTGGTGTAGGCGATAGTTTTGCATTTCCGACTCAGACAAGTGCTTGTAATTACCTACAGAAAGCCTCAATGTGATATGTATGACATAAGATGATCCTAGAACTTTCAATAAGTATACAAACTGAACTGCATGCAGGAGAATATGGATCGGCCCCAAGCAATGTACACAAACAAAGAAGATAAGAATTTGAACTTGAGTACAGGATCAGTCAATCATTCTAATATTTTAGTGCAATATTACTGCAATATTATATACTTATTTTATTTACTTATCAAGGTCAACGTATATATATATACATATAAGTGAGCCTGGTCATATAGCATGCATGTGCTCACAAATTAGATATGTGATGCCTCCTGCTTTATATACATAAATAAACGTGTACATTTGATATAGAAGACACGTGAGAAACCTACAGTATAACGTCTAACACGTTGTTTTCTCTGTTTCATATGACACATATCACATTGCAAGATAACTATTTCCCGTGGTCACATATGTTATTACATGAAGTTCAAATATCACCATGTCCTGGTCATATAATTAAGAGAATTGTTCTATTGGGAAATCGAATACGGTAAGATGACTCCGTGTGGACGATCTTTCACTTCCAGGTTGAAGATCTAGAACATTGCAGTTGGTGGAACATGGTTGTAAACAATGATATGTGCCAGATATTGTACCTTCATTTTGAAAGTTCCAGGGCTAATAATGATGTGTTCGGGGTGTAGACAGGAGTGAAGCACAGATACAAACGAATGACGAATGATTGTCCGCATCGTTTGGAGGTTGAACATTAACTTAAGGGGTCGGTCATTGTTTATTGTGTGGGGGCTGACCCATTAAGTCCAGGTTGTTTTCCAACCAGCTGGATATAGTCCTGAAAGATTTTACTGTAATGAATTTGCAGTGTTCAGTATTAGCTACGATACGGTCATAATGTATCGATATCACTGACGGCATCTCAAAGTGTGGACCGCTGGTCAGCCAATGTAGTAAGCAGGAGGTTCACCAGTACATGCATTTGAAACTTTATCATAATGCTCAAGTTTGACTATAGTAGAATATTTTAGGTGATTCATAGCATTGCCTATGGTCTTTCGGGTGAATCATCTTGTAACTTGTAATCAAAGCATAAACCGAGATATTTGTAAAGGCATTATTTCCTGAATCGGAAGTGAACTGCAATCTCTAAATGTCCTAAGATATGGGATATTTCATCATTGTTGCAACATTTCAATATTCAACTGCATTTTAATATCATATTGTTATATTTTAGTAAAAGTCACGATATCAATATGTCTGATCTAAAGTTGCTGGACATCTGAGTGACCCGAATGTTCGATTTACACGTGTACAGCTCAAGTTTAATGAGGTTCCTGTTTGCCACCAGGATCGCCACCATGTAATTCGGGTATAGATAAACCATAGAAACAGTCTACTGTGCCATATAATACAAAAACGTAATAATGTTGCAGTAAAATTTTGTTATGTTTGTTTTTGCATAATGCAGACAATGGATATGACGTTTTTTGTACTTTTTAGGCAAAATAGACTGTTCTATAGCCCCAAAAGCACATGGCATCTGCAGGTACCCCATTATAGTCAATCAACAACTACAACTTCGGCAAGTATAACTTCATAAGCCTACTGTTAAATATCATTTAAGATACTATTAATGCAAAGTCTAATTCGTTTTTCGTGGCTTGCGTGACGATTGCCGAACGTCAAATAAAAAATTGGAGATAGGCTTGAGGCCAGGGCGGACGAATGAGTGGCGTTTCCTGAGTGAATAAATATAATATTCCACGTAATGGCCGACTTTTAACGATATTCATTGCAAAATATCCGCCCAAGAACAGTTTTTATACGGAAATGTGTGGTGTCAAATACAACAATTAACGCCTAAAAACTGGCAGTCAGGTTGTTTTGGAGGCTATAACGGAAAAATGGATCAGAGAATATTTGGGAGTTTTTGCAATTTTATTCAGCAGTGTATGTTCTAGTAATTGTCAAAGTTCTGGAAAATGCCTTTGAACCGAAATTTTTTTATACAAAATTAAAATCATATGTGTAGTATTGAGTACATTACTCAAAAGGTCAAGCCAGTGGGTGCATTACGACGACATGATGGACTGGTATAATCATCATATATGTGATGAAATTTAATAGCATGTTTTATTATCCCAATAGGAATGGAATACAAGGCATACTGGACTCTAGCAACATATTCACAATCCACATTTATTTTTCAAGATCCAGCAGTGGGTTGAACACCTCGGTGACAATGATATCTGAAAATGTCCAACGATCTGGTTTCACCATATCATTTCAACATATAATATTCCATGTACCAAACGGTCAATTTTCTTGAAATTTCAAATTTTGGTCGCTAAAGTTGATAGCAACAAACTGTCAAATTTTGAAAAAGATCTATGGAAACAACAGTTAACCCCAAAAGTCAGCATTGGCCTCAAAACAATGATTTCTTTCATGTGATGTGATGCTGCTTTTATTTGCTGTTATGTTCCTAACAGCAAAATTTAGAGCCCATATCACCATCTGTTCAGATGGCATACAAGGCATACTGCATAACAACGATAAACTACCCCTGCACCACAACATTAGCCACACCGTGACTACAGAAATGCAATATACCAGATACCATACACCACAAAACCGAGAATGTAGGTAACATATAATACTATTACAATGTCCTCTCAACCTTCTCAAGTATTATATCCAGCTTGGACATCAGCGCCACCTCCTTGTATCCATAACGATCTACCATCAATTTACGTATGGCTTCGAGTTTCTTCTGACTCTTGGCGCGGTCCATGCTAATTCTATATTCTATCGACAATGATCGAAAGTGAAATTCATCGAAGGGAATTGTCCGGAGAATATCCAACTCTGACCCTTCGACGTCTAATGAGAAGTAATCAACTTGAGAAACTCTAAGCGCCTTTAGAATAGACACGAGTGGGAAACATTGTACTTCTATATGACCAGTTATGCGTTTCTTGTCTGTGATCTTTTTCTTGTGACTTTCATCCATATATGTATCTAGGCCGCCCACGACGCTAGCTGTCGTATAGTTGAGAATGAGCGGTTGACGGGTTGGGCTGAGACATGCGTTGATCATGAACGAATGCCTTCGGTGACCAAGGATCATCTGGAAAGATTCTGGATCCGCTTCGACAAGCAGGCCACTCCAGCCTCGGTACTTTTCGAAGAAGAGTGTGTTCGAGATGGCATGTCCATCGGCGGCGCCACATTCGATGAAGAACCCATCAGTCATTTGTCCCAGGAGTTCATCAATTGCCTCTGACTGGCCGATCTGAGAGTAATGCCGCCTGTCACTGACCGGAAACCACTCACCGATAGAGAAAGGCTGCACCAACCAATGTTCTCGGATGTGCTGCACCAGCTCCTCATTGTCTTGGTCCACCTGCTGCAGGTGAGACGGTACCACAGGCGGCCGCCACTCACCGGGCTCCGCTCGCTGTCCAGTCAGCCGCACAGTGTTGTCAGCTACCCTCAGCCCTTCGGCACTCGGCATGTGATCATTTGGTGAGAATCCGATGTAGAATACAACCATACCCGCCATTAACAGTATAGCTAAAATGACAAGCAGGACTCCACGTGCCATCTGTGTAGAGTTGAAAAGAAATGTATAAGTGAGAAAATAAATGTATGAAATATATTAATATACATTGCATAACAAGTGTTCTACTTTAACTTTATTCTGGTTACAACAACTCATAAACAGAGCAGATGCGATTGTCTGTTGTTGGCTCCATTGTTTGCCTAAGGTGATCCAGTGTTTCAATAAAAAAAAAACGACTTGAGCAGGGTCTTGCTCAAAGGCGTACACGTCATACTCGATAAAATCTCGAAGGATAGCATGAAGACTATATATGAGATATTCTAGTCCATACCCCCTGAGTGTCCAGAAACTTGATGCTCGGTCTGATGTCACCTATGTGATTCAATTTTAGTGCCACGTGGTATTTGTGTGTATGTAATTATTCCTACTGCAAAACCACAAATGAAGCTGCATTGAAACATGGATCAATACTCTGCCCATAACTGACGTCGCATCCATTACATCCATTACTAGTAGTTGTTCGTTGTTGTTTGTCGATATTGTGGACATTTTGTGTTAAAAGTCTGCACCAAGTTTGGTGTTGAACTTGTATGCTATGCTGTTTTTGACCACAATTTGTTCAATTGATATGGCAATTGTCCTTGACATGCTTGTGTTTATATTGTGTAGTTTCGTGTGATGACTTGTTTTAACGAACGGGCTGTGAACAACTGGAATCAAATAGTTGATCGACTTATACTTAGTATATTCTTTTGGCGAATCGGTACATTTACTGTCTTTGTCATGTTTTTGTCAGGTTACCGATCCAAGGTCCGATAACGTACTGGTGTGGTGTTGGAATCGAATTTCTCTGACATTTTTCACAAAAATATTTCAAGAGGGAGGTGTTTTTATATTTTTCTTTATTTCAGAAAGACAACCGTTTTCAGCAAAGAACGGCCAATTCTGGACTTTGATAACCATTTTCTCAAAAACTGCTCAGTAACTTTTCGTACACACGAGCATGACATTGTTGACCATCTGGAAGGTTTATGGAGACGGTAGGTCTTGAATCGTTTGATCTCCGAAAACTAGGTCCAATATGGCCAAAATTGCCCTTTCTGGCCCTTCGTTGCATCTCGTTTCAGTAACTTCCCCTCTGATTTCACATGTGGACGGCATTTAGGACTGTTTAGCTTGTGTGTATAGATGGTAGGCTTCGAATCGCTGAAAAGGGTCGAAATATAGGCCCAAAATGGTCAAAATTCACTTTCACAAAACAGCAACTTTCTCTCTAATCTCACACGTGGATGGCATTTACAATTGTTTTGCTTATGCCCAGCTACGCCCCTGCTTCACTGACCAGTGGCGCAAGTAATTTTCAGTGGACCGCAATAGATATTGTATTTGAACACCAATTTGACATGAATATCTATGGGATACTTGAAATTGTAGGGTAGGTTATATTGATCTCGGATATGTTCTGAATTTTTGTCGTTATTATTGTATATATATTTCATCTCTTTATTGTATATATTCATTATGTCATCCTGTCGGTGAATAGCACCACAAGTGCTAATGTTATTTCTTTTTTTATACCCCGATATTAAATAAAGTTTTATCTTATCTATCTTATCTTATCTTATGTGCACTAGCTGCAGTTAAAAAGATTAGCCCAAAGGCTAAGAAAGGTTACCGGACAATATATATTTAGGATATTAGCCTTTTGTCCCATGATCTTGAAAATAAAGTCATTGGTCAATTCAAGGGCACAAAAATATTCAGCATATATTATTTTTAGTATGTCCACAATCGATTCCCAAGCTGAAAATTCGATAATAAGTGAGATATTAGCCATTTTGTGATCTGACCTTGAAAATGAAGTCATAGGCCAGGTTCAAAATCATGAGAGTATTCAGCATATATAATTTCCTCTATGTTCACAATTAATTTCTTAGCTGTAATGTCGACAACAAGCAATATATTTTGTTCTCTGACCTGGAAAGTGAAGTCAAAGGTCAAATTCAAGGTCACCATAATATTCAGCATATATCATTTCCTATATGTTCACTATGGATTCCTAAGCTGTTAACCTCGATGATAAGCGAGATATTAGCCATTTTGAGCTATGACCATGAAAATATGTTCAAGGTCAAATTCAAGGTCATCAAATTATTCAGTGCATATCTTTTTCTATGTGTCCACAATTGGCTCTCAAGCTATAAAGTCAATAGAAGAGCAAGATATTAGCCATTTTGTCCTTAACCTTGAAAATGAGGTCAAAGGTCGAATTCAAGGTCATGGCAATATTCAGCATATATCATTTTCTATATGTTCACAATTGATTCCTAACCTGTAAAGTTGATAATAAGAGAGATATTAGCCATTTTGTGCCTGACCTTGAAAATAAGTTCGGGTCAAATTCATTGTCATCAAAATATTCGGCATACATCATTTCCTATACCTCCACAATTTAGTCCAAGCTGTTAAGTGGAAAATATGCGAGATATTAGCCATTTTGTTCTTTGACCTTGAAAATGAGGTCAAACGTCAAATTCAAGGTCATCAAAATATTCGGACTATATCATTTCCTATATGTGCACAATTGATTCCTGAGCTTTAAACATGGTAAAGTCGATAATCAGCAAGCTATTAGCCATTTTGAGCTCTGACGTTGAAAATTAGGTCAAAGGTCAAATTCAAGGTCACGAGAATATTCAGCATATATCACTTCCTATATGTCCATAATTGATTCCTAAGCTGTAAAGTCGATATCAAGCGAGATATTAGCCATTTTTTGTGCTTTGACCTTGAAAATGCAGTCGAAGGTCAAATTCAAGGTCATCAAAATATTCGGACTATATCATTTCCTATTTGTGCACAACTGATTCCTAAGCTGTAAATTCGATAATAAGCGAGATATTGGCCATTTTGACCTGTGACCTTGAAAATTAGGTCAAAGGTCAAATTCAAGGTCATGACAATATTCAGAATATTTCACTTCCTATATGTTGACTTTTGATTCCTAAGCGGTAAAGTCGATAATAAGCGAGATATTAGCCATTTTGTCCTGTGACCTTGAAAAAGAAGTCAAAAGTCAAATTCAAGGTCACAAGAATATTCAGCATATATATCATTTCCTAAATGTTCATAATTGATTCCTACTCTCTAATCTCAATATTGAGTGAGATATTAGCAATAATGTGTCCCATTATAAATTAACATGGGAAAGTGCCATTTGAGACCCGTCGAAAAAATCGAAATAGCCGCCACACGCAGACCGGCGATTCAAGGGCAACGGAACTTATACATGTCATAAAGGTACATCAGAGGAATCTTTTGAAACAAAAATCTCAAATCTGATCGGCAGTTTTTGAGAAAACGACCGTCAAAGTCCAAAATTAGCCGTTTTTCGTCAAATATGGCCGCCATTTTGAAAATAATTCGAAAATAAAAAAAATAAAAAATACCTCCCTCTCGAAATATTTTTAGCCATTTTTGTGCAAAATTTCGGGAAGATTCGATCGTAAACTTTAAAAATATTAATGTTGACGTACGACGGACGATGGACGACGGACGACGGACGACGACGGACGACGACGACGGACGCAACGCCCTGGCAAAAGGTTATCGGACCAAAGGTCCGGTAACCTAAAAACTACACCATACAATGCTCCGTGAAGGCAACGTAAGTTCCATTTGTTCAAACAGCATTCAACTCTATTTATATGCTAAATTAATGATGAAATTGTCAATCTCTTATTGAGGTCACCTTCATAGATATATGCAGAATATATTCCAAATTTCATGTAAGTTTGTTACGAAACGACCGAGATATGAGTACCGTGCAGTACCGTACCGTACACCACCTTAGATCTCCATGCTACACTTAACCACAACAAAAATCAGTATGCCCTTTTATTACAGTGTCCTCTCAAGAATTATATCCAGTTTCGACAGCAGTGTCACCTCTCTGTATCCATACTGATCCACCATTAACTTTCTGATGTCTTCGAGTTTCTTCTGACTTGCGATGGGATCCTTGTTAACTCTATATTCTATCGATAGAGATCGAAAGTATAATTCATTGAAAGGAATCGTCTGGAGTATTTCCACCTCCGGCCCCTCAACATCTAGAGAAAAATAATCGACTTGAGTAACTTTGAGCGCCTTCAGAATGGAAACCAGCGGAAAGCACTGTACCTCTGTGTAGCCAGTGATACGCTTTTTGTCTGTTATCAATTTCTTGTGACTCTCCTCCATGTATGAATCAAGGCCGCCCACGAGGTTAGCTCTCGTATAGTTGAGAATGACAGGGTGACGGGTCGGGCTGAGACATGCGTTGATCATGAATGAATGTCTCCTGTGGCCGAGGATGTTCTGGAATGATCCCGGGTCCACCTCGACTAGCAGGCCGCTCCAGCCGCGGTACTTCTCGAAGAAGAGCGTGTTGGAAAGAAAATGTCCATCGGCGGCGCCACATTCGATGAAGAACCCATCAGTCATTTGTCCCAGGAGCTCATCAATTGCCTCTGATTGGCCAATCTGAGAGTAATGTCGTTTGTCGCTGACTGGCGGCCATTCGCCGGCTGGAAAAGGCGGCACCAACCAGTGTTCTCGGATGTGCTGCACCAGCTCCTCATTGTCTTGGTCCACCTGTTGCAGGTGAGACGGCACCACAGGCGGCCGCCACTCACCGGGCTCCACTCGCTGTCCAGTCAGCCGCACAGTGTTGTCAGCTACCTCTCTCAGCTCTTGTGGACGCATGCGATCATCCGGTGAGAATCCAGGGTAGAATACAACCATACTCGCCATTAATAGTGTAGCTAAAATGACAAGCGGGAGTCCACGTGCCATCTATATAGGGTTTTTTGTGAAAGAAAATGTATAAAATATAATGAATATACACGTACATTATACAGCAAGAGTGTTCTCTTCTAATTCTATTCATGTTACAACAATTCATAAATAGAGCCAATATAATAGTTTGTTGTTGGCTCCGTTGTTTGTTTGAGGTACTAGTAATCCAGTGTAGCAATTTCGTTATAGAAAAAACATACTGTGATGGAAATTGTTCCCGAGCCCCTTATTACATTCTAACATGTGCCTATTTTATCATATGCATGGCTTCACAATAAATGTGTAAACATTGCCTAATATTTGACCCGGTGCATGTAAATTCATGTTCATGATGAACTAAGATGGGTCGGGTACCACTGATACCAGAAAATATATAGAGAGAATAACAAACACTGAGACCTGGGATAATAAGAAGGACTAGCACTGGGGTCGGAGAACAGAAAGTTTAGAAGAGTCAGACTCAAGAACTGTCAAATGAGTGCCAAATCGGGCCTGATTCTGTCCGGGCCTCTACCCCTTTTGCACTAGGTGCAAACAAATGAGCCAGGCCGGTTCCGGACCCATAATCAACTGTCACCTGGTTCCCAGATTGGCAACACCTCTGCAGGTGCTGAAGCAACTACCGTTCACCGGGGCTACGTTTCACATTCCTCTCTCAGCACAAGTGGACCGGTACTGACAGCGGCCGGTAACAATCAGCATTTATGAACTCGGTGCGAGCGAACCCCAGATACCGTTACAATACTATCAAACACTGGGTCTTGCTTAATACGCCTACACGTGAGACACAATTCAGCTTTGAAGAATCGCTAGCAATCATATTCTGGAGAAAGAAAACGGGATAATGAATAAAACAAAAACATGTAACACATTTCAGTTTTGAAGCTAAGCTGGCGAAAACACCGATGTGGCTGCCTGAGCATTGCAAGAAATTGTTCATGTACAATGCTAATTCACTGCGTTGGGGAAAAATGAAAAGACATTCTTTGGGAGTCCGTTGTGATACCGGCTTGCAAAATAATTCCCATTAGCCACGGATGCACCACGGTTTCACTAACGGACTTCCAGACAGCGGTGTGGTGACGCCACAATCATGCTCTGGCTGTCCCGGTGACACGATGGTTCCACTACGGATCAGCAATTCGGAGCTCCTGTCCCACTGGAGGTACGGTTCAAGAAAAACTGATTTTATGGACTCCCCGGAGGTGCACAGTTCATCACGATTTGTCACAGTTTGTCATGGTTCATCACTGTTCTACTACGGTTTCACTACGGCAAAGCCGGCAGCACTATGGATATGTATTACGCACACCATGCTTAGCCCCAGATCTGTCGTATCGCTGCCGGGGTGTCACCGTGGTCCCAGTGATACAGGGGCTTGAAGCTACAGTCTCATCGAGCCTCTGATACACTGCAGAAGTCCCAGACCACCCAGATCTCACAGCACCAGAACCATGGCACGTGGTCCGGGACATCCCTGGGTCAAAAGTTAAACAGAAAGTTATCACATCAAAGTACACCCCGGTCGTGTCACTGTTCAACTTCCTCATGCCACCTTAGCTCTGCTGTGAAGATCCGGGTGATCCGCGGTAGATCCGTGGTTGAACCGTGAAAACCGTGTTGTATCCGTCATGGAACCGTAGTGCGACCATGGTGAGACTTTTGTGCCAACTTGCCAAATATTTCAGGTTGACCACGGATGCACTGCAGTTTCATTACGGAATTCCAGGCAGCACTACGGTAATGCCACGGTTGTGCGTCGCCTTTTCGATACTCCTGAGAAATACATCTGCCAGAGCGACGTTTCTGATAATAACGTCTGTTTCGCTGTGAACGAGCATAATAAGAATGCAGTGTCAGGAAAAAATTTGGCTGTGGGCAAAGTTCAACAGATATCTGAAACATGTTAGTCTAGGCCGACGAGTCCGATAAGAATGTCTGTTCAGCTCTGCAACAGACTATATCAATGCAAATTTTTTTAAAATCCTGACTTGACCGGAAGAAATTGTCAGAGAGCCAAGTTTACCCAACATACGTCTAAAACATGTTTGTTTAGTGCGACAAATTTCGAGGAAGACTCCCCAAAATTGCTTTCAAGCTCTGGCCTCTGGATCAAACTCACTTGACCGATTGGGCCCCCTAACAAAAAAAGAAGAAAAATGTTGAGGAAACCATGAGGACATTTTGTGCCGAAAAATGCTAACAACAAAATCCTCTTTAGTCAATTCATGTTACGTAGTTCGTAGTATTGTTCATGCACAAAAATCTCCACAGAAATCATCCGACGAGGAAAGGATCAACCGAATAAGAACAAGACATGGAAAAATACCATCCGGTAACAACGTATTGGGAAAAAAGCCACTATCCGTTTCACACTTGTTGGATATATCCGGCAAAGTATGACGGGCCTACTTCGTTCTTGATAAATATGAGATATTCTAGTCCGTACCCCTGAGTGTCGAGAAACTTGGTGTCTGGTCTGATGTCACCACTGAGATTCAATTTTAGTGCCATGTGGTATCTGTGTGATATGTAATTATTCCTACTGCAAAACCACAAATGAAGCTGCATTGAAACATGGATCAATACAGTGCCCATTACTGGCGTCACATAAATTACTAGTACCAGTAGTTGTTTATTTTTGTCGATATTGTGGACATATTGTGCTGCATGAACGTCTGTAACAAAACCTGGCGTTGAACATGTATTGAATATTGTTAGTATTCGTTCAAATAATATGGTAATTGCCCTTAACAGGTGCAATTCGTGTACAGATGATCTGCCGGTCACAGACAATCTGTCAAACCCTGGGTGCAGTTCTGTTGATATTAATTGTTTAATCAGACCCAGGCATGTCCCATGATTGCGAACCAATTCGTATATATCACAACTTGACTACATGGGCTGTGAACAACTGCAATATATTTATAATGTGGAGAACTGATATGTTTACTGTTTTTGTCATTTTATAATATATCGTTCAAAGTGAACATGGCTCATTACAGGTTTGCTTCATTGTATATTTGTCGAATCTGCCCGATACTAAAAGCAAAATTTGAAGTGCAAATCACCAATCACATGATCTAGTAATCCAATAAATCAAGACACAATTTCCCACGACATTCTATGAGGACATTCGGTGCGGCCAAAGTTATTCTGAACATGGTCAAAAATTGGGCCTCTGGAGCCAAAACACTTGCACAGTAGTCAACACAGACCTCAGGTTTGTATTATGAGCATATAAGCAATCACATCAGGTGCTGATCACCTTGCATTTGACCTGTAGTGAATTTGATACGTCAAAGCTTGCTTGATTTCGCCATTACATTCTGAAATTTAAATGGTGACTGAGTGAAATAACATTCTTGTTGTTTGAATTTTGTGGTTACTACAGTTCACGTCATTTTTCCCCCCTTTAAAGGAGATGTACTGTCATTATGTGCTAAACAAGTACTCCGTATATAGATGTGTGTATATATACGGTGAAAGTGTGGTAATGTAATGTATTATGTGCTAAACAAGTACTCAGTATATAGATGTGTGTATATATACGGTGAAAGTGTGGTTATGCAGTTACAAATTGTTGATTTCATGAAATACTGTACATTTCACGCAATACGAACTCTTGTTTTTTAAGAAACATTTGAAAACATTGCTACTTGAAAAGGTTTTCACCTAGTACATCATTTAATGGCTCTATCTCCAATGTGTCAGGTCTTGTCTAGTCCATCTCGTTTTCATATATCCATGATGTCTTGTAAAAAAATTTGGGGGGGGGGGGCGGGGCGGGGGAGTTTAACTTATCCAATATATAGTTTGTATCTCATTAGTACGGAAGCTCATATTCGCCACATAGAGGACCGCAAATTTTTAATTACAGTGTAATAACGCTGTAATACAGCGTTATAACGCTCTAATTTAGAGCGTTATAACGCTCTATTTTAGAGCATTATTACGCTCTAAATTAAACCGTTCACCTTCCTAGCATATTTCCATTATCGTGATTTGTAATAAACATATCTAGATCAGAATAATTTTGAGATTTCCCTACAAATGATTGAGCTGATGAACTAGCAGGTCCGATGATGTCTCTGGCAGTGTAAATTAGAGCGTTATAACGCTGTAATTTACAGCGTAATTACGCTCTAATTACAGCGTTATTACGCTGTAATAGAGCGTTATAACGCTGTAAATTACAGCGTTATAACGCTCTAATTTACAGCGTAATTACACTCTAATTAGAGCGTTATTACGCTGTATTAGAGCGTTATAACGCTGTAATTAGAGCGTAATTACGCTGTGAATTACAGCGTTATAACGCTGTAATTAGAGCGTAATTACGCTCTAATTAGAGCGTTATTACGCTGTATTAGAGCGTTATAACGCTGTAATTACAGCGTTATTACGCTGTAATTAGAGCGTAATTACGCTGTAAATTACAGCGTTATTACGCTGTAAATTAGAGCATTATTACGCTGTAAATTAGAGCGTTATTACGCTGTATTACAGCGTTATAACGCTGTAAAGAAAAAAGTGCATTCCTCCATCTGGCGAATATGAGCCACCGTACTACAGTTTTACCTGCACAGCGCAATCTCTCGTGATAGAGCTGTGTCGTTATTCTGTTCCTGGCTTCAACAATATATGGTAATCGCACATTTTCTTAACGGCTACAATAGCATCATGCCCCGTTTGGCACTTTACGTCTTTGCCTCGTTTGTAGAAGGGTCATATGCCGTTGGGGTATACCTTCAACGAGCATTGTCAAATCGATCAATAATTTCACACAAAGCCTTAGGGTGACCCAATCTAACAACAGGTGAGTTATGATTTCACCTGGCCGTAAAGGAAAATAAATGCGACAAAATGTCTAAATCGATGATATGATCAACAAAAATGTCGCCAAAATCCATGAAAAATCTGGTCACAACCACCAGACCAGACGATTCTGTGGTGCCTCGCGTATCCGTTAGTAAAAGTATATCCGCAGTTTCTATCCAAGATTCATTAAGTCATAGAGAAATCACAGAGGATACATTTGTCTGCATGTGTGCAGCCTTATACCATGTTATACCGAGAAAATCAGAGATTGCAGACCCTCGCCCCTTCAGATTTGGTCAGTAAAATTAAAGCTGATGACCCTTACCTATTCGACCTGGGCCATAATCGGGGGATTTTGATCGTACAACCTTTGGTCATATATCAAATGGTCGGGAATTAGCCACAGAAGAATACAAAAATCATGGGAGAAATAATCATTAATAAGAGTGTAAAATTAGACCACGACCGGAATTGTTGATATTGGCCTTCCAAATCCGCAAGATCTCTTATCCATACTGCATACTTCACGTTCAATATTCTATGAAAATCATCAGTGATTTCGGAATCACTACTACTTGAAATATTACGAGTTGGTGATTTCAGCTGATGAGCCTTACATATTCGACATTAGGCTATAATTGGGAATTTTTATCGTACGACCATCGCTCACACAGCAAATGATGGGGAATTGGCCATAGAACAATACAAAATTAATAGGAAAATAAACCCTAAACATAAGCAGAGTTATTGCAACTTTTCGATTTTGACTTTTTCTGTGACCTTGATCTTGTCGTTCAATATTAAGCTGTAAAACTTCATAGTATTGTTCCTATTATCAAGGCAGAATTAATGAACGAAAACGGTTAAAAAAGTCGTAAAATCGTGACCCCAAATGTTCGACTTTGGGCAATAATGGAGAGTTGCTATTAAGGTCATCAGTCGTACACCAAATGATCGAAAACTGACAAAAGCAAAATACAAATATAGGTGGAGAATTTAATATTGATTAGAACCGGAGTTATAGCCAATTATGTAATTTTCACTTTTTTGGTTGCCATGGCAACCATTTTCATTCGATTTTGACAAAAATTGAGGAGGACCAAGCCACTGCCATAGCGCTTCATCCCTATAACTTTGAAATTGATCTGATCATTTGTTATGCCCGCAGAGAGACCGACCCAAATGCAACAGCCTGTCCCGCTATCGGGGCGAGGGTAATTATCGACGAACTGTGCGGGAACGGCGTCCAGTATGACACCTTAACCGAATATGAAAATGCATAATGGCAACAAATATACCACAAATTGAACCCTAACACACGAGCTGTATCATAACGCTAGCCACCCATCAATATGACTCTAAAGTCAAGTTCATCTGTCAGTGAAAAACGCTTTTTGGCCGTAGTTTTGTTTTGGATAATAAAATCAACTTGAAATTTGGTATCATGCCTAATTTTTTTCACCGAATTTCTGAATTCTATCTCAAGAAATGAAAAAGTTGGCAATCTACCTCAATGTTAAATTTCAGTCCAAAATGGGATCAAACATGTTTATTTTGAAGCGATATATAACTCAAACATCAAATAAAAGTCGTTTTTGTGTGCAGACCCTGAAATTCCTTGTTGGGACTGAGTTTTAACATTGGGGTTGAATACCAACTTTTGAGATAGAATTCTGAATTTCGGTGAAAAATTACGGCATGATACCCAATTGAGACACACACAATTTCAAGTTGATTCGATTATCCAAAACAAAACTAGTGTTTCACTGACAGATTAAGGTGACTTTAGTATTTGTGAAAAGATATAAACAAATCTATACACAAATCTAGTAGAACCCCCATATTTTATTATTATGATCAATATGAAATAAAAATTAGTTACACTTTTCAATATATGGCGCAAACGCGATATCCCGACTTAGGAAGCCTTTTCAAGTATAATATCCAGGTTGGACAGTAGTTTCACCTCTCTGTATCCATACTGATCCACCATCAGCTTTCTTATGTCTTTGAGTTTCTTCTGACTCGTGATGGGATCCTTGTTAACTCTATATTCTATCGATAGAGATCGAAAGTGTAATTCATTGAAAGAAATCGTCTGGAGAATGTCCACCTCCGGCCCCTCCACATCTAGGGAAAAGTAATCGACTTGAGTAATTTTGAGCGCCTTCAGAATGGAAACCAGCGGGAAGCACTGTACCTGTGTGTGGCCAATGATACGCTTTTTGTCGGTTATCAATTTCTTGTGACTCTCCTCCATGTATGTATCAAGGCCGCCCACGAGGTTAGCTCTCGTGTAGTTGAGAATGACAGGGTGACGGGTCGGGCTGAGACATGCGTTGATCATGAACGAATGCCTCCTGTGGCCGAGGATCTTCTGGAATGATCCCGGGTCCACCTCAATTAGCAGGCCGCTCCAGCCGCGGTACTTCTCGAAGAAGAGCGTGTTGGACAGGAAATGTCCATCGGCGGCGCCACATTCGATGAAGAACCCATCAGTCATTTGTCCCAGGAGCTCATCAATTGCCTCTGATTGGCCAATCTGAGAGTAATGTCGTTTGTCGCTGACTGGCTTCCACTCGCCGACTGGGAAAGGCGGCACCAACCAGTGTTCTCGGATGTGCTGCACCAGTTCCTCATTGTCTTGGTCCACCTGCTGCAGGTGAGCCGGTACCACAGGCGGCCGCCACTCACCGGGCTCCGCTCGCTGTTCAGTCAGCCGCACAGTGTTGTCAGCAACCTCCCTCAGCTCTTCTGGACTCGGACGCACGCCCCGCGAGGTGACCGCACATAGCATGTAATGCTTGCAGAATACAATCACACTCGCCGTCAAAATTGTCACCATTATTGAAAGCAGGTAAGCACGTTTCATTTTGTGGAGTTCTGGAACAGAAAATATGCAAATTTATAGACCCCACGGACACAAGTTCTAGTCTATGTCACGCCAGCATTATTTTCACATAGCCTTACATGCCATATTTTCCAATTCAAATGTATTACAAATACGAATATATTCAAATGCTTCACGAGGAGCCACATGGTTTTTTTTCTTTCTTGTTTTATGTATAGGATAATGCACAAGGACGAGGGTCTCTCGCCAATAGTGACCGAGTGCCCGAAGGGCACGAGGCCACTATTGGTGAGAGACCCGCGTCCGCGTGCATTATCTGACTTAGTGCAGGGGTTCCTATTTGCAGAAAATAGTAACCTGTTGGTAACTCTCTTCAATAGTAACCTGTCAACAACAAAAGAAACGCCCTTAACCATGCACTAAGCTAGGGCTAGGTATAGGCCTACATGTGATCGACTAGTAGTTCCCCTGTCGTTTCAGATCCTTATCGGGATGTCATCAGGAGTGTTTTGTTAACGTAGTCCGCTACAAACAGTGAGGTGACGAAGAGTCAAAATTTAAAAGTCATTCCTTGAATATTATCTCTTCAAAATGGCATATTTTATAGAGTAAATGATCAGCATCCTAATACTGAAAAGAAAATTGGGGGTCACCGTGCTCGTTTCTCCTACATATTCGAATTAAATCACACACACCTAAAATGACATAAATTATGGCATTTTTGCACATTTTTTTGGCCATATTCACACCTGCATCGTGTTTTTCATGCGAACGAACACGGTGACCCCCTATTTTCTTTTCAGTTTTAGGATGCTGAACAGTTACTCTATAAAATATATCATTTTGAAGCTCTAGATTATGTTGATACAGTTATATTTTTAAAAAAAACTCCTTGACCCCCTCCCCTCACTGTTTGGAGCGGACTACCTTAAATCAAGAGATCGAAAGGAAGTATTAGATGTTCGACCTATCACTCTGTTTTGGATTTGACCTCGAACTAATGCAAATATATTTATAATACTAGTATCCCGACATTGTTGTTGCTGGGGGTCTAACCCAGATAGCATTAACAGATGGGACCCACATGGGGCCCATATGGGCTGGTATATGGGACCAGCATGGGCAAACCCGGCGGGATCCCTCCGGGTTTTGCACCAGGGCTCCACATGGGACCCATACGGGCTTGGTAGCTACAGCCCATGAGGGACCCATATGTTGCCCTCAATGTTGCCCCGTATGAGCCCCACATAGGATTTCAATCAGTACCCCCCCCCCCCCCTTGCTTTTAAAAATGGTTTGATCATGTAGGTATGTGGACATTGCTGCCGGACACAAAGCTGAGGGTGCTGTCTCCCAGTGCATGCCTTGTCAGACAGTTCTCGAAACCGTGTCTGGCAGCAATGCACTGATACCTAGGATCAAACACGATTATGGGAGACAGAATGAACGGATAGGCCTACCCTGGTACTCCGAAATTTCAAACAAAGTTGTATGTATGACAAACAGAGAGCACTACCGAAGTGTATCAACATTACCTGACAAGCCACGTTATATGTCAAAATGAATGTAAGGAACACAGACAAGCAAATTCACAATTTTATTCTTAGACATGATCATTTTCAATATTTTTATCTGATATTTCTCAGAAGGGTTTCCAGTATCCAGTGGTAAATTCACATTCGAAACATGGTTCATCTTTGTGTTCAATCTTCTGTGACCACAAATTTTGTATATGTAATAATATTTAATCCTCGTTGTACGTGTTTTCGATGTTCAAATGCTCCAGGCTCCCCTGGACAACCATCACCTCCTCGTTCTCTTCCCGTGTGCAAATTTTAAACTCTTTTTCGTCCTGCCAAGAGTTGCATGGTTTTCAGCTCAATGCCTGTTGAGACGATTTTATATGCAATGATTAAATATTAGGGGCATGAAAATATATTCAAAATGTCAAAACTATACTCGTACCATACAGAGATGAGACATGCAAACTCTACAAAACATAGCCATTATCACATGCACACACCTGATGTTGTACATGCCATACTGGACCTCAGCTCCGGTAGCCTATGTGTGGTAGGGCAGTATAATCTGCTGAAACGTTGTGATCGTTAATGTTGAGTTTCGACCAACATTGCATGCATTGTCAAAATTCGTATTCAAAATATTGTTTATGCTTACTGTATTTACCCATCACCCAGCAATTGTCTTCAAACGTCGATGTATCGAATGCTCTGCAGCTGTCGTGGAATTGTGGAACACTCAGTACGACTTCAGTACTCAACCTGCCATACATCAAGAGATTTTTACATGTTTTTTCATTATTGCAAAGCAATATCTCTAACGTATTCTGTCAAACATATGTTACAGGACTTGACAAAAACAAACCTGCTCGTTGTTGTGGTGAGGCTTCCAGTTGCCTCCCGAGATTTCCACAGAAAATCCTGTAATATCACAGTGCAGATTTGGGGATATACGTAGGTAATACATGTGTCATGACTGGTATTTCCTTTTATGATAATGTAATATGAGTATAGAGGGTCCCCTTGTGAACCCCCTCCCCTGCCCCGCCTCTTCAAAAGAAAAAATCCGCTGTCAGATGTTCACTGCACGTTCTGCAACAACATCAATAAAACTGCAAAAAGATGGCTCAAAATCTAAATATTCCCAGAATCTCACCCACACTGTCACTGCCACAATTTAGAATCTGTGAAAAATACTCCTATAGGGGCCTACTGCTTGCTATTTCAATCATGTGGCAGCAGAAACCCACAAGACACATGTTATGGGTTCCTAGTGGCAGCAAAAAGACACATCTAATCAGTCAACGGCTGTCACACTTTTTGAAAGGTTTTTCCTGACAAAAAAAATTGCCCAAGGACCGAAATAATTTTGCACGTTTGTCAATTTTCAATCCCTCATTATCCTGTTGGGCTAGTACAAGTTTACATTCAATAATATTCAGGATGAAAGTGGATTAATAGCGTAGGATTTTACTTACGTGAAGAACTCGATCAAGCTTTCATGTTTTCAACTGCACGTGCCAAGCAGACGACATTATAGTTGTGAAAAAACTCGCTAGGTGGAGCCGACGTGGATGGGGTCTCCCATATGGGGCCCGTGTGGGTCCCATACAGGTAAATTTATATGCGGATTCTGAGGGGCTGCCCACATGGGACCCAGATGGGTAATGGATGGGGAACCGGGCCCCACCTGCCCCGGCTCTTCCCCACATGGGTCCCATCTGGTAGTGCTATCTGGGAACCTATATTCCGACACCCCACTGTTCCGACACCCCGATGTTCCGACACAATAGTGTATTCAATACAGTTCGGTGACAGTTAGATCCGACACAACAGTGTATATATCAATCGACGTAACCGTCTAAGTTAGATGTAAGTGTAAATTAGATGACAGTGGGGTGTCGGAACAGTGGGGTGTCGGAACAATGTCATTATCCCGTTGCTCGGGTCTACCCTATATTCGTTGCTGGTGCTTACTCCTACACACGATTTCAGCCGGAAACAGATTCATATCTATCGACCACATATTTCAATCAAGAAGATTTTGAAACCATAGAAATAGTATTCTCTAGCTTTACTCCCTGGCTTTACTGGGGAAACTGACGCGTATAACCTTGGAAACGTTCGGACAGAGCGCAACAGCCTCAATTAGAGTCAATGGACGCAGCGTATATAATATCTAAACCATGCGAACGTTTGACAAAACAGAACGGTGAGGCCAGTGGCTCAAAACAGCAGACGCTGATCCATGTGGATTGTGTTTAGTTGTTTTATCACAGTCTGCTACGTACGTAGTAACTGAATGTACCTACCCTGTTACGTTTGATAGAAACCGCAATGCTGATGTGCTGTTTTTCATATGATCTGAATTATGCCTACTTTTTTTCATGCTCGAGATATTATCAATGTAGTGTCAAGTTTCTGTGATTTTTGTACAGGAATTTGGCTACTAGTAGTTCGTGAGTATTCGTGATGTCACACGGAGAGGCTACAGTAGGGGGTCAACATTTATGTTTTTCTGAATCAGGCTACGTGCTATCAAAGCGGCGCCGGCTTACTAGTTCATGTATCAGTGAAACACGCTTTTTGGCCGTAGTTTTGTTTTGGATCATCAGATCAACATTAAATTTTGTATGTCTTATTTGGGTATCTTACACAAGGGTTCTCTACTCGCGCTCTCCGTCCTCTCTCAGATCCAAGCAGAATGACTAGCCAGAATCTAAGGCGCTGACAGTGTTAATATTGCCAGCACGCGAGCACGAGGGTCAACGTCACAAACATAAAACAGTGAAACCAGAGTAGAATATTTTACGCTCTCTGGTGAAACCGGTCGATAAAAGATGGTATGCCTAACGCATGTTTAGAACATGCATTAAGTAGCTGAGTATATGAGGTAGTGACAAAACACCTGTCCTAATATTTGGGCAAAAATCGCCACCATTGGTAATCGAGGCCTATTCGTTACATGTATCTGGTCACCAAGACGGCCATACTCAGTATGATACTCTACATATGACCCATAGCAACGTGGTTGTCAGGGGTTTTGACTCAAGACTGGCCTGCAAAATTGAGTTAAAACCTAATATGGGATTTAGAACAAACTCTATATAAATATTTTTGCTCCTTTTTTCCGGAATCAACTCAATATTCATTGTGGTGGACCCTTAATATCCACGGTTGCTATGAATTATATCTTGAAAAAGTTACCATGGCAAACAAATCTGTACATGGAACTTACAGCTCAATGGAAACATACAATTTGAGTCTATCGGACGAACCAAACCAAGAGTTTAAAGTATCTAAAACAAATACTTCCATTTGAACTTGACTTGGAGACCACTTAGACGGACTAAACACTACACCCTGCAAGGTACCTCAAGGTATCCGCTACCTCTTGGAACGTTAAGGCCCATTTGAGGAGGGAACATCGTCAGCTGATACAGGCTTAGCATTCCCTACCCTCTTCAAACTATGCAAGTTGATAGGGATGACCAGTACAAATGTGTACTATGATTGCGGACTATGGCCACATCGAAATATCCGCAGTTGCTCTGCCATTCAAAATACTGTCTCAAAATACAGTCATGGCGTTCCCGGTCCCGATCGACTTGTGCAAGCTGATACGGACGACCAGTACAAAGGTGTACTATGATTGTGAACTATGACCACGTCGATATATCCCCAGTTGCTCTGTCATCCCTGTCGTCCAAAATACAGTCTTGTCCCCCATCGACTTGTGCAAGCTGATAGGGACGATCAGTACAAAGGTGTACTATGGTTGTGGACTATGACCACGTCGATATATCCCCAGTTGCTCTGTCATCCATTTCGTCCAAAATACAGTCTTGTCCCCCCCCCCCCCCCCATCGACTTGTGCAAGTTGATAGGGACGATCAGTACAAAGATGTACTATGATTGTGAACTATGACCACGTCGATATATCCCCAGTTGCTCTGTCATCCCTGTCGTCCAAAATACAGTCTTGTCCCCCATTGACTTGTGCAAGCTGATAGGGACGATCAGTACAAAGGTGTACTATGATTGTGGACTATGACCACGTCGATATATCCCCTGTTGCTCTGTCATCCATTTCGTCCAAAATACAGTCTTGTCCCCCATCGACTTGTGCAAGTTGATA
Source organism: Terebella lapidaria (assembly GCA_949152475.1). NCBI lineage: Eukaryota > Metazoa > Annelida > Polychaeta > Terebellida > Terebellidae > Terebella > Terebella lapidaria. The sequence goes on from OX424555.1 coordinate 78,071,633, forward strand.
GGGACGATCAGTACAAAGGTGTACTATGATTGTGAACTATGACCACGTCGATATATCCCCAGTTGCTCTGTCATCCATTTCGTCCAAAATACAGTCTTGTCCCCCATCGACTTGTGCAAGTTGATAGGGACGATCAGTACAAAGGTGTACTATGATTGTGGAATATGAACACGTCGATATATCCCCTGTTGCTATGTCATCCATTTCGTCCAAAATACAGTCTTGTCCCCCATCGACTTGTGCAAGTTGATAGGGACGATCAGTACAAAGGTGTACTATGATTGTGAACTATGACCACGTCGATATATCCCCAGTTGCTCTGTCATCCCTGTCGTCCAAAATACAGTCTTGTCCCCCATCGACTTGTGCAAGTTGATAGGGACGACCAGTACAAAGGTGTACTATGATTGTGAACTATGACCACGTCGATATATCCCCAGTTGCTCTGTCATCCCTGTCGTCCAAAATGCAGTCTTGTCCCCATCGACTTGTGCAAGCTGATAGGGACGATCAGTACAAAGGTGTACTATGATTGTGAACTATGACCACGTCGATATATCCCCAGTTGCTCTGTCATCCATGTCGCCCAAAATACAGTCTTGTCCCCCATCGACTTGTGCAAGTTGATAGGGACGATCAGTACAAAGGTGTACTATGATTGTGGACTATGACCGCGTGGATATATCCCCTGTTGCTCTGTCATCCATGTCGCCCAAAATACAGTCTTGTCCCCCATCGACTTGTGCAAGTTGATAGGGACGATCAGTACAAAGGTGTACTATGATTGTGGACTATGACCGCGTGGATATATCCCCTGTTGCTCTGTCATCCATGTCGCCCAAAATATGCCCATACAGTATCATTGATGTCCAGTCAGACTCAGTGTCTCCCACCAGTTGCAGTTATAGTAACGAATAGTAATAAACGTTTCAGAACAATAAATATTGTATTGCCGTGAGCTAGCTGTAATGATTAATCGAAATTATCATAACATTCATTAAAACTGTGTCACAACAGTTCCATTGAGGTGCAATGTGCTGGTAAAGTCCTGACATGCTGTTCTCATGTCAAATACCTGGGAGTTGACCTGGACCAATCTCTTTCTGGAGACAGGACGGCAAATAAAATCATTGGTCGGTCAAATGCTAAACTCAAGTTTCTGTATAGGCACATGAGAAATGTTGACCTAGAAACTAAAAAGCTCCTGGTGTCCGCACTCATTCAGTGCCATTTTGACTAGCACTTCATGGTGCACAGGCCTCACCCAGAAGCATAAAAACCGCCTTCAGTGTACCCAAAACAAAATCATTCGTTATCTTTTGAACGCACCGGTCAGAACACATATTGGAGCTCAAGAATTTATGAGGGTTCGGATGTTGCCGGTTGAGTTTCGGGTCCAACAATTGAAATTAAGCATGGTACATAGCATCATCAACAACAATGCCCCCAATTATCTCCAGGAATCATTCAGAAATGTAAATCAGGTTCACAATATTAACACAAAATCAAGTAGTCACTCTGTCCATGTTCCTCAAGCTAAAAGTTTTGGTAAAGCTTCCTTTTATTATACTTCTATCAAATTATGGAATCAGCTACCAAGCAATATTCAAAGTATTCAGAGCAAGTCCCAATTCAAAGTTTTACTCAGAAGATTTTTATTTGAGTGTGGTCAGAATCAGGAATCTAACACTTCTATTTTCTATTAATATAATTTCCTAGTCAACCTAGTCAATCCTAGTCTTCATGTTTTGTATTATAAGGATCGTACCCATAAAAGGCGACCTGTCCTAAAAATTGTTATAACTCCCTCAGATTGTAAAATTTGTCAACAAATATGACATATATTATTGTTCTTGCATAGTTTTAGATGGCTACTGGTTCACTTGTTTTCATTTTTGGAGTTTCTGAGATAACTCTCAAAAAGTCTTACGAAACGGGGCATGTTATGCATTGTGATGAAATACCTTTGTGATGTGCGGGTTTCAAATATATTTCAGTATAGAAGCATTATTTGGGTGTCAATAATTTTCATTAACAGCATTTCTCATTATCTACAGCAAGAAAAAAGTTGAAATTTCCGAATTTGAGAACATGCTGTTCCGGGGTAGTATTTGAATCACACTCGAAAGCTTCCGTTGACACGCAAATGTTGTTTAGAACAAAGACATCTATTTACCCTTGACCGATTCACTTTTCATGCACATGAGTGAGTATATACATATGTTCCATACCTAGAGAAGCGGTAATGATGATCATAGGCACTTGGGTGCATTAACATCATTAAAATCTGCATGTTTGGAAAATGGGTACAGGATTCCAGCCGCAGGCGGGGTATGTAAACCAGCCTCGGAAGGGGTATGTAAGCCCGCCTTAGGAGGGATATTGGCATGTATGACATGGAACAAGGTGGGAAGATCGACATTTCGTGCACGTAAATTAATATATACATACAACACATGCCAAGACAAGCAGATTTAATGAGCCCTAGACCCTTGCATTTAATATCATGCCCCCTCGGCAGGGGTATGTAAGCCAGCCCAAGGAAGTGTATAGCTGCTAAAGAGGGTAGTTGACCCATGCCAGGAGGCCTAAGTATTGGAGTTGACCCATGCCTAAGGAGGCCTAAGGTGGGGAGGTGACCCATGCCTAAGGAGGCCTAAGGCGTGGAGGTGACCCATGCCTAAGGAGGCCTAAGGTGGGGAGGTGACCCATGCCTAAGGAGGCCTAAGGAGGGGAGGTGACACATGCCTAAGGAGGCCTAAGGTGGGGGTGACCAATGCTTAAGGAGGCCTAAGGTGTGGAGGTGACCCATGCCGTAGTACGTAGATTAGTGATAGAAAGATAAATAAAATGTGTTATATTAGGTTCGACTACAGGTGGGCTGAACAGCTTGTTTTCAATACGAACCACCAAACAAACAAATTCATTGGAAAAGTAGATGAACATGACAATGTTTTGAAATGGATAAAGAAAGTGCAAGGTACAGTACTTTAAAAAGTGATATTTTGCTAGACGATGTTTTTGGCAGCGAGGAAAAAAACACCAAAATAAATCTCGTATGGAATTCCTGAAGGGACATTAAGACTTACTACTTACTGAATGAACATTATATATATATAACGGCTTACCACTTGCTACTTTGCTGTAACTTACCACTTACTACTTACTCATTACTACTTACCATTTACTACAGTAACTTACCACTTACTACTTTCCACTTATGACTAGGCTAGTAGTAGAGAATACTAATACACTACCTGTCAAAAGTAGGACACTTTGGTAATGTGCGAATCAGTAATTACGTGAGTATGTCATATATGCAAATAGTTTCAGCACTTTATAGCCAAAGGTTAATCATCCTTCATCTGGTCCTTGCTTTCTTGTACCCAGATGTGACATTCCTAAGCACAGCATGCCACTTTCATTGAGACTTAAAACATGTGGTTTCACTAGCGTCATAATACTTTTGTCAGGTAGTGTAAGTGGTAAGTAGTACGTAGTAAGTCGTAAGTGGCAAGTAGTACGTAGTAAGTCGTAAGTGGTAAGTAGTACATAGTAAGTCGTAAGTGGTAAGTAGTACATAGTAAGTCGTAAGTGGTAAGTAGTAGGTGGTAAGTTAACAGTAAGTGGTAAATCGTTAGGCCATATAACGTCTATTCAGTAAGTAGTAAGTGGTAAGTCGAAATGTCCCTTCATTCTGCATCATTCATTCACCGTAATACGGAAGAGAATTAGGGACATGACACAAATTAGTCTCTTTCCAGTATGCCTAACCAGTACATACAACTAGTAATGTGGTTAGAGTTGGTTTGTATGTTAATCGTAGCCTGCGATTCGAGCTCACTTGGTTTGCTTTGATCTTCCAAAAAAAGTATATCAGTCCCTTTTGATGGGTAAGTAGTACCCTCAGTAGGGGTATGTAGCACCCTCCGATGGGTATGTCAGGCTTTCAAAGGGGGTATGTATCTCCTTGTATGGGGTATCTCTAACTTTCGAAGGGGTATGTCGGGCCCTGAAATGGGCATGTCATGCCTTCAATGGGGGTATGTCTGTCTTGAGAAGGGTATGTCTGACCCTCCGATGGGGTATATCCTGCCTTGCCAGGGGTATATATGACTCGTGTGGGGCATGCCCGACCTTGATGTACCCTCATGGGTGGGGGTATGTGCGGCCCTTACTTGGAGACCATGGGGTAGTTCAAGATAATCTGTCGTACATACCCCCACAATTATTGTTATTATTATTATTATTATTATTATTATTATTATTATTATTATTATTATTATTATTATTATTATTCTATACACCCCTTATTTGTATTGTTTCTAGACAGCTCTCCATGTTTGTCTGTGATTGTCTAAGGACCACAATGGAAATAAGTGCTTGCACTTTTTTGTGTTTTCCTGATTTTTATGTATTATTGTACCTTTGTACATTTTTACATGTTGAATCAAATAAATCAAATCAAATCAAAACAAAAAATTATCGACTGGACAGAATCTTTGTCTTGTCAGGTCCTAAAATACATGCTTCTTATTTCAATTTTTTTATTGTAGACAATAATAGACTTTAGTATAATGTTAACTTATTCGGTATTTCAGCATTACTACAGACATAAACTTCTCCTTGTTGATCCCAGCAATGAGTCTCACTCACCTCAACTATTTTTATCTGTTCCAAAATTTCATCTGGTCATGCACATATATATACGAATTAATATGGTAATTTGATAGATTTGTTCCCAAATTTGTGCTTATAGTGAAAACGTCCTTGTGATTGTGTCTTGTGGGCATGCTGACTCGCACGAAAACCCCAAAACCGAGATTACCATTGCTATCTGGAATTGGTGTTTCTCCGATTTACAGTAGTTTTGACTCAGTTTTGACTGTTTACAAAAAGTAGACTCACCGCTATGTAATCCATACTAGTGTTTTTATTTCAATTCGCCTGTCATCCGATCATGATGCCTTTATTTATAGGTCTAACAGAGTCTCTATATGAATTCAAATAACGAATACATCTACCTATTTATAGGCAAGTTAGGCCGGTTAATTTATCCTGAACTATCCATTTCATTCTGCCTCCGTTGTCATCAGACCGCCAGTGAAGGCCCCACGTATTTGTGAAGTGAACTTTACACTCTGTTTCGTTACCAAGGGTAGGCCAATGTCACATTCCGCAAACACCCGAAAACCCGAACAAACACGATCCCCAAGACGACCATGTACCGCTCCATAGATTCTATAGGCCTGCATGTTAACACCCATGTCCCGGTACTATGTATGTCAACAATAGGCATGTACCTTGGTCGTGCAGTATTACCACATCCTATTACACGTAAGATAAAGATCTATGTAATTTTGACCATTGTGGAAAATGATGCTATGTGAAGTAACGTACACTCGTTGAAATCTTACCCCGTGATCAAAAATAGGATCTTATCTTGTACCGTACATGTAGTGTAATCAACAGTGAATAGATCGGGGTCGGCGGAGGTTTTAGCCCAAACCAGGCCAGGTCAAGACGAAACGAACTAAAACCAACTGCTGGTACTGCCAAGTGATGATTCATCCACCTAATTCAACTTCGTTTGCAAACATTTTTTTAGCCGTGAAATATGGGCGTTGTTCATTTCGCCAAATCTATTTTTTCTCCAGTGGCACTTTCTTCTGAAAGACACTAATTCGCTGTTGTGAGCGTTGTTACAATACATCTTTCTTCGGTTGAAAATACATGCCGTCAGTCATCAGGGCGGCCATTTGGTCAAAATCGACAGAAATATTAAAGTGGACCTACATCCTCGGACTCTGAACAATTACATGTGAATAAGAAAGGACATATTCTTTACAATTTTGTTGCCAAACAACATTCAGTGTGAAACTCCGGCGAAATATGTTGGATGTGATGGAATGTACAATTATTCTATAGTCAACTAAGTGAACACAAAATGTATCTTAGAATGATCACCAGAATGATCACCAGAATGTATCTTAGAATTATGGTACATACATGGAATATCCGTGACCCTGATACTAGTAACTCTTGTGCGACTTCCTAAATTTCATGTTAGATTCATCATATACTCGATGTCAACCCTACATCCACGTAGTTTTGTAAATTAGGGAATTCATGAGTGTCTCCAATTCAAGATCCTCTACAGTACAGTATAATCTACGAACTATTCACTTCGTGTGTTGTGTAATACTAGTACGTGTTACACCTGCTATGTTTGCATTTATCACCAGACTATGAAAATGTATTAGGTTTTGGGTATGAGCGTTTGCATAAACAAATATTTGCAATCTACTAACTAATTGAACATCATATCATATGCACAAAGTGAAAAATGTCCTTTCACATTACCAGTATATAGCTAATGACACTATGCTCCAGGAACGATGGGTGACATCAAAGTTACTCGAAATGTCAGAACTTTTACTAACATTCTTGAAATGGTGAACTCCGCCAAGATGATAGGTTCGTGATGACCTAGTTTGTTTGGTAGCACAATTCCCAAGGACAGTTTCGAAAGACCACATTATCTGTGCGTTTCCCGTAATCATATGGGGGAATATATGGTGTCTATGTCGTTAATGCCACTGCTTTATGGACTGCTAGTGTGTTTAGGTGTGACTGCCATTTTGAGCACTCTCATCGCATACACGTACTCAATATCGGGAAGGTAGTGAAGGTATACCATTTCTAATATAATTATACAAAAAAAATGCATTCACACGAATTCACATGGTTATTTTTTATTTGTAGACAATTTATCAGCACATGTACATGTGTATGCATGTTCATGTATCTAGCACTTCCATTACCAGTAAACCAAAAATTACATTTTTTTTAAAAATAGTGATAACTTTTGGATAACTGATTAACTGTATATCCACGATCACACAGTTATCGGGGTCACGAAAATTGTATACATGTATGTACCTGTTTCCAATCATACTTCACAGATAGTTGTTGATAATCTACTGGTTATTTGTCAGTTAAATTTGGAATCAATTTTAAAATCAGCCAAATTTGGCATTCATGTTTGTCACGCAAACTTATTGTCGGGAATATATAGGAAATATGCACAGTTCGACAACATATACTTAGAAAATTGCTGGTAATCGTGCACAAAAACAGAGGATAAAGAATTATCGGCCTGCCTACATTGCCACAGTATCTAGACAAATTCCAATGACGTCATGAGATTGTGTGTAGAACTCGCCCTCAAGGCGGGCCGCTTTGAGGAAAAAAATTATGCGAGATTGACTGGCCCGAGTTTGAAACTTGAATTTGACTTTGGCAATTCCATTTAGGCACGTAAACATTTTCAGACCCAAATTTGTACGATTTCTCATTTTATAGACAAACACAAAGCTACTGCAGAATAAATATATTTTGTCAATTCTAAAAGTGATTATAACTTTAAATAGATATGGTATGGATAAATTTCATTACATATTTACATAACATTTCGCCGGAGTTTCATATTGAAATTTCTCTGGAATGTTGTCTTGTCATTGCTCTCTTGAAGTTGAGTATTTAGAGCTCTCACAAAAGAGCACCCTTGGTCCTATCGTTACTACCCCATACAGGAACAAGCATCGACTTGGAGGCTATCAATTTCAGCGCTCTAAATGCCATTCACACACCTACATGACGGATAAGACACACGCGACCGTCTTCTAAGTTCTAGTCCAGTCACATCCGTACGAATCAGACTCTCATTGTCCCACAGAACATTTAATGCACTAGACAAAACACTTGATTTCCTGTCTAATAATGTTAGTGGCGAGATAATTCTATTGCCACCACCGACACTATTAATTTACCCTGTCGACAAAGGGCATCCGGGCGATATTAGCCGACTCACGACTCGCATGAATACAAATAGTTGCCGTCAGTATCCGCTATAGGCGGCGCTCTACATGACACTTGTTTTCGTGTGTTTCATGCTGAATATAATCGCTGACCATACTGGCTTCTAAAAGGATCATTCAACGCATGGGGGTCGATGGTTCGAGGGGATACCTTACTCCCACACTCCTACACGAGGCTGCATGGCGTCATAACCTGAGCACTTATAAAGTCTCGGCAGTTGTTGGCACATGTTAGTCTCAATCGAACCAGGATCAAAAGACAAACCAAATCAGGACACGGATTCAGTCGATTAGTTCCAAGAAACATTCGATATTCGGGAGAATGTCATCATTGTGCCTTCCAATCTCTGTCATAACTTTCGTGTTGATATTCACAATCGGTAAGTGAAAATTTTCAACAAATTACATTCAAATTTGGAATTGGATCTTCTTCGAGAGGTATTAATACATGTAAATTTATCAAGCTGGCACAAGTACTTTGTTCTGCTCAGTAATGCTACTCATCCACTTGAGTAATCCGCCTCAACCTTTTTTAAATCCTTACTAAATTTGTGGGAACAAGCAGAACAAGTTACTTGGGTCATTGGTCTAGTTTCAGGCGTGAATAATAACTCTTGCAACTCTTTTTATACCGATAGGGCGTTGATTTGACCTGCTAATTCTTTTTTAATCACTAACTTTTCTGATATTTCACTACAAGTTCGTGACAAGAATAAATGAGTACATTTTATAAGTATGTCGTATTCGCAATACCGAGCACACACCATTTAAAACATATAGGAAATAGAGAAAATTCCAATCTTTTCAACAATATACAGAAGCAACAACTAATTTAGACAAATACAGTCGTATTTCAGCAGACTGTCACGCAGAGTTATATTTAGTGTATCACCTGAATTGTTCATTCGCAAACAATGAATGGACTATTTCCGTGGTTCAAACATAAACCGTTTCTTCTGTTTAAATGAAGAACCGGGTTTAATGTTAGTTTCGATTCAAACCCTTCATAGATGGTTTTATCTTAGGGTGTACACCGATTAGTTCAACAAGTTATAGCAATCACTGTGTATGTATAAAAATGGCAGGTTTGACACAGTTGTTGTTGGCGTGCTATATGATATGAAACTCGTTCGGATGAACATGGCTCTCTATAAGTTGTGAAACACATTTAGAATCCTCACTCAAAATCTTAAACCAGATTTTTATGGCCTGAACAAGATGTGGAATCCGTTTACCAATATATAGTAGTAGTTCAAAATTGGTTTAAACCAGGTTCTACGGACCCGTAGATGGGATATACACCCAACATGTTTGAGCATTTTGTGGTATTGATTCCCCGAAAATGCAATGACTCATTCGTTCTCTAGATATCTTTATCTACCTAATCGGTTCCCCGTCGTATAGGCCTGATTTCCAAGAAACAGCCCATTGGTCAGGAAGGACTCTGGTACCAGGTGTTTTCGATCCGATCATACTAGAAAAGTACATGTTCAGTGTATTGTATCACCAAAACTGGACCATCAACTAGTTTTCAACTCATATACAAGTATACATGCACAGTATGATCCTCAGGTCGCCCACAATGAACACATACAGTAAGGCGCATATAATCAAGAGGTGTGAGTAAGGGACAGCGATTAATATCTTTTCAAAATGCAATTGGATCAAAATCTAAAATAGTAGTAACAATGGACAGAAGAACTTTCTGTTTAATTGCATAATTTATACAAAAACCAATGTAAGTTATTCCACGACGAACGAGTCTTTAGGTGAACTCTTGTTCGAACCATTTGCCACATTGACGAAAACCCTATTTTCACCATAATCTTTTACACATTTCCTTCATGTTATGAACTAACGCGTCTACTTTTTTTTTTATCAATAAACACTTTAATCATAATTTGTATCCTAGTATGTATGCGGTGTGAATGGCTTCAGAACATTAGGTGGTGTTAACGGCTTCGGAGTATTTATATATTGATGGGAATTGTGTAAACCAACGCTTGGGTCCATCGACCTTTTCTCGGTTTCGAAACCATGTATAACGTTTTTGTTGGTTATTTCGAGTATGATATTCACATGAACGTAAATAAATGTCCATGCATTTGTTTTCTGAAGGTGAATGTCGCTTGCACTGTTTCCGCTGTGCCACAACCACGATGCCAGCCAGTGCACGCCAGGAATGTCTTGATGGTAACACAGACCTCGTACCTTGCTCACACTCGGACTCATACTGTATAGTGCTCAGATACACAGAAATGATGCCAGGAGGTTAGTTCTACTTTTATTCTGTTTCTGCATTCCTATTATATTGATTTGGATCGTCTCTGTGAACACTAATTGAAGCTCCGCCAAACGTTGTGCCGGGTGAGGGTACTGCTCTAAGCCTTATATCGTATCGGATATTACAGGTGGTGACAGAGTGGTACTGCGGCGAGGCTGCAGTCCCGAGTACATGGGTAACTTCTGCCAGTACCACGACCAGCCGGACGGCTCGCGGTCCTCAGTGTGCGTCAGTTCGTGTGCAGAACAGGGCTGTAATTTCCTGCCCCACACAACAAATATGGACGGAACCATGGACTACATCAGCAAGCGATAAACTTTATCTTCATCGATAAACATTAAGCTATAAAATTACCAACTAGGCCTTGATAGCATCGTTATAAATAACGTGAGAGTTTATGGTATATCGAACCCATGGAATGTATTATTTATTGATATTTCAAGATAAATGTGTTAATTTTCGTTCAGCTGTATTTTCAGTGTATCGAAGTATTTCATTTCATGTGATATATTCAAAAATAAATCAGTAATACCATATCTCATGGACCGCCATGGACCATATACATACCATACAAAGGTCTGTAACCACCATAAGTGACACATTTATAATAGTGACTAAAGTTTTGACAACAACAACAACAAAAATGCTCTAAAATACACCCTAAGTGCCCCTAACATCCAAAGTACCCCCAACAACAATAAAAATTAGCCCAAGGGCTAAGATAGGTTACCGGACAATTTTGGCTTTAAGCATTGCAAGTGACATATGACTTTGAGATTTACCAATCAAGGTCATCTTTGTGAACTGCAATATCACCATTAGGTATGCTGCATATGACTTCATATATGTTCATAATACAAACATATCAGCTCTATCAACAAGTATTTTGTCTGTAGAGGCCAATTTACACATGTCAGGTCAGGTTGTGAGATTTGGATTTCGAGGTCATATATAAAGTCAAATTCAAGGTCTTCAAGAGATATGCTATAAATACATGACTTCTCGTAAGCTTCCACACAATCCTAACCTGTATGTGCAAGTGTTTAAGCCTCGGTGGCTAATTTACACAATTCACATGGGACATTTAGTACTCAAGGTCATCTGAGGTCAAGGTCAAGGTCATCATCAGTTGTTCCATATATGACTTCCTATATGCTCATAATGCAAACTTAAGCACTATCTACAAGCATTTCATCTGTAGATGCAAATCTGGGCATTTTTCCCCAAAATGGTTGTTTTGACCTTTCAAGGTCATCCAAGGTCAATTTCAAGGTCACCACACAAATCGCCATATAAGACTTCCCATTTGAAAGTGCCAATTTCTAAGCTCTATCTTCAAGCGTTCTAAGAGTACAGTCCTGACAGCTCCCATTATGAAGGAAAAAAGTGCCGAAAATTTTCCAAGTCCAAAATTTTTTTCAAAGGGTGAATTTTTTTTTTGTCTAGAAATGTCCCAAAATGGATAGTAATGCGATATGGGTGGAAAAAAATTTTTTCGTTGACCCGTCGAAAACTCAAAATGACAGCCATACGCAAACCGGTGATTCAAGGGCAACGAAACTTATACACATCACAGAGGTACATAACGAGAATCTTTTGAAACAAAAATCTCAAGTCTGATCAGACAGTTTTTGAGAAAATGGCCGCCAAAGTTCAAAATTGACCGTTTTTCGACGAAAACGGCCGCCATTTTGAAAAAAAATTTAAAATAAAAAAACTAAAAAATACCCTCTTCTCAGATTATTTTAAGGTATCTTTTCCCAAATTTTCAGAAAGATTGGACCGTAAACTTCAAAGATAAAAATATGGACGGACGACGACGACGACGACGCCGACGACGGATGGACGACGGACGCAACGCCATGGCAATAGGTTATCGAACCATAGGTCCGGTAACCTAAAATTGCTCCGAAATACATCCAAAGTGCCCCCCAAAACAACCAAAAATGCTCCAATATACAATCATAAATGTAACGGTACATCAGAGTACTCACTACAGTGATAAATTGTTCCCGACGTAATATATAAACTGAAAAAAAGTTGACTCAGCGAAACAAATACTCAAATGTCGAATTCATCCAAAGCAGCAATACATTGTGGAAGGAGTTAATACCTAGAGTAATTCGGTCATAATAGTCCCCTGCTAGCGTCGGTGTCACATTACTTTCAGTATATGTGCCCATGCAGCAACCGCCTAGAAATATTAGCGACATATTAGCGATGTAATAATATGTTAATGAGTCAACTTATGACAGCTATGTGGAATATCCAGTTTGAAGCCTGTGATCATACCAGTTGGTTGTGTCATCATGCCATTTGGAAACAAATGGCTAGGAGGTGTGTGGCACATCCGGCACTTGATCTCAGAATGACCACCAGTGCTATAACTCAAAATTATGCTTACCCTAAGATGAGTACAAGTAAATTGGCCTTTTGAGATAATGATCTTGAAGAGGACTCAGAGAGCATAGTCATGGGCATGAGCATAAATGACCCGAGTATTCAACAAGGTGTCCGGAAAGCGATGTTCCCCTTGGGCACATGTTTTATGAGCATATATGAAGTCATACTAGTATATGGTAGATCTTTTGGTGACCTCGAAATTTACCTCAGATGACTCTGAGTGCTAAACCTCAAGGTCACGTCTACCCTGAAATGTGTTAATTTGCCTGTGCAGATATATTCATCTCGTAGATAGAGCTTGGAAATGTATTATGAACATATAGGAAGTCATGTATGATAAATCTGCTGGTGATCTTGAACTTGACCTCAAGTCTTAAGGTCACATTTAAAACTTGGATTTGACTTTCAATGACCTTGAAAGGTCAAAACGGCCATTATTGATTGAAAACTACCTAATTTTGGAATTTATTTATCTTTTCCCAAAACTTATCTCTTCAGTTTTGATATTTTTTTTCTCTCCAGAACATGGTGATTAGGGTTCCTGGTGTTGCATGTAAGGATGGAGAGCCTCAAATTGCTCATAAGACCCGATATGTAGGCCCGAAATGCTATATACAACACATACATATATACAATGTACCTTATGTTGGTATTACATAGAAATCGAGCTCACCTCGGTTTCTATGGTTCTGACAAATTAGTGGGGATATTCATCATTCATCATGACAATAGCCTGTCGGCCCTGGCTAAAAATTAGCCCAAGGGCTAAGAAATGTTACCGGACAATGTTTTTATGTTTTAGATATTGGTCATTTTGTCCCCTGACCTTGAAAATGAGGTCAAAGGTCAAATTGAAGGTCACGAGGATATTCAGGATCACTTCATGTCCACAAGTGATTCCTAAGATGTAAAGTCGATAATAAGTGAGAGATTAGCCATTACGTGCTCTGACCTTGAAAATGAGGTCAATTTCAAGGTCACAAGAATAATCAGCACATAGCATTTCCTATATGTCCACAATTAATTTATGAGCTGTAAAGTCGATAACAGACGAGATTTTCGTCATTTTGTGCTCTGACCTTGAAAATGAGGTCAGAGGTCAAATTCACGGTCACGACAATATTCAGCATGTATCATTCTCCATCAGTCCACAATTGATTCCTGGACAGCATCGAGATATTACCCATTTTGTGCCTTGACCTTAAAATTAGCCCAAGGGCTAGATAGGTTACCGACAATTTTGGTTTCAAGCATTGTAGGTGACATATGATTTTGAGATTTACCAGTCAAGGTCATCTTTGTGAATCTCAATGTCACCATCAGGTATGCTGCATATGACTTCGTATGTTCATAATACAAACATATAAGTTTTATCAACAAATATTTCGTGTGTAGAGGCCAATTTCAGATTTTGAGATTCGCCCTTCAAGGTCTTCAAGGTCAAGTTCAAGGTCACCAAAATTAGCCCAAGGGCTAAAATAGGTTACCGGACAATTTTGGTTTCAAGCATTGTAGGTGACATATGATTTTGAGACTTACCAGTCAAGGTCATCTTTGTGAATCTCAATGTCACCATCAGGTATGCTGCATATGACTTCGTATGTTCATAATACAAACATATACGTTTTATCAACAAGTATTTCGTGTGTAGAGGCCAATTTCAGATTTTGAGATTCGCCCTTCAAGGTCTTCAAGGTCAAGTTCAAGGTCACCAAAAAATGTGCCATTTATACATGACGTTTTTTACAGGCTTATAGACAATCCTAACCTGTATGTGCAAAAGTTTATGCTTCAGAGGCCACTTTCAAGATTTCAAGTCAGACATTTAGCACTCAAGGTCATCCAAGGTCAAAATCAAGGTCATCATTAGTTGTTCCATATATGACTTCCTATATGTTCATAATGCAAACTGAAGCTCTATCTACATGCATTTCATCTGTAGAGGCAAATTTGGGCATTTTTTCACCCAAAAATGGCTGTTTTGACCTTTCAAGGTTATCAAAGGTCAAATTCAAGGTCACCTCCCAACTCGCTATATATGACTTCCTATTTGAAAGTGCCAATATCTAAGCGCTATCTTCAAGCGTACCATGAGTACAGTCCTGGCAGCTCTCATTATGAAGGTCCAAAATTTTTTTCAAAGGGTGAAAAATTTTTTTTTGTCTAGAAATGACCCAAAATGAATAGTAATGCGATTTGGGGCAAACAAAAATTGTTTCGCTGACCCGTCAAAAATTCAAAATGGCCGCCACACGGAGACCGGCGATTCAAGGGCAACAAAACTTATAAACATCATAAAGGTACATAAGGGGAATATTTTGAAACAATAATCTCAAAACTGATCAGACAGTTTTCGAGAAAAGACAGGCCAGGTGCAAATTTGAGCATTTCTCGACCCAAAAATGGCTGTTTTGACCTTTCAAAGTCATCCAAGGTCAAATTCAAGGTCACCACACAAGTCGCCATATATGACTTTCCATTTGAAAGTGCCAATATCTAAGCTCTATCTTCAAGCGTTCTATGAGTACAGTCCCGGCAGCTCTCATTATGAAGGAAAAAATTGTCGAAAATTTTTTTCAAAGGGTGAAAAAAAATTTTTTGTCTAGAAATGACCCAAAATGGATAGTAACGCGATTTGGGACAAAAATTTTTTTTTTTCGCCGACCCGTCAAATATTCAAAATGGCCGCCACACGGAGACCGGCGATTCAAGGGCAACAAAACTTATACACATCATAAAGGTACATAAGGGGAATCTTTTGAAACAAAAATCTCAAAACTGATCAGACAGTTTTTGAGAAAATGGCCGCCAAAGTCCAAAATTGGCCATTTTTCGTCAAAAATGGCCGCCATTTTGAGAAAAATGTGAAAATCAAAAAACTAAAAAATAACCCCGTCTTGAAATATTTTTAGGCAACTTTGTGCAAAATTTCAGGAAAATCCGCCTGTAAACTTTAAAGATAAAAATGTGGACAGACGACGGACGACGGACGACGAACGGACGATGGACGCAAAGCGACGGCAATAGGTTATCGGACCATAGGTCCGGTAACCTAAAAATGAGGTCAAAGATCAAATTCAACATCGTCAGAATATTTGGCATACATCATTTCCTATATGTCCACAATTGATTTCTAAGCTGTAATGTCGATAATAAGCGAGATATTAGCAATTTTGTGATTTGACCTTGAAAATGAGGGCAAAGGTCAAATTCAAGGTCACGAGAATATTCAGCATGTATCATTTCCTATATGTACACAATTAATTCCTAAGCTGTAAAGTCGATAATAAGCGAGATATTACCCATTTTGTGCTCTGACCTTGAAAATCAGGTCAAAGGTCAAATTCGAGGTCATGAAAATAATCAGCATATATCATTTCCTATGTTCACAATTGATTCCTAGTCTCTAATCTCAATATTGAGTGAGATATTAGGCATAATGTGTCCAGTTATAAAGCATAGTATTTAACATGGGAAAGTCCCATTTGGGGCCAGTCGAGAAAATGAAAATTAGGCCAAGCGCCAAAGATAGGTTACCGGACAATGTTTAATATTTTAGATGTTAGCCAGGTCACTGGTTAAATTCAAGGTCAAGAGAATATTCAGCATATACAATATTAAGCATATATCATGTCCACAGTTGATTGCTAAGCTGTAAATTCAATAATCAGAGAGATATTAGCAATTTTGTGCTGTGGCCTCGAAAATGAAGGAAAAGGTCAAACTCAAGGTCATCAAAATATTCAGTGTATATCATTTTCTATATGTCCACAATTGATTCCCAAGCCATACAGTCAATAGAGGAGCAAGATATGAGCCAGTTTGTCCTTGGACCTTGAAAATGAGGTCAGAGGTCAAATTCAAGGTCACGAGAATATTCAGCATATATCATTTCCTATATGTCCACAATTGATTCCTAAGCTGTAAAATCGATAATAAGTGAGATATTAACCATTTTGTCCTGTGACCTTGAAAATGAGGTCAAAGGTCAAGTTCAAGGTCATGACAATAATTTGCATATATCATTTCCTATATGTTCATAACTGATTTCTGAGCTGTAAATTCGATAACAAGCGAGATATTAGCCATTTTGTCCTATGACCTTGAAAATGGGGTCAAAGGTCAAATTCAAGGTCATCAGAATATTCAGCATATATCTTTTCCTATGTTTCCACAATTGATTCCTAAGCTGTAGAGTCGATAATAAGTGAGATGTGAGCCATTTTGTGCTCTGACCTTGAAACTGATGTCAGAGGTCAAATTCAGATCACGAGAATATTCAGCATATATCATTTCCTATATGTCCACAATTGATTCCTAGTCTCTAATCTCAATATTAAGTGAGATATTAGGCATAATGTGTCCCATTATAGAGCATAGGAGAATTTAACCTGGGAAAGTCCCATTTGGGCCGAGTTTAGGCCAAAATGGCCCACTTTGAGCGATTCAAGCGCAACGAAATTTATAGACATCATAGGAGTACATATGAGGAGTGTTATGTATCAAAAAGAAAAAAAGTTACTGAACAGATTTTGATAAAATTGCCGCCATAGTCCAAAATCAGGCATTTTTCGTCGAAAACGGCCGCCATTTTGAAAAAAAAAATCAAAAAACTAAAAAATACCTCCTTCTTGAATTATTTTTAAGTATTTTTGTACAAAATTTCAGAAAAATTCGCCCATAAACGAAAAAGATAAAAATGTGGACGACGACGGACGACGACCACGACGACGACGACGACGACGGACGCAACGCCATATGTTACCATAGGTCCGGTAACCTAAAATAGCCGCCACACGCAGACTCGCTATTCAAGAGCAACCAAACACATCTCAGAGGTACATGAGGGGAATCTTTTGAGACAAATTCTCAAAACTGATCAGACAGTTTTTGAGAAAATGGCTACCAAAGTTTGAAATTGGCCATTTTTCTACAAAAATGGCCGCCATTTTGGAAAAAAATGCGAAAATCAAATAACTTTAAAAATACCTCCTCTCGATATATTTTTAGGCATTTTTGTGCAAAATGTCCGGAAGATTCGATCGTAAACTTTAAAGATATTATTGTTGACAACGAATATGGACGACGAGGACGGACGCAACGCCATGGGAATAGGTTATCGGACCAAAGGGCGGGTAATCTAAAATACTTCACTCTGGAAATATTTTTATGCATTTTTGTGCCAAATTTCAGAAAGATTCTACCATAAACTTCAAAGATAAAATTGTAAACGGACGACGGACGTATTGCCATGCCAATAGGTTATCGGACCTAAGGTCCGGTAACCTATAAATGACAGAATCGGAGGTAGCTCATCCTAAAGAATATTTCCTATCCTGGATACGCAGGATTGGGATGTCCTTCGAATCAAAAGCACATCAAAATCATAACACAGTGTATATCTCTGTTCCGAACTATGATATTCGCATTACGAACCGTGAGCTGCGACCTGTGTACTGCAAGCTAGTATAGAAACGAGAAATATATGGCTTATTTTGTAGTGAACCATAGTTTAATATGGAAAATGTATATAGACCTACCAAATATTTCAGTTGTATTTTGTTGCACACAGGTCACAGTTTGTAACGTGAGCTCGCAGGTCACAGTTTGTACCTCGCAGGTCGCAGTTTTACATCACAGGTCGCAGTTTTTACCTCGCAGGTTGCAGTTATAGCTCGCAGGTCACATGTCTGTGTCAGTTTATAGCTCGCAGTAAGCAGGCTGCAGCTCGCGGTTCGTAATGGGAATTCCATACCAAACTTATCTCTTAACAAAAGCTCAGACTGTGCTGTACGGTTCAACCCATAGTGAAATGCCATAGTAGAAGTGAACAGATTGGAGTCGGGGAAAGGAGTCGAACTTGAAGTCCTAGACGCCATGAATTTGATTTTTATCCTATTTTGAAAGGCAAATGAACTTTGTTCATCATACTTATAGAGGATAATGTATAGTAATAATTACTTGTATTAAGAGTATATCTCTAAGTCATACGGGATGACCTCAGACATCATCCCATGTTCTGAAATGAAAGTTTATTACTGTTGAGTTACAATGCTCATCGTCAAAATTATGGCCACCTCAAAAAGTGCAAACTTGGTTAGGTAATTTGAAAGTGTATGATGAGAAATTGATGCCTCCAAAATAATAGATCTTTAAGAAATAATCATATTTATTATTACAATTCATACACTATACAAAACAAGCAGTCTCCATTATACATAGCACGACCACATAATACCCAAACAAATAGTTACCATGGTTACCACATTCATACCACACCAACAAAAACACGCGCTTCAAAGGGTAAACCTGTGTAAGAAATTATAATATTCTGTGAGTGTATTAAAATGGAATGAGATGGCAAGTTGCAACCTGTCTTCGACATACGGAGGCCTACTTTCTTTTCTTCATATTCAATACTGGTGAAAGAGGTACTGATTTAAATTGTGCAATAATTTCACATGTCCATGCACCATATCAGGCAAAGACAGTAAAGTTACAAACCTCTGGACTTGGATGACAAATGTTGAAGTTGCAAGGTCTACTCGGGAACACACACAAGATTGGCGACAAAAAATGGGACTGATCAGAAAGAGAAACCCTGGGAAAATGAGTACGAGCAACATGAAACAAACTGTACATGTAATGCATTATTGCATAATACTGTCAAGCTGATATTGTGACCAATCAATGTAGTAGATCATGGCATTCATTAACCATGGCCACTCAAGCAAGTAACATCACAACACACACCATTGAAACCATCACTTGTCATAGAGCCATCCAAATATTCAACTAAGTCTATCATTCCATCCTTGATAAAAATGTTGCAGCAGACATCCAATGATGAGAAAATCCAGGAATTGGTAATGTTCAGGGATAGAAAAGTCTCCATGTATCAAATAAAGGCATGAGTGAACAATAATTATCCCACAGTAAGTACCATAGGTATATTCTTTGCAATTTGTTGCAAGGTTTCCATGCTATAAATTGTCTTCAAATTTCTGTGTTGCCATGCAGATGAAACATACATACACACACAGCTCACAAACATGCATATAAGTTAGGTCCACAAGTCATACAAATCTGTACAAAATTAATTTACATTCTGACTTGGGGAAACAAAACCAATGACTACAAACATTTTTGTGCTAAACACCTGCATGCATAGACATTATACGGATAATGCCTTGGTGTCAAATCCACAAATATATCAAATGTCACAAGATGAGATCTAGCTGTGTCTAAAGCCACGATTCCTACAATTATTAAACAATTACTTTTTCATAAGCATTTGCTTACATTTACAATCTAAACTTTAAACTTCCATTATTTAAAATAAAGTTGTGTGATATAAAAACACTCTTCAACAAAAGTCAGTTACTACAACACTTCTGCAGTCACAGTTAAAATGTCCTAGGTTACACAGACCTGATGATATACGATGGCATACTGTGCTATGGTGACGAGTGTGTGCCAGAAATTATCAGATGCCACACAATACATACACAGTGAAACAAAACAACAATAAAAGCCGCAGGTATACACAAAGCTGTAGAGCGACAATCATCGAGACTTCAGAAACTAACCATCAGAGTGATTGCAGCCTCACATTACACAACAATAAAGGATAGTATATTTCTCCAAAAATAAACCCAGCTACATTTATTATTGGTTGATTTCAGAAGTATAAATTAACATGCCAGGTGATATTCAGTGTCATTTAAAACGAGATTAAAACAGGAAATGCAGCAGAAAGAGATCTTCCAGAAACGAGAACTCAGTATATTTTAGTTACACAAATAAGCAAATTTTTCATCCTTTCTGGAAGTAAGTCGGGCATCAAAAGAGTTGCACAGTTGAAATACACTATCTTGAAATACACTTTCATCAGTAATTTCAGAATTCAAAGTATAATGAAATATACACACTGTATATTCGTATTAGGACCCTATCAAATCAAAGTGTTGCAATCGTGAGATTATCAGCGATAAAAAGTGTCTGCCACTTGAGACCAATCACGTACACAAAGAGACAGTCAATCAAACATACCGAACTCATCTATCAATGACTAAAATGAAAGTAGACTTAAAATGAATGCAGGGTTTTTCTTGGTCCATGCAGTGCAGGTCCAGTCACACTGGAACAGGCTCTGTTCCTTGCACAATAACAGCAACAACAACAGAAGATGGAAATCATTTCTTGATGAGGCGCGTGGATGATCTGATGGCTGGGTCGTCCTTGGTGGCGCTGGTTCGCCGCGTGGGCAAGGCTGAGTTCATGGGTGCCACGCCTGCTGCCGAGGGCATGCGACCGGGCGTTGGGTCTCGCGCATCTGATGCAGGGGCCACACCGCGATGAAGCCGCATGCTGGTCTTACGCTCACGCTCTGCTCGCGAAATCGGTCTCGGAGAAGTTGCTGCAATGGTGAATGCAAGTGGCAAATAATTTATCTGGAAATTTTATAATGCGCTGCTTAGAATACACGGAGGAAGATCACAACATTAATCCTACTACTCCATTGTTGACCAGAATGTCAAAACCTGGAGAACAACTGAAGCAGTTTGAGACATTACCTGATTGGCCAGCTGCTGTGCCGTGGAGGTGTCGCGTGGTCGAGCTGTGCATGTGTCCTCTATCCCCTCGACGATCCCGATCAGGTTCTTCGGCTGCCCGCCCACCCTGTGGAAACACAATACAAGTCAGAAACTGAGGAACAAAGAGACACTTCCAACAGCAGCTAAACTCAGAATGTCAAACATCAAATGTAATTCAATTATTATTACTGTGAGCATGCATATAAACAAGCAAGAGGTCACCAATCTTGCACTAAAAGAGGCCGATAACATACACTTACAAATTTCAGCATATTCCAATCAAAAACATAGTCATAAGTGAAGCCTTGGCGGTGGAATAAATTACGGAATAGCTGTCTAAGGTAGGAGTAATCGGGTTTGTCGTCGAAGCGCAGCGACCGACAGAAATTCAAATATGTTGCAAATTCCGCTGCAAAACATCAGAACAAACAATATTACACTAATGAAATCAAATATTACTTTCCAACAAAGGCTTCATGATAGCAGATGAGTGCTGGTAATTTCACAAGATCAAACTCAGTTGAGTACTCAGCTAGGGGTCTGGAACTTACAAGGGAAGGTCTTGCAGAGTTCCTCGATGGGAGTGGACATTTTTTTCTCACTGATTCTCTCATACTTCTGGCGCTTGGTGGCAGCCTTGAGACCCTGCCACGGCAGGCTGCCTCGGAGGAAGTACATGAAGACGTATCCCAGAGACTCCATATCATCCCTTCGACTTTGCTCTGGAAAAGAACACACTGAACTGTCAATTTCCATTCATAATTTCTTGTCACTTTTGAATAACATGTTGAACATTATTGGTGTGCGAGGAATACGTCAGCACAAGTTCAGGTACTCGGATCTACGAACCGATTCCCAGATGCGTATTGATGCTGGCATAGCGAGCAGTTCCTGTGAGATTCTTGTTTTCTCTGTATGGTATGTGCTGGTGTGTCCGGGCATCTCGGTACTTTTTTGCAAGGCCAAAGTCTATTATATACACAAGGTTCCCTTTTTTGCCGAGACCCATAAGAAAGTTATCGGGTTTGACATCTCGATGGATGAAGTTTTTTGAGTGAATGTACTCGATTCGACTTATCTGAAAAGCAACATACAGTAATTTGTTTAGCAACTTGAAATGCAAGGGACAAACTCGCAAGGGATTAATAATTCGATTAATACATGTGAAGTGGAGTGTATGTGGAGTGTAACAGCCCAGGTATGGCAGTATGTATGAGACCCACCATCTGGTCTGCGAGGAGAAGCACCGTTTTAAGGCTGAACCTGCGCGAGCAGAAATTGAAGAGGTCTTCAAGACTGGGACCGAGAAGCTCCATGACCATGACATTGTAATCTCCCTCGGCACCACACCATTTGATGATGGGGATACCCACTGGACAAACAGACATCAAGGATAATCAAAGATAAAACTCTTAGTGCCTTAAACCACATTCAAAAACAGCATGGAGAAATCAGTATAGAACAATAATGTGATTGAACTAATTCAAAAGTTGTGATCATTTTATTCATTTACCTCCACCCTGCATCATCTTGTAGATCTTGCTCTCTATGTGGAGCTGTGGGTGTTTTGTCTTGACACATTCTAGCTTGATTGCCACTTCCTCAGCATTCGTAATATCTGTGCCTGTATTCGGAAGAAAATAACTCTTCAAGTGTTGCACTCAATCAGAATATTTGGAATATGAAGTGCTCGAGATTGAATTTGAATAGTACAATATATCTACTTTGATATCAAAAGCAATCACAGAATTCAGACCTTTCGATAAAAATACAGAACAAATTTAATTTTTTTCTTTCAACTTTGCAGCATGACACTAGAAAGCTAACATGTATCTATTGCAATCTGCTTGAACACTTCAGCAATTACATATTCGACCATCTAATATAATACGACTTTGTCACTCACAAATTACGAAGTATGAAATGATACAAATAAATACAGCCTTATACAGGTAGGCCTTAACTCTGGGAACATAGCCAATTTTTCCTCCCACATGGAGATGTCATGGTAATACACTAAATTAGGGCTAATACAAGTACAAAATTTTGTGACCGGTTACTCGGGGGTCTGTAACCGGACCGTGACCGGTTACTTGTCAAAAATACCACATAAAAATCCATGTGACTGTTTAGTATTCAATTTTGATGTTTGAACTTCGAACGCTCCCATAGTTGTTGTTGGTTAATGCGCATGCGCACATCTTTACCGTAATGTCTTGTGCAAAATCAGTCAATGTTTGCAAATGAAAATTATGAAATATACACGTAAAATATCTGACCAATGAATGTGTAATTAACATGCGATGCTTCAATATCGCTATATTTTAATGTGTAATGATGTACGTATATACATGTATGTACATGCAGTACCTTGGAGGTCGATTATCCATTTTTGCGCGTGCAAAATATTAGACCATGATTGGCTATGCACTTGCTAATGTGGTAATGCTAATAATGTAAACGTAATTGGAAATCTTCTGCTAGAGGTAGGAAATGCAACAAGGCAAAACACCGAAGCAAAGTGATCAAAACTGATAATTGAAACTTTGAAAGGGAACATGGAGCCACGAAACTTGTTGTGATCACCTATTCAGATTCTCTTTATCTGTATAGATCTACCATTTTATTTACAAAAAGCTTATAACCGGTTAACCGGTCACTGCATCTGTGACCGGTCACGAGCGTTTCTGTGACCGTGACCGGTTACCCGTGTACTTGTATTAGCCCTACACTAAATAGGCCTGGAAGTTAGAACAGTATACGTGTTAGGTAGGCCTACTGAAATGGCAATGCTGGGGTCGTGATCATGGGTACTAGTAATTGTATAGCCTGATAGACGACAGTTCATTTCTTTCACTTTCATACCGTGGTTTACCTGTTCAATCTTCATGATCTTATGGGCAAATTTGATATTTATATTTAGTTTTTCAACCAGATCTACATCCACATCATAACAATGCACATAGGCTAAACAGATCTAACTTACAACAATTTTTCATGAGCATCAATAACAGGAAGTTTTAACTTGTTTAAAACCAGTATTTATTACATACCTACCTCTATAATAAACTCTTTGGGTAATCTTACCTTGGCATTCAAAGAAGAGGAGAGAGAAATGAATGTCACAAGAATTTTCTCAAAATTCCTGACATCCATCTCGAACTCGAAATTGAAGGAAATTACTCTCACACATCTCAGATTCCCCGCGGTGTAGATGTGACGTCACACCGGTCATATGATTGACCTTAACCGCCATTAATTTGCCCACCTGGTTAAGGCAGGGGAGGCGGGAGGGAGAATAATCGTGTTTATTATAGAGGTAGGTATGTAATAAATACTGGTTTTAAACAAGTTAAAACTTCCTATTTATTGCCATACCACTACCTCTATAATAAACTCTTTGGGTTATATCAGAATAACCAAAGGAGGTGGGTTTAACCCTCTCCCGGGAATTTCATCACCGATGTGTGAGAGTAGGAAATATCCATTGAAAGTAGTAAATATTGTGTTTTACTTTTAAATTATAATTTTAAGTCGAAAATACATATTTACAGGATATTTACAACTATACCATAATACACGCCTGAATTACCTTCAGATGCATGGAGACGAGCAGGGGCTCTGCAGAGGTGACTTTCCTCTTGCAGAAGAACAAAAATTTCCCTCGCCAAAGAAGAGGAGCAACTCCCCTGGGAGTCGACCTCAGGTGCATCTGTACAGAGGCGTGCTGATCTATTTACAGGTATCTACAGCTGGACTACACGCTCCGCCGCCACCAGTCGTCCAAGCTGGAGGCCGGAGTCATCCTCCCAAGCTAACTCCCTGAGATAGAAAGAAGTGAATGTGTTATGAGATTTCCAGGTACAGGCAGACATGACATCATTCAGAGACACTTTATTTGTAAAGGCAAGTGAAGCCGCGAGAGCCCTCACATCATGCGCTTTGACTCTGAAACCTGTGGATTTTTTCGCCTGTGACTTTTCATAGCAAAATCTAACACACTTCTTGATCCAAGATGAGATCGTAGCAGGACGGATATCATTTGGAAAATCCTTAAGATAGGACACGAAAAGCAAACGCTTGCCGAGATGCAGCTCACGCGTACGATTAACGTAGATGCGGAGGGCTCGCACGGGACAAAGCTTCGCGTCTTCCTCCAGGCCCGGCCCCAGAGAAGGAGTCAGGGCGGGAATGGAAAAGCTCAATAATGGCGTACCTGCTAATTGAGTTTTGGCCAGAAAGGAGGGAATGACTCCGAGGAGAACCGAGGAGCCATCCGACTTCCACTTAACTTTGGAAAAGGACAGAGCGTGAAGCTCACTCCGTCGCTTCCCGGAAGCCAGAGCCAAAAGGAAGACCGTCTTAAACGTCAGCAACTTTAGTGAGGCCCGCTCAAGGGGTTCGAACGGATCTTTTCTTAAGACGTTGAGAACAAGCGATAGATCCCACTCAGGAACCGGGTTCCTAGCTTTCGGTCTTTCGATCTCGAAACTATTAATCAACGCAGTCAAACCTTGATCATGACCAAAATCGATCCCAAGTTTGGGTTTTAGAGTCTTCGCGATAGCCGTACGGTAACCCGCGATCGTGGATGGAGCTCGCCCTTCATTGAACTTTTCGAGAAGAAATTCGGAAATTAGGGGAGCATCGACTCTGAAAGGACTAACCTTCCGGCGACGACACCAAGCACAGAAGGAAGTCCACTTCGATTGGTAGACTGCCAAAGAAGATTTTCGATTTGATCGGGCGATCCTAGCGGACACCTCCCTTGAAAATCCCTTCTTTCGGAAACATCGCTCGACAATATCCAGGCATGAAGCTTCAGACTTGCGGGAGCCTGATGAAACATGCTGGAGCGAGGTTGTTTGAGGAGGTCCCACCGATCCGGAAGCTGACGAGGGAAGTCTACTATCAACTCCAGAAGGTCCGGGAACCACGACCTCTGCGGTAGACACGGAGCAATCAGCAGGAGGCGACACTGGTGAGTCCGAAACTTGGCGATCACCTTGTCCAACAACACCGCTGGGGGGTAAGCATACGCGTACATGCCCTCCCAGGACGTCGACATCGCATCCACTGACATGGCCGTGGGATCGGGAATGGGAGACACAAACGAAGGAAGTTTGTGGTTCCACCGGGTCGCAAACAAATCGACCATCGGCGTGCCCCATAGGCCGCAGAGAGATTGGAATACCCTGGGGGCAAGACTCCACTCCATGGCCTGGACCTGGCCCCTCCGGGAGAGGCGGTCCGCCCAAACATTCATATGACCAGGGATATGCCTCGCGAAAAGCGAAATACCCCGGTCGTGACACCAGAGCAGGAGGTCGATAGCGGCCTGGCACAGCGACTGGGACTTCGTACCGCCCTGCTTGTTGATGTAAGCGACAACGGTGGAGTTGTCGGTGGCCACCAACACAGCCTGATTGAGGAAATGTGTTTCCCAATGCCTGAGAGCCAAGAACACGGCCTCCAGTTCCAACAGGTTTATGTGCCATTCCTGCTGAGACGAAGACCAGGTGCCCGAGACCTCGCTGTCGTCCCAGTGAGCGCCCCAGCCGTCCATACTGGCATCCGTAAATACGTGCCTGGATGGAAGCGGCCGGCGGAATGACGACCCTCGGAGCAGATTGACGGGATCCAGCCACCATTGCAGATGGGAAACGACTTCCGGAGAGACCTGCACGAGCTGGGATCTGTCTCCCGTGACCTGGGACCATTGAGAGTGTAGATGCCGCTGAATAGGCCGCATGTGCAGGCGGCCCAACGGAACTAACTTTTCCGTGGACGCCAGCATCCCGAGAAGGGACTGCCAGCGTCTGGCCGTCTGTGGAATGCGACGAAGGAAGCCTTCTGACAGCACGGATAATTTTGACTGACGATCCAGCGTCGGCAACACAGTCTCTGAGGTAGTCTGATAACGATACCCCAAGAAGACGAAGTCTCGACGCGGTGACAAGTCGGACTTTTTTTGGTTGATTTTGAACCCCATCCGTGAGCATAGATTTACCACAAACTGTGCTTGGACGATCAGCGTTTCGCGACAATGGTGCCGGATTAGCCAATCGTCGAGATATTGGTGGATAAAAATCCCCCGCTTGTGGGCGAGAATCTGGACTTCCCGAGCCACCATGGTGAAAATCCACGGCGCTGTCGATAATCCTAACGGGAGCGCCCGAAACTGCCATACGCGGCCGAGATAGAGAAATCTCAGGTATTTGCGAACTGCAGGTTTCATTGGAATATGGAAATAGGCATCTTTGAGATCG
The DNA here is from genome assembly GCA_949152475.1 of Terebella lapidaria. Taxonomy (NCBI): domain Eukaryota; kingdom Metazoa; phylum Annelida; class Polychaeta; order Terebellida; family Terebellidae; genus Terebella; species Terebella lapidaria. The sequence goes on from OX424555.1 coordinate 78,099,066, forward strand.
ATCGTTACCACCCACGAATCGCGAGGCATGACTGAACGAACTTGCTCCGGCGTTTCCATGGAAAACGTCGGCACGATTAAGAACTTGTTCAACGGAGAAAGATCTATCACTGGTCTCCAACCCCCCGACGCTTTGGGAACCACAAACAACACGCTGTAGAACCCGGGAGTGTCCCCGGGAGCAGGTTCTATCGCTTGTTTCTCGATCATCGCCGTTATCTCCTCGTGGAGAACACGGCGGCGTTCTGGATCGTTTGGAAGAGTGAAACCCCTTGGGACGGGCGATAACGGTGGCAATTTCTCGAATTTCAGGCCGAATCCTCGACGGAGCGTCGAGACGACCCAGGGGCAAGCCCCGAGCCGCTCCCACTCTTTCCAAAACAGAATTAAACGAGCTCCTACGGGCTCGTCTGAGGAAGGAATATCGACCGAAACGAGCTGACCATGCAGCTCTTCTCGACACTCGAGCAAAGGATCCGGCCCGGAATCCGAAGCTATACGTACCCGGTTTCTTTTCCCCTGCGGGCTTGGGAGCCTCTCCGCGTCCTCGGCCTCGGCCACGACCACGGTCTCCTCGGGTGCTGCCGGCAGAGGCCCCGCGAAAGGGCAACCCTGAGGCCCTGCCTCTCGCTCTACCACGGCCACGAGTCGGCTGTTGCTGAGGCTGAGACTGCTGAACTGCAGACTGGGGCTTCTTAAAGGCCGAAACCATCTGTTGCGTGAGGCGTTCCAGAGACTTCGACTGGCTCAGGAGGGCATTGGAAGTAGAGGACTTCGCGGCCTTCTCGTCGGCCTCCTTCTTCACCTCCCGCAACTCCGCAGAACGGTCAGGGAGTAGAAGTGAAGTAGGGGCTCCGGAAGAGGGGATAACGGGGTGGAGAACTCTCATGTCTGTCATGAGCTGGTCCGGAACCTCGAACTTGAGGGATGAGAGGAAGGCGTCACGCCGCCACAACTCGGACACCCAGAGTGAGTGGGAGTCCAGGGCCACCTTGTCACCCACACCTTTGCCAATGGAGGTGACCAATGAAGCGCAGCTCAATAAGGCTTCTGCCAAATCATCCCGGTCGACGTCAGGGTTGTCCAGGACCTGGTCACGGCACTGAAGAATGGCCCGTCTCGTAGCCATCGACAGCCAGTCCATGGCCGAATCCGTGGCCAGCCCCACTCGAAACGTGTGCTGCAGCTCCGCCAAGGCCGCCCATGGGATCTCCACGGCCTTAGGCTCCTTGAAAAAGGCGTAATGGGGGTGATGCCTCCTCAAAGCTGTAGGCTTGTCGTCCAACTCCGACGACGTATAGTAGTCGTTGACAGACGGGCGAGCAGGATACGCGCCAATCGCCGACTTGTTGGACCTGATGGTCTCGTCCATGCGCTCCTGCATGGAGCCGCGAACTCCCTGTGACAGAGGGAACCGTAAGGCGTCCTTCGACGGCCGGGGGTGCTCTATCTCAGAAGAGATCATCGAACGAGCCACCTTCTTGACTGGGGCCGGAGCATGCTCTTCGGGCCACAAACCCGGGAGGACCCTCTTCACAAAATCCAACTTCTCCCCCCAAGAGAGAGGGTCGTCGGACTCGGGCTGGTCCGCCTCCTGGTCCGGGTCCGCCTTACGCTTTCGCGGAAGCGTGAGGCCTGACGGGCCAGGTAACGGCTGGTCAGCCGACTGAGAGACCTGTAGGGAAGGTTCCTCATCTGAAGACGGCTCTTCCCTAAGCAGAGGGGAAGACGGGGGCGGTGGCGGCTGTGGAGGCGTGAACCTCGCCAGAAACTGCTGCCACTGGCCTAACATCTCTTCCCGAAAAGACTGAAGCTCGCCCCTAAGGCGCTGCTCTGACGTCGTGGAAGAGCTCCCCTGGACAGGAACACCGGACGGCTCCGACGCACGGGAAGACCCTTGGTCCGCCAACTGGGCGAAGGACAACATACCCTGGCTAGAGGCGACGAAACCGGAGGGCAGGGCCGTAAGAGGGGAATCGTCCTTGATATCCTCGGCGATCTGAAACACACAGGGCGAATCAGAAAAAGGAAACTCTGGAAACCGTGGAGACATGGAAACTCCAGGAACCCATGGGTTTGGACGGCTCATGGCCCTTGGCTCCCGGCCCCTACTGGCCACGGCTCCGGTAGCCACGGCCTGGGGTCCAGTAACCGACGGGAAATCGGGTGCCGGCGGCCGTATCACTGGCGACACGGGCCCGGACCGAAATCCGCCCTGGCTATGGGGTTGAAACCCAGCTCCGGGGGCAGGTGCCCGACCCGGAGGGGGAAACAACACTCTCTGTCCAGAGGGATCCCGGGCGCAGGGAACCGTCGTGAGCCCGACGGAACCGGCAGACCCCGAAACCACACTCGGACACTGAAACCCAGGTCGTTCAGCCAGAGAAGCATGAGAACGAGGGGCCAGTAGAGAGGGAGCCAAAAGTGAACCACACAAACCCATAGGTTGTGGGGAAGTTAGGGTGCCGAGAGCCGAACGCGCGGCTCCCGGGACCCGTACCTGGCTGAAAGAAAATGACAATGATAAATCAAAACTTACAGCACAAACAGCATTGGTTAACTGCAAATCTAAACGCCGCTTGCGTTCCTCAGACGCCTTGGGACGCGGCCTGGCGCTATCAGAATCTGACGGGGAAGGGGGAGTAGGGCAACCAGCAAACCTGCGGGCCTGAATCTCCCGTAAGCCTTGAAGACAGAGTTTCCACTCGTCGATGGACCAATCCGCGCATAACTCACAGGTGGCTGAAGGACGGCAATAAACAGTGTCCCTACACTGCCAGCAGGCGTTATGAGCCTCCCACTTAGGAAGGTAGTGTTTGCAAACGATGCACTTCATATCTGAAACATATCAAACATCGAAGTACAAACGGGCGATAATGGGGGAAGGAAAGGGGCCTGGGGAGGCTTTACCATTTCCTCCCAAAAAAATCGCAAATCACTAACTCTAAGCTAGTCTAACAACGAAAGAACGATCTACTGAAGAAAAAGCTGTGCAAAGAACAGCCTAAAGACGATTGTAGACGTGAAGAAATTCGACTTTGAATGCCGAAAGCAAGACTTGCTGCACATCCAACAATGGAGGAGCAAATTAATGGCGGTTAAGGTCAATCATATGACCGGTGTGACGTCACATCTACACCGCGGGGAATCTGAGATGTGTGAGAGTAATTTCCTTCAATTTCGAGTTCGAGATGGATGTCAGGAATTTTGAGAAAATTCTTGTGACATTCATTTCTCTCTCCTCTTCTTTGAATGCCAAGGTAAGATTACCCAAAGAGTTTATTATAGAGGTAGTGGTATGGCAATAAATATCAATGTCAACAGAATAACACAAATTTCAACGATACTTTAAGACTGTTCTGTTGACGAAATTAGGGATGCTGCAAAATTAGGATGAGTAGCTCGTAACTGGGGATTCAACAGGAATCTTCTACGTGACCAGTCACTCATCAGCTCTGCTCATTGATGAGGTCAATCACCAATCATTGAATAAGCATTGTACCAGAGTGCAGTGGTTGATCACTAATTTAAACTAAAGATCAGTTGATTCACTCACCCAGTGAGTGGGCCAGTCACCACTGGTCACTCCGACTCACTGGCACAGTAACTCACCAAGATAAATATCACCAAAGGATCCACTTCCAATTTTACGCCCCAACCGATACTTGTTACCAACTCGCAACTCCATCGTTCTGTACTAGGGAAAAATGGTGATGATGATAATATTTTGCGAAAAGAATGTTTTGACAAGACAAAACAAAACATCAATCTGAGTACAGGAAATGTCAGATTTTTCCAAATCATAGGCACTGCATTAAACTGTAAAATACTGAAATTGTCGACTTTACCTGTCCGAAATATCAATCAATTAATGAAGATATATTGCCACTCAATGATTGTAAGTCCTAATTTTCATTGTGTGGCTAATATATTCGAAGGATTGATTAGATTTTAGAGGGAATATTTTTCAGAGAAGGCCATTATTTACTGCTTCCTATCGGTTGCCGTCATTCGTGCGCATGCGCACTTTGTTTCAGCCATAGAGAAAGGGATTAGATCGAAAACACAAACCTCAAATGCGTTTCGATAATGATTCACGCGCAATCTGGCACACATATCAAATCAAACTGGTAAATAGTGCCTAACAAATTCTGATCAGTTTTAGAAATGTATACAAAGAAATTATTAGGCCAACACAAACTGTCACATGATTTTTGGTCACAACTTTTTCTAGGTTTGTCGGATCTATTTGAAACCTCATTTGTTTCCATTTGTCATGAAACCATATTTTTTCACCAAATTTCAGGATTCTATCATAAAAATGGAGAAAGTTGGCAATCTACTCCAATGTTAAATTCCATCTAAACATTGAAATTTGCGAGTTTGAACAGAATTTGGCAGGTTATTCCATGTTCGAAGCACACATTATACTTCGTAAGAAGGATATTTTATTACAATACACCCGTTTATGTCATCCAACTAAAAACTTTCCACATATTACATTTCTTAGCGAAATAAAGATATTGAAATCCCCAAGTTTGGCTGAAATTTCGTGATTTCCTATGGGACCATCATTTAACATTGGGGTAGATTGTCAAATTTTTCAGTTTTCAACATAGAAGTCTGAAATTTGGGGAACAAATACGGTTTTATGCCAAATGGAAACATATAAAAATTTTAATTGATCCGATGATTCTAAACAAAGTTATGGCCAAAATTCATGTGACCTTTTGTGTTCCCCAATGTTACTTTTAGCCCCATCAACGAATTTCTGGGTCAGCACACAATTTTATGCGAAACTCCTGTATGTGCATTTGCTTGTTTGTGAAATATACACCCAACGTATCCCCGGGTCCAGAATTACGACAATACTTATTCCTGGCGGACGTTAACACGACCAACTGCCAGAATAGGTTATGCTCAGATTTCTTTTGTACTGAAATTTAACATTGGGAGTAGATTAATTGCCATCTTTTTCAGTTTTTGCGCTAAAAATATAAAATTTCGTCATAAGTTGCCGTTTGACTCCTCGGTGTAGTATACCATATATTATAAAACAATAACGTTTAGCATCGCGAAAATATCAACCAAAAACGGTTTAAACAAGTTTCAAACACCAGAATATGCTGTAGACCTATAGCCAATATTACTTCAATCACATTGAACAGAGTGCATGAATCGCAAGCCAGTCTAGGGAAAATAGAGTTCAACCTCAAACAAATTGCAACACTTTCGATTCACTTTTTTTTTTACTCTCCAATAGGAATACAACCATCAATAAAAAATTTACTCGAATCAACAAGGCTCAGGTGGTAGGGCAGGTAGATGGTAGATTTGGTGATGTACTTCAAGAGCAAGTCGAGTGAAAGATGAATAGTTGGTTAGGTGGTAGGGCAGGTAGATGGTAGGGCTGTTGGAGTGAGCGAGTCCTTCCTCCTGTCTCCCAATTTCGTAGTGCAGGTACATGTATATGGTAGGTTCGGTGATGTACATGCATGATGGGCATTGGCGCCCTTCAAAATAGAGATTGTGAATGATTCAAGCGCAGAACGAGAGTGGCGCCCCAGGCGGCAGAAAACGGAACACTCTTACGTGCGGTGCATATGAAACCAGAGCCCTAATTAGCATAAATCCAAGATGGTCGCCACAAACTCGTCGAAAATACTGAAATATACTCAGCTTCTATTCATGCTATTGGCGCGATTTTAGTGTTTAACATATGTTTTCAAGGTCAAGAAATGCAACTGGCACATCTAAATTTATGACAAATGTCAGTTAGTTGAGTTATTGAACATCTTCCTGTTATTTATATGACGATTTCATGTATTATCGATGTGTTAGATATGGTCAATGAGAACCCCTCTCACACAAGATGGTAAACGTGGCAGGATAACCATCACATTCTGGCAGAATATCTGCATTGTTTGTTTCATTTTACTTACCAAATTTGAAGCTGATGCCTCAATCAATTCTAATCAATAATTCTAATCATTTGGCACATACTTGTATAGGGACATGATGAAGGTGTGTACACCTATGTTATTGATGCTGTTCATGCTATTGCTGAGTCTTTATGTAGGCTACTAGTATGTCTCTTGTCTCAGGATTAAAAAAAAACATATATGAAATTTAAAGCACGTCTGGGTTATTATATTATATCTGTCCTGAACCTCTGGTCCAAACTTCAATAAATCCTGTATCATGCTGTTTGTTCAGCGAGGCTATTTTATTGCTATTTTTAAATCAACCACCTGTTATCCTCTCAGCCAGATATCTGTCTTCTAGATGTCTTCCACATTTCCAGTTATGGTGTGATTTGTTCTAATCGACTGTTGCCTTGATATCGTGACGTTTCCATCTGCAGTTTGTTCCAGTGACCCGTTGCCTCGGTTTCGTGACGCTTCCAGTTGCAGTTTGCTCCAGTGACCTGTTGCCTTAGTTCCGTGATGTTTCCAGTTGCGATTTGTTCCAGTGAACTGTTGCCATGGTCTTGTGAAGTTCCCAGTTGCAGTTTGTTCCAGTGACCTGTTGCCTTGGTTTCGTGACGTTTCCAGTTGCAGTTTGTTCCAGTGACCTGTTGCCTTGGTTTCGTGATGTTTCCAGTTGCAATTTGTTCCAGTGAACTGTTGCTTTGGTTTCGTGATGTGTCCAGTTGCAATTTGTTCCAGTGAACTGTTTCAATGTTTTCTTGACTATACCAATATGGTACGTCATTTCACTTCTAGTTGCGGCATATAATAGGAGCTCAAAGGAAAAAGCCATGAACAAATTTCACACATCGAATTTTCATAATGAAGGATAATGTATGAGGAGAAAGTTTGTGTGTTGTGCCAGGAGACGATATCAATTGAACAGACAGGGTCACAGTTGACAGAAAAAGGTTCAAGAGATATCAACGATGCAAGTGAAACACGCAGAAGTGATGTACACCCAATCCTGGCGAATATGTCCATCATGATTGCCGCAAGAAGTTCACAAATACACGAGCTATAGCACAATACAAACGAAAAAACAGCGAGAATACCAAATCATTTGATGACAAACCTTCTCTGAGATCAACTGAAACTAAGTTGGGCTACTCCAAACATCTGCTGTGTGGCAATGATGATCCTTATCAAGGACGAAAGCCAGGCTTGAAACTGATGCAAGTGAGAACACTTGATTTCCAGAAGACACTCTTAGAAAAATGTACAAGAAAAGAAGATGATTGGAGTCAGAAGGTTGGAAGCAGAGCTGTCAATGATCTACATGCTGCCGATTCTGTTTACCATAAAACCAGCAGCAACAACTTCAGGACTGGGAAAAAAAATACCTCAAAAGGTTCCAGCATCAGGACGATCATTCCACTCTGAAACGCGCAAAACGAGGACGGCCACAAGATGTTGTCCAACTTTAGGCCTTTATGAGTACCATGACGGATTTGGAAAACAATGATGAGGAAACCACATCCATACATTATCTCGTACAGAAAAAATGGCTGAATATCTTTCAGACACAGATATCCCCCTTACAGTGTGATATGAAATATGATATGATATGAAACAGCAGATTGAAAAACATTTCGGAGAGAAGGTCATCATCACAGAGTTCCCAGGCAAATCAGGCATAGTCACAATGTGAAAGACGGCATCAAACATCCTTCAGGAGTTCCACTCGCATCCAAAAACAAATGACCCAGAACAGGAAAAGGAACAGGTCATCCAGACAGCTGCTAAACTCCTGAAGAATGACATGAAAACAATCCAACAGCAAACAGATGTGTACCCAACATGCGCGGCAATAACTTCCATAGATGCTGCTTGTTCATTCCTTCCCAAATCGCTGCAATCATTTCTGTCCAGCATGTTGACAGACACTGATAGCAAGATCAGGATAATGTCTATAGGGCAAGCAATGGCTGTTCGTCAGGCTGTTCGTCGTCGAACGGTATTCGCTCCACTGCAACTGGGTCATGCCATACAGCTCCACCACCATTTCCGCTCAAAATTTTTCATCGATACACTCCATAAGTATGGGTTTGCCAGCAGCTACAAAGTAATCAAATTTGAACGAAGTGTAACAGTTACTAAAGGCATAAACGTCCTAACATCTAAAGTGGCAGCTTCATCCAATGCATGGCAGATAATATTGACCATAATCATCTTAGATGGCCAAAACACCTTCCAGGGCATGGGCATCATGGTTTCCGTAACTCCTGGCACATCAACAAGTACACAGAATCCTCGAGCTTTCTTGGAGCTATTGGTCACATTATGTCAGGTTCTGGACTTCAGGATCTACTTGAAACAGTGTATGCAAGCAGTGCTGTAACACACATCCTAAGTGGGAAAGCCGTTTCCATGGCAGTCCGTGGCCATCTTCTCGTTCGAGCTGCTCTTCTGGCACTTCTTGTGCAACAGGTGTACATGGTCAACCTCCAGTCAGATCCAACAGATATGTCATAACCAGATAAACCAAAAGACAATGGACCATCCTGTGATGGATCGTCCAATGATGGCATTGCACCCGAGTGCTTAGTCTCAGAACAGGACCAATGTCTTCCTGAAGTGTTGAGAGATGCTGAGAAGCTCTATGATGACGCTACCATAGGTGACATCACAGTACAGACAGTGAATGAATCAACCTGCCTGAGATAGATCTGGAAGCAGCACGGAAAAATCCTGAAAAAAATCCTGCACAGCTAAATTATGGCTTCAGTATCTTGACATGATCGGTGTTTTGCGAGCATTCATATGAGCTGAACGAACAAGAGACTGGCAGTTACATCTGGTCACTCTCCGACAAATATTACCATTCTTAGCTGCTGCGGGACAAAACCACTACACCAAATCTGTCCACTTGTACCTACAGAAGATGGATCAACTAGAAGAGTATCACCCTGATGTGTATCAAAATTTTCTGCAAGGATACCATGTAATCAGGAGATCTGCCCAATTCTGGGCTGGATTATCCTCTGATTTGGTCATAGAACAAGTCCTGATGCGTAGCCTGAAGACCACTGGAGTGCTCACTTGTGGGTGGGGCATGGATGAGGTACAGCGCCTGGTGTGGTTGTTATCAAACAGCACCACATTCGAGATCAATCTCGCACTGCAAGAAATGTCTGCAGTTTGTTTTGTAACTAGCGAACAGCACAATCAGATCTTGCTGATGCCAGGGTGGAGCGTGATGTGTCAGACACACAAAAACTGATCACATTCTTGTCTCCCAGGAACCCCTTTTCCGGTGCGGAAGGAATGTACAGTATTGTTACAGGACTTACAGTAGAAGACACTGCTAATGCTGACTGTGCAGTCGAAGTTGGGACCAAAATCTTGCAGAACATGATCGGAGAACAATTCGAGCAACACTCCTTCTAACGAAAAGACCAAGTGATCACCCTCAGCAGTACTCATGCGGTGAAGCTCAAAGAAGATTCCATCGACATGGATCGTCAGCTTCTATTCCAGAGATTGGTGACTGCAGGATCAAGGACTGAGAATTTGACAGAAGTGTTCGAGTATGAACTTTGTACTCATCTGCCGGCAATATTTGAGAAGAGACTCTACTCTCCGACTGACAACAAAGTCGTCCCTAGCAGATGCCATGTGGCAGATGATGCCATCCGATGTAGATTCACCAGAAGGGGACTGTCAGTACGTTCTAGATGGTGCATGGCGCTCTTCTCCATAGGATCATCTGGAATTGAGGGACAATGTACAAACACATATATGTCAACTATATTCAAAGTATATCAGTGCTCACTACGGACAGGCTTGTATCGTATTTGACGGATATCCTGAGAAACCCACTACCAAAGATGTCACACACCGAAAACGAGGCTTGAAGAATACTAGTGCAGCTGGAGGGTTTAGCAGTATCTCTGGTTCCATGCCCTCACAAGGAAAGAAGGAAGACTTCCTTGCCAATGTTACAAACAAGTGGGAATTCATTGCACTGTTGTCTGATCATCTGAGCAGTTGTGGCTTTCAAGTGGAGCATGCATATGCAGATGCGGATTTTTGAGTTGATTGTTGAGATGGCCATCGCTGCTGCTGAAGAAGATGATGAAGAGGAAGACAATCGTGGTGGCTGATGATACTGATATCCTGGACTTGCTATGTTGGCATGTGAAATCATCGAATCAAAAGATATACTTCAACCCAGGACCGCGTAAAGGTGTGAACAAAAATGCCAGATGCTGGAATATTGCAGTGTTGCGAACAGTACTTGGTCCTCAGGTTTGTATACAACAAGTCGTCCTAAGTTTTGGTGTACACTGATATTGAAATTTTACTGGTATCTCAATCGCTTCAAATACCTTGCAATAACTTAACTTTGCTTTCCTCACCTTGTATTACTGCACCTAATCAGAAGTGTTCCCACTCATTTCAGGTATGCAACATCCTCTTCGTTCATGCCATCCTCGGCTGTGACACGACGTCTTCTTTGTATGGTCTCGACAAGAAGATCGGCCTGAAGTTATTGGTCTCCAATGAAATCTTTCTCCAATAAGCAGTTGTATTCTGCGACTAAAATAAGACCAAGGAGGAAATTGTTGCTCCTGGTGGAAAAGCTTTAGTTCAGATCTACAAGGGCCAACCCTCAGACACACTGAATGTTCTCCGACTTCAAATATTTCAACAGAAAGTTAGCAGCAGTACAGCACCCGTACAGCCTGAGAATCTCCCACCTTCATCAGCAGCCGCAGCTTATCACTGCCTGAGGGTGTGTCTGCAAGTGCAAGCTTGGATGGACAATGATGCAAGTATGATTCCCGAAAACTGGAGGTGGTACAGGAAAGGAAACATATGTTCTTGTCCGTTTTGACCGACAAAGAGCCAGCCCCTCCGTTTCTACCAGAAATAATCAGATGCAAGGCAGTGCACATGTCGAAAAAATGGACTGGATTGTTCTCCAGGCTGTGGCCAATGTCGGGGTGTGTGTACAAACATGACCTTGGTGGATGAGACCGAGGACGATCCAGATCTCTTCGAGTGAATGTTAATGACATTAAAGCTGAATAAGGATCAATCATATCATTGCATGCAATTTCACGTAAATGTATACTAGTACCACTTGAGAAATCATAGGCTAATAAAGGTAAGAATGCAGTACTTCCTCTCATTTCCCTCTGCAATATATTATTGCATATTGAGTCTACTTTTTCTTACCTGACATGTCGATTGGTGCGGAATAATGAAAAATTCCGCTGAATTTTACATATAGTGGTCCAATGTGAGGATAACCTCATGAAAACTTGAAAAATTACGTAATACTTACTACATCAGTCTGTCATGATTAAGTACTGTGGTATCGACTTTGCAATTTGGGGAAAAGTCCCAGGAACAAAGTAGAGCAAGTATTAACTAGCTAGTACGGCATGGGTATAAGCGACATCTAAACCTATGGATAGTGTGTGAAATAATCAGAAGCGACTCGTGAAAAAAAATTTAAAAATACCTCATAACTCAAAAATTGTCATTCAGTATTAAATTGGATGTGCTAATTGAATTCGTTGACCTTGAAAACATTATGGTTAGACATCAAAATCATGCTAATAGCATGTATAGATTAGATATGGTGATTCAGGGGTTTACGGAAAGTCTGTGGCGGCCATCTTGGATTTACGTCAATTTGACATTCTTCCACTATGTTGAAAGAACTAGATTCTTGAAATGTTGTTGATGACACATCTCCCCATCAGATGTGATATGAATCATTACTATTGCAATTTGTTTGAGGTTGAGCCCTTTTTCGTCCTGATTTCCCTAGATTAAACATACTATTTCATATATCATGATACTTTATATTCGTTTTGAAGATGCAGGGTTGGAGATTAATTGTCCCTATTATTAACACATGAGGTACTGTAGTGTTATCGGGGGGGGGGGGGGTCGGAGCAAAACACGTGCATTACGAGACCACGTGCTGGACCTAACAGATTCGGAAAATATGCATGCATATTATGTAATCTAAAGCAACTACCAACTGCATCTGACAGTAGGTCCAAATTTCGAGCGTCTGTCTCTCTTTAGACATACCATAAATGACTGTAATAATATTCATGGAACGTCAGGTCACACTGTAACTTCATATTCGAATTGTTCGAAAAGCGTACGGATATAAAAATGTAGGAGTGCATATGTATTTGGACAGTTTTGTTTGAAAACAATTCTTTTATGAGAAATAAAATACTATCACATAGGTCTACTTGCTTTGTTTGTTTGTTTTTTTTTGGCAAAATGTATCACTATCTTAGCTATATTCCAATAACTTCACAATGATAGATTGTACTTAAGCGATAACAACTAACTTCATGATGATTGTATGGAAACTGATCTCTGAGTTTTGTTGAAATAATTTATCTGGTGAAAGAAATATTTGTTTAACTATATAAAAAAAGTTGGGATGCAAGACAACACTACAAGTTCGATATTGTATTATTACAAAATTAATATTTGTCATTCTCAACAAATTGAGTAATGTGGCAATTAATGCTATTTGCTCTCTAAACGATTTTCCTCAACACCAGTTGCTTTCTCCCCTCGTCTGCAGCAGAGTGGAATGTCTCCATTATGTACTAGGTACAACAGAAGAGAGATGGCGTAACACGCACCACACACACGAAAACAGTTGACATATGACCCCGTCAGCTCTCGAACTGAACCTGGAAATTAATATACAAATGTACATGCACCCAATGAATATACTGAGTAAAACAAGATATATCACCAAGTTCGTCTGAAATAAGTTAGGGTCAATATATACTAATGGTTTTTATCTATTAATCAACAAATAATATCTAGACATATATTACCCAAGCTGTTAATAACGTCTAAACTCAACAATGATTCTGTCACGGTCTGTACCGAGTATTGGTGGTCCCAGTGAGATGCCTATGCCAGTGACGAACAGGAAGACGCCCGTGGCACTGGCCATCTGCGTGTCCTTGACCATATCCATCATTAACGGCAAAGACAGGGAGATGAACATTCCACCGAACAGCCCGAAGACCACGACATAGACGTAGAGAGCTGTGCTGTGGGGCACGAAACTGAAGACGAGGCTGGCAATGCCCGCCACGGAGAAGTTAGTCTTGACGACCACCGATTTTCGGACGAGTTTCCTGTCGACTAGAGTGCCGACTGTCACCCTGGAAACTAGCTCCACAGCGTTTGCAATCGAGACGAGTGAGGCTCCATTGATGCGGGACATACCCACCTCTTGACCAAACGGCGGTAGCAAAAATAACTGGCTGAAGTAGGCAAACGAGCCGATTGTCAAGGAGAATACCAGGACCGGGAGCCCCGGCGAAGTTAGGAACTTCCAGTATCCAGAGATCATCTGTATTATTTTCTTTCCCGGTGGCAGAGGCTTCATGGGACACGTCTCTTCACAAACTGCCAATTCCGATGATGACTTTTGGTTTGACATCTGTTGGTGCCTATTTGTGTCTTCAACAGATGTCGAGCATTTCCTCTCAGCGTGAAGTTTCCCACTAACCTCATGTAAACTATGGTAATGGCGTTCGGTATTCGATTTGACATTAAGTTCCAGCGATGCCGGTACGCTGGCACTGTACTTGATAACATTTGAATGTTTACATGCATTCAACCCGTTTGGCAATATATCTAAACTCAATGTACTCGTATGGATTTTCTTGTCGTAAAAACTATTTTCGTCAATTTTATCTGCATCCTCTGAACTGCTAGTCTGTAGTGCTTTATCTGTATTTTCATCTAGACGAACTCCAGTGTCATCTACGTCATTTTCAGCTGCTGACAATGCACGAGATCTCAGCGGACGGACAACTGCCCCGACGAGAACTGTGTTCAGCCAAACAGCTCCAAATACGACCATGGCCCCGCTGATGCTGTACTCTCGTACCAGGAATGTCAGCAACAGTGGAAGCACGAGTGTACCCAGGCTGCTACCTGAGGCAACAACCCCCGCAGCCAGAAATCGACGCTTCACGAAATATTTGCCAATCAAACTCAATATCGGTGTGTCGACCAGAGACACTGTAATGCCTAAAATATAGGAAAACATGTGTATTGTTATGTGCAATTCACGAATAATATATAATGGAGTATTCAATCAACCGAAAAAAATACTATTCCAGAAAAATCAAATAGGTTGGTTGAAGAGATGACTACATAAATATACGAAAACATGTACATTGTACCTGCCAAACCGTAAGTGAATATGGCACCCTCCAGTGTTGGCATTGACCCGGTGACGGCTATGGACACAGTGGTCACGATAGACAGACACATCACAATAATTCGTTGGGACTTCAAACTCACGTGATCGCCGATATATCCTGAGATAGGTGCTGAAATAAGCTCAAACAATTTAACACAAACAAGAAGTTTCCCCCCAACATTTTGCGAATAGAGGTTGGCCTATGCTCTTGCTGTATTCACAAAATACTGTATGATATACTGGATTCATTGAGTGGGCCGGGTAATTGGACCCAATCAAATATTCATATATACATTGTATAAGTGTGAAAATACGTTTCCCAATTAGCAACCATATAGAACAGAGCATTTGCCGCGCTTTATACCGATGAGAGTAGTCAGGAAGCTGAATGAGAAGCCGAGCCATGATGTAGCCACGGGTCCGCGGTTGTAGCGGTCCAGGAACTCCAGATATATCACCCCGAACGACTTGAGTGTGCCCGCCACCAGCGCATTCCAAAACGTCATTGCTAGCGTATAGAGAACATGATAATGGTGTATTATCAGAAATACATGCATAACGAGAGCTCTCGTTGGAGTCATGCTGACTTGATGTATTTGAAAATATTCACCTTTCAATATGTAATGTAAATATGTGTTTCCAGTAAATGCTGGCTGGGATCAAGGTGGGAGTACGGGTAATTATCCATATAGTGCCAGTATATATTTTGTACGTACCAACTAGAACGATCCAAGCCCATCCTTTATCCACAGTTCCGTACACGGGGACCTTCTGACCAGTTCGCCGGTCCTCCCTGGTCCCACTCTCTCTGCTTCCCAGCTGTGACATCACCTCAGGCCTAGGAAACCGCTAGTACTCAGACCTACAACAGACGGACCATGTGCACATAGGAGTACATCTAGACCATAACGTCACACGGCAACGATTAGGCCTACATGTATATTATCCCATGGAGAATAATAAATTACACGATAGACAGGAGAGTGTCTGATGCCTGGTTGGATTTTTTCATATATGCAATCTTCATTTTGTCAGATTACATGACAGTCCAGTTGCGCAAGACGATACATCCTTGTCACCGGTGGCGATAGAACGTCTAAATAATCAATCAATTACGACACAAGGATGTCCCACATGTATGCACGATTTGGCAGTACAAAACAATACCTAGTACATATATTGGACAATGTCACATGATCTCAATAAATTTGTTTGAAATGCGTAGGCCCCCCTAATTCCTATAACATGTGTTCAAGTTTGTGAATACTGTGACGTGAACGCATACCGAACTACATAACTCCAGACAGACTTAGCTCGCAAAACTTCCAACACTAAGATCTTTGGTCGGTTAGTCTGAACATTGATGACTAATGGACCTTTTCACAGAGGCCTCTCGGAGACAATGAATATTCGGCAATCGTCGGGTTATTCCGTCAATTCAAACTAACCACTGAAGAATGCTCGCTCGCACGTGCGTGTCATGGCAACCTAAAACCACGTTCGTGAAACTCCGTGGCCTATGACCACCCTTTGAACCCCTACCACCGTAAAGAATATAAGCGTGCAATCTACTAGTAGCACGTGGACATATATTAGGCTACATAATTCAAAATAGCGTGGTAGATGTTTTGGCATGAAAATTTGTAAATCAAATCTATTGCGTATCAGATTTTTAATGATACTGAATTTAACACATTGAATACAATGTTCCGTAGCCTCGAATAAGCCTTCATTCATTCACGTGTGGAAAATAGGCTACAAATCATCATTACACAGCAGACTTAACCTATTATCCTGATAATAGCCTATTTGTTCTTCTGATTTTCGTGTACATGTACTTCGTGAATAATGACGTGAAAACACGGCAGGAAAATTATGCACACTGTTGCCTAGTTCAGCCCAATAACAGAGTCAAGTGCTAGTCCCTTCCTGAGCCAACAACCGCTATCGTCCGACACCCTGTCACCGTGGGTCAGGATGAATGAACTTATTTCAGAACAAAACATGTTTTGAATCCATGTACGGCGGCCCAATGCCCATTATTCATGCCTGAGTTAAGAGTAATTTTGAAATCAGTTTCATAGTTAGTAAACAGTTATTTTCAGTTATGAAAATAGTTTCTAGCGAGGCACAAACCCTTTACACCTGGCACAAACCTTTCTAGCAGGGCACAAATGTTTTTAGCAGGGTGCAAACCTTTCTAGCATGGCGCAAACCTTTTTAACATGGCACAAACCTTTATAACAGAGCACAAACCTTTTTAACAAGGCACAAACCTTTATAGCAGGGCGCAAAACTTTATAACAGGGCACAAACCTTTTTAACACGGCACAAACCTTTATGACAGGGCACAAACCTTTTTAACACGGTACAAACCTTTTTAACATGCCACAAACCTTTATAACAGGGCACTAACCTTTTTGGCAGGGCGCAAACCTTTATAGCAGGGCATAAACCTTTATATCACAGCACAAAGCTTTACAGCAAGGCAGAAACCTTTATAACGTGGCACAAATCTGTTGCTACGTAAATATCTGTGATATTTTGCGGTGGAGATGTTTCAAGGTGATGTTTCGGGATATAGGTTATCAAATATTTGGTGTCTCTATCCCATGAATAAGTGGGATATCACAGAATATTCACTGTCAAAATCGAACATGATGCATTTCTGGATGGAGAGTGTGCACTTCATGTGAATTGTTTCAGGAAAACTACTCGGAGTGTGGTTTTGAACAGTATACCAAATTTTTCGTTATATATCACTTTATCAGGTAACCTTCAAACATGTACATATTTCATTACACACCTGCTAGTTTTTTTATCGTTGATGTATGCAGCTTCGCTTCGAAAGTTGCTGTTTACGACTTTTACATGCCACTCCGCGGACTTTTACGAACCTCTCCGACCATTTACGACCCCCTAGATTACCCCCCCCCCCCCCCCCCCGTGTAGACTGCTGATCAATACGAAGGCCTACTTGTAGCCAACCTCCTCTCCACATCTTACCCTGTTGGCTCTTAGAGTCTATGATTCCACGTGTTCAGTACAGATTCCACGTGTTCAGTATTTAACTCATACACCGTTGCAAGAAAGGATCAGTAGTCTCCACACGTGGATCTATCTCAAAAACTATAGTAGGTCCCGATCATACACATACATTACAGTAACTCGACAGAATTCCGTTCAGACGCATTTAGGTAACTGCACTAGCACATGTACATGTATGGACCTCTTTTTTCATACCATTTGCTGAACATGCTTTTGTATCCGTGCGATTGTATTTGTTGATATTGCCATAGAAGTGGATATTGCATTTGTATGGACGCGATGTCACAGGAACAGTCGCTCACCATATGTTGTCTATCTGTCATATTACTGCTATGAGTGTGTAGTCTATACCACAGTAGTTCTATGTGCTTCAGTCCAGTTCTGTCGGTCCGGGCTCGGTGTTCCATATCGATCGATGAACGTTGTTCTTATTTTTGGAACAGATACCTGCCAGCAAAATGTAGACCGCCAATGCAAGACTAACATGTATGCTGCCCAACAAGGCCCACTGAATCCGACTTTTTAATACATATGGAAACAAGGGCCACTGGCCTCAAAGGAAGAGCTTCGAAAATGTTTGCACAGAACTATTTAAAAACCCTTGAATACTGTATTTGATTTGGTACATATACATTATGTTGTGGCCATATTGTAACTCTACTGGGCAGAATCCATACCTTGTTGAGCCAAAAAATTTGTCATGTATCTTGTCACGTTTCTTGCCATGTAACTATTTTTATTGTAATCAATAATAGACTTAACTAGTAAAACTAATGATAACCTTTTCGGTTAGTCATGACTGGATAGAACTTTTTAGGGCCCGGACGAGTCGGAAATTTCCGACCCGGGTACCTGTGTCGTCTGACCCGACCCGTCCAAATATCAAAATTTGAATGATACCTCACCGAAACAATTTGTAACACGACGTCGTAAACGCCAGACATTGATCTTTGACACATATTATTTGTTTTGTCAGTAATTACCGGTCTTTTCAAGTATGAGAAAGATCACAATGTCATGACCTCATAAAACTATCGTTTTTTCCTGATGATTTTCTTGTCATTCTTGTGATTTTTTACTAGAGTTTATCACAAATATTCAAAACTTTATTCGTTATTAAAACTTTATTTGTTCTCAAATACGGGTAACGAAATTCCGATCCAGGTAATTGTATGACCCGCCCCGAATTTGGGTACCTGTCGACTCGTCTGGGCCCCAGAACCTTCACATCATGAGTGGTGGAATACCGCCACTAACACATAATTATTATGTTGTCGTTTCAACTTGTTTTTCAGTTTTGCAATACAGTGGGGTCCTTTAGTCTCAAACCACCCTGAAAATATCACCTTTTCTAAAACCTATAATTAAAATATAATTTATTTCATCTAAGTTATCTGTTTTTTGTTCTTTCAGTCACTCTCATGTATGTAAACACAATTAACATCAGATATTCAGAAAGTTTGATTGTGCAACATAAGAATATTTGATCAATTTTGGGGTAAAAACCATTAAATTTGAATGTTTTTAAATTTGCTTAGGAAAAGTGATGGAATGCGAAAATCAATAGGATTGGGGTGCAATGTGGTTGGTAATTGTGTGTTCGTCAATATCAGTTTCATTGCAACCTCTTATCTTAATGTGTTTCACAAAATTAAGACAAGTTGGTGACATATAAATAAATATATTACATTTTCGTATTTATTTAAGTTTGTTGGTAAAATTTGTTGATTTTACCGAAATAAACCTTCTGGTATCATTTTGAGATACATGTTTATAAATATAAACAGAGGATTCAGCATTCAGCATAAACAGAGGAGTCCGCGTGTAATAAACACAGTCTTCTATTGTGCGTTAATTATGACACACTCAAGGTGGTCTAAGACTTTTGGACCCCACTGTAGCATACTGTATCTATATATTGTGCGGAATGTATATCCAAAACTTTGAGTGCATATGATTGCAAGAAAACACTGTTTCAGTGAAGATCAAAACGGGAGTGGTGATGGGTATGAAACGGTGACATACAAAAAAAAAAAACGGTCGGAACACACGTCTCCTTGGATTATTATCGCTATTAACTTATTACATTAACCATGCTTAGGTACCCGGGCGTCATTTTCCTCCCAACGGGCCCCGGGCCCTCCCAATTAGCCACAGTTGAATAGCCTGTTGTGGTTCCAAGTGGCACTTTCAAGAATGTAAACAAAAGAAAGATTTCAAAAAAAAAAAAAAAAAAAAACATCATATAGGAAGAGCCCTGCTCTTCCTAAAAAGAAGAACAACCACAATAAACTAAATGTAGGCTAGCTCCAACTTTCCTAAACCGACACGAAGATAACGTGACAACTGAAGTTGATGAAAAAATTGAAAAAGTGTGGTTATCGTCGATTGATATTCCTAATATTATACATATAGTATTTCGAACGTTTTCGAAGCGGCTACAGTCGCCAACCAAGTTTTGAAATAGTTCGAAACCAGCGTCTGAAGTCTAGATCCATTGTATCAAGCCATTGTATCGCCATGGATCACATCGCAGGATCATTGCACATGATCATTGATCATTCCATCAACTGTAATTTACTCTCACTAATCTAACTCATGTGAATGGTCATCCACCATTTAAATTACCGTATTTCAAAGGCGAAATTAATACATGGCGAAATTTCATACATAATTTCATAGACATAGAACAGAGATGGACTGCCAACTCTGATATCAATCTCTCTGTTTGTAGTTATTGAACTTGAGGTCACAAAAGGTCAGAGGAAGAGGGTAGTTTCACTTCCGTTGTTAACCTATAACGTCGTATTGCCATTGTTCAATCTTGACGATCTTCTGAGTGATGATGTCACGTACGATATTTGACGCATTTTGACAATTCAATTTTCCATGAAAACGCCAAACCGGAAATAAAGTACCCCTCTTCCTCTGGACGCAAGCTCAAGGTCACAGAGTACGAGTTGGCAGTCCATCTCTGTTCTATGTCTATGATAATTTATAGTATTTCTCATACCCTATATATCAGTTCTGGACAAACATCAATTGACCTATCGCCAAACCCATTTGTCCGAGTCTTTTTACGCCATTCACGACGCATTCTGCAAAACGTTATTATTGGCCAAAGAGAAGTTTGCTGACGTAATTTGTGAAACTCGGACAACTTTTGGGGGCTTTGGCGATAGGTCAATTATGAAATCATTCAATACTGACAAGTTCAAGATAAGGAACAGATGCATCACATGTGACTTCCAATATGCTCAATGTAACCCATATTCACGTTTTTGTCTCAATAAACAATTAACAATGTATGCATCTTGATGAAGCCATAACCTTGATCTGAACATTCACTTACGCTGAGGTCAAGCTTTAGGTCACCAAAAGATAACCACACATGAATTTATATGTGCTCGAACCCAACCTCTGTATTCAAACATTTTGTCTCCAATGGCCGATTCACACGACGTCTTGGGTTAACATAACCTCGAGTTTGAGCAGTAAAGGGTATTTGACGTAAGTTCAAGATCACCAAAGCTGCATCACATATAATACGTTGGTCCCCAATGGCCTTAGACATGTTTCCAGAAAATAAGGACACCAAAATGGGCCCATTTTATTAGCCCTAAATAACTAATAAAATGGGCCCATTGTTTAAAAGGGAAAACCATCACAAAGAGATATTTTCATAAGGAGTATGGTAACAAAAATTACACAGGAATATTCAGCACAGACTCTGAGATTTCGTTTAAGGTGCGGTATGAGCACAGTAGTGAGCTATGGTTTATTTGAGTTGGTGCTAGGGGCCCCGGTCGCCGGCCGATGCGAACACATCGGTGGTTCTCACCGATGTTCCGGCCGCCGGTAACTTTTTTCAGGTATCTTTTACATATCTCTCAAGTGGTCATGAAAGCACCGGGCATTGGCAGATCACCGGTGGACACCTATCCGGACATCGTACACTGACCGGCCGGCATACGTAGGAATGGGGGAGAATGTGTACCTGGATGCCTACGGGAGACCAATCGGGCACCTAGCAGGCATCGGCCGGTGACCCACTGACGTCCGGACGGTTCTTCCCTGGCGGCCGAAACATCGGCCGATTGCCGGTCGGGTGCCTGAAAGTCTGCCTCCGATATATAAAGGCAGTCGGTGGTTGCCCGCCAGTGAATCAGATTACTTTTGAAAGTGTGTGAGCATGTAGATATTCCAATAAAGATTTGGAATTTTTTGGTTTATACCACTTCTAGAATTGATGGTTTCACAGTACCTTCGGAGACCCTGTTTAATCTGTTAATTGTAAACAATATAACAGTTAATAAAATTATTATTACATCGCTTAGACAAAAATTAATAGACAATCAATTAATAAACAAATTAATAGACAAAAAATTAATTATGAAAAATTAACTAAAAGACAAAAAAACATTAATAAAAAAAATTAGACAAATAGCTGTGCTCGTTTATGTAGGCCTACAGTTTTATCCATAACATAATGGGTATCGACCGCCCAACCAATCAAGCCCTACCGGAGATCCCACGGTACCCTACTGATAACTGCTAGGTGACCCTCCCGTGTGTACAAATCGGCCGAACAACGGAAAAGCACCTCCCGCACATTCATCGGTGCCTGGCATGATACCCTGCGTTGACTGTTTCGTATGTCAAAATCGATCGATAATCTGAAAAACACCCACCGCACATCCATCGGCGCATGACAGGATACCCTGCGGTGATCGCCTGGTGAGCTACTCATATCAATCGGCCGATAAATTTGGTCGATCCCGTCGACGCCCGGTGGGCACATGGAGGAGCTGTGATCGGTCGCCGGTAGGTGTGATAACGATTAACAGGCGATGTCATTTTTTCTACCGGTCGCCGCAAGAAAATAACTCTGCGTTATTTTCTTCCGATGCCTCCACCGACGTGTCTACGATGTCCGATTGCTGCCCGATAGTCACGGATGACCCTCCGGCGCTCGGTGGGTGACCGGCCGAAAAGGCCAAATTTCAGCCTTTTCTCGCATCGTAACCACATCCGAGGAGGCCTCGGTGCAAATGTGACTTAGGCATCAGCCAATGAGAGGGGTTAGATCACCATGGTGAAAGTCGAATACCGCACCTTGGTCAGACCAGAACGGTCCTCTCATTTCCAAAGAAACTGTCGAGGATCATGATCCAGTGCAATGCCAGTTTTTTTGTTTTTTGTTTTTGCACCAGGACTTGAATTCTACCACTGGGAAAGCCAACCAGTTGAGACCCCCAAACCGGCAACAGCCACACACTACAGCATTACCAACATCACAGGTGAGAAAGGATTATCAGACCCGACACTTAAACATATACCCGTGTACATGGTAGGACTCACCATCAGGTGTGATGTCAACCGACGAGATTATGCCCGATTTCCAAGAGGATATAGTGGCTGAGGCCCAAGTAGCTCACTGTAATCTACTAATACTGTATTGACCACTGGAGGAATGCCAAATTTAATCCGTCGACACATTTTTAATCTCCATTGAATTTAGAAGAGTTTACTGTGACATACAGTTTAGAGTATCCTGTGATAGGCCACATGGTGGACCGTGGCGGCCATGTGTGCTTAGGCCCCGAACACACAGATCAGAGCTTTCATCTTGTCTTATAAGCCACAGAATAATCAAACAGCACAAAGTCACTTTTGACGAGTGGCAGAAGGCAACTCTGGCGTCAACACTGAATACCTGAAGAGAACCAAATCAAGACCAGCAAACAAAGCCAACATCCATCAACAAACTCAGATACATAACCTACCGTATTGGTCCTAATAGTAGCACGGCGAGCCAAAGCAAGACCTCTTGCAGCAGCGCGCGCAAAAATGACTTCAAATTCAGTGTCAAAATTAAGAAAATCACTGAAATATACACCTATAGCCTTCAATCCCCTTTATTATGATTCAAATAACATAAACAAGTGGATTGGAACACTCCAAGATCTTATTAGAAAGATATTTAAGTCAGTTACAAGGTTACAGAAATCGAATATTTTGGGGGAAAAGAAGGGGGCGCTCTACTATTAGGGCGCGTGCCACTATTAGGACCAATACGGTATTCCCAGATGACTGCACACTGTGACAAGGCTGTCACAACGAATACATCCTAAACTAGCTGTTTGTACCATAGAACACTGGAACCACCACACTACTGAATTACCCTAGAGAGCCAAATCAAGACCAGCAAACAATACCAACATCGATCAACAAACTCGGATACATAATCTATTCCCAGATGACTGCACACTGTGACAATGCTGTCACAGCGAATACATTTACATCCTAAACCAGCTGTCTGTGTACCAAAAGAACACTGGAACCATCTGACTCCTAAATCAATATCTAGCATTCACAGACTTCACTGCATGTGTGGAGTCTGGATGGAGTTCAGAGCATGTGTGGAGTTCAGTCACAAATCTCAAACAGCCTAGTCATGAAGACGAGGAAGATTAGGTGCATTCCGTTCAACCGCTACAGCATTCATCGTCTACCCAGATACAAAACCGGGATGAGCAAATCCACTTCTTCAAGAGGCTGCACTCACCGAGTTTCTACCAAGGATGTCTGCTCATTCTGCAAGTGGGGAAACTGCATGTATGCAGGTTCAGGAATGGGCTCCTGGTATATACATGGAAAGAAAGCACCGCGTGGCTGCACCCTCTGCGAGGACAAATTGTGACGCTTTCCACCCAAAAAGGTGCCGAAGCTCCAAACAAGATATGTTGATGGTAAATCTACTGAATCGGCTCAGTCGTCAGAAAGGGACAGTTCCGGAGCAACAGTATGATGCCACAGGGATCACCCAGCTGTTTGGAATCCAGCATACACCTTTGCCGACACGAACAACGAAGGCTCATCGATGTCGACAATCATGACGATAGCACACAGACCTGTTACTGGTCTGTGTTTGAGTTTGGGGGGTCGACAATCGCGTCGATACGGCAGCTTTTCTATCGACAAGATCTGTACATGTACTGTATGGCTCGTTGGTGTCGACTTTCACGCCATTGATCATAGCCCACAGACTTGGTATCAACATAGTCTGGTTGCACATTGATGTTGACAATAGCGTCGATGGACCACAAACGTGGTACTGCTATCTAGTTGTGATGATTTCTATATCAATAGTTGCCAGAACTAATTGATGCTAGTCTTCGAATAAGCTAGCATCATCATGATTATCAGTAATTAATGTTTTTACCCTTCCCAACAGCGATATCATATGTTCCATACTAGAATTTCACCAGAAAGAGTTTGTTTTTCGAAACAATGTCACATAACTACGGCCCAAGTATCATACGCTGCGCCTTATTACTACTCGTCCATTAATGAGTGCCATTTAATCCGTCTGTCACCTTTTTAATCCTCATTGAATATAGAGGAAGGCGCAAGATATGATACTTGGGCCATAACTACTGCCATTTGTTATTTTGAAAATTATTTGTCTGCAAAAATCTGCTGGTGGCATAATTTGCAAGTGCAAGCCAAGGTATGACCAGGTCATCTCCTACATGATATTAAATAACAGACTTCTGTACAATGAAGTGAGAAGTTTTTGAAGTGATGTCTCTGAGCTCTTTGATCACCAAAATAGGTTGATCTCTGTCTTACAATGGAAGTTTAGGTGTGCGTGTATATCGGGGGGGGGGGGGGGGATGAACAAATCATTTATTCTATTCATTGTAGACATCACCAATTTAAACTAAAACATTAACAGTATTTTGAACAATATTTCACAGGAAATTAGAATATGTGGCATGTATATACAATGAACATATTAATAGTACAGACTACAGATTCATCTCATATTTATTCAATCATATATATTTGGTCTTTTGCCTGTGTAATATCTTTGAGATTTTGTAATATGAAAGAATTTATGTCTTTATGCTAATCTGACTGAAAGTTTGTGTGAAAATGCTGTCCTGATTTAAAGTAAACTAATGTTAACCTAATCAACCATATTTTTCCCGTTAGAGCAAACCTATAATACAACTTATTTGTACATGTAAATAAAATAACGCACTGAACTAGTAAAACTAATGTTAACTTAATCAGCAATATTCTTCCAGTTATAGCAAACCTGTTATTATATATTTGTTCATGGGGAAAAAAATAATGCACTGAAGTAATAAAACTAATGTTAACTTAATCAGCAATATTTTTTCCAGTTATAGCAAACCTATTATTACATATTTGTACATGGGAATGAAACAATGCACTGAACTAGTAAAACTAATGTTAACTTAATCAGCAATATTTTTCCAGTTAGAGCAAACCTATTATTATATATTTGTACATGGGAATAGAATAATGCACTGAACTAATAAAACTACATGTAATGTTAACTTAATCAGCAATATTTTTCCAGTTTTAGTGAACCTATTATTATATATTTGTACATGGGAATAAAATAATGCACTGAACTAGTAAAACTACATGTAATGTTAACTTAATAAGCAATATTTTTCCAGTTTTAGTGAACCTATTATTATATATTTGTACATGGGAATAAAATAATGCACTGAACTAGTAAAACTAATGTTAACTTAATCAGCAAGATTTTTCCAGTTATAGCAAACCTATTATTATACATTTGTACATGGGAATAAAATAATGCACTGTACTAGTAAAACTAATGTTAACTTAATCAGCAATATTTTTCCAGTTATGGCAAACCTGTTATTATATATTTGTACATGGGAAAAAAATAATGCACTGAACTAATAAAACTAATGTTAACTTAATCAGCAATATATTTCCAGTTATAGCAAACCTACTATTATATATTTGTACATGGGAATAAGATAATGCACTGAACTAATAAAACTAATGTTAACTTAATCAGCAATATTTTTCCAGTTATAGCAAACCTATTGTTATATATTGGTACATGGGAATAAAATAATGCACTGAACTAATAAAACTAATGTTAACTTAATCAGCAATATTTTTCCAGTTATAGCAAACCTGTTATTATATATTTGTACATGGGAATAAAATAATGCACTGAACTAATAAAACTAATGTTAATTTAATCAACAATATTCTTCGAGTGAGAGCAAACCTATTATATACAATGTATTTGTACATGTATAAAATAAAATAACACACTGAACTAATAAAACTAATGTTAACTTGATCAGCAATATTCTTCCAGTTAGAGCAAACCTATAATACAATTTATTTGTACATGTATTAGTAATTAAAATAACACACTGAACTAGTAAAACTAATATTAACTTGATCAACAATATTCTTCCAGTTAAAGTAAACCTACAATACAATTCATTTGTACATGTATTTAATAGTAAATAAAATATAACACTGAACTAGTAAAACTAATGTTAACTTGATCAACAATATTCTTCCAGTTAAAGTAAACCTACAATACAATTCATTTGTACATGTATTTAATAGTAAATAAAATATAACACTGAACTAGTAAAACTAATGTTAACTTGATCAACAATATTCTTTCAGTTAGAGCAAACCTATAATACAATTTTATTTGTACATCTATCAGTAAATAAAATAACACACTGAATTAGTAAAATTAATGTTAACTTGATCAACAATATTCTTCCAGTTAGAGCAAACCTATTACATTTTTATTTGTACATGTAAATAAAATAACACACAGAACTTGTAAAACTGATGTTAACTTAATCAGCAATATTCTTCGAGTGAAAGTAAACCTATTATATACAATGTATTTGTATATTAAAAGTGTTGGAATTATTTAATCACACTGTTACTAGTGAAACTAATGTTCACAATATTTTCAAGTTAATATTATTACTCTACTAACTCTAGTGATAAATTTGTATTGTTCTTATTATGTTCTTTTTGTATTTAATATCAGAACTAGAAGAACATAACAAGAGTTAACCAAAATACATTGTATACATTGTTACTTTGTACATTGTATGTCCAATAAACATTTTGCACAACCCACCTACCCCAGCAAAGTTCATTATGAAGGCAGAGATCAGCCCCTTTTAAGGCCAGCGGTGATCAAAGGGCTCAAACAGACAAGGCTCACAGGAGTCTCACTCCGATGCACACTAATAATGTGTGATTGAACTTAGGGGATGGCCTTGTTACAAGTCATAAACAACCTTGGACTTGTGAAAATAGTATATCCCACCTAGCAGATTCCATTTATGTTTGATGGTAATTAAAAAACAAACAGCACTGATCTGACATCATGGTATATTGCATTACAGTGTCAGAACGGCTGGGGTTTCCTTTTTGTTATAAATGAGACAATGTTTGTGGATAGACCCATCAGTTTCACTACAGTGAATCATATTTTAGATCAGAATAAGACTAGGTGAAAAGATTTCTTTAAGGAATTTTCTTATCTAGTACAAATGCAGATTCTGGCTGGAGTAATATTTAGCATGCATGACTTATTATTCCTAATACAACTATGTATACAAGATATGTCACGGTGTGCTATCGACGCGATTGTCGACATCGACGAGCCATCTGATCCTGTCGATAGAAAAGCTGCTCTATCGACACGATTGTCGACATCGACAAACACCCAGATATCATCGATAACAGTTCTGGGGGCTATCGTCACGATAGAGACACTGCTGTATCGACGCTATTGTCGACATTGACGAACCCCAGACTTCGTCGATAGCCCGGCTGTGTTCTATCGACGCTATTGTCAACATCGACGAGCCATCAGATCCCGTCGATATGAAGGCTACTGTATTGACATGATTGTCGACATCGATGAACCCCCAGACTTCGTCGATAACAGGTCTGTGGGCTATTGTCACGATTGTCGACATCGACGAGCCATCAGATCTCGTCGATATCAAGGCTGCTGTATCGACGCGATTGTCGACATCGACGAACTCCCACACTCCGTCGATAACAGGTCTGTGGGCTATCGTCACGATTGTCGACATCGACGAGCCATCAGATCCCGTTGATACAAAAGCTGCTGTATCGACACGATTGTCGACATCGACGAACCTCCAGACTCCGTCGATAAAAGGTCTGTGGGCTATCGTCGCGATTGTCGACATCGACGAGCCATCAGATCTCATCGATAGGTAGGCTGCTGTATCGACGCGATTGTCGACATCGACGAACCCCCAATCTCCGTCGATAGAAGGTCTGTGGGCTATCGTCACGATTGTCGACATCGACGAGCCATCAGATCTCGTCGATAGGTAGGCTGCTGTATCGTCATGATTGTCGACATCGACGAGCCATCATATCCCGTCGATAGCATAGCTTGTGTCGTCCCACCAAACGTCGATAGGTAGGCTGCTGTATCGACGCGATTGTCGACATCGACGAACCCCCAGTCTCCGTCGATAGAAGGTCTGTGGGCTATCGTCACGATTGTCGACATTGACGAGCCATCAGATCTCGTCGATAGGTAGGCTGCTGTATCGTCACGATTGTCGACATCGACGAGCCATCATATCCCGTCGATAGCATAGCTTGTGTCGTCCCACCGAATTTTGGTGTGTCCGCGAAATTTTCGTGGAAGTTACCATGAAGAAGTAACCCTTTGAATTATTTTAAGGTATCTATCTTTCCCCGAATTTTCAGACAGATTGAACTTTAAAGATAAAAATATGGATGGACGGACGACGGACGCTATGCCAAGACAATAGGTGATTGGATCATACGTGTGGTAACCTGAAGAGCTTGAGATCCTGTAAAACTAACCATGCTGAAATGGAACGCATACCTGTATCATCCATCAGAATGAAAACACAAAATACTTCTAGAACTATCAAAAAAAAGTTAAGCAAGGTAGACTATGGAATCGGCACTCTGACTGATGCAAAAACAGGTCCATCCTCATCAGTGACGAACATCTGTGAACACAGTACATGTAATCATGGGATAAAACTATATGTATCACATCTGATGTGGTCTAACCTGTGTGATATCGAAACTCAGACAACAGACCCCACCAGCATCATCATCAGCAAGCAGGTGTTGGCTATTAGGTATGTCACACCCATGACCAAGACCCTTCAACAGCCTTTCTGCACAACTGAGGAACATGACTAACAGCACCACACATTCAAAAGGACATTGGATACATTTCTAGCAACCATCGCTGAGGAACCGCATGCACTTCCCAAGGGAGAACAGATTTGAACAATCCTTGCACATGGTAACCAATTTCGCCCCTATTCTCACTGCAGGAAGGGGTTTATCATCGGAGTATCTGACCAGGGTGACAGCCACCCATGGCCACCTGAGGAATCTCCTGAAGACCATCACATTCATCACAAGTAAATAAGTTAATAAATGACTAGGAGATAATCTGTCAATGTCTATCAGAATCATATGGTGTGAAGTGTGTTATGATAACCGGTAATGCAAAGATTTGTCATAAATATTTATTTTGTATAAAATTAGCAATACGATTCAGTGTATTATTACAATACATTCAAATGTTAGAAATCTCACAAGGTTTATGCTAGGGTAATGCATGCACTTGCAAAACTATTTTCATATCAAATATTGTCATGTCACATATTTACAGCAGCATATTAACCCTTTATACAATGCCAATCCTCAAATGGCATCAATTACCCACACACTGTACACATTTTGTGTGCATGTAGGTTTCTCACACAATTGTTGATTTTTGCCAGTGACCATACACATGATAAACTTGAGCTATACAATGATTCTAAACAAATACCTTTACAAATTGAGATTCCACACATATTTGATTACTAGTATGATATGGTATGATTATATCAAACTATCTTCGTGAAAGCACTGACGGTATTTTGTTTGATGCAAGGAACAGACACGATTACAAACCATAGAACTCCTTGTGAAAAGGCCGGAGAACACAGGCTTAGGAATGTTGATTTCATACCTGAGAAATACACACAAACTTATAATGGCTGCCACAATGAAAAAAATTACAAGAAAAATATAGATTCACATGTTTCTCACTTTGACAATTTCATACATCATAAACTATGAATATGGGATTGCAAAAATTTCGGTGGGACAATTCTGTATAAATTGTAGAAAGTAAGCCGAGTATAGTTAAGAATTGCATATACTAAATAAACAATATCAAAGATAAACCTATGCAAAAATTACATCTAAAGCATTGAATCTCAACAAGACAAATACAATCTGTAATTCTCACAATATTTGCTACAAATAATAGCATTTAGGTATAGCTTAGCTTCATATTTTAAACGAGTATTCTACTAAAATACTTCCTCTGCATGAACGTGTATTTGATTAAAAGACACGTTTTTGGTCACGATATCAACCTTCCCAAATATGGGATGGAATTGTAAGTTGTAAAACAATCAATCACTGTTGTATCACAATCAAATTTTGGAATGTATGGTAAGCATAAATATACTCGATGGATTTTGTGAAATTTTACAAAGGTAAATAATATACTAAACACAGAAAGACTGCCTAGATTTCCACAAGCATTCACATGTGCACATACTGTTAAACATTGACCCTGCTATGACAAATTGAGCAGAAAAAAACCCTTGAATATACATATACATTCTTCTTCTTTCAATCAGAGCCAAATACAGGTAACATTAACTCATGAATAAATGTACATATTGATCTGACAACAATAAGAGCGCACAAGCCTTAGCTTGTTACATATTCATATATCTTCAATAACAATACTAACAATATTATTACATCCCAGTTAGTATTGCAACAATAATGGCACAATCAATTGCAACAAATCAGATATTCACACCACCTTGCAGATTCACACTTGAACATAACAACGTCACAAACATAATTCTCTAACAGTAGCCACCTATCTATGAACCTGTCCCGCATGTTTTACAGCACTGGGGATCACAAGATGGTGGCGTTCTCGGGGAAGTTGTTGTCGCGCGTGGAGCTGCTGCTGCCACTGGTGTTGTCCGTGTCACGGCTGGCAGACGTGGACGGAGATATGTCCACGTGTTGAGTGCGACGGTCAACGCTAAAACAAAACCAGGTGTCTCAATTAGATATTTGCACTGTACAGTAAACATACTGATTTTAGCAGTTCATTTGTTTTGTGGACTTTGTGGAAAGGAAAATAGGGCAAAATTGGATTTCTGTATTTATTACATATTCAAGTTAATAATGGCAGTATATAGTGAGACAAATACCCATGTCAGTGCACTGTACTAAATAGTTTGATCTCCAAGTTTCGGCACAAATATTGAGTGTTGTGCATTTTTTACCTCTGGTAGATGGGGTTGACGGAGGCGACAGGTTCGTCGTCATGGAGATCACTGTGAGGGGGGAGGCGTCCGACCTGTGTGTGGTAGATTGGCCGGTTGTGGCCGTCCATACGGTAGCTCAAGTTAACTTCCCCCATCTCCTGGATAGGCTCGTCAGGTGGCACATACATAGCCAGGCTCTGCAATGAAAATATCCATGTCATATATGATCAGGAAGCCCTTGATAAGGACTACTTTGGGATTGTGTTATTATTATACACATTATATTATTGTAGAACAGTAAAACCCCCGACGACAATGTTTCCATGGCCTAACCTGAGTCTCATACTCCTTCAGGAAGCTGGGCGGGTCGAGGAACACAGGGTCCGTGGCATAGCGAGGCGGTGCTGATGCTACAGACTGGCTACCTGCCCCTGCTGTCGTGTAATACTGCTTCTTCAGGTAACGCCGATATCTGAAGGGAAATGCGCAAAGTTTACATTGCATGATTAATTGATCAAAATATGTTCAGTAGTCCCAGACATTCAAAGGTTTATAAGTTATAATATGATCACTTTACCATAAAACCATCATTAACTAAGCCTTGCCAAGACTGCAACGAGCAGAGCCTCTAGAGTTATTAGTCATTCAATAAATAACACACTTCTATGATTGTGTAAAACATATTTCAGGCAACACAAAAACTTCACAACACAAGATAAGAGAGTGAGCACCAACCTGCTGTGACTGAAGCAGATGACGATCATGCCGATGACGGAGAAGAGGATGATGATGCCTGCGATGACGACGAGTGCGATCCAGGCGAGGTCAGAGCTCTCTGTATACTGGGACGAGGTAGACCCCGCCACCACCCCCGGGCTCTGTATGATCGTCACGGAGCCCAGGTCAGACAGGCTGAAACTGTCCTTGATCTGGTTCTGTGCCGAGCCGTTCAGGAACAGGCTGTAATGGGAGATATACTTTCTGTGAACTATTTTAGAATCTTAAGAGATTCAAAGTATAAGAAACGTGTATACATATGTTCAGTTGAAATTTGTGTTTTGGGAGGGTTTGTTCTCAAACTCACGCTGCCACGGTTTCCCTCTCCTGTAGTCTGAGAGTTTTAGGATCTGTTGCCACAAACCATATCTCAGTCCTGCCAAACAAACAAAAGAATCATAAATTTCCAATATATAAAATTCTTTATGATACACAGTTGGAAACATATTGCTGTTGAAAACACCAGAAAGACATAATTATCAATGGCTTCTAGATTGGCTCACTTACCCAATATCATCTGGTTCATCAATAGTATTGCCAGAGTTGGAGTCAGTATTGTATGGCTTCAAGTATTCAATGTTGATAATGCGGCCAGACATCGCTTGCAATAACCTGCAATACATTATTTTGAATGTGTATACAATGTACTATACCATTGCCAATGTACAGCTTATACAAAACTGGCCCTGCAATTTTGTTTTCTTTTCCTTGATAACATGTTCGCAATTGATCACTATGCACAAATACGGCCAAGTTGGGTTTTTTTCTCAGCAGCGGATGAGTGAAAATAGCAATTATTTTGAGAAAACAACACAAAACTTTTTGGCCGTTTTATCCCCCAAAACACTGATGTTTTTATCCCCGATAACACCGAATATCGAGAAAAATATTGAATGGTTTTCATTTTGCTATTTTCCGATCTGTGAATGAATGAAGTATTTATTAGCTTAGCAAATGGTGCAATATGAGTTCTTTTACATTTTTGGTATGACCTAATTTGTGAATATTGATGTTATTGTGATAATCAACGTCTGTGTTTGTTTCTTTCCCTGGCTGACTGGTACTTTTAGAAAAAAAAGTTGACGGGAAACAAAGAAAAAACACAACATGACCCAAGGTCTGAGTGAGTACAAAGTTCACTGACTGTATGATTTTCTCCCTGTCTGTCTCCACGTCTTCAGGCTTTCTGTCTTTGACGACCATTATCATCTCATGACGAGGTGATATCACATTTACCTGGCAAAGAAAACAGACAAACTTTTAACAATCTAAAAACCTTAAACGTAACGTCCAAATCCACATATTTTTTTTTCTGATCAGTTTCACAAGGGTCAACCCTAGTCACTTACCACAATGTCTGCAGGAGGGTCCGAGTACTGAGTGACTTGGCCCTCATGGGAGTTTGTAGCCAGTGCCTGGAATCGATAGTGGTCGGGCGATTCCTCGGTGAATGGCCTCGTATTGTAGACAGCTCCGTCAGTCGTCATGTAGAACGGAGGTTTCTCAGGATCGGCATTTTCAAGTTCCAGGACATACTCAATGTCAGCATTGTCACCCTCGTCTGGGTCCTCAGCCTTGAGTGTAGAAATGTTGCATTACCAGTAACAATGTCAATGCTCTGTCTACCATTAACTTTTGATGAGGATTCCATGAAAATCAAAGGCATTGTTTGATGTACAATAACAAACAAGGAATTATCTCAGTACCTTTCTTTGCTTTAAACAGAGTTTTTTCCACAGCTTACCTTCAGCTGTTCGACAAGCATGAAGGGTGGGGAGGTCACTGGCATGACGGACACATAAACGTTCTGCGGGACTCTGCCATCGCTGTCCGCCGGGTATGTGGGGAACACAAACTGTGGTGGGTTGTCGTTGATGTCCGTGACCTGGACAACCACCTCAGTCTCCAGGAAACCCTCGTCCACTGGCAGGGAGCAACGTGATAAGTCAGTGTTGCTGAGAGTTAAAGTGAATTCCTGCATGATACCATAAGTAAATGCTGGCGTAATTTAGAAATCTACTGAATTAATGATTCTGAAAATTTACATTTGCCATAATTCTGCCATAAGTTTGGAGCATGTGGAGTAATTTGAGGACGAATGATAAGATTGCTCACCCGCGCGTTTCCTGCGAGCTCGGTTCTCCTCGACCTTGACCTTGAGTGTGTATCGATCCACGGACTCCCGGTCCAAGTCGTCTTGGAGCCGCAGCTGACACACCTGTCCATCCGTCGTCACCTCAAAAATCTCTGTCAACACGCATTCAACACATTAAGTATGTAGTCAATGGAGATGTACATATATGTCCTGCTATATGTAGAAAGATTGATCCCAATGTGTGTAGCCAAACTAACCTGATGGGTCGCCTTCTCTGATTGAGCAAGAGATGATCTTGTCTGGATCAATGTTAACAACAGATAAGTTGGCAAGGATCACACCTAGTCTGGCATCCTCAGGGACTTCAACTCTGCAAAGAATTAAATCTCCATGTATCGTCCCATTTTAAATTTGTATATACGGCACATGAACTGTCTTAATAAAAATTCGCGACTGAAGATATACATAGAAAGGATAGTAACTTATAGCCAAGTTGTTTGACTTACAGGTGGAGAGGCTGTCTGAAGCCGAGCACTCGAGGCAGACTGATGATCTCTCTATGTATCGACACCAT
Organism: Terebella lapidaria; assembly: GCA_949152475.1. Classification (NCBI taxonomy): domain Eukaryota; kingdom Metazoa; phylum Annelida; class Polychaeta; order Terebellida; family Terebellidae; genus Terebella; species Terebella lapidaria. Next base: position 78,133,983 of record OX424555.1, read on the forward strand.
CACATCAGCGGCACCGGAACGCGATGGCTGCCCTCCGTCTCGTGCCACAACAGTAAACTGTATATACATAAACCACGTCGTCAATCACAACACAAAACTTGATTCAAGAGATAGCAGTATACTTGTATATCATATGAAGGTGAGCTTTCAGAAATTGATTGGCCTCAGATTTTAACGCACCTCATATTTCTGATTGAGCCCTGGATCGTTCAATAGTGGTTGAATCACAGAAACCATGCCAGTGTTGGCGTTGATTCCAAAGAATTGTGCTGCATTGCTCCTCGCCACCAGTTCATACGTGACAACAGAATTGGGTGTCTAAGAGCAAAACAAGCCAGTAATATAAACACATCTATCAGAATAATGAAGAATAAATACATCAATGACCTGTGATACTGATCAGGACATGTTTCATGAAGTCTCTATTTGATCAGGGTGAAGTTTAGACCCTTACTCCTGGCTGTTTGTCTGCGTCCCTGTCTGTAGCGTTCATCTGTATGACCTCCAGTCCATAAGAGGCAGTCTCGTCCAGGGTTCTGTTGTAAGTAGTCTGTGAGAACATTGGGCTGAACTGGTTCCTCAACACTCTGACCATAATGGATACTGAACTACTCTTTGGGGGAATTCCCCGATCTGTTGCAACTGCACGCATCTGGTAATGTAGAGGATATTGCATTTTTCAACAAGAAGTTTCAAAATGGGTTTCATTGAAACTCCTAATACGTACACTAGTAAGTTTCTAGAGAGTTTCATCTTGATACGTTTACTGACAGAGTTTTCAAATGCAAGTACACCTACCAGATAGGCATCTCTACGGCTGGCGTCACGGTCTAGAGGCTGTGCCACAGAGATCATCCCAGATGTTTCCCCGATCACAAAGTAGTCTGCAGCATTGGACGAGTCAACAGAAACCAGCTGGTACCTCAGACGTCCGCTGTTTGTCTGCAAATCAAAGAGTAAATAGTGAAGAACAGAGAGAAAGAAACAAAGAAAGACACCTAGGAATTTCTATTCAGTCTCTGCAGTCGACTTTCTGTTGAACTGGTCGTCCAAACTTACCGTGGCAGGGTCGATGTCGTTCGCTGTCACCGTGACAACTGTGTCCCTGAGCGGGAAGTACTCTGATACAGTGATGTTGTACCCTTGCTGAGCGAACACCGGGCCATTGGGATTGCGTACAACAGTCACCATGACTGATGCCATGGAGGTCCGTGGGGGGTCTCCGTTGTCAGTGGCAACCACACGCAGCTATAGAAACACAAGGACATATTGCCATTTTGCATGTGGCTAATTTACAAGTAGTGGGAGGTCTAAATATTGAAAAAGATCAAGTGTGGCTTTCAAACCCGCATGAAAAAGTCTTTCTGTTAGGTGAATATATTGTTCCATCTGGCTTTAAGAATTACCAAGTATGTCAGATCAAAGCCATCCAGCAGTGAGTTCTTGACTCTGATGATCCCTGCTCTCTCATCGACAGAGAAGAAATGGAAGCTGCGACCGTCCTCGTCCATCAGGTGGTATGTCACGGTGTCCTGTATCACACGGAAATGACTTTTCAACAACTGAACTTCTGCACTGAAAGCAGCAGCTATCTGTCAACATTCTATGGCACTGAAGCAACATTTAGAAACCTCTCTGTATTGATTAGTGTAGAATTTCTGACACTGTGTAAGACATACCCTGTCCAGATCTGTGGCAGTCAGCGTGATGACCTCGGAACCGACTACTCGGTTCTCCGAGATGGAGACGTTGAAGCTCTCGCCGCTTCCAAAGGTCGGCGGGTTGAGGTTGCGAGCCACATAGACGTAAAGAGTTGTGGCATCGGTCTGCGCAGGGATACCCTGGTCTGTGGCTGTTATCCTCAGCTGTTTACAGATTTAAAACAATGTAGTCACCACACTGACAAGTAGGATTCGAAATCTTGGTGAATGAAATCTCAGTCATAATAGAATCATTTGTAATCTTTTTGAAATAGGAATGGTTGAATTACCAATCAGATATCGTTCAAAGCAAACAGATAACATACTCCTGTTCTATATACTCTAAATATTTTTGTTGCATTGAATAATTTGCAACACTCACTATGTATCTGTTTGTGAGCTCGGGGTCATCCTGTAGCTTGCCGACCACTGTTACAGCACCAGAGGCTGGGTTCACATAGAAGAAGCTACCAATGTTCGGGGTCGAGTTTGGAAGGTCAAGGCCATATGTGACTCTACCAGCCAGGCCCTGTGAATATATACACATATTTGACATTTTCAGCTATAATACAACATATATGTGTAAATATTCCGAACAAATAAAACAAAACACTTAATTAATATTTTCCAAATTTCGAGTTCACACACCGGTAATGCACATAAATTTCATGTATCGCTTATGCATTATACATCAGTGATACAATCATGATTGTTTGTCTTACTACAAGCTAAACACTTACTCCTCACCCTTATTCAATCTACTGATTCTATATCTTCCCCACAACCCTCGTCCCCCCCCCCCCACCCAACCACTCCTGCGTTTACCCCCCTCAGGCTCTCACCTGATCCCTGTCCGCAGCATTGACGGTGAAGATGACTGTTCCCACGGCGACTGTTTCTGTGGTGTTGGTAGAGTACAGGACCTGTCCAAAGCTGGGCTGGTCTCCGTTCCTCACCACGTCCACGTACACAAGTGCCACATCCTTCTGGATCGGGTTACATGAGTCTGATGCCACCACCCGGATCTAACAACAAGGAATATAGGGCTCGTGTCAGTTACTTTCGTTTTAGAAAGCCGATGTGTGGCAAATATTTCAATAACCGATAGCATGAATGGACAAGCATTAACAACATGATAAACCTACCACATAAGATAGTGCAGTGTCCATTTGGAGAGATTCCTGGATGGATATGGTTCCTGAAGTAGCATTGACAGCGAACAAGAACTCGGCAGTCCCGTCTCCAACAATGTCAAATGCCACTGGACACTGTCAACAGAAACACCAAACATTGCAACACATCACTAACTGCTATTTAGATATTTGTGCTACAGATTAGCATGTACATATAAAGCACATGTTAGTAGTACACAATATATTCAAAGAAATTGCTAAAGAAGACCAAAAGAACACCTAAGTATTCTGTGACCCTTACATCATTGTCAGTTGCCCTGACGGTGAGGATGGAGGTTCCCACAGGAGTATCCTCGGCCAGCGCACTGGTCAGTCGGTACTCTGCCTGGTCAAACGCCGGCTCGTTGTTATCCGTGGAGACGGTTACCCTGACAACTGTCCGGGCACTGAATGGTGGCACACCATGGTCTCGGGCCTCCACTTCGATCTGTTGTTAGAAGACCAGAATACCCATGTATACTTAAATATAACATTCCAAATTATTGCACAGAAGATTAGTGCTTAATGTGAGTAAACTGCATACAGGTATATAGCTCAGCTAGTGCAACTAACCTCAAACTGAGCGATTCCGGATCCCTCCAATGTCTTACTCAGAGCAATAGCTCCAGTTGAAGGGTTGATGGCGAAGTACTCCATTGCCAGATCATTGCCCATGATTTGATACTCAACCTCGCTATTTGGTCCCTGTAGGTTCCAAAGCATTGTAAAAGCATGTACATGACTGTATTGTTAGCCATTTTTTGGGTTTAATCGTTTAAACTTTATCAGGGTAAAACTCCACAGCCCTGATATTCTATTGTACTGTCACTTCATATCACAAAATCATCTGGAATTATGTTTGATAGATGGCGCAATTATCTGGCAAGAAACTCACAGCTATATCCTCGTCTGTTGCTTGGACCGTGACGACCGTCAGACTCGGTGTGAAAGTCTCGGCGATCACCTGGTTATAGCTGTCAGGGTTGACAAAAACTGGACGGAAGGAGTTTCTGGTTACCGTGACAATCACCACAGCTGTACTCTCTTGGGCTGGAGATCCTTGGTCTCGGGCCATCACTTGTACCTGGAGAAGAGGATTCACATGTTCTGAAATATTCAACTTTATCCAGGAGATCTATGCCATTATTAACCTTCTGACATCATCAAAACAACCACAGTATTTGCATTTCTAGCGATTTTGTATGGTTTCTCTCCTTACAACATAGACTGAAGTTTTGTCAGGGTCAGTGGTGAGTTTCTGGCTGAGGAGAATATCTCCTGTACTCGGATGAATGAAGAAAAATCTTGGAGCAGATCTCTCACCAATTATACTGTAGGTGATCTGGCTTTTGGGGCCCTGAAATTAGCATGGATATCCAAAATCAGTCATCACATCACAATCTATATCAATGTATATCTATAATGTGGAAACTTCTCAAACTCTGAATTCATTGAATCACAGATCAGTGCACTGTTGAACTGACCGGTAGATCCTGGTCAGTGGCCATGACACGCGTGACGTTGGTTCCGATGGGGGCATGTTCTGACACTGCGGCGGTGTATTGTTCGGGGAAGAACGTGGGTGGGTACTCGTTCCTGAGGACGGTCAGTGTTACCGTGGTACTGGCCTCCTGCTGGGGGCTGCTCGAGTCCCACACCACAACCAACAGCTGCAGGGGAATGGAAAAATTTCCAATTATTTTGTCATTTGGCATCCATGACTGAGCAGTGTATACAAGTTGATATCTGAGTTACATTACAGGATGTTTCTAAGTGCAGTTACAAAAATATTCCCTGTAGACTTACTGTGTATGTGGTTACAGTTTCTGTGTCCAGTGGCCTCTTAACATACACAACACCGGTGGAGTTGTCAATGTAGAAGAAGTCAGGTGCAGGGGAGACTCCTCGAAGCTCATAAATCAGTGTGCCCTGCAGCAGATACACGAAGAATAAAGATGCTTACTATTATCACCAGGTGGAAACATGCCTCTCGACTTTACATCCTAATTGAAACTTTGATCCAGATTATTTGTGTCCAAAGCAATTACCCTCTGGTCTGGATCGAAGCCAAACACTTTGACGATGCTTTGGTCTACGCCTTTGTTCTCCGAGACCTCTGCCGCATACGGAGCATTGTTGAAGGTCGGTGGAAGCTCGTCTCGACTGATGATGATCGTCACAGGAACCTCCGTCCGCTTCTCATTGGCTCGCTGGTCAGACGCGATGACTGTAAACTGGAGAGAGAAAGGGATCACAAACTTGAGTCAAGCGGTCATATGACATTCAATCACTACACATCTTTGAATGCCAGTTTAGGATATAACATTAAGTATCCTATGAATAAAGTGTTGTTCATTTAGTGTTTGGACTCATTTCGATCGTGAGCCCTTTATCATACTTACATCAAACTGTGAGCTGGAACTGGAGGTGAGAGGTCTGCGCAGCGTCAGGATCCCGTTGTCTGGGTTCAGGTAGAAGTATGACATCACCTGGTCACTGCCACTCAGTCGGTACCTCAGTGTGTCCTGCCAGCAAGAATCACACGATTGTGTCATTAATATTTGTTGTAATGTAGAAGTTGCTTACACAGAAGGAAGTTGTCTAGTTTGTGGACCTATATTTAAATTCCTTATGTGTTTGTGAATAACCCAACTGCACTCACCTGATCAGCATCCTCTGCATTGATGTCAAGAATGTTGTCGCCAACCGCGAAGTCCTCAGATATAAAAGCTGTGTACGTGCTCTCGGTAAACCTAGGGGCGTTAGCATTACGGACCACCGATATTTGGCACATGGTGGATCGAGAATTGTCAGGGTGCGCCGTGTCGAATGCTCTTACTCGGATCTGAAAAGCAATCATTCAGGGTTGAGCATACAATATGTAATAAATCTTTACAATGACAATGCATGGCTACAATTTTATCTAAAAAATCTTGTAAGTTGGCAATGGATATTCTCCTAAATCTTTATACATAGGTATGGATTATCAGGTGCTTTCTGGCCTTGCACTAGGTAGCTTACAGTATACTGCTGATTCTTGAGGCTGTCATCCTTGAGGCCTCTCTGTAGTCTTATGACGCCGGTCATGGGATCAACACGGAAGAAATGCTCGGCTGGGAACATGCCTGTAATGTGGTACTCTATCTCTCCCTGAGGTGTGGGAATATAAAAACACATTGGTGAAAAATAAAAGCAAAATACAGAACTTTGTGCTTAGCTTCAATTCGCTATACATGTATGTTTATTATGTAAATGGAAGAATACGAGAAACAAGTCAAGTTTCTAAACCATTGGGTTCCTCCCTACTTTCTTTTTGAATGCTGAGGTATTGTGAACAGTACTCAAGAGTGTTTGTTGTACAGGATAATATATGGCAGTAAATAAGGTCCCCATGTAATGCTTTTGATGACATGACTATACCTTGAGGTCCAGATCCCGTGCCAGCACGGTTACTATGGAAGTGTTGACAGGAATATTCTCTGAGATTTCCCGGTCACACGGGTCCTGGAAGACTGGAGAGTTTTGGTCTCTGGGTATGTTGACAACAACGGTCGCCTGGCTGAACTGGGCAGTCGCAGCTGTGCTGTCTGCAGCTCGAATACTCATCTGTAATTTAGGCATTCATCGACATTAACATTAGAGCGTTTTACTAGTACCAGCCAGCATTTCTCTTCCCATTAACTGAACAAAGACGAGAAATGATTTACTGGATAGTTTTCCAAAGCATCAAGTATTCAATGAGTTGCATTTGCTCAAGTGCTAGAGAAAAGAACTGAAATCTGAATTTTATGACGAGATTTCCTCACCGTGTACTGTGTGTTGTTGTCATTCTGTACAGAAGCTTTGAGTGACAGAGCGCCCTCGTTGGGATCTATGTAGAAGAATCTGTTGATCAACTCGTCCTCAACAATACTGTACACAACCTCATCCTGCAATAAGCAAAAGGATATAATATTATAGGATTCTACGTTTCTTTTGCTATGAAAGTCCTTTATGCAAACAAGAACATTAACTTCCTAATCCTCCTTTGGATAGAATGGATTCGTCATTTCCTGGCTAAGGATTGAAAGGCCCTTAGGAAAATTTACCCTAGAATCAACATCCGTGGCTGATACTGTGAGGAACACAACTCCCTGGGCCGTGTCAGCATCTATCGTGGCTGTGTAGAAGGTCCGGACAAATATCGGTCTATTCTCATTGCGTCTCACATCAATGTTGACGGAAGTTTGACCTCGAATATCAGGAGTAGCCCTGTCGTATGCTTGGATAGTCAGCTGTTGAAGCAAACAATGACAGATCACTCTAAGTGCGCAATTTGGAAAAGTTGCTTGATATATTTTTTTCACGATTATAAAAGCGAAGTACACATGCTGTTGAATTTCAGTTGTAGTGTGCCAAAGTACAAACATGTACTATGTGAGGTGTATTACCGTGTATGAGCTGAGTTGCAGACTGTCTTCTCGAAGGTCTCTCCTGATATAGATCAGACCACTACCAGACTCTATCGCAAAGAAATCTGGTCCCGGGTAATCTCCTATCAACTCATACATCATCTTGTCCTGTAAGTATAGCACACGGCTCGTGAACAGAATATGAAATATAGTACTGCTATTATATTTTATTGTGTTATTCCTCATACAGCCACATCTTGCATATACCATATTATGTAGCAATTGAATTTCATTTTGTCTGACAAAATCCTACAAAAAACTTTCAAAATCAAACCTAAAGTGTGTCCAATAAAATATGTATGGCAAAAAATATAAGTGCATGCTGATGATTACTAACCACAGAGATTGCGAGTGATGCCCTGACGGAGGCAACAGACGTGTTTATAGCCTGGGACTCGGAGATCGCTGACTGGTACAAGTCCTGAGAGAATACAGGGATCTCCACATCTTGCTGGACGTTCACGATCAACTGCATAGTGTTAGAGTTCTCTGTGGGGTATCCCTGGTCACGAACCGCCACTGTACACTGGGATGGAACACCGACATCACTTGAATTAGCCTGACCATGACCTCATACAGGTAAATACATTCATACAATCATTATCATCTTCACCATTTATGTATGGCCAAGTATGGTATATGCTCATGTCTGACCCAAGTACGTTTCCTGTGATTATTGGGGAAAAGATATAACTAACATTTATAATTTATAATACCCTGTACCTACCTCAAACCTGTTGAGCGTTTCGTCTTCCAGTAGCTTGCGTAGAGTGACAACACCTGAGTCTGGTCCGATGTAGAAATATAGCTGACACTGATCATCGCCAGCTATACTGTACTTCAACGCATCCTGCAATATCCAGTATAAATCTTGAAACACTTGGGTATACTGATCATGAATCTGAGACAATTTACCAAATTGAATATACAAAATGAGAGATGAACTTGAATGACAGAGAATCTCAAGGACTGACCCCATCCTGGTCGGTAGCGGTGATGGTTGCTAAGGTGGCCCCCAGCCCTGTGGTTCCGAGGATTGTCAGTTCCCTGGACGTCTGCAGGAAGACTGGAGAGTTGATGTTGCGTCTCATTGAAATGATCATGTCTGTGTAAATCTTCTGCTCTGGATTTCCACTGTCATAGGCAGCTATCCTCAACTGGAAGAACGGACAGAAAAGATTCCTATGAAACTATCGAATACCTCCTACAACTCAAAATGGAATGAATTTATGATGTTGTTTACCATTTTACCATAATTCCACTTTTATAATTGAGAATTGGTTCATTATGCTTACAGTGTAGGCGAGTCCACGATCCTTTCTTAGATCGCTGATGATGTATATAAAGCCTGTACTCCGACCAACAGCGAAGTATCTTGGGGCAGGATCGACTCCTATGACCTCGTAATTGATCTCATCCTGGACATCCTGGTCGGTCGCACGGACCGTGAACACAACTGTGCCGTTCCGAGCATCCTCCCGTACAACCTGCTGGTAGGGTGTGCTCTCCCACTGCGGCGGGAACTGGTTACGATGGATGCTTAAACTGATCCTTGCTTCGTCAGACTTGATTGGACGTCCTTGATCCTTACCCAACAGTCGCAGCTGTGACAGAAGGTTTGCTTTTCAACTACAGCATGTCTTTGTGTTAGCTTGTACATTACATAATTTCACCGACATCTTGCAATATTTCCCTTCGTTCAATGCTTATTTTCACCTATAAAAGACAATAATTAGAAGATACTTACTGAGAAGGAGGTGAAGGAGGTGTCCTGCAGTGACTTTTTCAGCTTCAATACTCCAGTGCTTTCCTCCAGGAAGAAGAACTCCAGAGCCTGTTCGCTCCCTTCAAACAGACTGTATGTGATGTTGTCCTACAAATAGTTCATACATTCAATCAACATTCATGATGTCATTTATGAAGTTTTGCAGCATATAAGCATCAAAATCTAGAGGAATACCGCAGTGGTTCATTATCTTTATAATAGAATTTGCAGGGAGTTACATCTTATACTATTAGGGTAGTATGATTCAGTCCAAAACAATCTGTACTCTAGCCTAGACTCTGGACACTGAAGGACTCACCCCATCAGGATCGACTGCATGGACGGTAAGGACCTCGGAGAGAAGTGGGAAGTTTTCTGCTATGGTCTTCTCATAAATGGACTGGACGAAGCGAGGATTGTTGGCGTTACGGTTCACTGTGATTGAGATATACTCTGTGTTCCTGTTGTCTGGATATTCTTCATCGTACACCTCCACTTGCAACTGTATGGGAATGTGGCATGAACAGCTTTGTGTACTGATTTATTCTGAGGAGAAATCAGTGGCAAAACTGAACCAGTCAAATAATGAATTGTGGACTTACGCTGTAGGTGGTCATTCTGAGGTTGTCATTCTTCAGTGACTGGTTGACAAAGATGCTACCCGTTGTGTTTTCGATCCAGAAGAAGTGTTGAGCAGGGTAAACACCGGTCAGCTCATAAACAAGTTCACCCTACATAAAGAAGTCATTCACAATAACCTACAGAAAATGTACCAAACAAGAATTCCAGATTCATGACAGCATCAATTCTATTTATGACATCTTGGAGTCTCATCAATTCATACACACACCTTTCTGTCCCTGTCGACAGCTCTGACCGCCACCACTGGTGTGTCATTGACTGGGTGGTTGACGTCTATTGTACGGTCCAGGTCGCCCTCAAACTCCGGCAGATACAAGTCCCGCTGGACGGTGACCTGTACAGTGGCCTCCTCCGACTGAGGCGGTGTGCCGTGGTCACTTGCTTGAACACGCAGCTGAAAGGGAGAAACACAAACTCCTTCTGTTACCACTAAAATCTCCAAAGATTTACTTGGTGTTGGTTAATTTAAATGACAAGTAGGCTGTTTTTTTTATAACTGCATGTAAGACAACATCTATACCTATCATTTTAGCATACTTAGCTATATACACATGTAAATTCTATTCATCATATTTATTTGTAGTAGAATGCATCTTGGACATTTCTTTGACATTTAAAAATGTCCATATTGACAAAAGTGACACATTGTAGAGTTCAGCCTTGACACTGACCATGTACTGAGAGCGGTCTCCTGTGGTCAGTAGACGCTTCAAGGTGATAGCTCCAGTGTCTGGGTCAATGTAGAAGAACTGAGGAGCCGGAGAGTCACCCTCGATAGAATACTTCACAGCATCCTGCAGATATTCGCATCAACAAAATACTCAGTCAATTGTATAGGTAAATACACAAAACATTACAATGTTCCTGATGCACAATGCATTAATATTTCAATTGACACAAGCCCCAGTAGCACATACCCCGTCCCTGTCGGTGGCGTTGACTTGGATGACGAAGTCTCCCAGACCAAGGGCCTCTGAGATTGGTGCCGCATATGTCCTCCGACTGAAGAGTGGGCCGTTCTCATTACGTGACACAGCTATAGACACCACTCCTGTGGCGATTTGTCCTGGGTTGGCACTGTCATATGCTATCACTCGCAGCTAAAGGGCAGAGAACGAACTCATAAACAGTGTTATCTATACTGTATATACATGTAGTCAAGATTACTATTCCAACAAACATGATGATGAACTTCTGTATATTTAAGTATGGGTACATACTGTGTAGGTGATGGCTCTGTCCTGTTTCAAGTCACTAGCTACAAAGATTCTGCCATCTGAGTCAATATCAAACAATGATGGAGCCAGGAGGTCACCAATCACCTCATACTGCATCGTGCCCTGAAAGAAACAAACTCAAATAAATGAGAAGTTGTGTGACAATCGAGCCGTCAAACACAGAGCATATAAATGAGGAGTTGACGTCATCAACTCCAATACCAGTTACACTTCCTCTCAAAACTATCAGTACTTACATGATTCTATAATGCTACATACTATATAAGCTGATACCAATCAAACATGTTGCCATGACGACACACCTGTAGATCGCGGTCCTCAGCTCGGACATTGGTGTAGAAGATTGTCCCCACAACGGTGTTCTCAGACACCTCCGCATCATCGTATGGACCGCCAGCAAATGTCGGCTTGGACTCATCCCGGATAACGTACACAACAACCGTCACGGTCGCGTTCTTCTCGGGCTCTCTTCCATCAGAGGCAACGATCTCAAGCTGGAAGTGTGTGAAGTATGACAATTTTAAGAATATATAAATATATGGCGGACTTCATTTTTCATAATTCACCTATTTGTTCATGTATCGTCCATCAATCTTCACAAATTTTTAATTTTTCTTCAATTTTTCAAGAAATGTATCTTCCGAAGTTTGAAAGTCAACTCCCAACTGACCCTGTACTCGCGTTCTGTGCTGTCAGTGAGTGGTCTAGTCACAGAGATCTCGCCCTTCACTGGGTTGATGTAGAAGAAGTTCAGAGCCTCCTCCGGCCCGACCAGACTGTAGCGGATCTGATCCTCGTCACTGTCAGTGGCCGTCACCGTCCTCACTATCTCGCCTATGGGGTAGTTCTCCACAACTCTTTCCTCGTAGCTAGCCTCTGGGAACTGTGGTGCGTTGACGTTTCTCAGAACCGTGATGACAACAGTCACTGAAGCAACTTGTTCTGGGTTGAGGCTGTCGTAGACATTCACTTGAAGCTGTGGAACAGAATAAGTATGAGGTTGATTTGATTGTTTCCAAAATGTTTGCAAACCAATCATTTGGGTCGATTTAGGTCTTTTCAGCTTCATACTTTCAGTTGTACTCACAGAATACTCCATGGCGACGTCAGACTTGAGAGAACTGCGTACATAGACGTTCCCGTTGTTGTCCACCCAGAAGTAGCTAGGAGCTGAGAGCTCCCCGACCACCTCGTACACCAGCACACCCTGTATGGGGGAGACAATGAAAGATCACTTCATGATTTTGTACTGGTAAGTATCAGTTTTTTTCACCATGGTGATGTGAAAAGCCTGGTATAAAGTAATATGGATATAATTAACATCATACATTTCCAAGAACCATTCATAGTCAGAAACTGTTACTAAATAGAAACCTTGAGATCAGGATCAGTAGCGACGATCCTGATGAGCGACGATGCATTGACATTCTCGTTCTCGTCAATGGTACGATCGTACACCTGGCGGTTGGTGGTTGGCGGGAACTGGTCACGTGAGATGGTCACCTCCACACTAGCTGTGCTCGTCCGCTCAGGACTGGACTGGTCGGACGCAACCACCGTAAACTGCAAACATACAGGACAAAATGATTATACATATAATATGCAATAATCCTTGGCCAAAATCAATGTAACTGCCTTTATTCAGACAGTTACATCATTTTTTTAGAGTAAATATTTAGTACTTAGTACTACTTACAGTATCATTGGAAACTTACTTAGATAGGTCTTCGAAGAATATGTATCGTGCAATATCAAGATTCTATACCCGGTAATGGTGGTACTGAATTGAAATAGTTATTAGAATGTTGTTCCTACCTCAAAGGATGATAGATCAGTCTCTGTCAGTGGTTTGATGGCCATAAGGATTCCATTCTCTGGGTTGAGCCAGAACCATTCTTGTGCTTGATTTCCACTGACGTCATCCACAATCTCATAGCGGATACTGTCTCCCTATAAAATCAATATTTTGTACCGTCAGCAATGTCACCTCTTTTTAAATACTAGCAGTTCCAAGGTGCCCATTGCCAAATATACTGGAAACTCACATCATCATCGGCTGCAATGACTTGGATCACGTCGGTGCCGAGTGCGTAACCCTCGGAGATCTCTCGCTGGTACACGGACTCAGAAAACACCGGGCCGTTCTCGTTACGGCTCACGGCGATCACGATGTCAGTCTGCGCCTTCTGAGTCGGGTTCTGGTCATCGTACACAACCACTCGCAACTGTGAGGGACAACATATGGTTCTTTTATGAGTACCGGTATGTTGTTTTATACATTCTAAGTGGTATACCCCGAATCAATCATTCATTATAAAGTGTAATATATATGACCTATCAGAATCATCATTTGGTTATAAATTGCTTTATAATAGTAGTCGCACAAAAAATATTGTTAAACATTCTTGGGATACTCAATAATCATACTTGGGATACTTTTTGTGACAGTCACTCAAGATAATAAATGAGATTCTCAGCAGCTATAGAACTGTACAGACCGTGTAGCTGGAGAGATGGAGGGGGTCGTCCTTGAGACTGCCAACAGTCCGGATTATCCCGGTACCGCGGGAGATGGTGAAGTACTGCTCCGCTGGGTACAGACCGACCACCTCGTACTGCAATACACCCTACACACGAAGGCACAAAATAATTTACTACATGATACAGGTATTTGTGGAAAGTTTCCAGTTGGATATTGCCACCAAGAGGATGCATAATATTTGTTCGCGTTTTAATCAGATTTAAATCTCATCACCCCCAGCTACCCAAACTACCTTCTGGTCTGGATCTGTGGCCTGTACGCTGATGACGACAGTGCCCGGTACAGCATTTTCTGAGAGAATATCTGGTTCGTAGACACTCTGTTCAAACACTGGGGGCTGAAGATCTTGTTCAATTCTGACTGTGACAGCAGCGTTGGAAGACCTACCGCGGCCATCAGCAGCTTCTACGGTCATCTGAAACACAACAAGTCACTGAGCATCACAGCGGGCTGTTTTTTCAACATTCAAGCTGTACAGCAATTATGTTGTAATTTCCCAGTATTTAACTTCATCTGTTGCTAATATGGAACACATACCACATATTCAGTGGGTCCACCAATGAGAGGCGTGATCAGAAGGATGTCTCCCGTGGTCTGATCCAGATAGAAGCGTTCTCCTCCACCATCAGAGATGTCCACCAGGCTGTATGAAATCTCATCCTGAAACACAAATCATTGTACTGAATATCAGCCTTGATATAATCTCCAACTGGCAATACAACTGCTACCCTTTGAACATCTGCTGTCAAACTATTATATCTGAAGGATCATTATTGCATCAGATGCAGAAACAAGACGACTCGTACATTTTCGTCAGAGTCGGTAGCTGAGACTGTGAGGGCGACTTGTCCTGGCTCTGAGCTCTCCGGCAGAACAATCTGGTACGTTGCCGAAGGCTGAAACTCTGGCCCATTCTGGTTCCTGCGCACTGTTACCATGACATCAACGGTGGTTTCCATGACAGGGTTGGCGCTGTCAAAGGCAACCACTTGCAGGTCGTAGCTGCCAAGTTGTAGGCTGTCCTGTCGCAGGTCCTGTCTGACACTGATTTGGCCGGATCTGTCAATCTTGAAGAAGCTTGGAGCCGGGTACACACCACGGATCTCATACATGATGATACCCTGGATAGGGGGGGGGGGGGGGGGGGTCGAGCGGGGATGAAAATGTGTAAACTTTTATGAAGAAGTCAAATATCAAGGCAATGTTGGAGGTGTACCGCAGATGAAAGTTCCATTCAGCACATGTCATTTACTCTGTCAGTTATACTTAGCATTTAACACTTGAATTGATATAATAATGTTGCATTGTGCAATTATATGAACCATGCAGTGTTTCTGGCTCAAGATCCTGAGTCACAATATACCCGGTGAAACCTAGGCACAGCAGCATACCAACCTGGAGATTACTGTCCCGTGCGAGAACATCAACAACCCTGTCATCCACTTCTGCATCCTCTCCGACCTCCGCAGTATACGAGGTCAACTCAAACGTCGGAGGCTCAGTGTCCCTTGGCACAGTCAGGATCACCTGTACACTGCTTGTCTTGTCCACAGGGAGTGCTTGGTCCGAGGCCTGTACTGTCAACTGTGAGGGAGTGACGAAGAACGCAAGTGTTACACTGAATGCCTTTATTGTTCATTCTCCACGGTGTGTTTTGTTCCAAGTACTTTCCAAATTTGTTATCTTGAAAGGCTAAAGAAAAACTGACCGTGAATGAAGTGGTGTTTGTTTCTCGCAGTGGTTTCTTCAAAAAGACTTCTCCAGAAGATGGGTCCACATAGAAGAACTGTGCAGCAAGCTCATCTCCTTGCAGGGAATAGCGGATCACATCCTGGACAACAGAAAACAGTTGAAATTCAATACACTGTACAGGGAAATCAGCTTCACAATCACACTAAAGCAGCATACATTAATTTTAAGCACAAATGCAACTCACACTTTCGTCATCATCCATGGCTTGGACTGTAACTATGCTGGACCCAGGTGCAACAGATTCGGTAACAACCTTTCGGTAAGTTGCTTCCTCGAATCTCGGAGCATTGGCATTACGCTGTACGGTGATAGCCACTTCAGCAGTTGCCTTGCGATCAGTGTCAGCATCGTCAAATGCAATTACTCTCAGCTGAAATAATAACCGAGGAAATTTTTGGTATTTTTCTCTATAAATCACACACAAAGGTTTGAATTCAGCATCGGTTAGCTTGACTTTTCATATGAAACTGATTCTTGTCACGAGCAGCCATTAGACTTACGACATAGTTGGTGTTTCTGTCCTGCGTGAGATCCATGAGGACCGTGACATCTCCTGTCTCTGAATCCAGCCCGAAGTATGAAGGTGCGGGGGCTACACCCTCCGTACCGTACCGAATGGAGCCCATCAGGTCCTGGTCCTCCGCAGACACCTGGGGTGGAATATAGGGTGGAAATACAGCAAACGGAGAACAGTGTCACCCACAGAAACAGTTGTTTACATCAAACTAAAGAGTTCAGTTTTGATTGCCTGAACAGCTTTTCCACATTGTATTTCAAAGTACCTACCTGAAGTATGGAGCTCCCAGCCTGTCGGAACTCTGACAGGGTGACTCTGTATGGGGTGTCCACAAATACTGGTGGGAATTGCTGTCTCACCACGGTTATGTAAGCTATCGCAACATCACACTTGACCGGTACATTGTTGTCACAGGCCTCCACGTTCAGCTGTGAGGGTGAACAGTATAAAATGTAGTATGAAAAGAACTAGAAACACAAAGATAATTGATACACATGGCTGCTTTCAGTTTTCTACTTCACGCAATTTTATTTTTGTCATTGAAGTTTTACCGTAAATGTTCCATCGACTGTGTCTGAGAGTGGTTTCTTCAATGATGTCAAGCCGCTGTCGGGATTGACGTAGAATGCCTCCAAAGAGCTCGCTGACCCAACCAGCTTGTATGTCATCTTGTCCTGTACAACATTGCAAACACAAACTGGATGAACATCCAAGAACCAACAAACTAATCAAATGTTTTCAACTTATTACTTGCTTTGTTAAGTGCGTGTCTAGTTGATCGTTTGAGTCCGTACATTGTCCCTGTCGGTAGCAGTGAGCTGTAGAACCGATGAGCCGAGTCGCTGGTTCTCAGGGATGGAGATCCTGTACTCTGGACTGGAGAATATTGGAGCAAACTCATTACGGGTCACCTCCACGGGAACAGTCGCCGTGGAAACCTGGTCTGGGTAGGCAGTGTCAAAGGCCGTCACCTCAATCTGCAGGGAAAGATTCACCCAGTGTTCAATGGTTTGACATGTATTACAGGGGAATTGATTTGAAAAATGCTATTGTTTATGAGGATATCTTACTAGATATTCAGTAGACTTGAGGTTGTCATTCTTTAGGTCTGCGTTGACTCTGATTTGACCAGAAGTCATATTTATATCGAAGAAGCTGGGGGCTGGGTACTGTCCAACAATGTTGAATTCAATCACCTCCTATAAAATACAAAATATTACATTGTATAAATCGAAATGTTTATTGACACAAAGTAAGAAAGGACCACAGATTTGTCAGATTTATAGAAAACGGTTCCAACTGAACCTTGAGATCAGGATCATGTGCCGAGACTGTGAAAACAGGTTGTCCGATCTCGACATTCTCGGTGATTCTCTGGCGAGGGTACGGGGTGTTGTCAAAGCGTGGTCCCCGACTGCTGCGTTCCACCTCAATGTACAGCGACATGTCGACCACACGCTCCGGCAGACCCTGGTCACTGGCCTCAATGTGCAGCTGGTGGAGACACAATGATTATTCATATTATTCACCCCTAGTTCCATCACTCGCTGATGTAGCATAAAACTCATCCCTCTGATCGCAGTTTGGAACTTCCTTGAGATATTGGTAATGAATTATATACAGTAGAACTCCAGTAATGTGGTCACCCATCGGACCAGTGATTTTGGCCACATTATAGGAGTGGCCACATTATAGGACTCCAGCCATATTTTGCACCGGCCATATTGTTTATCTGATGTCAACTCAAGCGAAACATATATTATACAATTTGTACATGTGTATGAGTTAGATAAAACATGTACTTGTAGTTTATATGTGAATAGCATTTTATTGAACCAAGTTATATCATAAATGTAATATTTGAAACACAAATACTAAAATGTCAATACAGTTTACTAACAGAATATTTAGAACAACTGAATGTCACTTTTTGAAGAAAGATGTGATTGTTGTTTGGCGGCGTTTAGAACATGATGCGATGTCTTTGCTGACAAATCTACTTGTATGTGTTTATCAACGTTTGTGTAAGCCAAGAGAAGAGAGGTGTGAAGAAGTGACACACAGACAGCCGGTCGGCCTGCTGCTCTTGGCTAATGTAAATGTTCAGCTGACCGCATGGGTCAATGAAGACATGCAGACGGTTGGCCGGCTGGCTGCATGAGGCTAATGTTCAATTGACCACATCAGTGAGTTTGGGGGGGGGGGGGGGGGGGGTAGCTTGGTGCTTGGTTGCTTGGTGGCCGTATTGTGTGATTTTATGGGCTTTTGGGACCAGATATACTGACCGCATTGTGGATAAGGGGAGTGGCCACAATATAGGAGTAACCTTAACATGTAAATGCCTATGCTGGCGTTCGGGACCAATGCATCTGACCACAATGCATGGGTTGACCACATTTCTGGAGTGACCGCAGGCTGGAGTTCTACTGTAATATAGACTGTGTAGAACTGTACATCTATAATTAGGAAAGTGAAAGGAAGTTTTAACCTGTTAAAACCAGTATTTATTACACACTTACCTCTATAATAAACACTTTTGGGTAATCTTACCTGGCTTTCAAATAAGAGGGAAATTAATGCCAATAAAAAAATTATTGGCACATTCTCTTAAACTGGTCGTTCTATGCCCCTCAGACTCGGTCGTTCATAAGGGTTTCTTGACGAAACCTGAGCGAGTCAGTGGTCACTGAGAAATCTTTCCTGACGAAACTGTTCCCCCAGAACCGCCATTACTTTGTCCCTGATAGTTAGGCAGGGGAGGCGGGAGGGAAATCAGCGTGTTTATTATAGAGGTAAGTGTGTAATAAATACTGGTTTTAACAGGTTAAAACTTCCTATTTATGTCCACACTTTGACCTCTATAATAAACACTTTTGGGTTATCTCAGAATAACCACAGGAGGTGGGCTAACCCTTCCCTCACAATGTCATCACAGAGGCATAGAACGCACTATTTCAGATGTTTAATGAATTTAGGGTTGCGAGTAAAACCTACTTGCAAGTAATTAAAGTGGACGAGAATTAATGAGAAGGTTTAATTCTATTCACGACAAATATTCATCAACAAGAACTGAATAGTACCTGGGTAAGAGAAGGTCGTCGGCGAAGGAGGGACCCCCGGCAGTCGCTTGCTGACGGCGGGCGAACCAAAAACTTCTACCACCAAATAAGAGGGACAAACCCGTCCCCCGAGCCGACATCCGTCTGGCGATCTGTGCGTATGTACATGTGCTCCCCAATCGAACAGTATCTACAGGCGGACCTTGCTTTGCGCCGCTACCACGGGTCCGAGGTGGTAGTGGTCGCCGTCAAACCACGTCAATTCCCTACAATAGAAAGAGACGAAAGTATTGTTAGAGGCCCATGTACAGGCCTTCATGACATCGGCAAGGGCAACATTATTCATGAACGCGAGTGATGACGCCAGAGCTCGCACATCATGCGCCTTCACTCGAAAGGAGCCCGAAGTTCTGGTGTTGGATCTGTCGTAACAGAACAAAACACATTTCTTTACCCAGGAAGAGATCGTTGCAGCCCTGATATCTTTCTGAAACCCCTTCTTGAACGCAACGAAAAGTAACCGTTTCCCAACATGAAGCTCCCTCGTGCGATTGACGTAGATGCGCAGAGCTCTGACGGGACACAATTTAGCATCCTCCTCCAAACCCGGGCCTAGGGAAGAGGTAAGGGATGGGATGGTAAAAGTCATAGACGGGGTCTGGGCTAGCTGAGTTTTAGCCAAAAAGGAAGGGATGACCCCGAGCTTAACCGCGGAGCCATCCTCCTTCCAGTGCACTTTGGAAAAGTCGAGAGCATGCAGCTCACTCCGCCTCTTCCCTGAAGCAAGGGCCAGGAGGAAGACCGTTTTAAAGGTCAAAAACTTCAACGACGCTTTCTCCAACGGTTCGAAAGGTTCGGAAAGTAAGCAATTCAAGACTAGCGATAAATCCCAGTCCGGGACTGGATTTCGCGTTCTAGGTCTGTCGACAGCAAAACTGTTTAATAACGCGGACAAACTCGCATCCTGACCGAAATCGACCCCCGTTTTAGGCTTAAGGGTCTTCGCGATAGCGGTCCGGTACCCAGCAAGAGTGGACGGAGCCCTTCCCTCATTGAACTTTTCCAGGAGGAACTCCGAGATCAGAGGGGCAGTGGCCTTGAAAGGACTAACCTTCCTGCCACGACACCAAGCACAGAATCGCGTCCACTTGGATTCGTAGACTGCCAAAGAAGATCGTCTATTTGTTCTGGCGATCCTCGCGGACACTTCTCTAGAAAAGCCCTTCTTTCGAAAACATCGCTCGACAAGAGCCACGCGTGAAGTTTCAGCGTGCTCGGAGCTTGATGGAAGATGTCGGACCGAGGCTGCTTGAGTAGATCCCAACGGTCCGGCAACGGAACTGGGTCGGCTGCTAACAACTCCAGAAGGTCCGGGAACCACGGCTTCTGGGGAAGCAGCGGGGCAATCAGGATCATTCTGGCGCAATGCGATCGGAACTTGGCCAGAACCTTCTCCAGGAGCACTGCCGGAGGGTACGCATAGGCGAACATGGCGTCCCAATCCGCCGACAGAGCATCCACCTCGAGACACCGCTCGTCGGGGATGGGGGAAACAAACATTGGAAGCTTTGTGTTCCACCTCGTGGCAAACAGATCGACCGTAGGCGAACCCCAGAGGTCGCACAAGGCCCGAAACACCACTGGAGACAGGGACCATTCTGTTGGCTGCACCTGTCCCCTCCTGGACAAGCGATCGGCTAGAACATTCATATGGCCTGGAATGTGACGAGCCCTGAGCAGAATTCGACGCTCGTGACACCAGAGAAGGAGGTCTATTGCGAGCCGGCACAGAGAAACCGACTTTGTACCCCCTTGCTTGTTTATGTAGGCCACGACTGTGGAATTGTCGGTGGCCAACAGCACAACTTGCTGAGAAAACTGACGTTCCCAATGCTGTAGCGCCAGAAAGACAGCTTTTAACTCGAGGATATTGATATGCTCGTCCTGCTGCGAACGAGACCACAGACCTGAGACCTCGTGAGAGTCCCAGTGCGCCCCCCAGCCCTCCAAACTGGCATCCGTAAAGAGATGCCTGGATGGAGGCGGCTGGCGGAACGGCGCCCCTCGGAACAGGTTGACTGGATCCAGCCACCAACGCAAATCTCGAACCACTCCCGCCGACACCGGGACCAACTGAGACATGTCCCCGGTCGCCTGGGACCATTGAGAATGCAACTGGTGCTGAAGAGACCTCATGTGTAGGCGCCCTAATGGCACCATTTTCTCGGTTGAAGCCAGGGTGCCTATCAGGGACTGCCACCGAGACGCTGGCTGAGGGACCCGATCCAAAAACCCGCGGCACTGCTCTGATAACTTTAACCGACGCTCCTCGGTCGGGATAACAGATCCGGAGATAGTCCGAAATCGATAGCCCAGAAAGACGAAGTCTTGCCGAGGAGATAAGTCGGACTTTTTGGGGTTGATTTTGAAACCCATGGAATGGCAAAGATCGACCACCCACTGAGCCTGCCGAACAAGAGTCCGAGGGCAGTGATGCCTGATTAGCCAATCGTCCAGATACTGATACAGGACGATACCATTGCGATGAGCTAGTACCTGAAGCTCCCTCACGCACATGGTGAAAATCCAAGGGGCCGTGGACAGACCGAAAGGCAACGCCCGAAACTGCCAAACTTGGCCCCGATAGAAGAATCTGAGGTACCTCCGAATGGACCGCCTCATCGGAACATGGAAGTACGCATCCTTCAGATCTATAGTTACCACCCACGCATTGAGGGGCATCGCCGAGCGAACAACCTCGGGTGTCTCCATCGTGAAGGTGGGTATGTGAAGGTAACGGTTGAGGGCCGAAAGGTCGATCACCGGCCTCCAACCGCCGGAAGCTTTGGGTACCACAAACAGAATACTGTAAAATCCGGGGGAATGATCTGACACCGGTTCTACCGCTCTTTTGTCTATCATGGCGGAAATTTCGCTGACGAGCGCTTGACGCCTTTCGGGATCGTGCGGAAGGGAAAAAACCCTTGGAGAAAGCGTCAATGGGGGAAACTGAACAAACTTGAGGCCGAACCCCCGACGCAAGGTCGTGACTATCCAGGGGCTGGCTCCCAGATCTCGCCAACGAAGCCAGAAATTGCTGAGACGCGCGCCTACAGGCTCGTCCGTACACACGATATTTACGGAGCCTATCGCGCCTGGTGACCCGACCATGCGTGGAAGGTCCGGAGACAACAGCGAGGCACCTACCTGATTTCTTCTCCCCTGCCGGCTTGGCTGGGCTGGAGGGACGGCCTCGACCTCGGCCACCCCGACCACGTTGCCCCCCTCGCTGCGCGCCTGCAGGGGCCCCACGAAAGGGCTGCCCCAGAGCCTTACCCCGGCCACGACCTGCCGAGGAAGCCCCACGACTCTGGTGAGATGGTTGCTGCTGCTGGGCGGGTTTCCGTTGCTGCTGCTGCGCAAGCATACGCGCCCAACGCTCCAGCGCCTGGGATTGACGGACCGAAGCATCAGAGGAGGCCTTCGCTCGCGCCCTATCCTCCTGCCGAGTCTTGACTTCCTCCAACTCCCGATGGACCCCCTCCGGAAAGAGGAAGGGAGAAGCAGGCCCTTCCGGCGGAAGTACAGGATGGAGTCTCAGGGACTGAACCAACTGGTCCGAGATCTTGAAGTCCGCCTTCTGCAAAATGGCATCTCTGCGCCATAACTCGGAGACCCACCACATGTGGGTATCGAGAGCCACCTTGTCAGCCACGGCTCGGCCTATCGATTGAATGAGGCTGATAGATCCATGGAGGGCCTCAGCGAGGTCGGACCTATCCAGCTGTTCATTGTTCAATACCTGGTCATGACAGGCCGTGAGGGCCAACGTAGAGCCATGCACCAGCCAATCCATAGCTGAGTCTACGGCAACTCCCAAACGCAGCGACGCCTGCAGATCCGAAATCTGCGCCCACGGAAGGGAAATCGACTTCGGGACAGCGAACACATCCTGCTCCTGAAGCCGCGAAGGCTCGACATCAAGCAAAGAGGAAGTGTAGAAATCCGTCACTCTGGGCCTTGAGGGATACGCGCCGACATGTGTGCGGTTCTTCTTAACCGTGTCCTCGATCCGCGAAGAAAACGAGTTCCGAACCCCAGGAGCCAGGGGAAACCTAAGGGCATCTCTAGGAACCCTGGGCTGCTGTAGGTCCCGCTCAGTGAAGGACTTCGCCTTCTTCGCTGGAGGAGGGGAATCAGAACGTGGTTGAGGCCACTCCTCTCCAGACAACCGACGCACAAAATCCAACTTGTCGGCCCATGGGCGCTTGAAGGGATTAGTAGGATCCTCCTCATCCGCCGACTGCGAGTCTTCCTCGCGCTGGCGCTTAGGTACCAGTAAACGAGAAGTGCTCGGCTGAGGTCCCTGTAAAGGAACAATGCCATCCTGCTGCACCGAAACGGGAACCACCTCAGAACCCTCCGAAGGAGAAGACGTAGCAAAAGCTGGCGGCTGACAACGCTGAACCTCTGGGACCCTAGGAGGCCGTGACAAAAGGCTCTCCAGCCTGCCCAAGAAGTCCTCCCGCATAGTAGCCATCTCCGTCCTGAACTCCTCCTTAGAGATATACGAAGGTGGGGATTCAGCTACAGAATGGTACACTGTGGAAGCCGGAGAAGGCTTAGAGACTGGTGCCGGCGGAGGCTTGGAAACCGTAGGCAACGGCGGAGGCTTGGAAATCGTCGGAGCAACCGAACCCGCACTCGAAGACGTAGGCAAGGAGTCAAAAATGAGGCCGGGGTCCGCCGGGACTTCGCCCTGCTCAAAATCCTCCGCAACCTGCGGAAAAAAGGTAGGCGTTAAGGAAAATGAAACAGACTTCTTCCATGAAACAGATTCTGAAGAAGTGCCGTCAGTTTTTGACAAGCCACCAGGAAACGGTTGTTTCACAATAACAGTAGGAGATAAAGGATAGCGTGGCCCTGATCCCACTCCCAACTTTGAACTCCGTACGGGCTGCGAATCCCGGGTTCCAGCAAGCACTGGAGGGCTCCCGGGAACCGGAAAACGGGTCCCGGGAACCGACAATTGGTTCCCGGAAACCGGCCCACGGTTCCCGGGAACCGTCAGAACCCCAAAGGAAAAGGCTGACGGAAACCCAGGAGCCGAAAAGCCCATACCCGTGCCACCTGCACGATCCACAGGGTCCTCGGAGCCTGTGGCATCGGAAGGCAGCTGTTCACAACTTGAGACGTTAACAGAGTTGAACTCCCGGTTAAAGGACCCCGGGAGCCGCATCCGAACGGAGCTCAAAGCCGGAAACCGAGGAATCAGAGGCATGTTGCAGCGTGAGACCTTGGAAACCAATGGCGGAACAGGGCTAAAGGAAGACGACATCAAACCCGGTGGCTGATGTAAAAAACTCACGGTACTAACAGTACAACCCTGGTTCCCGGGAACCGGCAAACCGGGTCCCGGGAACCGCGAAAACGGCAAGCTGAAAGACAAAAACATGTCTAAACTTACAGCAGAAATGGTACGTAGTAGACGTAAATCCTGCTCCTCGCGCCTCTGCGCGCTCTGCTTGTACCTCGACTTTTTACTAGAAGTAGCTGAGGGACTGAGAGGGGGGATAGGTTTAGCCAACCGTTCTAGTTGCACCTGGCGCAGACCGTTGAGATAATCTGACCAATCGTCTACTCCCCACGAAGCGCACATCCCGCAACAGGCAGTAGGTCGGCACAACTCTCTACACATCCAGCAATTATGATGTAGTTCCCACTTGGGGAGAAACTGCTGGCACCCAGCGCACTTCATCTGGAAAGATAGCACAAACCAATGTGCGATGGGCGATAATAGGGGAAGAAACAGTAACCTAAGAGGATTTACCAGTTCCTCCCAAAAACACTAAACTACACTACTCTAAACTACTGTAAACAGTACAATAAAGCAGTAAAATAATCCTGAGATCCAAAGATCCGAGAAAGTGATGAGAAAACTCCAATTGAAAGCCAAGGAGTAAGAAGCTTGTCCTTCCAACAAAGCAGGGACAAACGTAATGGCGGTTCTGGGGGAACAGTTTCGTCAGGAAAGATTTCTCAGTGACCACTGACTCGCTCAGGTTTCGTCAAGAAACCCTTATGAACGACCGAGTCTGAGGGGCATAGAACGACCAGTTTAAGAGAATGTGCCAATAATTTTTTTATTGGCATTAATTTCCCTCTTATTTGAAAGCCAGGTAAGATTACCCAAAAGTGTTTATTATAGAGGTCAAAGTGTGGACATAAATATATAAACATCCAATGTTTTTTCCTTCAACATTTGCACCTCGTGCTGTACAATATTATTTTGTGAGATCATGAATCATTACCGTGTAGCTGGCCTTGTCTCCGGGGTAGAGAAGCTCCTTGATTGTCACACGGGCTGTGTCTGGATCCACATAGAAGAACTGCATGGCATCTGGCTCACCAGTCGCTCTGTACAGGATCACATCCTGGTGACAGGGAACACTCCGTAATGTAGTATGTACAGGTTTTGCTATATGACACTGTAATGGTATGCACATTATGCCCAATAATGTATCAGAAGGTGCTGGGCAGCCAATCAAATACCGGCAGTCTACTTGATGATTGTGCACTCAATATCTACATTGAAGAAACTATATTTCCAACATGAATAACTGGGAAGATATAATTCAAATTTATAATAGTGAAATATGACAATGGATATGAGAACACACTGTGTAAGTACAGCACATTTTGCCCCAGTTACCTCAGTGTCTGCGTCTGTGGCATTGATGAGATCGGTGACGATGAAGCCGAGAGGTTCCGTCTCCCGGATCCTGACCCGGAGAGGTACCTCGTTGTTCCAGACCGGCCTGTTCTCATTACGCACCAGGTTAACGTTGATGGTGGCCGTGGAGCTCTGGCTGGGGTACACATCATCAAAGGCAACCACGCGTAGCTGAAAATAAGATATAAGTTATGTACGCAAACAGCTGATTGCATAAGCATTGAGTTAGATTGAAAGACATTTACTGAACCACAAGAGCAGATAAACATTTCCTACTGTGTAAGCGAAGGCCTTGTCGGTCTTGAGGTCAGCATTGACCATGATGTCTCCAGTATCCTCATCTATCCTGAAGAAGTAAGGAGCTGGGAAGTCTCCAAGCAGACTGTACTTGATCTTGCCCTGGAAACAAGCCACATCTAATCATCTAACTGCTGCTGCAATATTGGAATGCTAATTAAATCAAAAAGTGTTGAAATATATACACTGGTACAAGCAATGCAGACACACACCTGTATATCTCTGTCCCTAGCCACGACCGTGAAGACCGAGGAATCAACCTCTGTGTTTTCCCGGACGTCAATGTCGTAGGGCTGACCCTGGAAGTCCGGCAAGAAGTTGTTTCTCCTCACGTCCACTGTCACAGAACAGTTGGATTCCCGCTCGGGACTTCTGTCATCCTTCGCTCGCACTTGGAACTGCGAATACATTTTGAAATTTGTCGTGTTCAATTCTAGTTGAAACTTCTGAAGCTAAGCTTCTACATGGGTTTCGTAGCTATGAATACGATTCAGTGGTTACTGACCATGTATTGTATGGTTCTCTCTGTGTCTTCCATCAGGGACCTCTTCAGATGCACTTCTCCAGAATCAGGCGTCACAAAGAAGTAATCGGCTGACAAGACTGACAGATCGTCGTCCATTGGCATGTCGAATGTGATCTTGTCCTAGAACACAACACAAAATGTACTCCTCATCAAAACTATGGAGGCATAGTGGGAGTTGTAATCCAGCAGTATCAGATCTTGAACATTTTTAGCTGTTGCTCTAGACACCAAGGCCTAAAGATGCCCTCGAGACATTGAGACATTTGCCTTGAAAAAAAAACTAGACGTCAAGGCCTAAAGATGCCTTGGAGGCATTTCGGTGTGATGAATAATTTATAATACTAGATATCGACGAAAATGAAAAATGTCGACAAATTTCGGGTCAAGGTCAAAGTTCATCCATAATACCCGCTAGACATGTTTGTCTAGGGCGACGAGTCCGAAAATACCATCCGTTTCGCTCTACGACGCACCGTTTCCGAGATATCGACGAAAACAAAAACTGCCGACTCGGCAAAAAAATTTCGGGTCAAGGTCAAAGTTAATCCATAATACCCCTTAGACAAGTTTGTCTAGGGCGACGAGTCCGAAAGTAACGTCCGTTTCGCTCTACGACGCACCGTTTCCGAGATATCGACGAAAACGAAAAATGCTGACTCGGCAAAAAAATTTCGGGTCAAGGTCAAAGTTCATCAATAATTCCCCTTAGACATGTTTGTCTAGTGCGACGAGTCCGAAAATAACGTCCGTTTCGCTCTACGACGCACCGTTTCCGAGATATCAACGAAAACGAAAAATGCCGACTTGGGTCAAGGTCAAAGTTCATCCATAATACCCCTTAGACATGTTTGTCTAGTGCGACGAGTCCGAAAATAACGTCCGTTTCGCTCTACGACGCACCGTTTCCGAGATATCGACGAAAACGAAAAATGCCGACTCGGCAAAAAAATTTCGGGTCAAGGTCAAAGTTCATCCATAATACCCCTTAGACATGTTTGTCTAGTGCGACGAGTCCGAAAATAACGTCCGTTTCGCTCTACGACGCACCGTTTCCGAGATATCGACGAAAAAGAAAAATGCCGACTCGGCAAAAAAATTTCGGGTCAAGGTCAAAGTTCATCCATAATACCCCTTAGACATGTTTGTCTAGTGCGACGAGTCCGAAAATAACGTCCGTTTCGCTCTACGACGCACCGTTTCCGAGATATCGACGAAAACGAAAAATGCAGACTCGGCAAAAAAATTTCGGGTCAAGGTCAAAGTTCATCAATAATACCCCTTAGACATGTTTGTCTAGTGCGACGAGTCCGAAAATAACGTCCGTTTCGCTCTACGACGCACCGTTTCCGAGATATCGACGAAAACGAAAAATGCAGACTCGGCAAAAAAATTTCGGGTCAAGGTCAAAGTTCATCAATAATACCCCTTAGACATGTTTGTCTAGTGCGACGAGTCCGAAAATAACGTCCGTTTCGCTCTACGACGCACCGTTTCCGAGATATCGACGAAAAAGAAAAATGCCGACTCGGCAAAAAAATTTCGGGTCAAGGTCAAAGTTCATCCATAATTCCCCGTAGACATGTTTGTCTAGTGCGACGAGTCCGAAAATAACGTCCGTTTCGCTCTACGACGCACCGTTTCCGAGATATCGACGAAAACGAAAAATGCCGACTCGGCAAAAAAATTTCGGGTCAAGGTCAAAGTTCATCAATAATTCCCCTTAGACATGTTTGTCTAGTGCGACGAGTCCGAAAATAACGTCCGTTTCGCTCTACGACGCACCGTTTCCGAGATATCGACGAAAACGAAAAATGCCGACTCGGCAAAAAAATTTCGGGTCAAGGTCAAAGTTCATCCATAATACCCCTTAGACATGTTTGTCTAGGGCGACGAGTCCGAAAATAACGTCCGTTTCGCTCTACGACGCACCGTTTCCGAGATATGCAGGATGAATCAAGGATGACTCAGCAAAAAATTATTTCGACCTCTAGGTCAAAGGTCGTTTGAGGTATCGATCCCAAAATCAATAGGGTTCTTCCCTGGTGATATATAAACCTCCGTGCAAAATTCTGCAACTATTGCCTGAATATTTTTTGAGTTATCGTCCGGAAACCAAGTTCCTCGATTTCATCCTCACGGACCTCACGGACCTCAGAGCCGGATCAAAAAAAAAAGTACACCCTAGAGATGTTTGTCTAGGGCGACGAGTCCGAAAATAACTTCCGTTTCGCTCTACGACGCACGGTTTCCGAGATATGCAGGAAGCCTCAAGGATGAATCAGCAAAAAATTATTTTGACCTCTAGGTCAAAGGTCGTTTGACGGATCGATCCCAAAATCAATAGGGTTCTTCCCTGGTGGCATATGAACCTCCATGCAGAGTTCTGCAACTATTGCATAAATATTTTTCCAGTTATCGTCCGGAAACCAAGTCTTAAAATTAGCCTTGATTTCATCCTCACGGACCACACGGACCTCCGATCCGGCTCAAAAAGAATAGGGTTCTTCCTCATATCATTTCTGACTTGCGGTGAAAATTTGACAAGGATCCGTCAAGGCAATCTAAAGTTATCGTCCGGAAACCAAAAGTGGCGGAAGAAGAAAAAAAAAAAAATTCTGCTAAAACCATAAAGGCATTTCTGCCGAAATGCCTTAATAACAACTATCACTCAAATTTGTTCGCTGCATTGTTTGGATAACTAAAACTCACCCCATCTGCATCTGATGCAAAGTTTTCCACAATCAATTGACCGATGGGAATGTTTTCATTGAAGATTATCTGATGACTGCACGGCTCTTCCTGGAACCTTGGAGCATTTACGTTCCTGACGATGGGGACAGTGACTGTCGTCTCAGCAACATTATCAGGATTGTCAGAATCTCGCAGCTCAACTCTCAACTGAAAATAATATAATATTGAATGGAATACGAAAAGGTTTCAGTCGGATATTGAGTAAAACAAATCGAATACTGTAAGCTCCTCCAATCATTGATCTCCGAGGCCTCACCGTGTAGAAAGGAGCGTAGTCCAGCATGAGATTGTCCTTGATTGTGATTACACCAGACTCTTGATTGAGTTGGAAGAATCGAGGCCCAGGAGGATCTCCCACTAATAAAAACTGGAGCCGACCCTAGAAATAACAGAATGATTTTAGTGGTAAAGACCTGATAGTGTTAATAAAGTTGATCTATCAGCATCCAGAGACACAACATGGTTGTTAGTAACAGATACACAGATCAAAATACCCCCCTAGGTCCCACCACTGTGGTGTACCCACGACCATCCACAGCTCTCCCACACACACTAGTACTGTATATTTTACCTGCTGGTCGAGGTCCTCTCCCTGGACTTGGAACACCCTTTCCCCGACACCGATATCCTCCGGGACAGCCTCGGCTGTGTAGGGACCGCCCACAAAGGCCGGGGCATACTCATCCCGGGTGATGATGACTTGAATTGAGGTCTCTGTCATCTTTGCGGGCACTCCAGAGTCCACTGCTGCCACCGTGAACTGTTCATAGAAATTCACAATGCGATACAATCGTTTATCGATTAGTGAGCAAATTCAGAGGCCTCTATAGATGACATTTTGAGAGTACACTTACCATAAAGTCAGAGATGTCTGAGATGTCCGGGTCATTCAGGAACTTTTTTGTCGTGATGACTCCCGTATCCGGGTTGATGTAGAAATACCGGCTGAACTTTCCCTCTCCCCTCAGCTCAAATTTTATACCATCCTGAAACAACAGACAATATCCAAACTGTCTCAGTATCTGTCACAGATGATCACTAAATTGTAATTATTTTATCAAAAGTTTGAATTTTCATGCATTTTTGTTTTGGTAAGGTTCATACCCCATCTTCATCAGTAGCACTGACAGCCATGACTCTGCCACCTAGCGCAAGCTTCTCATCGACAGTTTGCTGGTAGGGAGCATCCACAAACACCGGGGCATTAGGGTTCCTCGTCACGGAGATATCAACGAGAGCTGTAGCAATGTTCTCTGGGTATGTGCTGTCATAGACCTTCACCTCCAGCTGAGAGACAGAAGTAATAAAGAATGTTACCCTCATGTAGGGCATTCTCATAGCATGCTGATACTGAAGGAAAACTTACAGAAGCAAACTAGACCTAAACATAACATAATAGTTTTGGAAACTTTTGCTTTATTCCAGATCTATGCTTATCGTACCCTGTATGATTCAAGACGACTACTGTCAGTCTTCAGATCCTTTATCAGCTGAATCTCTCCGTTCTCGCGATCCATGGAGAAGAAATCCTGGGCTGGGAACACACCAATCAACTCAAACTGCAGTCGGCCCTGGAAATCAAACACCCGTGTCAATGTGAGGAAAGTTTCAAGTCGAATCGGTCATTGTGGGTTAGAATTTCACTGCTGATTCTTCTATCTATATACCTACCCCGGTACTTCAGGACCACCTACCTTGAGATCATCATCTCTGACTCGTATACTGCTGGGATTCAGAGTAACGATGTCTCCCACTGCAATGTTCTCATTAATCTCGGCAGTGTATGGGGCATTCTCAAAATATGGTGATGTCTGATCTCGATCAATTGTTATGAAAACACGAGTCTCAGCTGTCTTCTCAGGATGACCCTGATCTCGAACCGTGACGTAGATCTGCAAGTCAGAAAATTTTTTAATCAAGTTTCCTCCACCATGTAGAATTCCACACTTAATTCAAAACTACAATGCATTGCCAATAGTGACAAAACACTCATTGTTATTCACTAGTTTTATGCTACAAAACTGACATCATCCTGTGTTTGGTTGCCCTCTGTGAGAAGTTTCTTCAGGGTGATTCGGCCAGTGTCAGAGTCCAGGTAGTAGAACTGCATGGCTTGTGCTGATCCAGTCATCTCATAGTGCAAATCATCCTGATGGTAAGAACAAGACAAAGTGATGAGTGTACATTTGTACATTTCTTCATGAATGCATGTTGTGAACAATTTACCCAGTACACTGAGTTGAAGGTGATGTTGAACATGGTTCACAAGCAGTGTCACTTGCAGATCCATTATTGAAATATTATAACTCGTCATGGAAACTCACTCCATCCCTGTCAGTGGCGGACACCTGCACGATCTCTTGACCAAGCTGGAACCTGTCGGTGATGATAGACTGCCACTCTGCCTGCTCAAACAACGGCTCGTTCTCGTTTCTCAGCACTCGAACCGTCAGTGTACCTGTAGCAGTTTTCTGAGGTCGACCGTCATCCCAGGTCATGAGTCGCAACTACACAAAGGGAGGAGAATGGGATATTCAATTGCTCAGTATATAATCGACTGATAGGTAGAAATTTAATACCCTCATCTTCCAGATGCCTTGCCCATTCGTTTGACAGAGGATGCAAGTACATGTATAGCATTTGTCAAAATTGAAGTAATATCAATAAACTGTTGAGCAGGTGCCTGATTGCCATGGACTATTCTGACTTTATTCTTTACTTCACACACAGACTGACCACGTAGGTGAAGGCTCGTTCAGATCGCAGCAAGGTGCTGTTCCTGACTCTGATGTCACCGGTGTCCTCTTCCATATAGAACAGGTCTGATGCTGGGACAGAGTGAGCCATCTCATACGCCATGTTACCCTATTATTGCAAAAAGAGAAAATTTGAAAATGAAACTGGCATCATATCATGAACTGATCTTATGCCTCAGCATGGGTTGGGTTGTTTGTAAGACAAGATTACCATTGTTTAGTGATATTTGTCAGAAATGTGCGCTTTACAGAAAGGTGTTCAACAAAGTCTGGCTATAGGTCAATTTGTAGCCATAAACCGTTAATTAAACTCACAAAGGGCTACAATGTAATGGAGCACTGAAGGCTACATATTGTGATATATATGTTTTATAATCAGACCTGTCTGTCATCGTCCCGGCCGAGAGCAGAGTACACGAGCTCGTTGATGTCCACACTCTCTGAGATAACCTCTTCAGCCGGCAGTCCCTCCAGGAACGGAGCCGAATCTGCTTGGAACCGCACTAGTACCGCAGTCATTGCCGTCCGTGGGGGTGTGTGTCCGTCTGACGCTTCCACTTGGAACTGTTGGGCAGAAAGGAATGCTGCTCTGAACATGCATCATGAACATCGATTACGAATGCGAACTGCTGTTACGGAATGATATGATGTGGATTTATTACTTGAAATTTATATAACAATCATATATTATATAACAATATGATATAACAATCACTTACGCTGTATGAGACTTTGTCACCCCCTGGCCAGACTTTCTTCAGACTGATCACTCCAGTGCTTGGGTTGATGAAGAACAGATCAGTGTCTGGGGAACTTTCCACTATTCTGTACGTAATGTCATCCTACAAAACACAATGAACACATCTCATACATTCAAATTTCCCGGATGCGATGAAAGTATTGCATTTTGATATTTTCCACATTTATAGACATGTATTGTAACAATCAATCTCACGTTTTGGTCCAGGTCTTCTGCAGATACTTGCAGGATGCTGTCTCCGAGCTTGAAGTACTCCAGCAGTTCTGTTCTGTAGTCAGACGATGTAAATATCGGCTCATTCTCGTTCCTGGTCACCGTGATTGCTACGGAAGCCTCAGCAATCTGTGTGCTCACACCGAGGTATGTGCCTCTCACAGACAGCTAGAAAGCAACACAGAAACTTGTCAGGTCTCGTGACAGGGGTAATCTTGTCGTAGGAATTTTAACGAGTACATTTATAAAATATTTCATATATAACATACCCGGTAGACACCCTGTAGGACTGGATCGTCACGGAGGTCGGTCTTGACGCTGATGTCACCAGTCCTGGAATCTATCTTGAAGTAGTCTGGTGCATTGCTCAGTCCCGTTAGCTCATACGTGACGTCAACCTACAGGACAAGAATCATGTCTGATTAGAATATTTGAATCTAATTATATTTCTTTGGTGGAATATATATGATAAACTGAAGAAATAAAACAAGCAATAGAAAATAGTTATGGCACTAAATAAGTTAAAAATGTTAACAGATTATGTAATTGTTACAATGAAATATCTACATATACCCGGTACTGTATATCTACCGTTGATTTTATTCAAATATATTATTATTGTTGTTTAAGCAGAATCTATAGATTTAATTCATACTTTGTGAACACAATTTTGTTGTATCATCCGCAAGTTTTGTATCACTTATCCATACATGTATTCAAATAGATTAATTTTCATGAGACCACCAATAAGATAAAATATAAAAGACAGGACATTTCTGGAAAGAAAAATTGCAAATACAAGAATACTGAATGTACTCTTATTTCTTTACAAATCACTTAGAATAGAAAGTTCGAATACAGGATTTGTTGTAATTTTTTTGGGTAAATTTGTTATGATAGTTTGTGTTTTGCAAAAATCTCAAATTTTATTGTTAGCTCTGACCAGTCGCCAATTTAAATACAACTAAAATCTATATTATTATACTTTAATATTTCTCATTATGATCATTCCCTGCTAATAATTACAATGTAAATTTGTAATTTAGTGTCAGACAGTGAGAAAATAAATATTGAAAGCTTGCATATATATTTAATATATCAGATTGTAATAGTTGAGATCATTTCTTCCTGTGAAATGACACAATCTGTCGATTGTTCAGTCCACCACTTAAGCCCAACAACAGTGATCATTCCAGACTAAAAATTAGCCCAAGGGCTAAGATAGGTTACCGGACAATTTTAGTTTTAAGCATTGCAGGTGACATTACTGACATATGACCTTGAGATTTACCAATGAAGGTCATGTTTGTGAACTGCAATGTCATCATTAGGTATGCTGCATATGACTTCATAACACAAACATAAAAGCTCTATCAACAAATATTTTGTCTGTAGAGGTCAAATTACACATGTCAGGTCAGGACAGATTGTGAGATTTGGGTTTCAAGATCACATATAAAATCAAATTCGAGGTTACCAAAAGATGTGCCATAAATACATGACTTCTTGTAAGCTTATACACAATCTTGACGTGTATATGCAAGTGTTTAAGCCTCAGTGGCTAATTTACACATTTCACATCTGACATTTACCACTCAAGGTCATCCAAGGTCAAGCTCAAGGTCATCATCAGTTGTTCCATATATGATTCCTATATGCTCATAATGCAATCTGAAGTTCTATCTACAAGCATTTCATCTGTAGAGGCAAATTTTGGCATTTTTCGACCCCAAAATGGCTGTTTTGACCTTTCAAGGTCATCCAAGGTCAAATTCAAGGTCACCACACAAGTCGCCATATATGACTTCCCATTTGAAAGTGCCAATTTCTAAGCTCTATCTTCAAGCGTTCTATGAGTACAGTCTTCACAGCTCCCATTATGAAGGAAAAAAGTGCCGAAAATTTTCTAAGTCCAAACTTTTTTTCAAAGGGTGAAAATTTTTTTTTGCCTAGAAATGACCCAAAATGAATAGTAATGCGATTTGGGGCAAAAAAAATTTTGTTCGCCGACCCGTCAAAAATTCAAAATGGCCGCCACGCGGAGACCGGCGATTCAAGGGCAACAAAACTTATACACATCATAGAGTAAAATAAGGGGAATCTTTTAAAACAAAAATCTCAAAACTGATCAGACAGTTTTTGAGAAAATGGCCGCCAAAGTCCAAAATTGGCCATTTTTCGTTAAAAATTGCCGCCATTTTGGGAACAATTCGAAAATCAAAAAACTAGGAAAAAAACCCCTCTCGAAATATTGTTAGGCATTTTTGTGCAAAATTTCAGAAAAATCCACCTGTAAACTTCAAAGATACAGATGTGGACGGACGACGGACGACAGACGACGGACGGACGGACGACGGACGCAACGCGACGGCAATAGGTTATCGGACCATAGGTCCGGTAACCTAAAAATTCCAAGCATGCATGAAAGTATAACATGGTACAGATGCTGCAGAAAGTCGTCCATCCAGGAGAAGCTAAATGTATCAAAAAGCGAAAAGCCGTGGGGGAAAACTCCAAAACATACAAAAAAGTTCATACATAGTCATCAAGGTCTTCATTTGCGGAATCTAGCGTGGAATTTTTGACTTCCTAAAAACAACAATCAAAATGTATTGTTTTTTGGGTTCGTTTTTTTTTACAATTGCTGAAATCATGTTGACATTGTTTGAAGTATATATTCAAGATATGTTATATTAATCAGGTGCAAATAAATAGAGAAATGTTGGTGCATCATAGTTCAAGAAAGGTATACCATGGAAGACAATCTAATGTTTGTAATATCTATATTGGTAACGAAAAACATTATAAAGTAACTACCAAATCTACCTTAACAACTTTGTCTCTATATTCTTTCCTTGTACCAATAGAATTCACATTTATTTAGTGTAAAAAATTTAGCACACCTCCAGTCACCACACACTTAAAGCAAATCAAGCCTATTGATACCTGAGTTGTGTTGGCCTAAAACAAAAATGTATCATGAGGTTATTATTCATACGATGTGTACATGCAATGCAAGAAATTGAAAAAAGCACCACAACCAGGAAAAATCATTTAAAGTTTAAATTGTCGATGACGCAGTTCAAAGATTATGGAACTTGTACAAAAACACTTCACACGAAAACAAGAGAAAATCACAGCACATCACACAATTTCCTGTTATGAAGAACCACACTGAAGACAACATACCCCAGGTGAGGCTCGGACATTGTACACGAAGGAATCGACTGGGTTGTTCTCTGAGATGGTTGTCGTGTACGAGTCAGAGCTGAACTGTAGTACTCCTTCATCCCGTAGAACTGTCACGTCTATCGGCAAGACAGCAGAGCGCACAGGTGTGCCCATGTCCTCAGCCTTCACCAAAACCTGGAGGCAGGGAGGAGGGGGGGGGGGGGGCGGGCGGGGGCGGCATAATAATATATCATGTATGTATTCAAATATTCATACCGGTACAATACATATCAAAACATGAAACAGATTTATCAAACCGATTGTTTTACCGATTATTCTGTACTGTACTGGTTTATCAGTGGGAAGTTTGGTTACCAACTGACTCACAGTCACATTTCCAAATAAATTACAAGTATTTCATCGGTAATTCTTTTTCCTAATAAAGTCACAAGTATTGAAATATGGTATTGTGTCTGAGTTTACCCTGTAGATGGATCTCTCTGTGTTCTCGACGGAACTCAGCAGTGTGATTTCTCCCTCCGTGGGGTGTACGTAGAAGTATGAAGGGGCATCTCCTTCTCCGGTGATAGAGTACTGAACCTCATTGTTTGGTGCCTGGAATGTGACAGAATAAACTTTTGATATTCAGAGCTAATTCAATCTTTTTTTCGATATTCTTCAAAAATGAAACATCATCGATGAGGCCAAAATCAGAACAACCTCACTGAATGTTAATTCATTTTAAACTTGCTGATAACAATAATTACTTATTATTCAGTGCTGAATGCAAACATTAAGACTGACCGCAGTGTCCCTGTCGATGGCAGTAACCGTAGCGACTGCTGTCCCGGCCGGTGCGATCTCCGGTAGTTCCACCTTCATCACACCGCTGCTGGTGAAGAACGGGTCGTGGAGGTTCCTCTCGACGTCAACCTGCATCGTGGCGGTGGCCGTCCGTGAGGGCGTGCCTTGGTCCATTGCCAACACTCGAAGCTATGATACAGAGGGGAATATAACTGCATCATCAGATTTTGTTCCGTGTCCTATCAACTTTCAAGTGCATCTAATCCATATTTTCAAGTTCAAGAATTTATTTTGAGTATATTGACTTACATGTAAATGTTATTTAATAATGATTTTGATTCAAAATGCATACAGCTATGACATTGGTCTTGAAAAGCATGCATAATCTGCTACACATACAATGTAACTTGTTTCTGTGTCTGAGGGTAGATCTGCTCCGTCTCTGATCCTGACATCTCCTGTGTCCTCATTCACGGAAAAGAACGTTGGTCCGGACCCATCTCCCACCAGCTCATAACGCACTTGGTTGAATGGCTCCTACAATACAACAACAACCTGATGTACCAATGCAATCACAATACATACAAATATTTGCTCGTAACAACTGAACATCACTACATTATTCAGGCATCTCGCCACATACCGTGTCGTCCAGGTCCCGAGCGTTGACGCTGTTGATGATGCTGCCACTGGGTTCAGTCACCAGAACTCTGCGGAAGTACGGCAGTCCCTCAAACACAGGGGCGTAGTTGTTACGTTTGACGGTGATCGTGACAACGGCCTCGTTACTGGCACTCCTTGTGTGCTGTCCTCCCTGGTCTTGGGCTTGTACACGGAACTGTAACAACATGTGAGATTGTCAGTAGTGATGAGGGGGGTTTTGTGATTATATTGTATGTGTTTTACAACAAATCACTCACGCTTCGTGTTCCATGTAATATATACATTGTATTTATTGAAAATAATGCACTATGATGAAATATATCTTTTTTGTTACACTGCGTTGTTTACTACCAAGTTACCATAAAACTCACCTCATAAATATCCCTGCGATCTGGATCATCCATGAAGGATTTCTTCAGCGAAACATCTCCCGAATCCTCATCAATCATGAAGTACTGCAGGATGGCTGGTTCAGCCTCCAGCGTGTATGTGATGATGTTGTAGGGTCGTTTGGTATCCTGGTCCCTAGCGATGACCCTGAGGATCGTCTCCCCTATTGACTGTGTCTCTAGAAGCGTCTCACGGTACAGAGTCGTCTCAAATTGTGGGTGGTAGTTGTTGCGGTTCACGTGGATGAAAACTACAGTCGTGTCAATGAGGCTGGGAGTTCCACTGTCCTTGGCAACCACTCGGATCTAACAATACATAGGAATAAACCCAAATGTAAAATACAATTTGGTCTCAATAAGAAAGTAGTCTTCATAATTTAGTGTGACATCTCATATCATGTTTGAAAGGTTGAGAAATTCTAATCTGTGAAGCAAAAACTTCTGCGTGATGCTGTATCACCTGGTAGTCGATGGTCTGGTCACTGCGGATGTCTCTCTGTAATGTAATCCTTCCTGTCTCTCCGTCAATCCGGAAATATGTTGGTGCGGAGCCATCTCCAATAATCTCATATTGTACTCTGTTATAAGGTTCCTGTAACAGAGAGTGATTACATGTGCAGAAACCAATATATGAGCAAAACAAATACTGGTATAATGTGCTCCACTTTATGTCACTCACCACATCTCTGTCATCAGCAGCCACTTGGATGACTTCGTCTCCGATCTGCAAGTCTTCTGTGATGTTTCTGCGATAAGGCTCATTGCGGAACTCTGGAGCCTGCTGGTTACGCACCACGTCGATCACCACCCGGGCCGAGGCTGCGACACGCTGCGGCTGTCCTCCATCATGTGCATTCACTATGATCTGCACAGAGAGAGTCATGCATGCAATCCTCCAGTGACAAGAACTCACTTTAAATGCCTTTAATGCCTTTGCACTGTATAGGCTGAATTGAGTTGAGATGCCACATGGGCCAGACAATGGGATGAAGGATGATTTGAAACTCGTCCAGAAAGCAGATGTTTTATTTGTGTAAAATCAGCATAAAACATTCCAGAGTAAACGTAGCTGGACTACATACGGTGTACTGGTTGATGTTGTCTCCCACAAGTGACCTGCGAAGGAAGAGGCGCCCTGTTCTTGGCTCCAGACGGAATCTGTCGCTGTACTGCGAGCCAGCCTCTATCTCATAGGTGATCACATTGTTGGGGGCCTGACGAGAAGTGAGATCAACATGGCGTAAAATTATGAATTCAAAAGTATGATTGCGCAACGAATAAAACTATGACTCTTTAGCTCCAATGGGATGAATCTAGTTATTCGGTGAAATGATACCGAGAAATCAAATACCCTGTCATCATCATCAATGGCGTCGATCATGAGAATTTCAAGCGCGAGGTTGTGAGTTTCCAGGATGGATGCGGTCCACTCGCTCTGGGAGAACCGGGGCTCATAAAGGTTACGGAGGACGTTGATCGTAGCCACAGAAGTCTTGGTGCAAGGAGGAACACCGCCGTCTGACACCATCACACGCAGCTGGGAAACGGTGTCACAACTTAGGTTTAGAATCCAAAATACTACCCCATTTTGAGACTGATGACCATTATGGTCTTGAACATAATATGTTTGCACAGATTTTGGGATTCAATAATTGATACGTACTTTGTATTGGATGTCGTTGTCTGACTGCAGGTCAGCTCTCACAGTGACTCGACCTGTCGACTCATCTATCTCGAAGTAGGTCGGTGTTTTGTCATCACCCAGGAGACTGTACTTCAACTCACGGAACGGAGTGTTCTGAAGGGTAAAATCAATGTGACCCCATAAATCCTGCGATATTACTGGACAAGTTTTTCTTTTCTAACATCTTTCCATGTTGTACATAATTCAACATATGGGGTGACAGCTGGCATTTACTAATTGTAGTTCATACTAATTATAATTCTAGTGTATTATCAGATAACCAGACATTTGTACACTACCTGTGGATCGTAGTCGACAGCGCTGACAATCAGAACTTCGCTGTTGACGGGCTGAGTTTGGTCAATGTCTGCAGAGAAGGGTTCCGACTCAAAGCGTGGACAGTTCTGATTACGTTGCACACGAACAGTGACCGCTGCGTTGCTCTCACTGGACTGCTGGGGGTCACCGAGATCATATGCTCGCACATTCACCTAAAAACAAAAATATAATGTTACCAAAGAGAACAGATCTACCACAGAATGAAAATCTCCCGGATCTTTTCAGGCATTTACATATTTTTTGCAAACTATCTGTGTCTACACACCACATAGCTGCCGATCTCTGGGTTGTCCTCTGTCAGTGGTCGTTTGATGAAGACTTCTCCGGTCACCTCGTCCACGAGAAAGTAATCCCGAGCTTCTTGAGAGCCTGTCATCTCATAGCGTACCACATTGTGGGGAGCCTGTCAGTCACAAAGCAACAAGTCTTGTGAAATTCTACTCACTTTCAAGGTTAACAAAAAGTTTTTCTGTCACATTATTGATATATTAGGTAAACTTACAGTTTTCATCCACAATAATAATCACCGAGGCAAATCTTCAAATCTTTAGAATTACCGGTGAATATACATGTATTTTACAATAGGGACATACCTTGGTGTCCCTGTCAGTAGCGAAGACCTGTGCTATAGGTATCCCGAGGGATTGAATCTCTAGGAGCTGTAGGTCAATCCTCTGAGGCTCAAACACTGGAGGGTACAGGTTCCTACGCACCGTGACAACGACAGTCACCGTGGTCGACTTGGACGGAGTTCCACCATCCTCTGCCCTCACCCGCAGCTGTCAGGGCAAACACCATACCAAGTCAGGTACCTCGTTAGTTCGAACAAATAATCATTTGATGGAATTGAATCCTAATACGCAACAGATCGAAAAACTTTCAATTCTTCAGTAATGGGCGGTGGAACTAACCGTGTAGACACTGTCTGTGTCCTCCTCCAAGGAACGCTGTAAAGTGACGTCTCCATTCTCACTGTTGATACTGAAGTAGGTGAGAGCCTCACTGTCTCCAATAAGAGAGTAGGTCAGTTGGTTGAACGGTGTCTGCAAGATAGGAAGCCCCTAATTTGTATTAGTTTACATATTTTACTCTACAGCGCCTAAACTTTCTACTCCCAATCAATAGCCCTGTAAATTCCAGTAAACATGCATACATAGGGCTGGTATCCATACTATAACATACTAGTATCAGATTTTGATGGGAATAATGTTTTCTGGTTTCAACAAGTTATTTATAAGCCCAGTTATTCTGGGTTTCTTCTGGAATATTTCAAGCGAGATATGCTCAGTTACCCTGGTGTCACTGTCCTGGGCTCGCAGGCTGATGACCGGGTCGCCCTCTGCATGGTTCTCACTCAGGTCAACCTCGTACTGTGCCTGGCTGAATCGAGGATCAAACTTGTTCCTGGCGACGGTCACCACGACGTCAGCCTCAGTGCTGTAGCGTGGAGGTGTGGCCAGGTCATGTGCCACCAGCTCAATCTATACAAGATGAGAATTAGGTACAAACTAGCATGAGGGTATAGCAAGAGGTACAATAGTGACCACTAGTATGCTCAAAATTTCGCCAATTAGTACCATAATATACAGTACCGAATGTTGATGTACAACCTGCTGATTCATGTACAACTCACAACAAAGTTTTCCTCAGTGCATGGTGCAAACTGTAGAGAACTTCTGACTGAGACCTCTCCGGTTATCTCGTTGACCACGAAACATTCTCGAGCCACCTCAGGTCCAGTAATGTTGTAGCGCACAGTGTTGTATGGAGCCTGAAATATAACAATCCACAATTTAATCAAGTTATAAATAATAGTTTCTTCTACCCCTGTCATGATTACATTTATAGCATTAAGTATACCTTTCTGTCACCGTCAGTAGCCGTAACCACGACAACAAGCTCTCCGATCTGAGTGCTCTCCTCGAGGTCTGCGGTGTATCGAGACTGAACAAATCGTGGATCCTGAAAGTTCCTGTTGACTTTGATTACAAATGTTGTGGTGTTTGTCCTTGCAGGCTGACCTCCGTCTGATACCCTCACACGCATCTAAAATGAGAAATGAGATTTTTTTGATGTTCTGATATTGATTTGTAATCATGAGAATTCATATCTTGATACCATTAAATTCCAACTTGAG
Organism: Terebella lapidaria; assembly: GCA_949152475.1. Lineage (NCBI taxonomy): Eukaryota > Metazoa > Annelida > Polychaeta > Terebellida > Terebellidae > Terebella > Terebella lapidaria. The sequence goes on from OX424555.1 coordinate 78,176,044, forward strand.
TTTAGCAAGCCTTACCACAAAAGATTCCAGACTGGTTTCTCGTAGGTCTCTGTTGATGGCTACTTCTCCAGTTCCTTCATCAATCCTGAAGTAGGTTGTCGCCGCATCGTCACCAATCAAACTGTACGTCAGTCTCCGGAAGGGGCCCTACGACAAAATTTTGTGTTTTTTCCATATTGCTAATGCTTATAAGTCCAATATATCACACACTGAACCATTCACAGCATTTTCAAATTTTTTTTTGTCATCCACACAGACCTCAGCATCATCATCGACAGCCTGGACATTGAAAATTCTGTTGTTGATGGGGTCATTCTCATTGACTGTCTGTACGGGAGGCAGACTGGTAGTGAACACGGGGCTGAATGTGTTTCGAACCACACTGACTCGGATCCGTGCCTCCTCACTAGAGCGAGACGGCTCCCCACCATCATGGGCTCGAACGAGAATCTGTAACCAGCCATACTTGCTTCACAAAGTGTGTATATTTTTATTCAGTTAGTATAACCTGGTTCCAAATACCAAATGAAGTAATTCAACTCTTGTAATCCTTCATTACTTGACATCAAATTGAAAAGAATGAATAGAAATATATAACCATACTGTTTATATAGAGATTATCACATCAAGCTATAGTACACTGCTACCCTAGCTCACAATGACATACCTGGTAGGATGTTCTCCTGTCTGGATCCTGTCTGAGGTCGACATTGACAGACAACTCTCCAGTGTTGGGGTTCACACGGAAGTACTCCAGCGCTGCCTCATCTCCCTCCATGGAGAAACTCACGGTGTTGTACGGGGCCTGTCATTGGTACACAGTGAATTTCAAATAATAGTGGAAAATATCTCACAGAGATCTGAACAAAGCAACCAAATCCTGAGAGTAATGGCAGAATGCTCATGTAGATATCAATAGATTTTTATAATTCTTGATGAATTTTCCAGGATCTCGCTCTCATTCGCTGACCTGTCGGTCATCGTCTGCAGCCTCCACTCGCTGGAAGGGAACACCCAGGGCTTGTGTCTCCATGATCTCCGCCACCCACTCCACCTGAGTCATACGCGGGTCGTCAAGGTTACGGTCCACAGCCACGGTCACCACGGTTGTGACAGTCCTGGCCGGGGTGCCACCATCCCTCGCCTCTACTCGCACCTGCCGAGGTTCAAATATTGAAAGCTAGAGATTCATCTTTAATCACACATCAACTGATAATCATTATTTTGTGAAATAGAACTGTGTGGAAATGATTTTCTCTTCTTTGTGTTTTGCAATCATTTCTCAGACCTTGTACTGAGTCTGGTCGTCCTGGTTGACAGAAGAAGCCAGCTGCAGAACTCCAGTTTCCTGGTTGATCCTGAAGAACACTGGAGCCTCATCATCGCCAATGATTTCATAAGTCACTGTGTTGAATGGAGCCTGAAACGAGAACACTGACCACAATCATCATAGTCTATCTATCCATGAATGGCACAAAGAAATACCGAAGAAATACCGGTAGTTTATATATTTGTTATCCTAGGCGAGGGTAACAATTGTTAATGTAGTATACATTCCTATTACTCTGTCTCACTGTGCCTGTAACCTTATTGCTCATGTTGTTGTACTTTGTTCTACACGGGCGACTGAGCGCTCTGTCCAGTTGTATCAGTCTTGTTAAATGTTTCAACCCCACCCACCCGTAATTATACCCCAGTAATATTTGTTTGTTACCCTTCAAGCCTGGTGTTTGTATGTCCTGGGGGCGTTTATATGGTTCATATATATTTATGTATACGGTAAATGTCAAATGTATGTATGTTAAATAAATAATAGCCCATCACCTGTTCTATGTATTCTGGTATTATCTCCTCAGTTACATGTTGTATGGCTTTAAGACAAGACCTGAGCACAGTGAGGATACATCAAACTGACCATGGTGTCATCATCCCGAGCTGTGAGTGTGATGATGCGTTCGTTCGGAGTGGCGGTCCTCAAGATCTCGCTGCTGTATGGTTCAAGCTCGAATACCGGTGCGTACTGATTGCGACTGACGGTGATCATCACGCTGGCCATTTCAGCACTCACCAGGGGGCGTTTGCCTTGGTCCGTAGCAACCACATTGAAAGGCTGTTGATGGAGATGTGAGCAAGAGTTAAATAGGATAATTCCTTTCTTACAGTCACAGCTAGAAGGACAATATAGTGAAAGCCAAGCTATTGGTGGAGTAGTAGTTTCTCTAGGGGAAACTGCAAGCTGAACAGGACTTGAATCCGAAGAAATACATTAATGTAACAGATATATTCATGTAGTTTCCTACCCCATAGGTCAGAGTTCCTCTCGAATCATCCATCAGGGATTTCTTGATGTATATCAAACCACTGTCTTCATCCAGGCCAAAATATTCCTCGACATCTGGTGGAATGTTGTCAGCATAGGAATACATCACTTGGTTGTACGGAGCCTGGTGGATGGAACAAGCACACATTGTGAAAGAATTGTGAAGCCCATATAGCTACTTATCAAACATGGGAGGAATGTATGTCCACCACAATTGGCATTTCAAGGCATATTATTATGTATTCGTGTCACAGACCTTGGTGTCCCTGTCAATGGCTGTGACCTGCGCCACTGACATTCCGAGGCCGAGGGTCTCCAGAATGCTGGTCTCGTACTCAATCGGCTCAAAGACGGGTGCCTCGAAATTCCGCAGGATCTCGACCTGGGCCAGAACTGTGGCACTCTGGGGCGGGTTGCCACCATCCTCCGCAACAATACGCAGCTATAGAAGATGAAGACATAGCACTATGTAGTCAGTCGTTAAAAATAATTACGGAAATCTACAGTACAATATCAAGAGTAGATCATCAATTTACAGAGTCTAAATAATTTTAAGCAATGTTCCGAAGTTTCAAACTGCAAAATTCATGTATCAGCAGGCAAACATATCACTGAATTGTGGAATATTTTTGAGTACTTACTGTATAAAACTCTTCATTTTCTGATGTAAGGTCTCGATCAATCTCAATGACTCCTGACTCGGAACCAATACGGAAGAAGCGAGGTGCTTCATCATCACCAATTATTGTGTAGAACACTTTGTTGAATGGTGGCTGCAAAATTAACGAAATTTATCAACAAAAATGTTTGAATATAACACATCAATTGCAAAAGTGCTGCCATGTACATACTACTGCTGTTTCTTGTCTATCCTTACATCTGCGTCCTCATCTGCAGCGGACACCTCGAGAATTGACGTCCCGACTTCGTGAGTTTCTGGGATTGCAGCTTCATACACAACTTTGGTGAAGCTGGGACCCTGAACGTTACGCTTGACGCGAATGGTGACTCGGCCGTCCCGAGAGCTGTTCCTGGCAGGGAATCCGTTGTCCGTCGCCATCACCGTCAGCTGGAAAGTTCATTAATTTATCATGTATACCACATGTATACAACAGAGAATAACCATCAAATAACTCCTGAAGAAAATTGACATATTGATATCCTTTGCACATTTTAAAGCTTGGTTTCGTTAAGTCATAGTAGCATATCCCACTGACCCTGAAGTCGACTCTAGGCGTGTCACTGAGAGGCCGAGAGAGGATGATGTCACCAGTGGCTGGGATGATGTAGAAGAAACTCTGCGCTTCCTCATCACCACTCGCTGCGATCGAGTATGAAACGTCATCCTGCATATAGAGCAACAGGAAACATCATAAGCGTGCTGATGGCCACAGTGGACTGGTCACCTACACAAGAAATCCAAAAGCTGAACACAGTTGAAAGAAATACAGTAAACTTTTTAAACACAACCTACCCCATTGTCGTCATCAGCATTAACAGAGAGGACCGTGGTGCCGATAGCAGTGGTCTCTAGGATCTCTGTGGTGTACTCGGCAGGGTCAAACTGAGGTTGTGCCGTGTTCCTCTGAACGTTGACTGTCAGGTTCCCGTAACCTTTGACCTCTGGGTTCTCACTGTCAAACACTGCAGCCGTCACCTGCAAGTACAAATCTTTTACATGGAAATTCCTGTTTCAGGTTCCTTTGACATACCGGGCAGCCCTCAACATGTTTTCTGTAGCACATATATGTATTCTAACCATGCTCACTACACGTGTATATGTTTTTATTGTCAGTATTTTCACTCACCAGGTATGAGAAGAGTTTGTCTGTTCTGAGGTCAGCTTTGATGTAGACTTCTCCCGAAGGCTGCACACCAAAGAAGTAAGGCGCTGGGATAGTTCCGACCATCTCATACTGCAGCTCCCCCTGATAGTAGTAAAACATTTTGTGATAAGTACGGGTGAACAGATGAGTTAAACGTCATCTACGAAGTTCATAAAGTCAACTACAAACCATGGCATCGTCATCGCGGCCAATGAGCTGAAAGATGGGGGTCTGGACTGCTTGGTCTTCCAAGATGGTGATGGTGTACGGGGCATCCTCGAAGAACGGGTCTTGGAGATCTCGCTCCACTCGGATGTACACCGAGCTCAGGGCCGTCTTCTCCGGCAGGGACTGGTCACTTGCCTTCACTTGGAACTGGGTAGAAGGAAGTGTAAAATGTGAATGTAGTGATACAATTTTTATGTATGATCAGACCATATGTCAGGTATGCAGGATATGTTGCACATCTCCTATTTCACCGATCCATAACATGAAACCTGTCACAAACTTGACCCCATCATCATAACACTTGTTGCCAAGGATATACGGTAGATCCTGTTCCAATGGATAGTTGAATACTGATTTTGTTGGCAAGGATACTGACCCTGTTGCCATAAATATTGACCCTGTTTCTATAGATACCAACCATGTTGCCATGGATACTGACACTGTTTCATTGAATACCAACTCTGTTGCCAAGGACACTGACCGAATTGCCATACATATTGACCCTGTTTTCATGGATACTCAAAGTATTGCCATGGATACCAACCCTGTTGCCCTGGATACTGACCCTGCAACCATGGATACTGACCCTGTACTCCAGTGTGTCCTCTTCCAGTGTCAGTGTCTTGGCCAGACTCAGGTCTCCTGTCTCAGGGTGTAGGTAGAAGAAATCCGTCACTGGTGGCTCCGGCACCACGCTGTACTCGATCGAATCCTGGGGATTTATGGTGAAATTATGTGATCTCTGTTGTTCGTGTATATCCAAAGCCACAATGTTATGATTCATCATACTGGCTGATAATCTTGGAAAGATGTCAGTTTGATGATGTAATGCTTACCCCGTCGAGGTCAGTGGCTGTGACGGTGAGGATCTTGGTGCCGACACGAGTTTTCTCGCTCATGGTTTCCTGTCGGTACTCCCCGAGTGTGAAGGTTGGTTCGTGCTCATTACGGCTGACCGTCACATTCACAGTCGCCGTTGCTCTCTGGATGGTCACCTCAAACTGCCGACTCGCAGACACTTGGATCTATAGAGGCACATATGGGCATTGTTTGAATTTCAACAATTTCTCTCACAAACTGTACATTCCCTCTGTCATAATTTTCAATCTGTATGTCCTCTTTTTTATTTTTGTTTAACAAAGCTTGTTCTGTCTTGCATACTAAGCCATACCAGGTAGTTTGTTGCCCTGCCAGGGTCGTCCTTCAGAGACTGAGTCAGACTGATGATCCCTGTACTGGTCTCAATCGTGAAGTAGTCAGGAGCAAATCCTGCACCAGTGATCTCATACACCACATCGTCCTGCATCAGAATACTTATGTGTACATTATGATACCAAATTGTCCCACACTCAGCAGAATACTTGTGTACATTATGATACCAAATTGTTCTGCACCAGGAGTATATTCGTGTACATTATGACTCCACAATGTTGTAAGGTTGTAACTCTCATGCTCTTCGCGGATTTGTACTGTTAATTAATGATTCAACAGCATCATCACCATAGAATCATTTTAAGCAACTGGACATGGAATACTGTTAGATAGCATTAGGAAACTGCACTTTTGACATTATATTTTATTTGTTATCCTGACACACGTACCGAGGGAGCGGCGAGGACTCGAGTGACCTCCTCGTTGACTAGTGTGTTCTCAGACACGAGGACCTGGTACACCTGGGATGAGAACCGCAGCTGTCCTTGGTCTCGGATCACTGTCACCTCGACGATCGCCTCGTCTGTCTTCTGTGGAGAGCCCTGGTCCTTCGCCAATACACGCAGCTGTAAAGACAAACAAGCTCCATACAGTGTCATTTAAACTGATTTTTTTTCTATTAACCTGTGTTGATCATGATCTCTTTATTTTTACATTTCGCTATTTATTACCAATGTTATTGTTACAAGTGGAAAAAATAATGTATGAGTAATTCTAATACATATTCATACATATCATTTTCAAGAAACTGGACAATCCTCTTGTCATAGCTCAACTGGTTATGTCACACAATAATATTGTAGCCTAGTAAGGCCACACCAAATTACAAAGTTGTTCTATGGATTTATTTTTTAAAAATGCATACAAGCGGGTGATATTTTCTTAACCTTCAGCAAAACAAAATTCTTCTTTGTAATCTGACAGCCCAGCAGTCATACTAGCGATATATTTTTAAAAAATAATTTCTCATATAACTCATACGAGTGATGTTTTTAAAAAATATATTTCCCTTAAAACTAATACGAGCGATATAATTTTATAACAGATTTCCCTCCAAAGCTCATGAATAACCTATTTTAGAATAAGAGTGTATCCTTTAATTAAACTCGGGAGTAACACTTCAAGAAGTTGTTTTCTCATAAACAATCATTTACCTGGCACACATACGCCTTTAGTGCTCCACTACAAAGATATTATTGCTTCCATGGATTTTGAGGCTGTGAAAAAGATGCGGCGATTTTTTGCGGCGATTTTTTGTAACAAATTTCTCAACTGGATTATTTAGGGTGCAGCGATTCCATCGACCAACTTTATTATTTGGCGTGGCCTAAGTACAAATTGATATAAATATATTAAATCATGACAATCAATCATGGATACACTTACTAGTATTATTAAGTTTACTGATGTCTAAATGTCCCAGACATGATACTACATATTCATGATCTTACAGATAATGTTTCCAAAAAGAAGCAGTATTTTTTCACTGCAATACCTATTTTTGCACTTGTCCTAACAATAAGTGAGAAGATGAGTAATCATTTCTTTCCTGGAATCTCAGCATTGTCTGTCTGCGAGCAAGTTCACTGTTCACAGTTACATGTTATATACTGGCCTTCAGACAGATAAACATTTCAATCAGGTGGATAGACAGAACGAAGAAAACTTACATCCAGTTATTATTTCTAGGCATGAGCACAGTTTTTGCACCAATGTATATAGCTAGGGTCAGACAATCTTGTAACGCAGTCCATGCACTTCATGACATCAGGAAACTCAATTATTTCGGTAAAAGGAAACAAAACTTGACTGTCTGGGGATATAAAATGCACCATATTTTTGCTGGAAGTAGACTTGGTTGTGCATGCACATATTCCTTGTCTCCATTTTGTTCAATTTACATTCCGTCCAATTTTGTGTCTGCCAATCGGGGCAAAATCCAAAGAGGGCTTCAACAGAAATGGGGGTCGGTGGGGTGATTGAATTAGAGATTGAGTGGGAGTGTTAAATAACTGATAAAAAATTGTTTGATGTTATTGATTCAAGCATGCTCAAGGGGCAATAACTGGGTTAGCTCCGTAGACATGTGATCTCTATAAACATGATGAAAGATTCTCAATCTTCCTCTTCATCAGAGCATCTCCGTAATAATGCTGTAAATTTTCTCCAATAGAGTATAAAACTAAATGCTTTTCTTTTGTTACTTGGATTTCTTCGGTCTGTTCATCCAAGCTGGACGAAATTATCAGATGTGCTCATAAATTACTGACAGATAATTGCACAGCACCTATGACGCAATTATAAGTGCACCAGTCTGTGATCGGCTACGCGGAAGTAAAAAAACTTTCCCGGACGGACTGCGGACTGCGTGTATGTCCAAGAACTGTAGCCAGCGATGACGTTCAACCAATCCGTCAGACGGATCGACATTTGCGAGGGGGTGAGCAGAGGACATGCACACTATTATGGCCTGGCTAGAGGTCATTATCAGGTTGCTGGGGCTTGGTGCACCACAACAGACCCAGATCTCAGAGATACCGGTGGGTTTTCGCCCCTGCTGGGGGACAGTGACTGTTCTGTGGCCTAGCTTCCAGACTGCACAAGGCCTGTCAACCACCTCCACAAGCGCACCTGAGGGAGGGGGGGGGGGGTGGAAGGGGTGAGTAGGCAAAGACTCAATGTGGGGAGGTAGGAAAAAATGGAAGGAGGGTTTTGAAGGACACGTAAAAAAAAAGATGGAGTGGACTAGGAATGGGATGTCAGCTCACCTGAAAGCACTGGTAAATACCAGAGGAAAAACAACAACAACAAGATAATCACAATCTTAAGAAAACAATCTATTTGCAGGATACAGTACCAAAACATCAGCGGCGCTATCTATGGAATATCCATAAATGGTTTCACTTTGTGCTCCTGCACATATCTTTATGCATACTATTAATATTTTACTATATTTTAATATCATTAATTTGAGTTCATTCACCAGACTATAATAAGTTTTTTTGACCTGATTGGCAGTCATGCAAACACACCAAAACTATTGTTAATTTGAGAATTCAGCCAGACACATATTGTCCATATAATGGGGCATGTTTCACAACTGTATTCGAGGAGGGGTGTGCCACACATTCAATAATTGACAGATAGTGAGAACAAGTAATCCATAGAAATATCTTGCAGATAATGTGGTTTAAATACTTCTGTGTTTTTCACATGCTTCAGTGAAACAAATGACATGATTGTCTATGATAACTTGATACATGCACAGAGGCTTTCAGTACATACATACACTGTGTGTATCAAGTTACATATTATATTCATTATTCCTGAGATGTCTTTGAGACATATTTTTTTTTTCCATTCTGTCACATTCTTTTGAAACATGCACTAGCCAGCATAGATACAGGGTGAAGCAGCTAGCTAGCTCATGGTGACTGCTGTTTGTAATCACATAAGTTCAGTAAAATAAATGTGATCCATTCGTAGACTCAAACTATCACAGCGAGTATTTTTCTTTTTCAAAATCAATACTTCTACATAGATCATGACATTGTATTTCCAAAATATATTATCTATAATGGATCCAGGAAACGGTATGCTTCCAATAAAACTCTATCACCTAATAGATATATATTATGCACAAATAGCCAGTGAATTCGAAGTCAAGACATTGATTTTACAAATTTCAGATTTTTAGTAAAGAGACAGGAAAATATTTTGTTACATCAATTTAAAAAACACATACTGATACCGATATAATACTGTTTTGCAGATATAGTTCACAGAAGTTTTACAGTAAGATTAGACTCAAGCATACATGTTTATCCTTTCAAACAAAAATACTGTGCAAGCTTACTGGATACTTTCCTCACACAAGTGGAAAATTGTTGTGAAATAGATCCATTATGACAATATTATACCTCAACCACATGATATACAAACTTACCTTGGATACATTATGATTTGTCATAATGTGTGTACTGATATATGGTAGTATTAATTGGGAAGAATTTCAATTGCATGTACACCAACATGTGAAATTGCGACGTATCAAACCACGTATTAGTGAATAAAATGATGCTATTTCATACTATTTCATACATACCAGGTGGTTTTAGGTGATTTTCAGCTTTTGCGAGTGTTAAGTACTTGCCCATATAAACTGTGCTGTCAAAGTTGCTTTCCCTATCAATGTACCTCCCATGTAAATACCGCTTCCTCCTGTACCCACTCTGCAGCCAGTAACTATGTGCCTATCACAGATGCCTCATGCTGTATTAACTTTGCAAACTAGGTCCTCATTGCTGCCTCACCCTGTACACTCTATCCAAACAATGGTCCCTGAGCTGCTTCACCCTGTATCTATGTAATAAGTTCTGCACCTACCCTGTACACGGTTGCCGTGGTTTCTAGGACAGACTCCCTCAGAGTTATGACTCCTGTCTCGGGATCAATGTAGAAGTAGTTCTCAGCTTCTCCCTCACCCACTAGCTCATACTCCACCTCGTTATTGGGAGCCTGTATTATACAAGTAGAATTTACATTATTCAATGGTATTCAGGTTAAATAATTGAGTGCCTGAATCTTATTCGAGAAGATGTCCATTGACTGACCTCTCTGTCAGAGTCGGAGGCTGAGAGGGTCGTCACCAAGGTACCGGGTGACGTGTTATCCGTGATGCTGACCCGCACCGAATCCTCCACAAACTGAGGCGAGTTCAGGTTCCGGATGACGGTGATCAGGAGAATGACGCTTGTCACTCTCTGAGGTCGACCGTTGTCTTTCGCTTCAACACGCAGCTGAGTAAACAGATGCCAGGACTTAGTAAAAGCTGCAGATTTCAACAGTTTGCATGAACCCCACCAGATCTATCCATCACAACCAGTTATTATTTGTGTCACCTTGTAGTTAGTTTCCCGGTCTGATGCCAAATTAGCCCCATCTCTGACACGAATCGCTCCATTTTCAGTTATTTCAAAGAATGTTGGAGCCGAGTCATCTCCAATCACTTCCACGGTCACTTTGTTGAACGGTGCCTAGAGAGAGGAAGCATCCCATGTACAAAACTGTCAAAGTATATATGCTGAAGTATCAATCTAAACTAAGTCTAAAAGCTAGAGCTATTGCACATAAATTCCTCATACTTGAGACAAACATGACTAGATCTACTCTGGAAGCTCACCACTTCATCCTCATCATCGATGTTGAAGCGGAAGATCTCGCTGCCCGGAGCTGTGTTCTCGTTGATTGTGACATCCATGGGCTGGCTACTGGAGAGCATCGGAGAGTTCTTATTGCGATCCACATCGACAGTGACCAGCGCAGTCTGTTCAGACACCTGCTCTGGAGTCCCCAGGTCCCGTGCTCGCACCTCGATCTGAAATTCACCAGTTTATTCAGATCCATGCCACTTCTCGGCACCTACACTCTACAACGTGAACCTCATTTATTTTTTTAGTGAATACTGAATAGAACAAGTAATTAGGTGACATTCAACTCACTGTATACTGATCATGAATTCCCAGTGTCAGAGAGCTCATCACAGACACCTCCCCACTACGAGCGTTCACCATGAAGTACTGTAGAGCCTGATCATCCCCAACGATCTCATACTCAACCAGGTTGTCTGGAGCCTGCAGGAGAAATGGAACCATACCATCCAAAACTGCATCAATACATGTACTCTCCTGTTTTTCCTTTTTAAAATCAAGTGACCTCTTTAATAACTTTGACTGGAGAATACAAGATGAAATGTTTATCGTACGTACCCTGAGGTCAGTGTCTCGTGCAGATACCATGGCAACCACTGAGCCAAGAGGCGTGATCTCCAGCAGTCTGGCCTGGTACTGCTGGGGGTTGAACACAGGCTTGTTCAGGTTCCTGTCCAGGCTGACTTGGACAACAGTGGAGTCTGTCAGCGCAGGGGAGCCACCGTCCTTCGCCATCACTCGGATCTAGGGAAACAGGGATGTTTAGGTGAATTTTGGTGATGTTTTTTTTTAGGTTACCGGACCTGTGGTCCGATAACCTATTGCCGTCGCATTGCGTCCCTCATCCGTCTGTCGTTCGTTCGTCATCCGTCCGTCGTCCGTCCACATCTGTATTTTAAAGTTTACAGGCGGGTTTTTCTGAAATTTTGCTCAAAAATGCCCAAAAATATTTCAAAGGGAGTTTTTCTTTTAGTTTTTTTAGTTTTGTATTTTTCCCAAAATGGCGGCCATTTTTAACGAAAAACGGCCAATTTTGGAGTTTGGAGGCCATTTTCTCAAAAACTGTCTGATCAGTTTTGAGATTTTTTTTTTAAAAGATTCCCCCTATGTATATTGTGAATTTTTGACGGGTCGGCAAAAAAAAGTTTTTTTGTCCCAAATCGCATTACTATCCATTTTGGGTCATTTCTAGGGAAAAAAAATGTTTCACCCTTTGAAAAACAATTTGGACTTAGAAAATTTTTGGCACTTTTTTCTTTCATAATGGGAGCTGCCAGAACTGTACTCCTAGAACGCTTGAAGATAGAGCTTAGAAATTGGCACTTTCAAATGGGAAGTCATATATAGCAACTTGTGTGGTGACCTTGGATGACATTGAAAGGTCAAAACAGCCGTTTTTGGGTCGAAAAATGCCCAAATTTGCACCTTGTCTGTCTTTTCTCAAAAACTGTCTGATCAGTTTTGAGATTTTTGTTTCAAAAGATTCCCCCATGTACCTTATCATTCAGCTTACCTTGTAAGAGCGAGAGCCATCATTCTCTAAATTGTTGCTGACAGTGATTCGTCCATTGTCTTCTCCGATTCGGAAAAACCCAGGAGCTGCATCATCTCCAATAATTTCATATGTAACCTCATTGAAAGGTGCCTGGAAAAAGGATTTCAAGTTTTCACTTCAGATATTATTCCAAGTAGAATATTACCTCGAATGTAGCTCAAAGCACTACATATCTTCATCTTTTTTATAAACTCAAGAAAATTACTGACCCGTTCATCAGCATCAGTTGCGCTGACTGTGATGACCTCTGACCCCTGTCTGGTGTCTTGTCGGACATTCGTCTGGTACGGTTCCCCCTCAAATTGAGGTGTCTCCCTGTTCCTCATCACGATTACTACGACAACATTAGGCCCAGTTCTCAGAGGTGGTACACCTTGGTCAACTGCATACAGGTTCAACTGAAATGTGACAACAATATCCTTTTTTAATGAACACATTACATTCATTGTAAATACAACCAATCCTTTCACACAGTACACATGGAATCAAGTTCTATTCTTGCATGAACTTACCCTGTGCCCATCTTACCCTGCATGAACTTACCCTGTACTCATCAACTGAGTCTCCCAGCAGAGACTGTTTGACACTGATAACACCCGTGCTCTCATCGACACTGAAGTATGGATGATCCAGCTCGTACAGAACCTGGTTGTGTGGAGGTTTTGCATCGGCATCGTTTGCTCGCACAGTTATCACCGACTGACTGATACCGAGTGTCTCGAGAACAGTCTGTTCATAGTCGTTCCGTACAAACTCCGGAGGATTCTGGTTCTTCAGCATGTCAATTGTCAGGATCCCTGTGTCGCTGCGGGGAGGGGTGCCACCATCTTGGACCTTCACTCTCACCTACACGTGTGTAAAAGTTTTACATTAAAGATTTGTAAAGTTTTCTCAGAGATCAGTGGATGATACTCGAATAGAAACCTTGATTTCTTGATTTCTTGATATGCAAAACAAATTTCATTTTAAAGGGTAATATACCCCATTATATCTCTTCATTACCAATACTATAGCACTTCCTTACTTTGTAGACGATCTCAGTTCCTGGGGCAGACCTGAGGTTGCCCTTGACAGTGATTTGACCCTGTTCGTTGATTGCGAAGTACCCTGGAGCATTGTCATCGCCCTCGATGCTGTAAGACAGAACATTGAAGGGCTGATGAGTGTCCGTGTCCTCAGCAATCACTTCATACACCAGTGCGTCACGTTCTGCATCAACAGACAGCGGTATCCTGTCTGGAAGATTGGCGAAGGATGGATCTCTTTGGTTCCGGATCACATTCATGATGACCGTTGCTCGAAAGTTGCTCCTTCTCGGTGGCACTCCAAGGTCACTAACTGCCACGCGAAACTGCAACAAATTCACAAAACGTGAATACATTTAGTTATAAATATACTTCTAAATATTCACGAATATTGATCATCTTGTTATACACTGATGTCCGAGTGTGACTGTTTACCCAGTCCGGCCACTTCTGTATTTACCTCGTATCTGTTTTCACTGCGACCAAGAAGTGACCTCTTCAAGGACACTCGTCCAGTCAGATGATCCACCATGAAGTAAGGAGCAGCTGGCGAGTCATTCGAAATGGCGAAAACTGTCTCATTGTGTGGAGCCTAGAATGTGAAGCAATCATAAGGGTTGAATTATATTGCCACAGCCAACAAAATAATGGAACGACGAAACACAGAACAATGTGTTCAGTTTGTTGATTTTTCAGGATTTTGATTTTTTAGCTTTGTGAGCAATAGGATTCAAACTCTTGTAAATGATGTACTCACCACATTGTCGTCATCGACTGCGGTAACAGTTACTATGGGGTCGCCGAGGGGCTGTGTCTCCAAGATCTCTGCCTCATATCGAGTTGGGCGGAATTCAGGAGCGTTCAGGTTCCGGTTGACGTTGATCAGTACCGTGGCTGTACTGCTGAGGGCGGGTATACCCCCGTCCTGCACTCGTACCTTCAACTGTGTAACCATGGAAAGCAAGTAATCAGCTGGAATTATCTTATTGTGAATAATTGGACAATGATTTGACACTTTTATGTAAAGTATTAAGGATTTCTGTCACAGCAACATTTGAGATTATATGACATAAATGTAACTTGTATAACAGATCACAAAACATTCATGCAGGGTAGAGACCTCATTATTCATTCACATCATGTACATCAATTTACAGAGCTATACAGGTACAATATATCTCACAGTGTATTCGATGGCAGAGTCTGTTCGAAGCTCATCGCTCACTCGGACCTCCCCCGAGTCCTCAGACACAGAGAAGAAAACGGGAGCCTGGTTGTCACCGACAACAGAATAACGCAACTGGTTGTATGGACGCTGAAATAAACAGGCAAGGATGATCAGTTTTATGTCATCACAGTTTCTTGTTGTGTATGTCCCTTTCATTACACATGTTCAAACAAGAACATGGAAATGATGAAATGATTCGTAATTGAAAAGATTTTCACACATGATTATGCCAAATCTGAGGCAGCATTCAATACTGGAAACTTTTTGTGTATATATTCACCCTGTTGTCACGATCGTTGGCCCGGACTTGTGTGACTCGGCTGTTGATGCTCCTGTCTTCATTGATGGTGGCCGTGTAGGAGCCATTGTTTGTGAAGACTGGCGGGTTTAAGTTCCTGTTCACTCTCACTGACACAGTCACGTTGCGGTTGGCTGGGCAAGCCACAGGTTCACCTTCGTCTGTCGCAGACACTATCACCTGCAAAATGGTGAAATCGAAAACATGTAATGTCAAAATCAGGTTCTCCACATCGCGAAAAGAGTTGAAGGAGCTTTTTATATTCATTTCGGTACCTCGTATACTGGAGTCTTGAGTGGATCTGAAAGAAGGCTCTTTCTCTGGTAGATGAGTCCCGTTGAGGGATTGATGATAAAGTACTCTTGCCCTAGGTTGTCACCAATAATTGCGTAAGACACATCGTTGTTTGGAGCCTACAGATAAAAGAGTTATAAAGGTGAAACACTTTCAAATTCAATACTTTTGTGTTTTCTACAGGTTTTTCATCTCTTTCTGAAATACTTACGAAACTGTCGCTGTCAACTGCTTCCACACTCGCAACTTCCAGAGAAATTTCATGGTCCTCAAAGACCTCAACATTCTTGTCGCCAGATCGCCACTGGGGACACCTTAGGTTACAGTTCAGTGTTACTGTCACAGTGGCGATGTCATCCTTCGGGGGTACTCCATCATCAAATGCTCTTACTCGAACCTACATAATTTGCAAAGGACATGTAGGAGTTTTGCTGGTATAAATATCAGTCTTGTACAACCAACCGTATAGATTTTAATTTTCACTAACGTAGATCTATGATTGTTTTTGACAGTATGAACTCCGAGGTTTGAATCAGCCTTACATCAAATGATGGCGCTGGACACCTGCGTAAATCCTCAGCCACGGTAATGAGTCCAGTTTCCGCATTGATCCGAAAGTATGTGGCAGAAGCATCCTCCCCCAGGATTTCATAGCGCACCCTCTCATAGGCACCCTGTGTGGGTTATCAGGATTGTGTTAATAGATTGTTTCTAAATATAGGCTACCTCTGTAGTTCACTATGGCACATTTCATATGAAATCCAAGAATCAGGCTTATTCATAGATTACCAATTGTCTCAGTGTCAATTTCAAATCAGAACACATTCACTGTTTCAGTATATTGTAGATGGCATTCACCTCTCGGTCTGGGTCAACTGCTCGAACTTGTGCGACGCTGTTGCCAAATCCCAGGTCCATTCGGATGGTGCTCTCGTACGGTTCTCCTTGGAACTCCGGGGCGTTCCTGTTCCGGGTCACTTCAACATCCACCGTCACAATTTTTTCGCTCAGACGTGGCGGACTTCCTCCATCGGAAAGTTGGATTCGCAGCTGTAGATGAGATCAAATATATTCTTTGCATTGAACCGAATAAGATTTTCAGTAATTCAAGTAGCAATAGATCATGTTCAAAGCAAAGAACCAATCAAGAAGCTAGTATTCAGACCAAATCAGTACTGATGAATACTTACTGAGTAGGTATCTGCAGCAGCACCATCCTGCAGGAGTGACTTTTTTAGGCGTAGCTCTCCATCATCCCGATCAATGCTGAAAAACTCGGCAGCTTCATCATTGCCTATGATGTCGTAGAAAACCGTGTTGTATGGTGCCTGCAAGAGAAATGTCAGAGTAATACAATATTGTACAAGACACAAAATCATAGAATATAAGTTGTTATGACTCTGGTACGACCCTCTATTCGCCAGCCATCACACACCTTGCTGTCCTGATCGTCACCCTGGACACGATAGAGAACACGCTGCAAGTTCTCTGTCTCTTTGACGCTCAGGATAAAGCTGTGGTTCGGCCCCTCGGGGAAACGGATGCGCGGAGAGTGCAGGTTTCGCTGGACGTTCACCGTCACGATCGTGGTGGTCGTCATGGGCGGGGAATCCCCATCCAGGGCCTCCACTCGCAGCTGTCAAGGGGAACATAAAGGCACTTCTAGATCAAACAACAACCTGTAACTCTATGGGTATTCGGTAGATTTGATAGATTAGACAATTTAGACAGAATTTTATCGATGAAAGTTTGTACTGATATTACTATGACTCCGATTGTTATGAAATCAAACCTTGTAGACTGCTGCACTGTCATCGTTGAGATCCTTATAGAGTTCAACTGTTCCCGTGTTCTCATTGATGCGAAAGTAGTTTGGAGCCTGGTCATCCCCAATCAGTTTGTACTTGACCTCATTGAATGGCGCCTGTTATCAAATTATCAATGAAACCAGTCTAAGTTAGACTCACCAATCATAATGCCATGAAATACTCTTGATAAATACGTTTCGGCTGCAACATATTTTCCTGATATTATTACAAATTTCTCTATGTCTTATAAATCAAAGTCAGATTAATACCCACCCTAATATCCTCGTCTGTTGCTACAACGTCCACGACTGGGCTGTCAAGGTCAAGGTTGCGTGTGATGTCTTGGACGTATGTGTTCTCGAACACGGGAGCTTGGAAGTTCCTGTACACTCGTATTGTGACAACTGCGTTGGCTGGGGCACTACGGGAAGGAATACCCTTGTCACGGGCTTGGATTGTCAGCTGGAATATCAGAACAAACATGGTACTTACAGATAGCACTTGTACAGTAGAATATTAGTACTAACTCTAGCAACCCCATGATAAGAGAAATCCCATTAACAAAACTTCTTAATGTGAAGGCAATACTACGCAAATTCAAACATTCCCGTAGGAAGTGCATTTTTTCTTCATGCGAAAAAGTTATCGACAGTTAATTTGTACCTCTCCGTAGTACAAAACAACATCAGAAGTAGCTTCATGTGTAGATAAAAGGATCAAGCACTGACCACATATTCTTCGTTGTTGTCAAAGGCGAGATCACGTTTGACAGAGACCTCTCCAGTGGCTGGGTCGACAAGGAAGTATTCCTGAGCGAGCAGATCACCGACCAACTCATACTCCACGATATTATGGGGTGACTGGTTGGAAACCAACACAACATACTTCACTTCAATTGAACTCCTATCATGCAAATATTTATTACAATTTACCTGGAGGCACAGCATGATGCCTCCAAAAGAGGTGTTTTCTATACCCTCACAAAATAGAAACATATTGCAAATACTTGAAATAGAGGCTATAGTATCACTGCTATCAGCCCATAGTTTCACCATTATTTTCGGCAATGAACTCAGCTACCTGTCCATCCAAGTCAGTGGCGTGTACGGAGGCGATGGGTACGCCCAGCTCCTGGGTATAAGGAATGTCCTGCGCCACGCTGATGCTCTCAAACTGTGGCTCGTTCAGGTTCCTGTCCACCGCGACCTTCACGACCACCACTTCGCTCCGCGGAGGAAACCCATTATCATATGCCTCCACACGGATCTGGTGATAGACGCAAAATTATGAATTCCGTCCGAAACCTTGGTGGTTATATTGCAAAAGAAAATGAGTTGCGAGTTGATAAAGTCGTTGTTGTTGTACCTGGTATTCCATGGTACTGTCCACAGCAACTGTTTCATACAGTGTTATTTCTCCTGTTGTATGGTTGATTTGGAAGAACGCTGGAGCATTGTCATCACCAATGATTCGGTATCGCACCAAGCCAAATGCATCCTGTGGAATTTATTCTCATGTCAATACAAGTGTCACAATACTAAATCAGTACAAAGAAGATGTTCCTCGTGCATTCATCGATAAGCTTGTGCATACTTTAAATCAATGAGTACCGGTATAGTTTCTAAAAAATACCAAGTTGAACATGCTACAGCAAATAAATCTTTCATGTTTTTTTTTTCATACATACAGCATTGATGAGTTATCTTACCGTAGGATCGGCGTCCTCCGCTCTGACTGTGATGATACTTTGGGACAGGTCCCTGTTCTGTTCAATATCTGCTGTGTATGAGTTACTGGTGAACCTCGGAGAGTTGTCATTGCGTACTACGGCGATATTGACTGTGGCATTGGCACTTATCCTGTTCGGAACTCCTTTGTCTTGGGCATACACTATCAACTGTATCAGAAGCAACATTGCTCATTTTCTACATGGTCAACGATTAACAACAATTGTTGTTTGAATGATAAGACTTCTAGAAAATCATTATGTTCATCGTTGTGAGATTGACTGAGAAACATCGCCAAGTAAAAAGCACACCTTGTAGGCTACAGTGCTGTCATAGTCACTGAGCAGACTCTGTCTGACGGAGATCTCTCCGGTCTCAGGCTCCACCTGGAAGAACTCGAGCGCGAGGCTGTCGCCGACTGCGTGGTACGTCAGCTCACTGTTGGGACCTGTGAGATCCTGATCGGACCCCTCCACCACAGCGAATGGGATACCCGGAGCCAGGGTCTCCAGGACTCGCTCCTGGTAAGTCGACTGTGGCCACGTCGGGGTGTAGAAATTACGCAGGACGGTGGCGTGAACAATTGCCGTGGCGCTTCTTGGAGGGTTTCCCTGGTCCTCCGCTAGTACTCGTATCTACTCATGGAACGGGAAGGAGTTTTTAGCTCCAGGGCCTCAGAAAACTCATCAACTAGAAAACCTATGCCAAAATTATGCACTCACCTTGTAGAAAACAACAGGGTCAGCTTCAAGTGATTGTTTTGTCCTGATTTCTCCATTGTCAGCATTGATATCGAAAAGGTAGAATGCTGAGTCATCCCCGATGACAGAATATGTCAGCCTGTTGAAGTCTTCCTGCAAACACAAATTATTGCCATATTTATACATTTCGAATGATTTCAGAAATTTCGGTCAATGCCATCATGATTTTCATCATCATACTGAAGCAGTTGAGACTCACAACACTGTCTTGGTCCTCTGCAGTCACAACAAGCACCAAAGTTCCAACAGCAGCATCTCCTTCTACTGTGGTTAAATAGGATTCTTCAAAGAATATTGGGTCATACGCATTACGAACAACGGAGACCTCCACGTGGGCCCTGTTGAAGGACTCCCTTGGCTCAGGAAGACCCTGATCTGTCGCAGACACATACACCTGCAAACAAGAGATGTGGACATAAGCCTTGATATCCTACATGGGTGTTTCATATTTCAACATTGAGTCATATTTATTATATCCTCATATTACTGATAGCAATTGACAATGGCATTTCACATTTGGTCACTGATCTTCCATAACAACAATGTGACTGCTTCCGTACTTACATTGTACAGTATATTTTCATCAGTGTCCAGGACAACAGACTTTTTGAGACTGATCCAGCCCGTGAGACTGTCTACCATGAAATACTGCTCAGCGATGGAGTCGCCCAGTAGACTGTACCTCAGCGTGTTGTGCGGTGCCTGTCGTGTGAAATATACTTTAGGTCATGTTGGGTATAAATCTTACACCAGGAATTCATCCTACTTTGAGACCAGTAACATGATTATGTTTGCCAACCTCTGTCACTCAATTCACCTCAGTTCACTAACTTTAACAAATTTCTGTTACTTCTAGATCATTTGTTGTATATTATCAGCAAGTTCTTATGCCAAAAATATTCCACTCTATTCTATTTATAATTTTCTTCACTCACATGGACCTGGTTCTAACCATTTCAAAGTCTTTTGAAATATTTTGAACTATGAATATTTGGGCTTAGAATGTGTACTCTGTTACCTGTACATCAAGATCCTCTGCTTGGACTTGTATGAAGGACGATGCCAATGGTTCGTTGTCTTGAATGGTGGCTGTGTATGTTTCTTGTGTGAACGTTGGAGGGTTTTTGTTGCGGTCCACGTTTACCGTGACCAGGGCCTCACCAATACGCCCCCCACCATCTGTCGCCCTCACTCGTATCTGTCACCATGGCAACAGATATCATCATTATATTTTCTCATAAAAATCATTATATACGGGGCCATCAATCTGTTTCTAACTCTCACCAAGTAGACTAGTTCTGTTTCATCTCTGATGCTGCGTTGAGTCGTGATCCGTCCGCTCTGTGCGTCAACTTGGAAAACCTGCCGGGCTCTCCCATCTCCAACAATATCGTATGTGAACTCATTGAAAGGGGCCTACAAGTGAGAAACAAGAGATTATTTACTATCATCGTCTACAACTCTCAGAGTTATAATACACTTGATTTAGGTTTACAGCTTCAATGTAAATAATTCGACAAAAATTATGTTCTTTTTTTCTGTACTCATTGTCACATGATTCTATTACAATATGCACAATAATTATTCTGTTTTACTGATCATTGAAGTGGTATGTCTGTACATATGAAAAGACTCTGCCGAATTTCATATTGTACAAGAATAACGTAGATTACATATATTTATATAGAACCATCCCTGTGCAATCCAGTGTAAACACCATCACACGTGTAACTTATGTAATAAATATGAATATATATACATGTATGCATGAATATTATATGATTTCACGCAAGGTTTTTGGTAAATCACACAAAATACACAAACTGTTATCGGTATCACACAGTATCAAAATATATCTTATACCGTGTACATGGTATATAAATATACGAATATCTGTAGTACATGCTCCACACAGCAGTGCAAACATTGTACATAATGGAATACATGAACCAAGCAAGTGTCAGAGGGATAAATATCCATACGTGGGTAATACGAGTAGTTTGGGGACGAAAAACAAAACGCGAGCTATATGTCTTTTCAGGAGGGATAAAAAGCAACACATTCCAAATACCTGGTCATGACAACACACACAGAGAACAAACCACAATGACTTACGTACATCAATCTGCAGTTATATAGTGTAAAAACGTCAAAAACGGACATTGAATTTTTGAAAATCACTCTTTCACAGCACATTACCCCAGATAATTGGTCCTTTTTTAAATGGTATTTTCGATAGAGAAAATTATGTCATACATCTCAAGAAAACTATGACTGAATCAATACGAAATCTTTGTTTCAGCTCGGCATTTACAGGTCCACTCACACTTTGATCTCGGTCAAAGGCCTGGACGATTGTGACCTCTGTGTTCTGTGGGATATCGAAATCGATGGAGACCTCATAACTCGGGGGTACAAACTCAGGAGTGAAGGTGTTACGGATCACATTGATGGTGACTTCAGCGCTGGAGCTCCTGGAGGGCGTACCCAGATCCTGGGCAGTTATTGTCAGCTGCAAAATACAAATAATCATGCAGCAACAGTATACTGATATTTTGGTCAAGATTACATTACAAATTGGAAACACATCAATGAAAAAAAAACATTAAAGTGCATGAAAAAATGCCCAATATTATGCATCTATAATTCACTCACAACATATCTGGGTTCCTGATCATTGGCATCGAGAGGTCGACTGACAACGATTTGTCCACTGTCAGGCAGGATATAGAACAACCCGTCCCCAGACGCTGGCTGTACACTCGAGATACTGTACACCACCGCACTGTTCACTCCCTGCCAACGTAAAAATATCACATTTATTAATTGAAAATAATCATTTAAATGCACTAGGCAGTTAATGATAATATTAATCCATTGATGAACATTGATAAATTTCATTAATAATTTTCATTAATAACTGATAATTATGAACAATTCAATGATTTCGATGCTAATTTCATGCAGACATTTTCTATTTTAATGTTACCTCTGGATCGAGATCCTGAGCCTGTACAACCATCACCAGAGTACCGGGGTTTGTAGTCTCCAGCAGACTGGGAGCCTCGTACAAACTCCTATCAAAGGTCGGGGTGTAGTCATTCTGGTCCTGTATGAGAAAGGGATGCTTGTTAGGCAACCTACATTATTGACAGGATTGAGTATTCCGGCATTATGTTAAAGTAATAGTAGGTTAAAGTAATAGTAGGTAGAGCTATATACTAGTATTCAGGATATTTCTGCAGTACTTTTAATATCATACAGACCAGGACAGTGACGGAGACGGTGGAGGTGTACTGAGGCTGGTTTTCCGACACCTCTCGAGTGGACACGACCAGCGTGTACTCCCTCTGTCTCTCGTAGTCCAGGCCGTCCCGTGTACTGATCACACCCGTACGATCATTCATCACAAACTGACTCGTATCGCCCTGGATGATCGTGTATGTCACAGACTTCCGCTCATCCATGTCCACAGCCTGCAACATGTGATAAGTGAGAGAAAGTTTATTGAGATGTGTAATATATGGCAGACAGGTGATCCATGTAATACATGTGTGATAGTGTGTTCAACGTCACACTGGAACGTTTGCTATATTACTGGATATTTATATCTAGAATCAGTTGGGATCAGTCATTTTTCTGAAGATTGACAATGATGTTGAAAGTAATACCAGTGAACATGGGGCAAACTTGCATAGTTCCTACTGTTTCGTATTCCACTATACTCTGATTTTTCTAACTGGTTTACACCGGTTTTTGACGATATCTTTGCGATGTTAAATGGTATCGTTTTATAACTTGGCATACTTCACCTCGGAGACAAACGGCAATTTTCTACCAAATTTCAGACTTCTATCACAATAATTGAAGAAGTTGGCAATCTACCCCAATGTTAAACTTCACCCAAAAACGGGATCTCGAGAATCTGAGCTTATTTGAGGATTTGATCCTGTTTACATCCACCAGGATTCGAAGTATTGTTGTAATTTTAGACCGGATGACACATTGGGGTGTATCCTACACAAACATGTTGATTTTGAAAGATTGCACTACTACAAAACCGAGCAAATGCACGAAATTGTGTGCGGACCCAGAAATCAAATGACAAGGCTAAATTTAACATTGGGGTAGATTGCCAACTTTTTCAATTTTCGTGATAGGAGTCTGAAATTCGGTAAATGATTGCCGTTTGACTCCCAGGTGAAGTATGTCAAGTTATAGAACGATAGCATTTAGCATCGCAAAAATATCAGCGAAAAACTGTGTAAACGAGTTAAAAAAATCAGAGTATAGATATGAGAGATTATTATGAAGGAGACTTTCTCACAACGTATTGCTACATCAATATGAAACTGTAAACATTGGGATAACATAACACATGTATTTAACGGAATATTGAAAATGCAGTGAACATCGTTCAATTGGAGACACCAGAAAACTATTCATATACCACACTCTTGAATTCTAACATACAGAAGTTTCTACTGTTTCGTAATCCAGTAGATACGAGAGATTATCATAAAGGTGACTTTCTCGCAACGTATTGCTACATCAATATGAAACTGTAAACATTGGGATAACCATGATAACAAACACATGTATTTAACGGAATATTGAAAATGCATTGAACATCGTTCAATTGGAGACTCCAGAAAACTATACATATATTCTTGAATTCTGACACACATGTACTGAAAACACTGAGAAACCTGGTTCATTTCAGAATTGTAACCCAAATAAGCCCAATTTGTGAAAATAAACTAATTCACTAGTGTGTGTATCTTTATATTATTATAGGGGATACTAAGGAACCCATCAGGTACAATTTTTATTTATCTAGCCAGCACTCAGGTGGAACATCATAACTTGCATGCTAAAAGGTATGTAACTGTAAAAATGTGAATTAAATTTTATCGTCAAGCCAACCGGTGCAAGAGTATATTTTTAGCTTTCAGAGCCATTGGCACTTCAAAACTCCTCAAGTGCAGCATTTTTTTCTTGATAAGCAACTTTAACAAAGACTCTCTCCACGGAAAAACGCCAACATAAAAGCACATGTTTTGTCTACTTAGAAGACAAAAAAGCCTTCGAACAAGTGCGAAATTGGTGCCAGAATATGACATACAACTAAGGGTGTGAAAGCAGACAGTTGACAACGCCAGCATGGATGTCTGGTGCAGATTGGCGGGTAGGGGGGGGGGGGGGGGGGGGGGGGGGGTGATGGAGGTTCCTACGCAGGGTGATGGCCAAACTGTCTGCAAGTCTTTTGTTGACCTCAAGGTGGCATTCTACATCACCAGTGGAGTGTGACTCATACAATGTGAGAACGTCCTGACAAAACTGATGTCTCGCCATCAGTCATGAAGTCAATCGCGGGGACCCTAGAGCTGGTATCGGTACCTCATTTCAACACTACACCAATTATTTGTGATTTGCCATGGCTCATGGACGAGTGAGAACCACTGATCCATTGTAAATACTGCACAAGTCATGTAGTAATGCTGGCCATTTCAAGGAACACATGTGACATCCATAACAGTTACATTTTGAAATACAAATACAAGCACAACATGGACAATTATAAATATGTCAATTACAACTACCTATTCTGAGAAACACTCTTCACTCATTGAAGCAAGGTCAAGTCTTATAGATTGAAAGTTCACATCAATTCAAATAGGTGAATTTTGATATTTTTTCAAGGCTAAATTTCTCAGTATTCCCAACAACAAC
Organism: Terebella lapidaria; assembly: GCA_949152475.1. Taxonomy (NCBI): domain Eukaryota; kingdom Metazoa; phylum Annelida; class Polychaeta; order Terebellida; family Terebellidae; genus Terebella; species Terebella lapidaria. The sequence continues at coordinate 78,201,269 of OX424555.1, forward strand.
TGAATGGCAAGAAATGACATCAAAATCAAAACACATTGAATTGCTTCAAATATATGCATGTGGTCTATAATTAGAAAGTACACAGGTGACAATCAGCAATAAAGTTCCAGTGAAAGTCACACCATATAATTAGAAGTTGTAAGACACAGATTTTATGACCAGAAACAATACCATTAACATTTCTATTGCATGCGAGAGTGTGAAGATGTTCAGAAAACTGATGCCATGCTAAGTCGGCATCATTGAGAAAGTGACCTCGAAAGATCATAAAATTCTTGAAATGACCAAATAATTACAGAAAAGGTGTCAAAGGCTCCTGAGATTCTATTGCATCTAATGACTCAAGTTCTGGTATGTAATTAATGATTTACAAGGCACCGGCAACGGAGTCAGACTTTTCTGTATTGGTTGTACATTCTACCGACAACTACCAGTAGACGAAATCACTGAACACTACAACTACAGTGTACAAACAAAATTGTAAAATGTGATGTATAGCATCATATTGCAAAAGTACAAACTCAGTGACAATGTCCCCTCAGTAAGAACTGAGAATCAATGTTAAATATATATCATATAATATCCACAGTATGAAAAGTAAATGAGAGGGGGTTGACTGAAATATCAGACACTGCTGCATCTGATGCCATGGGATAAAAGAATTGATCTCTTCTGGAAACCAAGTCCACCATATTATTATTATTACACGATTTCTGGGAATGTCAAGTAGCAATAATTTCGAAAGTGACAGTCAAGTGAATTTGATCAATAACTAACAAAGATCAGTCACCAAATGATGCATGGTATCAAATCAATTACAGTCAACTCCATGCTTGCACAGCTGCGTACAAGACAATTAACTTCTTTTTGGCAAATATAGAATTTTCATCGGAAAGATCGAATTCAGAACTGCGTGTGTGTGCAGGTGCACGTCGATTATCTGAGTAGTTTTACGGTTCAGTGACTGATGGTGGCAGATAGGCAGGTTATCTTGACCCCCTCCCCCACCACCTCCAGCACCAGGATGACATACAGAACTCAAGAGATACATTAAATGCCTCACTAAAATGGAACTTGAAGAGAGTGAGTCACACATATGGTGCACCCCACGCTGGGGCGAATGAACTGAGCCCTGTAACCTATTCTCCAAACTCAACAGCCCAGAGGCATGTTCTTTGTTGCATTCTCGGTGAATAGTTCTCAATTAAAGCAACACTCAGGTGGACTGAACTTGTGAGAGAGCAAGCCTGGGAGAACATTAAATACCCTGGCATCTTCATGTGCATTCCCCTGACTCGGTCACAGGAGGAAATGTCATGGCTTCCAAGTAAGGACAGGTCACGAATAAGGCCTGTATTGTACAAGTCGGGGGTGATATATGACCGCCTGACAGCGAGCCCAAATAATAACATGGTCGGAAATAAGGTACCAGAAAAAATGTACCCCCTCGCAGTAGATACATATTTACTTTTAATACACGAGAATTAATAATAAATTCATTTCGTTTAGATATTCTTCAAAAGGTCGCAACCCTGTCGAGTGCCCTGTCAATAGTATTCATTGTTAGCACAGACAAGCCAACAATGGTCCTTCTCAGATTTGTTCAGTAGATACAAGTATCTATGTGACATGCTCATTCCTGGATATCTGCGATCAATGGCACAAACACTCCACAAGTGTCATCTATTATATGATGGGATGTTTCACCTTACCTGGGAAAAGAAATTTTTGGTCTGCTATGTTCGTACCATTTGTAGACACCCAGTAAGATTTGTTAATTCAAATGAGAAGGGACCAGCATCAGTACTTTCACATAATGTGCAATTTCACATAGTGTGCAATGATCAAAGAATACAGTCAGAACCACCTAAGCATATCACACCTACCCCTTCTCAACATTCCCTCCCAGCCGGATTGTGACAAATTGTAATTGCCAGATTTGGTCAGCCGGCTCTAGAAGCTCTTGGCGTTAGAATCCAACTCTGGACAGCCTGTGCATTTACCTCGACAGTGACGACGGGGTAGTCCGGTCGATTCTCCGGCACCGAGGCCTCGTAGAGTCGCTCCAGGAAGACGGGAATCACATCCTCCACGTCCTCGACTATGATCTCCAGGTCCAGCACGGTGCTGCGACTGTTGACGGCAGCATCCATCGCCATCACAAGCAGGTGATGGACTCCAGTGTCCTCGTAATCAAGGGGTACCAGTGTCCGGATCTCACCAGATGTCGAACCAATCGTGAACAGTCTATCGGTGGGAATGAGAGGTACTGAGAATCTATTCACATACCACTACATTAGTCAGTTTTATTCCTGGCACAGGAATAAGATTGTATTTGCTCATCTGTCATTAAAGAACAAGTTGGCTGAGCTGGAACATTTACCTGTTATTGGCGGGCACTGAGTAGGACACCATGCCGTTATTCCCTAGATCAGCATCAATGGCCTGTAATTACAGTCAAAAGTACATAAAACCAAAACCTGACCAGTACACATGTAATGTCGCTCATTTAATACCATTCCCATCAGTGGAATATCTCAAGCTACAGCTCCCACCTGCACTGTGCCGACAAACTCGTTCTGGAGATTTTCCCGGACTCGGAACGTTGTCTCCGAGTTGACGAAAACAGGACTGTTGTCATTGATGTCTGTCACACTGACAGTTAAGGTGGTTGTAGCAGTCTGAAAAAATTTGAATATTCATTAAGTATATATCCCTTCTAAGCATGATAATTGTATATTTGTGCATGGTACTCAAATAGACACCACAAGACACTGACTTGTCTGGACTGATCGTCGACTGCAAACATCATGAGATAGTGTACGTCGGTGGTCTCACGATCTAACATGCTCGCTACCGTCACCCGGCCGCTGACCGGATCCACGTCAAACTTTTCCTCGTCCTCGGCTGTCCCCGTCTCCATCTCGTACCGGAGAGAGTCCTCCTCAGGGTCTGTTGCCTGGACAACGGGTGGAAGGGGAGAGTGTTGTAATGTTAGATGTGATTACCTCCCCGCAAATAAGAACTGTAACATTGATCAATCAACCAAGAACATCGATGTTTGTACCGATAAAGCCAAAAATATCCAATGAATCTGCAGAAGTTTCAAAGATTTTGAGAGTTTGGGGAAGAAAATCAGTGACAGTTGATGTGAATCTTACCGAGAGGACAAAGATCTCTGAGCCCGACTGGATGCCCTCAGACACACTGATACTGTACTGCGGCGCAGCAAACGACGGCCCCAGATTCCGATCGAGAACCACGTCCACGGTAACAATCGTCAGGGAGCTCCTGTTGCAGAATACAGGAAATGGTGATGGAATGTTCAAATAGATCAACACCTGAGTCAAAACTTCGGCACAAGATTTTTCAGTACATGGAGATTATCCAATATACAATATAATGAGCATGCCACCAGTCCTTTCCTGATTTACACCAACACAGGCATCCACTGTGCTCTGTTACTATGGTTACCTGCTAAGCGTGGCAGGTGCTCTATCCATTGCCTCTACGACCAGCACGTATCGCTCCCCTCGATCCACTTCCGACGTCACCCAGATCTGTCCCGACTGTGGATCTATGTCAAACTTGTTCTCCGCCTGGTTTGACACGCTGTTTATGTCATAGGCGATGGCACCATATGAGCCACTGTCTGCATCGCTCGCTTGCACCTGTACGACAATGTGACCACAGTTTGTTAGAATGATATAGATCTGATGATAAGGTATAGGTAAACTAAAGAACAGTTCCTTTCGTATCAAACACCTGATATAGCAACCAAGAATTTTGTCTTCCACCCTACAGCCAGGCCAATCTGGACCATGATTATAACCATGAGTACTATGCATTACCTGTACAACATCCCTACGTCCTGAGCCCTCTCTGATTGACACACTGTATCCCGCCGGTGGAAACTCTGGGTCGTTGTCATTCGTGTCCATCACATTGACCGTGATACGCACAGAGCTGGACTTAGGATTTGGAACATCCATCTCTGTCACCACCGCCTGGAAGTTTGTGCAGTTTGATCCCATATAGCAATACATACTGTATTACAGCTCAGGCACAAACACTTGGACGTGATTTCAAATTCAAGCTTCCAAAAATTTTCACTCTTTGACATTTAGCTACATTATATTAATACGACAGCACACTCACGGTGAATGACACTTGTTGTGTCTCCTCATAATCCAGAGACTCTCCACTGAGGAGCACAAATCCCTCCTCACTGATGGAAAACAGACCGGTCCCTTGCACTCGGAAGTCAAACCTTGTGGGTGGGTCATCCTCCGTCTGCAAACACAGCATGACAGCAAGTGTTATTATCTTTTACATGTGTATCTATAAAAATTTTAAAACAATAGTTCGCTTGGTTGCACCTGTCAAACTTCAATAACCTGGTGTTATTAGTTAACGGCTGGACATCTAATCTCATCATTATGCAATAGCCACATTTCTAGTGTCAGATCTTCAAAAATGTCATACCAGACCGGTAGTGTATTTTATTTGAACAGTCAATATCGAAAAGCAAATCAAAGATTGCAATTCTATAAAGTACAGTGTAGTGCCAGTATTGTTTGCATCTTTAAAGTCCTGCATGTGTGAACAAGGCATAAATCTGTTCTTTGTGAATACAGTTCAACTGCAACTACCAGAGAAACCTCAGTCAAACTACAAGTGATCGTGACTTTCTGTGCAAGGTTGGTGTGAACTGACTCATACCTTAAGAGGAGTCAACAAGAACTTTGTGTACGGTAACAATGTGATGAGTATTTACCTTTTAAATACACCGAAAACTAAGTTTTTGAATTAAACTTCTACAAGAAGACTGCAAGACCTTGATCTTGCTTCGGATGCTACCAGCACAATAACTCTATTTATGATGTTCATGTATTCTACATGGACTCATCCCTAGAGTTGTTATCAAGCAATACAAGCCAGATTTGATAGAAAATAAAGCTTGTAATTGTAAATGTAATTTTAATCCCCTCGATTTGTAGGTACAAAACACTTCAGCAGGTGGCAGCAAGTTTGTAAAACTATTTATAAAGTGCACAAGGTGTTCAGTTTCAGCTAGTTTAACAAATTTTCTGAGGGCATTTTGTCACTGCATTGAAGACCTGAAAGTTCATAGAAAATACCACCTCAGTAAGTGAACAGGGTATCAAGAGACACGTGATAAACATGACACGCACATGTGCAAATATTAGGAAGATATATACATTACATAAACCTCAGTTTCAAGTGACATTAGGCACAACAATTTCAAGCAAAACAAAAAATATTTCACAACAAATTCTTCGTAGATAAATAACCAGCCATGTTGGTTTCAATAAAAACTTGAATTATGTAAAATTTGTTGCAGACCACCTGAATTCAAATGAGTTCACGTGAAAAATCTGTGACTGAATAAACTTCACTCAATTTTATTTTACATTTACCTGGAGAAGATCTAAATATAGTGAGTTGTACATAGCACTAAACGCTGACTCTTTGTAATCAACTATTCATCACTAGTCCAGGTAAACCATACACTACATAACATTTCCACTCCACAGGAAATTTTTCAATCCATCACTTGAAACGTCATGAAATATTTTTTTTATAATGAATACCGGGGTAGGTATATATCAGCAATAAAAATTAATATTTCCACTTTAACTATGATAATTTTAACGTTTTCAGAGGATTGTACATCTATCACTCAAGATTGTTCGTTGATGTAGATAGAATATAAATTTAAGAATTTAAATCACTCTGCACAATAGTCAAAACATAATTTTGGTGCCTGTTGCATAGAATGAGATAACCTGAAGTACGACTTTGAAGATCAGATCTACCAGCCTTGTCCAAGATAATAAACGGGTATAAGTAAATATTTTTTACGGGACAATATATTCAGTTCCTGGCATTTCCTGTGTTTTGATTGCAGATAAAAAAGAGATAACCCCAGGGGCATATGTATACAATATCACTAGTATACCTTTCAAGTACACATGGTGCTTTTACACGTGAGCAAGTAATTTGTGTACTAGTATTCATATTATAATCAATATTATCAATGCACTTGGCAAACTTTGGACGAACAAATTTAAACAGTCGTTTCAAAGTTCTCCTTATATAATATACAAAACTGTACAGGAATGCAGCCAAATAATTATGCGTCATGCATTTTTTCAGGTCTGAAAGGAGAAGCTTTTCAGATATGCATCTTATTTTTTAAGACCCTGCCAAGATAAAAACATTAAGATTTTTAGGTACCTGGCAGATTTTTATTAGTCACGATGTGCAAACTAATGTCACTGGCAATATGCTCTTCACCTTCCTTCAGTCAAACCCGTCTTCGCCCCACACACCCCCTCCAACCCCCAAACTTTTTTCAAAAGAAAACCTGCAAAAGCCTTTTTCCTGGTATCATCAATGTTTCACTTGCAAGTCATGGTCAGAAATATATCAATTCCATCTTGGGGAGCATCGACCTGTCGTCAGGTATCATGATGAGCCCAGACCCTAGGATAGGAGAGGGGGGTGGGGCAGGGGGGGTGCGGGAGGGTCAGTTAGGGTGAAACGACACTGTCACAATACAACTCTCCCCTGTCCATACAGGCCCCTGACACCAAGTCGTCAACTGGCCACCCCGCTAACTTCTCAATTAATGGCTATCATTTTGTGATTGTCAGCCAAATGGTTTTAAGGTTTAAGGGCATATATTCAGAAATGCGCAAATATATCATCAGATTTATTGTAAGCTCCAATGAACATTTCGACAATGCCATTGCCAGCTAACTTTGAAGCGCCGAAAATGCCTTCACAGACAGAAGTCTTTCAAATGTAAAATAGCACAGGTAAATCGAAGTATTCATTTGCAGTCCCCATTTTGAGAACATAATTCACAGGAAAGCTTTACCTATTTGAATGGTTCAATCAATTTTTTTTTTCATATTCCCAATTAAACATAATTTCCCTTCAAAATCACGATTTTTTTTCATCTACAATGAAGCTAATATGCAGTGCTCCTCCTGACAGGCTAGTAACAGCCATAACATAGAAATATAAAACAGCGGTACATCTCACATGTGGACAATAAACTTGGCAGCCAATTTATCTCAGAGGGGCTTAAATTGTCAGTTAAGAACAAAACTATCACAGTCTACATAATACATGTATTGTGTGTATGGGTGTGAGTACTAAAGATGCCGTAACTCTGGTGGGTCTAGATACATCTTGACATCTTATACTTGTATATACTTGTTGTGAAAATATCTGTTCTTCGATGAAATAATCAGTCATTCCAACAAAACTAACATTGAAACTGTCGGTGAAATACACATCTTACATCAATAAAGACTGTTTTTAAATCTCTTTTGTTAAAACAGTAATTTCCTACTTGATAATGAAAATTTACTATCATATGATTAATTTTTCAAAGAAGTTTTGCAGATAGTGTCCTCAGCAATTTTTCAGTGTACAATACATATTCCCTCAACCTTCATCTCGGTAAAGTCTGTTGTTTAGATAACAGTCAAAATTTTACCTGATCGTGGTGTGTGGCTATGAGTTGTAAGGCCCTGGTTACCTGATCTGGGTCTGTGGCTATGAGTTGCAAGGCCTCGATTACCTGACCTTGGCCTGTGGTTATGAGTTGTAAGGCCGCGGTTACCTAATCTGGGTCTGTGGCTATGAGTTGTAAGGCCGCGGTTACCTAATCTGGGTCTATGGCTATGAGTTGTAAGGCCGCGGTTACCTAATCTGGGTCTGTGGCTATGAGTTGTAAGGCCCCGGTTACCTGATCTGGGTGTGTGGCTATGAGTTGGAAGGCCTCGGTACCTGATCAGGGTCTGTGGTATTGAGTTGTAAGGCTGTGGTTACCTGATCTGGGTCTGTGGCTATGAGTTGTAAGGCCTCGGTACCTGATCTGGGTCTGTGGCTTTGAGTTGTAAGGCTGTGGTTACCTGATCTGCGTCTGTGACTATGAGTTGTAAGGCCGCGGTTACCTGACCTGGGTCTGTGGCTATGAGTTGTAAGGCCGCGGTTACCTGATCTGGGTCTGTGGCTATGAGTTGCAAGGCCTCGGTTACTGATCTGGGTCTGTGGCTATGAGTTGTAAGGCCGCGGTTACCTGATCTGGGTCTGTGGCTATGATTTGTAAGGCCTCGGTTACCTGACCTGGGTCTGTGGCTATGAGTTGTAAGGCCTCGGTTACCTGACCTGGGTCTGTGGCTATGAGTTGTAAGGCCCCGGTACCTGATCTGGGTCTGTGGCTATGAGTTGTAAGGCCGCGGTTACCTGATCTGGGTCTGTGGCTATGAGTTGTAAGGCCGCGGTTACTGATCTGCGTCTGTGGCAATGAGTTGTAAGGCCTTGGTTACCTGATCTGGGTCTGTGGCAATGAGTTGTAAGTCCTCAGTTACCTGACCTGGGTCTGTGGCTATGAGTTGTAAGGCCTTGGTTACCTGATCTGGGTCTGTGGCTATGAGTTGTAAGGCCTCGGTTACCTGATCTGCGTCTGTGGCTATGAGTTGTAAGGCCTTGGTTACCTGATCTGGGTCTGTGGCAATGAGTTGTAAGGCCGCGGTTACCTGATCTGGGTCTGTGGCTATGAGTTGTAAGGCCCTGGTTACCTGACCTGGGTCTGCGTCTATGAGTTGTAAAGCCTCGGTTACCTGATCTGGGTCTGTGGCTATGAGTTGTAAGGCCTCGGTTACCTGATCTGGGTCTGTGGCTATGAGTTGTAAGGCCTCGGTTACCTGATCTGCGTCTGTGGCTATGAGTTGTAAGGCCCTGGTTACCTGATCTGGGTCTGTGGCTATGAGTTGTAAGGCCTCGGTTACCTGACCTGGGTCTGTGGCTATGAGTTGTAAGGCCTTGGTTACCTGATCTGGGTCTGTGGCTATGAGTTGTAAGGCCGTGGTTACCTGACCTGGGTCTGTGGCTATGAGTTGTAAGGCCTCGGTTACCTGACCTGGGTCTGTGGCTATGAGTTGTAAGGCCTCGGTTACCTGATCTGGGTCTGTGGCTATGAGTTGTAGGGCCGCGGTTACCTGATCTGGGTCTGTGGCTATGAGTTGTAAGGCCGCGGTTACCTGATCTGGTTCTGTGTTCATGAGTTGTAAGGCTGCGGTTACCTGATCTGGGTCTGTGGCTATGAGTTGTAAGGCCTCAGTCCCAGCTGTGTTCCTGACGTGGGTGTTCCGGGGTGAGTTTTCATAGATGTTGCCGGAGAAGTCCTGTATGGAGCTGGTGACAACAGGAGCAAACTGATTGGTCGGCGTGACGATGATCTGAAGGTTGGCAGTCGTGTAGCGACCATTCCCTGTATCCTCCTCGGCCTGGGGAAATAAAAAAACATTTGTACTCAATGAATCACTGGGACTATTCCACATAGAACTCAGATCAAACAGCCTTCATTCTTTACATGAATAAGTTCCTCAGCAATTTTTGTCCAATTGCATTGGAAACTTTTGGGATTGCATATGGTTGCAAACTTTGATCTGTGTCTCTATCCACTATTTTACTGGCTTGACTTCATGAGGGTCTAATTTAGCCAACAGAGTTAGGATTTGCTGAAATTGAGCTATTATGTTAAACTCAATTGGCTAAATGTTCTGAAATATGCCCCTGGTACTGGCCTGGACACTGCCCGAGCACCACAAACTGACTGACCATGATAGTGAGGGACATGGTTCTGTAGTCTCTCCTGTTGATGGCACGCAGCTGTTTGACTATGCCTTCCGTCGGATCGATCTCGAAGTACTCGTAGTAATTACTGGGAGTCCCTGCCACCAACGTGTACCGCACGTCCGAGCCGATTGTGTCCATATCACTCGCTTCGATAGGCTCCGGCTCTATTCGCAGATTGGACATCTGCGCAAATGGCGAAAGTATATAAATTTTGGAAGATATAGACAAGGTTATTGAAAAAATACTAATAATCTAGTAGTTTGTGATCTATGTCTATTTTGGGCCATAACTTAAATGATAACTTCAAATTCACATTTAATTTCATTTTACTGAGTCTGTTCTATAAATACTGATTAATATTTTATCGATGCTGCGCATTGTGAGCACACATACCAGTTCTCCATTGGGCACGGTGGCGGTATAGCGCGGGTTGACGCAGATGTTGCCGTAGCGCGCACACCCGTCATACTGAAACGCTGGACCCTGATCATCTCCGTCAGAGATCGTCACTCGCATCGTCGTGAATGCTGAGAGTCTCGGGAACGCTGTCGCTGAATCCTGTACACAGATACAGTGAATGATGCATTGATATGGCCCCAATCATGATTAGCAGCACACACAATTCATATCTTTAAGCATCTCATGACTGAAAAAAAGTCTTGATTGTGTGTTTGTCTATTTCTAGGTATACTTTGTGCATTTTTAAGCTACGATATTTGCGTAAATATTCAGAGATATTCCTTACAGTGGCTGAGATGTTGAGAGTGTAGCTGTTCCGGCCTTCTTGTGTCAGAGTTTCGTAATCCAGTGGCACAGCTACAGTGACTTGACCATCACCAGCGAAGGCAATATCAAAGTAACGACTACCGTCTAACTATAGGCAAGAACAAAGACGTAAAATTGTACATGCAGTTATGTGCAAGCAACCAGTTCTCGCTGGACATCAAATAAATACAGATCAACCTTTCGATAAAATGACGAACTGTAAAATTATTCAAAATGAATTGACCATGCACATATTAGGCAAACATACAATGCTTCCATCTCCAGACACAATGGCGAAGGTTATATCCCTGTTTCGTCCTGCGTCTTTATCGTTGGCTGTCAGGGTTCTGAACACAGTTGTGCCTACCGGGGTCATCTGCAGGTTAGGGGTAGATATTCAACATGCTTTCAAATGTAATTCATTTCTGAATATCTGTGAATAAACATTCTGTTTTTTCTGAAGGAAAGTCATATTATCAGATTTATATACTCACGATAATGATGATATTCATATAAACATTCACTATAAATTATAATTACTATCAGTTGTATTCACACAACAAAGTCATTTAGATTCGAAATCTGAAGAAAATATTTAAGGACAGTTATATTTTTTTTAATACAATGCTAACTGACGCAATATTACACACCTCATTGACTGTGATTTCGTAGGGAGCACCATGGAATTCTGGGACATTGTCGTTGACATCTGTGATCTCCACCACAACATTGTGCGTAATCTAGCAGAGGAAACAGAGCGCACACGTAGCGTAACAATATCATAACACCTGAACACCGAATATTTTTATTGAATTTCTTACTCATGAAAATGATGAATGTCTGTTTTGATTTGATGCTTCAGGTCAAATTTTACTATGTGTGGAATATGTTGATAAAGAAGAGTTATGTTGCTGAATGTGGATAATTTCGAAGTGCGCATTCAACAATATTCATCACAGACGATGACATTTTAACATTTCGACCACAAAAAAAGCACGCTAAGGTCCTCACAATAGCGCAAAGCAAGATGGTATACTTTTTTTAGAATTATGTCACAATAAAATGTCTCCACCGGACCAAAATCTTTAACAAAAAAAAACACAAACAGTGTCTGATGTCTGTGGCAAGTACCAAAATCTCAGCGTGACTCAGACTCTAGAACACTCTATGTAATCACCTGGAAGCTCGCCATACTTGTATCATCCAAACCTGATCTGCGACAGAAACCGCCACAACAAAATACCTCGTATTTCTTGACAGGGACCATTTTATCATGTGCCGGTTAATGCAACAAAATTTGAAGAATCAAAAAATTCAAGAAAGGTTTCACGACATTTTCATGAGTCAATGCATTCTGTTATTTTTCATACAGGAATTTATCTAGCTAGCTTCGAAGTTATGTCTTAAAATACAAATGAAATATGAGACATCACACGCAAGACTTTGTGTTAATTGTGCCACAATAAACTCTGAAATTAAATGGCAATGAACATGTCCTTCACATTGTCATGAATCACTTTTTCAACATTAGAGCTAAAGGTACATTTGCTAGGATGAAATTCAACTTCGTTTGACGATTGTCTAAACTTGTTGGTGGAATACCGGGTGTTGTACAAGTGTGAGTTACTTTATTTATAAAACTTTTTGACAGTATTTTATGGTTTGTTGAAACAGCTTTCACCCAGGTGTGATTTATATTCATACAGAACGATTTCAAATATATTTCCTCCAGTACATACCCATGACAGCATGGTCTACTATGTTCATTGTTCACAGTATCATCTGTACCGTTCACATACGAAAAAAAAAAATTTCACAAATTGTTTGAACAGCAAATACTTCAGAATACCTGGGTTTGGAAAGACGAGGAACCTATCCATACATTGCGATAGGTACATAACTTGATTCCAAAACTAGCTCTTTAGAAAGAGTTACAATAACTTTAGCACCTGAAGCAGCTAGCCTGCGACTGGCTCCAGGGACCCTGACAACAACGTGAGAACACTTAACGCGCTCTAGCTGCCAGCACTTTGTCCATACACAGCAGTGGTCTTCAAGGATAATTGGAAAGCGTAAAATTGACATATATTTTCTTCAAAGTTAAAAAAAACTTGGCTTTACTCTAAATTAAACATTTAGTATTTACCACACTAGCCCATTGACAGGCCTTCAAAGAGTGGCTCAGCTGCAACTGAACAACAACAACGCATTGCGCCCACATAAAATAACAGTCGCTTCTCTAATCCCTCAAGTCGCAATTGTTCACAACAGGATTTTCACATGAGCTTCTTTGAAGCACTTGATGTAGCGACACATTCAAAAGATTTACTGTTCCATACATCTGCACAGGATACTAGATCTAGATCAATGTATACAAATTTTATACAGTATTTTTACATGCTTTATGTAGTCTTGAAGCTGTTGTTGTTGCTACTATATTTATGCATACTTGTACACAAATTTTTCACTCATATCAGCTCAGGTCATGATTATCCGCAGCAATGTCACATGTTGATTCATATTTGCTTCATGTAAGTATGTTTCAAGTTCAAGTCATATTTTCAAGCTTTTTTTTCAAAGATGAACACAATAGGCCTGTTGTTTGAGCCATTTCTTCCAATCTCTTGATTTCAGAATTGTGTTTCCTTGTTGGATTGGTTTCAGAAGGTCATTCTAGAATTGACAGAATATACATAAGAGTATTCTGCTATTTTGAACTTTTAAGCGGAATGAGCAGAATCACAATTCTGGAATTAGCATTTACCAGTTATATAATTCGCAGTCCTGTTCGATTGGTACATGATTCTGGTTGAATTGCCCATTGCAGAATGTATATTAGCCCCAAATGAACAAGGCTATTGCAGTTGTATCTAATTTCTTAGGATTTCTCCTTGCCCAGGATTTGAAATCATTGCAATTATTTATTGCAACATCCTTTCCCCACATGGAGTCACCTTGGATATCAGCAGATACAAAGGACATATAGTAACAATACACATCGACAGAGTACTAGTAATCACAAGCAAACACTGACCGTACGAGATCCATCTTTTGGCTGACACTGGAGTCGAAAATCCACGATGTTTATGTCATCAAATGTATTTTCTGTTCTGCCCTGTGAGATGGGTAATTGAATGTTATTGGATGAAATTGGATGGATATAATTTTATCAGGAAGTAACTTACACAAATAATGCATCAATGCAAAGTTACATGTATACATGAGACAATCATACTTACATCTCTGTCTATGCCACTAACTAAACGTATCATCAACTCAGAGTCGCCATCGTACACCTCGAAATACACATTTGGGTCGCCTATTTGTGTGCGATCTTCTCGTATCAGCGATATCCTGACACCATCCTCCTCCTCCGAGGCCAAATTGCCAACTATTCCTAGTGATGCTGTGTAATCCTCCGAAAACGGGTCCGCCGCAAGGTCTGTGGCGATGGAAATATTCATTGACAATTATTTCAGAAAACTGATGATGCAAACTGTTGTTGCATGATGCAAATGATACAGATGTACATGTATCTACGTTAAAAGTGCGAAAAAGGGATGATTTTTGCATTGATTATGCAGAATTACATCATACACATTGCCTGGAGATTGAGAAAGTATAATGAGCAAGCTTGTGGATTAATGTTCATACAATTGCTGCGTAATTTCAAGCAGTGTTCTAGAGATTCACTAACCTGCATCTGTGGCCTCAAACATGCGCACCCTGATTGTGAAGGCAAACCTGTCTTGAAGCTCGCATGCTGCAAAAAGTTTTAAAAATTTTAGCACAAATTCCCAATATTTTTGGGCTAAAATATTTGCATTGCAAAAATTGATTTTTCAATATCAGAAGAAATCAAAAACGACATTTTCAGTCATCAGCATGCAGTCATATAGCAACTGTACATTAATCAAAACTCTATATAATTAAACATGGCGAACATCCCTCAATCTTTTTTTTTTCTATTTTAAATTTCTGAACAACGAATGATTGTATCTTTAAAAGACGAGAATACATATATAGGAACATCTTAATTCCAGTGCTCTCAAAATAATCATTCATTCCAAGCACACAAGGACTGTCAGAGTCATTATGTAATCAGGTGACACGAGATATATAATTTATATCCTGAGCTGTTTGAGGCTTGAGAACATGTTGATATTGACGTATAATGGCCAGGAAGTCGTGTTTTGTTGAACCTTCGCCTCTAAGGAGGGACCATAAATCATTTGTCAATTAAGAAATCACATACTATGTTTCTTCTACCTACATATTTTCAGTCAGCAAATTATCTTTGATTTTTTGCAGGATCCAATGGTAGAATAGCAATAAAAGTGCATGTACATGACGTTACTAATTTTGTCCACCGCCCACTGAGAAGTGACAATTTGTCTTTCTCACATAATTCTAGAAATTGCCAGTTACTGAATTAAACATGCAAACAGTAGCTCAGCAGACATCAGTTCGACACAGATATTCCATAGTTTGACAACATACAAAACTGTTACTTGGCAGCACTCATTTGTCAACACAAACAAAGATGACTGAAAATTTCGTTTTTTGTAATCTTCATAAGTTTTGGAAAAAGAAATTGCTTTTAATTATGAAGACCACAATTTTATACTATATATTCTTACACATGTCATATATCATGTATATATGGAAGTATTCTGGTATGGGAAGAAAAAAATATTTTTTGCACTTACGGGCACGATTTTGAGCAAGTGATCTAGAAAATAGCACCGAGAGTATGAAAATGGCGATTGTTGCCTGCCACAGCGGGTCCTTCCTTGATATTGTAGGCATCATCTTGCCATGACCCATCACCTAGCAACACACTGATGTTGTCATGACAACTGAAAATACAGCATCTGTTTCTCCTGGTTGCCTCCTCCTTCGAATGCCCTGTGCCAGATAAAGGAAAAATAAATCATCACAAGCACTATACAATGGACAGTTTAAACAAAAATTTGAGCATAAAGTGATAGTATTCTACGTTAGCTGTGCACCCTCGGTCACAGGTGTTACCATGGCAGCAGTAAAAACAGATCATCCCATTAGAATAGTCAAGGCACACAAGTCAAGACAAGGGTCAGTTCTACATGATCAAACGACAAGTACTGTTGGCTCATTCAGCTTGACAGCAATTTTTCTTACTTCTTCTATAAAACAAATACATTTATTTGTTTCCAGCATGCGACCTCATATCTAACTACATGTTTTTTGTCCCTGCTGATATTCTAGTCCCATTTATCCAAAGATACCTTAGCCAGGTGGTCAAACATGGCCCGTAAGAACCCCATCTCTATTGTGTAAAACTGGATGATCCCAAAGATCAGAGTCAATAAAATTGTACAACATAAATGAGAGGAGCATGTATATATCAAGTGTTGATATCATACAAAACATTCCAATCAAACATGTTCATCTTTGAAGTTAAAATGTCTTAACAAACATTGAGGTCTCCTGTTACCAGAATCCATTGACTGTCTGTGGGTGCACCTTCGAAGGCGCAAACACATTTACTTTTTATGGACCCATTTCGCATTGGCTGAATATAAATTGAAATAGCTTTGTAATTCAGCTCCGACTGTAGAAGTATGTGCTATGTACATTCAAATCAGCCAGGCAGATTTAAACTCAAATTGGAAAGCAGAGAAAAAAATTGAACATTTTTGTCCAAATATCAAAGTGACATTTTCTAGGATTTCTGCACATATATTTACACATGGCTATCGATGTTTGAGTATACATCTACCATACAACAGACATATACAGACACATCTATTTATCTCCTTAATTCACTCAAAATCAGTCGGGTGTTATAAAGACTGGGTCTAACATTTATTCAGGGTTTCTCCAGGATTATAAACCTTACTACGTCTGCCATTTTCTACGTCTGTCAGTGGTAAGAAATATTCCATCTGTTCCTCTCACAATGCTTCATTTTGTGAACAGATTCACAAAGTTATCTTACAGATAAATAATTGATTATTTTATTGTACCCAATACTGTATCTTGAAAAGGAACAAGCTCCGTGCTGACCAGCAATACGTATCATCAATAACGTATTACACAACGATATCCTACACATTAACTATCAACCGCTGGCCATTACGTCTTTGTTCACGCCTCCCTGATTTTTGGCACAGATGCTGCCAATCTTGGAATGTTCTAATAATGTGATTATTTATGTGAACAAGGCCATTATTATGCATGGCCTGAATAGCAACTCTATTGAAGGGCTGCTTGAAATCGCTGGCCACGAACAATCAACTCCTACTAGAGTGTGACACATATAGTGTAAATATGCAAACAACGGTCTCTAGAGGGTCCAAATTTATATTCGTTTGTACAAATGTGATTTACGGATCACCTTCTTTCATGGGCCTCGAAGTATGACACAAAAATTGTAAAAAAAATTAACAAAAAAAATTCATAGAGTCTCAAAGAAGAAAGCACAATTTGCCAAAACTTAGTGTATATTTACAGTCAAGACTAAATATATTTGTTTAGGGGGAAACATTGCCTCAACACGCATGACTTGCACAAAGGAGCTTGGTATTGACAACCAATAATTAACAATCTTGAGCTGCATTGATAAAGGAGCTTTATTTATTGGACATTTATCTAGCAATGAATAAAACATTTGGAAGACGGATGCTTGACCACCTTCATGCAGACACACACGCACACACATGCACACATACAGATGGTAAGAGGCAGGTTGTATAAGGAACTGAAGCACATCACATGCACATGTTCTGGCAATTGTTGCATGTCAAGCATGCAATACAAGACTGGAAAAAACCAATTGGCCGGCGGCGGTACAGCACTGGAGCAAACAGTATTAGGTCTTGATAAGATTACAGGGGACATCAACCGAGCCACTGGGTAATTCTGCACATGTAACCGTCATGTGAAACACGTAAACATCCAACTGGAAAAGACAGACATGAAATGCCGATACTGCCCGAAGCTAATATGATTTCGAAAATCTCCCAACCGTAACATGACTACTGTAATTCATTCTACATGATTACTACTGTAATTCATACTACTGTAATTCACTACTGTGATTCATTAAGCAATTAGGCATAAACGGTAACCACTTCATTAATCACTCAAGCATGACCATAATAAAGACACAAGATGGCAGATCAAGACATATTTATATAACCATGTGGCTATGGCATTGTACTTTGCATTGATTATCCTCATTAATACTGATGATTATAAATGCATGGCACAGAATCAATATCATTCAATCATACAGTCACGGCAAGTCCATACAGACACTGAACGTGTACGTAAACAAAACACAAATCCTGGCTCGGGGGCAAAATTTCCCGAACTCACCTGGCCTGGCTGGATCAATACCACAGATCGGCCCCACTACTATAGTATATCCACGTGTGGGCAAGTCTACTCAAGCGTGACCAGCAAGCTGCAAGGATTGTTATCTGTGCAAGTATCCTGACCAGTAACACTGACACTTTCCCGTATCCAGAACACAGCAAGGAAGGATCCAGCGCCTTTGTGACACAATCGGCCCAGGACTGTCGTGGACGGAAGCTCACACCGGTGTCACTCGACGTCGTCGTAAGCGCTGGGTTCTCCAAACAAGTTGTCCTGTCCTTACACCACCTCTGTCAGCTGACAGCCAACCACCGTGGAGGAGCCACTGTCACGCTCCGCCGAATCCACCCACTGATCTCTGTAGGAGCCAGGCCGCCAATCTCGAGAAAACCACTGAGCACAGACCAAGCGTAGAATTGCCCCCGCGTGTATGCGTGTCTGTCTGCGGCATTCACATCTCAACTAGATCTCGTCAACAATAACAACTTCGGGTATCATTCGTGTGGAAACGGTCATCAATAGCTTTGGTGTGAACTGATATATTAAACTATGAAGGTTTGGTGACATTCTGGGGGGGGGGGGGGGGGGGGGGGAGCTTGTAGTATGGCAGCGATACCTCAGAATGGCCAGTACTGGATGAGTAGGTGGTCACAGTTGACACTTGTCCACTTGAATCAGTGTTATAAATACCACAGCGGGGTAAGCATCCAAGCAATCAGAGTGCCTCATTAGCTTGAGTCAGCACCTCTTTCCTCACCTCCGTGAACTTTTAATGGCTTTCTCAATACTGAATATCTGAATAGACATTGTGACTTATGAAAAGGAAGCCGATCTCTTTATTTATGTATTCATCAAGACGGAAAGATCAGGAACGTCAATTACATGACACTGGACACAGGAAGTTTATTGTGCTTCACCAACCAGATAAAATGTTTTTGCATATTTAACTGGCTATTTATGACTGTAATTACTAGCAAGTGGTCAAGAAAAGTAAGAGTTCTAAAGTATGATGACCGGGGCCCATTTCACGAGGAATCTATACTTGAGCCGACTAAGTTTCGCATTTAACATGATATTTAGCAGACTAATCCTAACCCAGTCCACTAAAGTCGGTAGATTCTTTTAAGTACTTTACATTTTGTGGAAAATCCTTCAAACCAGAGACTTCTTGAACATGTTCACAGCTTACATTGCATTTTTTTCCGATTTTGTTTCTTACATTGCCCATCATACACGTAGATGTTTAAAAATATTACATGTACATCAAAGGTATGAATGGATATGCTGTGTAAACATATCCATCCACAATGGGCAAAATATTGGATTTTCAACCTTGGAAATGACCACCACTGATATGTAAGAATTTAAACCTTGTTTCAATAAGTATTACCATTGAATTATGCTGTACAAAGGAAACTTAACCAGTTTGACCCAACACGGCCATAGATGCATATTCCACATACATTCCACACTGCAAGAACAGATGATTGATATATACAAAGTGGATAAATTTGAATCTATGTAAACAGTACTCAGGTCACAAACAGGTCCCCGGTGTTTTATTCTCTAGACATTTCGGGACTTTTAGGTCGTTAAAAAATTATTACGAGTGTGCTCTCACATGAATGGCAGAGGACTACTAGTTACTTTTCCCTTTGTGGCGCGTCAGATTTTGCTCTTACAAAACTCAAGGTCCCTCAAACCCAGCGCACTCGCAATACAAACACTCGAGCATCGGCTGACGACAATATGCATATCCCCTTATTGTCATCCCCATTTGATACCCAGAGCTTCAGCACATGAGCCAGAGGACTTTAATATCTCTCAGACTACTACTGCAAGAGTTGTAGTCCGCAATATGCATTTATAAGTCAGAGTGGTTTCTTAAATGAATCAGAGTGGTTTCTTGCGAATAAATCTTGCCTTAATGCCACACTAAATAGGGCTAATAACCTGAAATTGACTTATTCGTAAACCTATGAAATCACTACTGATGTTACTATGTGCCAAGTTAGAGAGGGTATTAATGCGTCTGATCAAATTGTCACAATCTTAGCAAAGACGCTTAACCAGAGAACATGAAATCCAAGAACTCATGACCTGAACGGCACAATTATTGCCTTACATTCAGAACATAATTCATGTAGCAGACATACGATTCACAAATCCCGAGAGGAGTTCCACACACGTCACAGGAGAGGACATATTCTGCAGCATCTTCGACATTTCACTAGTCACTATGAATGAACAACAGAGTATTGTGTTATACAACAAATAACACTGTAAAAACGCCAAAGTGGCAAACAAATATCCTGCACTTATTGGCTTTTGGAATTTATGATGACTTTTTATAACATAATAATAACATGTTACAGATTTTGACAGCACTTGTTATGTCTTCTTTATTATTTACATGTTGTATGATAAAACAGATAAAGATGTTTTATTTTGTGAAATCCACCTCCACACTACAAACCAGGAACAGTCACAGTGAATGTCTTTGAAAACACGGCACTGGAACATGTAGGTGTGAACTTATTCCGTCCATAAGCCAGCTACCAGACTTCTGCAACAAACAATAAATAAAAGTCACTTATGTAACACTACATTCACCAGTTATTTCAAGTTATTTATTTCATAATGTCATTATCCGAAACAAACTTGGTTCTATTGATTGTTATTCATTGAACAGGCTAAAAGTTTCAGTTATATTTTGTAACATTCGCAAATAGATTTTGAAATAAAAAATGTGATGTTTCCTCTCTAAGTGTTTCTTGCATAAATCTCATGCATGCTTCAACAAAAGTTATATAAATGGTCAACGACCGTACATAAAGTGCCAGTTTAGGCAGCTAGATATTCTATTGGTATGCAGAACACCCTGGGGTCAGCTATGTTAACACAAAAGGCTATTACTCTAGGCCAGTGACACTGGTTAAGTTGGATGTCGTCGGTTCACGATTAGAGTAGCTTGGCACAGCAGGACACCTGTGTGTGGAGCCAATCACTCGACCGTCGTGCAGCCGCGGGCACAAACTCCACCACGCCATGACTCAATCACCACCGACTGGTGCGCACACAGACTGGAGGCAGTCGCTTCTTCAACATCTCTCCTTCTTTGTTCTTGCTGCAATGTAATTAATTTGTACATTCTTGTCATGATGTTGATTGTTTAATTGTTCAAAGTATGATGCGTTTGATCATCTATTTACGTATCTACTAGTACCTAGTGACTATCTAAGAGAAGTACATGTACTAGTACTGTGAAAGCATTACTAGTATATTTGTAGCAACTTTCATATCTATATCCAGTACTTGATAAGAAACCATGTAAATCAGGTACCGTGATATATTTAATAGAATTGGACATACACCGGTACTACTACAAAGATTCCATGAACTTGTCAACTAATGCGTCTCATGTCCACTTTGTTTATTCATTTACAAGTGAACACGAGTGATATTGTGTAAAATGGTTTCTTAACTTGTACAACGAACATTTATCCCTGATTTCGGAAAATTGATGGATTTTTTGGCTAATATTCTTGATAGGGTCCCCAAACCATTATATCGCTCATGACCATCGAGACAGAGCAAATACACTGTTCGAAAATAATTTGGTGATGTGGGTGGATAAGGAATATATCAATGGATGGAACTGAAACCTATGAAAGTATATATATACTGAAAATGGATTATAAAACTAGAGGTCAAGGTCTAAAAATGCCTTGGAGGCATTTTGGTGTTGAGACTAATTTTAAAAATTCATAACGTTTGCCCTGGGCTCTAAGACGTACCGTTATGAAGATATCGACGAAAACGAACAATGCAGACTCGGAAAAAAAAATTTTAGGTCAAAGTCTGTTTCGCTCTACCGCGCACCGTTTCCGAGATATCGAAGAAAGTAAAAAATTGCTGACTTGACAAAAAAATTCAGGTCAAGGTCAAAGTTCATCCTAAATACCCATGAGACAAGTGTGTCCAAGGCGACGAGTCCGAAAATAACATCCGTTTCGCGCTACAACGCACCGTTTCCGAGATATTGACGAAAACGATCATTGTATCCCCCGAACAAAGTTCGGCGGATACTATGGATTTGGCTTCGTCGTCCGCGTCCGCGTCCGCGTCCGCGCCCGCGTCCGCGTCCGCGTCCGTGTCCGCGTCCGCAGAGATTTTCTTGTGAACGCGCTACAGGCCGCAATTCTCACCCGATCACCATTATTTTTTGCAGGCACATATATGATGGTAAGATCCCGACACCAATCGATTTTGGTTGCCGTGGCAACTGAATTGGTCGTTTGGGGACACATTTTGCATTGAAAACAGCCTGTTTGAGACACATGGCTTGTGAACGCGCTACAGGCCGCAATTCTCACCCGATCACCATTATTTTTTGCAGGCACATATATTATGGTAAGATCCCGACACCAATCGATTTTGGTTGCCGTGGCAACTGAATTGGTCGTTTGGGGACACATTTTGCATTGAAAACAGCCTGTTTGAGACACATGGCTTGTGAACGCTCTACAGATGGCAATTTTTGACGAATCTCGATAATATTTGGAAGTGTTGTTGGGAAGGGCTGTCACACGAAACCAATCGTTTTTTAGAATGATCATATAAATATTAATATGTTAACAGCCTAACTTATTACAGAATTTTGAAATATCCATTTTGACATGTACGATCATTCCAATAGCCTGTACAGTGGAAGGTAATGACACTGGTTTCTTGTTCAGAATGGAGAACTGAAGTTTTCAGTGAAAACAGGACAATATTACTGAATAAGTTAACATTAGTTTTATTAGTTAAGTCTATTATTGTCCACAATAAAAATAGTTAAGACGAGAAACGTTTATTATTAAGCTCAACAAGGTAAAGGTTTTGTCCAGTACAAATTTCATGGGTGTAACTGAATAAGTTAACATTATTTTTAATAGTTAAGTCTATTATTGACCACAATAAAAATAGTTAAGACAAGAAATATTTATTATTAACCTCAACAAGGTAAATGTTTTGTCCAGTACAAATTTCATTGGTGTAACCGAATAAGTTAACATTATTTTCACTAGTTAAGTCTATTATTGACCACAATAAAAATAGTTAAGTCTATTATTGACCACAATAAAAATAGTTAAGATGAGAAATATTTATTATTAAGCTCAACAAGGTGAAAGTATGTCCAGTACAGATTTCATGGGTGTTCTGAATAAGTTAACATTATTTTTACTAGTTTAGTCTATTATTGACCACAATAAAAATAGTTTAGACAAGAAATATTTATTATTGGGCTCAACAAGGTAAAGATTCTGTCCAGTAGACATTTTATGTCTGTAACCAAATAAGTTAACATTTTTTTTGCTAGTTAAGTCTATTATTGACCTCAATAAAAATAGTTAAGATGAGAAACAATTATTATTGAGCTCAACAAGGTTAAAGATTTGTCCAGTACAAATTTCATTGGTGTAACCGAATAAGTTAACATTATTTTCACTAGTTAAGTCTATTATTGACCACAATAAAAATAGTTAAGTCTATTATTGACCACAATAAAAATAGTTAAGATGAGAAATATTTATTATTAAGCTCAACAAGGTGAAAGTATGTCCAGTACAGATTTCGTGGGTGTACTGAATAAGTTAACATTATTTTTACTAGTTTAGTCTATTATTGACAACAATAAAAATAGTTAAGACAAGAAACATTTATTATTGGGCTCAACAAGGTAAAGATTCTGTCTAGTAGACATTTTATGTCTGTAACCAAATAAGTTAACATTTTTTTTTTGCTAGTTAAGTCTATTATTGATCACAATAGCTTTTTATGAAAACAACTTTTACTTTGAATTTCAACTTGAGACCATGTTTGGCACAAATCATGAGTTAAAATATAACTTATGGTGAAAAATTCGATCTGGCTCCAATTTCATCATCTTGAAATGCAGTTTTGGTCAACTTTTCCTTTGAATTTCAACTTGAAAGCATGTTTGGCACATATTATAAGTCGAAATATAACTTATGGCGAAAAGTTCTATCTGGCTCTAATTTCGTCATCTTGAAATGCAGTTTTGGTCAACTTTTACATTGAGTTTCAACTTAATACCAAGTTTGGCACATATTATGAGTTGAAATATAACTCATGGCGAAAAGTTTGATCTGGGTCCAATTTCGTCATCTTGAAATGCAGTTTTGGTCAACTTTTACTTTGAATTTCAACTTGAAAGCATATTTGGCACATATTATGAGTCGAAATATAACTTATGGTGAAAAGTTCGATCTGGCTCCAATTTCGCCATCTTGAAATGCAGTTTTGGTCAACTTTTAGTTTGAATTTCAATTTGAAACCAAGTTGGGCAGGTATTATGAGTTAAAATATAACTTATGACGAAAAGTTTGATCTGGCTCCAATTTTGTCATCTTGAAATGCAGTTTTGATTAACTTTTACTTTGAACTTCAACTTGAAACCATGTTTAGCCCATACATGTATTATGAATCGAAATATAACTTATGGTGAGAAGTTCAATCTAGCTCCAATTTCGTCATCTTGAAATGCATTTTTGGTCAAATTTTACTTTGAATTTCAACTTGGAACCAAGTTTGTAAAATATTCTGAGTTGAAATATAAATAGGTGAAAAGATTGATCTATCTGTATTTTCGTTATTTTATCAAACATGTCGAATGGAAATTCATATAAAGAGATTTCAGTGGTGATTTTGAATTCGACCTTCAATAACCTCGGAAAATCAGTGCAGCAGTTTTGGTGGGGAAAAGAAAACAGTTGTGACTTGGGATTTAACATTTCTCTGGTAATCTTTTTTAGCCCTTGCTCTAGTTTTTCACACTTGACAGTGATATATTTGGGGCAACAGAGATGATAGGGCTACGGGGGATACACCCAAGCGGTCGTAGGCGACCGGAAGCGTCTAGTTTCACATTTTCATCATGGTGTAGTTTTGTCATGCTACAAATCTACCACTCGAATTAGCCAATCATGGAGCATCATGCAATCAGCTGATGATGGGTGTGATGTCATAATTCGGGAAATGTCCCCTTTTGTGACTTTTGGTGCCAAATCTTAAGATTGGAACATTTTATTTTTAGGTTACCGGACCTTTGGTCCGCTAACCTATTGCCGTGGCATTGCATCCGTCCGTCCACATTTTTATCTTTAAAGTTTACAATCGGATTTTCCTGAAATTTAGCACAAAAATGCCCAAAAATATTTCACAAAGGGGGTATTTTTTAGTTTTTTGATTTTCGCATTTTTCTCAAAATGGCGGTCATTTTTGACGAAAAATGGCCAACTTTTTACTTTGGCGGTCATTTTCTCAAAAACTGTCTAATGAGATTTGAGATTTTTGTTTCAAAAGATTCCCCTTATGTACCTTTATGATGTGTATAAGTTTTGTTGCCCTTGAATCGCCAGTCTCCACGTGGCGGCTATTTTGAATTTTTGACAGGTCGGCGAAAAAAAAATTTTCGGGCCCAAATCGCGTACTATCCATTTTGGGTCATTCCTAGGCCCAAAAAAATTGTTCACCCTTTAGAATAAATTTTCGGCACTTTTTTCTTCATAATGGGAGCTGCCAGGACTGTACTCATAGAATGCTTGAAGACAGAGCTTAGATATTGTCACTTTCAAATGGGAAGTCATATATGTTGACTCATATATGTTGTGTGGTGACCTTGAATTTGACCTTGGATGACCTTGAAAGGTCAAAACAGCCATTTTTGGGTCGAAAAATGCCCAAATTTACCTGTACAGATCAAATGCAAGTAGATAGAGCTTTAGTTTGTATGAACATATAGGAAGTCATAATATGGAACAACTAATGATGACCTTGGATGACCTTGAATGCTAAATATCTGACTTGAAATCTGTGGCCTCTGAAGCTTAAACTTTTGCACATACAGGTTAGGATTATGTGTAAGCCTATAAAAAGTCATGCATATATGGCACATCTTTTGGTGACCTTGAACTTGACCTCAAACGACCTTGAAGGGCAAATCTCAAAATCTTAAATTGTCATATGTCACTTACAATGCTTAAAACCAAAATTGTCCGGTAACCTATCTTGGCCCTTGGGCTATTTTTTTTTTGGTCTCCAAGAGGAGAGTAATGTAAAACATATTAAAACATCATTACAAAAGAGTCACATGTACAACCACATTTTAGCCTGTGGTTGATTTGGGCCCTGCCCATGAATAGTGCTAGTGATTGTCACTAGTGTTAGGTAAAAATACAGTCAATAATATTCAATCGCATGTTTTTTTTTTATCAACATATATATTTAGAATGTCACTTGCAAGATTCCGCACTTATAGTGTGAGTAGGCCTAATTCCACATATGACATCATATACCGGTGATGGGATCCTCCTGTTGAATGTAAATACACAGCCACTTCAAATTACTAGTTTAGGTTGATTACCGGTATTGCGAAAAAAAATTGTGCAAAGATCCTTAAAAGTATTGAATCTGAGCCAGATCTATATATATATTCAGTGAGTAACGTTAATAATTTATATAGAACTTTTTAGGGCTTCAACAAGTACTCGGTTAACCGGTTACGGTTCGGTTACAGAGTGTAACCGGTTACAGATTTTGTGACCGGTTAATCGTGAACGTACTTTGCACGCTAGTAATTCAGCCTAAAACACTTCAAATCAGTCAAATTTCCACCCAAACGCACTGAATTGGAGTGATTCATCACTTTCCGATCCAAATAGAAAGTTTATTCATCATAATATTGCATACTTTCATGTAAAACCGACGTCTAATGTCAAGTTTTAGGCGGGATTTTGACCCGTTTTTGACACGGAGATTTGATAAAATGCGAACTGCGAAAAAAAATGGTGTTTCTTTGGACAATATTTAGCTCTATATTTTTGGACGAGTAACCGGTCACGGTTCGGTTACAAGCTAACGAGTAACCGGTCACGAAATTTTGTACTCGTTGAAGCCCTAGAACTTTTATTCATCAAAATTTGTGGAGCCTTATTACATCAAGAACTGATAACTCCAGGATAGATCTAGATCTATATTTTTTTTTTCAATAAACTGGTAGATCTAATATGTTGATATTTTGCTCCATTTAAAATGGAGCAAAATATCAGCATATTAAATCTAAATTTTAGTTGTCCTAGATAAATATAGACTAACACAAGAAACAACAAACATTATGACATCGATTGATCTTGTATCATAATGCTCCGATGCAGGCCTCACGTCGTTCACACAGACCTAGAGCATACTGTAAAGCTGCAAGTGTACTGTGATCAGAGATCCGCCGGGCCCCGTGTGATAGTGCTAATCAGTGATAGATCTAACTTCTGACCACATGCATACTTTTAGTTACCACTGCGGAGACATGAAACTAATACTATATCTACTGCAAAATGGAATTGACACGGTTATCTCATTTCGGTTCCAACTTGTCACTGTCCTGGATCCCGCGCAAATCCATTTGGGCTAAGGCAGGACAACGTTATGACTGATTCACCCCGGGAAACGTCACAGACATGCAAGGTGTGTGACAGTTTTATTGCCGGGAATGACAGAACAACCTCTGCAGAATGATTGGTTGAACATTTTCCATCGTCAATACCGTATAGGCTAGCCATCGTACGTAGGCCCTAGCCCAATAATTCACAAGCTTATTGCGTGCAACAATTAAGTAATCTACCTTGACATTAAACTGGAGTTCTACTCATATCGAACAAATGGTTAGGCCTATGTAATGTTTGATGGTCTCCAGAATCACACCGTGACGGCACAGCAGCTACAGACCCTAGAAGTAAATTAGTGGGGCGAGGGTCTGCAATCTCTGATTGTCTTGTTAAGGACCTCTTATAGTATCCCCTTCACAGGGGCTGGCTTTTTAATCCAGTAATGCGACATCTATATAGGCATATTTATTGAAATTTTAGATGAAATACTAGTGAAGTTTATCGCAAAGTTTATCGCTCCACCTGTTTGCTTTTTGTATTCCTTTTTTTTTCTCTTTTTTTTTTTTTTTGAATAATTAATATACCAATAATATGTTTTTGTTGGGCATTACGGTTATGCAGTACGGCCCAGGTATGGATATTCTCAACCAACAATGGCTCATTGCTATATCAACCATCAATCACCATCAACCATGGAGGACTGAGAATCTGGACCGTAAATAACCATAATGCCCAAACAAAAACTTATTATTGCTATTATTCTCTATATAAATCGTGTCAAAATGGCAAGGAAAAGAATTAAGTAAACGAACATCATATATTGCCCGATGTATTAAATGACTTACATCAGGATGATATACAAGTTGGAAGTCTTGAACACATCAGTGAACCCACCACACAATTACATTATGATAGGCAGTTGGCAATACAGTTGTGTCCACTCCCCTTTTTTATTGTTCACACCTACACTTGGACATGTCAACAAGTGCCGGGCTGTTATGGATTATTGACGTAAAAATTAGCCCAAGGTCTAAGAAAGGTTACTGGACAATGTATGTTCTATATTTTACATAATAGCCATTTTGTCCCTTGACCGTGAAAATAAGGCCAATGGTCAAATTCAAGGTCGCAAGAATATTCAGCATTTATCACTTCCTATATGTAAATTCAATAATGAGTGATATTAGCATTTTTTCCTGTGACCTTGAATATGAAGTCAAAAGTCAAAATAAAGCTCATTAAAATATTATATCATTTCCTGTATGTTCGCAATTGATTGTCAAATGAAAAAGTCGGTCATAAACGAGACATAAGCCATTTTGTCCTGTAAATTTAGCCCTTGAAAATGAGATCATATATCAATACCAAGGTCATAACAATATTCAACATACACAATTTCCTATATATTCACAATTGATTCCTAATCTGTAAAGTCGATAATGAGCGAGATATTAGACATTTTATGCTCTGACCTTTAAAACAAAGTCAACGGTCAGGTCCAAGTTCATGAAAATATTCAACATATATCATTTACTATATGTGCACAATTGATTCCCAAGCTGAATTGTTGATAACAAGCGAGATACCAGCCATTTTGTGCCTGATCTTGAAAATAAGGTCAAAGGTCAAGGTCTAGCTCAGGAAAATATTCAGCATATATCATTTCCTATATGTGCACATTTGATTACTCAGCTGTAAGTCGATAATAAGCGATATATTAGCCATTTCGTCTTGTGACCTTGAAAACTAGACGTCAAGGCCTAAAGATGCCTTGGAGGCATTTCGGTGTTAGTTTCCTAGATATCGACGAAAATGAAAAATGCCAACACTGCAAAAAAAAAATCGGATCAAGGTCAAAGTTCATCCATAATACCCCCAAGAACTGTTTGTCTAGGGCGACAAGTTCAAAAATAATGCGGACTCGGCAAAACAATTTCGGGTCAAGGTCAAAGTTCATCCATAATACCCCAAGAACTGTTTGTCTAGGGCGAACAGATTTTTCTCAGCATTTGACAACGCGGACGCCGACACCGACGGACGGACGGACGCCGGACGCAACCTGACGACAATAGCTTATCGGACCATAGGTCCGGTAAGTTAATAAAAATGTGGACGGACGACAGACGACGGACGGACGACGGACGCAACTTGACGGCAATAGGTTATCGGACCATTTTCCTATACGCCCACAATTCATCCCCAAGCTGTAAAGACGATAATAAGCGAGATATTGGCCATTTTGTGTTCTGACCTTGAAAATGAGGTCAAAGGTAAAATTCAAGGTCACCAGAATATTCAGCGTATATCACTTCCTATGTGTTCACTATGGATTCCTAAGCTGTAAAAACGATAATAAACGAGATATTAGTCAGTTTTTGCTTAGGCTTGAGAATAAGGTCAAAGGTCAAAGTTCATGGTCATGAGAATATTCAGCATATATCATTTCCGATGTGTCTACAATTGACTCATAGTCTCTCATCTCAATATTAAGTAAGCTGTTAGCCATAATGTGTCCCATTATAAGGCATAGGATAATTTAACATGGGAAGAAAGTCCCATTTGGGGCCCGTCGACAAAATGAAAATGGCCGCCACACACAGACCAGCGATTCAAGGGCAACAAAACTTATACACGTCACAGAGGTTTATGAGGGGAATTTCTTGAAATAAAAATCTCAAAACTGTCTGAACAGTTTTCGATATAAAAAAATTAGCCCAAGGGCTAAGATAGGTTACCGGACAATTTTGGCTTTAAGCATTGCAAGTGACATGACTTTGATATTTACCAATCAAGGTCATCTTTGTGAACTGAAATATCACCATTTGGTATGCTGCATATGACTTCATATATGTTTATAATACAAACATATAAGCTCTATCAACAAGTATTTTGTCTGTAGAGGCCAATTTACACATGTCAGGTCAGGCAAGGTTGTGAGATTTGGATTTCAAGGTCATATATAAGGTCAAATTCAAGGTCTCCAAAAGATGTGCTATAAATACATGATTTCTTGTAAGCTTATACACAATACTAACCTGTTTGTGCAAGTGTTAAAGCCTCGGTGGCTAATTTACACATTTCACATCGGACATTCGGCACTCAAGGTGATCTGAGGTCAAGGTCAAGGTCATCATCAGATGTTCCATATATGATTCCTATATGCTCATAATGCAAACTTAACCTCTATCTACAAGCATTTCATCTGTAGAGGCAAATCTGGGCATTTTTCTACCCAAAATGGCTGTTTTTACCTTTCAAGGTCATCAAAGGTCAAATTCAAGGTCACCACACAAATCGCCATATATGACTTCCTATTTGAAAGTGCCAATTTCTAAGCTCTATCTTTAAGCATTCTATGAGTACAGTCCTGGCATCTCCCATTATGAAGGAAAAAAAGCGCCGAAATTTTTTTTCAAAGGGGAAAACATTTTTTTTTTTGTCTAGAAATGGCCCAAAATGGATAGTAATGCGATTTAGGCTGAAAATTTTTTTTTTCGTCGACCCGTCAATAATTCAAAATGGCCGCCACACGGAGACCGGCGATTCAAGGGCCACAAAACTTACCGTAATGGCCCGAGATACCGCCCGGCGCTTAATAGTGCTTTACATGTTTCAGCCCCGGCGCTAATACAAGACCGGCGGGTAAACGAGACCGGCGCTTAATAATACAATGAGCAAAAACGATATATTTTGAAAGCTTGTGCGCGTGAACGCACCGATTTTCTTCACTGTATTTAGTGATACCGAGCGCGCGGTGCATGGCTGGAAGGGGGGAATGGGAGTTGAGGGCATAATGACGAGCGGCTGCATCGAGGATGGTGTTAATCCAATGGCTATGAACAGCAGATACACGGTAGATAAACTTATAAATTATAGTAAAATACATCGTGATGAAGCTTGAAAATTCAATAGAAAATCTACCGGTGCTGGTACCTGCCGATAATCTGTAAATCAGTCAGTTTTTCAGAGAGTTTGGATTTATTATGATATCGGTGTGTTACATGACCGGTTCATACACAGACCTACTGCATACATGTACGTTATGTGCGTAGTAGATGTCGCATGGCGCCGCAATACATGCAACCGATAAAGATATATGGTAATGGTTATTTATATTATGCTGATATAAATGTAATGTAATGTTGGGTCTTGGGGAATGGATATCATTAAGTTAGTCAATACAATTATATATACATGCACCTGCTCAATTGCATCACCTAATTGGTTAGCAGGTGTTCTATTGTCATAATCAAAATCTCATATCGGTAAGTGAGTGTCAGTTGTGTTGTTTCACACATGTGTAAACAATTGCAATCACCGTGGGACTCTTGTGTGCTACGTGCACCGGTTCATAGACTTACACCCGGCGGTTATTTGAACCGGCGCTAATTCGAGACCGGCGCTTATTAATGCTTTTAAAGACTTATCCCCGGCGCTTAAACGAGGCCGGCGGGCAGTGGCGTAGACACCACTCCGGCCACTCCGGCCATGGCCGGACCAATAATTTGGAGATTGTTTTCACATATTTCATTAATTTATGAGAAATAAACTAGTAATCGCTGTTGACAATATTGAAGTAGCATTACTTATTATTTCTGGGTATAACCTATGTGTAGCAATGTGGGTTTTGAGTGGGAGGCGAGCAAAAGATGCGCGCCCCTTTCATCTCAGGACCCTGAGATTGCATCTAGGTCGATTTTTGTATATGTGTCTTTTGTTCTTGTTTCCCCCTGAAATATATTCATTTGTCGCATGCAAATTTGCATGCGGAATATATTATATAGACTAATTATTTTCTTATGTACATGTGCAATTGTGCATGTGACAAAATCATCTACATGTATTTGTAGGACATAAATATTTTCATTTTGCCCTGTTTACGTTGCACAAGCTGTATTTTGCTGGATCTTTATCGTGGAATTGCTTCACATTTCTTCACATTTCCAGTTCTGAGAGCCTAAAAATTCGATACCGAGCATCGAGAGGTACAAATGTAGTTGGCTTCTGGGGCCCTAGGCGGGCCCAGAGCCCACGCCTGCTTGTTGTATTAATCTAACACAAACTTAATTCTTCTATCAATTGAATTACAAAGTGTGAAATCAAGTTGGAAAATAAAATAAGCTCGGACATATTGAGTGAACGGGTGAAGTAACTTATAAATAATGCCACTTATGATGTCAGAATGGGCATTATTAACCTATATGATTGACATACCTGTGTATTCATTTGGAGAAATACATGCCAATTATTATCAACCTGGAAATAATTGTATATTTTTAACTGGAGAAAGGCTATTGAATTCATAAACATCAACGGCATGTTTAAGAATATAAGAAGTATATGCACAGTAATGGGTTGGTTATGTGCATACGAGTATAGTGTATATGGCAATAGAGAATCATCACACTTGCTAATGTGTTGAGTATCTAGCAGTGAATATTATTTTGATAGTTACTTTTCACTTTAATGAATATGAAAATATTGTTGATTTGAAAGTATGATAATAATAAAAAAAGTGTCTGCTTGATAGCAACACATTTCAAGCTCTGAGAGCTTCATATTTCACCACAGAGCATCTAGAAGTCTACCCAACTGTCCCCTCCTCTGGGAAATTTTGTGTCCGCCTCTGTATACTAGTAACACTATGTCTGCATGCCCAATGCAGGGCTATTTTGTGTCGATCTGTCTATTCTATAATCTTTCGATAATTGCATGCTGGGGGATTATTATGTGTCAAAAAAGTATTATTTGCCATGCAGTTTTTTATGCATCAATACTTTTTATATTCAACGTGACTTTTCCCCGAAAATGCAAAAAAGATACCAGCTGTGAAAGTGTTCAGAGATCAGCAGTTACTCTCCCAGACATACACCAGAGAGCACCGTACAGAGAGTAGATTCCATTTTTTTCTCGGGGGGCTTACGGCGCCCCCGAACCCCCAGACCGCTATGTGCTGTGTCACTAGGGCCGGACCAATAATTATATGGTGTCTACGCCTCTGCCGGCGGGTAAACGAGAACCGGCGGTATTTCGGGCCATTACGGTATACACAAGGTACATAAGGGGAATCTTTTGAAACAAAAATCTCAAAACTGATCAGAAAGTTTTCGAAAAAAGACAGACAAGGTACAAATTTGGGCATTTTTTCGACCAAAAAATGGCTGTTTTGGGGAATCTTTTGAAACAAAAATCTCAAAACTGATCAGAAAGTTTTCGAGAAAAGACAGACAAGGTACAAATTTGGGCATTTTTCGACCAAAAAATGGCTGTTTTGACCTTTCAAGGTCATCCAAGGTCAAAATGAAGGTCACCACACAAGTCGCCATATATGACTTCCCATTTGAAAGTGCCAATTTCTAAGCTCTATCTTCAGGCGTTCTCTGAGTACAGTTGTGGCAGCTCCCATTATGAAGGAAAAAAGAGCCGAAAATTTTCTAAGTCCAAATTTTTTTTCAAAGGATGAAAAAAAAAATTTTTTTGTCTAGAAATGGCCCAAAATGGATAGTAATGCGATTTGGGCCGAACATTTTTTTTTTCGTGAGAATATTCACCATATATCATTTCCTATATGTCCATAATTGATTCCTAATCTCTAAACTCAATATTTAGTGAGATATTTGGAAAAATGTGCCCCATTATAAAGCATAGGATAATTTAACATGGAAAGTCCCATTTGGGCCGAGTTTGACCCCAACATGGCCCACTTCGAGCGATTCAAGGGCACCGAAACATAGCCCTATACATGTCCTAGGGGTACATGTGAGGAGTCTTATGCATCAATAAGAAAAAAAATTACTGAACAGATTTTGAGAAAACGACCGTCAAAAAAATGGCCGTTTTTCGTCAAAAATAGTCACAATTTTTAAAAAAATGTAATGAAATAAAAAAAACCAAGAAGTACCTCCCTCTCGTAATATTTTTAGGTATTTTTGTGCAACATTTCAGAAAGATTCGACTGTAAACTTTGAAGATAAAAATGTGGACCGACGACGCCGAAGATGACGACGGACGACGGACGCAACACCATACCAATAGGTTATCGGACCTACAATAACCTAACTCTGAATATATTCGCCGTGTTGAGGCTTCCTAATTTCTAGCCAGTGTTGAATTTTCGCCTCAGAAAGTAGCGCCTCGGAAATCTACTAAGTAACGGCCTAGAGACACATGTAGGTAATAATCTTTTCTACTCTTTTTACAGTTCTTTTTATGAGTTCTAGAATCTCATGGGGATAATATTCACCTTGTACAACTTGGTACCCATCAGTCTTTTAAATAACACGTACGTTAGACCATGCAGTCGGGTGATCGTCATACCGGTATTAGAAATCCGCCTATATTAGACACAGCTCGCCTGGCGTGCCATAGTTTATATAAACCGAGATGCACTGGGAAGAACACTCGACAAACACGGACTTGGGAGAAAAATGGCCAGGTCACACACCCCCTTTTGACGACCCACCAGGCCAGAATACGCACGGATACTAAGTATACGTCGAGATCGAACCCTATTCTTCCATGGTCAGACACCCCCTTTGTCACTGGGAACACGGTGTTGTGTGGTTGGCCGCATGTGTTGGCCAGGTCACATCAGGCCAATTAGCAGCAGGGATTGCACATGATATAAAATTGGACACCCACCCGTAGTCGCTGACAGCAGATCAGATGGCTTTGTGGACTGGTAGTGGTTTACGTGTACTTGAAAGAGAAGCAGGTATCATATACTTCACTGTGTAGACAGAATTGTCATGGACGTTTACGGATTGAAATCGTCATTTCAGGATATACTCAGATCCAGGAAATATCATATAGGGTGAGTGTTGTTACATCAGCTACATGTATTGAACTAGGTATTTGACCGTTGCTGGTTCTCTTGATTGATGTCTGGTTATCTTGGAATACACTGCGGCAAAATAGTTATCTATCTGTAATTTACTAGGCCTGTACCCCCCCCCCCCCCCCGCTTGAGTTACTGGTGTGTGCACCATCTGCATCGGCCATTGCTTTTATACATGTATAATCATGCCTTATATAACCATACATTCAATAGAGTTTCAGGGGTTATCCTGAGGTCAGTCGATATTGTAACAAGGCTGTATGCATGTATAGAGAAATAGTTCATTCCAGGTCATTTTCAGACGAGTTTAGTGTTCCACTGTATTTCTTAGTGAAGATATTATTCGAAGTGCTTGAAGACCTCAGAAGTGTGAAATGTAATATTAGTCTATATGTAGGCCCTACATGCGTACGATCAGCAGTCCAATGGAGAGATAGTACAGCCAATGTACATTTTACCAGGCATACTTTATATATATGTACATTAGACCTGGTTTAAAGTGCTGTTATTACCATAATTACATTGGAATTTAAGTCTGGGTTCGAGTGCAAAGGTATGTATATTGAGTGTGACATTGTGATCAATACTATATCAGGAATTAATAACTATCCATGTTTTATATTATTATAGAAACACCAGTTAGTAATATAGTATATGGCTGGACTTGATATAGCGTCCGCGATGGAGTTGGCAAATTCTGTGTCTGTTGGCACATATTATGCTCCCTGTGCATAATCATCTATAGTTTTATACCCAGATAATAGCCTAGTATCATCAACCCCTGATCCCACTCTATCTTTGGTGGTTTAATCTTGTTGAATTATATTCTCAGGAGAGGGTGCCCCATGCATTTCGAACGCGATCCCATCAGAATTACTCGGGCCAGCAAACAATATGTCTTTGATTCCAATGGGAATCAATACTTGGATTGCATCAACAGTGTACCCCATGGTAAGTCAGTATACGTAGAATGTGTTATCGATATATCATAGTAAGTTTCAGTCAGTACATACATTTTTTTATGTAATAATGAAACCGTATAATTACATGTAGTTTCATACATAGAATGTGTCAAATGATAGGCTAGTATGCTACATCAAAGTTTACAGTCAGTGTGTAGAATGAAATATGTTCTGACAAGTTTCCCAGTCAATTTATAAGTCTATAGATACAAATCCTCTAGAGTGCAAATGTGTGTTAGGCATGTGTAGCAGGTATGATTTCACATATCCCATACTTATTATCACAATTAGAACCGATAAATTTCTATTAACATGTATTTAGGACATGACGTCCGTGACCATTGTACGAATTGCTGTGCCGGCCAACAAAATTTATTGATCAAAAATCCTACATTAGTGATGATGTACAAAAACCTATATTTCCCTATTCATCCAGTACCTTGCATTTTAACTATGACTATATATTCAGCCAATAATTAGCAACAGGTCTGATATAAACAACGACAGGATGATGATGATGCAATGGCCTGGTATGTATCCACAGTGGGACATTGTCACCCGCACGTGGTCCGGGCAGGCCAGGAACAGATGTCCGTGCTGACGAGTTGTCTGGGTTTCCTGAATGACGTACACTCCACGTACGTCAAGCGGCTAGTGGACATCCTCCCCGACAGCCTGTCCGTGTGTTACTTCGTAAACTCGGGGTCAGTCACTCACTCGATCCATCACTCACTCACTCCGTCCGGTCTATGTATGCCCGCACCAACGTGTACAAGTATCTGTAGTTTCAAGAATTTAACGTATGCGTCCATGCACTTGTGAATAAAACCTCAGTCACATACCGCCTACCTCTCGGCCTTTGATACGACTAGTCAGAAATCCATAAGAGTCTCTTATGGGCCCTGGACTAGTCCATACAAAGCGCAGGAACAGGATCACACAATACATGTATATAGTTGTTCTGTGATCTGCGATGCTCGAACACATATCTTTTCCAAAAGGATTCAATGCTCACTGTGCTTAATGTTCTCAATGTGCTTACTAAAGTAGTACTTTTGGTTGTGTTGAGACCAGGAGGTAAGAATGTTTCAGAAGAACATCACATGAAGAGAAAAACGAGACATTGACCATGTAATGAATATATCAAAAACACGTGGTAAATTGAAATTTTGACCCATCAAACAGATCTGAGGCAAATGACTTGGCGCTGCGTCTGGCACATTCATATACCCACCGAGAAGATGTTATCGTTGTTGATAAGTAAGTCAGTCACGTGTGCTAATCATTCATTATCACACTGACGAATCAATACTAATGAACACACAACAGCTTACAATAACTATTCACAAAAATAAGTATCTACATGCATGATATATCATTGAACAATAGACAGTGAATTTCGTTACCAAACATGTATTTGGACACTTTTTAAAACTAATCTGTCCTGTTCTCGTCTGACAGTGCCTATCACGGCTGTCTTCGTAATCTGATAGACATAAGCCCGTTACATTACAGAAAACTGGGACATCAAAAGAAGGACCATGTACATATCGTGAGTGGATGACCAATGAACACTAATTGATTTCCGATGTAACCGTATTGGAAATCTACTTATGCCTATATTGTATTATCATTAATTTCCGTGCCATGCCAATACATTGAAATGCTTGTTTCCATTTTATATATTCAATTTTTTGACGATCACCGTATCGCAGCAATATCATTATGAGATACCTGGTTGGAAACGTGATACAACTATGATTTAACGGATGAATTAAGAATGAAACTAATTTACTGCGGTCTTCAGGTGCCATGTCCTGATCTGTACAGAGGAAAATATCGGGATGATGACCCGAACGCTGGAGAGAAATACGCAATGGAGGTCAAATTCAGGATAGATGAATGTATCAGAGATGGACGACAGGTGAACTATAATTATAGATCTACTACCAGTGTCTACAATTCCCAGCACGTAGTTTCTGACCAATGTTTACAGTAGGTGGGGGGAGTCATGGCTTTATCTCGTGACGCAAACTGCTAGATGATGATGTCATACCTGTGAAGCAACTGCGAAACAGGATATCGTGTTAAGTTATATCCATTGACTATGTTCACACCTCCTAGCAACACTGAATTGTGACAGGTGCAAGGGAGGCATCAGATTTTAATTACATGTATATTAACAACTGTATCGCAGAAAGGTTCTTGATATTAACACGACGTGATTCCTGATTTCCTGTTGACTCACGTGGGGAATGACGTGATTCCGTCACTCAGCAGCCAGAAACAGGACTGCTAATGTGCTAGATAAAAATAATAAACAGAACAGCACTACGTGTAATCTGAGAGGTTTATCGCATTGGTTCATGTCCTGTCAGATTGGAGCCTTCATTTCCGAGCCTTTGCTGGTCAAAAGTGGAATCATACCGACACCTCCAGGTTACTTGCAAAACGTTTACAGGTAGGCTTCCCCTGCTGTGCCTCTAATCCCAATTAATATTCCGACAATCCAAATACACGATGTTGCACTGAGATATCCGATGCCGCAATAAAATTCATATATGGCATCGGTTGTATTGGAATTAATGTCATGGCGTGTGGCAGGTACGTACGTCAAGCTGGTGGCCTGTGTATAGCCGACGAGGTTCTGACAGGTCTGGGCAGGACGGGAGAACACCACTGGGCCTTCCAAGCCCAAAGTGAGTCTCAAACAAATCTGCAACACATCTTCACAGTGTCTTAGTTTGCTCGTTGTCATGCAATGTATTACTGTTTGACGTAGACGTGACCCCTGACATATTGACGTGCGGTAAACCCCTCGGGAACGGACACCCCATGGCTATGGTCGCCACCACAAGGGAAATCTCGGAATCTCTCAAGGATTTCTCTAGCACGGTGCAGATCACGTTTTCTCGTGTAACAATGCAGACATATAGGCCTACCTAATAACAATATTGCTAACTTATCATATTTGTTACTTATCACATAAAACTCATGAATTCCTGTTCGACAGTATGGAGGTAATCCAGTGTCCTGTGCGATAGGCGTTGCTGTTCTGGACGTGATACAGAATGAACAGCTTCTGTGTAGTGCGAAGTCTGTAGGTCGTGTGTTGTTGGAAGGCCTGAGAAGTATCCAGAAACGACATGCTATCATGGGCGATGTCAGGTATGTTGCATAAATTTCAACGTAAATGGCATTCCTACCACATGGTTTTGTTCTCTGTCTGTTCGTATATGTGTGGTTAATATATGTACAGAGGCAGTGGACTCGTGATCGGTATAGAAATAGTCACTGATCGGAAGAGCCGGACTCCTTCCAGAGAAGCTGCAGAACTTATATCGTACAAGTGAGTAGACTGCTACCAGAACGACGAGTCAGAGATCCAAATTACAATGAATAGCTACATGTATGTTGATATGCCTGTGCATAATTGATACAGACTCAAACAGCGTAAGATCCTGATAGCGAATGACGGGCCGGAGAAGAACGTATTGTTCCTGACGCCACCATTGTGTTTCACATGTGAGAACGCCCACAACGTCACACGGGCACTGGACGAGGTGGTGGGGGAGGTGGAGAGCGGGAGGGGGGCAACGAGGGAGGAGAGTATCACTGGACTGGATCTAGTCAGCAACTCAGATATCTTCCCTTACCACCTAACCAAACTGGAGTCACACTCGCAAAACATGGAAGAGGGTGACAAAGATTACCCGCAACCTAAAAGAACCAAATACGATGATGTGGATTGAATCTACATTTGGAAAGTGTGACCTCTCAAGAATTCTCAAGATTACGCTGCCTCGTTTGGCTACAACTAATACCGGGTGCAGCGGTGTCCTTTTTATTGGAATCATCTATCGACATCATTGAATAATATTGCATGCATTTAATTCGTACATATAAAAATAAATTCCTTGTGAGATGTCCATCAAACTATGGATTGGGAATGACTTAAACTTCAGGGTGGAGCGGGGTTGGTCGGGTTTGGGTGACAAATCCACTGATGACATTGCATAATGATATTTACGTATCGGAATCACGTGATGTAATGTCGCTGTATTGATTATGTTGATATCGATGTGCACACAGGAAGCCATTGTTCGGGACTTCCGTGTTGTTTGACTACAAACAATCAGTGATCACCTCACGTTTTAAAAACATTTTTATTTTACATGTAAGTGCATTACAGACTGTTTTGGGAAACTTTTATATTACATTTGTCACGAGAAACACATCATCGTTATTTATCCACGTGCGTCATGAATGTTGGGTGTGTTTGTTTTATTACAATGTGAGTTGGTTGTGAAATTTGAATGGAGTGTAATAAAAACTATTTTCGTTGTCTGAATAAATTGACAGTTGGCATTGTTTCATTCATATTTACTCTACTGAACAGCTGATGATGCTGAATATTATATTTATACAGTAATCAATCGATATTTAATATACAGGTACTTCACTATCGATACACGAATTTTAGAGAGTAGTCTAACCCATAAACAACTAGACATAAAAGCCTATAGGCTTTGTGGCATCCCCCATTTTGTTCTTATCATTTCAAATGGTCATACTGGACTGAGAAAAAAGGATACATAGGCCATTGTATGTGGGTAAGAGTGAGAGCTCATCAGACAGTTTCTTACCAGAACTGCTTTTTATCATCTTGACAACTTGGCCCACCAGACATTTGCCACCCCAAATGAAAGGACAATTACCCAGCCAATATTTTTCAGCGTACTAGTATATTCAATCAGAATGTTCGTGATATTTTTCAGGTGCTCCTGTCAAATATAAAATGATACGTGACTAAAAGAATGCTGTGTCATCTTGGCCAATTTTGTGATTTCAAAACTTGTACAATACAGCGGAATTTTCGCATTCATATTTATAACCAAAGCCAAACATTTGCCAGCTAACTAAAACGATGATGATTTGGTCATTGCATGTGAAATAGAGTTGAATAACAAAACATTCAAACAATACATGTTTGTACAATATAAATGCAGACAGGGCAAATCATCCCCCAAGCATGTTGTGTCATGTGTGTTGGCTTATTAACCAACTATTGTATTCTGTGGGATGTAACTTCATTCTTTTACCATGTACACACACT
This sequence comes from Terebella lapidaria, assembly GCA_949152475.1. Classification (NCBI taxonomy): domain Eukaryota; kingdom Metazoa; phylum Annelida; class Polychaeta; order Terebellida; family Terebellidae; genus Terebella; species Terebella lapidaria. The sequence goes on from OX424555.1 coordinate 78,242,441, forward strand.
GGTAAACCAGGCTTTGGAGGGGGGAGTGAGGGATAATGCATGGATATGAGCCTAGGGTCATGTTGGACATGCTAGCTGTATCACTTGTCAGGCATGACTGAGCAGGGCTGGCTGAGAGTGGTGGAGCCTATTTCTGTGCTGGACAGGCTGGCTGATCTTGTCAGGCATGACTGAGCAGGGCTGGCTGAGAGGGGCGGAGCCTATTTCTGAGCTGGACAGACTGGCTGATCTTGTAAGGCATGACCGAGCAGGGCTGACTGAGAGGGGCAGAGCCCATTGCTGTGCTGGACAGACTGGCTGATCTCCTGCACTGGCTGAGAGGGTAGAGCCTAGCCTCATGCTGGACATGCAGGCTGCAGTCAGTGAATACAGTAGCATGGCTCAGTTACAGTATTACATCTGCATGGGCGCAGGCGAGGGAAAAATTCTAAGTCCAAAAAAAAAAAAATGCACCTACAAAATTTTTTTTCCTCTGGAAATTGCCTGAATCAAATTATGGCATTGACAGGAATCGCCCGATTTTTTTTTCCAAAATGGCCGCTGGCGGCCATCTTGGATTTCGGATCTCGACGAAAAACAATAGGGGTTAGAAGCAAAGTATTTCGGATGAGCTGTGAAAATTTCGGAAAGATAGAACGAGGCGTTCAAGAGTTATGATCCGGAAACCAAACGGCGGAAGAAAAAAAAAGAAAAAAAAAAAAAAGAAAAAAAAAACAGACAAAAACATAAGGCCTCCCGATTTTCAATCGGGATGCCTAATTATACATGGTCGCAATACAATGTAGCACACTAGTATTGTGTTTCAGATTTAGCGATTACCTTTTCTATTGTGTGAATTTTACCATCCATATTTAACATTAACGGATGTCTCCATTCACAAACACGTGGTTAGCACGGAAGAACATAATGTCATACTTACATTATCATACTGTCATACTAGGATAACTTCAATAGTGTTTCGATCTTTTCTAAAATTAGACTAGTCTTTTCTAAAATTGGAATTTATAGCAATACTAATAGGCCACTTGACGAATGAACAATTGAACCGTTTGCTCTATGATCAAACTGTTCGATCATTTGTCATCTGGTACAACCAAGGATCCTCTATAATAGGATATCCAACTCTGCCTAAAAAGGCGTGATTAGGTAATATTACGTAATTCTGATTTGAGCGTGTTGAAACGGTGCCGGGCGCTAAAAATCAGAATGGGCACATCGATTTGTAATGGACATGGGCAGAGTTGTGAATCATATATTGAAATAAATGATAGGTGATTGCATTGAGTGGGGGTACGGCCTAAATTTCTTCAACAATATTCATCATTCGCGTTACCGATGTTGTGGTATTGGGGTCGGGATTTGTGAGTGTCCATTTATATGTTTGTGTGTGAATCGAAACCTGTAACTCGGACGGGTTTAATCCAATTGTCTTTAAATTTGCGCAATGGGATGAATAACCTCTCGGCTTGAAAATATTTAGTTTGCATGGAAATCGGTTGATTTTTATTGCCATGGCAACCGTTCAAAGTCCTGAAATGCCATTTTATTGCCACCGAAAACGCCTGTAGAACCGACCAACTCATGGTGACAATAAAATTGGCGCCTCATTAAAAAAAACCCCGCATAATAGAGAGCAAGTTCTGATGTAACTCTGGTGGTATTTTTCAGGTGAAAGATAGATTCATTTCAGAGTTATGGGGCAGAACATTTACCTCCAAATTTAGTGAAAGTTGATTATTGCAATGATATTAGAATGGTTCTCATACCGACAGTTTTCATCGGATTTCCTTGGAAACGGGATATTTCCGAGGCAATGGATAATGCTTCTCTATCCTGAATTTTTGAAAAGATGGAATGGTAACTTTTTAAATTATTGACGTGGATGTGCTCAAAAACACGCATACAGACATGCACGTGCTTGGACCACATCAAAAATATTTTCGCGAGCGGGAAGAGGGACAAACTGTGGATGACAATGAGGATCCACCCCACACGCGTGCCCTCCCAGATCACCGAGCTCAATCCCGTGGCCCGATTCTGTATGTTCTCACTGTGAGCGGAGTGATAAGCAGTATGAACAAGAAAATGCAGCAAACTGCGGAAGACGACATTAGAGCTCGAGCACATCATCAGCACCACGACAGCTGAATATATCTTACACAACGCTAGGCCTACCCCCCCCCCCCCCCCAAAAAAAAAAAGAAAGAAAGAAGAAGCCATAATTTCATCCCCTATGTGATTCCAATTCATTTCCGTATACTAGGATGAAAAACATGGCCTACTTCATTCATATTACTAATAAGTAAACATTTATTTTAAAATCGATCAATGGAACAGATATGCCTGCTAAAATGATATGGAACCTCATTAAAATATCCTCAAAACATTGCAAACTATGAGGAATATCTGCATCTGATAACATCAGATATAGCCTAACACATGCCTTCACTGGGCAAATTAAAATACCAGTTAAGAATAAAAAGACTTCGCAATCCAGCACAGAACACCAGCTTAATTGTCATGTTATAAAATACGTCAAATTACGGTAAATGTTGCCGTGGCATCGCAGACGAATCGCTGTGTTTACTTCATAACGCCAAAAAAGTCCACACGCAGATGCCCACAATGAACACATGCATGTATGCATACACGAATTGCTGAACAGAAATTGTGTTTCAAAATACGCGTCATTGTGGTAAAATTTGCTTTGCATTCCAAAAGATGATCCATCGATGAAAAGATGAATGCACAGTGAGACCCAGGCTCGGTGGCGTGTAGGGATCATTTAGTTTCAAAAAAAGATGATATCTAAACTTCCGGTAGCGAGATATCTAGACTTCCGGTAGCGTGCCGCCATAATCTTTTCATGTGGCCAAGATCCACGTGGTATTTCGTGTATTTTCGTCGCAACAGACAGCAGCATGATTTAGTATGATCTACGGACATTTCATCAATAATCTCACAAAGGTAGTACCCCCGTGGACAATCCTCACAAATAATTGGCACCGAAATTAGCGTGTTAACACTCATTTCCAATCAGACCATACTCAGTGGCTCAGATTTTTCTAACTAGATCTAGTTTACAATATTTTTCGCTAATATTTTTGTAATGCTAAACGCTATCGTTCTATAACTTGGCATACTTCACATGGGAGTCAAACGGCAATTTTCTACCAAATGTCAGACAGCTATCGCGAAAATTGAGAAAGTTGGTATGCCAATAACGATAGCGTTTAGCATCACAAAGATATTAACGAAAAACAGTGTAAACGAGTTAGAAAAATCCGAATATGGATCTAGTAAAATAGATGTACACAAGTAGATAGCCCTCAAAATCGGCGCCGCTGATACACATAGATCTACGTTGTTAAACATATATATTTACAGTAGCTTGATAAGTACTTATTCAGTATATATCCTTCAACAAATTTAATCTCTGATAGACCCTTCATGACACACACAATGAGACCTAGACCCAGGTGTCCCATGCGTTCGAGGAGAGCCACTTGCAGCTTCGACGCTCGAAAGAATGGGACACCAGGGTGCAATTAAGTGAGACCCATCCACTTTACATCTCAAAGTTGATGCACAATCATAACCACCAATACATCTCTAAGAGATGACATGCACAGTGAGACCCATCCACTACATCTCTAAGAGATGATGCACAGTGAGACCCACCCACTTCATCCCTAAGAGATGACATGCACAATGAGACCCACTCACTACATCTCTAAGAAATGATGCACAATGGGACCCACTCACTACATCTCCAAGAGATGACATGCACAGTGAGACCCACCCACTTCATCCCTAAGAGATGACATGCACAGTGAGACCCACCCACTTCATCCCTGAGAGATGACATGCACAGTGAGACCCACCCACTACATCTCTAAGAGATGACCTGCAAAGTGAGACCCATCCACTACATCTCTAAGAGATGACGCACAGTGAGACCCACCCATGACATCTCTAAGAGATGATGCAGAATGAGACCCACCCACTTCATCTCAAAGAGATGATGCACAATGAAACCCACCCACTACATCCCTGAGAAATGACATGCACAGTGATACCCACCCACTATGGTATGCCATATGTTGCAAAATTCAAAGTCTAAATTATTTTTGAAAGAGGTGGGGGTGGGGGGCGGGAGGAGGATTAGGTGGGAGAGGCGCGACTTCAGGTCTGACTAGATTAAAAAATATTCCATTTTATTTGATATACTAGTAGTAATTGTATTAAATATACATCCACAAGATATGTCAGCTAACGATATCTTCACAAGACAAGACGTGTAATATCGAACCGACTTGTGTCCTTTTTCAAATGCTTGCATCTTTTTCAAACACAAAGCATGTGGAACTTTGTGATACATTCGAAAATGTGTGCCATTCGTTTTCGAAAGGGGGATTATGGGATCGACGAGTACTGCCCCTCACTGAAAGGGGTCAATTTGATTGGCTGCTAGTCTCTTGGTGCCCAACCAACCACAGCGTTCAATCCTTTCCTCGTCCCACTTCCACCATGTGCAGCGTTCAATCCTTCCCACATCTCCCCCTTCCACTGGACCAATGTATTTTCTCGCAGTAGGCCTATTAATTCCACATTCATAATTTAGTGTTATGTTATCTCTAAAGTCAGGTTACAATTATGAATACGCAGAATACATGCTGTCTTGTGAAGTGTAATATTTCTCATATATATTTTAAATATAAATTATATAGGGCCTACACGGGTTTTATCTCATGTATTTGAATATATTTGGCCGAAGGTTCAAGTTATTCAAGTTGATATTTTCTCTGATTTTCCGACAAAACGATAATGAGCATTGAACTAACTGTATTCCGTCAGTACGCTGATGTTTTTTTTTACACTTCTTGTCACCTGTTTGTGGGAAATTCGCCTCGTTGTGTTGAAGGCATGGGACAATTTCTTGACAAACTTCTCGATCCGATAATCAGAGAATGCGGGTCCCAAACCGAGAATGCAGGTTAAAATTGTGCTCACAGAATGCGGGCTGTTTGTGAAACGTGGATATACGTATACATTCATATAAGAGTGACGAGCTACATTTATATTTCGTGCATGATGTTAATTTGATGGATTATGACTACTTTTGATGGCATTGCTCCCCTAACAAAAGTCGAGGGCAAAATGACGCCGTCGAATGACCCGACGGAGCGACGGAGGGTCATCGACAGTGATTTCGCTTGATTTCATCCTGTCCTAAAATGCAGGGAAAATCCCAATGAGACATGCAAGCAATATAATTCCGTCTGGATGCACTAAATTAGAATATAATATGTAAGCATTGACACGTTTCCGTACACTTTTTTATTCATGTGACGGAAAAATTAACAAAAGTACATGTATATTACTTTCACGAAAACATGGTATTATAGGCTGATGTGTTGTCAGTTATAACGCACCGAACTATCATGAAAATAAGAGATGATCAACACACAGTGCATGCTATAATTTTATGTGAAACCGTCAAATCACGAAGGAGAGCTAGACGATTTCAAAAGTTACAAATAAGTTCTAGGTAGAGATAAAGATCACGGGGGACTAGGCCTATATGTTCCGCCTAGAACGGTTTACGGCGGTTTGGTTCCGATTTACGTGTGGTTACTAGTATATTGTTTGTTTCACCATAAGTGAGAAATTATGGGCAAAGATCAGCTTAACAGATAGTATGTGAGACCTGTGTGCCTATTTCTATAATGTAACGCTTAGGAGCATAATATATGAAGATATCATTCGCTTGGGGAAAATTCTAGTTTTGGTGTAGTATGGGGTATATTGGATATGTTCCGATTTACCGAAACGAGCACAGGTCACAGTTCCGATTTACGTGGTTGTGCATTGGGATTCACGAGACTTGTGAAAACATTAGAATAGACAATGCTATCAACTGTTTCTAATATTATTTTGGCATAAGTTGGAAATATTGGAATAATATCTGACCTAACGACGTTTGATGGATGAAGGTGCCTTATATAGAACGGAATATGACATAGTTCTGCTCTATTCTAATATAATTGCTTTAAGCCATTGTAATTTGTATTCATTTATATTCTGCCATGGTTAATTAACCCCGGCCGCCTGTCGATTTGGTTAATAGTGGTCTCGTGAATTCCCCAATAATTCAATCATATATACACATTGGATTCATGCCGTTTTTCTCGTTTACACTCTCCCGTTTTATTGGTTATTTTCTTCGATCACTCACCCACTGCGTATTTATCTCTAATCGAACTATATAGTTTGAAACGACAATAACCAACTTGTGGTGCATGTTGAGGCGCACGATTCTTGTGTTGTAGACTACTGATTATTATGCAATTAGATTATGTAATTAGCGGTAATTTTGTGTTGTCGTGATGCAGTGTCTGAGTCGCCTGATTTGACACACATGTAATACACATTGATGGACAATATGAATAGTGTCATCAATAAAACAGAATTCATTCACAAAAATAAAAATTCATTGATTTAAAATAACAGTTCTGAACATGTTTAACGATGATATCAGAAATTTGATCTGTTTGTTGCCTATATTAACGGCGGAATTCAAAAGTCCTCCTAGCTAAAGGAATTATTAAAGATCAACTGTTTCACTGATGCGATATCGGATATATTATCATGATATAGTTTTACTCTCCTAAACGAATACTAATTTATATAGGAACCCATATTATGAACGCAAACTTATTTCGAGCAGAGCCTCCTCACTCCAATTATAAACGGCCCCATACGCCTCTTCCCATAACCACAAAGGGGTATGCTCGTACATCCTTCATCTCGGCGATTATAGCATTCGAAGATAGTATCTGTTGTTATGCAATTTGTTATTCAATTGTTGACTTAGCCCGAGTGTATTTTGATAAGAGATCTGGGCACGCTAGGCTTGCCAGCAGGATCAGTGTCCATGCCCATAGACCTATAGGCACATCAGACACGAGGTCTGCGGGCACGCAACACCGGCATGGAACACCCGCTATATCTATTGTCACATTTGATACATGCACGATTGTAACTTAAGCGATGTAGCTCAATATTGTTCTGGACATATGGATGGAAACACATGGTTCATTCCGTAGGGTACATTGATAAATTAGGTAAAACTCATCAACTAATTTCGCTAATTTGGTACTTGGGTAAATTAGTTCAGAGTTCTTAGTTATTTCAAGTGTATAACTCTTGTACCTCATGATTCAAAGAGCTTCTTTCATTCGTGCGTTTATATAATAATGTAGTTTCCATACCATCAGAAATACATGGTCTTATGTATTTCTGATACCATCCTGTTAACGAGTGTAAATTGCTCCACATCCTGATGTGGGAAATCGGACATCTTCCCACATCTGGTTTATAGCAAAGTGGCTCCAGATGAGCCATACTCATTCGAAGAGTAATCTGACTTACAAAGTATCCTTTGTATCCAATTTTATTAGCAGTCCAAATCTGCGAGAGCTCGAAATGTGAACCACAAAGTTTATTTCTTTATTATTTCTTGAATAAGGGACTTACAATAGTGTACATGTAAGAAATGAATACAAGTGTTCCTATCCCTACCAATTATTCGGACAATATATTTACAAGTGACTAAATACTATAGCATAGCAAACAATATGCATGTCGATTGTACCTGCAGTTATTTTGCGATACCAATATTAAGTTTAGGTCTGCTACATATCATATATCAATAATCATTATCGACCGTGTCTCACATTCGTTCTTGGATGTTGATAGACAGATCAATCCACTTAGCGCAATATAATATGTGGATCGTATGACAAGAACCAGTATGTGCAGCGATTTATGCATTTCCCTGACCCCAGTCTACATTTTGTGAAAATGATTTAAATTCACTTATATTAATTAATATAATCACAAAATATATGTGTAAGTCTTAGAATCTTTTGTAAAATCACTTTTACCTCAAAATGAATTTTCCACAAGTAAATTGTTCTAAGAACATAAACTGATATTAGATACAAATTTAAGATGTTCTGGTTTAACAAAATTTCTCATAATTATATGGCAATGAACAAGATAAGTGCCCATCTCCACATTATAACTCTCAAACGGTGTTTTCCGACTTGTATGATATTTTTAGTGGATTGGGGAAAGGAATTACTGATAAATATTTCGTTTTCAGGTTATATTAACTTGGATACCGTTCAATGGGAATTTTTCATTTTATTTTATTTCGAACACATAGTACATTAACAATGGCACCCCCATTTTCAGGCTCCCCCCCCCCCCCCCCGGTAGCTTGAAATCGATTTCAAATTACCGCGGGAGTAGTTTGAAAACGTTTTCAAGCTACCCCCTCTGATTTCAAATTCCTCCCCATGTTTCGCCTTTATAGCGGGGGTTTTCAAGCTACTCCCTTCTGTTTTCAAAGTACTCCTCCCGAATATATAAGAACAGAAGAGTATATGACAGAGAATCATATATATAGTGATACATGTTGTAGTTAATTCATCTAAAATAACTCCGATGCAATAATATATTTTACCGCCGGAAAAAGCATCTGGGTCTAAGTATGCATCATCGCACCTTAGTTCATTATTTCCAGATACCTAGTAATTTTTTCGAAATAATATCAGCACTTCCACAAGAATATCAGATTTTGATATATGTCGTAAGTGCCCTGCACTCCCCCCCCCTCCCCTTTTGCGAAAGATGTTCTCCCCTTGTTACCTATGTGTATTTTGATTCAGTGATTTTCTAAAAAAAATTCGGTTTCAAGTTTGACCTTGTGAGAACGTGCAATGCATTTTCTGTTTTATTTAACTAAGGAAAAAAGAATACCTTTATACATTACAATATTGTGACATTTTCTCGAAGTTAAAATACATGTAACATTGCTTATCTGATTAATACAGTGCATGGACAAACATAATGTTAGACTCAATATTCATACACAATATAATAAATATATATTCAACAAATTGAAGATATATTGTGGGTTAGTTTCTATATATGTTCAACATATACGGGGTTGTAACAAACCATGCACGCGAAGGATACCGCACTTAAGGGGGTAATTTCAAAACAAGGAGAGTAGCTTGAAAACGTTTTCAGGCTACCCCCAGGGGTAGCTTGAAAACGATTTCATCCTACCCCCCGGTAGCATGAAATCGTTTTCAGACTACCGGGGGGAAGGATCTGTAGGGGGTAATTCGAAATCGCTACACCGGTACACCTAAGGACTAAAATTATCTTGCTAACCTACAGTTAACTGTTAACCCGTATTATTATTTCCATATCACACCGAGGGAAGGTAGTCAACAAAATGATCAGTTGATACAGGATATGATTCCAATCTTTGTTTGTTTTAAATAGTTGTTGAGAGAAAGTGTAGTAATTTATACAAAATTCCAACAATTTTGAGCGGTATACCTGGCGTGTCCCCCTGCAAATTGTGTGTAGTCTAAATGTAGGTACATATTATGCGATCGATCGTGTATTTATCGATATATCCTGGTGCACAGCCATTTTATACATATTTTAAACTACCCTTTGTGAAGTTATAACCAAAAAAAGTGTGCGTATGGTAAACTATTGTTGTAGTGGAGTTATAACGAAAAAAGACCATTGTCTGTAATAGTATTATGTTCTCTTAAAGGACCACATTCTTGTAGAAAAGCTTATAAGGTTTGAACTTCATTCCCAGGTTTTAATATTCAATTCCAGGTTTTAATATTTAATTCCTGGTTTTAACGTAGTCCGCTACAATCACTTGAATTATGATATTTTTGCACATTTTTTCGTCCATATTCACATCTTGCATCGTGTTTTCTGTGCGAACAGAAACGGTAACCCCTTATTTTCTTTTCAGTTTTAAGATGCTGATCAATTACTTATTAAAATATGTCATTTTGAAGCTCTAGAATATGTTGATACAGTTATTCATTTAAAAAAAACTCTTTGGCCCCCTCCCCTCACCGTTTGGAGCGGACTACTTTTATTCCAGGCTCGATTATTTAATTCTCAGTTTGAATATTTAATTCTGGGTTTTGAACACTTAATTCCAGGTTTGAACATTTATTTCTCAGTTTTAATACTTAATTCCGGGTTCCAGATTTGAATATTTAATTCCGGGTTTGAACATTTATTTCCAGGTTTTACTGTTTATTTCCCGGTTTTAACATTTAATTCCAGGTTTCAATATTTATATCCGGTTTTTAAATATTTAATGCCCCAAAAATTTGAAAATTGAAGACTCTCAGATCACTTCTGATGTGTACCAGAAGATACTTTTACATACACTTTCGTACATTATTGAAATTGCAAGATGAATATGGTTTTAGATGTGGTGGAAGGTGGACGTGGAGTCATTTTTTTTAGGTTACAATTCAGTGTCAGGCCTTGACGCCCCTCTGCTTCTCTCGCCGATTATAGGAGGGGCCTAATTTTAGGTCCACCATTGTCAGTAGATAATATAAAGTTAATGATGAAAGAACAAAAACATATCCAAAAGCGCAGCATGTCGTGACTGACGACACAGGAACGAGAACGTGTTGTTGGAATGTTACGTTTAGGTTTTAGATGTGGTGGAATCGATCTAACCGCTCAAGACCATATTATGTCTTTCAATATAAAAGTATTTATAACCTCAACCTTTTGACATCTTTCCAGACAATCCTTTTTCTCCCGACGCACGCGTTTTTAATGGCGTTACCCGTATTTTGCTGGCACTATATAATGTTTTGTATACTGGCAATAGTGAACTATTAGAGATGGCTATGAAGCATGTAGGCTATATCCGACCATTTTACTAGCTATGCTCATACACTCTTGCATACACTGGTAAATAGCCACCCGGTCATAATCCCCCGGACAATAGATTTCCCTGAAAATTGATATACCGAACATAACCCCACCCCCATTCATTTTGTGAAGTTTATTCAGGTCGAAAAGAAATAGATAGTCTATTTGTATGGTCTGTTGTCTGATATTGTGCGTTGTCTTGTGTTTTGTCTTGTTTTTAGTATTATTTTATTATTATCCATGTATCTCCTTTTGGAGGCTGAATAAATAAATTATTTAAAGGTCAAAGGTCAAAATCAAGGTCATGACAATATTCAGTATATTTCATGTCCTACATGTAAAATATATGTTCACAGTTGATTCCTAACCTGTAAAGTCGATAATAAGCGAGATATTAGCTATTTTGTCCTGTGATCTTGAAAATTAGATCTATAATAATTTATAATCTTGGGCTAGTTTTATAATATATAAAATTAACCCAAGGGCTAAGAAAGGTTACCGGACAATGTCTATTTTAGATATTAGCCTTTTGTCCTGTGACCTTGAAAATAAGGTCATTGGTCAATTCAGGGTCACGAGAATGTTCAGCATATATCATTTCTAGTATATCCACCATTGATTTCTAAGCTGTAAAGTCGATAATAAGTGATATATTAGCCATTTTATGATCTGGCCTTGAAAATGAGGATAAAGGTAAAATTCAAAGTCACCAAAATATTCAGCATATATCATTTCCTATATGTTCACTATGGATTCCTGAACTGTGAAGTCGATAATAAGCGAGATATTAGCCATTTTGTGCTCTGACCTTGAAGATAAGTTCAAAGTCAAATTCAAGGTCATCAAAATGTTCAGTGTATATCATTTTCCATACGTCCAAAATTGGTTCCGAAGCTATAAATCAACGAAGGAACAAGATATCAGCCATTTCGTCCTTTGGTCTTGAAAATAAGGTCAAAGGTCAAATTCAAAGTCATGGCAATATTCAGCATATATCATTTTCTATATGTTTACAATTAATTCCTAAGTTCACAATTAATTCCTAAGCTGTAAGTGAGATATTAGTCATTCTGTCCTGTGACATTGAAATTTAGGTCAAAGGTCAATTTCAAGGTCATGGGAATAATCTGTATATATCATTTTCTATACGTGCTCAATTGATTGCAAAGTTGTAAGGTCGATAATATTAGCCATTTTGTGATCGAGATATTAGCCATTTTGTGCTTTGACCTTGAAAATGAGGTCAAAGGTCAAATCAGAGGTCATGGCAATACTCAGCATTTATCATTTATCATATATTCACAATTGATTCCTAAGCTGTAAAGTTGATAATAAGCTTGATATTAGCCATTTTATGCTTTGACCTTGAGAATGAGGTCAAAGGTCAAGTTCAAGGTCATGACAAGATTCAGTATATATCATATCCTAAATGTGCACAATTGATTCCTAAGCTGTAAAGTCAGTAATAAGCGACATATTAGCCATTTTATTCTCTGACTTTGAAAACGAGGTCAAAGGTCAAAGGTCTGACCTTAAAAATGAGGTCGAAGGTCAAATTCAAGGTCACGACAATATTCAGCATATATCATTTCCTATATGTCCACAATTGATTCCTAGTCTCTAATCACAATTTTAAGTGAGATATTAGCAATAATGTGTCGCATTATTCAGTATAGGAGAATTTAACATGGGAAAGTCCTATTTGGACCAAGTTTGGGCCAAAATGGCCCACATCGACCGATTCAAGCGCAATAAAACTTATACACATCACAGGAGTATTTATAAGGAGTGTTATGTGTCAAAAAGAAAAAAAAATACTGAACAGATTTTGAGAAAATGGCCGCCAAAGTCCAAAATCAGGCATTTTTCGTCGAAAACGGCCGCCATTTTGAAAAAAAAAACCGCGAAAATCTGAAAACTTAAAAATTCTTTCTTGGAATATTTTCAGAGTCTTTTTGTGAAAATTTTCAGAAAGATTCGACCGTAAACTTTAAAGATAAAAATATGAACGGACGACGGACGGACGGAAGGACGATGGACGCAACGCCACGGCAATAGGTCCGGTAACTGAATATGTAGATGTTCTGTATCTTCGGCGTATAATAGTTCTATTTGATAGGAGTTCGATATAGCTAGTCAACTATGCACATTATTTTATATATATTCGGATTTTCTAACTCGTTTACACTGTTTTTCGCTAATATCTTTGTGATGCTAAACGCTATCGTTCTATAACTTGGCATGCTTCACCTGGGAGTCAAACGGCAATTTTTCTACCAAATTTCAGACAGCTATCGCGAAAAGTGAAAAAGTTGGCAATCTACCTCAATGTTAAGTTTCAGTCCCAAACGGGATCTCAAGAATCTGAGAATATTCGAGGAACTGGTCCTGTTTACATGCATCAGGATTCGAAATATTCTTGTAACTTTGAACCAGAAGATACACTGGGCGTATTCTACACAAGCATGTTGATTTTGAATTATTGCTCCGCTACAAAACCGAGCAAATGCACAAAATTGTATGCAGGCCCAGAAATTAAATAATAGGGCTAAATTTAACATTGGGGTAGATTGCCAACTTTTTCAATTTTCGCGATAGCTGTCTGACATTTGGTAGAAAATTGCCGTTTGACTCCCAGGTGAAGTATGCCAAGTCATAGAACGATAGCGTTTAGCATTACAACAATAATACCAAAAAACAGTGTAAACGAGTTAGAAAAATCCGAGTATACATCAAAATTTAGAAACGGATCTTTACGGTATGATATTATATCATCTGTGATCATCCATTACTTGGAACAGAAATACAGAAGACACTCTGCTTGGAATTGATTAAAAATAAAACGGGGATGTTCAAACTGAAACCGCATTTTTCAGATACATCAGATGAAATCCTGTGTATATATATGTTTAGTGTCATAAGAGGCACATGAGAGTGGTTAAATATGTTTAATCCAGAAGGTAATTTGAGTCATGAACCGCTTGTGGGCTGCAATCGTTATAATATCTAACGGTCAGTGAAGATGAATGAGGCTGGGTTGCAGAAACGACAAGCATTTATTGTGGACGAATTCAACGATAAAGGCCGCCTGGGTGGGTGGGTAGGGAGCTTTACAAAAGAGATGTGTGCAGGGCGCTGCCAAAGTCAGGAATGAGGCAAGTGATACAACAAACAGTGACCTGGATCTGACCCGGGTCATAAAAAACAGATGACCATTATATCCGGAACTGGAACCTCACTGAGTCTTTCACAGCAACACATCAAAAAAGGGAAGGCATTTATAATACAATAACCCGTTATTTTTCACATAAAAATAGTCTTGAAACGGGAACTCTGCATCTCCGTATATACCTGCTTATATTTCGATGATTAAGTAATGAAACATGAAATACTAGTTTTGTGTATGCATCATGAAAGATACCAATCAATTGTGATTATAATAACATGAGGCACTTCTCTGATAGAAAGCCTTTGTAGTGATGTTGGAGGACATAAGGGTGCGGGGGAGTGGAGGGATAATCGGACTTGCTATTTTTCTTTGCGGGGGGGGGGGGGGGGGGAGCTGTTTTACAACTGATTCAAGCCAAATAAAATTACATTATTGGTCTTGAATTAATATACTATTTGCTTTTCACACACGTGAGATTTGAGTAAAACACATAGATACATGTACACATGCAGTTGTTATTTAGGGGTCCGTATGGAAAGTCCCTTCGATCGAAAGCCCTTCGGTCATGATCCCCTCGGTGAAATGTGCTCAGTAGAAAACTCTCTAGGATCAGAACCCTTCCGGTCAAAACGCCCGTTTGTATACTAATTTTCGTGAATTATTAAATGTTAGATCTATGTATATTAAATATAAGTATAAAAACGTGTCCCAAACGTTCTACCCTTGGAAACTTGCTGGGAATCATTTCCCGAGCACGTGATATCATAATCATATACGCATACATCTATTGCACAAATGCTCGACAATATAAAATGATAACACATTCCTCGTCACATGAATGAGCTGTGATTTCGTGATGTTCACAGATAGTTAGCAACTTATCTATATTTCCCACAAATTCCAATGAAGTCGCTGTTCTCCATTTTCTCTTAAAGGGGGAGTTCCGGTATAAAAGGCAGAGGGCAGTGCTGTGCACCGTCCAGAATCTGTGGCTCAGAGATGCAGTGAACAGGCAGAACAATGTTTGTCAAATAACTTTTTCCATAGGTCATATTCATGATTACATTTTTGCAAGGTATCTCAGTTTGGGTCAACAATTTCAAATTTGTTTTTGTTTAGAACATCCACTCTATATTTGTGGTGAAAATAGACCATAAAGTTTTGAAGCTGCAAATAATTCAAACCCGGTACCTGATGATGTTTCTAAACTCTCAGCCAATCAGATTCCTACAAGGCATCAGCCAGCACAGTTGAAACTTGTTTATAAACAGAACCACATGCTTGGAATGCTATCAGTGCTGGCTGTACTAGTATGTGAGAGAGAGAGTACACACTGTACGCTGTCAGGCAGCTAGCAGATCCAGCCGCGGACAGAGCTGCCTTGTCCACTGTCAGCCAGGCTGCTGGGTTATTTTAAATCCCGCTCCAGTCACTCAAATCTCCGGGCAGCAACATGCAATTAGGCCCCTCCCACAAAACCACCCGGTTTCAAATCTCCGTCTTTAATTATATGCCTGTTGCTACATTTCCCCTACTACTAGGCCTACTAGGAATGATGGCTAGCACTGCCCATAGACACTGTGGCTTGCCACCGTTCAGTGCAGGATCAGTGGGCGGTCCCAAACAAAAAAGGGGCGGGCCTTCAGCGATCCCATAATTCATCGATCAAATAACTTACACGATATCGAAAAAGTATGTGCAACTCGATTGTTCAACAGGTAATTCGATGTATGAGGAGATTGTGTGATGTTGATGCTGCTGTATTTGATATGATATCATTAATGAGTAATAATTAGGTTAAACTACCACAAAGAATAGGTAGGATTCATTAAATATTTACGAGAAAATGGAAACGAATGCATGTAAAATTTAGAACCATGTGGTATTTTCAAAACAATTGTTAAATTATCGAAAACATGATAGGTATCGAATATTGCAACATTTGGCGTGCCATAACCCACTACATCTCTAAGAGATGACATGCACAGTGAGACCCACTCAATACATCTCCAAGAGATGACATGCACAACGAGACCCAAACACTACATCTCTGAGAGATGACATGCACAGTGAGACCCACCCACTACATCTCCAAGAGATGACATGCACAACGAGACCCAAACACTACATCTCTGAGAGATCACATGCACAACGAGACCCAAACACTACATCTCTAAGGGATGACATGCACAATGAGACCCTCTCACTACTTCCCTAAGAGATGACATGCACAATGAGACCCACCCACTTCATCCCTAAGAGATGACATGCACAATCAGACCCACCCACTTCATCCCTAAGAGATGACATGCACAATGAGACCCAACCACTTCATCCCTAAGAGATGACATGCACAGTGAGACCCACCCACTTCATCTCTAAGAGATGATGCACAGTGAGACCCATCCACTACATCTCTAAGAGATGATGCACAGTGAGACCCACCAACTTCATCCCTAAGAGATGACATGCACAATGAGACCCACACCACTACATCTCTAAGAGATGACATGCACAGTGAGACCCATCCACTACATCTCTAAGAGATGATGCACAGTGAGACCCACCCACTTCATCCCTAAGAGATGACATGCACAATGAGACTAACCCACTTCATCCCTAAGAGATGACATGCACAATGAGACCCACCCACTTCATCCCTATGAGATGACATGCACAGTGAGACCCACCGACTTCATCCCTAAGAGATGACATGCACAATGAGACCCACCCACTTCATCCCTAAGAGATGACATGCACAGTGAGACCCACCCACTTCATCCCTAAGAGATGACATGCACAGTGAGACCCAACCACTTCATCCATAAGAGATGACATGCACAATGAGACCCACACAACTACATCTCTAAGAGATGACATGCACAGTGAGACCCATCCACTACATCTCTAAGAGATGATGCACAGTGAGACCCACCCATGACATCTCTAAGAGATGACATGCACAGTGAGACCCACCCACTTCATCCCTAAGAGATGACATGCACAATGAGACCCACCCACTACATCCCTAAGAGATGACATGCACAGTGAGACCCACCCACTACATCCCTAAGAGATGACATGCACAGTGAGACCCATCCACTACATCTCTAAGAGATGATGCACAGTGAGACCCACCCATGACATCTCTAAGAGATGACATGCACAGTGAGACCCACCCACTACATCTCTAAGAGATGATGCACAGTGAGACCCACCCATGACATCTCTAAGAGATGACATGCACAGTGAGACCCATCCACTACATCTCTAAGAGATGATGCACAGTGAGACCCACCCATGACATCTCTAAGAGATGACATGCACAGTGAGACCCACCCACTACATCTCTAAGAAATGATGCACAATGAGACCCACCCACTTCATCCGTAAGAGATAACATGCACAATCAGACCCACCCACTTCATCCCTAAGAGATGGCGTGCACAATCAGACCCATCCACTACATCTCTAAGAGATGATGCACAGTTAGACCCACCCATGACATCTCTAAGAGATGACATGCACAGTGAGACCCACCCACTTCATCCGTAAGAGATAACATGCACAATCAGACCCACCCACTTCATCCCTAAGAGATGACATGCACAATCAGACCCACCCACTTCATCCCTAAGAGATGACATGCACAATGAGACCCACCCACTACATCCCTAAGAGATGACATGCACAGTGAGACCCATCCACTACATCTCTAAGAGATGATGCACAGTGAGACCCACCCATGACATCTCTAAGAGATGACATGCACAGTGAGACCCACCCACTTCATCCGTAAGAGATAACATGCACAATCAGACCCACCCACTTCATCCCTAAGAGATGGCGTGCACAATCAGACCCATCCACTACATCTCTAAGAGATGATGCACAGTGAGACCCACCCATGACATCTCTAAGAGATGACATGCACAGTGAGACCCACCCACGTCATCCCTAAGAGATGACATGCACAATCAGACCCACCCACTTCATCCCTAAGACATAACATGCACAGTGAGACCTAACCACTTCATCCCTAAGAGATGACATGCACAGTGAGACCCACCGACTTCATCCCTAAGAGATGACATGCACAGTGAGACCCAAACACTACATCTCTAAGAGATGATGCACAGTGATACCCAACCACTTCATCCCTAAGAGATGACATGCACAGTGAGACCCAAACACTACATCTCTAAGAGATGATGCACAGTGATACCCAACCACTTCATCCCTAAGATATGACATGCAAAGTGAGACCCAAACACTACATCTCTAAGAGATGATGCACAATGAGACCCACTCACTACATCTCTAAGAGATGACATGCACAGTGAGACCCACCCACTTCATCTCTAAGAGATGATGCACAGTGAGACCCACCAACTTCATCTCTAGGAGATGATGCACAATGAGACTCATCCACTACATCCCTATGATATGACATGCACAGTGAGACCTACCCACTTCATCTCTAAGAGATGATGCACAGTGAGACCCACCCACTACATCCCTGAGAAATGACATGCACAGTGAGACCTACCCACTTCATCTCTAAGAGATGATGCACAGTGAGACCCACCAACTTCATCCCTAAGAGATGATGCACAATGAGACCTACCCACTACATTTCTAAGAGATGATGCAAAATGAGACCGACCAATACATCTCTAAGAGATGATATGCATAGTGAGACCCACCATATTGCCTTCACAAATAAATTGTGTATCCTTCCTTGAGGATATACTGAATAAAGTACTAATTAATCTGTTCAGTAACCGTACCACCTGCATATAGATTCTATATTTGCAATAATGCAATATCCATCGTTTGTTAACAAGCCAGATTTGCCTGCCATGTTGCCTTGTTTTGTGTTGACAAGCATTGGATTGTATTGTTTTAGTGGTGACATCCATCATCAAAATGGAAGAGGGTGCAACACCCCTGAAGGAACAGCTGGAGCTGTCTGAGATGGTGCTGAGGCATCTGGTAACAGAACTTGCACTCCTAGAAAATGACATGGACCCCAACATTGTGCATGGTAAGAGAGGGACCTGTACATATATTATAACAAGTCACCTGAAAGCCTAGAACAGTGTCTGAATAGAAAAGCTTCCTGCTAATGGCATTACATTCCTGGAGCTGGATTGTACATATTACACAATGTGTTCCACATATTTATTTATGCTAGATTGTTTCTATGGACATATGAGAAACACATGTATTGCCACATGTACTTTAATGTCTGAGTGCATGGCTATTGAAATTACTATTTATTATCTGGATTTCCAGTTTCACCTGCTGTAATACCATCAGAAGAGCCGGCCAGCAATCTAATCCCAAGATCATCATTGGAAATTCCTTGCCCTCTATGTCCTGTCACGAAGATAGCCATGAAAAAGAGTGTGCTAATCCGCAAACACATGAGGCAATTCCATGAAAAACACAGCTTCATCCATGAAGGTATTTATTTTAGTTTCTACTTGGTGTCATAATACTTGTATGATTAATTACTATTTAGTGTAAATTTGTGATAACAACCAAACTTGTCCTCGACAGACAAGAAATATCTGCTGTGCCGACTCCCATGTAGCCCCAAGATTGGAGCACACTATCACTGCCCTTGTGGGACGGTGAGGGTCAGGAGGTCGGTGGCCCTCAAACACGTCCAAAGCTGTCCTGGGTTGAAAGGTATTGGCTCTTATATGTATCGTGTATATATACAGGCCAAGATAACAAAGATCCCATTCACAGGTCATGTGGCGACTCATTTTTACAGCCCTTGAAATGTTATTAGGGCATTTCGGCACGAAATGTCCTATGGTTTTGTCTGAGTTTTTTCTTCTTGTTTTTCTTTCACTTTCTGGCAGTTTCTGCCATTTTGTTTCCTCGCGATATAACCCAAGAATGCCGGAGATCCGAGGTCAGTGAGGTCCATGAGGATGAAATATATGTAAATTTTTGGACTTTGTTTCCGCACAATAACTCAAAAAGTATTCAGGCAATGGCTGCAAAACTTTGCATGGAGGTTCATATATCACCAGAGAAGAACTCGGTCGATTTTGGGGTCATCTGGTCAAATGACCTTCGACCTAGAGCTCTGAAGAATTTTTGCTGAGTCATCCATGAGGCTTCCTGCATATCTGGAAAATGGTGCATTGTATAGCGAAACGGATGTTATTTTCAGACTCTTCGCCCTAGACAACATGTCTAAAGCCATATTATGGATGAACTTTGACCTTGACATAAAATTTTTTTGCTGAGTCAGCATGTTTCGTTTTTGTCTATATCTCAGAAACAGTGCGTCATGAAGTGAAACGGGCGTTATTTTCGGACTCGTTGCCCTAGACAAACATGTCTAAGGGCTATTATGGAAGAACTTTGACCGTAAATTTTTTCGCCGAGTCAGCATTTTTCGTTTTCGTCGATATCTCGGAAACGGTACATCATAGATCGAAGTGTACACTATGTTCGGACTTATTGCTCTAGACAAACATGCCTGATGTGTATTATGGATGAATTTTTACCGTGGCCCAATTTCAGACGAAAAGCCCCAAGGCATCTTTAGGCCTTGATGTCTAGTTTGTATTAACATGGTCAAGATGTAGCCATTTAGTTTAAATAACAACTATTACATGATTCATCCAGTGCCACCCATGATGACTGACCAAAATGGGACATTGCCCTCATCCACGCCAAGTGTGACAGCCACGCCTAGAGTGACATTGTGCTCAGCCACGCCAAGTGTGATAACATCCTCAGCCGTGCCAAGTGTGATAACATCCTCAGCCACGCCAAGTGTGATAACATCCTCAGCCGCGCCAAGTGTGATAACATCCTCAGCTGCGCCAAGAGTGACATTGTCCTCAGCCACGCCAAGTGTGATAACATCCTCAGCAGCGCCATGTGTGATAACATCCTCAGCTGCGCCAAGAGTGACATTGTCCTCAGCCACGCCAAGTGTGATAACATCCTCAGCCACGCCAAGTGTGATAACATGCTCAGACGTGCCAAGTGTGATAACATTCTCAGCCACGCCAAGTGTGATAACATCCTCAGCCGCGCCAAGTGTGATAACATCCTCAGCTGCGCCAAAAGTGACATTGTCCTCAGCCACGCCAAGTGTGATAACATCCTCAGCCACGCCAAGTGTGATAACATCCTCAGCTGCACCGAGAGTGACATTGTGCTCAGCCACGCCAAGTGTGATAACATCCTCAGCCACGCCAAGTGTGATAACATCCTCAGCCGTGCCAAGTGTGATAACATCCTCAGCCACGCCAAGTGTGATAACATCCTCAGCCGCGCCAAGTGTGATAACATCCTCAGCCACGAGATACTTCAAGGAGCACAAAAAGATTAATTGTGACATTTGTCAGAAATGGATATCACATCAGAACTTCAAGCGTCATGTCGGAACGCACAAGGTGAATGCTTCAACCACTGCTGTATGTGTGGATGGTGTAAACGGCATATACCTTGTTGATCCTCAAACAAAGGGACCAGCTCATCCAATACATGTATGTGCTAAGATTAGAGGTGCTTCTTCCTCATTTCTCTGCTCTAAGAAAGATTGTTCTGCTATGGCCGGTCCAGCATATAGGGGCCATCAAAACTATGTTTGTCGTCATGTCCTCTCCGCCTTGAATGTATCCTCTTCCACACCAGTTATCGAACTATGTGAACTTAGTGACGTTTGCATGTCTGAGCACATGCAGAAATCTGTAGGAAATCTGAAGGATGAGGCAGAAAAGTTACACAGGCCACTCATTGTGAAGTACCCCAACAGTGGGAAAATGGAGTACTTCTCAGTTTTCGCTGGACACAATACCCATCTCACTGATTTTGGGAGAATCTTGGTCACACTGGACAAGGAATCAGTAAGGTGTCCCTGTTCAGGACCTCGCCACAACTGCGTCCACAAAGCTGTTGTCAGGTGGGCTGTGTGTCTGAGTGACACCCCAGAAAACATATCTGCAGAAGTCAGTACAGAAGAAATCTCAGCCGATGTTTGCTCCACTCTCCCCAACACCGAGGGTGATGTAAAAATCGTTGACCAAAACTTCCTTGCTTTGGACAATTCAGTTAGTCGGGACAACCTGATGCCTGAACATGTGTCATGCAAGTTGTGTGGCAGTCCACTTCTTCTCATGTTGGTGACAAAATCTGGGAGAATAGTTGACAGGGACTTCATACAAACAGGTACATGTAAAAGTTATTATCATGATTATGTACATGTATAATAAATAAATCAATTAGTCAATCACACATAGTTTCATTCAATTTCATGTTGATTTAATGTGAGGGAAAAGTATGATATATATATGTTTTATTTATTTAGATATATATGTATTCATTGCATTAAATTTCAGGGATTTCAATATATGTGAAAGAGTGCCAGGGCTGCCATCATGTCATACACTATTCTGGGATCGAGGATGGGCTCCTAAACCATGACAATCATGTAGTTGTCACTCTTCAGTTTTGCAAGTGGTTGCGGATAGCAATAAAGGTGGGCAGGTGATCAACTCCCATGCTGTTGATTGCTGACATACTGAATATATTCCACACACCACGAGATGTTATTGTTAAACTGGATATAGTTTTGAATACAGCATGAATAAATATTGCTCAACTTCACCCAAAAAGGAATTCATTGTTTCAGTTGTATACTTGTACTCTATTCCAGCATCACACTGCACTTGCTACCGAATTGGCAAAATTGCAGGAAAGCAATGGCTTCGACTATCCCCCGAGTACAACATTATTGAATGCATACATGAAGTTTGAGGTCTTGTGTCAACATTCCTATGACTACTGTTGTGTCGAATGTGGTCGATACCCACCTATCATAATCACAGATGTCAACAAGAAGTGTTGTTTTCGACTGAAAAGTAAGCCAAATATCTGCCCTTTTAAATGTAAGAGTAACTCTTTCTTTGGCGAATTGGCATTATAATATTCAAAGTTCGAAGACTCATCATTAAAACTCCTCATTATATTATGCTGATTATTCAGACCTAGTCATATATTTATTCTTTTGAGGGTTAAAAATTTTGGCATATAAAACCTTCTCACACACTAATACCTGGTAATTTTGTGGTGTTTGGTACAATGCAGTTGATGAAGTAGGTGGTGTCGAAAAAGCTGTTGACGAGGTTGAACTGGAGAAGTTCTGGAATGCTGTTGAGAATGACATCATGAAACCAGGTAAATGTATTACTGGTAAAAATAAAATTTGAAGGAAATTTGAAAACTCAGCACATGTACAATGAAGAATGATATTCATTTCTTGTTTCTGTGTTTGATCACTAGTCTTGTGTCTGATTGTCATTGTCAGCACACACTCATAGGACTTGTATTTGCTGAATTTGATTCATTGTTCACAGGTCAGAAACATGTCAGTGTGACTTATGACTTTTGGGCACCCTTCCTTGGTAAAGCACGTCATGACAATGTGTGCATCAACACGGAATACAAGAAAGTGGGACAGGAAAAGGAGTCAGTGTCAGCTGCATGTAGTGAGAATGCTGAGAACACTGATGACTTGTCTCTTACAGAAGACTTACTGTTGGAGCTAATGACAGAGAAAAAAGTAAGTATATGCCTTGCTCAGCATTTGGAATATTAAACTAACAAAGGATAATAATTTTGTTTCTCAGGAGCACATCACTTCCAGGTAATTTCTACTAACATGTTGCACCTTCTTCCCATGTTACATATAATTGGTAGCATAAACAAAAGTTATGAAAAACTTCTGAGATTTTATGTGCAGAAAGGAAATTTTCTCGTCTCGTGACGAATACATGTATGCAAAAACATTGGTCACTGTATTTGTTTGAGCTACAGCACATTTTATGACATGTGTAGTTTCACAAATTTATACTGTAATGTATAGGATTTTGGACATGTTGGCATACTTTTTAGGCCAAAAAATCATTAACAGTCATTCAGAACTACTGTTTTTTAGGTTATCGGACCTATGGTCCGATAATCTATTGTCGTGGCTTTGAGTCCATCGTCCATCCGTTGTCCGTCCGTTCACATTTTTGTCTTTAAAGTTCACATATATGGCACAGCTAAGGATGACCTTGAACTTGACCTCCGAGTGCCAAATGTCTGACTCGGGTGCCAAATGTCTGACTCGGAATGTGTAAATAAGCCTAAGCGGCCTAAACGCTTGCACCCAGATATATCTTTGTATTATGAACTTATAGAAAATCAAATGCCGCACACGTACATGTAATGGTGACATTGAAGTTCACACAGATGACGTTGATTGGTAAATCTCGAGGTCTGTTACCTGCCATGGCCAAACCAAATTTGTCCGGTAACCTATCTTGGCCTTTGGGCAAATTTTGCTTTTTCTCACTCGCTTGGGGATGCTGCTGCACCGACTACCAATTAATCTTACATCCGTCTACATTAAATACAGTTTAGACTGAATGACTACAACTCTTTCAGCTACGAGATATTCGCAAGGTGTGCAGAAGTGTTGGCGTCAATGATAAGGGGAGCAAAATGGACTGTTTGCAGCGATTGCGAAACAAACTTCAAAACAAAGACCTGTGTAAGAAGATCTTCACTAAATTCGTTGGTTCATCAGGTAAGCTGGATACTCTTGCCAATAATAAAAATCCATGAAATAATTCAAACTGAATATTTTATGTATATCCCTGTTTGAAAACTAACTTGTACATATATGTAATTTGAGTTGGGATGTCAGAATTGATATTCAAATTTTGTATCGAACACAAAGTGCACCAAGCACAAAAATCAGTTGAAAACTTTGTATTACCAGCACACTATGTTAGCAGACGAGCATACTATAATGGGCTTTTTCATGCGATATCAGATTTACCTGCAATATCTAACACTTCAGGTGGATTGTTGGTCGCATGTTGCCCCCATGGCATAGTGTATGCTGTCAAGTTCCTACTCCGTGGTGAAAGCCCAAGGGATCACGTGGACATCATTCAGTCCTTCTCTCACCAGCCAAGTCTACTCATCTGTGATATTCCAAGTTTTGTTGCCCGGCATGGTAACAACAGAAATCCCCATATGTTTGACCCACAAGATGGACGCTTTGCAGAGCCCACTTCTGAAAATTTAGCTAAGCTAGCAGCGGGCAAACTCAAGGTTTCAATACAAGAACTGGATTGTGCTGGCTTGCTATTCAAATCTAACTTGGATGAACACACATATTCCAAGACACGACACCCAGTTACCCATCTGACGAGTCATTTCTGTGGGTATGATAGATTTCATGAGAACAATACTTCAAGCAAACAAGAACAACTGAGGCGTGTGGATATCGTTCCCCAGTGTAGCGGACTGAACACTCAGGTGGCTGAGGAATTTTTTTCACTGATCGACAAGTGTCGCTATTTCCTCACACAAATGTCTCCTGTTCACCACATATTCCTGGTTAGGCTCTTCTGCCACCTACGAAATGAGGACAAAAACAAGCAACGACTCAAGATTCTACAGAAACAAGTATGTGACACACTGAAGCAGTGTTCCCTGAGCACAACACCGGATGGGAGAGTGTTTATCTGTGGAGACACGGATGCAAGAAACAAAGATTCATGGGCATCAAACATATCACCAGTCCTTCAGATGTCTGACCAGTCTTCAGATGTTGATGAAGAGTCTGAAGATGAACTTGCCACACGAGATGAGAAAACATCCAGTAAGAAACCCACCCCAAACTTCGCCACTCAAGAAGAGTCTGAAGATGACCTTGCCACACGAGATGAGAAAACATCCAGTAAGAAATCCACCCCAAACTTCGCCACTCAAGAAGAGTCTGAAGATGACCTTGCCACACGAGATGAGAAAACATCCATTAAGAAACCGACCCCAAACTTCCCCATTGGAGACGAGTCTGGAAATGACCTTGTCACACGAGATGAGAAAACATCCAGTAAGAAATCCACTCCAAAATTTGCCACTCAAGACGAGTCTGAAGATGACTTTGCCACAAAAGACTATAAAACATCCAGTAAGAAACCCACCCCAACCTTTGCCACTCGAAACGAGTTTGAAGATGACTTTGCAACACGAGATGAGAAAACATCCATTAAGAAACCCACCCCAAACTTTGCCACTCGAGACGACCATGCAAGTTCTCCAAATTGTGAGTGCTTTAGTTTAACAATCCAGAAAAAAAATTAGTCTGAAGGAACATCAACCGTAACATAATGAAGCATATTATACATATACTCACAAATTCACTATGCTTTCTATCAGTGTTGTAACTCTTTGTTTCTATAGGCCACTTAGATCGCAAAAGGAAACAGAGTGAACAACAAAACTCACAAAAAGCAACTAAGAAACGGAAATTGGTTCGCTTTGGTGAGTAGATGAAAATTTAACCCAAAAAAACCCATAAATATAACAATTGAACAAAAAACTTGCTTGTGTGTTGTGAAATGCAATATTATTCCAAATTGATTTCATATTTTACGCATACATATATGCAGTAACATTTCTTAATTTTCCAGTTGATGATTCATCTGTGCCAGTCGTGTTTGGGATTGCGCATGCCTCAAGGGAAGGCATGGTCCTTGCCAGGATTGGTCCATACGCACTTACTGCTGGGGACTTTTTGAGCTTAGAGAATATGAACTGGCTGACAGACCAAGTGAATATACCTAATTGCCTCATCCAGATAATAACCGTAATATTTCTTGTGGAAGAAAGCCAGTTGTTTAAACTACAGGATTTTTGCTGTGCATTTCAATGTTTTATCTTCCGCAGATCATTGATTCATATCTTCACCTTATAACGGCTGAACGAGATGATGTCTTGCACCTGTCCACACAGACCATGACGACCATCATCAACATGAGTTACAGCGATTCGAGGCCACCCCTTCAGAAGGTATTATATTCCATAATATTTGGATTATTACCTTGAGATTTTGCAAACCAAGTGGGAAGCTCCTGATTAAAAATACACTGTTTAGCCAGCAGAATGCAATTGAATTTGTGCTTTTTGACATGAAACTCAGGATTAATCTCTTTAAATGTACAGGTAAAACTGCTTGACTACAATTTGATTTTGGGCATTTACCATCAAGGACAGGCCCACTGGACTGCAATTGTGAGTTGTGATTTTAAATCAATTTAGATTTAATCGAATGGCCATCTGTCTGTAATTTAGCATCCCGATTGAAAATCGGGAGGCCTCATGTTTTTTGTCTGAATGGCTGATGCAAAATCAATGCTAACACTAGCGCATACTTCATCACTTGATCATTACTCTGCATAAATGTATGCATGCACCGATATGTAGATAGAAATAATTTTCTCCTTTATTTTGTGTTCAGCCTGTACTGTTTATTTTCGAATTGTATGTCTTCAAGGTTATCCATAATCCTACTGGTGAAATAGTGTATTATGATCCCTACGGAGAGAAAGAACCTATGCTCAATAAGATTGAAGAAAGCTGGAGGTTATTGCCATAACATTTGTTGTAGAACAAATTAGTTCATATTCCTGTGTTTATTTCTGTGTTTTGTTTTCCATACAGAAATATAGTGACAATTTGTCCACCCATTTTCTACTAATAACATGTCCAGCTCATGTACTAATTGTTAACTGTTGTGTTGACTGAGGGAATCCCATGTCGTGTTTTAACAAGAAGGAGGAATATCAGATGAGTCATGAGGGTATTTAACTAACCTGAACAGCTAGTTAAATAGATATTCCTCCCATCAAAACATGACATAAGATTGTCTTTCTGACCCACCAACCAATAGAAACAACCATTTTACTCCCTAAATCGTTGAAAAGTCGTACCTTTCATGTTGTATCAGAAAAATATGATAACATATTTTGAATGTTTCTCTGTGTGACTCTAAAGCATTGGTATTGGTAACAACAAAGTGATGTCCCTTGACCCTTGAAATAGACAATATTCTTTTACATGTAGGAATGTATTATTTTGCTATTCCTGATATTTTTGTTTCATTATGACTTCAGGTGGTTTTTCAGCCTTCAAGAGATGACTCTGAGCAGCAGCTCAAGACGGTACAAAGCTGTGCGTTCACGCTGCGTACGCAGACAAACACAAAGAGATCACAGTAACTGTGGGGTTTATTCATTGAAGGTATTTTCATTAAGAATATACAAATGTGTCATTGTCAACTAGGAATGACCTATAGGACAATTTAAAATGAATGTGTGTTGTGAATGTGTGTTGTCCCAAGGTGAAATATTCAATTTTCTTCTGGTAGTTTGTGCATGACACCATATGCACAGAGTCCATCGCTATGCCCTCTGCTATTGATGGAAGGAAATTCCTGGCCAGTACATTGTATGAAAACTCAGGTGTGTTTTTTTTTACATTACTACAATACGTTGAACTTGCAAAAGCCTTTAGGTGATAAGATTTCTCATATGTCAGTACAATTATCACAGAGGGATAAGCATGTGGTGATGGTAGTCTTATTATATATAAATTATTGTCCTATACACATGATACATTACCTCCATAATACTACACGGGTAACTCCTAACAGCCTACCGAATGGACCTTGTCGCCGGTGGTCTTTCGACAGTTGTGTTAACTCTGGGATCAACCTCATGTGGACTTGTTTGCCACTAGTTGGAACAACAGGCTCCCCACCTTTGTGTCACCAATCCCAGACCCCCTAGCTTGGGGTGTTGATGCTATGAGGGGTCATTCTTTATTCTTCCCGATATGAAAGGTTTCTGTATGGGGGAGCCTAATTTAAGTAGGCTGTTAGGAGTTACCCGTGTAGTATTATGGAGGTAAGTATAGAAAATAATACTAGTTCTAACCTTTGAAACGACGATTTCCAACATTGAGCATCCTAGAATCATCACATGTATATGACATGAATAGTAACTTTATGAATACTTTACATTCTGTCTTTCTTCGATTTTGTTCATTTGTATTTATACAGATATGAGAGATGTTAGCTGCATCAGGTGTGGTTTGGATGATGAAAAAGCAAACTTGGTATGTATGGTATATGAATGATATTGGATAAGTATGGAATATAGAGGGATCAAGTGAGTAACCATTCGATATATTGTTTAATATTGTGTTTTCAGGTGGTCTGTTCGAAGTGTTCTGGTCGCTTTCACAAACTTTGTACACCAGCGCCGAAGCGACCATGGAATGTTTGCTTCCTTTGCAAGATGTAAATGAGAAATCTTGTCATGAATTTCAAGCAATTTTCACTGCTCCTAGGAATATGTAAAATTGTTTTCCTGTAATTAGTGTGAACTATGTTCATATGTATTCATTTACATGTGTGATGTCATTATATGTAAAATGGTTTTCCTGTAATTAGTGTGAACTATGTTCATATGTATTCATTTACATGTGTGCTGTCATTAAGACATTTCTGCAGAAATGCCTTTATGGTTCTGTCAAAAAAAATTTTTTTTTTTTTCATATGGATGCCTAGATGGATCTTCGCTAAATTTTCACCGCTGGTCAGAAATGTTGTGTAGAAGAAGACAAACATGTTTGAGGGATTTTATGGATGACCTTTGACCTTGACCTTAAATTTCGGCATTTTTGGTTTTCGTTGATATCTTGGAAACGATGCGTAGTAGTGCGAAACGGACGTTATTTTCGGACTCGGGGCCCCAAGCAAACATATCTGAGGGGCACTAGAAATGAACTTTGACCTTGACCTGAAATTTTTTTGCCGAGTCGGGATTTTTCATTTTCGTCGATATCTTAGAAATAGTACATTGTAGAGCAAACGGACGTTATTTTCAGAATCGTGGCTCTTTTTCTCGTGCATCACCCTGGAATGCCTCCAATGCCTTTAGGCCTTGACGTCTAGTTTAATATTGTTTACCCAGTATATACCTCTGATGTTCTCGGATATTGTTTGCTCAGCAGTGTAAATCAGGAGGTATGTGTTTTTGAATATTGTTTGCTCAGCAGCGTAAATCAGGAGGTATGTCTTCGGATATTGTTTGCTCAGCAGTGTAAATCAGTAGGTATGTCTTTGGATATTGTTTGCTCAGCATTGTAAATCAGGAGGTATGTGTCTTTGGATATTGTTTGCCCAGCAGTTTGGATATTGTTTGTTCAGCAGCGTAGATCAGGAAGTATGTGTCTTTGAATATTGTTTGCACAGCAGTGTAAATCAGGAGGTATGTCTTTTGATATTGTTTGCTCAGCAGTGTAAATAAGGAGGTATGTGTCTTTGAATATTGTTTGCTCAGCAGTGTAAATAAGGAGGTATGTGTCTTTGAATATTGTTTGCTCAGCAGTGTAAATAAGGAGGTATGTGTCTTTGAATATTGTTTGCACAGCAGTGTAAATCAGGAGGTATGTCTTTTGATATTGTTTGCTCAGCAGTGTAAATAAGGAGGTATGTGTCTTTGAATATTGTTTGCTCAGCAGTGTGTATATTGTTTGCTCAGCAGTGTAAATCAGGAAGTATGTGTCTTTGCATACTGTTTGCTCAGCAGTCTTGTAGGCTATCTTTAAATTTAGCCAAGTTTATTTTGTGTCCGTGCCCTTTTTCAGAGTACTGAGGGTGTGGTTTGCTAGATGTGTGTAGGTGATATTTCTTAAGTAGTCAAATACATTTCATGTGCAACATGTGAGTCATGAATTTTTGGTGAAATTATTGATGGATTCTCATGGTATTTCATGAATAGTGTAAGTATATATAGTAATAGCTTAGAACTACAACGGGTTAGTTAGAAATACTACACATAAAACTACACCGTGCATATCCATGTTGCAAGTACAAATATTAAAACTTGCCTGCTGATTCATGTTGAATTACAATGTATTTTACCAAAATATTGGGATTTCTTTCTAAATTTTGTTGGCAGATGTGTTCTCACGCCAGGTGTTACTATTTTGTTAAACACATTGCCAATATTAGAATATGCAAATTTGGAAGCTTAACTCAAATCTATAATGAATGTGTGAATGTAACTATACTCTGATTTTTCTAACTCGTTTACACAGTTTTTCGCTGATATTTTTGCGATGCTGAATGCTATCGTTCTATAACTTGACATACTTCACCTGGGAATCAAACGGCAATCATTAACCGAATTTCAGATTTCTATCACGAAAATTGAAAAAGTTGTCAATCTACCCCAATGTTAAATTTAGCCTTGTCATTTGATTTCTGGGTCCGCACACAATTTCGTGCATTTGTTCGGTTTTGTAGCAGTGCAATCTTTCAAAATCAACATGTTTGTGTAGGATACACCCCAATGTGTCATCTGGTCTAAAATTATAACAATACTTCGAATCCTGGTGGATGTTAAGAGGATTAAATCCTCAAATAAGCTCAGATTCTCGAGATCCCGTTTTTGGGTGAAATTTAACATTGGGGTAGATTGCCAACTTCTTTAATTATTGTGATAGAAGTTTGCAAAGTTATAAAACGATACCATTTAACATTGCAAAGATATCGTCAAAAACCTGTGTAAACAAGTTAGAAAAATCAGAGTATAGCAGTATTATTTAACTTTGCGAATCCAATATGATTGCAATGTTATGTTTTTCCCGATGCACACACAAGAATGTACTTGTATTACATTAAAAATTATTTGTGTTTTACAAATCCGGTGACCTATGGTCCGATAACCTATTGCCATCATGTTGTGTCCGTAGTGCGTCGGTCTGTCCTTCCACATTTTATGGTTACCGGAACTGTGTTCTGATAACCTATTGCCGTGGCATTGAGTCCGTCGTCCATCCGTTGACCGTCCATTCACATTGCGTCCGTCTGTCCGTTCACATTTTTATCTTAAAAGTTTATGGTTCCCTTCCATGTAAATTAGCCACTGGAACTTGAACACTTGCACACACAGGTTATGAGTGTGTATAAGCTTAGAAGAAGTCATTTTGTATATGGCATATCTTTTGGTGATCTTGAATTTGACTTTAATGACCTTGAAGGCCAAATCTCAAAATCTTGCCTGACCTGACATGTGAAAATGGTCCTCTCCAGACAAAACTTTTGTATGATAAAGCTTATATGTTTGTAGTATGAACATATATAAATTCATATGCAGCATACCTAAAGGTAACATTGAAGTTCACAAAGATTATTAGTAAATCTCAAGGTCATATGTCACATGCAATGCTTAAAACCAAAATTGTCCGGTAACCTATGGTAGCTTTTGGGCTATTTTTTTTTTTGGTTTAAAACTGTTTTCATCACTTTGCCCTGGATGCAAGATAACTTCCTAACTCCTTTGCAATAAGGTTCATTGTTTACAAAACCAATCAACTCATTTATTCATTGGAATTAATTCTCATGTTTTATTGGCATTAAAATTACATGTACCTAAGTCTTCAATTGTGAATATAAATTTAGTACAAAAATAAATGTTACTCAATTGGTTATGAAAACATCGTTTATTATTCATTACATACATAATGGAGCAGGTGAGTCTCACTGTGCATGTCATCTCTAAGGGATGAAGTGGTTGGATCTTACTGTGCATCATCTCTTAGGGATGTAGTGAGTGGCTCTCACTGTGCATCATCTCTTGGAGATGTAGTGAGTGGGTCTCATTGTGCATCATCGCTTAAAGATGTCGTGGATGGGTCTCACTGTGCATGTCATCTCCTAGGGAAGTAGTGCGTGGGTCACACTGTGCATGTCATCTCCTAGGGATGTAGTGGGTGGGTTTCGTTGTGCATCATCTCTCAGAGATGTTGTGGGTGGGTCTCACTGTGCATCGTCTAGAGATGTAGTGGATGGGTCTCACTGTGCATGTCATCTCTTTAGAGATGAAGTGGGTGGGTCTCACTGTGCATGTCATCTAGGGAAGTAGTGAGTGGGTCTCACTGTGCATGTCATCTCTTAGTGATGTAGTGAGAGGGTCTCATTGTGCATCATCTCTTAGAGATGTAGTGGGTGGGTCACACTGTGCATGTCATCTCTTTAGAGATGTAGTGGGTGGGTCACACTGTGCATGTCATCTCTTAGGGATGAAGTGGTTGGGTCTCACTGTGCATGTCATCTCTTAGAGATGTAGTGAGTGGGTCTCACTGTGCATGTCATCTCTTAGTGATGTAGTGAGAGGGTCTCATTGTGCATCATCTCTTAGAGATGTAGTGGGTGGGTCACACTGTGCATGTCATCTCTTTAGAGATGGAGTGGGTGGGTCACACTGTGCATGTCATCTCTTTAGAGATGTAGTGGGTGGGTCACACTGTGCATGTCATCTCTTTAGAGATGTAGTGGGTGGGTCACACTGTGCATGTCATCTCTTTAGAGATGTCGTGGGTGGGTCTCACTGTGCATGTCATCTCTTAGGGATGTAGTGGTTGTGTCTCACTGTGCATCATCTCTTAAAGATGTCGTGGGTGGGTCTCACTGTGCATGTCATCTCTTAGGGAAGTAGTGGGTGGATCACACTGTGCATGTCATCTCTTAGGGATGAAGTGGGTGGGTCTCACTGTGCATCATCTCTTAGGGATGTAGTGGGTGGGTCTCACTGTGCATGTCATCTCTCAGGGATGAAGTGGGTGGGTCTCACTGTGCATGTCATCTCTTAGGGATGTAGTGGTTGTGTCTCACTGTGCATGTCATCTCTTAGGGAAGTAGTGGGTGGATCACACTGTGCATGTCATCTCTTCAGAGATGAAGTGGGTGGGTCTCACTGTGCATGTCATCTCTTAGGGATGAAGTGGGTGGGTCACACTGTGCATGTCATCTCTCAGGGAAGTAGTGGGTGGATCACACTGTGCATGTCATCTCTTAGGGATGAAGTGGTTGGGTCTCACTGTGCATGTCATCTCTCAGGGAAGTAGTGGGTGGGTCACACTGTGCATGTCATCTCTTAGGGAAGTAGTGGGTGGGTCACACTGTGCATGTCATCTCTTTAGAGATGTAGTGGGTGGGTCTCACTGTGCATGTCATCTCTTAGGGATGAAGTGGGTGGGTCACACTGTGCATGTCATCTCTCAGGGAAGTAGTGGGTGGATCACACTGTGCATGTCATCTCTTTAGAGATGTAGTGGGTGGGTCTCACTGTGCATGTCATCTCTTAGGGATGAAGTGGTTGGGTCTCACTGTGCATGTCATCTCTCAGGGAAGTAGTGGGTGGGTCACACTGTGCATGTCATCTCTTTAGAGATGAAGTGGGTGGGTCTCGCTGTGCATGTCATATCTTAGAGATGAAGTGGTTGGGTATCACTGTGCATCATCTCTTAGAGATGTAGTGTTTGGGTCTCACTGTGCATGTCATCTCTTAGGGATGAAGTGGTTGGGTATCACTGTGCATCATCTATTAGAGATGTAGTGTTTGGGTCTCACTGTGCATGTCATATCTTAGGGATGAAGTGGGTGGGTCACACTGTGCATCATCTCTTAGAGATGTAGTGTTTGGGTCTCACTGTGCATGTCATATCTTAGGGATGAAGTGGTTGGGTATCACTGTGCATCATCTCTTAGAGATGTAGTGTTTAGGTCTCACTGTGCATGTCATCTCTTGAAGTGGTTAGGTCTCACTGTGCATCATCTGTTAGAGATGTAGTGTTTGGGTCTCACTGTGCATGTCATCTCTTAGGGATGAAGTGGGTGGGTCTGACTGTGCATCATCTCTTAGAGATGTAGTGAGTGGGTCTCATTGTGCATCATCTCTTAGGGATGTAATGGGTGGGTCTCACTGTGCATCATCTCTTAGGGATGTCGTGGGTGGGTCTCACTGTGCATGTCATCTCTTAGGGATGTAGTGGGTGGGTCTCACTGTGCATCATCTCTTAGGGATGTAGTGGGTGGGTCTAACTGTGCATGTCATCTCTTAGGGATGTAGTGGGTGGGTCTCACTGTGCATCATCTCTTAGGGATGTCGTGGGTGGGTCTCACTGTGCATGTCATCTCTTAGGGATGTAATGGGTGGGTCTCACTGTGCATCATCTCTTAAGGATGTCGTGGGTGGGTCTCACTGTGCATGTCATCTCTTAAGGATGTAGTGGGTGGGTCTCACTGTGCATCATCTCTTAGGGATGTCGTGGGTGGGTCTGACTGTGCATGTCATCTGTTAGGGATGTAGTGGGTGGGTCTCACTGTGCATCATCTCTTAGGGATGTCGTGGGTGGGTCTCACTGTGCATGTCATCTCTTAGGGATGTAGTGGGTGGGTCTCACTGTGCATCATCTCTTAGGGATGTAGTGGGTGGGTCTCACTGTGCATGTCATCTCTCAGGGATGAAGTGGGTGGGTCTCACTGTGCATGTCATCTCTTAGGGATGTAGTGGTTGTGTCTCACTGTGCATCATCTCTTAAAGATGTCGTGGGTGGGTCTCGCTGTGCATCATCTCCTAGAGATGTAGTGGATGGGTCTCACTGTGCATGTCATCTCTTAGGGAAGTAGTGGGTGGATCACACTGTGCATGTCATCTCTTAGAGATGTAGTGCTTGGGTCTCACTGTGCATGTCATCTCTTAGGGATGAAGTGGTTGGG
The DNA here is from genome assembly GCA_949152475.1 of Terebella lapidaria. NCBI lineage: Eukaryota > Metazoa > Annelida > Polychaeta > Terebellida > Terebellidae > Terebella > Terebella lapidaria. The sequence goes on from OX424555.1 coordinate 78,277,852, forward strand.
TCTCACTGTGCATCATCTCTTAGGGATGTAGTGGTTGGGTCTCACTGTGCATCATCTCTTAGGGATGTCGTGGGTGGGTCTCACTGTGCATGTCATCTCTTAGGGATGTAGTGGGTGGGTCTCACTGTGCATCATCTCTTAGGGATGTAGTGGGTGGGTCTCACTGTGCATGTCATCTCTCAGGGATGAAGTGGGTGGGTCTCACTGTGCATGTCATCTCTTAGGGATGTAGTGGTTGTGTCTCACTGTGCATCATCTCTTAAAGATGTCGTGGGTGGGTCTCGCCGTGCATCATCTCCTAGAGATGTAGTGGATGGGTCTCACTGTGCATGTCATCTCTTAGGGAAGTAGTGGGTGGATCACACTGTGCATGTCATCTCTTAGGGATGAAGTGGGTGGGTCTCATTGTGCATCATCTCTTAGAGATGTAGTGGGTGGGTCTCACTGTGCATCATCTCTTAGGGATGTAATGGGTGGGTCTCACTGTGCATCATCTCTTAGGGATGTCGTGGGTGGGTCTCACTGTGCATGTCATCTCTTAGGGATGTAGTGGGTGGGTCTCACTGTGCATCATCTCTTAGGGATGTAGTGGGTGGGTCTAACTGTGCATGTCATCTCTTAGGGATGTAATGGGTGGGTCTCACTGTGCATCATCTCTTAAGGATGTCGTGGGTGGGTCTCACTGTGCATGTCATCTCTTAGGGATGAAGTGGGTGGGTCTCACTGTGCATCATCTCTTAGGGATGTCGTGGGTGGGTCTGACTGTGCATGTCATCTGTTAGGGATGTAGTGGGTGGGTCTCACTGTGCATCATCTCTTAGGGATGTCGTGGGTGGGTCTCGTTGTGCATGTCATCTCTTAGGGATGAAGTGGTTGGGTCTCACTGTGCATCATCTCTTAGAGATGTAGTGGTTGGGTCTCACTGTGCATGTCATCTCTCAGGGAAGTAGTGGGTGGGTCACAATGTGCATGTCATCTCTTTAGAGATGAAGTGGGTGGGTCTCGCTGTGCATGTCATGTCTTAGGGATGAAGTGGGTGGGCACACTGTGCATCATCTCTTAGAGATGTCGTGGGTGGGTCTCACTGTGCATGTCATCTCTTGAAGTGGTTAGGTCTCACTGTGCATGTTATCTCTGAGGGAAGTAGTGGGTGGGTCTCACTGTGCATCATCTCTTAGAGATGTCGTGGGTGGTTCTCACTGTGCATGTCATCTCTTTAGAGATGAAGTGGGTGGGTCTCACTGTGCATGTCATCTCTTAGGGATGAAGTGGTTGGGTCTGACTGTGCATCATCTCTTAGAGATGTAGTGAGTGGGTCTCATTGTGCATCATCTCTTAGAGATGTCGTGGGTGGGTCTCACTGTGCATCATCTCTTAGAGATGTAGTGTTTGGGTCTCACTGTGCATGTCATCTCTTAGGGATGAAGTGGTTGGGAGATGGGAAACTCCCGCCCTCCAGCGTGTAATAACGGTACGGTGGCGCCGCCAAGCGTTCGCGGCGTGAAGGAGTTGCCGGCGCTCTGACAAACATGGCTCAGCGTTCGTGGACCGGCAAGTTTTGTTCAGCTATTGGCTGCAATAACTGCCGTGGAAAGTGTCCAAGCTTGTCATTTTTCCGATTCCCAAAGGATAAGGAAAGGTTGTAACTATATATGATTCATGTTTCAATTTTTTTTCCAGCTGAGTCAACGAATTTATGGAGCAATGTATACTCATTTATCGCCCACGTAAACAACGGGCCCGGGCGATATTACTCAGTATCAGGCATGTCAAGAGATGTTTTAGCAGTGATCACCCGTCAATATTCTGTCCGCATAATTCATCAGTGTCATGCTAATGTGCTATCTTAGAATTTTAGGATCATCTTCAGTTACCTGTTCAATTTAGTGGGCAATTTCTTATCTATCCAGTGTATTATCAATCCATAGATCCTCTATGATCAATCCTGTGTTGTCAGGCCTATAAATTTATCTGTCACATCATGTGGAGAAAGAGAAGTGCCCGCTAAATTGAACATGTGCCCCTGTCTGTTTATGGTCCATGTGACATTAGTCTTTTGATGGAGTAGGCTAGGACTACTGACAGTGTATCCCCAAAGCACAATATTGTAGGCCTAGTCTAGAAATGTACTCAATGGTAGAAATTCAAGGCAATACTCATGATACTACTAGTAATCTACAACTTACAAGTCAGAGAGAATACCAATTTTATCAGTTCAGATTTCTTTTGTGTGTGGAATTATACACACTCATTGGTCCAAATAATTGACAGCAGCATTAATGAGTAAAATATCTAGACTAAGACTAGTACAATAATACTGACATGTGTTTGTCGTGTACTGCCACAAATTTTCATGTCAACAGATGTGCAACCTGGGTTCAAAATACCAGACGAAAAGATCTGATAGGCAGAGATCCAGAACGCCTGTACGCCAACAATGTGATCTGTGGCAAGCACTTTGAAGACAACCAATTCATGAATGTCGTGGTAATGTAATTTACGATTTACTTTTTTACATTTGGATATACAGTTATACACCACATACATTACTTTGTTCATTCAGATTTTCACCATTGTGATCAATTAGGTATGCTAACTATACCATGAATTTATAAATCAATTGGCTTATAATTCTGTAAAGTATTAATTTTGGGTCACAGGTGTGTGAAATTAATTGAATTTTGTTGCTTTTTATGTATAAAGGAGAGGAAGTCGCTAATCCCTAGTGCTGTGCCAACGATATTTGCTGTTCCCAACCCACCGCCCTTGATGACTCCAAGACGGAAGCCACCCACGAGGAAACCCCTGCCACCCATGTCTGCCCAGAAAACTGCACACCAAGGTATGTTTTGATTGCATTTTCTTTCAAGAACTGTTTGAGCTGTTTCATTCCTCTTTGAATTTCATCAGTCATCACTGTCACTTTGTATTAACTGACATGGACATAACAGTACTATTCCCTTCAATATTCCCTCCCAAAAGTGTATCAGTGTTTATATGCAATTTTATGTTTATTAACCGGTAATATCTTCATCACAATTGTAATATTTCTGCATAATTACTACAACATCATCAGTCTGGTATGTCCATGAATATATTATTTTATACAAGACAGAATCCACATTTTCTGGTAATAAACATTTCGCACATGCCATGAGCATGATAGTTTCTGGCCCGGAGATCAGGACAATTATTATGTGGAGTCTGGCCTGTGGATTTGTTACCCCTACATGTTAACATGAGCCTACATGTACATGTAGGTGTCTTGTCAAACTCTTGTTGACACTGAATTGACACTTTTTACTTGTCCTAGTATTGATGTTGCAATTGAGATCTATCACCTTGAGGTTCAGAACTACAATGTAGACATTTGGTTTGGACTGGATTTGTTAACTAGATGCTGCGGTGCAGCCATAAATTTGCTTCCAGCAAGATAGTCCTACCAAAATGTTAAACTCAGTTTTGAACTTCAATACATGCCAATTTGTTTTTGTACTTTTTTGAGCTTTTCCATTCTCATATAAATATAACAAATATAGTAAGAACAATATAGAAGGGACAAATAATGATCTGGGTATCAGGCTGGTTTGAAATTCATGATTAATGATGATAGTATTTTGACTAAAGTGTATGAAAATGGAAAACTTTTCTACATGTTTTATGTTGTTATTTTGCCTAATATTTTAGTTTCTTCTTTTTCCCCAATTTTTGGTCATTTTCTTCCTGTTCGTGCCGTTGGCCACTGAGATGGAGACGATTGATGTTTCAGTTTGAGTATGAACAAAGGATGGATCAGGTGGTATACACTCGAAAATACAAAATAAAATACATACACATGCTAAAGTTCGGGTTCGACTCCCGGGCTGGGCTATGGTATGCTTTCCACAAGTATGCCACTCAAACTTGGAAAAGGGACATTTGCCCAGTTGTCCCACTTTAGCATTCACTTGCAATAATATCCATTAAAATATAAGTTAAAGAACAGTAAACAGTTTTATTTCATATCACACAACTACACGTTATTCCACACAATAATGTAGTTCATGTATTCACATTTATTTATTTAACTTTACACATGAATGAAAATATGCATTTATAGTATTTAATTGAAATTTTAAATTTCCAACATCAATGAAAAATTACTTGTTTACACTGTTTTCAGAAGTATTAAACTCAGATATTGGTGTTTTCCAGACCTGATCACCAACCAAGGTTCATCAACTGTGCCAGCACCAACAGCACAAAAGCCATCTACCAGCACTAGTATCTGGTCCAAGGGAGCCCAGCTGTCGCCCACCAAGATGAAAATGAAGAACATGATCATCAATTTGCGGACGCAGCTGTGCAGATTGCGTAAAATAGTGCCAAAACAAATTGTAAAAAAAAAAGTGGAGTCAGAAAAAAGTAAAGTTGAAAAACTTATATCAGAAATATCTGAATATATCAGTGGTCCAGCTCTTGAGTTCTTTGCCTCCCAGTTGAGGATGTCTCGTAGAAAAAACAAAGGGAAACGCTGGACACCTCAAAATAAGTCACTTGCACTAACACTGTTGCACTCAAGTCCAAAGACTTACAGAATATTGCGAAAAGTGTTCCACATGCCCAGTGTGAAAACTCTGAGGAATAGTCTGAAACCGTTGCAGGTATATCCTGGTTTCAGTCAGCAGGTCTTTGACGCATTCAGACATAAAGTAGATGGTATGTCAGAGAGGTCAAAGGTGTGTACTTTGGTGTTTGATGAGATGGCCATCAAGGAGAATGTGAGTTACGATAGTGGGCGTGATGAGATCGAAGGTTTGGAGGACTTCGGTTCAGGTGGCAGAACCAAATATGTAGCTAATCATGCCACAGTTTTCATGGTTCGTGGTTTGGCAGAGAAGTGGAAACAACCACTCGGTTATTTCCTGTCGAGCGGCCCAATAGCTTCTGTCCAGCTCCGTAACCTCCTCTTGCAATGCCTAGACAAAGTCAAGTCCCTTGGTTTGATGGTGAAGGTGATTGTGTGCGATCAGGGGTCAAACAACAGGTCGGCATTAGAGACACTCATGGGGGTGACATCTACGGAACCTTTCTTTGTTCACAATGGTGATCGAGTTCTGGTCATGTACGACCCCCCACATTTGCTGAAGAGCATACGCAACAACTTCAAGAACCATGGTTTTCGAGTTGGAGATGATGAGGTGAAATGGGATGTTATCGAGAACCTGTATGCAATCGACTCGAAATTTCCCATCAGGATGGTTCCAAAGTTGACCAGGAAACATGTCAAGCTCCCCCCATTTAGTCAGTTGAGAGTCAGGTTGGCGACGCAGGTTTTGAGTCACTCGGTGGCAGCAGCTATTTCAACACTTGTGGCCCTCAAGTCGATGGAAGGTGATGCCATGCCAACAGGTTATTTTGCAGAGAGATTCGACCAGTTGTTTAATTGCTTTAACAGCTCCTCTCCGTCCAGTGCACAGAAGTTCCGTTATGCTCTGTCGGCCTCGTCCAAACATTGGTCATTTTTGGAGGAGTCTTTGGCTTGGTTGGACACAGTGAGGTCCCTGGGTAGTCGGCAGCCCCCTTGTCTCAAGGGCTGGAAAATGGCGATCCGTGCTTTACAACTTCTATGGGCAGACCTGCACCAGAAACACGGATTTCTGTACCTGAACACAAATCGCCTCAACCAGGATTGCATAGAAAACTTGTTTTCTGTCATTCGTGCAAAGGGCATCAACATGGACAATCCCGATGCATCTCAGTTCAGGGCTTCTTTCAAACAGGTCATGGTCGATAGGATTCTGGTCACCAGTGACTCTGCAAACTGCGAGGATGATATGGATGACTTCTTGTTTAAGATGTGCAATGCTCCAGTTTCGCAGGCTCGTTCTCTGGTTTTTGAGGCTTCTGGTCAGGGCATGTCAGACTCCGAAGTTGTTAGTCTATCTCCTCAAGGGCAGGAAGTTTTGTTGATAGAGGAGGAGAATATCATGGTGTACATTGCAGGGTATGTTGTCAGGAAGCTCTGCATAAAGGTTTGCCCAAGTTGCCAGGATCGGTTGAAGGGCGAGGCTGATGCTTCAACACAAGAGACATTTCTGCTCAATAAGCAGCTGTCTGGTACAAAGTCTGGGCTGGTGTCTCCTAGCAAGGCAGTGGTTGACATGTGTCAGGCATGTGAGGTGGTCTTCCGTCAGGTTGTTGGTGACATTTTCCATATCAGCCAGGTCAGATCCAGGATTGTGAACTGTCTGTCCAAAGATGTGGACAATGGCCTGGTGTGTTCCACATGCAAAACTGGCATGAGGTTGTTCAAGCTTTTCACAAACATCCGGTTGCACCATCTGTTGAGAGAAAACAACAGGTCTTTTGTATCAGGTGAAAAGCGAAAGAACAGGAAAACCATAAAATTTTCTCACATGTAAATATTCATTGAGTCATTTACAGAGCCAGTGAAAAGAATGCAAGAACAAAAAGACCAAAAAAAATCAAATGAATGAGTGAATAGAAATTAAATAAAAAAAGAAAGAAAGAAGAATGACAGTGAGCCTGTTAAAAATAACAGGCAGAACAGAAAATACCAAAAAAAAAATCATATGTATGAGTGAAGAAAAGAAATAATAAAAAATACAGTAAATCCCTGTTTACAATAACAGGCCATTTATCAGTTCATATATCAAGTGAGAAAAGCAAAAACAATATTCACATATGTGCATGAAAAGTGTGAAAAGAACAAAGTGAAAAGAGAGAACAGGAGGGAAAAACTGAGTGATTTGCTGATGCATTGTACATGTATTCATTATCATTTTTTTGACACAACGTATTAAAATTGTTCATGATTCCAAGAAACATGTATTATGATGTATAGTCAATCATTTACTAGAATGTTGATAAGCATGATAAGTCATGATGGATGGTTTGCCAGTGTTATCGATGTGGTAAAAGACATAATGTATAAATAATTTGGATCCAGGAAATGTTTGCATCATGATTTATTGCCACCCGGTAGTGTAAGTGTTACACTAATTAAATCATTACTCAATGTTAGTCTTATGTCAGTCAAGGCCAGTAATATCAACAATGTCGTTTTATTGCCAATGTCATAATGTTGCTAAAGTCGTTTTGAATATTAAATAAACACTCGGCCATTATGTTTTTTTTTTCAACGTATGGCAATTATTTTTGGACAAGATTTCAGCATTTACCATGTTTACCAGTAAGTTGAATTCGACTGCGTTGATGCTTGTAACCTTGTAAATATTATATGTGCCTAAAAAGAGAGAATTCTAATCTTTGAAAATTTCTGGTGTAAGTTTGACCAGAATATTTTTGGAGATGTGCGCTGTTCAAAATTTGTGGCAATGTGTGTCTACATGTATAAAGTCTATACATGAACATATGTAATGGTGTTACCCATTTAAACAAAGAAAAAAATCAACAAAGCTGCACATTCGATGAAACTATTGTACATAAATTACTCATGATCTATCTGAATGACATTTCTCATACGACTCGTATATAGCACAATTATGCATTCCAATAAAACATGAATTCCGCAAACGTATTGTTATTTGAATATTCTTCTTGATCGAATTGTGAATAACTACATTTGCTGTATAAAAGCAATGAGTATTTGTACTCTGTAGGGCCCTCCGTGTAATGCACTAGGTGGTAGGCATAATAGTAGATGGGGTACCCCCCCCCCCCCCCCGTTGAGGCTGCCTGTTAGCATAATAGACAGTAAAGTGTATGTATGACAAAACTGACATGAGCAGGATGAGCGTTGAAAGGATTTGAAAAGCACAATTCATTTGTAAAAATCATCAAATGATAAAATTTTAACATAATTATGCGGTAATGATATAATAATCTTTAATGTATAACTATAAATATCTTACACGACATACGTTTTTCTGTAGGTTTTTTCATGTGATCAGCTGGTGTAAAGCTGGCGGTCGAATCCCTATTATCGCCCATCATATTGGCAAGTCCTCGCATTTTTCTTCTGTCACCGAAGTTACACTCTTTCAAAATCAAACCTATTTATCAAAAAACAATTCAAGTATCCATATTACCTTAGCTAAACCAGATTCTTCCTCGTTTGCATACAACTTTTTGCGTTTTTCTCATGTGTTTCACGACATCAAAACATGAAAAAATCAATGTTTCTCAACACGCCGCGAACGCTTGGCGGCGCCACTGCATGCGCCATTACGAAACCCCCATAGGCGATGTGGGGAGTTTCCCATCTTATTGAGTGTAATATTATTGAGTGTAATATTTTTGGTTTCACTGTGTATATCATAGAGATGAAGTGGTTGGGTCTCACTGTGCATATAAATTATTAGAGATGAGTGGATGGGTCTCACTTTGCCTAATATTTCAGAGATGCATCCAGTGGTGCTCTTCATATTTTTTGCACTCTGCCATCCGATATTCGAGTTAAACCTAGTCCTATCTCTGAGACTGCGGAAACAAGTTAAACCCACTATTGATGTTCCGTTCATTGGCATTGTATGTGAAAGTGAAGGATCCCGCGCTTGAGCATAGCGAAGCCCGGGCCTCGCTATGCATTGGCACAGTGAGCCCAGTGGTGCTCGCCAGGTAGTCATCCTTTCATCGATGTATACCCTTCTCTTGCATTCTGGGAACGTCAATTTCCATCGGCTCCGCCATTTTGGGACCTTTCTAGATAATTTGAACATTTACGTTATTTTCTCAAACCTAGCACATCGATTCATGCCTCATATATCTGTGGAATAGTCAAAGTTTCCCATCAATTCGAGAGATTTTATGTCAAGGACAAAGAAAATCCTCATTTGAAGTAGGTATCTAAACGTTTACATGTCAAAACGTGGGTCGATAGGTTGGCACGAAACCTCCATGAAAAAGTCAGCACATAGACATGTAGAGGGTTGGGGGCTTCGCCCCCAACGCTCTAATGTCAAAAACTCAATTTCGAGCACCTGTCACCGTTTTGACACGCTCAAATGAAATTTCGTCATTTTACGTAATCACGTTTTTTACGTCCACATTGAGCAGAGTTGGACATCCTATTATAGACGATCCTTGGTACAACTGGACCGTTCATGATTCAGCTGTACAGTACAGCGTTCCGATGACGTAAATGTCAATGTGAGTAGAATAGACAAACAAAATTGAAAGCTCACTCCTGGCTCTCGTGATCAACATTTTCACAGAGTTCGTGTCATTCGGTTGATATCAGTTATCCTAACCACAGTGCGCAATCAGTTTGCAGATTTGGTCACTGGAGGTGGTGCTTTTCTGCAAATTTCGCGGAAAACAGGCAAGGTAAATTTTAGACTGTTCAGTTTGGTGATGTGAATGCATACTAAATTCGGAGAACTACTCAATAGAATACTGTAGTTACGTTCAATATACTCAAAACGGATTATTAGCGGCGATCAAACAACATGACAGCAGATAATTTTTGATGCAGAGCGAGCACAATGTAAACATTCTCCATTTATCACCCGTTTCACACCCAAACGTATCAATTACTACGTTATATTCGACTGTGTCACGCATCAAATTTGACATTAGATGAGCGATTCAACACTTTATCGTAAGCACACGACACGCTAGAATCATGGGGGTTCCTCTGATTTTGACAAAATCTATTTGTTTTTGTGGTTTGCCGAGTCCCATATGAGATGCAGATCTGACCCACTAGGCGATGCATCATTGACCCACAAGGGGATGAAGAGATGTACCACTATTTCGGTCCATGAAATTCGTTTTTCTTTGTACAAAATCACCAATTTACTACTTTCATGTTTTACTACTTTTCCTAATTCAAAACTTCTAGAATGGAATAGTACACGAATAAACGTGTCATCGAATATTAGTGTGTTAAATATAGCAATAAACTTGCATGTGATGGTTATCGTGGTGCATAATGTTGAGAAGTCTCATTAACAGTTCAGGAACGCGTCAAAGATCACAATGGAAGATCAAATAGCCTGAGGATATTGTGACTACAAGTCACATCATGCGTTTTCAGTATAAGAGCATTTTATTGATCATCACCCAGAACACTGGGTAAAAATGAGAGTACCACAGTTGTGTGAACAGAGTGGACGGACCATTCAAGGTGCACTCAAAGACATATGGAGTTTCAGGGGACTCATTACAGAACAAAATATATTCTGTAGAGGAGGAACTCTCCGTTAACGTGAGTGCATTGACTATAACTCCTGGGAAGAGTCCAGCAGCCAAAAAAAAGCAGTTCATGATGAAACAAAATCATTGAAGAAGAAAAATTTATTCGGAAACAGTTATGATGATGCAGGCAAATCTCATACTTCCTTCACTACCCAGGACGAAGAGTTACAGGCAATTGTCGAAATGTTACCAGAGATTTTTTTCTTTTTTGGTGTTCACCACGATAACCATCACTTGCAAGTTTATTGCATTATAACAAACTTAGATTTAATGACACGTATATTCGTGTACTATTCTATTCTAGAAGTTTTGAATTAGGACAAAATAACATGAAATAAGTGAATAGGGGATTTTCTACGAAGAAAAACGAATTTCATGGACCGAAATAGTGGTACATCTCTTCATCCCCTTGTGGGTCAATGATGCATCGCCTAGTGGGTCAGATCTGCATCTCATATGGGACTCGGCACACCACAAAAACAAATAGATTTTGTCAAAATCAGAGAAACCCCCATAGTTCTAGCGTGTGCTTAAGATAAAGTGTTGAATCGCTCATCTAATGTCAAATTCGATGCGTGACACAGTCGAATATAAAGGAGCAATTGATACGTTTGGGTGTGAAATGGGTGATAAATGGGGAATGTTCACATTGTGCTCGCTCTGCATCAAAAATTATCTGCTGTCATGTTGTTCAATCGCCGCTAATAATCAGTTTTGAGTGTATTGAACGTAACTACAGTATTCTATTGAATAGTTCTCCGAATTTAGTATGCATTTACATCACCAAACTCAACAGCCTAAAATTGGACTTGCCTGTTTTCCATGAAATTTGCCGAAAAGGACCACCTCCAGTGACCAAATCTTCAAACTGATTGCGCACTGTGCTAACGGTAGGAAATAGTTTCCCATAGGAGACCGCACCCCCTGTTCGCGGCACAGCGGTAAATAAATTCTTGACGTTATCGGTTTACAATTCTTGGCGTTATGTTGGAAATTCTTGACGATATGGGTATGATTCTTGATGGTATCGCTTTGTATATCCCCGGAAAGGACTGGAAATGCATTAAATAATTATAAAAAGCTGATATGGAACAATTATTAATAATGAGGGAATCTACATGCATGCATTCCCATTTCTGCATGGCGCTAAATTATCGGCGTTATCAATTACGTAAAGCATGACGAACTAACGTCAAGAATACCGAACTTTTCATTGCTGGCTGGAAACGACTGACAATTATGTTTAATTTATAATCTGGGCATTGACCCTTCCAGTCCTTATTCATAGATTAGCTGCCATTATATTTAAGCTCAAATTGAGTTCATATCTGATTCATTATATGGGAATAAACTGCATCTATTACATTCAAATAGCTAGAGGCATTATTTTCAACGTTTTCGATATTTCATTGGCTTATTGGGATGTCGTAATGCTTCCTCAAACACATAACTCGAATATATATTCACCCTTTTCCCAATTACCTGAGCGAAATGAGTTAATTCATGCTATAATCGCGAAAGAACAAAACACAAAAATAACGTCAAAAATTTCGCACATAACGTCAAGAATTTCGCACATAACGTCAAGAATTTAGAACCGAAAACGTCAAGTCTCAAACAAATCTGCAACACATCTTCACAGTGTCTTAGTTTGCTCGTTGTCATGCAATGTATTACTGTTTGACGTAGACGTGACCCCTGACATATTGACGTGCGGTAAACCCCTCGGGAACGGACACCCCATGGCTATGGTCGCCACCACAAGGGAAATCTCGGAATCTCTCAAGGATTTCTCTAGCACGGTGCAGATCACGTTTTCTCGTGTAACAATGCAGACATATAGGCCTACCTAATAACAACATTGCTAACTTATCATATTTGTTACTCATCACATAAAACTCATGAATTCCTGTTCGACAGTATGGAGGTAATCCAGTGTCCTGTGCGATAGGCGTTGCTGTTCTGGACGTGATACAGAATGAACAGCTCCTGTGTAGTGCGAAGTCTGTAGGTCGTGTGTTGTTGGAAGGCCTGAGAAGTATCCAGAAACGACATGCTATCATGGGCGATGTCAGGTATGTTGCATAAATTTCAACGTAAATGGCATTCCTACCACATGGTTTTGTTCTCTGTCTGTTCGTACATGTGTGGTTAATATATGTACAGAGGCAGTGGACTCGTGATCGGTATAGAAATAGTCACTGATCGGAAGAGCCGGACTCCTTCCAGAGAAGCTGCAGAACTTATATCGTACAAGTGAGTAGACTGCTACCAGAACGACGAGTCAGAGATCCAAATTACAATGAATAGCTACATGTATGTTGATATGCTTGTGCATAATTGATACAGACTCAAACAGCGTAAGATCCTGATAGCGAATGACGGGCCAGAGAAGAACGTATTGTTCCTGACGCCACCATTGTGTTTCACATGTGAGAACGCCCACAACGTCACACGGGCACTGGACGAGGTGGTGGGGGAGGTGGAGAGCGGGAGGGGGGCAACGAGGGAGGAGAGTCTCACTGGACTGGATCTAGTCAGCAACTCAGATATCTTCCCTTACCACCTAACCAAACTGGAGTCAGACTCGCAAAACATGGAAGAGGGTGACAAAGATTACCCGCAACCTAAAAGAACCAAATACGATGATGTGGATTGAATCTACATTTGGAAAGTGTGACCTCTCAAGAATTCTCAAGATTACGCTGCCTCGTTTGGCTACAACTAATACCGGGTGCAGCGGTGTCCTTTTTATTGGAATCATCTATCGACATCATTGAATAATATTGCATGCATTTAATTCGTACATATAAAAATAAATTCCTTGTGAGATGTCCATCAAACTATGGATTGGGAATGACTTAAACTTCAGGGTGGGGGTGGAGTGGGTCGGGGTCGGGTGACAAATCCACTGATGACATTGCATAATTATATTTACGTATTGGAATCACGTGATATAATGTCGCTGTATTGATCATGTTGATATCAATGTGCACACAGGAAGCCATTGCTCGGGACTTCCGTGTTGTTTGGCTACAAACAATCAGTGATCACCTCACCTTTTTAAAAACTTTTTTATTTTACATGTAAGTGCATTACAGACTGTTTTGGGAAAACAATCACTTTTATATTACATTCGTCATGAGAAACACATCATCGTTATTTATCCACGTGCGTCATGAATGTTGGGTGTATTTGTTTTATTACAACGTGAGTTGTTTGTGACATTTGAATGGAATGTAATAAAAACTATTTTCGTTGTCTGAATAAATTGACAATTGGCATTGGTTCATTCATATCTACTTTACGGAACAGCTGATGATGCTGAATAGTATATTTATACAGTAATCAATCAATATTCAATATACAGGTACTTCACTATCGATTGTATACACGAATTTTAGAGGGTAGTCTAACCCATAAACAATTATACACGGTCGCAATACAATGTAGCACACTAGTATTGTGTTTCAGATTTAGCGATTAGCTTCTTCATTGTGTGAATTTTACCATCCATATTTTACATTAACGGATGTCTCCATTCACAAACACGTGGTTAGCATGGAAGAACATAATGTCATACTTACATTATCATACTGTCATACTAGGATAACTTCAATAGTGTTTCGATATTTTCTAAAATTAGAATAATCTTTTCTAAAATTGGAATTTTATATCAATACTAATAGGCCACTTGACGAATGAACAATTGAACCATTTGCTCTATGATTAAACTGTGATCGATCATTTGTCATCTGGTACAACTGGGCCGTTCATGATCCAGTGTCACAGTACAGCGTTCCAATAACGTAAATGTGAGTAGAATAGACAAACAAAATTGAAAGCTCACTCCTGGCTCTCGAGATCAACATTTTCACAGAGTTCGTGTCATTCGGTTGATATCAGTTATCCTAACGGTAGGAAATAGGTTCTCATAGGAGACCGGCCCGAATATGGACCAACGAAAAAGACGGATGGACGTTCAACCCCAGTACGATGTGCTGATTATGGCAAGCCATATTACTCTTAGTATTCCTACTCCATTTGGCGAGGCTCCAGCGAAATGATTTGGCATGAGTACCTTGGTAATAAGCTTCTTGGATATCAAACAGCGCATAATTTAGGACAAATCCATGTGTGAGTTAAGACCTGTTCCATAGATTACAGTAATAGTTGGAATTCAAAGCCATCCTAAATATATTATTTAATGGAAGATCGACTATATAAGCTGAAATAATGGCAATTAGTCCCAGACTCAGGTTGTAAGCGTATTATATCCTGAAATATGGTCGTGACATAGATCCACCCTTCTCCAGTGTAGGCTACATGTACATGCATTAAGGTCGTAAACCTGAAACCTCAAATGATCATTTTGCCACAAAACCTCAAATGATAATTTTTTCGCCCATAAATTTGTTTTGGGCGTTGGATGAATTTGAAACTGCATTCGCTCCATTTGCATAACGACATTTTTTCACCAAATGTCGCACTTGTATCTGTAAAACTGAAAAAAAAATCTACTCCAATGTTAAATTTCACCTCAAATATGAAATGTGTGAGTCTGAACATAATTTGACAAGTTGTTCAATGTTTTTATTGCACAGTGCTTTGGAACTTGTGAAATTCATAGTATTTGCAGATGACACGAATGTTTTTTATTCAGGAAAAAGTCACTTAGAAGTGATAAATGTACTTAACAGTGAACTAATTTATCTCAGTGTATGGTTTAAAGTGAACAAACTTTCTCTAGATATAAATAAAACAAATTATATGATTTTTGATTATAACATGAAAAGTATCAATCAGGAAATATTTATTGATGGTGTTAAAATCGATCGAGTTCATAACACTAACTTCTTAGGGGTACAAATTGATGACAAATTGTCTTGGATTTATCATGTAAACACTGTTTGTTGTAAAGTATCAAAAACACATCTGTATTGTACAAAGTTAAGCATATATATTCAATTGTATTGCACCTTGATTTTACCTTACTTAAATTATGCAAGTGAAAATTCGGGTAACACATTTGTCTCTATATTAACAAAATTGTCATTATTACAAAAACGTGCCGTACGAATTGTTGATAAAGCTGAATATAGAGCACATACAGACCCAATTTTTGTTAAATATAGGTGCCTTAAGTTCCAAAATGGAGCTAATTCAAAAACTTTGATTCTGGTTTTTGAAGCTCACAACAAATTAAATATTGCCTGTTAAAATTTTAAAAAAATATTCACTGACAATCATCAAGTCCATAATTATAATACACGGTCAAGTGCCAATGGAAATTTCAATGTGAAATATTGTAGAACTAAAACCCGCTCCATGACTGTCGGTATTAAAGGTGTAAAAATGTGGAATAATCTAGACAAAGAACTACATAAATTTCAATCTGTAAAAACGTTCAAAAGTAAACTCAAACTGTTATACCGGTACGTCAAATAACTAGCATTTTTGTTATTCTAGTAGACCTATAGTATATAGATGTTGCGAATAATTGGTTTAGGAGTTACCTTTCTGATAGGTATCAATATGTGGAATTAAATAGCGATAAATCAAAATTCTTAAAAGTGATTCACGGTGTACCACAAGGATCCATTTTGGGGCCCCTGCTTTTTATCATATATGTGAATGATTTTCCGAAGTCCACATCACTAAATATGTTCTCCTTTGCTGATGATACAACACTATATACTTTTGGCAAAAATTTAAATGACACTTTTCAATTAGGCAACGATGAACTACAAAGAATACACAAATGGCTAAATAGCAATAAACTATTCCTCAATATAACTAAAACTAAGTATATGATATTCTCTCCAAATCACCAATACACAAAGCCTAATAATCTACAGCTGTGCATTGAAAATCACAAATTAATCTACCATTCAAGTCATAATGTAAATCAACCACCCTTGAAATTTTTGGGTATCATCTTGGACGATAACTTGACCTGGAAATCACACATAAAAATGCTATGTTCCAAAATATCAAAAACACTATATTTTTGTAGCAAAGTGAAAAGGGTACTACCATTGCATTGTCTACGCGCCCTGTACAACACCTTAATTCAGTCATTTCAATTACGGTATCTTAGCATGGGGTAACAGCATACATCTCACAAATTTACTCAAACTACAAAAGAAAGCTATTAGAATAATACATAACTCAAAATATAGAGCGCACACAAACCCACTCTTCAAATCCAGCAATATTCTAAAAATTGATGATTTATATCACTTCCAGTGCACTTTGTTTGTATTCGATTACTTGAATGATAGACTACCAATCTCTTTCAATACTTTTTATGATAAACCCAGACCAAACACTCGCAGAGTAAACTATCTTCACACACATATCGCTCGAACAAATTTCTCTAGGTCATTGCCACATCAACACATTGCAAATATATGGAATAATCTTAAATCGAATGTCAAGTTGATCACTTCCCTCACTGCACTAAAGAAATCTTTGAAATCTGATTATTTTTGTATGTATGGGAACGAGATTTCTTGTAGCAACCCTCATTGTTTAGAATGTAACATTCATTCAACTGCAAGAATAGATCCAACTGTTTCACCAATCCAAATCTAAAATAAAATCTAAATTGTATCTAAATTGTACTGAATTCGCTTTCTTTTCATCTGGTCTAACCTGAGACCACGCCTGATATAATCTTATAATCTTAGCGTCTTTGTGTTCTCTGTGGTCTCACCCTGCCTGCCGGCATCCTTTCTTCTCCCCGGGTGACCGATGTCAAGATGGAAGCCCGCTCTGCTCGGCACCACGCGACTGGTCGGCTGGCGTTATGCGGGTTCAGGTGGATGACTTGTGTAGCAATGGATATGTTTTCTCGCTTTTATTATGTCTTGTTCCTTGTTTCTTGTTCTTTTTTCCCTTCGTCTTTAAAGGCCGTGCAGGAAGACAGCCTATTGTGGCTATGCACGGCCTCAACAACATTGTATATTTTGTGTTGTTGGAAATAAACATTATTATTATAGCATTTCACCCGACATTTGGTATTGAGCTGTTACTATAATGGTACTAGTATTGATCAGTATTATCTATTTACTTGCTACAACTTTACTTTTTATTTTGTCATGTAGCCTATCTTTATCTGAATTTTTATCTTTATTGGTTTTGTAGCCTACATGTGTACTTAAAGATATTGTAATTTTTAATTTGGGAATTGCAACGTTATAAGACTTGGCTTCTATGCATTTCCTTTCAAAGTCCAAGCCTATATTTTATGTAGGCCCTACGTGTAACTCTATGGAATTGCACTTGTCAATGTTGATGTTGAAATAAAGTTGAATTGAATAAACTTAAATTGATGTTGAAATAAAATTGAATTGAATAATTTGAATTGAATCAGACTTACACCTGTACAACAGTCTTCTGACTCGGAAATGTTACAATCGATATAATCCCCCCATTGACTTATTCCAGTATACCGATCGTGGGACCTCCCGAAATTGTTAGATAGGGGCAGATCCAGGATTTGGGTCTAGCGCTGAAGGGCCCCAAAAGCAAAAGTCCCTTTTCTGTGGTAACTTCGATCTTGGCCTCTCCTGAATATATAAATTTCACATACACTCACTATCTCCCTCTTCTCAAACATATTTTAACATTGTTTTATTTTCGGGGACTAGGTTTTAAAGCAGGCATCGATCCGTCTACCGAATCCAGGCCATTGTGGGTCAAACCTTAGGTCTAACATTGGGGGTAGGCCCTATATCTGCTTGCCAACCTTTTTAGCTTTAAAGATAAACATCTGATATTTATTGTGGAAAATGGTTCATGCGAATGAAAAATATAAATAATAATTTTCAAATTGGTCCGGTCATCCAAAACTTTACAGTATGGGATCTATATATATCAATCGCGAATCCGAACGCGCATTTCAACAAAACATAGTCAAAGAGCTTTCCGGCTCGATCATCGTGAAGCAAGAACGAAACATACAGCCAGGAAAATGGAAGGCCGAAAAAAGAAATCCGAAGGAGGTTCGAGAGAAAACCAATGCACAATTATTCAACGTTCTATAGTGTTTGATGAAGTAAATTATGTGGCAAATTAATACAGTAGAAATCAATATTGAAGTTTGAAAATAGAATCTAGATTTTACCAGGTAGAATCTAGATCTAGATCTGATTATTTTTATAGATTTCGGACGTTATGATTTTTCTAACTCGTTTACACTGTTTTTCTCTGATAACTTTGCGATGCTAGATGTTATCTTTCCATAACTTCGCATACTTCACTCAGGAGTCAAACGGCAATTTTCTACCAAATTTCAGACTTCTATCGCAAAAATTGAAGAATTTGGCAATCTACCCCAATGTTAAATTTTAGGTGAAACGGGATCTTGAGAATATGTCATGAACATTTTCGAGGATTCAGTCTCGATTCAGGATTCAGGATTCAGGATTCGAAGTATTCTTGTAATTTGGGACGAGAAGACACATTGGGATGTATTCTACACAAACATGTTTATTTTAAAAGATTGCACCGCTACAAAACCGAGCAAATGCACAAAACTGTGTGAGGACTCTGAAAATAAATGACAGGGCTAAATTTAACATTGAGGTAGATTGCCAACTTTTCCAATTTTCGCGATAGAAGTCTGAAATTTGGTGCATAATTGCCGTTTGACTCCCAAGTGAAGTATGCCAAATTATAGAATGATATCATTTAGCATCGCAAAAATATCAGAGAAAAACAGTGTAAACGAGTTAGAAAAATCAGAGTATAATACATTATCACTGGCAATCAGTGTCAATGTGTTATAAATTTCAATGTCTCCAAAATATAGACTAAAACATTAAAATGGTGTTGCTACTTTAACTGAATGAGACTCGTCATAATGTATCGGGAGTGACTGCAGGACCTATATTTCACGAGAATGGCCTAAATAGCCCTGGAACAGTGTTACACTAGTCTACTACAAGCTATCCATCTTGCCGAGTCCAAAAATTATCGAACTAATGTAATTTTAGTTCACCAGACCTTCGATAACTTATTGGTGTGGCGTTGCGTCAATTTTTCGTTTTCGGCGATATCTCGGAAACGGTGAGCGTAGAGCGAAATGGACGTTATTTTCGGATTCGTAACCCTAGACAAACATATCTATGCGGTATTATGGATGAACTTGGACCTTGACCTAAAATTTATTTGCCGAGTCGTCATTTTTCATTTTTGGCCACAACTCGGAAATGGTGCGTCGTAGAGCGAAACTGACGTTATTTTCAGACTCGTCGCCATAGACAAACATGTCTAAGGGTGTATTAGGGATGACTTTGACCTTGACCTGAAATTTTTTTTTGACCTGAAATTTTTTTTCGTCGCCATAAACAAATGTCTGAGGAGTATTATGGATTAACTTTGACCTCGACTCAAATTTTTTTGCTGAGTCGACATTTTTCAGTTTAGTCGATATCTTGGAAATGGTGTGTCGTAGAGCCCATGGTAAACATGTTATAAATATTACAAGAATTATACCTGGTGCAAAGCACCAGATCTCCCCGGAAAAAAAAATTCAATAATGCACTCATTTCTAGCACGTAATGTTTTCAATTCAATTTCGTGCGCACATACGATGTCCATGCAGGACGAATACAATTAGTAGTTCATATGAATAGTAGTTCCTGATCGAGTACGCCCATCAAAAATAGCAAGGTGTTTATAAAATTCAGCACCGTTTTCAATTTCTGATGTCTGATGTAAATTCCTAATGTCCGGTGTTTCGTGACCCAACATCAGTCAAAATGTCTGATGATTGCTCCAGAAGGACCAGATGGCATCATTGCATATCGCGGTTAAAAATCGATCAAATTTTGTTGTTTCCGTATATATTCAATTGCCCGATCCATGGTC
Source organism: Terebella lapidaria (assembly GCA_949152475.1). Lineage (NCBI taxonomy): Eukaryota > Metazoa > Annelida > Polychaeta > Terebellida > Terebellidae > Terebella > Terebella lapidaria. The sequence goes on from OX424555.1 coordinate 78,297,895, forward strand.
TGATGTAAAAGGGAAATGTCTGATGTTAGGCAGTTTTACATCAGAGTCAATTTATGTGAACACTGTATGTATTTATTCTCAAATCCAGCCGACACGCTAATGTTCACGTAAATCGGGGATAGTGACGAAAATTTTGCTCCATTCGACGAAAATATTCGTCAGATTATATTTATTAACTGAATTATTTACGTCGAGCTTTGTAGAACACACGTTCAAAGTATTTTCTCTTGGATACCAGGTTTTTCCCCCAGTCGAAGAGTATTTCCCCTATGGGAATCTCAGAGAGCGTTTAAGAAGTCTCCCCTATGGGGAGACAATAGATTAGTTTTAACACCGAAATGCCTCCAAGGCATCTTTAGGCCTTCACGTCTAGTTTAAGTAACAGTTCACTCATTCATACTAACAGTTATTTCATTCATAGTTAGAGTTCAATCATTCATTTATGGCAATTCATCCATTCATTCAGTTCAGTCGATTTACGGTATTGTAGCAGTAAAGTCATATATAAAATACGTGTATCGGTATATTTCAGACAGATCCAAAGGATATGAGAAGAGAGCCATCAGGCGATCGATACGTGCCTTGCATACTGCAGTATCCCAGAATGACTTGCCAAAGGTGCGGGAACTAATTACTCCAGATCTTGATGTAAACTTTCACTACGGCGGACAAACAGCCTTGCAGATTGCTGTCCTGAATGGTCATGTGGACATCTGTGAAGAACTCATCAAGCACGATGCAGATGTCAATAAATATAATGCGGAGGAGAATACTCTGCTCAATATGGCTGTATGGAAAGGCTACCGTGATATTTGCAAGTTACTGGTGGACAGTGGAGCCGACTTAGACACTCAGAACAACCATGGGTCCTCACCCCTCAACACAGCTGCTTACATTGGAAATGCTGATATCGTAGAACTACTGGTGCAGACTGACTGTGATCTCAACAGTTCCAACACCAGAAGTCGATCGCCTCTGATCACAGCAGCTTGGAAGGGCTGGAGCCAGGTCGCCAAAACACTGATCAAATCAGACTGTGAGCTCAACTTGACTGACAATGAGAGGAGAACTGCTCTGATCGTCGCAGCTGAGAAGGGACATGCAGAAATTGTGTCAGAGCTAATTGCTGCAGGTTTGTTTGGAAGAAAACACCATTATTATAATTTGTACTCATGACAATTATTGCCTCTTTTATGTATATTCGGATGATGTTCCTGATATTACATAGAAATTTTCATTACCTGTTTCCTTTTAGAATGCGATCTGAATGCCAGAGAGAAGTATGGGTGCACAGCACTACTGATAGCTGCCAAAGAAGGACATCTGAAGGCGGTGGAGCTTCTGGTTGACTCGGGGGCTGACCTCGATGCAGTGGACACTAGAGGTTGCTCTGCTCTTATTGGTCAGTGCAGCAATAGATTCCAATTTCCACACTGATATCGGTAATACATGGCCAGTTGTTCTTTTTGCATTCTTACTTAGAATCTTGATTTTCATATGGAGCAGAAGCTGTAAAGAATGAACATCTGGACATCGTGAAGCTCCTGACCAAAGCTGGATGTAAAGTGAACCTTCAAGAAACAGAAACAAAGCAAGCGGCAATACATGCAGCTGTGCGCTTAGGTGACTGACTCTCATGCTTGTTTACTTGGTATAACTGATATGGATGGAATGTGCATTAGGTTCATTTATTGATCATGTTAATACCAACTACTCATATGTGTGTGTGTGTGAATAAATCTGCTCCTACAATGCTGATTTATAAGTACCTAACTTTATATTTTGTGTTACTTGGTACATTCCAGCAACGCAGTTTTTTGGCCCCAAAGACAAGTACACGGAGCTAGTTCAGGTGTTGATAGACGCGGGTTGTGACGTGAGTCTGACGGACTCGGCCGGATGGTCGCCTCTTTATCAGGCAGCGTTCGGGGGCGAGGCAGGTAAGTCTATTCCACTTATCCATGTCCACACTTTGGAATGTACCCAGTCAATGAGGAAATGACTTCCATTGTGCAGATATTGTTGAGCTGTTGCTGCGGGAGAAAGCCCCAGTAACAATGCAGACATCTGATGGAAACACAGTCCTACATGCAGCTGTCATCTGTAACAAACCACAAGTCATCGACATGGTATTGAAAGCAGGTAGGATTGATGTCATCGCAGTGACATATTACACTAATATTACATGAGAGTCCATAGATCACTTCAAGTGGTAGTTTTGAGAATATCCATACTATTAGACAAGCAAATTTACGTTCCAGGTTGTGGAGTGAACACGCCAAACAAGAAGAATGAAATTCCACTCTACACTTGCATGAAATATCGATCCAGGATAGAGGTATGATATCTCAGTCTGTATGAACCACTGATTACAGCGAATCGAAAGAAATATATACCGGTAATAAGAGGATTTACTGTGTGTGTATGCTGACAGAAAAAAGAAAGGGATTTGTTGATATGATGGTGTGATGTTGACAGGTGCTGGACAGGTTGCTATCGGCCGGCAGTCTGCTGGACGTCTGTGAGTCTGAGAATGACCAGTCTCCACTGTACTGTGCCACACAACAGGACTATGTCGAGGCAGCAGAACGTCTCATCGCTGCAGGTGAACAACTTGCTGATTATTCCTACAAGGATATACATAATAGTTCTTATAAATGTATTGTATTTCTCAAAAATATTAGGTTTCATGCTTATGTGTTCCATATTTGAAGGCATGTTCACAGTTGAACTTAAAACTCTCCTTCCATTGTGATACAGAGCATGCTGCAGATCATACCTAGTTTCTATTAAAGATCGGTTATAACACTTTCAGGTTGTGATGTGAACCTGTGCTGTAGGACGGGCGAACCCCCGCTCTCTGTGGCCTGTAGTAAGGGCAGCGACACCATGGTCCAGGTTTTGCTCAATCACCCAGAAATTGACGTCAATGGCGGCTATTCCCAGCACCCACTACATGCAGCCATGAGCCAGGGTCACCAGGATGTCACTGAACTGCTGCTCAAGGCTGGAGCTGACGTCAATCTGGTACGCTAGTGTTCTTAGCGAGTGTACAATGCATATTCCACAATTTTATTTAGATCCAGCCTGTGTTTGTCTCTGATGTGAAGTTTACATGCTGTTAGTATGGGTTCCACGATATTGATATCATGGAGATCAGTTGATTTATGAATGTTTTTTTAGAATGTTTGTGACTATACACTGATGACACTGATCTATGTTACAATGTATGTGTTTGCAGCTGACAGGCCATGGAGCCAGTGCATTGTACCTTGCTGCTGACAAGAATCACACCCAGCTAGTCAAGTTGCTGATCCAGTGGGGTGCTAACCCAATGGCTGCCAGTCTGCTCAAGCCTCCACAGCCATGTTGTTTGTTGTACAGAGACGAACACCCCCACCTTGAAATTGAGCCTCTGTATGCGGCAGTCAAAAACGACAACTTCAAAGTCATCAAGATGGTTCTATTAGCGTCACCGAGACGCCCTTACAGAGTGCTGGACAACTTGAAGAATCTCATATTTCGCACAGGTTTTGCTCGAGAGGCACGCTTAAGCGAAACAACTATTTATCAGTATGCCACATTTTTCGCTGCAGTCCTCAAAACACCAATGTCCCTTCAGGCAGAGTGCCGAGGGGTGATCAGACTGGAGCTGGGCTCGAGTTTTGCAGGCAAAGTCAGGGAACTGCCCATACCTAACAAACTCAAGGACTACATCACGTATAGAAACGGCTTCGAACCTGATGCCTCCTGAGGGTTCTCAACATGTCAAGGATTCTACTGGTGCTATCTACATGTATTGAGAGATTGATGTGTTGTGTGATTGTTCTACCATGGAATAATAAATTCAGTTTGTTTTGTGCAATTGAAGTATTCTTTGCTTTATAAGGAAAATAGTACAACATAAAACTCATGAAAAGGTTTGTGAGTTTCATATTCCCCAAATCCTGAATATGTAGTGTGGTACTTTCATACATGTATGAATCTAAAATGACAGCTACATGTACTTATTGTTCATGTTCTGTGTTTGCAGCACAAAAATTATATGTAAATCAAACTTACCACATGCATTGTTGGTACTCCTGTTTCAGTATGATTTGCTAGTGTGCAATGATACATACATAACGTGGTAGTCTACAATGTACAAGATCGATGAGCTGGCCAATGTATCTTGTGCCACTTTTCTACTATATTCAACAAGGACTATAAGAAGTGTCGTACTGAACAAATGACATATTCTCAGTGAATCAAAAACTTTTTTTTCTCCCAAATTAGTTGATGATTAAGTGAACTGAAGTGAATGAGGTGTGATATCGTGAACATTTGTCTGAAATGAATTAGGATTCCTGCTGGAACAGGCCCAAAGTCATCAAAAAAAAAAAATTATTGGCTGGAGCATTTGATTGAAGTGACTTAGCAAATTACAACAATCAGCTTACATCATTATCTTGCTGGGATATAGGAAATTTATTGGGTATCACATGTACACAGTATCTGGAAATATAAGACAATAACACAACTGTTCAAATCAAATTCCATTTCATTACAAGAAGAGTACATATAGTCAGAAAGCCATCAGTGATTTTTGTGAAACTATGCAATTCAGTGAGAGCCACTGATACCCTATATCACCCTATGGTACACCGATACAGTAAGAACAATCAGTACACTTGCTCCCTGTCAATCTGGAGGTTGGCCATCAATGGTAGCTGTGTTCTCGGTAGTAGCCATTCTGTCCTCCACGATACAAGTGGTGTGGCGCTGCCGCCTCCTGGTACTGTTTCTTGTAGTCTCCTCCAAAGTTGCCCTTGTTCTCAGACATACCACCTCCAGTGTCCACCTCCTCGCCCTCGACATCTTCCTTGTACCAGCCATTGCCGCCATAAGAGTATGTCTTAACCGTGGAGCCCTTGCTGGACGTCTGGTCAGCTCTTGACGATTTGTCTGAGCCGTGCCGAGTGCCCGAGAGTTTGCCACGTCGCTGGCCAGTGTCGCCGCGGACACCGTATCCCTTGTCCTGATAGCCGGAGGTCCACTGCATGGATTTATCGTCCTTGTGAGGCTTGTACGTCGGTACCTTGATGATCGTGGGACTGGAGTGACCATAGCCACCGCTGCCAGATCCCACAGAATTCAAGCCATACCCTCCAGAGGAACTCAATGACTTGTGTGTGCCGTAGTCCCCATAACCTCCACCGTAACCGAGAGATCCACCTATCTGCTCATAACTGTCAAATCCATTGCCATATCCGGATTTCCCATATTCGTACGTGGGTTTCTCGTAGGTAGGGGTGCTGATGCCACCAAGGGCATAGTCGTTCTTGTAAATATCAAAGTTATCACCAGGAGAATAGCTTTGTTTATCTGGATAGCTTGCTGGATAGCTCATGGCCGGGGTTTCTTTGCCCGTAGGGTAATTCAAGTAAGAGAAGTCAGAGCGGTGCGCCTTTTGGGGTTCTGGAATGTGATACCTAGTTGAAGGTGCTCCAGTCGTCTGTGTTAATGTCAGATGACGGGACATGGGTAAGATCCTGCTTGGTCCATCACTGGCTTTGCCATAGTAGTCAGTGATACGTCCAACACTTGGGCTTCGTCCGTGCAAAATTGCATCATTGTTGTAAAGCTGGCTAGTCGATTGAGGTGACTGCAACCACTGCAAGTCCGATGTTAATCTGTGAGGATTGATATCATTGCCTCCCGAGCGTTGGTATTGTGGGTAGTATGAAGTTGCCAGATGATGTCTGTCCCGTGTTTGGGGTATATTGATGTCTTCTGACTGAGTCGGTGACGTTTGGTATGGTTTACGATCATCTGCTTGATAGTCTGAACCTGCACGATAATCGTCTTGAATATCAGATTTCTGGTCGGATTCTTCACCTGAGGACGGATCGTTCAGTGGCTGCTGTTCTTTGTTCTCTGTTGTCTTCGCTGAGAATCGCGTGAAATCAAACATGACCGGCGAATACCGTGGTCCTCGATCCAGTTCATTTGCGATACGAAACGAGTTTCTTGAAGAAATTCTCCCGAAGTTGCTAAAGTTGGGGATGCCAAGACTGCCCTGCAATCCAGCTGGCCCAATGTAGCCATTAGGCCGCATAACTCCAGACGCCCTTTGTACTTGACTATCGGGAACACTCTCGTGGTCAGCGACGTCCCTTGACGAATCAAAACGGGTGGCCTCGATCGGTGATTCCAGGGGTTCAGGAGGTTGGAGCTCAGACACCTGCTGACTTCGCTCCATATTCTCCGGTTGGAGGATTCCCGGCTCCATGGGTTCGTTGTATTGTTTGTTGTTGCGTGGGTAACGTGGAAGAGCACCGTATGGTAACTCACGCGGACTCTCTTTGGCCTTGATCCTGTTCAGTGGCAAAGGTGTTTCACTGAATACTTTCCACGGGTATGGAACGTAGTACTTCCATTTTGGGACTTGGAATGGGCCCATATCTCTCCTACTGGTCATCCGATGGTATTGTTTGGGTCCAGTCCTCATGGGCGTAGCTTGTCGACGGTATGCTGACCCATGTGGTGGTATGAATTGAGACCTGTACCAGTTGGATTTGGTTGGCAAGGGTGCTGACATTTCAGGAATGGCTATTTGCTGCGACGTTCGTTTATACGGATTGCTGTATTCGTAGTAGCCATCATCTAGGATGGCTGGACTTGGACTGGCAGTAGTTCGTGTGCTTCGCGCCCGTCTCCTGAGATGCTTCAGAATTCCCTTCATGAAAGGTGTGATGCGATTCCATGATGCTACCTTTTCCATTTTCCTTCTGAGGCTCAGTACCTTTTCAATCAGTGGAAGTCGACCAAACTCCAAATACGACACTGCAACATCATACATTTGTGGCTGTTTGTCTTGGTAGTTTTCTTGTACTCGTTCCCGATAGCTTTCTTCCGCTTGCTTCTTTCCAAGTTCTGTCCTCTCTGTTATTTCTACCATGTTCGCTGGCACTGTACCTTGTGCCTGTTCGGAAATGACACTTTTATTCGAGCCATGGACTGTCTCTCTCAGACTTTGTGGAATAGGGACACGTATTGGTGCGTCAGGATAGGAGGCGATCCCGAGAGTTTCTTCTGATTCACCAGCGGCTTCAGTGAAGATTCCCTTCCCCTCAGGTATGGTCTCATACGGAGGTAAATCTGCTCAACCAATTTTGGTAAAATACATGTAAAATGCGAATAAACATTGCAGCTTCAATGGGGGCAGTTAGAAAATAATTTCCAAATTTTGCAAACTTTCTTTGAAAAGAGAAAGATCAGAAAGTTTTCAACCGTTTTATTCACGTGGAATATAAAAATGTACTGACCTGCTTTTGTGTCGTAGTTGTCTTTACCCACTATAACTATTTCGTCGATGGTATTATCTTCGATGAATTTATGTTTTTCATATGCCGAGTTTTCAGATACAGCAGGTGTTAATAAATAAACTGCATCTGTCGCCAGTGTCATTGCAGATATCATGAATATACAACTCCAAGTCCCCATCATAATATTAGAAAACAAATATTCTGAATTACTGTATATGAATATCAATCTTATTCTGTGTGTTTAAACATGTATGGTCAGTGCATGTAGCAGCCAGATTATGTCCATCTCATTTGCTGGTTGTGAATGGCTGTATGCAATGGTCATCTGTTGTATATATATATGGTTCCAGTCTGTCACTGGTGCAGCGACATAAGAGCTGATTGATGTTCTGTTGCATAAGTAGCCAGAAGATATTGCAAAGTTTTGGGTCATTTGTATGTGAAAACAAAAATTCCCCCCTCAATGGTGTTTACGTATAGGGCGTTTCATAAGTTGTCAGTTATGGTTATAGTTGGTGTGACCTATACAGTATCTTGAGCAAGTCGACTGCCAGACAACCCAATTTAATAAATATTTGATAAGTAACCCATTATCACATCTGACATTATTGAGGGATAATATATATATATAATAAAATGAGCGATTATGTGTACATGTTGTTCTTTGGGCAAGTTTGGCCAGAAAGTCAATATGCGTTATCGAAAAAAAAATCCGTTATGGTTTCCTCGTATTTCCAGGCAACTATTCATGGACACCCTGTAGATACTTGCCCACTCGAGGCGAGACACAGCCCTACACACGGAACAGCTGTGCCGGTGATTGCGGTAATTGGTCAGTGTGCGACTGTTGTCATGTCGTCTCTATGGAGACACGAGCAAGCACGTGCACGGCCTTGCCGTGGTTAGGCTCCTTCTAGCGACCCTCGGGACATCCATTAGTCTATAGTCGTAATGTTCTTCGATTACACTATATTGCAAAATAATTTGTGTCATATGGAAAATATAGATATGATTTTTGTGGTCTGTCATGATATGTTCATACACTATTAGTCAGGTTTCCAATATTGACTTTGGAATGTGACCCTGCATGGAATATTTAGTGATAAGTTTCTCCCAATGGATTTTAACATCCCTAGGTGTGTCATACCCACATCAGTTGAATGTCTATTGTGACTCCTTCTATAAATATTAGCCATTTTGAGCTCTGACCTTGAAAATATATCAGACCTTGAAAATATATCAGAATATTCAGTGTATAGCATTTCCTATATGTCCACAATTTATTCCCGAGGTATAAGGTCGATAAGAAGCAAGATATTAAACATTTTGTTCTGTGACCTTGAAAATGAGGTCCAAGGTCAAATTCGAGGTCATCAGAATATTCGGCATATATTATTTCCGATGTGTCCACAGTTGATTCCAAAGTTGTAAAGTCAATGATAAGTGATATATTATAGCCATTATGTCATCTGACCTTGAAAATGAGGTCACAGGTCAAGTTCAAGGTCATGCTAATATTCAACATATACCATTTCCTATACGTGCACAATTGATTCCTGACCCGTAAAGTCGATCATGAGTGAGATTCTAGCCATTTTGTGCTCTGACCTTGAAAACGGATGTCAAGGGTCAATTTTAAGGTCATCAAACGATTCGTCATACATCATTTCCTGTATGTCCACAAATCATTCCCAAGCTGTAAAGTCGATATTAGCCATTTTGTGTTCTGACCTTGAGAATAAGGTCAAATGTCAAGTTCAAAGTCATGAGAATATTTAGCATATATAGCGAGATATTAATCATTTTGTGCTTTGACCTTGGAAATGAGGTCCAAGGTCAAGTTCAACGTCATGAGAATATTCAGTATATATCATTTCCCATGTGCACAAATGATTCCTAATATGTAAATAATAAGTCGATAATAAATTAGATATCAGTCGATAATAAATGAGATATCACCCATTTTCTGTTCTGACCTTGATATCGAGGTCAAAGGTCGTATTCAAGGTTATCAAAATATTCGGCATAAATCATTTCCTATATGTTTACAATTGATTCCTAAGCTGTAAAGTAGATAATAAGCGAGGTGTTAGCCATTTTGTGCTCTGATCTTGAAATAAGTTCAAAGGCCAAGTTCAAGGTCATCAGAGTATTCAGCATATATCATTTCTTATATGTTCACAATTGATCCCTAAGCTGTAAAGTCGTTAATAAGCGAGATTTCAGCCATTTTGTGCTCTGACCTTGAAAAATGAGGTCAAATATCAAATTCAAGATCATGACAATATTCACCATATATCATTTTATACACGTTACAGAGGTATATGGGGGAATATTGCGAAATCTGATCAGACAGCTTTTGAGAAAATGGCCACCAAGGTCCAAAATTGACCGTTTTTTGACAAAAATAGCCGCCATGGCAAAAATGCGAAAATCAAGAAACTAAAAAAAAACTCTGTGTTGAAATATTTTTAGGCATATTTGTGCGAATTGTCCGAAATTCCTCTGTAAACTTCAAAGATAAAATGTAGACGGACGACGACGGACGCAACGCCACGGCAATAGGTTATCGGACCAAAGGTTCGGTAACCTAAAAAGATTTGCATTTTCCAAGAGCATGAGCTTGAAGTCCTTGAAAATCTATTTTTTTTGGGGGGGGGGGGGGGGGGAGGGGAGGGGGGGGGGGGTGAAGGGAGGGGGTTCTTGAAAAGTCGTTGAAAACACACAATGAGGCAAGAATATGTAGCGTTATGACGTGGTGGCTACCTAGTAGTGACACCACGGTTATAGCGTGAACGTGCGGACAGGTTTATAAGACATTCGGCGACACTCCGGTAATGGGGTATACCTCTTTATCGTGGGGAAAAGCTAGATTTTATTGCATACTCACCTCTATAATAAACACACCATCCCACCAGCCTTCTCTGCGTTAGAGATCGGGGCAAGGAATGGCGACCAGGTTCAATGGGGGATCTGAGATGTGCGAGGTCCCTTTTCTGATGTCATTGAAATTCATGAGAAATTGCAATGACATACATTTCCCATCTCATGAGTCTTGTGAATGCCAAGATAAGACTGCCTAAATTATGAGAGTTGGAATAGGGACACGCAGACGACGTTTGTTGTACAATGCAGTCAAAAGGTCACACATTTTAGATGAGTCTTGGGCAGAACTGATTACAACATGAATCAGTAAAACATTAGCTGTTCCTGTTTTAGGCACATTGTGTAGCCCACCCATACCTATAATTCATGCACGGAATTAACACCAATATAATTGCATCAAATACAATTTCAGTGTTCTCAAACGATCAGTCTACTAGATCTACACAAGTTCCTGGCATTTATATCAGTATAGTTTTTGTCATTAAGCAGTAATGTATGTTTTGAAAAATGACTAATGTGTATACATGCCTGGATATAAATGGAGACTTCAGATAGCGCGTGCATGTTGCAGCGATCAATGCGGAACACCTGGGTATGTGTAGACGATGGAAGGCTGTGTCGGCTTGTGCGCCATCGATCCAATTCCCATCTATACTGGGGTTTGGATGGGCCTGTTTTCGCACAAACCAAAACATAAACCAAGAGATAATATCGAGATGGAAATGCAAATATCCGATGCATACTTCACTGTTGATATACATTCAAAATTCGTGTTTTCAGATAAATTTCAGGAATTTGACTGCCAGACAGGAGTAGATCTACCTACACATATATTGGAGAATGGAGACACTCCAGTTGTGGCCTTCTTCGTTTTCAAGATGTGACTGAAACAACCTTGAATGACTACATGACATTGTCTGTAGACACGTGTGTTCGTGATGCATTAACATTGTAGCATACATGTACTAGTAAGGCAGTCCACAACATCGTATTTTATTGGACACACATATACGTAATTAGAGGTTTTACCCCGAAGCAATATGTTTGGCGTCAACATTGAGGAGCCGGACACGGAACCGGGGGATCTCAATGCGTCAGGTAACGTTACTCATACCGTGAAACTTCTAATCAAAACAGGACCTCTAATAAACGCAGGTCTATAATAGTTGCAGGGTATGGAAGGCAAGTGAAATTAATAAACGCCTCTGCGCGAATTTTTGCGTTAGGCATAATTTAGGCCTCCTTAGGGGCTACAAGTATGAAGATATGCCGTAGGCCTAAATCATGCAACAATATATGTAGGCCTATACACGAATAGACTGATTAAGCCCTCACTTGATATATCACTGTTATAGCGCATTGATTTTTTTTTTCAGAGAACACAGCTTTAAACAACGGAACTATAAGAAATGGAACGGTGTTTGGTCTTCCTGATGATATCCGCGTGGTCAAAAACTCTTTTCCAATGAACCAATTTTTGTGGCGTATCGGGATAATTTTCGTGGTTTCTGCAGTAATCATAATTGGCTCATTTCTGGCCATGCTGTCCTACACCCGACGTCGACGATTTTTCAGGAGGCGTCGCCGCCGTGTCGACCAGTCACTGGCCTTCGAGAACCAGCTGAGCGGGACCCTGGACGAGTCTGACGTGACGCAGACCACACGCACCACAGACGACCACGTGACGCCCGTGCATTCCTCGTGCGGCCGATGGACACGTGACGAGAACATGCCGCGTGCGCGCTCACGCTCCAGATCACGGTCTCCAGGACATCCACACTCGTCACGTGCAGTGTCACCGCCTCCGGGGCATGTGGCGTGCGCTCGACCAGTCAACGGCATAGAAGACGAAATGCTGAGTTCTGATTGCGGTCTGTCGGATTTGGATAAATTAAGCAATGCCCGGCTGGCATTCAAGGATGATGCCTCGAAATATGCTGAATATGATTCAACAAAGCAGCGTGTTCAAATGGAACTCTAAACAGTAAAAAAAGAAGGTTTGAATGGGAAAGACACCATAGATGTTGCTAAGTCTCCAATCACATTTGTCTACAATGAAGTTGAACTACGAAGAACTGAGACTTCAATGTATCTGAATGTATATTTCAATACTGTATCCTAGCATTGAATAAATGATTGTAACAAATTGTCGTTTGTGTGATGTGTGATCTGAGATGGGAAGATTTTACTTGTTAACTGATTAATCTCGAGTGTATCTAAATTAAGAAAATCAGACACTTCGATCAGAAAATTCGTCAATTGGCCTACACATCTCATGATCATTGTTTGTCTCACAACATACTCCCGACCAGTAGAGGGGAAAGGAGAGTTCACCATCAATTCCTCCATGTTAAATCATAGACATACATATACGTGTGTATGTCCATGATCACTTAATGCTTTGAGTCAGTGAGGTACTCCTCTCTTCAGCGTTTTACCTGACCCACTGGGCTGGGGCACTTATCACCCGGTGGGACCCTGTGAGACATTCATCGCTTCATCATTTTAACATAACCTACTGGGCCCCTGACACAGTGAGACACTCATCATTTCATCCTTTCAACTGACCCAGTGGGAACCTCACCCAGTCAGACATTCATTGCTCTATCATTTTACACCATCTACTGGGACCCTGACCCAGTGGGACACTAATCATTTCATCCTTTCAACTGACCTAATGATAGCCTCAAACAGTCATCGCTTCATCATTTTACATGACTTACTGGGACCCTGACCCAGTGGGACACTAATCATTTCATCCTTTCAACTGACCTAATGATAGCCTCAAACAGTCATCGCTTCATCATTTTACATGACTTACTGGGACCCTGACCCAGTGGGACACTAATCATTTCATCCTTTCAACTGACCTAATGAAAGCCTCACACAGTCATCGCTTCATCATTTTACATGAGGTCCCAGCCAGGGTCCCAGTAGGGAAATCATCATTTCTTCCTTTCAACTGACCCAGCGGGAAGCTCACACAGTCATCACTTCATCATTCTACATGAACCTACTGGAAACCTGACCCAGTGGGACACTCATCATTTCAACTCACCCAGGGGGAACCTCACCCAGTCAGACAATCATCACTTCATCATTTTATAAGACTTACTGGGAACTGACCCAGTGGGACACTAATCATTTCAACTGACCGAGGGGGAACCTCACCCAGTCAGACATCATCACTTCATCATTTTATAAGGCCTACTGGGACCCTGACCCAGTGGGACACTAATCATTTCAACTGACCGAGTGGGAACCTCACCCAGTCAGACATTCATCACTTCATCATTTTATATGACCTACCAGGACTACATAACCACGATGATGCAATGTCTGATGTTATCTGTCGAGCCGGACCCGTCCGGCGTACTAGCACCTGGTCATAGGTGCTAGACCAGGTCATATTTATCATATTTATACCGCCTCTGTGGCCAAGTGGATGTGACAGGTGGCTCTTGAAGCAACGAAGCTCAGAGGCGGTAGGTGACGCGGGTTCGATCCCCGTCACCGGCACAAAGTAGGTTTTCATCCTGGCAATGCAAAGGTTTCTCCATTCGAATGTGCTTTCCAAATTCTAAATTGTCATCCGACGGGGGATGGGGAAGACAGGCAGAATTGCCAATCATCATGGACCGTCGTTAAATAAATCTGATTATTATTATTATATAGCTAAGTAACTACGGCGCCCACCGTGACCCTGCCGCAGTGTGGAGTGCTTACGCTCTAGGTAGCGGACGTCAAACGCTACCTACTTAAAAATTAGCCAAAGGGCTAAGAAGGTTACCGGACAATGTATATTTTGGATATTAGCCTTCTGTCCAATATGTCCGCAATTGACTCCTAAGCTGTAAAGTCGATAACAAGTGAGATATTAACTTTATTTGTTCTCTGACCTTGAAAATGAGGTCAAGGTCCAATTCAATGTCATGAGAATTTCCAGCATAATATCATTTCCTATATGCGCACAATTGATTCCTAAGCTGTAAAGTCGATAATAAGCGAGATATTGGCCATTTTGTAATATGACCTTGAAAATAAGGTCAAAGGTCAAATTCAAGGTCATCAGAATATTCGGCGTATATCATTTCCTATATGTGCACAATTTATTCCTAAGCTGTACAGTCAATAATAAGCAAGATAATGGCCATTTTGTGCTCTGACCTTGAAAATAAGGTCAGAGGTCAAAATCAAGGTCACGAGAATATTCAGCATGTATCATTTCCTATATGTTCACAATTGATTCCTAATCTCTAATCTCAATATTAAGTGAGATATTAGGCAAAATGTGTTCCATTATAAAGCATAGGGCGATTTAACATGGGAAAGTCCCATTTGGGCCGGATTTGGACCCAAAATGGCCCACTTCGAGCGATTCAAGGGCAACGAAATTTATACACGTCACAGAAAAAAAGTTACTGGACAGATTTGGAGAAAACGACCGTCAAAGTCAAAAATTGGCCATTTTTCGTCAAAAACGGCTGCCATTTTGAAAAAAAAATGCGAAAATCAAAAAACTAAAAAATTCCTCCCTCTGGAAATATTTTTAGGCATTTTCGTGCAAAATTTCAGAAAGATTCAACAGTAAACTTTAAAGATAAAATTGTTTATGGACAGACGACGGACAGACGACGGCTAGACGGACGGACGACGGACGCAACACCATGCCAATAGGTTATGGGACCAAAGGTCCGGTAACATTAAAAAGGCACTCCCCCATAGAGATACTCCCCTATGGGGAAGAATAAAGAATGATCCCTTCAATGCTGTCACCAGAGGCAGCACTGTGCCAACTTCAGGAAGAGTACAAAGGAAACGGAGTCGGATTAGCCCCAAAAGCGGCTCTCCAACCTTCTGAAAGATATGGACTGTTGATGGAGCCACATGACACCCTTGGTTAGAAATCAGAAATCACAAGTCTTCATCCGTGTGGCTCTAAACTAACTGGACATGCTGGCCTGCAATGACCCGTCCCAGCTGAAGGCCCTCTTCAGTAGTCCACGCTATGTCTCTGAAATAATGAGAATGAAAGTCTTGTGGCATGACCACGAACAAGCACTCATAACCTGAGATAGCGGAGTATTATCAATGTATTGAGCCCGTTGAGCTCGTACACTGGAAGAACTGTCAGTCGGCTGGTCAGCTAGGTCATAGCACAGCCGAATGCACTTCTTGATCCAAGAAGAAATTGTTGGCGAATGAATATCTTTCTTGAAACTCATCAGATAGGAGACGAACAGGAGCTTTTTATCTTTACAGAATGCCTTAGTCTTGTCAAGATAGAAACACAGCGGGCGTACGGGATAGGGTTTTGCGTCACTCTCTAAGCCCGTGCCGAGGGAGGCATCTAGAGCACGGTTCACGATTGCTAAAGAAGGAGCCGTAGAAAAAAGAAAAAAGGTAGATCACACAGTCTGACCTGGGAGTAGTCCTCCTTCAAGTTAATGCATCCAACGCGTTGATCACACCTCGACGCCTGCAACAAGCCAGGGCCAAGAGAAAAACCGTATTCCAAGTGACCAATTTGAGGGGCGCCGACGCCAAGAGCTCGAACGTGGCCGAGGCCAGATGGTTAAGAACCAATGACAAATCCCCTGCGGGGGTGGGATTGCGTGCCACAGGACGATCAACCTTAAAGTTTTTGAGTTACGAAGTCAAGACCTAATCAGTCCCAGTCAACACCTTGTCGAGGCAAAAGTGTCTTAGCGATGGCCGCTTGATAGCCTGCCAAGGTGGATGGCGCTGTCCCTTCATTGAATTTTGGCAATAAGAATTCAGCAATTAGTGGTGCATCGGCCGTGAAAGGATCCGTCTGCAGGCGCTCACACCAAGCGCTGAACACAGGCCATTTGGACTCGTAGACCACCAAAGAAAACTTTCGATTTGGCTGTGCGATCCGAGAGGATGGGCGCCATCCACTTTGGCATTGGTGTACGAGTCCAATGCCAATAGGATATCAGGCCATAGGTTCGGTAACCTAAAAAAGCCCTTTGCGCGGAAGGATCGTTGGACAACACCCACGCTTGAAGGGCCAGTTGGTCTGGACTCTGATGAAACACCGGACCGTGGCTCCTTCGGGGAGGCAATGGCCTCAGGAATTCGATAAGGAGATCTAGAATCTCCGGAAACCACGGCTTGTCGGGTTGCAGAGGAGAGATCAACAGAAGGTGGCAATTGTGTGCTCGGACCTTGGCGATCACCTTCGAGATCAAAATGACTCTACCAATCATTGGACAGAGCATCGATACCCCAGGTCTGGGGTTCGGGAAATCGGGGACACGAACGTGGGAAGCCTGTTTTTCCACCGAGTGGCAAATAGCTCCACGTGAGGTCGATCCCATAGTCGACACAATTGCTTAAAAACCGCTGAAGACAAGGTCCATTCGGTAGCTTGCACCTGACCACATCGCGAAAGCATGTCTGCTAAGACATTGAGATAACCAGGGATATGTCAAGCCCAGAGCAGGATTGATTGGGCGTTGCACCACAAGAGCAGAGATGACACCCGACGACTGTTGTCAGAGATTGTGTGCCTCCCTGCTTGTTGATGTACACCACAACCGTGGAGTTGTCCTTAGCAACCAACACTGAGTGGCCTGCCAACTCGGATGCCCAATTGACCAGGGCCTGAGACACGGCTTCCAACTCTAGGGCATTGATTTGCCATGACAAATAGTGGCAGATCCAAAAGCCCAAATTCTCCTGAAACTTCAAGTGGGAGCCCGAGCCCTCCGTACTAGCATCCATAAACAGATACTTGGATGGCACCAGAAGACCGAAAGAAAAATCCAGTGTTAAGTTTAAAAGTTGGATCCACCACCAGATGCACTTGCGAGCAGCGGGAGTCAACGTTTGCAGAGTAGAGTCGGGGTCGGTAGCTTGACACCGAATGAGTCTCAAGCAAAGCTGGAGCACTCGCTTGTGGGGGCGACCGAGCAGAACCAGCTTCTCCACTCTTTTCTGGTTCAGCCACTGACGAAGAAGCCTGGGACTGCGAGGTGCGGGGATTCCAGTTCTTTTCTGGCAAAAGGAGATCCTGCACTAGTTGGTTATTGGCAACTTGTACTTGATCCGCCACCTGGCACTGTTCATGATCCAACTCAAGATCGGCCCTGTGAAAAAAGTTCACATTCTGATCCTGGAGGGTCTCATGTGCGCAAAAAGCAGCATGGGGGCTGTGCGGAGTTTTGCCCCACAAGACATCCGGAGCCTCGAAGTCTGAAGACTTAAGATATGTGTTGCGCTGCCACCATACCATCACATACGTGCCAAAGATGGTTTGGTGGAGACAGTCACGGATGGCGAAGCCAGCACTGCTCAAGAGGCCGATGACAGAGCGGAGTTCCTCCTGCAGGGTCTCAGCAGAGACGGGGCCTACCGTTGCCTGGCATAGTAGTTGGTAAAGTAGGTCCCTGGCTGACACAAGCAACCAATCCTGTGACTATCGCAGGGCACACTGCCAATCTCCCAGCTGTGAGAGCGGGACGGAGACTTGAGGCTGGAGCAGACATGTGGTGTAGATTGTGTAGTGCCTCCTTGGAGGGCTTTGTGGGCTTGGCAGAAAAGTTGTGAGATGGCTCATACAATTCGAACAATTTGCGACATTTCACGTTATCCCCTTTGCGGCGAAGGGTGTTCTGGCGGCGGCACTCGAAGGCCTGGCGCACACACTTCTACTGAGTGGCAGCTGATGCAGGAGATCCCGCAAGGCACCGTAAACAGTACCCCAGCACGGTTTCATGGGGTTATTCTTGTGTTATCAGTATGAACGTAATTTTACCGCGATAGTTTACTTGATTGTAATTACAGACGATATCCGTTAGTGATTTGGCGCCAAAACTGACCCATAATGCAATGCTGCCTCCTGTTTAATGATAGCTTGAACACCCCCTACTGGGAATGGAGGAAGTTGGCACGGTGCTGCTCTGGAGGCAGCATTGGAGGGGTCATTCTTTATTCTTCCCCATAGGGAGCTTTCTCTATGCCTGATTTGAGTAGGCTGTTAGGGTTACCTGCGTAGTATTATAGAGGTAATGTATAGGACAATCATATTCATTATTGGACTAAACAAGGCAAAGCTTGAAACTTTTATTACTGACATTGATGCAAGACACTGGTCCAACAGTCATGATATTTTCTTGGACAACAGGGATGATAGGGCGTCAGACAACAGGGATGATAGGTCGTCAGACAACAGGGATGATATGTCGTCAGGGGCATTTCATCGGTGACCAGAAAGCATCTAGTTTTGAAGTCATTTCATTGTTGAAGCAGTACTTAAGTTGGAAATATGTATTTATTAATAAAAAAAACCATATTTACATCAAGGTTGGGAAAAGCAATTAACTTGTACTCCATTGTACAAGCAAACTCATTTTTCACTTTCGAATAAGAGTATGGTTATTATGAGAAAGATCACATTCACAACTTAGGTAAATTGATACTTTTTTCCACACGTGTGCATACACAAACCAATTCACACATCTGAAACAACATACTTCAAATAATTCCTAACAACTGAAAAAGAGAGTCATCCAAAACATATACATTCAAAATTGAGATTGGTTTGTTTTGCTCATGGATTGAACACATTAAAATTTTGTTTTTTGTCAATATACCTGAATTGAATTTAACCTGAATAGCATTGCTGGAATTGCATTTTCTTTAACATTATCATAAATTTTTTATTCATATTTATTCCATATGAAGGTTCAGCCAAAGTTGACAACTGTAAACTGCCAAATATATTATTACATTTTATATATTATGCTTATTGGACCCAGTAAATCCCTTATTTCACTTACAAAGGTAATTTCACCAAAGGTTTTCACTATTGTTTTCAAATACCTACAAATGTATTGTTGATAAAATTGGTTCGACAAATCACACTACTTCACTGACAACAGAAATCCTTAACATAACAATGTAATTTTGAGTACGATCAAGCACACTGGTTATCACAGCGACTCTACACTGGACTACATTTGATCTAAGAAGTGAGGCTGTCCATCCTTTTCTGTCCTCGCCGTGAGAATATCGCACCCGGTGTCCGTGACCAGCAGAGTGTGCTCAAACTGAGCCGACCGTTTTCCGTCCTGAGTGACTGCTGTCCAGTTGTCTGGCCATGTGACATCACGCCACGTTCCTAGAAAATAAACACAGATCAAATTTGCTACATAAACAAAAACACATATTTCATGCAAATCCAATATTTTGACAATATATATGTATCAGACATTTTTTCTATCATACTTAAACTATTATTATGCTTGATTAATACGATGTATTTGGTCTTATTTCAAGGAAACTTTTTACCTTGAGAAATCATAGGTTCAATTGTGAATGCATGTCCAGGCTTCATCACCCCAATTGCCTTGTTTTCTGTAGAAGAACAAAATTATAAGCATCACATTCAAACTCAGTGAGTTTGAGAGCATGTATTTGAGTAAATTTATATAAATACTAACGAAATTGGTTAATCATTAAGTAGTTAACTCACTAGCATAATGCGGTACACTGGGTGCAGTGTGAAATAATCTGAAACAGTACAAAAGACAACCGTGAAATATACCAACAAGCAGTTTGAGCATGATCTTCATGAAAAATCACTTACCTTAGTAATAAAAAGGAAGTTTTAAGTTATTAAAACCAGTATTTATTACACACTTACCTCTATAATAAACACTTTGGGTAATCTTACTTGGCTTTCAAATAAGAGGGAAATCGTGCCATTAAATTTTTAATGGCAAACTCTCTTAAACTGGTCGTTCTATGCCCCTCAGTCAACAGTCATTCATAAAAGTTTCTTGACGAAACTTGACTGTGTCAGTGGTCACTGAGAAATCTTTCTTGACGAAGCTGTTCCACCGGAACCGCCATTACTTTGTCCCCCAAAAGGTTAGGCTGGGGAGGCGGGAGGGAACATGACCGTGTTTATTATAGAGGTAAGTGTGTAATAAATACTGGTTTTAATAACTTAAAACTTCCTATTTATGTCCACACTTTGACCTCTATAATAAACACTTTGGGTTATATCAGAATAACCACAGGAGGTGGGCTAACCCCTCTCCCACGTCAATGAACATCATTGAGGCATAGAACGCACATATTCAGTTGAGCATGAAGTTACTATTAAATTGAGTTTAATTTCGCCCTGTAGTAATTAGGCATCCCGATTGAAAATCGGGAGGCCTTATGTTTTTGTCTGTTTTTTTTTTTTTTTTTTTCTTTTTTTTTTTTTTTTTTTTTTTTTTTCTTCCGCCGTTCGGTTTCCGGATCATAACTCTTGAACGCCTTGATCTATCTTTCCGAAATTTTCACAGCTCATCCGAAATACTTTGCTCCTAACCCCTATTGTTTTTCGTCGAGATCCGAAATCCAAGATGGCCGCTGGCGGCCATTTTGGAAAAAAAAATCGGGCGATTCCTGTCAATGTCATAATTTGATTCAGGCAATTTCCAGGAGAAAAAAATTTTTTGGGTGTATTTTTTTTTGGACTTAGAATTTTTCCCTCACCTGCCCCCATGCAGATGTAATACTGTGACTGAGCCATGCTACTGTATTCACTGACTGCAGCCTGCATGTCCAGCATGAGGCTAGGCTCTGCCCTCTCAGCCAGTGCAGTATATGAGAGCCCTGCTCAGTAATGCCTGTGATAAGGCAATACCCCCCCCCCCCTCTCCCTCCCCCACCTCCACTGTCAGCCAGTCTAATCTGCATATGAATGTAGCAATGTATCAGTGACTTGTATGCACTGCCCCTCTTCCTCCCCCCCCCCCCCCCCTCTCCTGTCCCCTCACCCCAGTTTACTATACTAACACCAACAAGTTGGAACAATGCCCTCCTTCCCTTTCTAAAGAAAACAATAGGTGGTTATATAATGATGACCCAAACTGAAGATAACAGCTTTGAAGGTCTGCCTGGGCCTTGGTTGCCGGTCAATTGTTCATTGTATTCAGTTAAAACAGCACTGTGTTTATCTGGATGAAACTACATGCATTGTTTTGTTTTCTAGCTGTATTTCACATGCAGTGACCAAATTATCATTGTTTTACTTAGTCAGAACCCAGAATAATTTCCTTTTTGCTTGTATTATGAATGTCTGTCATGTCTGTACATTTAATACCTATTGAGATTAAAACAAATATCTGATGGAAATCGGGAGGCCTTATGTTTTTGTCTGTTTTTTTTTTTTTTTTTTTCTTTTTTTTTTTTTTTTTTTTTTTTTTTTTTTTTTTTTTTCTTCCGCCGTTCGGTTTCCGGATCATAACTCTTGAACGCCTTGATCTATCTTTCCGAAATTTTCACAGCTCATCCGAAATACTTTGCTCCTAACCCCTATTGTTTTTCGTCGAGATCCGAAATCCAAGATGGCCGCTGGCGGCCATTTTGGAAAAAAAAATCGGGCGATTCCTGTCAATGTCATAATTTGATTCAGGCAATTTCCAGGAGAAAAAAATTTTTTGGGTGTATTTTTTTTTGGACTTAGAATTTTTCCCTCACCTGCCCCCATGCAGATGTAATACTGTGACTGAGCCATGCTACTGTATTCACTGACTGCAGCCTGCATGTCCAGCATGAGGCTAGGCTCTGCCCTCTCAGCCAGTGCAGTATATGAGAGCCCTGCTCAGTAATGCCTGTGATAAGGCAATACCCCCCCCCCCCCTCTCCCTCCCCCACCTCCACTGTCAGCCAGTCTAATCTGCATATGAATGTAGCAATGTATCAGTGACTTGTATGCACTGCCCCTCTTCCTCCCCCCCCCCCCCCCCCTCTCCTGTCCCCTCACCCCAGTTTACTATACTAACACCAACAAGTTGGAACAATGCCCTCCTTCCCTTTCTAAAGAAAACAATAGGTGGTTATATAATGATGACCCAAACTGAAGATAACAGCTTTGAAGGTCTGCCTGGGCCTTGGTTGCCGGTCAATTGTTCATTGTATTCAGTTAAAACAGCACTGTGTTTATCTGGATGAAACTACATGCATTGTTTTGTTTTCTAGCTGTATTTCACATGCAGTGACCAAATTATCATTGTTTTACTTAGTCAGAACCCAGAATAATTTCCTTTTTGCTTGTATTATGAATGTCTGTCATGTCTGTACATTTAATACCTATTGAGATTAAAACAAATATCTGATGGACATTTGTCTAGTGAGCAACTGCTATAATTTGAACTCTCACTCCCACCTGTGTTCAATAATCCTGGTATATGTATTATAATAACAGTCAAGTTTCACCATTAGAAAAGAAAAGAAAAATTGGGGGATGCCACAAAGCCTATAGGCTTTTATGTCTAGTTCGTTGAGGGTTTAATACCCCCGACGAGTAATTAACAATTAGTTTAATAACATGGGCGAGTAACGAACATGAACAATAAAGAATAGTACCTGGGTAAGAGAGTGAAGTCGTAGAGGTGATTCCCCCGCAGTTGTCTTGCTGTCGGCGGGACAACTCAAAATTTCTTTCACCCAAATAAGAGGGACAACCAGAATCTCCGAGACGACCCGTCCACTAGAGATGTGCATATATACACGTGCAGTCCCTTATGTACATCATTTACAGATGGACCTTATGCTGCGCGGCCACCACGGGTCCAAGGCGGTAGCCGGAGTCGTCCTGCCAGGTCAGTTCCCTGCAGTAGAAGGAAACAAACGTATTGTTAGAGGCCCAAGTGCAGGCCTGCATGACATCGGACAATGCAACATTATTCATGAACGCGAGAGACGACGCGAGCGCTCGCACATCATGAGCCTTCACGCGGAAGGAGCCCGAAGTCTTAGTTTTGGATTTTTCATAGCAGAACAGGACGCATTTCTTAACCCAGGACGAAATCGTTGCCGGTCTGATATCTTTAGAAAATTTCTTCTTAAAGGCAACGAAAAGCAAACGTTTCCCGACATGGAGCTCCCTCGTGCGATCAACGTAGATGCGCAAGGCTCTAACGGGACACAGTTTAGCATCTTCCTCCAGGCCCGGCCCCAACGAAGAGGTAAGGGACGGGATAGAAAAGGACATAGACGGGGTATGAGCTAGCTGAGTCTTAGCCAGAAACGAAGGGATAACTCCGAGAGTAACCGCGGAGCCATCTTCCTTCCAAAGAACTTTGGAAAAGTCAAGAGCATGAAGCTCACTTCTCCTCTTCCCCGAAGCTAAGGCCAGGAGGAACACTGTCTTGAACGTAAGGAACTTAAGCGACGCTCTCTCCAAGGGTTCAAACGGATCAGAGAGAAGACAATTTAGAACGAGCGATAGATCCCAGGTCGGGACGGGATTCCTCAACTTGGGTCTCTCCACCACAAAACTATTCAACAAAGCGGACAAACTTGCATCCTGACCGAAATCAACCCCCGTTTTAGGTTTAATAGTTTTGGCAATCGCAGTCCTATAGCCTGCGAGCGTAGAGGGGGCTTTCCCCTCCTTGAACTTCTCAAGGAGAAACTCGGAAATCACAGGAGCAGTGACCTTGAAAGGACTAACCTTCCGGCCACGGCACCAAGCACAGAATCTCGTCCACTTGGATTGGTAGACTGCCAAAGAAGATCGTCGATTAGTTCGGGCGATCCTAGCTGACACCTCTCTTGAAAAGCCCTTCTTTCGGTAACATCGCTCGACAAGAGCCACGCGTGTAGCTTGAGCGTGCCCGGGGCTTGATGAAAGCGATCTGACCGCGGCTGTTTTAACAGATCCGACCGGTCTGGTAGTGGAACTGGGCTGTCCACCAACAACTCCAGAAGGTCCGGGAACCACGACTTCTGTGGAAGTTGTGGGGCAATGAGAATCATCCTGCTGCGATGAGCCTTGAACTTGGCTAGAACCTTGTCCAAGAGAATGGCAGGAGGAAAGGCATAAAGAAACATCCCGTCCCAATCTAGGGACATCGCGTCGACCGCCCATGCTTGATCGTCTGGGATCGGGGACACAAACGTCGGAAGCTTGGTATTCCACCTCGTGGCGAACAGATCCACTGCAGGTCTGTCCCACATGTGACAGATCGCCCGGAATACTACCGGAGACAACGACCACTCCGTGGCCTGAATCTGGCCCCGACGAGACAAACGATCGGCCCACACATTCATATAACCGGGAATGTGCCGGGCCCTGAGCGTAATCCGGTGGTGGAAGCACCAGGTCAGCATCTCCACCGTCAACAAACACAGGGACATGGACTTGGTCCCGCCCTGCTTGTTGACGTAAGCCACGACCGTTGAATTGTCCGTGGCGAGCAAAACCACCTGGTCTGAGAAGTGGTGCTCCCAATGCTGAAGCGCGAGAAACACTGCCCTCATCTCCAGCACATTGATATGGTCGTCCTGCTGTGACCGAGACCACCGACCCGAAATCTCTTGATCGTCCCAGTGAGCTCCCCATCCCTCCATACTGGCATCCGTAAAGAGATGCCTGGAGGGAGGAGGCGGACGGAATGGAGCGCCCCGAAACAAATTGGCCGGGTCCAACCACCATCGCAGGTCTCGAACGACCTGGTCTGACACGTGAACCAACTGGGCCATGTCCCCCGTTGCCTGCGACCAGTTGGCATGAAGCTGCAACTGGAGGGACCGCATATGCAAGCGACCTAGAGGCACCATCTTCTCGGTCGCCGCTAATGTACCGATCAGAGACTGCCAACGCGAGGCTGGCTGAGGAACCCTGGTTAAGAAACCGCGGGACTGCTCTGATAACTTTGACCGACGTTCCTCCGTCGGGATAACATAACCGGAGGTAGTCCGAAATCGATACCCCAAGAAAACGAAGTCTTGACGAGGAGATAAATCGGACTTTTTTTGATTGATTTTGAAGCCCATGGACTGACACAAATCCACAACCCACTGGGCCTGACGAAGCAAAGTTTGAGGGCACTGATGCCTGATCAACCAATCGTCGAGATACTGGTAGATCACAATGCCGTTCCGATGGGCCAACACCTGTAGCTCCCGAACGCACATCGTAAAGATCCAAGGGGCGGTGGACAGACCGAAAGGCAACGCCCGAAACTGCCACACCTGGCCCTGATAAAAGAACCTGAGGTATTTTCTGACGGACCTCCTCATAGGCACGTGAAAATAAGCATCCTTGAGGTCGATTGTCACGACCCAAGCCCCTAAGGGCATAGCCGACCTTACCACCTCCGCCGTCTCCATGGTGAAGGTGGGAATAAGCAGATAACGGTTGAGAGCGGAAAGGTCTATCACCGGCCTCCAACCGCCCGAAGCCTTCGGAACTACAAACAGGATACTGTAAAACCCCGGGGAGCTGCCCGAAACTGGTTCTACCGCTCGCTTTTGAATCATGGCCGAAATCTCGTCTATCAGCGCCTGACGCCTTTCCGGGTCGTGAGGCAACGAAAAAACCCTTGGAGTGAGCGTCAACGGAGGAAACTGTTCGAACCGTAGACCGAACCCCCGACGCAAGGTGGAGACGATCCAAGGACTGGCTCCTAGGTCTCGCCAACGAGGCCAAAAACCTCCTAGTCGCGCGCCGACAGGCTCGTTTATATCCAAGATATTTACTGGAGCGAGTGAACTTGGAGACTCGACCAGACGTGGGGGTCCCACGAGAGAAGATGAGGGTATTACCTGACTTCTTAGCCCCTGCTGGCTTTGCTGGGCTAGCTGGACGTCCGCGACCGCGACCTCCACGTCCACGCTGCCCCCCTCGCTGACCGCCTGCAGGGGCCCCACGAAAGGGCCGGTCCAGGGCCTTGCCTTTACCGCGCCCTACCGCTGAGGACCCAGCACCAGAGGAAGCTGACTGCTGCTGCTGCTGTGGGCGCTTACGCTGCTGCTGCTGCTGTAAAAGCATGCGGGACCATCTCTCCATAGCCTTAGACTGCATAAGGGAAGCGTCCGTCGAGGCCTTAGCCCGGTCCCGCTCCTCTTGACGAGACTTGAGGGCATCCACCTCGAGGTGAGCGTCCACAGGGAAGAGAAAAGGAGAGGCGGGCCCAGACTCCGGGAGAACTGGATGACCACGGAGCTTAGCCAGCAACTGGTCAGGGACCTTCAAGTCCAGACGCTGGATCACGGAATCCCTCCGCCAAAGCTCCGATGTCCACCAGGCCGTGCAATCTAGGGAAACCTTATCCGCCACAGCCTTTCCCAACGACTGTAAGAGTCCAACAGAGCCATGGAGCACATCTGCGAGTTCAGAGCGATCGAGGTTCTCATTGTCCATGACCTGCTCATAACACGACGTCGTAGCCAGCGTGAGAGCATGGACCATCCAATCCATCGATGAATCCACGGCCACGCCCAAACGTAAAGCAGCCTGGAAATCCGTCAACTGATTCCACGGGAGAGAAACAGTCTTAGGCACAGAGAAAATCTCCTGTTCCTGTAACTTGGAAGGCTCTGCATCCAGGAGTGACGAAGAGTAAAAATCCTGGATCTTAGGCTTAGCCGGCAAGAGTCCAAGCTGAGGACGGCCACGTTTCGCCGTTTCCTCCACCCTAGCTGCCAACATGTTCCGAACACCCGGTGCTACCGGAAAGCGCAAAGCGTCCCTAGGGACCTTGGGCTGCTGGAGATCCCGCTCCGTGAAAGAACGTGCCCGCTTGGCTGGAGGTGGGGATGTTGACGCCAGGTCCGGCCACTCCTCCCCAGTAAGCCTACGGACGTAATCCAGTTTATCGGCCCACGGGCGCTTAAAAGGATTATTTGACTCCTCCTCATCCTGGGAGCCGAGATCATCCTCACGGAGGCGCTTGGGACGAACCAGACCCGAAGGACCCGGCAAAGGCACAATGCCATCTTCCCGAGAGCTGTAGGGCAAATCCACCGAAGACTCCGCAGAAGGAGACGCCGCCGGAGGGGCCTGAAGCCGCTGGACATCAGGAGCCTGGCGCGCCAGGAAAGAATCCAGCCTGTTCATAACCTCAGCCCTCATGGCTTGCATCTCCGCCTGAAACTCGCCTCGCGATAAAAAATGGGAGGAGACCCCCGGAATCGTGGACAAGGGAGTGCGGAACGGTGCCGTAGCCACAGACAGCGCAGAAACCGAGGCCGAAGGTGACGCAGACGTAGCCGCCACGGAGGCAGAAGCCGAAGGAGCCGCAGGCGCAGAATGCGTAGCATCCACTGAACTTGTAGAGGCAGTCGCCTGGGATTCCATTGGAGCCGACGAAGCCGGGGGGTTGGAAATCCCTGGAAGGAGGGGAGATGACGGGACCTCCGCACCCTCAAAATCCTCCGCAATCTGCGGGAAGAAACTCACGTTAGAATCAAATGACACAGACTTGCGAGATGATTTGATGGAAGTAGTAACGCGAGTTTGTGGACGCGAATGCCATTGGTTAACTATAACCCTGGGAGACAGAGGATAGCCGGGCCTAAAACCCGTACCCGCCATTGAGCTCCGCTGGGATAACGGCCTAGGGGATCCACACCCCGAAACACGGAACAGAGGTGAGGATAAAGGCCGAAACTGGTTCCCGGGAACCGATGCACGGCTCCCGGGAACCGGTTCCCGGGTCCCGAGAACCGGTTCCCGGGTCCCGGGAACCGTAGGTACCGAACCAGCCAGAGTGGAGACAGCCGTAGCCGCCGCCGCCCCAGAGGAACGTGGCAAACCCAAAGCAGGAAACCGGCCCCCGGGATACGGGTATCCCGAGGCGCCAGACGCCTGAAGTCCACAAATTGAGACGTTGACGGAATTGAACCTACGGGTAGAGGACACCGAAGGCCGCATCCGAACGGAGCTCAATGCCAGGTAACCGGGGTCTATGGGCATGTTTCGGCCCCTTGCCCGGCTACCCTCAGGCGGGACAGGGTTAGAGTTAACCAATGTCATACACGAAGTATGAATTGAAAAACTCGCGGTACTACCGCGGTAGTACTGGTTCCCGGGAACCGGCAAGCCGGGTCCCGGGAACCGAGGAAGGCTGAAAGAAGAGCATAAATCATTACTCACAGCAGAAATCAAATGCAGCAAAGATAAATCCTGCTCCTCACGCTTCTGTATGGCCTGTTTATGTCTAGACCTAGCGCTAGAACTAGCCGAGGGACTTGGAAAGGGCGGGAGAGGTTTACTCATCCTTTCTTGTTGAACGGCTCTAAGACCACGCAAGTAGTCCGACCACTCGTCGACCGACCAACTCCCACACAGACCACAAGTCGCCGTTGGCCGACACAAAGATCTGCACATCCAGCAGGAAACGTGCAGCTCCCATTTCGGCAAAAACTGCTTACAACCCGCGCACTTCATCTGGAAAATTCCAACATGAAAGAATGGGGGCGGGCGATAATTGAGGAAACTAAGTAACACTCGAGGAAATTACCAGTTCCTCAACCGAAACTAAACTAAACTACTCTAAACTACAGTAGCTGTACGAAGTACACTAGACTGTGAAGAAATTCCGTTGGAAAAACGATCGTATTCCAAGAGAAAGAGTGAAAACTCCAAATTTGAAAGCCTAGCAAGATCCTTTGAACTGGCGCCAAAACCAGGGACAAAGGTAATGGCGGTTCCGGTGGAACAGCTTCGTCAAGAAAGATTTCTCAGTGACCACTGACACAGTCAAGTTTCGTCAAGAAACTTTTATGAATGACTGTTGACTGAGGGGCATAGAACGACCAGTTTAAGAGAGTTTGCCATTAAAAATTTAATGGCACGATTTCCCTCTTATTTGAAAGCCAAGTAAGATTACCCAAAGTGTTTATTATAGAGGTCAAAGTGTGGACATAAATATTCCATTTATTATCATTATATCCAACCTGTGAATTCCATGTCCACAATAACTCCTAACTACAGAGAAACCATGATTCTGGGCATGTTTTTGGATCACGTCACCAATTTCCCGATATCGGACCCCAGGTTTAACTGAAACATAAAGTATTCGTTCTGGGTTTTTGGAATATAGACAAGATGAATCTAAGTCAATGATTTTGCTCCACAAATCAATATCATTTTTGTTTTGCTTACCTAAATCAATAGCTTTTGAGAGACACTCATGAGTAACTTTCACCAGCTCTTTGCTCTTGTCGTCCACATTCCCAACGAAAAATGTTTCATTCAAATCACCGTGGAAGCCCCGAAAGCATGTAGTAATATCCACTGTGCGAAGGAGAGTGAAGCAGATGAGGCTTTCTTTATGCATTTTCTCAAAAACATATGGCATAAAGACAAATGACATAGTAAGAATGAAGTACCATTGACTATATCACCATCTTCTAATGGTCTCATATCTGGTATTCCATGACATATCACCTCGTTGATAGAACTGAAAAGGCAAAACAGAACTTGATATTTAAGGTTTTTTTTTTCCTCAGTCAAGCAACTAAACTAGTCAGATATGTGAGGAATCTACACGAACTTACGTGCAGCATGACTTCGGAAAATTGTAGTAGTTGAGAGGTGATGGATAACAATCTCGCTCTATACAAGCCTTGAGTGTGAAGATAATACATTGATGCTCTGTAGTACAACAGCTAGAACATAACCATGAGGAAACATGCTGGCATATTGTAATTAACGGTAATAAACATTTCTGAAGACCTACCAGCACTGCGAGAGTTGTGCATGCCATTTTCCTGCAGGCTACTGTCCAGTTATACAAAATACCTGCACCTACCTCGTGTACTAGACGGTCTATCTCCTCAGTGGTGACTCCAACACCTATAGCTGCAGCAGCAATATCCAGCACCTCTCGGCCGTACTATAACAAAGCCCTGACACTCAACAACGACATAGATACAAACAAGTCCATGCATGATTAATCATTGGTCTTCAATGCACAGAATATTGAATGACCCCTGTCAGATAAGACCTCCCTCAAGACTTCCTAATCTATGAAGACGTTTTTGAATCAACATGTGAAAGAACCTCTCTATTAAGACTTCCGTACGACCTTACATTAGGTGCTGCAGAAGGGTAGGTCCTATGTTGGGGGGACCACTCTAACTTACCTTGCATGCCACCCGTAAACTTTCCCGGTCATCCTCTTTCAGTACAATGATATTGGTGGAACCGCGAACAGCTCTTTCGCTGGCAGGGTATCCTGAATGTCAATAGAAACACATTTAGTGTGACAGTCAACTGATGATCAATTTAGAAACTTGAATAATTTGCAGTCATTTTCACAAAAACTAAATCATTGGTAAATGAAAATGCTGAAGCATAGGACTGATCTTGAACTACAGATTACATATCATATATGTTATTCTCAGACCTTAGCATGATAAAAATCTATAAATCACTTTAAATTGTTAACCTAGTAGAATATGAACATCTAAAGGATACCTTCCGGATGGTCTGCGTAGTCTGGCCTGGGAATGTGTTCAGGCACAGGTCTCATTGGTGTCTAGAAACAAGGGAATGAACCAAAGAGCTGAACCATGAAACTGATCTGTATCATGCATTTTACATACATTCATCAAATGTAATTATAATAATTTTGTGAGCAAGACAATCACCACTGTAAATGGACGCAGCTTGCCGGTGAAACTGTAGCCTGGCCATGGATTGTATACACCGTTCGTGTCAGTCTTGACTTCACTGCTCTGTTCTGTATAGACAACCCAAATAAAAGATTTCACTCGCAATTATTCACATATGAACGTCAATAGATTTTTCATTCTAACAACTACAATATTGTAAAACTACTAATTTTGGCGGCTATTAAATTTTGCGGTTGTGAGCCCCACGTTATTAGGCGGAGATTTAATTTGGTGATCTCAGAACCACATACATGTATATATTTTAACATATATCTAGTTAATTTGGCAGACGATTTATTTGGCGGTCTTTTTTTTATCGCCAAATCCGCCAAATAAATCGTCCGCCAAAATTAGTCATTTTACAGTAGATGAATATTTAAATGCTGTTAGATCTATCATCTATTCATATACAAAACTACTTACTTGCTTTCTTGTGAAGTTTTTTGTGTTCACCCCAACTGCTTTTGAAACAGTCCTGTGGAAATAAAAAAATACCAATGTTAAATGCTCATACAATGTAAATGTAGGGATTGGGCAATTGGTTACATGTATTCCCCTAATTGAGTAACGACGTTTGATGCAGGTAACCAGATAATTGACGGATTTCCTCGTTTTCCAGATCACTGCGTTCCAGGGGTTCCCTGGATCTGGTTCCATCGCAATGGTTTAGATTACACTGAAGCTCAAAGACACTCAAGATTTCTGAAAAAGTGTTCCTACAAGATTTCGAGGGACTGCAATCCAGAATGTGAGGTTTTTAAATAATATCATATAGTCCATGAGCTGAGTTGAAAATTGGTACCATCTCTAGGGACTAAAGATTGTTGTGATTTTCTGATAGACCCATGTATCTGGGAATCAAAAAAGTATGATGGCCATCTGGGTAGAGTAGCTTTACGTCATGATGAGCTATTTTGTGAAACATGGCGATCTCATATTTAATGGGTTTCTCCAAAGTACAAAAATGTCAATAAAATGACCAATACTCTAGTTACAAGCATAATTTTGGTGAGTAAATGTCTGGAATCACACGATATTTTAAGATAATAACATTTTTTGGCCAAAGTATGTGGAATTTTTTTTTGAATGGCAAAAACTACAAAAAAATGCTGAAAAAAATACTTCGGTTTCATCAACGACACAGTATGGAAATATCGATAATTCCATCGATATACAACATAATGATAACATGTATGTTTTGAAATATGTCCCTATTATTCCCACAAGTAATGATGACAACTATTGTGCATATATGTGTGTCAATATTTAAAATATTCACAAAAACATAACCCACCCCCCTAATGAAATGTAAAGTTCGTATATGTCGTAAATATGCCATAACATATTGCTCTATGGTATGCTGCATCGTACTTTTGTTCACACAGTCGGTGTCTCTGAACTTACATGTACATATCATTTTCTATGAAGGTCATTCGCTTGGTACAGTCAGGGTGACTGGGGAGCACGGCGAGGGCTTAAAAGTACTCATTTAAGCAAAATACAATCCATGTGTTAATCACAACTACCCCCGTGACACTCGATTGGCGGCATCAATTTACTAAATCAATTTTAGTATCCTAAGAGTTTTCAGTCAGTTCAAATTGAGTATTAAGAATGTCAGATAATTATAGAAATCTTCATGCAAATTTGCAGCATCAGCAGGCAGAAGATAAACAGGCAACAACCTGACAACAGTCCCATTTCCATGTGAAGACTCCTACCGTTGGTGAAGGGGCCTAGGAGGGAGTTGCTTGCTGATTTCCCCATGTTTCGGCATAAATATTGAGTAATGCAACGTCTTCGGCAAAAAAAAATGGTAATGAATGTTACCAAAAAGACACACCCGTTTTATAAATATGGCCGCCTCGCGGACTTATGGTTCCGTAATGCTGCCCCAGTGCCACCGTCGTAGCACCTCAGTATCACCGCCATCCCCCCAGTAGCACATCAATGGCCCCTCAATGATGCCCCCAACAAAGTAGTACTACCGCCAATGAAAACCGTAAAATCGCCAACAAACTTGTGGTGGTAACTCAATGGAGTCGCCATGTCCTCAATGACACCGTCGTGCATCCTCCCTTGTTCCTCAGTAGCACCGTGAGTCTTATTGCAGTCACTAGTTCTGTAATTATTATACATATATATTACCACTTATCATTACTAACAAAAAAACATAATACCATACATTTCCCAATGACAAAAAATGTCCACCGGGAGGCAAATGTTACCCGTTGCCATCATGATGCCGAATCTACTTTTTGGACATGAGCTAACTGTTCAAATATTCACATATTTACTACTGAAAATCTTATTAAAGGGTTATGTCAGTGGCGTACCTGATATTTTTAGGTTACCGAACCTTTGTCCGATAACCTATTGCCGTGGCGTTGCGTCCGTCGTCTGTCGTTGTCATCATGGTCGTACGTCTACATTTATATCTTTAAAGTTTACGATCGAATCTTCCTGAAATTTTTGCACAAAAATGCCTAAAAATATTTTGAGAGGGAGATGTTTTTTTTCGTTTTTTTTTTCGCACTTTTTTTTTCAAAATGGCAACCATTTTTGACGGAAATCGGCCTATTTTGGACTTTAACGGTCGTTTTCTCGAAATCTGTTCAGTAATTTTTTTTCTCATTGATGCACAACACTCATCGTATGTACCCCTGTGACGTGTATAAGTTTCGTTGTGCTTGAATCTCTCGAAGTGGGCCATTTTGGGCCTAAACTCGGCCTAAATGGGACTTTCCCATGTTAAATTCTCCTACGCTTCATTATTGCTAATATCTCACTTAATGTTGAGAGTAGAGATTATGAATCAATTGTGGACATATAGGAAATGATATATGAGGAATATTATTGTGACCTCGAATTTGATCTTTGATCTCATTTTCAAGGTCACAGGACAAAATGGCTAATATCTCGTTTATTATCAACTTTACAGTCAAGGAATCAATTGTGGACATATTGGAAATGATGTATGCTAGATATTTTCATGACCTTGAACCGGACCTTTGACCTATTTTTCAAGGTCAGAGCACAAAATGGCTAATATCTCGCATATTATCGACTTTACAGCTTAGGAATCAATTGTGGACATACTAGAAATGATATGCTGAATATTCTTGTGACTTTGAATAACCAATAACCTTATTTTCAAGGTCACTGGACAAAAGGCTAATACGTATATAAAATATATATAGTCTATTAACCTTTCTTAACCCTTGTGCTAATATTTTCAGAGGGGGCCCAACTTTTGAAATTTCCGAATATGGATATTGTGATATGTAATGTTGTGATACATCATGGTGTGATGTATATTATTTTTGCACAGTAATGCAGATGGTACAATATAGCGAACATAATATTCTAACACTCATCAATTCACCGAAAAGCAAAGGAGCAGCCTATACATGCTATACGGCGTGGGGTCTGGGGCCCGGTGAAAGGCCCCAGAAGCCAGAGCTTTCTTCATGTGTTGTTCTGTGGTTGATTCTGAACTCTTCTCTGGCTCTGAATGGGTACTTTCAATTCTCCACAAGCATGCAACTATCTTATCATGTTGGTATATAAGTATGTATCTCTAAACTATACATCATGTCACTTTACATAGTTCATTTCACATAACATAATTAATGAATAATGACACTCAATTGCCACCACACATGTGCTTTGAACGTGTACGGACACAATGATAACAGCAATGTATAATGATAATGTTGCACAGCATCTCGATACTGAAAGCATCAAAGTCAATACTGAAAGTCATGTTATGTAACGCTGTACTGCGGCTTAAGGTAGTCCGCTCCAAACAGTGAGGGGAGGGGGTCAAAGCGTTTTTTAAGATAAATAACTGTATCAACATAATCTAGAGCTTCAAAATGATATATTTTATAGAGGAACTGTTCAGCATCCTAAAACTGAAAAGAAAATAGGGGGTCACCGTATCCGTTCGCATGGAAAACACGATGCAAGTTGTGAATATGGACAAAAAAATGTGCAAAAATGCCAAAATTTATGTCATTTTAGGTAAATGTGTGCGATTTTGATCGAATATGTAGAAGAAACGAGCACGGTGACCCCCTATTTTCTTTTCAGTATTAGGATGCTGATCATTTACTCTATAAAATAAGTCATTTTGAAGAGATAATATTCAAGAAATGACTTTTAAATTTTGACTCATCGTTACCTCAGTGTTTATAGCGGACTACGTTAACAGATTTTTGAATCAGGAATTTTTTCACAAAAAAATATTGAGGGAGCACCCCTCCCCCTCCCTAAACCTAATCCCCCCGGGTACGACGCCCTAGAACTTTGGCAAAAAGTTTGCTGACTCTGGTTATAATCCCCGCACATCGTCGATGCACCAATCCAGGAATTGTTGTCAATACATTTTAGTTTCAACGCATTATGAAGCATGCAACAAAGAGTCTAATGCCGTTTGTTGCCAGTGAAAGAATCTTGTCGAAACTTCCATTCATAAATATAGACGATTTTGATGTACAAAGATATTTATAATTTAACTACCAGTAAATAGACTAGAAACCATTAGATTTAATTGTTGGGAAATTTGTTCCATTATGACATTTCATCATTCAGTCAACTGTTCGAAAGAAAATTGTTACCAAGTTACCAAGTCACTGTGCATGCTAAGAGCGTATGACGCGGCCTCGGTCTGTTATTCAGTTTATTGTAGAAACGTCATTGCGAACTCATATCGGACCTGCGGAGCACATATCGAATCGGGTGGGCTGATACTGTTTGGTGACATACGGCAATATCGGATTTGTTGAACCGTGCACGTTACGGTTCAGTATCAGTTAGATGTGTAATAATCTGTGATTTTACACTTACTATTGTCACATTTGCACTGATGTCTTCGCCGATGAGGGATACGATGCCCGAAAAGGCTGAAATTTGGCCATTTCGGCCGGTCACCCACCGAGCGCCTGAGGATCATCCGTGACCATCTGGCAACAATCGGACATCGTAGACACGTCGGTAGAGGCATCGGAAGAAAATAACGCAGAGTTATTTTCATGCGGCGACCGGTGGAAAAAATGACATCGGTGGTGAATCGCTTGCACGTCTCCCGGTGAGCGGCCAGAGCCCCTTCAGATGCCCATCAGGTGCCGAGGGAATCAACCGAGGGAATCGACCAAATCACCGCAGGGTATCCTGCCGGGCGCCGATGAATGTCCGGAAGGTACCCTTCAGATAATCGGGCGGATTTGTACATATCAGACGGTCACTGAGCAGGTACATGTACCAGAAGGGTATTATGTGGTCTCCGGTAGGGCATCGTTGGTTGGTCAGTCTTTCTTGAAATTCGTGAAAATTAATTCGGACGGACACGGTGAAGACACGCGATCGTACAATGTAGGTGACTACAGCAGTCACCGGCGGACAATGCCTGGTGGTTTCATGACCACTCGAAAGATATTGGAAAAATTCCTGACAAACTATCACCGGCGGCCGGAACATCGGTAGATAGGCCTATCACCAATGTCCCCACATCGACCGGCGACCTGTGCAAAATGTGACCTAGGCATTAGTCGAGTGTTGACCTGCCATATATGTATGGAAATAAACTATCATAGTCTCCAACAATAAATATTCAAGTTTTATCAGTAACTAGACGTCAAGGCCTAAAGATGCCTTGGAGGCATTTCGGTGTGATGATTAATTTATAATATATACTAGATATCGACGAAAATGAAAAATGTCGACTCCGCAAAAAAATTTACCGTTAAAATAATACCCCTTAGACATGTTTGTCTAGGGCGACGAGTCCGAAAAAAAAGTCTGTTTCGCTCTACGACTCACCGTTTCCGAGATATCGACGAAAAAGAGAAATGCCGACTCGGCAAAAAAATTTCGGGTCAAGGTCAAAGTTCATTCATAATACCCCTTACACATGTTTGTCTAGGGCGACTAGTCCGAAAATAACGTCCGTTTCGATCTACGACACACCGTTCCCGAGATATCGACGAAAACGAGAAATGCCGACTCGGAAAAAAAATTTCGAGTCAAGGTCAAAGACCATCCATAATACCCCTTGAACATGTTTGTCTATGGCGCCGAGTTCGAAAATAACGTCCGTTTCGCTCTACAACACACCGTTTCCGAGATATCGACGAAAACGAAAAATGCCGACTCGACAAAAAAAATTCGTGTCAAGGTCAAAGTTCATCCATAATACCCTTAAGACATGTTTGTCTAGGGCGACAAGTCCGAAAATAACGTTCGTTTCACTCTACGAAGCACCGTTTCCGAGATATCGACGAAAACGAAAAATGCCGACTCGGCAAAAAAATTTCGGGTCAAGGTCAAAGTTCATCATTAATACCCCTTAGACATGTTTGTCTAGGGCGACGAGTCCGAAAATAACGTCCGTTTCGCTCTACGACGCACCGTTTCTGAGATATCGACGAAAACGAAAAATGCCGACTCGGCAAAAAAAATTCGGGTCAAGGTCAAAGTTCATCAATAATACCCCTTAGACATGTTTGTCTAGGGCGACGAGTCCGAAAATAACGTCCGTTTCGCTCTACGACGCACCGTTTCCGAGATATCGACGAAAACGAAAAATGCCGACTCGGCAAAAAAATTTCGGGTCAAGGTCAAAGTTTATCCAAAATACCCCTTAGGGATGTTTGTCTAGGGCGACGAGTCCGAAAATAACGTCCGTTTCGCTCTACGACACACCGCTCCCGAGAAATCGACGAAAACGAAAAATGCCGACTCGGCAAAAAAATTTCGGGTCAAGGTCAAAATAACGTCCGTTTCGCTCTACGAAGCACCGTTTCCGAGATATCGACGAAAACGAAAAATGCCGACTCGGCAAAAAAATTTCGGGTCAAGGTCAAAGTTCATCCATAATACCCTTAAGACATGTTTGTCTAGGGCGACAAGTCCGAAAATAACGTCCG
The DNA here is from genome assembly GCA_949152475.1 of Terebella lapidaria. Taxonomy (NCBI): domain Eukaryota; kingdom Metazoa; phylum Annelida; class Polychaeta; order Terebellida; family Terebellidae; genus Terebella; species Terebella lapidaria. The sequence goes on from OX424555.1 coordinate 78,335,453, forward strand.
TTTCGCTCTACGACGCACCGTTTCCGAGATATGCAGGATGCCTCAAGGATGACTCAGCAAAAAATTATTTCGACCTCTAGGTCAAAGGTCGTTTGACGTATCGATCCCAAAATCAATAGGGTTCTTCCCTGTTGATATATAAACCTCCGTGCAAAATTCTGCAACTATTGCCTGAATATTTTTCGAATTATCGTCCGGAAACCAAGTTTCAAGATCAGCCTCGATTTCATCCTCAAGGACCTCACGGACCTCGGAGCCGAATCAAAAAAAATAATACACCCTAGAGATGTTTGTCTAGGGCGACGAGTCCGAAAATAACGTCCGTTTCGCTCTACGATGCACGGTTTCTGAGATATGCAGGAAGCCTCAAGGATGAATCAGCAAAAAACTAGATATCGACGAAAATGGAAAATGTCGACAAATTTCGGGTCAAGGTCAAAGTTCATCCATAATACTCGCTAGACATGTTTGTCTAGGGCGACGAGTCCGAAAATACCATCCGTTTCGCTCTACGACGCACCGTTTCCGAGATATCGACGAAAACAAAAACTGCCGACTCGGCAAAAAAATTTCGGGTCAAGGTCAAAGTTAATCCATAATACCCCTTAGACATATTTGTCTAGGGCGACGAGTCCGAAAGTAACGTCCGTTTCGCTCTACGACGCACCGTTTCCGAGATATCGACGAAAACGAAAAATGCCGACTCGGCAAAAAAATTTCGGGTCAAGGTCAAAGTTCATCAATAATTCCCCTTAGACATGTTTGTCTAGTGCGACGAGTCCGAAAATAACGTCCGTTTCGCTCTACGACGCACCGTTTCCGAGATATCGACGAAAACGAAAAATGCCGACTCGGCAAAAAAATTTCGGGTCAAGGTCAAAGTTCATCAATAATTCCCCTTAGACATGTTTGTCTAGTGCGACGAGTCCGAAAATAACGTCCGTTTCGCTCTACGACGCACCGTTTCCGAGATATCGACGAAAACGAAAAATGCCGACTCGGCAAAAAAATTTCGGGTCAAGGTCAAAGTTCATCCATAATACCCCTTAAACATGTTTGTCTAGTGCGACGAGTCCGAAAATAACGTCCGTTTCGCTCTACGACGCACCGTTTCCGAGATAACGACGAAAACGAAAAATGCCGACTCGGCAAAAAAATTTCGGGTCAAGGTCAAAGTTCATCCATAATACCCCTTAGACATGTTTGTCTAGTGCGACGAGTCCGAAAATAACGTCCGTTTCGCTCTACGACGCACCGTTTCCGAGATATCGACGAAAAAGAAAAATGCCGACTCTGCAAAAAAATTTCGGGTCAAGGTCAAAGTTCATCCATAATTCCCCGTAGACATGTTTGTCTAGTGCGACGAGTCCGAAAATAACGTCCGTTTCGCTCTACGACGCACCGTTTCCGAGATATCGACGAAAACGAAAAATGCCGACTCGGCAAAAAAATTTCGGGTCAAGGTCAAAGTTCATCAATAATACCCCTTAGACATGTTTGTCTAGTGCGACGAGTCCGAAAATAACGTCCGTTTCGCTCTACGACGCACCGTTTCCGAGATATCGACGAAAACGAAAAATGCCGACTCGGCAAAAAAATTTCGGGTCAAGGTCAAAGTTCATCCATAATACCCCTTAGACATGTTTGTCTAGTGCGACGAGTCCGAAAATAACGTCCGTTTCGCTCTACGACGCACCGTTTCCGAGATATCGACGAAAACGAAAAATGCCGACTCGGCAAAAAAATTTCGGGTCAAGGTCAAAGTTCATCCATAATACCCCTTAGACATGTTTGTCTAGGGCGACGAGTCCGAAAATAACGTCCGTTTCGCTCTACGACGCACCGTTTCCGAGATATGCAGGATGAATCAAGGATGACTCAGCAAAAAATTATTTCGACCTCTAGGTCAAAGGTCGTTTGAGGTATCGATCCCAAAATCAATAGGGTTCTTCCCTGGTGATATATAAACCTCCGTGCAAAATTCTGCAACTATTGCCTGAATATTTTTTGAGTTATCGTCCGGAAACCAAGTTCCTCGATTTCATCGTCACGGACCTCACGGACCTCGGAGCCGGATCAAAAAAAAAAGTACACCCTAGAGATGTTTGTCTAGGGCGACGAGTCCGAAAATAACGTCCGTTTCGCTCTACGACGCACGGTTTCCGAGATATGCAGGAAGCCTCAAGGATGAATCAGCAAAAAATTATTTTGACCTCTAGGTCAAAGGTCGTTTGACGGATCGATCCCAAAATCAATAGGGTTCTTCCCTGGTGGCATATGAACCTCCATGCAGAGTTCTGCAACTATTGCATAAATATTTTTCCAGTTATCGTCCGGAAACCAAGTCTTAAAATTAGCCTTGATTTCATCCTCACGGACCTCACGGACCTCCGATCCGGCTCAAAAAGAATAGGGTTCTTCCTCATATCATTTCTGACTTGCGGTGAAAATTTGACAAGGATCCGTCAAGGCAATCTAAAGTTATCGTCCGGAAACCAAAAGTGGCGGAAGAAGAAAAAAAAAAAAAAAAAAAAAAAAAAAAAAAAAAAAAATTCTGCTAAAACCATAAAGGCATTTCTGCCGAAATGCCTTAATTACCATGGTAACCCTTATCATTATGACAATATACACAACAGGTAAGTAGGTGCAAAGATGATATGGATGATTTGATGGTTTTATCAAAGATTGAATATTTGGTTTTATCATGATGCGGACCAAAAATGGCGTATTTCTTAGATAAACGCACATTACATTTCACTAGGGGTTGGGTTAGGTTTATGTGAATATTTTAAATGTTGACACACATATATGCACAATATTTATCATCATTATTTGTTGGAATAATAAGGACATATTTTAAAACATCAAAGTCATTAATATGTTGTATATTGATAGAATTATTGATATTTTCGTGCAGTGTCTTTGGTGAAACCGAAGTATTTTTTTCAGCACTTTTTTGTAGTTTTTGCAATTTAAAAAAACATATCCGCGTATATTGATCATAAATTGTTATTATAACTAGACGTCAAGGCCTGAAGATGCCTTGGGGCATTTCATGTGAGTTCTATTCCTAGCTAACATATACCTAAGAGATCGTGTCTAGAACCATGATGACTCTGAAACTGTCCGTGGTCAAAGTTTAAGTGACATACCCCACCCTAAGGCATCTTTGCGTTTCGCTCTACGACGCACCGTTTCCGAGATACGGCAAACAGGAAGTGCTGAGTCGGTGAAAAAAAATTCGACACCAGAAGTCGTCTTGACCCAAGATACCCTCTAGACTAGTTTGTCTAGTGCCAGCAGCCCGAAATTGAGCTCCGTTTCTCTCTACGACGCACCGTTTCCGAGATACGGCCGAACAGGAAGTTATGAGTCGGCGAAAAAAAATTGACACCAGGTGTCGTCTCGACCCAAAATACCCACTAGACTAGTTTGTCTAGTGCCAGAAGGCCGGAATTGAGCTCCGTTTCGCTCTACGACGCACCGTTTCCGAGATACGGCCCAACAGGAAGTGGTGAGTCGGCGGAAATAAATTCGAAACCAGGGGTCGTCTCGACCCAAAATACCCCCTAGACTTGTTTGTCTAGTGCCAGAAGGCCGGAATTGAGCTCCGTTTCGCTCTACGATGCACCGTTTCCGAGATACTGCCAAACAGGAAGTTCCGAGTCGGCGAAAAAAAAATTGACACCAGGTGTCGTCTCGGCCCAAAATACCCACTAGACTAGTTTGTCTAGTGCCAGAAGGCCGGAATTGAGCTCCGTTTCGCTCTACGACGCACCGTCTCCGAGATGCGGTCGAACAGGAAGTGCCGAGTCGGCGAAAATAAATTCGACACCAGGTGTCGTCTTGACCCATAATACCCACTAGACTAGTTTGTCTAGTGCCAGAAGTCCGGAATTGAGCTCCGTTTCGCTCTACGACGCACCGTTTCCGAGATACGGTCGAACAGGAAGTGCCAAGTCAGCAAAAATAAATTCGACACCAGGGGTCGTCTCGACCCATAATACCCACTAGACTAGTTTGTCTAGTGCCAGAAGTCCGGAATTGAGCTCCGTTTCGCTCTACGACGCACCGTTTCCGAGATACGGTCGAACAGGAAGTGTCGAGACGACACCAGGGGTCGTCTCGACCCGAAATACCCCCTAGACTAGTTGTCTAGTGCCAGGAGGCCGTAATTGAGTTCCGTTTCGCTCTACGACGCACCGTTTCCGAGATACGGTCGAACAGGAAGTGACGAGTCGGCGAAAATAAATTCGACACCAGGGGTCGTCTCGACCCATAATACCCACTAGACTAGTTTGTCTAGTGCCAGAAGTCGGAATTGAGCTCCGTTTCGCTCTACGACGCACCGTTTCCGAGATACGGTCGAACAGGAAGTGCCGAGTCGGCGAAAATAAATTCGACACCAGGGGTCGTCTCGACCCAAAATACCCACTAGACTAGTTTGTCTAGTGCCAGAAGGCCGGAATTGAGCTCCGTTTCGCTCTACGACGCACCCTTTCCGAGATACGGCCCAACAGGAAGTGCCGAGTCGGCGAAAATAAATTCGACACCAGGGGTCGTCTCGACCCAAAATACCCCCTAGACTTGTTTGTCTAGTACCAGAAGGCCGGAATTGAGCTCCGTTTCGCTCTACGACGCACCGTTTCCGAGATACGGTCGAACAGGAAGTGCCGAGTCCGGAAAATAAATTCGACACCAGGGGTCGTCTCGACCCATAATACCCACTAGACTAGTTTGTCTAGTGCCAGAAGTCCGGAATTGAGCTCCGTTTCGCTCTACGACGCACCGTTTCCGAGATACGGTCGAACAGGAAGTGCCGAGTCGGCGAAAAAATAAATTCGACACCGGGGGTCGTCTCGACCCAAAATACCCCCTAGACTAGTTGTCTAGTGCCAGGAGGCCGAAATTGAGCTCCGTTTCGCTCTACGACGCACCGTTTCCGAGATACGGTCGAACAGGAAGTGCCGAGTCGGCGAAAAAATAAATTCGACACCAGGGGTCGTCTCGACCCAAAATACCCCCTAGACTAGTTGTCTAGTGCCAGGAGGCCGAAATTGAGCTCCGTTTCGCTCTACGACGCACCGTTTCCGAGATACGGCCGAACAGGAAGTGCCGAGTCGGCAAAAAAAAATTCGACACCAGGGGTCGTTTCGACCCAAGATACCCTCTAGACTACTTTGTCTAGTGCCAGGAGGCCGAAATTGAGCTCCGTTTCGCTCTACGACGCACCGTTTTCGAGATACGGCCGAACAGGAAGTGCCGACTCGGCAAAAAAAAATTCGACACCAGGGGTCGTTTCGACCCAAGATACCCCCTAGACTAGTTTGTCTAGTGCCAGGAGGCCGAAATTGAGCTCCGTTTTGCTCTACGACGCACCGTTTCCGAGATATGCATGAAAGCCTCAAGGATGAATCAGCAAAAATTCTTCCGAGCTCTAGGTCAGAGGTCGTTCGACGGATTGATCCCAAAATCAATAGGGTTCTTCCCTGGTGGTATATGAACTCCCATGCATAGAATATTTGCCATTGCATGAATACTTTTTGAGTTATCGATCGGAAACCAAGTCTCAAAATAAACCTTGATTTCATCCTCACGGACCTCACGGACCCCGGAGCCGCCTCCAAAACAATAGGGGTCTTCCATGTAATATTTCTGACCAGTGGTGTAAATTTGGACAAGATCCATTCAGGCGTTCCCGAGTTATTGATCGGAAACCAAAACGGCGGAAAGTAAAAAAAAAAGAAGAAAAAAAAAAAAAAAAAAAAAAAAAAAAAAAAACCCAGACAAAACCATAAGGGCATTTCGGGCCGAAATGCCCTAATAATATTTCATTTGATTCCAAACATTTATTCACCAAAATTATGCTTGTAGCTAGAGTATTGGTCATTTTATTGACATTTTTGTAGTTTGGAGAAACCCATTCATTACGTGATCGACATGTTTCACAAAATAGCTCACCGTGACGTAAAGCTACTCTGCCCACATGACCATCATACTTTTTTGATTCCCAGATACATCGGACTATCAGAAAATCACAACAATCTTTGGTCCCTAGAGATGGTACCAATTTCTCTCATATGGCCATCTATCTCATGGACTAATAAGGGAACGAGATCAGCCTGCCCCATAGGCTCAGGGCAACTTATGCCTCTGAGACGAAAGAGAAAAATGCTTCTGTGAAAAATATCATTAGTGCGCTTCTACGACTTCTAGAAGAACTTCTGCTCAAAGAAATGTCAGGAAATTCATTTGAAAATATACACAGGCCGGCTTCAGAACAGTGAATTGCGAGGGAAAACACAATAACAAGTGGATTTTCATTTGATTTAGGAAGCAAAGAAATCATGAGCCACCTCTGACTGAGAATGTGAGTACCATTCCTGATTTTTAACCAGTTAGAGCAGACTGTTTTTTTGTCAGGAATTCAGCTGAATTTTGCTACAGGAGGCATTTCGGGGCCCCTCAGAGGAGAAGTCTACATAGAAATAATTGAAAAAAAAAAACATGTGGGAAAATTGTACAACCCTATGGAAAGCTGGTGTGACATACGAGAAATGACATATGAGAATCAACATGTGACATGCGAGAAGCGAGAAATATTGCCTACATGAACATGTGATCTGCGAGTCAGGCTATAAACTGCTAAACATGCGACCTGCGAGCTATAAACTGTGACATGCTAGTTAACTTAACAAACTGTGACTTGCGCGAAACAAAATGCAACTTGAATATCCTACACATTTTTTTCATATTAGACCATACTACGGAATGTAGTTTATAGTTCGCAGGTCGCATCTCACTTGTCACTTCTCGCATGTCGCTTCTCACATGTCGTACCGGCGTTCCATACAACCCGTATGAGTTATTATTCATTGATTTTAATTTGAAAGAAAATTGTGTAAATATTGTTCGCTGTTTACAATTAAAATTTATTCAAAAACATTCTATGTATGGTATTGTCGTGAAATAGGTCCCGCTACATTATGACAAGGCTTATTCAGTTAAAACAGTAACACCATTTTAATGTTTTCAGTCAAGTTCTCTAGTATCTTGGAGAATCCTGGAGGTTGGTGGTGGGGGTGGACGGAGGTGGACGGAAATTATAACGTACGAAATAAGCAGTACCTATTTCACTATAAGGCCCTATGTATGTTCCATGGTATGTTCCAGGAATAGTCTTACTGTGTACAGCGCTGTATTGAGATGTATACACTCAGCGCTGTACACAGTAAGGAATAGTCCTGTTCATAACCCTAAAATCATAACGTACGAAATAAGCAGGACCAATTTCACGATAAGGCCCTATGTATGTTCCAGGATGTTCCTGGCATGCCAAGAATGTCCAAATCAAATGCCAAGAATGACCACGACACGACAGTCACCAGTCACAGTCAGTGCAGTACGGTCGGTGTAACCTCAGGCTCAACAGTAAGTATAAAAGTCTATCAACAAATAAATCTAGAATCATACAATACTTGTGTATCATACCTGATTGCAAAAGAATGAACCTTCAATGCCTAATTTGATACACGTTGGGCATTGTAGTCTCGCTTCTTTATCACAACCAGCAGTTTCACAAATTCGCACAGGTCCACTGGGCATCGCCATCTTGACAGGTCTATGGAACGCATGAACAGCTATTCAAAACAGACATATCATGCACGTGTGTGCAGGCCTTATCTGTCCACCGGCCTTATCTGTCCAACGTACTTTACTCGATATCATCTCGAACTGAAAATCGAAAATGATGTCAACTGAGCGCCATCTATCGAATGAGTAATAATAAAGTGACGGAAATGCAAATTAGGCGGGAAACGAGCCTTTCCTTTTGCGTGTTGGTGTGGAACGTGCACGTTGCCATTTTGCAACTCCGAGGTCAAGACAAGTGAAGCCTGATTTTGATTTATGTCATTGAAGCTGTCAAGCTCAGTGACATGCCTGTTAGAGTCTAGATATATCGATACCGTGGAATTTCATTACAAGTATGGTGACCAGTGCTCGTAGATCTACTAGAATCTAGATCTAGGACCAGTGCTCGTACACTCAATGAAAATGTGTCATACTCATGAATAGGCCTAGATCTACGAGCTGTGAAATGGTGTGAAATTAGAATTTTATGTTTCTATGTAAAAAATCTACCCTGATTCTTTCTTATGTCTGCAGAATCATAAAAAATGTGTCTGCCATAGATCTAATTTGATTATTTTATGGACTGTACGAGCACTGGTCCCAGTACGACCACTGGTCACTTTACGCTAGGACTAGTCTAGATCTACTGGCATATCGAGGTCCACTAGGCCTTGCATCAGAGTAGATCTATCTGATCAACGACCCTCCCTAATCCTTGACCTCTGCAAACGGCTGGGCAAAACTTGAATATATAGGCCTAACTATTATAAAATGTGAAATGTGCTGGAATGTGTATTAGAAGTAGGGCTTCAACAAGTACTCGGTTAACCGGTTACGGTTCGGTTACAGAGTGTAACCGGTTACAGATTTTGTGACCAGTTAATCGTGAACGTATTTTACACCCTCGTAATTTAGCCTAAAACACTTCACATCAGTTAAATTTCCGCCCAAACGCACTGAATTGAAGTGATTATCACTCTGCAATCCAAGTAGAATGTTTATTCATCATAATATTGCATATTTTCACGCGAAAATGACGTCTAATGTCGAGCTTTAGGCGGGATTTTGAGCCTTTTTTGACACGGAGCTTTGATAAAATGCAAACTGCGAAACAAATTGGTGTTATTTTGGACAATATTTAGCTCTATATTTTTGGACGAGTAACCGGTTACGGTTCGGTTACAAGCTAACGAGTAACCGGTCACAAAATTTTGTACTCGTTGAAGCCCTACTTTTTTGACACGGAGCTTTGATAAAATGCAAACTGCGAAACAAATTGGTGTTATTTTGGACAATATTTAGCTCTATATTTTTGGACGATAACCGGTTACGGTTCGGTTACAAGCTAACGAGTAACCGGTCACAAAATTTTGTACTCGTTGAAGCCCTAATTAGAAGTACTTTCAATGTGGTTTTCGTCAGATGTCAGTTTGGCAGTGTTTGCAGGGGTCGAGGATTAAGGACGTGGTCGATAGGCCTAGATCTAGATCTATCACATATATTTAGCCGAAACTGACTTTGTCAAATTAGAAATTTGAGCACTTCTCTTTTGATTCTAAGACTTGATAAAATGCGAACTGGGATTGGGAAAAAGAAGCGGTGCTGATAAGTTTTGAGAATATTTAGACCTAGCTCTATTTTTTTTCCGATTGCGGTTCAGTGATGAGTATGAGGCATGAGTATATATGCACATGGCATTGTTTTGAGTGGTGTATGTGTTTTTCCCAGCACGAGTGTTGCCAAGTCCAGGCCGAGCCTTTAGCCGAGGCCGGGATTGCGACACAAGTATGACTTTCTCATACGATTTGAGTACTTACATCGTATCTATCTGTCCAAAACAAGCTCCATTACTTGGCCATAGTTACGTAGCTTTTGCAATGATAGCGTTTTATATCTTTTTCATGGCGTTTTGCTTGACAACCACAGAGTATGGTATGTGTTTTTCTTGCCACTGTTCTCATCATGGAAAAATGCATGCCGAGTGAGAGGAGGTTTATATCTATCTGTTACAAAAGTCTGAGGGGATACCCCATCTACACGGAATCCAGTCACACTATCTACTCTAGTCACATTGATAACGAACAGGCACGTAAAGTTAAAACCATGTGCCTTCACTTGTTCATATGGGAGGAAAATTCAGGAAAGTGGTAAAAAATAAGGTCTGAAAGATTGGTGTATTTTGTAATCAAGGCCAATTAATTGGTCATGTATTAATCAAGTTGAAATTGTAGCGTTAACTGGATGGGTTTACAATTTTTTTTTTTTTAACTTTAATTCCGTGTTGCTTCCAAAAGGAGAGGTTACAAATGAAAGTGTAAAATACATGTTGGTTGAAGCTGGTCCATTCACCTTTACTCATATTTTTTTTATACAATCTGCATGCATAAAAACTTGAAAACACAATTTTGAAGTGAACTGTGGAATTGCTTGGCAATAACAATCGACTAGTGAAAATGTAATCAATTAATTGAAATAATCCAATCATAGATCGATTAATAGTTCAGACCCTAGTGAAAATTTTAGAGTCTACAAAAGAAATTAGTTTGATCTAACTACGTCTAGCAACACTACAGACAGTAAAATCAGTGTCTATAACTACATGTATGATAATTATTCAATGAGATATGCCAGAAGTCTGATACTGTATAGTCAAACCTCCCATTGGTGAAACCTCCAATCAGCAGTGTACAACTTCTATCTGTGAACAATTTGACACAGTCCCAAATTAAACACCTGTGTTTTACCTGTTCATTCATCAAAATGATCAAACTGTACCCCATGTTTATCTCAAATTTAAAAACCAAAACCATGAGAACAAATTTAAAATTACCTAGTTTACAGAAGCAATGCGAAAATGTTGTTGCCCATGACAAAGGGAGTGGAAGGGGGGGGGGGGGGGGTGGACCTCCTGGCACTAGACCAACTAGTATAGTGGGTATCTTTGGTTGAGACGACCACTGGTGTCGAATTTGTTTTGCGCCGACTCGGCACTTCCTGTTTGGCCGTATCTCGGAAACAGTGCGTCGTATAGCAAAACAGAGCTCAATTTCGGCCTCCTGGCACTGGACAAACTAAGCTAGGGTGGTATCTTGGGTCGAGACGTCCCCTGGTGTCGATTGTAATTTTCTCCGACTCAGCACTTTTGGTCGTATCTCGGAAACGGTGCGTCGTAGAGCGAAACAGACCTTCATTTTGACCTCTTGGCACTAGAAAAAACTACTCTAGGGGGTATATTGGGCGGGGACGACCCTTGGCCTCTTCTTTCTTCGACTGAATGTTTTCAATATCTCGGGAACGGTGCTTGGTAGAGCAAAACAGGTGTTATTCTCAGACTCGTCGCCCTAGACAAACATGTCTAAAGAATATCAAGGATGAACTCTGACCTTGATTTTTCTGCTAATTCACCATTCTAATTCAGAAACGGTGTGTCATAAAGCAGAACGGACGTACTACACAAAGATGTCTGAGGCTCTGTCAGTTAAACTTTGACCACAGACATTTTCAGGGTCATCATGGTTCTAGACCAGGTCTATGTAGTAATGGAGTGTCACACGAAATGCCCCAAGGCATCGTTAGGCCTTGACGTCTAAATTCCCAGATGAAAATGATGGAATTTTCATATCACCACAGACCTGTGTTGACCTCCAGAGGCTGTGTCCATTTCGCCGGCAGAAGACGAGAGATTGGCCTGGAGTCAAGGGCCTTTGGTCAGGACATTGGCGGAGGCTCCAGACCTTGACCCACTCTCACTACCAGCTAGGTAGAATATATGTTCTTCAATATACTTTAGATTCGCACTTATTCTATTTTTGATAGACTCTCAGCTTAGAAATGACATTAACAAAAGTTTTATATCGCCACAGGTGACAAGCTCCAACCGCAAGACATAGTGTCCCTCACACCGGCAGAAGTCGAGAGATTGGCCTAGAGTCAAGGGCCGACATTGGCGGAGGCTCCAGACCTTGACCCACTCTCCCTACCAGCTAGGTAGAATATATGTCCTTCAATATACTTTAGAGTCGTACTTATTTTATTTTTGATAGACTCTCAACTTACAAATGACATTAACAAAAGTTTTATATCACCACAGGTGACAAGCTCCAACCGCAAGACATAGTGTCCCTCACACCGGCAGAAGTCGAGAGATTGGCCTGGAGTCAAGGGCCTTTGGTCAGGACATTGGCGGAGGCTCCAGACCTTGACCCACTCTCACTACCAGCTAGGTAGAATATATGTTTTTCAATATACTTTAGATTCACACTTATTCTATTTTTGATAGACTCTCAGCTTAGAAATGACATTAACAAAAGTTTTATATCGCCACAGGTGACAAGCTCCAACCGCAAGACATAGTGTCCCTCACACCGGCAGAAGTCGAGAGATTGGCCTGGAGTCAAGGGCCTTTGGTCAGGACATTGGCGGAGGCTCCAGACCTTGACCCACTCTCCCTACCAGCTAGGTAGAATATATGTCCTTCAATATACTTTAGAGTCGTACTTATTTTATTTTTGATAGACTCTCAACTTACAAATGACATTAACAAAAGTTTTATATCACCACAGGTGACAAGCTCCAACCGCAAGACATACTGTCCCTTACACCGGCAGAAGTCGAGAGATTGGCCTGGAGTCAAGGGCCTTTGGTCAGGACATTGGCGGAGGCTCCAGGCCTTGACCCACTCTCCCTACCAGCTAGGTAGAATATATGTCCTTCAATATACTTTAGAGTCGCACTTATTCTATTTTTGATAGACTCTCAACTTACAAATGACATTAACAAAAGTTTTATATCGCCACAGGTGACAAGCTCCAACCGCAAAACATAGTGTCCCTTACACCGGCAGAAGTCGAGAGATTGGCCTGGAGTCAAGGGCCTTTGGTCAGGACATTGGCGGAGGCTCCAGGCCTTGACCCACTCTCCCTACCAGCTAGGTAGAAAATATGTTCTTCAATATACTTTAGATTCGCACTTATTCTATTTTTGATAGACTCTCAGCTTAGAAATGACATTAACAAAAGTTTTATATCGCCACAGGTGACAAGCTCCAACCGCAAGACATAGTGTCCCTCACACCGGCAGAAGTCGAGAGATTGGCCTGGAGTCAAGGGCCTTTGGTCAGGACATTGGCGGAGGCTCCAGGCCTTGACCCACTTTCCCTACCAGCTAGGTAGAATATATGTTCTTCAATATACTTTAGATTCGCACTTATTCTATTTTTGATAGACTCTCAGCTTAGAAATGACATTAAAAAAAGTTTTATATCGCCACAGGTGACAAGCTCCCACCGCAAGACATAGTGTCCCTTACGCCAGCAGAAGACGAGAGATTGGCCTGGAGTCAAGGGCCTTTGGTCAGGACATTGGCGGAGGCTCCAGGCTTTGACCCACTCTCCTTACCAGGAAGGTACAATCAATGTCATTCTATTCGTGTATGGCATGGTGTTAACCTATTTTTTTAATAATAATTGTTCTTCCTTTTCATAAGATATATCTTATCCTATTTGCAGTCCAGCGCTACCAAAGAGCAATGAGTACCCCAGCAGCAGGCCCCAGTAGCAAAGTTATGAAAATGGTGATTATATGATTTTGATTGTTTTGAAAGTCCTGTTTTGTTGAATTCAATTTCATGATTGTGGAGCTATTCCTGAACATATTCAAAAAGTACATAAGGTTCATGGATTGTTCTTGAACTTTGTATGTCGTTTATGAAATGATATACATGTATTTTGTTCTTAAACTGTTCTTTTGTTCTTGAACTTAAAATGTTCTTAAACATACATTTGGAGCAGTTCATGTTCTATTCAAGTATTACTCAACCATTTTCGCCAAGGAGGTCTTCTTTTTTGCCAGAAGAGATGTTATTGTTTGGGGTGTGCTCAATCACATTCACTAAACAATTTAAATGAATCTTTCCCAGTTTCAGCTATTATTATATTACCATGTAAATATATATGGACATTTTTTTAAAATCCAAAACAATCTGATTCAATTGTCTTTGGCTTCCTTCTGATATTCACAGGTGCGTTGTCGTCCACCTGCCATCTGTAGTGACCAACAGCACGGGCTGATTCTTGCAATCCTTGCACGTGAGTCAGTGGACAGACATCAAAACGGCTATCAGGCAGCCTCAAGGAAGATACGGCGATACAAGCTCTACGCAGAAAAGAAGGCTCATCCTGTGTTTGGTGGTATCCAGACTTGCCTGTGCTACGGACGCCTGATCTTGCCGAGAGAGTCCGACATTGCTCCCATTGTGGAGCACTATCACAAGTCCACCTGTGGTGAAGGTTCCCGTAAGCTCTATCACAGGATAAAAGAAGTCTTCACATCCATTTCACGTGAGACTATCCAGGTGACAAGGATTGGGACATGATTATGCAGGAAATTTTGACTCATTATGTTGATCATTCAATTATTCAAACAACCATAATATTATGATTTCTTCATCACAGGGTGTACTCGGTGAAAGTATTACAGCCTGCAAAGCCCGTCCCATCTTTACAAACAAGGCGCCACTTATCCCTGTGCAAAGCGACTCTCCAATGTCCATGATTGAAGCAGACACAGTTGACCTCTCCAACTTCAGTGAAGATGTTGACGGCAGCACTTTCACGCATGTGCTCAGTGTGGTTGACGTTTTTTCAAGGTTATTATTTTGCTATAAGTTACTTCTAACTTCCACAGCCTTATATTCCAGAATTAGATACTTTGATGAATTTAGCATGTTTAGAAGCAACGAGGAGCATACATATATAGTGCAAGTAATAATTCACAATATTAAAATTCTAAATGTGTAAAATTACTGGGTATTTTCCCTTGCATGCTCAACACAGCACATTTCATCTTAGTGATTTGAAATAATGAGTTTTATTTACCGGTAGGGCTGATACGAGTAGAGATTCTCATAACCGAGTACTCGGCCATGTGTAACTGGTAATACTAACCGGTTATTCTTTATATTGTGATACCACTTGAGACTCAAGTTTGTAAAGATTTTAATGTAGTAGTCGTATACATAAACAAGATTATCACGGGTCTGAAATCGCCTATACTATGGCCGGGACATCGAAAATTCGGAATAAGCACATGTCTGATCGTCCGACAGCAAACGCACCATGCAGTCTCGTGATCAAGTGAAAACATAACCATGAACGTTGACTAAACAATGGAACTCGCACATGCTGAACCAATGTGGAGGCATAAATTACAATGACAACATGAAAAACAACACTGTATGCTCAAAAACGAATAAATTGAGAACGAAAAGCTCAGAATTACTGGGGAATGCATTGTTTTTTGATCACTTCTTGAAATTTACAAGTAATCGATTAGCCAATTCCTAACCGGTTAGAAGCCTTTTTGTAACCGTCAACGAGTACTCACCTACTCATATGAGCCCTATATTTTATATTCAAAATAATGAATGTAGTGAATGCATGTGCCGACATGTGTTTCATAAACTTTATTTTCAAGTTGGTCTTGACTGTCTACCTAGTACAACGCACATGAGTGATGCATATTGTTCCGTTTAGGTTCCTGTGGCTCCGACCTCTGACTGGAATGTCAAGTGACGAAGTCGCCACAAATCTCTTGGACATTTTCCGCACCTTTGGGCCTCCTCGTGTTCTCCTCACTGACAATGGTACTGAATTTAAAGGGGCTGTTGTGAAGCTGTCTGAAGACTTAGGCATCCAGATGAGACACGGGCGGCCAAGACACCCACAAACAACAGGAAAGGTGACATTCTCTTTCTTCAATGCATCACATTAAATAAGCTTCAAACACAGTCGTACCAATATGGTGGTATTTTACTTTTAATTGTGTGGAACATATTGCAAATCAATACTGTATGATCATGTCAAAAATTGTGTATGCGTGTGTAGATAATAACTACCATTGCATTAACTGTAGGTTGAACGCTCTCATCAAGCATGGAAAAGCAAGTTCACGTTCCAGCTATGTGAGCGTGCAAAGTCTGACGACCCTCCAAAGTGGACAGATTGGTTGTCAACATATTCAATGTTGTACAACGAATCACACCATCAGTCCGTAGGTAAGCATATATTTTGATATTTACTATTTTTACTTTGTGACATAATCATTACTCAATATAACAGGTGATGAGCTACAATATTTCAGTACAAGAGTCACCTAATTTTTAAACACATTTGATAAAATCTGGAGAACTGGTAAAGATGTTCAGTTTTTGTAAAAGCCAGTATACATGTACAAGCGTTTGCAATTTCTATCACACGAAATATGAAAACTTAAGTACTGTAAAAGAGGTATGTTTCGCGGGGATGAAGTTTTGCGGATTTTGGAGTGAGACGGTTTCTTTTGCCTTTGTTAAGAATACAGCGATTCAAAGTTTGCCATGTGCCATGACAGGTAGGAGTCCCTATGAGGTGATGTTCGGCAGGAAGAGCCATCGCCTGGCGCTGTTGCACAAGGAGCCATCTGAGTTGGAAGCTGTATCGAGTGAAGACATTTTAGTAAGTGCCCAATTAGTCTAAATATAATGAGTTTTTCAATGTGAGGTGTTGTGTTGTTGGTAACAAACATTATATTTCTGTCAATGCAGGCAGAGGAACCAACCCATGAGAGTGTGTGCATGGTCATCAACCAAACGGCGAAAGTCCATGACCAAGCAAGAAAGACAGACACCCAGACCAGTAACAAGATGGTGAAAAGGTTGATAACAATTCTCACATGTAGACCATTGCTGCTCTATTTATTCTTCATGTAAAAAATAGCATTTGAGTGGGCGTCTGAATCTCGCAAATGCAATATCTGTTTTATCATCGAATATACCGGTAGTATACTTGTTAACACAGATTGACAGTTCATTTGAACACAACAGTATATATAAGTACATGTATAATAATTTTATTACTTCAAATATATTTTTCTCATATGTGCATCAAAAGTTGTGAAAAAAAATATTTATCCATTTGTATGAACATTTGGTGAGTAAATTCGAACTGATTCTTCTACTTTATTATGAATTACAGGCACATGAAGGCTAATCCTCCTTCTCAGTATGATGTTGGTGAAAAGGTGCTTGTTCGACTCCCGCAATCTGACAGTCGTGTTGCTAGGGGAGGGAGGAAAGTGGGTCGTAGACCTTGGGGTGAGGCAACTGTATCTGAAACCCACCGGAACTTCATGTACACGGTGGAACTGGCTGATGAGAGTGCAGTCAAGCGTCAGCTCAAGGTGTCTGTTAAAGATATAACCTCACAGACCAGACGACTAGAGCTAATGAAGCAACAAAAAGCCCGCAACGTTGGTGGTATGTTTCTTTCAAGCATGCATTATAATTTATTTGAATATTGTCTGGCATTACAATGTAAGAAAATGCCTTTATGTGGACCTCATTCCAAAATACATAAAATATACATAATACATGAATGTACATGAATGTACATGAATTTGCAGTGAATTTTTAGGTTTCTGGACCAGTGATCTGATAAGCTTTTGGCATTACATTGTGCTCGTCATCCATATTTTCCCTACTCAGCTAAAAATAATACCTGTAAAAAATTCAGGATAGATTCTCCTACGCGTGTGGGGGATTGTTAGCACTTGTCAGTGGTAGTTTTTTTTAAAAAAATACCCAATTTTGGAGTTTTTTTAAAACTGTTCTGACAACTTTCTGTTAAACTTCATGCATGGAACTCCCCATGAGGATGCTTGTGATTTTCTATTTAATTGAATCGCTGGTGTGTGCAACATTTTTTGTGTGAAATCAAGTACTATTTTTTTGTGAAATCAAGTACTATGGAAAACACTACATTGAACTCAAAATGTAATGTTACAATTTTTTTAAATTTGCAACTTAACACTACCGTTTCCCTCTAACCCCCAACCCCGGATAGATAACTCTGGATATTTATTTTCTGTGTGAGATATTAGTATTTGGATTATCAAATTGTGTCGAATGAAATGCAATAAAAACATTTTGATTGCAGTTGATGATGTAATGCTGAAGACTTGTCAGTGTACCAATAAGCAGTGTATGCGCCACCCAGCTGTCAAGTGTACATTCGGCATGCACCATCTGTGCTGTCGCAGAGAACAGAAGGGTCCATGTGGTTTGCATTCAAGGTAAGTAGTTTATAGTCACAAAAATATATTTATTGTTCTGCATACTGGGTCACATGTCTGTTTTCTCTTAGTTTAGTGTTCATTGAATTCTTTCAGTTATTTATTGATACATGGAAATACAGTGTAAAAAGTACACTACATGTACTTTTCAGAAAAAGGCCTCAGAGCAAAGAACCATCGCTTCAAAGTGCGGAACAGCAAACAACGAACAATGTGACTCTTGATGGTAATATTATTAACGTAATCCACATGTAATGTGATCAACTTTTGAAAGAAAATAATGCAAACCATCAATGCAGCACAACTGTCAGTTTTGATTAAATGTTGAGATTGTATGTTATATGAATGCTGTACTGTACACTGTCTTGTAGACATGCAAACCAAATGTTAAGCTTAGTGTTTACCTGTCATGATGAACATTGCTATATGTATTGTCTGGTAAAAACATGCTGTATACGTGAAGCTAATCCAACATTGAATGTTTATGTCTACTGAACTTCACATCAATTTTGAATGAAATGTGATAAAACACAATTTGCACTTCAGACACAACTGTCTCACCTGGGCTGAAGTTAGCCAACCTCGGTAACACCTGCTTCCTGAATGCTGTACTCCAGGGTCTCAAGTGCTGCACAGTATATGAGCTGGTCGTGGATCACGAAGTTCCTAAGTGTTAGTCATGCAAACACTTCTTAAAATGTTTCAAAACATAAATTTTCAAACTAGACAACTTTTACCTTCTTTTCTGACTATGGATCTATGAAATTATATTTATGGAATTATAATGGAAAGGTGAAAATATTCATAACATTTTGGGATACATATCAGTATACATTCTAGTATACCTTTTCTCTACATTTCAGGTCCTGAGTCTACTCACTGCATGGCTTGTGCTTTGAAAGATTTCTTAGAAACAGGTCCTCTCCAGCCACAAAAGCTGCTAACATGTATTGAAGGTACATAATATTGATTTTTCATGTATAATTACATTAAGAATTTAGTCTGATTTTGATGTTATTGGAATATTTTTTGTTTTCATGCAAATATTCATACTCTTTACCTTTTCAGGTACCTGGCCAAGTTATACTGCAGGTCAGCAACATGATACCCATGAGTTGTATTCCTGGTTAATTTCGAAGGCAATTCAGGATGCTACGAACAAGACGTATGTTTATTTATACATGTACGATTTGGGTGTCGTCTACTTTATATGAAATTGTGTACTAGGTCGCAACAAGCCAATCAAATTATTATGTCTCACATGTTTAGTGTTATTTTGACACTGGAATAAGCCGTAATATATATACAGATATATATATTCATTTAATTTGACATGTCATTCATTAAAATCACAAACAAATTCTTACAAGTACTTTAGTAGTCAGTTGTTTTCGGAAGAGGCACTCTTTTCCCAGCCACAATTCGGTCATTATGAATTTATGATGTAAAGAAATATTTTTTCTTTACAGGTCGGAACATCTCAGTATGAGCAGTGATGTAAAGGCTTCCCTTTTCCAGGGTTTGATGACGAGCGCAGGTATTCTGTTATTAGGCTTCCCAATTGTTTTTCTTTTCCGCCCTTTGGTTTCCAGATGATAACTCAAAAATACATTGACTAGTCACCCTGAAACTTTCAGAGCTCATTCAAAATAGCTCATTCAAAATACTTTGCCACAGGCACCTGATTTTTAGTTTTTGTCTGATAAGTAATTAATGCAGATTAAACTACATACTGATATGTGTATCTGCCAAAGATGTTTGACAGATACTATGGCTCTGCGATTGTTGTCAGCACCCGTGTCATCTGCATCTACAGGTTTTGTTGTGAATGGGCTATAGGTAGCAATTTTTGTGCAAGCACCTTTATTTTGCATAGACATATATAATTATGAAACCAAGACCCCAATTGTGTTTGGTTCCCATGGCAAGTCTTGTTGGGAAGGGCTGCCACACGAAACCAGTCGCTTTTAAAAATGATGATGAATATGTTACCGGCCTAACTTATTACAGAAATTTGAAGTATCCATTTTGACATCTATGATCATTCCAATAGCCTGTATTCATGGTATTATGAGTTAAGTTTGTTGCTGAGCACAGTAAAGATAGTAATAAAGACAAGAAAATACAAGAATCGTTCATTATTGTGCAAAGGGAAGGGTCGTTTCAGCAGAGATTTTATGGCTGCATTAAAATTCATAATAATAAATTAACATTAATTTTGCTAATAGAGTTTTATCACAGATCGCAATGAAAATAGTTCAGGCAAGGAACATTTCTTATTGGGCCCAACAGTGGACAATGGAAATGTTCTGTCCAGTAGTGATTATGTGGTTGTAGTACCATTGATATCATATTTTAGGTAACAGTGATAATAGTATAGGGCTTCAAGGAGATACAACCACGCGATTGTCGGCGACCAATTTGTCTACTTATAATATTTTTATGCTTTAATATGTGAATGGCGATTAATGATACTACATGTAGCTTCAATATTATTTTTTCAGAAACTATTTACTGATAATTTTGTTGTTTCCAGTGACTTGCAGAGTGTGTGGTGTTCGTAGCGTTGGGGAAGCTGAGTGCTTCACAGACCTCAGCCTCGGCTCAGTATGTACATTTAAGCTCTGATATCCCAATAGAGAATGTACTCCTCAGTTTTGTATGCGTTGTGACCCAGTTGTGTCGGCAAGGCATATCACTGTAAGTACCATACCTATGACCAGCAGCCAGTCACTCTACACCCTAAGGTAAGTTGTATAACTTACTACCTATGTTATTGTATAAAACCATAAATGTTCTGGGTTTCCTGGGGGCACCCACTTTGGTTTTCTCCAAATTTTCGGGAGGAAAGCTTAGCTTCATTCCCTTGTTGGGACTCTGTGGTCGAGCTTTCCGTTATGTCAGAATTTATTTTGGAGTACCCCCCCCCCCCCCCCTCCGAATTTATTCTGATTTTACCTGTAATGTGTTTTGGAGGTAAGATATAGGCATATAACTGGCCGTTTTATGTAAATAAAACTAGTGTTATATACTATACTTACCTCTAAAACACATTCAGAATGAACATCCGCCAGCCCCACGTACTCCTTGTTGGTTTCTTTAAATCGACGAGAATGACGCCACATTCCTGTCACGTGGGTTAGTGGCTTGAACAATTCATTGTCTAACCCGCCTTGGCGTCGTCTGTAGGCCCGAATCTGGAGGAAGACTGTCTCCTTTGCCCGTTGCGGGCTTTGCGCTTGTACCTTAAGTGGACAAAGGGTCTCCGGGCTGGCAAACGACTGTTGTTTATTCCTCATCAGTCGAAATTCCAACGGGACATACGTTCTGCTACCATCTCGTCCTGGATTCAGAAGTGTCTCCGCACTTGCTATGATTTGGCCGAGCAGGGCTCCGCCTGTTCGTTCAAGGTACGCGCCCATGATGTTAGGGCCATGGCAGCCTCCCTTGTTTATATGGGACGAGTTCCCCTCGATCAGGTCATGCAAGCATGTTCATGGCAATCCCATAACATCTTTACGTCTTTCTACCTTAGGGACCTGACGTGGAAGGGGAGTAGGGCTACCACCTTGGGCCAGTCGTAGCCGCTCGTAGTGTTGTCACCCCTTGAGGATGACGTGGTCCATCCTGTACATATGTTCTCCTGTACATACATTGATGTTCCGTGGTTGCGAGTTCCAGTTCCGGTTGTCGTTAGATTTAGCTCTCATGTCAGTACTGTCGTACTCCTCAGTTTTGTATGCGTTGTGACCCAGTTGTGTCGGCAAGGCATATCACTGTAAGTACCATACCTATGACCAGCAGCCAGTCACTCTACACCCTAAGGTAAGTTGTATAACTTACTACCTATGTTATTGTATAAAACCATAAATGTTCTGGGTTTCC
This sequence comes from Terebella lapidaria, assembly GCA_949152475.1. NCBI lineage: Eukaryota > Metazoa > Annelida > Polychaeta > Terebellida > Terebellidae > Terebella > Terebella lapidaria. The sequence goes on from OX424555.1 coordinate 78,357,076, forward strand.
TGGGGGCACCCACTTTGGTTTTCTCCAAATTTTCGGGAGGAAAGCTTAGCTTCATTCCCTTGTTGGGACTCTGTGGTCGAGCTTTCCGTTATGTCAGAATTTATTTTGGAGTACCCCCCCCCCCCCCCCTCCGAATTTATTCTGATTTTACCTGTAATGTGTTTTGGAGGTAAGATATAGGCATATAACTGGCCGTTTTATGTAAATAAAACTAGTGTTATATACTATACTTACCTCTAAAACACATTCAGAATGAACATCCGCCAGCCCCACGTACTCCTTGTTGGTTTCTTTAAATCGACGAGAATGACGCCACATTCCTGTCACGTGGGTTAGTGGCTTGAACAATTCATTGTCTAACCCATTTTCCAAATGGGGTTCTCTGTATGGAGAACTCCTATGTCAGTAATGCCACAGTCCCATTGAGAGCGACTACACTATGATTCACCAAGATTAATCACGATTAAGCACGATTAATCCAGACTCATTAATCAGGATGAATCTGGAGATTTTTGGGCAATCTGGATCCGACGGTCCGTGATCTCGACCGTCAACAGCCAAACATAACGGAAGAGCCCCGTTCCCCCCTGACAACTCCCCGTTAACTCCCGACCTCGCCCCGACACCCCCCAACTGCTCCTATCTAGCCCTGGAAGAGGCCCCGATTAACCCCGACCACTCCCGACCAGTCCCGATTACTCCCAACTAAGATCCGACAGCTCCTGATCAAGCCCAGATTAAGCCCCGACCAGCCCTGACAGCACTCCGACTGCAACTATCAGTATAAAAACAGGAGCCGATATAGCCGATTCAAGCATTTTCAGGCCGATTCAACCACTTAGCCGACTCAAGCTTTTTGTAGCCGATGCAAGCTTTTTGTCATGCCGACTGACACCCGACAGTACCAGGATTCATCACGTCTGCGACCCGTTAACTACCGACAAAGTAGGCAAGAGCTACGTTGCAACCCGGAACAACCCTGATACACCCTGATTTTGGCCTCAGAGCCGACTCGCCCCGTCTGACCCAGACTGTTTTGAACAGTCCAAAACAGTCGGGGCTAACTCCCAACTGATCCCAACCCATCAGGATTCATCCCGATGCATTCCGACCCATCAGGACCTCGCCCCGACTCACACCCCGTCCAAACCCGACTATAGTCGTAGTGCTGTCGCCTCGCTGTCGGCCTCTCAATGGGACTGTAGCATAAGGCTAATAAGCCATAACCTGTAATGTGTTTTGAGGTAAGTATAGTATATAAGACTAGTTTTATTCACATAAAACGGCCAATTCAATGCTAGATTTATTTCGAGTTATTTGAAAGTACTGCAATGTTTTTGTTAATTACAGGGCACACATTCGTACAAGCTGCAAGGCGTCGTGTTGCACACAGGGACGGTGGTACATGGTGGCCATTACTATGCCATGGTGAACAAGTACGGAAAATGGCATCGTGTCAGTGACACAGAGGTAACCGAATAATACAATGAGAATAGGTTACAATTTGTCTCTAATCATTGCAATGTTTGTATGCCAATCATGCTGAATTTTGTTTTCCCTACAGAGCAGCTATGGCTGTGAGTTATGTGCAATTTTCATCATTATGTACAAGTTTTCATGGAGATGGTGACATATGCGTCTGCACACATTTCTTTATTTGAAGATACTGATGAGAATCATCTTGATTTAGACAGTACTTATATTCTTGCACATCTAGAGCTGTCCATTCTGCACTTGTATTCTTGCACATCTAGAGCTGTCCTTTTTGCACACATCTAGAGCTGTCCATTCTGCACTTGTATTCTTGCACATCTAGAGCTGTCCATTCCGCACTTGACCATCTTGCTGTCTTTTTTTTTCCTGAATATTTTTTTCTTGGTACCCTTTGAAAAACTGTCCATACAAACTTGCCAATAATGTTTGTGCTTGTGGAATCGCTTGACTGTATTTTCAGCTTTACTTTTATTTCAATAAGTTTTTTTATTACATATTGGGTTGTGGGTAAAATTATCACATCAAAGCACACATACCGGTAGTTCAGTCAACCTAGATATAGTTAACATTGATCCATACACATTGGCATTCATTTTTTTTTCAAACAAATGATATTCAGTTTTTGGACTTTTGAAAAGTTACATATAAATGACATTGAATGAATAGGATGTTTTAAATTAGATACTCTATCTCACTGTATTTACATTTCTTTTAATATTTGTCCAGGTCAAAAGAATATCCGTGAAGGATGTCTTAACCAACAAAGATGCCTACATGTCGTTTTACACACAAGAGTTTGGTAAGTTCGACTTGGATACAATATAGATTCGTATTATGTTGAAGCACATAATAAATGTCGTTTTGAACCAAGCTCTGAAGTACTGATGCCCAAGGTGTTAAAGAAGGTTTACAGCAAATGTCAAATCGTCGCAATAAAAGATGATCAATGTGCTTTTGTTTCGGAACATTTAATGGCATTCTGTTATCTGCTTGAATCTGTTATGACAGACAAACCACAAACAGATTCGGACAGTGAATCTGAGGGAACCACCCAAGTCAGAGACAAACGTACATATAACACAAGACAATGTCCTCCAAAGGTACATGGAAATTCCATATTTTTCTCAATAACATTGAAGTTACAATTGTGTTTCAGAACTCAGCTTCTGAATGATATGCAATGCACTAAAATTTTGTGCTGATTCATTATCCACAGAAACGATTCTCTTCTAATTGGGAGTGTGGTTCTTCCTTACCCAAGAAACGTAGCTGCCAAAGGTGAAGCACAGAATTCAATTTCTTTTTCAATTAGTGGACAACATTCACATTTTGCAAGTTCAATGGAATTCACATGCAATATTTCTCTATTGTTTGAACAACAATCTACAAATTACATGGGTATAATGTAATGTATGGTGGATCTATCACAAAAATCTAGCCCAAGTGTGGAAAGATTTGAGACATTAAGGTGTCCACATTGTCAGCAGAAGACCTGCGACTTCACAAAAGAAGCTTGTTTCCTGCAGGTGATTATAAACTATAGTCTAATTTCTATCACACCAACTTTTAGAAATCCCTTCTCAAGTTGTCAGTCAGTTCAAGGGTGATTCTTACTTGTGTTCAGATTTATTAAGTAAAAGCCTTCACCTAATGTTTTACTCAATATTTTTCTTAAATATTCATAATTACTTTTCTTCACATAAATATAGGAGCTTACATCACAACAGAGACAACCCAGGACGCATGGTAAGTACATGTATGTTAAATATTCCCAGAAACTCTTGACCACAGAAAATTATCACAACTATGTGCCTAATGTAGAGCTACATGTCTTTTGGAATTTAGTTCCAGATACTCCGGAAGATGAGGAAGATCTGTTGCCAGAAATTCAGGGGCAAGCTGCTGATGTCTGCAAAATACTCCGGGAGCTCAGCCCTTCTACCCTGAGATCAAAAGTAGTGCATATACACCAAATGGATCAAATCAGAGTTCCATTATGGCTTTATAAGAATTCATGGTTTCATTTCATGCTGGTTGAAAAGAAATGCCTTGAAGGCATATATAGGTATGGAACGCCGGTACGACATGCGAGAAGTGACAAGTGAGAAGCGACATGTGACCTGCAAACTATGAACTATGACTTATTCCATATTAAACCATGGTTTAATACGAGAAAATGTGTAGGATATTCAAGTTGCATTTTGTTTCACGCAAGTCCCAGTTTGTAAAGTTATCTGGCATGTCGCAGTTTATAGGTCGCATGTCGCAGTTCTGAAGACTAACTCGCAGGTCACATATTCATGTAGGCGATATTTCTCGCTTCTAGCATGTCACATGTCGCTTCTCACATGTCACTTCTCGCATGTCGCACCGGCTTTCCATATATAGGTGTTACCATCTATCTGGTAGTTATGGCTGTATAGTCTAAATACTTTGCAAGTGACATCATAACGTATTTCTTTATTCATGATGTCATACCAGACGGCAAAATCCATGGTGAAATCACAATAAAACAAAAAACACTGGACAATGTACATGATTTTGCTGTCCAGTGTGACATCACAGCAAAGCATCTATAGAATATATAAAATCGTATTTATTACAGTTACGTGTACTCTTATTTATTATCCAGATTCAAGACATATTCACCAAAGATATACACAGGATGTACATGTTTCGATGTCAAAGGTGAGTTGAAACAAACTCCAATTACCCATAAAAATGATATCAACTTCATGATCATTTTTCACTACTCTATTTTAAAAATCTAAAATACACAAATATTGATCAGATCCACAAATGAGGCACCAGTAGAATACAAACGCCACTTAACGGCCATCACAGGACGCAGGAGCCTCAAGTCGATGCCTTTACCACACATGTTTGACACCATTCTCGCACATGTGCCAAAGGTGTGATGTTATTGTGAATACTGTAATTACAAAGCATGTAAATGTATCAAGCTAAGGTCTATCGAAAGTGAATTACCTTCTTTGTGGAATATATGTTTGTATCTTTCATGATTATCATTACACTGCAGGTGTGTGCAGTTCTAATTGATGAGGTCCAGAAAAACGTCTACAGAACGAAAGCCGGAATATGTACAGTTCAGCAAACTACTTTGCTCCCAGGACCTCTGCGACAACGCATAATGAATGTGTATGTTCATTTGTCATTTCATTATTAGTGTCAGAAATACATAATGTATTTCTGGTAGTGTGCAATAAAACCACCAACTGGCAGCATTCCAAAATTTCATCCTACAAGAAAAAGGGATTATTTTCAGTTGTATTACCAAACCATCTTGGAGTTAATATTGCAAGTATTACAAACTCGTATACATGTGCTATGAGTATGCTCTTTGAGTATGAAATTGCGCTATATAAAAACCGGTTATAATAATAATGTGAGTAATAACTATTTGAATGCAAATAATAACAAATCTATTTATTATTGTATCTCCAAACTAGGCCGACTTCTAGCCTACACTTGAATTTTTCTGGTATACTGTTAAAATTGATTTGATATGGCAGGGGTTTCCCTATAATATTCAAATCACCCACAACACACGGCTGAATATCATGATTATTGATAGTATATCATTTGGATTAGTAGATTATGGAAATAATTGTATTTTTCTACTCTTACAGCTCTGATTATGTCAAGAAGGTGGTGGAGCCGTATGTGCTGTACCAATTGCTGCGGCAGTTGAACATCGAGGACAAAGTTTTGAAGTCTCTGTTGTAAAAAGATAGTTTGATCTACACGTTTTTGCATGGTTGTTGCAAATGAAGATAAACGTTAGCATTCTTATACTCTGAATTTTTCAACTCTTGTAAATTGTCCGTAAGTCGTGAGTCACTGGCATGGGTGAAATGTACCTCTAAATTCGACCTGCTGTGGGATGAACCGCAAAACAATTTTCAAGAGACAATGCTCAAAATATCTCTGTCATGGGCCATGGCTTGTAATAAAACCAACAAAACAACCCAGGCCAAAGTATGGTGTAATTGTTTGGTACCATTATGTTAGTTCAATGCTGACGTATCCTACAGAACAGGGCACGACCTCTGGCGTGACATGAGGTATCCTGTATGGCAGCTCTGCCTCAGATTGTTCGTAAGTCGTGAGTCACTGGCATGGGTGAAATATACCTGTAAACTTGACCTGCTGTGGGATAGACTGCAATAAAATTGTCAAGAGACAATGCCCATAACATATTTATTCCGTGCCATGTTCAAAAAACCCAAAATAACCCAACTTTAAAGTATGCTGACGTATCCTACAGAACAGGGCACGACCTCTGGCGTGACATGAGGTATCCTGTATGGCAGCTCTGCCTCAGATTGTTCGTAAGTCGTGAGTCACTGGCATGGGTGAAATATACCTGTAAACTTGACCTGCTGTGGGATAGACTGCAATAAAATTGTCAAGAGACAATGCCCATAACATATTTATTCCGTGCCATGTTCAAAAAACCCAAAATAACCCAACTTTAAAGTATGCTGACGTATCCTACAGAACAGGGCACGACCTCTGGCGTGACATGAGGTATCCTGTATGGCAGCTCTGCCTCAAATTGTTCGTAAGTCGTGAGTCACTGGCATGGGTGAAATATACCTGTAAACTTGACCTGCTGTGGGATAGACTGCAATAAAATTTTCATGGTAAATTGTTGAAGTAAATTCCAAGTCCAGTAATTGTGACAGGACGACTTTCAAATGATGATTTGAGCGGCGTCCTTGAATTTGAGCAAGAGCAATTTCAGCAGAAATACACCCAATCTTGGACTATGTTCGTCTTATTGTACATTTGTCCAGTAACCTTATTAGTTCTCATTCGCTGAAATTTTCGTGATGCGAAGCAGTATTATATCATAACTTGAAATAATTACCCTGTGAGACGAATGGCAATATTCTACCGAATTTCAGTCTTCTGTCGCAAAAATTGGCAATGTTTGCAATCTAATCCTATGTGATTACCAATCATTCCCATACCTAAATTTAGTTCCTGGGTCGAAATACAATTTTGTGCATCTGCTTGCTTTTTAGGTTACCGGACCCGTGGTCCGATAACCTATTGGGGTCCGTTGTCCTTCCGTCCGGCGTGAACAATTTTATCTTATGTTTACGGACGAATTTTTCTGGAATTTTGCACAAAAATACCTAAAAATATTTCAAGAAGGAGGTACACTAATATATAGGTCCCGATGTTGGACGGTACTCGCCTGGGTTGTGTTCCTGGTGGATGTTAACACTGATGTGCCATTTTATGCTGATATTTAATGTTGGGGTGGATTTGCCAATTTTTGCAAAAGAAGTCTGAAATTCCGTAACAAGTTCCAAGTTGACTCACATTGCAGTATGCCGAGTGATAAAAAAATGTAGGCCAAGTTGAAACACAATATGGTATCGCCCAAAAATTGCGAAATATGGTTTAAACGAGTTGAAAAAATCTGAGTATATTTTCAATACTGCATTACGCTTGAAGCACATGTAAATTTCATTGAAAAATCGTTTTGACCCAACGAACCTTCATTTCACGGGTGACTGCTCTACCAGTTTCGCTATCCAGGGTCACCAATTTCCCACTGAAATTTTGTCATTGATAAAGTATCGCAAATTCTATGTTCAGACAATTTTTGGCCTGTCAGCCTGGGGACAATTGCGAAGCCCAAGTATAGGCATCACATGACTTCCTTATGGGATATGTGGTCACGTTAATTGTTAATCAAGGGATTTCGGCAGAAATACCTTTATGGTTTTAGCAGAATTTTTTTTCTTCCGCCATTTTTCATTTCCGCACGATAACTCGAAAATGCCTGGAGGGATTGACCTGGAAGTTTCATCACTGGTCAGGCATATTGTGCAGATGTGCTGTATACTTTATGATCCGGATTCAAGGTCCGTGAGGATGAAATTCATGTCAATATTTGGACTTTGTTTCCACACGATAACTCAAAAAGTATAAAGGCAATGGCTGCAGAACTTTGCACGGTGGTTCATATAGGACCCCTGTTGATTTTGACCAAGGACCTTTGACCTGAAGGTCAAGAATTTTCGCCAACTCATCCTTGAGGCTTCCTGCATATCTCGGAAACGCTGCGTCATAGAGCGAAACAGACATTTTCGGACCCATCACCATAGACAAACGTGTAAGGGGTATTATGGATGAACTTTTACCTCGACCTGAAATTTTTTTGCCAAGTTGACATGTTTCGTTTTTTTAGCGACCTCGGGGAAATGGTGCATTGAAGAGCGAAACGGACGTTATTTTCAGACTTGTCGCCCTAGACAAACATGTCTAAGGTGTATTATGGATGAACTTTGACCTTGGCCTAATTTCAGTCGAAATGCTCCAAGGCATCTTTAGGCATTGACATCTAGTTCTTTAACATGTCTCAGTAGTATGTCTATAGTCGCTACACATGTTTGATGTACAAAAATTTCAGTGGGAAATTGGGTGCATGGAGAGCTAAACTGGTAAAGCAGTCATCCACCAAGCGAAAGTCCGTTGTTCGAGTCCCGGTCGGGTCAAAATTATTTTTCACTGAAAATTGCTCCATGGACTATCACTTGGTCTATGCGGCCAACTTGTATGTGGCCAACATGCCTTCTGTCACTGATTACAATACATGTATGACTATTTGTATGAAGTTGCCATCAAGCTATCCATACACTGGAAAAATGTATATCAAAGCCCTTGTTATTTCAGCTTCATATTCGTAACTTGTACATAAAATTCAGCCACATGTGTAGCATGTAGAGAACTTTCGCGTACTCGTCATGCGAGCCGCCAGGAGGGCGCAATTAATAAGTTGAGGTTCAAGACATAAGTTCTGTCTGGGCGACATACTAGTAAGTTCGGTCAGTGTAAGTTTTTATTTCTGAGTTTAAGATTGTATATAGATCTTGCAGTAGCAACAGTCAATATTTTTTTCATTATTAGCTGTTTTTTGGTTATAGTAATTTGTGATACAACTACTGAGATTTGAAAACATTATGTTGTTTGCAAATACCCTGTGCATTGTATGATCCGATAAGCCTATGTAGCTCTGAAACATGTTACATAATATGATGTGAGCATTGACATCACATCAGAATACAACTACCAACCTCTGAATATCATATTGTGGACAAATCTTTCCAAAATACAATGTTTTGCTATTGGTTAGTAACCTATGGAATTACTACAATTGTGAGTCGTACATAAATGATTTGTAAATCATTATGTGAGGATGTACAAACATGTACAGTGGATCCTGTGTTAAAGACCACCTGGTTTGAGAGACCACCCTGTGTTTTAAGACCATTCCACTTGGTCCCAAGTGGCCTTTTATCACGTAAACAGACCTGTAATGAGAGACCACCTGTCATTTAAGACCACCTTTTCGGGGTCCCTTGGGTGGTCTTAAAACACAGGATCCACTGTACACATTATTGCATGTATTGCATGCACTTTCCAACATAGGACATTCCACCCATGAAATTGTTCGTTGTTATAAAATACATGAAATCGTGTACAGCATGTCGAGTATTTTGTCACTTGATAGTGTGTTGATGAGCATATTTTTTGAAGAATTGCTGGATTAGACAAAGTTGCTGTCTTTCTAACTAAATCAAGTTACATGATTAGTGAAGTGATTAGCAAATGAAAAATATTTAATGTGTCAATTCGTATCGTTTCATCGAACATTATACATGTTTGTTCCTAGTGTGTGATGAGTTTTCTATGACAGAAGAAAGTATTCATATTTCGAACATCACGTACACATCAGAATAAAGTTTGTACAATAAGCCTTCATCAGATTTTCCTAAATGACGTTCATTAACACTTTTATCCAAGGATACACAATGAGATCTTTTCTTGGTCAACTACACATAGAGCAGTAAATAACATGGTCTCATCTACCCAAAAGATTTCTAAAAAAAGGCAATGGTGGCCTTATCTGTCCAACTGCATGTTAAGGCATTGGTGGCCTTATCTGTCCAACTACATGTCAAGGCAATGGTGGCCTTATTTGTCCAACTGCATGTCAAGGCATTGGTGGCCTTATTTGTCCAACTACATGTCAAGGCAATGGTGGCCTTATCTGTCCAACTGCATGTTAAGGCATTGTTGGCCTTATCTGTCCAACTACATGTCAAGGCAATTGTGGCCTTATTTGTCCAACTGCATGTCAAGGCATTGGTGCCCTTATCTGTCCAACTGCATGTCAAAGCAATGGTGGCCTTATCTGTCCAACTACATGTCAAGGCAATTGTGGCCTTATTTGTCCAACTGCATGTCAAGGCATTGGTGGCCTTATTTGTCCAACTACATGTCAGTGCATTGGTGGCCTTATCTGTCCAACTACATGTCAAAGCAATGGTGGCCTTATCTGTCCAACTACATGTCAATACATTGGTGGCCTTATCTGTCCAACTACATGTCAGTGCATTGGTGGCCTTATCTGTCCAACTACATGTCAAGGCATTGGTGCCCTTATCTGTCCAACTGCATGTCAGTGCCTTGGTGGCCTTATCTGTCCAACTACATGTCAAGGCATTGGTGCCCTTATCTGTCCAACTGCATGTCAGTGCAATGGTGGCCTTATCTGTCCAACTACATGTCAAGGCATTGGTGGCCTTATCTGTCCAACTACATGTCGAGGCATTGGTGGCCTTATTTGTCAAACTGCATGTCAGTGCATTGGTGGCCTTATCTGTCCAACTGCATGTCAGTGCATTGGTGGCCTTATCTGTCCAACTACATGTCAAGGCATTGGTGGCCTTACCTGTCAAATTACATGTCAAGGCATTGGTGGCCTTATCTGTCCAACTGCATGTCGAGGCATTGGTGGCCTTATCTGTCCAACTACATGTCGAGGCATTGGTGGCCTTATCTGTCCAACTACATGTCAAGGCAACGATGGCCTTATCTGTCCAACTGCATGTCAATGCAATGGTGGCCTTATCTGTCCAACTGCATGTCAAGGCAATGGTGGCCTCATCTGTCCAACTGCATGTCAGTGCATTGGTGGCCTTATCTGTCCAACTACATGTCGAGGCATTGGTGGCCTTATTTGTCCAACTACATGTCGGTGCATTCGTGGCCTTATCTGTCCAATTACATGTCAAGGCAATTCTGGCCTTATCTGTCCAACTACATGTCAGTGCATTGGTGGTCTTATCTGTCCAACTGCATGTCAATACATTGGTGGCCTTATCTGTCCAACTGCATGTCAAGGCAATGGTGCCTTATCTGTCCAACTGCATGTCGAGGCAATGGTGGCCTTATCTGTCCAACTGCATGTCAGTGCATTGGTGGCCTTATCTGTCCAACTACATGTCAATACATTGGTGGCCTTATCTGTCCAACTACATGTCAATACATTGGTGGCCTTCTCTGTCCAACTACATCTCAATACATTGGTGGCCTTATCTGTCCAATTACATGTCAAGGCAACGATGGCCTTATCTGTCCAACTGCATTTCAAGGCATTGGTGGCCTTATTTGTCCAACTACATGTCAGTGCATTGGTGGCCTTATCTGTCCAACTACATGTCAGTGCATTGGTGGTCTTATCTGTCCAACTGCATGTCAATACATTGATGGCCTTATCTGTCCAACTGCATGTCAAGGCAATGGTGGCCTTATCTGTCCAACTGCATGTCGAGGCAATGGTGGCCTTATCTGTCCAACTGCATGTCGACTGTCGAGGCAATGGTGGCCTTATCTGTCCAACTACATGTCAAGGCAATGGTGGCCTTATCTGTCCAACTACATGTCGAGGCATTGGTGGCCTTATCTGTCCAACTGCATGTCAATACATTGGTGGCCTTATCTGTCCAATTACATGTCAAGGCATTGGTGGCCTTATCTGTCCAATTACATGTCGAGGCATTGGTGGCCTTATCTGTCCAATTACATGTCAAGGCATTGGTGGCCTTATCTGTCCAACTGCATGTCAATACATTGGTGGCCTTATCTGTCCAACTACATGTCGAGGCATTGGTGGCCTTATTTGTCCAACTACATGTCAAGGCATTGGTGGCCTTATCTGTCCAACTACATGTCGAGGCATTGGTGGCCTTATTTGTCCAACTACATGTCAGTGCATTTTTGGCCTTATCTGTCCAACTGCATGTCAGTGCATTGGTGGCCTTATCTGTCCAACTACATGTGAGTGCATTGGTGGTCTTATCTGTCCAACTGCATGTCAATACATTGGTGGCCTTATCTGTCCAACTGCATGTCAAGGCAATGGTGGCCTTATCTGTCCAACTGCATGTCGAGGCAATGGTGGCCTTATCTGTCCAACTGCATGTCAGTGCATTGGTGGCCTTATCTGTCCAACTACATGTCAAGGCAATGGTGGCCTTATCTGTCCAACTACATGTCAATACATTGGTGGCCTTATCTGTCCAACTACATGTCAGTGCATTGGTGGCCTTATCTGTCCAACTACATGTCAAGGCAATGGTGGCCTTATCTGTCCAACCACATGTCAGTGCATTGGTGGCCTTATCTCTCCAACTACATGTCAAGGCATTTGTGGCCTTATCTGTCCAACTGCATGTCAGTGCATTGGTGGCCTTATCTGTCCAACTACATGTCAGTGCATTGGTGGCCTTATCTGTCCAACTACATGTCAAGGTAATGGTGGCCTTATCTGTCCAACTACATGTCAAGGCAACGATGGCCTTATCTGTCCAACTGCATGTCAATGCAATGGTGGCCTTATCTGTCCAACTGCATGTCAAGGCAATGGTGGCCTTATCTGCTCAACTGCATGTCGAGGCATTGGTGGCCTTATCTGCCCAACTACATGTCGGTGCATTGGTGGCCTTATCTGTCCAACTACATGTCAAGGCATTGGTGTCCTTATCTGTCTAACTGCATGTCAATACATTGGTGGCCTTATCTGTCCAACTGCATGTCAAGGCAATGGTGGCCTTATCTGTCCAACTGCATGTCGACTGTCGAGGCAATGGTGGCCTTATCTGTCCAACTGCATGTCAATACATTGGTGGCCTTATCTGTCCAACTGCATGTCAATACAATGGTGGCCTTATCTGTCCAACTGCATGTCAATACAATGGTGGCCTTATCTGTCCAACTGCATGTCAGTGCATTGGTGGCCTTATCTGTCCAACTACATGTCGAGGCAATGGTGGCCTTATCTGTCCAACTACTTGTCAAGGCAATGGTGGCCTTATCTGTCCAACTACATGTCAAGGCAATGGTGGCCTTATCTGTCCAACTGCATGTCAAAGCAATGGTGGCCTTATCTGTCCAACTACATGTCAATACATTGGTGGCCTTATCTGTCCAACTACATGTCAGTGCATTGGTGGCCTTATCTGTCCAACTACATGTCAAGGCAATGGTGGCCTTATCTGTCCAACCACATGTCAGTGCATTGGTGGCCTTATCTCTTCAACTACATGTCAGTGCATTGGTGGCCTTATCTGTCCAACTGCATGTCGGTGCATTGGTGGCCTTATCTGTCCAACTACATGTCAGTGCATTGGTGGCCTTATCTGTCCAACTACATGTCAAGGCATTGGTGGCCTTATCTGTCCAACTACATGTCGAGGCATTGGTGGCCTTATCTGTCCAACTACATGTCAAGGCAACGATGGCCTTATCTGTCCAACTGCATGTCAATGCAATGGTGGCCTTATCTGTCCAACTGCATGTCAAGGCAATGGTGGCCTCATCTGTCCAACTGCATGTCAGTGCATTGGTGGCCTTATCTGTCCAACTACATGTCGAGGCATTGGTGGCCTTATTTGTACAACTACATGTCGGTGCATTCGTGGCCTTATCTGTCCAATTACATGTCAAGGCAATTCTGGCCTTATCTGTCCAACTACATGTCAGTGCATTGGTGGTCTTATCTGTCCAACTGCATGTCAATACATTGGTGGCCTTGTCTGTCCAACTGCATGTCAAGGCAATGGTGGCCTTATCTGTCCAACTGCATGTCGAGGCAATGGTGGCCTTATCTGTCCAACTGCATGTCAGTGCATTGGTGGCCTTATCTGTCCAACTACATGTCAAGGCAATGGTGGCCTTATCTGTCCAACTGCATGTCAAAGCAATGGTGGCCTTATCTGTCCAACTACATGTCAATACATTGGTGGCCTTATCTGTCCAACTACACGTCAGTGCAATGGTGGCCTTATCTGTCCAACTACATGTCAATACATTGGTGGCCTTATCTGTCCAACTACATGTCAGTGCATTGGTGGCCTTATCTGTTCAACTACATGTCAAGGCAATGGTGGCCTTATCTGTCCAACCACATGTCAGTGCATTGGTGGCCTTATCTCTTCAACTACATGTCAGTGCATTGGTGGCCTTATCTGTCCAACTGCATGTCGGTGCATTGGTGGCCTTATCTGTCCAACTACATGTCAGTGCATTGGTGGCCTTATCTGTCCAACTACATGTCAAGGCATTGGTGGCCTTATCTGTCCAACTACATGTCGAGGCATTGGTGGCCTTATCTGTCCAACTACATGTCAAGGCAACTATGGCCTTATCTGTCCAACTGCATGTCAATGCAATGGTGGCCTTATCTGTCCAACTGCATGTCAAGGCAATGGTGGCCTTATCTGTCCAACTGCATGTCAGTGCATTGGTGGCCTTATCTGTCCAACTACATGTCGAGGCATTGGTGGCCTTATTTGTCCAACTACATGTCGGTGCATTCGTGGCCTTATCTGTCCAATTACATGTCAAGGCAATTCTGGCCTTATCTGTCCAACTACATGTCAGTGCATTGGTGGTCTTATCTGTCCAACTGCATGTCAATACATTGGTGGCCTTGTCTGTCCAACTGCATGTCAAGGCAATGGTGGCCTTATCTGTCCAACTGCATGTCGAGGCAATGGTGGCCTTATCTGTCCAACTGCATGTCAGTGCATTGGTGGCCTTATCTGTCCAACTACATGTCAAGGCAATGGTGGCCTTATCTGTCCAACTGCATGTCAAAGCAATGGTGGCCTTATCTGTCCAACTACATGTCAATACATTGGTGGCCTTATCTGTCCAACTACACGTCAGTGCATTGGTGGCCTTATCTGTCCAACTACATGTCAAGGCAATGGTGGCCTTATCTGTCCAACCACATGTCAGTGCATTGGTGGCCTTATCTCTCCAACTACATGTCAAGGCATTGGTGGCCTTATCTGTCCAACTGCATGTCAGTGCATTGGTGGCCTTATCTGTCCAACTACATGTCAGTGCATTGGTGGCCTTATCTGTCCAACTACATGTCAAGGCAATGGTGGCCTTATCTGTCCAACTACATGTCAAGGCAACGATGGCCTTATCTGTCCAACTGCATGTCAATGCAATTGTGGCCTTATCTGTCCAACTGCATGTCAAGGCAATGGTGGCCTTATCTGCCCAACTGCATGTCGAGGCATTGGTGGCCTTATCTGCCCAACTACATGTCGGTGCATTGGTGGCCTTATCTGTCCAACTACATGTCAAGGCATTGGTGTCCTTATCTGTCTAACTGCATGTCAATACATTGGTGGCCTTATCTGTCCAACTGCATGTCAAGGCAATGGTGGCCTTATCTGTCCAACTGCATGTCGACTGTCGAGGCAATGGTGGCCTTATCTGTCCAACTGCATGTCAATACATTGGTGGCCTTATCTGTCCAACTGCATGTCAATACAATGGTGGCCTTATCTGTCCAACTGCATGTCAGTGCATTGGTGGCCTTATCTGTCCAACTACATGTCAAGGCAATGGTGGCCTTATCTGTCCAACTACATGTCAAGGCAATGGTGGCCTTATCTGTCCAACCACATGTCAAGGCAATGGTGGCCTTATCTGTCCAACTGCATGTCAAGGCAATGGTGGCCTTATCTGTCCAACTACATGTCAAGGCAATGGTGGCCTTATGTGTCCAACTACATGTCAAGGCAATGGTGGCCTTATATGTCCAACTGCATGTCAAGGCAATGGTGGCCTTATCTGCCCAACTACATGTCAAGGCATTGGTGGCCTTATCTGTCCAACTGCATGTCAAGGCATTGGTGGCCTTATCTGTCCAACTACATGGTGCCACATCAATGGCCTACGATATTCATATTCACATTTGTATAATTAATTAAACTACATATGAAGATAAAGATTTACATGTGCATGTAATAAATGATGTAACAACACAAATACATGTATCTGGATTCATTCCTATGGGCATGGGTGTCCTAGTAGGGCTGGTGTTCGGGGTTTGGGACGGCGTGAAGCTAAAATGGAATATTTTTCTTTATTAAACTATGGTAAAAGCTAAAATAAAAGCTGAAATGGAATACTGGCTTTTCCTTATTAAACTATGGTGTAACAAGTAAATGCTAGTCGCACTTACCCCATGGGACATACCCCTATCGATATTATTATTAATTTAATTATTATTATTATTATTAGATCTATTATTATTATTATTAGATCTATTATTATTATTATTATTATTATTATTATTATTATTATTATTATTATGTTGTAACCTAATTACTTTGTTTGGGTTATTTAGCTTATTGCCAGGCCCATTTTATTGTTCATTTTGTTCGATGCCTAAAATGTTCATCATTATGAATAATTCCCTGACTAATCCCTGACTATTCAGTGCGTATGTGCACATGAAAAGGCACATACCAAAAAGTGCGGTGCGCAAATTATCGGTACCCAACATGCCGCTAACAGGGCAAGAAATAATATTAACACGAGTTCGAGCTTGGTCGAGTTAATGGTTGTGGACAGATAAGGTCGGTGGACAGATAAGGCCTGCACACACGTGCCTCCTGGTATGAAACTTGTTTGATCACGACCCACTGTGAAAATATGAAACAGGATTGCGGACACGTGGTAATATGCTAATATGCCACGGTTTGTAATTATTATTATTATTATTATTATTATTATTATTATTATTATTAGGCATCCCGATTAAAAATAGGGAGGCCTTATGTTTTTGTCTGTTTTCTTTCTTTCTTTCTTTTTTCTTCTGCCGTTTGGTTTCCGGATCATAACTCTTGAACGCCTTAAGATATCTTTTCGAAACTTTCACAGCTTATCCGAAATACTCTGATTGAAACCCATATTGTTTTTTGGCGAGATCCGAAATCCAAGATGGCCGCCAGCGGCCATTTTGGAAAAAAATCCGGCCGATTCCTGTCTATGTCATAATTTGATTAAGGCAATTTCCAGGAGAAATAAATTTTTTGGGTGTATTTTTTTTTTGACTTGGAATTTTTCCCTCACCTGCACCCATGCGTCAATGCTGGCTCTCCATGCAGCCAAATACTGCAAAGCCTTGTCAGCCAGACAGTCAATGATGCTAGACCCACTGTAACTAAGCCATGTTACTGTATTCCCTTTCGGCGTTCAAAATTTTAGCTTGTTTATCATGGTTTGTTCCCAATTTTGGAGCGTTAATTTCAGTATGGTCAAACTGAGTAGGTCTATAATTTCTGCAATCTCGATCGGAGCCATAAGTCATGAGTTGGTATGCATTAATATGTCAGCAGTTCAACATTTCAAAAAAATCACAAGGCCTAGGGTTATCTTGTAGATATCATTTTGAACGAGCCTATGCAGCATTTTCCTCGTACAAACAAACAAAAAATTCCTAAAATGTAGATCTAGCGAAGTTAATTACCTGTATGAAATGAATTATAAATTTGCGTATGTGCCTATCTGACCTATTTCACAAATAGTCTGGATCAATTAGCCAAAGAGGTTAATGGTTTAGTCTGTAGGCCTAGATTTTATGTGAAATGGACTATATGTAGATCTAGGCCTACACTGCATCTTATATATCAAGTCAAGTGGCGACGCACACCACTTTCATTCAATTTTTATTTCAAGTAGATCTATACAGTGAGCTTTGGAAAATATATCCTCCTATAATCAATGCTTATTAATGGTATAACCTTATTAAATCACTGGCCTACAATATTGATTATCTGTGAAATAGCTTATCATGACGCGCAGGCATTCTTCTTTAGTTTTCAACGCGCATTTGCCGTTCCATAAACGATCTCTTTCTCGTGGCCGCCTGAGCGTGGAAAGGAAAGTCCACCTCTGACAGTTTGATCATCTTTTGCGTTTACAGTTGTCATTGACATGGCTGATACAGTAGGGAAGGTGAATATATTGAAGATGGAAGTCCATTTTCCGAAGCTCGTTATTATTTTAGGTGCTCAAATGTATGGGAACTTGTGAAGTTAGTGGTAAACTAGACTGGTTCGGTCGTGCAAGGCAACTGCACGGATCCCCAGCTCCTCGACTAAATCGTAGTGGAAATCATAATGTGCGAAATATTCGAGACCTAGGCTCTATATTCCAATATAGAATATACAGATATAATACGGTCTACATTTACAAATTATACGGAGCCCCTAAGTGGACACAACCAAAACTTAAGAAAAATAATTTTTTTCGCGTTCCCTCGCGATCTTTTCGTGTTCGAATGTGATCTTTTTGTGTTCCCTCGTGATCTTTTCGCATTCGAACGCGATCTTTTTGCGTTCGAACGCGATCTTGTAGGAAAACCTCAGAAGTCATGGGCGTCAGCACAATCAAGTTTTCGCGTTCGAACGCGAAAAGATCGTGAGGGAACGCGAAAAGATCGCGAGGGAACGTGAAACATCGCATTCGAATGCGAAATCTTCGCGAGGGAACGCGAAGAGATCGCATTCTATCGCGAAATGTTCGCGAGGGAACGCGAAAAGATCGCGTTCGAACGCGAAAAAAAAATTTTTTTTCACTCACAGATTTGTCCTCTTAGGGGCTCTGTAACAAAATGTTATTTATTTTTATCCCTGTTTGTGACTAGCTGTATCTAGAATCGTTATCAATAGATCTACACCTAGAATTAAAGTCAAGTTCATCCATCAGTGAAACACGCTTTTTGGCCGTAGTTTTGTTTTGGATAATCGGATCAACTTGAAATTTTGTGTTTAATAATTGGGTATCATGCCGTAATCTTTCACCAAATTTCAGAATTCTATCTAAAAAATTGAGAAAGTTATACTCTGATTTTTCTAACTTGCTTACAGCGGTTTTTGACGATACCTTTGCGATGCTAAATGGTGTCGTTCTATAACTTGGTGTACTTCACCTTGGAGACAAACGGCAATTTTATACCAAAAATCAGACTTCTATCACAATGATTGAAGAAGTTGGCAATCTACCCCAATATTAAATTTCAGCTACAAACGGTATCTCGAGAATCTGAGCTTAATCGAGGATTTGATAGTGTTTACATCCATCCGGAAGTATTGCTGTAATTTTAGACCAGAAGACACGTTGGCATGTATTCTACACTAGTATGTTGATTTTGGAAGATTGCACTACTACAAGACTGCGCAAATGCACAAAATTGTGTGCGGACCCAGAAATTAAATGACTGGGCTACATTTAACATTGGGGTAGATTACCAACTTTTTCAATATTCGTGTTAGAAGTCTGAAATTCGGTAGACAATTGCCGTTTGACTCCAATGTGAAGTATACCAAGTTATAGAATGATAGCATTTAGCATCGCAAAAATATCAGCGAAAAACTGTGTAAACGAGTTAGAAAAATCAGAGTAAAGCAATCTAACCCAATGTTAAATTTCAGTCGGAAATGGGATCAAGTAAATTTCAACAAACTCAGGGCTTTTATCCTGTTTATGCCCGTACAGAATGAACCTATTGCATTGAGTTGGAGTCGAAAAACATAGTCGGTGTATATTAAGTAAATATGTTTATTCTGAAGCAATATATAACTCGTACATCGAATAAAAGTTGTTGTTTTTTGTGCAGACTCTGAAATCCCATGTTGGGGCTGAAATTCAACATTGGGTTAGATTGCCAACTTTCGCAATTTTTGAGATAGAATTCTGAAATTTGGTGACAACTTACAGCATGATGCCCAATTAATGAACACAAATTTTCAAGTTGATCGGATTATCCAAAACAAAACTACGGTTTTGTGTTTCACTGATGGATGAACTTGAGTTTAGCTGCTTTGAGTTGGCCTTCCAAAGACATATTTCATTAAAATACCTATTGCAGATATTTTTTAATTGCTTTACAATAAAATCAATGATGATTACATGAAAAACATATATGATGGCATGAATTGTTTTTATAGCGATATTGTTCTAGATAGATGACTCGAACAATTTATCTTGAACTAATCAGCTTCTACATGTAGTTTTATCTGCAAGAGGTTCATTTGAGATAATGGACTGATCAATTGTTCACATTTTGTGTACTCGCAGCCTATCTCTTGTCGTGCGGCTGTGGCCTGGGAAGCCAAGAAGCCACTGACTTTGGAGACAATTGAAGTAGCTCCTCCACAGGCGGGAGAAGTCAGGATCAAGGTGGGACAAACATTTATCGGTACTTCTCTTGTTATCGATAAATTCTCAAAATCTCCAGCGCAAGCAGTGAAAATTACCTGTGTTACCTATTTTCCAAAGTTCTTGGCTTTCTGTTCCGACTCGGCTTTCTGTTAGTTGTTACCATTCTTCCTCTGTAATAAACACCATCGTCTATACAGTACTGATTTCGCAAAACCTCACTAGCCATGCGAATGCTACATGCTAAATGCTAGGCCATGCGATTACGTGCGACTTGATGCTAGCATCAAATCGCATGGTGCGACCAGTGGGCGCGATGCCATCGCATCAGGCGGCCGTCTTAGTTGAACAGGCGAGCATTGTCTCGCACAGATGCGCGCATCCTTTATTTCGGATGCAAATACTGACTTTAATATGAACTGAAATGAAACACTGCATTTTCCCATACGATCTACATGATACAGACTGTTTATAAACCACTCGACCATGTGTTTGCGAGCATATGCGAGCATATAATGGCCTTCACAAAAAATGCGAAATGCGAAATGCTTTTAGTGCACCACAGTGCCAAGAAGCAATGCTAGCATAGAGGGATGCTCGCATACACAATGCTAGCATCAAATCGCATGATGCTACGTCAGGCGAAGTTGGGCGAACACGTGCTAAATGCCAGGTGTCCCATGCTGGCATTTTGGTGAGGTTTTGCGAAATCAGTACTGTAGGTATGTGATAATGACTGGTTCAAAACTTCCTAATTCAGATCCTGTCAACGGGTGTTTGTCACACAGATGCTTACACCCTGGATGGCTTCGACTCGGAAGGAAAGTTTCCTGTTGTTTTGGGCCATGAGGGTGGTGGAATTGTCGAGAGTGTGGGAGAAGGTGTGACTTGTGTCCAGCCAGGTAAATATATAAATATTAAATTTTGTTATTATTTTTCTACTAGGGTATCCTGCAGCCACTTCTTTCATGAAGCAATCTCAAACATCCATTTTCTATATGGCATTACTGTAAATTACATTTTCCAGATATTATTGATCAATGAATAATGTAAATGTGTTGCAGGTGACCATGTGATTCCTCTGTACATTCCTCAGTGTGGTGACTGCAAATTCTGCAAGAGTCCAAAGACCAATCTGTGCTCAAAGATTCGGTAAATTAGTCCACATATTGAGCAAGAGGTGTGCTATGAAATTCCAGCAGTTTTTCGGTGTGCATGCAATTCAAGTAAAAATTAGAGATAAGTGAAAAAGAAAATTGTGCATTCTGTCTTGTACTATGTTTTATACTCCTAATCTCAGGAGCACACAGGGGCAGGGAGTGATGCCGAATGGCTCAGCCCGGTTTACATGCAAGGGGCAGACTGTGTACCACTTCATGGGCTGCAGCACCTTCAGCGAGTACACGGTTGTTGCCGACATTTCTGTTTGCAAGGTATGGTTGACTTGTTTCCACAAGCATGACTTAGAAGTACTGCTGATGTATAAACTACAATGTCTTCCTATCATCATTACAATCTGGATTTGTGATTGATCTTTGCAGGTTGATGCATCAGCTCCTCTAGACAAGGTTTGTCTGCTTGGCTGTGGTATATCTACAGGCTATGGAGCAGCACTCAACACAGCTAAGGTACAATATGCATGAGTGATGTATAAATTCTTCGTGACTATCTTTTGTTTTAGGTTAATTTCAGCCTTCGCCGTTTGCATTACATGTATGTTCACAAATGGTTATAACAAGAATAAATGAAATACAGTTTTGTTTGTTACTGGCAGTGTATTTATATAAAGTTGTCTGTATGAAGTCGAGAACTAGTAAAGTTGGATGCTGTTTCTGTGGTTTAGGTGGAGGAAGGGTCGACTTGTGCAGTGTGGGGACTCGGGGCTGTGGGCCTCGCCACTATCATGGGTTGTAAGAAGGCTGGGGCATCTCGTGTCATCGGCATTGACATCAACCCTGATAAATTCCAAATTGGTGAGTGACTGAGTATCATTTACATGTTACTGCTGGTACACTATTGTGTTTCAGAATTCACTGAATTTGAGTCTGACATGTTCTGCTGCCTTTACTGTGATGCAGCCACAGAGTTTGGGGCCACAGAGTGCATCAATCCTAAGGATCACAAAGAACCAATACAGCAGGTGTTGATCAACATGCTAGATGGTGGATGTGACTTCACATTTGAGTGCATTGGAAATGTTGCTACAATGGTGAGTATCACATCATCTATCCAATTAACAAAAGCCAACTTATCACGATCAAGTGCCAAATTTTATGCATGTTCTTCTTAGAAGTCAAATACTTACTGGTACATGGAAGCACTGAGGAATGACTATTATTCTTGTCAGCGAGCTGCTCTAGAGTCGTGTCACAAAGGCTGGGGGGTGTCTGTTATCATCGGTGTAGCTGCAGCTGGTCAGGAAATCTCCACCCGACCCTTCCAACTGGTCACTGGTCGTGTCTGGAAAGGAACAGCTTTTGGAGGTGTGTGTGTGTGTGTGTGTGTGTTCATCAGCTTACCAAACTGACCATGTAAATGAATTTTGTAAACCCTTTTCATTGATGTCAATTCACCAAAAAATAATATATATTTGAAACCAAGTTCCTTCTTGCCGTCACATATCAATTAGAACTAGACGTCAAGGCCTAAAGATGCCTTGGAGGCATTTCGGTGTGATGATTAATTTATAATATATACTAGATATCGACGAAAATGAAAAATGTCGACTCCGCAAAAAAATTTACCGTTAAAATAATACCCCTTAGACATGTTTGTCTAAAACGACGAGTCCGAAAAAAAAGTCCGTTTCGCTCTACGACTCACCGTTTCCGAGATATTGACGAAAACGAAAAATGCTAACTCGGCAGAAAATTTTTTAGTCAAGGTCAAAGTTCATCCATAATACCCCCTTAGACATGTTTGTCTAGGGCGACGAGTCCGAAAATAACGTCCGTTTCGCTCTACGACACACCGTTCCCGAGATATCGACGAAAACGAGAAATGCCGACTCGGAAAAAAAATTTCGGGTCAAGGTCAAAGTTCATCCATACTACCCCTTAGACATGTTTGTCTAGGGCGACGAGTCCGAAAATAACGTCCGTTTTGCTCTACGACACACCGTTCCCGAGATATCGACGAAAACGAGAAATGCCGACTCGGAAAAAAAATTTCGGGTCAAGGTCAAAGTTCATCCATACTACCCCTTAGACATGTTTGTCTAGGGCGACGAGTCCGAAAATAACGTCCGTTTCGCTCTACGACACACTGTTCCCGAGATATCGACGAAAACGAAAAATGCCGACTCGGCAAAAAAATTTCGGGTCAAGGTCAAAGTTCATCCATAATACCCCTTAGACATGTTTGTCTAGGGCGACGAGTCAGAAAATAACGTCCGTTTCGCTCTACGAAGCACCATTTCCGAGATATCGACGAAAACGAAAAATGCCGACTCGGCAAAAAAAATTCGTGTCAAGGTCAAAGTTCATCCATAATACCCTTAAGACATGTTTGTCTAGGGCGACGAGTCCGAAAATAACGTCCGTTTCGCTGTACGACACACCGTTCCCGAGATATCGACGAAAACGAGAAATGCCGACTCGGAAAAAAAATTTCGGGTCAAGGTCAAAGTTCATCCATAATACCCCTTAGACATGTTTGTCTAGGGCGACGAGTCCGAAAATAACGTCCGTTTCGCTCTACGACGGACCGTTTCCGAGATATCGACGAAAACGAAAAATGCCGACTCGGCAAAAAAATTTGGGGTCAAAGTTCATCCATAATACCCCTTCGACATGCTTGTCTAGGGCGACGAGTCCGAAAATAACGTCCGTTTCGCTCTACGACGCACTGTTTTCGAGATATGCAGGATGCCTCAAGGATGACTCAGCAAAAAATTATTTCGACCTCTAGGTCAAAGGTCGTTTGATGTATCGATCCCAAAATCAATAGGGTTCTTCCCTGTTGATATATAAACCTTCGTGCAAAATTCTGCAACTATTGCCTGAATATTTTTCGAGTTATCGTCCGGAAACCAAGTTTCAAGATCAGCCTCGATTTCATCCTCAAGGACCTCACGGACCTCGGAGCCGGATCAAAAAAAATAATACACCCTAGAGATGTTTGTCTAGGGCGACGAGTCCGAAAATAACGTCCGTTTCACTCTACGATGCACGGTTTCTGAGATATGCAGGAAGCCTCAAGGATGAATCAGCAAAAAATTATTTTGACCTCTAGGTCAAAGGTCGTTTGACGGATCGATCCCAAAATCAATAGGGTTCTACCCTGGTGGCATATGAACCTCCATGCAGAGTTCTGCAACTATTGCGTAAATATTTTTCCAGTTATCGTCCGGAAACCAAGTCTCAAAATTAGCCTTGATTTCATCCTCACGGACCTCGGATCCAGCTCAAAAAGAATAGGGTTCTTCCACATATCATTTCTGACTTGTGGTGAAAATTTGACGAGGATCCGTCAAGGCAAACTAAAGTTATCGTCCGGAAACCAAAAGTGGCGGAAGAAGAAAAAAAAAAAAAAAAAAAAAATTTCTGCTAAAACCATAAAGACCATAATAATAATGTATGTTTATTATCCCTTCGATGACAGGCTGGAAGAGTCGAGATAGCGTTCCCAAACTGGTGGACGAGTACATGAAGAAGGAGATGAAGGTCGATGAGTTTGTCACTCATAATATGGGACTCGACAAAATCAATGAAGCTTTTGACCTGATGCATGCTGGAAAGAGGTAAAGCCAATGATCCTAGCTTTGTTGGTAAAGCGTGTTCAATATAAATGAGCACAGAGAAAAAAACTTTAAAAAGTTGATAATTATTCAGTTTAACAGTAAAATTCTTATCATCATAAGCTTTTCTTGTGATCTTTTGTGCCAATTAAACTTCGATAAAGCTTTACATAAGAAATGCAGCGTAAAATTTGCACTCGTCAAAATTATAACCAAAGCCTTTTCTGTTATTTGCAGTATACGATCAGTTGTCAACTTCTAGACTAAGTGGAGAGCTTTAACCCAGAGCCGTCAGTCTTACAACACGAAAAAATGATATTACTAGTTATGTAGGTCAATGGAATATTTCTCGTATTCAAGCTGTCAGATGTACTTTGTAAATGAAACTTTAGTTTGGAATAGCTAGCTTACAACAGTCTACTGTGGAAAGCACATACAAGATGTGACAAGTGACTGTGGCGAGAAATATTGTTACAGACTGTGTTTTTTAGCGAATTCCCATTACAAAATGTTAACGGTGAGCTATGAACTGCGAGCAATAAAATGCAACATGCGAGCTAATGCAATAACTTTGATATATATATACATTTTTCCATATTAAACCATGGTTTACTACAGAATAAGTAACATATACAAGATTGTTTCTCGCTTATCACTTCTCGCATGTTGCCCTGGTTTTCCATGGTCTACTGTGCAAATCATGATTTAAAAATCAAGTCTTGCTGATCATTGTATCCCCCGAACGAAGTTCGGCGGATACTATGGATTTGTCTCCGTCGCTTTTCAAGATTTTTATATTTCTCTGGTAATTTTTTTCAGCTCGTGCTCTAGTTTTTCATGCATAACAGCAATATTATTTGGGGTGACAGGGGTGATGGGGCTATGGGGGATACACCCGAGCGGTTGTAGGCGACTGGAAGCATCTAGTTTATACATGGAAAGCCTGTGCGAGAAGTGAGAAATATTGCCTACATGAACATGTGACCTGCGAGTTAGCCTATAAACTGCGACATGCGAGCTATATAAACTGCGACATGGGAGTTAACTTTACAAACTGCGACTTGCGTGAAACAAAATACAACTTGAATATCCTACACGTTTTTCGTATTAAACCATGGTTTAATACAGAATAAGTCATAGTTTATAGTTTACATGTCGCTTCTCACTTCTCGCATGTCGTACCATCGTTCCATATTTATAGCCAAAGGAAAATTTTTACAACACATTACTGTAAACCCGTTAACGTTCACTACCCTTTAATTTCGCGGATTTCGCGTTTTTAACAAAATAGCGAACTTTAATGGATCGCAAACTTTGAAAGTTACATTGAAATTGATGTAAAAATTAACAAAACACGAACTTAAATGGTTGGCGAACAGTCAATATTTCAAAAACGCGAACTTAAATGGGTTTACAGTATCAGGGTTCCCGTAGGGTACTTAATAGTAGTAATACTTAGGACATCACCAACGCCTGACATTCCATATATTGGTGTAGAAGTATGGAAGTGTTTTTAATACATCCAGGCACCGTATGTAGAGACCGTCGTGATGCCCCATGAATTTTGACGGCCCCTAGTCTCGTACATCAAATGAACAGCAAATTGGTGTCAGTACTATTATTTCCCACTGTCGGAACCCTGGATGTGACCACAAAAATGTAATAGTACTAGTTTAGACCAGTGCAATATTGCTCATATTCATGCAGATATAGTTCATATCTGATATTCCAATCCACAGCAAGATGGCCAATCCCGGCCAAAAAGTTAGATCAATTCAGCCTAGCAGCGATCTGACTGTAGTTTCACTATCAGCATATACCCAGGGTATTTATGAACGAACGTCAGTCTCTCTTAATCCGGTCATTTTATGAAAGTAAACAGGATCGCTTGAGGAATAAAACAATAGTCACACTGCTGGGTTGAATCGACTTAACTGCTCGCAGTTGGCAATTTTGGTATGGAATATCTCTGGCGAGATATGTCAAACTTGTGTGTGAGCTCTAAGGTCTTAATCAATTCAGAAAGATGTACTTAGTAGGCCAGTGTAAGTTTGCCACTATTCATGCAGATGTACATGAAACAACATTTTGCACAAAAAAAATTTTGCACTACTAATATTTCTTTATCCATGACCAAAACATTATGTCATGCAAATATTGATGTATCAAAAAATACCAATGAATCAAATTATTTTTGTGCTATTTCTTTATCCATGACCAAAACATTATGTAATGCAAATATTGATGTATCAAATACCAACTAGACATAAAAGCCTATAGGCTTTGTGGCATCCCCCAATTTTTCTTTTCTTTTCTAATGGTGAAACTTGACTGTTATTATAATACATATACCAGGATTATTGAACACAGGTGGGAGTGAGAGTTCAAATTATAGCAGTTGCTCACTAGACAAATGTCCATCAGATATTTGTTTTAATCTCAATAGGTATTAAATGTACAGAAATGACAGACATTCATAATACAAGCAAAAAGGAAATTATTCTGAGTTCTGGCTAAGTAAAACAATGATAATTTGGTCACTGCATGTGAAATACAGCTAGAAAACAAAACAATGCATGTAGTTTCATCCAGATAAACACAGTGCTGTTTTAACTGAATACAATGAACAATTGACCGGCAACCAAGGCCCAGGCAGACCTTCAAAGCTGTTATCTTCAGTTTGGGTCATCATTATATAAACACCTATTGTTTTCTTTAGAAAGGGAAGGAGGGCATTGTTCCAACTTGTTGGTGTTAGTATAGTAAACTGGGGTGAGGGGACAGGAGAGGGGGGGGGGGGGGGGGGCGAAGAGGGGCAGTGCATACAAGTCACTGATACATTGCTACATTCATATGCAGATTAGACTGGCTGACAGTGGAGGTGGGGGAGGGAGAGGGGGGGGGGGGGGGGGTTTTGCCTTATCACAAGCATTACTGAGCAGGGCTCTCATATACTGCACTGGCTGAGAGGGCAGAGCCTAGCCTCATGCTGGACATGCAGGCTGCAGTCAGTGAATACAGTAGCATGGCTCAGTCACAGTATTACATCTGCATGGGGGCAGGCGAGGGAAAAATTCTAAGTCCAAAAAAAAATACACCCAAAAAATTTTTTCCCCCTGGAAATTGCCTGAATCAAATTATGACATTGACAGGAATCGCCCGATTTTTTTTTCCAAAATGGCCGCTGGCGGCCATCTTGGATTTCGGGTCTCGACGAAAAACAATAGGGGTTAGGAGCAAAGTATTTCGGATGAGCTGTGAAAATTTCGGAAAGATAGATTAAGGCGTTCAAGAGTTATGATCCGGAAACCGAACGGCGGAAAAAAAAAAAAAAAAAAAAAAAAAAACAGACAAAAACATAAGGCCTCCCGATTTTCAATCGGGATGCCTAACCTGGAAATTGCCTGAATCAAATTATGACATTGACAGGAATCGCCCGATTTTTTTTTCCAAAATGGCCGCTGGCGGCCATCTTGGATTTCGGGTCTCGACGAAAAACAATAGGGGTTAGGAGCAAAGTATTTCGGATGAGCTGTGAAAATTTCGGAAAGATAGATTAAGGCGTTCAAGAGTTATGATCCGGAAACCGAACGGCGGAAGAAAAAAAAAAAAAAAAAAAAAAAAAAAAAAAAAAAGAAAAAAAAAAAAAAAAAAACAGACAAAAACATAAGGCCTCCCGATTTTCAATCGGGATGCCTAATAAATCAAATATTCTAACTAACTATTTAATGGAAAAATCTATAAGATATAAATTAGTTCAGACTCGACCACATCAACCAGATTTGATGAAATTGATGTTAACATTTTTATTTACAAACATCATATTGTACAAGTATACAACGACTTCCTACACAATCCCAGATACAACAAAAAAGGTTATGTAATTAAACTCAATACCTAGAATTGATGTGTTACCGAAATTCATTACTGTAATAGTGCTACATTATACAGTCCTGTTGGTCACTTGCCTAGTTTAATGCCCTTAGCTTTGATAACTTCTGCCATAAGATCTTTCAGATAATCTATTTCTCTTGTCATCGACTCCACTTTATCTTTCAAGCCCTTATTTTTTGTTTCGAGAAAAACCAACTGCTCATCAAGATTGTCAGTTTCCCCCCTTTTTTTCTGCCTATACTTTAAGGCAGCATTCTTATTTTGAAGCTTTTTACGTTCTTTCTTGTCAAGTGGGAGACTTCTCTCATATGGAGCAGTTCGTTTTCGCGACCTTGATTTTTTAGTGACAGGTTGGTAATCAATGTCATCTTCATCGTAATCTGGAACATATTCTGGACTATTCGGACGAGTTGACATAAGACTCGAACGTCCACTGTCTATTGAGGTCGAGGTGCAAGGTGGGCTGTCTGGAGAAGACAGGATTGACTCGATGTCTGCAACGGACACTGGCGACAGACCACCATCCCCAAGGTCTGGCAGATTAATCGGGTCATCATGCACCATTTGCTCAATATCAGATGACAGTTTATTGAACACTTCGGACAGCAAGCTGTCACAGTCTGTTTGAGCTACTGCGACGGGGCTCAACATCTGCGATGGTCCTTGAGAAATCTGGTTGAGCAGATCCTCTGCAGACGGTTCCTCTGTTGTATGGAGATTGTCCATGCATGGTGCTGGGCTGATGATGTGTGACGAAGACTCATCGGTGGTATAGTGTGTTTCTCCCAGAAGATCAAACAAATCAAGCTTGGTATCTAACCAGCTAATATCCAAACAGGATGCTTGTTCTGAAAAGATATACATGCAAACATCAGTATAACGTTGACAATATTTGCAATAGTTGGAACATTTCAATACATAGTATACACAGTGACGACAGAACACTCAACAGCGGATACACACCTGATGATTTTGAAGATGATGGAGTAATGAGTGTGCTGGTAACAAGTTGCCGTTTCTGATAAGCGGGCTGTTCCTTGACCAGCTGCTCCACAACGTTGGTAGACTCCCTGCCATCAGGGAACAGTCCTGGGAGATCAGGTTCCAAGGGAGAACCCAACCCCAACAGGAGCTGGTCCCCTCCGAACAGGCCCAGTCCCTCCGTACCCTCGTATAGATCCATTTCGATCATAGTGCTCAATTTCTTCTATCCCAAACGTGAAGGGGATGTTGAGGTGAAAAATTCCATATTGGGTCCTGCAAAAGAAATCATTGATGATTGAACATCATGTCAACTTTCAATCGCAAGTATCTACAATGTAGATTTCTATAGAGCAGCGGCACCTATTATCGACCCCCTCCAATTATCGACCCCCCTGGTGTTAATTGGTTAATTAATTTAATTAAAATAAATAGCATTTGTAAATTCCCCAAGGTTTCATGTACCACTATCATCTCACTTTCAATATACGACAATCAACAACAGGAATCTACATTTGTAGACCCACAAAACATATAATATAATTTTAAAGTATATTTTCCCCATTAATTGTGCAGCTGTTATGATTGCGGCATAAATATCACTATTTCGGAAAATAATTTCATTCACAACAGAATACAAGAAGGACTTCACATCATGGATACATTGCATAAAAACTATGAAAGGAATGTAAGCATGTACTAAAATGACCTTCATATGACCTTTCAATGTCATTTCTGGAGGGGGTTGACAATTGGGTACCCAAAATCTACGTGGTTCCTATTATCAACCCCCCTGTATAAAAACTGATGAAAATAAAGATTGAATTTTTTTGACACATGAAGGGGCTTATTTCCCAGTAGTCATATGCTTGTGACAATGAATTGAATTTATATTGATTGATTCATTCATGAGATCACATGGTAGACAAAATTATAAGCAAATTGTTAAAAAAAACAGCATTAACCGCAACGTGAGAATTAAGAAAACTGTGAAAATTTAGTTATTTGTTTGGTAAACACACTGGTCTATAAAAACTAGATGCTTCCGGTCGCCTATGACCGCTTGGGTGTATCCCCCGTAGCCCTATCATCCCTGTTGCCCCAAATATATCACTGATGTACATTGTGAGTGTGAAACCTTTCAAGCTTATTGAAGGTCGAATTCAAGATCACCACTAAAATCACTGCATACGAATTTCCATTTCGACATATTCGATAAAATAACGAAATTACAGCCAGATAAAAGTTTTCACCTAAAGTTATACTTCAACTCAGAATATTTGACAAACTTGGTTCCAAGTTGAAATTCAAGCAAAAGTTGACAAAAACTGCATTTCAAGATTACTAAATTGGAGCCAGATCGAACTTTTCACCATAAGTTATATTTCAACTCATACTATATGCCAAACTTGGTTCAAAGTTGAAATTCAAAGTAAAAGTTGACCAAAACTACATTTCAAGATGACGAAATAGGAGCAAAGATCAAACTTTTCACCATAATTTAAATTTTAATTCATAATAATTATGTGCCAAACTTGGTTTCGAGCTGAAATTCAAGTAAAAGTTTTCCGAAACTGCATTTCACGATGACGAAATTGGAGCCAGATCGATTTTTTCACCATAAATTATATTTTAATTCATAATATGTGCCAAACTTGGTTTCAAGTTGAAATTCAAAGTAAAAATTGACTTTAATGGTAAAAATAATGTTAACTTATCCGGTTACACCCATGAAATCTCTACTGGACAAAGCTTTTAAATTGTTGAGCTCAATAATAAATGTTTCTTGTCTTAAGTATTTTTCTTGAGGTCATTAATAGACTTAACTAGTAAAAATGATGTTAACTTATTCGGCTACAGCCATGAAATCTCTACTGCACAGAAGCTTTACCTTGTTGAGCCCAATAATAAATGTTTCTTGTCTTAACTATTTTTATTGTGGTCAATAATAGACTTAACTAGTGAAAATAATGTTAACTTATTTGGTTACACCTGTGAAATCTCTACTGGACAAAACCTTTACGTTGTTGAGCTCAATAATAAATGTTTCTCATCTTAACTATTTTTATTGTGGTCAATAATAGACTTAACTAGTAAAACCAATGTTAACTTATTTAGTAATATTGTTCTGTTTTCACCAAAAACATCAGTTCTGTATTCTGAACAAGAATCCAGTGCAATTTGCTTTCATAGTACAGGTTATTGGAGTGATCACACATGTCAAAGTAGGCATTTTAGTTGTTGTAATAAGTTAACCTCTCAAACTTATTAATATTTATTCGATCATTTTGAAAAACAATAGGTTTCGTGTGATGGTCTTTCTCATTGAGCCTGTGCGATTTCATCATCATTCATCGAAAACTCCCACCCGTAGAGCGTTCACAACCCATGTGTGTTAAACAGGCTAATT
Source organism: Terebella lapidaria (assembly GCA_949152475.1). Taxonomy (NCBI): domain Eukaryota; kingdom Metazoa; phylum Annelida; class Polychaeta; order Terebellida; family Terebellidae; genus Terebella; species Terebella lapidaria. The sequence continues at coordinate 78,388,950 of OX424555.1, forward strand.
TGAGCACAAAATGTTACGCCAATCGGCTGTTTTGGTTGCTATGGCAACCAAAATCGATAGGTGTCCAGATCTCACCATAAGACATGTCCATATGAAATATTATCAAAATCGGTTCAGATTTGTAAGCTGTAGCGCGTTCACAAGAAAGTGTCTGCGGACGCGGACGCGGACGCGGCGGCGGCGCGACGATCGTAAATCCATAGTATCCACCGAACTTTGTTCGGGGGATACAATTATGTGTTCTTCATTCACAAACCATGTTAAATGATATGAAGGTCATCATAAATTGACAGCTTCACTCTTTGTCAATGTATTTCTTATATTTTTATGATGGTGTTCTGGGGGGGTCGATAACTGGTGCCAGGGGGTTGATAATTGGTGCCGCTACAATTTTTTTTCAATTGATGTTTTGTCCTTCTCATTGTTCATTGAATCTTTTTTAACCTTGTGGAGACGAAGTAGCTGAGACACAGTCCACTCCTCACACGAAGGAAAAATAATGAATTGTATGATAACCAAGAATTATCTCATAAGTTCTACTAAGGGGTCGATAATTGGTGCCTCTGCTCTATTAAGATTGCAACAGAAATTTAACAGACTAGTTTATCGAAACAACTCATAAAATGATCACATCATCATGCACATATGGTCTTCTGGATTCTACACCGGCTTTTATACATTATCATAGGGATTCATTCTTGCGAATAATCATATAGATCTAGATCCTAATCATTCAAATAAAATTTAACAAAATGGACTTGGGATTGCATGCGGTACTGTAGACGTGGCTGAACGAAACTGACAGCAAGCAAGCATGTGCGCGAAAGTATTTCAGCTTTGCCTTTCATTAATAAAAATTAATAACTTTATAGAATAAATAAACATTGTAACTTACGCCATGTTGCAAGGTGGGGGTAACCCCGAAGGTTTTGGGTCACTGTGCAATGCTACAAAGCCATGATCACGGATTGAATGTGGATATAACTTTTCTGTGTCTTCTCTCATTTGTGCGTTCTGGTGAAATGGCGCAAATACTTTGGTTGTCGGGACTTTTACCTAGTTCTTACCACACGTATCACTACGCCATTGATACTCTTTAGTCACCAAAATTCATCTGTAAGATATATTCTTCACAACAAGTTACACGCTATCATGATATTTAATCACAGTGTGATGAATTCCATTAGATATATTGTTAACTGGTATAATAACATGACAGTATGTGGAACTACTTGTTGGGTACAAGAACACTATTCTCAGTAAGTAATCACATTGGTTTCCGTCATTGCATCAGAAAATAGGCAGCATGCCAAAATTGGTGATTGAAGGCTCTCATTGGTTGGTAACCGAGTAGTGTTACGTTCTCATTGGCTAGTTGTCACATGACGTACATGACTGGATCTAAAAATAGCGAATACGTAATTCCCAGAGATCTACAGAAGAGTATATTTCCCGCCCTTTTGACCGACTGAAGGTCACCTTAAACCAAAGACCCGGTGACGGTCTTTGTTTAAACCAATAAATAGATCTGTATTATGGGATTCACGTCATAGTTTTCACGCCATTATATTATGCCTACGTACCATATGCCGCATTGTATAAAAAGTCAATCTAGACCTATAGAACAATAACGTACGTAGTAAATCAAGTAAATTTTAGGTTTATATTTGGATGACCAACTTCTATGGACTAAACATATCCAAATGTGTAAGGCCCAAATATCCGGTGCGATATATACCTAATCAATTCAGTAAAATAAATACCTAACTACAGAACACCTAAAAACGTACTATTCTCTAGTTTATCCATATATATGGTATTATGCTCCAGTAGGTTTCAGCTGCTACTACCTTGCGTAAACTATTGTCCATCATGCAGTCAGGGGCGGATCAAGGAATTTGAAAAGAGGGGCTCCAACATTATACGGCGTGGGGTATGGGACCCGCTCAAGGGCCCCAGAAACCAGATCCTTATTTATGTCCTGTGGTAGCTTTCTGGCATCTCCTGGGTATAAATCCCATTTCATGCCCCTGGTATATAAAAAATTATGGAGTGAAGCGCGCGAGCCTGTCGCGGTGGGGGGTCTGGGGCCGCTCTAGAGACCTCGATCTTTAAATTTTACAGGTGGATTTTTCTGAAATTTTGCACAAAAATGCGTAAGAATATTTCAAGAGGGTTTTGTTTTTAGTTTTTTTATTTTCGCATTTTTCCCAAAATGGCGGCCATTTTTACCGAAAAATGGCCAATTTTGGATTTGGCGGCCATTTTCTCAAAAACTGTCTGATCAGTTTTGAGATATTTGTTTTAAAAGATTCCCCTTATTTACCTTTATGATGTGTATAAGTTTTGTTGCCCTTGAATCGCCGGTCTCCGCGTAGTGGCCATTTTGAATTTTTGACGGGTCGGCGAAAAATTTGTTTTTCGCCCCAAATCGCATTACAATCCATTTTGGGTCATTTCTAGGCAAAAAAAATTTTTCACCCTTTGAAAAAAATTTTGGACTTGGAAAATTTTCGGTACTTTTTTCCTTCATAATGGGAGCTGCCAGAACAGTACTCCTAGAATGCTTGAAGATAGAGCTTAGAAATTGGCACTTTCAAATGGGAAGTCATATATGGCGACTTGTGTGGTGACCTTGAATTTGACCTTGGATGACCTTGAAAGGTCAAAACAGCCATTTTTGGGTCGAAAAATGCCCAAATTTGCACCTTGTCTGTCTTTTCTCGAAAACTGTCTGATCAGTTTTGAGATTTTTGTTTCAAAAGATTCCCCCTATGTACTTTTATGATGTGTATAAGTTTTGTTGCCCTTGAATCGCTGGTCTCCGCGTGGCGGCCATTTTGAATTTTTGACGGGTCGGCGAAAAATTTGTTTTTCACCCCAAATCACATTACAATCCAATTTGGGTCATTTCTAGGCAAATTTTTTTTTTCACTTTTTGAAAAAAAATTTGGAAAATTTTCGGCACTTTTTTCCTTCATAATGGGAGCTGCCAGAACAGTACTCCTAGAATGCTTGAAGATAGAGATTAGAAATTGGCACTTTCAAATGGGAAGTCATATATGGCGACTTGTGTGGTGACCTTGAATTTGACCTTGGATGACCTTGAAAGGTCAAAACAGCCATTTTTGGGTCGAAAAATGCCCAAATTTGCACCTTGTCTGTCTTTTCTCGAAAACTGTCTGATCAGTTTTGAGATTTTTGTTTCAAAAGATTCCCCCTATGTACTTTTATGATGTGTATAAGTTTTGTTGCCCTTGAATCGCTGGTCTCCGCGTGGCGGCCATTTTGAATTTTTGACGGGTCGGCGAAAAATTTGTTTTTCACCCCAAATCACATTACAATCCAATTTGGGTCATTTCTAGGCAAAATTTTTTTTTCACTTTTTGAAAAAAAAATTGGAAAATTTTCGGCACTTTTTTCCTTCATAATGGGAGCTGCCAGAACAGTACTCCTAGAATGCTTGAAGATAGAGATTAGAAATCGGCACTTTCAAATGGGAAGTCATATACGGCGACTTGTGTGGTGACCTTGAATTTGACCTTGGATGACCTTGAAAGGTAGTTTTGTTCGAAAAAAGCCATTTTTGGGTCGAAAAATGCCCAAATTTGCACCTTGTCTGTCTTTTCTCGAAAACTGTCTGATCAGTTTTGAGATTTTTGTTTCAAAAGATACCCCTATGTACTTTTATGATGTGTATAAGTTTTGTTGCCCTTGAATCGCTGGTCTCCACGTGTCGGCCATTTTGAATTTTTGACGGGTCTTTGGAAACAAATTTTTTTGCCCCAAATCGCATTACTCTCTATTTTGGGTCATTTCTAGGTAAAAATTAGCCCAATGGGCTAGAAAGGTTACCGGAGAAGTATACAGAGTTAAGCCGAGAAAGTTGAAGGTCAAATTCAAGGTCACCACTGAAATCGCTATATCTCTAACCTTGAAAATGGGATCAAAGGTTAAATTCTAGATCACCAAACTATTCAGCATACATCATTTCCTATATGTTCACTATGGACCCCTAAGCTGTAAATTTGATAATAAGCGAGATATAAGCCATTTTGTAATCTGACTTTGAAAATAAAATGACTGACCTTGAAATTTAGGTCAAAGGTCAAATTCAATATCATTAAAATATTCAGAATATATCATTTCCTATATGTTCACAATTGATTCCTAAGCTGTAAAGTCGATAATAAGCGAGATATTAGCCATTTTGTCCTGTTGACCTTGAAAATGAGGTCAAAAGTCAAATTCAAGGTCACTAGAATATTCAGCATATATCATTTCCTATATGTTCACAATTGATTTCTAAGCTGTAAAGGCGCTAATAAGCAAGATATTGGCCATTTTGTCCTGTGACCTTGAAAATGAGGTCAAAGGTCGAATTCAAGGTCATGAGAATATTCAGCATATATCATTTCCTATATGTTCACAATTGATTCCTAAGCTGTAAAGTCGATAATAAGCGAGATATTAGCAATTTTGTCCTGTGACCTTGGAAATGAGGTCAAAAGTCAAATTCAAGGTCACGAGAATATTCAGCATATATCATTTCCTATATGTCCACAATTCATTCCTAGTCTCTAATTTCAATATTAAGTGAGATATTAGGCTTAATGTGTGCCATGATAAAGCATAGGAAAATTTAACATGGGAAAGTCACATTTGGGCCGAGTTTGGGCCCAAAATGGCCCACTTCAAGCGATTCAAACGCAACGAAATTTATACATGTCACAGGGGTACATATGAGGAGTGTTTTTCATCAATAAGAAAAAAAAGATACTGAACATATTTTGAGAAAACGACCGTCGAAGTCCAAAATTGGCCATTTTTCGACGAAAACGGCCGCTCTGACCTTGAAACCAAGGTCAGAGGTCAAATTCAAGGTCACGACAATATTCAGCATATATCATTTCCTATATGTCCACAATTGATTCCTAGTCTCTAATCTCAATATTAAGTGAGATATTAGGCTTTAATGTGTCCCATTATAAAGCATAGGAGAATTTAACATGGGAAAGTCCCATTTGGGCCGAGTTTGGGCCCAAAATGGCCCACTTCGAGCGATTCAAGCGCAACGAAATTTATACATGTCACAGGGGTACATATGAGGAGTGTTATGTATCAATAAAAAAAAAAAGTTACTGAACAGATTTTGAGAAAATGGCCGCCAAAGTCCAAAATCAGGCATTTTTTCGTCGAAAACGGCCGCCATTTTGAAAAGAATGCGAAAATCAAAAAACTAAAAAATACCTCCCTCTCGAAATATTTTTAGGACTTTTTCGTGCAAAATTTCAGAAAAATTCGATCGTAAACTTTAAAGATAAAATTGTTGACGGACGACGACGGACGACGGACGACGACGGACGACGGACGACGACGCCGGACGCATCGCCATGCCAATAGGTTACGGACCATAGGTCCGGTAACCTAAAAATCATTTTCACCCTTTGAACAAAAGTTTTGGTCGTTTTCCTTCAAATTTATCTGATCAGTTTTGAGATTTTTGTTATAAAACATGCTAATTGGGGTCCCTGACATTGTGTATAAAGATGGAGTGCTTTGAATTGCTTAAAAGGCCCCTTGAATGTGTAAATTGGCCTCTACAGCCAAAAAATGTCTGTAGGTATAGCTGGAATTGGAAGTCATACATACCACTTCTTTTGGTGACCTTGAACTTGACCTCAGATGACATTGAGTGCTAAATATCAGTGTCACGCCCAACATGAAATTTGTAAATGTGTAAAGACTTTTAGATGGACCTTGTATTTGTATTTTGAACATACGTGAATACAAGGTTGTATGCTGCTCACTTAAAGATGACATTGAAGTTCACGAAGATGACCTTGATTGGTTAATCTGAACGTCATATCTCACCTGTCGTGTTTCAACTAAAATTGTCCGGTAACCTATCTTAGCCCTTGGGCTAATTTTTTTATGTTCAGTGTTAAGTTGATGGCATCTCCTTGGTATGACTTCCACTTGAATACCAAGGATCGCCCTTCTTTCATATTTAATGCTAAAAATAGAAACGAAGCGAGCTCGTCTCAGCTGGGGGTCTGGGGCCTGCTGAAGGGCCCAAAAGTCAGAGCCTTTTTCATGCTCTGAATTAATTTTGTGGCCTTTCCTGGGAATAAATTACACTTGAAAATCCATCGATGAACATGTTCTGAAAAGTTTGTAAAAAGTGTAGAAGGAAAGTTACACATTCGGGCCAGGGTTCTGGGGCCCGTTGAAGGTCCCCAGAAGTCATAACCTTTTTAATGTTCTGCATTAATTTTGTGGCCTTTCCTGGGAATAACTTGCACTTAAAAGTTATTGATTACCATGTACTGGAAAATTTGTTTTAAAAATGTAAAGAAAGGAGCTGCATATTTGGGCCGGGGGTCTGGGGCCCGCTGGAGGGCTCCAGAAGTCCAGAATTTTATGTTCAGAGTTAATTTAGTGGCCTTTCCTGAGAAAAAATTGCACTAAAAAATTATTGATTACCATTTTCTGAAAAATTTGCCAAAAAAAAACAAATGTAGAAGAGGAATTGCACATTTGGGCTGGGGGTCTGGGGCCCGCTGACGGGCTTACTATGTTCTGAATCAATTTTGTAGCCTTTCCTGGGAATAAATTGCACCTACAAATTTTTGATTTTCATGTTCTGAAAAGTTTGTAATAAATGTAGAAGAGAAGCTGCACATTTGGGCCGGGGGTCTGGGGCCCGCTGAAGGGCCCCATAAGCCAGAACTCTTTCTATGTTTTGTGGTAGCTGAGCATACTGGTCTCTCCTGAGTATACATTTCAAACAAACTGATCAACCTGAAATCAAACATGATATTTCAAAATTATTTTTCCGGGCAGGAGGCCTGGATCCGCCTATGGAAATTCTGATGTATATGTTGTTTATTTTCGAAAAGGGGGGGGGGGGGGTCCTGACCCCAGTAACCCCCCCCCCCCCCTCTAAATCCGCTACCAGGGGCGGACCAAAAAAAATTTAAAGGGAGGGGGTCCAACATTATACGGCGGAGGGTCTGGGGGACGGCTCATTGTCCTGCACCTAGTTTCATGACCTCTCTTGGGTATAAATGTCACCAAAACAGTGGCGGATCCAGGGCACTAGCGTGTTTAAAGGGGGGCACAGCCGGCACGTGCCCCTTCTTTCCATGAAATAGGTCCCTTTGTACCCCCTCTTTCAAAAAATCGTGCCCTCACTCAGTTTCTTAGAAAATTTTATAAATTTAAATAATTTTCTTTATTTCATTGCCATTTTGATGATAGTCATCCATCCAGTTGATGTGTACGAAGTGTGTACAGCGCACGAACATTTTATTTCACTAGTATGGCTTGATATTGTCCCCATATTGTTTCTTAACACGACATGATCAGCCGTCACGTCATTTATATATTTATATCTTTGAATTTAAAGTGCTAATGCCAGGATATCCCTAACCCACCCCCTCCACGCCCCCTAACCCCTTCGTCCTTTGGTTGATGGGAGGGGGATAAACGCTGCCCCCAATGTAACATTTCGTTGTAATCTGGGGTTGTATAGGATGGGATAGGTCTCTCAATCGAAATGTTCGATCGTCGATGGAATGCAACATCATGTGTTAAAAATTAAAATTTGGATCTGAAGTTTATGATCTACGCTACGTTTATGATGAAAACGCTCAGAATCAACCAAAGAACATCTGTGCCCCTTCAGTTTCTGGGGCCCTATTCTATAAAATGTTCTGTCACATTTGATTGCCACGATGGCGATTCCCGCCGCATGCTGCGCCCCTCTTCAAATTGTCATATAAAATCATGACACCAGCTGAGTCACGAGAGGGGCATGTAGGCATATACTGGAATTTACAAATTGTTGTATTATATACAGCATATAGGGATGTGGGACCGAAGGAAACTGAAATACAGAATGCAGGATTGTGGCATTGTTTGTGCATCTGGTTGAATTGGTAGTAATACAATTGAATATAAAAAAAATTAGCCCAGGGCTAGGGAAAGTTACCGGACAATATATATTTTAGATATCAGCCATTTTGTCCGTGACCTTGAAAATAAGGTCATTGGTCAATTCAAGACCACAAGAATATTCAGCATATATCATTTCTAGTACGTCCACAATTGATTGCTAAGCTGTAAAGTTGATATTAAGTGAGATATTAGCCATTATGTACTCTGACCTTGAAAATGAGGCCAAAGATCAAGTTCAAGGTCATGAGAATATTCAGCATATATCATTTCCTCTATGTTCACAATTGATTCCTAAGCTGTAAAGGCGATAATAAGCAGATATTAGCCATTTTGTATTCTCTGAACTAGAAAATAAGGTCAAAGGTTAAGTTCAAGGTGATGAGAATATCAGCATATATCATTTCCCATATGTCCGCAAGTGATCCCTAGGCTGTAAAGTTGTTAATAAGATATTAGCCATTTTTGGCTTTAGACCTTGAAAAAATGAGGTCTAAGGTTATATTCATGACAATATTCAGTATATATCATTTGTTATATGTGCACAATTGATTCCTAAGCTGTAAAGTTGTTAATAAACGAGAAATTCGATATTTTGTGCTGTGATCTTGAAAATAAGGTCGAAGGTCAAATTCAAGGTCATGAGAATATTCAGCATATATCATTTCTTATATGCGCACAGCTGATTGCTAAATAAGATCAGACCATACAGGAAATGAGTCAAATTCAAGGTCATGAGAATATTCAGATATATATTTTCCTATATGTGCTCAACTGATTGCAAAGCTGTAAAGTCGGTAATAAACGTGATATTAGCCATTTTGTCCTGTGACCTTGAAAATGAGGTCAAATGTCAAATTCAAGGTCATGACAATATTCAGAATACATAATTCCTATATGTCCACAATTGATTCCTAAGCTGTAATGTCGATAATAAGCGAGAAATAAGCCATTTTGTGCTCTGACCTTGAAAATGAGGTCAAAGGTCAAATTCAAGGTCATGAAAATATTCAGCATGTATGACTTCCTATATGTCCACAATTGATTCTGCTGCAAAGTCGATAATGAGCGAGATATTAACCATTTTGTGCTTTGACCTTGAAAAACAGGTCAAAAGTCAAATTCAAGGTCACGGGAATATTCAGCATATATCACTTCCTATATGTCCACAATTGACTCCTAATCTCTAATCTCAATATCAAGTGAAATATCAGGAAAAATGTTTCCCATTATAAAGCATAGGAGAATTTAACATGGGAAAGTCCCATTTGGGACCCGTCGAAGGCAATAAAGATAAAATTGTTGACGGAAGGACGACGGACGGACGGACGACGGACGCAACGCCATGGCAATAGGTTATCGGACCATACACAGAGATAAATAAACATGGTCTCTGTGGGACCATAGGTCCGGTAACCTAATAATAATAACTTCTTTCATCCCACTCTATTGCTGAAAAGCCTTTCGCAAATGAAGGTTCTCTGTTAATTTTGCAGTGTTTTTTAAATGTGTTATCGATCTAAATAGGGCGAAAGTCCATTGGGTATCATGCGAAGGGCTTCAGCTTATGGGAGCATTGAGCGGCCCCAGACCCCCTGCCATCAAATTGTGTCCCTGTACACGCCCCTGCAGGGGAGGGGGGGGGGGTTGGGGCTCACCTGAATATGCAGTATTTCCGAGGAATATTTTGGCAGTCATACTACCAAAAATGTATCCTATCCAGGTATAGGATCTACCCCAGAAATAATCTAGGGTGCAAAACATAAAATTATCTCGGGGGCCTAACGGCACTCGACCCCGTCCCCTCCCCCTCCCCCTGAACCCCCAGACCGAATTTCCTGCGCCCCTGCAAAAAACCCATTGATGTCCATGTCAGTTGTGGATTTAGAGGGAGCTGCCAGGTTTACCGGGGTCAATCAAATATTTCTGAAATTTTGCACAAAAATGCCTAAAAAATTTTCAAGATGGAGGTATTTTTGCATTTTGTCCAAAATGGCGGCCATTTTTTTCGGAAAAAACCAAAAAAAAGGGCCAATTTTGGACTTTTGGCGGCCATTTTCTCGAAAAAAGTTGGATCAGATTTTAGATTTTTGTTTCAAAATATTCCCCTTATATTTCTCTTTGATGTGTATAAGTTTCGTTTCCTTTGAATTGCCGGTCTGCGTGTGGCAGCCATTTTGATTTTTTTACGGGCCCCCAATAGCACTTTCCCATGTTAAATTCTCCTATGTTTAAGAATCAATTGTGGACATATAGGAAATGATATCGGTTGAATATTCTTGTCATCTTGAATTTACATTCGACCCCATTTGACAAGTCGACCCCATTTGACAAGTTGACATTTGACCTCATGTTCAAAGTCAGAGCAAAACATAGCTGATATCTCGCCTATAATTTAATTCACAGCTTGGGAATCAATTGTGGGCATATAGGAAAATATATGTTGAATATTGACCTCTATTTCGGCCTTTAACCAGCTTAGGAATCAATTGTGAATATGTACGAAAGGATATATGAAGAATGTTCTTGCGACCTTGAATTTGATCTTTAACATATTTTCAAGGTCCCTGAACAAATTGGCTAAGATTTGAAACATATATTGTCCGGTAACCTCCCTTAGCCTTTGGGCTAATTTTTTTTACAAACTTTTCAGAACATAGCCATCAATGAATTTTGAAGTGCAATTTATACCCAGGAAAGGCCGCTAAATTAATCCAGAACATAAAAAAGGTTTTCCGCTTCTGAGGCCCTTTAGTGGACCCCAGACCCCCGGCCTAAATGTGCAGCTTCCCTTGTAATTTTTCTTCACAAACTTTTCAGAACATAGTCATCAATGAATTTTCAAGGGCAATTTATTCCCAGTAAAGGCCACAAAATTAATTCAGAACATAAAAAAGACTCTGGCTCCTTGGGCTCCAGACCCCCAGCCGAGATGGGCTCGCTTTGTTTCTAATTTTTAGGTTACCGGACCTATGGTCCGATAACCTATTGGCATGGCGTTGCGTCCGTCGTCCGTCGTCGTCCGTCGTCGTCGTCCACATTTTCATCTTTTTTGTTTACGCGCGAATTTTTCTGAAATTTTGCACAAAAATACTTAAAAATAATTCAAGAAGGAGGTATTTTTTAGTTTTTTGATTTTCGCATTTTTTTCAAAATGGCGACCGTTTTCGACTAAAAATGCCTGATTTTGGACTTTGGCGGCCATTTTCTCAAAATCTGTGCAGTAACTTTTTTTCTTTTTGATACAAAAGACTCCTCGTATGTACTCCTATGATGTCTATAAATTTCGTTGCGCTTGAATCGCTCGAAGTGGGCCATTTTGGCCCAAACTCGGCCCAAATGGGACTTTCCCATGTTAAATTCTCCTATGCTTTATAATGGGACACATTATGCCTAATATCTCACTTGATATTGAGATTAGAGACTAGGAATCAATTGTGGACATATAGGAAATGATATATGCTGAATATTCTCGTGACCTTGAATTTGACCCCTGACCTCAGTTTCAAGGTCAGAGCACAAAATGGCTTATATCTCGCTTATTATCGACTCTACAGCTTAGGAATCAATTGTGGACATATAGGAAATAATATATGCTGAATATTCTCGTGACCTTGACTTTGACCTTTGACCTCATTTTCAAGGTCACATGACAAAATGGCTAATATCTCGCTTATTATCGACTTTACAGTTTAGGAATCAATTGTGAACATATAGGAAATGATATATGCTGAATATTTTCATGACCTTGAATTTGACCTTTGACCTCATTTCCAAGGTCACAGGACAAAATTGCTAATATCTCGCTTATTATCGACTTTACAGCTTAGGAATCAATTGTGAACATATAGGAAATGATATATGCTGAATATTTTCGTGACCTTGAATTTGACTTTTGACCCCATTTTCAAGGTCACAGGACAAAATGGCCAATATCTTGCTTATTAGCGACTTTACAGCTTAGGAATCAATTGTGAACATATAGGAAATGATATATGCTGAAAATTCTCATGACCCTGAATTTGACCTTTGATTTCATTTTCAAGGTCACATGACAAAATGGCTAATATCTTGCTTATTATCGACTTTACAGCTTAGGAATCAATTGTGAACATATAGGAAATGATATATGCTGAAAATTCTCATGACCCTGAATTTGACCTTTGACCTCATTTTCAAGGTCACATGACAAAATGGCTAATATCTTGCTTATTATCGACTTTACAGCTTAGGAATCAATTGTGAACATATAGGAAATGATATATGCTGAATATTCTCATGACCTTGAATTTGACCTTTGACCTCATTTCCAAGGTCACAGGACAAAATTGCTAATATCTCGCTTATTATCGACTTTACAGCTTAGGAATCAATTGTGAACATATAGGAAATGATATATGCTGAATATTCTCGTGACCTTGAATTTGACCTTTGATCTCATTTTCAAGGTCACAGGACAAAATGGCGAATATCTTTGCTTGTTAGCGACTTTACAGCTTAGGAATCAATTGTGAACATATTGGAAATGATATATGCTGAATATTCTAGTGACCTTGAATTTGACTTTTGACCTCATTTTCAAGGTCAACAGGACAAAATGGCTAATATCTTGCTTATTATCGACTTTACAGCTTAGGAATCAATTGTGAACATATAGGAAATGATATATGCTGAATATTCTAGTGACCTTGAATTTGACTGTTGCCCTCATTTTCAAGGTCAACAGGACAAAATGGCTAATATCTTGCTTATTATCGACTTTACAGCTTAGGAATCAATTGTGAACATATAGGAAATGATATATTCTGAATATTTTAATGATATTGAATTTGACCTTTGACCTAAATTTCAAGGTCAGTCATTTTATTTCAAAGTCAGATTACAAAATGGCTTATATCTCGCTTATTATCAAATTTACAGCTTAGGGGTCCATAGTGAACATATAGGAAATGGTGTATGCTGAGTAGTTTGGTGATCTAGAATTTAACCTTTGATCCCATTTTCACGGTTAGAGATATGGCGATTTCAGTGGTCACCTTGAATTTGACCTTCAACTTTCTCGGCTTAACTCTGTATATTTCTCCGGTAACCTTTCTAGCCCATTGGGCTAATTTTTAGGTTACCGAACATATGGTCCGATAACCTATTGCCATGGCGTTGCGTCCGTCCGCGTCCGTCCGTAAACAATTGTATCTTTGAAGTTTGACGAAAAATGGCCAATTTTGGACTCTGACGGTCATTTTCCAGAAATCTGTTCAGTAACTTTTTTTCTTATTGATGCATAACACTCCATATATGCATCCCTGTGATGGGTATAAGTTTCGATGCTTTTGAATCGCTCGAAGTGGTCCATTTTGGGCCCAAAGTCGGCCCAAATGGGACTTTTCCATGTTAAATTCTCCTATGCTTTATGATGGGGGACATTTTTCCAAATATCTCACATAATATTGAAATTAGAGATTAGGAATCAATTGTGGACATACATGTATAGGAAATGACATGCTGAATAATCTCATGACGTTGAATTTGACCTTTGATCTCATTTTCAAGGTGGCTAATATCTCGCTTAACATCGCCTTTACAGCTTAGGAATCAATTGTCCACATGTAGGAAATGCTACATACAGATTATTTTCGTGACCTTGAAATCCACCTTTGACCTAAACAGGACAAAATGACTAATATCTCGCTTATTATCGACTTTACAGCTTAGAAATCAATGATATATGCTGAATATTGCCATGGCCCTGAATTCGACATTTGACCTGATTTTCAAGGTCAAAGGACAAAATGGCTAATATCTTGCTTCTCTGTTGACTCTATAGCTTGGGAACCAATTGTGGGCATATAGAAAATGATATACATTGAATATTTTGATGACCTTGACCTTATTTTCAAGGTCAGAGCACACAAAGTCTAATATCTCATTTCTTATCAATTTTACAGCTTAGGAATCCATAGTGAACATATAGGAAATGATATATGCTGAATATTTTGGTATTTTGGTGTTTATTTTGAGTTCCACCTTTGACATCGTTTTCAAGGTCAGAGAACAAAATGGCTAATATCTCATTTATAATCGACTTATTTATAATCGACAGCTTAGGAATCAACTGAGAACATAGAGGAAATGATATATGCTGACTATTCTCATGACTTGAACTCGATTTTTGACCTCATTTTCAAGGTCAGGCCACAAATGGCTAATATCTCACTTATCATCAACTTTACAGCTTAGGATTCAATTGTGGTCAAACTCCAAATGATATATGCTGAATATTCTCATGACCTCGAATTGACCAATGGCCTTATTTTCAAGGTCATGGGTCAAAAGGCTAATATCTAAAATATAGTTGTCCGGTAACCTTTCTTAGCCCTTGGGCTAATTTTACATTTATTACGAAAGTATGGGGATCAATGGGTTTTCAAGTGGAAAGTATACCCAGGAAATGCCATCAACTTAAAAAATAAAAAAAATACAGAACATAAAAATACTCTGACTCCAGGGTCTCTTGAGCGGGCCACATCGAGAAAGGCTCGATTCACTCCATTAGTGGGATTTATACTCAGGAGATACCAGGAAGCTACCACAGGACATATAATAAAAGGATCTAGCCCACTCAAGGGACCCAGACCCCACGCCGTATAATGTTGGAACCCCCACCCCCCTTTCAAACTCCTGGATCCGCCCTTGCATGTTATTAAAATAATTATTTTTAAAATCTTGGAAGCCTGTCTTGGCGTGGGGTCTGGGGCCCTAGAAATCTCCAGGTTTCGCTCTTGCCTCCAGTGCCTCCTTCCATCATGGCCTCCTCAGCTTCTCGGATGCGTCGGTACCCGGACACATTTTCGGACGAAGAGGACGAGGAGGATTTGGATGCAGCGTCCAGTCTTTGCCCCTCGCGTGGTGAAGACCGCCTCTCACGCCGGGTACTACTCTTCCAGGAGAAGCTACTCCTCATACGCCCCCGTCTCGGCTCACAGTTCCCTCTAGAACCTCCGGCGGATACCGCTTCCTCGCTCGATCCAGTCTCCTGTGGCTAGCCAGTGCCTCCAACGAACTCGCACCAGCAGTTGCCCCTCAGCTGCAGCGTTTGTCAGGCCTTCGAGTGTCGCCGCAAGGCTGTGATCAGGCCAAGGGGAATAAAATCAAGCGCCCTAATCTCCCCACATTGTACGAGCCTTCCCACAAGGACTTTTCGGAGAATCCCACGGAGCCCTCCAAGGAGGCCTCACAGTTCATGATGAAAACCTCTTCGGTGTTAGTCACGACTACACAGTTGACGTACGTTCAGCAGTCTATGCACTCGGCCATCATGATCGATTCTTCTCAAGATTGGCTCCTCGCCGCAGCTCGAGATCATCTTGAGGGACTCTCCAGCCAAGCCTCAGCGGGCCCAGTCCCACTGATTTCTCTCCAGGAGTAGCTCACCACTGCGATTGGACTGATGTAAAGCGCTGGTGTCGCCATTCGGGATTGTCTCCACCAGCTCTCTTATGGAACACACACCATGGAACAGTGGCGGAGGGATGCGTTCCTCAAGTCCATGTCTTTCAGGCCCACGGCGGCCTTTAAGTCCCGGCTTCGTACAGCTCCCATGCTACTGTCCTGCGCACAGGAAGCTCTTCGTGACTCCTCACACAACTCCTTCTTCCATATAGAGGACCTTGACCTCGTCCGTGAGGAGCGTCAAGTGTCTGATAGGGTCCAATCTGCTAACGCCGAGCTGGTATCGGAGATGCTAGCTATGTAGAAGTCCTGGAAGCTTCTAGCTCATCTGCTGAACTCTTCGGCCTCTTCTTCCAAGCCCAAAAAGAAGCCGTTTCCAGGAGCCCCTGCCTTTACATCAAACAAAGGTGGTGGCCGCCACTCCGGCTCTAGCCACCGCGGGAAGTCCAAAGGCGGAGCAGGGGCATCCTCTGTCCCTTGCTCTTTGAATCCGCTACTACGGCTTAGGACATTTATAGTCTTACGTGAAGATACAAAAAAGAATGTTATAAATATATATATATATATATATATATATGTGCTGGAGGTGGGGAGGTGTAGCCAATTGAACTCAAAATAGACCATCAGACCTTCGGTTATAGGAGCAGGTGCCCAGTTTGGTTTGACCAAAACTCAGCAGTGACTAGTTTATATCTTTTTCCGCCGTCCACCTCCTCGTCTTGCCGTCGCCCTAGAATCCCACTTAGAAAATATCAAATTGTCAATTATCCCAATAATTATTTCGCCTAACCTCGTGACCCTATGGTCCGATCTAAGGACATCCTCAGAAGTACCAGATTAAGACAATGTCCAAATAGTGGAATCGCTGTAGCCAGATGTTCGTGATCAATCAGGATATCCAGCCAACTAAAATAGCAGGACTCGGAATATTCACCAGGACTATCATCTCAGTGCAAAGCTGCATGGTATTTCCGGGTAATGACAGGCATGCAACACAGCACAACACTGGCTAGTGATGGGTACACAGTCGAGGGCCTAGGTAATATTGTTAGAGAACGTCTCAAAATAATAATGGTAGCAAACAAAACCATGAGCATACATTACTTTATCAATGCTTTTCTGGTGGATGCTAAATGGACACCCTCGGTCACAACCATCATGAACAAAAAAGCCACTGAAATGCATTCAAATGTGGTTTATTACAATGTAGCTGTTTAAAAAGTACTCATACAAAACAACTGTGTGTAAACCTACACCATATAATGTACAATAGTAGAGATAAAAAAGTAAATTAATATATGTACAATTGCAAATTATTCCTAACCCTAAAACCTTGACATGTTGTATTATGTCAATGTAAATTGTAGACGTATGCAATACAGCTATAAAATGTATTCCTAAGAAATACATGTAGTTTGTATAGATGGCATAAGGTATAAGCTTTAAGATCGACAATATCAATGTAAGTCTGGGCATCAAAGTGTGCTGCTGAATCGAACATCACTCGTGTTGCTGCTTATCTTCTGGTTGATGTGGATCAAAACAAGCAGGGCGTTGTCTTTCTTGTAGGGCCTAGCAAGCAGCTTCTCCTTTTTCATCAATTTGACTTCAGCAAGCTTCGAGTGAGAACTGTTTGAGCTCTCGCTTGAACGTCTATGACGCTCAGATTCAAGGCAGAAATCGAAAACTGCCTTGAAATTGTTCTTGCCGCCAGTCTGGTCAAAGATCGTTGCCTGGCAGTTGCCTTGGAATGGGTAATCGAGGAGGCTATCGAATTTACCTTCCTGGGTGTTGAGCTGGAGCAATGAACATGTGCCTTCGTTCTCGACCTGGGCCGTCTTGAGTACGAGGTTGACCTTGAAGCCTGGTCTGCCGGTGTAGAAGGCCGGACTGACGATGGTCTCTGCAGATCTGTCGTTGCTAGGAATGCTGATTCTCCAGAGGAGACGTCCCTCGTTGCTACACAAGCTTTCGAGCTCATTAATGCAGGATGCTTGAACCTGGATCACCTCGCCTTGCTCTTGTATCATCCTAGAAGGAATATGATTTCAAGCATTTTTAGATGAAAAAATCGTTTACAAGACACCTGACAGTGTTCTAAGACATGTTAGATCCACAACGATGTATATATTAAACTATTCACCTTTGGAGGTTATCTGTGTTCATCGAAAGCTGGTTACACTTTTCTGTAACTTCTGTCATCTGTCTTTGCTGAAGAGTCAGGAAATCTTCTTGTTGCTGCAATTTCATAGAAACGAGTTGCATGTGGTGGAGGTTGGCCGTCTTGTAGTGGTTCTCCATGTTCTTCCGCTTGTCCTGGATGTGAAAATCAAATAATTATTTTCCACATATTGCAATAGAAAACTATATTAACTATCCCTTACAATTACCCACTAACTATGAAGCATTCATATTTTATCAGCATGCATACCTGGAAGAAGCAGCCGAGGTGGGAGAACTGGCACTTGACAACAACGAGAGGACAGTCTCCCTGGGCTTGGTCCAAGTGTCGGGACATCTGCTCCCTCAGGATCCCGTTCTCCCCGCACACAGTACACGTCACCGGAAACTTCTCACACTCCAGCAGCTGATGCTTCTGTTGTGATAGAATGGTGACAATTCAAACTAAAATACAGGAACTATGTAACTCATTGGGAAATATTGATATACAATTGTTACCACAATAAATTACATCTATGATCAGGACTTACAGCGAGTTCAGATGCTTGGATGTCCTTGCCACACTCCTGACAGTTCTGGAGCCGCTTGGGACATTCCTTTAGATGGCCGTCCACGTCCTTACGCTTACACTGATGTGTACACTCATTCGGACAACTCACCGAGCCATGGGCACATGACTGTATATGTTCCTGGCATAACAAAGAGACATACACCATGGTAAGAAACATCGTACATGTATCCATTATTTTCAGCAAAAGTGTTATACCCGTACTGTATCAATGCTCAACGATTGAGCATTAGATACAATATAAGATATGGTGAAAAAACAATAAGATAAATAAATTTGTGATATCCATGTCTATTTCAGATACGACGTGCCGAAGTTCAACAAAAAAAGACTGAATATTAATATAATAAAAGATCTATCTTACCTCTCTGTGGCGAAGCTCGCTCTTCCAGGGACACCCTTCCGACTCGTTGTCACATTTCACAGACAAAGACAATACCTCACGTCTGGTCGCGATGTCTTCGAACACGTGACGTTTAGGGTCAAACCATGTGTTGTCAACTGGACATCTCCCATATCGCGATTTTCTGCTGGCAAATGTTGATAAATTAATATCAAACTTCAACTTGGTAAAGAAATGTCATCGCTCAGAGAACGTATCATGTCCAATCAAGTGGATTCCATATGGGTATATGATAAAAAAAAATTATGCAACTATAACACTATTACTGCAAGTGAAAACATGTACTCACCCACGGCTGTGATCGAGACAGAATCTGCAGAATCTGTGGCCACATTTGGTTTGTACTGGATCTCGCAGTGCTGCTAGACACACTGGACATGCGTACTTCTTGTCCAATTCGGGATCAAACACGGCTTCGTAACCTTGTTGCGGCTTGGCGCTGTCCGTGGTATGTTTTTGGCTGGAGGCGTTCGACATCGTTGATCTTGGTTGGTTCAAAGGCAATGAAGATTTGTGATGAACTGGCAGCGAATTGCCGAATTTATGTAAATATTTTCGATGTACGCGCAATTGTTATCATGTTGGCAGGATGTCACTTTGTATAATCAGACAGCAATTGTTTCAACAGCTGACAATTGATTGACTTGTTTGAACTATGTTCATGTTCATTCACGCGTCTGTTTGCTTCATCAGTTAATTTGTGTTTCCCGCATAATCGTTCGAGCGTGTCGGCATGAGACGGTAATCCACAACAGTCACGCTCTGAAAGTTTCTAACACTATG
This sequence comes from Terebella lapidaria, assembly GCA_949152475.1. Taxonomy (NCBI): domain Eukaryota; kingdom Metazoa; phylum Annelida; class Polychaeta; order Terebellida; family Terebellidae; genus Terebella; species Terebella lapidaria. Next base: position 78,408,293 of record OX424555.1, read on the forward strand.
ATTTGAACTACATGTATGGTAATAAACTGATTGTTATCCTTGATTGTCAACATGTTCGTAGCGTTTTTTCATGTCAATCGCACCTTTGATCATTGTTATCTATTTGATTCCTTTTGCTGTAATAGGCCTAACCATTTCTACATTTCTACACCTAACATTGACAGCCAGATGTCTTTACGTTCGAAGATATTCACATATATCTGAGACAACAATTAAACTAATTTTGGGGTCCGCACTAAATTTTGTGTATTTGCTCGGTTTTGTTGTGGTACTATCTTTCGAAATCAATGTTTGTACACCCCAAAGTGTTTCTAACCCAAAATTACAATAATACTTCAAATCCCGATGGATGTGAACAGGAACAAGTCCTCGAATATGCTCAGATTATCGAGATCCCGTTTAGGGCTGAAATTTAAGATTGGGGTAGATTGCCAACTTCTTCAATTTTTGCGATAGAAGTCTTAAATTTGGTAGAAAAGTGCCGTTTGACACCCAGTTGAAGTGTACCAAGTTATGGACCGATACCATTTAGCATAACAAAATATCGTCAAAACCGGTGTGAACAAGTTAGAATTATCAGATTATAAGCCCTATTTATAAATATAATTTAGATTATTTATGAAATAAGTCGCATATTTTACACGGATTTCATAATTTTGCTTATATGATTTCTGGATAGACGGTCAAGTGCATACACTTACAATCGAATATGCCCTTCTATACTTGTACTGTGTGATCACTGTGGCGAGACTGGATGCACTAATGATCGTTTGTGCATCCCGCAATGGCGAACACCACTCGCGGTTCGTTTGAATTTTCTTCATTTTCCCGATAATTACGATTTTGATCGATACTACGGCAGCGTATTTAGGACATGGCGAAGTGTTATTTTAGTTCGTACGTACGATTAAATAATCTGTACGTACAAACTACTATTTCGTACGTACAGATAATTATTCCGTACGTACGAATTACTATTTCGTACGTACGAATTACTAATTTGTACGTACGAATTACTAATTAAGGCATTTCGGCAGAAATGCCTTTATGGTTTTAGCAGAATTTTTTTTTTTTTTTTTTTTTTTTTTTTTTTTTTTTTTTTTTCTTCTTCCGCCACTTTTGGTTTCCGGACGATAACTTTAGATTGCCTTGACGGATCCTTGTCAAATTTTCACCGCAAGTCAGAAATGATATGAGGAAGAACCCTATTCTTTTTGAGCCGGATCGGAGGTCCGTGAGGTCCGTGAGGATGAAATCAAGGCTAATTTTAAGACTTGGTTTCCGGACGATAACTGGAAAAATATTTATGCAATAGTTGCAGAACTCTGCATGGAGGTTCATATGCCACCAGGGAAGAACCCTATTGATTTTGGGATCGATCCGTCAAACGACCTTTGACCTAGAGGTCAAAATAATTTTTTGCTGATTCATCCTTGAGGCTTCCTGCATATCTCGGAAACCGTGCGTCGTAGAGCGAAACGGACGTTATTTTCGGACTCGTCGCCCTAGACAAACATCTCTAGGGTGTACTTTTTCTTTTGATCCGGCTCCGAGGTCCGTGAGGTCCGTGAGGATGAAATCGAGGAACTTGGTTTCCGGACGATAACTCAAAAAATATTCAGGCAATAGTTGCAGAATTTTGCACGGAAGTTTATATATCACCAGGGAAGAACCCTATTGATTTTGGGATCGATACCTCAAACGACCTTTGACCTAGAGGTCGAAATAATTTTTTGCTGAGTCATCCTTGATTCATCCTGCATATCTCGGAAACGGTGCGTCGTAGAGCGAAACGGACGTTATTTTCGGACTCGTCGCACTAGACAAACATGTCTAAGGGGTATTATGGATGAACTTTGACCTTGACCCGAAATTTTTTTGCCGAGTCGGCATTTTTCGTTTTCGTCGATATCTCGGAAACGGTGCGTCGTAGAGCGAAACGGACGTTATTTTCGGACTCGTCGCACTAGACAAACATGTCTAAGGGGTATTATGGATGAACTTTGACCTTGACTCGAAATTTTTTTGCCGAGTCGGCATTTTTCGTTTTCGTCGATATCTCGGAAACGGTGCGTCGTAGAGCGAAACGGACGTTATTTTCGGACTCGTCGCACTAGACAAACATGTCTAAGGGGTATTATGGATGAACTTTGACCTTGACCCGAAATTTTTTTGCCGAGTCGGCATTTTTCGTTTTCGTCGATATCTCGGAAACGGTGCGTCGTAGAGCGAAACGGACGTTATTTTCGGACTCGTCGCACTAGACAAACATGTCTACGGGGAATTATTGATGAACTTTGACCTTGACCCGAAATTTTTTTGCCGAGTCGGCATTTTTCGTTTTCGTCGATATCTCGGAAACGGTGCGTCGTAGAGCGAAACGGACGTTATTTTCGGACTCGTCGCACTAGACAAACATGTCTAAGGGGTATTATTGATGAACTTTGACCTTGACTCGAAATTTTTATGCCGAGTCGGCATTTTTCGTTTTCGTCGTTATCTCGGAAACGGTGCGTCGTAGAGCGAAACGGACGTTATTTTCGGACTCGTCGCACTAGACAAACATGTCTAAGGGGTATTATGGATGAACTTTGACCTTGACCCGAAATTTTTTTGCCGAGTCGGCATTTTTCGTTTTCGTCGATATCTCGGAAACGGTGCGTCGTAGAGCGAAACGGACGTTATTTTCGGACTCGTCGCACTAGACAAACATGTCTAAGGGGTATTATGGATGAACTTTGACCTTGACTCGAAATTTTTTTGCCGAGTCGGCATTTTTCGTTTTCGTCGATATCTCGGAAACGGTGCGTCGTAGAGCGAAACGGACGTTATTTTCGGACTCGTCGCACTAGACAAACATGTCTAAGGGGTATTATGGATGAACTTTGACCTTGACCCGAAATTTTTTTGCCGAGTCGGCATTTTTCGTTTTCGTCGATATCTCGGAAACGGTGCGTCGTAGAGCGAAACGGACGTTACTTTCGGACTCGTCGCCCTAGACAAACATGTCTAAGGGGTATTATGGATTAACTTTGACCTTGACCCGAAATTTGTCGACATTTTTCATTTTCGTCGATATCTAGTATTATAAATTATTCATCACACCGAAATGCCTCCAAGGCATCTTTAGGCCTTGACGTCTAGTTTGTACGTACGAAATACCAATTCGTACGTACGGACAAGCGATTCGTACGTACAAACCACTCTTCCTTTACATTGACAAAGGGTGTGGGAAAGAAATTTGTGAATATGGATTTAGCCGTCCCGCCATGAACAATTCAAATTTAGATGATATAGCAAGCAGTACATGCGAGTGTTTAATACTAGTAAGTACGTACAAATATGAATCTGTATGTACAAATTAATTCGTACGTACGATCGAGTTATTGATCTGTACGTACGAAATAAAAAAAAAATTCCCCCATGTCCTAAATACGCTGCCGTACACCAGTTGAACTTATTCAATGGATGATATGAGAAATGCACAATTTGTGGACTCCACCAGAGGCCGATGCCTGTAACTTGATTGCTCAAGCGGTGAAGCCCATGCACACGAAACAACCGTTCGTTGCAAATACATGGCGGTTCATGTTGGTTTGAGCATGAAAAACTCTTCTGAAAAAAAAAGCCGAAAGTTTCCCTAACGATTGTTTTTGTAAAATCGAAATTCCCTAACGAACATGTGAAGATTCCCTAACGATCTTTTCTTTATTAATTCAAATCTACGTTATTTAAATGTTAAACGTGAAATAAAGTACCAATTGACATGTATTGATGTGAACAGATGACCTTCCAGTACAGATTTCCTATTTTTAATGTGACATTCGCTAATTTATGTCGCAAAAATCAACGAATTCACAATGGTGTATGATATGGACCTATTACAATATACACGTATTAGGCCTATATCGTTAGGGAATCTCACTTTTGTCGTTGGTGAATCTTATCGTTAATTCTTTTCCTCAACATATCTCAACAAAGGGGCGTGATCTGCTCGAAATAACTACGCATGTCTTTGACCAAAATACTAAGCTACCTTCGAAGTATCCATTTATCACAGAGACCTGTCATTTGATAAAATACGGTTAAAAACCAAACTGACCGTGTTTACTCTCCGCCATTGCGGGGTGCACTAACGATCGTTAACCTCATTTAACCTCATTTTCAAGGTCAGAGCACAAAATGGCTAATCGCTCATTATCGACTTTACAGCTTAGAAATATATTGTGACCATATAGGGAATGATATATGCCGAACATTCTGATGACCTTGAATTTGACCTTTGACCTCATTTCAAGGTCAGAGCACAAAATCGCCAATATCTCGCTTATTTTTCACTAAACAGCTTGGGAATCAATTTTGGGAAAAACTGTCTGATCAGTTTTGAGATTTTAGTTTCAAAATGTTCCCTTCATGTATCCTTATAATGTCAAAAACTGTCTGATCAGTTTTGAAATTTCAGTTTCAAAATGTTCCCCTCATGTATCCTTATAATGTGTATAATTTTCGATGCTCTTGAATAGCCGGTCTGTGTGTGGCGGCCATTTTGATATTTTGTACGGGGCCCAAATAGGACTTTCCGATGTTAAATTCTCCTATGCTTTATAATGGGCCATAATATTCTTGATATCTCACTTAATATTGAGATTAGAGACTTGGAATCAATTGTGGACATATAGGAAATGATACATGCTGAATATTCTAGTGACCTTGAATTTGACCTTTAACCTCATTTTCAAGGTCAGAGCACAAAATCGCTAATATCTCGCTTATTATTTGACTTAACAGCTTGGGAATCAATTGTGGACATACAGGAAATGATCTATGCTGAATATTCTGATGACCTTGAATTTGACTCTTGACCCCATTTTCAATGTCAGAGCACAAAATCGCTAATATCTCGCTTATTATCGACTTTACAGCTTAGAAATCAATTGTGGACATATAGGAAATGATATATGCTGAATATTCTGATTACCTTGAATTTGACCTTTGACCTCATTTTCAAGGTCAGAGCACAAAATGGCTAATATCTCGCTCATTATTTCCCTTTTCAGCTTGGGAATCAATTGTGGACATATAAGAAATAATTTATACTGAATATTCTCGTGACTTTGGATATGACCTTTGACCTCATTTTCAAAGTCAGAGCACGAAATGGCGCATATCTGACTTCTTGTCAATTTTACAGCTTACGAATCAATTGTGGACATATAGGAAATGATATATGCTGAATATACTCGTAACCTTGAAGTCACCAGACCATCGGTCCAATCACCTATTGGCTAGCCGGTAAGCTACAGGTCCATTGGGCCGATGTTTCACAACATACTAGTATATCTCCTAACATAATTCTTGAAAGATGACTTTCTGTCAACGTGTAAACCCAACACGGTGCCGTTTTTAGAAAACGTTGGTTTATGTGTTCATGCACAACGCGTGCACAGGTTGTGCTTGTTCTTCATATGTTTCTTGATGTCCGGTTTTCTTTGGCTCCTGTGGTCATACTGAGCACAAGTAAAGACACTAACATGCGGGGTGTGTTGCTCCATGACGTGTCTCAGGAGAGCATGAGCAGCATGGAACTCTTGACTGCACTCGTCACATTGTTTCATTTTTGATTTTCAGGCACTGGTCTTGGTTCGTGCCATCTTTCGAGGAAGAAGTTAGCTGACTCCCTTCGTCTTGACTTTGGGAGACCTCGGCTGACCCGGTGTTGACTCTGGAGTGGAAGGTTTCTCTTCGGTTGAACTTCGGGAAATGAACTCGGATGACCAGTAGTTGACTCTGGAGTGGAAGGCTCCTCTTCAGTTGAACTTCGGGAGAAATATTTGGCTGACCAGGAGTTTAATCTGGAGTGGAAGGCTTCTCTTCAGTTGAACTTCGGGAGAAGGACTCGGATGACCAGGAGTTGACTCTTGAGTGGAAGGCTCCTCTTCGGTTGAACTTCGGGAGAAGAACTTGGCTGACCAGGAGTTGACTCTGGAGTGGCAGGCTCTCCCGACTCTATCTTCATTTCAGCCCAGATCTTTGGCACCCTTGGATCGGCGGTTATGATGTCGATCTTTAGCCCATACCCATGATGACTCCTCTTGGGGGCTGTTTGGGGGAGGGGGGTTGTCTCAGGGGTGCCCAGCTGGGAGTTGTCTTCAGATCGTTGACGGGAATCTCCCGACTCTATCTTCAATTCAGCCCAGAATCTTTGGCATTCTTGGATTGGCGGCCGCAGACTTGACCAGATCTTCTCCCACGAACGAGCAGACTTAGCAGACTCACAGGGGCTTTAGCGGTATTCTTCTTTGATAACCAGAAAAGGGATGGCTTTGGTGCTCCGGACGATGGGGGCGAATGGTAGTTTCGACTGCAGCAACGTCTGTTGTTCGATGAGATTTCTGTAGGGGGAACGGAAACCTCAGCAAAGTCATACCAGCCGATCCGTTTTAGTTGATCTAGGTTCTCCATGACGCGGAAAATCTGTATGGGTAGCACTATCCATGCGCTTCTTCGAGATGCCGTCTAACATCACAGACTCGAGTGCTGCCGAAGCGACAGAGACATCACCTCCAATCTCTTGTGCAGCAGTGATGTCGCGGCCTCTCCTCCCATGTCTGGAATTGTTGGTTGCACCACTTGCTCCCACGAAGGCTTACTAGCCAAACGTCTCTCTCTCCGAGGTTTCTTCCATACTGGGCTTGCTAGGGACAGTTCCCCGACTCTGTTCTTTGGTCGCACTAAATTCTTCTCCCGGCCGACTCCGCTTTCCGACGCACTGACACTTGTATTACCTTCTTCTCCCCACCAACTCTGCTTTTGAACGCACTAACTTTTCAATAATTTTTTTTTCAGCTGAATTCGGACTACAACCTTTTGAAGAGGCAATTTTACCCGAACACAATTCAGCTCACTCTAAAATTCTTCGGCGGTTTCTTTGTACCTGAAATTTCAGATGATCTTTTTCTGCAGTTTTCTTGGCTTGTAGCATTTGACAATAAACAGCTTCACAGCTTCAGGTAGCATTGACAATAAACAGAGTTCAGGTGTTGACGGAGGAAACCTGAGACATCTTCTTCTGCAGGGATGGCTGGTTCCAAACAGAGTGATTCGACTTCTTTGGCTTGAAGGTCTGTTACTTCTGGTTTCTCCTTGCTTTGACTTGTCTTGAAAATGCTCTCTTCTAAGTTATTTTTCCCGGAGCCGGAAGACTTGTAGCCGACACCCGAAAACACTGGATTTCTAAACCTTGGTCAGTTGATGACAGCCGGAACCTCAACACAGCTTGAACCTCGGGATGTCCTCTATCCGGTATTCTCTCTACTGTACACAGTCTCTGCTGTGGTTCTTCATCATCTGTAGATCACCCCGTAGTCGGACATTAATGTCTTTTAATAATGCACAGGACTTTTTCTTCTGGAATAGACTAGTGTAGTCCATCTTGGCTGTAGCCAGGTTGTCTGTCATGAATACTGTGACAGCCGGATACAAAGGTTCTTATTGTTGTAGTCGGCTCAGGTCGCTGGGTTGAAATTGTTGTCCCCAACTTGAATTTTCGGGTGTCGATTCGGGTTGCTGCTCGGTCACATTTTTAGGTTACCGGACCTATGGTCCGATAACCTATTGGCATGGCGTTGCGTCCGTCGTGCGTCGTCGTCCACATTTTTATCTTTTTTGTTTACGGGCGAATTTTTCTGAAATTTTGCACAAAAATACTTAAAAATAATTCAAGAAGGACCTATTTTTTAGTTTTTTGATTTTCGCAATTTTTTCAAAATGGCGGCCGTTTTTGACGAAAAATGCCTGATTTTGGACTTTGGCGGCCATTTTCTCAAAATCTGTTCAGTAATTTTTTTTTTATTGATGCATAACACTCCTCATATGTACTCCTATGATGTCTATAAATTTCGTTGCGCTTGAATCGCTCGAAGTGGGCCATTTTGGCCCAAACTCGGCCCAAATGGGACTTTCCCATGTTAAATTCTCCTATGCTTTATAATGGGACACATTATGCCTAATATCTCACTTGATATTGAGATTAGAGACTAGGAATCAATTGTGGACATATAGGAAATGATATATGCTGAATATTCTCGTGACCTTGAATTTGACCCCTGACCTCAGTTTCAAGGTCAGAGCACAAAATGACTTATATCTCGCTTATTATCGACTCTACAGCTTAGGAATCAATTGTGGACATATAGGAAATAATATATGCTGAATATTCTCGTGACCTTGAATTTGACCTCTGACCTCAGTTTCAAGGTCAGAGCACAAAATGGCTTATATCTCGCTTATTATCGACTCTACAGCTTAGGAATCAATTGTGGACATATAGGAAATGATATATGCTGAATACTCTGATGACCTTGAATTTGACCTTCAACCTCATTTTCAAGGTCACAGGACAAAATGGCTAATATCTCGCTTGTTATCGACTTTACAGCTTAGGAATCAATTAATGAACATATAGGAAATGATATATGCAGATTATTGTCATGACCTTGAATTTGACCTTTGACCTCATTTTCAAGGTCACAGGACAAAGTAGCTAATATCTCACTTATTATCGATTTTACAGCTTATGAATCAATTGTGGATATATAGGAAATGATATATGCTGAATATTCTCGTGACCTTGAATTTGACCTCTGACCTCATTTTCAAGGTCACAGGAGAAAATGGCTCATATCTTGCTCCTCTATTGACTGTATGGCTTGGGAATCAATTGTGGACACATAAAATGATATGCACTGATTATTTTGATGACCTTGAGTTTGACCTTTGCTTTCATTTTCAAGGCCACAGCAAAAAATTGCTAATATCTCTCTGATTGTTGAATTTACAGCTTAACAATCAACTGTGGACATGCTTAATATTATATATGCTGAATATTCTTTTGACCTTGAATTTAACCATTAACCTGGCTAACATCTAAAATATTAAACATTGTCCGGTAACCTATCTTTGGCCCTCGGCCTAATTTTTTCTTTTTAGGGGCCGAACTTTCTTCGGTAAACTGATTGCGGCTGTACTTTCATTTCAGCTTTGTTTTGGCTGGTCAATTTCAGATTGCTTTGGAATGCTCCTACGGCTGATTTCGGCTACTCATGGTCCTCCTTTCTTGGACTGCGCCTTTGGCTATATTGGGCTTGACGTGTGATCTTTTGTAAGTCCCAGGCATCGATCTTGGCTTGTTTCCAATCACTCTTCCCACACTGACTGCAGACTGACCTGGACAGATCCTTAGCATTTTTGTGGATTCGACCTGGCCGTTGGTGGATTTCAAAGTCGTACTTGCTTAGTAGCTTAATCCATCAGGCAACTTGTCCCTGGGGTTCTTTGAAGCTCAACAGCCACAGGAGGCTCCCATGGTCGGTCTGCAATAGGAACTTATGCCCCAGAAGGTACTGTTTGTTCTTCTGAGTTGCAAACAACACGGCAAGCAACTCCTTTTGGGTGACACAGTACTGTCTTTTTTCCTTGAACAGGCTCCGGCTGAGGTAGGTGATGACCCTTTCTCCGCCATTTCATTGTTGCGTCAAAACTGCTCCCAGCCATGTGTCACCGGCCTTTCTCGCTTGGATAACTTAGGATCGGGGCTGTCACCAGCCAATTCTTGAGTTTGATGAATGCCCTCTCTTGTTCGGCCTGCCACAGGAAAGGAACTCCCTTTTCGGTCAGACGGTGTAGTGGACTCGCAATTTCAAAGAACTTCGGCACGCACTTCCGATAGTAGGAACAGAGCACCAGAAAGCTTCATAGATCAGTCACGTTGTCTGGGGTCAATGACTTTCTAACAACTTCAGTCTTGACAGGATCGGTACGAATCCCATCTCGGCCCATGATGTGTCTAGGAACGATACCTCTGGGTGATACATTTTACACTAGTAGGGCTTTAGTTTCAGGCCGGCCTCCTTCAGTTTCAGGAACACTTCATGAATATCTCGGATGTGGTCCTCAAAAGTTTGGCTGTATATAATCACATCATCCAGTTGGATCAGGCAAGTCTTCTATGAGAGTCCACTGAGGACTTTCTGAGGTCGTTCAAACGTTCCCGGCGCATTACAATCCAAAACTCATGACTTTAAACTGATAAAGCCCATCAGGAATGCAGAAAGCTGACTTTTTCCGGGCATCTTTGTTCATATCCACTTGCCAGTAGCCGCTTGTCAGGTCCAGGTCGAGAACCATTTCACATCCGAACATGGTGTCATCTACCCTTGGAAGTGGGTAAGCATATTTTTTTGGTCACATCGTTGAGCTGCCGGTAATTCACACGAAAGCCTGTAATACCATCCTTTTTCTTTACCAGTACTATAGGGGACGCCCAAGGACTGCTGCTGTCATCTATGACTCCCTGGTCCTTCATATTCTGTACCATCTCATCTACCAGTTTCCAGTGGTGAGAAGGGATGATGGGGCGGTGATTCCCTGTGTTTGGTCTCATGTTGCACCACATTTATCTGGCCCAGACTGCCGGAGTCGTCGCTGAACACCTCTCTGGTATAGCAGTTTGGCTACTCTGGTTCGGTTTGCGGTCGAAATTCCCATCTCGGATTCTTCCACCAACTGCCGAAGCTTGTCATAGCCAGATCAGTCACGGTAGTTCAGATTTGGATATTCCAATCTTCCAAACTTTTTCGGGAAGGGGAAGGGTCTCGCAATCATTTACCAGTCTTGTCATATATAAAGTTGTCCTGAGTGCCCTTTTGGTTGACCACTGGTTTGGGTATGACACGAACTGCTACCACTCCTTGGTTGATCTGGGACAAAGATGTTCCCATAGCCATGATCGGTTTTCTGTGGACTCCTGAGTCATTTCCATGGCCCCTTTTTTGACTCCGTCTGCTAGGCCTAATATCATACGTTCTGCTTTGGCTGGAATCTCCAGATCTTCGGCGGCACTGATTTGGATGAGTTGTTTCTGGTTTTCATACATGGTTAGGGACACCACCCGACTGCCCATTGTCGTCCATAGCTGGTCAAAATCGATACTGTCCAAGGGAAATAATGGTACTTAAAAATTAGCCCAAGGGCTAAGATAGGTTACCGGACAATTTTGGTTTCAAGCATTGTAGGTGACATATGATTTTGAGATTTACCAGTCAAGGTCATCTTTGTGAATCTCAATGTCACCATCAGGTATGCTGCATATGACTTCGTATGTTCATAATACAGAAGGCCGGAATTGAGCTCCGTTTCGCTCTACGACTCACCGTTTCCGAGATACGGCCAAACAGGAAGTGCCGAGTCGGCAAAAAAAAAAGTTTTATCAACAAGTATTTCGTGTGTAGAGGCCAATTTCAGATTTTGAGATTCGCCCTTCAAGGTCTTTAAGGTCAAGTTCAAGGTCACCAAAAAATGTGCCATTTATACATGACTCTTTTACAGGCTTATACACAATCCTAACCTGTATGTGCACATTTAGCACTCAAGGTCATCCAAGGTCAAAATCAAGGTCATCATCAGTTGTTTCATATATGACTTCCTATATGTTCATAATGCAAACTGAAGCTCTATCTACATGCATTTCATCTGTAGAGGCAAATTTGGGCATTTTTTCACCCAAAAATGGCTGTTTTGACCTTTCAAGGTCATCAAAGGTCATATTCAAGGTCACCTCCCAACTCGCTATATATGACTTCCTATTTGAAAGTGCCAATATCTAAGCTCTATCTTCAAGCGTACTATGAGTACAGTCCTGGCAGCTCCCATTATGAAGGAAAAAAGTGCCGAAAATTTTCTAAGTCCAAAATTTTTTTCAAAGGGTGAAAATTTTTTTTTTGTCTAGAAATGACCCAAAATGAATAGTAACGCGATTTGGGACAAATTTTTTTTCGCCGACCCGTCAAAAATTCAAAATGGCCGCCACACGGAGACTGGCGATTCAAGGGCAACAAAACTTATAAACATCATAAAGGTACATAAGGGGAATATTTTGAAACAATAATCTCAAAACTGATCAGACAGTTTTCGAGAAAAGACAGGCCAGGTGCAAATTTGAGCATTTCTTGACCCAAAAATGGCTGTTTTGACCTTTCAAGGTCATCCAAGGTCAAATTCAAGGTCACCACACAAGTCGCCATATATGACTTTCCATTTGAAAGTGCCAATATCTGAGCTCTATCTTCAAGCGTTCTATGAGTACAGTCCCTGCAGCTCTCATTATGAAGGAAAAAAGTGCCGAAAATTTTCCGTCCAAAATTTTTTTCAAAGGGTGAAAAAATTTTTTTGTCTAGAAATGACCCAAAATGGATAGTAACGCGATTTGGGACAAATAAAATTTTTTTCGCCTACCCGTCAAAAATTCAAAATGGCCGCCACACGGAGACCGGCGATTCAAGGGCAACAAAACTTATACACATCATAAAGGTACATAAGGGGAATCTTTTGAAACAAAAATCTCAAAACTGATCAGACAGTTTTTGAGAAAATGGCCGCCAAAGTCCAAAATTGGCCATTTTTCGTCAAAAATGGCCGCCATTTTGAGAAAAATGCGAAAATCAAAAAACTAAAAAATAACCCACTCTTGAAATATTTTTAGGCAACTTTGTGCAAAATTTCAGGAAAATCCGCCTGTAAACTTTAAAGATAAAAATGTGGACGGACGACGGACGACGGACGCAACGCGACGGCAATAGGTTATCGGACCATAGGTCCGGTAACCTAAAAATTAGCCCAAAGACTAAGAGAGGTTATCGGACAATGTTTTTATATTTTAGATATTACTTGTTTTGTCCCCTGACCTTGAAAATGAGGTCAAAGGTCAAATTAAGGGTCACGAGAATATTCAGGATATATATCACTTCATGTTCACAAGTGATTCCTAAGACGTAAAGTCGATAATAACGAGAGATTAGCCTTGGAAATGAGGTCAAAGGTCAAATTAAAGTTTTTCAAAATATTGAGCATACGTCACAATGTATATCCAAGGTTGTAAAATCGATAATAAGTGAGATATTAGCTATTTTGTGAAAATGAGGTCAAAGGTCAAATTCAAGATTTGTTGTCAGAATATTCGGCGTATATCATTTCCTAAATGCACAATTGATTCCTAAGCTGTAAATTCGATGATGAGCGAGATATTAACCATTTTGTGTTCTGACATTGAAAATGAGGTCAAATATCAAATTCAAAGTCATCATAATATTCGGGATACTAGCAAACCATTTCCTATGAGTCCACAATGGATTCCTAAGCTGTAAGGTCGATAATAAGCAAGATATTGGCCATTTTGTACTATGACTTTGAAAATAAGGTCAAAGGTCGAATTCAAAGTCATCAGAATATTCGGCGTATATCATTGCCTATATGTCCACAATTGATTCCTAAGCTGTAAAGTCGATAATAAGCGAGATATTGGCCATTTTGTGCTATGACCTTGCAAGTAAGGTCAAAGGTCAAATTCAAGGTCATCAGAATATTCGGCATACTAGTATATAATTTCCTGTAAGTCCACAATTGATTCCTAAGCTGTAAAGTCGATAATAAGCGAGATATTAGCGATTTTGTGCTCTGACCTTGAAAATGACGGCAAAGGTCAAATTCAAGGTCACGAGAATATTCAGCATATATCATTTCCTATATGTCCACAATTGATTCCTAGTCTCTAATCGCAATATTAAGTGAGATATTAAGAATAATGTGTTCCATTATAAAGCATAGGAGAATTTAACATGGGAAAGTTCTATTTGGGCCAAGTTTGGGACAAACTGGCCCACTTCGAGCAATTCAAGCGCAACGAAACTTATACACATCACAGGAGTACATATGAGGAGTGTTATGTATCAAAAAGAAAAAAAGTTACTGAACAGATTTTGAGAAAATGGCCGCCAAAGTCCAAAACCAGGCATTTTTCGTCGAAAACGGCCGCCATTTTGGAAAAAAAATCGAAAATCTTAAATTTAAAAAAAAAAATTCCTGGAAATATTTTTAGGTATTTTTATGCAAAATTTCAGAAAGATTTGACCGTAAACTTCAAAGATAAAAATGTGAACGGACGGACGACGGACGCAACGCCACAGCAATAGGTTATCGGACCAAAGGTCCGGTAACCTAAAAAGGAGAATTTTTCCCGAACGACATATCTACAGGAGTATATAGAGTTCAAAATCCTGTTGCACTAGTATCCACACACAACTAAGGAATCCATCCGGATCAAATAAGGCAACGTCCGAACAATCCTTGATTTTTATGGTGCTTTCCCACTGCTTTTTTGTTGTTTGCATCATGTGACGGAATAGCGGAGTTCTTCGGGCGGCTATTACGCCCACTGATCGAATAGTACGATGTATGTTGTGCGTTAACACACCAACAGGAAGTCCGACGTAAATTTCAATGATATCCGAGTTTATTTAGATGATTAGTCCGATGTACGATCACTGTCACTCACACTATCGTAATCCCCACAATAGTCCGAAGTATTAATAGTCCAATATAAGTTTGATATCTCCTAATCACAATATTTGGCGTAGTACCTCTCAATACAACCTTTCTATTCAACAGATCCTACCCAACTATATTGTCCGTGGGAAAGCGCGGGGCTAAGTCTATGATGTGTGTGGGTTTTCCCGCGTAATGTGGCAGGTGTTCATGTAAAATGGCGGGAAAGTGATGTCATGTCTGTGTGGGCGGAGTCATGTGTCTGGGAATGTGGTGATTGGTGGGATTGTAGGAAGTGATAACGTGAGCAGTGTTGTTTACATGTAGATGTGGTGCGAGGACGGTGCATGCCCGGTGACGTAAGGTAAGTAAGTATGAAGTCATGTGATGAATCTGTGCCGTGTATGTCGAGTGGGGAGAATTTGTCAGGGACGGGTTTCGGGCCATAACAGTCATAAATATTCTACAATCATTTTGACAAAGGCTATATACAGTCAAACAAAAAACTCTCAGTGAAGTAAAAAGAAACCAAAGTTCTCATTAGTGAGTAGAGCGGCTGGGAATGATGTGTTGGCTTGTGACGACCAATCCCAGCTGGAGGCCCTCCTCAGAAGTCCACGCTGTGTCTCTGAGATAATGAGAAGTGAAAGTGTTATGAAAATGAGCAAGCATTCATAACTTGAGATAGTGGAGTATTACCAATGTACGCTAATGAAGCATCCATGGCCCGTACGTCGAGCGCTTGTATCCGAAAAGAACAGTCAGTCAGCTGATCAGCTAGATCACAGCACAGCGGAATGCACTTCTTAATCCAAGAAGAAATTGTAGGCGAACGAATATCTCTCTTGAAACTCAGCAGATAAGAGACGAAAAGGAGCTTTTATCTTTACGAAATGCTTTGCTTTGGTTTTAAAAGCACAGCGCATGCACGGACAGAGCTTCACGTCACCCTCCAAGTCCCTGCCAAGGGAGACGTCAAGAACAGGGATCATGATCGCTAAAGGACGAGCCATAGAAAGCTGGGATTTCGACAAAAGAGAAGGGAGAATGCCGAATCTGACCTGTGAGTAGTTCTCCGCCCAGCTAATCTTAGATGCGTCCAACGCGTGGATCTCACATCGACGCCTGCCAGAAGCCAGGCCTAAGAGAAAGACTGTTTTGCAAGTGACCAACTTGAGGAGCGTCGACGCCAAGGGCTCAAATGGGGCGAATGCAGGACAGTTCAGCACCAACAAAAAGACCATGCAGGAGTGGGATTGCATGCCACAGGAAGATCAACTTCGAAATTCTTGAGCAATGAAATCAAGGTTTGATCAGTCCCGTAGTCAACACACTGTCGCGACAAAAGCGTCTTAGCGATGGCTCTTCGATACTGTAAAACGACTAATTTTGGTGGATGATTTATTTGGCGGATTTGGCGGTAGGGGAAAAACCGCCAAATTAAATCGTCTGCCAAATTAACTAGATATATGATAAGAAATATATGTGGTTTTGAAACCGCCAAATGACGTGGGGCTCAAAACCGCCAAAGTTAATACTAGTAGCCGCCAAAATTAGTCGTTTTACAGTAGCCTGCCAGGGTAGACGGCACCCTCCCTTCATTGAATTTGCAGCACCAGGAATTCAGCAACTAATTGGCTGTGAAAGGATCAGTCTGTCTGTGCTCACACCAAGCACCGAAGACTGCCCATTTTGATTGTAGACCATCAAAAAGACTTTCGATTTGGCTGTGTGATCCGTGAGGACACATCTCCAGACCCTTTGTGCGGTATATCGTTGGACAACATCCACGTGTGAAGGGCCAGCTGGTGCGGATTCTGGTGAAACACCAGAGCTCTGGAAACCACGGCTTGTCGAATTGCAGAGGAACAATCAGCAGATGGCACCAATGATGTGCTCGGACCTTGGCTGTCACCTGCGGTATCAAGATGGCAAGCATAAGCATACAGGGACTCACAATCCATTTACATAGCATCCACACCCCACGCCTGGGGGGTCTGGATCAGGGACACAAACGTGTGAAGCCTTTTATTCCATTGAGTGGCAAACAGGTTCATGTGAGGTCGGTCCCATAGCCGACACAGCTGGTGAAAGACCACTGGAGACAAGCTTGCACCTGACACCGACGTGAAAGCATGTCTGCCAAGACATTGAGATGGTCGGGAATGAGACGAACCCAGAGCAGGATTGATCGAGCATTGCGCCATTGAAGCAAGGCCTACACCTGACGACTGAGTGTCAGAGAATGGGTGCCGCCCTGCTTGTTGATGTGAGCCACGAATGTTGAGTTGTCCGTAGCAACCAACACAGAGTGGCCTGTTAACTCGGATGCCCAATTGGCCAGGGCCTGAGATACCGCTTCCAACTCTAGAGCATTGATGTGCCATGACGACTAGTGGGAGGCCCGAAATCTCTTGGAACTCCAAGTGGGCGCCCCAGCCCTCCGTACTGGCATCCGTAAACAGATGCTTGGATGGCAGCAGAAGATGGAAAGGAGAACCCAGCGTTAAATTTCCAAGTTGCATAGGGGGTCATGCAGAGCTTAGTCTGAAGGGTATAAAGAGCCCTGAATGGTAGGCATCCTGACGCCATCGCTGGATCGCATACGTGCCGCAAGTAGTCTAGTGGAGGCGATCCCGGATGGCGACCATTGCTGCTCAGGAGGCCAATAACTGAAGTAAGCTGCTCCTGGAGTGACTCCGGAGAGACGGGGCCCGCCATGGCTTGGCGTACTTCGTTGTCAAGTAGGTCCCTGGGGGACGCGAGAAGCCAATCTTGACTGGAGTCGATCAAAATGGCAGATCGCAAAGCACGCCACACCTCCTCCAGTGGTGTGATCATAACTGTGACTGAGGTGGGTGCTGACATGAACTGCAGGGCCTCCTTGGAGGGCTCCATAGTCTTATGGGAAAAGTCTTTGTGCTATGGCTGGTACAGATTAGATAATTTCGGCCTTTTCACCTTGTTTCTTTTTTGGAGTGGAAAGCATTCTGGCGGCGGCACTCAAAGGCCTGGCAGACGCTTCGCCTGAGTGGTAGCTGCTGGTGCTTATTCGTAGAAAGAGCCGGAAGGCTGCACGACACAAGGTCTACTGAGGAGGAGTTGTCCACTGGGGGGTCCGGTGGGAACTGCGACCTGGGAGCGAACAAGCAACAACTTCTCTCTGAAGAACATGTCTTAACGGGATGTACAGTTCCGCTCATGAGAGGGAGCAAGACTAGAGGCCTCATCAAGGTCCTCTTCCTCCGAATCTGAAACCGGGTGACTCACCGGAGCGAGAGGAGGCACCGAAGGCTGAGCCCGCGGCGGGTCCTGAGCCAGAGGTGCCACACAGACACGACAGCAGCTTGTGGCCAACAGAAGTTGCTCCAGTGGAGCGACACCTGGAGGATGTGAAACCTGAGTATGCTGGAGCGACGTCGAGGGTTGTCCACAGGTGGCCTCCTGCACTTGACCAGTAAAGAGAGGCAGGAAGCCAGGTGGAACAGACACAGTAGCAGATTGATCGTGGAGTCGACAGCTGCTGGCTCATCGAAGCAATTATGGTCTGCTTCTGCGCTGCCAGGCATGAGCTGAGACTCATCTCCACTTGCTGCAGGTCTCACGGTTCCGAAAGCGTGGTGCCAGTAGGATGCCCGACGGACGTAGACAGAGAAGGAGGTGGTACAGAATCTACTAAAGAGCGGCCTGAAGACAGTATGGACTCGTGGCCTGGGGGTAGTACAGACTTCGCTAAAAAGCAGGCAAAAGACGAAGGTATGGTGATCCACTGCAGGGGCGGTGGAGTATCCACTGATAGCATAGGCATCAGCCGTTCATACGAAAACCGGGAAAAAACTGGTCGGATCCCGGTTTCCGATAGTCCCGGACCCCTAGATGGTCCACAGACCGACTGCTGTACGGTTCCGGCTCGCTCGAACCCTACCATTGGCTCCCTGGACCCTAGATGGGCTTGGGAATGATGGCACTGATGGACGTCACCTATCTGTAACCTGTTGGAGCCCGGAACCCGAACAGAGTTTGTGTTCCTATTGGGTCTCAGGACCCGATCGGGTCCCAAAAGCCGAGCACTGCCGTGCAACGCGTGAGTGTTGGACAGTGACTCCTAAAATGAGTTTGTATTCCTATCAGTACCTGGGACCCCATTGGGTCCCGGGAGCAGAGCGCCACTGTATAACACGTGCAAGTTTGAAAGTGACTCGGAAACGGAATCTGCGTTCCTATCTGTACCTGGGACCTGATCGGATCCCGGGAGCCGAGCACCATTGTGCAACAAATGAGCATTGCACAACGACTTGGAAACATGGCGCTCAGAGGGAATTCTGAAGTAGGATTTTGCCAAGCCAGACGGAAAATCAATCAAACTTCAAACACTTGTAAGCTGAGGGCATCATGCGCCGTGTCTGCACTCACAGGTAAATTAATTAATGAGGGAGTGTTTATGCTCACAGGGGAATTGAGCAACAAATTTAAACGAGCCGAGAAAGCTTCGGAGCGCCGGATCCCTGAGCGATGACCGGTCCGAAGATTGCGGGGAAGGGCTTTCTCAGATGCAGAATGTCCCTGTGGCACATGCAGTAAGGCACATCAACTCGACTTGAACTCAAGGGAAAACTTGGTGATGATCCACCGATCGAAGTTCAAAAGGTGACCCCTAAGACTGATACTGTAAACGTATAAAAATTCGTGTGTGTCAATGTTCATGTTTTCAACATTTCAACATGTTCGCGTGGATTTAAGTTCGTGACTGTTGTGAATGGTCGGCCCTCCGATTGAATAACCGTGTATTTGCGTGTATTTATTTTCGCGTTTTTATTTCAAACGCGAAATACGCGAAATTAATACATCGCGAAATTTCATACGTTCACAGTAAACTCTTCCCTGAAGAAATCCAACAAAATTAGGTCCAAATCCAAGAAAATTAAACAAAATTGTAGGAGTGGGCTTGTAGATGTTCCTATGATAGGAGAATTGGGAATGGAGGAAGTTGGCACGGTGCTGTCCCTGGCGGCAGCATTGGAGGGGTCATTCTCTATTCTTCTCCATAGGGAGGTTTTGTCTATGGGGGCCTATTTTAAGTAGGCTGTTGGGGTTACCCGTGTAGTATTATGGAGGTAATGTATGGGACAATAATATATTTCCTTTTGAATATATTGTGCAGGGTTTTTCTACTTTGTTCTGGCATCCATAGGACAGGTTTCCACTTCAAATGTACACACTAAACGATTCAGTCGCCTATGACTGCATGGGTGTATCCCTCTGGGGCCCTATCATTCTTGTTGCCCAAGTTAATTCAGACAAAATATTATTACTGCCAGGCCAGTGTGCAGTAAAGTTCCGGACCTTAACTATTTCTATTCCATGCAGTAACACTCATAACAACTAAAATATTCATTAACCTTTTATTTCTTACTAAATACTTTCCAGAGAAGATTGTCACAAGAGTGGATTATGAAAACTTGCTCAATTGCCCAACATTATGGGTACAGCCACGAAATCTCTTCTGGACAGAACCTTTACCGTGTTGAGCCCAATAATAAATATTTCTTGTTATAATTATTTTTATTGTGGTCAATAAAAAACCTAACTAGTAAAACTGATGTCAACTTATTCGGTTACAGCCATGAAATCTCTACTCGACAGAACCTTTACCTCGTTGAGTCTAATAATAAATGTTTTTAGTCTCAACTATTTTTACTGTGGTCAATAATAGACTTAACTAGTATTCGGTAACAGCCATGAAATCTCTACTGGATAGAAATTTCCACCTTGTTGCGCCCAATAAATGCTTCTTGTCTTAACTATACTTAATGTGGTCAATAGTAGACTTAACTAGTAAAACTAATGTTAACTTATTCAGTTCTGAATCATTCTGAAAATAGGTGTCATGTGACTGTCGTTGTCATCGATCCTGTGCGATTTCATCATCATTCAGCGAAACTCCACCCCGTAGAGCATTGCTATGGCAACCAAATTCAATTGGTGTCGTGATCTTACCATAAGACATATAATTATCATAATTGGTTCAGATTTGCAACCTGTAGAGCGTTCATAAGATAGTGTCTGCAGTGGACATGGCACGATGATCGCAAATCCATAGTATCGGCCGACCTTCGTTCGGGGATACAATCATTTATGAAACGCCTCTTGTATATAACCTTGTGCTGAAATTTATGTGTGTGTGTGTTAATATTTCCTGCTGCCTGATACCTTTTCGATATCTGGCGGACGCTAAACAAAGTCCTAACACAGCACAACCTAAGGACCAACACGGCAGTTGTTGTAGAAAACTTGTACAACTTATTTTTTATTTCAAAGCAAAAAAACAGCTTCCAATAATATAGAAACATATATCAATATTATCAAATAAATTTACATGCAGCTATTTTATGTGAACATTAATACATAATTAGTAATTTGATATGGGAGACTTATCAACAATAATACAGTAATTAGCTTCACAACCAGTGTTGCTGACATGGTGTGTTCCAGCAATGATAAAGAACATGCATAATCAAATTTCACCATGGATAATCTTGGCATCGAATATAAATTTTGAACAAAAACCAACCATTTATTTCCACTGTTTAATGTATATATCGCATGTATGTATAATCAAAACAAGAAGCCGCATCACCAGGCATCAAGGAAATGTAATGAAAAATAGGCTATAATGAAAAATACATGCATATATTTTGGCACATCATACAAGCTACAAAAGTAGACTATTATTATAAGCAGTAGCAGGACATTCTCAATGGGGTAAAAATGGTGTTGTATGTCAGCAGAAAGCTGTATTGGCACATTGAAGACTGGTTTTGTGTGTTTTGGTGTGAAAGAGTGCTTCAGTTTAAAAAATGCTCATCAATACAAAAGCAGTAAAAAGTTCAATACACTGCATCAGCTTCAGCATACTCCCTGATCTCAGGGACATACGTTTTCGGTTTTCTATTGCCGTAGCCACGAGTGACGCCCTTGACCCTGGCTAGCCATGCCTCCCGCTGCTGTTTCTCCAACTCCTGCCGTCTCAGACGATCTCCCTCCTGAAAGCTGTCGAGGATCTCGTCTCGGTGACGCTCCACTTGTTCATACGTCAGCAAGCGGAAGTTGGCGTGTGTTCGCATGGGATCGTTGAACTTTGAAACATTGCCAACCCTAGACTTGACGATGGAGTTATGTAGCTCAGCCTGTTGGACAGCTCGGTGCTGTCTGAGGACCTCAAGCTTCTCCTTCATGTCCTTCGAGTACATCATCATTGGGACCTGGCTGGAGCCCACAGATGAGGTCTTCAGGCCGCCCTGTGTGGTTACTTTCCTCAAGCCTGTGTCTGAAGTGGAGGAGCGTGCTGCAGATACAGAGCTCGCGGCGGTGCCGGGCCTCGCTTTCAGAATAGCAGCACTCTTGGGTCTTGTTTTGTCCAAGGTAGCAGATTTGCCAGGATTAGGGCCTCTTACCACCGTCGCTGTATGGGGACGAATTAGTTTGGCTCTTGGGATAGAAGACTTGACAGCAGAACTATGTAAACTGAGTGCTGGCTTTGTGTCAATTTCCTTGGAAGCAAATTCTGTGACGATGACAGTGGTTTCAGGCGGTGGTATGTCTTCAGCTAGGGTTCTGCCTTTAGAGGTCTTGGATCCAGTGGATATCTTGGATTCCACTTCAGCATCTTCTCCTGCCTCTAGGATATCCTCTGTCCAGAACTGCTCCAGTGCCAGTTCATCCACTGGTACCTTGGTTCTGGGGTCTACTCTGCCAGGGGAGGAGGCCGGTCGTCCCAGTCGGCGAGCAAGCTGCAGCTCTTGCTCCCTGCGATTGCTCTCCATGTTCCTGGAAGCTTCAGTTGGTTTGGCGTTTGTGTGGATAGAGTTGACGGCAAGATATATGAAGTCTGGAGGGACGACTTCTCCCTTGGCTCTGATCTGTGACCTGAGAAGTGACTTGGTGTCGGGCAGGGACATTTCTTTCTCCTGTGGAGGGAGAGGAGTTTCAAAAGCCCAGGAGACTCGTCTGCGAAGGTCATTGGAATCAGGCTCTGTGATGTCACTGTCCGTGTCAGGCGCTTTGATCTGAACAATGGGATTTGATGTTGGGCGTGTCAAAGATTTTGTGGAATTTGGTCTTGATGGTTTCTCTGATGTTGTTGCTGCTGAGTGTCCATTGCTGGTTGTTTTAAAGCTATGACTGGATGTTCCCCTTCTCACATTTGATGTTCGTGTGCTGAAACGGGAATATGCAGACTGTGAATTTTGTGATTTGCTTGTGGAATAATCACTCATGGCCGTCCTGTTTCGTTCAAGCCTTCCACTGGCACTCTGGATTCTCTTGGCCTTGTCCATGCTCTGTTTACTCAGGGATTTGGCACTGTGGGGGATTTGTCCAGATTGCCTGAGGTGGCGGTACCGGGCAGTGTCAGACTTCGGTCGATTGTCGTCATGTGTGAGGATCTTCTGGTTGGTGGCTCCTGCTGTGCGCATGCGCTGGGCACGGACGTACGGGTATGGCTGGGGACGAACTGGGGCATCTGAATACTTGCTGTACTGGACTAGAGGCGGCATCTTGTCATTTTCCAACATGTAGTCATAGTCCACTGGCTCAAAGTTCAATACCAACAAGTTGCGACTGGTGTTGATTGTGATCCTGTTAAAAGAATAGACATAGGTAGTATTCTTACAACTAGACTCATGAAGGGAATGTATGACCATTTCATGCGAACTTGTCAGAACGAAAAGTGCATCAATGTACTTTCATTTTAATTTACTCACGTATTGCCAATGGCCGTCAGCTGCATGATGGGATCACTACGACTGTTACCCCGCATGATGCGTAGACACTGGCCGTTGAGAATGTTCCATATACGTAGCTTGCCATCAGCAGAGCCGGTGATCACTCTCAGGTACATAAACTCCAGACACAATACCTCTCTGTAAAAAAAGCAAATAACTGAACTGACATCAAAACTCCATGAGTAGAAGACATATTGATGTCATCTCGGTACCATATGTCATCAATAATTCATATTAACGTTTTTCCATGGTGTCTATGCACTAACTTTGGATGTCTGAGGGCTGACAGACAACGAGAATGGTTGCCTTGGGAACTCCAGGCCAGTGCATAGCCATCCTTGCTAGCTGAAACGATGTGCCAGCTGTCAAACTTGACATCTGTGACAGGAGCATGGTGCCCTGACAGCCTCTGATGGACAAAACAAGTATTAAATTTTAATGAGTGTTCAAGGCACACACATGTACATGTACACTATTTGATGGGGAAATGTTGGTATTAATAGATACAGCCACCGTCAGTGTCCATAAGAACGAATTTCATCATTACCTTTATGATTTGTCCTGACTTTAGGTCCCAGACTTTGACACGTCCCCCCTCACAGCCGCTGACAACGATCTCCGGTAGAGGATCCTCTCCCATGGCGACGGCCGTGATGGCGTGGCGGTGCTTGAATGTTCTGATGCACTTGCCTGTCTCCATCAGCCACACCTTACACATGTGGTCCTTTGCCCCGGACACAATCTTGTTGCCACAGATCTTCAGACACTGGACGGTGTCTCGATGTCCACGAAATATCTTCTCACACTTCCCGGTGACAAGCGACCATTTCCTGCAAGAATTTGATTTATGTTTCTCGATGTGTGAATGTTAACACCATTACCCAAATCCATGATGATCAATTTACCTATACAAGAGAAGGATGGTACTAGAGAAGGAAGGAGTAAATAAATCAGTACTCTGTGTACATAAATTAAATATTACCATAAACAAATAATACACGGACATTTATTTTACAACCAGACCCTCAGCTGTACCTGATACTGGTGTCATAACTGCCACTGAGCACATAATTATGTCGTCTACAGAGTGCCACACATCGTACAGAGCCTGCATGGCCAGATGCTACCGGGGGCTGCTCCTGTCCTGTCTCCATGTTCAAAAAGCGAACCTTGCGGTCCTGGGAGCCCACAGCCATCAGGTTACTGCCGTCTGCATCCACAACGCGTGCTGTGTCTGTCCTATATAGTGCAAATTGGCCCCATTTTATATAAATACTCTTCAATATACCTTCAACGTAATATAGACATAATATACTTTTTGAGAGATACACTGTTATGATTCCATTATCACCACAAATTAAATCCACTAAAAATGTCTGTTTTGACAGGCATTCCTACTTGTATTGCATGGTTATGAGTACGTACTGGTCAGTGAGCACCATGACATTGTACGCCCCGCAGTAGACGTTGCGCTCCTCCATGATGATTTTACGTGTGGAGTAGCCACTGTACGCTGTGCTGAAGCTCACTTCGCTCTTGTACGTGGTCTGGATGACGTCCTCCCCTGTCCGAATCGCGTCCCATGACCCTCGCTCGATGTTTGGGACAGCGACATCCACATCCTTGGCAAACAGGGGATTGCAACCCTGGGCAGAGGCTCCCTGCAGACAAATAATACTCGTAAAAGGGTTACCAATTTGTCAATATTTATGGGGGTATCAGGAAACGGAGATACAGTCAGGAATACTAATAATACAGATACAGAAGTATGTATTCTATATCTTTTTTGAATGCCAAGTAAGATTACGTGTATCTGAGTTTATTATATGTATTTGTATCATATCTAGAGCCTCACATAAAACATTTATAATTATGCCTTCTGGCAGCCAATTCATGAATCACATAAATCATTTAGTATTATTTACGTAGAACTGAACCTCCAAAACTTTAGAAGTATCTATGATTAGTCGAACAAAAATCAAACACAACCTAAAGAACTTTACAGAAGTGAAGTTTGAAAAACTTATCAATGATATTGAGACTTACCTCAATTAGGGACTGAATTTGATATCACAGAAGTATCAAAAGTTTTAACCTAACTTTTATTTTCATAATATGCATACTTACCTCTGACACTGGGGTGCCATTAGTAGGCAGCACTCATTCGCCAACCGCACGATAATTGCAGGTGACCTGAGGAGATTTTGCCGCGGTGCGGTTACACCTATGTACCTGGTGGAACTGCATGTGGTTACACGTATGTCAGTTAACTCTGTGCGGAGTCGGCCAGACCACTCTAGGAGTCCACCATGACATTGTGAAGGCCTTGGATAATGTAATGACCAAGCGAGACCACAGATCTACCCAAGGGCATGTGTGAGGAGAACAGACTGATAGCCAAGTCAAATTTGAGTTTTAATAAAAATAGTGGTTTATGACGGAGGAATGCATCACTGAGTGAGGAGTAGCGGTCCTCTCTAATTTCAGGCTTGGGGATGAGGTCTGGGTAAGCGTCGTGCACTTTGAAGTGAACTTAGGTGAAGGTATCCATGTCAAACCAGGTCTAGGCCTTGGAGACGAAGTGTCTGTAGATCTAGCTGGACTGGCTTCATGTGGATACTTGGCTGGGGGAAGCACCACGGGCTCTGGCTGTAGACTGAGCAAGTTGCTCCTGAACTGGTCAACTGGTCAAGCTCGAAACTGTTTCGGGACCTGCAAGAAGAGAAATCTACTGAGGTGTCTTCCACAGACCGATCGCATTCTGAGCGACTGGATCAATCTGAGGATCAACTGTATCTGGACGATCTCTGCTGAGATGGTATCGATGGTTGACCTGGTCATCACCGACTTCCTTGTAGTCCCGGTCTAAATGGCTGGCATGCTCAGAACGGTGATCCCATGTGGAATGAGAGTCCCAGTCCAGGTGCTCACCGTAGACACGGTCATAGTTAAGGTGAGACAAATAACAGTCATGTGCACGATCTAGGATGTCACCCTTATCATGTGTAGGAGTAGCGTAAAAGTAGTCATCATGGACAGTCCCCGCAGGATGAGTCTGGTCGAAGGACAACTCAGTTGGATGACTACGGTCCACTCTGCGGCTCGGGTGGGAATCCAGTGGGCGGTCGGCCTGGCCAGTCCCAGACACCAGTCTTCTTCACACTGGGACGAAGCAGCTCCGATGGATGGTCGGTTCGGGCGGTGCCAATGAGCTCGGTCGACTCCACATTCCATTTAGGAAGGCTTCGACAGATAATCAACCTGGATGATATCAACAAAACAGTCAAATCCACAGTTTGTACAGAAAGACTTTGTTGGACAGTTGGTCTGGACAATCTCTGACAAACCATAAATTATGGTTGCGGCGGCGGTCACAGTCAACCCTGTTGATGGCACAGTGTGGCTCCTCAGTTACACTATCCACAAACATGTTGGCCAATGGTAGGAAGAGGACAACTGGACTCCCTCTGTAGGCTGGACATAGGCGAATTTGGGTAGTCTGGACTTGGAGCATATCCCCTAGCCTCAAAAAGCTGCGGTTTCGAGTTCGTACAGTTGGACCCGGCAGCTTGTGAGCGGGAATCCGCCACTGACAAGTCTGCAGGGAGGTCGTCATCAGAAAACAAGCTCCAGAGAGGGCAGGCTAAAGAAAAGCAGGTAGACTGCACAGGTCTGGAACTGGGCTGATTGCTCTCTTAAAAGACGTTAGTTATGAGGACAATCTTCTGAACGGTCACTGTAGAAGGCCAGACATGTGAGTAACTGTAGATTGCAAGTTACTCATATCATATGTGTCTCAGAAAACTTGAGGGACGAAAAGGAAGAATCCATGAAATGTCGGTCTGTAGATCTGAGATTTTGCCTTTTTGCAAACCATCTACATACGGCATCGATCTATCTCCTCAAACCTGTAGTCAGACCAGTCTACACAAACAAGGCAGCGAGTGTCGACTGAATAGGCGAAACCACAACAAGTTAGACATCTGGTGTGAGGATCAACACCTGCTGGAACTAAAAAGTGCCGACACTTGACATATTTTCTGGTTTGTTTCTCCATGTTGAACACCCCAAAACTCTGAAATCAAACTCCAAAATAGCACTTAGGAAAGTGAGATCAGAATCAAAGTAGTTGTTGATGAGTGTTCGCCAAAAATAAAAGTTAACTAAGGAGGCAGTGGATGGGCTGATGACGTAATATCACTAATATGCACAGGGAGTGAACTGACATGTGTGCTATTACCTGTATTTACACCAGGTACGTGCTTACTTACACTGAGAGTAACTGCACCACGGTAAAATCATTTCTTTTTAGGTCACCCGCATTTTATGTGTGCAGTGCAGTCAGCAAATATGCGAACAAGCGCTGCCTAGCAAAGGTACCCCAGAGTCAGATGTAAATATCGCTTAGCATAACAATATAATTTGCAAATCAAAATTTCAATACATGAACAAACAACAAAATTACATGGTGTCATACCCATTGTTGATTGGTAACAAGACATGCATGTTTGTGCTGCCAAAGAAAAATATCCTTACTTCATTATAAGGTTCAAATAGGGCAAATATAAATAATATTTTATTGTTGTTTTTGGTGAAACAAAAATGATGATGTAATGTAAAAGACCCACAAAAAGATCTACTAGTGATCATATGAACATAATTATGTTAGTAGGTTTTGGCATCTTCTGCAATGGTTAATTTTGATGAATTTAGGCTTATTACTATAATACTGAGTATGACTTTGTAATCTTTGAAAATACACTTACACTAATTCCAAGTACTGACAGGAGAAAACTGACCTCATAATAAGATTGTAGTAATTAACTTGTTTGCCAGCCCAGTTTGCCAATATCATGTATCTTGGTAACTATCTCTAAGCATGTAATTAAGGCGGGATGGCAGTTAGCTGGATTTATTGATCTTAATCAGTTCACACGGTGCTGTCACACACAGGTTTTCGGTTGCCAAATTAAAATCAAGTTTCCTTGTGAAGGCTGTGCAGATATCACGGCAATCAAGGAAGCTTGAGTCCATACTGAGACATGCCAAGCGGTGTTTGGTGGCACCCAAAAGACACATTCTGCAAACATCTCACGAACAGACAATCAATAAAAGTATTGATCGTGACTGTGCATATGAATAACAGTTTGTGTGTGTTTTGGACACTTACACAAGTTTGTTTGGTCATTTACCTGTCTGTTGGAATGAAAGATTTAGAGTGATCAAATGTTGTTGGACATTTTCGCGTTTCAGGCATACTGGATTGAATGTTCAAATATTTTTAACTTCCTTTGCGGAAAAATCTTTGCAGATCAGGAGTACATGTATCTATAATTTTAGCTTAGCTGAAAAATAACCTTCCTGTTCCCAAGTCTTAAACCAAACAATGATATTAATATCATGACACTGAGGCTTTGTGGTCGTTCATCCAAATGTGTTTGCTACCCAAGAGTTGGATCATATATTTGCCTATAGTGTGACACATGTTCTAGTCTGTAGACAAACATTTACACTAACAACAAAGCATATTTGTATGTACAATATTGTGTACAATATGTAGGTCGGTAGACTCAGTATGTATATAGAGTTTGAGATCAAACAATATCAAGATCTGATAATGGGGATAGGACAATGAAAAATGTCTATTAAATAGCCATGCTGAAGTTGCTACTAATAGTGTCGGAAAGAAAGTGTGTGAATAATATTTAATTGATTTCCTTTAATCAATTAAATTTATCGAAAAAAATAATCAGCCACTTAGGCACTCACCATTATCCAAACCAGAAACACATCACATCAACACAGTTTGCAACATTATAATTCCAGGTACGGGGTACCAGTACGCCAGAAATTTGTTCAAATCTAAAATAGACCATACCAAAATCTCATACCAACCTGCATCAACATAACCTCCTCCCGAACTTGTTGGTTGACGGAGAACTCTTTCTGGACCTCTTCTGCCATCAGTCGCCAGTGTTGGCTAACACAGACACAGTTAAACAGCGTCACACGATCCAGAAACCCTAAAATGTACTTGGACAGATGAACTGGGAGACTCCTGATGAAGTCTTTATACTTTGCCACTCCTGCATAACCTTTAGCTGATCCTGGTACCACCAAACATGTGGGATCCAAAGAAGATCCTGAATCACCGAACCAATCATCATCACTGTCATCATTGATAATTTCCACTTCAAATTGGGAATCCAGTCGAGATGCATGGTTTTTGGACTGGAATGTCACAGATGTTTGTCTTGACACATTCTGACTTTCTCTGTTGAATGGATTTTGTTTGATGTTTGAATATTGCGAACAAACTGTAGACAGCAGATCCAGTTCTGGGTGATCGCCAGACTCGTAGGTATACTCGGTAGATGCGACAGATGTCTCTTCATAGTTATCTGAAAGAAGAATAGATGTAGATACTGATAGCTCATGAATGTACACTCCAGTTCACAATGAACTTCACGTACTGCGGAACAATGTGATGAAGAAAGCAATTTGGTATTTATTATTGGAAGTACCTTTAGGAACGAATGCTTTCTGTTCTGGAACTAGTAGTGTCCTTGCTTGTGTGCCAATAATATGCAGTAAATGGGCCTCACACCATTGGAAGATGCTCAGGAGGAAATTAGATTTGGTCCAGTACTTTGCTTGCTCAAACCAAAACCAGGTTTCTGCAATGTTCTTTTCCAGTTCTACGGGGCACAATGCCCTATCACCACTCATCGTAGCTCTGTCAGTTGACAAGCTTGGGGTGGTTCTTGTCCTGGCATATGTGAAGTCCTTGCACAGTAGCGGTTGCAGTAGGCTGATAACATACTGCAACAGGTCCACACTGTGGAGACGCTTAACTAGTCCCAAAGTGAATCTCTGTTGTGATTTGTCACCTGCTCTCATGAACCATGTTCTAGTTGCCGCCAGCTGTTTGCTGAGCCGGCAAACTTCACAAGCACCACATGAGCTCGTTTTGGTATCATGAGTACATCTCAGTGAAGGTGCCTTTCCCAAGTTGAACTCGAATGTCTCCAGACTTTGATCCGGATGCTTCATGCTGCACAGCATTTGACAGTCAATTCACAGTGGACAACATTTCTGTAAACTGGTAAAATAGAACAATATCATGCATCACACCTTAACTAGACTCTATATCTGTATTCAGGAGGTGTTAACCTACATCCGTAAACATGTACATGCATTTATTTTGCAGCAACAATGGCCTGAATAGAGGTCAGGTACATGTTTTCAGGAGATCTATATCTACCAAATAAAAAATTACATAGTCTGATTGTTTATATTGAAAATGTGAAACCTTTGATTTTATAGGCAATCAGACTAGATATAGATCTAATATACATAGTTTAAAACCAGTTCTCAATGTCACTCACTTACTTAAATGTACGCGTTTTCAGCTGGGGTTACCATCGGACTGCCTCTGATCAATTAATTAGTGTCTACACATCAGTCATGACACGAGCTGTCATCCTCAAGCCTTTGAGCAAATCAGTCGATCGCGTCCGTGTCACCATGGTCCCCAGGTCTCGGTGCGGTCGATATATCTGGGCCGCGAGTTTTGGATGTCTTGCTTGATGAAATTCTAAATCATTTTAGATTAGAGTTGTCCAAATCGATTCTCCATCACCTGAACTTGCTGAAGACGACAACTTGGACGTTTAGGTAAAATTCAGTATAAACAATATCAAGAAGCTACTGTCGTGCTGCAGGCATGTTTTAGCACGCTGTTGTGACGCAAACAGTCTTCAAAATTCGCGGGGAAATTCAACGAGAAAAACCGAGAGTTGTCAACACCGACAGTAGTGGGCGATATTACCAGAATTATATGGAACATGGGAAGTTTATGGCGACACACTCAATCATAGCGAGTGAGTACGATCGCATTTATTAAAGAATGGCTAAAAGTGATATTTTAACACAGACAGGGCCTGATCTTATAAAACCATGCTGGAATGTGAATGAAAATTACTGCATAATATTTTTTTTCTTCGAGCAGACAGGAAGTTGCTGATTTGTCCCAAGCAACCAGCAGTTCCCGGATGTTGATTGAAAATGGAGGATGACAGCTGAAAATCGTACGTAAACATTACAGGAGTTTAGTAGTTTAGGTGCCTTCAGGGGGTAAGAGTCACTCGACAAGTTACTTCTATTTTATGAATATCATACACACAAATAGTCAGGTGGCTCAGAAACGGGGAATAACTTATAAGATCCCAACAGTCAACAGGGAACAGTCAGCTGAGTGTTGCTGAAGTCTGAAGCCTGCAGAGATTCAGTCATTCACTCATGTGCATGATCTGATGATTGCCATAAATATTCAATGGACTCTAGTGGAGTAGTTAGTGAATACTGGGTCACATTACTGGTGACTGAGGCTACTCATGATAGATCTACTTGATAAGTCTCACTTGATAAGTCTCAAAGATCTAGATATATCTAGGATCTCTTTTGTGACTAGGCCTATCATATGCTGAGTGTTTACTGCATGATCATCAAGACATCTGCATGTGCACTGTTACTGTACATGTTACTCTGTTCACAGACTGTAGTCCCATCACAAAATGCGAGCTGCGTATTGCGACTTGCGAGCTGGTCAGAAAAGAAACGAGAAATGATAACTAAAATTCTGTCGTAAACGATGGTTTAATACGAAAAAAGGAAACTCTCATTACGACATGCGACCTGAGTCCAATGTATTGGACCCTTCAAGCTATATGGTCGGGAACTAAGTTTTCGCCGGAACAAAGATTTCATGGTATTTTACATTTTCATGCTGTTAAACTAGTAACTATCGTCCGATAAACGTTTTTATACACAAAACGTAAACTGGCTTGCTTTCCTGTGATTTTGGAAGGATCATGAGGAATATTTTTAATATTTTTAATTGATGTTGAATATGAGTTTTGACATGTGTAGTTCACATAATACATCTAATCGTATCACTGTACATATCAACGGGCATTGAAATTGATAGGCTTCCTAACCGATTTTATCAAAACGTGCACGTTACTGCAAATTATAACATATATAAATAATAAATCAAGATGAATTTGACAGAATATTCACAGAATTGACATATCTTCGATAGTTAGCTAGGTTTTAGCAGAATTTTTTTTTCCTTTCTTCACCACCGTTTTGGTTTCCGACCGATAACTTTAGTTTGCCTCTATGTATTTTCGCCAAATCTTCAGCATTGGTCAGACATATTATGTGGAAAAACCCTATTGTTTTTCGGCCAGATCAATTGATGATTGTTTGAAAGTCTGAAAATCATCAAACAAATTTTGAATTTTAGCCCCTCTGCCTGGGTCCTCTAATGTCTGACAGGTCCTTTGTGGACTGATTGTGGTCTGATACATATGATTTTGCTGCAGCTCTACCAAATTTTTGTTGTTGGATAGTCAAACTTGTGTTATGAGAATCACTGACCCGAAGAGCTACCGGTATATGCATTGTTTCATGATATTCTGTGACTACAACTAGTGCTGTCATCATCAAAATTTTGAAAACAAAGTATTATCAATTTAATGTAGATACTGTGTATCCAGATAATTTTGTATCCTTTAATTTTTGCGTTTTGATCAAGTGGACTTATTTGAGTCCTTTTAATTTTGCGTTTTTACTAGAAAAGAGGTATGGTGCAATGGCATTCAACACTTCTTTCCTATTAGTACCAGTAAATATGATCAATAAGAATCTCACTGATTATCGAGGCAAAAATTTCTGACGGCTGCTGCATTAAGAGAAATCATTGAGCCGCAAATTGAATAACGGCCCAGTGTTTTGGTGTAAATAACTATTTACCGCCCGGCTATCACGTGACATTTCATCCACATGTCATTTTGTGTTTATCGTACGCAAGTTAGGCATGTACACAGACGACGCTGTTTTCTGGCACATAATCTGGATTTATCTACTGTAAACTGTTTGTTTCAAGATCTGAGAAGTGGAACAGAGTTTGCAGGAATGTCCAGTCAGATAAATAGTGCTTGACGAAGACACAATTGGTGAAATGGTATAGATTGATCTAGCCTAAGTGACCCTGGTAAGGTGCAAGAACAACATATACTGGTACTAATAGTAATAATATGTTTTTGGCGGGCGTAGTGATTATTTACGGCCCAGCTCAGATTATTTTCAGCCCTCCATGGCACGCTCGGGCTGCAAATGAACCATGTCGGGCTGAAAATAATCTGAGGTGGGCCGTAAATAATCACTACGCCCTTCAAAAACATATTAATGTTATATTCACGTCCTCAATTTTTTTGCGATAAATTTGGCTCCATTAGCAAAATCAGCAAAAATAAAACGACATGAATAGTTTAGGGATTTACAGTACTATAATTGGTTTGATAGTCAGCTATGACATGAAAAATGCTTAAAGGAATGTAGATTTTATTCTTTTCTTTGCAGAGCAATCACTTAGATAATCAACACCATGTCTATTGATAGATCAAGGGTGAGTATATCTTTTGATTTCCCATACATCATAATATGAGTGAAGATGAAAGGTATTGCTCATGATTATTTTCTGTCAATAAACTACTACCAACTTAGTATAGGAATTGTACCTAATTTTACGATCAGTTCATTGTACTTAAATTGTGCAATAAAAACTTCTGGCAAAACAACTATTTGCTCAGCTTGAATGGAATACATGTTCATGCAGTTGGCTTATGACATTGACTTGCATCCACAGCGCATGTATCACTGAGTTGATATTCACATGTTATTGGAAATGTTCTGCTCTCTATCCACAGATGACAGAGACCCCAATGTTGTCTTGTAGCCAGACAAGGGGTCTCCCTGGGCTACCTCCGCTGCCTCCCTCCGAAACTGACCCCTCCTACCTGTACCAGGTAATGCAATGTCAATTAGGTAGTCAAGCATTACTTTACCAAGAGAAGATGCATACATATAAACAATTTAGAACATAAAAATGAACTTAGAATGAAAAAGATTACATGAATGTTTCACAGCTTGTGTGTGCCCTTGGTGCTGTTCAAATTTTATCGGACTGTTTTGTCAAATGATTATCAATCTGTTTTGAAGGTCGTACTCCGTCACAGTCAGCATCCACCTATAATGAAAGGCACATCATGGACACAAGCTGCACCTTTCAAAGAACAAAAGTATCACAGAACACCCAGCGAGTCCATTGCCAACAACTACACACCCACTGCCAGTGATCTCAAGCTTAGAGATTTGCCAAAAGCACGCAGACGGGGCAAGTGTTCTCACTATTTATATATCATGTATATATATATATATTTGTTAACTTAATGTTTCAGTAATTTGAGTACATTTGTTATTTTGTTCATTCTATTATTTTGGCAGATGGTGCACAAAATAAGAAAACCCCACGTGGAGCAAAAAAAGCAAGGTACAGAACCAAAACATGTTGGAAGATGGGAAGTGATGAATCAATTAGTTTTTTTTAGACATGTGCAGAGATGGCTGAATACTGAATGGGCTGTGTGGTGTTCATGACACTTTTCAGATACTCCAATGACAATGATCAGGATATTCCAGAAGAGGAACTACCTCCTAGTCGACCTTTGACCCCAACAGAACAATTGACAATCATGAAGTGGATTGAAACAGAAGAGACACACAACACAGGAGAACCCACTGAACGCGACATGGAGGTATTTAGCTACAAAATTAATGTACTTTCATAAAACTTGCAGTAATTGTACACATGAAGTGTCCTTCATTAGCTGATCACGAGCAAATTATTGACAAACATTTCAAACTTTTGATTGATTTTTACAGAGGTATTACTACTACATTGAGAAAGGTATCAAGAAAGAGATGGTGGCTTCCCCTGAAGCTCACACGATGAAGAAGATAAAGACTCTGATCCCATCACAACTTTTGTCTGAGCCCAAGAGCTCGAGTTCACTGAGTACCCTAGAAGAGGAAGCGCTAGTCGACTACCAGTTCAGTGTGCGAAAAAGCATAGGTCAGTGTCAAAACAGCATTAATTTGATTGTGTAAAATTTTAGCATTCATCCAAAGGTTATTTTGTCCATGAATGAAGTGCATGCGTACAATTAAATTATATAAATATGCTTTTGCAGTTGACTATGTTCTGAAGGATCCAGAAGAGAGAAGCAGACTTCATGTATCTTTGACACCAAAGCCGTTCCCTCAAAGGTACTAGTATAGACAGCCAATGCTCATAACTGTTCCTGTGATCATGTTATCTTGGTAAAAAATCTAGTAGCTCTATGTGTTTTATTACACAGCCACTATTGGTACCGGTAATGTCATTATAAAATCTTTTCAGAATCATTCGGGCTCCTGTACCATGGCATGAGATGTACAAACAGTGCAAGGAATTCAACCAAAGCCACTTGTTCATCACCAATCCCATGATGCATGTACTCCAGGATATCTGGGCAGAACAGTAAGTACATGCCT
Organism: Terebella lapidaria; assembly: GCA_949152475.1. Taxonomy (NCBI): domain Eukaryota; kingdom Metazoa; phylum Annelida; class Polychaeta; order Terebellida; family Terebellidae; genus Terebella; species Terebella lapidaria. The sequence continues at coordinate 78,443,893 of OX424555.1, forward strand.
TCTGATAGTCAGACTTCATTGGTGCATATCATCGATTGATTGGAATCAGGCTACATTTGGTATCGAATAATGTTGTTTCACAGGTTTGCTACCTTGCGTTTTGTAAATAAAGAAGCCTTGTTGGCTGAAGATCTCCCAAAACTACCATCTGAGTTTGAGGCTCTTGTCAAGAGACAGTGCTGGGACACACATGAGATTCTACGCAAAAGGTCAGCATGTGTTTGATATCATGAAAATAGTATTTGTATGGCAGTACTTTGTATTTGAAATTGCATTCATTGATTTCAAATGTTTATATTCATGCTATGTCACTCTGTCGCTACTTTCTTTAGCTGGATTCCAAAGTGTGCTAAGGCCTTCATTGACAAGACAGAGCTATGGCAGCACCTGGTGCCTCAGAACGACACAGACTCCACTGAGCTGGTGCAGGAGTTCTTCTCCAGTGTGGCCTCGGTCATGTCCAACCAGCTCCGACAGATGGTCATCGACTCTCTCGGGGAACTCCTAGACTTCCTCCAAATACACCAGGTACCTGGCACTGGTCACCTTTCGGTCTGTTTGAAATTATGGATTTGGTCTTCTACGTATATGTATAGCTGTGGAATATTGTTAGTTACACTGATGTTATGTTTTGTGTGTTTCTCCTGCAGAATGGCAATGACTTTGGTGAGGAGTTTGATGAGCTGCAGTACGTGATGAAGTCAATCATGGTCATCAAACTACAAGTGGAGGAACCCAAACCGACCTTCGACCCACCGTTCCGAGAGTGCAGGGACATCATCCTTCGCTGCTTCTCTGAGATCATCGAGAGCGCTGGTGGCTTGCCAAGGGTACAAACCATTGACATGCATGTCTTTGTTTGTTTCTTCCTGACAGACTTCTCATGATAGCTTTAGTTAATGACAGAAGGTGTGCACTACTGATTAGGTACTGTCTGATAGTGTGATATTGGAGGTCACTGTTGCCTGCAGGTGGAGTGTGAGTTATTCCCAGACATGCGGGGCCAGCGACTGTTGCTACGGTCTGTGAAGCTTGACGAGGAGCTTGTGACGGGTTACATGGACAAGGCCATGGATGTCTTCAAGCTCAACACTGTCGGCCCACAGAAGTACCTCAACATCTACAAGAAGTACCACGACTTGCTTAACAACAAGGCTGAGCAAGAAGTCACTGCCTTCCTCAAGGAGAAACACTCCATCCAGGGCTTCAAGTCGGTATGTCACTCGTTTGCAATAGGTAAAGGTACTCAGAATATGATAATGTGAACATCTGCAGCATACATGGTGCAATGTATATAACTAGTGGTGTGTATGTAAATGCTCAGATATACAAGTACAAGTTCTTTTCAAATCATGCAGTACAAAGTACTAATCATCTTAGTGATTGTAAATATTTTACAAATGCATATCCATTGTTGCTTGCAGTTTCTTGCCAGTCTTCTAATACATGCATATGTTGATGATTTCCTTGACTAATTATTCATTGTACATAGTCAAAATTATGCACATGAAAACATTAATACGACTGCAATTACATGTAAGAGATGTCATCCTTCTGCCCAAATCGAAGTCAAAGTTTAATTTGAAAATTTCTGTTTATGTCAGACACTTGAGGAAAAACTGAACAAAATGAATGAAATGTACCAATGGATGGGTGTGGTGAGTTTGACCTTGATGACCTTCATGGTCCAGGAGATTGAGGTCATGCTTTTGTTCCAGTATCTTTGTCATGCCATGTGAAACTGGCCAACCAGTTTGCCATTATTTGTGTTTCAATTATGTTTTGGGTATTTATCCACATTTCTTCATGAACTTATGGTCTAGTCACATGGAGAGTTGCACGCAGCCATGTCTTGTCCTGTAAACTTGACATAGTATCCTGCACGAGAACGAGGTCTTCTTTCCCTCAGGACTACAGATCTATATAGCACACGTTCATACTGGAGCAGATAGCTATGGAAAATGATGATCAGCATCTGACTATCACAAACGTCTGCTTGTTAGTTTGAAGTAAAATGATTTACTTATAAATGTCAAAAAGTTTGTGGAATCTTCAGGTGCTGATTAATCATATTTCCATCAATACATGTTTATCCTTTTCATCAAGAATGACCGGTAACAGACTGCATGGGTCATACCATATATACACCCCTGTTTCTGCGCATGTTATTTAATACAGTATACTTGCATGATGCATTTCTACTGTCTGGAGTATATCCATCTATTCTTCATCTCATTTTGAAATTTATAACATACAGGTACTGCGTCGCTGAATTAATAAACTTAGATAAGGACTTACCGTGGTAGTTGTAATTCATGAAGTGTACAAAACTATATACAAATACATAGGATTGTTACTTATATGATCAGTGCTGAATTTTCCATGCAGCTTTATACTGTGCTCACCTTTCCTTTCTGAATGTCTGTGCATGTCACAGTGTGTGTGTCTTGTACTCAGTTTTCATATTCACCTCATCGAACATTTCTCTTCTATTTTAGAAAATTGGTAGTTACCAGGAGCTGAAGGACGAGATAGCTGTGCTGCGGATCACAGTGCCGTTATCCATGTTCTGTCTGGACTGTATCCTCCTCAATGATGACCTGTGTGCCAGAGCTCAAAAACTCAAGGACAGACTTATCCAGTATGAGGTCGATGAGAACAGGGAACTCAACCGCAGGTCGGTAGCTGATCTTGCACTTAGTATAACTTCACAAAACTCAGGAATGAATATGTTTGCTGCTGTAATAACTATGATGGTTTCGCTATGATTTTGTATGTTGTGTTACAGTATATGTCGGCGTTATGATGAAATGTCAGAACGGGTCAATGAGCTTCCAGAGGACACAGAAGGATTAGTTCATCTACAGGATTACCTTAGAGAGGTGGGCAATCATTCAATAGAACTGAAACAAAGAACAGAAATACTGAAATCTAAAAATTGAAAAAAAAATTACTTTGATTCCTTATCCTACCTGACCAGTGTCAAGAGGTGACAGTTTTCAAACTGAAAGACGAGATAGACGAAGCAGCCAACCGTCTCATGTTCCTTCTGGATCACGCCACCATGCCATGTGAGCTAATAGCTAAAGTTTGACTCGAATGTTTAATGTCTCATACTATTTGTGGTTGGTGCTGTTTGAGGGGTCAAATGACCATTCTGACTATGATGTTGCAGTGGAGGACATCAAGCTGAACACGACGGTGTTCCACTGGCCGGACACAATCCAGACGGTGTTTGAACTCAGTCACACGCGGATCCTCAACCGCAGAGATCAGGTGGAGGACGACCTCCGCAAGCGTGTTGCCAATTTTGAGGAGAAACTCAACGAATATCAGAAAGAGATTGATTCTTTCAAGAAGAAAGAGGTAACTATGGAGCTGACATAGATTTTGCCATTTATTCTTCCTACCGGTATATTTTGGTTTATGCAACAGTAACAGTTATCAGTTATATGCATGGTACACCATCCACTTGCCCTGACAGCGGCAGTCGGACATGAAGAACAATGTGCAGCAGCTGACGAAGTTGAACGAGAACCTGGAGGCGGCTAGGGAGGAGCTTGAGACCATCAACGGCGAGGAGACGATGTTGGAGTGGGAGGCCACTGCCTTCCCCCAGCTCCAGCAGATGTTCCAAGCTAAGGACCCCTACGACAAACTCTGGAGCACCGCACTCAACTTCAGCGAGAAATACGACAAATGGATGAAAGGTGAGTGCGGGGGGAAGGCAGCAAGTGACAGATGATTTTTCTTGATGTCCTCTGCTACTTGCTAACCCTGAGCCCCAGCTTTAAATTTATATCTCAGTGAGATGCTTTCTTCACTCCAGGATCATTCCAAGACCTGAATGCTGAGGAGATTGATGCGGAGGTGTCGGACATGTGGCGTACCGTCTACAAGCTGACAAAGACGTTCGGTGACCTGCCTGGGCCTCGTAATGTGGCCAACTTGACAAAGAGGAGCATCGACTCCTTCAAGGACCATTTGCCACTGCTCAACACCATCTGCAACCCGGGCATCAGGGAGAGGCACTGGCAGCAGGTTACCACATAATTGGGAAATTTTACTCTACAGGAATCCAGAAGAATAGAAGTCAAACTTCATAGAACCTGATTTTTTTGGCACCAGTTTTTAAACTTCTTAACTTGTGTCTTTTCAGATGAGTGACATTGTGAACATGGATATACGCCCTCAACCAGAGACATCTATGGAAGACATGTTGTCGTACGGACTGACCAAATACCTAGACCAGTAAGTATAGAACACAATCTACTGATAAATATATTTCACATGGTTTTGTAGTTGTTTACACATCCGTTTAGGTTGTATTTGTAGACTCCAGTGGATTACATTATGTGTCTGATACATCAAAATGTATACATAAAGGTACTAACTGTATACGTTGCTTGGAACAGGCTGGAGGAGATCGGCGCAGCAGCAGCCAAGGAACATTCCCTAGAGAAGGCTCTTGCCAAGATGAAGTTCGAGTGGAAAGACATGTGCTTTGAGTTTGTTCCATACAGGGACTCGGTTAGTATATGGGAGTGTATGTCAATTTATTGGCATGCTCATGACATGTACAGGTTATAGTGGAATGTAATCAAACTACCACTTACACTTTGTTATTAATTCTCATCTAAGTATTCAGTACTATAGTTGACTTATACTCAAATGACCATAGATTTATTTAGATACCTATATAGGGTGTTATTTACATTGTATTATCCCCTAGATGGATATGAACATGTACTTGAATAGTCCTTAGAAAACATATCTATGTAGACTCGGTAATATTTAGTATTGCTATTGCATGTGTTTTAACATATGAATGTAATATTGTCATACATGTACCAGATAGTTTGATTTGAATCTGTTCAGTCCAGCGTAGTAGCCATAATTTAATGAGTATAGCCTGTAGATGAATGGTAAAGCATTTTTCAATAACTGGGTCTTGAGAACCATTGTAAGATATACGTGGAATCGATATTGAAAATATCAATAAGCAATCAATAGAGACCTGGTTGATTCATTCTGTTAGATTGGTCGTGAAGTGAGTACCGGTGTGAGATGAAATTTTTTGCATTTACTCTCTTCACTACTCGGTTGAGTTGTACATGCATTGCAAAAAGAAAGGTTTTATCCAAAAGCGTATTATATTCATAGTATATCATTTCAACAAAAGCTCACAAATTGTTTTTGGTAAGGTCTGTACACTTGCAAGCATTTGTATGTAATGTGCGTACATTGGGAATGAAAATGCATGGAATTCAGTGTTTATAGATCTACTTGTAATATTGCATGCATTCTTCGAGTGCTGTTAAATATAAATTAGTTTTTCATCTGCTATTTTATATTAACGTTTACCTTAGCCTGAATATGAGGTAAGTGTTATATGGTTCATTGCTGTTGTACTGTTTTGTTGTGGGTAGACATTTCAGGTCAAGTGTTGTCAATATGATTATGTGAGCTTTTTTTACAATGACTTTTTGAAGACCAATTCGGATTTGACTTGATTTTTACACTGCAAAATTTATCGTTTGGATTTGATAAGTCACACTGTACATGCACTCGCTGTTGTTAGTTTCAATATTGTTACGATTTAGTTCTGTATAATAATGAATATATATTATTGGTATACTTGTTGTGACTATATATAGTATCTTACCAGTTTGTATTAGGTTCTGTCATAAGTTGTGAGTATTGTGAGTATATGCCTGCATCAGTTTGTTATATTGATTGATGATTGTCATTTTTAGATTGGTACAACACCTACTAGTTTCTACCTTTAATGTTTACCTGTGACTGTAACTCCATCTACAGGGAATCTCGATCCTGTCAGCGATAGACGACATCCAGGTTCTGCTGGACGACCACATCATCAAGGCGCAGACAATGCGAGGCTCGCCGTTCATCAAGCCGTTTGAGCAGGAGATGAAGGACTGGGAGGAGAAGCTGGTCAGCATGCAGGACATCATGGACGCATGGCTCAAGGTACTCAAGTCATCCCAGTCGTTGCATATGTTCTTAACTTTTTTCGTCAAGATAACTCTATATTATAAGGAGAAACGCACTATACAGATTTACTCTCCTTTTCAATTTTGTGCTATTGTGTGTTTTGCCAGCAATGAAACATCATTTACACAGTGGATATTTCCTGATCTAATGCTGATTCTTGAGGAATATGCATGCTTGCTTTCTCGTTCTAACAACTACGTATTTCTGCTTTGTCCTGATCTCTTCAGCACTGTGTATAGTGTTGCTATGGGGCCTGGTGCTTCATTCAAGAGCATTTATATTGGTTTGTGCGATTTTATTAAGAAAACACGGCAGTTATAGAGAGTTCACTTTCACGAATTCCCATCCTCATAATACATGCAAAATAAAGTCACATTTGCAGTGTGGAAAGTCTCCAGTAGCATAGTATCCATGGTATCATAGTGTGTATGCATGGAACTGAACTTGTTTATGTCGGGTTAATTTACATTGGGCAATTGCAGTGAAAGTTGTAGGTCGTGAAAGTTTGCATTGCAATTATGAATGTTTTACAAAGGGAAAAACTACATGCATTATGAGATTAAACTTCACCAAATGTCTATTCCAATCTCATGAAAAATCAATGACTGCGATGTTTTGATGATAGATATCTTCCCCACATTCATCGCATTCAGAATGTCATATTCAGGGTTATGTACGTTGCTCGTTGTGCATACAGTGAACCCCAGCCTTTGTTTTACAGTGCCAGGCGACTTGGTTGTACCTGGAGCCTATCTTCAGTTCGGAGGACATCATGGCCCAGATGCCCGAGGAGGGTCGCAAGTTTGGTATCGTTGATGGCTACTGGAAGGACATAATGAGCGAGGCGGTGAAGGACACCCACTGTCTGGCAGCCACAGACCAGCCTGGGATGCTGAATCGCCTGACTGAGGCCAATGTACTTCTGGAAGAGATCCAGAAAGGCCTCAATGCCTATCTGGAGAAGAAACGACTCTTCTTCCCGAGGTAAGATAGAATGGATCACTGTGAATTACCTGAAATTTGTTGTATAGATTAGTGGACTTGAATTATTGGACTCAGAGGTCTGAAAACTTCATCAGATAATTTCGCTTGACAGATTTTTCTTCCTGTCCAATGACGAGTTGCTGGAAATCCTCTCTGAGACCAAGGATCCACTTCGCGTGCAGCCCCATCTCAAGAAGTGCTTTGAGGGTATTGCCAAGCTGGAGTTCACTGACCAGCAGGAGATTGTAGGAATGATTTCGTCTGAGAATGAAATTGTGCCATTTGTGCAAAAGATATACCCAGCCAAAGCCAAGGTTTGTGCTACATACAACAAGCCCCTGATTTTGAGTCTCACAGCATACAATGATAGTCATTCAGAAGATATCTACATTGGACATATGCTTTTGCGACTATTCAGGGTATGGTGGAGAAGTGGCTGATCCAGGTTGAGGACATGATGATTAGCAGTATCCGCCAGAAGATCTCCGAGGCAAACCAGGCATATGTGACGACACCTCGCGGTCGCTGGGTCCTGGACTGGCCAGGACAGGTGGTCCTCTGTGTCAGCTCCATCTACTGGACCTCCGAGGTCACCGAGGCCATGAAGTCCACCAGCGGCGTCCAGGTACGAAATATTTGACGAGCTCCTAAGTAAACTATTTCTTCTAAATGAACCATCAAATCAAGTTAAGTATTTGAAGCATCTAGTGTAGATGCTTTGAAATGATTATCCCCTGGTACATGTGGTTCCTATATATATACCTCAGCCTGTTTAATATTTGATGTGTTTATGAATACACTAACCAATATATGTGTGTACATGGCATCCTCTAGTGGATTCCGGTATGTGATGATTATGAATTGGTATATTTGCATTCTGCATGAGAAAGTTTTAGATGACAAACTTTGCATGAAGTTTTGTCACTTCAGTAATTTTAGTCATTTCTTCCTGTATTGGCACAAAAATCATCACCATTATTTCAGGTACATCCAGTCAATTGCTGTATCACAAAATATTAGTTTAATGCGGTCCTAATTTTGAAAAACAAAAATGATTGTGGAACAATCATTCTTGTGCTTCAGTACTATTGTTGGTGCACCAGCACTACGATGTATTTCACACAAAAAACTTGTGCAATTGTCATTATGTATAGATGTATTCTTCGGTGAATCTCCTTCCTCCAATTTGAAATACAATACATCTTTACGTTGCTATCTGACATGCCTGGCATTCACAAATACACTGGGATAACTTTGCTTGTGACTGCTGTTCTAGGACTACCTGACCAAATGTAACGAGCAGATTGCTCAGATCGTCGAATTAGTCCGAGGGAAATTGGAAAGTGGAGCGAGAGTTACCCTCGGAGCTCTCACAGTTCTCGACGTCCACGGTCAGTATCAAAACTGTAAAATTGCAAAATAATCAGATGAATATTGACCAGTGATCAAATTTGTCACGAGCGTAACATATTGTACGTGAGGAACTGGTGATCGTTACAGCTCGTGATGTGGTTGCCAGCATGGCTTCCAAGAACATTCGTAGCGCTAACGACTTTGAGTGGCTAAGTCAGCTCCGGTACTACTGGATGAAGGATGACTGCTACGTCCAGATGATCACTACAGAGCTTCGCTATGGTTACGAATATCTTGGTAACACACTTCGTCTGGTCATCACACCATTGACTGACAGATGTTACAGGTATGAGTTATAAATTATCTTCTTCAGTGGTTTTAATAATATTTTAACAGGCGTACTTGATCGTTTAGTACATATTCAGTCTATTTTCATAAGTCACAGTTGAAAACACTATATTGCTAACACAGGACGCTGATGGGAGCCTTGAAGCTGAACCTGGGAGGAGCTCCTGAGGGTCCCGCTGGTACTGGCAAGACGGAGACATGCAAGGATCTGGCCAAGGCCGTAGCCAAACAGGTCTGTGGCTAGTGGTGACTTCCTTACCTGATACCGTAGATCGACAGGTGATCTACTAGAATGTTTTACTTTGAGTGAACACGAATAAACATGTACCTGATCTGTTGCAGTGCGTGGTGTTCAACTGCTCGGATGGCTTGGACTTCAAGGCCATGGGTAAGTTCTTCAAGGGCTTGGCTCAGGCCGGAGCGTGGGCCTGCTTCGACGAGTTCAACCGTATCGAGTTGGAGGTGTTGTCCGTGGTCGCCCAGCAGATCCAGTGTATCCAGCAGGCCATCGGCGCCAGTCTCAAGACTTTCATGTTTGAGGGCACCAAGCTCAGCCTGGACCCAACCTGCACCATGTTCATCACCATGAACCCTGGCTACGCTGGAAGGCAGGAGCTGCCGGATAACCTCAAGGTAGCCTACTAATGACAGTTTGGTTCAAAGTCAGTAGGAATTCATGCTGTGGATTCATGTGTTTTGTGAGGTGTTGTGCTCATGTCAGTGTTGATCGCAGGTGCTGTTCCGTACGGTGGCTATGATGGTGCCAGACTATGCTCTCATTGGAGAAATCTCTCTCTATTCCATGGGATTTGTGGATGCCCGAAGGTGAGTCTGACTAATGAATGTAGCATGTTATTTGCCTGGTACTAACTGCTTGTTACTCTGACAACTGTTTCACTGTGTGAAATATTACGTGACTTTGTTTCTCGCAGTCTGGCCCGCAAGATTGTGGCCACATACCGGCTCTGCTCAGAACAGTTGTCGTCACAGCATCACTATGACTATGGTATGCGAGCCGTGAAGTCCGTGCTGACAGCTGCGGGGAATCTCAAACTGAAGCAACCCGATGAGTCGGAGTCAGTGCTTCTTCTCAAAGCCATCATGGATGTCAACTTGCCCAAGTTCTTGTCACAGGTTGGTCAAATATTTAACTAAAAACGTACAAGTGGAAGACGGTTCAAGCATGTATTAAATGTTGAATAAATCAGGCATTGTGTCTGAAGCAAGTTGAGTAGAAAATCCAATTTGAAATCACTGATGTCTCATAGGATGTGCCGCTGTTCGAGGGTATCATCTCGGACTTGTTCCCTGGCGTCAAGCTTCCTGAACCAGACTTTGGGGTCTTCTATGATGCTCTCAAGACCAACATCGCCAAGAGGAAGCTGCAGGCTGTGCCATGGTTCATTGACAAAATCGTGCAGGTAAGAACAAGTTCCTCCCGGTTTTTCCCTGGCTTATATGTGAAAGGTAAATAGCGATCTGTGGGATGATGTTCTGGACATGTCTTGTAATTATTACACATCCACACCACTTTCAGGTGTACGAGATGATTTTGGTGCGCCACGGTCTGATGATCGTGGGTGAGCCAATGGGCGGGAAGACTATGGCCTACCAAGTCCTGGCTGATGCCCTGGCTGACCTCCAGACATCCGGCCTGATGGAGGAGTACAAGGTCGTCTTCCGCATCATCAACCCCAAGTCAATGACCATGGGTCAGCTCTACGGACAGTTCGATCCTGTCTCGCACGAATGGAGTGACGGTTTGTAACTTTGACCTGTTGTGATTATCTTGCTGTTGAATATAGAGTTGAGAGCTTACGTGAATATTTATGTCCACACTTTGACCTCTATAATAAACACTCTTGGGTAATCTTACCTGGCTTTCAAAAAACATGACCTGATCTGCAGGAGTACTATCCAACACTTTCCGAGAGTATGCATCAAACCCCAACGATGACCGGAAGTGGATTATGTTTGATGGTCCTGTTGACGCTGTCTGGATTGAGAACATGAACACTGTACTGGACGATAACAAAAAGGTACACAACATAGCAAATGGGATAGGGATCCAATTTCAGTCACTATTACATGTCTAATTGTGATTATTCTTAAGTCTCCCATATGTCTGTGCTGTATCAACTGCTCTCCCCCTTACAGCTGTGTCTGATGAGCGGAGAGATCATACAGATGAGCAACAAGATGAACCTGATCTTTGAGCCGGCCGACCTGGAGCAGGCGTCGCCGGCCACGGTCAGCCGCTGTGGTATGATCTACCTCGAGCCTCATCAGCTCGGCTGGCGCCCCTTCATGGAGTCCTACATGCAGCATGAACTCCCAGACACCATCAACGAAGAGAACAGACAGATGATCAGCGACCTGTTTGACTGGCTCGTTGACCCTGTGCTTGATTTCCTGCGCCACGAGTGTAAGATGCTAATCAACACGTCCCCTATCCACTTGGTCTTCACCTTCCAGAGACTGTTCTCTGCCCTAATGGATGAGATTGCAAACTCCGGCAAGGACGGTCATGAGGAAGTCAGCGTTGCACACGTAAGGACACAGAATGATCAGGGAATTATATGGTTTCAAAATTTCCATATGACTACATTTTCGCACGATTGGTCTTTTGTGTAAGCATGTTGCCTGTACTCTCTCTGACAGATCACACTGTGGCTACAAGGTCTGTTCCTGTTCTCGCTGGTTTGGACAATCGGAGGAACCATCACAGGCGACAGCCGCAAAAAGTTTGATGTTTACTTCCGTAACCTGATCAGCGGAACAGATCCTGACCACCCTAAACCCAAGACTATCAGGCTTACCAAGGTACACGGTGCAGTCATTCTTAGAAAATGATGGTTCTGGGACTTCGTTGATTCTGTTCTTCTTCGATTGTTGACAGATGGCATCTTGTTCACAATAAATATGTTGGGTGTTTGCAGAACAACAGTTTCCCAGAGAGGAACACGATTTATGACTTCTGCTTTGAGAAGAAAGCAAGTGGGAGCTGGATAGATTGGATGGACACCATTGACAAATCCTCCAGCAACATCGCACCAGAGGCACAGGTAAATCTCAACACCTCACAAAGTGTTCATTCATTTAGTTCATGAACATTTGTTTGTGTATGAATGTATTGAGAGTTACGGTCCTTGTTCAACTAACAGTACTAACCAGATGAATACATGTACAAATTTTCTGTGTTTCTACATGTATATTGTCTTGCATAAGACAACATACATAACCATACTAACCCTGTGGTCTTACTCTGTGCTATAACCTGCCAGGGTGTAGACTCAGACAGTGACAGTGATCTGTCTGAGGCCGATGGTTATAGATACAGGAAAGAGAAAGCCAAGGTAGAATGCTTCTGAGAGTGTTGGTCACTGTCAAACTCCTAGAGGTTATGCATGTTTGACACCTCATTCATGCTACAAAGTCAAGATATGACAGTAATAATTAAGAGGAATCTATATTGAGACTGCAGTGATTGTTTTCATTAGAAGTTCATCACAATGTGCACATATGCTCTGATAATATGAGGCTTGTCACAAATCTTACAATTTGAAACTTAACTAGTTGACCTCAATATTCACGTATTCAATTCAATATGACATGCTCTATGTACACAACACGCTGGTATCAAACAACCGCCAGGAAGCAGAGAAAAATGTTACATACAAAAGTAGCGATGAGCTCTGGAACTTGGACTTGGCGGAGGTTGAGAAAGGGCAGAAGAGAATCCTACATTTGCGAAACTCTCGGTCCACACTCCTCCAGGTATCCGGACATGACCTGATGTCGTGTGGTGTCTTGTCTAGGTGGCTGCACAGATCTCAGTGGTACTTCATGCACAGGAGGAGATGTTGTGCCATCGTTTCATCTTCACATCACGTCCATCTGTGGACTTCGTTGTCGATCTGCTGAAAGTGACACACTTCTGCCAGATTCTTTTCATGGTGTTGTGCAGTTGTAGGAACATTGATTCTGTCGTCAATGACGAGCAATTAATGTCATTTGAGTATTGTTGTGAAACTGTTGAGATAGCCAAGAAAAAAGAATGATTATCATGCAAGTAGATGTCACAGAATCCACAGTGTATGCTGGGATGGTAAATCATATTACACATTTGTCATTGTACTACCATCAGAGATTTGATTAAAATGACGTAGATGTGGTTGTGCCGGTTGTATGCTTCAAACAGACTTACTCAAATGCTAAATGCTTTTGCGCATGCCAGCAGTGAGGCACCACCTATCATACAGTTTCTATGGTTACTGACACTACTCATCTCCCTTCTGCGTCAGGTGAGTGACCTGATCATCCCGACCAGTGAGACAGCCCGACAGATGTACTTCCTGAAGGCCTACCTCAGCCACGAGATCCCCATGATGTTTGTCGGCCCGACAGGCACCGGAAAGTCCGCCATTACCAACTCATACCTCATCAGTCTGCCCAAGGAAAGGTACTTCTACACTATGTACACACACGCTACAACTTGACAGTTTCGTATTCATATCAAATTCATTTGAGAAGTAAGAAATCTGGTGACTTAAATTTTGTTAACTTCGTTGAATTCTTATAATTCGTAAATATCACTAATTATCCAGTTTTGTAATCTCCTAACATTTTTTCTTCAAAGCTACATTCCGAACTGCGTGAACTTCTCTGCAAGAACATCAGCCAATCAGACGCAAGATATCATCATGTCCAAACTTGACAGGTCTGTAACTATGGCAACACTACCGCAGTCTGTTTCTTGTAGTAAATAACTCTATTCTAAATGTAACATGACATTTTGAGATATTGTTGTTAATGAATGTGCACACAGTTATGAACTTGATTATATAGTAATTGTTAGCTCATGGTGCACACAGATTTAAGTGTTGTAAGTTATAATGTTATAACATTGGCATGTAATGATGTGTACATGGTCAGTGTTTCATGGGATTACATCATGTATGTGTAGATTGAATTTGTGTATATTGTGATATTGTACATGGGATGTGGATGTTTGTAACCATGGTTACTATTGAATGTTTTGTGGACATAGCTGAACAAATACTTATGTACATGTATTGCACACTACACTACTTCTTAATACCGGTACCTCATGTTTTCACAGTGTATTTGTGTCAGTTAATTTATGGGAACTGGTAGTTAATGTTGGAACATAAATATTTTAATTCATTAACATGAGAATATGTCCTTAATTCACAAGACGAGGGGCAAATAAGCACATACCAGGAACAAGGTGGTAGATGTTTACATATAGATGTACCTTTTTCAAGCAGAGTGAACATTTTTTTCTCTGAGCTCACTGCTCAGAGTTTATTTGTGCCAGAATGTATGGGGCTTGAAATTTTCTCATATATGTTTGCCATTGCATGCCCTGACATTAAATATTGAGAGATGTCTTGGTATAGTCCAATATATACATGTGTGAAACAATGGAATGTTGCTGCGCTTGCTCTGTTTTCCATCATAATGCATGAAATGAGAGTTGTACAATAATTTCATTACCTTTATTTTGATTGGTGTTTTTTCATCCGCTTGGCAGCTTTTGCATGCAGAACCGAAATTTATATGTACTGATTGGATATTTATGAAATATCAAAGTTTTTTCAAATAATTCAAAGCCAATGGCATACCTGTAAAAAATTCCGATACAAGTGACCAAGTAAGGCTTTATGAGATGTTTGATTGCCTACTTCACCCTGCTGCAGGCGGCGGAAGGGTGTGTTCGGTCCACCGATGGGCAAGAAATGTGTGGTGTTTGTGGATGACCTCAACATGCCAGCCAAGGAGAAATACGGAGCACAGCCTCCCATCGAACTCCTTCGACAGTGGGTCAACCATGGCCACTGGTACGACAGGAAGGACACATCCAAGCTCTACCTAACCGACGTGGTAAGGTTTACTTCACGGCAGATCTTTGTATGAGGTGTAACTCACAAGAATATCATGGCTCTTGTCCAACTTACCATGATGATACCAAAACCTCTAGATGTGTACATTTGTTTGTTTCTGCAGCTGTTTGTAGGAGCAATGGGTCCTCCTGGTGGCGGCCGTAATGATATCAGCAGCCGGTTCACACGTCATCTACAAGTCGTGTCTATTGACGAGTTTGACGACAACACCATGGTCCGAATCTTCACATCCATCTCAGACTGGCACTTCAGCAAGGGATTTGATGCTGCATTCTCACGAATGGGGAAAGTGAGTGCCTGGGGAAATAAGTAAATAACAAAGCAAAGAATTGTAATGAGAAGTTTTCAAATTTTGAAGTCTTCAATTATTTTGAAGTCTTCCGAGGACTGCTCGATTCACCTATTTATAAAACTAATCTTTCAGATCATGGTGCAAGCGACTCTACAGGTTTACCAGGAGACTGTCAAAGGCTTCCTGCCCACTCCGTCCAAGTCCCACTATGTTTTTAACCTCCGAGACTTCTCACGTGTCATCAGGGGCGTGCTGCTCCTGCCGTCTTCACGCATGACGGAGAATGACAAACTCATCAAACTCTGGATCCACGAGATCTACCGTGTCTTTTACGACAGGCTGATTGAAGAGGCAGACAGGTGAGTCTGCAAACTGCTGGAAGAAAATACATCGCAAAATTGATACTCATCTCACTGAAGACAATTGGAATTTTTCCTCACTGCAAAGCTTTTTCACAATGGTTTCCTCATTCCAGAGAGAAATTCTTCAACATCGTGAAGGACGTCTGCCAGAACAATTTCAAGCTGAGCATAGACAAGGTCCTGTCACATCTGTCGCTGAGTGGCAAGGTCAAAGACGACGACATCCGAGGTCTCTTCTTCGGCGACTACATGAACCCAGACGGGGAGAAAGTGTATGACGAAGTCGCAGACTTCAAGGAACTGACCAAAGTCATGGAACAGTGCGTATGATCAACTCCTTAAGACACTTATCTGATTTCCATGGACAAAGATGTCTACTTGCTTTGCATCTCTCCAATGATTGCAGCAAAAGTTTGCGGAATATTCAATGTTTACTGCATGTGTATTTCAGTTACCTGGAGGAGTACAACATGATGAGCAAAGCTCCTATGAAGCTGGTCATGTTCAAGTTTGCCATAGAACACATCTCTCGAGTCAGCCGTGTACTCAAACAAGACAACGGCCATGCTCTGCTTGCTGGTCAGTCGCTAGTCGCTGGGACATCAGGCTGTCTATTTATGTGGTCAATATGTAGTCTTCTTGTTCATGTACAGCAAAAACTGTACATATAAAATTATAAATTCCCGACCATGAATTTGCACCTGCAGGTATTGGAGGCAGTGGACGACAGAGTGCAACAAAACTTGCAGCATTTATGGCCGACTATGATCTCTTCATGATTGAAATCACCAAAAACTACACAACCAATGAATGGAGGGAAGATCTCAAAAAGGTATATACCATTTGATATTTCTGACCATTATTGGAAGCGTGGCATGTAAATGCTTGTCATCGACAAATTTGACACTTGTTTCTGTAGCTGTTGATCAAGGCCGGCACGGAAGGAAAACCGACTGTCTTCCTATTTGCTGACAATCAAATCAAAGACGAGTCGTTTATGGAGGACATCAGCATGATCCTCAACACGGGCGACGTCCCAAACCTATACGCTGCTGATGAGAAGGCAGAGATCATTGAGAAAATGCAAACCGTGGCCAAGAACGAGGTGAGTGTGAGCTTGAGCCTGGCGGGCAGTTGGGGTTCGACCTGTGTGCTTGTGTGCGTGGCTTTCGTTAATCCATTAGTTTCTGCCAGTTTTTATTGGTATAGTACATGTATCTGCAAGTAACTTCCTATGGAATTGAGTTTTCAAACGTAAACATGAAAGTGTAGAGTAATTTCAGTGATATGACAAATAAATGCAATAATAAATGCATGTTGTCTACAAATAAATATTATGCAAGCTTGTGTAATCTTTTCTCGTGTGTGACATGTAACAAGTAGATGTGAGTCGGGTTGCTTGATTAGTTAACTTTTATATCTGACTTCATTAAGGAAACGCAAAAGGTGAAATAAGCAGCTTGTCTTCGTGGTGAAATGTGTTGTTTTGTGCGCAAATAATAGGATGTTGTTAGCTCGCATCAAGCTTGTAAATACATTGTATTGATGCACAACTTATCAATTTTCATTTTCAGTCGAATATATCCGTAAGATGCTTATAGATGTATCATAAATATATATATTCATATCATAGGACCAAATGATGATATATATATATGTAGGAAGTTCATGCCTAAATGTTTATATGTATGTACATGTGTATATTCATTCGATTAACATATAGTGCATGCATAGTAACTAACATACATGTAATAACATAACATTCCCATCACTGTGCAGCAAAAACAAAAGCCCTGATGTGTCCCATGACGTCCCCAAAGCCTGCCAAAATCCCCATCATCCCCAACCTGGATATATGTTTCATAATATGTATGTAAAAAATTTCATTGTAGGAGTGTTCACAATACATGTACAATATTTGTGGATAGTCGATGGTATACTGTAGTAACTACATTGTATCTCCAATAACCTACTAGTTATCTTCCAAGAAATGATACACCTCATTAAGTGTTTCACCAGTGTAAGTGTATTGAGTGAATGCACTGAATGGTGTAAGATTGTCTTTTGATTACATGTTCATGTAGCTGAACAACTATATAAATGCAGATATGTGAATGTGAATACAGACAAGAGTTAAATATATGCTAGTTGGTGCAATCATGCATTTCTGCAAAATCAAATTTGTCGAAATCGAAACTCGATAACTCACCAATTGTATATATTGTAAATTATATATTGTAAATCATCAATATCGCATTAATCAATATCGGGTGATGGTTCATAGCTGTCATGGGTCATGGAGCTTGTAAAAATATTATTTCTGGCTCATGGGTACGAGGAATTAAATGCATACTTCTGGGTGTCAGGGATACATGTATACTGGCATTCAGACAGAATAATACTGCACACAAATTGACAACTGACAAGTGTATTACACTGTGTCTCTCCTCAGCTCATATTGTGGATAAATTCATGTAAATATATTTAAATCTGAGATACTTTTAAATATTTGAGATATTAACAATACACTGTATAAAAGTTATACACACTGTAACAATAATGGTCAGCTTTCTTGTCAGCACTACATACAGTAACATTAGCACTGTACACTATACAATTGTTGGCGAAAAAGTATTAGTGTGATATCATGTAATTTTCAGGGAAGGAAGATCGAGGCAACACCGCTGTCGATGTACAACTTTTTCATCGAGCGAGTCAGGAAGAATCTCCACGTGGTTCTGGCCATGAGTCCCATCGGTGACGCTTTCCGAAACAGACTGCGCATGTTCCCCTCTCTCATCAACTGCTGCACCATTGACTGGTTCCAGGTGATGCTCTGACTGCAATCACTTTTGGGTTGCAGTGTTACTCTCAAGTAGTTGAGTCAACGCTAAACTTATCTGGTCCCTTATATTGTGTTAGTTACTGTATTTATTGCCATACCACTACCTCTATAATAAACTCTTTGGGTAATCTTACCTTGGCATTCAAAGAAGAGGAGAGAGAAATGAATGTCACAAGAATTTTCTCAAAATTCCTGACATCCATCTCGAACTCGAAATTGAAGGAAATTACTCTCACACATCTCAGATTCCCCGCGGTGTAGATGTGACGTCACACCGGTCATATGATTGACCTTAACCGCCATTAATTTGCTCCTCCATTGTTGGATGTGCAGCAAGTCTTGCTTTCGGCATTCAAAGTCGAATTTCTTCACGTCTACGATCGTCTTTAGGCTGTTCTTTGCACAGCTTTTTCTTCAGTAGATCGTTCTTTCGTTGTTAGACTAGCTTAGAGTTAGTGATTTGCGATTTTTTGGGAGGAAATGGTAAAGCCTCCCCAGGCCCCTTTCCTTCCCCCATTATCGCCCGTTTGTACTTCGATGTTTGATATGTTTCAGATATGAAGTGCATCGTTTGCAAACACTACCTTCCTAAGTGGGAGGCTCATAACGCCTGCTGGCAGTGTAGGGACACTGTTTATTGCCGTCCTTCAGCCACCTGTGAGTTATGCGCGGATTGGTCCATCGACGAGTGGAAACTCTGTCTTCAAGGCTTACGGGAGATTCAGGCCCGCAGGTTTGCTGGTTGCCCTACTCCCCCTTCCCCGTCAGATTCTGATAGCGCCAGGCCGCGTCCCAAGGCGTCTGAGGAACGCAAGCGGCGTTTAGATTTGCAGTTAACCAATGCTGTTTGTGCTGTAAGTTTTGATTTATCATTGTCATTTTCTTTCAGCCAGGTACGGGTCCCGGGAGCCGCGCGTTCGGCTCTCGGCACCCTAACTTCCCCACAACCTACGGGTTTGTGTGGCTCACTTTTGGCTCCCTCTCTACTGGCCCCTCGTTCTCATGCTTCTCTGGCTGAACGACCTGGGTTTCAGTGTCCGAGTGTGGTTTCGGGGTCTGCCGGTTCCGTCGGGCTCACGACGGTTCCCTGCGCCCGGGATCCCTCTGGACAGAGAGTGTTGTTTCCCCCTCCGGGTCGGGCTCCGGCCCCCGGGGCTGGGATTCAACCCAAGAGCCAGGGCGGATTTCGGTCCGGGTCCGTTACGCCAGTGTTTCGGCCGCCGGTTCCCGAGTTCCCGCCGGTAACTGGACCCCAGGCCGTGGCCCCTTTAGCCGTGGCCGGTAGGGACCGGGAGCCAATGGTTTTGAGCTGTCCAAACCCACGGGTTTCTGGGACCCCGTTGTTTCCAGGCTCACCCGTTTGTTCCGGTAATAATTCTGTTCATATTTTTCAGATTGCCGAGGATATTCAGGACGACTCCCCTCTCTCTTCCCTTCCCGTCTGCTCTTTTGCCTCGAGCCAGGGCATGATGTCGTTCGCCCAGGTAGCCCAGGGGTCCACTGGTCCGCCGGAGCCGCACGACTCTCCAGTCCAGGGGACTTCTCCTACTGTTCCGCCCGAGCAGCGCCTCAGGGGCGAACTGGAGGCTTTTCGGGCCGAGATGTTGGGACAGTGGCAACAGTTCCTGGCGAGGTTCCCTCCGCCACAACAGCCGCCACCTCCTCCTCCTTCTCCGTCTCTTCCCAGGGAAGACCCGCCCTCGGATGGGGAATCTTCTCCACCGGCTCAGCCGTTGCCTGGTCCTTCGGGTCTTACGCTGCCCCTGAAGCGTAAGGCCGAGTCCGACCAGGAGCTCGCTCAGTCCGAGTCCGATGACCCCTTGTCTTGGGGAGAGAAGCTGGACTTCGTGAAGAGGGTCCTCCCGGGTTTGTGGCCCGAAGAACATGCTCCGCCGCCAGTCAAGAAGGTCGCGAGATCTATGATATCGTCGGAGATGGAGCATCCACGGCCGTCGAAGGACGCCCTACGTTTTCCCCTCTCGGCTGGAGTCCGTGGCTCCATGCAGGAGCGAATCGAGGAGACGGTCAGGACGAACAAGACCGCGATAGGCGCCTTTCCTTCCCGTCCGTCTGTTACAGATTATTACACCTCGTCGGAGCTGGACGACAGGCCGACCACCTTGAGGAGGCACCACCCCCACTTTTCCTTCTTTAAGGAACCCAAGTCGGTGGACATTCCTTGGGGAGCGCTAGCCGAATTCCAGCATACCGTGCGGGTTGGTCTGGCCACAGACTCTGCCATGGATTGGCTTTCCATGGCCACCAAGAGAGCCATTTTACAGTGCCACGACCAAGTACTGAACAATCCGGATTTGGATCGGGATGAACTCGCGGAGGCCCTTCTCAGTTGCGCGTCCCTGGTGACCTCGATCGGCAAGGGCGTTGGTGATAAGGTTGCTCTAGACTCCCACGCACTCTGGGTGTCTGAGCTCTGGCGTCGTGACGCGTTCCTGTCCTCCCTGAGGTTCGAGGTTCCCGACCAGTTGATGTCGGACATGAGGGTCCTGCACCCGGTCATCCCCACCTCCGGGACTCCCACCTCCCTGCTCTTACCGGACCGTTCAGCGGACCTGCGTGAGGTGAAGAAGGAGGCGGACGAAAAGGCTGCGAAGTCTTCCACCTCCAACGCCCTCCTGAGCCAGTCCAAGTCTTTGGAACGGCTCACTCAGCAGATGGTGTCAGCTTTCAAGAAACCTCAGCCCCCTACACAGCAAGCCCAGCCGCAGCAGCAGCCAGGTCGTGGCCGCGGCAGGGCCCGAGGCAGGGCCTCTGGTCTGCCCTTTCGTGGGGCCCCTGCCGGCAGCACCCGAGGAGATCGCGGTCGAGGTCGAGGCCGTGGCCGTGGCGAGGCTCCCAAGCCCGCAGGGGAAAAGAAACCGGGTACGTATAGCTTCGGATTCCGGGCCGGATCCTTTGCTCGAGTGTCGAGAAGAGCTGCATGGTCAGCTCGTTTCGGTCGATATTCCTTCCTCAGACGAGCCCGTAGGAGCTCGTTTAATTCTGTTTTGGAAAGAGTGGGAGCGGCTCGGGGCTTGCCCCTGGGTCGTCTCGACGCTCCGTCGAGGATTCGGCCTGAAATTCGAGAAATTGCCACCGTTATCGCCCGTCCCAAGGGGTTTCACTCTTCCAAACGATCCAGAACGCCGCCGTGTTCTCCACGAGGAGATAACGGCGATGATCGAGAAACAAGCGATAGAACCTGCTCCCGGGGACACTCCCGGGTTCTACAGCGTGTTGTTTGTGGTTCCCAAAGCGTCGGGGGGTTGGAGACCAGTGATAGATCTTTCTCCGTTGAACAAGTTCTTAATCGTGCCGACGTTTTCCATGGAAACGCCGGAGCAAGTTCGTTCAGTCATGCCTCGCGATTCGTGGGTGGTAACGATCGATCTCAAAGATGCCTATTTCCATATTCCAATGAAACCTGCAGTTCGCAAATACCTGAGATTTCTCTATCTCGGCCGCGTATGGCAGTTTCGGGCGCTCCCGTTCGGATTATCGACAGCGCCGTGGATTTTCACCATGGTGGCTCGGGAAGTCCAGATTCTCGCCCACAAGCGGGGGATTTTTATCCACCAATATCTCGACGATTGGCTAATCCGGCACCATTGTCGCGAAACGCTGATCGTCCAAGCACAGTTTGTGGTAAATCTATGCTCACGGATGGGGTTCAAAATCAACCAAAAAAAAGTCCGACTTGTCACCGCGTCGAGACTTCGTCTTCTTGGGGTATCGTTATCAGACTACCTCAGAGACTGTGTTGCCGACGCTGGATCGTCAGTCAAAATTATCCGTGCTGTCAGAAGGCTTCCTTCGTCGCATTCCACAGACGGCCAGACGCTGGCAGTCCCTTCTCGGGATGCTGGCGTCCACGGAAAAGTTAGTTCCGTTGGGCCGCCTGCACATGCGGCCTATTCAGCGGCATCTACACTCTCAATGGTCCCAGGTCACGGGAGACAGATCCCAGCTCGTGCAGGTCTCTCCGGAAGTCGTTTCCCATCTGCAATGGTGGCTGGATCCCGTCAATCTGCTCCGAGGGTCGTCATTCCGCCGGCCGCTTCCATCCAGGCACGTATTTACGGATGCCAGTATGGACGGCTGGGGCGCTCACTGGGACGACAGCGAGGTCTCGGGCACCTGGTCTTCGTCTCAGCAGGAATGGCACATAAACCTGTTGGAACTGGAGGCCGTGTTCTTGGCTCTCAGGCATTGGGAAACACATTTCCTCAATCAGGCTGTGTTGGTGGCCACCGACAACTCCACCGTTGTCGCTTACATCAACAAGCAGGGCGG
Source organism: Terebella lapidaria (assembly GCA_949152475.1). Classification (NCBI taxonomy): domain Eukaryota; kingdom Metazoa; phylum Annelida; class Polychaeta; order Terebellida; family Terebellidae; genus Terebella; species Terebella lapidaria. The sequence continues at coordinate 78,466,309 of OX424555.1, forward strand.
TACGAAGTCCCAGTCGCTGTGCCAGGCCGCTATCGACCTCCTGCTCTGGTGTCACGACCGGGGTATTTCGCTTTTCGCGAGGCATATCCCTGGTCATATGAATGTTTGGGCGGACCGCCTCTCCCGGAGGGGCCAGGTCCAGGCCATGGAGTGGAGTCTTGCCCCCAGGGTATTCCAATCTCTCTGCGGCCTATGGGGCACGCCGATGGTCGATTTGTTTGCGACCCGGTGGAACCACAAACTTCCTTCGTTTGTGTCTCCCATTCCCGATCCCACGGCCATGTCAGTGGATGCGATGTCGACGTCCTGGGAGGGCATGTACGCGTATGCTTACCCCCCAGCGGTGTTGTTGGACAAGGTGATCGCCAAGTTTCGGACTCACCAGTGTCGCCTCCTGCTGATTGCTCCGTGTCTACCGCAGAGGTCGTGGTTCCCGGACCTTCTGGAGTTGATAGTAGACTTCCCTCGTCAGCTTCCGGATCGGTGGGACCTCCTCAAACAACCTCGCTCCAGCATGTTTCATCAGGCTCCCGCAAGTCTGAAGCTTCATGCCTGGATATTGTCGAGCGATGTTTCCGAAAGAAGGGATTTTCAAGGGAGGTGTCCGCTAGGATCGCCCGATCAAATCGAAAATCTTCTTTGGCAGTCTACCAATCGAAGTGGACTTCCTTCTGTGCTTGGTGTCGTCGCCGGAAGGTTAGTCCTTTCAGAGTCGATGCTCCCCTAATTTCCGAATTTCTTCTCGAAAAGTTCAATGAAGGGCGAGCTCCATCCACGATCGCGGGTTACCGTACGGCTATCGCGAAGACTCTAAAACCCAAACTTGGGATCGATTTTGGTCATGATCAAGGTTTGACTGCGTTGATTAATAGTTTCGAGATCGAAAGACCGAAAGCTAGGAACCCGGTTCCTGAGTGGGATCTATCGCTTGTTCTCAACGTCTTAAGAAAAGATCCGTTCGAACCCCTTGAGCGGGCCTCACTAAAGTTGCGGACGTTTAAGACGGTCTTCCTTTTGGCTCTGGCTTCCGGGAAGCGACGGAGTGAGCTTCACGCTCTGTCCTTTTCCAAAGTTAAGTGGAAGTCGGATGGCTCCTCGGTTCTCCTCGGAGTCATTCCCTCCTTTCTGGCCAAAACTCAATTAGCAGGTACGCCATTATTGAGCTTTTCCATTCCCGCCCTGACTCCTTCTCTGGGGTCGGGCCTGGAGGAAGACGCGAAGCTTTGTCCCGTGCGAGCCCTCCGCATCTACGTTAATCGTACGCGTGAGCTGCATCTCGGCAAGCGTTTGCTTTTCGTGTCCTATCTTAAGGATTTTCCAAATGATATCCGTCCTGCTACGATCTCATCTTGGATCAAGAAGTGTGTTAGATTTTGCTATGAAAAGTCACAGGCGAAAAAATCCACAGGTTTCAGAGTCAAAGCGCATGATGTGAGGGCTCTCGCGGCTTCACTTGCCTTTACAAATAAAGTGTCTCTGAATGATGTCATGTCTGCCTGTACCTGGAAATCTCATAACACATTCACTTCTTTCTATCTCAGGGAGTTAGCTTGGGAGGATGACTCCGGCCTCCAGCTTGGACGACTGGTGGCGGCGGAGCGTGTAGTCCAGCTGTAGATACCTGTAAATAGATCAGCACGCCTCTGTACAGATGCACCTGAGGTCGACTCCCAGGGGAGTTGCTCCTCTTCTTTGGCGAGGGAAATTTTTGTTCTTCTGCAAGAGGAAAGTCACCTCTGCAGAGCCCCTGCTCGTCTCCATGCATCTGAAGGTAATTCAGGCGTGTATTATGGTATAGTTGTAAATATCCTGTAAATATGTATTTTCGACTTAAAATTATAATTTAAAAGTAAAACACAATATTTACTACTTTCAATGGATATTTCCTACTCTCACACATCGGTGATGAAATTCCCGGGAGAGGGTTAAACCCACCTCCTTTGGTTATTCTGATATAACCCAAAGAGTTTATTATAGAGGTAGTGGTATGGCAATAAATAGGAAGTTTTAACTTGTTTAAAACCAGTATTTATTACATACCTACCTCTATAATAAACACGATTATTCTCCCTCCCGCCTCCCCTGCCTTAACCAGGTGGGCAAATTAATGGCGGTTAAGGTCAATCATATGACCGGTGTGACGTCACATCTACACCGCGGGGAATCTGAGATGTGTGAGAGTAATTTCCTTCAATTTCGAGTTCGAGATGGATGTCAGGAATTTTGAGAAAATTCTTGTGACATTCATTTCTCTCTCCTCTTCTTTGAATGCCAAGGTAAGATTACCCAAAGAGTTTATTATAGAGGTAGGTATGTAATAAATACTGGTTTTAAACAAGTTAAAACTTCCTATTTTGAGATTGTAGTGTGATTCTGCAATGTTTGATTCACTGTTCACATTATTGTGGTCCTGAGTTACAGTATATTACTGTCTGTCATCTGTCTAGGCCTGGCCAGAAGATGCCTTGGAGATGGTTGCTAACAAGTTCTTGGAGGATGTTGATTTGGAGGATGATGTCCGAACCGAGACTGTCATCATGTGCAAACACTTCCATGAAAGTGTCCGCCAGATGTCAGAGAAGTAAGTCCATGACCAATGTTAAGCATTTGCCTTTGATTATTGGCTTTTACCTAGGATAAACAGTCAGACCTATTACCAGTTAGTGGTTGGATTGAGCTTGATGAACTCCATCATAATGCCCTTCAGATTCTATGACATCCTGCGGCGTAAGAACTACGTGACTCCGACCTCGTACCTGGAGTTGATCCTGACCTTCAAGAAGCTGCTGGGGCAGAAACGCGACGAGATTCTGCTGCTGAAGCGTCGCTACGAGACTGGTCTGGAGAAGCTGGAGTTTGCTGAGACACAGGTGTCCATCATGCAGAAGGAACTCCAGGATCTACAGCCCGAGCTCGTCAAAACCTCGCAGGAAACCGACAAACTCATGATCACCATTGAACAGGAGACTGTAGAAGTCGAAGCCAAAAAGGAGGTAGGTTCCTCACTGGTTTAATTGACTGTGTATATATCAGTACCAGGATATTTTGAGTTTGATTCTTGATGTGTGTCACCTGTACATATTGCAAGATTTGTGCTATCTTGTGTCATAACACAGGTTGTAGCTGCGGACGAGGCTGTGGCCAATCAGGCGGCTGCAGAAGCCCAGAAAATCAAGGATGACTGTGAGAGCCAGCTTGCTGAGGCCATTCCTGCACTGGAGTCTGCCCTGTCTGCTCTCAACACACTGAAACCTGCTGACATCACTGAAGTCAGGGCCATGAAGGTAAATCATACAACCATGTAGTAGAAGACTATATGTAAGTATGTGGTAAATTATTGATCATTCCTCACCTATTTCTCAACAAATTGTGTGCAAGAAACTGTATGTGGAATCGTTATTGCAGAATCCGCCAGCAATTGTCAAACTTGTCATGGAATCAGTCTGCATCATGTTGGGGCAAAAAGCAGACAGGAAAAATGATCCTGCGACTGGCAAACCCATGGATGATTTCTGGGGTCCATCTCAGAAGCTACTGGGAGACATCAAGTTCCTGGAGAAATTGAAAACCTATGATCGTGACAACATCAATGCTACAATCATGAAGAAGATCAGAGACAAGTAAGATGAGCAACTGTTCTTTAGTGTCTTACTGAATATGCATGAGATGGCATGTAAGGTAATACTGTTTCAGCATGGTTAATGGTATGTCAGTTTCACAGTGAAATTAATTTTGTCCAACAGATACATTCCACACGAGGACTTCACCACAGAGGTTGTGAAGAAGGCTTCCAAGGCCTGTGAGGGTCTGGTAAAGTGGGTTCGAGCCATGGACAAGTATGACTCTGTGGCCAAGATTGTTGCTCCCAAGAAGCTGGCTCTCGCCCAGGCCGAGGGAGAGCTCGAGAAGCAAATGACCGAGCTCAACAAGAAGCGGGCACAGCTGGAGGAGGTCACAAACAAGCTGCAGCGGCTCAACGACGACTTTGAGGAGATGCAGGACAAGAAGAAGAAGCTGGAGCAGAACATCCACCTGTGCGAGCAGAAGCTGGACCGAGCAGAGAAGCTGATTGGCGGACTCGGTGGCGAGAAGAAGAGGTGGACCAGCCTCACCATTGAGCTAGGACATGCATACGTCAACATCACAGGGGACGTGTTGCTGAGTGGAGCTGTCGTTGCTTACCTCGGGGCTTTCACCGTGGACTTCAGACAGGTCAGTGGTGAAACACTGATGGAACCTTAGAATGGAAATTTTGCTATATGAAAATAGTAACGGTTCTTTCTGATGACTAAAATGTTCCTTTCTGTTGAAAACTCAAAATGGGTCATTTCCTGGACTTTGGTTGCTTTATTTGGCCGATTCTTTGTTTATGCAGGACTGTACACATGAGTGGCATCGCATGTGTCAGGAGAAGAAGATCCCATGCTCCACAGTGTTTTCACTGAACAGCACACTGGGTAACCCTGTCAAAATCAGAGACTGGCAAATCAACGGACTGCCTGTTGACAACTTCAGTATAGACAATGGAATCATTGTTGACAACTCTAGGAGGTGGCCTCTGATGATTGATCCTCAAGGTGTGTTGTCTATAAAATAATACCTCCACATGTATCTCAAGAGACTGAAGCAAAAACATTGTGAAGTTTGATGAACATCAGTTATTATGTTTTAATGTCATTGCATGTAATTCAGGCCAAGCCAACAAGTGGATAAAACGAGGAGAACGGGACAACAAAATCAATGTCATCAAACTGTCGGATGCGAACTATGTCAGGACGATGGAGAACGCCATAACCTTCGGCACTCCAGTCCTGTTGGAAAACGTTGGAGAGGAACTCGATCCCATTTTGGAGCCTGTGCTTCAGAAGTCCACGTTCAAGCAGTCTGGTGTAGAGTACATCAAGCTGGGTGATAACGTGATCGAGTACTCGCATGACTTCCGCTTCTATATCACCACCCGTCTCCGTAATCCGCACTACCTGCCCGAGATCTCCGTCAAAGTCTGCCTCCTGAACTTTATGATCACGCCTCAGGGGCTCGAGGATCAGCTGTTGGGAATCGTGGCTGCTACCGAGAAACCGGCACTTGAGGAAAAGAAAAATCAGCTGATTCTGGAGAGCGCTGAGAACAAGAGGCAACTGAAACAGATCGAGGACAAGATCCTGGAAGTCCTGTCTTCATCTCAGGTATATTATCTGCTTTGTGCACTTCTTTGTCTAGTGTACAGATAAACTGATGGGTATGTCTTACTGTTATAAACATTATTACGTCCCCTTGGGGATTCATTTCATGTGCATGTATTTTCTAGGGTAACATTCTGGAAGATGAGACGGCCATCAACATCTTGTCGTCGTCCAAGAAGCTGTCGCAAGAGATCTCGGAGAAGCAGGAGATTGCCGCAGTGACGGAGAAGGAGATCGATGACACCAGGAACGGCTACAAACCTGTCGCTGTACACTCCTCCATCCTGTTCTTCTGTATCTCCGACCTCGCCAACATTGAACCCATGTACCAGTACTCCCTCACCTGGTTCATCAACCTCTACCTACAGGTATATACAGTTTTACTAAAAACTCTGTTCCACTGGACTAGAACTGGACTAGACTAGACTGGACTGGACTAGACTCCATGATTCATTTGCATTAAATGTATTTGAATCTTCACTGACTGGTCATTTCCTTCTTCTCTTACAGTCAATCAAGACCAGCACACCATCAGATGACCTGCAGGAGAGAATAGAAATTCTCAATGAGCACTTCACCAACAGCATTTACCGCAATGTCTGTCGATCGCTGTTTGAGAAAGACAAGCTTCTTTTCTCGTTCGTGCTCTGTGTTGGAATTCTCAAGGGAAAGTAAGTAATCGCTGATTAAACATTAAACGTGAAATTCAATGGTGAATGCAGAGATAAAATACCAGTGTCAGATTTCTATTCATAAATTACAAATGAAAATCCTCTGCAGGAACAAGGTGGACGATCAGGTGTGGCGGTTCCTGCTGACTGGAGGTGTGGCCCTGGAAAACCCTCACCCCAATCCTGCACCCGAGTGGCTGACTGACAAGTCTTGGTCAGAGATCGTGCGAGCCTCAGACCTCCCTAACCTCAAGGGCTTCATGGACAGTCAGTATCCACGTGTGGTTCAGCAGCAACAAATCAGAGAATGTTGGACCTGATTCACCCAGTTTTAGTTGATTACTCATCATATTTGGCATAAATTCGCAATCTCTTCCACAGATGTGCGAGAGAACATTGACAAGTGGAAGGGCATGTATGATTCACCGAACCCAGAGGAGTATCGTTACCCATCGCCATACGATGCCCTGAGTGGTCTCGACAGAATGGTCGTCCTGCGTACGATACGACCGGACAAAATGGTTCCAGCCGTCCAGATCTTCATTGTGGACAACATGGGACAACAGTTCATCGAGCCGCCGACCTTCGACCTCCCCGGATCGTTTGAGGACTCCAACTGCTGCGCGCCACTGATCTTCGTGCTGTCACCAGGAGCTGATCCAATGGCTGCGCTCATCAAGTTCGGAGAGGACAAAGGCTTCAGTGGTGACAGGATCCAGAGAATATCCCTTGGCCAGGGACAGGTCAGTGTAGTTCAGTGGTAGTTCAGTAATGATCAGCATCAACTTGCTACTTGTTTTATACCAGTTTGTCTGGCAGAGATCGACTTCAATCATCACATAGCTTTGAAAAAGTCCATTCATTCATTTCATATAACAGTGATGATTATTCTGGTGAATTCTGAATATTCTTCCAGGGTCCAATAGCTGCCAAGATGATAGAGACAGCTATGAGGGATGGTACCTGGGTGGTGCTCCAGAACTGCCACCTGGCAACCAGCTGGATGTCCACACTAGAGAAAATCTGCGAAGAGGTGTGTTGTGGTTTCGGACCTCGGAATATTATCTACTTACCGTAGTAGTCTGTATGTTACTCTCACATACAACTCTCATGTATCTAGCACCAAGTAAACATCTATTTGTCCAACAGGATATCCGCCCAGACACAACAAACACAGAATTCAGACTGTGGCTGACCAGTTACCCTTCTGATCAGTTCCCTGTGTCAATATTGCAAAATGGTAAGCTTCCTCATCACATGAATTTGTAATGTGAAACTTCTGTTTTGCCAGAAATATTTGGTTACAATGAAGAAATGGCATTCACAGATTACCCTGAATCTCCTTCCAGGTGTGAAGATGACCAATGAACCGCCAAAGGGTTTGAGATCTAACCTGTTGAGATCCTACCTCAATGATCCTATATCAGACAACTCTTTCTTCAACAGCTGCAAAGACGTAAATTCCCATTCTATATCAACTACCAATACTCCACATTTGCAAAGACTATGTTTCCTGACAGATAACTGACTCTGCTGTATGCTCTTCACAGGGCAAGCGCTGGCACAAGATGCTGTTCGGGTTGTGTTTCTTCCACGCCCTGGTGCAGGAGAGAAGAAAGTTTGGACCTCTTGGCTGGAACATTCCCTATGAGTTCAATGAGTCTGACCTCAGGATCAGCATGCGACAGATGAATGTGAGTCATGGCCCAAAGATGATGACTGTTTGAATTAGGCTCAAACTGAACTGGCCAAGGTCATTGTTTGAATTATTGAAGGTTCAGAAACAAACATCACATTGATACAGTGGATCCTGTGTTTTAAGACCACCCAAGGGACCCCAAAAAGGTGGTCTTAAATGACAGGTGGTCTCTCATTACAGGTTCATTTACATGATAAAAGGCCACTTGGGACCAAGTGGAATGGTCTTAAAACACAGGGTGGTCTCTCAAACCAGGTGGTCTGTAACACAGGATCCACTGTACATTGATATATAATCTCTGATCATTCAGGCAAGTCAAGTTGAATGTTTGCTCAGTCACATATCTTCACCAAGTCACTCCTCCATGTACATGCAGATGTTCCTGAACGAGTACGAAGAGTTGCCGTTAGACGCTCTGACGTACTTGACAGGAGAATGTAACTACGGCGGCCGTGTGACGGACGACAAGGACAGGCGTCTTCTCATTTCCCTGCTCTCCATCTTCTACACAGAGAAAATCATCACTGACGACCAGTACAAGTATGCAGCATTTACCTATTGAAACTATATTGTGATGCATCTAGACTCAAACAAATTATTTCAAGAAGTACATGCCAGCAGTTGACACTGAGTACTTTTGTATCTGCAGGCTGTCATCCAGTGGTATATACTACGCCCCTCCTGATGGCAAGTACCAGAGCTTCATAGATTACATCAGAGGTCTTCCTCTCAACCCCAACCCAGAAGTCTTTGGTCTTCATGAAAACGCCGACATCACCAAGGACAACCAGGAAACAAACATGGTCAGTCAACTGGTCTAGAGTTATGAACGAAAGTATTTAAAAAATTTAGTAGAACTAGACATAAAAGCCTATAGGCTTTGTGGCATCCCCCAATTTGTTATTATTTCAAATGGTCATACTGGACTGAGAAAAAAGGATACATAGGCCATTGTATGTGGGTAAGAGTGAGAGCTCATCAGACAGTTTCTTACCAGAACTGCTTTCTATCATCTTGACAACTTGGCCCACCAGACATTTGCCACCCAAAATGAATGGACAATTACCCAGCCAATATTCAGAGTACTACCCAGCCAATATTCAGAATACTAGTATATTTAATCAGGATGTTCGTGATATTTTCAGGTGCTCCTGTCAAATGTAAAATGATACGTGACTAAAAGAATGCTGTGTTATCTTGGCCAATTTTGTGATTTCAAAACTTGTACAATACAGCGGAATTTTCGCATTCACATTATAACCAAAGCCAAACATTTCCCAGCTAACTAAAACAATGATGATTTGGTCATTGCATGTGAAATAGAGTTGGATAACAAAACATTCAAACAATACATGTTTGTACAATATAAATGCAGACAGGGCAAATCATCCCCCAAGCATGTTGTGTCATGTGTGTGGCTTATTAACCAACTATTGTATTCTGTGGGGTGGAACTTCATTCTTTTACCATGTACACACTCTAGTAAAATAGGCTTTGGAGGGGGGAGTGAGGGATTATGTATGGATATGAGCCTGGGGTCAAGTTGGACATGCTAGCTGTATCACTTGTCAGGCATGACTGAGCAGGGCTGGCTAAGAGGGGGGAGTGAGGGATTATGCATGGATATGAGCCTGGGGTCAAGTTGGACATGCTAGCTGTATCACTTGTCAGGCATGACTGAGCAGGGCTGGCTAAGAGGGCGGAGCCTATCTTGCTGTGCTGGACAGACTGGCTGATCTTGTAAGGCTAACTGAGCAGGGCTGGCTAAGAGGGGCGGAGCCTATCGCTGTGCTGGACAGAGTGGCTGATCTTGTAAGGCATTACTGAGCAGGGCTCTCATATACTGCACTAGCTGAGAGGGCAGAGCCTAGCCTCATGCTGGACATGCAGGCTGCAGTCAGTGAATACAGTAGCATGGCTCAGTTACAGTATTACATCTGCATGGGGGCAGGCAAGGGAAAAATTCCAAGTCCCAAAAAAAAAAAATACACCCAAAAAATTTTTTTCTCCTGGAAATTGCCTGAATCAAATTATGACATTGACAGGAATCGCCCGATTTTTTTTTCCAAAATGGCCGCTGGCGGCCATCTTGAATTTCGGATCTCGACGAAAAACAATAGGGGTTAGGAGCAAAGTATTTCGGATGAACTGTGAAAAATTTCGGAAAGATAGATCGAGGCGTTCAAGAGTTATGATCCGGAAACCAAACGGCGGAAGAAAAAAAAAAAAAAAAAAAAAAAAGAAAAAAAAAAAAAAAAAACCAGACAAAAACATAAGGCCTCCCGATTTTCAATCGGGATGCCTAATAATATAGAATTCAACGTGATGGTTTTGATTTTTTTCTCCACAGCTGTTCAACAACATTCTGCTGACACTGCCTAGACAGAGCGGTAGTTCTGGAGGAAAGTCTCCCGCAGAAGCCGTGTCAGAACTCGCAGCCGATATTCTTGGCAAAATGCCTGAGGAATACAACATGGAAGCTGTGAGAACCATACATTGTTCACCTCTAGCTAGCATTGCATCAACTACATGAACTTATAATCCATGGATTTATCTGTCATCTCCTACTGATTGTGATTCTTCCTTCGGTAGGTGATTGCCAAGTATCCAGTGACATACAACGAGTCGATGAACACGGTGCTGCGTCAGGAGCTGATCCGCTACAACCGACTGATCCAGGTGGTTCGGAGTACACTTGTCAACCTGCAGAAGGCCATCAAGGGTCTTGTAGTGATGTCCATGGACCTGGAGGAGGTCAGTTCTGCACCTTCTGATCAACCATTGCTTGTTGCATCCAGAAATATCCAAAAAAATGAATTGTAATGTTCACATAATGTGTATGCTGTTCTCACATTATGTTTCCTGACTCTGACTGACTATTGTGTGGGGTATGATTGCAGGTCTACAACAGTATGTTGGTGGGCAAGCAGCCATCAGTTTGGGCAGCCAAGTCTTACCCATCCCTAAAACCTCTTGGATCATACGTTGCTGACCTGCTTCAGAGGTAGGACCTTCTGGATACAAAAATATCACTGTACTTACCCAGGTATGTAGCTGTTGTGGCATTCAATTACTGTTACAACTTGTAATTTTCGAACTTTGTGTTCCAGGTTGAAGTTTTTCCAGGACTGGATAGACAATGGAGCACCTGTAACTTTCTGGGTGTCAGGCTTTTATTTCACACAGTCATTCTTCACTGGTTAGTGCTGCTTGTGACACAAGACATAGCTATATGTGTAGTGTGTTATCTATCTGTCTAACAGTGTTTGATCAAACTTGAATTGCATAGGTATATATATATCTTTTGCAGGTGTGTCACAAAATTTTGCACGAAAGTACACTATCCCTATTGATCACTTGGGATTTGAGTATGAAGTCATGCGTGAAGAAAAGGAAATGCCAGCTAAGCCAGAAGACGGGGCATATGTTTACGTGAGTACAAAAACAAGCCTTCCAAGTGGTTGGTTTTTCCCTGATACTCACAACATAAGTTTCGAGGCAGGGAGCTTTCGATGCTTATCCAGGGACCTTCATCAAAATGTTGCTGGTAAAACAGCCATCATTCGACCACTCACTTCAGTTCTGTATATTTGGCATCGCAGATACGTCTTCTGATGTCACATTTTTCATGACCTTTACAATGTATCTCGACAGGGCCTGTTTGTGGAGGGAGCACGTTGGGACCGTGACAAGATGGTGCTGGCTGAGTCCCTGCCCAAGATCCTGTACGACACGCTGCCTGTTATCTGGCTCAAACCGGGCGAGGAATCCAAGTTCCAGGAGAAGTCCATCTACCGTTGTCCCACGTACAAGACGAGTGCCCGACGTGGTACGCTCAGCACCACTGGCCACTCCACAAACTTCGTCCTGTGGCTGGAGCTGCCGTCCGATAAACCCGAGACCCACTGGATCAACCGCGGTGTCGCCTCGCTGTGTCAGCTGGACGACTAGTGTGGCGACAATTGTAGAACGTGGTGTTATTAAGCTCTTCGAGAGTTTTGATCAGTACTTGAAAAGGTTGTGAAAACAGTCGCAAGTGATAACTGTAATGTGTATCAAGTTGTGTCACTGAAAATGTTAGCACTGTCGAGTGAATGCAATATTGTTAACTGGGCATGCATCTAAATATGGGATAAAATGTTGCTGGTGACTGGATAACATATATGTACATACCGATACATGTGTATATTTATTGTCAGATTAAGTCATTTTTCCCCGATATATATTGTGCATCCACGTAAATTGAATTATTGTTGAAATATATTTACCAATATCTCATGGACAATGTTGCACTGTGCCATGTAACATTTGTTAGATATCTGTGATATTTTAAATTTACACCAATAGTAGTATGAACAGTTGTGATTCCATACTATGCATGGAATGGAATCTCTACATGTCTTACTACCCTGAAAGCGTTATTTTGGATTATGCTGAATTTTGTTGTATTTATTTTTGCCAGTATTATTTATTTGAGAATTTACATCGTTTTCAGTTGTTTACCTACAGGTAAATGATGAAAGCAGCTACCACGTGATGCAAACTTGTAGTATTATCTATAGTGGAACTTTTCATCTGTCAGCTTTGTAAATTATTGTGTAAATAGACTGCTGAATGTGCTGTGTGCATGTGTTCATATCTCACACAAGTCAAATTTTATCGAGTGCTAAACACCTTCCTGTTGAACTTGATTCCGTCCAGAACTTACACCAACTTGTGTGTGCTTGTTATTACTGCTGACTGTGATGTCTCATTTTGCACACACGTCTTGTATTTTTGTTTGCAGTTGTACAACAAAATAAACTTGAAAGATTTAATGTCTTTTATTGCAAAAGCACACAACAAGATGTCATGTTATGTCTACACAATAATTATTTCCACATGTATGAATAATGGTCAATTCTCAATTATTCAGGTTCAAGGTATCAGCCATCTATCATCCAGTAACCATCATTCACGATCTAAAACCCAATATGAGAAACAATAACATCTACATGTATAGGATTATGGTCTTTTTGTTAATTATCAATACTAGAGATGGCGAGATATGAATATACAATGTACTGCAAGAAAATTTTACATGACGATGCAAACACTAATGCATGAGCATTGGCTGGTAGCCATAACACATCAAAACAAACTACATGCAGTACATTTCACAACATTCAATTATGCATGAAAGACATTCAATATCAACACAAATATGTATCCACTAACAAAATAATACATACACATGTATACACTGTTTTTGACTTTGACAAATTAAAGCAACTGCCTTCGTAACCAGTCAATATTTTTTTAAAACTATATTTCATATTAAACATGCTAAAATAACCGAATGAGACATACATCAAATGTAATGAAAACAATCAGTCCGCAGGGAAATTTGGCTCAATTGAACAGGCGGTTCTCGGGTAAATACAGGAACTGTATCCGTCAAACGCAGATGTAAACAAAGCATAGAAGTGCGAGATAGACTGACAATTCCACGTACATCATGGTATATCACTGATTTTTTTCTCATAACTACACCATATATGCACATACGAACTGGAAAATGTACTCGATTTGGACTTTTAAGTGCGATTTGGGCATTTGTTTACATTCGGGTTTGATGGATACACTTCGTTTGTTTATTTACAAAACCAGTACAAAATGGGTATTAAAACTGACGAAAAGACAATCGGACGGACTGTAATCGTCAAAATCATTGAGCACACAAAAATATTGCATACATCGAAGGCAGTAGCTTTAAGATTACTCATAAGTATTTACACAAATCCTATCTCCTTCTTTTGACTGGTTTTATATCTTCATCGCTATCAATATCGTACGGAACACCTTTCGTCCCTTTTCCAGAACTTGCCCTTCCAGCTTTGCCACGCTTGATGGACGACAAAGTGCTGCCGAAGTCGTTTTCACTGTCACTGTCCAGCACTGTGATTTCTTCATCAGAGTCCCTGTCGCGAAAAAAACATGTTTGTCCAATCCTTTCAGAGTTTTTCAAAGACTTCAGAGTGGAATCATTCACACTGTCAGCAACAGAATTCTGCCCTGACACTGACAATGATTTTCTGTCACCAGCATGCAGTTCCTACCTGTATGAAGTCTTGGACGCACTCCTGCTAGACGACTGCGATGTCGTGGCGAATCCTCTGATGGACTGCTGCTCGGGGACACCAGCTGTCTTCTTCCCGCGCCCCCTGGCACCACCTCCACGGCTCCCACGTCCCCCTCGACTTCCAGGCCCACCCCTACTCCCTGCTCCACCCCAGGAACCGCGGCCTCTCCCACGCCCTCGGCTGGAGGAAGTGCTTGGCACTTGGCCAAATCCGTCATCCGAGTCCTGGCCATTGAGCCTGCTGTCATTGCCATCATTGTCAGGGTCGTCTGACTCCTGAAATCCTTGGTTACCATCTCGCTGACTGTGATGACTACGACTCATGGCCTCCTTGATTTCTTCCTCCTCTTCCCCCTCTTGACGACGTCGCTCCCGGTAACGCTGCACCTCCTCGTCGATCAAGTCATCTGCAAGGTTCCGCGATTTCAGGTGTTCCTGGCCACGTGCAAAATTGGAGAAATTTCCCAAATTTTAATTGTAAATTTGCCGTTTATTGTTATTACTCACCTCTAAACTACTACATGCTCCTTTTCGATCCTTTGGATCGTTCTGGATAGAAATTCGCGTACTGAAAGCAAGGCACGATCGTCTGCCTGCATGACTCGAGCGCTCCTTTTGCCGCCAAAACCGCCGCGCATATGCGCGCGCAGCTGCGCAGAAGCTTCACTTTTCTGTCCAAAAAACGACAAAAGGAAGCCCCTAGCACACAACTGGCGGGGATGGATGGGAGGGCCTTTACTGTAGTAGTTTAGAGGTGAGTAATAACAATAAACGGCAAATTTACAATTAAAATTTGGGAAGTTTATTTTATACATCACCAATCTAAACTACTACATGCTCCTTAGAATCAAAGGATAGGCGGTGGAGCAGTAGTGCTAGAGAGTCATGAAAACAGACGATAGTCTTGATTTCAAGCGAATCGCTAAAATGCTACATTTTCGATATATCTTTAGTAAAATAATAAAGATACTCACCTAGCGGTGCGATCGCTTGCCTCCGACATGCACGAATTTCTTCTTCACCCATCGGTGGAAAACGGAACTCTACTTGAGACCGTAACATAAAGAACTCAAACACAAACACAAAGTGTTGCTTATATACACGTGCACGTTAAAACCAAGACTTTTCTGTCCAGCTGGTTCAAACAACAGCTTGCGCTACGACCAGCGGACCCAGTCTAAATCTGGACGACTGGTCCTGAAGTTCGGCAGCATTGGACAGATAGAACCCGATGAATGTCGTAGAATTAGTCCACATTCCAGCCCTCACGATATATTCCAACGGAATATTCGACCTGGCCGCCAAAGACATCGAGATGTGTCGGATTTGGTGGGACGATATTTTGTAAGTGACTCGATCGTCAGCACCTGACTCCGCATAGACAGTCCTCACTACAACCTTCACCCATCGGGATAGTGTAGCTGTGGAGATATCCGTAGCCCTATTAGGCTGATAGGAAATAAATAACCGCTTGCGATCTTTCCTGATCGATCTGGTACGATCGATGTAGATTTTCAGCGCTCTTACCGGGCACAATAGAGCGTCCGGCTCATTCCGTCCTACGTAATCGCCCAGTGACGGAATTACGATAGGGGAAAACGCTTTCCCGCCCTCAACCGCAGCACGTGTTTTAGGCATAAAATCACGTACTGGGTATAAGGAAACGGACCCATCCGCGCCAAATGCGACTCGCGATACGTCGATCGCCGCGACATCTGAGCGTCTTCGACCATTTGCTAGCATAACTAGCAAGAAAGTCTTAAGAGTTAACCTCTGCAAGGACACTTCCTTGAGAGGCTCCCAAGGTGCTTTAGTAAGACAATATAGCACAAAAGCCATGTCCCAATCCGGTAGAGTAGGAACTCCCCGTGGCCTTTGCGTCCTAAAGGACGCCAAGAGATCAGCAAGGATACGATTATTAGTTAAATCGATCCCCTTAGCACGGAATACAGGGCCCAGCATGGACCTGTATCCCTCGATCGTAGTAGGCTTCAAATTAAGCCTATCAAAGAGATAGCAGAGAAAGTCTAGCACTGCATTCAGAGGGGCAGAGAGCGGATCAATGCGCCTTCCGTTACACCAACGTACGAATACTCTCCATTTAGCCTCATACGTTTTAGAGGAGGATCTCCTATTCTTTCTCGCGAGATGTACGGACACCTGCTGAGAAAATCCTGCCTCCTGGAAGGATCGCTCGATAGCCTCCACACGTGTAATTTGAGCACGTGGACGGAATCGTGAAATATATCCCGCCCCGGTTGCTTCAGCAACCTGTGCTCGATCGGGAGAACCCGTGGTACATCGATCAGGAGGGACAGTAGCAGCGGGAACCACGCCTGCATCGGCCAGCATGGCGCCACCAACAGAATCTCGCACTGAGACCTGGCTACTTTGTGCAGCACTTCTGTTAGGAACCGAGTTGGCGGGTACGCATACCCGAACATCCCGTCCCACGACTGAGACATCGTGTCCACAGCCAGTGCCTCGCTCTCTGGCAGAGGTGAGAAGTAGACCGGAAGCTTGTGATTCCGAGAGGTTGCAAACAGGTCTATGTTCGGTGTCCCGAACGCCTGACAAACGCGCCGAAACACCCCCGGATGCAAACTCCACTCCGTGCCTATGATCTTGTCCGGTCTCGACAGAGCGTCCGCTAGGACATTCCTGTGACCCGGTAGGTGCCTCGCCCTGATAAACAGACGGGACTTGAAGGCAAACCTGATCAGACACTCGGCCTCCAAACAAAGCTGACTCGACCGAGTTCCCCCTTGTTTGTTTATGTGCGCCACTACTGTGCTGTTGTCTGTGAAGACCAGCCATTTCGTCCCTGGGGGACTCTGAGGCCCCCAGATCTCGAACGCACGTCTCACCGCTCGCAGCTCTAGGACATTGATGTGCAACGCCCTCTCGCTCGTGTTCCACACAGCAGAGAGTTCGTGCTCGTCCATATGAGCTCCCCAAGCCAATTCTGACGCATCGGTGAAGAAGGTCCGATCGGGCAGATACTCCGCCAGTGGCATCCCTCGGAAAAGATTCCGATGGTCCCGCCACCAATGCATTGCTTCCCGAGCACGATCGTCCACCGACACGACTTGGTCTAGTCGATCGGTGAGGATCCGCCATTGCAATGCTAGACACCATTGAATGGGTCTGAGGAAGCACCTGCCGAACGGCACCTGTTTCTCCATCGACGCCAACAGACCGATGATGGACAGAAACTGTCGAGCTGTGATCGACGACTGCGTCAGCGCGACCTCCATCGCCGCAATCGCCTTGAGAACTCTCTTCCGCGGAGGAAGAGCTACTCCTCGCTCTAGATCGTAATCTACCCCGACATACTCGAACCTCTGTGTCGGGGACAGATGAGACTTCGCCCAATTGGGGATCCAGCCAAGGCTGGTCGCCAACCTGAGGACGAACCCGGATTGCTCTATAGCCTGAGACGGGGAGTCGGCTATGATTAACCATTCGTCGATATAATGGTGGAATTGAATTCCCACCGATCGAGACCTGGCTGCCATCGTCCTTACGATACGGGTGAACACGTAAGGGGCGGTGGCTACTCCAAAAGGAAGTACCCTGAACTGATACACCGAACCCTCGAAGGCGAACTTGAGGTATCGCCGATCGGCTGGGTGTATGGGCACATGTAAGTACGCGTCCTTGACGTCGATACTGACTGCCCACTTCCCCTTGGACAGAGCTTTCTGAACGGAAAGCGCCGACTCCATCTTGAACCTGGGTATGATCAGGAATTTGTTGAGGTTTGACAGATCGAAAACGGGACGCCACCCGCCTGTCTTTTTCGGCACTAGGAAGATGAGAGAATAGAATCCTCTCTCGTCCTTGACCACCTCGATCGCACGTTTCTCTAGCAACTGCTGCACCTCGTGCTGCAGAAGCTGAAACTTTTCCCGATCGCCGGGCACAGGGAAGAACCACGCTTTGGGTCTGATCGGTGGTTTTCCAGCCTCCCATCTGAAGGTGAGACCGAACTTCACCCATGCCACGACTGAATTGTCTGACGACGCCAGATCGCTCCAGTTCTGGACGAACTGAGCCAGGCGTCCGCCGACTGGACCAGGTTGTGGAAGATCGAATTCCGACAGAACTGAACCTTCCACAGAGCCTACGCTTTCCCGCAACGAGTCACTTCTTACCAGAAGATTTCCCTTTGCCCTTGAAGCGTCCACCCCCTTTGCCTCCACGCTTGCCATCCCCCTGAGGAGGGGGAGGCTGCGCCCCCCGAAAGGGCGGCTGCGTAGAAGCGGGTGCATGTGGTGCCTGAGGTTGGGCAGGCTTCTGACCCTTGGTCTTCTTGCCTGTCCCAGACCCCGCCGACTTCCCAAGCAAAGCCTTGGCCATAGCCTCATCCCGAAGATGTTCCCGCATGACGGAAATATCCGATCGAGAGAGGTTGGCGTAGGTATAGCCTGAGAAAAGCGGCCTCCCACGTAGCTCAGCGACGTCCGTAGCGGACACGTCAAGCAGACGGAGATCGGCATCACGCATGGTGAGATCCAATTGTGCGCCCAGGTGCGCACTGTCACGCTCAGCAGCATGGACCACTCCGGCCAAGACGCCGAGTGCTGCATGAATGAACCAAAGTGGTCAGGTGATCCGTCAACGAGAGCTGCCCCATCAATTGATGAGACAGCGTCTGCCAGTGCGAAAGGCGAGCCTTTTTCACATAAGCTGACCAGACCGTACCCTGCTTCCGGGAAAGCAGGTGAAGGTTAGGGTCTTCGACCGGGACGGAAGTCTGATGTCCACCCTCGGACTCTACAGTCCGATAGGTGTCGATCGACTCAGGTCGAACACGGCTAGTCAGGAATGTCGACTCCGTACGAGCCACATCCTTCTTAGCCGTAACTCCCTTGTTGATCTTGTCGAAGGACTTGACCAACGCGGGAGCCACAGGGAGCCGGATCGGCCGACGAACTGGCGCCGACGCGAACCTACCGGTTCCCCGTGAGGGCCCTGGAGCATCGATCGGCAAGTCCATACGCCTTGCGACCGACTCCAAAGCCCACCGGAAGTTAGAACCCCCGGCCTGATCGGAAGTCTCATCCTCCGAGGAGGACGACTCCTGATCAGCTTCCACTCGACCCCCCCGATCGTTGGACCTCACAGGTCCGATCGAAGACCTCGATGACCCCAAGGGTACATCAAAGGACGGGCGAGGGAATGCCTGCTCAGCGATCGCGTCCGTCCGGCGACTTACATCCGCGTACACAGGACTTGAGTGGTCCTGAGGAACGACCCCAGCACCACCCGCCCGATCGTGCCCTGATCGAGGACCAGGAGCACGACCAACAAGTGAAGACTCCCGATCGCACGAACGATCGAGAGCCTCACCCCCAAACAAAGGGAACTCTTCCCCCTCGAACCTCGAGACCGAGGACCCGAATGAACCATCCAAGATGCTCCGCCGATCGAAGCCCGAAGCCTGATCGTCGCCCACCGAGAGGTCGGACGAAGCCTGAGCCACATCGAAAATCGATGTGGTCTCAGCACCACGGCGCTTAGAGGAAGCACGCTTCCTCTTCTTGGAAGGCCCAGGGGAAGAGACGACGGACCCCTCCACCTCGATCGGCCCCGACTGAGGGACGACGAAGGTGGAGTGCGGTTCCTTGGCTGCTTTCGCCTTGGCAAGAACTGAAACCTTCTTCTTAGAAGATTTCGACTTCTTGCCAGCAGGGGGAGCAAGCTCTCCCTGCGACGAAGGGGCAGCCGAAGAACCGGCCGGGACTCCCTGTCCAAGCAGGGAAGAGAGACCCGGCAGGAGGGGACCCTGAAGGGACGACAACGACTGTGCAAAGAAGGATTGCACAGCCGCGTTGACCATGTCCTGTGTTAGCCCCAGGGGCTGGCTAACACCGGACGCAATCTGTGCCGTCACAGGCGGAGTCTCCACCTCCATGGGCGACTGGCGGACTTGCGGAGCCGAAGCTTCCGCAAGCCTCAAAGCATCCTGACGAGCCAACGAGGCTCCAGAATACTTTGCAGTCGCCTGCACGAAGGAAGAGGGACGCCAGAAACGGCACAGATCACACCTCAAATCCTCCATAGATACCGGGCCATGGTCCAAACAGTCGAAACACAAACTGTGTTTCTCCCCTCCTCGGAGGGTATTGACCAGACACTTCGGGCATGGACGTTCGTCCATGGCACCGGTACCAAGGGAGGATTGTGAAGTCATGATCACGAAAGGGAACTAACCACACACAGTAACAGGGCGGGCAAAATAAGCAAACCTGAGACTGCGCTGAAAAAGAACCCTAAGAGGACTACGAATATATAAACTACAGTATACGTTTACAAAATATATACAGTAGAAAATTAACGTAGAACTATTGATAGATGTAAACAACAAGTACACTATCAAGTAAGACGGGTGGACGATAATAGGGTGAACTGGCTATACAAATCGCTGACGATCTAGCAAGTAACAAACTATCGACCAATACTTATCCAAATAGACACAAAACGATGTCTATGAACGTGGCAGGTGAAATTCCGTAAGAATATATCGCAAAAGTCTAGTTTGCAGACTAAATTCTACGAATTCACCGGGAACCAAAATCCAAAGCTGCCAAGCAAAAATGGCGGTGGACAGAAAAGTGGAGCTTCTGCGCAGCTGCGCGCGCATATGCGCGGCGGTTTTGGCGGCAAAAGGAGCGCTCGAGTCATGCAGGCAGACGATCGTGCCTTGCTTTCAGTACGCGAATTTCTATCCAGAACGATCCAAAGGATCGAAAAGGAGCATGTAGTAGTTTAGATTGGTGATGTATAAAATAAACGAACAATCTCTAATAGCCAGTCAAAATTTTCCAGAAATAGATTTGCATGCATTCTCTTCCAGAAAATTTTTTCTTTAAGGTAGTCCGCTCCAAACAGTGAGGGGAGGGGGTCAAAGAGTTTCTCAAAATAAATGACTGTATTAACAAAATCTAGAGCTTCAAAATGACATATTTTATAGAGTAACTGATCAGCATCCTAAAACTAGGAAATAGGGGTCACCGTATCCGTTCTCTTGGAAAACAAGATGCAAGATGTGAATATGAGCAAAAAAATGTGCAAAAATACCATAAATTAGGTCATTTTTAGCTTACCGGCCCTTTGGGCCGATAAGCTATTGTCGTGGTATTTCGTCCGTCGTCCGTCGTCCGTCCGTCGTCCGTCCGGGTCTGTAACTTTTTTTTGACGTGATGAATTTCCCCATAAATTTGTCAGAACATACCTTGGGCCAGTATCTAAAGACGTTTTTTTAATTTTTTTGATTGAATCGTTTTTGCCGATTTGGCGGCCATTTTTGACGAAAAATTGCCAATTTTGGACTTTGGAGGCCATTTTCTCAAAAACTGTCTGATCAGTTTTGAGATTTTTGTTTCAAAACATTCCTCTTATGTACCTTTATGATGTGTATAAGTTTCGTTGCCCTTGAATCGCCGGTCTGCGTGTGGCGGCCATTTTGATTTTTTGACGGGTCGGCGAAAAAAAAATTTTTTGTCCCAAATCAAGTCACTATTCGTTTTGAGCCATTTCCAGCAAAAAAAAAAAAATTTTTTTTTGGCCATTGAAAAATTTTTTGGACTTAGAAAATTTCACCCAATTTTCCTTCATAATGGGAGCTGTGCAGAGTAAACTCATAGAACACTTGAAGATAGAGCCTAAGTAATGGCACATTCAAATGGGAAACCATATATTGCGGTTTGAGTGATGACCTTGAATTTGACCTTCAATGACCTTGGAAGGTCAAAACGACCTTTTTTTGTCGAAAAATGACCAATTCTGGACTTGATGGCCATTTTCTCAAAAACTGTGTGATCAGTTTCGAGATTTTTGTTTTAAATCATTCCCCTCATGTACCTCTATGACGTGTATAAGTTTAGTTACCCTTGAATCGCCTGTCTGCGTGTGGCGGCCATTTTAAATTTTTGACGGGTCAGCAAAAAAAATTTTTTTTGTCCAAAATCAAGTCACTATTCGTTTTGAGCCATTTCCAGCAAAAAAAAAAAAAAAAAATTTTTTTGGCCATTGAGAAATTTTTTGGACTTAGAAAATTTCACCCAATTTTTCCTTCATAATGGGAGCTGTGCGGAGTAAACTCATAGAAGACTTCAAAATAGAGCCTAAGTATTGGCACATTCAAATGGGAAATCATATAATGCGGTTTGAGTGATGACCTTGAATTTGACCTTCAATGACGGCTTTGTAGCGCATGACACACCGGTACCCGTAAGATCACCGAAGTTAAGCAACGCTAGGCGTGGGTAATACATGGATGGGTGACCCTGTTTGTGCATTCACCTGCGCTGCTGTATGCTGTTCACCCAAACAGTATAATTGGGCACCTGGCAATAGACAGAGATGGCAATTGTGTATGCACAGTTTCCCTGCGCCAAATAATGGCTGCACATGGAGCTGTATGCCTCCCAGGAGGTTGAGTATGTGTCGGAGTGAACAGGTCTGCCGGGGATAATAATTGTGCAGCCAGAGACCGACTTGAGTTGGTGATCCTAGACTATAAAATGCTCATTATTATAATGACCTTGGAAGGTCAAAAACGATGAAATTTGTCTTTGGTGGCCATTTTGTCTAAATCTATTCAGACAGTTTTTCTCAAAATCATGTATAAGATTCTCTTTATGTACCTTTGTGATGTGTAATTTGATTTCGTACTATAGTCCATACAGAAAATGTGTTTCCAGCAACATTTACGAACATTTTTTGACAATTAGAGTTCAAGATCAGTGTAACAATGTATATGTTGGAAAATCAATACTCTGCGTTTCTCATGATTGCCGGTAAGCTACAGCACCCTTGGTGCTATGTTAGTAAATATTTGTGATTTTTGATCGAATATGTCGAAGAGACCAGCACGGTGACCCCCTAATTTCTTTTCAGTATTAGAATGCTGATCAGTTACTCTATAAAATATGTTATTTTGAAGAGATAATATTCAAGATATAACTTTTAAATTTTGACTTTTCATTACATCCCTGTTTGTAGCGGACTACGTCAATATACTCAGTGTTTATACCTGTGTCTTTTGTACTTGGTATTTGACTAGTTCAGGGATTGCGTCTTTCTCCTCCTTGTCTACGTATTCCTTGACAGCTTCTCCAAGCCCCTTCTCAGTCAACAGCGACATCTGCTCATTCTGCAATCCAACAGTTCCACAGCTGTATCATAAACCAATGGATGGAAATGACTCACCAACCAACCAAAGGAATGAAATGAACGGCATCCAATAATACAGTACCCTTCCAGAAGACTGGAATATCGTTTTGACCATGTCTTCCACTCGGCTGCTGTCCAGGTTGGCATCAACCCTCTGACTGAGATCAATCTCACTGTAATCTGCAAGATTAAAACTGTTGACATCAACAAAACTAACTCAATACGAAGGTTGGTAAAGGTTGAATTTCACTAACTTCACAGAGCTTGTTACCAATCTTGATGTTGTCTTTTTTGTCTTGGAGAGTTTCTCGTCTTCTGTTGAATGTAACCATGTCCCTTGGATTGGCTACTCGCTCCACAAACTTCTGTCCGAATCTGTGAAAAATAGAAATAGGTAATCACCAGCTGCTAATGTCAGAATTCTGAATTGCTCACAAATGAACTCATACATTGAAATTCAGTTCCCTGTATCTACAGTAGTTCTACATGTTTTTGTTGAATATATCATGCAGATTTTTAGTGACAGATAACATACTGATGGATATTGAAGAGGTCATAACCTCCACTATAGTCGACACGAATCCGAATCAAGGGTTTGTCTGGCTGGCGAGGATTCCCAGTTCTCTCCAGTTCTGGGAACAAATGGTGTCCGGTAATCTCAACTGATGATATTGGTACAACTACAAGTATATTGCACAATCAAGTGCAATAAAATCAATAGCTATTACATGATGTTTATATGGAACCAACCTGCCCTTTCCAGCATGGCCTCTACTTTCTCCGTGCAGTAGGCGTCCACTTTGCCTGCGCAGGAAGTATCTGTAGCCTGCAGACTCGTTTCACTTAACACAATGTCCTCCAGAAAGAACTGTCGTACTGTCTGCAGTGGCAGCTTCTTCATGCAGAAGTTCTTGTTTCTGACAAGCAGCAGACCCACGTGTTTAGCTTTAGTCTCACCATCACTGAGAGATGTCGCGACTGAGCTCCCCGGCTGTGTGACAAATGAGTAACTCCCCTGATCGGTATTGTGCATCGTAGCTGGCTCGATCTTACACTCATGCTCATGGCCCCACACTGTCAAGTCGATGGACTTGTCTAGAAACTGCTCTGGTATATAGTTATCCTCAGAATGCTTGCTCCGATTCTGATGGATGACGAAGATGGAGAACCACTCATGATGATTCTCCCTCACCTTTATGAACTTTACGTTAGAATCTCTGAACATACGGTGCAGTCTCTGATCCCGTATTGAACCAATGCCATACAGAGCCAGCTTTGTCTCACCTTTCTGTAACAGTACAGGATTCAATTCAATTCTTTCGAGCGATGTGTACTTTCCAAAATAGTTGACCAGACCAGCAGCACTGAGCAAATCCAAGGAACACAAATTTCCCTGACCAGTGGGATCATCATGGTTGCCATGAATCGAGAAAACTGGTATGGACACGCAGAAATTAGGATCATCAAAGTTCACAGTGGGGAATGCTGTATGTGCGAAGTTCACAGATTGATCACTGACGAACCTGAACTGTATTGGTTTTTCTCCCATACAATACTGTCGCAGTAATTTCATGGCCCCATGCATGACGTGTCGCGAAGGCTTGTTCTCATGAAAGAGATCTCCACCCAGCAAGATGAAATCTACGTCATGTTTTTTGGCCAGCTGCAGAATTTCCTCAAATGTAACTAGAGAATCGTTGCCACGCACTGCGTCTTTCTCCATGTAGCCAAGGTGGTTGTCAGTTGCAACCAAAATACGCAGGGTGTCAGCGGAGCTTGCATGTTGTTCATCTTCCTTTGTCCACACCATGCTGCTGAGCGAATTACTATTAATCTGAAAAGAATTGATAAACTCACATTAACGGTCAAGAAATACATTAGAACTAGACTTGGCAATATTTATAGTAAGCAAGTAGGATTCAGTGTCAAATGCCAAAGAGGCCAAATTTTTTTACCCAATGATACTGCTCAGAATCATGAAACCAGTGAAAAACTAGACGCTTCCGGTCGCCTACGACCGCTTGGGTGTCTCCCCCGTAGCCCTATCATCTCTGTTGCCCCGAATATATCACTGTCAAGTGTGAAAAACTAGAGCAAGGGCTAAAAAAGATTATCAGAGAAATGTTAAATCTCAAGTCACAACTGTTTTCTTTTCCCTACCAAAATTGCTGCACTGATCTTCCGAGGTTATTGAAGGTCGAAGTCAAAATCACCACTGAAATCTCTTTATATGAATTTCCATTTCGACATGTTTGATAAAATAACGAAAATACAGATAGATCAATCTTTTCACCTATTTATATTTCAACTCAGAATATTTTACTTACTTGGTTCCAAGTTGAAATTCAAAGTAAAAGTTGACCAAAACTGCATTTCAAGATGACGAAATTGGAGCCAGATCGAACTTCTCACCATAAGTTATATTTCGACTCATAATACATGTACCGTATTTATTCAATTAGTTCGAACAGCTAAAACAAACATGCCAAACATGGTTTCAAGTTGAAATTCAAAGTAAAAGTTAACCAAAACTGCATTTCAAGATGACAAAACTGGAGCCAGATCGAACTTTTCGCCATAAGTTATATTTTAACTCATAATACCTGCCCAACTTGGTTTCAAGTTGAAATTCAAACTTAAAGTTGACCAAAACTGCATTCCAAGATGACGAAATTGGAGCCAGGTCAAACTTTTCGCCATGAGTTATATTTCAACTCATAATATGTGCCAAACTTGGTATTAAGTTGAAATTCAATGTAAAAGTTGACCAAAACTGCATCTCAAGATGACGAAATTGGAGCCAGATAGAACTTTTCGTCATAAGTTATATTTAAACTCATAATATGTGCCAAACTTGGATTGTGCTGAAATTCAAGCTAAAAGTTTACCAAAACTGCATTTCAAGATGAAGAAATTCGAGCCAGATCAAACTTTTCATCATAAGTTATATTTTAACTCATAATATGTGCAAAACTTGGTTTCAAGTTGAAATTCAAACTAAAAATTGACCAAAACTGCATTTCAAGATGACGAAATTGGAGCCAGATCGAACTTATCACCATAAGTTATATTTCGGCCTATAATATGTGCCAAACATGCTTTCAAGTTGAAATTCAAAGTAAAAGTTGACCAAAACTGCATTTCAAGATGAAGAAATTGGAGCCAGATCGATTTTTTCACCATAAATTATATTTTAATTCATAATATGTGCCAAACTTGGTTTCAAGTTGAAATTCAAAGTAAAAATTGACTTTAATGGTAAAAATAATGTTAACTTATCCGGTTACACCCATGAAATCTCTACTGGACAAAACTTTTAAATTGTTTGCCATAGCAACAAATTGTTGAGCTCAATAATAAATGTTTCTTGTCTTAACTATTTTTCTTGAGGTCATTAATAGACTTAACTAGTAAAAATTAGCCCAAGGGCTAAGAAAGGTTACCGGACAATGTATATTTTAGATATTGGCCTTTTGTCCCATAACCTTGGAAATAAGGTAGTTGGTCAATTTGAGGTCATGAGAACATTCTGCCCATATCATTTCTAGCATGTCCACAAATGATTCCTAAGCTGTAAAGTCGATATTAATTAAGATATTAGCCATTTTGTGTTTTGACCTTGAAAATGAGGTCAAAGGTCAAGTTCAAGGTCATGAGAATATTCAGCATGTATCATTTCTAATATGTACGCAATTGAATCCTAAGCTGTAAAGTCCCTAACAAGTGGGATATTAACTTTTTTTGTTCTCTGCCCTTGAAAATGAGGTCAAGGTCAAATTCAAGGTCACCAAAATATTCAGCATATATCATTCCCCATATGTCCACTATGGATTCCTAAGCTGTAGAGTCGAAAATGAGCGAGATATTACCAATTTTGTTCTCTGACCTTGAAAATAAGGTCAAAGGTCAAATTCAAGGTCACCAGAATATTCAACATTATATCATTTCCTATGGGTCCACAATTGATTCCTAAGCTGTAAAGTCAATAATAAGCGAGATATCAGCCATTTTGTGCTCTGACCTTGAAAATGAGGTCAGAGGTCAATTCAAGATCATGAGAATATTTCCTATATGTGCACAATTGATTCCTAATCTGTAAAGTCAATAATAAGCGAGATATTGGCCATTTTGTACTATGACCTTGAAAATAAGGTCAAAGGTCAAATTCAAGGTCATCAGAATATTCAGAGTATATCATTTCCTATATGTCCACAATTGATTCCTAAGCTGTAAAGTTGATAATAAGCGAGATATTGGCCATTTTGTAGTATGACCTTGAAAATAAGGTCAAAGGTCAAATTCAGGGCATCAGAATATTTGGCGAATATCATTTCCTATATGTCCACAATTGATTCCTAAGCTGTTAAATCGATAATAAGAGAGATATTGGCCATTTTGTACTATGACCTTGAAAATAAGGTCAAAGGGCAAATTCAAGGTCATCAGAATATTCGGAGTATATCATTTCCTATATGTCCACAATTGATTCCTAAGCTGGTAAATCGATAATAAGAGAGATATTGGCCATTTTGTACTATGACCTTGAAAATAAGGTCAAAGGGCAAATTCAAGGTCATCAGAATATTCGGAGTATATCATTTCCTATATGTCCACAATTGATTCCTAAGCTGTAAAGTCGTTAAGAATCAAGATATTAGCCATTTTGTCCTGTGACCTAGAAAATGAGGTCAAAGGTCAAATTCGAGGTCATCAGAATATTCGGCATATATCATTTCCTACATGTCCACAATTGATTCCTAAGCGTTAAAGTCAATAATAAGCAAGATATTAGCCATTTTGTGCTCTGACCTTCAAACTGAGGTCAGAGGTCAAATTCAAGGTTACGACAATATTCAGCATATATCATTTCCTATATGTCCACAATTGATTCCTAAGCTGTAAAATTGATAATAAGTGAGATATTAGCCATTTTGTCCTGTGACCTTGAAAATGAGGTCAGAGGTCAAATTCAAGGTCATCAGAATATTCAGCATATTTCATTTCCTATATGTCCACAATTGATCCCTAAGCTGTAAAGTCGATAATAAGTGAGATGTTAGACATTTTGTCCTGTGACCTTGAAAATGAGGTCGAAGGTCAAATTCAAGGTCATCAGAATATTCGGCATTTATCATTTTCTATATGTCCACAATTGATTCCTAGTCTCTAATCTCAATATTAAGTGAGATATTAGGCTTAATGTGTCTCATTATAAAGCATAGGAGAATTTAACATGGGAAAGTCCCAGTTGGGCCGAGTTTGGGCCCAAAATGCGCACTTCGAACGATTCAAGGGCAACGAAATTTATACATGTCACAGGGGTACATATGAGGAGTGTTATGCATCAATAAGAAAAAAAGTTACTGAACAGATTTTGAGAAAACGATCGCCAAAGTCCAAAATTGGCAATTTTTCGACGAAAACGGCCGTTCTGACCTTGAAACCGAGGTCAGAGGTCAAATTCAAGGTCACGAGAATATTCAGCATATATCATTTCCTATATGTCCACAATTGATTCCTAGTCTCTAATCTCAATATTAAGTGAGATATTAGGCTTAATGTGTCCCATTATGAAGCATAGGAGAGTTTAACATGGGAAAGTCCCATCTGGGCCGAGTTTGGCCCAAAATGGCCCACTTCGAGCGATTCAAGCGCAACGAAACTAATACACATCACAGGAGTACATATGAGGAGTGTTATGTATCAAAAAGAAAAAAAGTTACTGAACAGATTTTGAGAAAATGGCCGCCAAAGTCCAAAATCAGGCATTTTTTGTCGAAAATGGCCGCCATTTTGAAAAAAATGCGGAAATCAGAAAACTAAAAAAAACCTTTCCTGGGAATATTTTTAGGTATTTTTGTGCAAAATTTCAGAAAGATCGGACCGTATACTTTAAAGATAAAAATGTGAACGGACGGACGACGGACGGACGGACGGACGGACGGACGACGGACGACGGACGCAACGCCATGCCAATAGGTTATCGGACCATAGGTCCGGTAACCTAAAAATGATGTTAACTTATTCGGCTACAGCCATGAAATCTCTACTGCACAGAAGCTTTACCTTGTTGAGCCCAATAATAAATGTTTCTTGTCTTAACTATTTTTATTGTGGTCAATAATAGACTTAACTAGTGAAAATAATGTTAACTTATTTGGTTACACCTGTGAAATCTCTACTGGACAAAACCTTTACCTTGTTGAGCTCAATAATAAATGTTTCTCATCTTAACTATTTTTATTGTGGTCAATAATAGACTTAACTAGTAAAACCAATGTTAACTTATTTAGTAATATTGTTCTGTTTTCACCAAAAACATCAGTTCTGTATTCTGAACAAGAATCCAGTGCAATTTGCTTTCATAGTACAGGTTATTGGAGTGATCACACATGTCAAAGTAGGCATTTTAGTTGTTGTAATAAGTTAACCTCTCAAACTTATTAATATTTATTCGATCATTTTGAAAAACAATAGGTTTCGTGTGATGGTCTTTCTCATTGAGCCTGTGCGATTTCATCATCATTCATCGAAAACTCCCACCCGTAGAGCGTTCACAACCCATGTGTGTTAAACAGGCTAATTTGAGCACAAAATGTAACGCCAATCGGCTATTTTGGTTGCTATGGCAACCAAAATCGATAGGTGTTGAGATCTCACCATAAGTCATGTCCATATAAAATATTATCAAAATCGGTTCAGATTTGTAAGCTGTAGCGCGTTCACAAGAAAGTGTCTGCGGACGCGGACGCGGACGCGGACGCGGCGGCGGCGGCGGCGGCGCGACGATCGTAAATCCATAGTATCCGCCGAACTTTGTTCGGGGGATACAATAATGTTAACTTATTCGGTTACACCCAGAAATTTCTACCGGACAAAACCTTAACCTTGTTGAGCTCAATAATAATTGTTTCTCATCTTAACTATTTTTATTGAGGTCCATAATAGACTTAACTAGCAAAAAAAAAGTTAACTTATTTGGTTACAGACATAATAAGTCTACTGGACAGAATCTTTATCTTGTTGAGCCCAATAATAAATATTTCTTGTCTTAACTATTTTTATTGTGGTCAATAATAGACTTAACTAGTAAAAATAATGTTAACTTATTCAGTACACCCATGAAATCTGTACTGGACATACTTTCACCTTGTTGAGCTTAATAATAAATATTTCTCCTCTTAACTATTTTTATTGTGGTCAATAATAGACTTAACTATTTTCATTGTGGTCAATAATAGACTTAACTAGTGAAAATAATGTTAACTTATTCGGTTACACCAATGAAATTTGTACTGGACAAAACATTTACCTTGTTGAGGTTAATAATAAATATTTCATGTCTTAACTATTTTTATTGTGGTCAATAATAGACTTAACTAGTAAAATTAATATTAACTTATTCAGTTACACCCATGAAATCTGTACTGGACAAAACCTTTACCTTGCTGAGCTTAATAATAAACGTTTCTCGTCTTAACTATTTTTATTGTGGACAATAATAGACTTAACTAGTAAAACTAATGTCAACTTATTCAGTAATATTGTCCTGTTTTCACTGAAAACATCAGTTCTCCATTCTGAACAAGAAACCAGTGTCATTACTTTCCATTGTACAGGCTATTGGAATGATCTCACATGTCAAAATGGATATTTCAAAATTCTGTAATAAGTTAGGCTGTTAACATATTAATAATTATAT
Organism: Terebella lapidaria; assembly: GCA_949152475.1. Taxonomy (NCBI): domain Eukaryota; kingdom Metazoa; phylum Annelida; class Polychaeta; order Terebellida; family Terebellidae; genus Terebella; species Terebella lapidaria. The sequence goes on from OX424555.1 coordinate 78,496,868, forward strand.
GATCATTCTAAAAAACGATTGGTTTCGTGTGACAGCCCTTCCCAACAAAACTTCCAAATATTATCGAGATTTGTCAAAAATTGCCATCAGTAGAGCGTTCACAAGCCATGTGTCTCAAACAGGCTGTTTTCAATGCAAAATGTGTCCCCAAACGACCAATTCAGTTGCCACGGCAACCAAAATCGATTGGTGTCGGGATCTTACCATAATATATGTGCCTGTGAAAAATAATGGTGATCGGGTGAGAATTGCGGCCTGTAGCGCGTTCACAAGCCATGTGTCTCAAACAGGCTGTTTTCAATGCAAAATGTGTCCCCAAACGACCAATTCAGTTGCCACGGCAACCAAAATCGATTGGTGTCGGGATCTTACCATTATATATGTGCCTGCAAAAAATAATGGTGATCGGGTGAGAATTGCGGCCTGTAGCGCGTTCACAAGAAAATCTCCGCGGACGCGGACGACGAAGCCAAATCCATAGTATCCGCCGAACTTTGTTCGGGGGATACAATTAATGCATCTGTCTTCAAAATTTATTAAATTATCGCAAAACTTACCCCAACGGCTAAGATTGGTTACCGGACAATTTTGGTTTTGCTTTGCAGGTGACATAGGACCTTGGGAGTTGGGATTTACCAATCAAGATCATCATTTTTAATTTCAATGGCACCATTAGTGCATATGACGTTCTATAGTTTCATAAAACAATCATATAAGCCCTATCAACAAATAATTTGTTTGTAGAAGCTAATTTTACCCATCATGACAGGTGAGACTTAGACTTGTCTATAGACTAGGTTGTCTATGGTCAAGTTCAAGGTAACCAAAAGATGTTTCAAGACATAAATATGACTTTTCAAATAAGCTTATATAGGGCTGGCATCGACACTTGATCCTCAGTGTCGATAATGCTGGTCATCCCAATGATGTTATTGATAGAATATCGCTACGAGGCGAGCCCACGGACAGATCGTTATAACCTTACATTATCTGATGTGTTATGAATCACCTGATGTGTTATCAGTGTTTATTCAGACACTTTCCCGTGTCAAATTTGATGGGAAAAATGGTTGGAGATGAACTGGCATAAAAAAAAAAATTAGCCCAAAGGCTAAGATAGGTTACCGGACAATTTTGGTTTGGCCATGGCAGCATTGGCAGGTAACAGACCTTGAGATTTACCAATCAAGGTTCGCAGTGTAAACATATGACCTTGGAATTTACCAATCAAGGTCATCCGTATGAACTTCGATGTAACCATTACATGTATGTGTGCGGCATTTGATATTCTATATGTTGGGTGGAATCGTTTAGGCCGCTCAGGTCAATTTACACATTCCAAGTCAGACATTTGGCACTCAAGGTCATCTGACGTCAAGTTCAAGGTCATCATTAGTTGTGCCATATATGTCTTCCTATATGTTCATAATGCAAACAGGAGCTCTATCTGCAAGCATTTCATCTACAAAGGCAAATCTGGGCATTTTTTGACCCCAAAATGGCTGTTTTGACCTTTCAAGGTCATCCAAGGTCAAATTCAAGGTCACCACACAAGTCGCCATATATGACTTCCGATTTGAAAGTGCCAATTTCTAAGCTCTATCTTCAAGCGTTCTATGAGTACAGTCCTGACAGCTCCCATTATGAAAGAAAAAAGTGCCGAAAATTTTCTAAGTCCAAAATTGTTTTCAAAGGGTGAAAATTTTTTTTTGCCTAGAAATGGCCCAAAATGGATAGTAATGTTATTTGGGGCGAAAAATTTTTTTTTTCGCCGACTCGTCAAAAATTCAAAATGGCCGCCACACTGAGATCGGCGATTCAAGGGCAACAAAACTTATACACGTCGCAGAGGTATATAAGAGGAATCTTTTTAAGCAAAAATCTCAAAACTGATCAGAGAGTTTTTGAGAAAATACAGACCAGGTGCAAATTTGAGCGTTTTTCGACCCAAAAATGGCTGTTTTGACCTTTCAAGGTCATCCAAGGTCAAATTCAAGGTCACCACACAAGTCGCCATATATGACTTCCGATTTGAAAGTGCCAATTTCTAAGCTCTATCTTCAAGCGTTCTATGAGTACAGTCCTGACAGCTCCCATTATGAAAGAAAAAAGTGCCGAAAATTTTCTAAGTCCAAAATTGTTTTCAAAGGGTGAAAATTTTTTTTTGCCTAGAAATGGCCCAAAATGGATAGTAATGTTATTTGGGGCGAAAAATTTTTTTTTTCGCCGACTCGTCAAAAATTCAAAATGGCCGCCACACTGAGATCGGCGATTCAAGGGCAACAAAACTTATACACGTCGCAGAGGTATATAAGAGGAATCTTTTTAAGCAAAAATCTCAAAACTGATCAGAGAGTTTTTGAGAAAATACAGACCAGGTGCAAATTTGAGCGTTTTTCGACCCAAAAATGGCTGTTTTGACCTTTCAAGGTCATCCAAGGTCAAATTCAAGGTCACCACACAAGTCGCCATATATGACTTCCCATTTGAAAGTGCCAATTTCTAAGCTCTATCTTCAAGCGTTCTATGAGTACAGTCCGGACAGCTCCCATTATGAAGGGAAAAAGTGCCGAAAATTTTCCAAGTCCAAAATTTTTTTCAAAGGGTGAAAATTTTTTTTTGCTCTAGAAATGGCCCAAAATGGATAGTAATGCGATCTGGGGCGAAAAAAAATTTTTTCGCCGACCCGCCAAAAATTCAAAATGGCCGCCACACGAAAACCGGCAGATTTAGGGCAACCAAACTTATACATATCACAGAGGTATATGAGCGGAATCTTTTGAAACCAAAAACTCAAAACTGATCAGACAGTTTTTGAGAAAATGGCCGTCAAAGTCCAAAATTGAGCGTTTTTCGACAAAAACGGCCGCCATTTTGAAAAAAATGCGAAAATCAAAAAACAAAAAAATACCTCCTTCTCAAAATATTTTTAGACATTTTTGTGCAAAATTTCAGAAAGATTCGATCGTTAACTTTAAAGATAAAAATGTTAATGCCGGACGGACGGACGGACGGACGGACGGACGCAACGCCATGCCAATAGGTTATCGGACCAAAGGTCCGGTAACCTAAAAAAACACAGGTGTAAAAAAACAAACTCTGTTACACAGAAATAGCCAAAATTAGCTTACCGGATTGAAGCATGATTCAAAATTACCATGATTTTGAATATTAATTTTTAAAATTCCCTATCGATAATCATTTTTCACGTATGTGTCGATATAAATATCGATAATTTGATATATCGTGCCAGCCCTAAGCTGATAATAACACAATCTTCACCTCTAGGTGCAAGCATTCAAGTCTCAGATGCCAATTTACACATTCCATGTCAGACATTTAGCACTCAAGGTCATCTGAGGTGAAGCTCAAGGTCAACATTAGTTGTGCCCTATGACTTCCTATATGCTCATAATGCAAACATAAGTCTTAATCAAAAGTAATTTGTCTGTAGATGCAAAGTTGGGAATTTGCTTACCCAAAAATGGCTGTTTTCACCTTTTAAGGTCATCGAAGGTGGTATTGTAGGGAGGGAAATGTTTGTTTATACAGATACAACCAAATGAACTATAGTCCATACAAACGAAATGCATTTTGAGGAAACTCTTTAATAATATGGGTAGTAACATGATCGTCAATACCGGCCTGTAAACGGAGTATATGGTACTAGTCTCTAGATTGCAGTGCCCAACCTTGTACTGAGTACACATCAGATATATACAGGTGGCGTGCCTATTCAGTATCCCGAGCGGCGACTAAAGCTGAAGTTATTGTTTTTAGGTCAGGTCAAGTGGCATAAACAAAGCCACCCCGAGTTTACAGCATATAAACGATTTGTTTGTACCACTTGACCTGATCTAAAAATATTTTATGAACTGTCTTATGACTTATTAACCAAATACTGCAAATCATTAGGACATAATCATTATATCCATGTATGTCAATGACACTCTGGTGACATTTTTTGTAATCAATATGATGTTTTTTCTCTCACCCATGTTTTGTCATTATATGAATGCAAATGTTTTTTATGTCAACTAGACGTCAAGTCCTAAAGATGCCTTGGAGGCATTTCGGTAATTAAAAAATGTTTGCCACGGGCTCTATGACACACCGTTTGCTAGATATTGACTAAAATGAAAAATGTCAACTCAGCGAAAAAAAATTCGGGTCAAGGTCAAACTTCATCCATAATACCTTTAGGACATGTTTGTCTAGGTCGAGGAGTCCGAAAATGACGTCTGTTTCACTCTACAACGCACCGTTTCCGAGATATCGACGAAAACGAAAAATGCCGACTCGGCAAAAAAATTTCGGGTCAAGGTCAAAGTTCATCCATAAAACCCCTTAGACCTGTTTGTCTAGGGCGACGAGTCCGGAAATAACGTCCGTTTCGCTCTACGACGTACCGTTACCGAGATATCGCCGAAAACGAAAAATGCCAACTCCGCAAAAAAATTTCGGGTCAAGGTCAAAGTTCATCCATAATACCCATTAGACATATTTGTCTAGGGCAACGAGTCCGAAAATAACGTCCGTTTCGCTCTACGACGCACCGTTTCCGAGATATCGCCGAAAATGAAAAATGCCGACTCGGCAAAAAAATTTCGGGTCAAGGTCAAAGTTCATTCATAATACCCTTTAGACATGTTTGTCTAGGAGGACGAGTCCGAAAATAACGTCCGTTTCGCTCTACGATGCACCGTTTCTGAAATATCGACGAAACAAAAAACGGCAAAAAAAAAAAGACAAAGTTCATCCATCATACCCCTTAGACATATTTGACTAGTATGACGAGTCCGGAACTAACGTCAGTTTCGCTATACGACGTACCGTTCCCGAGATATCGACGAAAACGAAAAATGCCGACTCAGCAAAAAAATTTCGGGTCAAGGTCAAAGTTCATCCATAATACCTTTAAAACATGTTTGACTAGGGCGACGAGTCCGAAAATAATGTCCGTTTCGCTCTACGACGCACCGTTTCCGAGATATCGACGAAAATGAAAAATGCTGACTCCGATAAAAAATTTCGGGTCAAGGTCAAAGTTCATCCATAATACCCTTCAGACATGTTTGTCTAGGGCGACGAGTCTGAAAATAACGTCTGTTTCGCTCTACGATGCACCGTTTCCGAGATATCGACAAAAAAACGGAAAATGCCGACTCGGCAAAAAAATTTCGGGTCAAGGTCAAAGTTCATCCATAATACCCCTTAGACATGTTTGTCTACGGCGACGAGTCCGAAAATAACGTCCGTTTCGCTCTACGACGTACCGTTTCCGAGATATGCAGGAAGCCTCAAGGATGAGTCAGCAAAAAGTTATTTCGACCTCTAGGTCAAAGGTCGTTTGACGGATCAATCCCAAAATCAATCCCAAAATAGGGTTCTTCCCTGGTGGTATATAAACCTCCATGCAAAGTTCTGCAACTATTGCCTGAATATTTTTCGAGTTATCGTCCGGAAACCAAGTCTCATAATCAGCCTTGATTTCATCCTCACGGACCTCACGGACCTCGGAGTCGAATAAAAAAAAAAAATACCCCATAGACATGTTTGTCTAGGGCGACGAGTCCGAAAATAACGTCCGTTTCGCTCTACGACGCACTGTTTCTGAGATATGCAGGAAGCCTCAAGGATGAATCAGCAAAACATTATTTTGACCTCTAGGTCAAAAGTCGTTTGACGGATTGATCCCAAAATGAATAGGGTTCTTCCCTGGTGGCATATGAACCTCCATGCAGAGTTCTGCATCTATTGCCTGAACATTTTCCGAGTTATCGTCCGGAAACCAAAAACCCTGATTTCATTCTCACGGACCTCGGAGCCGGCTCAAAAAGTATAGGGTTCTTCCACATATCATTTCTGACTAGTAATGAAAATTTGACAAGGATCCATCAAGGCAATCTAAAGTTATCGTCTGGAAACCAAACGGCGGAAGGAGAAAAAAAAGAAGAAAAAAATTAGCCCAAAGGCTAAGATAGGTTACCGGACAATTTTGGTTTGGCCATGGCAGCATTGGCAGGTTACAGACCTTGAGATTTACCAATCAAGGTTCGCAGTGTAAATCCCAATCAAGGTCATCCGTATGAACTTCGATGTTACCATTACATGTATGTGTGCGGCATTTGATATTCTATATGTTGGGTGGAATCGTTTAGGCCGCTCAGGTCAATTTACACATTCCAAGTCAGACATTTGGCACTCAAGGTCATCTGACGTCAAGTTCAAGGTCATCATTAGTTGTGCCATATATGTCTTCCTGTTCATAACATGAGCTCTCTCTGCAAGCATTCCATCTACAGAGGCAAATCTGGGCATTTTTTGACCCCAAAATGGCTGTTTTGACCTTTCAAGGTCATCGAAGGTCAGATTCAAAGTCGCCATATATGACTTCCCATTTGAAAGTGCCAATTTCTAAGCTCTATCTTCAAGCGTTCTATGAGTACAGTCCGGACAGCTCCCATTATGAAGGAAAAAAGTGCCGAAAATTTTCTAAGTCCAAAATTTTTTCAAAGGGTGAAAATTTTTTTCGCCGACCCGCCAAAAATTCAAAATGGCCGCCACACGGAAACCGGCGAATTCAGGGCAACCAAACATACATATCACAGAGGTATATGAGGGGAATCTTTTGAAACCAAAAACTCAAAACTGATCAGACAGTTTTTGAGAAAATGGCCGTCAAAGCCCAAAATTGAGCGTTTTTCGACAAAAACGACCGCCATTTTGAAAAAAATGCGAAAATCAAAAAACAAAAAAATACCTCCTTCTCAAAATATTTTTAGGCATTTTTGTGCAAAATTTCAGAAAGATTCGATCGTTAACGTTAAAGATAAAAATGTTAACGCCGGACGGACGGACGGACGGACGGACGACGGACGCAACGCCATGCCAATAGGTTATCGGACCAAAGGTCCGGTAACCTAAAAAAAAAATTCTGCTAAAACCATAAAGGCATTTCTGCCGAAATGCCTTAATAAACACTACTACTACTACTACTGGGCGTAAACTCGTGCTCCGTGAAAGGACCCATGCAAAATAAATTCCAGTACAATGTAGTAATTGGTTTATACGGAAGCGTATTGATGACATGACACAAAGAAATGTGATTCGACACGGCGAACTACCAATTAATTCACCACGGCGAAATAGCAATTCGCCACAGCAAATCGGCAATTCGCCATGGCAAATTAGTAGTTCGCCAAGGCGAATTAGTACACCAAGGCGATTTAGTAGTTCGTCAAAGTGAATTAGTAGACTTTCAATGTAATAAACTTTAGTTAAACTAGACGACAAGGCCTAAAGATGCCTTGGAGGCATTACGGTGTTAAGACTAATTTGTAATATTTATAACATGTTTACCATGGGCTCTACAATGCTCTACGACACACTGTTTCCAAGATATCGACGAAAACGAAAAATGCCGACTTGGCGAAAAAATTTCAGGTCAAGGTCAAAGTTCATCCATAATACCCCTTAGACATGTTTGTCTAGTGCCACGAGTCAAAAAAATAATGTCCGTTTCGCTCTACGACGCACCGTTTCCGAGATATCGACGAAAACAAAAAATGCCGACTCGGCGAAAAAATTTCAGGTCAAGGTCAAAGTTCATCCATAATACACCTTAGACATGTTTGTCTAGTGCCAAGGGTCCTAAAATAACGTCTGTTTTGCTCTACAACGCACCGTTTCCGAGATATCGACGGAAACGAAAAATGCCGACTCGGCAGAAAAATTCAAGGTCAAGATCGATGGTCATCCTTAATACCCCTTAGACATGTTTGTCTAGGGCGACAAGTCTGAAGATAACGTCCGTTTCACTCTACGACGCAAAGTTTCCGAGATATCAATGAAAACGAAAAATGCCGACAAAAAATTTTAGGTCAAGGTCAAAGTTCACCCATAATACCCCTTAGACATGTTTGTCTAGTGCCACGGGTCCGAAAATAACGTCTGTTTCGCTCTACAACGCACCGTTTCCGAGATATCGACGGAAACGAAAAATGCCGACTCGGCAGAAAAATTCAAGGTCAAGATCGATGGTCATCCTTAATACCCCTTAGACATGTTTGTCTAGGGCGACAAGTCTGAAGATAACGTCCGTTTCACTCTATGACGCACCGTTTCCGAGATATCAATGAAAACGAAAAATGCCAACAAAAAATTTTAGGTCAAGGTCAAAGTTCACCCATAATACCCCTTAGACATGTTTGTCTAGTGCCACGAGTCCGAAAATAACGTCTGTTTCGCTCTACGACGCACCGTTTCCGAGATATCGATGAAAACGAAAAATGCCGACTCGGCAGAGAAATTCAAGGTCAAGGTCGAAGGTCACCCTTAATACCCCTTAGACATGTTTGTCTAGGGCGACAAGTCTGAAGATAACGTCCGTTTCACTCTACGACGCACCGTTTCCGAGATATCAATGAAAACAGAAAATGCCGACAAAAATTTTTAGGTCAAGGTCAAAGTTCACCCATAATACCCCTTAGACATGTTTGTCTAGTGCCACGAGTCTGAAAATAACATCCGTTTCGCTGTACGACGCACTGTTTCCAAGATATCGACGAAAACGAAAAATGCCGACTCGGCAGAAAAATTCAAGGTCAAGGGTCGTCCTCAATACCCTTTAGACATGTTTGTCTAGGGCAACGAGTCCGAAAATTACGTCCGTTTCGCTCTACGACGCACCGTTTCCGAGATATCGACGAAAACGAAAAATGCCGACTCGGCGAAAAAAGGTCGTTTTGACCTTTCATTGAAGGTCAAATTCAAGGTCACCACTCAAACCGCAATATATGATTTCCCATTTGAATGTGCCAATACTTAGGCTCTATCTTGAAGTGTTCTATGAGATTACTCTACATATCTCCCATTATGAAGGAAAAATTGGGTGAATTTTCCAAGTCCAAAAAAATTTTCAATGGTCAAAAAAAAAATTTATTTTTTTTTTGCTGGAAATGGCTCAAAATGAATAATGACTTGATTTGGGACAAAAAAATTTTTTTTTGCCGACCCGTCAAAAAATCAAAATGGCCGCCACACGCAGACCGGCGATTCAAAAGCAACGAAACCTATACATGTCATAGAGGTATATGAGAGGAATGTTTTGAAACAAAAATCTCCACCAAAATGGCCACCAAAGTCCAAAATTGGCAATTTTTCGTCAAAAATGGCCACCAAATCGGCAAAAACGATTCAATCAAAAAATTTTAAAAAACATTTTTAGATATTGGCCTAAGGTATATTCTGACAAATTTATGGGGAAATTCATCATGCCAAAAAAAAGTTACAGATCCGGACGGTAAGCTAAAAAGTTACTGAACATAGCACCAAGGGTGCTGTAGCTTACCGGCAATCATGAGAAACACAGAGTATTGATTTTCCAACATATAAATAATTATTGTTACACTGATCTTGAACTCTAATTGTCAAAACATGTTCGTAAATGTCGCTGGAAACACATTTTCTGCATGAACTATAATACGAAATCAAATTACACATCACAAAGGTAAATAACGAGAATCTTATACATTATTTTGAGAAAAACTGTCTGAATAGATTTTGACAAAATGGCCACCAAAGACAAAATTCATCGTTTTTGACCTTTCAAGGTCATTGAAGGTCAAATTCAAGGTCATCACTCAAACCACAATATATGATTTCCCATTTGAATGTGCCAATACTTAGGCTCTATTTTGAAGTCTTCTATGAGTTTACTCCGCACAGCTCCCATTATGAAGGAAAATTTAGTGAAATTTTCCAAGTCCAAAAAATTTTTCAATGGCCAAAAAAAAAATTTGCTTTTTTTTGCTGGAAATGGCTCAAAACGAATAGTGACTTGACTTTGGACAAAAAAAAATTTTTTTGCCGACCCGTCGAAAAATCAAAATGGCCGCCACACGCAGACTGGCGATTCAAGGGCAACGAAACTCATACACATCATAGAGGTACATGAGGGGAATGTTTTAAAACAAAAATCTCAAAACTGATCAGACATTTTTGAGAAAATGGCATCAACAATCCAAAATTGGCCATTTTTCGACAAAAAAGGTCGTTAAGACCTTCCAAGGTCATTGAAGGTCAAATTCAAGGTCATCACTCAAGCCGCAATATATGATTTCCCATTTGAATGTGCCAGTACTTAGGCTCTATCTTCAAGTCTTCTATGAGTTTACTCTGCACAGCTCCCATTATGAAGGAAAATTGGGTGAAATTTTCCAAGTCCAAAAAATTTTTCAATGGCCAAAAAAAAATTTTTTTTTTTGCTGGAAATGGCTCAAAACGAATACAGTGACTTGATTTGGGACAAAAAAAAATTTTTTCGCCGACCCGTCAAAAAATCAAAATGGCCGCCACACGCAGACCGGCGATTCAAGGGCAACGAAACTTATACATATCATAGAGGTACACGAGAGGAATGTTTTCAATCAAAAATCTCAAAACTGATCAGACAGTTTTCGAGAAAATGGCCACCAAAGTCCAAAATTGGCAATTTTTCGTCAAAAATGGCCGCCAAATCGGCAAAAACGATTCAATCAAAAGAATTAAAAAAACGTTTTTAGATATTGGCCCAAGGTATGTTCTGACAAATTTATGGGGAAATTCATCATGCCAAAAAAAGTTACAGACCCGGACGGACGACGGACGACAGACGAAAAACCACGATAATAGCTTATCGGCCCAAAGGGCCGGTAAGCTAAAAACAACAATGCAATAGTGCACCGAAGTCTCGTTCCACACGTGTCTGAAAATTACATTTTTATGATGTAATTTTGTACTGTCGGGGACAAACATTACCACGTGGTCACTTTTGCTGATTTAGCTTGAATTCACAAGTACCGTGCAAAAAAGTTATTTGAGATATATTCATAAATCTTCCTCGAATGTAATGAAAGTACTCCGAAGTATTGAGATTTTTTTAAAAACAAGTGTATTTTTCAAACTGAAAATGCATCCTGTTCAAATCGTGTTTTGAGTTATAATAAATTCGATTACAACACAAATATTTCTGTGATGTTACACATGAAATAGGACAAAATATGTCTCTCTTCTTATGTAGTTCCTCGTCCCGAGCACCAATGTGGGCCATCTTGGACGCGCTCCGCGTCGCTCGTGCTGCGTCACCACTCACCTGGCCCCTTTAGGCCTATTTACAGTTTACAGCACTGTTTACTAGTAGTCAGCTGACAGCCACAGTGAGTAGGCTAGGGGCTGTAGTTATTAGATTGAGTATTGAGTATAGATTAGTCTATCATTCTAGCGTCAGAGTACCTAATCCTCGACCCCTACAAACGGCTGGGCAAAACTTGAATAAACTGAAATGTAAAATGTGCTGAAATGTGTATTAGAAGTACTTTCAATGTGGTTTTTGTATGGAATTCTCATTACGACCTGCGTACTGTGACCTGCGAGCAGTGCACTCGATAGCGTAGGAGAATGCGTGATTACGCACATCTTATGTCATTTCACGCATAGATTTATATGCAAGTGCGTACGCTACGCATCTTGGAAATAGCTAAGAAATATCCATATTTTCGCCACTGAAAATCTGACAAGTGACTTCGCCGTTTGTTTACATATTAACAAACTTTGCGCCTACGTCATCAAAAGCTGTGCACAAGACCATCCATGCAGCGCAACCTGGTGAATCAAACAAATTCAGTATGCTATATTCGCTAGGTGTCGCCTCAATCGCGATACTTTTTTGGGCAAACTTGGCATGAATGACAGACTGCATTGTCGGTGTGTTTGTACGAAAAACAGGCGAGCTTACGAAATATGTTTAACTTGTTCAGTCGTACATTTTCTTCTGTGAATAAAATTGTCAAACCCCTTATTACGACGACTCTGTAATAATTCATTACCCTGGCTGTAGCTGTTTAAAGTGTTTGTGACATGGACATGGTGTACTGACGCCACACGTGTGTTGATGGCGGCCTGATCACTTCGGCGGCCTTATCACCTGTACCCCGATGTCTGTTATATTATGTGCACAGCTGTTTGGCAGTGTTTGCAGGGGTCGATGATTAAGGATATGGTCGATGATTAGGTACCCTGACGCTACAGGTGTCATGATCCTGTATACTCTGATTTATCTAACTGGTTTACACAGACACTGTGTATCCTTGACAAAAAGTCGTGAACACAACTACTGGTGCAAAAATGGAAAAAGGCGGGTGATGGAAAATCAACAACTAAAATGCGGAAACTACGAGGAACAGTAACTAGGTACCGCTTTTATGCGCTTTTAGGCGCATGCGCCCATACACGAAATATTGCATTTTGCCGGTTTTAATTTGTTCATAAATCCCAATATAAGTGCAGGCGCTTACTACTCGAGTATAGACCCACCACATTGTTTCGAGTATAAGCACATCCCATTTAATTTGAGTTTAGAAACAGCACATTTTTGTGACCTTTTGTTTTATTTATATATTTCTAAAAATGGTTCAAACCATCGTGGCGATTTTGCCCAAAGATTGTGATAGGAGTTTGGCCGTGATCGTACTCCATACTCACCTGTTTTGGCTGCTTCATGTTCGGCAACGCATTGTCTTTGCTTACTCCACTATACCGGTATATTGTAACAATGGCCAGTGACGATCCCAGGGCGAGGAACCGGTGATCACAGGGACGAGCCCCAAATCAGCACGGTCCCCCTCCTGGGCCCCAATTGAGAATCGTCCCTAGGGCCTTATGGGCCCCCTAGCCAAGAAGGTACAAGGAGCTAATGGCTGAGCTCACCCGTCGTCCTCTTGCCTTGCTAGTTCAGACAATTCCGAACCAAGAAAGCACGGCACCAGTATTCATACCAGAGCCGTGAGCACGAGAGATGACGTAAGACCATTGTTACAGTATAGTGGATAGAGATAAGGATGGCGAGTCGTCTTGACAACTCACGAGCTTCGAACAGAAGCGGCTAAAACAAGAATAGTGTTTACAACAAATCTCCTGCCGCGATCTTTGGGCAAAATCGCCACATTACCCGTTTCTTACAATGTTCGTCCCCGACATGATCTGCCTCAGTCCAAAACTGAAAAACACGACCGAAGCTTCGACAGGCGGACCAGAAGGAAGCAAGGGGAGCGGTACCTGAAAGTCATGACTCAAAAGACTCAGACCTTAAGGGTCTGTTTTGGAAGAATGGGGAACGACCCCTGGGCTTACAGGCTATACAGAAACGCACTCCAAAATTTTGAATAAACCCTAAAAAACAAGCTAAAATTTTGAACGAGGTGTTCCAGAAAGAATGATGACCTTGAAAGGTCATCTGCCGAAAGGGACGGTGTGCCAAGTCTTTGGAATATCTTTAAGGCTAAACTTTAAATTTAGAAAATTTTGTAAAACGACACACCGGGTGATCGAAAGTGGTAGTATCGCAAGGGCTCAAGGCAGGGCGGAGCCGCGAAAAGCCACTCCAGCGCACCCGCGGACGTATCTGCTGACAGCTGCCTGGACAGCTATCAAAGCCAACACGACTTGCCGCGTTGACTACCATTATCCGCATACTTACCTGCCCAGTCAGCGCGGAGACGCACGTACGGCGGACATCCGCCAAGGCAGACACCCGCACACATACATGTATCTCCAAGCGGCCAGCGCACGGGGCATGCGACTGGTAAAACACTCACACCCCAACCGCTGCATGGCAGCGGCAGACCCCGTGGGATCTAGCTGCGCAGCAGCGGACAAAGTGTGAGTTGCACAACATGAATGCACAGATCACTGGAGATTAATTAAAATCAAGTACGACATAGTAAATACATATTTGACGACACATGGGATTTTTCGCTATTCTGCCTCGAATGGGCCTGGGGTAAAAATATCCGAAATTATGGGTGATGATGGCCATGCAAAACCCCTTTGCTTCCCCAGCTCCTGAGAAGAACGACAACAAGATATTGCCTTGAAAACCGGGACATTATATCCCAGCAGTGTATCCTTTCAGGTGAATATACACTCATCCAGAAACCTGGCATAAAAAAATATATGAGGTGATGTTTCACCAAGGTTTCCCTTTAAATTGCCTGAGTGAGGTGAATGCTCGCTGATTGACGAAGCGGGTTACCGTGGCCTTAATGTATAGGCATGTCTGAGATATATCAATTATATTTTGTCAGTAAGTAATGTTATATGTATGTAGATGTGATACGAAATAAAAACCTGATATCACGATCCATTTCTCTGTTTCAGCCTATTGAATACATAGGCTATATGTGCTGAATAGGGCCAATCTGCCAAATTGTTACAATTAAAATCGTTGAATACTCATTGAGTTTTCATGCTAAAGCCTTGAAAATTTGAGGAAGAGTATAGACTATAAGTGCAATTAGTATAATGACCCAATCGTTGATATAGTTTATTGGCAGTTTGGATTATTTAGTAAAGTAAGATTAAAGAAAAACGTATATTTATCGCACTTAAAACAGAAAATTACCTATAGAATTCGGGCAAAACGTAATAAACCACTAATAATTCATTTAGAGAGTCCATAATATCAAGGGGTTATGATATGTATGCGAACTTGTCTCAAGAATGATGTTGGGGTCAGGGAGGCTGCTTATGATAAGCGTCAGCTGCAGAATAAGGCCGGTCTGAATTCTTGTAACCTGGCACAGTGGTGAGCATCTCGTAGGCCCTGACACCTGTAGAAGCCTGAACTATTGAAAGGCATCAATATCACTAATATTGTGCAAACAAAGTGTAAAACAAGTCATAATTTTGTCGCTGAGCACAGTAAGAACATTTTTGTATGTCGACCGACCAAGTAATTTAAGTGTAATCCACAATTTTCCCCCTATCCAGCCTAAACATGGCAAATGAACAGGATTGGGTTGGGAACCTTCAACAGTTACCTAGTTCAACAAATTATGACATTTTATGTGCTCTCAGGCCACGCAGAGTGAAAATTGTGTGTCTGGTTAAGGGAAAATTATAGTAATTAAATTGGCTTTTCAACTCAATGCTAAATGGTCTCATTTTGGTGATCCATAACACCTTTCCATAAAAAAATTGGCCTAACCACTATGCTAGTTTTATCGATTGATGTATTGGACATCGCGTGATAAGTATGAATATATTTGACGACACATGGGATTTTTCGCTATTCTGCCTCGAATGGATCCTGGGTAAAAATACCCGAAATTATGGGTGATGATGGCCATGCGAAACCCCTTTGCTTCCCCAGCTCCTGAGAAGAACGACAACAAGATATTGCCTTGAAAACTGGGTCATTATTTCCCAGCAGTGTATTCTTTCAGGTGAATATACACTCGTCCAGAAATGTGGCATACAAAATATACGAGGTGATGTTTCACAAAGGTTTCCTTTTAAATTGCCTGAGTGAGGTGAATGCTCACTGATTGGCTAAGCGGGTTACCGTTGTGTGGCCTTATATGTGTATGTACGCCGGTGGTCCAATGCTGTCACAAAAGCATTTGCGCTCTGTTTAATGGGTCTCATAACTGATAATAACTGTTTACTAACTATAGGAAATTGTTTTCAAAACTACTCTGAATGAGTAGGCCTAATGGCAACATATTTATGAACGTAAACGTCAGTACCGTATTTCCTTGATTAAGGGCCCGGGTGCTTATTTTATTTTATTTTTTTCATATGAGGCAGCCGCTCACACGAGGCAGGCGCTCATTCGAGGCCCGGCGCTCATTGTTATATCGTAAGTTATCAGCGCGATAAAAATTTCGTGTCGAACAGACGCCGCCCATCGAAGGTATTCAGGCGAGAAAATGATACATACGATGTAGTATGTATCATAAATACCACCGATACAATAAGATTTTGATGACGCTAATAAAAAACTTAGATTTTTGGCAAACTTGAAATAATATGAAGGCAAAGAAATGTTCAATGAAATGTTTATAACTAAAATAAATCGCATCAGGTACTGAGCAAATCCATGGCATTATTTCGGACACCATTTAAAGGTCTGAAATGTTGCCATGGATTTGCTCAGTACCTGATGCGATTTCTTATAGGCTCACTGATCTGAAATAGTAGATCTGCTCAAAGAAGTGAGCTGACATGAATGTTGGGACAGCAATTTGTTAATTGTGTAAACTTTAGTGTCAATGTTTTCACAACCACGACATCCTAAAATGTTCAATGGTGGGCATCATCAAGATCATTGCATTCGGGCATTTCATGATGTTACGCTGGTGGCCGAAGCGGGGAGGAAATGGGTTCTTTTGTATATTATGTTCTTTTGTAACAGTTTATTCAGTTTTCAAGTAATAAGCCTACGTTTATCACAAAATTATCACCCTTACCATTTACAGAGTGTTACTTCCAATCGAGAATTGGCTTGCCGGCAATTGCCGCCGATACACTATTGATTCACAAAACCAAATTCAATTGAGAAATCATTGTTCTCCAGCCATACCCGGCGCTCATACAAGGCCCGGCCCTTATTTTTTTGATCACTGGTTACCCCCGGCTCTCATACGAGACAGGCGCTCTTTCGAGGCCCGGCGTTCAATCGAGGATATAAGGTATCAGTGTTATGCATCAATATCTGAAATTATTTTATTCTGTGCAATTCCGCAGCAGCGGAAAGTGATAAAATCTGCTATGTACAGTTAAAAACATCAGGTGGCTTTACTGGCGAAGGTGGAGGTCTTGGATCTTCTGCTTGAAGGTATCCAAGTCCTTACTGTCCACTAACTCCTGCGGGAGTGCATTCCAGAGTCGAACCGTGTCTGGGAAAAACGACCTCTGGTGACTCTTCAGACGAGAGTGAGGGACGGTGAAGCTACAGGTGTTGCAATTCCTGGAGGATGGCCGCAGTGGGTGTTGCAATTCATGCTCAACATCGACAAGGTCTCCTTGGATGCGGTACAGCATTGTCACTTTGGCTCTTGCTCGTCTTTCCTCCAGGGTTTGAAGTTCGAGACTCTCGCACATGGATGTAACACTGCTGTATCAACTGTAGTCCTCTTTGATGAAGCGTGCTGCTCTGCGCTGTACACCTTCGATGAGGTCGATGTGATGCTGGTTGTGGGGATCCCACACTACCGACGCATACTCCAGAACTGGCCTCACGAGGGTCTTGTAACACTGTAGCTTGACTTTTGGAGGGCATGAGCGGGTGTTCCTCTGCAGGAATGCCCTGGTACGGTCGGCCTTTTTGGTTGTCGCCTCAATGTGGGTGTTCCATGATAGGTTGTTCGTGAAGGTGACACCAAGATATTTGGCCGAGCTGGGACTGTCCAGAACATGTCCGTGTATGGTGTATGGATATACTAGAGGCTTCGGTTTGTTGCTGATATGTAGCACCTGACACTTCCCAGGATGAAATTCCATCAACCAGTCTGCTTCCCACTTGGTGAGGCTGTCCAGGTCGGCCTGAAGGGATCTGCAGTCAGCTTCCGTTTTCACCACCTTGAAAACCAAACTATCGTCTGCAAACAGCCTGGTGGATGATGACTTGGTTGATTCAGGAAGGTCATTGATATAAGCCAAGAACAACAGTGGGCCGATCACTGATCCTTGGGGCACGCCTGAGGTCACTGCTGCTTCTGAGGAGGTTTTGCCATTCAGGATGACGATCTGGCTTCTCTGGGCCAAGAAGTCCCGGATTCAGTCAACGGCTTGGTTGGCTACTCCATAGAATGCTAGCTTGTGTAACAGACGTTTGTGGGGGCACCTTGTCGAATGCCTTGCTGAAATCCAGCAATATGGCATCAGTCTGTTGCCGGCAATCCAGGCCTTGGATCAAGGAATTTATGGTCGACAGAAGTCGCGTCTCACATGACCTCCTTTTTCTGAAACCATGTTGGGGCCGAGTCAGGACGGAGTGGTGATCGAAGTGTGTCATGAAGCTTGAGTGGATGATGTGTTCAAGAAGTTTTGAACAAATGGATGTCAGTGATACCGGGCGGTAGTTAGAGGTTTTGGATCGGTCACCTTTCTTGAACAAAGGCACCACATGTGCAGTTTTCCAGTCGGCTGGTACGACCCCAGTGTCTAGTGAGGCTTGGAAGAGGCACGCCAGGACCAGAGCTAGTTCATTCGAGATGAGCTTCAGGGGCCAAGGCGAGATCATGTCTGGACCAGCAGCTTTGTTGACATTTAAACGACTCAGTAGGGTCTGCACTCCTCTTGTGGAGACTACTATCCTGTCCATCTGAGCAAAAGGGGGGGGGGGTGTCTTGTTAGGCATGTTGTCATCCTCATCCTTGGTGAAGACAGATACAAACTGGTCGTTCAGTATATTAATCTTGATCTGGTCGTCGCTGTGTATCACCCCATTTCTCCTAAGAGGGCTGACACCGGTGTTATCGCATCTCTTACTTTTGATGTATGACCAGATTTTCTTCGGATTGGAGGATGCATCAGGTGAAATGATGTCAGCGATGAAAGTGTTGTAAGCTTTCCTGCTTTCATGCTGGGCAGCTTGTTTCAGTTTCTTGTATCTTAGCCAAAGCTTGGCTTTTTGGGTTTTGCGGGCTAGCTGGTAGCTGCGTTTCTTACAAGTTTAGAATCTTTTCAGGTTTGTGTTGATCCATGGTTGATGGTGCCGAACTGATGTCATCTTGGAAGGGACGTGTTTCTCAACCAGTGAAGTGATGTTATCTTTCAGCTCAGTCCACATGTTCTCAACTAGGTCTGAGTCAGAGAATTTGGTGATGAAGGCTGATGCAAATTCTCCAGCTGTGCTTTGCATAGCCGCCAGGTCAGCTTTCTTCCATAGGTGTAGGAGCCTCCTGACAGGTTTAGTGCGGGGTGCCCTGAGGTTGGAGTTTATGTACAATATGTCATGGTCACCAAGGCCCGGTAGGGGTTCCAGGTGATTTATCATATCAGGACGGTTGGTAATGAAGAGGTCAAGAGTGGCGTCATTTCGAGTGGATGTGTTCACAGCTTGCTCGCACCCTGTGTTAGCGATCATCTCCGATAGCGTTGGTTGATATCCAATAGGTTTTGGTGGGCAACAATGGAGTTGGTGGACCAGTCAATATCCGGCAGGTTAAAATCACCAGCAATCCAGAGAACTGCACTTTTGTATGCCCCAGCCAGCTTCTCAATGGCTTCACACAGTTGTGCTGCATACACGGTGTCGCTCGAAGGTGGTCTATAGACGGCGCTTACGAACAGGGATGGCTGCTTGGCAAGAGAGATCTTGGTTACCACCATTTCTACATCAGTGTCTTGGGGTTGGAGGTCAACAATTTCGCTGGTGTATATTCGGATTTGATGGCTACTAGGACACCACCATATCCATCCGGACGGTCCCTTCGGTAGACAGAGTAATCAGGCGGGAATATCTCGGAGCTGCTAGTGTTGGGTCCTAACCACGTCTCCGATCCTATGATGATGCAAGGGTCAGCTTGGTCAATCAGGACGCCTAGCTCTTCTATTTTGTTTTTGACACTCTGGAGTTGATGATTAGCACTTTGAGGTTGTTGATAGTGGCTGTTCTGTGTTTGTTGATCTGGTCTCTGGGAGATGAGGCCGTGAGGGGAAGACCTGGGCTGGTGGTCTCTTGACTTGTGAAGCTAGATGTCAAAGTGTCACTTGATGCATCATAATCAGTGAGGGTCGACTCAAACAGGCTTGTTGAGAAGTTTGGCATGCCACATGAGACACAAGACCAGGTTAAACTCGAGTTTGCCAAGCTCTCGTAGACACGGGTGGTCATGTGTAGACAGGTTACATGGTACCATGCTGAACAGTCGTCGCACGCAATTGCTCTTTGTTTCCAGTTGACTGCCTTGGTGCATACTCCACAGGGAAATTTTGGTTTGTAAGGACCTGGGTTGGATGCTACATCGTGTGACTGTGTTATCTTTGTATCAGGCAGGTAGTAGGTTGAAGACCTGATTACAGCGCAAGTGGATATCCATAGCCCTAGAGTATTGCAGGACCAAAACATACTGCTATTATTGCCCAGTGGGCAGACTGTCAGAACTCAAAATGTATTTGCACACAGGTAGGGCCGAATTCATAGTTCCGACGACATCCCAACAGGCCACGCTCCCTTGGCAACCGCAGGAAAAGTCCCACAAACATACCATGTGCTTTTGCTTGAGCAAGTCGGGAATAATGTAACTTTTGCTTGCTTCTGTTTACACATTCGTTTTGTAAAATAATACACCATATTTCACATGTCTATGTTCATAAGGGGATGGAGAATATATTGTAAGCTTAAATATTTAACTTATTTGGCTTTACTTGGCCATGAGTGCATCAGAAGTACACTATCATCCCACTTCACTCAAGAGGTTGGGCTGTTAAACACGCCGGTTTTGTTTGTGGGACTTTTACGTTTTGGCGCGTTTTTTGACGTCTTTTGATTGGGTAGTAAATATGGAAGTGGGCGGGGCTTATGTATCATCGGAACTATGAATTTTCTGAGTGATCATAATATCTTATATGTAGCATTACATAGTCCTTGTACATATTTTAAGCGTCTGTGATACTTTCCTGGTGGTATTTTAATAAAATTTAGAGATAATTCAGATTTTTCACTTTCCGCCGCGCATGCGCACGGTCCCGAGCACTGCTTTATCAGTATTATGACGTCATTTTACTGTTTTTGCTGGCGTTATCAATATAAACGTAATTTTCCCGCCAAAATGTACGTCATTATTGATTACAGACGATATCCGTTTATGATATTGGCGCCAAAAAGGACTGATAGTACAATGCTGCCCTCTGTTGAATGATGTTTGATAACCCCATATTAGGCTGCATTATCATCGCCATCGTTGTATTTTCCATTCATAAGCTTATGCATACTGCTCAACAAAGAATTACAGTAGGCTATTGGTTTAATTTGAAGCTAAAGGTCAATAGCTTTTATATTTTGAAAGCACTCCCGTGAGCACGCTATAACATGTATACGTATATGACGGCTATCGAGTGAGCTTATTCACGGAGGTTTCCGGTATGCAGCCATCCATGTTTATGCCGAAATTTGGTACAGCCCAGCCTTCACTCGCCAGGTGGCGCTTGGAAATGTATTTCCTGTGCCATGTTTCCCTGGTGATTATTGCAACAAGGCTGTCAAAAGGGGTCACTGACTGCAAACTTTAGTCTTCATCTCTTTCAGATATTTTATTGTGTGGAAAGAAGGGGTGAGTGCCATCTTTTTCAAAATCAGTACGGTAGCCATAACATACAGCCGGCTGTAAACCAACATGCCTTTTTATTAGAAACGACTTTTTGAAATATCAAAACAAGTGACTCAAGTAGATCTATAGTCGGCGTCATTGGTCTGTGAGCGGTGGTTTTTCGGCGATTGTTCCGTCAATAATTCGTATATTTCGATGAAATTTTGGCAAGAGTGTTATTTTATACTCGCCTAATAGGGTATAAATTAGGGCTTCAATTCGGTTAACCGGTTACGGTTCGGTTACAGAGTGTAACCGGTTACAGATTTTGTGACCGGTTAGTCGTGAACGTATTTTGCAACCTCGTAATTCAGCATAAAACACTTCACATCAGTCAAATTTCCGCCTAAACGCGTAGAATTAAAGTGATTTATTTTCAAGTGATTTATCATTCTCCGATCAAAATAAAATGTTTATTCATCATAATATGGCATATTTTCACGTGAAAATGACGTCTAATGTTGAGTTTTAGGCGCAATTTTGACATGGAGATTTGATAAAATGCGAACTGCGAAAAAAAGTAGGTGTTACTTTAGACAATATTTAGCTCTATATTTTTGGACGAGTAACCGGTTACGGTTCGGTTACAAGCTAACGAGTAACCGGTCACGAAATTTTGTACTCGTTGATGCCCTAGTATAAATTATTGGAGAGATTGGTGTGTAAACAAAAAAGTTAGTCTATTTGGCCTATATATAACGAAATAGGAAAACGTCAAAACGTTATCTATAGAAATGCTACGGCGATCGGAGGCGGTCCACTGCCGATTTCACCAGATTTTTATTATGGACGAGATGCGCCAACTTTTTTGCTTCGCATCCAATCTTCTCGAAAATGCATTCTTAGTTAGGCGGTTCAGAGATAACATACCTGTCAAAATTCCATCGGATTATCTTAAATATTGACGGAGTAATCGCCGAAAAACCACCGCTCACAGACCAAAGACGCCGACTATAGATCTATGAAAATCATCAGGGGCATGCAGGGGACACATCTCTAACAGTGTTGTAGAGATCTAGTTTGGATCTAAAATAACTCACCTTACTGCATATACACACGCAATTTACCATCCTCAGTGCAGAGTCGTATAGGCAGGTGCTGTATTCATCGAGCCCTGACCCTGGCCTTACGGCTGTTTTTCCGCATTTCTACCTAAGAAAATAAAAAGTAGGCATGATGTATACAGTGCTGTTTGCCTACAGTGTCATGTCAGTAACTGTAGTCTTAGGCGCTGATTGGTCACGCCCAGAGACTGGTAGAGTGGCACTTTATCCTACATCATGTACTTAATGTACCTGTGCTCCCGATGATAACTGATATTGTTTTGGGACAAGTTGAGTGCGGGATGGAACAGGTTTACCTCACCTCAGCATGATCGTCTCTGAATCTGGACCGAGCCTTTCGGTTAGGTGAAGCACCAACATTCGAGAGAAAACAACACTGCTCACAGACCAATGATGATTCAATGACCCCTATTTATTAGCACTGTGACCAGCCTCAAAATTGGACACCCGATCACTCGTCCCTGGGAGGCCCTATATGTCTGCCTTCAGCACTAATTTAGCTAATTCCCATTGAGCAATTGTAATATCTAGATTTAGCCTTGATAGCAATGCCTAGAAGTAACCTTTATTTACTACTATGGATCCATAAACTAGTGTTACAAATACCATATTTGTCCTAATAGTAGCATGGTGAGCCAAGTAAGACCTCCTGCAGCAGCGCACATGAAAATGAGGTCAAACTTGAGGTCAAATTTAAGAAAATCACTGAATAATATACCTATAGCCTTCAATCCCCTTTACTATGATTCAAATAACATAAATATGTGCAATGGAAAACTCCCAAGATTTTATTGGAAGTGAATTACAAGGTCACAGAAATCAAACATTTTGGGGGTAAAAGAGGGGGGAGCTGGGGGCACTCTACTATTAGAGTGTGTGCCACTATTAGGACCAATACAGTATATATATGAGCATTTGAGTCCTTTTCATTGCACGAATCATCTCTGCATTTCAGGTTATAATTTTTTTGGCTGATCCCCAAGACGTATAACAATGGGTGAAAAAGGAGATAAATTTTCAAAGAGTGATATGGAGCGAGTGGGAATCTTCCAGGAGATGTCCTATATCACAATATCTGACAAGTACAAGGGAGCTGGAAATGGTGAGTTACTACAAACTGTTGATAGGTTTGACATAATTCTTGATGCTAAAGCAGCTAAACAATATACAGTGTGCATTATCACTGAATATATTGAAGATTTTGCTGACTGTAATTATGACTATCAATGATGATTCTGTATGTTCTAGCTATAGGAGTAGGACAATGCACAATTTTATTTTCCAATCGGAATTTTGATTTCTGTAATTGCTCTCAATCTCTGTAGTTTATGTGTGAGAGGAAGCTCAATAACATTTTGAATTTCTAATTTCAGCACAATTCAACCAAGCAGCTTCGAAGGGGAAGCAAATGTTGCCTGGAGGGAGTAAAAACATGTCGGCTTTACAAGCTGGGTTCTTCACTGATAAATTTACAAGGGTGATGGAAGGAGAAGCATACACTGATCCCATCAAACTCAGACGCCAACACAGACTCAAAGAGGGCAAGAAAAATATTGGAAAACCTTTCCTGCCAAGCAGTGGAGACAAGAGACAGTATGATATTGATTATAACTTGAACCTATAAATTCTGATCTACCTTGATTCTTGAAATTACTCCATGTGATAGAAATATACTAAAATGTGTTTATGTGTATTGTATGTGTATTGTGTTTGTGTATATATCATTTCAGATCAGGATTGGGGAATCATTATGGGACGTTATCTGGTCCTATTGGGGCATTTAGTCCTCAGAGCAGACCAAGGAAAGCATACAAATCTTCCGGCAAAAACTTTTACACAAATCCAGGCAAGAAAGGGACTGGTTTTGGCTATGTCCCAGTGACAATTGGCGAGTACCAGAAACATCAGACGGATGAGTATGACAGAGCCAAGGAGAAGGGCAAGGTACAAAGCTAGATTTATATTGGTAACTTTGTGTGTGTTTCAAGGAAATAGAACATTGATCAGCATGTTATTTTGAAAAGCAAATTCACATATTTTGTCAAATGTAAGCAAATAGATGTTTTCCAAACAAAAGAAAAATAAGTTCCTATCTGTATGCTATACACTTACAGAAGGAAAACTCCCACCACAGACAGGCAATGAAGGGGGCAGCGTTCAAGTTAAATATGCATCCCAACAGCTACTTTGATGAGAACCCATACCGCGGGGACCGCCCTCTGCCTCCACTCAAGAAGACAGATTCAACCAAACCTATTGGTGGGCCATTCAAACCCAGTTCTCCAGGCAAAAAGGTGAGATTGGACTATACATGTACCTGTCCTAATAAAAAAGTGCACCCCTCTTTTGCGGAAAAAAAATGCCATGTTTTCTTTAACTGTGGAAAAACTGTCTTATATTGTTTTAAACATCAAATCAGGCTAATTTCAACAAATGAACACATGAACAACACTATACAAGTATTATTTGTATTAAATGATTTCCAAAAATGTCTCTTGAATATCACCAATTTTGATGCACACTTGAATGTTGAAAGTTTTGCATTAGAGTGCCCCTCTCCTATCAGGACCAATACGTTAGATACTTCATGGCATGATTGTGCTAGTTTTCAAATATAGTCATCATCACCCGCAGATAAATTCAATATGTAATCATTCAAGCATGTAATTTTGTTTTCCAGCCGGCTGGCATGAAGGCTGGTACATTCGACCAGTACCCGTCTCACCCCGTGGACCCGTACAAAGTGAAGGTCAACAGACCAGTACATGTGGTCAACAAGACGGGCAAGATATTCATGCCATCCGCAGGCCCCAAGTCTGCTCCTGTCACCTCCGTCCTGGAGCAAAACATCGTCAAGTGAGTCACCTCAGGCAGCAAGTCTTCAGTACTTTCAGCCTTTTAGATATACCAGTAAATTCCAGTTCTTCTTTCGGTGGAATAAGGCATGCTAAAACATTCCTTTATATTTGCAGAGAGATCAACAACACAAACTACCGAACGACCACAAGTGTTATGGCATATTGAGGCGCTGCTTATCACACACAATCTTATCATGGCTGTCATCTGTACATATATCATACTGCACCAATAAGTATTAGAACTCGCACATGTATATACTGGTACATCCAGCGAGGCTGTTACCAAACATTGTGTGCCAGTTTGTTGTGATATATGATCGTGACGTTTTGTTGTCGAATTCAGTTGCCAAATGCAAGCTGTCCAGTGCTGTGATACATAATGTGTGCACTTTTTGCTAGAACATGCACATACTGACCATATCATCTTCATGGGAATATGTCTTCTGGATCACATTTGGAAGTTGCAGTTTAGCCAAATATAATCCAGTTAACAAAACAGCTAAGTTAGTGTAGAAAACTGATCTTGTGGAATGTCATGATCTAATGCGAGCGACTGGTCTCTTGTATTTTATTGAATGTTTTATTGAACATGCTGACTGGCTGTCAAAACCAGTTCGTAAATCATAATTTCCGAAAACTGCTTTCAAAATATAATCCCTCCTTTCCACACAAATTGTTTTGGTATGGATCGAATATATCACTGTACTGTTTTGCAATATACATGTATTCAAAATACCTAGAAAGTTGGAAGTTTGTGCATAATATATGCTCTCGTTTTATTGGTCATTGGTTATGCATATTCGTATATATATACATACCAATTTATATAAATAAACTCAATTTTATGCCCCTTTGTTTGTTACTCGATAGCTGTGTATAATGCACTTCTGAAAATGCCACATAATGGATGGTATCTGATTGTTTGACAAATATGATGCAAAACCACAAGAGGCAATCGATGCATTATGCCTTTATTTTTGAAATGGTTTATCATGCTGTGAAAATATGCTTTGCAGCACGACTTTTTACTTTTAATAGTGTGTACATTTTGGTTTTTACATAATTTACAATTAAATACACAGATTATGTACACAATTCTCATTTCAACCCAAACACACTTAAACTTCAATAATTATAAACATCAGCCGACTACTTCTTTGATTGATCAATTAGAGGGAAATATGCAACCATCATTTATCATAAAATTGTACCATGGGCAGCACCATTGATGACTACTTCATCTTGTGGGTTGATTTGATATTTATTACGGTAATTACAGTCTGGTACCTTGCTTATTAGCAATAACTATATCATGAACCTTACACTACTGCATTCAATGTATACATCCTACAAAACTACTTAACGCATTCAACCATGGTTTAGTTCTGGTTTATTCATTTAGCACTGTGCCAATAATCATACACTGTGACCCAGATAGTTTGATCTTCCATGGTGCACAACTGCACTACCTGGGAGATATTGCTTGCTATGCATCAACTGCTTTCGAATGGAAGTAAAATGCAATTCAGTAACACAAATACAGTCCATTCACAGTTCTGTTTTGATTTATAAACATCACACAATATGTGCCCCGAAAACATATCACATCAGACACAAGATGTAGCCTGATTTACAATACAATCTGAGTGAATTCACCAGTTCTAAAAGATGAGTACATGTATATGTGTACAACAACAAAATGCATCTTGTAACTAAACACAATATTGCTGTCACTGCACTGATCTCGTCTGATTTTGATTGATGCCAGAGAAATCACCAGTCAAATGTTGCAGAATCGCTGGAATTACCAGGTGCAAACAGGGGCTTTAATGAACACATTCATGTGACAAGGAAGAAAATAACATTTCAAGAAACACTAAACAAAGCTTGAATTAACCAGAAAATTAACCAGAAATACTGCACCATGATTGGTATGTAAAATCCTGTATACATAACTGAATAATTCAGTATTCCAAACTAGAATGCACAGGGCAAGCATACTACAGAAATTGTCAGGAATGGCAGTATCACAGTTAATTGTATTTGATCTGCTAGTGCTGGTTTCAATCCCCGTCTTCTCCAGACAAATCACCATCTTCATCATCCAGGTCATCGTCATCATCTTCATCATCATCTTCAACCTGAAGCCATAACATCCTCATTTCACTTTCATACATCACATCAAATTTGTCAACTGAATGGGCACTGCTCCAAACAGACTCACTAAAGCCCCCGCCCCTGTAATAAACAACAAAGTAGCGATACAGACCTGCTCGCCCAGTGCCTTGAGGCGCTTGCGGCACTCCTTGAGCTTGGTGTCCTGGTCGGCCAGCAGCACAAGAAGGTCCTCTTGCTCCTTCTTGGTAGCGTCATTCTCCTCCTTCAGCTCCAACAGCTGGATCTCTACCTCAGCCTTCTCACTCTCAGCCGCCTGTAACATACAGTCAGTGCCTGTACAGGGGGTCCACATAGTGGTTGGTGAACAAAGTGTGTCAGTAGCTCTTCCTTCTCCATGCACATCCAGTGATGAATAATCATCAATTCCAAATGAGTGTAATTTGTTAGCTTTGTAGTTAGCACACAAAAACACAACGTGAGCAAGATATGATAGATGTGCGAGAAAACAATAACGACCACAGAGTACAGTTCCCATTTTTATTCTATATTTACAACAATACTGAAACGTTGGCAAGCCGAGCCCAGGGAACGGAGAATCATAGTTTTGCAGGCGATTCACCAACGAATCATTCGTCACTAACCTGTGAAAATTTGTCTTGGTTAGAACTGGGTAAATTTGGTTAGTAAAAGGTGTGTATTTAATGGGTTACAAAAGGTACAAAAGAAAAATATTCCCATGCCAAGAAAGAACTGAAATACAGTACACATTTATCACCTATATGTTCATCATGGCACACACCTTGATTTGTTCCTCTAGTTGAGTGCACTCTTCCGCCTTGGCTTTCAACTCTGCATCCACCTGGGACTTTTGATCTGTGAGTTGTTTATTCGCAATTTCTAGTGCAGATGTTGAGAGTTCCAGCTCATTGACTCTGCGAGACAAAGTGTTCCTCTCCTCGAGTATAGCAGATGCAGAGCTGTCCTCCGTCTTTCCAGCGTTTAGTTGATCACGCTGCATTGATAAAGTACAGACATACACATTCAGCAGCCACATACGAATATACCATGTGCTAGCAATCACAACGGAATAACAAACACACCAGCATAACAATATACAAACCAGTTCTGCGACTTGTTTGCTGGTTTCCTCGTATTTCGTCTTGTACAACTTGACTTCCTCTTCCCGTTGGTTGAGTTTGAGTGTCTGATCTTGAAGGTCTACCGTCAGCTTGGCCACATTGGTCTGCAATGCCGCCGTGTCCCCTGTGCTGTTCTCCACATTGTTTGCAGCGGCTGCAGTTTGAACCTGAGACAACTCCGCTTTCTAAGAAAAGAAGAAATTCATAAGTGAATGCATGGACATAAAATACCCCACGGTACCGTAAGATATCAAGTTATTGTCATTAGAAATGCATAAACAGGTGATGAAAAGTCATACCCCACGGTACCGTAATATATCATGTTACTGTCTTTAGAAATGCATAAACAGGTGATGAAAAGTCATACCCCACGGTACCGTAATATATCATGTTACTGTCTTTAGAAATGCATAAACAGGTGATAAAATGTCATACCACCGGTACCGTAATATATCATGTTACTGTCTTTAGAAATGCATAAACAGGTGATGAAAAGTCATACCCCACGGTACCGTAATATATCATGTTACTGTCTTTAGAAATGCATAAACAGGTGATAAAATGTCATACCACCGTCCACCGGTACCGTAATATATCATGTTACTGTCTTTAGAAATGCATAAACAGGTGATAAAATGTCATACCACCGGTACCGTAAGATATCAAGTGTCTATCGTTAAAAATGCATAAACAGGTGATGAAGTGTCAAACCTCACGGTACCGTAAGATATATCAGGTTACTATCGTTAGAAATGCATAAACATGTGATGAAATGCCATTCATCTATGGTGTAAATCCGAAAGCATTCCAGTTGTCCTAAGACGTACCAATGCTATGATTTCTTTAACTTTTTCATCTAGCTGTTGATTTTTGGCATCTAATTCTTGTTGCAACTGTGAAGAATCAGCACTTTCAAGGCTACCATTCACTGTTGGACCTGATGTGGAGTAAAAAGACCCTCATTAATAAAGCCAACACTAATCTAAAATCTACATAACATCATAGGTATTTGGGCATTGTTGATACAACATTCAAAGTTAGGACAATTACAATCGGGATATTTTCACCTGATCTCTGAGCTTTGAGCAGTGCATTCTGGTCTTTCAACTGTTGGACTTGGTGAGTCATTTCTTCTACCTTCGACTCTGACTCAGCATGTTTAGTTTTTAACTCATGCAGTTCAGACCTCATGGAATTCAACTGTGTATCCTGGACAAAAAAAACATTACATAGCATGTACCCACTACATTTACAAAATACAGTTTCTTGGCCAATATTTCTCTTTAGAATCCACATCAAAACCATTCGCCAAAACTCCAAATTTCATCAAAGAGTCAGAAGCTTTCCCGAACCTGTTCTCTGATAATTTCCTTGTACTGAGCGACAATTCCCTCGTGCTGGTCCAAAGCTGCATGCTTCTTACGTTGTTCTTCAATTTCTGCTTCACCACTTGGAGAAACTGCTCGTAGCACCTCATCTGAAATATAGATAATACTGGTTATCAACCTGCAGAATTATTCGGAACAAGGCTGTATTTTCGAATCCAGGATGTCTTATTCACTAATGAAAACAAAAAGGAGATCGAGGCTACCAGATTCCTATCAGTTCGAATTTGTCAAACTTACTTTCTAGTTTCTTGAAGAGTTTGGTGAATTCGTGGTCGAAGATAATATCATTTGGCTGCATGTAGTTTATCTGTGGTTTCTTGGCTGCTTTGCTGTACATCTCATGTTTGGAAACTTGGGACAACTTGTCTGTGAACAGCTCCAGACCTATTCGCTTCTCGATTATCTGTCGCAAGTCATTTCTGGAACAGGCACATTGGATCAAGTTTGTGAATAAAAAAGTCTTGCCAAGTGGATATATAAATTTGACAAGAGTATATTTGACAGAAAACACCCACTTGAGGAAGCCCTCGACTTGTTCACTGTTATGGAGTACACAAATGCCCAGCAGAAAAGCACACAGGCCTTGGACTAGTAATTCAAACTCATCCCCTTCTGATGCCGACACTTGGGATATCAGCTGAGCAGACAACAGTCAAGGAATACCACATCATTGTCAACCATTGTAGTGTCAAATATAATACATTTAATACTAGAGAATGTAAGTTTTGGGAAGATATCATCATGCAGATCACAACATTTTGGGGGCACATTGCTTATTTCTTAAATGCGAGGAGACTAGATCATGATGAACTTTAAGGATACAAATGGTATATTGGCATTGTTACTGAGGAAGTGGTTGACAGCCACAGAGCAGTTAGCCATCCAGTGAGCCAGCAACATCAAGATACCAACTCTCGTCTGAAGCTTAGCACCCTGCCAGCAAGAAGGAATGCAGATTGTGAAACAATGTGATGCAAAATTTACTAAATGTTCACTCAAAACAATCAATCACAAGTGCAAAAGTTTATATATTCTAATACATGTACATTATAATTTATGGTGAATGTAATATGTGAATTGCTCTCAAACAAATATATATACTAGTTATATATAGTTGGTATAATGAGCACATTTGAATATGGTGAAGACTTGTACGTACCTGGGCGAGGATGTTGGAGCATTGCTGTAGAAGTGAGACGGGAGCGTTGCCGAGACTGGTGGCTAGCTGTACACGCAAGAGCTGTTCCTTCTGGTTGGTGTTACCTTCAATGGAGTGCTGCAGAGCGACTGCGGCAAACCACGTGGACAGTGAGTCTGCACTGAACAACCCCCCACACAATAGCTGGCCTGCTGTTACGCTGTTCACTGAAAACAGAGAAACATAAACCCAATGTACACCCAGTCACCAAGGAAAACGCACATACATCCAATTTCACATCAGGATACGGCATGTATTGATAAGATTCACATGTTGATTATCTAACTCTGATTAAAAGGTAAGCAAGTGTCATGTGGACCAAGAATACCTTCAGCTGTGGACGGAAGCAGAGTGGCGATGATCTGTGACTGGCCGACTTCATTCTTGTAGAGAAATGACTGGAAGCAGTAAAGTACGGCACAGCGCAGAACAAACGGCTGTTTCTCGTTGACCATTGACATCAGAAGGACAACTATTGCAGGCCTGAAAAAGTGGATCAGTAACAATAACAAACTACTGCAGATGTTATTGGAGACATGTTACATTACGATATTGAAATTGCAATTTAGTCAAAATAATTTCACCCATTCTCCATGTGTCCATACCTTGGTGGATTTGAGGGTGCAAATACTGAGGCAAAGTATTCCTGGTTGCCTTGGTTACCACGAATGATTTCTGAGACAGTGTTGATGGTTTCCGTGAGAACATCAGCTGGCACACCACTGGCCATCAATATATTACACAACCGCTCCAGAAGCCCTGCGTCAGTCAATATATGTCAACGGTTGATTAACATTTTAACAGCAGTACTAGTACTTGTATTAAATATTTGTTTCTCACCAGACAACTCCACTCACCACACTGCTGGACAACTTTCTGACAGGCTGCTGTTTGTTGTTGTGGGTTGCTGGGAGATACCAGAGTCCGCACCAACTGAAAAGTGTGTACCACAATTGCTTTTACTAACAGTCCTACAATGAAAAATTGTTTGTCAGGATGGGAATTACTGGTGACAGGCCTTGAAATATTAGCACATGGGCAGTTTGATGTACAGGTAGGCCAATGAAGCCAGCAACATTAAGGAAGCAAAGGAAGGATACATACCATAGAATGTGTGCAAATAAAAATCCTCAACCACAAGCTATACTTCTTTACCAGGTTAGCAAGGAAGGTAAAAGCCTACAGAAAGCACTCATATCCATGGGTTAGAGCATATTGAGTGAAATAAGCATTTGTTCCGAGCAAACAAGTTGATAACACAGAAATTGCCAGCAAACACCTGTCTGAACCAACAGTGCAATGATGTATGGAGTATCGGTTGTGGTGATTGGAGGGGTTTGTAGTACAGAGGATTAGAAGTGTATCCACCAACAGGTACCTATGTATAACTGTTAACAACTAAAGCAGGAATACACTTAAATGTGAAATCAAATATACACATAGACAATGGAATTATGACTGTCCCAAACATCGCAACAGAGCACAGAAAAGAATAGATGAACAAATGCCAATGAATACAACAAAGACAACTTTATCTCTTCTTTGTCAGTCCAGAATGAAAATAAACGCCAAGAATGCGATGGAATAACAAATCAATCAACATGCTTCAAAACTGTCGTATGAGCTATTTGAGAAGGACAAAAACACCAAAACTTGAGCTTCGAAATGGAAAAAAATTAGCCCAAAGGCTAAGACAGGTTACCGGACAATTTTGGTTTGGCCATGGCAGCATTGGCAGGTAACAGACCTTGAGATTTACCAATCAAGGTTCGCAGTGTGAACAAATGACCTTGAGATTTACCAATCAAGGTCATCCGTGTGAACTTCGATGTCACCATTACATGTATGTGTGCGGCATTTGATATTCTATATGTTCATAATACAAAGATATATCTGGGTGGAATCGTTTAGGCCGCTCAGGTCAATTTACACATTACGAGTCAGATATTTGGCACTCAAGGTCATCTGACGTCAAGATCAAGGTCATCATTAGTTGTGCCATATATGTCTTGCTATATGTTCATAATGCAAACATGAGTTATATCTGCAAGCAATTCTTCTATAGAGGCAAATCTGGGCATTTTTTGACCCCAAAATGGCTGTTCTGACCTTTCAAGGTCATCGAAGGTCAAATTCAAGGTCACCACACAAATCGCCATATATGACTTCCCATTTGAAAGTACCAATTTCTAAGCTGTATCTTCAAGTGTTCTATGAGAACAGTCTTGACAGCTCCCATTATGAAGGAAAAAAGTGCCGAAAATTCAAAATCCAAAATTTTTTACAAAGGGTGAAAAAATTGTTTTGCCTAGAAATGGCCCAAAATGGATATTAATGCGATTTGGGGCGAAAAAATTTTTTTCGCCGACTCGTCAAAAATTCAAAATGGCCGCCACACGGAGATCGGCGATTCAAGGGCAACAAAACTTATACACATCATAAAGGTACATGAGGGGAATCTTTTGAAACAAAAATCTCAAAACTGATCAGACAGTTTTCGAGATAAGACAGACAAGGTGCAAATTTGGGCATTTTTCGACCCAAAAATGGATGTTTTGACCTTTCAAGGTCATCCAAGGTCAAATTCAAGGACACCACTCAAGTCGCCGTATATGACTTTCCATTTGAAAATGCCAATTTCTAAGCTCTATCTTCAAGTGTTCTATGAGTACAGTCTTCACAGCTCCCATTATGAAGGAAAAAAGGGCCGAAAATTTTTCAAGTCCAAAATTTTTTTCAAAGGGTGAAAAATTTTTTTTTGTCTAGAAATAG
This sequence comes from Terebella lapidaria, assembly GCA_949152475.1. Classification (NCBI taxonomy): domain Eukaryota; kingdom Metazoa; phylum Annelida; class Polychaeta; order Terebellida; family Terebellidae; genus Terebella; species Terebella lapidaria. Next base: position 78,530,539 of record OX424555.1, read on the forward strand.
CCCAAAATGGATAGTAATGCGATTTGGGCCGAAAATTTTTTTTTCGTCGACCCGTCGAAAATTCAAAATGGCCGCCATACGCAGACCGGCGATTCAAGGGCAACCAAACTTATAAACATCACAGAGGTACATAAGGAGAATCTTTTGAAACAAAAATCTCAAATCTGATCAGACAGTTTTTGAGAAAACGACCGTCGAAATCTAAAATTAGCTGTTTTTCGTCAAAAATGGCCGCCATTTTGAAAATAATTCGAAAATCAAAAAACTAAAAAATACCTCCCTCTCGAAATATTTTTAAGCATTTTTGTGCAAAATTTCAGGAAGATTCAATCGTAAACTTTAAAGATATGAATGTTGACGGACGACGGACGACGACGACGACGGACGCAACGCCACGGCAATAGGTTATCGGACCAAAGGTCCGGTAACCTGAAAAACAACAACAACAAAACAAATCAGATGGGGATACAGGTTCAATCATTGCAGGATAGAAGAAGGAATGAAATAATTTCAAAATATAGCAAGTACATAAGTGATATCCTCAAGGCCTGAATATGCCTTGGAGGAATTCCAGTGTGAAGCATCAGCCCTCATTGATTTATTTGTCTGAGGAACTGTTATACGGAGAGCTCTGCATCACATGCAGACTAACTGGACCCCAGAGCTGACCCAAAACAATATGATTTCTTGACTAAATATGTGTGATAACTGGTGAAACATTCTGAGTTATCAACCGGAAACGAAAATAGGAGCAAAAAGGAGAAGCTAAAAATTCTGACAAAAAACATAGAGACTCTTCGAGGTGGAATGCCCTGAATATTCTCATGAATCATGATACAAAAATTAATTTCAAATATAGTGAACAAAAAACAGTTACTATTTTTCAACAAAATAATTTACACAATTGCAAGTAACACAAAAAAATGTCACAGAATATCCATAACAAATGTAATTCATGCTTGAGATCACCAGGACCGACACACCGCTGCACTTACTTGTAACATCAGGTGTATATTGGTAACTTTCTGTGCTGACCATCCTGCCTGCTGAGTGGGATCTATAGGTTCCAACTCAAAGAATGGGGGCAAACGCTGAATGTAACTGCCCTCCTTGAAGAAATTCTGGTTGGATGAATTATTCTTCAACAGATTCAGCAACAAGAGCAGGCAGTCTTCCACTATGATACCTGTATGAACAGTCAAAATAATAGAAAATACAAATGAAAATCAAGGGGTCAATAATCTGTTTACCGGTATATCTGTTTATGCACTTTTGAAATGCATGTGGATTGTCGAATATGACACATGACAGATCGCATCAACATACCGTAGATCTTTGAGTATTAACCGATCCGGAGTATAAGCCGAGGTCGATTTTGAGTAGGAAATCAGTGAAAAGTGACTGACTTTTGCATAAGCCAAATCGCAGAGGCCTAGATCAACGCGCGAAAATGAACGTTGTTATCACACGATCTCTCTGACAGTGTCTGACAGTTGAACACACCCGGCCGATCACAGGCCCGGTGCTAATTGCAATCATAGTGCCTCTCAGTGATAGTCAGTGTGAATTTTTTTTAGGTGCGTGGAGTGATTGAAGGGTTTGTTTTGTAAACGATGTGATAAATGTTCATTAAAACGTTCGTATTGATATATTTGCCCAAGATATATTTCAACTTGTCTCTTTCCAGATCGACTTATATCCTGGTGGTGAGAATTGGAACTACATGGGCGAACTAAAATCCAGTGCAAATTTGAATAATTCCCAAGCGTTTTCCTGTATGCCTACAATTGATTCGGTAGATTTAATGATGACAATAAAGGGATTCCACTTGTTGTTCATGTTTTTAAATATGTAAAAACAGAATGATATAACAAACAATTTGTTTTCCCTTTTGTTTCAATTTATTCACAATTTCACATTCACATCAACATTGCATAAACAATTACTCAAATCCCATAAAGTCTTGTTCACTGTCGGACTCAGTTGTGAGGAGAAGACGTGCTTCTTCGATACTCATGGCGTCAGGATGGAGTTCATCTTCTTCGTCTTCTTCATCAGATTGGGTTTGTTCATCCCACAGCAGATCATCTTCGGTCCCATCAAGATTGTTTGAAATGCTGCATTTCTTGAATGAATGCTGAATGATTTCGGGCGAGATCTGGGACCACGCTGTTTTGACCCATTCACTGACAAAGAGAAGATCGGGGCGTTTCAGATTTCCAGCTGCCGTAGTCTGGGCCTGGCCAGTTGACATCCAAGCCGCCCATTGTTTGCGGATGTGACACTTGAAGGGGCGGTTAATGCTGACGTCCAGGGGTTGAAGGATGGAAGTCAGCCTGCCTGGGATAACAGCAACGTCAGTTTTGTAAGCATTGGCCAAAGGCTGCTTCACCTTGTCGACCAGGTGAGCACGAAAACTATCCCACACTAGCAGTGATCGGGTGTTTGTCATGCCACCTGGCCGAAAGGCCCACACTTTGGACAGCCACAACAACATAGCGTCTGTATCCATCCATCCCTTTTCGTTGACGTGAACGACAACACCAGATGGAAATTTCACCTTAGGCATGGTTTTTCTCTTGAAGATAAGCATAGGCTTCAGGCGCGTGCCATCAGCCATGCAGGCAAGAACAACAGTGAAGTGGGACTTCTCGTTGCCTGTAGTTCTTACAAAAACTGTTTTATCACCGGTTGGGTGGACAGTGCGGTTGCCAGGCAAATCAAAGAAGACGGGAGTCTCATCCATATTGGTGATGTTGGACATATCATAACCATGTGCTTTACGCAGCTGGATGATGTGATGTTGAAATGAAGTGATCTTGTCATCAAGCTGAGCAGGGAGTTTTTGGCTGATTTTTGTGCGAGTTCGAAGGGACAAACCATGCCTGTTCATGAAATTTGTGCACCACCCCGGCGATGCTTTGAACCCAGGGACTGTATTATCGCCCACCAATACTGCCGACGATCGTCAGCGATCGCCAATTGACTCGCTCGAATGGTCAGGAATGTGCAGGTTTTTGCATTGACTTGTCAATAAGCCGACCCCATAAATTTAGACCCATTTCGTAGGTAAAAACCCTCGGCTAATACTCAAAGATCTACGGTACATGTGTGCATCGTTGCTATGATTCATACCCCATCAGTTGAATATCATCAATATTGATAAACTTACCACCATCACTGTATCCTTCTTCGACCAGAATATCTATTAGTCGTTCAAATGCATTCTCAAAAGCGACTATTTTCTGTATGTTGGTGTTACTTCGAGTGAGTTGGATCAACAGCAGCAAGCCCTGGACAAAAAGTTTCAAATATTGCTCATGAAAATATCTAGCACAAATGCATCCCATGAGTCCACGACACTAATAAAATTGAAAAAAATTGTCTTCCAATGGAAATCAACTGTCAGATTTCTCTTACAGGTGTATTTAAATTTATAATTGACCGTACATCATTACGAATGATTTCCCGGCTATCAGACAGCAGGTCCATCATCTTGGATACACCCATCGGGTTTGTCAAGATCACCTCCTGCATTTCTTTGCCTTTATTAGTCAGCAAAATTGTAATCAATTTCACTGTTGGCCACCGAACATGGAAATCATATTCCTGCAAAAAATGATAATTATGAATCTCTCAGATATAATGAGCAATGAAATATTTGCAAAAACTTTCCAGCATCGGTTCTGAATAACTTGAGGTGTCACCGACCCACCTCGAGTAGGGACAGCAAAAGGCTGATATTGTCAGGGTCTTTGACAAAAGCCTCCGTGAATTGACTTCCAAGGTCCTCCGGCAAATCTCGAGGAACATCTTCTTCTGCAAAATTACAGAACCTTACTCAAAGATATGACAATGTATGTGCCTTGTGCAGTAAGTGTATGTAAGTATAACTGTCATTCATACTTACCGTCCTCAGGAGGATCGTTTGACATGAGGTTGCATAAAGTTTCTACAGCATATCCCATAATTTCTGTGTCATTCCTGAAAGATACAAAACTTACAGTTCAGGAACTTAACTTGAGTAACCTCATCAACAATCATGAGAGAACAATCTTTTTCTTTTTTTCAAATAACTATTCATAAGCATCCATTACTGTACCTATCAGTCTGTAGCACCTTGATGACAACACCCATTGCACGTGTGCCAACCTCCAGACGAAATTTCTAGCATTCCCAAAATAAAATGTACATGTATATGTACATGTAATGAATAAAATGTTGAAAGCTCCATAGTATACCTAGGCCTACCGGTATACACTTCATTACAAAGACAAATTGATATTATGATATATGATAAATCCTATGATATATCATATATCATAGAATTTATCCATACAAGGAATTGGTACAATTGCAATGGACAATGACCTTTGATAGAGATTTGAGTGCTCGGACTGCATCTCGTCTGTCTTCTAGCAGAGTTGACGACTGGACTCGGTCACACAGTCTTCCAACCTGAAATAAGTATGGAATGGAACTACATGTACTGGTAACAATGTAGACTTCTCAGAAGGTCATTATATTTGCAAACATCTATGTATTACTATCATTGCTATGATACATTATGTGTACATGTATTGATTATTTTTTAATTAAGTCGCTTATCCGATAGTATGAAACTCCAATTATTAAGTGACAAATTATTACTTAATAATTATTACTTAATACTATTGGATATGGCTAATGCCGTACATTAGTTTCATGGATGTGGTATATAGACATTCCAGTTTCTTGCCCTCAGTACAAAAGTCCAATATTTGCAACAGTTTTGAGGCAAGGAATGTTCGTTTGGGCCATTCTTTCCGATCTGTTTATTCTAGAATAGCGTTTTCTTGTTTGACTTTGGAATGTCATTCTGGAATTGACTGAACGGTATTCTGCTATTCGGTCTTTTCAGCGGAATGAGCAGAACTGCAATTCTGGAATTAGCAAAACAGTTCTAGAATTCGCGGATCGCGGATGATTCTGGTTCAAATGTGCATGCGTATCCATTCCAGGATATTAGGAATAACCAATAGCCCAAAACGAACAGGCTAACTGAGACCTGTATAAGCTTGGTTGAACTTATTCATCTAATGTTTTTATATCACCTCGCTATCAAACTGAATTTAGTGTAAAATGTACAGGGGCGGGTATAGGATTTTGAGAGGGGAGGGGGGGGGGGGGGGGATAGAGCCAAAACCTTTGGTCGACAGAGTGGCTAGCGAAGCGAGCCCATGTCTGCCGGGGGTCTGGGGTCCACTCAAGTGGATCTCTCTGGCTCTCCTTGGATCAATATTATGGCCTTGGAGACTTTATGAATGCCTAATCTGGGGTGGATCGAGGGTTCTGAAGGAGGGCCAAGATATGAAATGTTGCGAAGCGAGTTGGCGAAGGCCGAGGGTCTGAGGTTCGCTTAAGGGCCCCAGAAGCTAAAAGGATATGCATGCCCACTGGTGTCTTTTTTTCTAGGTTTCCTTTGGTCCATTCCCCTGAAAGTTATTGCATGGCCAATTCGGAGCAGATTTGACATTTGAGGGAAGGCCCATTTGTGAAATGTTACTAAGCCAGGTGAAACAAGCCCCTGTCGGCCGGGGGTCTGGGGCCCGCTCAAGGACCCCAGACGCTGGTGGAATTCGCGTGCCTAATACAGCATCCCAGAGTTCTCCTGGGTCTAACTATCAAGCATTACTTAACACCCATAAATGCATGATCACTGTAGTTGAAACAAAATATGACATAAAATATTATTTGGTTTTGGACCCCATCACAGGATTAAGTGCATTTGGCCCTTCAATGCTCTCAAATCATTTATAGAAGGTGGAGGGCATGAAGTGCTTTCACTGAGAACAGGTGGGTTGGCTAAAGAGTGGATACACTGCTCGCGACATGGGGCCCCAGAAGTTAAAGCTACTCCCCGGTGTAATTTATCTTGAAAACACTTCCTCCTCTCTCATTTTCCCCTTTTCCTTCTTTTTTCTTCTTCTCTTGTGTTTACTCAATTAATTTCACCAACTTAATTTCAAGATTTTCCAATGCTAACACTTCAAACTGTGTCTAAAATATCAATGCGAGCGATAATTGGGGTAGTGGAAACTGTCACATGAAATACCGAACTGAAATTAATAGGATTGTGAAAATTGGCGAATTCTGGGATGCAGCGAAGTTAGGACGCATATACTCGGATTTTTCTAACGCGTTTACACTGTTTTTCGCTAATATTTTTGTGATGGTGAATGCTATCGTTCTATAACTTGGCATACTTCAACTAGGAGTCAAATGGCAATTTTCTACCAAATTTCAGACAGCTGTCGCGAAGATTGAAAAAGTTGGCAATCTACCTCAATGTTAAATATCAGCCCAAAACGGGATCTCGAGAATCTGAGCATTTTCGAGGAATTGGTCCTGTTTACATCCATCAAGATTCGAAATATTCCTGTAACTTTGAACCAGAAGATACACTGGGGTGTACTCTACACAAACATGTTGATTTTGAAATACTACTCCGCTACACAATCGAGCAAATGCACAAAATTGCATGCGGGCCAAGGAAATAAATAATAGGGCTAAATTTAATATTGGGGTAGATTGCCAACTTTTTCAATTTTTGCGATAGCTGTCTGAAATTTGGTACACAATTGCCGTTTGACTCCCAGGTGAAGTATGCCAAGTTATAGAACGATAGTGTTAAGCGTCACAAAAATATTAGCGAAAAACAGTGTAAACGAGTTAGAAAAATCCGAGTGTAAGCGCATGCGCCTAGATCTATATACGAGGTATGGCGCACCTTCATTTATAGGCGCATGCGCCTCTATGCGCGGGAATACGGTATGTTTTCCATTGGATCTTTTTAGTAGTGTTGGCACTGGGCCTGGGGAAAACGCCCTGAGCCTTGCTAAAGGGGCCGGGGCGAATGCAGAAGACAGTCGAGTCAGTCACTCAGTCAGTGAGTGAACTTTTACGCCAACGGACGGTGATGTTGATTCTCGTCGGTTCTATACGAAATCATACGTTATTTCAATGGCGTAGAATTCTTATTACCGTTTCGGCACCGCTTATGTCTTGACCAGACTGAGGGGTGGTTAAATAATTCCTTAAATACTGCATCTTTCTTTATTTTCTGTTCACCAGAGCAGCATCGTCCTAATATCACACGCATGCGCACGCGACGTGGCAATCGTCTGCTACACTTCCGCCGGAAGTAAATGCAGATTTTTGCCTCCTAACAGAAAGCGACCCAGTCCGTTTTAAACCGAGATCGAGGGATCTAAAATTTTCACACTCAGCCTTCCGACCCCCTCGGTAGAATCTATCTATTTCGAAACCTTAAAACCTTTGCACTATTGCAGCCCAAACACTGAGATAAATAATTCAAATAGTTGAAGTAATGATTTCGCGCCAGGAGATGAAATGTGAATCACCGTTCTGGTACAACCTGAACTCGCATGAATAGGTGCATAAAAGTCACGTTTGAATAACAAAAATTCCAACTATTTCAGTTTGACCCCTAAATTTCATTTTGATCGTCGAAAAAGCTAAAATTTCATATGATGATTCATCGGACACAAAACCATATTTCCTCACTAATTTCTAGACCTGAAATAGGCCTGGAAGCTGTTGGAACTCGACGTGAGATGACCATGAGTGCTCACACACAGGAATATATATATATATATAATACTTCAGAGAATGTAGATGTACTTGTAAACTCATACTCCAAGGAAAGACCCGTGCGAAGTAAATCCCATTATTTTATAATGCAACATTTGCTTTATCATATGAATCATTTTATCAAGCATACATATTTATCAATTCATGTAAATGTGTATATTTTTATCACCTATTTACCACACTGGTCAAACTATTTTACTGATATTCTACTGTATCAATAACAATTCCAAAAACTTTGAACATGTACATGTACCAAACTCTCCATTAGAAGTGCACTATGGAAAACCAACAGTGCCATGCGAGTCACGGATTCTGCTGGGTTCGGACTGGCCCCGAAAGTGACTCTTCAACTTGGTGATCGATGGGCGCCCATATCGATCACCAGGAAGAAGAGCCACTTTTGGGCTACGATCGGACTTGATCAGAATCCTACCCAGTGCAAGTCCTGTATCCCAAGCGACATTGATCACCGGATGTACTATACAAGCGCGACAATGAGGGGTTATCAGAAATATCTGCAATCACCAGCTGGCAGCACTGCTTTATCAGTCTTATGACGTCATTATACTGTTTTTGCTGGCGTGATCAATATAAACGTAATTTTCCCGCCAAAATGTACGTCATTAATGATTACAGACGATATCCGTTTATGATTTTGGCGCCAAAAAGGACTGATAGTACAATGCTGCCCTCTGTTGAATGATGTTTGATAACCCCCTATTGAGAGATGTGTGCACCTCCACAATAATCTCGCTGAATCATGGCAGGACCGTAGCACGCGCCTCCCAGCTCTCACGGGAATGGACGGATCAGACCCGTCCGGAATAGGAAAGGTCCTTCATATAGAGTCCATGATGATCACCTCATAGGTCCAAGTCCATGATCACCTTATAGGTATGGAGGAAGTTCATTATTCACCTTGCCCCCAAGTGTAAGTGGCAGGTCGATCAGACCCTTAATAGGGATGTAATCATCACCAGACCGAAAAGCTGATAACTGCCGGGGTCGAGCAACTCAATGTTGTGGAGGGCGGAATGTAAGTGCCTGTAGCCATGAGAGTGACTTCAGACCCGGAACCGACCTAAAAGCACAACGGCTCGCCCCAAAAGATTAGAGGCACAATCCAACACGTATTCCGGACACTCATAGACAGTCTAAATCTCGAGGGACTGTCAGCCTTGCACAGCTCCGTGGTCGAATCCTCATCATCGGCCTCGGTGGCGGAAGATCTGATGGTCCTCGGGACCACTCCCATTGGAGTTATATGAACTCGAGGACCAGCAGGCTTGTCCACAGCTGGGGAAAACGCGGCAGGCATTGAGCGGCTGTCCCATGACGCAGCGTCAGTTTCCATGACATCCGAAGTCAGTTTTTAAGATTTATGTCAGTTTGATCGTGGTGAACCTGGTCGATGGGAACGCTAAAAGTTCTGTTGAGGCTCGACCAAGTTATCCCGATAGCCATTAGCTATCGAGACAAAGGTAGCCCTGATTTGAGCAGTAGAAGCAAGGGTGGTTGGCGCCAGGGTCAGACGGGAAGGTTCAGCACTGTGCCAGGCCCGGAACTTTCATCCTGACAATGCATACCATCATTGAAAAATGCCGACTCAGCGAAAAAAATTAAGGTCTAGGTCAAAGATCATCCCTAATACCGCTCAGACATGTTTGTCTAGCGCTACAAGTTCGAAAATAACGAAAAACGAAAAATGCCGACTCAGCAAAAAGTTTGAGGTGAAGGTAAAATTTCATCCCAAATACCCCCTGCCCGAGTTTTATTCCAAAATGGCCGCTGGTGGCAATCTTGAATCCCGTATCTCTATGAAAAACAATAGGGGGATATAGTAAAGTATTTCGAAGGAAATTTGAAAGTTTGGGGCAGATTGGTCAAGGCGTTCAAGAGATGAATCAGTAAAAATTCTTTCGAGCTCTAGGTCAAAGGTCGTTCGAAGGATTGATCCCAAAATCAATAGGGTTCTTCCCTGGTTCTTCCCCGGTATATGAACCTCTATGCAATGATTTGCAGCCATGGCATGGACACTTTTTAAATTATCGTCCGGAAACCAAGTCTCAAAATCAACCTTGATTTCATCCTCACGCCCCTCACGGACCTCGGATCGAAAAAACAGACAAAAACATAAGGCCTATCCCGATTTTCAAATGGGTGATGGTGGCCATGCAAAACCCCTTTCCTTCCCCCAGCTCCTGAGGAGAACGACAACAAGATATTGCCTTGAAACCGGATCATTATTTCCCAGCAGTGTATACTTTCAGATGAATATTATACACCCGTCCAAACGTCAGCTGCGCCGGGACGTGTGTTAATCGTCCGGCTTCGCCGATGGTTCACCAAGGGGATAGAAACCTGAATAGCTCGATGGACTGCCAGTGGCTGTATGCTCCACCTCAGAAAATACTGTAGACTCTAGTGCAACACTGCCTGCAGTGGCGGATCCAGCCCCCCGGCAAATCCGTAAGAAAATCATACAAAATTCGATTAATACATGTAGAATCGGGGCCTAGTTATTTGAACTAAAGCACCTGATAATAGATCTGTTCATCCAAGTATTAAAGAAAGTTCACATATGAAGCATTCCGTTCAGGAGTGATTGGGAATTTCTCGCACTTTGGTGTCCGATGTATCCCGATATGACGCCGATGTCAGAGCCGATGTTAGAGCAACACGTCAGCCTTTGTTATATACCCGGGCAGGGGTAGCCTACATATAGTTGTGATGCTGTAACATGCTGTTCCTGTCAGGCGTGAGCCACTGAGCTTGTACACTCTCTAATAGGAAGAATTTTCAAGATATATTCACGAAATTTGATATACAAGTGAATTATAACAATATGATGATTGATATTCACTTTCGACAAAATCTGAAAAAACAAGATGGCCACCATTGCCTATTTTGTGCGGAACTCGGTTATGAAAGCTTGTGCACTCTCTTGAGAGGAGAAGTTTAAAGATATCTTCACAAAACTTGATAAGCACTTATAATATCGTAATATGACGATTGGTACTGATTTTCGCCAAAATCTATTTTAAAAAAACAAGATGACCCCCATTGCGAATTTTGTGCCTTTAGAACTCGGACATGTACATGTAGCTTGTAAATTCTGTAAAATGGAGAATTTTCAAGATATCTTCGCGAAACTTGATATGCAGGTGAAATACATGGCAAAATGACGATTGAAATCGATTTTTTCCGAAATTCGAAAAACATGATGGTGGCCATAGTACCATAAAATCCCACATATTGAATATATCAGCAATTTCGTATGTTTGTGGGACACCGGTTGCGGTTCTGGGCGACCGATGGCGTCTAGTTGAAATCCGGGACTGCACCCGCCTCTCGCTTCAAGGTGTGGGGCTTCGTTTTGAAGCACCCAAATTATTTAAAACTGATTATTCCTCATCTAAACACATTTACCTAGCGTGGGGCTATGTTTTGGCATGTAACACCATGAAGCTGCAGACAAATATCAACTCTTTCTACAGGTAGGCCTTAGTTGGTTACAGAATAGATAGAATACTTGATTCAACCATGGAGTCTTCATGCGCGACAGGTCGATTTTATTTTATTGTGAATTCAGGATCGATCACATCAAAACACTTGTTGACTTCGCAGGCTTGAAAAGTATTTTAGTCAAGATACTCACAATGAGCCATGTATACGTGTCAAGTTCTTGTAACTGCCGTAAGTCGCGATTAAGTTGCATTTTTTCAGAGCATGTTTCAGGCTTCTATCTAAAAGAAATGAAAGAGCAATCTACCCAATACCTGCTACTGTATATTGCCGGTAAATCAGAATATTATGAAGAAGCTGGTTACCCTATTTGTTCACCAAAATATTTGTCCATACATACGTTCTAAATTCCGGTTAACACAAATGTATACCTGGGACTTTACATTGAATTAACATCGTGCCCCTCCGGCAAAACCATCCCTGGATCCGCCCCCGAGGGGCTGTATGCTCCACCTCAGAAAATACTGTAGGCTCTAGTGTAACACTGCGCCAACACAGCCGGTCTATAATAGATAATAGTATCTCATTTGGTGTATTCTACAAACATGCTGCTTTCGTAAGAAATATTTCGAATCCTGATAGATGTAAACAGGACCAAATCCTCGAATATGCTCAGATTCTCGAGATCCCGTTTCGGGCTGAAACATGGAGGTATAGTCACTTCTTCAATTTTTTGGGTAATAGACTGATATTTGGTAGAAAATTGCCGTTTGACTCCCATGTGAAGAATGTCAAGAACGATATAGTCCATCTACCTTCTATTTCTCTTTTCTTTCCTTTTTTTAAACCGATATACTTCAATGTATGTATTTTCAAATAATTGATAATTCGGAATTATATATCATTGTGTTTGGGTGGGTTTTTACCGAAATGAGTCAAATGGAATTTCAAACAAAAAACATAGGCCCAAGGGACCTGTAGTTTACCGGCTAGCCAATGGTCATCGGACCGATGGTCACGTATCTTCAACGTCACAATATATCATTTCGATATCGTATATGTCCACAATGTCCACAATAAGCTGTAAAGTATATATCATTTTCAGTATATATCATTTCTAAAATGTATTCAGTATATATCATTTCTAAAATGTCCACAATTAAGTCCCAAGCTGTAAAGTGGATAATAAGCGAGATATTAGCCTTTTGTGATCTGACCTTGAAAATGAGGTCAAATTCAAGGTCATCAGAATATTCGGCATATATCATTCCTGTATGTCCACAATTGATTCATAGGCTGTAAAGTCGATAATAAGCGAGATATTAGCCATTTTGTCTCTGATCTTGAAAATGAGTTCAAAGGTCATATCCAAGGTCACGAGAATATTCATATACATGTATCATTTCTTATATGTCCACAATTGATTTCCAAGCTCTAGAGTAAATAATAAGCAAACTATTAGCCATTTTTGCTCTGACCTTGAAATTAAGTCAAAGGCCAAATTCAAGGTCATCAAAATATTCAGCATATATCATTTCCTATATGACCACAATTTATTCCAAGTCTCTAATCTCAATATTAAGTGAGATATCAAGAACATTGTGGCCCATTATAAAGCATAGGAGAATTTAACATTAAAGTCCTATTTGGGCCCCGTAAAAAACATCAAAATGGCCGCCACACGCAGGCCGGCGATTCAAGAGCATCGAAACGTATACATATTATAAGGACACATGAGGGGAACATTTTGAAACTAAAATCTCAATCAGACAGTTTTTGAGAAAATAATTTTAAAAGTTGAAAAACATGCAAAAACAGCCATTTTCGGAATAAAAATGGCCGCCAAAACTGCATAAACAATTTCAATAAAAAAATGGAAAAAAAAACGTCTGGGGGTATTGACCCAACACATATTCACACAAATTTATGGGCAAATTCATCAGCCCCCCAAAAAAGATAAAAAAAAAAAAGTTAACAGACGATACGGACGACGACGACGACGACGACGACGCCGACGACGGACGACGGGGGGAATAACCACGACAATGTAGCTTATCGGCCCTTATGGAACGGTAGGCTAACTAGTTTGAAATAATGGTTTCTCCCTAGTGCAGCCTGTTAGGTCGAACACAGGATTGAGTCACCACTGTTTGTTATTGTTTTTGTTGACAAGCGATTTCTTTGATTTATCGCTGGAAATATATTCCATACCGTATCTAGGCATGCCATGCAAATGCATGTTCATTAGTTAGCTGTATCGTCAATAATACCTTTCGTGAATAAATCGAAATGTAGCGAACCGGTCCAAAAACTCTACATTCCCAATTATCGCTCAGACATGGCATCAGGGAGTCACATGGTCATTTAACATGGACCACCCGGGATTAGGGGTGCCACGAGTAGGCGAGTACTCGTTGACGGTTACAATTTGACGAGTACTCACTTAATATTTTGAGATTAGAGACTAGGAATCAATTGTAGGAAAGGATATATACTGATTATTGTCATGACCTTGAATTTGACCTTCGACCTCATTTTCAAGGTCAGAACACAAAATGGCTAATATCTCGCTTATTATCGACTTTACAGCTTAGGAATCAATTGTGCACATAGGTCTATAGAGAATGATATAGTCTGAATATTCCGGATGACCTTGAATTTGACGTTTGACCTCTTTTTCAAGGTCAAAGCCCAAAATGTAGCTGATATTGAGCAACGACTCACTGTCGAACTTCAGTTTGTACAAGAGTGGCTTGTGGAAAATAAGCTATCTCTTCACCTTGGAAAGACGGAGTCGATATTATTTGGCTCTTCCAGAAGGCTGAATGGTACAAAGCCTCTTGACGTCACCTGCGATGGTCATTCTATTTCCAGTAATTCCTGTGTGAAATATCTTGGCGTTGAACTTGACCAATCGCTTAGTGGGAGCCATATAGCTGACAATATTATCAAGAAATCTAACGCCAAACTAAAATTTCTGTATAGACAGGCCAGACACCTTAATGTGGACACTAAAAAACTCCTTACGTCACCTCTGATTCAATGTCACTTTGACTATGTCAGCACCTCTTGGTATTCTGGCCTTACCACAGTCAGGAACAGATACAAATTTGGTAATTGTTATGAATTACCAAAATATGAAATTTTGACATCATTTGGAAATAACACAAAACGGAAATGGCAAATATACCATTTTGTGATATTTTAGCAATTACCTATTTTGGTAACTTCAGTCCAATTTTCTTGTTCGGATGCCTGCTGTGAATTGCCTGCTGTGTACGGATTGCTACAAATCTATTGAGAGTACACCACATGGTGTAAGCTCTCTTTTGTCAAGTTTATAGCAATCCGTACACAGCAGGCAATTCACAGCAGGCATCTGAACAAGAAAGTTACACTGAAGTTACCAAAAGAGGTAATTGTTAAAATATCACAAAATGGTCATGTATATTTGCCATTTCCGTTTTGTGTAATTTCCAAACGATATTAAAACTTCATATTTTGGTAATTCATAACAATTACCAAATTTGTATCTGTTCCTGACTGTACCAAGAGACTTCAGAATCGTCTACAGACCACTCAAAATAAGGTCATTCGCTTTCTTTTAAGCGCTCCCCCTAGAACCCACATAGGGTTCGAGGAATTCAAAGCCGTCGGTATGTTACCAGTGGAAGTCCGCGTCAACCAACTTAAAGTAAATTACATACATGACATGATTTATGGAAATGCTCCCAGATACCTAACCTCCTCCATTAGTATCCAAACTTCCCGCCACAACACCCGATCTGGCCCAATGTCCCTAGTTATCCCAGCTGTAAAGTCTTTTGGTCACTCCTCTTTCCGGTACACATCAGTCACTGCTTGGAATGAGTTACCAAGTGATATCAGAACAGAAAAGTGTTAAATCAGTTTTTAAGTCCAAAGTCAAATCTTTTTTATTCAACAAGTTCTATCAAGAGTCACAAAACCCTTTTATTTATTTGTAACATTCTAGTCTTTGTTGTTAGGTTATCTAGTCACCATTATGTTTTTATGGATTTAAAATTCTATTTTTTCCATCTTTTTTTCCAGTTTTTGTCTACTTTTGTAGTCATATTTATACAATCAGTCATTTACACTTGTGTACTCATTTATACAATTATATTTATACTTTTAGGCAACCTATTTTGTCATGTGATTTAGATCCGGACCACAATGGAAATAAGTGTCTTCACTTTCTTGTGTCATCCGTGTATTTTAATGTGCACTATAATGTTATTTATACTGTATGTTATTTTACTGAATAAATTCAATCAATCAATCAATCTTGTTTATTATCGACTTATCAGCTTGGGAATCAATTGTGGACATATAGGAAATGATATATGCTGCATATTGTCATGACCTTGAATTGAAACTTTGACCTAATTTTCAAGGTCACATGACAAAATGGCTAATATCTCGCTTATTATCAACTTCACAGTTTAGGAATTAATTGTTTAGATAATGGAAATGATATATGCCGAATATTCTGATGACCTTGAAGTTGACCTTTGACCTTATTTTCAAGATTGGAGCATGAAACGGCTAATATCTCACTCATTATCTACTTTACAGCTTAGGAATCAATTGCGAACAGCAAATGATATATGCTGAATATTCTCATGAACTTGAACTTGATTTTTGATCTCCTTTTCACAAATAGCTAATATCTCACTTATTATCAACTTTACAGCTTAGGAATCAGTTGTGGTCAAACTCCAAATGATAATGCTGAATATTCTCGTGACCTCGACTTGACCGATGACATTATTTTCAAATTTCCTTTGACTTGATTTTCAAGGTGACAGGACAAAATGGCTAATATCTCGCTTATTGACTTCATAGTGTGGGAATCTATGATGGACACATAGGAAATGTTATACGCCAAATATTCTGATGACCTTGAATTTGATCAACTGTGAACATGATATATGCTTAATATTATGCTGAATATTCTCTTGACCTGAATTTAACCAGTGACCTGACTAACATTCAAAATATTAAACATATTGTCCGGTAATCTTTGGCCCTTGGCCTAATTTTATTATTCCTTTATTAATCTTTTATATATCAGATATCCTGGGCAGGGCAACTATTGCAGTAGAAGAACAAGCAGCATAACATATTGGATTTTATTATTCCTTTATTAATCTTTTATAAATTAAATATCCTGGGCAGGGCAACTATCGCAGTAGAAGAACGAGCAGCATAACATATTGGATTCCATATTCTTTCAGGAACAATATGGCATTAAAGGTTGAAAAGTTGCTGAGCTTCGGACAGTCTCTCATCCACCTGCAGTCCTTCCCGGTCTTCTTGCTGTATTTAGCGCTTGTCTCGCTGGCAGGAGTATGGCAGCGAATCAGCAGTCCCTTGAACCTGCGCATGGTACAGTTGTCAGCTATACATATGTATTACTATGGACCGAAGTGAAGTTGAATGGAAATAAACAAAGTGACACTATTTTAGGTCTAGAAAGGATGCGTTAATACTGCTATAATACTGTTTATAATTTATTTTTTAGGTGCTGGTGGTCTATAATGTGTTCTGCAGTGTCACCAGTCTCTACACGTTTGTGGGTCTTGTTTATGGATTGCATCAGAGTGAGCATGTATTTGAGAAGGAACCGGTAGAGTGTCTCAAACCCTACCTCTTCATGTACTGGGTTACCAAGAATGTCGAGCTAATGGACACAGTATTCATGGTACTACGCCACAGGAAACGACAACTGAGTTTCCTACATGTCTATCACCACGGCTCCATGCTGTTGCTGAGTGACTATGGATATCATTATTCACCGTGGCCTGCTATTGCTTTATTCCTTTGCATCAACTCTTTGGTGCATGTACTATTGTATATGTACTATGGTCTAACAGCCTGGAAACCAAGTGACACGCCAGTATGGAAACAACGTCTGACAGAAATTCAAATCTTGCAGTTTCTGATAGACTTTGTGTTTGCATCAATAGGCTACATTCATCATGGATTTTGTGTGTATGGGCTCATGTATGGTATTTTGATGACAGGACTGTTCTCAAATTTCTATTATTTTGCTTATATTAGGAAGAGACCGAGCAATAAGAAAACTGATTAATATCTTCAAGAAATATGGAACAGGTACATTTTAATTAGGCCAAATGCACACATGATATCAACGTTTGTTGCATTGTGTGTATATGTGTTCTGCACTTCTTAGTTGTATCTCATATTAAAATAGAAATCAGGAATTTGGATTATAGAGTTCGATGTTTTAAAAGTAGTAATATTGAGAACAAGATATGTACACATTAGAGAACTAGAATGGCAGGTATCATACAGTGGATACTTTTAAACAATACAGTAATATAAAAAGTATAAAATAATTCATTCCTGTTGCCTATACTCGTGATAGTTGTACAGAAACTGCTGGTTTTGTGTTTGTTGTGAATGCAATTACATGTGTGCATTATGACGTTATTGGTAATGCTTAAACTTTTAGGGTCTTTTTGTCATGGTTATGTGCATCCATACATTTATTGAAAAACACTTTCAATTGGATTGTTTGGGACTATACTGTGACTTTTATAACCTGTTTACATAAGCTTTTGTTATCAGCTATACCGAATGCTATCATGATGTAACCTGACATACTCCGCTACAGTACCGATTTCACAAAACCTCACCAAAATGCTAGCAAACTGAACCTGGCATTCAGCACGTGCTAGTCCAACTTCGCCTAACCTAGCATCGTGCGAGCATCGCATGATGCTAGCATTGCTCCTTGGCACTGTGGCACGCTGAAAACATTTTGCTTTTTTTTTGTGAAGGCCATTACATTCTCGCATATGCTCACAAGCACATGGTCGAGTGGTTTATAGACAGTCTGTATTATTTGTATCATATGGGCAAATGCAGCGATTAAGTTCAGCTCATATTAGGGTCTGTATTTGCGTCCAAAATAAAGGATGCGGGCATCTGTGCGAGACAATGCTCGCCTGTTCAACTGAGACGGCCACCTGATTGCGCATTGCGCCCACTGGTCACACCATGCTAGCATCAAGTTGCACGTAATCGCACGGGTTAGCAATTAACATGTAGCATTCGCATGGCTAATGAGGTTTAGCGAAATCGGTACTGTATATACTCCACCTGGTTGTAAAAATGGTAATTTCCGGAAAAGTTTTATACATTTAGCTTGGAAACTTAAGAAGTTGGCAATCTGCCGCAGTGTTAATTTCAGCCCCAACATAGAATTTTGTCCGCACACTATTTTGTACATTAGCCTGCCTCATTAGCATGATTAGCAGTGCAATCTTTGATATCAGCATGTTTGTGTAGGATAAAACCAAATTTGACTTCTGGTCCCAAATTACAACAATACTTTTATTCCTTGTGGATGTGAACACACCTAAAAACTGGAATGGGCTCAGATTCCCAAGATCCTATTTTGGGCTTAAATTCAATATTTTGAGTAGATTGAAATATACCAAGTTATAACATGCCACTTGTGTATAAAGATGGATAGTTGATTACATATAATCAATTTAGATTCTTTTCATTATACCCACCTGTGCAATTTACATCCAATTTAAATATATATTCTGAGGAGATTCTCATGAGATCACATTTAGATTTAAATATGTTTATTTTGCCATATTCTTTGCCAAGATCAATCTATGTTACCTAGACATACATTTATATGTACCTGTTTTATGTAGGTATAGTCTCTCATAATTCTTTTGTAGAAAGTCGGTATTATGTTTTTTATATATATACCGGTATACATGATATTGTATGAATGTACTGAGTGAGACTCTAATAATAAAAAAAATTAGGCCGAGGGCCAAAATAGGTTACCGGACAATGTTTAATATTTTAGATGTTAGCCAGGCCACTGGTTAAATTCAAGGTCAAGAGAATATTCAGTATATATAATATTAAGCATATATCATGTCCACAGTTGATTGCTAAGCTGTAAATTCAATAATCAGAGAGATATCAGCAATTTTGTGCTGTGGCCTTGAAAATGAAAGCAAAGTTCAAATTCAAGGTCATCAAAATATTCAATGTACATTGTATATCATTTTCTATATGTCCACAATTGATTCCCAAGCCATACAGACAATAGAGGAGCAAGATATGAGCCAGTTTGTCCTGTGACCTTGAAAATGAGGTCAGAGGTCAATTCAAGGTCACGAGAATATTCAGCATATATGATTTCCTATATGTCCACAATTGATTCCTAAGCTGTAAAATCAATAATAAGTGAGATATTAGCCATTTTCTCCTGTGACCTTGAAAATGAGGTCAAAGGTAAAATTCAAGGTCATGACAATAGTTTGCACACATCATTTCCTATATGTTCATAACTGATTCCTAAGCTGTAAAGTCGATAACAAGCGAGATATTGGCCATTTTGTCCTATGACCTTGAAAATGGGGTCAAAGGTCAAATTCAAGGCCATCAGAATATTCAGCATATATCATTTCCTATATGTCCACAATTGATCCCTAAGCTGTAGAGTCAATAATAAGCGAGATATAAGCCATTTTGTGCTCTGACCTTGAAACTGAGGTCAGAGGTCAAATTCAAGGTCACGAGAATATTCAGCATATATCATTTCCTATATGTCCACAATTGATTCCTAGTCTCTAATCTCAATTTTAAGTGAGATACTAAGCATAATGTGTTCCATTATAAAGCATAGGAGAATTTAACATGGGAAAGTCCCATTTGGGCCAATTTGGGCCAAAATGGCCCACTTCGAGCGATTCGAGCGCAACGAAATTTATAGACATCATAGGAGTACATATGAGGAGTGTTATGTATCAAAAAGAAAAAAAGTTACTGAACAGATTTTGAGAAAATGGCCGCCAAAGTCCAAAATCAGGCATTTTTCGTGGAACACGGCCGCCATTTTGGAAAAAATGCGAAAATCAAAAAACTAAAAAATACCTCCTTCTTGAATTATTTTTGAGTATTTTTGTGCAAATATTCAGAAAAATTCGCCCGTAAACAAAAAAGATAAAAATGTGGAGGACGACAACGGACGATGATGACGACGACGGACGCAACGCCATGCCAATAGGTTATCGGACCATAGGTCCGGTAACCTAACAATACATATTTGTGAATAAATCATAATATATTGAAGTTCAAGTAACGGTACATATAAATTAGCCCAAGGGTTAAGTAAGGTTACCGGAAAAATGTTTAGTTTTAAAACAACTTGACCTTTCAAGGTCATTGAAGGTAAAATTTATGGTCACCATGGAAACTGCAATTTGTGTTTTCCCATTTGATACTACCAATATTTAAGCTTTATCTTGGAGTGTTCTAGGAGTTCACTCCATACAGCTCCCATTATGAAAAAATGAGGTCAAAGGCCAAATTCAAGGCCATAGCAATATTCACCATATATCATTCCATATGTTCACCATTCCTACATGTAAGCCATAAAGTTGCTAACAAACAAGCCATTAGCCATTTTGTGCTCTGACATTGATAATAAGGTTGAAGGTCAAATTCATGGTTATGAGAATATTCAGCTTATATCATTTTCAAAATGTACAGTCAATAATCAGCAAGATATTAGTCATTTTGTGCTCTGACCTTGAAAATAAGGTCAAGGTCATGGCAATATTCAGCATATATACGATTTCCTATATGTGCACAATTGATTCCTAAGCTGTAAATTTGATAATGGGAAATTAGCCATTTTGTGTTCTGACCTTGAAAATGAATGTCAAGGGTCAAACTCAAGGTCATCAAAATATTCGTAAATGGTACTACGCCACAGGAAACGACAACTGAGTTTCCTACATGTCTATCACCACGGCTCCATGCTGTTGCTGAGTGACTATGGATATCATTATTCACCGTGGCCTGCTATTGCTTTATTCCTTTGCATCAACTCTTTGGTGCATGTACTATTGTATATGTACTATGGTCTAACAGCCTGGAAACCAAGTGACACGCCAGTATGGAAACAACGTCTGACAGAAATTCAAATCTTGCAGTTTCTGATAGACTTTGTGTTTGCATCAATAGGCTACATTCATCATGGATTTTGTGTGTATGGGCTCATGTATGGTATTTTGATGACAGGACTGTTCTCAAATTTCTATTATTTTGCTTATATTAGGAAGAGACCGAGCAATAAGAAAACTGATTAATATCTTCAAGAAATATGGAACAGGTACATTTTAATTAGGCCAAATGCACACATGATATCAACGTTTGTTGCATTGTGTGTATATGTGTTCTGCACTTCTTAGTTGTATCTCATATTAAAATAGAAATCAGGAATTTGGATTATAGAGTTCGATGTTTTAAAAGTAGTAATATTGAGAACAAGATATGTACACATTAGAGAACTAGAATGGCAGGTATCATACAGTGGATACTTTTAAACAATACAGTAATATAAAAAGTATAAAATAATTCATTCCTGTTGCCTATACTCGTGATAGTTGTACAGAAACTGCTGGTTTTGTGTTTGTTGTGAATGCAATTACATGTGTGCATTATGACGTTATTGGTAATGCTTAAACTTTTAGGGTCTTTTTGTCATGGTTATGTGCATCCATACATTTATTGAAAAACACTTTCAATTGGATTGTTTGGGACTATACTGTGACTTTTATAACCTGTTTACATAAGCTTTTGTTATCAGCTATACCGAATGCTATCATGATGTAACCTGACATACTCAGCTACAGTACCGATTTCACAAAACCTCACCAAAATGCTAGCAAACTGAACCTGGCATTCAGCACGTGCTAGTCCAACTTCGCCTAACCTAGCATCGTGCGAGCATCGCATGATGCTAGCATTGCTCCTTGGCACTGTGGCACGCTGAAAACATTTTGCTTTTTTTTTGTGAAGGCCATTACATTCTCGCATATGCTCACAAGCACATGGTCGAGTGGTTTATAGACAGTCTGTATTATTTGTATCATATGGGCAAATGCAGCGATTAAGTTCAGCTCATATTAGGGTCTGTATTTGCGTCCAAAATAAAGGATGCGGGCATCTGTGCGAGACAATGCTCGCCTGTTCAACTGAGACGGCCACCTGATTGCGCATTGCGCCCACTGGTCACACCATGCTAGCATCAAGTTGCACGTAATCGCACGGGTTAGCAATTAACATGTAGCATTCGCATGGCTAATGAGGTTTAGCGAAATCGGTACTGTATATACTCCACCTGGTTGTAAAAATGGTAATTTCCGGAAAAGTTTTATACATTTAGCTTGGAAACTTAAGAAGTTGGCAATCTGCCGCAGTGTTAATTTCAGCCCCAACATAGAATTTTGTCCGCACACTATTTTGTACATTAGCCTGCCTCATTAGCATGATTAGCAGTGCAATCTTTGATATCAGCATGTTTGTGTAGGATAAAACCAAATTTGACTTCTGGTCCCAAATTACAACAATACTTTTATTCCTTGTGGATGTGAACACACCTAAAAACTGGAATGGGCTCAGATTCCCAAGATCCTATTTTGGGCTTAAATTCAATATTGTGAGTAGATTGAAATATACCAAGTTATAACATGCCACTTGTGTATAAAGATGGATAGTTGATTACATATAATCAATTTAGATTCTTTTCATTATACCCACCTGTGCAATTTACATCCAATTTAAATATATATTCTGAGGAGATTCTCATGAGATCACATTTAGATTTAAATATGTTTATTTTGCCATATTCTTTGCCAAGATCAATCTATGTTACCTAGACATACATTTATATGTACCTGTTTTATGTAGGTATAGTCTCTCATAATTCTTTTGTAGAAAGTCGGTATTATGTTTTTTATATATATACCGGTATACATGATATTGTATGAATGTACTGAGTGAGACTCTAATAATAAAAAAAATTAGGCCGAGGGCCAAAATAGGTTACCGGACAATGTTTAATATTTTAGATGTTAGCCAGGCCACTGGTTAAATTCAAGGTCAAGAGAATATTCAGTATATATAATATTAAGCATATATCATGTCCACAGTTGATTGCTAAGCTGTAAATTCAATAATCAGAGAGATATCAGCAATTTTGTGCTGTGGCCTTGAAAATGAAAGCAAAGTTCAAATTCAAGGTCATCAAAATATTCAATGTACATTGTATATCATTTTCTATATGTCCACAATTGATTCCCAAGCCATACAGACAATAGAGGAGCAAGATATGAGCCAGTTTGTCCTGTGACCTTGAAAATGAGGTCAGAGGTCAATTCAAGGTCACGAGAATATTCAGCATATATGATTTCCTATATGTCCACAATTGATTCCTAAGCTGTAAAATCAATAATAAGTGAGATATTAGCCATTTTCTCCTGTGACCTTGAAAATGAGGTCAAAGGTAAAATTCAAGGTCATGACAATAGTTTGCACACATCATTTCCTATATGTTCATAACTGATTCCTAAGCTGTAAAGTCGATAACAAGCGAGATATTGGCCATTTTGTCCTATGACCTTGAAAATGGGGTCAAAGGTCAAATTCAAGGCCATCAGAATATTCAGCATATATCATTTCCTATATGTCCACAATTGATCCCTAAGCTGTAGAGTCAATAATAAGCGAGATATAAGCCATTTTGTGCTCTGACCTTGAAACTGAGGTCAGAGGTCAAATTCAAGGTCACGAGAATATTCAGCATATATCATTTCCTATATGTCCACAATTGATTCCTAGTCTCTAATCTCAATTTTAAGTGAGATACTAAGCATAATGTGTTCCATTATAAAGCATAGGAGAATTTAACATGGGAAAGTCCCATTTGGGCCAATTTGGGCCAAAATGGCCCACTTCGAGCGATTCGAGCGCAACGAAATTTATAGACATCATAGGAATACATATGAGGAGTGTTATGTATCAAAAAGAAAAAAAGTTACTGAACAGATTTTGAGAAAATGGCCGCCAAAGTCCAAAATCAGGCATTTTTCGTGGAACACGGCCGCCATTTTGGAAAAAATGCGAAAATCAAAAAACTAAAAAATACCTCCTTCTTGAATTATTTTTGAGTATTTTTGTGCAAATATTCAGAAAAATTCGCCCGTAAACAAAAAAGATAAAAATGTGGAGGACGACAACGGACGATGATGACGACGACGGACGCAACGCCATGCCAATAGGTTATCGGACCATAGGTCCGGTAACCTAACAATACATATTTGTGAATAAATCATAATATATTGAAGTTCAAGTAACGGTACATATAAATTAGCCCAAGGGTTAAGTAAGGTTACCGGAAAAATGTTTAGTTTTAAAACAACTTGACCTTTCAAGGTCATTGAAGGTAAAATTTATGGTCACCATGGAAACTGCAATTTGTGTTTTCCCATTTGATACTACCAATATTTAAGCTTTATCTTGGAGTGTTCTAGGAGTTCACTCCATACAGCTCCCATTATGAAAAAATGAGGTCAAAGGCCAAATTCAAGGCCATAGCAATATTCACCATATATCATTCCATATGTTCACCATTCCTACATGTAAGCCATAAAGTTGCTAACAAACAAGCCATTAGCCATTTTGTGCTCTGACATTGATAATAAGGTTGAAGGTCAAATTCATGGTTATGAGAATATTCAGCTTATATCATTTTCAAAATGTACAGTCAATAATCAGCAAGATATTAGTCATTTTGT
Source organism: Terebella lapidaria (assembly GCA_949152475.1). Lineage (NCBI taxonomy): Eukaryota > Metazoa > Annelida > Polychaeta > Terebellida > Terebellidae > Terebella > Terebella lapidaria. The sequence goes on from OX424555.1 coordinate 78,555,321, forward strand.
GCTCTGACCTTGAAAATAAGGTCAAGGTCATGGCAATATTCAGCATATATACGATTTCCTATATGTGCACAATTGATTCCTAAGCTGTAAATTTGATAATGGGAAATTAGCCATTTTGTGTTCTGACCTTGAAAATGAATGTCAAGGGTCAAACTCAAGGTCATCAAAATATTCGTCATCAAAATATATGTCCACAATTTATTCCCAAACTGTAATGTTGATATTAAGCGACATATTAGCCATTTTGTGCTCTGACCTTGGAAAAAAGGTCAAGTTCCGGGGCATGATGATATTCAGCATATATCATTTCCTATACATGCACAATTGATTCCTAATCTGTAAAGTCGATAATAAGCGATATTTTAGCCATTTTGTACTTTGACCTTGAAAATGAGGTCCAAGGTCAGTTCAAGGTCATGAGAATATTCAGTATATATGATTTCCTATATGTGCACAATTGATTCCTAATTTGAAAAGTCAATACTAAGCGAGATATTACCCATTTGGTGCTTTGGCCTTGAAAATGACTGCAGAGGTCAAATTCAAAGTTATCAAAATACATTCTCGTTGATATCTGGAAACGATGCGTCGTAGAGCGAACTGGACGTTATTTTCGGATTCGTCGCTTGTGACAAACATGTCTAAGGGGTTATGGATGAACTTTGACCTTGACCTGAATTTTTTTTGCCGAGTCGCCATTTTTCGTTTTCGGCGATATCTTGGTGTCGTAGAGGGAAACCGACGTCATTTTCGGACTCGTCGCCTTAGACTAACATGTCTGAGGGGGTATGGATGAACTTCGACCTTGACTTGGTCAGCATTTTTCGTTTTCGGCTATATCTCGGAAACAGTGCGACGTAGAGCGAAACGTATGTCATTTTCGGACTCGCCGCCCTAGACTAACATGACTAAGGGGTATTAGGGATGACGTTTGACCTTGAATTTTTTGTTGGATTCGGCATTTTTCGTGTTCGTTGATATCTCGGAAACGGTGCGTCGTAGAGTGAAATAGACATTATTTTTGGACTCGTCATCCTAGACAAACATGTCTGAAGGATATTATGGATGAACTTTGACCTTGGCCTGAAATGTTTTAGCCGAGTTGGCATTTTTCGTTTTTCGAGATATCTCCGAAACAGTGCGACGTAGAGCGAAACAGACATTATTTTCGGATTCGTCACCATAGACAATGTTTAACGGGTATTATGGATTAACCTTGACCTTGACCTGAATTTTTTTGCCGATATCGGCAATATCTCGGAAATGGTGTGTCGTAGAGCGAAACCGACATTACTTTCGGAATCGTCGCCCTAGACAAACATGTCTAAGGGGTATTATGGATTAACTTTGACCTCGACCTCAAATTTTTTTGCTGAGTCAGCATTTTTTATTTTCGACGATATCTTGGAAATGGTGTGTCATAGAGCCCATGGTAACCATGTTATAAATATTATAAATTAGTTTTAACACCGAAATGCCTCCAAAGCATCTTTAGGCCTTGACGTCTAGTTTCCTGTATGTTCACAATCTATTCCTAAACTGTAAAATCGATAATAATCGAGATATTAACCATTTTGTGTTCTGACCTTGAAAATTGGGTCAAAGGTCAAATTCAAGGTCACGAGGATATTCGGCAAATATCATTTCCTATATGTCCACAATTGATCCCTAATCTCAATATTAAGGATGTTCGCTCCCTTTCGATCCAAGCAGAGGGGCTAAAATTTGAAATTCGTTTGATGATTTTCAGACATTTGAAGAATCATCAATATGACATTGTGCAATCGGAAACAGAAATTGGGATGAAATATTTTTTTTAGTGTGGACCCCAAAATACCAACAAAATGGGTTATTTTTGGCCATTTTCACTAAAATCAATATTCAATAAAAGCTTGTGGATAGATTTTCTGAACACTTGTTTATTTATCAAAGAACTGCTGTGTATGTTTTTGATACGAAAAATATGGGGGTCACCAAGCTAATTTTTCCTCTAAAGGCATTCATTTGAGGCAAGAATAGGAAATTCCACCTAAATTTGCTGAAAATTCGTATAAATTCATTGACATCCACATATATGAAAACATGTAATGAAAAAATTAGCATGGTGGCCCCCATATATTTTTTTCTTCAAAAAACATTCACAGCGGTTCGATGATACTAGTAAATAAACAAAATGGCAGAGAAATCTATTCACAAGATTTTCTTAAAGTACGAGTATGAAAATGGCCAGAAATGTCCCCTTTTGGTGGTATTTTTGGAGTAAAATTACCCATAATTCCACACTAAAGAGAACATGACTGCGATCTCAACTATCTGGTTTCGAATGCACAATATCATATTGATGATTATTTAAAAGTCTGAAAATCATCAAATGAATTTAAAATTTCAGCTCCTCTGACCGGGTCCAAAGGTAGCGAACAACCTTAACACAAAATGCATGTTCATAAATATATATCACTCCTTGAGAAAAAAAAATCTCGTGGTTTGTGCAGTGCTGCAGTTCTATGATTCACGGTCGTTTCTCATTAATGAATATGAATGGCCTAAAAGGGTATAAAATCAATAAATGACATTGAGCGAGGCCTGACTTGTTCTCATGAGAACATCCTAGTACTGCGCCTGACCAGACAAATCCCGAGGGTCATGCAAAATTCTGCCTGGGAGATGATTCCCAAATCCACAGGTGCAGTCCCCGTGCAAGATCCCCACTCTCAAGTGCAAACAGGACACTATAGCGCACGTGTCCACCTACCCCCCCCCCCCCCCCACTCCAAGCCGGCAATCCAGCGCATGGAGATTTATCAACACTGTAGTTCGAGACAGGTGACTGATTTTTAATAATTACAACATTAACAATATCCGACATTGTTTTGAATACGCCGCCCCCCCCCCCCCCCGATCTACACACACACACCCATCGCACACAAAAACCTCATCATCAATCCAAGGCTAATCAAACATGACAGTGATATTGCATTTAGTTGTCAGGTGATCGGACTCATGTATCATTCATGAACATGGACATCTCGATAACAGTTTTATGAAGACCGGCGACTGCTTTCACGACGTTACAACGTGTATAGCCAAAGGTGCACACAAGTGATATGTGGACTTTGCTTCCAACGGAATGCATTCATGACTGTTGTGTCATGTGTTGTAATGGTTAATATGATATCATTGATATACATATACCGACATAACCGACCGATGAAGATTATCTAAAATTCAATATCCGTTTGTTGTCAATGGTATATATGTAAGTTTGTCCCTCTGTCACAAACTCACATCAGGTACTTGACAGTTAACAGTTATGTCTTTGCTTCTCAAAGTAATTCTGGTCACTGCACTGGTCATCTCTGCATGGCATGTTCCTTGGAATAATCCGTAGTTTAAGTAACCATGAGTAACGCAACAACACAGTTTTAGGATAGATATCAAAATCTGATTTATTAAAATATTCACCCCGCTTTTATATCCTTCACATGTATCCCTGTCATGGGCCGACCCCATCCCACTAACCAATGTGCTTGCTCGATCACAAATTAGGGGAGGAGCCACCCTAGACAGCCTCAAGGTGATTCAACTCGTAGAACCCTGGCGGCCCTGACAGGACAGTGCCAGGCGATATTGAACCATCTATCATTGGTCACCATACAGTCTGACCCAGCTGACGCCAAGCCCCCACACACTTACAACATGATAAAACCGGCAATCGGGTGAATAGGAATGAATAGCAAATTCAAATACATCAATGGTGTCCCAGTACATCGAGATAATCCCCGCTGTGCATTTAACGATAACAGTCACTAGGTATCCGGATTGTATTTAATTAAGGTGTCAAGTTAAGTCCCTGAGAGGCAGGTCATCGGTCTGACTAGTTCCACTGGTGTGTTAGCGAGCAGCTTGTAACAAGAGCAGGTGTATCTTGGATCGTGGGTGATAAGGTGCCATGCTGAGAGATGATGTCATCCTCGGGGAATCGTCTGTCGGTTGTCGTTGTGTCTGCATGCGCTTGTCTGGTCCGGGAAGTACATCTGGAGGCAGCGGGGGTCCACACAGCAGGGCTCTGATCATCATTTCATCAGTCCTGAAACAAGGAGATAACACGCAAGAGATATGTCCATACATGTGATCTAATCTAAATTAATTACCATGTGTAGGGAATTGGCGAGTTAGAATATTTGAAAGTGAATTTTGTTGGGAATAGTATTATTATTATTATATACTTACCATAATTCATAATAGCTAGGAATCTAAATATACTTATCCGGGCCGTGGACGATCCTTACACACGTCCCCCCTCTGAAGAAAATTGCCTATCTGAAATTTTCTCTCAAAAAAAAATCTATAACACACATAAGGATCGGCCATTTGCCGTAATTTCCTGTAATAAGAATTCAAGACAACAACAAGAGTGTCCTCGGGATCAGTATCTGGTCGGCCGTGCGGTATGTGAACGGTGGTGTCAGACTGCTCAAACTGTGCTTGAGTGTACTGCAAATAGAAAAATATTGGTATACAACAAGGACAGGCAGTTGAAAAGAATTGCTATGGGACCTCATGCATGGAGGTGGCATACCACACCGAGGAAAATTATCGAATTTAAACAATGAATAAAGAATGTTATACATGATGATTAATTGATTGTTATGTTTAGCAGAGTGGTAGAGGAGACGGGCAGCAAAATGATCGGACTAATTCGATGGCTGCACATTTTTGACGTTTGATGGTGTCTTCGTCAGGAGCAGCACGCAATCGTTTTCTGAGATGTCGAACAACGGGGTCCGTCTCGTCTCCGGTGATGAAGAACTCCTCAGCGGCGCGACGTGCGCGATCAGTGAGGCGGCGTGAGCGGGTGGGTCGGGAGGGCCCTGGAAGGTCACTAAGTGCTGCTCTAGGGTCGTGCGTGGGTTGGTCGGTTGCATGTAGCTGTGGGGTTGGTGACGGTGTTGGTGACGGGGGTAGGGGTTGATCTACTGCATATCTACGTTCCGGTGGGTCAGGCAAGGAACTGGCTTCTGATGCTGATGATGACAGCGAGTGTGTGCGGTGCCTGCCCCGTGGCTGTTGGATCGGCTGATCTATGTCCTCATCACTGTCGGCTGATACAATGATCGGTCGTGGGGCAGGTCTTGGTCGGCGGCGGGGACGGGGGTTGCATTCATCCCATACTATGTGCGGGTTCACTAATACGACTTTCTCTCTGTTCACTACTTTAATTTTACCTGTTTGCTGCTGGTGTAAGTGCAGGACATTGTCACGGACTCGGGTGACCTCATAGTGCGGGTCCCACCGGGAAGTGAGTGGATCACGTGCTTCAGCTTTCAGGACCACCGTGTCACCTGGCTCGATGTGTGATGTGGTAGATTTACGCAGAAGCCGTTGTCTGTTACTTTCCCGGGAATGGGCGGTGTTTTCTCGTGCGATTCGTAATGCCTGTGCCTGATAGTGCAAACGATCCCCAAATGTTTTTTGACGTTCTGGGGGCAGGACAGTGGAAAATGGCATACGAGACTTCCGGCCGTAGAGCAGTTGGAAAGGGGTGAACCCTGTGGTAGATGAAACAGCATTACGATAAGCGAGCAGAGCATCGGCTATACGGTCCTCCCAGTCAGAAATGTTGTTGTTTACCAATTTCTGTAGCAGTTCTTTGAGTGTTCTGTTGAATCTCTCTGTTTTACCATTGCTCTGTGGGTGGTATGCTGTCGTGTTGTGGTGCTCAATGCCTAGCTGGTGAAGATACTGCCGGAAAGCATTGCTGTTAAACTCTGTACCCCTGTCAGTTATTAAGATTTCAGGAAGGGAATGTGTTGGTAAAAAGTGATTCGCAAATGCCTTCCAAACCCCCTGATTTGTTTTATCGCGGAGGGGATACACCTCAGCCCAGCCTGTACAATGGTCAATGACTGTAAGTGCGTATCGGTTTCCTCTAGGTGACTCTGCAAGTGGGCCGATCAAATCCATGCTGATGATTTGCATCGGGTAATAAGCAGTGGGCATAGTGCCGGGTGGGCCACGCTGGGGGTGACGATTGTGTACGGCACACGTTGTAAGGTACTGATGTCGTCTTACATTAAAAAGGAACCAGGCTCGGAACTCGGCGAGGATGTTGAAGATTGTTTATTAACAACCAATCTCTCTCTCTCGTTGTGTTCGTTACATTAGATATGTGCCCTGTGCCAACTCGTGGCCTCTCTCACTAGCCCCTCATGCTGCGGGCTATTTATTACACAGTTAGTGCACTCAGAGAACAATAGAAATATATATTACTCATCTATAATGTGGGGAGTTGCCACTTATATAAGTTAATTGATACTACATTGTCTAGTTGTTTGTAACCAGTGCCAGTGTGTTTATTGGCACGTGCATCCCTTGACCCGATAACTGACTAACCCACTTAAACATGTACCCATCAATATAAAGAATATTATATGGTATAAAAATTAAAGGGGTTGTGTTTGTATTGTTATGATGCACTGATATATGTCACGTATTCCTTACATTCCCTCCCCTATTTAAAAGTAAAATATTGTATTTTACTCAGCTTCTATTGTATCTCCTCTAATAACTACGTCCCTTAAAGTTACGTTATCTTCCTCTTTGGCATTTTTCTTTTTCTGACCTGGTTGAAGGAAATACTTAATAGATTCTCTTCTCCTATACAGTGCTACTGCAAACATTATGATTATGGTTATCACAATCATAGCAATTACGACATTTACAACAGAAACATGATTAGTCACATCATCATACAAATCATCATCAAATAATTCATCATTTTCATCAAAATCATGCAATTGCCAATTGTCCATCAATTTATCAGAACTAATATTTAGTTTAACATTCCAATCTGGCAAAATGTTCATATCGACTTCTTCATCTTGGTGCGCTGGCAAGCGGTCTATCCACGACGTATCGATGGAGATGTCCGTAGTCGTCAGGTTGACACTGGAGCGGGCGGCGACCTCCCCTTTTAAGCTCCATTCTCGTCCCGCGAGGGTGCAAGATGAATCGAGGGTCAGTCTATACAGTCCTGTCGGAATGAGGGTCCTTTCCTCTGGGCGTCCCCGGCAGGTCAAGGTAAGCTCTTCCTCTAGGATAGTGAGGACCCACCCGGTGTCATGACGACGAATCTCGGTACGTTGCAAGGCTGGCAAGCGATGTATTGTGCATACTGCTGGATCTACCTGTCTTTTATTGATGATTGTCCTTTCACACTGGAGGTGTTCCCCGGAGTACGCCGGCGTTGGAGGGCAGATCATTAGGTCCTCCCCGACGCAGCTCTCCACGGCGGATACTTCACCAGTCTCTGTGTTGTAACCGATCTCGGTATGGGTGTCAACCAAGATCATGGACGACAGGTTGTTGACGGGCATCGCGAAGGTGTGTAGCTCGTAGTACAGGTACGGGGTCAACTCACCGAACGGAATGCTCAGGGTGTATACGATCTGTCCCTGGGTCTCGAACAAGTAATTGGTTTGGCCGTGTTTATAGACCCATTGCAATGGCATCGAAACGTACCCCATGGCGTCGATCTCGTGGGTGATCTCGGTGTAGAGGGTTTCTGGCAATATCTCAGGTGAAACTCTATGCATTGCCAGATCTTGTAGGACTTGTTGATGGTCCATCTTCAAGCGAAGTAGTTCGTTTCGGATGGAGGCCAGGTATTGAACGGCCTCCGTCAACATAGCTTCTTTCTCTACCCCGTTGACTCGTTGGAACCACGCCGCGGTTCTACGTTGGAGTTGTCGGAGTTGACCCCACATCGATGCGATGCGCGCGTGATCTTGCTCATGCTCCACCAGGGCACGATCTAAAATGGATGCTAGATCCGAGACCCTGTGGAGTATCTTCCTGTTTTCTCGTCTCGCTGTTTTGACGAGATCTTCTACCTTGTTAACGTCGTCTTGCGTTGCGGTGCCTGCCAGCCATGTAAGTCCTTTGCCCAAGGCGTTGATTAATCCCCGGCGCTCCCGTAATCGGCCAGCTAGCGTCTCGGGTGCGTGCACGTACAGTTGGAGTTGTGTTGCCAACATACGTACGGTTTGCCGCTGCACGCAGTCTCTCGCAGATGGTCGTGGATTGTCGAACCGGCAGTTCAAATGTGGAAGAAAGTCGTCGATGAATTGGTGTGCTAACCTCTGGATCTCGCCACTCACTCGACGTAGGGTGTCGTAACTCTCGTCTTTCACAATAGTGTGGACTCTCCAAACACCTCGTTGGATCGTCATTCGCTTCGGTGTTGCTAACTCGAAGCCGGTCGGTATGAGTTGCATCATATCCGACAGTTTGGTGTGAGCGTTAACTAGTGTGACCAACAGGCACACTCGAATAATTACTGAGACTCGCATGGCGACCAATGTCAACTGTCAATTTTGATTATCCGTCACTAAGTCCTTGTGTCACTTAGCTACTGGTACATGTACTCTCTCTTATTCACACTGTGTATGTGTGTGTCACTGTGCACAGCTTCCATATTGGAGTGTAGGGCGGGAACCCAGTCTTGGCTTTAAGTACAGCCGCTATGACTCATCTATTGTCTACTAACTAGAGTTATCACTGGCGGTCAATAATCTAGCTGTAACAATAGGCATGGTAATTCTATATCCCATTTCTGCTTCCGATGGGCCGCCAGGCCACCATCGTCTGCTACCAAGCTCCCCCTAACTCGCTCCTCATTGGTCTCATCATATTACATCTAGCCTATTCCACCCGGGCCCGTTGCCTCCTGGGCCTGGGGGGTATACTGTCCCAATCTAGGCTAGGGTCAGCTATTTTTAGCTTCTCTCTGTGAACCTTGCGTGTCTTGCCTGTTTTATCTTCACGCAGCCAATGCGTGGTACCCTGTACTCGGGTCACCGTGTAACCCGGATCCCATCGTGCCGTATTTGTCAAGCGTTCTTCGGCACGGACTAATACCGAATCACCTACTTCAAGGGGGCCATCTTCGGCCTTGGCATTTAGCCGATCTCTGTTAGCCTTCCGTGCACGTTCCGTGGCCTCCCGTGCAATTCGATGAGCGTTCGCCAGCTCATCCAGGCGATTACCAAACACATTATCTGTGCGGAGATATTTATCTAACGGTACTCTCGGTTGCTGCCCATACAGCAAGTAATAAGGACTATACCCTGTACTATCCGAAATTGCGACTCTATAAGCTGCTAGCGCACTCGAAAGTTTTTTATACCAAAGCGCTGGTTCATTTGCTACTAGCTTTAACAATATGTCCTTTATTGTTTTGTTTGCGCGTTCCACTTTACCATTAGATTGAGGATGCACTGGAGTCGTCCTCCGTAATTCTATATTAGCCTGCTCGCAAAAAGCTTGCCATGCCCGCGATCCTAGCCCTTGCCCGTTGTCATTGATAATGATCTCCGGACAGGAGAACCGAGGCAGGAAACCTTCTACGAATGCATTTATAATATCATCTGCTGACTGCGATTTAGTGGGATAAGCCTCTACCCACCCTGTCAAATGGTCAATAATAGTTAAGACATAACGTCGTCTTTCATTGTCAGCAGGAATGAAAGGACCAATAAAATCAATACCAATTATCTCCATTGGCCTACTCGGTGTGGGCATTTCTCCTACTGGCACGCGAGGGCGCTGCCGGCTCGCTGCTTGACATACCACACAGTTTGAAATTTCATATTTAGTGTCCTTTCTCATGTTTTTCCACACATACTTCTCAGTGATACGTTTTAGCGTTTTGCTCGCGGCCATATGGCCTACTGCCTCATGAGCTTCTCGAATAACCTTCTCCCTATATTTATTTGGAAGCACTATTCTCTCTTTGTACTCTGCCCCTGGGTGGGGTATATCATCACTGACTAAATATCCGTGTAATAGGCTATAGTCTATACTATCTTCGCTTTCAGCGGCTTCAAATTCCTCTGGAAATTCCTCTCTTTGTAACCTAATCAGCTCATTAATTTGGATTCCATCCTCTAAGAGCTCTCTCCTCTCAGGTTTACGTGTTATGGCAGCAACACTGGGCGTTTCCTTGATACGTGATAGCATATCGGCTCTGACATTATTTTTACCTTGCTTATACTCTATAGTAGCCCCATATTCTGCCAAAAGTACCGCCCAGCGCTGAATTTTAGTATTCTGATACTCACTGGCAAATAAAGATCTCAGTGGTTTATGATCTGTCAGAATTACAAATTCTGATCCATACAAATATGGTCTTAGCTTCTGCAGAGCATATACTACAGCGTACGCTTCCTGTTCTATAGTAGCCCATTTCCGTTGCGTCTCGTTTAATTGGTGGGAAAGATAATGGATTGGCCTTTCTACTCCGTTATCATCAACTTGCACTAAAATTGCACCTACCGCATATCCACAGGCGTCAGTGTAAAGCCTGTATGGCCTACGTGTATCTGGATAGGCCATCACAGAGTCGCTAGTCAACGCTTCCTTCAGGGCTATAAAACTTGCCTGCGCCTCTCGGCTCCAGACAAACTCAACGCCCTTACGTGTCAGCGCGATCAACGGCTCCGCTACATGAGCATACCTAGGGATAGTTTGTCTGTAATAATTTGCCATTCCTAGAAATGATCGTAGCTCCTTTAGAGTTTCAGGTGGCGCCAGATTCCGAATCGCACTTACTTTCTGGGGTAAGGGAGAAATCCCTTCCGCTGCGACTCTAAAACCCAGCAACTCCACCTCAGATTTGCCAAATTCACATTTTGATCTTTTTAACGTTATCCCATGATGCTTCAAAATATCTAATATTTCTGCTAGATGCCGTGCGTGTTGCTGTTCGTCTATATCAAACAAAATTATATCGTCGATATACACGTACACTGATCGCCCTATATAGTCAGACAAAATTTTAGTCATTACTCTTTGGAAGAATGCTGGTGCATTTGAAAGGCCAAACGGAACTCTGTTAAATTCAAATTGTCCTCTATGACAAATAAAAGCCGTTTTTGCCTTATCCTCCTCAGCAATTGGAAGCTGCCAATAACCTGATTTTAAGTCTAAGGTCGAAAATATAGTCGCACCTTTCAGTGAATCAAAAATTTCCTGTATATTAGGAAGCGGGAATCGATCCTTTACGGTTACAGCATTTAATTTCCGATAATCTACACAGAATCTCGTACCTCCATCTTTCTTAGGTACTAACAGTACTGGACTAGCCCATGGCGATGCCGATGGACGTATAATATCGCGTTTAAGCATGTCATCTATTTCATTATCTATTACTATGCGCTTTTTTATTGGTGCCCGGTAGGCACGCTGAGAAATAGGTTCACCCCTAGTCTGTATCGTAAGTCTATCTTCTACATGCATTTCAGGTAGCGATTGTCCATCTCCAAATAACACGTCATGTTCTTGTACTGTACGTGTAACCATTTCTAACGATGCTATACTACACTCTGGGTATACTAACGGTCTAACCACGCCGTCTATAGTTATTTTCTTAGTAGTATAGTCTATCAGGGCCCCCCTTGCGGTCAAGTAGTCTGAACCTAAAATTGGTCTGCCATCATTGATCCCAGTACTCACATAAACGTCGGTGAGGTGTCCGTCCACGTCCTTGGCGTAAGGTCCGTAGACGGCGATCCTCTCTCCCGATGCTGTGAGGATAGTTTTGGGCTGTTCGATGGAGTCTTCCCGGCGCGGTGGGAAGTAGGATTCGTCCAGCACCGTCAGGGCAGATCCCGTGTCGATGAGGGCGTCCACGGGTCTCCCGTTGATGTTGACAGTCAGATGGGGTCGGCCTCGTCCCTGCAGAGTTGCTACGGACCCAGTCGGGACGCTGCTGGATCCGTGAGGCCGGCGACCTACTGCGGGGCCGCCGCTTCGCCGTTTCCCGTCGTTTGTTTGTTGTCTCGGGCGCGCTTCTCGTCGGCCTTTTTCTTACGGCAGTCCCGTTGGAAGTGGCCCGGTTTACGACAGTAGAAGCATTCTTTCCGTTTACCCCCACGTCCTGCTGCGCCCTTCTTTGTTGAACCGCTCGCCTTCGTCGTCAGGGTTTCTAGCGATTTCTGTAGCGCCGCTAGCTTCGCGTCGGTGTCGTTTTCTTGTATCGCTGTGACTTTCGGGGCTTTGGTCGGCGACAACGCTGTTTTCAGTTTTGCTAGCTCTCGGATCGCCAGCTCGGCTGCGTCTAGCGTGGCTGGACGTCGCACGGCCATTATGTCGTAGGCCAGCTGCCGATCTCGTAGACCTCGGACGAGTTGCGAGACGAGGACCTCTTCCGTTAGGTCATCTCGGGGTTGTGGGTACGCTACTGCTGCTAACTGCTGAAATTTTGTAGCGTAAGTCTGTTCGTCGGCGAACTCGTCTTGGTGCTGTAGCGCAAGCTCTCGTCGTAGATTTCCCGAGTCATGCGGACCGAGGAGTGCCGCACGAACCGTCTCCTTCACACCCCTGATGGCTGGTGGGCCGGCACGCTCCTCCCAATGTCGGGCGTTTCGATTTTCACCGGCTGCTTGGCGTTGGGTGGTATACGACTCTATGACGTCCTGGAGGCGCCCCTTAGCCGTGGCGTCTATGACCGCCAAGGCTCCTTCTCGTCCCAGCTGCGCGTGTTGGACATCCATCGCCCGCAACCACAGGCGAAGGTTGTCTGGAGACGTCCCGTCGCACTGGCCAACGAGAGTGATGCCCCTACGGACGCGTTCTCTCAGGTTGTGGCCATCGTCGTCCGGTCGTTGCTGGATAGCTTGGGCTGCGGCTTGTAGGGCCTGGGCTGCGTTGGCAAGGTCTTGATTCGCCATCGCTCTTCTTCGTGCCGCCTGCCTGGTTTCCAGTCTTCTCTTCTTGATGCCGATTTCACTCTTCTTCTTTTACCGAGCCGTATCCTGGTCACGGCACCAATAATGTAAGGTACTGATGTCGTCTTACATTAAAAAGGAACCAGGCTCGGAACTCGGCGAGGATGTTGAAGATTGTTTATTAACAACCAATCTCTCTCTCTCGTTGTGTTCGTTACATTAGATATGTGCCCTGTGCCAACTCGTGGCCTCTCTCACTAGCCCCTCATGCTGCGGGCTATTTATTACACAGTTAGTGCACTCAGAGAACAATAGAAATATATATTACTCATCTATAATGTGGGGAGTTGCCACTTATATAAGTTAATTGATACTACATTGTCTAGTTGTTTGTAACCAGTGCCAGTGTGTTTATTGGCACGTGCATCCCTTGACCCGATAACTGACTAACCCACTTAAACATGTACCCATCAATATAAAGAATATTATATGGTATAAAAATTAAAGGGGTTGTGTTTGTATTGTTATGATGCACTGATATATGTCACGTATTCCTTACAACGTGGGACAGAGGCGGATTCGACGGTTGATAACCTGACGCATACCGGGCCAGACATAAGCTTCTGCGACACGTTGTAAAGTTTTCCACGTGGCCATATGGCCCACATCGGCATGTGCTCTGTCGATGATGTCTGCCTGGTGTTGACTGGGGAGCACGAGCCGGGGATAACCTGGCGATGTTGGATGAGGATGTATGAGGCTGTACAAATTGCCACTGATGAGCTCATATTCGTCATCTTCCTCATCTTCTGCTTTTGCCCATAGGTCAGGAAATTCCTGCTGTTGTTGTTGAGCAAGGGCCTTCAGGTCTAGACTGTCGTGTACGTGTGTGAGCGTGTCTTGTAAGGATTGATCCTCAATGTCTGCTGGCATGACGTAATCAGACGTATCTATTACTGCGATAGGTGCGGGGTCGTCATGTTCTATACGGCTCAGCATGTCGGCGCGCACATTGTTGGAGCCTTTACGGTACTCTATACGGACTGCATATTCTGCGAGCAAGACTGCCCAACGCTGGAGCTTAGTGTTGTTGAGCTGTTTTGTGAAAAGACAGCGGAGCGGCTTGTGGTCGGTGTATGCAGTGACCTGGGAACCCATCAGATAACACCTGAGTTTCTGCAAGGCATAGATTAGTGCATAAGCTTCTTTCTCTATGGTGGGCCAGCGACGTTGAGTGGTTGACAGGGCGTGGGAGATGTACTGTATGACACGTTCTACGCCGTCGTCGTCCTCCTGCACTAGAATTGCACCGATACATTTGTCACTGGCATCAGTGAAGAGCTTGTAGGGCTTGTCTGGACGTGGCGGAGCCATAACGGGGGCGGTGGTAAGCATCTTTTTCAGCGTGTCAAAAGCCTGCTGTCGCTCTTGCGTCCATTGGAAGCGCACATTCTTTCGTGTAAGTTCCACAAGTGGTTCAGATGTGTGGGCATAGTTGTGTAGACAAGATCGATAAAAATTAGCGAGGCCTAGGAATGAGCGAACAGCCTTAATGGTAGAGGGAGGTTTCATTTCAGAGATAGCTTTTGTTTTATCTGGATCAGTACGCTTGCCTTGCTGCCCAATTATATAACCTAACAGTTTTACCTCAGGCAGTCCAAATGTACACTTGGAAGGTTTGAGGCGGAGATTAGCGTCACGGAGCCGGTCAAATATCAATTGGAGGTGTAGCGTGTGTTCTTCGAGGTCACGACTGAAAATCACGAGATCATCGACATATATGTAGCAAAATTTACCAATGTAACCATGCAATATTCTGTCTAGGGCACGCTGAAAGAAAGATGGAGCGTTTGTTAGACCAAACGGAACACGTTTGAATTGGAAAAGGCCCATATGGCACCTGAATGCAGTTTTTGGGCGATCTTCTTCTGCGACGGCGAACTGGTGGTAGCCTGACTTGAAGTCAAGTGTCGAATATACGCCTTTTCCCGCTGCAAGGTCAAAAATGTCATCAATTAAAGGTAGTGGATACTTATCTTTCACGGTGACAGCATTTAGCTTCCTGTAGTCAACACAGAAACGCATTGACCCATCTTTTTTCTTCTGAAGGGTGACAGGAGAGGACCACGGCGATACGCTGGGTTCAATGACGTCATCCCGCAGCATTTCCACAATGGAATCTTCAATGAGACGACGTTTCTGTAGGGGTGCTCGGTAAGCAGCTTGGGCTATCGGGCGTCCTTGGGTTTGAATAGAGAGTTCGTCTGTTGTGCAGAAACCAATGGGTTTATCGGGTAGGGCAAATATGTCACGGTAATCTGAAAGAAGATTGTGTATCGCATCGGTTGGGGCGGGGGGGGGGAGAGAATCGACTGGAGGCGTCCAGTCGGTGGCTGCAAGAGAAGTGTTAAGCTGAGGAGCATACACATATGTAAGTGGCCACTGAAACTGAAACCATGTCAACGTGTTAGATGGAAAATCTAGGTTACCTTGACCCTGTCGTAACTGTGGTTCACCTAAGATCATTTCGTGGGGCATGTCCTCTACGATGATAACTGAAATGGGACGATTAATACGTGACACGCGAACCTGGGTTGTCCCGAGCACTGTGAGGGTTCCGCCAGCGACGCCTCGTAAATGTGGAGCTGGCTCTAGGAACGGCGGCCTGTGCGTGGCTCGGAGTAGTTGTTTGAAGATATCCAACCTGAGCAGGGTGGCACCTGCACCGGTGTCCACGAGGGCTTTGGTTCTGACACCTTGGAGCTGTATGGAAATAACTGGTCGGTGATCCGCAGTGGCACAAACTGATTTCACTTGTGAGGTACTGTTATTGGGGCAGCTGCCATTGTCAATGGGACCACGTGTCCTACGCGGAGATTTGCCTGTTGTGTTGTTACATGTTTGGTATTGGGCCTGTTTGTCTTCCAAGTTAGCAATCTCCAGCGCCTGTTTGTCCACAGCTGTGCAAAGAGAATGCATACAACTGACTAGATCCTGGACCTGGTTCCTCAAGCCTATGTCTGTTGGTTGGACGGCAGACACGTCCACCTGTTTCTCCAGATTATCATCATCACGACGCAGCCGATGGAATGCGTCTTTCCGCTGCAGGATATGAACTAAATTCTGAATAGCTCCCTCCACTGTGTCAGGCCGTGTGTCAATTAGTTGTCTTGCTGTGTCTGGGCAGGCCAGGCCTCGAGCCAGCGAATGGATCATGACACGGTGTTGATCAGCATTACGATGGACAGGCGGGTAAGCGGGGTCTGCTAAATCTTCAAATCGACGGATGAAGGCCATATCTAATTCATCTGTACTCTGTTTGATTACCTCAAGTTTGTCTCGAAAATCTGCTTGTTCATCTAATGATAGAAACTGTTGTGAAATATAAGTTCTCAACTCAGGCCATGGCACTGCCTGGCGTTCTGCATTGTGGGTCTCACAATAACGTTTGATAAAACGCTCAGTAGTTTTCATTAAGGACCCTGATGTAGTTACAGTTACAATGTGCATAGATTCATGGGCACCGAAAATATCAATTATCCTATTTACCTGGTCTAGCCATTGTCTTACTTCTTGTGGTGAGCTACCATCACAAGACGGAACGCGTTGCAAATGAAGTTTTACCTTATCAGCGTGTTGCCGGCGTTCTTCTTGGGTCGTAAGTCCCTGGGCAAGTTGCAGCAGTTGAGCCTCCATTGTCTCCTGGTGTGGTAATTTACCGGACAGGGTGGTGAACAGCCGACTGGTCTGGACGGCATACGGTCGGTCACTCAGGAGACAGCTGGCTTCACTGTAACAACATCAGGGTCGCAGTTACTGTATCCAACGGTCTGTCGGTCGCTCGCTCGCCACCTAAGGTAAGCCTTAGGACGGTCATGGGCGTGTGGTCTGCCTGCATGAAGATTCGTTACTTGATTCGACTGGCACGCTCTGCCACTGTAAGTTTGTCCCTCTGTCACAAACTCACATCAGGTACTTGACAGTTAACAGTTATGTCTTTGCTTCTCAAAGTAATTCTGGTCACTGCACTGGTCATCTCTGCATGGCATGTTCCTTGGAATAATCCGTAGTTTAAGTAGCCATGAGTAACGCAACAACACAGTTTTAGGATAGATATCAAAATCTGATTTATTAAAATATTCACCCCGCTTTTATATCCTTCACATGTATCCCTGTCATGGGCCGACCCCATCCCACTAACCAATGTGCTTGCTCGATCACAAATTAGGGGAGGAGCCACCCTAGACAGCCTCAACGTGATTCAACTCGTAGAACCCTGGCGGCCCTGACAGGACAGTGTCAGGCGATATTGAACCATCTATCATTGGTCACCATACAGTCTGACCCAGCTGACGCCAAGCCCCCACACACTTACAACATGATAAAACCGGCCATCGGGTGAATAGGAATGAATAGCAAATTCAAATACATCAATGGTGTCCCAGTACATCGAGATAATCCCCGCTGTGCATTTAACGATAACAGTCACTAGGTATCCGGATTGTATTTAATTAAGGTGTCAAGTTAAGTCCCTGAGAGGCAGGTCATCGGTCTGACTAGTTCCACTGGTGTGTTAGCGAGCAGCTTGTAACAAGAGCAGGTGTATCTTGGATCGTGGGTGATAAGGTGCCATGCTGAGAGATGATGTCATCCTCGGGGAATCGTCTGTCGGTTGTCGTTGTGTCTGCATGCGCTTGTCTGGTCCGGGAAGTACATCTGGAGGCAGCGGGGGTCCACACAGCAGGGCTCTGATCATCATTTCATCAGTCCTGAAACAAGGAGATAACACGCAAGAGATATGTCCATACATGTGATCTAATCTAAATTAATTACCATGTGTAGGGAATTGGCGAGTTAGAATATTTGAAAGTGAATTTTGTTGGGAATAGTATTATTATTATTATATACTTACCATAATTCATAATAGCTAGGAATCTAAATATACTTATCCGGGCCGTGGACGATCCTTACATATACTTTAGTAGACCAGGAAATTATAGTGGAAAAAGCTCAAATCTGTCGGCCCCGCTGATGACATTATCCAGGAAATGAAGTATAATTTATTTCCCTTGTCCTCGCAGTATTAAATTTGGTATGATATACTTTCGCACCTGTACGTCATGAACACATGCGCATGTGCGTCAATAATCAATCATTATTACCAGTTACCGAGACGTTACCTGTACATGTAGGTAACGTGAATGTATCGGTGAGTCATTGAAATGATTTTATTCCCTCTTGGATGTGAACATGTCTGGGAAGCCTGTGGGAGAATCGTTTAAAACCTTCCAACCAATAAATACATGTATAGGACAATTGCAGGAATATATGTTACGACGATTGCTATCAAGGGTGTAAAAAATATTATCTCGTATGTACGACTTATATCTCGTACGTACGACTTAATAACCCGTACGTACGACTTGATAACCCGTACGTACGACTTAATAACTCGTATGTACGACTTGTTAACCCGTACGTACGACTTAGTATCTCGTACGTACGACTTAGTAACTCGTACATATGACTTATTAACTCCTACGTATGACTTATTAACCCGTACGTACGACTTATTAACTCATACGTACGAGTTAGTAAGTCGTACTTATGAGATACTAAGTCATACGTATGAGTTATTAAGTCGTACATACGAGTTAATAAGTCGTACATACGACTTAATAAGTCGTATGTATGAGATATAACTCATACGTACGAGATAAGAAATTTTACGCACTTGATAACAATACGCTTCCGTAGTGAAACGTATTGTTATCAAGTGTGTAAAAAAAATGTATCTCGTACGTATGACTTATATCTCGTATGTACGACTTATTAACTCGTACGTACGAGTTAATAAGTCGTACGTACGAGTTAATAAGTCGTACGTACGAGTTAATAAGTCGTACGTACGAGTTAATAAGTCATACGTATGACTTAATAAGTCGTACGTATGACTTAATAAGTCGTACATACGACTTAATAAGTCGTACGTATGACTTAGTAAGTCGTACATACGAGTTAGTAAGTCGTACGTACGAGATACACATTTTTACACACTTGATAGCAATACGCTTCCGTAGAATTGAGCATCGGGAATATATACATGTACGTTAATAATGACAGGACAAACAATCAGAAATACGACACCTTTCTCCCCACCTACGAGATCTTTCTGCATGTCCTAGTTTAAACATAAGCGACAGGTCTAAGCGTTAAAAGAGACATTGTGGTATATTTCAGCTTAAATTAATTCGTGTTCAGTCTGTGTAGCCCCCCCCCCCCCCCCCCCCCCGAGACTACGGAGGACATACCGACTAGCAAAAGTAGCATTGCTGTAATAGGTAGATTCTAAGGGAGACAGTCCGTGTCCAATGCAGTGCAAGAGATAATTTTGGGATGCGGCGACTCATCGTAGAAACTGCCAATAAATAGATCTACCATATCGATCTACCAGTGAGTATACATGGTGTGTGATGTACACTTTATAAACCATTGTTCAATAGTGTACCGATAAACGGCTGTCAGATCACTCCCGTAGTGATAATCGCATCAGCAGTCAGTTTGTTAGCTCATCCTAATAAAATACCCGATCCGATTACATTTATTTCCGCGTTTTAAAGTGACCAGTTGTTCCCTTTTACCTACGGAGCCGCTGAAAGGACATGGAAGAAATATTTTTTGACATACGGTTATTGCGTTCCCTCGCAATAATATTGCGTTCCCTCGCAATATTATCGCGTTCCCTCGCAATCCGGATCGCGTTCCCTCGCGATCTTATTGCGTTCCCTCGCAATCCGGATCGCGTTCCCTCGCGATCTTATTGAGTTCCCTCGCAATCCAGATCGCGTTCCCTCGCGATATTATCGCGTTCCCTCGCGATATTATCGCGTTCCCTCGCGATAATATCGCGTTCCCTCGCGATCTTGTAGAATAACCTTCTCAGAAGTCATTGGCGTCAGCACAATGCGAGGGAACGCGATCCAGAATGCGAGGGAACGCAATAAGATCGCGAGGGAACGCGATAATATCGCGAGGGAACGCGATCTGGATTGCGAGGGAACGCGATCCGGATTGCGAGGGAACGCAATAAGATCGCGAGGGAACGCGATCCGGAATGCGAGGGAACGCGATAATATTGCGAGGGAACGCAATATCAATGTGCTAAAAATATTTCTTCCATGTCCTCTCAGAGGCTCCGTATTTACCCGTATCAGACCGTGAACTTGAAATACACGCATAAAAGCTAACCTTAGCAACAGGCAATTAATCTACTATATAAATACTATAGTGTTGGAATTGTCGCTGCAGCTAAAAATGTGTTATTTCTGTTATATTTACAACGTTTGACTTGGTGCAACCTATTTTGAGCAGAATAAGCGGCATATTTGTAACTAGTTATCACGTGCACGCATTTCCATTGTTCATTCACACAAATTGCTTTGTGATAGATACGCACATAGGCTACCATTCAATAAGAACAATACGATAACAGGATTATATAGACTTGTGTACATTATAGTGATATAATATTGGTAAATCACGAGAACACGCCGGCATGTGAAGCTTGGAGATTATGTATGTATGTGGATCAACAATTCCAGCTAGACCCATTGTGTATTGTGAAACAAACACGTGGCTCGCGGATTATTAATATTGTTATCATATAGTCCACGTGTTTGACAACGCCGAGTAATATTAAACGTCTTGTTGGCAGGGCTCCAAACACTGCTGTTGGGACTAAGGGGTAATAGCATGAAAAAGGGCAACGATGCTCCGAATTATCATTTGGTCTTAGTACATGTGCACTTGCCAAACATATACTCATATCAGTGTTTAGGAATGTCCACATAGATGTAGATGAAGACCAGATTGATAACACTTGACCCAATATATTTACCTTTTTTCATTCATTGATAAGCCAGATGACTCGTCCTCACGATAGATGATCGAAACAGTGAATAATAACGAATACCTAACAGTGTGTTATGTTCCAAGTACCTTAATTGTTAAAACAAATTTGATAAAGTATTCATCCATCAATGCCTATTTTCGTTATTAACATTAAGTTTGATTAATCAACATTATAGTTGTTCAACATTCATTAACATCATGAACATTAGAGCTCTGAAGGGAACACCGATTCATGTGGTTGATTTTGACTTCCCTTGTGTGTGTATAAAGCTCCCACTGTGGCCGTCGATGGCATGTTGGGGTTATCAATCAAGTAGTTTTAGAGTTTTTCATGTTATTTTCAGTTCTATGGCAATGTAAACAAATAAAGCATACTGCTTATTTGCCGTATCTAGGTGAACTCCGATGTGACGGAACGTCTACACGTAAGCCTACCTACAACTAGATATGTATGATTTATTGATTTTTTTCGTCTTAGGTTTGACTACTAGTATACATGTACGAGGTACATATACATGTAGAGCCTACTACGGCGCCCCAATGCTGCCATTATTCATGCCTGAGTTAAGAGTAGTTTTGAAATCAGTTTCATAGTTAGTAAACAGTTATTTTCAGTTATGAAACTAGTTTCTAGCAAGGCACAAACCCTTTACACCCGGCACAAACGTTTTTAGCAGGGTGCAAACCTTTCTAGCATGGCGCAAACATTTCTAGCACGGCACAAAACTTTATAACAGGGCATAAACCTTTATAAAACGGCACAAACCTTTTTAACATGGCGCAAACCTTTATAACGGGGCGCAAACCTTTTTAACACGGCACAAACCTTTATAACAGGGCACAAACCTTTTTAACACGGCACAAACCTTTATAGCAGGGCATAAACCTTTATAGCAGGGCGCAAACCTTTTTAACAACACACAAACGTTTTTAACATGGCGCAAACCTTTATAACAGGGCACAAACCTTTTTAACACAGCACAAACCTTTATAGCATGGCACAAACCTTTTTAACACGGCACAAACCTTTATAGCAGGGCACAAACCTTTTTAACACGGCACAAACCTTTATAGCAGGGCATGAACCTTTATAGCAGGGCGCAAACCTTTATAACAGGGCACAAACGTTTTTAACATGGCGCAAACATTTATAGCAGGGCACAAACCTTTATAGCACGGCACAAACCTTTATAGCATGGCACAAACCTTTATAGCACGGCACAAACCTTCATAGCAGGGCACAAACGTTTTTAACATGGCGCAAACCTTTATAACAGTGCACAAACCTTTTTAACACAGCACAAACCTTTATAGCATGGCACAAACCTTTTTAACACGGCACAAACCTTTATAGCAGGGCACAAACCTTTTTAACACGGCACAAACCTTTATAGCAGGGCATGAACCTTTATAGCAGGGCGCAAACCTTTATAACAGGGCACAAACGTTTTTAACATGGCGCAAACATTTATAGCAGGGCACAAGCCTTTTCAACACGACACATACCTTTATAGCAGGGCATAAACCTTTATAGCAGGGCGCAAACCTTTTTAACAAGGCACAAACGTTTTTAACATGGCGCAAACCTTTATAACAGGGCACAAACCTTTTTAACACGGCACAAACCTTTATAGCAGGGCACAAACCTTTTTAACACAGCACAAACCTTTATAGCAGGGCACAAACCTTTTTAACACGGTACAAACCTTTATAGCAGGGCATAAACCTTTATAGCAGGGCGCAAACATTTATAACAGGGCAAAAACGTTTTTAACATGGCACAAACCTTTATAAGAGGGCACAAACCTTTTCAGCACGGCACAAACCTTTATAGCAGGGCACAAACGTTTTTAACACGGCACAAACTTATATAGCAGGGCACAAACCTTTTTAACACAGTAGGTTTGAAATCAGTTTCCTAGTTAGTAAACAGTTTTTTTCAGTTATGAAACTAGTTTCTAGCATGACACAAACCTATCTATCACAGCACAAACCTTCACAACATGGGGTTTGTATGCTACAAAGGTTTGTGCCGTGTTGAAAAGGTTTGTGTCATGTTATAAAGGTTTGTGCCTTGTTATAATGGTTTGTGCCTTGTTAAAAAGGTTTATGCCCTGCTAAAAAGGTTTATGCCCTGCTATAAAAGTTTGTGCCGTGTAATAAAGGTTTGTTCCCTGGTAAAAAGGTTTGCGCCCTGCTATAAAGGTTTATGCCCTGCTATAAAGGTTTGTGCCGTGTTAAAAAGGTTTGTGCCCTGTTATAAAGGTTTGCGCCATGTTAAAAAGGTTTGTGCCCTGTTTTAAAGGTTTGCGCCCTGCTATAAAGGTTTATGCCCTGCTATAAAGTTTTGTGCCGTGTTAAAAAGGTTTGTGCCCTGTTATAAAGGTTTGCACCATGTTAAAAAGGTTTGTGCCCTGTTATAAAGGTTTGCGCCGTGCTAAAAAGGTTTGCGCCCTGCTATAAAGGTTTATGCCCTGCTATAAAGGTTTGTGCCGTGTTAAAAAGGTTTGTGCCGTGTTATAAAGGTTTGTGCCATGCCAGAAAGTTTGTGCCATGCTAAAAAGGTTTGTGCCGTGTTTTAAAGGTTTATGCCCTGCAATAAAGGTTTGTGCCGTGTTATAAAGGTTCGTGCACTGCTATAAAGGTTTGTGCCGTGTTATAAAGGTTTGTGCCTTGCTGTGAAGGTTTGTGCCGTGTTAAAAAGGTTTGTGCCCTGTTATAAAGGTTTGCACCATGTTAAAAAGGTTTGTGCCGTGTTATAAAGGTGTATGCCCTGTTATAAAGGTTTATGCCGTGTTAGAAAGGTTTGCGCCATGCTAGAAAGGTTTGCACCCTGCTAAAAACGTTTGTGCCCTGCTAGAAAGGTTTATGCCGGGTGTGAAGGGTTTGTGCCTTGCTAGAAGCTAGTTTCACAACTGAAAATAACTGTTTACTAACTATGAAACTGATTTCAAAACTACTCTTAACTCAGGCATGAATAATGGCAGCATCGGGCCACCATATACAGAAATCTAAATATTGAGCAAATCTTGAATTAGTGCATCATGAGCTGTTCAGTCGTGGAACCAGCATACTGGAAGAAGGGTCCTTCAAAAATTCTTATTCACTATTTTGTTCACCCTAGTGGGGGAAACTTTCAAATTCGTTGGGAACTGAAGACCCATGATTGTATTTGATATTTGCGATTGTAAACCGATTTCGATCTTTTAAAAGTAGCAAAAGTATATAGAAGTCTACCAAGATGCACCTTTTTCATGAATTTGCATATCACTTTATCATTTACCTGCATGTACATGTAATGGAACATGTTGTCGCTAACTCGATTATATGCATTATTTACAAAGACATGAGTTCATTTCCCCAGCACACTCTCTCACCTTAACCCCCCCCCCCCCTCCCCCCCCCACCTCCCGCTTGCAAACATGTTGTGTTCTGTTACTCGACCATACACACATCCAGAACTTGATTGACCTTCCATGATCAAACCGCTCAATAATCAAGTCAATTTTTTTTCTTTCAAACCGATTACACGTACATGAGCCGATAATTGATTATCACAAATGCTAACTGCCATTTTGTACGCAGTCAGAGCAAAGTTATATACCCGGTACAGTGGTCCCCCTCAGATAAGACCTACCCTTCTGCCACAAAATTAAGGTCCTATCTGAGGGGATGTCTTATTAGAGGGGTTCATTTACATGTTAAAGTCATCCTAGCACCACAAGAAAAAGTCTTTACAGAGGGGGAAGTCTTTATTGAGGGGGGGGTCTTATCTGAGGGGGACCACTGTACATGAATTTTTCACTGTCCCCAGGGGGCCCAAACAAGTAAAAACAAGCCTGATGTTCAGTCTGTACAGACTCATGATATGACTACACTGGTCTAATGGATAATTTGGAAATAGTAATACATCAGTAACCACTATTTATGTCTGGTTATATTAAAATATGAGAAATAAATTCATAATGAGTAAACAATACCAGGTTTCCACAGGATTTAGGTTTTTATTGGTAGATTTTGGCTGAACCTACAGTGAACGATATGCCACATGAATATTGGAATGTAAGTGAAGTACCCAAAACATCTTGGAATAAAACTAAATACATGTAAATTGATGTGCAAAACAAACAGATACATTTAGATTGTATAGTGAAGATCTTTTTTTTTTTTTGCTGAAAGACCGTGAATTTTCAAACAATACAAATGCATATAACGTAAAGTATACACTGTAACAAAAAATGACAAAAAATTTCTGCATTTCCCATCATACTTATCTCACGAGTAGTGATTCGTCTTGCACATGGTCATGATCATACAGTAACTTTGTCAAGGGTACATCTAATGTGTTTCGAGTAACAAAATTTAAACACCTGATATTATTGATTAGTGTACGGTATCTACAACATACACCTGAATTCATATTTGCAGTGACTCTAGACATTACCTGGGACTAAGGAAACATCAACATGTGAAAAACACAGGTCATGAGCAGCAGATAAATCGGCATAAGATGGCATATAACTGCTGACTTAATGTTGTCCCTGTTATGCCCTGAAGTATGGCACTTACTGACTGAGCAGATACGTATCACAATAAACAGACAAGCTACAGGCACATCATGGCACATGAAGTCATTAATGGTGGATCACATAATCAGTCCTGCATTCTTTCCTCACATACATGGGTATGTATTTTCATGTATCTCATATAACTGACAAGGAATACGAGACTGAGAACTTGATAGTATATGTAGCGCCACCTATGATGTCAATTTCATCCATGTGCATGGTATGCTTAAATTTCAGCCATGGTTTTATACAAAACATTTAGTCTATCAACTATAACTGCCACAGCTTTATGCTTCATACATTAACATTCAGTCTATTAACCCACTAGACGATGTCATATATCCAACAGGTAATGTATATTTGTATCTGTGATCACAAAAGATCAGTTGTTATGAATACAATAAATACATCAATCAAGGGAAAGAGGGCGTCATGAACAGCTTGTCGTACCCACATGCTTCATGGGCGTCATGAACAGCTTGTCGTACCCACATGCTACTTGTTGACAATGGACAGAACTAAAGACAGAAACAATGACAGTGTACAGGGATGCTTTTAATAAACACAAGTTTCTGACAGCAAAAAAATAAATTTTATTTCTTTTGGAACAAAAGATATGCTCATGGAATTCTCCATCAGAACCAAAGATCATCCACAACTGAGATTCTGTGGCCTTTCTTAGGTAAACTGATTCGATAATTATCAGAACACTTCGGGACTAACAATTTTGTTTCTCTTATGTAAAAGAGAACACAGACAAGTATAAGTTTCTGGGATACAAAACCTTTACTTGAAATTGTAGAATCTTTTAAAACTTTTTGTTCACACTCCGACAGCAGATTAATTACACTAATTTATCTGCTGATCCTGAAAGGCACAGTCAAGAACTTTGTTCATTGCCTATTAGAAATGCTGTATTCATACACAAATATCCAACAGGGAAATGACAAAGATAATCAGTGTTCCAGAAAAACTTTCCAAGGCATGCCTTCAGGGTTAGGGCCAGTAACCTAGAGCTTATCTATGTGTCCTGACTGGATCAATGATAGATCATTGCCATGTTAACAAGCACCTGTCAGGTTTTCCCCATCAGAACCAAGTAGATGTGAATGGACATTTGTTGAACTTAACCGATAAAAACAAGCAAACCAGTTGGATGAAAAAAAATAGTTAGCAACTTAGGACATAACATACCAATTATGATGTTCCACCTCAAATCTCCACCATAAAAATTTAATTTGTGCAAAGCTTTCTGGCAAAATCTCCCACAAACAAACAATTAATATCTGCAATTGATGGCATCTACACATGGTAAGCTGGTAAGTAATAGCGCATACAGTACCTGGAATGATTATTTAAATACATGTACCGGTACATACAATGTGTTTATAACTTGAAACTAGTTGGTAATGCTGGAATGCATACTGCCTCTGGTTAAGCAACCAATGATTTTACAGTCACCCAGCAAACACATGATCAATGAATCAAAATGTATACATTTGTGAGGAATACCATGGTTTGCAAATGCATCACATTTAAACAAGTTATTCGAATGTAAATGTAAAACTAGCACATCAGGATTAGTTCATTCAAATAAATGTACTACACTTTGTAAAAGTACATGAAATTGTAAGTATCGTGGAGTTATTAATAATTATGACATTATTAAATCAATATTACAAATGTGTTAGTATATAGAATACAAAGTTCTTTTGCCATTTTAGTTACAACAAAAACATGTTAGAAATTCCAGCAGACTAGTTTTTCATTGGAATTATCAACTGGAATGTTCAGAAACTGATAACAATATCTGGATCTAATCATCAAACGAAACATCACATATACATAGAATACCGGTATCTATTCAGAATGAGAAGGTATGTATTATCTAACTCGAAAAGTTCCTGAGGCTACTGGTGTTTTTTATCTATGCCATTGGTAATGCCATTCATTTTCGGACCAACACCATTGCTAGATTTTGTCATGTTGCTAATGCCATTGGTCTGAAGCTCTCCTTTGCCAGGGGCAGGCTTGGGCTTCATGTAGGTACTGTAGAAGAAGTGTGAGAACAGAATCAAGTAGCTGGAGTACATCAGGAAGCAGTAGCGCATGTTCTCCCGAGACTGCTGGCAGAAATGACCCTCATTCTTGTACTGGTGAGCCTTCAAGATGACCACCACTCCCATGATCATCTGCGCTATCTGCATCCCTGTGATGAACATGTTGACAGCTCTTGGAATGCGGATTCGCACAGCTCTCAAGGCGTAGTATGTGTACATGACAGAGTGGACGGAGTAGTTCATGACCATGAACCATCTTCCCGGGGCAGTGTGATCAGTGTAGCTGTACCACACATAAATAAACACTGTCGCATGATGATACCAGTGGAGGAAGATGAGAGGCTGCTTCCGCAAAACGATGAATGCTGTATCCCCGAGTTCATAGAGTTTTGATATGGTGAAAATATATGCCCAGAACGCAGTGTTCCCATAGAAGTATGAGGGGTTGCATACAGAAGCTTGAAAGCCATAGTTCTTAAGAATGTACATCAGTTCAGGGATGGTTCTGACTGCTCCAAAAATACTGAAGGCAGCCAGGAAGGTGCTCCACAAGGCAAGGGGAACCCTCAGCTCGAAGCGGTCCCTCTTGGACATGTAGTGTCGGCCTGCGTGCAAGAGACCGATGTAGATGAGACTGTACCATATCGACTGGGTCCAGGCGTCGACCATCCAGGTGTAGAAAGCGTCGTGGTCAAAGCTTTCTTCGAAGCCGAACATCGGCGCGGTGTATGGTGTGAAATTACTTTTCGTTGCCATTTTGACACTCCGTTACAACACAGCAAATGATTAGAAACACACTTTGTTGTGTGATATATATCTATAAAGCAACCGAAGCCACGCTTGATGACAGTCAGAGGGTGCAGAAAAGCCGGTACGGCTGTCAAATATGTCAATGCGCTCTTGGTAATGACCCGATTATATTGCCTGCCATTGGCTGTTATTTCGACTGACGTCAATTGACCAATCAGATTTAGAGAACTATCGCTTCCCTGACAGATAATGATGTATACTGTAATACACGGTATAGTCGCGTGGAATGGGCTACCTGGCAGGTGCGTTGGCAGGTGCGCGCATACGGTGCGTGAACGTGTATATTTTCTCGCATATTTGTGTGGCGAATCACACTAAAAATGACATTTTGGAATCATGATTGCTACTTCACGAATCTTGATGTAGGAATCAAACAATATTCCATTGTTCTCAGCTACCATGGCGGAACATGCACAAGTTCACCATCCGCAGCAGGTGAGTAGTGCATTACAAATGAATTGGGTGGATTATCTGATTATTGGATAGTGAAGACATAAACGAGAAATAATGAGGAAAGTTTTGAAGTTGGATTAATCGTACTGTTGTTTTCTAATAAAATATTCTTACAAAATACTGTGCAATGCTACCCTCGAACAACATTTCAAATTCTGTTCAGACTCGCAAATTTCTTGTTTGATGTGAAATTTAACATTGGGGTAGATTGCCAACTGTTTTCAAGATAGAAGAGTCTGAAATTTTGGTGAAAAAAATACGATTTTCTGCCAAATGGAAACAAACAAAATTTCAAATTCAACCGACCATCCTAAACGAAGTTATGGCCAAAATATATGAGGTTTTGTGTTGAACTTGACTTCAGTAGGAAAATCCTCAAAAAATATTTCACGTTATGAACTTGGCCTGAACTTAAGGTCTTCTAATAATATTGATCAAGTAAACTTGATGATTATTAATATTTTAAAATGCGAATGAATGCTGCATAATCTGATAATAAATCATAGACGTAGAGAGACGTCTGTAATAAACAGTATACTAACTTCAACACCATGTTGAGAGAGTGCATCTGTTAAAATAAACAATGCTATATAACACAGGTTGTTTAACACAATTATTTCTAGATATCTTCTACACAATTTAGGCCTGAACGTTTGGAGCCCATTCAGCCCAGTGCAGAGGTTTGTCGTGACACTGTTCCATGTATTGATTCACGGTATGCCACAGCCTATTTCAAGATGGCTGCGCCGTACTATTTTTCGTTTTTGTGGATGACATATGTGGCTGGATTTTGTTTAGGTAAACTTATTATGTTGATATATGTGATTATAAATTTAGTTTGTATACTTCCATACAAACCAAGAAAGTGTGGTGTAACCTCACAGCTGTTTTCATTCAGTATTTCCATTTTAAATGCTTCGTGGGCGATAATACACTAAATGATCATTCATAATAAACATACATGTAATTCAAATAGCAGTTGGGAAGAATCCCATTTGATGGCATATATGCCCAAATGGGATATATGCCACCAAATGGGTATTCCTGTATACCCAAATGGGATATACCTGAGAGCTTGGTGGCAGTTTTGTGGTCATACTAGCATGACAACACCTTTCTGAAATATTGGGTCTACATGGTCATACAATACACCAAAAGTAGCATGGCAACAACTTTCTGAAATATTGGGTCTACATGGTCATACAATACACCAAAAGAAAGCTTGAAGCTTCAGGAAAACAAATATGTAACAAAATTGACCGTAGGTATTGATGCAAAGGTGCTAGAGCATTTCCAAGAGGGGTACCGTTAGGTCCTTCTGAAGACAAAAATTAGAGAAAAGTCCAAAAAAGTGAAGCTCGCTGTTTACACGCAAACAAAACGTGATAATACATATTTCAGGGCTTGAAAATATTCAACATTAATTACTTCACACATTGCAACATCATACACACTAAAAATATATGACGTTGGTGGTGATCACTGTGCCCAAAGTTGTCAAATTTGCCCTCATCAGGCCATTAGAAGTAGAACAAATGATCACTGAAGCCATTTCTGACAAAATTCCAGTCACAACAAATTGTTTTATTTGTAGCAAAATGTCCAAGGTACTCCTTTACTATAATGTTATCAAAGGTCAATAAAAAAAATCTCATGAGATATGCCCAAAATATAATTTTTCTCTGATGTCTCAAAAAAACGATAGCCAAGCTTGTTTACATGGGCGATAATAGGGGCTTCAAGTGCCAACCAATACTAAACAGACGGCGGAAGTGCAGATGAAACACGACCGGCCCTTCATTTTGAAGCAATTTCCCAAGCAGTACGGGGGTTTATGATTGAAATATCGTTATATTATGAAAGAAAAAACATTAATTCACAAATTAAACCATGTATGATCGGCGACAAGAAGTTTTAACTTGTTTTTTGGAGTGAAAAAAAACTTTGAGCTGAACTTTCACCTCCAAAATTGGGTCAGATCTCAAAACGAGGGCTCTTGTCACCTAGGCCGATGTCTAACCTTTCCATACATACCAAATATGCTATGTAAAAAACTTTCTGATTGGTCGAAAATGACCGTAACATGACCCCACCCAAACCGGGTTCAACGAGCTTCACTTTTTTCGCTCCTGCGAAAAACTGCTTGCGCGCGCCGCCTAGCGGAGTGTTGTCATGCTACCAAAAGAAAGCTTGAAGCTTCAGGAAAACAAATATGTAACAAAATTGACCGTAGGTATTGATGCAAAGGTGCTAGAGCATTTCCAAGAGGGGTACCGTTAGGTCCTTCTGAAGACAAAAATTAGGGAAAAGTCCAAAAAAGTGAAGCTCGCTGTTTACACGCAAACAAAACGTGATAATACATATTTCAGGGCTTGAAAATATTCAACATTAATTACTTTACACATTGCAACATCATACACACTAAAAATATATGACGGTGGTGGTGATCACTGTGCCCAAAGTTGTCAAATTTGCCCTCATCAGGCCATTAGAAGTAGAACAAATGATCACTGAAGCCATTTCTGACAAAATTCTAGTCACAAAAAATTGTTATATTTGTAGCAAAATGTCCAAGGTACTCCTTTACTATAATGTTATCAAAGGTCAATAAAAAAAATCTCATGAGATATGCCCAAAAAAGAATTTTTCTCTGATGTCTCAAAAAAACGATATCCAAGCTTGTTTACATGGGCGATAATAGGGGCTTCAAGTGCCAACCAATACTAAACAGACGGCGGAAGTGCAGATGAAACACGACCGGCCCTTCATTTTGAAGCAATTTCCCAAGCAGTACGGGGGTTTATGATTGAAATATCGTTATATTATGAAAGAAAAAACATTAATTCACAAATTAAACCATGTATGATCGGCAACAAGAAGTTTTAACTTGTTTTTTGGAGTGAAAAAAAACTTTGAGCTGAACTTTCACCTCCAAAATTGGGTCAGATCTCAAAACGAGGGCTCTTGT
The DNA here is from genome assembly GCA_949152475.1 of Terebella lapidaria. Taxonomy (NCBI): domain Eukaryota; kingdom Metazoa; phylum Annelida; class Polychaeta; order Terebellida; family Terebellidae; genus Terebella; species Terebella lapidaria. Next base: position 78,586,819 of record OX424555.1, read on the forward strand.
CACCTAGGCCGATGTCTAACCTTTCCATACATACCAAATATGCTATGTAAAAAACTTTCTGATTGGTCGAAAATGACCGTAACATGACCCCACCCAAACCGGGTTCAACGAGCTTCACTTTTTTCGCTCACGCGAAAAACTGCTTGCGCGCGCCGCCTAGCGGAGTGTTGTCATGCTAGTCATACTCATTGGGGGACTCAGGGGGCCTGGGTATTCATTCATTTAATGGATATAAAGCTATTGATTCATTTCCTTTTATGATTGGTTTTAATTTCACTCTGTCTGTCCAATTCATAGCTGGGACATGTGATTTCTTTTATATAAAGAATATTTTGCTTTGTAAACCTATTTAGATGTAGTCGATCAAGGAAAAATGAAGTATATATTATGTATCAAAAATTTTCTCAATCCATACATCCATGTTTATCATAAAAAGTACTGTCATTGCACAGCACTGAAATAAAATGGGTTGTGAAGATGGAAAAGACACCAAACTCTTCAAAAAGTATATCAGGCCTTTCTTATTAATTATTTCGATAAAACCCCAGACCCCCTCCGTTTCCAAGCTTCCTGATCCAGGTACATGGGACAAAGCCCTCAGGTATATCCCGTTTGGGTATACAGGAAGTATATCCATTTGGTGGCATATATCCCATTTGGGCATTATGCCACCAAATGGGATTCTTCCCAACTGAATAGGGCCCAGACGAGTCGAAAATTTCTGACCCGGGTACCCGTGTGGCCTGACCCGACCCGCCCCGGGTAACCCGTCCAAATATAGATCAAAATTTGAACGGGAATCACTGGATTAAATACGAGCAATTTGTAACACGTAAACGCCAGTCATCGATCTTTGACACATGTTATTTGTTTTGTCTGTGTTTATTTTCAAGTTTGAAAGGGATCACATGATCTCATAAAACTACTTCCGATTTTGCCCGATGAATTTCTTGTCATGTTCGTGATTTTACTAGCGTTTATCACAAACTTTCAAGACAAAAACTATATCATTATTCGTTTTCGGGTACGGGTAATAAAATTCCGACCCGGGGCCGGGTAATTGTTTGACCCGCCCCGAATTCGGGTACCCGTCGACTCGTCCGGGCCCTAAATTCAAACCAGTTACACCATGTAGTAGATGTAGTAACTTGTAACCATGTGCACTGATGTAGTAACAAAGTAGTCACGCTACTCACGCAGAGCTGATACATGTAGATTCTCTACATATTGGCATTTCAATATTTGGATCCATTTTCTATATCTCCAGAATCCTGGAGGGTATGCTCGTAGCGTTGGGTGATGTTTGTGGCACAAAATCATAACATGCAATTTTTTTACTGTGCACAGCACTGTACTGATTGATGAATAGTCGGTACAGTGTTGTGCACAGTAAGCGAATTCCTGCTAAAATCGTAAGATACAAAATCCATGCTAAAATCATAACTTGCGAAATAGGCAGGACCTAACGGCGTTACTAACGGGTTACCCTGCTTCACGGCTGAACCTGTATTTTCGATCGATGTTGTAACAGTAGGTTATTCCCTGCCTTTGTGAGATAGGAATACGGTTTGCTAGAGTTAGGCAGGGCCTATGCCACGATATGGACTAGAACTATCGATAATAAAATGAATAAGTAGCCTCTTTCAATTATGTCTATTTATTAATACGTATATGTACATATATGTACCGTTTACAGAAGCAGTCACTGGTGTAGATGACATATCAAGGAACGATGAATCTTTGATGGGATTGAGTATTGTAAGTGCGTCAAATCGTGTGCCAGTACATGAGGACAACACAGATGAATGTCCTGATCCAGACCTAATAGCTGCATTCAATGCAAAGTATACATCCAGTTCCAAGTATAATACTACATCCAATTTCATGGAGACAATGCTTGGAAGTGAACTTTTCAACAAGTCATACTTCGCTGTCTGTCCCTTTGACAACTATGAGATAGTGAAGCTCCAGTCCAGGAGCCCCAGGCCTAAGGTGCCTTGCATTCCAGTAGAGAGAGGCATCAACGACACACTACAAGTGCAACTGGTAAACAGCAGCAGTTTACTACAGTCGCTTGGCCACAAGAACAGCAGTGTCCCACACTGTACCGTTGTTCTGTTCTTTGCACCGTGGTGCATGTTCTGTGCACAAATGGCTCCACACTACAATGCCCTCGCCCGATCGTTCCCACAACTCAATGTACTAGCCATCGATGCAGTGTATTTCAGCAGGTTTGTGTACATGCATGTAATGTGTATACATATTGTAAAAGTGATATATGTTCAATCGATGGTAAATTAATATGTCTTCATATGAGATTATCAAACATGTGAGACCAGTTTACTGTGTGTGCTCCAAGAAATAATTTATTGACTTTTGTGTTTTCAGTTTGAATACTCGATATGGTACTGTGGCTGTTCCTAACCTCCTTGTGTTCTACAATGATTCAAAGGCAATCGCTAAGTACAATCAGACAGAAAGGAACTTAGAAAGTCTGTCATCATTCATATCAAATATTACAGGTACATGTATGTTCAATATTGTACACTGTGAGCTTCATAGTCATTCCCTGGAATGAAGTCCATTTTTAACATGACCATATATCATACAGGATTCAAGCCTGACCCAAGAGTCCGAGTCACATCAGCTGATTACGAAGGGCCACTAAGAAGCACACCATCTGACGATCGAGACTGGCTGCTTTGGTTAGCTTGGATATTTGTCATTATTTTTTGTACAACTGTGTTCGCCAAGTCTGTTATCGGTCATGCCATGTATACAAGAATTGTGTCATTTTGGAAAGAAATAGAAAACACTGATAATGGTCACTGATGAATCATTTCAATGACATTAATCTTTGCTCAGCTTCAGTAAGGTATTCTGCAAGTGTTACATGATGTATGTGTTTGTGAGAAAGCTTTTGTGCTGATGACAAATGGGATTTGCTACAATTGTGTGTGAGTGTGTGCACATTACAATACAACAGTTGTTGGGAAAGAATGATTTTTAAATTTTCACAATATCTAGTCAACAAAGAAATTGGTGAAAATAAATTCTCTCTCGGTGAAGACATTTTATACCAAAGCCATGGAATAACACAAGATTACAGCCTTGTGTTATAGTAAATACATTGTACATTTGTTCCATGTGATAATACACAACATAATTTCCAATTCCTTTGATAGATACTCGTTAGAAAATGTGTGTGAACTATTTATACCTGTGCAAAGATCTCTGGCAACAATATAAATTGTTGGTCTGTGGCCAATGTATTAGAGACTACATTTGCTGTCCAGATATGTCATTGTTTTTGTATACCTTAAAACATGTTTCACCACTCTGAATAATACATGTAGTTACTGAATCCCATGTCTTCAATATATAATGAAAAATAAATAATGAAATACATGTAAAGCTTTGTAAACTGGATTTTCATGGGTCTAATTACAAGAATTTGGTATTGACAGAATGTCATTTTCAGCGTAAATAAACATGATAAAGAACTAGAGAACTTCAACACAGGAATTTTGTTTGTGTTGATAATCCTATTGAAATACCATTGAAGGATCTTACCAGTGTCTGTTCACTTGCTGTAGATGTACATGTATGAATCCAAGCTACTGTATAAATCAACATTTTTGGGGGCATATACCAAAATGTCTCGAAATAATCCACTACCATAGTTAGCCTTTTTTTCAGATTACTTCCCAAGGCCTCATTCTGGATACCTCTAATTACATTTATTGATGATCATTCATATGATAATGAATAATCCAATTTGTTATGCTAAGCGATACTTACCTCTGACTCTGGGGTCGTGTAATTGGCGAGCCCTCATTCGCCAACCACACATGAAATATGGGTGAAAAAGCTAAACGAAAGTTAGCCGGTCCGTTTAGACCCTGCGTTAGTAATGGTAGTTACCTGAGCAGTTCACCCTCCGTGTGGTAGCATAATCGTGCCGGTCCACTGCCTCCCAGTTCACTTTTGTTTTTGGCGAGCTCCTGTCAACAACAACTTTGCGTCGCTCGCGATTGCCCCTTTGAAGTTTGGATTTTGGAACTTAGCTGTTTCTACGATGGAATCGTCTTCTGTCAGGAGATGTACCAAGTGTGGACACTTCTTGGTTCCTCTCGATCTCGATCCTCACGATCGCTGTCCGTCTTGCAGACCGTTTGTTTGCTGTGCGTCTCGGCGCTGTCAGATCTGCGAATCTTGGCCCGATGACAGATTCGACAGGATAGATCAGCGTAGGATCGACAGGGAGAAGAAGAGGTCGCGTTCTGCTGATCGACGATCTCTGGATTCCTCTTCCTCCTCTCGTCTTGATTCCCTCGAACAGACGGTTGGGAATTTGCAGACATCCATTGCGTCCATGTCGGCGATGTTGTCGTCCCTGGTTGGGAAAGGAGTTGCGACACCGGCCACCCCCACGGTGGATGAAGTTCCGACGCCGCTTCTCTCTGGTGACCCGTTCGTCGGCGGCAACCCCCCGAGCCACAGTCCAGCTGACCAGCCTTCGTGTTCCTGGGGTTTGCCTTCGTTGGACCCGATCTTCTCGGAGCCAGTTGACTCGGCCACGGTGGATTCCCGTTCCCAGGCTGCCGAGACCGGCGAGTCGGTCTCGGAGGAACAGTCAGGTGAAGGCAGGGGCCCCGTCGGTCGTGCCAAGTGTGGCCCCCCCCCGACTACTCCACCGTCCAGCTCTCCGACGGCCCTGTTGATGTGCTTGTGGTGGACAAGTCTCTCGCTGGTAGCCCGGGCCGTGTTCAGCACCGTGACGCCTCTTCAGCCCAGGGTACCTCTTCTCCAGCCGCAGCGGTGCCACGCGGGTGCTTACCCGACCGTGATCAGCAGCCACCGGTGGCCAGCCCGGGGGTTTCTCAGCCCAGTGTTCTGCCCCGCGATCTTCCACCGTCCGTCAGTCGACGCGCGGACAGCCGGTCGTCTTCCTCCAGTGGAGATTCTCACCGCGGGTCAACAGCCACGGCGGATAGTGTTCTTCCAGCGATGGGCCGCCCGTCCTCGCCTGACCGCCGCCACCGTCCAGCTCGGCCTGTGGATCAACACCGTTCCGGCGATTGGGATCGTCCGTCCTCCAGCCGCGCGGATCGGTTACGTGATTGGGTTTATGATCATCGTCGTGAATATGACTTTGACCGTGCTTACCATGAAGAGTTGGATCGTTACTACCGTTCCGGCCGTTCTCGTGACGATAGGGACTACTACTACCGTCGGGAGCGTGCGGACCGCAGGGACTACTCCTCCAGGGATTCTCGCGGTAGCCGTGGAGAGAAAAGTTCACGCTCGGACTACGACCGTGTGAGGGAGCCCAAGCGTCCCGCTTCAGACCACGCCCCTAGGTCTGAAGGTGAGCAACACGCGTCCGAGTCGTCCTCTGTTGCTGTTTTGGAGCCTCCAGTCTCGTTGCCTCCCCCCCCCCCCCCCCCCGGCAGACCAGACCTCGGATGAACCTCCAGTCAAGAAGCCGGGGGTGGCTAGCCCGGCTAGGTCTGCCGACTCCTCAGCTACGGCCGGTACCTCCAAGCCTTCCTCCTCCAAGTCTGACGACGACACCTTTGCCCAGGTCCGCGTTTGGGTTCAGGAGGCCTTCCCTGACGAGATCGAGCTACCTGCAGCCAAGGGGACTTCTTTTACGTCGGTGGGTGAGCGTGTGCTCCACGCCCGTCAGCAGCCGGAGCCGGACGTGCGCTTCCCGTGGTCCGAGGGTATCTCGTCAGTGCGGACTCTAGTGGAGGAGAAGATCGTCCCCGTCAATGGACAGCCCCTACGAGCCGGCAAGTTCGCCTCGTGCTTCCAAGGACAGTTAAAGCACTACCAGACTATGGATTGCGGTAGCACTCTGGAGGCAGCGGCGGTGAATGACGACCTGTCAGTCATCGCCCCTGGGCTCAAGTCCTCGAGTGTTACCGCTACACTTTCGGACTCATATCTCAAGACCTGGGAGTCTTACCCGCGTCGGGTACAGCTGGTTGCCAACACCCTCGACTGGCTCTCGGGCCTCCTCAGCGTGCAGGTCGACCGTCTGGTCCCCGGTTCGGTTCCAGCGGACGCCGATTTGGACACGGATGCCACTGTTCAAGTACCGGTGTCGGAGTTGCTGCGCATCAAGAGGACTCTTTCCTCCGTTAACAAGTGTGTGGGACAGATTACGAAGGAGTCGCACGTGGAGTGGGCCAACGTTGTTCTCAGGCGAAGGGACGCCTTTCTCAAGAGATCTACCTCCAAGCTGTCGGACGCCTTCAAGTCCAAGTTACGCACGTCCTCGGTCTTTGGTCCTCACCTCTTTGACCCGGATGTCCTGGCCAAGGCCGGCCAGGCGGTTGCCCAGGAAGCGGACCTTCTCAGCAAATTTAACTTAGTTAAATTGGTGGAACGCCAGGAGAAGAAGCCTGCGGCATCCTCTTCCTCGTCGTTCAAGATCCCGAAGGTCAAGGCCACGGAGTCGAAACAGCAGTCTCAGTCGTCTCAGTTTTCTAAGGGCTCCAAGTTTGACAAGAACAAGAAGTCAACTAACTCTTCACGTGGAGGTCGCGGCGGCAGTGGATCCTCGTCTTCTGCCAAGCCTCAGCCCCGCTCCTGATGTGTCCCAGACGCTCCCACGGAACCACGATTCGGATGTATCCCCCGTGGGATTGGAATTGGCTGGAGCTCAGGGCTGTCTGGTTGGGCCTGCGCCATTTTCATCAGACGGTTGCCGGGTCCACGGTACTGGCCATGACCGACAACACGACGGTCGTCGGCTATATCAAGAATCAGGGGGGGACACGGTCAAGGGAGCTAAGCGCCTTGACTCGAAGAATCTTGGAGTGGGCGGAATCCCAGGATGTCAGTCTTCTGGCCCGACACATCCCGGGCTCCATGAACACCATCGCCGACGCCCTTTCGAGGAAGGGTCCGGTTTCCACGAACTGGTCTCTGAACCCCCAGGTTTGCAGTCACCTGTGGCGTCTTTGGGGTCAGCCTCACTTGGACCTGTTCGCCACGTTCCAGAACAATCGTCTACCTCTCTATGTGTCCCCGTTCCCGGACCCTCATGCCTGGGCAGTCGACGCCCTCGCTCAGGACTGGTCCGTCCTATGGGCGTACGCTTTTCCTCCATTCTCACTGATTCCCGTGGTTCTACAGAGGATTCGGTTAAGCTCGGCCCAGATCATCTTGGTGGCTCCCTGCTGGCCAGCCAAGCCTTGGTTTCCGGAACTCCTGGAGCTTCTGACGGATCTTCCACGGTTGTTACCACCGATCCCCAGCCTGCTTCGTCAGGGACGTCAGTTTCACGAGCATCTGGGCGTTCTGCATCTTCACGCGTGGAGATTATCAGGCGTTCATTCAGAAAGGCTGGCTTTTCGAAGAACGCTGCCAAGCGGATGTCCAGAACAGTTCGGTCATCCTCAGAGCGATTATATCAAGCCAAGTGGAGAGTCTTCTCTTCTTGGTGTGGTCGACGGCAAGTTGATCCATGCCGTCCCCCTCTCCCTACGGTAGCGGACTTCTTTGTCTGGTTGAGAGACAAGCGCAAGCGGGCTCTTACTATTGTCAAGGGATACCGTGCGGCATTGTCTAATGTGCTAGCTTCTCACGGTTTGGACATTTCTACATCACGGGAGATTTCGGCCCTGTTCAAGTCCTTCGCCCAGGATTTGCCTCCGGTCTCCCGCGCACCAAAATGGGACTTGTCATTGGTCCTTTGTAGCCTCAATGAATCTCCATATGAGCCTCTCAAGGAAGCGGAGCTTCGTTTTCTCACGCACAAGACTGTGTTCCTGTTGGCCCTTGCTTCCGCGAAGCGGGTCAGTGAGCTTCAGGGACTGTCTGCGGAGGTCTTACACCCGGAAGATTGGTCTTCTGTTACCCTCCAGTACCATCTGGGGTTTCTTGCCAAGACCGAAACTCCTTCTGCCCTGGCGGCTGGGATGCGAACGTTCTTTGTCCCTGCCTTATCTCAGTTGGCGACTGACTGTGGGGATCTGTCCCTGTGTCCGGTGCGTGCGTTACGGTTGTATCTGAAGAGGACTAAGCCTTCACGACCAAGGGAATCTCACCTCTTTCTCCCGTTTTCGGCATCGAGAGGGCAGGTCTCCAAGAACACGATCTCGCTTTGGATCAAGGCTGTTGTTACACGTGCTTACAGTAAGGATCGTCGGGACCTACATCAGCTCTACGGTCGTACGGCTCACGAGGTTCGTGCCATCTCCACTTCCTGGTCGTTTGCACACAACATGTCACTTCAGGATCTCATGAAGGCAGCCACTTGGAGATCTCACTCTACGTTTTCCTCATTTTACCTGCGCGATGTATCGCTCCTCGCGGATGACCTCTATCATCTGGGACCCATCGTCGCAGCACAAGTCATCGTGCAACCCACTGCTTCTTCTGCCAAGAGTCCGGGTGGGGGGGGGGGGGGGGGGGAGCGCCGTCTCAACACCTAGCTACGGCTCATCGCCTCACAAGGGACTCGACGACAGGTATGTAATCTCAGATTCTTCTGGATTACAAAGTATCTCTCAGTATACTATTAACTTCCGAGCTACTCTGTGGTTAATTAGTATTATAATTACTATAGGAAAGGAGCGGGTTCCTTATCCTTTATACAGTAATTATAGTCACTGGTATTATGCATAGTTCTCATCCTTCTACTTTCAGGGGATGATCTTGTGCAAGGCGTACTTTCTCTCTGAGGGGCCCACCACCGGCAGGCCATTCCCCAGAGTCAGAGGTAAGTATCGCTTAGCATAACAAATCAAAAGTTCTAAAATAACTTTTATTTTTAGGAAGAGCAGGGCTCTTCCTCTATGATGTTGGTTTTTTTTGGATTTTTGAATTTTTTCTTTTGTTTACATTCTTGAAAGTGCCACTTGGAACCACAACAGGCTATTCAACTGTGGCTAATTGGGAGGGCCCGGGGCCCGTTGGGAGGAAAATGACGCCCGTGTACCTAATCATGGTTAATGTAATAAGTTATTAGCGATAATAATCCCAGGAGACGTGTGTTCCGACCGTTTTTTTTTTGTATGTCACCGTTTCATACCCATCACCACTCCCGTTTTGATCTCCACTGGAACAGTGCTTTCTTGCAATCATATGCACTCAAAGTTTTGGATATACATTCCGCACAATATATAGATACAGTATGGTATTGCAACAATGAAAGACAAGTTGATACGGCAACATAATAATTATGTGTTAGTGGTGGTATTCCATATTCCAGTGGGCAAATTCAATTCTCGTGTGGCCCCGATAAGCAGTCACGGCAGTCGGCCCGCCAGCCAGAGAGTCACTGAATTGTCCAATCGGGAAGCTGTCCTAGCGGACACACCCACATGTTTATGAAATACACGTGGATATAATGATATGCAAATGATCACGTGAGCGAGTCCCGCCAATTAGCGTACTGCCCCAAAAAATTGCTGCAGGGTCAAGGTCAAAATGCCAGCCGCCAAGAGATCGTCCAACCATAGAACTCCCAACTGAGTGCGGTATTTGTGGAAATACTTGTTACGACCCAAATAAATGGTCTTTTCTATGACTCTTTCCTACTTCACTGGTAATACTTCATAAAAATATCACCACCGAAAGCTTGTTTATGGTGGAATTTAATTAAAAATGCCATTGAAGTGAAGCGAGATTTCAACGAGATTTGACTAAAAGGAACAGTCGGAAACAAACAAACAAAACTTGGCAGATTTGCGGAGCTTTTACACGGGAAAAAACTTAGTTTCCTCCTAAAATAAGCAGAAACAAATGGATACTAGATCTAGCACTTTTATCATGTTTATGATAGTTTCATATTGCCGACGAGAATTGTCAGTGCTGATTTTGATAGCAGTCACACGAGCGGCGATTCGGGGTGGGGGTGTGCCTGGGCTACTTCAGTATTTGGCAGCTGACACTACACACTGCACACTGACACAACATGTACGCTGATCTTCAAACCAACATTTGGGCAAGGAGAAACATGATCGCATTGATGAAAAAAGCTTTCATACATGTCATGAATTATTGGAAATGCAGACAAGTTACTGAAATGTCTCTGCAACTGGTACAAATCAAAACACTGAAAAAAAATCCATAAAGAAATTTAAATCTAAGACTAAAGCTCAAAAAACATTGTGCCTCCTAAATCAGAAAAACATAATCAGAACCTTGAAAATCTTACACATTGGTCCCAAAAATAGTCGGGTGATTTTTAAACGTGTTCAATAAGTACGTAAAGTTTCTGACTTGTAGAGATTTCATGGCTGTAACGGAATAAGTAACATTAGTTTTATTGATTAAGTCTTATTGGCCACAATAAAAATAATTATTACAAGAAACATTTATTATTGGGTTCAACAATGTAAAGGTTCTGGGGCCCAGACGAGTCGACAGGTACCCAAATTCGGGGCGGGTCATACAATTACCTGGATCGGAATTTTGTTACTCGTATTTGAGAACAAATAAAGATATAGTTTTGAATATTTGTGATAAACACTAGTAAAATCACAAGAATGACAAGGAAATCATCAGGAAAAAAAACGATAGTTTTATGAGGTCATGACATTGTGATCTTTCTCAAACTTGAAAATACTGGTAATTACTGACGAAACAAATAATATGTGTCAAAGATCAATGTCTGGCGTTTACGTGTTACAAATTGCTTCAGTGAGTATCATTCAAATTTTGCTATATATTTGGACGGGTCGGGTCAGACGACACAGGTACCCGGTTCGGAAATTTCCGACTCACTCGGGCCCTAAAAAGTTCTATCCAGTCATGACTAACCGAATAGGTTATCATTAGTTTTACTAGTTAAGTCTATTATTGACCACAATAAAAATAGTTACATGACAAGAAAATAGTTACATGACAAATGTATTGGCCCAACAAGGTATAGATTCTGCCCAGTAGAGTTACAATATGGCCACAACATATATGTACCAAATCAAATACAATATTCAAGGGTTTTTAAATAGTTCTGTGCAAACATTTTCGAAGCTCTTCCTTTGAGGCCAGTGGCCCTTGTTATACTATGCATACTTACCTCTGACGTTGGATGGTCCCACTCTCCTCCCCGCTGATTATCTTCTTGTCTTTTCAGAAGATAAACTTCAGTGATGAAGTGTTGCAACTCAACAAAAGTGAACTGGGAGGCAGTGGACCGGCACGATTATGCTACCACACGGAGGGTGAACTGCTCAGGTAACTACCATTACTAACGCAGGGTCTAAACGGACCGGCTAACTTTCGTTTAGCTTTTTCACCCATATTTCATGTGTGGTTGGCGAATGAGGGCTCGCCAATTACACGACCCCAGAGTCAGAGGTAAGTATGCATAGTATAAAAATAAAAGTTATTTTAGAACTTTTGATGTTTCTCATACATTTATTTTGTAATGTCTGATTGCTCAGAAACATTCTATTTCTTTGCAATGCGGGTATTGGTGATTTGGAGTGTCATATGGTGCTTATCAGAAATACATAAGTAGTCTTATGTATTTCTGGTGCTTATGCATTATAAGGTACCAACAATGGAGTGCCATATGGAGCTCGAAATATAATAGTTGAACAGTTAATCACTGCATAAATTTCATTAAAAAATGCATATAAACAATCACTAATATTTTTGCATAGACGTGAAGGTATGGAACGCCGGTACGACATGCGAGAAGTGACAAGCAACATGTGAGAAGCGACATGTGACCTGCGAACTATAAACTGTGACTTATTCTGTAGTAAACCATGGTTTAATACGAAAAAATTTGTAAAAAAAAGTTGCATTTTGCTTCACATAAGTCGCAGTAGGAGATCTTCATGTCTATGATTTTTTGCATGCAACTGTGTAGAAAACTAGATGTCAAGGCCTTGAAATGCCTTGGAGGAATTTCGGTGTAACATTTATAATATACTTGTCGTGAATGACATCCATTTTGCTCTGTGACACACCGTACTGAGATAACAAACAAAATGCTAACTCAAAAAAAAAAAAACAATTGGGTCAGTATCTGTTTCGCTCTACCATGTGCAGTTTCCAAGATATCGATGAAAATGAAAAATGCCGACTTAGCAAAAATAATTTCAGGTCAGTCGATGTTCATCCTCAATACTCAGAAGACATGCTTGTCTAGGGCGACGCACAGTTTCCCAGATATCGACGAAAACGAAAAATGCTGACAAATCCAAAGGTCATCCCTAATACCCCTTAGACATGTTTGTTTAGGAGCGACGAGTCCGAAAATAACGTCCTTTTCGTTCTCAGCGAAAAAACTCGAGGTCAAAGTGAAAGGTCACATGATCCCTAATACCCCTTAGACATGTTTGTTTAGGGCGACGAGTCCGAAAATAACGTCCTTTTCGTTCTCAGCGAAAAAAACTCGAGGTCAAAGTGAAAGGTCACATGATCCCTAATACCCCTTAGACATGTTTGTTTAGGGCGACGAGTCCGAAAATAACGTCCTTTTCGTTCTCAGCGAAAAAACTCGAGGTCAAAGTGAAAGATCACATGATCCCTAATACCCCTTAGACATGTTTGTTTAGGGCGACGAGTCCGAAAATAACGTCCTTTTCGTTCTCAGCGAAAAAACTCGAGGTCAAAGTGAAAGGTCACATGATCCCTAATACCCCTTAGACATGTTTGTTTAGGGCGACGAGTCCGAAAATAACGTCCTTTTCGTTCTCAGCGAAAAAACTCGAGGTCAAAGTGAAAGGTCACGTGATCCCTAATACCCATTAGACATATTTGTCTAGGGCGACAAGTTCGAAAATAAAGTCCGTTTCGCTATGAACACATGAATGTAGATCTAAATGTGACATCATGATATATGAAAACTACTATATATGGCAAATATCATAACGTTCAAAACGTTTATGTATGGTAATAATATGGATGGCAACATATACACACGTTCCGTATTTATAAATCAATGGCGTCAAAACCATACAAGCAATACTATGGTTAGAGTTTCTAGTTCAGACTGGCTGGGGTTATGGCAAAATGGGTCAGAGGGCTTAATATAAATATAATTTAGATATAAGAGGTATAGTAAACTGTGATAGCATATATGTAAATATTTGCAGGCAATTTGGAGGAATGACAATGAGCATTTAGACGTTAAACAGCTTTAAAGTAACATGATTCTCGGCCATGTAGGCCTACTTCAGTCTTGCCAGTTGTGAGTGACAGTGATTAATTTAGTTGTGAGTCACAGTACATGACAGTGATTAATTTAATTGTGATGTATTATACACTCACGTAAAACAAGGTGACGATATTATGTATAGGATAAGGCCCTAGCCTGAGTATTTATCGCTAATACGGCCCGAGGCGCGCCTCGATGTATCTTCGCCAAATTTTCACCGCTGCTCAGCAATGTCGTGTAGAAGAAGCCTATTGTTTTTGAGAGGACTCCGGGGTCCGTGAGGATGAAATCAATGTTTTTGGTTTCTGCACGATAACTCAAAAAGTATTATGGCAATGACTGTGGAACGTTGCATGGAGGTTCATATATCATCAGGGAAGAAGCCTATTGATTTTGAGGCCGATCCGTCAAACGACCTTTGTTCTAGGGCTCGAAATAATTTTAGCTGAGTCATCCTTGAGGCACTCGTGCATATCTCGGAAATGGTGCGTCATAGAGCGAAACGGACGTTATTTTCAGACTCACCATCCTAGACAAACATGTCTAAGGGGTATTATGGATGACCTTTGACCTTGACCTTAAATTTTTTCGCTGAGTCGGCATTTTTCATTCTGTCCATATCTCGGAAACGGTGCATGGTAGAGCGAAATGGACGTTATTTTCGGACTCGTCGCCCTAGACAAACATGTCTTGAGGGTATTGGAGATGACCTTTGACCTTGACCGTAATTATTTTTCCTGAGTCGGCATTTTTCGCTTTCGTCAATATCTCGGAAACGGTGCATCATACGACGAAACGGACATTATTTTCGGACTCGTGGCCCTAGACAAACATGTCTTATGGGTATTATGGATGACCTTTGACCTTGACCTGAAATTTCTTCCCTGAGTCGGCATTTTTCGTTTTCATCGATATCTCGGAAACGGTGCGCCATAGAGCGAAACTGACGTTAATTTCAGACTTGTCAACCTAGACAAACATGTCTAAGGGGTATTATGGATGACCTTTGGCCTTGACCTTAAATTTCTTCGCATTTTTCGTTTTCGTCGATATCTCGGAAACAGTGCGTCGAAGAGCGAAACGGACATTATTTTCGGACTTGTCGCCCTAGACAAACATGTCTTAAGGGTATTAGGGATGACCTTTGACCTTGACCTTGAATTTTTCTGCTGAGTCAGCATTTTTCGCTTTCGACGATGTCTCAGAAACGGTGCGTCGTAGAGCGAAACGGACGTTATTTTCGGACTCGTCGCCCTAATCAAATATGTCTTAAGGGTATTAGGGATGACCTTTGACCTTGACCTTGAATTTTTTCGCTGAGTCGGCATTTTTCGCTTTCGTCGATATCTCGGAAACGGTGCGTCATAGAGCGAAACAGCCGTTATTTTCGGACTCGTGGCCCTAGGCAAACATTATCTGAGGGGTATTAGGGATGAACTTTGACCTTTACCTTAAATTTTTTCGATGAGTCGGCATTTATCGTTTTCATCGATATCTCAGAAACGGAGTGTCGTAGAGCGAAACAGGCGTTATTTTGGACTTGTGGCCCTAGACAAACATATTTGAGGGTTACTAGAGATAAACTATGACCTCGACCTGAAATATTTTTGCCGAGTCGTTATTAGCTTACCAGCCCTTTGGGCCGATAAGCTATAGTCGTGGTATTTCGTCCGTCGTCCGTCCGGGTCTGTAACTTTTTTTTGACATGATGAATTTCTCCATAAATTTGTCAGAACATACCTTGGGCCAGTATCTAAAGACGTTTTTTTAAAAAAATTTTTATTGAATCGTTTTTGCCTATTTGGCGGCCATTTTTGACGAAACATTGCCAATTTTGGACTTTGGAGGCCATTTTCTCAAAAATTGTCTGTCAGTTTTGAGATTTTTGTTTCAAAACATTCCTCTCATGTACCTTTATGAAGTGCATAAGTTTCTTTGCCCTTGAATCGCCGGTCTGCGTGTGGCGGCCATTTTGATTTGTAGACGGAGCAGCGAAAAAAAAAATTTTTGTCCCAAATCAAGTCACTATTCATTTTGAGCCATTTCCAGCAAAAAAAATTAAAAATTTTCGCCATTGAAAAAGTTTTTGGACTTGGAAAATTTTACCCAATTTTTAGCTTACCGGCCCTTTGGGCCGATAAGCTATTGTCGTGGTATTTCGTCCGTCGTCCGTCCGTCGTCCGTCCGGGTCTGTAACTTTTTTTTGACGTGATGAATTTCCCCATAAATTTGTCAGAACATACCTTGGGCCAGTATCTAAAGACGTTTTTTTAATTTTAGGTTACCGGACCTATGGTCCGATAACCTATTGGCATGGCGTTGCGTCCGTCGTCCGTCGTCCGTCCGTCCGTCCGTCGTCCGTCCGTTCACATTTTTATCTTTAAAGTATACGGTCCGATCTTTCTGAAATTTTGCACAAAAATACCTAAAAATATTCCCAGGAAAGGTTTTTTTTAGTTTTCTGATTTCCGCATTTTTTTCAAAATGGCGGCCATTTTCGACAAAAAATGCCTGATTTTGGACTTTGGCGGCCATTTTCTCAAAATCTGTTCAGTAACTTTTTTTCTTTTTGATACATAACACTCCTCATATGTACTCCTGTGATGTGTATTAGTTTCGTTGCGCTTGAATCGCTCGAAGTGGGCCATTTTGGGCCAAACTCGGCCCAGATGGGACTTTCCCATGTTAAACTCTCCTATGCTTCATAATGGGACACATTAAGCCTAATATCTCACTTAATATTGAGATTAGAGACTAGGAATCAATTGTGGACATATAGGAAATGATATATGCTGAATATTCTCGTGACCTTGAATTTGACCTCTGACCTCGGTTTCAAGGTCAGAACGGCCGTTTTCGTCGAAAAATTGCCAATTTTGGACTTTGGCGATCGTTTTCTCAAAATCTGTTCAGTAACTTTTTTTCTTATTGATGCATAACACTCCTCATATGTACCCCTGTGACATGTATAAATTTCGTTGCCCTTGAATCGTTCGAAGTGCGCATTTTGGGCCCAAACTCGGCCCAACTGGGACTTTCCCATGTTAAATTCTCCTATGCTTTATAATGAGACACATTAAGCCTAATATCTCACTTAATATTGAGATTAGAGACTAGGAATCAATTGTGGACATATAGAAAATGATAAATGCCGAATATTCTGATGACCTTGAATTTGACCTTCGACCTCATTTTCAAGGTCACAGGACAAAATGTCTAACATCTCACTTATTATCGACTTTACAGCTTAGGGATCAATTGTGGACATATAGGAAATGAAATATGCTGAATATTCTGATGACCTTGAATTTGACCTCTGACCTCATTTTCAAGGTCACAGGACAAAATGGCTAATATCTCACTTATTATCAATTTTACAGCTTAGGAATCAATTGTGGACATATAGGAAATGATATATGCTGAATATTGTCGTAACCTTGAATTTGACCTCTGACCTCAGTTTGAAGGTCAGAGCACAAAATGGCTAATATCTTGCTTATTATTGACTTTAACGCTTAGGAATCAATTGTGGACATGTAGGAAATGATATATGCCGAATATTCTGATGACCTCGAATTTGACCTTTGACCTCATTTTCTAGGTCACAGGACAAAATGGCTAATATCTTGATTCTTAACGACTTTACAGCTTAGGAATCAATTGTGGACATATAGGAAATGATATACTCCGAATATTCTGATGACCTTGAATTTGCCCTTTGACCTTATTTTCAAGGTCATAGTACAAAATGGCCAATATCTCTCTTATTATCGATTTACCAGCTTAGGAATCAATTGTGGACATATAGGAAATGATATACTCCGAATATTCTGATGACCTTGAATTTGCCCTTTGACCTTATTTTCAAGGTCATAGTACAAAATGGCCAATATCTCTCTTATTATCGATTTAACAGCTTAGGAATCAATTGTGGACATATAGGAAATGATATTCGCCAAATATTCTGATGCCCTGAATTTGACCTTTGACCTTATTTTCAAGGTCATACTACAAAATGGCCAATATCTCGCTTATTATCAACTTTACAGCTTAGGAATCAATTGTGGACATATAGGAAATGATATACTCTGAATATTCTGATGACCTTGAATTTGACCTTTGACCTTATTTTCAAGGTCATAGTACAAAATGGCCAATATCTCGCTTATTATTGACTTTACAGATTAGGAATCAATTGTGCACATATAGGAAATATTCTCATGATCTTGAATTGACCTCTGACCTCATTTTCAAGGTCAGAGCACAAAATGGCTGATATCTCGCTTATTATTGACTTTACAGCTTAGGAATCAATTGTGGACCCATAGGAAATGATATAATGTTGAATATTCTGGTGACCTTGAATTTGACCTTTGACCTTATTTTCAAGGTCAGAGAACAAAATTGGTAATATCTCGCTCATTTTCGACTCTACAGCTTAGGAATCCATAGTGGACATATGGGGAATGATATATGCTGAATATTTTGGTGACCTTGAATTTGACCTTGACCTCATTTTCAAGGGCAGAGAACAAAAAAAGTTAATATCCCACTTGTTAGGGACTTTACAGCTTAGGATTCAATTGCGTACATATTAGAAATGATACATGCTGAATATTCTCATGACCTTGAACTTGACCTTTGACCTCATTTTCAAGGTCAAAACACAAAATGGCTAATATCTTAATTAATATCGACTTTACAGCTTAGGAATCATTTGTGGACATGCTAGAAATGATATGGGCAGAATGTTCTCATGACCTCAAATTGACCAACTACCTTATTTCCAAGGTTATGGGACAAAAGGCCAATATCTAAAATATACATTGTCCGGTAACCTTTCTTAGCCCTTGGGCTAATTTTTTTTGATTGAATCGTTTTTGCCGATTTGGCGGCCATTTTTGACGAAAAATTGCCAATTTTGGACTTTGGAGGCCATTTTCTCAAAAACTGTCTGATCAGTTTTGAGATTTTTGTTTCAAAACATTCCTCTTATGTACCTTTATGATGTGTATAAGTTTCGTTGCCCTTGAATCGCCGGTCTGCGTGTGGCGGCCATTTTGATTTTTTGACGGGTCGGCGAAAAAAAAATTTTTTGTCCCAAATCAAGTCACTATTCGTTTTGAGCCATTTCCAGCAAAAAAAAAAAAAAAAAAATTTTTTTGCCCATTGAAAAATTTTTTGGACTTAGAAAATTTCACCCAATTTTCCTTCATAATGGGAGCTGTGCAGAGTAAACTCATAGAACACTTGAAGATAGAGCCTAAGTAATGGCACATTCAAATGGGAAACCATATATTGCGGTTTGAGTGATGACCTTGAATTTGACCTTCAATGACCTTGGAAGGTCAAAACGACCTTTTTTTGTCGAAAAATGACCAATTTTGGACTTGATGGCCATTTTCTCAAAAACTGTCTGATCAGTTTTGAGATTTTTGTTTTAAAACATTCCCCTCATGTACCTCTATGATGTGTATAAGTTTTGTTGCCCTTGAATTGCCGGTCTGCGTGTGGCGGCCATTTTGATTTTTTGACGGGTCGGCGAAAAAATTTTTTTTTGTCCCAAATCAAGTCACTATTCGTTTTGAGCCATTTCCAGCAAAAAAAAAAAAATTTTTTTTTGGCCATTGAAAAATTTTTTGGACTTTGAAAATTTCACCCAATTTTCTTTCATAATGGGAGCTGTGCAGAGTAAACTCATAGAACACTTGAAGATAGAGCCTAAGTAATGGCACATTCAAATGGGAAACCATATATTGCGGTTTGAGTGATGACCTTGAATTTGACCTTCAATGACCTTGGAAGGTCAAAACGACCTTTTTTTGTCGAAAAATGACCAATTCTGGACTTGATGGCCATTTTCTCAAAAACTGTGTGATCAGTTTCGAGATTTTTGTTTTAAAACATTCCCCTCATGTACCTCTATGATGTGTATAAGTTTAGTTACCCTTGAATCGCCTGTCTGCGTGTGGCGGCCATTTTAAATTTTTGACGGGTCAGCAAAAAAAAATTTTTTTGTCCAAAATCAAGTCACTATTCGTTTTGAGCCATTTCCAGCAAAAAATTTTTAGGACTTAGAAAATTTCACCCAATTTTTCCTTCATAATGGGAGCTGTGCGGAGTAAACTCATAGAAGACTTCAAAATAGAGCCTAAGTATTGGCACATTCAAATGGGAAATCATATAATGCGGTTTGAGTGATGACCTTGAATTTGACCTTCAATGACGGCCTTGTAGCGCATGACACACCGGTACCCGTAAGATCACCGAAGTTAAGCAACGCTAGGCGTGGGTAATACATGGATGGGTGACCCTGTTTGTGCATTCACCTGCGCTGCTGTATGCTGTTCACCCAAACAGTATAATTGGGCACCTGGCAATAGACAGAGATGGCAATTGTGTATGCACAGTTTCCCTGCGCCAAATAATGGCTGCACATGGAGCTGTATGCCTCCCAGGAGGTTGAGTATGTGTCGGAGTGAACAGGTCTGCCGGGGATAATAATTGTGCAGTCAGAGAGACCGACTTGAGTTGGTGATCCTAGACTATAAAATGCTCATTATTATAATGACCTTGGAAGGTCAAAAACGATGAAATTTGTCTTTGGTGGCCATTTTGTCTAAATCTATTCAGACAGTTTTTCTCAAAATCATGTATAAGATTCTCTTTATGTACCTTTGTGATGTGTAATTTGATTTCGTACTATAGTCCATACAGAAAATGTGTTTCCAGCAACATTTACGAACATTTTTTGACAATTAGAGTTCAAGATCAGTGTAACAATGTATATGTTGGAAAATCAATACTCTGCGTTTCTCATGATTGCCGGTAAGCTACAGCACCCTTGGTGCTATGTTTTCTTCATAATGGGAGCTGTGCGGAGTAAACTCATAGAACACTTGAAGATAGAGCCTAAGTATTGGCACATTCAAATGGGAAATCATATATTGCGGTTTGAATGATGACCTTGAATTTGATATTCAATGACCTTGGTAGGTCAAAACGACCTTTTTTGTTGAAAAATGGCCAATTTTGGACTTTGATGGCAATTTTCTCAAAAACTGTCTGATCAGTTTTGAGATTTTTGTTTCAAAATATTCTCCTCATGCACCTTTATTATGTGTGTAAGTTTCGTTGGCCTTGAATCGCTGATCTGCGTGTGGCGGCCATTTTGATTTTTTGACAGGTCGGCAAAAAATTTTTTTTTTGTACAAAATTTTTTTTTTTGCCTGTAGCCTTGGAAGGTCAAAACTACGAAAGCCTGGAAGCGCCATGACAAAAAAAAAAAATTTATCCGCCCGGGCGGATTAATATTCTGCCCGGGCGGATTACTAATCTGCCCGGGCGGACTAATAATCAGCCCGGGCGGACTAATAATCTGCCCGGGCGGATTACTAATCTGCCCAGGCGGACTAATAATCTGCCCGGGCGGATATGATATTTGGGCCGAAAAATCAATAATAATAATAATAATATAAAGATTGGGGTATGTCCGACTTTGGTCGCACTTACCCCATGATGTAAGTGAGACTCACATCATCTTCTTAAACCAAAGTTTAATAAGGAAATGCCTGTATTCCATTTTATTATCATTTTAGCTTTCATTTTATTAGTCCGCCCGGGCAGAATATTAATCCGCCCGGGCAGATTATTAGTCCGCCCGGGCAGATTAGTAATCCGCCCGGGCAGATTATTAGTCCGCCCAGGTGGATTAATTTTTTTTTTGTCATGGCGCTTCTAGGCTTTCGTACAAAACGACAATCTTGGTATGGAAAAAAAAGTTTGCGTCTCAATACTAAATTTCTCAGGTAGCCTTTTTTGTACATTGGGCTAATTTATTTTGGTCACTTTAGCTATAACTGTCAGTGGCACTGCTGTGGTGCAAAGTCCAACTTACAACTAACGAATTTCAACCACGTAAATTTTCAGCATATTGATTCTCTACTTGTTCTGCTAGTAGATCTGATATAGGAATTGTATGAATCTCTTGATATTTCAGGAAATTTAATTTGATGGAATATCCTAGGGATACAAAGATATCAAACATTTTAGAACTATTTGGCTGTCTTATGTAATAGTTTTTTTTTCATGACTGTAGTGAGTGTAAAACTTCTCCCGATACAGAAGATATATCAACTATGTATATTGTCTATCAGGGTAATATTTACATAGAAAGGTTAAAACGGTAATTTTTTTATTTTTTTTTTTTGGGGGGGGGGGACTTTATTTAATCTGATGCTTTATCAGATGATCAGGACCCTATGTGGCATGATGTAGTACACAGGTAACTGTCAATATGTTATGCCAAAGATGTGTCAATGGTCTCGATTAATTCATTCTAGTATGAATTAAATAAAAATCACTTTAAAATTGAAAACCGAGGGACTGTCACATCAATTGGATGTGATTGGAAGTCTTTCAGTGTTAATTGCATACTTCTCTATTCTTATTCTTAACCAAAACATATTGATCTACTCCCTTTAGTAGCACTGCTGTGTGCACATGATAGATTACAATCAACAAATCTTGTTGGATTCGTTATTGGAACTATTTTCTTGACATTTGGCATACGTGTAGTTTATTGGATTGATGGAAGATCGTAGGGATACATGAAGTTGAACAGTCTTGATGTATAGGGCTGTTATATATAATATTTTTTATGGTAATAGATATAATGGTATCAAGCTTTCCCTATACAGAGCATCGTGCATATATGCATTGAATACATTACGTTTGATATTTGCACTGTTCTTTTGAAATATGTACATACTGTAACATATTGGACAAAAACGCGTGAGCTAGTTGGAGGTTAATGTATTATGCAATGCATTCCGACAAACAACTGATAATTGTAGAGGGTATTTGTGTGCATCATGGCCTGGGGGACCTGTTGGGTCTAGGGAAATGTGGAGTGGGTGTAGTGACTTAATGTCAGCCATTTCATTAGACCAAGTCAGGAATAATAATATTTATGATTTTCTTGAACAGTTCGAGACAGATACTGATTTAGATGAAGAATATGATACTCCGTCTCATAGCTATATGGACATCGGAAGAACATGTGATTATTTGAATCCATCAGATTTGAAAGATACTGTACATAATTTGCCCAATAATTCATTATTATTTCATATAAATTGCTGTGGAATTTCTTCCAAATGGGATAATTTTTATGAACTTTTAAGTGGAATCAATGAGGACGCCAAAGTCTCTTTTGATATCATTGCATTATCTGAAATATTCAAATGTGAAAACGATTCAAGACTGAATCTACCTGGATATCATCCTTTATTAGCATGTACCAGGAATGATGACTGCAGAGGCGGGATTGGGTTTTTCATTAAACAAGATATGATATTTAAAAAACGGATGATCTGAGCATTTTTATCCCACATATATTTGAGTCATTGTTTATTGAAATAGTTTCAAATACAGATCATTCCAGTGAAATTGTAGGTGTCATTTACAGACCAAACACTCAACCTCGTGCTGATCTTGACATATTTACATCCATCTTATATGATTTAATCGATAAGTTTGCTGTTGTTTGGAATAAATGGTTCTCACAAACCAGTGCTTCTCAGTTGGCTGTATCTAAACATGTAATGAAGAAAACTGTCAAATCTGATCTAATATCAGCGTATTCAGATGTCGTAACATGCTCAAATAAACAGTGTCCGAATTGCATTTAATCAATAATATCAATGATATCCCATACATGATATGATATGCAAATCATGATATGTAAATCATGATTATATTTCTATTTTGGTAGCAACATATTTTATTCTTATATTATATTCCTGAAATATTCTTGGTCATTCAATCTCTTCAAACTCTCCCGCCCCTTTTTTCCTGGCTCTACGCTGGTCCCTGAGAGCCATGATGCACCTCACTGCCCCTGAAATTTTCGACACCCAAGATATCACATATATTTCAATAATTATATTAGTTATGAAGCTCAACAATGACTAGTTCAAACAAATAATTACAAAACAATCTTATCAATTATGAATAAATATGTATTCGAAATTTGATTATATTTTATATGAATATATACATTCAAATCTACTGTGATTGCATTGTACCATATGTCTCATATACTAGTATGGTAATGAGGCATGTCTCTATATCAATATTTCTGTTAATAAATAATCATTTTATGTTGCCATGTCTGTAAATTATACTCTTGTAAATATGTTACTGGGGCCAAAAGGAAGACAACAATAGCTATTTTGGTCCCTCAGTTTCAAACTGTTGTCGTTTAATACTAGTTGATAACTTATCCTATGTATATACATCGTATTATGTTTTTGTTTGAAACTGAATAAACATTATCCTATCCTATCCTATCCTAATCAAGTCACTATTCGCTTTGAGCCATTTCCAGCAAAAAAAACCAAAATTTTTTTTTTGCCCATTGAAATTTTTTTTGGACTTTTCACCCAATTTTTCCTTCATAATCGGAGCTGTGTGGAGTAAACTCATAGAAGACTTCAAAATAGAGCCTAAGTTTTGGCACATGCAAATGGGAAATCATATATATGACCTTGAATTTGATCTTCAATGACCTTGGAAGGTCAAAAACGATGAATTTTGTCTTTGGTGGCCATTTTGTCTAAATCTATTCAGACAGTTTTTCTCAAAATCATGTATAAGATTCTTTTTATGTACCTTTGTGATGTGTAATTTGATTCCGTATTATAGTCCATACCGAAAATGTGTTTCCAGCAACATTTACGAACATGTTTTGACAATTAGAATTCAAGATCAGTGTATATGTTGGAAAATCAATACTCTGCGTTTCTCATGATTGCCGGTAAGCTACAGCACCCTTGGTGCTATGTTTTTTCATTTTCGTCCATATCTCGGAAACTGTGCATCGTAGAGCAAAACGGAAGTTATTTTCGGACTTGTGGCCCTAGACAAACATGTCTGATGGGTATTATGAATTAACTTTGACCTTGACCTCAAATTTTTTTTGCCGAGATGGCATTTTCCGTTTTCGGCAATCTCTCGGAAACGGTGCATTGTAGAGCAAAACGGACGTTATTTTCGGACTCGTCGCCCTAAACAAACTTGTCTAGTGTATTAGGGATGACCTTGACCTGATTTTTTTTTGCCCAGTCGACATTTTTCATATTCGTCAATACTGTAAAACGACTAATTTTGGCAGCTATTAAGTTCGGCGGTTGTGAGCCCCACGTTATTTGGCGAAGATTAAATTTGGCGATTTCAAAACCACATATATTTCTCATCATATATCTTATCGTTAATTTGGCGGTTTTTCCCCTACCGCCAAATTATCGTCCGTCACAATTAATCGTTTTACAGTATCTCAGAAAAGGTGCATCGTACAGCGAAACGGACGTTATTTTCGGACTTGTCGCTCTATACAAACATGTCTGAGGGTAATATGGATGAACTTTGACCTTGACTTGAAATTTTTTTGCGGAGTCAGCATTTTTCATTTTCGACGATATCTCGGAAACGGTGCGTCGAACTTGTCGCCCTAGACAACATGTCTGAGGGTAATATGGATGAACTTTTTGTGCCGAGTTGGCATTTTACGTGGTGCATCATAAACGGACGTTATTTCGGACTCATCGCGCTAGACAAACATGTCTAAGGGGTGTTTTGGTAAACTTTGACCTAGACCTCAAATTTTTTAGCTGAGTCGACATTTTCCGTTTTCGTCAATATCTTGGAAACAGTGCGTCGTAGGGCCCGTGGCAAACATGTTATAAATTAGTCACCGAAATGCCTCCAAGGCATCTTTAGGCCCTGACGTCTAGTGCACCCTGAATACAGAAAATAATATTTAGTCGATCTTGTCATCGTGATTGACTACCTAGCTTACGTGAGCGACATTTTCATGATTCCCATGTGGTGGTTATAGCCTGTAACGTCCAACTTGCAATCTATCATGTCAATAGAACCGAGCACCTAGTTGATGTGTGCGTGGTACATTTAGCATGTCGAGTGAGTGTGGTGGTATAGAGCGAGGTTGTACATGTGTTACATGATTTCAAGTTATCTTTAATAACTAGAGCGATTACCAACATCTCATTGTGTTCTCGAATTTATTGCACAAAGATTATTAAAACAAATCAATATATATCGACTATCATCATGATCATACGTAATTCGATATCCAACGAAACATATTCACGACTGCAATTTTGAACGCTCACTAATTCACATCATACAAGCAGGAAGACACCTGTTTGAACCAACAACTTACATGTGGAATAAATGGCAACATTACATCGTACATTCAAATACACAGAAGCACATTTCATATTTTGTTATCCTACACAATCACAGATTGCAGTCGGCAGGTTGGTAAATTGTAGCTATGTTTGAAGAAGACTACTATATACTGAGGTATAATGAAGCCATCGTTGTAATATATCATTAACATAACGGTCACATGTGCTGGTTATTATGTGCAGGAACATGTATTAGCCATGTTGGCCGGGGCTGGAACAGCACATGAGAACGATTCCCTAACGAAATATAAGAGCACTTGGCAGACAGACACACATCAACATAATTTGATATCAGACAAAAAGTACACCAGATGTTATATGCTGCTACATACAGATCTATATGCTAACAGGGCATACCCGCACATCAAGAACGTTCACGGTAATTGGTTTATAACTCGTCTATTTCATGTGTTTACTATATGTATAAAGAGTACAACACCACAACCAGGAAGACCAGTTGTAACAGAACAACACACCAGGGAACAGTTATGCCACAATTAATTTCTTGTGTGTTATATATCATTTACATTTACGTGTACACTGTTTCCATAATCAATTGTTTGAACTACAATCGTATGAGTATGAGTTACGTGTATTACCGTTTGAACGAATGATGCTTAGACAGTATAATAGACATGTGATTGTCAGCTTTGTCACGCGCTCACAGCCAAGATAAGTCCACAATTATCCAAGCACGAGACTCCTGTGAGAGAATCAAGCCTGTCTTCTACAATGAATTAACAAAATATCAGAATTTTTACAATTATTAGTCATGCATTATTAAGTCAAGTATCTCGTGTATTGAGTCCTGAAGGTGCAAGCATACATGTGCAGGTATGACTCAGTTACACCAGTCAAACATGTACCAGCACCTTTCGACTTGGCCACGCTTGACATATCTATATTCTAACATACATCCATGTACATTTGTAGCATCTAATTCATTCACCCGACTATACAACCGATGATTCCATATCCAACTTAATGACATTCAAGCTAGGGTATATATACGGTACATCTGAAAATGAAAATGCAACATATTATTATACAATGGGTGTGAGTGGCGACAGGCATTATATCCCAGATGA
Organism: Terebella lapidaria; assembly: GCA_949152475.1. Lineage (NCBI taxonomy): Eukaryota > Metazoa > Annelida > Polychaeta > Terebellida > Terebellidae > Terebella > Terebella lapidaria. The sequence continues at coordinate 78,613,314 of OX424555.1, forward strand.
TTCTTACACAATAAACCCAAACAGCCTAAAAAATAAAGCATTTTTATAAAAGGCCCCTTCAATCTTCAAAAGCACCAAGTTTTAGACAGAAAGGTAACTGAAAATCAATGTAAAAATAAGGACAATGATTGATGTACTTTTCAGTGAAATCATATTATATATTAATTTGCTCTGAATTGTATGTGCAATTAATGCCTGAAATTAATTATCATGATAGACACTATATGTCAAACAAAACTGGCAGTCAACTATACGAGTGAAAGTTGTCCTGGACATTTGGCATAATACAAACATGGGGAAGATATTGTGGGACAACTCACTTTGTTTTCTGGCGCCTGTATCAATGACATTGCAAACAGATGAAGAATGTCAGGAGTGATCCCATGTAGTACATGGAAAATAATCACCACGTGTTCTCCGTCTAACAGCTGTTTGCTCAAGTGCTAACCGACCGCTAATGGTACCTTGTGTTTATCCACATAAAATATGCATCAGACGATCCATGATCATTTTTATGGGCAATCATAATCAACACTTTGCAAGTGAATACACCATGTTCTTAATATTGGTTTTGCACAAATACTAAGTTTATGTCCATGCAGCTACATCTTGGAGTATTCGATCTCTTGAAATAATTTCATGAGATTTCACCATAATAACCACACATACACTGCTGTGTAATGCAGATTTTGTTCCTCACATGCATAATTTACATTAAACGATAACAATTAAATAGGCCTTATATTATTTATATCATAATACTATTTCAATGTTTATATAAATAACTTACTATAATAAAATAGTATGGCCTAGTTGTGCATATACATGTAAGTTGAATTCATTGAAATTTTTTGTCTACACCATTAGCATGAGATACACCATTGGTATAAGTGGCAGGTTTGCGGATCTCTACTTTTGGCTTCGGGTTCACGTACGTCTGATAGAAAAAGGACAAAAACAGCAGTAGATAGCTGAAATACATGAGAAGGCACCAGCCTAGGTTGTTAGTCGTCACTTGACAGTAGTGGCCCTCATGCTTGTATTGGTACGCCTTGGCGATGATGATGAGTCCCATGACCATCTGGGATATCTGCATGGTGGTGATACAGACGTTGATGACCCGGGGGATACGGATCCTCAGGGCCTTGGCGGTGTAGTACGTGTACATGAAGCCATGTACGCCGTAGTTCATGACGCCGAACCAGCGACCGGGGGCCGTGTAGTCGGTGTAGCTGTACCAGACGTAGATGAGCACGGTCACGTGGTGATACCAGTGCAGGAAAGACAGTGGCTGCTTGCGGAGCACGATGAAGATCGTGTCACCGAATTCGTACACCTTGGACAATGCGAACATGTACGACCAGAAGGCACAGCACCCATAGAAGTTAGACGGATCACAGACGGAGCCCTCGAAGCCATATTTCTCCAGCATGTAATACAGCTCAGGCACGGTCCTCACGGCCCCCAAAATGCTGAATACGGCCAAGGACCCACTCCACAAAGCCAGTTGAGGTCGAAGCTCAAATCTCGCCCGGTCCCGCATAAAATACTGTCCGGCAAAGATCACAAAAACGTAAGCAATGCTGTACCAGAAAGACAACGTCCAGTTTTCAATTATCCATGAATGAAAAGCTCTGTGGTCGAAGTTCTTTTCGAACTCGAATCTCGGAGCTTTGTACGGCGTGTAATTCGACAGTGTTTCCATCGTGCCTAATGTGTATCCGCTATAGAACGAGGTAGGTGCTTGTGCAATAATGCTCGGTTATAACCCAGTCCGTCTGTTTGTCTGTCTCTGTCTGTCTGTCTGACCGGCCGGCTGAGGAACAACACCTTCCCTTCGCTCACGATGTGAACATCCAACAGTTGTACTCCACTCCCATCAATTCCTCGGCGGGGTCGTGTCTGTACAGCTCAGGCAATATTGTGTACATGATACCGGCACATGCTTCTGATGAAATTTATACGCCTCGCCCATGGATGCGGGCTATATAAATCGCTTGTTTGGACGATCCGCGTGCTCTGATTGGCCTGGAATGCTCGATTCTTAATTATAGGCTTATGTGCGGGCGTTCGCATGATATTTCAGAACAATCTCCATCGTGCGTTATTTTTTTTTTCTCACAGCCGTATCCGCATTGTTTACTGCTGGGCGGTGTGCCTCAATGGCCAAGGTTGTGTGTTCTGTTGCCTTATTTGCATAATTTAGCCCAGAACATCGGTCTCCGCTCTGTCGCAGCAGCAATATCGAACGGGATGGGAGAGGGCAGTGGGGGCGTCAATATGCTGTGTCAGTAAAAGTTCGCGTTGAATAAACGTGCATGAATGTCGTGTAGAATAACTGACTGTCCGAGCCTCGGGGCTTTTGTATGGGAGAGGAGTCTTCTCGCCGGGAAAAAATATACAATATAATAAACTGATGTTCATCATTACCACCGTAGTTGTTCTATCTTGAAATCATTTATCACTATATGCGCTTCCGTACAATTCAGCATCCCCGTTCTTCATGATTAAAAGTGATGTGTTGATATATTGATCTCATGCCAACAACTGTGACCATGCACACACCAAACCACGTGTTGCTTCACTCCCTCCTACATGCAGGCTCCCTAGCTGTTAATCGATTTTCACGCCTAATCATTGATAAAAACAAAAATTTCGCTTTGGCACATCGTTCCATCAGTTTCGAGTTTATACAGCCATGGCGCCATGCACATAGCAGATGTACCCGGTATATATCGATATGATCGCGGTTGTGGCGGGCATTATCATTACTTAATTTCCGTAATATCCCCATCACACCGGATTGGCGGTGCCACGGCGGGGCTTGTACGATGTAAATCGCCGTGGCATCGCCATGATCGCCGTGGTTCCTCTGCGATTCCGCGTTTGATCGCCGTAGCACCGCGGAAAACTGTCAACAACCCCGGACCTTCGCGGTGGCACGGCGCGAAGGTGCCACCGTGAGTGAGCCAATCCGCAGTAGGATCGCCGTGGCACCACCATAACCGCCATGGAACCGTACAAAGACCTCATTAGCATCTCCATATCCGTCATGCATCCTCAGTAAGACCGCCGTGCAACCGCCAGAAAAGTAAACTGGCGACCCTACTGCGATCGAGTGGCGGAAATGGCGGTGCTACTGAGGTGCTATGACGGGAGCATTGCGGGTAAGGGGGTGCCACGGCGGACTCAATGAGGAATTCGAGAAAACTAGGCGATCTTACTGTGATGCCACTGCGTTCACACGGCGGTGGTGGCGTTGTTATTGAGCTGTCTGTACGGCAATGGCGTTCCCACTGCGGTTGCACGGAGGTTGCACTGAGGGTCTTGCACGGTGCTACTGTGGTCAAATTTTTGCATATAAAAACTTTGGTTTTCTGAATAAATTTCAACGGTGTTCTGAAAGTTTTGAAACACTTCAGATCGATTCATTGATACAAAATTCAGCAACAACAGCAGCAGCAGAGCACCATCCTCATGGGAAGACTCCTCTTCCGAGGGTGGAGGGGCGTATGAGGGCGTTTCTTGGTAGCTCTTCCCCTTGTTGTGGTACGTTTTGGCATAATCACTGTATTGTACACGTCTTCAGCAAGAATAGGTAATGAATTTCAGCGAAAACCACTTCCCTTTTATATAGCCTCCTCCTTCCGCGATGCTGCTGCAGTGCCACCGTCGTAGCACCTAAGTAGCACCGCCATACCCGTAGTAGCACCTCAGTGGCCCCTCAATGCTTCCCTCAACACCGTAGTACTGCCGCCAATGATCGCCGTGGAACCGCTAACCAAACCGTAGTGGTAACTCAGTAGGATCGACATGTCCGCAGTGACGCCGCCGTGCGTCCTCCCTGGATCCTCAGTAGTACCGTGAAGAAAAATTAGCCCAAGGGCTAAGAAAGGTTACCGGACAATATACATTTTAGATATTAGCCTTTTGTCCAGTGACCTTGAAAATAATTTTTCAACAAATATATCACTTCTAGTATGTCCACAATAAGCTGTAAAGTCAATATTAAGTGATATATTAGCCATTCTGTGATCGGTGATGCGACCTAGAAAATGAGGTCAAAGTTCAAGTTCATGAAAAGATTCAGTATATATCATTCCTCTATATTCGCAATTGATTCCTAAGCTGTAAAGATGATAATAAGCGACATATTAGCCATTTTGTTCTCTGACCTTGAAAATTGGATCAAAGGTCAAATTCTAGATCACCAAAATATTCAGCATACATCATTTACTATATGTTCACTATGGACCCCTAAGCTGTGAATTTGATAATAAGAGAGATATAAACCATTTTGTATTCTGACCTTGAAAATAAAATGACTGGCCTTGAAATTTAGGTCAAAGGTCAAACTCAAGGTCATGAGAATATTCAGAATATATCATTTCCTATATGTTCACAATTGATTCCTAAGCTGTAAAGTTGATAACAAGCAAGATATTAGCCATTTTGTCCTGTTGACCTTGAAAATGAGGTCAAAAGTCAAATTCAAGGTCACTAGAATATTCAGCATATATCATTTCCTATATGTTCACAATTGATTCATAAGGCGTAAAGTCACTAATAAGCAAGATATTGGCCATTTTGTCCTGTGACCTTGAAAATGAGGTCAAAGGTCAAATTCAAGGTCACAAAAATATTCAGCATATATCATTTCCTATATGTTCACAATTGATTCCTAAGCTGTAATGTCGATAATAAGCGAGATATAAGCAATTTTGTCCTGTGCCCTTGGAAATGAGGTCAAGGTCAAATTCGAGGTCACGAGAAAATTCAGCATATCATTTCCTATATGTTCACAATGTATTCCTAAGCTGTAAAGTCGATAATAAGCGAGATATTAACCATTTTGTCATGTGACCTTGAAAATGAGGTCAAAGGTCAAATTCAAGGTCATGAGAATATTCAGCATATATCATTTCCTATATGTTCACAATTGAATCCTAAGCTGTAAAGTCAATAATAAGCGAGATATTAGCCATTTTGTCCTGTAACTTTGAAAATGAGGTCAAAGGTCAAATTCAAGGTCATGACAATAATCTGCATATATCATTTCCTATAAGTTCATAATTGATTCCTACACTGTAAAGTCAATAATAAGCTAGATATTAGCCATTTTGTGCTCTGACCTTGCAATTGAGGTCAGAGGTCAAATTCAAGGTCACGAGAATATTCAGCATATATCATTTCCTATATGTCCACAATTGATCCCTAAGGTGTAAAATCGATAATAAGTGAGATATTAGCCATTTTGTGCTGTGACCTTGAAAATGAGGTCAAAGGTCAAATTCAAGGTCATCAGAATATTCGGCATATATCATTTCCTATATGCCCACAATTGATTCCTAAGCTGTAAAGTCGACAATCAGCAAGATATTAGACATTTTGTGCTCTGACCTTGAAACCGAGGTCAGAGGTCAAATTCAAGACCCTGAGAATATTCAGCATATATCATTTCCTATATGTCCACAATTGATCTCTAGTCTCTAATCTCAATATTAAGTGAGATATTAGGTTTAATGTGTCCCATTATAAAGCATAGGAGAATTTAACATGGGAAAGTCCCATTTGGGCCGAGTTTGGGCCCAAAATGGCCCACTTCGAGAGATTCAAGAGCAACAAAATTTATACGTGTCACAGGGGTACATATGAGGAGTGTTATGCATTGATAAGAAAAAAAGTTACTGAACAGATTCTGAGAAAACGACCGTCAAAGTCCAAAATTGGCCATTTTTCAATGAAAACGGCCCTCTGACCTTGAAACCGAGGTCAGAGGTCAAATTCAAGGTCACCAGAATATTCAACATATATCATTTCCTATATGTCCACAATTGATCCCTAGTCTCTAATATCAATATTAAGTGAGATATTAGGCTTAATGTGTCCCATTATAAAGCATAGGAGAATTTAACATTGGAAAGTCCCATTTGGGCCGAGTTTGGGACCAAAATGGCCCACTTCGAGCGATTCAAGGGCAACGAAATTCATACATGTCACAGGGGTACCTATGAGGAGTGTTTGCATCAATAAGAAAAAAAGTTACTGAACAGATTTTGAGAAAACGACCGTCAAAGTCCAAAATTGGCCATTTTTCGACGAAAACGGCCGCCATTTTGAAAAAAATTCGAAAATCAGAAAACTAAAAAATTAGGCCGAGGGCCAAAGATAGGTTACCGGACAATGTTTAATATTTTAGATGTTAGCCAGGTCACTGGTTAAATTCAAGGTCAAGAGAATATTCAGCATATATAATATTAAGCATATATCATGTCCACAGTTGATTGCTAAGCTGTAAATTCAATAATCAGCGAGATATTAGCAATTTTGTGCTGTGGCCTTGAAAATGAAGGGGCAAAGGTCAAATTCAAGGTCATCAAAATATTCAGTGTATATCATTTTATATCTTTATCACATGTCCACATTTGATTCCCAAGCCATACAGTCAATAGAGGAGCAAGATATGAGCCAGTTTGTCCTTGGACCTTGAGAATGAGGTCAGAGGTCAAATTCAAGTTCCGAGAATATTCAGCATATATCATTTCCTACATGGCCACAATTGATTCCCCAGCTGTAAAATCGATAATAAGTGAGATATTAGCCATTTTGTCCTGTGACCTTGAAAATGAGATCAAAGGTCAAATTCAAGGTCATGACAATAATCTGCATATATCATTTCCTATATGTTCATAACTGATTCCTAAGCTGTGAAGTCGATAACAAGCGAGATATTAGCCATTTTGTCCTATGACCTTGAAAATGCCATCAAAGGTCAAATTCAAGGTCATCAGAATATTCAGCATATATCATTTCCTATATGTCCACAATTGATTCCTAAGCTGTAGAGTCGATAATAAGTGAGATATTAGCCATTTTGTCCTGTGACCTTGAAAATGAGGTCAAAGGTCAAATTCAAGGTCATGACAATAATCTGCATATATCATTTTCTATATGTTCATAACTGATTCCTAAGCTGTAAAGTCGATAACAAGCGAGATATTAGCCATTTTGTCCTATGACCTTGAAAATGCCATCAAAGGTCAAATTCAAGGTCATCAGAATATTCAGCATATATCATTTCCTATATGTCCACAATTGATTCCTAAGCTGTAGAGTCGATAATAAGCGAGATATCAGCCATTTTGCGCTCTGACCTTGAAATTGAGGTCAGAGGTCAAATCCAAGGTCACGAGAATATTCAGCATATATCATTTCCTATATGTCCACAATTGATTCCTAGTCTCTAATCTCAATATTAAGTGAGATATTAGGCATAATGTGTCCCATTATAAAGCATAGGAGATTTTAACATGGGAAAGTCCCATTTGGGCCGAGTTTGGGCCAAAATGGTCCACTTCGAGCGATTCAAGCGCAACGAAATTTACAGACATCATAGGAGTACATATCAGGAGTGTTATGTATCAAAAAGAAAAAAAGTTACTGAACAGACTTTGAGAAAATGGCCACCAAAATCCAAAATCAGCCATTTTTCGTCGAAAACGGCCGCTATTTTGAAAAAAATGCGAAAATCAAAAAACTAAAAAATACCTCCTTCTTGAATTATTTTTAAGTATTTTTGTGCAAAATTTCAGAAGAATTCGCCTGTAAACAAAAAAGATAAAAATGTGGACGACGACGACGACGACGGACGACGACGGACGACGGACGACGGACGACGGACGCAACGCCATGCCAAAAGGTATCGGACCATAGGTCCGGTAACCTAAAAAAAGCTTTCCTGGAAATATTTTTAGGTATTTTTGTGCAAAATTTCAGAAATATTCCATCATAAACTTTAAAGATAAAAATGTGAACGGACGAACGGACGACGGACGACGGACGCCGGATCCAACGCCATGGCAATAGGTCCGAACTCACGTTTGGTGAGAGGGGAAAAATACGAAACCCCTACTGGAGGTGTCACTACGGTGATGGCGGTTTCGACTGAAAACGGTTGTGGTACCGTAGTGGCACCGCCAATCCAGTGTGACGGGGGTATCAGTAAAATGCGAGAATATGATTGTTTACATCATATAAAAGAGTGGAAGGGTATTTCAAAATAAATTTTTCCCCCCACAAATATGGCATTATATATGTTGTCCCCATCAATATCACCCTCTTTTGTGGGTTTTCTGAAAATATAGGCTACAGGCCTGCAGCTTTAACTGTATCAATGCAATAGTGGCAGTGATATTACACGGATATGTATACCAGCTTGTAGAATATAATCCATGTATATGTAAGTCATCAGTACATCATGTGTCGCCCGACGAATAAGACTTTGGCCTACATGTGCCGATCGAGTAGCCTTGTCACAGGCTGGTTTTCTGCTGGTTATTCCAGCCCCCGTATATCAATGATTAATTCATTCACACATCATATGCATAATTGATTACAGGTTGTACATCCGTAGATTCATTAGGCTAGCATGCATAGCTAGCTATCTATATGTCTATAATGGGAGTATCACTGACGATGTGTCGACGAAGTTTGAATGGTGGGCGTGTATTCACAGGCTGTAAACGGCGGCGTGAATTTGAAATTCCGCACGTTCCGTTGGTGGATATTTCAAACGTTGCTGGCCAATTCCAAACGTTTGGCGGCGATTTCGAACGTGTGTATTTGTGTTTACTGCCAGTAAAAGAGGCACAGCTCGGTGGTAGTAGCGTGAATTTTCTCTGAAAGGTGAGTATCCTACCTGTCTATCGCATAATATTTGACGTTGAGTATAATCATGAACATATCGGGCCTGAAACCGAAAAAAAGATTACTGTTCTGTTCAAGGTGGATAACTTTTTTTTTCATTTCCATGATATGAACAACCGAATAATTGAGTACATGTCGCTGATAAGTAGTGTAGCTGAACCTAACTGACAATAATATACTAAGTTACAGCTGCAGGAAATTCCAACAGAACTGTCCTTTCTAGGCTATTATGGAGCGTTTTTAGGGTCAATATTCATTGACATGCATTGTAGATTTTCTTGTTGTGAATGGTTGTTTCAACCGCGAAATTCTTTATTCCACATTGCTGTTTCTAAACTTTCTGTGTCGAATTTACATATTCTTACTGCATAGTTCTAACTTCCATCAAGGATCCTTGCTTCCATCTCCTTGCTGCTTACTTCCAAGTTCTCACTGGTACTTTCTCAATGCTTAATTAATCATGTCAAATTCTAACACCTTTGTCCATGCAAACTATCAAAAACAAATCGCATCTGGCACAATGCATATGGAACTTAGCGCATTGCATTTAGAATATAGCATATCGCATGATGAACAACGCACAAAGAACGAAGCACTCGGCGGTTAGCGCCGCCTGTCGTCATAGTGATGCAGTAGTAATTGTTGTGGACAAAATTACTACTGCAACATTATGACGACAGGAGGCGCTGGCCGCACGTAGCCACATGATGTATGAGAAACTAAGACCTCCTTTATCATTGGCGCGACCAACAGGTGCCACACTCATGCAGCTGAGCACAGACCCCAATGAATTCCCGCACCCTGCCCTGTAAATAAACGAATAGTGAGTCTAGTGAGAGATGATTAATAATAAGATTTCTATGCTCATTAAAATCAATTTTCGATTTGACGTCATGAACACTCATTATAATATAATACACTGTTGCGAATTAAGTGCAATTATCATGACATAGGCCTAAAATTAACATACACTAAAATGGTCATTACTTGAGAATGGACAGTGATAATTGAGATGTGAAAAAAAAAAAACTGATGGCTATCTCTTTCAAGGCTAAATATGGTGATCTCTCCAATCATAATTTCTTCATACCGTTAATTTGGCACGATTCCAACTACAGTAAAGTGACAGTAAAGTAGATACACTAGTACTGCGCTACGGTAGTTGTATTGGATTTAACATATAGATCTTATTTACCTGTTTGCCAAATAAAGAGACAACGTAGCACCAAGGGTGCTGCAGCTTACCGGCAGATCATGAGAATTACACAGTGTATTGATTTTCCCAAAAACAAATTGTTACTCTGATCTTCAAACCTATTATCAAAACATGCTCGTAAATGTTGCCAAACACACATTTCCTGTATGGAATATAATACGAAATCAAGTTACATCAAGTTTCTTTCGTTAATGACATTATTCACACACCGTCGATTTAAAAGCAAACAAAACTTATACACATCACAAAGTTACTACATAGAGATTTTGAGGAGAATTGTCTGAATAGTTTTTGAGAAAATGGCAGCCAAAGACAAAAATCATCGTTTCTTTTGACAAAGTAAGGTCGTTTTGACCTTTCAAAGTCATTCAAAATCAAATTCAAGGTTATCATTCAAACTGAAATATATGATTTCCCATTTGAATGTGCCAATACTACGCTGTATCTTGAAAAGTTCTAGGAGTTTACCCCCGCAAAGCTCCCATTATGAAAGAAAAATTGGGTGAAATTTTCCCCAAAATTTTCCCAAACAAGTCCCAAAAATTTTTCAATGGCAAATAAAAAAAAAGTTTTTGCTGGAAATGGCTCAGAACGAATAGTGGCTCGATTTGGGACAAAAATCAAAATGGCTGCCACACGCAGACCGGCGATTCAAGGACAATGAAACTTGCCATTGATGTACATGAGGGAGATGTCTTGAAACAAAAAGCGCAAACAGATCAGACAGTTTTCGAGAAAAAGGCCATCAAAGTCCAAAATTAGCCACTTTTCATAAAAAAATGGCCGCCAAATCGGCAAAAACGATTGAATAATAATAAAAAAAAAACGAAAACAAAACGTCTCAGGGTATTAACCCAAGGAATGTTTTAGTAAATTTTCAGAAAAAATCTTCATCAAGGCCCCAAAAAGTTATTTGCCGGACGGACGACGGACGAACGTACCAATTTTTTAGGTTAAAGGGCTTTCACCATGTTAAATTTCCTCTCGTGTGAGCCCCTTATCCCCAAATTAATACCTAAAATACACGTCTGCTCATAAAAAGTGGATTGGGCTATTTTCAGCTTTTCAAGCCCCTAAACCAGAGAGTGTAGACGGACGACGGACGAAAAACCACGCCAATAGCTTATCGGGCCATGGGTTGGTAAGCTAAAAATACTGCACCGGACCAGCGGTCCATCAAACCAAGGTCTTTCCTTTATCCGGAAGTCTTCAGTTTCTCATTCACAATGTGGCCACTCGACCCGCAGCGCTGTCTGTCGTCATAATAGTGCAGTAGTAATTTTGGCACATGAAATGCTTCATTCGTTATGCTTTGTTCTTCGTGCGATGTGCTTTATTCTAAATGAAATGTGCTAAGTTTCATATGCATTATGCCAGATGCGATTTGTTTTTGATAGTTTGCACGGACAAAGGTGTTAGAATGTAACATGATGAATTAAGCATTGAGAAAGTACCAGTGAGAACTTGGAAGTAAGCAGAAAGGAGATGGAAGTTAGAACTATGCAGTAAGAATATGTAAATTCGACACAGAAAGTTTAGAAACAGCAATGTGGAATAATTAATTTTGCGGTTGAAACAATCAATCACAACAAGAAAATCTACAATGCATGTCAATGAATATTGACCCTAAAAACGCTCCATAGGCTATAGATGAAATATTGCAAATTTCGCGCGTTCGCGGATTATTTCAAACGTTTTAATAAATGCCATGGCCTTTGTGAATTTCAAACGTTCTCGTATATTAATTTCAGACAAAATGAGCTCTTACAAGTGCTACCACTGCAAGGAAGGCTTCGAAGACGTTACGGTGGTGAGGCAGCATTGCAAAAAAAAATCGCACGCAGAATTAAAATATAGTGTTTTGTGCCGTGTTGGCTGTGGGTACCGCGCTTTATACTATGCATGCACTTTTGAAAAATACTGCCTGACAGATGTGTGATTCTACGGAAGCGTATTAGGGCCACATGAGTTTTTTAAAAATTCAATTTGTCGACTTATTATCTCGATAAATCGAGTTAGTTATCTCGATAAATCGACTTATTATCTCGATAAATCGAGATATTATCTCGATAAATCGAGATATTATCTCGATAAATCGACTTAATATCTCGATAAATGGAGTTAATTATCTCGATAAATCGAGTTAATTATCTCGATAAATCGAGATAGTATCTCGATAAATCGACTTATAAGACTCAGACATTTAAAGTACAAGTAAAATGAATATGCATCGACCATAATATAGGCATTTCATTGGTTTCCTTGTATTGGCAACAATGGGACAAAGAAAATATACTGATCACTCATATTGAAAACTTATGGAGTATATGATTAACAGTCATTACATTAATCTCTGAAATAATACCAAACTATCCAATTGAAGAAGCCGCACAGATTTATAACTTTATGAATATACCTCATTTCATGTTTAATAGCTAAATAATTTCTAAAAAACAAAACAATTATACCATTTTCATTCATGAACATGTTGCATCTTTCTAAGAGATAGTGATATAGGAACTTCACTATAGTATTTAATTCGGTAGTTTGGTCTGTATTATTCAATATTTAATGTTGTAATGATCCATCATATAACCCTATTCAACATAGTGTTCAAACATGAATAATGTGACTCGAAACATATTTCCATTTTACTTGAACTTTAAATGCCCAGGACATAAGTCGATTTATCGAGATAATTAACTCGATTTATCGAGATAACTAACTCGATTTATCGAGATAATAAGTCGATTTATCGAGATATTATCTCGATTTATCGAGATATTAAGTCGATTTATCGAGATAATTACCTCGATTTATCGAGATAAATAACTCGATTTATCGAGATAATAAGTCGATTTATCGAGATAATTAACTCGATTTATCGAGATAACTAACTCGATTTATCGAGATAATAAGTCGATTTATCAAGTTTTTATCTCGATTTATCGAGATATTAAGTCGATTTATCGAGATAATTAAGTCGATTTATCGAGATAATTAACTCGATTTATCAAGATAAATAACTCGATTTATCGAGATAATAAGTCGATTTATCGAGATAATAAGTCGACAAATTGAATTGAAAAAAAACTCATGTGGCCCTAATACGCTTCCGTAGTGATTCTCAAGCAAGGGCGAAAACTATATATCTTTTTGTGTTAAATTTTGTGCAAAGACCATACAGGCACTGAATAACCATAGCCATGCATAATCATGCGCATTACTGAGCTCCACTCCACACATGATTAAATCACCATTATTATAATGATTATATGATCTTAACTATGTTTTCTTTGAAATGATAAATGTTGTGGAATGATATTTTTAGTTTATATTTAGATTTATATTGTGCCAAACATATTTCCACCATGCGCTTCCATATATATGCGCTTCCATATACATGAATATATTAAATTTCAGTTGCATCACTTCAAAATAGCAATAGTGCATGTCATATGCGAAATTTTACTTGATAAATATTTACTGAGCTACTGCGAGTGAGGGCAAATATATACACCAAGTTTTACAACTGTTATGGAAGCCCATAGGTGACATGTGCGGGGAAAAAAAATGGTGTTTTTTAGGTTACCGGACCTATGGTCCGATAACCTATTGCCGTCACGTTGCGTCCGTCGTCCGTCCGTCGTCCGTCGTCCGTCCACAGCTGTATCTTTAAAGTTTACAGGCGGATTTTTCTGAAATTTTGCACAAAAATGCCTAAAAATATTTCAAGAGGGGCTTTTTTCTTAGTTTTTTGATTTTCACATTTTTCTCAAAATGGCGGCCATTTTTGACGAAAAATGGGCAATTTTGGACTTTGGCAGCCATTTTCTCAAAAACTGTCTGATCAGTTTTGAGATTTTTGTTTCAAAAGATTCCCCTTATGTACCTTTATGATGTGTATAAGTTTTGTTGCCCTTGAATCGCCGGTCTCCGTATGGCGGCCATTTTGAATTTTTGACGGGTCGTCGAAAAAAAAATTTTTGCCCCAAATCGCGTTACTATCCATTTTGGGCCATTTCTAGGCAAAAAAAAATTTTTCACCCTTTGAAAAAAAGTTTGGACTTAGAAAATTTTCGGCACTTTTTTCCTTCATAATGGGAGCTGCTGGGACTGTACTCATAGAACGCTTAAAGATAGAGCTTAGATATTGGCACTTTCAAATGGGAAGTCATATATGGCGACTTGTGTGGTGACCTTGAATTTGACCTTGGATGACCTTGAAAGGTCAAAACAGCCATTTTTGGGTCGAAAAATGCCCAAATTTGCAGCTTTTCTGTCTTTTCTCGAAAACTGTCTGATCAGTTTTGAGATTTTCGTTTCAGAAGATTCCCCCTATATACCTTTATGATGTTTATAAGTTTTGTTGCCCTTGAATCGCCGGTCTCCGTGTGGCGGCCATTTTGAATTTTTGACGGGTCGGCGAAAAAAAATTTTTTGTCCCAAATCCCGTTACTATCCATTTTGGGCCATTTCTAGGCAAAAAAAATTTTTTCACCCTCTGAAAAAAATTTTGGACTTGGAAAATTTTCGGCACTTTTTTCCTTCATAATGGGAGCTGCTGGGACTGTACTCATAGAACGCTTAAAGATAGAGCTTAGATATTGGCACTTTCAAATGGGAAGTCATATATGGCGACTTGTGTGGTGACCTCGAATTTGACCTTGGATGACCTTGAAAGGTCAAAACAGCCATTTTTGGGTCGAAAAATGCCCAAATTTGCAGCTTTTCTGTCTTTTCTCGAAAACTGTCTGATCAGTTTTGAGATTTTCGTTTCAGAAGATTCCCCCTATATACCTTTATGATGTTTATAAGTTTTGTTGCCCTTGAATCGCCGGTCTCCGTGTGGCGGCCATTTTGAATTTTTGACGGGTCGGCGAAAAAAAATTTTTTGTCCCAAATCCCGTTACTATCCATTTTGGGCCATTTCTAGGCAAAAAAAATTTTTTCACCCTCTGAAAAAAATTTTGGACTTGGAAAATTTTCGGCACTTTTTTCCTTCATAATGGGAGCTGCTGGGACTGTACTCATAGAACGCTTAAAGATAGAGCTTAGATATTGGCACTTTCAAATGGGAAGTCATATATGGCGACTTGTGTGGTGACCTCGAATTTGACCTTGGATGACCTTGAAAGGTCAAAACAGCCATTTTTGGGTCGAAAAATGCCCAAATTTGCAGCTTTTCTGTCTTTTCTCGAAAACTGTCTGATCAGTTTTGAGATTTTCGTTTCAGAAGATTCCCCCTATATACCTTTATGATGTTTATAAGTTTTGTTGCCCTTGAATCGCCGGTCTCCGTGTGGCGGCCATTTTGAATTTTTGACGGGTCGGCGAAAAAATTTTTTTTGTCCCAAATCCCGTTACTATCCATTTTGGGCCATTTCTAGGCAAAAAAATTTTTTTCACCCTCTGAAAAAAATTTTGGACTTGGAAAATTTTCGGCACTTTTTTCCTTCATAATGGGAGCTGCTGGGACTGTACTCATAGAACGCTTAAAGATAGAGCTTAGATATTGGCACTTTCAAATGGGAAGTCATATATGGCGACTTGTGTGGTGACCTTGAATTTGACCTTTGATGACCTTGAAAGGTCAAAACAGCCATTTTTGGGTGAAAAAATGCCCAAATTTGCCTCTACAGATGAAATGCATGTAGATAGAGCTTCAGTTTGCATTATGAACATATAGGAAGTCATATATGAAACAACTGATGATGACCTTGATTTTGACCTTGGATGACCTTGAGTGCTAAATGTCTGACTTGAAATCTTGAAAGTGGCCTCTGAAGCATAAACTTTTGCACATACAGGTTAGGATTGTGTATAAGCCTGTAAAAGAGTCATGTATAAATGGCACATTTTTTGGTGACCTTGAACTTGACCTTAAAGGGCGAATCTCAAAATCTGAAATTGGCCTCTACACACGGAATACTTGTTGATAAAACTTTTTTTTTTGCCGACTCGGCACTTCCTGTTTGGCCGTATCTCGGAAACGGTGAGTCGTAGAGCGAAACGGAGCTCAATTCCGGCCTTTTGTATTATGAACATACGAAGTCATATGCAGCATACCTGATGGTGACATTGAGATTCACAAAGATGACCTCGACTGGTAAATCTCAAAATCATATGTCACCTACAATGCTTGAAACCAAAATTGTCCGGTAACCTATCTTAGCCCTTGGGCTAATTTTTCTTGTAAAATCCTTGCACGTTCGAATGTAGAAAGTTCAAAGCTACCACGTTCGCACGTGGAAGCATTTAGCGCTATCACGTTCGCACGTGGTAACTTCAAAACTTATCACGTTCGCACGTAGAAAGGTTTTAGGCTTCCACGTTCACACGTAGAAAGTCCAAAGCTATCACGTTCACACGTGGAAACAATATATGCTTTCATGTTCGCACGTAGAAACTTTAAAACCTATCACGTTCGAACGTAGAAAGATGTAGGTTTCCACGTTCACACGTAAGTTTCAAAGCTACCACGTTCACACGTGGAAGCATGTATACCTTTCCACGTTCGCACCTAGAAAGATTTAGGTTTCTACGTTCACACGTAGAAAGATTCAAAGCTACCTCGTTCACACGTGAAAGCATTTGATGCTACCACACCCAAATCTTTGCACGTGCGAACGTGGTAGCTCCTGAAGTTTCCACGTGCGAACGTGGAAGCGGTAAATGCTTCCACGTGTGAACGTGGTAACCTAGGACTTTCCACGTGTGAACGCAATAGCCTAAACTGTTTCCACGTGCGAACGTGATAGTGTTAAATGCTTCCACGTTCGAACGTGCTAGGTTTTTTGGTGGAAAAGACATATACAATGTAATTTTTTTACGCGCATGTCACATATGGGCTTCACTAGTGTTTTATTGCGAAGTTGGCAATTTGGTGTTTCTGTTTTAGGTTGTTAAAACACTGTCCACAACTTAGTACAAGCCCAAGTATGCCAAAATTAGACGGATTAAGCCTGAATTTGTTATCATTATCCATTGATAGTTTCAGGCAGAAGTTGGCATTTTTGGCGTTTCTGTTTTAGGTTGTTAAAACACTGTCCACAACTTAGTACAAGCCCAAGTATGCCAAAATAAGACGGATTAAGCCTAAATTTGTTGTTATTATCCATTATCATCGGGGGGTAAAAACGGGGGGGGGGGGGGGGGGGGTCACACTTTCGTGTTCAACATTATTGGGGGGGGGGGGGGGGGTCATACTTTTATTTTCGATGGGACTGGGGGGGGGGGGGGGGTCGGAGTTTGAAATTGAGTTAATTTGAGAAAATCTGAATAGTAAAATAGTTAGATAATTAGGTGGAAACTATTCACTCAATATCAGTACATGGACTGTTTGGAGAACGCGATGGAATTTCAGAACATTTTCAGTAAAACCATAATCTCACTGAAACCGGATCCCGCAGAGGACCATCCAGGAACATCAACATCGAGAGACGCCGCAATCCGTGTCCATCAGGGCTCAAAATTTATAATTTTATCCAGGAGCCAAAGGCTCTATTTCGCTCCTATTCAACAATTTTTAGGAGCCAATTGGCTCCTAGAAGCATATTTCAATATTACCTTAAACCGATTTTCATCAGCCAATTGGCTCGAGAGCTATATTGCCTGGGAGCAAATCTGAAAGCCTATGGCTACCCATAAGTGGCAATTCTGAGCCCTGATGTGCATTGATCAACGCTCATCACTCAGATTGAAACATTGTCACCAAGAATCAACTTTGGACCTAACGGAGCAGCACTATGTAGCTGAACACGGTGCCAGCAAGGATGAACCCAGATCAGCAGGGTCCTGTCACAAACCAACCACGGATCAGCCAGTCCATACCACCTTGAGCAACATATTATCCCTTACGATGAACCCGAACCAGCATGCCAAAACCACAGACTGGTTTTCCACTCAAAATTTTGTCAACACATGACCCCACTGAGGATATTTTCACACAGAATGGCAAAATAGTCCTGGATTGCCCACGGATGACCCGGGTAGTGATACTGACTCACATGATTTGGATGGTGGTAGAACATTATGAGCCCATCATAGAGCCAACACAGACCTGATTCAAGACTAGAAAAAAAACCAGTTCTGAATGGCCTGATCCACCAATTCTTCCCTGCTCATCAATGATATGTGGAAGAGCCCTGTATTTTTCGCGAGTTCGCTATGGTGTCCAGTCAGTCCGTGAGGGTTTTCATACATTTTTTCCATTCCATCAAAATTTCGGAGTCAAGGAATCAACTGAATCATCTTTGACCTAGGTCTCGAGTGTTTCAAGTGGGCTCCGAAACGATGGCTTGTGTAGTGGAAAAGAATATGCTAGTATCATACAAGTAATAATTGTTGTAATGGCATTCACACTTGAAGCGAAGGAATGGTGGATACACGGAGAGCACAAATCATAATATTCACTGACCTTATAGTATCATAAATTAGCGACAAAAGTCACAATCGTTTCAATAGCAATGTAAATAAAGCGTAAAAAGCATTCAAGTATCATATATATTATGATACTGGTGCGTTGTAATTGTCATCAATTGTGAAGCATAGCCTTATATTCATACATGGGGATTGGGGGGGGGGGGGGTCATACTTTTATTTTGGATCTTGGTGGGGGGGGGGGGTCATAGATTGGTTTTCAATATCGGTGGGGGGGGGTGAAACTTTCAAAACTCATTTCTCGGAAAAACCATCCAACCCCCCCACCCAGTAAATAATGACCGGCCCCTTAGTAGAACACAGCAGCACTGCAGCTGAATACGATGCCAGCTAGGATGATCAACATGCAGGGCACTGTCACAGACTAACAATGGATTACCCGCCCCATACCATGCTGACCAACATCTCATAACATCCAATGACCCCGAACCAGCATGTAAAAATTACAGACCGATTTTCCACTTAACACGTTGCCAACACAGGAATTTCGGCCACTGAGGATAATCCTCGATGAGCTCAGGACTGTCCTGGACCGCCATGAACAAAATATGGGCCTTTCCATCAAGGATTGCAAAATAGTCTGGATCGTCCCGGATGATGCCATAGTGAATCTGATTTACCTAACTTTCTTGGTGGCCAGGACATTGCTAGACAATCGCGGATCATCACGGAACATTATGAACCCATCAGCGAGGCAACACAGAATTGATTCAAGGCCGGGATAGTACCAGTCCAGGATGGCCTGATTCATCAATGATATGTGGAAGAGTTATATAATTTTTCCGAGTTCACTCTGGGGTCCAGTTAGTCCGTATATTTAAAGGAAGAAATAGGATTCATGTTTTTTTTTCATTCCTCCAACAAATTTCCAGTCAGTGAATGAACTGAATGACCTTTAACCGGGTCTCGAGTGTTTCAGGGGGGTTTGGAAATCTGGGGTTTGGAGTGAGAAAAAGATTTCAGTATTCTGGGGAACTTGATCCTAGACATAGATGTCTTGGGGGGTGTTTTGTTTCTTGCCCCCAACATCCAATCAGAGGCTGTCAATACCATAACGATATAATATACCCACAAATAGTAATTGAATCAGTTGTAATGGCAAAAATTCATAATATCCACTGACTTAATAGTGTAAAAAAAAATTGCGACAAAAGTCACAATTGTTTGAATAGAAAGAGGATGAAGTGTAAAAACAGCATTTAAGTATCATATACTGGCTCCTTATAATTGTTACCATTGTGTATTATGGCCTTGTATATATATGTACATGGGTATTGGGGGGGGGGGGGGGTCACACTTTTATTTTTGATCTTGGTGGGGGGGGGGGGGTCAGACATTGTTTTTCGATATCGGTAGGGCGGGCAAACTTTGAAAACTCATTTCTCGGAAAATCCATCCAACCCCCCACCCGATAAATAATGACCGGCCCCTTAGTCAGGGGGGGGGGGGGGGGGGGAGAGGGGGGCAAAGTGGTAAAATTGGGGTAAGCGTGAAAGTGCGTACTCATGCGATTTTATTTAGGGAATGTCAGAGGTGTTTCGGTAACATAAACTGGTGGATGCCACCTTGGCATCTTTGGGCAAGTTTTTTTATGAACTTATGAAGACATGGTGTCATCTGTCACAAAACGACATGGAAAAATGAAGCGATTTTATTCTGAAAACATACAATATCACATAAAACAGCATACCGGGATTTCCCGTAATATGGCCCAGGGCGATCTTTTGGAAAATAGCATCTCACCGAATAAAAATCGAATCCGAATTATGGCCCATGGGCGATCTTTCAGGGGAAAAAAACCGTTTATTCACCAATACATGGCCAAAATACTGAATATATGACGGATATATGTTTTAAAATGGATGCCTATATTGCAGATACCTCAGGCAATAGAGATAGAACGCACACAGACAGAGAAAAATTGTGCATTGGTGCCTCTACATGTAGACTTATACGAAATATACACACCTCGGTGTATGTACCTTGAAAAGGTCTTTTCAATTATCCCAGTGACATATTCAATTGTTCACACCAAATGATATAGTAAAACCTGCACATATAGTGTATAGTATACTGTTTTTACTTGAAACTGTCTGCGGTGCACGTTGCTCCTCACACTGAATTTAGAATTGACGCCCCCATTTCATACATACACTGTAAGCGTGACAGTAACAGAAACAAACACCACCATGGTCACCCCGTTGTTATTTTGAAGCCCCTGTGACAGTTCCTTGTATAAAACTTGACACGTGTTTGATAAAATATACAATGTATATGAATGTTCCATACACCGTTTACATTCTCATCGAAATCCCATCACCAAAAATAAAAATAATATGAGTCAGAATTGTCGCCCATGGGCCATCTTTTGGGATTTTTTCCCCGAAAGATGGCCCATGGGCCATTTTCGGGTGGGCCATATTTCGGAAAACCCCTTTAAAATGATTACTGACGTGCATTCTAATGCATGATATGATATTTAGATGACAAAGTTTGATTATCAAGGATTTATAAAAGAGATATACTGGACCTGTTTCCATGGTTACTGGTGTTGCCATGGAAACTAATGACCATAGATAGAGTCTGGTCCATGTAGAAATTTGATTTGTATTTTTGGGACATGAAACAAAAGGGAATCATGTGAAATTTACAACAGGTTGATATCTCCATTCGCTCCAAAGTTATGATGATTTATTCAAACTATTTCCCGCTAAATTTGATACTTAATTAAATATTATAATGTGTATTGATGACGTCACACCAGTTCAACTGTTTTAAATAGTTATCTTCGGAATCAAAATCTTTCGATACATATACTAGTATTATATTTGAAACATATATTATGACAAAATATATTGTTATGGGGCATGAGAATGAAAAATATACCATAAATACGTGAAGTCGAACATCGCCATGGGAACCATTTCTTAGATACTGCCCATAGCAACGCCGTTGCTAAGGATCTCTAATCATAATCCCGTGGGAATACTTGTTGCATAGCCGGCCCTGCATTTATTTGCTGTTAAGAGACCGGATTCCAGAACGTATCTCGACCAATATATAAATATAATTCTAATATCTTTGGCTACATTTGTTTTGGTATGCTAAATAGGATTCGCCTCACCTCGGCTTTTCTCTATTTACGAATTCCATACAATAATCTAGTCATTAAGCAATGAGCATATGATTTCATGGCAAATTTGCATATATTGTAATATCCTCGAATAAATAGAAAGTCGTTTTGTTTCCACCATTACTAGTCGGGCATGTACGGGGGGTCCCTTTGCACCCCCCCCCCCCCAGGATCCTCCAAAACCAACTTTTTTCTCAAGGTTTTTTAATACTAATAAACATTACATATGTCTCCGGTTGCGCATCCATTGCAAAAATTGGTTTTCGGGCCATTTTTCAAAATGGCCGCCCCGCGAAATCTCGAATTTTGAGATTGCTCCACTTTAGGCTGCATAGGTCTACAAAATAAAATCTTTGTTACCTTTTGCTGCTTATTGTAGGGGCCTTATACATTGTACATGAGAAAACAGTGGTTAGATAAACATTTATAATATTAATATGTCCATAAATCCAAGATGGCCGCCAAATTTAGATAATTTTTCACTAAAATGTCCATAACTTCGGACTGAGTCAACCTAGGATGTTCATTTTGGGGTCTATACCTAGGTTTTCATATACAGGGAATCCATTTAAACCAAAATGAATACAATCAAGCTATTTCTTTTGATGAATGCGTCCAAGATAACCGCCAAATTTAGATAATTTTTCATTAAAATGTCCATAACTTAGGACTGGATCAACCTAGGATGTTCATTTTGGGGTCTATATCTAGGTTTTCATATACAGGGAATCCATTTAGACCAAAATAAATACAATCAAGCTATTTCTTTTGATGCATGTACACCTGCACACATGGTACACGCTACACATTCATTTAGATATCTCTCGAACATAGCGCCCTTGACACCCCTATGGTCTCAATTGTGGATCTTGCTTGGATATTTCTGATAGAGACTTTTAATTATTTGCAATCCCAATAAATCCTTGAACAAATAGAGCTTGATTTGATTAGTTTTGTTAAATAACATGAATCCAAGATGCCTGCTAAACACACCCCGAAAATTCAAGTTCGTAACTAATTGTGCTATACAGATGTGTGATACTTACTTTCAAGGGTATTTTGGTATGTAGATTCCATTTTTGGTGTTATTCTAGCTATATAATATCAATTTAAAATGATAACAGCATCTCATTGTGGATCTTTTTCATCGCATTTTATCACTTTTATGTCGGAAACTATAAAAGTTGTCAATCTTTCGTAATTGTTCTGCCAACATCAGAAATTTAGCTCAATTTTTTTTTTTGCGCTACTGTATGCGAAGGCCTAGATGTATTACAGAAAACCATTCAACTTGCGGTCATTCGCAAAATTAAAATGTAAACTTCATTGAAACGATCAGAAATAATATTCTCGAAAGTGTTGTGATCCTTTTTGAGATGTACATATACACTCAGAATCCCGCGACTTGTACAGGCTTCAATACTGTGCCGTGCAGTTTTCACTACTGACAGTTTCATATTTTCATACAATACAGGGTCTTTTGTCAATTTCCATTTTATATTACATTTCTTGAATGTTTCACGACGATCAGGTTTTGACCGCCGAAAAAATCCAATAGCCTCACGACTGAGCAGTGTTCAATAGCTACAGCCATTCATGTACTGAATAGGCCTAGTATTCATATAGTAAAAATCCCACGCAAACGAAGATGGACACATGGCGTATGTGACATTTAAAAAGATGTGGCCAAAAAGCAACATGTGACTCACAAAATGCATGGGTCCAATGAACTGATAACTTCAAAGACGGTAATTAATTCGGGTTGTTAAAACAAGAAGAGCTTGGCGACAATGCGTGGATGTTTTTCACCAATTTATAAATGATATCGCCAGATGTGAGACACAAAAAGAGCACACAGTCAAATTTATTTTGGCAGACAATCCTAATTGTCTCCGAGAAACGGACATCCGCGCAATCTCCATCGAGCATCTGTTGCTGGTCTGTCGATCAGAGACTGTTGTCCGACAATCGCCGGCTCCGACCAAAGTATCTCTTTGATCTATACTGAATATTCATCGCCCTTAGATATATGTCCCTCTACACTATCAAAGGAATATTCAGAAATGTTCAGAATAACCACGTATAGATATCCCCCCCCCCCCCAAAAAAAAAAAATTAGCCCAAGAGTAAAGGTAGGTTACCGGACAATATATAATAGCTATTTTGTCCCGTGGCCTTGAAAATAAGGTTACGGTCAGATTAAAAGTCACGAGAGTATTCAGCATATATGATCTCCTATACGTTCACAATTGATTACTAAGCTGTAAACTCAGTAAAAAGAGAGATATTAGTCATTGTGTCCTGTGACCTTGAAAATGAGATCAAAAAGTCAAAGGTCATCACAATATTCAGCATATATCCTTTGCTGTATATCCACAATAGAAAGTTTTGAATTTGATAATAAACAAGATATTAGCCGAGTTGTTCTATGAGACCTTGAAAATGAGGTCAAATTCAAGGTCACGACAATACTCAGCATATATCATTTCGAATATGTCCACAATTGATTCCCAATCTGTAAAGTCGAAAATAAGCGAGATATTAGCCAATTCATTCAAAGGTCAAATCCAAGGTCATCACATTATTCGGACTATATCATTTCCTGTACGTCCACAATTTATTCCCAAGCTGTAAATTCGATAATGAGCGAGATGTTAGCCATTTCGTGCCCTGACCTTGAAAATGAGGTCAATGATCAAATCCAAGGTCATCAGAATATTCGGACTATATCATTTCCTATATGTGCACAATTGATTCCGAAGCTGTAAAGTCAATAATAATAATAAGCGAGATATTAGCCATTTTGTGCTCTGAACTTGAAAATAAGATCAACGGTCAAATTCAAGGTCATGACAATAATCACCATATATCATTTCCTATGTGTCTATAATTGAATCCTAGTCTCTATTCTCAATATTAAGTGAGATATTAGGCATAATGTGTCCCATTATAACGCACAGGAGAATTTAACATGAGAAAGTCCCATTTGGGACCCGTCGAGAAAATGAAAATGGCCGCCACATGCAGACCGACGATTCAGGGGCAACGAAACTTATACACATCACAGTGAGAGCAATGTGAGAGCAATCTTTTGAAATAAGAATCTCAAAACTATGTGAACGGTTTTTGAGAAAATGGCTGCCAAAGTCAGAAAAGCGTTTCAAGGGTAACGAAACTGAAATTAACTTATACACGTTACAGAGGTATATATCAAAAGTGTTATGCATCGGTAAGAAAAAACGTTATTGAACATATTTTGAGGAAATGACTATCAGAGTAAAAAATTGGCCATTTTTCGTCGAAAATGGCCGCCATTAAAAAAAAATGTGAAAATCAAAAAGCTAAAAAAAAATACCTCCCTTTCGAAATATTTTTAGGCATTTTAGTGCGAAATTTCAGAAAGATTCAATTGTAAACTTTAAAGATAAAATGTAGACGGGCGACAACAATGGACGCAACGCCACGACAATAGGTTATCGGACCAAAGGTGCGGTAACCTAAAAATTAGCCCAAGGGCTAGAATAGGTTACCAGACAATTTCATATTTAACATAGCAGGTGATATATAACCTGTGCTCTGACCTTGAAAATGAGGTTGAAGGTCACAATCAGTCACTAGAATTTTGAGCATATATCATTTTCTATATTTCCACGATTGATTTCTAAGCTGAAAAGTCTAAAATAAGCGAGATATTAGCCATTTTGAGCAAATGACCTTGAAAATAAGGTCAGAGGTCAAATTCAATGTCATCAGAATTTTCGGCCTAAAAAAATATGTCCAAAATTGATTTCTAAGCGGTAATGTCGATAATAAGCGAGATATTAGCCATTTTCTGCAAATGACCTTGAAAATGAGGTCGAATGTCAAATGCAAGGTCGCCGAAATATTCAGCATATATCATTTCCTATATGTCCACAATTGATTCCTAATCTGTAAAGTTGATAATAAACGAGATATTAACCATTCTGTGCTCTAACCTAGAAAAAGGGGGGCCAAAGGTCAAATTCAAGGTAGTGAGTGACAATATTCAGCATAGGTCATTTCCTATCTGTCCACAATTGATTCTCAAGTTGTAAAGTTGATAGTAAGTGAGATTGTAGTCATTTTGTGCTCTGACCTTGAAAGGTCAAGGTCAAATTCAAGGTCATCAAAATAATCAGTGTATATCATTTTCTATATGTCCACAATTGGTTCTCAAGCTATAAAGTCAATAGAGAAGCAAGATATTAGCCATTTTGTCCTTTGACCTTGTCCACAATTGATTCCTAATCTCTAATATCAATATTAAGCAAGGTATTTTGAAAAATGTTTCCCATGATAAAGCATAGGAGAATTTAACATGCGAAAGTCCCATTTGGGCCGACTTTGGGCCAAAAATGGCCCACTTCTTACGATTCAAGGGCAACGAAACTTCAATTTCAAGGTCGTCAAATTCAAGGTCGCGGGAATATTCAGCATATATCATTTCCTAAATGTCCACAATTGAGTCTTAATCTCCAATCTCAATATTAAATGAGACATTTGGAAAAATGTGTCCCATTATAAAGCATAGGAGAATTTAACATGGGAAAGTCCAATTTGGGACGAGTTTGGGTCAAAATGGCCCACTTCGAGCGATTCAAGGGCAACGAAAATTATACAAGTCACAGGGGTACATATGACGAGTGTTATGCATCAATAAGAAAAATAGTTACTGAACAGATTCTGAAAAAATGGCCGCCAAAGTCCAAAATTGTTTTTTTTTTTTTTTGACAAAAACGGCTGCCATTTTGAAAAAAAAGCCTGAAAATAAAACAAACTAAAAATTAGCCCAAGGGCTAAGAAAGGTTACCGGACAATATACATTTTAGATATTAGCCTTTTGTCCAGTGACCTTGAAAATAAAGTCACTGATAAATTCAAGGCCATGAAATTTTCAACAAATATATCACTTCTAGTATGTCCACAATAAATTCCTCAGCTGTAAAGTCGATAATAAGTGAGACATTAGCCATTCTGTGATGTGACCTTGAAAATGAGGTCAAAGTTCAAGTTCAAGGTTATGAAAATATTCAGTATATATCATTCCTCTATATTCGCAATTGATTCCTATGCTGTAAATGTAAGTACCAATCTATTACCACCAATACAATCAGATTTTGATGATGCCAATAAGAAACGTAAAATACTACACTTTGCAATAGAAACAAACAAAGCCCGACCAAATAGTTTATCCAAAGACACACTGGCGTCTTCAGGGGCAGACAATGTGTTAAATGTAGTTGTTTCTACTGTACACCAGATGGAATTAGTATACAACTGCCCAACAACCTATGAAAATAATTTAGAAATCCGAATCTAACCCCATGGAATAGATACATGACAAGTACAAAAGTACCCAATCACAAGCCCGAAGGCTACTGAGTTGATGGTATCCTCGGGGACAGATTTAACGTCCGCCAGCAGTGACACCGACTCAGTGGTATAAATGTAAGTATCAATCTATTACCACCAATACAATCAAATTTTGATGATGCCAATAAGAAAGGTAAAAAAAAAACATTTTGCAATAGAAACAAAGCCCGACCAAATAGTTTATCCAAAGACACACTGGCGTCATCAGGGGCAGATGTAAAGATGATAATAAGGGACATATTAGCTATTTTGTTCTCTGACCTTGAAAATGAGATCAAAGGTCAAATTCTAGATCACCAAAATATTCAGCATACATCATTTCCTATATGTTCACTATGGACCCCAAAGCTGTAAATTTGATAATAAGCGAGATATAAGCCATTTTGTATTCTGACCTTGAAAATAAAATGACTAACCTTGAAATTTAGGTCAAGGGTCAAATTCAAGGTCACTAGAATATTCAGCATATATCATTTCCTATATGTTCACAATTGATTCCTAAGCTGCAAAGTCGCTAATAAGCAAGATATTGGCCATTTTGTCCTGTGACCTTGAAAATGAGGTCAAAGGTCAAATTCAAGGTCACGAGAATATTCAGCATATATCATTTCCTATATGTTCACAATTGATTCCTAAGCCGTAAAGTCGATAATAAGCGAGATATTAGCAATTTTGTCCTGTGACCTTGGAAATGAGGTCAAAGGTCAAATTCAAGGTCACGAGAATATTCAGCATATATCATTTCCTATATGTTCACAATTGATTCCTAAGCTGTAAAGTCGATAATAAGCGAGATATTAGCCATTTTGTCTTGTGACCTTGAAAATGAGGCCAAAGGTCAAATTCAAGGTCACGAGAATATTCAGCATATATCATTTCTTATATGTTCACAATTGATTTCTAAGCTGTAAAGTCGATAATAAGCGAGATATTAGCCATTTTGTCCTGTGACCTTGAAAATGTGGTCAAAGGTCAAATTCAAGGTCACGAGAATATTCAGCATATATCATTTCCTATATGTCCACAATTGATTCCTAGTCTCTAATCTCAATATTAAGTGAGATATTAGGCTTGATGTGTCCCATTATAAAGCATGGGAAAATTTAACATGGGAAAGTCACATCTGGGCCGAGTTTGGGCCCAAAATGGCCCACTTCGAGTGATTCAAGCGCAACGAAATTTATACATGTCACAGAAGTACATATGAGGAGTGTTATGCATCAATAAGAAAAAAAGTTACTGAACAGATTTTGAGAAAACGACCATCAAAGTCCAAAATTAGCCATTTTCGACGAGAACGGCCGCTATGACCTTGAAACCAAGGTCAGAGGTCAAATTCAAGGTCGCGAGAATATTCAGCATATATCATTTCCTATATGTCCACAATTGATTCTTAGTCTCTAATTTCAATTTTAAGTGAGATATTAGGCTCAATGTGTCCCATTATAAAGCATAGGAGAATTTAACATGGGAAAGTCCCATTTGGGCTGAGTTTGGGCCCAAAATGGCCCACTTCGAGCGATTCAAGGCCAACGAAATTTATACATGTCAAAGGGGTACATAGGAGGAGTGTCATGCATCAATAAGAAAAAAAGTTACTGAACAGATTTTGAGAAAACGACCGTCAAAGTCCAAAATTGGCCATTTTTCGACGAAAAAGGCCGCCATTTTGAAAAAAATGCGAAAATCAAAAAACTAAAAAAAACCTTTCCTGGAAATATTTTTAGGTATTTTTGTGCAAAATTTCATAAATATTCGACCATAAACTTTAAAGATAAAAATGTGAACGGACGACGGACGGACGACGGACGACGGACGCAACGCCACGGCAATAGGTTATCGGACCAAAGGTCCGGTAACCTAAAAATACCTCCCCCTGAAATTATTTTTAGCTTACCGGCCCATAAGGGGCCTACCGGCCCATGAGACGAATTCTTGGGGTTCATCGATGTCGACAATCGCGTCTATAGAGCAGCCTTTCTATCGACGGGATCTGATGGTGTGTCGATAGAACACAGCCAGGCTATCGACGAAGTCTGGGGGTTCGTCGATGTCGACAATCGTGACGATAGCATACAGACCTGTTATCGTCGGAGTCTGGGAGTTCGTCGATGTCGACAATCGTGACGATAGCCCACAGATTTGGTATCGACGAATTCTTGGGGTTCGTCGATGCTGACAATCGCGTTGATAGAGCAGCCTTTCTATCGACGGGATCTGATGGCTCGTCGATGTCGACAATCGTGTCGATAGAACACAGCCAGGCTATCGACGAAGTCTGGGTGTTCGTCGATGTCCACAATCACGTCGATACAGCAGCCTATCTATTGACAAGATCTGATGGCTTGTCGATGTCGACAATCGTGATGACAGCCTACATACCTGTTATTGACGAAGTCTTGGTGTTCGTCGATGTCGACATTCACGTCGATAAAGCAGCTTTTTTATCGACGAGATCTGAAGGCTCGTCGATGTCGACAATCGTGACGATAGCCCACAGACCTGTTATGTACAGAGTTTGGGGGTTCGTCAATGTCGACAATCGCGTCGATACGGCAGCTTTTCTATTGACAAGATCTGTATGACTCGTCGATGTCGACATTCACGCCAGTAGCCCACAGACTTGGTATCGACAAAGTCTGGTTGCACATTGATGTTGACAATAGCGTCGATGGACCACAAACCTGCTACTGGTATCTCGTTGCTATGATTTCTATATCAAAAGTTGCCAGCACTGATTGATGTTAGTCTTTCAATGAGCTAGCATCATCATTAATAAATGTTTTTACCCTTTCCAACAGCGATATCTTATGTACCATACTAGAATTCCACCAGAAAGATTGTATTTTTCGAAACAATGTCCAATAACTACTGCCTTTTGTTATTTCCAAAAATATTTGTCTGCAAAAGTCTGCTGGTGGCATAATTTGCAGGTGCAAGCCAAGGTATGAGCAGGTCATCTCCTACATGATATTCAATAACAAACTTGTGTGCATTGAAGTGAGACATTTGAAGTGAGAAAATGAAGTGATGTCTCTGAGCCCTTTTCAACTTGAAACAAAATATGACATAAAATATTACTTGGTTTTGGACCCCATCAAAGGATTAAGTGTATTTGGCCATTCAATGCTCTCAAATTTATAGAAGGTGGAGGGCATGAAGTGCTTTTATTGAGAACAGGTGGGTTGGCTATAGAGTGAATACACTGCTCGCGACATGGGGCCCCAGAAGTTAAAGCTACTCCCCGGTGTAATTTATCTTGAAAACACTTCCTCCTCTCTCTTTTTCCCTTTTTCCTTCTTTTTTCTTCTTCTCTTTTTCTTTCTATTTTTTGGAGGGGGGGGGCGGGCCCCCTAAACCCGCCCCTGCTTGGGGATAAAAGCGCGCCCCTCAAGGACTTTGCAGCATTGTCTGACTGGGCGTCTTAGCTGACACTACCACGGTCCTGTCTCTTGCCAACTTCTCAAGTTCAATAGTCCAAGACTCCCGATCGCCAGACTCATCATTCAGTTGATTTCAGCCGCTACATCAGGGTGAGTCCCTTGCTCAATATTTGCTTTGTGTCTAAGGTGTGAATTTCCAACTTAGTTTTCCCTCCCGTGGGATTACTTGTTGCATAGTCGGTCCTGCATTCATTTGCTGTTAAGAGACCGGATTCCAGAACGTGTCATTGAGTATCACGACCAATATAAATAATTCTAATATCAATTGGCTACATTTGCTTTGATACGCTAAATAGGATTCACCTCAACCCGGTTTGTTTTTTCTCTATTTACGAATTCCATCAATAATCTAGTCGTTTATATTCCTTTTGTATATTAAATACAATATGCAATTGTCATTATGGAAATACAAATTGACACGGCAACATACCGTATTGGTCCCAATAGTAGCACGGTGAGCCAAAGCAAGAACCTCCTGCAGAAGCGCGCGCACAAA
Source organism: Terebella lapidaria (assembly GCA_949152475.1). Taxonomy (NCBI): domain Eukaryota; kingdom Metazoa; phylum Annelida; class Polychaeta; order Terebellida; family Terebellidae; genus Terebella; species Terebella lapidaria. The sequence goes on from OX424555.1 coordinate 78,644,144, forward strand.
TGAGGTCAAACTTGAGGTCAAATTTAAGAAAATTACTTTTTAATATACCTACTTATAACATTCAATCCACTTTATTATGCTTCAAATAACATAAATATGTGGATTGGAACACTCCAAAATCTTATCAGAGAGATACATGTATGAAGTGAATTACAAGGTTACAAAAACTGAACATTTTTGGGGAAAAGAGGTGGCGCTCTGCTATTAGAGCACGCACCACTATTAGGACCAAACCGTAATACTTATTTTGAGTGGTGCATATACGTGAAGGGAGTCTCCCTTCACTCTATAGCTACATGTACACTCAGGATGCCCGCGCCTTGTACAGGCTTCAGCGGGCTATTAGTATTCGGCGGGCGCGGGCACGGACGCGGGTATGGCGAGGATGGCGGGCACAGGCACGGTAAAACGCGGCAGTGAGCGGCCGTGTTGGTCTCCTCAGCTATAGTCAATGCGAATCACACACAAATGGATGGCTCGTTTCCCGGCTCGCACTAGAAGTTGCTATTTTTTGGCATCTGGATGCAGGCTGAGTGGCCTCGGTAGCAAAACAAAGCCGACTGGGTCCTACAAATATTTTGCAAATTTGGGTAAAAAATGTCGGGATATCAACAGTTGCACACTGTTTTTGACTAGATTAATTTCCAAGGAATGTCCAAGATGATACCAAGGATACATTACCTTTTATAAATGTATATTAATATTATTGTACTTATAGCATATCATTAGATATAGGTAACAATTCACGGTGTGAAAAATACTGAAATTTGGCTAGGATCATTAAGATCTACTGATTTTTGTTAAGATCATTCACCGCATTTATTTCTAAATGTTTCGCACAACTAGTACTGCAAATAATATACTAGTGAATGACGTCAAAGTTTATCCTGACGTCAGTAGGCCCATTTGAATTTGCGAAACACACACATTCTGTTTTCCAATCATTGCACCACTGCAATTAATTCCTGTGTATCTGAGACACATATATCTATGCATGGTCTCCAATGTGTTCATGCTACCTCAAGACTCATGTATAGGCTAGAATTAAACACAGTTTTTGACATTAGAGCGTTGGGGGCGAAGCCCCCAACTCTCTACATGTCTATGTGCTGACTTTTTTATGGAGGTTTCGTGCCAACCTATCGACGCCCATTTTCGCATGTAAACCTTTGTACACCTACTTCAAATGAGGATTTTCTTCGTCCTTGACATAAAATCTCTCGATTTGATGGCAAGCCTTGAATGTTCCACAGATATATATTGCAAAAATGAGAAAATTACGTCAAAATGGCGGAGCCGATGGAAATTCACGTTCCCAGAATGCAAAGCAAATTTTACCGCAATGACGCGTACTTTGGAACGCACAATTTTCTGTGCAGCATTTTGTGCATGCATGTACATGTAACCTTGCGTGTGGCCTTCTTTGGCGTCATGAAATAAACACAACGATTCGTCTGCGGTACCACGACTACATTTACCGTAATTGGACATATTTTATCACATGACAAAGTGTTCCATGCGGCTGGGTTGCGAAACCTTTTTATTTGAAACTGGTCTTTTAATTTGCTCAGTATGCATGTGTTATCTATATCATGATATCAGATGCAGATATTCCTCATAGTTTCCAATATTTTAAGGATATTTTATTCAGGTTCAATATCATTTTATCAGGCGTTTTATGTTTACTCATAGGAATATGATTGAAGTAGGCCTATTTGTTTCATCATAATATACGGGAATGAATTGGAATCATGTGGGACATGATATGTTTCAATTTCCTTTTTTTGTGAGGGGGGGGGGGGGGGGGAACGTTGTGTAAGATATATTCAGGTCTCGTGGTGCTGATGGTGTGCTCGAGCTCTAATGTCGTCTCCCGCAGTTAGTTGCATTTTCTTGTTTAAACGCATGTCCATAGAACGCACACGGAGCTATAACTATGGATGCACGTATTCTCTCAGAGTCATCTGCAAAATTACTATGTTGCACATTGCTGTATACAGTAATTTCTGGACCAGTTACTAGTATACAGTATCATGAGGCTACCGCTCCCAGGGGCGTCTGATATGTGATCACTAGGGTCATTTATTACCCTGGAACAGAAGACGGGCCGGGGTGGCTGTAAATTGTTACTCGTGGGTCATAAACGACAGTGTAGTCAGGATCATCAGGATAGCTACTCGTGATCATAGACATGTTTGTCTAGTGCCACGAGTCCGAAAATAACGTCCGTTTCACTCTACGACGCACTGTTTCCGAGATATCAACGAAAACGAAACTGTCGACTCGGCGAAAAAATTTCAGGTGGAGGTCAAAGTTCATCCATAATACCCCTCAGACATGTTTGTCTAGTCCCACGTGTACGAAAATAACGTCCGTCTCGCTCTACGACGCACCGTTTCCGAGATATCGACGAAAACGAAATATGCCGACTCGGCAGAAAAATTCAAGGTCAAGGTCAAAGGTCATCCTTGATACCCGTTAGACATGTTTGTCTAGGGCGACGAGTCCGTATATAATGTCCGTTTCGCTCTACGACGCACCGTTTCCGAGATATCGACGAAAACGAAAAATGCCGACTCGGTGAAAAACTTCTAGGTGAAGGTCAAAGTTCATCCATAATACGAGTCCGAAAATAACGTTCCCTTAGACATGTTTGTCTAGTGCCTCGAGTGCGAAAATAACGTCCGTTTCACTCTACGACGCACCGTTTCCGAGATATCGACGAAAACGAAAAATGCCGACTCGGCAGAAAAAATTCAAGGTCAAGGTCGAAGGTCATCCTTAATACCCCTTAGACATGTTTGTCTAGGGCGACGAGTCCGAAAATAACGTCCGTTTCGCTCTACGACGCACCGTTTCCGAGATATCGATGAAAATGAAAAATGCCGACTCGGCAGAAAAATTCAAGATCAAGGGCAAAGGTCATCCTTAGTACCCCTTAGACATGTTTATCTAGGGCGACGAGTCCGAAAATAACGTCCGTTTCGTTCTACGACGCACCGTTTCCGAGATATCGACGAAAACGAAAAATGCCGACTCGGCGAAAAAAATTCAGGTGAAGGTCAAAATTCATCCATAATACCCCTTAGACATGTTTTCTAGTGCCACGAGTCCGAAAATAACGTCCGTTTTGCTCTATGACGCACCGTTTCCGAGATATCGATGAAAACGAAAAATGCCGACTCGACTCCTTAGACATGTTTTCTAGTGCCACGAGTCCGAAAATAACGTCCGTTTTGCTCTATGATGCACCGTTTCCGAGATATCGATGAAAACGAAAAATGCCGACTCGGCAGAAAAATTCAAGGTCAAGGTCAAAGGTCATCCTTAATACCCCTTAGACATGTTTGTCTAGGGCGACGAGTCCGAAAAAAACGTCCGTTTCGCTCTACAATGCACCGTTTCCAAGATTTGCAGGAAACCTCAATGATGACTGGGCGAATACTATTCCGACCTCTAGGTCAAATGTCGTTTGACGGATTGATCTCAAAATCAATAGGGTTCTTCCCTATCGATATATGAACCTCCGTGCAAAGTTCTGCAGCCATTGCCTACATACTTTTTGAGTTATCGAGTGGAAACAAAGTAAAAAAAACCCCATTGATTTCATCCTCACGGACCTCACGGACCTCGGATCCGGCTGAAAAACAATAGGGTTCTTCCGCATAATATGTCTGACCAATGCTGAAAATTTGGCGAAGATATATCGAGGCAAACTAAAGTTATCGGTCGGAAACCAAAACGGCGGGAAAAAAAAAAAAAGGAAAAAAAAAATTCCGAATGCTGTTTACAAACTAGCTACGCCCACGCTCAAAATACATTCACGATCCTTTATTCCGTGATTGTTTACCTCCTGTGATATGAGAGCAAAACCCGTTTTGCGCAAGACACGCCCACATTTCTTGGTAATTTCTGAAATGTGTCAAAGGCAATGGCAGTGTAGTGGTTCTAAATTGAGTGTTTATCCGACTTATGAACTGGAAATAACGATGTTCTCGCTTCAACTGTGAAATTGTGTCCGTGGGTTCGAAGAAGTTGTCCCTATCTTGAATTATCGCTCACAACTTTTACACACGAGGTAATCCATGTTTCATTTCAGGGACAGTTCTTTATGATCATGTTGACCCAAGTACCATACGCTGCACCTTAATACTACTCGTCCACTAATGAATGACATTTAATCCGTCTGTCACCTTTTTAATCCTTATTGAATATAGAGGAAGGCGCAGGATCTGATACTTGGACCATTATGTTTTCGCCGTATACATAGACACATAGACTTGCATAGACTCACAGTCGTCAACGTGCGCACAGGATTCCCGTAGCGGAGTTACAGGAAGCCTGCAAAAAACAACAACATAATCTAAGAAAATTGAAGGTAGGTGGGTATTTTTGGTTGGAAACACATCCCAAACGAGGTTTCCAGCAAAGCGACTTAGCAGATAGACTAACATAAAGTTATTCTTTTGGGTGGTAGTTTCATTTGTTGTTGACACCTTCGTTATTATTAACTGTAAACACATGAAGTGAGATTATTCCTCAATTATCGTCCGATTGCCCCTTTGTCTACATGAAATCACCATATAATGGAACTTTTGCCCACTGCTACTGTGTATGGGGGTTGATTGGTTCACAGTTGAACAAATTCATCAGTTAATGGGAGGTGACACTCGTCTGTTTGTGTTTGTCAAGCAATTGTTCATCGTAGCACACACGAGATATGTGCTGCAGGATTCATGTAACAGGCGCCGAAGTATTCATGTAACAGGCGCTTCAGTATTCAAGTAACACTGGATGTAAAATTGCCCTAAAATTTCTCTTTCCACTAAATTAACTTTGTACACATCAATATAAACACATACGAAGGTCAGATTCATGGATTGTGCATTGTACTGGAAAAGTACAAGCATATAGGCTGCATTATTCCTGGTGTGTTGCATGGACCTAACCTATCTGACGATAATTGAGGGATCATCTCATTTCATGTGTTTATAGTTAATAATAACGAAGGTGTCAACAACAAACGAAACTACCACGCAAAAGAATATCATTTTGTTAGTCTATCTGCTCAGTCCCTTTGCTGGAAACCTCGTTTGGGATGTGTTTCCAACCAAAGATACCCACCTACCATCAATTTTCTCAGATTATGTTGTTGCTTTTTGCAGGCTTCCTGTAACTCCGCTACAGGAATCCTGTGCGCACGTTGACGACTGTGAGACTGGCCTATGTTTAAAACAGACGCATTAAAAGGCTGTGGAATTACGTTATGAGTGTCACAATGTCAAAAAACTCGTTTACACTGTTTTCTGCTAATATATTTGTGATGCTAAATGGTATCATGTTAGTAGATCTATAAATTTTCAGGAGCACATGTACAATTTAGTGGGCAATCTTGTTTCTCTATGATAATCAATGACAATGATGAGTTTATCAGTGGCACAAAATGATATATACAGATAAAAAGAAAATCTGGTGTGTAATAAAGAACATTTTTCTATCATAACCAATTGTCATTACGGATCCTAAGTATGGGAAATTAGTTGGTAATGAAATTGCCCACGTTATTGTACATCATACCCACTTTGGATTTTTCACCCGGGGATAAAACAGCATTTTTCTGGAGATTTCTGCTCAAGAAACTCAAGGCCATGCGATCAGCCACATGTAACCAGTTATTAACCAATCAGGGTGCATGTATTCCCTTACCTATGATTATTCCCGGCCCCTCAGGGCCGGGTATATGTGATTGTCGTTGACCTCACCCTATGTATTTCCTTCTTCCGACTTCTCCATACGACTCTCTCACATTCAGCATACACTGGTGTTGGTTTCGCGAATTTGAAATAGAAGCCGATATATTCTGTTAAGCTGATACAAAAACACTGCTAATAATGATGTTGAAACAACAATCATCATATGGCAATGGAAACTAATGTTTTAAATTAGATTGCATGTCGAATGCGCAAGTGCAATTTCCGATTATCCTGCCAGTTATCTTAGAACTCACAAAGTATGACCGCTCCAATTGTGTGGTTATAATTACTGTAATTACTTATAATACTACGCCAAGAAGTAACCACCAGAAATATGTTGTATTGCAGGGGTTGACAAGGACGAATTACTTTTGAGCATTTTAGACAATAGTTTAAAATACTCATTCCGAATTATTTCGATTATGCTGAGCTTATCAAGCTATTTCTCTCGAGACGACCAGGGACTATTTGTCGCAGCGCATGTGCATGTGTATGTGATCTATGAATCTAGGCAGAGTGTAGGCAGAGTAGGTCCCTAACATTCAGAGCGGAGCTCCACATCGTTTGGACTGCCAGAGAGTGTACACTCTGGCTTCAATGGCTCGACTGCCCGCATATATGCAACTCCTGAATGACCCCACCCCTTACCTCCCCCCTACCGCTCGAAACACCCATACTTCATCTGGGTGTCAAACGGCAAATTCTTGCAGAATTTCAGATCTCTACTCGAGAATTGAAAAAGCTGCCAATCTACCCCAATGTTAAATTTCAGTCTCAATTTTGTATATATGCCCAGCTAGGGGCCTAGTGTGCAGGAACTACATATTTATTCATTGTAATAGGCCTGCACGTATATCAAATCCTGCCACCTGTTTATGAATATTTTAAAGGGAGTGAAAATTGTTTTATCATTCATGATAGGCTGTTATGTCCTATCGATATTTTCTTGCATATCTTCGGGAAGGGGTTAGACCTGATTGTGGAAAGTGTTAAATAAAGGCGCTTTGTGTGTACCTATAGTGATGTTTACAGGATATTGGTAATGCTGCATGTTAAACTAGAAGGTAGATTCTGGGGCGACTTATGGAACTGGAATTCAGTAGGATTATTTTAACAGAGCAGCCGACGGCACTGGCGATCTGACAAGGATACGGTACATCTAAACAGACTTGGGGAGATAACTTGGCTGAGGACGTACACAATATCCCGCATCAGTTACTTTGATGTGACTGATTGTCTGACTTTCTATATCAACTGGGTTCAAGTATCATACACTGCGCCTTCCTCTAAATTCAATAAGGATTAAAAAGGTGACAGACGGATTAAATGGCATTCATTTAGTGGACGAGTAGTATTAAGGCGCAGTGTATGATACTTGGGCCATGAAGGGCATAAATATTGGTGCGACTTATTCATATGGAAATAAGCTGTTCAACCAGGTTTTATGGGATAACTTCTTACAATGTGAACTCGACAATCAGCATTGTGAGTCCATGGAAAACATGCACACATAAAAGGGCCGGGTTTTCTGCCATGTTTTTCTAAAAACATGGCGTTATACTTGTTTTATTATTGTTTATAGTTACTGCATTGTTTACATCTGTTTTTCACAGATTTCCCCAAAAGTATGTGTCAGTGAAGGATGATTGAAGTCTTCAGCATCAGGGAGTGAAATCCACATCACACAAATGGCTCGAGTCATCCACATCAAAACCCTGACTGTAACTGCTGCCAAAATAATTCTTGTAATATTATGCTATTGTTCAGTGTCAATCACGCTTGTTTTTGCAAACAAACATTTGGTTGGTGATCGTAATTCGGTGAACAACCTGTCTCTGTTTGTTGTATGGTTCCAGTGCATGATCACTGTGTGTTTCATCACAAGTGTTAACACAATCAAAGCATTATGTATGTGGGAATGGAAACCACTGGCAGTCAGCAGGAAGGGTCTACTAGCCAGGCCAGTATTACGAATGACATGCACGTTCGTCTGCATGCTGGCTTTCAACAATCTCTGCCTGCGTCACGTCGATGTGTCCTTCTATCAAGTTGCCAGATCACTGACAATAATCTTCGTTGTTGTGTTCTCCATCATGATTTTGAAGCGGGCTGTCTCCTGGAGGATTATAGTATGTTGTGTCATAGTTGCAGGTGGATTTTTCCTGGGAGTCGACCAGGAGAAATTTTTCGGTAACTTATCTGTCAAAGGAGTGCTGTATGGGATAGCTTCCAGTCTCTTCGTTGCCATCAATGGAATTTTTACCAAACAGGCTTTGGATTCAGTTGATGGAGATTCATTCAAGCTGACATTATACAGTAACATGAATGCATCTATATTGTTTATACCGGTGGTTTTCCTGACCGGCCAGTTCAAAGAAGCACAGTTATCTCTGCCACAGCAGGACAGTACTTTCTGGATCTTCCTCTGTACCACAGGGATCCTCTGTTTCTTCATTGCCTGGATTGGAAGCATACAGATCAATATCACCTCACCATTGACCCACACAATCATTGCCAACAGCAAAGCGATCCTGCAAACTGTGATAGCTGTGTTGTATTATGATGAGAGCAAATCAACGCTGTGGTGGATAAGCAACATCATGGTGGTCGGAGGAGCGTTTTCATACACCCTCGTCAAAATGCAGGAGGAGGCATCAAAAGTTGTACTGCTTTCCCCGAAAATGAGCCAAGATCAAATGGAAAAGGGACAGAACATCGAAATTCAATCTCTTGAAAAAGAACTGAATGAAAATGTCAGAAAAACACCAAATGGTCTCAAAATTTAGTATTGTCGGCTAGATGACATACATGTACATATTACTTCCATTAAATATAATATATTTGAAGAAATATTTGCAGAATTAAAAAAGGGCTGAAAAGTGTATTTGTCACTCAACTGATAGGCATAACTGAACAAATTGTCACATGGTACAAAGTAAATGCACCAGGACGGTACTGGTATCCATACATTTGCATATATTTATTGTTGTTACCAACTTCCTTGTTTTGAACTTTTGATAGTATATATAGTTGTATACCAATGTCTTTCTATGTGAAACACTATGTGATGAATATACACAGGTGATACTGGTCACAAAATTACTTATGTATATTTTGATACTCATATATTATTGAGATCTGAAATTGCTCATGAGTCTAAATTATTTAATACTTTTCGCCTTTCGATGTATCAGTTTTTAGGTTACCGGACCTATGGTCCGATAACCTATTGCCGTCACGTTGCGTCCGTCGTCCGTCCGTCGTCCGTCGTCCGGCGTCCGTCGTCCGTCCACAGCTGTATCTTTAAAGTTTACAGGCGGATTTTTCTGAAATTTTGCACAAAAATGCCTAAAAATATTTCAAGAGGGGGTTTTTTTTTAGTTTTTTGATTTTCGCATTTTTCTCAAAATGGCGGCCATTTTTGACGAAAAATGGCCAATTTTGGACTTTGGCGGCCATTTTCTCAAAAACTGTCTGATCAGTTTTGAGATTTTTGTTTCAAAAGATTCCCCTTATGTACCTTTATGATGTGTATAAGTTTTGTTGCCCTTGAATCGCCGGTCTCTGTGTGGCGGCCATTTTGAATTTTTGACGGGTCGGCGAAAAAAAATTTTTTTGCCCCAAATCGCGTTACTATCCATTTCGGGCCATTTCTAGGCAAAAAAAAATTTTTCACCCTTTGAAAAAAATTTTAGACAAAAAATTTTCGGCACTTTTTTCCTTCATAATGGGAGCTGCCCGGACTGTACTCATAGAACGCTTAAAGATAGAGCTTAGATATTGGCACTTTCAAATGGGAAGTCATATATGGCGACTTGTGTGGTGACCTTGAATTTGACCTTGGATGACCTTGAAAGGTCAAAATAGCCATTTTTGGGTCGAAAAATGCCCAAATTTGCAGCTTTTCTGTCTTTTCTCGAAAACTGTCTGATCAGTTTTGAGATTTTCGTTTTCAGAAGATTCCCCTTATGTACCTTTATGATGTGTATAAGTTTTGTTGCCCTTGAATCGCCGGTCTCCGTGTGGCGGCCATTTTGAATTTTTGACTGGTCGGCGAAAAAATTTTTTTTTGCCCCAAATCGCGTTACTATCCATTTCGGGCCATTTCTAGGCAAAAAAAAATTTTTCACCCTTTGAAAAAAATTTTGGACTTGGAAAATTTTCGGCACTTTTTTCCTTCATAATGGGAGCTGCCCGGACTGTACTCATAGAACGCTTAAAGATAGAGCTTAGATATTGGCACTTTCAAATGGGAAGTCATATATGGCGACTTGTGTGGTGACCTTGAATTTGACCTTGGATGACCTTGAAAGGTCAAAATAGCCATTTTTAGGTCGAAAAATGCCCAAATTTGCAGCTTTTCTGTCTTTTTTCGAAAACTGTCTGATCAGTTTTGAGATTTTCGTTTCAGAAGATTCCCTCTATGTACCTTTATGATGTGTATAAGTTTTGTTGCCCTTGAATCGCTGGTCTCCGTGTGGCGGCCATTTTGAATTTTTGACGGGTCGACGAAAAAAAAATTTTTTGCCCCAAATTGCGTTACTATCCATTTTGGGCCATTTCTAGGCAAACAAATTTTTTTCACCCTTTGAAAAAAATTTGGGACTGAAAATTTTCGGCACTTTTTTCCTTCATAATGGGAGCTGCCTAGACTGTACTCATAGAATACTTGAAGATAGAGCTTAGAAATTAGCACTTTCAAATGGGAAGTCATATATGAAGACTTGTGTGGTGACCTTGAATTTGACCTTGGATGACCTTGAAATGTCAAAACAGCCATTTTTGAGTCGAAAAATGCCCAAATTTGCACCTTGTTTGTCTTTAATCGAAAACTGTCTGATCACTTTTGAGATTTTTATTTCAAAACATAGTAATTGGGGTTTTTGACATGATGTGTATAAATATGTATATAGTGTATAAAGTGCCTTGAATTGCTCAAAAGGCTAGAAATTTAGGCTGAATAGGCCCCAAATTAAATTTTTGGTCGTTTTCCTTCAAATTTATCTGATCAGTTTTGAGATTTTTGTTATAAAACATGCTAATTGGGGTCCCTGACATTGTGTATAAAGATGGAGTGCTTTGAATTGCTTAAAAGGCCCCTTGAGTGTGTAAATTGGCCTCTACAGCCAAAAAATTTTTGTAGGTATAGCTGGAATTGGAAGTCATATACATGTATACCACATATATATGTGGCTTTTTTGGGTGACGTTGAACTTGACGTCAGATGACATTGAGTGCTATATCTCAGTGTCACGTCCAACAAGAAATGTGTAAATTTCGTTTATAGACAAAAGACTTGTAGATAGACCTTGTATTTGTATTTTGAACATACATGAATACAAGGTTATATGCTGCACACTTAATGATGACATTGAAGTTCACGAAGATGATTGGTTTATCTTAACGTCATATCTCACCTGTCCTGTTTCAACTAAAGTTGTCCGGTAACCTATCTTAGCCCTTGGGCTAATTTTTATGATGAAAGATCTGGAAAATATGTATACATGTACTATGTAGTATAATGCACAAGGACGAGGGCTTCTTGCCAATAGTAACCAGGTGCTTGAAGGACATGAGGCCACTATTGGTGAGAGACCCGCATCTGCATGCATTATCTGACTGCAGGAGATTCCTATTCACAGAAATATTAACATGTAACTATGTTAAATTCTAACCAATCAACAACAAAGGAAATGGCCCCAACCATATTAATATGAAATGATTAAGTACAGATTAGTGTTCTACACAGTGATGAAAACCTACTTGTAATGAAAGAGTTCAGTTCATTGATGAATATTTGGGGTTTAACCTGTGGTGATCCTAATACCTTCCAAGCAGTGTGTCTCTTGTATTGCAAGTTGCAAAATTTTGTTCATAAATATATTTCTGTGCAATTTCAGTTCACCTACATCATGTATTATAACGTGTATACACTCTGTATTGAGAATGTCTTGACACCTGTATGAACTAGAGAAGTTGTCTTTACACACATGGTAACTTGTTTGTACTTGTTAGTAATTGTATCCCCCGAACAAAGTTCGGCGGATACTATGGATTTGGCTTCGTCGTCCGCGTCCGCGTCCGCGTCCGCGCCCGCGTCCGCGTCCGTGTCCGCAGAGATTTTCTTGTGAACGCGCTACAGGCCGCAATTCTCATCCGATCACCATTATTTTTTGCAGGCACATATATAATGGTAAGATCCCGACACCAATCGATTTTGGTTGCCGTGGCAACTGAATTGGTCGTTTGGGGACACATTTTGCGTTGAAAACAGCCTGTTTGAGACACATGGCTTGTGAACGCACTATAGGCCGCAATTCTCACCCGATCACCATTATTTTTCGCAGGCACATATATTATGGTAAGATCCCGACACCAATCGATTTTGGTTGCCGTGGCAACTGAATTGGTCGTTTGGGGACACATTTTGCATTGAAAACAGCCTGTTTGAGACACATGGCTTGTGAACGCTCTACAGATGGCAATTTTTGACGAATCTCGATAATATTTGGAAGTGTTGTTGGGAAGGGCTGTCACACGAAACTAATCGTTTTTTAGAATGATCATATACATATTAATATGTTAACAGCCTAACTTATTACAGAATTTTGAAATATCCATTTTGACATGTACGATCATTCCAATAGCCTGTACAGTGGAAGGTAATGACACTGGTTTCTTGTTCAGAATGGAGAACTGAAGTTTTCAGTGAAAACAGGACAATTTTACTGAATAAGTTAACATTAGTTCTATTAGTTAAGTCTATTATTGTCCACAATAAAAATAGTTAAGACGAGAAACGTTTATTATTAAGCTCAACAAGGTAAAGGTTTTGTCCAGTACAAATTTCATGGGTGTAACTGAATAAGTTAACATTATTTTTAATAGTTAAGTCTATTATTGACCACAATAAAAATAGTTAAGACAAGAAATATTTATTATTAACCTCAACAAGGTAAATGTTTTGTCCAGTACAAATTTCATTGGTGTAACTGAATAAGTTAACATTATTTTCACTAGTTAAGTCTATTATTGAGCACAATAAAAATAGTTAAGTCTATTATTGACCACAATAAAAATAGTTAAGATGAGAAATATTTATTATTAAGCTCAACAAGGTGAAAGTATGTCCAGTACAGATTTCATGGGTGTACTGAATAAGTTAACATTATTTTTACTAGTTTAATCTATTATTGACTACAATAAAAATAGTTAAGACAAGAAATATTTATCATTGGGCTCAACAAGGTAAAGATTCTGTCCAGTAGACATTTTATGTCTGTAACCAAATAAGTTAACATTTTTTTTGCTAGTTAAGTCTATTATTGACCTCAATAAAAATAGTTAAGATGAGAAACAATTATTATTGAGCTCAACAAGGTTAAGGTTTTGTCCGGTAGAAATTTCTGGGTGTAACCGAATAAGTTAACTTTATTTTTACATGTTAAGTCTATTATTGACGACAATGAAAATAGTTAAGACAAGAAATATTTATTATTGGGCTCAACAAGGTGAAGGCTTTGTCCAGTAGAGATTTTATGGCTGTGACCAAATAAGTCAACATTATTTTTTTGCTAGTTAAGTCTATTATTGATCACAATAGCTTTTTATGAAAACATTGATCAACTTTTACTTTGAATTTCAACTTGAGACCATGTTTGGCTCAAATTATGAGTTTAAATATAACTTATGGTGAAAAATTCAATCTGGCTCCAATTTTGTCATCTTGAAATGCAGTTTTGGTCAACTTTTACTTTGAATTTCAACTTGAAAGCATGTTTGGCACATATTATGAGTCGAAATATAACTTATGGTGAAAAGTTCGATTTGGCTCCATTTTCGTCATCTTGAAATGCAGTTTTGGTCAATTTTTAGTTTGAATTTCAACTTGAAACCAAGTTTGGCACATATTATGAGTTAAAATATAACTTATGATGAAAAGTTCGATCTGGCTCCAATTTCTTCATCTTGAAATGCAGTTTTGGTAAACTTTTAGCTTGAATTTCAACTTGAAACCAAGTTTGGCACATATTATGAGTTAAAATATAACTTATGACGAAAAGTTCTATCTGGCTCCAATTTCGTCATCTTGAAATGCAGTTTTGGTCAACTTTTACATTGAATTTCAACTTAATACCAAGTTTGGCACATATTATGAGTTGAAATATAACTCATGGCGAAAAGTTTGATCTGGGTCCAATTTTGTCATCTTGAAATGCAGTTTTGATTACCTTTTACTTTGAATTTCAACTTGAAACCATGTTTGGCACATACATGTATTATGGATCGAAATATAACTTATGGTGAGAAGTTCAATCTAGCTCCAATTTTGTCATCTTGAAATGCGTTTTTGGTCAAATTTTACTTTGAATTTCAACTTGGAACCAAGTTTGTAAAAGTTTCTGAGTTGAAATATAAATAGGTGAAAAGATTGATCTATCTGTATTTTCGTTATTTTATCAAACATGTCGAATGGAAATTCATATAAAGAGATTTCAGTGGTGATTTTGAATTCGACCTTCAATAACCTCGGAAAATCAGTGCAGCAATTTTGGTGGGGAAAAGAAAACAGTTGTGACTTGAGATTTAACATTTCTCTGGTAATCTTTTTTAGCCCTTACTCTAGTTTTTCACAATTGACAGTGATATATTTGGGGCAACAGAGATGATAGGGCTACGGGGGATACACCCAAGCGGTCGTAGGCGACCGGAAGCGTCTAGTTTGTACAAGAAATTGGTGCTTTCAGAGGAAGTACATGATCTGACTTGAGTTTACCATTCAGACTGTACTTTGTAGAGTGTAGAGTTACTGCTATGTTGATCTCTACGTACTATATTGTATTGTTATAACCCCATTCATTCCATATATTAGGTATATATTTATATGCATAGTATTAATGTATTGATAGTGTTTTGTACTTCTGCATTCATCACACCAGAAATACATAATTTATGTATTTCTGATCACACTAGTTCAATATACTTTTGGCATAACATTTGCTTGATAAAATTAAACGAACTCTGAATGTATGGATGTGTTTTGTCATTAAAAACCAAAAAATTATAATACCAGTACACACATTTAGTATGGACTGATTTGTTTTTTAGTATCACAAAACAATCTGATGAAGATGTACATGACGCAGACCAAGAAAATAAAATGCATATTGATCCCTACCGCATTGTAAACAAATAGAATGAATATATTCTAGAAACTGTTGTTAGGATGCAAACATTTCTCAATCATTCTCTACATTCATCAGGAAACTTGGCAGTTTTTCCCCTACCGCCAAAGCCGCCAAATAAATCGTCCGCTGAAATGAGTCGTTTTAACAGTATATACAAAGGTAAAACACAAGCGCACACTTTCACAGTTATGAAAATTTGATGTAATTGTGGTTTTGGAACATGATGATTGATATAGGATATCTAGGTATCCCAATCAAGGTACAATGTAAGTTAATGTTTTCTACCAAACTTGGTAATCATTCAGTTATTCTCTTCATAGGCCACATTGTTCTTTTATTGGCAGTATACTAAAGTACATACGTAGATGCATACACATATGGATATCAAAATGTGATATAATACTTGTGGTTTTGAGGCCATAGTTGCTAAGGGATATAGACGTATCCCTCCCAAGTAAGTAACTTGGTAACTAGTGAAAGAAACATGATCCTGAAGGCCAGTTGAATTAAATTGATGTTGACTAAATATAAATCCATGGTTCCCTTGTGGGTGATCTTTTAGTTCAAATTTTCTCATGTTTTGGAATACCAAAATTTTCTCACATCATATTGTCTGTAGATGCCAATTTACTTAGTTCTTGTCAATTCTGACCTTGAGTTTTACCTCTACAGTTCAAGGTCACAGTCCAAGGTCACCAAAAAGCGTACAATGTATATGACTTCCACTTCCAATAGGTTCATTATGCAGCCGAAGCCCTATCGACATGCGCCTTGTCCACAGCGAGCGACTCACATACTAGTATTTCAGATTAACAAAAATGTCCTGGAGATTCACCTCTCGATGTCACTTGGGGTCAAGTTGAAGGTCACCAAAAATCCAACATATATGAATGTATTCTGAGCACGTGAAATATGGGTCGCATCTACATGTAATCTGAAATATGCAGACAAACGCTTGTACTGTTGTACATGTAGATAGTGCTTAGATTTGTTTGGTTCCCATATAGGAAGTATATTATGTTGGATCTTCTGATGACCTTGAAGTTGACGTCAGAAGAGCATGGGTGGTAATATCATGGTCAGGTCTGACTCGAAAAATCATCTGTGCAGACAAAACGCAAGTAGTTAGGGCTTAGGTTTGTATTATGAGCATATTGGTAATGTGTTGGATCTTTTGGTGAACTTGAAAGTGACCTTAGAGGACCTTGAGCAGTAAATATTCGAGGTTACATTTTTTTTTAAATGAACTAAAATTGGCTTCTCGATGTAAAACATCGAAAATGCAGCTTCAGCCGTGGAGTAGGGTTAGTATAGTACCACACTCAATTCACAACAAGAAGGTGGCGTATAACCAATGTTCGACCAACGTTACTAAATGGGCAAGAATCAACCCCCCCCCCCCCCCCCCATAAAAAAACAAAACAACTATGTCTAGCATCATGTTCCCCAGAACCCCAGATCAGGCAATCCTGGACTGGTACTTTTCCGGCCTTGAATCAAGTCTGTGTTGGCTCCATGATGGGTTCATAATGTTCCGTGATGATCCGCGATTACCTATCAATGTCCTGGCCACCAAGAAAATCCAGTACATCCGATTCACTATAGCGTCATCCGGGACGATCCAGGACTATTTTGCAATCCTGGGTGAAAAGGTCCATGTTTTCTTCATGGCGGTCCAAGACAGTCCTGAGCTCATCGAGGATTATCCTCAGTGGCCGGGGTTCCTGTGTTGGCAACGTGTTGAGTGGAAAATCGGTCTGTGGTTTTGACATGCTGGTTCGGGGTCATTGGATTTTATGACATGTTCATTGGATTTTATGACAGCATGGTATGAGCCAGGTTTCCATTGTTAGTCTGTGGCAGTGTCCTGCATGTTGATCATCCTAGCTGGCACCGTATTCAGCTGCAGTACTGCTGTGTTCTACTAAAGGTCCATAGTTGATCCTTGGTGACAATGTTTCAGTCAGGGGGTGATGAGCGGTTGTCGATTCACATGTATCACGACATCTCATGATTTTGGGTGTTCCTGGATAATCCGTTCTAGGATCAAATATGGCGGAGCTATAGTTCCACTGATAATGTGACAAAATGATGGATTCCGCATGTTGTATACTCCAATGAACCATTAGTCCATGTTGAGTGGATTGTTTTCACCTAATTCACTATTTCAACATACATATTTTTTCCAAAATTAACTGAAATTCAAATTCCAACACCCCCCCCCCCCCTCCGTTTTTACCCCCCCCCCCCCCTGATATTGAAGGCAGAATTGAAATTTAGCAATTAGTCCGCAATTTGTTGAAAGTGTCTTTATTCGCGGTGGAATTAAAAGATTTTTTGATTTATGATAATTGCACACAATATTCAAGCCAACTTTTGAACCTTGGCCAGATGAGCAAACGTGGACAAACATAACACATCATATATGCATGCATGAAGGATGGTTGAGCTTTGGTTCAACGTTGGGTGCGTGAAATGGTTGGATGAATCGTTGGGAAAAAGTTATTGGTTTCCAAGTGACAACGTTGGGACAACCCGAATTGGGCCTATGAGCAAAAAGATGTGGGATCAACGTCAGATGACGACGTACCAATTAATATACCTAACACAAGAGTTGGTTCGACGTTGGCCCAACGTATGCATGTTGTCTGGGAATAGTACATGTACGTTTAGTCTTTGCCGCTAATTCGATTTGCTAGCTACAGCTACCCTTCTGCTATGTTTAGATTCTGCAATTTTATCATACGCAGAAACCCAATTCTAAATTCAAAAGAAAATATTAGGCCAAGGGTTAAGATAGGTTACCGGGCGATATATAATAGCTATTTTGTCCTGTGGCCTTGAAAATAAGGTCACGGTCAAATTTAAAGTCACGCGAGTATTCGGCATACATGTATATGATTTCCCATATGTTCACAATTGATTACTTATCTGTAAATTCAGTAATAGGAGAGATATTAGTCATTATGTTTTGTGACCCTGAAAATGAAGTCAAAAGTCAAATTGAAGGTCGTCTGAATATTTAGCATATATCTTGCTGTATCTCCACAATACAAAATTTGATACAACAAGATATTAGCTAAGTTGTCCTATGAGACCTTGAAAATGAGGTCAAAGGTCAAATTCAAGATCACAACAATATTCAGCATATATAATTTTCTATGTGTCCACAACTGATTCCTAATCTGTAAAGTTGATAATAAGCGAGATATTAGCCATTCTGTGCTCTGACCTTGATAATGAGGTCACTGGTCAAATTCAAGTTCATGACAATATTCAGCATATATCATTTCCTATCTGTCCACAATTGATTCTCAAGTTGTCAAGTCGATAAAAAAAGCGAGATATAAGCCATTTTGTTCTCTGACCTTGAAAATGAGGTCAAAGGTCAAATTCAAGGTCATGACAATAATTAGCATATATATCATTTCCTATGTGTCCACAATTGATTCCTAGTCTGTAATATCAATATTAAGTGAGATATTAGGCATAATGTGTCCCATTATAAAGCATAGGAGAATTTAACATGAGAAAGTCACATTTGGGACAAGTCGAGAAAACGAAAATGGCTGCTACACGCAGACCGGCGATTCAGGGACAACGAAACTTATACACATATCATAGAAGTATGTGAGAGCAATCTTTTGAAGTAAAAATCTCAAAACTGTTTGAACAGTTTTTTTTTTGAGAAAATGGCCGCCAAAGTCAGAAATTGGCCATATTTCGACGAAAATGGCTGCCATTTTTTTTTTTCAAAAGCGAAAATAAAAAAACCCAGAAAAAATACCCTCCTCTTGAAATATTTTTAGGTATTTTTGTGCAAATTTTCAGAAATATTCACCTGTAAACTTTGAAGATAAAAATGTGGACGGACGACGACGCCGACGGACGCAACGCCATGCCAATAGGTAATCAGACCATAGGTCCGGTAACCTAAAATTACCCGGGCTCTGTTGATCTTTTACAGCTTTAACCTGATGTATGGAAGTATTAATCCTATAGGTTTTGGTTCTGGCGATGTTTTGGGCAGAATCAATGCAATGATATTTTTAGTGTAGCCTAAATTCCTCGAATAAGAGGTGCAGGGAACAACGGGCTGTTCTACTATATCAGATTCTGGACTGAAGCGTCAACACTCTTATGTCCTCTACTTGTCCCCGATCATTTTTCTTTTCATAGATTGCTCTTACTGTGCAAGCGCTAGCGCTGTATTGACTACACATGTAGGCCCTATATTCATATATTCTTGGCTTGCATAGATTGCGCTACAATTAAAGTCATAGTAGCAAGGTACCATTATATGGTTTTATTCCTGTTCAGATAAAGGCATTGTGGACATTTGGTGATAAAAAAGATGTTCGCGTTAATTGGTAATTAATAACAGCGACATATAATCGAGTATATTGAGCCAGTATTGCAATCGCCTTCTCATGCCGATGAAAAAAATAGCTTCGGCAGTTTCCGTAATCGTGACGTCAGTTGAGGCAAAATGTGCTTTGATGGCTGGCCAAAAACGTAAAACACGTAATTTGGGCGGTCAGCTCAAAGATAGAAAACCACTCCAAAATGCATGAGATTCAAAAGAAAACACATGATTACCAACAAATACTGGACATCTTGCAGTTCAACATACCTCCCTTCTGGGAGAATGAATAGTAATCCTACTGATTCTAAATATCAAGACGAGAAATGCCGTATTCCAACCATCTCACCCGTTTACTTGAATTGTCAAACATACACAACGAGAATGAATATGCGACATGCAGTTTACCTTGCTGGCTACATGTACTTTCAGTACTGCCTCAAATGACGTCACAAACCACGTGACCCATACTAAAATCGTGATCAAAATCTTCGGCAATTTACGGAAGGAGTGCCTATTTGATTCAATATCTCGAAACCCATTGATTGTATTTGTAAAATTCGTTCGAATTTACAGATAACTATTCATAATGGACTAAATGAAAAGCACTTTCATCGGCATGCTACTAGGTCTTTAAGTAGTGACTTTGGTACGCGAGATTACGGTACCGTACTGTAAACAGTTTGTTACTTGCAGATGTGTCGATACAAGAATTTCATGGTGTATTGTGGGTTTATTATACAATGAGTTGGAAAAAATAAATCATATCCATGTGACGATAATCAATTTTCGTAAGTTGTTTTTCTTTAGTGTGATAAACCAAATAAACAAGGTGAACAATGCCGATGGGCGATAATAGGGTATTTTCGGCGTCTGACATGTACCGTATGATGACGCAAATATATATCATGATAACTCTCAAGAATTGTACTAGATCCTCTATTCTTGAAAATAAACTTCTGTCTGCAATATTGCATTCGCGATAATTTCTTCAATTTTAAATGTACGTTTCTGAAATTTCAACAGTGTTCATCATGCTTAGTGGCCTAATAATAATTTGTTATAAAATTTGGGTCAAATGGGCTAACTTTTTTGTTTACTGTCCAATCTTTCAGAAATTTTGTACCAAATTAGGCCGCTACGAATCATGGGAGCTGTGATAATTTCATGCAGCTATTTTAAAAATTAGTTAAGATTGCGTATCGAGTATGATTCACGTAATTTCAATGGTTTCAAACCATGTGCAATTTTGGTTCATATCTGGACCGTTTCATAACAAACTTACATGAAATTTGGAATATATATTCTCTATATATCCATGAAGATGCGAATAAGAGATTGAAGATTCCGTTGATAAATTAGTGTATAAATGGAGTAGAATGTTGCTCGAATAAATGTAACTTACGTTGCGTACACGAAAAATTACATGGTGTAGTTTCTTAACTACAGCGAGTGCACATATCCGTGATCAATAACCTACCCTTAAATTTCAAGTATCCCATCGATATTTATGTCATATTGATGTGCAAATGTGTATATCTATTGCAATCCCCTAACTAATTCCCTGAGCATAGCTAAGGGAAATCACCTTACCTTTTTTCAGGATGGAAGGCAGTGACATAATCGCTGCCATATTTTTCCATGAAACATCCTCTAAACATGCTAAACGTCGACATAACTTTACTACAGTTCATATCTTCACTTTGTTGTCTTATTTCTTCCAGTGTGTGGCATTACAGACTTAAAAATCGAACAAAAGTACACAAATACTGGAAGTAAATCGTGGGAAATGAGATATTTCAGCAGCGACCGCTGTGTCTGTTGACAGTTTGAAAGTATTTGTCTGACCACTTGATTGGATTAGCCAATCAGAAACAGGTCACATAATTGCTACAAAAAAGCACACGTCACACAAGGAATGCTTCATTGATATCCATTTGATTATTGACTGTTTATTTGTCAAGATTGCTGATCGCACTGCGTCAAGATTATCGGAGTGCAACTTCATAGGGCTCTGCCTGGAGATAGGGTTAGCGATCCCCTCAAAATGTCTTGTGCCGCTGATCAGCGGATTATTCGTATGGCAAATACCGTCAATGCTCAGCTGTCGAGAACGTTGTACTCAGGAGTGAGATGTTGCTGTGATTTTAGTTCTACATTTGTATACTGCACTTAGAAAATATTAGAGTCTCTGAATTTTTGATGTAGTTTGCAGTTGAGTTTACAATGCCAACGGATATAGACGTTATCATTGCGTTTGACAATCAATTTCTTTTGCCAAGTGTATCTTCAATGCGGATGAAATATAACATGCTATTTTGACCATCAAACTCCGATGTTGAAATAAATCCCAAAACAGGCAGTAGGTTATTGTTCTATGATATATGTAATCTAACCATAGTCAAGAAACTGTACCATAAAATGCTGTCTGTTTTCTATGTAAGTTATATTTGATGTGTATAACGTTCAGGATCTGTATGAATATCGACTGGGTCTTCAATCTGGCCATTAGACAAGCCTTGTAGTCATGGATAGAACCTACACAACAATTCTCAGAGCTGCAACCTTTATCAAACTGCAGAGTTTTAGGCCAAACAAAACATACCAGAATTCTGCTGAAGGCATGGATCCTGACTGATAAGCATCCTTAAATTATCGCAAAAATACAGTGGATTAGAGTTGAATGATGCCGACTTTAGCTCATTTCAAATGCAGAGCCACTACATTATAGGCCTACATGTACACTGATGTTTACTTAATATGCAGCTGGATTGAATAAATATCCATTACATCGCTTGCATGTTAACACTGATGTAAGCCCTGCACAATAGTACACACATAGCTATAAGAACTACATAATTAAGGCATTTCGGCAGAAATGGTTTCAGCAGATTTTTTTTTTAGGTTACCGGACCTATGGTCCGATAACCTATTGGCGTGGCGTTGCGTCCGTCGTCCGTCGTCGTCGTCCGTCGTCGTCGTCGTCCACATTTTTATCTTTTTTGTTTACGGGCGAATTTTTCTGAAATTTTGCACAAAAATACTTAAAAATAATTCAAGAAGGAGGTATTTTTTAGTTTTTTGATTTTCGCTTTTTTTTCAAAATGGCGGCCGTTTTCGACGAAAAATGCCTGATTTTGGACTTTGGCGGCCATTTTCTCAAAATCTGTTCAGTAACTTTTTTTCTTTTTGATACATAAGACTCCTCATATGTACTCCTATGATGTCTATAAATTTTGTTGCGCTTGAATCGCTCGAAGTGGGCCATTTTGGCCTAAACTCGGCCCAAATGGGACTTTCCCATGTTAAATTATCCTATGCTTTATAATGGGACACATTATGCCTAATATCTCACTTGATATTGAGATTAGAGACTAGGAATCAATTGTGGACATATAGGAAATTATATATGCTGAATATTCTCATGACCTTGAATTTGACCTCTGACCTCAGTTTCAAGGTCAGAGCACAAAATGGCTTATATCTCGCTTATTATCGACTCTACAGCTTAGCAATCAATTATGAACATATAGGAAATGATATATGCAGATTATTGTCATGACCTTGAATTTGACCTTTGACCTCATTTTCAAGGTCACAGGACAAACAGGCTAATATCTCACTTATTATCGATTTTACAGCTTAGGAATCAATTGTGGACATATAGGAAATGATATATGCTGAATATTCTCGTGACCTTGAATTTGACCTCTGACCTCATTTTCAAGGTCCAAGGACAAACTGGCTCATATCTTGCTCCTCTATTGAATGTATGGCTTGGGAATCAATTGTGGACATGATATAGAAATTGATATACATTGAATATTTGGATGACCTTGAATTTGACCTTTGCCCCTTCATTTTCGAGGCCACAGCACAAATTGCTAATATCTCCCTGATTATTGAATTTACAGCGTTGCAATCAACTGTGGACATGATATATGCTTAATGTTATATATGATGAATATTCTCTTGACCTTGAATTCAACCAGTGACCTGGCTAACATCTAAAATATTAAACATTGTCCGGTAACCTATCTTCGGCCCTTGGCCTAATTTTTTTTTTTTTTTTTTTCTTCTTCTTCTTCCGCCACTTTTGGTTTCCGGACGATAACTTTAGATTGCCTTGACGGATCCTCGTCAAATTTTCACCACAAGTCAGAAATGATATGTGGAAGAACCCTATTCTTTTTGAGCCGGATCCGAGGTCCGTGAGGATGAAATCAAGGCTAATTTTGAGACTTGGTTTCCGGACGATAACTGGAAAAATATTTACGCAATAGTTGCAGAACTCTGCATGGAGGTTCATATGCCACCATTGATTTTGGGATCGATCCGTCAAACGACCTTTGACCTAGAGGTCGAAATAATTTTTTGCTGACTCATCCTTGAGGCTTCCTGCGTATCTCAGAAACTGTGCATCGTAGAGCGAAATGGACGTTATTTTCGGACTCGTCGCCCTAGACAAACATCTCTAGGGTGTATTATTTTTTTTGATCCAGCTCCGAGGTCCGTGAGGTCCTTGAGGATGAAATCGAGGCTGATCTTGAAACTTGGTTTCCGGACGATAACTCGAAAAATAAACAGGCAATAGTTGCAGAATTTTGCACGGAGGTTTATATATCAACAGGGAAGAACCCTATTGATTTTGGGATCGATACGTCAAACGACCTTTGACCTAGAGGTCGAAATAATTTTTTGCTGATTCATCCTTGAGGCTTCCTGCATATCTCAGAAACCGTGCATCGTAGAGCGAAACGGACGTTGTTTTCGGACTCGTCGCCCTAGACAAACATCTCTGGGGTGTATTATTTTTTTTGATCCAGCTCCGAGGTCCGTGAGGTCCTTGAGGATGAAATCGAGGCTGATCTTGAAACTTGGTTTCCGGACGATAACTCGAAAAATATTCAGGCAATAGTTGCAGAATTTTGCACGGAGGTTTATATATCAACAGGGAAGAACCCTATTGATTTTGGGATCGATACGTCAAACGACCTTTGACCTAGAGGTCGAAATAATTTTTTGCTGAGTCATCCTTGAGGCATCCTGCATATCTCGGAAACGGTGCGTCGTAGAGCGAAACGGACGTTATTTTCGGATTCGTCGCCCTAGACAAACATGTCTTAAGGGTATTATGGATGAACTTTGACCTTGACCCCAAATTTTTTTGCCGAGTCGGCATTTTTCGTTTTCGTCGTTATCTCGGAAACGGTGCTTCGTAGAGCGAAACGGACGTTATTTTCGGACTCGTCGGACTAGACAAACTTGTCTAAGGGGTATTATTGATGAACTTTGACCTTGACCCGAAATTTTTTGGCCGAGTCGGCATTTTTCGTTTTCGTCGATATCTCGGAAACGGTGTGTCGTAGAGCGAAACAGACGTTATTTTCGGACTCTTCGCCCTAGACAATGTCTAAAGGGTATTATTGATGAATTTTGACCTTGACCCGAAATTTTTTTTCCGAGTCGGCATTTCTCGTTTTCGTCGATATCTCGGGAACGGTGCTTCGTAGAGTGAAACGGATGTTATTTTCGGACTCGTCGCCCTAGACAAACATGTCTAAAGGGTATTATGGATGAACTTTGACCTTGACCCGAAATTTTTTTGCCGAGTCGGCATTTCTCGTTTTCGTCGATATCTCGGGAACGGTGTGTCGTAGAGCGAAACGGACGTTATTTTCGGACTCGTCGCTCTAGACAACATTTATCTTATATGTATTATGGATGAACTTTGACCTTGACTAAAAAATTTTTTGCCGAGTTGGCATTTTTCGTTTTCGTCGATATCTCGGAAACGGTGAGTCGTAGAGCGAAACGGACTTTTTTTTCGGACTCGTCGCCCTAGACAAACATGTCTAAGGGGTATTATTTTAACGGTAAATTTTTTTGCAGAGTCAACATTTTTCATTTTTGTCGATATCTAGTATATATTATAAATTAATCATCACACCGAAATGCCTCCAAGGCATCTTTAGGCCTTGACGTCTAGTTTTATTCAACATGCACTGCTATGTGTTTAGGGGCCAAATCATGATGAACATGTAGGTCTCACAGCACTTATTTCGGATCTTATGATTTTAATGTGTGCCTCTGTCCACCCCCACCAGTGCACCTTCCAGGATTCTCCAAGATATAGAAGTTGACTGAAAAACTAAAATGGTGTTACTGTTTTAAGGTTGCTTATCAGCTACCAACCATGCCTTGTCAGCCGAGTATTGGTATACATGTATTTTATTTGGGCAATAGTTCTGCAGCTCCGGGATATATTTCGTTAAAAATTTGTCTGTAGGTTATATAAAGTACATAACCACAAGGCGACTTCATTTGCCAAATTAAAGAAAAAGTCGATAAATATACTGATCCAGACCGCCAAACACCAAAATGTAAATTATGTTACATAAGAAACAGACAGCGTGTTCGGGTGTAGTTTCTTAGCTTTGGTTAGATGACGCATCATAGAACAATAACCTACCTACTGCCTGATTTGAGGTTTACCGGTACTAGTACCTCAAAACTTGGTGGTAATTTGATGATCAAATTGGTATGTACTGTGTCATCCACAGTGAAAATACACAGGGCAAAAGAAATTGATCGTCAGCCATAAAATCTATCTCTATTCTGTGGCATTGTAAAAGCATCCACGAGCTGTATGAAGATTCAGTGGCTCTCGTTATTTTGCTAAATGTACCCGGTAGTATATGACCAAAATTACAACACACATCTGATCTCACACCTGAGTACAATGTTTTCAACCGCTGAGCATTGCCGGTATTTCCCATACAAATAATCTGCTAAATGTGTACTCGGCGCTTCACTGACCTGCAGCACAAGAAACTTTTCATAGATTACAATAGGCATACATACTTGCACATCAATTCGTCGTGAATATCGATGGAAATTATAAAACCGAATGGTAGGTTATTGACGCAGAGTTTAGAAATTTCATCATGTAAATCTATGTGTACGCTTCGTAAGTTACATTTATACAAGTGACATTCGACTGCATATGAATACTTAAATTTGAATGTTATCATCAATTTCACATTTGGCTCACCGTTCTGATTATATACAGAAGGTATTGTATTTAAAAACGGCAGAGATAAGGCTAAAATTAAAATGTAACATGATATCAGTCCATTAAAATTACAAGTTTGTTACCCGATAAGCAGTCTTAACTGAATAAGCCTTGTCATAATGCAGCAGGTCCTATTTCACGAGAATGTCTGTTTAGGTTACTGGACCTTCCATCTTTTGTTTGTTTTGAGAAATGTTGAAGTTGTTGAGAAATCATGGCAATATTGTACCATACTCATTCAAAATGAAATAATAAAAGAATCCAATCATTTGTTGCAGTTTATGTTGAATGCTGCATTGGTTCTCTTTTCATTATATGCCACTTGTATTTTGACAGATGTAAGATGGAATGCGAAACTGAGTTTTTACACCTGTACATTCCGAGTACAGCTTTACAATACAGTACCTGTCTTCTGGTCGGCTGGAAGTGTAAGGACAGAAATGTATGCTGTGTGACAAGCCACGTGGACCTCAAACATTCTGAGGCTGTTGCAGCTTTGCTGAGAACTGAAGAAGAGTTCAGCATCGTAGGCATATTGGACAATGGTTTTCATGATCCTGACCAGTCACTCAAATGTCAAAAGTGGATTCAAAAACACCCAGACTGTATATACCTTACAAAGAATAGCACTGAACTACCAGAGTGTCATTTTGGGCGAGCTTCATGTGACAATGGCAAAACTCCAGTGGAAGTCATTGTGATCATATTTGATGCTTGCGATTTGAACTCCTCATTTCTTTTGGAGGATACCAGGAAAAACACTTCCACATTAGGCTTGTTATATCATGGCTGGCTGGCTGGTTCACAGTATTACACATCAATAAGCACCACAGAGATCCCAGTAAAAAATTTCCACCCGACAAACAAATCGTTTGGTGACACTGTCTTGGAGCACCTGAGGGAAGTCACCACTAAGCTACTCCTAGTGCTCTCAACTTTCATAATATTGTGTGATAGCAGGTCAGTGCATCTAAATGTAAACTCAGTGTAAAATCTATGTATTTAAATGTAACAATCATACACTCTCTCCAGCCAGATCATATGATCATCGATATCAGTTAAAAAAAATGTAACTATCACACATGTGCCTTTCAGAATTCATCACTTTGAACCGATAACCCATGCTTCAACATGATTATATTTGTGGCCAGGTTGTGTGGAGGGGTGTTGAGCCGAGTACCGAAACCAGCGATAGTACACCAACTCCTACATCGAGCCAGACAGATACAAGTGACTGTCGATCAACAGCAAGCCTCAAACAGATGTGGCAAACTACGGTGTGAATCATGATAGCAACAGATATCTTACACTGTAACCATTTGAAATCTAGATTGGTACAATGAAATGAATGAACTGACGGCGTTTGGTGATTTAATAACTCAATACACAGGTGATGGAATACAAAGTTTGTATTCAGAAATTGTGTTTACAAAATTGGCGTTTGAATCTAATGCTGATGATGTATTGCAGGTTGATCAACCTGATGTGGAAGCAAGTGATAGATGTGATGCTGGGGTTAAGTGTCACATACATGCTGGTGGCTGGCAATCACACTACAACTGTCGCTGACACAGTCATGAACTGGGCTCAGGTATGCAACAACCACCTCAAAATGCTGTGGATAGCTCCCATTTTCAGCATGAATGTATTTTATGTAGGGGGCTGGGGGAGATTTTGGTAGGTATAGCCATCGGATTCAAAAGAGAATTACTGAACTTAGTACCATAAATATTACACGTCCTACCTAACCCAATTAACCTATCGCAGAACCAGTTTGTCCGAGTCTTTTTACGTCATTTTCGACGCATTCTGCAAAACGTTATTATTGGTCAAAGAGAAGTTTGCCGACGTAATATGTGAAACTCGGACAACTTTTTGGGGCTTTGGCGATAGGTCAATTATACTCCATTCACTTATATATGATAGCAATAGGTTGTATTTACTGATTGGTAAGTCTGGTTAAGGGAGAGGATTAACCTATAAAGATTATAAAAATTATTCCTCAACCTCATTATTTTGCTACTGCGAAAATATACATCTACGTACATGCTGTGCCATTGTTGGTTGCAGACAGTAGCCTCAGAGTTGCAGCAGCTGCTACACTGGATGATGGGTGTACCGGCCGGACTTAAACTCAACCATGAACTAGCCCATTTCCTCGGACAATTCTTCATTTACCATATCTACCTCTGGACTGGTATGATACTGATAGGTGTTTTATTATGATGTCTCTAGGTCTTTTGGATGTTAAGATAATAAGTCCCATGTCCCGTAGACCAACATTCTCGTTTTATCTTTGTTTGTATAGATATAGACGTGGTTATATGTATGACTCTGTTTTGACAACTGTACACCATTGCTCTATGCATGTTGGTACAGGTTACCTAAGTTTCCTGAGGCCACTGTGGACGGACGCAGTGTGGTATATCTCCATGAGTGGCTGTCTGGGGCTGACATACCAGATGTCCCTGATACAGGACCTCCTGTCTCTGATCACTCTCCACAGCTACTGCTTCTATGTGTATGCTGCCAGGTCAGTGGCCGGATAAACCAGTATCAGTAAAAGTGTTTGAGGAATAAATGAACAACATTTTTACAAAATTCACAACTTTACTTTAGTGTGCTAATGTTTCGGATGTTCCTATATTCAACAAATTTCAGTTTACTCACCAGTAATTACTTGAAGATCTGATATCTAATTGTGATATTTGTCTATGTATTACTGCCAGATTGTACAGCCTACAAGTGTACGGTCTGATGTCGCTGTGGCGATTGTTTCGTGGCAAGAAGTGGAACCCTCTGTTCCAGCGAGTGGATTCCAGCTCATTCGACGTAGACCAGCTGTTCATTGGCACACTCCTCTTCACTATTCTACTGTTCTTGCTGCCAACCACTGGCCTCTTCTACATCGTATTCACTGTTGTATGTATTGTGAAATGTAAAATTCCTGTAAAATACCCAATAATAGAAGTACATAGTTGTAATACAAAAAACAGGAAAGATTGTGCATAAAAATTTCCCACAATTTTATCAATGAGTAACAGTGGCTTTCTTTACGTCATTGGATCAGTTACGTCTGGTGGTTCTGGGTATTCAGGGGATCATCTCCAAATGTGTGGGTCTGCTGGACTCCCTTCCTCTATATTTGCTCTACTTGCGACTCTTCTCACCCAGCCTGGTGGCAGGTCAGTTGATTGACAAATGGAAAAATCATATCTGTCAAGCTTTTACTGATGTCGTACTCACCATGCATGCATCAGATTTGTAGCTCTAACATGTTGTTTTCCAGGTGACATGAGGTTATACGTACTACCCAGACTCCCGAACAGACCACTGTACCACAGCTTGCAGGTGTGCCACACTTCCTAAGTTGGTTGCTAAAAAAATTGGATTATTCTGGCCATTGAAATATATAAAATTCGTCACCCAAACATATCTTACTCTAAAGAAAACAACTGAATATATTTGATTTTTTTTTGTAAACAATGAGATAGAAGCACATAAAGCAATATGCACCATGAAATGAATCAGAATTGATACATGTATGTTCGACTTTACCTAATAATATAGATCTACACTTATATTGCAGCTGCAGCCAGTTTCTGTTACGGAGCTATGGGGTGTTGGGAACAGATTTGGCATCCTCCCTGACAAAGAAATAGACACCTGGAGGTCACTACTCAACAAAGTTATCACAGGACATCTCATATACCCCTGGATAAAACCGCATCATTGATGTATCATAAACGACAGGACACATTCGTTCCAAACATCAGCTGTGCATATTTGTCGAACTCTAAATTCAACTCATGCTTCATTATTTCCCAATGTAACGTGGAGAATTGCATACATAATCAGAATTGGATGTAAATACAGATATAACATTTGATTGGGTAAGTGACAGAAATTGCGCTATGATGTGAGCACAGTGGATATTTGTTTTGTTATTTATGAAAATGCTAGTGTCTTTTTACACCTGTTTTAGTTGGTGCAAATGTCATTGTGAGAGACAAACATGTACATTGTATGTATCTATGTATATTTCCATATTTTAGACAATGTAATTATGGCATTATGTAGACAGATTTGAAAAGAAAACTACTTCTCAGTATTTGTTGGTGTCCTATTATTATGACCTGCTGAGAGCAAATATTCTTAAGATATGAAAAAAATAAGAGATATATTTCTGATTTAAATATATCTAATAAATAGACCAACCGAATATGACTATAGAATTTACAGTTTTCACAGATTCTCAGGTATTGAAGTTACGCTTGTATAGGACACAATTATGTTTAGAAAAGCTGATGTGAAGACTGTATGACTTATAAATAAAGAATGGAAGCAATATCTTTTCATGTTGCTTATTGTGATGACAGCCAAATCCAGCAAACATTTTGTGACTCACTTTTCTGTTTTAAGGGAAAAAAAACTACCGTATATAGATTAATATGTATACAAGAATAGGCGAATTTCATAATTTTCCATATTGAGCACGGACTACGTTATGATAAAACATTAATTACAACCGTTATGATTGACAGTGCCGATGGTGTTGACACCTGGCGAATGGTATCGAAACTACAACCGGTCTCACTGTCATGTGATTTTGTCATGTGACCATATGAGCGCTGGAAAATGTAAACAACAAGTCACGGGGCATGGGACGTTTGAACTACAGTTCAACAACTTGGTGCGGTTTCGGTTTCATGCGGTTTCTACCGTTTGATTCTGATTCACAGATTCAGTTTAACATTTCCTCCATGTGATGTCTTAAATGTTAATTTTGTCGACGTGATTATGTCATCGCATATACCGGTCTCTAAATCATGATACATCATTAGGGGCCGGTCATTATTTACTGGGTGGGGGGGTTGGATGGTTTTTCCGAGAAATGAGTTTTCAAAGTTTGACCCCCCCACCGATATTGAAAACCAATCTATGACCCCCCCCCCCCCCACCAAGATTCAAAATAAAAGTATGACCCCCCCCCCCCCCCCCCCCCCCCAATCCCCATTTTTAGTGAAAATATTGTGACTTTTGTCACAAATGTATGATACTATAAGTTCAGTGAATATCATGATTTGTGCTCTTCGTGTATCCACCATTCGTTCACTTCAAGTGTGAATGCCATGACAACAATTATTACTTGTATGCATACTATATATGGGCACTTAACAGCCCATCCTTTTTGGAGCCCACTTGAAACACTCGAGACCTAGGTAAAAGATCATTCAGTTGATTCTTCGACTCCGAAATTTTTGATGGAATGGGAAAAATGTATGAAAACCCTTACAGATTTTGACTGGATTTTTACTGGACACCATAGCGAACTCACAAAAAATACAGGGCTCTTCCACATATCATTGATGAGCAGGGAAGAATTGGTGAATCAGGCCATTCAGAACTGTTTTTTTTCTAGTCTTGAATCAGGCCTGTGCTGGCTCTATGATGGGCTCATAATGTTCTGCCACCATCCAAATCATGTGAGTCAGATTCACTATCCGGGTCATCCGAGGCGATCCAGGACTATTTTGCCATTCTGTGTGGAAAGGTCCATGTCATTTACATGGTGGTTTGTGATAGTCCTGAGGTCTTTGGGGAATATCCTCAGTGGGGTCATGTGTAGACAAAATTTTGAGTGGAAAACCGGTCTGTTGTTCTGACATGCTAGTTCGGGTTCATCGGAAGGGATGATACATGTATGTTGCTCAGGGTGGTATGGACTGGTTGATCCGTGGTTTGTTTGTGACAGGACCCTGCCGATCTGGGTTCGTCCTTGCTGGCATCGTGTTCAGCTGTAGTGCTGCTCCGTTAGGTCCAAAGTTGATTCTTGGTGACAATGTTTCAATCTGAGTGATGAGCGTTGATCAATGCACATCAAGGCTCAGAATTGCCACTTGTGGGTAGCCACAGGCTCATAACATTTCAGATTTGCTCCAAGGCAATAGAGCTCAGGAGCCAATTGGCTGATGAAAATCTGTAAAGTGATATTGAAATATGCTTCTATGAGCAAATTGGCTCCTGAAAACTGTTGAATGGGAGCGAAATAGGAGCCTTTGGCTCCTGGAAAAAATTATACATTTTGAGCCCTGATGCACACGAATTGCGGCATCTCTTGATGTTAGTGTTCATGGATGGTCCTCTGCAGGATCCGGTTTCAGTGAGATTATGGTTTTGACTGAAAATGTTATGAAATTCCATCGTGTACTCCAATCAGTCCATGTACTGATATTGAGTGTATTGTTTCCACCTAATTATTTAGCTATTTTACCATTCAGATTTTCCCAAAATAACTCAATTTCAAACTCCGACCCCCCCAGTCCCATCGAAAATAAAAGTATGACCCCCCCAATAATGTTGAAAATGAAAGTGTGACCCCCCCAGTTTTTACCCACCCCCCCCCCCCCCCCCCACCTGATAAATAATGACCGGCCCCTTACATTGTCGTGCTCATTCTTGGGCATTTGGACATTCTCGGAGATGCCCAGTTTGCTCAGGACAATCTGGGAATATAAAATGTTTCTTATTAAATAGTGTATATAAACAGCAAATAATATTTACAAAATTTTCCTTCCAATTAAAATATTAATAAAATTTTCCCACATGTTTATTCAATGATTAAATACATTAATATGGAAATTTGTTTTATTTAAAGAGCCACTGTATGGGATTCGGCTTTTAGCGGATTTCCAAGCTTTTTCTCCCGACGCTTCTATTTATAGAACAAAAGGTCAGATTACGTTTTTGACCCAGAATCTCTGCCGAGCCGATTGTCAGATCAGCCCAGGTCGGCTCGGCAGAGATCCTAGGCCAAAAACGTCATCTGACGTTTTGTTCTATAAATAGAAGCGTCGGGAGAAAAATCTTGGAAATCCCCTAAAAGCCGAATCCCATACAGTGGCCCTTTAAATTTATCAGTGAAATTCACTATGTTTCCCTGGCCCTGCTTGTCAATTTTCTGGCATTTAATTAGCTTTGTATAATCCAATTTTTTGGTTATAAAACAAAGTTACATTAATATTTTTTTCCATATTGTCAAGAAATAAAACAAAATCATCTTGTAAATTGACATGCAAGCACCGTTCCAAAATGGTCCAGGGCCGTTTTGGAATACTCAAGTTTGCCCTGAACCTTCTCGAGATTGTCCAAATTTCCAAGAATGACCACAACATCCACAACTATTGCCAAATCTGCAACCGACAGTATAAATGTATCTGTGTAAGGGGCCGGTCATTATTTATCAGGTGGGGGGGGGTTGGGTAAAAACTGGGGGGCTCACTTTCATTTTCAACATTATTGGGGGGGTCATACTTTTATTTTCGATGGGACTGGGGGGGTCGGAGTTTGAAATTGAGTTATTTTGAGAAAATCTGAATAGTAAAATAGTTAAATAATTAGGTGGAAACAATCCACTCAATATCAGTACATGTACTGATTGGAGTATGCAATGGAATTTCATAACATTTTCAGTAAAACCATAATCTCACTGAAACCGGATCCCGCAGAGGACCATCCATGAACACTAACATCAAGAGATACTGCAATCCGTGTGCATCAGGGCTCAAAATTTATAAATTTATCCAGGAGCCAAAGGCTCCTATTTCGCTCCTATTCAACAATTTTTAGGAACCAATTGGCTTCTAGAAGCATATTTCAAATGAGGCAAAACCAGACTCCTGAGATTTTAAGAAAATTTTGTTGTTATTAAGGTGATTTTGAAGAATTTTGGGGTACAATGTACTGAGGGAACCTGAGATTTTAAGAAAAAAATTTTGTTATTAAGGTGATTTTGAAGAATTTTGGGGTACAATATACTGAGGGAACCTGAGTGGATCTGGTTTTGCCCTCAAACAGCTGTCATAATTAAGTGCCCATATAGTATGCATACTAGTAATAATTGTAATGGCATTCACACTTGAAGCGAAGGAATGGTGGATACACGAAGAGCACAAATCATAAAATTCACTGACCTTAAAGTATCATGAATTTGCGACAAAAGTCACAATTGTTTCAATAGAAATGTAAATAAAGCGTAAAAAGCATTCAAGTATCATATATATATATTATGATACTGGTGCGTTATAATTGTCATCAATTGTGAAGCATAGCCTTATATTCATACATGGGGATTGGGGGGGTCATACTTTCATTTTGGATCTTGGTGGGGGGGTCATAGATTGGTTTTCGATATCGGTGGGGGGGTCAAACTTTGAAAACTCATTTCTCGGAAAAACCATCCAACCCCCCCACCCAGTAAATAATGACCGGCCCCTAACATCAACACAGCACTTGCACAGTAAGCCAAATTATACCATACTTACTATAGATCTAGCTTAGGCAATAGATCTAGCTTAACCCTGCTCCACGGCTGAACCTGTATTTTCTATTAATATTTTAACAATTCCCTGGCAGATTGGAAAATACTATTGACTGGCACAACAGACTGGGGAGACTGGCACAACATACCAACTGCTTGTAGCCTACACTCCGTAACACAAGCCACAATACACTAGGGGCCTACAGCAGCAGCAATGGACCATTTCACAGGGTCCTCCTGGATCTCATGAATATCTGGCATTACTCCGCAATTTTTGTAAATTCAAATCAGACTAAAAACAACTGAGGGCAGAACCTGTGCTTCTGCACACGAGATTCCGAAAGTGTATTCAGTTGTCATGTCATATACCATGTCATGCGGCATGGTTAGGCCATTATTTTTTGATTGATTGTTTTACAAACCCGCCGACTCCACATAAAATCGGCCGATAAGAAATAAATTCAGCAGTTCCTCTTTATATTTTTATTTTACCCACCGACTGGAAAAAATGCACGGATAAAAATATGCAGCATCAAAATGATAATTCTTTGCCTTCATGGTTATGCGAAGGAATAGTCTCTTGTCAGCAATTCAAAACGATTACATGTATGTCTGTCTGCCTGTGCTTTCGACTATGGTTTTGCTACAATGACTTGCTCATATTTCTTTCCAGATATCACGGATATGTCCCATTTGAATATAACTTGTGATCCATATATTTGGATTATTCAAGGGTGCAATATTCGAGTATCATTTCTTTGTGTACTTTTGTAGGTAGATCTTCAGAATTTGAGCCCGTATGTATTATGTAACTTTTACATTTAAATTCATTTAAAATCTCATTGTCATGTGGTAGACTAGTAGTCACAAGGTGCAGCACTGCAGCAGTTTTCTGAATCGTCTAGACCTGTGGCAAGTACATGAAATATTAAAATGAACCAGGAAAAGAAATGTGATCAGATTTTTGTTGTTTTTGATAAAAATAACAAACTGCATATCGTTTTACCGATATTAATTTCGACAAATAGACGAGTTGAATTTCAATATTTTACTCACTATCACCCAAATACATTCATTAAAGTCAAGCTGAAAATTTGGTAAACCATGTCTTGGTTGTGACAGAACTGAATTGTGAAGAAAAAATCCCTTTTTCCATCTCTATAACCATACTAAAGCTGGGTTTTGAATCTATGTGTTTATGCCCAGCGGTATTTCTGGGCCGCCTAAAGGCACATGTGAGTCTAATGCGCACAAGCATACTGGTAAATGAAAGTATAAGAAATGACCAATTTTTCACTGCTGCATTCTTTTTTATTAGCCCGACTACACATTTTCAGTAACTTTTATTTTTATTCCTTCCTACCGACCGACTTGAAATATTAAAAGCAAAAAAGTTCGTAAAACAATTAATTAAAAAACGATGGCCTTATTAGTGAATGAAGGAATGGACATGTACTGACAAAGTCATAGTCTTATTTGATGTAAATGCAAATATCATTTGCTCATATCATTCGAAGTTATGCACAAAATGGTTGAAACTGATTCCAAAACCCCCGCTTCTGATTGGTCCAAAACTGTTTACGTTTTCAGACTTCGGAAATATTTGGCGGGAGTCCCAGTGAAATGGTCCATTAACCTTCTGTTACTCAACAAGGCTCACAACTTAGAATGAAGTGGCCAATTTTTGTTGTCATGGTGTGCTTTATTGGTTCATTATAATTCATCTATGTACATGACATTAAAGTGATATTGGCAGAAAGTTATGGATTTTGCCATATCTTTCTGATTGAAAGAAGAAGACATAAAAATTATATATCTGCACGTCTATGCCCAAACAGATGCCCCTTTCTAATTGATTTCGTTGCGAGTTTCTGGTGGATATAGTTTGAGTTTGTTTACATTAGCGCCATTCTCGGTGCTTTGTATCCCTTGATGCAGTGCGATTCCAACTTACTCGTATACGTTCGAGCCAGTCAAGCGTGAAATAGGTTAAGTCAGAGGTAACTCTGAGTGGCGCACAAAACAAAAGAAAAGCGGCTGCTAGTACTGTCAAATGCTTGATTTATCCATCTGATCAAGCATATTGTGTTTTGTAACCTAATTTTCTGATACCACAGGCATATATGTAATTGATTCGGAAAAACATAGTTTTTATGCCAATATCACTTTAAAAATTGCACATTGTATTCATGTGTTCCCTTTATCAGTATACCCCTTCCCCTCCCCCCCCCCCCCCCCATTGCCAAATTATACCATATGCATATTCTATGAACAGATTTTCATGTAAGGCAATAGTTATTTATTTGCTGGTTCACGGATTTTAAACCAAAAAAATTGGGTTGGGGGGTCGGAATATAAAATTAAATATAATTTGACTGTTCGAAAATAAAAGTAAAGAAATGTAAAAATAAATGTAATTTGACAAATAACCAGTCGGTCACCCAAAAATGAATATTATTCATGATCATCTTTCAAGGATCTAGAAGCTTTAGATTCTCTAAAGATTCTATATATAATTTATATATAGCGTGCCAGCACTAGATAATATATATTTTCGAGCTTGACACTACGGTCGGTTGTAAAATAAATAATTTGGTGCTTTGGGAAAAAAATAGGGTCAAGGGGGTTCCGTAAACCAGCAAATTGAATAACTATGACCTAAAAGCAGTGAATATATTTTGAATACCGTAACTTTTATTGCTGTCAATATGAGTTTTGATAAGGATAAAATTATAGCACCAACAATAACCAGACAGGGTATAATAACAGGGTTGGCTTCTCACCGGGTAGAAAGGTATTTCTACCTTACCATGGGTAAAAACATGGGTATTAAATTATTAATGGTAGAAATGGAATATTACTGGGTAAAAATGATGGAGATAGTGGAAACTCCAAGCCAAAATACGCATGGCTGGTCAGGCGGTCGCTCAGGAGGCTGATCTCCTCAGTAAGTTCAACCTGGTGAAACTAGTTGAACGGCAGGAGAAGAAGCCGGCTACGTCCTCCTCGTCCTTCAAGATCCCGAAGGTCAAGCCTGCGGAGTCTAAGCAGCAGCAGCAGCAGTCTTCGCAGTACTCCAAGGGGGCGAAGTTTGACAAGACTAAGAAGTCTTCCAACTCCTTGCATGGAGGTCGCGGCGGCGGGAGTTCCTCGTCCTCCGCCAAGGGTCAGTCTCGCTCCTGATGTGCCACAGACGCTTCCACGGAACCACAATTCGGTTGTATCCCCCGTGGGAGCTCGTCTTCAGGCCTTCTGGCCACTTTGGGATACGGAATTCGGGGACTCGCTGGTAACGTCCACGCTGCGTCACGGTTATCGGATTCCCTTCAGTCAGGCGCCTCCTCTGTCTCCCCTTCCAATAGCGTTCGCATCCTACACCCCGGGGTCGGAGAAGTTTGCGGTCTTGGACGCCCTGGTGTCCGAGATGCTCCTCAAGCAAGCCACGGAGAAGGTGTGTCAGAACTCTCCGGGCTTCTACAGTCATCTGTTTGTCGTCCCCAAGCTCACGGGCGGCTGGCGACCGATTATCGACCTCAGCCCCTTGAACAAATTCGTCTCCAAGGAGAAGTTCTCCATGGAGTGCCCACGGACTGTCCTCCTGTCTCTCCGCAGCGGAGACTGGATGACTTCTATAGACCTGAAGGATGCTTATTTCCACATCCCGATTCATCCCTCGTCACGGCCCTACCTGCGTTTCCAGTGGAGAAATGTGGTCTATCAGTTCCGGGCTCTGTGTTTCGGCCTCTCTACCGCCCCGTTCCTGTTCACTCGGGTTTTTCAGCCGGTGTCGACTTGGGCTCACCGCAGGGGTGTTCGCCTCACGAGGTACCTGGACGACTGGCTGATCACGGCCTCGGATCAGCAGACGGTGGCCCTTCACACGGATTGGATCGTTCAGCTTTGTCAGCGGATCGGTCTCATTATCAATTTCAAGAAGTCGGATCTGGTTCCTTCCCAGCGTGTCACTTCGGGATGGACATCGACACGCAGTCCTTCCTGACTCGTCCGACGGCAGATCGTATTCAGCGTTTGAACGGTGTGCTACAGTCTTTCTCCACCGGGGTTCCTGTCGCCGCGGTAGTTTTTCTACGGCTCCTAGGTCACATGGTGTCACTGGAGAAGATCGTCCCGGGCGCACGGCTGCGCATGCGGACGATCCAGTTCCATCTGAGGGACCACTGGGATTCCGAGCAGGATCTGTCGACCTTGGTTCCAGTGGTGGCAGCGCTTCAGCCAGATCTCCCCTGGTGGTCCGATCCGGTCAATCTGCTGCAGGGTCATCCTATCCACGAGTTGGAGCCCGATTTTCTCCTATTCTCCGACGCCTCTCGCCTCGGTTGGGGTGCTCACCTAGGCGAGGATCAACTCTCCCATCTCTGGTCGGCAGCGGATCTTCACCATCACATCAACTGGTTAGTACTCAGGGCCGTTTGGTTGGGCCTGCGTCATTTCCATCAGACGATTGCCGGGTCCACGGTCCTGGCCATGACCGACAACACAACGGTCGTCGGCTATATCAAGAACCAGGGGGGGACACGGTCAAGGGAACTGAGCAACTTGACTCGGAAAATCTTGGAGTGGGCGAAGTCCCAGGATGTCAGCCTTCTAGCCTGTCACATCCCGGGCTCCATGAACACCATTGCCGACGCCCTCTCTCGGAGGGGTCCGGTCTCCTCGAACTGGTCTCTCAACCCCCAGGTCTGCAGTCGCCTGTGGCGTCTTTGGGGTCAACCTCACTTGGACCTGTTCGCCACGTTCCAGAACAGCCGTCTGCCGCTCTACGTGTCTCCATTCCTGGACCCTCATGCCTGGGCGGTCGACGCTCTCGCCCAGGACTGGTCCACCCTTTGGGTGTACGCTTTTCCACCGTTCTCTCTGATTCCCGTGGTTCTGCAGAGGATTTGATCAAGCACTGCTCAGATCGTTCTAGTGGCTCCCAGTTGGCCCGCCAAGCCTTGGTTCCCGGAGCTTCTGGATCTCCTGGTGGATCTTCCCCGGTCTCTGCCCTCGATCCCCAGCCTTCTTCGTCAGGGTCGTCAGTTCCACGAATACCTCAAAGTCCTGCATCTTTACGCATGGAGATTGTCCGGCGTTCCTTCAGAAAGGCTGGCTTTTCGGAGAACGCTGCCAAGCAGATGTCCAGAACAGTTCGGTCATCCTCAGAGCGCCTGTATCAAGCCAAGTGGAAGGTCTTCTCCTCTTGGTGTAGTCGACGGCAAGTTGATCCATGCCGTCCCCCTCTCCCTACGGGAGCGGACTTTTTCGTCTGGTTATGGGACAAGCGCAAGCGTGCTCTTACTACTGTCAAGGGATACCGTGCTGCCTTGTCGAATGTGTTGGCTTCTCACGGTTTGGATATTTCGGCATCACGGGAGATCTCTGCCCTGTTCAGATCCTTTGCCCAGGATCGACCGACGGTCTCCCGTGCACCAAAGTGGGACTTATCTTTGGTCCTATCCAGTCTGAACGAACCTCCATACGAGCCTCTCGAGGAAGCGGAGCTTCGTTTTCTCACACACAAGACGGTTTTCCTATTGGCCCTTGCTTCCGCGAAGCGGGTCAGTGAGCTTCAGGGACTGTCTGCGGAGGTGTTACACCCGGAGGATTGGTCCTCCGCTACTCTCTGTTATCACATTGAGTTTCTTGCCAAGACCAAAACTCCTTCTGCCCTGGTGGCCGGGATGCGAACGTTCTCTGTCCCTGCCCTATCTCAATTGGCGACTGACTGTGGGGATCTGTCTCTGTGTCCAGTGCGTGCTCTGCGAATCTACCTGAAGAGGACTAGGCCTTCGCGACCAAGCGACTCACGTCTCTTCCTCCCGTTTTCGGCGTCGCGAGGGCAAGTCTCTAAGAACACGATTTCACTCTGGATCAAGGCTCATGTTACTCGTGCTTATCGTCAAGATCGTCGTGACCTCCATCAGATCTGTGGTTGGACAGCTCACGAAGTACGCGCCATCTCTACATCATGGTCTTTCGCCCACAACATGTCACTTACTGATCTCATGAAAGCCGCTACCTGGAAGTCGCACTCTACGTTCTCTTCCTTCTACCTGCGGGATGTTTCTCTCCTCGGGGATGATCTCTATCATCTGGCGCCGTCTCAACACCTAGCTACGGCTCATCGCCTCACAAGGGACTCGACGCCAGGTATGTGATCTCAGTTTTATCTGGATTACAATACTTTTCGCTTGTACTTTTAACCTCCGAGCTACTCTGTGGTTAATTAGTATTATAATTACTATAGGAGAAGAGCAGGTTCCTTATCCTTTATCCAGTAATTATAGTCATTGGTATTATGCATAGTTCTCACCCTTCTGTCTTTTCAGAGGATGATCTTGTGCAGGCGTACTTACTCTCTGAAGGGCCCACCACCGGCAGGCCATTCCCCATAGTCAGAGGTAAGTATCGCTTAGCATAACAAATCAAAAGTTTTAAATTAACTTTTATTTTTATACTATGCATACTTACCTCTGACGCTGGATGGTCCCACCCACCTCCCCACTGATTATCTTCTTCTCTTTTCAGAAGATAACCTTCAGTGATCAAGTTTCTACTCAACAAAAGTGAACTGGGAGGCAGTGGACCGGCACGATCATGCTAGCACACGGAGGGTGAACTGCTCAGGTAACTACCATTACTAGCACAGGGTCCAAACGGACCAGCTAACTTCG
The DNA here is from genome assembly GCA_949152475.1 of Terebella lapidaria. Classification (NCBI taxonomy): domain Eukaryota; kingdom Metazoa; phylum Annelida; class Polychaeta; order Terebellida; family Terebellidae; genus Terebella; species Terebella lapidaria. Next base: position 78,685,517 of record OX424555.1, read on the forward strand.
TTTTAGTCTTCACCCATATTTCATGTGTGGTTGGCGAATGAGGGCTCGCTAATTACACGACCCCATAGTCAGAGGTAAGTATGCATAGTATAAAAATAAAAGTTAATTTAAAACTTTTGATTTCTACCACAAAACAAGGTAAAAAGGTATTTTTACCATTCGATAAAAACTGGGTAATTATCATGGTAAATACCGTGTTGGGTAAAAAATTGCCAACCCTGAGAAAAAAATTATAGGCAACGCCCTGCAGCATCGCTTTTAGATTTCTTCGTATATCTGAAAATACTTGTAGCAATCATATTGCCACACCTTAGGTTACCTTCAAAACTTATTACATGTATACACTGCATGATTTGTCAACAGATTGCTAGTTCCTGTTCTTTAATCTTCTTAAACAGGCTATCCTACATTCATTTAATACAATGATTTTAAAGGGTTGTTTAACAAAGAAGACATTTTCAGGAAAAAATGAAATGATAAAATGGGATGCAAAATATGATGGTTTTGCAGTATACAACTATAGATTTGTTGTATACATATTTCAGAATGACCAGCGATGCTGAGCAATTGACCACTATGCTCCTGACATAATTGCTGTTGACACGCGAAAATGAAGTGTCTGAAGCAGTTCGGGCTCCTACTTTGGAAGAACTATGTGATCCAGAAACGGAAAGTAGTGGTCACGATTATCGAGATTGGATTGCCCACATTCTTTGCACTGATCTTGATATTGATCAGACAGAGAGTAAAAGGAACTGATATCAAACATCCAACAACATGGGACCCTTTCCCCGTGTCGGAGCTTCCTGGAGACCTGTATCCATCCCCGTTCTGTAAACTTTTTAAAAGCAAGCCGTCAAGCTGCAAGTGGAAAATCTACTATGCACCGAATACAACGGCAGAGTCTGATGTCATGGGAAGAGTCAAGGACAGAATGACTAGAGGCGACCCAGCTATCAAGGGTAAGAACATATTCACCTTGGCCTTTCTAGAGACCTGTGTATATTTATCAGCACAAAACATAAGGAGAGTCTGTCGTTACATATTTCTGGTATCAGCTTGTCAAATTTGAGTTGATCAAGAGAAGTATATAAGAAAGTATTATATCGATACTGGGGTATATCTGTTGCAGAAGTTGTTGGCTTCGAGACAGAAGAGGCACTGGTTGCCCAGTTCACGAAGGATTATGCCTTGACCTTTTGCGATACTCTGGCTGGGGTCGTTTTTGTGAACCTGACTGAGAAATCCAGTATTAGTAGTAACCACACTGACTCCACCAAGCACATCAAGTACAAGATCCGTCTGCCATACACACCGAGACATTCGGAGGGATCCTTCAGTTTTGCCACAATGGGTCAGGATGAGAACTGGCAGACAGAGGCCATGTTTCCTCAGTTCCAGACAGTTGGACCCAGGGATAAAAACAATACATTTGGGGCTGATCCAGGTGGGATTGATTATTTCTTCTTCTAGTGATATATAAAATGTGTTGTCCTTTGTAATTGTTGTAGCCATACAATGTTTTGAGCATTGATTTTTTTACTTTGATTAATGCCTACCGGTAACAAAATAAAACATTTTACTATATTTGATATCTTGTACAGATTTTCTGTCAAAGGCCATTATTTTGTTTTGCTTTTCAGCTTATTTTCTGGAGGGTTTTTTAACGCTCCAGCTGCACATAGACAGAGCTATTCTGCACCAGGTTGCCCCATCTGCACATGACCTTGAGCTAGACACAGAGCTGAGGAGGTTCCCATATCCTCGGTACAAGGACGATCTGTTTGTGCTGGTACTACAGACCCAGTTCCCTTTCATCATCATGATCAGCTTTGTGTTCAGTGCCCTCCAAATCGTCAAGGATGTTGTCCATGAAAAGGAGAGGAAGCTCAAAGTATGTTCAGGTCAAAACTTAACTTCCCATCAGTGTATGCTGGCAAATTTTATAGCAAGATTCGTACTTGCTATGATAACTTTGTTGACAGGAATCGATGAAGATGATGGGCCTGAGTAACTGGCTACATTGGACAGCATGGTTTGTCAAGTACTACGTCTTTCTGCTGATATCGGTTTCCAGTATGACTGTGCTCTTCTGCATTAATGTTGGGAGTTATGGCAGTGTGATAGGCAACACTGATTGGTCGGTACTCCTAGTGTTCTTAGTGATATATGCAGTCTCCACCATTAACTTCGCATTCATGGTCAGCGTCTTCTTCTCAAAAGGTCAGTCTTCTCATTCATTGAGCTAGATAAATCTGTAATCATATCGGAAAATTTTCCTGCAATGGGGAAAATTTATGTTGTTTTATACCATGTCCATATGCAACAGGTAATGCCGGTGATATGACATACATACCTCCATCTATTCCAGCCAACTCCGGTGCTGCGGCTGGAGGGATCCTGTTCTTCCTGTCCTATGTACCATACACCTTCCTTCAGAAACGCTATAATACATTGACACTGTCAGCTAAAGTGTCATCCTGTCTGATCTCCAATGTCGCGATGTCAATGGGTGCTCAGGTCATCTCCATGTTTGAGGGCACTGGTGAGTCCCGTCTTGTGGAAAGTGTGATTGTGCTACATGCATACCGTCTCTGAAAAACCATGAATAAAGAAAACAAAACATGTATGTATGCTGTACCCATTACTGTTGATAAATCATCGGGATTCACAAGTCTTAGGGAAATATTTTATTCCAGGTGCTGGAGTCCAGTGGTCAACAATCAATCAAGGCGCATCTGTCGATGATGACTTTACTCTGGCGTGGGTAATGGGTATGTTACTGGTGGATTCTGTTCTGTACGCCCTCATTGCATGGTACGTGGAAGCAGTGTGGCCTGGAGAATATGGAATTCCCCAACCGTGGTATTTCCCATTCTTGGTAAGATGTTTTGTTAATTACACAAACTTTTTTTTGTAAATTTCTTCATATTAGCCACCTTTTGCTTTGATTTCACAATTTGTAGAGATAAGTTTCTGGAGAGTGTAACCCAGTGTGTGTGTATCTGCCTCAACAGAAGGTGTACTGGTGTGGATCCAGTCCTGACGTAGACGACCCAGAACGAGTGCCACTGTTGTCACGGCAACAGTCCAAACACAATGAGTTCATAGAGTCTGACCCACAAGGTCTTAAGGCAGGGATAAAAATCTCAAATCTCAGAAAGGTGACCACAGAAGGACCGACATATTCAAACGGTTGAAACTTACATGTAATATTTATTGCAGAAATTTGTAAAGAAATCTGTATGTTTGTGGTACCTGTAATTGGCAGGTCTTTCGCACAGAAGGAAAAGATGTTGTGGCAGTGGATGGCATGACCTTGAACATGTATGAAGGACAGATCACTGCCCTGCTCGGACATAATGGAGCTGGTAAAACAACCACTATGTCCATGCTGACCGGGTTTTTCCCTGCAACCAACGGCACTGCCAGAGTGAACGGATGGGACATCAGGTCTGACATCAACAAAGTTAGAGAAAGCTTGGGACTTTGTCCTCAACACAATGTCCTGTTTGATTCATTGACCGTCCAGGAACATCTTGAGTTCTTTGCTAAGGTGGGTACTTCAATTCAAGTATGAAATGGAAAATATCAGAATTTTCATGGCCAATTACCGGGGTATGTGTCAATCCCGAGATCATTGCATCAGTGTAAGCAAAGAGAGGTGTAAGTCATAACGTTGTCATATCAGATATGAGGATGGTATGTTTCACTTGAGTTGTAACCTGATATCTTTGTTTTCAGCTGAAAGGTTGTGAATCAAAGGACGTTGCTGATGAAATAACAAAATTATTGAAATTAATGAAATTGGAATCAAAACGCCACACTCAAACCAAACAGCTTTCTGGTGGAATGAAACGGAAACTGTCAGTGGGTATAGCACTGATTGGTGGATCCAAGGTTTGTATGAGCAAGTTTTGTATCCCTAATATTCAAACAAGTAGTGATAGTATGAGAGCCATCCTATAATCAGTCAAAAAATTTCCCTTCAATCCCTTCCCCCACTGTTTCCATGGTTACAGGTGGTGATCCTGGATGAGCCGACATCTGGGATGGACCCGGATGCTCGGAGGCAGATGTGGGACATCCTCCAGCAGCACCGACAGGGTCGCACAATGGTTCTCACCACACACTACATGGACGAGGCTGATGTCCTGGGCGACAGGATTGCTATCATGGCCAGTGGACTCATCCAGTGCAGTGGCACACCGCTCTTCCTCAAAAACAAATATGGTGAGTGTCATTAGCATGCTGGGGATGATAACATTCAGTTGTATTTCTCATATATTATTGAATTGTTTGAATTTTTTTCGTCCACATTTCCATTTTGTCGAGGGAAATTTGTGCACATCATGTGATTGTAATGGATTTGACTTCTGTGACCCAGGTGCTGGTTACCACATGGTGATGGTGAAGAAGCCTGGCTGTGATGTGGACAAGGTTACCGCGGTGATAGAGAAGCATGTGCCAACAGCTTGCCTGGAGAGCAATGTCAGCGCGGAGCTATCATTCGTGTTGCCTCACGAGAGCAAGTCTATGTTCGTAGGCCTATTTGAGGAGATTGAAAAGCGCAAGGATGAACTAAATATAGCCAGCTATGGAGCGTCTGTCACTACAATGGAGGAGGTCTTCTTGAAGTGAGTAACGCTGTATTACATCATCATTTGGAATTTGTATACCTTCATTGTCAACCTGGCATATGTCTCCATGCAATTGCCTGTTCTGCTATACATGTATACCTTGTAAACTGTTATGATGTTATCACGCTGAAATATCACAATCTTCTACTTGCATTTCTCTTCATCTTTGCCGCCTTTTGCATGATGGTTCATTATAAATATTTTCTGGTTGTTCCAAGGGTCGGTGAGATTGATTCACCTTCTGACTCTCCGAGTTCAGTGTCTGGTTCAACAAGCAACTTGTCTGAGGCAGATAATACAGGCAAGTTTTAGGCATAATCATTGTAACAAGTAACTTATTGTGTTGAATACCCTGGTACCATGCTATTGAAGTATGTTTGCAGACCATGTACTGATCATGTTCTCGTTCTGCCACTGACAGTGCTGCTGATTCACAGTCTGAAGAACTCTGGTGTCCGTCTTTACTGGCAGCAGTTCCTAGCGATGTTCGTGAAGCGAGTCCTGCACACCTGGCGCAACCGACTGGTCACCTTCACACAGCTCCTAGTGCCACTTTTCTTTGCCGTCCTGGCGCTGATTGTGATCCGGACACTGCCCCATCCTGAGGACTCTCCGCCTCTCACGCTCAACCTGAGTGACTTTGGCAGGAACTATGTGCCTTATGGTTATCACGCAGGAGCCTCTGCATTCACTGAAGGTGTTCTAGACAAGTACAGTCATCAGTTTGCAGGGCAGGAAACTAGACCTCTGCATGTTAATTTGACAAACACGACTATGCAGAAGTACCTTGTTGCTATTGGTAGGAATCAGATTGCCACCTACAACATGGAGTATATGATAGCGCTGGAGATGAAAGACGGTGTTGACAACCCAAGAGCATCTAAGACAACAGCCACCACATTTTTCAATGCTCAAGCCTATCACACTGCACCGATGACACTCAATGCACTGGACAACAGTTTACTGGAGTTTTACACTAATAGATCGCACACAGTGTCCACTGTCAACCATCCGTTCCCAAGAACTGTAGCCAATAAGATCAATGGTCAACTAACCCAGGAATTTGAGGGATTTGCCTTGGCTGTGAACATCGTATTTGGCATGGCGTTTCTGGCCAGTAGTTTTGTCCTGTTCCTGATCAAAGAGCGCAGCGTGAAAGCCAAGCACTGTCAGTTTGTCAGTGGAGTCCGGAGTTCAACGTTTTGGAGTGCCACATTTGCATGGGACATCATCAACTACTCCATACCTTGTGTGTTGTTGATTGTGGCGTTTGCGGCATTCAATGTCAAACCGTATGTTGATGACAACAGGTTCCTGGACATCATGCTGTTGTTCATGCTGCATGGCTGGGCCATACTACCCTTCATGTACCTCCTGTCCTTCTTGTTCACTGTCCCAGCCTCGGGATTTGTGTGGCTCAGCATGCTCAACCTCATTCTCGGTAAACACACATTTTGCTACATCCTGTCTTGAAGAAACCTGGCCAAAATCCTATGATACTTATCATTATATGGCATGTATACATGTAGTGAGTGATGAATGTTTAGACATACAGTGCAATAACACCACATTTCACCTGTATGTAGGAATTACCTTATATTGGGTATCTATCTCTGGTCCACAGGTATAGCAACAGTGTTAGCTGTGGACATTCTAAGGATCCCGGGACTGAACACAATGGATGTGGCCAAGACACTTGAGTGGATATTTCTCACCATTCTGCCAAACTTCTGCTTGGGCCAGGGCCTCAGTGACTTCTACTCCAACCACCAGTTCCTAGAGATCTGCACCAACCCCATGGTCCAGGCTATGTGCCAAGGTCTCAGCAACCAGACCAACCCCTGCTGCAAAGGTCTGCTTCAGCCTGGGAGAAACAGAATTTTTGAAATTATGTTTGGCATTTAGTTTTGTGATTAGTTCTCACATTCCTAAAACAAAGTTTGTGTAAGATTGCGGGATAATATGGGGGATGAGTACAAAATAGATCTGATAAGACATTGAGTACTGTATCATTACAGGTAAATGTGGCAAGGAGTGTATAGACTACACAGAGAACTACCTGTCATTTGAGCCCGGTGGCATTGGACGGATGCTGGTGTTCCTAGCAGTACAGGGAGCCATGTACTTCATCCTTCTGTTCTTTGTGGAGTCCAATGCTTTCCAGTGGCTCTGGTACAAGATGCGTCCACACAGCCGACGAAAGTATGCTGGCCAATCAGATGCCTTGGTGCAGGAGGACAGTGATGTGGCCAGTGAGCGAGATAGAATCTTCCAGAACACGAGCACAGTTCTAGCCGGGTCAGAGAGCCTGGTGCTGAGTGAACTGACCAAGTACTACGGTGGCCTCCTCGCAGTCGACAGACTCAGTCTTGGAATTGTGCAGGGCGAGTGCTTCGGACTGCTCGGGATAAACGGTGCAGGGAAAACCACTACGTTCAAAATGTTAACAGGCGATGAAATCGTTTCATCTGGGGAGGCGTATCTGAATGGGTTTAGCATCAGGACTGATATACAGCAGGTCTGTTTATTGGTGGGAAGTGGTATCTACATCAATCTTGAGTCTTGCGAGGTCTATTTGTCATCACAATCATGATCCTCTTCCCTACTTATCACACATGTACACGATTGGTCATTGTAGGTGCGACGGCAGCTGGGATACTGTCCCCAGTTTGATGCACTGATAGATCAGCTGACAGGTCGAGAAACCCTGACAATGTACGCCAGGGTGCGGGGAATCCCAGAGAGAAACATCCACCACTCCGTCCAGGCTCTCATTGAGCGACTGCATCTCGATAAATATGCTGACAACCTAGTCCACACATACAGGTCGGCAATCCGATTTACTGCTGCTCCTCTATCTAGTTTTACATGGGATTTCCTTTCAGTATGATAACCTGGTAACCCATGTTGTATTATAGATATTAGTATAGTATAGTGAGTCATACTGACTTTACCATTAAAATCGTCAATGTGCATCAAACAATATTGCATACAAAAATACACATACACCATGAGATATATTTCTGATAAAAGTATTTTGTCTGTTGGTCAGTGGTGGCAACAAGAGGAAGTTGAGCACTGCTGTAGCTCTGATTGGTGACCCTCCGATCGTGTTTCTGGACGAGCCCAGTACTGGTATGGATCCAGTTGCTAGGCGACAGCTGTGGGACACCCTGTCAGAAATCCGAGCCAGTGGCAGCACCCTTGTCCTCACTTCACATAGGTATCTGAACTCTACCATACAAAAATACCTCATTGTGTACGTGCATGAACATGTATGTATAGGTGTGGATGATTTAGATATCAGTATATTTCAATATTGTGTTGTTATTATCTGTAGCATGGAGGAGTGTGAGGCACTCTGTACCAAACTAGCCATCATGGTCAATGGTCAGATCAAGTGTCTCGGCAGCACACAGAAGCTCAAGAGCAAGTTTGGCGAGGGGTACACCCTGATCGCCAAAGTGTCGCCATCGCGCCAGTCGGGTGAGTTGGACCCACGGCCGCTGATGGAGCACATCGAGAAGACGTTCCCAGCCAGCAGTCTGAAGGACGTCCACCAGGGTATGGTCCACTACCATATCGCCGACCCGGCCGTCTCATGGGCCGAGCTGTTCCGCTTTATGGAGCAAGCCAAGGAGGACTTCCATCTCGAGGACTACTCTGTCAGCCAGACGACACTCGAGCAGGTGTTCCTAAACTTTGCCCGGTCGCAGGTGCCCCCTCAGGAGACAGCTGCCGGACGCTGTCAACACTGCTGCACTCTCTGCCGTCTCTGTATATGTCGCAGCGTCTGTTGTCATGGGCAACACTCGGAGCACAGGCTTTTGTCTGTGACCACGGAGAATGAGAGTGATAGTGATGTAATATGATCAGAAAGATTGTACAAAGCGTGGATAGGATGAATTTCACATATACAAACAGTGTAACATTCCAATTAATGGTGTGACTTCCAATAGCTATCAGTTCTTTTGACTGCTTAACAATGCATTGAGGATGTAACGTCATTCTATAGATGGTGATGATTTGTAAAGTGATGTGCAGATGTGGTATAAAATCCACATCAGCAAGTTTATTTTGTGCTGTGATCATTTATTTCAAATTGAATGCACTTAACTTATACATGTAATGTACATTTACATGTAAATGTAGTACCTAGTTGTAAATTCCGATGCTCATTAGAAGTATACATGTATCTACTATCATACTATGTATTCACAAATAGTGTTCACCGCTCACTTTATATTTGAGCATTGTTCACTTCGAAAACTACCAATTTATTGTGATAAACTTTATTATATTGAACTATTTCTTTGAAGAAATGAAGCTTGTTGACTGGCACCAATCCACACCTGCAAAGCATCAAGGGTAGACATAAACTGCTGATTTACCTGCACTTTCTATTTGGAGTACTGTATGTCCTTTCTCACATCCACTGGTAATCATACTACGGCAATCAATTTCTTTTTTGTGCATAATACATTGTACATGTTGTATGTATATGTATGTATATATTTTATAGAGAATGTAACATTTATTCACTGTCAGCATTTATATTTATCTTAAGAAAATTAAATATTCAATAAATATTACATGGATATTCTTTAGAGCCTGTGTGAATTGTTCATGCCAGCCTACTATATAAGCCTGCATCAATGATATTAGTTTATCATAATCAGTTTTTTTCTGAACATCTACCACCTCTCATGTCTGACTACACAAGTTCAGTTTCTTTTGTAAATTTTATTTTATAATCAGGTACCTTATATATTAATCATAGTCTGCCACATAGATTATTCAAATATCAATCTTGCAACTCCTATCATACACATTATCAACACATCCAGAATGAACACGAATATATTACATGTATATGACTGGTCAAGAACTATCAGCTTTGTTTTCTGTAGACTGGATGATTTTGTCCACCACTGCATCTACCGCAGACTTAGTAGCAGATTCTGGATACAAATCCAGGAAACTCTGGCCAACTTCCAAACTCTGTGTCAGTTTTGGGTCCAAAGGAATGCAACCTGAATCAGTAAAGATGCACCATAATATCTATGATGATATTTATCTGCCAATATATGCTGAATGAAATGTTGGTGTATAATGTATGAGGAAAAGAATATCTTACCGAGGAAGGGAACATCGCACTGCTTGGACAATCCTTCGCCACCACCCTTGGAGAATATATTTGTGCACTCCTGCAACACAAAACATGCTCATAGATATAAGGGACATGATTCAAGAATGTTACCTCAAAATGTTCAGTGATAAAATTTATACGAACCGAGCAATGTGGACACACAAATCCAGACATGTTTTCTACCACTCCCAGAACGGGAATCCCAGTCTTCCGGCAGAAGGTCAATTCCCGGCGTACGTCACCTACAGCCACTGCCTGGACCAATAGATGTATGTACTTACATAAAATGTTGATGTCCCAGAGTGCTATTTACTTTTCAGTAGTATATACGTCAACTATAACTATACCGTAGGTAGGCGGTTACTAAGTGAGTAAGCAGATGCACTGAGCGACTAAGAGTACCAGCCACTCGCCTGTGGAGTAGTAACAAGGATAGCCCCATCAGGCTGGTAGTTACGCAGGCCCTCCACGACAGTGATGTGTTCATCAGAGGTCCCCGGGGGCGTGTCAATCACCAGATAGTCCAGATCCCGCCAGTACACATCCGACAGAAACTGCTTTATCATTGCTAAAAATATAAATATTTAAATATTTCAAAAGTGATAGGTAACCAGAAGATTAAAAAAAATCATCATTTTTACATATACATGTAGTATCTTTTACCATTTTTCTTTGGACCTCTCCAGACTACGGCATCATCTTTGCTGTCCAATAAGAAGCCTATGGACATCACACCAAGTCTCTGCTCTTTGTCAGCAAACACTGGCACCCAACTGCCAAGTCAAAAACTGCATTTTCAAAATACATGAATGGGCAATTTTTCACTGACATTACAACATGATGATGCTCATCCATCACTGGCGCTGGCTCCAAACTGGAAACACACAACACAGTATCGCTAAAATTATTTTACATGTATATGTTTCTGTGATGTATCTTACATACCCTTCAGCACATTGATGAACATCACTGTTCTGGACATTGAACATATTTGGAATACTTGGACCACAGAGATCCACATCTAACACACCAACCTATAGAACAAAATAAATCAAACAGAATTGAATCAAAATGTCCTTTGCGCCCAAACATCAATAAAACTAATGAAGAAACAGGACTTGAACCAGAAATTTTTTTTAAAAAGTTGGGTACCAGAGCCCAAGTAGTCAAACATTCATCTAACAATATTGAATATTGTCAATGTCATCTTTATGGAAAACCTATAAAATATTTTATGTTTGTTGCTCAAATCTCGGTTAGATGTCAACATTCAGCCCAGAAGATTATCGATTTCTCATGGTACCAGATTGTAAATGACAAATCTCTGATGTAGATAGCGTCATACATGTTTTGTTGTGTGGCACCAGTATGTGCAGAGCTAGTACCTTCTTTCCCCGATTCCGTAGGCTGAGACAAACTTGTGTTGTCACTGTGCTCTTCCCGACCCCGCCTTTGCCAGACAACACCAGGATAACATGTTTGACACTGGACAAGTTATCAGGAGTTGAAGTTTCCACATCTATTAAACCAGAATATGCAAAGCAGTGCACTTAGTTGTATATCATGAATATGTAGCATCAGAGTACCTAATCATCGACCCTCTTCCTAATCGTCGACCCCTGCAAACGGCTGGCCAAAATTTGAATAAACTAAAATGTGAAGTGGGCTGAAATGTGTATTAGAGATACTTTCAATGTGGTTTTTGTCAGATGTCTGTTTTGCACAGCTGTTGGGCATTGTTTGCAGGGGTCGATGATTAAGGACGGGGTCGATGATTAGGTACCCTGACGATATACTTAATATTTTTGTATTGACAGATTGTGTTTGCCCACAGATATGACCACACGCGTCTCTCAGGCTGTGTTATGGCTAGTATGGCTCAGTGAACAATTTGCAAAAATTCACCGTTGCCACACGGTTGCCATGAAAAAACAATAAAAATCCTTACTTCCGTCCCGTGTCGCTACGAAATGTTTTCTTCACTGAACGCAGTAATCATTGGTATTAGGCCTGTCTGGCCCTGGGTAGGATTTGCCAGTTGGGAAGAATCCCATTTGGTGGCATATATGCCCAAATGGGATATATGCCACCAAATGGTACTTCCTGTATACCCAAATGGGATATACCTGAGAGCTTGGTGGCAGTTTTGTGGTCATACTCATTGAGGGACTCAGGGGGCCTGGGTATTCATTCATTTACGAGCCATCCGTCCTAATTTCGCCGCATTCCCAAATTCGCCAACGTGGATTTCAAGACTTCTAATGTAAATGAAACTAACAAGTTCGATCGTCAATCGAAACTCTGATATCGAATCTCTGTTCCAGTAAGTTATTTTCCACAAAACGAGCTTCTAAGTTCTGATAATATCGAGTTGGCGAATTTTGGGATGCGGCGAATAAAGGACGGATGGCTCGTAATGGATATAAAGCAAATGATTCATTTCCCTTTGCGATTTGTTTTAATTTCACACTGTCTGTCCAATTTATTGCTGGGACATGGGATTTCTCCTGAATAAAGAACATTTTGCTGTGTAAACCTGTTTAGATGCAGTCAGTGAAACAAAAACAAAGTATGTCTTATGTATCAAATATTTTCTCAACCCATACATCCATGTTTATCATAAAAAGTACTGTCATTTCACACCAATGAAAAAACTGGGCTGTGAAGATGGAAAAGACACTAAACTCTCCAAAAAGTATATCAGGCCTTTCTTCTTATTACTAATTTCGATAAAACCCCAGACCCCCTCCGTTCCCAAGCATCTGGATCCAGCTACATGGGACGAAGCCCTCAGGTATATCCCGTTTGGGTATACAGGAAGTATACCCACTTGGTGGCATATATCCCATTTGGGCATATATGCCACCAAATGGGATTCTTCCCAACTGTTTGCCAGGCAGGAAGGTATGATTGGGCGATAATATGAGTAAAACATCTTATCCCACTAGTATTCAAATAACACCCATTGATTACACTTAATTATTTGACACGATTTATTATAGAATCCTGTATTGACTTCTGAATAAAATTATTTTGACACAAAATGCAATAGATTAAGAAGCAACGTTGTTCTGCAATTAACAATCAATGATTCTCTTACTCATGGGGGCTGCCATTTTGAAACGGGTGAATTAGCGAACTGGCAATCGAATTTGGTACGTAAGACTGAAAACATGGAAAAGAAGCCCTGTACATTGGGTGATTGGCGATTTGCCTGTAGCTTACTAGCTGATAACATAGTGCTCGATTGGTTATGCGGATTTTAGGTTACCGAACCTTTGGTCTATAACCTATTGGCATGACATTGGGTCCATCGTCCGTCCGTCCGTCCGTCCGTCCGTCCGGCGTTAACATTTTTATCTTTAAAGTTTACGGTCGAATCTTTCTAAATTTCGCACAAAAATGCCTAAAAATAATTTGAGAAGGAGGTTTTTTTTAGCTTTTTGATTTTCACATTTTTTCCCAAAAATGGCGGCCGTTATGTGGAAAAACGCTCAATTTTGGACTTTGGCGGCCATTCTCTCAAAAACTGTTTGATCCGTTTTGAGATTTTTGTTTCAAAAGACTCCCTCCATGTACATTTGTCACATGTGTAAGTTTTGTTGCCCTTGAATCGCCGGTTTGCGCGTGGAGCCATTTATATTTTTTGACGGGTCGATACAAATTTTTTTGGCCTCAAATCGTGTTACTATCAATTTGAACTATTTCCAGGCAAAAAAAAATCACCCTTTAAAAAAAAGTTTGGACTTGAAAAATTTTCGCCACTTTTGTTCTTCATAATGGGAGCTGTCACAACTGTACCCCCAAAAAGCTTGAAAATAGGGCTTAGATATTGACATGTTTAAATGCGAAGTCATATAGCGTTTTATGTGGTGACCATATATATCCCATGATATTCTCTTTCTAAATCTATGGTGGTGATCTTGAATTTGACCTTCGATGAACTTGAAAGGTCAAAACAGCCTTTGTGTTGAAAAATATCAAATTTTCACTTTGTCATTTCTCAAAAACTATCTGATCATTTCTTAGGTTTTTATTTCAGAACATGCTCATTGGGATACTTGATGTTGCATTAATTGAATGGAGCGCCTTAAATTCCCCCACAAGACCCACAATAAATTGGCCTTTGGGGCCAAAACACTTGTACATAGAGCTCAGTTTTGTAATATAATCATATATGACGTCTCGTATGGGGCATATTTTTCGTGACCTTGAACTTGACCTAAGATGATCTTGAATGTTAATAGTCGAGGTTACAAAGTAAATATTGTTAGCACATAGGCAGTCACATCAGGTGGTTCTTTTTGGTGACCTTGAATTGGATCTTTAATGAACCTGATGTCACAGTCGCAATTTTACAAGAAAAAGATTTATGTTCAAAACTCTAGAAAAAAAAATTATGTCCAACACTGTACATTACTCAGTAGCCTCTAATTTCCAAGGTCATACATAATACAGTCTCTGGGCTTTGATGTGTTTGTTCAGCAAATATATTGTATAATATTAATAATGAGCTATAGATTGTAGTTTTATACGGCGCTTCCAAGCGCTAATTGTTTGAAAAATCCATGTAAGATATGGGCAACCCGGGATGGTCAAAGCGTTCAACAATTATTACCCCCAGCTGAGCAGACCTAATTTCAATTCATTTTGATATTATACGATCCACACTTAGAAATCGCGTTTGTCTGTATATTCTATTTTCCATTGCTGAACAAAAACTTATCCTATTCTATATTCTTTCCAAATCCAAAGAGTAACATGTACATGTTCTTTTCCTCAATTTGTTATGCGGATGCACTAATTTCTTAGCAGCAAGAATATTAAATAAAGTTAACCAATTGACCTGCCGACAAAGGGTAACACAATTACTGTCTCGATCGAATAAATGTATTTGATCTCTCTATTAAGAGAAGTCCCACGTCATGGATACCGAATAATTACAAAACTAACATCACATTGGTCCAGTCTACATCATGTCTGTAGCCTATAGACCAAGCCGTAAATGTTATTTAGACCTAATTAATGTAATTAATTAGGATGGACAGTCGCTTGTTCGCTTCAGGAAAAGTACTTTCCTTACTATTTATTCTTCCAGGTCGAAGAGAGGAAACAGGTGATGTGCTGTGTGTATCGAATAGGCACCCCCAGCTGGCTTCGGGTTGTCCCCTGTCTTTGTCCTCGAAAGCGTCTCACTTCGACCAGCAGCCCGCTATTAATAAAAACGAATTTTCGCTCCTATATTTAACAGAGAGCTGTCAAACCAAAGCTTCATTGACTACGAAATCATTGTTCTTCGAGGATGGAGCCAGTGCAAGCAGAGATTTCCAGAATGTATCAACAATTTACTGATTATATTCTCGATGTAGATAATTTGTATGCCGGTGTGCAGGGTTTGGCGACGGTAGTGTCATTTTCGGTTGCTGCAATTGTGACCATTTTGCTCATTTACATTGGATGGATGTACACAAAAACGAAACAAGACACACAAATCACAGAATCTGAACGCAGGAGAACGAAATCATCATCATCAGACTGTCCACAGACATCCTACTCACCTTCTGATGATAGTTCCATTGTTTGCGAATCAAAACCTTGTAAGTATTGATCTGTCTACAAGTATGGACCCAAATGTCGAACACTCGGAACAGTACCAAATGTTGAACATGTCGAGTTTCAATTTTATCAGTGCACAAAGAGTAAGAATTGTTCATATCTCACATTTACACGCTCATGCGTAGTGATTTAAAAATTACCTTCATTCTTTCTCAAGCATTGATAAAATTGAAAACTGTGTTCGACAATTGGTACTGTTGGTTTTTTACCTGTACAGTATAGGACCTAGATATCATAACATAGAGATGCTCAAATGTAATAAAATTGTACCCATTTGTTGTAGGTAGATCTACCAAATATCTGTAATATGTACAGTCTAGTTCTATCCCTCTGACATACGAGTAGTCCTTTGTCAGAAGACAACAATGATCGTCGAGCAAATTAGTTGCATCACAGTGTGATGTGGCGGCCATAATGACATAACATGTTTCTCTTTCATTGTTTTTGATTCCTGATTGCATGAATGACCACTGATCATTTGAGACCCATTTTCTCTCACCCTTGGTCTCAGAACACAGGATATACTGACCAGTGGATCATTACAGTAATATCTAATGAACGCTATCCTAGTTACACCATATGGAGACACATATTGCACCAATAAATTGTGATATTTACGGTAACCCTTTTTTGTTTCAGATTTGTTTCAGACCTTGTCTCCCATTGTGAAGTTATTTTGTAAAAAGTATCTATGGCATATTCACTGTAAAATATTTTCACATATGTTAAAATATTAACTATGTTTGCAAAAACCATTCAAGATTCAAAATTTCTCTAGTGAAACATGAATTCAATATTAATTTCTCATGTTTCAGTTCTCCCTGATTTCCCCTAATTTTGGTCAGTGAACTCCCCCCCCCCCCCTCCTCCTCCCCCCCCCCCCCTTCCCCCTCGACTAAAGTTGCCTCCATTAGTGAAAGGGTTAAGACTGTATGTTATGTAGCCTATACACACAGCCTGTGTAGTCCTATACCAGATTATAACGTTACCTCACTGATTCATAGATCTGGGCATTCAACTTCAATAAAAGTTATTGGGGGGCAATCAACGATACAGCATGATCAGTGGGGTGATTTACTTTGATAATGACTGTATGTGGTATGGTGTGCCTTGTTAAGCATGCTACTACATGTATTAGTGTTCTATGTGTTGAATATCATTGGGAAGTCCTGATAGCCCTATGCTCATACATGTATCATGTGTATAGTATAGCGATTTGAAAAATATATAATCTGAATTGAACATCCTGGCCCGGTCATAGTTTTTCTGGAATACCTGAGGCATTTACAAGATGATGAAAATCCGATTTTGACTTTAAATATTATTATCATGTTTGTCTTTGTTTTTTGTTTGTCAAAATTTTATCCAGCTTGTGCTTCTATTTTGGCACGTAAAACACTTGAACAGATTATGCCATTACAAAGATACTCTGCAAGAGATTCTTAAAATATTCTAAATTTTATAGATGTAACTAGGATGGTTGGTATTAATAAGGTAAAATGTTGTATATAACCATGATATATTATGTGAGATTTTTACAGCATTTCTTTTTCAAGAAAATACTTCCACATGCAGGTTTTTCATGCAGATAAATTATAACTAAATTGGAAAATAGAACTTTGTGGCTGTTGCACCAGATTGTGGATGGTAATGTTTGTTTTTCTTTATTCATTCAGGTAATACAGCATTATTGCCCGAAAGTTGTCCTCTTTCAAAGATATATAAAGATATATCAAAAATGGAAACTCTTCTTGACCCTGAAGGAGAAAATGTACACAATGACAGTAAGTTACAAATGCAATTGACTGGTTTTCCTTTGGAATTAGATTTGGTCCATCTGAATAAAGTTGAATTCATCAATACAAAAAAAAGGGTACGATACAAGATTTTTCTCATTACACTCTACAGTATGTCAAGATACAGGTTTGCGATTTATTTCCTTTCCTAATTGAAGGTGATTTTGAAATACCTCAAAATGCTGAATGCATGTATTAGCTTACAATCAAATGACATCATTTATCAAAAATAACCATAATACAGGAAATACCTGTGAACATAATGTATGGTTATTGGCCTGCTAAGGAACATAATTGCGTTAACATGTCCCCCTTGTTGAGCTTGACAGCTGTCAGGAATCAGAGCTGCAGGGGTTCTGGGAATATTTCCTTGTTGTCAATATCATTACCTGGGGCTTGCATTACCTGTAACTGTCAGACACCAGTTACGGCTGTAACCTTAGCTTTCAGTGTCTACATGTGGTTCCTCTTCTATCAGCTACTATCATCCCCACCCCCACTCCATCCCTTCACCTGACCCCACCCTATAGTGCACTGTTGAACCCTGTTGTATTGCTGTTGATAATTGTTCAGCCATAATCACAGGATGCAATGATTTAACGTATGCAGTGACTACCGTATGCAGAATTAATTTTGTTTCCTTTCACTGCATCGTTATAATGTCATCTTCAGTATAAACTCTCAGATACCAGTACTCGCGTATTGTGGGGTTGGTGTGGTTGCCATGACAACATGTTCTTGGGAATAGTGTAGCAGCACATAACAACTGGTTGATGTGGACCAGATATTGATCTGTGTCATTCTGTGTTATAAGGTTGACACCCACACCAGTTGGTATGGTTACATTGCTCCCATACCACCTCCTCTGGTTTTACCTTCTCTATCATGTTTAAGTAAGATGTAATGTTAGAGTAATACTAGTACTTCTATTGAAAAATTACAATTCTACACTAATACGTTGTATGAAACATTGTGTTCTCTTATGAGGTACCTAATAGTATCATTACTCAGATGATGAATGCTAGTAGATGGTAGATCCTTGAAATAAAAACTAATCTCCTGTCCGTTTGTGTTTATATGAAATGTTTATTCACTGCAACACTAATATAATATACCACTTAAAGTACTAGTATAGTGAAAATATGATGTGAACTTATATGAAAGATCTCATTGATCTGAGCAAAATGGTTTTTACGGCATGTAAATATCACAATCCGTTCAAAAGTTATAGCACTTTGAAGACTGAAATCGGCAAATTTGCTTTTTCAAAACAATTTAGCTAATTAGTATGCAAATGAGATATTCATGACGTCATCGGGGGAAGTTGTTTTAATTAGGTACTTTGATATGTATTATTCATTCATTTAATGTTATGATTATTCATCAAAACTTATTCTATACAGATTTTAATATGAATAATCAGTGTTTTCACTTTTTCTGTTGTTGTCAAGGTAACCAGTGACCTGGTATGGCCCATAGCAACCATGGTTGCTAGGGCCAGAAACCCACTTAGAACAGGGAATGCACAAATAAAAATGGTGCCAACTTGGGCTCTATAATAATTCATTTCATAAATAATCGACAGAAAGTCTGTGGATAGACTGAATTGGCAGTTAATGGCCATGGCAACCATGGGTAACTACGGCTATAGGGAACTACTGGTGACCATAGCAACAGTACAGGTTGTCTGGATATTGACTATGTATGGTACATAATAATATGCACTAGTCGGATCGTCAGAACCTTCAATAAGGATCATTATATCATGGCTTGAAATATCCTAATTAAAATTTGTTCCCCTCGTGACGTCATGAATTCTCATTAGCATCCAATTTGCATATTAATGAGTTGCTAGAACTTTTCAAGTGGCTTCTGTGATGTAGTGTCAGAATGGCAGTTTCAATTGGCTGTAACTTTTGAACGGATAAAGATATTGATATACCATAAAGACCATTTTGCTCAGCTCAGTGAGGTCTTTCATATACCAAACATCATATTTTCACTTTACTAGTACTTTAACACTTACACTTTACACATACCAATTGCAAATGGTACAGTATTTGTCACTCATCTCACCAGGTGACAGCACTGAGGAAGGCCCCCTGCCGTTTGAGAGCGACCCGCTTGGATACTGTGAGAACCTTCAGAGCAAGTACAAGCGCTGCCAGCAGCTCGCCACCGAGAAGAAGATAGAGCAGGACATGACGGATGAGGACAAGGCGAAGGAACGCGAAGTGCGACGCAAGCAGCTGGATGACATCTACCGCATGATGGAACAGAACAGAGAAGTCCTCGGGTTCCAAGACCAGAGTCAGATCGAGGACCAGATCAAACTCTACATGTGATTGTTGTTGTCCAGTCGCTGGTTCAGTTCCGACGTACTTAGTATGTCTGTATGTTGTGGGTTGGTTGTGGTATTAGGTGTGCTGATCACTGTACTAGCAGGGAATTCTTCTTACAATTGATATAAGGCATATAAGTTCACATGAAATGTGACCTCATGGTCAATATACATAGACATGTATCTCCAAGTTTAATGAAATCAGTGGGTTAAAAAACAAAACAAATTATGGTGACTCGATTCATGTACAGTGTTTGTTCAAATATATTGCATTATGATATTGCTAAATCCTTGTAAGAACATTATGATCGTCATCATATCTTTTCACTATTATTGCAGAATGTGCCAACTCTTGTACCTTCCTCTGTATTCAGTATGCAATATACATGTCAGAATTGGAGAATTTATTCCAGACTTACCATTTATGTGACTTCGAATCATACTTCGCATTGATCTCCCAGTATGTGTACAGTAGTTTACCTAACTGTTATGTCACAAAAAGAGAAACCACTCGAAAAAAGGATTTCTCTATTTCATTGACATGTGACATGATGTGAGGAGCAACATGTGACAAACTACTGTCACGCAGACAATCACACAACAGTAAAAAATAAAGATTTACGATTGTTTGTAAGAACCATATCTCAACTGCATGATTTGCTTGATTTAATCCTGTGGTCCTACTGCGAAATCCACAAAAATAATACATTTACACTTAACTTCAACCTACAAACATATTATACTATCCCTTCTCATCAGCTTTTTATAGGAATGTCCAGTTGAAATTGGGAATGCATCCATATAATCCATTCCCAACTATCATTCTATATACTATTTCTACCTTTCGATGAATATCAATCTCTGTCCAGCACAATTCGTTTTCACTGAATTGGAGTATGTACGTGTACATGTAGTGATGGTCTGACCGATGATTCAATGTTGTGTCATATATTTTACCACTGTCCTATCTAGTCATTTTCATGGGTTTGTATATATACAAGCATATTAAAGTCTAACTAGAGTGTATAATTTTTATGATCTTATACCGTGGAGATGGTTTCCCTGATCATTTTGGTTTTTACAGAACTTGAAAATCTCAACCACAACCGGAGATATTTCTATTTTCGTGAAATACTTTTTTCCAATCTATCAGCATTTTGCAGGACCTCATTAATTATTATAATTAGATATTCATGACGTCATATGAGTCAAGTACCATAATTAGCTATCTAAACCTCATTTATGCAAGGGTTATGATAAATAAAGGTTCCTATAGAAACTGATATGTTTTGTGGTAATGCATAGTCAGTCTTTTGTCATGCCATCATGTTGTCAAGGCTACACATTCAGAGCTATCGCCCCTTAGCAACCAGTTGTTGGGTGGGTTGCTATGGACAATTGAACTGTTAGGACATGTGAAGGTGCTACTTTCTTTCAACATTTTGACAAAGGATCATAATGTAACAAAACTTGAGGTCCTAATGATGTAGAATTATCAGTGGTTAGCAACAAAATCTCCATAGCAACGTGGTTGCTATGGGCCATATTCCGGCTCTGGTTGCCATGACGCCAACAAAATTTATTTAAAATTTGAATATTTCCTGTATGGACTCATTATGTTGAACAAAAATTATTTTCCTGATCTTTAATATTATGCAGTACTGGTTTCAATGAGCTCATTATCTTTCAGTGACTCATATGACGTCATCATTGCTCATTTGCATATTTGCATATGACCCCGAAAGGTCAATAGGACATGTCATAAACAAACGCCATAAAATAGTGACTATTCGAGATATTTCAATTTTGTAAAAACAGAAATGATCCCCAGACTTCCGTCTTTGATATTGACACTAAACTAAAAAAAGTTATTTTTTCACTCTAGTTAGGCTTTAACATAACATTCAACTATGATATATGTTAATCTTGTGTATCTTCTTGTGTGTGTTACCATTTCTCATGTTTTGCAATGTATGGTATATAAGAATTCCGCATTGTTGTGTTATCTGTGGCCTTGATGATCCTTTTGACTTGTGGCCAATAAATGATGTGTTCATAATGCAAGTACATAAAATAAGTTTTACTGAGTTCTGAGTGTGCTCAAGACCAATTGATGATTGTCAATTGGTCAATGTATAATACAATGTAATTAAAAACAGATGCATCAACTTTGATTTGGCAATCATGAGCATGTCTTGTTTAGAGTTAGTGTGTTTAGAGTTAAGTGATATCAAACTCAAAAGTGTTGAAAAGTACTGCTATGTGGAAGTATAGTTTTAGGATGTCAAATGTCAGATCTAAACGATGGCTGATATCACGGATGTATCTGATAGCATCAGGGGATATGTATAAGGCATTTCGCCATGAAATGTCCTTTAATATGGTTTTGTCAGTATTCTTTTTTTCTTTTCACTTTCTGCTTTCTGGAATGCCAGAATGCCTTGGCAAATCTTCAAGAATTTTTCGGCAGTTTTCACAAATATTACATAAATAAACCTTTTGTTTTGGAGCGGGCTTTGAGGTCCGGTTAGTCCGTGAGGATGAAATTTCTATCACATGGTTTCCGGATGATAACTCGAAAAGTTCTTGTGCTACTCTTCCGAAATTTGAAAACATATGTTGATACAGTGTCGGAGAGGAACCCTATTGATTATGGGGTCAATCATTCGAATGACCTTTGACCCAGAGGATTTTGTCTAATTTTGGTGAGTCATCCTTCTGTGGCTCACTATATCTTGGAACAGTGCATTGTAAAGTGAAACCGACGGTTTTTTCGAACTGACATAAACAAACATGTCTTGCGGGTATGTTGGGTGATAGTGGATCTGGGCCAAGTTTTCTATTTCAAGCGATATCTCGGAAACAGTGCATCGTAGAGCCAAACGAATGTTATTAAGGCATTTCGGCAGAAATGCCTTTATGGTTTTAGCAGAATTTTTTTTTTTTTTTTTTCTTTTTTTTTTTTTTTTTTTTCTTTTTTTTCTTCTTCCGCCACTTTTGGTTTCCGGACGATAACTTTAGATTGCCTTGACGGATCCTCGTCATATTTTCACCACAAGTCAGAAATGATATGTGGAAGAACCCTATTCTTTTTGAGCCGGATCCGAGGTCCGTGAGGATGAAATCAAGGCTAATTTTGAGACTTGGTTTCCGGGCGATAACTGGAAAAATATTTACGCAATAGTTGCAGAACTCTGCATGGAGGTTCATATGCCACCAGGGAAGAACCCTATTGATTTTGGGATCGATCCGTCAAACGACCTTTGACCTAGAGGTCGAAATAATTTTTTGCTGATTCATCCTTGAGGCTTCCTGCATATCTCAGAAACCGTGCATCGTAGAGCGAAACGGACGTTATTTTCGGACTCGTCGCCCTAGACAAACATCTCTAGGGTGTATTATTTTTTTTGATCCGGCTCCGAGGTCCCTGAGGTCCTTGAGGATGAAATCGAGGCTGATCTTGAAACTTGGTTTCCGGACGATAACTCGAAAAATATTCAGGCAATAGTTGCAGAATTTTGCACGGAGGTTTATATATCAACAGGGAAGAACCCTATTGATTTTGGGATCGATACGTCAAACGACCTTTGACCTAGAGGTCGAAATAATTTTTTGCTGAGTCATCCTTGAGGCATCCTGCATATCTCGGAAACGGTGTGTCGTAGAGCGAAACGGACGTTATTTTCGGACTCGTCGCCCTAGACAAACATGTCTAAGGGGTATTATGGATGAACTTTGACCTTGACCCCAAATTTTTTTGCCGAGTCGGCATTTTTCGTTTTCGTCAATATCTCGGGAACGGTGTGTCGTAGAGCGAAACGGACATTATTTTCGGACTCGTCGCCCTAGACAAACATGTCTAAGGGGTATTATGGATGAACTTTGACCTTGACCCGAAATTTTTTTGCCGAATCGGCATTTTTCGTTTTCGTCGATATCTCGGGAACGGTGTGTCGTAGAGCGAAACGGACGTTATTTTCGGACTCGGCGCCCTAGACAAACATGTCTAAGGGGTATTATGGATGAACTTTGACCTTGACCCCAAATTTTTTTGCCGTGTCGGCATTTCTCGTTTTCGTCGATATCTCAGGAACGGTGTGTCGTAGAGCGAAACGGACGTTATTTTCGGACTTGTCGCTCTAGACAACATTTATCTTATATGTATTATGGATGAACTTTGACCTTGAATTTTAAAAAATTTTTTGCCGAGTTGGCATTTTTCGTTTTCGTCGATATCTCGGAAACACTGAGTCGTAGAGCGAAACAGACTTTTTTTTCGGACTCGTCGCCCTAGACAAACATGTCTAAGGGGCATTATTTTAACGGTAAATTTTTTTGCGGAGTCGACATTTTTCATTTTCGTCGATATCTAGTATATATTATAAATTAATCATCACACCGAAATGCCTCCAAGGCATCTTTAGGCCTTGACATCTAGTTTTTATACTCTTTGCTCTAGATTAAAATGTTTAAGGGGATATTTTGGACCGACGCGGCTCTGGGCCAAATTTTCTATGCTTAGTCAACATATTTTATTTCCGTAGATATCTCAGAAACGATACATTGTGAAGCAAAATGGATGTTATTTTCGGACTTGTCTCTCTTATTATCGACTTTACAGCGTAGTAATCAATTGTGAACGTATAGGAAATCAAATATGCTCAACACTCTTGTGACTTTGAATTTGACCAGTGACATAAGCCACGGGACAAAATAGCTATTATATATTGTTCGGTAACCTATCTTAGCCCTCGGGCTATTTTTTTCAATATGCCAATTGTTCCATTAAAAGATGGAGTGCCTTAAATTCCTCAGAAGGTCCCATACATGACCAAAAAACCTAAAATGGCATGATATGCACAAATTGGCCTCTGGGGCCAAAACGCTTACAAGTACCGGTACATACCAGTAGACTTCAGGTTTGTGATATAAGCCTATAGGAATTTAAAGTCTTACATGGAGCATCTTTTGGTGACCTTGAGTCGTAATTGTCGAGGTAACATTCGACTCGAATAACATAAATTGATTGATGGAGAGGGAACGCTCCCAGATGGAGCTTAGAGATTTGTAGTATGGTCATATAGGCAGTAACATCAGGTGGTTCTTTTGATGTCAAAGCAGCAATTTTACTGAAATAAGTTTAATTTCTAACACTAATCTTTGGTAATCTTTTTTTACCGTTGGGCTAATTTCGCCCAAGCATGACCCTTCAAGTCATCAGTAAGGTGTGTAAAGATGAGGTGGAATGCCTTGAATCGCTTGAAAGGCCCGAAATTTAGACTCAAAGGGAAAAAAAATTATTTTTGGCACTTTGCTCAAAATCTATTTAGTAACTTTCTCCCCAATTTCACATTTTCACGACATTTAATATGTACTCTTTGTCTCGTCTATGATGAATGCCATGAATTGCTCGAAAGGCCCAACATGTAGGCCCAAAATGCCAAGATTTGACTTTTTGGCACTTTGCTCAAAATCTGTCCAGGAACTGTCTCTCTAATTTCACATATTCATGACATTATGATGGAATGCCTTATATCGTTAGAAAGGCTCGAAATGTAGGCCCCCAATGGCCCTAACCCGCCTGAGATGCACAAAATGTACATGTATTATGGACATATAAAAAGTCGTATATGGCTGATCTTGTGATGACCTTGAATTTGAACTCACATGATCTTGAATGGTAAATCTCAAGGTCACGTCCAAACCGAAATGTGTAAATTGAGATCTACATATGAGGCGGCTGCAGATAGAGGTTAGGTTTGTCTTTTGAATGTATTGGAAGTCATATATCGCAGATCTTTAGATAGTCTTGAAGTTGACCTCAGATGATCTTGAGTGGTGAATCAGAAGGTCACATCTGACCTGATATGTGTGAATTGGACTCTGTATCCAAAACGGCTGTAAATAGAGCTTAGGTTTGTATTATGAAAATATAAAGTGATAATTGTGGATCTTTCGATTGATAGTCTCAACCTCAGATGATATTGAGTGGTGCAGAAAAATTAGCCCAAAGGCTAAGACAGGTTACCGGACAATATATAATAGCTATTTTGTCCCGTGGCCTTGAAAATAAGGTCACTAGGCAAATTGAAAATCACGAGAGTGTTCAGCATATTTGATTTTTCCTATATGTTCACAATTGATTGCTGAGCTGTAAATTCAATAATAAGAGATACATTAATCATTATGTCTTATGACCTTGAAAATGAAATCAAATGTCAAATTGAAGGTCTACAGAATATTCGCATGTATCATTTGCTGTATGTCCACAATTGATTCCTAAGCTGTAGAGTCGATAATAAGCGAAATATTACCCATTTTGTGCTCGGACCTTGAAAATGAGGTCGAAGGTCAAATTCAAGGTCATGACAATAATCAGCATATGTCATTTCCTATGTGTCCACAATTGATTCCTAAGCTGTAGAGTCGATAATAAGCGAAATATTAACCATTTTGTGCTCTGACCTTGATAATGAGGTCAAAGGTCAAATTCAAGGTCATGACAATATTCAGCATATATCATTTGCTATATGTTGACAATTGATTGTGAAGTTGATATTAAGTGAGATATTACCCATTTTGTGCTCGGACCTTGAAAATGAGGTCGAAGGTCAAATTCAAGGTCATGACAATAATCAGCATATGTCATTTCCTATGTGTCCACAATTGATTCCTAAGCTGTAAAGTCGAGATAATAAGCGAGATATTAGCCATTTTGTGCCTTTAAAATGAGGTCGAAAGGGCAAAATACAAGGTCATCAAAATATTCGGCATACATCATTTGTAATACGTCCACAATTTAATCTCAAGCTGTAAAATTGATAATAAGCGAGATATTCCTCATTTTGTGCTTTGACATTGAAAATGAGGTCGACGGTCAAATTCAAGGTCATAACAATAATCAGCATACATGTATATCATTCCCGGCCCCTCAGGGCCCGGTATATGTGATTGTCGTTGACCTCACCCTATGTATCTCCTGTCTTCCGACTCTCTCGGACGACTCTCTTAGATTCAGCATACATTGGTGTTGGTTTCGCGAATTTGCAATAAAAGCCGATAAATTCCGCTAAACTGATTTAAAAACACTGCTAATATCACTGTACTAACAATAAGAATTTGAATGACAATGAGAAGTGCTGTTTCAAATTAGTTTTCGGCTGGTATTCGCAAGTGCAATTACCGATTCTCCTGCCGGTTATTTTGGAACTTCTCATATTTGAACCGCCCCAGATATAATCACTGCGTTATATAACTACGCCAACAAGTAATCACTAAGAATATGTTGTATTGCAGCGACAGACAGTGATACATTAGGTGTAAGCATTTTAGAGAATAGTTTAAAATTATCTTTTCGAATTATTACAGTTGCATTAGGCCTGTTAGGCCATTTTTCGTGGGGCGATCTTACTGTGTACAGCGCTGTATGGACTCAATACATCGCTGTGCCGACTCGACTGTCTGCGGCTGGCCGGGGAAAGTGAGAAATTTGATCTGAGTATTTGGGGCATATTTACCATGCAGCGCACTCCGAAAACTGCACAGTCCTTCTCAGTTAGCTTGCAGCGACATCGCTGCAGTCTTAGTTGGGCGATTTCTACCGAAAATTCCAAACAAAATTCACTCTTTATTTCCGCTCGATTTCGTGAAGTTTTTGTTGACATCTGCCGCCATATTCTGGGCTGTTTTGTGTACGCATGTCAGAGGTCAACTGAATATTTGCATACTAGGTCGAGGTCACATTATCTGCGCATGTTCGTGCGCATGGGCAGATGATGTGACCTCGACCTAGTATGCAAATATTTGGCTGACCTCTGACCTGCACATGCGCACAATGGCATATGGCGACCTGAGATATCAACGGAAACTCGATAAATGTGTGCTGAAATAAATGGACATTTGCATTGTATTTTTTCATAGAAATCGCCCAACTAAGACTGCAGCGATGTCGCTGCACGCTAGCTGGAACAGTCCGCACAGTTTTTGGAATGCACTGCACGATAATTATGCCTCAAATACTTTGATCAAATTTCTCACTTTCCCCGGCCAGCCGCAGACAGTCGAGTCGGCACAGCGATGTATTGAGTCCATACAGCGCTGTACACAGTAAGGGGCGATCAAGCGTGTAGCATAACAAAACTGAAGCATGAGAAATTTTGTTGCTTCACAAGCGCGATCGCCTATAATAGCCAAGACCGCCATAACGAAGCCGTGACGAATCCGTGCTTTCGACCACGGGTACTTAAAAACCCGGCAATAGGTATAACCTTTATTCCAGTTTTATATGAGCCCTGCTATGGAATTTTGTACATATGCCTAGGGCCTGTGCAGGAACGGTTAGACATCTATCCATTGTAATACGGCTGTACACATACACTTTAGGCCTATATTCATCAAATCCTGCCGCCTCTATGTGAATATTTAAACCTATGGTGATGTTTTGGGGCATATTGGGAATGTGAGAATTTAAACTAGAAGATAGTTTCCAGATTCTTGGGCGACTTATGGAGCAGGAATTTAGTAGGATGTTTTTAACAGAGCTGCCGACGGCTAGGTCCAAAGACTGGCACTGGCGATCTGGCACGGATACCGTACATCTAAGTGGACTTGGGGGAGATAAGTTGGCTGAGGGTGTACACGATTTCCTGTTTCATTTACTTTGATGTGACTGATTGTGTGACTTTTTATATGAACTGTACAACTATTGTTGTGAGTTATTCATATATATGTGTTGATTGTGTATTGAATTCAGTTTTGTGAGTCCATGGGAAATACGTACACATAAAAGGGCCGGGTTTTTTCTGCCATGTTTTCTAAATCATGGCGTTATACTTGTTTCCTATGTGTCCACAATTGATTACTAAGCTGTAAAGTCGATAATAATCGAGATATTAGCCGTTTTGTGCCTGACCTTGATAATGAGGTCAAAAGGTCACACTCAAGGTCATCAAAATATTCGGCATACATCATTTGTTATACGTCCACAATTTAATCTCAAGTTGTAAAGTTGATAATAAGCGAGATATTAGCCGTTTTGTGCTTTGACTTTGAAAATGAGGTCAAAGGTCAAATTCAAGGTCATGACAATAATCAGCCTATATCATTTCCTGTGTCCACAATTGATTCCTAGTCTCTTATTTCAATATTAAGTGAGATAATAGGCATAATGTATCCCATTATAAAGCATAGGAGAGTTTAACATGGGAAAGTCCCATTTGGGACCCGTCAAGAAAATTAAAATGGCCGCTACACGTAGACCGGCGATTCAAGGGCAACGAAACTTCTACACATAACAGAGGTATATGAGGGCAATGTTTTGAAACAAAAATCTCAAAACTGTCTGAACAGTTTTTGAGAAAATGGCCGCCAAAGTCAGAAATTGGCTGTTTTTCGTCGAAAATGGCTGCCATTTTGAAAAAAAATAACCCCTTTTCAACTTTTGCAAAATTTCAGAAAGATTCGCCTGTAAACTTTAAAGATAAAAATGTGGACGGACGACGACACCGACGACGGACGCAACGCCATGCCAATAGGTTTTCGGACCATAGGTGTGGTAACCTAAAAATACATATAGCAGGTCCTTTGGTACCTTGAACTTGATCTAAGATGATCTTAAGTGTTGATTGTTGAGAAAATATCGCGTGTGAATATTTTAAAAGTGTAAATTGACATTCTACAGTGCGAATTTATCTGGTAAACTTTCTTAGCATTTGAGCTAATTTTTAGTTGAAACACAAAACAATGATTTTTGGACTTTGGCGGCCATTCTCTCAATTTTTTTTTTATGTAGCCTATATGACTCGTCATATATAGCCTCGAGAAGTGTATAAGATTTGTTGCTCAAGAATAGAAATTTTGAAAGAAAGGTGAACATTTTAGTTCTTGACAGATTGAACTGCATGCAAAAAATTAAATGGCGAAACAAATGTGTTTCTTATAAGTAAGTAAGTAAGTAAAGGTTTATTCAACGCCATATTCTGGCACAAGAAACATGACAAGTACATGTAATAGACACATGGTACATACATTATGCATTACATACCGGTATGTATAATCATTTCCAATTATGTATTTTAGTGGTTTTGACACTTTGATACACTTACAATATAACATATATATATGAGGGGAGAATGAATCGTATTTACTGGAATATACATGAGGCCCCAATCTGGGCATTACATTCCTTACAGCATCTTTTTTTTTTAATAGTTTTGACAAATATGCTTAAACAGGTTAATATTTTTCCTTTACTGTTAAACAACACACTCATTTTTAACGTGGACGGATTATTTATAAATTCCCTGGGAATTAAACTTTTCCTTTCATTGTCAAAAAATTTACATTGAAAAAAATAATGGTATTCATCACCCAATTTCGTTTGCATTACACAGCTTGCATTTCCTACCAGATCTATCTATATCTATCTTGGAAGACCCCTGCTTCTATTGGCAATCTGTTGCTTCTACATCTAAATTGACTTACATTATTTCGTAGGTTCCGTGGTAGATCAATCAAATAACTTTCGAGTCCGAATGTGGTCTTAAATATACGGTAATTAATACATTTAGTTGAGTTGAATATTTCATTTGACCAGTATTGTTGGTATTGATCCCTTAGTATTTGCATGATTTGGCTCTTCAGCCATTTATGGTCAATATTTAAACCTTGCATATACCACACAAAAGACATCCCCGTATTGTCGAGAATTGTTCTTATGTTCCTTACCCATTTGTTTTCATGGGATAAAAGGCTGTAAATTTTGTATGACAGTTTATTATGCTTATCGTTCATCATTTTGGTCCAAAATGAAATAGTCCTAACAGTAATTATTGTTTTCAATGGATACATACCTAATTCCCCTAATGTCATTATGTTTGGGGTTGACTTTTTTACATTAAGCAATAATTTACAAAATCTCAGCTGCACTCTCTCAATCACGGAGATGTCTTCATGTCCCCATAATTCACAACCATACGTTAGTATTGGGACAATTATAGAATTATAAGGTGTATCTGTGTATCAATATCAAGTTCCAACTCCCTGCCTTTATTGATGAGCACAAACATTGCTTTCGTTGCAAGTACACTTAATCTTTTTCGGCCTTGCCAAATGTGCCATTATAGTTGAATACTGTTCCCAGATAAGTGTATTCATTGACAACATCTAATATATTCGAGTTATATGTAATTTCAGGCTTATTCCTAATCATACCCCTTGAGAAGACAAGTATTTTTGTTTTTGAAATGTTTATGCACACAGGTCGCAGTTTGTAACATGAGCTCGCAGTTTTACCTCGCAGGTCGCAGTTTCTACTTCGCAGGTCGCAGTTTGACCTCGCAGGTCGCAGTTTTAGCTCACAGGTCATATGTCTGTATCAGGTATAGCTCGTAGCTCGCCGTACGCAGGTCGCAGCTCGCGGTTCGTAATGGGAATTCCATAGATTTCAGACCAAAAATATATTTTCTGCTGACCCGTCAGGAAAAAAAAATGCTGTCATGCGCAGAGTGGCGATTCAATATGGCAACGAAACTTATACACATCACTGGGTGTAAACCTGATGTAGGTAACTAAGTTACCTACATCCCAAGATGGCAAAGGACAAGAACACTTCAAATTGCAATTGGATCGTTTTCCTATTTCACTATGTGTAGGCCAGATAGGCTAGCTTTTTGTTCACATACTAATCACTTCGAACATTTAAACCTTGTTACACTCTTGCCAATATTTCATCAAAATAGGTCCGATATATACGGAAGAGTATTACCGCCATGCAAAAAAATTTTTTATCTCGCCATGACGAGTTACTATCTTGCCGTGGCGAGTTAGCTATCTTGCCATGGCGAGTTACTATCTTGCCGTGGCGAGTTACTATCTTGCCGTGGCAAGTTAGCTATCTTGCCATGGCGAGTTACTATCTCGCCGTGGCGAGTTATTATCTCGCCGTGGCGAGTTACTATCTTGCCGTGGCGAGTTACTATTCTGTCTTCAATAAGATTGTGACGTAGCCCCCAAGGTCATCTGAGATCAATTGCAAGGTTACCGAAAGATGAGTCCTTCACATAATTATGGCTTCCTACATGTTTAGCATAAATACGTTCATATGAACTCATAATACAAACTTTTATCGAAGGTATCTTATGGCCAATCTGCGCAATTTGGTGTAGCTATTACTTTTTCTCGAGCACTCGAGGTCTGCTGGAGTCAAGTCCATATTCATCAGGAAATGCACCCCACATTAATTTGCATAAATTTAGGAAAGGATAGGATAAATACCTATCCTGTCCTAACCTTAATTCTATTAATCCAGACTCAAATCCAGTCAAATCCAGACTCTATCATGAAGCATTCAGCGTTCAGGCGATATTTTTACAAAGTGGCCATCTCGGGCCAATAATGGACGGAATTGAGCGTACAATATAACGTGATAGGTTCTGGGTAGAACATTTTACGGTTTTTTGAGCTAATAAGGAACCTCAAAAATTTCATTTAGAACCTTCTTGAAAGGTTCTTTGTGTGGAACTTTTTTCGTGGAACCTCAAAAGTTCTTTGTAAAGAAAATTTGGAATTATGAGATGAGGTTTTTGTAAAGGTTCAACATGGTTCTTTCACAACCAGTGAATTGAAGCTTTTGGGGAGGGGTGTAATTCAAGGTACCATCAAATAACCTTTAGGTTCTGTGAAGAACTCCCCCCCCCCCCCCCCCTATTTCCATCCAGGAATATAATCAGTTCAATATTGACCCATTTCAGGTTCTTTGCAGGTTAGGCAAAGAACCTCCAAGTGGTTCAATATTTGTTCACTCCAAAGTACTCAAGTTTCTAAATAGAACATTTCAGTTTCTTCATAGAACCTTTCAATTGTTATCAACTATGGTTCAAAATAAGTTGTTTGAAATACATCAATTTATATTGAACCTTCGAAAGCTCTATAGTTAAAAAATAGGTGTATATTTATTTATACACATAAATCGGGAAAATACGTTTACTCCATTCATGTAAAACTGTTTACTCCATTCATGTAAAACGAACTGTATTAGAACCTCATAAGTCCAAGCTAGGAGTTAATAAGTCCAAATAAGTCCGACTTAGGACACTGCTGAGACCCATGATGACCTTATCCAGCCTGGGAACGTGGGAGAGCCTACAGGGAACACTGCTGAGACAAATGAAGAACCTTGTCCAAATGAACCTTGTCCATCCATGGAACGCGGCAGGGCTCATGGGTTTAGCCTCTGCTCATGCCGAACCAAAGTCCTCGTCCCACTGAAGTTGCTCACCTGGAAGTCGGTCTTTCTATTGGCTCTGGCTTCCGGGCATCACAGAGAAGAATCCGTTGGATCTTCCCAAGGTTTTCTGGTTGGAGGATGGCCTCAAGGTTTCCTTGCATGTCATCCCCATGATCCCTCCCTTCCTAGTAAAAACTTAGCTTGCCTTCCCTCTATCGTTGGCCTTCACGACCCCTGCCTTGGCTTCGCCCTTAGGCCCGAATCTGGAGAAAGACTGTCTTCTATGCCCGGTGCGGGCTTTGCGCTTGTAACTTAAGTTAACAAAAACTCTTCGTGCTGCCAAACGTCTGTTGTTCATATCGCATCAGTCAATATTCCACCGAGACATACGTTCCGCTTCCTACTCGTCCTGGATTCAAAAGTGCATCCAAATTTGTTATGACCTGACCAAGCAGGACTCCACTTGTTCGTTTGAGGTAAGTGCCCATGACGTTAGAGCCATGGCGGCCTCCCTATATGGGATGTATTCCCCTCGATCAAGTGATGCTGATGGCAATCCCATAACACCTTTACCTCTTTCTACCGCAGGGACTTGATATGGACGAGATGTGAGGGTTACCACCTCGAGCCCGTGGTAGCCGTGCACGGTGTCGTCACCCTGTGAGGTGGATGTGGCCCACCTGATATACGTTGCGTTCACTTGCACATAATGTTGCTGTTCCACGGTTTCGAGTTAAGGTTCGTTAGAGAACCCACTGGAACCTGTTTTTTTCTAAGAGTTAATAATATCTTGCTGTGCAGAACAGTCGCAGATTTCATCAGAGCGACATTGTGAAAGCTGCCACTAGATATTAGATGCATAAATATCAGTGACCTGGAAAGAATACTCATGATTTAGTGATCCAGTAGTACTGAGTTAGTGGCACACATGTAACTTGAGTGCATGAATGGCGCATCTCATACCAACGAAAGACATTTTGAACGTAATTCGTGGATGCGATTTCGCATTATACTCTATAATTATCTCAAACACACACTTTGGGAGGGGGAGTCGATATTCGACATTGTCGTCGAGTTACTTCTTTTCTCCATCCACATAGATCTATTCAATATTTCTGGAAAACGTCAGTTGTCGTGTCCAGGCATTACTCAACCAACTCGTTCACAATCCCAGCGTATCAATGGAAATTGTCATCCCTAGAGCACATACAGGCCATGCGTGTCAAGAGGGTTGATTTCATCATCATTTCATCATCAACTCATTAGACAAAATCGATAGGTATATACATCAAATGTGTATGCAACAATCATCAAAATCGGATGAGAAATTGGACCTGTAGAACGCTCTACACAAATAAATATTTGGGGTGGGGTGAATCCATAGTATCTGCCGACCTACGTTTGGGGAATACAATGACACACCGACAACGAAATAGTAACTCGCCACGGCGAGATAGCTAACTCGCCACGGCAAGATAGTAATTCGCCACGGCGAGATAGCTAACTCGCCACGGCGAGATAGCTATAACTCGCCACGGCGAGATAGTAACTCGCCACGGCGAGATAGTAACTCGCCACGGCGAGATAGCTAACTCGCCACGGCAAGATAGTAACTCGCCACGGCAAGATAGCTAACTCGCCACGGCGAGATACTAACTCGCCACGGCGAGAAAGTAACTCGCCACGGCAAGATAGTAACTCGCCACGGCGAGATAAAAAAAAATTTTTGCATGGCGGTAATACGCTTCCGTAGATATACGAATTCTTGATGAAATAATCCCGGAAAAAAACACTGCTGTTTTCATGTGTCACTTTTATATTGTGTAGTTTTTATACACTCCCCAGTATAAACGGTTCGATTATCAACCATATGATCGGGATAGTTCCTAATTCACCCATGTGTTTTCCATTGGGAGGTGTGAGCGCCGTTGAGCTCAAATCGTTCGAAATTAAAGCTCGAATACAATCCCATGTATGTAGCGCACTGTCCTCTATTAGGCTATTATAACTCACTGAATGAATGTCATATTTGATCCGTCGAAACATTTCGAATTTTCATGGAATTTCGTCCAAACTGTGAGTAAGATTAGTTGAGTACATTGCTCTACATACAATTTTTTGAAGGGCTAAATTCAACATGGGGCAGACTGCCAACTTTTCATGTTTTTCGAGCAAAAAGTGTAAAACATTGTAGGAAATTGCCGTTTGAGTCCCAGATGAATAACGTGTATGCCGAGATATAATACGATACCATTCATCGTCGTGAAAATGTCCGCAGAAAACAATTTGAACGAGTTAGAAAAATCATAGTATGCCTGTTCATCCCGAATTGCATCCTAATAATTCACTTATTGACGTGCAATCTTTTCAGAATAAATTCCACTTGTGAAGATTAAAAATGTGTCAGACGGAATAAATATAACATTCATTCAGTGGGTGAGTAGTATTAGTAGAGTACAGTGTGCTACATGGGCCAAAGAATTTCGCGACCCGCATAAGATTTTGTGCATTTGCTTGATTTTTGAGAGCAGGTTATTCGTGTTGAACACACCCCAATGTCTTATGGTCCAAATTTATAACAATACTTCCATACCTGGTGGATGTACACATCCTTATGCCAGATTATATTATGAAACCGCATCGCAGATATATTCCCAAAAATGGTGTAAACGGGTTAAAAACCCGAGTATAGGCTTACTTATACACAAAGTTTTACTTGCATTATCCTTGCAAAAATGTGTCAAATGCACTGTTCAATAACAAATGATTGTCTAAACTTAATTAATTTCATCCATCAGTGAAACACGCTTCTTGGACGTAGTTTCGTTTCAAATAATCGGATCAGCTTGAAATTTTGTGTGCATTAATTAGGCATCATGCCGTAATTTTTCACCAATTTTCAGTGTTCTATCTCAAAAATTTTAAAAGTTGGCAATCTAACCCAATGTTAAATTTCAGTCGAAAATGGGATCAAGTAAATTTCAACAAATTCAGGGTTTTTATCGTGTTCATGCCCATACAGAATGAACCTACTGCATTGATTTGGAGTCGGAAGATATACTGTAAAACGACTAATATTGGCGGACGATTTATTTGGTGGATTTGGCAGTAGGGGAAAAACCGCCAAATTAAATCGTCCGCCAAATTAAGTAGACACATGTTAAGAAATATATGTGGTTTTGAAACCGCCAAATTAAATATCCGCCAAATAACGTGGGGCACACAAGCGACAAATTTAATAGCCGCCAAAATTAGTCTTTTTACAGTAGCAGGTGTATATTATGTAAATATGTTTATTCTGAAGCAATTTATAAGTCGAACATCGAATAAAAAGTACTGTTTTTTGTGCAGACTCTGAAATTCCATGTTGGGGCTGAAATTTAACATTGGGTTAGATTGCCAACTTTCTCAATTTTGCCAACTTTCTCAAAACTACGGCCAAAAAGCGCGTTTCACTGATTGATTACCCTTGAGTTTAATTACCTCAATTTCGACCTGCATCGCCGAAGTCGTCGAACCAGCTAATGTGAGACGAAAGTAATCAGTAGTAAACCAGAGTGTATTGGATTTATCGCTCAATATATTCACCTTGTGAATAATCCGTTACCTACATCTTACCAAACACGTTACCTACATCTTCTTGTTGGCGAACTTTGCCGTTACCTACATCCCTTCGACAAAAACAATCGCTCTAAACGCACGTTTCCAGCTTAATAATCGAACAACGATGCTTGTATGTCAAGAACTATAACCAGTACTATGTAACTGTATACAGTTCTTCAACCAAAGCCTCGTAAATATTCTGTAATCGCCAATAGCAATTTGAAGCGTTCTCGCCCGTGGCCATCTTGGGATGTAGGTAACTTAGTTACCTACATCAGGTTTACACCCAGTGCACATAACAATGATAGATATTGGGAGTATTATGCATAAATTAGAAACGAAAGTTATTGAAACAAATCAAAGTAACCACTAAAGACCAAACATTCCCATTTTGAGTAAATGGCATTTGAGCTAAAATAATTAGGTAGAAAAAAATAAAGGAAAAATCCAAATTCTATAAGATCAGTTTGTGGGGAATATCTCACAATATCAACATATAACATAACATGTATAAAGTTTCAAAGGATTCTTATAAAGTTTCGAAAGTGGACTAGGAGAAGACGTCCAAAATAGGGGCTGGGGGGGGGGGGGGGTGGTGGTTCGACGAAAATGCGAAAATTAAAAAAAAATTAAAGAGGTCTCCTCTTGGAATATTTATTAGTATTTTTGTGCAAAATTTCAGAAAATTTTGACCGTAAATTTTAAGATAAAAATTAGAAAGACGGAAGGATGGACGACGGACGCAACGCCATAAAAATAGGCTATCGGACCAAAAGTACATTTGGAGAGACGCCGACGGACTCACCGCCATCATGGCCATGTCAATAGTTTACTGGACATCTATCACTTGTACCGAGCTCGATTGACTTTTGCATGTATATAATGTGTCGATCGACTTAACTCCTTGCTTGGTCGAAATAATATTTCGCGCTCAACGCTCAATCGAACAAGATTGTCCTAACCCATTAGATATTATGCCAATATTATAATAGTTGTGCCAGGGCCCATTCGGGGTTCGCCCAAATTGGCATTCTAAGGCCAATGCAGGGTTCGGAAAAATCCACTTGCGCGAGAGGGGATTCGAACTCAGGACCCGACGAAGGGTAGCCCAACACTCTACCAAGTGAGCTAAAGGGATATCCCAATAGCCGAGCTAATGTGGAATGCTGAATACCCAATTGGGCGTTCCCCGAATGGGTCCTGGCACAACTATTATAATATTGGTATAATATCTATTATATCTATAATATGATATGGTACGCTTCCGTACGAAAATCCCAGAGACAATAAGAGTCTCTGAAATCCTATCGAATTCATTTGGTCTCCTATTGACACACCATTTATTCCACGTATTTGACTGCATATGTGAGACTACCGAAAAAAAACATTATTATAGGAGTTATTGTAAGTGTGTTACACATTTATGTACAGGGTTAGGACAAAACGTCTATCAGACTCAGACTTATATCATGTCAGATTATAAAATGATCCTGATATTCGTCAAAAATGCAAGACATTGAGGGAGATGGGTACAGGAAAAAAAACTGTTACATCCAAAAAAAGGGCAAAACTATATACATCTAGTTATAATACCACTATGAGTGCAAGAAATCTTGCAAGACAATGACCACTAAGTCCTCAAGCTTAGGTAAGCACGTTGATCAGTAAAACGCTCTTATCGCTCCTGTATGCCCTCATGGATAAAGGCCAAAAAAACCAGACATTGTTGTGTACCGGGTGATCCACATCATGTTTGATAAGGCTTTTCGCATACGCTTAGGTAGTATCATCCGTATCAATCTTATATAAAAACTAAGTGATGACACGTGTCAAAGAAATGTATATAATGGCCTTTATTTATGTAAGTGGTCAATGTAGCCGGACTACATTGTACAACATCTCAATTGAATTGTATATTGCACCTGCATTTTGCATGGTCAGATATTGCATTCAAGAGAGAAATATGGGAAAAATGAGGTAGTAATACCGCTTGAAATGGAAGCGTCACTCAGCCAGGACCTGCTTGGAGTTGGCATGTGTAATGTGCTGACGCTGGTGTTGCTGGTATTCGCCACAGTGCTCTACTATCTCAGGAACTTGTCACCGTCCACGCCAACTCCTCCTCGGAACCTGGCGCCTGAGCCTCCGGGTCTTCCTGTGTTCGGGCACATACTCGCCATCAGGCAGGCGGCCCACGGCTCTCCTGTCCTTGACACCTGGGCCCACCAGTATGGGGACGTCTTTTCCGTGCGCTTCGGAGCATTTCCTGGCGTAGTCCTCAGCAGCCCTAAGGCCATCAGGGAAGCCTTCATCAAGCTGGGCCCCTTCACCAGCGGTCGTGCCACGCAAATATTCTTCTTTCGCGTGTTAGCTGGCAGCGACGGTAAGCACCATGAACACATCACATAATCACAAACACCATAAAGTGTACTTTGATTTCGCCTCCTTCAAGTTGAGTGTAAGAAGTTTAAGTCTCTCGTTATATTCGGTACTAACCAGGCGTGATCCAGAACGAAGGCACACAATGGAAAGCCGCACGCCGGATGACACTTCATCTGCTCCGTGATCTCGGAATGGGCAAGAGGTCATTCGAGTATAATATACAACAG
Organism: Terebella lapidaria; assembly: GCA_949152475.1. Lineage (NCBI taxonomy): Eukaryota > Metazoa > Annelida > Polychaeta > Terebellida > Terebellidae > Terebella > Terebella lapidaria. The sequence goes on from OX424555.1 coordinate 78,724,496, forward strand.
GAGGCCAGAGCCCTCATAGAAGTCATTGACGCACGCGATGAACAACCATTCGACCCCAAGATTTTGCTACATAACGCTTTCAGCAATATCATCTGTTCACTAATCTATGGCGACAGGTCAGGGATTATGCAAATGTCGGAATGATTGCCTTACATATCCAGAAATGGTTACCGAACTTATGGTCCGATTTAACTTATATTTGTTGGCATGGCGTCGCCTCCGTTGTCTGCTGTCGTTGTCGTTCACATTCATATCTTTAAAGTTTAAGAACGATTTTTTCTTTTAAAAATCTTGCACTGGAAGTCTAGAATACCTAAAAATATTCCCAGATGGTGATATTTTTTAGTTTTAAAATTCTCGCAATTGTTTCAAAATGGTGTTATTTTCGATGCAAAACGGTCTGGTGTAAATTAGATAGAGCTAGACTTGTATTTTGAGCATATAGTGACATATGGTGGAGCTTTTGATGAACTTGGAATCGACATATATTAACACTGGGTGCTATTGTCAATTGTCGAGGTTTGACGTGAAATAGGCTATGTAAACTATCCGCTGCAGACAAAATGCAGGTGGAGCTATCTATGCTTGTAGATATCCCGGCGTAGTTATAGCCAGTCGCATAGGGTGGTTCTTTTGGTGACCTTGAAATTGAACTTCAATGAATATGATTATAGTCAAAGCAGTAATTTTGCTAAAAATCAGTCTTCTGTTTAACACTGTACATTTCTTCAGTAACATTTCTTATAGTCCTTGAGCTATGCAATTTTTTTCAATAAGTGTGTAATTGTTTTCTCTCATAGATACGAGTATGGGGATCCGGAATTTTTGGCACTCTCTGAACGACTGAACACCGTTTTCTCTCAGGGAGGGTTCAAGAATCCTGCCCTTTTCATTCCGTGGATGACACCGCTCATACCATTTCTGAATGTAAGTATTTATGTTATATTGAAAGGAATCGCATGAAACAAAGAGTTTCGGCTGGTTGGATACAAACGGTATCGGCGGGGTTTTTTTTAGCTTACGCCCCCCCCCCCCTCCCACCCCCATAAGGGCCGATAAGCTATTGTCGTGGTTTTTCGTCCGTCGTCCGTCGTCGTCGTCGTCCGCCACATCATCTGTTAACATTTTTTATCTTTTTTTTCTGGCTGATGAATTTGTCCATAAGTTCGTGTGAATATGTATTGGGTCAATACCCCCAGACATTTTTCCATTTTTTTTATTGAATCGATCATGCAGTTTTGGCGGCCATTTTTATGCCGAAAATGGCTGTTTTTGCATGTTTTCAACTTTAAAAATTATTTTCTCAAAAACTGTCTGATTAGTTTTGAGATTTTAGTTTCAAAATGTTCCCCTCATGTATCTTTATAATGTGTATAAGTTTTGATGCTCTTAAATCGCCATCTGCGTGTGGCGGCCATTTTGATGTTGTATACGGAGCCCAAATGGGACCTTCCCATGTTAAATTCTCCTATGCTTTATAATGGGCCACAATGTTCTTGATATCTCACTTAATATTGAGATTGGAGACTCGGAATCAATTGTGGACATATAGGAAATGATATATGTTGAATATTCTCGTGTCCTTAAATTTGACCTTTAACCTCATTTTCAAGGTCAGAGCACAAAATGGCCCATATCTCGCTTATTATTGACTTTACAGCTTAAGAAATGATAAATGCTGAATATTCTCGTGACCTTGAATTTGACCTTTGACCTCATTTTAAAGGTCAGAGCACAAAATGGCTAATATCTCGCTTATTATCGACTTTACAGTTTAGAAATCTATTGTGACCGTATAGAAAATGATATATGCCGAATATTCTGATGACCTTGAATTTGACCTTTGACTTCATTTTCAAGGTCAGAGCACAAAATCGCTAATATCTCGCTTATTATTCACTTTACAGCTTGGGAATCAATTGTGGACATATAGGGAAAGATATATGCTGAATATTCTCGTGACCTTGAATCAGACCTTTAACCTCATTTTCAAGGTCAGAGCACAAAATGGCCAATATCTCGCTTATTATTGACTTTACAGCTTAGGAATCAATTGTGGACGTATAGGAAATGATATATGCTGAATATTCTGATGACCTTGAGTTTGACCTTTGACCTCATTGTCAAGGTCAGAGCACAAAATGGCTAATATCTCGCTCACTATTCACTTTACAGCTTGGGAATCAATTGTGGACATATAAGAAATGATATAAGCGGAATATTCTCATGACATTGAATGTGACCTTTGACCTTATTTTCAAGGTCAAAGCACAAAATGGCTAATATCTCGCTTATTATCGACTTTACAGCTTAGGAATCAATTGCGGACATATAGGAAATGATATATGTCAAATACTCTGATGACATCGAAATTGACATTTGACCTCATTTTCAAGGTCAAAGCACAAAATGGCTATCATCTCGCTAATTATCGACTTTACAGCTTAGAAATCAAATGTGGACATATAGGAAATGATATATGCTGAATATACTTGTAACCTTGAAGTTACCAGACCATCGGTCCGATCACCTATTGGCTAGCCGGTAAGCTACAGGTCCCTTGGGCCTATGTGTAACAAATGAGCAAACTCCAGTGTCGGGTTCGTCGTTTTATTCTCCAATAAACTGGTGGAATAACAATATGATAACAAATATATAAAATATGACTATAAAATACATACACATTGTGAAATGTGGCGAATGTTACAATACGTAATATCAGACCGATATTATCAATCGAGAATAACCTGATTACAAATAAAATATACAACTACAGTATCCGTATCTAAACTACTACTAAGCTAGCTGCTATGATATTGTGATGATAATGGCCAAATAGGGAAAATAGCCAATGGACTTAGCTTCCAGATGTACATGTATATATAATATTAAAGAGAAACTTTACTAACCTGGTGGAGGCAATATGTCACACCAATTCCAGCAATCAAATGGAACACACAGGGAAATCCAGTGGCAAAGATGCATATGTGTATAATATTGGCAATATGATACACAGACTTTCAAATATTATGATATGTCTTTCAAGTTTCAACCGGTCAGGTCAACATCAAATAGGTAAGTGATCAAAGGAAAATTACTGGCTGGGTATCTACAACAAAAGTCATTCAAGTGAAACTGTTGCTCTGGCTAGTATACAGGTGAGGCTGCAATGAATATTAATTGATATTCATTAATTTAACATTTAAATAGCTGTAAAGTGCTGCCACCTAGTGGATGAAAGCTAAGTTAGACTGGACAGTGTGTTGCCACCTAGTGAATGAAATGCATCCAATATACCATGACCACTGGGTGAACACCCTGTTACATCCTCCCCTTCTTCGGAAAATGACGTCCCGTCATTTTATATGAGACAGATGACCTGTGAAGGACACATAGGAAAATACATCACATACATGAAATAAGTCAGCATCATAACAGCATAGTTACGAACCACATAATGAATAGATAAATAAATAAATCACATTCATACATATCATCCACAAAAAACACACATATGACACATTCTCACGCCGCCTTAGTCTTACTCTACCTGAAAGAAATTCAGATATAAGATTCCTGCAAAACGAATTAGAAGGAATATTTACAGTGGCTTGGACCTTACCAAGTCCGCCACAACCTGGAGTAAAGCAGGCTGGGTTTGCAGTGAAACATGCTGCTCTACGAGCTCTAAGAAGAATTTGGACTTCTCCTTCCATTCAGGATCCTTATTAGCATAGACCAGTTGTGCTAGCTGCCAGTTCCCATCCATATATCTCTTCGTCGGTTGTCTTGCCCTCATAGACCGTCTTGGTGCAGGTGTCGGTGGTACTGGTCTGACCTCTTCAACCCTATCATCCGCATCCACATCGTCCTCGTACAGATAAGCATCTGGATCAGTGTCGTCTTGTCTTTGTTCTTCCACAGAGACCTCAACCTCCACACCAGCTTCAGCTTCTGACTCCAAGTCAAACTCCACACCAGCTTCAGCTTCTGACTCCAAGTCTTCCACAGGTTCATCATCAGCTTCTTCCACAGCTTCATCATCTGCTTCTTCCACAGGCCCATCTTCATCCTCAACAATGCCGATGTCAGACTCCGTGTCTGAATCATGTTGCAGCTCATCATCTCTAGGCACTGTCCTCCGGAAGCGAAGAATCATACGCTCTGGTGAGCTGTGTTCCTCGGAGTCCGTACTGGTTGCTGAGCTATCCGAGATCCTCTCCCTCCTCCTGGGTTGACGAGAAGGACGTTGGCAGGTACTTGGGTGGGGAATCTCATGCTTAGCCCCTATCGGTAACAGGTTGTTCCTGTGTAGAGTCCTGGCTCTCCTGTTCTCACCAGATATGGGTAGTACTCGATACACTGGAATATCTGCATCTGGCTGGCTATCCACGTACCATGGATCCTCTTCCCACCTATCCTGGATTTTGTTCCTGCCCTTTATTCCGAGTTTCCTGACTAGGACCACATCACCAACTTCCAAAGTTGCTCCTCTCTGCTTCTGGTCATAGTTGATTTTCTGTCTCCCAGATGCTTTTCGCAGATTGGCTGCTGCTAGATCCCATGCATACTGCAGGTTGTCTCGTAGTTTTCTCACATACTCGGTGTAGCTAACCGGTTCTTGGATACCATCCTTACTCTTGGTGATGTCATCGATCCCGAACTGGACATCGACTGGCAGTTGTGGCTCTCGACCAAACATCAGATGGTATGGACTAAACTCTGTACTTGCCTGCTTCGTACAGTTGTAGGCATGAGTTACTGTGCTAAGGTGGTCCTTCCAGTTTCTTTTCTTGTCAGCTTCGAGAGTTCCAAGCATGGAGATCAGCGTCCGGTTAAATCTTTCACATAGGCCGTTTCCCTTCGGGTGATAAGGGGTGGTCCGAGACTTCTGTGTACCTAGAAGACCACAAAGCTCTTTAATCACACGACTCTCGAAATTACGGCCCTGATCGGAGTGCAGTTTGGATGGAATACCATAGTGAACGACAAAATTATCATAGATCACTCTCGCTGTTGTCTTGGCAGTCTGGTTTCTAGTCGCATAAGCCTGGGCAAACTTGGTGAAATGATCTGTGATCACTAGGATGTTTTCATATCCTTTGCTTGGTTCTACAGTGAGGAAGTCGATACATACTAGCTGCATCGGATGGGTGGATTCCATGGGTACAAGGGGTGCTTGTTGACTTGGCGTTTTACGGCACTGACATCTTCTACACCCAGACACCTTCTTCTCAACATCTTTGGTGAATCCGGGCCAATAGAATCTGGACTGCACCAAACTCAACGTCCGGTCACGACCACCATGTCCCATGTCATCGTGTAATGCCTCCAACACCTGTTGACGTAATGCTGTGGGTACTATCACCTGATAGACCTTGGCTCCTTCTTTTGATATGACCCGGCACAGCATGTTGGATTTGATGATCAACTTGTCCCACTGGTACATCAACTTGGCAGTATCTGGGTCCTCTTTGGCAATGTCCTTCTTATCAGGCTTCTTCTTTGCCGCCACCCACTCCAGTACTCTCTTGAGCACCCTGTCTTCCTTCTGAGCTGCCCGAACATCGATCCGATCCATAGTAGGTGTGCTGCCTATTATGTCGACGATTTCCTGGGAGAAGCTGAGGGAGTTGATATATCCATCCACTTCGTGAGCCCCGAGCAGAGCCCTGACAGTGGTTGCATCCTGTTGCTGACGTGGCAACCTGGACAAAGTGTCTGCCTGAACATTATTCCTCCCTGGGAAATAAGATATTGAAAAGTTATAACAGGACAGAGCTGACACCCAACGTTGACCAGTGGCATCTAGTTTAGCTGTGGAAAGAATATATGTTAAAGGATTATTATCAGTCCAAACTGAGAAGGAAGATCCATACAGGTAGTCATGGAATTTTTCCGTGACAGCCCATTTCAGAGCCAAAAATTCTGTCTTGTGTGCAGGGTAGTTTGCCTCAGATCGTGACAAGCCGCGACTTGCATAGGCGATAATCCTCCGGTTGCCATCCGCATCATCCTGGGACAAAACGGCTCCTAACCCAGAGGCAGACGCATCTGTCTGGAGAATAAACGGCCGGTCGAAGTCCGCGAAAGCCAGGACGGGTGTGGTAGTCACAGCCTCCTTCAGGTCATCAAAAGCAGCCTGAGCTTCCTGACTCCAGTTGAACTCAGGTGGCTTCAGTCCGGTTTTTTTCTGACCCTTTTTCTTAGTAACGCCCTGACCACGCAGCAAGTCTGTTAGCGGTTTGGCGATCTTGGAGTAATCCTTTATGAATCTCCTCATTACACCTACGAACCCTAGATATCGCTGGAGCCCCTTTATATCGGTGGGTGGTTCCATCTTCTGAACAGCTTCTACTTTCCCTGGATCCACTGCAACCCCTTGCTCTGAAACAATGTGTCCTAGATACCGTATCTCCTTCTGTAGAAACTGGCATTTGGAAGGCTTCAGCTTAAGTCCATGGTCTTTCAACCGCTGGAGAACTGATCCGAGTCGTTCCAAATGTTCTGGAAAAGAAGAAGAAAATACGATTATATCATCGAGATATACTAGGCACTGTTCCAAATGTAGTCCTGACATACACTGTTGCATCAGACGCTGGAATGTGGCTGGTGAATTGCAGAGTCCAAAAGGCATGGAGGAAAACTCGAAGAAACCGAGGGGTCCAGCCGTGAAAGCTGTTCGTTCCTTGTGGCTCTCTTCGACTTCAACCTGCCAGTAACCCATCTTGAGATCAAGACATGAGAAATACTTGGCTCCGCAAAGTGTGTCCAGTGTCTCACCGATCGAAGGCATGTGATAGGCATCTTTTTTCGTCACTAAGTTCAGCTTTCTGTAGTCAACACAGAATCTAAGACTTCCATCCTTCTTTCTAACCAGTACAATCGGTGAAGCCCATGCACTTCGTGAAGGTCGGATCACCTCATGCTCCAGCATCTCATCCAGGTGTTCTTTCACTTCCACATACAGGTTTGGTGGAATCCGTCTGTGTCGCTGCTTTATTGGGGTTTCGTCGATCAGATCAATTCGATGCTTGACGAGATCAGTGCGGCCCAAGTCGAATTCCGAGTGGGAAAACACATCTTTCCACTTCAGCAGAAACTCTTCAAACTGCTTATGTTCGTCAGCAGTGACACACATATCCGACAGTTTGAACATCTCCAGGAATGTTGACTCTGTCTGGGTCTCACACTTCTCCACCAACAACTCATACACCAGATCATTGGCATCAACTTGGTCGACTTGTTGAAGACCACACACCAGAGTCTTGGGTGGAATCGTAACAGGCTTGCTGGAGTAATTCTGGACCTCCACAGACACTCGAGTAGCAGACTTGTTCGAGAAGACTGGAGCTACCTCTGTAACGCAAGGAAGGACTCGAACACCACATGGCAAGTTAGAGTTACCCACATCCTGAGACATCCATAACATCTGAGAATTCTTGATCCTCGTAGTTCCATGTATTGTCGCATGAGTGTTAGCTGGTATCGTCTGTGCTTTTGTTGAATGGACCACTTCTTCCGTCATCTGTATACTCTGACAGTAGATAGGTTCTAAGACATTAGTTCCGACCAAAACGGGTATCTGCATCGTATAAGCGGTGTCGGGGACTACAAAGACAGATGCTAACTTTGTCATCTTCTCCCCACTCAAAGAGGGGAATTCCACGGGTATCTCGATGTAGCCGAGAAACTCTAATGGATGACCTGTTGCAGCGTAGACTCTGAAAGAGTAAGAAACAGGAATTAATGGTACCTGGCTGAGATACTGATCATAGAATGAATGGCAAACAGTCGTGATCATCGATCCTGTGTCCATGAGTGCCTTGCAAGGGACGTCACCGATGACAATGTCGACCTCGCAACCTTTCCCCACAAGGACAGTCTCATCCGGAGTAGACTGGGGACTAGACTCCTCGGTACCTACTCGTCGTCCCCCTGGGTAGGTACACGGTCGTTTCCCTTCTGCTTGCTACCCTTCTCCGGGCAATCCTTGATCATGTGCCTATCCGAGCCACATCGAAAACAACGTCTTTTATGAGGCATCCGCTGTTTCGACTGCTTCTCAAGTTCAGCCACCCTCTCATTCATACGCTTCAGTTCACTCAGGATCTGATCCATTGTCGAAGATTTCGACTTCTCTTCAGCCTTGGCGTCCGTCATTTGGTTGCACTTGGCTGTCCGGCTACCCATGGTGAACTCGGCTTCCACAGCTCTAGCGTGTCTCAGCAGTTTGTGGTACTCCATATCCTGGTCATGGTGATGTCGTAGTGCAGCCTTGATCTTTTGATTATGCAATCCCGACCAGAACTTGTTCCGGAGCATCTTATTGACTGTTCGATCGTAGACGGCGCCACATCTTTTAGCTCTGTCCAAGATGTCTTCAATCCGTGTGCCCCATTGTGCCACATCTTCTTTAGGGTCCTGCTTGGCTGCATAAAACTCTTCCATAACCTCTTCGGTTCCGAGCACATCACCAAACACAATCTCAAACTTCTCCAGGATTCCTTGAACTGTGACGTCATCGCCCAGGTGAAGTAACACATCTGCAGCAGTACCTCTAACTGACCGACGTATGGCTTGCAGCAGGAGAGACTGCTTCTGAGTTGGATCCTTCTTCAGACATCCAACGTCATACATCCACTGCTTGAAACTCACGTCACCTTTATGACTATCACCAGAGAAAGTAGGGAGTCTTGGTGGGTGCACTTGAACAAGTGAAGACAAGGCCTGGAATCCTGAGGCTTCATCCGGTTTTGTCTCACTGGCAGTGGGTAGGCTTGGCTTCTGTTCGACATCTTCTTGCTTAAGTTGTGTCGTATCCAGATCCTTTTTGTCTGAGTCCAAAGCCTCCATGGTCTGTCGAGCTTGATCCATCATCCAGTCCTCAAGTTGAGTTGGAGTATAATCTGGCTTGCATCCAAGTGCGCTGAAGGCTCGCCCAAGTCGGATCATTTCTTGTTCCTCTTCATTAGCCATTGTGCCTTACTGAGGGTATAAAAGATTAGCAAAGTACCAAATACACAAATATATACCCAGATCAGGACAATGTTATATACAAACAAACAAATATTCCAGTATTCACCACCTGAAATAAATAAATCACAAGAAATGTATGAGTATTAAGTGTGATACCAATTACACCGATACAGCAGTTATCTCAAGAGAAGCACAGTATCAACAATATCCACCGCACATACACCACTGTATCATTCACCAAAATATCCGCTGTGAATAAAGTATCAGCCACAAGTCAATCAAATTAACCAAACAGATTATCAATCAAATGGATTAAGCAGACCAGATAGTTCTGAAGATGTTCAAGTCAAATATACCACATCAATATAATCAATAAACACCTAAGTAATACAAGTCCAAACTATCTGAAAGAAAATGAATAATTAAATAAATTAAGTTGAAGTCTAACCTGTCAAGAAAACAAGTAATGTGTACCAGACCGGTTTCAATCGAAGTAAATCCACGAAGAAAATTTACCTAACACCAGGGATTTCACTGTATGAACTATTTGAATTATTTGGTGTACTTAATGAAAACCTCAATCAAATTAACAAAGTTTTTAAAAAAAAAATTACTGAATAATATTTATGCCAAGCACAAAGTTATTTTTCCTGGATGGCCAAGATTTTTTTTTTTTTTAAAATTCAAAATCTAAAATTAGAGTTGGAAAACCAGATAATGAATAGAGTACAGAAAATAAAGACCTATGTGTACAAAACTATCTGAAACTATCTATCTAAAGTTTTTTTTTTTTTTTAAAGCTATTAGTACCTACTCTAAACCAGTCTACACTACCAACTACCTACAACATAATATAATTAAATTATTGACAGTTATGACCAAACAAGGAATACTGTTATTCTACTCTACACCTAACACTATCAAACAGAATAAATATTTTAAACACAAAGTAACACTACCATGTAACACTACATACTTCTGGCTTTTTTTTTTTTTTTAATAAGACCAGTAATTATAATGATTTTTTTTCTACACAATTTTTAATAATATTTATATCAATATAATAATAATATTGTAATAATGTTACCAACTTTTTTTTTTTTTTATAACCAATATATAATTTGAAGAATTATTTTAGCAATTAATTAGTACGATAATAATTTTAATTTATATTACAATATAAATTAATTGAAACAACAATAAATTCAATTACACAACAGTTCACATTGAAGCAATGGATCAAAATTCGAATGTAGAATCACAGTTCACATGATATCACCAATACAGGTATCACATGAAACAAATATATATATATATCAGGTATACTTGACTCAAATGTAGGTAAACATGTAGTAAATACCTCAGACCTCAAGAGTGATGTGGCTGACACGGAATCATGTGATGAGTGTATAAATTTGTCAAATCAGTCCACAACACAAGTTGAGAGAGTTCAATCCACGTTGAGTTCGTGTGGATCACAGCTGCTCGTCTGGATCTCAGGAGCTGATCAGAAATCAGTCTCTAGTTTGTATTCCCACGACGCGAGTCAAGCGATGGACCACGAAGATCACCACGCAGCACGGCTCGATGAATCAGGTAGATCGGGTGTCGTACCTCGCGAGCGAACCACGTCAGGACGTCGGCTTCTGGATGGTTGACTTCACAGCAGGAAGGAAGGAAGGAAGGAAATTTATTTCACATGTGTACAACACAATAATAAAATAAAGAGTACACATATTGGACATCAAAAAAGAGTTACTCTTATCGAATTGATGACCATAGAAAGAGAGAAGAGGACAAACACACATACAAAACATGTTGAGAAAAAATTAAGATAACGTACGAGAACTGGAGTCAACACTTCAACTATGTGAAAAAACCCAACCGAACAATGCCAAACCAGTATCAATAATACAATTTGAGTTATGTACAATATAAATACATGTCTTATATGTGCTGTAATGCTACAGATATTTATGCTACAGATTATGTTCAATTGCAATTTATGTTACACTTACATCAACAATAACACTTACATCAACACTAACACATATGCACAATATAAATACATGCTTTGTTTAACTTTGCTAAAGATACGTTTGAGAAAATAACACATGCAGAAAAAAAAAAAAAAAAAAAAAAAAAAAAAAAAAAAAAAAATCCTAAGGTGTTAGTATTTGGCCAATAAGTATTCCTTAATGTTACGCTTAAACGTTGCAAATGATGAGCTCTGTCCAATATTACATGGAAGGTCATGCCATATCTTGGTACAATAATTGTTAAGCAAAAGTTTACCATGCTTTGAATGATGCCTAGTTACAGAGAAAAGGGAGTTGTGTCTTGTAACTCTGTGACATAACTGTGCTGTGGGTTTAAATACCTGACTGAATAATGCTGGGAGAAAACCATTAACGTATTTGAATAAGAGATTATACATTCGTTGCAAATGAATTTCATTCAATTTTAATAAACTGTCTTTCTTGTATAACATTTTCGTGGGATATCTTGGTGGCTTACGAAACAAAATCCTGAGCACCCTATTCTGCATAATTTGTAGTGGATGAATTACTTTTGGTTCCGCAACACCGTACACTTCAATACCATAACAAATGCTAGAATATATGAATGTATGATACAATTGTAACTTTATGTTGTTTGGCACACGGTGCCGTATTCTATACAAAATACCAGTGTATTGCAGGAGCTTTTTACATAAATTATTCACATGAGGTTGCCACGATAAATTTTCGTCAATAATAATCCCAAGATACGATGTGGTTTGGGTTTTACAAAGTATGGCATCATTTACACGTAGTTGATCGAAACAAATATGAATTTTATCGTGTTTACTGTGAAATATAGTGAAATTAGATTTGCCTAAGTGTAAGGTCAATCTGTTATGATTGAACCACTCTTTGAGCTTCAACATCGAACATTTAGCAACATCAGCTAGAGCGGTGCAAGAATTGTCATATAGGAAAACATTGGTATCATCAGCAAAAAGCCTTATTGATGCGTTTTCAACCACGTTTTTAATGTCATTCATATAAATTAAAAAGAGTAAGGGTCCCAAAACGGACCCTTGAGGAACACCGGTAGTAAGCCCAATATTTTCTGAATAAACGCCATTAACAAAAGTTGATTGTGAACGTTTGTCCAAATAATTGCACAATAAATCATAACATTTCCCCCTAATCCCTAAATTTAGTAATTTATATTTCAATATTCTATGATCAACCGTATCGAATGCTTTTTTTAAATCCAAGTAGATTCCCAGTACATTTTCGCCAGCATCGAGATGTTGTCGTATGCTATTTGTGATCTCAAGTAAAGCCTGGGTTGTTGAGTGGTGCTTTCGAAATCCAAATTGATAGGTAAAGAAACAATTGTTACTCGTAAGAAAATGTCTCAAGCGGTTGTCAATTGCTTTCTCTAGAAGTTTATTTATAGGGGAAAGCAGACTGATCGGGCGATAATTTTCTGGGCATTTTCTGTCACCTTTTTTGAATAAAGGGATTACCTTTGCTGTTTTCAAACTCAAGGGCCCTTCTGACCTCGCACCAGTCATGGAGTGAACACTTATCGGGCGCCATTGTAACAAATGAGCAAACTCCAGTGTCGGGTTCGTCGTTTTATTCTCCAATAAACTGGTGGAATAACAATATGATAACAAATATATAAAATATGACTATAAAATACATACACATTGTGAAATGTGGCGAATGTTACAATACGTAATATCAGACCGATATTATCAATCGAGAATAACCTGATTACAAATAAAATATACAACTACAGTATCCGTATCTAAACTACTACTAAGCTAGCTGCTATGATATTGTGATGATAATGGCCAAATAGGGAAAATAGCCAATGGACTTAGCTTCCAGATGTACATGTATATATAATATTAAAGAGAAACTTTACTAACCTGGTGGAGGCAATATGTCACACCAATTCCGGCAATCAAATGGAACACACAGGGAAATCCAGTGGCAAAGATGCATATGTGTATAATATTGGCAATATGATACACAGACTTTCAAATATTATGATATGTCTTTCAAGTTTCAACCGGTCAGGTCAACATCAAATAGGTAAGTGATCAAAGGAAAATTACTGGCTGGGTATCTACAACAAAAGTCATTCAAGTGAAACTGTTGCTCTGGCTAGTATACAGGTGAGGCTGCAATGAATATTAATTGATATTCATTAATTTAACATTTAAATAGCTGTAAAGTGCTGCCACCTAGTGGATGAAAGCTAAGTTAGACTGGACAGTGTGTTGCCACCTAGTGAATGAAATGCATCCAATATACCATGACCACTGGGTGAACACCCTGTTACATATGTTTTATATTTCATAGCCAAGTCTCGTGTGGGTGGGTTGGAGTGTCCTAAATCTGAGGCGTTATATCAAACGAAGAGTGAGAAGAATCCGGCAACATTATGATCCAAATGATTTGAAATGTTTCATCGATATCTGCATCAGCTCTGAATCAGAAGGCAATACGTATATAGGTAAGTATACATCAACTAAATGCAGGGTCTGTCTTTTAATATCAATGATACAAAGACTATCGATTACAAACACAATGTATAAAATCTAAATTCCTGTTGTTCTCTTGCAGAGAAGCACTTGACGTCGCTGATATTCGACTTGTTCATGGCCGGCTCGGAGACCTCAACCACGACCATGAGCTGGACACTGCTTTACCTGTGTCTCTATCCGGAGGTACAGGAGCGCTGCCGGAAGGATATCCTCCAGGTCAGTGAAATACACCCGCATACAGTAGAAAAAAATACGTCCTCGGGTAGGTGATATGTTCTCCATAAAGGGATATAGGCCCTCCAGTAAGAGAAATACGTCCAGGGTAGGTGATATGTTCTCCATAAAGGGATATAGGCCCTCCAGTAAGAGAAATACGTCCTCGGGTAGGTGATATGTTCTCCATAAAGGGATATAGGCCCTCCAGTAAGAGAAATACGTCCAGGGTAGGTGATATGTTCTCCATAAAGGGATATAGGCCCTCCAGTAAGAGAAATACGTCCTCGGGTAAGTGATATGTTCTCCATAAAGGGATATAGGCCCTCCAGTAAGAGAAATACGTCCAGGGTAGGTGATATGTTCTCCATAAAGGGATATAGGCCCTCCAGTAAGAGAAATACGTCCTCGGGTAGGTGATATGTTCTCCATAAAGGGAAATATGCCCTCCTTTGAGGGAAATAAGTCCTCCGGTAAGTGATACGTTTACCATAAAGGGAAATACACCCTCCAGTAAGGCCATAGTTATTTGATTCGCTGGTTTACGGATTCCCCGACCCTATTTTTTTCAAAATGGAAAATAAATATAATTGGTTCCAAGGTACCAAATTATTTATTTTGAAGCCGACTATAGTGTCAAACTCAAAAATAGAAATAAATTATCTAGTACTGGCACAATATATATATAAAAATTATCTAGCACTGGCAGGCCTTTAGAGAATCTAAAGTTTCTAGATTCTTAAAGATGATCATAAAAAATATTTATTTTGGGGCTACCGACTGGTTAAAGTGTCAATTTACACTTATTTTTATATATTTTTACTTTTATTTTCAAACTGTCTAATTATATTCATTTTTATATTCCGACCCCCCGACCCAACTTTTTTTGTTAAAAATCCGTAAACCAGCGAATCAAATAACTACAGTATGGCCTAAGAGAAATACGCCCTCCGGTAGGTGATGTACTAGCATCAATACAGGTAATATTGATATTGTTGAAGGGCACTTTTGTGAGCTTGGGGACTTCCGACTTCTTGATAATTTGGTTCTTTCAGGTTTTGGGACAAGACCAGACGCCTTCCTCGAGAGACAAGTCAGATTTATTGTATATTGAGGCAGTTATTTGTGAATCTCAAAGAATGGGAAGTATAGGTTCGTACATTACAGGTCCTGTTTGTATATTCAGTAATTTAACACTCTAGACAACTTGTTTGAACATCTTTAATATGATCCAATATGTGTTTTGTAGCTGCTTTCGGGGTACTACATAGAACAACAGAGGATATAGAGGTATCTGGTTACACAATACCAAAGAACCACATCATAATGCCTAACTTTCACCACGTGAACTTTGACCCGGAATACTGGGAGGAGCCGCACGTCTTCAGGCCCGAACGTTGGATTGGAGAAGATGGACGACTTCTCAGACCTGACGCTTTCATGCCATTTTCACTGGGTAAATTTATAACTTAAACGAAATATACACTGTAATCCAGGTCTATGCAGCTGAAGGCTATAAAGGCATTAATGTAGGCCTGAAATCCTGGATTTTACATTAACATTTTACAATGTTTTTCCCCTGATAGGCCTATTTCAAGAGTGACCACGTGTACTCATTATTTGAACAATGGGCGGAGCCCTGTTATCAAAAATGATAACCATTATATCTGTTATTTGTCAATGGTTTGCAGGACCCAGGGAATGTCTGGGTAAGGGGCTAGCGCTCCAGGAGTTGTTTATCGTGCTGGTGTCCATACTGCAGAGATTCATTTTGACCCCGGAAGATCCCGAGAAACCTCCCTCTTCCAGCGGCGTCATGGGCTTCACCTACTCGCCCGAAACCTACCGCATTATTGCCACACGATACTAGCATCCAAACACATGATATACCGGTATACCTTATCTGCTTATTAATCAACGCTAGGAAGTGGTTTCTACTATTCGTATCTAAGGGGGAACTTCACGAGTTATATGGAGTAGCATAACCTGCCTACTTACAAGTATGATAGCTGACAAGATATGAACAAATTAATTGTTCAGTATAACCATTGTTACTATTATTGTTTCCCATTCCCATTCAGCACAGTTGATACAAATAGTGATTGTACATACATGTAACATTACTCATTGGTCAGTAATAGATGGTGGAAAGTATATATCCAAACTGTGAATATGATAGAAGCAGTGTTTATTTGTATTACCTTGTTATTCATATCAACAAGATAGGTTGGTTTAATTAAATGTGATCATATTTCCTAAAATTATGTACATGGTGGGGAATGAAACACAGAGCTTCTAATAAACGCATGCCTCTAATACATGTAGATGCAGGGTCTGGAAGGCAAGTGAAATCAATAAACGCTCCTGTTTTTATTACAAGCTTTACGGTATACAATACAGTTCTGAATGTACGTCAGATCTTAGTCATAATAATAAAGTGTAAAACTGCAACATCATCACTCATTAATCAAGATCATTAATTCAACAGATACTCTGCTGATCTAACACTTGACTATGACAAAGGTGTAAAACGCGACGGGTACAAACTACCTGGAGAAGAGATAACAAATGTACATGTTCATGTAATGATATGGTGATCCAATACATGTGAGCAAACACACCACCTTATCACAGAATTAGTGGATTTTACAAATACATGTACATGTACATGTTCAGGCTTATCTAGAGCTATATTTAGGAGTAGATTTTTAAAAAATGAGATTATCTATGCATGCACGTTTATAAGCTAAAATGAAATTTGAGAGACATTATCCTCAGTATTTTACAGCAATAAGTTCATAGTCATAAGGAGCATTTGTGATGGCTACTTTGCCAGCGATCTTGGGCAGGTCGTCTGGATCCTTGGCTCGAAATGTGAACTTCTGGAGTAACGAGACGAGGATGATAAACATTTCCTGCATGGCCAGAGACTTCCCCATACACTCACGGGGACCTACAGCGGATGTACCAGATTGAAAACAAGTTGTGATTTCATTAACAAAATATGATTTCAAAAATGTGATTTTATGAAATCCTGTTTTCAGCTTATATTATGGGCGTGGGTGGGGTGCAATAGACTCATTGCAGTGTAGAAAGTGGCGGTTACCGGTGGAGAAGGGCAGATAGTTGTCGTGTTTGATGAGTTGTTTGCCGTCGTCAGTCAGCCAGCGCTCTGGTCTGAAGGTCTGCGGGTCTCCCCAGTACTCTGTCTCCATGTGCAGGTGGTGCAGGTTGGAGATAAGCAGAGTGTCTCTGGGGATGGTGTAGCCGCACACAGTCACCTCTTCCATGACACGATGTAGCACTCCGTATGGTACTTTTGATAAAAGTTGCTATTAGTAAATTATTGTGTTTTTATTCACTGTACAAACAGCAGATTTTTTCCCTGAACAGTCATTCAAACCTATGGATCCAATGCGTTGTACTTCATAAATTGTTGCCTCGATGTAAGGAAGATTAGGTCGGTCACCGTTGGTCGGCGCTCTTGCTTGCCCTATAACCTGCAGATTGTCGAGAACTTATTGAAGGCAATTTGAAACCAACCGCCAAACTCAATCAACACTTTTTGGCCCAGGTAGGGCGTGCTGGCCCTTAATATTACATTACTACTTTTTTTTTACTAAAAACATTCAATCCAATATACTGGCACATTTTTAATACTTATCGAATATAGAAGCACAAACACCATAGACAAGCTGGGTCCATTTTTCTTTATAGAAACCTCAGCACAAATTTACCGACCAATGCAACATACATACATTGCACAGATACATCGCCCTAGCCACTGGGGTGTCCTACCTCCCTGATGTCCTGCTGACAGCGAGTCTGGACCTCGGGGTAGTGAATCAGATAGAGCAGGGCCCAGCGGAGACTGGTGGTCGACGTCTCAGAGCCCGCCGCAAACAGGTCCAGGATACAGACCATCAGATCGTCTGCAGAAATGGAAACCATCTAGCACAGTATGGATTGCTGCTACGGTTGGGGGATTACAGATGTCAAGAGATGCGGAATGTCGCTGTACTCTGAGCGATGAATAAAAGGGAGAACGAGAGACTTCAATGCTCAGGGATAAAGTTGCTACACTGCAGCAATGATCAATATATATTTGACCCACCTTGTCGCTCGCAACTCAGTTCACCAGTTCGTTTTGCCTTCAGATATATATCAATAAAGCTTGTGATGTTGTCTGGATCAAACGAATCTTCATGCTCGCGTATTTTACGTTTCACGTATCTTCGCAAGGCCACGAGCGCCCTGAAGCCTCGGAAGAAGCTCCACTGGGCACGAAGAGAGAACAGTTGTAACATCATTAGGGGCCGGTCATTATTTATCGGGTGGGGGGGTTGGATGGATTTTCCGAGAAATGAGTTTTCAAAGTTTGACCCCCCCACCGATATTGAAAAACAATGTATGACCCCCCCACCAAGATCAAAAATAAAAGTGTGACCCCCCCAATCCCCAAGTACATATACAAGGCCATAATACGCAATTGATGACAATTATAAGGAACCAGTATGATATCTAAATGCTATTTTTACACTTCATTCACATCTCTATTAAAACATTTGTGACTTTTGTCGCAATTTCTTTTTCTTATAACGTAAGAGGATATTATGAATTTGTGCCATTACAACTGATTTAGTTATTATTTGTGGGCATATTATATCGGTATGGTAATGACAGCCTCCGAGTGAACTCGGATAAATTATGACTCTTCCACATATCATTGATGAATCAGGCCATCCTGGAATGGTACTTTCCCGACCTTGAATCAAATCTGTGTTGGCTCCATGATAGTTCATGCTCCGAACGTGGGTATTATCCCACGTTCGGAGCATGAACTAGCTCCATGATGGGTTCATAATGTTCCATGATGATCCCCGATTGTCTAGCAATGTCCTGGCCACCAAGAAAGTCAGGTAAATCAGATTCACTATATCGTCATCTGGGACAATCCAGGACTATTTTGCAATCCTGGATGGAAATGTCCATATTTTGTTCATGGTGGTCCAGGACAGTCCTGAGCTCATCGAGGATTATCCTCAGTGGCCTAGGTTCCTGAGTTGGCAACGTGTTGAGTGGAAAATCGGTCTGTGGTTTTGACATGCTGGTTCGGGGTCATTGGATGTTATGGCATGTTGGTCAGCATGGTATGGGCCGGGTGATCCATTGTTAGTCTGTGACAGTGCCCTGCATGTTGATCATCCTGACTGGCACCCTATTCAGCTTCAGTGCTGCTGTGTTCTACTAAGGTCCATTAGTCAGGAGGAATTTTCACACAGGGTGGAAACGTAGTACAGACTTTTTCTGTCGATTGATATGGCTTCATAATGGTCTAAGACAACCTTTTTCAGAGGGTGTGTAAAATTTTCTCCTGGGCTAACTTTTCTATGGCCTTTTTCAAAATGGCCGCCACCGAAAATTTGGTATTTTAGGAAAAAATCAAAATTATCCTCCTGTCATGATGCTTTCGGTCTAATATGATACATATTAATTATATGGAGATAAATTCTTCATAACAATACTAATAATACCGATTTAAATGCCCCCATAATGGAAAAATCCAAGATGGCCGCCAAATTCTCACGATTTTTACACAAATGCTCATAACTTCCTGCCAAATTGAGATAGGAAGCCAATTTTGGTGTCTAACCCTGGGTTTTGGGGTATGAGGATTTCAAATATATAACCAGTTTTGTGATTGGATGGTTTGAAGCTGGTCAGAATCCAAGATGGCTGCCGTATTTTAGCCGGATTTCGCAAATAAGCACCAATGACCGTCATATATATCAAGATAACAAGCCAACTTTGATGGCCAGTCCTGGGCTTTGGGTATGAGGGTGCTACATAAAGAAATACTCTTGTGTATAGATGGTGACTGGCCAATTTAGAGGTGTTCAACTTCAAAGGCGAAGATAACGATTAATTAATGTGAAACATGTAAACGAACCCGTCTAACAGCACCCACTCCCACAAAATCAACAGAATCAACCACTATCAGACAGCAAAAAAAAAAAATATTTCTGAGCCAACTCTTCGGGAGGTCTGTTGGTGATAAGGCACGGGCATTGATGTCAAATTGGTCATTGTCAAATCTAACACACACATTGTGGTTGGCCTAGAGGTTTGGATCCTTCGATGATCCTTAAGACCGTTCCCATGGCGCCACTCACCAGACCATCCTATGCATTGGGATATTATTTCCAAATAGTGCTTGCTTTTCTCTGATAATGTTGCTGGTGCTTGTCCTTTTGCCATAGTCTAATGCTCCCACTCATTTAAATCCATTTCAAAGTGGTGAAGATAAAGAACCATGAGACTTGATGTTTCTCGCTGTCCCTACAGATGTCCTATACATCGGGATTGCTCATCATAGTCACCATTGGGCCCTCACAGAGTGTAACATCAGCAGGAAGGTTGCATTCAATGGGTACAGGTGTTGTATTCTTCTTCAAGCCAGATCTATTCTCGATAACATTCACAGCCACAATCTTCGATTCCTGTCTGTTCAAAGAATCAGTCATCTTTACATTGTGTGTAGCAGCAACTTTTCGGAAAGGAAACACATGAAGTACCTCTGCTTGGATCTGTGATCTTTAAGCATCTCCTAATTTTCAGGGCTCTATGATTCAACATCTCCGAAAACGATTTGTAGTTTTTTTGTCTCATTATGTCGGTCAAAGTAGTAACCTTGAAGTCGTCCCAAGGCTCTGCAAGGGCAGCTGGGTCTCAGTATTTGTCCTCTTGCATGCGGCAGTGGATAAAATCACCGACTGCCAGAATCATGAAGAACTCTTGTTCCTCTTGAGTTGACCCAGATGACCTCTGATGAACTTCAGCATGACTCTGCTGAGATCTCATCAATGATTATCAGGTCGAGGTATTAATACCTAAGCTTTGGGGGCAGTGATGAGCTCTTCGGCAAGTGGTATATACTTTTGTCCCACACCCCTTTGCATGGAAGCATGGTTCCGCCACTGATGGTAAATGCTGCTTTGCCAGTTGGAGCCACACATCAGAGCTTTGATGATATAAAACTTTCCTTAACCAGTATATTGAAAGTCCCCAGACATTTTCCATTCATCTTATCGATGCACCACTAGCGAGTATGAATGAAGACTTTCCCTTGCATATTGTTCATGCACTGCATGAGAACTTGAGCCTGGTTCTATGGGATTGCCAAGATGCTGTGTTCTACTGACAACTGAGCCCATCTTGGTGTTGGAGCTCCGAGGCTTGCCACTCAATCTGACAGGTCTTCCAGACTGATGTCCTCGAGGTAAGCGTTTTTTCTATGTTGGCTTTTGTTTCCAAGCGTCCAGCCGCCACTTTCTGGGGGCAATGTGTGCCAAGGCATCTTCTGCAAGATGATTTTCTTGGATCTCTTCATGGCTCCTTCAACCTCTTTGATATTATTTCCAAATAGTGCTTGCTTTTCTCTGATAATGTTGCTGGTGCTTGTCCTTTTGCCATAGTCTAATGCTCCCACTCATTTAAATCCATTTCAAAGTGGTGAAGATAAAGAACCATGAGACTTGATGTTTCTCGCTGTCCCTACAGATGTGCAAGCTTTATTGGCAGATTTCCGTCTTGAGATCTATCCTTTATTCCGAGCCAACGTCAATGAAGCATATGGAACATTGGATCGGTTGTCGTTGTTATAGGTAGAATAATCTTCAGATTGTTCATAATCTCTACCTGGTTTACTATCAACCTTGAAGAGGGATACAATTTCAGCCAGACCGGTCTTTGAGAATATCTACAGGAGGGCGTGCATGGTACATGTACATGTACCTGTCTAGTACAGATGTACAATGTAACCACGCGTCTTCAATGCCTGGATCTCCGTGACCCAGCAATAAGAGTGGAAGTGTCAGTCTGGTACTTGTCGGAGCTGCAAGTATCCAAACAACATCCCGACTACAGTTTTTAAGAGGTGTGCCTGTGGCCTTGTAAATAGCCTCCGTGACACTCATCTCCCCGTTGGTCATGTATGTTTTGCCGAGTCATTGTAGCGTCTGTCTTATCCCAGCATATTGTGCTCTGCATGGTTCTTCATGGAGGAGCTGACCATCTTCACTCTGCCTCTTGCTGCACTAATATGACACAATATATCGAATGCAAGCGTATGCATCAACAACATATTGTAAGTCAAAATTAGGATTCCAGGCTTTCAAAGGATTTTGATTTGTACTGATATACCCATAAGTCTTTGTGTTTATGCCTATGTACAACCATTTTCGTGGAGGCTATAATGTTCCAGGCTTGTTCTTCAGCAGCGTTTTTTTCACTCATCTGGTTCAGTGTCTGCTGGGACGGCACATACAAGAGGCCAGACAAGAAGGTGGACGGGATAACCTGAACCTGTAGGTCCTGCTACCCTTCTTGCATGACCTTGTATAATTCTTGGAATGAAGCTGAACATCATTTATAATGTCATGTAACTTGCTGTTTCTCGTCTGATCAACGTCTTCTGTGTTGATATTTTTGTTATTAACGTCAACAACTTCCTCATCAAGTTATATGTCCAGCTTAGGAGGATTTTATACTCAGAAATGGCAGTGAATGTAAGTACCAATGTGAGGCCAACCTCCTTGTAGAAACTCAATTGAAACAAAGTGGTCACAGACTTTGCCAATTTGACTTGATGGTGAAGTGATCATCAATTTCAAGGAGTTTTTACTATCTGATCAAACATAAAAACGCAATTATAGTAATTACTCAGTCTGACCGCCAGGGGAATTTTTCGCTTCGTTTTGGCCTGAGTGGACTATTTTGGTATAGAAAATCTTTGGTGCTGTTAAACAGGTTTGTTTGCATGTGTTTCATTAATTAGTCCTTATCTTGGCTTTTGGACAGCTGGATAGCCTTAAACTGGCCAATCACCATCTACACACAAAAGTATTTGTTCAGGTAGCACCCTCATACCACAAACCCCAGGACTGGCCACCAAAATTGCCTCTTATTTTGAATATGTGACGGTTATTGGTGCTTATTTGCGGAATCGAGCTATACTTTGGCAGCCATCTTGGATTCTGAGCAGCTTCGAACCATCCAATCACGAAACTGGTTATTTATTTGGAATCCTCATACCCAAAAACCCAGGGTTAGACACCAAAATTGGCTTCCTATCTCAATTTGGCAGGAAGTAATGAGCACTTGTTTAAAAACGGCGAGAATTTGGCGGCCATCTTGGATTTTTTTCATTTTTGGGGGTCTGAATCGGTATTATTAGTATTGTTAGGAAGAATATATCTCCATATAACTAATATTATCATATTAGACCAAAAGCATCATCACAGGAGGATAATTTTGATTTTTTCCTAAAATACCAAATTTTCGGTGGCGCGGTGGCGGCCATTTTGGAAAAGGCCATAAAAAAGTTAGCCCAGGAGAAAATTTTACACACCCTCTGAAAAAGGTTGTCTAAGACCATTATGAAGCCATATCAATCGATAGAAAAAGTCTGTACTACGTTTCTACCCTGAGTGCTGAATGCTCAATATTCCTCCTGACTACATAGTTGATCCGTGGTGACAGTGTTTCAGTCTGTGGGTGATGAGCGGTTGTCGATTCATGACATCTCCTGATTTTGGGTGTTCCTGGATGGTCCTTTCTAGGATCAAATTTTGGCGGAACTATAGTTTCACTGATAATGTGAAAAAAGGATGGTTTCCAAATGCTGTATACTCCAGTGAACCATCAGTCCAGGTTGAGTGGATTGTTTTCACCCAATTCACTATTTCAATATAAAATTTTCCTCAAATTAACTAAAATTCGAACTCGGACC
Organism: Terebella lapidaria; assembly: GCA_949152475.1. Taxonomy (NCBI): domain Eukaryota; kingdom Metazoa; phylum Annelida; class Polychaeta; order Terebellida; family Terebellidae; genus Terebella; species Terebella lapidaria. The sequence continues at coordinate 78,748,030 of OX424555.1, forward strand.
CCCCCCCCCCCCAGTTCCATTGAAAATAAAAGTATGACCCCCCCCCCCCCCCCCAATAATGTTGAAGATGAAAGTGTGACCCCACCCCCCCCCCCCCCCCCCAGTTTTTACCCAACCCCCCCACCTGATAAATAATGACCGGCCCCTTAGGTTCTAGCACTTTTCGTGCATAGCACACTCTTGATAATCTGTGGTTTAAAAATTTATATTTAAATTTGGTAATCACTTACATTAAGTAACGGAATGAAAGGTGTTAAGATCGGCACGAATAACTCTGGATTTGATATTCCACCGTTTGAAAACAATTCCACTAACTCATTCGCGATCATCTGGAAATCTGAGTCGTCGTACTCATATCTGAGGAATAATTGTCGGGATACAATTAACATCTTCTCAGTACAATGTTGATCTTGCTCTGCTTTTGGAACGCAATACAACGACAAGTTTATGGGATTCACCTGTCGCCAAATATAACAGAGCAGATGACGTTGCTGAAAGCGCAGTGTAGCAGTGAGTGAGGGTCGAATACTTGAGACTCTTTCTGACCGATGACAACACATAGGGCTTGAGCCTCTTCCTGGATCCGAGACTCGAGGGATTTCTTGCCCATGCCGAAGTCCCGCAAAGAATGGAGAGCTGTCCTGCGCATGTCCTTCCACTCCTGACCGTCATTCACTAGGACTCCTACAAACATAGTAGACCTACTGTGCGTGCACATGCGGTACAAGTGTATGGTAGCCTCACATGTAATTACAATCACTCCACTATTTAAATGAAGACCTTTCTGTTACTCCTGAATTTGTGTTACTCAAAACTTGCAAAAGGAACCAATTAAGATGCAATTTCAGGTTTTAGTAGACCCTACCATTTTTTCCAACGAGATAACGGAAGAAGAACACATTGAGTGGCCGACCGCTAGTTGGGTCTCCGTTCTTCAAGAAAGCCTCGCGGATTGAGTCACGACTGTTGAGGACCACTGTCGGGTAGGGTCCAAACTGAAGGGAATAGACATCACCATACTGAGCGCACCACCTGTCCAGGATGCCCGGACCCTTCTTCTCGGAGCGACTGAACTCCAGCAGGTTCCCATACAGTGGCACACCCTTGGGTCCAGGAGGGAGAGTGGAGCATTTGTGGGTCTTGGTGTTTGATATCAAGTACGTGACCAAAATGAACACAAAAACACCTATGACCAAAGTAGTTGTGTTCTGAAGAATAATGTCCAGTAATAGTCCCAACATGTCCACCTGTGAACTCAAGACATGAAGAAATATACGAACGTGCGTTTTGAAAAATTTATACATTTAGGCCTAGGCCTATAACAACAGAGAACCATAAACATATATGTGTGTGTTATTGCCGGCCCCTCAGGGCCGGGTATATGTGATATATATGTGATTGTCGTTGACCTCACCCTATGTATCTCCTGTCTTCCGACTCTCTCGGACGACTCTCTTAGATTCAGCATACATTGGTGTTGGTTTCGCGAATTTGCAATAAAAGCCGATAAATTCCGCTAAACTGATTTAAAAACACTGCTAATATCACTGTACTAACAATAAGAATTTGAATGACAATGAGAAGTGCTGTTTCAAATTAGTTTTCGGCTGGTATTCGCAAGTGCAATTACCGATTCTCCTGCCGGTTATTTTGGAACTTCTCATATTTGAACTAGTTCAGCCCAATAACGCCCGTGAATAGTGCTATATTTGAACCGCCCCAGATATAATCACTGCGTTATATAACTACGCCAACAAGTAATCACTAAGAATATGTTGTATTGCAGCGACAGACAGTGATACATTAGGTGTAAGCATTTCAGAGAATAGTTTAAAATTATCTTTTCGAATTATTACAGTTGCATTAGGCCTGTTAGGCCATTTTTCGTGAGGCGATCAAGCGTGTAGCATAACAAAACTGAAGCATGAGAAATTTTGTTGCTTCACAAGCGCGATCGCCTTTAATAGCCAAGACTGACATAACGAAGTCGTGACGAATCCGTGCTTTCGACCACGGGTACTTAAAAACCTGGCAATAGGTATAACCTTTATTCCAGTTTTATATCAGCACTGCTATGGAATTTTGTACATATGCCTAGGGCCTGTGCAGGAACGGTTAGACATCTATCCATTGTAATACGGCTGTACACATACACTTTAGGCCTATATTCATCAAATCCTGCCGCCTCTATGTGAATATTTAAACCTATGGTGATGTTTTGGGGCATATTGGGAATGTGAGATTTTAAACTAGAAGATAGTTTCCAGATTCTTGGGCGACTTATGGAGCAGGAATTTAGTAGGATGTTTTTAACAGAGCTGCCGACGGCTAATTCCAAAGACTGGCACTGGCGATCTGGCAAGGATACCGTACATCTAAGTGGACTTGGGGGAGATAAGTTGGCTGAGGGTGTACACGATTTCCTGTTTCATTTACTTTGATGTGACTGATTGTGTGACTTTTTATATGAACTGTACAACTATTGTTGTGAGTTATTCATATATATGTGTTGATTGTGTATTGAATTCAGTTTTGTGAGTCCATGGGAAACACGTACACATAAGGGGCCGGTCATTATTTACTGGGTGGGGGGTTGGATGGTTTTTCCGAGAAATGAGTTTTCAAAGTTTTACACCCCCCCCCCCCCCCCCACCGATATCGAAAACCAATCTATGACCCCCCCAAACCCCCCCCCCCCCCCCCACCGAGATCCAAAATTAAAGTATGACCCCCCCCCCCCCCCCCCAATCCCCATTTCTATTGAAACAATTGTGACTTTTGTCGCATTTGCGCTCTTCATGTATCCACCATTACTTCGCTTCAGGTGTGAATGCCATTACAACAATTATTACTTGTATGCATACTACATATGGGCACTTAACAACCCATCGTTTCGAAGCCCACTTGAAACACTCGAGACCTAGGTCAAAGATCATTCAGTTGATTCCTTGACTCAAATATAACTTTGCCAAATATAACAGAGCAGATGACGTTGCTGAAAGCGCAGTGTAGCAGTGAGTGAGGGTCGAATACTTGAGACTGCTTCTGACCGATGACAACACATAGGGCTTGAGCCTCTTCCTGGATCCGAGACTCGAGGGATTTCTTGCCCATGCCGAAGTCCCGCAAAGAATGGAGAGCTGTCCTGCGCATGTCCTTCCACTCCTGACCGTCATTCACTAGGACTCCTACAAACATAGTAGACCTACTGTGCGTGCACATGCGGTACAAGTGTATGGTAGCCTCACATGTAATTACAATCACTCCACTATTTAAATGAAGACCTTTCTGTTACTCCTGAATTTGTGTTACTCAAAACTTGGAAAAGGAACCAATTAAGATGCAATTTCAGGTTTTAGTAGACCCTACCATTTTTTCCAACGAGATAACGGAAGAAAAACACATTGAGTGGCCGACCGCTAGTTGGGTCTCCGTTCTTCAAGAAAGCCTCGCGGATTGAGTCACGACTGTTGAGGACCACTGTCGGGTAGGGTCCAAACTGAAGGGAATAGACATCACCATACTGAGCGCACCACCTGTCCAGGATGCCCGGACCCTTCTTCTCGGAGCGACTGAACTCCAACAGGTTCCCATACAGTGGCACACCCTTGGGTCCAGGAGGGAGAGTGGAGCACTTGTGGGTCTTGGTGTTTGATATCAAGTACGTGACCAAAATGAACACAAAAACACCTATGACCAAAGTAGTTGTGTTCTGAAGAATAATGTCCAGTAATAGTCCCAACATGTCCACCTGTGAACTCAAGACATGAAGAAATATACGAACGTGCGTTTTGAAAAATGTATACATTTAGGCCTAGGCCTATAACAACAGAGAACCATAAACATATATGTGTGTGTTATTCCCGGCCCCTCAGGGCCGGGTATATGTGATATATATGTGATTGTCGTTGACCTCACCCTATGTATCTCCTGTCTTCCGACTCTCTCGGACGACTCTCTTAGATTCAGCATACATTGGTGTTGGTTTCGCGAATTTGCAATAAAAGCCGATAAATTCCGCTAAACTGATTTAAAAACACTGCTAATATCACTGTACTAACAATAAGAATTTGAATGACAATGAGAAGTGCTGTTTCAAATTAGTTTTCGGCTGGTATTCGCAAGTGCAATTACCGATTCTCCTGCCGGTTATTTTGGAACTTCTCATATTTGAACTAGTTCAGCCCAATAACGCCCGTGAATAGTGCTATATTTGAACCGCCCCAGATATAATCACTGCGTTATATAACTACGCCAACAAGTAATCACTAAGAATATGTTGTATTGCAGCGACAGACAGTGATACATTAGGTGTAAGCATTTCAGAGAATAGTTTAAAATTATCTTTTCGAATTATTACAGTTGCATTAGGCCTGTTAGGCCATTTTTCGTGAGGCGATCAAGCGTGTAGCATAACAAAACTGAAGCATGAGAAATTTTGTTGCTTCACAAGCGCGATCGCCTTTAATAGCCAAGACTGACATAACGAAGTCGTGACGAATCCGTGCTTTCGACCACGGGTACTTAAAAACCTGGCAATAGGTATAACCTTTATTCCAGTTTTATATCAGCACTGCTATGGAATTTTGTACATATGCCTAGGGCCTGTGCAGGAACGGTTAGACATCTATCCATTGTAATACGGCTGTACACATACACTTTAGGCCTATATTCATCAAATCCTGCCGCCTCTATGTGAATATTTAAACCTATGGTGATGTTTTGGGGCATATTGGGAATGTGAGATTTTAAACTAGAAGATAGTTTCCAGATTCTTGGGCGACTTATGGAGCAGGAATTTAGTAGGATGTTTTAACAGAGCTGCCGACGGCTAATTCCAAAGACTGGCACTGGCGATCTGGCAAGGATACCGTACATCTAAGTGGACTTGGGGGAGATAAGTTGGCTGAGGGTGTACACGATTTCCTGTTTCATTTACTTTGATGTGACTGATTGTGTGACTTTTTATATGAACTGTACAACTATTGTTGTGAGTTATTCATATATATGTGTTGATTGTGTATTGAATTCAGTTTTGTGAGTCCATGGGAAACACGTACACATAAGGGGCCGGTCATTATTTACTGGGTGGGGGGTTGGATGGTTTTTCCGAGAAATGAGTTTTCAAAGTTTTACCCCGCCCCCCCCCCCCCCCACCGATATCGAAAACCAATCTATGACCCCCCCCCCCCCCCCCACCGAGATCCAAAATTAAAGTATGACCCCCCCCCCCCCCCAATCCCCATTTCTATTGAAACAATTGTGACTTTTGTCGCAAATATATGATTCTATAAGGTCAGTGAATATTATTATTTGCGCTCTTCATGTATCCACCATTACTTCGCTTCAGGTGTGAATGCCATTACAACAATTATTACTTGTATGCATACTACATATGGGCACTTAACAACCCATCGTTTCGAAGCCCACTTGAAACACTCGAGACCTAGGTCAAAGATCATTCAGTTGATTCCTTGACTCCGAAATTTTTGATGGAATGGAAAAAATGTATGAAAACCCTCACGGATTTTCACTGGATTTTTACTGGACACTATAGCAAACTCGCAAAAAAATACAGGGCTCTTCCACATATCATTGATGAGCAGGGAAGATTTGGTGAATCAGGCCATTCAGAACTGTTTTTTTTTAGTCTTGAATCAGGTATGTGTTGGCTCTATGATGGGCTCATAATGTTCTGCCATCATCCAAATCATGTGAGTCAGATTCACTACCCTGGTCATCCGGGGCGATCCAGGACTATTTTGCCATTCTGTGTATAAAGATCCATATCTTTTACATGGTGGTTTGTGATAGTCCTGAGGTCTTTGGGGAATATCCTCAGTGGGATCATGTGTTGACAAAATTTTGAGTGGAAAACCGGTCTGTGATTCTGACATGCTAGTTCGGGTTCATCGGAAGGGATGCTATGTTGCTCAGGGTGGTATGAACTGGTTGATCCGTGGTTTGTTTGTGACAGGACCCTGCTGATCTGGGTTCGTCTTTGCTGGCACCGTGTTCAGCTGTAGTGCCGCTCCGTTAGGTCCGTTAGATTGTAGTGCTGCTCCGTTAGGTCCAAAGTTGATTCTTGGTGACAATGTTTCAATCTGAGTGATGAGCGTTGATCAGTGCACATCAGGGCTCAGAATTGCCACTTGTGGGTAGCCATAGGCTCATAACATTTCAGATTTGCTACCAGGCAATATAGCTCACGAGCCAATTGGCTGAACAAAATCTGTAAAGTTATATTGAAATATGCTTCTATGAGCAAATTGGCTCCTGAAAATTGTTGAATAGGAGCGAAATAGGAGCCTTTAACCCTTGATAAAATTATAAATTTTGAGCCCCGATGCACACGGATTGCGGCATCTCTTGATGATGGTGTTCCTGGATGGTCCTCTGCAGGATCCGGATTCAGTGAGATTATGGTTTTGGCTGAAAATGTTATGGAATTCCATCACGTACTCCAATGAGTCCATGTACTGATATTGAGTGGATTGTTTCCACCTAATTATTTACCTATTTTACCATTCAGATTTTCCCAAAATAACTCAATTTCAAACTCCGACCCCCCCCCCCCCCAGTCCCATCGAGAATAAAAGTATGACCCCCCCAATAATGTTGAAAATGAAAGTGTGACCCCCCCCCCCCCCCCAGTTTTTACCCAACCCCCCACCTGATAAATAATGACCGGCCCCTAAAAGGGCCGGGTTTTTTTCTGCCATGTTTTCTAAAACATGGCGTTATACTTGTTTTAAGTGAAATGCAGTCGTACTTCAGCTAAATAATCCAAGAACATTCCCTAATGGGTACATTCGAAATCATGCTGTACTACAGCCCTTAATTGTTTGTCCTGTCCTCTTCTGAGGGAAATCATTCTCGCATAGATATTGCTACTGACACATTTTGGTCACCTTACTGGTTTACACAGATCAGCTTCAATGAATATCGATCGTTACTTTCACGTCTGACCAACTTGTCAATATATATTAGAATATATATAAGCATGGCTGGGTGGGGCGGAGGCGGGTGCAAGATGCGCCCTTCTAAACACGATGCGTTACGGTTACGGTCATCGAGGGTTCCTACATTCATTACTACTACTCGTGTAATGAAGTTGCATGTTCTCTATATGTACACGTACCGTTTTACACTTAAGGAAACTAGGTCAAATTCACATTGCTGTTTATTTGCTGCGGTGAAGCTTTACCCACAATATGGTCGATATCGTATGAATTTACTTACTGCTTATTATCATGTGCGTGTCCAAGATATGTCCGTAAGCATGACGGTAAGTCTAGGCCTGCACATGTAGCTTACATACATGTACATACATCCATCCATCCATCCCGTGAGACAAGGCTATTTTGGATCCTACGTATTGCAATGTGTGAAGTACTGGGAAGAATCCAATTAGGAGCTGGAAGGAAGCCACTTTCTAAGCTGAGTATCTCACATCAAAAGACGTGTGGAATCTAGCCTATAAGCGAACCGATGTTACATGTAGTGTGCGATTTTTTTTTTCATCTGTGAACACGCTTGAGTGCATATATCGTATAGTCTAGTCGTGTTTGATAAACAGACGTACACCTGAATTATCGATCATCTCAGTACCATCTTGCTCTGTCCCTAGGCTAGTCTAAGCTAGTCTATGCACAGGTGAGAATCAATACAAGTAACGCGTTATGAATGTATGTAGGTATGGTTTCAGATTGCAGGACTTATTATGGAACATTGTGTGTACATTGCAGGAGATTCTGTATGAAACGTTATGTAGGCATGGAGTTTATCGTGCAGGAATTTCTGTATGAAACGTTATGTAGGCATGGAGTTTATCGTGCAGGAATTTCTGTACGAAACGTTATGTAGGCATGGAATTTATATTGCAGGAGTTTTTGTATGAAACGTTACGTAGGCATGGAGCTTATTTTGCAGGAGTTTCTGTATGAAATGTTATGTAGGCATGGAGTTTATATTGCAGAAGTCTCTGTATGAAAAATTATATAACCTTTGACCTTAGAGGTCGGGAGAATTTTCGCCCAGTTATCCTTGAGGCTTCGTGCATATCTCGAAAACAGTGCGTTGTAGAGCGAAACAGACGTTTTTTTTTCGGACTCGTCGCCCTAGACAACATGTCATTAGGTGTATCAGGAATGACTTTTGACTTTGACCTTAATTTTGCTGACTCGTCGACCTAGACAAACATGTCTGAGGGTATTAAGGATGACTTTTGACCTTGACCTTACATTTTTTTGCTGAGTCGGCATTTTTCGTTCCCATCAATATCTCGGACACTGTGCATTGTAGAGCTAAACGGACGTTATTTTCTGAATCCTTGCCCTAGACAAACATGTCTAAGGGGTATTAGGGATGACCTTTGACCTTGACCTTAAATTTTTTCGCTGACTCAACATTTTTTGTTTTCGTCCATATCTCGGAAACGGTGGGTCGTAGAGCGAAACAGACGTTATTTTCGAATTCGTCGCCCTAGACAAACAAGTCTGAGGGCTTTGACCTTGACCCTAAATTTTTTGCTGAGTCGGCATTTTTTGTTTTCTTCGATATCTGGGAAACGGTGCATCGTAGAGCAAAACAGACGTTATTTTCGGATTCGTCGTCCTAAACAAACATGTCTAAGCAGTATTAGGTATGACCTTCGCCTTTGACCCTAATTCCACTGAGTCAGCATTTTTCATTCTCGTCAATCTTGGAAACGGTGTGTCGTAGAACAAAACAGACGTTATTTTCGGATTCGTCGCTCATAGGGGTATTAGGGATAACCTTTGACCTTGACCTTAATTTTTTTCACATTGTACGAGTGTCTGTACATGTATGAAGCATACGAGTTTCTGTATGAAATGTTATGTAGGCATGGAGTTTATACTAAGCAGGTTCTGTATGAAATTTTATGTAGGCATTACATTGTTATGTAGGCATTGTATCACATTGCAGGAGTTTCTGTATGAAACTGCATTAGGCATGGTATTACATACCAGGAGTTTCTGTATGAAATGTTATGCAGACATGGTATTACATACCAGGAGTTTCTGTATGAAACGTTATTTAGGCATGATATTACATACAAGGAGCTTCTGTAAGAAATGTCATGTAGACATGGTATTACATGCCAAGAGTTACTGTATGAAACGTTATTTAGGCATTGTATTACATACCAGGAGTTCCTGGATGAAATGTTATGTAGGCATGGTATTACATACCAGGAGTTTCTGTATGAAACGTTATTTAGGCATGATATTACATACAAGGAGTTTCTGTATGAAACGTTATTTAGGCATGATATTACATACCAGGAATTTCTGTATGAAACGTTATTTAGGCATGGTATTACATATAAAATAATTCAATAAATTTTTACAGGGCATTGATAATGTTGTTTTGTCAAAAGATCTTGATAAAGCGTTTACATTGATTATAGCTCCCTGGGGAGCTTATAGCTGTTATTGCAATGCTAAACAGCCCAAAACACGATCTTGGGAATCTGATTAATAATACAAAGTATTAACGCATATTCTATGTGACTCCTTGTATTAATCCTTTCAGGGTGTGCTATTAAATCCCGAGGTAGTATTGAAAGAAGTGTATCACAGTGAAGCCATATTTTCTCTTGCTTCATATTTTGCATGAAATACATAGCGATTGGATTTGCCAAGTCATTTAAGATGAAGAAATGAAAGATTAAGCTGTTAGGCCTAAATTATAACAATCGCACCTATAAAGCAACATGACTTGGGTAATATAATAACAACGAACGCCATCAACAAACGTTGTGTAATGTGCATATTACTGGTCTTTCTGTATTGAACATTAGTATGGTATGTTCATGACAGGACTTTCCAAGGACAATGCTGACCGCTGTCGCAAGTTTCCTGTTCACGAACTTGAGCACACTATTGGCAGGTTCAGTGGTGTTTCTCTTGGCGACCTTCATCTTGTCCAAGAAGAGAAAGCCGGCGAATTACCCTCCCGGTCCAACTGGTGTCCCACTGTACGGGAACCTGCTAGAAATCAAACGGGCCAATGTCAATGGTCCGGGAATCCTGGACAAGTGGGCCGACCAGTACGGCAAAGTCTACTCACTTCGCTTTGGCCCTTATGATGTTGTGGTCCTCAACAGTGCTGAGGCCATCCGTGAGGCTTTCTTGAAGAACGGCAACTCGACCAGTGGTCGATATACGAATATATTGTACTACCGTCTGGTGTACGGTAAAACAGGTAAGCTATAGCTGATATTATTTTAAATTACAACGTGTCAAAGATGTATACATGACCTGTAAACTCCAACAAAAAGAATATTGGCACTACAATATATATATATACACCGGTATTCCATATTGCATGAACGAAGGTATCATCATGAACGAAGGCCAGGAGTGGAAGGAAGTCCGTAGAACTTCGCTCCATGCTCTGCGCGATTTCGGCATGGGGAAGAAGTCGCTGGAAAAACGGATCCAGGAAGAAGCTATGGCTCTGATAGATGTCATTGATATGAAGAATGAAGCACCATTTGATCCACATCCCATGTTGCATAACGCATTCAGCAACATCATATGCTCGGTTTTGTTCGGAGATAGGTATTGTTAATCAAGCATGAAGCTTTTTGATTATGGGAAGTTTCCTTGAGGTATAAAATGTCAATACGACTGAATGTTGAATTGGTATTTCTTCACAACAGATACGAGTATGGAGATCCTGAATTCCAGGTGACTGCAAATGAGCTTAATGTTTTTTTCTCTGGAGTAGGAGCAGGGAATATCGAGTCTTTTGTTCCAATCCTGACGCCGCTTATCCCACTCAAGGTACATGTGCACCTGTATCGGCGAACCATCGGTAATATTTGCATGATGCCAGTAACAGGTATATTTATGTGTATCCGTATTCACGTGCATGTGCAAGACGATATATTTTTCCCATTCCTCAGCCCCGTACATTCAAAGTCATGAAGAGCGTTGGCAACTTGAGGAAACATATTCAGCAGAAAATCAACAAGTACAAAGAGAAATTTGATCCTGAAAACATCCAGTGTTTTGTTGACATCTACCTGCTCGCTTCACTACGCGGCGAGCTGACTGGCAAAGCTAAAAGTATGTTTTGTCTTTGGTGGATAACCCTTCATGTGTTCTTTATTTGAATTGTAGTGAGCATAAATTTTACGTGCGTGAAACTGTTCCTTGTATGAATCTGTGTAATGTGTGATTAAACTAGGTTGAACTGCGTTTGTTACAATATTCAAGTACATTAATTGCTGCCCGAATGTAATCAGTGCGGATCTCCCATCTGACGCCCATGGGTATACCATCATGTGCGAGTTAATTTCCCATGTCAATGCGGTCTTAGGCTGTCTGTTGGAGACGATGTTCGACTTGTTCCTGGCTGGTTCGGAGACTGCTACAACCAGCCTACGCTGGGGAATCCTCTACCTGACCAACTACCCAGCGGTCCAGGACAAGTGCCAACGGCTCATCAGAGAGGTAATTCTATTTAATCGACCTAGAACATAATTTAGTTGGCATTGTTAATATATTTCCAGGCTTTGTATATGAGATATATTCGCATGGATTTTCATTTTCATTCAGGCAATAGGTCAGGCCAGGCTTCCAACCAATGCAGACAGAAGCCAACTGCTCTATATCGAGGCGACGATTAATGAGATTCAGCGCATTTCTAGCATTGGTATAACACGCTGACACACTAAGAGTAAATTCAGTGTGTTCTTTTACTCCATTTCTAGCATAGGTAAAATCGTTGACATATTAAGGGAAGCAGTGTATTCTCTTCCTCCCTTTATATTCCTCCTCATTTCATACTTATATACAATACACAATAACCCCACCTTGTAATCGTGATATTGACAGTTGGCACGGGTGTGCTACATCGTGCTGTCGAGGAGGTGACTGTGTGCGGCTACACCATTCCCAAGGACACTCTGCTCATCTCCAACCTGCACCACCTGCACATGGAGACAGAGTACTGGGGAGACCCGCAGACCTTCAGACCAGAGCGCTGGCTGACCGACGACGGCAATCAACTCATCAAACACGACAACTATCTGCCTTTCTCCACAGGTCACCGTCACTTTCTACAAAACATACCGTCACCGTCTACACATCATTGATTCTATTGCACCCACACCCACCATACAAGCTGAAAACAGTATTTGATAAAGTGTATATAATAAAATCACATATTGTGTTACCAGACCTATATGGTCTGATAACCCATTGACATGGCGACCGTCGTCATCGTCATGACGACGAAACTGTCCGTCCACATTTTCATCTTTAAAGTTTACATGCGAATCTTTCTGAAAATTCATACCAAAAAAAAAACCACACACAATATTTAAAAGGGGGGGGGGGGAGTGGGGCGGTTATTTTCCACATTTTTCCTAATATGGCGGCCATTTTCGAAGAAAAACGGCCAATTTCTTACTTTGGCAAGAAATTATTTCGGTAATCCATTTGCATGTTTCAAGCATGCAAATTGGGGCCTTGACATTGAGTATAAAAATGGATTGCGCCGAATCGCTCCAAAAGCCCAAATCTAGGCTCAAAAGGCGCTAAATTAATTTTTGGCTGTTTTCTCGGAAACTGATCAGTTTTTAGGTTACCGGACCTATGGTCCGATAACCTATTGGCATGGCGTTGCGTCCGTCGTCCGTCGTCCGTCGTCCGTCGTCGTCCGTCGGCGTCCGTCGTCGTCGTCGTCCACATTTTTATCTTTTTTGTTTACAGGCGAATATTTCTGAAATTTTGCACGAAAATACTTAAAAATAATTCAAGAAGGAGGTATTTTTTAGTTTTTTGATTTTCGCATTTTTTTCAAAATGGCGGCCGTTTTCGACGAAAAATGCCTGATTTTGGACTTTGGCGGCCATTTTCTCAAAATCTGTTCAGTAACTTTTTTTCTTTTTGATAAATAACACTCCTCATATGTACTCCTATGATGTCTATAAATTTCGTTGCGCTTGAATCACTCGAAGTGGTCCATTTTGGCCCAAACTCGGCTCAAATGGGACTTTCCCATGTTAAATTCTCCTATGCTTTATAATGGGACACATTATGCCTAATATCTCACTTGATATTGAGATTAGAGACTAGGAGTCAATTGTGGACCTATAGGAAATGATATATGCTGAATATTCTCATGACCTTGAATTTGACCTCTGACCTCACTTTCAAGGTCAGAGCACAAAATGGCTTATATCTCGCTTATTATCGACTCTACAGCTTAGGAATCAATTGTGGACATATAGGAAATGATATATTCTGAATATTCTCGTGACCTTGAATTTGACTTCTGACCTCAGTTTCAAGGTCAGAGCACAAAATGGCTTATATCTCGCTTATTATCGACTCTACAGCTTAGGAATCAATTGTGGACATATAGGAAATGATATATGCTGAATATTCTGATGACCTTGAATTTGACCTTCGACCTCATTTTCAAGGTCACAGGACAAAATGGCTAATATCTCGCTTGTTATCGACTTTACAGCTTAGCAATCAATTATGAACATATAGGAAATGATATATGCAGATTATTGTCATGACCTTGAATTTGACCTTTGACCTCATTTTCAAGGTCACAGGACAAAATGGCTAATATCTCACTTATTATCGATTTTACAGCTTAGGAATCAATTGTGGACATATAGGAAATGATATATGCTGAATATTCTCGTGACCTTGAATTTGACCTCTGACCTCATTTCTAAGGTCCAAGGACAAACTGGCTCATATCTTGCTCCTCTATTGACTGTATGACTTGGGAATCAATTGTGGACATGATATACATGATATAGAAAATGATATACACTGAATATTTTGATGACCTTGAATTTGACCTTTGCCCCTTCATTTTCAAGGCTACAGCATAAAATTGCTAATCTCTCTCTGATTATTGAACTTACAGCTTAGCAATCAACTGTGGACATGATATATGCTTAATGTTATATATGCTGAATATTCTCTTGACCTTGAATTCAACCAGTGACCTGGCTAATACCTAAAATATTAAACATTGTCCGGTAACCTATCTTTGGCCCTTGGCCTAATTTTTTTTCTTTTGATAAATAACACTCCTCATATGTACTCCTATGATATCTATAAATTTCGTTGCGCTTGAATCGCTCGAAGTGGGCCATTTTGGCCCAAACTCAGCTCAAATGGGACTTTCCCATGTTAAATTCTCCTATGCTTTATAATGGGACACATTATGCCTAATATCTCACTTGATATTGAGATTAGAGACTAGGAATCAATTGTGGACCTATAGGAAATGATATATGCTGAATATTCTCGTGACCTTGAATTTGACCTCTGACCTCACTTTCAAGGTCAGAGCACAAAATGGCTTATATCTCGCTTATTATCGACTCTACAGCTTAGAAATCAATTGTGGACATATAGGAAATGATATATTCTGAATATTCTCGTGACCTTGAATTTGACCTCTGACCTCAGTTTCAAGGTCAGAGCACAAAATGGCTTATATCTCGCTTATTATCGACTCTACAGCTTAGGAATCAATTGTGGACATATAGGAAATGATATATGCTGAATATTCTGATGACCTTGATTTGACCTTCGACCTCATTCTCAAGGTCACAGGACAAAATGGCTAATATCTCGCTTGTTATCGACTTTACAGCTTAGCAATCAATTATGAACATATAGGAAATGATATATGCAGATTATTGTCATGACCTTGAATTTGACCTTTGACCTCATTTTCAAGGTCACAGGACAAAATGGCTAATATCTCACTTATTATCGATTTTACAGCTTAGGAATCAATTGTGGACATATAGGAAATGATATATGCTGAATATTCTCGTGACCTTGAATTTGACATCTGATCTCATTTCCAAGGTCCAAGGACAAACTGGCTCATATGTTGCTCCTCTATTGACTGTATGGCTTGGGAATCAATTGTGGACATGATATACATGATATAGAAAATGATATACACTGAATATTTTGATGACCTTGAATTTGACCTTTGCCCCTTCATTTTCAAGGCTATAGCATAAAATTGCTAATATCTCTCTGATTATTGAACTTACAGCTTAGCAATCAACTGTGGACATGATATATGCTTAATGTTATATATGCTGAATATTCTCTTGACCTTGAATTTAACCAGTGACCTGGCTAACACCTAAAATATTAAACATTGTCCGGTAACCTATCTTTGGCCCGTGGCCTAATTTTTTTTAATTTTTATTTCAAAACATGCTGATTGCTTGTTTGGCATTATGTATGGAGATGTATTAAGCCTTGTATTAATCGAAAGGCCCGAAATTTAGGTTCAAAGCGCCGAAAAAGGCCCATGTTAAGTTTTTGGATGTTTTCTCAAAAACTCTGATCAGTTTTGAGATATTTTTGTTTCAAAACATGCTAATCGGGGTCCTTAACGTTATGTATGAAAATTGAGTGCTTTGAATTGCCGAAAAGACCTGATATCTGGGCTCGAATTAACAAATAAGGTGAAACTGCGGTACATGGGGCTTAGATTTGTTTTATAAGAATACAGGAAGTCATATATGGCGCATCTTTTGGTGACCTCGAGGTTGACCTCAGACGACCTTGAAGGCTAAATATCGAGTTCACGTCTGACCTGAATTGTGTGATTTAACCTCCACAGACAAAATTCTTGAGTATTAGTATTTTATGAGTGTAATAGGAAGTCGTATATGGCAAAACTAATGGTGACCTTGAAATTGACCTCAGATTACCAATGTCACGTCTGACACTTATAGATAGTCATACACGACACATCTTTTAGAGAACTTGCCTGTAGACGACCTTGAATGCTGAATTTCAAGGTCGCCCCTGACCAGAAATGTGTATTTGCATACACCTTGAGCTTGACCTATGATGACCTCGAGTGCTAAATGTCTGACGTGAAATGTGTAAATTGGCATGTGTTATAAGCTTATGACAAGTCATGAGTGTTATGTATTATGACACATCTTTCGGTAACCTTTAACTTGACCTCATGCGACTTTGAAAAAAAACTAAAGTTCACGCCTGAACTGAAATGTGTAAATTGACCTGTACATACAAAATACTTCTAGATAGAGCTTATGTTTGCATTATGAACATATAGAAAGTTATACGCAACACCTAATGATGACATTGAAGTTCACAAAGATTACATTGATTGGTAAATCTCAAGGTCATGTTACCTGCAATCAAGATAGTCTGGTAATCTATCTTAGTCCTTAAGCTATTTATTTAAAAAAATTATACAACTTTTTAACTCTGATATCTGCTATAGGTCCTCGTGAGTGTATGGGGAAGTCTCTGGCCATGCAGGAGATGTTTATCATCCTGGTCTCGTTACTCCAGAAGTTCACATTTCGACCAAAGGATCCAGACAACCTGCCCAAGTTCGCGGGGAAGATGGGCATCACACATTCACCTAACGGATATGAGATTATTGCCAGCAAGATCTGATAATGCAACATATGATCGTCACATTCTTGCTGTAATCCAAGTTACGACAGTTGTAGAAGTAATTAACATAGCGGTTGATAGACACGATATGGACAAAATATACTAATATTTTCAAATATCACCTATGACGGATCGACCTACCTGCACCGAATCTTTATATTAATATATACACCGAACACAGTAAACACGTTTTAAATGAGCTTTGTTTTCAAAGACCAATTTGCATGTACTGTACATATCTTAAGGTTGAGTTGAACTTCGCACTCGATGTCATCATTAAAGGTAAACCCGGGTGTTCATGCTCCATCTGGCGGACGAAAACGTTATATGACGTTTACGCGGGAATATTGGCGTTGCCTAGTATACGATATAGGCATTTGCCAGTTCCCATTGAATCAGGCCATGATCTATGATCAGGCTTACAGCGTATCCATTCAAATTCCACGGGTTATTAGAACAACTAACCATGGTGCCTACTTTTGTACACCATGTACACGGATTTAATCTAGGTCTATCAGTAACAGTATGCATCAGTATGCATTTGGCTTCACTTAAACCATACGGCTAGTTGAATTCCGGCTAGACGAAGGCCTACCGAGTACATGCAAGGGCGTAGCTCTAATTACGCAAATTACGCAATTGCGTACTGATTTTTTTGCGTAACGTCAGCTGGTTTTTGCGTAATGGTCATAGAGGGTTTTACATATCAAATAGCCAATAGTGCCCAAATATCAAATAGCCAATATCAAATTTATTAAACGACCCAAAGAACTTTGGCTTTTTGCGGGCATTGGTGGGCAAACACAGCAGTCCTGGGTGACTTTTGTTGTCCGTTGGTACTTCATTTCGTCAATTTTTCCCCAAAAACACATGTCCGCTAACACGTGCAAATGGAAAGAAAAAGCACTGGGGACTGAGCGGGGAGTGTTAACCTACGCCACTTTCTGGTTGTCCTTGTAGTTTTGGGGGCTACTTTTTTCCCCATTCCTTCTCTGAGTTAACCCTAAACTGTTCTGAAGCCAACCCCGAGTTTTAAATAATTTACGTGACTGGACTTTCTGTCAAAAGCTTTCCTCATAATACTCGAAAATGACTTGTGCTTGGGCACGTGAGGAATATTGTGAACAATCCGTATTCTTCACACATACATACATATGTGAGGCATGATTTCTCCTTGAAACTGTGAGATGTATCCATTTTTCGATTTCCAATGGTTTCCAGTGATACTGCCAAAATATCCCAGCTATTACATCTGTTACAGACTTCGTGAAATATTCGAACGCAAAGAAGTAACACAAAAGAAAATGTAAAGTTGATAAGCAGGTCTTAGTCCTACTCGTAATTATCGCAATGTTGGTACGGTAGTCAGTTTTTGATGGAGTATTTCGTTTTTGTTTCATTGTATTGTGAGTGATGTGAGGCAGACGCACTCAGTTAAGTTGTTTACAAAGGTACATCGAGTCTTGGCATCAATGTCGAAAAATCAATGGATATATTGTATTATAACCATACTATGTATGGAGTTTAGGCCTACATGAAAATGTGCGGCCATTATCACTGCAGAATTGCAAATATACGTCCGGCTTCTGGGGCCCTTGAGCGGGTCCGAGGCCCCCCGGCCGAAAGTGCTTCGCGCCTTCGGCGCTCGCAATACTCTTCTTCATGCTTATAAAAAATTTTCAACGATTTTGCGTACTCTCAAAACTACTCCAGCTACGCCCCTGACATGTATTTATCGTTGCAACTAACACTGAGCGCAGTGATCCATACTTTTTTTCTTTCATGAAAATACAAACATTTGACAATACGTACTCTACATCAATATTACAAAACTATTAAATATTGATTTTGGTCTTACGGCGGTATTTGTCTCTAATCACTTTTTTCTGAACGAAAACACTGCAATTTTTTTTAGCCTATATACAGTAAATATAAGGGTACCTCAAAAATAAGCGTGGTGACATATCATTTTTTTTCACATCTTCTGCAAGACACGTTAACATAGTGTCCATGTGCAAATTATCAAAAACATCTCAGTGTTTTATATCAAGTAAGAACAGACATGACTCATTGTACTTGGTTGCGTATCTCCAGTAATTAACGTTACAATAACAAGCCTACAAGAACCATGTCTAAAAATTGAATGGAACTATTTCTTCGAAGGTCCTTAAACATGTATTATTTTTGTCAATTGTCATGAAGAAATATATTCCGAATATACCAATTATTATGACAGATATATTAGGGTCCCTACAACTGATGTGCGGTACATTATATGTGTGATGTGGTCGTATATTTGAGCGTGCTCAGCTGCATAAATAACGTCTTTTTTCAACCTTCAGCGTTCATGGGCACACCTTAGTTCTAGATCGATATCTCAGTTATTTCACAGGTGACATATAATTTGTTGCACGTCTTTCATTGAATAACAATATTCTGCATGTATATTTGAAATTTAAATCAAATCTCAGTGTTTTAATTTTTTCATTGAACACCCGGGTTTATCTTTAAAGCTCAAGGTCACAAAAAGACGCACCGTATCGCTTTTTCTTTGTTCATAGTACAAACCTGAGCTTTTATTTTTCATGCATATGATTCTATAATTAACACTGACACTGAACGCAGTTATTGCTCAATGTCGTAACAAGTTGTTCCATTTACCATACTAATTTGACAAAATGACTCATTAAGTACTAGTATTTCATTCTGTGATATAATAGTACGGCCGCAGAATAAATCGTAAAATGCATTTCGTGGATTACATCATACCGTACATGTACGAATAAAACTCATAACCGTAAGTCATCAAACATAACTCGCTAAACGCAACTCATAAAACGTAACTCGTAATGTCGCTTCGCGCGTTCCATACTCATTGAGCTTTCATTGTTTTTTACAGGTTCATCTTTTTGTTGTAATAATTCCTATTGACCAAGTTTATATTGATTTAAGGTAGTCCGCTCCAAACAGTGAGGGGACGGGGTCAAAGAGTTTTTCAAAATAAATGACTGTAATAACAAAATCTAGAGCTTCGAAATGACAAATTTTTTCGAGTTACTGATCAGCATCCTAAAATTGAAAAGAAAGTAGGGGGTCACCGTATCCGTTCTCTTGGAAAACAAGATGCAAGATGTGACTATGTGCAAAAAAATGTGTAAAAATACCATAAATTAAGTCATTTTAGTAAATTTTTGTGATCTTTGATCGAATATGTCGAAGAAACCAGCACGGTGAACCCCTATTTTCTTTTCAGTATTAGAATGCTGATCAGTTACTCTCTAAAATATGTTATTTTGAAGAGATAATATTCAAGATATTACTTTTAAATTTTGACTTTTCATCACCTCCCTGTTTGTAGCGGACTACGTTAATACTAATATTTTGTATACCTTTTTACCATGTTTTCAGTATGTACACTCTTAAAGTTTGTATAAAATTGGAAAGTTGATATCTTGTAAAGTTTTGTATAATTAATTGAAACGTTAATATCAAAGATTTGTAAACAGTTATGACTGGTATTGTACCTGTATAAAAAAAGTTCTTGCATTGGTCTATCGGTATCTGTCTGTATTAGTATATGCCTGTGTGCTTGTATCAAACATAGAGATTATTATTGCTCTACTATACTCTTGTCCACTATTCTTCCTTGTAGATATATGTAATCGCACCGATGGATAGGTTAGTCTGGTCGTTGGGGCGATTGCTATCTTCACTAACAAAGTATCTTCATACTGATCATTAGCAGATTAGATGACACAAGATATGTGTTGAAGAAGACCTACCCAATTGTGCAGACATCCGAAACGATTACCATTGTAACGCGTCTTTTTGCTGGTCTTTATAATGTATATCTGCATGAGGCATTACAATTGAACACCAGGGAATACGCAGAACATCTATGATGTAACCAATACATGGATGTGTGTGAGATGTACACGGAACATTTTCCCAGTGCAGAGTGAATGAAACACTTGATGGTGTACTGGGCAGGTAAGCTTTAATGCCACGTGATTGACAATACACCTCAATACAGCAAAGGACCATTCCCAGTGATCAAAGTACGGTACAGCTGTCAATACACATAGATATATAGGCATTGTTAAAGGTGTTCCTTCAAGGTAAGGATAGCTTAACATATATATTGTCAAATTAATATTGGGCAGTGTGGCGGAGTTTAGTAGAAAAAGTGTATTTTATGTAAAGCATCACTATTATATGAAGAAAAATTATGAACATGGCAATAAACATCATAAGCGATTTGTTACAACAATGTAAACTATCAGAAAAAACTTCCCCATATGCTCAAATCCACATTATCAATGACAACAATATTACTATGTTACCGGTAGCATAAATATATGGTTACTACTAATTTGATAAACACGTGGTAACGAAATGAACATCTATGTGTACTGTATAGGTTTGCTTTGACAGAAATCATATTCTGGTTATAATATACATGTACAATCTATACAAAAAGTCAAAGACTCAGTGCAACCCAAAAAAAAAAACACGAGAAATGTACAAACGCATCTACAACATATCATCTTATAATGATGAAGCTACAACAGCGTTTTATATTCAGAAAGAACGGCAATGGTTGAGACATCACCAGAATCAATGTGCTTATACGTCATAAGGTGTTATCATATATATATCATCATGGAATCTTGAATACAACAAAGCGAAAATCCTTAAAGGCAAAAAACCAAGCAGTGTTACAATTTGAAGCGCCATTAATAAACATACATTGATTTATAGATACGATGATTATTTGAATGAAATCATATTGGATCACCCACGTGGGATAACCATGGTTGGATCGCCTCACTCCATTACATAATGCTGTTCATGATCCTGGATCGTCTTATTCCAGACAAGTACACTCCGATGGCGAATTGATTGTGCCAGTAGATCTGGGCCTTATCGGCTACGACACCTCTGGATGGTAAAAAGTACGCAGTGGTGTTCTGGGTTCCAGCGATAATTAATTAATTAGAAGACGTTCTCAGTCACTCGCAATAGCAAGAGACACGTCACTTGGTCACTACATGATTCCTTCATTTTGTGTCTTCCGTCATCACTGCTGACGATAACGAAGACACAATGATTTAATTTAGTCAGATCTGTAAGCATGTCTACGGCTGTCAGTTAACCCCCAACCTTACAACATTTGGTAACGTATCGAGTTATGTGTGTTTAATGTACACCGATATCAGCAGCTGCATTGATGTTACTAGTTCCAGCCGCAGCATGAGGAGAATGCAGTTGTATAACCACAAATTGTACATACTCAGTATATTAACACCGCATGTACGATCGTTGGAATGCATCATGATTGAGACGTCTTATTTGAATATATTACTAGTATATGTTTACATAGAAAAAAAATATTCAGATATATTTACAGTTACCTTTTCAATGTTCCTGTTGATTACATATTCATTCGTATAGGATTTCAGTGCATTCTGCTCACACTACAACCGGAGATAACTATCCAATCTTGTACCTTGAACTGTGATTCGGAGACAGCTTTTGTCAAAAATTTCAGCGACAGCGGAAACATGATCACATAATGAAAATAGGCAACAGTTCAGCAACAACACAAAGAACAAAAGCCCTGTACAAAGTTACTAGCACCCTTAGTAAATCTGTCACGAACAGTTTGACATTAGAGAAAACAGGGGCAGTTACCGAACTTTAGATCGGGTAAGTGAAGAAGACAACAAAAGTTCACTGTACGAAGTGTAGCACAAGAGAATCTCAGATAATTTAGATATACCAATGGGCTCTCCAGTTCTGGAGACGATGTGTTGATTGTTCAACATGGAATAATACGCATGGCATGACACGCAAGCAACATACATCACAAAGTATTAAAGCTGTGGCAAAAATATGAACAAAAAGCTGTCTCCAACTCATTCCGATATATTTCATCTACAATATTTCGGTCAATGTTTTGTCAACACATGCAATCCAAAAACAATCTCAGGTTTGGCGCCGCGCGAAGGCGAAGATTGCAAGGTCAGCTTCCACCCTGTTGCTGCGCCTGTTCACATGTCGGGGGTGTTCACGCCTGGTCGCCGTCGTCCGGCTGCGTGCCCTTGATGGAGCCCTGACCCTCCAGGAACTGGTCCATGACGGTCTGCATGCTCTCCTGCAGCTCGGGCGGCCCGTCATTGTCCTGCTCGATGTGTGTGTCCTCTGTCACTATCGTCTCCTCCTTCCCGTCTCGGATGATCGTCTTCTTGTGGATCTGCTTCTTCATCACCACCCTACAAGACAACACAGTGGTCGATCAGTCTCTGGCGATGAACCAGAATGAGGTAGCCGATAGCTAATAACATCCACTTATCTTACTAATCATGCTTACATTGTATTCGTTTGCGATACACCAAATCCATTGTCATTTTAACACATTATTTTAAATAATTATTAAGTTATTAAAGCCAACTGGTATCCAGGCCTACCTGGTGGTCTGGACTTCATCGTCGTCGTTTTCAGCCTCGGCCTGTCCTGTGGATCGGGACACCAACTGATCATCATCTGTCAGACAGAACAGCAACTATACGGCTTAGTCATCAGAGCTTTTGATCAGTGGTGTTTACCAAATATATGGTGGGTTTTTATTAGATTACTAGATTCATTGATAGTGGAGCTGTGCTATATAAATTAATGAGGCATATTACAATTTTACTGATCTCATGGTGTTAAATGTTAGTAAAAATAACAATAGCTTCGAACGTTAATTATAGGCATTTTTGTTATGAAAATATGAACAAACAAACCGGTCAATTATTAGTGATGGCAACAGGTGTGCAGTCTTACTTGTAGACAACAACAAAGTGATACATACATTGTGATACAACAACAAAGTGATCTTACATCAAATAACTATAGTGCATTATGAAAGTAAAGCATCTTTAACAAAATATAAAACACGAATTACACACTAGAAGTTACAGACAATATTATCACAACGACAAGACCATACACACCATGTATCCAAACAAAATAAGGAATTTATTGATCACTATTCGACACATTTTGATAGATCTGATTATATTAAATGGTTCGATCGGTTTTCTGTGGTTCCTCAAATCGCTTACTTTTATCAGTAATGTTGTGAGGTCAGAGAAACTATCCAGACCTGTCATGCAAACACACATCATCATCCTACAACTCGTTTCTTTGCTAGACATTAATGGGGAAAAAAACGTTATTTCATATTCTGCACGGAATTGCCTTTATTCAATACACCAGTCCCTCTGGTGTATCCGTTCCCCGCAGTAATTGGATGTGACAAGCACGTAGACTGCCAAGCACAGAGCCATTCCACCCTATTCCCCGAAAGCAGGGCCAACGGTGTTGCCGACGCCGAGAAGCTGCTATACTGCATGCATTAGCAGTAGAGTCCGGGGGTGTGTGCTCCATCTCGACATCCGCTAGACAAACGAGGTGCTCCAGTACAGACACAGACAGCTCTGACAGAGATGGACGATCACACAAGTGCCTCTGATTGTCATAGCTCAATTAGTCTCAATTTGGAGACAGCACGAGCAAAAAAGTCAGTTTCTCCAGATTTCTTCGAGGCGCTCTCTCCTTCGTCGTCGAATTGAAAAGACACCAATGACATGATATAGGCTATGTGGTGGTGAAGAACAGTGATTAGTCTGCATACATGTATTAGCTGTAATAGTGTTGATTTTTCCCGGTTTAGTGGGCGTTCTCAATAAAAACATACAGATTGGAAAATAAATCTACGGCTGTGAAGTTTAGATCTAAAATTAGTGATGCCAACAAACTACATTATGGTTTGTGAGAGTCTCCCAACAACTTGTGTACAAAATGAAAATAAGATGGACAAGATATATAGGCTATAGAGATAGACGCATACATCGTGAGATAGTGCGGGGACAATGGACATCGAACACTCGCAGCCGTCAACATGATCAGACAACTCCAAAAAATCACGAACAATATCAGACTAAACCACAAATGCCAAAACAGAACTGGGCACATTGTCACTGATGACTGATTTTACTACGCGGCTCCAAGTTCATAAGGTGCCGATGTGGGTAACTGACACATGTCCCTAAAACAAGCACCTGTTCCAGATGCTCCGGCCACGGCGAGGTCGTCATCTGAGTCCACATACTCCTCGATACAGCGTGGATCAATGTACTGCGGTCCCCGATAATGCTGGCCTGGTACGTACAGGGGTCAATTACCACACAGTATGTCATCAGACACCAAGTGTAATTTCAAAGTGCATTCTCTCCCCATATCGTAATTTACCATAAACAAAATAGATTATGAGAGAACAATTTTATGGACAAGAAATGGGACAAGACGGGCACGTGACGACAGACGATGTACCCATGTGCGGGGGTATACCCTCCCTCAAGCTCTCTTTGTGCTCGTCCGGGTCCACCTCCTGGAACTCCTCGTCCTCCAGGGACTGGACCCTGCGGGGCAGCAGCAGGCTCCTCTTCATCAACACCGGCGCTATCCGCAGCGGCAGCACGTCTGCACCCATGTGATAACGCACCTAATTACATTCCATGTCTGAGGTGTTTCTATCGGTAGTGTTTGCGAAAATAATATTGGGAAGGTGCTAAAATCTTGTTTTATATCATTTAATATTTGAGCAAATAATATTTGCATGTGCAATATTATTTACCAAAGCTGTATTGTTCTGGAAACAGTGTCAAGAACCCTCGAAATATGGATTCACCATCATGCTATTAGCGGATTGCAATTAACGTGAGAGAAGTAATGAGGAATGGACATTGTTTGTTGTCATTTGAAATAACAGAACAGAATGCAACAATTAAATGGGATGAGGATGCAACTGCACCTGGTGTGACATTCTCTCTGACAATGTCCCTTTCAGGGGCCGCGGCCTCGGCTCCAAGAACGTCTGGAAACAGGGAAAATATCCTCCATTAAAAACATACATTTTAACGTGAAAATAACACTTGCAGTCTTACACTGAACGTTATTGCCTCAGACATGGCACGCACTGGCCCAATGGCTTCCATAGCAACATGAAATACTGATGAACTGAGAGACCTAGCTGGCCAGAGTGTTGGAGCCAGAGAGACAGAACGACAGACGAACAACAACCAACTAACCTCGTTCCATGATCATGCGTGCCAGTGTTGGAACATCCTCTCAGGAATATAAGGAACGAATAAAACAGTCACAATATTGTGCGACAAATCTTTGGAAGGCGCTCTACGGCAAATGATGCCTTGTCAGATTCCTTGCATTGAAATCGTTTTTTAAAAAAACCCAAAACAAATATAGTCATTGAATCACCTGATAAAACATGCAGTCAAATTAAGTGAGGAGATTGAATGTTATATCACATACCATAGCAACCCTCGCATACAATGCATTAACGCACACTCGATCGATAAATTATCCATCATCGTGTCAGTCTGGACGCATTCAGCAGAAAACGTGAATAAAAGGCACTACTCATATCCATTAAAGCTCCCCAGTCAACGTCTTCTTTCAAATGAGGTGTCATCTATCCACACGTTTGAATAATTCCCAATACACACAGACGTGTTCCTGTACTGCTGGGTCAAGTGGTGTCTCCGCTAGTTATCCACAAAACTGGACGGCAGCATATATCATATCATGAACACAACATTTCCAACAACAATACTCGCTTCCTCTGTGGTGTCGATGTGTTGAAGGTACATACGACACAACACGGCGTTAATATAAAACATATAGCAGACTCAGCTCAAACAATCATCAAAGTTACTCCAAATTACCATGTCACTCAACAACACATCGCTCCAAACTGTCGTGGTCGTGCTCCTATCGATTAGGCTCCCCCACTGCTGGACCAGGCATCACTATCCGCAAACAGACCGGTGCCAGTAGATCCAAACGTCATCAACTCGCAAGCGAGACACCCTGCACACAACCCTGGAAGTCAGTTCCGCCCACCTCTTTGAATCCAACATTCAAATGCCACGAGTTGGGAGTAGATGAAAGTATATGGAGTCAACGCACTCAGATTATCACTCAGAGGAGCCAAAGAATTAGGTCTCCATCGGAAATGGACTATCCATCATTACCAAACACACGATGACGTGGCTCTGCTTAAGATCTTTCAAGTCGACAAGCGTTGGTTCTGGTAGAATCTATAGCAACATGATGACCACAGGGACCCCACACATGCACGAGACCAAGCGCACCCACTCAAATGAAAATTTATTATTTATGAAGCCCAAAATGTCTGCCAAGGACTCGTGTCGAGGAATACTATAAAAAACGACATATATTATATACGTTGATCAATCAATATCATTACTATTTGCTTATGATTTTAGTTCCAGATAAATTAAAATAAATCTAATAACATATGATAACATTATTACAATGCATGCTACAGAATGCACATACAATCAAACTATTACGTAGAACACTACTACACACGTTGCACAATTTGCAATGTTAACATAGCCAAATACATGCAACACGTCGCAAATGAAATACACACGAAACAAGATGAAAGACATCAATATGCATGAATACAAACATGAAGTAACGAACAAATCGACATATAGAAATATGATCGGCAAAGAATAAATATCATCTGGTCGCGTGCAAATATATTCCACATGCATCATTCGGGCTGTTCATGTAGAATATACTAAGATCGAGGCCTACGCAATGCAAACCTTGGATAATAACAATACTTCAAGGATTTTGCACTTGCTTGAGAAACCATGATCACCAAGACTGTATCATAAATAATTTTGATACGTGTGTGCTACCTGATTTATCTTTGACTATAAATCTGCTGACTGCAATGCTTGACAAGTAATCGAGTTTAAATTGGGAATATTATTTCACATTAAAAATTATTTCCGTGAGCAAGAAACTGTTTCTATGGGCTTGGTGACAAATATGTTGGATGTACAGCAAACGTTACTATTTATAAAAAGGGTTGTTCGTTATCATACAAAACGCTGAAACCATCAGTATCTGAAATCATATAGAAAATAAATTAGCTGTGACATAAAACATCAATAAACTGCAGCTTATCTAACATGCGAAAACAGATAAAAGAACCCAACTCTTATAAAACAATATTGAATAAAAAACAGTATCATAATGGATAATACAACACATGTTCATTGTAGGCAAAACAATAAATACTGAAAAAGAAAGAGTGCAGTAATACATCAGGGAGTAACATAATACAACATATAAAACACAAAGTCTGTGATCCGATGTACTACCTCTAGCGAGTGGTGATGTAGCTGATCTCTGGGTGGTTGCTCTGTCCGGGAGGAGGTCGGGGCCTGAAGCTTGGTCTGCTTCAGGGCCACAATAGCATGTCTCTGAGTGGGACAACTCAGAGGACGAAGTGGCACTAGAGTGGTCAGGGGAAGTCATAGATACATCTCCTTCGTCTGTCAGAATGGGTCTGTCTGGCTCGAATGATACATCTGTTACAGTCTCTCGCCCACCATGACGGCCAATCCCAGAATCAGTTACGAATGTGAACTTCCCTACCCCTGGCTCAAATGTTGTAATCGTTCGTTTGCTTACATTTGAGAATGAAGTGTCAGATTGTGGACTCTTTTGAATGGGTTGGTCTTTGACAGGTGATATATAAATATTACCCTCTGAATCCACTCGGGTAGTCTTTGTGATGTTGCCTTCTGGATCAATGATAGACTTGAGCGTGGAGGTGGAGGAACACATACTTTCACTTGTTGTATGTAGTGTCACACTTTCCTGTTCCATTGTGTTGCTCTGCAACTTCGTATCAATGTACTTATTGCCAGAAAATTCGTCTTTTGACATGTCTGGAGAATCTGCAGACATCCTCATTATGTCCCGGCCACTATCTGTACTTGATCGAAGAGTTTCACTTGAGAGAATGGAACTGGTCTGACTCCATGCTCCAGACTCCATGGAGACATCCATTAAGTTGACCAATCTCCTGTCTTTAATAGGATCTGTTGCTTCTGAAGGTATATCCATTGCTCCTTCTTGCTCGTGCAGTGAGTCTTTGTCAAATACATCTCTTGAATGAGGCTGTTTCAGATTTTCCAACTCCAAAGAATCAGTTGATCGAATCATGCTGTCTGCTTGCTGTGTCATGGTTTCCAGCTCCAACGAATCTGATGATCTTACCATAATATCAGGTCGTGCGTCAAGAGAATCAACTGATTGTTGCATGATATCTGGGCTTCCCAGTGAGTCTGCACTCTTTGACATGACATCAACCATGGCTAACGAGTCTATGCTTCTCTGCATGGGATCCACAGCACTCAATGAATCCGTGGATGTCAACATTAATGGTGTATGTCCGATCGAAGCAGTTGATGATGGCATCTCAAACCCTTGCAGAGAATCCATTGAACGTTCCATCACAATATCAGCATCGGGAGCTGGACATGCTTCTGGAACAGTCTGGTCATACTCTAAAGATTCACCAGATATTATCATGACGGAATCTTGGAGAGAATCAGAATCTACAGCTCCAGACTTGCTCACCGAATCCTCATCTTGTAAAGAATCTGCATCAATGTCTCTAGTTGATGTCTCAGCTGGAACCAATTCAGACTGTGGAACAGAAGTAGCCACCGGACTAACAAGTTCTTGCATTGTGGGGGATGTTTCAACAGTTTTTTCCTCAAACGACTCAACGTTTTCCGAGGCTTCTCTAATGATCTGTACAATATCTTGGTATCTTGGATATTCTTCATCACCAAGTGAATCCTTGTCAATATCATCATCCTTTTTGGAGACCTCCATTGTGTCTGTTCTCGCTGTTTCAGAAGGTTCTGTCAACTGTTCTTGTGATATTCTGATGTCTTTACTTGACCCATGATAACTTCCGGACTGTGATTCACATTCTGATGTTGGCTCTGACATCACTGGCAATGCACCTGATTCTAACATTGATACAACCTTTTGCGCTTCGGCATGTAGTTCCTGGTCAAGCACCATCTGTGACTCCAGACGCTCAAACTCTGCCAGCGAGGAGGAGGATGACTTGAAACTTTCTTTGTCAGACGATCCTAGTTGATCATCAGATGCTTGTTTGCTGTCATCAGATGCCAATGCTTTCTCAAGTTTCTCAAATTCATTCAGAGACGATAATGATGAACTCATGTCACCACTTCTGCTGTCAGAAGTAAATTTATCCATGGAACTTGATGGACTCAGGATTTGTTCCAATCGCTCAAATTCAGCAAGAGATGACGAGATAGATCGATCATCTTTGTCTATGTTTTTTCCACACAAAAGTGGTGAAGTTCGAGGTAGCGTGAAGGATTCTGGACTACTTCTGTCCATTTCATTTTCTAGTTTTTCAAATTCCAAAAGTGAAGACGAAACTGATATGTCATCTCGTTCACCACTTTTGCTAAAAAATTTGCCAGTTACTATGCCGGGTGAATCAGGCACAGTGTCAGAAGAATCAGGTGTTGTGATATCAAACTTCCCTTCAGATGAACTACTTTCTCTCTCTCGAGGTTCCTCTTCTTCAGTGATTGTTGCTAACGGCATGCCCATGTCAACATCTTCTCTGACAATAATGTCATATTTATCATCTGGTGATGACACAGGTGTTTCCTTATCATCTTGCAGATCTATTTCATCAATAATTTCAAACTTCTCACTGCCAGATGAGGATTCATCTGCCTCAATATCAGTATCGTCTCTAACATCCATTGAAAATTCTGGTTCTTGGATATCCTCATAGGCAGGAGGCATGTCGGAATGGCATGAAGATGTCATTGATGCTAGTTCTGCCAATCTGTCTTCTTCATCTTCTTGGTCATCTTGGTTCAGAGCAACAACAGTTGCAAAGCTGTCAACACTAGAAGAATCACCAAGATCCTCATATAAGTTCATTCCATCTTCTGCATCGAAGGATAAATCATGCGAGATGACTGCTGCAGTGGCTGGAATATGGGTTTGAGTTGGAAACGACGTATCATTCAGGTTTTGGGTTGTATCATGTGACTCTCCATATTGTGACTTGGACTCTTCCCTGCTATGTGAATCATCATGGGCAACTCGGATTTTCTCAGTTGAAACTTCCTCGTCATCAATTTGTTCTACCTTCATGACAATTTCTTTCGCATCCATATACTGATCAGCCTCAACAGTTTTCCTGCTCTCTGAAAATGTCTCCGTAGATTCTGTTAGTTGTGGCTCACCAGATTCTTCATTTGTTGTGATATTCTGTATCGTGTCAGAACCAAATCCTCTCTCTTCCACTTCATGATATTTTTCACCCTCAGAGAATTGTTCTCTCCTGCGTATTTCAGTTTTCCCAGTTTCTGTTTCAACTGCTGTCATACTTTCTTGGTCAAGATGCTGCTTCTCTGTTCCCTGTATATCCGTTACTTCAGCTGTGACATTCTGGACATGAACAGAATCATCTCCAATTTGTGTAGTTTCTTGTGATGTTATGGATTCACGTTCACCCTTCACTTCTTTAGCTTCTGACAGTTTGTATGAATCCTTTTCTGTGGTGACTACACCATCCTTACCTTCCTGCTTGGTTGTAACTTCGACTGTCTCAGATTTGTCTGTTGATGAAGTATGAGAGTGCCTTTTATGTATTTCAGCAACTTCAGATGTCATGCTAGAATCATCAAAACTGGGTGCAGACGTTCTGTTATCCAATTCCTCATTTTCAGAATAGGAAGTAGCCCTTTTCTCTGACATCTCTTCTTCAGTCACCTCATTAGTTGACTCCTCACTTTTGGTTAGCACTTCTTGCACAGCATGGGAACCATCTCCGTGGAACTGTTCTACTCGCTTTGTTTGTGTTTTTTGCACATGGTCATGTCGTTGCTCTCTGTGTAAAAATTGATGTTTCACTTCAAAGTTTTCTTTCTCCTTCATGAGAAATTCCATCGCATCATAACCACTGTCAGCAGGACTATCAACAAGACATTCCGCATTCATTGCAGTGGCTGGTATTACATGTGAGGGTAGAGGCTCACCTCCAACAGCACCTACTATATCTCTGTCATCATCTTGTTTTTCTAGTTTTGAGCCTTCTGTTTCTCTGGCGATTTCCTCACTGGGTTTCACATCTTTTGAAAGCGGACTTTCTATTTCTGTAGATGCAGACTCTGTTACTGATATTTCTTCTGATTCCTCATCATCCTCACTGATTCTACTCACTCGCTCAATCGGTATTTCCACCATTTGAATGCGTTCCATATCTGCAAGTCTGTCTTCCGTATCAATGTCAGGTTCTGTTGAATGAGTTATAGTTATCTCTGGAATGTCATCAGACATTTTTGGCTGTACCTCAGTGTCATCTTCCACCTGTGCTTGTTTCTCAACACTAGCCTGTGCTTGAGCAATAACAGAATGCACAAATTCTGATGCATGTTCTTGCAGCAAATCCTCCTTGATATCATGGATATCTGGTGTCTCTTCCATCCTCGAATTTGTTTGATCACTATCTTTGGTCTCCTCTGGCCATATCTGTTGGGCAATATCTGGTATTGGGGATCTCGGTCTTTCTATATCTGCTGCATCAGGTAAATCGATAAGCTTGTATGATTCACTCCTATGAACACCATTGTCACTCGGAGTGACAATGCCCTCTGTTGGAGATGTTTCATCAGATGCAGTTTCAGCCAGTGCCCATAATTCTGGCTCTGGCGCTTCATCCTCATCATCTATGCTATCATCCACCGTTTCTAATTTCCCTTCACCTGAAGTCCCATACATCTGGTCGTCATGTGTTGGATGTGCCGGCCCCACAAACATCTGGTATGTCACATCAGATTCCAATGCCGCCTTTCCGGTGTAAGTGGAAGTGCCATCGCAAGGTTCAGTTGTGAAAGTGTCTAAGTCTGTGACAATATCAAATTCTTTCATCTGCTGAGATCCAGAGATTTCATCAGCAGGCATTTCCAGTTCATATAGTGTGTGATCGGATGCAATCATTTTGTTGTCTCTGTCTAAATCAGGTCTCGACAAGTCTTCAATTAAGCTCTCTGTTCTCTCATCACCTTGTTCTCTCATGATAGGTTCAGAAGTGCGTATTTCTTCTAGTTGGATTGTTTGTAGCTTTGGTGCTTGTATTGGATCCTCTCTCTTGTCCTGACCACTACATGCATCATATGGCAATTCTTCATGCCCTGATTCTTCTTTTGAACTTCCGACTTCATGTGATTCAGCTGATGTGGATGGTTCTTCTTCGGGTGCTACTTCATCCAACTGAAAACACTCTATAGCTGGCTCAACTACATCATGGACCATGTTTGTGTCATATGCCTTCGCTTCCCGAGCAAGAGGAGCAGTAAAAGCTCCTCCCAATGGTCCTGTTGGCTCAGAAAGCTGGCCTCGCACTAAAAAATGATCATGAATTTGTTCATTATCGTTGACCATTTCCTCCTCATGTGGCATGTCATCAGGTGGTGGTTCTTCTATTTGATTTTCCTCATCAGGTGGTGGGACTGATGGTTCAGGTTGAAAATCATCTATCTCTGGTTGATAATCAACTTCTGTTGGTCCATTAGCATGGGCATATGGGTACTCATCTTCATCCCTTTCTCTAACTTGATCATCTGGATTTTCAGTTTCTTGTACAAGATCTGGTAGAGTTGTATCAATTGGAGACTTGGCGTCAGAAGGTTCACTGCTTATTGGTGAAGAATGATCAAATGTCGGCGATTCTTCCTCAGCAGACTGTGTGGATGGTCTATTTCTGGTGGTCTCCTTATGTGTCAGAGCTGAG
This sequence comes from Terebella lapidaria, assembly GCA_949152475.1. NCBI lineage: Eukaryota > Metazoa > Annelida > Polychaeta > Terebellida > Terebellidae > Terebella > Terebella lapidaria. The sequence continues at coordinate 78,781,267 of OX424555.1, forward strand.
CCAAGCAAATCAGGTCGTTGTGAGTTAATGGCTGAAGTACCTGGTGCCGATACGATGGTAATATCTTGAGAATCTCCCTCCTGCGATAGTTCTCCAGTCTGCTGTGTTTGTGCAACATATGCATCATATCCCTCAAGGTCATCTCCAATCATCTCAAATGGGCTACAATTCCTATCGACCTCGTCATCTTGTTTGGTGTCCGCTTCGGATTGTCTTGCCCTTTTCTCCAATTCTGCTTCAAAAACATCATCCTCAGGACTCGACAAAATTGCTTTTGGTTGAGTTTCAATTGCGAGGGTTTTCTCCACTGTGTCTGGTGAAATGTCATAAGATGCAACAACCCGTGAAATGGCACCAGAATCTAAGTCGTAAGTAGCAGCCAACAATGTGGGTTCAGCAGACGCATCTGATGATGATGATGTTTTCACAATATCTTCAGGCAATACGTCTGCCTTCTTCATAGGTTTCATTGTGTGCAGCATTAATGATGGATCCAGAATCAGTTCTCTTTTGGTATCTTGGGTAGAGGCTTCCAGTCCTATTGCAACATCATGTTCCCCACTCCCAGTGTCATCTGCATCATCTTGAGCACTTATGCTTTCATTTGCAATGTCCTGAAATGGTATGGGTGATGGAGCTATATGAACTTGCATCTCTGCCTCTAATTCATCTGTTTGCTCCCCGTAGGGTTCTTCCATATCTTCACTGTCAAGAGAAGGTGAGTTTGTTCGATCAACAGATTCTTGCATGGGCAACTCATCCGGTTTATTGTAGTGTTCCTGCACATGAACATCAGACACTACAACTGAAGCCTCCAGAGAAATTTGTGCAGCACTAATGGGTTCAGGTTCAGATGAATCCTGACCAACATTCTCTGAATCCTCTGCGGATCTCAAGACTTCAGTTTTGACTAAAAAATTATTGCTGTCGTCTGATGTGATTTTCTTGTCATCGTCAACATTGTCATCTTCCATTTCTGGTTCATACTGGACATTGCCAATCCTGAATGTTGTAACAGGCTGGAAATCTCTAAAATCTGGTACATTCACTACCTCATGTGTACACCGTTCGAGCATTGTTTCAATGACATTAGCTTCATATGCTTCATTGATGTTTTCATGTGGCTCATGGACATGTCTGTCTTCTACTGGTGTTTCATCTCCAGCTTCTTGCCTTTCCCATTCGCTGGAGTCAGCTCTGTAGTCTTCCACCTTTTCCACCTCTATGGTTCCCGATGATTCGTCTGTTGTTACTACATCATGGACAGGTTCAGGGACGAATTTTGCTTCAAGTTCTTCCACAGTATCATCAGATTCGAATCGTTCCAGTTGTTTTTCAACCACAAACCCTCCATCTTCGGACATTTTTCTAGTCTCAGAATCAATACAACTTGAATCAACGTTCACTTGATCTGGATACATGTCTCCATGTTCTTGCATGAAGTCTTGGTCATCTGTTATCTCTGGGTATTCATCTGGCTGTTCTGATGAAACAGACACAGAAGATACTGACACTGACAAATCATCAATATCTTCAATGTCTTTTTGTATGTCTTGTGCAGCATCATCAATTTGCGTGGTTATATCATCTGGGACTTCACCCTCCACACTTTGTGTTAAAGCTGTGGCTTTTCTTTTACCATCATCAATGTGATCTTTTCCTGCAAATCCAATGTTGTCATAAGACATATAGTCAATTCTGGAGTAATCATCATCTTTCAGTTCACTATGAGTTGAGGGTGCTACCACAGTAGGGTGGTCCACAGTGTCAGTATGTTCCTGATCCTCTTGTGGAATCGGCGATTCTCCAACAACTAAAGTTTGCTGCACACCAAGACCATCCCCACGAGATATTTGCATATGACTTGCCTCCACTTCCTCCTCAGTCTCCTCAGCTATCGTGATACTTTCTACACTTTCAGACATGAATTCTGGTTCTTCTGGAATTTGATCACTGGGAGAAGCACCCAGCTTTATTTTGATATTTTTGCTGTGTTCATATATGGGTGATATATCTTCTTTTAAAGCTCGTTCCTTTGACGGGGATATGGGTTCAGGTGGAGAATGTGACAAGGGTGAATGAGAATCGAGATTCAATTCAAATGATTCTTTTGTGGATGTGATAGGTTCGTCGAAATGTCTATCGGGAACAGTATTGTCAAGATCCGTCATTGCTGCACAGGGAAGGTAGAACCAAATGAATAAATATTAGTAAAATACTAAATAAACATGGCCTGTTGCAGCATATTGTTTTTGGATAAAGCATTAAATAGCTTACTAACATGAATATTTTGAGAGGTTTTCTTATCAAATGTCACCCAAACACACTAATTGTTACTTAAATTGATATTTTTGGAAAAGATTGCAATTAACCCATCATCGTTTTAACGAATAGAATGCTGAAATATAATAATTGAAAAAATAGTTCAATATATCAATACAGAAACAGTAAATAAACTAGTGGATCGCTGCTGAATACATTACGTATCTGAAAGAAATAAGTACAGCATCACACCAAAGATGCAAATAGTCAACATAGAAACAAATACAATTGAATTTGAAACACATAGACACAAATAAATATAAATAAATGACACAGCTATCTGGAAAAAAAGAAAGAAATCCTACACAATCACAGGACCAAACAACAATCTACAACTAGATGACAACTTGTGATTCTCGCACTGACATTTCACTGCACTTGAAATATTAATCATCCACCAGAGATTTTAAGGTACACCTCAAATCAGAAAACACATCACACCCAACCAGAGATAATATGCACATCAAATCATAAGCTACACACATAAAGCAATGTATGATCAATATCCGTACTAGCATGACTACCTCGTAATTTATCCATGGGCGATGAGGATACATGTGTTTCAGCATCATCCATTTGAAGACTATGCAGCCAAACATCTATGATGGAGGAACTGTCATAATTATCTTAATCCTTGTTCGCCACGACAGACCAATAAAAAGGCATGCACTCTTTTCCTGTTTTGCAATACCTTTTGCACTATTCACAATAAAATAATATCTAAAATAAATTTAAAGTGATAGCCTATGGGTATTGCACGACAGGAAACTTCAATATATGACATACAGGGAGAGGGAGTTCCAACTCAAGCAAGTTTAGAAGTAAAACTGAATGGGGTAACGTCGAATAATGATATTAAATTTATGAAACAGACAAACAAAAACAAACATAGGAAGTTGTGTACCACTATATGAAATTATAATTGAAACTAAAAATACAGCATGGAAATATATTTGACAAAAGCAATTATTGACAAAGGTCACACAATGTACCTCTGTCTTCCTCAGCCGCAGCAAGAGGCTCGAAATCCTTGTGGTGAAGTACATCATCGGGAGACGAGAAATGCCTGTGTCGACTATCTGCATCCATGGAGACACCTGTGTCAGCCGAGGCTTCTACATCATATGATTGAGATCGTTCCAATATATCTCTATCCTCCGCAGATACCTGTGATTCATGGCCGACCTGATCTAAGCCATACTCATAAGTACCATCAATTGGTGACGATGAACTGACAAACTGTGGAGGAGGGGACTTTTCATTGGGACCGGAGTCCCCATCAAGTGCAGCTTGGTGAGCTGGTGCTACCTCTTTCGGACTATATGGGACACTAGGAGGTAATTCAAATTGGTCACATCTCTCACTATGATCACTGGTATCTTTTTCATCTTCACCTTCACCTTTCTCAGGTGTGAAGTGCTCCGTGTCAATATGTTCCTTTTCGTCTATGTCTTTTTCTTCAATAGTTGATGATTCTTTCGTGTCTGTGTAAAGATTTTCGTAGCTGGATGATTTTCCATCATAGCGTATGGCAAAGTGTAGATCAGAATGCTGCTGTGTCATCGCATCATCAACTTCAGCTTTTGGAACAATGTCATCTTCTTCGGCAATGAATGATGTGTCTTCATAGATGTTTTCATAACTTGAAGACATAAGCCTGTGCTTGTCTTCAGTCCTCGATATCTCAGTTACTAGACCCTCATGATTCTCCTCAACTTCCCTTTCAATGCTAGTTTGATATTCAACATTGTCAGTGCTCATAGTAACATCTTCATTCAGGCAATCTATATCTGTATTGCTTGGAACAGATACCTCCAATTCAGTTGGCAAGTGTTCACCAGTGTTAGTTATGATGCGGGTCTCTTCAGTTTGTGTTACCAACATATCAGCACTCCTAGCAGGCTCATGTAGGGTTAGTGAGTTATCAATGGGAGGAGAAGCATCAACGTCATGCTTTGTTAATTCATGACATGGTGTAGTTGGTGTTGATTCTGCCAAATCACACTCATCAATCTTCGAATCTGTTACGAGTGAGGAAACAGAATACACAAATATAATGATTATACACACAGTGCAGGAAAGAACATGTTATACTACTAACAGAGCATGGATAGTAACACAGATAGCATGGATAGATTCCACACACTATTATGCCAAATTCAATTGTACTAAATAACTAAACAGGTGTATAGTGAAAATTGGTCCTTTGCTGTCAGGTGAATTAACACACATTCTGTCATTATTTATTAATATTAGCATTTCATCTATTTATGTGCTGGTCGTATGTGTTCTCTAAAAGCATATGCTTGAATAGTGGAAGGTGTTAATGCTACTGATTAGTACCTGGAGTGGTAGTTGTCGGTGGTGTGGGGTCAGGAATTGAGGGGTACACATTTTCAGGTGGAAATGCATCACTTGCTACCTCCTTGGAGTACTCTTGTTCAGTAGTCAAAACCTGTTCCAGCAGGTCTAGTTCCTGTTCTGAACCTGGTTCAATAGGTTCAGGCACTGAATATACATCTTCAGGAATGCTTTCTGACATTGTTTGGGGCTGAATTTTGAAAACATTTTCACTACCAGTAGATTGCGACATGAGGGTATATTCTGATGGTGAGAGAGGACGTTCTTCTTCATCCAGACTGGTTACTGATGTTCGAGCTGCTTCAATTGATTGCTCAATGAAGATTTGTTGTGACGTATCTGCATCCATGCGACCCTCAGGTTCTACGTCTGGTTCAAGGGTGTAGTCAGTAGGAGACAGGGGACGTATATCACCTTGCTCAAACGTTTGCACGACAGGGCTTTCCTCTTGTGAGCCCACTTCACTGGGAGGGTTTGATCCCATCTGAACTTCAGTTGATTGGGTACATGCGAGTGGTTTATGCCCATACAGGTCTTCATGTGGAATATCATGTGCTTCATCTCTTTCGTCCTGTACTCTTCCAAAGTCTATTTGGTCAACTTGTTCTTCAGTGATTCCTCCATCACAGACAAACATTTTGTCATCTGTTGGGCTTTGTACCAAAGGACTAGCTTCCTGAATAGCAATAGCAGGAGCCACTAATCCCGATGACGTAGTGTTGAAAGTCACATGTGTTCGTGCACTTTCAATTGGTGCACCACCACTTGTTATCATTATTCCACGTGATTCATGTTGTAGTGTCTCTATGTCTACCGGTGTATCTTCCAATGATCCCTTTTCATCATTCACTACCACAGAGGTTTCACTGAAATCTGCACCTGAAACAGTAATGTAATTACACACTTCATGGGGTGTACTAACTAAACAACCAGTCTGTGGTTTAGACTCTGCTGCAACATGGGAAACAACTTCCATTTGCTCTGTATTTTCAAAGGATTCAATATTTTTAGTGGATTGAGTGTCTAAAGCTACCCTTTGGTGGGACTTTTTACTGTATTTACCTCCTGATGCATGATCTTTTGGCAATTCTTCTGCATCTTCCTGGCTTAAAACATCACAAGCATCTGAAATGTCCTCAATTTCTGCCTTTTCTATCATATCAGACTCTTGGCTGTGTGGTTCATCATCCTTTTGCTGTGATACATATGGGGTGATTTGTCTTCCGTCAGATCCTATTTCCCTTGGACTTAATTCTGTACCATCTAGAAATATATCTTCCACCTCGAATTCGTTTGTTTTAGAGACAACTGGTGGATGTTCTGTTTCCATGGAGACTTTAACCCTTGAAATGTCACCGGAAGCATCCATTACTTTGGAAATGGTTCTAGTGTCTGTTCTTTTTACGGACGTCCCATCCTTTGATATCTCAGTTTGAGTTGTAGTATCTTCAGCACCCATGTCAACTTTGTCTATGTAATGTTGCATTTCAGGTGTCAAGGTTCCACTTCGCATCAGCTGTTTTGTTTCCTCAGCTGTCTCTGGGCCTTCCATAACTAGTCTTTTGACAATTGTTTGCTTTTGTCGTGTTTTAATTATTTTTCTTATGATAACTCTGCCGTCAGGTAATGTTTCTTCGCGTTCTTGCACTTCAGTTTCTGTTTGTGGTTCGCCCTCCACAGTATCGGTATACACACGCAAACTATGTTTGTCACCCACAGGAGAAACAGGTTCCACCGGTGACTGCGGTGAAAGGAGCTCCACCGGTGATTGGAGAGAGTGAATTGGTGATACAAAATCACGTTGCTCACTCAGACTCGACCTGATGCTGGATGTCTCAGAGAGTTCAGATTCAGGAATTTCTTCTGTCACTACATCTTCAATAATTTCTCCATCTGGTCCCATCTTTCGGACTTTTCTGGTTACAATTTTCCTGACCTTGGTTTTGATAAGTTTTCTTTTCCCAACACTACCATCTGCCATAATTTCCTCATGTTCACCAAAAGGAAGTGTTGCTCTAGATCCAGGAGGTGACAAGTAACCAAGACTCGCAGTTGATGAAGTCATCGATATGTCCATAGTTGTGGAATCCAAACTAGTTGTCATGAAACTATCAGCCCTTGAATCATAACTGCCACTCATGAAACTTTGATTATCTTCTGTCATAGATTCTTGTATACTTGTAATATTATCCAGTGACTCTCGAGCATCAACAAAGTCTTTGTTATCAAGAACTTCAGATGTTTTCTCATGCACTCCAGAATCAACCAGAGTTTCGGTTAGCTCACTGACGCTGTCATCATCATTCGTCTGTTGTATATCAATCTGTTGTGTATCAGAAGGTGACATTAGCAATGATGGTGAACTTGTAGGGCAGCTTGTTTCTTCAATATCATCAGTTTCTTCATGTGCCTCCAGAGCATCCATGAATTCTTCATCCATTGGTTCAATTATCTGATTTGGTGACGGCTCATCTTTTGCATTATACTCTTCAGGCAAATTGCTGATCACCTGCATCACGACTGGGGTCACACCAGGTTCCACTACACAGAGTCCAGGTGGCAATGGTGTTTCAGGAGGAAGTTCATACTTTTCCATGACTACATCCTCAACACTTTCCACAGGTATTGTATCTGGAGTAGTGGCTATCACTTGTGTGACGATTGGAGTCACACCAGGTTCCACTATACATAGTTTAGGTGGCAATGGTGTTGCTTCAGTGGGAATCTCTTCCGTTTCCTTCACTGCATCATCAGGAATCATTGCAGTTTCTGTTGCAGTCTCCTCTATTTCATATTCTGCAACAGATTCTTCTGGCAACTTTTCGATCACTTGTGTCACGACAGGAATCATACCAGGTTCCACCACACATAACTCGGGTGACAATGCTGGTAGTGTTTCACGAGGAAATTCGTTCTCTTCCTTTACTTGGTCATCAGAAGCCACTGCGGGCTCTGTTGAAATTTGTTTAGTGTCCTCTGTGTCATCTTCAGCAACAGAGTCTTCTGGAGACTTTTCAATCACTTGTGTCACGACTGGAATCACACCAGGTTCCACCATAGATAGCTCAGGTGACAATGCTGTTAGCGGTTCAGCAGGAATCTTTTCCGTTTCCTTCATTTCATCATCAGGAGTCATTGCAGGTTCTATTGCAGTTTGCTGACTTTCCTCCGTGTCATCTTCTGCAACAGATCCTTCTGGAGACTTTTTGATCACTTGTGTCACGACTGGAATCACACCAGGTTCCACCACACATAGCTCAGGTGACAACGCTGGCAGTGCTTCAGTGGGAATCTTTTCCGTTTCCTTCACTACCTCATCAGGAGTCATTGCAGGTTCTGTAGCAGTTTGCTGACTTTCCTCTGCGTCATCTTCTGCAACAGATCCTTCTGGAGACTTTTTGATCACTTGTGTCGCGACTGGAATCACACCAGTTTCCACCACACATAGCTCAGGTGACAACGCTGGTGATGTTTCAGTTGGAATTTTTTCTGTTTCCTTCACTACATCATCAGGAGTCACTGCAGGTTCTGTTGCAATTTCTTGACTTTCCTCCGTGTCATCTTCTGCAACAGATCCTTCTGGAGACGTTTTGATCACTTGCGTCACGACTGGAATCACACCAGGTTCCACCACACATAGCTCGGGTGACAACGTTGGTAATGTTTCAGTTGGAATCTCTTCCGTTTCCTTCACTACATCATCAGGAGTCATTGCAGGTTCTGTTGCAGTTTTGGGTTCTTCTGTGTCATCCTCGGCAACAGATTCTTCTTGAGACTTTTCAATCACTTGCGCCACGACTGGAATCACACCAGGTTCCACCACACATCGCTCGGGTGACAACGCTGGTAATGTTTCAGTTGGAATTTCTTCCGTTTCCTTCACTACATCATCAGGAGTCACTGCAGGTTCTGTTGCAATTTGTTGACTTTCCTCAGTGTCATCTTCTGCAACAAATTCTTCTTGAGGCTTTTCAATCACTTGTGTCACGACTGGAATCACACCAGGTTCCACCACACATAGCTCGAGTGACAACGCTGGTAATGTTTCAGTTGGAATCTGTTCTGTTTCCTTCACTACATCGTCAGGAGTCATTGCAGGTTCTGTTGCAGTTTGTTGACTTTCCTCGGTGTCATCTTCTGCAACAGATTCCTCTGGAGAAATTTTGATCACTTGTGTCACGACCGGAATCACACCAGGTTCCACCACACATAGCTCAGGTGACAACGCTGGTAATGTTTCAGTTGGATTCTCTTCCGTTTCCTTCACTACATCAGGAGTCATTGCAGGTTCTGTTGCAGATAGTTGACTTTCCTCGGTTTCACCTTCTCCAACAAATCCTTCTGGAGACTTTTCAATCACTTGTGTCACGACCGGAATCACACCAGGTTCCACCACACATAGCTCAGGTGACAACGCTGGTAATGTATCAGTTGGAATTTCTTCCGTTTCCTTCACTACATCATCAGGAGTCACTGCAGGTTCTGTAGCAGTTTGTTTACTTTCCTCCGTGTCATCTTCTGCAACAGATCCTTCTGGAGACGTTTTGATCACTTGCGTCACGACTGGAATCACACCAGGTTCCACCACACATAGCTCAGGTGACAACGCTGGTAATGTTTCAGTTGGAATTTCTTCCGTTTCCTTCACTACATCATCAGGAGTCACTGCAGGTTCTGTTGCAATTTGTTGACTTTCCTCTGTGTCATCTTCTGCAACAAATTCTTCTTGAGGCTTTTCAATCACTTGTGTCACGACTGGAATCACACCAGGTTCCACCACACATAGCTCGGGTGACAACGCTGGTAATGTTTCAGTTGGAATCTCTTCCGTTTCCTTTACTACATCATCAGAAGTCATTGCAGGTTCTGTTGCAGTTTTGGGTTCTTCTGTGTCATCCTCGGCAACAGATTCTTCTTGAGACTTTTCAATCACTTGCGCTACGACTGGAATCACACCAGGTTCCACCACACATAGCTCGGGTGACAACGCTGGTAATGTTTCAATTGGAATTTCTTCCGTTTCCTTCACTACATCATCAGGAGTCACTGCAGGTTCTGTTGCAGTTTGTTGACTTTCCTCGGTGTCATCTTCTGCAACAGATTCTTCTGGAGAATTTTTGATCACTTGTGTCACGACTGGAATCACACCAGGTTCCACCACACATAGCTCAGGTGACAACGCTGGTAGTGTATCAGTTGGAATTTCTTCCGTTTCCTTCACTACATCATCAGGAGTCACTGCAGGTTCTGTTGCAGTTAGTTGACTTTCCTCGGTTTCACCTTCTCCAACAGATTCTTCTGGCGACTTTTCGATCACTTGTGTCACGACTGGAATCACACCAGGTTCCAACACACATAGCTCAGGTGACAACGCTGGTAGTGTATTAGTTGGAATTTCTTCCGTTTCTTTCACTACATCATCAGGAGTCACTGCAGGTTCTGTAGCAGTTTGTTTACTTTCCTCCGTGTCATCTTCTGCAACAGATCCTTCTGGAGACGTTTTGATCACTTGCGTCACGACTGGAATCACACCAGGTTCCACCACACATAGCTCAGGTGACAACGCTGGTAGTGTATCAGTTGGAATTTCTTCCGTTTCCTTCACTACATCATCAGGAGTCACTGCAGGTTCTGTTGCAATTTGTTGACTTTCCTCTGTGTCATCTTCTGCAACAAATTCTTCTTGAGGCTTTTCAATCACTTGTGTCACGACTGGAATGACACCAGGTTCCACCACACATAGCTCGGGTGACAACGTTGGTAATGTTTCAGTTGGAATCTCTTCCGTTTCCTTCACTACATCATCAGGAGTCATTGCAGGTTCTGTTGCAATTTGTTGACTTTCCTCCGTGTCATCTTCTGCAACAGATCCTTCTGGAGACGTTTTGATCACTTGCGTCACGACTGGAATCACACCAGGTTCCACCACACATAGCTGAGGTGACGACGCTGGTAGTGTATCAGTTGGAATTTCTTCCGTTTCCTTCACTACATCATCAGGAGTCACTGCAGGTTCTGTTGCAATTTGTTGACTTTCCCCCGTGTCATCTTCTACAACAGATCCTTCTGGAGACGTTTTGATCACTTGCGTCACGACTGGAATCACACCAGGTTCCACCACACATAGCTCGGGTGACAACGTTGGTAATGTTTCAGTTGGAATCTCTTCCGCTTCCTTCACTACATCATCAGGAGTCATTGCAGGTTCTGTTGCAGTTTTGGGTTCTTCTGTGTCATCCTCGGCAACAGATTCTTCTTGAGACTTTTCAATCACTTGCGCCACGACTGGAATCACACCAGGTTCCACCATACATAGCTCGGGTGACAACGCTGGTAATGTTTCTATTGGAATTTCTTCCTTTTCCTTCACTACATCATCAGGAGTCACTGCAGGTTCTGTTGCAGTTTGCTGACCTTCCTCTGTGTCATCTTCTGCAACAGATCCTTCTGGAGACTTTTCAATCACTTGCGCCACGACTGGAATCACACCAGGTTCCACCACACATAGCTCGGGTGACAACGCTGGTAATGTTTCAGTTGGAATCTGTTCTGTTTCCTTCACTACATCGTCAGGAGTCATTGCAGGTTCTGTTGCAGTTTGTTGACTTTCCTCGGTGTCATCTTCTGCAACAAATTCCTCTGGAGAAATTTTGATCACTTGTGTCACGACCGGAATCACACCAGGTTCCACCACACATAGCTCAGGTGACAACGCTGGTAATGTTTCAGTTGGAACCTCTTCAGTTTCCTTCACTACATCAGGAGTCATTGCAGGTTCTGTTGCAGTTAGTTGACTTTCCTCAGTTTCACCTTCTCCAACAGATCCTTCTTGAGACTTTTCAATCACTTGTGTCACGACTGGAATCACACCAGATTCCACCACACATAGCTCGGGTGACAATGCTGGTAATGTATCAGTTGGAATTTCTTCCGTTTCCTTCACTACATCATCAGGAGTCATTGCATGTTCTGTAGCAGTTTGTATACTTTCCTCCATGTCATCTTCTGCAACAGATCCTTCTGGAGACGTTTTGATCACTTGCGTCACGACTGGAATCACACCAGGTTCCACCACACATAGCTCGGGTGACAACGCTGGTAATGTTTCAGTTGGAATCTGTTCTGTTTCCTTCACTACATCGTCAGGAGTCATTGCAGGTTCTGTTGCAGTTTGTTGACTTTCCTCGGTGTCATCTTCTGCAACAAATTCCTCTGGAGAAATTTTGATCACTTGTGTCACGACCGGAATCACACCAGGTTCCACCACACATAGCTCAGGTGACAATGTTGGTAATGTTTCAGTGGGAACCTCTTCCGTTTCCTTCAATACATCATCAGGAATCATTGCAGGTTCTGTTGCAGTTCTAGTTTCCTCTGTGTCATCTTCGGTAACACATTCTTCTGGCGACATTTCGATCACTTCTGTCATGACTGGAATCACACCAGGTTCCACCACACATAGCTCGGGTGACAACGCTGGTAATGTATCAGTTGGAATTTCTTCCGTTTCCTTCACTACATCATCAGGAGTCACTGCAGGTTCTGTAGCAGTTTGTATACTTTCCTCCATGTCATCTTCTGCAACAGATCCTTCTGGAGACGTTTTGATCACTTGCGTCACGACTGGAATCACACCAGGTTCTACCACACACAGCTCAGGTGACAACGCTGGTAGTGTATCAGTTGGAATTTCTTCCGTTTCCTTCACTACATCATCAGGAGTCACTGCAGGTTCTGTTTCCTTCACTACATCATCAGGAGTCACTGCAGGTTCTGTTGCAATTTGTTGACTTTCCTCTATGTCATCTTCTACAACAAATTCTTCTTCAGGCTTTTCAATCACTTGTGTCACGACTGGAATCACACCAGGTTCCACCACACATAGCTCGGGTGACAACGCTGGTAATGTTTCAGTTGGAATCTCTTCCGTTTCCTTTACTACATCATCAGGAGTCACTGCAGGTTCTGTAGCAGTTTGTTTACTTTCCTCCGTGTCATCTTCTGCAACAGATCCTTCTGGAGACGTTTTGATCACTTGCGTCACGACTGGAATCACACCAGGTTCCACCACACATAGCTCAGGTGACAACGCTGGTAATGTTTCAGTTGGAATCTCATCCATTTCCTTCACTACATCATCAGGAGTCACTGCAGCTTCTGTTGCAGTTTGTTTTGTTTCCTCTGTGTCATCTTCTGTAACAAATTCTTCTGACAACTCTTCGATCACTTGTGTCACGACTGGAGACACACCAGGTTCCACTACAGATTGCTCGGGTGACAACGTTGGTAATGTTTCAGTTGGAATCTCATCCATTTCCTTCACTACATCATCAGGAGTCACTGCAGGTTCTGTTGCAGTTTGTTTTGTTTCCTCTGTGTCATCTTCTGTAACAAATTCTTCTGACAACTCATCGATCACTTGTGTCATGACTGGAGACACACCAAGTTCCACTACAGATTGCTCGGGTGACAATGCTGGTATTGTTCCAGGGGGGATGTCATCCTGTTCGATTGTCATATCACTTGGAATCATTGCAGGTTCTGTTACTGTTTGTTTAGATTCCTCTGTGTCATCTTCCGGAAAAGATTCTTCTAGGGACTTTTCCATAACTTGTGTCATGACTGGCGTTACAGCAGGTTTCACAGCACATACCTGGGGTGACAATGCTGGTACTGTTTCAGTGGGAATATCATCCTGTTGCAACACGATATCATCAGGAATCACTGTGGGTTCTGTTAGATTTTGTTTAATTTCCTCTGTGTCATCTTCTGTGTCAACAGATTGTATGAGGGACGTCACCATCTCTCGTGTCGAGAGAGGAGTCATTCCGGGTTCCACTTCGTAGAGCTTGGGAGACAATGGTGATAATGTTTCAGGAGGAATGTCATCTGTCCCAACAGATGTAGGAACAAGAGGTTCGGCTCCAGTTGACATTTCCCTAGATTCAGTAGGCACCAAGTTTTCATTTCTAACAGTATCCCCATCGTATTCCACACCAGGTTCATCTGAAATAGTGGCTATTACCTGTGTCATCACTGGTGTCATACTGGGTGCCATTTCACGCAGCTCGGCTGACAATATTGGTATTGCCTCAGTGTGAGTTTCATCCGTTTCCAAAACTACATCATCGGGAGTGTCTGCATGTCCTGTTGTCGGTTCTGTGACATTTATTGCAACATTTTCTTCTGTGGACTTTTCCATGATTTGTGTCAAAACTGGGGTCTCTACTGCAGTGACTTTGTGCATGTCAAAATCATCCATGTTGGCGATTGACTCACTTGCCATTTTAAGTTTAGTGCATTCTTCAAGATCTGATGGTGGGTCTGTCTCTAATGCCTGACGGCCATGTTGATTATATGTTTCAACTTCAATGGTAGCTGTGGCTATTGGTTCGAGTTCTTCCATTGGTGTTAATCTAGGCAGTTCAGATGTTTCCAATACCGTGGAATCCAGGCTTGTTTTTGAATGTTGTTCTTCTAACGCCAGAGCATCAGCCACCATATCATCAACAGTGTCGTCAAGATCGTCAATCATCACATGTTCTTCACTTGCATCCAAGGATTCTATCAGTGCCTGTTCGAGAGTGGTTGTTTCATCTTGTGTTTGACATTCCGTCATAGGAATATGAAGCACCTCCTCGGTATGGTTTACTGGGATCACAGATTCAATGTCATCTGGAATACCTGATGTCCTTTGTTGATCAATTGAATCGTCTATACCATGTGGTGGCAAGCATTCTGGATCCACTTGTGCAGTGGAATCCTGTGTACTCACAACTGCCTCTTCCAGTTCCATCTCCAGGTGCGTTATATCTTCCATGCTGCTTTGTATCATTGACATATTCTGCAAATCATGAGATGTAGGGAGAACTGAATTATCATCTGTGGTTTCTGCTGCATCAGATGCCACTAGTTCATATCCTTGTGTCCCTTCTTCGAGGATTTTATCAGTTTCTTCATATTGGTCAGTTTCTGTTGTTTCATATACAATAGATCCTTCTGTTGGGAATTTCAAATCTGACTTCTCTTGAGCTTGGTCAACTGGAGTTTCAGTTGCAATATGGTCTTCACAAATATCTACATAGTTCTGGTCGATTTCTGTGTCAATTGACTCATATGTAATGGTTCTTTCAATTGGAAACTCCAGTACTGGTTCCCTAACTTGCTTATCTCCTTCATTCGTCATTTCTTGAGAGACCATTACAAACTTGTTTCCCTCAATATTCGTTGGAGCTACCATAACTGCATCTGTTTTCATTTCTACAACTGTATCTTCAAATGATTCTTGAAATGCACCATCTGGTGTTCGTCTGTCCGAGATGCACTCAATGTGTGACATGGTTATATCAACCTCTGGGTCATAAGGGGCCTCATATATGTTACCTGTATTTACATATGCATAAAATGGATTCATCCCAATGTTGATCCATGGAAGGTTGCATGAAAGAAAAGCAGAACAGAATCATACATTAGGAAGATTTGAGAGTATATAACAAATTTAAATAATCCAAGAAACAGTTCAAAATCAAAAGCAGACCAAAGCAAGTCCAAGCAGAAGCTTTCAAAGCTGGAGGAAGCCAGGAAGGTTGGATTGACGGGTTGGTTGCAAACACAGCAATAAAGCAGTTATGGTTCTGAATTCTCGATTCTGTTAAAGGTCTCTCTTTTCCACCAGGCATATGTAATTAAATATTTAATGGGCTTCTGAGCAAGAAAGCGGTTTCCAATGTGTTGCAGCAGAGTCTATGGGATATCTATGTGTATATATATTCAATCAATGTCGTCGGAAAAGGTGTATATATACAAGCATATACTGGGTGTTCAAATGGCATGGGTAGGAGTTAACTGGTCAAATGATCCAGTTAGTTGCTGGCAGAGGCTGCAATGCTGTAGCATCAAACGTAATGTTGTTCATGCATTATGCTATTTACTTGGTTTACATTCTTCATTCAAATTCTATTTGTATTTAGTATCCCGATAATGCATGTTAGATTTGGCTAACCACACAACAGCAATGATATTATGTTCCAAGTTATGCTTAAATTCACATGCACGTCTTCAAGGACGAACAATATTCCCATGACATATATCTTGTGATATAAGTCATTTTTTTCTTGAAAACAGTTTCACAACAAAGTTAAATAGTATTTGTCCTCACTCAGTGATTATTAATAACTGAAAATAAACTGCACATGTTTAGCATTTTAGCTGTAAAATGGGTAAAATATATAGGAAAATGGGATTATAGCAAAATATTTATTAAAGGACAGCATGCGGTAAAAGGGATGTTTTCCCTCTACCTTGTGCATCCTCATTTATTGCTGTTCCTTCAGGTGGTGATGTGGTGAAGTCTAAAAAGTTAAAAACCATGACAATCAGTTAGCTGGAAAACCATTATTTTTGTTTTACAGAAAGCAGTTAACTATGCACTGAAAATCCATTGTGACAAAACCAATTAATTTTGTGAAGAGTGATAAAATCAGGCAATGTTATTTCATCAAACATGTAATGTGTACCAGCATGTATAATGATATGTGATCCCCATATGTAATATAATTCAGTATGTTTCCATTTTGTATTGCCCACTATTTTGAAGAACGACACTGGAGATAAACTTAACAAATTAACATTACTACTGGGTGTTGTCTTCGGCTGTATTCAAAGTACACTAATATTCGATACACTCACAGGTCATAATACGCTTGGTAAAAGATCTACATTGCACAAGAATGATATAACAGCGCTGCCTTGGCTGTGCATTACACACAGAGTACATGCAAACCACTGACTGAAGGTGTAACAACACTGACTCGCCCATCACCACATAACACTGACAGCATAATGATTCACTGGCATATACATGTGATTATGTTAGGTCAAATTACTGAGTGACAATCTTTTTTTCCTTTCAAGATAGAACTGTCCCAAAGTGAAAGTCATTTTTAACTCTTGATCTTACACAAGAAATTCAAGTTTTGTATTCATTGTTACTTTCTAGGCAGCTTCAGTTGCAATATGACAAACCACACTACAAACCATGCCACTGGATGTGTCAGGTTTGCAATAGACACCACACAACAATTGGTGTTGGCACATGGACAGTGACGCTGAGAGCAGTGCAGTGTTTGTGTGAGATAACACAACAGACGAGGATAAGATTACCCAAAGCCATTTCAGAATCTACACTAATCATTGAAAACTTGGTAGATCAAGTAATGTGATAAACATTTTAGACCCTTTGGCATCAGTTAGAGTAACCTTTCCCTCATGTTGATGCATCATGAGTATTGTGGATTGACACATGACACCATTTAGTGGGGGAAATCCAGCACATAAATGTTTACAACAGTAATGAATATATTCACTTTGTTTACTACAAACACATGAATGTCAAATCAATTCAAATAAAACCCAGGAATTTAGAGTTTTTCACAATTATAAGTAAAAACAAAATAAAATGCACACGTGAATGCTACAAGCTTGGTTTATTTGTTGCCAATTCATTTGGTGCTACAGTCTATGGATCATTCTACAGTCGCATGAAAAGAACTACATCTAGTTCAGGTTCATACTATGATGTAATGAACATGATGTGTACTAGTGCTTGCTACAGGTTCAAGCACAGCTCAAATTTCTGGAATTAAATCCACATCAATGGTTGCAATGCAGTGTCATTCCTTGACAAGGCAACAGGTAAATTATTGTAGAATACAACACAAACACATGCTACAATCATTGTCGTACAGAGACACAAGTGCTTCAAGCTGAGGAGGCATTTCAGGTTTCATGCGTGCAGTTATTGTTATTCAGCAGTATTAATTTATCTCTATGGTATATATGTATATATACAATGTTACAGCCGCTGCCAGGATGCAAACCATTCAGGTTTGCTAAGCCGTGTAATGCAATTTTGGCTTCTTACAAATCAACCTTACTAATAAGGGTGTGCGATAAACTACAAAGCTGCACCATATTGGTAACCAGATGAAATGCTAACTCAGAATAATGAACGAACATCAAAAACTACCATAACCTTATGAAGCTAACAATATATGTATAACATAATTATGTAAACATATCCATTCATAAACTAGCAACAAACTGTAAAAAAAATTAAATAAGGGTATATGACACAGTTATGTGTTTCGGGTGCGTTAGGCTAAGAGGGGGAAAGAGGAACAAACTGGTGGAGAACTGACAACAACCAAACGTCTCATCTACCTGATCTGTCGCTATACAGGTCGTCAGATCGGCCGACAGGCGCGGCACCATGTACGCCATCCACGAGCTCCTGTTCTATAATGGGCTCTGTGACAAGTGATAGAAGCCCAAATTAACATGACAACCTCATTTTGTCATAGCATCATACAAGTATTTTAATCATTTGCATTTCTAGCATATTCAATAAGAATGTGAAGACCCTATCATTCCTTTGAAATGTCATTTCATACGCTTAGATAGTCACACAAAAATAAATGTTTACTACCATTACTTATTACATTTATCAAACTGAGTGGTATTACTTGATTCACCAGTACAGGAAAAGCAATATATTTAAAAGATTAATAACATGAGAACATAAAGACGACAAAACAGATCTTACAGTGATAGAACACAACATTCACTATATTCTAGAGTGAGCATAGTAATTTGCAAATCATTTGGACATTGACAGTCAGTTATTTTACAATGATTCAAGATCACATTGGACAAGCACACATTATTTTTGACAATTATAGAAACGAAGTCACCTTCAGCTCAGCTATGTATCAAGTGAAATTACTTTTGCAATAATTTTACAATATCAAACGAAATGCAGTGAATTTTCAAATAACACACATTGTCGAAATAGTGATGTCAAATGTGCCAGAGAAGTTAACAGACCAAGCTGGTCTGAATTGGTGACTTATATACACAGAAAACAATTGTATTTATCATAAATGAAAAGAAAAACAGCATTATTGATATCTCAATTTTCCATATATATGCTTATTTGTTTCTAAAATTTAAAAAAAAAGTTATATATACATGTGCTAAAAATCATAAACGAATAGTAAATTTTCTTATATTTAAAACCTATACATGACAGTGATATACCAGTGTGTTAGAACAAAGCTTAATGTATCGTGAATATATACAAAACAGATTTCATCAATTAACACTGCTGTAAGAACATAAACCAATACAAAAGAAAAACTTTCTACTGCTGCAATAACACCTGTATGTAATTTACATTTGATGGTATATCCAGAATATTAACAAACAAAACATATTTACATTATCTTGAGTACTGTGCAATGTTTGTGCCACTAGATCAACAAGATGTTACGTCTACAGTGTGTCATCAATCTTAAATATTGTGCAATAAAACTGTACATATTAAAAGCAACTGTTTCTGATGGAACTGTAAGCGAATAATGGTAGGTCTACCTAACTGCAGTAACATAAAACAATAAGCATTAAACAGTAATATAGACAAAAACACAGATTGGTCTTAATTACGCTGATCAGCACACAAGTAATAAGCGTGGGTAAAGGTGTGATCACTCGCGGGGTTGATCGCCATGCAATACTTCTAACCTGACTGGCCGTTGGTCTTGTCTGCTCTTGCCATATCATCATCATCATAGCGCTCCAGGCCATCCTGCTCAGCCTGGTATTCAAGTTCAAGGTGTGGTTGATCCACAGCTTGGAAAGCCTGGTCATCTCCTTCAAACTCAGGGAATTCCTGACCTTCCAAGACAGTTCTCTGAGTTTTGAGTTGCTGCTCCGTTGTGGTTACAACTCTCCTCTTTACCACTGTTCCATCATCCATGGTCTCCTCAAACTCCTGCACATCGGTCTTAGATTCAGGATCTCCTTCTAGTGTGTCGGTGTACTTGGTGAAGCCAGGTTCGAAAGCCTGTGAAAGATATTCCTGGGCCTGCTCCTCACTGGCAGGGAGTTCCGTCTCAGGACCCTCCATAACAACACGCTTGACAATGGTTTGCTTTTGCTTGGTTTTTATGACCTTCCTCTTGACGATGGTGCCATCAGGTAGAGTTTCTTCGAATTCTTCTACCTCTGTTTCAACCTGTGGCTCTCCTTCAATGGTATCTGTATAAACACGGACACCTTCTCTTTCAGTGTCTGAGTCTGCGGGAGATGCCAATTCTGTGGGAGATAAGGAAGGGACTGGTGATGAAATCTCTCGCCCATCGAGAATGCTTGATATAATGCTGGAAGTCTCTGACCATGCATCGTCATCAGGGACCTCCTCAGTGAATACATCCTCCACTACCTCTCCATTGGGACCCACCCTGCGGACCTTTCTGGTAACAATTTTCTTAACCTTTGTTTTTGACACTATTCTATTCACCACTGTTCCATCAGGCAACACCTCCTCAACTTCTTCATAATCATCAGGCATATCTGGCATTATACTTCTTTCATACAACCGAAATTCATCTGGAATGATATCTTCTTCATTGAAGGGTTTTCTGGCTTGTACACTTTGCTGGATGTCAATTTCTAAGTCTTCTCTCACTGGTTGTTGAGGTGAATCACCTGTACTTGAGATAACAGCAGGAGGCTCTTCTGAACCAACTGCTGCTCCGTCAGGAATGGATTCTTCAATAACAGCTTCTGACACCGAGCCATCAGGATGCTCAGTTACAGTTTTTATTACAAGTGTGTTACCAACTCGCATGCGCATAACATATTTTTTAACAACTGTGCCATCAGGGAGCTCTTCCCTGAATGCATCAAGAGCAGTACCGGCAGGCAGATCTTCAGGAATGAATGGCAGTTTCGAAACAGGTTCAGACAACAACTGTGTCACTGTTATTCTAATGACAGTTTTCTTCTCCCACGAACCATCTTCCAAACTTCGCTCTTCATGTTGGACAGATTTTTCAGTTTGTGTGTTTTCCCCAGATGCATCAGTTACTCCAGGAGGCAGCTGGATGATTTTCTCAGTTATGTGTCTTCCCAAGATTTCTGTGTCATTGGGAGGAGGTCTGTAATAGGTGACTGTTGTGATTGTGGTCCTAATAATATATCCTTCTTCAGTGGTCTCTTCGGATTCCTCCACCTCCTCCTTGGTGATCGCGTCATCTATTTCACACACAGTTAAACTGCCTTCAAATTGAGTAATATCCATTACTGTCACTGTTGTGGTGGTGGTAATTCTCCTTTCCCAAGTCCCATCACTTTTTGTTTCTTCACTCCTTTCAACAGATTTTTTGGTTTGTAAATTGTATCCATCTGGATCGGTCATTCCTGGGGGGAGTTCTAGGATCTCTCTGATGATTTCAGTGCCAATCAGTTCATCGGTTTCTGTAGTGTCAGTGATTTCTCCATTGATGACTGTTGCATCCTTCACCGGCTTCAAATGCTGCACGATAGTGGTCTTTGTTCGCAAAGTTGTGCCAGTTTCTGTTGTCTCCTCTGTTTCTTCCACATTTTCCTTCGTGACTACTTCCCCTTTTGTAATGGAATGTGACACTTCAGGTTCTGCTGGTCTTGATGCTTCAGCTTGAGGTTGCTCATCTTTTGTGATCAGCTCTTGTATCGCAGGGATTTTTTCTATCCTTGTAACGATGGTAGTTGTGACTGTCTTCTTCTCCCATGTTCCATCACCTTTTGTTTGCTCACTCCTCTCTACAGATTTCTTCAGCTGAATGTTTTCTCCAACTGGCTCATCCATCCCTTCAGGAAGTTCGAGAACCTCTTCAATGATTTCAGTGCCAACCAACTGTTCAGTTTCTGTAGTGTCAGTGATTTCTCCATCGATGACTGTTGCATCCTTCACCGGCTTCAAATGCTGCACAATAATCGTCTTCGTTCGCACAGTTGTTCCAGTTTCTGTTGTTTCTTCTTTTTCTTGCACATCCTCCTTTGTGATGACTTCCCCTTCTGTGACAGAGTGTAACACTTCAGGTTCTGCTGGTCTTGATGCTTCAGCTTGAGGTTGTTCATCTTTTGTGATCAGCTCTTGTATCGCAGGGATTCCTTCTATCCTTGTAACGACGGTAGTTGTGACTGTCTTCTTCTCCCATGTTCCATCACCTTTTGTTTGCTCACTCCTCTCTACAGATTTCTTCAGCTGAATGTTTTCTCCAACTGGCTCATCCATCCCTTCAGGAAGTTCGAGGACTTCTTCAATGATTTCAGTGCCAACCAACTGTTCAGTTTCTGTAGTATCAGTGATTTCTCCATTGACGACTGTTACATCCTTCACTGGCTTCAAATGCTGCACAATAATCATCTTCGTTCGCACAGTTGTTCCAGTTTCTGTTGTTTCTTCTTTTTCTTGTACATCTTCCTTTGTGATGACTTCCCCTTCTGTGACAGAGTGTGACACTTCAGGTTCTGCTGGTCTTGATGCTTCAGCTTGAGGTTGTTCATCTTTTGTGATCAGCTCTTGTATCGCAGGGATTCCTTCTATCCTTGTAACGATGGTAGTTGTGACTGTCTTCTTCTCCCATGTTCCATCACCTTTTGTTTGCTCACTCCTCTCTACAGATTTCTTCAGCTGAATGTTTTCTCCAACTGGTTCATCCATTCCTTCAGGAAGTTCGAGGACTTCTTCAATGATTTCAGTGCCAACCAACTGTTCCCTTTCTGTAGTATCAGTGATTTCTCCATCGATGACTGTTGCATCCTTCACCGGCTTCAAATGCTGCACAATAACTGTCTTCGTTCGCACAGTTGTTCCAGTTTCTGTTGTTTCTTCTTTTTCTTGCACATCCTCCTTTGTGATGACTTCCCCTTCTGTGACAGAGTGTATCACTTCAGGTTCTGCTGGTCTTGATGCTTCAGCTTGAGGTTGTTCATCTTTTGTGATCAGCTCTTGTATCGCAGGGATTCCTTCTATCCTTGTAACGATGGTAGTTGTGACTGTCTTCTTCTCCCATGTTCCATCACCTTTTGTTTGCTCACTCCTCTCTACAGATTTCTTCAGCTGAATATTTTCTCCAACTGGTTCATCCATTCCTTCAGGAAGTTCGAGGACTTCTTCAATGATTTCAGTGCCAAGCAACTGTTCAGTTTCTGTAGTATCAGTGATTTCTCCATCGATGACTGTTGCATCCTTCACCGGCTTCAAATGCTGCACAATAACTGTCTTCGTTCGCACAGTTGTTCCAGTTTCTGTTGTTTCTTCTTTTTCTTGCACATCCTCCTTTGTGATGACTTCCCCTTCTGTGACAGAGTGTGACACTTCAGGTTCTGCTGGTCTTGATGCTTCAGCTGGAGGTTGTTCATCTTTTGTGATCAGATCTTGTATCGCAGGGATTCCTTCCATCCTTGTAACGATGGTAGTTGTGACTGTCTTCTTCTCCCATGTTCCATCACCTTTTGTTTGCTCACTCCTCTCTACAGATTTCTTCAGCTGAATGTTTTCTCCAACTGGTTCATCCATTCCTTCAGGAAGTTCGAGGATCTCTTCAGTGATTTCAGTGCCAACTAACTGTTCAGTTTCAACAGTGTCAGTGATTTCTCCATTGATGACTGTTACATCCTTCACTGGCATCAAATGCTGCACAATAACTGTCTTCGTTCGCACAGTTGTTCCAGTTTCTGTTGTTTCTTCTTTTTCTTGTACATCCTCCTTTGTGATGACTTCCCCTTCTGTGACAGAGTGCGACACTTCAGGTTCTGCTGGTCTTGATGCTTCAGCTTGAGGTTGTTCATCTTTTGTGATCAGCTCTTGTATCGCAGGGATTCCTTCTATCCTTGTAACGATGGTAGTTGTGACTGTCTTCTTCTCCCATGTTCCATCACCTTTTGTTTGCTCACTCCTCTCTACAGATTTCTTCAGCTGAATGTTTTCTCCAATTGGCTCATCCATCCCTTCAGGAAGTTCGAGGACTTCTTCAATGATTTCAGTGCCAACCAACTGTTCAGTTTCTGTAGTGTCAGTGATTTCTCCATCGATGACTGTTGCATCCTTCACCGGCTTCAAATGCTGCACAATAATCGTCTTCGTTCGCACAGTTGTTCCAGTTTCTGTTGTTTCTTCTTTTTCTTGTACGTCCTCCTTTGTGATGACTTCCCCTTCTGTGACAGAGTGCGACACACCAGGTTCTGCTGGTCTTGATGCTTCAGCTTGAGGTTGTTCATCTTTTGTGATGAGCTCTTGTATCGCAGGGATTCCTTCTATCCTTGTAACGATGGTAGTTGTGACTGTCTTCTTCTCCCATGTTCCATCACCTTTTGTTTGCTCACTCCTCTCTACAGATTTCTTCAGCTGAATGTTTTTTCCAACTGGCTCATCCATCCCTTCAGGAAGTTCGAGAACCTCTTCTATGATTTCAGTGCCAACCAACTGTTCAGTTTCAACAGTGTCAGTAATTTCTCCATCGATGACTGTTGCATCCTTCACCGGCTTCAAATGCTGCACAATAATCGTCTTCGTTCGTACAGTTGTTCCAGCTTCTGTTGATTCTTCTTTTTCTTGCACATCTTCCTTCGTGATGACTTCCCCTTCTGTGACAGAGTGTGACACTTCAGGTTCTGCTGGTCTTGATGCTTCAGCTTGAGGTTGTTCATCTTTTGTGATCAGCTCTTGTATCGCAGGGATTCCTTCTATCCTTGTAACGATGGTAGTTGTGACTGTCTTCTTCTCCCATGTTGCATCACCTTTTGTTTGCTCACTCCTCTCTACAGATTTCTTCAGCTGAATGTTTTCTCCAACTGGCTCATCCATCCCTTCAGGAAGTTCGAGGACCTCTTCTA
Source organism: Terebella lapidaria (assembly GCA_949152475.1). Lineage (NCBI taxonomy): Eukaryota > Metazoa > Annelida > Polychaeta > Terebellida > Terebellidae > Terebella > Terebella lapidaria. The sequence goes on from OX424555.1 coordinate 78,805,669, forward strand.
TGATTTCAGTGCCAACCAACTGTTCAGTTTCAACTGTGTCAGTGATTTCTCCATCGATGACTTTTGCATCCTTTATCGGCTTCAAATGCTGCACAATAATCGTCTTCGTTCGCACAGTTGTTCCAGTTTCTGTTGTTTCTTCTTTTTCTTGCACATCTTCCTTCGTGATGACTTCCCCTTCTGTGACAGAGTGTAACACTTCAGGTTCTGCTGGTCTTGATGCTTCAGCTGGAGGTTGTTCATCTTTTGTGATGAGCTCTTGTATCGCAGGGATTCCTTCTATCCTTGTAACGATGGTAGTTGTGACTGTCTTCTTCTCCCATGTTCCATCACCTTTTGTTTGCTCACTCCTCTCTACAGATTTCTTCAGCTGAATGTTTTCTCCAACTGGCTCATCCATCCCTTCAGGAAGTTCGAGGACTTCTTCAATGATTTCAGTGCCAACCAACTGTTCAGTTTCTGTAGTATCAGTGATTTCTCCATCGATGACTGTTGCATCCTTCACCGGCTTCAAATGCTGCACAATAACTGTCTTCGTTCGCACAGTTGTTCCAGTTTCTGTTGTTTCTTCTTTTTCTTGTACATCCTCCTTTGTGATGACTTCCCCTTCTGTGACAGAGTGCGACACACCAGGTTCTGCTGGTCTTGTTGCTTCAGCTGGAGTTTGTTCATCTTTTGTGATCAGCTCTTGTATCGCAGGGATTCCTTCTATCCTTGTAACGATGGTAGTTGTGACTGTCTTCTTCTCCCATGTTCCATCACCTTTTGTTTGCTCACTCCTCTCTACAGATTTCTTCAGCTGAATGTTTTCTCCAACTGGCTCATCCATCCCTTCAGGAAGTTCGAGGACCTCTTCAATGATTTCAGTGCCAACCAACTGTTCAGTTTCAACAGTGTCAGTGATTTCTCCATCGATGACTGTTGCATCCTTCACTGGCTTCAAATGCTGCACAATAATCGTCTTCGTTCGCACAGTTGTTCCAGTTTCTGTTGTTTCTTCTTTTTCTTGCACATCTTCCTTCGTGATGACTTCCCCTTCTGTGACAGAGTGTAACACTTCAGGTTCTGCTGATCTTGATGCTTCAGCTTGAGGTTGTTCATCTTTTGTGATCTCTTGTATCGCAGGGATTCCTTCTATCCTTGTAACGATGGTTGTTGTCACTGTCTTCTTCTCCCATGTTCCATCACCTTTTGTTTGCTCACTCCTGTCTACATATTTCTTCAGCTGAATGTTTTCTCCAACTGGCTCATCCATCCCTTCAGGAAGTTCGAGGACCTCTTCAATGATTTCAGTGCCAACCAACTGTTCAGTTTCTGTAGTGTCAGTGATTTCTCCATCGATGACTGTTGCATCCTTCACCGGCTTCAAATGCTGCACAATAATCGTCTTCGTTCGCACAGTTGTTCCAGTTTCTGTTGTTTCTTCTTTTTCTTGTACATCCTCCTTTGTGATGACTTCACCTTCTATAACAGAGTGCAACACTTCAGGTTCTGCTGGTCTTGATGCTTCAACTTCAGGCTGTTCATCTTCTGTGATGAGCTCTTGTATCGCAGGGATTCCTTCTATCCTTGTAACGATGGTAGTTGTGACTGTCTTCTTCTCCCATGTTCCATCACCTTTTGTTTGCTCACTCCTCTCTACAGATTTCTTCAACTGAATGTTTTCTCCAACTGGCTCATCCATCCCTTCAGGAAGTTCGAGGACTTCTTCAATGACTTCAGTGCCAACCAACTGTTCAGTTTCTGTAGTATCAGTGATTTCTCCATTGATGACTGTTGCATCCTTCACCGGCTTCAAATGCTGCACAATAACTGTCTTCGTTCGCACAGTTGTTCCAGTTTCTGTTGTTTCTTCTTTTTCTTGTACATCCTCCTTTGTGATGACTTCCCCTTCTGTTACAGAGTGCGACACTTCAGGTTCTGCTGGTCTTGATGCTTCATCTTTAGGTTGTTCATCTTTTGTGATGAGCTCTTGTATCGCAGGGATTCCTTCTATCCTTGTAACAATGGTAGTTGTGATTGTCTTCTTCTCCCATGTTCCATCACCTTTCGTTTGCTCACTCCTCTCTACAGATTTCTTCAGCTGAATGTTTTCTCCAACTGGCTCATCCATCCCTTCAGGAAGTTCCAGGACCTCTTCAATTATTTCAGTGCCAACCAACTGTTCAGATTCTGTAGTGTCAGTGATTTCTCCATCGATGACTGTTGCATCCTTCACCGGCTTCAAATGCTGCACAATAATTGTCTTCGTTCGCACAGTTGTTCCAGTTTCTGTTGTTTCTTCTTTTTCTTGTACATCCTCCTTCGTGATGACTTCCCCTTCTGTGACAGAGTGCGACACTTCAGGTTGTGCTGGTCTTGATGCTTCAGCTTGAGGTTGTTCATCTTCTGTGATCAGCTCTTGCATCACAGGGATTCCTTCTATCCTTGTAACGATGGTAGTTGTGACTGTCTTCTTCTCCCATGTTCCATCACCTTTTGTTTGCTCACTCCTCTCTACAGATTTCTTCAGCTGAATGTTTTCTCCAACTGGCTCATCCATCCCTTCAGGAAGTTCGAGGACCTCTTCAATGATTTCAGTGCCAACCAACTGTTCAGTTTCTGTAGTATCAGTGATTTCTCCATTGATGATTGTTGCATCCTTCACTGGTTTCAAATGATGCACAACAATAGTCTTTGTTCGCACAGTTGTGCCAGTCTCTGTTATGTGTTCTTTTTCTTGCACATCTTCCTTCGTGAATACTTCACCGTCTGTAATGGAGTGTGTTATTTCTTGAGGAGGTTCCATCATGGGCTGGCCATCCTTAGGTACAAACTGTGAAGTAGACTCATCTGGAATCTGTTCTACTGGCGAAATCTGTTGTCCCAATGAAGTTTCAAAAGGTTGTTGCTGACTGAATGATGCAGGAATTCTTTGGACCCTTGAAACTACAGTTATTGTGGTCGTTTTCTTTTCCCAAGTGCCATCCTTATTGGTTTGTTCACTCTTGTCCACAGATTTCTTGGTTTCAATATTCTCTCCAACAGGTTCATCCACTCCTTCAGGAAGTTCTAAGATTTCCTCAATGATTTCAGTTCCAACCAGTTGTTCTGTTTCTACTGTATCAATGACTTGACCATTTAGAATAGATGTGTCCGTTATTGGTTTGATATGCTGGACAGTAATAGTCTTTGTATGGACAGTTGTTCCACTTTCTGTTGTTTCCTCCTTTTGTTGCACGTCTTCCTTTGTGATTATTTCACCTTCTGTGATGGAGTGTGTCACCTCTGAGGGAGGTGCCATCATGGTTTGGCCATCTTTAGGTACAAACTGTGAAGTAGTCTCATCTGGCATCTGTTCTACTGGAGAAATCTGTTGGTCCAATAAAGTTTCAAGAGGTTGTTGCTGACTGAATGGTGCAGGGATTCCTTCGACTCTTGTAATTACAGTTTTTGTGGTCGTTTTCCTTTCCCAAGTGCCATCCTCTTTGGTTTGCTCACTTTTGTCCACTGACTTCTTGGTTTCAACATTCTCTCCAACAGGTTCATCCATTCCTTCAGGAAGTTCTAAGATTTCCTCAATGATTTCGGTTCCTACCAGTTGTTCTGTTTCTACTGTATCAATCACTTCTTCATTTAGTATAGATGAATCCTTTATTGGCCTGATGTACTGGACAGTAACAGTCTTTGTGCGCACTGTTGTTCCATGTTCTGTTGCTTCTTCTCTTTCTTGCACATCCTCTTTAGTAATTTCATCACCTTCTGTGATGGAGTGTGTTACCTCTGAAGGAGGTTCCATCATGGGCTGGCCATCTTTAAGTACAGACTGTGAAATAGACTCATCTGGTATCTGTTCTACTGGAGAAACCTGTTGGTCCAATGAAGTTTCAAGAGGTTGTTGCTGACTCAATGATGCGGGGATTCCTTCGACTCTTGTAACAACAGTTATTGTGGTAGTTTTCCTTTCCCAAGTGCCATCCTCCTTGGTTTGCTCACTCTTGTCCACTGACTTCTTGGCTTCAATATTTTCTCCAATGGGTTCATCCATCCCTTCAGGAAGTTCCGTTATTTCCTCGAAAACTTCAGTTCCAACCAGTTGTTCTGTTTCTACTGTATCAATGACTTGACCATTTAGAATAGATGTGTCCGTTATTGGTTTGATATGCTGGACAGTAATAGTCTTTGTATGGACAGTTGTTCCACTTTCTGTTGTTTCCTCCTTTTGTTGCACGTCTTCCTTAGTGATTACTTCACCTTCTGTGATGGAGTGTGTCACCTCTGAGGGAGGTTCCATCATGGGCTGGCCATCTTTAGGTACAAACTGTGAAACAGACTCATCTGGCATCTGTTCTACTGGAGAAATCTGTTGGTCCAATGAAGTTTCAAGAGGTTGCTCCTGACTGAATGATGTGGGGATTCCTCCAACTCTTGTAACGACAGTTATTGTGGTAGTTTTCCTTTCCCAAGTGCCATCCTCTTTGGTTTGCTCACTCTTGTCCACTGACTTCTTGGTTTCAATATTCTCTCCAATGGGTTCATCCATTCCTTCAGGAAGTTCTAAGATTTCCTCAATGATTTCAGTTCCTACCAGTTGTTCTGTTTCTACTGTATCAATCACTTCGTCATTTAGTATAGATGAATCCTTTATTGGCCTGATGTGCTGGACAGTAACAGTCTTTGTGCGCACCGTTGTTCCAGTTTCTGTTGTTTCTTCTCTTTCTTGCACATCCTCTTTAGTAATTTCATCACCTTCTGTGATGGAGTGTGTTACTTCTGAAGGAGGTTCCATCATGGGCTGGCCATCCTTAGTTACAAACTGTGAAATAGACTCATCTGGCATCTGTTCTACTGGAGAAATCTGTTGGTCCAATGAAGTCTCAAGAGGTTGTTGCTGACTCAATGATGCGGGGATTCCTTCAACTCTTGCAACTACAGTTATTGTGGTCGTTTTCCTTTCCCAAGTGCCATCCTCCTTGGTTTGCTCACTCTTGTCCACTGACTTCTTGGCTTCAATATTTTCTCCAATGGGTTCATCCATCCCTTCAGGAAGTTCCGTTATTTCCTCGAAAACTTCAGTTCCAACCAGTTGTTCTGTTTCTACTGTATCAATGACTTGACCATTTAGAATAGATGTGTCCGTTATTGGTTTGATATGCTGGACAGTAATAGTCTTTGTATGGACAGTTGTTCCACTTTCTGTTGTTTCCTCCTTTTGTTGCACGTCTTCCTTAGTGATTACTTCACCTTCTGTGATGGAGTGTGTCACCTCTGAGGGAGGTTCCATCATGGGCTGGCCATCTTTAGGTACAAACTGTGAAATAGACTCATCTGGCATCTGTTCTACTGGAGAAATCTGTTGGTCCAATGAAGTTTCAAGAGGTTGTTGCTGACTGAATGATGTGGGGATTCCTCCAACTCTTGTAACCACAGTTATTGTGGTAGTTTTCCTTTCCCAAGTGCCATCCTCTTTGGTTTGCTCACTCTTGTCCACTGACTTCTTGGTTTCAATATTCTCTCCAATGGGTTCATCCATTCCTTCAGGAAGTTCTAAGATTTCCTCAATGATTTCAGTTCCTACCAGTTGTTCTGTTTCTACTGTATCAATCACTTCGTCATTTAGTATAGATGAATCCTTTATTGGCCTGATGTGCTGGACAGTAACAGTCTTTGTGCGCACTGTTGTTCCATGTTCTGTTGCTTCTTCTCTTTCTTGCACATCCTCTTTAGTAATTTCATCACCTTCTGTGATGGAGTGTGTTACTTCTGAAGGAGGTTCCATCATGGGCTGGCCATCCTTAGGTGCAAACTGTGCAATAGCCTCATCTGGCATCTGTTCTACTGGAGAAATCTGTTGATCCAATGAAGTTTCAATAGGTTGTTGCTGACTGAATGATGCAGAGATTCCTTCGACTGTTGTAACTACAGTTATTGTGGTAGTTTTCCTTTCCCAAGTGCCATCCTCTTTGGTTTGCTCACTCTTGTCCACTGACTTTTTGGTATTAATATTCTCTCCAATGGGTTCATCCATTCCTTCAGGAAGTTCCATAATTTCCTCAAAAACCTCAGTTCCAACCAGTTGTTCTGTTTCTACTGTATCAATGACTTGACCATTTAGAATAGATGTGTCCGTTAATGGTTTGATATGCTGGACAGTAATAGTCTTTGTATGGACAGTTGTTCCACTTTCTGTTGTTTCCTCATTTTGTTGCACGTCTTCCTTAGTGATTATTTCACCTTCTGTGATGGAGTGTGTCACCTCTGAGGGAGGTTCCATCATGGGTTGGCCATCTTTAGGTACAAACTGTGAAATAGACTCATCTGGCATCTGTTCTACTGGAGAACTCTGTTGGTCCAATGAAGTTTCAAGAGGTTGTTGCTGACTGAATGATGTGGGGATTCCTCCAACTCTTGTAACGACAGTTATTGTGGTAGTTTTCCTTTCCCAAGTGCCATCCTCCTTGGTTTGCTCACTCTTGTCCACTGACTTCTTGGTATTAATATTTTCTCCAATGGGTTCATCCATTCCATCAGGAAGTTCCATTATTTCCTCAAAAACCTCAGTTCCAACCAGTTGTTCTGTTTCTACTGTATCAATGACTTGACCATTTAGAATAGATGTGTCCGTTATTGGTTTGATATGCTGGACAGTAATAGTCTTTGTATGAACGGTTGTTCCACTTTCTGTTGTTTCCTCCTTTTGTTGCACGTCTTCCTTCATGATTACTTCACCTTCTGTGATGGAGTGTGTCACCTCTGAGGGAGGTGCCATCATGGGCTGGCCATCTTTAGGTACAAACTGTGAAATAGACTCATCTGGCATCTGTTCTACTGGAGAAATCTGTTGGTCCAATGAAGTTTCAAGAGGTTGTTGCTGACTGAATGATGTGGGGATTCCTCCAACTCTTGTAACCACAGTTATTGTGGTAGTTTTCCTTTCCCAAGTGCCATCCTCTTTGGTTTGCTCACTCTTTTCAACTGACTTTTTGGTTTCAATATTCTCTCCAACAGGTTCATCCATTCCCTCAGGAAGTTCCAAGATTTCCTCAATGATTTCGGTTCCTACCAGTTGTTCTGTTTCTACTGTATCAATCACTTCGCCATTCTGTATAGATGAATCCTTGATTGGCCTGATGTGCTGGACAGTAACAGTCTTTGTGCGCACCGTTGTTCCATGTTCTGTTGCTTCTTCTCTTTCTTGCACATCCTCTTTAGTAATTTCATCACCTTCTGTGATGGAGTGTGTTACTTCTGAAGGAGGTTCCATCATGGGCTGGCCATCCTTAAGTAGGGACTGTGAAATAGCCTCATCTGGTATCTGTTCCACTGGAGAGATCTGTTGGTCCAATGAAGTTTCAAGAGGTTGTTGCTGACTCAATGATGCGGGGATTCCTTCGACTCTTGTAACTACAGTTATTGTGGTAGTTTTCCTTTCCCAAGTGCCATCCTCCTTGGTTTGCTCACTCTTGTCCACTGACTTCTTGGTTTCAATATTTTCTCCAATGGGTTCATCCATTCCTTCAGGAAGTTCCGTTATTTCCTCGAAAACTTCAGTTCCAACCAGTTGTTCTGTTTCTACTGTATCAATGACTTGACCATTTAGAATAGATGTGTCCGTTATTGGTTTGATATGCTGGACAGTAATAGTCTTTGTATGGACAGTTGTTCCACTTTCTGTTGTTTCCTCCTTTTGTTGCACGTCTTCCTTCATGATTACTTCACCTTCTGTGATGGAGTGTGTCACCTCTGAGGGAGGTTCCATCATGGGCTGGCCATCTTTAGGTACAAACTGTGAAATAGACTCATCTGGCATCTGTTCTACTGGAGAAATCTGTTGGTCCAATGAAGTTTCAAGAGGTTGTTGCTGACTCAATGATGTGGGGATTCCTCCAACTCTTGTAACCACATTTATTGTGGTAGTTTTCCTTTCCCAAGTGCCATCCTCCTTGGTTTGCTCACTCTTGTCCACTGACTTCTTGGTTTCAATATTTTCTCCAATGGGTTCATCCATTCCTTCAGGAAGTTCCGTTATTTCCTCGAAAACTTCAGTTCCAACCAGTTGTTCTGTTTCTACTGTATCAATGACTTGACCATTTAGAATAGATGTGTCCGTTATTGGTTTGATATGCTGGACAGTAATAGTCTTTGTATGGACAGTTGTTCCACTTTCTGTTGTTTCCTCCTTTTGTTGCACGTCTTCCTTCATGATTACTTCACCTTCTGTGATGGAGTGTGTCACCTTTGAGGGAGGTTCCATCATGGGCTGTCCATCTTTAGGTACAAACTGTGAAATAGACTCATCTGGCATCTGTTCTACTGGAGAAATCTGTTGGTCCAATGAAGTTTCAAGAGGTTGTTGCTGACTGAATGATGTGGGGATTCCTCCAACTCTTGTAACCACATTTATTGTGGTAGTTTTCCTTTCCCAAGTGCCATCCTCCTTGGTTTGCTCACTCTTGTCCACTGACTTCTTGGTTTCAATATTTTCTCCAATGGGTTCATCCATTCCTTCAGGAAGTTCCGTTATTTCCTCGAAAACTTCAGTTCCAACCAGTTGTTCTGTTTCTACTGTATCAATGACTTGACCATTTAGAATAGATGTGTCCGTTATTGGTTTGATATGCTGGACAGTAATAGTCTTTGTATGGACAGTTGTTCCACTTTCTGTTGTTTCCTCCTTTTGTTGCACGTCTTCCTTCATGATTACTTCACCTTCTGTGATGGAGTGTGTCACCTTTGAGGGAGGTTCCATCATGGGCTGTCCATCTTTAGGTACAAACTGTGAAATAGACTCATCTGGCATCTGTTCTACTGGAGAAATCTGTTGGTCCAATGAAGTTTCAAGAGGTTGTTGCTGACTGAATGATGTGGGGATTCCTCCAACTCTTGTAACCACAGTTATTGTGGTAGTTTTCCTTTCCCAAGTGCCATCCTCCTTGGTTTGCTCACTCTTGTCCACTGACTTCTTGGTTTCAATATTTTCTCCAATGGGTTCATCCATGCCTTCAGGAAGTTCCGTTATTTCCTCGAAAACTTCCGTTCCAACCAGTTGTTCTGTTTCTACCGTATCGATGATTTGGCCATTTAGTATAGATGAGTCCTTCAATGGCCTGATGTGCTGGACAGTAACAGTCTTTGTACGCACAATTGTTCCAGTTTCTGTTGTTTCTTCTTTTTCTTGCACATCTTCTTTTGTGATTTCCTGACCTTCTGTTATAGAATGTGTCACTTCTGGCTCTGTTTGAGGTGGAACTCGCATTCCAGATGGCTCATTTCGAGCGAACTCTAGTGGTGACTGTGGTAACTGATCCACTGGAGATATCGGCTGGTCCAGTGACATGTCTGATGGTTGCTGAGTTGTTGGAATTCCTTCAGTTTGATTGCTGGGCTGTTGCTGGAAATCACCTGAAATAGATTCCTTGATGACATCCTCAGAGCAAGTGCCATCAGGATACTCAGTTACAGTTTTTGTGACAATATTATTATCTACACGCATGCAAAGAACACGCTTTTTAACATGCCTACCGTCAGGTAATTGCTCATCAAAAATTTCTCCTGTTGGCCTCTGTCCTGGTTCTGCACCAGATGGTTGTTCTATGTCTTTTTGAGGACCAACTGAAGATGCAACTGGGATAGCCTCCTCAATGACATCTGACACCATATCAGATACGTGTTGTTCCAAAGCTGTTGGTGGATGAAGTTCTGCAATTTTTCTCACATTTGTTCGGGAAATAATGCGTTTTTCCCATGTTCCATCCGGCAAATTCTCCTCGAACTCCTCAACTGAAGTTCCGCTCTCGGTATTCGGTGCATACTGATCAGAAACACCAGGTGGCAATTCTAGAATTTCCAATAAAATTTCTCTGCCAACCACTTTATCAGTTTCTAGAACATCTTCAACAACTCCATTTATTACAGTTTCGTCTTTCACAGAAACGAAATGTGTTATTGTTGTGGTTTTTGTGGACACCGCTGTGCCTTCATCTGTTGTTTCTTCTGACTGTCGCACATCTTCTTTCATTTGCAGTTGCCCTTGTATGATATTGTGGAACACTTCAGGTTTTGGTGTTGGTTGGGATGAAACACCAGGCTGTTCTTCTGAATCAATGTGTTCGTCCACGGGTACTTGATCTTGTGCATCATCAGCTGCTTCATAGAAATCTCCTTCAGGTGCCCTATCATGATGAGAAGTCTCATGAGCCTGGGCTTCTATGGGTGTGGCTTCCACTGGTTGTATCATTTCTGATGGTGCCTGTTGCTCTTTGGCAGGTGGTGTCTTCACTTCATACATGACTTGATGATCTACAGTGGAAGCTGTGTCCGGTTTGTATGTGTCATATTCCATTTGGGCCGCTGGAGCAGCTGTCTTTGTGAGGTCCTCTCCAGTGGGAAGTTGTTCGTGGATTTGAGGCTGAACAGGCTGTACAACTTCTTCACCTGGCGAGTCAGCCAGGGCCGCTTGTTCTGGGGCTACGGAGAACTCCTCTGATGGAGCCTGTCCTGCCTGCAACAATGTCTCCCCTGGTGCCAGCTGTTTCTGCTGTGGCTCTCTGAAGGCAAGTTCTTTCTGGTCTAGTTGAGCTCCAATAGCTGACTGCTGGAATGTGGCTTGTTCTGGCTGAATGATTGCTGCCTGGAGGATAGATTCATCTGGAGACTGTTGTTGCTTGTCGTCTCGTGCTTGTCGTCCTGTATCTGAAATTTTTAAAAGGATTCAGTTTTCCTCGTATTGTTAACTCTCTAATGATCTGGCTCCTCTTGTGTCAGTGATGATGTTGATGACTGAGATGACATGATACATGCTCCTTGATGGATTCTAAGCCTATAAAGCATATCTGGCTGTGTTGCTCATGTCATTTATTTCCAAACTGCAGGCAAACATCCATGGTGTTAATCAAGATGGTTACACAAACCAAAGACTTTCAAAAGCCAAATGGTCTTGTCAATGACAAGATTAAAACAGAACCAAAAGAATCAAACAGAAGCAGAAACTGAAGAAATCAAAAAGGTGATTATATTTACTTTAGTAAGCACGAAACCGGTGTACATCAGTGAATATATGGTCCTACGGAACCAGGTCCTTGGTATAACTCCAAGCTGCTCTCAACAGTAAATCACATGCAGTTCTACAAAGCTCTTGCGGTGATTGTAGTGAAGATCCAAACTTGAGAACGTGGCGTGCATTAGCAGACACTAGTAGTAATATTTCTGGCACACCACACTTGCATCCTGAGCAGGTATACCGATAGCAAAAACAAAGAATTTGTTGATCTCATGAACGAAACACACAAACACAAAAGGCACATGCAATCAAAGGTAGCTATGGTTTTGTGTTATTATACAAATAAAGGGAGTCGTGTTGTGCATCATTATTTATTCCATCACTGGTCCAATGACACACATGTCATTACATTAAATTTGACATGTGATGTCATGAAATACAGCAACACAGATAAATGTCAAATCAAACATCAAAGCATGCACAAAGCCATTAGCAAGATTGGCTGTGCCAGGACAAGGTACTTTCTTACACATTTTAAGTGAACACAGTTTGTGAAACTTGTTTAAATTCCCAATCCATCTTTGTGATCTTCCAGTTATGTATTTCAAAACGTTTCATTTCCAACATCTTGAATGTGGATGATGTTGCCTGAGGAACAGTGGTGACCATAATGCACAAAATAATTCCCCTATCATACTGCTCTGTTAGCTCTGTTTTCCAGATCTCCAAAACCCCTTTAACACTGTGGATTATATTCCACTTCTATCCCTTTCTTTCTATATTCAAAACTGTATTCCTTTGTTGCATTTGGTGAGCACAAACCAAGCATACAATTAGAAGTGGGAGGAGGCATTCACTGAGACTGTGGTGTATATAAGTAGGGCATACATTGGGCCAATATATTATGTGGCATGCTGGAAAAAAAAGTGGCGGTTATTATAAGCAGCTGCAATTATGAACAAGTAACAAGCCTGCTCTGATGGCTTGCTGTTTATTACAAGCAACGTGAGTGGCATAAGTACCAAACACATAATTATATACATAGACACAGACACAACAGACATACACGTAGGGATAACTTAGGTATTAATATATCAACACTGGAAATGATTAAATTAAAAAGCACACATTGAAACCTAACACTGAGGCAGATATTGAAATTAAGAAGTCCTCACAAACCAACAAGTTATGAATTAGGTTTAACCAATAGTTCAATATACACATATAATCATGTTAATGATAATTGAGGATATACACAACTGATGTTAATTGGCTTCATTCTATGTCAGAAATATGAATGAAAACAAAGCTTAGGTCCTTAATTTGTAAGAACACATTAGTAGTAGGAAAAAAATTGAAAGAAATATTAATATGATTAATCACACAAACCATTTGCACTGCCCAAATGAATATTTTTCAAAATTATAATGTACATGAAAATTTGTGACTAATTCATTTTTCATGCCATAACGACCAATTATGCATGCATTTTCAAATTAAATCTGTAGTTTCTTGTTCGTTTTCGAAATATGCAACACATGTGCAACACACAGATTAAAAAAAAGTGATAACTATGAAATTCAACATAAAGTTAAGGTTGAATGTTATGTGAATTATTATTATAATGATTGTTAACTCATGCTCAAATACTAAATGCAAGTTTTGATGATAAATTTCTAAATGAATGAATTGTGCTAGATGAAGGACTAATTACACACAACATCGGTGAGAAATGAACACAGAGCCATCATATTTACAGTCAACAGTTTGGACTTATTTCATCAGATAAGTCAGACAATATTTCATCAGATAAACTGATTTTACTTTGAGAATATTTCATGAATCATTTACCATGTACCAAAATGCCAAGTAACTATGACTACTGAAAAACGACAACATAATTTTGCTACAACCCCTAGCTTTTTACTTTATAAATACAAGAAGGCACACTCACGGAGTCTAATAATTTCAATTAATTTTATTATCTTTCAATTAATTTTATTGCATTTTTTTTCAATAATACTAAAATGATGCAAAGGTAACTAGTGTCAATTTGTATCAGAAACCGTAAGTGTTCTTCAAACTATCTACATTAGGACCTCACACACAGGCTTGCTGACTTCCCAAATGTTAGCTGACTCTGACAAAGAAAGAACCAATCAGACAGCAAAACACCGGAGAAGGCCAACGTTGTGTGAGCTCCCGAGTGCCTGTGACCCGCCATCACCACCCACTGCAGATACTAACCTTCATCCTCAGGCTGTGCTACCGTGGCAACCGTATCCGGGGCACTCTCACTAGGCTTGTCCGCAGACGCCGAAATCAGCTGCTCGTGGACCAATCTCGCCACATCTTGGTCTGTAGAGAGATGGGAAATCAAGGTGAATGGATGTTAATATTTAAATCAAATCTAGCATCGACTGATTCCTTCACCATAAAGTATTCATATAATGTACAACACACTATAGATAGGTATATATGATATTTCTGCTGATCTATATCCAAATCTTTCACTTCAATTTCAACTTTTTATTGGGGTAAACAATTTTTGTACCCAATGCCACAGAGATATTCATATTTTACAAGGTGTTATAATAATATACAACAGTGAATATCATATTTTTAAAGCGACATTTTGAAAACGTATAAGTGAAAGAGCAAAGACACTCAAGATACACAGCAAGTACAAACAACGAAAAGAAAACATGTGTCTTATATCTGAAATGGAAGAATTTGTTGTTTGGACGTCCATTTGTAATGAAATGGGGCACCGGTTATTACAGTGTGTGTAATTCTGCATATGTAAACAGATCAGGCTGAATTTGAAAATAATATTTTGTCATTAATTTAAAAAAATTACTGGAAAAAAAAACTCTCAAAGTTTTCTTCACGAAAGTCATAATTCTATTAGTTTTTTTTAGTAAATGAAGGCTGGCTGTCACTTCTCTGGTTATTAAATCTTAAACATTAATAAAAAGATGATATCAGTCTGACCAAAACAGAACTTAATACAGTGACATAAAAATCATATTCACATCAGCTATCTATGATGACAACATACTAATGAAAATATGATTTCACAGACAGAAGATTTAATTGTCAAATAATGAGAACACTGCCTCAGCAAATACATATTACTAAAAAAAAAGTTTGAAAATGTCCAGGCTAGTTACACAAATAACTGCAAAAAAATGTAACCACACGTGGAACAACATTGCCATGGTGACGACCATGTCTACCTTCAGCTCTAGTGGCCGGAGTGATTGTGGTCTTGCGAACAAGTTTCCATTCACTGCCATCCCACACTTCCTCAACCTCATACTCCGGACTCAGGTCTATGTCAGCGCATTGAAAAAGTGGCCAGGACATTCGTTATTGCATGATTTCTCGATCTATGTCAGAGTTTATGTTCTGAGTATACATGTACAATGCATATGTATGTATATAAATAAATATATATCATTGCAACAAAGACATGACATGCATGTACCAGGTAATCAAAATTAAATTGCTGAACATATTGGAGAAAATGTTTTGATCTTCAAAATTCAAGTAATTTATGTATTAATTAATCACTGATATGTAAAATGCTAAGTTTTTCATGCCGTCCTCTTTTAAAAACAAATTCTGTTAATATAACAACTAACCTACTAAAAGCAGGGAAAAAAGTTTGCTTTTTTCAATTATAGCTGCTTTTTTTCATTAATTATTTACAAGTAGTAATGCACATGTTATAATACTGCAGTGATATTTATAAACTGAGCAGGAGCAATATATATTTTTTCAAAAAATATTGATTTTGTTCTTTCACTGCAACTTAACCAATTTAACCAATTTCTGTCAATTCAAAGTTACCTGACGAAATGCAAAAAGTCAATCAAAACACAGCAGTACCATTGATGATATTTCCAAGGACTCCTCGATCGTATTTTTCATTGAAAATATGACCAATGATACGATATCGTCAGTGGCAACTTTCTATAATGTAGTTTGTGATCACATTCAGGTCAGTAAGCACTAAACTTGGGATGTCAATAAGCATAATATATATCGGGATGCTGTCACACAGGGTCTAAGCATAACTGTAACAGCATATAGAACCACCTCTGTTTTGATCGAAACGTGTTTCCTCAAATTCTGGAGGTGTCTGGGGGAATTCCGCTGGAGATTTTGTGCCGTCCATGTACACAAATTTCTCTCCCACTTTGGTGTTCTTGAACATGTACTCTTCAATAAAGCAACATGTACATCGCCTTTAACCTCCTGTCCCACAATACAATGTGATCCTAGCGTCTTCTTTGATGTAATGTCAGTGCTGAAATGTTGTGTGCCTTTCCAAGTGAATTTTGTGAATACATTTGTGCAAATGTAAATGTGTGTGCAGAAGAGATGATGAAATATGAATTTTTGAATTGGTAATATTGGTAAAGCCATGCAGATGATCTGCCATATACATCTCAAACATCTAAATTGGTTATGGTACAAAGGTTGGTAATTGGACACAAAATCATTAAATGATTAATTCGGAAATGGGGTGACATGCACAAGAACAATTTCTTTGTTTTCTAGTCTGCACCAATTTTATTTTCAGTGACAAGGTATGTTCAGGCAGAACATAACTTTGGAGGAGGCACAGAGTGTAGAATCTTTTAGAAGATCATGCACATGCTAAATAAACAATATACAAGTCTAGCAAAAAATATCACGTGAATATGTTGCATGATAAATTTTGTATTTTGCAAACATGAATTCTGGGGATAAGTTTTTCAAAAAAATTTGCTTCAAATATAAACACTTTAGTTTCAAGTCCTTATGCATCTTTGTCAAACAAAGAGTACTCAGAGTTTTGATATACATGTCCATGATATCAGATATGATTACACATGATTACAAGTATTTGATTGCATGGGTATTAGAGTGTGAGATCAAACAAGAGAGGTCGGTGAGCGAGAGCATGAGTGATAGTGCTAATGTTGTTTAGTGTCCTATAGGTTACATGTCTGTACCTTCAGGAGACCCCGGAACCAACTCGTGGCCCTCGGGAGAAGGCGGCGGAGTTTTGGTCCTTGGAGAATCATCGTTGTCATCGAAGGCCTCGTCTGGGAACGAACCAGCCACAACTGCTTTTATTCTATACACTATTGAAATTCGGCTATATTTGGTGTACAGATCTAGTGTGTTTGAGTGATAGTGAATGCATGTATGAATCGATATGGAGTATGATTTTTCTTTTCTGAATTATTCACATGTAGATTATGAGACATAATCCCCATCAAGTGGAAATATTAGTACTGCAGAAATCCAAACACCAAGCAATACAGTAAAAATACAAAAATCATTATTCTCTGTGCATGCAAGGCCATTGATCAGTGCAAGGTAGGCTAAAAGCCTTGCGACAAACAACTTCACTAACAAGGCTCCAAAAATTTACAATAAAATAGAAACTTTGTGCTAAGGCTGACTTATTCTCGTGGGTGCCGAAGCCGACACATGACAGGACGACACAGAGCTAGCTAGCTACCTTTGCCTCCATCGGCAACGTCGTCGTCACGGGCGACTGAGTCCCGACTGGATGAGCTGGAGGAGTATCGTCGGTCATCCATCCCCTGGACCTCGATCCCTTCCACTCGCTCGATGAAATCATCCACGATGTCGGCGCGGCGAGTCTCCGCAACTTGTTCCTCCTCTACGGGGGAGTGTGACTCTATGGGGGAGGGGGGGGGATACAGGGAGAGTGCAGAGGAGAATACTGCTCAGTGGCCATGTACTGAGTATATGCTATATATTCTCATAGACGTGCTGCATGTGATATTGAACAGCGATGGCATGATATATACATGTACAAGCTTTAAACGCAAACCAAGCCAAGCAATCAAAATTAATATTGTTCCATTTTATTAGTGCTAAATGGGCAAATCATAGAAGTATGACCGGTACTTGCATTGTATTTTTTTCAACTTAGAAGGATATTTCAACATTCTGAAATTTTTATATTACATTAACCAGCATCGTCAGAAAATCGAACAAACTTTGTAGATCTTATTGATAGAATATAGATTTACCAAAAGAAACCATCTATATCAAATGAACAGTTTAAACTACACATTAAGTCATCCAACAACTTGTACTTAACATAATAGATGGCATGCAAATATCACAATTGTGTGGTTATAATATATATCTGGATTCATTGAAGACAGCTGGAATACATAACTGTCTTTCTAATTTTTTGCTGAATCCTAGAACGTTTTTGCAATTAAGACATTGCAACATTTCCAGACTGATTTCAAGTTGAACACTTAAGCATAAGCAGAAGGTGGGGTTAGTATTCTATGACAGTTAGACATGAGAAAACTTAATGACACAATGAAATTTGTTGATGTTCAAATATATAGAAATTCTACTTACACCACTAAATAAATGGCTGAATATATTCAAATGAAGATTTAAGATTGGAAAAAATGAGATGTGCACAGTTGACAAAATATGTAAATTTGTGTTCATAAGAAATAAATCTTGGCGAGAAATATGAATGATGAAAATGAAGAGAGGGTAAACATGCAAAATCTATGCCACAATCAGGAACTGAAGTGAGGGAAATCAGTCGAACAGTGACAACATCATAGCCGCAACATGACACAACCGTGCCATGTTGTCATGACGACGAAGCGGTACCTGGGCGTTGAGGAATCTCGTAAGTTTCTGTGTCATCTATCTGAGTTTCAAGTTGTTGAGCCAACAAAGCAAATGCATCCTGCTTGTCTCGTTTGGTATCTTCATCATCTTCAGCTGTCGGTGATTTGATAACGCCATGACGATCATCAACAACCGGTCTGATGTAATCATCATCGTCATCGTCGTCTTGGTAACGTGATTCATCATGAGGAGCTGTGGGTGCTATAGGCAACCAGGCAACAAGCATGTCAGGGTTACATGGTGTACAGGTAAAAACACACTTCAAACCATGAGCTGGGATACAAAAGTCTCACTCAACTTGCTTGCAACCTCAAACAATTAGGTACATTAATCATGTTAATGTATTATAAGCTTGATAAATAGAAGCTCAATGTCAATGCAATTAGCATATAAAAGCATAGGCCTATCAGTCAATGAGGTTTTTTCTTTGCTTATTCAAACCAGCGCAGACAACTATCAACAGGGTCAACAAAGGTGCAAAATTCCATAACAAGTACAGGAAACTTCCGGATGATGCGGGCAATGAACATGACCGATGAACGAAAACTTAACAGAATGATGTCATGACTATGATGAATGGCAGAAGGATGATATTTTGTTTGGTTTCATGTCCACTATGTTTATAAAGTGAGCCAAGAAGCAGAATGTATGCAGTTGCATTATGTAAGCATGTACGCTAATCAATGCAATGACAAAACATTGCATGTATATACAGTGGATATGATGATATATACACTATAACTACACATTACCATGATTACCCACATGTACAGGTTTATTACACCAACTATTATACCATTATAGAAACCACAGTTTACAGAAAAATAGTTTCAAATTTAATGCTAATAGAAAACATGTTAATTGAAACCACAGCAATTCTACTTCAGTACAAGGAAGAAATTTCTCTAATTACTTCTTTCCAATAATTTCTGAGCTACAGATCTTGAGAAGGACTAACATCGAGTAACTCACCGACACGGTCCTTGTCTCCTGGGCGCTCTATGGTGAGCGAGCCCGTCTCACTTCCGGTCTCCCCCGCAGATTCTGCCTCCTGGTGGCAGAAAACACGACTAACATTAGCATAAGGCGAATGGTTACTTAGAGTTGGTACATGTATGTACATGCAGATTCAC
Source organism: Terebella lapidaria (assembly GCA_949152475.1). Classification (NCBI taxonomy): domain Eukaryota; kingdom Metazoa; phylum Annelida; class Polychaeta; order Terebellida; family Terebellidae; genus Terebella; species Terebella lapidaria. Next base: position 78,824,476 of record OX424555.1, read on the forward strand.
TTTACACAGTACGACAGCCATTTCTGGTGGTGTTGATGTTCATATCATCAGGCCCGACTAAAATAGACAGGATCCAGTTCTTGTTTTTCAATGACAAAAAATGTGTACTACATTTTTGCTGAAAATTTGATTGTGTATAGTTATTTTTTCATACACACTATATTCTTGCACAGAATCTTCAATCTGTAGAATAAATTTTCTGCTTTAGATGTGACAAAATTTTACCTACTGCGAAATACAATTTGTTTCAGACTTATTGTTCTGCCAAATAGGTATTCCATGGCAAATCATTTTGAAAATGTTGAAACAACCGCAAAACAGAAAGCCTTTCCTATGAAAATTGTACAGGATTTAAATTCTCTATAGATTATGGATACTACCAGGGTATGGAATAAAATGGAAGACATAACATTATTCCTCATGAATAATAAACATGTGTTTTTGATGAAAATAAGCTTCTCTCTAATGCTAAAGGACCAGATAATTATCTACCTACATGGAATTGAAAGTATATAACATGAATGCCCGCAAAAAATTAGCTTTACATAACATGTAGTTAGTCTGTTCAAAAGCAAAAAAGGCAAATAAATCAAGTTGGGAAATATAAATTTCTGAGAAACAATATCATCATGGAGAAGCTAGATTTGACTACAGATATACACCCTACGTATTCGGGTTTAGATTTATAGTCCATGGATGCTACTAAAACACAACAAAACAATATCGGATCAAAGCATCACAGATAAATCTACACATGCACACTGTGTCTGAATCTAATTTGATGGGCATCAATTAATGTACGCTAATTAGAAAACCTCACCTGAAACTCTTGATGAGCCTAATTTACACCAAACGAAAAATGCGATGTGCAGAGAGAAAGAAAATGTTGCAGTGATACATAGAATTTGGCTTTTTTTTTCAAACATAATTCTTCCTAAGACATTCTGTACAAATTCTTAAGACATAAAGCACACACACACTTTCGGACTAGTTTAATGACCACACATTTTGAACTATGTACAAGCATACAGATGGTGTAATCACTAACATATATGACAGACTTAATCTAATGATCTTTTCACACAGGGACGAATAAAGCCCTACACATTAATGGCAACAAGAATGAAATCTTGCAGTCACAGTAATTTATACTAAATAATTCACACACAGTTACTGAGTAAATACACAAAGGCGGTTACTCCATGTTTCAGTAGTATAATTACATTTATCGCCCACAACTGAATTTCTAACCATAACCTTCCCCTAATTGTTTATTTTCCTCGAGCATGTAGGACTACATTGTACATCGGGATGGAAACAAGCTACGCCTGGACCGCTTTAACTGACTCTAGCAATCATCATTCATAAATATGTCACACACTGCCATCATACTCAGTAAGACTGCAGTCAGTGTGCACTTTTGAGTTCTGCCATTGGTATACAGGTATCTGCAGTCAATCATCCAAATATCAAACAAATTTGTATACACCCTTTGGCATACTGAAACTAGCATATGTACATGTTGTGTACAGACTGAAGTAGAATTGCTTATTTTCAGCAATTGTGTGATAGAATATTCACATTTTTAGGATTATGAAGTATTTTTTGTACAACAATGTGTACAGAATTTACATACAAATAGTTCGCAAATAATACTAATAAAACTTTAACAAAATGAACAACAACAAAATGGAATAAAGCACATCACCAGACTTCTCGAACAAGACTAAAAGTACACTAGAGTTGCATTCATCCAACTTTCCAAGATTCCCTATAACTGCATACCGGTAGGTAGTCTTTTCAAATTTTGATAATGGTAACTTTTGAACTATGGGCGATGCAACATGTATGAAGTCCCATAAACCAAAATTTGAACTTAACGAAATAACCAAACGATGACTTTCAACAAAGGTCTAAATTGATTTAATGCAAACAATGTTGATTTGGAAAAGTAAATCTGATGGTCAGTGGAGGCTTCACACAAAATCCAGTTGTGAAGGCAGTTATTGGCAGGGTTTATGGATACAGACACTGTGATCACAGATCAGAAAAAAACTCTTGTTTATCCAAAGCCTGTACGGAAATAGTTCTTCCCTACATATTGCCTATGATAATGACCACACTAAATATCCTTTCTGTCTTATCTGACGTCAGGAAATCTACCACATTCAATACAAACCCATCCCTAATAGTATATCTTATAGTCATGTGAATATGCACATACATGTACATATATGTTATTAGCTACATGTATCTACCATGCCCTTACATTTAAGTACATGTTGTGAGGGGTTTATCTGGGATGTGTGGAAGACTGGTAATATAGATGTTCATTTTATACTGACGCAGTACGCACCTTCATGAGATCATGCTCATCATAGTGCACATCCAGAGAGAAGTCTCTCTTCAAGGAGGCATCTCTTGAAGGCCCTAGCTCCTCCTTCAAGTCTTCGAAAGCTGACAATTACACAAACCACTTTCAGGTCATCGAGGTGATTAGACAGATATAACTGAATATACAAATCACAAGCGAGTACATTTACCATTTTCAAATGACTGATAAAAGAGACTTTCAGGATATGAATTTTAGTCTTTGCTCAGTACTAGATCTTCGAATGACCCAGACAGTGCTGTTAGCTACCATGGCACCCTGACTGACCTCTGCCGGTGCTGTCGAGCTGTGTCTTTGCGACTTGCACCTCATTCATGTCTGTCACAGCCTCGATGTTGTACATACACTTGCGGATCACGTCCTCGCGACCGATCTTCTTGAGACCTCGCTCCAACTCGTTACCTGAGGGAACAACAGGCAACAGTGTGATTATGCAGGAAGATTTCGAAATGAATACACATCAATGGTAATTTAACATCAGTTTAACATCAGTTTCTCAAACCATTTGAACACCAGCTAACCACTTGTCACTTGGTGCAGCATGACAAGGGCCTGCTCGCTGGGGTAGGTGTACTCTGACCCCCCCCCCCCCCCCATGCCCCACCCTGACTTACCAGTGGCACGGCCGCCGTTCTTCTGTACCCAGAGGTGCAGCATGACAAGGGCCTGCTCGCTGGGGTAGGTGTACTCTGACCCCCCCCCCCCCCCATGCCCCACCCTGACTTACCAGTGGCATGGCCGGCGTTCTTCTGTACCCAGAGGTGCAGCATGACAAGGGCCTGCTTGCTGGGGTAGGTGTACTCTGACCTCCCCACACGCCCCACCCTGACTCACCAGTGGCACGGCCGCCGTTCTTCTGTACCCAGAGGTGCAGCATGACAAGGGCCTGCTCGCTGGGGTAGGTGTACTCTGTCCCCCCACACGCCCCACCCTGACTTACCAGTGGCACGGCCGCCGTTCTGTACCCAGAGGTGCAGCATGACAAAGGGCCCGCTCGCTGGGGTAGGTGTACTCTGACCTCCCCACACGCCCCACCCTGACTTACCAGTGGCATGGCCGCCGTTCTTCTGTACCCAGAGATGCAGCATGACCAGGGCCTGCTCGCTGGGGTAGGTGTACTCTGACTGGATCTTGGTGATCTCGTCCTCGGTGATGTTGAGTTGTCGACCAAGGGCCACCCAGTCACCCTTGAGTTCCTCGGCGATGTCAGTCAGCCGCAGCTCTGCCTTGCTGATTGAGTCGTCTGCTGCACAACAACGAGCAAGAAGGCAGATTAACAAGAAGTCACTACTCCGAGAAAATCATGCACAAACTATATTCCATTTACGATGATGAACTATGACAGTGAATATTGTATATATAGGTATGGAATACAGGTAACGCTGGATAGTATGGACTTACTCGATGATCCCCATCGCATGGCGTTATATTTGTCTTCTAGTTCTGAGTGATCAATTCCATCTATTTGCGTGTCACCCTGAAAGAAAGAAAATTTACAAATATCCATCTAGATAATTGAATCACTTCAGTTTTCATCAAATACATGCATGTCAGTTACCTTATTAAATATGACTGTGATTTATTTTAAGACTCAAACTGTGCTCACCTTGGGGTAGTCTGGCAGTGTGATGTTGAGATTACAGATCGGCTGTTGTGAAGCTTCGCCTCGTGCGACCTTCTGTTCCCGCATGAAGGCTATTCGTCCCACTGGGTCCGAGTTGGAATCCCGTATTCGAACAATAAATGGCAATCGGTTTTCTCTAAATGCATGGAAAATAATTGAGAGTTGTTCACCGGACTTGGTAACTGGTAGGAGGTTGCCTGCCATCTCGATGTACTGAGGCTTACCCTCGAGCACCTGTGGGACAGAAATAAGATTTGTTACGATGGTTACAAATGTCAGGGCTACAAAAGTTAGGTTCAATGTTAACAGTAAGTGATAAAGCATAAGTCAGACATTATCTGCTAAATCAGACATTATGTACACGATGTCAAGTCTTCAGTTACCTCTACATCTCGACTTCGGGCGACTTCTGTGAAATGTTCCTGTGTTTCTAAAGTTTTGTCCATCTTGTCGTCTGTCATACAGAACACTCGTAAGCGCGCTTCTAGCGGATCGTGACGCTTGCCGAACACTACAAACTTGGACATGAAGGGCACAGCAATGGCTTCTTTGTAGAGTTCTGAGGCCATCTTCGCACAGTTGGGTACATTCTGACAATCCATTAACCAAAATCTGAAACAAAAATTATCTTCAAATAAATTTAATTCATCTTCTTCAAATAATACTTTTTCTATATCTTCATGTTATTGAGGAAATAAGAGATCAATTTTTCTGTCAGTATCCTATCAATAAGAGTATATGCAGGAGACCCACCTTGCTGATACAGTAGTGGTGAACGATACACAGTCATTAATGAACGTAAGCACAGTGGTTCCAGTGATGTCTTCCCATTGTGCTGGGGCTGTCGTTCCTGTAACCATAGCAACAACAAAGTCAGTACAGAAGTCATGACCAGAGTCAGAGACCTAGCTCCAGAGCTGTTTATACCACAGAGCTCTATAGTACTGGTTAAATGTGGTTAGTGAGAATGTCTGTGGATTATGATGACCATGTTGGCACTATGTACATGTACAGGTAACAAATTTGATCAGATCAATAACGAAAGCAAGATCAAGGAAGTTACAGCTCAGGATAGCTACAAGACTGTTAGTAGCAATGTTTTTGTCACCAGTTTGAGTAATAATTAAGATATAAGAACTGAATGAACAAACCATGATTTCTTCAATTTACGTAATTTAATGACGGATGCTCACAAACAAAACTGTTTACAATAACAATACATTGTCCAGTTCATAATTGTGCAACAATGTATCAACCCAGGGACAGAAATTGATGTGTTGACAACAATACCGGATACAAGCCGTGCACTAGAATAGAATAATGGAAGCAAGACACCGATCTTTGTAAAAATGTAGAGAAATCACATGCTGAAAAAGATGAATATTTGCAATCAAATGGCATGAATATAAACAAAGCTTTGACAAAAATTGATCCTAATGGTTAAATTGTATCATCCTGCTTCTCAATATTCCAAAATATGTCCCTGTATTTGCATTACAACACAAAAATGAAAACAAACAGCCACAGAAGAATAATATGGAAGGCTTCTAAATTTTTATTACTTATTATACAGTGTTATAAGACTTGTCTTTCCAGGATCTTCCAATATTCCCAAAATCCGAGTTAAGTATCGCAAATGCACGGCTGTTTGCTTTCATGTAATATTACATATCAGTGACATGTGGATGAAAAGAACAAGGTGAACACAAACACAGACGACAGGCAACATGCTGCTTGAATCAGTCTTGGGAACTGACTCCACAGACCATACGCAGACAAGCCTAAGTAACAACATTGAGATCATCCAGTGTAGATTCTTTCCAGCAAATGGAAATCCGAACAGTGTAGTGGCCTTGCCTAATTACAAATGCGCATAAAATCGGATATAATTTTCAAGCAGCCAATCAGAGGACAGGAGAAGCCATCAACTGAATACATCGATGGAAAAAGGCAGATACCACAACTTATTACATAATATTATAATATATACATGGCTTAAGACTGAAAATAAGAGACACAGACAAGGTTTGTGAATGAACAGCCGTTCAGCAATAAGCGAATTGCCAATTTGACAAAGTTTAGGCTTTGACTAGCTTCTTCATGAAGTTGATTCTTTGTACAGTTTTAAATACTGTTAGTAATGGCTGCTGATTTGAATACGTTCTGTCATGCATCTTTGTACATGTATTAGTTTTCTGCAGTGATCCGCAAGACGCCAAGGTTATTAACTGCATGAAGAAACCGTTGGAAGCGCCACCAAGTGGTCAATCTACAAACTACCTTTGCTGATACTGGGGGGATTTTCTGGACTTGATGCATCTCCGTTGAAGTATGCGAAGTTGTCAAGGCCTGAAGTGTGCAAAAGGGAGATGGAAAAGGGAAAATATCAGAAGTTAGTCAAAATCCATCACTCAGGGTACCGCAATTGTTAGTAACTCGATTGCGTTAGAAACATACAGCCACAAAATGAAATTTGGAGTTTCGCTTGACCGGCATTATTCTTATTTTCAATCAAGCCATGTATGTATGTGTTATCTTCCCCTGCAACAGAAATACTGAAATAGAAAGACTGCCAAGGTGTTTTTATGTGTGAATTAGTTGTTTGTGTAAGAAGCAAGGCTGGTTCAAGGTCATGGACACACTGGCTGATCTCTAATGGTAACCATAGTAACAGAGGTCAAACACAAAACAATGACAGGTTACATTAACATGTAGCACAGGGTTCTAACTAGTTGTACCTTAATATACATGTACACAGCTCATGTGGTGATACTCATATATACTTCTATATTTCAGTGAAACCTTTCCCACATTTTTTTTAAATATTTTTTTTCAAATATATTTCTCCCTTTAAAATTTCATGAGCATAAATCTATATCTGCAAGTTGAATTTCTTTCTCAAAGTTTATTTTTGCCAACTTTTTCAATCCAAATCCAAATTAGAAATGGTGAAACAATGATTACTTTCTGAGGCAACTTCAAAAAATTTCCCCATAATTGGGGCCCCAACAGTCATTTGTGCGCAAAAGTAAAATTTTGAACTGAAAACATATCTTTCCGAGTCAGAGTAGACAACAGACAGCTATAAATATAAATACATACTGTATGCACAAAAGCGAACAAGACAAGAAAGTGATTGTGAAAAATTAGCCCAAAGGCTAAGATAGGTTACCGGACAATTTTGGTTTGGCCATGGCAGCATTGGCAGGTAACAGACCTTGAGATTTACCAATCAAGGTTCGCAGTGTAAACATATGACCTTGGGATTTACCAATCAAGGTCATCCGTATGAACTTCGATGTAACCATTACATGTATGTGTGCGGCATTTGATATTCTATATGTTGGGTGGAGTCGTTTAGGCCGCTCAGGTCAATTTACACATTCCAAGTCAGACATTTGGCACTCAAGGTCATCTGACGTCAAGTTCAAGGTCATCATTAGTTGTGCCATATATGTCTTCCTATATGTTCATAATGCAAACAGGAGCTCTATCTGCAAGCATTTCATCTACAAAGGCAAATCTGGGCATTTTTTGACCCCAAAATGGCTGTTTTGACCTTTCAAGGTCATCGAAGGTCAAATTCAAGGTCACCACACAAGTCGCCATATATGACTTCCGATTTGAAAGTGCCAATTTCTAAGCTCTATCTTCAAGCGTTCTATGAGTACAGTCCTGACAGCTCCCATTATGAAGAAAAAAATGCCGAAAATTTTCTAAGTCCAAAATTTTTTTCAAAGGGTGAAAATTTTTTTTTGCCTAGAAATGGCCCAAAATGGATAGTAATGTTATTTGGGGCGAAAAATTTTTTTTTCGCCGACTCGTCAAAAATTCAAAATGGCCGCCACACTGAGATCGGCGATTCAAGGGCAACAAAACTTATACACGTCGCAGAGGTATATAAGAGGAATCTTTTTAAGCAAAAATCTCAAAACTGATCAGAGAGTTTTTGAGAAAATACAGACCAGGTGCAAATTTGAGCGTTTTTCGACCCAAAAATGGCTGTTTTGACCTTTCAAGGTCATCCAAGGTCAAATTCAAGGTCACCACACAAGTCGCCATATATGACTTCCCATTTGAAAGTGCCAATTTCTAAGCTCTATCTTCAAGCGTTCTATGAGTACAGTCCGGACAGCTCCCATTATGAAGGGCAAAAGTGCCGAAAATTTTCTAAGTCCAAAATTTTTTTCAAAGGGTGAAAATTTTTTTTTGCTCTAGAAATGGCCCAAAATGGATAGTAATGCGATCTGGGGCGAAAATATTTTTTTTCGCCGACCCGCCAAAAATTCAAAATGGCCGCCACACGAAAACCGGCAGATTTAGGGCAACCAAACTTATACATATCACAGAGGTATATGAGGGGAATCTTTTGAAACCAAAAACTCAAAACTGATCAGACAGTTTTTGAGAAAATGGCCGTCAAAGTCCAAAATTGAGCGTTTTTCGACAAAAACGGCCGCCATTTTGAAAAAAATGCGAAAATCAAAAAACAAAAAAATACCTCCTTCTCAAAATATTTTTAGGCATTTTTGTGCAAAATTTCAGAAAGATTCGATCGTTAACTTTAAAGATAAAAATGTTAACGCCGGACGGACGGACGGACGGACGGACGGACGGACGGACGACGGACGCAACGCCATGCCAATAGGTTATCGGACCAAAGGTCCGGTAACCTAAAAAGTCAGTACTTTTACCTATAAAGACCACACGAACGTACGTCAGGAGTGTAACAATACAAATCAATAGCAAAAATTAGGGACAGCCACTGGTCTTCATAACACTACTTTTACTGCGATATGTTCAGGATCGCTGTGCACAAGTTAACTGAAATGAACCAAAGAGGGTCAGACATTTGTAGCTGAGCTTTGCTGATTAGATGATTCTTTTAAATAGCATAAATCGAATTAGCATAACACAGAAAATTACGACTGTATCAATAAATTTCCCTGTAGTTCTGAGCACATTCTCAAGCATAATTTGTAACATTATTTCCCTAAAATAGGATATTATCTACTTGCTGCACTAATTATATCCTGGTGTATATTTCACACTATATTGTAGTTCATACCACTCGAAATTTTTTCTACCTTCAGTGCATGACCTTTTGTTATGATAATACTACACATATTCTGTCACATATTCTGTCTTGAAGTTAAATTTACCGGCACTTAGGTTTAACAATACATACCATGTCTATATTGATACGACATGCATATTCAGAAGGAACATCTAATATGCTACTGCCTATCTATGTTCAGTTAATTCCAGTGGGGCTTTAGTTTTAACTGTATCCATCTACCTTTATTTGTTTTCATTTTTAGACTGTTATATATTTGCTACACACACAAACACTGCAGAAATATAAAGTATACACAATACATCATGTACAAATACTGAAATACCTTCGAAACAAGTGAATATACCATAGCCAACAAAACACAGAAATTTTAATATTTACTTGTGTGTGATTTTCTGTGAATTTATTCAGATACTTTCTACATATTTGAAGAATAAGCATATACAATACCGGCTGCAGTACATTGAAGCAGAAAATGCAGGAAACAAAATTTAGAAGATTTAAACCCGTCCCACATCTATGTCCCACAGTACCAGCCTTTGACTCTACTTGTAGTGAAGCAGTTGAGTGGGAGACCCCACCCACAGGCCACTTACCCGTGATGCTACACAGCAAGCGCAGGGTCGGCGTCGAGTCTCCACCCTTGTCGTACTGGTTGATCATGCCCTTCTGAGACGCCTTGGGTAGTGGGATCGTCAGGGTGATTGGCTTGTGGAATTTACGTCTGCGTGGCTCCACGGTTACTATGGGACTCACTGCCACTCGGTTGCCTAGCAACTTAGACACGACCTCCGGCTGGATGGGCTGTGCCTGTCAATCACAAATTTCAAAATTCATCAGAAATGCACAAAATACGAGCAAAGTGTTACTACATTTACAGTGATTGCTGTGAGAGAGAAATGCTACAATACTGGGCCAACCAGTCGCATATGCTGGCAGTGTACATGTTGTTCAGACCTGGAGGCCGACTTTGATCTTCTTGGTGAGTGAGCCCTCTGGGAACACAGCCTGGACCTGGGGCACCACAGTGGAGCTCAGCATTCCGCCCTCGGGGCCGATGGTGTTGCTCTCCTGGCGGATACGTGTCACGATGGCGAAGTACTGTGGGAAGTCCGACGTCAGGATCCGTGTGATCCGCTTGTGGTACAGCTCCTCCGCGCTCTCCAGGTCTGGAAGGTTTGAGGGGAAGATTGTGAGGTTAGATAAGATCTGCATGAGGAACTGATGGTACTCAATCTGTACTCATCTGAGACGTTGTTTTCTGCTCATGCATTGCCTGCATTCTCCTTTTCGGAGTCTAATTAGCTGTTGTGTCAGGGTCGAATCACATTCAGTCGCCAAAAGAGGCAAGGGGAATTGAGGCTGGGCAAATACTGATTAGGAACATGAAATTTAGGCCAATACGCAATCTGTTGAGCTCACACAAATTGTGGACTATGAACACCATAACGAGCAACAACAATGTATAACTTAGGACACTACCAGTGGCGAAGCTTTAACAGGACCTGGTATTGTGCTTGATAATTGTCAGGAAATTCCTATGCAACTGTTCTATATAAGCAATGGGAAACACTTCAAACAAAAATTAGAAAATATTACAAAACATAACTAATATCAAAAATATAAACATGGAAAAAAGCAAACATATTGTTGAAAATTTCCAAAATGAAAACATACAAAAAATGTCATCACACACAATTATTTTTCCATAATTGTTTTTTTTTTTCGTTATTAATCTTCTCCAAATAACCTTGGTTAACAAATCTTATACTTTGAATTAAGTAATTATATAAATCTGATGCAAAATACACTCAAAATGCATGCAGTTTTTCAGTTTGACTTGCCCAGTGGTTAGCAAATATACATTACAGATGTGCACCGATTCCTGAGAGATCTAATTAATTAACACATAACAAAATCACCCACAGTGTGCATTATTTTGTACAGTGCTCTGTTATTACATTAGTAGTGATTTTGTACAGTCGACATTGAGTGAAACCCAAACAAAAGTGCAAACTAGAAAAGCAGGAGTGCCTACCAAAAGCAAGAGCCACCTCATCTGTACAAACTGTGGACACAACTAGACATGTACAAGGCGGACCTTAACAACAATACGGTCTTAACAACAACTGAATGCATAAGCCAGGCAAAAGCATCATAGAGGAATTCGTCAAGTTATTTATATGATTGGGTAAATGTACCAACCATACCAATCTCAAACAAAGCTGATAAAGATTGACAAATGAATAGAATGGTAGCTAGGAAAGATATCTAATTGAACCTGAATTCTATATTTTGCTGTTACATTCAGAAGGTAACTTTTAAATGGCTTTTAGAATGACTAATCAACGAATTTCCTTGAAAAATCAATGTCTTTTTGAAAGAAAGTTGTTCAATTAATTGACCAAACTATTGAAATTGGGTAAGTTTGTTTCATTAATTAAACAGATTACACTTGTTTAGTGAGCAACAACAGAAAGGTATTAGATGTTTTTTAATCATTCAAGCTCAGATTGTAGTTTTTCATTGATTAAAAGAAACCACAATCACTGCATGACTATTTGATGACGGTGAACTGACCGAAAAAAAGATGGGGGCATTATTTGGAGAGTGGCATTTGTTACACAATGAAAGATGGAATTTACCTATCAAACATGATAAATGAGCTGAGTGATGTGATCAACCCACACACACAACAGAATGAAATGTTATATACAAATCAACACGTTCACATTGTTACTGTCACAAGATGTTACATTTGACATTGAATTATATTTACAAAGGATTATTGTACACAAAGGTCAGCTAATCACTTTTAATTGTCCACCCTTGAATTGGTGGAGAATTAAATCAACGAAGGGCAAGAAAAACTGCATGCCACATACCACGCATGCCCAAAGATCGTAATCACCTTCACCTTCAAAACTCCCATTCAATGCCTCATGAATAGCGTCCTCAGACGCCTCCATTGTGTGCTCCCTCCACGTCTCGCCGTTGTCACTGCGCAGAATGACCACCTCTCTCTCTTTGCCCCGCAGGGACGCAAAGTGTGGAACCTCGATAATCACCGGCCTACAAGGTACGTGATGATATAGACTTGAGATTTTGACAGTGCATGAATCACAAAGAATAGACTCAACTATTAAGAGTATCAATAACCTGACACAGAAGTGGAAACTCCAAGAGATTGTTTCATTTTCAAGATATACTTTCCCATACCCTTGGAACTTGGCGCCGTTGGGGCCCATCTCGAGCACCCTGCTGGCGAGGGCCTCGCCCTCCATGAGGGGCGGAGGGTGGACCAGCTTCTCCCGCTTGACCAGCTTACAGGTGACGCGTGTCGGGGCGCAGGCCTTGCCCGGCGGCACAATGATTCGGACGCCAGAGTGACGACAGCCGCGCATCGCTCCGCCACGCGCGTCCACCATGAAACTCACCAGGAAGCTGTATGGAGGGAAGTTCAGGGGTCATCAGGGAGCCGACTAGTGATAAAGTGGTGTGATTTAAGAGCAGGGTATGTACATGTCAAACTACATAGCCACACCATGGTATAATGCATGCAATGTTACAAGGTATATTTTCCTTTAGTATTTTTTGGAATAAAATGCATGATAAGGCATTGGGGAAATGTACAAATCAAGCAGGATACAGGATGTAATTTCTACTCATTCAGATCTACATCATTTTACGTGATCTACAGCTAATCCAGAGTCTATGTGAAATCAATAGTGCACTTGAACACTGAAATGTTCAAATAGATTTTTTCTCTTTTCATTTTGGACAATACAACAAAATTTGCAGTCATTGACTTGCTCATGCACAATACAGTGAGAACAGAATCATGGAGAAAGTTGCAAAGAAGAAAAACAATCTGATTTTACAATTCTTACAGGATATGCTACTGTGTACAAAATCTTGAAAAGCATCTACCATGAGAAGTCTAGAACAATCCCAAGAACATGAAGTACATGTAATGTACTACGCAAAACTATGTGATGATGATAAAAAATCAGATGTGACACAACATGTAGATTCCTATCTACATTTCATAGAATCTATGTGAAATCATGAAGGTGAATAATATAACTGTTTCAAATAGACTATCAATGTGTCGCAATATGAACATATGTATTATATGTCCAAGACTCCAACTTATCACTGCTCCAAATCACTGCTCCAACTTTTACCACTGCTTCTATTTTTGCGAGTTACTATCTATGTAGACAAAATAACTGGAAGTTGGACTTGTGACATTATAAATCAAAATTATAGATAAGAAGACATCTAGCATGCATGACATTTACCTTTTCCATTTTAGTTTGCTATAAGCAGAGATGGGAAACAGGGCACAGAAAAGCAGTTATAACCAGTTTGTCAGTGAAGTACACACATTTACCTTAGTTATTGTATGAAATCACACTTATTTTACCAAGGCATGTGATTAAATGCTGTTAAATATTGTTGAGAAGCAGGCATACAGGCAGGTAGATATGTTAAGTCTTCGAGAATCAAGCATTCTGGGTTAATACAGTCAGTGAGTACTAATTATTAGCCGTGTCCCACGAGTTATGTTCTCGATGTTAGAATAACAATAACTCTATCAATAACATTAGTTTGTAAAACACTTATGCATCACAGGTATGTACCTTCCTATGGGCCTACAAATTACAGTTTGTACAATATTATTAATAGAAAATAATATAAGAAAAAATATAGTACAGCCAAATCTATGCTCATCAGCAATATGCAATGAATTTTTTTTTCTTTTGATGTATTTATTTATGCATAAAATATATGGTACATTGTATATACATTACATGTACATATACACATTCTGGTACACATAGTATAAAATATAAAGCCAAGATGTACAAATACTGCGTTATCAGGTGACTACATACCCGGAGTAGACAGGGTGTCTGTCTATGGCGATGTTGTCCGGGTCATAGCTGGATGCGAAAGACACTCCGCTCATAGAGTCGTACATGGGACCTCGCGAGTCCTCGGACATCGTCTTTGTCGGGTACTGTGCGTACGTCTGCGGAGCCGCCGCCGACATCAGCTTCTCCTCCTGTCAAAGGTCAACGGGGTCAAGGTCAAGGTCGAGGCTTCAGGGTGCGTACATGTATGTGATATATATAGAACTGTTGCTGGAGCTAGCAAATGGTCACCCAATTTTTAACAGAATTTAATTGCTAGAGTAATGAATTACATTGAATATATCATTATAATTTATCACACAGAAATTTCTCTTATGATAAAATATAACTGGATTATTAACCTCTTACAGAATAAGTTTGGCAATATAATATTTTAATTTATAATATATAAATTTTACCTTCCAGGACAATTATTGTGGTTAAGAATACATTTTATACTAAATATCTGTCCATGTGTGTAAGCATTCACCAGGTTAGTAATTTGATGATGTTACATCCTACATGTACGTTTTGTACATGTACATGTTTTTGATGAACTTTGGGATAAATCAGGCATACCAGGAACAATAAATTCAATGATCAACAAAATTCCCATCATAAATACTAGACGTCAAGGCCTAAAGATGCCTTGGAGGCATTTCGGTGTGATGATTATTTATAATATATACTAGATATCGACGAAAAAGAAAAATGCCGACTTGGCAAAAAAAATTCGGGTCAAGGTCAAAGTTCATCCATAATACCAATTAGACATGTTTGTCTAGGGCGACGAGTCCAAAAATAACGTCCGTTTCGCTCTACGAAGCATCGTTTCCGAGATATCGACGAAAACGAGAAATGCCGACTCGGCAAAAAAATTTCGGGTCAAGGTCAAAGTTCATCCATAATACCCATTAGACATGTTTGTCTAGGGCGACGAGTCCGAAAATAACATCCGTTTCGCTCTACGACACACCGTTTCCAAGATATCGACGAAACCGAAAAATGCCGACTCGGCCAAAAAATTTTGGGTCAAGGTCAAAGTTCATCCATAATACCCTTAAGACATGTTTGTCTAGGGCGACGAGTCCGAAAATAACGTCCGTTTCGCTCTACGAAGCACCGTTTCCGAGATATCGACGAAAACGAAAAATGCCGACTCGGCAAAAAAATTTCGGGTCAAGGTCAAAGTTCATCCATAATACCCCTCAGACATGTTTGTCTAGGGAGACGAGTCCGAAAATAACGTCCGTTTCGCTCTACGAAGCACCGTTTCCGAGATATCGACGAAAACGAAAAATGCCGACTCGGCAAAAAAATTCAAGGTCAAGGTCAAAGTTCATCCATAATACCCCTCAGACATGTTTGTCTAGGGAGACGAGTCCGAAAATAACGTCCGTTTCGCTCTACGACGCACCGTTTCCGAGATATCGACGAAAACGAAAAATGCCGACTCGGCAAAAAATTTTCGGGTCAAGGTCAAAGTTCATCCATGATACCCCTCAGACATGTTTGTCTAGGGCGACGAGTCCGAAAATATTGTCCGTTTCGCTCTACGACACACCGTTTCCGAGATATCGACGAAAACGAAAAATGCCGACTCGGCAAAAAAATTTCGGGTCAAGGTCAAAGTTCATCAATAATACCCCTTAAACATGTTAGTCTAGGGCGACGAGTCTGAAAATAACGTCCGTTTCGCTCTACGACACACCGTTCCCGAGATATCGACGAAAACGAAAAATGCCGACTCGGCAAAAAAAAATTGGGTCAAGGTCAATCTTCATCCATAATACCCCTTAGACATGTTTGTCTAAGACGACGATTCCGAAAATAACGTCCGTTTCGCTCTACGAAGCACCGTTTCCGAGATATCGACGAAAACGAAAAATGCCGACTCGGCAAAAAAATTTCGGGTCAAGGTCAAAGTTCATCCATAATACCCCTTAGACATGTTTGTCTAGGGCGACGAGTCCGAAAATAACGTCCGTTTCGCTCTACGACACACCGTTTCCGAGATATCGACGAGAACGAAAAATGCCGACTCGGCAAAAAAATTCAACGTCAAGGTCAAAGTTCATCCATAATACCCTTTAGACATGTTAGTCTAGGGCGGCGAGTCTGAAAATAACGTCCGTTTCGCTCTACGACGCACCGTTTCCGAGATATCGGCGAAAACGAAAAATGCCGACTCGGCAAAAAAATTTCGGGTCAAGGTCAAAGTTCATCCATAATACCCCTTAGACATGTTTGTCTAGGGGACGAGTCCGAAAATAACGTCCGTTTCGCTCTACGACGCACCGTTTCCGAGATATCGACGGAAACGAAAAATGCCGACTCGGCAAAAAAATTCAAGGTCAAGGTCAAAGTTCATCCATAATACCCCTTAGACATGTTTGTCTAGGGCGACGAGTCCGAAAATAACGTCCGTTTCGCTCTACGATGCACCGTTTCCGAGATATGCAGGATGCCTCATGGATGGCTCAGCAAAAAATTATTTTGACCTCTAGGTCAAAGGTCGTTTGACGTATCGATCCCAAAATCAATAGGGTTCTTCCCTGTTGATATATAAACCTCCGTGCAAAATTCTGCAACTATTGCCTGAATATTTTTCGAGTTATCGTCCGGAAACCAAGTTTCAAGATCAGCCTCGATTTCATCCTCAAGGACCTCACGGACCTCGGAGCCGGATCAAAAAAAAATAATACACCCTAGAGATGTTTGTCTAGGGCGACGAGTCCGAAAATAACGTCCGTTTCGCTCTACGATGCACGGTTTCTGAGATATGCAGGAAGCCTCAAGGATGAATCAGCAAAAAATTATTTCGACCTCTAGGTCAAAGGTCGTTTGACGGATCGATCCCAAAATCAATAGGGTTCTTCCCTGGTGGCATATGAACCTCCATGCAGAGCTCTGCAACTATTGCGTAAATATTTTTCCAGTTATCGTCCGGAAACCAAGTCTCAAAATTAGCCTTGATTTCATCCTCACGGACCTCGGATCCGGCTCAAAAAGAATAGGGTTCTTCCACATATCATTTCTGACTTGTGGTGAAAATTTGACGAGGATCCGTCAAGGCAATCTAAAGTTATCGTCCGGAAACCAAAAGTGGCGGAAGAAGAAAAAAAAAAAAAAAAAAAAAAAAATTCTGCTAAAACCATAAAGGTTTGCCACCTTTGCCGAAATGCCACAATAATAGATGAATAAAACGAAGAATATGACACACAAAACAAAGAACCACATCCACACATCTACAAGGGAAGTAATTATCTGTGTACCAGTGTACTACTTCTGGGGAACTTGTGCAGAATATACGGGTATGAGGAAATCAGTATGGAATGTTATTCCCAGACATTTTAGGCTGAAGAGATCATATCATTCAGTTTTGCAGTCAGTTGACCATGGTAATGTATATCCAGATATTTCACATATTGACTCTGCAATTAGTTCTGATGCAGGTCAAACAGACATTTCGTCAATAATTAACATTCTCTTGAATGGACGTTCAAACCTCCACCATGCTATGTTATGGTATATCTTCGCTTACGAGGTTAGGTAGGGTTCGGGTGGGTAGATACTCCTGGTTCTTATGACCCTAGCCATTACCTGCTGGATATTGTCAATACGCTCAAAGACGGGTGGATAGTCCACCGAGTCTTGCTGGGAGTCTTGCTGCGAGTACTTGGGGGGCTCGCCGCTGTCCTGCGTCATGTATTTCAGCTCATCGCGGGGCAAGGAGTCGTTTGGCCCGCGTGTGTACTTGAGCTCTTCCTGCATGTACGACGACGAGCGCGTACTGGTACGATCCTGCCCGTACATGGAAGACGCCGTACTATAGCGCTCAAAGAACTGTAAGTCTCGCTCGTCCTGTACGAGGTAGTGGGGGGAGCGACACAAAGCCAACAGAAACAAATGTACAAATAAACAACGCAAAAACAACAAAATACGTATATCAGAGAGGTATAGTAGAAAAAGGAAGGATGGGTCAGGGGAAAGGGCTAATTACGGTATGTGACATATCCATGATGAAATATCTCTTGTGGGTTCGGGTTTCCTGTTTGCAGGTTTTGTCTTTTAATGTAACAACACAACAAAATGATGAAACTACTTGGACAAGCTACCATACAAATTTAGTGCAAACTTTCTAGGTGTATTTCAGAAAGTTTTAACCATGCAGTAATTTCCCGTATGCTGGTTTCATAAAATATATGTTTTGCATTACCGTTACGCCTAAGTTCCAATAAAATTTAATTATTCATAATATGTGTGTGGCACTATTATAACTTGTTTCCCCATGCATAGAAATGATTATTTTCATTGAAGAAGCTGGCGTGCAATAGTTAGTCTCCAAATTTTCAAATCAAAGCTTCAAAATTGTTATGTTACTGTGCTAACAAAATGATGCACAATTCACGAAGCAATAATAAAACCTTTATAACAATTTCAATCTTTTGGTTCTCAGTGTATGGCATGATCTGTTTCAAGAGAAACATGAACAAGAAACTGTTATCATACATGGAGTCATACAAGTTCACAACACTTGCCAAAATATACTAAAAAGTTGAATGCACACATTTGGTAATGTATTTAGTTGGAATGGGCAGTTAGGAGGTTATGAAGGGTGCTTAAACATGAGGACTTCACCAGCAATTGAGGAGCCTGAGGTAATATCTAAGTACACAACATATATCATCAAAGAGGGATAATGCCATTGACAACATATTATAAACACATCGTTACACTGTAAAATACAATATAAATCTACTTGAAAGAAAACCATTAAAACTTGTAAAGGAATACACAGTATCCCATCAAAGATTTAAAGATACCCGAATGAAAAACATATTACTCAAAAAAGTACAACATGCATGTAGTGGAAAAATACAACAAACATCAAGAGAAACTACTTCCAAAAACTTTCCGTCAATGCCCACTGTAAGGCTCTGACCTCTGTCCATGCAAGCCAAGGTCAGATCTAAGTGACCTTTACCTTGGCTGACCAGAGTCCCACGTCTCGGAGCACATACCTTGGAGGGGCTGATGGAATCATCATTGAGGAACTTCATGTCCGCGGTAGTCAGATACTGGTAGGACTGGTCTCCCAGAGTGTCGTCTCCTGCAAGGTCAAACGTCAAGGTCATACATGTGATTTTGAAAAAAAAAAGGAAAGTATCATAACATAGAATACAAATACCCACACCAGAGCTGGAATTAAAAGGACTCAATATGCAACAGAGAAAATGTATAACAAAGACAATGTATCTCAAAAGAAGTTCAAAAGATTTAGCATTCATTTATCATTTATCCCAAACTCTCAAAAAACTTGGAACTCTGCACGTGTGTTTAATATGAAAGTTTATATTCATTTCATACAGTGAGTTTCCACTTAGTTCCCTGGTTGATCAATCTGCCACCACAAGTAGAAAAATTATCAATGTATTGTGATGGGAAAATTGCTGAAATTTAGACATTAACACCATGCTTAAATATGCAAGTATTGCAGTATGATACAACACAGACAAGAAATGTGAATTCTCTATACCAAAACATGTAATACAATTGGATGCATGTTCAGTAGTTTTAGTATATTACAACCCTAATAACCACATAAATTTCCAATCTTTTCATTGCTTTCACGAATTTGTACCAACTCTTCAATTACATGTAAGTCAATTAGAAATGTCTTAATTATTTGCCAAAATGGCCAAAAATCTACCTATCAAAAATGTGTATTTTATGCGATCAACAAATTAATCTTATCAAACTATTATAGCTACCAAAATATCAAATAAATATAATTTGTAAAACTTAACATGATAGACATGAAAAATCCCAAACTATAAGCCAAAATATCATTAAAATAAAGTTGTAAGTACCGGTAAACAACAACAGTGCGAAATCTTCCTTTGCATGCTTTTCATAAAAAGGATAAATAAAAAAGAAAAAAAAAAGAATAATAAAACAAAACCTTCTGAAAACAATTCACTCCTTGTTAGAGTGGAACTGAGGCTGCGACCTGCAGACAAAGACACACACAACACAGAGTTACAGTGTGCCATATAAGAGAAATAACTCGCATAAATGCAAAAACATTCAATGTTCAGACAACATAAATATTGTTTTAACTGACATTCCTGCGTAATTGTAAAATGTGGATATTTACAACAGAGAATTAGATGATTATGTAGAAATCTTTGTCTTAACTTTATTGCAATTGTTCACATTTGTCATTGATCCTAATAGCGTGTGTTTTAAGCATATTAATGTTGTGTTATGTGAAAAGAAGAGATGTTTCGATATAATAATAGCTGTTGCAATTATATTGATTTTGCAGTTTTGTTATTAGAGTTGGCTGTGTTGATTCCAGGCGAGTATTTATGTTAAGCAGACTTCCAAAATGTTCTTTCCAAAATGCACAATAACTCAAGGGTTGACAACAGCACACCAGCAGGGATACAACATCACAGGTGACAAAATCATGAAATCTGTTTGCATCAAACGCATCCGGAAACGCAAAAAATAAACGGCATGACAGAGGGAGGTGGGAGTCCAGACTGAAAACTTACTGCTCTGTAGGCTTTGACCTTCATAGTACGGTAGATAGACATGCTGTTCTGACATTGGCCGACCAAAGATTGGAGACGAATGCAAAAAATCCTCTCCTGGAGCAAGTCGGTCACAAGCAAATTAATTAGTCGATCATATGAGAACAATCAATTTGTTTCTCTGCTGATAGGCTTAGAGAAGTGTTCATTAACGGTATTAATGAAAATGCGAGTCATTTGTACAACTCACATAGACAGCTATAAAAAATCGATAGAAGTTAGGAGGAACTAATCTGCTCTACATGTACATGTGAAGAAAGTCCAAAACGATGGTGTGATACAACAGTAAGAATCTACATAAAAATTACAAGAAAAAACACTTTTTTGGCAATATATTTATATATTACATTATTAGTAATTCTGAAAACGGATTTTCAATCCATGCTTATTAAATTTGTCACTGTCCTTTTTCAAACGACTTGAAGCCAAGAAACTGGGAGCAAGGGTGATCAGACAGGGGTCAAACTGTCAGGTCCAAGATGCATTAAGTGTACCTCGAATTTAACTACAAAGGGCTTCAAAAATTTAGAACCAGATCTGCCATTTGTGATCTATAACTTACAAGGATTAGGAAACTGAAACCCAGGGGCTGGAAACAGTGAAACTAGCCAAACAACAGTCCATCAACACCCGGGATGTTCTCAGAACAAAATCCAACAAAACAAAACCACAACAAAAAGCATGCAAAACTGATAGCAAGACACAGCTCAAAAAGAAAATTGAAATGTTCACGATAAAAATATGAAAATACAAAATGTATTGTGAAAAATACTAGCAAATGTGATGGGCTATATGAACACGACCAGTACATGGTAAATGTTTGGAAATGGTGCACAATGTTGTACATTCATGTAATTTTGTGTAAAATTTTTCTTTAGTATTTTGAATGTTTCAATAATACATGCCAACTATGAATACTAAATGACACTGAAAGCATATATCAACACAGCAAAAATGATGAACAATGCTCATGCAACATTCACAAAAGCACATTTAAGCTAATTTTACATTATATATCAACAGACGTGATGCTGGAATTTCCACTGATGGGATTTCCCCATACCTCCTTCATCCTCGGAATCTGTCATGAGGGCCTCCTGCATAGTCTCTGGGGACTGGACCTTGTACTTCTCATCCCCGATGGGCGTAGCTTGGACCTCGGTCACGTTCTTCAGCACCTCAACGACCGAGATGTAGCCCAGGCGCTGGGCGATCGACAGCGGTGTCTGGCCATTCTGTAATAGTAACAGGTACTTCTGGTGCATTTCCTTGGACACATATTTCTAGATGGTGACTATGTAATATACTTTGGATTTCACATCTTACAGCAGCAAAGTCATTGATGAATCAACCACAATATTCTGAATGATCAAAGAGCATTTCTGAAATAGAGAAACCCCCGAGGAACAGGGAGTTATTCAACATGGTCGAGGGCGTTAGCCCGAGACTATGTTGAATAACTCCCTGTTACTCGAGGGGTTTCTCTATTTTAAACCATACAGAAAACTTCTCAGCCGTGACCGGCAGGTGTTTAACCAACATACAGCATTGATTAAACACCTATGAGAACAATGCAAGTATGGTTTAATACAAAATACATAATACAAGTTATGTATAGGATATAAGTCACTGTGACACACTACTAACATTTGTCATGGCGTTGGGGTCAGCCTTGTACTTCATCAGCAGGTTGATGACAAGCACGTGGCCCTGCTGTGCAGCTTGGTGGAGTGGCGTGTAGCCGAGCTGTAGATAAATTTGACACATCAGTACTACATCATCTTATAGTGACCAGTTGAAATGAGAGAGTGTTTCCACGGACATTTCTGTACTGTACAGACCTTGGTAGTCGCGTTGACACTTGCTCCATGGTCCAGGAGGAAGCGAATCATGTTGATCTGGCCGAAGTGGCAGGCCGTGTGTAGAGGGGTGTAACCAGCCTGTGGGGGCGAATCAATGAAACAAATCATGACTTAAGTAAATATATCAATGTGTTATAGGGTTATTTGAATCACAGTTAAAAAACTTTGTTGGAGGAAGCTTGTACCTTAGTTTGAGGGTCGATCTCAGAGTCGTACTTGACCAAGATCTCAGCCACTGGTACGTGGTCCTCCTGGGCGGCCAAGTGCATCGGAGTGAGGCCGTTCTTGGCACGAAAGTTGACATCAGCTTTGTGTTCCAACAGCAGGGACACCATGTCAGTGTGTCCCTCCTGTGTAGCCAGGTGAAGTGGAGTGAATCCGTTCTGGGGGGAGGTGGAGGAGAGGATTAAGATTTCAGTTATTCCACAACTGCCACCGTTTGAACTCATACATGGTGAAGTTCCATATTTTTGACAAAATTGTGAGAAATGTAAGTACCATAGTATAATCTAGAAAGCAGAGAAGAACACTTTCCTCTGCATGCTCAGACAAGAACCAGTCTTACCTTGGATTCAGCATTGGGTTCAGCGTTGTACTCCAGAAGAGTTGTGGCGATCTCCATTTGGTTCTTCTTGGCTGCGATGTGGAGTGGAGTATAACCATTCTGCAAAGGACAACAAAGTGATTTTGTTACATTATTGAAATGTATTGTACATCCCATATGCTGCATATCTTTCATAGAATCATAACGAGGGAACCATGATAAGTGATTGTATATGAGATTGAGTTTTGCTAAATGTAAATTTTTCTTACCTTGGCCTTGGCGTGGGGCGAGGCTTTGTTCTCAAGCAGCAGCAGCGCCAGCTGTGGGTGGTTGTAGTGAGTGGCGACGTGTAGCGGGGTCAGACCGTTCTTGCCCTGGGCGTTAGGATCCGCTTCCTTCTGCAGCAACAGGCGGGCCACCTTCATGTTCCCATACTTGGCAGCAATGTGCAGCGGAGTGAAGCCTTTCTTGGTGGTGAGGCTACTATCGGCGCCGTGCTCCATGAGGGCGGCCGCGACCTCCTCATGTCCCTCCTTGGCGGCAATGTGCAGTGGCGTGTACAGGTCCTTCGTGGTCGCGTTCGGAGATGCGCCGTGCTGCAGCAGGAGCACCACGTTATCCACATTCCCGAGACGAGACGCGATGTGCAGTGGTGTCTGCTCCTCCTGTGTGTGTAAGGACAGATAAACCTCAGTAAAACTTCATACCATGCTTCGAACTGATCACACCAACATGACATTATGGTAACTTATGACAACTAATTTATCTAATATATTAACATGAAACAAATGAAAAATGGCACTTATGATAACCACACTACATTACTACACTACAATCTCTGAAGACCATTATTCAGCCGTGTGACTGACCCTGGCCTTGGCGTCAACACTGGCCCCGTTCCTCAGCAGGATGCGGATGATGTCTGTCTGGTTGGCTCTAGCGGCGAGGTGGAGTGCTGTCTCTCCACGCACAGTCTTGCAGTCAGTGTTCGCTCCGTGCTGGATCAGCAGAACCACGATGTTCATGTGGCCCATGAAGCTGGACACGTGTAGAGGAGTCAGTCCCGACTGGAGCAAGAAAGTGGAAAATGGCCATTCACAGTGCCCAATTACATTTATATTAAGTCATCTCTGAAATTTATAGGATGATGACCCAAATTGCTGACACACAATACTTCTTAAGTACGTTTGAACACCTCTAATTACATATCCAAACAGGTACACAATTGCCTTGACCCATACCTCTGTGGTGGCCTCAAGGTTGGCCATGTACTTCAGGAGCAGTTCCACCACTTTGATCCTGTTCTTCTTACACGCGATGTGCAGCGGAGTGAAGCCGTTCTGTAGAATTCAAAACAACCACATGGTGATATCAGTTTTTTCATTCTACATCATGCATCAATTGAATATGATATGAAATATTTGGCAAACTTTCATCAAAGCGTTACGTACCAGGGCCCTGGCGTTGACCTGGCATTTCTTGTCCAACAACAGCTTTGCAACCTTGACATTGCCACAGTGAGCTGCCACATGGAGCGGGGTCAGGTAGTCCTGTACACATACAATATACACTCAGAACATCAGGGTGTATTCATTGCTGGAAGTTGAAATCACACCTAACTTTGTCGTGAATGGACTCTTTTGTAGTACATCCCAAGCCATCATAGCAATACACTGTACTTACCACAGTGACCTCGTCGATGGGAGCTTTCTGGTAGAGGAGGATCCTGGCGCAGTGTGCATGGTCGCCCTGGGCAGCCATGTGCAGGGGGGTCAGGCCGTTCTTGGTCTTGGCAGTGACAGGAGCTCCCTTCTCCAGCAGTATGTCGACGACTTGGTCATGTCCGCTCCGGGCGCCGCAGTGCAGTGGTGTAAGGCCGTCCCGCGTCACGCATGAGTAGTTGGCGTTGTTGTCCACGAGCAGGGTCACCATGTTAGTGCGACCCCACTTGCTGGAGACGTGCAGTGGTGTGATGTTGTTCTATAGGAGACATGCAATGGGAGAAAGTTATTCAGTGTTGGTTGCTTGATTTTTAGTCAAATATTCATCATTTAAGATTATTTTAGCATAAAATTTTCAGGATAAAATTTGTTTTTCTTACAAAACTTAGATGAATGAATTTCATTCTACTATCTGATAGTTAACAAAACCAGAATGATCTCCCAATGAAGTCCCAACAACAAAACATGAACTTACCCTGGCTTTGTAGTTGACATCTGCACCTTTCTCGATGAGGAGACCCGCGACGTTGACGTTGCCATAGTGAGCCGCGATGTGGAGAGGGGTGAAGCCGCTCTGTCAGGGACAAGGGTAATGAAATGACTAGGCATTGTCTCAATTCATGTATGTCTACTCAATATACATTCATGTTATTCAATTAGAACAAGCATTGTAAGTATATTGTCAGTAATATGAGTTAATTGAAATGCATGGGATATATATAAATATTAATATGATACATGTAGATGAATTTCATGATTACAGTTAAGAAGCTGACAAAGTAATGAGAGGAAAGTATGGATACATCAAGACATATACATTATACAACGTATAAACGCATGAATTATTTCACAGATCATGAAGATTATGATTTCATGACACTTAGTGAACAGAAAATAGTAAGTAGGGATGATATTCCATGCAAACAGGGCTATGCAAAGATTTATAGAAATAGGTTAGTTTGGCATTCATTATTGATAAATGCCTCAAGATACAAGAATGATTCTTTACATTCTAGAATGGGGCTCATCTGCAAGCATAAAATTGATAAGCAAATTTGAAGATGAGGAAATATTTCCTGGAATTTTGCCTGAAGCAATCTAGTCAGAAATCCATCTACATCAACTTGTCCGCAACAGCCCCATCATACACAATTCCCGGCAGCAATGGGAGAATTACATTATGATGTCGTGAGGTTGAGCCGTTCTCAGACGGCGGTAGACGTGGGCAGATATTTCAGACGAGACTTGGGAAGAAATCGATGTGTCCCAGTACTTGGACGGCACCAATCCTTCCAACGGGAACAATTTGTCAGGACGAGCAAACCGCGGATGACGGATAACGAAATGGAGAACACTCATGTTCCCGAGTAATAACTCTTCGCAAAACTTCCACGAAACACCAGCGAGAAAAAACGTACTGGGGAGAGAAAGCTATCTATTGATTCACCTAATTCTTCCACATGGTGGAAAGGAGAAACTCAACTAATCAATATATAATTTCTGCAGCTGCATACAGCCTCGGGACTGCCACATAAGGCTCAAGTGAAGTCCATGACCTTCAAGACTTGCCATTACCATATAAGGGCATAGCTTCATACACACATGAATGGCTCGGCAGTCAGAAACTAGGTCCTGCAATCCAGACGACATGTCTGGCCATTCTCAAGAGGTATTAACGTCCGAGGCGTGAGCATGATCTGCGGGCCACCCTCCCCTCCCTACCCTCCATCTCGGTCACGTTCTCGTGTGCTTGGAGGTGCTGGGTCTGTGTCAACTCAAACAAGTGTTTGCACGGCACATCTTAAGTCACAGATCTCTGGTCTAACAGGAGCTTCGGGGAACAGGCCCTGCTCATCATCTGATTTGCATATTTTATGCAAATTAGTCTATTCATTACTGCTACCAACAATCTGATGAGCAGTTCTATATTTATAGAACGGTCTAACCAATTGGTATTCGCCTTGTGCAATATAGCACCCATCAATTGTGACCACACAAATTACTGTGCTCTCAGATGCAACATATCAGCCTGTCCCAGATTCATTCATTCAGCACAACAGTTTATAGAACGGACCACACTGGAGCAATAATCAATGGTCACCTGGACCCAGGCACATTATGTCTGCCGGGAGAGTCTGCATTATTGATTGTCCAAGGTGAATAGCTATTTCCCAGCAGTCAGTGAGGTCCCAGTCTGTCTGTGGAGCCTCAATACCCAGATTTGTGCCTGTCATATAATGTTAGAGATCACTTTCTGATCAATAACAGTAAATCAACACAAGGGGGGGGGGGGGGGGGGGAGACAAAAAAAAAGATGCGATAATATTTTGTTTTTCTCATGCTACTTCACTTAGTTACACCAGTGTATACATGCAAAATATCCAGAAGGTTCATATAAATGGTTGCAATTTGGTAGCACAAATTATGTAGGTGAATATCTTTCAAAGAAGAGTAACTATCAAAATATTGTAATATTTATGCTTGGTATATAATATAGATACACCAGTCCATGTCTGTGTTTACATTGGACTTATACTAGTCCTTGGCAAAGCCACGCTTCTTGTAACCTATGTCGAATGAGATATTTATCCCACATATTGCTGAGCTGGAAACTTTGAGAAAGAGCTTGATCTCTCCAGAGCTCAACTATCCATGGCATTCTGTGGGCTTGCTGTAATGGGGTGGGGGGGGGGGGTGTGCGGTTGGCTCAGGTGCCGTGCTAGACTACATTTTCTTCTATCGATGCAGATGGAGCCGCAAAAAACAACACCGACTCCCCGCTCATCAAACAAAACCCTGGAAGACATGTAGCACCAAAAAATATATATTTATGCCTCCCCCTCGACCTCCCCTCTCCCTCTCTCCCCTGTACCAGCTCTAATGTACTTCCATAGGTAACATTTCAGTGAGGTGTGCAATAATATCTTTTCCCCAGTCCACTGAGCTTCCAGCACGTTCTAGGGAGGCTGATCCCACCGCCCTTGGGACTTTTATTACTGCAGCTCATCAATATGTTAGATCTCAGTGTTAACCCTTTTCTTTCCAAATCCACCAGTTTATATTGCTCCCCCCATAAAACACACACATTAATTCCCCTTTCCTCAAGATGTTTGTTGGCACAATGCACAGAGAACAAAATGGAAAATTTCACGCTAAATTTCATGCCATTGCTTTGATGGTAATTGCAGTAAATGCCAACAGAGATTTATTGAATGAAGATTCATCCAATACTCTGGATGATGCGATAATGGATCAAGTTTGATTCAAAATATAAATAGTGTTGATGGCATTGGATCTTCCGGATTATTGAAATATTAATGTCTAAATATTCAAATACAACCACAATTGTGCAATAGCAGCAACTTTCAATTATTGGTGCAAACGAAACAATCTTGAGTGATGAACGATATGAATTTACACTTATACTTTGCAATTTTACAAAACTAACAACACAGCAAACATTCAGGCTCATTTTGTTCTGCTAAGACATGACAAATGATGTAGCAGATTTAATATTTTCTGACAAATTCCCTTGAGAAGCCTGCTGGTGGTGAACAGATTTTTTATGCCTAGATATAATAGCCAAACATGACAAACACTGTTGCATGCTCAAAATGTAGCAACACACAGTATTTCTCAACAACATTTAAAACATAACATATTGTGATCTATTACATGTATGGGAGACACTGAGAACAAATACCATAAATGTAATAGATAAAGAATACAAAATAAAGTCATAATATTTTCCATAATGCAAACCACACTGAAAACATTATGTTCTCTTGTCCATCAATCATCATAATCATAGAAAAGCAGATAATATACAGCCAAAAATATCTGTATATCATTGATATAACAACAACTTCTGAATAATTCGTTCAAGAAAACAAAACACACACAAAAAGTTCAATTTTTATCAGTGGAACAAAAAAATCTCACACAGTGATCGGGAAGCTAACTAAGAGGGAGACACGTCCTTATCTATAAGTGACAACATCCTTAAACATTTTGTTAGAAATTCTAGTGTTAGCACTACGAACCTTAGTTGTTTCATTGACTACACTGCCACTCTGCAAGACAAACAGTTATCAAGACTGGGATGTTAGAATGTTATATTATTAAGGTGAACAAGTATCCCGTAGATTTCATTTGTCCTCTACCAGAACACAGACAGGACACGACGCAAAACTTTCGTTTGAATTTCAACAGCCATGATAGGTAACAGTTCCTCTAGATACTAGTAGTATACCCTGTCCATTTCTGATAGAGGACTTTGTGGTTATTTCTAGAAGATGACGATGGTTAGTCAGCCCTCGTCCTCATCCCAGACCAACTGGTCGACAGATGAACACAGTAACACAGCTGGTCGCACCGAATGATCGGCACAGACACAGCAGAAAACTAACAACATTTACCGGCGGTGGACACACAGTTGGCTGGTCAACTCCAGCTTTGGGCTTTCAGAATTAACGCGGGAACACAGAGTACAAAACATATTACACATTGACCATTCACGGGGTTTTAATATCAATGGAGACGTAAATTGTTAATGCTTCCATATATAGCTGCTACATTAATTGTTAGCAATCTACTACTCCGCCCAGTGGTTAATTACGCATAAAGAATGTCTGCTACCGTGAAGCTGGTATATTATTATCAGCATAGAGAGTACTAAAACAGAATTTTCATAAACACTCATGATGCATCGTTTGCCAGTGTGAAATTTGTTAACCTAGCTCGAAAAGTAAACAAAGTCGGGTTTACTGAAGCCGAGAAATTAAAATACCATTTGCCCAATTCAGCACAGAAAACAACTCAAGTTTTATCGTAAACTACATGTAGAATCTGAATAATTCCAGCCGTTTTCATTTACAAAACTCATTTAGAGAAGATGGATGTAGAGAATTCTGTACAAAATCAAAGTCCACAGTTCACCAGGTAATCACTCATGCGGCATCAGTATATAATATGCATATAATTCAAAGTCCATGTGCCTGGCATAACAAGATAATTCTTTTGGCAAATTTCAGCACAGTAGCTTTGCTTTATACAAGACCATGCTATGAAATTTCTACTTTTACAGGTCGGCATTCATCCTATTGTCATATCATTTAAACTTTCACACATGCAATTGGATATAGTACTCGCAAGATTGATAAAATTGAGCTAGACCTGTACAGAAGATTGTGAAGAAGATTGTGCACAAAAATGCATATTTGTCACTTTTTACATATTTTCATACCAATGCAGCATGATAGAACAACTGAAATATTCCAAGATCCCGTCAAGGCAGCTGTTACCACGGAGTACCTACCTTAGAGGCGCCATCGACATTGTGTTCGTTCTGTAGGAGCAAGGTGGCAGCCTTGACGTCGTTTTTCTTGGCGGCGATGTGCAGGGCGGGAAGCCGGATACGAGAGCGGGAGTCATGCTCGAGTAGGACCGTCACCACCTTGTCATGTCCCTGTTGCAGGGCCACTGCCATCGGGGAAAACCCATCCTGTTTTTGGAAATGGTGGAGGGGGGGGGAGAAAGGAGGGGTCGATACAGTTTTTATTCTTCTCTTTTTTCAAACTCTTCCTTTTAAATAGCATCCTGGACCGAAGCTAATCAAACTCGACATAAGCACATTCTAATCATTTTAGTTCTTGTTTTATATTCTAGTTAGTGTTTTATTTTCTACATTAACTCTTGCATGCTTCTCTGGGAGACAATTTACAACCTTGATGCCACTGAATTCCGGTCATGTAGTTTATATATACCAGAACAAAACTAAGAACTAGGCTGTAATTCATCATGTATTTGCCATATACTTGAATACCACATTGACAGGTGAATGTTATTTTGAGCTACACGATGGCCTCTGACATTTGGCGGTTTGTTGCTGGCGGTCGGTGGACTGACCTCTGTGGTGAGTGTCTGGCTGGCTCCGTTAGCCAGGAGGAACTTGACCACCTCCGCATGGTTCTCCTGAGCGGCCATGTACAGCGGGGTGAAGCCATTCTGAAACAACAGACATGTACACCCATGCAGACAGACATTGAAGCACACCTGAGCAGATCTATAGATATCTACATGTACTTGGCTATCTACGGCCAGAATATTTGAATAAGACTTCTAGAGAAAATATTGGCACAGATGGCTGATATCACTTGCATGTGTTGAAATATGAAATACATAACTAGTGCCAATAATACTTCCACATGTTTCACTGTTTTTAGTTGCCAGTATAAAATATCAGTATTGCAATTTATAGACAGAATTCTCAATTCTGCAATGTTCCAAAAGTTCCAAATCTTGGCATTATCATGATTTTCATGCAATGGCGAAACATTTTGGAGTTTATTTGCGAGTCAGATGCCTTACATATTGAGATCCATATAAATTCTCCTACCAAAGTTTTAGTCTCACCTGTGACTGGACATTGACTTTTGCTCCTTGCTGGACAAGGATCTTCACTATTTCGTCCTGTCCCGCCAACGAAGCTATGTGAAGGGCTGTGTTTCCTTTCTGTAGGATAAAATTATATATCACTTGATGAAATCTCAATCAGTGTTTATCATTTATCAATATTGCATCTCCAATGGAAAAATTTGTTTGCTAGCGTTGCATCTAAATTTGAATCATGTGTTTTATATGTTGGGATAATTGGACACAACCTAATGAACTGATAACAAGTGAGATTTTGAACAAATCAAGGTACATATACATATAAAACTTTCAAATTCTATAGATAAGTGGATTCTGAAAATAGATCAAGTATTTTGCAATACTTTTAGTTGAGAATATGTGAGCTGAGTACTTGTAGGTAACTCAGATATGACATGTAGTCTTCATTGCTTTGAATTTCAAGGTGGTCCTAAATTTTAAACCACCACCATACATGTATATATATATATATATGTCTCTACCATATATATGTCTCTCTGTACACTGGATTCTTAAACATATTTAATTTGTTGTGATCTGTCATATTATATTAAAGTACTAGTAAAGTGAAAATATGATGTTCTGTTATATGAAAGATCTCATTGATCTGAGCAAAATAGTCTTTACGGTATATCAATATCTCTAACCGTTCAAAAGTTACAGCCATTTGAAACTGCCATTCCGGCACTACCGTAGATCTTTGAGTATTAACCGACCCTGAGTATAAGCCGAGGTCGATTTTGAGTAGGAAATCAGTGAAAAGTGACTGACTTTTGCATAAGCCGAATCACAGAGGCCTAGATCAACGCGCGAAAATGATCGTTGTTATCACACGATCTCTCGGACAGTTGAACACGCCCGGCCGATCACGGGCCCGGTGCTAACTGCAATCATAGTGGCTCTCAGTGGTATTCAGTGTGAATTTTTTTAGGTGCGTGGAGTGATTGAAGGGTTTGTTTTGTAAACGATGTGATAATAAAACGTTCGTATTGATATATTTTGCCCAAGATATATTTCAACTTGTCTCTTTCCAGATCGACTTATATCCTGGTGGCGAGAATAGGAACTGCATGGGTGAACTAAAATCAAGTGCAAATTTGAATAATTCCCAAGCATTTTCCTGTATGCCTACAATTGATTCGGTAGATTTAATGATGACAATAAAGGGATTCCACTTGGTGTTCACGTTTTTAAATCTGTAAAAACAGAATGATATAACAAACAATTTGTTTTCCCTTTTGTTTCAATTTAATTTATCACAATTTCACATTCACATCAGTATTGCCAAACTCACGTGCAGCTGCACAGTTGTTATTCTCTGATGCATATTTAATAAAAGCAGCATCGTAAGCACAATGTTTTCTTTTTTGATCCTTTATTTATTGTGTAGCAAAGCATATTTATCTTAGAAAACTACTAATTGAACTGACTCTGTCAGTATGGTCTGCTCGTCAGATTTACTTTGCGTGTGGAAGAACAATGGAACCAGTGAGCCGAATCACGTGTCACGAATGTTCAAGTAACGATCACAGGAAGTTGACCAGACCGTTGGTTGCAATTGACACTGTCAATTATCTTTGATTTACCTTATTGATCTTTCACGGGAACTGGCATGTGTAAATGAATGAAGTAACACTTTTCAAATATTTATTTCAATAGTATTATTTTCATTTTTTTTTTTTTACAATAGATCGATAATATTCGAGAATGTAGTTTTAGAAATTGACACTCGATTATGATTTCCCTGCAGCCTCGCTTTCGTTTGACATTCTAGCTTTCCCAGCAACTACAATGTCTTTCATCTCTTGGCTTCTGATCTGAAAATAAAGTACAATAATTATATTTAAAATAATGGAATACGCATATAAAACCATATAAGTTATCTATATTGATACGCATAGACTCAGAGAACCAGTAAACCGCAAAAGAAACTAACTCACTGTATTATCGCCCACCAATACTGCCGACGATCGTCAGTGATCGCCAATTGACTCGCTCGAATGGTCAGGAATGTGCAGGTTTTTGCATTGACTTGTCAATAAGCCGACCCCATAAATTTAGACCCATTTCGTAGGTAAAAACCCTCGGCTAATACTCAAAGATCTACGGTACATTACAGAAGTCACTTGAAAATTTCTAGCAACACATTAATATGCAAATTAGATGCTAATGAGAATTCATGACGTCACGAGGGGAACAAATTTTAATTAGGATATTTCAAGCCATGATATAATGATTCTTATTGGTGGTTCTGAAGATCTGACTAGTGCATATTATTATGTACCATACATAGTCAATATCCACACAAACTGTACTGTTGCTATGGTTACCAGTCGCTCCCTATAGCCGTAGTTACCCATGGTTGCCATGGCCATTAACTGCCAAGTCAGTCTATCCACAGACTTTCTGTCGATTATTTATGAAATAAATTATTATAGATCTCAAGTTGGCACCATTTTTATTTGTGCATACCCTGTTCTAAGGTGGGTTTCTGGCCCTAGCAACCATGGTTGCTATGGGCCATACCAGGTCACTGGTTACCTTGACAACAACAGAAAAAGTGGAAACACTGATTATTCATATTAAAATCTGTATAGAATAAGTTTTGACGAATAATCATAACATTAAATGAATGAAAAATACATATCAAAGTACCTAATTAAAACAACTTCCCCCGATGACGTCATGAATATCTCATTTGCATACTAATTAGCTAAATTGTTTTGAAAAAGCAAATTTGCCGATTTCAGTCTTTAAAGTGCTATAACTTTTGAACGGATTGTGATATTTACATGCCATAAAAACCATTTTGCTGAGATCAATGAGATCTTTCATATAAATTCACATCATATTTTCACTATACTAATACTTTAATACATGTATTGGTTATGTCAGGTCGCATGGCCACATGAATTGGTGGAAGGAGTGGGGGGGGGGGGGGGGAAGACCTTCAATTATAAGCTCAGGGGTGCCAATTTTCCAATTATTAGTTCTCAGTCGAGCATTGCAGCATGCTTACTTCCCTCCCATAAGCAGTTCTTAGAACTTGAATTTAGAAGCCTGTTCTACATCAAGTTGTACAGTGATTACATGATTACAGCACTGTACAGTGCGAACATTATCAGGGCTATCAGATGCTGGGGGTTCCCCGTGTCTAGACGTAGTGTTCCGTACCTTTGTAGCGGCATCAAGGTTCGCTCCCCGGTTGAGGAGCTCTGTTACCACGTTGACATGCCCTTCTTTGGCGGCCAGATGCAGAGCATTCAGTCCATTCTGGAAATCACAACATGTACAGTGTCATACAAAACTTACTGTTACAATACGTTTCTGACTACACATTGATGGTACAGTTAAGTTCAAGTTCAAATGTTCTCTGGCCATTATCATGAGTAGACAAGTCTGTGATATCATTGCTTGCATTAAGTTTTCTCCATAATAAACCCTGATAATGAAATTGATTTCATTTCTTATCAGAATATCAGGAATTTTATTTTAGACTCGATAAGATCAGAAACTCACTTTTCTCAGTGTTCACGAATAATTAGTATGGATTCAATAATACATACGACCCTACCAATATATCATGCATGGACTATTTATAATTTGGAAGGAAGTATTTTTCCTGGACACTTGAAGAACTTCCAGGCCCAGTGTTTGACATCATTCCAGAGTTATGCACAGCTGCTATCGTAGGAGGAAGTACATTTTTGTACAGTCTCCTGGCAGGGGATACTTGAGGTTGTGGCTACAGTGAAGGCTGCACTGCTTACAATCAGCAGCACTTTGACTGTTTGTTCCTGGGTGGTACCAAATAAACCCCGTACAACACTAGACACTGTGACCAAGGAGTACAATCCTGTACATGTAAATAGCCTTGGTTCTGGACATGGGGATTTCCTGAATGCAAAGCAGAGTCAGCACCATGGACACTGTACAGTGGTAAAGCTGGTCTGTATACATGTACATGTAGTTATCTTTATTATTCGGGGAAGTATGGAACGCCACAGAAATAGTTGGCCTTGAAGAATCTACATCAACTAAGTACGCGAAAGTTCTCTACATAATACAATAACCCATACTTATTTATCTTGCACATCATCTTGGATCCTTTTTGCATGCGATAAATTATTTTGCGCATGTTCTGGCTTGCATTTGATTATTGTTCTGAACTTTAGTAATTCTTTTATGGAAGGAATAATTCTTCATTGCTTGATGTTTTGACCTGTATGTAGGTCTCTTATGCCCTAATAATGAACCCCAAGGTGTGGTATCAGAAACCCATAAGAGATCTCTTGTGCGTTTCTGCTGGTTTCTATACTCTGATTTTTTTAACTCGTTTACACCGTTTTTTGCCTTTAGTTCAGTCAACTAACTTGAGCGAACTATTCAACTGAATTTGCATATCTGTGGTACAAACGGCAATTAATTCACACAAACCTGCCTTCCGGAACGCTATCTGTTTCTTTCAAAATGCAAAAGTTTTATTTAAGCGAGGATTTGCTTGAACCATGGGTGCCGACATATTGCTTGGTTCTCGACAACTGATGACGGAATCCAAATGGACAAGTTCAAATTAGTCATAATAGGGGGATCGGGTTGTCAGTGGTCGTCAAGGTTCCTGCACGTGCGAGTCATTTCGAATCAGTTTACCTGCGTGGGCGGTCCCGAATCCTAACTCTCGCCCCTATGCAAATTATCCAAACAGGATCGCCCAGCACGTGCCAAAGGAAAACAATATTTGTTGACATGCAAACGACAGGATTTCAAGGAAAATTTATCATTGCAGTAGATTGCTAATTCTCACCGTTCTATGAGCAGAAGTCTGAAAGTTTGCAGAAAAATGCCGTTTGATCTCCAGGTGAAGTATGCCAAGTTACAATACGATACCATTAAACATCGCAAAAATATCGGCAAAAAACGGTGTAAACGAGTTAGAAAAATCAGAGTATACATATCAGAAAGTTCTAACAGAGAAATTTTGCTTCAGTAGGTATTGCATACATTTTGTGCATTCATCAAAACAAAATAATTTGAAACGAATCAATGTTTTGTAAATAAGTGAATGGTGCAAAGTGGTAAACATTTACAGTTTTTACCATTTCTGAGATTGCAGAATGCCCATGAGCTGATCCAATCTTTCAACAGTTTAAACTTTCATGTGTATCTTTATTTGCCAACGTTTTTTTTTTTCAGCCTTATTCTGCTTTCCATGTTTTCTGCCTTCTCCTTCTGCCCTGTCTGCTTTACCTCGGACTCTGGTGTTTTATCAACATACATGTTTTCACAATGTGTAAACGGTTGGCAGTTTGTTATATTACTTAAGTAACCATGGTAACAGAGTAATATTATTGTGTTTAGTATAGTGGTCTACATAAGCCGAGAGAAATTCCTTTGATTCAAAACATGTAATGTCCCAATCATCCAAGCATACTTATCTTTCCTCTGATCATATCAAATATCATCGCTATTATTGAATCACATGTTATGATAGAACTGGATTATATACATATTCAGATGCGTTTTTTTCCTGTGAGACATGTCTGATATTGCCATGACAACAGTGATGTAGTCATCTCGGACAGCTGTGTCTATGACTGACAGTGAATACTTGAGGACCACAGGGAACTGTTCGCTTCTGCTATCTCTATCCCTTCAGGACCACAAATGTCCTGTTGAATCAACGTATTACCCAGCAGAGAATTTCTAGCATTCATTATTAATTTCCTCAAATTCCCAAACCACACTTGAAAATTTGTGATATTCTCTGAAAATATTCCACAATGCTTTCAACAAAATAAATGATAACAGAATGGTAAATGTCGTCAAATATATATAATGTAGCATTACTGACTTTAGTTGTAACTGTTGACATGTATGATACTGAATATCGGTGAGAACACCTGCATGTATATGTACAGTAGCAATATGGTATGTTTTGTTTTCTATATACATGATATAGGTACACAGTGTATAATGTAAATGTACACAGCTTTCATAGAACTTTAGAAGTGCCATGACTACTCACAGCGTTACTTGTGTTGATGTCAATGTTTCCCTTCAGATACTCCAACACCTTCTCCAAGTTCCCGGCCCGCGCCGCTCGCAGGAAGCTGGCATTGCCGTCAGTCTGAAAAATACAAATTCTAATTGTCATAAACGATGCTTAATCTTCATTTATTTCTATACAAAATCTCCAGGATCACCATTCATCAGACACTGCACATTGTGTAACGGCAGAATATTTATTCTGTGGAAAATCTACCATTTTGAAAATTTGAGTGAAGGGTATTGAAATACATGTATCAGTACAGTGTGTGCATTATGCATCGCATAATCACTTAATTTGATTCTTCCTTCTGAAATTATCAGCAATTACGTCGGCGTACATGT
The DNA here is from genome assembly GCA_949152475.1 of Terebella lapidaria. Lineage (NCBI taxonomy): Eukaryota > Metazoa > Annelida > Polychaeta > Terebellida > Terebellidae > Terebella > Terebella lapidaria. The sequence continues at coordinate 78,862,039 of OX424555.1, forward strand.
ATCTGTTGGTAGCTTTAACAGGAGACGTGTTGACCTGGACAGGTTATTGAATGCATAGCCTGTCTGGACTGTTGGCATGAATGTCAATGTTTGCTACCTAATGTCGAAGAGGTCAGTGTCGTGAAGGAACACTTCACTATCAAATGGGAAACATTTTTGAAGCACCTCAGCAATTTCCGCATGTATTACGACCTTTTATATGTAACAGTACATAATTTTCCATTTACAATGTACATGTACACAAACTCGGCATCATCAAATTGCAGTTACCATGGTTTCAGAATTATACACTCAAGATTACACCTGTATTGTATTTTCAGACCTTCCATCAACTTTCTGAACTACACATAAGTAGAGAGAGGCATAATATGTGTACACCATAAAACTCTTCTCATTCTCAGATGACATACAGTCACTCGTCAGAAACTGTGACCCAGAAAAAGTAATTCTGTCTGTGATATACAGCTGAGCCAGACCAGTAACCATGGTAACATGATATTGTTGTAAGTCGTGTGTGGGTGTTGTGCGTTATGTCACGAATGTGAAAGCTGACTCCTGACACATCAGGAATTCTCAGACCATACTAGATGACCGTATGTGTAACATTTCTCGAGGTTGGATGTCACAACAGTTGTATTTGTGGAATTATGGGAAAATAATACATAATACATCTTCACAATTCCCTAGCAAACAGCCACATTGTGATGATGGTAAAATCACAAACTCATCAACCAAGTACAAAAATATCTGTCTGACGCAAAGAAAACTGGTCTGAATCAGGATCACATTTTTCATGTTTTTAGTCGCATGAATAAATGGTGCTCTTGGATCGCCCAGGCACATAATATTATGAGCACGGAATATCCACACATCAACTAGCGCCTGTCAGTGTTAGCAGCTTGCTAGCTGTCATCGTTAGCGAAATAGAAGCTGATAAGGCTACGGGAATCAGGTTTTGAACTAAATGTTATGTTTAGGAAGATAATCTGCTGTACCTGCCCTTCTTCCTCGCGCAACATAACTATCAGAAAATGTCTGCAAAGTTTAAAAAGATCGCAGTCAGAGAAATGAAGAGGCGAGGTTGCTTCTGAACTCACCCAACATTGATTGATATCTCAACAAAGATGCATATTTCAAAGCACACTCTGGAGAATCAACCTGGATCTTGTCATACAAAACGTCAAACATGTAGAATTGGCAGCCGGACAAAACTGGTTATTCTATTCATAGACTTTCTGTGATTATTTTAGTACTAACACAAAAACCATCATATTCATAAGAGTACAGCAGTATCTATCGTAAAAACTAATATATGGTTGTACCAGCCTCACTCCTTCAATTTCGGACAGATCTCCACAAGCATAAAAATAAGAAAATTTGAAACAATAAATATGTCAACTGGCAATATACACACAGCATTACTTGGCATCTGGCTCATAGTTTTACAAATTCCAGAACATCCCACTCAGCCAGTGAGCTCAAAACCATTGTTTATTTCATTTAAAATCCATTCATTCCTATTGCATAAACAGAGATTAATCGTCCCTTATAAAAAGATTTTTTTCAGAGTCTGTGAAGTGCAGACAGTTGCTATAAAAAATCTGAAGTATTTATATTTCAAGTTTTTCAGAAGCACCAGGTGATATTTATCTCTCACTCATGATTTTATACTTTTGCTATTGATGAACAACACATGAGCAGTCCTTTCTTTCAATAATATGATATATGTACAGACACTACCTTCACAATTCAAATATTGACAATAAATTCTGTAAATTGTGTGTATACAAACATAGACTGCCAGGAATCTGGTCTGGATGACCATCCAAGTTGGCAGACATGCCAGTCGGTGCACAGTAATCAAATGTTTTTTATTCATTTGCTGAGCCAAATTTGACTGAATTATAAACATTACAACAGCAATTTCATGTAATTTGTTTCTGTATGTTTAATCAAATACACAATTTTCTCTGACCACAGACATAATTATTGTGATTATACATTTATAAATGGCATATAGATGTACGTTCCATGTTTCAGACTGAATGTTTAAGCTTGGATATACATACATTATCGAGGATTCTAAACAACAGACATTCCAACAATTTATTGCTAGATTGTAGAATGTCCACACCTAACTTTTGGGGTTGGAAGAAATCAATCAGTTGATCTATCTTCCCAGACCATCCATCACCCTCCCCCACCCACCCTCCTCCTCCCCTATCCCCTCCAGGAAGTGATGTGGATGGATGACCATCTGTCCTCACCTCACCCCCTGGGTCGGCTACCATGGATACTCTCCTTGGGAGGTGAGGGTCAAGCTGGACTGACGATTACACTGACCAGATCCATCCCAAATCCATCTGGATCTACACCATGTAGATTATGAATTGGTCAATAAACAATTTCCATATCTGACACCTCCTGATAGAATTTGGTTTATTTCTGGATGATTTGTCTGCCAGCTTCCTGCTGTGCTAAACTGGATGGGGAAGACATGAAGGGGGGGGGGGGGCACAGGCAGGGGGAAAACCCAGCAATGTTAATTGATGAACATCAGGAGAACAGTCTGATGCTGATCTTGTAGGCTGTATACATGTATGTGAAATTACTATTATCTTCTGCATTTTTTGTGTAATCATTACAGAAATGATTCATGATTCATTTTTGAAATTCAATACCCAACAATCTCATAAAATATATATGTTATATACATGTTGTACATGTACATGTATCTACATATACATCTGTGTAATTGAGTCATCACAACAAAGTATAGGATTACCAGAATGTACATAATGACTGTGTTTGTTATAATAAACGAAGGCATGTTATGTGAAATACCACACTACCTTGTTGCCATGGTAACAAATTCCGAGCCTATAATGAGCAAGCATGCATCATGTTCCAGGAAAGATGATTGGAAGCTTTCTGCCGGAGCTAACACATGTATTGGTTTACCTGGCTTCTAATCCAAATTTATTTGTTTGCACCTGCATACACCATTTGTACATGTATAATGTACATAGACGGGAAGGATGGATATAAATATGCCTCTCACTTACATGTGCATGTACCATCCTCACCAACAAATGCTATCTTGCTATCAATGTTAATAAATATTTGTACAACTCAATCACATTTTGTATTTGGATCAAGTACAAGTATCCAGTACAAAATATTGACCAAACACACAACAGAAGCCACTAGAAAGTCATCACCTAGCTGAACTTAGGTATACATAAATAGCTCAGATGAACACCCAGATATTCACCGGCACGTACCTAAAGTACATTTTTTTATGAAGGTCGTCTGAACAAGGTCAAGTTGTTGATTTTGGCGAGTATGAAAATAACCACATTTTGAATGTCTGACTTGGGGAAAAAAATCAATAAAATAATCGTTATGCATACATAATTGAAAATAGGTCAACTCCTTGCCATATCAACTTACCCAAGACGTTATTTTCTTCAGCATGTTTCTTGGTTGTTGAATGTTTACTCCACAATTACTATCCACTTAGTTGTTACGTAGTAATCCTTGCTGTGAGTGAGTATCACTCAGAACACCTCAGAGTGACCTCCGCGGGGTCATCGTTGCGAACACGACAAAATGAAAGGGTATAGAAAGCGACAACAGCAAAGTATTCCTCCCTCTCCAGGCTGATTGAGGTTACGAAAGAAATGAAAGAAACCTCCGGAGTCTTCCCAAGGAAGAGGGAGAAGTTTACTCCAGCAAGGATTACGTTGGGGACAGCATCACAGCCCACAACTAATTCCGGATTATCCCGAGCGTGTCAGTGGCGTGCTATCCCTCTGACCGCCTGTACCACTTCTGAACTCTCCACAGGTCAACCAATCCTCCCGGCTCTTGGACACACTTGTTGGTGCGGATTGTTGCTGCTGCTGTACAAAGAGGGAGGGGTACCACTGCAGATCCCGTGCCTAGCCTTGTACAATACTAATATCACTTTATCAGCACTCTTGGCATTGTATCCTCATATACAGTGGCATTAGCCATATATCCCGGGTATGTTGTGTTGGGTGCCATGATTTGTGGTGTATCACTGTGGTTGTGTTGTGGAGTGTTGTGGCTCTGCCTCAGGCCCCGTGTGATCCCACCCTAAGCTGTGAGCTGTCTGTATGAGTAAGTGAGTGAGTGGGAGCTGCCCTTACACAACATCAACAGATCCAGGACGGTACTGTGTGGGACAGCCCCATGCTGAAGCCACAGCCAGCAACTTTGCACCATGTGTAAGGTTGTGGGGGGAGGAACAGGGAGGGGGGTAGCTGAGGAATAAAGGTGGTTCAGAAATACAGGCAGCCTCTCAACAGATAACTAGATTGTTAGGCCGAAGATATATCCAGCCATTCTTCTTTCTGGCTGTGCTACAGCTGCCCAGCTTGTGTTGGTGCTCACAATACACCTACAGCCACTCTACATGACAGGGATCTGTTGGGGCTGGGATCTCCCGGATAGACAGATGGGCTGAGAGTCTGATGAACGAGTGGCAGGAAGAATGACTCCCAGTGTGGATGTGGGGAGAGCAAATTGAAGATTTTCTGGCAGTATGACCATGGCATGCCCGACTGCTGGCTGGCTGGCTGCAAGGACTCAAGTTTCACAGTGGGCTCCTGGTTTCCATTTGGGGAAACAGGACCTCTGGAAAAGGTGTGGGAAGTGTGGGAAACATGGGGAATACAGGATGCAACTTGTTTCTGTGAGTCGTGTGCAAGGTCTTTGAACTTGTGCTCCAAGGCCTGAATTTTATCAGTGGCCTTCATTCAAGCATGTCTTAGAAGTTATCTGCAGTAATTTTGGAATGCCCATCCAGAAAACCTGATGTTTGTTTTTTAACAGCCAATATGAATCCCCCACCTACTTAAAATGGACACTTCTGTCTGGTGGAGTATGTGGGTACATGAGGTCGAGGAATAAGACCTATATGAAAGAGGCTTAGATGGGTGGGACACTGTGTGTTATTGGCATCAATTAAAGGTTGGGCATGATAATTTAAATAATCATATATATTATCAAATGAAGGTTGGGCACGACAATATCCATATTAATCTATAGGCTACATGTAGGTCTAAGCATAGCTACATGAATGAGCAATATGACATGTATAAATCTAATTCCAAATGATTTTATTGAAATTTCTTCTGTGTTTTCATTAGTTTCGCTGCTGAGTTCCCTCTTGGCTGTGGACCACAGTTATGGACCCTCCATAGGGCAGCTGAGAAGCACTTCAGTGGACTCAGTAAACACAATATGGATCTTCCTGATTCACCACAGCGTGGAGCTCCGATGTTGACAGATAAATTCCGCCAGAATTCCCGGCACTGTTTGCTCTGGTCTGCCCCCTGTGTCGTTCCTTCCCACTGATGGAGTGGGCCAATGTTGGTGATATATGCAGCAGTGGACACCGGCAGCCTGGGATTGGAGCCAAGGTCATCAGCTTACAGAGAGACCCAACCTGGGCCAGCGGACTCCCTGATCACAAGAGATATTGCCACTCATCCACTGATGTTGTTCCAGTGGAGTGGCCAGACTAGAATGGCAACAATACTCTAATGGGGGTGATATTTTTACTGTTGAGAAGCACGTTGTGACAAGTTTACTGCCACAACTGAAAGCAAGCTCCGTTATATCACAAAATCTTGTATATCTGCCTCTCAGATATAGTCAGTGATAAATTAGATACTACCAGTGCTAAATTAAATATATGCAACCTTATAACATCAGTAATACTACTAAATTTGTCTCACCAACAGACTGATTGCACCATTTATGGAGAAATGCTGATGATATCTAATCATAAAAGAACAACTATATAATTATCATGTATATGAAAACATAATGCAGGTAAACTGTTCATTAGACAGCCAGGTAATACACAAAGTAATACACATACCAATACACAATACACAATAGCATGACGTGTCACCACATACCTCATTCAGATCATCTTTGAAATCAATATCCATTTTTGCAGTCTAGAACACAAGCTTAGTAACTCCACAAAATTTTGCTTTGATATAATTGATGACAATGGATTAACGATCTGTTGCATTGAAATACCAATTAAACATTCCACAAGAACACGCCCTCCCGTATCAAACCAATATCACGCCTGCCATCAGATGTCAATTGCTTCAGCTCACTGCCACAGTTTAGCACCCTACAACAAGCCGGCAGCTCACTACAGTAATATTAATCATATGTCATGTATACAATGGCAGTGTCGGTCTATGTATGGTGGACAATTTGAATAGTTTTTACACTGGCACAATGCTGTCCCGCATATTGGAACATACCGGTAGTGCATATGCATATACATGTATAGTATATATGTGGTTACTGGTTAGATGAAAGGGATGTGGGGGTGGGAGAATTATTATGAAAAATCTGCTCCAAACATCTACAGCAGTTATTATAAGACCATGACCTGCCTTGTGTTCAGGACAGGATACATCTAATCCACTGCAGAACCCAGACTATCATTAAATATTGTCAGTAGGAAAATAGGTCATGTGGCTCACTCACTGTATCGGTTTTACACGACACACACAATATGGCTAATGCAGAGCTCTGCCCACGTTAGGCTGCAATATAAAGTGCATAGAAGTATTGGCGAGCGGCAGATGTCTGGGTTTTACTATATACGGCATTCATCCATTATTGAACAGACTGGCTGGGCTGACTGGGACATGGCGCCGGCAACACGGGGGATAGCTGCACGAGGCACCAATGGCATTATGGGATTAAATGGCCTCAACAACATGAGCCCTATCCAAATGGATGGACTCGGAATAGACCAAGACTGTAGAATCTAAACAAACAGCAATGGGGAAGCAAAAACCATGCAGTCGAAGCAATATGTTTACCCCACTATTCAGACGACAATGACAGCCGTTCAGTGACAAACTGTAAATGTAATTCATCACGACAATTTTGAGCAAGTGCTCTTGCCATTAAAATCAATGTTATAAACTGCCAACAAATAGTTTAAATTTTAAAATGTGAATGTTACATTTCACAATCATTTAAACCTCAAAGATGGTAATTATTCATGAATATTGAGAATATAATATGGTATCTCAGGTCTAACTACAGAAAGATTAATAAAATTGTAACCCTTCATATGATCAACTCTTTATTGATCATCCATATGGACATGGTGGATGTGAACATTGTTTGGGCCAAAATGTCTTACAGTGAGCAATGAATGCTGATGTCAAGGGAAGCAACGATGTCAAGAGAAGCAACGGTTGCCAATGTTAGGGAAGCAATGGTTCTCCAGAACTGAAAAGCTTCCCTTATGACAAAATGTGTAATATATTACATTAGTTGACAACATAATTGCATCTTGATGACATAAGATGTACAGCTTTCAAGAGCACTCAGTCAATTCTCCAAGAGGGCACAAACGAAGGGTTAACAATATCAGCTTGTTCGTGTGACCTCATGACTGGTATCACTGTGAGAAGGTCATGTCTTGATTTGGTCTCTGATCGGAAATCAATAACCGGAAAACGGAGACAAGACACATGGGAACATGATTGTAATGATCTGAGAGAGTTGGTGTTGACATCAAAACAGGCTGTTGAAGAAACTTGACAATAGGACCACGCAGCTAAAGAAATTATCTCTGTCAATTTCTTTCCAGAGGCATGCACCAAAATCTGTCATTTTTGGTTCGTTATGCAGCTGTTATATGTAATATCCTGCATATGAGCTGTCATGTTTGTAGGAACTCCTCCATAAAAACTCAAACAAATAGCAAACAGGCATGTTCAGTACATGCACATGTATCAGTCAATTGTCTCCAAAATTATTCATGCTCAATGCACATATTCTTGATTTGGACATATGCACATATTCTACAATATTTTACTGTTTTTGATTATTCATGCTCAATGCACATATTCTACAATATTTTACTGTTTTTGAGTCTTATTAGATATATTATCTCCTACTCATAACATTTTGTTTTCTCCTCTCCCAATCCCACTGCCTGAAATACCAGTCTCTGATTCAGAGGGATATTGCAGACATAAATCCAATTTGATTTCCCACGGAAAACGCAGACAAACAACAGTGGAGGACCCTTTCCAATATCCTGCCTAATGTCTCGGTTACCGATAAAACAGCAGCCAGCCACGTCCTCTCCAAGATTAGCCAAATAATCAATACCTCTGTGAAACATGGTGAAACAGCCAGATGTAGCTACAGGGAAATCATATTGCAGACAATCTGTATCATCAGGTTCGATATGGCCAAGTAGCGCCGAAACAAAGTATATTGGCAGTGCATGTGCAATGTACATTGTACCTGCTCTCAAATAATCAGTTCATGAATGTACATAACATAATACCGTTAAGTATTTCTGATAATATGTGTATTCATGAATTTCTAACATGTCTAAGTGAAACCTAAAATGGTTTATCTTCATCGTCTCTATTCCATGTTATTGATATCAAATAATGTTTTAAATATGATGAAATAGTAATGGAAACACTGAAAAAAAAAGTCTCCTGTCAATATAAGAACTGTCTAATATTAAATCACCTTTCTATTTTTATTGACTGAAATGCCAATTGTCCAGTCACTAAGCCAAAGAACTAATTTGAATGGAGCTCATGAATGGTTAACCATGAGAGCTGATTAACCATGCCAGGAAGCCAGTAATGTTGATGACTAAGCCCTAGTTCATGAGCGAGCAGCATGGGGCCTCCATGAGCTGAGACCAGACCACAGAGCACACCAATGGCTGCTGTCAGACTTGGATGATGTTATCGCAGGCATGGTCTGACTAATGCAATCAAGCGGCAGCAATAGAAACCATCCTGCCACATTTCACAGCTCATGAGTGTGTATATGAATTAATTAACATCACAGTTTCCATGTACAGCCAGACTGACAAGCAAAGTCGGTACAAAGCATGCTAATATAATTTTCTACATTCTGCTTGTACGATGTTCTCTTGTCACATGTGCAATTTGTACATGTATACTTCCTTTCTCAGCACATCATCACATATACATTTCTTTCATACTTGATTCACACTGAGGCTATACGAAGTATGTCTCGGAAACCTTACCCTCGATGAAGACTCCTTGTGGGTTTTGGTCGGAGGCTGCGGCTCATGAGACATCAACTCGGCCGCAACCTGAGGCTCGATTTCACTCATCTTGTTCCGTTTGTCACCAGATTGAATGCATTAGAGATATATTTCCCTTTCAAATATTTCAATGAAATTTTCTGAGAAGACACGCTCTCAGATTCTGGACTCGGCAGAATAATACAGAAGTGCCCGTATTTGGGAACTCCATGAATATGAACATCGATGATGTCACCTTCCCACAGCGGCCGAGAATCCTGCCCAGTGGTTTTTGCTAGATGTACGTTAGCCCGGCGATAGAACGTCAGGGTATCTGGACCCTGGAAGCGACTTGTACAGTCGGCTGCTACAGCTTGGCAGCCGCCGCTCCAAATATGCCAAACAGGCGGACAGCAGATAAATATGCAAATGTCCCGAGGTCTACTGGGATGGCTGCCTTGCCGGCGCTCCCTGTTTGGAATATCCTATCCTTGTCGTGTCCTCAGCTTGGCCTAAAACAGGGGATGTTACTGCGTCCTGAGGATGCTCATCCCTGCTGTATTTTCACTCAAGTTCTTGTTCTTATTTGTCTTTAGTGTACGTGTGCTGGGGTGCTCCACATAGTTTTTTCTCTTCCAATGGAGGGGGATATAAAAACCTCAGTCTACCCCCTTCTGCCAGTGATAATACCATGTGGAGACATGCGCAGACAGTGGCTAGGCAGACACCCCAGCACCACACCCTCCCCCACCCCCACCACCCCTCACCCCGACACCACACACTGGAAGGGAACACTTGGTGGAGAATCAATACGGAGGCTGCATTTGTAAGAAGGCTTCATGGCAGGAAGGGATGGACAGAAGAATGGGAGGACGAATACACAGTGGTGGGCTGAGGAAGGGGGAAGAGAGAAGGGAGAGGGAGGTGGAAGGGGGGATTGTGTAAGCTTGCACTGGGGACACCAAGTCTGGGAGACAGTATCAGCAACCCAGTCTCTCCTCTTTACTTCCCAAACGTCAAGTCTGTCCGTCAGACCTGGACATGTGTGGCGTCACATTCTTAGTATAACACCCCTTCTGCATAAGAATAATGGTGGAACCAGTTGAGTGCTTGTAGCCTGATACATGTACACTATATCTAACTCCATATTCTACTTATCATAATACATGTACTGCAAGATGATTCCCATTTCCTATGCATGCAGTACATGGTGTCACTACAGTATATAGCCTGGGTCATATTACATTATTCATGTGGCTGTAGCAATGTATACAAATGCTATGTATTTTCATGAGCTCTAGTTGGTAAATGAGTTCTTCATCATGTTTATTGACATAGATCCAAAGAATTTACAGCCAAAACATGGCAGTCCACAATCATATACCATCAATACTTGGCAATTAATCATCTTCCTTCTTTTTTTTTCATCCTGCAAAATGTTTACACTAAGGATTGTTTACATGTACAAATACAAGTTGAAAAATGAATATCAAAGTATCAACTCCCCAGATACTGTACCTTTTAAGAATACAATGTGACATCTCAAGCTATGTCATTATGATGTCCGTCCGTATTATGTGGATCATGCATTTGTCTACGTACATTTTTGTACATATCCTACAAAACTGTGAATGTCATGTGGACGATGCTTTGATGACATGCAGATAAAAAAGATGAGTTGTTTAGTGCAACATGTTATTGGAAAGTATAACTATCAGGTTATCATCATATACCATGTTCACAGGTGTTATACCACCTCAAGCGTCCCAGAAATCAATACATGTGTACATGATGATCATTAGCATACAAGAGCTGTCCATTCACCAGATGGCAGCACGGATTCTGCACCATGTGCAGCATGGCACCAGCATGTTACCGGCTGCTAATCTCGTCCGAGAGATTTTATTCAGGACGAGCCATCTGTCACTTCTAGTGAAATAATATTTATATATTCACCCTCTATGATATCGCATTAACTTTAAAATATAAAATTGTTTGTGTCAACCTGTTACATTATTAATACAAACACAATTTTGTGAATTTTGCTGACAAATTGATCTAAGTTAGTATTATAAGAGAAGATGTGCAGCACAAATCTTACCATGGTTTTACTCTGCTCTGGACGTCCGATACGATTTTTATACCAATCGGACATAGACGACGATTTCGCCTTCTTATTTTTCTTGAAATCAGCGTATGACTGCGAGCTTTTGGTTCCTTCCTCGGTTGCTTGCGTGTCAGATTTATTTTTGACTGGAGACAGTGGAACCCCTTCCATTTTTTCTTCCTCAGCCTGATTGGCCAGTTCCCGGGTTTGACCTTGTCCCGGGCGGGAGCCTTGAGGCCAGGCCAACATGTCCGTGTCCACAGAGTCCAGACTACTGTCCCACTCCATTTCATCGGCATCATTCAACCGGTAACTCAGTGTGGGCGATTTTAGTGATCCACTGTCCATCTCAATGGTTGGCACTGGTGGCTTATTGCTTCCTAAACCGGTCCGAGATTTGACCGGGGATTTACCCTTGGTTTGCCCTTCAGGATCTCCTGACGGGTCCAGCTCAGACTCCCCTGCAGGGCCAGGATGACTGGTGGCTTCTGCGTCATCCTGTACACCATCAGGGCCATCCTGTACACCCTCAGGGCCAGTATCAGCAGGTGTCCGGACCCCAGGAGCAGCTCTCTCCGAGTCCCGTCGTGGGGTGGGAGGGGTCCCATTCTGCACAACTCTACCTTTTTGGGGACTCCCTTCACCTTCTTTCACACCATAGGGAATATTGTCCAGAGAATCTGCTGGTTTGGGTTTAGGACGACCATCTTTTGGACTGTCCTTCTCCTTCGGTTTGCGGCTGGGGCTCTTCCCCTTGAGCTTTTTAGGTCCACAGCTGGCACAGTTCATTTTGATTCTGTGCCGAACCTAACACACTCTGGAGACAGGGCCACTCTGTACGAAAGAGCTTAATTCTTATCCTTATCGGCACTAAGGTTTCTTATTGACAGTCCTCCTAAGACATTGTCCTCCAAAGGTCATCTCAAAGAGAGTTTCTCTTTTTGTGATTAATAACGCTAACACAGTGATTACTGATTACCACCGAACAATTTATGTCATGGCAAACGGTGGTAGGTGATCAATATTAGAATACAAAGTGATACATAAGCAGTATTTATAAATAGAAACGTCTTGCAGAAAGTGACAAACGAAAAGGAAAGAAGCTCTATCCATGTACAAAGCTTGACATTACATGACAAGAAAGAGATATATCTTGCATCAGTGCAGGTTATTCCGATTGCTCCTCCTCCTATTATGATATATATCCCGTGCTCCTTCCAAATGACACTTAGCCCTATGTCAATGCTTTTAGAATGTATGGCTAACAGCCGAGAGACCTGTAACAACCAATTGTGTGGTAGCGTCTGCTGGTTGCCAATGTGGAGTCACCGTCACCGAGCACGAGGTGCCAGTATCACGGACATACATCTGCCGCTGTTCCTCCGTCTGCCGGTTCGGTTCGTCCGTCCTTCCCTCTGTCTGTCCTTCCATCCGTAGGTGCTCACCAGCAGCAGCAGCAGCAGGCACGAGGTGTTTGCACCATGCTCCCACACAAACACACACACATACACCGGTGTGATGTCATCTCAATCAACCCCTATACGGGAGTATTCACTATTCACCACGAATGTCGCCCGGGTGTGTTGTAGTATATCCCCATCTCATCAATACCAGCACCAGGTCTCCATCACTAAACTGTCAATTTCCATAAACCAGTTCACATGGAGGACAGTATCTGATCAAAAACAGACATTCCCTTTCAAAGCTCCCAGCATGGAGGACCACGGGCCCATTCGGTGGTAGCCTGAGGTGTAGAGCTCAGATCCCACATGGTTAAAGTACCTTCTGAGCACGTGCAAACTCCCCTGCAAAAATCATGTCCTCACCAGGACATTAATCTTGCTCCAGAACTGCCAGAAAACACCTCACATTTGCTATTTTTATATTGACTGGACAATCTTTCTCCATCAGTGCCTGGACTGCCTAGTCACCACTCTTCATGGATCAACATCAAACCAAATGCAGAAAACAAAGAGTTAATGGCAATGAGCAGTGACTCCGTCCCGATATTTGATGTGTGCATTGTACCAGTCCTTGTCCTTATATGTATGTTGTAAATTCAACTTTTACTTTGCCGTGTCCCATACTCAGCCAAACACAGATAAACCACACACAGATTTCCAAGAGCATCATGTGAGTTCGTCAGGGAAAGCAAAAGCACAGCCATAAACATGATAAAGCACATCCGAATGAGATCACATGATTTTTTCCGAGGATAACATGCTTCGGGAACATCATATTATCATGTTTTTACATTTAGCGCTGTGCGTCTTGGAAGTTTTTGCAAGCCACATCCCCTTCCACAATGTAACTGTCTAAGCTGGAGGGAATTTCTAGGTTTTTTACTTTGGCATTAACAAAAGTTCCGCTTGTAGTTACAAGTGCAAATTCGATGGTGGGGAAGAAAATCCCATGTGTTAAAGAAGTATGTACACTGCCAATAATTGCCGGGTCTGGCGGCGAATGTCCCCACAGACTCCAGTGCACCTACGACCTGAAAACCAGCCAGGTTTGATTTGTCAGTCGGCCGCTGTCGATCGGAGTCCTAACCTCCTTCCTCGACAGAAGTCGATGGACGTCGAGAAGAGCCGCGCTTTGATGAACTCCCCACGGGAGTGACTCCCACCGACGTGACAGGACGAAATCCCGACAAAATCAAATAATCTCTACTTCGAGGATAAATTCCACCCAGGGTTAAAACATAAAGGGTTTCGCGGAGTAAAGAAAGGAAGGTGAGCCGAGGGAACAGTGAGTGAAAAACTACCCAGAACAAAAATTGGGCTCTTTGTTGCATGTGCCCATAACAACGGGCAATAAATCAATGCATCAATTATCTGAAACATTAATATAACAGCATGTCATATCCATTTCGGCCACATGACAAAATGAAATCCATGGACACCTCCCGGCTTGCATAATCGCATTTGACGTAACAGCATGAAACTGACTAATTGACAAAAATTGTATGTTCATGGGCACTTCGAGCATATTTCATGCACAAGTAGCTATGCAGCTAGAGTATTCATATTCTGTACAATGGTGATGTTTATATGACACAATAATGTTTTTGACGAGTGTTGGCGTGATGGTTGTCTGAGATGATCGGACTGTACATGAATTGTGCTGCATGTTTGTAACAAACTACTATTTCATAACTTTACCAGTATATTGTTGTTACATTGATAAGGGAAATTACTAATCAAGTATCAGGATTAGTAATATCCCCTATCATAGAAATAACTACAATATACTGGTGAAGTTATTAAACTAGACGCTTCCGGTCGCCTACGACCGCTTGGGTGTATCCCCCGTAGCCCTATCATCTCTGTTGCCCCAAATATATCACTCTCAAGTGTGAAAAACTAGAGCAAGGGCTAAAAAAGATTACCAGAGAAATGTTAAATCTCGAGTCACAACTGTTTTCTTTTCCCCACCAAAATTGCTGCACTGATTTTCCGAGGTTATTGAAGGTCAAATTCAAAATCACCACTGAAATCTCTTTATATGAATTTCCATTCGACATGTTTAATAAAATAACGAAAATACACATAGATCAATCTTTTCACCTATTTATATTTCAACTCAGAATATTTTACAAACTTGGTTCCAAGTTGAAATTCAAAGTAAAATTTGACCAAAAATGCATTTCAAGATGACGAAATTGGAGCTAGATTGAACTTCTCACCATAAGTTATATGTCGATTCATAATAAATGTGTGTGCCAAACATGGTTTCAAGTTGAAATTCAAAGTAAAAGTTAATCAAAACTGCATTTCAAGATGACAAAATTGGAGCCAGATCAAACTTTTCGTCATGAGTTATATTTTAACTCATAATACCTGCCCAACTTGATTTCAAGTTGAAATTCAAACTAAAAATTGACCAAAACTGCATTTCAAGATGACGAAATTGGACCCAGATCAAACTTTTCGCCATGAGTTATATTTCAACTCATAATATGTGCCAAACTTGGTATTAACTTGAAATTCAATGTAAAAGTTGACCAAAACTGCGTTTCAAGATGACGAAATTGGAGCCAGATAGAACTTTTCGTCATAAGTTATATTTTAACTCATAATATGTGCCAAACTTGGCTTCAAGTTGAAATTCAAGCTAAAAGTTTACCAAAACTGCATTTCAAGATGAAGAAATTGGAGCCAGATCGAACTTTTCATCATAAGTTATATTTTAACTCATAATATGTGCCAAACTTGGTTTCAAGTTGAAATTCAAACTAAAAATTGACCAAAACTGCATTTCAAGATGACGAAAATGGAGCCAGATCGAACTTTTCACCATAAGTTATATTTCGACTCATAATATGTGCCAAACATGCTTTCAAGTTGAAATTCAAAGTAAAAGTTGACCAAAACTGCATTTCAAGACGCCAAACATGGTCTCAAGTTGAAATTCAAAGTAAAAGTTGATCAATGTTTTCATAAAAAGCTATTGTGATCAATAATAGACTTAACTAGCAAAAAAATAATGCTAACTTATTTGGTCACAGTCATAAAATCTCTACTGGACAAAGCCTTCACCTTGTTGAGCCCAATAATAAATATTTCTTGTCTTAACTATTTTCATTATGGTCAATAATAGACTTAACAAGTAAAAATAAAGTTAACTTATTCGGTTACACCCAGAAATTTCTATCGGACAAAACCTTAACCTTGTTGAGCTCAATAATAATTGTTTCTCATCTTAACTATTTTTATTGAGGTCAATAATAGACTTAACTAGCAAAAAAAATTTTAACTTATTTGGTTACAGACATAAAATGTCTACTGGACAGAATCTTTACCTTGTTGAGCCCAATAATAAATATTTCTTGTCTTAACTATTTTTATTGTGGTCAATAATAGACTAAACTAGTAAAAATAATGTTAACTTATTCAGTACACCCATGAAATCTGTACTGGACGTACTTTCACCTTGTTGAGCTTAATAATAAATATTTCTCATCTTAACTATTTTTATTGTGGTCAATAATAGACTTAACTATTTTTATTGTGGTCAATAATAGACTTAACTAGTGAAAATAATGTTAACTTATTCGGTTACACCAATGAAATTTGTACTGGACAAAACATTTACCTTGTTAAGGTTAATAATAAATATTTCTTGTCTTAACTAGTTTTATTGTGGTCAATAATAGACTTAACTATTAAAAATAATGTTAACTTATTCAGTTACACCCATGAAATTTGTACTGGACAAAACCTTTACCTTGTTGAGGTTAATAATAAACGTTTCTCGTCTTAACTATTTTTATTGTGGACAATAATAGACTTAACTAATAAAACTAATGTTAACTTATTCAGTAATATATTGTCCTGTTTTCACTGAAAACTTCAGTTCTCCATTCTGAACAAGAAACCAGTGTCATTACCTTCCACTGTACAGGCTATTGGAATGATCGTACATGTCAAAATGGATATTTCAAAATTCTGTAATAAGTTAGGCTGTTAACATATTAATATTTATATGATCATTCTAAAAAACGATTGGTTTCGTGTGACAGCCCTTCCCAACAAAACTTCCAAATATTATCGAGATTCGTCAAAAATTGCCATCTGTAGAGCGTTCACAAGCCATGTGTCTCAAACAGGCTGTTTTCAATGCAAAATGTGTTCCCAAACGACCAATTCAGTTGCCACGGCAACCAAAATCGATTGGTGTCGGGATCTTACCATAATATATTTGCCTGCAAAAAATAATGGTGATCGGGTGAGAATTGCGGCCTGTAGTGCGTTCACAAGCCATGTGTCTCAAACAGGCTGTTGTCAATGCAAAATGTGTCCCCAAACGACCAATTCAGTTGCCACGGCAACCAAAATCGATTGGTGTCGGGATCTTACCATTATATGTGTGCCTGCAAAAAATAATGGTGATCGGGTGAGAATTGCGGCCTGTAGCGCGTTCACAAGAAAATCTCTGCGGACGCGGACGCGGACACGGACGCGGGCGCGGACGCGGACGACGAAGCCAAATCCATAGTATCCGCCGAACTATGTTCGGGGGATACAATAATAATTTATAAGAAATACATGTGTGCACTACAATTCATGTATAGTAACTCAAGTACCAGTATAGTAAACTAACAATAGTTTACCACATAAAATTCCCACCTCCCTTCCCCTACCATGAGACCTGTAAGTGCCACCATAGCGTTCTTCGGTCTGTACTAACAATACATGTACACCTGCAAACAGGTAATCATTGTAGATTATGACATTGCATGGAACCGAAAAATACGGCATTCTCTGGAAATAAGAATGGCACGTGTACATGTAAATGCATGCCCCACTACAGTATCGTTCATTTAGAGCGCAATTACATGTACATGTATCAACGAATCGATAGGATGCCCTTTATTTGGATTCTACAATTTCGTTTGCCTCAGAGCATGTAAAGTGGATTATAAGCCACAGAAGCATATTCTGATTGAGTAGATCAAGAGAACACAGAAAAGAAGACATTAAATTGTCAACCTTTATGCAGTTCTGAATTCAAATTTGAAAGACTGACCTGTAAAAAATCGGCCATAGGCCAACACTTGACGAAAATCTACACATTTGTTTACATTCAAAACATTTACTCATTATTTACACATTTATGGCATCCCCTGACAACATATAGCATTGGAAACTGAACCATTTGAAACATCTAGTTTGCGTATGTATCAACATAATATATTACCTCTAACCATGCTAACGGCACAAAATTTTGATGATGCCACTACTAAAAAACCTAAAATATATCAAAATTACAAAAATCCAAAAACAAATATCGATAGCCTAAAAATGAGCGAATAACAAACACCAAATATTCCCGCACAAATATGAAATTACATTGACAACAAGTAAACAAAACAAATAGAGAGGCTTAGACATGTGGCGATTGCACAGCCCTAAAATATAACCTAATAATTGCTTGTCTTCTTTTTATCAATGTTTTTATATTAACAAACAGTTGTAATTAGGTCATATTTTAAGGCTATGAAGAATGGAGTTAACACAAACGCGTTATGACAAAAACATGCATTGTTCAATCATAATGAAACCAATGAGACCCTGTAAAATGACACGATACAGTGTTTAATCTGGACTTACCAGACCCCCAATCCCACATGCATCATATGAAGCAGACATATCATCTGGTACACGCCTTTTGTCATGCATTTGTTAGCAGCTAATACCACAGATCATTCACAGTTGTGGCCGTAATGCTGAATTTAAAGCGGCTTGTAACTTCAAATATAAAGAACAAACTAGATTTTGATGATACCACTGGAAAGCTCGATAAAATAGTTCGTCGCTATTCGTGGAACAGTGTTTTTTCCTTCAAAGGTGATCATTATAATTAGAAACAATAGAATTACATAAAGTATGGCAGGTTTGGGATGCTTACAAGACCACTCAGAAACAGAAAAAGTCATTTGGAATTGAATTTTAGAAAAAAAAAAAATCGTCAACAGTGAGAATCAAACCACTGACCCCTCGCACAAACACGTAACGCCTCTACTGACTGCGCCATTCTGTTCATTGAAACTCAAAACGTGTAAAGTGTAGTGCGTAGGAGAGACTTCGCTCAGGATAAACACTGAATTTTGTCATGGCTGTACATTGGACTGGCAGCGTGCAGAATTCGATCGGGAAAACTCGTGACCTTGAGTTCTACAACTTCACAATCTTATTCTGCGTGATCAGGCACAACTCCTGAGTAAAATCCGGCAATATATATTGGAACCTGGCTCTATAATGTGGTTTTGAATATTGTGAGACAGGAAAAACCTAAATTCATGACCCCCAAATTTTCGACCTGGACCGAAAATCCAGAGTTTTGGTCATACGACCATCGGACATGTATCATATGATGCGGATTTGACCATGGAGAAATACAAAAATAATCAGAAAAAATAATCATGATTACAAGCGGAGTTATCACGATTTTTCAATTTTGACCTTTACTATGACCTTAACTGTAATTCTTGACCTTGAGCCCTATAACTTCACAGTCATGTTCTGCGTGAGGAGGCACAACTCTTGAGTAAAAATCAAAAACATATATTGGATCCTGGCTCTACAATAGGGTTTTGAAAATTGAGACAAGCAAGACCTAAGTTCATGACCCCCAAATTTTCGACCTGGACCGAAAATCGAGAGTTTAGGTCATACTACCATCAGACATGCATCATGTGATGCGGAATTGACCATAGAAAAATATAAAAATACACAGAAAAAATAATCTTGATTAGAAGCGGAGTTATCACGATTTTTCGATTTTTACCTTTACTATGACCTTAACTCTAATCCTTGACCCTGAGCTCTGAAACTTCAGGATCTTGTTCTGCGTGATAAGGCACAACTCCTGAGTAAAAATCAGAAACATATATTGGATCCTGGCTCTACAATAGGGTTTTGAAAATTGAGACAAGCAAGACCTAAGTTCATGACCCCCAAATTTTCGAGCTGGACCGAAAATCGAGAGTTTAGATCATACGACCATCAGACATGCATCATGTGATGCGGAATTGACCATAGAAAAATATAAAAATACACAGAAAAAATAATCTTGATTAGAAGCGGAGTTATCACGATTTTTCGATTTTGACCTTTACTATGACCTTAACTCTAATCCTTGACCCTGAGCTCTGAAACTTCAGGATCTTGTTCTGCGTGATAAGGCACAACTCCTGAGTGAAAATCAGCAACATATATTGGAACCTGGCTCTATAATATGGTTTTGAATATTGTGAGACAGGAAAAACCTAAATTCTTGACCCCCAAATTTTCGACCTGGACCGGAAATCGGGAGTTTTGGTCGTACGACCATCGGGCATGCATCATGTGATGCAGAATTGACCATAGAAAAATATAAAAATAATTAGAAAAAATAATCTTAATTACAAGCGAAGTTATCGCAATTTTTCGATTTTGACCTTTTGCTTGACCTTGACCTCAGTTTTTGACCTTGACCTCCGAAAAGTTTACCACTTGGTCCGAAATTGATTGTCCACCTTCTGGTGAAGTTTCATGACGATACGACCAAAATTGTGACCTGTAGAGTGCACACATACAAACAAACAAACAAACAAACAGACAAACAGACAAACAGACAAACTCAACTGACCAACATACTTGACGAAATTTAATTTCGTCAAGTAATAAAATGACCTGTCTAGCCAGCCAATTACAGAACCACATACATGTACGAAGAAATTTCTGCCAAAGTCAATAGCTTTTTTTTCTCTCTATTTTGACCTTATCAAACGCAACGTCAAACTGAATCACTGGGTCTCTGCACAGTACAGCAACACAGCAAAGGTACGGAAACAATGCCTTCAATCTGAGATATGTGTATTCTATATATTTCACATATTCTGAGGAAAAATTTCTAGCTTTTGTGAATAAAAAACCAATTTCAACTCATCAATGGCAAAAAGGAAATGTCTTTTATCCAGTTCACCACAGAGGCATTGCAAAATGTCCATGTTACTACACAATAGGTTTACTCTTGTCTCTCTCTTGCCCCTCCCTTTGAAACCAAAACCAAAAACATGATCACAAAAAATACATGTATATATTCTCTTCTTTAAGTTCCAAAGCAACAAATAAATTTCATGTTCATTAGATTTCCTTAAAAATGTTGTATTACGTAGCTGGAGTAGAGTTTGATGTGGAGGATGTCTTGGTGAGCTAAATACGTCATGATAATTCAGTTTCACCGACTTACACAATCAGAACACACGTAACAACAGAGACACACAAGAAGCACAAGACAAACCTCAGCGTGATCTTTGATGTTGATGTGTTTAGGACGTGTGGCCCGCAGGGTCCCCGAGTGATGTGGACTGCTGGCGCCTAGCACCTGATGAGCCGTGGTCGTAGAAATTATGGTTGTCATGATGCTCGTGTCAGTTTATGGTGACAGTTCCGGTGACAGAAGACATATTCCAGGAGATGTGAGGTGCTTAGAAGACAGAACGTCCAATGTTAGTCGTCTCTTCATGTCAGCTGCAGTCTGACAGGTGCTTCTGAAATCTGCTTGAGAACAGTCACCCAGAAGCTCAACCCTAGTCATGAATGTGCATGACTTTCATCTGCAGTATTCATCCTGATTAGGGGTCTGGTGAATATTGTTATCTTCAATGCCGCCAGTGACTCCGAGTGACTCCGTGACAAACGGGACAGTGATTTTTGCCAAGTTGTCACATTAGATAATATATGTAGAGATCAGGAAAGCGGCACCATAATGAACTCTTGCTCTCCCGAGGGACAGAAAAACATTGCACAGTTGACTCAAAAACGTAAGCTTAGAATGTATTGACCCAGGGAGCAGGATTGAAAAGACAAGAGGGCGGGAGCGAGGGAAGGGGGGTGGTACTTATAGAATACGTGCCCGTCACCACAAGTGGTGGCATATGAATAGAGCAAGACATGTCCTTCCCTTCTCTGAGGTCACCGCGGCAGCCACCAGGCATTAGCTGCTGATGAGTCAGTCAGTGTGCTGCATTTATGACCAATCGCATCTCCGCATACACCTGGTAAAAAATGTCTGCAGTCTGCAAGGCGTCACAGTTCCAAAAAGGACCAATATCTGAATACTCTGAAAGCATTGGAGAACCAAGGAGAAGTACTGAGCAAGAAGCAGGACAACTACCAGCCAAGTGCACTCAGCGGTCTGAGGTTTACTCCGTCAGAAATAGTATGGACCTGTTATTGTGGCTATAACAGCACATAAAAGCTGTGTAAACACTGTAAGCTAATGGTGCACAAAAACAGTGTCACTGCATGGGCCTCATACTTACTGTACTTGTGACAAGTGATCCAGACATCGATATAGTGATTTGCGACATATACAGATACATGGGAAATTCAATCTAAAAATTTTCCTTTCAGGTTCTACTCAAAACGACTCTACGAATTTTGGTCATCTTATTTATTACATTCAAATAAACTCCAATACCGGTTCTGTCATGAAAGCGATCAAAAAGTAAAGTTAAAAACATTTTTCCTGTAATTAGGGATTGTGAACTTGCCTGAACCACATCAATTAATATTGCATTTATGGCATCCTTTCCATGGTGAGGGCAGTAAATATAGCCTGGCTCTAAACAGACTTTAATTAAGGTAATCTTGTCACGTTCGCTGCCAGACACCACAGCTGAGTATCAAGTCTCAAAAGCCCAGAGTAAATTATCCCTCTCACTGGTTTCCACACACAGGTGTCCCATAAAGTATGTCTCAGGTTGTACTGAACCATTTTTATCTCACATCTGACATGCGGGACCTTTGTATACTCCTCAGAAAACTTTTTTGTATTTAGTTTTGTACCAATACAGAATTTTGGACACATATTCTAGCTTTGATTTTTTTTTTGATGAATCTTGCTAAATGCATATATATTATAGATTTATGTTGTATCATAGGAACTATTGAAATGATACCTCAGACAAAAAAGAGATGTTATTATAGGCAGATTTCATCAAAATTCAAAAACGCACAAGTCAGTTTCAACTAAAACTGGACAAAATTTGGACCACATACTTATGGTACACGACATAAATTCCTAACAACTTCATTCTCAATCATGACTATCATAATCAGTGAGTTGCAACCACATACATGTACTGTATATTATCCAGACTTTCCAATTACCAAGTTTTGTCCCTCTGTTTGCTGAGGCAATGATTGATCTGCGCCATGGCAAACAAAAATTGCAATATTTTCTCACAGAGATTTTCATCCTCGTTATGGAACACCCAGTACTGGATAAAGATATTGCATGAGCTGGTTTCTTGATGCAGTCAAGTAATTACACGAAATCTGCCGTGTTTACCTATGCTTACAAATGTGACTGATGAGGGGAATAAAACACAAATAATGCCCTAACTGGATAAGTCCCTGGGTACAAGAAACTGGCTGGCGGTAAGATAAGTAAACATCATCTTTATATTGTGTGTGGTAGATCCATTATGTCTGAGCGGTGTTCTGTTCATTATGTCATATTGGGAATTGCAAAATATCCAAGTTACATTGCAGAATATTGATTGGAAAAATTTCACCACTAAGTTTAGAATCTGATAAATACATGTATTTTCCTGGATTCTTTTGGGTTTTTTGCAAACACAAAATGCATATTGTATCGTGTGCAACTTACCTGTACCATGTTAACACAAATACTGGCTCACAAGGGGCTTGGGAGTATGTACTTTATCAAGTCCTCATTGTACTCAGGCTACATACCTGAAAAATATAAAGTGAAAAAAAGTATTACAATTTGAACCATACTCGAAAACTGTCAACAACAGCTGGTTCACATCTATGGGAAAAGTACCGGTTACGCTATGATCGGCATATCATGATGTACTGGTGGGAAAAATATGCCAGCCAACTCAAGACCTGGTTTCTATCACATTCACCAGATGGCAGGAATTGTGCTATTTGGATCAATTGAACACAATACAAGTAAATTCATATTAAATAGTTAACTTCTGTGAATGCAGACAGAACTTTTTTTTTTATAATTAATATATTATGTAGTCTCTGTATTCTGTAAAAGATCAGGAATTATATTATAGCCTATATAAAGTGACAGGAATCATTTGGGAATACCAGTTTGGTACATGTATTTAGATTTGATTGGTTATTGATCCAATATTACTTGTTAATTGAATTTCAATCACTAGCACTGTTGTTCTAAAACATCTGTGCAGAGTCCTACTGAGTACTGAAGCATAGAAGGGCCACCTATGAAAATTATTTTTTTTAATTCCTGACTTAATAACTTGAATCAACTCAAATATCTCTATCTACTATATAACTCGATAATATCGACTTAGTATCTTGATAATATCGACTTGATAACGTGGAACAAAGGATTTTTTTTCTCAAATGATTTACTATCTCGATAATATCAACTCGAAAATACCGACTTAAGAATTCGATAATACCGACATAGTAACTCAATAATATTGACTTAGTAACTCGACAATATCAACTCAATTACACCATAGGACGTGTGGTCTGCCAGATAATAAATTTACTCCTGCGCCTGCTCCACGTCTTAAGTCGATATTATTGAGATACTAAGTTGATGTTATCAAGTTACTAAGGTGATATTATCGAGTTAGTAAGTCAGGAATTTAAGAAAATAAAAAAAACTCCCTTGTCCCTTCACGCTTCCGTACACTGAGACTGTAGTCAAGTTTTGCCATTATTTCCAACACATAATACAACCAGTTGACATCAAACATACAAATCACACTGAATTTCTGCTGTTATATTCAAACCAAACTTGGGGCCATGGCAAATAAGGAATGAAATCTCACAACTTCTCAAATTTTGGTTAACCTTTGTGATGTTCAATGTCGGGTAGGTCCATCAACGTCCATCAATCTTGCATGGAACAGCTCTTTCGCACAGTCCTTTCATATATGATCCACATCACAACTGATCAAGTATGGACAGTATCTCCACTCAATGCTGTCAGAGAAGCACCCATGAGGTACGAGGCACAGACTCTTCCAGACTAGAGGAATGACAGGCCAGTGGTCTAAAGAAACCCAAGCACCATATTAGGTTTGATTTAGGGAGAGGCTATGGTCCGAGAACTAACAGGGGAGTCACGTTAATCTATTGTCCAACATCACTCGGATGACAGACACCCGATACACCAGTGTCAGTCGAGGATATGACAAACGCCCCACGGAACTGGTCCCTGGGGGTCTACTGATCGTCGTGGGCAACACGTCTTCAGCCGCCGCTCCTGACAAGCAACGCTCTGACCGCCTGGGCCGGCACGTGAGGCGGTCACTCGGTGGATGGTCCGACAGTTTGCGGATTGTTTGGAAAGCTGTAACTCGCACAGGAAACTTGATATAATGAACCTCTGACGAGAATTTCATAGGTAGCACGATTTAATTTCCAGCCAAGGCCGCTGACTGTCACAGACAGGTTTACAGGGAAATGTAGCAGAGTATTGCTGAAACAGTTAATACTGAAACAATACTTGGTACTTTGAACAGAAATACTCTATGGAAATCATGCAAAGTATTTTTTCATCATTTTCCATGAATACAATGGTCTACTTTGACAAGCACAAAAAAATTCATAGAAAACTGCACACATGTAGGCGTTGAAGAAACTTCTCAAGAGATATTGTGGCCAAACCTCTTCACATCTGAGACAGTAAGCTCTTGAGCGATGTTCTCGCAAGCTTTCATGAAAGGCTCACTGATATAAGGTTACATAATTCTTTATGCATTATGTATAACAATATACACAGCTACTCATTATAGCAATAATTTAATGTTTTGTAGAGATAAAATGTCAATATCGGTCATGTTGAGGTTTGTGTGCTGGTATTTTGACAATGTGTGCTTGGTGGCAACATGAAAAGACTTGAAAGATTTCTTTGAAGTATTCTATGTAAACCTCAACAAATTTGAATAATAGTCTGGTGAGCAACTCCACATCATTCAATATACATCAATACTAAATATCAAAATTATCAATAATCCTGATCTTACACAATCAGGTAAGTGTCTTCATATATTGCATACTAGTATATAGTATGTTAAAACGAAGCAAGAGTTGAACAAAACAGGGTGTGTTAGGTTCTGGGTGCGACTGTGAATTTACATGTGTATCACTACACCTACATAACCAACATAATGTTGCGACAATTTACGTGCAATATTGCAGTAATAGTATATACATCTAGGTACAAACTGTAACCCTGGATCCTCACGGCTTACAAGTACATTATGTGCAGCATTCCAACCATTTCAAAACATATCAAGTAAAAAGTACTTGGCTTACAACTGCCTGCTTTCCCATACAGGTGTGTATTACAAATCACATCGATGAAACCTCACGGATCAAAGACACTGAGCCAATAGCCAGCTGATAATATTACCTGTCACCTACACTACATGTAGGTTTAGTATTGGGCACAGGGACCTGTCAACCTTTGGACTGTCTGTAATTACCTAAAGGACATATATTACTTGTACTCAATGGTT
Source organism: Terebella lapidaria (assembly GCA_949152475.1). Lineage (NCBI taxonomy): Eukaryota > Metazoa > Annelida > Polychaeta > Terebellida > Terebellidae > Terebella > Terebella lapidaria. The sequence continues at coordinate 78,888,277 of OX424555.1, forward strand.
TGTAGACGTACTAACGACCAAGAGGTAATCTCAACTAAACATATAGGTCTTTTAATGCTCAGATGTACACATCCTTGAAAGTACTGAGCACACTGCACATCTCTTGGCCATGTGATAAATAACATGACAGATTTCTAACGCTGATTGTCTTGAAGAACCTTGGAATAGAATATGACTGTGAAAAGAAAAAATCATTATATCAAAAGTGCCCTAATTAATTTTCTCCAATGTCACTACTGGACATTCGCAGACCAGGATGCCAAAGATCTGGTGCTGTAACCACTAATTGTAAGGTTTCAATGACTTGCTCCAAGGAACTGATATATTTTTGAGGCGTGTTGATTTGCACAATGGCCGATATACAGTAAGGCAGCAATCCCTGGATGATTCAAAATTTCTCAGTTTTTTTTGTTGTTCTCTACAGCAAATTTGCCATCAAAGAGTTTGAAGTTCATAGCCATTCATCAAGTATTTGCTGGGAGCAATGTGTCTGTGTACTGATGTAATACAATTTGTGTGCCATCATCCACGGTTCTCTTCAGGACCTCAACACCGGCTCTCTAATTTATCGATCCATGTTCAAAGATCTTCACTGGACTTCTGAGAACTCACTGGACCTCTAGTCTACATGTCTAGTCTAGTTCAGTGCCCTGACTACATCTGATTTGTGTTTAAGGTGACATGACATTGGCATTAATTGGCAAATAATAACAAACTGATGTGAACAGTTCATTTTACACTCAACATTGAGGTACATTGTATCCTTTGATGTTGAATGTCGAATCTATGGTATTATTATAAAACATAAAATATTGCAACATTCTTGAACAGTCTGTAGGTTACCCATTTCTTCCGAAATAGACTGCTATTTATATTTGTGTTTTAATCAATCTATATGCAAATTAATACAATGTCCTTTCCTTATTGCTTGCAAGAGCTAATTTTAGCAAGAATCTATTTCAGCAGTCTGTGCCTTCTAGAAGTAGCCTCGGTAGCTTCTTTAGGATCTTTACACATAAATCGAGGCAATATATTTTTGTCGAACTTCACACATGCCAGACACAATATGATAGCATGAATGATGTGGTGTTGTTTTGCATTGATATTGCCCCCAAGAGCATGATTAACAATCACCAAGATGTTCATCCTACATGTAGGCAAATTATATGATGCATATTCATGAGTATGGGTTTCACCAATATTTTCCTCAGTAAGGACATCTACATGTGACCTGATTTTTAATTAATTGTGAATAGAGTGTATCAAGACACTCTCAGGGCTGAGTGTTGAACTCATACTGTAAGTTAAAGTGTCACTTTTCTTATGTATTTATCATTGCCAAAGTGTGAGTTCCGCACTCGACCCTCTGACTACTAGTATGTAGATCATGCATGACGATATTCTCATACTGGTAAATACCGCAGTACTTCTGGGGGAGCGCGAGTCCCAACCCTTGGTCTAGGCCATTAATTGAAACTTCACATTTTGTTGTATGGTACACCACACAAAATATTACCATTTAGAAGTGAATGAAGACTGAGATGCCCTGAATGATCGATTCTTTACGTGATCAGTTCTTAGTCTTATCATACACAGACCAGTGAATCACTTAGAACTGTGAATCTCCCAAACGACCGAAACTGCTCAGACCCTATAAACTTCGCACGCTTTTGCTGCTGACCATGACTGACCAACCCCTAGGATACATCAATCACCAAGTCTTTACCCTCTACTCCACACCGTAGCACCCTTGACTCGGAGCCCAGGGGTAGTTCACCATGGTGACTGACCCGGGGGTCGAATGTCTCAATGCCAGATGTTGAGAGAAGTCCACTCGAGACCCTTAAGCTCTTGTGACGGGATCAATGCCGACAGACTTCCTCTCTGCCAGACTGTCCTTCACGGCATTGATTTTGTCGCCTTTAATATCAGGGCTCAATGTCAGGAATCAGGGCAATTACTGGCAGGTTTAGAAATAAATACCACCCAAACAATTCAACCTCAGACCAAGGCACATCCATAGCATAAAATAGATTCATTTGAATTTTTTCACATGTGGAGATACCTAAGAAAACTGGCAAACTAGTCCTATATTTATACCATACAGATATCACATGTATACAGAGTGCATACATTACTACATGTTACATGGCACATTACTCTGTATAACCCCAAGCTTTTACCATGGTAACATAATGCCATTTCTGATCTATTCAGCAGTTCACTATTGCTGCCATTTGGCTCAGAACTTCTTTCAGCATGTCATTTTAACACAAATCACCTATTATGGTCACATTTGGGACGTCCTCAGGGAATCACTTTGTAAAACTACCCGTCTGACATTTACGGGACAACATTTGAACATTTTACTTGCGTATATAAAAACTATGTCTGTATGGAACCACATAAACCATCACAGACTAGTGTACTGAGATTTTCTTGCACTTGCCAACCTGGTCTGGGTTGATAACCTGTACAGTAACGTAAGGTCCCTGATCTTTTGATGACAAGTAATGAGGTCAAGCTTGAAAACACATACAACGACAGAAAAACAGAGGACAAATTAATTCATGTTGGAGTCCATACAAATATGGAATGCAAAGAAAAAACCAATAGAGCATCAACCATAGGTCAAGGACAGCATCACAGCAGGGGGCAACTACGCTTTGAGAATATTTTCATTATCTCTTCAATTTGTTCAACAATCTGATGGCTGTTTGTGCAAAGAGCTCTATATGTATAGAAATTTACTGACCCACAAAGAATTGAAACTAGACATAAAAGCCTATAGGCTTTGTGGCATCCCCCAATTTTTCTTTTCTTTTCTAATGGTGAAACTTGACTGTTATTATAATACATATACCAGGATTATTGAACACAGGTGGGAGTGAGAGTTCAAATTATAGCAGTTGCTCACTAGACAAATGTCCATCAGATATTTGTTTTAATCTCAATAGGTATTAAATGTACAGACAAGACAGACATTCATAATACAAGCAAAAAGGAAATTATTCTGGGTTCTGACTAAGTAAAACAATGATAATTTGGTCACTGCATGTGAAATACAGCTAGAAAACAAAACAATGCATGTAGTTTCATCCAGATAAACACAGTGCTGTTTTAACTGAATACAATGAACAATTGACCGGCAACCAAGGCCCAGGCAGACCTTCAAAGCTGTTATCTTCAGTTTGGGTCATCATTATATAACCACCTATTGTTTTCTTTAGAAAGGGAAGGAGGGCATTGTTTCAACTTGTTGGTGTTAGTATAGTAAACTGGGGTGAGGGGACAGGAGAGGGGGGGGGGGGGGGGGGAAGAGGGGCAGTGCATACAAGTCACTGATACATTGCTACATTCATATGCAGATTAGACTGGCTGACAGTGGAGGTGGGGGAGGGAGAGGGGGGGGGGGGTTTTGCTTTATCACAGGCATTACTGAGCAGGGCTCTCATATACTGCACTGGCTGAGAAGGCAGAGCCTAGCCTCATGCTGGACATGCAGGCTGCAGTCAGTGAATACAGTAGCATGGCTCAGTCACAGTATTACATCTGCATGGGGGCAGGTGAGGGAAAAATTCCAAGTCCAAAAAAAAATACACCCAAAAAATTTTTTTCTCCTGGAAATTGCCTGAATCAAATTATGACATTGACAGGAATCGCCCGATTTTTTTTTCCAAAATGGCCGCCAGCGGCCATCTTGGATTTCGGATCTCGACGAAAAACAATAGGGGTTAGGAGCAAAGTATTTCGGATGAGCTGTGAAAATTTCGGAAAGATAGATCAAGGCGTTCAAGAGTTATGATCCGGAAACCGAACGGCGGAAGAAAAAAAAAAAAAAAAAAAAAAAAAAAAAGAAAAAAAAAAAAAAAAAAACAGACAAAAACATAAGGCCTCCCGATTTCCAATCGGGATGCCTAATAAGTTATCACGATTATGTTACATAATACCTGATTAATTGCATCTTCAAACATCATGATAAATGTTTGATATTAATCATTCAAGCACTGACTGAGAAAAAATGAAGCAATATCAACCATCTACGATGTACATTGTACATTGAACGTGTCGGAGGCAAATGTGTCAAATAAAACCAATTCTGAACAGATCCACAATCGACTGTTCACAACTCAATTAGAGCAGTGTTGTTGTGTTTCTGACTGACCACACTGATTGGCAAACCACACTAGTTCAAGGACAACAACAATTACTCATGCTAATTCTTGTCCATGGCTTGATCAGGGTTTCATACTGAAGCCTTCAGATAAAAGCCACTGTTGTCAGTAGATCGATACAGTATACTTGCCACTTGGACACAACTTAGTCGCCATGATCATATTTGACATACTAACGATTTTAAGTGATTTGATCAATATAATACAGAGTAGATCTATAGCTGACATCAAATAGTGGTTGAAAGAATTTACCACAAATCATTCTAAATTGAAAATACACACACAATCCATTCGATATAACGTCATGTACAACCGTCTCAATAAAATCTAACAAGTTAAACTATGGCTTGTTTTTTATCATGTGCAACATAGAATTACTATGTGAGTGACTCAGAAAATTACTGTCTACCGTTTTGTTGAATGCAGGACAGTAAATAATTCAATTTTTCTCTCCTGAGAACATGTAAATGGGTGTAAAGAAACCTCTTTAAACATCTTGGCTCAGTGTAAAAATATCGCTACACCAGATCACATCAAGCTAGATATTTGCCTTACAGCCCACACAAGTCCATTACGATATCTGTCTGAACGACTTTCTGTCTGCTAAATTTTTCTTTGCTCTATCTCTCCTTGCTCAAGGCACAGCCAGAGCAGTAGACCATACATGGTACATGTTGAAAACCATCTTCTGGCTGGATAGAAGTCATTTAAAATGGTCACAGAACAGTTTGAATTAGCTACTTGGTGGACCTTAAGTTTATCATTATGTCGGCCTATATTACAACTACCTGAATAACATCAGACACTTCTGTATACATGTATTTATTTACAATCAAGCTATGGTCATTTCAACTGAAATATTATGTGATATATCATGATAATATCAAAATTCATAAAATATCTTATCGCCAATCACATCACACTTGGATGTGGAAGTTATATGTATCCAGGAAGTAATATACATCATACATAATCATCCATCAAATACAATACTCAGAGTATATCACAGTAGCTGGACGCAAAATGTTGATAAAAAGATAGAAAACAACATGCAAAGATCCAAGCACAAGGCACGAGTATAGATCTACCGGTATATATATATTGGGTGAGTCATTCACCATAAATCATAGGCAGAATTCCACTTAAATTCAGATTGTACAAGCAGTTGAAATGAGGTTCCTATGAAATGAGCTACACTGTCTTATTTATCCTTTGACATTGAGACCCACACAGGATCTGTGGCTACCTGTTGATTGCGTTCCACTGGATCAATTGTCATGGCAGATCTATCCCTCGATCCTCCAAAAGAAGCAATTATTTTTCCGCCAAGAATCAATAGGGAGCGGACGCGGGTCGCCCTGTATCAGCAGCTACAGGTGCACGTTTTATTGGGACAGTCACGAGATTTGATGGCTGGAGACGGACGTCTGTATGGTGACTGTGACGCGAGTACAGACCTCTGACCTCAGCAAACAGAGGCACGAGTACGTACACACACATAGACAGACACGCTATCAACGGCAAGACTAAGCTCAACAGACATAAATTCTTCTTTCTGGGGATCAAGACTGTTATTCTTCTTTATACATGTACTGTCATAGAAAATTAGCGTATCTTGATGTACATGTACACAATAAATAGGTCAGACTGTTATGGCAATATTTTTTTCGTGAGACTACAAACATGTAGGTGATAAGTGTTATGCTCAGTGAATTTGTACATTGTACACTATAAAGTAATATTATCAACTATAAGACTCTCTCACAATCTATCATGACCCTACATGACAAATCATTGGCAATTACATCAAGATTTATTACAAGTTACATGTGGAGATACATCAAACCTTGGTTGTTCCCATCACAAAATTTTACGAGCAGATATTTTAACATCAATTCTAACATCAATTTTAGTTATTTCTGAAAACAATAACATTTGTTTTTTTATGCAATTACACCAAACAAACTGCAGTGTAACACTGTGATATACTAGTAGTTTCGCGCTCTCCCAAGCTTGTTGAGTATGTATTCAATTGTATTCTATTGGCATTTCACATGAGATTGCAACAACCTGCACAACACACATAGCATTGTATCATTTTACAGTACAGTGCACACATATGTCACTGTGAAAAATCCCATGCTACATCTGTGTTGAAATTTCAGATTCTGTGGCTTACATGACTGTTCAGAACACTACACTTACCAATCTAACAGGTGCAGCATGTCTCAAGTGCTACCTCGTGTATCTCCAAATAAACACGTCTCTTCAGCCCATCCAAGGCTAGAGCCAATTTAATTCCACCTCAATGCTATCATATCACAACAGATAAAACTTAAAAGCCCATGGATCATGGGCCAATGTTACCAACAATGACATCAGGAGATCAGAGACTTGTAAAACAATCCCTTCTAGAAAGTATCTGCCAATTTCATCATTGTCCTTATGGAAGGACAGCAACGATAAATGGGAAACTACAGGACAAGTTCAATATTCACAACCATGACACCATATTGCAAGCCTGGGCCAATAAATCTGTCAGAGGAAATACAGTCAACCAATCACCACATGATAATAATACCTCAACAGATTATTACAGGGATTTCTCTACAAACTGCAGTGCACACTACAGTATATCAGTAGCAGCTTTTGGAAACATGGACCTGGAGGATCATTCCAGCGAAGGAAGTCCTATCTGAGAATATGTACCTGTATATCCTTTCAAATATTACTGCAATGACTAAGTTATGCTTTATGTAGATAATTGATGTGCATGAAAAATGTGCATGAAGAAAACTTCATTATTCAAGTACATGACTTGTATTCAGGTATACACGTATGTGTACTGCATACCTCACCGTGGCAATACTGGATGCACTAACGATCATTAGTGCATCCCGCAATGGCGGACAGTAAACACGGTCAGTTTGGTTTTTAACCGTATTTTATCAAATACCAGGTCCATTTGTGATAAATGGATACTCTGAAGGTAGCTTAGTGTTTTGGTCAAAGACATGCGTAGTTATTTCAGGCAGATCACGCTTCTTTGTTTAGATATGTTGAGGAAAAGAATTAGCGATACGATTCACCAACGACAAAAGTGAGATTCCCTAACGATATAGGCCTACTACGTGTATATTGTAATAGGTCCATTTCATACACCATTGTGAATTCGTTGATTTATGTGACATAAATTAGCTAATGTCACATCAAAACTGGAGAATATGTACTAGAAGATCATCTGTACACATCGATACATGTCAATTGGTACTTTATTTCAAGTTTAACATTTAAATAACGTAGATTTGAATTAATAAAGAAAAGATCGTTAGGGAATCTTCACATGTTCGTTAGGGAATTTTCAAATTTATAAAAACAATCGTTAGGGAATCTTTCGGCTTTTTTTCAGATGAGTTTTTCATGCCCAAACCAACATAAATCGCCATGTATTTGCAATGAATGGTTGTTTCGTGCGCATAAGAATTAGCAGATTATGTGTGTATCGATCACAATCGTAATTATCGGGAAAATGAAGAAAATTCAAACGAACCGCGAGTGGGTTCGCCATTGCGGGATGCACTAACGATCGTTAGTGCATCCAGTCTCACCACAGTGATACATGTACCTGTAGTACTAGTAATGCTCGTATTTATGACAGAAAGCCTTTTGTATTCCATTAATACAATCTTTATGTTTCACTCATCCCTAGTCATTAGAAAACTTGCTGATCATATTACAAACACAGAATGAAACATAATGCTTATGTGCCATAGTCAAATTGCATTAGCAATACCAATACTTACATGATGAAGTTGGTTCTACTATCAGAGAGGATTTAATTTTTTTGGCATATTAGTTCATAGGATTCAGAGCAAAATTGGAACTGTGTTGGCAGCATCTACATGTATGGATGCAAACTTCTGAAAGTTTGTATCGTCAGATCGATGTGCTGGAGTAAATTTTGCTCAAAATACATTTCAATCTGCATTTAAAACCAGGACTACAATTTTCAGCAATCAATACAAGCCACTGCCACTACCAAATTCCCCCCTCGGTTCTGAGACATCATTGAGACGTTCAACAGTCGATAATGGACGACCTTCTGGTGACCGGACCGCACAAGGCTATCACAGCGGAACCACAGCTTCAACAAGACAATCTGCTCCGCTCCACGACGTCAGCTTACAGGCGACCAGACACCAACCACAGCTCACACAAACCAACAAGATGTGCTCGGAATTCAGTCCCTTCAATTTGACGTACAACTAACTTAGGGTCGTGGACCTAAACACCAGTAACCTTTCCCTTGCAGCATGGCAGAATGGAAGGGAATGGGAGTCTAAAGAGGCACTGGCAAATACCTCGCCTCCCGCCTTGAACAATCTAAATGTGCTGTCAATCCTAACAATGTTAGAATGGAAACAAAGTGCTCGCGGTTGGTTTCATTTGATGTCGAACCTGAGGTCCCACACAATTCCGACTCTCAAACAGCCCAAGTTATTTGCCACAGTAAAAGGACATCAATTGTCATCATTAACGTTCTTCCAAATGTGCACTTGCTCCCCGCTCAATCCATCTGGAAAGTTCTGCCCCTCATCCATAGAAAACTTTGTAATAATACGCAAGCACAATGACACAACTACCTTCCGATGCCACTGCACACAGACCAAGCAGCCACTTGATTGCACGCCATTGTTCAGCCAAATCAGAAGGCTAATAAACCATGACATTGATACAAGCTGCTCGGGTACACACGAATAACATGGTACGTGATATTAATTCAGACTCTTATTGCTGCTATATTTACAGAGATATTGATTGGTATTCTGCCAGTTTTAAAACAGCCATTCATATGGCATGATGATGTGAGTTTGTAATAACCATGAAATACAACTTCGAGAATTTCTCTCACATCCTCCATTTTTATTGAACCTCAACGACACAAAATATCCATGCTTCTCCAATACTAAACCACCACAAGTGCATCCAATGACAGCACCGTGAGACGATTTCCCTGTCACATAATTTTCATTAACCATGCACTTTTAGCAGAGAGACGTGGAGATTCAGCACACGAGATTGGCCTCTCCACCGGCCAAGGAAGATCAAGGTGAGGGCGTCGTAACCTTTTCCAAACGGCAATCACAGGCTCCCCAAAAACACAGGTGCATTCAATTACGCTGGTCATTTCAACATTATTACTGCGGTGGAACCACAAAAGAAGATTCAACTCACACGAGTGACTTGAGGCTCGCAGCAGCCTAACCTCATGTAAATTTATTGAGGTCAAATAAAGCATGTTTTACTGTGGGGTAGATGTCAGTGATAAACTTCCATGGAGCTGTAGCAGGCACAGTCGTTTCTCCCACTGTAGATCAGGCTGCAATTAGCAAGGTGATTGTTACTGGGTAACATGGGTACTAAGGGATTATCGGATTCTCCACCAGTGTTTAACAAAAAACATGGTGGTCTTTATTCTACCACAACTGTTACTGTCTGTATAAGAAATGATAATGAAATTTGTGACCACATGAAAGGATTATCTGTTCTGTAATTGCAGGTGCCACCAATGTATCTGGATTTTAAAACTCAATTTATGATAGTAAGTACAATGTACTGGTAGTTAAATGAGCACACATCAGTCAATAAACCATGTACAGTGGTCTCCCTCAGATAAGACCCCCCTCAATAAAGACTTCCCCCTCTGTAAAGACCTTTTTTTGTGGCACTAGGATAACGTTAACATGTAAATGAACCCCTCTAATAAGACATCCCCTCAGAAAAGGACCTTAATTTTGTGGCAGAAGAGTAGGTCTTATCTGAGGAGGACCACTGTACATACAGGTAGCAGTAAATATAGCTATGCAAAATGAAGTTACTACAATAATGCAGTCAAGGTCACTACACTAGTTTTGAGACCTTGTCTTGTTAGTAACAACTGGTGCAGAATCCATGACTTGATGTCTTGCTGTCGGTAATCAAGTAACATGGCAGTCCAGCTTGCAATAAAGGGTCATTGGGAACAGCGTACAAGCTGTCAAAGTAATGATACATGGCAAATCAGTATGCACAATGTCCCAATGAGAGAATTTATACTCGGGGATCAATACACATGATCAAAGAAAAATGAGCTGCCTTTGGTTTGGCTCCAACAAGCACAGAGTATGGCATGTGAAATTCATGTACCATCCTACCCGCAGTAATATAGACCTGTTAAAGTGTAAAGTAGTATTTCCTTATGAATCATTAAATATTTTGGGTATGTCTTCTGCTATATTGAATGTCATACATCAACCACAGATTATTTCATCATCAGTAGGTTTTGAAGGAAATGGTGACTGATGATCAGCTATTTTCGGAGTGGAAATACGTCAGGCCATATTACCTTTCTTTTTCGTAAAACTGGGACATCGTGTCCAACAGATGCAGACGAATTCTTCACAGCGCAGACTTCTTCATCTTCTTCTGACAACTTATCCATCCTCACTTATCAAGTCTTGAGAAAACTTTCACACCCTGGGAAATGATATATCCACAAAACACTGTACAATAAATAGCCTCCACTTAAAGCTCAACCCCTGGAGCGCGGTACATCGTGATGATGATGAGAAGCCCTAATGAGCACTATCACTGGGACTGGGAAGGCCCCGCCCAGTGCATCAATCAGTCCACACATGGCATTCTTGTCCCATCGTATAAAGCACAATATCCTCAAGGTGCCAACTTCAATAAATCTAGCTTCGTCAAGGGAGCAGCGGTACACCGGCGGGTGCGTAAAAACCTGGTCCCAGTCGCGATCAAGACAGCCGGCAGCCGAGTGTCCCAGCCTATTGGAGGAGTCGGAGGGAGGGGCGACGTTCTAGAGCCTGACAGATATATCCACGGGCAAAGTTGTGATCAGCACTTGTCACAAACCCACAAACAGATAATCCCATGCTGACACCAATTGTCATATGGCGCCAATCTCCTCATTTTCGGGTCTGCCACCAGCTCTTCGTCAATTACGTGAGACGGGCTGACAGAAAAGAATCCATTAGGGGATGTGGCCATTGCCGGGTGGTGTGTGTATCTCCCACCGTGATCCCAGCTCCACTTGGACGAAGCCTCTTAGTTGACAGGCATTTTCTCCATGATTTTCCCCCCTGGTTGGCTTATTGGGATTGAATTGCGTCCAGTGGCAGGATGCGGAAACGTTTCGAGGGGGGGACAGCGTAGTATATATCTGGATGGAATCGCTCCAATGTCTATGGAAGTACACTTGGCTGGTCACGGTGAACAGGACACAGCTGTCAGCGCCAGACAGGTACCGTACTGGACCAACACACAACTTTATGCCACAAACATGCCTGAAATACTGCTATGTACATGAACCTCTATGTTGGTGATGAAAATAAGCTCAATATGATAAATTTTGACATAGAATGATCATCTTGTAAAGTTCCACTGATTTGAATGTTCCACTTTTTACAGCAATATGTTGGTGAACGGCAAGTTGTTAGCATGATTAAGTAGTGAAAATGGCATGAGGGCAAAAAGCAGCTCCATGTGGGGTTGCATGACAATTCGTCAAGTCACCTCGGAACTCCCAGAGGGGATCACAGGGGAGAAATCAGCGCAAGGGCGTCTGGCCTGTCAACTGGGTATTCATGGTGCCAGCACAAGAGAGACCACATTACACAATGACCAATGGCTTATTGATGCAGCTTTGGGGGAAAACACATCAGATTTTGATAAAATTAGCTCGGAAATCATTGGAGCGTGTCCATCTACTGTTGTTGATGACGTTGTGAATCGCCACACAAACAGTGTTTCATGCCTGTTTTTTTTTTTCTCCCTTATATTCCTCTGCCAGTTCCCCACCACCCTGTTTACTTGTTACTGTACTGTCTCTGCCGGGGAGGTTCCAACAAGGCTTCCGTCATAAATTGTTTCCATCAACCATCTGTAACGGCGCGTTGCAACCCTTGCACGACCATCAATAGCTCTGCACATTTCCATAAGCCACGTAGGTACGAGAAGATGCACAGGAAATTTACGAGAGCGGTGCAGGAGACGGCTCCCGAGCTCCAATTTGTTCCACAAGATCCAATTTGTCAAAGCTTTTATGACGGGAACAGCACAGCGAGTCAATGCAGCATGTGATCTCTCCGCTGACGTCCTTTTTAGGCTTGTTGCCTCCTGCCATCGGAACAGTTTTCTAATGGTATTTCCTCCATCAGCAGGCCATTGCACTCCAAGAAAGAATGGCAACTTCTAATTCTGTAATTTCCACAGCATGTTCTTTCCAAGAATCAAGACAATTGAATAATGTATGCAAACTATTGAATCATGCAGATCTGAGATGAAAAATGCAAAGGTATAAAATCCAAAACATCTTGCAATGACTGATGCTGTTGAAACCATGGTTCCTATACCATGTATACTGCAGTGTTTGAGTTGATTGATAGTTATAAGGAAGTTTGGAAGTAATGGTGCATGTTTTACTTCGGGGAAGCCTGTTACAATCACACTCCAGGTTGTCTGATTGATTTCACTGGGCACACATTTCTAACACAGAGTGTAATGTTCCCGTAAACAAGAAGTAGGCTGCCTGATCAGTCAAATCCATGAAGTAATATGTCTTGTTGCCGGGCAATCAATTCCTCATCTGGTAGTCCACCCAAGTCACCCAACTCCAGAGCTGCACTGTAAACATGACTAATGGCACAAATCTGCTCTCAAATTTGAGACTGCAAAGGTGACCCTTTACAATATGGCTTCTTCTGGGTTTTCAAATTACATCCTCTCGTGTAGATGAAATGAGTGCAGTGGACTAGTGGGACTGAAAACTGCATCCCAGCAGCCTGAATCTACATAAATGATCATATTTTGTGCCACTTCCAGTATTAAACTTGAGAAACATACCGGTAGTCCTTTTTTCAATTTACATGATTTACGTAGTACTTTTTAACATTATAAGATGCTTAGTTCAGACTTCAGAGAGTCCAAATCTTTTTTCTCTCAGTGGATTAGACACCAGTTATGAATTATCTAGGTTAAATTTTCATCAGTTCAAGCGAAATTATTCATAAAGCTAATTAGCAAATGGTCTAATGGTATCACAGTATCATGCAGACTTGACTACAACCTGACGACATTGAGTGGTTTATGGCATGGAATGGCACAGAGGTCTGGGATAGAACCAAAAAAGCTCAGTGTAATTCATACATGCCTGGATTACACAAACACCACAATTTATGTCTGGATGACCAAAACTTGCAGCAGTTTTGTTAGCATGATATGGCATGTGGATCAGTGAGACAAATGACCAGGGAAGGAGAAAATCTCATCAGCGGGAGCGGCCAGTTCATGTGGTTCAGCTGATCATGACCGTGGATCTAAAATATCCTGCAGGAAATTGAACCATGATATGTTTTCTCCGATAAAGCCTGGCATTTCCCTTGGACATGAACTTGAGGTAATTAGGCCCATGTTTCAGCTGCAAGCTGACAAGGAATTGAAGACCTGAATCTCAAAGAGTCTGCAATGCTCTCTGATGTCGACCATGTGCTACAGAATCTACTGCCCCCCCCCCCCCCCCCCCCCGGCTCTGTCAACAGTCACAGAGATCCTTCATGTGACATAGGATAAGACTCAAAATCAACCCATGTTCGGCCAGGAATATACCCAATGTTTTTGTCATGTAATTGTTCCCATAGAACGCAGTGTATCATAACCCATTCATCATGTTTATAAGAGAAATTTTATGGATTTCTGAATTTACTGAGGATTTGAATTAATTTTATGACGACAAAATATGATTTTAATGCTGTGCACACATGAGATACGAAGTATGTTGACTGTTACATACATCCGTCAAATCAATCACAATTTCTAAAAAAAAAAATGCCCCTATTTATTAGTGGGTCTTGAATATGTTGAATGAACATTGATGAAAGCAGTCACTCCAACTGTAGACGAATCAACTATTAACTATAACTACAGAAAATGCATAGTTTTTTCCCTCCATGAGTTTCATACATGTAACTGAGGAGCAGTGGTGCCACCTGCATAGTTTCCCTGGCTACCACCAGAGGGAAGCACCATCAAACCAGTCCCTGGGATTTTCTTCCATCATTCCAAAGGTGGCAGCATCAGCTACAGTAGTTTGCATTCCAGTAATTCCTATCAACTTCACATTCCAGTACATTCAATAGACTGTAAGCATGTCTCTACAGACTTATGGGTTTCTGCTACAGTGTAAATACCAGTTCATCAGATGTTTTGAACTATCAATATTCAATAACTCATTGGTGATCAATAATTGACATAAATACATGAGGCTGTTCATGGCCATAATAGAAATCCAATTCGATAGAGATTCAAAACTCTCTGTTCTTATTTACAACTATATTGCCATTATGTGTTTTACACAAAAATTATTTTTTTATTGACCATGCAGTTTCTCATGATTGCATAAATTACTGAAAATGTCTTTGGTTAAGCATGTTTAATGCTATAGCAAAATTTGCTATACATCAAAGGGAAAGAAGAACATTGAAGCTGTTGTATTGTTAAGTAGATTTATGGCTTTCATTCTAAATATGGGAAATAGTGAATAACAATTTTGATGTTCTAATCACAATCTACACCACTGTGGAAATAATCCCAAATTAATGTGACAGGTTTGAATCAAGCATGAAATGCTTGAGTGTAATTATTTGGCCTCATAATATTTTGATCATTATTAATTATGTTGCCCGGCACCTCATATCATAATATCTCAATATCCTGATGGTCTATTTTCAAGGTGCAATCAATCTTTGCTGTTTGGAAAATGTCTTTTTTTGTAGTAGACACAAATTAATTGCATGGTATTTACATCACATAGCCCAATGATCAAGGAAATTAGTGTAAACAGCTCTACCAATGGGACATTGTAAATGGAGATCAGGCAAAAATGTCAGATGATTTATAACAAGTACTCCAGACCCACTATAATAACACTGTCACCCACTCGACTGCCTTATCTGGCTATCTGTGTCCTTGTCTCTTGAGCGATAGTCTTCCAATACAAATATTTCCCATCACCATATTATGGACCTATAATCTCTGGACAAATATGATGAAAATGACAGAGTATTTTTTTTCATCTCTCCCTGCTAACGTTGACACCATTCTGACCTAGTACGGGTAATTGCTACAATCTACTTGTCATAAAAACCAAGACCAGTTTTACAATGGGACATGACAATGGACATGTTATTCTGCCTAGTTCCAGTACTCAAAAAAAAATACATAAGCACCTCGCTTGCGGTATAAAGCACAGACCAGGAAACCTAACCTAACTGTTCTAACACCAGTTATTTATTTATAACTAGTACTTATTTTTAACTAGCTATTCCCCATGGCAAATCAACAGCTCATCAGAAAGGCACAGGATGTTAGGAGCCCCACATACACACATGAAGGTAGCAAATAACAAAACTGCAAAATGTCAGAAGCTCACTCAGAAGGCCTGTAAAAAAACTCCAAAATATTGCCATGGCAACTGCAAAATCTTCCAAATTCCTGTGGCACGTTGGTTATCCATCGAAGGCTGACTGCTTTATGATATTCACATTCCCCTCAACGATGACAAGCAAGAAAACAGAATCTGTCTGAAAATTATCAATGTTTGTCACATTCCAAGGTAACAGCCCCGAAAAATTCAACATCATGCATTTGAAGTACAGTATTTTTACTCAATACTGAAAAATAACGGCAAACATGATAATACATGTACTGGTAAATCCTGAAATAACAACCATAGTTGTTTGTTTCTTGATACAGGGCAAAGTCATGAAAAGTCAAAGAGTGGGCAACATGAGGCTACAAAATGTTTTCAATATGAATGTTTGTGAGAAGAACATTCCCTGTCAGAAAACCAAACACTTGACATAAAACAACACAATACTTGTTTATTTGACACATATATTCCATATATATACAGCACCAAAAACTAGCAAGAACAGCACGACCATGTACTGCCAGTGCAGACAGGGTGCAACACGAGTACATTGAGGCTTTTGGTAGTGTCTGGCGTATATTATTGTAATAAATTACTGACATACTTTGAAGAGCAAAAGGCGTCCTGTCTTCAATGTTCATACACCCACTACGATAACAGCGGTGGCCTGAATACTACAGACCAGTAACCACCAAAACAGGTACGCTAGCCTAGGTACTATAGTCTATACATAAAAAATCCATTCAGCCAGCTTGGCAACATTTAGACTGAATGTCACTGCATGTTCGGTAGCTCTATGAATGAGTTTTATATCAAGCCTCTAGTGTCAAGCTTCTCAACAACACTTAACATTTCTTTTCAGCCTGTAATAGTAACGTCTGATATTTTTTTTTACAATTTATCTTGCAAATTGTAATTTATGTGTCACAAATTACTTGCCCAGTCACATCACATGGACTTTACACAATCAAAGTTCATCACTATTGACAACATGACATCAATCAGTTAAAAATCAGTTTCCAGATGATTTACAATAACTGTTTACATACAAAAGCTATAAATATTGCTGGGGATTGTACAATCATTCACCCAAAAAAAATATTTTTGACTCAAAAATGTATGCTTATCAAATGACATAATTTTCAGTTGTTTATTTGCTTACATATAAATGCATATATTTTAACCTATGTGTTTGTAAGCATGAAAATGTCTGATTACATAAGTGTCTCCAATAATAATAATAATAATCATAGATATTTCTTGTATGGAATGCCTACAATTGTATGACCTGATGATAGCGCATCTATATTCCTATTGTATAGTACGTATTTACATGTATCATGTGTATGTATTGGATTATGTATTGCAAAAAGAATGAGACTGTGTATTTATTATATGGCAGACAGTATGTACATATTATATTATATAGACAGTGACAGTACACAGGTACAATGTCCACCCACGCATACATGTAGCCTACACACCACTGCAGACTAGAGCAGTAGACACGCATACAATGATATGCAACATTCATTTCAAGCTTTGAGACCAGAGTACTTTCCTTGCTGTGTCAGTATTCAGGTCATTATAAATTCAAGTTTTCATGGGTAAACATTGCACACATATCTGTGTGCACCTATTTACACTTTTTCGAATGTGCTATGATTAGTGTGCCTACCTTTTTGTCCGAAGCGAAGTTACTGCTATCCTTTGCCGGTCGTATTGCAATCTTTGAGTCAGTCTCGGTCGCCATTGTTGTTGTTGTCGAAAACTCCGGTCAATGGCTTTGCCAATCTCGATGACTTTTGTTCATTGAAAACAGCACGATCAGTTGACAAAATCCACGTGTATCCTACCAGCAACAGTCATCGATTCACACGTTCGATCGCCAAATCAACTGCAATCAGCATCGCTTTGCTGCGGCCTTGTTATTAGGATTCGAAATTGCCCCCAAACGCACCGCCGCTTACATCCCTATGCACGCTGGCGTACGAATGTTGCCGGCCCGCCCGACCGCCGACCGCCCTGCCACTATCGGCGCGGCCCGCTATCAGTGTTCACTCATGTGGAACGGCACTCTGTGAAACCAGGGGCGTGCGCTGATATGATAAAAACGCTGGTCTACACATCTGAACCACGTGTCATGGAGGTCGCTCAAATTAAGTTCAGAGCGCACGCTATTTGAACCGTATTCAGTTTGATGCAAAATATTTAAACGAATCTTCAATGTAAAGTCAAGTTCATCTGTCAGAGGAAAACACGCTTTTTGGCCATAGTTTTGTATAATCGGATCAACTTGAAATTTTGTGTGTCTCAACTGGGTGTCACGCCGCAATTTTGCACCAAATTTCAGAATTCTATCTAACAAGAAAATGCAGCAAACTGCGGAAGACGACATTAGAGCTCGAGCACATCATCAGCACCACGACAGCTGAATATATCTTACACAACGTTAGGCCTACCCCCCCCCCCCCCCAAAAAAAAAAGAAAGAAAGAAGAAGCCATAATTTCATCCCCTATGTGATTCCAATTCATTTCCGTATACTAGGATGAAAAACATGGCCTACTTCATTCATATTACTAATAAGTAAACATTTATTTTAAAATCGATCAATGGAACAGATATGCCTGCTAAAATGATATGGAACCTCATTAAAATATCCTCAAAACATTGGAAACTATGAGGAATATCTGCATCTGATAACATCAGATATAGCCTAACACATGCCTTCACTGGGCAAATTAAAATACCAGTTAAAGACCAGGAGGGGGGTATTTAAGCCGGGCCAGATTCCTCTATTTTCAATATGTCCTCACCTCCCCTTTGCCCATGAGCTCCGACCACATTTTACGATGTATTGCAATAAGCTGTCAATCTACCCACTGACTCTCATATATTTCATGATACAAGTACAGATAAAGATCTACTGCACAATATGCAGCCAAGAAATAAAGAAAATATTTGCCCAAACTATGTAAAATCAGTGATAAAAGTTTGAATTTCAAACAGGATTTTAAATTTTGATTGACACCTCCAGGCAGCACCAGTGCTTGTTTTCATGGAAGCCAGGATGCCATATAAGCGACAGGCCCCACCCCCAGGGATAAATTTAGACACAGGTCCCTGGTCGGGAGAAGGAGTTGTGTTTACATATGTACATACAGAGTCAGATGCTTGCGGGGAAAGCCTGTCTACCATACCAGTCAGGATCACGCAGTGCACATGTATGTATATTGGCCAACATCAATTGTATTTGCCCAAAATAAGATGGTGTAACATATACTAGTAATACATCATAATAGGCCTAACTTTTAATTCAAAATGATAACTTATTGAGACCACTAACAAAGAGGCCACTACAGACTGACAACTTGAACAAATCTTGGACAGCATGCTGTCTTGTTTATAAACACCACCAGAGGACCGTTAGGGCTCCGGCTGGCCCAGGCTGCTCAGCCAATAGTCCAGCACAGAACACCAGCTTAATTGTCATGTTATAAAATACGTCAAATTACGGTAAATGTAGCCGTGGCATCGCAGACGAATCGCTGTGTTTACTTCATAACGCCAAAAAAGTCCACACGCAGATGCGCTAGATGCCCACAATGAACACATGCATGTATGCATACACGAATTGCTGAACAGAAATTGTGTTTCAAAATACGCGTCATTGTGGTAAAATTTGCTTTGCATTCTGGGAACGTCAATTTCCATCGGCTCCGCCATTTTGGGACGTTTCTAGATAATTTGAACATTTACGTTATTTTCTCAACCCTAGCACATCGATTCATGCCTCATATATCTGTGGAATAGTCAAAGTTTCCCATCAATTCGAGAGATTTTATGTCAAGGACAAAGAAAATCCTCATTTGAAGTAGGTATCTAAACGTTTACATGTCAAAACGTGGGTCGATAGGTTGGCATGAAACCTCCATGAAAAAGTCAGCACATAGACATGTAGAGGGTTGGGGGCTTCGCCCCCAACGCTCTAATGTCAAAAAAAAAAAATGAAAAAGTTGGCAGTCTAGACCAATGTTAAAATTCAGTACAAAACGGGATCAAATAAATTCCACCAAATTCATCTTTTATCCTGTTTATTCCCGTACATGATGAACCTATTGTGTTGCTTTGGAGTCGGAAGGAACAGTCGGTGAATATTAGGTATAAATACGTTTGTTTTGAAGCAATATACATAACTCAAACATCGAATGAAAACTACTGTTTTTTTTTTGTACCGACCCTGAAATTCAGTGTTGGGGCTGAAATTTAACATTGGGGTAGAGATAAACCCAATTAAGAAACACAAAATTTCAAATTGATCCGATTATTCAAAACAAAAGTATGGCCAAAAACGTGTTCACCGACAAATTAACTTCACTTTAGCCCTACCGGTTTTCATAGAACAAGATGCATATACGGGTCTATTTTCATTCGTTTCTTCTAGATATTGCGCCTGTTCTATCAAATTATGGTCATCGTATTATTGCACAATTGGAGCTCACTGAATGTCTATTATAATTAGTGTTCATGACCTTGCACTTATGTACAAGTATATAGATCTAGTACATAGGCCTATTTCGCTGCGTGGGGCTTTAACGTCTAACTCGTGGCACATATATGCACGATCGTTTTGAAATGAACCAAGTGGGCTCCAATTGAACAGACCTACCTTATTGTCCATATTTTGAGAAAGCTAGTGGCATGAACTCACTCCCAACCCCACCGCCACTTCGAAAAAAGGGCTCAATTGTGTTTTTAAAAATCAGGTTATTTAGAGTGAGTTGAGGCTAAGAAGCTACCACATAACATTTAGGAGGCTTCTGGGCCATTGAGCGCACCCCCCCCCCCCCTCCAAATTTCTGGATCCGCCCCTGAATTAACAAAAATACAAATATGAGAAATTCTGTTGTATAGATATACATGCATCAGATTATCTAATTTTACATACATATATATTTGGCTACAACCATTCAAACACCATTGTAGGTTTTTATTTGTGTCTCCTATTCGGTATGTTATTGGTGGATGCGTAGGTGGCTGAATCATATCATAGCTGTTCCACGGTTACCGTATGACAAGCAAAGTGATTGGCAAGCGTTCCAATTTATCATAATGTACCCTGCAAGATACTAGTACCGGTACATACAATATGTACCTGGGGGTACAATTGTCTGAGGGTCCAGGTATCCAAAAACACTATGAATGGTTGTGCATGACAAGGTTTGAGATACATTTTCTGACGCATGTTTTATGTTCTTTGGTACCTCTGGGACCATGGAAAAATCATAACATAAATATGTCATAATTTCACTATCTCTTTCCACATGACATGACTACATGTACATCTCTGGTAGTTTAATATCATTCATGCTTCACGACAAGACATATTATACTTCAATTAAACCACTGTTTTTTGTTAGTTCGCAGTAAAAATATGATTTTCTCCTTGAATCACTTAATTTATGGCCATTTTCTTCCAGTTTCACCAATATTTCTTGACGAAGTTCGCTCCTACAAAAGAACTGAAAGTGTTGTTTGGTCAAGGCACACTGAGCAAGCCTCATTTACTTATCCAAGTAGCTGATCCCAATGGCAATTGCATCCCACTCAGGTTCATGAATCTAGATGATCACCCGGCTACTCTTTACAAATCAACGGTGGTTGGTTCCATTGAGCCAATTGATGAAATGGAGCCGTCTTCTTCAGAAAGAATTTCAAGTGCGAATACTACCAATGACACAGGCCATCTACCCCACCACTTACTGTCACTGTGGGGAGAGCTCAAATGCCAATTATCAGCCAATGAGCTCAAACAGGCCAAGGACCTGCTGGCATCACCACACCTTTTCCACATCCATGAATGACTTGTGCTATATGCACAATGTGCAACACAAAATTCCCCACAGGAGACGCTCAACCGATCCGACAGAGACCACTCTGCCTTTCTTTCACCATATCTCCATCACCCAGTCCTTAGTCTTCACTGGTAGTGATGGTGAAAAAGAAAGATGGTAGCTGGACTCATGGTCACGGAAAAGGACAGCTACCCTACCACGTCTCGATGATACCCTAGATGCATTGATTGGGGTTAACTGGTTTTCCATGCCAGATTTGGGGAGTGGGTATTGGCAGTCCAGATGCATCCAGCTGATGCTAAAAAAACTGCACCAGTACTGGGGGTGGGTCTCTACCAGTGAAATGTTCTTCCCTTTGGCTTGACCTCAGCTCGCGCCACATTCGAACAGCTGATGGATCGAGGCTTGGCAGGCCTCCACTGGGAGACTTATTCAATCTATCTTGATGATGTCATCATCTTTGCCACATATTTTCAACAGCATGCTGAGTGGCTTATAGCTGTACTAGATCGCTTTGCCCGAGCAGGAATGAGGCTCTCTCCAGACAAATGCCATCGCTTCCAGAAGCAATTGAGTTCTTTGGGAATAAAGTCAGCAAAAGGACTGGCGACTGCATCCAGACAGTGAAATAGGAGCAGTGTAAATTTGGCCCCGGTCACAATGCCTGAAAGAGCTGCGTAGCTTCCTGGGCCTCTGTTCCTATCATAAAAAATTTGTGTGAAATTTTGCTGACATTGCAAAACCTTTACACGCCTTGACTGAGCAGGAACAGGATTTTGTTTTTGATCAATGAATTAAAAAAAAACCTTAAAAGAAAACCCGAAGTGCGAACTTGTTTCAGCTCCAGTGCTGAGCTACCTATCACAGGGAATTTACATGCATCTTGGACACTGATGCCAATGTTGTTGGGTTAGGTGTGGTCTTGACCAGGGAAGAATAAAGGTATTGTGGGATCCGGTGGGAGCTACTGGCTGTGATACACGGACAATACCCACGTGAAGTGGGTGGGTGCTTTCGTCGCTATGTGTTTGGCACTGAAGATCATCGTTCAGACTGACCATGATGCGTTAAGCTGGCTGTTCCAATCCAAGACCACGAGGGCCAATTAGCCCAAATGTGGTAATTAGCCAAGATGTGGTAATCAAACACAGACCTTGATGGTTGCACAGCAATGCATATACTCTATGTTGTCGGCCGTGCAATGCGTGCCAACCAAATTGCAGCATCAAGACAGTACACTCGAGATTTGTGACCTGAGAGATCAACCTCCCAGTTAATCGGAACAAAAATAGAGCATGTGAAGGGTAAAGACTGCCATGAAGTTTCAATGTGCTCGGACCCAACTTTCTAAACCGGCTGAGAGACAAAAGGCTCATTATAATGCCTACGTGAAGAATTGCTCTGGGTATTTTTGCTATCCCCCTAACACAACCACGAACAGGCTCCACTTCCCACATGTCATGCCCTATTTGGTCGTGAAGTGGGTGGGGCAAGTACACCACCTGGTAATGCGAAACAAAAACAACTACCCAATCAATGTCCATGTTGACGACATGTTGTACCATGGGACTGACATTCCAGAACAGTGGCTCCCAAAATACCCTGCACCAAAAGTGAATGCTGCCATCCAATGTGAACTTGCAGGTGGCAGTGAAGCAGCTAATTCGACTGTGGGCGGTACTGAGATTATCAACATTGGCATCGCAAACAATTCCGAACCGTTGAACTCAGAGATGAATGATAGTGAACCCGAAATCACAGATGAAGCTGTGAATACAACTGCAGGCAAGTGCGTTAACCCTGCTATCAGTAGCTGTGAATGTGGATGCATGAACGCAAGATCACCCAACTACCAGTTGCCGGAAATGCCAACCACCAAGGCACCATGGGTGGGAATGATCAGGGGTTCTAATTATCAGACAAACTCCCCTGACAACATATGATATATAAACTGTTGTATACTTGCAGAGTATCGAGAATGCCGGAAGGTGGACGAGCCAGCCACATCAACATCAACAAAAAGAGTGGCTACTAAATCTGACGGTCTGCGTGAAGGAGTTTCGGTACAGGTCAGTATTGCAGCGTCATCTATGGGCAGTACACCGTATGACCTTGAGGGAGCACAACTGGTGCGTTCCCCAATGTGGAGGACCTGCCATACATGGTTTACTCAACAAAAAACATTGAGTCTGCCTAGCTAACCAACACTGTTTCAGAATTTTGAATTCTGAATTCAGAATACATGAGATCAACTGGGAGGTTAATTTCTCATCCAAGCATAGGCGGTTGAGACTGTATCCTGTGCTGTAATGGACGGTCGCCGTGTAGGCCTACATGACAGTGATCATCCCAGGGTTTTTTTTTTAGCAAATTCAAAAGTGCACCAGTTGGAGAAGTGCGCCAAAAAGTTCGGTTGGTCCTTTGAAAGTTATGAGCAGTGACATTGGCAAATATGGTTTTTATGAAAATTTCACGCATATTCACTGTGGATATAACAACAATCTTTAAAGTCCAACTAAAGTCAGGATACTTATTGCCATCAAAGTCCAAAATTGGCCATTTTTCGTCAAAAATGGCCGCCATTTTGAAATAATAGCGAAAATAAAAAAAATTAGCCCAAGGGCTGAGAAGGGTTACTGGACAATATATATTACAGATATCAGCCTTTTGTCCCGTGACTTTGAGAATAAGGTCATTGGGTCAATTCAAGGTCACGAGAATATTCAGCGTATATCATTTGTAGTATGACCACAATTGATTTCTAAGCTGTAAAGTCGATAATAAGTGAGATATTAGCCATTTTGTGATCTGACCTTGAAATGAGATCAAAAATCATGTTCAAGGTCATGAGAATATTCAGCATATATCAGTTCCTCTATGTTCACAATCGATGCGAACATCCCATTTTGTTCTCTGACCTTGAAAATGGTCAAAGGCTGAGAAGGGTTACTGGACAATATATATTACAGATATCAGCCTTTTGTCCCGTGACTTTGAGAATAAGGTCATTGGGTCAATTCAAGGTCACGAGAATATTCAGCGTATATCATTTGTAGTATGACCACAATTGATTTCTAAGCTGTAAAGTCGATAATAAGTGAGATATTAGCCATTTTGTGATCTGACCTTGAAATGAGATCAAAAATCATGTTCAAGGTCATGATAATATTCAGCATATATCAGTTCCTCTATGTTCACAATCGATGCGAACATCCCATTTTGTTCTCTGACCTTGAAAATGGTCAAAGGTCAAACTCACGGTCACCATATTATTCAGCATATTTATTCACAAGAATAATCTGTATGTATCATTTCCTATATTCACTATGGATTTTTAAGCTGTAAAGTCATTAATAAGCGGGATATTAGCCATTTTGTGCTCTGACCTTGAAAATAAGGTCAAGGTGAAATTCAATGTCATCAAAATATTCAGTGTATATCATTTTCCATATGTGCACAATTGGTTCCATAGCTATAAAGTCAATAGAGAAGCAAGATATTAGCCATTTTGTCATTTGACCTTGAAAATGGGTTCAAAGGTCGAATTCAAGGTCATGGCAATATTCAGCACGTATCATTTTCTATATGAATAAATTTATCGTGTCGTATCGTATGTTCACAATTGATTCCTAAGCAGTAAAGTCGATAATAGGCGAGATATTAGTCATTTTGTCCTGTGACCTTGAAATTTAGGTCAAAGGTCAAATTCAAGGTCACAAGAATAATCTGTATGTATCATTTCCTATAATGTTATGTTCATAATTGATTCCTAAGCTGTAAAATCGATAATAAGTGTGATATTAGCTATTTTGTCCTGTGACCTTGAAAATTAGGTCAAAAGTCAAATTCAAGGTCACGACAATATTCAGAATATATCATTTCCTATATGTTCACAATGGATTCCTAAGCTGTGAAGTCGATAATAAGCGAGATATTAGCCATTTTGTCCTGTGACCTTGAAAATGAGGTCAAAGGTCAAATTCAAGGTCATGAGAATATTCACCATATATCATTTCTTGAATGTCCACGATCGATTTCTAGTCTCTAATCTCAATATTAAGCATAGGAGAGTTTAACATGGGAAAGTCCCATATTTGGGCCGAGTTTGGGCCAAAATGGCCCACCTCGAGCGATTCAATGAAGCAACGAAACTTATACACATCACAGGAATATATATGAGGAGTGTTATGCATCAATAAGAAAAAAAAGTTACTGAACAGATTTTGAGAAAATGGCCATCAAAATCCAAAATTGGCAATTTTTCGTCAAAAATGGCCGCCATTTTGAAATAATTGCGAAAATCAAAGAACTAAAAAATACCTCCTTCTTGCAATATTTTTAGGTATTTTTGTGCAAAATTTCAGAAAGAATCGATCGTAAACTTTAAAGATAAAAATGTAGACGGACAGCAGACGACGGACAACGACGACGGACGCAACGCCACGGCAATAGGTTATCGGACCAAAGGTCCGGTAACCTAAAAACTTAAAAAATACCTCCTTCTTGAAATATTTTTGGCATTTTTGTGCAAAATTTCAGAAAGACTTGACCATAAACTTTAAAGATAAAAATGTAGACGGACAACGACGGACGCAACGCCACACCAATAGGTTTTCGGACCAAAGGGACGAAAATAAATTGGTTACCGGACAATTTTGGTTTGGCCTTGGCAGGTAACAGACCTTGAAATTTACCAATCAAGGTTTTAAGTGTGAACATATGACCTTGAGAATTACCAATCAAGGTCACCTGTGTGAACTGCAATGTCACCATTACATATATATGTTTGCCGCATTTGATTTTCTATATTCAAAATACAAAGATATATCTGGGTGCAAGCTTTCAGGTCGCTCAGGCCAATTTACACATTCTGAGTCAGACATTTGGCACTCTAGGTCATCTGAGGTCAATTTCAAGGTCATCATCAGTAGCGCCATACATGTCTTCCTATATGTTCATAATGCAAACATAAGCTCTATCTGCAAGCATTTCATCTATAGATGCAAGTCTGGACATTTTTTTTACCCAAAAATGGCTGTTTTGACCTTTGAAGGTCATCGAAGGTCAAATTCAAGGTCACCACACAAATCGTCATATATAACTTCTCGATTGAAAATGTCAATATCTAGGCTCTATGAATACAGTTCTGGCAGTTCCCATTATGAACAAAAAAAGTTGTCCAATTTTTTTTTCAAACGGTGAAACCTAGAAATAGCCTAAAATGGATAGTAACGCGATTTGGGCCAAAAAAAATTTTTCGTTGACCTGTCAAAAATTCAAAATGGCCACCATACGCAGACCGGCGATTCAAGGGCAACCAAACTTATACATATCACAGAGGTACATAAGGGGAATCTTTCGGAATCTCAAATCTGATCAGAAAGTTTTTGAGAAAATGGTCGCCAAAGTCCAAAATTGACTGTTTTTCGACGAAAACGGCCACCATTTTGGAAAAAAACCTCCTTCTCGAATTTTTTTAAGGTATACATATTTTCCCAAATATTTCAGAAAGATTGGACCGTAAACTTTTAAGAAACACATATGGACGGACGACGACGGACGGACGGACGCCGGATCGACGCAACGCCACGGCACTAGGTTATCGGACCATAGGTTCGGTAACATAAAAACAAAGTGTGTTCAGAGTGCCCCTCGTGTACTGTCAATCGGTGCGTTCGTTCGTTATCGGCAATCAGCCAATCAGCTTTCAACTTGTGTGTTCTATGAATGATCGTGGGAAAATAGTAACGTTACTTTTTGCGCGTACACGCGAACTTGCTGTCCCACGGTGGGTCATAAAGTAGAGGCGGATACAGCAATTGGGGGTGTTAGCCGATTCGGCTGCGAGTCTGTTCAGAAGCCAAGGAGCACAAAACACATTTTTACATCCAGAGAACTCCCACTCCGTTAAGGGTAGGAGGCCTAGGTACCCTGTATCTACAACACACGATAAAGTACAACAATGTCACTAGCGTCAGGGTACCTAATCATCGACCCTCTCCCTAATCGTCGACCCCTGCAAACGGCTGGGCAAAACTTGAATAAACTAAAATGTGAAATGTGCTGGAATGTGTATTAGAAGTACTTTCAATGTTGTTTTTGTCAGATGTCTGTTTTGCACAGCTGTTTGGCAGTGTTTGCAGGGGTCGATGATTAGGGACAGGGTCGATGATTAGGTACCCTGACGGTAGGCTATTCATTTCATTTTTCTAGGGGCGGGGGGGGGGGTCAGATCCGCACAGAGCTGCCTATATATAGCCTTATATTTGTCAGAGAAGTTTACTTCTAGGTAACCACACATGTGTTACATCTCCATAAACCCATGCCACTGACGAAACACGACATAATCATGATCTTGCTGCACTTCACACAGACAGCACACTGACTAAACAATAACATTACCACGTGGCTGCTCGCTATGACCTTGAACTTCGCGGGAAAATGTCACATCATCTCCATCACGCCACTTGCCGGAGCATTGCGTTCTAAACCAGTAAACAACGTGGACGTTCTACGATCAATTGACAGCGAGTCATTTGAACCGTTTGGACCTTCTCAAAGAGTGTTACAGATAGCCTAAAGATACATCATATCTAACAGGTTTGACAAATAGCTAATCATTGGGGCTAAATAATCTGATATACTAGGCCTATTATATGGACGTAATATTTTTATTACTACAGTCTATACGATTACGAGCGTATGTAGGTAATACTGTACGCTGTACCATATGCTGTCAGAATGGACTAGATCTATCACAATGTCTAGATTCTATATTATATTGATAGAGTAATTACATATCTATTTTATATTACTAGATTTTATATGTACGGCTGTAGAGTTCATATAGTGGCCTAACATTTACACTTTATAAACCAGCGTGGGTCTGTTGTGGCGGTAGATTCATACTATAGGCCAGCATCATGAGGCGGATCCAGAGAGGGGGGTTGTTGGCATGGTTGTTCTAAATTTTTTTCAGAGTGAGTTTGTGTGGAATATATTATCAGAGGGCAGAAATCACCACAGCACATTAAAAAGCCTTGGGCTTCTTTGACTTCGCTTCCAAATAGGGGTATAGATCTATGTGGAACTCATACCCTGGAGAGGCCAGGAAGGTGCCACAGAATAAAAAAATACGGTCTGGCCACGATATGGCCTCACTTCCTTTCACAATTTTTCAAAACATTTTCTTATTGTGACAAACTGTGGCATCAATTCATATTTCATGTTTTATTCCAATTCAGATTTGTGTCTTGCCCACAAGAGGCCAAGAGCTACCACATTTCTAACATTGAAAAAGCTCTGGCTTCTGGGGCCCTTCATCGGCCTCAGAACCCAGGTCATGAAATTGATCGCTTGGCTCTCTTTTCTCCCCCCCCCCCCCCCCCCTCCTTCACCTAAATCCTGATCTGCCACTGAGCATGCATAGGAATAGGACACCACTGTAATAGGTCTGGCACATGTAAATTATATCACATTAATTTAATTTGCTTGAATTGATAGTAGATGAAACAATAATGAACTTTTATAAAAGTTATAATAGTGTAACAAAATAAATAAATGATTATTAAAATTTGTATATGATAATATCACGTGTGGAAAATTAGCTAAGAATACCTGAGTAGGCATGTGTGATTCACAATACACATAATATCGCATAAAACATTTTGTTATTTAATGTAGTCCCATCGGGCAACATAGTGATTTGTTCATAATATAAAAGAATAAGGTAGATCATGTGTAGATTGGTGATGGATTCTGGAACAGCTCCTTGCTGTGGTAATGGTCTATAGTTAGCAATTACAGAATCACATTGGCTGAAGGCCAACCTAGGCAGTTGTTGTAAATTTCCTCACTTCGAAAATGGGGTTACAAACAAGAATGATGACATAATGAGCTGTCACTAATCAGTGTTGTTTGGCTTGTTATACTTCACAGTCATGACTGTCCTGGCAAACTGCAAACAGACACGTTGTCGTTCAGTTCGTGTGAGTCATAAATTCACAGATTCCAGGTCTAGATTTTGTGGGGCTCATCATCGCTGGCCATGTTTCATTGTTGAAGGAGTTTGGACTTTGAGCATTCACCAAGGATGATGTGTTCATTATTTGGGTATATATACCTTGACAGTGCTAGGTTAAATTATTGAAGACAAACATTTAGTTTTCATCTTACTCAAGACCAGTTCTGAACTTCTGATCTGCAAACAAGGTGACTGTTGTATTTGTATAATTTGGCTTGTGATATCAGTTATAAATATCAGTGAAACAGATTAACAAGATTAGATGTGCATACTTGTGAGTATTCATCTGTATGTTAAATTATATGTATTTATATTATGTAGAATTAGATATTGTTATTTTGAAACTGGCTGACGTGCACTGTATTTTCAGGAAATAATTAGCATTTGATTGGTGGCACCATTTTGAACAGATGCGAATATGGCCTGAATATGAAAATGCAGCGAATTGTGGACATAAACATCTGTTTTACAGAGAATTTACTCCAACAGATGTTCTGTACTACTTTCAGACAGCAACTGACCAACTCGAAACAGTACGAAATACTCCTGAGTGACCATGCCGCCCAGGAACACAGACTTCCTGCCCATCAGCGATGACGCGGATGACATCTCAAACAAGCTAGAGCCAGTCGTTACGGAGGAGACACATGCTCAGAAGCGACCTCCAGTACAGATCGTGTGGAGAAACGTCATTGCCTTCTCCCTGCTGCACCTCGGAGCTCTCTATGCCTTGTTTCTGGTACCGTGGGCACATCCACTCACATGGCTCTGGAGTAAGTCATGTTGTATTGATGTTGTAAATATTGACATCTGCTTCGTATTTAATTTTTTTTCATCATGCAGATGAGCTTTAAGAGTGTGTTTTTACCAAGAAGCGCATAAAATTAATGATAATATGCTGCCTTATAATATTTGACACAATGATATGAGACAATATCAGTATTAATCCTATGTTAGGATTTCAATTCTAGACTCATCTCTACATATTTGTGCATGTTTCTTTCAGCGTCCCTGATATATGTTGCCAGTGCCCTGGGTATAACAGCGGGAGCCCACCGCCTCTGGTCACACAAATCCTACAAAGCCAAGCTACCTCTCAGAATAGTTCTTGCCGTATTCAACTCAATGGCTTTTCAGGTGAGACAAATTGATATGGCTGGTATAGAAAATTGTTGTTTAATGGTAACTAAAACAACTAACATTCTCAACAGTTACCTTGCTAGACTGTAATGTTTGTTTTTTTAAACATATTTTGAAATAGTAAGTGGCAAGCACAGACAAAATATTAGGAAAGTGGACCACTGTGCATAGGCCTAGAATCACAGTGGCATAATGAATATGTGGAACAAATTATTTTGGTGGAGTTTGAACCCATGAAAATAGACCCTGCTTCTGACCAGACACAATCGTTACACTTTAGAACTCGAGTACCGATAACATATTTATGACAAGACTAATGTATTGATTTCCAGTGTTGTTATCATTTGGTCATAATAAGTGTTCTTCAATAGTTTGTATTGTTTTACTTATCAGTGGTAGTATGTTTGTGACAGTTTTGACAAGACAAATGTGTTGAAGTGGGTTGAGAGAGTTCATGTAATCACCTGATATCAGATATCGTAAGACAGGATGTTGTCTCAAACCCAATGATAAAAGAGACCACAGTAGCATCTATAGTCCAATGTGGTCAGAGGGAACTGTTCCAAATCATGACCCGATGTGTCATCCATAGTTAACCTATTTACAGGTCCATGTAGTTCTGGTTTGGTAAACAAAGTTTTATAAATACACAAAAATGTTCCCTGTAGTATGCATTTAGTACAATAACCAATCCAACACGTTTTTAAAAAGTTGTTTATTTTGAAAAATCATAAAGCTAAGGAATTTCTTACAGAGTAAGATGAAATTCAAATTTTATTAAGTTGAAGAAATTATGACCCAAATTGCAGGAAATATGTTATTTTGTTAATTCACTGATATTCATATTCCCACAGAATGACATCATTGAGTGGGCGAGAGACCACCGTGTTCACCACAAGTACTCAGAATCTGATGCTGACCCACACAATGCCAAACGCGGCTTCTTCTTCTCTCACATCGGCTGGCTGCTCTGTCGCAAACACCCCGACGTCAAGGCCAAGGGCAAACAGATGGACCTCAGCGACCTTCTTGAGGATCCTGTCCTCATCTTCCAACGCAAGTGAGTATGACCAGCGAACATCTTCACTTTCGCTAACTAATACAATTCATGAAATTTGGATCAAAATATACACTGTATGTCATAACAATAATCACATCATTTCTCGTGTGATGAATGTTATTAGTGCCTTTAGCGGTTGATACTGTTCGCAGACTTGCAGTTCTGGCTACTTGAACACCTCAAAAACAGGTTTATAGTTTGAGAGTAACTGTTGAGTAATGGCTTGTTTCAGAGTGTATGTACCGTCGGTGGTACTGCTGTGTTTCGTGGTACCCACTCTGGTTCCCTGGTACTTCTGGGGTGAGAGTCTCTGGAACGCTTACTTCATCTGTGCTGTGATGCGGTACGTTGGTGTACTCAACTTCACGTGGTGTGTCAACAGTCTGGCTCACCTGTACGGGAACAAGCCCTACGACAGGAACATCAACCCCACGGAGAACATTCTCGTCACCGTCGGCGCCATCGGCGAGGGTTACCATAACTACCACCACACGTTCCCCCAGGACTACGCGACTAGCGAATACGGCTGGAAAGTCAACATGACAACTCTCTTCATCGACCTGATGGCCAGACTCGGCCAGGTGCACAGTCGCAGAACGATGCCAGACGAACTCGTGCAACGCAGAAAACAGAGGACTGGGGATGGAACTGACTCATTCACTGGCCTGTTTAACTCAAGCAGAAATGACAAGTCACTGTAGTGTTGTCCACTCAAAGTCTCACAGTAATAACTTTGTGCTTAGTGTCATTATATTATGTTAGTTATTAGTTCTTGCTAGTTCTAGCAATTGAGTTGAGATTGGACTAGGAAAGATTATCACCTATGACACTGGTGATAGGGGTGCTGTCTATATGCCATAATTGTACGTATTAGTCCTATATTTTTGAGTTGTTCATTTCTTATGTATTAAAATGTATAGATTCAAATTGTAGGTATATTTTGTTAAAATAATTAGGATTTCATCTTAGTCTTAGTATTCCGTCAGCTCTGCTGTACAAACTGCTGGAAGGGGAAACATCCTTTGATTGATATTATTGGAAATCTTAAGCGTTATGAATGTTTTTTGGGATGAATCAATATTTATGGTTGGAGTGATGAATTGGACCCAGATTTAAGTTATGTCAGATCTGAGCACCAGCTTCGTGTGTATCTGTATACTGGTGTCCAGTGAAAATGATGTAAATATATATACTTTTACACCAAGATTTGAAAATATGTAGGAGTTGTGATATGGACATGTTATTACATATAAGTATAACATATAATTGCATCAGATATCCAAATTGTTTTTGACCAGAAGAATGATCTCATACATGTGCACACATTCCTAGTCCATCCCATTACCAGAAAGTCAAGAGATATTTTTGAGAACATAAAAGTTTATTTCAATGTAAATACTATGGATTGTAACTGTATAGACCTCCAATCGGTCATGGTCATTATACAATTTATTCCAGTTTCAAAATGCTTTTTCTGTAACAATAATCTTGCACACATATAAAATATTCCAAGTTAGTGCGGGGATATGCTTGAATATACAGCTCATGATTACAGTAAAAAGACTATTATCGACAGTCAATACATTTGGGAGAGGTTACCCCCCCTGATGTCATTCAACTGAGATATCTAATTAATTCGAAGCAAGATTTAATTTGTCAGTTATTTCCTCACTGCCAGATATATTGCCTGTCAAAATGAATCTTTTTACAGTATATTTCTGGTCATAACAAGGAGTAATAAATTGTTTCTGTACCGGTGCATAACTGAGTTCTATGTCCCCACAGCGACTGCTACAAAACGCCCAAAAAAAATCATAAGATCGAACAGGCTTGCAATGTTTTTATTCAAAACGCCAACAGTTAGGGTATAATGCATTTGTACAATATTTGTATTAGTGTTATCAAATCATGAGTTCTAACAATGCAAGTTAGTTAAGTTAATAATTCTGTGTGGTTAATGGGACAACCAAATATTGCCATTTTTGCACCTGAATGATTGCCAAGTTGGTTTCCTACAACCGTCACTGTATACTGTGTCTGCCAAATGAATGGTTCTAGACGGATACCTGTCAAAGGACAGGCTGTTGAGAACTCGCACAGCCGATAACACTGTGCACAAAAAATCTTCGGTAGCTGCCGGAACCAGTAGGTAATTCTGTGATGATAACGCCTGGTATAGAAAATCACTACCGGTAGGTCCCAGTATGTGAATGATCCTGCATGAGAAACCACCGACACCAAAGCCAGGGCCCATCGGTCTTATAACACAGAATGCACTTTATAGGAATGATCATGTACTATTGCAGACATTAATTGTATCCCCCGAACAAAGTTCGGCGGATACTATGGATTTGGCTTCGTCGTCCGCGTCCGACATTAATTAAATTGCAGACACTGTTCTGATATGCTCCAGTCAGTTCCATAAAGTAGTAGAAAAAGTTATTCATAAATATTGGTGCCATTCGGCGAATTTACAGCCATTTGATGTAAATCAATGTGATGTGGAATGACACAGCAATTCATATCTGGTCCATTTGTGTACCAATTTTGCATAAATTAACATTCAAACATTTCTCACCACAAAACCTCATTCACTGCAAAACACAACAAACACACATTAAACAAAATAGCAACAATCAGCAGTGTGTCTTCAGAGACCAAAACATGCACTCAACATATCAAAATATCACATACAAAATAGCAAATCATGGTGCGAAAGACAAGTCCACATGAAACAACAAGAGATCTATTTCCCATGGAAAATACTCAGTTTCTGTGTACATGTACATGTATGTAAAGGTCTGCTTTGACAACAGTAATAGTGTGACAATATTAAATGTATGTGATATTAAATATTGGAACTAATAAATTACCATGTAACATATTAAAAAGATAATAATGTATAGAGTATTAGGGGATGATAACACATTCAGTACATGCACAGCTGCACGTGATGTTCTAAATTTCCATTCAATGACCAATTGTTGATTAGGCAGTTATGGTTAAATATTGTAGTGGCCTAAAAACTGAATGTGAAATGTCAGGAACTGCAACTATAAAATGTACGTCAATCTGACCACGAGTGCCAATCCAGACAAACAACTGAAATAAACAGTCCAGATATTTCACAACATGGTCCATCTAAAACTAGACGTCAAGGCCTAAAGATGCCTTGGAGGCATTTCGGTGTTAGGACTAATTATTAATATTTAAAACATGTTTGCCATGGGCTCTACGACACATCGTTTCCTAGATATGGACGAAAAATGAAAAATGCCGACTCGGCAAACAAATTTAAGGTCAAGGTCACAGTTCATCCATAATACCCATTAGACATGTTTGTCTAGGGCGACGATTTCGAAAATAACGTCCGTTTCGCTCTACGATGCACCGTTTCCAAGATATCGACGAAAACGAAAAATGCCGACTCGGCAAAAAAATTTCAGGTCAAGGTCAAAATTCATCAATAATACCCCTTACACATGTTTGTCTAGGGCGACGAGTCCGAAAATACGGTCCGTTTCGCTCTACGACGCACCGTTTCCGAGATATCGACGAGAATGAAAAATCCTGACTCGGCAAAAAATTTCGGATCAAAGTCGAAGTTCATTTATAATACCCTTCAGACATGTTTGTCTAGGGCGACGAGTCCGAAAATAACGTCCGTTTCGCTCTACGAGGCACCGTTTCCCAGATATCGACGAAACCGAAAAATGCCGACTCGGCGAAAAAATTTCGGGTCAAGGTCAAAGTTCATCTATAATACCCTTTAGACATGTTTGTCTAGGGCGACGAGTCCGAAAATAACGTCCGTTTCGCTCTACGACGCACCGTTTCCGAGATATCCATGAAAACGAAAAATGCCGACTCGGCGAAAAAATTTCGGGTCAAGGTCAAAGTTCATCCATAATACCCCTTAGACATGTTTGTCTAGGGCGACGAGTCCGAAAATAACGTCCGTTTTGCTCTACGATGCACCGTTTCCGAGATATCGACGAAAACGAAAAATGCCGACTCGGCAAAAAATTTCGGGTCAAGGTCAAAGTTCATCTATAATACCCTTTAGACATGTTTGTCTAGGGCGACGAGTCCGAAAATAACGTCCGTTTCGCTCTACGATGCACCGTTTCCGAGATATCGACGAAAACGAAAAATGCCGACTCGGCAAAAAATTTCGGGTCAAGGTCAAAGTTCATCTATAATACCCTTTAGACATGTTTGTCTAGGGCGACGAGTCCGAAAATAACGTCCGTTTCGCTCTACGACGCACCGTTTCCGAGATACCGACGAAAACAAAAAATGCCGACTCGGCAAAAAAATTTCGGGTCAAGGTCAAAATTCATCCATAATACCCCTTAGACATTTTTGTCTAGGGCGACGAGTCCGAAAATAACGTCCGTTTCGCTCTACGACGCACCGTTTCCGAGATATGCAGGATGCCTCAAGGATGTTCAGCAAAAAATTATTTCGACCTCTAAGTCAAAGGTCGTTTGAGGTATCGATCCCAAAATCAATAGGGTTCTTCCCTGGTGATATATAAACCTCCGTGCAAAATTCTGCAACTATTGCCTGTATATTTTTCGAGTTATCGTCCGGAAACCAAGTTTCAAGATCAGCCTCAATTTCATCCTCACGGACCTCACGGACCTCGGAGCCGGATCAGAAAAAAAAATTCCCCTTAGAGATGTTTGTCTAGGGCGACGAGTCCGAAAATAACGTCCGTTTCGCTCTATGACGCACGGTTTCCGAGATATGCAGAAAGCCTCAAGGATGAATCAGCAAAAAATTATTTTGACCTCTAGGTCAAAGGTCGTTTGACGGATCGATCCCAAAATCAATAGGGTTCTTCCCTGGTGGCATATGAACCTCCATGCAGAGTTCTGCAACTATTGCATAAATATTTTTCCAGTTATCGTCCGGAAACCAAGTCTTAAAATTAGCCTTGATTTCATCCTCACGGACCTCACGGACCTCGGATCCGGCTCAAAAAGAATAGGGTTCTTCCACATATCATTTCTGACTTGCGGTGAAAATTTGACAAGGATCCGTCAAGGCAATCTAAAGTTATCGTCCGGAAACCAAAAGTGGCGGAAGAAGAAAAATTAGCCCAATGGGCTAGTAAGGTTACCGGAGAAATATACAGAGTTAAGCCGAGAAAGTTGAAAGTCAAATTCAAGGTGACCACTGAAATCGCCATATCTCTAACCGTGAAAATGGGATCAAAGGTTAAATACTAGATCACCAAACTATTCAGCATACATCATTTCCTATATGTTCACTATGGACCCCTAAGCTGTAAATTTGATGATAAGCGAGATATAAGCCATTTTGTAATCTGACTTTGAAAATAAAATGACTGACCTTGAAATTTAGGTCAAAGGTCAAATTCAATATCATTAAAATATTCAGAATATATCATTTCCTATATGTTCACAATTGATTCCTAAGCTGTAAAGTCGATAATAAGCAAGATATTAGCCATTTTGTCCTGTTGACCTTGAAAATGAGGTCAAAGGTCAAATTCAAGGTCATGAGAATTTTCAGCATATATCATTTCCTATATGTTCACAATTAATTCCTAAGCTGTAAAGTCGCTAATAAGCAAGATATTGGCCATTTTGTCCTGTGACCTTGAAAATAGGTCAAAGGTCAAATTCAAGGTCACGAGCATTTTCAGCATATATCATTTCCTATATGTTCACAATTGATTCCTAAGCTGTAAAGTCGCTAATAAGCAAGATATTGGCCGTATTGTCCTGTGACCTTGAAAATAGGTCAAAGGTCAAATTCAAGGTCACGAGCATTTTCAGCATATATCATTTCCTATATGTTCACAATTGATTCCTAAGCTGTAAAGTCGCTAATAAGCAAGATATTTGCCATTTTGTCCTGTGACCTTGAAAATGAGGTCAAAGGTCAAATTCAAGGTCACGAGAATATTCAGCATATATCATTTCCCATATGTTCACAATTGATTCCTAAGCTGTAAAGTCGATAATAAGCAAGATATCAGCAATTTTGTCCCGTGACCTTGGAAATGAGGTCAAAGGTCAAATTCAAGGTCATGAGAATATTCTGCGTACATCATTTCCTATATGTTCACAATTGATTCCTAAGCTGTAAAGTCGATAATAAGCGAGATCTTAGCCATT
Source organism: Terebella lapidaria (assembly GCA_949152475.1). Classification (NCBI taxonomy): domain Eukaryota; kingdom Metazoa; phylum Annelida; class Polychaeta; order Terebellida; family Terebellidae; genus Terebella; species Terebella lapidaria. The sequence continues at coordinate 78,926,171 of OX424555.1, forward strand.
TTGTCATGTGACCTTCAAAATGAGGTCAAAGGTCAAATTCAAGGTCATGAGAATTTTCATCATATATCATTTCCTAAATGTTCACAATTGATTTCTAAGCTGTTAAGTCGCTGATAAGCAAGATATTGGCCAATTTGTCCTGTGACCTTGAAAATGAGGTCAAAGGTCAAATTCAAGGTCATGAGAATATTCAGCATATATCATTTCCTATATGTTCACAATTGATTCCTAAGCTGTAAAGTCGATAATAAGCGAGATATTAGCAATTTTGTCCTGTGACCTTGGAAATGAGGTCAGGGTCAAATTCAAGGTCATGAAAATATTCAGCATATATCATTTCCTTGAAGAAATTATGACCCAAATTGCAGGAAATATGTTATTTTGTTAATTCACTGATATTCATATTCCCACAGAATGACATCATTGAGTGGGCGAGAGACCACCGTGTTCACCACAAGTACTCAGAATCTGATGCTGACCCACACAATGCCAAACGCGGCTTCTTCTTCTCTCACATCGGCTGGCTGCTCTGTCGCAAACACCCCGACGTCAAGGCCAAGGGCAAACAGATGGACCTCAGCGACCTTCTTGAGGATCCTGTCCTCATCTTCCAACGCAAGTGAGTATGACCAGCGAACATCTTCACTTTCGCTAACTAATACAATTTATGAAATTTGGATCAAAATATACACTGTATGTCATAACAATAATCACATCATTTCTCGTGTGATGAATGTTATTAGTGCCTTTAGCGGTTGATACTGTTCGCAGACTTGCAGTTCTGGCTACTTGAACACCTCAAAAACAGGTTTATAGTTTGAGAGTAACTGTTGAGTAATGGCTTGTTTCAGAGTGTATGTACCGTCGGTGGTACTGCTGTGTTTCGTGGTACCCACTCTGGTTCCCTGGTACTTCTGGGGTGAGAGTCTCTGGAACGCTTACTTCATCTGTGCTGTGATGCGGTACGTTGGTGTACTCAACTTCACGTGGTGTGTCAACAGTCTGGCTCACCTGTACGGGAACAAGCCCTACGACAGGAACATCAACCCCACGGAGAACATTCTCGTCACCGTCGGCGCCATCGGCGAGGGTTACCATAACTACCACCACACGTTCCCCCAGGACTACGCGACTAGCGAATACGGCTGGAAAGTCAACATGACAACTCTCTTCATCGACCTGATGGCCAGACTCGGCCAGGTGCACAGTCGCAGAACGATGCCAGACGAACTCGTGCAACGCAGAAAACAGAGGACTGGGGATGGAACTGACTCATTCACTGGCCTGTTTAACTCAAGCAGAAATGACAAGTCACTGTAGTGTTGTCCACTCAAAGTCTCACAGTAATAACTTTGTGCTTAGTGTCATTATATTATGTTAGTTATTAGTTCTTGCTAGTTCTAGCAATTGAGTTGAGATTGGACTAGGAAAGATTATCACCTATGACACTGGTGATAGGGGTGCTGTCTATATGCCATAATTGTACGTATTAGTCCTATATTTTTGAGTTGTTCATTTCTTATGTATTAAAATGTATAGATTCAAATTGTAGGTATATTTTGTTAAAATAATTAGGATTTCATCTTAGTCTTAGTATTCCGTCAGCTCTGCTGTACAAACTGCTGGAAGGGGAAACATCCTTTGATTGATATTATTGGAAATCTTAAGCGTTATGAATGTTTTTTGGGATGAATCAATATTTATGGTTGGAGTGATGAATTGGACCCAGATTTAAGTTATGTCAGATCTGAGCACCAGCTTCGTGTGTATCTGTATACTGGTGTCCAGTGAAAATGATGTAAATATATATACTTTTACACCAAGATTTGAAAATATGTAGGAGTTGTGATATGGACATGTTATTACATATAAGTATAACATATAATTGCATCAGATATCCAAATTGTTTTTGACCAGAAGAATGATCTCATACATGTGCACACATTCCTAGTCCATCCCATTACCAGAAAGTCAAGAGATATTTTTGAGAACATAAAAGTTTATTTCAATGTAAATACTATGGATTGTAACTGTATAGACCTCCAATCGGTCATGGTCATTATACAATTTATTCCAGTTTCAAAATGCTTTTTCTGTAACAATAATCTTGCACACATATAAAATATTCCAAGTTAGTGCGGGGATATGCTTGAATATACAGCTCATGATTACAGTAAAAAGACTATTATCGACAGTCAATACATTTGGGAGAGGTTACCCCCCCTGATGTCATTCAACTGAGATATCTAATTAATTCGAAGCAAGATTTAATTTGTCAGTTATTTCCTCACTGCCAGATATATTGCCTGTCAAAATGAATCTTTTTACAGTATATTTCTGGTCATAACAAGGAGTAATAAATTGTTTCTGTACCGGTGCATAACTGAGTTCTATGTCCCCACAGCGACTGCTACAAAACGCCCAAAAAAAATCATAAGATCGAACAGGCTTGCAATGTTTTTATTCAAAACGCCAACAGTTAGGGTATAATGCATTTGTACAATATTTGTATTAGTGTTATCAAATCATGAGTTCTAACAATGCAAGTTAGTTAAGTTAATAATTCTGTGTGGTTAATGGGACAACCAAATATTGCCATTTTTGCACCTGAATGATTGCCAAGTTGGTTTCCTACAACCGTCACTGTATACTGTGTCTGCCAAATGAATGGTTCTAGACGGATACCTGTCAAAGGACAGGCTGTTGAGAACTCGCACAGCCGATAACACTGTGCACAAAAAATCTTCGGTAGCTGCCGGAACCAGTAGGTAATTCTGTGATGATAACGCCTGGTATAGAAAATCACTACCGGTAGGTCCCAGTATGTGAATGATCCTGCATGAGAAACCACCGACACCAAAGCCAGGGCCCATCGGTCTTATAACACAGAATGCACTTTATAGGAATGATCATGTACTATTGCAGACATTAATTGTATCCCCCGAACAAAGTTCGGCGGATACTATGGATTTGGCTTCGTCGTCCGCGTCCGACATTAATTAAATTGCAGACACTGTTCTGATATGCTCCAGTCAGTTCCATAAAGTAGTAGAAAAAGTTATTCATAAATATTGGTGCCATTCGGCGAATTTACAGCCATTTGATGTAAATCAATGTGATGTGGAATGACACAGCAATTCATATCTGGTCCATTTGTGTACCAATTTTGCATAAATTAACATTCAAACATTTCTCACCACAAAACCTCATTCACTGCAAAACACAACAAACACACATTAAACAAAATAGCAACAATCAGCAGTGTGTCTTCAGAGACCAAAACATGCACTCAACATATCAAAATATCACATACAAAATAGCAAATCATGGTGCGAAAGACAAGTCCACATGAAACAACAAGAGATCTATTTCCCATGGAAAATACTCAGTTTCTGTGTACATGTACATGTATGTAAAGGTCTGCTTTGACAACAGTAATAGTGTGACAATATTAAATGTATGTGATATTAAATATTGGAACTAATAAATTACCATGTAACATATTAAAAAGATAATAATGTATAGAGTATTAGGGGATGATAACACATTCAGTACATGCACAGCTGCACGTGATGTTCTAAATTTCCATTCAATGACCAATTGTTGATTAGGCAGTTATGGTTAAATATTGTAGTGGCCTAAAAACTGAATGTGAAATGTCAGGAACTGCAACTATAAAATGTACGTCAATCTGACCACGAGTGCCAATCCAGACAAACAACTGAAATAAACAGTCCAGATATTTCACAACATGGTCCATCTAAAACTAGACGTCAAGGCCTAAAGATGCCTTGGAGGCATTTCGGTGTTAGGACTAATTATTAATATTTAAAACATGTTTGCCATGGGCTCTACGACACATCGTTTCCTAGATATGGACGAAAAATGAAAAATGCCGACTCGGCAAACAAATTTAAGGTCAAGGTCACAGTTCATCCATAATACCCATTAGACATGTTTGTCTAGGGCGACGATTTCGAAAATAACGTCCGTTTCGCTCTACGATGCACCGTTTCCAAGATATCGACGAAAACGAAAAATGCCGACTCGGCAAAAAAATTTCAGGTCAAGGTCAAAATTCATCAATAATACCCCTTACACATGTTTGTCTAGGGCGACGAGTCCGAAAATACGGTCCGTTTCGCTCTACGACGCACCGTTTCCGAGATATCGACGAGAATGAAAAATCCTGACTCGGCAAAAAATTTCGGATCAAAGTCGAAGTTCATTTATAATACCCTTCAGACATGTTTGTCTAGGGCGACGAGTCCGAAAATAACGTCCGTTTCGCTCTACGAGGCACCGTTTCCCAGATATCGACGAAACCGAAAAATGCCGACTCGGCGAAAAAATTTCGGGTCAAGGTCAAAGTTCATCTATAATACCCTTTAGACATGTTTGTCTAGGGCGACGAGTCCGAAAATAACGTCCGTTTCGCTCTACGACGCACCGTTTCCGAGATATCCATGAAAACGAAAAATGCCGACTCGGCGAAAAAATTTCGGGTCAAGGTCAAAGTTCATCCATAATACCCCTTAGACATGTTTGTCTAGGGCGACGAGTCCGAAAATAACGTCCGTTTTGCTCTACGATGCACCGTTTCCGAGATATCGACGAAAACGAAAAATGCCGACTCGGCAAAAAATTTCGGGTCAAGGTCAAAGTTCATCTATAATACCCTTTAGACATGTTTGTCTAGGGCGACGAGTCCGAAAATAACGTCCGTTTCGCTCTACGATGCACCGTTTCCGAGATATCGACGAAAACGAAAAATGCCGACTCGGCAAAAAATTTCGGGTCAAGGTCAAAGTTCATCTATAATACCCTTTAGACATGTTTGTCTAGGGCGACGAGTCCGAAAATAACGTCCGTTTCGCTCTACGACGCACCGTTTCCGAGATACCGACGAAAACAAAAAATGCCGACTCGGCAAAAAAATTTCGGGTCAAGGTCAAAATTCATCCATAATACCCCTTAGACATTTTTGTCTAGGGCGACGAGTCCGAAAATAACGTCCGTTTCGCTCTACGACGCACCGTTTCCGAGATATGCAGGATGCCTCAAGGATGTTCAGCAAAAAATTATTTCGACCTCTAAGTCAAAGGTCGTTTGAGGTATCGATCCCAAAATCAATAGGGTTCTTCCCTGGTGATATATAAACCTCCGTGCAAAATTCTGCAACTATTGCCTGTATATTTTTCGAGTTATCGTCCGGAAACCAAGTTTCAAGATCAGCCTCAATTTCATCCTCACGGACCTCACGGACCTCGGAGCCGGATCAGAAAAAAAAATTCCCCTTAGAGATGTTTGTCTAGGGCGACGAGTCCGAAAATAACGTCCGTTTCGCTCTATGACGCACGGTTTCCGAGATATGCAGAAAGCCTCAAGGATGAATCAGCAAAAAATTATTTTGACCTCTAGGTCAAAGGTCGTTTGACGGATCGATCCCAAAATCAATAGGGTTCTTCCCTGGTGGCATATGAACCTCCATGCAGAGTTCTGCAACTATTGCATAAATATTTTTCCAGTTATCGTCCGGAAACCAAGTCTTAAAATTAGCCTTGATTTCATCCTCACGGACCTCACGGACCTCGGATCCGGCTCAAAAAGAATAGGGTTCTTCCACATATCATTTCTGACTTGCGGTGAAAATTTGACAAGGATCCGTCAAGGCAATCTAAAGTTATCGTCCGGAAACCAAAAGTGGCGGAAGAAGAAAAATTAGCCCAATGGGCTAGTAAGGTTACCGGAGAAATATACAGAGTTAAGCCGAGAAAGTTGAAAGTCAAATTCAAGGTGACCACTGAAATCGCCATATCTCTAACCGTGAAAATGGGATCAAAGGTTAAATACTAGATCACCAAACTATTCAGCATACATCATTTCCTATATGTTCACTATGGACCCCTAAGCTGTAAATTTGATGATAAGCGAGATATAAGCCATTTTGTAATCTGACTTTGAAAATAAAATGACTGACCTTGAAATTTAGGTCAAAGGTCAAATTCAATATCATTAAAATATTCAGAATATATCATTTCCTATATGTTCACAATTGATTCCTAAGCTGTAAAGTCGATAATAAGCAAGATATTAGCCATTTTGTCCTGTTGACCTTGAAAATGAGGTCAAAGGTCAAATTCAAGGTCATGAGAATTTTCAGCATATATCATTTCCTATATGTTCACAATTAATTCCTAAGCTGTAAAGTCGCTAATAAGCAAGATATTGGCCATTTTGTCCTGTGACCTTGAAAATAGGTCAAAGGTCAAATTCAAGGTCACGAGCATTTTCAGCATATATCATTTCCTATATGTTCACAATTGATTCCTAAGCTGTAAAGTCGCTAATAAGCAAGATATTGGCCGTATTGTCCTGTGACCTTGAAAATAGGTCAAAGGTCAAATTCAAGGTCACGAGCATTTTCAGCATATATCATTTCCTATATGTTCACAATTGATTCCTAAGCTGTAAAGTCGCTAATAAGCAAGATATTTGCCATTTTGTCCTGTGACCTTGAAAATGAGGTCAAAGGTCAAATTCAAGGTCACGAGAATATTCAGCATATATCATTTCCCATATGTTCACAATTGATTCCTAAGCTGTAAAGTCGATAATAAGCAAGATATCAGCAATTTTGTCCCGTGACCTTGGAAATGAGGTCAAAGGTCAAATTCAAGGTCATGAGAATATTCTGCGTACATCATTTCCTATATGTTCACAATTGATTCCTAAGCTGTAAAGTCGATAATAAGCGAGATCTTAGCCATTTTGTCATGTGACCTTCAAAATGAGGTCAAAGGTCAAATTCAAGGTCATGAGAATTTTCATCATATATCATTTCCTAAATGTTCACAATTGATTTCTAAGCTGTTAAGTCGCTGATAAGCAAGATATTGGCCAATTTGTCCTGTGACCTTGAAAATGAGGTCAAAGGTCAAATTCAAGGTCATGAGAATATTCAGCATATATCATTTCCTATATGTTCACAATTGATTCCTAAGCTGTAAAGTCGATAATAAGCGAGATATTAGCAATTTTGTCCTGTGACCTTGGAAATGAGGTCAGGGTCAAATTCAAGGTCATGAAAATATTCAGCATATATCATTTCCTATATGTTCACAATTGATTCCTAAACTGTAAAGTCGATAATAAGCGAGATATTAGTCATTTTGTCATGTGACCTTGAAAATGAGGTCAAAGGTCAAATTCAAGGTCACGAGAATATTCAGCATATATCATTTCCTATATGTTCACAATTGATTCCTAAGCTGTAAAGTCGATAATAAGCGAGATATTAGCCATTTTGTCCTGTGACCTTGGAAATGAGGTCAAAGGTCAAATTCAAGGTCACGAGAATTTTCAGCATATATCATTTCCTATATGTTCACAATCGATTCCTAAGCTGTAAAGTCGCTAATAAGCAAGATATTGGCCATTTTGTCCTGTGACCTTGAAAATGAGGTCAAAGCTCAAATTCAAGGCCACGAGAATATTCAGCATATATCATTTCCTATATGGTCACAATTGATTCCTAAGCTGTAAAGTCGATAATAAGCGAGATATTAGCAATTTTGTCCTGCGACCTTGGAAATGAGGTCAAAGGTCAAATTCAAGGTCACGAAAACATTCAGCATATATCATTTCCTATATGTTCACAATTGATTCCTAAACTGTAAAGTCGATAATAAGCGAGATATTAGCCATTTTGTCATGTGACCTTGAAAATGAGGTCAAAGGTCAAATTCAAGGTCACAAGAATATTCAGCATATAACATTTCCTATATGTTCACAACTGATTCCTAAGCTGTAAAGTCGATAATAAGCGAGATATTAGCCATTTTGTCCTGTGACCTTGAAAATGAGGTCAAAAGTCTAATTCAAGGTCACGAGAATATTCAGCATATATCATTTCCTATATGTCCACAATTCATTCCTAGTCTCTAATTTCAATATTAAGTGAGATATTAGGCTTAATGTGTCCCATTATAAAGCATAGGAGAATTTAACATGGGAAAGTCCCATTTGGGCTGAGTTTGGGCCCAAAATGGCCCACTTCGAGCGATTCAAGGGCAACGAAATTTATACATGTCACAGGGGTACATAGGAGGAGTGTCATGCATTAATAAGAAAAAAAGTTACTGAACAGATTTTGAGAAAACGACTGTCGAAGTCCAAAATTGGCCATTTTTCGACGAAAACGGCCGCTCTGACCTTGAAACCAAGGTCAGAGGTCAAATTCAAGGTCACGACAATATTCAGCATATATCATTCCCTATATGTCCACAATTGATTCCTAGTCTCTAATCTCAATATTAAGTGAGATATTAGGCTTTAATGTGTCCCATTATAAAGCATAGGAGAATTTAACATGGGAAAGTCCCATTTGGGCCGAGTTTGGGCCAAAATGGCCCACTTCGAGCGATTCAAGCGCAACGAAATTTATAGACATCATAGAAGTACATATGAGGAGTCTTATGTATTAAAGAGAAAAAAAGTTACTGAACAGATTTTGAGAAAATGGCCACCAAAGTCCAAAATCAGGCCTTTTTCGTCGAAAACGGCCGCCATTTTGAAGAAAAAGCGAAAATCAAAAAACTAAAAAATACCTCCTTCTTGAATTATTTTTAAGTATTTTTCTGCAAAATTTCAGAAAAATTCGCCCATAAACAAAAAAAATAAAATTGTGGACGACGACGACGGACGACGGACGCAACGCCATGCCAATAGGTTATCGGACCATAGGTCCGGTAACCTAAAAAAAAAAAAAAAATTCTGCTAAAACCATAAAGGCATTTCTGCCGAAATGCCTTAATTAGTCTACAATGCCCAAATCTCTTGCCCAAAACACACACCCTTTTCACCCTCACCATAATGGTATCTAAAATGAATTTTTTTGTGCTCAAAACAAAGATATGGGAATACAATATTGGAACGAAAAGGTTACGTTTTAATATGAGCTACATCTTATGAGCAGGTTAACCGAAATATATCAAATTCTCCCATCAAATAACTACATGTATTGGTGAATGTTGAACCGAGACTATGACTATGAATATTTACATGCCAACTTACAAAATATGGAAAATAACTACAGTGTTGATTCATCAAAAGCCCACCAGACTAGGCCAGTTATCAAGGTCAAACAATACATACAGCACAAACAGTAAGTAGTAATTAATACTCTCAGACATACAGAGTCAGTGTTGCCAAATTTTCACACATACCAGTTAATGTAATAAGTATTCAAACACTCCCTCATATATACTATATTTTATGTACAAGATCTACCAATATCTAATTCTACCATAAATTGCTCAACATGTGGATTCTGAAAAATTGCATAGCTGCCCATATATAAATACAGTGATATATGCAAGTGAAAATGCAGGGATATCTGCATTTTGCTGTTGTTTATCCCTCAAAATTTCTTACACAAGTGTATTCACTGAGAGGAGAAGTTTGTATCTTTCCAAATTACATCAGAAGGAAGCATCCTGAGTATATAATTTACACGAGACATGTACATCATGTATATCAACTGGTTAGTGGTAAACATACAAATCGGTGAAAAACTTCCCACCAATGCCGTCGCCTCGGCTCATATATATTTCCCTCATTACGTTGAACAATACAAGGTTTACGAGTATATCTGTATGTAAGAAGAATAATAATGGGTAACCACGGTAAAAAGACATGTCTGGATCAAGACAATAAATACTCATAACTTAGGAACCAAAACAAGTCAATACAAACAATAATCTGAAAATACTTAAATATTACTGGTCTATAAATTTACTGAGTATCAATCTTAAACAGGCCTAGTGAATAGTAATTCCGAGTAAGAGTATCGTTTATTGCGAGTTTGTGAAAGAGCCTAATTTTCTGTATCTATTATGAGGTAGTCTTGTACATTTCTTCAATCTGTTTCGAGAAAAATTTCCGAAGTGCAGGTCGTTTGGATTTGAAGGTTGGAGTCAGAAGGCCATTTTCGACAGAAAACATCTCTGGAAACAGCATGATGCTCTTTGCCTGTGGAAACCAAGTCAGAACATATACTTCAGCCCTTGCAAGATGTATGAAGTAACTCTGAAACCTAAACAGTCTCCCCAATGATCTCAATACATTTGATGTGTATAGAGATCACTAACCTGTTCGAATCCCTTCAGACCAGCTTCTTTGCCAAGCTTTGTCAGATCTTCCAAAATTGCTTTGTTCAGGGCCTGCAAAAACATATAGCATTATCAAAATGTCAAATAATACTTCGCGAACGAGCCATCCGTCCTAAATTTGACTCATTCCAGAATCTGCCTACAGTGTTTTCAGGCCTTGTAATGCAATTGAAACCAACCAGTTCTATCATCAGTCAAAATTCTGATATCTGATCTTTGTACCAGCAGTTTATTTTCCACAAAACAAGGTTCTGAGCTCTGATAATATTGAGATGGCGAATTTTGGGATGTGGCAAATTTAGGACGGGTGGCTCGTAGATGAGAATAAACTATCTGACGATTACAGAGTTGAAGGGAAGTGAAGTGATTTCACTTACTTCATTTGCACACAGTTCAGTCATACTCCCAGATATTCCAAGGTGTTCGTTGGCCCATTTCGGTATGACCTCAGGATCAGGAACGACAACTCCAACAGCATAGGTCTGAATACAGATCAACATTACACTGATCAATCAGTCAAGTACGATTTACCTAATTGATAAAGAGATTCATACAATACACCGTTATAATGCACAAAGCCTTTTCAACAACACGAAACGAAAAATTTTCAGGAGCAAGTTCTTAAAGTGCATACTTGGAGACTGTCGCCATCCACAAACACCTGAGCGACCAGCGGACTTCTCACGTAAACACCCTCGATCTTCTCCGGTGCCAGGTACTCGCCCTGTAGATACACATGACAAAAACTGTGACCAACAAGTTCCCTTGTATTGAACTGTTAATTACTAAGGCTTTGGAACCTGATCACATCACAAGAGATGGGTTCTTGGTTGTACCTGTGCCAACTTGAACAGATGCTTCCTTCTGTCAATGATCCTCAGTGTTCCGTTCTGGAAAGCATCGATAGCACATCAATTTTACATTGAGAGTCAATATATATCGAGAGCCCTTTTAATGATTGGTGGAAAACAGACTGACTTAAAGATGGAGATTTGAAACCGGGTGGTTTTGTGGGAGGGGCTAATTGCATGTTGCTGGCCGGAGATTTGAGTGACGGAGCAGAATTTAAAAGTAACCCAGCAAAAAGGCTGATAGTGGACAAGGCAGCTCTGCCTGCGTCTGGATCTGCTAGCTGCCTGACAGCGTACAGTGTGGACTCTCCCTCTCACATGCTAGTACAGTCAGCAGCATTCATAGCATGTGATTCTGTTTATAAACAAGTTTCTACTGGGCTGGCTGGTGCCTTGTAGGAATCTGATTGGCTGAGCGTTTAGAAACATCATCAGGTACCGGGTTTGAATTATCTGCAGCTTCAAAATTTTATGGTCTATTCTCATCACAAATAGAGAGTGGATGTTCTGAACAAAAACAAATTTGAAATCGTTGGCCTAAAATGAGATACCTTGCAAAAATGTTATTATGAATATGACCTATGGAAAAAGTTATTTGCCAAACATTGTTCTGCCTGTTCACTGCATCTCTGAGCCACAGATTATGGACGGTGCACAGTGCAGCTCTCTGCCTTTTATAACGGAACTCCTCCTTTAACCAGCCACGGAATAAATAGTTTCCTCTACAACTAGACATAAAAGCCTATGGGCTTTGTGGCATCCCCCAATTTGTTCTTATCATTTCAAATGGTCATACTGGACTGAGAAAAAAGGATACATAGGCCATTGTATGTGGGTAAGAGTGAGAGCTCATCAGACAGTTTCTTACCAGAACTGCTTTCTATCATCTTGACAACTTGGCCCACCAGATATTTGCCATCCAAAATGAATGGACAATTACCCAGCCAATATTGTTCAGAGTACTAGTATATTTATTCAGGATGTTCGTGATAGTTTTCAGGTGCTCCTGTCAAATGTAAAATGATACGTGACTAAAAGAATGCTGTGTCATCTTGGCCAATTTTGTGATTTCAAAACTTGTACAATACAGCGGAATTTTCGCATTCATTTCATAACCAAAGCCAAACATTTCCCAGCTAACTAAAAATTAGCCCAAGGGCTAAGAAAGGTTACCGGACAATATACATTTTAGATATTAGCCTTTTGTCCAGTGACCTTGAAAATAATTTTTCAACAAATATATCACTTCTAGTATGTCCACAATAAATTCCTAAGCTGTAAAGTCGATAATAAGTGAGATATTAGCCATTCTGTGATCGGTGATGTGACCTAGAAAATGAGGTCAAAGTTCAAGTTCATGAAAAGATTCAGTATATCATTCCTCTATATTCGCAATTGATTCCTAAGCTGTAAAGATGATAATAAGCGACATATTAGCTATTTTGTTCTCTGACCTTGAAAATTGGATCAAAGGTCAAATTCTAGATCACCAAAATATTCAGCATACATCATTTCCTATATGTTCACTATGGACCCCTAAGCTGTGAATTTGATAATAAGAAAGATATAAACCATTTTGTATTCTGACCTTGAAAATAAAATGACTGGCCTTGAAATTTAGGTCGAAGGTCAAATTCAAGGTCATGAGAATATTCAGAATATATCATTTCCTATATGTTCACAATTGATTCCTAAGCTGTAAAGTTGATAATAAGCAAGATATTAGCCATTTTGTCCTGTTGACCTTGAAAATGAGGTCAAAAGTCAAATTCAAGGTCACTAGAATATTCAGCATATATCATTTCCTATATGTTCACAATTGATTCATAAGGCGTAAAGTCACTAATAAGCAAGATATTGGCCATTTTGTCCTGTGACCTTGAAAATGAGGTCAAAGGTCAAATTCAAGGTCACAAAAATATTCAGCATATATCATTTCCTATATGTTCACAATTGATTCCTAAGCTGTAAAGTCGGTAATAAGCGAGATATTAGCAATTTTGTCCTTTGACCTTGGAAATGAGGTCAAGGTCAAATTCGAGGTCACGAGAAAATTCAGCATATATCATTTCCTATATGTTCACAATGTATTCCTAAGCTGTAAAGTCGATAATAAGCGAGATATTAGCCATTTTGTCATGTGACCTTGAAAATGAGGTCAAAGGTCAAATTCAAGGTCATGAGAATATTCAGCATATATCATTTCCTATATGTTCACAATTGAATCCTAAGCTGTAAAGTCGATAATAAGCGAGATATTAGCCATTTTGTCCTGTGACCTTGAAAATGAGGTCAAAGGTCAAATTCAAGGTCACGACAATATTCAGCATATATCATTCCCTATATGTCCACAATTGATTCCTAGTCTCTAATCTCAATATTAAGTGAGATATTAGGCTTAATGTGTCCCATTATAAAGCATAGGAGAATTTAACATGGGAAAGTCCCATTTGGGCCGAGTTTGGGCCCAAAATGGCCCACTTCGAGCGATTCAAGGGCAACGAAATTTATACATGTCACAGAGGTACATATGGGGAGTGTTATGCATGAATAAGAAAAAAAGTTACTGAACAGATTTTGAGAAAACGACAGCCAAAGTCCAAAATTGGCCATTTTTCGACGAAAATGGCCGCCATTTTGAAATAATTGCGAAAATCAAAAAACTAAAAAATACCTCCCTCTCGAAATATTTTTAGGCATTTTTGTGCAAAATTTCAGAAAGATTCGATCGTAAACTTTAAAGATAAAAATGTAGACGGACGACGGACGACGACGGACGACGACGACGACGGACGACGGACGCAACGCCACGGCAATAGGTTATCGGACCAAAGGTCCGGTAACCTAAAATTAGGCCAAGGGCCGAAAATAGGTTACCGGACAATATTTAATATCTTAGATGTTAGCCAGGTCAATGGTTGAATTCAAGGTCAAGAGAATATTCAGCATATATAACATTAAGCATATATCATGTCCACACTTGATTGCTAAGCTGTAAATTCAATAATCAGAGAGATATTAGCAATTTTGTGCTGTGGCGTTGAGAATGAAGGGGCAAAGGTCGAATTCAAGGTCTTCAAAATATTCAATGTATATCATTTTCTATATCGTGTCCACAATTGATTCCCAAGCCATACAGTCAATAGAGGAGCAAGATATGAGCCAGTTTGTCCTGTGACCTTGAAAATGAGGTCAGAGGTCAAATTCAAGGTCCCGAGAATATTCAGCATATATCATCTCCTATATGTCCACAATTGATTCTAAAGCTGTAAAATCGATAATAAGTGAGCTATTAGCCATTTTGTCCTGTGACCTTGAAAATGAGGTCAAAGGTCAAATTCAAGGTCAGGACAATAATCTGCATATATCATTTCCTATATGTTCATAATTGATTGCTATGCTGTAAAGTCGATAACAAGCGAGATATTAGCCATTTTGTCCTGTGACCTTGAAAATGAGGTCGAAGGTCAAATTCAAGGTCATCAGAATATTCAGCATATATCATTTCCTATATGTCCACAATTGATTCCTAAGCTGTAGAGTCGATAATAAGCGAGATATAAGCCATTTTGTGCTCTGACCTTGAAACTGAGGTCAGAGGTCAAATTCAAGGTCACGAGAATATTCAGCATATATTATTTCCTATATGTCCACAATTGATTCCTAAGCTGTAGAGTCGATAATAAGCGAGATATAAGCCATTTTGTGCTCTGACCTTGAAACTGAGGTCAGAGGTCAAATTCAAGGTCACGAGAATATTCAGCATATATCATTTCCTATATGTCCACAATTGATTCCTAGTCTCTAATCTCAATATCAAGTGAGATATTAGGCATAATGTGTCCCATTATAAAGCATAGGAGAATTTAACATGGGAAAGTCCCATTTGGGCCGAGTTTTGGCCAAAATGGCCCACTTCGAGCGATTCAAGCGCAACGAAATTTATAGACATCATAGGAGTACATATGAGGAGTCTTATTTATCAAAAAGAAAAAAAGTTACTGAACAGATTTTGAGAAAATGGCCGGCAAAGTCCAAAATCAGGCATTTTTCGTCGAAAACGGCCGCCATTTTGAAAAAAATGTGAAAATCAAAAATTAGGCCAAGGGCCAAAGATAGGTTACCGGACAATGTTTAATATTTTAGGTGTTAGCCAGGTCACTGGTTGAATTCAAGGTCAAGAGAATATTCAGCATATATAACATTAAGCATATATCATGTCCACAGTTGATTGCTAAGCTGTAAGTTCAATAATCAGAGAGATATTAGCAATTTTATGCTGTAGCCTTGAAAATGAAGGGGCAAAGGTCAAATTCAAGGTCATCAAAATATTCAGTGTATATCACTTTCTATATCATGTATATCATGTCCACAATTGATTCCCAAGCCATACAGTCAATAGTGGAGCAAGATATGAGCCAGTTTGTCCTTGGACCTCGGAAATGAGGTCAGAGGTCAAATTCAAGGTCACGAGAATATTCAGCATATATCATTTCCTATATGTCCACAATTGATTCCTAAGCTGTAAAATCGATAATAAGTGAGATATTAGCCATTTTGTCCTGTGACCTTGAAAATGAGGTCAAAGGTCAAATTCAAGGTCATGACAATAATCTGCATATATCATTTCCTATATGTTCATAATTGATTGCTAAGCTGTAAAGTCGATAATAAGCGAGATATAAGCCATTTTGTCCTGTGACCTTGAAAATGAGGTCGAAGGTCAAATTCAAGGTCATGAGAATTTTCAGCATATATCATTTCCTATATGTTCACAATTGATTTCTAAGCTGTTAAGTCGCGGATAAGCAAGATATTGGCCATTTTGTCCTGTGACCTTGAAAATGAGGTCAAAGGTCAAATTCAAGGTCACGAGAATTTTCAGCATATATCATTTCCTATATGTTCACAATTGATTCCTAAGCTGTAAAGTCGCTAATAAGCAAGATATTGGCCAATTTGTCCTGTGACCTTGAAAATGAGGTCAAAGGTCACATTCAAGGTCATGAGAATATTCAGCATATATCATTTCCTATATGTTCACAATTGATTCCTAAGCTGTAAAGTCGATAATAAGCAAGATATTAGAAATTTTGTCCTGTGACCTTGGAAATCAGGTCAGGGTCAAATTCAAGGTCATGAAAATATTCAGCATATATCATTTCCTATATGTTCACAATTGATTCCTAAACTGTAAAGTCGATAATAAGCGAGATATTAGCCATTTTGTCATGTGACCTTGAAAATGAGGTCAAAGGTCAAATTCAAGGTCACGAGAATATTCAGCATATATCATTTATTATATTTTCACAATTCATTCCTAAGCTGTAAAGTCGATAATAAGCGAGATATTAGCCATTTTGTCCTGTGACCTTGAAAATGAGGTCAAATGTCAAATTCAAGGTCACGAGAATTTTCAGCATATATCATTTCCTACATGTTCACAATCGATTCCTAAGCTGTAAAGTCGCTAATAAGCAAGATATTGGCCATTTTGTCCTGTGACCTTGAAAATGAGGTCAAAGCTCAAATTCAAGGCCACGAGAATATTCAGCATATATCATTTCCTATATGTTCACAATTGATTCCTAAACTGTAAAGTCGATAATAAGCGAGATATTAGCCATTTTGTCATGTGACCTTGAAAATGAGGTCAAAGGTCAAATTCAAGGTCACAAGAATATTCAGCATATATCGTTTCCTATATGTTCACAACTGATTCCTAAGCTGTAAAGTCGATAATAAGCGAGATATTAGCCATTTTGTCCTGTGACCTTGAAAATGAGGTCAAAAGTCAAATTCGAGGTCACGAGAATATTCAGCATATATCATTTCCTATATGTCCACAATTCATTCCTAGTCTCTAATTTCAATATTAAGTGAGATATTAGGCTTAATGTGTCCCATTATAAAGCATAGGAGAATTTAACATGGGAAAGTCCCATTTGGGCTGAGTTTGGGCCCAAAATGGCCCACTTCGAGCGATTCAAGGGCAACGAAATTTATACATGTCACAGAGGTATATAGGAGGAGTGTCATGCATCAATAAGAAAAAAAGTTACTGAACAGATTTTGAGAAAACGACCGTCGAAGTCCAAAATTGGCCATTTTTCGACGAAAACGGCCGCTCTGACCTTGAAACCAAGGTCAGAGGTCAAATTCAAGGTCACGACAATATTCAGCATATATCATTTCCTATATGTCCACAATTGATTCCTAGTCTCTCATCTCAATATTAAGTGAGATATTAGGCTTTAATGTGTCCCATTATAAAGCATAGGAGAATTTAACATGGGAAAGTCCCATTTGGGCCGAGTTTGGGCCAAAATGGCCCACTTCGAGCGATTCAAGCGCAACGAAATTTATAGACATCATAGGAGTACATATGAGGAGTCTCATGTATCAAAGAGAAAAAAAGTTACTGAACAGATTTTGAGAAAATGGCCGCCAAAGTCCAAAATCAGGCCTTTTTCGTCGAAAACGGCCGCCATTTTGAAGAAAAAGCGAAAATCAAAAAACTAAAAAATATCTCCTTCTTGAATTATTTTTAAGTATTTTTCTGCAAAATTTCAGAAAAATTCGCCCGTAAACAAAAAAGATAAAAATGTGGACGACGACGGACGACGACGGACGACGGACGACGACGGACGACGGACGCAACGCCATGCCAATAGGTTATCGGACCTATGGTCCGGTAACCTAAAAACTAAAAAATACCTCCTTCTTGAATTATTTTTAAGTATTTTTGTGCAAAATTTCAGAAAAATTCGCCTGTAAACAAAAAAGATAAAAATGTGGACGACGACGACGACGACGGACGACGACGACGACGACGACGGACGACGGACGCAACGCCATGCCAATAGGTTATCGGACCATAGGTCCGGTAACCTAAAAATTAGCCCAAGGGCTAAGAAAGGTTACCGGACAATATACATTTTAGATATTAGCCTTTTGTCCAGTGACCTTGAAAATAATTTTGCAATAAATATATCACTTCTAGTATGTCCACAATAAATTCCTAAGCTGTAAAGTCGATAATAAGTGAGATATTAGCCATTCTGTGATCGGTGATGTGACCTAGAAAATGAGGTCAAAGTTCAATTTCATGAAAAGATTCAGTATATATCATTCCTCTATATTCGCAATTGATTCTGAAGCTGTAAAGATGATAATAAGCGACATATTAGCCATTTTGTTCTCTGACCTTGAAAATTGGATCAAAGGTCAAATTCTAGATCACCAAAATATTCAGCATACATCATTTCCTATATGTTCACTATAGACCCCTAAGCTGTGAATTTGATAATAAGAGAGATATAAACCATTTTGTATTCTGACCTTGAAAATAAAATGACTGGCCTTGAAATTTAGGTCAAAGGTCAAATTCAAGGTCATGAGAATATTCAGAATATATCATTTCCTATATGTTCACAATTGATTCCTAAGCTGTAAAATTGATAATAAGCAAGATATTAGCCATTTTGTCCTGTTGACCTTGAAAATGAGGTCAAAGGTCAAATTCAAGGTCACTAGAATATTCAGCATATATCATTTCCTATATGTTCACAATTGATTCATAAGGCGTAAAGTCACTAATAAGCAAGATATTGGCCATTTTGTCCTGTGACCTTGAAAATGAGGTCAAAGGTCAAATTCAAGGTCACAAAAATATTCAGCATATATCATTTCCTATATGTTCACAATTGATTCCTAAGCTGTAAAGTCGATAATAAGCGAGATATTAGCCATTTTGTCATATGACCTTGAAAATGAGGTCAAGGTCAAATTCGAGGTCACGAGAAAATTCAGCATATATCATTTCCTATATGTTCACAATTGGATCCTAAGCTGTAAAGTCGATAACAAGCGAGATATTAGCCATTTTGTCCTGTGACCTTGAAGATGAGGTCAAGGTCAAATTCAAGGTCACGACAATATTCAGCATATATCATTTCCTATATGTCCACAATTGATTCCTAGTCTCTAATCTCAATATTAAGTGAGATATTAGGCTTAATGTGTCCCATTATAAAGCATAGGAGAATTTAACATGGGAAAGTCCCATTTGGGCCGAGTTTGGGCCCAAAATGGCCCACTTCGAGCGATTCAAGGGCAACGAAATTTATACATGTCACAGAGGTACATATGAGGAGTGTTATGCATGAATAAGAAAAAAAGTTACTGAACAGATTTTGAGAAAACGACAGCCAAAGTCCAAAATTGGCCATTTTTCGCCGAAAACGGCCGCCATTTTGAAAGAATTGCGAAAATCAAAAAACTAAAAAATACCTCCCTCTCGAAATATTTTTAGGCATTTTTGTGCAAAATTTCAGAAAGATTCGATCGTAAACTTTAAAGATAAAAATGTAGACGGACGACGGACGACGACGGACGACGACGACGACGGACGCAACGCCACGGCAATAGGTTATCGGACCAAAGGTCCGGTAACCTAAAAATTAGGCCGAGGGCCAAAGATAGGTTACCGGACAATGTTTAATATTTTAGATGTTAGCCAGGTAAATGGTTAAATTCAAGGTCAAGAGAATATTCAGCATAATATTAAGCATATATCATGTCCACAGTTGATTGCTAAGCTGTAAATTCAATAATCAGAGAGATATATTAGCAATTTTTTGCTGTAGCCTTGAAAATGAAAGCAAAGGTCAAACTCAAAATCATCAAAATATTCAGTGCATATCATTTTATGTGTCCACAATTGATTCCCAAGTCATACGGTCAATAGAGGAGCAAGATATGAGCCATTTTCTTCTGTGACCTTGAAAATGAGGTCAGAGGTCAAATTCAAGGTCACGAGAATATTCAGCATATATCATTTCCTATATATCCACAATTGATTCCTAAGCTGTAAAATCGATAATAAGTGAGATATTAGCCATTTTGTCCTGTGACCTTGAAAATGAGGTCAAAGGTCAAATTCAAGGTCATGACCATAATCTGCATATATCATTTCCTATATGTTCATAATTGATTCCTTAGCTGTAAAGTCAATAACAAGCGAGATATTAGCCATTTTGTCCTGTGACCTTGAAAATGAGGTCGAAGGTCAAATTCAAGGTCATCAGAATATTCAGGACACATCATTTCCTATATGTCCACAATTGATTCCTAAGCTGTAGAGTCGATAATAAGCGAGATATAAGCCATTTTGTGCTCTGACCTTGAAACTGAGGTCAGAGGTCAAATTCAAGGTCCCGAGAATATTCAGCATATATTATTTCCTATATGTCCACAATTGATTCCTAAGCTGTAGAGCCGATAATAAGCGAGATATAAGCCATTTTGTGCTCTGACCTTGAAACTGAGGTCAGGGGTCAAATTCAAGGTCACGAGAATATTCAGCATATATCATTTCCTATATGTCCACAATTGATTCCTAGTCTCTAATCTCAATATCAAGTGAGATATTAGGCATAATGTGTCCCATTATAAAGCATAGGAGAATTTAACATGGGAAAGTCCCATTTGGGCCAAGTTTGGGCCAAAATGGCCCACTTCGAGCGATTCAAGCGCAACGAAATTTATAGACATCATAGGAGTACATACGAGGAGTCTTTTGAGAAAATGGCCGCCAAAGTCCAAAATCAGGCATTTTTCGTTGAAAACGGCCGCCATTTTGAAAAAAATCCAAAATTGGCAATTTTTCGTCAAAAATGGCCGCCATTTTGAAATAATTGCGAAAATCAAAAAACTAAAAAATACCTCCTTCTTGAATTATTTTTAAGTATTTTTGTGCAAAATTTCAGAAAAATTCGCCCATAAACAAAAAAGATAAAAATGTGGACGACGACGACGGACGACGACGGATGACGACGGACGCAACGCCACGCCAATAGGTTATCGGACCATAGGTCCGGCAACCTAACAATGATGATCTGGTCATTGCATGTGAAATAGAGTTGAATAACAAAACATTCAAACAATACATGTTTGTACAATATAAATGTAGACAGGGCAAATCATTCCACAAGCATGTCCTGTCATGTGTGTTGGCTCAACTATTGTTTTCTGTGGGGTGGAACTTCATTCATTTACCATGTACACACACTAGTGAACCAGGCTTTGGAGGGGGGAGTGGCGATTATGCATGGATATGAGCCTAGGGTCATGTTGGACATTGTTAGCTATACTGCTGTATCACTTGTCAGGCATGACTGAGCAGAGCTGGCTGAGAGGGGCGGAGCCTATTGCTGTGCTGGACAGACTTGCTGATGTTGTAAGGCATGACTGAGCAGGGCTGGCTGAGAGGGGCGGAGCCTATGGCAGTGCTGGACAGACTGGCTGATCTTGTAAGGCTTGACTGTGCAGGGCTCTCATATACTGCACTGGCTGAGAGGGCAGAGCCTAGCCTCATGCTGGACATGCAGGCTGCAGTCTGTGAATACAGTAGCACGGCTCAGTTATAGTATTGATTGTATGACTGACCAGGCTTTAAGTACCTGGCTGCATGGAGAGCCAGCATCTGCATGGGTGCAGGCGAGGGAAAAATTCCAAGTCCCCCCCCAAAAAAGAAAATACACCCAAAAATTTTTTTTCCCCTGGAAATTGCCTGAATCAAATTATGACACTGACAGGAATCGCCCGATTTTTTTTTCCAAAATGGCCACTGGTGGCCATCTTGGATTTCGGATCTCGACGAAAAACAATAGGGGTTAGGAGCAAAGTATTTCGGATGAGCTGTGAAAATTTCGAAAAGATAGATCAAGGCGTTCAAGAGTTATGATCCGGAAACCAAACGGCGGAAGAAAAAGAAAAAAAAAAAAAAAGAAAAGACAAAAACATAAGGCCTCCCGATTTTCAATCGGGATGCCTAATAAATAGCCTTTATTTACCATGTTTACCAACTTATTTCAACTATTACTACAAATCATGACAGCGATCCATTACCGGAAGCCATGTGCCAATGTCTCCCGTGTGTAGCCAGCCGTCTTCCATTGCCTCTCGAGTCTTCTCCGGCTCCTTGTAATAACCGGACATAATGTTGTGTCCCTGCACGCAAACCTGCAATGGAGAAAGGTAACAATCTAGGAGAGTGCCTTTGCAATAAAATATAACTTCTATTTTTTTTGTTTCCAGTGAAGAGTACTGACCTCCCCCTTGCCATCTTTGGCGTAGTAGTCCAGCTCTGGAACGTCTATCAACTTCACCTTGTTGCACACCAGTGGTGGACCAACCTGACCTGTTGTCAGAGAAATATGTAATATTGGGCGTCTTATAATGTCAATTTGTCATAACATTGCCAACGAGAGTTGACTTCACTACATACGTGAACGTTTGCAAGCAAATAGGAAAATCATTTTACTGTGGATTGACTGCCTATTGGAGGTACGAACCAGCTTCTGTCTCAGTGGGCAATGTGACTGTTATACCGGCCGTGGCTTCTGTTTGTCCATATCCTTCCATCACCTACAGCAAAACAGCAAGACACTTTGTACAATTTGGTAGGTTTGTCACCTTTTGGTGAAGGAAGAATTTTACTGTAATCAACACAGTATTATGGTATGATGCAAACCACCCTTTTGTACATCTATACATGTAATATGTGAAACTAATACTAACCAGACAGCCCAGAGCACAGCGTGAGAAGCTGAGGACGTTGGCAGAGAGCGGTGCAGAGCCCACGATGCTCAGTCGCACATGGTTACCCATCAGCTGCTGGACCTTTCTGAAGACAAGCTTGTCCCAGATACTCTCCTTTGTGAACACACCTCTGTGCTCAAACAGACAGAAGACACTGGTTTCAGACCCCCATTTTCCCACAAGTACATGTAAATGTTTCTCCATAATGAAATGTTTGAGACAAGAAATCAATGATTTTAAGAACATGAATAGACCACTGACTGTTTGAGAAGCTCGGTCTTTTTCCGGAGTGCCAGATGGAACAGGAATGATTTCACCTTGCTGTTCTGGACGCCCAACAAAACCTAAGTGTGAAGATGTTCATTGAAAAGTTAAAGTGGATCTTGGTGTGTTGTCCATCAAATGAGTTTTAGATATCTTGTATCACAAAATTAGTAATGCTTCTCATGCTCTTTGATCTGACTCACCTTGTCATAGATTCTGTTGAGAAGTCGTGGGACAGTGGGAAAGACTGTGGGTCGGAGAGCCTGCATGTCCTCTGTCAGAAGTCGGACATCCCCACGGAAAAACCCAATCCTTGCTCCATGCTGTGTCATCACCAGCTGCCACAGAATATGATACATCAACTTGCAGCATTATATCAGGTTAATAAACTCTACTATAAATCATCACAATTGAGATATTTTCTTCTTCGTTTGCCGCAAGTCAAATGCGATTACAGACATGTGGATCTACTCCAACTATTTCTTCATACCTGTACGACAGCCTCAAACATGTGTGCGAGAGGAAGGTATGAGATATGTGTGTCCATTCTGTTCACATGTAGATGGCCCTGTCATCAAAGATACAAACAACTACATGTCCACATGATCACTACTGGTGACAAGGTTGTAACTCTTGATCATCCCCTATTCATCATTACATCTGAGAGAATAATGACAGGACACTTAAAAGCCCACCTGGCATCTAAGACACGCCCTGCTTCACTGTATATTATTTGAATGAATCAGCTGAAGAAGTGTTTAACCCTTAAAAGTCATTAGGTCATATGCAAAGTCAACACTTTGAAGACCATAAATATATTACATTGTATCTGAGAATTATTTAAGATATTTTGGTGTCTCAGAGCCAACTTAACAAGTGAAGAACTGACTGGGATCATTGCGTTGAATGCTGCAGTGTTGGAGATGAGAGCTCGATGTGTGAGAATTACTCCCTTCGGGTTCCCTATTGTACAGAAGGTAGGAAGTTACAGAATTTCTCAAATCACAAACGTGTAGTCCTGGAAAAACTATCATCAAATTTCGAGAATATTTGTCAGCAGTCCTGATAATTAATGTACCTGTTGTACCACTGGTATAACACAGTGTAGCTACACTCTCAGGCTTTGGAGGCTGAAACACAACAGATGTAGTGTCAATGTTTGCAGAAAATGTACATGGTATTTTTTGCACAAAAAGCACTACCTGATCTTTCCAAATACTTACAATCGGCTCCTCTAAATTCTTCTTCCCAAGAAACTGAAAATAACAATATTATAATGTTAACTTGAAACTTCTGGAAATATTGCATGGTACATTGTGCTGTTTTAAACTGTATGTGTGTAAACTTTGGTTATTTTTTAATACATACCACCATTTCATCAAGGGACATGATTTTGATGTTGCGTTTGACGGCGAGTGTCATGTCCAGCCCATCGTAGCCGTCGAATACAATGATGTACTTCAGCTCGGGTGTGTTGGCTGATGCCTTCAGCAGGCCTTCGGCTCGCTTCATCGTGTCACACACCACGATCTTCATCGAGGCTACATCACATATAGATAGTTAACATGGTGTGAAGAAGGTTAAAAGGAGTAGAGTTTGTGGATGTAATACATGCAAAGGGTTCAAACAGTCATTTAAGTTCTGCAGAAGTCCTGGAGGACTTTGAAGGGCAAAAAGTCAATATATGAATGAAGTCAGAATGAATGTCTGCATGGATCTGTTCCAATCGCATCGAGACCAGCTTACTTTGGTTGATGATGTAAGAGCAAGCCTCACTCCCCAGAGTGTCATAGAGAGGCACATAAACCAGGCTGAACATGCTGCACGACTCCTTTGTTATCACCCACTGCCAACAATCAAACACAGTTTGGTGTCTAATTTACGATACAACTCCCACCAGAAACCCATACTTAGAAGATTTCCAGTTGGGATCTGAATTCTGATCATATTTTATATGTTATGCTTATGTAGTGACACCACTAAGTATATTCTCAACTCAGACTGTCATCTCTCTTGACGTGTTCATTATTTAGTATATGCGAAGTCTGAGTGCAAGACACTAACCTCAGGTCGGTTGGCTGAGAAGATTCCGACAAAGCTCTCGTCCCCGGGCTGCAGACCCAAACTGAGCAGAGCCGACCCTATCAACTGGGCCTGGTCCACGGCCTGTGGATGGGGCAGGAAAGGGTTTCAAACTTTGAAATTTTATTTGTAAACAAATACATCTTGCCAAAACAGTCCTATGACAATGCTCATGAAAAAAACAACAACATAAAACTATTCAGAATGCTGTATGTACAGTACACTGCCTAATGCCTACTTCTTGGTATGTGATCCATTCATACTCCAAGTTTGGTCCGGTTCTAGCACCAAGGAAACAGCCATTTTCTGGAGATGTGATTGACATACTGTTTATAACACATGCGATTATTCATGTATATCAAACAGATCAAGTGCTAGTGATACACTTCTGAGTACAATGCAGAAAGTCCTTGGAAAGACTCTAACAATATTTAGCTCGAGTACTGCCTGCACAGAATGGTAAGTTCAGAGAACATTAGTTCGCTGTTGCCTTGAGGGAACAACAGAAAATACCATTCCCGCCATGTGAAGCAATGGAAAGTTTTCTGTCACTAACCATGCTACGAGACTGACCTGACACACGCAGTCCTCGCATGAAAGCTTCATACAGAGTCGTGGCATCATCGTATACGTATGACATCAACTTGCCATCCTTACAGGTCATGGAAACTCGCACTCCGGGCTAAAACACATGCAACAAAACCCTCACCAGACAGGACTAACTTTACCTACCGGTATTATATATATATTTGAAACTTGAATGCTCCAAGTAGCTTGATACAATATAGATTGCTATGAATTACTGACAGAACACACAGAAGTACCGAGACCATACCTCGAGTTCGAAGGACTGTTTGTCGAGACTGACAGGGTACTCTATCATGTCGTAGCCCTTGGACATCCACATCAGTCCGGCAGATGTGATTCCCGTCAACGCCCCGAGCACCAGACCCTTGTTGTTGTTCAACACGCTCGCCACATAGTCCATGATGTAGCCCTGTAGAAGAAAGGTATTTAGAAATATGTAGCATTAGCTTGTATTTTGCTATAGCCAGAGTTAGCAGGAATTCATTCAATTAACATTAAAACTTCACCATTCTGATTCTTGTTACCATCCTGATTCCTGATTGGAGGAAATTATGTCACAAATGTGTGTATAATTCTGTCCAAGCCTGATTGAATTAAAAACAACTTTGAACTTTGAAACAATAGGAAATTTGTGTGCGTTTCAAAGCTGTTAGACCACAACAAAAAAACCGAACAAGTCAAAGATTAGTAGGGCAACTACTGCCTATCAGTTGTACCTTAGCACCCCTGACTATATTTGCAGATCCTTGAATCAATGATCTTG
Organism: Terebella lapidaria; assembly: GCA_949152475.1. Classification (NCBI taxonomy): domain Eukaryota; kingdom Metazoa; phylum Annelida; class Polychaeta; order Terebellida; family Terebellidae; genus Terebella; species Terebella lapidaria. The sequence goes on from OX424555.1 coordinate 78,952,495, forward strand.
CATTGCGAACAATGCCTCGTATCTGATCAACGATGAACATGATAGTTGTAAGTCCTTTCAAAGTCCTGTGTCAGTTTTAACAAATAGTATATATGTGTACACTCTGAGGAGGCATTTGTATATATCATAACACAGCACACAGTTCTGTATCCCAAAACAACTTCTTAGTGACCCAACACTGATCTCAGTTCTGCCACCGATTGTCTCAGGCCACTGGCAACTAATCAAGGATTACACATGTACGTGTACATGCAGTAACCAGCTTATAGCAAATCCATCAGTATCGTCAAGCAAATTATCTAACATGTTTCTCTCTGCCAATATGCTCTCAGAAAGATGGCGAATTGGCTTGGTACTGTCAAGACACGCATAGCCATGGGGCGTGGGCCAGCAAATACAACAATTGGCCGAATTATATCACGTGGTCTAAGAATGGCTCAATCACCAATATTCACATGGTTGTAGATTAATTAAGAGTTTCAGGTATGTTGGGAATTATAACCTACACGCTTGATGTACATGTGCATGAATCATATGGAATGATGACCTTACAACTACAGTCGTCAGACGTCTCATTCTTTATCAAAGATTTTGCATGCCGAGATAGTCCACTCAGGCCAAAATGGAGCGAAAAATTCATCTGGCAGTCAGACAGAGCAATTACAAATTTTGAGTTTTTATGAATTAATATCTGTCACCAAATCGTCATTCTAAGAATGAAAACTGCCGTCACTATTAGAAATACATCCAACTTTCAGTCTCACTGCCAGGATCGACACTGTTCAAATTTTCGCATCCATTTTAGCCTGAGTGGACTATCTTGGTATGGAAAATCTTTGACTTTATCGTGTTTATGGAAGGATATCTAGTTTTTATATTAATATAAAACCTCAAATGATTTTTGGCCAAAATTTTATTTAGAAACGTCAGATCAATTTGAAATTTGATGTTTCCATTTGGCACAAAAATTTGGCTTTCAAATTGCGTCCTACACAGTTGATTAATTTCATATAGAAAATGAAATGATCCATGAATCTGTCATGGCGCCATTGCTGCCAGGTTCTGAAAAGCAAGTCAATCAGTAAAACATCAACTTATAAATAATAAGTTTTAATGTTTTGTGCATGGTAAACATTCAACATGCCTTCACATAATATTAGTATATTTTATTCAATATGACGTTGATAATCTTGAGAGTTTCGAACCTAAAAAATCCATGTCACTGGATTGGAACAAACATGAACTAGTCAGAACTACTCAGAGTATTCGTCAGGTGGCAGCACATCATACACTGCCTCAGCTATGGAGTGGTTTGATTGATATTATTGTTGGTGATATAATTGGACAAACACGGGTAGAGCCTCTTACTGTTGAAGATAAATTGCATGAATCATAATGAAAAGAACGGTGGCTTGTTAGGGGTATAGGGTCACGGCGTCGAATGTCGGACGGGTGGGGCAATTCCGGACACAGGCCTGAACTATGCATATTGTCATAAATGTAGCACAATAGACAAGATTGTACCTCTTGTGTCATGTATATTATAATAAGAAATAGAAACATCATCCAAATCTGAAAACAAAAGGTGAATAAAATAATGATTAAATCGTGGAAGCCCTGGTGACATCAGGATGTTTTCTTTCTGCACGTGATTGTTTGGAAGAATCCTTGGGAGTCACTGAATTTGACTCAGGTGACTTTGGCCTGTATATTTATCGATAACTTGTGTTATGGAACTATATTTAGGGCAATGTTCATCAGAAAAAAGTTGAAAAGCACTTGCAGGAATAAGAACACCCCGTCTTCATGACGGTGAAGCATATATTTCTCACACAAACACATTCTAAGCAGGTGTCCGACATTGCCCCACCCACACAGAACCTACGTAATAACGTCCCGCCCATTCAAATAGACAAGGTGGATTCCCAGCTCATTTACTATCAAATATGAAATACAGGTACAGGTTCTCCAATGATATGGAAATTTTCAACAGTGGAAGAGAAATTTGTGGTTTCTGTGGTTTCATAATGAGAATTAGGCGTTGCACTACGTAGATCTTTCTAGATACAATAATTGAAATTTGTATTTCTTCGCACCTCCTTGATGTGTGAACAAAAACAACAATTTCTTTATTCCAGATGATTTATATCCAGTCAGTAATATGAGCAATTTGATTTTAATTCAATAGAGGGCATTCCAACAGTGCCTGCAAAAAATGCCCTTGGTTGGATTGCGGTCATGGAATGGAATGTGGAATGACGCCACCATCCACATCTTCAAACAAATTCAATTTACCCTCAGGCTCATGAATTTTGATTGAAATATGATAGGCCCTATCAGAAGATACATGTACATACAACATTACCATTCATTTTAGTCTGTTTGAGCATCTGTTTTATCTCATCAACACAATATACGCAGGGAAAATAACATTCGTACAAAAAAAATAAATTGCCTTCTTTACTATAAGTATAGGCCCTTTGATGTAGGCCTACATGTACTTGGAGAATACTCTGATAGTGACAGATCGTTCTACATCTTGTGTGGTTATTTTCGGAAATTTCCTTATCGCTACCATTCACATATTTCTTTCTGTTGTCTTAGCATGCACCACCAGTTGTTGCACCATAAACGACGCCAATGCTATGACATTGGACATGCGGGCATATTTATTTTTGGAACATTCATGGGTGTCCGACTTTCGACACCCCCGTGTCCGACATTACCCTCCCTGTCTGACTTACTAGTAACCCCCTATCTACATACACCGACTTTTCCCTTCAAATTATCTTCATGTGATATGTAACCTCGCTTTCGATCCCTGCTTTTCGGGAAGCAGGGAATCCCTTTATGCTAAAAATGGATGAAAATGCTGACTTTACTGATAACAAGTTCGCCCAATTAAGTAATTCCTAAACCTGTCCGACAGTCGACACTTTGACCCTAATGGAATGTAATGAAAAGCGCTCATCAAAGTTGCCCATATATGGTCGAGTAAGCAGTTTTCGTGGTATTGCAGTTCTCGTGGTATTGGGGAAAAACGTCCTCGTTAGCAACATACATGCGTGGATGATTTCAAAATACAAACAAAAATGTTATTCTGGTTGTCCTTCATATTTTCCATACATAAGATAACATTATATGGTTTTCCACACAAACGGATGCCAGGAAGAAGGCAAAACATTATTGGAGTCACTAAAATCTGATGTTGCGCCATGAAAATATGTGCACATGGTAAGCAATGGGTATTTATTGAGGGGATAAAACAAGCGGTTCACATATTTTCCAAATATTTTGTACCTTATTACCCAGTTAATATTTTATGGTAAAGGCGAGTTATGAAACACACCTTCTCAAGGATATAATGGTATGTCCCAGTTATTTACCACGAGAACTGCTGACATCACCACATAATGTGTGCCTCGAACATATCTTATATGAAAAGTTCCTTGCTCTGCTTCAATTTCCACAAACACTATTTTCCATTCACATTTAGTTGTGTCAGGTGTTGTAGAAGTTAAACATAGAAGCATGTTTGTTTTGTTTCTTTTCTTGCTATTTCATTGTGGAAAATATTTCTTAATACCACGGAAACTGCTTACTGTAAAAGTACTAATTTTCGCGCGGTACTTATTTGGCGTATTTCGCGGTAAGGGTAGATCCGCGAAATTAAATACCTCGCTAAAATAAGTCTCCCGCGAAAATTAATTTTGAGGTTTGTGGCCGTCCATAGCACAATACGCTGTTGCTAATCATAACGCGCAGAATTACGTTAGTTACAGTGCCCAGATACCGGTCGCTAGCGTCTGCACGGCACGTGCTTGAACTTGGTGCCGATGACATCTGCACCAAGTTCAAGCTTTTGCAGACTAAGCATGACTTGTTTGACGTTTGTGTTTAAAATTTCAAATAAAATCTGATTTGATTTCCTGTGACTTTCCATTTCTCACACCAATTGCATTGATATACTGTGATGTCCATCAACTGCAAATTCTTTACGCGATTACTGGCAATCACTGAACCGCGAAATTAAATCCCCGCGAAATTGCCTGGGGGTAAAAACCGCGAAATTTAATACCCGCGAAAAAAAGTGTTTTTACAGTAATCCAGGCTAATACTAATTATTACCGCTCTATACTTTGCCTCATTCATTCATCAAATATTATATTGCAGACAGCGATTATTGCTTTGATGCAAACAACACTTTTGATCATTTTTAGTTTTGCTAAAACATTGAAATCAAAGTATGAAGACACACCTGACGAAAACTTAGAGGTGACGAAAACTGTGTTATGTACTCTATATGACACTTTAAAATCTGGTGTCCCGACATTTACAATACAGTGTATGCCATCTGTTAGCCTAACAATAACCCTGCCAAATGCAATGGAACGCTCAGTGTGTGAGTGGCAGTGAGTCTGACAGTCTCAGACTGAGCATAACACTATGACTACCGGGAACCCCCGTAAATAAGCCCCGGGCGTATTTACGGAAAATCGCCTTCAGAGAACTATAAAATTGAAATCGAAAATACGCCCAGGGGCGTATTTTGGGAATAAACTTTTGAACATTTTGTGAAAATACAATGGATCTATTTAGGCCGCGATGTCGAATACTGATTATATCGTTAACAGTAGCACTGTGTACCTACATGTGTTATATACATTCTTCACATGCTATGGTAAAAATGGTAAAAAAAGATAATCGCGACATTTGTTTCTCAGAAAATATGATACCATATTATACCGAAGAGATAATATTATAGCAGCTGAATATTATATGTAGGTATGAAACGATGTCAAACTCATATATGATATGTAGGCCTCGGTAAAACGGTTACCGGGAACCCCCGTAAATAAGCCCCGGGCGTATTTACGGAAAATCGCCCTCAGAGAACGATAAAATTGAAATCGAAAATACGCCCGGGGGCGTATTTTGGGAATAAACTTTTGAACATTTTGTGAAAATACAGTGACTCTATTAAGGCCGCGCTGTCGAATACTGATTATATCGTTAACAGTAGCACTGTGCACTTACATGTGTTATGTACATTCTTCACATCCTGGAAAATATTACTACTGTCCATACAGCTTTGGTGAAAAGGATAATCGCGAAATTTGTTTCTCAGAAAATATGATACCATATTATACCGAAGAGAGAATATTATAGCAGCTGAATATTATATGAAGGTATGAAACGATGTCAAACTCATATATTATATGTAGACATTATTCATTGGTACACTGCATGGGAAATACAAAACGGTATAGGGTCCACAGAAGAAACAACCGCATCTACAACGGTGACTATTAGTACATGTAACGTTTTCGGTTTCTACCATGGAACAAAAACATGCAAAAAATACGCCCCGGGCGTATTTTCGGAAAGCTCTTCCGTTAATACGCCCATGGGCCAATTATCGGGAGGGCTTATTTACGGGGGTTCCCGGTAACTAACATTATTTATTGGTACACTGCATGGGAAATACAAAACGGTATAGGGTCCACAGAAGAAACAACTGCACCTATAAAGGTAACTATTAGTAACGTTTTCGGTTTTACCATGGAACAAAAACATGCAAAAAATACGCCCCGGGCGTATTTTCGGAAAGCTCTTCCGTTAATACGCCCATGGGCCAATTATCGGGAGGGCTTATTTACGGGGGTTCCCGGTATCAGACTGACTCTGAGCATAACACACACAACTCCAGAGTCAAGTCAGTACAGCCGTACACCGTACATTAACATTGTATACAGTAAAGTTTGCTTTGATGTAGAATCGACCACTAGAAAATAACGATGGTAAGAAAACTTACAAATATGAGCTACGGGGTGTACGGTTCGAGAGTTGCAGATCTGAAATTCACAGCAAATGTTCGGATTCTGGAAAATGTCAACAAAACAAACGTTTTTTTCCCCGTAAAATTTATCGTTCAGTTTACTTTGAGAGTTTCATATTTCGAGTTAACGAGGCCTGGATGAAGTGACGAGTGCCGGGAAAACCCATAGGCCTATCGCACGCAAAACAGTTCCATGTACATTTTCTCGCACACTGATGAGAGTTAAGGCTTTTTCATACTATTCTACAACATATACATGTATGTGAATTTACGAAAACAAAAAGCGTTTTCAATTCAGCACTTTGTGTTGCAAAATACCATATATGCTTCTAGATGTAATAATAATTTACCTGATTTTATTGGATTTATTCACAAATTCCGAAGAATCTATAATAAGGAAGTTATCGAATAGGAAAGGGGTTACAAACAAACATGCAAAAAAAAAAATACAGTGATTTTGATATATCAGAATTGTAACAGATACTGTGCCTTATAGGCTTGTAGGGGAAAGTGGGGCAAAGCGGCACACTTAACGCTCGGTTGTCATTTGCGCGATTACTTAAAGAATAATAAAGACCATAAGCAGTGCTACATTAAGTACTTGTTATGTATTATACCCAGCTGATTCTTATGAGGCATTTTGTTATTCAAGTCAGACTATAAAACACTCTTTGATAATAACTGCTAGGGGTACCGTTTTGTACACGAGTTGTGCAAAACGGCACTGTCAGGTGGGGCAAAAAGGCACCTTTCCCAAATTCCATTAGGCCTGCCGGAATCTTCGCAAATTTTCCTACATCGTTACCATGTATCGCCACCCATATTGTAGTTAACGTACCATTCATTACCTGTCATTGTATTTTATTTTATGTTGAATTTATGTGTATGAATGTATCGGTAGTGTGCTAGACCAATAAAAAAAAAGCGTGCGATACCGTATGCGTTTTTCTCGGACTTGGTCTCTCAGTGATAATGTTGATATTTTTCATAAATTCCAGACTTTTTTGACAAGTATTCAAATACATATTAGAGACACATTACGCAGATTTATTACTGTATGTTTTTTCTGGTGTCACTGACAGCAATAAAATTAATAAACTAATGAAATAATCCGTATTGTCAGATTCGTCAGATTATCAATATCCTTTGACAGTCTATACAGGCTTCTCTCGATAAACGGCAATTTCCAGAGTAAAGTCAATAAATTATGAGGTGTTATTATGAATTGCATTGTGTATATATACTGACAGTAGCCTTATAAAAAAATGGATATGAAAAGTCAGTATCGCATAGAGGATACCGAACCAACGGTTACTTGATGTGGATTTCTCCCGATAAACGGTCCGTTTTTCAATTTACGTGAAATTGATGAGCCTACTGTATACCGTTAGCCAAGTCAGGTCGGCATATATACCGGCACATGGTTTTCCATTTATTATTATACATGTTGAATAAAATTATATCCACCAAATAAGCACAAATCGAAAAGTTTTAAAGATGAGTTCTTGTATGAGCACCTGAAATAATATTTAAACATATTTAATAATATGTTGTCAAGTAAGCTCTCATCAGATTATTTTTTACTCGTATCTTTGCCGAGCCAACCTGGGCTGACCCCGGGCTGATCTGACCAGCGGCTCGGCAGAAATCCTGAGTCAAAAACGTAATCTGACCTGTTCAGGAACAGTCCTGAAGAGTCGACCGACAAATCTCGGAAATTCCCTGGAAACGGAATTCCATATAATGCCCCTTTAACAATGGATATTCGAAATCCATTGCTCATAATGTTAATCTGCAGGTTTTACATTATTATTCAGTAATTTATATTTAACCCGGAAATGCGTAGGCAACTCGGCGAGTTACGTCAAAGTCTAAGTATGGTCTCAGAACTCATTCTTAACACACGAAAGAGGACATCGCACTGATCATTGTGGTTTTTACGCATGTCATTATCATAATTAGTTCCAAAGTTATGAGGATTTTTATTACATTTCTTAGCCAAAAATCGATGCCCAATTAAGTATTATTATGAGCATTCATGACGTCACAACGGGAACACATGTTAATTAGCTACATGAAATCTTGAAATATTTGATTAAAGATATCAGTTTAATTCAATATCTACAATGTTCACCATGAAATATAAGCAGTATCTAGTTATCTTAATTGGTTACCATGGTAACCATTCTTTTCATAAAGCTCAGAGCAACCATGGTTGCTAGGGGCCTGTATGGCATTAATATTTTATTATGTGGCTTGATAAAGTAAAAATGTCAATTATCTTCATTTATTTATTTCATACAAAAACTTTTGAAACCAATTTTGCTTTTAGGCTGTGAGTTACGTCCTTAGCAACCATGGTTGCTAGGGGCAGTATCAAAGGAATGGTTGCTATGCTGGTGTACCAATATACATAATCATGGTATAAATTCATATAGCTACATATTCCAATAATATACATTTGCGATACCATGCAAATCAATGTCAGAATGACACTCTAAGTCACTAATTAAGGTTGTTCGCTCCTTTTGGACCAAAGCAGAGGGGCTAAAATTTGAAATTTGTTTAATGTATTTCAGACTTTCAAACAATCATCAATATGATATCGTGCATTCCAAAACAGCAAATTCGGGTTAAATATTTTGTTTAGTGTGGAATTATGGGTAATTTTACCCCCAAAATACCAGGAAAATGGGCCATTTTCACTATATTCAATATTTAATGAAAACCTGAAAATAGATATCTCTGAGATTGTGTATGTTTATCAACGAACTTCTGTGCATGTTTTTGATAGAAAAAAATATGGGGGTCACCATGCTAATTTTCCCTCTACAGGCATCCATATGAATCCAGAACAAAAAATTTTACCTACATTTGTTGAAATTTTGATAAAATTCACTGACATTCACAAATATGACAACCTATAACAGAAAAAATAGCATGGTGACCCCCATATTTTTTTCTATCAAAAACATGCATATCGGTTCGTTCATAAACAAGCAAAATTTTAGAGAAATCTATTTTCAGGTTTTCATTAAATATTGATTTTAGTGAAAATGGCCGAAAATGACCCATTTTGCTGGTATTTTGGGGGTAAAATTACCCATAATTCCACACTGAAGAGAATATTTTATCCAAATTTCCTGTTTTCGAATGCACAATATCATATTGATGATTGTTCAAAAGTATGAAAATCATCAATCGAATTTCAAATTTTAGCCCCTCTGCATGGGTCCAAAGGGAGCGAACATCCTTAAAATCAATATCCCGGTATGACGTCATGAATGCTAATTATAATAACTAATGAGGCAAAATATCACAGTGAAAATATGGCCTAAATTGCCCACAAAAAGTTCAATATTTCGATAACTTATGAAGATAAATCGATTTTGTGAAAACCAATGTGTTTATTTCAATGCGTTCTTCAATATAAAATATAAAATTCGAATATCTGTTTTGACTTTACTTACATTTATACTCTGATTTTCCTAACTCGTTTAGACTGTTTTCCGATGATATTTTTGGTGAATATTTTTGGTAAATGGTGGTGGGCGGGCATAATCCCACCGGACAGATAGACAGATAGACGGATAGAAGTCTGAAATTCGGTAGAAAATTGCCGTTTGACATCCAGGTGAAGTAGCATATGCCAATTCATAGAACGATAACATTTAGCATCACGAAAATATTGTCAAAAACCGATAAACAAGTTAGAAAAATCAGAGTATAGCTTAGAATACTCATAAATGCTTATGGTTATATACGGTAAACTATGTGAACCTGTTTGAATGTCGAGGTCGTATAAAAATTAATGGATGGGCCCTCTGAAAAATTATTTTTTTGACATTTCAATCAGTGCGTAATACATATTCGAAAGATAAAAAAATAGGCCTTTTTAAACATAGTGAATCAGAAGAAAAATATACATACATGATCATAAATCATTCGAAACTTGTAACATGATGTGTACATATCCACTTCCGGTTTCTAGAAAACGCCGGTATTTTGTGATTTTCATGTTCTCCTACGTAATATTTCCGTCAATACCAGGTGAGAACGGGGAACAATTTTGTGTGAAAATGGATTAACGATTCGAGTGAATTGTGAACTATCATTTGGGTGTGCACATAGATCTACATCTGTACATAGCCTGTCATAGCGCAGACTACGTACGCGACTCGGCCGCCGCGGATTCGGCCGCCTGTTCAATGATGATTTTGTTGATTGCAACTAATTCTTAGCTGTTGTGGCTTCTTCCATTTTATATGGTAGATCTAACTTGATCTAACTCAATGATGGATGGCCAAGTAATGAAATGAATGAATTCATGAATGCTGGTTTGTGTCAATGTGGTGGGAAAATAACTTTCTTGGAGCTTTGAAGTTTCGAGTGTTTGTCCAGCCACCATTTTCCAGAGGGGCTTGAGTGTCTTGTATATTATTATTATAGATAGCACCTTGTACCGTCAATTTGATGGTCTTCAAGTGCACAATGAAACGTTGTGCATTGCCTCCCATTGAATGAGCAAACCGCGCAAGATTTGAATAAAGTTCATGAGATCCTCATACTATATGAGGTCAACTGTCATCTGACAAACATGCATATTTCATCCATACCTTAAAATTATTACTTGTAATTTGGTCCAAGATTTTGAACCGTAATATCAAAATATAAAGGCGAATACTGAAAACAATAACCATTTTCCCTTCATTCATATACGAGATGTCACTTGCCAAGTGAAAACATGACGCGACCCTCCACAGTTCTATTTGGAACCGGGTAAACACTATACCAAAAGAAAGCTGAAGGTTTGACACACTCGAGAAAAAGTCACCATTCCCCAACAAATGTCTGAAGACTTTCAAATTGACACCAATGCGAACGAAGCGGAATAGCTTCTAGGGATGTTCAGCCATCTTGGAATCTACTTTCGAGGTCATAACTCCAGTCATATCTGACGGATTTCCACGATTCAAACACCTACGTGTTTTTTTTGCTTCCTAACCCGGCCTAGATTCACTGCGCATACATTATATTTTACCCTGTACCCATAGGTCCGATGCGCATGTTGATTGTGCAAACAAACGTGTCTCGTGCACGCGGATGCAACCGTCAGTCAACTCGACTGCGCATAAGCAGGTCACACGCATGAGGAAACACACATTCGTTGTTGCGGTTTAAATCAGTTGCAACGCTTGTAAAACTTGACTGCGCATGCGCAACCCAGTATAGGCGATTCAAGAGAATGTTTCATTGTGGCCCTGTGGGCCATCCATCCTAAATTCGCCCCATTCCGAAATTCGCCAACAGTGTTTTCAGACCTTGTGATGTAAATGGTTCTATCATCAGTCGAGACTGATATTCAGTCTTTGTACTAGCAGTTTGTTTTCCACAAAACGAGCTTCCGAGCCCTGATAATATTGTGAAGGGCAGTATTTGGCTAATACTGTTTCAGTATAATTGGAAATCCTCAAAGTTATCCATAGAAATTGATCTCTATATTTTATTCATTTTTCAGCTCTAACACTGAATCTTGTAAAACTTGACTGCGCATGCGCAACCCAGTATAGGCGATTCAAGAGAATGTTTCATTGTGGCCTGTGGCCCTGTGGGCCATCCATCCTAAATTCGCCCCATTCCAAAATTCGCCAACAGTGTTTTCAGACCTTGTGATGTAAATGGTTCTATCATCAGTCGAGACTGATATCCAATCTTTGTACTAGCAGTTTGTTTTCCACAAAACGAGCTTCCGAGCTCTGATAATATTGTGAAGGGCAGTATTTGGCTAATACTGTTTTAGTATAATTGGAAATCCTCAAAGTTATCCATAGAAATTGATCTCTATATTTTATTCATTTTTCAGCTCTAACACTGAATCGAAAATGGTACCTGCGGCCACTGTGTTAGCTCTTTGTGTAGCCACTGTGGGGTTCCTCGTCAACTTCTCCATTCACAAAATTGAAGAAGGTAGGAACATAATTTGTTGTTTCGTTGTCCACGTGGGTTGTACATGATGTAAATCTTAGCAGAAATTATTGGAATTTTCATATGTTCTCAATCGCATTTTTTCCAGGACATGTTGGAGTATATTATAGGGTGAGTAAATTGTTTTTCACAGTTTGCTGAATATAAACTTTATATACTGATATTAGACAGCAATCGAGCACAAAATTTATTTTGTGTGCTCTGATTTGTGCAAGAGCTGTAGTTACTAGGATGGTTTGGGGTTCAATGGATGCCATGTTAATATGAAGATTGACTTATTCAGTTTGGAACAAGAAATATGCTGTGATGTAATATGTCGTTGTTAAATTTGTAAGGGAGGTGCGTTATTAACATCAACCACTGGGCCAGGCTACCACATGATGGTTCCCTTCCTCACCACTTTCCGATCTGTGCAGGTCAGTTTATGTTTGGTTACCTGCATGTGACATTCATCAGAAGCTGTCGATTAAGCTTGATGAAAATGAATCACTTCCTTGGTATTTTTTTCAGACCACACTGCAGACAGATGAGGTGAAAAATGTCCCATGCGGAACAAGGTTGGTTATTCGAGTTCTTGTCACAAAATATTTAATGCTGTGTACAGTTATAACTCTTTCTATCAGTAGTGACAAAGCTTAGTTATTGCTCATGTTTTCAATTACATATCTGATATGTGCGGTAAGACTGTGTAATAATATATGATATTTTCATCTTCCAGTGGAGGTGTCATCATTTATTTCGACAGAATAGAAGTTGTCAACATACTGTCCATTGATGCTGGTAATGAAATTTAACATATAACAAAGGTGTACTTAACAAAATTTGCTTTACCAGTAATTCTGAACATAAAATGATACATGGATTTAATTCAGCATTGCAAATTTTAAGTCCAACTTTTCATTTCAGTGTATGACACAGTGAAGAATTATACTGCTGATTATGACAAGACGTTGATTTATAACAAGATTCACCACGAGTTGAACCAGTTCTGCAGTGTACATACTTTACAGGAAGTGTATATCGACTTGTTTGGTAAGTTTTATGCATCACTTCTGGATGAAAACATGTCACAATACAGATACATGTGCTGGTATATGCATTTGTCAAATGTCAATTATGAATACATATGCAGACAAAACTGGTTTAGATACTTTTTTGGCAGTGTACTACAGATTTGATGTATTTAGCCGGTGACTGCTTCATGTCCCTCAGATATTATTGATGAGAACTTGAGATCATCTCTACAACAAGAGCTGACCGACATGGCACCGGGACTCAGGATACAGGCGGTACGAGTGACCAAGCCCAAAATACCCGAACAAATCAGGAAAAACTACGAGCTCATGTGAGTTTGGGTGTCAGGGTTGACGTGTTTTTCACACTGTGCCAGTTGATGTTGTTTATAGTTGATAGTCAATGCATGGATTGTAATATCCATTCAACAACTACATTGTGTTCTCTGAAGGGAAGGAGAGAAAACAAAACTGCTGATTGTTCAAGAGAAGCAGAAGGTTATTGAAAAGGAAGCGGAAACCGAGCGAAGGAAAGCGGTGATTGGTGTGTGTCAAAATCTCGCAATTTTGCAAAATGATTTGTTTGTCATATGCTTGATTTTGCAAAAAATTCTTTGTTTGTCATATGCTCAATTGTGGCTGAAATAAAAAAAGATGTCCTTTTCCAGAGGCTGAAAAACAGGCGCAAGTTGCGAAGATTCAGTACGAGCAAAAAATAAATGAGAAGGAATCTATGAAGAAAATGTCTGAAATTGAAGGTCTGATTCTTTCTACAATAATTGCAATTTTCTCATAGCTATGCATACAATCAGACGTTATAGCGTCATGTAATAATCAATTTGTTCAGTTCAGTAAAAATTTGTTTTGACAGATGCCACACATCTCGCAAAGGAGAGAGCAATAGCTGATGCAGATTATTACAAAGCTGAAAAACAAGCGCTTTCTAATAAGGTAAATGGATTTCTTTTTAGTGCTACCTTAAATTCCACTGTGTGAGAAATTGTTCTTACACAAGATACCCACCAAATACCTGTACATGTCTCTCCGCTTTAGATGGTCCACACTCCCGAGTACCTGGAAATCCAACGCTACGTGGCAATCGGCAGAGCCAACAAGATTTATTTCGGCAACAATATTCCAAACATGTTTCTAGACCTGGGTAGCAAGGAAATCCAGGAAGCTGTACAACATTCCTCAAAAACCTCACAGGTACAGGAAGTTTTATTTGTACATGACACAATAAAATTGAAACCTTCAATATGAAACTTATTTCCATGCTATGTTCATGTACTTTGTATTGTATCGTTTCAGAAGAATGTTCCTTAGCAGTGGTGTGTTTGCCCAAATTGAACTGTGTCCTGTATAAAGAGTTCACCGAATTGCTGTCATCAGGTGTCAAATTTTGTTTCATTTATATATTGCTCAATAAAGGTAGATTTTTTAAAGCTTTCACTGAATTAGCCATTTGCTATTTTCATGTAGTTAAAAGATTAAAAGTACAGTATTTTTTCGTTGAGATAATGTTTGCTTGTTAGACACTTTTTACATACGATTGAGTATGTTGTATATTTGTGCATTATTAGTAAGACCTTGTGTAATATGACAATGTGTATAGAGCACTAGTATTGCAATAAATCTTGAGAGACCCATGCTCTGCAGATAAAAAAGACAATTGTATTCAGGGTGATAAGTTTGCAGAATCCAGATTTAGAAGAGATGATAACAAAGTGGTCCCAACTCTGGTGAATCAATAAGTGTTACATAAAGTGGGGTGTTGTGAAATTTTCTGGAATGCTAACTGTACACATAGTGATGAAGTGTTTATCCGTTATGCAGGTTCATATAACTAGAACTGAAAATATATGTCAAATTGTAACTAGAATTGAATAAGCAAAGTTATTGGATATGTTAGTTATACCAGTAACCCATGTGTTTGATTTTGTATACATGTATTTTCCAATCAATTCAATAATGATGTGGTCATGTGTGGGGTATCAAGAGACCATGATGGCCCAGAATATCACTGGTCGTTGATTACCCACTGGCCTCAATCTATTGCCAAGAAAAAGTTTTATAAGTGTTATCATTCAAAAGCGTGATTTGTTACCATCAATGTAAGTTGGATAGAAGTTTGGTATTATAGCTGCACTGCTTTCAAGGGATGAAAACTAATGTTTCATTGGGTTTAAACTATGTACATCTTTGACTGTCAGACCCAATATCAATTGCCAACTAGTATAAACCAACATATCATTATCTTGCTTCGGAAGGGCATATTTATTGAAAAACAGTCTGCTATAGATTTGGACAAATAAACATAAAAAATCAAGAGTGTCTGCTGTATAAAACAAATGTGTTAGCCCAAATTCTTGCTGTGAGATCGTCAGTCGGTCAAAATTGGTTAAAGTTTGTGCTAGACGATACATTGTCGGTTTGTACACTACACGGCAGGTGGAAAAGGTGCATTGTGCTAAGTGGCACCAGAAGTTAAAGTAACTTTGTATTTGATGAAGGCTGCAACTGAGGCAGTGAACAACTAAACTTGACAGATTCTCACACACCTGTTGGTCATACATTAACTATGAAGGTCAAGGTACAGAATGGGTTCTAGAGTGGTACTTCAAGCTGTAGAGTTGATATATCTACTAGTATTTTGTAATTACTTCATTCAAGTCTACGTAGGTGAATGTCTTGTCATGTTTGTATGAATATTATTGATAGTGTTTGATGTTGAATATTTATGTTCTGTACATTTGTAAAAAGAACTTGATTGTGCATTTGTTGCTTATGACTTGAGGAATGGACAGGAGACCGAAAAAGGAGGTATAATATGAAATAGAGTTTTCTCTGACTCCATCGAGAAACTGGTGTTAGACTCGGTGATTCATTTGTTTCAATGTGCTATTAATTGGTAGCTCAGTGTATTTATTTCCAAAAGACTAAATCGTTACATAAGACTCGTGTTCGTCAGTTGAGTATCTGCATGTGTGAACTGTTACGACATTCCAGGTTTGTGAATCGGCAGGATTTTTGTACTGGAAGTAGTGTATACAGTGTATACCTGCCTTCAGTTGTCTCGAAATATTCTTTATTTCAGTGGGACGAGACTTCAATCCAAATTTTGTTTAAAGTTGTGGTTGTGTGATCGTTAAAGGCAATATTGTTACATAGTTTTCAAGTTGTCAAAGGGAACTAACTTTGTACTTCCATTTGCCATTTTTGACATTGAGATGCTACCAACGGATATCTTGCATGTGTAATGTTTGATTTTGTGTACAAATGAGTAAATTTATAAAGTTTGGCCTTCAGTAGGTTATAATCCTGTAATTTTTTGCTATGAATTTATGTTCAACCCTGTTCCAAAATTGCTGGGAGTTTTACGAGTCCAAGCAGTATATATGTATGATGTTTGTTGAGTATTTATATGGATTTATATTGCATCATAACATCAACTTAATAAAACAATTTTACATCAAATCTGTTGTGTGTTTGGTTTTTTCACAATTTAGTAATTTACGAGGCCTTCTCCAGGTCTTTTCTATGAAAGAATACATTGATCATCCACATAACCTGTTATTCCTTCATGACTTGACGTGAAAATATCATGTCAAGTTGTCTTAAGGATTGTTTTAATCCACTTGGACCCACTCAGAGGGGCTAAAATTTGAAATTCATTTGATGGTTTTCAGACTTGAACAATCATCAATATGACATCGTGTATTCAGAAAAAATATCTATTTAATGTTAATAAATAGAAAAATTCCAGATTTTGTTTTGCATTCATTGTTATCAAAAACTTGATTTACTGAAAATGGCCAAAAATGACCATTTTTCATTTTTCAAACACTGCCCAACAGCTGTGCAAAACAGACATCTGACAAAAACCACATTGAAAGTACTTCTATAATACATATTTCACATTTTAGTTTATTCAAGTTTTGCCCAGCCGTTTGCAGGGGTCGAGAATTAGGGAAAGGGTCGATGATTAGGTACTATTTTTCGACAGACTTAAAGGGCCACTGTATGGGATTCGGCTTTGAGGGAATTTGCAAGATTTTTCTCCCGACGCTTCTATTTATAGAACAAAAGGTTAGGTTACGTTTTTGACCCAATCTCTGCGAGCCAATTGTCAGATCAGCCCAGGTCGGCTCGGCAGAGATTGGACTGCCTGCTGTTCTAGTTTTCGATGTGAAACGAGTTGCGAACTAGAACTCGTATTGTGAAAAATAATATTTCTGTTCTGTTTCGACATCATGCAGTGTAATATCATTGGGAAAATAAATACTCCCTGGTTCAGTGAAACTAAAGATGTTCTCCTGGTATATGCTGGCTCTGTATGATTTACCAACCTCTGCGCATGCTCAGAGGTCATAGTGGTTCACTTTCAAAATGGCGCTCAACCTAAAGCAGATTTTGTTTTAAAGTATGCATTTGGCTTTTCTTCTCCAGTTTTAGGAAGTATTGGAACACGTTTATTGTACTGCTAGTAGGTATGTAAACCAAAGAAACTGATGATATCCTTTGTCAATGTCATTTCTGATGTCATCGGCTGTACCGAAGCGAAATGTCGGTCTATGTTTTTTTTCACTGTTTTGTTTTCAAATTGTCAGATCGTTTACTGACGCTTAGCACTGGTTACAGACAGATCATGGAAAACTAAGTACATGCCCATTGTCATTCACACAGTTCATATTCTATACACGTTTTCTGGCAGGATTTTATTTATTGATGTTTGTCACGCCTTTATGAATGATTGAATGTTTATTGCAATGATCTAGATCCCATTCTTTTCTAGTCAATTAAATCTACATCATCATAAACTCAGCCCAAGCGACGCGGAGCTTGGGCTGTCATAAACTGACAACTAAGTAGGGCTTCAACGAGTACTCGGTTAACCGGTTACGGTTCGGTTACAGAGTGTGACCGGTTACAGATTTTGTGACCAGTTAATCATGAACATATTTTGCAGCCTCGTAATTCAGCCTAAAACACTTCACATCGGTCAAGTTTCCACCCAAACGTGCAGAATTGAAGTGATGTATCATAATCCAATCCAAATAGAATGTTTATTCATCATAATGTGCGTGAGAATGATGTCCAATGTCAAGTTTTAGGCGGCTTTTTGACATGGAGATTTGATAAAATGCGAACTGCGAATAGTGCGAAAAAACTTGGTGTAGCTTTGGACAATATATATTTTTGGACGAGTAACCGGTTACGGTTTGGTTACAAGCTAACGAGTAACCGGTCAAGAAATTTTGTGCTCGTACAACTAAGTCTACTCTATTACCCTGGTCACGCGAGCCTATGGCCGGTAATCTGGTTATGGGCAACAGAATACTCACAGACCTAGATCTAGATTTGTCAATAATTATATAGTTCGCACAATGAGATTCGTATGGAATCTATAATATATGGAGCTGGTTTAAAAATATAGGCCATATCGTGATATAGGTCCCATGGGGAAGTTGCAGCTATCGTCATATAGGTCCTGCAGGGAAGCGTTAGGCCAACGTATCGTGATACAAGTTCCGCGTGTGACATATAATTGCGAACGATAAAATACCTTCATTTTGGGTATTGTCACCTTTGTACAGTCATCCAATACGTTCAACATCATACGCGCAAAATAATTTTGATTTTATTAAAATTTTAGACATACGCATGCTTTTCCACGATTGTAGATGCCATATTGAAATGTGTTACAAATACTGACAACACCTTTTTTGGGCGAGACCTATTTCATGAGGTTATAAATAGGCATACACCTAATTCTGGAGGTTATATGGAAAGACAAACGTACATGGTCGACCTTTGTTTTGTACAAAGTGGGACCAAACTCACGAGTTTATATATAGAGAGACACTACAATTTTTGTACGATTGTATTATCGATGAGTTACGGTACACACTGAAGAGGGTGATGAATTTGATGGAGTTAGAGTCAAAAATGGGGTGTAGATTTTTGGAGGAACGTCTCATTGACGACTTAAGTATAATGTTGTATTGGGCAGGACCCAATTCACGAGGTTATATAGAGAGACACTATACAATTTTTGTACGATTGTATTACCGAGAAGTTACTGTACACACTGAAGAGGGCGACGAATTTGGCGGGGTTAGAGTTAAAAATGGGGTGTAGTTTTTTAGGGGAATGTCTCATTGACGAATTAAGGATAATATTGTACTGGGCGGGACCTAATTCACGAGGTTATATAGAGAGACAAAGGTAAATAGTGGACCTTTATTTCGTTACAGAACGGGGGAAATAATTCATCAGTAGCGGCTATTTCATCCAAGTTGGGCCTAGCAAAATTGATTTCTTGTTTCCTGTTACACTGATTTAAAAAATAGGGTAGGTAGGTAGGCTTTTTATTTCTTTCTACAAAAAATTTCTATCAGTGATTTGGCAGGGTAGGTAGGTACATAAAAAATTTATTTATATACCGATAAATAAATTTTTTCGGAACATCTAAATTTTGAAGGGAACGTTGCATCCAGTAGCAGCAGGTTTGTCTGACCATGCCGACATCATATGAAACATGTTTTAAGCTGTGTCAATGATTTGTATGTGGAAGAATACATTAATGAAATGTATAATAAATACATATGGAAAGTGGAATTAAAGCCTGCTATAATCCCTATCCACAATATCGGCAAATTGAATCTGCGCGAACAGGTGCGCAGAAGTGCCAGAACTCGCCAAGCAGAAAAAACATTCTCTGTGCTCGAAATCGGCGTACATTTTGGCCAGCATAGATCGAATATATGTATACCATAACGTGAATCCAGCACTACCAGTGGAATAAATATACTAATGTTCAAATTCTGGATAGTGTAGGGCGTTCAGTCGAGAAATAAATGTCATATTTACATGATTTCCAACTATGTCTGCAGACCCATGTGCGCCTCCAATCGCCATGTCTGTAGTATGCATGCGCGAGTATACCGGTAGAACGCGGCTTGTGATTGGTGCAATTTCTTGACTTGTGGCCAGTCACGTATCGTTTTACGAAACAAACACAACAATGGCAGGCAGTGTTGTTTTTATTGCGAAACTTCGGAGAACTTTTTAGGATCGGGCTCTTAAAATAATTGACAGGGTCGGGGAAAGGTGATATTTATTTCTACAACTACCAAAGAAATCATTAGGGTCGGGCTGATTTTCTAGGGGCGGGCGGGTAACCGGAAACAAGAAATCGATTTTTCTAGGCCTTGGCATTTATTTTTTGCATGACATTTTGTATGTTCATTATTTGCAGGCCACTAGTTTTTGTCACCTCATTTGGTTTCATTTTGGATTTAAAAAAATTGTAGTCGGCGTTTAGCGCATATGGCTATTGCTGTTAAGTTCATGATCATTTACCATAGTCACTGCTAATAATCATAGTGCGTCATCCCAGTTCAGAATATCCTGACCCCTGATATCGGGACCTATACCAGCCATCTGTGCTAAATTCGCCGCATGCCAAAATTTGCCAACTCAATATTATCAGAGCTCAGAAACTCGTTTTATGGAAAAGAAACTGCTGGTACAAAGATTGAATATCAGAGTCTTGATTGATGATAGAACTGGTATGTTTCATTTGCAACTTACAAGGTCTGAAACCCTGTTGGCAAATGTGGGAATGCGGCGAATTTAGGACGGACAGCTCGTATCACGAGAAAGCCAAAATATAGATCAATACATTTATCAAATTGATCTACCTTTGAGTCGACTCAACACAATAGGGCTGGAAAGCGGAAGTATGATCGGTAATAAATTCCAATGAAATATTCGTGAATAAGGCGTCGCCGGGGATAAACCCAATTATCGCCCATTTCTAACAACGTCAATAACTGCTGAAATAACATGTCTTGTGTCAAATAACTTTAGCGAAAGTACAAAGCAGTTACACTTGTGTGAAAATTCTTTAGAATAATAGGCCGTCTGCCGGCAATTTTGCTAGAGCAAGGCTTTATTCAAAGTGCCGTTTTTTTCAGTGCCTCTTCGAAGCTTGGATATGTTGTGGAATTGGACAATTTTTATCTTTTACAACAGTTTTTGTATATCTTCATCGTGTATGGATACTATAATACACTAAAGACATCGTTTTTATACTTAAAATCACCATATTAAATGCACCCCCATGTTAAAAGATAGGGAGGCGTCAGGTGCTTATCCCCAGTCCGAATAAATTCATTGGAATTTGTCATCGATCAGTACTTCCGCTTTCCAGCCCTATTGTAATTGTTGACATTATTAAGGAATGTGGGGAATGTGTCAATTTGAGTTGACAGATGGAGGTGACAGTTCGAGAATCGAGTTGCCCCATCACATATTCCTACGCCAATCTGTGTGCCAGTCTGTGTGTATTAGGGGTCTCCATGAATCAATTGATCACTAGTTTAATATTGCCAGGTAGATTTAAACTCACACCTCCGAAGGAAACCTTATAGCAATGTCCAAAATCTTGCATTTTGTCAACAAATCCTTCAAATAAGCCACAAAATAAAAAAAATACATGTGGTTCCCTATTTGGCTTTGTTAGGTTACCGGACCTATGGTCCGATAACCTATTGCCGTGGCGTTGCGTCCGTCGTCCGTCCGTCCGTCGTCGGCGGCGGCGGCGGCGTCGTCGTCTGTCCACATTTTTATCTTTAAAGTTTACAGACCAATCTTTCTGAAAGTTTGGGAGTAGATACCTTGGAATAATTTGAGAAGGAGGTATTTTTTAGTTTTTTGATTTTTTAATTTTTTTCAAAATGGCGGCCGTTTTCGTCGAAAAACGGTCTATTTTGAACTTTGGCGGCCATTTTCTCGAAAACTGTCTGATCAGTTTTGAGATTTTTGTTTAAAAAGATTCCTCTTATATACCTCTGTGACGTGTATAAATTTTGTTGCCCTTGAATCGCCGATCTCCGTGTGGCGGCCATTTTGAATTTTTGACGAGTCGGCGTAAAAATTTTTTTCGCCCCAAATCGCATTACTATCCATTTTGGGCCATTTCTAGGCAAAAAAAATTTTTCACCCTTTGAAAAAAATTTTGGACTTTTTCGGCACTTTTTTCCTTCATAATGAGAGCTGTCAGGACTGTACTTGAAGAACACTTGAAGATAGAGCTTAGAAATTGGCACTTTCAAATGGGAAGTCATATATGGCGATTTGTGTGGTGACCTTGAATTTGACCTTGGATGACCTTGAAAGGTCAAAACAGCCATTTTGGGGTCAAAAAATGCCCAAATTTGCCTCTATAGATGAAATGCTTTAGAGCTTATGTTTGCATTATGAACATATAGGAAGACATATATGGCACAACTAATGATGACCTTGAACTTGACGTCAGATGACCTTGAGTGCCAAATGTCTATATATCATGAACATATAGAATATCAAATGCCGCACACATACATGTAATGGTGACAACGAAGTTCACATGGATGACCTTGATTGGTAAATCTCAAGGTCATATGTTCACACTGCGAAACTTGATTGGTAAATCTCAAGGTCTGTTACCTGCCAATGCTGCCATGGCCAAACAAAAATTGTCCGGTAACTTATCTTAGCTTTTGGGCTAATTTTTTCTATTTTGGTTTACTGTCTGCAATAATAGTCTGAAATAACAAGGAAAATGTTGTAAACATGAAACCATGAGTGACGTGATAAATCAAATAAACATGTACGGTAACAGAAAGTTGGGTAGGCCTAGATTAACTAAAACTGTCATCTTGAACTGTCAATTCCGTGGCCACCTGTTGAGTAATCAGTAAAATGCTCAAAATCCTGATGGGAAGAGGAATCATGACACAGGACGATGAGTGTCAATTCATCCAAATTATGCTGACCCTCCAAAAATAATAAAAATTGCATGGACGATAGTGGCTGAGCCATGTTTAGGCCATCTGATAAATTGTCCTTCTAGATGAACTAGACAGCTAGAACTTCCAGTGTTTGTAAATATTCACATGTCCTTTGAGAAACAAAAGCCATTTGACGCATGTTCCTGTGTCTGTGTAGCAGACTCCTGAATCTCCTGAAATCTGTTTCGGATCTGTTTTCAAACTACCAAAACCCAGTATGGGAATGCATGAAAACCTCTATATTTTTTCATTCTGAAGCAAAATTTTTTTGAGGATCTACAATGTAAAACTTATTAGGGCATTTCGGCACGAAATGGCCTTATGGTTTTGTCAGATTTTTTTTTTTTTTTTTCACTTTTCGGTTTCCGGACGATAACTTGAGAACGCCTTGACGAATCTTCGAGAAATTTTCACCAGTTATCACATATATTACATAGATGAACCCTATTGTTTTGGAGCCAGCTCCGAGGTCCGGTTAGTCCATGAGGATGAATTTTGTGTCAAATGGTTTCCGGATGATAACTCGAAAAGTGCTTGTGCTACCATTCTGAAACTTGACATATATGTTGATATAGTGTCACAGAGGAGCCCTATCGATTATGGGGTCAATCCCTCAATCGACCTTTGACCCAGAGACAAAAAACAATTTTGATGAGTCATCCTTGAGGCTCATTGCATATCTCGGAAACGGTGCGTCAAAGAGCGAAACGGACGTTATTTTCGGACTCGTCGACCTAGATAAACATGTCTTCTAAAGGGATATTATGGATGAACTTTGACCTTGACCCGAAATTTTTTCGCCGAGTCGGCATTTTTCGTTTTCTTCGATATCTTGGAAATGGTGCGTCGAAGAGCGAAACGGACGTCATTTTTGGACTTGTCGACCTAGACAAACATGTCTTGAGGGTTTTATGGATGAACCCGAAATTTTTTTGCCGAGTCGGCATTTTTCGTTTTCTTCGATATCTCCGAAACGGTGCGTCGTAGAGCGAAACGGACGTCATTTTCCGACTTTTCGCCCTAGACGAACATGTCTTAAGGGTATTATCGATGACCTTTGACCTTGACCTTAAATTTTTTCGCTGAGTTGGCATTTTTCGTTTTCGTTGATATATCGGATACGGTGTGTCGTAGAGCGAAACGGACTTTATTTTCGGACTCGTCACCCTAGACAAACATGTCTAAGGGGTATTATGGATGACCTTTGACCTTGACCTTAAATTTTTTCGCTGAGTCGCAATTTTTCGTTTTCATCGATATCTCGCAAACGGTGCGTCGAAGAGTGAACGGACGTTATTTTCGGACTTGTCGCCGAGTCGGCATTTTTCGTTTTCTTCGATATCTTGGAAATGGTGCGTCGAAGAGCGAAACGGACGTCATTTTTGGACTCGTCGACCTAGACAAACATGTCTTGAGGGTTTTATGGATGAACCCGAAATTTTTTTGCCGAGTCGGCATTTTTCGTTTTCTTCGATATCTCCGAAACGGTGCGTCGTAGAGCGAAACGGACGTCATTTTCCGACTTTTCGCCCTAGACGAACATGTCTTAAGGGTATTATCGATGACCTTTGATCTTGACCTTAAATTTTTTCGCTGAGTTGGCATTTTTCGTTTTCGTTGATATATCGGATACGGTGTGTCGTAGAGCGAAACGGACGTTATTTTCGGACTCGTCACCCTAGACAAACATGTCTAAGGGGTATTATGGATGACCTTTGACCTTGACCTTAAATTTTTTCGCTGAGTCGGCATTTTTCGTTTTCATCGATATCTCGCAAACGGTGCGTCGAAGAGTGAACGGACGTTATTTTCGGACTTGTCGCCCTGGTCGAACATGCTTATGGGGTATTATGGATGACCTTTGACCTTGACCTTAAATTTTTTCGCAGAGTCGGCCTTTTTTCGTTTTCGTCGATATCTCGGAAACGGTGCGTCGTAGAGCGAAACGGACGTTATTTTCGGACTCGTCGCCCTAGACAAACATGTCTTAAGGGTATTATCGATGACCTTTGACCTTGACCTTAAATTTTTTCGCTGAGTCGGCATTTTTCGTTTTTTTTTGCGATATCTCAGAAACGGTGTGTCGTAGAGCGAAACGGACATTATTTTTGGACTCGTCGCCCTGGACAAACGAAAGGGACGTTATTTCCGGACTCGTCGCCCTAGATAAACATGTCTTGAGGGTATTATGGATGACCTTTGACCTTGACCTTAAATTTTTTCGCTGAGTCGGCATTTTCTTAATTTCGTCGATATATCTCGGAAATGGTGCTTCGTCGAGCGAAACGGACGTTATTTTCGGACTCGTCGTCTTAGACAAACATGTTTAAGGGGTATTTTCAATGACCTTTGACCTTGACCGTAAATTTTTTCGCTGAGTCAACATTTTTTGTTTTTGTCGATATCTCAGAAACGGTGTGTAGTAGAGCGAAACGGACATTATTTTCGGACTCATCGATTCCTCGGAAACGGTGCGAATTAGAACAAAACAGACATTAGACAGATAGTCTTAATGGTATGAAGTTTGTCCTTCACATACATGTAATTGCACAAATGTCTTATAGGTCTCATTGGGAGCTTATCATGTTTTTGCTGAATCAGCATTTTGTTTTTTTTCATGCTTAACCCTGAAATGCCTCCAAGGCCTTTAGGCCTTGACGTCTAGTTTCCATTTATATCTCAGAAACCGTCGTCTTGGATTGAAATGGATGTATCTACATAATCATTTTAGTTGCAGAGTTGTCAGTAATTAACAGTTCATCTGTGATTGTGTTGTGTATCGAAATGCCCCAAGGCCTCTAGGCCTTTACGTCTAGTTTTATACATCAGCAATCTAAACTACTACATGCTCGTTTTTGATCCTTTGGATCGTTCTGGATAGAAATTTGCATACTGAAAGCAAGGCACGATCGTCTGCCTGTATGACTCGAGCACCCCTTTTGCCGCCAAAAACCGCCGCGCATATGCGTGTGCAGCTGCGCAGTAGCTTCACTTTTCTGTCCACCGCCATTCTTGACTGGCAGCTTTGGATATTTGATCCCGGTGAATTCGTAGAATTTCGTCTGCGAACTTTTTAGCTGGGCCGATAAGCTATTATCGTGGTTTTTCGTCCGGCGTCCGGCGTCCGTCCGGATCTGTAACTTTTTTTTGGCATGATGAATTTCCCCATAAATTTGTCAGAATATACCTTAGGCCAATATCTAAAAACCTTTTTTAAATTCTTTTGATTGAATTGTTTTTGCCGATTTGGCGGCCATTTTTGACGAAATATTGCCAATTTTGGACTTTGGTGGCCATTTTCTCAAAAACTGATCAGTTTTGAGATTTTTGTTTCAAAACATTCCTCTCATGTACCTCTATGACATGTATAGGTTTCGTTGCCCTTGAATCGCCGGTCTGCGTGTGGCGGCCATTTTGATTTTTTGACGGGTCGGCGAATTTTTTGTCCCAAATCAAGTCACTATTCGTTTTGAGCCATTTCCAGCAAAAAGAAAAAAAATTTTTTTTTTGACCATTGAAATTTTTTTTGGACTTCACCCAATTTTTCCTTCATAATTGGAGATATGCAGAGTAATCTCATAGAACACTTCAAGATAGAGCCTAAGTATTGGCACATTCAAATGGGAAATCATATATTGCGGTTTGAATGGTGACCTTGAATTTGACCTTCAATGACCTTGAAAGGTCAAAAAAGGCCTTTTGACAGTATCCTCAAAATCATGTATAAGATTATCCTTATGTACGTTTGTGATGTGTATAAGTTTTGTTGCCTTTGAATCGACTATCTGTGAAAATTTGTGAATTTGTGAAAAATTGTGAAGGCGCCGGATGGGCGCCTTCCCTGAGCAGGCGTTCCCTCACTCGTCTCTTGATGTACCCATGGTGTCATCGAGGTCCTCAATCGGACCTGTGAGGTCCAGCGATCGGGGGGGGGGGGGGGGGGGATGCGAGTGGAAGGCGATCAGGATTCACCCTTTTCGAAGGATGAGACGTCTGATCAGATTGGAGGTTCTAACTGCCGGTGGGTCTTGGAGTCGGTGGCAAGGCGTATGGACTTGCACATCGATGCTCCAGGGCACAAACTCTCGGGGCTGTGGACCATGACTGAGCAGGCGTTGCATATCAATGTCCTAGAGCTGCGAGCGTTGAGGCGTGCGTTCGAGATGTGGGGTCTTCACAGTTCCCCAGGGACGAAGTGGCTGGTCTTTCCAGACAACAGCACTGTGATGGCGCACATAAACAAGCAGGGCGGCACACGTTCGAGGCAGCTCTGCTTGGAAGCCGAGTGTCTGATCAAGTTGATCAGTTTGCCTTCAGATGTCGTGTGTTCATCAGGGCACGGCATCTTCCAGGTCGCAGGAACGTCCTGGCGGATGCACTGTCGAGACCGGACAAGATCATAAGCACGGAATGGAGCTTACATCCAGGAGTGTTTCGTCGCATTTGTCAGGCGTTCGGGCACCGAACATAGACCTGTTCACAACCTCTCGGAATCACAAGCTTCCGGTGTATTTCTCACCTGTGCCAGAGAGCGAGGCACTGGCTGTGGACGCGATGTCCCAGCCGTGAGACGGGCTGTACGGGTATGCGTACCCGCCAACCCATTTCCTAACGGAAGTGCTACACAAAGTAGCCAGGTCTCAGTGCGAGATCCTGTTGTTGGCACCATTCACGATTCAGTCCACATGCTCAAATCACATGTGTGGAGGCTCGAGTGATCCTTCCAAGTGGCAGGATTTTCTCAGCAGATGTCCATACATCTCGCGAGAAAGAATAGAAGATCCTCCTCTAAAACGTATGAAGCTAAGTGGAGAGTATTTGTACGTTGGTGTAACGGAAGGCGCATTGATCCGCTCTCTGCCTCTTTGAATGCAGTGCTAGACTTTCTCTGCTATCTGGGATCAATTTAATTAACCAATAATCGTATCCTTTCTGATCTGCTGGCGTCCTTCAGGACGCAAAGGCCTCGGAGAGTGCCTACTCTCCCCGATTGGGACATGGCTTTTGTGCTGTATTGTTTTACTAAAGCACCATGAGAGTCTTTGAAGGAAGTATCCTTACAGATGCTCACTCTTGAAACCTTCCTGCTAGTTATGTCAGCTCCGAGTCGGACACGCTCAGATGTCGCCGTGATTGCTGTCCGTGTTCGGTTGAGTGCTCGGAAGTTCGAGCGCTCGCTCATAATTTCCGAAATTCTGAGCACTCGAGCCTTAATTTCAATGATCAATTATTTCAATTTATTCATTGTGCTTGAATTCCGACAACTATTACTAAGTTCAGGCCATATTTCGCATCAATAAGACATAAACACACTTTATTTTCGTTTTCAACTTTGCGGCATCTCACTTCCGGTTAGAATCTTGGACGGCATGGTGAGACCCAGCAGGCTAAAATTGTCGAGGGATCGTTTATCTTGCACACTGGCATCTGTAGTTGTGAACCTCAAGCGCGCTCGATCATCGCTCGTTTTTTACAACAATTAATCGAGCTTGAAATTTCAACACAATCCGAACACTAATTGACGTGTCGTGGGTAGCATTTGTCACGGATGGGTCTGTTTCCTTATACCCAGTACACAATTTCATGCCTTGAACACGTGCTACGGTTGAGGGCGGGAAAGCGTTCTCTCCTATCATAATTCCCTCACTAGGCGGTTATGTAGGACAGAATGAGCCGGATGCACTCTTGTGTCCAGTCAGAGCGCTGAAAATCTACATCGATCGCACCAGATCGGTCAGGAAAGATCGTAAACGATTATTTATTTCCTATCAGCCTAATAGGGCTACGGATATTTCCACAATATACTATCCAGATGGGTGAAGGTTGTAGTGGCAAGGCGTATGCGGAGTCAGGTGCCGACGATCGAGTGGACTCAGAAAATATCGTCCCACACATCTCGATGTCTTTGGCGGTCAGGTCGAATTTTCCGGTAGAATACATTGTGAGGGCCGAAATATGGACTAATTCTACGACATTCATCATGTTCTATCTGTCCAATGATGCCGAACTTCAGGACCAGTCGTCCAGATTTAGACTGGGTCTGCTGGTCGTAGCACAGGCTACTGTTTGAACCAGCTGGACAGAAAAGTCTTGGTTTTATTATGCACGTGTATATAGCAACACTTTGTGTTCTGTTTTGAGTTCTTTCATTTACTGTCTCAAGTAGAGTACTGTCTTCAACCGATTAGGGGAAGAAGAGTTTATTTTATACATCACCAATCTAAACTACTACATGCTCCTTTTCGATCCTTTGGATCGTTCTGGATAGAAATTCGCGTACTGAAAGCAAGGCACGATCGTCTGCCTGCATGACTCGAGCGCTCCTTTTGCCGCCAAAACCGCCGCGCATATGCGCGCGCAGCTGCGCAGAAGCTTCACTTTTCTGTCCACCGCCATTTTTGCTTGGCAGCTTTGGATTTTGGTTCCCGGTGAATTCGTAGAATTTAGTCTGCAAACTAGACTTTTGCGATATATTCTTACGGAATTTCACCTGCCACGTTCATAGACATCGTTTTGTGTCTATTTGGATAAGTATTGGTCGATAGTTTGTTACTTGCTAGATCGTCAGCCATTTGTATAGCCAGTTCACCCTATTATCGTCCATCCGTCGTACTTGATAGTGTACTTGTTGTTTACATCTATCAATAGTTCTACGTTAATTTTCTACTGTATATATTGTGTATACGTATACTGTAGTTTATATATTCGAAGTCCTCTTAGGGTTCTTTTTTCAGCGCGGTCTCAGGTTTGCATATTTTGCCCGCCCTGTTACTGTGTGTGGTTAGTTCCCTTGTGTGATCATGACTTCACAATCCTCCCTTGGTACCGGTGCCATGGACGAACGTCCATGCCCGAAGTGTCTGGTCAATACCCTCCGAGGAGGGGAGAAACACAGTTTGTGTTTCGACTGTTTAGACCATGGCCCGGTATCTATGGAGGATTTGAGGTGTGATCTGTGTCGTTTCTGGCGTCCCTCTTCCTTCGTGCAGGCGACTGCAAAGTATTCCGAAGCCTCGTTGGCTCGTCGGGATGCTTTGAGGCTTGCGGAAGCTTCGGCTCCGCAAGTCCGCCAGTCGCCCATGGAGGTGGAGACTCCGCCTGTGACGGCACAGATTGCGTCCGGTGTTAGCCAGCCCCTGGGGCTAACACAGGACATGGTCAACGCGGCTGTGCAATCTTTCTTTGCACAGTCGTTATCGTCCCTTCAGGGTCCCCTCCTGCCGGGTCTCTCTTCCCTGCTTGGACAGGGAGTCCCGGCCGGTTCTTCGGCTGCCCCTTCGTCGCAGGGAGAGCTTGCTCCCCCTGCTGGCAAGAAGTCGAAATCTTCTAAGAAGAAGGTTTCAGTTCTTGCCAAGGCGAAAGCAGCCAAGGAACCGCACTCCACCTTCGTCGTCCCTCAGTCGGGGCCGATCGAGGTGGAGGGGTCCGTCGTCTCTTCCCCGGGGCCTTCCAACAAGAGGAAGCGTGCTTCCTCTAAGCGCCGTGGTGCTGAGACCACATCGATTTTCGATGTGGCTCAGGCTTCGTCCGACCTCTCGGTGGGCGACGATCAGGCTTCGGGCTTCGATCGGCGGAGCATCTTGGATGGCTCATTCGGGTCCTCGGTCTCGAGGTTCGAGGGGGGAGAGTTCCCTTTGTTTGGGGGTGAGGCTCTCGATCGTTCGTGCGATCGGGAATCTTCACTTGGCGATCGTGTTCCTGGTCCTCGATCAGGGCACGATCGGGCGGGTGGTGCTGGGGTCGTTCCTCAGGGCCACTCAAGTCCTGTGTACGCGGATGTAAGTCGCCGGACGGGCGCGATCGCTGAGCAGGCATTCCCTCGCCCGTCCTTTGATGTACCCTTGGGGTCATCGAGGTCTTCGATCGGACCTGTGAGGTCCAACGATCGGGGGGGTCGAGTGGAAGCTGATCAGGAGTCGTCCTCCTCGGAGGATGAGACTTCCGATCAGGCCGGGGGTTCTAACTTCCGGTGGGCTTTGGAGTCGGTCGCAAGGCGAATGGACTTGCCGATCGATGCTCCAGGGCCCTCACGGGGAACCGGTAGGTTCGCGTCGGCGCCAGTTCGTCGGCCGATCCGGCTCCCTGTGGCTCCCGCGTTGGTCAAGTCCTTCGACAAGATCAACAAGGGAGTTACGGCTAAGAAGGATGTGGCTCGTACGGAGTCGACATTCCCGACTAGCCGTGTTCGACCTGAGTCGATCGACACCTATCAGACTGTAGAGTCCGAGGGTGGACATCAGACTTCCGTCCCGGTCGAAGACCCTAACCTTCACCTGCTTTCCCGGAAGCAGGGTACGGTCTGGTCAGCTTATGTGAAAAAGGCTCGCCTTTCTCACTGGCAGACGCTGTCTCATCAATTGATGGGGCAGCTCTCGTTGACAGATCACCTGACCACTTTGGTTCAGGAGTTTGTGGACGAGGCGGATCTGGAGGAGGGGAGTCGCGCCAACATTCATGCAGCACTCGGCGTCTTGGCCGGAGTGGTCCATGCTGCTGAGCGTGACAGTGCGCACCTGGGCGCACAATTGGATCTCACCATGCGTGATGCCGATCTCCGTCTGCTTGACGTGTCCGCTACGGACGTCGCTGAGCTACGTGGGAGGCCGCTTTTCTCAGGCTATACCTACGCCAACCTCTCTCGATCGGATATTTCCGTCATGCGGGAACATCTCCGGGATGAGGCTATGGCCAAGGCTTTGCTTGGGAAGTCGGCGGGGTCTGGGACAGGCAAGAAGACCAAGGGTCAGAAGCCTGCCCAACCTCAGGCACCACATGCACCCGCTTCTACGCAGCCGCCCTTTCGGGGGGCGCAGCCTCCCCCTCCCCAGGGGGATGGCAAGCGCGGAGGCAAAGGCGGTGGACGCTTCAAGGGCAAAGGGAAAGCTTCTGGTAAGAAGTGACTCGTTGCGGGAAAGCGTAGGCTCTGTGGAAGGTTCAGTTCTGTCGGAATTCGATCTTCCACAACCTGGTCCAGTCGGGGGACGCCTGGCTCAGTTCGTCCAGAACTGGAGCGATCTGGCGTCGTCAGACAATTCAGTCGTGGCATGGGTGAAGTTCGGTCTCACCTTCAGATGGGAGGCTGGAAAACCACCGATCAGACCCAAAGCGTGGTTCTTCCCTGTGCCCGGCGATCGGGAAAAGTTTCAGCTTCTGCAGCACGAGGTGCAGCAGTTGCTAGAGAAACGTGCGATCGAGGTGGTCAAGGACGAGAGAGGATTCTATTCTCTCATCTTCCTAGTGCCGAAAAAGACAGGCGGGTGGCGTCCCGTTTTCGATCTGTCAAACCTCAACAAATTCCTGATCATACCCAGGTTCAAGATGGAGTCGGCGTTTCCGTCCAGAAAGCTCTGTCCAAGGGGAAGTGGGCAGTCAGTATCGACGTCAAGGACGCGTACTTACATGTGCCAATACACCCAGCCGATCGGCGATACCTCAAGTTCGCCTTCGAAGGTTCGGTGTATCAGTTCAGGGTACTTCCTTTTGGAGTAGCCACCGCCCCTTACGTGTTCACCCGTATCGTAAGGACGATGGCAGCCAGGTTTCGATCGGTTGGAATTCATTTCCACCATTATATCGACGATTGGTTAATCATAGCCGACTCCCCGTCTCAGGCTATAGAGCAATCCGGGTTCGTCCTCAGGTTGGCGACCAGCCTCGGCTGGATCCCCAATTGGGCGAAGTCTCATCTGTCCCCGACACAGAGGTTCGAGTATGTCGGGGTAGATTACGATCTAGAGCGAGGAGTAGCTCTTCCTCCGCGGAAGAGAGTTCTCAAGGCGATTGCGGCGATGGAGGTCGCGCTGGCGCAGTCGTCGATCACAGCTCGACAGTTTCTGTCCATCATCGGTCTGTTGGCGTCGATGGAGAAACAGGTGCCGTTCGGCAGGTGCTTCCTCAGACCCATTCAATGGTGTCTAGCGTTGCAATGGCGGATCCTCACCGATCGACTAGACCAAGTCGTATCGGTGGACGATCGTGCTCGGGAAGCAATGCATTGGTGGCGGGACCATCGGAATCTTTTCCGAGGGATGCCACTGGCGGAGTATCTGCCCGATCGGACCTTCTTCACCGATGCGTCAGAATTGGCTTGGGGAGCTCATATGGACGAGCACGAACTCTCTGCTGTGTGGAACACGAGCGAGAGGGCGTTGCACATCAATGTCCTAGAGCTGCGAGCGGTGAGACGTGCGTTCGAGATCTGGGGGCCTCAGAGTCCCCCAGGGACGAAGTGGTTGGTCTTCACAGACAACAGCACAGTAGTGGCGCACGTAAACAAACAAGGTGGAACTCGGTCGAGTCAGCTTTGTTTGGAGGCCGAGTGTCTGATCAGGTTTGCCTTCAAGTACCGTCTGTTTATCAGGGCGAGGCACCTGCCGGGTCACAGGAATGTCCTAGCGGACGCTCTGTCGAGACCGGACAAGATCATAGGCACGGAGTGGAGTCTGCATCCGGGGGTGTTTCGGCGCGTTTGTCAGGCGTTCGGGACACCGAACATAGACCTGTTCGCAACCTCTCGGAATCACAAGCTCCCGGTCTACTTCTCACCTCTGCCAGAGAGCGAGGCACTGGCTGTGGACGCGATGTCTCAGTCGTGGGACGGGATGTTCGGGTATGCGTACCCGCCAACTCGGTTCCTAACAGAAGTGCTGCACAAAGTAGCCAGGTCTCAGTGCGAGATTCTGTTGGTGGCGCCATGCTGGCCGATGCAGGCGTGGTTCCCCCTGCTACTGTCCCTCCTGATCGATGTACCACGGGTTCTCCCGATCGAGGATATATTTCACGATTCCGTCCACGTGCTCAAATTACACGTGTGGAGGCTATCGAGCGATCCTTCCAGGAGGCAGGATTTTCTCAGCAGGTGTCCGTACATCTCGCGAGAAAGAATAGGAGATCCTCCTCTAAAACGTATGAGGCTAAATGGAGAGTATTCGTACGTTGGTGTAACGGAAGGCGCATTGATCCGCTCTCTGCCCCTCTGAATGCAGTGCTAGACTTTCTCTGCTATCTCTTTGATAGGCTTAATTTGAAGCCTACTACGATCGAGGGATACAGGTCCATGCTGGGCCCTGTATTCCGTGCTAGGGGGATCGATTTAACTAATAATCGTATCCTTGCTGATCTCTTGGCGTCCTTTAGGACGCAAAGGCCACGCGGAGTTCCTACTCTACCGGATTGGGACATGGCTTTTGTGCTATATTGTCTTACTAAAGCACCTTGGGAGCCTCTCAAGGAAGTTTCCTTGCAGAGGTTAACTCTTAAGACTTTCCTGCTAGTTATGCTAGCAAGTGGTCGAAGACGCTCAGATGTCGCGGCGATCGACGTATCGCGAGTCGCATTTGGCGCGGATGGGTCCGTTTCCTTATACCCAGTACGTGATTTTATGCCTAAAACACGTGCTGCAGTTGAGGGCGGGAAAGCGTTCTCCCCTATCGTAATTCCGTCACTGGGCGGTTACGTAGGACGGAATGAGCCGGACGCTCTATTGTGTCCGGTAAGAGCGCTGAAAATCTACATCGATCGTACCAGATCGATCAGGAAAGATCGCAAGCGATTATTTATTTCCTATCAGCCTAACAGGACTACGGATATCTCCACAGCTACACTATCCCGATGGGTGAAGGTTGTAGTGAGGACTGTCTATGCGGAATCAGGTGCTGACGATCGAGTCACGTACAAAATATCGTCCCACCAAATCCGACACATCTCGATGTCTTTGGCGGCCAGGTCGAATATTCCGTTGGAATATATCGTGAGGGCTGGAATGTGGACTAATTCTACGACATTCATCGGGTTCTATCTGTCCAATGCTGCCGAACTTCAGGACCAGTCGTCCAGATTTAGACTGGGTCCGCTGGTCGTAGCGCAAGCTGTTGTTTGAACCAGCTGGACAGAAAAGTCTTGGTTTTAACGTGCACGTGTATATAAGCAACACTTTGTGTTTGTGTTTGAGTTTCTTTATGTTACGGTCTCAAGTAGAGTTCCGTTTTCCACCGATGGGTGAAGAAGAAATTCGTGCATGTCGGAGGCAAGCGATCGCACCGCTAGGTGAGTATCTTTATTATATTACTAAAGATATATCGAAAATGTAGCATTTTAGCGATTCGCTTGAAATCAAGACTATCGTCTGTTTTCATGACTCTCTAGCACTACTGCTCCACCGCCTATCCTTTGATTCTAAGGAGCATGTAGTAGTTTAGATTGGTGATGTATAAAATAAACTTCCCAAATTTTAATTGTAAATTTGCCGTTTATAGTTATTACTCACCTCTAAACTACTACAGTAAAGGCCCTCCCATCCATCCCCGCCAGTTGTGTGCTAGGGGCTTCCTTTTGTCGTTTTTTGGACAGAAAAGTGAAGCTTCTGCGCAGCTGCGCGCGCATATGCGCGGCGGTTTTGGCGGCAAAAGGAGCGCTCGAGTCATGCAGGCAGACGATCGTGCCTTGCTTTCAGTACGCGAATTTCTATCCAGAACGATCCAAAGGATCGAAAAGGAGCATGTAGTAGTTTAGAGGTGAGTAATAACAATAAACGGCAAATTTACAATTAAAATTTGGGAAATTTTGTGCATTTTGGAGGCAAGCGACCACGTTGCTAGGTAAGTATCTTTAATTAAGGCATTTCGGAAGAAATGCCTTTATGGTTTTAGCAGAATTAAGGCATTTCAGTCAAATTTTCACCACAAGTCAGAAATGATATGTGGAAGAACCCTATTCTTTTTGAGCCGGATCCGAGGTCCGTGAGGTCCTTGAGGATGAAATCAAGGCTAATTTTGAGACTTGGTTTCCGGACGATAACTGGAAAAATATTTACGCAATAGTTGCAGAACTCTGCATGGAGGTTCATATGCCACCAGGGAAGAACCCTATTGATTTTGGGATCGATCCGTCAAACGACCTTTGACCTATTTTCGGTTATTTTCGGACTCGTCGCCCTAGACAAACATCTCTAGGGTGTATTATTTTTTTTGATCCGGCTCCGAGGTCCGTGAGGTCCTTGAGGATGAAATCGAGGCTGATCTTGAAACTTGGTTTCCGGACGATAACTCGAAAAATATTCAGGCAATAGTTGCAGAATTTTGCACGGAGGTTTTGCACATACGTCAAACGACCTTTGACCTAGAGGTCGAAATAATTTTTTGCTGAGTCATCCTTGAGGCATCCTGCATATCTCGGAAACGGTGCATCGTAGAGCGAAACGGACGTTATTTTCGGACTCGTCGCCCTAGACAAACATGTCTAAGGGGTATTATGGATGAACTTTGACCTTGACCCCAAATTTTTTTGCCGAGTCGGCATTTTTCGTTTTCGTCGATATCTCGGAAACGGTGCTTCGTAGAGCGAAACGGACGTTATTTTCGGACTCGTCGCCCTAGACATACATGTCTAAGGGGTATTATGGATGAACTTTGACCTTGACCCGAAATTTTTTTGCCGAGTCGGCATTTTTCGTTTTCGTCCATATCTCGGGAACGGTGCGTCGTAGAGCGAAACGGACGTTATTTTCGGACTCGTCGCCCTAGACAAACATGTCTTAAGGGTATTATGGATGAACTTTCACCTTGACACAAAATTTTTTTGCCGAGTCGGCATTTTTCGTTCTCGTCGATATCTCGGAAACGGTGTGTCGTAGAGTGAAACGGACGTTATTTTCGGACTCGTCGCCCTAGACAAACATGTCTAAGGGGTATTATGGATGAACTTTGACCTTGACCCGAAATTTTTTTGCCGAGTTGGCATTTTTCGTTTTCGTCGATATCTCGGGAACGGTGTGTCGTAGAGCGAAACGGACGTTATTTTCGGACTCATCGTCCTAGACAAACATGTCTAAGGGGTATTATGGATGAACTTTGACCTTGACCCGAAATTTTTTTGCCGAGTCGGCATTTCTCGTTTTCGTCTATATCTCAGGAACGGTGTGTCGTAGAGCGAAACGGACGTTATTTTCGGACTTGTTGCTCTAGACAACATTTATCTTATATGTATTATGGATGAACTTTGACCTTGACTAAAAAAATTTTTGCTGGGTTGGCATTTTTCGTTTTCGTCGATATCTCGGAAACACTGAGTCGTAGAGCGAAACAGACTTTTTTTTCGGACTCGTCGCCCTAGACAAACATGACTAAGGGGTATCATTTTAACGGTAAATTTTTTTGCGGAGTCAACATTTTTCATTTTCGTCGATATCTAGTATATATTATAAATTAATCATCACACCGAAATGCCTCCAAGGCATCTTTAGGCCTTGACGTCTAGTTTTTTTTTTTTTTTTTTTCTTTTCTTTCCGCCGTTTTGGTTTCCGACCGATAACTTTAGTTTGCCTCGATGTATCTTCGCCACATTCTCAGCATTGGTCAAACATATTATGTGGAAGAACCCTATTGTTTTTCAGCCGGGTCCGTGAGGTCCGTGAGGATGAAATCCATGTCGATTTTTGGACTTTTTTCTGCACGATAACTCAGAAAGTATACAAGCAATGGCTGCAAAACTTTGCATGGAGGTTCATATACCAACAGGGAAAAGCCCTATTGATTTTGGGATCAATCCGTAATACAATCTTTGACCTAGAGGTCAAAAGAGTTTTCGCCCAGTCATCCTTGAGGTTTCCTGCATACAGTGGGTCACTTTAAGTTTTGAGTTAGGATGGTGTTGAGTTAGTGTTAGCCAACTCAGGTGTAACACCTGACTAACTCAAACCCAGCACTCTGTTTGACCTACTTTTTAACTCCAAAAATAAAGTGGATCTGAGTTAGCGGGTTAGTGTTAGTCAGGTGTTAATGTAACGCCTCAGTAACAGCTGGGTAACACCTGAGTAACACCAAAGCTAACTCAACACTAACTCAAACCCAGATGAGTGATTTGTTCAAAATTTCAGCTGTGTATTTCGCATTATATATTGGATAGAATCAGAAAAATATAGCGTGTGTGGATGTCTAGTTATATCATCTAGTGTACATGAAGATGCTAGAATTTGCCACTGCAGTATTTGAGATACTTTTATCATAAACAAAGTTAACACTAACACTAAACCCTAGGGGTTAGAAAATAACTGACTTTAACTTTTGAGTTTGTGTTAAGCAGTTGCCGTTCTGATGATAGAACCATCATTATGATATTTTTACCACTGCATGTGAACCATGATAATAATATTGCCAGGTGTTGAAATGCTAATGTTAGACATCGTGCAATAAATGAAGATAGTCTGATACGAAAATTCGTCACTTGAGTTACACGTCATCTGAGAGGCCCAAGTATCATATCCTGCGCTTTCCTCGTCCAGTGGACGAGTAGTATTAAGGCGCAGTGTATGATACTTGGGCCACCTGAGAGAACACCGGTAACCAAGGTGTTAAACCAAGTGTTACTCATGTGTTAATAAAGTGTTAAAACCTGTTACTCAGGTGTAACTCAAGTGTTAAAACAAGTGTTACTCAGGTGTAACTCAAGTGTTAAAATAGCCTTTGGGTTTAGGTCCATTAACACCCGAGTTAGCTAACACTAACTCAAAACCACCCCAACTCAAAACTTAAAGTGACCCAGTATCTCGAAAACAGTGCGTCGTAGAGCGAAACGGACGTTATTTTCAGACTTGTCGCCGTAGACAAACATATCTGATGGGTATCATGGATGAACTTTGACCTTGACCTTGAATTTTTCTGCTGGGTCGGCATTTTTTGTTTTCGTCGATATCTCGGAAACGGTGCGTGTAGAGGGAAACGGACATTATTTTCGGAGTCGTAGCCCTAGACAAACATGTCTGAGGGGTATTATGG
Source organism: Terebella lapidaria (assembly GCA_949152475.1). Taxonomy (NCBI): domain Eukaryota; kingdom Metazoa; phylum Annelida; class Polychaeta; order Terebellida; family Terebellidae; genus Terebella; species Terebella lapidaria. The sequence continues at coordinate 78,990,941 of OX424555.1, forward strand.
ATGAACTTTGACCTTGACCTGAAATTTTTTTGCCGAGTCGGCATTTTTCGTTTTCGTCGATATCTCTGAAACGGTGCTTCGTAGAGAGAAACGGACATTATTTTCGGATACGTCGCTCTAGGCAAACATGTCTGAAGGGTGGGTATTATGGATGAACTTTGACCTTGACCTGAAATTTTTTTGCTGAGTCGGCATTTTTCGTTTTCGTCGTCGATATCTCGGAAACATCTGTAAGGGGTAGTATGGATGACCTTTGACCTTGACCTTAAATTTTTTCACTGTGTCGGCATTTCACGTTTTCGTCGATGTCTCGGAAATGGTGCCTCGTAGAGTGAAATGGACGTTATTTTCGGTCTCGTCGCCCCTAGACAAACAAGCCCAATGGGTATTAGGGATGACCTTTGACCTTGACTTTTCGCTCATTCGGCATTTTCCATTTTCGTCTATATCTTGGAAATGGTACCTCGTACAGCTAAACTGACGTTATTTTCGGACTCGTCACCCTAGACAAACATGTCTAAGGGGATTATGGATGACCTTTGGCCTTGACCTTAAATTTTTTCGCTGAATCGGCATTTCTCATTTTCGTCGATATCTTAAATTTTTTCGCTGAGTCGGTATTTTTCGTTTTCTTCGTTATCTCGGAAAAGGTGCATTGTAGAACGAAACGGACCTTATTTTCGGACTCGTGGCCCTATACAAACATGTCTTAAGGGTATTGGGGATGACCTTTGACCTTGACCTCAAATTTTTTCGCTGAGTCAGCATTTTTTGTTTTCGTCGATATCTCGGAAACATTGCGTAGTAAAGCGAAATGGACGTTATTTTCGGACTCGTGGCCTTAGACAAACATATCTAAGGATTACTAGGGATGGACTTTGACCTGAAATTTTTTTGCTGAGTTGGCATTTTTTTGTTTTCGTCAAATTCTCGGAAACGGTGCGTAGTAGTGCAAAACGGACATTATTTTCAGACTCATGGCCCTAGACAAACATATCTGAGGGGTACTAGGAATGAACTTTGACCGTGACCTGAAATTTTTTTGCTGAGTCGGCATTTTTCATTTTCGTTGATATATCAGAAATGGTACATTGTAGAGTGAGATGGACGCTATTTTCGAACTCGAGGCACTAGACAAAATATAAAAATAAGCATTTTGTTTTTTTTCATGCATTACCCTGAAATGCCTCCAAGGCCTTTACGCCTTGATGAGTTGGCATTTTTTGTTTTCGTTGATATCACGGAAACGGTGCGGAGTAGTGCGAAACGTTTTTTTTTTTGGACTCCTGGCCCTAGGCAAACATCTCTGAGGGGTACTAGGAATGAACTTTTACTGTGACCTATAATTTTTTTCCCGAGTCAGCATTTTCCATTTTCGTCAATATCTCAGAAATGGTACATTGTAGAATGAGACGGTCGTTATTTTCAAACTTGTGGGCTTAGACAAACATATAAAAACAAGCATTTTGTTTTCTTCATGCATCACCCTGAAAGGCCTTGATGTCTGGTTATGTGCTGATTCACCGTTAACGAAAGGGTCAACTGTCGGATGACCTGTAATCCATTACCATATTGATATTTCGGACTTGGCCCTGCCTGACTTGCTTCGATGGCTCCCTATCGCACCGTTTTGTATATCTAGTAGCAACACTTCTTCAGTTCTCATTCAAGACTATATAAATTATCTGGAGCCTGGTGCAATATTACAGGACTGTTACATTGCTAAATGTTAATTCCGATGGCACAACAAAGCATTTACACAGGATTTTGCTTCAAATAAATCTACAGTGGATCCTGTGTTAAAGACCACCTGGTTTGAGAGACCACCCTGTGTTTTAAGACCACTCCACTTGGTCCCAATCGGCGTTTTATCATGTAAATGAAGCTGTCACGAGAGACCACCTGTCATTTAAGACCACCTTTCTGGGGTCCCTTGGGTGGTCTTAAAACACAGGATCCACTGTATTTAACAATTTCAAATCCAATGCTGTTCATTTGTACATGTAACACTGAGCTCAGAGAGTTATTTTGCCCCTACATGTATTAACATGATTAATCATAAATATTCAAATTCATCCATAAGTTAGTAATTAGAATTTGTGTATGAGTAGTGGACTAATGACATTTAAATGAGTAATTTACCCAACGGGAAATATTATTTCTGGGAAATCTTGGAGTGAAAAATTATTTGTACAAAATCTCGGGACAGTGAAATTGAAGTGTCACTCATAATATGGATTCCAGATTTTATCATCATGACAATTGTTTAATGAGTTTTGATCATTACCGGTACTTGGTTTTAAGGCAGTATTTAATCCACATTTCACATTTTTCAAACTTTCCTGTTCTATCTGAAAAAATCATTCATCCTATGTGTATTTATAGAAATGTGACCCTAATGACTGTGTTTTGCAAATAAAGATACATGTATCACTATCATATCACTGCCACATGCATGTGCTAAACAATAAAATGGTTTCATATCTATATGAAAAATAACATGAACACTTACATCATGATCACTTCTACATGTATGTAACGAATATTCCAGTATGTTTCATTTATATATCTAGTTAGTGCTCAGTTAGTTTTGTTAGTTAGCAAAACAGTTTGTTTTAGGAATAGTGAAATAGTTTGTTCAAAATACCTTATAAATATACACAATATCCCCAAAATAAATCATGATTGGCATGTCAATATATACTTGTATATCATCTTGTGTGTATACTTTCAGGGGATATCTATGTCCATGCTACAGTCCTCAAGATGCCACGTCCGGTGAGTAAGACATACGGGCGGAATGGTACCTCTGCAGGTGGAGCCAGCAATGCCTTCGACGACGCAGTTCGCCGTGCCAGTGGCCGCGACAAGGTCTTCAGCGATGTTATCAAAAATAACAAAATGTCAACGGCAATGGCCACGACGCAGATGAAAAAATTTGGCAACACATCTTTCACCTCAACACGAAAAGTCTCGACACCAGTTCAGGAAGTCGAGTCGAGGAAACGACCCGCAGACGACCTTCCACTGGAGACGTCACTGTTTGATGATCCATTCTCCTTCGACTCTGAGGATGATGGGCCGAAGAGACCTAAGAAGGGGGCGGCCTTCAAGAAAGCAGCCAAGATTGACCCAGTACAGACTGGAAAGGGATCCAAAGGGTCTAGAAATAATTCCTGTAACTCAGTTGACAGTCAAGAGAATGGTAAAAGTGTTGCTTCATCATCAACTACTGTGTCAAAAAGTAATACTGCAGTAAAACTTGCACCTGATCTGAAAAATGCGATAAGCATGATCGGCAAAAAACAGCCCACAATGGATTCCTCATTATCAACCACCGTGTCAAAAAGTGGTCCTGCAGTAAAACTTGCTCCTGATCTGAAAAATGCGATAAGCATGATCGGCAAAAAAAAGCCCACAATGGATTCCTCATTATCAACCACTGTGTCAAAAAGTGGTACTGCAGTGAAACTTGCCCCTGATCTGAAAACTGCAATAGGCATGATCGGCAAAAAACAACCCACAATGGATTCCTTCATGCTGAAAATAACGACAAGTCGGAGTACCAGTAGTTCTAAGAGTAACTCAACAGCAACAGCTGGTAGCTTCTCTGCAAACTTTACTAGTGTGGTGAAGGAAAAGAAATCCACTGCTAAAGACACTTCACAGAAGAAGTCTGTGAAAAAATTCTTCACATCCAAGAACAAAAATCCAGTAGATCACAATTACTCAGCCAGTCTGAGCTCGACTCAGTCACAGATGAGGGACGATCATTGCTACTCACAGCTGGACAGTTTTGCTGCAGACTCACCAGCCAGCAAAGATGTCTGGTCCAGTGACTTTGACAGTGATTGGGATGTGGAGAGTGGTGACCCAGAAATTGTCTTCAACACTCCTAAGAAGAAAGCCCTGGCGGCACAAGCCAGGGCCTGTGCTACCATACCTGCTGCTCAGCCTACCAAAGGTGCTAGAAACTTGATCAAAGACCTTGCTAGAGACTCCCCTATCACAATCAGCAGTGACGCTGAGGACGATAGGTCTAGTTTGTGTTCAAATGCTTCTGTGAAATCTAACAAAACTGGACCTCTCTTCGTCAGTAATCTTGACCACGAACCAGCGGATGACCTGGATATGCCTACTTTCAAACCATTCCCACAAAAAAGAGCTATCAGAACCTATGGCAAGGGCCGGAATACGGACAGTAGCAGTGTAACGTCAAGTGTGGGCAGTGAGGAACAGTCTTTGTCCTTGAGCCAAGGTCAAGGTCAGGACTTGTATTCTGGACTCACAAATAAAAAGGCTTCTGTGCCGGGACTGCGGAAATATTCCTCGTTAAATGAAACAGACAGTACTCAGAAAAAGGCTATGCAGTCTAAACCTACAAGACGGCTACTCACGAGTCCTTCCAAGGTGATGTATGGTATGAGTCTATTCAGCTCATGAAAATGTCGTAATTGCCACTGTATGTTTTGTTTTCTAATTTATTCTACCTTTCAGCCCATTGAAACACTACGAAAAAACTACTGTAAAACTACTAATTTTGGCGGACGATTTATTTGGCGGATTTGGCGGTAGGGGCAAAACCGCCAAATTAAATCGCCGCCAAATAACGTGGGGCTCACAACCGCCAAATTTAATAGCCGCCAAAATTAGTCTTTTTACAGTAGTTGTGAAGCATTCTTCATTGTCAACACGTCTGATGTTTTTATGAGTGGCTGAAAGAAGATACTGTACATTTATGACCATAATTATCAGGACTTAGCTTTGGTCCAAATACAAGTTACACTTTGTGCCCAGTTTGAAATTAGAAAAAAATAATTGCGGAACAGTGTGTTCTAAGCTTCGAGCTAGATATACCAACTTGAACAACTTCGTCCTGCAATTGCGACAGCAAGGTTCGCAACTAAGCTACACAGCTTTGCTCCTATTGCTCCGGTATCTCCTCTTGCATATTTGGTCAGTATTGGCAAGCTGTCATTTAAATATAACTATAGTTTGAAGATTTTGGAGGACAGCCTTGTATGTAGGCAACATACTCAAGCAGCCTGATGTTTTACTCTTAGTTCTCATTGAATTTTGAGTGACACATTCTCATTTGTATTGGAAAAATTTTTTTGTTATCTTGAAATTGAGCGATTTTAGAAGAAAAAGTTGTAGAAATTTGGGGGGCAAAATATCAGTTGATGGATTTTGCAGCAAATCATGTGGAGTTAATACAATGCTCCAGCACCTACATGTGCAAGGTCACAAGACCAGTGTCAAGATCATGATGATAGCACTACATGTATTCATGGTATAGGAGGGCATACATGGTTGAGTCACTGGCATGAAAATTGAATACTAGTACTCACTGGATCATTCAAGATACATTCACAAATGGACCACCAAAAGTCCTATTTCAACTACTAGAAACTACTACAGTACCGATTTTGCAGAACTTCATTATCAGTGATGCGAGGGCTCAAGGGCAAAGAAACTTATGCACATCACAAAGGTTAAGATGAATATTCTAAAACAAAAATTTCAACACTGATCAGACAGTTTTTGAGAAAATGGCCTCCAAAATAAAAAAAAAAACGGTTGTTTTTCCTCAAAAATGGAAGCCATTTTGAAAAAAAGAACCTCCTTCTTGAGATAGTTTTAGGCATTTTTGTGCAAAATTTTAGAAAAAAATTTGTCAATAAATTTTAAAGATAAAAATGTGGTTGGACGATGATGACGGGCGGACAACGGACACAACTCCGTAAAGCCCCAGTCCCACCTACCCGGACGGCGACCCCGGACTAACCACGGACTGATCCGGGCCTTATCCGTGACAATCCGGGGCAGTCCGTGAGTGGTCCGGGACGGTTTTGAGTGGTCTGGGATGGTCCGTGGCTAGTCAGGCTGATTTTGGAAAAACACGCTGGATCCGGGACAGTCCGGGGATAGTCCGGGGAGCTCCCCGGCAGTTTTAAAATGTTCAAAACTGCCGGGGCCATCCGGGACGGTCCGGGAGGTAAGGCAAATCCGTGCTGATGCGGGCCAGTCCGGGTCTTGTCCGGGGGTGTACCGTGGTGGTCCGTGGCTCGTCCGTGACTGCACCGGGGTGTATAGTCAGTCCGTGGCTACTCCTGGACGGTCCGGGGTGTTCCGGGATAGTCCGGGAGTTATCCTTATCTTGTCCTGGTACTCCTCAAGTACACCGGGAGTCTACCATGTCTGATCCGTGTCTGATCCGGGATCAAAGGGTCCAAAAAGGTATAAAAGGGACTTAATATCAGCACCTCTCCATCAGTTCCTCAGGACCTGTCCGTGGCTTTTGTTCGTGGCTCGTCCGTGTGTATTCCGGGTATATGGGACCATAAAAACAACTTACATTTTTTTTGGCACATTTTATTTACTTTTATCCAGGGTGATCTGGGATGTTTCGTCCGTGACTAGTCCGGGACACAGTCCGGGTAGGTGGGACTGGGGCTTTAAAATAGGTTATCAGACCCATGACATGACAATAGGTTATCTGGTAACCTAAAAAAGAGAAATACATTAGTGTGCCACAGTGCCAGGCAGCAATGCTAGTGTTGGGCAGTGCTCGCACATGTATAGGATAGCATCAAGTCGCATGATGCTAAGTCATGCGAAGGAAGCGCTAGCCTCAACATGCTAGCATTTGGTGAAGATCTGTGACATTCATACTGTATTGACTGTAATCACAAAAATTTAGCTTTCCATAAAATTAACATTCATAGCCAGGAAACTTAGAAGTGTCATTTATCGAGTACTTTGTTGTGAAATACCAAAAATAAACATGTTGTCTCGATTAGAACAATTACCTAATTTATTTGCAACATATTTCATGTTTTGTGCAGCATGTTGTTTACTTCTAAAGAAGCCAGTTCTTTTCATTCAGTCAGGTACACTTTCGACAGTGACAGTGAATGTAATAGCCTTTTATTTGAGGCATCAGGGGGCAGCACCTGAGGTATCGGTGGAGTTGGTGGGGGAGGTGACAGAGCACAGACTGCGAATTCGAGTTGATATAAACCTGAGGTGATTGTAGAGCCTGGCCCAGATCATAATGCAAGCATACTGCACCATGGCTGGGAGAGGGTGATGGGAGGGGTGGGGGTAGACTTCTATAGATGTGGTTACTGGAGTACTATGCTGGTTGCCATGGCTGCAGCTCAAGACCTATAAATATCTGGCCGCCTGTATTGAGCCTGGCGGCTGTGTGTGTGTGTGCGCGGAGAAGCTAGACAACACAGAGTGGTATAGAGCTGGGCTTAGTTCACAGCGAGCACACAGCCAGATGGAAACTAAACGTAACTTGTCAGTGGCCAGTAAACCTTCAGCTAGTACAGGGGTCTGGCTTGTCCTGCTATTGATTCTTACAGCCTGTGTTTCTCTAGATGTCGTCATCCTATATATGTTGTGTATATGCTATATTTCTGAGAATGGAATCAGAACAAAATGTCCAGACAAATTATTCTGCCAGAATATTTAATGGAAAACTATGTATAGATCTTCGTTAAGCACTGTGGTAGGATAAATTTTATTTTGAGGGTCTGGAAAATAACAGCACCACTCGGGTTACAGTGATACAGTCGCCATGCAATATGCATCATTGTCAAGATTAAATCTACTCCAGAATAGGCAAATTTTTGCTCTGGAATATGAGGTCTTATCGCAATATCATGAAGGAGCTTTTTCAACTGTATGCAAATAGTTTTAAAACAAAAGATACTCAGGAAACACACGAAAATTATAGTCCACAATTGCATAATATAAGCAATAGTTTGGGAAAAACAATATAATCAACTGATGCACACACAAGTGCCCCTTCCTAGCGAAGGGCCACAATTAGTAATTACACAATAATAATCAAAGACTGTTATGTTAGAAATGTTGATCAGAGTTCTCCTGTTCATGAATGTACTACCGGTAGTATAGTACATGTCTGAAGTAATTCTCCAGAGTTATGCATATTGGCATCCATATAATATCGATTCTCACTCATGAATGCTTTTATGCGTAAATTTCATTGATTAATTCATAGTTCATGAATGTCAATATTTTACGTACTATAATTGTATCCCCCGAACAAAGTTCGGCGGATACTATGGATTTGGCTTCGTTGTCCGCGTCCGTGTCCGCGTCTGTGTCCGCGTCCGCAGAGATTTTCTTGTGAACGCGCTACAGGCCGCAATTCTCACCCGATCACCATTATTTTTTGCAGGCACATATATAATGGTAAGATCCCGACACCAATCGATTTTGGTTGCCGTGGCAACTGAATTGGTCGTTTAGGGACACATTTTGCATTGAAAACAGCCTGTTTGAGACACATGGCTTGTGAACGCGCTACAGGCCGCAATTCTCACCCGATCACCGTTATTTTTTGCAGGCACATTATATTATGGTAAGATCCCGACACCAATCGATTTTGGTTGCCGTGGCAACTGAATTGGTCGTTTAGGGACACATTTTGCATTGAAAACAGCCTGTTTGAGACACATGGCTTGTGAACGCGCTACAGGCCGCAATTCTCACCCGATCACCGTTATTTTTTGCAGGCACATTATATTATGGTAAGATCCCGACACCAATCGATTTTGGTTGCCGTGGCAACTGAATTGGTCGTTTGGGGACACATTTTGCATTGAAAACAGCCTGTTTGAGACACAAGGCTTGTGAACGCTCTACAGATGGCAATTTTTGACGAGTCTCGATAATACAAATGTATTTGGAAGTGTTGTTGGGAAGGGCTGTCACACGAAACCAATCGTTTTTTAGAATGATCATATAAATATTAATATGTTAACAGCCTAACTTATTACAGAATTTTGAAATATCCATTTTGACATGTACGATCATTCCAATAGCCTGTACAATGGAAGGTAATGACACTGGTTTCTTGTTCAGAATGGAGAACTGATGTTTTCAGTGAAAACAGGACAATATTACTGAATAAGTTAACATTAGTTTTACTAGTTAAGTCTATTATTGTCCACAATAAAAATAGTTAAGACGAGAAACGTTTATTATTAAGCTCAACAAGGTGAAGGTTTTGTCCAGTACAGATTTCATGGGTGTAACTGAATAAGTTAACATTATTTTTAATAGTTAAGTCTATTATTGACCACAATAAAAATAGTTAAGACAAGAAATATTATTATTAACCTCAACAAGGTAAATGTTTTGTCCAGTACAAATTTCATTGGTGTAACCGAATAAGTTAACATTATTTTCACTAGTTAAGTCTATTATTGACCACAATAAAAATAGTTAAGTCTATTATTGACCACAATAAAAATAGTTAAGATGAGAAATATTTATTATTAAGCTCAACAAGGTGAAAGTATGTCCAGTACAGATTTCATGGGTGTACTGAATAAGTTGACATTATTTTTACTAGTTTAGTCTATTATTGACCACAATAAAAATAGTTAAGACAAGAAATATTTATTATTGGGCTCAACAAGGTGAAGATTCTGTCCAGTAGACATTTTATGTCTGTAACCAAATAAGTTAACTTTTTTTTTTGTTAGTTAAGTCTATTATTGACCTCAATAAAAATAGTTAAGATGAGAAACAATTATTATTGAGCTTAACAAGGTTAAGGTTTTGTCCGGTAGAAATTTCTGGGTGTAACCGAATAAGTTAACATTATTTTTACATGTTAAATCTATTATTGACCACAATGAAAATAGTTAAGACAAGAAATATTCATTATTGGGCTCACCAAGGTAAGCTCAACAAGGTTAAGGTTTTCTCCGGTAGAAATTTCTGGGTGTAACCAAATAAGTTAACATTATTTTTACATGTTAAGTCTATTATTGACCATAATGAAAATAGTTAAGACAAGAAATATTTATTATTGGGCTCAACAAGGTGAAGGCTTTGTCCAGCAGAGATTTTATGGCTGTGACCAAATAAGTTAACATTATTTCTTGCTAGTTAAGTCTATTATTGATCACAATAGCTTTTTATGAAAACATTGATCAACTTTTACTTTGAATTTCAACTTGAGACTATGTTTTGCACAAATTATGAGTTAAAATATAACTTATGGTGAAAAATTCGATCTGGCTCCAATTTCGTCATCTTGAAATGCAGTTTTGGTCAACTTTTACATTGAATTAAGGCATTTTGGCAGAAATGCCTTTATGGTTTTAGCAGAATTTTTTTTTTTTTTTTTTTTTTTTTTCTTTTTTTTCCGCCACTTTTGGTTTCCGGACGATAACTTTAGATTGCCTTGACGGATTCTAGTCAAATTTTCACCACAAGTCAGAAATGATATGTGGAAGAACCCTATTCTTTTTGAGCCGGATCCGAGGTCCGTGAGGACTCTGCATGGAGGTTCATATGCCACCAGGGAAGAACCCTATTGATTTTGGGATCGATCCGTCAAACGACCTTTGACCTAGAGGTCGAAACAATTTTTTGCTGATTCATCCTTGAGGCTTCCTGCATATCTCAGAAACCGTGCATCGTAGAGCGAAACGGACGTTATTTTCGGACTCGTCGCCCTAGACAAACATCTCTAGGGTGTATTATTTTTTTTGATCCGGCTCCGAGGTCCGTGAGGTCCTTGAGGATGAAATCGAGGCTGATCTTGAAACTTGGTTTCCGGACGATAACTCGAAAAATATTCAGGCAACAGTTGCAGAATTTTGCACGGAGGTTTATATATCAACAGGGAAGAACCCTTTTGATTTTGGGATCGATACGTCAAACGACCTTTGACCTAGAGGTCGAAATAATTTTTTGCTGAGTCATCCTTGAGGCATCCTGCATATCTCGGAAACGGTGCGTCGTAGAGCGAAACGGACGTTATTTTCGGACTCGTCGCCCTAGACAAACATGTCTAAGGGGTATTATGAATGAACTTTGACCTTGACCCCAAATTTTTTTTGCCGAGTCGGCATTTTTCGTTTTCGTCGATATATCGGAAACGGTGCGTCGTAGAGCGAAACGGACGTTATTTTCGGACTCGTCGCCCTAGACAAACATGTCTAAGGGGTATTATGGATGAACTTTGACCTTGACCCGAAATTTTTTTGCCGAGTCGGCATTTTTCGTTTTCGTCGATATCTCGGGAGCGGTGTGTCGTAGAGCGAAACGGACGTTATTTTCGGACTCGTCGCCCTAGACAAACATGTCTTAAGGGTATTATGGATGAACTTTGACCTTGACCCGAAATTTTTTTGCCGAGTCGGCATTTTTCGTTTTCGTCGATATCTCGGAAACGGTGCTTCGTAGAGCGAAACGGACGTTATTTTCGGACTCGTCGCCCCAGACAAACATGCCTAAGGGGTATTATGGATGAACTTTGACCTTGACCCGAAATTTTTTTGCCGAGTCGGCATTTTTCGTTTTCGTCGATATCTCGGAAACGGTGCTTCGTAGAGCGAAACGGACGTTATTTTCGGACTCGTCGCCCTAGACAAACATGCCTAAGGGGTATTATGGATAAACTTTGACCTTGACCCGAAATTTTTTTGCCGGGTCGGCATTTTTCGTTTTCGTCGATATCTCGGAAACGGTGCGTCGTAGAGCGAAACGGACGTTATTTTCGGACTCGTCGCACTAGACAAACATGTCTAAGGGGTATTATGGATGAACTTTGACCTTGACCCGAAATTTTTTTGCCGAGTCGGCATTTTTCGTTTTCGTCGATATCTCGGAAACGGTGCGTCGTAGAGCGAAACGGACGTTATATTCGGACTCGTCGCACTAGACAAACATGTCTAAGGGGTATTATGGATGAACTTTGACCTTGACCCGAAATTTTTTTGCCGAGTCAGCATTTTTCGTTTTCGTCGATATCTCGGAAACGGTGCGTCGTAGAGCGAAACGCACGTTATTTTCGGACTCGTCGCACTAGACAAACATGTCTATGGGGAATTATTGATGAACTTTGACCTTGACCCGAAATTTTTTTGCCGAGTCGGCATTTTTCGTTTTCGTCGATATCTCGGAAACGGTGCGTCGTAGAGCGAAACGGACGTTATTTTCGGACTCGTCACATTAGACAAATATGTCTATGGGGAATTATTGATGAACTTTGACCTTGACCCGAAATTTTTTTGCCGAGTCGGCATTTTTCGTTTTCGTCGATATCTCGGAAACGGTGCGTCGTAGAGCGAAACGGACGTTATTTTCGGACTCGTCACCCTAGACAAACATGTCTAAGGGGTATTATGGATTAACTTTGACCTTGACCCGAAATTTTTTTGCCGAGTCGGCAGTTTTTGTTTTCGTCGATATCTCGGAAACGGTGCGTCGTAGAGCGAAACGGATGGTATTTTCGGACTCGTCGCCCTAGACAAACATGTCTAGCGGGTATTATGGATGAACTTTGACCTTGACCCGAAATTTGTCGACATTTTTCATTTTCGTCGATATCTAGTATTATAAATTATTCATCACACCGAAATGCCTCCAAGGCATCTTTAGGCCTTGACGTCTAGTTTCAACTTGAAAGCATGTTTGGCACATATTAAAGGTTGAAATATAACTTATGGTGAAAAGTTCGATCTGGCTCCATTTTCGTCATCTTGAAATGCAGTTTTGATCAATTTTTAGTTTGAATTTCAACTTGAAACCAAGTTTGGCACATATTATGAGTTAAAATATAACTTTTGATGAAAAGTTCGATCTGGCTCCAATTTCGTCATCTTGAAATGCAGTTTTGGTCAACTTTGACATTGAATTTCAACTTAATACAGTGGATCCTGTGTTAAAGACCACCTGGTTTGAGAGACCACCCTGTGTTTTAAGACCACTCCACTTGGTCCCAATCGGCGTTTTATCATGTAAATGAAGCTGTCACGAGAGACCACCTGTCATTTAAGACCACCTTTCTGGGGTCCCTTGGGTGGTCTTAAAACACAGGATCCACTGTACCAAGTTTGGCACATATTATGAGTTGAAATATAACTCATGGCGAAAAGTTTGATCTGGCTCCAATTTCGTCATCTTGAAATGCAGTTTTGGTCAACTTTTAGTTTGAATTTCAACTTGAAACCAAGTTGGGCAGGTATTATGAGTTAAAATATAACTTATGACGAAAAGTTTGATCTGGCTCCAATTTTGTCATCTTGAAATGCAGTTTTGATTAACTTTTACTTTGAATTTCAACTTGAAACCATGTTTGGCACATACATGTATTATGAGTCAAAATATAACTTATGGTGAGAAGTTCGATCTGGCTCCAATTTCGTCATCTTGAAATGCATTTTTGGTCAAATTTTACTTTGAATTTCAACTTGGAACCAAGTTTGTAAAATACTCTGAGTTGAAATATAAATAGACAAAAAGATTGATCTATCTGTATTTTCGTTTTTTTATCAAACATGTCGAAATGGAAATTCATATAAAGAGATTTCAGTGGTGATTTTGAATTCGACCTTCAATAACCTCGGAAAATCAGTGCAGCAGTTTTGTTGGGGAAAAGAAAACAGTTGTGACTTGAGATTTAACATTTCTCTGGTAATCTTTTTTAGCCCTTGCTCTAGTTTTTCACACTTGACAGTGATATATTTGGGGCAACAGAGATGATAGGGCTACGGGGGATACACCCAAGCGGTCGTAGGCGACCGGAAGCGTCTAGTTATAAATGAATGATAAAACTGAAATCCCAAATTCACAAAATTTAGCTTGAACGTTAGTTTGAAATAGTGTACTGTCAGCAGTATCAGATACCAGAAATACAATAAGGATCTTATATATTTCTGTAGAGACCAATTTATGAATATGGGTTTCTGGTACATCATGTAGTATCTTGACAACAAAAATTGTATCTGGGCAGTTCTACTAAACTGTATCCCTGGAGCAAAATTTGGTGACTTAGTAATGACTTGCAATTCGGTAAATTGTGAATTCTGCTGTATCTTTAGAGAACGCTGTCCCCAGCATTGATGATGACACTTGTTGATCGTAAAATTGATCACCAATCGACATGATCTAATTAACCTCTTCAGCGCCTTCAGCGCCGGATATTTCCGGCGCAAAACGTAATTGTGTGACGCCTATGTGCCGGAAATATCCGGCGCAAATTCATTTCTATGTTTATTCTTGTACGGCCTATATTTTTCAGTCAAAAGTCCTCATGTAGTTTCCGTATATTGATGAAACTGTTGTAGGGTTCGTTACAATCGCTATGTGGGTCAAAGATAATACATCAATACAATGGGAATGCATGTAATGCAAAGAGAAATTCTTGGGTTTTCCGTGGTATTGTCGTCTGACAGATGTATGTAAGTGTGATAGCATGCTGAGCAAAATTATTCTCCGGTGAATTCACTGTCATTTGTACCAGTTAGGTATGGTAATTAGCATCAATAAAAGAAACAGAGTTCTATGTATCATATATTCATAACTAAAGATATGGGGATATTAATGTTCTGTGAAAACATTGCATGCTTTCGTGTATACTATTTCAAGATTTGTGAAAAGTTCAAGAATTAGTGGTTGTTGTGAGGTTGTTGCTATGGTAACCATGACACACCAAGGCCCTACGATGTTGCTTGCATAACGCTATATTTTTCATAATTGTGTAATTAATTTCAATCAACTCAGGGTCTTTCTTTCTTTAAAGATATTATTGTGATAATATACATTTTGCAATTTTCCTAGAAAAAAATGCCTGGTGTGGGACAATTCCTCAGGTCTGGCGGTCAAGAGGTTAAGGCATTTCAGCAGAAATGCCTTAATGGTTTTGTCAAAAAAAAATTTTTTTTTTTTTTTTCTTCTCTCACTTTTTGGTTTCCGCACGATAACTTTAGTTTGCCTCGATGTATCTTCGCCAAATTTTCACCACTGGTCAGAAATGTTGCGTAGAAGAGGCCTATTGTTTTTGAGCCGGCTCCGGGGTCCGTGAGGTCCGTGAGGATGAAATCAATGATTCTGGTTTCCGCACGATAACTCAAAAAGTATTATGGCAATGACTGGAACTTTGCATGGAGGTTCATATATCACCAGGGAAGAAGCCTATTGATTTTGAGGCCGATCCGTCAGACGACCTTTGATCTAGGGCTCGAAATAATTTTGGCTGAGTCATCCTTGAGGCTCTCGTGCATATCTCGGAAACGGTGCATCGTAGAGCGAATCGGACGCTAATTTCGGACTCGTCATCCTAGACAAACATGTCTAAGGGGTATTATGGATGACTTTTGACCTTGACCTTAAATTTTTTCGCTGAGTCGGCATTTTTCGTTTTCGTCGATATCTCGGAAATGTTGCATCGTAGAGCGAAACGGACGTTATTTTCGGACTCGTCGCCGTAGACAAACATGTCTTAAGGGTATTAGTGATGACCTTTGACCTTGACCTTAATTATTTTCGCTGAGTCGTCATTTTTCGCTTTCGTCGATATCTCGGAAACGGTGCATCTTAGAGCGAAACGGACGTTATTTTCGGACTCATCGCCCTAGACAAACATGTCTTACGGGTATCAGGGATGATCTTTGACCTTGACCTTAAATTTTTTTCGCTGTGTCGGCATTTTTCGCTTTCGTCGATATCTCGGAAACGGTGCGTCGTAGAGCAAAACGGACAATATTATCGGACTCGTCGCCCTAGACAAACATGTCTAAGGGGTGTTATGGATGACCTTTGACCTTGACTTTAAATTTTTTCGCTGAGTCTGCATTTTTCGTTTTCGTCGATATCTCGGAAACGGTGTGTCGAAGAGCGAAACGGACGTTATTTTCGGACTCGTCATCCTAGACAAACATGTCTAAGGGGTGTTATGGATGACCTTTGACCTTGACCTTAAATTTTTTCGCTGAGTCGGCATTTTTCGTTTTCGTCGATATCTCGGAAACGGTGCGTCGTAGAGCGAAACGGACGTTATTTTCGGACTCGTCATCCTAGACAAACATGTCTGAGGGGTGTTATGGATGACCTTTGACCTTGACCTTAAATTTTTTCGCTGAGTCGGCATTTTTCGTTTTCGTCGATATCTCGGAAACGGTGCGTCGTAGAGCGAAACGGACGTTATTTTCGGACTCGTCATCCTAGACAAACATGTCTAAGGGGTGTTATGGATGACCTTGACCTTAATTTTTTTCACTGAGTCGGCATTTTTCGTTTTCGTCGATATCTCGGAAACGGTGCATCGTAGAGCGAAACGGACGTTTTTTTTCGGACTCGTCACCCTAGACAAACATGTCTTAAGGGTATTAGGGATGACCTTTGACCTTGACCTTAATTTTTTTCGCTGAGTCGGCATTTTTTGCTTTCGTCGATATCTCGGAAACGATGCGTCATAGAGCGAAACGGACGTTATTTTCGGACTCGTGGCCCTAGACAAACATGTCTCATGGGTATTGTGGATGACCTTTGACCTTGACCTCAAATTTTTTCGCTGAGTCGACATTTTTCGTTTTCGTCGATATCTCGGAAAACGTTTATCGTAGAGCGAAACGGACATTATTTTTCAGACTCGTCACCCTAGACAAACATGTGTTAAGGGTATTAGGGATGACCTTTGACCTTGAACGTAATTTTTTCGCTAAGTCGGCATTTTTCACTTTTGTCGATATCTCGGAAACGATGCGTCATAGAGCGAAACGGACATTATTTTCGGACTCGTGGCCCTAGACAAACATGTCTTATGAGTATTATGGATGACCTTTGACCTTGACCTTACATTTTTTTCGCTGAGTCGGCATTTTACGAGTTCGTCTATATCAGAAACAGTGCGTCGTAGAGCGAAACGGACATTATTTTCAGACTTGTCGCCCTAGACAAACATGTCTTAAGGGTATTAGGGATGAACTTTGACCTTGACCTTAAATTTTATCGCTGAGTCAGCATTTTTCGTTTTCATCGATATCTCAGAAAGGTGCGACCTAGAGGAAAACAGACATTAGACAGATAGTCTTAGGGGTATCAAGTTTGTCCTTCACATACATGTAATTGCACAAATGTCTTATAGGTCTCATTGGGAGCTTCATCATGTTTTTGCTGAGTCAGCATTTTGTTTTTTTCATGCTTCTCCCTGAAATGCCTCCAAGGCCTTTAGGCTTTGACGTCTAGTTAAATTAGGGAATTGATGTGACATTGCGGTAGCATTAATGAACTTACATATTGTACTCTAAACCCTGAAATATTAGCGTCCGTTAAATTTAGCGCTTTTGGTTGTGCTGGCATATTGGCGACTGTTTAATTTAGCGTTTTCATCTTGCCATCATATATTGTGTTAAACAAATTAATATATTAGTGTCCATTAATATTAGCGTTTTAAACAATAAGCTAAAAAAAAAGCTAAATAAATGGACGCTAATAATTTTCAGGTTTAGAGTATAAATCAAAGCTACTTGCCATTTCTACATTCACATCAACTCATGAATGTGAAATGTGATGAAATATTATATGACAATTTGACCTTCATTATTGTCATTGAACAAAAAACATTATTTTGTTGAATACAACTGTGAATGTTCTTCGACTTTCAGGCAGAAGCTAAGGTTAAAGCTGTGTACAATCCCAGATCCTGGCAAGTTGGCAGTGATGGAGTGTCGGTGAGTTTTATAATATCTACATGTAACTAAATAAGGTACAGAATCTATGTCAATACTGTCCTCACTACAGAACTATTGATGAAAGATGTAAAGACTGTTTAGGGATGCTAGAACAATACCATGATACGGTAGACCCTTATTTTTGCGAACGTTAAATTTGATAAAACTTCGTAATCACATTACTATGACATCATGATTAGTATACTTCTAATTCATGAAATGTCCAAGAATAATGTCAAAAGTACCTGTTCACGAAAAAAGGAAGGGACATTTTGAGAAACTTGTCATAAAAATTTATTCTATACATCACCAATCTAAACTACATGTACCCCAGGGCTCCTTTTTGATCCGTTGGATCATTCTGGATAGAAAATTTGTGTATTGAAACTACGCATGATTGTTTCAATTTGCCTTTTCAGGCTCAAACATTTTTCTGTCCACGGCTAATTTTGCTCAGCAGCTTTTGATTTGAGCTCTTGGTGTTATCATGGATTTTGTCTGCAAACTAACCTTCTGCTATATTCTTACAGAATAGACATTGATTTGTGTTTATTGTGGATGAATATCATGACAATATTTTGATACTGTCTGATACATCAGTGTTTGTGTAGAGATATCACCTATTATTGTCCACCTTTCGCATCAAGTAGTGTACCTGTGATGCTACAGGGAGGCTGGCAGGCTCCATTAGCGATGTCCGACTACCCATCGTTCATGGAGACATACATTCGTTCAATGACATTCCCTGCATCAATCCCTGGGGTTGACACTGGATACATGTATGGCTAACTTGGCTGTCAAATCTTTTTGCACAGTTGCTTGGGTCCTATCGTGCTTATTTGTTGTTAGGACTTTGCTCGACTGGATCAAGGAGTTCTCCGGTCGGCTCTTACTTCACAGGGGGAGTGTGCTCCTCCAGTGGTTAAGTATTCCAAAAGGGAGTCTCTGGACTTAGGTTATTACTAAAGTGAAGTTAGCCAAGTAATCGTATTTTTTCTTCTTTACACTCTCAATGGGTTTGGAGGAATGGATTGGTCGGGTCTGGTCCGGCCATTCGTTCGTCGCTTTTTGATGGCGATCAGAGCCTGTCGATCAGATTCTCATGAGCCTACGATTAGTTCTTGGGCCTTGATCGCAGTTTCAATGGGCAGAGGTTTCTAGACTGGGCAATGGGTTCTCAATCGCATGTGTGATCAGGAGTCGCACTCAAAAATCCGAATCTTGATTGCACACAATTGGAAATTGATTGAATCTTGGTGGTTGAGGGTTCGGACCTTAGTTCAACACAAGTCCTGTATTCCCTGACATACATGTAAGTCATTGGGCGAGCACAGCCAGGGACCAAGCAACCCACGGGGCGGACTTCCTGGATCGATTGCGAAATACTCAATTGGAGCTTTGAGGACCAATGATTGAGGTGGTTGTGGCGATGACGATTGCGAGCCATCTTAATCTGGACTGAAGAAAACGATTGTGGGCTCTGGAGTCCATTAAAAGGCATACAGACTTTACTTACCAATTGGGACTCGATGGCAGTATGTCAACCAGTTCGGCTACCTGTGGCCCGTCCAGATCATGAAGATCATGAACCCGATGCGTCAAATTCGACTGGAGTCAATTGACATGACATTTGTATAAGGTGCTAGACGACCTGACCTTTACCTGTTTTCTCAGATGTCTTGTCTGTGTATATGAAGATAGCACATCGTGCTCGCTGGCAGATGATGTCCGATCAGTTGTTGAGGTATCTATTCTTGGCCGAACACCGCACTACTTTTTTGCGCAGGAGTATGTGGACGAGTTGCACTTGAAGAACGGGCATCGTGTCAACATCCTGGTAGAACTCCAGTTTTATCTGGGGTACTGCAGGCTGCTGAGCACGGATAGTACAGTACAAAGCTGGGCACACACCTGGATCTCATCACGTGCGATGCTGATCTGTCACTATGGCTGACGAAGCATAAATAGTTACATGGGAGGCCTCTGCTTATGGGGTTTGCTTATGCTCTCTAAAAATTTGGTAGTATGTCCAGGTCTCACGGATGAGATGAAGTGCTTGTAGGCAGAGTGGGGCAGACTGCTGGTAAGAAAGCTAAGGGCCAGAAATCAGCACAACCTCAGGCGCTGCAATCATGTTCCACTTCCCAGCAGCCCTTTCAGGAGGCTCAGGAAGCATAGACTGAGATGTCAAGTATGGATAAACATACCTGTCCAGTCGTGGCATGTCTGACAGTTCTCAGGGAACTGGCGCGAATCATGTGCAATGACACCAATGTCATGGCATGGTGAAGAAGGTCTTGCCTTTTGAGGTTCTACAACTCCTTATGTACTACTCACTTGGATTAGGATAGCTAGCGCAGCCAGGTGTCAGATGGCCGGGGATTCTTTTCCACATTTATATCAAGGACTTGTTGATATTGGCCAACAGTCCGATGCAGGGGATTGAGCAGTTCAGGTTTGTGCTAAGTTTGGCCACCAATCTACTGGGATGGATTGCAAACCAGGAGAAGTCTCAGCTCACGCTGACACAGATGTTTGAGTATGTCAGATTCGAGTAGTATTTGAGAAGTGAAGCAGCAGTGATTGATAAGGCTTTAGAGCTACTGTCGATCACAGCGTGTCAGTATCTCTCGATCATCTAGGCTTATTGGTGTCGATAGAGAAACAGGTTCCATTTGGCAGGTGTTTTCTGGACCCATGGGGGGGGGGGGGGGGTGGCATTGAAATGGTTGCTAAAGCTTGTCAGTCTGGACAGGGGATTACCACCATCGGATCAGACGTTCTTCACGGATGCGTCAAATGTAGCATGGGTAGATCATGGGGAGCAGGAACAGAGAATGCGTATTGGTGTCCTGGAGCTTCGGTCGGTGAGACATGCATGAGTCTGGGGACCTCTCAGTTCAGGGATCTGGTGGCTGGTGTTCACAGACACAACATTGACAACAGCATGGTCATGTCACATGTGAACAAAGGAGGGAATTCTTGTTTGAAGGCCTGATCAGGTTTGCCTTTCTGCACAGCCTGTTCATCAGGACACGCCCTGTCATATCGCTGGACAAGGTGATCAACACAGATTGAAGTCTCAATCCAGAGTTTTTTTTGACACATTTATCATGTGTTCGGACCTTTTTGCGACCTCATTAAATCACAAGCTCCTGGTCTTCTTGCTCCCAGATCACTAGCTGTGGACGAGATGTCTTGAATTAATTGTGGGACGGAATGTATGAGCCTAGTTTCAGTACAAAAATTCTCAATCCAGAACATTCCATTTAGTAGTTCAGAGATGAGTATTGCAATGAACGGATAAATCAGGTTAATTTTTTTTTTGGAATTCTTGACATTTCTTTCTTGCAGGACTCGCAAAAGACGGCAACGTCATCGTCAAATTTGTTTGATGACTTCGATGCTGAGCCAGAACCAGTCAAAGTTCAACCGCTGATGAAACGGTCTCTGAAAAAACCAGTGCGACCGTGGGACGACACCGTCAGCTCTCTGAAAGTTAGCCGCGACCACAAGCCAGTAAGTCCCATAATTAGAGCACTCTGATCTACTCGTAAAGAACTCTAATGAAGCTTGTGATGCAAATCCACCTTGTCTATTTGTATAAATTTCTTGTTTCTACAAGCTGCAATTGTCAAGCAATTCTGATAATATTTTGTTAGAACATAATGACACACCTATACACCTTAGAAGCATAACAAACCTGGCTCATGATCACTGTAACAGTGGTATTATCTAATGTACAGCGAAGTCCGTTCAAACCAGATCTTGTATTACCGTATTGGTCCTAATAGTAGCACGGCGAGCCAAAGCAAGACCTCCTGCAGCAGCGCGCGCAAAAATGAGGTCAAATTTGGGGTCAAAATTAAGAAAATCACTGAATAATATACCTTTAGCCTTCAGTCCCCTCTATTATGATTAAAATAACATAAATATGTGGATTAGAACACCTCAAGACCTTATTAGAAAGATATGAAGGGAGTTACAAGGTTACAATAATCGAAAATATTTGGGGAAAAGAGGGGGGGCACTCTACTATTAGGGCACGTGCCACTATCAGGACCAATACGGTAACCGGAATTTCGCAAATACCGGTGTTCACACTAAATATTGACAACACCCGCCCCCCCCCCCCCCCCTCCTTTGTTTCTATATACCGGATCGTCTGTTGTGGAAACCTGCCATAGCTAACCAGTCATACCATACTGTCAAAAACTGGTCTAAGCCCGTAACCCCAATATTTCAAATCTGTGACATTGCAATCGACCACATATCATCAATAATAATAATAACCGGTTCTTATATAGCGCTTTATCAACGTTACACACATTATCAAAGCGCTTCACAATTTGGAATTTAGTCCTCTGAGAGTGGTCACTGCCAGGGTACATGTCGTTCTCAGAGGGGTCTTTTACATCCCTTTACAACATTTTTTTTAGAGATGGGACCTCCATTTTACGTGATATCCGAGTCACGGGCACACTGCCAGGTGTGAGGGCAGGGAGAAATCCCCCTACAATTACCGCACATGCGGCCCGACGAGGGATCGAACCTACGCCGGCGATAGCTGTTGGTTCAAATTGAGCGACTAAGCGCTCGCCCGTAACCACTCGGCCATCTCGCCCAAATCACAAGTCTATCGACATTTATGACAGTGCGACTGCAGGATACAGGTCTTTGAATGAATGAATCCCGGGGCGAAAATATTTCTGCTGGAGTCATCATTTCCAGTTTTAGGCATACCATTTGAAACCATTTTGCTGCTTTCCCAATTTTGGATCATTTGAAGTAGGTAGAGATCAAAATTTTCAACGGAAATGCTCCAAGGCATCTGCAAAATTTGATGGCTCTTTTGAGCAGCACCCGCATTCTTCAGCCCTTGTATTTCTTCACTCACCACAACACATTGTACGATGTGTGTGAGAGCTGATATACATGTATACGGCAGCTCAGAAAGTCGATTACTGCAGCCTGTGTTTGTATAAATCATGAAAATTATGTTGATTTTCTACATCGAAAGTTCTGATAATATGTATGTGTTACCCTGTATCAGAAACCGGTTACTTACCAGTATGGATAAGAGATACCGGTACATGATAACAGAAATACATAACTGAGATATGTATTTCTGATGATAAGAGAATAGGCTCAAATTCTGTATTTATGCTGATTTCTTTATGTATTGGTACATTGTATGTTTACATTGTGTATGTATAAAATGTACCGATATATGTACATTGACTGACAACAGACCTCACTTTCATCAATTTTATTGGAATGAAGAATCCTTTCTTACATTACAAATCATTGGTTACTATACACATAATTCATTTGTGATTGCATTGCTAACTCAATTATATAGTCACACAATTGTCAACTGGTCAATGGGCACGTGGGTCATTCCCACTATCAGTGTTGATGATGGAAACCGTGGGAAAAAAACCCTGACGATATCCATAACAATTGTGAAATTTCAGCACATGTAATCAATTATTAAAGATTGCCAGTGGTACAAACACAGTAGTGGTGGAGTGTATTGTTGAATAGCAAGGTTCATGTTGAGAATATGAAAAATTTGATTAAAAAAAGGGTCTACAACTTCTGTTACCAATTTTTCTGAAGGCAGAAGATAAGACTGGGGTCATGGGGGATACATCTATGCAGTCATCTGCAATTCTGCAACCAGAATGTGTCTAGTTTTAAAGACACAAATTCATCAAATCTTTATGACATTTATATTCCATTTAATGAGCATTCAGTTCTATCAATTTTATAGTTTTATAGGTTCTTGTACCACTGTTTTGGGAGTTGCATTTATAAATCAACATGGCATAGAGTATGTTCTTCAGGTACAAAAATAGTTTATCATTGTCGCAAAATGAGTGTCTAATCTTCGTCACATTACATGACAGGGAAGACAAACACATCATTCAATCGCTCAGACCACTGGTGGTTCAGTTGTCCTGAGGAGAGTTTGCATTATGATTGGTGTAAGTGAAGGGGCTTGCCGTGAGCTGCCCTACAGGAGGCAGCTCCTCAGATGTCCACAGTGGTCCACACAACCAGCAGGCTTCTCCTCTGTCTTAGCATGTTCACGGCTACACTCAGCCTGGCCCTGGGCTGACGATATGAAACAACCACATATTACCCACACTGCACTGCCCTTTTGCCTGTATTCAAATAAAATGGCTGCCAATTGCTGAGGTTGGCAGTAGTTCCAGTGGGGTCCTGCTGAGGGCAGCACCAATTGACTTGGTGGTTATTGTTCAAAGTGCAAAGCATGCTGGGAACTGATGTTTGGGGACCGTCTCAAAAGTCTTGTATACATAATTACCGGTAGACATGGAGGGCCGATGTTATAGTACTGTTGGCATATATGTAATAGAAATGTGCTTCCAAATGAGACAAGGATTTATCTGCCTGAAATTTTCTAGCTCTAGTATGCACAATTTAATATCCTGTAGATGGAGTTCTCAGTTTTGATGCTCATAATATTTTTATTTTGCAAAACAAACAAAATTAAGGTCCATGGGGGAAATTATGATTTGCTCTGGGTGCTTATACTAAGTACTACAGCTATATCATGTATATGGAAAGCAATTTGACAATAGTTATGCCATCTGCCAGATTTGTTACTGAACATTGTCACATGTGCATGTTGAAACTGTACAACATGTAGTTGAAAAACATGTAGGAAATTTATGCAAACATACATCCTGATTCCTGAGACCTGAGTTGTTTGTTTCTGATACTTCCAGCTGTTTACGGTGGTGCAAACATACATCCTGATTCCTGAGACCTGAGTTGTTTGTTTCTGATACTTCCAGCTGTTTACGGTGGTGCGTAACGTCAAGCAAGCACACGAGTGTCAGGAACATGGAGAGACGCAGGAGTTTGAGGACGACATTCTCTACATCCTCGACGGAATGGACGACACGTCGTCAGTCTCCACCCGCTGTCTCAGGTTTGTGTCACCAGGGGGGCAACACTCACCACCAGGGGCCAACACTCGGGAGTGTCTGAGTGTATCACCACCAGGGGCCAACACTCGGGAGTGTCTGAGTGTATCATCACCAGGGGCCAACACGGAGTGTCTGAGTGTATCATCACCAGGGGGCAGCACTCAGGGTGTCTGAGTATCACCACCAGGGGCCAACACTCGGGGTGTCTGAATGTATCACCACTAGGGGGCAACACTTGGTGTGTCTGAGTGTATCACCAGCAGGGGGGCAACACTCGGGGTGTCTGAGTGTATCACCACCAGGGGCCAACACTCGGGGTGTCTGAGTGTATCACCACCAGGGGGCAACACTCGGGGTGTCTGAGTGTATCACCACCAGGGGGCAAGACTTGGGGTGTCTGAGTGTATCACCACTAGGGGGCAACACTTGGGGTGTCTGAGTGTATCACCACCAGGGGGCAACACTCGGGGTGTCTGAGTGTGTCACCACCAGGGGCAACACTCGGGGTGACTGAGTGTGTCACCACCAGGGGGCAACACTTGGGGTGGCTGAGTGTATCACCACTAGGGGGCAACACTTGGGGTGTCTGCGTGTATCACCACCAGGGGCCAACACTCGGGGTGTCTGAGTGTGTCACCACCAGGGGCCAACACTCGGGGTGTCTGAGTGTGTCACCACCAGGGGGCAACACCCAGTGTCTGACTGTATCATCTCCAGGGGGCAACACTTGGGGTCTCTGACGCTGTCACCACCAGAGGGCAGCACTCAGGGTGTCCGGATGTATCACCACCAAGGGGCAGCACTCAGGGTGTCTGGATGTATCACCACCAAGCGGCAGCACTCAGGGTGTTTGGATGTATC
Organism: Terebella lapidaria; assembly: GCA_949152475.1. Lineage (NCBI taxonomy): Eukaryota > Metazoa > Annelida > Polychaeta > Terebellida > Terebellidae > Terebella > Terebella lapidaria. The sequence continues at coordinate 79,016,274 of OX424555.1, forward strand.
ACCACCAAGGGGCAGCACTCAGGGTGTCCGGATGTATCACCACCAAGGGGCAGCACTCAGGGTGTCTGGATGTATCACCACCAAGCGGCAGCACTCAGGGTGTTTGGATGTATCACCACCAAGGGGCAGCACTCAGGGTGTCTGGATGTATCACCACCAAGCGGCAGCACTCAGGGTGTTTGGATGTATCACCACCAAGGGGCAGCACTCAGGGTGTCCAGATGTATCACCACCAGGTGGCAACACTTGGGGGGGGGGGTTGGATGTATCATCACCAGGGGGCAGCACTCTGGGTGTCCGAGTGTATCACCACCAGGGGGGCAACACTCGGGAGTGTCTGACTGTATTCACCACCAGGGGGGCAAAGAGTGTCTGACTGTATTCACCACCAGGGGGGCAAAGAGTGTCTGACTGTATTACCACCAGGGGCCAACAGTCCCAATACTCAATGTCCAACGGTATCACCACCAGGTGCCAAGTAACAACACTCGGGGTATTCGAGCCCGCTTGAGCTTTCAGTCAGTGGCTGTGGACAACCAGTGAACTATAAGTACAGAGTCATAAAATTTGTGTGAAAGAAGTCTGGAATTTGTTAGAAAATATGCCGTTTGACTCCAAGGTGAAGTATGCAAAGTTATTATGATACCATTTAGCGATGCAAAAAAGGTAAAAAAAGAAGAAAAACGGTGTAAACGAGTTTAAAAAAATGATATAGCCCTGCTTTCGAAACTCAAACCTCCACTCAAGAAATTCTTACTTCCAACAATCCATGTCAAACAACTTACTTTGACATGGATTGTTGAAATTGAATCATTTAGTGTCAATTTATGAGACAGTGTATTTATGTAAAATCATGAAAACCTCTCAGAACTCCTAAGAAAAGCTTGATGCTTCCTGCTGTATCTCATTGGAATTCATTTGTCATATCACCATATCAAATTGCAAATTAATAAGCTAAAATTTCCAAGGATATAATTTACTATTGCCAGGAGACTGCAATCTATGACAATAAGCTGAAATGTCAAGTAAGAATAATAATGAGATGATTCCGGAGTCATCTAGCCACTAGACTACGGAAAGCTGGTATCAAATTGTGATAAGCAAGTTATTCATGGGGAAAAACTTGTGAATTTTGTGTTTTCCCTTGATGTTACAAAGTCAGATGGAATTTCTCATGCTGAAACATTTTTGCAGGTCTCACTATTAATTCTACCCACTGTCATTTAAATCACGTTCATATGTTCAGTATTTCTCAGCTCAGAATGTAACTGTAAAGTTTTGTACCTCCAGAAAGCCGTTCCTCATGTATGGAAACTACCAGTATTATGAAATGTATGCAAAGTTTGAGATGGTCCCTTGCATATCATTATGATGTCATTTTGTGCATAATGAGTTGGCTTGCTAAGGCCATAGTACAACAATATTTCCACTGTGCTGCCACCATGTGGCTGGAAAAACAGGCTGCAAAATGATTTTTTAAGGACACTCGAGCAGTGCTGCCTTCTGTTGGTGAAAAAGCTAAACATGCAGGGAGGTTTTGTGCTGCCCCCTGGTGAATGAATGACATGTACTCGAGACTGCCATGATATTCATCATGCATGTCTAAATTCAGAATGTTCTGATTACTATTACGGAAGCTATTTTAGAACAGTTAAAAACTGGGTTGCTTTAATATTGCATTTTACGAAAGTATTTACTGGTCTATTCATTTACCATCTTGATGATGCAATGTAGTTGTGAATGAAGAAAGTCATGAAAATGCCTTTACATTTTGGTCAGCATATTGGCTAGCAGTAATATAGCAGTAATACATCCCCCCCATGCCCCCCCCCCCCCCCCCGTGAAGAATTTCATACTAGTAATGCAATGGATTTGTTATATTTTTTACAGCACAATCAGTTTGGCCTCAAAGTGTACAATGCCATCGTTCCGGATGCATCTTCGAGCACACAACACCTTGTCGGTGGTGTTTGGTCACTTGCATGATGCACACAAGTACCCTGTGAGTACATTAATATCCTGTTAATTTGTGTTAATCGGTAGATTATGTGTTAAATGTATGAATACACATTGTTATGTACCTGAGCGGACAGTCAGCCGGTCATTGTCTATTATATGTGTTAGGGACTCACTGAAAGACGTGCTTCAGATGGGTGTTCAAGAGGTTTTATTTCTATGATTTATCACCTCAAAAAATAACCCATGGTCCCCCGATTAACCTCTGCCTGTGACCATGCCGCTAAAATATGATGATCTCTGTGGCAGCCCGTCCAAGATTGTTAATGATTTTCTGCCTAGCAAGGTGATACATACATCAAGTCCATATGACGACGGTGATGAATGTTTTCCGCTCTCGAGTTTCCTCTCGCAAGACTCACCTGCCTCGTCACATTTGGCATGCATAAATACTACTGTAATTGATTGATAGGGGGCCTTTGGCTATTTCAAAGTGAATGGTCGTGGATTTATTTTCAATAATGGCTCCACTGAATTATGTGCATTCATCATGCACTTGGTCCCATATGTTTCATTCTATCATCCTTAAAATAGTGACTGTAAAATAATTGAAAGAAACTGAATCTTTCCTATTTAAATAGTGTGCATTCATGTTCTCAATCAGTTTAGAAATCAATTTGGTTTACCCACTTGTTAATTAAATTGAAACACAATACATGACACTAGATACTGACTTTCCTTTGACCTCTGTCTTTATTCTAGTCTTCTGTACTTTACTAAGAATTCCAATTCGACTATTGTGTGTATGTCTACTACTGTCTTGAATTCAGCACAATTGAACTATAAAATCAACATTAATTCTGTATTCCAAGATTGTTCTTTATATTTCAATCTTTCTTTCTATCCCTGAGTTTCACTTGATCATTTCCTGAACTTTAATAATTTTGTGGAGTTAATCTTAGCTGAAACTACATGTAACAGCAAAAACATGTAAATGGGTGTAAACAGTGAGACAAGTACATCTGCATTACATTCAGTTAAAATCTTGTCTGTGTGTTCGAGACCTATGACCTACCTCTGACCTTTGACCCCTGTGTTCCAGACCCTTGCTCTGTGTATTCTGACCTTTGACCTCTGTGTTCCAGACCCATGCCCTACGTATTTTGACCTTTGACCTCTGTGTTCCAGACCTTTGCCCTGTGTATTTTGACCTTTGACCTCTGTGTACCAGACCCATGCCCTATGTATTCTGACCTTATACCTCTGTGTTCCAGACCCAGGCTCTGTGCATTTTGACCTTTGACCCCTGTGTTCCAGTTCCAGACCCTTGCCCTGTGTATTTTGACCTTTGACCTCTGTGTTCCAGACCCTTGCCCTGTGTATTCCGGCTTTTGACCTCTGTGTTCCAGTCCCTTGCACTGTGTATTCTGACCTTTGACCTCTGTGTTTCAGTTCCTTGATCTGTGTATTCTGACCTTTGACCTCTGTGTTCCAGACATTTGCTCTGTGTATTCTGACCTTTGATCTCTGTTTTCCAGACCCCTACACTGTGTATTCTGACCTTTGACCCCTGTATTCCAGACCCCTACTCTGTGTATTCTGACCTTTGATCTCTGTTTTCCAGACCCCTACTCTGTGTATTCTGACCTTTGATCTCTGTTTTCCAGACCCCTACACTGTGTATTCTGACCTTTGACCTCTGTATTCCAGACCCCTACTCTGTGTATTCTGACCTTTGATCTCTGTTTTCCAGACCCCTACTCTGTGTATTCTGACCTTTGACCCCTGTGTTCCAGACATTTGCTCTGTGTATTCTGACCTTTGATCTCTGTTTTCCAGACCCCTACACTGTGTATTCTAACCTTTGACCCCTGTATTCCAGACCCCTACTCTGTGTATTCTGACCTTTGATCTCTGTTTTCCAGACCCCTACTCTGTGTATTCTGACCTTTGACCCCTGTGTTCCAGATCCCTGCTCTGTGTATTCTGACCTTTGACCTCTGTGTTCCTGATCCCTAGTGTCTGTATTCTGACCTTTGACCCCTGTGTTCCAGACCCTTGGTCCGTGTATTCTGACCTTTGACCTCTGTGTTCCAGACTCTTGCCCTGTGTATTCTGACCGTTGACCTCTGTGTTCCAGACTCTTGCCCTGTGTATTCTGACCGTTGACCTCTGTGTTCCAGACTCTTGCCCTGTGTACGGCAGCTGTGATGTTCATGATGTCTCGGGATCGGATGAACCTTGACCTTGAAAAGTCGTCACTGCAGCTGATGTTGGCACTTTTGAGTGTCAACTCGCAGCAGATGGCACACTCCGGTGACAAGTCAGAACAGAAGGAGTACGACCGGCTTTGTAAACGTGTCCAGGAGATCACACACACACTCCGGCAAGATGGTGGCGTCAAGAACAACAAACTCTTAGAACTCGCACTTGAAGATGTGTCCGTGAGTCATTTACTTGTACTGAACAAATTTCAAGGTGGGAAATGACATTTTCGTCTAAAATGATTTTCTGTGTATGACAAAACTTCATTTTGTGCAAAAGTACAATTGCTCACTTTATTGGTGTTGCAGATTGGATACTTAGCGATGGAAACTTTGCTGAGTCTGACGGCCAAGAATGCTGGAGACTGGTTCAAGGAGGAGCTTCGTACACAGGGCGGACTGGACCACATCATCAACACGGGTACGATTTAAGCAGAGCGGTTACATAGAATTACAATTCTAACTATGTGATTGACTTGTCTTCATTGTTCAACATAGCTTAAAGTTCTAAAGAGAAAAGACTTGTAAGATGTGATGTTTTAATCACATTTGACCATGTTTCCAAGTTTGTAAATTAATGTTTTGTTTGAAGTACAATGTATGTCAAAATGGGCCTAGCATTTACTCATAGGTATTTTCTATTGTGTTCTTTACAGTATCCAACTGTTCCGAGGAACTAGGAGATTATGTGATAGAACCGACTGAATCCATGCTGGAGAAATTCACCAAAATTGATCGATGTCTCAGGGTACTTGCAAATGTAAGCAAAATTGTCGGTACATTTGCTACTCTGCTTGGAGTGAAATATGAGAAAAATCAGAATAAATTTCTGGAGCATTTTCACTGGTGATACTGGTAGTGACACTACTGATGATGGCTGTGTATTATATTGTCAGGGGATTGTTTATTATCACATTATAAGCCATCCATCAGTAGCAGGTTGCTGCCTTTGTTACTACATTAGATAAATCAATAGTTGATGCATTGTGGAAGGATAACTCCGGAAAGATTTTCTCCTCCGTCAGGGTTTATATGTTTTTGATCAGTCTTTCTTCTGACTGATTGTTAATAAATAGTAGATTACTTTCTTTAAAATGGTAACAGACTGCACATGTCTGCTGTTACTTTCACATTTCAAATTTGTATTACTGAGTGAAAATTGTTGATACAATGGATTCAAGCTAGATCTATAGTCGTCATATCTTTTCCTAAAAAAAATTATGACATGTAATTCTTTTTCAGGTCACTTACATGAATTCAGAAAACCAGACCTACTTGATAACCTACAAGTCCTCGTTACTGACCATATCCTTGTACAAGTATGTTATCTCTTTCCCAGTGGAATAACAAATGATATTGAAAGTTTGTGAATGCATAATAATACAGGATCTCTACCTCATGCTACTGAATAAGACATGTCATTAAAAAAGCAGAAGATGATAATACTTATTAAATTTACACTGTGATGAATGATTAAGATAATACATGACCTCCTATAGTAGCCTACATACTGGTATCGTGATCTTTTTCACCTGTTGCAGAATATTGCGAGTGTGTGAGAACTGTATGCCTTTCAACCAGATAGTGACGATCGGAGAAGACAAGATTGATAAAGACTGTCCGGGGGCAATCATCTACAGTTGTGCTCTCTCAGTCCTCAGAGTTATGATTGATCTCACCCATGACAACAGTACGTGTTCTAGGATACAATAGAAACATCTTCAAAAGCTCGGTGGAAAACAAGAAAGCATGTTTTTTCACTTTGAATTGTGATAGCATTAGTGATGTGATAATGAACATTTACATGTATATTGATGGTTGGATGTTTACACTTCCGATTCTGATTACAAGATTATGAGTTCAAACATCTTTGAAAATATGATTTCTGAAGGGTATGAAAATCACATACGACTCGGCCTATCTATCCTATCTGAAATAATGAAATCAGATTTAACGTAATTGCAAGAAATGATGCCAACTCAATAAATGCTCAGGATTATGAGACAACTGGCGGTATGAATTAGATGCTATGCATCAAGCAATTATCAACTAAATGATGTGTGTGTTTCAGTTGTTGGCAGTACAAAGACTGGGCAGCTGAAGGGTTTGATGGCGACTGTGCTGGCCTGTATCCTGCGGGTACCCCAGTATGTCCCCCTGAGTGAGCGCTTTGACATGCTTGTCCTGGTGAGTTTCATCTTCTGAAAACAGATGTCCTGTGAACTACTTGCATATTCTAAGTCATACCACAGGAAAATGCACATAATATTTTATGATATGTGAATATGTCAAATTATGCTATCTACTCGTTTGCAGAGTCTGGGTTTGTTGATAAACATGGTGGAGAAAAATGATGGTAACAAGCACCTGTTACTGGAGACGAAGACCAACAAACCGTACGGCACCTTGTCAGTAGTCAACACCCAGGTGCCTGCGCTGGAAGCTCTGTCACTGGTGAGGCATATACTTTAGTTGTGTTTTTATCTGGGTTGAAGAACACAATAATTGCTGCTAACTCAAATGTGAAATATGTGAAATAAAAATAATCCTTATTTCTTGAATTGTCAATGCACTCCCCCCCCCCCCCCCACCCCCATTATGTAAACTTAAATTCATTCGGCTATTGCATGTGTTACAACTATGTATTATTGCTACACGATGTTGCATGAGCATTGATGAATATGAACCAGTCCTTCTGGATACACACAGTATTCTAAAAGTCGCTGTTTTGTGTGTAGCTGTTCGTCCAGTGTCACGAGGCAGCGCGGTTGATGGAGGAGGAGCATGATGCGGAGCTGGAGGAGCGGGAGCGGCTCAAGGACGGAGGTCGCGCCCTCGCCCCACCCCCACAGTCCTCCCAGCGCCCCGGTGATCCCAACAAGAGTGGGGAGTGGAAGGAGTCCGAGGCCGGTCTCGAGTGGGTCGTGCTGCCCGTCGAGGACGAGGCCGAGACTGACCCCGATAAGATCTTGGAGCGCGGCGGGACGCTGAGAGACGCCCTCCGCAACCACTACAACCAGGACCGCGCCCTCGAGGAGCCCGGCGGAGACGGCGACAGCGACGACCTCGAGGTCATCCCGGCCTCGCAGGAAGAGGACGAAAACTTCACCAAAGGTGAGAGCATTGCGGGTGTGTCAGCAGCGTTAAATGTTCACTGTGCTGCATTTAGATTTTCCCAGAACTTGGAAGTGGAAGGTGAGCAGGGGTCAAAGTTTAGTTGTGTTGTAGTGTGTGTGTCCACTAGGTTTGTCAATATCAATATAATTGAGTGCGTACAGCACTGATGCTGCACTCTTCGAATTTTCCCAAAACAAAGTGATTAAGGTTGTTTACGATATGAAAAGTGTCATGTATGATAAATTTTAGTATATTTTGACGCACTATTCAATGACGTATGGCTGTTAGCAAGGTCGGTTCCTATCCAGGTGTCGCCAGTCCAGCGATTTGAATTGAGCTGGTCAACTGTAAACCATCAATCTCAGGGGTGTCAAACCAGTCAATATCTGATGGAAATAAATTATCTTGTTTTGGTAGAAGCCATAGCTGTGATCTATGAGTGAGTGGACACGTGCAAGCCTTTGATCAATACAGCTATATCCACTGTCCTCTGATTGATGTCCACAAAGGCTCACATCACTCAGTTGGGACAGCCATCGCCAAGGATGGATCGTCCGTTAAAAAGTCATTAGTATTTAATTTATAGCAATTTAATATCATTGGTTTTTCCCATATATTCCTCACAGCTCTGCACAAGTACGGTCGACATATGGAGGACAGCATCGTGGCGGCTTACACGGCACTGCTCCTGGGCTGTATCATTGACGGAGACTCGGTGTGTAACATTCTAATGCCACGCCTGAACCCCCATTCCTTTCCCCCCGTCAGACTCATAGCGTGGGAAGTTAAATTAAATATACGTCAAACGTGGAATACCTTAATTACTAACTTCAGAAAAATATTGATTGATACTCTTCAGAGCAAGAAAAACAAAGTGATTTTGATCCGTAGCGAGAGCCAGAGTATATCTGTCATGAGCTTGTGATGAATGGCTCCTGAGGAGTGATTAAAATTCAATGTATCTTTCAACATGCTTTGTGTATTCAATTGACACATACTCAAGGTTCACTAGGTAGAATTTTGCACCTTACAGTTGAGTAGATATTTTGGAACAGCTGTCTTCCACACTTGGCAAAATTGTACTCTTTGTAATGTTGTTGACCCACAGTCTATATAGAAATATGGAAAGATTTATCACTGTAATAGAAAAGGGGATCATTTAAAATCAAATCAAGGCATAACAATAATAATATAACTATTTTCAAAAAACATTTTGAATTTATGTGAAATTAAATTTAATTGTGTGTCCTTATCTATGTTGCTGGGGTTGATGTCTATGTTGCTGGGGGTGACCTTGTTTGTGTTGCTGGGGTTGACCCTGTCTATGTTGCTGGGGTGTGCACCAATGCCAGACTGACTGTCCATGTGTCTGTGTTACAGTACCTGGCCGACAAGGTCCGAGACTTCCTCCCCGGCTGCAGCTTCGAGGGCATGATCCGAATGCTCAAAAAGTTCTTGGGATTCATGAACTTTACGGTGAGTTACCTGTACTAGTTTGCAGGAATTAAGTCAAAAGTTCTCGACAATATTTCGAGGATCTTGAGGATGGAAAGTACAAAAGTTAGTGAAGTACATGTATATCTTATGGCATTGGTTAGAATCACATACTGTTTATGTACATCATTGTGGGTAATGAATCTGTAATGACAGCAGTTAGGTTTGTGATTTGTATGTAACAGCTGGAGTTTTGCAGTGATATTTCAGATTTCTTTGAACTTTTGGGGGAAAAATATATCTGCATTGATTTAGTCAGAGCTGCCTGATGAGAGCTGTCATCACTCTGTCAGAATTAATCTTTGACATTTTGGCACAGTTAATTTGGCTTGTTGTACCTTTCATTTCAAACTCAATCTAAGATTGATATCTCCCAGATACATCAGTTTCAATTTAACCCCTAGCAGTTGTTACTAGAAACAAATGCCTTACTCCCTATCTGTTGATTGCACATGGCCTAAATAGTGAGCCCAGCAGGTGCTGCCACCTAGCGTCTTTTTGTGCAGTCACAGCTTGGTGACCCGATCTCTTCTTCTCGGCAGTGTGTGCAAGTTGTATTGACAAGTTCGTGAAAACTTTTTTCGCATTAATGATACTGATCAAACATCAGAAGTATGCGGAGGTTTCTCTAGAGCTTCTAAATATATTCATAGAACTCATACATTCTATTTGTGGTGTCATGGTAAAATGTGGTAAAAAATGATATAAAATTTAAGGTCAAGGTCTTCATGATATAATCACTTTTTCATGACAGAAGCCCCTTTATTCAAACTGATCCATCTTACTGTGTAATTAGAGTCCAGAATTATTGCTAAAAACTATTATCAATTGGTTGGTTGCCAATTATCAGTTGAAATAACATCTGTTCCCAGTAAAAAATCTGCACTTGAATAATTAATCTTGCCAAACTGCCATGTTCTGATAAGTATTGTTGCTTCCCCGTTCCTGAAAACACCATGGTTCAGTTTGAAATTTAATTAAATAAAAACAGTTCACAATTTATGAGGTAACTATTCAAACTTTGTAGTGTATGGCCAGTGTGTGTTGCATTCTGTCATGTCATGTCAACAATAGGATACTGATAAGGTTTATTGCATGTCACATGAAAACTGATAACATGGCATACTTTAGTTCATATTAAATAATAAGGTGATGCATTATTTTGATGGTATCTTGACACAATGGCAAAGTCATGACTCATTGATAGGAAAGTTTGAAAAAAAACGCACCCTTCAGATTTTGTTTGCCGGTCCAGAAACATTCAGACATCAAAGTCAGCATCAACAAAAGATCAGATAAAGTTTGTAGTTTATTACCACTTCCAGCTACATGACTCTCCAATAAATTATGTGAGAAGCTGCATGTATTGTGATGTTTTTCCCCCTGAGAAGGACCAGAAGCTCAGGTATCACTGGTTTGCGCTGGTTATCAGCAGATAACTTTATGATGTCATGTGCAGCTGCCTCAACCATGTGGGTGACATTATTCCATATTTATTGCTGATTTGGGAATCCCATAAACATGCAGTTCCACCTGAGAAATGACGTTGTTTCTACTCTATACTACATGGGCATATACTGGTTAATTGATAGGACAAAGAAAACTCAATTAACATACACCATATTTATGACAAAGTGCCAGCCAGTGTGTGTGTCTACATTATGTCATCTCACATAATATATATGTATAGACTCTGTCCTTCTGCTGGGAAAGCTCCCAGGTGGACTATTGTAACACCTGAGGTGTTAGCACATTACCTCCGCAGTCCAGAGGCTTCCGACACATTAGCAGTTACACCTCAGTAATGTAGCAGACAGCCCCTGTAATCCCAGTCTGATTGCCACTAACCCCCTGGATTATGGCGCCCTCTCTCCTGTTAATTCCGCCTCCTTTGAGGGAAGCACACGTTGCGACAAATTCTGTCGCTGGGCAGCATTAGTTGGTGTTTCGGTGCGGGACGAGGTTGAGGAAGGTGAGCTTACTCGGATCAAACAGCATCAACACCACCGTAGAGATCTGTAAATTCTCCCCCTTGTTGGCTTTATTTCGTTTTAAATTCAAAGTGTTTCTTTGAGATGTTCTTTTTGTGCCTGCCTTCCTCAGTCATACATGCATCTGATACCAACTAGGATAAGCTGTGGTAAACTTTTGGGAGTTGAAATGATGAACTAATACCAGAATAATTTGGACTAAGCCTTTTCCAAGACTACAATTCCCACGAGATCCATCCACCTGACGATGTTCTCTTTTTGTTGTCTCTGTTGTTTGAAAGCATCTTCAACTTTTGATGGCGTACAACTTTTGATGACACGCATCGAGAGCTGTCACTACCAGTGTCATGAGACCATCAGTCAAGTTTTCCTGCTTTGTTGTCCTGATCAAGACGACCTGTGTACATCATCAGTCAGCGGTGAGAAGGAGTGGCACAAGTCACAGTGTCGGTCACTTTGATGTCACCATCGGCCAGTCAACTACATTAAAACCCATCAGCTTTGATGTTCTTCATTAAATAGCAAATAGGTCTATTTGGTTTGATTCAGTCTTCTATAAATCACATTAGTTGTTTGCCACATTATCAGAGTTGATGTGATTCCTCCAGCACCTAGTAGTCAGACCACTGATGACAAACATCACCATTTCTTGGTCTGTCTTTTCTTCTCCCGTCCGTTCTCGCGACAACGTGTTTCATTGAGCGCGAATTAATTCTGATACAGCTACAATGACGGACAATAAACCAGCAGCAAGTGGACGCCGCGTAGGCGACCATTATGTCTAAATGACCCCTGTATTCCTCGTTATTCTGTGGGGTTGGTGTGGGACAATGAGAGAAAGGAGAGAGTACGCTGTGATGCCTGAACTGACATGAAGCTAGTGGCACCTTATCTAGCGGGCTTTTATCCTGTGGTCAGTCGCCATGTAGAATTGTCAGCAAATATCGCAGCGTGCCTCAGTAAGCCTGAAAGATAGCGTCCTCAGCAGGGGCAGTGGGTCATCCTCATAGGAGCCAAGGTCCCAGTCACCCGTAAACTGCTGCATACTCAGGCCCTGTCCCATCGTATTACCAGACTGTTAATAAATTTCAGATACTGATGGTGTTATGGGTTTTGATGAATTGACTGGATATCCATGTTGATCTAGTGAGAACATTTGGAGAGCGGACCGTGGATAACTCGGTCATCAAGTGGTACTGGGGTGGGGGGGAGGGGGTGTAGTGGAGATGGTTTCCATGACGGCTCCACTTGTTCCCCAAGACTCTCCCTTTCTGTGGATTGTTGATGCCCTGTCGAGTCTGAATGGCCGCTTGCCAGCGCCTCACAATCAGCCGCCCTGTCTTGTAGATGTCCCACGTCAAGTGAAGATCGGTTCACATGTTGTCCTGTCGCTTTCAGTACGATGTTCTCTGCAGGGGTATTTTTCTCTGTGTGTGTTTGTCGGGCGGTGCAGCGATTTCTATCAGGGGCTCTGTTGTCACAAGATCACAGACTAGAATTGCTAGATGCTGTGTTTACCTAGGAAAGGTAGTGGCCATTCAAGTGTCAATCACTGATGTATCAAGTTTGCCCCGGGGTCCCTGCATTAGTTTTCCTGTCAGCTAGGACAATAGCGAGCAATCGTAGCATGATGACAGGCCAACTGTACCGTGTCGTACATCCACCGCGCTCTATCAGGTAAATGGCACAAATTAGATGAGGTGCTACTCCTGTGGTGTGTTGGATTCTCCAAGCTTGTCCCAATGATCGCAAGAACACACACACAGTTGAACGTTGACAGGCAGACATCAAGTAGTGTAAGGTCGGGACAGGTCAGGGGTCTCTGTGCCCCGCAGTGATGGGGTTGTAAGGAGTTACACTGGGGACTGACTGGTCAGCAGCATCAATGTGTGGTGGGGGGTCAGACAACCTGTAGAACATACTGAGCTTATCACTGTGTGAGGTTACTGAGGTACTGGTAATTGTAGTGTTAAATGTTGCAGTTCTGTTACTGTCAGTTATGCAGTATGTGTGAAAACTTGTTTGAAACTATTGTCATTACTTCAGTGAAATGTGTGTCAGAGATCATTCAAATACATAAGTTCTCTGTGGTAGAAATGTAAACTCTGATAGATACCCGTCACTGTTCTCTGTCATAGTGTCCCATTTGTACAAGTAATCACTTCATCACTGACCATCTATCAATCTCTCTGACAGAGTTCTATGAGCAACACGGGCAGCAAGTCGATCAAACGTGTCATCGAGATCCTGGAGGCACATGCCGACTCCTGAAAGTGGCGCCACGCGGTGGAGAGTTCTGGCAACTCCCAACTCCACGAAATCCCCTAGTCTCCAGATGGCAGACAGTGGACCACAAACACTGTGCCGGTCTGATGGTGATAGATGTTGTTAGGTCATCAGTTGAGATATCAGTACATATTTCGTCATAATGTACCCATGTAAAGCGGGACCTGGTTCTGTGAGATGAGAGATGCTGTTGATGTGTGTGTGCGACGTCTGTCCGTCTGTCTGGAAGAGTGATTAAACTCTCCAGTATCTGTCTTGTATGTGAGAGTGAAAGTGAGAATTCTGTTACTTTTAAGGAATGAGATCATCTATTGCTTCATTTGTAATAGTATCAAACATTGTCCATTTTAAATATATTTATCATTTTACTATACATCTAGTGTTTTTACAAGTACATGTATACACTGGCACCATGCAGCATGTAACATTAGTTATGATCGTGGATGCTTTGCTGAATTATCATAATGTTCTAAGGTAACAGTAATCAAGGTACATGTAATATTTTGTACTCAAAATTTTATTCATTGAGAATCATCACGAGGTTTGTTTCCTGGTCAATTCACCAAAGTTTTAATGTAATTGTCAACCATTATCAACCATTATAATGGTATTTGCAACTGTATATGTACACATACACAATATGGCTAGTTAACTGCTAATATTGGATGTTTCAATAATGGCATTGATTTAATGTTAATTCTCAGATAATTCACATGTTATATATAACGACTGTATGTAGATTACGTGTATTGCAAATCTGGTATTGCATTTTGTTGTTGACTGTTGAAGTTTGTAGCTAGATAATTATATTGTAATTTATTATTTTGCATTCTGGAAGGAAGAATGCAGTCCAGCCAGGATAGAGGAAGAACTCTGAACAGACAATCGTTATGTACATAAATGTAAGGATCAGTGTCTTTAGCTATCATGTTTGATTAAATGATATGCCAGGCAAAAGGGCATTGTGAGTAAGTAATATGAATATATGAAAAATTATTACATTTTTCTGACATGCGTATTTACTGAACATTTTAGTTGAACATAATATAGAGCTTCAAATATCTAACATCCTGCTGTGAAATAATAGTTTTAATAGCGAGCTTCGTTTTGTTAGCGCTGGCAGTGGTGGTGTGTTGACTCGTGTTGTATTGGTTCTCGCAGTCACTTGTCCGAGCCTGCCCTGGATGGTTTGCGTACCTGGCATGTTATATAGACATTACTGATCACGGCATGTATGTTGACGGTAATTGCATGTAAGACAAATTTTTCACTGATTATGGAATGCCACTTGAAATGGTTATACAGTCAAGTATTTCATAATGTACTACATGTATATGATTATAATTATCAATGGTGGGAAACGTGAATTCCCTATATATTGGAATTTAATTGATGAAATCTATTCGTTGTTATGTTGTGTTGCTATTTGTTTGGGAGCTGTTGGTATGTCCCTTTTATGGATATTATTGCACACACAAGGGTATTTAGTTCTGTGTAATTTTTCCAGCTTGTTAGATATCATTGCTTTTAGCATGTATTTTATGGTTATTACATTGTACGTTTTATTTCTTCAGGTCATGCACATAACAGTCCATCTATTATAATGGGTTGTGTATGTATCAGTTCGCTGTGTGTGGTGGTAGGTTTGTAGATGGGATGTATACTATGGTAGTAGACACACTTCTATATAAAAGGCAGCAGTCAACTTATATGTCCCTTGTCTAGTGTATATTGTCACTTTTATTTAAACAAAGGCTTTCCATATTTATCGGTAACATCGTTTTTCACCTGTCATCTCTATCATTCATCCATTGTGTGTGTGTGTGTATTGATAGTCGTGTAAAATGTATGATGTGAAAGAGAAAATAAAATAGATCTATATGACTTGTGAATTATTTTTCTACCACAGCATGTAATTTGAAGATTGCTTTTGATTCAATTTCGCAGACATGACACAAATTTATAAATTTTTGCCATCATTCACAATACATTCGTCTGTCTAATTGAGAACACTATATTAGGAGAAAGTCTATCCCTTTGTATTCACGTGATGTTAATGTGGATAATGTATTGCTGTCGGCTGATATTTTTACACATTTATAGATCTTGTGATCCAAATTATCTTGGTTATAAATAAATCTAAATTGGTCAATCACAATTTCATCTTCAAATGTTTCTTCGGTTTGGCTTAGTTTGTTTGAGTTATGATGATAAATAAATTATTCCTACATGTCCTTAAGACAGGACATATGATTAGCAAAATGTATTTGCTTGTCAAATTGCTGACATACTAACAAATATAGGAACAAATTTTCTTTTGTCAGGTTGACATAACTGATATCATTATTGCATTCACAGATTTGTTGCAACATTTGGTGTAGAAGTTTATGATGGGAATAAACCTGTCTGATTCTGCCCTAATTAAAAATGCCAAGAAGCCAGACAAGATGTAATCAGCTTTCAGTACAGACCACCCACATCACTAAAAAAGCACGTGCAGGCAGATGTTCTATTACCGTGTAGTATTACGTAACCAAGCATTTGTCCACTAGAATTACTTTTCTAACTTGACAATGATTTATATATAAATTATGTATAGGGATGAAGATAAGGATGAAATATTCCCATTTTGCATTCCCATTTTGCATTCTTTTATGAATAAACCAATATACATTTCACATTTATGAATAAACCAATATCAGAAACCCATAAGAGATCTCTTATGGGTTTCTGCCAATATAGAATAAAAAGTTGGCAATACATGTAATATATTATGGCGAAAAGGAAAATTATATCTAAATGTATATTTCCATCACTTCAAACTTATCCTCGGAGAGCAGGCATCATTTGTACAAGATGTCAGAATTACCACTCAATGTCATCATATGTCAGACTCACCAGTCTCAAGCCAGTCAAGGCCACCCTTTGTCACAAAATGTGAGACTTCAGTCTCAATGTGACCTCGTCACAAAATGTCAGAATCATCAAGCTCCAGGTCATCAATTGTCACAAGATGTCAGAAGCATCAGTCTCAAGGTCACCATATGTCACACAATGTCAGACTCACCAGTCTCAATGTAACCCTTTGTCACAGAAAGTCAGACTTCTCAGTCTCAAAGTCACCTCTTGTCACAAAATGTCACTCACCAGTCTCAAGGTCACACTTTGTCACACAATTTTCGACCACTTAGGAATATAGGCTAACGTTAGATGACCTGCGTATATGAGATATATGTAGCAAAGTAACACGTTTGGTTCGTTTGCATGAATCTAATTGGGCCAAATGTGATAATATTTTGTCAGGAACTGATTTCGACTTCCTTGACATGGAAATGGAGTCTTGGAGTCGCGGTACTACACTGCATACTTACAATATACATGTATTGGCGCCAGTTCCTGCAATATATTAGAAGTAAAGTTCCCGTCACCCTGTATGAACGTTATTAGTCTTATTGCATATCGCTATATTGAACATCGCCTTTTTCACTTCCTGTAGTTTTGGTGATGGTATAATACTCTGGATTATTACGACTCCATTGGTGGTGTTTAAGGTTGTCGCTCAGCTGCGACAGCCTCCAGAGACCCCTAGTGGTCACCGGAGAAATCATGGTCGTGCTGCACGGTTTTCCATTACACGCGGTCGCTGGTGCAAGGTTCAGTGCTTCCCTGATCGCCAAGTAAGATTTATTTGACGTTTATTACAGCTTTAGGTCCACCTTCTGACTCACTTTGTCTCATAATCTTGATTTAGGGGTAACTGCAGTGTTATTTTCAGCGGCGGAGGAGATATTTTGATTAAACTACACGGGAAAAGACACCCCGTGCTGTAAACGCCCCGGCCAGGCATTGTCCCCCATAGACCAACAAAGCAGGGTGATTTTTGCTGTAAAAAACGAGCGCTGGCCGCCCCGAATATATCTCAAAATTTGGCGGCGAGACAGGAAGAACTAGATGGAAACTATAGCCGCATCGAATGTCCATAACAGGCCCCTGGTCTGGTCACCTCGCGCTGGGTCTGGCCGTAAAAATGACAGCGGAATAAGAACTATGGCCCATAGCTTCCATTTGTCTCCAAGTGGAATTTGAAATTTCTGCTTGTTTGCTTGCGGGATCAGGGGCCGTTGTGGAAGTTATGTCCTGGAAGAATTGGTCCTACATCAACGGGATGTGACAGATTACAGTGTGTGAGATGTATCCCGCGAATACCGGTAGTTGCTCCTGATTTTCTTGAGGCAGTAGATTACAGCCCGACTGAAGAGCCGAGACTTCGAGAACGGCTCCATAAATCAACAAGTTATACAGGAGATTAGGCTCGCTTAATAAACAACTCAAAGTGAAACTGAAACTTGTTTATTGCCACTAAAATGATTGCCTCGTACCAGGAAATTAGTTGTCGACAAAAGTCCCCGCCAGAAAGTCCTGTTTCTGGAGTCTGAGGGATCGGTGTGATGTATTTACTGAGCGCTTCTGTGGTTGTACGGTGTGTCGGACTAGGGGTGGTATAAAGTTGGTATTTATGGCCTTGGTACCAGCACAGATCGTAGGTTAACAAGTCCTTGCCCAGCAACAAAGGCATAAATACAAGACTAATGACCATGTATATTTACTTAGCGCCACAGCAAGGCGATCTCCATCATCATAAGGCCTCTGTTGTCTGAATTTATTGCGACACAGTGGGACTCGGGCTTACCGTAATCAATTTTGAAACTGAGTGGAAAACATGTGCATATTTGGTATCATGTTTTCGTTCGCTGGACCCAGTTTTATTAGCGAGGCGGCCAGATAATAATTATATGTGCGGTTACATTTGTCTTCGTAAGGGCCACCCATCATTGCGATTAAATTTCTGCTATGTGCAGTTGACAGAGTGAAGTGCTTGGGGGTAGAGGCCAGGAATGTATGACAGCCTGGCTTGACAAAGCACCTAGTTTACGGTCATTGTATCCAGTCTCACTTCAACATTTATCATGTTGTTATGGCTACTTTCATGTATTCGTTGTCCGCTGAAGTCAAATGATAAAGGACAAGAGGATATACTTTCAAATTTGTCAACCACCCACAGACATTGGGTGTCTGTTGCTTATATTAAGCCATTTGAATGATTAGAGTCAGCACACTGAGGTGTTTTAGAGAATGAACGGTTGTGATAACCCCATAGCAAAAATAGGTGTTTGTGTGTGTGAAAGTTGTTCACCTGGTTATTGTCCACAGACAGATGGGCGACTGACTTACTACTGTTGATTTTACTGCTGTCTATCAACTGTCTTGGCTTTTACAGAAAAAAACATTCAGAGACAGACAATTGACCACCACCTGATTATTTGACAACTGTTAGGAGACAGACAGTTGACCGCCACCTGATTATTTGACAACTGTTTGGAGACAGACAGTTGACCGCCACCTGTTTATTTGACAACTGTTTGGAGACAGACAGTTGACCTCCACCTGATTATTTGAGAACTGTTTAGAGACGGACAGCTGACCTCCACCTGATTATTTGACAACTGTTTAGAGACAGACAGTTGACCTCCACCTGTTCATTTGACAACTGTTTGGAAACAGACAGTTGACCTCCACCTGAATTTTTAACAACTGTTTGGAGACAGACAGTTGACCACCACTGCATTTGACAACTGTTTACACACAGACGTTTGGTATCCTGAACAGTACTGTTTACAGTCGAAAGATCGACCCCCTGACCATGAATATTGTAATCGTTCATCTCCAATGAACAAGTTTAACAGCTGAATAATCTGGCCCATATCGTTTCTGCCATGGCGAGATGACGGTATGCTGTCCTCAGGTTCTCTGACTGACTGATCTGTCAGGAGCCAGGCCCTGTCGAACGATCGACCCTTGTATATAAAATCGAGGAGTAGATGGTAACATTTTTTAACTCGCCCATATGGGCCGATAAGCTATTATCGTGGTTTTTTTTCTCGTCCGTCTGTAAATTTTGACATAATGAATTATCCTGTATTTCGCAGAATATACCTTGCTCTAATATCTAAAGACAAAATGCAAAAATTGGCCTCTGGGGACAGAACACATGCGAATAGAGGCTATGTTATATGGGCATATGAAGGGCACATGATATGGGAATATATGGGCTTATGAAGTCATATATGTTGGACCGTTTGGTGACACTGAAATTGACACCAGACGATTTTTAGTGGTAAACAGACGATTTTGAGAGGTAAACCCCAAGGTCACGTCTGACCTAAGATGTGTAAATTGTCCTCTGTAGACAATATTCTTTTGGACAGATCATATAGGAAGTGATGCAAGATGGATCTTTTGGTTGGACTTGACATCAATATATACCATTTATGTTAGATCTACTGATGAATTTGCTTTGACCTCAGCTAACATTGAGTGGTAAATTTCAAGGTCACGTTTGACCTGAAATCTGTAACTTGGTGATGGTCTACAGATAAAGCGTCTGCCTGCCGATGGAACATTGGTGTTTGATCTTTTGATGAACTTGGAGTTGACCTTGCCTGATGCCAATCAAACACTATAACGCATCACTTTACAATACCTATAGGTGTTGAATAAATATACAGTGTGGTATATTCATGCAAACTCGCACATTTATGAATGTAACACTGATGCTGATTAAAATAACCCGCTGTTGGGAAAAAAACAACAGCTTGCTATTTAAAATTAACAGTAGAGTTACATTCAAATACGCGAGTTTTTATCAATACACCGCCCTGTATATTATTACACATGGAAGTGGTTTTAACATACCAGTGTTTTAAAAGTGTTGCGTTATGGTAATCCCAATGTTTGGTTTTTAGAGTGAACTTTTCTATGACGTAATGCTAAGTATTCACATTTAAATACACTGGAGAATGGACTAATTTGAATAAATATATCCCGTGTGAAAAAATAATATATTGAAGAATATCAAGATATGATGCTATAAAGATGGTTTTAAGAAAATATTCAAGTATGTAGCATCATATCCAAATATATGATAACTGCCGGATCATTGAATGCTTCCAGAATTAATGGGTACGCAGAAAATGTAACTCATGATGATACACTATAGCTTCCGGCACTTCATATACATCTCAAAACACACCTACACTAAAAAACATGATTTTACATTTCCATGTAAATGAAGTCACCAGGTGATTGTTTGGTGAGAAAAGATCGTCATCTTAAGAAATGTTGGCAGACATTCACCCTACTTGATCATAAGGGATTGGTTCTCAGACGATTTTCTAGTATAATTTGCACGGTAAATGTTGGCCTGAGTCCCATTTTGCATGCTTATAAATAGCTTACCAAGTACATCATTCATTGTAATTAGTCTTGTAAATTAGTCCTGTAGTACATGATATATGCCCGTTAGTATCATTCGCCTGTGCAAGTATGCAATAACAATGAGAGTTAATCATTCGCCTAATGCCAGCAGTGGAGACATTCTGAAAAATATCGAAACAACTCCAGAAATCATTATCATTTATTTTCAAATGACCAGATGAATTAGCGCGTGATAAATATCAGTACGCTAGCTGAAAGCGCTACTTGATATACCAGTTAGTCTCCAGGCTGGGCCGGACTTTTATATCACTTTGCCAGCCGAGTTAGTTTATTAATTACGATCTATGTTTGCTTGGGAAGAGACGAGCTAAAAAAAAAAACATCTATGGAGCGTGTTGTAAAGAGATCTTTTGTTTCGGACATCTGTGAAAAACACAGCAGGCCACAGTAATTTAGCAGTAAATCACCCAGTTCATATTTGTGAAGAATAATTGATAAGAGTGAAAGTGTATTTATTTATGATGAATTTGTCAGTATTATCTAATATTATTTCAAAATTCCGGAGTAATGGAATAACAAATGTCAAAGTACAAATTAATGTGTACTGTGAATGTAATATAAGCTGTCATATTAACACTTCGACAATATGATGCCTTAAATTTTCTTAAATCTCGGCATTGGGTATAATTATCAGTGATTCGTGAGTAATCATAACTGCATACGGTAGCGTGCAATACCCCATTCCCTCCGTCGTCATCATCTACATGTATCACCAGCGATACATGTGCAAGTCAATATAATCTTCACATTGAGATCAGGATGCAACATTCTGAACTAAGCCAGAATCCTTGATATCCTCGATACGCCCTGCATGTGCACACATATTTGCAGCATCTTTGGTATAAATATTATGTTTACTTCAATAAAGTTTCCCAGTGATTCGTGAGTAATCATAACTGCATACGGTAGCGTGCAATACCCCATTCCCTCCGTCGTCATCATCTACATGTATCACCAGCGATACATGTGCAAGTCAATATAATCTTCACATTGAGATCAGGATGCAACATTCTGAACTAAGCCAAAATCCTTGATATCCTCGATACGCCCTGCATGTGCACACATATTTGCAGCATCTTTGGTATAAATATTATGTTTACTTCAATAAAGTTTCCCTGTACGATTTGCAGACCGTACACTGCTGTCCCCTGGCAGGTCCGGCAACCCTGGAGGATGAGCCAGACTGTGGCCTGGTGCTGCACGGTGCCTGCTGCCTGCTTGAAGCGTGACCTCCGCCCTCAAGGGGTCACGACCTTTATCGGCACCGAACTGTGCTGGTAGCGGACGGGTGGAGTGATTGATCAGCGCCGCTTTGCCACGCTGAACTGCTGCCTTGTTTAGGGGGTCTGGGTATTGTCTGAGCGATGATGGCTTAATGAAGGCCCCCTTAGGGAAGGAGTTGTTTTCCGTCAAGGAGAGTGGAGCCCCTGTTTCCCTGTCTGGTCGTCCCGCACACGACGGCTCGTTCATCAAGCAGGATTGTTGTGGGTTTTCAAGGGCCCCCATATCCATTCTACCGGCATCAAGCTCTCAATCATTGGCTTTGTAAGTGCTCGGCCCTAAATTTATTGTAAGTGAATCCAGATCACTTGGAGTATATGGATCTCGTTATAAACTGTATCCATCTAGCTCCCGTGAGAATCATCGCCTCCACCATATCAAGTCTGTTTACATGCTATCTTTGATGAGATTACGTGGAACTTTGTGCAGATCTGGACAGCCAGCTGAGAGGGGCCAGATATGACAAACCTACCTACACGTAGCTTTACTTGTGATGTAGGGGTTATCATGCTTTCTGCACGACGCAATCTAGGAACACTAACAGATAACATTGCTTTATTCTTTTCTGCGATGCATGTCAGTCTCGCCGTTTTGAATCAAAGTTTAAAGAAATTCAAATCGACATCAGTCATGGCATGAATGTCAGGCTGTTTATAAAGTAAATACAAATATTTTGCGAGTATTGGGCGTGGTGTTAGATTCCTTCCACTGTGAGTGATAACGTGAAGGTGACTTTTTTGTCCATGATTGGCACAGATGTCCATCACGTGGATGTTCGTGGGTGACTGACTCGTTGTCAGGTAACATCACCGGGAGACGAGAGCCTTTCAGGGGGCCACCGCGTGGTCGTCCGGACAAATTGGTGAATGATATCGTTGAAAGAAGCGTAGATAACAGCAAGGAGTCCCTACCGTGCTGGCATTGACAGCTGCTGAGTGGTGCAAGTCTACAGGGCGCTTCAAAGCCAGGGCGTAGCTGCCTTGCGTGGTCAAATAACGAAACAAAACACGTGGACTGTTTGGTCTGCCAGCTGGACGTCTCTCTGGATCTTATTGACAGTCGCGTAACTCTTCATACATCATATATATGCACGCAATGATGGTAAAACCGGTCAGTGACATATCAATGTCATAAATCAAAAATTCGCGAACTATATCACCAAACATCATTCAGTTTTGGTCAAGAAATGTACATGTATTTGATAACGTACAGCACTTGATAGACCTCTGAGGATTTTTTCATTACTCGGTGCGAGACGAGCGCTATTTGTCAAAGACTCGACTGTTGGCAACGCAACATCGGAATCTTTGATCATTTTTGTTCATTAGCCTCGTTATTTATGGATCTGCGTTAGGGGGCAGTGAAGTTTTTGTGGCAATATTTATGGGGTTCCGTAATAAGTGTTATTAACACCACCTCCGCGGCGAACGACTTGGTCGTATCTTGGAGACCTTCGGTCGTGTTAACTGTCGAACCTCCTGTCATGCTCCATCGTAAATCACGCCTGTGATCTTGCTTTATTCCCCGAATTTTACATTGTACGGTGGCTAATGTAGATAGTTTTTATGTATTTCAGTGTATCCTGTCAGTTTGCTATTACGTGAGTCAGAGTGGGGGCGGTGTTAGTCATAGACCGGATTGGGACATATTACATCAAAATGATAAGGAGAGCTCGTAACTTATGTACAGTAGACCTACCCTAGGAATAAGCAGCTGAGCTTGGCAATGAAATTGTTATTATTGTACTTATCACAAATCAAAGTCGTTATTCATCCCTCGGTTGTTGAAATAAATATTGTTCCCGTGTGTAATTTCAGGGTTAATTACTACTTGTTAATGTTTTGTCACTGGGGGTAATCGATTAAATAGATTAGACTGTTTACCGACATTCGTGACATTTTCCTTATCCAAATTATGTCGTTTCCTCGTTGGGAGCACAGATCCTAATTAAATTATAATTACATGCGATCATTT
Organism: Terebella lapidaria; assembly: GCA_949152475.1. Lineage (NCBI taxonomy): Eukaryota > Metazoa > Annelida > Polychaeta > Terebellida > Terebellidae > Terebella > Terebella lapidaria. Next base: position 79,039,972 of record OX424555.1, read on the forward strand.
ACTCCTAATTGCAGTGTATCCTGACGGAGTCTTGTTGCTGTTAATTTACATTCTATATAGTTTATGTTGATTACGGTGATCATGAATCATGTTAATTGTCAGCCGAGCTTGATGGCTAGTCAATGCTAATGCCATTAGATAACAGTTATTGGTCGACAAGGTACGGTATTATACTTGATTTAATACCTTGAAAGCCTTATTATGGTGATCATTATCATCGGTGACATCAGTTCAACACAGGCGAAACATAACGATTATTTTGTGAGAGACTTCTGGGATACTGATTTATTAGTTAATCATTAGATTGTATGAATACAAGACACCAATCATCAATAGTTATCGCTGCTGCGAACATTTACATAGCATTCACCTTAAAAAAACTACTGGTAGATACAGATGCCTATATTGAGTATCTCCAAAATATATTTTTTGTAATATATATTCGTTTGTTTAGAAAGGTTGCATGTCTGAAATTGCATAAACATCATTTTAGTGTCAGTCGAGTTGTCAATTGGGACCTATTTTGTTGGCAGATGAATATCTAATGGGGCCATGGGCACTCGATCCGTCGATATATCATTGAACTGCCCCCCCCCCCCCAAAAATGACATACGACAAAGGTAATCACTCATTATGCGGGAAGTTGCGTCTCTGGTATTGCCAGGACAAGACAAAGACGGGTTTGACAGCGCCTGCTGATGGATGACATGGCAAAGTGTGCAGGATTTAGTGTGTACCGTCAGTGCAGACGACAGCTTGTATCGTCAGGGAAGGCGACTGCGTGTACCGTCAGGGCAGGCGACTACGTGTACCGTCAGGGAAGGCGACTTCGTGTACCGTCAGGGCAGGCGACTGCGTCTACCGTCAGGGCAGGCGACTACGTGTACCGTCAGGGAAGGCGACTTCGTGTACCGTCAGGGCAGGCGACTGCGTGTACCGTCAGGGCAGGCGACTGCGTGTACCGTCAGGGCAGGCGACTACGTGTACCGTCAGGGAAGGCGACTTCGTGTACCGTCAGGGCAGGCGACTGCGTGTACCGTCAGGGAAGGCGACTGCGTGTACCGTCAGGGCAGACGACTGCGTGTACCGTCAGGGCAGGCGACTGCGTGTACCGTCAGGGAAGGCGACTGCGTGTACCGTCAGGGAAGGCGACTGCGTGTACCGTCAGGGCAGACGACTGCGTGTACCGTCAGGGCAGGCGACTGCGTGTACCGTCAGTGCAGACGACAGAGTGTACAGACGGCAGAATATAGCCTACCGTCAGAAACAGTGTGCTGATGATGGGAGTTAGGCCTATACTAGACACGTATAGTCAGTCAACTCACCACCATAGAGGGAAACTCTCCGAGTCATCTGCATCCCTCAGATGGCGACCTGAGTGGAAGATGTCCCAGCCGATTTGGTCGTTCATGATAAAATGGTATTGAAGTTATTTTACTTCCCCAAAGTGGTCGCAGTTTTACATTCTCATTAATATTGTACTTTTTAAATATTATAATTATGCTATATATGTATCACTAATGTGTGGATTCAACCATAACACTCAGTGACCGAACATGCATATTCTAGTGCATCATATTCAAGTGTCTTGCACTCTGTGATGCACGATGCGTTTGACGTACACCTTTCTGCTCTGAGATAAATGCCTCCAATGCCACTTGCCGTGCAGACGTGAAGTTTCCGGGGTGCGAACACGTCAACAAACCGACCACGACTTGTGATGCTGTTAGATCTCGGACTCCTGGGTGTGGCTGTGGATGACAGGGAGCTGTCGAGTGGATGTCACCGCGGTATGTGTGTGAAATGGACAACAGAGCACATCTATAGCACCGAAGGACAAATCTTAATGGCCTCAAGTATGAGCTCCAATCAAGTGCAACATCCGTATCATGATCACACGTCGTGGTGTGGGGAGCTTCGTGGCTTCGCAGTTCACTCCTCCTATCCCCTTGAACACTTCTGGAATGCAAACGTTTAGACCCGTTAAACGTCTGCAATTTAATTCCCTATCTACTTGACCTTTCAGAGAAATGTGTTGAAAATTATACAGACATTTACTTATGAAACTAGTAATCTGCGATACGCCCTGAGATGACTTTTTATGTAGGTCGAATATCACCTGAAATCCACCTTACTTGTTTACTGGAAACAGAAGTGTATGTGTCACTTTAATTAATTAACACATTGTGTAGGTGTGGTCTTTGTTGGTGGATATTCCGCAACATTCACGAGCAAACTTACTCCGACTCAACGATCGAGTTCTAAAGGCCGTGAAATTAAATTATTTCATCACAACAATCGAATCAGTCTCCATCTGTTTCGTTGTGTGGAGTTTTCCTTCTGTTTCGATTAAATTAGTCTATTTGAAGGTGGACAAAAAGTCATGGAGCTTTATAATTAAGTGTGTGTGATATGTTTTGATAATATTGATTGCGGCTTATCATCGGTGCTTTGAAAGATTGATGGATGTTTGATAACATACAAATGGTACTCTGTGGCAGCTGTGAGCTCTATACCTATATGCATTATACTGAATAATTCATTGCTCCGATTTTTGCGATCATTCATTCTGGCAAATTTATTTGTAAAAAGTACCTAAGATCACATCAAAATGCCATCGTTCTGGAAAATGTCTAGCAAAAGCCGACAGAGAAACAAAAGCACTGTTCTCGCATTATACTGTCAGTAATACACGTGCAAAATCGTATTTATATGTACATGTAATATTCACTGTTCCTGCATAATGCATTGTGTGTAAAAGAATCCACTTTAGAATAGTCAAATAATCCGGAGTTGAAGAGCTTGCCCTAATTTCCGAAAGTTGATCAGTTATATATAGTTAAATTCAATTATAATGTTTGGCATAGATTTATATTTCTTTATGTGAAATATGGGATTTATATGAAAAATATTGAATAATTACCTAGCCCCTGATATATTCATTTGATTCCATATCCGGTATTTCATTGATATAATTGTCACCTCCAACCCCTATATACATGCAATTCATTGTAACTGGTTCAATTATACATGTATTGCAACCTTATAATGTTCGTATGACTATTGACCAGTCACGCGACTTGTCTCACTGATACTGTAAGAATTCGCCGAAGCTGTACGTTGTTAATCTGCTTGGTTCTTTGTATACATATAGTTCGGTATCTCATGCAGTTGTGGTTATTGACGGCGGGGACGTCGGCATGCAACGATTTTAACACGAATCAACAAAGATTTGCAACAGGCATGACCGTGAAGTACAGCGATATGCACTGACCTATAGAGCGAATTATTTAGAAATACAAAGTATAAGATGCAGATACAAGGACAAATCAGAAAACAATCAGATTATTAATGACAATGCAAATGTGAGATGATCAACAACAATACCAGTCCGTATGAACATCAGACATCTTATAGGGATCTGTTTTATGATCTTTCTTTGTATAACTTCTATTCGCTATAATTCCCCGGCCGCCGCCGTTTCGTCGCCGTCATCCATCGTTACAGTGAGACCGGGGCCTAACTTTTCACCAAACTTTGAACAGTCACTGAAATGATGGACGCCGGTTGTACATAGTGATAATGCCTGATGTTATATTGCTGTATTGTTGTAGGTCACTTGTGTTGATTGATGAAGCCTTCAAGTCAATATCAATATAAAACAGCGAGTGCTTCTCAGTGAAAACATTTCTGTTCCCTCTTCAAGTAGCTGCCATTAAAATGATGAATTAACCCTATTATCTGAACTAAATTATCGAGCTAATAAACCGAGATCGCGAATTACTTTGGGCCACATGGAGAGGTTCTCACGAAAAAGAATATATAGGTACGCGAATTATGCAATGTAGATATTACATTATATACCCATACATGGGTGATGGCTGAAAAGTATGGAAATGACAAAAAACCTGCAGTGGCAGCCATTATGTCTTTTGAATATCGTGTATTAGGTTAACATTCAGGCTATATTTGCACATGTAAAAGTTTACAAAGTTGGTACAACAGTTAGGAAGCTAAATAATGCAAATATTATTCACGTGGAAACATGTCATTTATGGTACGTCAAGGACTGACGCGATGATTATGAAGCCATAAAGCCATGTATTGTAAGAGCAGTCACATGGTTGTGTTCAATGCGTCATAACTGTTTATGCCAGGCCCGGTTCATTATTTACATTGATATGAAATCTACATAATTTCATCATTCCATTGTGCATCAGCCTGATGCGGTGATGAGCACACACATGTACGAGTCTGGGGGGTAAAAACGTCAAGTTACGACTCGGATAGACGTAAATGATTATGATGACATGGCCGACTAATGCTTCATAAAGGTTGTCCCGGTCTGGCTGACTTACATCGTTCTCGCCAGGCCTTCTTCCCTGGTGATTGATTGCACAACTCAGTTAAAACCCCAATTCCCCTGTGTCCCCTTTCTTGTCGTGTTCTCATGAAAAATGAACAAGTCATTATTTCTGGCAATAACTATGCACACGGGGGGTTTCCCGGGTGGGTATATCGTCGCAAATATCTGTTTGTCAGGCGTTTAGACGAACTGATCAAAGTAAATGTGAAGTAAAACAAAGCTATTGTTCCGTCTTATCCATCATCATTAATATGGACCTCAAGTCGAGTTATTACATTTCATACAAACATTATGCAAACATTACATCGTCGAATTATACTGAGCCTGGAACTCTTCCCCGGAAGTTAAAATATCCCCGGATGCATTGATTAAATTCATGGCCCGTTATAAGTGTAGCAATGCGTGGCGATTGACGCTGTTTGCTTTTCTTGAGGGACAATAGCTCATACATTAATGGTGAGCATATTTGAATATTTGAGCGGCCCAAATGTCCCGAGTGTGTTGTAAGACAAGACTGTGGAAGGTTTCGTCTTGCCAGTATGTCCCCCATGCTCCGTCCTTCCCAACACCCAACCCTTCCCCAAGGCACCACTCCGCCTGCAAATGAATTACATTTGTAACTCATTGTCTTTGTAATGAACTCGGCCCATTTATCACTTGGATTCCAAATTACAGGTCCTTCTTAGACGAGTTGCCTCGGTGACAGCCAACGACAACTTCATATATTAGATTTGTCACCGTGGGTGCCAGAATTGAAACATCACTCTGCTTCATTTATCATGTTTGGAGCCGCGCAAGGAGACATAAGACGGTGTGATATTGGAGACAGATGATGAGGGGAGACATTTTGACGGAGAGGACGAAGTCTATTGGGGGTCATCCGTCATTCTGATGGGCGTGTTGTCCACTCGTATGCCATTACCCGGGGTCTGGGGTACTGGGCAGACCCCTCCCCGCCCTACAGCACCTCGTCCCCGGCTGCTAGTCATCCCACATCCCACACCAGAATATCAAAAACGGCAGTTCCTTGCCATCTTGATACAAGCCACGTTAGCAGGACAAAGATCTTCTCCTCTTTGCAGACATTCAAATTGTTAATCAATAAAAGATGACGAAGTCTGCTAGATTGTTGCAGCGTTACGTCGCTGCCGTGAACTCAATATACATAAATCAACTCTTTGTTGTCGCATCAGAACACGACGAGAAAGATTTTTATCATCAACATCATTCGTACTCAATCATAAATACCATGACAGGTCAAAATAGATCGCGGTACAGTCCCTCAATGGCAATGTCTGATGCTTTATATTGGTATTTCATCATAATTCATCATATAGATTTCCACAGGCAATGGAGCTGGTCGGAGTCGTATATTGTACGTCATGCTCGCTGATGGTAATACGTCATGTCTCTGATATGTGAATACCCAACAATTTGCACCATGAATATTGTAAATATACAGGTAATACCCCCTATATTTCTGATGTTCGTGTTTCTAGAATATCAATGTTCCTGGTGTTCCTATGTGAAATTCATCTTGTTGTTTTTTCAAAGGGCAGCCCGTGGTAATGAAATAGATTTTATAGGTTTGACCATGCGACTCCTGACAATAATATAATTGGTAAACTGTTGGCAACATAATTGATCACAATTGTACTAGATAACCACTCTTTTGCCATAGGTAATGTGTCAACATGCGAGACCATCTGCTTGGGTTTTCGTTATGATATATATGGGTACAATGCTGTATCCTTGGTCACGTTCACTGAAACACACTGCTGGGTCTTCTACATGTACGATGTGTACTGGACCTTTGTTCGTGTACATGTATAATGTGTACTAGGCCTCTGGTCGTGTACATGTATAATGTGTACTGGGCCTTTGGTCGTGTACATGTACGATGTGTACTGGGTTTTTGGTCGTGTACATGTATAATGTGTACTAGGCCTTTGGTCGTGTACATGTACAATGTGTGCTGAAGCTTTGGTCGTATACATGTATAATGTGTACTAGGCCTCTGGTCGTGTACATGTATAATGTGTACTGGGCCTTTGGTCGTGTACATGTACGATGTGTACTGGGTTTTTGGTCGTGTACATGTATAATGTGTACTAGGACTTTGGTCGTGTACATGTATAATGTGTACTAGGCCTCTGGTCGTGTACATGTATAATGTGTACTGGGCCTTTGGTCGTGTACATGTACGATGTGTACTGGGTTTTTGGTCGTGTACATGTACAATGTATACTGGGCCTTTGGTCGTATACATGTATAATGTGTACTAGGCCTTTGGTCGTGCACATGTACAATGTGTACTAGGCCTTTGGTCGTGCACATGTACAATGTGTACTAGGCCTTTGGTCGTGTACATGTACAATGTGTACTGGGCTTTTGGTCGTGTACATGTACAATGTGTACTGGACCTTTGGTCGTGTACATGTATAATGTGTACTAGGCCTTTGGTCGTGTACATGTATAATGTGTACTGGGCCTTTGGTCGTGTACATGTACGATGTGTACTGGGTTTTTGGTCGTGTACATGTATAATGTGTACTGGGCCTTTGGTCGTGTACATGTACAATGTGTACTAGGCCTTTGGTCGTGTACATGTACAATGTGTACTGGGCCTTTGGTCGTGTACATGTACGATGTGTACTGGGTTTTTGGTCGTGTACATGTACAATGTGTACTGGACCTTTGGTCGTGTACATGTACCATGTGTGCTGAACCTGTGGTCGTATACATGTATAATGTGTACTAGGCCTTTGGTCGTGCACATGTACAATGTGTACTAGGCCTTTGGTCGTGCACATGTACAATGTGTACTAGGCCTTTGGTCGTGTACATGTACAATGTGTACTAGGCCTTTGGTCGTGTACATGTATAATGTGTACTAGGCCTTTGGTCGTGCACATGTACAATGTGTACTGGACCTTTGGTCGTGTACATGTACAATGTGTACTGGACCTTTGGTCGTGTACATGTATAATGTGTACTAGGCCTTTGGTCGTGTACATGTATAATGTGTACTGGGCCTTTGGTCGTGTACATGTACGATGTGTACTGGGTTTTTGGTCGTGTACATGTACAATGTGTACTAGGCCTTTGGTCGTGTACATGTACAATGTGTACTAGGCCTTTGGTCGTGTACATGTACAATGTGTAATGGATCTTTGGTCGTGTACATGTACAATGTGTACTAGGCCTTTGGTCGTGTACATGTACAATGTGTACTGGGCCTTTGGTCGTGTAAAGGTACAATGTGTGCTGGATCTTTGGTCGTGTACATGTACAATGTGTACTAGGCCTTTGGTCGTGTACACGTACAATGTGTACTAGGCCTTTGGTCGTGTACATGTATTTTGTGTACTGGACCTTTGGTCGTGTACACGTACAATGTGTACTGGGCCTTTGGTCGTGTACATGTACAATGTGTACTGGACTTTTGTTATTGTACACGTACAATGTGTACTGGACCTTTGGTCGCGTACATGTACAATGTGTACTGGACCTTTGGTCGTGTACATGTACAATGTGTACTGGACGTTTGGTCGTGTACACGTACGATATGTACCGATCCACTCTGTGAGTCTGACACCTCCGAGCAGGGAGTAGTTTACGACGTGCGGAGTGTGGCATTAAAACCCCGGTCAAAGCTCGGTTATTGTGTCATAACTAACTGGTCCATTATACGTGATGCTCCGTCAATTAGGGTTAACTCTTGAAGCTAAACATGGCCAAATTTATGAAGTCGGATTTATGAGTCGGGAACATGTTTCGTGCATTTAGAGAATGGCCAGAAGTCGGTGTCGGGGCTGCAGTGACGAGGACCGAGGGAGAGGACCTATCTCCGTGAGTTGTTGGTTATGTGATGACATCATGGCCGCAATGTCTGAAGCCCGTCCTGATTTATGTATGCTTTATTGTCCGTGCTGGACTGTTTGGTATTCAGTCCGCTATCGAGAAGAGCCGTCATTATTTGTTGTTTTTGTTTCTGGCCAGCACCCGCTGATAACCGGTAATGGATCCTGTTAATGCCTCTCGGTCCATGAAATGAACTCAGCTGTACGCGCGGCGGGCGTGCTTGATTGATGGCGCTCGCATATCAACGCTCCAGTTGAGCCGCCGTTCATGATAGGTTTGTTACATTATTACATTTAGTCTGATACCCTGCATATTTTGACGTAAATTCATGTAACTACATCAAAATGAAAATGGATGTAATTTATTTCAGGTGGCTCTCGAATGTTATTATAGTTTGTGGGATATCCTCTAATTTTCGCATTCTTTGTTCGCACTGACATCTATCCACGCACTGGTTCCTGGGAGCGGAGAGTCAAAGTGTTCAAGCCCCGGTCCCACTCTCCCGGTTTCATGCCCGGTCGACTCCCGGATCGCGAACCTGACCCCACCGGGTCTCGTCCGGCCACACCGGGTCTCTACCGGTCCTGAACCGGGCACATCGTGTCTCGACCGGCTACACCGTGTCAATCCAGGTTCCGAACTGGGTCTCGTCCAGGCACTCACGCAAAAAGTGAAACATGTTTCATGTTTTTGGCAAACTACTCCTCAACTGGGGGACCCTCAGAGGGGGTGGGAAATGGACCCCCGAACCGGACGTCACCAGGAATTATCCTGGAGTCATCCGACCACACCAGGTCTCAACCGGGTCTTGACCGGATGAAAAATGGGTGTTTTGCCGGTGAACCAGAAGCAGTCCGGGAGTTGACCGTGTTAACCGGGTGTTGACCTGGACTTAACCTGGAGTAATCTGGGACTTATCCAGGAATGAACTGGGATTGATCCGGGCTCCCAGGTAAAAATTAAATAAAAAAGGCCTTATCCAGCCGAGGCCTTCAACCAGGGGTCGTCCGGGACAGTGGGACTGCAACCCATTTTTCACAACTTTTTATTTTTACTTTTTTCACCCTCTACCGGGTCTTAACCGGCCCAAACCGGGTCAAACAATTCGGGAGTCGTCCGGGTCTCACACCTGCAAAGTGGGACTGTAGCATCAGTTTAGTTGAGTTCTAGTCTGATCTAGTCTGTCAGTGGAGCCGCTGTGGAGCTGCGTGTGTGGGACGGTTATGACGGCTCAAGCTCAGTTCCTGCTGGCCAAGATTTATGTCGTCTGCCCTGGTACTGCTATGACCCCCGCCAGCGGGACACATTTTTCTTGCCTCGGCCTCGCCGCTGTCTGATTCACTCCCTCGCATGTTAATTCCTTGTTTGCTCTGCTCGCTAGCTCGGCGCCGCATTAAACTTTGTCACAGTCGTCACAGATTGACAACTCACAGCAGGAGGCCGCGATGTGATTTGGTCAAACATCTGAAACATTCATCCATCGCCTCGAGCACGGCGGTCAATCAGAACCCCTGCCGGGTGCACACAATGATAGGTGTACGCCCTCCATGCAGAGCGGACTGACCAGCACCGGGGGCCTTGTTCCATTGACACTGACCGATGGTTTTTGTGACAACAAATAATGGGACTAGTTTGGTCGTTGTGCGATGATGTTTTGGAGTTTTCCCAGTAAATTGGACGCGGAAAGTTCCGAACGTGACCGGATGATAGATGGGGGCAAGCTGTGTCATTTATCATCTAATGGCCAGCGCCCTGGTGTCAATTATACCGTGTTCATTTGTGTGTTACATGGAACAAATTTTCGCAGTGACGATGTCTCGTATCAGGACATGATAAAATTAATAACCATTCCCACGAGGACATCACGTGCATATTTTATACATGTATTGTAGTCCTTGACGGGCCCTTTGTAGACAACGGTATCGAAAAACCATTACTTTTCTGTCTGTTACGATAGTATTATTATAGCCAATAGGTTATTATCGGGTTAGTCACCATCAGGCTTATAAAATATTTGAGGGCCCATATGAACAGTTTGTCGACCAAAATCAAGAAATAATTTCATTATTTTATAACAAAAAACAACTGTAGTGAAATTTTTAATGTTTTTTTTTTTAGAACCTAAACTAAATGTATAGCACATAAACTAAATAAAAAGCTGGATGGATAGGACGATACGCGAATCTTTTTTCTTCAAAGCAATTCGATTTAATAATCTTTGTGCCATCAATCAATGAGCACAGCGGTTGTTTTGGTTACTGTCGTCTTCCCGCTGAGAGCTTGCCCGCCTCCATCAGTGTGTGTCCCGCCCACCATGACCCCTGACCCCTGGCCCGGGTAAGACTCGTCCAACTCCCAATCACTAGGCCCAGAACAGCCGTGTCCAGTGGGGGCCCGTCCATATGGTCAGACAGTCAGGGGGCTTGCCCAGCTCGTCCGTTTTCAAGTTTTATCTGGGTCAGCGAAGGTCTGACCTCTGTGTCGTGATGAGGGCAAATGTTACCGCCCTCAGTAGCTATGGACTGACCGCTGTCAATCCTATAGCGGGTCCAAGGTCAAATGTCGCAGGAGCGTAACAAAACGACACCATTCAAAGATAATGACTGATGACTTGAGTGGGTCATATGTCGTGACTCCAGTGTTGGTTTGTGAAATCCAGCTCGGAGGACATCAATTAAAGTGCGAACGTGCAAAATTGACATCACTGTGTGGACACAATTAATTATATTATTCAATGGAAATTTGTGAGTGAAATTATACAATTTCAATAATCAAGTTGTAATTGACCAGCCCTCCTTCAAACCAGCCATCCAATCATGTAAAGCCGCTTTACTGTTTATTGGGTGTATTCGTCGTGTGAAATCGAGCAATGATCAGGATATATAGGCCTAAAGATTGCAATTCACCACTAAATACCACCAATATATGCAACTTTAGTCTTCGTCGCCGAATCGACTATATTATCGGAATATCTTGAATATTTCAGAAGTAAAATGGTGTATACAGGATAAATTAAGACGTGTCCGTTAATTAGAGAGACTGTGTACCTCTGGTTCTAATGAGTTTTTCTGTTATTCACAATATTTAAAACTGCCACAACATATAAACATATTTTTCCTGTCATTAATCACCTCATCAAGTATAAGCTAGGGGTCAAATCCGGCTCAAGCGAAGTGATTAAATATCGCGGTCTGAAGTGTCTGAGATAAGTTTAGTTGACGTGTTCGACATGATATAACAGATGTTTAATATTACATGAGACGATTAATCAAAGACATAATATGCACACAAGGGCCCGGACTAACACTTTGAGCTTTATTTATGACATAGTTATATCCTGCTCTCGAAAACATGACGCAAACAATAACAAAGGCCATTATGTGTAGATCGCCAGATATGCTGATGTTTTCGTGTAAGTTCTTTGTGTTATTAGCATAGCGTGGGTTGTTTGGATCAACATACATCATTTTAATTAGTACCATGAATATCGATATAAGATGTCCTTTTGAAAGATAGGGGCGAACCTATAAATCAAACAGTTGGTTATTGGCTTTTTACCACTCACGGAACTTTCTTTGGGCTATTCCCAGCACACAACAAAGACCGACCAACATAGCCTATCATTTTATTTCTTGTCACAAGAAATGGATGACTTTAATCATTTCTGATGTAGCCGCAGCCAAATAAATTGTCAAAACTAATATATCTATGTGGAATGATACCCCGTGGCTTGGCAGGCAATTCTTTAATGTATCTCCCTCGGAGCTGACCTGTGAACCCTGTGTTTCCCCGGGACCATTCCAACACGCTGTAAAATGTAAGATGAAATATTATCGCGTCTGCCCCAGTGACTATTTACCATCGAACTGTGTCTAGTGTCGGGGTTTGCATGGTTGCAGAGAGCTGCACAAGTAATAGTTCACGGCGGTGGGGGTTCGTTCGGCAGGGGAGCTCCGGGTGTTATTGAAGGGTCGGGACGGTGTGATTGATGATACAGGCACTGTTGATACTGTCCCCGTCCTTATTGACAAGTACGCCGTTCATTTTCTCATCCATATCTGGCTAATCTGGAACCATTCATTAATCACAAAATAAATAGAATATCTATCATACTGGGTTTTTTCCGTTTATTTCCATTTCCCCAAAACCTCGAGGCGAATATTTTTTCATGATAATTTGGTTGTCTCTGAAAAAAATCCCGTACCCCCTGCCCTGCACCACCTGGCCTAGTGCTACCCCCGAGCATCCACCCCCAGTCCACTCGCGGGGGGTAAGTGTCTGACCCTGAGGCCGTCCATCAGGCGAGCTCCCCCAGTGTCCCGGCCCACGTGGTCCCCGTGTCAGACCCTGGCTTCTCCCCTCGTTCCTGGTACTGACTCTTGAGCTGTTTGCTTTGGCCTCAGGTGATTTGTTCTGACAGCAAAAGTTCGGGAGCTCCGTATCGCTGGGTTGTTTGCAGCTCCAAAAACAGTGTCACTATTTTGGGTAGATGTCTGAAGATACACTCATTTAAACCTGATCTGTGTAAACACATAGCCAGGCCTCGGGCTAGTTACCTCGCTATAAATGCTTGTATCCAGGAACACGCGGTGTTTAGCCAATAAGCTGATTTCTGACCATCCGACGTGATATCTGAACGTCGACTGCCAATCAACCCAACAAGAAACATCTAAACTCAGCTGTGTTTGAAAACTTGCTGCCAAAACTCCTCGATTCCGTGCAAAATGTGTTGATTCTCACCATACGAGTCATATTCAAATGACAAAACAATGGTAACATTTTAAGATTAAAACCAAGAGAAACATAAAACTAACGTTGCATGCATGCTGCATCGATTGAAAATGTAACGTCATTACATGATATTGTAACCCGTTTCCGACACGTCATTTCCGTTGGCCATTTATCAAGGGATCCAGTAACATTCAGGTATGTTAGTTGTCAACATCCGCCGAGGAAATGTCATGTATCGACAGACCAGTCTATGTACGAGGCCCGAGTTCTCCCACGCAACATTCGTGTACTGCGGACCCCTTCCTCACACCGGCCACTTGATGTCAGAGAGGAACACACCGGCGATAAGTAGCCTAGAAATTACACGGCGATAAGATACCTACACCGCTTGTACCTACATCTGTACATTGTAAAGAACATGGTGGGTCGTATTGTCGTCGTCGTTACTTTCTACATTTTTATTTGATACAACAAGAACTCATTTTCAAAAAGAATGGATTGTAAAGCATAATATTTGCAAAAACAACATTGCAAAAGTGAAATAGTAGTTGCTGTGAATGAGAAATAGTGTGCTTCAAAAAACCTTCTTTTGGCGTTAGTGTACTCTGGCCATTGAGTTTACTTTAAACTTATTTTCTGTAATCACGATCGACTGTGGGTGATTTGATGGCTGGTGTGTCTGGTGTTTGGCGGGAGGGTTGTGTGTCGCTGTGGGTCCGTGTCTGACTGTCTCCGCTCCATGTCTCGGTCACAGCGGCCCGGTATCCATCATCCAAGCCCCCCTGATCAAAGCGGCCGAAACCCGCCCGCCCGAGATCACACCGGGCCGCCGAGTCGGGGCCGCCACGCTGCTGAGCACGGGGTTACGCCCCCGTGAATGAGTCTGTCAAATGAAAGCGAATCCTGAGAGATGGGGAGCGGTGAGGGTCGCTGATGAAATCCGTAGTCCATCACCGGCCGAACAATGGACTCCGACATGCTAGAGGCTTGGCAACTGTCATGTGTGGCCCCTCATCATTAACAGTCGCCGATTTTATCGCTTTGACACTTTGGACATCCCTGCATTATATCAAGTTTTTTTTCTCTCTCTGGCTTTGAGCCCCCCGTCCCCGAAAACATCGCAACTTTATTGCTACTACTTTGCCTAAAGTCCCAGGGTTCGGAGACCACACTGAAGTCGAGAACAGTAGGATGCTTTTTGCGACATTTGTAAAACTCAGGCGCCATTTATGCAATAATCTTTCCAGTCGACTTGGCTGCGTTCTGTGGGAGACCGGGCGGTTGAGAGACCTCATGGTTCTGTTGGCGGGCCACGCCAGCCGAGTTATTACCCCCACCCTCCCCTATCTTATCAGGTAGTCCCTGTAATTTACGGGTCCTCGATAGGGACAACCATCTGGAACTTGTGAGTCAAGTCTGGCACTACCAGAACAATATCACTACGAATTCTGTGTTGGTTAATTGAAAGTGAACGCATTAGGGCATGCATGGTTTATGTCCAAATTCACTGGAAATGGCTGAAATGGTGAATGATCGGGATTGTGCGCAGGCCAAACGTGTTCGGAATGTTGACCATGCATGTGGACATCCAGGCAACACGGTTCACAAACACATTCACATATAAATCACGTAAGAAGTATTTATGACATGATAATACGTAAAAGGGGTATGATGAACAATTTCATCTGTCACGAGGTATTATTGATGACACGGCTTCAGGAAGTCAGTTGTCTCTGCGTGGAGTTAGCTGTTCTAATCTAATCACACACCTCTCACAGAAAGCCACATAATTTACGAGCCACCCTTGGGGGCTACATGCCACTTAAATCACGACAGTATTTAGGGTTTGTACCTTATTTGGTAGGTGTATTTGTGTGCGTGCAAATAATATGACGTTACTAAGTGTGACAAATTTATGACGACAAATTCAAATGATAGCAACAGTGAAATGTCCATGCGAAGGTCACGCCAAATAAATTATTCTCTAAGTCATTATACGAGTGTTAATTGCTGGTTTAGTCTAGGATCTGCGGAACATGTGTAATAAATGTGAATATCCTGTTAGTGTAGATCTTGAAAGGATGTGGGGTCCCAGCTCCAGTATTGTTAGCTGTAGTGGGGAAATAACATGAACGCGAAAAATGACACGTTTTCATTAAATTGGTATTCACGAAAGAGAAATGATTCGTTTTGCCAATAATATTTCTGACATTTAATCTCGCCGCGAATCTGCTAAAGTCAGAGACGTGACGGGAAGTAGACAGTTGCCAGTGTGTTTCAGTTTTCAGTGGTGAGTTGCAGGCGATAGCGCGGTGCTGGTTTCACGGTTGGGTTGCCGTTAGTAATAAGGTGTTTCTGCCGATGTGAACTTTATGAATATCTATCGGACAGCGAGGATAAGATGATCTGGGAGGGAAGATGTCGGACCTGTCAGTCGCTTGGCTGACCGGGGTGTCGGGGTCGTGGACGTGATGGATGATTGTGTTCCATAACACTTGTCAGCGTTATCCATTAAGAGCACCCTCTCCGTGCCTCCCTGACAACGAGAGCTGATCCACGCGGCCGCACCCCTCAGCCGCCAGCCGGGGGATGTTCACGCCGCCAGAAAATGGCGCGCTCACTTAGAAATAAGAAATCAAGAGGGTTCTCTCTGCAACTCTATGGCGAGATGGATGGGGACGGTTCAGACAAGGTTAACACTCCCGTCAACTGCTAAAAGTATCATCTCATCCATTAAAGTTCTGACCATCCACTTTATAGCCTACCCTCCTCGTCATAGCACGGACTTCCAGATCAGCCACCAAAACAAATCGTCAACGACATCGGGGTGGTGCGTTGTTTGGGGGACAGGATTCTCACCTTTAGCGTACGCTCATACTAAGAAGATTATGATATGTTGATGTTAGATCATCCACATGAATCACCCAACTCGTGATGAGACCACCCATCAGTTCGATGACGTCAGAGGTATCGCCTCTATGCAACACTTCAGGCACCACAAGAGTGGCAAGAAGAAAATCAAACCAATCAAACCGTGCCACAAACAGGCCATTTGTTTGGTCTGCAACCCAAGCAGCTTAGATTTATGTTGTTTGTGAAGGATGCAGGCTTCCTTGATCGTGAAAGGTCATTTCTTGAAAAGAAAATACTCCCTGAGAATGTGAGCTTGAGAGGCATTGATGGAGTTGTAGTACTAGAAGCCTTGCTGTCAGATCGGTTTATCATCACTCTGATCGGGTTATCACCATCACTAACAAGCAAATTTGGAAAGCAGCAAAAGGCCAGACGGTTTGGATGGCACCTTATACAGGATTTAAATCAAATATCCGTCTCTTTTTCTCTCACTTTTTTCTCGCGAGAAGAAAGATCGGATCCTGGCTGGTTGTGCCTCGACATAAAGCCAATTGTTTTTGATCAGTAGAGGTGGATCAAACGTCGAGACTTGTCTGTAGTTCTGGTTTTGCTTGATTTGATTGAAATTGAATCTGCCAAGTGTGGGCACTTGCAAGCTGTTTTTTGAGAGAGGGAGTACCAGTCTTGTCTTGTGGGGGCCACGAGAAATCCTAGAGAGTTCTGTCGGAGTTGCCAGGCTCTAGGCCCCATAGAGGGCCTCGTTGTTCACCCCACAGGGAGCACATGGGCCTGAAATGAGTTCTCGCCAGGTCTCAGTGGGTTTTATGTTGTAATTGGCAGCTTCGCGAGTGACAAATGGTGTTGGTGTACGTCTATTTATTCTGAGCTCCATCAGACTTTGGGAACCCCCCACCCGTCCTCTCAGGTGAGCCTGTGGAGCGCACACCCAACCCTCGCACGTAGCAGCCTCCCGTTGACAGGTGATCTTTAACAGCCATCAACTTGTCAGTTCTGACCACATAAATCAAGCAGTGCCTTTGAAGTGACAAGGAGCCCGGCAGTTGTAAACATGTTATCTTCACTACATGACATGCCTAATCAAGCCGGGGCCCTACTGAACAGCCATGAAATAAGGCAGCTGGCCGTGTGGAATAGATGAGTGGGAGGGGGTATGTGGCTTGGAGCTTGTTCTGGCTACTTCCTCCTGCCATGTACAAAATGTTCCCCTGTCAGACTCCTGCATCGTTCCCACATTTTTCTCCCGCTGCTCTCATTGCGGCCAATTTGGTCCGAAGTCCATTCCTCTAGCGCCGTCGGTGGAGATTAAACTGAGTGAAAGCAGTTGGAACTCCACATTTTCATTCTGGATCGTTTGATGTGTGTCTGGATTCATTGGCAATGTCAGTACCACTTCCGACGGCTGTAAATCCACTGGTGTTGTTGTTGATCCATGCCTCTGTACGGCTTCCCCGTGCGCTGGTCCTACTCCTCGCGAACTCCAGCAGAAAATGAGACATCAATTCCGTAAGCGACATCAGGCAGTATGCGGCAAAATACCATAATATCTAGCTATTGAAGTATGGAAGCTTAACTCTATTATCATGATTATCTGCTGTTGTTTGCCCTATC
Source organism: Terebella lapidaria (assembly GCA_949152475.1). Classification (NCBI taxonomy): domain Eukaryota; kingdom Metazoa; phylum Annelida; class Polychaeta; order Terebellida; family Terebellidae; genus Terebella; species Terebella lapidaria. The sequence goes on from OX424555.1 coordinate 79,057,415, forward strand.
AGATGAGGTACATGGCATGTACATGTAGCTTGGCATACAGCCGTGCACGTCACGCATCGAACTTTCAAATCTGCACTCATCGACTTTGAATAGCCAGAAACACCAATCACTCATGTGATAAAGTGTTCAGACAGCGCGCATTAATACACAAAAGGCAAGTTATTGATAATCTGGCTGCCTTATGAAATACGGCAAGGAACGGAAGGCAGTTAGTTTTTGTTCGGAGATACATTTTGATGAAGGCTTTTGATTGATATCACCCGTTATTTATCACTGCCGTGTCATACATTACAGAAGGAATTGGCAGCTTTCATTTTATGACATTTTCTCTTTCAACTGTGGGACTTGCTCCGGCGTCCTGATTGGCCGCGCTGATAAGTGTGATATATGGTTCAAATTTGTGAGCAATAAGGACGGAATGGAGCACGGCAAATGAAGCAGACATTTACAAATCGCTCCAATTTGAAAGCATCTGCCTCGGTCGAGCTTTTAGTCCCGTCACGGGTCGTCCGTCAATGTCCGTTCTTCTATACATAACATGAAATATTGGCCACAGATTTTTCACCTGGGAGACATTTGGGATAAAAACTGCGCACGTTCTGTTCATTCTCATTCGCAGACGAGCCTAAAACTGTGCAAAATTACCAAGTAGATCTACTACAAAGCATTACTAAAATTGTAACTTTTTGGATACAAATGCATCACAAGAGATGTGCCATGGAAGAAGACCCAGTCAGTTAAATATATACATAATGTGTTGAGTTGCCAGGAACTTTGAGTCAATGACAATAAGATGAATTCGTTTGGATATTTCTACTCCAGTTGGCACTCAAGTGATACCATAATTAATAAAACATGTATGATAAATTGCAATAATAAAATCGCATCCAGGGTCATTAATAACAACGACACTTATGTGATAGAGGCCTACATGTGCTGAAATTATAAGTTATTTCCCCCACATGATTATTACGCCTGGAAGTGGCACATAATCCTCCGTTGAGTCGTACTTTTTATGTGGATAGTTTTTGACTTTTTATATCAAATTATAAAACGGAGATAATTTTTTGCGATTCTACGATTCCTCTATATATAATAAACTCTACAGTATAAAACATACTTGGTGATGTTACCTCAATAAATAACGAGAAAAGAATGATAAAGTTACTGAGAAATGCTACAAATAATCTCTTAAGTTTCTCAAGCTGATATCTTATAAGGATCGTGTTTTTGTGAAGTCAATTGATTTTAAGACGGATCAACTTTCCAGACGAGATAGAGCAACCCTCAAGGTCCTGTCAATTCTGCCATTGTAAATGTTTATAAATTGCTCTGTTCTGTCGCGGATATCGGCACGTTATTTGACCATGGAGAAGAGCCCTAGTCGTTATTCCGACGTCAGACGGCCAGATTGGCTCTGGCCTCGATAGCGTATGTCAACTCGGATCTCTTACACCTGTTGCCATCTCAGAGCCCCATCCTTCATCCCCATGGTTACCGCTGACTCTCTGTGTATGTTGTCATGGAAACAGCTCAGCCATCACCTCCTCTGAGTCTGTTGTTCGCCAGGAAACGAGCAAGAGGTCCAAGTACCTCATAATTCATCCTTAAGATGCGGCCTGGCCAAGATGAAGTATACAGACCTCGCTAATAGAAAGTATAATTAAGCTCATAAATCAGTGTCGAAGCCGTGGCAGGCCTCGAGAATGATGACACTTCAGCAAGGACTTATTACAACATGAAGAGAGCCCAACAACATGATCAATGGGCCTACATATTATTCACTTTGCCGGAGCCAGAATGACCGGCCAGGTATCCTTCATGCATTCGTGAGCACCCTCCAGCATATCATATAACAGACTGATCAGAAACTCAACAACAGCCGAGGGACACTGGACAGGGGGAAGGGGGCTTGTCGGCCGGACCCGACCCTCTCCCACGACTCGGGAAACTGAAAGTTCCGCTCGTGCTGTTTTCCGCTAGAAAGTAAACGACATTCTCATAAACATTGGTCTATCTTCAGAAATTAGCCGCGTTTCGCTTTCCCTTGGACATCACGAATAGATGAGAAGTGCTTGGAGATGATAGATGGTGCACAGGTGACACAAATATGGGTAGAAATGAAGATTTATGAAGAAAAAACGTAACTTCAAACGACTGGATGTTGATTGAACGTAGCGGGCCTTTCTTCCAGTAGGTTTTTTCTGGGTTCAGTATCTGACCCGCCATGGCTATGTGTGGGTCCGTACATCATACATTTGTCAGTTATTTCTGCTCTCTGGACAGACCACTTTTAACTGATAATTAGTGTAACTTAGTCCACGTTAATCAATCAATCATGAGGTAAAATGGCAGTTATGCTTGGTTAAGTTAGACAGGCGTGCGCACCCACATGTGCCATTAGGCCAAAATGAAATGTGTACTCGAAATGATTTATGTCATTGCGTGTTGCGGGGTCTTGGGAAAACTAGAGTTCAGGTTGGTCTATGATAGACACTCTTCTGTATTTCTATAAACAATTGATGGAATTGTTCTAGCATGTATTAAATCCAAAGTAGAGTAAACTTTTCCATGATAAAACTAACAAATACTGACTACCTTCTACAGGCGAACTTCTTTTACTACTAGTATCTCGCATTTGTTCAACACTTTGATCATTTGTAATAAACATGTAAAACATAAGCCTAATCTACTGCCTGAATTAATTGCATCCGAACATGAAACAATTGCTTCTAAACATTATTTCATGTGCTATAAATATATTTAAAACATATAAAATTCACATCGAATAGTGGTAAAAAGTGGATAGATTTATACCGCAGTCGAGTTCTAACATTTCACTGAGTTGAAAGACTGCAGAGATGTAACCGGAGCTTTGCCCGTCATGTCTGAGGCTATGTCCATAGATCAGCCAGAGGGAAAGGTAGTAATTTGCAATAAACCATTACCTCCCATCCATAAAGTTGTCTGAAATTTGACCAGGTTATAATTAACCCCTTTCTCGAGCAAGAATAAAATATGGCCCCACCTGGGGTTGGAGTAATGTATTTGTGCAGACCGTCCTTATCGTCCGTGATTAATCGTGAGAGGTGCGGGCCAGCGCAGCCAAGCCCTATAATTTAATACGGTTAGCTTGGTGCGCTATGGGCAATGATAAATGATTCGGGAAATACCGTGGGTATTTGCAATGTTAGCAGTGGGGATGCCTCGGCAATGGATTGCCACTGTATCAAGGGTATGCATGAGAAACGAGTGACCTCCAAACCCATCACATGGGTGGCCCGTAAACCGTCAGTTGTCTTTTGAGTTGGGAGACAAGGAACAGTTGTTTTCATCAGTCGCTGGCACAGGCGCATTGTTGACCTTGCGTAGAGGGCACGATCCTAAATCATCCCGGCTTCTCTCCGCCTTCTCCCGCTGTTGCCGAGCAATTACCGCCTTCACATGGCAGGAATCCTGTGTCTTCTGGTGCTGAGACTCACGACACACCGCCACAAGGACGGGGTAGAGACGCGTGATTTGTGAGATGGTCGAGGGGTGTGGGACGTAATAAGGTGCTCCTCACTCTGCATGCTGTATCATGTCCCGGTTACTGGGCTATGGGCAGGGGGAAGAGAGGTGGGGTACATGGGAAATGTCTCACATCCGAGCAGCGTCTTTAGCACGTCCACAAGTCTTGATATACAAGGGTTCCAGTCGAGTGGCCCACCTGCTGTAAAACACTACGGATACAACCACACGCCTTCCTCTTCAAAAGCACCGCTCTAAGATTTACAGCCTCAAATAAATGGCGAAGATGGTCATTTTACACCATCGGCTCCTAAATAATTCACTCTTCAAATTCACAGGACCCTCCACTGCCCCTTCACGAAAGTTTTATAGCCACCCCAAACCAAACATCAAAGAAACGTCACAAATCACTCGCTGGCTGAAGAAGCCTGGGATGTCAGTTTTACCTTTTAAAGGTTGACGAGAGTCAGGCTTGGCGTAAACAAAGCCAGTGTAATTTACAAGGGCCCGTCAGGTAGGTAAACCCACCCAGGTCTCTCGAGAGGGGAGTTGGCGGCCTTCGGGCTCCGTGAGGCGGCATAAAACTTGCTTCTGACAACCTGGCTCTGATGAAAAATATGCACTGTGCGTATAGAAGGCATGTGTAATGTAAATGCCTGTAGTTATCACGTTATATATGATCCCTTCATGACACCCATCCTCGTGTGACGCTTTAATAAACAACAAGTTTTACCTGTTTGCACGATCATGTCGTGTTTGAACCTCCTTGTTTATTGCAGTGCAAAATGTAGCAGTGGATCGTGAATTCGAGTTTATCGCCTAAATGGCTACTTGTGAGATGTTTTCCTGGGAAACATACCAACATCTAGGCCCATTGATAAATGTAGGCCCTTTACCACAGGTAACTTGAACAATTTATTAATTACCTGCATCCAGCAGTCGACAGGTGTCGCTAGGGAGCATATTATCAGCTATACAAAATGTTCACACCCTATAGCCTATCACAGGTTGCTCTGCATTATAGGCCTAAATAGTGATGCATAATAATCAAGGTACAATAACAACAATCTCCCGACATGAGTATATTGGAACTTTTGGAGGTCGAACTATCAGGTTGTCTGGAACAAAGTGTGACATGAGAATCGTGGAAGAAGAAGAAGGAAGAAGTTGGAAAAAGTGTTGTGATATTTGGGATGTGCCATGTTTTGTTAGATAAAACATTGTTATTGTCGTGATGTTTTTATAGACACGCGCGTCGTGTGTGTGGAGAAGGTGCTATTTTTGTAGCTCACCATGGATCCTCACAAGATTAATGCCAATTCCCAGTCGCAATTTCGCTCGATCAATCTTCCTTGTGGTCCCCTTGTTTGATATAAATGGACAGTGATTCATTAACAGTTGCCAAGAACAGAATGATGCAGTGTGATTTTTCATGCGATCCCTGGTGAATTATGACATTGTGAATGATTGAACGAGTGTTGTTCTGAAGAGCCCCAACATTCATTAATTGTGTATCGCATTAGTCATTATCAGTTAGCAGTTCTGGCACGACACATACATAATGCATGCATAGTTATCCGTGATGTCTGTTGTTATCACACGCTAGTGTATTTGGACAGACTAGCTTCTTTCACCTGGAACCCTTAAAAATTTGAAGGTCAAACAAACATTACCCATGTAAGACCCACGAACTCACTCACACAATTTGCATATAAACTGCTTGACATGTTTCACTCCATAATTTGTGTGTTTCCTTTGTGTGGCTGTCTCGATGATTGGCAGTTCGTCATTGAGCTCAGGAAGCGACCCGGGCACTTGTTCTGTAACCTTTTTGTGTGCTGTATGACAAATGTCATTAGTTACAATGGCGAGCCATTTTTTATGATCTTCATCAGAATTTGTGACAAGTTCATTTGGGCGTGGCGCTGTCGACCGTATTATCACGTATGCACCACGTCATTTGTACCTGGATGTTCTCATGGCTGCCAGACACACAAACGAGAATGTGGGCATGATAATCGAAACTTATATTTTATTGAAACTTTTCCCGGTGTAGCAAAATGTATGGTGCAGTTGATTTGCAGTTGGATTTTTTTTTCTTATGTGGAAAGCATCCCTCAAAATTATGTAACAGAATTGCACCTAACAAGTGACAGCCCAAATTACAAATATTTCATTGATTACAAAAATCTCGCATCTATCGTTCTTGCACCAAGGCCTATGAAGTGGTGGATGCTGGATCACCACCATAAGCTTGATGACCTCGAGCACAGCTGTCCAACATCTGAGATACTTCTGGTCACTGTCAGTGCACTTGTGTCAACGATGATTAATTCAGCGTTCCATAGATAGTGAATGGGCCGAACTTCTGAGGGGTGCGGCCCGTCCATTGATAACACTCGACACCCCAGGCCGGGAGAGATACCACGTGTCCCATGACGGACAAGTGACCAAGACACGTCTGGTCCGTGACAGGCAAGTGACCAAGTAATGGTCGTGTCCGAGCCTCCACTGAGGGGATCGACCATGAGTTTGATCGACCAGCCGATATTCCGCTCACATAGCCTTCCTCCACGTGTTTATACCATGGGGAAGGTAGAGGGCCCCTACCCGGGGGTGGAGGTAACACCCGCCGTCTGACAGTTTCCATGGGATCACTGTCGTCCCCATGGCTTCCTCAACCCGGGGCCTGTCCGGGTCCCAAACCGTCAGATTCCCAGTGCCAAGAATATCAAATCTTGCCGTTATTATTACAGCCACGCTAATCACTTCTGGGGGATTGGTGCAGATTCCGGAAGAGTGCGGGGTGTTGGGAGCAGGATGTGGCCAGCACCACACAGTGCTATGATTGATCAACTGGGTATTTAAATTCTGCGCATTTGCCGTGGTATTGGACTAAAGCCCTCTGATCCTAATGGAGTTTTTGGGAGGAATAATTAGCTGGAGACAAATGGATTATGACTGCAAACAAAGGCTTTTGGGTATTTGCCGACACTGTAGCAGCGCGTGCGCGAAATATGTGATGACACCAGGGGCAAAAGAGACATCCATCTCGAAATATGAATGTTGAACGAAGTGAAATGTGTCATACTCCAATAAAAGAAGTACTACTTTCAGAACACAAACGTACTAGGTGTTGGGAAGACTCTTGAACAACCCATGTGTTTTGTAAGCATGATGCGGGGCGATGTGAATCAGAGAACGAACCATTCCGTACCGTGCTGCCACCTACAACAGGCATCTATAGATTTAGCTATATTCTAATGTACTACGAAGGATTCAGTGCAAATTTAGAAGTTAACATTCTTAGTTGACATAAATTGTAGCAGTTCATCATACATTTCACCTGTGCACAAGTCTCCCGAGTTCACTCGATGTGATAAATAAACACCATGTCCATTCTATCGCCTCAAGCTGCGTGTTCAACCATCTGTGAGATAAAATACTACATCAGCGACGACGAGATCTCTGCTGGCAAATGACCCCGTAATATGGACGTAGCTAAAGGGCAGTAATTCACAAATTATAGACTTCACAATGGGATGCCCACCATTCTTATAAAGTCGACTTGTTGCTCGGCCCATAAATCGTGCTGTTGGATTGACAGATACTCGCGATAGTGAGTTCACTACCATGCAATCAACAGAGAGACTATGGCGTGGGTCCAGAGCGCGGCCAGCCACCTTAGCTCCCCACAGGGATGTGCATTCCTGCCAAGTCCTCAATAAATAATGAACTTTGCACTCTGCACGTGTATAATGGCTTCCATCCTACACAGAACTGTCAGGAACAAGGTAGAATGCATCAAATAATACTGACGTCTTCACGTGATGGATTGGTCACCTAGTCCTCTATAGCAAAAAGCTTCTCTAGTTACTACATATATATGCATGTAACTTACTACAGCACATAAGGGTCTACTAATAGGGTCTACTATCTAGTTAGTTATAATATTCTGTCATATTACCACACGATACGTTCCTATAGCGACCACTAGACGATCACGGATATCGGCAGTTTCCAGTTGGCTGGGGGTCACTTGAGCACCCTTTGCTGTGCTGACCCTACTGTCGTATCATGTGCTGGCCCCTACGCCGTAAATCACAGCACGGGGGCAGCCGGGCGCGAGGCCTCGGACAAAAGTGGACAGGAAATTTACAAGGCTGTGTCAGCGACCCCTGACCCCACGGGAACCTCGCCTCTTTATTCCCGTCCCCGTCGCCGCTCCGCAAGCACTCTAGCATTTCCCGTAATGGCCGCCTTTAATGAACTCGTGTCATCGGACGGCTAATATTGGTATTGTTCCGCTGAATTATGGCCGACCTGGTCACTTTTTCTCATAACGGCAATGCTTGTTGAGAAGGCTTTACTTCATCTGGAAACAATTGGACATTTCTCACTTGTCGAGGGACGGAAATAAAGGGTTGCCCCTTCAACCTGGAAGGTTTAAATTACAAATCCTCGCCACTGTAGCGAACTGGACATTTCTACGATGAATAATGGTTTTACTGTTTTACTTCAATCCCGTTGTACCAGTGGTGCATCGTGCAGAAAACAAAAGGGAGCTTTTGCTTTGGTGCGGTTCTCAATAAATCCGCATATTAAGATTGTGGAGTGTTCTAGAGTGTTGATGATTGGCACTGTGGTCTGCTTCACAATCGTGTATTTGACCTTCTCACTGCCTCGCCTCACACTCAGTTTGTTTTATCTCAAGGTGAGGTCCTCTTTAATATTCGCCAATGGAGCCCTTCTATTGTTTGGATCCGTGCTAAACATCAAAGGCGGCCCAGGTAGTAAGCATTGTTTAGATAATTCAATGGTCTTGAGGACCTGTCTATCTGTCAATGAGAGCGATATGTTAAGGAAGAAAACAATCTGTTGAGAAATCGGAACGGTAGGGGGTCAGTGATGAGAGGTTACACTTTTGGTGGAGGTGAATTCAGAAGACCAACTCGGTGGTCGCCCAATCCCTATCGCTTTCCGAGCTTGGAACCTGACATTGTTGATCTGCGCTCCCTGCTATCCGGCGAATTTATTTTCTGTTTTCGACCTTCGTTTGTATATTTTCCCGACGTTCGTGCCCAAGTAAATCAGACGGAGGTGAAGCGCTATGAGGCACGGCAACAATGTGTTGGCGTCAGGAGGGAGAGGCAGCTAGACGCGAGATCCGTGTAACGATCTGACGGAGAGGTAACACCCTGACAGCCGTGTCCGAGGGCTCGACCAGCAAGGTTTATTTACAGGTATGCTGCTGGCCGCTGGCGAAAACCCCACGCGGAATGCCTGCTCCGGATAGCCCACTGCTCCAAGCTACACATTCCCTCAGGGACTCACGGCCCACAACATGTTCACGTGAGATAAAATCCCACATTAAAAAGTCCCCGTGGGAAATAATAAAATTGATCGACTCGTGGCTGTCTGACTGGCAGCTGCAAAAAAGCAAGCAAGATATCGCCCTCAAGCGCCAGAACTCGCCCCTGACAGCTCGGTGCCCGTACAGCCGACAATAGTGTACACCTGGTCACTGGCTCCGACCTCTCGATCATCCCATACCTTTGATATTGCCTCCAGCATCTCCTATACCTGTCTCCTATGGGTCGTGTTCTGTCAAAAGCTGAGTCATGTATTGCCTGCATGGATCATGCGAAAAGTTGTCATATATGACGCAAGTATGTACATGAACATGCATGTCTATTTAGCTTATAATCGCGTGTTGTGTTCCATGATTTATAAAAACATACATAACTGACCCAGGTAACGAAAATTGAATGTACAAACATGTATGTAAATGAGAAAGAGAATATATGCGCATGTAGGCCTGTATAACACTATTGTGTTCATTATGTGAAAAGGGGATGTATCAGTTTGCCGGCTACCAGATATGGGCGGACGTAGAGATAAACTTATGTATTAGTCTTGTCTGTGGCATGGATTCTAAAGATGTTACGTGCGAGTGACATCTTGTATTGTTTCAGACTAGTTATTTGACTATCGAGTGACTTCTCACCAGGTACATTGCAGTCCCCCCGGTCTATCGAATTACCTCGTATCGTTCACTCGGGCACGACACACATGATACTCTCTGTGGAACCGTTTGTCGGTTGTCACAGACCAGAGCAGCAATCTGTGTCGACTCACACATCCGACTGCAAACAACGACATGCCATGTTTTCTTCTGGAAAGTTAATATAATTCTGATGCATGCGAATGAGACAAAAGTGGATTCTGTACTTGCTAAAAAGGCTCCGGAATTAAATGCCTAATTGCATGTGGAATCGTTCCGCACCATTGCGCAGCGTGCTGCATCTGAGCTATTGCATTGCATAAATTAGCAGTAGTTGTCGGTGTTTCCTTGTGTTGTCTTGCCTGTTTTAATAAAATGAACTTGGATCAATGAAGACAGTGTAAAATGGTCCTAGACATGGAATTTCCCACTTTCTGTTTCCAATACATACATACGACGACCAACGGTGCCACATCTGGCCAGTTGATTTCTGAACTTCATGTGAGTCCAACACTGAAACACATGGATATCATACGAAATACTGGCTAAAATTTAAGTATATCAACCCCTATGTTACCATATTTACTACGTTCCAGAATGAAAGTTTGTCAATTGATATAGGCTCATTTATGTACTATTTTCTTTTGTGTGTGACTGTGGTAGACTAATTTGGACGACGAGCGTAACCTTTGCTCAGAGCATATCAATAACTACAGCATGTGCAAACATTCATCCTGAAATATTGACGTAACGTCCGTTCTGACGTTGTGGCCGACATTTCTTTTCAATCGATCAATTTGTCTCCTCTCGAACGCATTTCTTTGTGGGTTAGGGACTCTGACATTGACGGATAAGAAAACAGATTGAGTTGGGGCTCCGAGTCTTGAGTTGATTCTTCTACCGACACCCCAGCCGCAGTCATGGCGAGAGGAGTGGGGGTGGCTTCCAAAGTAATTGTGTAATCCTACTGGTATCAGCTGAAATATCCATCAAATATTTCTCTGACAACGTGTAACTTTTTGACAGATTGCAAATCAGCACATTTTGATGTTTCCACTGGGTTGGAACAGACGACGGTGGGATCTGAGGGGAATTCGGACATCGATACTCGCCTGGACATGATCCGGATCTGAAAGGGGTTCTGCCGTGTTACCTAGCGAATTCCAGGACAGGGCGATCCATCAAAATTTAATTAAGAGCCTTTCCCCTGGTACTCCGTGGGGGTAACCTACACCGAGGTCGATGGTACGCGGTCGGCCACACATTGGCTCTTCGAGCCTAGCACGGCACCTCCCGTCCAGTGATTTATTTACAAACAGGCCATCCCGGTGATTTACGAGCGGACCCGTGCTCTACCACTCACTCACCCATGGACGATAGAGGTGCAATCAAAACTTGTCAAATAGTAAACAGCTAGAAAGGGCTTCTCAGATGAGATGAGTTCTGATATCAGTCACCCGAGTGACCTTCAGAGGAGGCGTCACTAGCGACTGGCCGTGGATGTGTGTTTTGATCCATCGCCTGCCGAGAGGCGCTGGTGCCTTGATGGGTGATGTACGGCCGCTATGTCGACAGGTCACACGTATTATGTCTCTGCATGAGTGTCGGGGATGCGGGGTCCAGGCGCCTGTACACAACCTTCTCTTCAACTCCTACAGTTTGTCTTCTTACGGGTCCACAGGCTGAAGATTTGACACCAGAAAAATGTTGCTCTGGCATTTTGCTGGTGAGATTTAGGACCGCTTAGCAAGCCCAGGTCCTGTCGTGTTGTAAATTGTGAACAGGAGGGCCAAAAAGTCGCAATTATGCAGCTGGATCTTTATTGATAAATACACCCTAACTCAACCAGTTGGACTTGAGAGCATACATCAGTGAATCCTTGCTCTAGTGGCCATCCACCACCTTGCTGTTAGCCTGGAGCAGGATTTACGGCAGGTTCTCGGTGTAATCTTGCCGTCCCTCTCCCCATAGAACAGACAATCCCGCTGTTGCTTGCGAGGGAATCTCAGAGAGCGCCGAGATATTTATAGTGGGGCGCCCTATGCCACAGCGAATCCCCCAGGAAGAGCTGTTTGATCAAGAGCCCTTGTCATTCGCTAAGCTGTATTTATAGAGTCAGTTGATTTCTGAGCAAGATTCTAATCTCCATGCCTCTATAAATCCGCTGTTGCTGGACCATTACATTGCTGTTTTGCCGCCATTCCAACAAGTTCCTGACTGTGCCATGATTGCTGTACAGCGGCGTGCCGTGTTGAAAGATGCCCCGACCATACTTCCTCCACTGACGGCTTTACTATCCTACCTGTCGATACCTTCATTGTAGGGGTCCTAACGTGGAACGTATGTCCGACAACTGGCGATGGATCGACAGCAAATTACATTCACCGTGATTTGTTTAACCTCATCACCTGGCCAAAATTAACAGACTGATTTGATGCGCAAGTCTGATAGGACAATCAATCCAGGCTAGAGTGTGTCATCACTTCATTCATTGCAGTTCATTAATTATGTGTTTCTTCTGATTACTTCATATACAGTATCCATCTAAACAAACCAAAACATTCCAATGTCGAAGTCACTATCGATGACGATTTTTTCTCATTAGTAATTATTTCATTGGACATCATAGTATTTCTTTCACTTCTATGTAAACTTTTAAAATATAAGAATATGTGTTCATGAATTTCATTACATGGTGTCAGCAGAAATACATAAGAGGTCTTATGTATTTCTGTTGTCAGTGATGTTGTGTCAGTGGCTGTTTGATACGAAGTGAAAATTGCTTGACGAATGGTGATGTTTGGCAGAGTTTACCACAGATAGCAAACTGAAGCGGATGTTTAATGTGATAATATATTTTGGAGGAAATCTGATGGGAAAATATACAGGGGATCATTTAGAGACATTTGTCACTCTTGAATAGTGGCAGCTTTGCCGATAACGTGAGCATTTATCTCCTGATAGACCGGGAATCAAATGAACACTTGTCACAAAACAAAATTAATGATATCGATTTCTAATCAATATACGTCGGAATATGTCGATGCTTGCTCCATCGAACACTCATCATGAATCCATCATTTCTCCGAACGTTATTTGATGATGACTGGTAATGCATCGTATGATAACAGAATATCAAAACACATAAACGTCAGTGAATAAATTAAAATCAATATATCAATCGAGTCTGTGGATTTACGGTCGTGCAAATCACACATTGCCGCAACAGATGAAATGTTTGATGTTTTATGTGAGTGTTGTACGTAAACGCATGCTTCCTTTTTACACCGTTTTCGGGCAATACTTCCCCAGTTGTATTTGTCTTGGTCTGTACAAATAACTATATTAAGGAATGGTCTCACCATCAGTATGATATTGAATGTAGTATCAGTTATATATAGCTGATGGATCCTTCAGGAGCTATTCTAGAGATCAATGTACATGCTGTGATAACTGCTGAGTATCCACGGGTTTTATCTGAGCTTATCAAGTAGCATATCAATTTAGTTAGAGTGATTTCGTGTTGCACTATTAATAAATATGACAGCTCTATAAGTGCCACCAATAAATTAATAATGTGGATAATTAGCAATCGAACCCATGACGTACCAAGATTGATTTGCGGAAAAAAGCCAATCGAGTTGTAGCAAATGATGATGACTAGCCTCAGATCACCTTTGTAAGTATCATAGAAGGTCTTCTACATCTGCAGTGGCCTCTCAAACAGGCCAGACAGATTCTACCAGCTCTCAAACGCACTAAACAGGGACATCTCGCTATGTACATGAATCAATGATGCCATCACTACATTTCAGAAATTCAAACCCATTCCCAAGAAGTAGGACTATAAATTAGTGTTTAAGTATAACCGACGTATATACATTGTGTGAGTGTATCTATAGGTTTTTGGTGTGGGCCTGTCAGTTTAGTCGTGAGAGACGCTCCACGGGTGAGGCTCATCAAGTTGACAAGTGTCTCCATCCGTCAGTTGTGTTATTACCAGGCCACGCTACATATACCAGGGGTCCTCGCGCTATATAGTGCCTCTGTGTGTGTGTGTCGGGGTGGTCGGCCGGTCGGCCGGTCGGTCGTCAAGCGCCTCGTCCATCAACGACAGCGGCGTGACTTTGAAGTCCCCTTCGAGGACCCCGGCCTGTATAAGACCCTGTGATTGAGTGAGGTCGGACACTTCCTGACCCTGTCAAGCGCCGTCGTCGTTCACGTAAGCTTGTGTTTACGCGGGGTTACTCCGGCCCCGGGTCCACGGTCCGAGACAGACAGCTGTGTGTGTACGAGTGGTATATGTGTGTGGGGATGAGGCGGCCCTGGCAGACGGCACGTTGTTTGTCAAAGGCTCTCTGAGTACCTCCCGTCACTCCGAGAGCGTCATGGCAAACGATCAAATCCGATCTTGAGTGATACACTGAAGTCTTTATTGCCCTCTCGCATTCCCATCCTTGACTATATATAACCCGCTGTATTATATTTGCGCATTTGGTTGAGCTCCTCACCAAGTAATGTAATAGTGGCCGTTAAATCGCATCAAGTGTCTTTATATAGGTTCTATATAAGGAACGGCGTTTGTGGCCGATGATCCTCAAGATGACGACCTTGAAAGTGTTTGCCGAAACAACCTGCAAGAATTTGAAGAATGAACCAATAAATCAGATCGTGGCGGCTTCAACATGTAAATGCCCAGGTTTCACGACCGACAAGATATAGTGTGTCATATAATGTACCATAAATAAACCAATCAAAATATCATATATGAACCTAATGAACGTATTCTCTCACATGTATAAAATATATAACTTTTCATGTGATCCCACAAGAAGTATCAATAAAATGCAGATCACGTGCCGAGTGTAGATGTTATTACCATGACACTGAGATGTTTTGAATCAAAATACTTGGATGGAGTCACTTTCTAGTGATTCTTATATGATGCATGTATATATGTCAACGATCGACACCGATATCATATATACAAATCTTGGTTACTAACTATAACTGTATGATCGAATAGTACGTAATATGCTTTTACCAGTACCATAGTTATGTGAATATTACGGAGCATAAATCATATCAACAAACGAAGTGTTAGTATCTATGTCGACACTAATGTGATTCAGATGGCAGCATTTTATATCTGTAATTGTCATCATAATTATAGCGTGCCTTATGGGGATGTAGCCCGATAATGACAATAGGGATAATTACACGAGCTTTCGCTAATATACACATGCCATGATATATTGATTAATTATAATGCACTAGCTAACGGTGTATAATTAACAGTCATAAATTAGGACGCATCACGTCTGCTCTATCGTTAAAACGTGCACATGTGATGGTAAAGAATGTACATTGATATAAATTATACATTTGAAAATTATCAAGGGAAACTATTCAATAGCCAAGAACAAAAAAATCGAAAAACACACGGGGTCTTATCGTATGAGATATTTAGCTTATAGTGTTATCGAACAACTGTATTCATTTTCAGCAGAAACCTATTTCTCTTATGGGTGTCTGCTTTTGCACAAATGTACGCTGTATTTGCAACGACAATGCATTATATGTGCATTATATTATTGAACATATGGATCAATACTGGGAAATATCACAATAAAATATTTTTCAATGAAGATTCAGGAATGGTGGCTTCGTTTTTTCTTCCAAATTTCCACAATAAATATATTCTTTGCATTTGTTTTGGTGGCCGACATAAATTACATGGACGTCATCATAATCGTTATGCCTGATACGTCATGGGGACTATTTCCATAGTAATCTTGTGACTATTAACATGATATTCTTCCTTGTTCACATACATGTAAGTTGTCTATCGGATAATTTATTGTGGTTGTACTTTTGTTTCACACATATAGTCAGGGCCGGATTAGGATGTAATGAGGCCCTAAGCCAAATGAGTAATGGGGGCCCTTTGTATATATGGTAGGGTATGTGACCGAGCGAAGCGAGGGAACCTTGCGGTCTGGGGGTTGAGGGGGCGCCGTAAGCCCCCCGAGAAAATTTTGCTGAATTGAAATCTGTAGGGGCTTTCTGAGGTATACTTTAATACTTGAGTTGCAAGATACACAAAGACAAAAACAAACATTTAATGAATTTTATTAGGCATTTGAACTTCACATCAGTACACTTCGATGTATAAAATACTTAGTGAACACAGTCGTTATTGTCCCATTGTCGTGCGTGTTTCACTTCTTATGCGTTTCAGACTGAAATTGAGCGTGTCTCCTTGTAGGCAGGACATTAATCTAGATATCTATTTCTCAACACAGGAAAGCCTGTTTTTCTATTATATGCCAGAGTTTTCCTAAATCTGTGGAAGCCGTGAAACTGAATGGGGGGGGGGGGGGGGGGGGTAAAACTGCAGCTGCCCTGGAACTTTGGGGCCCCAGGGATTGTAGGGGCATGGAATTGCGTTGCGGGGCCCTTAAAATGCAGGGGCCCACACTAAATGCCCCGGAAGTGTGCGAGCCTCGGATTTGTCAGGACTCAAAAATGTGGCGCCCAGAAAGTGCCAAAGTGGATCTTCACAGCTGTGGGGCCCCAAAACTGCACACATCCAGCCCAAACACCTGTGTATCCAGTATGGGCCACGGCCCACTGCACGCAATGCATTGCGAAGCCCGGTTTCGCAGCACGTTCGCGCAAATAGCGCATGATTGTTGGGGCCTCATGGGGCCCCCAAAACTGTGGGGGCCCTAAGCCATGGCTTATTTGGCTTGGTGGCTAATCCGGCCCTGCATATAGTTTCAGTAAGTTGGCCGGTAGTTCTTGCCTGTTGGATGATAAATTCAAGTATCGTGAAGGTCTAAACAAGGCATCTTTGTTCTATCCTTGAACATAACAATCACATAAAAAGTTGAATTATGAAAACAAAATACAGTTGACAACTATATAGAAGAACATAGTTGAAATGCGAGAAATGGTTGTCTTTTTTGAAATAAAACTTAGCACGTTCGCAAGTGCATGGGAGCATTTAATGCTATCACGTTTGCAAGTATAAAATTATCCCAAGGGCTATATGCTCATGTTAGACATGGAACTTTTTTTGATGCTTTGTCATATGATGTAACTGACTGCATAGTCACGGTACAAACATCAGCTTCATACAAGCATTCGAATTCGGGCATTTGTTTTTACTCCAAAATGGCTTTTTGACCTGTCAAGGTCATCGAAGGTCAAATTCAAGGTCACCACACAAATCGCCAAATATGACTTCCTATTCGAAAGTGCCAATATTTGAGCTATATCTTCAAGAGTTTTGGGAGAACATTTGTGGCTGCTCCCATTATGAAAGAATTTGAATTTTTTTCCAAAGGTTACCCCCCCCCCCCCCCAAAAAAAAAAATGGTCCCAAATGGATAGTAGAAACTTTAAGATTTAGCATTCAAGGTCATCTAAGATCGAGCTCAATGTCATCAAAAAATGTAACATATATATATATGACTTCTTATAAACATATAATACAATCTAAACCTCTAGGTGCTAGCGTTTAATCCTCAGCTGTCAATTTGCACATTCCACTCAATGTTATCCCATGTCAAGCTCAAGGTCATCATCAGTTGTTCCATATACGATTTTCTATATACTCAAACACAAGCTCTATTTACAAGCATTTTGTCTGTAGAAACAACCATTTTGAAACCCAAAAATAGCTATTTTGACCTTTTAAGGTCATCGAAGGTCAAATTCATGGTCACCACACAAATCTTCAGGCGCTCTATCTGTACGGTGGTGGCAGCTCCCATTATGAAGGAAAAAAGTGCTGAAAAGTCCCCAAAAAAATCCCAAAGGGTGAAATTTTTATGCCTAGAAATGGTCTAAAATGGATAGTGATGGGGGCAAAAATGTTTTTTTTCTACCAAACCGTCAAATAATCAAAATGGCCGCCATACGCGGACCGGCGATTCAAGGGCAACAAAAGTTATGCACATCACAAAATAAGGGTCTTATCCATAAGTTAGAAAAGAAGTTATCAGACAGATTTTGAGCAAATTGCCGTCAAAGTCCAAAAATAGTCGTTTTTGTCGATAATGACCGCCATTTTGAAAAAAAAAAAGCAAAAATAAAGAAGTTGAAACCCTGATCTGGAAATATATATATGTATTTTTGGCGCAAAATTTCAGAAAGATTCGATCATAAACCTTAAGAATAAAAATGTGGATGGACGGGCGGCGGACCGTCGACGAATGCAACACCACGCCAATAGGTTATTGGACCATGGGTCCGGTAACCTAAAAACTCAATATGGCCGCCACACACAGCCCAACGATTGAAGATTGACAAAACTGATCAACACATGTCACAAAGGTACATAAGGGGAGCATATATCATGCGTGAATTTATAAAGGTAAGGAACGTATTTTGAGAAAATGGTCATGTCACCTATGGGCTTCTGTAACCAACGAATGTGTGGTTTTCGGGATAAAAGAGCATTTCCTGCCCCGCATTGCTTGTCAATCGCAGGAGAATTCTGACTGCTGGATGTGTGTTGTACGAGGTCTGTGCGACTGGACCAGCTACATCGAGCGACATGTAGGGAAGGGGATTTTCAATCGAGCAGATTAACATCGTCAGATTGGGATAAGACGGAATGAATGGCACGCTGGCTCGGTTGATGGATGTCGGGCTGTCATGGAGCGGCTCCGACTCCAGCAAGCCGACTGACCCGAGATGCCAGCGGTGTTACGCAAACTTCCATAACGGCACGTCGTCCTTGTCCATTATGGATTGCAACTCATTGTTTTAGCATCGCCAGAATTTATTGCCCTGTCAGATGCAGTCTGCTGGCAGCAAATTCAATTTGTGCAGACCGAATTATCATCATGAATTGGAAATTGCGCGGTGTTGTCCGCGAGCCGTCCTGATCCGTTACATTACGGCAGTCTGACGGGGCGCAGTTATGATGCTGGGCATGATCAAATATGATTGATCTGGGCCGGGAAAGATGACGGCTCGAACAATGGGACAGTCACACAGTATTCCCCGATGTATCGGCAGCCATTGGAATCGTTTTGTGGACTAGAGAATGCGCCTACATGATGTATGGTGAACTTCGCTCGTCACATGTCCTGGAGAATAATTCCACACTCCGTGAAGATTCAAGTCGTGTGTCATGTAAATGGCCGCGGATCCCGGCAGATTCAGACGTCTTCGTCCAAACAGCACCACAATCTAGTCGCCGAGATAACGGCGGCAAATTTCGATACATCATTTAAAGTTTGTCACATGGCCGTGCGCAAACCATAGCTTACCTAATCAATTCGATCAATGTAACAGCAATACATCATGTCTTTATCATGAACACACACAGACAAAAATGGTTATTGTCATTTTGTGTATGTATTTATACGTCGATGTTGATGGATGATGCGGCTTTTGTGGATGTTTATGAGCTGATGATGGATGGCATTCTCGCAGGATCTGAAAGATGAATTGACCCAAACTCTTCAGGAAGACATCTCCATACACACCCTGCGCCACGCCGACGACGCCCGTTTAAAATATGACTGGGCTGGAGTGATTAATTACACACACAAAGCTCTGTCTGAACCGACGTCGTCCCCTCGCAGTCACCTCTCTTCCTCTCCTTGCACTCCCTGACAGTCGACTTGTTTAATAACGTCGGTCCTTGGTGTGACCTGTCGTCGCGCATGATTGATCGCAATCACGCAGCTCTAAGGATGTCTTGTTACAAAAGTGCAAAGTTGGACATCACCCAGCGTTGTCTTCTTAAATTTTAATGAGAATCCTGTCATTTTGACTGGAAGCTGTTGAAAATTTGATCAGGCGGTGTCGTCGGTGGCCCTGCAAGGTTAAGGAGTCCGTGTTGAGTTGTCTCCGGGAGCAGTAGATGGCCCCCACAGATGTCTGCCAGCACATCCATTCGCTCTGATGAATGGAGCGCCCGATCGAGTGATGGACAGGGACTGCAGGGACTGCTGGATTATCATCCCATCAAACATCGCACTTGGAAAGTGTACCACAAAAGGGAAACATCGTGTAATGTGTACATCGTATTTACACGATGTCAAAACTGCACATACCTTTACAGATTACATCAAGCATGGCACGGGTGACTGAAATGTCAGAGAGAGGGGAATAACGCCAAGTTTGTGTACTCTTGTCCGTCGTGTAAATTTATCTTAGAGAGAAGATGATTGTTTCAGAACATAACAAAGTATTATATATACAGATGATTACTTATGATAATAACGAAGTGAAAACAGACGATATCCCAAATCTTTACCATCGGTAAAGTTATCATGCAGAGATGTCAGTTTGAAAAAATTCACCTTAATTATTGCCTGTCAGATGCATGTGTTGTTTGATCACAAGTGCAGATGTTGCTAATACACACTTTCTAAGTCGAATCCTTTCTTTGTGTATAATTGAAAATGTTATGAGAATTAATGCATTTTTAAATAACTTGTACGCATGAATATCACGCGTGGTCGATTAACTACCTTCTGTAATCATTGAAATGGTAAACTGTCTCGTTCAGTGACGTGTGTGCACTATATTTTGAATCGACATTGAGGTGTGGAAAAATGCAATTATTTATCGATAAGCACATGTCTATTGTTTGCAAGGACTATTTAGCTAGTGTCTGTTATCACGCTCGATTAGACACAGCTTGACGTCTTGTCTGACAGGATCTTCTGATTTCTGCGTGCTAGATAATGCTATTGTGCACTGACATTTATATTGAAGCATCCTGTTTTGATAGTTGCCAATAATATCTTGCAATATAATGCAAATATTCTGTATGAGATATACACCAGCGCATCTTTGTTGGCATTTCAAGTAGTTCAAATTTTGACACGTAAGACAAATGTAGGATATGGATCAAAGCTGTACAAAATATAGAAATGTAAATGTACTGTAGATATTTCGTTTTTGTTCACAATCATGTCTGGTCACTGGTTGAATTTAAAATGCTCCAAATAATGTATGTTTTTCCATTATCGTGTTTTTTGGTCAGAAATAAATATGTTATGTTGGGAAACATGAGAATGCCGAATTCAATTGAGTCGAATAGTCGAGTACCGGTATTGAATTTTGTGTGTGTCTTCATCCAAACCCAGTTCGTTCCATGGCAAATTTATGAGAAACTCGCAGAAAGTGTAGACTTGATGTTAGTAGCTTGGGGAAGGATAAATTTACGAGCCTCGGACCGAGCGCTTTCCCCAGTTAATATGATTAGCCGACCGGACTTGTGCGGGATTGTGATGTCCTAGCTGATTGAGGTGGTATCTAATCTCTTGATAAGATTTGTCAAAGGCAACTTGGGCGGCTGAGAAATGGGTTTTCGTGCTAGGGAATGGAAGAGAACTCTGCCCTCTATTTGCGATTTGTCAAGCAATGTACACAGTATGGGCGTAATTAAAGGGTGCAACTTCGACATTGACTGTATTAGCAAATCCAGAATTACAGGAACGAATGCCATAAATCATCAGCAACGCTTTGAGAGAGCGACTCGTAATCTGCACTAATGCATGATATATTGCTTCGATCTCGTCGTAATAACGCCTCGTTTTTGTGTTTTTTCTTCTCCTGGCCAAAATCAGCAGTGGGAAAACGCGAACTCCTGGATAAAAGAGAACCGGAAAATACAAATACAGGAATGGTTTCCACGCTGTTCTGTTGAGAAATGCTGCGCCGTGTGTTTGTATGGCCTTGCTGTTAGGACATGGTTGCCATGAACTGCTAGCTGATTCCCACCAGGGTGGCTTGGTCTACAGAATTGAAAAAGAAGGAAACGTTCTGTTATGAATGGATCTGCACTGGGGGTTAAAGACACACATCGGTTGAACATATCGACATTTGTCATTGTTACCACTTGATTAGACTGCTATAATTTGTCATATTTGCAATTAGGAAGATAAGAGTGCTTGTGAGGGACGAAGAGCCCTCCAGTGAGCATGAGTGTCATTTATGATGCTCGCTGCTCAATTCATCTGGTGTGATTTGTGGCCCGGCTGCCTTTGTGGGCGATAAGCTTGACAGTCTACATGACTTACTCCCGATAACTCTATCAGCCGCCCCGACAAATATTATGATATGCCTCCCCTCTGGTCTTTATGAACACACAGGATGGTCATTTATATCGGCGGTCTGTTTCCTCGTTGTCAGTGATTCCCAGGCGTTCCTCTACAGATACCAATGAATTATGACCCTAAATTATTATCCCACGTGTATTTGGATTCGGAGAGGATTCCTTTGATTGATGATAGATTGCAGGTATCCCATGGAATAATTCCTGCAACATTCAATCTTTGCAATGGTCTGTTCATCAGAAATCGTACAATATAACAACACTAACAGTGCAGATTTGTATACAAGCAGATATACCTCGAAGTTTGATTGGTACTTGTGAGTCGAGTTTCTTGGAATATTCTCCACTTCTGGTTCGTATCCTGGTCCACAGAATGTCTCGTTCTCATCTCTGGTTTATCAGTTCAGGATGGTAATTGGACAGATCAAAGTTTCTGCAGGGTTAATGTTAGTGATTTTCGTCCGGATGAACCGAAAAGAACAGGACTAATTTACAATAATGACTCATCATGCTGAAGCTCTACTGATGTGTTGGGGATGTGGGCCAGTATTTGGAAAACTCGACTGGTCGTGAAGTACAAAACACTATACATTACAATATCAACCAGCTATCTTAACAACTGGATAATTGACTGAAAAATAATTGAAGTGACAAACGTTTATGATCATGTATTGACCTTTTGTCTGCTATACCGGGGACTGGAAAACATCGAACGACCAATCAAAGAGATCATCAGTTATTATTATGTTGTCATGTGATATGCTTTGATTTGGTTGTCATGGTCACGACCGCGGTTTGATGTTGGCGGGGTGGGACCTGGTCTGTCTCACCCAGGGCATCGACACTTGGGGAAGCGAGGCCAGACTGGCGGAGGTCATGGTGGAGGTCGAACCCCGGCGGTCCTTACGCCCTCTGAGCCATCAATCTCCCGCTCCCAGGACTGTGTGGGGCGGGGGAGGCCATCTTGGGGCACTGCCCGGGCTTGTCGTACACGTGTTCGCCAGATAGCTAGGCGCGCTGCACCGAAGCACGTGTCTCGGTCCCTTGCGCTCTCTGCACCCGGGTCGGTCCTTGTCTTGGGCGTGGGCTCCTGGAGAGCACGATACGGACCACGAGCACGTGTCCACGCCCCGCCACTCCGAGTCAAGTTTAGTCTCGTTTGGGTGTTTTGCCTGGTCCACAAGACGCTGACTGAGATTGTTTAGAGCGGTTTCAAGTTGTCGTAATCAGTCTGCGAGTCTGGAGTACGTGCTACTATCATGTGTCTACCTCCCGGGGTCTGCTCATTAGGCCTGTCCCGTGGGCTGGGGAGGGCTGCTAGGGTCACTCTGGCCGATGGGAGTACACCGCCTGCTTTATCTCCCTTCACATGCCGAACGATCGCGACTCTTTGATGTGCTATCGACAGAATGTGTTCCTTGTTGATGTAACAAAACGTGGGCTATAGTTGATGTAAAGCGATCCCGGCTTATCTTCTGTGAGAAATGCTAGCCTCTTCATCTGGTGGCTGGCTCTCGGCGTGTGAGAGCGCGTTCAGGCAGGGCGAGGGGCGGCCTGTCTGTCGGGGGACGGGATCCGTCAAGATCCGGATCAGTCTGTCCATCCTCTAGGCCCCTTACCACCGGGATCAACAAGGGACCTGCCATCTTCTTCCCCACCGCTAACAAACGTACACAAACAAATAGACCTTATTTTGCTCCTGAACGATGCCACCGATGTGCCCTTTGGGCCAAAATATGGAATGACATTTGCCCCCGTGCAATTGTTGTCTTAGATATGGTTGTGTACTCTGAAAACAGCGGCTGTCTTGTGTCCTAGGGATCGGTCGTTTATGCCCAGGGGTGGTATCATCTAGATGTTTGCTCCAAGGGGACCCGATGTGTTTCATAAATGTCAAACCTTGTCGGCTGCAGATAACCGACTTCAAAGTAGACGTAAATTGGTCCTAACTAAAATAGGGTACTTAAAGTTTTAAACAAGGCTTGACAGCCAACAGTGGCGTCGGTAAACAACTTGTCAATTAAAACAGAGCTGTGGGAATGAGCGAGTGTACACAAGCCCCTTGTCCATGACAGCTCACTTTATATATCACCGATCCCGCCAGCGCCTCTAGCAGATAACGTGCAGGATATCCCAGTGAAAGCGTCGCATTCTTATAAAATATCTCGCTCTTTTATCGTGTTCTACCACAATCACGCGTCTCGTTATTTACAACTGACCGTGAACATTCGACCCTTGATACAGCGACAGTAAATTCAGTGTGAGTGCGAGATTAATTCAGATAGCACGGATAATGTCAGAGTTCCTGTGGTTAGACCTGGTAGATATTTTCTCATTCCACAGAAATGAATGTCTAGATGACCAAATTCATGCTGATATATTGGAAGTCATAAAGTCTGTACTGTAATATCTGGACCAGTCTGTGATGCAATAACTGGCGTTGGCAACACTACCATCATGTCTGTTTGAACCGACATATACATTCTTCGTCTTGTAACTTGTATATCGAGATAAAATGTGTTACGTATGAGGATACAATGGCTTGTAAATCATGACAAATTCGCCCGCAGATGGGTGATAGGGAGATGTATCAGTTGTCGGGGGCGTAGCGAGAGTGGGTCAGATCTGTCGCCGTGCTGTGTGATTTTCAGACAGATGACACAACTGGCAAAGGCCACCACAAAACGTTCAATCATAACTTTTTCTACTGAGTGGAGGGGTGGGGGGTCACCCACAAAACCGAATATGGTCGCCAACGGAGCTTTATTTTCGTTATTTATGCTCCTATAAACAGAAGTTAAAAAGATCAGATAGCACAGAGGCATGTCACGGGACTGGTGATTTATTTTCTTGTTGTGTAACAAGGGCCGGTCGCCTGGGAAGACAAGGGGGGGGGGGGGGGGCACGTTATTTCCAAGTACCAGGACAAGCCCCCCAGATCGGATCTGACTCACACGATTCTCATGAAAGCAGTCAGCCACTGTGAATATGTTAATTAATATGCTTGTATGATGATGATTAATGGGCCTGTTTTCGACTGATATATATATCATACAATAACAGGATAGCATATCGTTAGTTATTCGTTCAAGCCTGTTGTGGTGGAAACGACAATATGTACCCCCTCCCCACTGTCTCTATGCTACTTCACCGAACAATATACTTATTCCTGAAATAGATATGCATCTATATTTTAGGTTAGAGACAAGTTGTACAGCCTGTATTGGTATAATATAACGATAAAGATATGTCAGTTATAGACATACCGACAACTGAAAGTGATGCACATCAGAATTACATGATTTATTGCAAGCGTATGTCAATTAGCAGTTATAAGTGCTTCCGCGTAACAATAATATATGTAATTGTAAACCAATCCGGAAAATACTTGTCATATGAGTCCCTGGGTGTTGGTATGTCTCATATATCATCGTTAATAATTGTTTTCCTGACAGTTGTCATTATATGAAAATTTGTACCAGAGGTTAATTAGCTGAGCATGCTGATTTGTACCCCAAATATACCATGTTCCACCATGCCCTATTTTTAGTAATTTCCCGATATAATCATCAAAATAACAAAATTATGTTCCTCTGCTAATTAGCGGCGAAATACAAACTTACTGTAATCTAATGAAAGGTTATGGTCAGCCGGGGGTGGGGGGGGGGGGGGGGGGGCGAAGGCGGGAGGGGTGAAAAGCACATGTTTCCCGATACCATTAAGAATACCATTCGTTTCAAAGCTGCTTGACACTTTGATAGGTGAAGACGGATTAAGATGGAAAGTTCCCGGCGGAATGCAGTGGACTGGTAGTCTGGGAGACCCGACTATCTCATCCCCTACACGAATTCACCCGCTCAGGATGAGTGATGGTGCTATGGACGCCGGGGGACGTCTTCAAACGGACCCAGTGTGTGTACAGTCATCGAGACAACAGTCTCTTTGTCTGCTCCAGAACATGTAGCGCATCTCGTTTACCAGTCGACACGCCGAAAGAAATACAGTTGCATCATGATGGATCGCCAGTCCCTATCTGTATTCACACACCGCCAGTTTTGTTATTACACTTCACAACACAATACAGAAGGCTGATTTACGGGGGTATTAATCTATTTTGTTTCTCATATAATTGTCTCTTGATCTACAGGCAAATGAATGTTTACAATAATGACCAGAGCCGCATTCTGTTTCTCGTGAATGTCTCCAAGTTTTTGTTAATCTTTCAGCGGTACAATATTCGCAATCTGAAGATCAATTAGCAGTCAGTAAATTCCGTTTCTGTGTATTTTCAGGCTTTGTACCGAAAGTGACCATTTTCCCATGCACTCGGTGCTAGTATCTTATCAACTGTGGGTGTTGCAACCACGACTTGCATCATTCTTGCAGGGATATTTATGCTAATTTGTTCAGAAAATGATGACTGGTTCACGAGTGTCAATAATTTATGCTCATTTAAAGCTCAAGTTGAAAGGAAATAAAGGAACGGCAATGTCATTTACAGCGGTTTCCACTTACAAAAACTGCACAGTATATCTTATCTTACGGAGAAGGTTCCAGTTTTTACGTCAATATATTAACTGTGTCCTTAGCTCGAGTTCAATTTTCAGTTAAACATACAGACGAGTTAATTGTGCGGCCCTCTAAATTTGAACGATAAAGCAGTCGTTCTTTTATAAGGTATCTCCATCTGGATAAAAATAGCAGAGGAACATCTTTCACTTGAGAGGAGCTGAAGGGTCTGTGTTTTTGAGCAGTGCGAGTTTATGATTTGCCGCCGCCACCCACATAAAGTCGACCGTCTGTGTCGTATGCGAGGGCCTCGATCACAGGAGCCGATGATTACGGTTTTAAACAAAGTGTGGCCCTTCACTCAACAGGGTGATTTATCCGTCAACACGAGGGCATTTGTACAAACAGTTTAGGAAGGATATCGGCTGAAACAGGGCAGACGTAAACTGAACGGTGCTGCAGAAGTGAACCGACTCCATCCCGCCCATCCATCAGCACCGTATTATGTCTGCCAGCCGCCCGATCGTCGGTGACGCTCAACTTGAACAAAGCTCCACATCTTTTTCTCGCTCTCTCCAAGAACTGTTTACAAACAAAAACACACAAGCAACCGAATCAAGTGTCGGTCGAGCAGAAACAGACGGCTGAAGGAATCGAATGATTCCGTTTGGCAAAACGATGACAACGATTCCAGGGCAGTTCGTTATTGATGTCGAGTTTGTAAGCACAGTTCCCCGTGACACCAGGATGTCATTTGAGTCGGTGATGATGATATATGGTGTGACTGGTTCTGTACACGCCTGTGATAACTGTGCTTCTCATGCAACGATATATCGCTCGTCTCTACATGTGTATGCGATAGCTAGCTTTATCGCAGCCTTTTA
Source organism: Terebella lapidaria (assembly GCA_949152475.1). Taxonomy (NCBI): domain Eukaryota; kingdom Metazoa; phylum Annelida; class Polychaeta; order Terebellida; family Terebellidae; genus Terebella; species Terebella lapidaria. Next base: position 79,084,413 of record OX424555.1, read on the forward strand.
TGTCAGGCGATGTCAGCTATATAACAACATGGTGTTGGCAGCCGATGATGGCCTGTGGCTTTGATGTGCGTCTGCCTTCGAACGCCGCTGATTTATTGAAACATGTTGTTTTGATTATCTTCTCGTTGGCTTTTCACTAGCTCTAACTGTCCTGTCAATCATACACCGCGGGAAACCAGGGTGGTACACGCCACATTTGCTGCAGAATAATACTCCCATTTTGCCATCATTATGCATTACTGTCGACATAATCATTGTAGCAAGCCAAGCATACTTCAGAAGTGCCCATCCTGGCCTTATCATAATATAAGTTCATTATATCGGTAACCATTAGCATGTGCTAAAACACCGGGACTCTCGGAAAACCTGTGTGTACCAGACATATGTATGACTTGCTATGTACGAGCCTATTAATTTGATGGATATCACCCGGTGGTCTCAGAGGCATCAGTAACAGCTGTAGGGATACCCACCTCTGTTATGTAAACCTCCACGGTGCTATTTATGTCGAAACTAGTTAGGCATACATCTAGTTCAAACTTCGCCGAGAGTAACTTACACAAAACAATTCCTTCATCCGTGATCGTGTTTCAAGTATATTCTCATTGAGGAGTTTTCATATTGAGTTTTTTTTCACCAGTGTTTAGTTTCTGTCCTGTGAATTGTCACACTGTGAGTAACAAATGCAACAAGAAATATGACATCGTTTACGAAATGAAATACGCAAATGACCTGCGAAGGATGCATATTTGACACAAACCACAGCAGGCAACAACAAACTTGCCAGCTCCTGGCGAGGCAGAACTTGCTGACTCGTTCCATTCCCAGGTGGGATGAGACATGAAATAATATTCATGCTTTACGTAAAGCGTATACTCCTTGAGCGCCTGATGACCTGCTAATGTTACGATCTGAGATGAAAGCCATATTTGTCTGCTGCCGAAGACAAAGAGGCGGTATTTCCGCGCCATTAATTTCCCAGTGTCTTCGGTCTTGGTCCGGTTTTATGGCTGTCCACGTGACGACACTGATGGCTTCTGACAGCCTGGCAAACAATTAAGAATGGGCATTATAATGCCTTGTGACAGGCCCTACTGCACATTGATGTCGTGGTAATTGAAGTTGTCAAAACAATAGTTCTCCAGTCCCCTGTGGAAAGCACCCGTTGGCCAGCTCCAGTGTCGTTTTTACCGTGAAAAGCTCATTACATCAAAGGAATGTCTTGCAGAGGCGAGAGTCGACGTCGACTCGACTCAGGTGTCAAGAACAATTACACCGGGCATCCACCAGGGCAAACTAGATAAAACCAGGGCTTTTAGAAAGCTGTTTCCCCTCGACCTGACAGTAAAAATCCAGCACATAACCTGTGCGACACTTCTCCTCAGCATACTTTGGATGGACCTGAAGTGATGTGACTTTTCAAGGAGTGGTCCCTCCCGGACACCTACACACTGCCTGTACGTGAAGTGAAAAATCTTCACCTTCACAGTCTTTGGGTGAATGTACAAAGACCTAACTAATTAAACGCATTCTAATGCAATATATACGTGGACAGTTCGTATACGTGTCACAAATGTCTGTTGTACAAGTGCACATGGTGTTGGGGGGATTTCAAGAGAACCAAGCTAGGTGTTCTGTGGACTTGTCTGTCACGAGAAAGCATTGGTCCCGGTATGTTCAATATTGGGTGTGTTGAAATGAGATAAATTGAATTGAATGAAGCGTATGATTATGTATGTACCAGCATAAACTCATTAAATGTTTTGTTTGTTTGTGGTAGGTTGTTTTCTGCTGGGTTGAGACATCGATTTCCGAAATATGAAGAATGTGATTCGTACTTCTGGGATCCGTCAACATCACTGCAAGCTTCCCTATAATATTTCTGTTTGGCCACTCGATCGAACATATCATATTGACCTATTACCTGGAGTTAACTCAAGGTGAAACCTATACCGATATACATGGCCTAAAATCATACATGGACGACATTTAGATGTACAAGTCAATGCAACCTGTGAAATGTATATCCCAAGCTGAATCGGTACACCAGTTTCATATGATGATTCTGTGTGGATTATATAGATAGCATACACTTATCTATTCAGAACAACAAAATACACAGCATAAACTGCGAATTTCACGTTAATGTAAATGCCCGAAGAATGGCCAAAATATATGTGTTTTGTGTCAAGAACTCAGGTACCAATGGACGAGGCATTCACCAGGTCTCTGCCAAGCTGTCCAGCTTACTGGGACAGGAGAATGACCGATCAGCCACGAACATGAGAAACTATGATTGCTTTGAAATCAATCTCTCTCCATCTCATGTCTGATCAAGTTCATTCACATGTGCGTAGACAATATTACATCTATCATTGTCGGCTCACGAGACATTGTAAAAAAGTACATCGAAAGTCCAGATAAGTCCATAAGTCCAAAGTCCATACATACATTTCTGAATTGCAAACATTAATACATATCCATGCATTTGAGGTGTTTTGAACCAATTTTCACTTTGTACTATAATATAATGGTTGACAGTGGAGACAATGGAATTCTATCTCGTATATATTATCGTATCCTAAATTGAACTCCTTGCCTGGCAAGAACAGGCAATAAAACTGGAGGAAATGGCCAACAGCCCGGGTAGATGGACCATATGAAGTTCTCGGCTGCCTAGTAAATTGAACACTCTGGGGAGGCGGGGAGTTCGACTACTCGATTTATTCAATAAAACCGATACCGGGAATAGCCGGTGTCGGAAGATTGTAGCATTTGGGAGAACCACAACTTTGTTGATAAGATTCTTGATGGAGTAATTGAAGTGATTTAGCTGAAGACACAAAACACATTTGTCATACAATTGAGAAAAATTTCATCATGTCATGTCATTGTGTCCAGGTCGAGATATATATAATGACAAGGATGTTCATTATGATTTTATCATGTTATATAACAAGTTTTGGTGATCAATTACTGTATAACCATCAGTGTAAAATGATGGCCAAGGAACTGATCACAATCAGTCGGAATGCAACGTAGTACTGTAGTGTCTTTTGACACTAGTAGAATCCATTGTGACTCCACCACATATTACCACATCCACGCAATATGGGGACACGCATCAAGCAAAAATGTTAGATTTTGCCCGAGAGAAAACCACGCATCCCTAAAGCCAATTAAGGCAAAACATATAGCGTCCGTTTGTTACAAGCGGACAACACAATTGGATCTGGGTGTTAATTCAAAGGTTACGACCGACTGTCTGACGGTGCAGGGTTGCAGCTGGCACCACGTGCCTTGCCGGGTTGACGGATCACTGGCAGACACGAGACACAGACCCTCGCGGCCGCCTCAATCACAGACTCGCCCTGTCCGCGCGCAGATGTTCCACATTTGGTGGAGAATCTTGACATTGGAAATCTCTGTACCGTCGCCCGGCAATGTCGCCTCTCCCTTTGTTACACCGGCGATGTAATGAAGTGTCAGCCGAGGATAAAATCAATGTTGTGATGGCTTGTCTCATTTGATTTGTTCATTCGTAATTCATTAGTTAGATGACGCTACCCTGTCATGGGGTTCCATTTCAGAATTTGAGTGATTAGGAAAGTTATTATAGGTGCAATGATAAATTAAGCTAGTTTACACTGATCATATAATACGGTTGTTGATGTAGATACAATAAAAAAAAAAACGACTTTTAAAATAGTCCTGAAATGTTGATAACATCATTTGTATGTCGTGGTGGCCTTTGGTGTGCATTATGTCATCTTTCAAAAGAAATATAAATCACAAGAGCGTACGCACATTGCAGTGCGTTCGTAACACATTCACGTCTAGTACCCCTCAGCCACTTTCTCATTCTGGCCGGGACATGGTTCCCGAGGAATATACGGCCAACCTAGCGCCGTCAATTATAGAGAAAATGGATATTGTCAGCGGTAATGGAGAGGAATTTGATTTAACTAAGAATAGATTAAGATTTAGGGCGCGGCAAATTACGTAGTCCAGCGCCCCGTGAATGGAGCCTCTCCAAAGCGGGATGAACAAATTTAGCGGACCGCGGGTGTAATAGTGTTATGGCTTCTGGAGCCTCCAGACCGAGCCCATACATTTCAATAAGGACCGTTTTCATTGGGAAACTTGACACCCACAGCTTCATCATTCCTGTCGCGGAGATCTATTGGTCATCCCGGCCACCAAGCTGAGCATCTTTATGGATAGAATCCTAGGAAAGCGTCACACGAGATGAAAGGCCGTAGTCTCATAGTTGGAACATTCAATGGTATCGACCTATTTGAAGATTTTAATGATGACAATGGATAACATAATATCAAACAATGGAGTAGAAGCATTAAGCTCGGCCAAGCATTTATGTCTGAGGCCACACTGTCATAGTCAGGGGCAGACAATGTGTAAATATAGTTGCTTCTACTGTACACCATATGAAATTAGTGCACAAGTGCGCAACAACGTATCAAACAACTCAGAACTATACAAGTTATGAGAGTACCATATAGGTCTGCAGTTTGCAATGGTTATATACCAGGACTAAGAAAATTAATTCAGTTGACATTATTCCGGATACACCCGTGGTAACCGCTACCATGACAGCCCACTAAAAAACACCAACATGTACCCAAGAAGATTCACTTATAATTACAGTATAAATTGTCACACAAAGTGTTCAATAGGTTTCCATTGTATTATTGTCTCTCAGACTGGGGCCGCGAAGTCTTGATCTTGAAATATATGGCTTTGCTGCCATTTTGGCGATATCACGAAGTGTGCTTGGCACTGGAAGCTGACAGCGACTGTGTTATCTATCTGTGTGCCCCATTTGTGGTGATGTTCATTCAGCAAGGGACCCGGTGTCGCGAATGGCCATTGCCGAGTGATGGACGGCCCAGCGTGTGGAGGAGTTCGTGCTGGGTATTCGTGGGGCCAAGAGGATGAACCAAAGTAAGCCCTTGAGACCGATGTGGTAGACAGGCCCCATAATTCATCCCACATTTCTGCTAATATACAATGGATAACCCCCGGCCAACTGCTGCTTTAATTTGCATACTGAAATACACAATATTTCACAGAGGTGCAATTTGTCTTCCTTGGGTGTCCATGTTTTAGCCATTGATTGTACCGTCTTTTATCTTTCGTGAAGGAACAAATTCCTTGGAGCCTCCAAATTTGTCATATTTCATAGCGCTATTGTCCCAGAGGATCTACGGGAATAGCAGAGAAATTGTTGCCACGGGCAACCATGGGATGGTGGCGAAACTATCCCTGGCCATTTTGGGTGTTGGGGACATGTGGAGAAGTTTACGCATAGAAGTGTAGGGCACGCTACACTTCTATGGTTTATGTTAGGTAACGCGCATTGTCTATGGAAATATTTTTAGCGATTGGCGAAAGTAAACTAATTCAAGTATCAGTTACTGAAGGAGTAAATCAAACAATCCACATTATTATGCACATAGCTACTATACATCGAAAGTAAAATGTAGCAGAAAATTATATAATGGCATATTGATGGAACTGTGGCGCAAGGTACTCATTGTTCAGAAACAACGTGTAGAAAGTAGTAAGTATGTTATATACTAGCAAAGAGCAATGCGCTACAATTCAACAGCATGTCCTCCTCCTAGCGGGCTGCTTTCTTCAAGTGATATTTGCCATGACGATATAGCAATAGTTGCTCCCGATCAGACACGATGGCAATGGACATCCAAAAACCCGAGGCCGGTTCGTTTAAATCAAGGAGCCTCGGCGGCTACACTCGGAGTCTGGGACCTCACGACTCGGACAGGACCTGTGTACTCCTCCTCTCCTCCGATCAATCTCCCGCAGTCCATCTAATTCCATTGCCAATTCCCCGCGATCCGTCTGCGCTACATCTATTTCTGCTACATTGTGAGAATTAGGCGAGCCCGTAAAATGTGGATTTAGCTGTTTCCGTGTCACTTGACGTGACGGAGCAGGAGCGATCTAGACACTTCCGTGTTTGTTATGTGACATTTAAACCGCTGCTAGGGATATAGCGCCGCCATCAACTCTTCTGTCATTTAATTAGAGGGCTTACACGTATTGTAAAAGAGCTGTATGGTCGCCGTGTTCCTACTCCATTCTGAACAGTTTGATGTGACAGACCAAAAGAACAATTGTCACATACATGACAAAACCAGGATCAACGATGGCAGAAAGTTGGAACTTGAAACATGAAACACTAGACATAAACATGTCATGAAACAAGAAACACTATCATCTAATGTAGGCATAGACATGAACATGTCATTTATCTATTTTTGTTTGTATTGTTTTTGTATGCAAAACAAATCAACTATGACTTTGTGTCAATTTGAAACATTGTTAATTGAATTGTAGCATACGTTCTGTTCACACAGTGTAGCCATCCTGAAGCAAATTAAACTCCGGAATTGAACTTCGGAACATATACCAATTCAAATTTGAGTTGCCCTGGCAAGGTGTTGGTACATGAAACTAGATTCCGCCAGACAAGACGGACCGACGTCGAGACCACAGTTAAGATATTGCCACAAGCCCTGGGCCTTTGAAAGCCATTTATCTCGCTGATATGATCATTTGATTGGTGAGTCCTGCAATCGTCCGTTGGTTCCTCTGACGGGCCGGTCTTAAGTTGGCACCGTTTCCTGCTTTGGTAATGAGACTCTTCTCACCATGGAGACACCACCACTCGGTCCCCGGACCCCTCTCCTTGATCTTTCATGCACTGCTGACTGTGGAGCTTCCTGTACACATTACCAGCCAAACAGGCTTTATTTTTGTCTTTGATTCTTGCTCTCTCGTGCCTCGTAGATCAGGCGATGTCATTATCTTGTGTTCACCCCGGTCGGTCGCGGTGCTCAAGAACGGGCTGTTAAAGGAAGACACCGCGCCAGATGAATGGCCGTGTTGAGACAACGTCCGAGGCTTCAAGATGGTAATATATCTTCGCGGAGATCATGGGAGATCGGGAATTTATGAATGAGTCATCGAGAAAAAAGAGAGAAACAAAGTATAGAAACTTGTTTCCAATCGGTGCTCCAACCTCAGAACTTTGTACATGTACCTGCTTGTCATTGGTTCCATTACATTTGAAACAACTATTATCTTCTATCACCAATTACATACTATGCATTTGTAATTGCTGTCATGAACCCTTTAGCTGCAAGCATGCTAAATATAAGATCAAAATAATGATCATACACATATCCAGTTTCAGCCTTATGTAAAATTCACAATGTAATGCAGGTTAAGTCGCAGAGGAACATCTTTGTTACGTACGCCCTAAGCCTTGTCACCATCAGACTTAATTTGGAGGATGCGACTTGACACGAACATGTCGTAACTTGTTTAACTCATACTTTAATAGAGTTAACACAAATTTAGTGACTGCTTCTTTGAGTAGCTCCCATGTACATTACTCGCTATGTGCACACCAGGGAGAGCTGTCGACAGCTCCTGTTGTTTGCCATTCCCCAAACACCCGAGAAGCATGCTGGGCCCCTTTGGACGTCAGTGCCTATCCGTGAGTAATGCGACATGACGTCCTACATATTACATATAAAAATCTCTTTGACAACATAATCTACTTCCTCTCCCGTTCTGCCATTCTCTGTTGGGATTTCGTATTGTTGTTCTCGCCCGTCTAAGACAGAATGGGCCACGCCGAAAGATGGCAGACTGTAAAGAAAGTCGTAGTTCGTGTAATTTAATCGCCCCAGTCAGTCTATATGGAGAAGCTATTGTACCTAGCGCCTTTTCATCCATGATTACACGTCTCCGGAAATGTGCAAATGCTTTTTGACAAGAGAACATAAGGCCGGGAGGAGAGAGGCCAGGGCAGACGTCGGACGTGAACAGCGGCCCCGTAATGACGGGTAACGTGTCGGTCTCGGACCGCCGTGTATGTGCCAACACGCCTCCATTACCGACCACTATACTCCTTGCGGACTGGCCACGTGTGTTCTCACTGTCAGACTAATCAACTTTAAACGGTTCGGAACGTCGCACAGAAGTTCATGCCTTTCGTAATGGAATTCTGGGGCGTGATTAATATTCCGGCAATGTAAGGGATAGCCCTACAAATTGGTCTTTGGGGTGCTCTAGGGACCAGGGATTTCCTCGGCTTCCGTGTCGTGTCGGCGCGGCAAGGAAGACATTGTCGGTGGCGGCGGCTGGTGTTTTGACAGAGGCACACCCGAATAAAGCTTCCTTCTGTGCGGTTGACGGCCCCTCGAGGATTCTCCACCAGCCTTTAATCCCTGCTTCCTTCAGCCAGAGGCATCATTTCCATGGGACACACGAGACTGATAAAGATTTCGGTCCAAAGTCAAGTAAATCTCACCGCTTCATAATTCTGCGGGCAGAGATGCTCACTTTTGACCCGGGTTTGGGTGGGTGTATTGGGAATACTATTTGCCATCAAAGCTGTATGGAAATTTACATCTGGATTAGACACGTTTGCCACGTGACGCGGTGGTGCCCTTGGTCGGGTTATTGATCCACCGTGTCATCGGGGACAAAGGCGACTGCTAAATATTATCATCTTCGCTTGCCAGGACGTCTAGGAAGATCAGAGGTGACGCAGCCATCGGTTTTAGTTTCGGCTTCTCGTTGGTATGCAGACGGAAACGCAAGTGACACGAGGATGTGTTCCAAGTAAAGTCAACCTCAGAAGGAGAGTTGTAACTCCAAGTCAGGTCATAATACGTGTACTTAACGACCAAAGTCAAGTAGTGTAGTACATAATTTGCCTCACCTTCGTTTTGCAGCAATGAAGTTGTGACTGTTCATTAGTAACTGACTACTGAGCTATACTATACAAATTTCTTGACATTATAGGCCTACACTGTATATCTATAGTAATCGGCAAATAATATACAAACTGCTTTCATTCGCTTTTGCATGTAGCCTCCTCGAATGTTCTCTATCTTTCTTTTGTATTGACATCTTGCCGGAAAGGCAAGTTGTCATTCATCAGTAACTGACTACTGAGCTATACTATAAAAATTTCATGACATTATAGGCCTATATCTATAGTAATCTGCACAAAATCCACAAACTGCTTTCATTTGCCTCTGCATGTAGCCTCCTCGAATGTTCTCTATCTTTCTTTTGTATTGACATCTTGCCGAAAAGAAGCATTTTCAGAATACGAATGATATATCCTCTACAAGTCCAAAAGGGTACAAGAGGAACATATTGCAGCAAATTACACCAGGACTGTGAACAAGAAAGTAAGAGGAAGCGACTTTAATCAGCGCAGCCATCGGCGAGGCTCCGGGATGATCTTGTGACACTTCCATAATGGATTCTGAGGGCCCGTCCGGAGGTCAGGGCGCACCATCAGTCATACCGCACAAATATGTAATGGAATCCGAAAATCAAGTTCTTTGTCATATCAACAATCAATCTCATCTCCTTTGTTGCGTTTGTTACCGGCCACGGAATTGGCTCCGGACGCCTTTTTTCTCCCCAAGAGCGATCTCCGGACAAAAGAAAGCAGGAAGATGGAGAGAGATAAGGGTGGAGTGTCACATACATTTCCATGTAGTGCACTTGCGGATAATGGGCTTGGGACAAGCCACTCAAGACGGAGCGAACTCCGGCCATGGGGGAGCGACCTCACGATTTGTCATAGCCAGCCCGAAATCATATCCATGTCAGCTAAATATTAAGTCTGGGAGAAAACGCATTTCCCCAGGTCCTTCCGACACATCTATTTCATTTTATTGGCCAGCCTTGTGATTACTTCTATTTGCTGGCTCCGCCGAACCAAAAAGATGTGCAATTTGTCACAAGTCCGACGCCCTCTTTTCTCCTCTCTCGCCCACTGTCGACTTAATGCCGTGTTTCCTCGAGATCAAATTATTGCAGAACATGACGCTATGGATTTTTCTATTAAATGTGATCCTATGGATGTTGTTCTTGATCTTTCACAGTGTATTAGGTCGAGCAGCTCTGGGACCTGAGCCTCATAGCTCTCTATGGTAAATGTCTTTGCCGGACACAACAGAAAATTGAAATTTGATAGAAATATAGAAATATGGGGATTGGTGATGAAGTTTGGCCAATCTGGCATTGATCATACTGGGACTGCGGAGAGATCAATACACCAGAAACCTCATCAGAAAACGTCTTCAGTGGGCTGGATCTTGACTTTATATCCCGACTCCCCGCGTCAACCACCAAGTGCTTGCTGATATCAATTAACCGACCGGTCTCAGGCGCGACACAAAAACAGCATTGACGTACCAGACACTAACTTGACGTAATTTAATGTCTTTGCAAATGACTCATATCTGAGATCCCAATTTATGGCTTAGATATTCATGAATGTCGTATTGTGGTTCAAAATTGGTGATTTGCATGTCTCATAAGTAGTTTCCCTGTTGAATAGGGATTGCGGATATGCAAAGCGGACATTCTGTTGCCGACAGTTGAGGGTAGACACAGTGGCTGTGTGGCTCAGGGTATAATGCCCTTCCTGTACAGGTCATTGTGGGCTCGCGTAAGGAGACAGCTCGACAATTGCAGACATGGTATATGTCCGATAAAGTCAGACCAATAGCAGGATTTATTGCACGTTTGCCTGAAGCTCGCAGGAAAATGAACACTAGGTATCGTATTGGGAATGGGACCCCAAATCGAATACATCATGCGATTATGATTCCCGCCTGAAAAGCCAAGGCTTCATATTTTGGGACGGAATCGCCCATAAACGCGAGGTTAAATTCTGATTTAGATCAAGGGACAGTGGCGATATTGTCTTTGGGTAATGGATCGGTTCGCTAAAACAGCCTTTGTCATGTAGACCAAAGGTTCCTATTTAGTGAGTCGAGAGCACAATACACCGATGGCAGATTTATAACAGACTGGGAATCTAAACAGTGACAAGCCAACGCCGAAGCTGATCTCGGTCCCATGGATTCCACTGACGCACAAATTCGGCCAAAGCCTTCTGTCGCTAGTTTCAGATTTATTGCTGAATTCCAGAGCAGTCACGCCGATCTGTCCACGGCGGGGAGATGTCAGGGAAATGCTGAGTAAGACTGGCGAGGCTGGGGCAGTGACGGGCTGGTCCTGGCGGAGGATAACAGATGACCATCGTAGACGTGGTCCTTCATCATCGGACCGAGCCTGACGTACGTGTGTCTGAGAGCGGTCGTCCCAGCACGGTGCTAAGACTGCTAATTACCTCCTAGCCCCGACAACACCGTCACTTAGCAATCCATTGTTATAATATACGACACAGCGGAGATGATACATCTTACCACGTAATCACGGATTTGACGTAAGACTGGACGTGCGTCAATATCCTTACCTAACGTGATACAAAACTTTCTGATACAGTGTCTCTTCCAAGTATGGGGATTGTGGCGATAGTGGTTTGAAAATGTAAAAAAGTAGAAAAATTAGGAATGAAACTCCTTGTCGGCACGTGGCACTTGTGGGCTAATTTCGTTAAATTCCCGACTGGAAGTGTCAGACACCTGTCTCGCCAGCATTACTTATCTAACCATTAATATATATAAGTATGAGCAGCTCTTAGGAACTTTCTCTATGGAACTGATTGGTCGCGGCACGTAGTTCAGAGACGCCTAACATAATTTCGTCGATTGAATGTCTGTGTCATTTTCTTTTCACTTACTCCAAATTTCATGCATTTCTGATTTATCGTCCGTTTCCTTTGGGCCGAGTGTGATCTTTATTGGATGTCACTTTGGAAATTGCACTGTCGAGTCCATGCCAGTACATTGCTAAATCGAAGGCAAATTGCTTTGACATTCAGTAAAAGGAATCCGACATAACCAAGAGGGGATACCCGGGCAGAGAACGCCATGTGTAATTTGGCCTGAAATATATCACATCCCTCATAAATTCATTGGAGCTTTGCGAATTCCATGGACAGATTGATGGCTTTCATAAACATTGAGTGATCGATGTGTCCCCAATGATTAGAGTCCGTCTTAAGGCTACAAATAAGGAGCACTGCTCTATATGGACACAGCTCCAACTGTCAGTCTCCATTCTGCTTGGAGCGCACTCCAAGTACAGGATGATACGCGACGGCACTGTATACTGTATTATCCAGACTCATCTATTTATCTATCTGTGCATGCTCTCAATATTGAAAACAGTTCTCTCTTCATGTACAAGTAGTTGATCATGTCAGAGTTTTGGTATACTACAGTTCATATTCAGTGTCTTGTGAGGTCAGGACGATAATAGGATAACGGACAGCAGAAACATTGTCACCAAATAAAGCTGTTAGTAACTTCACAAGTACTTGACAAGTAACAATGTTATCCTGATGCACACCGCAACCAGCAAACATTGCTTGTCGTGGTGCATTAGGAGCTAATTAATGGCGTTAACAGATCAGAGAGGTGGGGTAGTGTGGAGGCCAAGGATGACCAATCCCTGGACTTGTCTCATCCAATCTGTCAGCTCACGAGTGATCAAAGTATTGCATTGATTCAGTTATTGTCACTTGGTACTTGTGGTTTGTGATGTCCGATCAGGGCTAGTAATTTGTGCCTAATCGGATCTTCCAGCGAGTTTACCTGGCCGCTGGATTGTCATTCGTGACTTGAGGGACGGATCTCGATCGAGAACCACCAGGGGATGGCGCTGCAGTTGCAGGCGTTACTCAACCCCCGGTTGTAAGTCTGCCATCGAGTCCTGCGTCATACGCATCGATCGAGTTCTTGGCCCCCACGAGGATTTTTACCAAACGTGATGCAAATCCACTCATTAGTTGGTGAAATTGTGATCATTAGCCAAATTTGTCTTCCCTGCAGTAACATGCTGGAGTGGCCATGTTTTGATGTTGAGGGTGAGTGCAGAAAAATAGCCCTGCATGGCGCTTGAAGGCATGAAACACGCAGAAGGAAGACACGAGGGGCTATTAAATCATACACGGTCCACTTGAGTCCTGTCCACGGCCGGCCAGTGATGCTGATGGAGGCTCATCAGTGAGTGCCCTCGGGGCCGGGGGCTCGGTGAATCGGCTATAACTGACCACTATTGTCACACTAGCAGTCGGCAATCCCGTGCCCTACAAAGGGCACTAGTGGCTAATTAATCACAACTGCGCCTCGAACTTGTCACCCCTCGGCGTGTGTTTCTGAAGCGGGGAAATCAACACTTGACAGCATAACTCTGTTCGAGTGGCACAAACTGGCCTATTTTGGGCAGAGGTATATGTTTGATGCCGTCCTTATGAACTGACTATAGGGTCGTCCGTGGTACGTTGTCACCTCACGGGTCATTAGACGGGCGTGCTAGGCCTGGTCATGTCAGGGGTCAGTGTCTGGCGACCAGGTCACACCGGGAGGACCACTCCATAACGGTGGATGCACCGAGCAGTGGGTCTATTCATAGAGACATACATGTACAACTCGCGGAACATAGTCAACTCGGGGTATATAATTGGTGCGGAATACAGAGTTTCAGCATAGAATTCTTGTGAAAAAGATGTTCCACCAAGTCTCAGCATCCTAAGTTGACAACGAGATGCGTTGATTGTATTGTATTTGGCTATCAATGGCTGAATGGTATTTGGACTGGGTTCAATTTACATTATGACAGAATATTTCATTTCCCAACTGATAACTGAAGTAGGTCACAACAATAGAATGTATAAGATGTGATTATTTGGGATATGGTTTTAATTTGAAGCTTTGATTGGCGTCTGATAAATTTCCTGTGTTTTCGAGACTTGATCGACCGGCAGAACAAATGCTCAGTTGTATATTCACTACAATATGCGTCACTGACAAAACTTCCATTAAAGACAGGTAAACTTCCCGATTCCATATCAACAGATATATGGTTATTGCGATTCACATCATACTTATACGTACATTAAACAACATAAAACGATAAAGCTGTCTGAAAACGTCCAATGTGCATTGATTTATCACCCTGTGTTATGTGTAATATTGCAAGCCTACTGTACAAATGCCTAATACGATATATGACTATTTGCCTTTGATAATAACGATAAATCTAACCAATCTTCATAAATCAAATTTTCCAGGCCTTTATTCGTTCCCATGAATAATTCAATGAAAGCTGTCGTACATCTATATGCTATATGCTCCAATACTATCCATCAATACCGCATTAAGCTTTGTTCTTTTCGCTTGTGATGGTTTTGCTGAATTTATTGCCGATTGTGATCTCTTGATGGCCATATATCATTACTTTTTGTGACATAATGATATATAAGTCTACTTATGTACAATACACGAAACGTGCTTATTTCGTTAATTGATAAATGCATCGGTTCATCGACATATCATGTCATAAAATTACTATAAATGCACGTGACTCCATGACCACATTAACCTATAACATGTAGTAAAATACGAAAATATCAATACATATTCTAGCTGTTATTTTCATACAGGTGCACATGCTGAATATTGTGAACTTATGATGAAAACAACAATATGCGCATTGGGTATTATGATTTACTGGGAAACCAACATAAGGTACGTGTAACCTACGTATGAAAATACATATACATTGTTTGTATAATCCCACCGATTTCATGATGAGAACTGCATCCCCTAATGATTATATATTCCCTGGACCATTGACACACAACCTTAGATAGTGACTATATATAGTCTGGAAGTTCATTCTTCAATGTCGAAAACGAGACATGAATACATAGTTATTGATCAAATATCTGGACATCATTGGTATGTATAAGTTCTTGTTACAAAGTTTTTGATAGCTTTTGAAAGATTTTTTGTTGTAAACACATTGGAAATTGTAGACATGACTAGATGTGATGACCGGATCCTTACAAACTTTTGAGATATGAATATGTTTTAGATGAAATACGGACCTAGTCAACCAAGTTCAGTACTATTCTATTGTCGCACACAGAACTATTACGGCTCGTAAAAGTGGGCGTGTATCAGTAAATAATCTGCACATCTATCAACTTTGATGTGTCGTTGGCACGTTCATAAAATCTGTATTCCGTTCGATGGACGCCAGACAACAATTCCAGCGCCTGATAGCTATGGTGTGATGCTCTATTCCGGACGACCGAGAAATAATTCCGTGTGCTTTTTGCAGTATTGTTGGCAGACAAATTAACCTGTCATCTGGCAGAGGTTTTATTCTAATGATGTCGGGGCTGATCAGCAGTGGACCCCCATAACAATTGCGTGGCCGAAATATTAAGGCCGGGGTCGTTGTATTTATCACGGCTTTTGTCCGGTGCCTTTGAAAAATCATGTCATAACTGTCTCCGTGTTGTTGATTGATGGTCGTGTTTATGGATCACTCGCAATTCGGATGCTGGCCCCCGCCGACTGATATTGCATGCCAAACACCATGTGTGAGCCAATATATAGGGGACAATATAGCACCGGGAGGGTAGGATGTGGCCGAGAAGTAATAATGATGAGGCCAGGGCCGGTGGCCTGTGAGCTCGGAGGGGCCGGGTGCGGGACGGTCTAGGCCAGCGAGGCACCATCTGCAGGGCTCGCCACGGCGTGAAACCATCCCCCACCCAGGCTTCAGTCCTGTATGACAAAATGACAAACGATCCAGATTTTAATCAGCTGACCAAGCATCAATCATAAATCCATTAGCAAATTGTCGGCCCCCTTGAAGGATCGCCTATACCCAGACAGGAGAAGGATGTCAACCTAGTCAGCTGGAAGTCTATTATAATGTACAAGCATTGCTTGGTCAAAATATGACATCAGATAAACATAACACTCGAACACTTTTATTTGGACCTATGTCAGAGATCATTTGTTCGTTTTGAAAATATTCTGTTCGTGTTGGAGACATATTCTTCTCCCAACTGTTCAGGAAGAACGTCTGGTGGTGTTTTGTGCCCATTGCGATTACCTCGTGGGACATGTTCCAAGCAAGTAACGTAATCTATCAGAAAATGATTTACCGTAATACATTTTTGTCACATGAAATTCGTGAAACTGGAGACAATGATATCCAGACACGTTATTTGATACGTTTATTAAATATCATAAATTTGTTGGAAGGCTGCTTTATGTCATCATACAAGAGAACAAATTTGCATATCAAGTTGGTCCACCACAAATCAAACATGCGAAATGATACAGCTACTTTCTCATATCTCCCAATACATGGATGAATTGTTCTGACAACCAATCACATGATCCACACAGCAAGTGATCCATGTGGACCCGACGTGACATATATCATACTTCATTTACTATTGTACTTTATACACCTTTTGATTGCTGACGTCGAGTAAACAAACCGTGACAGTAGTTTTGGCGTGAGGCTTTGATGTAGTGTTTTGTGACTGTTTAGCGGCGCTGAAAGATTTGACAAAAGACGAGTGCTGTTAGTCCAGCGGTCGAGGACCAGTTTCAGATTTCGACAATTAAAGTATAGCGTGGCTGTGATCTCTCGAGAGTCAAGAGCGGTCCTGTCACTTGCAATTGGCTCGAGACGAGGCTGGGTGTCGGGGGACACTTTCATCCGTGCACGGTCTCTGAAACCGGATCTCGTACAACTTACGTCCTTCTCAAAACACTGCACAGACTTTCTTTCGCCTCGCATTTTTTCCCCATGTTTCATTTTCTTCTGGTATAGTTTTTTTTCACCGGGAAAATGTGTAAAACGTGTCAAAGAGACGATGCAAGACGACGGAAATCTAGAAGCCCTTGCACGGAGGGGAAGTGTCATAATTGGGCCCGGGAACCTTTCATCACTTCGACTCACAGTATCTGATGTGGTTCCTGCTTTCACTCCCCCGTGCTGTACCTGCAGACAGACTGCTGTCAAGGAGAGCTGGAACCTCAGCGCCTGGGAAATTGGCCCAAATACCTCGAGTCGTGATATCCACGTGTGTTCACACAATGGAGCTCGCTTTCCGTTGTCGCCTTTTATCGGATAATTATACCACTTTTCTCGACAATAACCATAGAGAGCTTCTCATCACACGCAACAAATGCGACATGACATCGTGAACAAAGGTGTGTTCGCTGTACTGGAAACGATCTTAACCACCAGGAAACATGCACCTCAATACGAGAACATATGGCAAGCTGACCCTAGGTCACATAAAGAGCCAAGCAACTCTCGTGTGTTGTGAATGTCAAACTTCCCTTCCCATACCAGATGATAATGGATGTTATTATAACGTTAATTGAGATTTTGCATGAATTAAATGCGTATGTTGTTATGGAAGTCACAGGTCGTATTGTTTAGTTCAGTTCTGAACTTGTCTGAGGTTGTCGGATCTTCATGTTGTCGGTCAGATGTAGACATTTGTTGACAGGAACTGTCGTGCACACCGCAGGTATTCAGACATGAACTGTCTAGTACACTGTAGGGCTGGAGACAGGGGTTCTGACAAGCGGACATAGTCGTCTGTCGGCGTGGACGTGAGCTCACGTCAGCTATCTCCGGCAGATTGTCGCTTGTCAGTCTCCTCTGTTCTCTCCATCTCTTTCCCGGGCTGGTCTCGTGCTACGACTCTCGGGACAGTGTTGCCAGGTCTCTTCTAGTTCTCCCCACTTTGTCCCTCCCCATCACGATCAGTTCTTGTGTCTGTTCCCGTCCCGTTATTCAATGACTTACATGATGAATACCCACGGATCCATTTTTGTCGAGAAGATACTGGCCGCTCACCTGCCAAAGCGAGTTGACAGCAAGCCGCTTTTCCGTGTAACCTATTGTCTGTGTTAATGGCGAGGCCTGTGCCATCCATCACATTGTCCTGTCTGTTGTCGGGTGATGGATCACTAGACGACGCCATGTTTCATCAGGCGGCCTCGCTTGATCCCGACAGTTCCCGGGAAGACTGCGCCCAACCCTGCCCCGGCCGCCCATCCGTCTCCCGGACCACGCCGACATGCCAGTGCACTGGGAGGACACGCGATAACTGATCGGACGCAATTAATATACCGAACCACAGCACATAACTCCATTCCGGGAGTCATACTTTATCGAGGAATTGTCTCTCGACTGTTTCGTTTTTGCTAGACTTGAAGCACAACAGCCCATTAAATTGCACATAGATCACAGTGGGCACCGTGGTCTCTTCCTATTAACGTAACACTCGTTCCTCTAAATTGATATTGACCGTCATACAAATTCTGCAAGGCCCAGGCATATTACGACAAGCGGGCGAGATATACATTACACAAACAATTGACGATAAACAGAGCTAGAGATATGGGCCATGAACGCTGTTTTTGTGATGAATACTCTATGTTCGCGGCTCTGGTCGTTGTAACAATGCCATAAATAACGGAGAACCAAGGGACTGTCTGATATAATTACACGTATGGCAAGTTTACGAGCGTCATAGCTTAGTTTATTAGAGAGTGACAGTGAATGTCGTGGCCCAGCCAGAAATCCACACCAAACATTTCGGGATGTAATGGGGCCACCCATGTGAATTGTGAATACACAGAACAGTGGTGTATAACCATTATCACGAGATAAGTCTGGCTGATAGAAAGTTCAGGGAGAAACATGAAAGATTGGCTTCCTGCAAACTGATCATACAAACCTTATCTAAACACTGACAATAACCGGGAACCCTATCGTGACAGTGACAAAACGACAAACCGACAACTGGTCTACTCCATGGAGGGGAACAAATGTGTATATAGTGAAATAAATCTTATATGGGTGAACCCATGTGTTATTGCCTTATGAGTTTGAACGGGAAGTATAACTCACAATATATGAAGTAGACTGTATATACCGGTACTTATTGCATGAATGACACTATTCTGATGTCTAGTTTATTCAACGCATTATAAAAATTAAAGCTGTAAGCTCTAAAACATTTGCTTCATATATATTAATAGAGTGTTTGGCCTTTCAGTATATCACCAATAAAAACCCACGGTCGCGTCGAATCAAAGTGTTGTTATTTCATGCTCCACATACGGCACCAGGGAGTGAGCGGTGTTACACAAGGCTGAAGACAAGTTTCAGTTTAATCAACTCGCTCATGTCCATGAATATACTTTGTGTCACATGCTCGAGACTTAGGACATGGGTGATATACGCAAAACTATCCCTACACAATCCTACTACATTCCAGTGTCTATATTATCTACATTGTCCACCATTGGTTATTCTCCACAGAAGGGCTATGTTCTGTACTATATACTGTCTCAGTCGGTGGTTATCTCATAGCTCCCTGTTGCCTGCTGCTATGGCACGCCAGCTTGATCATTTTCATTAAATCACTGCTGTGGATCCTCGGATGATGATGCATGGGTTTCTCAGATCTACGCGATCTGTAACTTTGTCCGCTAAAGTTTCCCATGCCTCGGAAAACTTATCCATCATTTTGCATCAAGACAAGGCTGAGTCAGCCGGTGATCCATATCAGCATTGTTAGAAAATCTACCAGTTTTATAAAGGGATCAGTCATGTTGATGTCATCGCGGGTTACCAGTCATTATACTGCACGAAACGAGAATAATGTATGGCTCCCGGGGAATGGAATGATATACAGTAAAGGGTTGAAACCACCAATCCAGCCGGGAACAAACGGTGCAGTGAGGATGCATGCAAAATTTGTCCCACTCTAATCAAGTCCTATTCCGGAATACAATGCGATTTTCAGTCAATTGAAAGTTTGATACATTTTGTATCATTTATGAAATGAGCTTTAGCATGGTCATCCATTGTTATATGGTGTGGTATACCAGTACTAGGTGTACAAGGCATTAAAACTATAGGCCCTATTCAGCACAAATATGAGCTGCAAGCAAGAAAATAAAGAAATCTTTCCTTATATATGGAAATAAAACTTAGATTTCGAGAGAAATTTGCATTTTGAACGGATGGAATGTCACATGACAATGCTTATCGTGAAAGTATCTTCCCTCGTTGCTTGGCAACGGACGCGGGGGACGGGGAAGGTTTGCAATGGCCTTGTTGCTCTGGACTCAAGCCCTCAGGGCGGAAGACCAGTGTCCTCAAAATGTCCTAATGAACGTTTGAGGACATAATTCCCGCCTGGGGCTGGGCGGGTCCATGAAAGAGCGGTTGATTGTATCCCGGGGGCTAACTGACTGACGCTCCTTGTCACCGACACCTTATACGTCTACAGCACAGTGGGACTTGACTGGGGGAAATAACACGATAGTGACCATTGTCCATGACCAGGCGGCTGCAGACACGGTCCAGTCTGTCGGGTCACTTCACTCGCTGCCACTTGCTCCAGGCTGCTGAGGTGCCAGACATCCGGCAGGAGTAGTCTGAGGACGATATGTGAGACACAATACTTGGCGAATCTCGGACATGGACAGCCAAATAAAGCCGGTCTATTTGTGAGTGGTCTCCCTCCCAGCCTCTCCCTCAGTAACAGCGTAATCACTCTAGTCTAATCACTGCGGGAAATCTACTGTCGTCAGTGGCGGAAGGGTGAGAGAGGTCACCTATTTGTATCCTCCTAAGGCCAGATTCTCCTCAAGTGCTGGCCACCTCCCCCGGTGCCTCGGGTGGATATTCCGTCGCTTTCTTTGACATAATTAATCGCGGAGTCTTGGCCGTGTCAACCCAATATCCCGGACATTGCGAGGACTGCGCAGATTTAGGACCGATATGCCAACAGGGTGATTACTGCGTGTGAAGTTTTGTGGAAAGACTTACGACCACGGGGGTCAGTCGGGGCCTCCCTTGGCCTTCTGGAGATGAGATAAGTCGCACCCTTTACTGAGATACAGGGCCACTGTGAAGAGGGTCAGCCCCGGGAAGTCCGAGTGAATCACACTCTCGGCGCCACGTGCACGCGGGACAATGTGAATTATTTCACGTTAATCTTCACGCGGTAATCGACTGGAACAGGTGACTAGTGGTTTGATTTGAAATATTGCCCGGGGTAAATCCTTAATATACTGGGGGTATTGAAGTTTGCTGAGATTTAGGATCTTTCATCGGTTACTCGATAAACCAGTCGTTATTAATCATGTAACATCCTGTCAAGGCTTTACGCAAGGCAACAAAACCTGGAGCACACAAGAGGCATCAGCGTGACATCAATGGATGTGGTTATCGACATCGGAGGCCTACTCATCCCAAGAGCATTGTCCCTAAAAACAATGCTGACGTAGATTATATAGAATAGCCCCTTTATCGGGGGCACGCCGTCAGGCGTGTCTTTCAATCAATCTTTCATAATCATTGTCATTTTATGCTTGATACGGGTAAAGTGTTTTGGTGTCAGGCGTCACTACCTGATATCGTATCTTTATGTCTGCCTGTCTGCGTGCTGTTGGTTTATTCACGAGACAGAAAGAACATAGATCATACTCAATTCTGACCCGGTATCAAACCGGGCACATTTGCCAGCCACCAACCATCATAAATTATGGTTTATTCCTGACACACTCTTTTGTTATGGTCATAACGGCGACAATGTCGTGGGGACAATTCATCATCAGAATCCTATTTGGTCTTGATATTCTCCCGGCGAGATATGAATGAGGCGAGTCCGGGAAGGCATCATGCGTCCAATGGAGTGTGGGAGCCGGCGGCGGTCGGGGTCGATAGCTGAGGGCGGGGGACAGTGGACAGACGGGCGGCCGATGGATGAGGAATGGCCACCAGTCACACCAGGCCGTCCACAATACCGCTCCCAGCCGCCAGAATACGGTACCACCCCATAGGCATAGCAAAATACACACGCTAATTAGTCGGATATCGCTCCACGGGAGAAACTCCCCGGTCGAATATATTCATAAATGGGAGATAAATGAAGTCAATTGTCATTTACTTTCATCAACACGACCGTATATCCGCCAAGGGGGTGAATGGAACACCGACCATAAATATCCCAACTTAATGGATCCATGACATCTTTATGCCCTCTCAGATGAAATATGACAATGGCCAAGCTGCAGCTCGCCCATGGAGCTTGTATGTATTAAAATTTGTGTATTACCATAGAAAAGGCATAAATCTCACGATAGTCCCACCAAACGTCAACGGAGGGGAATTGTTTCCATAACAACTGGGGAGATATCCGAGAGAGAGGGTTGTGTTGATGATCACAACAAGAGAACAAGGTTACTGACTCAACTTTATGTGTTAGAAAGTAGACGACGCAAATATTGGCTACCAAATTGATACAGTAGTGTTCCTTTATGGATATTAGAAATGTAGGCTATTATATGAGTGCACATATCTATGGATCAAGCAAAGTGATCCATGCTGGAGGTAAACTCGATACAGTGAAAAATCATGCAATTGTCTGGTCATATATTACACAAGAGGAAATGGTTAAGTGCGAGAGGGCCTGACAGCTGTACATCACGACTGGGGGCAGTGGGACATGACATGTGTGGCATGATGGTGCACCATGGATTAATCTGACAGCTTAATGTGCGACATGTCCATATAGCAGCGACGGGCGGCAGGCATACAGCGACCAGCCACACAGCACTGTGCTTTATCACGTGAAGCGATAGCAACAAGATGATATAAATATCCATTAGGTTACCAACGGTTTATCTTCATCCACGAATATCGTGGCTGGTCGCATGACAACAAAAGATCCGTCTAGTGATTTATTCACAGGCAACGTCAAAAGGCCAAAGCCGTATTGCCATTATATCGTAGTTATTTGCTTGACGAACGGCCATATTGTCCGGGGGCATGGTCTGCCCCGGGCTCCCCTAGGGGTGGGGGTGGACGAAAGGTGAGTGCCACACTCACTGGATCTACGAGCTCCTAGCGTGCGGGGCGCTGAATGCCGAGGTAACTTTATCATCCTGTGACGCCAAAGGTTTCCCAGACGCCATACGCTCTTTCCATCACGCGCCAGTCTCAGCGCTAACGACTTGTCCCAAACAGTCACCGCCTGTTGTAACTGTCCCATTACACAACGGCCGGTTGCGGTATTATTGCACACATTAACAACCATCGTATTGCACCCTCAATCGGCCTAATTTGCTATATACTCTGCCCTTTTCGGTAGTTATGCGAGGCTAGTATCACAAGCTGAGCCGTTATTACAAGTAACCCCCGGCTATGCTACACAGACTGCCCGCTGATCACACAGAGCTCGGGTACCGCTGGTTATTGACAGCAAACAGCTGGTGGAGAATCCGACACGTCCAGTTATTTGTCTCGAGGTAGTGAGAACAGCCCTGGCTGCGGGAATACATGGCGGTGTCCCAGTGTGGAGGAATATCTGTAGGACGGGTTGATATCTGAATTCCACGTGCCAGGGCGATATATACAGTCTGTATTTGAGGTATATCAGAAGTATTGGTTTCGATTTTCACGTCTTGCACACACCACACACACACACAGATATTTTCACGACGATGTCCCAATCGCAGACAAGTATGCTGGTCCACGCTCGGAGAACTCGTAGGGGTTTCTTTCCACAACTAATTGGGTCTCTTTATCGCTGCGTCATGTCTGCGTAACATCCAAAATTAGGAATATATGGAGTGAGATAGTGACGACTTAGAAAGTTAACAAGGCCCTCGGAAGGTGATATTTCATCCCGTGATAGGCCTTGATTAGAGGGCATTGTATCGGGCAGGGCATGATTCAGGCCTGTCGGATCGTCTTTGTGGCCGCTGAAGGCTCCTTTTGTTGGGGCGCCTCTTTGATGTCAGGTACTCCGCGCAGTAATTGCATGTTCCAGCCGGCGGGGACCAAAAAGAGACCCGACTTGCAGCCTAGGTCTTCAAGTTGATTTAACAGACAGGGGCCACGGGGTAAGGGAAACATAATTAAAGGGTGTAGTTATTACGCTTGGCAGGACTGTCAAAATGAATAATCGCTCTCTGTCGGGTTTCGGCTCGGGGTTGGTGATTTTTTCGTCACTAGACCACAACCTCTGTCTCGCTGGCTACCCCAGGGAACAACCCTTATCCACGGGGCTGTCTCTCGGGAGGGGCCGTCCTCGGACGGACGTGGCACAGCCGGGATGTCGTGCAGTCTCCGACTTTTGATTCTCCGTGCCAAGACTGTCACAGCGACAACCCGCTTGTTTTAAATACATCCAAGGCGGTCAGCGCTGACAAGGTCATACACTTTGGGGAGGGACAACTTCACTTTGCAAGGCCCAACAGGGTCAAACTATAGTGGATGAAAGTGACAAGGGAATCTATTATCCAAGACGTAACTGTTCTTTTAGATCAAACCACGGAGTAGGCATTAAGTCATTTACTAGTTGATAGGAGCGGACGTGGAACGGTTCCATCCTTGTTCTAGAACAAAGTAGGGATGAAGGCAAGATACACCACTACCAAGGACCATTAAAAAGAAATATATTGGCGCTAAAGAAGGATAGGTTACGTCAAGCAATATTTTAGCAACGCTCTTGGCAGCTCGCATTGAAATTCTGGCCAAAAAGTGAATACAATGGCAGTATTTTTGTTGTTGGGGGACGTAATGGCCATACGTCCTAGCTCGTATACAGTAAGAGATTCCCACGGTGACATGTTAACCTATTATTTAGCACTGTAATTTATGAGATCGTCTGCTTGAGCGCCGACAGGAACCACACATAACGCCACTTCCGAGCATGTGTGCGCTTGTGATTAACGATGTTATTATGCAGCCTAATGGAAGAAGAATTTGACAAAACAAAGCGACAATACTCGATCATTTCTGCAATATGATGATTGCTGGGTATTTATCAAACGGTAATGATTAATTATGTCGCGCTGTTTCAGTGACAGATGCTGGCTCATGGCACTTGCCTCGCGCTTGCGGACATATCATTACCGACACAGAGAGCTATCCATGATGGACCATGTACGTAACAACAAAATATCAGACATGGGATGGTCAGCGTGCCATAATCAGGCCGTGATCACCTAGCGGTCACATGTGGCCATTGTGAGAGCGTCCGTGACTTCAAGACGAGATGTAGCTTTATTAGCACAGACGTCTCGTAAATTGTGCGTTATGGGCAATATACACTTACACATGCAGGAGTTGAGAATATATATTATGATACATATGAGCAATGGCCACAGGCGAGAACATATTGTCATTTTCTCTGTATAATGGCAGCTCACAAGGTGACATCACAATTCGTAACACACAAGGTGGGAAGCGCACAGTCATTCGAGTGACACACAGCTGCAATCTGCCGTCAGTCTTCAAAGGCAGTCAAGCCAGCAATCAAGTTGATGTATGACTGGACCAGTTGACTGATTCGCTCGAGGCTCCCCTGTGGAGATGTACTCGTATATATTCGTGTCCGTGTGGCTGCGGGCTGTGAATACCAGTCACTCATTGTTCCTTGCACGAAGTACCCGAAAGATGCGTACATAGGCCATCATTAACATATTAAATGCAGGTGTTGTCCTGACGATTCATAAATTGACATTTTCATGGTTGTTTGGTCTGCCCACGAGTTGGCTTTTACCTGCAATTATACAGAGTGTCTTTATTTCTGGGAATTTTGTTCTGACATGGCATGCCAGTACACTTTGGTACGCGGTTTGTGTTACCAAAGTAATTAAAAATCCATACATGTGAATATCATTTTAAAATCCCAAATAATTTAAAGATTTTCACCAGGCTTTCGATGCCATTGATACCACGGTATATCAATTGTTCGTGTCACACGATGTTGCCAAATTACTGTTTGATTATTCATTATCCTAAATCACATGCCTTATATGCAGCAACCTATTTCCGCAAACAAAGCGTTGGTGTTATTTCACGCATTGTTGAAATAGTAATGCGTTTCGTTAGTAAATATACCAGGAGAAATACGACTAGGGCTTGTTTGCTTCGGTTGAATCGTATATAATTTCACTTTCCTTTTTTTATCAGTGGTTAACAGCAATTTTTAAAACATATAGAATTGAGTAATTGTTTCATTGCTGTAAAAAGATGCAGATTGGCCCAAAATGCAAATGTAATCGGTTATTACGCTGCAAAAAGCATATAATTATTTGTTACATTTCAGACAACATACAACGATATTGGTAATATTCTAAGTCAAATTATGTATGCATCGGACTTGCTTGTACCGAAACATCATGCACACTCGTTGCATAACTCATAGCATTTGAACACACAAATAATACATTTTGCACTATTAAAACCAAAAGAAATGAGCTATTTATGTGACTATTAGTGCCAGTGGGTAACGACACATCAGATGGTAAAATGTAGGACTCGATGAATTCACATGAGGGAATATTAACTTACGGCGTATGCATTTAGCTCCCAGCCACAATTTGAAGTCATTTATGTATCATGCCTAGCGCAAATTATACCAACTTCCAGGTATGAAATACAACGCAAGGTGAATCGCTGTATATCGTGCAGTTCGTTTTTAAGGCGACCATAAATATTGCAGGGTTTTTTTTGGTGGGACAACTTTTTGCGGTGCTGGAGCAGTTTGTTTTTGATAAATGGTGGCGTCTAATTGCTGACGGTCGAATTTTACTTTAATTATATGATGATTGATAATTAGACTCGGTGGCCGGAGGGTGACGTCAGACTGTGCAGTCTCCGGGCCGTACCAGCCTGAGACAGTCGCCCCACGCACACAGACGGCGGCCCACTGGCCACACAGCCCATGGACTACTACACGGCCCTGATGAAGCGCTCTGCCCCGGGACACAAAGGTGCTCGTTCCAAATTAATTTACTTGCCATTTTGACAGCATCGTAAGCATTGGATGGCGACATTTCGTGCCGAACTGGATCCATTCGTACTTGATAGTCGGAAGCGTCAAGCGACTGACAGAAACTTCACTAGTTAATATAGGGGTGTGTCGTGCGTCATGCATGACATCCTGCCATTAGATGACAGCCACTACATCAATTACATCACAGGTACCATACCGTAAATGTGCATATAAACAACACGACAACAGTTTGAAGTTGTTATATGAAAAGATATAACACATAAAAACGCACGCGAACTGGGAATCATTCAGCTGTATATTTCATGCTACGACAATAACTGTTATATTATTGTGGTCGCTTCACCTTCAAATGTTGAGCCCCAGTCCCACTGTCCCGGTTTGACGCCCGGTCAACTCCCGGATCGCGAACCGGGCCTCACCGGGTCTGAACCGGGCACACCCGTGTCTCGACGGGTCACACCAGGTTGATCCGGGTGGCGAACCGGGTCTTTTCTGGGCACTTGTGCGAAAAATGAAATATGTTTCTTTTTTTTTGGCAAACCGGGTCTCGACCGGGGGACCGTCAGACGGGGGTGGGAAATGGACCCTCGAACTAGGCGTGACCAGAAATTATCCTGGAGTCCACCGGGCGCGCAGGCAGTCATCCTGGAGTCATCCGGCCACACCAGGTTTCAACCGTCGCAAAATGGGTGTTTTGGTGAATCGGGAGTATAGTTGATCGTGTCAACTGGGAGTTGACCTGGGGACTTATCCGGGTTAACCAGAAGTTGACAGAGTATGACCCGGGCGCCCAGGGGTCAAAAATTACGATAGGAGATCTTATGTGCTCTTCATCAGTTGCCTTCGATCGGGGGCCGTTCGGGACAGTGGGACTGTTACTCATTTTTCGACTTTTTTCACCCTCGACCGGGTCTCAACTGGCCCAAACCGGGTAAAAAAATCCGGGAGTCGTCCGAGTCTCAGACCGGGACAGTGGGACTGTAGCATTAATTTACTAGCTGCTGCTGTTGCGACTGTTGTCATTGTTGTTGTTGTTGTTGTTGTTGTTGTTGTTGAGTCGATCTGATTTTTGTCGATTATCGATCTCCATCAAATGAAATATTTATTCCGGTCGGGAGTGCATATCAAGTGGCCCCTAATATTCTCCAGATTATTCCGGACAGAGAACAAACACTTCCACAGTCGGAGTCAGCAGGTATAGAACTTATTACGGGTATAAATCTGACGGCGGCTCTCACACCTGACAGATGGCTTTGATCTCGGACGGGCCAGGTAAGTGTCAAGACGGGCGCGTTGTAGGTGGACACGGCGTGGACCACGAGGACGTACCGGGAGACCCCTCGCTCCGGGGGTCCGGGCTCGAGTGCTATACGACACTGTCACTTGACCGTCTTGAGAGCACCGACAACAACGACGCTCTGTGTTTATGTCCTACCGCGCCGTGGCCGAAATCACTACAGCCCACCAGGCCTCCTATCAGCGGCAATAAATAACTTGAGTAGATTCGAGGGGACAGTCGTATATTCAGCACGTTCACGATGTTTGACATCGATGGCCATTTTTACTGATGATCCGAAGAAGGGTGTCAACTGCAATAAATCGCTGAGTTTCACTTCAAAGAGACCGCCAACTCTGACCGAGAGGTCTATAATTTAGTACCGTCATCCCACACAGGCAATACCCTCACTCAGCCAGCGTACAATTACTAATCCCCACCCATCATCAGTGGCCAGTGCCAAAGAAGGCACCAAAATTGTCACAAATTAAATCTGGTACCACAAGAACATCCATCATACTCTACCCAACTCAACTGGAGCAACCTTCAGAAAGAAACCAACTTCATACAGACCATATATGCATGCCTACCTTCAAGCATCTACATAAATTGATGCTGCTGGATCGCCAGGTCTCAGGACCGGTGAATTAAATGTAAGAATGGTTCATAGGATCTCATGTGGGAACTACGGGAAATGTTCAACCTTTTGTTAGTGAGTCTGCCGAGTTAGGATGAAGAGCAATGTCAACCAAACTGAAGGGCCAGTGTTGTGATCAGGGTTGAGCATCAAGTGATACGGTGCCTCGAGGCGGTGCTAGTAATTTGCAGCCAGTCATCTCGGAAATATAAAATTCGCACTTTGCGCTAAAGAGGCACACCGGCGCGCATATTTGCAGGTCCCACGAGTACTTGTTTATGACAACGACACGTTTCATGAATGTAAATATGACCATATTGTATGATGACACTGGTATAAAACGGCATCTCTAAAGACACGCGAAATGGGCGACATCAAAACATTCGATCCGGCAAAACTAACATATGCTGTAATAAATGTATAAATTTTGATGATAACATTGCACTTTTTATGGGATGTCATCAGAGGGGTGTTTTGTAAAACCTTTATCATTATGACAGGAAGTTCCCTCGCTGTCTTTGTGGTCCGCACTTGAGATGTTCTGTTTATGGTAGTGTAAATGTGAGGGGGAATAAGATATACATAACTACAAACAATGATCGACTTGTGTGAGTTGTCAAGGTAAGCTCAAGGACTTCATTGTTTTGTGATCCCAGTTAAAGATCTTTCAATTAAAGGCCGGTAATTTGTACATGAAACTTTTTATCTAAAACTTAAAGCACCCACCATTCATTAAATGCGTACTATTCTTCTCAGCCAACATGAACCTTGCATTTGCAATGTTGATAATGGCAAAGACAGAGCTTGGGTAAGAACAGTTCAACGATACGAAATATTGACCGGACCGACATGGAACATACTGATTCATTGATCTAATGACATTGATTCAGTGATAAACTGATTAAAGGTCAATAAAAAAACATAGCCTATTTCAGCAGACTCAATGTCAGCAATGAATTTTAGCAAGAAAGCTTATAACTTTCGAATGAAATATGGAACTGAGCAGTATCAGTTCCCTATGGGGCATGGAACAAGGAAAAAATTTGGAGATTATTGTGCATTCTGAGTATCAGTGCAAAAATTGTTCGATGACTAGTTTCTCAGAGGCAGAACGTCTGTTTTATCTGTTTGGTGCTTACTTCAAATATACATATTTGCGTCACAACCGTGGGTGATTACGCCATTAACAGATACCCTATATTTAGCGGTCTGTCGGAGTGTTACCGTGAACTGATCAGCATGCCATATCACACTCAGCACCACTCTGTGTCTGCCTCGTAATCGTGGCAATTGTAGCCAGGGGAATAGTTTTCATTAGAACCCGGAGTCATTGTCTAGCCGGGATTGGATTTCGGGTGTGAACTTCTTCCATGATGCACAGAAGAATTACCGACTGTTGGAGCAATGGTCCAGCCATTGGAACAGACTGGAACTCCCTTGCTACGGCCCATCAAACCAGCCATGTAACGTCGTAATTACCACAACGACCCGAGCGCTCAAGCTGCCAAACTTTCACGGGACCTATTTGAACCATTCCATGTGCAATATAGCTACGTGCCATAAAGCTCGACATCTGAAGTCCTAATGACAGTGACTTAATTTCGACACGGATTTAATTTCGACAGCAGTGTCGAGATTTCCTCTCCCGGCTTTTGTTCTGGCATCATTTGTTCTGTGGTTTTCCTGACGCCTTGGCTATCGATCTAGCTATCTCTCCTTGTGCTCGGGACTCGTCAGTGAAATATCGCACATCGTCGGCAAGATATATGCCGCGCTTATTGTGGCTGTAATGAACATGGAAGACCTCATCATTTATCGGAAACTGACAGTTGCAATCTTCGCTCTCGGACGCCAAAAGAGTGCAAGAAGAGTGCGCCAACCAACTGTTCATTCTCCACTTGCCGGACATACATCTTTTTGTCAGAAGAAATTATGAGTTTTCGTTTTTTTCTGATGGGCAACGTGGCACCAAACACAGATTTGTGGCGAGCTGCTGTCAGCTTGGGGTGATGAGTGAACATCGCTTCAGTTGCTAAGCGGACCGTGAGCTTAGCAACTGGAAACCCATGTCATATTTGACCGATGGCCCGGTCATTAAGCTTCGCACAGCTGTGAACTAGGATTGGTCAATGTCAAGGTCAAAAATCTGACTCGGCGGAATGCTTTCTTGTGTAGTAAATCACAATTACCGAGCTTAGACATGCAGTGAGATAAAGGTGAAGTCTCAGGGCGCAATATATATGATTTTCTATATTTATATTTGATTGGCGGTGAGTAGCACCGTGAGCCAGGACGCCGCGAGTACAGCGTGCTCCGGGACATTAATCAGGAGGAGGTCACGCCGAGATGGCGTACGGACCAGTCACTTCGCTGATAATCACTTGATATATTGCATATCATCTGTGGTATTTACACTTTATGGCCAACCTGTCCATATAGAAATCATGTCCTACAGGTAATCAAGTGATAAAGTGCACATATCTCATAGATCTACCCAAGAATCCTATATAATATATTGCGAGGCCGACGTATCTGGCATTGTGCCTAGTTCTATGTACATGTTCTAGCTAATCAGAAACCCATGGGTCCTGGTCTGATATTTTCAGTTATATTTTGCTATAGATTGTGTCTATATTGATATAGTAACTACAAATGAATAGTGTATATGTATGCACAACACTCGAATATATCATACTATTTGACCATAGATACATCATGGACTTGTGACTGGTTTCACTGACCATAAGCACAGGAACGAATAGCACAAGTCCTGTACGTCCAATGTGATAGTTGATACTGGAGTTTAACCTCGGGAGAGGGCCGGTGACCGCGGTGGGAGATGCGAGCACTTGATATCGACCACATGCTGCCCACTTGGTGGTCACTCTCATCCGACAACACCCGGAGGCTTGACCAGTGATGATCCTTTGCGAGTTACCCCGTGCTCCCCTAGGCTTCCCCACTCGTGTTACCCCGACCTCCCCTGCTGCTTCAGACATCTGATGACAGGTCCCAATGTTCTCGCTGTCATCTGTAATGCGAGGTGTTTAATCCGAGCAGAAAAATCTTTGTCGTTATCTACACAGGTCATGGGTGTTTAGAAATTGCCCACCCCTGCGTGTGAAACGTTCCGACATCTTGGACAAGTGGGGTACTCGGATAGAATCCTTTGGATGTACAGACGCGGGTGCAAGGTCATGAGACGATATGATATTCTCAGGTACATGGCGAAATGTCCATTATTGTGTTTTTTTTCAGTGGCGGATGAACGTTGGGCGTTTGCCCCGGGTCTCCTCATCCCCTTTCGTGCAGGCTGATGGTGTTGACTATTAAAAGTCTCTTGAAATATGCTTTTGTTGACCTTCAATCCGTTTATCACTGTATCAATGTCATTAGATTAAAAGATTAAAAGTCTCTTCAAATATGCTTTTGTTGACCTTCAATCCGTTTATCACTGTATCAATGTCATTAGATCAATGTCATTAGAATGTCAATATTTCGTATCGTTGACATCAACTAGTATGGACCATGGCACCCCCCACCCCCATGGACGCTAACCATGCGTGAAACGTAAGAACACAGATCAACAACCAGTGTCCCAGTGAACATATTTGCTGTAGTTGTTCAATGTATAATTTATGTTGAATGAAACAACAACAACGACATGAACTATTACATGCATAGAATGTGTATTGTATTGTACGGTGATGGGTGCAGCAAGTTGGGTGAGGGCGGCAATGCGGCTGGACGTTCTAACGTACACGAGTTTGTGATGAATGACCACGCGTGGTCCGTCTGACGGTTCCCGACAGGCCAGCCTTGTGTTATTATACCGACTTTTACACAGTGCAAACCTTTACACAGCGCTTGTAATTTGGTCGTCCTGCCAACAATAATATATCGGTGTCGCTGGCCTTGTCATTTCACGTTGGTAACATCGGAAGAGACCGACACGAATATATGTTATTTGACGAGATTTTTGGTTTCATTTGTTGGACGTTATAACAAGCTAGCTGTTGGGTCGTTTGTCATGTGTTTGCCTCCCTCTGACAGAACAGCCCTGAGCCGAGGTGTCCGGGGTCCAGATTGGCTTCCAAGTTCTCTAGGTGATTAACGAGCACCGCTGGCGCTTCTCTGGGCCCAAAACTCTCCCAGTCCAGCTGCTTTGTATATCTCTGTTTCGGCACGACACATTATCGGAATGTTTGCTTTGAAACCCGGTAGCCCGTTCAATAAATCACATCAGAAGACCACTCGGTCTAATTGTTTTCAAACGCCCGCCAGCCGTGTGAAGCATGTATCCCGCTGAAAGCAATAGCCGTTCTGGCGATCTGAGAGAACGTGTTCCGTCAGTCTCACGTCAGGAGCCATCAGCCTCAGACGTCCATCTCCGGCACATACAAAGGAGCCGTGTTCATCACTACACGTGCTCTACCGCCTGTACGTACGTCTGAGGCGCTACAAACCCCCCCCCCCCCCCACACCCCGACACGACCATAGAGCCCAGAGCATGAGACAGGGTCCGTACCACGTGCAGCCTTGGAACCACGTGCAACTCTTCTGTTGTGACAGCTCTAATCCACATGAGAGGACCGCCGTAGGAGGAAAACTCCATCTCTAGACGCTATTTGGGAACATATTACTACACGACCCCTGGGCAACTAAGACACTTTCCTTAATTGTTTATTCAGCGATTCCCAATTTATGAAACCATTAGCAAAAAAACAAAGAGCTTTTTCAGCTAAACACCACCGTGAAATACTAAGGCTTCGAATACTAGAGGGTAGATGATATATTCGGTGTCATAATCCTTCGAAAACCTAGGACTCTTCACTTCGTAAAACATTATTTTTGAGGAAGAGCCGAAGTAGTTGTGTGTAATTAGCATCAGCCATCTTTCCTCTTTACGTCCAGACAATCATCGGTCGTGAGCGGGCATAAAGGGCTGAGAGATCCACAAATCTTCCGGATATAGAGCAGCTTCCGACGTTTAACAGACGTGCGGCCGGCTGGCCACGTGTGGGGCCCGGTTTCTTCTCCGGGATCCACGGACAGCCAACCGATAACATCTGTCGGTCTCTACATCAAGATGTCATCACCGTCGGTCGTACTGCACCGGTCGCTGACAGCTGACGGTGGCATGGGCTGGGGCGGGAGTCGACCTCGGCCCTCGATCGTCCCGAGACGTCCTGGAGGCTCCCACCTTCTCCCACTCCGAACATCACTCACGTACCGACTACCTCCCAGACTCAAACCAGTCCACGGAGATAGATACCTCGAGTTTTTACGACTGTAAAGCCCGCAGATTTCATGGGAACAAACTTGCCTTTCGGAAGCTCTTTTTTCGCATTGCACTTTTGGGATTTTAACAAGTTTCTGTAGCAGTTGTCTCTCACGTGTAGGGAGGTAATTATCCTCTGAAGGGCACCCCACGCCGGTGGTATGTCTGTGAAGCATCCCTCCATTCCACATCCAAGTCAAGTGCTAGTTCTTCTGTGCTGACAAAGTCAAATTGTGAATCATCCTTCTACTGACCTGTATTCAAAAGTGACTCGAGAGGTAAAATTGAGTTCCCATTGATTATTGGCCGAAAAAAGTCCCAAATGAACTGGCTACATCCAATAACAGCACACGGGTGAAATATCCTAGTATTTCACCAAATCTTGTGTGTTTGCTGTCGAGCGTGTTGTTCTCCAGACATGTAAAACATTATACTTCCGGTCTATAACATGGAACACAAGTACACAATTTGTACACTTGAGTCTAACAAATACGATGCATGTGGTTCTTGATATACATCTTCTTATTACACAAGAGGTTACATGTTCCTCCGCGGAGACCTAAGGTAGTACCATTGAATCTACCTGAGTGTACAGTATTAGCAGAAATGCATATGTATCAGTCAATGCCAGTTCAACCCTTGTGAGATGGGAATTTTGTACATTTTAACAGAATGCATGCATACAAGCGTATATACCAGGATTCATGTGAGAGAAGATTGCATTCCAATGGATTTCCGGTGTGTTCGGGATTAAATAACTCTCGGCAATCTTTGGTAGGGTTCAGTATTTTTTTCTGTCAACCTGTCAATCTTTTCGAGCTGATTACTTTGATCGGGTGCATGGGTTTTTATCCTGACAAGTGAAGTCTGCTTACCGTCTATATTGAATGTATGTTTTGATGCATGTTTACCCCGAGGAAGACAGGGTTGGCCTGTTCCGATGTAGACCTCACGAGGCAGCTTCCTGCGCTAGACGGCCGGTGTTTAGAACGTATCCCTCAGGCTGTCGACAGTTGAACTGTTTGCACAAGGAGTTTCACAAACGCATTCTCAGCGATCATCGACACCAGATCAAACAGCAAGACAGCGGCGTGGTGTGAACCCGTACTATTGTCGGCTCTGTTCGATTTCAAAACGCCGTTTATCCCAAGGATATCAGTGAACTTTCTGTCTTCTCTTTTCAAAAACAGTTTTGCCCTCCAGTTAAATGATATATGTACGACTTCACACAAAAGCGCTCCTTTTATCATGCACACTTTGACAAAAACGCTTTGTTTGTGCTGAAACAGGACATTTCAATTCCAGGGCTCTTCCTGCTTCAATCTTATCTACCGCTGGCAACCTTTAATCTTGGATAAGGTGTTGTTTGTCTTGTGCAAATGGAAAGGGCATGGAGATTGGAGTTAGACCATTTCTTCCACTGTCAATGATCATTTTCTGCCCACAAATTACTGTTCCCATATTTACCGCACTAATATAATTGATCGTCGAATAGTTTCATCTTTTTGGTTTTCACGTGACGTGTGAATGTGTAATTGTGTGACTCATTTGGAACATTCTTATTCAGTTTGAGTGAGATTTGCTGAAATGATGAGCGGATCGTTGTAAATAGCAGATCTAAACAAATATGTTTCGAATATGTTTCATGTTCAACTCTGTTGCCTGTTGGAATCAGAAAATTGAAACAGATAAAATTCATGATACACTTCATAAAATATAAATTTTGAGTATGGCTCCTATTACACAGAATAAAAAACTGACAAGATTTTTTACCTATTCTCGTTGAGATGTAGGGTGATGTGAGAAAAGCTTTTAATTTTTTTGGTTAACTCTTGTCTATTATTATTATTATTATTATTATTATTATTATTATTATTATTATTATTATTATTATTATCTGATTTCAAAACAATAAGAACTCGTATGAAATATCATGAAAATGTTCAACATTTTATTCAACATAATCCCTTGTCACAAACAGACAATATGGATAATGATTATAAATAACCAACAAGAATTCTTTTTCACTAAAATAATAACTATTGTTTGCATTGCACAATTAAACAGAAGTCTCAATAGTGAGGAATTCCATGCATTAATAGGTTACAGCCCAAAAAGGATTTCAGCAAAATAATCGCGAATTAAACTTACCAAAATCTTCAACTCTTTTATTTTTCACGCATCGAAGCATGTTTAAGACTGCAATTCTCATTCTTGAAGCGGGAAAAACGACCGAAACAATAAACGTGTATGTCAACATATTTCAAATTCACTCAAAAATCGTTCAAATTTAGAGCCTACATCAGGTAAAACTGCAAGCACTTGGAAATAGAAGTCGGCATTCCACTCACGACTAGCAGACCAAACTCGTAATATTTATGTACACATCATAATCCAATCATTCGTTCACACAGTAATTTAAGATACATATGTCAATATTATGTACAAGAGGATGAACACTGTACATACACCAGATTTACTCCACGTGCTAGGCGATAGGGATGTGTTATGGGGCGACAGCGCCCATTCTCTGTCCGTAAAGAGTGTATGGCGAGTAGTACGCTCCTAGAGACTGGAGTCCTGCCGCTGACAGACCGCTCCCGGGGGTCGGCAGTGACGACAGCGGGGATTTGTACGGGTGGAAGCGACTAGCGGCCAGCAGCGTGTTGGGACTGAGACTCCGAGGATAGCTCTGGCGCAGGGCGTTCGGACTGAGAGAGCCCGGGGTCGGGTAGTGGCTGTGACAGCCGGCTAGTCCCGGGGCCAGAGCTGCGTGTGACAGCCCCGCGTGTGCGAGAGCCGCAGCCGCGTCGCTAGACGACGTGTGAGTCCGTAAATGCTGCAGCAGCTCTTCGGACGTAGCGAACCTCTTGCCGCAGTATTCCGAGCCGCCGACCCAGTTACAGACGTAGGGCAGTCCACTGTGACCGGGCAGCATGCCGAGAGTGTGTGGGTATAACGAGGACAGGGAGAGTGAGGCTGCTGAGTGCGGGAGCAGGGGCATGCTGCCCAGTGCCGAGTGTGCAGAAAGACTGGTCGGCGCTGGAAACGACTTGTCGTGTGTGCACTGAGTACATCCGGCGCCACATTGTGACGACAACTGAGCGCCTTGCATCGTCATTTGACAGTGAGAACAATACGGGTCCTTACACACGGGAACCAATGTCGTGGCCCCCGACGACGTCTTAACTCGTGCGTAGCTCACGTAGGGAGACATCCCGGCCTTGGGCATAGATCCCAGACTGCCGTGGCCTGGTAAACTAGAGTACATTGAACTGGCAAGGTCCATTGGAATGGGGTGACCGAAGAATGGCAAGGAAGAGTAAGCACCTAGTCCTGCATGTAGGGCGCTGGGTGTGGCGAGTCCATCGCCCTTGAGCGAGCCGTGTAGAGCAGGATGGGTCGAGGGAAGACCCAGGGCCTTAGCTGCAGACTCCTGGTGGTTGACTTCCAGGAGCATGTTGCCACAGCTGAGGCTGATCCGGCTGTTTGAGTGAGCACCGACTGAGGTGGTGGACGTGGCCGCCACGCCGTTGCCATGCACGCTGGTCACTGACGTCGTCTCCCTGTCTCTGTCGCTCGCCGAGGACGAAGACGACGAGGACGATGAGGAGGCCGAGGCCTTAGGCGTGGTCCTGTCAGACGTGGAGACGGTCGTGGACTTGTCGCTGGCCGAGCTGATGGGCACCAGTGGAGGTATGTCCTTGGGCGCCGGGGCTCGGAAGCCTCCTTTGGGGGATTCCCCTCTGGAGCTGTTGGGGGTCCCGTCTCGCTTGTCGCTCGTAGAGGCGCTGGTCCGGCCCTTGTCGTCACCTGAACCCGACTTGGAGCCGGGTGAGTCGGCCTTGTCCTTGTCCTTCTTCTCTATGGGTGGGATGATGGACTTGGCCGAGCCGCTGTCCTTGCCGATACTGCTGCATGTCTGCGCAAGCAAGGCCAGGGGACTCTTCTTGGCATCCAACTGTCAGACAGAAATCAATACAAGGTCAAACTAAGGCCGATGGTTTCATGGGTAGTAAAATAGCTACATGTCCTGATTTGGTCTATACATACAGAAGACAAGTGATAAACCTATTGATTATAGGCCTACTTCTCTATTAACGTCCTGATCTATAAATGTCAACATGTCAACGAAATATATACTCTCTAAAAGAATGTACCCCCAAAATATTCTATATATAGGCTTCCATTGTACATTGTATCATATATTTAATCTATGATTGTATCAATGACATAATTATCAACGCAATACGCCCTGGACACCACCATAATGATGTGATGATCCAGCTTAGAACATCGGCCCACATAACCTGAGTCACTCAGTCACTCACCGTGGTTGGAAGGGGCTGAAGGAAGTCCGGCTGCAGATATTGCGAGGCCACAGACGTTATCATTGTGTAATCCGTGAAGTTCCTTCCCTGGAACACGTGAAAACTGACCAGAACCGTAGCCTGTGATCCGCGTACACGTGCACGGGACCTGTGACCGGTGAGTGACTGCGGTCACTGTGGACTGTCAACTGTAGCAAGTGATCGTTTGACTCCTAGCAGAAAGTGATATCCTCTCACATTGACGCTCCGCTCTCTTCTAACAGCAGTACAGCATGTGGCTGATGCTTTATCGAGCGCCTGTATCTCGCCAGGGCTGTGTGATAACTGAAACCACACGAATGGGTCTCGACCGCACCGTCTGCTGCACTCGTAACGATTCTACCAGCTCCCGGGCCAATCACAGCGCGAGCTGTAAAAGGTGCCGCTTGCTGATTGGCTGGTGCTACTGTCAGAAGTGATAAATTTGCCCCGTGATTAACGAGCGGCCGAATGCGGCCGGCCAATAGGATGAAGCCTGCGGTTAACGAGACTGGCATTCTTCCAGAAACAGTGGCGGGCAGGACATCAATCAGCAGCTTCTCCCGACTGTCAATCAAATGTGATTTATGACTCTTTTTGTTTGCCTGCTAGTCAGCGCAAAAAAGGTGAATAATACGCCGCAAACAAACGCCACAACTCTGCCGTAATCATCATAGACCAACTGTGGCCATCGGTAAACGACTTTAGAGCGAGAAGTTTTACCAAATATTTATGCGGTTCGAGCCAGGGGGCGAGTTATTTACCGTATCAAGGTGTCCCACCCAGACTGCGCCCCTGCAATGTGTGCTCCTGTCAGAGGCGGTTTCCGTCAGCAAATGCAGGGTGACAACCGTGACGCCAGACATACGGATGTCGCTGAAATTGGCGGCCCACATCAAGGTTTTTATGGTATTATTATTGAGATACTCATCAATCAATCTCGCGCAACCAAGGTGTTCGTCAACACATCGAAGAGAACAGAAGAAAGTAGGAAACCCACGACAGCTCAATGCAGATATGGCCTGATTTTGGACAGCTTGGGCAATTAGTCGGGTCCCTCAAAGCACATTATATTCCGCTTGGTCATGCACTCATTCCGAGATGGACCCCCCAGTAGAAGAGCTGACTGACAGCCCTCGTATTTTCTCACGTTGACTGGAGAAAAATATGTCGTAGTCCATGGGATGCATGGTTGGTCCAAGCCTATAGTAAGCCTATACCATCAAGATTCACAACTATGAGATTTCATGTATATGAACGTTTCCATCGTTTGTTTACGCTATGCTATGGGTGAATAGAATTTGTGACACATACAACTGGACTATCACACAAGGTTAAAGCTGGCCACCTAACTTGTTTGTGGAAATATCAGTCTCTGTATAAATATCCTCCAAGAAGTCTCTAAATTGATGACGTTACCGACTACAATGTCATATAATATTTTGGGGACATACAACTGTACGTAGGCCTACACATTTAAAGCAACTGCCTTCGAAACTATGCAATATTTTTAAACTAATTTTTTGTGAAACTAATACAACACAACAATGCACATTGATTTTGACGATTACAGTCCGTCCGAGTTGTCTTTTCATCCGGTTTAACACACACATTTTATGAACAAACGAAGTGTATCCATCAACCCGAATGTAAACAAATGCCCAAATTGCCCTTAAAAGTCCATATCGAGTACATTTTCCAGTTTGTATCGGTATATATGGTGTAGTTATGAGAAAATAATCAGTGATTTACGGTGATGTGCGTGGAATTGTCCGTCCATCTTGCACTTTTACGCTTTGTTTACATCTTCGTGTGATGGATACAATTCATGTACTTATGTGTGAACCGCCTGTTCAAATGAGCA
Source organism: Terebella lapidaria (assembly GCA_949152475.1). Classification (NCBI taxonomy): domain Eukaryota; kingdom Metazoa; phylum Annelida; class Polychaeta; order Terebellida; family Terebellidae; genus Terebella; species Terebella lapidaria. The sequence goes on from OX424555.1 coordinate 79,124,473, forward strand.
AAATTTCGCAAAGGACTGGTTGCAGTCATAATATTTGATATGAGTACGTCTCATTGAGTAATTTCACATGTTTATTATGAAATATAGTTATCAAAAAACATATTGCCTGTATTCGAAGGCAGTTGCTTTAAAGCTACTCACCGCACATCAAATACACCAGAATATGTACTGTGATTTGTCTTTCTTCTGTGACGAACATCAATTTCAAAGGCCTGCTCTTTATCACCAATATGCATTCCATAAGATCGATGGTCTGGACACCCAATGAAATACCCTGTTCTACGCTTACATGCTTTATGTGATGAAATACATAAATTTAATAAAATACAGTATTGATTTTGGATCTTAGTTGAAGAGAGACCCAACACGTCACAGTCGGGTTATAATCCACTCACGAGACAGACTTGGCTCCGTATACGTAATCATTCTTACATTGACACACATGTTTCCACCTTTTTTTTTTTGGGGGGGGGGGGGGTATATTGGGGACATTTGAGCGTCACCTCATAATATTCACCTTTTAAAAAAAAAAAAAAAAAAAAAAACAACGACATGTATTTAAGTGTATATGGAGGCGTGATGAGGGATGACCTTCAATTTCAGACGCGCAGATGATCTTGAGTACACATCATATAGACTTATACATGGGCATGTTCGGTATGGGTTCATAGTGAATGAAAAATTACTTAGGCCTATATCCCCTGGCCCATATATGTCTGATACACCAGGAACATGCCGTATATCATATAGTGTGATTAAACGAACAGACAAACGAGTTCAACTAAATAGTATGAAAATAAGAGAGATCCAATTTACGTGTGAATGGAACTTCTTGTGCTGTATAGTTCTGCATGTATATAGTTATGTATAGCTCGGAGCATTATGTCTCAATATCCCTTGAGACAAATCGTACAGGAAAATGAGCGAAGAGAGTCGAGAGGGAATAGATGGTCGTTATCCGTGCGATGATGAGTATTTGATTTGATATGACCATCCATTGGTCCAATAAGATTATCACAACATGCGTGCTCGGAATAAAGCCTCTAATGATGTCGCCGACAAATTACCAGCTTTATCCTACCCCCGTGTGTGGTGGTCTTCCCATTCGATTGTCATCCGCCCGTCACGTTATTACTGGCCACCAACTGACGTTGATTTCAGGATTAACTGACGATCAAAGGGGTCCGCTCTTAGCGAATCGCTCTCCACTGCCAATCATTCGCTATCGTAATCCAAAGTGAGTGACAAGACCTGCTCTATGATCTACCGAAAGGCAAACTCGTGTCATATTTAGCTCCCATCGGTGCGTTTGCAAACACTCGACTGGTATTTGGCAATCAACAAAGAGATCGTTGAGCGACACTGTTGTAGGCTTATGTCGGTTATTATTTGGAATCACGATCAGCCAGTCGATGCATTGGTCATTCTCCCACGGTCCACATGGTGAAGTGTAGGAGTAGCATACATGGACATCAATAAGTTATAGGAAAGTATCCGACTGTTTCTCGAGTGTCCACATTCAAAGGTGACGTGTAGGAACATGACCGCGGCTTTAGGGGTGACTGTGCCCTCGTGCGACGTGTAGTTTGTACAATGTATCAACAGCCTCTGTACTCAATAAATATTTGAATACACCGTTATTCTGCTGACTCCTGGAGCAAACGCACTCCATATTACTACGTGGTCCGATATTTATATCACGAATTTCATCACACCAATATACATTTACCATATTTAGACCACACGACTACGTCTATCATTTTTATATAAAAATTCTGAACATAACGGAAACTAAAAGAGTTTTTCCCAAATTACCTAACTGTCATGAGTCGTGAGCCATATAAATAGGCCTACACTGTGATTGGTTCGGACTTTTATGTTCATTGACTTCCTAAGTTCCTACCCTTTGCACGTGTAAGCGCGTTCTTGTTGCTGTCTGCGTTTTCTTTTATGTTCATTGACTTCCTAAGTTCCTACCCTTTGCACGTGTAAGCGCGTTCTTGTTGCTGTCTGCGTTTTCTTTTATGTTCATTGACTTCCTAAGTTCCTACCCTTTGCACGTGTAAGCGCGTTCTTGTTGCTGTCTGCGTTTTCTTGAATGTTATGAATAAAATTAAATGACTCGAACTAAAATTGTCGTTCATGAAAAACTACCTTCGAATTAAATTCGAAGTACAAAGCTTTTCGTTAGTATTAATATCTATTATCACTTTGAGAATAAATATTTTGTTTTGATTATTATTTAGTGCAGTCTTTACTGTGCCGAGGTAAATACAACAATTAATCTCTGCTTATTGGCATGTGCTAGTATGTGCATACCATGAATTTTAGATATGGATAAGTGAAACTCGAAAACAATTTATGGGCCTATCGTGATAGACATCGATTATATTATAGGCCTACCAGAAATACATTGGTATCATGTATTTGTTTGGTATCATGTATTTCTCGTATACATGATGAAATTGGGATCCCAGGTGGAATAATTATGATGCATTGACTTTATTTGTAAAGAACTAACACTAAAAACCATGTATTATGTGCTAGGAAGCGGACCCGAGCGGTGCTGTTCTGCTGTGTGTCTCATATCAGTGATGTCTTTGTTCGAGTTCCCGCGCTTTTTGTAACTGTATATCCTGAAGGTGGAGCCACCTTGCAGTTGCAGCCATCGGCCCCCAACATGCATTTGTTCGCAACATCCTGGCATGTTTCTGGTGTTTCAAGTTGTTACAAGATATCATGGAATTGCCCAGTTACATCTATATCAACAATTCAACACATATACTACATACTATAGATCATAATGCTTTTCAGAATATACCAGAAATATTTAACGAGAGAGACGTAGATTGTGAGGTGGCGCTATGGTGGAGCTGTTTTAGCAGCTTCCGCCTAAAGATGGCGCCATCGTCTTGGCCTGGTGTCAGCCCTTTGTTCAGTCGGCTGTTGGCTGCGAATGCATCTACAGTGGCCTATATTATGCTCGTTCTATTCACACGCCAATGAAAATGATATATTCACCTCGCAAGATACTGCGAATATCTCGACTAATGAACGTTATAACCTAAATGCTTTCAGTACGACCAGAATAAACCCATGATGCTAAAAAAAAAACAGGTGCTAATTTTTTACCCCAATGTAGGACATCGCAATGAATCATTCACTATCAAATATCATAACGGCATCAATTTCAGTTATCCAAACACTGTTAACAAGATACATAGAGGTCACAACATTCATCGCGTCAGTTGACGCCATTTTGTAGATACTATCACGAAATATTACATGTACCAATTCGGCCCAATGGTGACACCTCACGGGGGAATTTATGAACAGAAATGTTGGAAATTTTCAACATTTTGAGGTGCCACCTGGCGAATACATGTTCGTTCTCGGCGGTGAGGAATTTACACACTGAAGTCGTCAACTTTATTGATTTCAACTCGAAGGAATTCTGGAAGACTGTTGTTAAAATGTGACAGTAATCGGAATGAGGTCCCCTTACATTTTTATCTTCTCCAATTCCGCCGAATCGATCGCGAGGCCAAGGGCCAAAGATTAGGCCAAGGGCCAAAGATTGGTTACCGGACAACATATGTATATGTTTAATATTTTAGATGTTAGTCAGGTCACTGGTTAAATTTAAGTTCAAGAGAATATTCAGCATATAATATTAAGCATATATCATGTCCACAGTTGATTGCTACGCTGTAAATTCAATAAACAGAGAGATATTAGCAATTTTGTCCTGTGGCCTTGAAAATGAAGGCAAAGGTCAAATTCAAGGTCATCAGAATATTTGGCGTATCACATTTCCTATATGTCCTCCATCGATTCCCACACTATGAAGTCAATAAGTGATATATTAGCAATTTTGTTCTGTCACCTTGAAAATCAAGTCAAAGGAAACTTGAAAATAAGGTCATTGGTCAAGTCGAGGTCACGAGAATATTCAGCATATATCATTTGGAGTTTGACCACAATTGATTCCTAAGCTGTAAAGTCAATAAGAAGCCAGATATTAGCCATTTTGTGCTCTTGACTTTGAAAATGAGGTCAGAAGTCAAATTCAAGGTCAAGAGAATATTCAGCATATATCATTTCCTATATGTCCACAATTGATTCCTAAGCTATAAAATTGATAAAAAGTGAGATATTAGCCATTTTGTCCTGTGACCTTGAAAATGAGGTCAAAGGTCAATTCAAGGTCATGACAATAATCTGCATATATCATTTCCTATATGTTCATAATTGATTCCTAAGCTGTAAAGTCGATAACAAGCGAGATATTAGCCATTTTGTCCTGTGACCTTGAAAATGAGGTCAAAAGTCAAATTCAAGGTCATCAGAATATTCAGCATATATCATTTCCTATATGTCCACAATTGATTCCTAAGCTGTAAAGTCAATATTAAGCGAGATATAAGCCATTTTGTGCTCTGACCTTGAAATTGAGGTCAGAGGTCAAATTCAAGGTCACGAGAATATTCAGCATATATCATTTCCTATATGTCCACAATTAATTCCTAGTGTCTAATCTCAATATTAAGTGAGATATTTGGCATAATGTGTCCCATTATGAGGCATAGGAGAATTTAACATGGAAAAGTCCCATTTGGGCCGAGTTTGGGCCAAAATGGCCCACTTCGAGCGATTCAAGCGCAACGAAACTTATACACATCATAGGAGTACATATGAGGAGTGTTTTGTATCAAAAAGAAAAAAAGTTACTGAACAAATTTTGAGAAAATGGCCGCCAAAGTCCAAAATCAGGCATTTTTCGTCGAAAACGGCCGCCATTTTGAAAAAAATGCGAAAATCAAAAAACTAAAAAATATCTCCTTCTTGAATTATTTTTGAGCATTTTTGTGCAAAATTTCAGAAAAATTCGCCTGTTAACAAAAAAGATAAAAATGTGGACGACGGACGACGACGACGGACGACAGACGACGGACGCAATGCCATGCCAATAGGTTATCGGACCATAGGTCCGGTAACCTAAAAAGTTGCCTAAAACAGAGCCTAAATAGTGAAATTTAATAGGCATTAATGAGGTAATACCTCCATTGAGATATCGCAAACAACATATGCAGCAAACAACATATGCAAACATATGCAACATATGTTAAACTTATGGTTCCAGACTGAATAAACTACTGAATTGAAGCAGTATCAAGTTAAGGGGATCTTGTATTCCACAATCACCATTGCTCTCTAATTGTAATCTGAGTGGAAAATGAATCTCAGGCAAGCACAGCCATGTGGGCCTACTCTCTGGTGAAGAAGACGGTAAAGTCCATACGGTCGCTTATAACCGCCATCAGTCTGACAAATAATTTCAAACAAGATTGTTTTTGTTTCCGCTAGGATTTTTTGTTTGCTTCTATCATGACGTTTTGATGTTTTCTTATTAGACCTACGTTATGTATAGGCCAAATGGGCTTACTTTTTTGTTTACTTTCCAATCTTTCTTAAATTTTGTACCAAATTATATAGCTACTAAGAATTAATGTTACTTGGTAACTTCAAGGTCACAAGTATATTCAGCATATAACATTTCCTATATGTCAACATTTGATTTCTGAGATGTAAAGTCGATAATAAGCGAGATAATAGCCATTTTGAGCTTTGACCTTGAAAATTAGGTCAAAGGCAATTTCAAGGTCATCAGAGTATTCGACATATATCATTTCCTATATGTCAGCAATTAATTCCTAAGCTAATAAGCGAGATATTAGCCATTTTGTGCGTTGACCTTGAAAATAAGGTCAAAGCTCACATTCAAGGTCATGAGAATATTCAGCTTACATCATTTCTTATATGTCCACAATTGATTCCGAAGCTGTAAAGTGAATAATAAGTGAGATAATAGCCATTTTGAGCTCTGACCTTGAAAATGAGGTCAAAGGTCAAATTCAAGGTCATCAGAATATTCGGCATATATCATTTCCTATATGGTCACAATAGATGTCTAAGCTGTGAAGTCGATAATAAGTGGGATATTAGTCATTTTGTGCTCTGACCTTGAAAATGAGGTCAAAGGTCAAATTCAAGGTCATGAGAATATTCAGCATATATCACTTCCTATATGTCCACAATTGATTCCTAAGCTGTTAAGTCAATAATAAGCGAGACATTGGCCATTTTTTTGCTCTGACCTTGGAAATTAGGATAAAGGTCAAATTCAAGGTCACGAGAATAGTCAGCATATATCATTTCCTATATGTCCACAATTGATTCCCAAGCTGTAAAGTGAATAATAAGCGAGATATTAGCGATTTTGTGCTCTGACCTTGAAAATGAGGTCAAAGGTCAAATTCAAGGTCGTCGGAATATTCGGCATATATTATTTCCTATATGGTCACAATAGAATCCTTAGCTGTAAAGTCGATATTAAGCGAGATATTAGCCATTTTGTGCTCTGACCTTGAAAATGAGGTCAAAGGTCAAATTCTAAGTCACGACAATATTAAGCATATATCACTTCCTATATGTCCACAATTGATTCCTAAGCTGTTAAGTCAATAATAAGCGAGATATTGACCATTTTGTGCTTTGACGTTGGAAATTAGATTAAAGGTCAAATTCAAGGTCATGAGAATAGTCAGCATATATCATTTCCTATATGTCCACAATTGATTCCGAAACTTTAATCTCAATATTAAGTGAGATATCAAGAACATTGTGGCCCATTGTAAAGCAGAGAGGAATTTAACATGGGAAAGTCCTACTTGGGCCCCGTAAACAACATCAACATGGCCGCCACACGCAGACCGGCGATTCAAGAGCATGGAAACTTATACACATGATAAAGATACATGAGGGGAACATTTTGAAACTAAAATCTCAAAACTGATCGGATAGTTTTTGAGAAAATAATTTTTAAAGTTGAGAACATGCAAAAATAGCCATTTTCGGCATAAAAATGGCCGCCAAAACTGCATAATCGATTCAATCAAAAAAATGAAAAGAACGTCTGGGGGTATTGACCCAATACATATTCACACAAATTTATGGACAAATTCATCAGCCCGAAAAAAAGATAAAAAATGTTAACAGATAATGTGGCGGACGACGACGACGACGGACGACGACGACGGGCGACGGACGAAAAACCACGACAATAGCTTATCGGCCCTTATGGGCCGGTAAGCTGAAAACAGTGGGTCAGAGCTGAATGACACAGACTATAGATATAGCTTAGGTTTCAAGTGTGTGTTATGAACATATATGAAATCATGTATGGTAAATCTTTTGCCGTTCATGAAATTGACCTGAAATGACATTGAGTGGTAAATTCCAAATTTCACATCTGACCTGAAACGTGTAAATTGGACTCTATAGACGAAATGATGACACTATAGATGTTATGGTTGCACAACGAGCATAATAGGGTATCATATGGTGAATCTGTTGGTGACATTGAACTTGACCACCAGACTACTTTCAGTCTTATAGCTCAATACATGTAACATGTTTGACGGTAAGGTACAGCACAGTTGGTGCTATGATTGAATCTTTAATTTTCACACTCGAATTGTAAATACTGAAAAATAATTAAAGATGGGATCTTCTTGAACGTTGTTGCATGTTTGGCGATTTTGTGTCATGAACTTACAAGATGTCCGATGTCAGATAAATATGTTGCATCTTTTAGTGACCTTGAATCTGCTCTATGATGACATTGAGTGCTTAAGGATACATGTAATATATCCACCATAAAATGTGTAAAGTGATCTTTGGACCTAAAACTCTTGAAGACAGAGCTTCTTTTCGTATATGAACATAGGGAGTCATATGTTGGATCTCTTGCTGACCTTGACCCCAACTTACGATGCCACCCTCCGTAAGGGTAGCCTAACTTTAAGATGCAAGTCTACTACAAAATTTGTTCGATTACACAATAAAACAAATCACCAGAGCATGGGCGACTAGAATAGGACGATCGGATTGCCTCCAGAAATGTTTTCAACATATCTCTGTTCAGGATCATCGGATGATCGGATAAACTTTTTATGTATAATGCTGTAATGTACATATTTAGATATCTGTTTCATTCAGCATAGGCCCAAACCTCCATTTTGAAAATACCTGCCAATATACAGTGACGTCAGATGAAAATAACGTAAAAACGTTACCAAACATTCGATCAGTTGAAGATCAGTGACTGGACACAGACGGTCCCGATTGCTCAGGGGCATGTTATTCATCGTGAAATGTGAACCTTAATTGCGACATTTGCACGATTTTCCTCTCCGGCATGAATGAAGAAGAAATTTGACTGCTTGACCGTAGATCATTTCAATTCAAATGACACCATGAATCGTAAGTACTGTAGAGTTGAATATCTTCCTAATTGTTCACAAGTTAAACCATGAGATGACAATGGACTCCATAAATGGTTTATACACATGACTCAATAACATAGGTAGGCATATGCTGCAGCATCGAGACTTAGAAACGATAGTATCACGTCCGAGTTCACCATGTGAGTCGGAAGACCCGGACAGACAGTTTGTGGACCTGGAGCCGCTTATAAGGACCAAGAAGGAGTAAGTTCATCGTAACCCCAAGAGCATCTATTCACAAGCAGTTCTACTTTTGTTATGGGGCTAATTTGATTAAAATGGATTATGCTGATAAAAAGAGGAGTTTCAATTCAAAAGAAAAATCACAAGCACAAACACAATGCTGTGCTACCCGGGTGTGCTACATATATTCTTCCGCGGATGATCGCCTTTAAAATGACCTATGTATGATTGGGCATATGTATTCCCAGCCGAGGATATATGCTTAGAGCAATACCAAGAAGAGGGTACAGGCGCCCACCCGATGACATGTTGTGTCGGATTACCCCTCTCGGACCTCACGAAGATAAACCTCACGTGTATCCACTACGTCAGAAGACCTTACAGAAACTTCACAAGTACCTACATTTCAAGTCTTTTTCAAATTAACATCCAAAAAAATAGTTAGTCTATGACATTATACGCCTTTGTGCATTGTGTAAATAGTAGAAGACACTCGAGCTATAACTAATATCAGAAATCCATCCATTTATGAGTTTCTGCTATCATGTATTTACTGTATGTTCACAGAGGAAAGGCTCTATATCGAAATGATCGAGAACCCCAACATTCTGCCGTGGGGTTCCTGACTCACATCAAGCCAGATTCTCCAATAGATGGTGTCGTGGATGGGTCCCGTCAGGATCAGCCGTCGTCCTCCAAGCCGAGCCGGCGGACCAAGCTCAGGGACATGACCGTCCTAGACCTGCTCCAATACCACAAACAGCGCCAGTCTCACCCAGCTGGGCCGAAAGTACTACGAGAGCTCGCACCTGGGAGTATTTATCAAACAAATAGAATTTCCAAAGGACCTGTGCCTCTAGACAGGCGCAGAGATACGGGAGAACCGTGTAACTTCCCGGAGATAGCTGCAGGTCAACAACTTCTGGAGCGGCAACTGAGACCTCGAAGTCAAAATCGAAGTAGACGACAGTAGCGCTTCCGAACTCGCAACCACAAGTCATTGTGTGCAATCGGGGTTATCGAAGACCTTTTAGGAATATCTAAATATATAGAACTTCCCATACATAAGCGGCTTTGATAAATTGAGACATTTCATACTTTCATACCTCAGTCACATAATCCATCTCTATATATAGGTCGATAAACAAGCTTTACAGCCCTATCTTATGGTCACTTAATTAGTCTCGAGATGATCACGACTCTGGACTATTGTAAACGTAATGCGTGATATCAAAGTTCCATTTAGAGATTCTAAGTTGTTTTGTGGCAATATAGCTCGATCTGGGAAAATCTCACGTTCACTTTACACCACATGCAGTTCTCTTCTCTCGGAGAAGATTATACATGTATTCTCACCTTCGGTAGCTGTTAATTTTTAGTCAGGCATTATATTCCGTCATCATGGGGTCACAAGAGAAACTACAAAGTTACCGTGACGATAGGCAATTGCACAAATCAAATCAACATGAATGGAATAACTGTCAATGGTATAAAAAAAATGGAATAAAACAATGTCAGTGGTGATTGCAGCGCCGGAGTGCAGCCCTTGTAGGCCTAGCGGTCAACGTTCATCGATTCCAGGTGTCTATTCGTGAACACGAAAATCATTGTGATTGTTCCTCGACTATATATAATCTTACATAGGTGTACGTAATGTTGAACACAAAATGCTGGGAACACGAAACTTATAATCTAAATTTGGGTTGGTTTTATGGTAGGCCGACCTAGACACATGTACCGGTACGTACTAGTATATAGAAATTCGGCTTACCATAAAATAGCAAGTGCCCGTCACGTGGTCGCAATGGTATGCTTGATCATGTGATGTTTCATTTGTCACTACAAACCCGTTTTCAGAGTGAAACAAGTTGTATTTCGATGTTTGATCTCTTTGTTGTGTATATTACTTCAATTTTTACCTACTTAACAACTATATGAGTAAATATGACACGACTGAAGCTACTGTCAGTGGGTTTTACCGTACTGGCATGTGGATTTATGACTACACTTTCTGAAGGTGTGTTGAAAAATGACAATATGCAAATTGTCAATGATTCACAATTAACTTAGGGCAGCCAGCGGGGCTCACAATGTAGAGCTGAATACAATGCTAATTCACAATAATCATATCATTGCTGAAAATTAATCCCAATGAACATGATGAACAATTGGACTGGACAGTCACGTGGCGATACGGTGTGATTTGGGGGACAAATATACTCGCAGCAAACAACTCAGAGTGGGATTAACAATTGCTCACATGAAAAAAAAACCGGCTGTAGTGTAGATCTATATCCCCAGAATCGCACCATAATCGTTGACTTTCCAGCCCTATTGCAATTTGATCACGATTCATTTTGTTGGGGAGTTGGCATATTTTGGTCATTGCTTGTGTATATATTTACGGAAAGACCCAAGATAACTGGTAACTTCCTCTTTATCTAATTTTTGTCATGTTTGTTGTGATTCCAACAATGTTGTGAATAAATTGTATGAAGAAAACATTACACATGTAGCCTACTGTATTCACACATACTGATTGAAGGGTCTGGTGCAACAAAGACAGAGGCCAAACAAGTCTGGGACTATGTCAAGGTGCGAGATGACGCCTTCATGTTCTGGTGGCTCTATTTCACTCAGGCAGATGCTGGCTTCACCTCCAAACCCCTCGTCATGTGGCTCCAGGTATTGCTAAACATAAGGCCAAGCTCCGTGGAAAAAAAAATAACTGGGTTGGCATTCAGCAGGTCATGAAGTGTCCTGAGCACATGTTTTAAGGATAGGGTATGCCATCAAGATTTATGTCTTGTCAAAGGTTACTATTGTGATGAGTTCTTCAATCTCAAATACAATGTACAATGTAGGGTGGACCTGGGGCATCGTCAACTGGATATGGGAATTTCATGGAAATAGGGCCGTCTGATATTGACCAAAATAAAAGGAATACAACTTGGGTAAGGATGATAAAACTTAAACTTGATCATGTCAATGAACTATTATTTTTGAATAATTCCTATCTTGATGCCAAGGAAATATATTCTAGCTGTATACCGATGACAACATGTTGCGCGATGTTCCAGTTGTCCAAGGCGAATCTGCTGTTTGTGGACAATCCCGTTGGAACAGGATTCAGCTATGTCACGAGTAACGATGCTTACACGAGGAATGATGCTGATATTGCTCAAGATCTCCTCACAATGCTCAAAGCTTTCATGGGCAAAGTCAAAGAATTTCAGGTGCATTATTGAGTAACATAGTAGGTGTATACATCATATTAATTGTTCTAGCATTTGTGTTGAAGTCTCCAAATAATTGTTCTCAAAAAACTTTTATCATTTCAGAAAGTACCATTTTACATATTCTCTGAATCATACGGAGGGAAAATGACCGCATCATTCGCTCAAGTTCTCTACAATGTAAGTTACTGTTATATAATACACCATATCTTTACACCTCGTATAATGATGATTGTATGAATATTCAAAACTAATCTAATCAGATAAACATAATTTTGTTTCAATCTACAGGCTATCCAAAACGGTGATATACAATGCAATTTTAAAGGATTTGCAATGGGTGACTCCTGGATTTCTCCCGTTGACTCTGTTATGACGTGGGGTCCATACTTATTTACTACAGTGAGTGACATTTTTGGTTCATTATTTGAAAAAGGAGAAAATCTATTATAAGTCTATTATAACTGTCTAATCACCCATATACATGTGATTTATCATGACCTGTATACAGGTGAATTATTTTTGGCCATACTTCAACACTGTAAGGTATCACGACTAACCTACGTGCCTATATCTCGAAAGTTTTTTTTTTTATCTAACCCAGTCTAATATTGTCCGTTGTTTGCAGTCGGTAGTGGACGAGCGGGGTCTGGCAAGCATCAACGCGGGCGCAGCGGCGTGTAAGGCTGCAGTGGATGCGGGTAACTGGACCCAAGCCACGGCCGCATGGAGCAGTCTTGAGGACATTGTGGAGGTCTCGTCAAACGGCGTCAATTTCTACAACATTCTCAAGTGGGGCGGTGACAGTGAACTCAGCAGCAAGGCGTTGAAGTTCCAGAGACACACTCAGCAGAGCATCAACAGCGTCTCACCACACCTCAGTACGTCTGTCACTACGTCAGAGGTGGTTTTTGCTATGTTGCCAAAACTCTTAATGTGGCTATTTCTTGAAGTTATGTGTTCACATGTATCATGTGTATGTAGTCCAGGGTTTTTATCATCAAAATTGTGCCATACTTGAGGAATGCCGGGTAGCTTAAATTTTACAATACATGTACGTCAGGCTCATATAGAACTTACATCCACTCATGCAAGCCCATCTCCTCCATGCAGAGACACTGTACCACCGCCACGTCCAGGTTCACTCGGACGCCGACTTGGCCAAGTTCATGAATGGACCAGTCAAGGAGAAACTCAACATCATCCCCGCGAATGTCACCTGGGGAGGTTGGTTAGCTTGCAGTTGCTGTGTGCTGTTAAATACTAATGTTGTTACCTAGTTGGATGTGTTTATCTAGGTTGATGTGCAGATCATTATTCGGTCAGTTATTCTGTTTTCCAAACCTATCTGCATACAGTGTGCACATTTCAGGTCAGTCTGACAAAGTTTTTGAAGCACTGTCTGGTGACTTCATGAAGGATGTGATTGATACAGGTAAGAAACTTCCATATGCTACAGGTCAAGACTCAAATCCTTGAAGAGGAACACTGAAATCAGTGTATACCAGTATATGCATTGGCTTTCATACTTGCAGTGGACAACCTGTTGACTACAGAGCTGAAAGTTGTCGTGTACAGTGGCCAGTTGGATCTGATTGTGGACACTGTTGGTGAGTTTGTCAGACTTTCATATGCAGAACATCAATATTATACTCAAGCCATACTGTGAGCTACTGAAGATATTAAGGGTGAGATAAATGCATTGAGATCATGATAACAAAGCCTCATGCCTAAACTGGCTTCAGCCATATAGGCAGAGTTGCCCTAGCCCCCCTTTTATAGCAAACTTGTGGCCTTCAAGTCAGGTGTCACACCCCCAGGGGTTTGTTTTGAATGATGACACAGTATTCAAATGTAGCAGATCTATGGTACAAGTAAGTAACAGATCTCTGATATTTATCCACCAGGCACCGAGCGCTGGGTGCAGAAGCTGAGCTGGCCGCACTTATCCGACTACAACAGTGCTCCCCGGCGTCCGTTCTTCACGAAGCCACAAACCCCTGCTCACATGGCCGGCTTCGTCAAACAGTACGATAACTTTTCCTTCTACTGGATCTTGGATGCTGGACACATGGTCAGTACTTCAGCCTGATGTATTCTCTCACGTATTCCTCCTGTCAGCTCGTCTTTTGACTTGTCTCAAGAATATTCACGACTTTTCTGCATTTGAGTGTATTTATCTGGTGTTTTCATGGGCTTATTCAATTCATTGCCCACTGATTGTACTCCATTACTTGTAGGTGCCAGCAGACGCCGGAGATGCTGCGCTTGAAATGCTGGGATATATTATCGGTTCCTAAACATTTGTACATTTCTGGATAGATCTGCGGACACAGCCATAGCACAATCCACTTGATAAACATGAATGGGATAATGAAACTGCATTTGGTGTTAGCATGTAACCCTCCAGGAACCATGCTAACACCAGATCATGAGGAGTGTAGCATTTCTAACTGTGATGGTCCAGCATTGGCAATTTGTCATTCTTGCGATCAGTGCAATCTTGTAGCATGTATTAAGAAATTGTATTGAATATGAAGTAATGGACTCTGATATCACTGCATCTGTTTGTAGTTATTGAGCTCGAGGTCACAAAAGCTCAGCGGGAGAGGGATGTTTTGCTTCTTGTCAAGGTTTTGCTGTTGTTCAATCTTGACAATCTCCTGGTGATAACATCTCATAATTGTACGATATTTAAAACATTTTGCCAATTAAGTCTTTCATGGAGAACCCAAATCAAACACCCCTCTTCCTCTGGACGTAACATTGAGGTCACATGGTGTGAGTTGGCAGTCAATCTCTTCCAGGTCTATGGAATATTCCTAGGCATTGCATTTGCCACAGGGCTTTCTTTATCAACAGGGTTCTCAAAATTGATGCTGATACAGTAGAAAATACAGCTGAATATAACACGTTTTTCACTCACGTATTACGGTATACTACCCTAGTTAAAAGCATAGTTGCGTCTATCTGATTATGGGTACTGTAAAAGTACTAATTTTCGCGCGGTACTTATTTCGCGTATTTCGCGGTAAGGGTAGATCCGCGAAATTAAATACCTCGCTAAAATAAGTCTCCCGCGAAAATTAATTTTGAGGTTTGTGGCCGTCCATAGCACAATACGCTGTTGCTAATCATAACGCGCAGAATTACGTTAGTTACAGTGCCCAGATACCGGTCGCTAGCGTCTGCATGGCACGTGCTTGAACTTGGTGCCGATGACATCTGCACCAAGTTCATGCTTTTGCAGACTAAGCATGACTTGTTTGACGTTTGTGTTTAAAATTTCAAATAAAATCTGATTTGATTTCCTGTGACTTTCCATTTCTCACACCAATTGCATTGATATACTGCAAATTCTTTACGCGATTACTGGCAATCACTGAACCGCGAAATTAAATCCCCGCGAAATTGCCTGGGGGTAAAAACCGCGAAATTTAATACCCGCGAAAAAAAGTGTTTTTACAGTATTGCAAAACAATTGTGTAAGTGTTACACTGCCATTGTCTTTCGTTTGAATAAATGTATACTGTTTGTAATGGGATTTCGAATGATTTGTACATAGCAAACACCCAGTATAAGTAGGTGTAAATACATATTCCCTCTCAGTTCAAAATTTGTGATGATGCACTCTCAACATTTTGGAACACAAATGTAGTGAATTTGGAAGTGGCATGGTAATCACAAGCCCATAGTACAGAGGCCTTGGAAGGAGGTGCATAAAGAAAACAGATGTAACGGTACTGTATCAATATACTTTTATTTCCAACACATCATGGTTACACAAAGTGAATATATTTAGTCATGTGGTAGTGTATCAGAGGTCACATTAATCAATCAAAATTGGAACATGTGTAAACATTATATCCTCATGCCTGTATTAGGTTGGTGCATGTCTGAAAAGATTGTGAATGCAAATCTATGCCCTCCAAAATGTTAAGCCTCAGTATCATGCAAACCATTGTTTATAATTCATCATCAAGTGTATGAATCTGGTCAAACTGAAGGAAATAGGATAACACCAATGTCACCAACTTGGATAGTTGGGGGCAAGAAACCCAACAGCTACTATGGTAGCTGTGACTGGAATAAAATCTGACAAATTATTTTAGATCACGTCGAGGTCACCAAACATAAGGTTGGGGGCTTGATGACCCAACAGCAACAATGTGCTGTGACCTGGGCTACTTGCCTTCTTACATATAAAATCCGAACTGCTCGCCTCCTGTAGCAATATCATTCAGGCACCCCGAGACCAGTTGTAGAATCTGTTCATCAACGACAACACATGATAGAGAGAAAACGCATTTTGTCGCCAACTGACCACCAGTTGGGGGCATAGAAAGCCCAACAGCTGAATGCTGTGACAGGACGCACAGTTCACTTGCACAGGGTAATGCTTTCACAGTTAAATGGTCACCAACTCTAGGTTGGGGGCAAAAACCCAACAGCAACTATGTCTGCTGTGACCCGAATAAATTTATGAGAGAGGGTACAGAAAAAGGCATCAAACTCAACTGTTTTTCTGTTAAAATTAGTAAAACCGTCGCCAACTCCGTGTTGGGGGCAAAGCCCAACAGCAAAATGCTGTGACTTTTTTTCGTAAACTAACATTAATATTATAACTTAGCTTTTCATATAGGGCTTCCTATATTAGGTTTGGTTCAACCAATGATTCTCTCCTAGGCTTTGCTGGGCTTGAATAGAAACATGGAAAGCAACATTCAAAGCATCCAGCCACGAAAACAACAACAAACAGAAAACCTAATTCTGAATGCCAATGTAGACTATGGATGTCTTTGCTTATTGTTCAAGTCTAAGAGCCAAATATTTCGGTTCTGTGAAGGCCAGTAGCATAATTTTCTACTGCTTACCTCGGTTCCTTCACAAACCTACCTGCAGTTTGTACCACTGGGCCAATGGCATTCACTGCAGAACACGCTAAGTGCCCTCTGCCCTTGTGCCAACAACTACCGAGCACTGGCAGAAAAACAAAATATATTCAACATTTTTAGTCATGCTGGGTGCAATACCTCAAGCAAACACTAATCTTAGTATTGCATTATCTACTTACATGTAGTTTATGTGGAAAGAAGTGATCTTCTTTTGTAAATGATTTTTTTTTATTCACTCAAATCAATGTCAATTCATCTTCACTATCTGACAGTGACTTACTGATAGAAGTCGCAACCATACATGTCGTCCGATCAGTGCAACTCGGACTGACAGGTTACAAATTTTAACATTTTCACAAGTATCACTTGCCTTGATGTTTGCCAATGTCCAAGAAAGAACACTCAAGGAATGCTTTCTGTTCAATTACCAAGTGTAACTGGCTTTAAACACAATGTACTACAATAAATTATCGAACACTGACCATGAAACTAGAACAAACGGATCCTGATCAGACATGCAGAAATTTATTTCTCTCTTTAAAAACATGACTATAATACAACAAACCTTTCATTCTGGATATGCAGCTCACAAATGATGGTGTAGGACTACACACTAGTCATAAGTTCTAAAATTAGTCCAAGATTTCACAACATTTCATTGAAAATCCGCATATTCTAAATTCTTGAAAATAAAATATGATAAATAACAAATTCTTACCTTCGAAGTAAATACATTCAGCAGAATAAATTTGATTATGTCATATTTTAAAACTTTTTTCTCCAATGGTTAACACACCACTTACCCTGAAATTCCCTCAGGGCATCATTTTGACAATACTTGCATTCTATTTACATACATGTACATGTACTGACCTCATCTCTTCTCTTGTATCAATAACTTTTGGGGATGTTTCCAGTTTACAATAAGTTCTGATAAAATTTCCCAAAGATACATTCCCCCCTCAAACGCAATATTAACCCACCCCAACAATACAAGGCAGTAGTTGACCACAGTTTTATAAACACCTGTGATGATTTTTGACTGTTGCAGGGAGTCTGTTCCACAGTGTAGCCCAATGCTCTCAATATCGGCCATTCGGAGGCATGACAGGAGGACGCATCATTCCCGGGTATCCCATCCCTGGGGGCATGGGAGGTCCACCCATACTGGGGGGTCCAGGGGGTGGGGGCATCCCTGCAGGGGGGCCCAACTGACCTACAGTGTCAAAAGAAAGGATTTTTTAAAAGAAACTCGAGAATAAATTGAACAGCATTCATATCGTACAAATTATGGGATTTCGTTCGTACAGTGGTCAGTGTTGTAGAGTAAGTATGATGTGTCAGTTGTATGATACTGTCCGTGACTTGTATCTCACCGTGTGTCTGTGACATATTTGGAGGGATGGGCGGGGCCATACGAGGGGGTGCGGACAATATCGCTCCCCCGGCACCTCGCTTGTACCGCGGCAAATTGGCTCGATACTCCTCCTGCTCAGGCAAAAACACGATATTATAAATACAAGTTATGCCATACATATTATCATTATGCTATATTATATACATTTTAATGTCTAAGTGCCACCCTGACTGACCAGGGAGATGTCCTCGTCTGGGTGGATGAGTTTGATGGTCATTCCAGATGTGGACTCGGGTTTTTTTATCGTGGCTGGGGCTGAGCTGGATGATGGGATGGAGACTTTGGGTGCGGCTGCGATGGTGGCCGAGCTGGATATAGTCGCAGACTGGGAGTATGCTGGGAATGTTGGACGAACTGGGCCCATCAGGCCGGGGCCGACACCACTCATTGTTGGCTGGAAGTCGGGACCCACAGGTGTGGATGTCGACGTCTGTGACTATCAACAAAACAAATGTCCTTGAATATATATAGTTTGCTTGATATACAGCTTTCTTGTCCAAAATTATCCATTCTCAAGAATACAAGTACAAATGTGATAATGTATACTCAAAAGAACTCATCTCTCTCCTGATAAACTGGCAGTATGAAGCACAGAATTCACGTACTGTTAGAGTCTCGTCAATGAAACACCCATTTTCCCATCACTTTATCTGTATTTATCATTACTGACCGTGCCAGCGGAAGGGAAGAGAGGTTTCTGTGGACCGGGCGGTGTGGGAGCCGTCACCGTGCTGGTAGGTGGTACAGGTGGTCGCATCATTGGTGGACCACCCATGGGGGGCATTCGACTGAAAGACCAAAATACATATCAGAATCAGGATACAGTACAGGATTGCTTTCAACAAATTTTGGAAATCCCCTGAAAAAAGAATCCCATATAGTGCCCCTTTAATTTTACTAGGAATATCTTTTAAATTTACATGCAGGTGTATATGAGTAAAAGTTCAAAACTCAGTGAGTTATTGGACAAAAGTTTTAACATTTGGAGTTGAAATGCAAACACAATTGCTTATGAAAGGCTAGATATTTCCAACAAGTCCATCAGTACTTACGGTCCCATAGGCCCCATAGGTCCTGGAATGATATAAAAGTATCTGTGTTAAATTCTATTGAATTTACAGTGGCACACCTTATACTATCAGGAAATTTTGTAGAGCATAATACTATTTACAATACACAACAAAATCAAATGTACTGTTGACTAACCCATGGGTCCCATAGGTCCCATCGGAGGGCGCATGGGGTGCCCCATTGGAGGCATTCCCGGCATCCCACCCATGGGCGGCATTGGCGGCATGTTTCCCATGGGCGGCATAGGTGGCCTTGGGGGCATCATACCCATGGGAGGGCCAGGAGGTCCCCCCATGTCATTGCTGTCCTCGTCATCACTCCCTGGATGACCAGAACCACCTCCACCGCCTCCAGAACCTGACATGAAAAGTCATCAATGTCATTTGGAATGAAAATTTGTTTGTATTAAAATGTATATACCCTATTGACAGGCATTAGAATGTATAAACACACAATTATCTCCAATACACGAACCAACTTTGAATGTCAGTGATGTACGTTATATATTCATGGCGACATCATACCTTCAGTTAGTTTGCGCAAATAATTTGAAAAATCCACTGAGTAAATTTACAGCTATACTCACCCATTTTATTCCTCTCGTGTTCTTTAACATCAGCTTCTGGAATACCTTCCATACCATATATTTCAATCTCAATGTTGTTCCTGTTTGGTAGTCCATTAGGGACCTTGTCAACTTTTTCTTTGTGAACCTACAAAAGTAAGACTCAAGATTCATCCAGTGTCAGTAGCAGTCAATTCATTCAGTGGAAGTAGCAGTCAGTTACAGTAGTAAGCAAACAATTCCTCCAGTGGTCAGAATGTAGATTCACTAATATCTTTGGCAAATAAATCTGTATTAAAGCACTTACCTGCATACAATGGATGGATAATCCAGGACCAGTATACAGCTTCTTGTGACAAATATGACATTTGAAATGCTTTGCTTTTTGATGTTGGATAAGTATCTTTTCATCATCGAACTCTCTGTTGCAGTACCTGAGATTCATGTTAAGTGCAAACAGTATACTTATACGGTCATGCGCTCGGAAGCCTTGGCAAAATCACAAAACCAAATACACAAGTACACAAATACACACGTAGATGAAAGTATAGAGAACAATTTATAGTTTTACGTGATCGCTATTGCAGATGGAAATGGGGTGGATGGGGTGTTGACACTGAATTCACGGTGTACAAGTTAAATGATCGGGATATAGCTATTTTGGTCGTCTGTCGATTGCAATTAGATAGATTCTCCAAGATCTAGAAGTTGAGTGAAAACATTAAAATGGTGATACTGTTTCAACTGAATAAGCCTAGTCATAATGTAGATCTAGCGAGACCTATTTCACGAGAATGCCCACTCCTGCCAAAAATTCATCCAAATAAATCTATATGAATTATTGACGGAATGATCATGAAAAAATAAACCATTTACAGACCAGTCCCTAAACCCCGAGTGAACAGTCTCAGTCAGACAGTCTGTGTGTTCGTGTGTGTTTATGACTGTCACTGTGAGTGCGGGGTACAGGCGAAAAGACCGCTAAAGTGATCAGGCCGCCAGTGAGAATTATCAAACTGCGGGCAAGTGATAGATGACGAGTGTTAAGACAGATAAGTTAAATGCCTTACTAATTTTGTTAAACATATCTGTTTCATTGTGTGGTCTAAATCTGCTCGCCTCTGCTCAAAATATTTTGATTACATACCAAAGCAAACATCTTGCTGGTGTCAAGTGATGTAAATTTTCTCAAATTTGTTCATTTTGTACGAAGTAGATTGGATTATAGACCTACTTAATAGATAGATAGATATTGTTCTTTAGTGGTCCCTGTTTTGCGATTTTCTTGTAGATCTAAATCTATTCAAATTGAAGTAGACTCTATATTGTTCATTACCGGTAGGCCTACTGGTGTCAAGGCGTTGTTGATAGTGTATTGGGGTATGCGGCCTGATCCCTTTGGCGACCTCATGATTATCTCCGTGAAATAGACAAGATCATGGTCGTGAATGATATGGTTCGTGTAAAACAGTCATACGGGCTTAATGGTTTATCTATTTTGGCCACACCTTCTGAATTTATTGATAAATCGAGCCGAAGTTGGATTTTCGAAGTGCATGCGGCACACACATTGTGATGTCTTGTACACGCATTGTGAGGTGCTAGCATGTGGTTTTAGGACACAATATGATGTGCCGCACACCATTGTGATGTCTGCTTGGGCGGCGTGGATTAGGTACCCTGACGGGTACAATCTATGATTCTAGATCTATCAGGCCCATATTCAGTGCATGACTGTCTGTCTAGGGTTGTTCAGAAAATAACGTTTCTCACAAAACCATGCCTATTGAAGTTTTTCCCATTATACTATTCCTAATATACCTAGAAACATTTTTTGCAGAATTTTAACAACTCATCCTGAGGTCCCTCAAAGCCTCTGAACATACCTACCGTTTTCACGTTTTTCGTGCCTATTGTCGAAAATGAGGGAATACATTGTTATTCTCCTGAGTTTGGTAAGACCATTAATGTGCATTACTTGACATCTTGATGTTTTTTTTCACATTAAACTAGACATCTTATACCTAGAATTTTTTTTTGCAGAATTTTAACAGCTCATCTTGAGGTCCCTAGAAGCCTGTGAACATAACAACAGTTTTCACGTTTTCGGTGCATTTATTCGATATTGGGGGAATCATATTGTTGAACTCAAAAGTTTGATAATATAATGAATTTGCACTAATTGACGTCTTGGGGTATTTTGCCCATTCTACTATTCATGATACACATAATCAGTTTTTACATAATTCAACAACTTTTCCTGAGTTCCCTCAAATCCTCTGAACATAACTTCTGTTTTCGCGTGTTTGTGCATTTTGTCGATATTGAGGACATTTCATTGTTATTATCAAATGCCTCATAAAGACAAATGATATAGAACAGATCACAGACGAGGCATTTTTGCGACACCACATTTATTAACAGTGACTCAACAGCTTCATGATATGAAATAATTGACACTCATACCCCAACTCAACACAGTCCAAATGAGTCCATGACACAACACTAAATTGCAGTGGAGAGCATCAAGTTTTCCTGGCCAACTGGTACTTCACCACACATCACAGCTGGCCTTTCACCAGGCTTTTCTTGCTGAAACTGGGGTACTGTTTTCTATGCTGTTCAACACAGCAATAGCCAAGATATTTGCTGGGGTTCTGTGGTGAATTATATCGTAGCAAAGTCCGACGCCTCGCTCAGGTGTGCCATGGACGACTTTCAACGAACAAAAAAAAAACTGTTTAGTAATGACTGAAGAGGATCCACTGACCAATGCTCAACGGGTCTGTTGAGCTTGAGCACAGTGTCATCCCTTACTACCGCAAGCGTGTGGGGAACACCTTATTTATCTTGCGTGAAACAAATGGTTTCAACAAACTTTGTACAACAAATTCGTATATCAAACTTCGTAACCACAAATGGTACCTCACACCCTCACGGAGGAGGTCGTTGTCTTTGCATTGTTCAGCAAGAACCAAAAGATGACTGACAGCATGAAGCAAGACATGCCTAGTTGATTGTTGGCGATGTCAGTACCAGAAGAAAAAACACTTTGGCCTCGGTAAGCCAGTCTTCCGAAAATTTGCCCATGACACAAATTTCAAGGACTTCACTGCGCCAGGTTCTGGGAGTGAAAACAGACTGGCTCACCAAATCCATTGAGCAGTGGTCAGCGGATCATGACTTTGTCATTGCTCAACAACTTGTAGTGAAGCAACCAGTTCTTCAGGAGAACTTGATGCTCTCAACTGCGATTTATTCTTGTGTCATTGACTCATTTGGATTGTGGTAATTTGAAGTATGAGTGTCAATTTGTCATGTTATGGAGCTGCTTAGTCACTTAATAATGTGGAGTCACAGAAGTGTCTCATCTGTGACAGAACATATTTTGTTGTACATTAATTGTCTTTATCAGGCATTTGATATTAACTATGAAATTCCCCCAATATCTACAAAATGCACAGAAAAAGCGAAAACGTTTTTGAAGGAACTCGGGATAAGCTGTTAAACTTTGTAAAAAAATGGTTATATCTATACTATGAATAATATAATGGGCAAAATACACCAAGACGTCAAAAAGACGAACAAATGAAATTCCCCCAGTATCGACGAAATGCACCGGAAACGTGAAAACGGTAGTTTTGTTCAGAGGTTTAGAGGGACCTCAGGATGAGTTGTTAAAATTCTACAAAAAAATGTTTCTATGTATAAGATGCCTAGTTTAATGGAAGAATAACATCAAGATGGTAAGTAATGCATATAAATTGTATTATTAAACTTATGAGACTAACAATGAAATTCCATCAATTTCGACAAAATGCACGAAAAACGTGAAAACGGTAGTTATGTTCAGAGGTTTTGAAGGACCTCAGGATGAGTTGTTAAAATTCTACAAAAAATGTTTCTATGTATAAGATGCCTAGTTTAATGGAAGAATAACATCAAGATGGTAAGTAATGCACATAAATTGTATTATTAAACTTATGAGACTAACAATGAAATTCCATCAATTTCGACAAAATGTACGAAAAACGTGAAAACGGTAGTTATGTTCAGAGGTTTTGAAGGACCTCAGGATGAGTTGTTAAAATTCTGCAAAAAATGTTTTTAGGTGTAAGATGCACAATTCAATCGGAAAAAAGCATCAAGATGTCAAGTAATGCACATTAATGGTCTTATGAAACTTATGAGACTGACAATGAAATTCCCTCAATTTCGACAAAATGCACGAAAAACGTGAAAACGGTAGGTATGTTCAGAGGCTTTGAGGGACCTCAGGATGAGTTGTTAAAATTCTGCAAAAAATGTTTCTAGGTATATTAGGAATAGTATAATGGGAAAAACTTCAATAGGCATGGTTTTGTGAGGAACATTATTTTCTGAACAACCCTACTGTCTGTCTGAATCTCTGAATGAATCTGATGAGATGATGAGTGAATGTGATTCGTCTTTGCTCGAGTCGACAGCAAATAAAGGATACCAGCACCAGGGCTTCAGTTGCTTCTTTTTCTTCCGTCCCATGTTTTGTTTCTATGTGGAGAATTGTAAGTGCTAGATAATTTCGAGAAATTATCAGTTTTATCACCACAAAGCGCACAAAATGCGTCCAGTCTCGACACACCCGGATGTAGCCTACAAATGGCAGAGACGTGTCGAAAAAACGAACTGCGAAGATACCGATCTGAGCAGACAGACTTTCATCGCTTTGGCGGCAGCGAGCTATAGGGCCTGCAAGCGAGATTTAAAACGTCACGTTATTTTGCGTTATTTCGTCATTTTGGGACCATTCGAACTTCCCGCCAAATTTTCGGCCCAATCATGTAAGTTGGATACACGCGGTTTTACACTATATATAAGCAGTTTATCATAAATACACAAGAAACAAACTTCACAAATTTCAACAGGTACTAGTTGGTATGAACTGGTCTATTTAGAGTTTCATCGAATATTTCCTGATCATTACAGAGCGTGAATATGCTGTGTTTGTATATTTTAGACACAGTATCTTTTATAGAGAAAAGGTGATATTAATTGTGACAAACTGTAGTAGTATACTACTCATCAACAGTTTCGTGGTCTGTACGTATTGTCGTGTATTTTTGACACCATTTATATCATAACATCACCAATAAAATTTAATCATCAGCAATTTAAGGGGCGAAAATCACGCTCTGAAACACTATTTAAATAAGAGGCAATTTGAGTCATTCAAATCATATCTATCGTGCTATATTCAACACAAATAAGTAACGGAGAGCCATTTTGTGGAACATGAAAAAGGTTTATTATTCTTTTCCAAATCATCTTTTTCTGCGGTGCTTCTGAACCCACGGAAATCCGGCACAAATGACCACGTGGCATTGTTTAGACCCGGAAGTACTAGATTACGTACCCAATTACGTTATTTGACGACATAAGACGAACGAGACTTACAGAGCCTATACTCAAGTTCATCCTTCAGTGAAACACGCTTTTTGGCGGTAGTTTTGTTTTGGATAATCAGATCAACTTGAAATTTTGTGTTTCTGAATTGGGTATCATGTCGTAATTTTTCACCAAATTCCAAGATTGCCAACTTTTTCAATTATTGAGACAGAACTGTGAAAAATTACGGCATGATGCCCTATTAATACACACAAAGTTTCAAATTGATGCGAATATTTAAAACAAAACTTCGGCCAAAAAACGTGGATGAACTTGAGTTTAGACATGATTGAATGCACTGCATGCGATGAATGGCTGCACAGGGGCTGTATTGGAATCCCGGACCATGACTGGATGAACCTTGCTGACAAATCTGCAAATTTCACCTGTCCGAGCTGCAGGGCAGACACACCTCCCAGCCCGAGAGCGCTGCCTGAGGCCCCACCCTGTGCTACCAATCCGATTCAACTCTCAAGGCGCCAAAGCCCGGACTCTCAGGACAACATCAGTAGCCAACTAAGCCAAGACGGGGCTCAAGCGTCGACCAGAAGTACGTTGGTATCCTCAACCATACCTAACAGCTCTCTTCCAGTCAAACTGTCAGCTCACTGGCAAACGACCCACTCGAGCTCCCCTGAAGGAAGAGGAACTGGACCATAAGCTGCAGGAATTGAACAACCTTATAGCAAGAGAAACTACTATATTAGGGAGAAGTACATTTACAGGCCTGAGCGGGAGATTAACGACATTAAGCTTCACTTCATCACGGCAGGTGGCGTGCACAGCGCAGCCTCTCCACAATTCCCTATGCATGCAACCTCTAGCCTTGCCTGCTCTCATCCTCCCCAGCGAGCCTCTCCAGGTTGCTTCCCAACCCATCAGTAGCAGCAGGTGGAAGTCGAAATGCTGAAACTGAAGCTAGAGTTCCAGAAGCAACTCATGGAAATGAATTGACTTCCAAAAAGCCTTTGCCAAACAAGAGGGGAATGCTTCTTGAACTGCGTGCCATGATATCCCACCAGCGAAATCATGCAGCATGCACAGCTGGTGGACAGGCACTTGATGACAGGACAGGACTCTCTGACATCCCAGGCACTCAAGTCACAGGCCGAACACGCTCCAGGTTCAAGTGGAGTCACCTAGCCACTTCCCAGCCTGCTCAGGCTACCTGAGGTCCACTGACACACCTGCACAGGAAATCTACATGACCCAGATGGGACTCTCACAGTTCAGAGCCCACTTTCCACAGAGGCGGACTTGGAAGCCCAAAAACAATGTCAACGGGTATAACCCGCACAGTAAAATGATGTACCAGCACCCTAACCCAGAGAGAGAGTAGCATCACCTGGCGAAGGCCGTTATGAGACCCCGAGGTACTGTGGCCGAGACCACAACAACAAACCCAGGAATTCTCACAGTTCTGGTTCAGGGCAGGCCCAAATCTCTATCTTGGATGTCCAGTCATCTGCCTAGTCCAATCTTCAGAAACCTGGTCAGAGTTTGGGCTCACCCCGCCCTGAGCTGAGTTCCCAAGTTGCACAGAACAAGTCATCAGACCCAAGGTCCATCACACCAGCTCAGCCCAGCCAAGGAGAGCCCGGTTGGTCCACATGCCGCTGGACATGTCTAGGAACGCAGGGCCATCATACCCGAACACATCCAAGTCAGAACGTCCCCGACGAAAGTCCCCATCTCGGGTACTGGCTAAACTCGTTACCAGCAACTTGTGTCCTCAGATGTCTAGCCTGCATAATGACTGCCCCCTTGCGGCAAGAGTGCAAGACTCTGCTGGACAAACTCAAACCACTGCAATGCCATAGCTCACCAGCACAGAGAAGAGGACTCCACCATGCTGAACATAGTCATTGTTTAGACCTGCCTCGACCAATCTCCAGCCACAGATAACACCGCCACAAGAAACCACACAGAACATCAATATCCTACAACATGCATGGGTGGAACTCTAATAGAGAGGCAGCAATCCATGTTAGAAGGATGCCATGTTCTGTGTGTAAAAGAACACTGGCTACATGTCTTTGAAATCCCAAGTGTGACCCAGTTTCTGAAGTCCAAGAACATCTGTGGTGTCTTCAAAACGTATGATGATTCTAATCCCATACCCCACACCAACAGAAAACGTGGTCAAGGCGGAGTCGGTAAACTGTGGAGGCCTGCCATAGATGACGCCATCTCAACACTTCCAGACGGCAGTAACCGGATGCAAGTTGTCACCATGAAGTCATCTCCTCACCCCACTGCACTGATCAACGTGTACTTGCCTTGTGATGGCTACAAGGACTCCACTGAGGCATACAGAGATGTTCTCCTGCAGACACAGGAAATCACATGCAAGCTGTCCTCTAAAGTCACAGTCCCGTGTGGTGACATGAATGCCTCCCTGGCCAGAGACCCTCCAGGCTCCATGGAAAGGCTTCTGGAGATTTCTGCTCCAAGTCAGGATACGGTCTCCCTCGCGGGATCCCATATCCCAGCAGCCACACATTCACTCCCAGGAACAGACCATCAAGCCTGATTGACTACTTCTTGTGCCAAGCTACATCCAGCCTGATCATGGCCATAGACGCAAGGAATGCTCCCTCCAATACATCACCACATCCCGATCACAGCCACCCTGCGATGCCATACCATGGACCGTACAGCAGACAAACTCTGTTATACAACTGCCGGTAGATCCAACTGGACCAAGGCTGATTTGTCCAAATATGAGACCCATGTTCAGTCCTCCATGAGTAGCATGCTGGCTCCCGTCATCAGCAGTGGATGGAGCATAGAGTGAGCCACAATGGACGTCATCAACGTCATCAAAATTGCTGAGACTTCCACAGTACCACAGCGTAAAACTGGACAGTCTTGGGTGGAACCCCAACCCCCTGAATTCACTGCTCTCCTTCGGGAAAATGAGGAAAAGTTCCGACTCTGGAAAGATCTTGGTCAACCTCAGCCCCAACATCTTAAAGACGACATCACAAGGATCAAGAAAGACATGCGGTCCATTCAGAGGCAAAGAGCAGCGCTTGATCTCAAAAACCTGGTTCACCGGATAATGGAAGCCAGCACAGACGACCAACGCACTTTCTACATGGTGGTGAATCATCAAAGAAGCATGGGTACTTCAGTGACCAATGAGCCCCAGTGCAAAGACTCTACATATAGAGATGAAGCGTCAATCGGAAATGGGTAGGCCCAGTATTTCGAAGATCTGGCGTCCGCCTTTGACGATGCCCACAACGACTTTGTGTCCTGGTCTCTAGAGCGGCTCGTAACAGAGCCACCCCTTTCGTTGAGAACCTTGAGCCATCGTATGCGTTCACCACAGATGAGGTTAGTACAGCCAGAAATACATAGGTCTTATGTATGTCCTGTACTGCCATGTACATGTATCAGCCCATGGGCGTCATGGGCGTCCATGCTCTTCGCTGCTGCGCCTCTCATCCCTGTGCTCACAGACCTGTTTGGCTGCATTCTGGGAATTGGATCAGTTCCCAAGGTTTTCAAAATTGGACTGCTGATACCTCTGCTGAAGAAGGCCAACAAACCGAAAAACCTGCCCACCAACTACAGAGGTATCACAGTGATCTGTGTCATCTGCAAAATGTTAGAACTGGTCATCATTGGCAGAATCCGACACTTCATCATGGCTCACTCAAGCCAACGTGGAGGCTTCACAGAGAATGTGGCTCCCATGTATGCTGCGCTACTGGTGTGTTAGGCAATCCAGGAATACAGAGACAATAGAGAGAAGACCTGGTGATAATATTGCTGAATGCGGAGAAAACATTTGACAGTGTCTGTCATGACAACCTCTTCCTCAAGCTGTACAACCCGGGGATCCCACATCACGTGTGGAATGTGCTGAGGGACTGGTACCAAGGATTTCCCAGCCAGATCAGATTGGCCGACAGCCTGTCTAGACCATTTCACATCCAGCAAGGCACCATCCAGGGCGGTAGCTTGTCCCCAGACTGTTTTAAGGCAGATGTCAATGACATGCTCTTGGAAGTAGAATCCCGTCACCTGAGAGCGTTGATGAGTACAGTCTGTGTGTCTGTCCCAACCTGTGCAGATGATGTTGCAGTGGTGTCCCCGGCCTTACAGTCTGAACTGCAGCCTATCCTGTCTATCATTGAGGACCACTCAAACCAGGACAGACAAACAATCGACAACGCCAAGTCAGCTGTCCTCCCATACTCAATGTATGGGAGGCTCTGTATGTACCACCTCAGGATGAGCCATAGTCTCAGATGCGTACGCTGGTCCAATGGGAGCCAATAAGGGTTCTCCTACTCTGAACAGCAGAGACAGTAGCTGTGCATGAAACTCCCAGATTCCATTGCACTGCATGGCAGTATTTATATTACCAGCACACAAGCACGATGGAAAACGTCACAAACATGAATCAGTGAAAGTGGACTGAAAAGAATGGTCGCTACCGTAGTAATTAACGCGTGCTTCAAACCAGAATCTGACAAGGTATGATGTAGTGTTATCGTTTGGGCGCCAGCTACTAGGGCGCAAGTGCTCCTCCCTGCAGCATGGTCACGGCCGACGCCATTATAACCACCAAGATTAAATAGTCCGCCGGACGAGAACAATACATAGCTCTCGTCACATCCCTGCTATGTAGCCCGTTTATATAGTTGTGTCAAGCCCGAGAGCCATGGCAGCGGCCCCAGAACACGAACATGTGGGCATGTTGCTGGCTGGCCTTGCTGATGGCCCATCATGGAGGTAGAACCTTTGACAGCCCGTCGGTCTGCCAGAGCCTGTACCACTACATGTGAGTACCGAGTCAAAGCAACCTCCCTCCTGGGTCCCCCATTGAATTGTCCCCGGGGCCCTTGTATAGTCCTCTACTCAGAACATGTTGTGCATCACCATTGTACTCCTGCCCAGAACTCAGAGACAACTCTTAGAACCAAAGCGAGCTGGCAATATTTATACTGCCAGTGCAAGAGCACAGGAGTGTGATGTCACAAACATGAAACAGTGGAGCCGGTTAATAAAGATTGACCATCGTCAAGACGATGCGCACTTCAAGGGTGAAGCCGCGAAACTATGGTGTACAAAAGCAGCCAAAAACCAATGGGCACCAATGATCATTGGGCAAAATCACCACATTTATGTCCAAAACACCTGTCCTGACCAACTCCTGACCATCGAGAGGCATGTGCACGCGGCATGGCCACACCTCTGTGATGGTCTTGTAGAAGAGTGGAATTACCATATCAGTATGTGTCACCTTTAATAGGAAAGATTGAGTCAAACCTGTCCAGAAGAGGAAATGCACCTCACCTCCCATATGGAGCTCTCCAGAATTGAAGAGCATGATCAACTTATATGTCCAAAGGAAATTGATTCCAATTATTCCCGCTGCGCCGATATGAGCCTCGATCGCCTCTGTCAGATACACCTTGCCGAAGGTAATATCCAGATTGATCAGTCATTTGACAAGGACGCAGTTTTTACCAACTTCGAAGAGCAGATAACTGCCGGGGTCACGCAGATCAAAGCTGCGGAAGATGGCATGCTGCCCATATGTACTGGTCACCAAGAGGGTGATTTCTGACCTGGATTCTACTAGGAAATTTAACACCTCACCTCCAAAGACCCTGCACACACATTGTCACATCCCCAGAAAAGCCATCAGCCTTGGGCGGCTCTGAGGCCAATTCCTCCTTGTCTGCTTCGGCTCTGGAGGGGCTTGACAAATTTTTGGGGACCACTCCCGACAGAGTGCGCAATCATTCTTCGTACGTTTCCTCAGAGCCATACAGAATTGCTCAAGCCAGCGGAGACTGAGTTACTTCCCATTTCGATTGAGGCGGAGGCTTCCACTAGCGAGGGCAGTTGCGGTGGCTTCCACTAGTGCTGGCATAGTGTGAGGCCCCTTTTCTGCCAGAGTCAGGTGAGGGAGCAGTTGGCATGCAATCTTAAATAGCAAGTGCTATTTTAATAGAATCTTGCATTGACCACTTTTCATGCTCGGTTAGCGCGTACTGTATGTAGTACAACTGTCCGTCGATGAATTGGTCGATCAGAGTTGCCTCGAATTTTGTCTGATTTAAAACCTGAATGGCCTTGTGGCCAAGCTTGTATTCTGTCGATGTCTCTGCCAGGAGTCGAAATCGAGTCTTGAACTCTTTCTCGTATGCTTGGGTATTTGCCATATGGGCAAACAGTAGCTACTATTGCTTGACAACTACACCATATAAAGTGCACCTGGGCGGAATACTAGACATGGCTTGGAGGGCTTTACCTTCCAAACTGCCGGCAATTGGTTTGTTTGTCATAATTTTCGAAGGCGATCAGCCCAAGCTGCCAGAGGTAGTCCATTTATTCCATGCAGATTGGTCTGGCCATTTAACACATTGAGATTGGTTAAGCAGGTCGAATCAATTGTTTGTGCTGTGGTGGATCAGCGCACATCACCAACGCCGGACAGATTGTTCAAGATAGACATGAAGTAGAAGCTGAAGCCACAGGTTGCTAGCCGTATGGTGTGCCAGTCGACATAGTCTGCCCTCGGTAGCTGACCGAGGGTACCATCACTAAAGTAATGGACGCCGAGGTCAGAATTGTAGCCACAAGTCTTATTTCGATGCTGGTCACTGATAGCAGGGCACTTGCATCAATGAAGACCTCGGCTGCAGGCCCTGTATTCTCAAGAGCTGCTGAGGATACCAGTTGACCTAAACAAATTACGAGTGGCATCCAAGAAGAGTTCCAGGTTGGTCTGACTGTGTTTTAATGTCTAAAACTGTCCAATAGTGTCCAATATTTAATGCACAATCCATCAATGGAACGGTCAATATGATCTTGGTGTGTGCAAAGAAGCTCATACATTTTGGTAGGGAACAAATCGAGATGTATGTACTTGGGGACAAAAACACCACCATGACTGACTCACGCATTTTGAAAGTACTTACAATGAAACCATAATGTACCATATCACAACATGATAGGCAAGACAACATATGTGAGAAAGTAGTCTTGTTTGATTTCCATCGAATTCCTGTATGATGGAGGTAATGATAAGCCTGTCCTTTGTAGAAGAGATAAAATCCGGCAGATACACTGCATGAATAACATTTTCACATATTGCAAGACATACTGGAGACCCAGGGCCAAGAGTTTGCTGAAAAGTCTTTTTCTCGATGTGGATAATAGCCACCCTGACGCATTCTCCATGACATAAACTGGAGCTTCCAATATAGCGTGACTCCTGCTCCAAGGCAACAGATGTCTTGCAGCCCATTGCATTCTCAGTAATAGAAACTCTTTGAAACCCATCCATCTAAGTACAAATTTCCATACTGGTTCCAGTGATGGTGGTGCCTGACAGCAACCCGTGCACACACCAGCGCTGGGTTGTTACCACTCATGTATGTTTGAATACTGAAAACCACATTATCCATAGGAAATAATATACCTCGGCCAAATCATGGTCTAAAGCAGTACAACAATACCAGTACATGCCAGAAGTGAAGAGTGACGAATAGATGAGGAGAAAAACAAGTTTTCTGTACATATTCAATAACAGAAGTTGTGATGTCTGTCATCTGGTGATCCAGATGGATAATAGCTTACAGGTGGGTATGCACATCATTGAGACCGAAAAATGTGGAGCTGGTTTCTAAGAGATATTCATCATTGAGTGCCTGGAGAGAAATGCATGAAAATCTAATTGTTGAGACCAAACACCAGTTGGAAACTACTGACAACAACACTAGACAAAAAAAATTGACACATGTGTGTACTCCAATAGGAGACTAATACTCATATCGTCCTCTACTGCTGCTTCTCCCAGGATCGTTGATACGGGCTTGTGCGCGCCAAAACTCCAGACGGTGATTTTATATAGGCGTTTATATATGGCATGAGCACGTGAGACACATGGACAGGTAGATTATCATGGTTTATTCGCATTGTGAAATATCCGGATTGATTTCATTACAAATACAATATTATCATAATTATTATATCCCTCCTTTTTTGGTTTAAAAAGGTAAATCATATTTGTGAACTTGTTGGTATCCACTTGTGTGAAGTCACGTGACACATTTGACAATGCAGCTTTGGGCAGTTCATTTTATTTATCTTTATTTCATCCATTACTGCTCGACATTTCATGCATCCACTGATTGTGTTCACTCGATTTTGTTTTGGTCATGCCTTGGCGAGAGGTTTTGGGGAACGACAATTTGTGTTGTGTATTTGTCCATACCGTGGCTATCATAAATTCATGGTAGCTGCACAATTTTGCCTGAAATACCAACACAGCATGCATTTCGGCATAGTAGGTTGAGGGAAGTCCTACGTCCAATAGCATGACAATTAATTATCTGTGGTATTTTGTCCGTGAATAATGTTTCATTTGCCTTGGATATAAACTTGGGTGTCTCCAAGCCATTTGATCAGCACATTTTTGCAGTGTTTTATCTTCTTCTTGAATTTGGGACGGCGGTTGCCTTTTGCTGGACAGGGACCACCTGTATGTGCATGGGAAATTACCACCGCATATGCACGCCTTGTTTTGTCCTGTTTTCCTGGACACTGTCCTGATTTGTGAGGATAGGAGCCACTACAGTTGTAGTACCACAGTTTGAATTTAATATCCACAAATTCACATTTCTGTGCTCGCCACCCGAGTCTTACGTGGAACGCATCAATTTTTTCATCTCCACACTCTGACATGTCTCGAAACTTTCACTCTTCCAGGTCTGAGTTTTGACATGTACCAGGTACCGGGTATACTGTAGTTCGGAATGAGTTTAGTGTTTTTTTCTGCGTAATTTTATGTAGCATTTTTAGAGACTGTGACGGCCCGGACCTTTCCCCCGCACTTCAGTGCACATGCACTATCCGCACTCTCCATGACAACCACACAACCACGCGTGCCATATATATACATTTACCATGAAACCACACCTCAGTCATGACTCGGCCGATCACGTGCGATTCACATGACACCCATCCAATCACGGAACAAGCCGCACCCTTCACACCACAGCACGACCTTCACCCTGCACCCAGACAAAGACTTGTTCGGATACGCAACCCGTTTTGGCGGGAAAATATACATACAGAGACTTGCCCCCTTGTTCAGGTGAGGAGTTGTTCAGTGTTGTACTGATTGTCGTTCAGTTCTTATGTTGATATTGTGAAAACCCATGAGTACTGTATGCTCTCCATGTGGAGGTATATATGTACGTGTTGTAGACGTCCACGGAGGTGGACGTGAAGATTGTGACAAGAAGAGGATATTCTAGTTAACGGAGATATCAGATTGACCTAACGGCGACGACTAAAGAATTGTAAAGGACTTGATAACGGGATAACTGACTGATTAGCGGTGTGTTTGGATTAGCCGTGATCGTGCCATAAAGAACTTGTGCCAACTACACAACGCTCTCGTTTGAATTACGATCGTGCGAAAGGCCAAAGCAGGAGCCTGAAGAATTCCTATTTCGTCACATTTATTTGTTGGCCCTATGATGTGACTCTATCTGTACCTGGCAATGCATTATGATATATCTTATTCACACCATTCAACCAAGCATAGTGCAATATAGAATTGCACGCGTGGATCATCTTCGTTGATATTGAGTGTCTCGGTCATATTGTAACGGTTTTGGGGTGTTCCCAAAGGTTTCCCCTAGGTGATTCTAGCAGTGTTTTGTGATATTGCGGTTAAGTAACCGTTTGTTGAATTGTATATGTGTTTAAAGGTTCATTCGGTTCCGTATTGGTGATATTTAGAAGGTTTTCCGTCTCGGAACTTAGTATATTTTTGATGTTGGTAAAGCCGGAGACGGAGACGGAGACGGAACCGGAGACGGAGTCGGAACAATGGAGTACAAAAACGTAATGACGTTATTTCCGGAAGGTCATGTGATCATCCTCGTTTTCGGTTTAAAAGGTGACGTGTCAGCCACTGATTGGTTCTAGCATGTTTTTAGAAATTACGAAAAAATCAGTGTTTTGGCGGACTATGACGTCACAATAGGTTGGTCACGTGACGCGGGTCTCAGGTCTATAAAAGCCCCCGCTTCACAGCGGACGGCGGAGTTGGTGTCCTGACGTCGACCTGTGCAGACCCCTTCTCCCATAGCAGAGTACTCCCTTGCTCCGGCTTGGGTCATACCAGATGATAGCAGTTATGTCTTCCGACTGTACACTTGGAAAATAAACATGAAAACTTCAACCGAGTTGTTTTTTCCGTGTTTGTTAAGGAACTGGAATTTATGATAAAGTTAGTTCACCGGAAAAGAAAGTAATACGGAGAAAAGGGAGATAAGTCCACAGTCGGTTAAGACAAAGTTGTAACGACGTCTTAGGGTGATCCAAGAACCCAGATCACCAAGGAAGGAGACGGAGACGGAGGTGGAATTCAACGGAGCAACTACGGAGGTGGTACCGGACGGAGCAGTTGCAGAGACGGGAACGACGAAGCAGTTGCAGAGGCGGTACCGGACGACGGAGTAGCAGAGGCAGTACCTGACGGAGCGGTTGCGGTAACCGGAAGTGAGAACACTTCCGAGATTCTCCATTTCAGGTGCAGTCGCAGGTTGCGGTGAGGCGGAGCCAACCGGAGCAGTTTGCAGTGAGGCGGAACCTGGCAGAGCGGTTGCAGTATTCGGAAACGGCAACGTTCTCGGATTCTCTATTCCAGGTGCAGTCGCAGTTGCAGTAAGGCGGAAAACGACGGAGCTGTTGCAGTGAAGCGGTATCCCGACGGAGCAGTTGCAGTACCCGGAGACGAAAACGCCTCCGGATTCTTACTTTACAGGTGCAGTTGCACATTGGCAGTCGGACAACGGTTAAGAGGTCCATTCCAGACCACGCTATCAACCTTCAGAGACTTCTAGCCGGAGTGCAACCGTACAGCAGTAGCAGTTTCCCGGAATTTTACCGTTACAGCTCCGGTTAAATAACAACTCACCCACCTCCCAAGAAAACCGGTTTATCAAGACGTCACAGAAGGGTGAAGAACCCGTTACAACTTTTTGGTGGCAGCGGTGGGATCATCTGCAGTATGACTACTAGACGGGGCAAATTGGCGGAACAACAGCAGTCAGCAGGAGCAGTTGGAGCTGAGCTATGGCAGATGCCGGTTGCGGAAAAGGAAGCAGTTCGTCCTGCCGAGCGAAAGCTGTTGCAGCCGGAAATGCAGAAAGCAGTTGCAGAAGAGCCCCTCGGGTTCCTCAAGGAGTACAGCCTGCGGAGCAGTTAGCAGAGGCGGAAATTAACTTTCCGGACCAGGCTGGCGATCGGGAACCGGATGCGGAACCGGAAGGCGGTGAGAATTTAGTCGACAACCTGACCAGATTATTGGCGACCCAAATGGAGGTGTTTCAACAGCACCTGGCAGTGACCGGAAAGCAGCAGGCAGAAGCAGTACAACAACCAGCACCAAGGGCAGGAGTAGCCAGATTAATGACCTACGACGGAACTGATCCGTGGTCGGAGTATGAGGCTCACCTCCTTGAATATGCTCGGTACTACCGTTGGACAGAAGAGGAAAAGGCGCTGAACTTATGTGTCAGTTTGAGGGGTAACGCCCTCAGCATACTACTGGATCTGTCCGCAGAGCAGAGACGCAGCTTTGATACGGTTGTGGCGGCATTAAAACAGCAGTTTCGTCCGGGGGAGAAAACATTTGTTTTCCAGGCGGAATTGCAGACGCGGAAATTGCAGCCGGAGGAGGAGCTGTCTGAGCTGGCCAGAGACATACGGAGCAAGACAGAGAAAGGATCCGGCAGACACGGAGTGAAGAAACTCCTCAGCCCAAGCCAAGGAAGGGGGGACGCCGGAAGCGGTCACGGAGATCGGGCGGAGAAGCAGAACTGGCAGAGGAGGAGTCTACAGAAAATGAAGAAATCCGTGCGGTTGCGGTGACGGAGAAAGCAGTGTCCCGGAAGCCGGTTGCGGTTGCGGTGACGGAAAAGGCAGTGTCCCGGAAGCCGGTTGCGGTTGCGGTGACGGAGAAGGCAGTTCCAGGAAAAGCGGATGCGGTTGCAGAGCAGATTAGGCTGGCGGAAAATGTGGATTAGGATACTGTGCTGGGGCAGAAATATCGACCAGATGATTTGTGGAGAATGCAGCAAGCAGAACCTTGGTATCCACTGGTGACGTCGCTGATCGACGGGAGCGGTACAGCTGGCAGTGCAGACTTTTCCAGCATGAGCAGCGAGGAGAAAGTGCTGTACGGGATGCGGAAGACCTTGCTGAAAGTTGACGGAGTAGTCTACCGGAAATGGAAAACGGCAGAAGGAACCAGCTGAATGCAGTTAATAACCCCGAAGGAGCTGTGTCAAGATGGTATGATCCCGGAAATGTGGAAATGATGTAATGTATGGAAGAAGCAACAATCAATGATATAATATATGAAAATGTATTAATGAATAGGCAGATATTTACAGTATGTACAAGTTCAGGTTTACAATATCATGTCACAATATTCTGTCGGCAATACACCAATACAATACTCAATTAACGTTCCTCAATGTATACAGATTCCGAAGTTCAATATTCCAAATTTCAATTTAGACAGAACCTATTTCAATGGTTATGTTTCAGTAGCAATTACAAATCAAAATTCAAAATCAACAACAATGAAATGTACAAGAACACAACACACTTACATGCACACCTACAAACACACCTACACACACACACACACTGTCACTCCAACGGTGTTTTCAATCCCACGACGATCCCACGAAGTACGAAGTCCCACGGAGAGGTCACATGACGTAATGTTGCGCGGACGCAGTTACTGAATGTTCATCTGTTGGACGCGACCAAGGGTAGGCCACTGGTCTCTGGTCACAGCAATAATCAGGCAGGCATTCTTTAGGTCAGTAAAACCACAATATCCAAAACTTGTATATAAAATCCCAATGCAGCTCCCACAATAATATAATCAACAAATCAGCAGCATCTCAAATAGTATCTCAAACGCAAATATTTCACAATTCCAAAATACGTCCACAAATTGACGTCGCCAACATAATGGCAAAATAGCTTCCAACAGCTTCACAATATCAGTTCACATCTTTCACATGCTGCACGTCAGACACACAGTCTGCAATCCAAGTTGTTCTGTTTCTCTGTCTCTCTCTCTCTGACCACTACAAAGAATGCCTGACTTATATTGCTGAGCCACCCAGCGCCGCGTCTACACATGAGATTGGACAAGATCTAAAAATAGAAACATTTACCCTAACCAGAGCAAATGGAACAATATATAATCCCAGTCATATGACGAATCAACTCACCAGACAACTCACCAGACAACGCCAGTACAACACACAATACCTCACACCTGGCAGAACTCCAACCATGCGGAAACGTCACCGAACTAAGGATGGGACTGGTACTGGCTACAGTGTGGTGCAAAATAATGAATACATACATGCCCCAAATATTATAAATTTGTCACTATGTGACAACACCCCCTTTCCTGAAAAAGAGGTTACTTATCTAAGGTTAAGTTACACGTGTTAAAACCGTTAATTGACACATTCATACGGACTCAAGCATACCGACTCAAAAAGTCTGCGAACACATTATCGCGACCACGGATATATTCGATTTGCATAGAATATGGTTGTAATGTCATAGCCCACCGCATGATACGGTCATTCGCGACCTTATTCTTGTTCATGCATACCAGTGGGAGGTGGTCTGTCTGCAAGACAAACTGCTTACCAAAGAGATAAACGTGGAATTTCTTTACCGCATGTACAACTGCCAAGCACTCCTTTTCGATGATTGCATAACATCGCTCCCTAGGTAGTAGTTTCCTACTGGTGAAAGCGACAGGCCGCAACTCTCCATCATGACGTTGAAGAAGGGCACCTCCAATACCCGTATCAGAGGCATCTACCTGTAGAATGAAACTCTTACCAAAATCTGGGACTTGGAGAATCGGCTTACGAGTGATAAGATCCTTCAACCTGGAGAAACACGCCTCATGCTCAGAAGTCCATTCCAACGTCTTTGGCATAGATTTCGCTGTAAGACTAGTCAGTGGCGCAATAATATCTGAGAAATTACCGATGTGGTTAGAATAATATGTAACCAACCCAATGAAGGACTGCAGTTCCTTCTTAGTAGTAGGACGGCTTGCCCTACGCACTTTCTCCACATTACCATCCATGGGCATAACACTGTTGTGGGATAACTTGTGACCAACATACTCAATTGATTCAAAAGCAAACAGACACTTGGATGGTTTGATGGTGAGACCAGCATCTCGCAACCTCTGCAACAACTCTTTAAGAGCTTCAACATGTTCAGGCCATGTGCGAGTATGGATCAGAATGTCGTCTATATAACTATGTACGTGTTTCATACCTGCTAGCAGTTTTCGCATCATCCGGACAAACGTGGCGCCGGAGTTGACCAATCCGAATGGCATCCGTACAAAATGATAACACCCTCTGTCTGGAGCAACGAAGGCAGTCTTTTCTTTGTCTTCGGTTCGCATCTGTATCTGCCAATACCCCTTGCTGAGATCAAGTTTGCTAAAGTAATGGTCATCCTTCAACTGGGAAAATATGTCTTGTTGGTTGTTCATTGGTTCTGGATCGAACACTGTAATGAGATTGAGGCGCCTGAAATCTATACAAAATCTGTTAGAACCATCAGGTTTCTTAACGAGTACAATTGGAGCAGAATAAGGGGATTCAGATGGCTCTATTATTCCAAGCTTCATCATGTCGTCTATTTCCTTGTTGATCGTTTGTCGCACTGCAAAAGGAACTGGGTAAGGTTTTACTCGAACTGGTTCAGTCGTAGTGACGTGAATCTTGTGTTCAATAAGATTCGTACAGCCGGGCTGATCTGACAATACTCCCTGGAAGGAATCAAGCAATTGACCAATTTCTTGTTTCTGTTCACCTGTCAGTTTCTCGCCAATCACCCATCTAGAGGTGGACTTTTCATGGTCACAGAAAAGTTCTTGCTGATCGTCGGGCAAGTCATCATGAACATCATGGATGGAAGCAGCGCACGTCATCTGTAATACTGAATCAGACATAGTATTATCTGCATCAGACACAGGATTCCTTCGGACATACAACTTCAACATATTAGCATGGAATAGCTTATTATTTCCCTTGACATCAATCATGTAGTCGTATTTGGACCGCTTCTCCAACACCTTGAAAGGTCCACGCCACTGCAAAACAAGTTTGTTAAGGTCAGTTGGTAGCATGACGAGGACTTCATCTCCAACCTTGAAAGAACGTTCTCTTGCTTTCGCGTTGTAGTACTTCGTGTACTTGGTCTTTGCAGCTTCCGTTTCTTTTCGTGCCAGCTCACAAGTCTCGACCAACCTATTCTGTAAATCTAAGACATAATGATAGACATGTTTGGTTTCAGTCTCTATGTCGTCTTTCGTCCAGCACTCTTCTAGTATCTGCATTGGCCCTCGAACCGATCTACCATACAATAGTTCGAAAGGGGAGAAGCCTGTAGTTTCATTAGGGACCTCACGATAGGCAAACAGAAGTGGCGTCAGATATCTGTCCCAATCTTTGGGCTTCTCTGCTGTGAGTTTCTTGAGCATTGCCTTGATCGTTCCATTCATCCTCTCGACTAACCCATTTGCGATCGGGTGATATGGTGTCGTAGTCAACCTGTGGATAGAGAGAAGACGAGTAATTTCTTTCATCAAATCGGAAGTGAACTGGGTTCCAAGATCACTTAACATCTCGTCTGGAACACCGACACGACTGAATATGGAAATCAATGCTTCTGC
Organism: Terebella lapidaria; assembly: GCA_949152475.1. Taxonomy (NCBI): domain Eukaryota; kingdom Metazoa; phylum Annelida; class Polychaeta; order Terebellida; family Terebellidae; genus Terebella; species Terebella lapidaria. Next base: position 79,165,402 of record OX424555.1, read on the forward strand.
TACCGATTCTGTAGTGATGTTCTTGAGCGGGATGGCTTCTGGATATCGAGTGGACATGTCAACTAGCGTGAGGATGTACCTGTAACCAGACTCTGATATAGGATGTATGGGACCAACGAGGTCAACTGCAACTCTTTTGAATGGTGTACTTATTACTGGTGTATCTCCTAGTGGAATTTTGGTAACTCTACCCTTTGGGATTGTACGTTGGCATATGTCGCAGGATCTACAGAAACGCGTAACATCACCTTCTATTCCTGGCCAGAAGAAACATGCCAAGATCCGATTCAGCGTTTTCTTGATCCCCATGTGTCCTGCTAAAATAGAGGAATGTGCGGTATTCAAGACAGATTGACGCAAGCTTTGAGGAATAATCAGTTGCTTATCTATTTTACCACTGACGTCTTGAGCAAACCGGTAGAGAAGATGGTTATGCTGACCAAACCAGACCATTTTATGGCCTCGCTTCCTTTTCTCGATTTTGTCCTTGAGTTTAGCAACATCAGCGTCAGTCTGCTGGCGAGACAAGAACGAATTAACATCCAATTGTTTATTACTGCAATCATCCGATACCTTCAGTGGTTTGATAGCTTTGTTTATCTTCAGAGCATCAGCCCGTGTGACCACAGCATTAGCAATAGCTGGTTTCCAATCTGACAATGGCGACTCCACTGGTCTAACACCAGGTATGTTACCTACGACCAGGTCATATACAGGTTTATCCATACACATGGCTTGCACTGTGCCGACATAATATGGAGTATCAATATTTACATTTGCTAACTGGACTTTCAGAATTGAACCGTCCATTAGCATGCATACTCTATGGTCATCGACAAATTGGTCAGGTCTTACCAGTGACTTTTTGATTACTACGCCCGTGCATCCAGTGTCACGGAGTACATCGACTTGCTGATCGTTTGCAAATCCCGTCATTAACGGCAAATCTCGTCGCTTGTCTGCTTTCTGGCATGCACCCATCATACACGGAATCTGTCTACCACATGCGAGAGTTATCTTGTCGTTGCCTATGCATGGGCAATGGTCTCCTGTGGGGAAAGAATGTTGTATACAGGCGTTACCGACATGGTCTATGTTACTCTGCAATTCCTCATCATTATCATCAACTGCAGCAAAGCCAGATTGCTTCTTATTACAATCTCTCGCTATATGAGCTTTAGAGGAGATTTTCCGTCTGGCCCATCAGAGCCGGACGGGAGGACACCTCGGAAGCAGAAGGATGGCGGCTAGCATTCGGAGGCGGTATTTCTGGCCGGCTATGATGCGGGACATAAAGCAGTGGGTGCTGAGCTGTGACGAATGTGCGTCAAGAAGTATGCAGAACTTGAAGCGATCTCCGATGCAGAAATACCGGGTTGGAGCGCCCATGGAGAGAGTGGCAATGGACGTGATGGGTCCATTACCTAAATCCACCCGGGGGAACCGGTACATCTTAGTAATCGGTGATTATTTCACCAAGTGGGTAGAGGCCTACCCGATGCCAAATCAGGAAGCGGTGACGGTTGCGGACATATTCGTCAACCAGTTTGCAGCGCGGTACGGCATCCCGATGGAGATCCACACCGACCAAGGCAGAAATTTCGAGTCCGACTTGCTGAGAAATGTTTGCAGAATCCTGGGGATTCACAAGACACGGACAACCGCTTTCCGACCTCAGTCGGACGGTTTCATTGAGCGATTCAACCGGACGCTGCAGCAGATCCTGAGCCTGTACATAAGCGAGCGGCAGACCAACTGGGATCAGCTAGTTCCGTTGGCGATGGCAGCTTACCGGAGTACCCCGCAGGAGACAACTGGGCAGAGTCCCAATTTGCTGATGCTGGGCAGAGAAGTCAATACTCCGGTAGAGTTACTGATTGGCAGGCCTCCGGACGAATCAACAGCAGAAGTAACAGAGTATGGCAGTCAGCTCCGGGAGCGACTAGAAGCAGTATACAAGGCGGTTCGAGCGAAATCTGGCAGAGAGATGGAACGGCAGAAGAAGCTGTACGACCGGAGGAAGGTCGACAATCAGTTCCAGCCAGGAGACCGAGTGTGGATGGCAGTCAAAACACGGAAGAAGGGCAAGGCACCCAAGTTGCAGAGGAAGTGGAGCGGTCCAAAGCTAGTGTTGAGCAGATTTACCGACGTGACCTAAGAGATTGCAGAGAGTGAAACTCGGCAGAAGGTGGTTCACTTCGATTTGCTGAAACCATATAATGGTGTCAAGCATCCGAGATGGATGAAGCGGAGAATGGCAGATTCCTGGAAGCAGTCTGAGCTGCCGAAACAGAGTAACGTTCCGGAGGCGGAACAGTCGGTCTCTGAGTCGGATACTGACTGGGAGTAAAGCCGCAGAGGACGAAGAAATATGGGAAGAGCTGTAGAGCAGGAGAAGGAGATAGCTGAGACCCTGGTAAAACGTTGAGTTCCGGCAGAGAGCGACCGCAAGAAGTTGGAACAGTGAGCAAGTGCTGGTTCCGGAAAGGAAGCAGAGCGGAACGGGGTGCAGAGACCGGATAGAGACATCCTAGAGGTTCTGACTGGGTTGAGCGCATAGTTAACCAGTCCAGGGTAGCGGCCAGGGGTCCAGAAGAACCTGGGTTAGCGGTCTAGTATCTCCAGAGAAGCAGCTACACGTCTTCCGTATTAGGAGAATTAAGACGGAAAAGTTTTCCGGCTGTAGACATCCAACCGGAGTTTCCACTTGGCAGAGACAGTAAACCGGCTGCTGATCGACAGAAGCGGTGAAACATCATTCCAGATAGGAAGGGCCCTCCTTCTGGACAAGAATGTATGCAGTTTCCAGTGTCGACAAGCAGTAATACCAGTGAGCAGTTATGCAGCAGGCGGAGCTGTGCAAATGGTGAAAACGCCCAACAGGCAGTTTAGATGCACGTCTGGCAGGCAGATTCAACTGGCTGAGACTCTATTCAACCCTCCTGATGGCAGAGATACTTCAAAATTGCAGATACTTCGCTCGAAGAAGCAGTTGAAAGGGAGCCGGAAAAACCCGGAGAAGCCGGTTGATCCGGAGACGGACACCTCTCGGTTAACGGTTGAGTTTTTGCATAATTGTGACGTCACTCCTGAGGCAGCCAATCAGCGTGGAGCTTTTCAAGTCACGTGAGCAGAAAGGGTATAAAAGGGCCTTGAAATCAGGCTCTGACAGCAGTTGGAGAGCAGACCTCGAGCTGTGCACATCGCAGACAAAGTTTGGCGGAATTGAATCAAGTCCAGCATTTTCCGGCAAGAGCAGATTTTGCAGTAAAAACGACAAAGTTTTTCCCGGAAGACCATCAGTCCGGAGAAAAAGTGCAGTAGAAGCGGTGCAGTAGAAGCGGCGCAGTAGAAGTGGTGCAGAAGACGCAGATTCGACTAGCAGCTTTTGTTTCCCGACTTTTCCGGATGGCCTACTTGGCGTTCCAGCAAAGGCGAGGTGGCGGCCCCAATGGGACTGAGATGGGTAACCGGACGAAAGAGCTGTGGCGGTACTGTAAGAAGTGCGACCGGATGTTTGCGGACGCGAGGGATAAAAGAGAACATGTCTGCCTGGTCCAGAAATACTATTGCTGCTTGTGTTCCTTCTACGGAAATCGGGCCTGTGTCTTGCGGAGACATCTCCGGAAGGCACATGGATGGACGTACCCTGCGGAATACCGTCCTCCTCAGGACGAATGGACACTGAACCGGGTCGGAACGTTCGACTCAGCCCGGAGAGGGATTGCTACGAAGTCCCGACAGAACCGCTTCCGCCGATTTTTGACTCGTTCCCCGGTACAGCCTCCGATTCCTGTCCCGTCCCTTCATCAACTCCCGTACGGAACAGACTGGGATGCCGGAGCAGCCGCTCCCATCGAACGCCCGGAACCGATCGATCCACCAGGTTGGGTTTCGGATCCGCAGGGCTGTCTTAGGGCAGCGGAAGACACATCTCCGGAAGACTGGGAACTGGAACTAGAGATATCGGCGGAACCGGACGGAGAAGTTCAGCCGACGGAGGACTGGGAGGAAGAGATCCGGGTGTGGGAGTATAAACCACCCTCTCCCACCCCGGACACAGAGTCGGAGACTTCGGAATATTACACCGCGGGCGAGGAGGAACCCTGAGGCGGTAGACGGAGGCGGATGGCAGTGTAGCGGTCGACGGAAGCGGATGGCAGTTTGGCGGAGACGGAAGAAGCGGTGGCAGTTAGCAGCGACAACAACACGGAAAAAAAAATAAATAAATAAAAATAAATAAATAAATTATTTATCCAAGAAGACCACCAGGGGGAGTTGCAGTTTGCTGAGCAGCCAATCATCAAGCAGATAAGCCGGTCACTTGACTTCCAGAGACTATAAAAAGGAGCAGATAGCTGTTACCGGACGCAGAAGGCAGTTTGCTGTAGCTGAGTCAACATCGACCCGAAGCAGAGAATCAGAATGCCGAAAGTAGAGACAACACCCCGCAAGCTCCGCCCTCACCGGTGTGGAGACTGCAACCTGGAATTCAAGAGCAAGCACACGTTGCTCCGGCATGTCACGGAGCAGCACACGAGTGAAGTCACCGTCTTCGCCTGTCCGCAGTGTGACCATTGGAGCAGACGGAAAGAGGGGACACAGAAACATCTGCAGTCCCGACACGGAATGGACGCGAACCCGATTCGACTAAGGGTTAGCAGAGAGCAGTTTGAGGTCCAGGGTGACTCCACAGAAAAGCAAGAAAGCAGTAACACGGCTTGACCAGCTGTCGGATACGGAGTCGGAGTCGGGAGGTTCGGTTTCGTCCCGGACCCGGTACCGTTCTGGGACCCAGTCGGTAACCACACTAGCAGCCGACGTTTCATCCACGGAGGCGGAGAGCAGTTCGGAAGAAGAAGCAGAGCTGAAAATTATGGCAAGTGAAGACGAGTTGCAAGACCCGGAGGACCCGAAGCCGGTTAAGCCACCTGTTACCCGAAGTTCTTCCCGGAACCCCTCCCGGAAAAACACCCCGGACCCATCTCGAGGTACCGGAGCAGATCGAGACCGCGGAAAGAAGCGGAGTCGCAGCCGTTCGCCGGAGAAATCCGGAAGTCATCAATGCCGGGAATATAGGAAGGAGAGCTCGGAGCGTACCAAGGACCGAGGCGGAGAACGTGGCCGAGAGGAGAAGCGGCACTCCCCATCCAAGTCTTCAGGAGGCAGCGTCAAGGGAAAAGGCAAGGCGGTGTATGACTACAAGTTCCGGTTGTTGGAGGAAGGTTCCAGCGGAGCAACAGCAGAAGTTGGAGTGGCGGATATTGCGGAAATGCAGGGCAGAGACGACGAGGAAGGCAGTTTCCGGAGCCCAGCTCCGAGAACGACTAGTAGTGGCAGAGCGGTGAGCAGCGTGATCGTCCGGCCCGGAGGCGGAGCAGAAAGCAGATCCAGTGGCCGAGCAGATAGCAGAGCAGATAGCAGAGCAGATAGCAGAGCAGATAGCAGAACAGATAGCAGGGCAGATAGCAGAGCAGATAGCCGAGCGGACAGCAGACCCGTTGGCAGATCAGGAGGAAGAGCGGAGACCAAAGCGGAAGGCGGAACCAGGAGCAGAGCTGACAGTGAGACGGAGACCCGAGGATCCACGGAGAGAACTTTACCGGCAACCATTCAAGCAGTAGCCGGAAGCAGAACCAGTACAGCGGCTAGGGATGACGGAATGGAGTCTTTCGCGTCTGACCGAAGCCATGCGGACGTGCAGAGAGCCCGGAGGAGTATCCTGATAGATCAAGCCAGAGCTACACCCGGAATCCTGTCTCCGGTGGAAACCAGGCCTCGACAGTCTTCCAGTGAGCGGTCCGGAAGGAGCCAAGCCCGAGCACCAACCCAGAGTCCACCATACACTTTCTACCCGTTTGGCGGTCCTTCAACTCAACTGTGTCCGTCCCACTGTTTCCCGGTGAACATTGGAGGTCGGAGTGCATCCGTCTTTGCACCTGCAGTCCCAGAGCATTCCAGATTCTATGCCGTACGTTGGGGACTGGAGCAGTGGGGGCCAGCCGAGATGAGAGACTCCGGCGTCTACGTGGAGATCATGGAGCAGAGAGAGTCACCGTTTGGTCTCGTCCCGACCCGTCAGATCGTTCGGATTCCAGATTGGTCCATCCGGGACAAACGCCTCAGGAATGGGTTCTACGTGCCACCCCAGTGGAGTTTACATGATCCCGATCTTCTCCCGGTTGATGCCAGAGGAACAAGCTTCGGAAGACCGTTGGTACCACATACCATTCCACCTCGTCCGCCGTCAGGGAGCAGTTCGCGCCGTGATACTGGTGGGCAGTAGTTGTCGCAAGTCGCCGCAAGTCGTCGCAAGTCAAGTCGGTGCAAGGAGAAGAAAGAAGAACCGTTTCCCAGATTCTAGTATAATTAAGGGATAAAACTGTGTTTGGATCGATGTCTGTGACGTGACAAAAATCCAGAGGGATCTCTGTTGTGATCTGAGACACGAGAGGCGAAGCCTCGAGTGTCTCAGATCACAACGGAGATCCCGAGGGATTTTTGTTAGTCACAGACATCCAACCAAACACAGTTTTAGCCCGATTATAACATGGCATCCTATACGTGTTGGTTACTTCCAATCTTTAATGAAAATGATCAACAAACCCGGTTTATTTTCCATGTCAACAACTTTCCGTTGTTGTTGCACTCTGCTTGGCTGAGTAGCGTCACGGCTCATTTGCATATCGATCGATCAAATACGCGCATGTGATTGGTCAGTTTTATTCACGTTTTCCACCTCGATCTCTGTACTCGATTAGAAACCGCTGCGGCCGTTTCAGATTACGGAAAGACGTTTCTGTTACAGCAATGCCATGTTATAATTAAGAGTTAAAAGTGGGAAACGGAACAAGCAAGATATCCGGGTACAGTGACCGTAAACTAGTTAAGAGATACCAGTACCCGGATCACGGAAAAAGTTGTGTTGGATTATACGGACAATTTAACGGTTAAAAATTTATGTATATGTGATATGTGATATTGATCTGTTCGGGACGAACAGAGTCCAAGGAAGGGGGAGTGTAACGGTTTTGGGGTGTTCCCAAAGGTTTCCCCTAGGTGATTCTAGCAGTGTTTTGTGATATTGCGGTTAAGTAACCGTTTGTTGAATTGTATATGTGTTTAAAGGTTCATTCGGTTCTGTATTGGTGATATTTAGAAGGTTTTCCGTCTCGGAACTTAGTATATTTTTGATGTTGGTAAAGCCGGAGACGGAGACGGAGACGGAGACGGAACCGGAGACGGAGTCGGAACAATGGAGTACAAAAACGTAATGACGTTATTTCCGGGAGGTCATGTGATCAGCCTCGTTTTCGGTTTAAAAGGTGACGTGTCAGCCACTGATTGGTTCTAGCATGTTTTTAGAAATTACGGAAAAATCAGTGTTTTTGGCGGACTATGACGTCACAATAGGTTGGTCACGTGACGCGGGTCTCAGGTCTATAAAAGCCCCCGCTTCACAGCGGACGGCGGAGTTGGTGTCCTGACGTCGACCTGTGCAGACCCCTTCTCCCATAGCAGAGTACTCCCTTGCTCCGGCTTGGGTCATACCAGATGATAGCAGTTATGTCTTCCGACTGTACACTTGGAAAATAAACATGAAAACTTCAACCGAGTTGTTTTTCCGTGTTTGTTAAGGAACTGGAATTTATGATAAAGTTAGTTCACCGGAAAAGAAAGTAATACGGAGAACAGGGATAAGTCCACAGTCGGTTAAGACAAAGTTGTAACGACGTCTTAGGGTGATCCAAGAACCCAGATCACCAAGGAAGGAGACGGAGACGGAGGTGGAATTCAACGGAGCAACTACGGAGGTGGTACTGGACGGAGCAGTTGCAGAGACGGGAACGACGAAGCAGTTGCAGAGGCGGTACCGGACGACGGAGTAGCAGAGGCAGTACCTGACGGAGCGGTTGCGGTAACCGGAAGTGAGAACACTTCCGAGATTCTCCATTTCAGGTGCAGTCGCAGGTTGCGGTGAGGCGGAGCCAACCGGAGCAGTTTGCAGTGAGGCGGAACCTGGCAGAGCGGTTGCAGTATTCGGAAAGGGCAACGTTCCCGGATTCTCTATTCCAGGTGCAGTCGCAGTTGCAGTAAGGCGGAAAACGACGGAGCTGTTGCAGTGAAGCGGTATCCCGACGGAGCAGTTGCAGTACCCGGAGACGAAAACGCCTCCGGATTCTTACTTTACAGGTGCAGTTGCAGATTGGCAGTCGGACAACGGTTAAGAGGTCCATTCCAGACCACGTTACCAACCTTCAGAGACTTCTAGCCGGAGTGCAATCGTACAGCAGTAGCAGTTTCCCGGAATTTTACCGTTACAGCTCCGGTTAAATAACAACTCACCCACCTCCCAAGAAAACCGGTTTATCAAGACGTCACAGAAGAGTGAAGAACCCGTTACAATATTTTCAAATCTACTAAGCCACTCAACTCCGCTTATGCTACAGTCTCATTGTCCCGGTCTGAGCCTCGGATGACTCCCGGATTGTTTGACCCTGTTTGGGCCGGTAGAAACCCGGTCGAGGGTGAAAAATAGTCGAACAATAGTCCCACTGTCCCGGACAACCCCGGTTGAAGGCCTTGGCTGGATAAGACCTTTTTTTAAATTTGTTTTCTCCCTGGGCGCCCGGACCAGACCCGGTTAACTCCCGGATAAGTCTCGGATAACTCCATGTTATCCCCAGGTCAATTCCCGGTTAACAAGATCAACTCCCGGGTGCTCCCGGTTCACCAGAACACCCATTTTCCATCCGGTCGAGACCTGTTGGAGACCTAGTGTGGCCGGGTGACACCAGGATGACTCCCGGTGCGCCCGGTGGACTCCAGGACGATTCCCGGTCACGCCCGTTTCGGGGGTCCATTTCCTACCCCACCCCCCTCTGAGGGCCCCCCGGTCGAGATTCAGTTCACCGAAAAAAATGAAACATGTTTCATTTTTCGCGCAAGTTCCCGGACGAGACCCGGCTCGATCGCCACCCGGATTGACACGGTGTGGCCGGTCGAGACATGGTATGCCCGGTTCAGACCTGGTTCAGAACCAGTAGAGACCCGGTGTGGCCGGACGAGGGCTTTAGCCAACTGTTGACGGCTAAGAAGCAGTGGGGAAGCAATGGCAATGATATTTTGTTAGAGGACACACAGAGCATGGCCAAGTTGAACGTGACTGAGTTAGCTGACGGCGCCAGAGAACATTATGATTTTTGTTTCACGCCATGACATATCAGGAAAGGCTGACACATTTCTTCCCACATTGCGACACAATAAATGCTTTATTGCCGTTGATGAAGTTCCCACTTATCCACTGATCCTGACAGATGACCATTTATCTGGAGGGTCATGAGTTCCTTGATATTTTCCACTTTTGCGTGACACTGGACTCTTTTTTTTTGTTGACATCGAGCTCGACATTGGTTACATACATCCGGTGGATTTTGGAGAGTGAACCAGATCCTGGTAATGACCCAAAGGAAATCCCCTGTCTGTTATTTGTTAGTTGCTATGAAAGAAAATGTGGCTCTGATGATGGTTCCACCAGTATATAGTTGCATGATAAAATTGCCTTATGTTTTTCAGACCTAGCGGACAAACACCGCAAATCATACATGTAAGCTCAGCTTTACGTGTACACAATCTTGGAACCCTTTTCTTAGGTTACTGTCCCTTGGTCCGATAACCTATTGGCATGACGTTGCGTCCGGCGTCCGTCCGTTCGTCCGTCCGTCCGGGCATACCAGAAGGGTTTACTGGGATTTCTTAGGGGGAAATGGGAATAAAGCTGAAAACGCCCCACAACCACAGTTTAAGCCAAAAGTGCGGTTTTATGGGGATTTTTTCAGGACTTACGGGGAAAGTAACAGAAATACCTATCATATCCCCAGATTTTTTTCCGTTTTATTAATTTTCGCTTCGCATTTTTTTTGTGAAAATTGCAGCCATTTTCGATGAAAAAATGCCCAATTTTGGAGTTTGACAGCTATTTTCTTCAAAACTCCTCAGATGGTTCTGATATTTTCATTTCGAAAAATCTCTCATGTATCTTCGTGATGTATATTTTTTTGTAAGTTTCGCTGCCCTTGAATTGCCGGTCTGCACGCGGTGGCCATTCGGATTTTTTGACGGGTCAGTATAGTTTTTTTTTGTTCCAAATCACGTTATTATCCATTTTGGGCCATTTATTGGCAAAAATAACTTTACTCTTTGAACAAAAAAATGGGACTGTTCAGACATTAGATTTTCATTTCGAAAGATGTACCTTTGTGATATGTAACTTGACCATTTGCTTTTTTGACGGGTCGGTAATTTGTTTTTGTCCCAAATCACTTCAATATCCATTTCAAGGCATTTCTAGGCAAAAAAAAATTTACCGTTTGAAAAAAAAGTTGGGACTTGCAAATGCGAAAAATTTTCGCCACTTTTTTCTTTCATAATGTGATGTGCCGCAGCTGTGCTCCCAGATAGCTTGAAGATAGAGCTTAGATATTGGCACTTTCAAATAGGAAATCATATGTGGCGATTTGTGTGGTGACCTTGAGTTTGATCTTTGATGACCTTGAAAAGTCAAAACTGCCATTTCTGGATAAAAGTGCCCACATTTGCCTCCACCTACGAAATGCTTGTAGACGGAGCTATTAGAGCTTATATTTGCATTATACGCATACCCGGTATAGGAAGTCTGATATGGAACAGCTAATGATGACCTTGAGCTTGACCTCTGGTGACCTTGATTGCTAAATATCCGACGTGGAATGTGTAAATTGGCTTCCTAGGCTTAACACTTGCACCTAGAGGTTAGGATTGTGTTACGAGCTTATAAGAATTCATATATGACACATCATTTGTGGTTTCTCTAACTAGACCTTAGATGACCTTGCAGGCTAATTCTCAAAGTCTCGCCTGATCTGAAATGGGTGAATTGGCCTCTACAGACAAAATATTTGTGATACGTATGTTGTTAGGTGAACATATAGGAAGTCATATGCTGCACACCTAATGGTGACATTGAAGCTTCAAACCAAAATTGTCCGGTAAAATATTTTAGCCCTTGTTCTTATTTTTTTTTATTTCCTAGACCATACAAGGGTTTCAATCCTACTCCCCTGTCATGACATCGCTGAATTGCTGTTTGTCATCTACCAATATAGCTTCCACAATATCGAGCGTATGTATTTGATGATTAGATTCCATATTACTAACTTGGATTGACCATCAGATATGTGTTATTCAATTGATATAATTGGATGATGCACACATACATGTATTTGATAGTACCGTGAGAAAAAAAAACACCAGCATTGGTATTATTCATAAACAATCTACTCGAGTCATAATGAGCATGGCACACATGTGAAAATGCACTATTTAATTTGTTTGGGCTTTTTGTGTTGAAAGCAGGAAACGATAGCAGGGACGTCTAACAATCGAATTATCCTCGAGGCAATAAGATGTGTTTATTCGTTTCAGATACTCAATGATCTAGGTCCTACCAATTTTGCGGTAAGCTAATTTGATAATTAATATGATGCACTTTTACCGCAATACTCGTATCAAGTAGATAGCATATAAGTTGCTCTCAACTTGTAATGAATAAATAGGCCACTAGGATGTTTTAAGGATTGATTGCATGTGATCGTCATGAACCTGGCATTGACCAGCTGTCCATCCACTTATAATGTAAATATAAAGGTAACAAATTCATACATGTACATACTTCCAATCAACGCGAAACTTTGCCTTTTTGATTGTTAGCCATCAAGGATAACCAACCGAGACTTCGTTTTTTACTAAACGATGATAAATCTATTAAAATCATCATTAAAATCATCATGTCATTTTCCGACCTATTTCTCAGTAGACAAAGTACCCTCACAACAGGGCTAGGGAAAGGATTATGTAGCACAGCAAATAGCTAATGATGCTTGTAAAACTCACGGGTGATATGCACTCGGGTGCACCGAGGAGTTTGGGATTGTAGGGTTTCGGCTACCCCACGATAAAGCGGTATACCCCATTACTGGAGTGTCACCGAATGTCTTATAAATCCGCCCACACTGCTGCATCATAACCGTGGTGTCACTACTCGCGCACACCACGTCATAACGCTACAGTGCTTTCCCCTTCGGAGAGACCTCGTCCCCGAGGTCAGCTATATCTCACTGTTGAGCCACATCACAGTCCACATCGAACCACACACAACATGGCGGTGATGCGGGTCAACAGCAGGGGCCGACCCGGGAGCGACGCCGAGAGAACCCAGTAGTTCGAAAGCTACGGCACCAATGTAGGGTTCGGCGACCCCACGATAAAGAGGTATACCCCATTACTGGAGTGTCACCGAACCCTGAGGATTCCAAATATATAACCAGTTTTGTGATTGGATGGTTCGAAGCTGCTAAGAATCCAAGATGGTTGTCAAATTTCAGCCCGATTTCGCGAATAAGCACCAATAACCGTCATATATATCAAGATAACAAGCCAACTCTGGTGGCCAGTCCTGGGCTTTGGGGTATGAGGGTGCTACTTGAAGAAATACTCTTGTGTGTTGGTGTTGACTGGCCAATTCAAAGGTGTTCAAAGGCCAAGATAACCAATAATTATTGTGAAACATGTAAATGAACCCGTCTAATAGCACTCACTCGCACAAAATCAACAGAATCATATCAGACAGAGAAAAATATTTCTGAGCCAACTTTTCAGGCAGGCCTGTTGGTGCTGGTGTCATGGCACAGGCATTGATGCCAACTTGGTCATTATCAAATCTAACACATACATTGTGGTTGGCATATAGGTTTGGAACCTTCGATGATCCTCAAGACCATTCCCATGAAGCCACTCACCAGACCATCATCTACATTAGGATTTATTAATCATAGTCACCATGGAGCCCTCACAATGTGTAACTTCAGCAGGAAGGTTGTATTCAATGGGTACAGGAGTTGTATTCTTCTTCAAGCCAGATCTATTCTAAATAACATCCTCAGCCACAATCTTCGATTTCTGCCTGTTCAAAGAATCAGTCATCTTTATATTGTGTGCAGCAGCAACTTTTCGGAAAGGAAACACATGACGTACATCTGCCGGGGGAATCTGTGATGCTCTCCTTAAGCATCTCTTAATTCTCAAAACTCTGAGTTCGGAAATTATTCAACATCTCTGCAAACGATTTGTCACCTCTATGTCTAATTATGTCGGTCAAAGTAGTAACATTGAAGCCATCTTAAGGCTCTGCAAGGGCAGCTGGGTCTCAGTATTTTGTCTTCCTACATGCGGCAGTTGGAAAAATCATGCCAGAATCATGAAGAACCCTTAATTCTCTTGAGTTGATTCAGACAGCCTCTGATGAAATTCAGCATGCCTCTGCTGAGATTTCATCGACGATTATAAGCTCAAGGTTTTAATACCTAACCCTTGGGGCAGTGATGAGCTTTTCACCAAGTGGTACATACTTTTTTCCCACAGCTCGTTGCATGGAAGCATGGTTCGGCCATCGTGCCAATTGGAGCCACACATCAGGGCTTTGATGACATAGAACTTTCCTTTACCAATCCGGACATGTTTCATTCATCATCTTATTGATGCACCACTGGTTTGAAAGTTCATGAACTTCCATTAAATTTTCTCGATTTTCCTGACACCGGACATTGAGATTGGATAATGGATTTGGTTTTGCTTGCTCGGATACTATACACTTGGGTATTGTTTCCATGTTTACTGGCAAGTATGAATGAAGACTTTCCCTTGCATAGCGTTCATGCACTGCCTGAGAACTTCAGCCTGGTTCTGTGGGATTGTCAAGATGCTGTGACAACTGAGCCCATCTTGGTGTTGGAGCACCGAGGCAGGCCACTCAATCTGACAGGTCTTCCAGACTGATGTCCTCAAGGTCAGCGTCATCCAGGTTGGCTTTTGTTTCCAAGCGTCCAGCCGCCACTTCCTGGGGGCAATGTGTGCCAAGGCATCTTCTGCAAGATGATTTTCTTGAATCTCTTCATGGCCACTTCAACCTCTTTGCTATTCTTTTTCAAATAGGGCTTGCTTTTCCCTGATGATGTTGCTGATGCTTGTCGCACTCATTTAAATCCATTTCAAAATGTGGAAGATAAAGAATCATGAGATTCTGATAATGTTTCTCACTGTGCCTACAGATGTACAACCTTTACTGGAAGATTTTCGCCTTGAGATCTATCCTTTTTTTCCGAGCCAACTTCACTGAAGCATATGGAACATTGGACTGGTTGTCGTTGTTATGGGTAGAATTTTCTTCAGATGGTTCATAATCTCTACCTGGCTTACTATCAACCTTGCAGAGGGATGCAATTTCAACCAGATAGGTGTTTGAGAATACCACAGGAGGGCGTGCGTGGTACCTGTCTAGTACAGATGTAGCCCGCACCTGTCTAGTACAGATGTAGCCCGCACGTCTTCACTGCATGGATCTCAGTCTTTTTTCACTCATCTGGATCAGTGTCTGCTGACGGCACTTAAAGGTCTGACAAGAAGGTGGACGTGATAACCTGAACCTGTAAGGTCCTAGCTGTTACCCTTTTTGTATGACCTTGTATAATTCTTGGAATGAAGCTGAACATCATTTATAATATCATGTAACCTGCTGTTTCTGGTCTGATCAACGTCTTCTATCAACGTCTCGTCTTCTATGCTGATATATTTGTTAATAACGTCAACAGCTTCCTCCCCAAATTCCACTTCCAGTATGGGAGGATTTTCCACCCAGAAAAGGCAGTGAATGTGAGGCCAACCTCCTTGTAGAAACTCAAATCAAACAAAATAGCCACGGACTTTGCCACTTTGATTTGATGGTGAATTTCATGGATATTTTTTTTACTCTCTGATCAAACATTCTGGCAGCTGTTATATTGTTTTTATATGCCTAATATAATTTACTTGGTATTGATATGTCTAATATAATATACTTGGGTTTGATTGCACGGAAAAAGTATGCCTGGTAGTGGTACTGTTGAGTTTGAAGTGCGAGTGAGTGCTATTAGACAGATTTGTTTGCATGTGTTTCATTAATTAGTCGTTATCTTGGATTTTGGAAAGTTGGACAGCTTTAAACTGGCCAATCACAATGTACACACGAAAGTATTTCTTCAGGTAGCACCCTCATACCCCAAAGCCCAGGACTGGTCACCAGAATTGACTTCTTATATTGAATATGTGACGGTTATTGGTGCTTATTTGCGAAATCGAGCTATAATTTGGCAGTCATCTTGGATTCTGAGCAGCCACAATCCATCCAATCACAAAACTGATTATTTATTTGGAATCCTCATATAGTACAAGAGTATTAGCTCAAACCTAGCCCTAACCTGGAAAATTTTGGAGAAAGCTGAATTTTTCAGGATACCTTCAGAAATTCATATTCATTACCATAATGCAAAGTTCTGCGAGTTCTACCTTGTGGCATTTTCAAAAATCCAAGATGGCCGCCACCGTATATCGCGATAGATTCCGAAACAGAAATATGCTAATATCTTCTCAACCACATGACATAGAACAATGATTTTGGTGTCTACACCTATGTTTTTGGGTATGCTGAATCCGATAAAGCCATATCCATGTTGTTTGGAGCTCATCTAATCACCCTGAACCCAATTTGGCTTCCAATGAGGGCATAATCAGCCACTGAATACAACAAACAAATACTTTTGCATATGTAATGCACACTATGTCTCTAATGCACACACATTATGTATTGCAAAATTTGCAACATCAATAATGCACAATAATACAAAAACAATGTCACATTGTTTTATGTCACACTTTTGTATTTGTTTCATTTTCTTCATCGACAACAGTGGAATTTTTGCAATTGGGGCTGCTGCACACCGTACACATGCGGTACATTCAAGCCTGCCTTGTAACAGCCACATGATTTTCCATACCCAATTTTGCATGAACAAGACACCATTTTTAGCACTTTCTCTGGAGCAACAGCCCTGTCAGTCTCAACTGGAATAAGCAGTCCCTCCTTGTATTGCCATCCCCAACTAGTAGGCGGCAGGACATTTCCATACCATTGCTGAACAGCATGGTATGTTCTGAAGCTGTGGAACTTCGCAGCTGCTGAAGTTAGAGGGAGAGACCCCAACTTGAAGCCAGATGAGGATATGGATGTCCTGTTGACAGCACGGAAGTACATGGCATAACGACGATCTTCCAGTGACTTCGCTTGTTTTGCTCCATACAGGCGCAGCAGAAACAATTCGCCTACCCGTGCTACGTCTTCATGAGAACTAATAGCTGGAGAGAAGACGCCCAAACAGTCACAATTTTTGTCATTCTCAATCAGTGCAATAGCCTTCTTCTTGCCTTGATTGTAGAGTGCCAAAACCGTATCACACCCTGTGATGGCATGTACAAACATCAGGCGTTGTTTGATACGGTCGAAAGCTGTCTGGATTTCTGCAATACTGTATATCTGGAATGCATTCCGTCTGAACAGCATATGTAGGTCCATGCTTGGCGTAGCTTGTGCGACCAGCATCACAAGCAGGTCCGTATCTGTAGCTACGACCACAACAAGGTCATTTGTTGACTGAGCAACATCCATGGCGACTGATACAATCAGCCAGTCAGCATCTGCATTGTTCTTTTTGACCGTTAGACCATTGATCTCACATTTGTGTGTAAAATGTTTTATCAACCGGTCCTTATTTCGGGCATTGCCCAGAAACGCCTGTTTTGATGTGGTGGTTTTCATTTCAAGCTCAACAGGATGTCAGCAGATTCTTTTTGTGCTCGTTGCTGCTTTTCAGCACATTTTGTGGAGGAAATGTCCCCGTATCCATCAAACAGGATCACTGTCTGCAAACCGTAACAGCCAATCACATATGACACATAGTTGTCACACACCTGGTCGTACGTGGCATCAGCAGGCCAAGGGAGGTTTTGGAGGAGGTGGCCTCCATCATGGACAAATCGTGGTCCCTCAGGTAGTTGAAGCTGGACACTCACTTCCGATTTGAGGACATTTGCCAAAACACTCTTCGTGTGTTTCCTCATGATCCCTTTATCGAACAAGGATGGTGGTTGTTAGAGCAAATTCGTGAAGCAGGTACACTTTCATCTCTGAGTTGTCTTAATCACACATATGACCCTCATGAATAATAGTGTAGTAATCACATCCACCTCAACACCCCGGACTGTGATTTTGTTTCTTTCACCACTCATGTTGACAGAAGCATGATCACATGTGTGATTAAAAACAACTCAGAGATGAAAGTGTACCTGCTTCACGAATTTGCTAAACAACCACCATCCTTGTTCGATAAATTGAGTGTCCAGCTTCAACTACCTGAGGGACCACGATTTGTCCATGATGGAGGTCACCTCGTCCAAAGCCTCCCTTGGCCTGCTGATGCCACGTACGACCAGGTGTGTGACAACTATGTGTCATATGTGATTGGCTGCTACAAAATACACAATATGTCCACAAAGTGTACTGAAGAGCAGTGACGAGCACAAAAGAACACATCTGCTGACATCCTGTTTGAGCTTAAAATGAAAACCACCACATCAAAACTGGCGTTTCTGGGCAATGCCCGAAAAAAGGACCGATTGATAAAACATTTGACACACAAATGTGAGATCAATGGTCTAACGGTCAAACAGAGCAATGCAGATGCTGACTGGCTGATTGTATCAGTCGCCATGGATGTTGCTCAGTCAACAAATGAACTTGTTGTGGTCGTGGCTACAGATACGGACTTGCTTGTGATGCTGATTGCACAAGCTACGCCAAGCATGGACCTACATATGCTGTTCCGACGGAATGCATTCCAGATGTACAGTATTGCAGAAATCCAGACAGCTTTCGACCGTATCAAACGACACCTCATGTTTGTACATGCCATCACAGGGTGTGATACGGTTTTGGCACTCTACAATCAAGGCAAGAAGAAGGCTATGTGAAGAAAACTGGGACTGTTTGGGCGTCTTCTCCCGAACTGATAGTTCTCATGAAGACGTTGCACGAGTAGGCGAATTGTTTCTGCTGCGCCCGTAAGGAGCCAAACAAGCGAAGTCACTGGAAGATCGTCGTTATGCCATGTACTTCCGTGCTGTCAACAGGACATCCATATCCTCATCTGGCTTCAAGTTGGAGTCTCTTCCTCCAACTTCAGCAGCTGCGAAGTTCCACAGCTTCAGAACATACCATGTTGTTCAGCAATGGTATGGAAATGTCCTGCCGCCTGCTGATTGGGGATGGCAATACAAGGTGGAGGACAGGGCTGTTGCTCCAGAGAAAGTGCTAAAAATGGTGTCTTGTTTATGCAAAGTTGGGTATGGAAAATCATGTGGCTGTTATTAGGCAGGCTTGGAGTGTACCGCATGTGTACGGTGTGCAGTAGCCACAATTGCAAAAATTCCATTGTTGTCGATGAAGAAAATGAAACAAGTACAAAAGTGTGACATAAATCACGTATTGTTTGTGTATTATTGTGTATTATTGATGTTGCTAATTTTGTAATACATATGTGTGTGCATTAAAGAATTACATATGCAAAAGTATTTGTTTGTTGTATTTAGTGGCTGATTACGCCCTCGTTGGAAGCCAAATTGGGTTTAGGGTGATTAGATGAGCTCCAAACAACATGGATATGGCTTTATCGGATTCGGCACACCCAAAAACATAGGTGTAGACACCAAAATCATTGTTCTATGTCATGTGGTTGAGAAGATATTAGCATATTTCTGTTTCGGAATCTATCGCGATATACGGTGGTGGCCATCTTGGATTTTTGAAAATGCCACAAGGTAGAACTCGCAGAACTTTGCATTATGGTAATGTATATGTCTCTCTGAAGGTTTCCTGAAAAATTCAGCTTTCTACAATTTTTTTCCAGGTTACAGCCTAATACTCTTGTACTAATACCCAAAAACCAAGGGTTAGACACCAAAATTGGCTTCCTATCTCAATTTGGCAGGAAGTAATGAGCAGTTGTGTAAAAACGGCGAGAATTTGGTGGCCATCTTGGATTTTTTTTTCATTTTCGGGGGGTCTGAATCGGTATTATTAGTATTGTTATGAAGAATATATTTCCATATAACTAAATTGTTCCATATTAGACCGAAAGCATCATGACAGGAGGATAATTTTGGTTTCTTTTCCTAAAATACCCAATTGTCGGTGGCGGCCATTTTGAAAAAGGCCATAAAAAATTTATCCCAGGAGAAAATTTTACACACCCTCTGAAAAAGGTTGTCTTAGACCATTATGAAGCCTTATCAATCGATAGAAAAAGTATGTACTACATTTCCACCCTGTGTGCTATATGCTCATAATTCCTCCTGACTATAGCTCATTGTATTCTTCTCACAGAAAGTATAGCCCTAGATATTCTCATTATTTTGACTACAACAAACTATATACGCAGCAACAGGAAAGCAGAACACACGAATGTTCGTTTTGGTGAAACGTATAAAATGATTTATCTAATCATGAAATTGGACAGCTTCCGCGATATTATTCATGAAACCATGTCTCGGTTCATCATCCATGAGTGTGTGTACTAGCCAAGTTTTAGGTCAGGGGATTGTATTGTCTTAGTGATTTTGTTACCTTTGCTTTCACATTATAATTCAATGGGAAAGTGTCTCACTGCAGTAACTGGTATGTTACGTGCAATCAATCCTTAAATGTCCAAATATAAAGTCAGCTTGCATTATCTTAGGGACTGCCACGTATGGCGCCCCGTTCGTGCCACCAAAAAGGGAAGCTATTTTTTTATTTATCTCATACGTATGAGATAACAAGTCATACGTAGGAGATACTAACACATACGTATGAAATACTAAGTCATACGTAGGAGATACTAACACATACGTATGAAATACTAAGTCATACGTAGGAGATACTATGACATACGTAGGAGATACTAACTCATACGTAGGAGATACTAAGTCATACGTATGAGATACTAACTTATTTCATACGTATGAGATACTATCTCATACGTATGACTTATTATCTCATACATATGACTTAGTATCTCAAATGTATGACTTTTTATCTCATACGTATGACTTTTTATTTCATACGTATGACTTAGTAACTCATACGTATGAGATACTAGGGACCCCTAGCACTCATACGAGAACGGAAACGTGAACGTGAACTTAATGACGTCATTCATGACGTTGCCGTACACGTCTTTGATAACTGTTGACCCCTAGCAACTCATAGGCTAACGTAAACGTGGAAATCATCTCATTTGTACCAGAGTGCGATTTCCAGGGACGCTGTTTCAAAAACATAAGGTACTTCTTTAATTTGCATTTTAATATTATGAAATAAGTGTTATATTCCATTATATGGGCCGACTTGTGGTCATAAAGACTTGATCTTTTTTTGCGTTATAACCTAACTCATTCGCGGGGCCAACTTGAATATATTTTATGTAGCCTAGGCCTACTGTAGATCTACTGTAATTCGCATTTTAGTTTTTTTTTTATAGCAATGTACTCGTATGCATGTATGCTTTATGGGTGTACATAGATAACTAGGTTTTCTGAACTTCACTACTTGAGCTGTCGTCTTCAGATGTCCAAATTTGGCATTCGGTTGTTGTTGTTCCTGAAAACGAATGAACTGGAAGATGTCCTGTTGTACCGAGCCATGACCAACGATCAGAGGCGGGAAGAGCGTAGGAAATACGCTAGATTCACAAACCATTCCTTCAATACTCTGACAGATGGCGAATGTCGAAGCCGCTTCAGGTGAATAGCATGGTTTGATAGGTATTATTTAGTTTTATACTTGTCGGTAAGACGAGGAAAGACGGGAAATCTAACAGTTCATAGGCCTAGACTGAGCTTGTAGTTAGTATCACCCGAAGACATGAGTGATTTTTTTATTTATTTTGCCATCAGGTTTGAGAGAGACGACATTCTTCAGCTAATGCATTTGCTGCAAGTACCTCCCGTGATGCATGCCGAAAACAGGACGAGATGGTCTGATTTGGAGGGAATGTGTCTTCTCCTTCGGAGGCTAAATTACCCCAAGCGCCTCGATGACCTTGTGCCAGAGTTTGGCCGTCATGTCGCCGACTTGGGGGATAATATTCAATGAAATGGTATATTTCATTGAACAGCGATGGGCTCATATGCTGGAGACTTTTGATAGGTCATGGTTAAATCAAGCTTCTCTACAAGTGTATGCTGACGCGATTCATCAAGCTGGATGCCCTTTGACCAACTGCTTCGGATTTATAGATGGAACACTTATAGAGAACTGTCGCCCTGACCAGAATCAGCGAGAATTCTACAATGGAAAAGATCGAGTGCATGGTATGAAGTACCAAGCTGTCGTGCTTCCCAGCGGTATCATCGCCAACTTGTACGGGCCAATGGCGGGCAGGCGCCACGATGCGACACTCCTCAGAGAATCACAGGTGCTTGACAAGGTCCGTCATTTCAGATCCAATGATGGACTTCCTCTCGTCATGTACGGAGACAAAGCCTATCCTTTGGGTCATCATTTGATAACACCGTATCGAGGCGTCGACTTGTCCGATGAAGAACGGGAGTTCAATTCTGCTATGAATCAAGGGAGGATCGCAGTAGAGTGGGCATTCGGTAAAATTGCGAGTAATTTCGCATTTGTAAAGTTTGTACCCAATCTTAAAGTGTTCCTGCAACCGATTGCATCTTACTATAAAGTTGCAACACTGATCATTAATTGCCACACCTGCTGTTATGGTTCTCAGGCCAGTCAACATTTTGGGGTTGTACCACCAACACTCGAGGAGTACCTCCGCACGTGAGAATCTAGGGACTGGCGTGAGCCATGTTACGAATAGTTATTGTATATTGAAGAGTAACAAACTCACAAAGAATGCGACTATGGCCACATATCATCATGGTATATTTTGATGGATCTGTGATGTCCGTGTACGTGCTGTAGTTATTTCTTACATTTATGGGTAAATCATTGATGGATAACTGCATGTATTCCATTTTCATTGTCGTTACACCGGTGTTTCGTTGATTTATGTTCATATAATTATCTGTTAACAATGAACAATTGAAATAAATATATATTTACATCCTTGGACATTGTTAACTTTATTGCAGGTTTAAGACATAAATGTCCGCATAGCATTTACATAATTATATATTATTCACTACGGATTGTTATAGGGGTTCGAAAAAAGCCTTTCATAGACTCATTCGAATAAATACAGATTTAGGATAATTTGTCCATGAACTTTTTCATTATTTCAAGTTGAGCTTGCTGCATCTGAACTTGTTGCTGTTGGCGTTGATTTTGGATGTCCATTTGGTGGGCCTGTTGAGCGAGCTCCTGTCTCTGTCGCGCGGCCTGGAGCTCCTGTTCCTTCTCTTGAAGGGATATTCGCCTTTTTTCGATCGCTATTCTCTCCATCTCGATCTTCCTCTCCGCCTCTCTATTATCCTTGAGATAACCCCACATATCCGCATCTTTGCTACGTCGTTTCACTACATAAGTGAATGAATAAACAAGGATAAAATATGCCGAGTAAGGGAAACAGAATGCGTCATACAATTTACAGTATTTACAGCATTCAGGTGATATCCAATATGACTAAAATACTGGTAATCAAGCAGTATAGTACAGAGTACCTTGTGTAATCATATCATTAGAATGGGATGTGTCCACCTGACCCGGCTCCTGTTCGGACGTGCGGACGAGACCTTCTTGTGTGCCTTTTACATGTTAAATTTCCTATCTAAAATAGGCACACAACTCCCCAAAATAGGCACACAAGAAGAAATTTCCTCACAACTTATGGTTGTGTGCCTTTTCTAGTCACACAACCATACTCTCGTCCGCCCGGTGGTGACGCTCTGGGTGTCCGTTTCTGAAGCAATACTGTGATTATTACCTGCAGTTCATTTCTACAATCGGAAAATCTCAAATACAATGATAGAGTAAATTTATCAAGAGTAAACGGAGCATGAGTCTGATTACCAGTATTTTCCATTGACCGAGATGTTTTGTATTACAATATATATTCATGTCTTTGTAATGTAGTACCGAATCGGAATACCGTTTTCTGCTTCATATATATAGCTCCATGACATCTATATTTACATAGATCCTATCCAATGATGTTTACTGATGTAGAGGTAGGTTTTTAAAGATGGTTCATTAACTTCACTGGGAGAATCACGATGCACACACGCTGTATATATTATGTTTACCCGTTCGACGACGCTTCAAGCCCTCAGTTGCTACTTTTCTGATATCTATCCCTGTCTCTCTGCTAGAAGACGGCTTCTCCGCTTTCTTTGGCTCCTCGCGCTCACGCTGTGACTGCCATAGTTCCGCAATTTCGCGCAGCAACCCATCCTCCTCGGACTCTTGCTCTGCGACACCAGTTCTGTGGCAAAATATATTTGGAGTACTACCTGTATATTATGTAGATGTTTATGACAAAATCACAAAATTTCGCGTTCAGTGCAGCTAACTTGGATGTGTCCCAGTTCGGAAGTATTAGTATTTCATACCGGGCTCTTCACAGCATGTCTTCACAGCATCGCGAGTGGCTTCCCGCGCGCAGCGAACATTCAATTGCTTCCAGTCCGATCCTGACCTGACAAGGGATTCCACCACAGTATTCCAGCCTTTGCTGGAAACACCCATGCCTTGGGGATTGCAAGCTATGACTTGCATGAATAGCTTGGATTTCATTCCTTTCTTGAAACGGAACGGATCTACACGCTTCAGTATCGAAAGATTGGGTTCAACGTTGGATTCCTGTGAAGAATATAAAATATGGTGCCACCTAGAGTCTACTTCATTATATATCAAATACATTTGAATAATATAACCACGGTGACATTATTCTCTAGACTGATGATCACGGTACAAGACCCCCGAAAAAATAGTTTGACAAATTATGTCAAACTGTACATGCAGTGCCATTATATTTATGTTATGTAAGTAACATCTTCAGATGACAAAACATATTCTACATGTGAACGTGTATAGTAAAAAGACTAATTTTGGCGGTTAATAAATTTGGCGGTTGTGAGCCCCACGTTATTTGGTGAAGATTTATTTTGGCGGTTTCAAAGCTATTTGTATTTCTTAACATATATATAGTTAATTTGGCAGACGATTTAATTTGGCGGTTTTTCCCCTACCGCCAAATCCGCAAAATAAAATCGTCCTCCAAAATTAGTAGTTTTACAGTGTACAGTATTCTATTGTATAACAGCCACAATTTACACATTTGGTTCGGTTGGGTTCTCGATAATTCAAAGTTGAAAAAAAAACTTCCAAGTTGATTTTGTCAGGCTTTTCAAACCTTGATCTTTCGCGCAAAGTTTTTGAGGCTTATGCTTAAATCAATGCTACAGTACAGCTGTACTGGGGCTGTGCGCATTCAGATACTGCTTTTCTATTTTCCTATGAGCTTGTTATTTACCATGCTTTATGATTTTTTTATTATATTCTACATGTATCTCCTATCTAAATCAGTACCTGTGGTAATTAAACAATATTCACCTCCACGTTTGAGTAAACGTCGGACTCACCATTTCCACGTTCATGCGAACACGTCAAGGTTCTCCACCAAAATGAGTGCCTCAAAATCAGTGACGTAAAACACAAAACCACGACGTCCGCGTTTACGTTTCTGCTTACGTACAAATGCTAGGGGTCCCTACTATCTCATACGTATGACTTGGAAAAAAAATAAATTCTCTTTTTTGTGGCACGAACGGGGCGCCATAGCCACGAGACAGCAAATATCCGTGCAGTATGTTTTTGTGTAAGAGGCTATCGGTGTTGAAAAGACCACTCTACTGCTACCATGGGGGTAGGGGCGTGCGCGACTTCGCGTGGCTTTTCACAAATTGTTTTAGAGTTACTCTTCTTGCTGTTTCACTCTAGCACCCGGGACACACGCAAGTGTCAGCTCTCTCGCAGCAGAACTCGGCGGGGCTTCCAAGGAAACACTTGCACCCGAGACACAGATAAGTGTCAGCTCTCTCGCAGCAGAGCTCGGCGGGTCGTCCATCCAATGTCAATCTAGCGCCCGGGACACACGCAAGTGTCAGCTCTCTCGCAGCAGAGTTCGGCGGGGCTTCCACAGAAAAGTCAAACAGACTCTTTCAAAGTTCAGAGCAATTCTACATAACTTCTCTGCCAGGCCGGGCTGGCCTAGGCCAGCCGGCCTGGTCTCGTTCATTGTGCTGAACCAACAACTAGATGTGTATAGTTGAGAGAAAACCAAAGTCGCAAGACTCAAAACTGGTTTCTAAAACTAAAACTCTAACTCTAGAATTTTTTTTATTCAGAAATACATGCCTATTTATACACTTATCATGACATGGCATTTAAGGTGAATCGGTGCGGATTACCCTACTGGCCAATCACCAACGGCCAATGTACTGATAAGAACATATGCTACTAGAGCCCAGGGGAGGAGCTTATCTCCAGACAGGCACTGACCCAGGCAGTGGCACGCTGCCGTATCATCAGTCCTGTACCCTGAACTGACCAGCACAAGATAACCATACAATGCTAGCAGTTATAAACAATTGTACCAATCAGATATACTACAACATTTCTTATCTTTGCAATGCATAAGACATCGAAGTGCTTCCCTGATTAGAAACCCGTGGACATCTGATACATCTTCAAAACTACTTGAATGGAGCCTTTGATTCCGGCTTTTATATTATCCACAGTCATAAACATCAATCAACTACACATCTTGTTCAGCAAAAAACATCAATAATTATATGTCCACAAATCGGTATTCTTGAGGACCAATGTTGTAAACGATGTGTACACGCGACACCTGTCCGCTAATTCTGACTCTTATCTTCCGTATATACATGGACAAAGCAGTTACATTTTGAGATTTTGGTTGTAAATGATAGGTCAAATGTGGACACACGCCACCTGTCATCTAATTCTGACCCTTTTATGTTCTTTATATAATTGTGGAAACAAATCAGTCAAATCTTAGGGCATTACTGATAACTATGCACATAAAATGGCATCAGCCGATAACAGCAAACTTGTGATTCATATTTGGCAATAGATAACGCTTGCAACATTAAACACTGTATAACCATATAACAATCAAACATATGGCCAGGTATTTGCTTTTATATTTCCCTAAACCGTGAATAGCTGTGTTCACTTGTAACCACATTTTAGAGGCATCTTTACAATTACTAATGTTGTACGGTTACATATATGTAAAAACACTATTTCAATACATGTTTCTTCCCGATGTATAGAGCTTTGACCGTGACATTGCGAAATTATATTACATTAGCTATATTTCAATACACTCAATTATCATCATAATAGTAATCAATCATATGTAACGATCATTGGTATTATATTATGTGTTGATACAAATTATTCTGCTCAGTTTATGACGGCGCATCACTTTCTAATATTTAATATACAACGCAAAGATGAATATTTTCTAATGGCCAAAATGTGGTGACTTTACAGTGTGATCATGGGACGATACTATCTCAGCTGATATTACATGTACCTGATAGTGGATACTGGGGGGACGTTATAGTCTCGGTATAGCGGGCTACTGTCTACTTGTGAGAGGGTTCTTCACAAAAACAAATGGTTTCGTTGCATGACATACTTGCACGACCATACAGGAAGTAACATTAAAGCTATGAATATGCATATATTTCATATATATACATATTGATGTATGAGGTCGTTGACGCCCGCAAATTCGGCGGCCGACATCTCAACAGGGACACTTGTATTGCTTTCCGGTCGACTCCGAGACCTAATCTACTAGCTACACCGGACACACGCGAGTGTTCACGTATCGATTACCGTCCGTGCACGAGTGAATGGTCAAATGTTTTCGAAGCGCTCGTACTGGCATTGGAGTGGAGCATATAGTAATAATACCAAGGAAAATACACAGAGCGTTCAGTTTCTACCGGGGTTCGGAGCTGGACACCATATGTAGTAGATGACACAAAGTCACGGACGGTCTGTCAACCTCGGAGTCAAATGGTGACTTTCTCATGGTGTGCCTGCCTCGTTCACTGACTGATAGATGGCCGGTTAAGGGGCTGGACTTGGAGGATAGGGGCGACACACGGCTCCACTTCGTGATTTGCATCGTCTTACGCATATAGGTCTACATCCGTATAAACACATGCTATTTCGTGTTGACATTTGAGTAGCACACAGTGTATATATCAACCTCCGATAAGACCGTGACAATGTCGGATTTTGTGGTGGATTATGATTTCGGGATTGAGAACCCTGAGGATTTCATGAAGGACTTTCGATACAACATTTGTCACATTGTGGCGGTGGAGAAGGCGTTCCCCTGGCTGCGACACAAAGGTGTACTAGACGAGTATGATGAACAGTCGATCGTGAACGGTTACAACACTAACTACCTGAGGGCAGGTCAGTCTCCCATACCATAATACTAATACGTTTGTCTGATTCTATGTGCATTATTCTGATTCTATGGGTAAAAAGTTTGATTCTATGAGCAAATTCTCAGACTCTGTGGGCAGATAAGCAAGAGAGCGGCGGGGCGCCAGTGAAACATGCTGGATAGACGGCTAATTTCTTAACACAATCTGATGGCATATGTTCTGTTCACTTCTTAAATCATTGCAGAATATGACTTATGTTCACTTTCTTATGTGGTGTTCATTGTTGTTCATATATTTGTCGCACAAAGGTGGAAAGGCATAGGCGGATCCAGGGGGGGGGGGGCGCACCCGGCGCCCCCCCCCCCCCCTAAAATGAGAGAGAGAGAGGGAGGGAGAGAGAGAGAGAGGGGGGGGGTAGAGAGAGAGAAATAGGCCTCAGATTTAATATAGATAATATAAATATAATATCTAAGGGCTGATATGAATAAATCATGTGCGTAGATAGGAGATGGGGGGTCAGGGGGTTGAACCCCTCTTTTCACCTGAAACACCCAAATGATCCAAAAGCAAAAGAGTCAGGTTCAAGCATAAAATATCCCGTTATATCCCCATCGATGGTCGGCCACAAGAGCGGATCTGGGGGGAGGGGGTGTCCTACTATAACTACTATAAGTGCCAAAGGCAGATCCAGGGGGTGGGGGACGGAAGGGGGCCTTGTCCACCCCTCCCGCCCCCCCCCCCCCACACACACAAAAAATTAATATCGAAAATTTAGGGGGTAGTGTCGGTACAGAAATGTCAAAATACTTGATTGCGATATGGCGCACATGTATGGGGAATATAATATTAGTTCTGATGCATTTTTGTCACCAAATGCTTTGAGATATAATAAATTTGGCATTGGCATTATTTGGTATTGATGGTGATAAAGATAATTAATTTGGATTTAATAACAATTGCTTGATTAAAAAGGTGGTTTTAGTGAGTTTGTGTGAAATTTAAACTCAGGAGAGGCCAGGAAGCTACTACAGAACATGAAAAGGGCTCTGTCTTCTGGGGCCTTTCAGCGGACCCCAGACCCCCGGCCGCGAGGTGCTTGCCGAGCTCGCATTGGTCCACTCCCTTAAATCCTGGATCTTCCCCTGGATGCACTACTCTCTTCATTTAGTATGATATACATTCATACTACTTCAATTACTAAAGGGGGCTTACGACGCACCCCCCCCCCCCTCACACACACACACACACACCCACACACAACCTGGAACCAAGCACCCTGTACTCGTCCCTGATTAGTACACGAAATAGGCATTCAATAGTCATAAACCACCCCAAATGCTCCCATTTAGACAAACAGAAATGCTAATTTTTATCAGGGGGGGGGGGGGGCTTACGGCGCCCCCCGAACCCCCAGACCGCATGTACTTTGTTTGCGCCCTCCCCCCCCCCCCCTAATCAAAATTCCTGGATCCGCCTATGGGCGGTGGAGCAGTTAGTCAACATATATCACCAACTGCAAAGCGTTCAAAGTTACCTACCCGGATATCTGGGCAACAATTATCCCGGTTCACCTTTGATTGTTCCCATCACCTGATCACCGCCCTCGCAACAAGGATGGTGATAATGTCAATAAAAAACTTAATACCAAACGCTTTTGGAATACCGGGTAGAAACAATATCCCAATCAAACCAGGAATTGCCTATGTGCCTGGATGTAAATGTGAAGAATTATGATTATAGGGTAATTAGTTGGAGCTTCGTGAAAGTGATACATCATGAAGTGGGCCTACATTTGATCCGGTGACTCGATGGTTAGATAAATTATTTCTCTTTGGCTAACGTACTGTGCTGGACCAATAAAATACAGAAGCAGTTCGAGGATCACGTATCTGGAGGGTCACTTACGTGCATGGCTTTCTCTTCCGCTAGGCAATAGACATCAGGGAATATAAAAAAATCACTTGATTTTTAAAATTCATTAGGACTAGGCCTACATTTCCACTTGCCTGACAAATAATTTCCCCACATTATACTTGTTACTGAAGCATAACCAGATAACTGGGGGTTTTTTTGCACAGGGCACATGGTGGACATTTTGCTGAGGCGAGGCAAGAGAGGTCTGTACGCGTTACTGGAGCACATAGAGTATGAGTACCCCGAACACTTCCAGAAGTTCACTGGCAAGGAACCAAGGAGTCCCAGTCAAGGTAACGTCACGTGCCTCCCGGGTTCCCGCCAGATCAGCAGAACCCGCGGATATGCCTATTGTAGAAAGATCCTTTGCGTGGCTACTGGTAAAGTAAATGGGAAGGCAGGCGCAATACCCAATCTAGGCCGATTTACCTTGTCCAGATGAAGCATGCTCAATATACATGTAGGTTGGACCAAATCCAGTTTCCCACAAAGGGCTTTCAATTTTTCGAATATATAATGTTTCATTTTATGCTGGTAGTTTCTAATGAAAATGCTGAATGAAAACGGCCTCTAGAGCTTGAATTGCTAGGCCTCGATCTACAAGTGTACGGTGAGCCATAAATTACCTAGCCCCCAATAAAACTTTCGAATGGTTCAAACTGAACTGAAGAACATCGCATTCAAAGGTAACTGGAAGTTAAGTTTGTGAATCTCGTTGTACTTGTAATATAAGAATCCAAACAATTTTGGGGAACTGTTTCTGTGTCCAGTCGACCAGAATATACGTTGCAACGACTGAATAATTCAGCCTAAAATAAGGTACCGGAAGACATACCGAGTCCAGAAATTAACTCCGCATATCGTGTCGCAACATATTTTAAGAGAATAAACTTTATAGTTGCCTAAGATGATTGTATTGACGACTTATTAAAAGCTGCATATATGGACAGTTCTATAAACAATTGAATACTTCAAGTTCATGTTTCTTCTTTCATTTTTCTTTTCATTTTCTCACACTTACTGTACTTTTGAATATCGGGGGATAATTGATCACGTAATGATTCAAATTGTATCAGTTTCGATTTTGAAATGATCAGAAAAGACCAAGTAATCTAGGTTAAAAAATACAAATAGATATACTTTATCACTCAAGTAAGTATTGTGCAAGTATTCGACGAATGCGCCTATAGATAGGCCTACGCTGGGCTATACTACAGAGGAGTAGCCTAGTTGAGATATAATTACTTGTGGTGGTGGAAATAATTCCAGCATGCCTTTTGCGATACAATTATCAACAATTCGTACCAACATTTTTTCTGAACAGCTATGTATGATTAATTATTGTACGAAAAGTAATTTACATAGAGGACCGATTCACGCGACTGCGAAATGATATAACGTTAGACATGTCAACAAAAAGTAAACCGTTCGCTCGATTTGATAAATAACGTTAGTTCGTTCAATACATTATATAGTTCGCTCAATTTAATAAATTGTTACTCGATATAATAAATCGTTCGTTCAATAAATATTTTTCACACGGTTTGACAAACTGTTCACTCAATATAGTTGAGTGACAACTTGACCTAAGGTCAAAAAAGAAAAAAATGTTTTGGTTTGCGTCCCAGTGATGCTCCGAAATCGGTGCTATGGCGCTTGGCTTTTGAATTTTTTCTTTTGTTTACTTTCTTGAAAGTGCCACTTGGAACCACAACAGGCCATTCAACTGTGGCTAATTGGGAGGGCCCGGGGCCCGTTGGGAGGAAAATGATGCCCGTGTTAATCATGGTTAATGTAATAAGTTATAAGCGATAATAATCCCAGGAGACGTGTGTTCCGACCGGTTTTTTTTGTATGTCACCGTTTCATACCCATCACCACTACCGTATTGACCTTCACTGAAACAGTGCTTTCTTGCAATCATATGCACTCAAAGTTTTGGATATACATTCCGCACAATATATAGATACAGTATGCTATTGCAAAAATGAAAAACAAGTTGATACGGCAACATAATAATTATGTGTTAGTGGTGGTATTCCATATTCCAGTAGGCAAATTCAATCAGGCTGTGGCCCCTGAGCCAGTCAGCCAGCCAGCTAGTCACTGAATTGTCCAATCGGGAAGCTGTCTTGGCAGACACACCCACATGTTTATGAAATACACGTGGATATAATGATATGCAAATTATCACGTGAGCAAGTCCCGCCAATTAGCGTACTGCCCAAAAAATTTGCTGCAGGGTCAAGGTCAAAATGCCGGCCACCAAGAGATCGTCCAACTGAGTGCGGTATTTGTGGAAATACTTGTTACGACCCAAATAAATGGTCTTTTCTATGACTCTTCCCTACTTCACTGCTAATACTTCATAAAAATATCACCACCGAAAGCTTGTTTATGGGGAAATCTAATCAGAATTGCCACTGAAGTGAAGCGAGATTTCAACGAGATTTGACTAAAAGGAACAGTCGGAAACAAAGTTAACAAATAAACAAAACTTGGCAGATTTGCTGAAACACGGGAAAAAACTTAGTTTCCTCCTGAAATAAGCAGTTATGGCTACTAGATCTAGCACTTTCATCATGTTTATGATATAGTTTTATATTGCCGGCGAGAATTGTCAGTGCTGATTTTGATAGATCTAGCAGTCACACGAGCGGCGATTTTGGGTGGGCTACTTCACTGGTCTTCAGTATTTGGCAGCTGACACTACACACTGCACACTGACACATGTACGCTGATCTTCAAACCAACATTTGGGCAAGGAGAAACATGATCGCATTGATGAGAAAAGCTTTCATCCATGTCATGAATTATTGGAAATGCAGACAAGTTACTGAAATGTCTCTGCAGTACAAATCAAAACACTGAAAAAAAATCCATGAAAAAATTTAAATCTAAGACTAAAGCTCAAAAAACATTGTGCCTCCTAAATCAGAAAAATATATTCCTTGAAAATCTTACACATTGGTCCAAATAATAGTCGGGTGATTTTTAAACGTGTTCAACAAGGTAAAGTGTCTGACTTGTAGAGATTTCATGGCTGTAACGGAATAAGTAACATTAGTTTTATTGATTAAGTCTTATTGGCCACAATGAAAATAATTATGACAAGAAACATTTATTATTGGCCTCAACAATGTAAAGGTTCTGGGGTCCAGACGAGTCGACAGGTACCCAAATTCGGGGCGGGTCATACAATTACCTGGATCGGAATTTCGTCACCCGTATTTGAGAACAAATAAAGATATAGTTTTGAATATTTGTGATAAACACTAGTAAAATCACAAGAATGACAAGGAAATCATCAGGAAAAAAACCGATAGTTTTATGAGGTCATGACATTGTGATCTTTCTCAAAGTTGAAAATAACGGTAATTACTGACGAAACTAATAATATGTGTCAAAGATCAATGTCTGGCGTTTACGTGTTACAAATTGCTTCAGTGAGTATCATTCAAATTTTGTTATATATTTGGACGGGTCGGGTCAGACGACACAGGTACCCGGGTCGGAACTTTCCGACTCATCCAGGCCCTAAAAAGTTCTATCCAGTCATGACTAACCGAATAGGTTATCATTAGTTTTACTAGTTAAGTATATTATCGACTACAATAAAGATAGTTACATGACAAGAAAATAGTTACATGACAAATTTATTGGCCCAACAAGGTATAGATTCTGCCCAGTAGAGTTACAATATGGCCACAACATATATGTACCAAATCAAATACAGTATTGAATGGGTTTTTAAATAGTTCTGTTTAAACATTTTCGAGTGCCAGTGGCCCTTGTTTTGAGTACCGGTTTATATAATAATAATTTTTTTCGGCATAAAAAGTGTGCTTTCACTATATTTTTTTTTGGAACAGTAAAGGTATAGATTTATTCCAATAAGTCTATTGGACCTTCAGGACACCTCGTCATCTCGTTAATTCGAGATAGTATCTCATTATTCTGAGATGATTATGTGGTTACATTGAGATAGTATAATTATATAGGACTCCAAAAAATACTGTTTTTATCTCGTTATTTTGAGATAGTCACCTCCTTATCTCGAAATAACGAGATAATGATCTCGATTAACGAAACACTAACTCAAAATAACGAGATACTCTCGAAATAACGAGATAAAAAACAATATTCCTATATAATTATATCAAAATAAGAAAAAAACAATATTCCTATATAATTATATCAAAATAAGAAGATGAAACAATTCTGTTGCACATCCTAAATCAGCCACAGTATGAATCAAATAACGAGTGGAAAATTGTAATTGATAACAGAATCAATAAAAATAGCCATGTAATTAAAAAAAATCATAAAGCAACTAAATAAATACCAAAAAATGTCTACTTTGAAAACTTTGGCAGATTCTCGCTACAAAACATATCAACGATATAAACTCGTGTTGTTTCTAACTTTCTAAGCAAGAGTGTCTATATTGCCACGCATGCAACTCCCTATGTCTGTATGAAACAAGTTTCTCACGAAGCGGTTCACTGGGAGTGATCTGCTGTCCTAATCAATGACAAGTGGAAGGGGTTCGTATGAAAAATTAGGTGTCATTACTTCCGTGGCAAGGGATTATGCTAGTGTCGGAATTTAAAAAATCATTTACCGAACGACTCTCTCCTTGTTATCAGCCAGTGTTAAGAGAATAACGACCAACAATTATCTTCAAAACGAATCTGTATAGTATTAGGTCACAGTTTAATTGGTTCCTGCAAGATTGCAATCCTCGACAGTCACTACTAATACAGCCACTTTGGGGACGCTCATCGACTTCCACAGAATTCGGAATTTTCGGAAATGTGGCCGCTGCTTGTAAAATACCATCATGGCAAAAAAAAAAAGAATCTGACGCGGGAGGTTTGGGACGACGCGCGCGGGGACGCAAACCAAAACATTATATTTTTTGGCCTAATGGTTTGATACTGTAAATTGAGTGAACAAACCGAAAGGAACGATTCAGTATATTGATTGAATGGTTTGTCAAACCGTGGGAACGAAAATGTACTAGTAATTGAACGGACGATTTATTATATTGAATGAACGGTTTATTATACCGAGCGAACAATTTGTAAATTGGGCAAACGGTTTACTTCTTTCTCATGCTATGTCCTATTATGTGCTCCGTATCTTAGTTTAGGTTTTACATGTGTAAGCTGTTCATACATGTACATGTAACTCAACATATAATTGCGAACACGTGTGAACGTAGGAACATCTGCTACGGAAGCGAATTAGGGCCACCAAACTGAAATATATTCTTCTATTGGTTGGTTGGCCCTATTCCTCTTCTGTGCATCTCCTGACGTACATAAGTGAAAGCTTACTTCCATATCTGGACAATCAATAACAGGATTACTACTAGACCTGGCTAAGCCTGCAGTACAGGCGACTTGGAACCCGAAACGCTTCAAGGTTAATCTCGCTTCTACTTCTAATGAAAATTTGTTTATGACAGAATAAAGTATCATTGAAGTCTTATTTAACAGGTTCATCATGTATTGATCGTTGGGACTGGTTTTAGGTCACAATAGTCATGCACATGCACAGAAGATCAAAATATTCCACAATATCCGTTCTCGACTTCTCGTAGTCACGTGTATACAGTATATCAGCCGAGTATATCCATTGTATACATGCCAGATTTTAATGGAAAGACAGCAAAGAAACAAGGAAATACATTTCAAGTGTTTATTATGTTTGCACTCAGTTTTTTTTTTTTACAAACAGCCACTCAGATAAAAAAAACACCAAACACTGAATAGCTGTTCAACATGACGTGACCCATGACGTGTTGCCCGTGTGACTATAAAATGTAAGTCACCAAAGCTACATGTATTATACTTGTAGCATGGTACGGCATCTCGCTTATGACATGATGTTCAAAGATGTTTGCAAAATGAGCGTTCTTAAATTCTTTGTTGACGTTCATGTGGATGTATTTCGATTACATCAAAGTTTTCAGGGGTTTTTTTTCATCAATAAAGAGAGAGTAGGCCTACCAGAAAATATATACATGTACATCGCAGTATCCATTCATATAGGCCCGAGGGGCCAACCAAGGCTTAAGTGCTGAATCAAAGAGCGTGAACTTTGCCACGATTATTATTCATAAAAAAATATCCAGTATGATTCTTGATCTTATAGTTGTTATTCCGAAAATCACAGTAGAAATTTCATCACGATACCGTTATACGACTTGTTCGCTGGTGTCATTTACTATATATATATAGTATATGGATATTTTTAACTATTGTTAGGCTCCAACTGTCAAAATAATAATTAAAATGATGTGTGAGGTCTCAAATTTCCTTTATACATTTCATTTGTTTATTCTGTTAAAGGCCCAATTTTTTGCATAATACATATAACAATACAAATTATTGAAAAAAATAGGGATTTAGATATAGAGGGATTTCATGAATTTCACTGAAAAAAGTTATCGTCTGTCGAAACCCAATTTACATACGGCTGCATTGACTGTGAATATGTGTGTTAATGTGTAATCGAGTACAAAATGGGTTTCAAGTTTGTAACTGAAATGTTCGGCATTTCCCCGAGTCGAGTCGAAATTCAGGATTGCCTATGCCTATGTAAATATAATCTGTAAACAGAGAAAGAGCGAGAGAGAGAGAGAGACAGAGCGATAGGTGGAGGTGCGGGTCCAGACCATGGTTTTGATACCCTTCTACTATCATCTGAAGCTTGGAATTATAGCCTGACTATTAGTGAATTAAACATTTGATAAAACTGAATGTATGGTACATGTATCATTACGTGTTTTATTAACAATACTGTCTTATCATCGAACGATATATTAAGTTCGTACATCTTATCACCTGCACTAAATACTTTGTGTTTTGACTCTATATGGTTCTATAAGAAGAAGAAAAAAATATTTCATTTTTCGAAATATATGTACATGTACAAGTGAAGAGAAATGACATGTGAACGAGCATATATGTACATGCAAGTTGAAGTTTTGACTGCAATAACTGAGGGCGTTTTTCTGTCTTGTTTGAACATTTCGTTGGAACGTTCGAGGCCACCGAGATGATAAATTCCAGTACGCAATCATAGACTTGCGCAGGAACTCCGACAAATCTGGCTACTTATAGTAAGTTTGATATGTATGGAGGAAGTGTCAAACATGGGGCGATCAACATTATTGTTGATGTGCTTTCTAAAAAATTTTAATTTCATGAACGACTCCTCTGACGTCAAAGATGTTTGACGTGGGTTCGGGGTTTTTTTTGTTCCCCGGCCGTCCATGTACGTGTATTCTAGCAGACCATACTACGTGGTTTGATAGCTATCTCCGTCCAAGGTCAACAAAAGTCTCAGTGAACAATGACTTCTCAGAACCGGTACCCTTACCCTTTTCAGTACCACAAGGGAGCATATGTGGACCGGTACTCTACAATATCTACGCTAGCACTCTGGGTTGTTATATCAGCGACCTTGACGTGTCAATCTTGGGATATGCTGACGATCATTCACTTTATACGTCATTCGATCCCAGTGGCAGCAGTAACCCACCTACCGCTATTCAAACCATTGAGTCTTGTTTGATTGCCGTGCGTGAGTGGATGGACAAAAATAGGCTCAAAATGAACACCAATAAAACTGAATTCATTATATTCGGCCATAGAAGCCAACTGGTCAAAACTGACGTCCTCTCTATCGACGTGTGTTCGACAGTTGTTCCACGCTCCCCGTCTATCAAGTACCTGGGAGTAACGTTTGATGAAGCCATGTCCTTCAAACTTCATGTTGCCAGAAAATGTAAAATCGCGTCCAATGCTCTGTACAGTATCAGGCAAATACGCAGCTACATAACTGTTGACACGTGCAAGCAGCTCGTCCAGTCATTGGTCATATCCCATTTGGACTATGCCAATTCTTTATTGTATGGTCTCCCGGCGGTGACAACAGCTCCGTTACGTCGAATCCAACACAGGGCAGCCAAACTTGTACTCAACCGCAAGCGTAGTGACAGCTCAACAGATGCCCTCAAGACACTTCACTGGCTGCCAGTTGAATTCCGCTGCAGGTTCAAACTAGCTTGCATTGCACATCGTGCTCTTCACCAGGATGCTCCGGAGTATATCAGAGAACTGGTCCAAGTCCGAATCCCACCTCGCACTACCCGGGCTCACTCGGATGGTGCGTATGTATTAGTCGTCCCGCGAAGTATCCGCAAGACTTTTGCAGACCGGTCCTTCTCCGTGGCAGCACCAACAGTCTGGAATGATCTTCCGGCCAACGTTCGCAGCATAGATGACTATTACTCGTTCAAAAAATGTCTCAAAACTCATTACTTTGCCGAAGCATTCCAATAATTTCATTGTGTCTGGTTTTTATGTACTCCATATTTCTTTTTATTTCATTGTTCAGCGCCGCTGATTGCATATATATATGTATAAATGAGCGCTATACAAGTGTTAATGTATGTATGTATGTATGTATGTATACGCAGATTTATTGGTCATTATGTTGAATTTCCCTGAATACACTCAGAGCATGATTACAGTGGTTCCCAGTACGATGTAATTATTGGCATCCGACATTTAAGTATTTTTATACTGATGTATTTCATCAAATGTCGTAAATGGATACTACTAATTCTATTGTCATCATACAAGAACATGACTGATACAAGAACTAGATTTTATGTTTAGTTGGAAACGAACTTTCGCTGATTTTATCACTTCTTTATTACATGTAATTTAGTTGTGTGATGCGCATTGGTTTTGTGATCATTTTGTGAATGCCTATATGGTCAGGTTTAGCTGTGAGCAGGAATGGGATCCTTACAACTAGCTACGAGTTAGGGGCCGGGCATTATTAATTGGGTGGGGCGCTGGATGGATTTTTCAAGAAATCAGTTTTCAAAGTTTGATCCCCCCCCCCGATATCGAAAAACAATGTATGACCTCCGCCCCCCCCCCTCCCACTCACCCCCAGATTAAAAATAAAAGTGTGACCCCCCAATCCCCATGTACATATAAACGGCCATGACACCCAATTGATGACAATTATACGGAACCAGTATCATATGATACTTGAATGTTAAGCTTACACTCCAGTTTCTATTAAAACAATTGTGACTTTTGTTGCAATTTTTTATACTATAATGTCAATGGATATTTTGAAATTGTGGTCTTCGCTTGTCCACCATATCCATTGCTTCAAGTGTGATATCATTACAACTGATTCCAATCATTATTTGTTGGCATATTATATGGGTATGCCTTCTGATTGGATGCTGGTGGCAAGAAACAAAACATCCCCAAGACATCTATGTCTAGGATCACGTTCCCCAGAATAGTGGAATCTGCTTTTCACTCCAAACCCTACGTTTCCAAGCCCTCTTGAAACACTCGAGACCTGGCTCGAAGGTCATTCGATTCCTTAATTGACTCTGAAATTTTTGGTGGAATGAAAAATTCCATGAATATGATTTTTTCCTTACGGACTACTAGTAACGGCTGGACCCCAGAGCGACCTCGGAAAAAAATGTGACTCTTCCACTTATCATTGATGAATCAGGCCATCCTGGACTGGTACTTTTCCGGCCTTGAATCTATTCTGTGTTGGCTCCATGATGGATTCATATTGTTCTGTGATGATCCGCGAATGTCTGATGTACACACATATCAGATCCACTAGCGTCGTCCGGGACGATTCAGGACTATTTTACAATCCTGGATGGAAAGGTCCATGTTTTGTTCATGGCGGTCCGGGATAGTCCTGAGCTCATCAAGGATTATCCTCAGTGGCCGGGAGTCATGTGTTGGCGACGTGTTGAGCGGAAAATCGGTCTGTGGGTTTGACATGCTGTTTCGGGGTCATCGGAAGTGACGACATGTTGGTGAGCATGGTAAGGGCCCGGTGAGCCATGGTTAGTTTATGGCAGTGCCCTGTATGTTGATCATCCTTGCTGGCACTATTCAACAGTAGTGCTGCTGTGTTGTACTAAAGGCGGGACTATAGTCTGACTGATAATGTGACAAAATGATAGATTTTGTTGTATACTCCGATGAACCATCAATCCATGTTGAGTGGATTGTTTCCACCTAACTCACTATTTCAATTTCAACATTCAGATAATTCAAATTCAAACTCCGACCCATCCCCTGTTCCATTCAAAATGAAAGTATGAGCCGACACCCCCCCCCCCCCCGTTTTTCACTAAACCCTTAACCCTCTACCTGAATAATGACCGGCCCCTTAACTGGTTACATGTATAGAATATTAGGGTAACGTCATTCAGCTCTTCTTGCTGATTGCAAGTATAATACGTATAACAAGCTATAAATACGTGTAAGGTAGCCTCCACTTCCAAATTGTATAACCGTCCATTCGATGTGAAGTTGTGAACACTTTATGCAGGAAATGTACAGCAGCGTTTGCAAATTCTAAATAAATTTTATCGTCCCGTTCCACTGACTCACTCCCAATGTACCTGTTTGGAATTCGCCATCATTATAATCGGGATTGTAGACATTTCTCAGCATGAATCTGATGTTTCACTCGCTGCCTTATTTAAATGTAAGGAAAAGAAAGAATAACATTTTTTTCTAAACAGATAGTATGGTATTCCTGTGGGATTTTCGTGCTAAAATTGATTTTTTTTTAAGGAAAATGGTTCTTCACAGGTCAGACATATAATATAGGACACCAATTTTGCCCCCCCCCCCCCCCTCCGCCTTTATTAGGACTCTTTCCTTCCCGGAGTAACGCCAAGCTGACCGTTGAAATCATTTAAAGACCTAGTTGCATGCCGATGAAAGTGCTTTTCATTTAGTCTATTATGAATAGTTTTCAATAAATTCGAGCGAATTTTACATATACAATCAATGGGTTTCGAGATATTGAACCAAATAGGCACTCCTTCCGTAAATTGCCGAACATTTTGATCCTGACTTTAGAGTGGGTCACGTGGTTGGTGACGTCAGTTGAGGCAGACCTGAAACTACATGTAGCCAGCAAGATAAAACTGCATGTCGCATAATCATTCCCCTGATGTATGTTTGACAATTCAAGTGAAGGGGTGAGATGGCAGAAATACGGCATTTCTTGTCTTGATATTTAGGATCAGCACTATTTATTCACCCAAAACGAAGGTTTGTTGAGCTGCAAGATGTCCAGTATGTGCTGGTTTTTGCGTGTTTTCTGTTGAATCGCATGCATTTTGAAGTGATTTTCCTTTCTTTGAGCTGGCCACCAAATTACGTATTTTACGTTTTCGGCGAGCCATCAAAGCACATTCTGCCTCAACTGACGTCACGATTACGGAAATTGCCGAAGCTATTTCTTTCATCGGCTGGAGAAGGCCATCGTAATACTGACCCAATATACTCCATTACATGTCGCTGTTATTAGTTACCAATTAACGCGAACACCTTTTTCATCACCAAATGTCCACAATGACTTCATCTGAACAGGAATAAAACCATATAATGGTACCTTGCTACTATGACTTTAATTAATAATTAGCCGTTTTACATGATTATGGGTTCGCTAAAGGTTTTTTTCCATCACAATGAATCCATTTATGATGGTCCCGTAGCAATGAACGTACAGTAGCTGTTTTCGCCTTCCTAACAATTCCCGATGATGGTTAAAAGTCATATTCTAATTCATTTTATAATAATGTATATACCCAATGTATATACCGAAATTGTCAATATATTAGCTCTGCCCAATATATTAGGTACATGTAATATTCATTCACGGTTGATTTCCCATACTACTAAAATCCACAATACCAATTAGTTACGATAATAAACAAAACATCTCTCTACAAAATCTGCCTTCAACTTTTTTTTTTCATCTATGTTCCTCGTTGTAAGTCTCTGATAAACTCAGCATTATCATTGATAGAGAAACATTACGAAATTGCCCTCGAGATTCGTTAGGCACTCCCAAGTTACCACATAATGAATAAACATGATTGTGTCTTGGCACTGGTACCCACTATCTGGTTGCTTTTGCTGTCAAGAATTCGTAGGAAGAACCAAACACCAACAGACCACACACCAACGGACTTGTACTGAAAATTAACCATATTCCACTAAAATCACTTTCCTTATTGCTCATGGTATTAATGAATGCCCATGCTGACTTACATAACCATACACTGTAATGTAATCTAGGTGTACGTACATGATGCTCACAGCAGCCCACCTCACCCAAACTATGTGTATTCACATATATAAATATATGTCCTGCTGGCAGCATCAATTTGCAGTCACAACCCCATCTCCTTCAGCATATATGCCTTGAGCTCTTCAGCAGGAGATCTGGACATCAGTGGCTTACATGGAGCTAGCCAGGATTTTCCAGCTTCACGCATGCCTGTGATGATTCATGTAACATGAGGCTCAGAGCCAACCAAATACAATGTATCACCACACTAACTACACACACACAACTAACTATACATACAAGATTACGAGTTTAGAACATGAGATGATTGACATATGCGTTGTTGATACACAGCGCTTAGAGCAACCACCACCAGTAAGATCATTGTAGCATGTTGTACACAGCAGACATATGGATTCTCTGTAGCCAGGCATTTTGTCCATCACAGAGTCGTATATTCGTGTCCATTGTTTCTGCTAGAGAGAATATATCATTGTGTATTAGGATCAATATGGATTATTTGGTATGAAATCAACTAGACAGTTAATGATATTACACAATGTCCGAATATCATGTAGATATTTGAAACATTGAGATTCATTTTCGGACAGTCAATTGAATAAGCAAGTTTGAATTCATAGACAAGTACAACTGACTCTAGATCTTGAAGTCGGAGTCATTCATAAATTCAAATATAGTTATATAATAACGCGATATATCCCACCTTTTGAGGTCATCCAACGTCAAATTCAGGGTCACATATATACTATTTCCTTCAAGTGTTCAATATTATCATAGAGACTCGTCTGCAACCGCTCAGACTCCGTCGTGTATTTTTCTGAATGAATTTTGTATTCAAAATTATTACCTATATATATTTCTGCAACGACTAACGCTCTAGACTTATTACCCAAAGGAATTACGATTACGAAATTACGCCAAT
This sequence comes from Terebella lapidaria, assembly GCA_949152475.1. Lineage (NCBI taxonomy): Eukaryota > Metazoa > Annelida > Polychaeta > Terebellida > Terebellidae > Terebella > Terebella lapidaria. The sequence goes on from OX424555.1 coordinate 79,207,832, forward strand.
ACTTGGCCACGATGGTAACATGACCAAAACCACAGTATCTCCCACTTCCCACTCGCAGCTACAATGAGAACTGTCCATTTTCTGTGCTATTCGTTTAACCGTTATATGCGAAATCTTTATCATAAATTGCACTAATGTGACCGCCGTTTATTTGCAAACAAATTGCTATTAATCTGAGTACACGCAAGTATGATTGACTGTGTTGAAGGATTGGTGTTACATGTATGCTTATGACATACCGGTATTTCATATTTCGCTACAGACCATTTACTTCAGCATGTAATGCTGTCTATATGTAGCAGTCTACATTACAATATATGTTGCAGTCTATATATAGCTGTTTCGTGACGCATCGGCATTGCAGTTCGTGTCATTTTGGGCAAACTCAAATATACTGTGCCAGTATATGAAGTTTTAATATGAGGCTTGATACGGAAATAAATCATGTCGCGAGTAGCTACAAAGCGCCTAGTTCCTGAATGTAAATGGATATCCATCATTCAAGGAAAGTCAGATCACAGTTTCCATTCCACAAATCGAGTTATCATAATTGGAAACCCCTAAAATACATGTAGGTATTACAAGACCTGGTTTATGCGTCCATAAAATATGAAGTAGAATCATCATCGGAAATCAGAAGTGTTCCCCGGAAGTCGACAACAGCTGTTTCCGATTGCTTCAGAAACATCATACATGGATTCAGTGTGCCCAAAAACTCGGATCGGATCATTTCAACAAAGTTCGGTTTAAAGGATCAATTTGACCGGGGTCGGGGGAAAAAAGCGAGAAGTGACAAGTGAGAAGCGACATGCAACCTGCGAACTATAAACTATGACTTATTCATAGTTTAAACCATGGTTTAACGCGAAAAAAATTAGTATACCAATATACAATTTGCATTTTGTTGCATGCAAGTCGCAGTTTGTAAAGTTAACTCGCATGTCGCAGTTTATACCTACAGTAACTCCCCGGTCATATGTTCATATTGCTTTCCATAGGGGCCGTGGCTAAAAGAAATTTGACCCCAACTATTTCTGAACGATCTGACCTGTAATGAACCAGATTCGGCCAAAACAAAATCAATTTCCACACAAAACTTCCATGGAATTTTTTGACCGGTTAATGAGTATCTTTGGTTCGATCAATAGCAATGTACATTATAAGAATGTTTGCAAAAAAGTACTCAATTGCTGCTACTGTTCATCATTATTTGTGCGACTCATGAAAACATTTCACGGTTAATACGGGAAATAAGACTCATGATATCTGAATTAGAATATGTATACATGTATATGTATTCTTATGTTGCAAAATGTGACGATCGACAGAAAGAGGTTGGTGAAATTTGCACATCTCTGTGATAACTGCGCAGTACATATTGATATGGCCACACGTTAACTGAGAACAGGAAATGAATCACTCAGTGACGAGTGCCTTCATACAAGATAAATTAATCACAAAACGAAACGAAAACTTTACGCCGTTCCCATATGAAATAATAAACATTTTTGACGACTCACATCACAGAAAACAAAAACCTTTCCAAAAATGTAATAAGCGATAGTTTGCCGGTTTCATTGTCTATGTGTACATGTAGATTACCTATGTCCCTTATCTCATCGGGGATTTCCCACTGCAAAAGTGGAGGATGCTTGGCAACTTCTGGAGATATCCTCCTTGACACGACGCCATTTCCTCTCCGCGTAGAACACGGGGTATAAGGTCAACTACCTGTGTACGTAACACGACACCAAAGTGTTCTATTTCCATTACCAGATTACGTAATGAAGTAAAGCCATAACCATAACTTAGACCACAAAATCAGAAAGTAATGTCTATAAATGTCTATAAAGTAATGTCTATAAAGTAATGTCTATAAAGTCTATAAATTTTGCGATATGTTCGAACTGTATATTGTATAACGTAAAGTATCTGCAGTTAGCTCCGACTTTCTGTAATCTTGTTTCACCCTGCATGCAGAAAAACATCCTTCTCGGAAGATTTGAACATATATTTTATAAACTCCCTTCCCAAATTGAAACTATCTGTAAGTACCTTTAGAGTGGATGATTATACGGTGTATCAAATGACGCCCATTATCGATATTTGCATGTCAATAAATGTGCCAGTCGTCGATAAATATCATTGAATGAAGTTACTTAAAGCCGAATAGTTTCACAGCCCTATGTATGAACCGGTGACCTTGTACTATGTACGAAACCTGATAATTTCATAATTTAAAGCAGCTGCCTTCGAAACCAGTCAATATTTTTTGAAATCTGTATTTCATATTAAACATGCTTAACTAGCTGAATGAAACATACTCACATCAAATGTAATGAAAATAACCAGTCCTCAGGGTAATTTCGCTCATTTGAACAGGCGGTTCTAGCATAAATACAGGAACTGTATCCATCACACGCAGACGTAAACAAAGCATAGAAGTGCGATATAGACTGACAATTCCACGCATATAATGGTATATCACTGATTTTTTTCTCACAACTACACTATATATGCACATACAAACTGGAAAATGTACTCGATGTGGACTTACAAGCGCGATTTGAGCATTTGTTTACATTCGGGTTCGATGGATACACTTCGTTTGTTTATTTACAAAACCAGTACAAAATGGGTACTAAAACGGACGAAAAGACAACTCGGACGGACTGTAATCGTCAAAATCATTGAGCACACCTTTTGCTATATTGCATTAGATGTGTTTAATGAAAATTTGGTTTTGAAAAAAAAATATTGCATACATTCGAAGGCAGCAGCTTTAATTTAAAAGATTAAGTTAATTATGATACTTCCGTACCACCTCGAGTACATGTATGAACATGATGCAGAATCTATCGCTTTGCTGTTCCAGGACGATACCGTAACAGTTGTTGTCGAGGTCAGTACGAGAAACTCATTCGAAAGAGTAATTTCCAATTGAAAAAAAAACGCTAATGTACCTATACTTCGATCGTGCGATATATGTGCCCAATTTTCTCTCATTTGTCATTATTGTCTAAAGCTTACTCGGATATTTGAAGGAAAAATCATTATTCCGATGTTGAACTGTGCTATGTAATATGTGCATGTACACTTTTCTCTATAATTGGCGTAATTCTCCCATATCATATTGTTGTATAATTACATAATTAAAGTGATATTGGCAGAAAAACTTTTGATCCAAATCAGATACAAATATGCCTGTGGCCTCAGAAAAATCGGTTCCAGAACAAACTATGGTTGATCAAGTAGATAAATCAAGCATGTGACAGCACTAGTAGCCGCTTTTGTTTTGTGCGCCACTCTGACCTGTACAGTGGCTGATATTAGGTGACGTTGTAAAAAAAATTATTTATTTCTCGGAGTAATCCTGACTGATACATAATTAACATAATTTATGCGGAAATAACATTTTAATGCGTAAAAAAGTTCTTTTTACGTGGAAATAACCTTTTTTTATGCATAAATAACATATTTACTTCTGCCGTGTGTGAGATACAAACCAAATATTCCCTACACGTGCTTTTATCTTTCTCTTGGTTGATGGGGTAAATAACGTTATTTCCACGTAATTAAGTTATTTCCGCGTAAATAAGATTATTTGCGGGTAAATAAAATTATTTACGCGTAAGTAATGTTTTTTTCTGTGTAAAAAACTTTATTTATGCGGAAATAACGTTATTTACGCGAAAATACGATTATTTACTCCTGCCATGTGTGAGATACTAACCAAATACTGCCTGCACGTGCACTCATCTTTCCCTTGGTCTATGGGGGTAAATAACGTTATTTACGCGAAAATAACATTATTTACTCCTGCCATGTGTGAGATACTAACCAAATACTGCCCGCACGTGCCCTCATCTTTCCCCTGGTCGATGGGGGTAGAAAACGTTATTTCCATGTAAATAACGTTATTCTCGCATGAATAACGTTCTTTCCGAGTAAAAAAATTATTTACGCGGAAATAACATTATTTACTTCTGTCGTGTGTGAGATACTAACCAAATACTGCCTGCACGTGCATTTATCTTATCCTTGGTCGATGGGGGTAAATAACGTTATTTTAGCGTAAATAACGTTATTTCCGCGTAAAAAACTTTATTTACGCTGAAAAAACGTCACTTACGCGTAAATAACATTATTTATGCGAAAATAACATCATTCACGTGGAAATGAACGTTATTTCTTCACAAATTATGTCAATTATGAACAAGTCAAGATTACTCCGAAAAACAAACAAGTTTTTTCTCGCTGTGTCACTTATCAGCCACTGTAGATCTGACCTAGTTCACTATCGAACGCATGTATGCGAGTAAGTTGAATTTGCATTGCCATCAGAGGGATACAAAGCACTGAGCATCTCGGTAATGTCAACAAACTCAAACGATCCCCACCAGAGACTCACAACGAAATCAACGAGAGAGGGGCATCTGTTGAACAAATGAAGTACTGCATATATATAACTAGTATGTTTCTTCGTTCCGTTAGAAATGGATGGCAAAATCCATAACTTTCTGCCAATATCACTTTAAGTGGTAAATTGCATGCAGTCATGTAATGTATTCCTTGTACGTGTAAAATATAACCGACTCATGTTCAGTATCGGGATAGTACATGTACATGTATGTTCATGTATTTATAATAGGAACACGTTCATTGCATGTTACAAAATTGACCGCTGTGAAGGTGAATACGTTGTTATCATTCGCTCCCGATCGGAGAAAATGCATGAGCTTGCGAGGGAGGAGGGAGGGAAGATTTCACCGACGACGAAGTCAATATTTGTTTTGTTATATACCTATACCACATACCTAGAAGACTTCAATATCCACGCTTATGAAAGTTCGTTGTGAAATACCAGAAACATAATTTCGGCACTTTGTATACATGTATATCCCGAGAACAGTGTGGGAAAACCGAATAGTTTAATATAACTATATAATATATATATAATATATAATATAATATATATATAATGTAATATATAGGGAGTGACAAACAATAAGATCTTCGCAGACGAGGGAGCGGCCTCCTAGCATTGAAGTCACCCTGAGTTAGAAGTGCTCAGGCACGCATTTTTGTGGGAGTGCGACCTCTCGTTGATATTACACTCTCTGGGAAAACCCCGTTTGGCTCTCGCTCAGACATTGTCAAGCAAAAAAACGATAGAAAAACGTTATCATTGCAAATGCTACATAATCAAGGGCATGTAAACGCAGTACATTGATACTGACCCGTTGACCGCGGGTGAATATCGAAAAATACTTGGAAATACGAAATACCACGTGACCATTTAGGTCAATATCAGATATGCATGCACTATAAGACGTTATTCGTTGTACAAATGTCTGACATGAAGGGTTCTTTTTCAAAGAGTTTATTATCCGAACGGGGCGAAGGCGAATGGACCCGTTCACGCACACAAACACTCCTAACGAAATGTCCACAAAATCGAAATTTATCTTAAAGCAACTGACTTCGAAACCAGTCAATATTTTTTGAAAACTAAACATGATAATTTAAATGAATGAGACATACTCACATGTAATGAGTCCTCTGGGAAATTTTGCTCATTTGATCAGGCGGTTCACGCGTAAATAGAGGAACTGTATCCATCACACGCAGATGTAAACAAAGCATAGAAGTGCATGATGGACGCACAATTCCACGTACATCATGATATATCACTGATTATTTTCTCATAACTCGGACAATTGTAATCGTCAAAATCATTGAGCACACCTTTTGTTATCTTGCATTAGATATGTTGCACAAAAATTTAGATCTACCTTTGAAAAAATATTGCATACATTGGAAGGCAGTAGCTTTAATCGATGGCCAATATATTCTTCTAAACGATCACAATGTACATCCACTAGATGATACTATTGGGCCTTTCGTTTAGCCAGGTTATCTCATATCCCCTCTGCACAAAATTACAACATGGCGGTCCCGCCATCACTCTACACACGTGCTCCTTTTCCGGAAGCTGGGGCTCATCAGAAGTGTCATCTTTTACGAGGCGCGATTGGTTGTAGGTGTGTGTGCGTCATTCGTTGCTAAGGAGATTGTGGAGTGATTGGCTGTGTGGGTATACTGCTTGTAAGAATTGTGGTGCGTGCTGTAGGCCTATACGTTGTGACATGTCTGTGTAATTACGCGTGTGTATGTTTGCATGAGTCCGTGAGGGGATTAGTTTGGGGAGTGAAACACTACACCAATTTGTACCGAGCTAAAACTCTATTCACCAATATATCTAAATTGTCTTATCCAATAAATAAGGAAGATCATCTATCGTAAACGACGCCAATATCCGGAAGTGTTTATCATCAACGATTACTATGTACATGTAGGCGCCATCAATGGATGTGGAACTAGACACACCTGCATTTTCTTGGGTCTGACTCCGTTTTGGTACTTTTTCGAGGGACTTTCTGTCTCTGAAAACATTTCAGCCGACTGATTTTAACGGTACACCCATCGATGGGCATATCCTTCGCAATGCACATGTATTGCAAGACTCGAAAGCCTTCATTATCTTTTACATAATATGCTAATTTTCATTTCCGCATGCTCTATATTATTTACGGTGATAGCACTTAAAACTGGCCATGGCGACTCCGTTTGGAACCTGCAGAATAGGTAATAACTATGATCAATAGAAAAATAATGTTCGAAATTGATTGCCTATGAAAAGTAACCGTTCGAAATCACCAACGACCGTTCGAAATTGATCGCTTCTCAATATTTATCTGATCACAGTGTTGGCATCTTTACCTTTCAATATCCAAATTTCACTTTCAATTTGACAGGTTGTAGGAAATATGTGCTTGGAATATCACCAAGATGCAGGAATGAAATTGATGTATATATTATTCAGATTGTCAACGAATTTGTATCATTTTGGCTCAACCTTCGGAACCCCAATTATTTGGTTCAGTCTTCGGAACCCCATTTATTTCTTCTGCTAGTTTGAATTGTTATATCTATAAAGATGAAATTAATTTAAGATTTGCTCTATAACCCTGCCTCAGTGTGTGGACCGTTCGAAATTGATCACCAACCATTCGAAATCGTTCACCACCGTTCAAAATCATCCACCAAACACCGTTTGAAATTTTTCTTCCGCGCCAGTGCTTGTATACAGTGATTTTTTCATGCCATCAGTTTGAAAATAATAACTCCATGAGCTACACAGTTCATATCAGATTGACGAGAGTACCATATCATAATGCCATGTGTGTAATTACGCATAATCACACATAGCATAATTACACAACTCCCACCTGTCACACGGTATCACACACAACTATATAATGTATACTATATAATATAGCATACACATTGGTGACTAGCTGTCGTGTTGGAAGTTTCGTGCCATCCTCTCTCAAAAGTGAAAGTCAATTTATGATAAATTGAAAATAATCATATCCGTATACTGTTACTAAATGCAAACAACACTTCCGGAGATTGAAGTGATTTGGAAAAATCCAATTCCAAATCGTATGCTTGTTCTATATAATTGGCAATTCCCAAAGACACTAGAACAAGAAGTATCCATGCACGTACAGATCAAAACAGTAGAGTACAGAGTACAATACAGTACAGTCTCTCTGCCACAGAGTACCAACCCCACAAGGGACACTACCGGCCCACCTCCTCCGCGATCCTCGAGCAGATATGTGCCCTCAACCAGCAGGTCATCAACACGTACATGGCCGAGCGCCGCAGCAACAAGATCCTGGAAACCACCCTCTCCCAGCTCGAGGTAAACATTCCATGTCTCTAAAGCTTCATGTCTCAAACTGAGGCGGGAAGATGTTGAAGTTTGCAACACCTCTCCCGATGGAAATCTTCCGTTACTTGGAGGTTATTAAATTGGTTGTACTTCAATCGATCGAAAGAAGTTGAAAAAAATTTATAATTATATCACAACAAAGGTAAAATATAAAAGAAGATAAAATAGATGTCGTGTATACTCCTCTTCAATTCCAAGTTTATATTATACCACAGAACCAGGTGCAGTCAATCCAGAAAGAGTTGGACATGAAAAACCAACAGATCAGCGAACTGAGCCAGAAAAACCTTGAACTGAAGGAGCAACTCAGTGGGTTCTATTCGACACTATCCGAACATTTCTATATAAAACAACTCGTGCATTTGATTTGTGTAGTAGACAATGCAAAATATGCCTTGCGTTCTTTCCACAGAACAAGTTCACGTCAACTGGGAGAAGGACAAAGAAGAGAAAGTAAAATGTTTATTGGAGTGTGAGGAGCTGAGAAGGACCAAGGATGAATACCAGGCCAGATGTACTCAGATCATGTCAGGTACTAGAGATCTCAACGTTCAAGCCATGTACTGCATCCTTTACAAATGTCCTCGCATAGACCTGTGTTGTTTGTCGTGACAGAGAAGGGATCGGCGGCCCGAGCCAGCATCAAACAGTCTTCCATACGTGACCAGGCGTACAACAAACTACTCAAAGAGAACGAGACACTTCAACAGGAGCTCGTCGGTTATAAGCTACACAGTGTCAGTACCACCATGAAAAAACATGTGCTGAATGTACATGTGCGAGTCTGGCATGGAAAGATTTCTATTTTAGTTTATATTATCTTTACAGAACGTGAAAGAACCATCTGCGACCGGTAGTTCAGTGAGAGGAGTCAACGACAAGGTAAATAGAACCGCTGCAAGCCCTATATATACCATTTATATAGTGTGTATATGCTGACATTAGAATACATTACCCAGCAATACATGCTAACGCCTGTAAGTGTTATCTCCAGTACACGTCGATTCTGGAAGAGAAGGAGGACTTGGAGGAACAGCTCCGGCGGTATGTGGAGATGAGTGAACGTAGCGAGATGGAGTACAAGAGCGATATCCAGAAGATCCGGAAAGAACGTGATGCCGTCAGTACTTCTCTATCTTTACTGATATTGTATACCTCTAGCCCTCCCCCCTATTCCCCTATGTTTCGATCGGTACAGCAGATGTAGTAATGTCAATATCTCTGTGATATATTCCCCAGGCACTGACACAGTTCAACGACTGTAAGCTGAAGTGTGATGAGCTGCAGAAAGAGAACACGCGATTGAACGAGATGATGTCCAATGTTAACAGCGACCTCCGCTCGATGAAGAACGAGGCTGAGACTTGGACTGTAAGATAGCAAGCAAATTTACCAGATTTTCGGTAGCTATGTACTATTAAAGCCTGCATACTATGCATTTATAACTCGACAACACTTTCCTTGTATCCTTCCTTTACGAGACATAATATTTTAGTGCCTAAACAATACGGTAGGATTCTACCACGGTAGTTATCGATCATACACCGACAAAGTACAGTTTGGCTTACGGCTGTCTGATTCTGGTGATTTGGATTTGTGCCTGTTTTTTCGTGGGGATATAACACGGGGGTAATGGTTGAATGGCTGTGTCTGTTGTACAGAGGGGAAGACTTATGCCCATCAACCACCCACACCGAGACGAGGTCCGGAGACCCAAACTCCACGAGGGTAAGTGTGCTCTAGATTTGGATGTGCTGCACTGTACAATTAAACATATTGGTTGAATGTAGCTACACCTGGCAATGTATATAAAAACCCCTTTGTTTGGCCATCTCAAATATTTGTAAAGATCGTTTAACATACTTTTTATTCACTAATTCCATGCTGTTAGGCTTACTAATAGCGAGGTTCATTTATAGCCGTCCAAAATGACAGCGGGCGAATTGCCAATGATCACTGCAACATCCGCTGGCGAATCATTGACGACTATAAGTGGACCTAACTACACTGCTATTTCAGCATTTATTGGTATTCTCGTTGATGTTAACATCTGAATAATTGTGCTACCGAGACTTTTAGCTTTTTAACAGTTTAATAGATGATGGTGCATAACTGCTATATTTCCATGTACTGGAAAAACTGATGTTTGCTTGTTTTTAGCTGCTCTGGGCCACACATATTGCTCAATAGACGACCATCAAATTGGTGGTGATTATATCTCATCTGGTCAGTATGTTTTTTTTTTTCATCCAAGAACATTTCAATGTACAAAAAACACGTCATGAACCTAAACAGGCTAAACATATTGCTTCCAAAATTTGTATATCCGAAATATAAAATGTAGGCCCAAGTAATTCGATATTGTGTCGAACGTCAAGGTATGAATCAAGAACGGTGATATATATAAAACTACATATTTTTGTTATATGCAATTTAATATATCTGTAAGAAGGAATTATTTCGCGAAGCTATAAATTACGGGGGGTTTTGATTTCGCGAACTTATCGTAACAGGAATATGTCGTATGAGTACTAGCAAAATATTCGAACGGCTTCATCATTTTCATTTTCACGTGTTGTAAAAAAAGTGAAATTTGTGAAACCTACCCTCGCAAAATAAGCCCCCTCCACAGCATGCACACTCTAAGAAATATCACTTTATCTTATAAGCTACCATGATAGGCCTATATCACTGTTGCCTTAAATTCTCCTTCTGCATGAGCCCTAGCTGTCTGTATTATATTGATAATAGGCCAGCGCGTCGCGCTGGTCTTCTAAGTTTGGGTAAAAACAGACCCATGTAGGGTAGGCATGGGCGGCCCCGTTCCTGCTATCATTTGTTTTACATATATAGTAATCTCAACAAATGGATCAACGCACTTCCAAAAATAACATTTCTGATATGAGGTTTTGCATTTTAAACTTGTGAATAAACGCAAATGCTGTGAGAGCTTTGCGATATTTTTGGACCCGACTCGACGGGGGTCAAGCGGACGTAGTATACACGTACCTAAAGTATTCGGATGAACTTTGACGCTCCTGGAGTGAGAGCGTGTACGTGTTTTTTTTATATAAATGTCATGGTGGAGCCAAACAGTGTAAGACTGCAAAAAAGAGTTGGCTGCAAAAAAATATATGGAGCTCGCGATGTGATGTGATAAAGCACTGTTAAAATTTCCGGGCATCAAAGCCGACGGTGTTGGTTTACCGTAATACATGTACATACGCACATGTACATGTAGTAGCGCACCAAAAATATTGAGCTAAATTTCTGATGTTGGCAGAACAATTACAAAAGATTGCCAACTTTTATAGTTTCCGACATAAAAGTGATTAAAAATATGTTTTTACACCAAAATAGACGCATAAACTATCAATTCGATCCAAAATCATTGGGCAACATTATTGACGGTCTGAACTCGGATATACATCTATAAATATGTTCTTCTTTGTGTATTATATGGGGAATGATGGCAATTTAATCCAATAAATTAAGGTTATTAATCACACAAACTCTCCCATCCCAATGTAATTCCGCTGGCCACAAAAATAATTCTGTCCACTGTAGGTTACTTGTCTTCCTAATTTATCACAGTAAAACATACGTGAATCAATTTGGGAAGTTTACTGACAAACTGTTAAAACGTATTTGTGGAAAATAACTGAATAAAAATAGATACATATTGATTGCTCATGTAATTGAGATATGTTATATTATACTATCTGAAGTTCAATTTTTATGTTTCACACTTATCTTTTACATTCAGCATCCGAGTCTGAAGAGGAAGAACCACCAAGGGTGGGACCAAGGTTGGAGCCATATGCTTACAATATAATAAATATAATAATAATTATTATTATTATTACTATTATTATTATTATTTATTTATTTATTTATTATTATTATATATTATTATTATTATTATTACTACTATTATTACTGAATCCCCTGACGAAGGTTAAGGTCGGTTGATTCTATGGATAAAGTTTACGATCGTCGCGCTGCCGCGTCCAATGCTGCTGGCGCCTTTTCCGCAGAACTTTTGTTGTGAGATATTACACGTCACATAATTCAGGCCTATGTTTTATTGTTGGACATACATGTATGCCGTGGCGAGACCGCGACACCCAACAATTTCGGTCGGCATAGCAACCAGAATCACCAACTGAGGGCACATTTAGCAGGTCTTTTGACACACATGATTGGCGAGTCGTCTAGAGTCGATATAAATTTTCCATAAATCGCTGCAATATCGAACAGACCTTGTTTTTAGGTTACCGGACCTATGGTCCGAAAACCTATTGCCGTCGCGTTGCGTCCGTCGTCCGTCCGTCGTCCGTTTGTCGTCCGTCGTTCGTCCACAGCTGTATCTTTAAAGTTTACAGACGGATTTTTCTGAAATTTTGCACAAAAATGCCTAAAAATATTTCAAGGGTTTTGTTTTTAAAGTTTTTTGATTTTCGCATTTTTCTCAAAATGACAACCATTTTTGACGAAAAATGGCCAATTTTGGACTTTGGCGGCCATTTTCTCAAAAACTGTCTGATCAGTTTTGAGATTTTTGTTTCAAAAGATTCCCCTTATGTACATTTATGATGTGTATAAGTTTTGTTGCCATTGAATCGCCGGTCTCCGTGTGGCGGCCATTTTGAATTTTTTTGCCCCAAATCGTGTTACTATCCATTTTGGGCCATTTCTAGGCAAAAAGAAATTTTCACCCTTTGAAAAAAATTTTGGACTTAGACAATTTTCGGCACTTTTTTCCTTCATAATGGGAGCTGCCGAGAGTGTACTCATAGAATGCTTGAAGATAGAGCTTAGATATTGACACTTTCATATGGGAAGTCATATATGGCGACTTGTGTGGTGACCTTGAATTTGACCTTGGATGACCTTGAAAGGTCAAAACAGCCATTTTTGGGTCGAAAAATTATCAAATTTGCACCTGGTCTGTCTTTTCTCGAAAACTGTCAGATCAGTTCTGAGATTATTGTTCCAAAACATTCCCCTTATGTACCTTTAAGATGTTTATAAGTTTTGTTTCCCTTGAATCTCCGGCCATTTTGAAATTTTTTTACTATCCATTTTGGGTCATTTCTAGACCAAAAAATTTTTTTCACCCTTTGAAGAAAATTTTGGACTTAGAAAATTTTCGGCACTTCTTTCCTTCATAATGGGAGCTGCCAGGACTGTACTCATAAAACGCTTGAAGATAGAGCTTAGATATTGGCACTTTCAAATAGGAAGTTATATATGGTGACTTGTGTGGTGACCTTGAATTTGACCTTGGATGACCTCGAAAGGTCAAAACAGTCATTTTTGGGTTTAAAAAAATGCCCAAATTCGCCTCTGCAAATAAAATGCATGTAGATAGAGCTTCAGTTTGCATTATGAACATATAGAAAGTCATATATGGAATAACTGATGATGACCTTGATTTTGACCTTGGATGACCTTGAGTGCTAAATGTCTGGCTTGAAATCTTGAAAGTGACCTCTGAAGCTTAAACTTTTGCACATACAGGTTAGGATTGTGTACAAGCCCATAAAAAATCATGTATAAATGGCACATCTTTTGGTGACCTTGAACTTGACCCTAAACGACCTTGAAGGGCAAATCTCAAAATCTTAAATTGACCTATACAAACTACAATACTTGTTGATAAAGCTTACATATTTGTATTATGAACATATATGAAGTCATATGCAGGCATACCTAATGGAGACATTGAAATTCACAAAGATGACCTTGACTGGTAAGTCTCAAAATCAAACGTCACCTACAATGCTTAAAACCAAAATTGTCCGGTAACCTATCTTAGCCCTTGGGCTAATTTTTCATAAAGATTGAATTGATATCGGTAGGCCTTATGTTAATGAGATGATTTGGTGAATAAGTTTACATGAATTTCAGTATTTAAACAATTTCATTAACCACAATGAAAATGATTGAGGTAAGAAACATTGACAACTGGACTCAACAATAACACCGGTCCAGTAGAAATCTCACACTGGATACAGTGATATTCATATTACTGAATAAAGTGACTTTATTTTGATAATTGAATCTATCATTGCCCAAATGAAAACAGCTAAGATGAGGAGCATTCCATATTGGATAAACAAGCTAAGTGGTTATTCAATGTGGGTGTGATAATGACCAAACCTAGTTAACATTGTTAAGTTTGCAAAACAATCAGAACAGTACTAGCACATGTGGATATTGAAATCACCAGTAATGGTGGGAATTCTGTGAGGAAATTATACTCTAATCTTGTGAAGAGCTTTCCCGGAAATCACTTGAAAATAGTCAAGGATTCAAAAGATTTATTAATGAAATCGGTGAGCTAGGCTATAATGATTGTTTTGTTTGCATTACCATATTTTGCGCAATCAGGTAAGTTATCAGGGATATGCACCCATGCGGTCGTCAGCGGCCAGGTGACGGCTGGTTAGCATCATCATTTATTATTGTTATTATTACTTAGGTTGGCTCAGGACAAAATGGGCAGAAGGGATGCCATTCTGAGTGAGTAAGACCAAAAGCTCAAATATTTACTGGAAGTTGTTTTTGCATGTTGATTTATTACATGCACGTGTGCCCCATATGCCTGACAATTTGCAGTATACTTTGTTCTAACTTCATCTGGTGAACTCCGTTCGTCATATAGATTTTAGTGCTTTTATTGCTTTTATATATCACGGAATCCATATGCAGTAGGCCTTTATTTCAGCAGATCGTGCTTCGAAAGTTTGGTCCATGTATATCATACATATAAATACATGTGTATACATTTATACTGTACATATAAATATATATAAATTAGACACCATCTACGTTGACTTTATTTTGCCACATTCATTGTGATTATTTCATGATACGTTGAGGAAACATTTATTTCACAATCCACATAGAAAGCTATTCATTTGTTGCGGAAAAGAAAATCTACATGGACTTAGTTGTCTAGCAAACTATTTGTTCTGTGTGGAAAACGTTCGCATCACGTAGCAAACATCTAACTATTTTAAAGCTAAATCTGCTTAGGTATCGCTTCCCACACGTGGCGTACATTTTCTCATTGGAGGAAACTACTTGTATTTTGCTCATTGTTTAATCATAATATTCAATCTGGAAATCAAACTTTTTGGAAATTAACAATAAGAAATGCGGCAAAATGAATACCATTGTACTGGTTGACACTTTTGCCTATTAATTGACATACATAATAGATGAGAATCATACATTCCGCTATATTTACCAAACCAAATTGCATGAAATTTGGCGTGGCATTTGTTTCAGGGTCGCCGAGCTCTGCGAATACACACCCACTACAGGCGTCCACACGGAACAAAATAAAAGGTCTCCTTGGTGCCAATCTTGCCGAACCCTTTTGTACATACATGTAGTATACCATCATCATAGTAAATGATTAATTTATGCGACACTTCCCATGTGTTTCCCATTCGATTATTTTCTATATATATATAAAACACTAATATCTTCTTTAATTACTTCACAAAACTAACGGTGCACGGTACCGATCTACACTCACAATTTTTGTCGTTTCTTTGAATATTAATATATTTTCTTCTTTGTCTAATGAGAATTACGGAGCCCCTAAACCGCCACATTTGTTCGGGCAAAAAAAAAGTATAGTTTTTTTTTCGCTTCACAAAAGTGTGGCGGGGTTTGAGCACCGTACAAAATGACTTGGTCAATAACTTGATAATTTTGACTTGGGTGTGCTATAACATACTGTAGTATGGACGAGCCAAGTGAGCGAGGAGGACCTGGTCCAACTGAGGGAGACGTGCACGGGTAATCTAGAAATACAGCCAATTAGTTCTACGATCATAGCTCTACTAGCGATTATATACCTTGGCTTTTAGTGTTGTTTTGTTGTGCTGGTATCAGGTTGATGTACATAATACAGCGTAATGAAATGCACCGGAATTTACAAGGCTGAATTACGGTGATGTACTTGAATGGATTTATTTGAACAATCAGTATATTAGAATGCACTCTGGACATTCAAATAAATTAAAATTTGAGCCACAAGAAAACTAATGAGAGACAGCCATTAGGTTGTAAGTTTAGTTGCATTTAGTATTCATTCTGGTAGTTATGTATCAGTTTTGCCTCCTTTCCAATTGTTTATAATCCCTTTTTAATTCAACTCTGTCAAATTCCTGATGTATTCCTTTGACGACATAAGCTATTGTCTATATTATTCTGATACACATTGTACAGATAATTTTCAGACGAACACTTTTTATTATCGCTGATCTACGAGCTTAATGTACAAATATTTAAAGTTTATTTGCAATACTCTGAGTTTTTAGAAACTCCTTCATACCGTTTTGCTGATATTTTTCGATGCTAGATGGTATTTCATTATAACTTGGCATACTTCACCTGAGAGTCAAACGGTAATCTTCTACCTAATTTGAGACTATCACAGAATTAGCCCAAGGGCTAAGAAAAGTTACCGGACAATGTATCTTTTAAATATGAGCGTTTTGTCACACCAAAGGTTCGGTAACCTAAAAATTTAAACATTTTGGCTATAATTTTTTATTGAAAATTGTCAGCTATATATATTTACGATTCTTGTAGTTTCGGATCTATGAATAACCATATATATCAAATCACAAATTGCTGTTATATAATGTTCGTTCACTCACATTATATGCTTCCAATATATTCTTCAGCTTACTGTCTGTGTACATACTTTGTAAATATTTTGTGCACTCTTCATTGAAGGTTTTCACCTGAAATTCTGATAAAAACATGATGACAAATGTGAGCATTTGTTCAAGTCCACTTGCATACTCAAATTCCGAACCACACAAACACATTCCAAAATATTGCAAGACTCAAACGTTGAATCAGAATAAATCAGGATAAAACATAAAAATTCTAAATTGAGCTTGATCTTCCGAATTTGGGATAATGACTCTTGTCCGAAGGGGTATGTGATGCTACTGAAGTTAGGGAAGAATCGATTGCCTAATATATTAGTGTGCCCCACATCAACAATGGTTGCTAGAGGTTTACCTGAATACCTAAAAATGGTTCAAGTGCAGGAGCTTTTGACAAAATTCACATAATTATTTTGAACACATAGTTGCATGTCAGTCACGAATCAAACGCCCTTATAGCAACCACGTCGCTTTGGGACGTATGTTGAGAATGGATGCCATGGTGTACGGACATACACATATGAAACTTTAATATTATAAGTTTATATTATCAGCCTTGTTAATACATTATCATATGTTATTCTAAAATACTCTGCTCAGGAAATGCATGAATCTGAACAAATAAGGCTCTGGATGAAGCTAATTGAAGCGTTATAAATTGCCGCGTTGGTCTTTGGATTCTAACCAATATCCATATTGAATCCTGAGCTGGTCCGCTTAGGCAAAGCAAAATGTATACTTATAATATGAAAAACTAGTAAAAATTTTCACATCACATACCGCGAGTCAATATATTATACAAACGATTTCAATATGGCTATCAAGTACATATAACTTATATCTTATAGCCCAATTATATTAATATGTACTTTGACAAATAAAACGATACATTGTATGCTTGTTGTCATGAACACATTCCTTTTGAAATGTTACGGTTGGAATATACAAAAAAATGAAGTGGCGAGTATGAAGAATGATTATTTGATATGTGACACTCGGCTGTGATCCCTTGTAGGACGGAAGAAAATACCTCTGGCACTGTTTGCCCCTGGGGTAATTCTCGGGGACATCGAGAGATTGTTGCTGAAGTCTGGCGCTTTCCAACACTGTCCTCACGGTAGGTTATTACTGTCTTACTTTTGGCATATATAATATAGTTCATTAGACCGACTACAGAGCCCCTGAGGTAACATACGTTTTACTCCTTCTTATGCACGGATTAAAAATATTCTGGTGTAAACTCATGGGCTCCGTAACCGACAAATGACTGAATTACTAATTATATCTCAGTGTACTAAATGAACCTCGGCACAAACGAAGCTGTACGAAATTGAATAAATCCAGGACAAGTGTGTCAAATTTGATTGCTTTGAAAACTTTTTTTTCTGATTATTCATTGAAAACCATGAACTATATGCAAAGTGAAATGCAGGAAGTTATTAAATGTATTGGCCTTCAATTCTCCGGATGTAAAAATGATCCAATTTCAGTTTTGCCGCATATCTTATGAGGAAGCTTTTGTGTATCAATTATGCACGATGGTATCAAATTCTACACGTATATATCCACGATCGCATAGAAGCTATACGATCGTTGTATATCGTGGTGCGATTTGCCTCCACACACAGAGGGTTACTCAGCATACATAAACACAACGTGACTGACAACCATAAATTGTATTTCATCTTGTATGGAGTTATGTCTGCATCGTGGAATTGAGAATAGAATAAACTAAATGTATTGAACATTCATATGTGAAGAAGTTTGAATCATTATTCGAACGGAGTAGTACAAAATTCAGCATAGACTGTATGATGTGAATTACTAGTATCTCTGGAAGACAATCGGATTCTATCGAATTTATTGATTTTGTTATTGATTTTTGTTGTATCCAACAATTGACTCAAAATGGCACAATAGTGAGAAGATGTATATGAACTTGTAGTATTAGCACATAACATTCGACATTTAAATGTACAATAACATGCTGCTCGGTTTGACAGAGAAGTTGGAGAGTTCGGACATCCTGGCCACGTGGCTGGACGGCGGCAGCTGTATCCACTACACAAAGAAAGGAGACCAGTACGACTGTATAGCTACAGACACGCTCCGGAATTACATGCAGAGGGTGGGTACTCGTGTACTGGGAGTGTACATCGGCCACAGAGTATGCGGGAGTACAATTCAAATCAGTGCATTCAGTTTATTCAATAAGTATTCAGCAATACAAAGCAGTAATATATATACACTCATACAGGAACATGTATTCTTTTTTCCGCTATATCATGCAGTCAGGTTGGGATACGAAAACAAAGTGATATACGAAAACAAAACATGTCCTTGTGTGTCCAAGATTCCCCATTTCCATATCGATTTAGCTGGTGATTGTTGTACATTACAGGAGGACATACCCCGTATCCTGCTCTGTGTCCCTCCCGAGGTTCTGGTCAGGATGAGGAACCAGCAGATCAACCCCATCATCATCGTCGTCAAGTACAAGAGTCTAGAAGCAAGGTGAAGGTCGCCGCGAGTCAGCTCATGTGGCCTAACGTACCACAAGACTCACTTGAGTGATTCCTAAATATGTCTTGGCTACCAAATTGTATTAGATGATCTGTACCTTCCATAATTATGGTAGATATAAAAGAGATCAATGCTGACATGATTATTTACATTTGCAGCAACGAACAGAGCCTTGAGGAAATGGAACTCGACAGAATTCACAGTGACTTCAAGTTTAGTTACGGTAAGGCAATGGACACCTCCTAATGGCATTGATACAGTTTCATATAATACAATCGATGTTCTGTGTACGCTGATCCCACCTCTCATTACGTCGACAGAGAAGATTCTGATCGAGCGGAGAGATGACCTGAGCTCCGTGGCAAAGAACATTTCGATCAAGTGTGCGGCCACTCAAGTCGAGAGGTCCATCTCCACGACGTCCGCGTGATGTGTACGCCGCACAAAATACAGAAAACATTCCGTGTGGGGGTCAGTTGTGTGATTGCTTACATCAGGACTGTCCTGTAATGGATTATGACTTAGTTTTTTCCCAAGAAGATCTATCGAGGGTCGTTATCTGACGTAGCACATCGACAGTGGAAAGGTTTATTTGCACTTTGTTATATGGCACAACCGATCGAAGTATACCGAGGCGCTATATTCAAGCAAAACTATGTCGTTTAGGTGCTTGCAAATTGAATCATGATTTTGATGTTAACGAACGTTATTTTCAATGTTGAACGATCTAATATATAATGTACGTTTTGGTTTATGTCTTGCTTTTAGGCTTTCGGGCATTTGAACTTTTAAAGGATTCGAACATTTGCAGTAGTTTCAGGATCAATGTTTGTTAGCGAATAACTTTTATTGATCTTTCTTCTTTATCCCAGAAGGAAGGACTGAATAAAGAGTTTTATTATTCTGATTTGAGTTGACATTTTAACAGCTACATGTATTTTCCAAACGATCAGGAGGAAGAATGTGACATAATCACAGATAAATTACAGTGTGTCTCCCGACCAACATTGTGTATTTTTTACAAACATCTACATATTCAGAAACAATGCTTACTCTACTGGTAAACAATACCACGGAGATCGTGTCTAGTCCCATTATTACAACCAGTGATATTAAGTGACATCTTTACGAAAATCTACTCTTCACAAACGATTAACTATACCACGAAGGCTGGGTTTTGTTCTCTAAGCAATAATGACATTCTTTATTCATAATTTTTATTACGATATTGACTACACATGACAGCACAGTCTACATATTCCTTGTCGAATGTAACTGAGATGTCATCAGAGATTAGGTTCAAGTTCACCAATGGTCCACAGTATATGACTTGCAAACCCAAGCTCTACGTAAAATCGATTTGGCTGTAGGGTTCATGCAATTAATTCATTTCATATCATATGTGACACTGACATATGGCTCTGTGGGTCTGCACCTGAAGTCAAGTTCAAGGCCACTAAAAGATCTGCTATTCATAATTTCATGTAATTAAGCTCATAATACAAACTGAATCCACGCGCATATCTACAAATGAATCTACAAACACTTTGACTAAAGAGGCCAATTTACACGTTTCAGGCGGCCTTGATAATCAACGTTCAATGTCAGTTGCGGTCAGTGAACTCCGATGTCATTGAATGATCCAAGATGTATACCTTCCAAAATGCCCAGAATATAATCCTGAAGTCAGATGCCCAGAATACAGCGTTGAAGTATGACTGCAGATGCCAATTCACACATTTCAGATTACTAGTAGACGTGACCTTGATTGAGACTTAAGGTGAAGTTCATAGTCACTAATAAATCCACATTAAATGAATTTCCATAAGGAAATGCTCTAAATACAATTTCTATAGTATTGTCTCCAGAGGCCAATTTACACATTTCAGGTCAACATACGGTTACAAGCCAAATAATATATATCATGTACAAATGTAATCTTAAAGTTTACCACTCAATGTCATCTGAGGTCAAATGTATTGTCACTGAATATCCATCATATATAGGCTCCTAGCTGCTCAACATATAGTCCTAGGATCTATTCATATGCGCTTTCCCCCAGAGGTCAATTTGTGCATCTTGCCTGCCCCGGCCTACATTTCAGACCATTCGAGCACTTCATAATGCACCATCTGCGACATAAATGTCTTGCTTGTACAAAATCTTATAAGAGCTATCATGCGGAATTTGAGAAACATATTTTTAGTGTGAACTTGTGGCAAATTGGCTATTACCGGCAATAAAATCTGAAAATGAGCCCGACCAAAACAAATTCAATATACATATATTTCAATATCTCTAGATATTGGCCCAATGAATGTTCTGGCAAATTTATATAGACGTTAATCACGTAAAAGTCACATACATTGTTCAGTAAAAAAAAATGTCGTTTTTCGAATGGTACGGATGCTTCGAACTTTCAAGGTTGTGTTGGATCATTGAAGGTCAAATTCAAGGTCACAACTCTAATTGCCACAACGACTTAGACTTCCCATTTTAATGTGGCAGCATAGCTCTATCATGAAGCATCCTAGTTGGAATGATAGGACATCCATCATAACGGGAAATGTTACTATATGTATTCCAACATAATTTGTTTCAAAGGCAAATAGAACATGATCGTAAAATCTAGGAGAAAGTTTCTTGCAAACCATTACCCCCCCCCCCCCCTTTTAAATACAGACATTAGGTCGTGTCAGAGTGCTTAAGGGAATACATGTGTGTTATCGGGTGCAATGATGCCAACGGGTGAATAACGCATATATACGATTTACCATTTGTGCACAAACCTGAGCTTTATCTTCAAGGGTTCTATCTCAAAACTCTTCAGTTTGAAGACTCAATATCACCTCATTGTCGGGCCCCGGGCCCGGATATACTAAAAACGCACTAATTTCAGCTGTTTCCGTTTTGCGAGGTCTCCCGCAGTGACGGGCAGGGAGTGATTCCACGGTGGACATACATTGCGCGCTATTGTGCGGGCTTCGCCCGTTTCACAGTGCTTACACAGATTAAGTTACCGCGCGGTACCTTAATCAAAGATGGCGGGAGGTAGGTTATGCTTCGACCTTTCATCGGCGATTTCTAGCATATACATTAGAAATGCGCGTATATTTTTGTGGTTTCTGAGAGGGAGTCGCATCATATACACTATGGATGAGTTACAAGAGATGTTATACTGGCAGTCGCGAGTAATTTGAGGGAGAAGAAATCGGCTTGATTATGGTACTGCGTGAGGTTGATAAAGGTACCACGAACAGCCTTGAATCGTGGATTATGGTACCACAACTACCCAATTTATCCATTTAATGTTTTTTTTCTGTTAAAGAGGTGCTATTCCAGTGTTACTTTATTGACACACAGTCACCCGAAAATGGCAATATTTACGAGGTTCAGTCTGTTTAGAAGTGTTTAATGTTTAAAGGTGTTTAATGGTGGTTACCAACTTTGTCATAAATGAACATAATATATGAAATAGACATGCTGATACCACCGGCCTCAAGGTAGGGCTCGTTTCCATGGCAAGAGGTCTATTTCCCATAAAATGGCAAAAATATTGAAGATCGGGCTGCTTTAAAGTGTTAATGTTTAAGGACAGAACAACCTTGTGTAAGATATAAAACACCTGTGGGACAGGGACGGAATGCTACCAGTGTGGCCCCTGTGTGGGACTCATTGCTATGGCAACAGGCAGTCTTAACCATCCGTGCCAGTTCTATTTTTTTTGCACAAAAGGGCAAAACAATGAAGATTGGGCTGCTTAAAATTGTTAATGGATAAATAGCCAGGATAATCGGCAAGAATGAAATATATTACATACAGTTGTAAATGACAAGTTTCCGAAGAACAATATTACACATTCAACGCAATTTTACTGCAATATCTCTCAAATTTTTATTTCTATTTAAGCCAGTTTTCTACAGCTAATAGTCAGATTCAATTCATATGACTCAAATGATTACTGAGTACAGGACCATTTTTACATTTTTAAACGATAAAGTTTACAGAACAAGTAATCATACAGATCCCAATAGAACAATTTATGTGCATTTCATAAATACATCACTGCACAGTGCACCATCCTATTGTATGCCAGTTATAAACGTCGCTGTCACTATAGTGTCAGCGGACTCAATTGATATAATCAATTGATTGACAACGCGGCTTATTTCACATGAACGGTTCTGCTGGCAATCTCTAATATCAAAATCATCTTTCATTAACACCCTGCAGCAGTGCTAGACAAGAAAAAAGTCTCCAAATTTCCTGACACAGATTCAGAGGCTAAGTTCTGTGATCGTTTTTGAAACGTCTTCAGCAACAAAATTGCCAAGATTACATTAACGTTCTCTGATGATCACCCAGTGCTAAATAGTGACAATCAGATCACATACAAACTCGAGAACTTCAAACGGCTAACATCAAACGAAGTGTGTAACATCATCAAATCTTCACCATTGAGATCATCGCGAAGTGACCCCATCCCAATTCCGCTGGTGAAAAAATGTCAGGAGTTTTTGCTGAACTCCTTGCTCTGCAGTGGTGTATTTCCGTTCTCAATCAAACAAGCCTTGATCACACCCATTTTGAAAAAAAAAAAAACCAACAACATTGGTCTGACACTGAAGAACTGTCAAACTCATGAAACTATAGACCGGTATCGAACCTCCCATTGCTATCTAAAATCTAATATTTTTGAAAAGGCAGCCGATCAACAGATACGACAGTACACAGTGTCTGGTCTCGAGGAAGCACTCCATTCGGCAATATACCAGCGGCACCATAGCACGGAAACTGTATCGGCCAAAGCACACACCGGATTCCAAAAAATTGATTGAATCCCGGCTTTAATACGATAACAGTGTATATATTATGGAGGTAGTAATTTTCCAATGTGATGGAAACAGAAAATATATGCTCTTCTTACTCTATTATCCCACCAAGACGAATTTATGTTCGGAAGTGCACACATTTTTCTGATGTGGTACCATAATCTTTTACGCGTGGTACGGTAATCACAGGCCGCTCAGATCTGTGTGGTACCGTAATCAAGCCGATTTCTTCTCCCTCAGATTACTCGGGACTGCCACTATAACATCTCTTGTAACTTATCCACAGTGTATATGTTGTAACTCCCTCTCAGAAAACACACGAACTCCCCTCTAGAGCCTATACTACCTGTAAAAATATATTCCCGAAGACAATGTACACAAAACATATATAGCACATAGGGTGCTGCAGCTAACTGGCAATTCGCACAAAGTATCTCTTCTCCAAAGTATAAACTATATAAAAGTCCTAAGCTCGGTTGCCAGAAGATGTCCCGATATGATGCAGAAGATATCGCTCCCTCTATGATCATAATATAAACCTAAGTTTGTCATCAATGATTTTGTTTATATTCAAGATTTGTCTCTCAATTGCATATTTTTGAGACTGATTACAGTCTTATGTGAGGGGGGGGGGGGGGCACTGTAGAACACGAACCTGGTAGCACTTTCCACACATACCTGTCATGTCCCCATGAAAACCATTGATAAAAACAATTGACAGTACTTTCGGTGTAAATTTCTGAAAACTGGTATAACTTTTTTTCCTACCATATTCATGTTCTACCAAGTGCAAAAAACGTGCTTAAAAGTTCTACTAGTTTCATGTTCCACCATGTGAACGAAACGTGCTCCGAGCTCAAATATTGAAACATTCAAATGGGAAGTTACATACAATGATTTCAGTAGTGATCTTGATCGGGAGTTGGCACCGTGGCAATCCTTAGTCATCCGGGAGGTATATTCGGTCCTGAAGAAAACTACGGACCAACACGGACCAACACGGACCACCCCAGATGCACTTCAGATATATACGGACTAACAAGGACCACCAATGATTGTCACGGCTTATTTCCCGATGGCACCCGGCTTATAGTACGGTACAGACACGGTTTGGCATGGTTCAATACGGTCCAGCACCCGGTTGAACATGGATCGTCTGAAACCACCCAGTTTCAATACGGTTCATTCACGGTGTCTACACGCGCGGTGCAACACGAATGTACGCGGAAGGAGCCGGACTATAACTTCAGCACTATAAAATGGCCAGATTTTCAGCGGAAACTTCATTTCAAAATCGACCAGAGACCAGTCAACATATCGGAGAGCATCATGACAACTCAGAAACGTCCGCAGCTTATTAGTCGGGCATGTACGGGGGTCCCTTTGCACCCCCCCCCCCCCCCCATGATCCTCCAAAACCAACTTTTTTCTCAAGGTTTTTTAATACTAAAAAACATTACATATGTCTCCGGTTGCGCATCCATTGCAAAAATTGGTTTTCGGGCCATTTTTCAAAATGGCCGCCCCGCGAAATCTCGAATTTTGAGATTGCTTCACTTTAGGCTGCATAGGTCTACAAAATAAAATCTTTGTTACCTTTTGCTGCTTATTATAGGGGCCTGATACATTGTACATGAGAAAACAGTGGTTAAATAAATACTTATAACATGAATATGTCCATAAATCCAACATGGCCGCCAAATTTAGACAGTTTTTCACTAAAATGTCCATAACTTCGGACTCAGTCAACCTAGGATGTTCATTTTGGGGTCTATACCTAGGTTTTCATATACAGGGAATCCATTTAGACCAAAATAAATACAATCAAGCTATTTCTTTCGATGCATGTACACCTGCACACATGGTACACGCTACATATTCATTTAGATATCTCTCGAACATAGCCCACTTGACACCCCTATGGTCTCAATTGTGGATCTTGCTTGGATATTTCTGATAGAGACTTTTACTGATTTGCAATCCCAATAAATCCTTGAACAAATGGAGCTTGATTTGGTTAGTTTTGTTAATTAACATAAACCCAAGATGCCTGCTAAAAACACCCCGAAAATTCAAGTTCGTAACTAATTGTGCTATAAAGATGTGTGATACTTACTTTTAAGGGTATTTTGGTATGTAGATTCCATTTTTGGTGTTATTCTAGCCATATAATATCAATCTAAAATGATAACAGCATCTCATTGAGATGGAAAGCAAATAAGAACACAATGTTATTCGAATTTATTCATACACTTATGAATTACACGTTACTCACAAACATGCTTGGGATACATTTTATATCACAAACAGAGAACAATAATATAGATATCTTCATTGGCAATCTTTACACATGAACATGATGGAACATGAAACTATGATATTGGTACTGCTATGTTGGATGAATTGACATATCTTCACCATTGCCTTGCATTCTCTTGTAGTACAACAACGTTGTCTTGAGCTGTCCGACATCATACCCCTCAACATCCTCTATCTCCTCAGTTCTGGAAAATTCTGCATCACTTTCATCACAACAGTCTCATTCATTGATCTAGCTTAGACACACCTTCAGAATGCCACTCTCCTGGGGCTGAACAGTTGTAATGCAAGTGCATAACTCATGTGTCCAGTGACAACTATAAGTACACCCATTCGTACAACAATTCGTCAAATTCATATGGGAAAGATGTCATGCAATAGCTGAGAGGGTGCATACTAAATAGCTAGAGGCACTTTGATCCTAGTTCAGCACACGTTGCTTTTATATAAAAGCAATGATCCGTCGCATCCTTCCATACATGCATTGCAGCTCTGCCAGACACAAGCAACTCAACATCCTCTCCATATGCCAACATACAAGAAATTTGGACAGCATTCAGCTGATCTACTCACATCAGCAGATCAACTGAAACAATTGCTTGTTTGGCTGGGATATTATACATGTAGATGACAGCTCAGTTCATGCTGTTGCCAAAAGTGACCCAGCCCCTTCAAGGCTCAGTGATGTCATCCAGTGTCAATGAAAGATAGTCAGAAAAATTGTAGTACCAAGGGATGTATTGAGTAGTTGTCACTGGACACACAAGTGATGCACTTGTACAGCAACTGTTCTGCTCCAGGAGAGTGTGGCAACCCATACACGAAGATGTGTCTAAGCTAGATCAATGAATGAGACTGTTGTGACAAAAGTGATGTAGAATTTTCCAGAACTGAGGAGATAGAGGATGTTGAGGGGTATGATGTCGGACAGCTCAAGACAACGTTGATGTACTACAATAGAATGCAGGGCAATGGTGAAGATATGTCAATTCATCCAACATAGCAGTACCAATATCATAGTTCCATGTTCCATTATGTTCATGTGTAAAGATTGCCAATGAAGATATCTATATTATTGTTCTCTGTTTGTGATATAAAATGTATCCCAAGCATGTTTGTGAGTAACGTGTAATTCATAAGTGTATGAATAAATTCGAATAACAATGTGTTCTTATTTGCTTTCCATCTCAATGAGATGCTGTTATCATTTTAAATTGATATTATATAGCTAGAATAACACCAAAAATGGAATCTACATACCAAAATACCCTTAAAAGTAAGTATCACACATCTTTATAGCACAATTAGTTACGAACTTGAATTTTCGGAGTGTTTTTAGCAGGCATCTTGGATTTATGTTAATTAACAAAACTAACCAAATCAAGCTCTATTTGTTCAAGGATTTATTGGGATTGCAAATCAGTAAAAGTCTCTATCAGAAATATCCAAGCAAGATCCACAATTGAGACCATAGGGGTGTCAAGGGGGCTATGTTCGAGAGATATCTAAATGAATATGTAGCGTGTACCATGTGTGCAGGTGTACATGCATCAAAAGAAATAGCTTGATTGTATTTATTTTGGTTTAAATGGATTCCCTGTATATGAAAACCTAGGTATAGACCCCAAAATGAACATCCTAGGTTGACTGAGTCCGAAGTTATGGACATTTTAGTGAAAAACTGTCTAAATTTGGCGGCCATGTTGGATTTATGGACATATTCATGTTATAAGTATTTATTTAACCACTGTTTTCTCATGTACAATGTATCAGGCCCCTATAATAAGCAGCAAAAGGTAACAAAGATTTTATTTTGTAGACCTATGCAGCCTAAAGTGAAGCAATCTCAAAATTCGAGATTTCGCGGGGCGGCCATTTTGAAAAATGGCCCGAAAACCAATTTTTGCAATGGATGCGCAACCGGAGACATATGTAATGTTTTTTAGTATTAAAAAACCTTGAGAAAAAAGTTGGTTTTGGAGGATCATGGGGGGGGTGCAAAGGGACCCCCCGTACATGCCCGACTATATGGAACACCAAAACGAGACCGCTATTTTAATGTAATAACAGAAAAGAGGACAGGAGGAAAACCAAGATCAATTGCTAAAGAAGGTCCTAAAACGCAAGAGGAAATCCTTGTGGGTCCGAAATTGGCTACTAAAGAAGACCCCAACTCGGACAGTATGCAAGACTCGTGAACGAACTTAAACGAGAAGATACCTAGGGCTTCAAGAACTTCATACGTATGGAACCTGACTTCTACTACGGGAAGTAATCCGTAGGAAAGTGTCCAGCGAAGAAAGGGACGTTGTACTACAATTACAAGGGATTTCACTCGATAATACCTTCGGTTCTCGTCGACGTGGATTATAAATTTAATTTGAATCGACATCGGCAGCCATGGTTCCGCGGGAGACGCTAATGTTTTCAACAATGGAGAACTGAAGGAAACAATCGATGCCAATAATATTTGCCTGAACTTTCCACCTCCCGACAGCCTGCCTAACGATGGTCAATGTCAAAGGCCAAATTCAAAGTCACGACATTATTCAGCATATATCATTTCCTATGTGTCCACAATTGATTCCTAAGCTGTATTGTCGATAACAAGCGAAATATTAGCCATTTTGTGCTCTGACCTTGAAAATGAGGTCAAAGGTCAAATTCAAGGTCATGACAATAATCAGCATATATCATTTCCTATGTGTTCACAATTGATTCCTAGTCTCTAATCTCAATATTAAATGAGAAATTAGGCATAATGTGTCCCATTATAAAGCATAAGAGAATTTAACATTAGAAAGTCCCATTTGGGATCAGTCGAGTATATGAAAATGGCTGGTACATGCAAACCGGCGATTCATCGGCAACGAAACTTATACACATCACAGAGGTATGTGAGAGCAATCTTTTGAAATAAAAATCTCAAAACTCTCTGAACAGTTTTTGAGAAAATGGCCGCCAAAGTCAGAAATTGGCCATTTTTCGGCAAAAATGGTCGCCATTTTGAAAAAAATGCGAAAATAAAAAAACTGTAAAGTAGCCCGCTCTTGAAATATTTTTAGGTATTTTTGCGCAAAATTTCAGAAAGATACGATCGTAAACTTTAAAGATAAAAATGTGGACAGACGACAATAGGTTATCGGACCGTAGGTCCGGTAACCTAAAAACAAAAAAAATACCCCTTTTCAAAATATTTTTAGGCATTTTTGTGCAAAATTTCAGAAAGATTCACCCGTAAACTTTAAAGATAAAAATATGGACGAACGACGCCGACGCAGACGGACGCAACGCCATGCCAATGGGTTATCGGATCATAGGTCCGGTAACTTAAAAAGCAATTGAACACAAATATAACCAAAAAGCATTGCAAACATGATAGCAAACAATTCATTGAGTATAGATGCTTGGTCCCTGATTAGTGTTCTGATTTTGATTATCCGATAAACGCGGCAGTTTTTTTAGAAAATAGCCTTCAAAGTCAAAATTGGCCGTTTTTTTTGCGAAAATGACCGCCAAGTCGGCAAACACGATTGAATAAAAAAAGATAAACCAAAGACTAAATAGGTTACCAGCCAGTTTTGGTGTTAGCATTGCAGAGGACATACTAGTATCGTGTTGCCCTCCCTCCGCCAAGAGTGCCACCAGTTCAAAATACAAAATTGTGCCGGTGGAGTGGCACCTCTCTATTCTACACTCTCTGGTGTGCTGCATTACTTTCTATACTTTCTATACAAACATCTATGTCAACAAGCATTTTATCTGACACGCCAATTTACACATTTCAGGTCAGGCGAAACTTTGAGATATAGCCTTCCAAGTCGTCTTAGGTATGTTCAAGGTCACCAAAAGATGTGTTGGTATATGACTTGTTGTAAGCTTATAACACAATCCCAACCTCTCGGTGCAAGCGTTTGAGCCTCGGGGCTAATTTACACACACCCCTCAGATATTTACCACTCAAGAATAACCAATCTCAAGGTCATCCTTGAGTGTGTCATATACGACTTTCTTTATGCAAACATCACATCTATCTATTTCTCCTCTACAGAACAATTCGGGCATTTTTTTTTACCCAATTTCTATATTTAGGCATTCTATGAGTACAGTACTGGCAGCTCCCATTATGAAGGACAAATTAGCCCAAGGTCTAAGAAAGGTTACCGGAGAAATATTTAGTTTCGAACTATAATTATTTTCCATCAAAATTGCCGTATTGACCTTTCAAGGTCATTGAAGATCTATAGAAAAATTGCCGTATTGACCTTTCAAGGTCATCGAAGGTCTATCAAAATTGCCGTATTGACCTTTCAAGGTCATTGAATGTCAGATTTAAAGTCACCATTGAAACTGCAATATATGATTTCCCATTTGATACTGCCAATACGTAAACTCTATCTATATATACGTATACTCGCATCAAATGTAATGAAAATAACCAGTCGTCAGGGATATTTTGCTCATTTGAACAGGCGGTTTTTTTCTCGCGTAAATACAGGAACTGTATCCATCACACGCAGATATAAAAAAATGCGAGATAGACTGACAATTCCACGCACAGCATGGTATATCACTGATTATTTTCTCATAACCACACCATATATGCACATACGAACTGGAAAATGTACTCGATGTGGAGTTTTAAGCGTGATTTGAGCATTTGTTTAAAACAAGCATTTCACCTGTAGAGGCAAATCTGGGCATTTTTTTACCCCAAAATGGCAGTTTGGACCTTTCAAGGTCATCGGGGGTCGAATTCAAGGTCACCATACAAATCGCCATATATGACTTCCCATTTGAAAGTGCCAATTTCTGAGCTCTATCTACATGCGTTCTATGAGTACAGTTCTGGCAGCTACCATTATGAAGGAAAAAATTGCCTTCATTGGCACGATATCTAATGAAGGGTACTGGACATAATATGTTTTAGATCTCAGCCAGTTTGTTGAAGGACCTTGAAAATATGTTCAAAGATCTAATTACCGAATTCATTTCCAAGCTGTAAGGTAGAAAATAGAATCAAAGGTCAATTTCAAGATCACGAGAATATTCAGCATATATCATTTCCCATATGTCCAAAATTGATTCCCAAGCTGTAAAGTCGATAATAAGCAAGCTATTAGCTGCTTTGTGCTCTGACCTTGAAACTGAGGAAAGGTCAAATTCAAGGTAAGGAGATAATTCAGCATATATCACTTCCTATATGTCAACAACTGATTCTTAACCTGTAAAGTAGACAACAATGAGGTCGAAAATGAGGTCAAAGGTCAAATTCAAGGTCACAAGAATATTCAGCTTATATCATTACCTATATATGTCCACAAATAATTCCTCAGCTGTAAAGTCGATAATCAGATATATTAGCGAGATATTAGCCATTTGTGCAAGTCCCCACACAAGTCCCCAAATTAGGCACACACGAAGAACATTTTTGTATATTACCATGGTTGTGTGTCTACAGCCACACAAGCTAGCCACACAGGTATACTCTCGTTTGCCCGGCTAGACGGACGGACGGACGACGGAAGCAACGCGACGGCAGTAGGTTATCGGACAATAGGTCCGGTAGGTCCGGTATCTCATTATTTAGTGAGAAATTAGGAAAACATGGGCCCAAGGGACCTGTAGCTTACCGGCTAGCCAATAGGTGAATGGACCGAAGCTCTGGTAAGGATACAAGTATATTCAGCATATATAACCGCTGGATCGGACCGATCGTTCGGTTACTACGAGGTCACAAGTATATTCAGCATAATCATTTCCTATATGTCCACAATTGATTTTTAAGCTGTAATGTTGACAACAAGTGAGATAGGAGCCATTTTGTGCTCTGACCTTTAAAATGAGGTCAAAGGTCATATTCAAGGTCACGAGAATATTCAGTATATATCATTTCTTATATGTCCACAATTCATTCCTGAGCTGTAAAGTAAATAATAATCGAGATATTAAATGATGTTGTGCTCTGACCTTGAAAATAGGGTCAAATGTCGAATTCAAGGTCATCAGAATATTCGGCATATAATATTTGCTCAATGTCCACAATTGATATCTAAGCTGTAAAGTAAATAATAATTGAGATATTAGCCAATTTGTATTCTGACCTTGAAAATGAGATGAAAGGTCATATTCAAGGTCATCAGAATATTCGGCATTATTATGGGCTGGTAAGCTAAAAATGACCTCAAGGGTTAATGAAGGTCACCGGACCATATATGTTTTAGATCTTGCCCAGTTTGTTAAAGGACCTTGAAAATATGTTCAAAGATCAAATTCAAGGTTGCAAAAATATTCATCATATATCATTTCATACATGTTCACAATTCATTTGTAAGCTGTAAGGTAGATAATAAGCGAGATATTAGCCATTTTGTGCTCTGACCTTGAAAATTGAATCAGAGGTCAATTTCAAGGTCACGAGAATATTTAGCATATATCTTTTCCCATAGGTCCAAAATTGATTCCCAAGCTGTGAAGCGATAATAAGCGAGATATTAGCTACTTTGTGCTCTGACCTTGAAAATGAGGAAATGTCAAATTCAAGGTCAGGAGATAATTCAGCATATATTACTTCCTATATGTCCACAATTGATTCCTAAGCTGTAAAGTAGACAATAAGCAAGATATTGGCCATGAGGTCAAATTCAAGGTCACAAGAATATTCAGCTCACATCATTACCTATATATATGTCCACAATTCCTAAGCTGTAAAGTCGATAATAGGTGAGATATTAGCCATTTTGTAATCTAACCTTGAAAATGAGATCAGAGGTCAAATTCAAAGTCACGAGAATATTTAGCATATATCATTACCTATATATGTCCACAAATAATTCCTAAGCTGTAAAGTTGATAATAGGCGAGATAGCAGCCATTTGTGCTCTGATCTTGAAAATGAGATCAGAGGTCAAATTCAAAGTCACCAGAATATTCGGGATGTATCATTTTCTAGCAGCCCACAGTTGTTTCCTGAGATGCGAAGTCCATATCAGCCATTTTGTGTTCTGACTTTGAAAATGAGGTCAAAGGTCAAAATCAAGGTCATCAGAATATTCAGTATATATCAATTCCTATATGTTCACAATTAATTGCTGAGCTGTAAAGTCGATAATAAGCGAGATATTAGCCATTTTGTGTTCTGATCTTGAAAATGAGGTCAATGGTCGAATTCAAGATTATGACAATACTCAACATATATCATTTCCTATAGGTCCACAATTGATTCCTAAGCGGTAAAGTCCATAATAACTGAAATTAACCATTTTGTGCTGTGACCTTGAAAATTAGGTCAAAGGTCACATTCAAGGTCACGAGAATATTCGGCATATCTTTCCGTATATGTCCACAATTGATTCCTAATCACTAATCTCAATATCAAGTGAGATATGAGGGAAATGTTTCCCATTATGAAGCATAGGAGAATTTAATATAAGAAAATCCCATTTTGGACCCGTCGAAGAAATCAAAATGGCTGCCATATGCAAACCGGCGGCTCAAAGGTAACCAAAAGTATACACATCTCAAAGGTATATGAGGGGAATCTTTTGAAATGAAAATCTCAAATCTGATCAAACAGTTTTTGAGAGAATGGCCGCCAAAGTCCAAAATTCACCGTTTTTTGACATGAATGGCCCTGAAAAAAATTGCGAAAAATTACGAAAATGAAAATTAAAATGAAAAAGATGGTTACTTGACAATGTTTATTTTAGATGCTAGACAGGTCACTGGTTAAATTCAAGGTCAAGAGAATATTCAGCATATACAATATTGAGCATATATCATGTCCACAGTTGCTTGCTAAGCAGTAAATTCAATAATCAGAGAGATATTAGCAATTTTGTGCTGTGGCCTTGAAAATGAAGGCAAATGTCAAATTCAAGGTCATCAAAATATTCAGTGTATATCATTTTCTATATGTCCACAATTGATTCCAAAGCCATACAGTCAATAGAGGAGCAAGATATTAGCCATTTTGTACTGTGACCTTGAAAATGAGGTCAAAGGTCAAATTTCCTATATGTTCATAACTGATTACTAAGCTATAAAGTCGATAACAAGCGAGATATTAGCCATTTTGTCCTATGACCTTGAAATGGGGTCAAAGGTGAAATTCAAGGTCATCAGAATATTCAGCATATATCATTTCCCATATGTCCACAATTGATTCCTAAGCTGTAGGGTCAAGGGTCAAATTCAAGGTCATCAGAATATTCAGCATATATCATTTCCCATATGTCCACAATTGATTCCTAAGCTGTAGAGTCGATAATAAGCGAGATATAAGCCATTTTGTCCTATGACCTTGAAAATGGGGTCAAAGGTCAAATTCGAGGTCACGAGAATATTCAGCATATATCATTTCCTATATGTCCACAATTGATTCCTAGTCTCTAATCTCAATATTAAGTGAGATATTAGGCATAATGTGTCCCATTATAAAGCATAGGAGAATTTAACATAGGAAAGTCCCATTTGGGCCGTCTCTGGGCCAAAATGGCCCACTTCGAGCGATTCAAGCGCAATGAAATTTATAGACATCATAGGAGTACATATGAGGAGTGTTATGTATCAAAAAGAAAAAAAGTTACTGAACAGATTTTGAGAAAATGGCCGCCAAAATCCAAAATCAGGCATTTCTCGTCGAAAACGGCCGCCATTTTGAAAAAAATGCGAAAATCAAAAAACTAAAAAATACCTCCTTCTTGAATTATTTTTAAGTATTTTTGTGCAAAATTTCAGAGAAATTCGCCTGTAAACAAAAAAGATAAAAATGTGGACGACGGACGACGACGACGGACGACGGACGCAACGCCATGCCAATAGGTTATCGGACCATAGGTCCGGTAACCTAAAAAACTTAAAAATACCTCTCTTGAAATATTTTTAGACATCTTTGTGCAAAATTTCAGAGAGATTCAACTGTAAAAGCCCAATGTACACCGGACGCGACGCGGCGCGGTGCGACGCGACTGAAAATATACAACGCATACAAATGATAGAAGCGATTAGAAGCGATAGAAAACGGTTCTATTTTTCATGAAGTCGCGCGCGATTTCTTGAAATTTCAGACTACACATTTTCGAAATGGCTAACAGCAGCACGAAGGTTAAAATGAGCAAAATAGATGAAGAAAAGCTGATTGCTGAATTTGAAAACTATCCCCAGCTGTACGTGATAAGTCATAAGAGCTACAGAGACAGCGTAGCCAAAGAGAATGCGTGGGGTAGTATCACCCGGACGCTGAACGGTAAATTCGGTCCCCAACTCCCCTTCCCCCCCCCCCGCCCCCCCCCCCCCTTCCACACACATTTAAATTCAACCCCATAACATGGATCTGCATCACTGGGGCGCACCTGTCCCTGCAGAAATCGGTTTTTTACGACTTTTCGCCCATGGTTTTCTACTACTGTCCATGGTTTTCAACGAGGCCGATGGTTTTCTACAAGCGGTACACAGACATGGTGAGCAATTGGTGTCATTCTAAAGCAATATCAGTGAAATTGAAAGTCAAACTGCTGAAAATTCGTGTTATGTTTCAGTTAAAGTGTATACCAAATGGTTGTTGTCAGTTTAGAAGTAACTGTGCTGAGATAGGAACTTAAAACCAAGGAAAACCCTCGTGACAACTTCACCAGCTTTGTTAGACCACAGTTCAATTTCCTCATTTCGTATAGCTGACAGGGTGTGTATATAAAGTTCAGAAAGTTGTTTCACATTGCACTAGTCAGTTAGATGTCAGTGGTTGATTATTAATACTTATTTGTCCTTGGACAATATTTATTCATGTGAAAGTCCAAGGCAGTTACCTAAAATGAGTGTGATAGCTGTATCAAATGTTGATATCAAAATTACACCGATTTGACACTTACTTACCTATTCATTTTCAAAAATTCCTGATTAAATGTTGGTATACGCCTATGTTGTCATTAGGGGCCCGTGTAATTTCAAGCAGTCCTTATGAGAAGTGTTATAACCCTAATGGAGGCAGTGGTAAGCAGTAAGTTTTAGAAATCTTAGTCCGGCCAGACACAATGGTTGGCCGCTCACTGTGTTCCTCCTTACAATGCCTTACTGTCGTGGCCACGTCCCCGACTTTTTGATGGCAGTCGTAGCACCGGAACTGGTCCTAAAAAGCAATCAGAATTTATTTACATTTCATTTTTTAAGTTGTAGAAAACATTTTACATTTTAAGTTGTAGAAAACAATGGACACTATTTATCAAATCATAAAAAACAACAACATGGGCTTGTCGTAAAAAGCCATGGGCTTTAGATTTATTTCCCCGGGGCTTTGTCACTCAAATACACTATAAAACAACAATCTGTTGTCTGCTTTAAGTAGATATATTCATGATAATAATACAGCAATAACCCCAGGGCATTGGAACAACGTTCATGTTATTATTTAGCACATGATAACTCCACTATCTATTATTGCCCCATTATCTGATCATATCATTATTTCTAGTCAACTACAGTCGCCCACAATACATTATTTACCAAAATATATCACTTAGTTTTCAATTAATGTTGTTTAAATAGCTTGAAACAGTCAAATACCATGATTAATCTGGGCTTCCAAATGTTCCTCATGTAGAAAACCATGGGCGTCGTCGAAAACCATGGACATTTAGTAGAAAACCATGGGCGAAAAGTCTTAAAAAAACGATTTCTGCAGGATCAGGTGCGCCCCAGTGTGCATGGTCATGACAAAAGCGTAGGGCAGCGCCTACCCCATATTAGTTATATGCTTAGATATACTCTAGAATATCAAAATAAACGGTAGGAGCCTACATACGCCCTAGACATACGATGGAAACATAGATTCAGATCTAGATCAATACTAGGCATACGCAGGGGCGCCGGAAGCCAATTTGAAGTGCGGGGGCAGCAGTGATCAGAAGGGCAGATTTTGTATAATAAGGAATCGCTGTAATCATGGAAAAATTAAACTAAATGGGTAAATGGTAACTCCGCCACCCCCCCCCCCCTCCCCCACCCCCCCCCCCCCATGCGCGTGTTCACAAACAGGTGTTCTTTGGACAGTGAAGACCAGCTGAATTTCATATCAATGGACAACTGTATTCGAGCTAGTGAAATAATTAGTGGGGCATGTTAGATTTGTGTAAAGCAGCTTGAATGTTCATTGAACATCACTCATAATATCCCAAATAGTAGTACCTTACCTTATCATGACTACTGAATTACTACACTATTTATTTGCATATGCCATTATAAACCCATGCCAGGATATGGATAAACAGGATAAATGCACATTGTTAACTAAAATTGCTGCTTTGTCCTATCAAGTTCATTGGAGGTCAAATTCAAGTTCACCAAAAGATCTACCTATGTGACCAATTTACATTATCCAGGTCTGAAACACATTTACCACTCAAGGTGATCTTAAGTCAAGTTAAAGACCATTAATGGGACGGTCCGTTATACGTGTATATGACTTCCTGCGTATATGCTCATAATAGAAACTCAAGCTTCATCTGCAGTTGTTTTGTTTGTAGAGGCCAATTTACACATTTCAGGTGGGCGTGACTTAGGCAGTGAAAATAGGCACACAAGGTCCTGTGAGGTCAACCTGTGAGGTCAAGTTCAAGTTCACCAAAGGATGTTCCATATTGTGAATATAATATATGCTCGTAATGTATACTGAAGCATTTTGTCCCCATGGGTCAATTTGTGAATTTTACGCCATTTTGGGCCTACATTCTGGACTTTGAAGGAAGGAAGGAATTCGATCTCGCTTTTACACAAGATAAGCAGTTCAAAATGTTATACATGCGTGAGATTAGAGAGAAAGTTACTGCATTGATGTCCAGCAAAGTGCCAAGATGTAGATTTTCGGCATTTTTTTTTTTACTTTTGATCCTCAATTTCGGGCCTTTCGAGCGATTCAAAACATGTCATCTTTATACACTGCAAGGTTAATAAAAATTAGACAAAAAGTCACTGAACAAATTTTGAAAAAAAAAAAAAACGACTGTCAAAGTCAGAAGCTTTTCGCCGATATGCGAAGAACAACATCCCTCTGAAGATTCGATAAATAATCCAAGAACTGGATGCTAGTTATCGACGGGCTTACCATGTTTACTGGGCATTGGTGAGATTGCCCCAGCTCACATATATTCCACAGTTACCGATTAACCCAATATTGTTTGTAGAGAAATTACTTTGTAAAGGACATTCACTAGAGTACCGAATGAGAGGGCACATTTGTGCCCCCGTGCAGCCCCCGCAACGAAAGGGCAACTGGGGCAGCTGCCCCCGCTGCCCCCTTGGTTACGGCGCCCCTGGTCACAATTTAACTCAAATTCGCGCCACTGGAATCGCTTGCGGTGTACGTGGCAAAATCGCGTGTACATTATCGCGTCGCATCGCGCCGCGCCGGTGTACATTGGGCTTAAACCTCAAAGATAAAAATGTAGACGGACGACGCCGTTTAAAGATAATCTCCAGTAATCTTTAAAGATAAAATGTACACGGACGACGATGGACGACAGACGCAACGCCATAGCAAAAGAAAAGGCTACCGGACAGGACCAAAATAATTAGTAATGCAATTTGGGTAATTAGTAATGCAATATAAATCAAAACGGCCACCACGCGTAATTTTTTTTATTTATTTTCTTCATAAGGAGAGCTGCTGCAGCTGTGCTCCTAGAAAGCTTGAAGGGCTTAGATATTGCCATTTTCAAATGGGAAATTATATATGGTGATTTGTGTGGTGACATTGAATTTGACCTCAGCCATTTTTAACTATAAAATGTCCAAATTTACCCGTACAGTCGAAATGCTTGTATAGAACTTAAGTTTGCATCATGAGCATATAGTAAGTCCGATGATGACTTAAGGCCCAGTCACACTGACGATACGACCAAGATAATACCTTGCTGCGACCTAAAAATTTTGTAATCGTGGACAAATCGTGACACGAACGTACGACTGGTCGTACAGGTCGTGAATGGTCGCGAACAAGAAATTAGTCGTAGCAAGGTCGATGGACATGTTCAAAACTTCAAACCTACGATCTCTGGTCGCACGTCGGTCTTGCACAATCGTGCCACCAGTCGGGAAAGGTGGCACCACCAATCGGACATTGTCGCACGTTATTGACTAGTCAAAATGGTCGTGCTACTAGTCGTACAACCTGGCGACTAATGGTGCAATCAGTCGTACAACTTCATGATGAGTGGTGCGATTATTCACGACCTGTGCCGACTGGTAGTACGACCATATGATTGTTGGTACCACCCGTTTGAAGCTTCCTGAAAGAAGGATAAAACGCGCAGTGAAAAATATGTTACCCAACACAACAAAATTTTTAAGCATGTTTCTAAACTATAAAACAGCAAAATATGGTTTCTGTTCAAGTTTTGTGCCCTTCTGTCTAATCAGACGGACGGTCGTGCGTCAGGGCGCGATTTATCGTACGACTGGTCATTGATTGCAACGACTGGTTGAACGACAGGTCGGTGGTCGCTACGACTGAAGGTACGACAGGTCTGTGGTCGCTACGACTGGAGGCACAACAGGTCGGTGGTTGCTGCGACGTGGTCGTACGACTGCTTGCTATCAATCTTTTCCATTCTTTCCGCGATCGTGCCACCAAGCGTACCACCAATCGTATGAACAGTCGCTACTTGCAATTGCAGTGGCGATCACTGGTGATCAGTCGTAACACCAAATTTGAACCTGATCGTGCGACCATAAAATCGTACGACTCAGTGTGATTGGGCCTTTAAGCTCGACCTCAGATGATCTCGAGTGCTAAATGTCTGATGTGAAATCTGTAAATTGGCCTGATGCTTAAACACTTGCACCTACATGTTGGGATTGTGTACGACCTTATGAGAAGTGATATATATATGTACACATAATTTTAATAGAGCAGCAATGGGGGCTAAATGGTCCCAAAAAAAAGTTGCGGTACCACCGTTAGATTTTGGCCTCATTCGAACCATAAGAATCTCTAGTCTTGAAATCCGGATGATAACACAGGGATTTCCGAGTACTAACTCAGATATGTGGTTGCCATGGCAACCAACAGTGAATTTTAATGAAAATCCCGTAAAACCACTAAAAAGAGCATAATTGTATCGTTTTCCCATACACATGTATTACAAACGTGGCGATTTTGCCCTAAGCACGCGGCAGGTGATTGTAAACATAAAAGCCATTTATGTGGCCTTTCTGTACTTGGCCTTGTTTTGACATGCTCCGTTCGAGCGTGCGTTGCCACGGCGACGTATTGTAATTTACGCTCCAGTAAACTATAACAATGGATCGATTTAACCTCGCGTGCGCCCTGCAGTTTCTGGTGTATTATATATACACTGGAAGCGACTCGTTCGAGGAGATTGTCCAAGATCGAGACTAGGACGCACACGAGGCTCGCCATGAGCTTTGTGTTCCCTGGGTCTGAGTAGTGGGCTCCTAGAGCCCTGGGGACGATTTCCGTGGGGAGGCCCGGGCTGGGAGAGACGAGTTGCTGACTCGGGGGCCTTCGGCCCTGTGGATCGCCAGCTCTCTCCCTTCCCGGGACATGTGACAGAGGCTCTGGCCAGCATGTCGGACTGTACGGGGTTCCGTCCCCGAGGCAGACCGCGGCTCGCCAGGCCCCGCCAGTTAACACCGTAGGGATGAACTAGTTTCTGAACGGTGTCCGTAGGCCTGGGAGTGTCGGGTGGGCTGTTACCTGGTTACCGTTAATGATGAAGTAGTTACCGTGTCCGCAGCGACCTCCGGTGAGCGGCCCTGCCGCGAGGATCCGGAATAGCGGATGCGCGTCCGCAAGGACTCGGATGAGAGAGGACTATCCTCGAGGATCCCGAAGAGCGGACGGTAGTCAATAACTTTACATTGGTGCCGTGACCAGGATCAGTCCGACAGTGTTCCATCGCAGC
Source organism: Terebella lapidaria (assembly GCA_949152475.1). Lineage (NCBI taxonomy): Eukaryota > Metazoa > Annelida > Polychaeta > Terebellida > Terebellidae > Terebella > Terebella lapidaria. The sequence goes on from OX424555.1 coordinate 79,248,930, forward strand.
CTACCGTCACAGTGTTGTAGCCTCTTTAGTCCCTGGGGATCGCCCGCTCCTCAAGGACGTCTCGAAAAATGACAAGAGCGAAAGAGAAGGCCAAAGATAAGGCCGATGAATCCAAGGGGAGGGATAAGGGTGGAAATGTTGCGGACCACACCCGGTCGCGCGACAGCCCCCGTGAGACGTCTCCGGACGACTCCGGCGGCCGGAAGGAACGCGCGGAAACCTCCGTGGACAAGACCCCGTCCGCGGAGACGACTCCGGCGTCCCTGGCTCCGTCTTCGGACGTAGAGTCGGGCCCCGCGGGGCCACAGCAGGAGTTGCCGTCAAGGCCGGACCTTGACGTGTTAGGCGCGGTGGGTGGAGCTGGCAACGGCTCTACGCCGCGCCCGCCCGTGCCCAGAACAGATCCGTGGCAATCGGCACCCTTCCATAAGACGCCTTCGAGCGTCCGGAATCGAGCGCCGATGCATGCGGGTCCTTCTGGACGAGCGGACCAGTCATACCAGATGCCGCACCCGGCCGGGTGGGCTCCCTCGCGAGCCTCCGGCATAGGTTCTGGTCGGTCCGCACCGGGCAGTGTGGTGGATCAGCTCACCGACGCACTTGGCGAGCTGGCCCCCCTCGGGCGCTATGACCGCGCCCGGTCGCCCCATCAGGGACGATCAGACCGGCGGAACCGCTCCCCTTCTCCGCTGTCACAAGGCAACTCGGGGCCTTTGACGGAGAGGGAGAGGTGGCTGATATCCGAGGCGCTTGTACTGTTCAAGCGGAATCAGCTGCATTCGAGCGTTGACCCGTCGGTCACCCTAAGTCCGGGGATGTCTGGGCCAGTAGCCCCTCCCCAAGTCCTGCCGAGTCCGCAGGCGCCAGTGGCCCCCGCAATGGGACCCGCGCCTGCCCCGCGGCTCGGAGGCACCACGTTGGCGACCGCGTCGACCGTTCCGACGGTTGGAGCGCAAGCCGCGTGGTCGACTTACCCTGGCACGTACAGTGTGTCGGACGAGCAGTGGCAACAGGCGGCTTCGGCCCCAAGCTTTGCCGCCCCTTCTGGAGCCTACCCAGTAGGTTCGATGGGAGCCCCGCCCGCACCTAGCCAGAGTGGGTTTTCAGCGGGAATGATCCCGGCGGCAAACGTGAGCTTCCCTGCTCCTATGTCCGCGGCGTCGATGTTTGCTCCGGCAGACTCCGCCGCAGGCGCGGGAAGCGCGCGGAACTTGCCGCAGTACACGGACGACCCCGGAGCCGGGACCGCACGTCGGGCGCGTAGCAAACGCGATGACGGGCCCGACCACTCTTCGTGGCGGAAACGGTTCAACGGGGATAACGCCGACTTGGAGGACTACTTGCTCCAGGTATGGCGTACCGCCGTGTACGAAGGATGGTCCCAGCCTGAGGCTGGACACGTCCTCGCGGGGAGCCTGGAAGGGAAAGCTCTCCGCGTGATGCCGTGTCTGCCGGTAGGAACAGTGACGTTCGGCGAGGTTGCTCGTCAACTTCGCCTGCTGTTCCCGCCGACGACCAATCGGCGGCAGTCTGAACGAGAGTTCAAGGCGCGTATCCGCCAGCCGACTGAGTCCGTGACAGACTATGCGTACAGCTTACGCATACTCGGCCGGAGAGCCTTTCCGGACATGGACTCCAGACGGTTTGAGACGATGCTGATCGATCAGTTCATCGATGGCCAGCCTTACCACCTAGCGTACGGGCTGGCCACCCATGAAAAGCGATCGATGGAGGAGGCGATAGACTCCGCGCTTGCGCTTGAGATGGCTGTCCGTCCTAGACAGTTGCCTCCAGCCTCGGCTCCGGCCCCGGCTGTACCCGCGCAGGTGGCGACTCCTCCTCCGGTCAAGGCATCGCAGGTAACCCCGTGGCAGGACCCGGTCGTCCGGGAACCCGCCAGGGAACCTACCCAGCAGTGGGTTAGTGCGCCGGCACCCTCTACAGGGGCGCCCGCACATGCGGCACCGGTCGCCGCGCCGCGCTCGCCTTCGGACGAGTGCGACATAGAGGAATACGACCTCGGCGCCGCGCAGATGATTGCGCACTGCGCCGGGCTCGAAGCTCCGGGAGCCGCAGAATGTTGCGCGTTCACCTCCGGACCAGCTCAGAACCGTCCCTGCTACTTCTGCGGAAAGCAGGGACACTTTTGGCTGAAGTGTCCGGAGTTGTTGGAACGCCTGCGGTCGCGCGGATACCAGGGAGCTCTCCCTGGCCCGCAACGGAGGAATTCCTTCCGGTCTGGTCCTCCGGGACAGCAGAATCGGAACCCGCGGCAGGGAAACTAGATCCGGACGTGGTGGCGACCAACACTGCGTCCGGGGATAGTTGTTCGGTGGCAAACGATGCCGCCCCACCCGCTGATGAGCAGGACGGACCCCAAGTGGATATGACTTCTCCGGAAGTAGTCCTTGGAGACCAGTCTAGCTCCTCCGCGGCTGAGGCGGATGGCGAGGACTCCGTAGATGAGCCCAGCGCGTGCGAAAGGTATCGCCCGACCTGCGCGCTGGTGAGGGACCCCTGCTGGTACCTGCCCCTGTCCTTCGGACGGGAGCCGGTCCGGTTCCTCATAGACTCAGGCTCGGAGGTGACCCTCGTGGCCGCCGGAACGTTTAGGAAGGAGCCCGCACTCCGCAACCTCGAGTTGCGAGATCCCGGACCGTACAAGCTCTACGGAGCGGGAGACAACCGCATCCGTATCCATGGCATCATCGATCTGCCTATTACCCTTGGGGACAAGGTGTATCTGACAGAGGCGATCGTGGCGGATATCGGAGCGGCCGGGATAATTGGGATGAATTTCCTACGGGTCCACCGGGTGATTGCCAACTTTAGCGCTGGCGAGTTCCGGATGGGAGAGGACACACACTTCCTCTTCCGCTCGGGCCCGATGCATTCATTCCAGATGCGGACATCGCGCACTGTAGTAGTGCCGCCAATGAGTGAGATGATCATCGAGACGAGGCCGCGGCGTCCCCGCATGCCCCTCGATGGTCGTCCGTGTATAGTGCAACCCGTGAGCAGTTTCGCCGCAGGAACTGGGCTCGTGCTGGGTGGGGCCCTGGTCATGTCCAACCCCCGCGCGATGCCCATCCTCGTGGTGAATCCTACGGATGCTCCGATTGTACTGAAGCGCGGATGCATAGCAGCTACTGCTATTCCCGCGGCTTCGAGTCGTGTCATCCCCGACGATCCGGTCTGCCGCGCTGCGTGCGCGACGGCGGCCGCCGGAGATGATCCGTTCACCCTACCGGACCATTTGGAATCTCGGGTTCCGAAGGACCGGTTGGATGAAGAGCAGCGCCAAGCGCTCCGCAGACTGCTGCGGCAGTATGCGGATGTGTTCATGGGTCCTGATGGTGCGGTTGGCAAGACTGACGTCGCCAAGCACCGCATCGACCTCGTGGACGAGCGTCCTCTCAAGCAGCGTCTTCGTCGGGCAGCAATAGTGCACCAAGAGGTCATAGACCAGGAGGTGCAAAAGATGCTCGACTTGGACATCATCGAACCCAGCGACAGCCCTTGGGCCAGTCCGGTGGTTATGGTGAAGAAGAAGGACGGCTCGTGGAGGTTCTGCGTGGACTATCGGAAACTCAACGATGCCACGCGGAAGGACTCATATCCTCTCCCGCACATTGAGGATACCTTCGATGCCCTGGCCGGGTCGCACTATTTCTGTGCTCTGGACCTGGCCTCCGGGTATTGGCAGGTGGAGATGGAGGAGAGTGATCGGGCGAAGACTGCCTTCGTTACCAAGAACGGGCTCTACCAATTCAAGGTAATGCCGTTCGGGCTCTGTAACGCACCAGCGACGTTCGAGCGCCTCATGGAGATGGTACTCAAAGGGTTCCTCTGGAAGCGATGTATGGTCTACATCGACGATGTCGTCGTGTATGGCCGGTCGTTCGAGGAAACCCTCACCAACCTTCAGATGGTGCTCCATCGCATCCGCGGAGCAGGGCTTAAATTGAAGCCAAGTAAGTGCGAGCTATTCGCGCAGGAAATCCTGTACTTGGGCTTCATGGTAACAGGCACCGGAGTGAGACCGGACCCCGCAAAGGTGGCGGCCGTACAGAAATGGCCTCCGCCATGTAACGTGGCGGACGTGAGGTCCTTCTTGGGCTTCGCGAGCTACCACCGCAGGTTTATTCGCGGCTTTGCGGAGATCGCGCGTCCCCTTACTATCCTCACGGAAAAGGGCGCCGATTTTGTTTGGTCCGCCGAGCAGGCTAACGCCTTCTCGGGACTCCGGCAGGCCTTGATAGTGGCCCCGGTGCTGCGGCACCCTCGTCCGGACTGCGAGTTCATCTTGGACACCGACGCGAGTAACTTCGCGCTCGGCGGTGTCCTCTCGCAGATCGTGGACGGGCAAGAGCGGGTAGTAGCTTATGCGAGTGTGGCCTTGAGCCGCTCTCAAATGAACTACTGTACCACTCATCGCGAGTTGCTCGCGGTGGTTACGATGACCAAGCGTTTCCGGCACTATTTGTTGGGACGCCATTTCCGCTTGCGGACTGATCATAGTTCGCTGAGATGGCTCCTCAACTATAGTGAGGCCGATGGCTTGGTGGCGCGGTGGCTCGTCAAACTCCAAGAGTATGACATGCAGATAGAGCACCGCGCTGGTAAGTTGCACGGCAACGCGGACAGCCTGTCCCGTTGTCATAAGTGCAAGAATCCGGGTTGTGCAGGGATGGCACCATTCCAGCAAGCCGCGGATTCGTCCTCAGACTCGGAATTGGACGTTCCGGGGAGACCGCAGGCCGCCGCCCCCTCTAACAACACGGCGGCCGGAGCGTCTAGGGCTCATCTCCGCGCGCGGACCCGCCGATATCGGCGAGGGCGTCCCGCATATGAAGCGGAGGTGCGGCTCAGCTCCAGCGAGTCTTCCTCGAGTCCGGCGGTGTACTCCTCGTGGGTACCCTCGTCCTCTGGAGAGTCTGAGTATGAGCGGTCCTTGCCCCCTGTGGTGATGGCCGCTGCGGCGCAGCCGGACGCGACGGATGAGGAGCCTAATTACTTGGGTGGCTACTCTCCGGCGCAGATAGCTGCGGCGCAGAGAGCTGACAGCGCTCTGGCACCGGTGATCACAGCCCTTGAGGCCGGCCAGAAGCCCTCGAAGGATGAGCGAAAGGCCTACAGGGAGGAGACCTTGTCTCTAGTATCTCAGTGGGAACGACTCTCCTTGAGGGATGGCCTCTTATACCGGCGCTATGAGCCACCGACCCCACTGCCTCCAATATGGCAGTTGGTGCTTCCGGCGGAGCTGCGGAAAGAAGTACTCCACCAGTTGCATGACCTCCGGGTGACCGGTCACTTGGGAATCCGGAGGACCGTCCATAGGCTACAACAGCGCTTTCATTGGCCTGGTAGCGGCTTGGACGTGCAACGGTGGTGCGCAGCCTGCCCTCGGTGTCAAGCTCGAAAAGGAGTCCCGACTCCTGGCCGCCACCCCTTAACCACGGTTAAGGCGGGCGCGCCGTTTGATCGGATAGCTCTGGATATACTGGATACCCACCGGGTCACCCCGCGCGGTTTCCGGTACATCCTGGTGATATCCGACTATTTTACCAAGTATACCGACGCCTACCCACTGCGCCGCCAGACTGCGGACGAGGTAGCTCGGTTATTGGTGAATAGATGGGTGGTGTACCATGGGGTACCTAAACAGGTACATTCGGATCAGGGCACGCAATTTGAGAGCAACCTGTTCCGGAACCTAGCACAGATGCTAGGGAGTACCAAGGTGCGGACCACCCCCTACAGGCCCCAGTCTGATGGCCAGGTCGAACGCTTTAATCGATCGGTCCTCAACATGCTGGCGGCCTTTGTAAATGATCGTGCGAATGATTGGGATGACCACCTCCCGTATGTCTTAATGGCGTACAGGTCGTCGGTCCACTCTTCGACCGGAGTTACTCCGCACGCGATGTTGTACGGCCGGGAGTTAAATTTGCCCGTGGATATTATGTATCCAACTGCGGCAGAGACCGGCGCGGTACCCCAGTGCGGTCCGGAATACGTGGAGTGGATTCGCCGCGCCCTGGCGAACGCCCATGATTTCGCGCGCGCGCGCCTGGACAAGTCTGCCCTCCGGCAGAAGCGAGGCTATGACGCCCATGCTAAGGGTAGGCCAGCTTTTGCGGAAGGCGACAAGGTGCGCTACTATTATCCGCCGCTTAAGCAAGGCAATAAATTTGCTAAGCCGTGGATAGGCCCGTTTACCGTACTGAAACAGGTGACAGATGTGGACTACCGGATCCGGAGGGATTCCGATCCGGACAGGGTTCTGGTTGTCCATATCGATAATCTGAAGAAGTACGAGGGCCCGCTTGTCATGGATCCGCTAATTCAAGATGCGGAACCGGATGATGCTCCCGTATGGGATCCGTCCGGTCAGCATCCGCGGACTCCGGACGAACGTGTGCGCCGTATGGTGGGCCTCCCGGACCTCTCTGACCCGTCAGATGATGGACTGGGTGGCTATCAGCCAGATGACGGCGATCCGCAGGTACCTCCACTCCCTCCAGTACCTGCGGATGACGGGCGGCCACGCCGGAAACCACGTGCGCCAGCCCGGTATGGGTGGGAATAACCTTCCGCCCATGCGGATGCGTCTGCGGTACCCGTCTGTCATACTATGGATGGGTTTTAGGTCGTTCCGTGAGAGTCCGCACGACTTACCTCCGCAGGTGGCTACTTTGTGGCCATCTTCGGAGTTGAGGTCCGCGGAGACTTTCATGTCGTAACGCCGCCGCTCCGCATCCGCCCTCCTGTAGTTTCTAGCGCCAGGGACGTGCGGATGGCCTGTCCATACCTTATGGACGGCTGTCCGGCGTATTCCGCACAACGGTTACGCTGGCCGGACGAATTTACTGATTCGGCCGGACGCCCCTGGTCCCGGGACAACCTCTTATATGGCCAGACTGAGGTTGGGATTTACGTCCGCTACGGGAGAAGCGTCTTCCCACGGATTTGGGGAACTGGCTCTGGACGCGGGGATAGTGTCCGCAGATGAGGACTGATGTCCGCGGTTCGTCCGCGTGACTCGTCCGGCGTCCGCGGCGCTTTAAGATGACGCACTTCGGTGTAGTTATCCCCCGTGAGCCACTACTGTAATTGCGGTTATAGTAGTTTAAGGTTTCTTACGGCAGGAAACCGACTATCCATTATGATAATGGAGCGGTTGTTAAGTCCGCGTGTGCGGACCAGCCGCGGCAGCGGGTGACGCTCGTTCTCGTCCGGATCGTACCTTACAATACGCGGTCCGGCCGGAATGACCGGAACCCCGGCCTCCTTCTAAGAAGGGGGTCGTATATTACATGCGCAACACTTGTGGTGGCTTCTAATTCCAATTTCATCTTCATTGGATAAGGGCAATACGCCGTACAATGGTAGACGTCCGGCCTGGACTCCGTCCGCGGGCAGCCCCGGACGTCCGCCGGCTATTGCTTTCACCATCTTTGGGCGCCTCTAGATTGGGCGCCGGTATGAAGGGTTCGCCCCCTAACCAGTGCGGTTATGGACCATGCCGGCTCCGCGTCTAAATCTATTGGCTCCGCGCTCCGGTAGTCGTTTGAGGAGGCTCTGGGCTGGACCGGGCACCGCTCCGCGGCCGGGCAGTACGTCGGGGATGCTAGTGGGCGCTTTGCAAACGCCCATAGGGCGCCCGATTGTCTGTCCGGACGTCATGGGTATGTCCGATCGCCCTGTAAGCGTGCCAGCGGCTATGGGGAGTGATTTTGTTTATTTTCCATCTCATTTATTATTTATGGGAGGATTATAAGCCACAAGTGTGTGCGTGTTTCCCGTGGAAATGCTATTCTTACTCATTTATCCCATATATGAGAAAGTTTAGAGATATATCTTTTCCCTGGTGCAATAGAGAGTAAGAAATCGGGAGATTTCTGCTTTCGCAAGAGGGGTGTAGGAGATTGTGTACATTGTATCGAAGGCTGTATGCCGTGATCTATGAAAAGCATGCAAGCGGTGGTGGATTTATTTTCATTGCTGCTTGAGCGGTGTTAAATTTTTATTTATCGCTGCTGATAGGGTGACATAATCGTAACACCCACAAGTAGTTTGGCTTTTTGATACATTGTATACAATCTTTAACCTGCGAGGGTGATTAACTTCACGTCATTGATCGCCAGTGCGAAAGCTATTGCTAATGACTGCTGTTAATTACTGTAGTATTTTAGCGGGTTCCCCCGGGATGGCTTGTGTACACAAGCCACCCGTATACATGGCATGAAAGGAGTCACCGGGGGGAGATGCGTGTATGGGAATGCGGGAATGTAAAACGTCCTTTTGTCTGTCGATCGGGTAGATGCAGTGAATAGACGTTTCCACGGGAACGCGTCATACGATGCGTGTGCAGTATAACTGCCAACACTTGATGCCTATAATCGATGTAATTCGACACCTTCTCGTCATTCAAGCGCTCGGCACTGGTGGAGACGGATCTGCGGATCTGACTCCCAGTGTTTAGAGCGATTAGAGCGCTTGACATGTCGGAAAGTAGCGACGGCTGGGGAGGTGATGAAGGGAGGGAAGAGGGGTCTCTTGAGCGCGGTAATTCGTACTCGAGACCCCAGTCTAGGCCCGAGGAGGATGACCGCGAGGACATCCCTCGGGGAGCCTATGTGGGTTCTGAGGAATCCAGCTCCAGCTCCGGTTCTTACTCAGGAACCGAGTCTGAGAGCGAGGTCGCGGAGGACCGCCCCGCAGAGAGTGACTCGGCCACGGCAGGCGCCGAGCTACTCCTAGATCCGTCGCCTTTTTCTCGTATGGAAGAGGTGATGGACTGCGGTGGTGCGGGACTTGCTAGTGTGGACATTGAGTTGCACCCGTCCTCGGAGATGCTTGCGTCTCTGGGCCCGGATGAGAGTACTCGTGCGGAAACCCGTCCGGATGGCCGTAGCCGTCCGGACACCGGTTCCGCCGAGAACTCCTCGGTGTCCGCACCTGCGGAGTCTGGTCCGCACGACCAGAAGGCCCCTGGGACTTGGGCGGAGCAGGTTGACGCGGCTGAGGAAGCCGCATCCCAAGCGCCGCCTCAGGAACAGGAGTCTGGCTCGAAGGAGACCGAGAACCGAGATGACGGGTTTACATCGCCCGTCTCTAGGCGTACTCGCCGTCGAGCCCGGGAGATTGCTCAAAAGCAGTGGAGAGCCCAGCAAGAGCTGGAAGCCGCTGAGCATGGGCAATCTGAGGCCGGATCCGACCCGGACCCGGCCTCCTCGCCTCCAAAGAAGAAGAAGAAGAAGCGGCCGCACCGGAAAAAGAAGTCCGGCGGCCCCTCGCCTCAAGCAGGATCGAAGTCCGGAGGACCTCAGCCACTGGCGCCTAAGCCGGGCGGCCAGAAAGGGTCCTCCGCCAAACCCGGAGTCGCCAAGACGCCTAATCCCTCGGGATCTGGTGCGGGCGGCGCCTCCGCGGGATCCGGCCCAGGCGCGGGAGGTTCCTGTAAGCGGGTGCCTATCAAGGCACCGAAAGGAACCTCCTCTTCTTCTTCCTCCGGTACCAAGAAACCTACCGGAGCTGCGGAGGTGGGGTCAAGTCCAGTGGACAGAGGGCGTCCCGTGCCGAAGGAGGGAGATCTTCGTTAAGAACTCCTCCGGAAGCGCGCGGAGCAAGACGGGGTCCACCTGTCTGACGCCGCACTGGAAGCGGGAGCGCGGGCCTTCGTTGCGCAGCAACGGAGGGCCGCGCCCCCACGCGGGAAGAGTGTGCCCCGACAAACCAGGTCGGAGAATCGTTCGGGGGCGGCCAAAAAGAAGAAACGGTCGTCCTCGGAGCAGCCCTCTATCCAGAGGCTGCGGGCCGAAATGGGCCCCGAACTCCCTGGAGTCCGTCAGGGACACATGTTCCTCCCGCGCTACGGCAGGGATCCGCAGGGACGCCGCACCGCGGCGGCCGGCGCGGCGGCCGACACGCCTTTCACACGGCCTCGTCCACTCACGGACGAGGAGCGTGTCGGGTTGCCGCCCGAGACAGAGGAGGGTGTAATATGCCAACTCTGTCCGAAATCCCTGGACGGGTATGAGGACCCGCACCGTGCGCTCAATCGGGATCATAGGTACCCTACCTACGACCACTTGAGTCGACACATTGCGGGGTACCACTACCCCTGGATGCAAATGTTCGTTTGCAAGAGGTGCTACTCCGGCACCCCTCAGCAACGATATTTCGCCAGTTTAGAGGCCCTAAATGATCACCGCTCGGGTGCACACCGCGGTGAGGGACTTCATCTCGTTGGAAATGAAGTGGGGCCTGTATTCAATTATGGATACATACCACCGAGGGTGGCGTCGTTCATGACTACGTCAGGGACGGCGAATCACCGGTTCTTTCACTGGGGTCCATGGCGCTTTGCACAGCGCATCATGGACGATGCCTGGAGGCAGTCTGGCGTTGTGTCCGCGGGCTCGAGCTACACCGCTCGCCTGACGGCTACAATGGGCCAGACCCCGGCGGAGTTCCAGGAGGCGGAAGCCGCCCGGACAGCAGCAGAGGCTGTCCGTGAACCGCCGGTGATCCAGGCCGGTGAAGAACGGCACCGGGTGACCATGATCGTGTCGGAGATGCCGCAGATCGCGGCCAAGACACGAGTGGCTACTCCTAAGCCGCGCCCCCAGCCAAAGACTCAGGGGAAGAGCTCGTCCGCCGGAAAGACTCCGGCCGGGACGACGCCCCTGCAGTCTCCGGGTGCGCTGACTCAGGAGGACTACCCGGGCTTGCTCGAGGTGACGGTACCCGCGGGTCCGTCTGAGGGACGGGTGGTGGCAGACACCTCCGCCTCCTCGAGTACCGCGTCGGCGGTCCCGCCAAGGACTCCACGCGTGACTCCCTCGGTTGCGAGCAGTAGCGGACGTGCGGTACCTCTCACGAGGTCGGCGTCCGCGTCCTCGTTGGTGGTTGAGGGGACGTCCGCAGGGTGGCAAAGCACCGCCTCCCTGGACTTGGACCCCCTCGACGCCACGGCGGACGTACGCCGGAGGCTCGGTCCCACGACCGCCAGCGTCTACGAGACTTTCCGCGAGTCTGTAGGCCAGGCGGTCGGCCATCGTCGCGATGGTATGGACCGGATCCCCGGTGATCCGGCGTTGGTGAACCTGCCGGTGCCTCGAGCCATTCGTGACTTGGGGTCCGCAGGTGTAGCCGCGTTGGTCCGCGCTCGGGAGGAGCACCCCTGGGATCACCCCCAGCGTGGTCGACTCACCCGAGCGGCGGAGTACCTTGTGGCGGAGATGGACAGCTCTCTGGATCGGTTCAGCCGGTGCCGCGCCGAGGCCTCCCGTGTCGCATGCGATCTCGCATACGACCAGGGCCTCATGGAAGGCACCCGGCGGAGCCTAGAGAGCTACCGGACTTTGTCGGCCGTCATTGAGCGGCGCGCGTTCGACCAGGGTCGGACCGCCGCTCTTGCCGAGCAGTCCGGGGCGTCCGCCCCCGCCCCAGAGGTGGCCGCACGGATGGAGCACCTGGAGGCTGAGAATGAGCAGCTACGGCGTCGTCTTGACGAAGCCGAGGCCGCTCGGACTCGCCTAATCCAGGGCGTCGATGACCCCGAGTCGTCCGCCCTGAACCAGGCGGCTCTCCGGCGCGCGGATGCTGCTTTGGAGCTGGCCATCTACCCATACCTAGTCCAGGTGTGGGGAGAACGGACGGCCGGTCCACAGCGCACCCGCGATACGGTGGAGATGTTCCGCGCCATAGCAGATCTCGGCGCGACATCTCTACCGGCCTCCGTTGTGATGGCTCCGTCAGGACCCGGATTGCAGGGCTCATCACAAAAGCCCGTGCAAGCTCCACCGGGCCTGCCTCATCCGCCCGTGCAAGCTCCACCGGGCCTGCCTCATCCGCCCGTGCAGCCGGCTTTCACTCTGCCGGCTCCGCTGCTTCCGCGGCGTAGGGACCCGTCACCGCCGCCCGACCCCAAGACAGGCGGCACGGATGAGGAGCCGATGACGACGGAGGAAGGCTAGGGTGCTAGCCTCGTCGCTGCACGTGTGCGGCGGCGTGCCGGAGTCGCTCCCGCGGCTCCGCCCTGCCTCAGACCCGTTCTGCGGATCTGAGGAGCCGGCCGGCAGGGCGGTCGGCAACATTTTAGAGGTACTATCACTTTTGATCACTCGGTGTGTCGTTTTACAAAATTTCTGAATTTAAAGTCTAACCTTAAAGATATTCCAAAGACTCGACACACCGTCCTTTTATAATGGATGACCTTTCAAGGTCATCACACGGTTTTAGACTACCTCGGTCAAAATTTTAGCTTGTTTATGAGGATTTATTCAAAATTGCAAAGCGCGTTATAGTTTACTCCATAAGTCCGGGGGTAGTTCCCCATTCTTCCAAAAGGGACTCTTAAAGTCCTAGTCTTTGCGCCGTGACTTCCGGGCGTTGCCATCGTGCCTTCTTCCGGCCCCCGCCATGCGAAGCCTTCGTCGGGTTTCGAGCATTTTGGGCGCGGGCGGAACATGTTGGGGACCAACATTGTAAGAAGGGGGTAATGTGGCGATTTTGCCCTAAGCACGCGGCAGGTGATTGTAAACATAAAAGCCATTTATGTGGCCTTTCTGTACTTGGCCTTGTTTTGACATGCTCCGTTCGAGCGTGCGTTGCCACGGCGACGTATTGTAATTTACGCTCCAGTAAACTATAACAATGGATCGATTTAACCTCGCGTGCGCCCTGCAGTTTCTGGTGTATTATATATACACTGGAAGCGACTCGTTCGAGGAGATTGTCCAAGATCGAGACTAGGACGCACACGAGGCTCGCCATGAGCTTTGTGTTCCCTGGGTCTGAGTAGTGGGCTCCTAGAGCCCTGGGGACGATTTCCGTGGGGAGGCCCGGGCTGGGAGAGACGAGTTGCTGACTCGGGGGCCTTCGGCCCTGTGGATCGCCAGCTCTCTCCCTTCCCGGGACATGTGACAGAGGCTCTGGCCAGCATGTCGGACTGTACGGGGTTCCGTCCCCGAGGCAGACCGCGGCTCGCCAGGCCCCGCCAGTTAACACCGTAGGGATGAACTAGTTTCTGAACGGTGTCCGTAGGCCTGGGAGTGTCGGGTGGGCTGTTACCTGGTTACCGTTAATGATGAAGTAGTTACCGTGTCCGCAGCGACCTCCGGTGAGCGGCCCTGCCGCGAGGATCCGGAATAGCGGATGCGCGTCCGCAAGGACTCGGATGAGAGAGGACTATCCTCGAGGATCCCGAAGAGCGGACGGTAGTCAATAACTTTACACAACCTTTCCTAATAACTGTATATGCACCATATACTATTGGGCACAACTTGAGAAATATTTTGTAGTGATATTGTTGCCATGGCAACTGGTAAACATGTGCAAATCGCATGTATTGTAGTTGCATATAAACATGTTTAGGCCTACTGTTCATAATTTGTTTAAAATTTGCCGTTATTTAGCTACTTTAGAAGTGTTAGGCAATCAGAAAGGTTTGTAGTCTTAAACGCAACCATATGGGGGATATATGCATTCCAGTTGCCATGACAACCAACACCAAGTTTATATAACGTTAGTGAAATTCATTCCAGATAACTGTAATATTGTTAGCCCGTCCCTGACCAGGAACAATATTCATATTTCTTTAACCAAGGAATTACTCGATTGTCCCAAGAGGACCCTCCCTAGCCCCCTCTCCCCCACCCCAGCCACTATCAACCTCACCCTACCTATTTTTCCGTTGCCATGGAAACTGCACATATATAAAATGAATATGTTTCAATATGAAATGCTGGCTACAAATATTTGAATAATATTCATAATTGTAATCAAGAGGCTACTCCGTAATGTGCCATGGTTCGAGAGAATATTATCCGACACCCATAGGCGTATGCATTTCTCCGTTGCCATGGAAACTGTACAAATATTAAATGGAATATATTTAATAATGACATGACGTTAAATAGATCAGTAATAATTGAGCAGTAATCACATTTTAAATCAATAAATCATTTTCATGTCTTGTGGCATGATTGAGAGAACAGCAATTCTAGCACCCCCCCCCCCCCCTCCAATTAATTTTAATTATGAAAAAATTAATCACAATTATTTTTAGTTTTAACTTTTTGAATATTTCTGTGAGAAAATTTTGCATTATTTCCATGATGTGTGGTCATTAATTTTTATTTGACCGCATAATATCAACTGATAGCAATTTCTGTCAGTATTTCAATCACCTATGTGAATTACCCTGGTATTGCCTTTATTGTCAAACCATGAAGAAAATATGTGAAAATTCTTTTTTAAATCATTCTCACATCTGTAAAAAAAAATCTATAAATTATTTAATTTCACCCAATAAGGTTTCAGTGATGCAACAGAATACACGACGTCACTTTAGTAATTTGTATGACCCCATATATTTAGTGTTGTATAAGACACGAGCACAACCAGGCATATTAGAAACTAGGTTTGAGAGTTTTTGAGCAGGAATATCTCGCCAACAGTCAAGTATTGCTTGGGTCAGTTCAGCTACATTTGTTGGGGGTGAGGGTGGGGGGGGGGGGGTCTTCAGCTTGTTCAGCGCCCGAAAGATTTCCGACCACAGGTTCTCGATCGGGTTCATATCCGGTGACATCGTAAGCCATGCCATGTGCTCCAGGTCCGCTTTCTGGAGGAGTTCGGTCACTCGTCGGGCTCGATGGGCTGGAACATTTTCTTCGAAGTCCAAATTTTTTTCACAGGGTGGATCTTTTTTGCCCCGAAACTGCCCAAGATGAATAGTAACGCGATTTGGTTTTTTTCCGACCCGTCAGAAAATCTAGATGAACGCCATGCACAGACCATCAACTCAAGGGCATGGAAACCTAACAAAGGAGTCTAAAAACTGATCAGACAGTTTTTGAGAGAATGGCCATCAAGGTTGAATATTGAGCATTACTCGATCATACTGGCCGCCATTTTAAAAAGCTCGATAACACAAAAAATACAAAATCCCTCCCTTTTGAAATATATTCAGGATATTTTTGTGCAAAATTTTCGAAAGATTTGACTGCAAACATTGAATATAAAAATGTTGACGGACGACGGATGTGAGATGGACGGACAAGGGACGCAACACCACAATAAGTTATCGGACCATAGGTCCAGTAACATAAAACTGCAAGTACAATTGTTCTGACGACAATCTTGGACTGAAGCTGCCTAATCTTGCTCCGGTATGTCCTGCATAATTTGAAGATTTCGGCCGAAATTGAGACCACAACAAGCTCCTGAACATCGGAACCCTTGTGGTCGAATTTTCTTTCAAGGGCGACTGAACCAAACTTCCAGTTTCTATCGAACATTTACATTTCCTATTGAACAAACGCCTTGACGGATATTCACTAATTTTATACGAGTGACGAAAATGTTGGCGTATTAAAAACAATAATACTAAACCAGGCAATAACGCGGGTCCACAGATGCGAGAAAAAACAATAACGCGGACTCTGCAAAAAAGATGTGTACAATGTATTGTGTTTAAACGCCACAATTGTTCTATAAAATTGTACTCGACTGTATGGCAGCTCTCCATTAGTCATGTCAAAACATTTTCTCTGTGGACTATAATGCGAAATTACGTCGTATATTCACAGACCTCCATTCAAAGGCAACAAATCTTACACACATCACAAAGGTACATAGGGATACAATTATGCATTTTGGGGAAATTTTTTTGAATAGATTTTGCGATAATGGCTGCCGAAGAACAAAATCATAATTTTTTTACGAATAAAGTTCGTTTTGACATTCCAAGGTCATTGAAGGTCAAATTCAATGTCACCATTTAAACCACAATATACGATTTCCCATTTGAATGTGCCAATACTTAGGCTTTATCTTGAAGTGTTCTGGGAGTTTACTCCGCAAAGCTCCCATTATGAAGGGAAAATTGCATGAAATTTGGAAAATTGCACGAACTTTTCCAAAAAAAAATTTCAAGGGCCAAAAAATTTTTTGTTTTTGCTGGAAATGGCTCAAAACGAATAGTCAATTGATTTGGGACAAAAAAACTGCATTTCAAGATGACAAAATTGGAGCCAGATCGAACTTTTCACCATTAGTTTTATTTTGACTCATAATATGTACCAAGCTTAGTTTGAAGTTGAAATTCAAAATAAAAGTTGACCAAAACTGCATTTCAAGATGACGAAATTGGAGCCAGATCAAACTTTTCACCATAAGTTATATTTTCACTCCTAATATGTACCAAACGTGGTTTCAAGTTGAAATTCAAAGTGAAAGTTGACCAAAACTGCATTTCAAGATGACGAAATTGGAGCCAGATCGAAGTTTTCAACATAAGTTATATTTTAACTGATAATATGTGCCAAGCTCGGTTTCAAATTGATATTCAAAATAAAAGTTGACCAAAACTGCATTTCAAGATGACGAAATTAGAGCCTGCCAGATCAAACTTTTCACCATAAGTTAAATTTTAACTCATAATTTGTGCCAAACTTGGTTTCAAGTTGAAATTCAAAGTAAAAGTCGACCAAAGCTGCATTTCAAGATGACGAAATAGGAGCCAGATTGAACATTTCACCATAAATTATGTTTTAATTCATATGTGCCAAAATTGTTTCAAGTTGAAATTCGAAGTATTACCTGGTTGAGCTCAACAATAAATGTTTCTCGTCTTAAATCATTTATTGTGGTCAATAAGAGATTTACTAGAAAAAATAATGTTAACTTATTTGGTTACAGCCATAAAATCTCTACCGGCCAGCACCTTGACCTTGTTGAGTCCAATAATAAATATTTCTTGTCTTAACTATTTTTATTGTGCCAATAATAGATTTAACTAAAATGATATCAATTTATTTGGTTACACCCAGAAATTTCTACTGGACAAAACTTTTTCCTTGTTCAGTTCAATACTAAATGTTTCTCGTCTTAATTATTTTATTGAGGTCAAAAATAGACTTAACTGGCAGAAATAATGTTAAATTATTTAGTTACAGCCATATAATCTGTACTGGACAGAGCCTTTACCTTGTTGAGCCCAATAATAAATATTTTTTGTCTTAACTATTTTTTATTGTGGTCCATAATAGACTTAACTAATAAAAATAATGTTGACTTATTCGGCTACACCCATTAAATCTGTACTGAACAACAACCTTTACCTTTTTAATTTAATTTAATATATATCTTATACATATAGCGCTCAACTTGTACATCAGTATTCTGTGGCGCTGAACAATGTGATACAGATTATTACATATTTGGTTAAAAACATGATTATCAACGACATTTACAAGTACTGGGAGAAGGCCTGTTCGAAAAGATAAGTCTTTAATTGTTTCCTGAAACTGGTCAAGTTCGTTATTGTACGCAAATTGTCTGGCAAATTGTTCCACTGTTTGGGCCCAAACACGCTGAAGCTCCTTGTTGAGCTTAATAATAAATGTTTCTCATCATAACTATTGTTATTGTGGTCAATAATAAACCTAACTAGTAAAACTAACGTTAACTTATTCGATAATATTGTTCTGTTTTCACCAAAAACATTAGTTCACTATTCTGAACAAGAATCCAGTGCCATTTGCTTTCATAGTACAGGGTATTGGAGTGATTACAGGCGTCAAAGTGGGTATTTTAATGGCCGTAATAAGTTAGGCCGTTAACTAATTAATATTTACTTGATCATTCTGAAAAACAATAGGTTTATTGTAACGGTCTTTCTCATCGAGCCTGTGTGATTTCATCATCATTCATCAAAAACTCCCACTCGTAGAGTTCTCACAAGCCATGTGTGTTAAACAGGCTAATTTTTTTGATCACAAAATGTGTCGTCAATTGCTATTGCAACCAAAATAAATCTGTGTCGCGCCCGTACCATATTATATGTTCGCATAAAAAATTATCAAAATCGGACTAGAAATGTGACCTGTAGAGCGCTCACAAGAAAGTGTCTGCGGCGGCGGCTGCGGCGGCGCGACGATCGCAAATCCGTAGTATCCGCCGACCTTCATTTGGGGGATACAATTATTTTAACTTTTTTCATATTGGAAATATATCCCATTTGCAATTTGTGTGGTTTCCATGGCAACGGAAGTGTAGTGGTGGGGAGAAAGGTGGGGGTGGGGCTAGATTTGCTGTTCTCTCAAACATGCCACAATAAAAAAAATAGTAAATTATCGAATAAAATTGTGATTATTGCTCAATTATTACTGATCCATTTAACGTCATTTCATTTTAAATATATTCCATTCATTATTTGTACAGTTTCCATGGCAACGGAAAAGTGTATTGGGTGGGGAGGGGCAGGGGAAGGGAGGGTTGAAAATTGCTGTTCTCTCCAACATGTCACAATACAAAAGGACAATTTATTAAAAAATCTTATCATTGCTCACTGATCCATCCAACGTCATTTCATTATTAAATATATTCTATTTAATATTTGTACAGATTCCATGGCAAGGGAGAAATGTATAGGCCTAAATAGGGGGGGGGGGTATTCTCTTGCACCATGGCACATTACAAAGGAGTAGCTTGATTACAATTATGAATATCATTCAAATATTCATAGCCAGCATTTCATATTGAAATATATTCATTTTATATATGTGCAGTTTCCATGGCAACGGAAAAAATATGTTGGGTGAGGTTGATAGTGGCTTGGGTGGGGGCTAGGGGGCTAGGGAGGGTCCTCTTTGGACAATGGAGTAACTCCTTGGTCAAAGAAATATGAATATTGTTCCTGGTCAGGGACGGGCTAAGAATATTACAGTTTTCTGGAATGAATTTCACTAACGCTATATAACCTTGGTGTTGGTTGTCATGGCATCTGTGATGCATATAGCCCCCCCCCCCCCCAATATGGTTGTGTTTAATACTACAAACCTATCTGATTGCCTAACACTTTCTAAATAACAGCAAATTCTAAACAAATTATGAACAATAGGCCTAAACATGTTTATATGCAAGTACAATACATGCGATTTGCACCTGTTTACCGGTTGCCATGGCAACAATATCTCTACAAATATTTCTCAAGTTGTGCCCAATAATATGTGGTGCATATACAGTTATTAGGAAATGTTGTAATACATGTGTATGGGAAAACGATACAATTATGCTCTTTTTAGTGGTTTTACGGGATTTTCATTAAAATTCACTGTTGGTTGCCATGGCAACCACATATCTGAGTTAGTACTCGGAAATCCCTGTGTTATCATCCGGATTTCAAGACTAGAGATTCTTATGGTTCGAATGAGGCCAAAATCTTACGGTGGTACCGCAACTTTTTTTTCGGACCATTCAGCCCCCATTGCTGCACTACTATTTGGTGAACTTGACCTTAGACGACCTTGAAGGCTAAATCTCAAAATCTAGCCTGACCTGAAGTGTGTATATTGGCCTCTACAGACAAAATTCTGGTCGATACCGCTTATATGTTTGTATTATGAACATATATAAAGTCAAATGCAGCATACCTGATGGTGGCATTGAAGTTCACAAAGATGACCTTGATTGGAAAATTTCAAGGCCATATGTTACCTGCAATGCTTGAAACCAAAACTGTGCGGTAACCTATCTTAGTCCTTGTTTTTAATCACACAATGATAGGTTCGTATGAACGGCTAGACGGACGCCGGACAACATGGTATCACTGAAGGCTAAACTCAGCAGCCTTATGGCATAGTGGAGTTAAAAACTAAAAAAAAATAGCACAAAGGCTAAGAAAGGTTACCGGAAAAATGTTTAGTTTTAAAACAACTTTTTTCATCAAAATTACAACTTTTCTCATCAAAGTTGCTGTATTGCCCTTTCAAGGTTATTGAAGGTCAAATTTACGGTCGCCATTGAAACTATTTCTTGAATATTATCTCTTCAAAATGACCTTTTTTATTGAGTAACTGATCTGCATCCTAATACTGAAAAGAATATAGGGGGTCACCGTGCTCGATTCTTCTACATATTCGATCAAAATCATAAACATTTACCTAAAATGATACAAACTAGACGATTCGGTCGCCAACGACCGCGTGGGTGTATCCCCCTGTGGCCCTATCATCCCTGTTGCCCAAAATATGTTAATTGAAACAAAGTATCATACTGCCAGAGCAGTGTGTTTCATCGATAGCAGTATTGCGGACCTTAACAGTATTCCGGACCTTAAATATTTCTATTCCATGCGGTACGGTAACACTCATAACAACTAAAATATTCATTAACTTATTTTTTCTTACCAAATACTCTCCAGAAGCTGGTCACAGGAATGGATTGCGAAACCTTGCTCAATCCCCCAACATTATGGGTACAGCGATGAAATCTCTACTGAACAAAACATTTACCTTGTTGAGCGCAATAATAAATGTTTCATGTTTTAACTTTTATTGTGATCAATAATAGACTTAATTAGTAAAACTAATGTTAACTTATTCAGTTATAGCCATGAAATCTCTACTGGGTAGAATCTGTACCTTGTTGAACCCAATAATAAATGTTTCCTGTCTTAACTAATTTCATAATGGTCAATAATAGACTTAACTAGTAAAACTGATGTTAACCTATTCAGTTACAGCCATGAAATCTACTGGACAAGACCTCCACCTTGTTAAGCTCCATAATAAATGTTTTTTGTCTTAACTATTCTTTTTGTGGTCAATAATAGACTTAACTAGTGAAACTGATGTTAACTTATTCAGTTACAGCCATGAAATCTCTACTGGACAAGACCTCTACCTTGTTAAGCTCAATAATAAATTTTTTTTGTCTTAACTATTTTTATTGTGGTCAATAATAGACTTAACTAGTAAACCTAATATTAAATTATTCAGTTACTGCCATGAAATCTCTTCTGGACAAGACCTTCACCTTGTTGAGCTCAATAATAAATGTTTCTTGTCCTAACTATTTCTATTTTGGTCAATAATAGACTTAACTAGTAAAACTGATGTTAACTTATTCGGTAATATTGTTTTGTTTTCACCAAAACCATCAGTGCCATTCGCTTTCATAGTACCGGGTATTGGAGTGATCACAGACGTCAAAGTGGGTATTTCAATGATCGTAATAAGTTAGCCTGCTAACTAATTAATATTTACTTGATCATTCTGAAAAAGAATGGGTTTTGTGTGACGGTCTTTCTCATCGAGCCCGTGCGATTTCATCATCATTCATCGAAAACTCCCACCTGTAGGGCGTTCACAAGCCATGTGTGTTAAACAGGGTAATTTGAGCACAAAATGTGTCACCAATCGACCAATTTGGTTGCTATGGCAACCAAAATCGATTGGTGTCGGGATCTTACCATAAGACATGTCCCTATAAAATATTATCAAAATCGGTTCAGATTTGCAAGCTGTAGCGCGTTCACAAGAAAGTGTCTGCGGACGCGGCGGATGCGGCGCGACGATCGCAAATCCATAGTATCCGCCGAACTTTGTTCGGGGGATACAGATAGATATATAAGAAAATTTGCGTGTTTGAATGTTTACCGAATAAAACATGGTAATGGTAACGTTAACATGGTTAAAGAACAATGCAATGTCACATTGACTTTGGAAAAGGAAAAAAAAACAACACAAGAGATGCATGTTTTGGGCAGCAAAATTAAACTTATCAAGATTTTCGGACTCAAAATTAAGGCACTCGATGATGAGCCAGCTTCACGTGCTGAGTGCTGAGTACAGACCGATCTGTAGCCGAGAGCTCATCTCACATATAAGATTGCCTCAGGACTGTCAGGAATGTGCTTTAATTTGTAGTCCAATCATGTAGATGCCTATATTAAAATTAGTCTAAAGGCTAAGATTGGTTACCGGACAATTTTGGTTCGGCCATGGCAGTTAACAGACCTTGAGATTCACCAATCAAGGTCATCCATGTGGACATATGACCTTGAGATTTACCAATCAAGGTCATCTGTGTGAACTCCAATGTCACCATTACATGTGTGCTCATAATACAAAGATATCTGGGTGCAAGGCCAATCTACAAATTCCGTCTGAGATCAAGTTCAAGGTCATCATTAGTTGTGCCATATATGTCTTCTTATAATGCAAATATAAGCTCTATCTACAAGCATTTCATCCATGGAGGCAAATCTGGGCATTTTTCACCCCAAAATGGCTGTTTTGACCTTTCAAGGTCATCGAAGGTAAAATTCAAGGTCACCACACAAATCCCGAAAGAACAAAAAAAGTCCAAAAAATTTTTCAAAGGGTGAAAAATCTTTTGCCTAGAAATGGGCCAAAATGGACAGCAAGGTAATTTGGGAAAAGTTCACCAAAACTGCATTTCAAAATGACAAAATTGGAGCCAGATCAAACTTTTCACCATAAGTTAAATTTTAACTCATAATATGTGCCAAACATGGTTTCAAGTTGAAATTCTACGTAAAACTTGACCAAAACTGCAGTACAAGATGACGAAATTGGAGCCAGATCGAACTTTTCGCCACGAGTTATATTTCAACTCATAATATGTGCCAAACTTGGATTCAAGTTGAAGTTCAAACTAAAAGCTGACCAAAACTGCATTTCAAGATGACAAAATTGGAACCAGATCGAACATTTCACCATAAGTTATATTTTAACTGATAATATGTGCCAAACTTGGTTCCAAGTTGAAGTTCAAACTAAAAGTTGACCAAAACTGCTTTTCAAGATAACAAATTTGGGGCCAGATCGAACTTTTCACCATAAGTTATATTTTGACTCATAATATGTACCAAATGTGGTTCCAAGTTGAAACTCAAAGTAAAATTTGACCAAAACTGCATTTCAAGAAGACGAAATTGGAGCCAGATCGAACTTTTCACAATAAATTATATTTTAATTCATACTATGTGCCACACTTGGTTTGAAGTTGATATTCGAAGTAAAAGTTGACCAAAACTGCAGTTCAAGATGACGAAATTAGAGCCAAATTGATCTTTTCACCATAAGTTGTATTCTAACTCTCAAAATGTGCTAAACTTTGTTTCAAGTTGAAATTCAAACTAAAAGTTGACCAAAACTGCATTTCAAGATGACGAAATTGGGGCCAGATTGAACTTTTCACCATAAGTTATATTCTACCAAAATTGCATTTCAAGATGACAAAATTCAAGCCAGATCAATGTTTTCACAAAAAGCTCTACTTTTTCACCCCAAATATGTTCCAAATTAGGTTTGAATGTGAAATTCCTATCACCTGGTTGAGCTCAATGAATAAATGTTTTTCGTCTTGATTATATACTGTGGTCAATAATAGACTTAACTGGCAAAAAATAATGATACTTACTTGGTTACAGTCATAAAATCTCTACTGGACAGAACCTTTATCTTGTTGAGCCCATTAATAAATATTTCTTGTCCTAATTATTTTATTGTGGTCAGTAATAAACTTAACAAGTGAAAATAATGTTAACTTATTCGGTTACACCCAGAAATCTCTACTGCACAAAAACTTTACCTAGTTGAGCTCAATAATAAATGTTTCTCGTCTTAACTATTTTTATTGAGGTCAATAATATACTTAACTTGCAAGAATGATGTTAACTCATTTGGTTACAGTCATAAAATCTCTACTGGACAGAACCTTTACCTTGTTGAGCCCAAAAATAAAGATTTCTTGTTTTTAACTATTTTTATTGTGGTCGCTAATAGACTCAACTAGTAAAAATAATGTTAACTTATTCGGTTACACCATGAAATCTGTACTGGACAAAACCTTGACCTTGTTGAACTCAATAATAAATGTTTCTCGTCTTAACTATTTCTATTGAGGTCAATGATAGACTTAACTAGTAAAAATAATGTTAACTTATTCGGTTACACCCATGAAATCTGTACTGGACGAAACTTCGACATTGTTGAGCTCAATAATAAATATTTCTCATTCTAACTATTTTTATTGTGGTCAACAATAGACTTAACTAGTAAAACTAAAGTTAACCTATTCGATAATATTGTTCTGTTTTCACCAAAAACTTCAGTTCTCCATTCTGAACAAGAATCCAGTGCCATTCGCTCGTCTAAACTATTTTTATTGAGGTCAATAATAGACTTAACTTGCAAGAATAATGTTAACTCATTTGGTTACAGTCATAAAATCTCTACTGGACAGAACCTTTACCTTGTTGAGCCCAATAATAAAGATTTCTTGTTTTTAACTATTTTTATTGTGGTCACTAATAGACTCAACTAGTAAAAATAATGTTAACTTATTCGGCTACACCATGAAATCTGTACTGGACAAAACCTTGACCTTGTTGAGCTCAATAATAAATGTTTCTCGTCTTAACTATTTCTATTGAGGTCAATGATAGACTTAACTAGTAAAAATAATTTTAACTTATTCGGTTACAACATGAAATCTGTACTGGACAAAACCTTGACCTTGTTGAGCTCAATAATAAATGTTTCTCGTCTTAACTATTTTAATTGAGGTCAATAATAGACTTAACTAGTAAAATTAATGTTAACTTATTCGGTTACACCCATGAAATCTGTACTGGACGAAACTTTTACATTGTTGAGCTTAATAATAAATATTTCTCATCTTAACTATTTTTATTGTGGTCAATAATAGACTTAACTAGTAAAACTAAAGTTAACTTATTCGATAATACTGTTCTGTTTTCACCAAAAACATCAGTTCTCCATTCTGAACAAGAATCCAGTGCCATTCGCTTTCATAGTACAGGGTATTGGAGTTATCAAAGTGGGTATTTTACCGGTCGTAATAAGTTAGTCCATTAAATAATTAATATTTATTCGATCATTCTGAAAAACAATAGGTTTCGTGTGACGGTCTTTCTCATCAAGCCTGTGCGATTTCGGCATCATTCATCGGAAACTCCCCTTCGTAGAGCGTTCACAAGCCATGTGTGTGAAACAAGCTAATTTGAGCACAAAATGTATCGCAAATCGGCCAATTTGGTTGCTATGACAACCAAAATCGATTGGTGTCGGGATCTGACCATAAGACGTGTCTGTATGAAAAATTATTAGAATCGGTTAAGATTTGCAACCTGTAGAGCGTTTACAAGAAAATCTCTACGGCGGACGCGGCGGCGGCGCGACGGAGACAAATCCATAGTATCCGCCGAACTTCGTTCGGGGGATACAATTATGGCATTTTTGCACATTTTATTTGTTCATATTCACATCTTGCATCGTGTTTTCCATGCGAACGGATATGCTGACCCCATATTTTCTTTTCAGTTTTAGGATGCTGAACAGTTACTCTATAAAATATGTCATTTCGAAGCCCTAGATTATGTTGATACAGTTGTTAATTTTAAAATCTCTTTGACCCCCTCCCCTCACTGTTTGGAGCAGACTACCTTAAGCTCTATATTGAACTGCTCTAGGAGTTTACTCCATACAGCTCCCATTATGAAGGAAGAATAAGATCAAAGTTCAAATTCAAGGTCATAACAATATTCACCACATATCATTTCATATGTACACAATTGATTCCTGAGCCATAAAGTTGCTAACAAACAAGTATTAGCCAGTTTGTGCTCTGACCTTGAGAATAATGCCAAAGATCAAACTCGAGGTTATGAGAATACTGAAAACTCCATAATTTTTCGCGGCCATTATGATTCGCGATTTTCGCGTTTTCATTAAAAACGCGAAAATTTCTGGACGCGAATTTTTTTGACCAACCGCATTTTGATTCGCGAATATATATGATCACGGAATGTCAGTGGCCCAATTAGCATGGTTGAATTGGCTGTTAAATCAGAAATTGACTTTGCAATGTGTGTCGTATAAAACAGAAGAACAAATAATGTTGTTATTTAACATGACAAAATCAGTAGCCAATACCTCTGTAATGCGTTAGCAGTAATATTCATACTACAGAAATCGTGAAACTAAAAGGCCGCGAATATGTCCAAATCCTGAAAACGCGAAATTAAACGGCCGTGTAATTAAAGGGGTTTACAGTATTAAGTTTATATCAATTCCTATATGTACATAATCGATTCACAAACTGTAGAGTCAATAATCAGCAAGATATTAGTCATCATGTGCTCTGACTTTGAAAATAAGGTCAAGGTCAAGTTCAAGGTCATGACAATATTCAGCATATATCGTTTCCTATGTGTTCACAATTGATTCCTATTCTCTAATCTCAATATTTAGTGAGAGATCAGGAAAAATGTTTCCCATTATCAAGCATAGGAGAATTTAACATGGGGAAGTGCCATTTGGGACTCGTCGAAAAAATCAAAATGGATGCCACACGCAGACCAGCGATTCAATGGCAACGAAAATACCTCCTTCCTCGGAATATATTTAGGCATTTTTGTGCCAAATTTCAGAAAGATTTGATCGTATACTTTAAAAGTAAAAATGTAGATGGACGACGACGATGGACGCAACGCCACGGCATTAGGTTATCGGACCAAATGTCTGGTAACCTAAAAACACATCCTCTTGAATTATTTTTAGGCATCTTTTTCCAAATTCTGACAAAGAGTTGAACATGATTTTTAAAGTTAAAAATGTTCACGCCGAACGGACGGAATATGGCAGACGCAACACCACGCCAATGGGGTACCAAACCCAGACTTCAGCCACCGCTCCTGTTCACTTGGCCACACAGGCGGTTTATTAGTAGTGATGCTATTAAACAGCAACTAGACATAAAAGCCTATAGGCTTTGTGGCATCCCCCAAAATGTTCTTATCATTTCAAATGGTCATACAGGACTGAGAAAAAGGATACATAGGTCATTGTACAGGGTGTCCCAAAATAAAGGGTCACGTAGCTCATTGACATTATGTTCATAACTATCAAGATTTTTCTCATGCTTGCAATCGATTTGAATAGCATATGCTATACTAATGCCAATACACGTGAAATTGCTTTTGAAAATTGTATTTTAAATTGTAAAATCGCACATTAAGGGATTTTTGCAGAAATAACAATATGACCGTTTTTAGGTAAGACAATTCCAATCTGCTCAACCATGACCCAGATAAATACGATGGTTTTGAATATACCCAGTGATATGAGTCAATAAGCTGTTACATTGGCTCTTTACTTTACTGCTTCTCAGAGTATGTTTAAGGAACATTTACACAGTCTCTGTTTTGCCGAGGATCCACCCAGACGTGAGGGATATTTTGATAAAATTAATATACTTGTGGATCCATGCTATTCGATAGACTGGGTTGCTATGGCAACAGTTTACACCAAACTAGTCCTGTTTGGACATAAGTATGCCCGTTTTAGCATTTTCCACACTTTTTCCTCTCAAAGTGTTGAAAAAAACATCAAGTCAATGGGCATGAAGTGGTCAAGATACCCACTTTTCTACGTGAACCTTTTTTATGGGACACCCTGTATGTGGGTAAGCGTGAGAGCTCATCAGACAGTTTCTTACCAAAACTGCTTTCTATCATCTTGGCAACTTGGCCCACCAGACATTTGCCACCCAAAATGAATGGACAATTAACCAGTCAATATTATTCAGCGTACTAGTATATTTAATCAGGATGTTCGGGATATTTTTCAGGTGCTCCTGTCAAATATAAAATGCTAGTGACTAAAAAAATGCTGTGTCATCTTTGCCAATACAGCGGAATTTTCGCATTCATATTATAACCAAAGCCAAACATTTCCCAGCTAAGTAAAACAATGATGATTTGGTCATTGCATGTGAAATAAAGTTGAATGACAAAACATTCAAACAATACATGTTTGTACAATATAAATGCAGACAGGGCAAATCATTCCCCAAGAATGTTGTGTCATGTGTGTTGGCTTATTAACCAACTATTGTATTCTGTGGGATGGAACTTCATTCTTTTACCATGTACACACACTAGTAAACCAGGCTTTGGAGGGGGGAGTGAGGGATTATGCATGGATATGAGCCTAGGGTCATGTTGGACATGCTAGTTTTACTGCTGTATCACTTGTCAGGCATGACTGAGCAGGGCTGGCTGAGAGAGGCGGAGCCTATTCCTGTGCTGGACAGACTGGCTGATCTTGTAAGGCCTGACTGAGCAGGGCTGGCTGAGAGGGGCGGAGCCTATTGCTGTGCTGGACAGACTGGCTGATCTTGTAAGGCATTACTGTGTAGGGCTCTCATATACTGCACTGGATGAGAGGGCAGAGCCTAGCCTCATGCTGGACATGCAGGCTGCAGTCAGTGAATACAGTAGCATGGCTCAGTTTACAGTATTTCATCTGCATGGGCGCAGGCGAGGGGAAAATTAAGTCCAAAAAAAAAATACACCTAAACAAATTTTTTTCCCGTGGAAATTGCCTGAATCAAATTATGACATTGACAGGAATCTCCCGATTTTTTTTTCCAAAATGGCCGCTGGCGGCCATCTTGGATTACGGATCTCGACGAAAAACAATAGGGGTTAGTAGCAAAGTATTTCGGATGAGCTGTGAAAATTTCGGAAAGATAAATCAAGGCGTTCAAGAGTTATGATCCGGAAACCGAACGGCGGAAGAAAAAATAAAAAATAAAAATTAGGCCAAGGGCCAAAGATAGGTTACCGGACAATGTTTAATATTTTAGATGTTAGCCAGGTCACTGGTTGAATTCAAGGTCAAGAGAATATTCAGCATATATAACATCAAGCATATATCATGTCCACAGTTGATTGTAAATTAACAGTTAAGCTGTAAATTCAATAATCAGCGAGATATTAGCAATTTTGTGCTGTGGCCTTGAAAATGAAGGGGCAAAGGTCAAATTCAAGGTCATGTATATCATTTTCTATATCATGTCCACAATTGATTCCCAAGCCATACAGTCAATAGAGGAGCAAGGTATGAGCCAGTTTGTCCTTGGACCTTGAAAATGAGGTCAGAGGTCAAATTCAAGGTCTGAGAATATTCAGCATATATCATTTCCTACATGTCCACAATTGATTCCTAAGCTGTAAAATCGATAATAAGTGAGATATTAGCCATTTTGTCCTGTGACCTTGAAAATGAGGTCAAAGGTCAAATTCAAGGTCATCAGAATATTCAGCATATATCATTTCCTGTAAGTCCACAATTGATTCCTAAGCTGTAGAGTTGATAATAAGTGAGATATTAGCCATTTTGTCCTGTGACCTTGAAAATGAGGTCAAAGGTCAAATTCAAGGTCATGACAATAATCTGCATATATCATTTCCTATATGTTCATAACTGATTCCTAAGCTGTAAAGTCGATAACAAGCGAGATATTAGCCATTTTGTCCTATGACCTTGAAAAAGGGGTCAAAGGTCAAATTCAAGGTCATCAGAATATTCAGCATATATCATTTCCTATATGTCCACAATTGATTCCTAAGCTGTAGAGTCGATAATAAGCGAGATATCAGCCACTTTGTGCTCTGACCTTGAAATTGAGGTCAGAGGTCACATTCAAGGTCACGAGAATATTCAGCATATATCATTTCCTATATGTCCACAATTGATTCCTAGTCTCTAATCTCAATATTAAGTGAGATATTAGGCATAATGTGTCCCATTATAAAGCATAGGAGAATTTAACATGGGAAAGTCCCATTTGGGCAAAGTTTGGGCCAAAATGGGCCACTTCGAGCGATCAAGCGCAACAAAATTTATAGACATCATAGGAGTACATATGAGGAGTGTTATGTATCAAAAAGAAAAAAAGTTACTGAACAGATTTTGAGAAAATGGCCACCAAATTCCAAAATCAGGCATTTTTCGTCGAAAACGGCCGCCATTTTGAAAAAAAATACGAAAATCAAAAAACTAAAAAATACCTCCTTCTTGAATTATTTTTAATTATTTTTGTGCAAAATTTCAGAAGAATTTGCCTGTAAACAAAAAAGATAAAAATGTGGACGACGACGACGGACGACGACGGACGATGGACGACAGACGCAACACCATGCCAATAGGTTATCGGACCATAGGTCCGGTAACCTTAAAACAGACAAAAACATAAGGCCTCCTGATTTTCAATCGGGATGCCTAATAAGGACTCCCGATTTTCAATCGGGATGCCTAATTATAGCAGAAATACATGATTGGTCAGGTGAGTGTTTTCTGATGGTAGAATCACAATGTCACAGGTAAAACATGGTGCATGTAACTATGATCAAATATCACATCTAAAAGAATATCAGTATTGTACTATATAGATAATGAGGAGAAATCTTCGAAACAGGAATCACAGGTTTGGTGCTACTGTGGTTAATAGGGTCCTATAACCAAATCAATGCAGAAATATAGGTGACAGATATCAGTGATAGAGAAGAGGGTTAATCATGTATACATGTATGTGATCAAAAGTGTGATGAGTGACTGAGCACATAAAGCTTTTATACTGAGCAAGAAATTCAAATTGAATCTACTGTAAAACGACTAGTTTTGGCGGCTATTAAATTTGGCGGTTCTGAGCCCCACGTTATTTGGCTAAGATTTAATTTGGCAGTTTCAAAACCACATATATGTCATATCATATATCTAGTTAATTTGGCAGACGATTTGAATCGGCGGATTTTCCCTACCGCCAAATCTGCCGAATAAATCATCCGTATGTGAGCCCCACGTTTTTTGGCGGAGATATAATTTGGCAGCACATATATTTCTTATCATATATCTAGTTAATTTGGTGGACGATTTAATTCCGTGGTTGTTCCCTACCACCAAATGTGCCGAATAAATCATCTGCCAAAATTAGTCGTTTTATCATATACATTCTGTCAATACCAGCAACAAAATTGTTTCTCCTCATCACACCACTTCATATAGGCTGGCGCTCCTATAGGCACAAAATATGAACCTGAATTTCAGCCACTGAGGTTCCTGCGGTCATTCTTTTAATTTTAGGCCAGTTGACTACATTTACATGTAAGAACTATAAACCTACATGTATAAATACAAAATACATGTATCATCTACATAATCAAAATTACAAGAAAATCAACACAGACCAATATGCACAACACTTCTCATGGTAGTATTTGATTGAACGTCATAGAAGAAATCAGTCATACTCAGTTCTTCTCTAGACCAGAATAACATAAACACGACTTACACGAGATGTACAACATACCAGTACATGTTGTATATACAAAAAGACAACATATCACAGACTTGGAACAAAAAATCTCACCCATACTGGGTCATTTCATAGGGACTCCAACTGATATTTCTGAAGTCTTTGAACATTACTGGGCCAATCAGAAGCGAGGAGCTCAATAAGCTTCAACCGTTTTGTGCATAAGTTTGTATGATAAATGTGCACATAGGTAAGGTACATCACAATGATTGACATTTTGATATCCATATGGGCCCTGTGAAATGGTGAATTCAATCCCAATGGCAGAAGCACATCAAGCAATGAGTTTTAAGTAATGTACTTGTCAAAGATATCAGATGCAGGTACAACTTTGTTATGACAGCCCATTGACATCCGGCTTGAATTCAGTATAAGTGGGATTGACTTGGTTGAATACATGCTGTGATGGTGCATACTGTTGATCAGCCTGTACTGGTCGATTCCCCGAGTTTGGGCCTTCCAATGATCGGCTGAGATGTGGCTGTTCTGTCGCCACAAGTGGGGTGCTCTCACTGGCCTCACTCCCAAGACCACAGGCAGTGTCAGGGACAGCATACTTAGGCCGGGTCTCAGGTAGGTGTGAGGCTGCAGGGAGGGACTTCTCTGCTTGTTGATTGATCTTTTCTCCTTCATCCTCTGGGATGTTGGAGCTGGTAGTAGAAACAGATCCCGATAGTCCTCGCTGAGTGAGTGATTCTGTATTAGTTGCTTTGTCAACGGACACAGGTGCTCCATTAGATGGAACTGATGCAACATATGACTCGGCTGCTCTCGGATACGATACATTTGACAAACTTGTTTCAACAGACAACCCATTCACTCCAACATTTGGTCTACTCGACGATAAAGTTGCTCCCGCAGATGTTGCAGCTGGTATATCATTGTTCATGTTGTTTTCTTCGTCAACTACTCCAACCTCTTCAGAATGGGATCTTCTACCAGGACAGGAAAAAGTTATCTCTGCGGAAAACAAATAACACAGAATGGTAACTATCATTGAGTAACATATTGAGCCATCTCACACGTTTCATCTGTTTTGAACAGCGTTAAATAACATTAAACAATGTCATACATGTATGAAAAATACCTTTTTTACATTACCGGTAGCCTGTAAAAAACTGCTAAATTTTCAAATAATTTTCACATTTCCAAGAAGCATGATGAGACTCTTGGGCCTGTGATTTATTGCTGTGATGATTTCAAAACAGGACTGGTCAATTCCAACATCTCACAGCAAGCACAGCTGTCAAAACACCGAAACAATGGATCCATGATAACTATCTGAACATGTTGATCTACCACTGATAATCATCCGAATTGTCCAACCATCTGATAGAAGCAATTGATTTCAGTAGATGCATGTTTGATGTTCTCATGACTACACAGACTAGGATCTAATACTCATGCTACTAGTGTATGATCATGATGATAGGTTCAACTCAGGGATTAAACCCCGCCCTGGGTGTTCGACATTCAGGTTTTAGATATTTTTCAATTTTTTACGGGTTTTTTTTACAATTTTTTACGTTAATAAGTGGTGTTTTTTAAAAAATACCTTCTTTACAGTAAAAAACCCAACCCTGGTTTCGAAGACTCTGTTAGTGGCAAAACATTTACTGTTAGAAAAAACTTACTCAGCAATCCCTTCTGCCTAAGGATGAAGATCATCGGCACAAACAACACATTGATGCTCAGAAGAATGTAGAACAAAACTTTGTATGCATTTGTCTCTTGTTGATGTTCGTCTGGGACATTTGCAGGCTGACATTGCTCCGTAGAAGCGGTCTGTGGAGGCGATGGTGACTCAGAATGAAACTGACTGTACAAGTTTTCCAAACACTGCTTATGCACATACCCTGCAAGAAAACGGTTACGGGACTCATAAATTATGTGAAATCACTGACCATCACCGATCATCAGTGCGATATGATCGATAATAGGCTAGAAATGAGCACGTTGAAAAAAAGCCACAAGTGCATGTAAATTTAATATGAATTGATACACAATGCTCTCTACATAAAAAGTTAAATGTTCAAACAGTATATAATTATTCATAATGGTGCAACAATAGTGATAATATGACCAATGTCTTTTACTCACATGGACAATTGCTTTCACATTCGTTGCTGTCAGAGTGTTCACCATCACAAATCTCCCTACAATGCTGACAATTATCCAGTGGTCTATAAGTTGGTGAATGTCTTTTGCAGAATTGCTCTGGTAGTGTGCAGAATCTGTCTTCAATATTAGATGCTTGATCGTTGCATGGAGTAATTGTAGTTTGTGTTTCAGGTAGTGGACAAAAGAACTTGGAGCCATCTTGATTGTCTTGTGCTTCAGATATGTTGACACCAGCCACAACAAGTAACAAACTAACTTCCAAATATCTGTCAAACATACCCATGTTGACTCATGAGACTCACTGACACTTGTATTGACAAATGTGGTACAACAAAGCTCTCCTGTATGTCCTGGTCTCCACAGCTAATAATTATTCTCGTGGTTATGTTTTCCTTTCCAGAAATATATAGATTTAGATTGACAGATTCATTTCTTCAGAATTTTCAGACATTGATCAACTCCAGACATAGTCCTATTAATGTCCTCTCTGGGGATCACACGCATGCACGGCTATTGATGATATCAAACAAGAGATCTGACAGCTTAAATTGTTATATCAGTCTGCTTATGGACTATGCCCATGATGCCAGTCCTGCTGTGGTTTAGTTACATCGCAACCCTGGGTCAATGCCCCAGTTTCGTTGGAACTAGCTGTGGTTGTATTGTGGTTATGGTGGCTGTGGCAATCAAATTGTGGTTGTAGATATTGCATGGTTGTGGCGATCAAAGGTCAATCGTTACATCATCCCACGTAAATATCCGACAGTCAGGTGCAGGTAGGCCTACTGATCTGGGTAATCATAACCATGATCATAACAAACTGATGACATCAGCATGAACAGACATACAGAGTGACAATGCCATTGTTGACACAGTACTTAGTATCTTTGAACATTGTTGAAAAAATCGCGACTACTCGATCAGCTGTGATATTGTTCCAGTGTATGTCGGTGAAACCGAAACTCCGATGGCTGCGATACCTGTTCAGTGCACTGTCAGTGAGCCTAGGCCCTGAGGCTAGGCCCTATCTGTTTATCAGTTTATGAAGTCACTGATCGACTGATTAGGCCTACCAGATTGGAGATCTGCATATTACAGTACAGACTACAGTATTCTAGTGAGATCTCGAGTCTCCAGACATAGTGTAGACATACGACTGTCTCGAGCAGAAACATAGACACGTTCTTTTTCTAGGCCGAAAAAACAGATCGTCCGAAACTGCTAGGAACGGATGGAAACTCCAATGTTTCTACTCGCTAGGTGTCACTGCGCGTCACACGCGGGAGAAACAAGTACGCGTATCCAGCCGTACCCATGACCGTACCTACCGGGAACCCCCGTAAATAAGCCCTCCCGATAATTGGCCCATGGGCGTATTAACGGAAGAGCTTTCCGAAAATACGCCCGGGGCGTATTTTTGGCATGTTCTCGTTCCATGGTAAAACCGAAAACGTTACTAATAAATACTTCTGTGGACGTAGATGCACCCAATACCGTTTTGCATTTCTCATGCGGTCTACTAATAAATAATACCGGTATGAGTTAACCGTTTTACCGAGGCCTACATATAATATATGAGTTTGACATCATATTTTATGGTATCATATTTTCTGAGAAACAAATTTCGCGATATTCTTTTTTACCAAAGCTGTATCGATAATAGTTTGTAAGCTGTAGTAATATTTTCCAAGCTGTGAAGAATGTAGGCCTGCATAACACATGTAAGTGCACAGTGCTACTGTTAACGATATAAAACAGCGCGGCCGAATAGATCCACTATATACTCAAAAAAATGTTCAAAAGTTTATTCCCAAAATACGCCCCCGGGCGTATTTTCGATTTCAATTTTATAGTTCTCTGAGGGCGATCTTCCGTAAATACGCCCGGGGCTTATTTACGGGGGTTCCCGGTATTACCTGACCTAAACCCATGTGCCCCATTCATCGAGCGCGCTCGATCACTGGGGCTTGCCACGATACGACCCTAGCCACTATACGTTAGTAGCTAGGGTCGTATCGTGGCAAACTGGGGCACCTGGGGTTTTTTTTTATCTAACCCTGGTCCACGGCTCAGTACTTATCTGGCATACTTAATGTACCATGGTGTCGAAACCAGCGCATATTAACGACTTTCTGTGGTTCTTTTTGTTATACACCTATTACCAAAAGTCTGGAATCACAAATATATGTGCACAGATATTAGATTGTTGTGTGTAAGTGTGAAGTATATGCTTATTTTTTACAATACTAACAAACAAATAATAATTTTTTTGATGTTTTGAAAGAATTCATGTGGTTGTAATCCATTATTTTGGAGAG
Organism: Terebella lapidaria; assembly: GCA_949152475.1. Lineage (NCBI taxonomy): Eukaryota > Metazoa > Annelida > Polychaeta > Terebellida > Terebellidae > Terebella > Terebella lapidaria. Next base: position 79,284,377 of record OX424555.1, read on the forward strand.
CAGATAAGTTCTCATTAGCTAGTGAAAAATTGTGCTTTTTAATGCGAAAACTGCTTTCACTGGTGCATATTGATATCCATCGACCACTAGTCATCAACGTTAGGGCTCCCACTGTTGCAATCTAGGGAGAATGGTTTCATATTCCTCAGAAGGATATTCATAAATTGTAATGTCCATATCCATTCAGATTCCAAGTCTGTCTTCATAGTGAAGGAGGACCGCCATGTTGAACATCACATTTGCGAGTTTGTCGTTTTATGCATTATCCTGATTACTGTTAGCTTCTAACAAATGCATTTGCTTAACTTTTATTATTAATAAATATCATTTTTCGCCTGTATGCTTGTCTCAAACATCTGTAGCAAGTATCTGAACCATATTTATTGTGTGTTATCGCAAAAGCATAATTATTTTAAAACCAGATAGAAGTGATTCCAGACTTTTGGTAATAGGTATATGTTCCATTTGTAAAAGGATAACTTACCTACAGATACCGAAAAATGATCATCATGTACTTTCATCACACACAACCTCTAGAAAGAATAGGCCTCTTTTCCACTTGATAATAATGATTTCTGACGATTGTTAGTAATGTCCAAATAAATTCTACTTATTAAATGTTCTAGAGAAATAATGTAGGCCCCTATTATCGATATATTCGATATGTAGGCCTACATGATGAATATTTCATATAGTCTTCACCAATACAGGCAAGATATAAATATAGACCTCTATGTTCTTTTGTCATGGGATGGTTGATATAGGCTATATTGGTGTTCACTGTTTTCATCGTGACGAAGTAAACATTTAAAAAATTTAACCCAGTCACTCAATACCGAGCATTTGTATTGCATAAATGTTACACTGTGCAATGGTATATGGCTGCTTTATGACGTTATGTAGCCTAAATAACAAATATTCTGTCCGAAATGACAGAGTGTAACTTGTAGCAAGTTAAAATTAGGTCATACCTTCCTGAAGTTAATTCACACTATTTTTTATGCATTTTTAGTGAAGCTTCAAATCGTATTGGAATGAAGTGTAAAGTTTCGTGACGGAAATAACATTATCTTCTTTTCTTGCAGATAATGCCGCTAACAGCTGCAGAGCAGGCCAAATATTGGCGAGAGAAACAAAAACTCACCAACGCTGATTCATATTATGCAAAGGCTCGTGCCCGTGTTGCACGAAATTTCAAACCAACAGAAGATATGCCAGCATCGGACCTGGAATTAGAGGGAAGCGTTCAGCTAGATATATGATAGCACTGAGGGCGTCACGAAAAAAAAAACGCACAAAAGATTCAGGGGATTGTGGCGAATCTATTCCAGTCACACCGTCATCGTGTGAACTTGCGTTTCACAAATGAAGCAGGACAGAAGATCGTGGAAAGGGTCGCACTCGGTATATGAGGGCTATGAATCTGATTTACAGATGGAGGTATTCTCTCCTTGTTCCAGTGGAAGTGAATGGAATCCTGCCACAGACACTCAGGACTTTAGCAGTGATACCGACTTCGGCAGTAGTACTAGCTACTAGCCATGATACTGCCACACGGTCGACTATGCCGAAAGTCAATCTGTGAAGAAAGAAATCATGCATTCGTATAAATCGTCAAGTCTCTCGATTGAAACGCCAATTAGCGAAGATCACAAAGCAAAAACACTGGCGGATTTAGGGGGGGGGGGTGCACCCGGCGCGCACCCCCCCCCCCCTATCGGGCCGTGAAAAAAAGAGAAAAAGAAAAGAAAAAAGAGAGAGAGAGCAAGAAGAAAAGAAAAAAAGAGAGAGCAAAAAGCTATAGAAAATGTGGGTATGCACCTATGTAACGAAATATGAGTGTAATTTTCCTTGTTTGATATTTTTGACCGGGGGGGGGGGGGGGGGGGGCGGAGGGAGGGGGGTAGAGCCCCACAATATATTTTCAACCAAAAAATCTGTGACTCAGAAATGTGTTAAGGTGCATTACAGCGTTACATAGGCCTAACATTCGTTGGTCAATAATTATGCAATTGAGTGTCATTAATCATAAGTTCTTCAAGTTATATGACATATGATATGTAAAGTGACAATGAGTAGTTTTGGGATAAATGAAATTAAATACCAGCAATATTCACATGCATGTGTGAAATGAAAAATACTCAATACAGCGTTACATAGGCCTAACATTCGTTGGTCAATAATTATGCAATTGAGTGTCATTAATCAGGAGTTCTTCAAGTTATATGACATATGATATGTAAAGTGACAATGAGTAGTTTTGGGATAAATAAATTTAAATACCAGCAATATTTACATGCATGTGTGGAATGAAAAATACTCAATCAGAGCCAGAGAGAGCTCAGAATCAACCACAGAACATGAAAAAAGCTCTGGCTTCTGGGGCCCTTGAGCGGGCCCCAGACCCCACGCCGTGTAATCTACCACCTATCCACCTCACTTCGCTCAGTCGCTTGACTCCTCTAACCAGCTTGCCACCCCCCCCCCCCACCCCCACCCTTCCAATAATAAATTTAGTCCGACACACTTGACTTCATACTGAAACTGTCATTGAATATACACAGGTGATATTTTTTATGTTATTTATTTGTTACAGACAGGGTTCTTTATAACTCTGGATATAATTCTGGATGTCGGCATAACTTGGAAGATAATTATATCTTATCTTTATTATTAAACGATTGACCATCACCATGTCTGGTGCATAAGAACCTTAGAATGGTACGACTATTAGACCTTCCTTTCTTTGAAAATCTATCCTTCATTTACAACAGAACTAAGCAGACTTCTAAAGTAAAATTCTACTTATTGATTTCACAAGGTACAGTTGTAAAATACACCTTAGAAACCATCTCAGAGACACTAAATTAAAAAAATATCTCGGGGGCGTATGGCGCCCCCAAACCCCCAGACCGCATAAGGCTTCACTCGCTAGTCAGTGATGTATCCTCCATTCACAACAAAAACAGACTCCTAAAGTGAAAATCTACTCAGTGATTTCACAAGGTACAGTTGTAAATACACCTTAGAAACCATATCAAGAGACAATAATTCCAAAAATTTATCGCCGGGCTTACGGCGCCCCCCAAACCCCCAGACCGCATAAGGCTTCGCTCGCTACGCTCGCTCACACTATTTCAAGATTTCGTACATTTAAGAAGAGCACCCCCCCCTATTCAAAAATCCTGGATCCGCCCCTGCAAAAAGAACCTGGAGAGGAGGGCATGGAGGGCCGAGAAGAAGCTGACACGCATCCAAATTACTACTAAGAACGAGCAGTTGTTTCAAAAGAAGCTTCCTTACCAACACCAATAAAAGAAGTGAATCGTACCTTGAGGGACGATGGCATGAGTCAACTTAAGGCCCCGCGTGTGAGGAAAGCTCTTATCATGCACAATGCAGTTATCGCAGATATAAACACCCTGTGTATGGAAGAGAGAAAGAAAATTCTGATTGGAAAGCACATCAAACCAATTCGACTCACCAAAAACCTCACAAGACACCTAAAAATGCAGCGACATGTTGTGAGGGAGAGAGCAGCCAAACCTAAGTTAACTCGTCGAGCAATGCTGAGATATTTTAGAAGACAGAACCTGGGCCTTTTGCCCCATTGAGTATGGGCGTTTTGCTTTACTAAAATTGTGTTCGTCTTCAGGGACATATTTGACAGAAAATTATTCACAAAGAACTCCACAAATCTACTTCAGCAGATTAAGTTAAAATTTACCCTACCAGTTACCATGCTAAATTCCAAATTTGTGATCTGTCATACAGATTCAAACATCACTATTCAGGCATCATTTCATCCGTATGCAGGGAAGCACTGTCCCTGTTTTTGCAATTGTGAATAAAATAATGTTCACATTATAATATCTAAGTTCAGAATAAATTGAATGAATTGAACCATTCATACCCATGAAGCAAACAAGACGTCAAGGCCTGAAGATGCCTTGGGGTATTTCGACTGAAATTCATAGGTAATATCTGTTTCGCTCTACAACGCATGGTTTCCGAGATATGGCCGAAAATGAAAAACGCCGACTCAGCAAGAAAAAAATTTGCCCCAGGGCCAGGTTCACCCAACATTCCCCTAAGACATGTTTATCTGGTGTCATGAGTCCGAAAATAACGTCCGTTTCGCTCAACGATGCAGATCCTGTGAGACCAATCTGTGCATTTTGGGCCGATATGGTCTCTCTATTGTTCACAAGAGTTCATAACACTATATGTTATGTATATAATATACAAGTATGGGCATGGCATTTCAAATTCATTTTAAAATTTACGCTAAAGTATTTTTTTTATCTGCAAAGGGGCAAAACGCCCACGGTGGGCGTTTTGCCTCAACCTGGTGGGCGTTTTGCCTCAACGGTAGGGTAAAACGCCCATCGATAAGCAAAACAATCTGAATGATCTACAGAAGTTGGTTTTTATTCTGAACGGTACTGTGCTAGTTCAAGTTGTGACGTACCATGAGTCGTGCATTGAGGTGTGGAGACGTTCCAACTTGGACAAATATTGGGAAAGATTAGAGGATTTCCCCCTTAGCATGGGCGCTTTGCCCGCCTCTACCCTACATGATGAATATTTCATATAGTCTTCACCAATACAGGCAAGATATAAATATAGACCTCTATGTTCTTTTGTCATGGGATGGTTGATATAGGCTATATTGGTGTTCACTGTTTTCATCGTGACGAAGTAAACATTTAACAAATTTAACCCAGTCACTCAATACCGAGCATTTGTATTGCATAAATGTTACACTGTGCAATGGTATATGGCTGCTTTATGACGTTATGTAGCCTAAATAACAAATATTCTGTCCGAAATGACAGAGTGTAACTTGTAGCAAGTTAAAATTAGGCCATACCTTCCTGAAGTTAATTCACACTATTTTTTATGCATTTTTAGTGAAGCTTCAAATCGTATTGGAATGAAGTGTAAAGTTTCGTGACGGAAATAACATTATCTTCTTTTCTTGCAGATAATGCCGCTAACAGCTGCAGAGCAGGCCAAATATTGGCGAGAGAAACAAAAACTCACCAACGCTGATTCATATTATGCAAAGGCTCGTGCCCGTGTTGCACGAAATTTCAAACCAGCAGAAGATATGCCAGCATCGGACCTGGAATTAGAGGGAAGCGTTCAGCTAGATATATGATAGCACTGAGGGCGTCACGAAAAAAAAAACGCACAAAAGATTCAGGGGATTGTGGCGAATCTATTCCAGTCACACCGTCATCGTGTGAACTTGCGTTTCACAAATGAAGCAGGACAGAAGATCGTGGAAAGGGTCGCACTCGGTATATGAGGGCTATGAATCTGATTTACAGATGGAGGTATTCTCTCCTTGTTCCAGTGGAAGTGAATGGAATCCTGCCACAGACACTCAGGACTTTAGCAGTGATACCGACTTCGGCAGTAGTACTAGCTACTAGCCATGATACTGCCACACGGTCGACTATGCCGAAAGTCAATCTGTGAAGAAAGAAATCATGCATTCGTATAAATCGTCAAGTCTCTTGATTGAAACGCCAATTAGCGAAGATCACAAAGCAAAAAGAACTTGGAGAGGAGGGCATGGAGGGCCGAGAAGAAGCTGACACGCATCCAAATTACTACTAAGAACGAGCAGTTGTTTCAAAAGAAGCTTCCTTACCAACACCAATAAAAGAAGTGAATCGTACCTTGAGGGACGATGGCATGGAAAGCTCTTATCATGCACAATGCAGTTATCGCAGATATAAACACCCTGTGTATGGAAGAGAGAAAGAAAATTCTGATTGGAAAGCACATCAAACGAATTCGACTCACCAAAAACCTCACAAGACACCTAAAAATGCAGCGACATGTTGTGAGGGAGAGAGCAGCCAAACCTAAGTTAACTCGTCGAGCAATGCTGAGATATTTTAGAAGACAGAAGTTGAGAGAATTCTACTTCTGCGAAGACAATTCAACTTGCCTTCCTGGGAAGCGCGATGTGGTGCGAGTAGGCTCAATGTACAGAATTTGTGGGGAGCATACATGTTAACAAGAAATATCTGACAGAAAATTCTAATTCAAAAGTCGGCCGAGCAACTTTCCACTGTCGTCACCCTGAGAATGTACATGAAGTTCATTACAACAATCGGAAGGTATGTTTATGCATACACCATCAAAACCTCGCACTGAAGCTGAGGGTTTTTAAGGGATTAAATCTTCCAATGACACTAGATGCATATATCAAGAATGTTAATCTGGAGAACTTGACGGAGAAGCTGGAAGACAATCTGAATGAAGACATTGGGAAATTCAAGCCTTGGAGGCGAGCAGAGGTGGAATTCAAAGGAAGTGTCATCAGACGAACCCAAATGGAGGACGCAGTGCTAGTGACAGATGACTTCATCACTCTCTTCGTCAATGACAACATTGCCATAAAGGCCCACGCCTCTCTGGTCACAGTCCAGTATGAAGAAGTCAAAGAACTAAAGTCCAAAATTCCGTGAAATCATGTGTCGGTGCAGATGGGTTTTGCGGAAAATCATACCACAGTTTATTAAGAAGAAGTTCAATCAGATCAAACCATTCCGGGCATCATGTCCCTCCACACAGTGATGCCGATCCGTCCTGGAGTAATTGCGACAAGAGCACATCTTGCTTTGCTGACTGCTGCTTTTCAAAGGAGGGCGTCTCCAGACCCACTTGCGCTGGATGGCAGGAGAAAGCCATAGTCTACACAATCAGATGATGACGTAACAATTTCCATGCTTCTTGGTGTCGTAGAATCATTCTCTGACAGTGTGATGGCAGTTGTCGAATCCGATGTTGTGTCGCCTTCGGTTGTCATCGACATGTCCATTGGTCTGTTCGTGACAGCAGTGTATGAAGGATCATGGTACCAAGGTGTGATCATTGATGTGGACAACGATGATGGTGAAATGGAAATCCATTTCATGGTTCCCTTTTCAACGTGATAAGCTCTACATCCCCAAGTCCGACGTACTGTGTAACATCCAGGAACCTGTTCCATCCGGCAAAAGGAAACGCATATTTCACCTCTCGTATGATGACCTGTCGGCTGTTTTCATACCAAGAGGTGTAAAAACTCTATAACAGACGTTTGTTTGCTGTTTTGCATTTCTTGACGTTAGAATGTGCATTATCTCGTACCTGTTAATGAGTATTATGCCTTTATCATGTTCAATTACTGGTATGCATGTTGGCAATCTCCGCTTTTTGTTTGCTGTTTTCCATGATATTTATATATCATGAGCTCAGATATGTAAAGCTGACCCTTGATACTACATCTTCACCAAGAACATGCCGTTTCATCCGTATCACACTTTTCCACTACTTATGCAATATAGAAGACCAAGCACCTTAACATATCTGGGTCATATCATTTTGTATGCTGCATGTTCCAAATAGTGTGTTGGCAACGATGTCATTCTATTCAAAGTTAATGTTTTGTTTTAAATTGAGATTATAAAAAAGATTCCTTACATACAACCCCTAGCAATTCTAGTCACTAGGGGAGCCTGTGCTCATAGCCTATTTAATGCAAATTGGAGTTACACTTTTTATGAGATTATTTTATGGGAGTCTTTTATATTTTCACTTTCTTCAACCAAATGATATGATATTCATGACATACAATTAAGTCCACACCAACTACGTTTGTATCAAAGAAATGGGTAACATAAAGAATTCAGGTAACTAAATAGGCCTACTAATTAATCTTCACACTGAACAAAATATGCTAAATTGAACTCACAAGTCTTTCCACACAGATGTGTGTGTATGTAATTAGCTTGTTTTCCCGTTGTGATGTCCTGAATGCTCAACATACTACTGAAAGCCTAGGTAAAAGCAAGACAGGTGCTCGAATTTATGAGTCACATTGAGTAACCCATTGAAAAAAAAACATTTTTTTTTCACAAAATTGTATTGCTTTCATTATTTATCGAGATATTGACGTTTTTTGTGGGTAATTTTGATCACATTTTCACCGTGAGCCCTCATTAGCTAGTATAAATAGTATTCGTGATGTCAAGTCAGGATATTTGTTTTAATTGATTCTGGTAAATTGTTTTTTTTTTCTGACGTTGATTCACATGGCAACGCAAATTTATTCAAGGAGTTGTTGCCATAAAAAATATATGACGATTGTGTGGAGGATGAACAACATAGCAGCCATAATTAGATGCAACCCATAGCAACCACGGTTACTAAGGCTTATCTCACATCCTGAAGGCGAAATTGGTTTTTAAAATGTTTTGTATGAACTTATAATATTAAATGAAAGTCAACAATGTTTTGACTTTTTCTAACCATATACTAGACCATTCGTGACATGCAAATCATAGATTGCCATCTTTTTTTTAAATTTTTACGATAGAAGTCTGAAATTCGGCGGAAAATTGACTCCCTGTATGTCAAGTAATATCAGCGAAAACGAGTGCAAACGAGTTAGAAAAATCACAGTATATAGTAGGGCTTCCTCTTTTGTGTTTGGAAAACAGGTCTCGAGACCATATTTATAGGCTTTAACGAATAATGGTAATGATACAACCATCCTGACTATACTTCGATGTCCTGCGTGATGTGACCTGGGCGAGTGGGCGTGGCCGTACGCGACTCATTGGTGTGACGTCATTTTCAGGTCAAGTCACATAGATCTAGGTCAGAGCACATACTGCACTGAAAACACAAATGAACTCGGAACTTGAAACAGCAACATCAGTGGGGTGAAAATAGCAATTGTGTTCACTACAAACTACAGAAATCTATCAAATTTCCGAGTAACATAATCATATTCGTCTGTAGTATAATCACGGAAACGAAAGGACCATGGATAAAACTATGAACGGTCACACGCATTGTGGAATGACATGCAGGTGCGCGCTGGAAAACGAACGAACTTCGCGATCGCGGAAAGTCGGTGTTTGTGTTCGGAGACAGCAGGAGAATCAACTCGTGTATTCACGACACGGCAAACAAAGTCATTATGTCTTTACCATGTTATTAACAGTGTTTCTGTTGCTATTACTGACGCCTTTCGGGGCATGTCAATCTCAGAATGGTACCCAGGTCCAACCCGAGGATGGGAGTATGGATGAAAGCAGAGGTCCATACAGTGACAGACCCATAGACAAAGCCATGGAGCCATTGTATATAATGACAAAAGGATTCCTGGACTTGATACAGCCAGTCGAGTCAGGATTTTTACTGGAAGAAGCAGATATCGTAGATGGTATGTATAGAACGAATTATTTAGGTTGACAATGAATGTTATGGGTATTATAGAGATATAGGTTGTGTATTAGTTGTTGTCGTAATTATTTTGTCAAATACATGTGCTACAAACAGTGAGGTAACGAAGACTCGAAATTTAAAAGTTATTTCTTGAATATTAAATAAATGACCTATTTAATAGAGTAACTGATCAGCATTCTAATACTGAAAAGAAAAAAGGGGGTCACCGTGCTTGTTTCTTCGACATATTCAGTCAAAAATCGCAAACATTAACCTAAAATGACATAAATTATAGCATTTTTGCAATTTTTTTTTGTCCATATTGACATCTTGCATCGTGTTTTCAATGCGAACGGATACGGTGACCCCTTATTTTCTTTTCCGTTTTAGGATGCTGATCAGTTACTCTACAAAATATGTCATTTTGAAGCTCTAGAATATGTTGATGCAGTTATTTATTTTAAAAAACTCTTTGACCCCCTTCCCCCTCACTCTTTGGAGCGGACTACCTTAAAGGTTGGCAACTTATTACCACATCGTCTATGATACTGCATGAAAACACACACACCATTAAACCGAAAGTCGTTTGTCGAGTATACATCTGACACTAGTTGTACTGTAAACCCATCCCAAATTTGAGTACTGTTTAACAATGTTTAATGATTCTGGCCCAGTTATTTTTGCCAATTCAGTGCTGTTTTTGCATACCAATGGAGTCACTTTTGTTATCAGAGTATAATCAACGATTATTTACTGCCCTGGCTGCCCAGACTACATATTCGTAATGATGAAATGTAAATTTCTGTTTATTATTACATGCATCCCTGAAAAGATGATAAATACCATTTCTTCGAAAATGTCCCAATACATAGAAAACTTTTGTCGTCTTGCCTACCTGATACAAAGTCTGACACACATTAGGCGAAAATTTTGTATTCATGGTCATCACGATTCCTTACACACACACACGAAACAGTTTTTACTCAAAGTGTTGAATGTGAAGAAAGTAAATGCTTTCTTTAGCATTAGATTCTCAGAGTGACAAGCCAGAAGACTATTCAATTTTTTTTTTGAAGTATGCCCACGGGTGAATTATGAGTGAGGGTGGCTTTGAAAATGAATCAGACACTCCACAGCACATGAACATGTATGTTAACAAATAGCGAGTGCATTGTGCCATACCTACAATAACTATCAGTGATATGAATACACCAGCATGTGATTATTCTCGGTATTAAAGTGTGGAATGTTTTATTCTACAGCACAGTCATTGCTATGTTTAGTCAATCTAAATTCAGTGATTTTGTATCTACAAATTGTCATGCTTAAGTAGTCGACTTCTTGGTGAGACTTTTTGGCCCAAAATATTTCTTTGTTATTATGATGAGTTGATATATTGACTCTGGATTGCTATTTTATATACACCAATTACCAGACAGTACCAGTGTAATTGTGTGACTTGGTGCTTTGAAGCTATACATTTACAAAACCGCCATCACTACATCTCTCATTATGTCCAGTTTTTATATAAAGCATATTTCCTGAATTGTTTTTCATCATTATAAATCCATTTCGAATTACCTTGGAAAACAAGTATTTTCTAAATGATCTTTCACAAATACACAATTGAGTTTTGTATTTCTAATGATGGGTAATGTTTTAATATTTTAAATGCAGACAGTCATTCTTACAAGACTAAGGAATATCCATAGGTATTAGGTAGTGATCATGGTGATATATGGCTGGGCACATGTTCCAAATTCAGGAGGTATTATGTTTTACTCTGGTGGGTGGGTGTATAAGAAACTGGGATCGAAACAATGAGAGTGATAATGCGCAGTAGAGTACACGCTTCTACAGACTTCTACAGTGTAACCTACACAACGATACAGTCATGGCCTTGAGAGTTTCGGTATTGACTAGTGTTTATCTCGACATGACCATGTACCATGCGTGCTTGCTATCATAGCATCTGCTTCTTGAACTTCTCCTTGAAATGATAAAATACAAATGGAACATTCACATTTCAATTGTACCGTACATTTTGTTTGGTATGTAAGGAGGAATATAAGGATGTTTATTCATCGGACATGGTTATTTGTAGCACATGAGCAGGCAATGCCAGGCATAGACACTTTCAACATTTATATATAAATTAGATTATAACTGTGTATGCAATCATTTCGTGTGTATGTAATTGTGGTTACTGGAACCGGTAGGCTTACACTGGTTATAATTGTAGCAGTATGTACAGTTTACGGTTCCGGTTCGTACTCAGTTGTCTTGATCGTGTTACCGACTCCACCCTGCTCCTACTCGGAACAACACACACGACTCTGACCTCACACGCACATGTACACACAATCCCCTGTCTGACAGCATCAAAGTATTAACTGATATCAACACTGGACCCACACCACTCACATGATTCAAGAATATTCAAATGTTTTACATGTACTAGTAGTGTGGTGTGTGGATGTGGAAACGTAATTCGGCCGTTGTAGGAGTTGGATGTTAATTATTTCAGATATTATACTTTGACAATGTATAGACAATGTGAAAGTTTTAGGGTTAGTGATACTTTCCTGTTCCCAGTTACACAGCATATGTCATACATGAGGCATGTTGATTTGACAACATAACATTTTAATTTGCTGATATACTTAGTACCTTGATTCTAAATACTACAAATCATTCATTCAGTTAGCTGATTGTTCAATTGATCGGGGAGCATCGATTATGTCTGGCCGCTATTGCATGTTTACAATCAATTCATTGCTACCACGGTTGTTTATCACACAGTGGACACTGGCAAGCAACTCCATGGACTACAGTTTATGCATCTTTATGTATTAGTCCTTACCATACAAGTACTTACTATTCATGCTATTTTACATCTATAGGTTAAATTACTGTACTGTTGAACATGATGAAAGGGGAAATACAGAGATAATGTTGGATACTGCTTAATTAGTATGCATGTAAATTCAAATTGTCAAGATAGACATGGTAAGATGATAATCAGGGAATATTTTGTGAGGTTTTATAAATTCATGCCTGTATGATGAGTCATAATGGTTATCCGTACAATTATCAGCCGCCCAAGAGGGCTCCCCTAGCTGACTCACAGTATGACTGTCACTTGGAAATACATTGATTTTACTACATAAACACCTGGTGTTCTCTCAATGTATCGTGATAATTCTGATCAGTGTAATTAATGTCAACATTACTACAGTACATAGTATAAACTAAAATGATGTCCATACCACCTTAAATTAACACATGGATGATGTTCATTCTTGTACCCAACGCTTGTCGAGAAAGCTACGACAAATATGCCAAACAAAATGTCATAGATATTGTATTTTTTTACATCCCACTCTGTTAACGGCTCGCAGCTAACGAGTAGTCATGTGGCTGCAAGCATTATAACTTCAGAAAAAGTTGTGAAGAAATTGGTCAATACATACCGGTATCTACATTCATTTTTCATATGTGCATCAGCATTCATGCGTATACATGTACATTTATCAAAATATTGATATCTATTTGATTCAATATTACATGTACGTAGTATACAAGATATCAGCAATATATGTAATACCGGTATTGTACACTTTATATTGATATGAGGTTAACAGTAGTATGTTGACTTTTAGAATTTTTTTTTTTTTTCGTGTCAGCGTGCAGTGTCGCGAGCTCTCCTTCGTCTACCAAATGTTGACTTTTAGAAGATAAAGTCAGCTTTCTTCACCACAAGATCTTGACTTGATAGTCTGTGGGATGTAATTGATGGTTTTATATCACAGAATCAATTAGCATTGTCCTGTGAATTATGCAGAGCCCTTGGGTGGACAGTGTTAGAGTTAAGTCACGACTTGGCAACCGCTGACATCTGTTCCGTTCAATACTTCACAATGTCATGATCTTGGGTACATCCAGATGATAGCAAATATGGTTTTGAGAGGATCTGACTGGATGGAATATTGAAGGGGGGGGGGGGGGGGGAGGGGGTGTAGGAATGTCATTGTGAGAGGGTAAAGCATAAAGGGAGAAGGATTAGTGGGTTCCACCTCAGGTGTTGCTGCGTTGAAATATTAGACCTAGGCAGGTCTGGAGATGAGTTCAGTAATATCACATGAGACAAATTTTGCCCAAACAGTCTGTCAGCAATGATCCTCTCAAATCAGTATTTAGTGCAAACCACTTCAGTATACATTGTGTGACCCACATAAGTGTTCATGGAAGAACATTCCTTGATGCATCCATCATATTGCGTATGTCTGTCAATTTTTGTCAAATATATATATAGATCTATATTGATCTTTAGGTACATGTAATTGAAGAATATCAGATTGCTTTGTATTTGTGATAACAATTTCAGTTATATGTCATGCACTTTATGTTCATCAGTCATGTCCCTATAATACCTGTAAATAAACAATTTCTTTCTGCATGCCCTTTCAGGATCTATATTGTACGTGTATAATTCTGATAATAGTGATAGTGTCTGGTGACTGACTTTATTGATGTGTGTTGACAGATGTCGCGGCGGGGGATTTTGACATGGTGCTGCGGTCTCTGGAGAACTGGCAACTGGTACGTAAAGCTACCGCACCGCACGCTTGTACAAGATATCTCTGGAGCTTTATGCTAATATTGCCATAGTTGGACTTCTTACAACTATCAACCCCTTTAATTGAAAGTTAGTCAAAGGGGACATGTTGTCATGTTCGCAAAATGTTTAATCTTGTCGTCGAAATGTATGGGAAGAAAAATTTGTTTTACAAAAATTTTTGTGTTTCAAATGAAAATGTGAAAAGCGTATACCAGTATTCTATTGTACAAAAAAAAATAAGGGGTTTACATTGTCAATTTATGAGTACATTGTACTACATCTTGTATTTATAGTCTGTTTTTGAGATAAAATATGGAAGGAAATAACAATTTGACTGTCCAGTGTAACTCAATTCTGTTTTATTGTGCCGGTAATATTTTTCTTGTACACGTAACCCAATGCTAGTATGTCACACAAATATATGTATACATTTACATGTACATTGTATATTAATTACAGTGGATGTATGTACATGTATTGTATGCCATTATGTTTTCTGATGACAGTGGATGACCCACTATCTGGGATTTGTGATATGTGCTTGTATCGGGATCATCTTCATCATCGTCATGCCGATAAGTGGACTATGCTTCTGCTGCTGTCGTTGCTGTGGTAACTGTGGCGCTAAGGGCGACATGGACGAAAAGAAAGGCGATCGTTGTCGGAGGGGCGTCTGTGGAGCCTTACTGGCTGTGTTTACTCTCATACTCATGTAAGAACTTGTGTGGTATAGCTGACTATTGGCCAATGTAACATGACTATTTACCAGTTGTCTATATAATTAAATACATGCATGATTTGTGTGCAATAACCTCGCCCCGCCCCCCCCCACCCCCATCTCACTCCCCATGGACCTGATCCCCAATGACACAATTATTAATGTGATATATTTCAACCTTGGTACTAAATAGCTTGTTCGTGTATGTTTAGGCCTATGGCTGGTAACATGACTTTATCATCCATCCAGATCATTGCATTTATGTCAATGTCTCTGAAGTGGTGATTACTTAATGCTACCTGTAAATACTAATTGTGATGATAACGGAAACACAACTTACTTTGTATTTCCTGCTTTCAATAGGACAGACACAGACATACCAAGCTTGGAATGTGGGACTTATACTATAGTAACTTCAAAAATTTACATCTATATGTGTCATAGATACTGTAGATACATGTATGTGACATTGTGTTTGCTCTGAATCTAACCAGTATTTCTGACTGAATCTGATAGCTGAATCTGAAGAGTAATTTTCCTTGCACAGCTTTCGTAGAAGTGCTCAAGAATAAGAAATATACACCGAAACACATCGAGGTGTTGATTTAGTTAAAACAGTTTGTACATGTTTTTGAAACTTGGCAGCTCTAATTCTGAACAACATGGGTGAAGAAATTATAAAAATATCAGGGTTTTTCTCAACTCAGCTTGTTAACATGGCTAGCTCTTCCATATAAAATATTGTGAATTTCGACCTTTAAAACAGACATTATCATGATTTCCCAGAAATGAGTACACATTGATAAAGTGTCAGTGATTTGACAGAGCTGATTATTTTGCTGGCCTGGGCACCTGGCCCTGTCCGTGTGACTGACGGTGTCTGATGAGGTGTAACACATTTCTGGCCACTTGCCATTGTTATACACCTGTACCATAATTGACTGCTTTGTGAATTAGTTTGGTCTGCTGTTGTTATGGTAACAAGATTCAGCAATGAGTCCGGTTCATGTATAATTAATATAATTGGATGACCAATAATGGTAATAACCATTACAGCTGGTACTCAAACTGTTCAGACGTGTTTTGAAAACATCTGTCACAAGAATTTTATCCTGCGAAAGAGCATCATTGTCATTTGTTGAGAGATGTATCACATAATTTGTCATATTAAATGAATCAGAAAATAATGACCCCAATCAAAAATAATTCTTGATTTTTGTTTTAGAAAAAATTAAAATTTGATATCAAATCTGTGCCAAATTCTATACAACACAAAATTAAATTTTTGAAAATACATACAACAAACAATGAAGTAAATCAATTTGAAGGTTACGTAAGGCAAAACTGAGCAACATTGCACAAAGGTATTAGAGAGTTGTCCACAGTGAGAATACAAAATAATTATGTCGTAAAAGACGGGTATTTTCCTTCATGATTATGACATGTGTAATCATGTTGTGTTAGATATACATGTAGAGAGTGATGCACTGAGTCCATGTTGTGCCTTGTGGTGTGTGTTATATTTTGTACCAGAAAATGACATATTACTTAGCTTTCCTGCTGATTATTCTACAAAAACTTTTTACTAAAACGTGTGCATACTCGTAGTTTCCTATAATGGCTGTAGTCTTTTGGGGACATGATAGTTGGCCGTCGATGGCCATATTTCCGAGCAAGAGATACATGATTGTATGAATAACTCTTGAGATTTTCAGGCAATTTCATATTAACAATTTTCAGTAGATCTAAGGTCTTTGCTGAATTGCCTAGATGTAAAGGGAGGTATCAAATCATAGTCAAAAATAAATGTACTGTGCTACTTTATATCTACAGTGCTGGAATGGTGTGTGGTTTTGTAACGAACGAGTTACTGCGTGAACAGACGACAAAAGACGAGCAACGTGCAATATTGAACACAGTGAACTTGGAGCTAGAGAGCCTGGACAACTACAAGGGCAGCACGATACAGGTGACAAATAGCTCGCCTCTGGCCCCGGCTTTAATATAGCAGGATATTTGTATGTCGTAACATCAATGTAATCACGGTGCGTGAATAATTTACTGCCAGCTTCTCTCTGGGCAACTGATGTAAACAATGTTGGCACAGGTTTTTGTGCCTCAGGCATTTACCGTTGTTTCCTGCGTAACACTGATTTATGAAATTTGACAGGCTTTCAAGACGGCTGTCATCGGGGCAATAGAAGAAACGGCGGACGATGTTATTGGCGACATCATTGGTAATACAAGGACTCCCTCCTGGTCATAATTCTTACAGGATAATAGGTGTACACACTGGTGTTCTGATACAAGAGTACCCACTGTTAGATTTCCGTCCCAACATTGTTTTTAATTACAATTGAACGATGTTCATATTAGGTTTTGCTGTTTTCATCACAATAGACTCTTCAAATTCTACATTGTACTTCCTGATGCTACTGGATGAAACCATGTTTTGTAGTGTGATTCTGGGGAGAGGACACACTTGAGGATCATTGGGAAAATTGGGCCATGTATTATCCCTGTTGATAACATTTACTTCCTCGTAATAATGTTACACATCCGTAAACCAAAATATTAGCAATGTATTGAACTGTGTAGTTTTACTATTACCGGTATCAATACTGAATAATAGATTGAGGTTGGAACAATTTGAATTTGTTGGAATTTCTAACCGTATTTGTTTTTCTATGATACTTAATATTCCTGTGTGTGTACATGTATACCAGTGTACATGTATGATATTTGCCTGTATGACAAGCCGTGTGTCTGATGTTTACAGGTGCTGCGGACATGGCTCGAGACAAGCTCGGTGAGATCACAGATTCCGTGGACGTGCTGGACGAGGCACTGACTCTTGCAGAAAGTAAGTTACTTACAGGTACAAAATCTCGTATGAAACAGAGTACAGGTGTCCTCATCGAGTAAGACCTACCCTTCTGCCGCATAGTTAAGGTCTTATTTGAGGGGAAGTCTTATTAGATGGGTTGATTTACATGTGAAATTGATCCTAACGCAACACAGAAATGTCTTTTATAGACTGATCTTATCTGAAGGGGACCACTGTATAGTGTTAGAAGAATTCAATCTAGACTAGATCTGAAAACTAAACCATAATATATGATTCTCAGTGTTTAACTAATAGTCACCTCTTTTCTCACCATAATGATTCTGGATATTTCTAATAAAAAGAATCCAATGTTTAACCTCTCTTTGACTATGGTTACAGCGACGGAGGAGATCAATGCGACCCTGACGACCGTGGAGCAGCTGACAGGACAGCTGGTGTCTGACCGACAGATTCTCGTGTCCAACATCTCCAGCGTACGAGGGGACATGGAGACCACACTGTCCGGCTGCTCTGGCAGCCCCACCTGTGATGATCTACTCACCCAGATCCAGAGTCTAGCCGCACAGGCTGACTTCACACAGGTGTGTTACTCCACCTCCTTATCCCTTTCTCATTGCTCGCCGTTTCTCCTCTTCATATACTGTACACTGTTCTGTCCATGCCTTTCCTATGTCATCAGAAATCAGTTTGAATTTTCTTTCATATTTTATTTGCACAACAGTTGGAATGACTTTTGCATAGTACACAACTTAGAAGAAATTTAGCTCTCTTCAAATGTATTATTTGCAGATTTTGTTCATTATAATTATGTAGGCATTAAAATGTGCTGTTATAATGTAGCTCACTTTCACCTGTAAAGAAATCTTGCATGTTTCTCTGTGTACATGTAACCTGACTATTATGTTGAATTTGTCACAAACCTATGACTGTCAGGACTTGAGGAGTGATGTGAGTGGTGATTAGGAATTGTTTGGTTGACTGCAGGATTCTTTCGTCATTTAAAAACGATTAAGAAAAATCCCTATCACTATTGTTTATGCTGGTGATGGATTTTTGTTAGGACTCTGTCAGCCGTATTGTGAATGGTGAAGTGTACAAGATGTCATTGCCGGAAATTTGTCCACCTTTTGCTTGTGGGGAACATTTATTCGGACAATGATTAAATGTTTTCTCTTACATTATGGAGAGAAAGATATGTGGGCATGTTGATTGTTGGGTTGAAACAATACGTGTGTGTATTGTCATGATGTGTGTGACATCCAGATACATACACTTCTCAAGAGCTGTGGTCATGTATTTGTTCACACTCTACATTAAACATACTCTCATTATACATATTAAATCACAAATGTATTGTTTGTTTCAAACACATGTAATGTTCCCCACCAAACCATTAGTAATGTCTAATATACAATAGACAATCAGACTGCTTGATTGTTGGTGATTATACATGAGATGTGATGGGACTAGATAAGGTGCATGGATTCCTGTGTCTGTCTGTGCATTGCTGTATAACTGGTGTGCTTGTTACATTGCGTATATGTAGTTGTGGTATGTGGCAATATATATACTCGACAGATTGATTTGTTATGTACATGAAAAAAAGAAACATTAGAATGTGAATTATAGATGTCCTAGTTTGAGTTTGCTATTTGAGTTTGGCTTGATTCATTTTGGCATTGGTGATAGCTAAAATTTGCTAGAATGTTGACATTCTGTAATCCCTTGACATTTTTGGAAGGTAGTCAGATATGGGGTACATGTTTGTATACTTCTGTCCAGAAAGGGAAGGCTGACTTTGTGCATGTGATTTAGACACAGTTTACGTACACCAACCGGTTCCTCCATGACTGACTATGACTGTTATGTTGGGTTCTGACAGGTGGATGATGTCGGTGATGAGCTGTCTGCTGTGAAGACGATTCTCGACAACGATCTGTCTAACCTCATACGTCAGGTATGTGCTGGAAGTGGTTCCTCTCCGAGTAATATGCTCACCAACCATTACATGGTATTGACAGTTTGTTGACATCAACTTGTTTCCATTACATGTACATGTATATTTGTTCATGTTTGGACCATTGACCACATCACAGATGTTTTGTTAGTTCATAGCTACATATATCTATGTGTTAAAATTTCAACATACACTTTTTGGAACTGTCTCATAAATTTGTCCTCTATATTGTTTGTTTAATGAAATCTTATCTTTTGAATTGCAGGGTTCTGTCGAGTTCCAAGAAATTGCTGATAAAGTCCAAGCTGATGTTCAGAATGAGCTTGATAGTAAGTGTGCTGGTCATGTGGTTGCGTTGTCACAAATAAGGCTCTGACTTCCAATCTCACTGCAGGTTGTCAGACTCTGACACCAGACTTCGTTCACTCCAATTCAGCCATCCTATTATGTATGTGGCCACTCACACAGTGTATTAAAGAAGGGTCGTGATCACAGGCTACAGCTTTCTCAGCATTGCTCTTGCTGAAACTGCCTTCACAAATCATTTAAAGGTGCCTACTGGTAGATCTTGCATTCCAATTTTGTACAAACTGGTCCTAGCTTTTCTCATTTTCTTTTTCAGTTACATACATTTATATATTACACCATTCTTTTCTATTTTCTCTCAAGCATTTTAACTACAATAAATCTTTTTGTTACCCTTATATTTTCCACATCTTTCACTCATAATATCTAGATTACATCACTAAGTTTATTTCTGGTAAGTCATAGTTGGTAGATATCATATTAGCATGAATTTTCCCACATTTTGAGTTCCCCACCACATGACATATTGTCAACAACAAAAAACCTTTCTTCATTATCTGGCTATTTGCTTTGCATGTGCTCTTATGATTGAAGCCCCAATTAAATTGATGTTGTCATCATGTTAATTATTTGTAGGAAAAGTGAATTAGATCTAGTCATATTTGCAAGTAAAATATTTACAGTTTGTTAATGCCCATTCTTGCAACTGTAGAGCAACCCACCTCACTGCACGAAGCACTGCAAGCAAGCAATGAATGTCATGCAGGGTATTATTCCTTGTACAACTACAAAGTACAATAAATGCAGTGAATGAATAGAATGCCGAGTATAATTCAATATCAACTTGATAGTCATATGTTCTATTGTCAATGCCTGCTACTTTACTAACCATTACCAGTACTCGAATTGTGGTGATAACTAACACTGAATCTAGGGATATTGATACAAATATCTGTAAAGCTCTTTATTGAGATATTCCGCATAATATTGTATATTGTGTACAATTACATGACACCTGTTGACTCTGATTCTTAACTCCGCAGATGCCAGTGAGGAGGTGGAGAGGATAAAAAATACCGTCACAGACGAAATCAACATTATCACAGAGGACCTTAATGAGGTGTGTTACTTTATGACTACCGTAATTATTCAATTACAAAATGTAGTTCGAACAGCTGAAAATATTAAATTTTGAAATGTTCGAATTATTAGATTCACGATAAAATCGTCCGTCGAAACGAAAAAAAAACCCAAACCCAGATTTATCATGGCAGATAGATACGCTGTAAATAGACTTCATGAATAATATGTCTACATCTGGCTGTGTATTTTCATTTGCTGTATTAGTTGTTTGTTATTTCAGATACACTTCAATGACACCCAAAAAGAGATAGCCTCATACCAAGATGATCTGGAGACTTACGGAAATTACAGGTACACGAAATCCTCTGGACATGGATCATTTTGTGCCAATTAGCAATATTCAAAAATAGTCAACGTCGCAATATCAGAAAGAAAATATTCAAATTTTTGCATGTACCAATTTGATCAGAACAAAACTGTTTGTTGTATGTGTTTAGGTACTACGCCGGTATCATTCTGTGCTGTATCCTGCTGCTGATTGTGCTGTTCTGCGTGCTGGGATTGTGTTTTGGCGGCTGTGGAGAATCGGCTGGAGACGACGCGGGGACATGTAACAGGGGCGTTGGGGCCACCATCCTCATGGTGTATGTATTGCTATGGATATACCGGTAGTCTGATTTTCCTGTAATTAAACAGCTTATTAGCAATACTGTATCCACATCGTAGTATTTTTGGTTGAAAACTGATGTCAATCTTATATAAAGACATCTGAAACACATAGTGTCAGAGATTTTCGAAGGCATCTTTTGCAATGAAGTTATAGAACACATAACACAATGTACATGGACATGAGCATTCTACATGTATTTAGTACATTGTTTCACCTGACAGTGGCGTGGCATTTTCGTTCCTGTTCGCCTGGGTCCTGATGATCATTGTGTTGCTCATCTTCCTCGGCGGCGGGCTTGTGTACACAGAAGTGTGTCGCTACGCCATCGATTTACCAAATGCACCAAGACCCATCCAAAACGTAAGTTACCACTTAAAATTTCAAGTTATCAAGGAACCATACTCAGAACTCTTATAAAAAAAATCATGATAAGTTTTCAAATATGTTCGGACTCGAGAATGTAAATTATTTGTGACGCTTAGAAATTATGATTGATGAGTTCGATAGTGATATGGATCTTCAGTGGATTGAATCATGTTTTCTAAATAAATTTTTGTCACTTTCAGACAATCAACACCTATATCAACAATCAAATCAAATCAAGTGGCCTAGATTTTGACCTTGAAATTACAAAAACAATACGGTAAGTACCTTTGTGCCAATCATATTATGTTCTGTTCTGTGAGCATCTGCTTCATGAATGTTTGAAACTGTCATGCAAATTTCATCCCACTTGTGTACTTTCAGAGATTGTGAGGACAACAAAGCCATATTCACGAGTCTGAATCTGTCTCAGATAGTCGACTTGTCAGAAGTATTGGATATCAATGTAAGAAGATTATGTGTTGTTCTCTCTCTCAGTTTTCTTGTGTAGCTGTACTGTAGTCTGAGAGTCAAACTGACACAAAGATGGAGATATGTGTTCTTCAGTATTGGTATATTTATGCATACCAATAAATCATGCTTGAAATTGAATATGTAACTCATAGGGACTCATACACATACATGTAGCAGTACAAACTTTGCGTTCTCCAGACATATGGCATCTCGGACACGATCAATGACATTGTGAATGACGTAAACGTGGACTTGTCCGGTGTGGTCATCTTCAGCAATAGGACACGCGGGGAACTCAACAGCTTGATTGCCTCAGGGCTGATCGACATTGACTTCAACAGCTACACCACGGAGGTCAGGGCCCATCACATGTGGCTAGAGTCGCGGGGTATATTGGAGATTTAGATTTGGGTGGCTCAAACAAATATCTCAGGAATGTGAATGAGATTGTGAATCTGAAATGTTAAATTCCGTGTTCAAATTCCTATAAACTTTTTGTGTAAATCTATGCGCATAAATTTGCTTTTACTTAAGATAAAAAATAATGTTCTGTTGTATGTGTACAGAAAAGCTACTTTCAGCATTGTGTCCTTTGCCCAAGGTTATTCAGATACAGTTGGATTTCATGTTGATATTTTGTTGACAGCTGCGCAAGCCCCTAGTGAGCCCGAGCCTGACTGAGCTGGCCACAGAACTTGATAGTGCAGCTAGTCAACTGGTACGTCTTCAAATCTTACAAATATAATTATATCCAATGTCAATGTGGATTCTACTATGATGTCTACTAAACTAAATGCCCTCGCCTAATTTTTTTTTGGCGGTGTCAGCATTTTTATTTCTGTGCTTTACACTGAAATTACTCCTAGGCATAGTCCTTGACATATAGTTTATATACGATTCACTAAGATACCAAATACATTTCACTGAATGCCGAGGGGATTTTTCCACCTCTAGGACGGCTCAGATCCAGCTACAGCAAACGACCTGCGAAATTACGCCGCGACCTTGCGCAGCATTCATGATAACGTGGTGACGCAGATGAGTACTCGTGCAGTATGTAACACTGGTCTCCAAGCTAAACCTTGTAACTTAATTTGTTAAATATGATTTTGCTGTGATGTGATTGATTGTTGGACTTGTTACTTTCACTTTCAGTCTGAATTGAGTGATGCCATAACCTCTCTCATGTCTGCGATCAACGGCCCACCTGTGAGTGAACTGTGACACAAAAACACATTTTACCAAAATAAGATTCATTGTAATCATGATAAGCATAATATACATGTGAATATGGATAATGTGAGTAATATCTGCCAATCTTGAGCCGAGAGATGAATATATACATATACATGATATAGCCAGTCTAGGAGCCTTAATGTTGTACATGGCTTACTTGTACACGTGTATAATATTATCTGTACAGGATCTGAACACGAAAGTCGAGGACCTGATCAGATCCCTGGATACAGCACAGAATACCATACAGCGGAATGGTTCTGCCTACATCAAACAGGTATGTACACTAGAGCAAGAGTATTCTATTGATAAAGATGTATCTGGCATTGACTTCCAACAGCCTGAAAACTTAAGTGGAGTCTAAACCTAAAAAAATGTACATGTACATCTAACAAGTACTTCAAAGTGTATGACGAACCATTAACTCATTCACTGCCGGCGACGAGTTATCTCGTCGCCCAAACGTCATGATCTGTGTGCCGGCGACGAGATATCTCGCCTGGGGGATTCCCCACATAGAAAAACCTGGTTTCGGTTTCGTTTATTAAATAGCTATTCCATTCGATAGGTGGCGCCTCTAGCACTGCCTAGCTGGCTTGTACTTCGTTTTTGTTGAAGAAAAAAAAAATTCAGACATATTTCTGACAATTACTGGTTGTTTTCCAAATTATTGAGTGAATTTTCATAAATTTTGAGTAATGCCCTATATATTGAGAACAGCATGTGAAAATAGCGTGAGCTGATACCTGGAATACTATTGTTGTTTTCAAGGAATCATTCTTATAATAAACTGATTATCAAAATTTGGTTGTGTTGTTATAGATCTTGTAATAAAAATAATGACATCTAAAATTGGAAATTTTTCATATTTTCTAAACAGGCCTTAGAACTCAAAAATTATTGTGGCAGTGAATGAGTTAAGATTACTGATTAAGTTTCTGTAAATAAATAGATACCAGGTAACTATTGATCACTGAAATTATACTGCAAAAAAAATACAGAAAATGTTTTCTCAAATTTTAATCTGTGAAATGTTTCAGTTTGTGCGAGAGATTGGAGATACAATTCTTGCAAAATTGAACACAGAAACAGTGCAACTTAGGCACAAGGTGATATGGGTTTGAATTTCTTGATTTGAATGTCCAGTATTTATTCTCACGTACACAAATGTGCAAAATTGATATTGCCATCCCAAAGGACTTTGAAGTATAAGTAGTGAATTCAGTTTTGTATTCTTTACTTAACATGCTTATTGATTGTTTACTGTCACCATGGTAACAGATTGAGAATGACATTGGCCGGTGTCGCCCTGTTGCCACCTCGGTCAACAACATCATCAGCGCTGGCTGTGTCACCGTTCTGGATCCCTTTGTGAGTAACAGTTCTGTCCTAAAATGTCCTTGACTCTAGGTATCATGATATGTACTGTGTTCATCTTAAGTTTATATCTTACCGGTAGATGTTCAATTATAATGTAAATTGATTTTCAGTGCATGAGTATTCGTATTATGTAGTTTGTCCAATATGTGCATATTGTCAAAGTTACTGCGATACGTATATGACTATTAATGCTATGTTTCTATGGTAACAATAATTGATGTTTTTGCAGAATGGGTTCTGGTTCTGTATCGCAATGTGTTTGGTCTTCCTGATACCAATCATCATTGTGTCCATATCGCTCGTCAGTCTGTATCGTAAAACAGATGAGTATTACGACGACAAGAGCTTCGATGATGTGTAAGTATTCACACTCTGACCCTCGAGTTAACGGTGGGGGAGAATTAAATTGCACTGTAAATATGGAGGAAAGGTTACTTTCACGGCTTACTTAAAAAAACGGGGATACATATATTTCTCTATTTAGTCGATACTAGACTAGTAGGAGAAAGATGTAATAAAAATATGGTTTTAGATTGTTGCACTTCAGGTAAATACAAATGTATGTTGATATTGTGTTTGTGCTATTCACAGTGAATACATATTTTTAAATGTTGAATATTTGTAAAGATTTGCAAACGAGGCCTACACCAGGTCTGTAAATGATACTACACATTTCTGAGGTAATTGTCTAACCAGGATTTAGAAGACCTGTGCCTGATGTGTTACAAAATGTTTGAAAAGATATTTTGTAACTGGTTGTTCCATCTCAGTATATCCAGGAGCTCTTGAAAATATACTACCGGTAGTATTTTGATCATGTTGATGGACGTGATGATGAAACGGGGTTCCATTTTGGTGGTACTTCTATTCTAAGTCTTGGTGCTCAATGTCTATCCAAGCAATTGTACTTTTCTTATTGCCCCATATAAGTATAAGTCAAAATTGAGCATCTTTATCATTTGACTACTAAATGAACACAGGAGGTTGCCCCTAGCCAGTAGTCATCGATATGTCATGAATTGAATCTACGAAGGTACAGTTAAGATCCACCGATAGCCTGTCTAGACTTGTACCCATGGTAACTTGTGCTTCATGCCTGCTGGGGGCATGCAGGATAACATTCAATAATCATACTAGTAGATTCTGTAGTAAGACTCACATTGCAATGTAATCACTACAGAGTGTGCGTGAAACATAGAGGCGAATTAGGGGGATGATTGGTGGAATAGCATGCAGACTTTCAACAGAGCTTACAAGGGATACATTCAGCACCCCCAAAAAACGTTTATCAACCTACATATTATATTCACGCAGTTGCTATACAAAATATCGAAATAGCTAAGATATGAACAATAAATCGAGAATCTTGTCTGAGATATTGAATTTGCTGAAAATCAAGTAAAACAATGTGAATCAGATTGGTGCGAATCATGAATTAATAGTTTATGATAGGAAAAGCCAATATCAATATCTCTCATGGATTAATTTTAACAGCATGCCCAAACTCTGTTGTAAATAGACATGGTAATAACTTGGGACAAGCTACGTATCCACATGACTTGGGTTGAGGTTTACAAATGTTTGCCAGTCTGTGGTGTTCATACAATTGACATGTAAATATCAGAATTAACACTTTGAAAATTAGACTTTTAAATTCATCCATAGTATCGATTACCAATAACATAACTTATAATTCAAAAGGAATTGAAGTTGTAAGATGAGATATCAGAGACTGGCAAATTGTTGTGTTATCAATATATTATCTACACGTAACATAATAATCCGCTTTAACTGTATTGTGTTGGGTTTATATTTTGTTGAGATTTTGTTTTGTTGCTATAGTTACAGCGTACAGGTAGACTGGCCGTACGAATCTCACACTAAACAACACCTACTGGCAGAGCAAACAAACACCGAGTAGTCATGGTAACGGCTCCCATGTTGCCATGGGAACTGCTCAGCTGAACCCTGAGCACAGTATGTAAGCTCCAGGCTACATTGCCATCAGTTTGCTTGCGGTGTCTGGACTCAGGGTCTGAGTTCACTGTAAATATCTGCTTCTCTCAAGCTTGAGTTTACTCCTCACAGAACTTTGGCGTATTTTCGATATTTCCAGTTTGATTGCTGACATTTGTACAGTTACACACAACTTATAGTGATTTGGCCTGTCGGTAGTTTGTATTTACCCAATGTTACAACTTGCACCGATACTTGATGTATATAAACCATTATAGTTTGTGTGGTTTCTGGAATTTGTCCCCGTGTATCATCTGTAGGTATAAGGTTTTTCCCGACATAAATGTATGGTATACAACAACATGCTGAAGCACGCAATTAAAGCAGTTCGTTGGATCTTTCATGAATGTTTTATATAAACATGAGGAACAAACTTTGTGCATTGTGATGCTTGTATGTCATGATACATGGACATTCCAACATACATAAAATTCTCAGTAACTCACATGAAACCCTCATGGAAATAATTGTAGTTTTGAGACATCAAACACCCAACTTCAACTGGTTCATGTGCACATCTGATTGTACATGTATACCACAATCTGACAGTCAATCATGCTTACCTGGTCATGCTTATTACCTGGCATAACTCATAGGTCATAGTGACTTGTCCAGAATCATACTTATCCAGGATATACAAAACAAGTTGTTGACATGTTAGCATAAGACGCGGGTCCTATGTATTTCTGATGATCGACAGCCATAGATCTACAATACATCTACCTGTCCCATGGTATAACCTAAGGTGTTTGTGTGACTCTGACAGGTGGTACTGAGGTGGTACTCAGGTGGTGGAGGCAGATCTACATGTACCAGACAGCTCCATGGTAATGGTTACCATAACAACCACCTCCTCTTGGATACTGACTTACTGTTGCAGATTGTGTCTTTGTTGGTTTATGCTGCCTGCGTTCATTAATGATTACTTTTATTTCATGTGGTTGAATTAACAGATTATTACTGTCATTATCATTTCTCTCCCATCTTTTGGTAACCATGGTAACTGACCTAATCGTAGCCGCCGCTATGAACCCTGCTTCTCGTTTCTTTCCTCCTGTCATAGGAACTATGACGCTTACAATGGGGTGTATCCGGGAGACAACATTCCCCTTGAAGAGTAAGTCTGGCTTCTTGTTACCACTCACTGCACGTGACAACGGGGACACATACATGCGATCACGGACACTACAGACTTCTAGTTTGTAAAAAAAAAATTGGCTCTTGAAAAGTGATGACTTTTGATCATAGTGATAGTGGTAGGAAGATGTGGTTGCATGTATTTGTTCACATTGTTATCGACACTTCTATGGATAATGTGCACCACCACAGTTGAGTCATATCAAATTTTAAATGAACAATGTATCAATCCTGATGTCTTTCAAATTTATATTCATACTAAAATATTAAAATATATTAACTGAAAGCATAACTGAAATCAAAGCTTGGCAATGAATCCTCTTGGCAATTTGATATTCACCTGTTCTCAGTTCTACCAGGATTTGATGTGACTCCATGAATAAGTTTCGTAATACCCTACATTAAATAGTTTTTGATGGCAATAGGGATATTATAGTGAGAACTAGGTTTTTGTGCACGTACAGTACTAACATTAATGTTTTCAAAGAAAAAGCAATATTCAGGGTTAATAAAACTGTTGAGTTGATGTGACATTTGCAGAATAATTTCCGTTGTACATTTGTTGTCAAAAATTAATAGGCATACACGCTATGTGTGAGTATCTAGACAATGTCTTGGTTATGTTACTTTAGAATCTTAAAAATCTATGGTATTTGCCCACAGTATACTACTTACTCTATAGATACACTCAATATTACTGGTAACATAGTGTAACATGAATTGACTGTGTTCTACTCCACATTTCTGCCGAGCTGTTTACTTACGTACATGACCTTGATGAATATGCATGAGGCAGTCCAGAATCTTTATACCAAGTGTCCATGTAACATGTACGTGCATGTTCTCGTTCCCTTGTTTCTTATGCATGTTACCGTTTGCTTTGTGACAGACGACGAAAGTACCATTTAGTTGGGTATGTCGGTATCACGGATCCAGTTTGAACACTGGATGTCAGCAATTCAATGTGGCCTACACGCTTACCCAATAAAGCTAGCTGTAGATAAACCTAACCGTGTCAGTGGCCGTGTTGATTCTGGCTCACATTGTAATCACTGCTGTGTAACAGTTTGCTGTTGTACGTATCATCACCTGTCCTCGGCACTGTTGATTATGTTGTCAATACAATCATATATGCAGTAGGAGTACATGTAGGCAAATTCTGCTGTAACATGCGTGCATGTATGATATGAAACCTAACAATAGCATTGCTTTATTAAAGCTTTGAGTGTCCAGGTACTGTAGTTTAGCACAAAATGTGTAGTTTGATACCCCAAAAAAGATTCACTTTTATGATTCACTGTAATATCATTGAAAAATTAGGTGACTACCGCTATGATGTGTTTGCACTTTGATGTTGTGTTTAGACATGATAGACATCATATTGTTTAGGCTGAAAGTGACTGGATATAAAAATTGGATGTCAAATGATTGCTATGAACTCAGTATCCAGCTGATATTGAACCTTTAAGTATTTTCAGGGACACAATAGCAATGTAAAATCATGGCAGATTTAAAATGGTATGAAAATGACGAGCGTGTACATCATTAGTGTGAATTGCTCATATTTATATTCTAGACATCTCACTTCGAAATATAATATTGGTCAAGGTAATTAGGGCATTTCGGCCCGAAATGCCCTTATGGTTTTGTCTGGGTTTTTTTTTTTTTTTTTTTTTTTTCTTCTTTTTTTTTACTTTCCGTCGTTTTGGTTTCCGATCAATAACTCGGGAACGCCTGAACGGATCTTGTCCAAATTTACACCACTGGTCAGAAATATTACATGGAAGACCCCTATTGTTTTGGAGGCGGCTCCGGGGTCCGTGAGGTCCGTGAGGATGAAATCAAGGTTGATTTTGAGACTTGGTTTCCGATCGATAACTCAAAAATTATTCATGCAATGGCAAGTATTCTCTGCATGGGAGTTCATATACCACCAAGGAAGAACCCTATTGATTTTGGGATCACTCCGTCGAACGACCTTTGACCTAGAGCTCGGAAGAATTTTTGCTGATTCATCCTTGAGGCTTTCTTGCATATCTCGGAAACGGTGTGTCGTAGAGCGAAACGGAGCTCAATTTCGGCCTCCTGGCACTAGACAAACTAGTCTAGGGGGTATCTTGGGTCGTAACGACCCCTGGTGTCGATTTTTTTTTTCACCGACTCGGCACTTCCTGTTTGGCCGTATCTCGGAAACGGTGCGTCGTAGAGCGAAACGGAGCTCAATTTCGGCCTCCTGGCACTAGACAAACTAGTCTAGTGTGTATCTTCGGTCGAGACGACCCCTGGTGTCGAATTTTTTTTTCGCCGACTCGGCACTTCCTGTTTGGCCGTATCTCGGAAACGGTGCGTCGTAGAGCGAAACGGAGCTCAATTTCGGCCTCCTGGCACTAGACAAACTAGTCTAGTGTGTATCTTCGGTCGAGACGACCCCTGGTGTCGATTTTTTTTTCGCCGACTCGGCACTTCCTGTTTGGCCGTATCTCGGAAACGGTGTGTCGTAGAGTGAAACGGAGCTCAATTTCGACCTTTTGGCACTAGACAAACTAGTCTAGTGTGTATCTGGGGTCAAGACGACCCCTGGTGTCGAATTCTTTTTTCGCCGACTCGGCACTTCCTGTTTGGCCGTATCTCGGAAACGGTACGTCGTAGAGCGAAACGGAGCTCAATTTCGGCCTTCTGGCACTAGACAAACTAGTCTAGTGGGTATTTTCGGTCGAGACGACCCCTAGTGTCGAATTTATTTTCGCCGACTCCACACTTCCTGTTTGGCCGTATCTCGGAAATGGTGCGTCGTAGAGCGAAACGAAGCTCAATTCCGGCCTCCTGGCACTAGACTAACTAGTCTAGAGGGTATCTTGCGTCGAGACGACTTCTGGTGTCGAATTTTTTTTTGCCGACTCAGCACTTCCTGTTTGCCATATCTCAGAAACGGTCCGTCGTAGAGCGAAACGCAAAAATGCCTAAGGACGGGGTATGTCACTTAAACTTTGACCACGAACAGATTCAGAGTCATTATGGTTCTACGCGGTCTCTTAGGTAAATGTTAGGTAGGAATAGAACTCACACGAAATGCCCCAAGGCATCTTCAGGCCTTGACGTCTAGTATTAATTTGAATACGGATGATGTTTTAGAGCAATGAGCGGTTAATTTGATCTTATTGGATCACTAGATAATAGATGAAATACATGTATAGACATTAGTTATGGTCATCATAGAGAAGAAAGTAGCAATGAGGTTGGGCTCAACTAGGTTTAGGGTTTGTTTTGTTTGTATTCATTGTGATTTTGGAGTCTTTCCTGTTCCAATAAAGATCCTTTCTGCATGATTGTATAAATTTGTAGGTATCAGTGACGATGTATTCATGGATCACACCAAGTGTTATACAGCACACCTGCACTAAATGCTGCACCATACCATGCACGGTCATCCCTTGTCCCATAGCGCTGTAGCCTCTCGGCACATCTATATGTTGAA
This sequence comes from Terebella lapidaria, assembly GCA_949152475.1. Taxonomy (NCBI): domain Eukaryota; kingdom Metazoa; phylum Annelida; class Polychaeta; order Terebellida; family Terebellidae; genus Terebella; species Terebella lapidaria. Next base: position 79,315,898 of record OX424555.1, read on the forward strand.
ATCCTGCACAAACTAACAAAATGAATGTACAAAAATCTTTCGCTAAACGTAACCAACTGACGATAATTTTTCCTTCTCTTCTCTTCCCCCTCGGTTTGTGTTTGCCCAACAGCATACAGTCAAGAAAGCTCGAGCGCATGGGTGCCAGAAGCGGGGTCTACAATGCCGGCTACCTGGCCGACGACTATCCATCCATGGTGGCACCCCACCGTACCCACACGCCCCCCAGCGGGTACCCGGGGGCCCCCTACCTCCCCCAGGGCCACCCCACAGGGACCGACTACCCGTCCCTGGCGTCCTCCACCCAGCCCCTGACCCCCCCTCACTATGACTACAAGTAAGCGAGTCCAGTGCCTCTCTCAGTGTGTGTAGTATGTGTCGGTCACTCGGTCGCTGTTGTATGTGGACCTGACTATGGAGCTCCACTTGGGCTCTAGTCAAGTCCTCAGTTGTCTATGTGTTAGGGTACATGTATGGAGTGGATTTTGTGTCTTAATGCACTTGTCACTTCATTGATGCATAGTTGTGGCCTGAAGGTTTAAATGTGTGTCGCTTTCTTCTATTCTGTAATCTGGATTGGAAACATAAATATTTATTCTCACTACATACATGTACATGCCACTAATCTGAAAAAAATTGAATTCTGCCCAATGCTGATGAGCTAGTTGTAGCTAACTTGCGTACACCTTGTGAATCAACCGCATATCATGTACCAGGGTATAACACATTCCCATAACAATCTCTACTAAATTCTGAATGTTTGAAACTTATACAGTAACATGAATTAATCCTCAGATCAGTGTATTATGCGTTTGTTTAAGTACAACTATTGGCTACTATGCTGATGAGAGGGAAGTTCAGGAAAAATTGCTTTTGCAACCTTTTTTTTTTATTTTTTTCAGTTTAAACATGTTAATAATGTTAACATAATCCTCATATGGCTTAGTGCAGGTAAAATAGTAAATGTAGCTTTCTGTGTTTGTGTGGATCTGACACATACAATTTAATATCATGTTATTCAAGTTTGATAACCACTAAATTATCATAAATGCTTTATGTGTTTACATACAAGTTTTATTGGAAGAAGATGAGAAGAAAGTTATTTTGCCATTGCGATACATGTAATGTCGATGTTTTGTAGCTGTTATTCTCACTAACAATATGTTAAAATTGTTGTTTGGTGGATGCTATGGGTTTGTATTTGTCGCTCCACCTCAGCAAAAATTTTATTGTGAATGTTGCAGATCCTAACTGATTCCCATCATATTTTGTCAGAAAATTATGGTGAGATTATAATCCTTTCCAAAGTCAGTCCCAATAGCACCCAAATGGCCTAATTGCAATCTAAAAAAATAATATCACTTTATATTAAAGTTCACACTCATTTACCACATGAAGTGTATTTTTACCGACACTATGGATATTTAATGTGGGAAACATTGAATTTTGGACTCAGAAGTGCTGCAGTAAAAATTCATGATGAAAAAATTGATTAGCATATTTAATTAGTACTGGTATTTACAATATTTACACCTGATCAGAATTGGCAACTGCATTCAAATTTAATGCTAGAAGACACTATTCGTGCAGAAAACAAATTTTGCTGATTAACATGGGGGATACACTTAGGTATGTACATGTAGTCAACAGCAAAAAAAGAGACTAGTTTACAAATTCTGAATAATTCAAATATATAGTGTTGTAACTAATGTTCATTTTACACAATCTGTGTTATATGTTCATATGGTTTATGTGCCACTGCATGTGTGTATATATTAGTATTTTTACATGTATGCAAAATATATTTAAGGGTTTCTTGCATAAACATAAACAGTGGGAACTTGTAAATAAACATTATTAAGATAAGTTTGTAATTTACTAAAAATAAATGCTGAATTATTGTCATTACCAGTGATAAAATACCTTATATTCAAGATATATTTAATATTTGATAAATGAAATGTTGATGTAAACTTCAAATTTCTTACTATATTAACAAATGTTTTATCATGATTATGTAAAGTATGATTAACTGGTTTGCTTTTCAAACTATCAAAATTATTTGCATGAAGTATCGGATATTTTGATGATATTGATGTGTATTTTGTTTGTTTATTTACAGCAGCCGCCCGCGTATGTACTAAATCGTGATAGTCAGCCTGCAGACAGCCTGATGACTTTGATGGAAATCCCCATGGGAAATCCCTGGCAGTATATCCACCTACATGTCCAAGAACCCGCAACTCTTTGTGATTTGTGAATAAATCTTTACTGTGTTTGTGATAATCACTATATTGTGTAGATATGATTATGTGGCTATAAGCTACATATGATGATTGTTAGGAAAATATCAGAAATGTAATGACAATTAGTGTAACCTTGCAGATGGATGCATACATTTTTTTGTATCATTTTTGACAAAGTCCCCTTTACAAATATTCACCGTGAATGAGCACTATGTATATCTTTTTTTTCTTCAAAAAAAATCAAAACATTGACGAGTAAAGAATCTTGCTAGATCTAGTTGAGAATTGAAATGTTGACATTGTATAGTTCATATAGGGTACATTTATAGGTTGTAGGTGTGATAAAGACAAAATTTGAACATATCTTTATGAGCTTGTATCTTGGTATGTGTGAGTGCATCAGTATTGCTCTGATACTGGTATTATAATTTTTATTCACAATATTTACGAAGATCATAATACCGTATTCAAGGGAACACCTCGAGTTCCCTTTCATTTCAAACATGACGTTTTGTAGTAGGTGATAACTTCTCCACATTGCTCTATGTTTAGTTTGGAGCTGGATATCAGTCCAGAAATTGTCATTATTATTGGTGAAAATGTAATTAAAACCCGTTCTCTGCTCTGTTGTAATATGTCTGTGACTGTGTGTGTTTTACATGTATCGCTACTGAATGAGCTCTGCTATGGTCGCTATGATGATAAGCGTTCAGAACACTCCTAATTACTGACTTCATGATTTCTGGATTGGACTCCTATACAGCCTATTCGTTCTTCCAAAGTATTTGATTCAACTGTGCTCCGGTTGTATACAACTGTAATGCAATCTGGGGCTATTGTTTAAAATTCGAGTGTTTTTCGCTTGAAATGTAAATGAAAAATTAAAAATGATGTTTTAGTAGATAGTTTTAGAATGTTCTTATATCTTGCCAGATTTTCGTTATTATTGTACAATTAAAGTGGATTGTTATATACCGGGTAGACATGATTGTGTTGTTTATCATTTTATATATTGTGATTCATGCCAAATATACAATGTATATCTGTGCAGAATTTTGACTGCAAAATGTTGTATGATTTCAGCCAAAAAGAAAGTCAGTTCATGGGACGTAGTTAGTCCCGCTATAGTTAGTCCCTTACAGATATTTTGTCCCTTGTTGATAGTTGTGTACACGTACACACATGTAGATATTTAAAGACTTGATTTATCTTTGAAGATTTATCTTCAAAATTAATATTACACAAGTACATAAAATGTACTGTCACATGTAGATGCCATATTTAGACTTTCAGTATATTTTGTATATTCAAGCTGATAACAAAGCATGATACAGAATGCATAAGAGTTGATGACATGATAATTGCAAGCTATGAGGACATCGTGGAAAGATAATCAACAAAAATTGAGGAACTTGTGATAATTGTATTCTTCATTTAATTTGCTTATTACATAACTCTACTTTCATATTACACTATATAGGCATAATTCATATTAAACAATACAGGCATAATTCAAAGCCAGTGCTTTGCTTGTTGATGGTGCAGATGAGCAATAGACTTGGATTCCTGATGTGTTCGTTTTTTCTCACAGGGAATGCAGGGGTATTCATGTTATATTGGATGTAACTGTACATAATGATGAAGATGATTGACCTTTGTTACATACATCAAGGTTATAGGATCATGACATGTGTCGACACGATGTTGGTGACTTTCCAAATGTATTCAATCAGATATCCAGTGTGATAAATAAAGTAGAATGTATATAACAAGATATACATGTATGACTGGACAGGTTTGCAATATTTTGTATGATTTATATTTACCGAATATTGCATGTGAGTGCGAGTATCTACTTGTATGTACAGATTCAATGGTTGATTTGGACTCAAGGTGTTTGTTGTAGGGTTTATGGGCCTCCCTAATATCTCCTATATACAATTTCATAATGAAATAAAGTGCCTTGATTTCCGAGCAATATTGAGATGTGTATATCCAGAATGGTGCCTATACATGTATGTTAGTAGAAGATCTACCTTCTCCTGTACAATGACCTGTATCAAGGGATGTGCTTCTCCAGGTATCTCCCATTGTGCTCTTTACCCTATCACAGGGACCAAAACAATAGTATTTATCAATAACTGGATTCTACGTGTTCAATGTCAAACAGCAAATGTAAATATGCTTTGTTGTGTTCTGCTGGATTTAAAGGATTACACATGTCATGTATATGTTTTATCTAGAGCTATATTGATTAGGTATTCTAGACTATGCATATTCAGCGATGCTTCATCAGGCTTTCACAATGTGAAATCGGGTTCCAATTGTTCTGTCAGTTGTGTGTGATAATCACTACATTTTGTTTCATAACATTTTGTTTCTGAATGATTATTCTGACATTATATTAGAGATTGTACGCATAACTCCTGTGACAAACAATGATAGCTACACGGGAAATGTATATTTTACAACTTCCATACAATGTATTCAAAAGCCAAATTTCAAATTGCACTCCAAGTATAGTTTTGTGACTGACGTGCAGTGTTTTATGCCATGTTGATGTGTTCCTTGGATCTGATGTATAAAAATGTCTCTTGTTTTCTACTCCGATATCAAAAACTGTGGCTTGGTCGCTAAAACAGAAAAGTTTTAAGTTTTGGAAAATGGCGCAATATTAAAAGTGTGTATATTGCATATTTACAAAATAAATATACATGTGTACATGTCTTGCTATATATGTATCTGTTTTGTTGTTACTATGGTTACCCAGCTACAGCACCGCACATACGGTGTATAGACGTATGTCGAAGCAATTACTTTTAGAGTAGAGTTCTATATACTGTGAAATTTTGACCCAAAAGCTTGGATATTGGTGGCATTTATAAGTCATACCTTGATTTCTGAGTCTTCCCTTCGATGTTCACTATGGAACATTTTGGCAAACTGGGATTTATTATTGATACTCGGATTGACCTAATAACTCGCCCACTGCCATGACAACATACATGAATAAATTTCACCTTGAAAGTGAATACATGTAGTTAGAACAAAATGATAAAAAAAATCTTGGTCTGGCAATGTAGTGTATGAATGAGAATGTTTGGTGAACCACATGGATGGACATTTGCTCCAATTTATATCCTATTAGAAACAAAGTTTGGTATTGAAAAGTCCTTGTAATGACACTGGTACTACTGTGACTGGAGAAAGTGATGAAACGACATATATGAACCTGTGTGAGAAAATTGAAAATATTTCACCATGAATACATACACGACCACTATTTCAAATGTAAATTTATTGACATTACACAAGCCCATTTACTCCACAAGATTGAACTAATCAATGAAATACAAGTATGACACAGTCATCATCTAAAAATGTATGAGTCATGTATAATTTGAATTGATGAATTAACATTACAAAACTAGTACTGATAAAGATATCTGCCTAAGCAAATAGGTAAACACACTTGTGATATATAATAGGGTGTTGATTCGAATGTAAGTTAATATAGAATATATGTACAAATAAATGCAATTTCCATGTTATCTGGAATCTAAATGCAACCGTGCATCATACAGTACTAAACTTTAGTTATCACTGTTTGTTCACACGACAACAGTCCTGTTTGCAGTAACTGCACAAAATCAAAGTTTTAGTTTCACACATGTAGACAACATAAATGTAATATAACAGAATAAATGAATCACATGAAATATACACTCATATATTATCTAAATGTGCCAGCATTTATTAATAATATATGTTTTTATTGCAAATCAAAGCAAAAAAATGACTAAAATGCAAACTGAACGATATCTGGATAAATAAACTAGAATAAACAATAACAAATAATCAGTATAACGAGGCTTCAACAAGACCAGGAGTAAATATAAATACCACACGGTAGACACAATCACAACATACAGGGTGTACCAAAGGGAAAGTCAAGACAAAAACCAGATTTTGAATATCTCACACAGGTACAGTGGATCCTGTGTTTTAAGACCATCTAGGACTCCTTAAATGAGATGTGGTCTCTCAGGGCAGGTTCATTCATATGGTGAAAGGCCATTTGAGACCAAGGAGAATGGTCTCTCAAACCAGAATGGTCTCTCACGACAGGTGGTCTTTAACAATAGTAGGTTATAACCTACATGTACCCTATTCAAATATATCCTAAACTACAAAGTAATGCCAAATTTCAAAGTGTGATTCTCGGAAGACACAAAATGACAAAAATGTTCAGAATCATCATCATCAACCTTATTGTAAATAATGGAGATTTTTTTCATTGCTTGTTATACTGGTATGTATACATGTATATATTTTAACAGAGGCTATTGAAGCCTGGATATGAAATGTAATATACTAGTACATATGTACTCAAATACAGGTGATAACGCTTGGCATGAAAACCATCTATCTGTACGTTGAAGGAAGAAGGATTGGCTGATAAATGAATAACCATGATGTGGGAATAATATTAGCATATTGAACTTATCTGCGTGTGTATATGAAGGTTGTACACAATCATTATCACATATACATTGTATATACATGTTACCATGGTAAATGATAAATATACCACTCATGTTATACAACAAAGCTACATGTACATCCGTAAGACATAGCCTGCAACAATGGGGCATGAGCAGAAAATCGCCTTTTCGCCAGCTGGCAGCACTGTTTTAGTGGTGAAATGACGTCATAACGTTATTTATTGTGACAATACCATGGAATTACTCCAAACATACGAAAATTTCGCGTCAAATGTCACGTGCATGGTTCACAACAGATGACATTCTGTGGTGATTTGGCGCCAAATTTACCACTATTACAATGCTGCCACCTATCGAATGAGCTTTGTCCATGCCCCATTACAATAAATTAGACCAGACATGTATATGTATACATTATATATGTATATATACATGATATATATACCTGTAAACATGTACTTGTACATTGGAGAGCAGTTTGACAACCGGAAACGAACACTCCTCTATGAGTATAGGGTATGAGTTTATACTCTGGTCTGTCTGTGTTTGAATGTATAATGACTTCTTACAGGTTCATCACACGTATGATATTTTGAAATGGAGAAGTATCCCCTATGATCGATGCCTGTACACATTAATGGTCCTGCATGATTACTACACTGAATGTCACATCTGATATGCCCAGCTACACACACTATACACGTATACAGACTGCAAGCACCATGGCACATTAATTCCTTTAGAAAACAAACTAACGTACAAGGATATGAATACACTTTTTGAAAGTAAAGTGATTCCTCTGAAGCTGAGGAAACATTAATGTCCCCTCCATGATTTTATAACCCAAATTTTATAATCACAGTCTCACTCCTAACCAATATAATTTTCTTCTGAATTTTTGGGCCTAATGTCAGTCTTCACACAAATAAATTGAGCTGGTTATATTTTGTCTTCATTAACTTACATTAGACAGTTTTTATATCGAGACAAAACAAACTGAGCACTGCTGATAAATACAAGCATTGTACCTACCAGTACACACATGTACAATAAACAGTAACAACACCGCACAGAAGCTGACAGGATTTTGGGGAATTTTTCAAAAAAGTTAGGGATCATTGTCATTGAAATTTCTTTGAAATTTATATGACATTTAAGCAATCATCTCTTCTGATTGTCAAGGTAAGATTACCCAAAAGGTTTATTATAAAGGTTGTGTGTGGCAATAAATATACAGGTACATGATGTATGCACAGAACAGCCGGTATTAAGTGTTCATAAATGGCAAATTTCAAATTTTAGATTTTGGAAGGTGAACATTTCAAAATGAGGCTGCTTTGGCATATACAACGCTATTGTATTCACAATTTTTTACGGAAAAATTTGTTGAGACATTTGTGGAAACATTATGACTAATTTATGGAGCCAATATTTACAGATGCTGTTCACTAAATCCACATTTACATGCTTCATGGTAATGGAAATGTAAAACTAAACCACAAAATATTTGAATCAATGCTACATGTACAATAATTGAGCAATATACCACAAATGCTACATGTATAGCCCAAAATATAAGTTGACTAAGTATATACCCTGCTGTGATGAAAATTTTGTTTTGTTTTTTGAGTCGATATATTGGACATACTTTCCCGAATATAATGTACATCAATATGATATATCAATAGGATATACATGTTCTTGTTGTAGTTTTTACATTTTGTTACTGTTCCATGCATTGAATGTGCCAACCATGCATTAAATTAGCAATCATCACTATCTTCCATTAGCTTGATAACATTGTATACCACTTGTGACATTGTACACATGCTAGTGTGATTGAAGAACGTGTGCATTATGATGGACTCGTATAACGTAACCAGTTGAAAGGTATTCAATGACACAAGGAATTCTGGCGTACATGATCATTGTGGTTACATGTAGGTCTCTATTCACTGATTCAAGTGCATGACTGTATACTCATGAATTCCACAAGCAGAACTTTTTTTCCACGAATACAAAATAGATTCTTCTGCAAAATTTTGTTTTAAAATTTATCTCAGCAAATCTGATCTAGCATTACGTAGGAGGGGATAGCAGCACCTCTATGTTGGCCCAGGCAATACTAGTGTTCAAAACATATTTATAATACAGTTTTGTTCATGACAATATTGAAATGCCTATTACGTTTGGCTGACTAGTTCATCTATTATCTTTCATGTATATTTTTTTCACATAGCATAATAATCACATTATGGCACAATATAATATGACTTGATACACACACGAAATGCACACCTTCAAATGAAGTGAAGTCTAAAAATGCTACATCTGTAACAAAAATACACTGGCCTTCACCAGAACAGTCCTAGTTTTATCTGTACAAATCAACAAAAATACACCAGCCTCTACCAGCTCCAAGAATGTCATACGCCGCCCGAGGGTCAATCAAACTCTGGCTTGAAGTGCAGGTAGTTGATGAGTCGGGGCGGCAAGGGTAGGTCAGGCAGGTATTTGACAGGGAAGTTCTGTACGATCACCGTACGACACATGTTCTGAAGGTTCAGTGCCGTCGGCAGCTTGTAAATCTGCACAAAGTGCTGGGTCGGCAAGTCAGTCAGGTTCATGACGACGGCCATGCGACTACCACAGGACGAGAACACGGGGGCGTAGTTGACTGGACACATGTGCTGCGTGCAAGTGTAGCGCTGATACTGGATGCAGTGCAGTGTCTCCGTTGTGTCCCCATTGAACACATAAATACTGCAGTTGATTGGTCGGTAGTTTCTTGTCTTCTTCTCGCGACAGAAGCAGGCCGTGTCGAGGATGTTGGCGATGATGAGAGAGCCGTCCTTGGTGAAGGACATCCCTCGCATATATGGGTAGAGGGCGCTGTGGGTGTCCGTCATCCTCTGGTTGGACTTGATGACGTGCCATCGGTCAACCTCCACCACACTCAGCGAATTGGTCTGGTGCGGCTCGAAGTTTGTGACGGCCATCCTGCGCCAGGTGAAGCGTGGGTCGAAGCAGAAATGGTTGAAGGTGTCGCCGACCTGGATCTCCGCAATCAGCTGCTTGGAGCGCATCTCGTAGAGACAGAACTTGTTCTTGTCCTGCACCATGCGGCCACGGCGCTGTTCTGTGCGGCTCTGTGTGACCTCGGGCATCCTGACGAGACACTTAGACTTGTCGGGGGAGATCTCTCCAGTCAGGTCCTCATTCAGGAACTCCAGCCACTGCTTGCCGAACACGCCCATGAACTTGTTGCTGCGCAGGTCCAGCAGTCCAAACTGGGACGTGGAGTTGCGAGAGAGGTGTAGTACCACGAGACTGTCGCTGAAACAGAGGACGCTCTTCACGTGGAAGTGGTTGATGGACGACATCTGGGCCGGAATGTGGTTGTACTCGAAGTGCTCGGCCATCTTGGCGAACTTGCTGCGCTTGCGGAAGCTGAAGAAGGACGAGCCCTTGGTGATGTTGATAATGCCCTGGCGACTCATACAGAAGTCCATGCTGCAGTCCTTGTGTATGACCCCATCACATGTCAGGACGGTCTCCAGGAAACCGGCCGCTTCTGCAAACCACAGATTTCACAGTCAAAATCTTACATTATCTATACCACATGTACATGTACTCCACTTTATTCAGCTTTAATAGTCTATTGTCATAAGGTTGATAATCCTCCCTTTCATCATGTTTACAGGTTTCGTTAGTGCATGGTTTTAACAATGTATCAACCACTGTATAAAAGAGGTGTCATTATCGTTTTTGAATAACTTCTCTTCCATTACCAAGAATCATGATATTGACTAAAACTCATTATATGAAACAGCTATGGGAGCAGGAAATTGAAACTCTCCTGTGGAGCTGTAACAAAATATACTCAATCTAGATCCCCATAACTACCATGGACCCCAGGCACAGACCAATCTAGACTTTCTAATCAGTCTCGGTACTGTATCATTCATTCTTTTCTGATGACCCGCCCACTATCCCCATGTTCCATACATATTTCACCCATGCATGGAAGCATCCAATTGTCTCTTCTTAGCAATGTTAAGTCTACCCATAACAATTCTAAGCCCCTGTGTTTTTCAATTTCCAAGCCTCACTAGAGCCCCTGTGACACACATCCCCCGCCGAGTGCTGACCTGCGTGGCCTTCCTTCCACTTGTCCAAGGTGACCTGGTGGAGCAGTGTCCAGGCCGTGGCGTTGGACTCCTTGCGACAGGAGTTGGGGAAGTCCACGGAGCCACTGGCGAAGCTCGGACAGCCGGAGCTGCCGGAACTCTTGCTCTCCTCGGCACCCATCCTAGCCTCTCAGCATGTCCCACCTTCTACGCACCTGCAAGTAATCAACACACACAATTGCATGCTTTTATTCAATCAGACCCAATGCACATTCCACATCTGGTTTGAAATGCCAACAATATCGGCATTTTTGGTATTTTTTTCCGTCTGTGGTAGTCAACAAGATGGAACAGCGGTGAGAATGCTGGCTCCTGTAGACAGCTGTGTCAAGCCCATTACATTCTTCCCTCTACATAAACATGCTCCGCTATTGTTTTATTCCACTGAAAGATTTTTCACGGCAATGAGTTTGAACAATATTGCTTCTGCGAATTACACTCCCGTGAGCTTTGTGAGCCAGTAGAGATTCCCTGGGTTCTACTCTGAATGTGCAAACGATCTGTTTAGAGCAATACTGCTGATAAAACAGCACTTGTTATGTTACATGTGGTGTGTTGGAGCTAGGGAACTCATTTCAGCTTGGGTAATGATAATCGCCTCTAGGGGGAAACTGGGATACAGCCCACACAATGTTAAATGGCTTGGCAATAAGTCAATTTGATTCCATCAATTGTCAATATTGTCTCACGGGAGGCTTAAATACGTTTTCATAAAACCTGTTGTCCTGGTTGCGCTTGCATAACAGCTTGCACTTTCTGGCGACAATCCGTCCCTGTGTAGACAGACACTGGTGCTGGGTGTGTGGGTGGATGTGGGGGTGGGGGTGGGGTTGGGGTAGATCTGGCAGAGGAAGGGAGCCGGTTACAAATCCCAGCACTGCAACAGATCCCATGGCACCTCACAATGTGGTGTAGAATCGACGTTTCAGCTGTTTGACAGCCTTTGGAAAGGTATTCCTTTACATTTATGTTATTTTCTGTCACAAAATATCGTCATGATCATTGTGATGCAAATCATTCCTCCATGAAGAATTAGAATACGTACATGTTCATATAGAGTTGAACACGTCATGATGCTGCACTGAGCAGAGAAAGAGGTTTATTGAAAGTGTGAACAATACTTACTGGTAACTGTCCCAGCTCGTATAACAATCAAAGGTATTTAATAGCAACTGCTTATCATATACATTACAATATATCAGTACATCTGTACTACTTACCATGCTTACTGGATGAGCTTACAGTACATGTATATGTCAACTGCTAGTTTCATAAATGTGCCTAAAACTCTTTACTTGCCATTGACGGATACAGTACTGATTTCGCAAAACCTCACCAAAATGCCAGCATGGGACACCTGGCATTTAGCACGTGTTCGCCCAACTTCGCCTGACGTAGCATCATGCGATTTGATGCTAGCATTGTGTATGCGAGCATCCCTCGATGCTAGCATTGCTTCTTGGCACTGTGGTGCACTAAAAGCATTTCGCATTTTTTGTGAAGGCCATTATATGCTCGCAAACACATGGTCGAGTGGTTTATAAACAGTCTGTATCATGTAGATCGTATGGGAAAATGCAGTGTTTCATTTCAGTTCATATTAAAGTCAGTATTTGCATCCGAAATAAAGGATGCGCGCATCTGTGCCAGACAATGCTCGCCTGTTCAACTAAGACGGCCGCCTGATGCGATGGCATCGCGCCCACTGGTCGCACCATGCGATTTGATGCTAGCATCAAGTCGCACGTAATCGCATGGCCTAACATTTAGCATGTAGCATTCGCATGGCTAGTGAGGTTTTGCGAAATCAGTACTGTATATATCCGTCACGAATTACTGGCTCCATATCCTCAGTGACGGATATATATCCGTACAGGTTATCTCACATTCAGACGATGGGTTGTTATAGTATTTGTGACAAAGCTAAATTTTGTTATAGAAAACCACATGAATGCATGCAGCAATGATGTTTAAATTAGGTAAATATATGAATAATTAGTGGTTTTTAGCACCAAAACAAAAAGTCTCTGGCATTTATCCCCAAAACGCCATTTAGCAGACAACCCCTAAATGTCATATCATGGTGTGTAAATGGTAAATGACGTATGGCAGGTAAAAATTGTATATTACCATCCAAGTGTCTGGGGTATTACATATACATGTTTCCTTCAGTATTTACTGTTTTTACAAACTATTCGATTCAATAATAGATAGTTTGAGCAATTGTTATCATGAATTTAAAAAAAAGTATTCAAAACACTAGAATATTGCTCTGAAACTATTCATGTGTGAAACTGAGATTCAAAAACCCAATATCAGATATGGAGAATTACTGTCTGCGAGTCTTTTATGCACAAAATGTGTTTATTGTTGGCCACTGAAGCAACCTTCAGCAACCGAAGAGGAACTCGTCCATTTCCGCATGGAGTGAGACAACAACAAAAGTAATTGAGAAGTAAATACCTTAGATTGGAGAGTGATTGATTGCGTGGCGCTGCCGTGTGCCAGTCCAAGCTCTGAGTGGATCGTGCTCCTTCACTTCACCCACACACTGCACAGCACACCAACCGAGCCAATACCTCCAATAATATAACCTGCGTGAGATTGTGCCCCAATCTGATGATAATATTGCCTGTGAGTGATGCGCACAGCTCACTGGTGACGGGGTCCAGTCACCTCGGGGAGACGGGTTCCACCGTTATAATGGACACCTTTCCAGTGTTCCAGGTCCGTACAGCCAGGCTTCAGTATTGGTGATAGACCAAATATAACCTCCAAGTTTGGCCTTGCTGGCCCCAGCAACAGTCCGTTGAAGATACCTCGTAAAAAAAAAACTGCAGTACAAACGGATTTGGTGATAGCGTGAAGCAGAACGATCAAACCTTGCCAGAGACAAAAGCAGACTTACAATCACTAGAGCACAATGGCAGCACTGCCATAAAGCACTCCAACCCTAGACATGTTCGTGCCCAATGTACCTTAAAGCTCGGCCCATCTTGGCTGTATGTAATTCCAAAGACTGAATTGTCACAGCGAACTCCTCAGGAACTGCTTCTGTGATGACAATGAACTGGTAACAATCCTCCCCAATTATATACCGCACATGAGGAGGGTTGGCTTTCTGGAGAGGGGGTGGGAGGGGGTGGGGCAGACGGGCACCAGGCGAGAGGTAGAGGGGAGGGTAAAGGGTGGGTCTCTGCCCTAACTGCCGGGGCCACAAGGGCTTCCAAATTAGGTATTTCTGGCCATAAAACACCCGGCCTGGAGAACGAGGCAGCATGATTTGCAGATAATGGTGCCATTATGCCGCAGACATCGGGACTCATCAAAACACTGACTAACCAATATCTCACATTACCAGCTGCTGTCTCTTCTATTTCAATCCTTGTTTGGGCAAAAACTGGCTCATTCAACCAAGGCTATTAAGCAGGATCAATTGTAAGATACATCTACATGTATGATATAATATATGTGCATGTACTCTCTTCTTGGTAATATACAGACCTCCGAACAGACTTCCACCTCACATCAGTATTCAGAAGAAAACAGATGTGTAAAGGGAGGGGGGAGAAACAGATCAGACAATTAGGGAAATAACCGACTATTCTTGTCAGTGAGAAATAGGCAGATGAGCACCACTGCCGAGGGGAAGACATCCCCGTGGATATATCTGAGCGTCCTGCCCATTGTAATGGCCAGTGACAATGAAGATAGGTGGCAGATTTCAGAGACCGTCCTTGCATGCCTTTGGGCTGTCCTAACCCAGAATGACTTGGAATGAAATTGTTATCCGTCTGCTGAACGACTTCAGGGATCTGGAGGAAGCTATCGGCCGGTAACTAGCACTTGTCTGACTAATAGCGACATGTGCAATCAGGACCCAGAAGATATGATATCTTTGACTTCTAGTTGCAATCTGGCTATTGACTATTGGTGGACATGAATGCGTTAGCAAATTTGGGCAGGAATTGCTTAAGGAAATTAGATCTTCTTCTTAACCTTCCTCACAGCTCACAATTGACACGAGGAGCATCATCTGCTGTGAGAATATTCCGTTGAGACAGAAATCAACAAAGCCAACAGTGTGGACCTTGAGGGCATTGTGTGAAAGCAAAAAGTGTGACCTAACAAGGTGTGAGTGAGAGGGGCAAGATCTCCCAAGGAGCTGTCTCCAGCACTGCGAGACTCGACTTCCCCATCGGCACTGGGGGCACAAAAACAGCCGCTCTTAATATTGATCACGAACAACGCTAAAAATACCATCAGACTTTCATGGCGATTACGTTCTTCAGTGAACCAGTGGCGGTCTCGTCCACTACTTGCGACATTTCTTATGCATTGGCTTTTTTTCATGTGCTCCATCATGTACATGTAAATAAGCTTGCCATCTGAGGTGTTTTCCTCCCTTGAACACAATCATTTCTTGCAGCTTCCAGTTGGAAAATACATGTATGAGTGTTTTGTATCTGGCATGAATGCCGGGAACACTCTAGCAGACAGGGACCTCGTCAGCAGTCACATCAATATGTCTGTTATTACAATGTACCTCAAGTCCTCCTGCTATACGTGTGACCTCAAGAGGTTCGTGAAAAACAGCAGCAAAAGAGCAGAATAAATACATTGTAAGAACAAATACTCGATCTGTAAGGATAGGATCTCTTCATCGTGTCTGTGCTTCAGCTATATTGATGTCACGTCCAGGTATTTTGTCGATGGAAAGTCTACACCACTCCTAACAGCATCTGAATGTGAAACAAACCCCTTTTCAGGAGGCAACCACCGAAGCCTTTCATAACAGATGGTCCAGCAAAGGTTTTATTCTCAATTTTATGACATATTCCTCTCCGATTTCTTGCCATGAAATGCAAGCTGTTTCAGATCGATACCAAGTTATTTTTTGTTATCAGACTTATACTCGACCTTATTTTACACAATGGCATCCCTGATTCCCTTGGGGTGTCACCTCCATTAATATCCAATACATACAGCATGATTCAAAGATCACCTACGTATACGTACAACAATTCATTTGTGCCCACACATCGGTCCGCTCCTTGCTCTGTTGGTGGCTGCTGCTAGAGGACAAGCCTGTGTACTTTCCGTGACGGGACGTCCTTCCGACAACGCCCCGTCTAACCCCTCCAATCACCCTGTAACAACTACTCACCCTCGAAGACCCTCACACACCCGAGATTTCCCAACGGAAGCATTTCTTACTTCCCGCAATGATGCCAATACTTGTGTTGTTGGATCTTCCTTCCCATGTTTACCGGCTGTCAATACTGGAGGTCACGACTCACAAAAAAAACTCAACTCTGCTCCAATTTACGATCTGCGTATAAGTGCCTATTTTTAACGCAAGCTGTGTGTATTTCAGAGCAGCGAGCAATCATTTCAGTCTTGTCCCAAAAATCTGCCGCCCCTGAGGATGATCGAGGAAGACGGGCTAGCCAGCCACCCGTGAGAACGGAATAATGGAATGAAGAGATTTAGCCTCGGTGCTCCCTGGCAAACACACCTGTTCTCCTAGACTCAATACCACAAAACCTCGACAGCACAGGGCAACCTCCGCTGGAAATCAAACCGGGAAGTTTATTTAGATCAACACAACACCAAAGCTGAACTTAAAACAACATGGAACAGTTTTTGCATTCTGATTACCTTGACTCGCAGTTTTATTTTGACTGAAATGTTTGCATGAAGCTAACTTGCAGAGTATATGTAAAGTTATTGACTACCGTCCGCTCTTCGGGATCCTCGAGGATAGTCCTCTCTCATCCGAGTCCTTGCGGACGCGCATCCGCTATTCCGGATCCTCGCGGCAGGGCCGCTCACCGGAGGTCGCGGCGGACACGGTAACTACTTCATCATTAACGGTAACCAGGTAACAGCCCACCCGACACTCCCAGGCCTACGGACACCGTTCAGAAACTGGTTCATCACCACGGTGTTAACTGGCGGGGCCTGGCGAGCCGCGGTCTGCCTCGGGGACGGAACCCCGTACAGTCCGACATGCTGGCCAGAGCCTCTGTCACATGTCCCGGGAAGGGAGAGAGCTGGCGATCCACAGGGCCGAAGGCCCCCGAGTCAGCAACTCGTCTCTCCCAGCCCGGGCCTCCCCACGGAAATCGTCCCCAGGGCTCTAGGAGCCCACTACTCAGACCCAGGGAACACAAAGCTCATGGCGAGCCTCGTGTGCGTCCTAGTCTCGATCTTGGACAATCTCCTCGAACGAGTCGCTTCCAGTGTATATATAATACACCAGAAACTGCAGGGCGCACGCGAGGTTAAATCGATCCATTGTTATAGTTTACTGGAGCGTAAATTACAATACGTCGCCGTGGCAACGCACGCTCGAACGGAGCATGTCAAAACAAGGCCAAGTACAGAAAGGCCACATAAATGGCTTTTATGTTTACAATCACCTGCCGCGTGCTTAGGGCAAAATCGCCACATTACCCCCTTCTTACAATGTTGGTCCCCAACATGTTCCGCCCGCGCCCAAAATGCTCGAAACCCGACGAAGGCTTCGCATGGCGGGGGCCGGAAGAAGGCACGATGGCAACGCCCGGAAGTCACGGCGCAAACACTAGGACTTTAAGAGTCCCTTTTGGAAGAATGGGGAACTACCCCCGGACTTATGGAGTAAACTATAACGCGCTTTGCAATTTTGAATAAATCCTAATAAACAAGCTAAAATTTTGACCGAGGTGGTCCAAAACCGTGTGATGACCTTGAAAGGTCATCCATTATAAAAGGACGGTGTGTCGAGTCTTTGGAATATCTTTAAGGTTAGACTTTAAATTTAGAAATTTTGTAAAACGACACACCGAGTGATCAAAAGTGATAGTACCTCTAAAAATGTTGCCGACCGCCCTGCCGGCCGGCTCCTCAGATCCGCAGAACGGGTCTGAGGCAGGGCGGAGCCGCGGGAGCGACTCCGGCACGCCCGCATGACATATGTGCATCTAACAGACACACATACACCTGCGGACAGCTGTCGCAGACAGCTATCAAAGCCAACGCGGCAAGCCGCATCGACTGCCAGTATCTGTATACTGCAACCCGCACAGGCCTGTGTACAGACACGCAGATGGACGGACGTCTGCACTTTCATGCAGCCGCCCGCCCGCCCGCACATCTTCAGCACGGCCCGCATGGGGAGTTTACAACTGACAAAATCACCCGCATCTCGAACACCGGACACGCGGATCCCGCGGAATCCAGCGCCGCATCGGCGGACGAAATGCGGATGGCACAAAACACATGTGCTACACATCTGGAGATTAATGAAAATCCGAGAACGACATTTTTACATATATATACATGTAACAAATGACAGCTATACTACACGTGCAGCAATGCACGCGGTGTCGCTGCAAAACTCTGTCCCCGGTCATACTGACACACTGCCGTACCAACATACAAACACCATAAAACTCATGCGGAGGCAGTCATTTCCCTCCGGTGACTCCAAATCAAACCATGTATACGGGTAGAAACGCATTTCTATCCCGGGGGACCTCGCAAATAACTACAGTAATTAAGATCAGTCATTAGCTAAAGCTTCCGCACTGGCGGTAAATGACGTGAAATTAATCACCAAAGCAAGGTAGAAATTGGGCATAAAATTGACAGTAACCACTAACTTGTGGCTTGTACGAATATGTCAGACGAAAACAACAATAAATTGCCGTTCTCCAGTCTTTTCAAATATCACAGCAATCCGTCACTGTCAAAATTAGCGCAATCCCTTACACCCCTCTCGCGAAAGCAGAAATCTCCCGATTTCTTACTCTCTTTTGCACCGGAAAGGAAATTTCACATACTTGTCTCACTTTGTATCAGTAAATGAGCAAGAACAGAATTCTCCAGAGACATGCCGCACACTTGTGGCTTATAATCCTCCCATAAATAATAAATGAGATGGAAAATAAACAAAATCACTCCCCATAGCCGCTGGCACGCTTACAGGGCGATCGGACATACCCATGACGTCCGGACAGACAATCGGGCGCCCTATGGGCGTTTGCAAAGCGCCCACTAGCAACCCCGACGTACTGCCCGGCCGCGGAGCGGTGCCCGGTCCAGCCCAGAGCCTCCTCAAACGACTACCGGAGCGCGGAGCCAATAGATTTAGACGCGGAGCCGGCATGGTCCATAACCGCACTGGTTAGGGGGCGAACCCTTCATACCGGCGCCCAATCTAGAGGCGCCCAAAGATGGTGAAAGCAATAGCCGGCGGACGTCCGGGGCTGCCCGCGGACGGAGTCCAGGCCGGACGTCTACCATTGTACGGCGTATTGCCCTTATCCAATGAAGATGAAATTGGAATTAGAAGCCACCACAAGTGTTGCGCATGTAATATACGACCCCCTTCTTAGAAGGAGGCCGGGGTTCCGGTCATTCCGGCCGGACCGCGTATTATAAGGTACGATCCGGACGAGAACGAGCGTCACCCGCTGCCGCGGCTGGTCCGCACACGCGGACTTAACAACCGCTCCATTATCATAATGGATAGTCGGTTTCCTGCCGTAAGAAACCTTAATCTACTATAACCGCAATTACAGTAGTGGCTCACGGGGGATAACTACACCGAAGTGCGTCATCTTAAAGCGCCGCGGACGCCGGACGAGTCACGCGGACGAACCGCGGACATCAGTCCTCATCTGCGGACACTATCCCCGCGTCCAGAGCCAGTTCCCCAAATCCGTGGGAAGACGCTTCTCCCGTAGCGGACGTAAATCCCAACCTCAGTCTGGCCATATAAGAGGTTGTCCCGGGACCAAGGGCGTCCGGCCGAATCAGTAAATTCGTCCGGCCAGCGTAACCGTTGTGCGGAATACGCCGGACAGCCGTCCATAAGGTGCGGACAGGCCATCCGCACGTCCCTGGCGCTAGAAACTACAGGAGGGCGGATGCGGAGCGGCGGCGTTACGACATGAAAGTCTCCGCGGACCTCAACTCCGAAGATGGCCACAAAGTAGCCACCCACGGAGGTAAGTCGTGCGGACTCTCACGGAACGACCTAAAACCCATCCATAGTATGACAGACGGGTACCGCAGACGCATCCGCATGGGCGGAAGGTTATTCCCACCCATACCGGGCTGGCGCACGTGGTTTCCGGCGTGGCCGCCCGTCATCCGCAGGTACTGGAGGGAGTGGAGGTACCTGCGGATCGCCGTTATCTGGCTGATAGCCGCCCAGTCCATCATCTGACGGGTCAGAGAGGTCCGGGAGGCCCACCATACGGCGCACACGCTCGTCCGGAGTCCGCGGATGCTGACCGGACGGATCCCATACGGGAGCGTCATCCGGTTCCGCATCTTGAATTAGCGGATCCATGACAAGCGGGCCCTCGTACTTCTTCAGATTATCGATATGGACAACCAGAACCCTGTCCGGATCGGAATCCCTCCGGATCCGGTAGTCCACATCTGTCACCTGTTTCAGTACTGTAAACGGGCCTATCCACGGCTTAGCAAATTTATTGCCTTGCTTAAGCGGCGGATAATAGTAGCGCACCTTGTCGCCTTCTGCAAAAGCTGGCCTACCCTTAGCATGGGCGTCATAGCCTCGCTTCTGCCGGAGGGCAGACTTGTCCAGGCGCGCGCGCGCGAAATCATGGGCGTTCGCCAGGGCGCGGCGAATCCACTCCACGTATTCCGGACCGCACTGGGGTACTGCGCCGGTCTCTGCCGCAGTTGGATACATAATATCCACGGGCAAATTTAACTCCCGGCCGTACAACATCGCGTGCGGAGTAACTCCGGTCGAAGAGTGGACCGACGACCTGTACGCCATTAAGACATACGGGAGGTGGTCATCCCAATCATTCGCACGATCATTCACAAAGGCCGCCAGCATGTTGAGGACCGATCGATTAAAACGTTCGACCTGGCCATCAGACTGGGGCCTATAGGGGGTGGTACGCACCTTGGTACTCCCTAGCATCTGTGCTAGGTTCCGGAACAGGTTGCTCTCAAATTGCGTGCCCTGATCCGAATGTACCTGTTTAGGTACCCCATGGTACACCACCCATCTATTCACCAATAACCGAGCTACCTCGTCCGCAGTCTGGCGGCGCAGTGGGTAGGCGTCGGTATACTTGGTAAAATAGTCGGATATCACCAGGATGTACCGGAAACCGCGCGGGGTGACCCGGTGGGTATCCAGTATATCCAGAGCTATCCGATCAAACGGCGCGCCCGCCTTAACCGTGGTTAAGGGGTGGCGGCCAGGAGTCGGGACTCCTTTGCGAGCTTGACACCGAGGGCAGGCTGCGCACCACCGGTGCACGTCCAAGCCGCTACCAGGCCAATGAAAGCGCTGTTGTAGCCTATGGACGGTCCTCCGGATTCCCAAGTGACCGGTCACCCGGAGGTCGTGCAACTGGTGGAGTACTTCTTTCCGCAGCTCCGCCGGAAGCACCAACTGCCATATTGGAGGCAGTGGGGTCGGTGGCTCATAGCGCCGGTATAAGAGGCCATCCCTCAAGGAGAGTCGTTCCCACTGAGATACTAGAGACAAGGTCTCCTCCCTGTAGGTCTTCCGCTCATCCTTCGAGGGCTTCTGGCCGGCCTCAAGGGCTGTGATTACCGGTGCCAGAGCTCTGTCAGCTCTCTGCGCCGCAGCTATCTGCGCCGGAGAGTAGCCACCCAAGTAATTAGGCTCCTCATCCGTCGCGTCCGGCTGCGCCGCAGCGGCCATCACCACTGGGGGCAAGGACCGCTCATACTCAGACTCTCCAGAGGACGAGGGTACCCACGAGGAGTACACCGCTGGACTCGAGGAAGACTCGCTGGAGCTGAGCCGCACCTCCGCTTCATATGCGGGACGCCCTCGCCGATATCGGCGGGTCCGCGTGCGGAGATGAGCCCTAGACGCTCCGGCCGCCGTGTTGTTAGAGGGGGCGGCGGCCTGCGGTCTCCCCGGAACGTCCAATTCCGAGTCTGAGGACGAATCCGCGGCTTGCTGGAATGGTGCCATCCCTGCACAACCCGGATTCTTGCACTTATGACAACGGGACAGGCCGTCCGCGTTGCCGTGCAACTTACCAGCGCGGTGCTCTATCTGCATGTCATACTCTTGGAGTTTGACGAGCCACCGCGCCACCAAGCCATCGGCCTCACTATAGTTGAGGAGCCATCTCAGCGAACTATGATCAGTCCGCAAACGGAAATGGCGTCCCAACAAATAGTGCCGGAAGCGCTTGGTCATCGTAACCACCGCGAGCAACTCGCGATGAGTGGTACAGTAGTTCATTTGAGAGCGGCTCAAGGCCACACTCGCATAAGCTACTACCCGCTCTTGCCCGTCCACGATCTGCGAGAGGACACCGCCGAGCGCGAAGTTACTCGCGTCGGTGTCCAAGATGAACTCGCAGTCCGGACGAGGGTGCCGCAGCACCGGGGCCACTACCAAGGCCTGCCGGAGTCCCGAGAAGGCGTTAGCCTGCTCGGCGGACCAAACAAAATCGGCGCCCTTTTCCGTGAGGATAGTAAGGGGACGCGCGATCTCCGCAAAGCCGCGAATAAACCTGCGGTGGTAGCTCGCGAAGCCCAAGAAGGACCTCACGTCCGCCACGTTACATGGCGGAGGCCATTTCTGCACGGCCGCCACCTTTGCGGGGTCTGGTCTCACTCCGGTGCCCGTTACCATGAAGCCCAAGTACAGGATTTCCTGCGCGAATAGCTCGCACTTACTTGGCTTCAATTTAAGCCCTGCTCCGCGGATGCGATGGAGCACCATCTGGAGGTTGGTGAGGGTTTCCTCGAACGACCGGCCATACACGACGACATCGTCGATGTAGACCATACATCGC
The DNA here is from genome assembly GCA_949152475.1 of Terebella lapidaria. NCBI lineage: Eukaryota > Metazoa > Annelida > Polychaeta > Terebellida > Terebellidae > Terebella > Terebella lapidaria. Next base: position 79,338,664 of record OX424555.1, read on the forward strand.
TTCCAGAGGAACCCTTTGAGTACCATCTCCATGAGGCGCTCGAACGTCGCTGGTGCGTTACAGAGCCCGAACGGCATTACCTTGAATTGGTAGAGCCCGTTCTTGGTAACGAAGGCAGTCTTCGCCCGATCACTCTCCTCCATCTCCACCTGCCAATACCCGGAGGCCAGATCCAGAGCACAGAAATAGTGCGACCCGGCCAGGGCATCGAAGGTATCCTCAATGTGCGGGAGAGGATATGAGTCCTTCCGCGTGGCATCGTTGAGTTTCCGATAGTCCACGCAGAACCTCCACGAGCCGTCCTTCTTCTTCACCATAACCACCGGACTGGCCCAAGGGCTGTCACTGGGTTCGATGATGTCCAAGTCGAGCATCTTTTGCACCTCCTGGTCTATGACCTCTTGGTGCACTATTGCTGCCCGACGAAGACGCTGCTTGAGAGGACGCTCGTCCACGAGGTCGATGCGGTGCTTGGCGACGTCAGTCTTGCCAACCGCACCATCAGGACCCATGAACACATCCGCATACTGCCGCAGCAGTCTGCGGAGCGCTTGGCGCTGCTCTTCATCCAGCCGGTCCTTCGGAACCCTAGATTCCAAATGGTCCGGCAGGGTGAACGGATCATCTCCGGCGGCCGCCGCCGCGCACGCAGCGCGGCAGACCGGATCGTCGGGGATGACACGACTCGAAGCCGCGGGAATAGCAGTAGCTGCTATGCATCCGCGCTTCAGTACAATCGGAGCATCCGTAGGATTCACCACAAGGATGGGCATCGCGCGGGGGTTGGACATGACCAGGGCCCCACCCAGCACGAGCCCAGTTCCTGCGGCGAAACTGCTCACGGGTTGCACTATACACGGACGACCATCGAGGGGCATGCGGGGACGCCGCGGCCTCGTCTCGATGATCATCTCACTCATCGGCGGCACTACTACAGTGCGCGATGTCCGCATCTGGAATGAATGCATCGGGCCCGAGCGGAAGAGGAAGTGTGTGTCCTCTCCCATCCGGAACTCGCCAGCGCTAAAGTTGGCAATCACCCGGTGGACCCGTAGGAAATTCATCCCAATTATCCCGGCCGCTCCGATATCCGCCACGATCGCCTCTGTCAGATACACCTTGTCCCCAAGGGTAATAGGCAGATCGATGATGCCATGGATACGGATGCGGTTGTCTCCCGCTCCGTAGAGCTTGTATGGTCCGGGATCTCGCAACTCAAGGTTGCGGAGTGCGGGCTCCTTCCTAAACGTTCCGGCGGCCACGAGGGTCACCTCCGAGCCTGAGTCTATGAGGAACCGGACCGGCTCCCGTCCGAAGGACAGGGGCAGGTACCAGCAGGGGTCCCTCACCAGCGCGCAGGTCGGGCGATACCTTTCGCACGCGCTGGGCTCATCTACGGAGTCCTCGCCATCCGCCTCAGCCGCGGAGGAGCTAGACTGGTCTCCAAGGACTACTTCCGGAGAAGTCATATCCACTTGGGGTCCGTCCTGCTCATCAGCGGGTGGGGCGGCATCGTTTGCCACCGAACAACTATCCCCGGACGCAGTGTTGGTCGCCACCACGTCCGGATCTAGTTTCCCTGCCGCGGGTTCCGATTCTGCTGTCCCGGAGGACCAGACCGGAAGGAATTCCTCCGTTGCGGGCCAGGGAGAGCTCCCTGGTATCCGCGCGACCGCAGGCGTTCCAACAACTCCGGACACTTCAGCCAAAAGTGTCCCTGCTTTCCGCAGAAGTAGCAGGGACGGTTCTGAGCTGGTCCGGAGGTGAACGCGCAACATTCTGCGGCTCCCGGAGCTTCGAGCCCGGCGCAGTGCGCAATCATCTGCGCGGCGCCGAGGTCGTATTCCTCTATGTCGCACTCGTCCGAAGGCGAGTGCGGCGCGGCGACCGGTGCCGCAGGTGCGGGCGCCCCTGTAGAGGGTGCCGGCGCACTAACCCACTGCTGGGTAGGTTCCCTGGCGGGTTCCCGGACGACCGGGTCCTGCCACGGGGTTACCTGCGATGCCTTGACCGGAGGAGGAGTCGCCACCTGCGCGGGTACAGCCGGGGCCGGAGCCGAGGCTGGAGGCAACTGTCTAGGACGGACAGCCATCTCAAGCGCAAGCGCGGAGTCTATCGCCTCCTCCATCGATCGCTTTTCATGGGTGGCCAGCCCGTACGCTAGGTGGTAAGGCTGGCCATCGATGAACTGATCGATCAGCATCGTCTCGAACCGTCTGGAGTCCATGTCCGGGAAGGCTTTCCGGCCGAGTATGCGTAAGCCGTACGCATAGTCTGTCACGGACTCAGTCGGCTGGCGGATACGCGCCTTGAACTCTCGTTCAGACTGCCGCCGATTGGTCGTCGGCGGGAACAGCAGGCGAAGTTGACGAGCAACCTCGCCGAACGTCACTGTTCCTACCGGCAGACACGGCATCACGCGGAGAGCTTTCCCTTCCAGGCTCCCCGCGAGGACGTGTCCAGCCTCAGGCTGGGACCATCCTTCGTACACGGCGGTACGCCATACCTGGAGCAAGTAGTCCTCCAAGTCGGCGTTATCCCCGTTGAACCGTTTCCGCCACGAAGAGTGGTCGGGCCCGTCATCGCGTTTGTTACGCGCCCGACGTGCGGTCCCGGCTCCGGGGTCGTCCGTGTACTGCGGCAAGTTCCGCGCGCTTCCCACGCCTGCGGCGGAGTCTGCCGGAGCAAACATCGACGCCGCGGACATAGGAGCAGGGAAGCTCACGTTTGCCGCCGGGATCATTCCCGCTGAAAACCCACTCTGGCTAGGTGCGGGCGGGGCTCCCATCGAACCTACTGGGTAGGCTCCAGAAGGGGCGGCAAAGCTTGGGGCCGAAGCCGCCTGTTGCCACTGCCCGTCCGACACACTGTACGTGCCAGGGTAAGTCGACCACGCGGCTTGCGCTCCAACCGTCGGAACGGTCGACGCGGTCGCCAACGTGGTGCCTCCGAGCCGCGGGGCAGGCGCGGGTCCCATTGCGGGGGCCACTGGCGCCTGCGGACTCGGCAGGACTTGGGGAGGGGCTACTGGCCCAGACATCCCCGGACTTAGGGTGACCGACGGGTCAACGCTCGAATGCAGCTGATTCCGCTTGAACAGTACAAGCGCCTCGGATATCAGCCACCTCTCCCTCTCCGTCAAAGGCCCCGAGTTGCCTTGTGACAGCGGAGAAGGGGAGCGGTTCCGCCGGTCTGATCGTCCCTGATGGGGCGACCGGGCGCGGTCATAGCGCCCGAGGGGAGCCAGCTCGCCAAGCGCGTCGGTGAGCTGATCCACCACACTGCCCGGTGCGGACCGACCAGAACCCATGCCAGAGGCCCGCGAGGGAGCCCACCCGGCCGGGTGCGGCATCTGGTAAGACTGGTCCGCTCGTCCAGAAGGACCCGCATGCATCGGCGCTCGATTCCGGACGCTCGAAGGCGTCTTATGGAAGGGTGCCGATTGCCACGGATCTGTTCTGGGCGCGGGCGGGCGCGGCGTAGAGCCGTTGCCAGCTCCACCCACCGCGCCTAACACGTCAAGGTCCGGCCTTGACGGCAACTCCTGCTGCGGCCCCGCGGGGCCCGACTCTACGTCCGAAGACGGAGCCAGGGACGCCGGAGTCGTCTCCGCGGACGGGGTCTTGTCCACGGAGGTTTCCGCGCGTTCCTTCCGGCCGCCGGAGTCGTCCGGAGACGTCTCACGGGGGCTGTCGCGTGACCGGGTGTGGTCCGCGACACTTCCACCCTTATCCCTCCCCTTGGATTCATCGGCCTTATCTTTGGCCTTCTCTTTCGCTCTCGTCATTTTTTCGAGACGTCCTTGAGGAGCGGGCGATCCCCAGGGACTAAGGAGGCGACAACACTGTGACGGTAGGCTGCGATGGAACACTGTCGGACTGATCCTGGTCACGGCACCAATGTAAAGTTATTGACTACCGTCCGCTCTTCGGGATCCTCGAGGATAGTCCTCTCTCATCCGAGTCCTTGCGGACGCGCATCCGCTATTCCGGATCCTCGCGGCAGGGCCGCTCACCGGAGGTCGCGGCGGACACGGTAACTACTTCATCATTAACGGTAACCAGGTAACAGCCCACCCGACACTCCCAGGCCTACGGACACCGTTCAGAAACTGGTTCATCACCACGGTGTTAACTGGCGGGGCCTGGCGAGCCGCGGTCTGCCTCGGGGACGGAACCCCGTACAGTCCGACATGCTGGCCAGAGCCTCTGTCACATGTCCCGGGAAGGGAGAGAGCTGGCGATCCACAGGGCCGAAGGCCCCCGAGTCAGCAACTCGTCTCTCCCAGCCCGGGCCTCCCCACGGAAATCGTCCCCAGGGCTCTAGGAGCCCACTACTCAGACCCAGGGAACACAAAGCTCATGGCGAGCCTCGTGTGCGTCCTAGTCTCGATCTTGGACAATCTCCTCGAACGAGTCGCTTCCAGTGTATATATAATACACCAGAAACTGCAGGGCGCACGCGAGGTTAAATCGATCCATTGTTATAGTTTACTGGAGCGTAAATTACAATACGTCGCCGTGGCAACGCACGCTCGAACGGAGCATGTCAAAACAAGGCCAAGTACAGAAAGGCCACATAAATGGCTTTTATGTTTACAATCACCTGCCGCGTGCTTAGGGCAAAATCGCCACATATACATGTACATTATGTGTATCCAACAACATGTATATATACCGGGGGACTGTTTTACAATGTACATGTATATTCAAAGAATATCCACAAACATGACAAAATTGATTTGTCTCCATCCAGACAAATTGTGGCTATACATTCACATACAATGGCTAATGTACAAATCTTTGACAATTTGTTCCAGATAGATGTACATTGTATATTGGTTCATTGGGGGCAGTGAGTAACACGACAGTCACCAGAAACAACGATTGATTGCTAAAAAAATAGCATCGCCATGATATTACTTGGGTATTTATCATCATGATTACATCATTACAGTTTTTATGACCATAATCCCCAACAGCCATCACCACGACTACGGGCTCCAGCACCAGTGTCTCGCATTCCCTGCGGAGACTGCCAGGCAGTGTGCTCTACCTACATGTACCATAGCGGGAACCTGCCGTGGGCCCATACATCACAGTACACCTTCACCCAGCTACCATTTGTCATATCTTATACATTTTTAATGAAGTGTCTTCGGGCATGAAACTATGGGGTCTTGCCCATGGACATAGAAGATGGGTATTTTGACCATTACTCCGGCATTAGGTGTCGAGAATTTGCTCTGCTAATGGCTGTGGTGATATCTCGGACAAGTGGATGATCAATAACGGAGGCAGAGAGGCACTCCGAAGATTCTCACATAACTCCCACCCTCAGGAACCCGAGACGCACAAAAACTCTTTCCATGTGTATAAATATAACTAAACCAGAACCAATATTTATAATTCACCTGCTTTGGTTTTCCCCCGGTGCACAGGGTAAACATTTCGAAATCTGCACCTGCAACACAGTGATTTCCATGCCTTCCATTCACGGAAACAACGCGGGGAAAAAATATTATTAAATCAGAGTCCTGACTTGGCCCCTGATGAATGTATTACCAGTCAACAGAAGGTGATTAAGCCTCCATTATGTAATTACGGCATCCGGTGCGTTGCACCCTGCTGATATCACTGGAGCTGCGCTACTCTACCTACTCTAACTGCGCTACTCTACCTACTCTAACTGCTAACATTCTTCACTTGTCGTCCCCTTCATGTCAGCTACAACCAAGATTATCATTATCATGCTATCGTAAGGCATTAGTTCCAAAGCAAAACAAAGTGTTTAAGGGAATCATATTACCGGTAGTCGGTAGACCACTGAATAATTTATATATTTTTCGTTCCTCAAACCTCGATGCTCAACATCCACATGTACTATGTTGTCTAAATACAGACAAAATCAATATCTGAACATATTCTCATTAATCCATGTAGATCTATATACTCACAAATAAACCTTTCACAATCATATGTAATCAGGTTCTCCAATTGGAATATTTTTGAAAAATTGCAGAAATCTAAAGCTGCCAGACGTAAAAGTATTTCCATGTTGCTTTCATGCCGAGATCTCGCTTCCATTGATCACATGTGATAGACCTTTCACCCGCGCGAATCAATGAACTGAGAAACGTCAGTCTGGAGATCAAAGGGCCGCGTCTAGCTGTGTCCTGTCACTGACCATTGTGACCCGCCCGCCCATCTCTCTCTCCATCTATCTCCTTGTAAGGCCATCGTCTGGCTGATCTGAAATATAACTCACCTCCGTCAAGTAGACGCCCTGAGACAAAAGTCGCGGCATTAGTGAAATGAAAAGCTGCTTTCTATAAACTGTAGCACTTTCTTCAGGTCAGGACACCTGACTTTGTCGGGATTATACCGGTTGGCCTGTGATGGCGACTGTGGGCAGTGTGTCGGAGACTCGGAGTTTGTGATGTTGTATGACTGCAGAGCACATGAGCGTTACACTGTACATGAATTTGTCATGACAACCACAAAGGTGTATTTTTAGATTTCCGGGAGGGTGTATCATTCAATTACCTCAAGTACTTCCAGCTATTGGTGTAGGGAGCGTAAAATTGTATGGCAACAATGACAACCAACAAATATACACACACTGAGTACTTAGCCAACATTAACATGATGAAGCCCGTGTGTATGGACACATTACACCTGCCGTTATTCGCATTCATCCCACACACTATAATAATAGAACAGCAATCAGCCATTCAACAGCCTGCCCCTGTAATAACAAAAATATCCATAAAAGGCATGTCATACATGTAGGAGATTCTAAATGTACACGAATGTAACCTGGTACATGTCCACAACCACATACACTCAAACCAGCGACATCATGACGTAAAACTTACGATATATAGGTTACCTGCGAGACAGGTTGACATTGTTAACTGACATTCATGTCATTTATAGCGAATCCGGCCCCTCCTATCCGACCCATGCTATTCATCGCAACATTAATTTTGTAACTTTATACAACATGACAATGCCGCTAGCATTCACTCACATTTTCACCCAATTCCCTTTTCATATTTGTCTACCACCATTACTGTTTACATACATTTGTCACAGTGGGAATTGTGTTCCGGCTATGGAGATAATTACTTCCACATCTGAATATGACAAAATCTAACACTGCAGGTACATGTACCCCTGATAAGACACCAGAAAACTGATTATTGGGCAAATGTATACATGATACATGTTCACTTGCATGTAAGTGTACTGTACCATTCCAATTTTGTCAAATTTTTCATGATCATAATCACCAATATCGGTATAATCATTTTTCACCATATGATAAAAGCTCAGCAAAATTACGATGAACAAACACCTATAAAGATTCATCATTGCTATAGAATTTTAAACTAATATGTGAAAGTTGACAAATGGACAGATCTGCATATATTATATATATAGATACATGTACATGTTTGATGAAGAGCCTTCGTCTCCACAAAATGAATACAGTATTTTGCTATCTCAGTAATAACTTGTACCATGCATTCATAGAACTCTAGCCAGAGGTCTATGATGCATTGGTGTACATCCATGTACAAGTACAAACGCTACAGTACAGTGGACATGGTTAACTTCAGGAACATTATGTGCCATATCGTGTCTGTGCGAATGTACTCTAATTATGATAATTACTGAATCCTGCATGTTGTACAGTGTATAGTTTCTTAGTATGTTTGCATGTGACTGCTGGACAAAATTAATATGATCAGTTTGTACAAACAAACAGAATTCAATTGAATGTACCAGTACACGTATATATTGTACACATTTTAAATTTTAAATGAAATTGACAAGAAACATTCTACAGATAGAAGTAACATGATTGCAAGCACATTATATATATAATGTATACTGGTATATATTCACAGATATACTTGCATCACTCACTCACCGACAGTAACTTCCAATCCTTTACTGATTACTACATGTAACTAACATTTTACATTAATATAATGCCTAACTACATGTATCACCAAAGATTTCTCTCAGACAAACACCAAGCACACAGTAATGGATGTTTCCAATGTTAATAATTTACCTTACATGTACTTTCCTCAGCGTCCGGCTGTCAGTGATATCTGCGGCGTCCTACACGTACATGTACATGTAACCGTGCTATTTCCTCGCCTATAAATATTTCAATATTACTTGGAAGCAGAATCATTAAGCTCTCAAAGTGGAGAGTGGTTCAGCGGTGGGTCTACTCAGACCTCGGCGGCTCAGCGCGTGCCCAGCAACGTGCTCCTGTCCAGCGCCAGGAAATTGTCTCACGCAACCTTACGTCGCATCTATCCGCGGAGTACCGTCCGTGCAAATACATGTACATGAACGAGCAGATGATGAAATATGAATAAGTGGGGAAGTGGACATCCGACATCCCTCCTCGGCTGCCAAGGTAGTTCAGAATCTGGCCAACACAGGCATCCAACATTTATTTACTGACATTCACTTGTTGCACCTATAAATATTCATGAGCTTACATGTCCACTTACGTGATTTCCATGACGTTTCTATCATGCAGCTCGAGCTATTCTCTAAAACTGATTTATTACTTGCCTCGCTGAGGCTTTGCGGTAATCTCCAGTTCTCGATAAATCTTACCTCCCCTCTCCAGGGCAGTAGCATACCATCAACCCAGGTGACACATTAATTCGCCTGCACATACTCTATACATGTAAATGCGCAGAAAAAATATTAGCCAAAGGAATTTGTTTAGAACAACAAGATTCTCATCATCTGCGATAGTGAGAAAACGTTGGCTTCAGGCCGAGATTTCACTCCTGATACGAAAGATAGCATCTGATACGTGAACATGGTGAGCTTAGAGGCATTTAACTAATCATATCCCGGAGGTTTCAAGGATCCTCAGCCCCACTTGTCGAGAGCTCTGTACATCTCAGCCCCATCACCTTTACCAATACCTCAAACCGCTGATCAATCGCCCGCAAACCACGCAGAATCTTTTGTGATGAAGGACTGCATTTGTAATGTGCACATCTGCAGTGGGTCTAATCTATATCTTGATCTACGCTCAGTTCATTATTAAGAACTGATTGATTTCCGAGCAGAGTTCTACGTACATACGTACATTTAGTAAACAAAGGCGCAGCAAAAAAACATATGTACTCCGGGTATGTGAACAATACAATGTGTCATCACCTGATAACCCATATCTGTCAAGTCTGTGATACTCAAAGTGATGAGCATACCTGGATAAAGCATGTCCAGCAGATCAATACAGGACAGTACATGGCATATAGCCAATACATCGACCCCATAACAAAGCAACAACAATACCAGACAGAGAATCTGTGTACCGAGCTTTTCTTTGCAATATCCAGTTACATGAATTTGCCATATATGACCTGACTCTGGTGTTTTACTGCATGAAAATTTCAGCGACAATGAATTACTTGTGAATTAAGACCGAATGCCAAACCAATGATATACATGTACATATATATAATTGTATACAGTGGTCCCCCTCAGATAAGACCTACCCTTCTGCATTATGTTCTGCCACAAAAGTGAGGTACATGTTAAAGTCATTCTAGCGCCACATGTAGGAAAAAGTCATTACAGAGGGGGGAGTCTTTATAGAGGGGGGTCTTATCTGAGGGAGCCCACTGTATTGCAATGCCATTATCATGATTTCGACCATTTTGTTTCACTCGTGTCACTGAAACGTTATATTTTCTATTCTGAAACATGTATGAAATATATCCTCCAACATTGTAACAGATGATTGTACTATTTATGATATTAAATATGTACACATACATTCGTACAATGTCTTTTTTTTCAGCAATTGATTTGCCTTCAATATCTCAGACATACTCCTAGCAGATGGTGGTAAGTGACACGCCACATGTGCCGCTGGTTCCGTCTGGAGATCAGTTCGTAAGACCCCCATTTCCTGAAAGCCGTGTCCGATCCGGCCCCTGCCCGCCCGCTGTCAATCCCTGAGCCGATGAATCACGCTGACCGCTGGCTGGAAGAGGATAATTAGACCTGAGATGCCGGCTTCTGGACATCCATTAAATGGTCACCAACCCTTCCCGAACAGCACCTCGGGGACAAAGGGACGAACGGAAAACTCCCCGTCTCTGCCCTCCTCACATCCTCCGCCCAAAGTATTAACTAGGCCCAATAAAGTAAGTCTGTTTGATCGAGAAATCATTCAAGATGCCCAATGCTCAGATCGGTTTTGCTGAGGAATTCTTTCCCAAGTATTTTACAATTCTGATGGAAAAGTCCAAGTGAATTACGAAACAGCTTGTATATCAATGTTTTAGAATTCATTTGTTTGTAAACATCAATATTTGTATGTATCTTATGTAAGTTGATGTAACACGCATATAATATAGTGTCACAATTGCTGTTTTAGATATGGCATCTATTCCTCTCAATCCATCCAGATCTAGATGGGAAAATTGTTCAATTCTGTCATTTATCTTTACATAAAAACTTATATAATGTGTCTGCATTATATGTGTCTGCGATAAACATGATAAAAGTGTTACCACAATGGTTAACATGCTTATACTGATTGCTGATGTATTCTTTATTATGTTTATATACATGTAATGTATTGTAGTCACATATAATAGAGAAAATGTACATGTACACAATGCAAACTATGAATATTTGATGGAGAATGCACGTGCAAGTACCTCCAGACACTGAGGTGGTGCGTCACTTGCATTGTAGAATATGTAGGTTCATTACATGATAAAAAGTCATTTAGGACTAAGGAGAACGGTCTCTCAAACCAGGGTGGTTTCTTATGACAGGTGGTCCTTAACACACGATCCACTGAATACGAATATCATGCATATAACCCATGTACATCAAATTTGATATAAATGTAAATGTATAATTGTTTGCTGCCGTCCCACAGTGAAAGTAGATATCTTACAACATGCACCATGTTCATTTCTCCCACGTCATTTTCACAGGAATCTGATAACCAGAATTTTTATCCTGGACAAAAATAATTTGTTGCCCGGGTAACCACATAACCCAGCTTCCCCATACCAATGCAGCCGAGTATATATACTTGTAAATCAGCTGGAACACGAATACCTACATCCATGCTACTTAGATGAAAAGCTAAGGACTAAGAAGCAGGTACCATATAAACTACAGCTGTACATGTGAGACCTGGTTTCAGGACAATTTTCCTGAGAGCTGAATTAACCAGTAAATCTCTAGCTGAGAACACTTGAGAGCACAACATGACATGTAATGCTTGTACATGTATTATTCTAATTTTTCAAATCATCCGATTCATAAGTGAAGACCCAAACCCTTTACTCATGTGTACATGTAATGCTATCATAATCATGATAATACATACACTACATGTACATGTTCCGTAATACTTATAGTAACACTCCACAACGATGTGCATCATTGTAGAGATATAAAATGAAGAGATTCCTCCTCTACGCCTAACAACCTGCAAACGCAAAATTACCTCAATTTCTGGCAGTATCTCTCTGGGGATTGGACAGTTCAGTGATGACTTGAGACCTTTCCACGGACATAATGTCAGAATCAAAAGAACAGGATGATTACAAAGACCATCAGTCCGTCCAGCGTCGGCCGGCTGTGACAGTCTGGGGACCTCTGATCTCTGTCCGGGACTTCACAGCCTGTATATCAGACTTGTCAGCAGGGGCTACTCCCAGTGCAAGACGCAGCTAATCTCTATTCACCCTACAATCCACAAATGCCAACATAACTCTGCATTTCCTGTTGTCAACCAGTTTCACCCCTAAGGAGTGGGGGCCCCAGGCCTAGCTGCTCCCTTTGCAGGCCGTGCAAAATTTATGGTGTTCTCAATACATCAAAATATTGCTAAATCCCTGCCGCAGACAACAGCCAAATGTCAACAGTTTCATCAGCCTCAAATGACTCTATTTACAAGAGCCATGGAGAAATTTTTATTTATAGGAGCTATGGAGAATTGAGTTACGGCGGACAAACCTATCGAGGAAATATGACACCAAGAAAATTATATCATCCATAATTGATATCATTACGGAAACAGCTTTGCTTTTAACAAAGGCTAAAGTCAGACTGTGATAAGAATAAAACCAGACAAAAACTGCTCTTGATCTTCTACTTTCTGTGACTGAGATTATTCGCTGTTGGAGTTTTATTTCCCATGAGGTTCACCGCTGGCCCCAGGGCAATGGCTCCCCTTCCCAGAGTCCCTTCACATTGCCTATTGCCAATTCTGGTCACATGAAAGGGCAGAAAGGCAACATCTTTTGCTATTTAAAAAACATATTCTCTTTCTTCCTCACAGACCAGTTCATTACTGAATAATGTCCTTCTCAAAGAAATCTTCTAAAATCAAAATGGTGGCATCAACAAGTAAATGTACATAAATCTATAAAATTACCCAATTAGAGCATTGTAGAGGTAAGCAACAACAGTGTTGTTCCACACTTATGGTCAATGGTACAATGTTACATGTACGGTAAGCATTGATGATGAGTCAGTATACTGATATTACAATGTATCACCTTAGACACGCACATGTATGTACCTTTATCATAATACATGTATATGTAATGCATATACTAGTAAATTGGGATGCGCTGTTTGTTTTATAGGCATACATGTAAATCTATTATCGGATTTTGGCAGTCATTTTGAACCTGGTACTGCATTGAATTCCTGGACTGGTCTTACTATAATTGTCTTGTACAGCAATGGGAACCAAATCTCAGGTAATTAGGCATCAAATGGTACTATAAAGGTCAGGCATAACATTCCATTAAAGATAATAATGTAGAATACAACAGCAAATTCTAAAATTAGCTGGCAGCATGTAAAATACAAGCAAATTATAGTATGAGGAAAAGGCCGGCTCAGTAAACTCTTGCCAGTCTGCGGAGGAATGCTGTTATATTTGCCCTTCAAATCGTTCAACATTGCTGAAAAAACTTTAAACTTTCAAACCTAATGTGCATGTAACCTGAGTGCTGCATCTACACACAAGTTGAGGAAATATTTTATATCAAAACTGAAAAAAAAACTATCTATAGTATAATAGAGCCATATCTTATGAAAAACTTACCGTGCCAGCTTTTCACGAGAGAACATACTCTTTTTTCACGGTAATTTTATAGTTGACGACAGTCTTATATGATACAGTGAACATGGTGAAAGGTGTCCAATGAAGTACCTCATAGAGTTGCAAAATGACACTCAGGACTATAGGATGATGCAATATATTATAGATCTAGTGAGAAAAAAAGTTCATTCAGAATATTTAAATTTCACTTCGAAAATACCTTCATAAAATCAGTTATGTCACAACTCACATACAAATATTTTACTGTTTCATATATGAAAAATTCACTCGATCTTTTATGTTTACAATGTATTGCCTACACTTATTGGTGAAACTTGTTATATTTTTTTAATTGGTCAGCATACATGTAGGTCTACATCTATTTTCAATCATACATGGATGAATTTTTCAATATAATTATATTGATTTATAAGCACCTCATCATACATGAAATTTGAACATGTGAAATCCTCAAAGTATACTTAGGCGATTTATTTTTTATTTCTTGGTTTACAAACCCTCTGACCCTAATTTTCTGTTTTGACAATAAGAATAAAATTGAGATTTTGTCTTATTGTTATTTCCGACAATAGCAATTTTTGTTTATGTGCAAATGTTAAAATGAGGCTGAATCTTTTGGATTTTGCATCTGCCGCATTCACAAAGTGTTGCTTTTGTTTTGAAACAAATGAGCATTTTTTGTTTTGTGCATTTATAATGTTTATAATTTTAAAAAAACTGTTTATTGTTCCTGATTTATGCTTTTAGGCATGATTTATACTTTTTAAAGATTTTGTTCTCGCCGAAGCTACATTTGAGTCAATTTTATTTTTATTTTTATTCCTCCCTTCGACCCAACTTTTTTTTCATCCATCGTTCGTAAACCAAGGAATAAAAAACGAATCACCTTATTATCAATAAAGTTTAGTACAAATCTTTGAGAGATTGTTATGAAATAAATGATCATAAAACTATTTGAAATACAGGCATTGTGAAATGGGTATGCAGGAAAGAATATTTCTGCAGTCAATACCCCTTTTTAGAAATCCTGATCATTTGCCTTAGGTCGAAGACCTCCATTCCTGGGGGGATACAGAAGATTACTTCATATCCCCAAGTTGAGCAATCGAATACATTCGCATCAAATAGACAGACCCAATAACATTTATGATTTAACACTTAATTCCATTACCACATACAACTCATCATGTTTATTTAGCAATATCCATTAAATAAATTGCATTAATGTATACACTAACATTACCTTGTTTGATACCCTCCATACTTCACTTTGAACTATATATGTATTATTTGATATCAGAAACTTTGATGTCATATCATTCTGTATAAAGTGAAAGTACTATATATATTATGTTACTGTCACATCTCTTCCAATATTATTTCTGGACTCGATCATTACACCCAATATATCATGTTAATCAATCCTAACACTCCATAACGTAAGTTTTTATATTTGAAGAAGGAGAGTCATGATCAGATCGCGATGCTGTCCGGTTGTATACCCACACTTTCAGTGACTAAATGTTTATAAACAGGGCAGGAGATGGGAGAGATGCAGTTAAATTGGCTATCGGCCAACAGACAAAGAACAGCTAGTTTTTCTTCGACGTGATTTTTAATTTTACTCACCTTTGTTCGTCCATGACAACTGCAGAGGTTTCCAATGCGTGCACGACTTCTGAATAATGAGTGTTGTCAATTAGGCATCTATTCTTTCGGTTTCGCTCACGCACGCTCGGCTGGCGGGGAATTTGACAGATGTATGTTTACAAATGTACAGATTGACAAATTACCGGAAATGCGCAGTGAGTCAAAAACACACATTAACCCGCAGTAAATAGTAATAAATAAACAGGCAGATACTCGAGCAATTCATGTAACAAAATAAGGAAGTATACACGACATACTTGTAAATATTCAGTTCGCTCAATAAATACCATGCTTCTGTGGTTTTATAGATTTGTTTATTTTCGGGTCATAAGGCAATGATAGGGGTGCATTCTGACGGGACTGTTCGCGGTCAGGTCGGTTGTCTGTTGCGGTCAAAGCGTCTCAGCCGTCTGCACTAAGAGCAACATTGGGAAAATTGCTAATTGTGGTCGTTTGTGGCCATGTGTTTTAATTTTAAAACTCTCATATATGACGCAAACAAAATATTACCAGAAAGTCAACATAATGACACACATCTTTTTATTTGTTTGTTAATAATATAGCTAGTACGCTATTTCGGTCCAGAAAGGCGAACTGGGGTGCATTATGACTGTTTTTGACGTTATACGGCAAATGTCAGGACACATTATGATTGATTTTCTCGATTTTGTAAAAGGATTATCATATCAAAATTTTTTTACGAAAATTAGGAAAAAGACAAAACAGTGTTCAATTGATCGTATAAATTTGATTTATCCCGCAAATTGTAACTGTTTTTTTCGCATTCAGACCCAGCTAGGGGGTCAGAGCATCTTTTTTCGGAGTGAAAATAATCAAAATGTAACGAATCAATATTCCCATGGGAACTGCTGATAATTAAAATGAAATCCGAATTCAAATTCTGAATTTGAAAACTTCTTGTTCCCTGTAGAATTTCATGCGTGGCTCTTACCTGTAATTCGTCTCTTTACACCCCAACTCCCACCCAAACGCTAGATTTGTCAGGTCAATTTAATAGCTCCTTTTGAATAAATATATCTAAATTGATAGGTCTATCTCTAAACTAAACTCTCAAGAACATTAAGTGATCAGTCAATATGGATCTACCTGGTCCCATAAATATGAATTTCTGAACTGAAACAGGCGTCAATAACGCTTTTAAAATGTGTATGTGATTACATACCCGATGTGGGCATAGGCCTACGTATCCATTCGTACGTATGTATGATGTATGCCTATAATACAATAGTAAAACTGGTACTGCCATTTTATGCACTGCCATAATCGACAGCTGTCAGATAAAAAATGTATCGGAATAATAAACCATGACTAAGGACTCGATGACATGTACCTTAGGCTTTGATGCAAACTGTGTTTATTAATGATAACACATATCACATACGAAATACAAATTAATACTAGTATATATACAATTATGATTTCACACTCAAATTGTTTCTTGATATGCCACACATTTCTTTCACCATATAATCCTATTTAGCTTCAGAAGTAGTAGTCTTGGAATCCCATGAAGCCATGTCTGTTTCTCTGAGAGTTGACCCCATAGACAGGTTCCCTCAGCAGGTGCCCGTAGATCGACGTCACTGGTTTCTGGTACTGCGTTGACGTCATGTTGTTGGAGAACTGGTACAGTTTGTGGTCGTTGACGGCCACGTGTATACGGTTGAGGCCGCGTGCACGTGTCGCCTCGGTCTCAGGGACGCCCTGAACACGGTACTCCTGGCGCCAGGCCGGCTTGTCTGAGGACGCCGTGTAGGCCGACCTCATCACCCCGGGCTGGAACTCCCGCTTGCGCATCACCGGGGCCTGGGGATCGGCTCGGTAGTGTTCACATCGCCACTCCGGCGCCTCGGTGTGCCACTTCTTCGACCAGAGCTAGTAAAGTTAAATGGACCGCAAATTCGTCAATTTTGGAACCTGGACAGCACATAATTCACGAGACCGTTCTAATAAATATTGGTGTCTAAATGAAATACTTTTTGCTATAATTTTATCGAAGATCTGTTTCATCTACCTGGTAAGCAGATTTTCCCTCAGGTTTTGTGTAATACTCTGCAGGTTTTTGTCTGTTTAAGAGAAAATAATTAACAATGGGATTAGTTTTATGAGCACGATCGATATATCCCTTTCAATTCCAAAGCCTTTTTAAAAAATTATATTGTTATCTTTATGTTTTAGCATGAGTAATTTGATTTGTATTCTGCAAACACCTATAATTGACAGAGGATTTACCTGAAGTAAGCTGGAGGATTCGGGTAGGTGGGTACATGGGGCGGGACCCGAGCCCAATTCGGCTCCATGCGCTCTGCCGTGTTCGAAGTCATTCCTAACTGGCACTTTTCGCGGGAGATGGTTCGTAATCAACTGCTTTATCTCTCAATGCTTCTGAGTATCGCTCGTTTACAAAAGCTCTATTGTAACTTGTAGCAACTGATATGAGCCGCTGACAACGTCTATATTTAGTAAATCAACTTCTGTACTCCAAACTTGATTAATTTTTCGTCCAAGCGTGTATTGAATGAAGAGGAGCCTGTGAAATTTTCCTCACGTTATATATCCATAATTGTGCATTTTATTACACATATATAGGAACCTATTAAAATTGAGTGGTAAGCGGCTATAGATATGGCGGCTCCAGCATGTTTACACGTCTCCAGGACGACCTAAAAAATGTAAACAGTGCAGGTCCCCGCCTGATTAGATTATAGATCGATATCACTGATCGATCTACCACAGCGGAGAAACAAACCCGCGCGGTGCGTGTCTTAGTCTGTTTGAAATGTTTGTCACGCTTTTATGAATAAATCCTATCGGATTATGACCCAGAGTATCGGTGTATTATACAATACATCTAATTGAAGGAGAATCATATATTTTCTCTTTTTTGCAGCTGAATATATACTCATGTATGTCTTGAAACACGAATTCAAAAAGGAAAACATTTGAACCAGACAAAATAGCGGAGAGCCAGTTTCCGCGGTGTTGAAGGCCAGATAGACATACAACCTCCATATTAAGTCGTGGATATCTGGATTTCTGAGTACAGGAGGCAATCATGGCGACGTATCCGAGCAGGGTGGAGCCGACCTGGACACATGTCAGACAGAGGGACCCGCCGCTCTTCCAAATGCCACACATGTGGTAGGTTTTGTCATGTTCAATGAATGTATTTCTCAGATTATTTCGATTTGCAACGGACTGATTGTCAGTATGTATACATCTAGTTCATTCATGACACATACTGCTAAATAGTAGTATTATATTATGGAAATGCTATTTTTCTCAGGCAACCGAACCTGAACATGCCAAACCCATACCACAGCAGCCATTGCGACAGAATACAGGTAAACAAACGAGCTTGTTACAAATGTTGTGAATATGTATTGAAACTCACTTCTCAAATTGCCTAGGCTGGATCACAATGAGAGTCTTATTCAAAGCAACCAGACTGCATTTATATTAGTTAAGGTAGTCCGCTCCAAACAGTGAGGGGAGGGGGTCAAAGAGTTTTTCACAATAAATGACTGTATTAACAAAATCTAGAGCTTCAAAATGACATATTTTATAGAGTCACTGATCAGCATCCTAAAACTGAAAAGAAAATAGGGGGTCACCGTATCCGTTCTCTTGGAAAACAAGATGCAAGATGTGAATATGGGCAAAAAAAATGTGTAAAAATACCATAAATTGAGTCATTTTAGTAAAAGTTTGTGATTTTTGATCGAATATGTCGAAGAAACCAGCACGGTGACACCCTATTTTCTTTTCAGTATCAGAATGCTGATCAGTTACTCTATAAAATATGTTATTTTGAAGAGATAATATTTAAGATATAACTTTTAAATTTTGACTTTTCATTACTTCTATGTTTGTAGCGGACTACGTTAAATGATGTTTCTTATGAAAGAATGGTACCATTGCTATTATAACATTTTTGTTATGATGCCACAGTTGGGCTGGCGGAAATGGGGAGCTGAGCACCCAGACTGGTACGCTCGACGGGCGGATGCCTTCCACCCAGACTGGTACCAGCGTCGCTTGGATGTAATCACTGGGGGTGACACCAAGGAGCGCCTCTGGCACTGGGAGCGGCCCTCCAAGCCCACGGAGAAGAAAGCTTTCGGGATCTCGCGGGAGAGTCCACGGCCCTGGCAGAGGGGGTACCAGGCTGTACCACATGATGTGGAGGGACAGGTGCCCATGCCACGGTGGGGCCTGCACCACCCCCCTCACTATGAGCAACCCTCCCGTGTGGAACCCCTCCCAGACATACACCCCGACCAGAAACACCTCCGCATGCTCTAGGACTTGCCTTTTGTAGTCTTGAAAGAATCTGGGGTCTAAGAGAGTCTAGTGCAAAACAGTCCAGCCAAGACAGCTGTTCTGGACAGTTTTTGTACAATATCTGAATTCATCATACAGTCTGTGATAACTCAAACTTTTTATATGGTATTGAATTTATGCATATTGGTATGAAAAAAGTCCAAGTGTATCCACCACGGTGGATGCAATATTATACAAATATTGGATGATGGGGAGTCCAATACAGAGTTTACGGGATTCAGAAAAGTTATATTGGACGAGGCGCAGCCGAGTCCAATATCAGCTTTTCTGAATCCCGTGAACTCTGTATTGGACGACCAGCATCCAATCTTTGCTATATTATTAACAACACGCTGTTTGTAACAACCACGCTGATTGGCTGTTATCGCGTCACCGTCCAATATACGCAATCCCATACACATGACTTAGATCCAATATACTCTTTTTTCGATCAACAGACAAGCTGATTGGTTGAGGCGACCGCGCTGTCCGATACATAATATACCATTTAAGGATCCAGTATACATAATTTGGGAGTGACACATGGTACAAATAAACCAATCAGAGAAGATGATTCGTGCCGGGTTAATAATATTATGGTAATATTAATAATTTGAACATATGTACATGTATGTATATATATACATACATATATACATGTATAAACACATCACTAAATTGGAATATTTTGTATGAAAGATACAAAATAATGAAATCCAGTTTTGATTCATAACAATTTATACTCGTACATATGCATACCATGTTGTGTACATAGGTAGCTTGTGAATACATGATGTAGTGTGTGATGTCGTCTAAATAAAAAGCTTGCAGCCAACAAACATATTCTTTCTCTTTGTTTATTCTCTTTGCATGTGCACTGTTGTGTATGATTCACACATAGAACACATATCATATATATACAGAAGTTTCAAGATTACATAGCTGCCATGATCTCAAGGAAATCACTTCTTAAACATGTGAATGACAAAGTAAACTGTTGCATTGTGTTCAGAGCCTTATAAAACTGTATTGGTAATATAACATACAATATATCTAGAAGGTAACCTATAAGTATTGTCATACCTGCACATACAGAGAATTCCTAATATTAGCTGATGGAATTGTGTAATAATATCATCTAGACTACATGGTCTGATTTTATCAAAATTTGTATCAAGAAATTAGTATATGTATGCAGATGAGTACATTTTTAGGATTGCTTATAAGTGTTGAATTCCTTGGAAGAAAGGACTCCACCCAAATGTTGAAAACACAGATCAGTATTACGTCATCACCTTGTATCTGCCTTTGTTGATCGGTTGATAGGAATTTTGCTGAAATAGAAAAACACCACATGTAGTTCATTAATTTGGGACATTTGCATGAGCATACATTCCAATAAAGTTTAGTTGAGGTACACTGGTAGCAAACGAAACAACTTCAGATGAGTTCCAGCAGAAACCCATAAGATTTTTGGTTCCAGTCAATGTGATCAACCATACGAGTAAATGACTTCCCCGCAGTAACAGTAACACCTCGGTACACACCAGCCTGATGAGCTCCTCCTTGATGAGTCTGGTCACCTCCTTCTTGGCTTTCTGTATGGCAAGCTCACTGGTAGCTTCGATAGCCAGGTACAGAGGCCGCTCCCCTTCCTTGGCCTCCTTGCCAGGCTGGACGTATGTCCCACGGACAGTTATCCCTGCCTCCGAGTACTCGCAGATCTGGGCCAGTGCCTCCTGTAACAGGATTGGGTCTTTGTATATGGTTTGTAGTCACATGAAAACATGTGAATAACCAAACATCTCAATGTTCTTAGCATATAAAGCCTCAATGACCTGTCGCTGACCTATCCCAAAAGTGATGAGACCTTCGATAGGACATGTCATATCCAAGGTAAAGAGGGTCACTGGAAGTTAACATCCAATGTGAGGAGGATAGGTCATGACCTTCCAGTTACATTCCTTACCTTGGATATGACCTTCCAGTAAATGTCCTTACCTGGGATATGACCTTCTAATGACCTTCCATACCTTGGATATGACCTTCCAGTGACCTTCCTTATCTTGGATATGACCTTCCAGTGATATTCTTACCTTGGATGTGACCTTACAGTGACTTTCCTTACCTTAGATATGACCTTCCAGTGACCTTCTTTACCTTGGATATGACCTTCCAGTGACCTTCTTTACCTTGGACATGACCTTCCAGTGATCTTCCTTACCTTGGATATGACCTTCCAGTGACCTTCTTCACCTTGGACATGACCTTCCAGTGATCTTCCTTACCCTGGATATTACCTTCCAGTGACCTTCCCTCCCTACCATGGATATGACCTTCCATTGACTTTCCTTACCTTGGATATGACCTTCCACTGACTTTCTTTACCTTGGATATGACCTTCCAGTGATCTTCTTTACCTTGGATATGACCTTCCAGTGACCTTCTTTACCTTGGATGACCTTCCAGTGACCTTCTTTACCTTGGATATGACCTTCCAATGACCTTCTTTACCTTGGATATGACCTTCCAGTGACCTTCTTACGTTGGACATGACCTTCCAGTGATCTTCCTTACCCTGGATATTACCTTCCAGTGACCCTCCCTCCCAACCATGGATATGACCTTCCACTGACTTTCCTTACCTTGGATATGACCTTCCAGTGACCTTCTTTACCTTGGATATGACCTTCCAGTGACCTTCTTTACCTTGGATAATATGACCTTCCAGTGACCTTCTTTACCTTGGATATGACCTTCCAGTGACCTTCTTTACCTTGGATATGACATTCTAGTGATCTTCCTTACCCTGGATATTACCTTCCACTGACTTTCCTTACCTTGGATATGACCTTCCAGTGACCTTCTTTACCTTGGACATGACCTTCCAGTGATCTTCCTTACCCTGGATATTACCTTCCAGTGACCCTCCCTCCCTACCATGGATATGACCTTCCACTGACTTTCCTTACCTTGGATATGACCTTCCAGTGATCTTCCTCACCTTAGATATGACCTAATGACCGTGCTCACCTTGGGGACGTTACCTTCCACATGTTTCATGATTCATCCTTACCTTGGATGTGACCTTCCAGCGAGCTGTCTGAGGGAACTCGTTGATGTCGAGCTCTTCCTCGTAGCGTTTGAAAGTCTCTGTGGACGGCTCCTGTTCCTTCTCCTCATCCTGAGGCGGTCGATAGTTCAGCTTGGCATTGATCTTCTCCGCCATCTGCTCGGCTATGGTCTTCGACTAAAAGCAATATCAACATGATGACCCATATGACTATGCATTGGAATCTCTCAAAACTTTTGAATGCTGATTCGACCCACAGACCTGTACAGAGTATACCAGAGAGCAGTACATGAACTCACAGAGACAAGTGGAGCAGACATGCCGCCAGAGAGGAACGCCGCAGCTGCCTGTTGTGTGACATCTGGCGCTCCAGGTCCCATCTTCTTGGCAAAGTGCAGCTGAGAGGCGAGTTTCTTGGCCAGCTCCAGCTTGCCTTTGTTGGTGGCGACTGGGATGGGGTTGGAACCGCCAGGATGCATGGCGCTGTCGGCTATCAGAGGCTTGGCAACATCTGTCACACGCTTTCGGCTGGCAAACATATCCTCAATCTTCTGGTCAATCTAAAAGAAGAGAAATACCACTCACTGGTGCTGCATTCCGAACTGTTCAAAGCATAAATCTGTTATTGCATCACATATACTACATATATACTCTAACATGTCATGTATATTGTAATTTTGTTGTCAGGGGTATCATACAGGTTCAGAACAGAATAAACCACTGGAGTGTAAGGGTTTTACCAACTTATATTGAATATAATTGAATGTCAATTTTCTGCCTAAGTATGTCATTGCCACTAACTGTTTGTGTCTGCCACTCACGTCCATGCCAGCATCCTCATCATCCGAGTCCTGTAGACCGAGGGCTGCCTTCTGTATCTTCTTCCTCTCCGCAGCCAGCTGCGCCTCCGTCTCGTCAAACTTGAAACCTTTACCAGTGAAACCGCTGAATGACCGGATCTTACGTCCTTCCTGGGTGGAGAAATATAAAGTGTATTTATTGTTTTATGTAAAAGAAAGCCAAACTTGAAGCCATAATTTATATGATGCAGATAATAGGAAATTCATAACTCCTTCTCGTACAAAGTTGTACAAACTGAGTTATGAGACTACACATGGATCTAAATAAATCTATGGCCACCAACATAGATGATTACTTTATGACTGATCTGGGTACATGATGACTACTTTAGGTACATTATGACACATACCAGCTCAGCCTGTTTCTTGTAATCCTCCCACAACTGGTTGAGTTCTGGCGGCACTTCTGAGCCGGACATCTGGAGGGCCTTCATGATCTCATTAGCATATTTCCCCTGATCCGGGGTTAGGAATGTGTATGCGTAACCATGGTTACCAGCACGGCCTGTCCGTCTGAGGGCATAGAAGGGGACATTTGGCTTCATTTCGTGTGATGTGTATTGATTATTCAAGCAATTATCTTCCATAAGCACATAATACATGTCCCATTACGTGTAGCCTGGTACTTACCCACATCTGTGGACATAGTCCTCATAGTGATTAGGACAGTCGTAGTTCACAACCAGGATCAAGTCTTTGACATCAAGACCTCTCGCTGCTATGGAGGTAGCGGTCTGTACAGAAAACAAGATTGCAATGTAGTCAGATGACTGATCAATATTTCCAAAGTATCTAAGCATGATACTATAATGTGTCCAAGAGTATTAAATAGTTCATAGACATTATAAGAACAACTTTTCGAAACGATGCATATTTCGAAAGATGTGGAAACTGCTGAAAACTGTGACTATAAAATCATCAACACACGTACAAGCATTTTGATGTTTCCCTGCTTGAAGTCGTTGATGACGCTGTCGCGGTCGTACTGGTCGATACCGCCGTGGAGAGACATGCAGGGGTAGGAGTGGCGCATCAGATCCTTCATCAGCTCGTCCGCGTGTTCCTGTTTGTCTACAAACACCAGCACGGCGCCCTGCTCCTGGTAAACACCCAGCAGCTCTAGCAGCTTCAACAGCTTCTTGTCCTCATCTAGTACAACCTGTCAGCACGGGGTGAGGTAGACAGTCAAGTGCTCTTCATGGCATGATTTACTTCTTCGTGGTTTCAACAGTTAACTATTCCTCCACATACCACGTTCTGGTCGACCTCCTTGCACACCACACTGCGGCCTCCAACCAGGACCTCAATCGGCTTCTGTAGAATCTTGCGGGCGAGAGCCTCCATCTGACGTGGAAATGTCGCTGAGAACATCACTGTCTGACGGTCCGGGCGAATGTTGTCCATGATTCGCATCACCTGTGGGGTGGGAGATATAGTAACATTAATAAATCCACACATCGTAACTGAACAGACATATTATAGGTTAATTTCAAGATTAGAAAATTATTTTCCACAATTTATGGTTTTCAACTTGCATTGTATTTTGTGATATTTTCTTTTGCAAATAAAATTCATTTACCTGTGGTTCGAAACCCATATCAAACATCCTGTCCGCTTCGTCCAGCACAACATAGGTACATCTACGCAGGTTTGTCACTCGGCCTGGAAATATACAAAGTGTACATTATCAAGATGTAACACTCAATGGCTTCTGGTTTCACAAAGTTCTACTAAAACCATTTCTGGTAGTAATTTCTTATCATTTGTAAGTATTTTTGAAGAATATTTCAAAAATGTTCCTTCTTTTTCTTCCAGACTAATCCAAGACTCTTCAAGACATAAAGATCCAGTTGACGGATAACTTAAGATCCGTTCTTGATCGACCCATAGAGTAACCATGGTAACCTTGGCTGAATAGAAACCTTGAGCAAAGCATCAGTGCTGACACCTGCTTCAAAGCGCTGCCATCTAATGACTGAAATAAGTAGCCTGACATTTAAGGCCTGGAATTGAAGCAGAAGAAATTAAAGGGCATGTGTGGCAGATAAGCCCTAACATACCTTTTACAATACACAATAGTGTTTGCTTCATTATAATGACAGAAACAAATAATTTTGGAATGACTAATCAAGCTAATTAGGCCAAATCTGTGCTGCGAACTAGTGGACTGCAAAAGAAGCATATTGTTGTATTAGTCTCGGAAGTTGGAAATATCTCAATGTGACAACCACCAAACGATTTGAATGATAACTTTTCTACCTAGATCCGTAATATAATGATGTCAGTTTTATCGTCCCAGCATCTCTCACAGGCCACGATTGAGCTCTTACCGCTGTTAGCTGCGAGCATGTCAATCATGCGGCCCGGTGTACACACGATGATCTCTGTGCCGCGCTTAAGTTCTGCGATCTGTTCCGAGATCCCGGTGCCTCCATACACCGTCACCACGTGGATGCCCAGCGCCTTCGTGAACCGCCGACATTCCTTGCCGATCTGTGTGGCCAGCTCACGTGTCGGGGTCAGAATGACCGCTGCCAAACACACAAACAAGCCATTGTAACTCACTATTGTTTCTATTATATCAATAATGTCAAAAAATTTGTTGAATTATGTCATAATGAGAAGTCAAAGTGGAAAAGACAGAAGATAATCATGTTTTATAGACTACAGAAAGACACTTCCAATGACAAAATTTTCCAGCACATGTATATAGTATAATATATAACATTAAATATTTATCGGTTTTTATCACATTGATTGTAATACATGTCGAACCGGAAGTAAGGATGGAGCTTTTCCTACTGTTCAATGACTTCGCACTTTTTGTAGAAGTACATGTGGACGACATAACTTTGTAAGTTTAATGATAAATAAATCATCATCGAATGTGTGGGCGTTCTTTCCAGTACTAATTGTCATGACTTGGTGGGTGCTTGTGGAGGCTTTAACACAAAAGCTTCCTCCACATGTATATGTTTCATTAAGTATTCATGGAAATTAGCTATTTAGTATGAAACAAAATATTTTTTTTTCACTGCTTCATTATTATGTTTCACATGATCATCAACAACTTATCGTGCTACATACAAACTTCTCAGTGGAAATTCTATCTATGTGAACATCAAATTGTGAAACCTCTAGCACAAAAATGAAGTAAATTTGATGTTTGTCAACCACACCATGTATACTGTCAAGGATAAAACTCAGAATCGATACAAAAAACAAAGAACCCATACATCATATACATACTGGAGTCTGAATGAGTGCAGAAACAATAGACCAGGGGAGTGTATCAATTTAATATTGCAAATTGCTGTCTTTCTGGTGCACGCACAATCGCACATATTGACTTTACTTCTACATACGATGTACTGTAGAGTATTGCCAATAAGTCTGTAGATGGGTTTTTTCTCTCCCATTGTGGTGCAAGCATTGTTTTTTTTTCATCTCTCTGAAAGTTCTTTCATCATGCATGTACATCTTGCAATAACTCCGGCCCACTCGAGGCTCTGGGACGACTAAATTGTTCTCCATTGTGCGGCGGGCTGGTTCGGGCGAGTGATGGGTTTTGTCCGTGTTTACTCTCTTTGTTACTCTCCACAATAATTGGAAGCTCACGAAAGTCCGCAGTCGTTCATGTCATGTCGCAAACAAGACTTCATTGCTCTGTGTGGCTTACATTGATCAAGTCTAAAAGTCACATGCTTCAAACCATCGCAAGGACTAATATGGGAATGTTTGCTCAACCAAACGTCACTAGATACATTAACTGCAGGTACACAGGATGCTACCTGTGATCTACCAGAAATGTGTGTGCAGCAAAGGGATTACAGAGAATTACAGAGATTTTAAATGAATTTATCAAAATTTTGACACCGTACTAGGAAATGTGACTTGATTATGAACATGTGAAACATTGAATAGGATTATAAATCCACAATAGGGATACAATTTGAAGAAATTAAAATGAGTATGTAAGTACTTCTGTAGTGTGCTAATTGGATTATTTCTGACAATGTCTGACGTAAGATACTTGGGCAGTCGGAGAGCCGATCAGGACCAGACTGTGGAGAACCAGTTGCCAAGCTTGTCCTCAGAGTCAACTGGTCAGGAGCGAGATGTTTTCCAGTCAGCAGTCATCAAAAAACCTGTCAGGTTTCTGCGTTCAAGAAAATCAGAAAGATTTCACCTGCCCAGTTCTACAGTGGAGAGTCCCACGACCTCCTTCTCATCCAATGTCAAGCGTCATAATGGAACCGACACACTGCCTCCACTGTCTTATCATAATGGCCCCAGCACCGGGCCACTGTGGAGCAGTGAGATGGAGATACTAGCCAGTTCCAGCCTGCTCAGCCACCGCTGGGGCCTGCCTTGTCTTACAACAAAACAGCCAATAGAGGGCCCCACGGAGGAGTCACGTCCCAGATCGACAGCTAGCTGTCAGGAGCTTGACAGTCACACATCAGCCGGGGAAACAGCGCGCAGTGCCAGTGTGGCACGACTGCAGCACAACACGCTGCATGTACAGGGCGGAGACGAACTGGACCAGAGTGTCAGGTCACTGGACAGTACAGAACCACAGGTAGAGGGTAGAGAAGGAATTGTACAACAACAGACAGCTGAGAACATGAGTGAGAAGTCACCTGAGCCAGAAGCCATGGAACAGGACCCTGGGGTGTCCTCTCCCACACAGGGAGACAGTGGGGCCAAGGACAAAATCAAAAAGAAAAAGTCCAAAAAATCCAAAAAGGATAAACAGGAGACAAGCCCAATGGAAGTCAGTGCAGGTGACGAGACGGCAGCTGACACTCCGACCGCAGAGAGCAGCCAACAAAAGAAGAAGAAAGCGAAAAAGTCCAAAAAATCAAAAACTGAGACAAAAGCACAAGAAGGAAGTTTGGATGGCTCAAATAATGATAAAACAAATATAACGACCTCAAAAGACACGCCACTAACGGACACACCAAAACAGGATAAACCTTCAAAACCTACTACAAAGAAGTCCAAGGTTGAGTCTACAGAGCCAGCACCAGTTGCAAGAGCATGTGTGGATACAAAGTATAACAGAACTAAATCATCAGGCAAGGACGCTGGACCAAGCTGTAGTGAAAGTCGTGCTGGCAAAGGGAAAGTAGCGTCAGCATCAGGATCTGACAAAACTTCGAGAGCGGGTGGTTCTGGCAGCAAAGGCAAGTCAACGGAACACTCGCGACGTGGGCGCAGTAAGCGGTCTCACACGCCGGTGGTCCTCAAGGACATGACGCAGAAAGAAATGATCGAGACAATGATGATGTGCCTCGTCACGAACCAGATCTGACAGGCTACCATGGTGACTGGGACACCTTCAGTGAACCAGATCTGACAGGTTACCATGGTGACTGGGACACCTTCAGTCATACCGGGTATTTGGTGGGATATGAACATTTTTGATTTCATGCGTTATCTTACACAATCTAGCATGTAGAACGAATGGAAAATATTTTATTCATAAATTGACTCTGTTATTTTCATAACAGTGACTGTTCATATGCGATGTGTAGTGCACACTACTAGTGCATGTTCATTGACTTCCTGTCATGCAAACAGCAGCTCATTGAATATTCACCGGTGTATGGTGCGACATCATAAATACTGCAAAGATTGATAAATATCTCAGGCTTCAATAGGACCAAAATCTTTTACGATATTTGATGCTCATAGCACCAGGAATACAGCCTTAACGTCATTTGTAGAGTTATCATCGTTACGTGTATACTATTGACAGTCAGTGTACTTGTTGGTATTTCTGCAAATATCTACCAGTACTTGTAAAGTATACTTTATCCACATATGTTTTTATACATGTGATTTTGACCATGTATTTTATATATTCATGCCACCATTTGTCTGATAAATCTGTTATCCTTGTATGAATATGTAATATCAGAATACATCTTGTATAATGTAAAGTTCGCTCCCGCAAATTTCGTCTTTTTGCGATCAGCTGTTTAATCTCGCGATTTGACCGTCTTGAACAATTTCTTCATAACAATGTGGGTTGTCATCAGAAATGTTTCGCATCCATTTTATTCCGCGATTTTTTGGATTCGCGAAAATAAAAGGTTGTGAATAATTTGTGGCTTTACAGTATCAGAAATATAACTTGTGATGTATTTTTCGTTATGTATCTATGAATACTAGTACATGTATATTGATACATGTACATGCGTGTACATAGTCTGCCTGATTTGCCAAATAATGATCATAATCAATCCTTGTCACAAGAAACTTGCCAATATACACTAAGCACCAAAAATTTTAACTTCAACATGTAAGTGACATCAGGACTCAGAAGTGGTCAGCTCAAAGTTCAGATCTGAACCCCATCTAAATTCTATATCACACCTTGGTCAGCTAATGGGCAGAGATCTCCAGACACCCTGGTGCTTAGTGTATTCAAGCATATTAGCGATAAGCGTACATGTAATTTCTTGAACAAGCATACATTACATGTTTGTGTAATGTCAACTGTGATGTAATTCGTTTTATCTGTGATAATCCTGATACATTATATTGATATGATATGTTGATACGTAATTGTGATTAAAGTGAATAATTTTCATAAAGTTCAACATATTTAAAGCCCCGAACATGTACATTTGTCATGGGATTGATGCACAATCCTGATTGGTCAATTCCCCCAATAGTACCATTTTCTGTATTGTGGGCTTCAGACAGGTAATACGGAATGACGTTTTGGAGAGTTCAGCAATCCAATGATAAGGCATGATATCAGGCAGATATCACATCGTATCGAGGTCTGAAGCCCATGATAACTTGCAGGTTATTATCTAATGTAAATACTGAGAGTTTACTGGATGAAGTTATTACAAGTATCATGTTCAAATAAAAGTGATTATTGTTGATTTCTCTTGAAATTTGAATGTGATGTTATTACATGCTTGTATATTAATATAGTTACCATGGTTACTGATGGCCGATGATCCATTATTTTCGAAAGTCAGTTGGTTTGTCAAACCGATTTCGATGATCGATTCCTATAATCGATTATCTAAAAGTGGCATAAGTTCTTTGTAATCCATTTAAGTCCACAAAGAGTCTCTCATAACGTAATTCATAAGTTTATACCAATTTTTAATTGCAAATTTGTGCAAAATTTGATACCACATCAATTCCCCCTGATAATATATATCCTGCCAGTAAAGACTCTGCCACACTTGATTACGATATCACGGTTAAACCGATTAAAGTTGGAATCAATTTTGAAAACAGCCAACTTTAGCATTCTTGTCTGTCACGCAAACTTGAAAGTACATCTCGAGAGAGCCGGGAATATATAGGAAATATAACACAACAAATATTACAGATTCAAATTTGAATTGATTCAAATATTTGAAAGGTCATGTTGGCTGAGTAATGTTAAAGATATAGTCACTTTTAGAATTGACAAAATGTATTTAATCTACAGTAGCTTTGTTCTGTCTATAGAATGAGAAATCGTAAAAATTTGGGTCTGAACATGTGTATTACATGTACATGTACGTGCCTAAATTGAGTTGCCAAATCAAGATTCAAACTCGGGCCAGTCAATCTCGCATAATTTTTTCCTCAAATTGGCCTGCCTCGAGGGCGAGTTCTACACACAGTCTCATGATGTCATTGGTATTTGTCTAGATACTGTGGCAACCGGCAATGTAGGCAGGCCGATCATTCTCTATTCACTGTTTTCATGCACGATTAACGGCAATTATCTAAGTATCTAGTTGTCGAACTGTGCATATTTCCTATATATTCCCGACTATCTCGAGATGAACTTTCAAGTTTGCTTGACAAACAAGAATGCTAAATTTGGCTGATTTTAAAATTGATTCCAACTTTAATATAAACTTTCTCTGTGTTACCCGATAATATGGACAGTCATGTACATGATGTAGGCCTGTTGAGAATTGAAGAGTAATCAAACAGTGATTGATTATCTAGCTACAAATGTATATCGTGTAAGTGCTTGTAAAATGTTGCAAGAGCTATTCGTCCGTAGAACAAAGACCACATAGCACTATTGATCACTCAAAGGTTAGCATCTTTACAGCAAACATGGCTGATGAAACGGTGTGGAACATGAGATCTGAAGACATTTGTTACAAAACGAACAGTGGTGCAATCAATCAAACAGGTGCAAATTGTAACCAAACACAAGCATGTCTTCACCTGTATTCCTTGTCAGGTGAGGCAACAACACTGATCCAATCACATTGAATTATTTATTTGAGTAATTATCATCATCATACTTCATGTATTTTTCACTTGACAACTTAATTCCATTTGGATTCTGTACTGAAAACATGGTTTCATGGAAAACGCGAAATATGCACACCTATGAACATGATCAAATCAGCTGTTTGTGTAGGTTTCTTCGATGACAGAACATAGCACCACAGTGACTGAAGCTTACACACAACTTATTCATGTTATCGTTTCTTCAGATTATAAATTGTCACAATGATCCAATAAACATTGTAGCTCTGTTGCCTCAGGATATTCCCAAATGATGCAGAATATCTATGACTCCCTGTATGTCCATATACAAACCTGAAATCCTCAAGGGTTTTATCTTACAACTTATGACATATAGCATTGAGTGGTAACACTAATGATCATAAATTCATAGTGTTAGGTCAAGCTCAAGGACACCAGAAAATTAACTAGAACTGTTTGATCTGACATATAGCTTAGGTAATATGTCTCCATGACTAAAATGCACATCGCTGTTTAGACATAGCATTGAGTTTGAACATTCAAGATCGTCTCAGTTCGAGTTCAATGTCACCAATAGATGCACCATATATGAACCAGCTCTATATTCACTGCACGTTTAGTATCCATTATAATACATGTACATTGTAAGTCATTTTTACAATTTTCTGCCGGACATAATCTTGCATTCGAGCATCAAGTACAAATCCTTTATCAGGTTTGACGTCATGTACATTATTTGATGTCATTCAAGCAAGGTATAGACATGTACTGATATATTGCAACACATACCTTATATATTTCACTATATTAAGTGTGTCCTGTTTATGCATTGTTTTGCATAGGCCAGGTAACCATGGTAACCATGTATCATGATACATAATTCATAATCTTGGGTCTATCAGTAACCAACCTGGACATTCTGTCAATTTCTTTAATCAGCTTTAATCAAAGCTTCTTCCTGTGTTCACAAAGGACCTCATTTGCACAGAAGAGTTTCTGATGCTGCAGGTATTAATGAATTCCTTTGTTAGAGGCACACGCATCTCTCTACTCAGCATATAGAACAACAGAAACCCATAACTCTTATGGGTTTCTGATAACAAACATACAAGCATGCCACTAATTATTCTATAACTGCAGGTAACCCTGCGACCTGGTTTAAAACTCATCACAGATCTTTTGTTCTTCCCTGGGACACCCTCAGAAGGGTGATCAGGATAAGTATTGATTCCCATCAGCCACATGTCGTAAGATGTTATTGTGCGTATTGACAGTGTCCGGGAGAAGCATGCTGCATGGTGCCAGCCAGGATGGCCTCAGTTAGAGTAGATGGTCGAGGCCTAGCGCGGAGGGGGTGGTGTGTTTGATGTACCTATTGTAGCCCATGGAGAGTGATCAGACGGGACTTTCACACACAGCACAATGTACATCGTTACCTTGAGCAGTAATGTGTTATTCATGTCTTCCTGCAAACAATCGAGTGTGACAACTTTCTTCCCAGTGCCAGAAATCAATGGTATTGACTTGGGTTTTTTGTTACGGCAAACCTCCCCTAATCGACGACGCAGGTCATCATATAGTATGGATGAGTCCTGTAAATTTCCAGTACATGTACAATAAATTATGGATTTCACTATTCCTGAAAAAAGGGTTCAATCCATGACACTGTATGGCCTTGATTAGCGGCTGGGATTTACGTTTTTCAAGAACCCTCTTCCCCCAAGTTTCCTACGAGAGCAGGTGCTCTTTCTTGGTCCGTTGCTCATTGTAAATATTATAACTTATCAGGGCTCAACAAAATTTGTGTCACACATATGCCGCCCATCGAGGACATAATCATGCAAAACTTTCATAATTGTAAATCGTAATCCACAGGGATAGATTGATCTTAGTAGGCATTAGAGCGGTTCAAAAAAGGTGCGGGCATGAAATTGCTGTTCAGGGACAGCAATTTGTAAGCTGCGTAAATTTTAGTGTCAATGTTTTCACAACCACCGCTCCCCAATACATCGGCTGATCATGTTATGGTGAGAGGGGGAGGGAGAGGGGGGAGGCAGTTGGGGAGAGGGGGGTGTGGCTCTCAGGGAAAATTTCATTGTTTGGCCTGGGGCAATATCGGTATCATGGTGAATCAATTATACCTTGAAGGAAACTTATTAATCTCTCTCGTTTTTCTTCATGATTTATCACTAAGCAATCTGTAACAGACGGTATAACAAGTAGAAGTATGCAGACCCAGATGATGACACGGACGCCGCGTAACATGGTCAATATCATTGTGTCTCCGACTTGTCATCCGGAGATACAATTATTGGTAATGTGACCAATCCTGTTCCGTGTAATTCATAGAATGCACCACGTCGTCATCACACATAAGACACAATCTATCGTGGAATAGTACATGTAGTATCATTGAATTGAAGCAAAAAAAACATGTTTGTTTATCATACGTGTTATGTTCAGGCCATAGTTATTTAATTCGCTGGTTTACGGATCCCCCCGACCCTATTTTTTTTCAAAATGAAAAATAAATATAATTTGTTCCATAGTACCAAATTATTTATTTTGCAACCGACCGTAGTGTCAAACTCTGAAAATATAAAAAATTTCTAGTGCTGGCATGCTATATAAAAATTATCTGGGGATAATTTCTAGATTCTTGAAAGATGATCATAAATACGGTACCGGGTAATATTTATTTTGGGGCGACCGACTGGTTAAAGTGTCAAATTACATTTATTTTTACATTTATTTACTTTTATTAACTGTCAAATTATCCGACCCCCGACCCAAATTTTTTTTGTTAAAAATCCGTAAACAAATAACTATGGCCTTACATAAAATGTAAAATGTAATTTCCAAGTTACATATTTTACACCAAATTAGCAGTAAGTGAGTGTAGATTTCTATCATGTCTATTGGGAATTGGTTTGACTGCAGTTGCACCCCCCCCCCCTCTTACCACATGAGCCATACCAGTAGCTAGATCTATAGCAACTGAGTTATTTTGATCACTGGTTACCCAAAGCGTTCATATGAGGTAGGGTGCTCTCCCGGCGATATATGTTGAATATTGTCTGTTCTATAAGAGACCACATCAACATGTACTGGATCCAAAAATGTAATATTTTCTATTAAAACATTCTAAAAATCCTCTTGCTGGAGTGAAGTGAATCTTATGATAATATGATATATTTTTGTTAGTCACAATATCATGACAATCGTTTCAGGCCCCTTGGACAGTGAGTCAGATAATTTTGTCGATAATCTTCTTCTTGGGAACACTGCATGGATGAGTTTAATGTGCAAGAAACATGCAATGATATATTTGATGTCTGAATAGAAATCGCCCAATGATATCAATTCACAGAGATCGAATGGACAAATACTTATTACCTCTGATTTGTAAGATTTACCAATTCTCAATTAAATTCATATATTTTATTTATTAAACTCAACAGTGTACATGGTGTACGCTCGATTTAATAAATATATGAAAGTATGCTTTACAAATATTACTTACTCCATGACCTGTACATCTACAGATACAGCAATAGCATATTAGGGTATGTGTATACTTGGCTTCATATAACATGGATATTTTTAATATTTCATGCCTAACAAACTGGGAGCTAATCATGCATCGTGCGGCTCCACTCAAGCATGCATGAGTGGGGAAAGAGAAAACAATTTGACCGTGGCTCGGAGATGACCCAAAAGGCCGAGTCGCCCCAACAGGACGGGTGACACTGTATCTATGGAGACGATGGGATTACAAAACATAAATAGCGACAGTGTCCCATACATCTATAATAGAGATATTGCTACAAGTACTGACGATCGCCATGAGTACCGGGTAGCTTTGTCATAAAGCATTATTTCAATGAAGAGGTGTAACAATGGTGAGTGCCAGACCCATGAGGAGTTATTGGTGGCCGCACAACAGAGAGACTATTTGGATCGATAGTTAGATAATCAACAGATCAAGTGTTCTAAAAGTGAAGAGACAAAATAATAAACGAAAGGAGATACTGCAGCACAGTACGTGCGTCTGAGAAATGTGTGAACCGCAGGTCAGATATGGCGGATAATAAGGTAACCGTGGCGACCACAGGCAGTGCTGGTGATGAGGACATGGATGATTTTGACAGCGACGTCCTGGACGCTGAACTACGAGACCTCGTGGACGACGGTGGCAAGGACTCCGGCGAAGACGACGAAGGCAGTGACAAAAGCGACGAGGACGATTCTGAGTCAGAGACTGAAACTGTAAGTGAGGATGGCGGGGAGAACCAGGCGCCAGAAGTGGCCAAGCCTCGGTGCTACGTCAAAGCGTACAGAGTGGGTGTCATAAAACGACCCGTCATTCCCAGGTCAGACCCGACAGACAAAAAGGATACAAACAGTCAAGACAAAGACGAGAACCCGAACAACAAGGAGTCCGAATCTGAGGACGAGGACGACACAGACTCTGAAGACGAAGATGAAAGTGATGAGGAGGAAACTGATGATGAGGGGGATGATGGAAGTGATAATGACGAAAGTGATGATGACGAAAGTGATGATGATGATGAATCTGGCAAAGACAATCCCAAAGATAAACCACAGAATGAAAACAAGACTTAGTTGTATTTGTATCGCAAACCAGTGGATACCGGACACAACGTATGGACTACTAGCACCTGAGATGCAAGAACCAGCAAAACAATCTACTAGTATTTGTGACAGCTAGTCTGTGAAGGAGAATATTTCTGTGGAATTACCTGCCTATATTATCACCCAACTACAGCATCAAAAGCGACACGGACTGATTTTCTATTCTAAATTTATTATTTACATGTGTATTTACTGTTATTTCTTGATGCATGAAAATTTTACATGAGTGTATTGTTATTTAAAAGAATGACTGTATTCTGTGCATGTAAATACTCCCTATCAACAACAGTGTTGTCTGATCGGACAGAGAAAATACCCAACACAGTTGTACATGACTAGTACCCGTAATCCTAAAAGATGAACTTTTGAATGTCTACATAAATGTCCAGCTTGCCGAAAAATGAACATATGAAGCTTGCAGAAAAATGAAAGATAGCAATGATAACAGCAATAGAACGGTTACACAAGTCTCAAATTTTGTTCTGTAAACGTCATGTACACTACATGAAACAACTGTGGACTCTTGAAATAATAGCGCTCACAGGTATACCATATCTCTGATCAGGTCAATAATATTGGAGATATAAGCACCACGCACTGTGTCATAAAATCGTGATACATATATTGTTGTCATGATAATCATGGTAACTTGCTACACAGCCATCAGATTTTGTTGGTGTTGCAATGTTATTGGAGATAATCAAATACATGGAAGTTTTACAATTTATTATTCCTATTCTATGTTACT
Source organism: Terebella lapidaria (assembly GCA_949152475.1). Taxonomy (NCBI): domain Eukaryota; kingdom Metazoa; phylum Annelida; class Polychaeta; order Terebellida; family Terebellidae; genus Terebella; species Terebella lapidaria. Next base: position 79,375,409 of record OX424555.1, read on the forward strand.
CGGTAAATTATTCATAACACAAGATTATATCATTTTTTGGCTTTAACTCCTCCCCACAGGCGATTTCCGTGAGTCCCGCAGTAAAGGGAGAAATACATTGTGCTCCCGAAGCCCCATGAAAGTTCATGACTATATGACTTCATGACTAAATGTATCACTAAATGTAGCAAATCCTCATCAGACTTGGCAAAGGAACCGTGAAATATCAGACATAAATCACTATGCAATATTAAAAGCACTGTCTATTGTGCATTCATCTGTATCCAAACTTCCACCCGCATTATGAAATAGTTCATGCAACATTATGCCTGTGGCTAATTTATCGTGTGTTTATGAGAAATGGGTAACATCACCAGACTGATAGTATCTCGAGGTGACGATCACTCGAGGCATCACACAGAATAATGATGAACATTTAATATACCCGGGGGTAGACCAAGTACGAGTAAATATAAACAATTTCAATCTGAGGAACAAAAATTACTTCACAGAAATTTTGTTGGAATCCCTGTACTACGCAATTCTCCATGCATCAATGAACATCAAAGTAGTGTTATAAAACGCATATGCTCATTGTGCCATGTGCTGAGGTATACATGTAGTCTTTAGGCCATTTTCCAGGAGACCTCTAAAATAGGTTTTCGTCGCCAAATCGGGCATATTAGGTTTCTTGGTGTCATTCTGTAGGTTTTCATGTCAGGAAAAATATTAGACCGGGTAACCTTCTCAAAAAGTGTCCAAACAATGGAAAAAATGACTTTTTCCAAGATGGCCGCCATGTCCGATCAAAAAGTTTGTTTTTGTTATTTCCCTGCTTCTAGACAAGCTAGAAGTGTAATATTGGTGTCCTTTCTTAGGTTTTGAAGGTTGAGGAATCCAATGAAATACATTTCAAGAACATTTATGCGTTATTTCAATTGAAAAACTACACTTTGGTATTTGAACGTCAGAAATAGCGATTTGCGGAGGAAGTCTGTTTAAAATGTAACTGCGTTATTCATTACCAGGTATTACCATTTTGAACAAAACAATTCCATGAATAGATCATCAACATATCAGTTTATGCACATCCAAATTATATAAAGAAAAGTGGAACAATGGCCATATAGATCATATGCTATCTACTTGCTGAACATTCGTTTCTAAGGTTGTCTTGTTTTTTTTCTACTTCATATTTAATACTGTATATGTGAAACAAATAAATTTGGCAATTGTTGTACAACATATATAACACATGTGGTTGAGTTCAATCATAGGCAACTTCCTCTCTAGATGTATCTGCAACAATTTCGTCCGAATGTGTGATTCGTCAAGAAACCTTGAAATCAAGCTGAGAGTTGATCTTTGAGTCGGCCCAGCCGACTCCGTGTTCGGGTAAACAGACGGAATGAAACCGAACTTAGAGAATTTCAAGAAGTAAAGTCAACCAAAGTTGAACGTACAATTGATTGGAAGACCAGTTGGGTGAAATAAAGCTAATAACGACAGAGATAGCTCAGAACCCAAGCTATCAACTGAACAACCAGACAAAGAGGAAGAGCTCGATGAGGAAAGCGGACTAAAACCCGAATGATTGGCGATCATTACTTGGCGCAGGCGAGGAGTGACTGCAGACCAAACCCGCTACCACCCAAGACGGCGTGCAGCCAGGGAACCGACGTCACCCGAATCAACCCAAAGCCAGAGTGCCGAGTCATTCGAGACAAACTGCAGCCGGACTACAGCAGAAGAACAAGCGTCTGCCGAGTGAGCATTCCAGCTGGAGAATCAGAGTCAGACGAGTGAGCATTCCAGCTGGAGAATCAGAGTCAGACGAGTGAGCATTCCAGCTGGAGAGCCAGAGTCAGCCAAACGACCCCTACAGCCAGAGAACCAGAGTCGGCCAAATGACTATTCCAGATCTGACAGAGAACCAGAGTCAGCCGAGTGACCCCTGCACCCGGAGAACCAGAATCAGCCAAGTCACCCCTGCATCTGGAGAACTATAGTCAGCCGAGCAACCATTCCAGCCGGAAAACCAGAGTAAGCTGAACGACCCCTGCAGCCAGAGAACCAGCCGAGTGACCATTCCAGATGGAGAACCAGAGTCAGTCGAGCGGCCGAATGACCCTTGCACCTGGAGAACCAGAGTCAGCCGAGTGACCATTCCAGATGGAGAACCAGAGTAAGTCGAGCGGCCGAATGACCCTTGCACCTGGAGAACCAGAGTCAGCCGAGTGACCATTCCAGATGGAGAACCAGAGTCAGTCGAGCGGCCGACTGACCCTTGCACCCGGAGAACCAGAGTCAGCCGAGTGACCATTCCAGATGGAGAACCAGAGTCAGTCGAGCGGCCGACTGACCCTTGCACCCGGAGAACCAGAGTCAGCCGAGTGACCATTCCAGATGGAGAACCAGAGTCAGTCGAGCGGCCGAATGACCCTTGCACCCGGAGAACCAGAGTCAGCCGAGTGAAGATTCCAGATGGAGAACCAGAGTCAGCCGAGCGGCCATTCCAGAAGGAGAACCAGAGTCAGCCAAGCAGCCATTCTAGCCTGAGAACCAGAGTCAACCGAGCGACCCCTGCAGTCTGAGATGAGGCAAAGAGCCAAACTCATAGGCATCCGATACAAGGTTGGGGAGCGAACCTCAACCCAAGGAACATTTGCTACTACTATATCAACATTAGAACCGTTACAATATATGTATTTGATGTTTATGACGCTTTCCAGTCGCCTACAACCACATGGGTGTATCCCTGTGATGCCTTGTCATTTCTGTTGCCCAAAAAATATTATGTTAATTGAGACAAAATATCTTTTATCAAAATAGCACTGCTGCCCCAGTGTCTTTCATCAATGTCAGCAATAAAAGTTCCGAGCCTTAACTAATTTTATGCCATGCAGTAATACTTTCAACTATTGAAATATTCCCCAAATTATTTCTTATCAGATAATTTAGCTTATCTAATTCCCAACAATACAAGTGATTTCTTTATCTACATTCACTGAAAATTAATATGATTCAACTGTTGTAATAAGTTAGTGATATTAACTATTTAATATTATTACTGCAGATATAAAATATACACTGGAAAAAAGACTTACTACATTTAGTCATATAATAAAATGTTCTCATCTTCACTATTTTTATTGTGGGCAATAATAGACTAACTCATGAAAGTCAAGTCAATGTATTCGATAATAGTATATATTTTGAACAAATCCATCAGCTCTATATTTGTACACACACTCAGTGTGATATGTTTCCTAATTGCAACCAAAAGGAATGATCGCTGACCTCGAGCTGGATATTAACTTTGTTTTAATAAGTCTTTTCATTAACTATAATTATAATTATTTAATATTTCTGTGTCTGGTCACTGTTCAATATGCCTTTTCAATATTTTAGTGATACCTGTGAAAGTACCACCCCTGGAGCCTTCACAAGCCATGTTTGTCGAAACAACTGATTTTGTCTCGAAATGTGTCGCCAATCGGCCATCTTGGTCGCCATGGCAACCAATATCGATAGGTTTTGGGGTGTTACTTTAAGCAGAAACCCATAAGAGGATCTCTTATGTGTTTCTGTTTCAAGGCATATACATATGGAATATTGTCAGAAACAGTTCAGATTTGCACCTGGTGGAGCATTCACAAGGAAGTCTGTACGACACTTGTAGCGGCGCGATGATCGCAAAAACATAGTATCTGCTTGACTTTGTTCAGGGGATACAATCCATAGTATCTGCTTGACTTTGTTCAGGGGATACTCCTAATGTTGTATTCATGGGATTGTTTTGTCCAAAACGGTAATACATGGTAATGAATAGCGCAACTACATTTGAAAACAAATTTCCTTCGCAAATAGCTATTTCTGACGTTCATACACCAGGCGAAGTGCATTTTTGCAATTGAAATAATGCATAATTGTTATTGGAATGTGTTTTATTGGATTCCTCAACCCTCAAAACCTAAGAAAGGACACTAAGATTACACTTCTAGCACGTCTAGAAGCAGAGAAAAAACAAAAACAAACTTTTCGATCGCACTCGGCGGCCATCTTGGAAAAAGTCATTTTTTCCATTGTTTGGACACTTCTAGAGAAGGTTACCCGGTCTAATATTTTTCCTGATATAAAAACCTACAGAATGACACCGAGAAACCTAATATGCCCGATTTGGCGACGAATTTTTTTTTTTTCAGAATGGCCCACAGACTAATGAGCTTGCCGATGCATCCTTTTCCCATCATGTGCTCCTGAAAATACGATACATGTACCGTATATGTCCTAATAGGAGAGGTGTGAGGTGAAATTTAGGAGACATATCGGAGAAATCATAGCAACAAAACATAACTATTATTATCATGTGTTATGTGTTTGTTATGGGTTGATTTGGTGAAAATAGCCTGGATATGATGTTTCAAACAATATAAGACCTTGCTGTAAAAAATAAGGACAATTTAGTGTGAAAACATAGCATTTTTTTCTGCAAAAGAGGTCGTGGAAGGGGGGGGGGGGGGGGGGTGTCATTTAGGACCAAAACGGTAATTGTCCATGTGTACTGTACATTGCAGTATTCTGTATTCTACTGTTCTATCTTCTTCGTAATAAATGTCAAGAATACACAGAGAAAGACAAATAAATTATTTCCTCCCTACAGAACATGTATTGACTTAATGACTGCAAATTTATAGCACTGCAAATAAACCTACGATACAAAACTCACATGGATATTAATTTTCATGCTCCATTGAGTTGAGTGACACACCATGTCACCACATTCATATCTTTGAGAAAATTGGAAAGCCATGATGAAGACTGTGTCAAGCTAGGTCTGGTGGAAGAAGTATACAGCATGCTGATGAAATATTGATATGTACACACTGAACTTAGCTGTGACACAAGGGATTACATTCCCCAAATGAAAGTTTCAAATATCAGTATTTGATAACCACGACATGTTATACCACGAGATGATAACACACAAATGTACATGTACCACTAACAGTTAAGACCTTTTGCAAGATGAACCTAACATTGTTTAGCACCGCAGTGCAATGCAATAATTCACATATACCCGCAGGAAACCATTGAGCCTTGAATGGCTTCTCTAGTCTTCACCATTAGCATCTATGTGCACGGACATAATATAATCCCACACACACATATAATCGTCTTTACCACAGTTGTCAATAAGGAGCACGATCCATACATTCATGAACACGGTCCGGGTGTAAGTGGAATAATTACCTGCAAAACTAGTACAGGCCAAGGGCACTGACTGGTGAACATCGTCAGTTCAAGTGAGTTCATCATGTATACGTGTAGGTATGGTACAGGGTGTTTCAGAAAAGACAAAATTTCCCCGTGACACTTTTGACATTTTATTTACCGATTACATCATACACAGGCATTTGCGTATCAAGGGTCAATCTATATTTTCACAACAGTTTTTAAATGATTTTCAATCAGCAGTAATTTGACATGCAGCCTTTTGTATTGTAGAGTGATATTATTCAATCATAAGTCATGAGATCATCTAGATGAAAACCCAAATTTCCAAATGTAACAGCATTCTATGTCCACAAGTTTCAGGTGTCAGTAACTATTCAATAGGTGCCGACATATTCACAACTCAGTCATGTGTCAATCAATATACATGGGATCCAACCACTGCCAACCAAAATGATGATCAAGATCTGAATGACAGCATAAACTTTTTCCACTCATGAATGAAATGTCGAGTAAGCAGATAAGAAGGCATAAATTTCCCAAATTTTAATTGTAAATTTGCCGTTTATTGTTATTACTCACCTCTAAACTACTACATGCTCCTTTTCGATCCTTTGGATCGTTCTGGATAGAAATTCGCGTACTGAAAGCAAGGCACGATCGTCTGCCTGCATGACTCGAGCGCTCCTTTTGCCGCCAAAACCGCCGCGCATATGCGCGCACAGCTGCGCAGAAGCTTCACTTTTCTGTCCAAAAAACGACAAAAGGAAGCCCCTAGCACACAACTGGCGGGGATGGATGGGAGGGCCTTTACTGTAGTAGTTTAGAGGTGAGTAATAACAATAAACGGCAAATTTACAATTAAAATTTGGGAAGTTTATTTTATACATCACCAATCTAAACTACTACATGCTCCTTAGAATCAAAGGATAGGCGGTGGAGCAGTAGTGCTAGAGAGTCATGAAAACAGACGATAGTCTTGATTTCAAGCGAATCGCTAAAATGCTACATTTTCGATATATCTTTAGTAATATAATAAAGATACTCACCTAGCGGTGCGATCGCTTGCCTCTGACATGCACGAATTTCTTCTTCACCCATCGGTGGAAAACGGAACTCTACTTGAGACCGTAACATAAAGAAACTCAAACACAAACACAAAGTGTTGCTTATATACACGTGCACGTTAAAACCAAGACTTTTCTGTCCAGCTGGTTCAGACAACAGCTTGCGCTACGACCAGCGGACCCAGTCTAAATCTGGACGACTGGTCCTGAAGTTCGGCAGCATTGGACAGATAGAACCCGATGAATGTCGTAGAATTAGTCCACATTCCAGCCCTCACGATATATTCCAACGGAATATTCGACCTGGCCGCCAAAGACATCGAGATGTGTCGGATTTGGTGGGACGATATTTTGTAAGTGACTCGATCGTCAGCACCTGATTCCGCATAGACAGTCCTCACTACAACCTTCACCCATCGGGATAGTGTAGCTGTGGAGATATCCGTAGCCCTATTAGGCTGATAGGAAATAAATAATCGCTTGCGATCTTTCCTGATCGATCTGGTACGATCGATGTAGATTTTCAGCGCTCTTACCGGGCACAATAGAGCGTCCGGCTCATTCCGTCCTACGTAACCGCCCAGTGACGGAATTACGATAGGGGAGAACGCTTTCCCGCCCTCAACTGCAGCACGTGTTTTAGGCATAAAATCACGTACTGGGTATAAGGAAACGGACCCATCCGCGCCAAATGCGACTCGCGATACGTCGATCGCCGCGACATCTGAGCGTCTCCGACCACTTGCTAGCATAACTAGCAAGAAAGTCTTAAGAGTTAACCTCTGCAAGGAAACTTCCTTGAGAGGCTCCCACGGTGCTTTAGTAAGACAATATAGCACAAAAGCCATGTCCCAATCCGGTAGAGTAGGAACTCCGCGTGGCCTTTGCGTCCTAAAGGACGCCAAGAGATCAGCAAGGATACGATTATTAGTTAAATCGATCCCCCTAGCACGGAATACAGGGCCCAGCATGGACCTGTATCCCTCGATCGTAGTAGGCTTCAAATTAAGCCTATCAAAGAGATAGCAGAGAAAGTCTAGCACTGCATTCAGAGGGGCAGAGAGCGGATCAATGCGCCTTCCGTTACACCAACGTACGAATACTCTCCATTTAGCCTCATACGTTTTAGAGGAGGATCTCCTATTCTTTCTCGCGAGATGTACGGACACCTGCTGAGAAAATCCTGCCTCCTGGAAGGATCGCTCGATAGCCTCCACACGTGTAATTTGAGCACGTGGACGGAATCGTGAAATATATCCCGCCCCGGTTGCTTCAGCAACCTGTCCTCGATCGGGAGAACCCGTGGTACATCGATCAGGAGGGACAGTAGCAGGGGGAACCACGCCTGCATCGGCCAGCATGGCGCCACCAACAGAATCTCGCACTGAGACCTGGCTACTTTGTGCAGCACTTCTGTTAGGAACCGAGTTGGCGGGTACGCATACCCGAACATCCCGTCCCACGACTGAGACATCGCGTCCACAGCCAGTGCCTCGCTCTCTGGCAGAGGTGAGAAGTAGACCGGGAGCTTGTGATTCCGAGAGGTTGCGAACAGGTCTATGTTCGGTGTCCCGAACGCCTGACAAACGCGCCGAAACACCCCCGGATGCAGACTCCACTCCGTGCCTATGATCTTGTCCGGTCTCGACAGAGCGTCCGCTAGGACATTCCTGTGACCCGGCAGGTGCCTCGCCCTGATAAACAGACGGTACTTGAAGGCAAACCTGATCAGACACTCGGCCTCCAAACAAAGCTGACTCGACCGAGTTCCACCTTGTTTGTTTATGTGCGCCACTACTGTGCTGTTGTCTGTGAAGACCAACCACTTCGTCCCTGGGGGACTCTGAGGCCCCCAGATCTCGAACGCACGTCTCACCGCTCGCAGCTCTAGGACATTGATGTGCAACGCCCTCTCGCTCGTGTTCCACACAGCAGAGAGTTCGTGCTCGTCCATATGAGCTCCCCAAGCCAATTCTGACGCATCGGTGAAGAAGGTCCGATCGGGCAGATACTCCGCCAGTGGCATCCCTCGGAAAAGATTCCGATGGTCCCGCCACCAATGCATTGCTTCCCGAGCACGATCGTCCACCGATACGACTTGGTCTAGTCGATCGGTGAGGATCCGCCATTGCAACGCTAGACACCATTGAATGGGTCTGAGGAAGCACCTGCCGAACGGCACCTGTTTCTCCATCGACGCCAACAGACCGATGATGGACAGAAACTGTCGAGCTGTGATCGACGACTGCGTCAGCGCGACCTCCATCGCCGCAATCGCCTTGAGAACTCTCTTCCGCGGAGGAAGAGCTACTCCTCGCTCTAGATCGTAATCTACCCCGACATACTCGAACCTCTGTGTCGGGGACAGATGAGACTTCGCCCAATTGGGGATCCAGCCGAGGCTGGTCGCCAACCTGAGGACGAACCCGGATTGCTCTATAGCCTGAGACGGGGAGTCGGCTATGATTAACCAATCGTCGATATAATGGTGGAATTGAATTCCAACCGATCGAAACCTGGCTGCCATCGTCCTTACGATACGGGTGAACACGTAAGGGGCGGTGGCTACTCCAAAAGGAAGTACCCTGAACTGATACACCGAACCTTCGAAGGCGAACTTGAGGTATCGCCGATCGGCTGGGTGTATTGGCACATGTAAGTACGCGTCCTTGACGTCGATACTGACTGCCCACTTCCCCTTGGACAGAGCTTTCTGGACGGAAAGCGCCGACTCCATCTTGAACCTGGGTATGATCAGGAATTTGTTGAGGTTTGACAGATCGAAAACGGGACGCCACCCGCCTGTCTTTTTCGGCACTAGGAAGATGAGGGAATAGAATCCTCTCTCGTCCTTGACCACCTCGATCGCACGTTTCTCTAGCAACTGCTGCACCTCGTGCTGCAGAAGCTGAAACTTTTCCCGATCGCCGGGCACAGGGAATAACCACGCTTTGGGTCTGATCGGTGGTTTTCCAGCCTCCCATCTGAAGGTGAGACCGAACTTCACCCATGCCACGACTGAATTGTCTGACGACGCCAGATCGCTCCAGTTCTGGACGAACTGAGCCAGGCGTCCCCCGACTGGACCAGGTTGTGGAAGATCGAATTCCGACAGAACTGAACCTTCCACAGAGCCTACGCTTTCCCGCAACGAGTCACTTCTTACCAGAAGCTTTCCCTTTGCCCTTGAAGCGTCCACCCCCTTTGCCTCCGCACTTGCCATCCCCCTGGGGAGGGGGAGGCTGCGCCCCACGAAAGGGCGGCTGCGTAGAAGCGGGTGCATGTGGTGCCTGAGGTTGGGCAGGCTTCTGACCCTTGGTCTTCTTGCCTGTCCCAGACCCCGCCGACTTCCCAAGCAAAGCCTTGGCCATAGCCTCATCCCGGAGATGTTCCCGCATGACGGAAATATCCGATCGAGAGAGGTTGGCGTAGGTATAGCCTGAGAAAAGCGGCCTCCCCCGTAGCTCAGCGACGTCCGTAGCGGACACGTCAAGCAGACGGAGATCGGCATCACGCATGGTGAGATCCAATTGTGCGCCCAGGTGCGCACTGTCACGCTCAGCAGCATGGACCACTCCGGCCAAGACGCCGAGTGCTGCATGAATGTTGGCGCGACTCCCCTCCTCCAGATCCGCCTCGTCCACAAACTCCTGAACCAAAGTGGTCAGGTGATCTGTCAATGAGAGCTGCCCCATCAATTGATGAGACAGCGTCTGCCAGTGAGAAAGGCGAGCCTTTTTCACATAAGCTGACCAGACCGTACCCTGCTTCCGGGAAAGCAGGTGAAGGTTAGGGTCTTCGACCGGGACGGAAGTCTGATGTCCACCCTCGGACTCTACAGTCCGATAGGTGTCGATCGACTCAGGTCGAACACGGCTAGTCGGGAATGTCAACTCCGTACGAGCCACATCCTTCTTAGCCGTAACTCCCTTGTTGATCTTGTCGAAGGACTTGACCAACGCGGGAGCCACAGGGAGCCGGATCGGCCGACGAACTGGCGCCGACGCGAACCTACCGGTTCCCCGTGAGGGCCCTAGAGCATCGATCGGCAAGTCCATTCGCCTTGCGACCGACTCCAAAGCCCACCGGAAGTTAGAACCCCCGGCCTGATCGGAAGTCTCATCCTCCGAGGAGGACGACTCCTGATCAGCTTCCACTCGACCCCCCCGATCGTTGGACCTCACAGGTCCGATCGAAGACCTCGACGACCCCAAGGGTACATCAAAGGACGGGCGAGGGAATGCCTGCTCAGCGATCGCGCCCGTCCAGCGACTTACATCCGCGTACACATAACTTGAGTGGCCCTGAGGAACGACCCCAGCACCACCCGCCCGATCGTGCCCTGATCGAGGACCAGGAGCACGACCGCCAAGTGAAGACTCCCGATCGCACGAACGATCGAGAGCCTCACCCCCAAACAAAGGGAACTCTCCCCCCTCGAACCTCGAGACCGAGGACCCGAATGAGCCATCCAAGACGCTCCGCCGATCGAAGCCCGAAGCCTGATCGTCGCCCACCGAGAGGTCGGACGAAGCCTGAGCCACATCGAAAATCGATGTGGTCTCAGCACCACGGCGCTTAGCGGAAGCACGCTTCCTCTTCTTGGAAGGCCCCGGGGAAGAGACGACGGACCCCTCCACCTCGATCGGCCCCGACTGAGGGACGACGAAGGTGGAGTGCGGTTCCTTGGCTGCTTTCGCCTTGGCAAGAACTGAAACCTTCTTCTTAGAAGATTTCGACTTCTTGCCAGCAGGGGGAGCAAGCTCTCCCTGCGACGAAGGGGCAGCCGAAGAACCGGCCGGGACTCCCTGTCCAAGCAGGGAAGAGAGACCCGGCAGGAGGGGACCCTGAAGGGACGATAACGACTGTGCAAAAAAAGATTGCACAGCCGCGTTGACCATGTCCTGTGTTAGCCCCAGGGGCTGGCTAACACCGGACGCAATCTGTGCCGTCACAGGCGGAGTCTCCACCTCCATGGGCGACTGGCGGACTTGCGGCGCCGAAGCTTCCGCAAGCCTCAAAGCATCCCGACGAGCCAACGAGGCTTCGGAATACTTTGCAGTCGCCTGCACGAAGGAAGAGGGACGCCAGAAACGACACAGATCACACCTCAAATCCTCCATAGGTACCGGGCCATGGTCTAAACAGTCGAAACACAAACTGTGTTTCTCCCCTCCTCGGAGGGTATTGACCAGACACTTCGGGCATGGACGTTCGTCCATGGCACCGGTACCAAGGGAGGATTGTGAAGTCATGATCACACAAGGGAACTAACCACACACAGTAACAGGGCAGGCAAAATACGCAAACCTGAGACCGCGCTGAAAAAGAAACCTAAGAGGACTACGAATATATAAACTACAGTATACGTATACACAATATATACAGTAGAAAATTAACGTAGAACTATTGATAGATGTAAACAACAAGTACACTATCAAGTACGACGGATGGACGATAATAGGGTGAACTGGTTATACAAATCGCTCACGATCTAGCAAGTAACAAACTATCGACCAATACTTATCCAAATAGACACAAAACGATGTCTATGAACGTGGCAGGTGAAATTCCGTAAGAATATATCGCAAAAGTCTAGTTTGCAGACTAAATTCTACGAATTCACCGGGAACCAAAATCCAAAGCTGCCAAGCAAAAATGGCGGTGGACAGAAAAGTGAAGCTTCTGCGCAGCTGCGCGCGCATATGCGCGGCGGTTTTGGCGGCAAAAGGAGCGCTCGAGTCATGCAGGCAGACGATCGTGCCTTGCTTTCAGTACGCGAATTTCTATCCAGAACGATCCAAAGGATCGAAAAGGAGCATGTAGTAGTTTAGATTGGTGATGTATAAAATAAACATCACGATTATTACTTGGGAACAGAGAAACTTTTATCATGTTGTGATTGAATTGTTCATGTAAAACAGAATGTACAGAATGTCATCTGAATTACTGTGTATCGTCAGGTGAATGCTCTACTCCAACACAGCTCGATGTGTTCACAATATGGAAATGTAAGTCTGGGTTCAATGAAAGATACAAGAAGATACAGCTGAGTATTATAGGTGTAGGATGTCATTAAAGAGACAGACAGACAGACATACAGACAGACACTCTACATACCTATCGGCCCGTCCCCATCCTCAAGTTCGTCCTGGTCTGCTATGTGACGAAACATCGGCATCAGGAACGCCAGCGTCTTCCCGCTGCCCGTTTTGGCAATACCGATTATGTCGCGGCCACCCATTATACATGGGATAGCCTGACACTGAATGGGTGTCGGCTTCTCAAAGCCATGTCTGGAAAACACAAAACATCGCAAGAACATGATAGAATACCTGTTTAGAGACAATAGGAAATCTATGGAAAATTTATTGTTAGCTCAGTTTTTTTACATGGCTTACACTTACTTTTTGAGACTATCCAAAATTTTGCGACTACCAATAGCATGCGACCAGGCCTTGATTGGTTTCGGGCAATTTTTGCCTCGTACTTTAATGGACTCATTATCTTCACGAAAAGCTGTGACTTCTGTATTGGAGAAAAACAAAAGGTTTTCAAACTTTTTCAACATTCCTATAACATTCCTATTCCGAAAACTATGCCGTGAGAAATTAATATTTGAAGGTGAAACAGGATAAAGAAGTTTTAATAGTTAATTTACCCTCTGGAGTCATTCTAGCAATCTCCGGGACTTCTACATAGAACTCTTTGCGGAATGGTCGGTAATATATCCGATTGTGATCCACAACCACGAGCTCCTGCAAGGGCACACAGAACATACATGATGATAACAATAATTCCCATCATTTTCAAAATAGTTGCATACAAAATTTACTAGTATATTGTGCTGATTAGTAGACAAGTGAAAGCTAAATTGTTCATAAAAATTTGAAATTTTGTCCAGTTTGTCCACATGTATGTATCTACCGATAGTAACTTAATTCAATATAATTAAATCAATTTAACCTAAGTTCAACTAACTCAAGCACCATAATGGTGCTAAAATTTTGGTATCTGCTGTTCCCTCTAGCACCGTATGGCACTCTGTTTCACCCATTCTCCTTTGCTAGAAATTTGTCTTTTAAAAAGTATGATGCTTCTAAATTTTCAGATCTCGTTAAAAATGTTGAATAAAACCATTTGCTATTCATGTCCTTATGTTAGTGAAAATCAATTGATACCTCAAACAATGTATCATTTATATGATTTAATGATAAATGTACATCATATTGGTAAATATAAAATGAGGCCTGGAGAGGATTGTGAAAAGCAGCTACAGTATTTACAGGATAGTTAAGCGTAGGTGGTCATGCAAATATGTACCAGTACAAGTACACACTGCGTTTTGTGAATCAATATGTTATTCACGCGAACTAGCCACGATAATCATGATAGATCATCCTGACTTATATATGTGAGGTTTTCGTTCTGGTGCTGTGCGAGGCTCCTGGCTGTTGGTACTGATTACAGGGACATCATATCAGGCTAATTGGTGGGATCTAAAGTGGAGTCATTGACTGCATTAATTTGTGCAGGAAGAAACGCATTGTCGTTAGTTAATTTGCAATACAGATTTGGAGCCTCAATTTCTTCCATTATCATTTCTGTCCCAGCATTACACAATAAAGTCATCAAGTTCATCACAAAACAGTCTTGCTATGAGATCAATATACTTCCGCCATAGCCAAGTTCAGGACATTGCGGATCTTAACCCTGTCACTCGCATCATGGAAATTCGCGGCCTTGCAGGAAACAGATGATATTTTAATGAATTTGGTAGAGCAAAGTTAGTCTGTTACGAGTATATGTAACTAGGTAAGAAAAAATAGCAAAGAAGGGCATTCTCAATTATGAATTATGCTTGAATATTTTACTGTTACCCAGTATAGGTTTTTGTTACTTTATGGCTGATGAATCCGACATGCAGAATATACATATAGTAAGAAAGGTGTGTTCATATAGGATCAATATCTGCTATTCCAGGAAGCTCTCCCACAACGAAAATACACACACTGACACACACGCTATAAATGCTAGTATGTAGTATCGATAAGTATTGCTTCTTTGTAGAACAATAATGCGCACAAAATTTCTCACAACTTTTTTAGGCTTAATCATTACCAAAACCATACAGGTTTTTGAAGAGTCAAACTTTTGAATACACAAAAAAAGTTTTGCCAACCTATATTGTTGTGTTAAATTTAATCTTGATAAGCATTTTTCTTGAATACTAGTCATAGCCTTTATTCAATAATTCACTGAGTAATGACATTTTCAGCAATAATGACTTGCCAGAGCATAACATATAGATTAATTGAAAATATCCTCAAGCCATATGCACCCCATAAATGTATAACATAATTCAACTCAATACACAAGATACTGAAGACAATGCTGCACCGCTCCCAAACATTGCATTCATTGTACAGACAACATATAAATTGATTGTACATGTTCCATGCACTCATGAATATTGATGTGTTAATTGTGTTAGGCTATTAGCATGGGGAAACAGTGATCACAATCTAGCAGCTACGAACAAACAATCAATAGTCAGCACCTAAAGTGCTGCCATCTGGTGAATACACTACAAACTAAAAACTCACCTTCTTTTTCTTGATAAGTTTTGACATTGTATCTTCTAGATTTTCTTCTTCATCCTCCGATGAATACTGAAATAACAATTGACCATTTGAGGTTACAGATATTACGATGGTGAATAACTGTACTCGTATTAGGTGTGACACATTTGATGCAGTTTCGAGATCTGAGCTTTATGAAAATCGATGCATGAAATTTATACAGCATAATGTGTACATGTAGCTATAGTCACAAAGCATAACAAGTCATCATGCAATCTTTTAATCTATATCATCTCAAATATTTGAGGAAATTACACACAATTTACAGTTTTACAGCTGTTGCTGTGATCATGTGGAGCTCGTCACAAACCTCCATAGCATCAGCATTGCCTTCCATCAGCTCTCCTTTCTCCTTTATCTCATCCTTCTTCTTTGTTGCCATGGCCGACACAATTGTCACAGTGACACCGCCTTTTTCTTTTGTGTCTTTTATTGAAGCATCTTTAATCTGGATTGCAAAATGTACTTCAATGCAAATTTTTGTTACATAAAGTACACTGAACAATTTGGTGAACTCATGAATAATGTCACATGATAATATCCATCCATATAAAGGAAGATTATCATGGATACGTACCCCGACAGGCAGTTTGGTGACTGGCTCTCGCATGGACTTCACCTCATCATTCACAACCTGCAAAAAACACAATGTAATAAGGTTCTATGTTCAAGTTCTATACTTGCTGGTTCATTCATGCACAATATGAATCACAGCCAGAGTGTTACCTGCATGTAGGCGTCGAGCGGGTCCACCTCATCCTCCCCGTCCCCCTCACCAGCGCCACCTTTCTCGTCCTCGTCATCATCGTCGTCGTCCTCCAAGGACCACTTCTTGGCATTGACGGGAGCGATCTGCAGCGGCACGTCCTCTAGTTTCTGTTTGCGCTCTGAGCGCCACATCTCAATACGGTTGCGTCGCTTCTCCATCTCCTGCTCCAGGCGCTTCTGCTCTGCCTCCTGCTCACAGAGACACAACACTGGCTACAAGAGTGTTTTTGTTACATGTGGTCATACATAAAGAGAGGGGAGTAGTGGAGATATTAGAAATTCTATTTGACATAATTATCACATTCCCTCAGAATATTCTTGTGTTTTCTTCTTATTATCTTATTATTTCGCGCACATTCCGGATCATGTTCCCCCCGTGACTTTATTGCACTCCCTTGCATTCGGGATTGTGTTACATTGCGATCCTGTCGCAGAACCTTCTCAGAAATCATGGGCGTCAGCACAAGCACGATAAACACGAGAATGCAATCCGGAATACAAGAGAATACAATAATATTGCGAGGGAATGCAAAGGAATGCAATAATATTGCGAATCAACATGATAGCAATGTGTCAATATATATTTCTTTCATGTCCTGTCAGCATTTCTGTAGATGATAACTGGTTGGACTGATGTTTGTTCTGTTACAAGGGTTTACTTTGCAGTTACGAGGCATTTACTTTTTTTTCCAGAACTTCTCACCTTGTCAAGAGGTTCATCTTTGACAAGAATTGCTCCCTCAATCTGAACTTGGTTGACTGGCTTCAACTTTGGGCTTTTTGGCCTCTCTGGGGAAACTTCTGGTTTTTTCCTGAAACACAACCCCTAAACTATTATTGCTAATTCCACGTTGCAATATTACTCCATGAATTGTTTTTTACTGAAAATGTTACATCAAGTTCAGCAGTTTGCATGCCTTGAGTTATCATAATCGCAAAAAGTCATTCATTGAGGCTAGCGATATTTTTAGGTGTTCATACTTGCGTTCCTTGCTCCTGGACCGTCTTCGCTCTCTCGACCTGTCCCTCGATCGCTTCTTCCTGTCTCTGGATCGCTTCCTCTCACGTGACCTTGACCTGCGTCTCTCCCTCGACCTTGATCTTCTGGATCTGTCAGGACTCCTGGATCTTCGAGATCGATCTCGAGATCTTGAGCGTCTTGATCGATCGGAACTTCTTCTCCGAGGACTCCTTGAGCGAGACCGCTTTCGATAGGATCTATTAAAGCACAAAATATGCATTGAAAGCACTTGATCAATATGAGTGTAGATACATATTCTCCAAGATGCAGAAGATGACTAAATATTTGAATGGTGTTGATATCTTAACAGGATCATCGGTACAATAGAGTGGGACCTTCTTCACGAGAAAGCACCTTGTATTATTTGTTATGACACTGAATAGATGGTATAAGGGCTCAGTCAACTCATGATGCAGTACACTATAGTAAATTGTAGCGTGGCAGGACCTACGATTGGCAGGGTAACACTGATCAGCCCCATCAATAAGACAACCAATCAAGACTTGTAAAATTGAACGAAGGACTGGTCAAACCTAACCGAACAATTTCAAGCTTGAACAGTCCATGAATGAAACCTACAGGTTACATTTAAATGTCTTTCGGATAATTGAGTATCAGGCCTATCAAAGGTACCCTAATGCTGGTGTTCTAAATGTTCGTAAATGATCGTCTGATGATTGCAGTTAGTAGCATGACATCACACTGCTAGGCACCGCACGCAAAAAGTTTTTGGGAGTAAGACGAAAGAACGTTAGTGATTGGCCTAGGTGACCAGAACCTTCATTTTGAGATCTGACCCAATTTTGGAGACGAATTTCCTGGGCAAATTTTTTCACTCTGAAAAACAAGTTGGAACTTCTTGTCGCTGATCACTGTGATCAGACATGGTTCAGTTTGTGAATTCATGTTTTTTCTTTCATGATATAACAATACTTTAACCATAAACCCCCGTACTGCTTGAGAAATTGCCTCAAAATGAGGACCCTGTTATATTTGAACTACGCTACTGCCTACACTAGCTATGAGTTTTGAACCAACAATACCTTCTTACACATGGCTTTTTCACCACTATGCAGTGTGGGCAGTGCACTAATATACTTATTTGCGCTTAATTGGATGAACGTGCAGAATTGCACTTTTCGCTTTCTGCTTAATTGAGTATTTCAACATTTCAATGACTTATTTTATGACAAAAGATGTATCCATATTCAACACGTCATTGTCTCAATATGGGCAGATTCCAGGCGAGAGTCTTTTCGTTTTTTTTTTCACGCCCCTCAGTGAAAACATAATTTGCTTACACCGCATCATTATCACAATGCAATCGTATATGTCCGGGTGTATTGGTCAAAAGATATGTTACTTTCAGTTGGCACAAAGATTTTTTCAGGAAATCACCAGAAAATATAATAATAATGGACTAAACATCAGGTTTTGGTGAGATTTACCATGAAATTTCAGTCAGCTAAAAAGGGGTGTTCATGAACTGAAGCACATGAATGAGTTGGAACGATATATCTTACTGGCTTAGGAAACAGTTCTGAAGTGTCCTACATCAGTGTGGTGACCTTATTCAGTGACTGACCCAAACCAAAAATACAAATTACATCAGAAGCAAGATGATGTATGTCAACAAGGCGCGAGTGTACTATTTTACCGACGTCAGCCATTGCAATGCCTAATTATGCAACAGCAAAAGGAACTGTGACGTCTGTTAGTGCTCCAAGCTTTCTTTTGGTGTACTGTATCATGCTGAGCCAATATTTCAAAAAAGGGTTGTCATTAACCCTGCTCCACGGCTGAACCTGCATTTTTGATCGATGTTTTAACAGTAGGTTCAGCCATGTAGGTTTTTTCTCTGAAGCCGGAACTCATCAGACAATTTTGACACTTCGATTCAAGTGCGTGTAAAGAATTGTCACGCGTGAAATATGATGCAGATTGGTTTTAACTGACCTTTATGACATCAAAAGAGTGACATGTCATCGATTCAGAGGGTGTAAATGTGAAAATAAAGCACTGCAATTTAGCGCGTTTATTTTGTTTATTTTCCAACTTTTCACTGTTTCAAGATAGCGGATGCTGTAGTGCGCATGCGCAGTAGATCATCTCGTCAACTTGGGAGACGATGTGAATTGATCTTTATTTTGGTATCGGATTATTCAATGAAAGCAATTCATATGTTGCTTTTTTTCATCAAATAATATAATAATTTGATCCATATTCCTTCGAAAACATCGTCATGATAATGTCACATAGGTGTCAAGTTTCAACACAGTTTCAGACACGCCCACTTCTTACTCATGATTCTCTGCGAATCTCGCGTGAGTGCCATGGCAAAATGGCGGCAATATCAACACGAAGTTGGCAGATTTGACAGCTCGGGATATTTTGCATGTTATTTACAATAAGTACACAGTAGCTTCGTTCTTGCACCAGAAAATGATTGCAAACCATTCCTTCTTGTGAATTATAGAGCTATATCCGGAATAAATGTCGTTTATTTGTGAATAATGGCGAAGTACACAGCCTGCGTACCGGGCCAAAATTCGGCCTGTAATCGGACGGCGAATACTCTATAGCGTATTCCCTGCCTTTGGGAGAATGGAATACGCTTGCCAGAGTTATGTTGTCATGCTAGAATTAGATAGAGCCCAGACGAGTCGAAAATTTCTGACCCAGGTACCTGTGTGGTCTGACCCGCCCCGCCCCGCCCTGGGTAACCCATCCAAATACAATGAAATATATTACAAAATTTGAATGGGGCTCACTTAGCACTATTCACGAGCAGAGCCCTATTCAACCACAGGCTAAAATGTTTCAATCTAAGATTTGGCGCCAAAAGTCCCAAAAGGGAATATTTCCCGGATTATGACATCACACCCATCATCAGCTGATTGCATGATCCTCCCTGATTGGCTAATTTGAGTGGCAGCTTTGTAGCATGACAAAACTGCACCATGATGACAATGTAAACAAACAGCTGTCAAGTGACAAAGTATGAAATTAACTTAAAATTGGACATAAATCGTTGGAAACAACTGAGATGGGAAGAAAATGATACACATTGTGTATTTCATGCATTCAAAACATGCTTTGTTCTGAAATAAGTTCATAAATCCTGACCCACTGTGACAGGGTGTCAGGCGAAAACCGTTGTCGGCTCAGGAAGGGACTAGCACTTAACTCTGTTATTGGGCTGAACTAGGGCTCACTGGTGCAATTTGTAACATGTAAACACCTGTCAATGATCCTTGACACATATAATTTATTTTATTGGTTTATTTTCAAGTTAGAAAAAGATCACATGACCTCAGTGGCTCATAACAATACTTTCCGACGATTTTCTTGTGATTTTACCAGTGTTTATCGCAAATATTCAAGACAAAAACTATATCTTTATTCGTTCTCGGGTACGGGGCCCTACGGGCAATGAAATTCTGACCCGGCTAATTGTCTGACCTGCACCGATTTCGGGTACCCTTCGACTCGTTCGGGCCCTAGAATTAGATGCTGAGGTATATTCCATTCCATATATTCCATAACCAAGTGAGCCGATATCGCCCGGTCTGCCGGTGGCGACCATACCCGATGGCGGCCGTAATCTCCGTGTACATACCGATTTTCGCGAGGCATTCTGACTCTGTGTCGTACACCCGAACATATAAAGTCTGGCGGTTATGATTTTACATATCGACTGACTGTCTCTATTGCAAATAAGTGAAAATCGATGACAACAAAAGTTTCGAGTAGCGTTGCGAGACCATTGAGCGATAAAATGGGAGTTGTGCTAATCTCATTCACTAGGTGTCGCTACCTGACAATCGACATTATCTATCATACGTTCGTGGGCGGACGTGCAACGAAAGATAAAGCTACATCAACCCTCGCGAAAAAAAATCTTAGTGGCAAACAAAAAGACAACCAACAGTTCCCGTAAACTGGGAGCATGATCCAGGAAGCAGATTCAGTAGACTAGAGCATCTAGGCATAATGAGAAGTAGGCCTGACTCAACAAAGCTCGACACAGAAATAAGACAGTGTGTAAAGTCACCACATTTTGGCCATTAGAAAATATTCATCTTTGCGTTGTATATTAAATATTAGAAAGTGATGCGCCGTCATAAACTGAGCAGAATAATTTGTATCAACACATAATATAATACCAATGATCGTTACATATGATTGATTACTATTATGATGATAATTGAGTGTATTGAAATATAGCTAATGTAATATAATTTCGCAATGTCACGGTCAAAGCTCTATACATCGGGAAGAAACATATGTATCGAAATAGTGTTTTTACATATATGTAACCGTACAACATTAGTAATTGTAAAGATGCCTCTAAAATGTGGTTACAAGTGAACACAGCTATTCACGGTTTAGGGAAATATAAAAGCAAATAACTGGCCATATGTTTGATTGTTATATGGTTATACAGTGTTTAATGTTGCGAGCGTTATCTATTGCCAAATATGAATCACAAGTTTGCTGTTATCGGCTGATGCCATTTTATGTGCATAGTTATCAGTAATGCCCTAAGATTTGACTGATTTGTTTCCACAATTATATAAAGAACATAAAAGGGTAAGAATTAGATGACAGGTGGCGTGTGTCCACATTTGACCTATCATTTACAACCAAAATCTCAAAATGTAACTGCTTTGTCCATGTATATACGGAAGATAAGAGTCAGAAGTAGCGGACAGGTGTCGCGTGTACACATCGTTTACAACATTGGTCCTCAAGAATACTGATTTGTGGACATATAATTGTTGATGTTTATTTCTGAACAAGATATGTAGTTGATTCTTGTTTATGACTGTGGATAATATAAAAGCCGGAATCAAAGGCTCCGTTCAAGTAGTTTTAAAGATGTATCATATGTCCACGGGTTTCTAATCAGGGAAGCACTTCGATGTCTTATGCATTGCAAAGATAAGAAATGTTGTAGTATATCTGATTGGTACAATTGTTTATAACTGCTAGCATTGTATGGTTATCTTGTGCTGGTCAGTTCAGGGTACAGGACTGATGATACGGCAGCGTGCCACTGCCTGGGTCAGTGCCTGTCTGGAGATAAGCTCCTCCCCTGGGCTCTAGTAGCATATGTTCTTATCAGTACATTGGCCGTTGGTCATGATAAGTGTATAAATAGGCATGTATTTCTGAATAAAGACAGTTTTTGAGCTTTTGAATTCTAGAGTTAGAGTTTTAGTTTTAGAAACCAGTTTTGAGTCTTGCGAGTTTGGTTCTCTCTCAACTATACACATCTAGTTGTTGGTTCAGCACAAGGAACGAGACCAGGCCGGCTGGCCTAGGCCAGTCCGGCCTGGCAGAGAAGTTATGTAGAATTGCTCTGAACTTTGAAAGAGTCTGTTTGACTTTTCTGTGGAAGCCCTGCCGAGCTCTGCTGCGAGAGAGCTGACACTTGCGTGTGTCCTGGGCGCTAGATTGACATTGGATGGACGACCCGCCGAGCTCTGCTGCGAGAGAGCTGACACTTGTCTGTGTCTTGGGTGCAAGTGTTTCCTTGGAAGCCCCGCCGAGTTCTGCTGCGAGAGAGCTGACACTTGCGTGTGTCCCGGGTGCTAGAGTGAAACAACAAGAAGAGTAACTCTAAAACAATTTGTGAAAAGCCACGCGAAGTCGCGCACGCCCCTACCCCTATGGTGGTAGTAGCAGGTGGTCTTTTCATTTTGGCGAGCGTGCCAGGACGAATCTGTGAAGTGACCCTGGAGATCCTCCTGTTCCTTCGCCAGACGTCACGATGGTTCAAGGACAGATCATCTTGGTTCAACAACAACATACCGGCAAAACTATGATCCTCAAACAGGGAAAGTTTTCAAAGTCTGAAGTGGTTTCACACTCTGTATAAGTGTGATGGCGAGCGTGACCCAAGGAGACAATGTGATTACAAACATATGGACATGATGAGCGTTGCCTAGGTGACAAGTATGGAGCGACGACGATGGGTGTCAAGGCGATCATCGAACTGTGCATGGAAGATGTCGACGAAGTGACTTTCCATTGCATCGGGGACTGCATACAGCATGCGAGACGGATGTAGTCCAGAAACTGCGGCACGGAGGTCGTCAATGAGGCACATGATCTGCCGCCCAAGGCACACTGCGAATGTGCATTGCTGGTGTGGATCTAGCAAGGAACTTATGATCGAGGACTTGATCGACCCACGTGCGCTTCCAGAACATCTGAAGCTAGGTAACATGTTCATCATGAAAATATAACCAGTAAGGTTGAATTATGCATATCACGTTGTGTTTACGTGTATCGGAGGATTTCACGAAAGTCAAATCATTATATTTTGTAGTGCTGAAGAATTGTGTACTGCATGTGTATTTTGTATGTCTATGATATTCTACGTGACTTCAGTTGTCACGATATGCGATGTAAAAATGTATTAACTTGTCATGCCTCCCTTGTTTGTAATGTTGTGGTATATAGTTAGTTTGTAGTTGTGAATCGATCGACTTTATCGGGTTTTATTAAGTTAAAAGCATAAGAGCTTTTAACTCATAAGGAAAGCGCGTATGTAAAGTCACCACATTTTGGCCATTAGAAAATATTCATCTTTGCGTTGTATATTAAATATTAGAAAGTGATGCGCCGTCATAAACTGAGCAGAATAATTTGTATCAACACATAATATAATACCAATGATCGTTACATATGATTGATTACTATTATGATGATAATTGAGTGTATTGAAATATAGCTAATGTAATATAATTTCGCAATGTCATGGTCAAAGCTCTATACATCGGGAAGAAACATATGTATCGAAATAGTGTTTTTACATATATGTAACCGTACAACATTAGTAATTGTAAAGATGCCTCTAAAATGTGGTTACAAGTGAACACAGCTATTCACGGTTTAGGGAAATATAAAAGCAAATAACTGGCCATATGTTTGATTGTTATATGGTTATACAGTGTTTAATGTTGCGAGCGTTATCTATTGCCAAATATGAATCACAAGTTTGCTGTTATCGGCTGATGCCATTTTATGTGCATAGTTATCAGTAATGCCCTAAGATTTGACTGATTTGTTTCCACAATTATATAAAGAACATAAAAGGGTAAGAATTAGATGACAGGTGGCGTGTGTCCACATTTGACCTATCATTTACAACCAAAATCTCAAAATGTAACTGCTTTGTCCATGTATATACGGAAGATAAGAGTCAGAAGTAGCGGACAGGTGTCGCGTGTACACATCGTTTACAACATTGGTCCTCAAGAATACTGATTTGTGGACATATAATTGTTGATGTTTATTTCTGAACAAGATATGTAGTTGATTCTTGTTTATGACTGTGGATAATATAAAAGCCGGAATCAAAGGCTCCGTTCAAGTAGTTTTAAAGATGTATCATATGTCCACGGGTTTCTAATCAGGGAAGCACTTCGATGTCTTATGCATTGCAAAGATAAGAAATGTTGTAGTATATCTGATTGGTACAATTGTTTATAACTGCTAGCATTGTATGGTTATCTTGTGCTGGTCAGTTCAGGGTACAGGACTGATGATACGGCAGCGTGCCACTGCCTGGGTCAGTGCCTGTCTGGAGATAAGCTCCTCCCCTGGGCTCTAGTAGCATATGTTCTTATCAGTACATTGGCCGTTGGTGATTGGCCAGTAGGGTAATCCGCACCGATTCACCTTAAATGCCATGTCATGATAAGTGTATAAATAGGCATGTATTTCTGAATAAAGACATTCTAGAGTTAGAATTTTAGTTTTAGAAACCAGTTTTGAGTCTTGCGAGTTTGGTTTTCTCTCAACTATACACATCTAGTTGTTGGTTCAGCACAAGGAACGAGACCAGGCCGGCTGGCCTAGGCCAGCCCGGCCTGGCAGAGAAGTTATGTAGAATTGCTCTGAACTTTGAAAGAGTCTGTTTGACTTTTCTGTGGAAGCCCCGCCGAGCTCTGCTGCGAGAGAGCTGACACTTGCGTGTGTCCCGGGCGCTAGATCGACATTGGATGGACGACCCGCCGAGCTCTGCTGCGAGAGAGCTGACACTTGTCTGTGTCTCGGGTGCAAGTGTTTCCTTGGAAGCCCCGCCGAGTTCTGCTGCGAGAGAGCTGACACTTGCGTGTGTCCCGGTTGTTAGAGTGAAATAGCAAGAAGAGTAACTCAAAAACAATTTGTGAAAAGCCACGCGAAGACGCGCACGCCCCTACCCCTATGGTGGTAGTAGCAGGTGGTCTTTTCAAGTGCTCACTTAATTAGGACGGGAAACTCTAGATCTGTATGTACTCGTGGATGCCGGACTAAATGGCGGACAAGGATCACTGCCTCAACCCATCTCTGATAAACTATGGTAAGTATACGACGCCGAGAAAGGCGATCGCCAGAATCGGAGGTTGAACGCTGGAATTGGAAGTTAAACACCCAAATCTCAAAAAAAAATTACGCAAAAAATGATCGCCTTTCCCAGCGTGTGTACATAGTCCCATGTTTCACCCATGGTTTGGGATTGCCCCAGACTCCAGTTGACTAACACCGACATGGAAGCCAAGGCCAAATTTCTTTTTAAAGAACTGCCATTAAACAACTACAGTTCCTCCCAATTCGGGACCATACCCTATAGTCGTGCCGCCCGCTAGGCCTTCTCCTACTAGAGTCTGTTATCCACAACTCAACATCATCCAGACAACAACATACGCTGTTGCACACAGACAACTTGCCACGAAAGAACTGGGCAAAAAGTCATGGTTCAGTCAAATCAGGGGCATCCTATGGAAATACAAGCTGGGCTCAATATTCGATCTGATCTTCTTGATGCACACCCAATCAGGGTCACATGGAATGAGTGAAGCCTCCTCGAAAACACCACTGAGGTACCTGAATTAACGGACCCTTTCCATAGGCATCATGTACAGGACATATTTCACTAATTCCTTCGGCCATACAAAACAATGATAAAAAGCCCAAATTCAAGTCTCCATAGCTCCGTCCCAGAACAAGATCAACCTTAGCAGCTTATATACAAAGCTAGTCAATTCATTTCCTCATCTCACTATAGTAAGGAAAATATATGTTGATAAATTAGATTTGTCGCTACAGCTCGAATTCTGAGGGTACCCCCTTAAAACGACTGATTTTCATGCCTGACAACCCATATATATCGTTCGTCGTCCGAGCCGTTCTGTGCGTGCTGTGGTCTTGAAACTGTTCGTGTGCAATGCCAACCAGCTCGGGTCAACAACCAGTCATAGCAAAATACCCCCCACCATTCTGCGGGGGATCAAGGGCATCCCCCGTTTTCAAAATAGGGAATTCTCTGAATCATTGGTGTTGTCATGCCTACACCCATGCAGTCTGGTCAACAATTCGACACTGTGTATGATATGTACAAAGAGCAGCGGTATTAATACAGGTAGCGGTATAACAAGAAAATGCAGCTAACTGCGGGAGACGACATTAGAGCTCGAGCATATCACCAGAACCACGAAAGCTGAATGTATCTTACATAACGTTGCCCCCCCCCCCACATCCCCCCCCCCCCCCGCCCCGCAAAAAAAAATGATGGACCATATCCTCCCCCACATGATTCCAATTCATTCCGTCCCGTATATTATGATGAAACACATAGGTCTACTTCAATCATATTCCTATAAACATTTATTTTGAACTCAATGAAACAGATACACCTGATAAAATGATATTCAAATATCCTTAGAATATTGGAAACTATTAGGAATATCTGCATCTGATATCATGATATAGCTAACACATGCATACTGGGAAAATTGAAAGACCGGTTTAGAATAAAAAGGTTTCGCAACCAAACATGGAACACCTTGCCTTGTGATAAAATACGTCAAATTACGGTAAACGTAGTCGTGATATCGCAAACGAATCTCTGTGTTTCCTTCATTACGCTAAAGGAGGGCACAAGCAATGTTCCATGTACATGCATGCACGAAATGCTGCACGGAAAATTGTACTTTCCAAAATACGCGTCATTGCGGTAAAATTTGCTTTGCATTCTGGGAACGTGAATTTCCATCGGCTCCGCCATTTTAACGTTTTTTCAGACGAGCTGAGCATTTTGCGTAATTTTCTCAAACATAACACATCGATTTATGCATTATATATCTGCAGAATATTCAAAGCTTGCCATCAAATCGAGAGACTTTATGTCAAGGACGAAGAAAATCCTCATTTGAAGTAGGTATGCAAACGTTTACGCCCCCAAACGGGCGTCGATAGTTAGGCATGAAACCTCCACGAAAAAGTCAGCACATAGACATGTAGAGGGTTGGGGGCTTCGCCCCCAACGCTCTAATGTCAATAATAGGCCAGGATATTCTGACAGGGATGTACATCCTACAAACCAACCAGGCAAAGTTCAACCAGTAGTATGCTTTAGACCTGCCGAGGATAACGCAAAACACACTGATACATGTATGTAATAAACTGATAAACGCATTGTTGTCCTTTTAACACGATTACTCAGACTCATGGTGTAGCGTCTGCGAACAGCTGCGAAACATGTCGGCCTGCATCATCTCATTTTCCTATGTTTATGATTTCGTGCTTGTTTGTTGTTGCGCAGCACCGCCCAAGGCATAACAGATTACAAACATTGATCCATGTACATTTTAAAAATCACTCGGTGACACTAGATAAAACTACTAAAACGGATTTGAACTGCTTCTCGTCTTCTCCAGCAGAAGCAGTGTCCTTCGTGTATGCAGCGCATAGATCAGCTCTCTACTCCATAGATCGGTGGTGTGTATTGGTGTGGGTTTGAGTACCAGTCGGTTTGCAAACATGCTCTGCATCAAGGATCAGCTGAGTGGTGGATGCAACATCTACAGTTGCCAGGGTCAGTAGTTCATGCACTGGGATCAATGACGGCAGTTTTGTCATGTACTTGTCCTGGATCACGGTGGACTTGAATGATTGACAACTCACCAGAAAGTGGGTTCCGTCCTCATTACCCTCTCTACAGAGAAGACATGTGAAATCCACGTTGTGTACTACTTATCAAAGCACAAACAACAAGCCAGTGTGTGCAGATGACGTTGACTCTGCAGCTGCGGAAACACCACTCTCTTCAGTGATCGTTATTCCATATCTGTGTAAAATTTCAACGTCGTCCGCTATCCGGGATCTTCGAGGATAGTCCTCTCACCGTGGGTCACAGCGGACGTGCGCCCACTATCCTCAGATCCTCGCGGATAGTCCACTCACCGAGGGTCACTGCAGGCGCAGTGCCTACTATATCATCAGAACGTTAACCAGGTAGCAGCCCGCCCAGCGAGCCCAGACATGCGGACACCACTCAGATACAGGATGATCACTGTGGTGTTAACTGTAAGGCCGGCTCGCCGTGGTCCGCCACGGGAGAAGGAACCCCGGACAGCCCGACAGTCCGCCAGAGCCTGTGTCGCACCATCCCGGGGGGGAGACCGGTGATCCAGAGGGCGTACACCCCCGAGTCATCAAGGTCTTCCCCACCCGGGCCCCCTATTGAAATTGTCCCCAGGGGCCCGCGAGGGCCTTAGCCACGGAGCGAGGACGTAGAGCTCATGGCTGAGCCCTCCGTCGTCTCTCTCGCCTTGCTCTGAGACAACTTCACAGAACAACACGCCTCCAGAGTATTTATACCCCAGAGCACGAGAAACGAAGGAGATGAAGTAAGACCATCGTTATAGCTTACTGGCGAGAGAGTTGGAGGGTGTTGCTAGGCAGCACGTGCTTCGAACAGAACGTCCAAAACAAAGGCCGTAAAACAAGAGTGTTTAACAAAGAACCACCTGCCACGATCTTTGGGCAAAATCGCCACATCTGCAAAGCAGAAGGACGTCTCTGAGTCTGCCAGATTCCTGGCACACGTGACGGCCAGACCCCTGGCAGTGGAGCCGCGAAGCACTGCTCCAGACGAATGACTCCTCAGAGATGTGACATCTGCAGAGACGTGACATACGCAAAGAAATGACCATCTGCATGAGGCAACAACACTATGACTCTGCAGCAACAACCCCCACATACAGATGATTCGCGGAACACAAACACGAGCACAGGACGAGGCCATCACTAGTACAAAGGCTTGACATAGACAGGACCTTAGTCTAAACCTGGACCTGGTGTTACTCTATGTAAAATGTGGCGCCATCTCACTTGGGCGTATTTGCTTCGATGAGCTGCAGCACCGTCATTGCCAGCGCTTGTTAACTAGGTGTTACTCCTTAGGACGAGGTCTGACTCAAACATGGCATGAGTTAATACAGATTACAGTCATATAGCTCGGTGTACCTGATACTGAGAGCCATGGAGGCGACTCCCAGTACACGGCACGTGGGCGTGTTGCTGCCAATGATCCAACGAACGGGTAAAACAATTGTTAGGCCCACAGACTGTCATGTAGTCCGTATGTATTGCCTCAGGGTTGAGCCGTTTCAAGCAAGTATGTTGAACCAAACAGCCTGTCCCTGAGGTTGCCTATATTTGTTTGTCCCCGAGAGCCAAGGGCTCTTTTACTGTGAACGGAGACCACATCTGTACATGATCGCACTCTCCGTTGTGCTCACCCAGAAAGCAGGAACGTCTCCTGAACAAAGGTGATACATTTTACCAGTCTGATGTACTTCAGCTATGTCGCCTCTGGAGGAGATCATCATTGGGGACTGTAACATCTCTACATCAAAATCAGTTAAAGATCTTGGAGTTTTTCTGGACAAACACCTCCCGATGTCGGACCATATTGCTGCAACTGTCCCAAATGCCTCTTTTTGGACTGATGAAAATCAGTAACATCAAACAACTTCTGGACAGGGATACATCTGTGAGATTAGCAAGCTTCAGAGAGACCAACATGCTGCAACATGACTTGTCAAGATGCACCTAATGTGATCACATCACACTTGTGTACTTGTACTCACTTCACTGATTGCCAGTTACTGCGAGAGCGGAGTGCAAGATGTTAC
This sequence comes from Terebella lapidaria, assembly GCA_949152475.1. Taxonomy (NCBI): domain Eukaryota; kingdom Metazoa; phylum Annelida; class Polychaeta; order Terebellida; family Terebellidae; genus Terebella; species Terebella lapidaria. The sequence continues at coordinate 79,405,095 of OX424555.1, forward strand.
TCCTTGTCTGTAAGGCTCTGAACCACCTAGCAGCACAAATAGATCGTGAATATGTTACATCATCTTGTGTCCCAAAGCGCCTTCAATCTGCAGACCCCGAGTGTCTGCAGGAACCCTGCCTCAAAACCCAGAAGTACATCATGCACAACTTTAATGTCCTTGCTCTGAGGTTGTGAAGCATGAACTGCTCAAGGAAACTTAATTGACTCCATTCAAGATACAACTTAAGACAATATATATATATGCTCTGAGTTTCCGGTTGGAACCTTTCTTTCTGATGGTGCTGATGTTTGGAATATGCTGTAGCGTCTTGAGAAGGCCAGCAACATAATATGCTTCAAAAGGTGATCTTTTTCCAGAAAGCCTTGGTTCTCGGCCGAACATAGATAAGTGGGTGAGATCTGGATAGAATCTTGACGGAAATAATCATTAGCAAGAACCAGCAAAGGAACGTGGCCTTTCCAGTTTCCAGATTATGACAGGTGCTTTGTTCACAACACTACCTCATACTTTGGCATAACCCTATCTCCAGGCAGAGCCCTATGAAGTTGCACTCCGATATTCATGACGCGGTGCGATCAGTAATCTTGACAAATAAACACATACAAACATTTCTTGTGGGTTTTTTGTGGCATTTATGTGCCCTGTTTCTGATTGGCTAATCCAATCAAGTGGTCAGACGAATACTTTCAAACTGTCAACAGACACAACGGTCGCTGCTGAAATATCTCATGTCCCACGATTTACTTTCAGTATTTGTGTACTTTTGTTTGATCTTCAAGTCTGTAATGCCACACACTGGAAGAAATAAGACAACAAAGTTAAAATATGAACTGTAGTAATGTTGTGTCGATATTTAGAAGATGTTTCAGGGAAAAATGTGGCAGCGATGATGTCACTGCCCTCCGTCCTGAAAAAAGTTATGGCGATTTTCCTTAGTTGTGCTCAGGGAATTAGTTAACTTTGGCAGCTTCTAATTTGAAGCAAGTGCTACCACGGTAACGGCTATTCTTTGTCGACCGATTTCACTGTTATATCTTTGTGACGTTATCCTTCACGCTAGTGCGCTGGCACTATAAACATTCCATGAAATGAATGGCTGAAACGTTCATACTACTAATTTCCCATCCGATGGTAGGGAATGTCTTGACACATTTTCATATTTTAAAATTTCATATGTTCAAAACAAAGAACAGACGTATTCAGGCCATGGTTTCTCTGGATCTTCGAGAGCTATTTGGAAACCAGCCACCACAACCGTCGGTGAATGAATAGTCAGGACAATGAAACAACACAACGTGGTTTTACCAGAATATGGCGAGTTGAATTCATAGGGTGCCAACTTCGCAACCTGTAGGTTAGGGAATTGCTGTATATAACCACTAAGAATTAGCCAGCATAGTATCATGGAACTTCAAAGTCATCGTCCACATTAATGCCAGAAACTGCAGTTTGTTTTAAGGATAGATCCTCTCTAACGATCGTGTTGCTGACAAAGAACTGTAAATAGTAATCTACAAACTGGCATCCACTTGAACAACAGATGGAAGTATATAGACTTCATACATACCAGTAAGAGTAGGAATACATGTAGTAGTAAAAAAATCTGTTTTTTTTCTCGCCCGTGGAGGAGTCATGCCAATACTTTTGAAGCAAACTCCCTGACGTATTTCTGATAGAAGCAACACAGAGCCAACAGCTGCTGAATAATTACTAATAGCTCTGACCCAGTCTGATCCACACATCATCTCGTCCTTAGATACATGACCAAGATACTCTATCCTCTCCTACAGAATCGTGCCATCAGGAGGCCTGCATCCTCTAAATGCAGTAGGTCGTCCTGTAGTCGATAGACGTGCCGTTGAACCATCTCGGTAAACGCAACGATATCATCTGCAACCAAAGATAAAGACCTTTTGTAATTGCCTGCATATGCCTCATTTGGAATAAAGCTAGGTTACTGGTCAGGCCGAATAGGAGACTATTACATTATGTGTGTTGCGATGGATGAATGTTAATCAGGGATCTCGAAAGTGGTTCTGAACTCGACATGTATATACCGCATCGATGTCTTTTGGTTATAGACAACATGGTAATGGAGGTGAAAGCAACACTGTGGATACAGCTTTTTCTTCTTCTTCTTCTGGGTCACAGTAGAAGCAAACAAGATTGCATGGGTTGAGAGAATACTTCTGTCGAAAAACAGGCCTACTCCAACTGTTGTCACAGTTCTGGCTCACATTATCTTGGTTGAACTATACTCATCATGCAAACATGGACTTGGCCTTGATTGGCACCGATGATAATCTAGTAGATAGGACCTGTCTGCTCTCGGAATCATAAGGTAAAGAATCCCAACAGTTTGAACGAGGAAAGTTCTGGTCAGCATGTATCAGGGGCAAAGGTCTCCATATCCTCCATTGGGTTCAACGACCGAAAGGAAGAAATACTGTCCATTGGGATATCAACATAAGGAACGCCTGACCTAGTGCAGAGCACGAAGAGTACTTTCATTGGAACCGACCTCCACTTCTTTATATTTACCTCAGTATTTACCTATAAAATAAAGTCATTCCGTAAACTTCACCACTGTTCAGGTCTATTCTGCCGAAATTACATACTCACAACCAATATCGTGCAGCACTGTTAATAACACCGGTATCAGAAATACACAAGAAAAGAGACATAATATGTTTCAATGTGCATCTTTATTCACAGTCATATAACAATATAACACTGATATTACATGTACTGGCACTGAGCAACATAAGATATCTGGCTGGGTTGATGGGATATAACTTACCAATAAGAGCGTGTGGGCAAACGAATGTTACAATAATTTCAGTACAAGGATTATACTATTATATTTATTGACAGGTTAATGTATAATAGTAAACAATAGTACAATAGTATTTTTAACAACTATCCATTTGTATAGTTGACGGTATCACTGGCCACGTCGTAGGCGGGATTATCAAACTGTTCCTCTAGTTTTTCCCTCTGGGCTGTACCCTTGAAGAACCCCTTCTTGACAAGGACGATGACGACCACCGCGACTATGATGATGCCGGCGACCACTGGCACCGCTATCGAGACGGCCTTCACTGTTCCCGACATCGCTCCCGTTGATGCCTTCGCATTCCCATCCTCTACAACGTCCAGGCACATGCAGGTAGTAACAATGAGTCAATTACATCGCAACATGTATGATCAGCAACCCAGTTTCTTTGGATCTAGACTCCGGTTACATTTTTTCTGTATAGGGTTATTCACATAAAAAGTGCGTTTGCCGTTTTTCTTAAGTTCTGGGATGGGGTGTGCATGTATCTGGTGTGTATACATACTTGCTGATTTGTTCTCCGTTGGTTTGGTCTGAGCTGGTTTATCAGTAGGCTGTTTGTCCGTGGGCTGTTTGGCCTCAGTCGTGGACACAGTTGGCCGAGTGGGTTGTGGTGTAGTGGGGCGTCTTGTGGTTGTCCTGGTCGTGGGTCGGGTGGTGGGGGTGGTGGATCTGGTGGAGGGTCTGCTTCTACTACTGGAAGGCTCGGGAGTGGTATTGGAGGAGGTAGCAGAAATAGTGGTTGTGGGAGATGTGGTCGTCGAGGTTGTGGTTGATTGTGGTGTGGTTGATGTTCTGGTTGTGGTTGTTGTTGTAGTTGTTGTTGTTGTTGGTGCAGGGAACGTTACCAGAGTGAAAGCTGAAACATTAGATACAGACACAGTAAAATTCAAATGTATATATCACACGAACAGTCCTTTATAAAGAAAGTAGTGAAATCAGATTTAGGGCTTTGTAATCGGTCATGGAGTGCATTCTTACAACAGGAAGGAATGGTGCAATACTCCCACTCTGTATCGGCACTGGTCGTGTAGCACCAAGGTCCCCCGGGCCTGCTGCCGTTCGGGTTGCGGCAGAAGTTGGCCATGTCTCTCATCAGCACCTCAGGGAAGTGTTGCGCTGTCGTGAAATTGTGGCTGTGTGGAGTCTGCTGGTCCCAGCGCTGACAAGTCAAACCGGAGCTGGTCACGTTGACGCGACCTTGGTAATCTAGACCTGATTCGGTCACCTTGCATTCTGTAACGTACAGCTCGTAACTACAGCTCGAACAAAATGCAACATTGTAAGCAGCTTGGCTCTCATTAAGTAGCATCATCTGTTCGAGCATCGTCTGTTGTGTTCAACTACAAAACTATCGTACTGGTCATATGATTTGTATGACAACTAATTGGGAGGAGCGTACAGTGACAACAATAACAGACCACAGAGCGGAACGTAACAGGGCTCCCATCTTCTGTTTTCGTCCAAGGTGTAGCACCACACACCCTCGTCCCAGCCGTCGTCCGGGTTGCGGCAGTGGTTGGCGGCGGACGCCACGGTGGGGTCGGGGAACTCTTCCGGCTTGTTGTGATAATAGTTGTAGTGTGGCTCGGTGTCCGTCCAGGGTTGACAGGCTCGGCCCGACGCGGTTGTGTTGACAGATCCCACATACTCGTGACCTCCCACGGTCATCCGACATTCTATTCAACGATACCGCTTGGTGTTTGTTCTGGATACTATACTGGATAATGTTCTCGATCATATAAAAGTAGGATTTGGTACTAAAGTTCTAAACGTACCCAATTACTGGAAATGTCGCCGATTATCTTATAACCTGAGTGCTATAATTGTGGTGTAACTAACGGTGTAACCACACCACAGCGCTACATTTGGTATCGTTGGAATACATACCTGTGGGGTAACCTCCAGTCAAAGTGACATTATATAGTTCTGTTCCTGATAAAAAAGAAGAAAGTGAGATATATGTTATATTGTTGCACACATATCATACTTACTAGCTATAAGTTATGCGTACATGTGTATAATGTGAGATCGACTTACCTCCGACATTGATGAAGACAGTGAATGAGACAAAAATTGCACAGTATCCGCGGAGGAATTCACCCATCTTCATGTTTAGCTGATCAAGTGTGCAGCATTCAACTGCTATAAAATCCTGAATACAGTCAAGTTATGTTTTAATGATGGCAAATGACTCCATCATATCGTGTTTGGTGAATCCCGGTGTTAACAAATACAACTATGGAGATGTTGGACTGATGAACAAGGGTACACTTGCAATTTGAGCAGGTCCCCAGGTGTAAAGAAGAATGGATTGTGACTAAACAACTGTAATATACACCGAATTAATCAGCTGATTATGCTAATGTGTTGTTGTTTGGTTTTGACTGCCATTGGTTGTGAGCACTTCAGTTTGGCAATGCACTTCAATTTCAGTGCATCATCTGACCTTGTGCATGACTTCCAGTACGGATTTGAGCATGTAAATGTAAATGCACGTGAGTACAGCACCAAACCTAAACCAACTTTCATCACCTTACAGCATCTGTCAAAACAAGAGTGACAATGAAATTTTCATCACTATTAGAGTCTACTCGGGAGAACGAATGTGATACGGAATTGTATATATGTAGATCGATCTATGCAACTTACCGGGGATCCCCGTATTTAAGCCCCTCCTTGGATAAGCCCATGGGCTAATACAAGGGGAGTACTACTCTTGTATAAGCCCATGGGCTTATAAACGGAATAAAATTATGTCTCGCATCAGGACTGGGCCTATATTTGGGGAAAACGTAGTTGACGTTTTGTTTTTCGTAGGAGACGTTGGTAAGTGTTGGTACCTAGAATAAGCCACTGAAATGAAATTGATAAAAGACGTACGTATATGCCTTGCCTAGGGATACTATAGTATACACGTGACCAACTGGATTTTATCCGGTAAATGCATGCATATTCGTCATGTGCGCGTTTAATATGACAGTGAATATCTATTCTATTCTATCTGTGATATTATATCTGAACCTAAGGAATAAAATAGTTGTATAAATATAGTTATTACGCAAATAAGAAGTGCTTTCCTGTCCAATCCATTGTAAATTCAAGCGTGCAAAGTAACAATCGTAAAATAATCATTCCCCAAATATAAGCCCATGGGCCTATATATGGAGTTAAATTTCATTCGACACAACCCCTTTTCCCCAATTATAAGCCCAGGGCTTAAATACGGGGATTCCCGGTAGTTCACGTGCGACATTTCAGTACGAATTCAGGGGCAGATCCAGGAATGGGCGGGTGTCAGAAGCGAGTGTACGTGTGTTTTCTGGCAGTACCGAAAAACGTCACTGCATTGTTGCTTTATGAACCCTGTGAAATGTATTACTGATATGGCTACTAAATATTACTATACGAAATTATGAAAATCGCGTCAACGGTCGGCTCGACAGTCGACAGTCGCCACCTCACCTGATATGCCCCGGTGTAAACACGGCACGAACACTATACCAATACGACAAGCCGGGCGCAAATATGGCGTCAACTTGGCATGAACACTGTACTCACCGGTAAGGGCCGGTAAACCCCAGCGTCAACACGGCAGCAGCATGGTACACACCAGGATCTGCCGGGATGTGCCGTGTTGCTGATATGCTCAGAAAATATTCCCCGGCAGTCGCCGGCATGCTCCAGTCTCTTTGGAATCCCGTGTTGGCACCGGAGAGACACCTTGAGCCGTGTTGAGCACCTTGAGCCGTGTTGGCACCGGAGAGACACCTTGAGCCGTGTTGAGCACCTTGAGCCGTGTTGGCACCGGAGAGACACCTTGGAGGACTGGGATGCACCGTGGTCAACTGGGATGTCGCCCGGAGGTTTTCGACTGTCAAATACCTCTGGGATGTACCGGGACTTACCAGCTTGGGAACCCCCTCCGGGGTGTACCGTGTCAACACTCTGCAGACCCCATTAATTTTTATTTTTTTAAATATGTCAGACACATATCAGCATATAGGCCTATAAACATGTCATGGCACACCCCGGCGTCAACACGGTATTCAACCCGGTCTACCGGGATCTCAATAGGACTGAGGCTTTTAATGCTATGGTCACATGTATTCCCAACTCAGATACGGACTTTTGGAAACAGCCAGAGAAGCCCGGAGATAGCTGGAGTGTACTCCGGGAATCTCCGGCATGCTCTGGGTGTTTTTTTTATCAATATTTCTTTTTTTGCGGAAAGGAAGTCAGGAGTAGATACGGAGTTTTTGCGGAGTGAAGCCGGAGACAGACGGTATATATACGGAGAACCCCGGCATATTCCCGATATAAGCCGGAGGAAACCGATAGACCCCGGCAGAAGCCGTCGCGAGGCCGGAATTCCGCCCTTACTCCGTAAATGTGCCGGGTTATAAGTCGGAGTATCGCTGGAGAAAAGCAGTGGTTGCTCCGGTTGTTAAACTTTATCCAGGAGTAGCCCCGACGTTTCCCGGAGATGGTCGGAATACCGACGGAGAAAACAGGCACATCTACGGACCTACCGGAGCATTTACGGAGATTTCCGGAGTAACACCGGCATATCCCCGGAAAGTGACAAGAAGTGGAAAATGAGCCACTCCGGGAACTCTCCGGCATTTGGGCAGAAATTTTTGAACATGTCCAACTTTTCCCGGAGCGCTAGAAAAATGTTCCCGGAGTTCGCCGGCAGCTCCCGATAACTCCCGACACAAGCGGGAGTCAGGGCGGAACGTCCATGGAGATTCCCGTCAGTTCCCGGATTTTTTGCCGTATAAGATATTTTGTGTGTATCAACAAATTTTGAGCGACAGGGATGATTCGCATCAGGGAAATACACACATTCGGTCGTCAGCGACTGGAGAACATCTAGTTGAGTTTACTAAAATAGTTAATAACATGAGAGATATTAATTATAGGGGTAAACAAGGCAAAGCTTCTGTCCAGCAGAGATTTTATGGCTGCATTAGTAATATTAATCAGTCAATATCACTAATTACCACAATTAGAAATATTGGCATTTCAGTATTGGCAAATGTAGAGATTTCAATCATCAGTAATGTTGCGGATACAGCAAGGATTTCCATCCCAGTAAAAAACTTTTCTGAAATTTGTTTGGTTGAAAAATAACTGCGATAGTTCCCGAAAAAAACCCTTGAATTCACACCACAGTCACTATAGAATCCTGCTAATTTTTAACTAAAATATGAATTGCATACGACATGCACTTATAATTATGCATATACACGCACGCATCCACTCAGGGGCGTAGCCAAGATACTCATACCACACGTGTCATCGTTGCCTGATGTCGTTTCCTAATTATACATTGATAAACTTTGTTGAAACAATGACTGAATAATTTGCCATAAGATATTCCCAATCAGAAAATTTATTATGTAGGATTGGTGATATTTATAAATAACACTTTGCTTCTAATAGTGTTTTTTTTTCATTGTTAGTCACGCCTTGATTTCACACATATGCAAATGTAATACTTTGCTTCCATTTACATGTTAACCAAGTTATAATGATACAATTAGACCGCCATGATTTCACACATATGCAGATGTACTACTTTGTTTCCATTTACATGTTAACCAAGTTATAATAATACAATCAGAACGCCTTGATTTCACACATATGCAGATGTAATACTTTGTTTCTATTTACATGTTGACCAAGTTATAATATTACAAATAGAACAAGTATCGCGTTGCATGTGGCTAAAATCGGCGTGAACCAGTTCTAAGTTTTAACGTCAATTCCATAAGCTGACACTCCTTCCCCAGGGCCGACTCTGGACTTCTCCTTCGCACGACCAGATGTCATGATGTTCCTGACCCACAGCAGAACAACCAGGAAGAGTGCCATTACTGCCAAGGAAACAGCCGCGATCGACATCTTGTTGACACCCTGTTCGAGACACCCTGCAGAAGATCGTCATGCTAGTATCACACTTATGTATCTCAATATTTGACCATATTGAAGTCCTGCTGTCAATGCTAGGAGGTAATACCAACCTTCGCATTGCATGTCTTGTCCCTCGTGCGACTCTTCAGATCCGACAGTGGGTTCCGATGTGGGGACTCCAGCCCTTGCGCTCGTTGCTGGAGATGGCTGGTGATGACTTCTAGTGCTTGTGGAGTGGTGTAGTTCCATGTTGGTGGTGCCCGTTGGACGACTTCTGACGACATATTCTGTCGGGAGTCTGCCTGGTCCTTCGTCTGGTTGTGGGGTGTTTGGGTCACCGGTCACCCCGGGCTGTTCTCTGTGTGTGTCGACCGTACTTGCATCTGATATGGTGTCGTCATCAAAATTGGTCAGCGTGGAGTCTGTGATATATAAGTAGGCCTATATTTTCATCAAAATTCAATGACAAATCTTGTTTTAGTACGTTGTTTGGCATTTCCGTATTTGTTCGGCGTTGTTCTTTCAACCTAGGTACATGTATATTTATTTTTCAATAATTGTGGCTATTATTGTGGTATCGCCCATAACCCCATCCTATTCGTATAATACCCGGTAATCTGGTAATCAACTGCATGGTTTACTGACTACAGACAGCGACGTCGCAGTAGTCCCACTGTGTGCCATCCTCCGAGCTGTAGAAGCACCAGGGCCCGTCTTCCCGGGAGCCGTTCGGGTTCCTGCAGCCCCTGCCAGCGTCATACACGCTCACGTCCATGAACATCTCGTCCGTGTAGCCGTGGTCCACGTCGTCCCAGTACATACAGCGCTTCCCAGAGCTCGTCTGCTCCAACGAGCCGACGTAATCACGACCGTCATCACGGAACTTACACTCTGTCTCCAAAATACACTCTTATAAATCATGTTCAACATAAATACTAATTGGCATGCGTCAGAAATCTATATTTTTTAACATAGATTTGCACACAGATGACTCTTGTCACAGTCATATCTGTATTAATATAGATTAGCTTATACATGTAGATTCTTACAAGATTAGCCTCACCACAGAGCGGTACGTCACAGAGTTCCCAACTCTTGTCCAAAGACGTGGTGTAGCACCAGACCCCAGTCGGGTAGTTTGGGTCGGGGTTCCTGCAGGCGTTACCGGCCGCCGTCACGTTACCCTCGGGGAAGTGCTGGGGGCTGTCGTCGTAGCTGTGGCTGTGCGGGGTCTGTGAGTCCCAGCGCTGACACGTGTATCCAGTACTGGTCACGGCCAGACTGCCCCCGTACTCCATACCAGCCTCAGTCACCCGACACTCTGGGTCATCAACATACGGGGTATCAACACTATGTGGGATAGATATTGCACTTTTAGAGGCTATGGATCATATGTTTTGGCATGTATCACTCCCAAGTCACAAACCTGTTGGATATCCTCCCACTAGACCAACATCGAACGATCCTGTGAGTCAAGGATGCACCAGATTAGGGCTATATACGTATATTATATGCATATTATACACATTCTACACATTCTACTCTATTATACACATGATTTACCAGTAGGCCCCCATACTTATCTGGCAAGTCGTTATAGTTACCGATGTATTCTAACATATACGCCTACAACGTACGTGAACGTGTCTTTTCACAGCATCTCACAAACGTCTTATTTCTTCACTGACCTGAAATTCCTTGTATCCAGACACCTACATATAGTATGTATGCTATGACCTTCACAAATTTGAAATTCATTGCAGAGTAGTATGTATACAATTTGTGACCGAGGTTTGGTTATGTTCAAGACAATTAAGCAAATGGTGGACTGCTGGATGTGTACGTATCTGTGCACATTTGTTTGATGGAATGCAAATAAATTCGAGTTTACCATGATTACCATAATTAGCCTGTTGTGATCTTAATTATGGACTGTGTGGGTCAATTAAGTGCTGCATACCTTATATGGTTGCATTATGAAGTTACAATTTAGATTTATAAAATGACTTTCCACATCACAACATGATTGGCATTGGACATTATCGAAAAACCCATAAATAATTACAAGACATGGACGCTACCGATCCAAGACAAGAACACGTCTCTCATCACTGATCCAAAACAGGGGAACACCTCTCATCCCTGATCCAAAACATGGACACGTCTCACCACTGATCCAAGACATGGACACGTCTCACCACTGATCCAAGACATGGACACGTCTCACCACTGATCCAAGACATGGACACGTCTCACCACTGATCCAAGACATGGACACGTCTCACCACTGATCCAAGACATGGACACGTCTCACCACTGATCCAAAACAGGGACACGTCTCACCACTGATCCAAGACATGGACACGTCTCACCACTGATCCAAGACATGGACACGTCTCACCACTGATCCAAGACATGGACACGTCTCACCACTGATCCAAGACATGGACACGTCTCACCACTGATCCAAGACATGGACACGTCTCACCACTGATCCAAGACATGGACACGTCTCACCACTGATCCAAAACAGGGACACGTCTCACCACTGATCCAAGACATGGACACGTCTCACCACTGATCCAAGACATGGACACGTCTCACCACTGATCCAAAACAGGGACACGTCTCACCACTGATCCAAGACATGGACACGTCTCTCATCACTGGTCCAAAACAGGGATTGCTCCGTGTAACCGCTCTGTAGTTTTGTTGGCTACTCCTAATTACACCATTTTCAAACCCTGCAGATTTCACAAAACAACATTTAAGATGTTTTAAAGGCTTATCCTACATGTCAAATTGGTTAACCCTTTGCCGGCTAGAGTTGCATTATCTTTTGACCTCTGGTTGGCTGGAGTTGCATTTTCTTTGCGTTTTTTGATGCCCATGTATAAGTCATTGAAATGTTCATATCTTAATTCGTCAATATTTATTACACTTCCAATCGTGATATATCACCAGAAAGAGGAGGACGTTCTGATTACCATACAACTATCATCTGCATTCAACATCGAATAAGTAGTTTTGTATACAATCCCAAACCCACTGATACCTAAGAATTCTCAAATTAATTCAGATTCCCACGGGTGACTCCGAAATTAACTCCACGATTGATGGGGTGTGGAACACTGTGGATACTATAAGCCCGCATGTGGTATATTGATTGTATTCTGTACAGTAGCCAATTCGATTGATCCGTTGATTCGATGAAAATTTCGTTAAAATGTTTAGTAACGCTTCCACTAGCATCGATTAATTTTTGCTTCTTCAATATTTCATTTAATTCAAAGGCAATTTAATTTATATTGGAATCACTGAGAGAAAGAATCAAGCCCAATTTAAATTGATTCCATCCTTGAAAAGCTGGATAATTCGAAGTAGCCGAATTCGTGAGCTATACATATACATGATATCATAGACCTGAAGGAGACTATGATGATATATAATCACAATTGATGACCTATAGGCTATTTGTATGTCATAAAATACATTTATTTTTACTGTGCATTTTTACTGTGCAGCTGTTGGCCCAATCAAAACGCAGGGGGTCTGAAGATGAAGCATCTGGTGCAAGTTCTTAGCAAAAAAAATTGTTCACATTCAATATGATCAATATAAGCTAGGGAGCCATTCTCAATATGGCCTGTGGCGGATATGCTGCCATTTCTAGGTTGCCGGACCTATGGTCCGATAACCTATTGCCATGGCGTTGCGTCTGTCGTCCGTCCGTAAACAATTTTATCTTTAAAGTTTACGATCGGATTTTTCTGAAATTTTGCACAAAAATGCCTAAAAATATTTCGAAAGGGAGGTATTTTTAGGTTACTGGACCTTTGGTCCGTAACCTATTGGCATGGCGATGCGTCCGGCGTCGTCGTCGTCGTCGTCCGTCAACAATTTTATCTTTGAAGTTTAAGATCGAATTTTTCTGAAATTTTGCACAAAAATGCCTAAAAATATTTCGAGAGGGAGGTATTTTTTAGTTTTTTGATTTTCGCATTTTTTTCAAAATGGCGGCCGTTTTCGATGAAAAATGCCTGATTTTGGACTTTGGCGGCAATTTTCTCAAAATCTGTTCAGTAACTTTTTTTTCTTATTGATGAAAAACACTCCTCATATGTACCCCTGTGACATGTATAAATTTCGTTGCGCTTGAATCGCTTGAAGTGGGCCATTTTGGGCCCAAACTCGGCCCAAATGTGACTTTCCCATGTTAAATTTTCCTATGCTTTATAATGGCACACATTAAGCCTAATATCTCACTTAATATTGAAATTAGAGACTAGGAATGAATTGTGGACATATAGGAAATGATATATGCTGAATATTCTCGTGACCTTGAATTTGACTGTTGACCTCATTTTCAAGGTCACATGACAAAATGGCTAATATCTCGCTTATTATCGACTTTACAGCTTAGGAATCAGTTGTGAACATATAGGAAATGATATATGCTGAATATTCTTGTGACCTTGAATTTGACCTTTGACCTCATTTTCAAGGTCACATGACAAAATGGCTAATATCTCGCGTATTATCGACTTTACAGTTTAGGAATCAATTGTGAACATATAGGAAATGATATATGCTGAATATTTTCGTGACCTTGAATTTGACCTTTGACCTCATTTCCAAGGTCGCAGGACAAAATTGCTAATATCTCGCTTATTATCGACTTTACAGCTTAGGAATCAATTGTGAACATATAGGAAATGATATATGCTGAATATTCTCGTGGCCTTGAATTTGAGCCTTGACCTCATTTTCAAGGTCACAGGACAAAATGGCCAATATCTTGCTTATTAGCGACTTTACAGCTTAGGAATCGATTGTGAACATATAGGAAATGATATATGCTGAAAATTCTCGTGACCTTGAATTTGACCTTTGACCTCATTTTCAAGGTCACAGGACAAAACGGCCAATATCTTGCTTATTAGCGACTTTACAGCTTAGGAATCAATTGTGAACATATAGGAAATGATATATGCTGAAAATTCTCCTGACCTTGAATTTGACCTTTGACCTCATTTTCAAGGTCACATGACAAAATGGCTAATATCTCGCTTATTATCGACTTTACAGCTTAGGAATCAATTGTGAACATATAGGAAATGATATATGCTGAATATTCTCATGACCTTGAATTTGACCTTTGACCTCATTTTCAAGGTCACAGGACAAAATGGCCAATATCTTGCTTATTAGCGCCTTTACAGCTTAGAAATCAATTGTGAACATATAGGAAATGATATATGCTGAATATTCTAGTGACCTTGAATTTGACTTTTGACCTCATTTTCAAGGTCAACAGGACAAAATGGCTAATATCTCGCTTATTATCGACTTTACAGCTTAGGAATCAATTGTGAACATATAGGAAATGATATATTCTGAATATTTTAATGATATTGAATTTGACCTTTGACCTAAATTTCAAGGTCAGTCATTTTATTTTCAAAGTCAGATTACAAAATGGCTTATATCTCGCTTTTTATCAAATTTACAGCTTAGAGGTCCATAGTGAACATATAAGAAATGATTTATGCTGAATAGTTTGGTGTTCTAGAATTTAACCTTTGATCCCATTTTCAAGGTTAGAGATATGGCGATTTCAGTGGTCACCTTGAATTTGACCTTCAACTTTCTCGGCTTAACTCTGTATATTTCTCCGGTAACCTTTCTAGCCCATTGGGCTAATTTTTTAGTTTTTTCGCATTTTTTTCAAAATGGCGGCCGTTTTCGTTATTTTGGCCTGTGGCGGATATGCTGCCATTTTTAGGTTACCGGACCTATGGTCCGATAACCTATTGCCATGGCGTTGCGTCTGTCGTCCGTCCGTCGTCCGTCGTCCGTCCGTAAACAATTTTATCTTTAAAGTTTACGATCGGATTTTTCTGAAATTTTGCACAAAAATGCCTAAAAATATTTCGAAAGGCCGTTTTCGTCGAAAAAATGGCCAATTTTGGACTTTGACAGTTGTTTTCTCAAAATCTGTTCGGTAACTTTTTTTCTTATTGATGCATAACACTCCTCAAATGTACCCCTGTGACATGTATAAATCTCGTTGCACTTGAATCGCTCGAAGTGGGCCATTTTGGGCCCAAACTCGACCCAAATGGGACTTTCCCATGTTAAATTCTCCTATGCTTTATAATGGGACACATAAAGCCTAATATCTCACTTAATATTGAGATTAGAGACTAGGAATCAAATGTGGACATATAGGAAATGATATATGCTGAATATTCTCGTGACCTTGAATTTGACCTCTGACCTCGGTTTCAAGGTCAGACCGGCCGTTTTCGTCGAAAATTGGCCAATTTTGGACTTTGACGGTTGTTTTCTCAAAATCTGTTCAGTAACTTTTTTTTCTTATTGATGCACAACACTCCTCACATGTACCCCTGTGACATTTTTAAATTTCATTGCCCTTGAATCGCTCGAAGTTGGCCATTTTGGGCCCAAACTCAGCCCAAATGGGACTTTCTCATGTTAAATTCTCCTATGCTTTATAATGGGACACATTAAGCCTAATATCTCACTTAATATTGAGATTAGAGACTAGGAATCAATTGTGGACATATAGGAAATGATATATGCTGAATATTCTTGTGACCTTGAATTTGACCTCTGACCTCAGTTTCAAGGTCACATGACAAAATGGCTAATATCTCGCTTATTATCGACTTTACAGCTTAGGAATCAATTGTGGACATATAGGAAATGATATCAGCCGAATATTCTGATGACCTTGAATTTGACCTTTTACCTCATTTTCAAGGTCACAGGGCAAAATGGCTAATATCTCGCTTCTTATTGACTTTACAGCTTAGGAATCAGTTATGAACATGTAGGAAATGCTATATTCCGATTATTGTCATGACCTTGGATTTGACCTTTGACCTCATTTTCAAGGTCACAGGGGCAAAATGGCTAATATCTCGCTTCTTATCGACTTGCAGCTTAGGAATCAATTAAGAACATATAGGAAATGATATAATCAGATTATTGTCATGACCTTGAATTTGACCTTTGACCTCACTTTCAAGGTCACATGGCAAAATGGCTAATATCTCGCTTCTTATCGACTTTACAGCTTAGGAATCAATTATGAACATATAGGAAATGATATATTCAGATTATTGTCATGACCTTGAATTGACCTTTGACCTCATTTTCAAGGTCACAGGACAAAATGGCTAATATCTCACTTATTATCGATTCTACAGCTTAGGGATCCTTTGTGGACATGTAGGAAATGATATATGCTGAATATTCTCGTGACTTTGAATTTGACCTCCGACCTCATTTTCGAGGTCAAGAACACAAAATGGCCAATATCTCACTTATTATCGACTTTGCAGCTTAGGAATCAGTTGTGGACATATAGGAAATGATAAACACCTAATATTCTGATGACCTTGAATTTGACTTTTGACCTCATTTTCAAGGTCACAGGACAAAATGGCTAATATCTCACTTATTATCGACTTTACAGCTTAAGAATCATTTGTGCACCTATAGGGAATGATGTATGCCAAATTGCCAAATATTTTGATGACCATCAATTCGACCTTCGACCTTTTTTTCAAAGTCATAGTACAAAATTGCTATTTTGTTTTACTTGTTATTGAATTTACAGCTTCTACCACGTGTTTGTTGATCTTATCAGCTGCCATGAACATGGGAAATACCTCTGCCTCAACACCCATGCACCAGTTTTGTTCTGCGTACAATGATACATGTTCATTGTTGATTGGTTTCCGATTGACACAGGAGTTGCCCCTTATCTATGATACAGTAATGACATATGATTTGTTTGTCCAGAACGATATGACAGTTACATGAAAACAATACAGTAGCTCAAGATAAATGTTCTATGCCAATGATAGTTTTGACCTCTAGTCTCAAGAATAATTAAACGGAAAATTTGGAATGGCATTTACATATATACATTCCAAGTTAGACCGTTTGCATTCGTCAAATTGACAAGGGTTTGTGCAATGACATTTGACATCAAGATCCAAGACATTCCTGACACAAGATATTGTGGTTAACATGGAGAATTTCTTGCCTTTCTTGTCTTTCTCATTCCATCCATGCCCTGTAGGGTTTTGAACAACCCTAGTGATTAATGGGCTCCAGTCCCCGTGCTTACGAGGTCAATGTTGATATCACCAATAATAGATTCAATGAAGGACAGCCCACAGACCAATTGCATCATCACTTGTTTCAGCTCAGATTATACTAACATATGAAGGAGGACGCGCTGTCAGATGCAGTGAATGTATGAAGTAGGATCATGAATTTATCACTGATGACATCAACGCTGACCTTGTCGGGATGAAGGTTCTCTTTCACAAGATCAGTCATATGTAATGAATTCCTGAAACAGGTGAATGGCTAGAACAACATATCAGAAGATCTCAAATTAAGGACACAAACTAGAGCCCATTAACCAGTAGGGGCTGTTCAAAACACCACAGACCATGGATGGACTGAAACAGGTGACAAAGATGGTTCCCATCTAGACCTTAATGTCAAGGATATCTCTGACCTTTGTGTTAAATGCCACTGCACAAAATATAGTTCAATTTGCGAATCTAGATGATCCAAGTTGGAATGAACATGTATATGCCATTGCTTATTTGCTGTGAAATCGTTCTTGAGACTAGAGGTCAAGCTAGGATTGGCATAGAATTTGTCGGGAGCTACTGCATTGTTTTCAGTTTACGGTCATACCGTGCTGCACAAAACATTGCACACATATTTCTGTGCCATACATAAGGGGTAATCATTTTTATTGTATTAACGTAGTCCGCTACAAACAGGGAGGTAACGAAGAGTCAAAATTTAAAAGTCATTTCTTGAATATTATCTCTTCAAAATGACATATTTTACAGAGTAAATGATCAGCATCCTAATACTGAAAAGAAAACATGGGGTCACCGTGCTCGTTTCTTCTACATATTCGATCGAAATCACACACATTTACCTAAAATGACATAAATTATGGCATTTTTGCACATTTTTTCATCCATATTAACATCTTGCATCGTGTTTTCCATGCGAACTGGTACGGTGACCCCCTATTTTCTTCTCAGTATCAGGATGCTGAACAGTTACTCTATAAAATATATCATTTTGAAGCTCTTGATCATGTTGACACAGTTATTTATTTAAAAAAAAAACTCGTTGACCCCCTCCCCTCACTGTTTGGAGCGGACTACCTTAAGCACATCAACACGATTATGCTACTGTGTCAACAGGAAAGCTTTTCAACAATGACCATGCTTCATTTGATACGCAAAACAAAACTGGTGGGTGTTGAGGCAGGTAGCCTTCTCATGTTCATGACAGCTGATAAAACGATCAAAGAACTAGACGTAAAGGCCTAGAGGCCTTGGGGCATTTCGATACACAACACAATCACAGGTGAACTGTTAATTACTGACGTCCTGCAACCAAAATGATTATGTAGATACATCCATTCCAATCCAAGACGACGGTTTCTGAGATATAAATGAAAATAAACGAGATATGGCCGAAAATGAAAAACGCCGACTCAGCAAAAAAAAATTTGGCCCAGGACCAAGTTCACCCAACATACCCCTGAGACACGTCTGCCTAGTGTCACGAGTCCAAAAATAACGTCCGTTTCACTCTATGACGCACCGTTTCCGAGATCTCGACGAAAACGAAAAATGCCGCTTCGGCCAAAAAATTTCAGGTCAAGGTCAAAGTTCATCCATAATACCCTTAACCCTTTCACTGCCGGGGGCGACTTTAGTCGACAGCGGGCTTTCACTGCCGGAGGCGACTTTAGTCGACCAAATGTACGGGATATCAGGGCGAATTGAAACATGATAAATTAACATTAATTCAGTGTCACAATAATGAAATTTTGAAATATATATTTAAATATATATTTCATAATTTCTACAAAATAACTTGGCAATGGAATACAAAGTCTGAAACAGTTTTGGGCAGTGAAAGGGTTAAGACATGTTTGTCTAGGTCGACGAGTCCGAAAATAACATCCGTTTCGCTCTACGACGCACCGTTTCCGAGATATCGATGAAAACGAAAAATGCCGACTCAGCAAAAAAATTTCGGGTCAAGGTCAAAGTTCATCCATAATACCCCTAAGACATGTTCGTTGACCTACGAGTCCGAAAATAACGTTCGTTTCACTCTACGACGCACCGTTTCCGAGATATTGACGAAAACGAAAAATGCCGACTCGGCAAAAAAATTTCGGGTCAAGGTCAAAGTTCATCCATAAAACCCTCAAGACACGTTTGTCTAGGTCGACGAGTCCAAAAATGACGTCCGTTTCGCTCTACGACACACCATTTCCGAGATATCGAAGAAAACGAAAAATGCCGACTCGGGAAAAAAATTTCGCCATAATACCCCTTAGACATGTTTGTCTAGGGTGATGAGTCCGAAAATAATGTCCGTTTCGCTCAACGATGAACCGTTTCCGAGATAGCGAAGAAAACAAAAAATGTCCACTCGGCAAAAAAATTTCGGGTCAAGGTCGAAGTTCATCCATAATACCCATTAGACATGTTTGTCTAGGTCGACGAGTCCGAAAATAACGTCCGTTTCGCTCTACGGCGCACCGTTTCCGAGATATGGACGAAAACGAAAAATGCCGACTTGGCGAAAACATTTTGGGTCAAGGTCAAAGTTCATCCATAATACCCCTAAGACATGTTTGTCTAGGTCGACGAGTCCAAAAATAATGTCCGTTTCGCTCTACGACGCACCTTTTCCGAGATATCGAAGAAAACGAAAAATGCCGACTTGGCAAAAAAATTTCGCATCAAGGTCCAAGTTCATCCATAATACCTTTTAGACATGTTTGTCTAGGGTGACGAGTCTGAAAATAACGTCTGATTCGCTCTACGATGCACCGTTTCCAAATTGCGAAGAAAACGAAAAATGTCTACTCGGCAAAATAATTTCGGGTCAAGGTCAAAGTTCATCCATAATACCCATTAGACATGTTTGTCTAGGTCGACGAGCCCGAAAGTAACGTCCATTTCGCTCTACGATGCACCGTTTCCGAGATATAGACGAAAACGAAAAATGCCGACTCGGCAAAAAAATTTCGGGTCAAGGTCAAAGTTCATACATAATACTCCTTAGACATGTTTGTCTAGAGTGACGAGTCCGAAAATAACGTCCCTTTCGCTCTACGATGCACCGTTTCCGAGATATGCAATGAGCCTCAAGGATGACTCACCAAAATTGTTTTTGGACACTGGGTCAAAGGTCGTTTGAGGGATTGACCCCATAATTGATAGGGTTCCTCTGTGACACTATATCAACATATATGTTAAGTTTCAGAATGGTAGCACAAGCACTTTTCGAGTTATCATCCGGAAACCATTTGACACAAACTTCATCCTCACGGACCAACCGGACCTCGGAGCCGGCTCCAAACCGATAGGGTTCATCTATGTAATATATGTGATAACTGGTGAAAATTTCTCGAAGATTCGTCAAGGCGTTCTTGAGTTATCGTCCGGAAACCGAAAAGTGAAATAAAAAAAAAGAAGAAAAAGAAAAGAAGAAGAAGAAGAAGAAGAAAAAATTCTGACAAAACCATAAGGACATTTCGTGCCGATATGCCCTAATGATAGGGAAATTTAGTGGCATTTTATTGTGCCATAATTACAATGCAGTAGAAGGGAAATTACAGGATTTGTAATAGTCTATTATTGGATTGTTTAGTTTCAATACTGAGAATTCTTATGTAGAGACCTTGCTTATATTCAAAAATTATCTGTTGGCTTTGGTGGCTATCTTGGATTTCTCTTGTTTTCCGTGAAGTGAAAAGATGTTGCATTACATGCACAACTAATAAAGATGGCTTCTGCAGACCCCAAATACTGGTTCATGTGCATTTTGTTTACTTTCTTACCAAGTCAAATGACAGAAAAATGCAATCTTTTTTAATGACTACAAGCTAGCGTCGCATACATCATCAAATCATGTGTCCAGGAATTCAAAAGAATTCACCTTGGCACTATTTCTGTAAATTGATTCTTATCTTCTGAGCTTGTTATGTGGGTATGGAACTGCTTTCACTATCAATCTGGCCCCCTCTCAGGGTTTCTACACATATCAGTCGCACCTTGGTTGGGAATGTGATTTTCACCGGTTTCCTTGTCAGACATTTTTAATTCTGGAGCAACCAACAGACAAAGGTACTCAGTAATGACAGAATTGGAGTCTTCAGTACCAAAAACATGAGTATAGACACCAAAACCATGTCTCTACCTGCAATAGAAGCCGAGTTAAGGCACAAAACAAGATTTCGGCATTTTCGATGGTGGCCATTTTGAAAAAGGCCCAAATCAACCATTTTCGCCAATGGTGGGTCTCTGAAAATCTCCTTTATAATCAATAATAGGATGAAATCTAATTAAAAATTAGGTCAAGGGCCAAAGATAGGTTACCGGACAATATATGTTTAATATTTTAGATGTTAAACATATAAAGAGAATATTCAGCATATATAATATTAAGCATATATCATGTCCACAGTTAGTTGTTAAGCTGTAAATTCGATAAACAGAGAGATGTTAGCAATTTTGTCCTGTGGCTTTGAAAATGAACGCAAAGGTCAAATTCAAGGTCATGACAATATTCGGAATACAACATTTCCTATATGTTTACAATTGATTCCTAAGCTGTGAAGTCGATAATAAGCGAGATATTAGCCATTTTGTGCTCTTGACCTTGAAAATGAGGTCAGAGGTCA
The DNA here is from genome assembly GCA_949152475.1 of Terebella lapidaria. Lineage (NCBI taxonomy): Eukaryota > Metazoa > Annelida > Polychaeta > Terebellida > Terebellidae > Terebella > Terebella lapidaria. Next base: position 79,426,637 of record OX424555.1, read on the forward strand.
AAATCAAGGTCATCAGAATATTCAGTATATATCATTTCCTATATGTCCACAATTGATTCCTAAGCTGTAGAGTCGATAATAAGCGAGATATAAGCCATTTTGTACTATGACCTTGAAAATGTGGTCAAAGGTCAAATTCAAGGCCATCAGAATATTCAGCATATATCATTTCCTATATGTCCACAATTGATTCCTAAGCTGTAGAGTCAATAATAAGCGAGATAGAAGCCATTTTGTGCTCTGACCTTGAAACTTAGGTCAGAGGTCAAATTCAAGGTCACGAGAATATTCAGCATATATCATTTCCTATATGTCCACAATTGATTCCTAGTCTCTAATCTCAATTTTAAGTGAGATACTAAGCATAATGTGTTCCATTATAAAGCATAGGAGAATTTAAAGTTATAATCACTTTTAGAATTGACAAAATTTATTCATTCTGCGGTAGCTTTATTTTGTCTATAGAATAAGATATCGTACAAATTTGGGTCTGAAAATGTGTATTACGTGCCTAAATAGAGTTGCCAAATCAAGATTCAAATCATTTTTTTCCTCAAAGCGGCCCGCCTTGCGAGCGATTTCTACACACAGTCTCGTGACGTCATTGGTATTTGTGTAGATACTGTGGCAACCGGCAATGTAGGCAGGCCGATCATTATCTATCCACTGTTTTCATGCACGATTAACGGCAATTTTCTGAGTATCTGTTGTCGAACTGTGCATATTTTCTATATATTCCTGACTCTCTCGAGATGTAGTTTCAGGTTTGCGTGACAAACAAGAATGCTAAATTTGGCTGATTTTAAAATTGATTCCAACTTTAACATGGGAGAGTCCCATTTGGGCGAATTTGGGCCAAAATGGCCCACTTCGAGCGATTCAAGCGCAACGAAATTTATAGACATCATAGGAGTACATATGAGGAGTGTTTTGTATCAAAGAGAAAAAAAGTTACTGAACAAATCTTGAGAAAATGGCCGCCAAAGTCCAAAATCAGGCATTTTTCGTCGAAAACGGCCGCCATTTTGGAAAAAATTCCAGGAAAATTCGCCCGTAAACAAACAAGATAAAAATGTGGACGACGACGACGACGACCGACGGACGCAACGCCATGCCATATCCGCCACAGGCCATATTGAGAATGGCTCCCTAGCATATATTGATCAGTGAGTGATACTCTACCCCTCTGCAAAGTTTCATGCTTTTATCACAATGTGAACAATTCGTCCAAAATTATGAGCTAAGAACCTGCACTAATCTTAGGTGATACCTAGAAAAAAACGAAACAAACAATCTCAAATCAAAACATCATATTTCCTGTGAAATAGCCTATAAAACTTCCTTATAGAGGCCTAATAGACGAAGCTACGTAATCATGTCATTTTCGGTGTTTGGCCCTAAATACACAGCGATCCAAATTATGATACGGTTTCCTTAAAATGTACTTAATCTGCATTATATCTCATTGAACAAAACATGACATACTTCATATAAGGCTTACTTTTGGGGTATATTTCGCTTAATCTTAGGTTACCGTACCTATGGTCCGATAACCTATTGGCATGGCGTTGCGTCCGTCGTCCGTCTACATTTTTATCGGTGAATTAACTCGTTAATGTTGTTTAAATCATGTATGACTCGCGCTGAACTCTAGAGGGGCCGGTCACGGTCCGCGTACGCTTGTACAGGTAATCTACTCATACACGTCTATATATTGTATTATGTACCTGTAGTTGGTCATTCTATTCGCGAACACTGGACAAACAACGCAATTTTTCCCTCCCTCCCTCCCAGGGATCAGGGGGTGGATCAAGGCCATGTCATATAATTCAATGTCGTATAAATCAATGTCGTATATGTTCCTTTACCACCTCATATCATGTGTCATATGGATCAATTCATATATGTTCCTTTACCATCTCATATTATGTGTCATATTGGTAATATTTTATTCACATGTATCTTATGTGGCTGGCGCGCGCAGCAACATGTACTGGTATTTGTAGTTTTAGTAAAATGCCTGTTTTACCCCTCATATTGTCTTATCATGATTTAATTTAAAGTTTACGGTCGAATCTTTCTGAAATATTGCACAAAAATAGCTAAAAATATTCCCAGGGAAGGTTTTTTTTTGTTTTTTGATTTTCGCATTTTCCTCGAAATGGCGGCCATTTCCGTTAAAAAATGCCCAATTTCGGACTTTGACGGCCATTTTCCAAAAACTGTTCAGACAGTTTTGAGATTTTTGTTTCAGAAGATTCCCCTTATGGACCTCTGTGATCTGTATAAGTTTGGCTGCCCTTGAATCGCCGGTCTGCGTGTGGCGGCCATTTTGAATTTTTGACGAGTCGGCAAAAAAAAATGTTTTTCACTCCAAATGGCATTACTACCCATTTTGGGCCATTTCCAGGGGAAATTTTTTTTTCACCCTTTGAAAAAATTTTTGGACTTAGAAAATTTGTGCCAATTGTTTCCTTCATAATGGGAGCTGCCATAACTGTACTCATAGAACGCCTGAAAATAGAGCTTAGGAATTGGCAATTTCAAATGAGAAGTCATATATGGCGACTTATGTGGTGACCTTGAATTTGACCAGCCATTTTTGGGTCGAAAAATGCCCAAATTTGCACCTTGTATGTCTTTTCTCGAAAACTGTTCAGACAGTTTTGGGATTTTTGTTTAAAAAGATTCCCCTTATGGACCTCTGTGATGTGTATAAGTTTGGTTGCCCTTGAATCGCTGGTCTGCGTGTGGCGGACATTTTGAATTTTTGACGAGTCGGCAGAAAAAAAATTGTTCACCCCAAGTCGCATTAGCTTGACCTCAGATGAACTTGAGTGCCAAATGTCTGACTCGGAATGTGTACATTAGCCTGATCGGCCTATACACTTGCACCCAGACGTATCTTTGTATTATGACATATAGAATATACATATAGGCCTAGAAAATCAAATACCGCACCCGTACATGTAATGGTGACATTGAAGTTCACATGGATGACCTTGATTGGTAAATCTCATGGTCATAATGTTCACACTGATAACCTTGATTGATAAATCTCAAAGTCTGCTACACTCCATTATCCAAACCAAAATTGTCCGGTAACGTATCTTTACCTTTGGGCTAATTTTTTCATAATGCTATCGAAATGTCAATATGAAACCATCGAGCGTTATGATTTATACCACACATCATTGGACGTTATGATTTATCCAGCGCGACAGATGTGCATCTGTGCTCTGATTGGCTGAACTGGCTGGCACTGTCCCATATAAATAGCCGGTGCCGCGCTTTCTCTGCCTCTTTCAGACAGTTATCAGCCAGGCGAATGTCGGAGCGGTGTTGACATTGCGACCAAAGTTCAGTTGAAAGGTACTCATATTTTCGCCCATTTTCACGACGTTGTATGTATTGTCAACCCACAACATTTGTCATATAGGTTAAATAATCATTGAAGAGCACAACTATAACGACGATTATGCCACAATATTGTTTAAATAGCCATATTTCTTCATTTTTGATACAAGTTCTTGGGCTCAGAAATTGGCGCCAAAAAAGTTTTTCCTCTGTTTTCTTTCGAGGACAACATCACTCATGGCATGCACGGATCGTGCTGGAGTGGATGCCTCGTGGTTAGCAGGCCCTAGCCATAGTACTAATTGAGTACTGTGTTCGGTAACGCGCTAGGCCTAGCTCTAACAATGAACCGACCAGTTGGGGAAAGAGGCAAATACGGGAACTGTTGTCAAATTTACCAACAGTATCCAAATTTGGGGACCAGGGGTTGGTAAATTGTATTGGACCAATTGTCCAATATCCAAAAAAAAATGTTTTAGCCAAATTATATCATTATCAATGGACATCTAATGAAGTTGACAAAATGAAGTTTTCTGCAAGTGTATATCGTCAGGGTACCTAATCATCGACCCTGTCCTTAATCATCGACCCCTGCAAACACTGCCAAACAGCTGTGCAAAACAGACATCTGACAATAACCACATTGAAAGTACTTCTAATACACATTTCAGCACGTTTCACATTTTAGTTTATTGAAGTTTTGCCCAGCCGTTTGCAGGGGTCGAAGATTAGGGAGAGGGTCGATGATTAGGTACTCTGACGCTATTGTCTGCAAGATTATCTCATTTGAAGTAGCAAATAAATTTCTGAGCTTCAGGCACGTCAAACGCTGCATTATTAGGTGTTGGACCAGTATATTTAGTTGAGAGATGGAAAGTAATGCACCAAACACCGATTACTCCAGAAAAAAGATAAGTTTATTTGAGTACCCAAATTTACCAACCCCACAGTTGTCAAATTTGGGTACTGTTGTCAAATTTGACAACCCCAAGAGTTGTCAAATTTGCCCCTTTTCCCAACTGGAACTGACAGGCCTATTTCAAATAGACCTCTATATGTAAATCTGTGAATTATATAGGCATAGAATCTGGGTTAAAATAAAGAAGAACATCACTCAGACTTGAGATCTGGAGCACCTGTTAAATCTTGTCTGGTGCAGTGATTGTCAATTGTCTAAAATAGGACTGGTAAGTCGTGTTACCTTGCCTTGCGTTTCTGTTGACAAACAAACATACACATTCTATGTTTAAGTAACTTGAGTTCTGAACATAGTTCTACTCATATTAAACAGATCTATGTTCATTTGTCTCCAGAATCATCCGTAACATCACGAGATCACCAGCCCTGTTATGCAGAAACTAACCTTTAATACTAGATATAGCATAACCTTGGTATGAACTCGCACAATCACCATGTTCATAAAACATGCATGGATGTTGTATGTTTTTGTGAGAAAGTATGTACTTGTGGTTTATTATTTGTCAGGCAAACTGGAAACTGTAGTATCCACCAGCATGTGAAAATTCATTATCATGATCCTGCATGAAGTGCAAACCTTGGTTCAGGTCAGTCACTGTAGCGTCCTTTGTGTTTTGCTCGACAGCGCTGCCGTGTATCTTGATGAGCCGAGATGGAGGTGGACCACAATGGCGTGAGTGACCACTGGGACTTGATGGACGACATCTCGACGGTGGACCCAGAGATTGAGGCCATCATCAAGGGCGAGAAGGATCGGCAGCGGCGGGGGTTGGAACTTATCGCCAGCGAGAACTTTGCAGGCCGCGCCTGTCTGCAGGCTCTCGGCTCCTGTCTGAATAACAAGTACTCTGAGGGACAGGTTGGACAGCGGTCAGTGTCATTTGATGTGCCACGTGTTCTATTGTTAGGGTGCTTGAAAGTTGCATCTCTATCACAAATATCAGAGTTGACTTCTCGCAGTGATTTGCATTTTAATATGATTGGCGTGTACAATTGGTAGTCAACTGCATCAAATATTGTAGCCGATGATGGGAATATTTTTGTGATCGTAGGTACTATGGAGGCAATGAGTTTATCGACCTGATGGAGACGCTGACTAAGAAGCGAGCGTTGCAGTTGTATGGTCTGAGTGAGGAGGAGTGGGGTGTCAACGTCCAACCTCTGTCCGGCAGTCCCGCTAACTTCGCCGTGTACACCGCACTTGTGGAGCCACATGGCCGTATCATGGGCCTTGACCTGCCCGATGGTGGACATCTCTCCCATGGCTTCATGACGCCAACCAAAAAGATCTCGGCCACGTCAATCTTTTTTGAGTCGATGCCATACCGCCTCGATCCATCAACTGGCCTCATCGACTACGACAAGCTCCAGGAAAACGCCAAACTCTTCAAGCCCAAAATGATTGTAGCAGGTTAGACAAGTCATGAAATATCTACATATATAATAACTCTTTCTAACATTTACTACATGTACTAAGAAAATCTATGTAAGCAATGGGCAATGTTTATAAATGTTTTCTGAATTCAAAATTTTTACTTGGCATTTAATTTCCCACTCGAACATTGAAAAATAATAAATCTATTACAGGCATCAGTTGTTACTCGCGTCACCTGGACTACAAGCGTTTCCGTCAGATAGCAGATGAGAACGGGTCCTACTTGTTGGCAGACATGGCCCACGTCAGTGGTTTGGTTGCCACGGGCTTGAGCCCCTCTCCCTTCCAGCACTGTGATATTGTCACCACGACAACTCACAAAACACTTCGCGGCCCACGATCTGGCATGATCTTCTTCAGGAAAGGTAGCAACAAAATTATTTTGCTAAATGTAGAATAGCTTTTTGGAGTGAGAAATATCAAGTGATTAGTGAGATTTGAGAAGTTTCACAAGACAGTAATTAATTCCACTACACAGGTGTGCGTAAGGTGACAAAGTCTGGCGACAAGGTCATGTACGACTTAGAGAAAAAGATCAACGAGGCAGTATTCCCTGGACTTCAAGGGGGTCCCCACAATCACGCCATTGCAGGTCAGTATACAATATGTGATTGAGCTTCAACATGTGTCGACCTGCAATGCCTGTATGGTTAGAGCCTTTCATGATCGTGGTTGGCTAGTTACTTGGTTGGTATTGTACTGTTACATGTTATGTGGGTATGTATCTTTACAGGTGTTGCTGTGGCACTGAAGCAAGCACTGTCCCCGTCTTTCAAGAGCTATCAAGAGCAAGTCGTCAACAACTGCAGAGCTATGGCAAAGGCTCTTCAGGCTCGTGGTTACACCATCGTATCAGGTATGTCTTCTGTGTTTTGACCTTCAAAATTCATCCGTAATGCTGCTTTCCTCAATATTTGAAATATAAAAGACAGAGTTGAACAGATATACTGTAATACTATAAGTGTATACTATATACACTATGTATATATATACTATATATATATATATATAAGTGTAACAGTGATTGCCAAAGTGGTCAGGACTTTACTGGACCGTTGGGCAGGTGACACCAAAATTTTTACCTGCCCAGCCCAACTTTTACTGGTCCACCTTTTATTACCATTATACTAAATATTTGGCGGCGATGAATACCCTGAGACACTATTTCCTTGTTGTTAGTTTCGGCTAATATGAAATCGGAACACATAATGACGGCTGTGACACAATTATTGAGACACTAATTTCATCTAGTACTCCATTGATCATGAGTGATGCAACATTAATAGATGATATACAACAAAACAATGCCACAAATGTAATACTGTTTATTTTGGCACTTCGCAATGACATTCACTGGTCATTCATTGTGATTCGTAACATTCAAAACGATAAACAGTGTTCAAAGTTCAATTTCAAGTAACTAATCATCAGATTCAGATTCCACAGAGTGAGAGTATGCCAATAATTGGCTCTCAACAATGTCCTCACAGCTGGAATAACCTCCCATGGCATTGTTTATTTCCCGAATTTCGTCACTGTCTGCTGAGGAATCTTCTGACTCCGAGACAGATGATGCCTTGGCATGTCGTTGGTAGTTGACCCGCCGGTAGCGACGGTGTCCCTCGGCCACTGTCTGCAAATAAAGATGATAGGCATAACACTGAGAAAAATATTTGTAAGCTGTAACATATTTTCTTATTATATTATGATTATATTATGATAGTGGTTTGAATCACTGGTTCTGCTGACGAATTATAGCAATGGTGAAGTTAAGTGAACAATGTACAAACTACACAAATAAACTCAGAGGTTTACCAGCCATCTGTCAATTATAGGCTCCGGGTCAAAACTGCTCACAGAGGAGGACTCTAGTTTCACAGTCATCAAGGTATTGAGTGTGGTTTCGCGGAGCCGACAACGATGAGCTGTTTTTATCAGCTTCATCTGGGAGAAAGTGGTCTCGCACTTCACAGAGGTCGCTGGCAGTGAGTGGATCAAATCCACAAGCATTAGAGTTGGAAACTCTTTTCCAAACTCACAGAAGATGGTTTCCCACTTGGTAGTTGAAAGTTCTTTCCCATACCTGCACCATACATGAATACGAAATCATCCAAGTGATCCAATATCTATGAGTGCCCGGATGCTTTTTATTAGAATGAATTTCAATTCTCGATAATTCTCACAATGACTCTAATACGTACCTTTTGTACAGGACACATTTGAGAGTCCTCCAGTCTCTTAGAATAGCTCCCCTGTCATCTACATTTAGACCCGCCCCAACGAGGGCGTTGGGAAACTGATCTACCAGTATATCAACCTCTTTATTCCCAAAGGCTGAAATGGAAATTACAACACAACTAGTTACATACATGCATATTTTATTGAGACTGGATCATACATGTTACAATATGATAGCACAAGGCCACAAGCTACAATACATCACATTCCATACTCCATAGTCACCTTCTATTTCCTGACTATTGACTGGTGGCCACCTCTGAAGATTCGCAATCATCGTTGATGTGACAAAACCCTCGTGGAACTTGAATCGCTGGTCCATGGCTTCAATCAGTCCATCGATGAGTTCATCCTTGTAGGTAAGAGTTGGCGTTTTCCCACGGAGCTTGATGCCTTTGAAGGTTCCTTCCTCCACCAAAGTGTGCAGTTCAACCATATCTTTAATATCACTGTAAAATAGTTTAATAGAATCAGTCTGAATCATTCCAATATATTTGTCACATATCACAATTATTATTATTTGTGAATATAGCCCTCATCCAATTTCACATGTTTTTTTGGCACGTGATTTTGAACACGCGTTCAATACCTGCTTTTGAGAAGTAACAAAACATCAACAGTTGTCTGGTACCAAACTTGTGCGTCAGCCAGTGTCACTTGTTCCCTTTGTAACTTCAGTGATAATCGTTGTAAAGGATCGATCACCTCCTGCATAAAACAGTGACCTATTCTGACATTATCTCAAAACGATTGTTGTAAACTGGTAATGTTATTAGCAGCGGTGATTGCATGGAATAGATCTGTCTTTTACTTTTTTCAAGTATTCATATATTTATCACCTTCAACAACAGGATGAATGCCATCACTCCCTTGTTCATCAAAAGTTTCACCAAACCCTCCGCCTTGGCGTTACCATGGCTAGCAGTCTCCAGATGCATCTGGTAAGCAGGGAAGTTGTCAAGAACACCAGATAAACCAAGTGACAAGTGAGCCAACCACCTGGTGCCTGTCACTTTCGGCGGTGATGTACCCTTCATACTGAGCGCATCCCACGCTCGCTGCAGGCCTTTCTTATTCTTGTACGACCGTCTGTAAAATGTGTGCAACCCTGACAGTGTCGTTATCATCTTGGTGTACACATCTTTACATACGCCCTTGGTCACATCTCGGAAAGCCAGCTCGAGGCGATGACAAAGACAGTGGACGCTAACAACCTCAGGATGATCAGCTTTAAGCAGAGTTGCCAAACCAGCTTTGGCCCCCATCATATTGGACGCTCCATCACTACCGATGCCAACCAGTTTGTCTGTTCAGTGTTTCACAATGAATCGTTATTTCATGGATTGTATAAACGAGCAAAAGTACCGTATTATGTTCATGATGCCCCATGTACATTTGTTATCTTTGTTTTACTTGCTGCTGGCAGCTATTGTTCGTAGTTGATCATTATTCAATGTGTACATATTATGTCTACATAAAGTATATAGTATATACAAATTATTTTTTTTTGCAGAATTATTGACTGTTTTTTCAGTGTGAATTGTTAGAACAAACTACAGTGACATTTCTTTGGATCGTTCAACTTTTACTTAGTCATTAGTTTAAGACATGCTTGCCTTTTGCAACAAGTCTGTCTACTCTGGTTTCCTCAAACACTTGTTTCACATGTTTGTATAGATCTGCTGATGTTGTACTTTCTGGACGACGAATTGACAGGAACTTCATGATGACATTCCCCATATGGCCGACTCTCAAATAGATAACCTCATACTCATCACCTTCAAAGAATATGGACAATACACATCACACACGTATATGATGAAAATTTATGAATGGCAATGTATTTGTAGTTGTTGTTGTTACTTATGATTACTGTTTTTGTAGTTGTTTTTGAATATTAAGTACCTATCATATCTGTGCTGCCGTCCATGACAAAACTAAAGAAAGGTGCTTCATCCAGCAAATCGCGAACTTTGTTCAACCCATGATCTGCTATCACTTCCAGGAAATGAAGAGCAGCTTTGTCGCCCAAATATGTGTGCCCAATATCAACACCTTCAAATAGAAATAGAAAGAATTGTCGACACATTTCACATGCATATTTCATATGCAAATATATTCCATCCGACTATTTATAATAGCTATTTGTATATGGCAACTATATAAAGAGAAACAAAAAGGGAGCTTATGTGTCTCATTTTCAAATAGATCTACTCATCTACATGATAAAAATACCTTTCGCTCTGTCCAAGTCATTCAATTCTCTGTATGCACTAATTGGTCTGTTGCCTTTGCCGACAGCGTGCGCGTTCCTGACCAGGTAGGATAGGCGGGTTCTGTCGGCTTGCTTTAGCTTTTGCAAAGCTCGCCCAGCTTGACTCTGAGTAATTGCAGAAGGGTCCAGGCTTACACACTTCCCAGCAGCTATTTCTTTCGCAGAAATGTGCGACTTGCTGGTTTCGTGGTCGAGAATAGTTGACTTGCGTAGATTATAACAGCCGTTGATGAAAGTATTCTGGCCACGCAATAAGGAGTCCTTGGTCGAACTGGAAGCAGTGGGTCCAAATGCAGACAGACAAATAGAACACTGCATAAACCCACCAGAGGATGATTTCAACGGTCCAGAGGCTGAAGCGCCCCCCCTTTCATCACTGCGATCCAGTTCCTTGGGTGTGAAAAGTAACCACGGGTGGTCACGTTTCCAGACATCCTGGAATGTTCTAAATCTCTTTTCTTTGTCGTAGTTTTTGAAGTACTCCTGCTTATTTTCAGGGGTTCTTTTGGGTGCTCTAGCCTTGGGTGGTCTAATGCCTGGTTTTGCAACCTGGCTGGGGTATTTGAGATTCAACATTACCGTATATATAGAAGCTCTTTATTACCAGCGAACTCGTGTCATAAAAAACCGTCTTTGTTTACATTGCAGCATGCGCGTGGCCACGATGCCACATGCTTTTTTTGGCGGGAAAATATGCCCTGTGCGCGCTCGCCAGATGGCGCAATTATTCACTTCTTTATACTCGCGAGATGGCGCCACCAATCCAGGAAAGCTTGTAAACAAACTCGCGTGGCAAATCACTGCAGACTTCGATGGAAAATATCATCGTAATTTACTATCTTTTGGATCGTTATGGTGCGCAAAATAACATATGAAAATTGCTATCGTTTAGTTCGTTATTCATCTGGAAAAAACACATCGGACCGTTGGGCAGACAAGCTTTTATTTTTTTCCGGACCACCCCTCATTTTATCGGACTTGGGTCGTGGTCCGACGTCTTTGGCAATCACTGAAGTGTAACTATATACATGATGTACTGATCAAATATGCAATCAAGCTTCAAAACTAAAAATGCCTTGTGTTTTTTCTCCAAACTGCAGGAGGCACAGACAACCACCTGATCCTGGTGGACCTGCGGCCAATGAAGATCGAGGGCGCTAAGGCTGAGAAGGTCCTGGAAGATATCCGGATTGCCGTCAACAAGAACACGTGTCCTGGAGACAAGAGTGCCCTGCGTCCAGGCGGACTACGTCTCGGCACTCCCGCACTCACCTCACGCAAGTTCAAGGAGGCCGATACCGAGAAGGTTGTCGAGTTCATCCACAAAGGTACCGCTTCAAATCCAGATTCAATTTATTATATGATGATTATAATACATTGTAAATTTCTCAATTTTTCGTTCTCCAAAATCAATAATCAGTTTGTAAATTTTTTCTTCAACCACCCGCAGCTTGATTTATGACAAAAAACTTGAAATTGATGTACATATGTCATGCATCCTGAAATTCGAATGATCGCAAAGTTTAAAGGGTTAACCTCTTCAGCGCCAACAGCGCCGGATATTTCCGGCGCAGAACGTAATTGTGTGACGCCCATGTGCCGGAAATATCCGGCGCAAAGTCACTCCCATGTTTCTTCTTGTACGGTCTATATTTTTCAGTCAAAAGTCCCCACGCAGCTTCCGTATATCGATGAATCTGTTGTAGTGGTCGTTACAATCAATGTTTTGGTCAAAGATCAATACAATCAGTACATCAATACAATGGGAATGCATGTAATGGAAAGAGAAATTATTGGGTTTTCCGTGGTGTTGTCGTCTGACAGATGTATGTAAATGTGTGAGCATGCTGAGCAAAGGTATTCACTGAATTCACTGTCATTTGTACCAGTTAGATCTAGGTATGGTATTTAACATCAATAAAAGAGACTGAGTTGCATGTATAATATTTTATATTGGTGGTAATAGATTGATACTTACATTCATACTCGAAGACATGGGGATATTAATATTCTGTGAAAACATTGCATGCTTTCGTGAATATTATTAGGCATCCCGATTGAAAATCGGGAGGCCTTATGTTTTTGTCTGTTTTTTTTTGTTTTTTTTTCTTCTTTTTTTTTTTTTTTTTTTTTTTCTTCCGCCGTTTGGTTTCCGGATCATAACTCTTGAACGCCTCGATCTATCTTTCCGAAATTTTCACAGCTCATCCGAAATACTTTGCTTCTAACCCCTATTGTTTTTCGTCAAGATCCGAAATCCAAGATGGCCGCCAGCGGCCATTTTGGAAAAAAAAATCGGGCGATTCCTGTCAATGTCATAATTTGATTCAGGCAATTTCCAGAGGAAAAAAAATTTTGTAGGTGCATTTTTTTTTTTTTTTTGGACTTAGAATTTTTCCCTCGCCTGCGCCCATGCAGATGTAATACTGTAACTGAGCCATGCTACTGTATTCACTGACTGCAGCCTGCATGTCCAGCATGAGGCTAAGCTCTGCCCTCTCAGCCAGTGCAGGAGATCAGCCAGTCTGTCCAGCACAGCAATGGGCTCTGCCCCTCTCAGCCAGCCCTGCTCAGTCATGCCTTACAAGATCAGCCAGTCTGTCCAGCTCAGAAATAGGCTCTGCCCCTCTCAGCCAGCCCTGCTCAGTCATGCCTGACAAGATCAGCCAGTCTGTCCAGCACAGAAATAGGCTCCACCCTTCTCAGCCAGCCCTGCTCAGTCATGCCTGACAAGTGATACAGCTAGCATCAACATGACCCTAGGCTCATATCCATGCATTATCCCTCACTCCCCCCTCCAAAGCCTGGTTTACTAGTGTGTGTACATGGTAAAAGAATGAAGTTCCATCCCACAGAATACAATAGTTGGTTAATAAGCCAACACACATGACACAACATGCTTGGGGAATGATTTGCCCTGTCTGCATTTATATTGTACAAACATGTATTGTTTGAATGTTTTGTTATTCAACTCTATTTCACATGCAATGACCAAATCATCATTGTTTTAGTTAGCTGGCAAATGTTTGGCTTTGGTTATAATATGAATGCGAAAATTCCGCTGTATTGTACAAGTTTTGAAATCACAAAATTGGCCAAGATGACACAGCATTCTTTTAGTCACGTATCATTTTATATTTGACAGGAGCACCTGAAAAATATCACGAACATTCTGATTAATATACTAGTACGCTGAATAATATTGGCTGGGTAATTGTCCATTCATTTGGGGTGGCAAATGTCTGGTGGGCCAAGTTGTCAAGATGATAAAAAGCAGTTCTGGTAAGAAACTGTCTGATGAGCTCTCACTCTTACCCACATACAATCGCCTATGTATCCTTTTTTCTCAGTCCAGTATGACCATTTGAAATGATAAGAACAAAATGGGGGATGCCACAAAGCCCATAGGCTTTTATGTCTAGTTTCAAGATTTGTGAAAAGTTCAAGAATTAGTGGTTGTTGCTATGGTAACCAGAAGACACCAAGGCCCAATGGTGTCGCTTGCATAAGACTAGATATTTTTTCATACTTGTTTAATTAATTTCAATCAACTGTGTGTCTTTCTTTAATTTTGCAAATTTCCTAGAAAAAATGCCCGGCGTGGGACAATTTTTCAGGTCTGGCGGTCAAGAGGTTAACAGTAAGATGTAGATTCAAGAATACGTGATGTCACTTTGAGAATGAAATTTGTACTTTATGATATCAAAGTTTGTACAATCTTTAACATATCAAATGATATGTACTTTATGATATTAAAGTTTGTACAATCTTTAAGATATCAAATGATATGTACTTTTTGATATCAAAATTTGTACAACCTTTGTCCCACGGGGATCTGTGATTAAAATTGTCCTGTGTGTGTTACAGGAGTGACCCTGGCCCTGGAGGTGCAGGCTCAGTGTGGTCCTACGCTCAAGGACTTCAAAGCCAAGCTGGAAGAGGAACCAGTAAAGACCAAAATACAAGCACTCAAATCTGAAGTGGAAAATTTTGCTCTTCAGTTCCCCATTCCTGGTCACGATGACTTCTAGTTCTACCAAACTACTTGCATTTTGTTTGAAAGTTTTCTGTAACAGTGTGTTGTGATCTCAGTCTTGCTTGACGAATGTGTGTTGATTGTATTGGGTTTGAAGATACTCTTGATACAACTTTTACTATGACTCTAAATGACTTTTAAGCTTGCGAAGCCAGTGATATGGATGTTGAAGTGCTTGTAGTAAAATAATTGAAACAGATGGGTCTTGCCATGTTTGTTAGGGAGTTATTGGGAAATGTTCACGATATGTATTACTTTTTCTGTTTTTGTTACTGTGATTTTCATGATGTGAATGTTCAAGTTCATGTTTCGACCGCAGATGAAACATTACTCGAAGGAGAATTTATATTTTAAGAAGAGTGCAGGATTTTTGCAGAAATCTGTGTTCTCAGGACCCCCAACATTCTCTTCTAGTTTAGTTTCACCTCCTGGTTACTCGTGTAGAATTCAGTGGTTAATTTTCTGATCATGCACATTGTAATAGATTTGAGAATATCTGCTCTATGCAGTAGCGAAAAATTGCTTTAATGACAAGCAATACTGTTGTGTGTTAAGTAGAATGTGCGGCAAAAAGGAAAGACGCACAATAGACAACAGTTCTTGGACGACAGCACATTACGATGGCATTGTTATGATTTTTAACGAGACTTGTATTTCGTCTCGGGTGCTCTATAAATTTTCCCGAGATTACGCTAATTATCTCCATGAACAATGAACAGAATGGTTCTTTAAAGTATGCAAATTATTAGTTACTTTCCACGCATGAACATGTTTAGTCTGATGCACTTGTGTCCACGAGTAGCGAAGTGATTCCTGAGTAACATTCCTTAAATTACCACTTTATTCTACAACTATGTGTTTGTTGTAACCATCTATCTTTGAAAATGGCACATCACTGATAGAATATATTTGTGTTCCTGTACAATGTTTACTGTACAATGTTTACTGTACAATGTTTACTGTACCACAGTGCTTGTGACTTGTATTGAAGGAAGACCAAAATGTTAAATACTAGACTGTAGCTTTCACATTTGTATTGTATTCATTTGTAGTAAAGGTATTTTGTCAGCATCATGACATATCTCCTGACGCTGTGGTGTGCTTCACATGACGTATTCATTGGGTTGATGTATTCAAATGAAGAACAATAAAACATGTTTTGATAACTTTTGATTTGTTTTCAATTACATTTGTGAAAGGGTATTGCTGTACACTGTATTTTCATGTCAAAATGAGTCTGAGTTGAAAAACTGAAAGCTCAAAATTTTGAATAGTGACTGAAAATTTTGGTCTAACAAGTGAAATATCTGCGATACAATGTAGAAAGTATCTCGCAATAAGGCCAGGTTGTTTCAGACATAAAAAATATGATGCCAGGGTTTCTTACGCTAATGCTAGTTTGTTATTCACAGGTGATAATTGAGGCATTTCAGCAGAAATGCCTTTATGGTTTTGTCAAAATTTTTTTTTTTCTTTTTTGTTTTTTTCACTGGTTTCCGCACGATAACTTCAGTCTGCCTCGATGTACCTTCGCTGGTCAGAAATGTTGTGTAGAAGAAGCCTATTGTTTCTGAGCCGGCTCCGAGGTCCGTGAGGATTAAATCAATGTTTCTGGTTTCTGCACGATAACTCAAAAAGTATCATGGCAATGATTGTGGAACTTTACATGGAGGTTCATATATCACCAGGGAAGAAGCCTTGATTTTGAGGCCGATCCGTCAAACGACCTTTGACCTAGGGCTCAAAATAATTTTAGCTGACTCATCCTTGAGGCACTCATGCATATCTCGGAAACGGTGTGTCGTAGAGTGAAACGGACGTTATTTTCGGACTCATCATCCTAGACAAACGTGTCTAGAGGGTATTACGGATGACCT
The DNA here is from genome assembly GCA_949152475.1 of Terebella lapidaria. Lineage (NCBI taxonomy): Eukaryota > Metazoa > Annelida > Polychaeta > Terebellida > Terebellidae > Terebella > Terebella lapidaria. The sequence goes on from OX424555.1 coordinate 79,442,833, forward strand.
TTGACCTTGACCTTAAATTTTTTCGCTGAGTCGGCATTCTTTTTTTTCGTCGATATTTCGGAAACGGTGCGCATCGTAGAGCGAAACGGACGTTTTTTTTGGACTCGTGGCTCTAGACATACATGTCTTAAGGGTATTAGGGATAACCTTTGACCTTGGCCTTAAATTTTTTCGCTGAGTCGGCATTCTTCGTTTTCGTCGATATTTCGAAAAAGGTGCGCACCGTAGAGCGAAACGGACGTTTTTTTCGGACTCGTGGCTCTAGACAAACATGTCTTAAGGGTATTAGGGATAACCTTTGACCTTGGCCTTAAATTTTTTCGCTGAGTCAGCATTTTTTGTTTTCGTCGATATCTCAGAAACGGTGCGTAGTAGAGCGAAACGGACATTATTCTTGGACACGTGGCCCTAGACAAACATATAAAAACAAACATTTTGTTTTTTTCATGCATCACCCTGAAATGCCTCCAAGGCCTTTAGGCCTTGACGTCTAGTTTTTATTCGATTAACGAATTTGTAGAAATAAGTTCTATAGAAAATGAATTCTCTGTCTATATTATTCACTTAACTGTCCATTCTTGCAGTAAGGGTCATTTCGTTAAATATCCATGCTTTAAAGACGACGGACAGTAACAAATTTTTCTTGCACAAATATACTGCTTATGTTCATATGATATGCTACGAAATAAATAAATGTACGAATTCCATCGATATAATGCGCGTCTGGCACGATCAAAATGCTGTTCACGGTGCCCCAGCCATGCCGTGTGTTTCAGGTAAAAGAATCGTGACGTCACGATAGGTCATTACGTTTTCCATACCGCTGTATAGATACCTGTACGTTTTCCGCGGCTGCTATGATCACCGCGGTGAGGTCAAAGAATTTTCATGCGATGAGATGGCGTTCATTAAATATTTGCGACACACCCATTTTTGGGCAGAAGGATATGAAAATTTGCCACCATGTTCAGGAGAGTATATATATAGATGACACTGTTATGGTGAAATATATTAACCTGAAAAATATGCACAGTCCATGCCCTAACATGGTCTCTAATCGGAAAATATTTCAAGAGGGGTGATGAGTTATAACCCACAGGTAAATATGTGCTCATCAGAATTTTCTCAAAATTTGTCTGATTATCAAGTGATATGTGTAGATTGAAATCCTTGAATAAAAATTGGGGGTCACCGCGTTGGATTTGTTGCAAAAAACTTTCGAAAGAGTTCAGCTATCCTTCGAAATCCGCCATATTATTAATTTCAAATTGAATTAACAGCTCCAGAAAAAAATCCATACGGTAAAAACTTATAAAATTTAGTATACATGTCCAGTGGATTGTACACATGTAAAAAATGAAAAAAAAATTGGGGGTCACTGCGGCAGAATTTTCGCAATCTGCATTTGAATGTTGTATGTCGGACTAGGATCGTGCGCCCGTTTGCCACCAAAACGTCAGAGGTTTACCTATCGTGACGTCACATCATTCGCTGGAAGCTTCTTGAAGGGAGTCTCCACTACAGAGCGCCCACAGGGCAACAGGGTGCATATTCATTGAAAATATTGTTGCTATCATTTATAACTCATACTTCTCTATCATATAAGGAAAAAATCCTGAATATTATTTTTTCACCGTCCGTCGCCTTTAACTGATTGGCTATAAATTGTATCATAATGTACTCAATCGAATGCAATAACTCGGTGGCGACCTCTGGCATATACTGGTAAAAGTACCAGGTTTTTGTCAATAGGTGGCAGCACATTTCGGGCACCTGTTGTGTTATTGCGCGATTGCAATTCGCACCTGGAAAGGTGTGATGTGTGTTGCCAAAATGCTTCCCACATTCAATATTGTCACAAATAAATGAATGGTATTTACATACAAGGTACATTCGAAAAGTAAAGTGAAGCTAATTTTACATGGACGAAATAATCCTGTAAAAAGCTGATAACATGAGTGTGGCCGTGAACTATTTTGTGCGGAATGTCATCCGGTCAGGCGTGCGCCGTCTGTCAATAAACAAGATTCTCTGGGAGGCGGTGTCCACATTTTAAATATTAACACAAATATTTTAATACTTTTTCTAATTACTCGTCATATATTAGATTTAGACTGTTGGATACAATGACTGCGGAGTAATCGGGGATATCATGGAGGTAATGGAGGACGGCGGCGCTCGACTCCGAGCTGTTTTTGAACTGTGCGACTCGGAGAAAAAAGGATACATTTCTGTGGATCATTTTGTCAACCTCGCCAGGGAACATTTCGGGGCTGGGGAAGGCGACCAGGACACCGAGGTAATTACCATCTGGTCCATCAATTGTGGTATTCTACTACTCACACTGCTCTCTTTGAATGATTCACTCCTGCGAGTGTATATTTATCATTAGGTTATTCAATATACAACCTGTACCTGGCCTATGTATATGTACTGATGTGTATTGTACACTGGTGGTACAAGCAATGAACTAAAAGCTCAAGCGACGCGGAGCCCAAGTCGATTTGGCTGATGTTCCAAGTTAGTCATATTACTTACTGTGTACAGCGCTGTATTGAGTGTATATATGTATACACTCAATACAGCGCTGTACTCAGTAATCATATTACCAGATATGCCAACTTGAAATACCAAATCATTCATGTTCATATTGTATTGTGAACCCAAATTATGTTAAGCGAAGCCTTAGTACAGGTTTGAATGCTTGGAACAGGTTTGTATTCTTCTCACAAGTTAGTAGGGTACTAAAATTTGCTCCTTCTCCCAACTTGTACATAGCACTATTCACGGGCAGAGCCCTATTCAACCACATGCTAAAATGTTTCAATGTAAGATTTGGCGCCAAAAGTCCCAAAAGGGGATATTTCCCGGATTATGACATCACACCCTTCATCAGCTGATTGCATGATGCTCCCTGATTGGCTAATTTGAGTGGCAGCTTTGTAGCATGACAAAATTGCACCATGATGACAATGTAAACAAACAGTTGTCAAGTGACAAAGTATGGAATTAACTTAAAATTGAAGGACATAAATTGTTGGAAACAACTGAGATGGGAAGAAAATGATACACATTGTGTATTTCATGCATTCAAAACATGTTTTGTTCTGAAATAAGTTCATAAATCCTGACCCACTGTGACAGGGTGTCAGGCGAAAACCGTTGTCAGCTCAGGAAGGGACTAGCACTTAACTCTGTTATTGGGCTGAACTAACTTGTACATGATACCATAACTCATTAAACTAGCTTCTAATGTGAAATAGGCCTATAATATATTATTTGTAAGTCCACATGTTTTTTAATTATACAGCATTCAATGGAGATTATACCCACCCAAAGATTTTCATGATAAACTGGTTAGAAATCTTTTTACAGAATGGAGCGACATGAATGTGTAACATGAAAATACCATATCTTTTTCTATGGCCTTTTTTCATTGTCTAGTTTTCAATGATACCACATTGGTCCTAACAGTGGCACATGCCCTAATAGTAGAGCGCCCCCCCCCCCCCTTTCGTGCAAAAATGTTCGATTTTTGTAACCTTGTTATTCACTTCATATCTTTCCAAGAAGATCTTCCACATATTCATGTTATTTGAATCATAATAAAGCGGATTGAACCCTGTAGCTATAATATTCAGTGAATTTCTCAAATTTGACTTCAAGTTTGACCTCATTTCTGTATGCGCTACTGCAGGAGGTCTTGCTTTGGCTCGTCGTGCTACTATCAGGACCAATACTGTATGCAGTTTTGATACATAATACAGAGATAGATACAAAATAAGTATATCTGTCATAGGCAGCCTACTTATCTCCATTATTTTCATACTTGGTGATTTACTGGTATTGCAGTTATTCTGACCAAACAAAGATACATTTGCACTGTCTTGCAGCCTGTGAATCATAAATAAATATACCACATGATTTAAAAAAACAAGTCTTGAGGTTCACTGCATAAAAGTAACAAAACTCTTATACTGTCAGATACAAAATATTTTATATTGTTGGTAAAGGTGTATCACTGCTGTTGCTGTGCTACTGTGGAGGCCACATGTCCCTGTGTCAATTAGTGGCCTGTATGTTCTCAATTACCAGACAATAATAGTCACAAGTCTGCAGGCCCTGCGTGTTCATTTCCCAATTTCTCCAGTCAGCATTGTGTGCCTTGTGCCAATTTGTCACACATGGCCATTTAGAATAAATGTTTGTCTGAGATAATTGTAGTTGTTGTTCGTTGTATATATCATGCATAAATATTTTCAAAGTCTTTTTGCATGTACCTGTGTGTGCACTTCGAAATTTTGTCTTGATTGTGTGCTGATAGACATTCATATTGAATAAAGGTAGTCAAGCTGAATTCCTGTTCCTTTTCATTCTGAAAAGCTCAATTCTCTGAGCATTTTTCCTTGTTGATGAATGAATTATACCTATGCTATTGCTACACAAGTTGTTTTACATTTACATGTTTGCAGGACATCAGACGTATCGTGCAGGTTTTAGACCCTGAAGGAGATGGGAAGATTCATTTTGGTGAATTCTGTCAAGGTGTACAACAGATCCTTGAACTCAAAAGTGGGTTTCTGATAATTTGTATTTCTGTAAAGCAAATGACCTACCATACTAGTATATAAAGCTGGACATGATATTACAGTATACATGAAAGATGTCGCCAATATCTCATATATATTTTTGATAAAAATATGTCAGTTGTCTGATGTTCAGATTGTCAAATTGTGAAATTAACCAGAATGATAACAATGAGTATCTCTGTATCTGTGTTGCAGGCCCAAGTACCCCACCAGTCTCTGTGCCCAGCCCGACCCCCCCACTCCCTGCCACCCGGCCCCAGGTCCTGGGGGGTGACTCCCTCTGTCACCAGGACGAGGATGCCAACAGCTCCGGGGTATGTGTGTGTGTGTGTCGGCTACTCCAGCAATAAATGTAGCTTTGTCAGGGAATGGTGCTTGCCTTGAATGTGTGGGTGAGACGAGACAGTTATAATATAAATGTTATCAGTGTGAGACTGGTAGTATCAAATTATAAACAGCTACACTACATAATTTGTTGTGATTGTCGTGATTATAGGGAATCTAAGGACAAATTTATGTACATTACATGGTTATTGTTCTGTTGAAATACATTCGCCAACGAGTATTTCAAATTGAATACAATAACATGTCACAGGCATGCTCATATTGGCAACTTCACTGTACAAATTGCTGTGTTTATTATTGGCAAATGATCAGGAACATTTAATTGTGTGCAAGTACAGCCAAGTACTCTAGAGACCATGTGTCACTGACAGTTTGGCCGGCCATGTAGTGCAGCATACACTGTCATACATTGTGTACTGACATTGACGGTTGATATTCAGGCCAATTGTCCCCATCCTCGATCACCCACTCAGTGGATTTATGTTCGAGTCGCTGTAAAGCTTTGGTAATGGTCTCTTGCCTGTTAGTGCTGATTTCTCCATGATAAGCTCACCTGTCTTGTCAGACACTTTCTTCTGACAGAGGCAATCACATTGGCATGGAACAGATGATAACTATATATCTGGCTGTGGAAGCTCGTGAAGGTGGATGAGACAATACACGAGTGTGATAGAGATAAATGAAGCAAGCCTATGTATCGTGACCCTGCAGAAATCACCCTTGGCCCAATGTGATAACGCATCGGTGTCTGTTACATCGTGCTTCAGTCAGACACTTTCTACAGATAACCATGATTATAGATTAGAATATTCTGATATCAGTAATACCACTATCCTGTTTGTTTCATGGAGTTTATGTTGCATAGTTTTAACATATAAGTATATAGAGGCCAGTTTCATTTGACTTTTTTCCCTATTTATACAAAATCTGTATTCAGTATTGATCATTTATTTTTCAAAACGGAACATCAAACCTGGAATCTGGTCTGAATTGAAGACCATATTTATTCTGACGTGAATCACAAAATTATTGACTGAGTTCATAGTGGCATGTTGGCAGCCTGGGTTTTATAGCTGATCATCTGAAATCAATATAATCTTTTATTGATTCTTTTCCCAGCCCCCAATATTCCAGTAAAATGACAGATTTATTGCGATTATAGACATGTAGATTTTTTGTATGGACGATTGGTTGCTTGCTCCAGTTTGGTACAGTGTGCTGTTTTAAATACGAACATCAGTCTGTTCAGATTAATTTGTTCAAACTGAAGATATTCTGAAGGCGTTTGTGTCACAACAAACATCAAGAATTTTCCTATTTGACATGGATCCTCAGCGAATGACGGCTGTTGACAGTTCAGCGTTTTTGGAAGGACTGGATTTACTATTTTCACAGGTGAATGTCACAACATTGTGGACCAGGTCAAAATGTATTTTTACTTATTCTCGGCTTGTGTGTGAGGTGATTCTCACTGAGCTTGTCAAACATCAGTATTCCTGGTGGTGCTCAGCTCATGATATTGCTAATAGTGTCGAGTGTCCGTGAGTGGCGGATACTCCATCGATGTTGATTGATAGATGGACTGTGGTGGTCACTCGTTTTCCAGGTCAACAGGAACATCAGCAACTTGACAGACAATGTCTGCACATGCAAATCAGCAACAAAAATTTTATTCCATTCATGTACTAAATTACATGCAGAAATCACTGTATTCTAATTATCATGATTATTGTAAAAAAAAACCCTGCATTGTATACCTCATAAATAATCATGTACGAATGATGAACAAACAAGTGTGATGTTCAAACTATGCCGGTAAACACACCAGTACAACTCTTACGCAAAGTGTACCCCTGATGTGTCAGAAATGTGTCACAGAATGGTTATGAACTTATCTCCCACTGATAGTGATACAGTATTTACACCTGGCTGTGTGTTACAAGTGTGACCACGCCCCAGACAGCTGTGCGACAGGCTGAGTGGTGCGACAGCGTTCATACTTCAGATGTCTCTGCAGAATGCCATATGGCTATTGAAGGGTCAGAATACTGATCAACACCTGAAAACAATCCATCTATTTTATACATCACCAATCTAAACTACTACTTGGTGCTTTTCGATCCTTTGGATCATTATGGATAGAAATTTGCGTACTGAAGTGCTGAAAGAAATTTTTGAAAATTACCACCATGTTGTACATGATGTAAATTCACTACTACTGCTACTACCTGTACCTGTGTATAGTTCTGTTTCTTTATGCAGGAAAAATTTTCAATTGACTTCTGAATAGTATTATTGTGCTCTACATGACATCGTAGGAATTTGAATTACAAGGACATGTAGGAAATTAAGAATTAGTTACATCTACATGTCTGTACAGTTCAACAATCTGAGAGTTATTATCGGATCATTGCTGATCATACCTTGCGGTATGGACAGTTGTGTTTTGGGGTATTTATTGATTGTCAGAGTGTGTTGATGGTTCTCAGTGGTCACAGGTGTGGCTGTTTTTAGGTTACCGGACCTTTGGTCCGATAACCTATTGCCGTGGCGTTGCGTCCGTCGTCGTCGGCGTCCGTCGTCCGTCAACATTCATATCTTTAAAGTTTACAATTGAATCTTCCTGAAATTTTGCACAAAAATGCCTAAAAATATTTCGAGAGGGAGGTATTTTTTAGTTTTTTGATTTTCAAATTATTTTCAAAATGGCGGCCATTTTTGACGAAAAACAGCCAATTTTGGACTTTGACGGTCGTTTTCTCAAAAAATGTCTGATCAGATTTGAGATTTTTGTTTCTAAAGATTCTCCTTATGTACCTCTGTGATGTGTATAAGTTTGGTTGCCCTTGAATCGCCGGTCTGCGTATGGCGGCCATTTTGAATTTTCGATGGGTCGACGAAAAAAATTTTTTCGGCCCAAATTACATTACTATCCATTTTAAACCATTTCTAAACAAAAAAAAAATTTTTCACCCTTTAAAAAAAATTTTGGACTTAGAAAATTTTCGGCCCTTTTTTCCTTCATAATGGGAGCTGTGAAGACTGTACTCATAGAATGCTTGAAGATAGAGCTTAGAAATTGGCACTTTCAAATGGAAAGTCATATATGGCGACTTGTGTGGTGACCTTGAATTTGACCTTGGATGACCTTGAAAGGTCAAAACAGCCATTTTTGGGTCGAAAAATGCCCAAATTTGCACCTTGTCCGTCTTATCTCGAAAACTGTCCGATCAGTTTTGAGATTTTTGTTTCAAAATATTCCCCTTATGTACCTTTATGATGTGTATAAGTTTTGTTGCCCTTGAATCGCCGATCTCCGTGTGGCGGCCATTTTGAATTTTCGACGAGTTGGCAAAAAAAAATTTTTCGCCCCAAATCGCATTACTATCCATTTTGGGCCATTTCTAGGCAAAAACAAATTTTCACCCTTTGAAAAAAATTTTGGACTTGGAAAATTTTCGGCACTTTTTCCCTTCATAATGGGAGCTGCCCGGACTGTACTCATAGTACGCTTGAAGATGGAGCTTACATATTAGCACTTTCAAATGGGAAGTCATATATGGCGATTTGTGTGGTGACCTTGAATTTGACCTTCGACGACCTTGAAAGGTCAGAACAGCCATTTTGGGGTAAAAAAATGCCCAGATTTGCCTCTATAGATGAAATGCTTGCAGATAGAACTCATGTTTGCATTATGAACATATAGCAAGACATATATGGCACAACTAATGATGACCTTGATCTTGACGTCAGATGACCTTGAGTGCCAAATGTCTGACTCGGAATGTGTAAATTGACCTGAGCGGCCTAAACGATTCCACCCAGATATATCTTTGTATTATGAACATGTAATGGTGACATCGAAGTTCACACGGATGACCTTGATTGGTAAATCTCAAGGTCATTTGTTCACACTGCGAACCTTGATTGGTAAATCTCAAGGTCTGTTACCTGCCAATGCTGCCATGGCCAAACCAAAATTGTCCGGTAACCTATCTTAGCCTTTGGGCTAATTTTGTCATCGCTTCACTGCTAAAATTTAAATCCAACTCTGAGTCATCCAGTGGTTTGAGGGGAGGTGGTTTGGTAATAATTATGCATCATCTACATGCATAATTTGGGATGAAATTCAGAAATAAATTATTTCTATGTCTGAGAGATTTCTCATCGATATTTCATCAGTATTTATTAAATCTTTATGAATTTAAAAATTATTTTTTTCATGTATTTTTTACATTCATGAAGTAAAGATTAAACAAATCAACAAATTAAGTAAATATTTTGTTTTGAAACTGAAGATTCTGTCCTTTGTAGACCCACGAGACCTCAGAACTCAGCACCTTCAATGAGTACGACATGATGACAGATGAGGATGTCACCCCAGTGGCTGGCCACTCAGACTCCGCCCTCTTTTCTGACTCCGCCCACTTCCTCTTGGGGGTGTCGTCATGCTCGGCTGTCGGGTCCGAAGATGACCATGACAGCGGAATGAGTGCGAAATCCTCCGAGTCACACGACACCGGGTAAGATTATGATAAGGTTTCGATATCCATGCTTGCACGTAAAATGTATGTTTTGGGGATAGCTCCATATGTACATGTAGATTGTTTCGGAACTACATAAATCCTCTAATGTTTCAATTTCTGTGCTATTCTCACTTACATGTACATATAGCAGGGCTAGAATTTCGGCAAGAATCCATCCTAGCAAAGATTCTCGTGAAATGACCTTTGGAGTACTAGTGTATGGAAACAGGATTCTCACAAAATTTTACGAAATTCAAACCCTGATGTAGTTCTGTATCATGATACTATATGCATGTATGTCTTGAGATATTCTTTTAAGATACAAAACAATATACACACCATATCATACCATATCCGTGAATGGATAACAATAATGAGTGAATTGTTTGCATCATGTTCAATACTTGTACATCGCATGTCAGTAAGGTTCCTGTGTGAGAGACGCCATGTTTGCATGTTGTCGACAGTTTGCCGTCCCACCGGCCTGAGATAGAAGGCACAGATGACTACAGGCGTTACCATGACGGCGGGATAGACGAGGCCGTCTCAGACCCGGAAACCAGCTCACAGCCAAAACACAAACCAGAATACAGGTAAATACACGTCTATAGTGGGCGGATGGAGTATGTCACGTCAGCATATATCCAAGCAAGATTATTGTTTCATCAGCTTTAGATATGTATGTGCTTTTACCAGTATGAGAACCTAGATTGCCCAAGCACATGTATTCAATTCTACAAAGCTGATTTGCATTTCCACCTATAATCAAGAGATTCAATTGTCATCCTCTTACTGTAACAAATACAAAATGTACAAGATATGATACGTTTGAAGGACTTGTGTCAAGAGATATCATGCCAGGTGTGTTTGGTTTGGACAGCTTTGTGCCAGCAGGTGGTCACAGACACTGTTGCTGTGGCAACGGCCATCACCTCCAGAGGCCATGGTACAGTCATGTCCCTCTCCCTACCCTCGGGTTATCCTGGCATGATCTGTACACATTCTATGCCATACCTGTGTGATTTTTTCAATGGGGTTGTGAGGCTTTCCACCTCTAGTTGAAACTTCCAATTCATTAGTACTAATAACATACATTTACATTGTACATCCACTTTATATTACTAATTGGTAAACTGGTATGCACCATGTCATGTATACCTATTTGAATACTTTCATTTTCCCTTCAGAAAACTAATCCTCATTCCACATTATAAATGTACAGTCCAATAATACTATCAGTGCATGTTATATAAATGACATCTGTGTATGAATAATCAGCAGTAAATGAGAAAGTAAATGAGAATAAATATAAATTTATCAATTTTATCTGCAATGAAAAATCAAAGTTCTCTGTTGAAAAGTTTTTCAAATGAATATTCATTGTACATATTTATTCCACCCCTGGATGAAGTTTCAGGTTTCTACATGTATCATGTCTTAAAATGTCCCATAAACAGATAAAATAACTCGTGAATTTTTGACATTGTAGAAAACAATATTTTGATGGCCACAGCTGACAATCTGTTTTCTCGCAGCAAAATTCTGGAAAGTTGCCAAATTGTCATGTTTGAAATTCATTTGTACATTGACAGTACTTAAATAGTTTAAGATGAATTAGACAAACAATGATGCTTAACATTGAGAATCCAATAATACAACATGTAGACCAACAACTCCAATAGAATATATTTCCTAAATTTTGTTTTAACTTTTGTCAGATAAAATTATATCCCCACTTCAGAGAGCAGGTATCATAGGTGTGAAGATAATCTTAGTACCTGCTTGAAACAGTTAGATCGGAGATCCTGCATCCTGACGATTAGTGTGCAGTGATTGACATGTAACTCCCAGTATCATCTGATACACTCAAGGTTATTTATGATGACAAACATTCAGGCCTTTGGATTACAATGGTAGTAAATACTTTGTGTCATCAGACACATACCGCTGTAAGAACTATGTCAAACGTAGTATTTGCTTTGGCAGTGGGTGTCATTTGGGATCTACATGTAAAAAGCAAGGAATCTTGATCAAACATTTGTGTTTCAGTTTGTGAATACGTGTTGAAAAGCTTGACATCTCGGCTTGAGATATGTGTATTGTCCAGTTGTGTTAGTTGGATAGACTTGTGGAAACCACATAAACAGGTTTAGTAAGTGGATGTAAGATTTTTTGGTGTGTACTATTATTTGGTTATGTTGACATGTTGTTAGTACTTGTATGTAATTGGATACATGTGAATTTCAAATGGATGAATCTTCTAATAAATCATGTTAGACGAAACTATAATGTAAAGTGTTGGGTGAATCAAGTCCATAGTATTGAATAAACATGATGAATGATTTCCCATCTGAACAGATAACACTACAATATTACAGAAATACACCACATTGTGACAAACACTAAGCTCATTAAACTGATCAGAATCTTACATGTGTGTAATGCAGTGTTTGTTATGTCAATATTTATAAAGTTATAGATATAACTTTTAAATATAACCCATGCATGGTTGAACATTCAGTAGGTTGAGTAGGAATACAAGTTAATTAAACACCCAATGTGCTGTAAGGCCTTGCAATCATCCAAAGGAGTTATTGTTACCACCCAGTAACATGAAAAGATATTTGGTTGGTGAACTTGACAGCCAGCCCGAAGCAGTCAACTGTAACCAATTGTCTCTATGTTATGGTTATGAATATATATGTAATTGTAGCTAGCATGGGTTGATTGAACTTCACCAGAATTGAGCTGGGGGGCAATATTTTAGTCAGTTTCAAGCCAATTAAAGACAGTAATGACCAGTTGTCAATAGACAGTATTGTTCTCAAGGTTATTAAATGACAACTAGCTATTGAGAGATGTCTGAGAGAGTGTGAAAACAGTCCCAAGTGACAACACTATGAGCCCAGCATCCTTTAGAAAGAGTATAAAGCAGCAGGCGTCCATCTCACTGGTCATATCAACTCAGATATTCCTAGAGTTCAGTTCACAGAATAAGGATTGAATAGATGATGAAAATGCCTTTTATAGAAGTACTCCACCAGGGATCATTCTTGAATCTCTGTAACTATGGCGTCCAAGTTGTTCTGGACGTGTAAGTCATGAATCTAAAATAGCTAAAAGTTTTTTATAATTGATGTGTATCCCAGTCTTTTTGTAAATTTTACCTGAATTTTTGTCGCTATTTATTGGCAAGGTATTTTCTCTCCCTACATGTCGTTTTGTTCACTGTATGACGGTTATGTTTTTGTTTTGACAGGACGCACAGACGAGTCACATCAAATGGCTTGGCAAGGTGAGCTCTCCTTGTAAAACTTGACAGGACATTTGTCTTCATAGTAACACACCGTACTAGTTCATATAACTTAACAAAGAGATGTATATGCTCATTATTTGTCTACCTACGTTTGCATGCTCAACTAAGCATAGATACAGCATGTACAGTCTTTGAAACTATCAAAACTTGCTACTACTGTTGTGTTTCATGCAAGAATATTCACAGATATATGACATAGTAGTATTGTTCTTTTGCAGCCAACTATTTCGAATCAACACAGAACGAAAAAACAGCTATGGGTCAGATGAAATCTTTGATGACATTGATGGAAACTTTGTGGAGTTAAATGACAAGGTAATAATCACACATTATTATATTCCTGTTACAAAATAGATCTTTGACGAAGTTATTTTTTTTTCATTTGGCTGTTTTGTTCCTCACATCAGGTGAAAAAACTAGAAGCTCAAATCCAGTTTTTAACAGACAACCAACAGAAGACAGACATCCGCCATGTCCGGTTAAAAGAAGAGAACTGTTCCCTTGTTGAGAGGTAGGTAACCATAGTAACAGTCTGCCTCCTGTGTCGCTACGGCAATAAGTCCAACCTCTCGGGTGTACATGTAAGGGGTTAGGTTGTAAATGGAAGCTGGCACATTTTCTTTTGGCAAATTGTGTGTTGCTTGTCAATAGCATAAATATAATGGTGGTTGGATAAGTTTGTGGTTTTGAAATCTAGACAATCAGGGGGGAAATGACATTTATTGTCAAAATAACACTTTGTGTGTAATTGAATGTATCTATATATTTAACACTAAACTAGAATCTATTAATGTAACATATACCATCATGTTCGATGGGATGAATCGAGTGTATTGTAACCTGTACATAATGCCACTGATCACTGATGAATTATTACTAATACCTCGTGTTTACGGAGAGCAGCAGGTAGGTTGCTTGTTGTATTTTGGCATCAACACATTGAATGTTTTGTCAGTTAGTTAGGCCATTGTGTTTACCCGAAATATGCTTGAAATGTTCTATTCAGTATTGCTTTGTTTCTTAGATTTAAGCATGCTATAAGTTTGTGACTTTCATAAGGCTTGAGTCTGCGTATTTTCAACACATTTTGAGCCTATAATTTTGAGTTCCACATTTGATACAAATTCCTTCTCATGTTTATGTTTTTAAGTTTATATGCATTTGCTGATCCGTGTTGCTCTAAAGTATTACTCAAACACTTAGTATGGTATTTGAACAGTTACATTTATGACCTTCATGAGCCACACATTGTTGAGGGTGATAAAGAGACACTAATACATTGAATGTTACATGTAGTAATACTTAAGTGTTTTAGGTATGTGCATGAATATATCCATACATGTGTTTTCACAGCTTGAATCTGGTAATAGATGAAGATGTATATTAATATCTCTCGTGTAAGTATTTATAAATGAACCTCTAAATCATAGGTGTAGACTTGAAATCTACATCCAATTATAAGGGATTTGTCATACTGGTATTTGATATGATTTATTTGTAGCTTATCAATTACTAACCAGGCATTTATGTATTAGTGTCCCCCCCCCCCCCACTAAAATCTATAGATATACTATGTACCAGTGATACGGTGCATAGTCAGATGATTGAATGTAATCATGCTAATTGGTTCTTCACATCATTGATTTAATATCACTCACATACTACTCATAAAAATTATTTTTTTTGCAAAGAAAATCCATAAAGAGGAGTTATTTGCCAAAGAAAATTTTGGAAGTAAATGTTTGACTTCTGTTTTGTTCAGGGTACACCTGCTTGAGGAACAACTCCGTGATGTAGAGAGCAAGTCCAAGGAGATCATAGCAGACGAGCAGAGACGCAATAGAGATGCTTTGGTATGTCTCATACATTATACACTTAAAAACAGAAAAGTCACATTGAATTATGTTCCATTCACTTGTCTATCTGTACAGATGTAGACATATTTCCAATAAAACATAGCATAATATAATGTATTGTTTTCTTGAATAGGAACGACTAGATAAAGACAAAGCAATGGAAATAGACATCTTATCACAAAGGTAAGTTACACATCTATACATCATGTACATTGTGGGATGTGTTTCAGTCATTCATTGCCTCAATTGCAATTTGTGTCTTTTCTCCTGACTACTTTGATTGTTTTGAGAGGGGTGTTTCTTTAGTAACATTGCCTGTTGTTAAATTCCCAGCTTGAAGCATATAGAAGGGGAATACCAGTCTCTAAAAGAGGAAGCTCCACGACTCCGCACAGAGAATGACAGGCTCAGAAAGGTTTGTACGGACTCCTGATGTCACTGATCAGGAATGTGTCCTAATGTGTAGTGTAGTATTCATGTAGTGTACAGAATGGAATACTGTCCACTAGTATAATTATACCTATCAAGTATGATAAGTCACTGCTTTGGTAAATATATAAATCTATGTCTATTTGGTAAATATAGTAGGTTTGCCAGGTAGAGCATGGTAAATTTCTATTGGAGACATATTTTCAAGGCTATATTATACACACTCCAGGAGAACGTCCAGTTGGAGAAACAGCTGTACTCAGCACATCAACAGCTGTTGCAGCTGTCCGAGGAACACGAGGACCTCCAGCAGCGTCACCACACAGACCTCAGCGACATGGAGCAGGAACGAAAAGTCAGCTCACAGGTCAGTCGATAGGAGCATCCATGTCATGTTTGCTCCTAAACATAGCGTCACTTTTACTTGACTGATATTCTGTTTATTTGCATGGCATAGTCTGGTAGTTGCCTAGCGTTGGAATTATCTTGTCTAGTTTGCTATATATTCTGATAATTGGCTCATATCTACAGTTGATAGATGAGCTGAGCCGGGAGTTGGACGAGATGCGCACTGTGATGGAAAGCACGAACACCGTCTCGCCGCACAAAGGCAGCCACGACTTGTCGCGGTCACAACGCAAGGAACTCGAGGCAAAAATTATCCGACTCAAAGAGGTATTTAATTTTTCTGTCAAGTGTATTGCTGGAAGATCTTCAGTTTGATTTTCTGCATCTCCTCTGATGATTCCCGATTTTGCATGTCTCATACCAAATTTTGTATCTTACCAGGAGAATGTGCACCTGCTAGAGGAGAAGGAGGAATTGTTGCTAGGCAACCACATTCGAGAGGGTCGCAGCCTCGTCAATGGAGGGATGTCCCTGGCTGAGGAGATAGAAAACCTCCCCAAAGATGAGGTGTGTGCCACATTCACACATTTTAATACAAAAAGTGATAATGATAATCATGACTACTATTTCCCTGTACTTGGAAGAAGAAAATGATTCTTAAATATATCACATTGAAAAACTCTGAATCACAGCTCCCTGATAATCATGATTATCTCAATTTGCTCTATACTAATTGTGTCTGTGTATTGTTTTCCAGTTACTGAAAACCGTCCGCGAGCTACAGCAAGAGAACGGGACGTTACGAGAGTACATAGATCGCATCACCCTCCGAATCATAGAAAAAAATCCAGCCCTCCTCGAAATACCAGTTGGGATGTCCAGCAGGAAAAAGTAGCGAGATATTTGCGTCACTTTTCTCTCGAGTCTTGGATACGAGTCTATATCTAGTGCTAATGTACTTATGAAGTCCATTTTTCAGTCAACGTTCATAAGCTTTTTATAGGAACTGATTTTGTTGACATTGAGTCTACTGTGATTTGCATGTTGAATTTGTCTGTCGAAGAAGACAGTTTGTTATGAAATAAATCTGTAATATATGCCTTCACCATTCTGCCTAACTTTTGTGAGTTATTAATTGAATTGTTTCGCATTTAGTTATGGTGAAGCCATTATGCCACAGTTGGTTACTTATGCATTAGGAAAAATGTGACATTTTTTTTATTATGACATCAACTTCTTACAGACGCATCATACACGTGTTTGTTGGGTTATTTTCATGAGCTAGTTATTTTGTGATATTTTTGTTACTCTTTTATCGAATTGATAATATGTGGTTTGAAGGAAAACCTGCTGTTGTAGATTAATGTTGTCAAGAAATAAGTTTCAAGAGTAACTTTGTCCGAATCGTCCACATACTGTAAAGTTGCTCAATGCCATTTGAGTTTTTATCAAGACAAGCAGTCTCTATTGTGTATTCCATTGAAAAATTTCTTTTGAATCAGAAATTTGTGAATTTCTCGTAAATTTCTTTGAATTTCTCAAAAATTTGTGAACCGCGCTTTGCATTCAATATTTTATGCGTGTGTATGTAGTTGTTCTGTGTGTAAGTGTCGAAATCAATCACTTGATAATCATCATTTCACATTCCTTAGGGTATCTGTTACATTTACAATGGTCTCTTTCATGTGCTGCTTGCCATATTTCATACACAATGTCCTATAATTTGCATGTACGCTTCAAGAAAATTATTGAATATCATAACGTCCTTTGAAGAATCATGATTTGCATGCACTGCAATATTTTTAAATGTGTATCAAATAATGCCGTATACAACTCAGACAGGAGCAATTGTACAATTGAGCGGATAACTTATAGATAGTGGGCATTGCTGGGCTGGAACTGGGTGATATTTTCAGAACCTCTGAACGTGCATGTCCAGATTTGAGCGATGAAATGAGACAATAATTATTGGCGATGGCTGGTTCATCTGCAATTGAACAGAATCAAGTGAATTTGATTCATATTTATGAATATGATGATGGAAAATAAGATTTCTTCTGTGAGTTTGAAGTAGAAATGTGGAAAAAAAAGATGAATTTGATGTAGATTTCTAGTCGTGGATATCTTGTACCGAGAGATAACTCACAGATGTTGACTTGTTCATTCATCATCATGTAAACATTGTGTGATCAGATATTTATTAAGTTGTTGTACACTTGTTCAGGATAAGTTGCCAAGGTTATTGCTCGATGAGATACCTGTCACATCTTTGCTTCAGCACTCAATGTGTTTTTTTCAAAGAATAACTCCAGACTATATTACTAGAATATACTCTCAAACAAAATTATACCACATATTTTGAAGATACATGTAACCAACTAGTGTCATAAGACTGCTTAATTAAGAAGTATTTTATCTGGCAATAAACCTTGGCACCTCACTCACTTACTGTTGTAATACCGTTGTCCAACCTGTGTACCTTCAAATTTGCCAACAAACCCATTTTCATCCAACATGTAAATTTGTGTGACCTGTGACCTGTCATTCCACTTCATTGTACGATGTGTGATTATTTGTGAAATTGTAATAACATGAGCTATAATATAATGGAGTGATAAATTTATAATTAAGCAAAACTGTGATTATGTAATGTTGAATTTAATCATTACGTGTCAGAACATTGTAGATGTAAAACCAACCAGTCATGCTTGTTCTACAGTGTTTTGTTAGATCGTGTATACCGGGTTTAATGTACATTCAAATAGCTAAATACAAAACATATTTTAGATGAGCTGCATACAAATTTTACCATGTGAAAAAAATGAATAATGACCAAGGCTTGCCCACTTCAACTTTGATACTGTCCTGTATTTATATGTATTTTATGCATCCAAATTTCTGCATGTCCATTTCAATGGTGAAGAAATGGTGTCTGGATCAACAAGTTTGTAAACACAGCTTATACATACACCAGGAACCCCTTTGTATTTTATTATTTTCACCTTAAAGATGCATTGATATTTTTGTTACTTGTCACATCCCAAAGCTGGATCATTCACAAGAATTGTGTGTTGCTGAGATACACTTTTGTTATATGTATTTGTCGCTGTATGCTATCAATGCAATAAAAAAATGCGTCAAAACCGATTAACGGGTTTGTTCTTTTCAAGATCATTTATTTCTCGTCATTTTATCCGAGTACTGCCATATATCATGGACATATCATCACTAATGATATTGTGAGCAAAACCAAGAGCGACCATGCAGTAACAAGTCCCTTTTATTTCATGAGGTAAATTAATTTCACATCCGTATTGTTGAGCTCAGACTTGAGTGGTTCCTTGGCTTGGTTGAGATTGGGCAGGTTTATGACTGTTCCTTTTGAGTGGTTGAGGATGGACTGTTCATGTTGTGACTTCCTTGGAGTGGTTGAGGATGGACTGTTCATGTTATGACTGTTCCTTGGAGTGGTTGAGGATGGACTGTTCATGTTATGACTGTTCCTTGGAGTGGTTGAGGATGGACTGTTCATGTTATGACTGATTCTTGGAGTGGTTGAGGATGGACTGTTGATGTTATGACTTCCTTGGAGTGGTTGAGGATGGACTGTTCATGTTATGACTGTTCCTTGGAGTGGTTGAGGATGGACTGTTCATGTTATGACTGTTCCTTGGAGTGGTTGAGGATGGACTGTTCATGTTATGACTTCCTTGGAGTGGTTGAGGATGGACTGTTCATGTTGTGACTTCCTTGGAGTGGTTGAGGATGGACTGTTCATGTTATGACTGTTCCTTGGAGTGGTTGAGGATGGACTGTTCATGTTATGACTGTTCCTTGGAGTGGTTGAGGATGGACTGTTCATGTTATGACTGATTCTTGGAGTGGTTGAGGATGGACTGTTGATGTTATGACTTCCTTGGAGTGGTTGAGGATGGACTGTTCATGTTATGACTGTTCCTTGGAGTGGTTGAGGATGGACTGTTCATGTTATGACTGTTCCTTGGAGTGGTTGAGGATGGACTGTTCATGTTATGACTTCCTTGGAGTGGTTGAGGATGGACTGTTCATGTTATGACTGTTCCTTGGAGTGGTTGAGGATGGACTGTTCATGTTATGACTGTTCCTTGGAGTGGTTGAGGATGGACTGTTCATGTTATGACTGTTCCTTGGAGTGGTTGAGGAAGGACTGTTCATATTATGACTGTTCCTTGGAGTGGTTGAGAAAGGACTGTTCATATTATGACTGTTCCTTGGAGTGGTTGAGGATGGACTGTTCATGTTATGACTGTTCCTTGGAGTGGTTGAGGATGGACTGTTCATATTATGACTGTTCCTTGGAGTGGTTGAGGAAGGACTGTTCATATTATGACTGTTCCTTGGAGTGGTTGAGGATGGACTGTTGATGTTATGACTGTTCCTTGAAGTGGTTGAGGATGGACTGTTGATGTTACGACTGTTCCTTGAAGTGGTTGAGGATGGACTGTTCCTTGGAGTGGTTGAGGAAGGACTGTTCATGTTATGACTGTTCCTTGGAGTGGTTGAGGATGGACTGTGGTTTGGTTTTCTGTTCCTCCATCCACTGCTCCCAGTTCTCTCCGTCCACTTTCTCCACCGTGATCGACTCCACCGTCCCGGGATCCAGGGTGTCTGGATTCACACCTGCGGCATGCCAGTTGAAAAAATCGTTTACACTTGAATTTCTTATCTGTTCAAACAGCGAGGCAAATTTTACTCTAAGCCCTGGTCTGTAACGTTAAGATCCTATCGGTTGTGATACCGTAGCCATCCGGGTTGGAGCGAGGCTGGTAGAACGACTGAACGCCACAAGTCCGACAGAACAGATGCCTGGCGATCTTCTTGTTGAACTGGTACAGAGTCAGATTCTCCTCACCCTACCAAAACAGATGAAAACTCATCAATGTACATCAGTAATTTTTAAATTGCTCCATGTGCATCATTTTCGTCTAAAAAAAGTTGTTTTTAAATTTAAAGTTTTTTCTAGCACTAATAATTCGGATAAAGGAGAGTGAATTGGGTTCACTAATAATACAGAAGTCAAATATTGTACAATTACTTGGAGCAGTTTGAACCTTGACTGGGGGACGATGAAATGGATGTTGTGTTTTTTAACACAAACAGAGCAACTGCAAACAGATGGAAAAAAAATAATGCGTGAAGTGATAAAACCAGTATCACAAGATATCTTAACAATTTGGATTTTTTCCTTCGGTCTCACATGATAATTGGAGGTCAATGTTACATTTTATTACATACTTGCAGTCAAAGACGTGGAGGTCTCTGGGCGCCATGACCTCGAACCTGACGGCACCACAATGGCATCCTCCATTGTGTTTGACCAGGTCACCTCCGCTCTCCGTCATACTGATAATGGTGAGGTCTCAATGATCTCACACCAGTCACACAACAGTTCTGTGGACAAAGGCATCGCGGCAAAACATGAAATTGCAGTACTTTATTTCTATGAAGACTGTTACAGAAGAAATCCATATTTATAAACTCTTCCACTGTCCCATGTGAACAAAAATCCCATATTATCTAAACTAGCCAGTTTAATGTCAAACACGTATTCGATACACCTGATATTATGCCTAGAATTTTTTCCTGAATTAACAATGTAAGTGTTCAGTCTGAGTGCCCCTTTGTTTCGTTATATATTGTACATGTATCACTGATTTGGGTCGAATGAAAAACGAAAGTTTGGGGTCAGCACGACTGAAGAATACCCCTGCCAGTTTGTGGTCTACTCCAGAATTCAAATTTCCGAGAATCTGAATATATCAATCAGATTCTTAGAAATTTCAGTTTAAAATTCTGAAATAGACCACAAATGGTTCAAGGCGTGCTGACCTTTAATGAATAGGAGCCTCTAGGGCTCAGTACCACACACACTCACCCGACCTACATACTGCACTTTTACTGTTCTCCGGTTGGACGTTATCCGATCATGGTAAATCTCATGACTTTCTGTTCAACATGATTTGTAATATTGTGTTTTTTGCGGGTTGATGTGCTGTCTATTTACTTACATGTGTCTATATTGGCACTCACGCTTCGTTGATTGGGTTCAATGCAACCTACATGACATGTACGGTGGCTTAGAGTTGATATGATATCCGGCAATGTCCAAATAAAGTATAAAGTGCTAAAGTTTGTCTGAACGTTGGACATTAAGTACAAAGGATCTAGGCCCATAGCATTTTCAGATCTAGCGAACACATTTTGCACACGGTTTAGCATGTAGATTTGTGTCATTCTAGTGAGATCGCGTGGCGAATTCAATTAATTATATACAAAATGTCTCTATAAATGGGTTGCTGTTGTAAACCTACTGTGCACACAGGTCGAAATTTAGATTTCATATCATTCACACATCCATAATATAATTTCCATAAGACTACTACCACTGCCAAATAAACATAAACGGAAGACAACAATCATGTATCGAATGTATAATCAATTATCTGTTACTTGTTCTCCATTTTCCTAAAGTAGCTGCTGACACCTGGTGAATATGTTACATATCATAACGTCCTGTAAATGTACCGGTGTTACCCAATATTGACACCACAATTGTTGAAGGCAGTGCCGTGTATGAATTATGAGAATGTTCCCTGTTTCAGTATTACCAAAAAGTGTTTATTATATGTTAATTTATGGTGGGCATAATTTAATTTATGTCCGAACAGATATATAAGTGAAACACCAAAAATTAATTTAGTCCACAACAATTCGGTTCTGGATTATGGAATTCCCATTACGAACCGCGAGCTGCGTACTGCGACCTGCGAGCTATAAACTGATACAGACATGTGACCTGCGAGCTAAAACTGCGACCTGCGAGGTGAAAACTGCGAGCTGCGAGGTTAAACTGTGACCTGCGAGCTCATGTTACCAAAGTGCTACCTGTGTGCAACAAAATACAACCTAAATATTTGGTAGGTCTATATACATTTTCCGTATTAAACCATGGTTTACTACAGAATAAGCCATATCTAGCCTATAATGTCATTTCTCGTTTCTACACTAGCTCGCAGTACGCAGGTCGCAGGTCGCAGCTCGCGGTTCGTAATGGGAATTCCATAGTATACATCTCACAGACATCAAAAATAGGCTAGATCTATGTACATCCCCAATTATAGACACCAACAAACGTATACATTCCCAATATATATGAGATCGTGAACAATTATTGTTACAATATTTTTTAGTATGATCATAGAAAATCATTTGTTTCAACAACGGTGGATCTCTTAATAGTGAGTAAAATCGTGAAGGAATGATTGTTACAAATTTACACTTAGATCTGAGAATTTTAGAATGATCAAATAATTTGTCTCAACAACAGTGGATCTCATTATAAGTGAGGAAAATCATGAAGGAATGATCGCTAGAAATTTGTAATAAATTCGATAATTTTTTTACATGGATCATTGAAAATACTTGGTCTCAACAACAGTGGATCTCATAATAGTGAGGAAAATCGTGAAAAAAAAGATCGTTACAAATTTGGGCTAAATTTTTTTTTTCAAATTGATCATTGAAAGTAATTTTGTCTCAACAATAGTGGATATCATAATAGTGAGAAAACCCGTGAAGGAATGATCGTTACAAATTTACAACTAGAATGGAGATTTTTCAAGAATGATCATTGAAAACAAATTGTTTCAACAAAAGTGGATATCAAAATAGTGAGAACAAATAGCAAAGAATTAATACACTAGGGCCAGCACAAACACAGACGAAATTTTAGCTTCTAGTCAATTTGAATTCAACTATCAGATTAGTTCACTCTCATAGTGTGCTAATAGACGATTTGGACACTGAATATAATAATAAATAAATTTCAAGAATATAAAAGAAAATATAGCGTTGGTATACATTTTAAATACCTGGCAACAAACCAGTAGATGGGTGGAGGAGGCATATATCTAATATCTATAGGGTCTATACTTTACCGATCCCCGTGGCCCAGTAATAAGAAAGTGGTCGGAAACCAACATGCGGCAGCAGCCAAGCAGGTACTATTTATATCCAGGAACAATAACAACAGGATCTCGTACAGAGTGATCGAGGCGTACAGGGAGTCATGGAGAGGCTCCAAGCTTAAACAGTAGCGTGAATTCATACACAACATATTTCTCTAATTGTTCGTGAATCAATTCATGAGTGATGATGGTCACTGTATGGTTAATTAATATTGATGTAGGTGTTCACATTGGGATTTTAATGGAGTAAGCAGTGTATGAGAGCAGGGAATAGGCCTGCATATTGCACAGTTGTACAATATTAGTGCTACGGTGCGGATTTCCACTGATGCTGGAGCTACTGCCAAACAAAGATCACGATTGAATGAGGCCTACTACATTCTATTAGGCCTACATATGCCATTCAAATATCAATTAGTGGATAAACCTGTGGATGTAAGTATGTAACTGCCCTGGAAGCTGAAGCATGCCGACGTTTGAGGAGTTGAAACACAAGTGTCTGGAGGATAACAGACTGTTCGAGGACGCAGACTTCCCGGCCCGCAATGTGTCTATCCACCCGCTGTGTGAACGCCCTGAGGACTGGCTCTGGCGCCGGCCGCTGGTCAGTTCGAATATTCAGAAAACTCAAATGTTGAGAAGTAATAATAAGCCCGCTATAACTACTATTTTCATGATGATATATGTATGTATAGTGATCAATGCGACTTCTATTTATTATTTGCAATCCGACTGACTGTGAACATGCATGGTATATGAGATTGATATGAAATTACAATTTGAACACCTCAAAAGGTCGAAATAATATCAGTTTTATAAATATCCGAGTATACGTATCGTGCGTATAGGTGGTGGCTCTCATCACATTTCCTGGTGCTATCTCTCTATCCAGGAGATTTGCGATGACCCTCAATTTGTAGTCCCTGAGTGTTCGCGGTACGACTTGGTACAGGGAGAAGGTGGTAAGTACATTGTAACCTGGAGCTACCGTATGTTTTCTGACAGAAAAGAATGATGCATGATTAACTGCTCCAGGGAATCCCCGAGAACTCGTACAGAGAAACCCAAACCTGACAGTTTTCCCAAACATACATGTAATTTCAACCAAAATCCTCTACCGGTATTTCTGTTATGTTGTCTCAGGCATGTTCAGTTGTGACGAACCTTTGTTTGAGGAAGGAGAGTGTGTAGTGATAAGTGCAGTGATATTTGTTATGAACTGTACAACACCCAGGTGACTGTTGGTTCAGTGCCGCGTGCTCTATGCTGGCCACACGTGGAGATCTCCTCGCTAAGGTCGTCCTGCCGGACCAGGCATTCCACAAGGAATACGCAGGTCAATAAATCTATTTCTACTAGGTCAATGTTTGAACAAACTTTGTTGAACATGGAATGTAGACATACAATTGGCATCTGAGGTCAGGGAAATAAGTTTATATGAGGGATCGGCTTAAGGTAGCTAGGAGTCGATACATACGTTTTCCTGTAATTTGCAACTTGAATCCCACTTTGCCGAGGACAGGGATTTTTAGGTTCCACGTGTGGCGCTGTGGCAAGTGGCGAGAGGTGTACGTAGATGACCGCCTGCCCGTCACTGTCGACAACACACTGAGGTTCTCTCAGAACCGTGCACAACCAAACGACTTCTGGCCGGCTCTGCTCGAGAAAGCTTATGCCAAGTGAGGAGTTATTATTCAATGCCATGTGATCACATAAGCTCAACCAAATTTGTAGCCGACATATTTGTAAACTCATGGCCAAAAGTCAAATGCATGGTGCCCGTCTGACCTCGAGACCACGATATGTCTGCATTTTGAGAGGAATGACCTGTTGAATGTCTCAGTTTCCAAAAGCATGACCAGGTTACATGATCCCATGGCAGGATGGAGGGCTCGTACCACGCGATCCAGCAGGGACACGTGAACAACGCGCTGGTGGACCTGACGGGCGGGGTGTCGGAGCAGTTCAACATCCGCCGGGAGGAGTACCTGCCACCGGACCTCTTCGAGATCATCAAGTCCTCCAGCGACATCGGCTCCCTCGCCGCCTGTGGAGTCTGGGTAAATAGTGTGTGCAGAGGCTACATACTCAACACAGAGGACTAGTTCATTTATTTTGTACCAATCTTTGGGATCATGATGATACCAATAGTGGTGCTGAAGTAACCGTGGTCTTACACACGTATATGTGTTTCCATGTAATGTGTAGTTCGTGGACTCCATGGAATGTGTAGTTCCATTGATTTCTGGTAGTCTGTATGGAAGGTGTATGTACACTAGTCTTGCAGGGAGAGCTGGGTTCAATGAGGGAGGAGCGAGTCTGGAACGGTCTCTACAAGGGTCGGGCTTACAGTGTCACAAAAGTCATCGAGGTCTGTCTCAAATATTTCTCTGTTTAATACAATAAAATTATGTTCACTAAAAGCCATAGGTTGTGTGAAGGAATATCTAATTATCAGGCTTTTCACACAGACCCGGATACGAGGGTGGCATGTCCAGTTGCTAAGGTTACACAGCCCGACTGGTATCAAGGACTGGACTGGGCCTTGGAGTGAGGGGTCAGTTACCATGACTACCCCGAGTGTTTGCCATTCCATGCAAGTTAAAAGTAGCCAATGAGCAGAAGGTACATGTTTCCAGGAGTTGTGTCTATTGCAGGTCCGAGGAGTGGGACTGTCTATCGGATACGGACCGGGACGAGATTGGCCTCACGTACAGCCGTCAGGGCGAGTTCTGGTCGGTGGTCAACATACCGATAATGAAGCTCTACATGTATGTGTTGCCAAATAATAAAAGTAATTTCAATCGTGTGTCTTGCTACTACTGACAGGATATCATTCCAAGATTTCCTGTCCAACTTCCATGGGCTGGAAATAGTTCACATGTGTTCCGAGCAGGAGACCGAAAGCCTAGAGGCAGCTGTAAGTTTTGTATGGGCTCATGGAGGTCACCGCAAATCTGACAGCAATTGTAGCGTCATGCATACGTCATGCGTATTGGTCCTAATAGTGGCACGTGCCCTAATAGTAGAGCGCTCCCCTTTTTCCCCCCAAAATATTCGATTTTTGTAGCCTTGTAATTCACTTCATATCTCTCTAATAAATTCTTGGAGTGATCCAATCCACATTTTTATGTTATCTGAATCAAAATAAAGAGGATTGAATACTATAGGTATATTATTCAGTGATTTTCTCAAATTTGACCTTAAGTTTGACTTCATTTTTGCGCCCGCTGCTGCAAGAGGTCTTGCTTTGGCTCGCTGTGCTACTATTAGGACCAATATGGTAAGAATTATATTGTGTCATTACCATGTTTACCAGGGTGGGGTATCGAGTCAAGCCGAGTGGCGGGAGAAGGCCTTCCACGGCCGCTGGATCAAGGGCATCAACTCCGGAGGCTGTGGCTACCTGGGCGAGAGAAATACAAGTAAGCTCTTGGTAAGGGGTTAGATGGTCATATGCCTTCCAAATGTCCTTGTACTACCGACTGTTACTTGGGTACATTTGCAGGATTGTACTTCATGAACCCCCAGTACAGTTTCAAGCTGCAGGAGCCAGATCCTGACGATGTTGGGGGCGAGTGTACTTGTGTCATCTCCGTCCTACAGAAGTCCAACAACAGGAACAAAACCGTCCACAAGAAAATCACCGTCGGCTTCGATGTACACCAGGTATGGATGGAAGTCGGTGCTATAGTTGCAACCCGACCTGAACTACAATGTAACCCCCGACCTCAGCTGGTGGGACTTTTGAAAGAGTGCCTCTAGAGATTAAGTCTAAGGATTCACTGCAACTGTCCACTATTTACAGTTGAAGGCTCCGCTGACGGAGCCCCTCGAGGCTGAGTCGTATTTTGAGAAGGCCAAGCTGAAGAAGCAGCACCAGACTCGGCAGTCTCTGCGGGAAGTCAGCTGTCGTTTCCAACTGAACCCCGGTCACTACTGCGTGGTCCCGTACACACTACGACCCCACCGGGATGGGGATTACCTCCTCCGCATATACACGTACAGCCATATAGATGCTAGGTACTGTACTGATGTCGTGATTATGGGATATATACTGACATTTATTTGAAACTCCTGTGTTGAAACATGACACCCCAGTGCTTGTTTTACTTGTATAACAAGGTTGTCAGGGAGATTCCTAAAAAGTTTATTGTTCTTGAAGTAACGCATATATCACATAACATATTTCACATAAATATAGTGCACTTATAACATATATCACATAACTTTATATCACAATCACTATTTTGGTCCATTCATACAGGAATCTACTAGAAGACGTTGTGACTTCTGAATACAAGAGGATCTCAATGGTGTATATCTTAACATACTTTATGTAATATCCTATGTGCCATTATATACTTTGGTAATGAACATGATGGATTAAAATTTGTATAAGGATATAAATATATATTATATATTTTAAATATGTTTCAATTATCATATAAACATACATTGTATTTTACAACACTGCACAAATCAAAGCATATTCAGTAATATGAGTACATACAATGATACAATGCTTAGAAAATGTAAAATCACACATACTCAGTATTCCGTGCCATGTTTACTTTAACACAGCACTTGGACACCCCAATAACAACCTTCTCCAATGAGATGTTCATGGCGTATGCGGAGGATGATTACGTGATTGACGCTCGTGACCTGCGGGACCTTGTCGGGGAGCTGGCACGCAAAGGTGCGACTCACAGTGGCCACGTTATCAGAAACGCATGAATAATCCGGTACCTAATATCAAAAGTAATACACTCGGTCAATCCAATTCGATAACTTTTCACATTGCTTACAAATATCTTCATAGGCGTCATACCCTCTGACCGTACTTCATTTCAAAGATTTTCAGATGTAAAAATAAATTTTCAGAGTTTGGTGAAACAATCTCATTTGGAATCGAGTCCTGTCGCTCACTGGTTGCAATGTTGGATGTATCCTTGACCATTCCACAAAAACATGTTCAGGATACAAAATGCAGTAGACTACAGCATATATCTGGATACAGATTATACTAGTAATGTAAATACGTCGACATCTAAATATACATATAATGAGAAATGTACACTGTAAATGATGAAGCAGATTGAAGTAGAAACATACACTGTACTCTTGAAAATTGCTACCATGGTTACACATCCTGAGAGCGAGACAGGCTGATGGTTGTGGAGTGTTAGACTATGATGAAGTGATACAACTCTGGGAAGAACTGGTGCATTGGAGGGTTTGTGACCTTTGTTCATCGTAAAATGTAATGCATTCATTGTGCACTGAACACAAACACCGTCTTTCACCATAGATAATCCGCTTGTATATCATTAAAGTGCATACAACTAATATCTACATACATCATGTCATATAATGTTGGATATGATCCAGGTAATTCCTGACATTATAAAGTTGTGTGGTCATCTTTGACAGAAAATCTTCCGGAAATATGATCGGGATAAAAGTGGTTGTATTGACACCTATGAACTGAGGAACATTTTCAAGGAAATAGGTAAACAACCAAATGGAATAACATTGAAATGTCAGTGTAGCAAACCTTGCAACAAATTTCTTTCTGGCAACTATAATCGGTGATATATGAGAAATATGTGCAAGAGTATGTTATTTACAGGGTTTACTCTTAACGTGGGCACTCTGTGCTGTCTGGTTGTACGGTACGGAGGCAAGGATCGAATTCTGTCCTTTGAGGACTTTACACTCTGTCTGGCGAGGACGAAAACTTTACACGGTAAAGTCTCTATGGTTTTTTCACATACAAATGTCTTATCACATTAAACACAATATTTGCACAAACATTCCCAATGTGATTTGTTTTCACCCCCCCCCCCCCCCTCGTCCTGTCCATCCCCAGAGCTGTTCTCGGTGTACAGTAAGGAGAGCCCTGGTGAGGCAAGGATGGATCTTGACGAGGTATGCTTCACAAATACCGTATTGGTCTTAATAGTGGCACATGCCCTAATAGTAGAGTGCTCCCCTCTTTTCATCAAAACCTTAAAATTTTGTAACCTTGTAATTCTTTTCATATCTTTCTAAAAAGATGTTGGAGTGTTCCAATGCACACATTTGAATCATAATAAAGGGGATTGAAGGCTACAAGTATATTATTCAGTGATTTTCTTAAATTTGACTTAACGTTTGACCTCATTTTTGTGCGCGCTGCTGCAGGAGGTCTTGCTTTAGCTCGCCGTGCTACTATTAGGACCAATACGGTACAGGTTTAATTTCTTTAGATTCATGATTTTCTCATGATGAGATTGTTTTCAGATCAAGTTTGTGACACTGTATCATATCTTCGATACTATAGATCAATATTGTCCTGTGTTTCAGTGGTTCAGCACCATGTTGTACCTGTGACCAGCCACTACTCTGGCACAAAAACACCTGAGCACTTGAACATTACTGAACAGACCTCTCATTTGCTGCACACATTTATAAAACACTCATTTTATTTCCCTGTACACCAGTTCTTTTACCTTATTTTTCCATTATAACCTTCAATTTGATCCAAATATTTTTGATTATTTTTGCCCTTCACTTTACCAGAATATACAAATGTACATACAATAGTCATATACATGCTATAATGTATGGTAAAAAATGTTGTATATCTTCAAACTTACAAAAAGAGTGATGAGATGATGTTTTTTAGGACAAGGTTGTATGTGCGAGCATTTACATAAATGTACCTTATACTCATTTATTATTTAAGCTGCTGATTTATATTTGACAAAGGACAATATTTTGCAATTTCTGCCTTTTGTGATTCATTTGTTTTATTTATGTTTTGTTATTGCTGAATAAACCATTTATGGATATTTGTGTTCCACACGACTTGAGGCAAATGAACATGACAAATGTGATAACAACTGAATCTATACATGTATTTGTTGAGAATACATAATGCAGATGGTGTCTCATTTACAAAGACATGATTACCGGTAAATATCACAGTCTTTCTGCTACAAATAACCTGTATATAAGGCATATCACAATTTTATATACATGTAATAATGCATACATATACAATCAACAAGTAAAACCACAATGAAACACTCATATTGACTACCGGTTTGTCAGGAAATGAAATTCTAGCATACAGCTGTCATAGTTTGTGCATGCTTGCAACGTCCATACACTGTGCATCTGTTATTGTGCGTACAAACTCATAGAAGGTGGGGAGGGGGACTTTAATGTTTCCAGCCGACGGCATGACCATCCACCATTTGTGGCTCGAGAAATCCGCGGAACTGTTTTCCGTCACTGGTCCACCGCACTCCATAACCTGGCACAACAGATCAATACACTGCTTCAAAACACCATACACAGGCAAGACTTTAGGATGAAGGAACTTTTCAAACATGCGTTAGTTCAACTGACAACCAATGGTGAATGACTTACCATTTTCCTGCCTTGCTTCTATGACTGTAATTTCATGCTGCAAAATAATTTTTAACATAGATAAATATTGTGAAAATTTCATGTTTCATTTTAAAAAGGAATAGGTATAAATGTAACTATAATACATGTATCACCACCACACGAAATTACTACATGTGCATGTATGGGTGACACTAATGTAAACAGGAACATTGGAATAAAATAATCCATCAGGTTTTAGTAATTATATAACCTATAGCAGCTTTTTGCCCCTCAAACAGCCCAAGGTAACCCACTGGCAGTCCATGAATGTTAACCCATGTGGCATTGTCCAATATCTTTTTCATATTGTCCTCTGCATGTGCATTCTTGGCAGCCTCACCTGTCCACAAAAGTTCTTAGTGAATAGGATTTATATCAATCAACATCTTGATAAATCATATAAAGAGAAACACATGTAAGTCAGGCTGCTATGAATCATATCTCAGTAAATCACAACTACCCTATATCTATGTATAATTGATCAAATCTTTGTCAATCAAACATATGTGTTCAATTTTAGATCACTCTGTCCCAAAGTTTCTTTATTCATTTGTGGACTATAATAGTTGAAAATTTATAATTTAAAGGCATTTAGATCACCCAAAGTAGTCTTGAATTGAGTATGATCTCATGCATGTTTATCAGCCCGGTAAATCTGTACTCACTGCCTGTACAGACGCCCCACCAGGAGGACGACTGGTCTCTGTGTGAGTGTTTGGCCAGCGCTCGCGCTCCCACTGTCAGTATCGAATCACTGCCTGGTCTGTCAGAAATAAACACTTGAACTTTACAAGTCTTGTACTATAATAAATTATTAACCGAAATGTCCCTGTTTATACAGTGCATGGAAGGTTGATAACTCTGACTTCAGAAGTCTGGGAGTTATCGTAGCAGCCCGACTCACGTGTGTTTTTCCTTGAAGGTTTTCTCTATGGTACACCTTGGAGGCGGCCACAAGTCGTACGACCCGACCGTCTTCCTGACACCCAGCAGGTCCAACAGTCCCCGCTTCCCCAGCAGCTGAAGTACAAAAGTTACTGATGTACATATATGATCCACTTAATATCAGAGCATTGAACCATGGGAAGTCATATATTTTCTTTGTTTTCACATGTTGAATTGTAACGATTTCAGATTCCTCTCATATACAGTACTGATATAAATTCTATATGAAGTGTCAAGCATTGTTTAGAAAATCAGAAATATTCAGTACTAGAGCACAAAATTCTACCCAAGAACAATTTATGCCGTG
This sequence comes from Terebella lapidaria, assembly GCA_949152475.1. Taxonomy (NCBI): domain Eukaryota; kingdom Metazoa; phylum Annelida; class Polychaeta; order Terebellida; family Terebellidae; genus Terebella; species Terebella lapidaria. The sequence goes on from OX424555.1 coordinate 79,474,943, forward strand.
AGGAGAGGACCAGGGAAGAACCCACCTTGAGGACCTCACGGAGTGTGAAGCGCCTCTCCTCCTCAGACCAGGTGGTCCACAGCGCGTGCAGACCCTCCAGCTTTGGGGTCACCGAGTGAATCACAGCTGCCCTGCGACATACAACGGAGATTAGAGATCTCTGACTGAATCATGTCAAATTGTCTTATATAGAATTATCAGTGGTGGTAACATATGTGAAACAAATTTAAGTTGTTCTGAGTTGAGGTCTGTAGTGAGTTACAACAACGAACCTATTTTCTATGTAGAGTTTCTCGTCCAGCAGATCATAATTGGGCAGGTCCAAAATAGGACATTTCCTGGGGAAAAAAAAACATCTTTTAAACACAGTCTGATGGATATTCAGTGTTAGTCATTATTCACCCACAATACAGACAGAACATATAGGCAGATTCGGCCCAGTGATTTAAAGAGAACATCTGGTACAAACCTAGTTTCTGCCCATATCTGAAGCATGTTTCCCAGTTCCCGGTATAGTGGCCTTGTTGGGTAGCCAAATATGCTCTCTCTGGGATTTCTGGCAAGACTATCCGGACTCTCCTTCAGGATCTCTTCAACATCTTCCTGATCCAGAAACTTATCATATTCATCCTTTTCTCTCATCAGCAACTGCAAGAAAGAAAAATTTGTATGATTCATAATAAACGCATTAACACACACCTCCACTGAAGTAACTATTGATCTTATTTATATATATATCACACTGTACTCTACATGTGTTTTAGTTGGAAAAAAAATTGTACACACTCACTCAATTAGGCCAACTTACTGACCATACAAATTTTTTTCCCCTAATTTATCAGAGGAATAACAAGCAATAGAACTCAATACTCTTTAACACACATCATATATGTGCACCCTATATATGTGGGGTTTTTTTGGTGTCAACCATATGGTTGTGCAGTCACTGTAATTTTCATACCACCAATCAAATGCTTACATCTTTCAGCAAACTTGTCAGATCCATTTTATCTTCAGCACAGTCTCGGTTGTCCTTGTATTCTTTGTACATGTCTTATCCTGATTAAGAAGACAAATCATATGATTTCGAATAATTTTGAACATAATTTTTTATACAAATTGGAAATCTTTCACAAATTACAAATTAACCTATAAATTCAAGTAGATCATGTACACTGGCAATTGTGGACACAGTACTGTTTTTCATCATAAACGAGATACATTTCACAGCATTAACTAATTACAATGTGTGAGACATTTGTGAATTACCATGATTACAGTTTGTTCTACAGTAGATCTATGTAAATATGTGTATATTCCATTTGTATCTAATAGTAATTCCGCAGCGTAACAGAGATAGGACTAATCTAATAGGCCTATTATCGTGAGATAACAGAACGCACCTACCGTAATTCGTGTACTAGATCTACGTGTGTGGTCATCGGGGCAGAAGTTCAGCTGCCAAGCCGTCCGGTCGGGTCTGTTGACTCTGTAGTGTTGAGCTGTTGAGTTTGTTCCCAGTTTCCAGGGCTGTCGGTCGATCAGCTGATCATAGATAGCGATATCTGTCAGATTTGACAGTTCAGTTCAACCAGTGCAAACAGTCGATTGGTCTAGTTATGACAACCATATCTAACAGCATATCTTGTTTGTCTTACTGCTATCCCACTACTCGAACACTGTACTTTATGCAAGAAACTGTGCATAGATCAGCAAAATTGCGCTGAATTTCCTCTGGAATTCTAGAATACACAAGAATTCTCTCGTCCATCATGTCCATTGCGTCATAACATCGTCATAACGTGCCCGTTTGTATTGCAGTGAAAGGTCCTCTAAATTACTCCATAGATGGCGCTGTCAACATTTTAGTACATGTTTTTAGGAAACCGTGCCTTGGGTCAGATGACCTATTGCCATGACGTGGCGTCCGTCGTCTTTCGTCGTCCGTCTACATTTTTATCTTTAAAAAAGTTTACTGGAAACTTTCGGAAATTTTGCACAAAAATGCCTAAAAATATATATCAACGGGAAGATATTTTTAGTTTTTTTATTTTCGCAAGTTTTAGGGTCGGCGATTTTTTTTTCTTTTTATCCCAAATTAAGCCAGTTTTTCGCCATTGAAAAACTTTTTTGGACTTTCTCCCAACTATTCCTTTATAATGGGAGCTGTATGGAGCTCCTAGAACACTTCAAGATTAAAGGGAAATCTATATTGTGGTTTCATTGGTGACCTTTGACTTTCGATGACCTTGGAAGGTCAAAGCGGTTTTTTTGGTCAAAAAAACGAAAGAAAAACTGTTCGGACAGTTCTGAGATTTTTGTTTAAAAAAAATTCCCTTACCTTTGTAATGTACGTGTACCGGTATACAAGTTTTGTTGCTCTTGAATCGCCAGTCTGCCCGTGACGGCCATTTTGATTTTGAAGGGCCGGTAAATCTATTGCCCCACAAATCGCGTTACTATCCATTTTGGGCCACTTCTAAGCAAAAACCCTCTGGAAAAAATGGACTAATTTTTGTCACCTTTCTTCCTTCACTATGGAGGCTATCGCATCTGCTGCACTCCTAGAAAGCTTGAAGATAGGACTCAGTTTTTGGCAATTTCAAATGGGATGTCATTCATATAATGGCGATTTGTGTGGTTACTCGAGTGCCTTGAATTCCCGGGCCGTTATTTTTTTCGAAAGCCCAAAATGGCATGATATGCACAAATTAGCTTCTGGGGCCAAACCAATTGTACATAAACCTCACGATTGTAATATAATATTATAGGAAGTATCATTTGGATCATATTTTGGTGACCTTGACCTAGGATGACCTTGAGTGGTAGGCCTAACTGTCGAGCTTACATTTGAAATATTATTGTAAATTGACCGTTGCATACAGAATGCTTGTAGGTGACGCTTAGGTTTGTATTATGAGCATAGGCAGTCACATGAGTTGGTTCTTTTCGAAATCTTGAATTTGACCTTTAGTGAATTAGATATGTCAAAGCGGCAATCTTACTGAAAAAAATTCATGTTTAACACTGTACATCACTCCGGTGACCTTTCTTAGCTTTCGGGCTATTTTTTATATTTTTGCAATTTTTTTTTTTTATAACGGTGGCCGATTTGAAAAAAAAAACCCAGCCCGTTCTGGACTTTTGAATTTCCAGACATCTCCTCCTCGGAGACCGTTTCATGAAATTTTGTGTCTTTGAAACTTTGTATGTTGATATCATGGGATAGTTCCCACAAACTACTCTTCTGGTGACTTTGAAACCCCAAAATGTCCATTCAGCTGAAGAATTCTTGGGCTCAATTTACCATTGTGTTGTAACCTATCTTAGCCTTTAGTATATTTTTTGTCGTAAAATGTTCGCCATGTTGAAAAAAAAAAAGTAAAAACAAAAATCCTCATTAATGTGTGTGTGTGGTGTGGGGGGGGGGGGGGTGAGGGGGGGATAACCTGTTGAAAACTTGCTCGATTTCGAGACCACATCCCGCCTCGTAATCATACTGCCGAATGCTGGAGATCGATTCCGCGCCTAAGTTAACTGCATTGGGAAGAAGCCAAGGTCTATGCACTGAGCTATACGGCCACTAGGTCATCGGACCTTAGGTCGGTAACCTGAAATCAAAACAGAATACATCCCTCCAGAATTATTTCCGGCATTTTTGTTTAAAATTCCGATCGTAAACAAGTTATCAGACATACATGTAAGGTCGGTATGAAATGGTTTTATCAGAAGATCTGCCATGTATTGATTCCTTTAGGCTCAAAATACAAATCTAAGGGTAATATCTGCAGTCGTCAAATTACATATTTCAGTCCGGACGTGATGACCTAGAGCTTCTCCACTCAAGGTCATCTGAGGTCAAGTTCAAGTTCAATATATTTTGAAAGTAAAAATTTGACAAACACCGGATAATGGACGCAACGCCATGCCAATACGTTATCGGACCAAAAGGTCGGTAACGTAAGGTAACATGTATACTGACCACGGAATAACAGCGGTGACCCAATCAAACACGATGTCGTTGTTGACTTGAAGGACAAGTTGCATTATAAATGAAACCCGCGTTATGATATTGGCACTGTCACACCAACATCAACTTCGAGACAGATTCGTCCATGGGCCTAACTCGGTTTCACTATATAGATGACTCTGACCTGTCGCATATAACGAGAGGAAATTTTCTTTAAATTCGATCTTTTCTTGAGTTTGTACAGATTGGATGTTGAGTCTGGTGTTTAAATAGTTGAAATCAGCAAGTATATTTATCTGTTCACAGTTCACAGTTTTGTTTTCCCTTTTGCTGTATCCAAACAAATCAATTTAATTTTATGTGTATTTTGTTTTGCAGCATCAGTTTTAGGGGAGGGGGTTGAATTACTGGATCCTGATGCCCCCAATCTAGATTCATCACTCATTATATATATATAGCGTGCCCATTCACTCTGATGCGATTCACATTAATGCCATCTCAGGGGAGATCGTCAGAATGGTAGGCAGGATCACGTCACCGCCGACGTCGCTCGGGACATTTAAATGGAGCCCGTGTCGCAATGTGAGACGCGTGGGAGGACTACATTAGTATCAGGTTCTAGTAACTGATGACTTTCTCGGTTAAAAGTCTTTAATACCTCACACTCGGCACGTATGGGTGTACGTCTATATTCAGACGGGTCGTGCTGGTGTGGGAGGCAAGGAGGATATTATGTTATGAATCTATCAAGTGAGAAAAATACCTTTTCATGTATTTACGTAATACATGCATATTTTTTTTCCATATGGTTTCGCGAATGAAAGTAATTTCTGTGGTTATTTCATCATTTTATTGCACATACTTTCATCAAGTGTACAGATACATGACAAGTTGATTACTTGAGTTTCGTGCCCCCGATACATTTGCGTAGCTATCCACCGACGCACATAGATAATTACTTATATACTAAATGACCATGAGAGACCTTAGGTTATCACTTGACATTGTACATCATATAATGTGTAATCATGTCTTCAAGCTTACACACCGTCACTATGGCAACATAGTTCACCTGTACAGAAGCCCATATCAATTATGATCTGACAATTAGCTAGAATTGACATGCTACAATGCATCTTTCTTGACAGAGGAACATTCGCACATCACATTTGCACCTGTCGTGGTTGGCACGTACGTATATTGTAATTCAGATCGTTGCTAAAATGAGTTTCATTACACATTGTGTATCTATAGTGTACGCCCGAACGATGTGATATCATTATACAAACATATACTTGTATATATATTCGATTATACTCAGATATGCAACGATGTTTCTGTTTTGCGAAATATGTACATTTAAAAAAATGCAATATTGACGAATTATATCAGAACCAGGTACTGTGCACAAAGCTACTTGAATTAATGTTCAATAATATTTCACAGCATTTGTTCAGATAACATTTGGTATATCACCTTCAGAACGAACCTGGACCATGTAGGCATACCACCTCTGTGACAGTTGCTTGGTAAATTAATCGATACCACTACAATAAACTAGACAAGCACCATATTGTGGTCCAATGATAATAACATTGACGTGTTTATTGATTAATCTCCGTACCTAGGTTAAACCTAAGGACGGACACTGACCGCTTGTCCCACTTCTTGATGTATCTTGGGCGAGCGATTTCCATGCAATGTACATAATACTGATGAGAAATGAACGGATTGAACGGGTCATACACTGACATGTGAACGATTGTGCAGGTTATCACCTCAGCTCGCGATACTGTCCTTACCAATAATGCTCACGTCCAATACGAAATGACGACAATCATGTTCCAAGTGTTATTGCACGAACTGCCATTTGCATGGCGTAATGCCAAGGATTGCAGAAAATGCTGAACACTCCAATGCTGTTGATTTTTTTTCACAGATTACCAACAAAACTGCGCACCACATAGGCCTACTTGAAAACATAACCTGATTAAAACTCTCTGCTACTCTATATGCACTTCATTTTGTTATAAATACTTGTGACAAAAAAATGATAAAGATATGTAATCGACAAGTCATAAATATAATATACACCTGGAGGTTTGACAGATGCACACAAATTCAATTCACACAGACACATGTATCAGTCTCACACTGAAAGCACTGTTGTGAACAGGACCGTGGATGGCCGGATGATCGAGGGTCGCAAATACATTGTTTGACATGGTCCGTGTACTGTTCTAGACCGCAAGGGCCGGGCACAAGTCTCCTGGTGTCTCCAGAAGCCGAGTGTGGATCCTAGGTATCCAGAAGCCGGGTGAGGTGCCGGTGCGAATGGCAGGCCCTCAGAGGCCCGGGCCAGTCTTACCGTTCTCGTGGTGACTTCAGAGGCCGGACGAGAGCCTTGTGGTGTTTTCAGCGGTCTGGGAGAGTTTCATGGTTATGGGGGCCTGTCCGCGGCGGTCTGTCACGTCGACAGGATCCACTCGCTGACTCGTCTCTCCCTGAACTTCTTGTTGACGGTGGTCTCGATGCCGTGGCGCTGGAGCATGTCGTTGAGCTGTTCCATGGGATCCGGACCTGGGACGTCGTCCTCATGGTCCTGTTCAGCCACTGTCTTGGGAATGACTATCCACTGGTCGTCCGTGTACTTGTGGATCTCCTTGATCCCACAACGCTTGTCTTGCTTGGGTTCCATCAGCCTCCGGAATAGTCGCATCATGCGCGGGGAGAATTTCTGCCACTGAGATGGGAGTTTCGTTGTTTTGCGCTTCTGCCATTGTATGAACTCAGAAAAGAACGAGTCTTTATTATTGGCCAGTTCCCAGGGAAAGTTGCCCGTGAGCATACAGAAGAGAAGTACGGCGAATGCCCAAACGTCAGCAGAGGTCTCCACCGTGTACCGCTCGCCCTTGAGGGCCTCACAGATCTCGGGAGGCGTGTATGGGATACCACCACTAACCTTCCGCACCAAAGTTCCCGCCTTCTTCGTCATACCGAAGTCCATCAGCTTCACCCGCGTGAACTTTTCGTCGAACAAAAGGATGTTCTCTGGCTTGATATCCCTGTGAACCAAGTTCTTGCTGTGCATGAATTCTAAGGCCGATGCTACGCTTTTGGCCACGGATTTTGCGTGGTTCTCCGGCAAGCCAACTTGCGGGGTGATAGCCTCGAAAAGGTCGCCCATGGGTGCTTGTTCTTGCGCGAAAACGTACGACGTCGGGGTCTCGAAGGCAACGTCGTAGGTGTTAACGATGGCACGATGTGGTGACAAGTAATAACTGTAGTTGAACTCACGCAGGAAGTCTTTGAGCTTTGTGGAAGATTTAGGCAGGACTTTGAGCGCGACTTCTGTCCCGGTTTTGCGGCACTTTGCAAGGAGAACTTTGCCATACGTGCCGCTGCCGAGGTCCTGTATGACCGAGTAGTGGTCGGTCAGGTCCTGCTGATACAGGTTCTCGGAGATGCTGCTCCGGGGCGAACAGTCTGGGTGCATGGTGTCGGCTGTTCTGGAGCGCCGGACTCGTCTATCCATGGAGCTTGAGATCAACGGGTCTTGGGACAAGTCTTTTGAGAGGTGGCGGCAGCTCTAGACGACCACCGACCTGTCTCTGAACCTAAGTCAGTCTGCCTGACTCCACCTCACAAATACATCACCATCTGGCCGCCAGTCTAGACACCACAGACTTACAGTCCATGATCACACCAGACCTTTATCGATCTGTATCCCACAGTCCCCTCCTCGGCTCGTCCGACAATTAATCACACGAAAATCTGCCAGTCTCACTGTCCGTGGTATATTTATTCCTATAACATTTGCATAATATTTCGCAGGAGTGTTGAGCTATATTTTATCGAGTGTTTGCAAACTTTGTGTGCCCTGGTACCGTCCGATGTCGTCTCAAGTGCTGTGGACGTCTCGACTAGTTACAGCGCTACCATGTATCGACGGCTTTTATACGGTGTTTACATGGGGAGGGATATCCCTGGGCCGCTGTGTGACGTTCCCTCAGGGCTATGACGCCAGTGCCGGGGATGTCATTTGCTATATTTAGCGGGGCCGGTGGCGCTTGGAGGCCGAGGGATGCTGTCGCCGGCTCGCTCGCCCGTGATCTGCCTGGTGACGCCCGTCTTCCGTGGCTCCCCGCCCTGCAACGACAACGACAGAATGGCCGCTAAGTGGAATCGCTCACAGACATGAAAGGTCGGTTTTGTTATGGCATCCAGTGAGGGTGGCGGAGGGGGATCGGGAAGAAGGGGGATCGGGGGTATATGGGTTATGGACGAAGTAAAAGGGAGATTCCCCGTACAGAACAGAGGGGTGGAGGATTTCAGGATTTCACATGTTACGTCCACAAAATCGCGGCCGCCTATAACTCGAGAAGGAGCTGCATACTGGCAAGGGAGACAGAGACGGAGACAGTCTAGCATTACCAAAGGCCATATCGAGGAGAGCATAAAATGTTGCTGCATGCGACCGTGAAATGAAGCCAATGACGTCATAGATGTTCTTTAAATTTCCCTAGGCCTACTTCAAAGGGACTGGATTTTAGAAGACTTCAGTTCCAATTTTACATTTGTCGCTTATAATAGCTGAAGAGAAATCTCTAGGTGTGCATGTAGGAGCATATTAGGACTTCATCGCTTTCGAATGGCTATGATAAGAGTCCGAAATAACGAACAGCACAAAATATATATTTACCGCCCCATACATAATGGCAATCAATATCTATCTAAAGGAGCCGTTGGCGCTGATGTTATGTGAAACCCTTATCCTCATATATTCGATGCAACCAGAACCCATGGGATACAATATGGTTATATTTAGAACATGTATGAATATGGAAGAGAATTCCTCGGTATGAACTAACATCGGCATTGAACACATTGATGACGTTAGTATCAAGCCCCACGTTATTCGGTGTTCAAATCCAGTCCCTCGCATGCATTGGACATTATCTCGATAGCTGTGTTCAGAATCGATGGAGACACTTCTGGTGCCAAGGTTCTAGGTTTGTTATTATTCTATTTATTGGTTTTTGGTCCACAGCTGGCCGTCTGCAGTTGGTGTGTCCAAGTGGACGGGCGTATAGTGTACAGTAGGTCAATGTAGCTGTGGTACGTGTATTACTATTAGGAACAATCTCCAATGAATTAATTGCGTTTAGTGATTCATTCCCGTGGTTCATGCTGAGATTTTAGCAAGTTCATGTAGCTTGCCACACAACAAGGAACAGCAAATGACTAGCGTTGATGTGCTGAGATGACTTTCATTGTGTACTGTTCAGTAGATTGCCTAATATATTCATTACCAAATGGCCGGCCAAGAGACTGTATTGAAGCCATCACTAGTTCACAGCTATAGTCCTATCGAATATGTCTGCACAAAACCTGGTTGACCTTCAATGAACATAGAGTAACTACAGCAGCACACAATACGATGCATTCCACGTCATGTGTCCGAGAGTCACCGAAGTTGCGCACAATAGCCATCAGGTCAAAGGGATGTGAGAACATTGCAAGCCATCTGCTCCAGCCACGCATCAGACAAGTTACAAACATCTAACACGTCTGGAAGCATGCTGATATCCTATCAATCAATGCACTTGACTCATACATTGAACCCACAAAAGTCACTGACTGATATTCCAGTGTTATTCAACACACGGGGTGAAAACAATGCCACATTAATTAGGATTCACTGTCAAACATTAATGTATAAATTGGCCTATCAATAACAATATGTGTAGCCAAAATCAATGAATTAGTTTGTAAGACGCATTTCCCTATTAACTGTACCAGTGGACCTGGTTCAAATGACGAAACCCAAATCGTAAAATAGTACACAGTGACTAGACAACGGAAATTATACGGGGTGCCGTGGAGCGCTATAGATGCCTTGGATGTATTCCTTTCTACCGAGCCACGAGCCGTCTTCAATTACCCAGTCATTTCATCAGCACCCTCCCACAAATTGTCAGGATGAACCGAACGAAATCTAATAACCTGCACGGATCAGTCTGTGTGAGAGTTTGGTAAAGAGCCATGTCTAGATGATAAAATCTTGCTTTTACGTGCGTCAAGGGCCATTCAAGGTCATCTTGGACGGCCCAAGATCCACGTGTCCCGCCATTTGTCACCATAGAAACTGACCTGACGTCACCAATTTATCACGAACACAGCTGGTTACATATACACATGCTGATTGATAATTACAGGTAATTAATAGTATTTATATGTGAGAAATAATTAATTGACGGTAGCGGTGTGGTGTTGGACGTGTGACCGGGCACCGGGCAGTGATGGACCAGGCCGACCACCCCGGAGCCACCTGCTCTAACAGTTACTAAGCAACAAAAACTGTTACGTCATGCGTAAAGGTCGAACAGCCCGCTAGGAAAACAACACTCGTGTAAACAAATTATCGGCTTTGTTTAGCAATGATTATTAACTATTCAAAATATTGACACACTGTTGTGTTGAGGGTGTTAATTATCGATAACGGGCTCTATATGACAACGTGTAATGGAGGTCAATGTATGTACGTGTCACCCATGTTGGTGCGTCACAATGGATGTCACAAATGACAGAATGTACCTTTGTTTATTCGCCCATTCATTATAAATCAAAACTTAGCATTCAACCGTCACATAATACAGGATCTACACACAATTGTAGGGAAAAAAAACAATTCTATACAATATACAATGTATATACTAAATGGAAAACAAATATGGCCGTAAGTTTGTTCACAGCTCGAATTAACACGGCTGTAAATTAGTTACACGATCTAGACAGTAAATTGTCGGTATAGATATCTTAAAATTGCATATAGTGTTTACAATTTTAATGGTGTTAATTAGCCACCATAATTGTACCTATCGAAGAAAGGAGCTGAGGGCCTCTATGCCTTGATTCTGGATGTAATGTTGGCTGCGGCGAAATTCGCTCGACGTATGAAGCATTTGGAGAAGTCCATGAATACAGTTTTAATGAACAAATATAGAGTTAAGCAGGGTAACTGAAATTGCAAATGCGTACTCACGTATACCGCAAAATATCCAGAGAAATGATCGCAAGCTGATCAGCTGATGTATACGTACATGTATTTGAATATGGAGGATGTATCTACCTATATATACACTCTGATGTGATCAATGATAAAATGATACTGGGGAACATATTTGTGCATCGATCCCCGTCTGTCGCCATATGTCGCCAATGCGTGCTATTTAATTGTAAACACCGGTCGACGCGGCATGTGTATCGTAGAGCCAGCCCATGAGCACAATCAGTGCAACATGCTTTCATGAACGAAAACGATTTTTCGCAACATTCACATTGGTAAAAGTAAAACACCAAAATAACTAGTTATGAACCACCGAGGGATCGGAAGGATTTAATTGTTCACAATTATCGGGTGTTATCTATTTGCAGTCCCACATTCGTTGCTCGAACGAAATGAAATCTTCAAAATCCAATATAGAGTGGAGATAAAGATTCGAAATTGATGAAATCAATAATCCGTTGAAATCTGAAGCGGTTTTCTCTCTCATACCAGAGCCCCTGGATGTCTGAGCACAAAGATGTCACCAATCTACGCCTCGTGACGTCATTTACCACGTGCGATCACCCAGTGCAAATTCCCAGGCCCCCCCCCCCCCTAATTTTTCTCTCTGGACTCCTTCCCAAAGTACATTTCTACGGAAGCGTTAATTGATCATCCACTTAACCACATAATTTTTCACGACCTGGCGTGTTCAGTATCACAATAAGACGTCTTGTCATGTTAAATATCATGGCATGCTGTCATGTTATGAAAACCTCCTAAATTATAATGACAAAGAGACATACTGTGAAAATTTATCACGACAAGACGTCTTATCATGAAAAATATAACGATATGATGTCTTACTCTGAAATTTTTTAACCACAAGACGTCTTAATATGAAAAACTATCACAATAACAAGTCTTACTGTGAAACAACATGATGACAAGACATCTTAACGTGAAACAATATAACGATATTTATGCTGACTTACCATTATATTTAACACGATAAAACGTCTTCTTATGATAAATTTCACGGTAAGACATGTTGACATGATATTTTTTCACGGTAAGATGTATTGTTGTGATAATTTCCATGATCACACGTCTTGTCAAGATGATTTTCCTACTTCTCACAACATGACAACTTGCCATGATATTTATCACGATAAGACAACTTACTGTGATACTCAACACGACAGGTCGTGAAAAATTATGTGGTTAAGTGGATGATCAATTAACGCTTCCATACATTTCTCCATGAACCTTGCCAGAGTAAAACCGGTGATAATTCAACCCCGTGCGTTCTCTCCTACATCGTGCGAGCCTAGACGATAATTACTTATGTGACCTGTTAATCATGGAAGATTTCGGGCCCCTTGAGAGATTATCATAGCACATAATTGGTGCAAACTGTAGAGGTTCAAAAAGGGTCACCATGGCTTCACCCGCACGGCTTATGTCATCAACCAAACTGATTAAGTCAAGAATGGAGAGGATTCGACATACAAAAATGTCCACGATGTACTCCATGGAGCAATATTTCACAAAGATATAAGGCCCAACAATATTTCAATGGTATCAAAATATTGGATAAGTGTCAATTTTGAGGAACTATCAAATATCAGGTTCTGTATTGGAACTATCGCGTATTGTTGTGTTCTATATGGGGGATGTACCTCTGGAGTATACATATCACCTCCGCCAACAGACGAGTCACTCCTTGTCGTTTCAACACGACACTGCCAGCCATTTCCGGCTTTGGACTGACGTGGGAGGATTTAAATAGTAAATTGGATGAATTAAACTGGTAGCCCGGTGTATAATTTCAGGGCATGGTGGGGCTACTCTCGTATTATTGCACCGCGGAAGACTGCAATGTGAGTAAGTCTGACTCAGGGTCCGTCCATATTCATTACACGACCCCTCGCTGTGATCAAGGCTCAGTGGGACGACAAGAAAAGGGAAAATTTTAAGTTTATTGTCAGAGATATGGGGGGATAGGAAGTGATCATTGTGCGACAATTGCTGATGAGACATTGATCTTCCAGTGAGGGTTCACGTATAAGACTCGAGTCTATATTTAGCCTGGCCTGTTGAGGACAGCGCCTACACAGTTCTGTAAGTTCGATTGTGTTCCCTCTTCAATGACAGCACAAAAACATGAGACGAATGCGGCAGTCTGTAATATCCGTCCTAGGAACTGTGTAACGGTTATCTTAGAGCATCCTCCCTTATATCCTTAGAACAAGGAACAAGTGCCCTTAGAACCAACTATTCAGGCGCGCTATCGGTAAGGGAGGATCGATTTCACACCCATACATCGAAACACAGCAAAGACACGACCACGTCCAGCACCAAGAAACTCGCTGACTAGAACCTATATTTAATAATGCAGCGCACTTGGGCCTGTATATTTTTACTACATGGGAAGACAGATGTATGCCTGCACCATGGAACATATTGATCGCCACTTCAGTTCCATCTCCTTGGGCCAACGCCAGTATTGAAAGGTCAAGCATATACAAGACCGTTGGAAACTGTGGAACAACCTTCAATAATAAACAAACCACCCTAACCAACTTTCTGGGAACAGTTCGAGGGATCCAAGAAGTATGATCTCACCACTCACGCATGTACGATAAAAAACAGCTGCAATTCCTCTTTGAGAGCATGTTCGAGGGAATTACAATGCATAGGCATACATTATAGGCCTATAAATGTAATATCATTGGCCTAGATACACATAGCCTCTGTTCAGGCCTACATGTCCGTCAGCTTGGTGTAAGATCTCAAATTTTGTTTGATAGGTAGGTCTTTCACAAGTAGAAAGTAACATTCATGCATGGAACTACAGTTCCTGACATTTCTATATGCTTACTAGTTACTACATGCATGTTATATTGTAATTGACTATGCATCTGGTACAACTAAATGTCGGTGACCTATTGGGCCTACTCATTAGCAATGTCATGTTCATTCATTTCATTCAATGAAAAAAGAAAGAAGAAAAACGTTTACACCCAGCAGAAAATTATATCTTGGAATTTTTATCACAGTTTTTCAACTGTCAGTTTGTGAATTTAACAGTGCGAATAAACAATGACACCATTATCGGCAATAGGTGGTAGCATAAAGTCATTACAAATTGTAAAATTAATAGGGTCTATGATAGGCATAATGTGCCTACAATGTACATTTCCGTGAATATCAAGTCCATTATATATAAAATATTAATGGATATGATAGATATGATTCGATCTAGGGCCTATATGGATTATAGGGCCTAAAAGGGTAGGCCTACATTTCCTTGAATGTCATGGATCCTGATTTAGACACATACCACGATTCTGTTGTCACAGGGAAAAATTTCTAGTATTTATTTCCCGTGAAGTTGTTGTATTTCCTTGCACATTGGTCCATAAACAGCCGTGTTGGCGGAGGGTGATGCCTTAAGGATGAGATTAATTGTGTTGTGATCAATTTGACGCCATCTCCTCCCATTCTGTTTACAACACGTGGTGTGTTCCAACTAAGTGACGCGTGCCAATGGTAAGTTCTTGCAACTAAGGTTTTTTTTCTGCAGAGATGAACTACTCCAAGGTTACTGCCATGGACTTATACTCATTTCAAAATTCTGAAGAAAAAAAAGTTTCAAGCGAGACTGTAACGTGCGTAGCGTCACGTAACGTAGATCTAATCCCTCGCCTGTCGTACCCTCTGGAACGACGGAGAGCAGCGTACCGAGGGGGTTATTATATGGTTTGATCCTGTCGGGGGGGGGGGGGGGCAGTTTATACAGTATTCGAAAAAATCCTGTAATCCGTTGATTTGACGTACGAGATACGAATGGGTCACACCCAGACCGTCAACTCGGAAAAAGGAGTTTATAATCCTTCCCGGTCGACTCACTCATGTCAATTTACTCCCGTAAACCTTGATAGATTGCGGCCCAAGTATCATACGCTGCGCTTTATTACTACTCACCCACTAAATGAATGCCATTTTATCCGTATTGAATCCTTATTGAATATAGAGGAAAGCGTAGGATATGATACTTGGGCCAGTATGGCTTGCGTAGAAAAATGCACTACTTATCAGGGTTTTTTTTATATTGGGGGAGGGGAAAGAGGGAAGAGTTACCTTATTCTTCAACATTCCCAGGTGAAAGTACAGTTGTGTTTTCCAGTGTTTTTCTGCACGTTGGGGTTATCGCAGAAACAGCGACAGAAACCACTGCGAGTGATATGTCTGAGTGTTTGCTTTGGTTTCCCACGACCAGTTACCTCCGAGCATATTTCTGTGACTGCCAATGTCTGGTGGAAGCATGATGTACGCCAAGAAGTTAGGGGCTACCGGTCAGTTGGTTCAGTTGTATGTGGATAAGCAGCTGCTGGCAAAAGACCCTCTACTGTAAGCTATGACTCCTCTGTCGATCTCCAGACCGGGAACCACCAACACTCACCAGCCCTCCAGCTAACCGTGGGTATTTTAGGATGGGTTATACAATTATGTACGTCTGGAGAATCACTACTAACCATTAACAACAAGTCAAGGGAAATTTCTGATGAGCAGGGAATCTGTACTGTGCAGGTTTTTTTGCCATTCACACTCATCTTCAAATTTTTTTTGATCAGAACAGCCTTATGGTTTGTTTTTTTGGTAAAACCCCTTAAAGGCCTTCCATTTATGCTGTGGGGTTGTCGAGAAAAGCGGTCTTGAAATGGCATGGAATTAAATGACTTGACATGACTGAAATGTCATGTGACCCGCGTGACGTCCTAATTAATAACTGGAATTAATTTCCCTAATGTAGCATTTCTTGAATTACTTGCAGGTCGATCATGATAAGCAGACATCATGAAATGCCAAGGCATCCAAATATATACCTTCATGAGCAGTGATTCAAATTCATCAGCATGGATCAATTAACGTAACAAAGACATTAATTTGGTGTCTAGAGAGAAAGAGGTTACCGTTAATAGATCAAAGCGATCTGATGTTCTGACCGTCTTTATTGTAAAAACAAACTATGTGTAGATCTATGATGTTAAAATACAGTTCTAAAAATTATTTCGTATGAGGTATGATGCCTAGGACGAAGCGATACTATGTTTCCGGGCCATTTATTCATGTGCATTTTATATTTATTCATGTACATTTTATAGAAGTTTCTGATTTTATACATGCGCTGCGGTGTCAATACATATTCAGTATATCGATCTCGGACACGTTCAGCAGAGGCAAATCCCACACGGTATCGACCTGTAGTGTCACTCGGGCGACTGAACATCCATGCGTCAATACCAACATTTATTATTTACACGTGCAATGATTATATATGCCAGTATTATCCTAATCTGATTAAATTATATAAGAGCGATTATCACTTGGAACAAATGGTATTAGTATGTATGTAATTATTACAAAGTGTGATTATTATTCGGAACATACGGCAATTCGTATATATAGGCCCTACCTACCTGATTTTTTGATGATCAAACAGCAAATCCGCGTAACGTAGGCCTGGTCACTTCACTTCTAATCTCATCTACGAAACTTATCGAATACCGATGGAATTCTACATGTACGTGCGAAAAGTGTGTATAATCCTCAACTAATGTGACATTCCGAGTAGGCTGAATAGAGTCATGGTCTACACGTACAATGTGTTAGAACTGTACACTTCCCCGTCGTGTGGTGTAGACTGACTGAGCGGTTCTCACTATTGACTACACAAATACAAAAACTGCCTGCTGCATTGGTGTGCCAACAGATGGCTACATCCGCCCCAAACACCACGTCTCCCCACTGTCTATCCTCTGTCTGTATTTTGGAAAGCGCAGTCGGCTAGCCAGCTCCTTGAGAAGAACTTGTTGAGCTGCAGCCAAGAAAACTGCTTTTCCAGTAACGAACAAGGAGGAAAACTCTAATGCCACTGCAAGAACGAGAGAGGAAAAAAATCGCAGAGTAGTGTTCCAGCTAAATCAAGTCAATATTCTTGTGCATGGGTAAGAGATTGTTGTTACAAGACTCACACTAGCCCTCTCCCCCATCCGTCCTTATCCATTCCCATACTCCCGCTTGTTTCTCCCCATCCTCTCAGTTCTGGGAAGCCCGAGTCTGCCAGTCAGGAGGGATGCTGACCAAAATGTCAGAACCTCGGCCGCGGGTTTCCCCTTGGCCCCTGGGAGAAGGCTCTGGCTGGAATCAATCAAACAACTGACGTCTTGCCGCACGAGATCCCCATAATACTGCTGAGAATCAACCACAGTCGGTACCTAAGCGATGTGGTGGCAAGGAGGCTCTCCAACTTATTCCGAGGGATTTAACTAATATTTTTAGAGTAGCCTACGCCGTATTTTTAGACTCGTCTACAGTGTGGAATCAATAAAGAAAGTTGCCTCTTCCAGTGCAATTCTATTTGCAATGATGTTTTATAGATTCAAGAATTGTGATGATGCTAAACTCAATTTCGAAGTTTTACCCATAAATCCTTCCGAAGAGAAGGAAAGCGGATTGTGCTTATATCACGGAAGATTTTGCAATAAGCACAATACGACCCGTAAAATTACGATCAATCTTCGTAATGACCACATGCACATAAATTACATGGGTAAATTACACGAATTACATGGGGAAAACCTATGTGAAAGTGCAAATTATGCAATACTCTGCAGTTTAATTTGTTCGATAGCATCAATTAAACTATTGATAATTTTACCACATATTTATCATTTTTTTTCAAAAAAATTCTGTGAATGCATATGTATAGAATTATTGCTATTAATAGTTGACGTCTCAAGTAAGTATATGATGAGGGAATGTATGTATCCAACACCTCTAATGACCCCCTGACGCCCCATGAAGCTGTCTCTTAAACGGTTGGCGTCACGGTGTTCACACCACGGAACAAAGCCGAATTTCAGAGAAAAGCCTTGCTGCTGCAATACTTCCATGAAAGGCTTGGCCGTGTTACTGGGAAATGTCATAGGGTCCTGGATATCGATCGATCGCGGGTGTCATTCACTGTTCGGTCTGTCCATGGGGACAATCTGAGATAGACCACAGGAATAGACACACCCTGATCGTGGCTCCACACCGAATTCGTGCGGCGTCAACAACATATATACACTGATTAGTTTCGTTATATATAAAATGTTGAAACGGGAATTCGTACGCAGTGTCCTGTAAATCGGTCATTGTACACGTAATGCCGCTCAAATTCCAGTCACCTTGTAGTTTTTGGAACTATAATTATGCCTAAAATAAATGTCAGTAGTTTTTGGCAGGCTATGGACTATCGTTCTCCATATATGGGCAGACACAATATGACCGTAGCCCAAAGAATCTGAGTGTTTTTGAGAAACCTTACCAATAAAGTTCGTACGAAAGGCAGAAACTAATGTCTGGTTCATGTAGGTCACTGTGCCATGCTGTCAGAGAACGAGGGTTGATACTCCGCCAGTGTATGACTAGTCCTGTTGTCGTACATGTAACCCTGAGTCACATCACGGTATGAAGTGGCTTCCCTGACAGAAATTCAGCCAGTAGCAGTCAAGACATTCAACATATGGGGATTCATGTTACTAGAATTACTGCAGATTGAAAACTGTCGTAAGAGCTTACCAATTTACACCAAAATCACATGTTAGCTCCGAATGATGTGACAATACATCGCTTAGTTTCAAATTTCGAAGTACCTTCTCCATAGAAGTGTGGTCCCCGTGGAGTACACATGTACTTGGCTCTTATCCCTCCCGAGACTAAAAACACTATGACCTTCTTGACTTATCAAGCATCATGTTTGCTTCTTGAAAGCGAAGCCATACCTCAGGGGGCTTAATACCACCCATAATAGTTCAAAGGCATAGTGGTCGAATCATGTCACCAGAGTCAATAACATGGTTGTCTATTTTCAGGTCATCGCAGTAATCCCCATTCTACTGTGTACCTTTGGTTAGCGTCTTCATTTGTATCAAGATTATACCTGGTGGCTTTTATTATAATTTAAACAGAGGAGAAAGTGACCTTTTGGTCTTTCGACAATGTTGGCAATTTATTCGATTGAACATGACATATAACAGGATCACGAATGCCAAGGGTGCCAGGGGATCGCATATACAATCCGAATAAATCGAAGATGATCGCGTTATTGGCCAAATTGTTTGCCATCTGATTCACATTGTTACCAGACGGGTACAAACCTGAAGTTACGATACTGAGATTTGACGCCTACCCCGTATATGGTATCAAACTGTTGGACTGTCGCAGATGGCTTCGACCCTCTCGTCTGCCAATACAGATTCTACACGAATACCGCTGAGACTGCGAAACCACATGTACAATAATATCTCTTACTGATGAAAGTAGACAAATATTGAAAGCGAGTTTTGATATCATGCTTGTATTTGAAATCACATGACCGTATAAGTCGAATCACATGTATGTAAGTTCATCAGGTCTACGCTGTCAAACCTCCTCAAAACACCATAGCTTCTCAACTGTCCGATTGAGAATCAATCGAATAGGCGAAATGGCTATGCCAAGAATAGAGCCAGATACAATATATATGTGGTCACGTACATATATATATATCCGATATAGTTGCCCATTATAAGCATAGATCTATAACACCACATATGCACAATATTTGAACTAACAATGGCTGTCATCCCGAGGAGGTCATCCCGAGACATCCGTGAATACACTATTTACAAACTTGATAGATACCAGTTCTGTAATTATAACATACATCGTATTAACAAACGAATGTATGTGTCTTTCAATTCAATTCAAATTTGTTATGGAAATGTTATTATGTGTGCAGACTATCATGAATATTTAGTAGTCAGGGAGCCAATATTTCACTTCAATCGGCATAATATGCATGCATTCTTGACACTAGTCAAATATATAAAAGAATCACGGCGTCGCATATAATAATGTCCACAATTTGCGTCGTCACCTTCGTGCTGTGAATGATTTTGGGGTGGGAGAGAGAGTGACTTCAAATAGTCACGTTGGCCTAGAGCCCAAGTCCAAGGAGTTCCGACCCCCGGACAGAGGATATAATATCCCCCTCGGGCTGTTTGCCCCGTGTGACAGCTCGTCGTCTATAAAGAGAAACCCAATATTTGTCAGCTGGACCGAAATACTGTCCGTGGGTCCGACAGCTATCCCAAAATAGCAATCCGATCGTTGCTGGACGAGCTGGAATGGATATCAATGCACTGATCAGCTCTCAGTGTTTGGTCACGAAGCAGAAAAGAGCAATTTGTCATGGAAATGAAGTCGCGTGTGTGAGAGTCACGCGGGGTGGGGAAGATCCATGACAGCTCGGTACAAGGCGGCCAGATCGATACCAATATATCCGGGACATAGTTCAATGTCTGTCGACGTCTGTGGAGGCGTAGTCTTGGTACAGGCGGTTACGTGTCAATCGTCCTCGAGTTATATTTGTCCGACAGAATGCTGTACGTGGTGTGGGGGTCAAATTGATTTCATATATTCTTTGTTTGGCAATAATGACATGAACACACAAGGGTAGGAATACTGCTGTAAAATGTCGAAATTTGTTAAAGGTTCACACAGGAAAATTGAGTCACATCAGGAGTATATTGGTACCGGTATCTAGTTTGGTGTTTTGCTTTGCCTTGAGGTTTCCAATACAAGGCTATCGAAGTGAAAGAGAACAATGGGGCTTTGAATAATTGGGTTTGTATAAACCACATGTTCATAACGAGAGAGAATGTTTGGCTTTAACACATGAAACTAGAACTTATGCCTACGAAAAACTAACTAGGTTAATTGCTCACAGATATTTTATTTATTCAGAAAGCTCATAAAGATGTGAAGCAATTTAGGCATAGTTCGCGAAGCTCTTACGTAAATCAAATAAAATTCATTATAGTTCGTGAGGTAATCAGATATTTTTCTGCGCACTCTGCACCTTTTTATCGTCGTTTCAGTACTGGTGTGAGATTATTGCACGTTTATGCATATCTTGGTGGATTTCATTATTTTTTCATTCATTTGAACAACTCAGAAATGATCCACAGACGTCTGTACGTTGCCAAATATATATCGGCATCATGAGGAACGTCAATGAAAATTGCGCGGTCGTATTCAATATAAGTTTCTAAGAAACACCAGTTAATACACGCCATTTAAGAGCCACCCACATGATCAGGCCCTGCACGACATGCGTGCTTTCCTTGCAAAAGCTAATATAAATGTACCTCGATCTACCGGGGTTTTTTTAATTGGAAAGGTAAATCTAGATCGTGTCAATATAATTTAACTATATGAACCAATTTTGTGAACAAGTGGATATTTTTGTTAGTAAATTAAAGTTAAACTAAGGTTTAACTTAGGTAAATTAAACTAAGGGGATGGCGGTGTTATAGGGCCTATAGGTCTCCCAAATATTCAACCTTGAGCAGATAATACTGAGCACTGACTGGCCACGTTAAATCGACTGTAGTGTACATGGAAATAATGCAGTGCACTCGGTAAACCTTTCAACACGTTAAAGTTCCCGGTGTGAAAGCCCGAGTCCGCCCGAGTTCTCCAGGCTTGTAGCCCTTCCACATGACCAGCTGCACGAGGCTTCAGGTATTTTCAGCCGAGATTAACCGAGAACGATCAAATGAAGTCCGTTTGATCATGCCTAGTCAGTCTGGTACAGTAACTGTTAATGGATTAGACCAGGTTGTGGTATTACGGTGTATGCAGTTACTTTCTCCAGAACAAAGGACCAAAGTGCAGTCATAAATCACAAATGTTTATACATAATAATATAACTTCATTGATATTGGATGTCATACCTTCCAAATAACTAGGTTTATTACTCACATATATTCCATTTATTCAGACAGCCCATACGTGTAAAAATGTGAAACAATTTGCGCACAGTTCGTGAAGTTGGAGCTCTCACGCTTGGCAAACCAATTAAATTCTTTCACTATATATTTTTTTGTGAGGTAAATAATTATTTCTGCGCACTCTACATTTCATTAGTCGTTTCATTACTAATCTGTATGGTGCAATTACTGTCACGATTATTGCACGCTTATGCATATCTTGGTCTATTTTATTATATAATTCATTTGAACAACTCAGGAATGTCAGGTACGTCATACGTCAGGAACCTTACGCGCTCGTATTCAATATAAATATAAGTTTCTGAGAAACATCAGTTAATACACCATTTATGAGGAACCCACACGCACACGCCCTGCACGACATGCGTACTTGCCTTTCAAAAAGCAAAAAGTTTGCAGAACGGACAACATCCGGTAAATCGAGAGTTGGTTAATGTAGAAACAATGGGGAAGAAATCGGGACCTAAGAAGAACGCCGGTATGGACAAAATATACAAGAGCCGGTTTCGGCAGAGTACACTGTATTAAATACCTCGATTCTCCGTTTTGTTTTAAAATTGGATAGGTAAATCTGGATCGCATCTAGGCTATATAATTCAACTATATGAAGTGATATTGTGAACGAGTGGACATTTTTTGTTAGTAACGTTCTGACCGAGGCGATGGCGGTGATATAGGGACCTCAAGGTTCGCGTCAAACCTCCAAATATTCAACCTTGAGCAGAGAGCCTTGAGCCGATAATATAGAAGACTATCTGACCACGTTAATTAAATCGGCTCTAGTATACATGGGAAGATTGTAGTGCACTCGGTCATCCTTTCACCACGTACATGTACCTTCTCGGGCTTCCCCGTCTAAAGGCCCGAGTCCGCCCGACTTTACCAGGTATGTGTAGTCTTTCCATATCACCAGCTACACGAGGCTTCAGGTATTTTTAGCCTTAGCTGGGATTAACCGAGAACGATAAAATAAAAACCGTTTTATCATGTCTAACCAGCCTGGTACATTTATTGGATTAGATCAATTCATGGTATTGTCTGAAGTTACTTTCTCCAGAATGAAAGACCAAAGTGCAGTCATAAATCACACATCTGTATGTAAACACCACGGGAACAACTCTTTGATATTGGACGTCATATCTATTATGTGCAATTGTATGTGCAAGAAAAACGGAGAATTTGTGGATAAATGACACTTGTATCAATTGCAGTGTCATTTCTCTTTCCATACATAGATTACATACACAGGTGAAGGATGATAACGCCTCTTCATTAGCAGATGATTAGGTGAATCGTTAATTGTTTATTCTGCTCACCACACAGAGCGTAATTGGTTTGAGCTTTTTTTTTTTTACAAGAATACCTGTTTTAGCGATACGATGCATTACGACCACCATGTATCAGCAACTTGGTAGATGTGTGGTTATGGAGTAGTCTTGATACGGGATGGCACCATCAGAGACATGCATTCAGTTCAGGACATTAACCATGTTTTGTTGATATACCCACTCGTCACATTGGACCTGGACAATAAACTGCCACAAATACCCCCAATCACACACAGCCTGTTGGAAACTTATTATTCTATCTCAACCCATTATTCCACACAATGTCATGATACCACTCATTATTACCTAACGTAACACCACCGTCACCATGCCGAGTCATGGGTTATTCGTTGTTGTTCAAAATTACGGGAAGTAGCCTCGTTTCACGTTGATATATCTTTCTGAGATGGCCTTCGTGTACTGGCGGTGTGTGTCACGGGGACACAAGAGCCCCTCCGTCTCCACTTGCACTACCAAAGGCCGCTCTTCCGTCTACACCTCAAGGTCACTTGGTGTCCTCTTGCCTTCCCTCTCCCTCTAGCCAATGACACGGCAAGGCTTCTCAAGAGAGCTTGTCATCGCGCCTCTCATGACGACGTCCTTTCACTGTCAGTGTAAAAAGTAGGCCCATTATCTTCCGCATTGTCTGAAAAAAATCTTGAGAAAGTGTATGTCGAGGCACCATTTTTCTCACCATATTCCAATTCATAAAAATAATGAGACCTCCGAAACAGAAATAAGAAAACTAACAATAGGACATGATATTGTTGTTCGCAAAACAAAGACATGTACCATCTGAATTTGTTGACGTTTAATGAATCCGATGTTATATATGAATTACATGTATTTTGATAACCGACGTTGGAGTTCCAATATCTCACAAAAGATAAACTCGCTAAATGCATATCTCTGAGTGTGAATTTGCAAGGCAAATGTGCTCAGCAACGCCAATGCAATCTGCCTTGAGAATGCCCTTCAACTGAAATCTTTAAGGACAGCTAATAAAGAGCTCCTTGCTCTATATCGTCTAGTTAAATGCACTGCACTCAAACAACCCCGAATTGGACTGATCCACCCACAAAGAAGATTCTCGATGCAGTCACTCATTCACATGTACCTGGGTGTGAATGTAATCAAACAGGAAAAGAGGCTATTTTTAGCAAAGATAAGTGGCTTGAAAATCTCAGATTAATAACCTTGAGCTACTTGGCGTTCGGTACGTTAATACGAGCCAGGTCTTATGTACAAAGATGTAACCGACAGTGTCGCAAACTTTGGCAATTATATCGTAAATGTAGTGTTGGATAATATGATGTACATGTTGAGGCAAACACTGAAGACCATGGAGTAAACCTGGGGATACTCAATGTTATTTGTAGTTACGGGTTAGATCTACTATGCCTAGATTGATATATTCGAATGGATAAATCTTTGTCCGAGTACAATGATTGAAGTGTACTATTCAGTTGAGTCTGTTCATTCGCCTAAATTGACGTCAAATAAACCTAAAATATATGTACACACAAACCGCAGTGCTTGTTAAACTCGTCTGATATGGGTCCAAACAATTAGGCCTATCTAAAATAAGTGTTTCTTTATTGGTATTGATAAAACATTATCTGATGTTGTTCCTGAGAAAAATTTAATATCATCGGACTTGGTTCTTCGTTGTTTAGGAATTGTGTTTCTTTGTCCATTGCGAAAATGACTAGGGGGTGACACTTCTTGTGCCCAGTGTGTGTACATGTATGATACCACACACAGAATGCCCGAGAATGCCACAGATCATTCGAGCTGCAAGAAAGATGCAAATTGTGATCAACCCCTATCAATTGTACATGTATCAACACATCAGAATGCATGGGAATAAAAGATATTTAATAAAGCTGCATGTCGACGCTCCATGGTGCAAATGACGATCACATGCTTTCGTCCACACAGGTAATACAGGTAGAGAAATACTAAATATACCGTGATTCGTTACCATCTCTCAATTGTACATACATATACATACATATACATTGAGGATTTCTAGTATTTCAATCTGTAACCGATCATATCTGATATCAAACTTTCCACTGACCTCACGACAGAATATGGGTTGAGTTGTTTGTAGGATCACTATTGTTTGGCAATATTTGTCGGAGGTGTACGCTCCACGAAAAGGGGTTCCAACCATGACCGTCGTAGGGACAATTTCAAATTTGAATCTTGCATTCCGACAAACTCTCGAATGAAAAGCATTCGGCATTTATTCTGACTAGTAAGTCCATGTTAGTTATTAGTTTTGACGGACGCTATGATATAGTATATAGAAAGATGAAGCATGTTGATTATGAACATTTGAACAAAGGTCTGAATATCTTAACAAATATGCTAATTTTGAACCTTGAAAAGTGTTGTGATAAGTGTTGTGTTGAATTCCATAATAATACTCACTCCCAATTAATGGCAATACTATTGATGAAAGATTGTGCTCAAGGAATGTTTTCTCGGGAGGATTATGAATGAGTTGCCATGAAGTAAGGTCAGTGACATTCCAGCATCTACTGAGTGCACTGTCAACGACATTCTCTCAAAGCTTAATAAGACTTTCCGACACAAAAAGTCGCCGACTTTGGGGTATCAGAGACGGAGCACTCCTCGTTTGAGAACCTGATATATCTCTCTTGGTAAAACGTGTCCTGGCTGCCGTAAGAAGCGAAGGTTATAGCGTAATGCTTCCTATAGAGCTCCGAGATGAGAACAACACAAGAGCAGTTGTTCTATAGGATGCCGCAGCTGTTAAATGAGATCGATGCTGCCTGCGTCTGAAGGCGTTCTTCGAGTTCGTGTGCCACTAAAAATAACCAGGTCTGGCTGAGGTCTCTACCATCGTTTGAAAAACTACAGTGGATTAAACAAATCAAAAAGATCTTACTCCAATCCGAATCGAAGTTCAATTATCTTGCCGTGACACATTTCTAGGCCACACGATAAGATCTACTCCAATATATCCTGGTTTATATACAATTTCTCACAATAACGGATGGGGCTAGCTCATTTGAAACTACTGTCGTTCATGGGTACACTCTGTCGTTCATGGGTACACTCTGTCGTTCATGGGTACACTCTAACTTGATAGTGTTCTTTCTATAGTACATCCTGTCTTCTTATGCAGTCTTGTCACTCACAAGTGGACCCATCGCATTTTATTCGCATTTAGAAACATACGGGTACTCGGTATGCCCTTGCATAATCTATTACTACACACCATGAGAGTTAGAGTTATATATAGATAGCTATAGATATATATATATGGTTAATTATTGTAGCTTTGCTGTCACCTTTAAATTCATTCTTTGCCAATGACGATAATGATAACAGATTATACAGGGAACTGTAGGTCGGAAATATCCACCAACGAATCATTTTATCTTTGCCAGGTTTAGATGTGTGCTTTGCCAATGATAATAATGCAACAAATTATAAATGTAGGCCAGAATTATCCTGCAACGAATCATTATGTCGCTGGTGTCTCGGGACAAATTGGATGTAAACACCCGAGAGACACAGATTGAATGGAAGCTAAGCACGCAACGTGTGACCGAGGTATAATTGTGGCCCGGACATGTTTGGAAACACGACAAATATAGCTTCGCATAGTTCGTGATATTTTGACGCACTTTCGTCAGAAGACGAATGCACATAAATATTGCGTCAGCAATCGAAATGTTTTTTTTTGTGTGTGGGAAAATGTTCCAAGTGACCTTTGGAAGGTAATATTTGTCTAGTTACATGGAGTAGACATATATCTAACTTTAATAATGTGCGCAATCGTACAGTAAGATACTCTATTTAAGGTTGCTTAACACCTAACAATCATGCCTTAACAGCCGATTATTGGTATATCTTATTTCGGGTATAGCTCTGCAATTCCGAGATTGATCTCGTTAAAAATTTGTGTGTAGGTTGTACACATGACATGGCCACACGGCTGTTCCAGATTCGCCAGATTGATGAAAAAGTCGATAACCATACTGATCCAGATCGTTAAGCATCATCTTTCAAATGTAGCTAACATGTGACAGCGTGTAAGGGTTTAATTTCTCAACTATGTAGGGATTACTCCTCGTAGAACAATAACCTACTGTCTGATTTGCAGTTTACCTCAAAATTTGGTGGTAATTTGATGATCAAATTGGTATATTCTGTGCCATCCACAGGGAAAATACCGGGCAAAATAAATTGATCGTCAGCCGGGCCCAAGTATCATATCCTGCGCCTTTCTCTATGTTCAATAAGGATTAAAAAGGTAAGAGACGGATTAAATGGTATGTTTTCAGTGGACGAGTAGTATTAAGGAGCAGTGTACGGTACTTGGGCCGTCAGCCGTATAATTAACGTCCCTATTCGGTGGCTTTGTGAACGCAAGCACGAGATGTGCGGAGAATTCATTGTCTCTCATTATTTTCTGAATGTAGTATACAACCGAAATTACAAAACCATCTCACACCTGAGTACAACGTTCCCAACCGCTGAGCATTGACGGTATTTCTCATACAAATAATCCGCTGACGTGTACTTAGCGTTCACTGACCTGCGGCACAAGAAACTTTGGCCCAAGTACCGTACACTGCTCCTTAATACTACTCGTCCACTTAAAACATACCATTTAATCCGTATCGCACCTTTTTAATCCTTATTGAATATAGAGGAAGGCGCAGGATATGATACTTGGGCCGAAACTTTCCACAGATTAGAATTTGAATACACATTTCCACATCAATTTGTCATGAATATCGATGAATAACGTGAGATCGAACGGTAGGTTATTGATTTTGGATATGTACACTATACGTAGTTTGGAAATTACATCATATAAAGCTGTTTGTGCGCTACGTAAGTTACATTTGAAGAAGTGACATTCGACTACATGTAAATACTGAAATAATAATGGTATCGTCAATTTCACATTCGGTTTACCATTCTGATTATAGACAGAAGATATCATTTTCATGAAAATGTGTTGAAAAACGACCGAGATATAAGCTAAAATGCAACATGCTATCAGTTCATTCAACTTTGAAGTATGCTCCTCGATACGCAATCTTAATATTGGAAAATACTCCAAATTTGCTGATCTTCACTGATGAGGACACAAAAGCGATATTCGAAAATTTGTTTTACTATATTCGTCATTCCGGAAACAAACTAATTCACCGCCAAATGTTCTGCCCAATTCTGAAAAAAATCTAATTGTTTGGTTGAACACAAACTCTAAAAAATTCATTAAGTCTCCACTCAATTACTGACGAATTCCCCCGCTATCAGCCCAAAGATTGTGTCCTTTCATGAACAGTTCGCGCTGATTGAGGGGTTCGAATAACTTGTTTCTGAACATCGAATATAAGAAAGAAAATAGCTTTGTTATAAACGAATAAAGTATCCCATGCACATGCGTTTGTGGAAATATTATCAGTGAATAACTCGCTACTTGTGAAGTCAATCTGAATCAGCAAAGATGGACACGTGGCAATTTTAGTCTCCAGAAGTACAAAATTATACATAACAAAAACGTTATTTTTGGACATGTGTTGAATAAGACGCCTTTGCCCTATTAGTAGTCAGCTCTTAATGTGTGAACGCACGTAGTTTCCATGTATGACGTTAATGTTCTCGGAATCACGTTGACTTGTAGACGTGAAAGAATCCACGTGGGAGAACAGTGATATATAATTGAGTTCTTATTAACGCGTTTTATGTTGCTTGGCTGGATAAAATGTCACCCACAAAGGGATTGTTTGCAAACTCAGTAAGATGGATATATATACCTTTGTTCTCGGAAAAGACGTGGAACTTTGGTCAGAGTAAAGAATTTATCAGGTACGTTCAAAACCCGATAATGGAGCATTGATATGTATACACACCATAAGAAAGAGTTTATGGTATTGGATATGTGCATAATTTCATACAATTGTGTGTGAAGGTCAGTCAATCATATATCCATATTATACTTTGAATATATATCCGAATTCAAACTCTCATCATCCAAATAAAAATGCTCTGTACTCAACTCGTAACACCGTTTTTTGCTCGTAATATTGCAATGTTGAAGGTTAATGTGTTATAACTTGGCATACTCCATCTGGGAATCAGAGGGCAATTTTTTAGAAACAAATTTCGGAGTTCCAATGCAACAATTTTGAAAAGTTGAAATTGGTTCCAAAATTTTGAAATTGATTCCAAATGAATTCTTATTTTGGAATTGGTTCCAATTTTCTGCTGAAATTGCAAATATACAGCTTCACCGCTAAGTGGCTTGCCTCAATGGCCGGCTTACAAGCCTGGGTATTAAAATTGCCAGTGTTGCGAATCTTTTTCGAGAAGGCAGCAAGGTTGATGACCATCGGGAAGTCGTCAGTCACACACTGATCATGGATGTCTTTTTAATTGCAATTGGCATGAACAATTCACTCTCCAGCAGAGATTCGGTTTAGACAAGGGCAATAACCTAGACAGCAGAGAAGCCATGATGGACTGTGAGCGAGTTTCATTGCTTCGTTATCATCATGCCATATTCAATGATATGGCACTTGGTTTTTAGTTCTGCTATTGACAAAATGGGAACCAATTAGAACCTTTTTTTCCTAGCATATATAGTAATAAATGGAACTCCCTTCCAGCACACGTTCGTGAATTACCAGTGCTAAATCTAGACTAAAGGCATTCTTATTCCTTAAAATTAAGGTAGTCCGCTCCAGTGAGGGGAGAGGGTCAAAGAGTTTTTTTAAAAAAATAAATGACTGTATCATCATATTCTAGAGCTTAAAAATTATATATTTTATAGAGTAACTGATGCGCAAAAATGCCGTAATTTATGTCATTTTAGGTAAATGTTAGTGAGTTATCGAATATGTCGAAGAAACCAGCACGGTGACCCCCCTATTTTCTAGCAGTATCAGGATGCTGGTCAGTCACTCTATAAAATACGTATAATTTTGAAGAGATAATATTCATGAAATAACTTTTAAATTTTGACTCTTCGTTACCTCACTGTTTATAGCGGACTACGTTAATCTCGTCATTTTATTCCTATTATAGTCAAATGAATGTTCCACCTACCTCCTATCATATTACAAATTCTATAATATTTTGTTTCAAACTAGTTTTTAATTCAAGTTACTGGTATATGGATGTTCACTTTTCATACCATTGTGAAGGGCTTAGAGAATATGTAATTCAATGGTGAAGTGTATGTGTATTGATTGCATTGGCGAATTGTACGCAGTGTACATGGAATGTACGTCGTCCATAATGCATTCATCACGTTCGCATACATGCATACATCTACTAGTATTTTCTACATTGTAGTGAAAAAATGTCCATAGCGTACATGTAGGCCCATGACTAGCGTATATCGGATTTAATGAATATCGGTCCTAGTGGATAATTGATTTATGAGCTGTATCTATAGTGGATAAGTTCCTGGTTGGTATTACCTTGGAATTTTCCTTGATTGTGTTCATATACCAAGGCTGCATCGAAAACAACAAACGATAATTCCATGATTCGTTATGCAATGGAAACATGTCTCCAAACTGATGAGAGGAAAATAATGATAACCCCGCGAGAGAATAGTATATCATAACGCCACAAATATACGCAGCTGAAATCGAAAAAGTCGTTCTTCTCTTCCATAGAACTAGAGAGTCCATCGAACTAGAGAGTCGCTCTAGTTCTATGCCAGTATGACAGTGTGTCGATATGTGAAAAATATGAATTAGAATGTTCAATAGGAAGTTATGTAGTATGAGAATGTGATATTGTAATATAATACACAGAGCTTACTTCTGTAATGACATATCTAATTTTATTCAAGGTTATCTCGGGTCAAGTTCAATGTGATTGTGTCATTGAATATGCACCAAGCATGTAATATTTCCTATGAGCTCGAGTCGTAATACCAAAAATACACAATGTAATACGGATAGCTCTATTTTCTTGTGGGATATTTTGTGCTGGGTAATCTCGAATTTAAGTACTTTAACTTCCAAGCCTCCAAAAGATGCGCTATAACCTTTATTCATTGCGTTTTGTACCGACCCAAAAGACGATTTACTCACACTTTAATTAACACTGTAATTAACATATAACCTTAAATTTGAATACTCTAATTAAGGTTATCTCAGGACAAATCCAAGTCATGGAAAGATGTACCATATATGACTTTCTATACATATACTTGATGATATGTTCAAAATACAAGGATAACGTCTATTTCGAACTGCTTTGTCTCTAAATTGTTGCTATGGTAATCTCTAAGCGGAAATGACTGAACCAAAGAATTTGGCTGAATGTTGGCATCGGTGGTCAGTTGAGGCTTTGCTGAAGTAGTGCTACCGCGGGAAGAACTTCACATCGTGCTGATGGCTTTCTGCGACACAGAACTCCGCCTCTTGAACGAAATAACCGTAGAACAGGTTGTATGAAAGGATACGTAGGCGTATTTGAAGAAAGCCTGACATCAATAGGACGTATAAATCAACCAAATACAAATTTGAGTAGGCCTACCATAGATATAGAAATAATTATTATAGGATATCTATGAGGCTTACAGTATAATTATTCAGCAGTTCCTCCATGAAATCGAGTCGAGTCCTTTCGATTTCTGTCTTTCTGCTGTGTGATTTTAGAATGAAATTTCCAGTTTTCCAAACAAAATAGATAGATCCCCTATAATAATCCCACGAGTATCAATAAGGATTTATTATTTTTAGAGAATGTTTCTTACTCCACATGTGTCACTCCTATTTTACCTTTTTTTCTGGGCCACACTGCACAGTTGTATCATTAGCTGTGCAGCTCAAAAAATAAGCCTGCCTTCACCGGTACTTACACGTTGGTTGAGGTTGTGGGCTATTCACTGCCAACTGTATTTCGACCTCCCACAGTTGCTTCTGCATGGATTGACGCCGGATATATTACACGATGAAACCTTGTTGAATGAACTATTGCCGCCAGGAACCTGTGTACCGAGTCTGGAGACACCAGCCAGAGGTTTTGGTAAGTATCCGGACAACACTAGGATCATAAAAGTGAACTTCTCAAGAATCATGAGGTTTGGTTTGGTATATAAAATGGTGTCATTTCAGATTGTAAACTGTTGGTTGAAACTCTGGTGTTTTATAGATGATCAGAAAGAAGAAAGCGAACATCAAACCCTGCTTAATTCGGGCGAGAGAAGGCACCAAGTTGTGGGTGATCATTCAGTTCGCACCAGAAACAACGCCACAGAGATTGGCTGCGATAATAGCGAACTAGAAATTCAGGCTGACACCTGCGAGAAATTGCCAGTTTTGACCTTCGATTCCACCTTCAATTTCATACCGGAAGAACCTATGTTTGCTCAGGATGAACCGATAATGTACAGCAAGAAATACGACTATCCAGATGAAAACAGGCCAGAACTCAACACACCAACATTAGAAATGCGAAGTACGACTCCGGATTTCATGAACAATGAACGACTACAGTCAGAAGCCGGGCCACAGAGTCTAGAGGCACCATTAGGTCTCGGTAAATATCCCGCCACAGCTATAGTCATGGAAGTGAACTGCAAATGATTCTTAAGGATTGATTTAGTTGACGAAAATAGAGTAATTTCAGAAAATTCGTTGCCATCCGTTGTGTAGCTAAACTGGTACGTTTTATAGATGAACAGAAAGAAGACAACAAACATCAAACAAATTCAGCCGACAGGAAGCACCGAACTGTGATGACTGATCACCGTGTTCACTCAAGAAACAATCCAACAGAGATTAGCCGCGATGATAGCGAACAAGATTTTAAAACCAACACCACACCGAACGAGAAATTGCCAGTTTCGACTTTTGATTCCACTTCCAATTTCACACAAGAAGAACCAACGTTTTCTCAGGACAACCCGATGAATCACAGAAATAAATACGATGACCAAAATGACAACAAGAGAGTACTCAAAATGCCAACCTTTAAGCTGCAGAGTACGGCTCTGGATTCAATATCAACAGCCCCCGCCACAGATACAACAACAACAAAGAAGAAGAGGTTATGTATAAGTACAGCTGACCAAGGAGCTAAACAAGAGAGGGAGCATCCTCTAGGTCTGGGACCAGATGCTAGTAATTGTATGTACCATAGCCAGGATGTACTACAGCAGGCCATTAGTATGGCTGACCTCGATTTCAGCTCTAATGTCGATAACGTATCGACAACTGACGTCGTGAATAGCAGACTTCCTTGGTTTCATCAAACTCCACCCCCGATTTATGTTGTACAAGAACCGTACAACATTGCAAGTTTAGGAGGTGGTGCAGCATTCATGGTGCCTGGTGTACAACCTGTGACGTATATGCCTCCGCAACATCAGCAGTATTACTATCCAGGCTTCAATTATGTTGTTCAATATCAACCGTTCCGACGCATTAAATGAGATGGACATCGTTGCATTTTTTAATTGCAAACGTTTATGGACACGAGACAACCATCAGAGTGAACGGCTAAACGACGACCTTACATAGATCAAGGATCAAACGACAATAACAACGAGTCTGATAGGTTCTATCTATTGCAGCTACAAATTTTCGGAGACTTTTCGTCATGATATATCTGTAGATTTTCACGAGTGTATACAACTTGTGATTGTCAGTGACATGATACCTCACAATAACGCGCAAATATTTTTGCTCGTTTAACTTGTGAAGCTACTTACTTTCAAAGACTTTTCGTCATGATATATATGTAGATTTATACGATTGTTTTTTGCAGGATACGCTGCGATAAAGTTTACTGACATCTACCCTGCAAGTGAGAATACTGGCTATGTTATGTCGCTTTTAAGCTGATATACATTGTGGATTAAGAAATAAACACGTTTTATGAAGGTGTTATCATATTTTTTTTGCACATAGACTGTTTAATACCCAGTACTAAACTTGGTGACATGGACAGGACATCTGTTCTGCAAGCACCCCTTAGTTTTGGTATGTTACCATATTAATATGTTATGTGATATAAATGTGGATAACTTGCACAGCCAGGGCAGCCTCTTTACAGACGTCACAAGTATATGTGTGCAGGCCTTTGAGAGTGTCCTGAACATTAATAGATAGCTCTAATGAGCTGGTAACTTATTTTTTACAGTAAAGACAAGAGGCGTGTGCGTGACGTTATGCGAGATCTCCTCATTGACGTGCATCGTTACAAGGTTTATCTCATTTTATCGATGCAATAAAGTAACTGATTGTCAACACACCCATCACCGTTTGACATGACAACGTACAAGCAACAACTGAGTGTGGTTTCCATTTGTCAATTGTAAATTGCGTTCACGCGCGTTTGTGTTGGTGTGTCGTCTGATTGAGATCGTCTGCTCGAGATATCTGGGTCGGCTGTCCGCGCGGGAAAGCGTGCAGTGTGCAAAATCGCCGTCCATATATGGTCACTGCCTGACTGTGGCTATAAATTGTAGGGCGTTGTTTCTGTGTCACTCAGAGATTTGTTGTCGGAGTTGATTACTGCAGCTCGGAAATTTCAGGATTTTAGCTTGCAATTGAGATCAGCAAAATGCCCAACTGTCCCAAGTGCAACAAGCCTGTCTACTTCGGTAAGTTTTAGAGTTTTTAGATTGCATTCTCCAAAGTTTTAATGCACGGATTTTTTCGCACGGTTTCTAGATGACCAGTGGTGGGAAAGGGTGGAATTATCCGTATTTATTGGGGTTTATGAAAAAATAGTACACTGTGTGTTGAATGGTGAACACACTTATGAATGACCCACACAATGTGCAATGAACAGCGGCAAATAATTAAGTGCACTCGTACATCTAATGTTATTGGGTCTCGTGTAGTGTCGTATTGCTTTATTGTGTGCTCATTATTTTCCAAATAACCACTTGCTCGTAGACTTTACACCAGAGAGCTAATCATGTAGTGAAGAGGCGTATTGGAGATGTATATCTGTTTGATGTCCTCTCAACACTGTTTGATGATCAATCGTGATAAATAGATCTATATTATACCACCATGGAAGTATATTATAAGTACAACTACATGAGGGAGCTGTTGTAAATTATATGAGTCACACTTTCATTAGCTATCAAGGGAGTTTCAAACCGGAACATGTCACTTTTTGAGATCAACATTGACAGACACCAGTCTGTTTGGTTGGCTTCGAAATGTGTGGGTGGATGGGCGTTGTCCCGTTGTACGAAAAATGTACCTTAGGCCCGCTCCGTTCGTGCATCCGCACTACTGAACAGACAATCACAAAACTGCCTAAAGGTCGTCCATCTAGTGTTTATCAGGCAGTCAATGTGAGGACACTTCAGATTGATACTGTCTTAGACTAGCGCGAGATTTATACCGATCAAAGATAAACATTGATTATGGTAATCAGGTTCGGAACACAACACAGGACAGGGCAATGTTCAACATGGAATCTTATTTGAGCAGATCTACAATGATAACAAATATCTTCGTGAAATCAATTTTCCCCATCCTTCCATTCCTCATAATTCCCAAAGGCCTTTTCAATTTCACAAATACTTATCTGAACAATTTTCTAATACACATCGGAGTATGCAATTCAGTTATTTACTACTGTATCAGTTGGTGAAACATGTATAGTTAAAAACAAAAACTTAGCCCTACCGAATATTACTGTGACTCTTACCACGTAATCGCCGTGTCAGTAAAACAACATAAATTAATAAATCATCAGGAGAAAAGTCTTCTCATTTGAATACCAGTCCATATAAATCACATCAAATTTGTGTCAGCAACATTTGTAAAAATTAAATTTAAAAAAAAAATGGAGAGTAAGGAATTTTCAGTTCGAAACTGTCAACGGAAATGTGCCATTTAGCAACATTTGTAGCAAATAAATTCAGTAAATGTGAAGAGAAAATCTCTTCGCTTCGAAACACAGAGATATTTTTCATATAAAACTATGGAGTTCCAGAAGGGACATAACGACTTGCTACTTACCACATACCACTTACTACTTACTCTATCTGGGACATTACGACATACCACTTACCACTTACTACTTGGTATATTTGGGACATTACGACTTATGACTAATCACTTACAACTTACGACTTACTACTCACGACTTACTGCTTACCACTTACTACTTATCCCTTACTACATCAATATAATAGACCTATGCTAAAAAATTAAAATATTGGTTGAGTGTTGTTTGTTCCATAAATGGTCCACCAGCCAGTGGTCAGTGGTAGGCCTAAATAATCAGGTAAGAAGTGGTCAGTAGTGGGGGTAAGTAGTAGGTGGTAACTAGTGAGTGGGAAGTATTAGTAGGCCTAAGTAGTAAGTAGTAAGTGGTAACTAGTAAGTGGTAAGAAGTAAGTAGTAAGTGGTAACTAGTAAGTGGTAATTAGTAAGAAGTAAGTAGTAAGTGGTAACTAGTAAGGTGTAAGTAGTAATTGGTAAGAAGTAAGTGGTAAGTAGTAAGTGGTAAGTGGTAAGTAGAATATAAGTATTAAATGGTATGTAACTAAAGTTTGCCTTCTAAAGTAATAAGTGGTATAGTTCTTAATAGGTAAGTGGTAAATAGTAGGCCTAAGTGGTCGTATGTAGTAGCCTATAGTGGTGGGTGGATGCAAGTAGTAAGTGGTAAGTAGTAAGTCGTAAGTCGTAATGTCCCTTCAGGAATCCATATAAAACGCTTTAAAACAGAGATATATTTTTCCATGTAAAGCGTCCGACGCACATTTCAGTCGACGGAGTATGGAGTATGGATATTTATCACATGTTTCTTTTATTATAACTCAAACTATTGACATCAACTTTCGATGTGATAGTTATTTGCGTAATTTAAATGTCAAAACTTTCCACATGCTCTATGCAAACACAGACGGAATTCAGCAAGGGTCAAGATGTCCTTCTGTCATATCAATGTATAAGGTCAACCACCGACGGATGTACTATACTATAGGCTACCTCGCGGATGTCATATTCTGAGGGAGAAAAAACCTTAGCTGCACTATTTATTGCCATGTTGGCGACCAATATTTATTGCGGGCTTTTGTGGGCATACATGCCAAATCTAACAGGCGAAGGAATTTCTTCGAGACAGGTTCACAAGAGCGTGAACACACTGAATCTTTTAATACACAAAAATTGAACGTGGTCCGATGAAGTCGAGAGAGTTTAAACATATTTTTTTCATGAAAAACAAGAAAACAGGTTGTATCGCTTTTTCCTAGTTCACCATGCTAAATGGTATCGTATTTTAACTTTGCGGGATTTACCTGATATTCAAACGGCAATTTTCTACTGGTAAATTTCAGCCCAAATGGGATCTCGAGAATCTGAGCATATTCTGGGAATTGGTCAAGTTTACATCCATCAGGATTCGAAGTATTGTTGTATTTTTTGGACAAGACACATTGGGTGTATTCTACACAAACATGTCGATTTCGAAAAAAAATGCACCGTTACAAAAAGCGAGGAAATTAACAAAATCGTGTGCATACCCAGAAATTAAATTATAAGGCAAAATTTAAAATTGAGGCAAATGTTTTAAATTTTTGCGATAGATTTTTGCGAATGTTTTAAATTTTTTTATTCATATGTGAACAATGGCAAGTTAAACTTATAATATTCAGCATCCTATTAACAAAAAAAAACTTTGTTAAAGAGTTATGAAAATCAGAGTACATAGTGGAAATTTTGTGTTGATTTGAAGTTGGTTGCATCAATCACCGATACGGTGGTGATGGAGTGATTTTTATAAACCCTTGGTATGTACCATAGATACATATAAAACAACAATTTAAAGAGTGAGTGTATTGGATATGATGTCACACTTCATAATAATATCATCCATAACAGTCCGTGATCTCCATCACACCTGTGCAAACCCCCACTTACATCGCAACCCAGGCCCTGGACCGGTCAATCCAGTTTATTTGGGACAATAGCAAACCCATTATTTGCCGCAGGTTGATAATTAATAATTCAACTTGCATCAGGAACAATTTCGACCATATACACCTGAGAACGCACTATATTGTGCTATCGATCTAACCCTGGTTTCCGGGTTGGTGCAAAATGGTGATACCTCGATTACTAGTACCTCATTTCGTTCGATCTAACACGAAATCAGATTGTTGGTCGCAATCTAGGACCAACAATATGCAATATTGCAATATAGAACCAACATAACTTTTTTTATCAGCACGGTTTTACTGATACATTTTATTGTTAAATTCGAAGTTTTAATTACATCTACGGCCATGGTGAAATAATCCGGCTCACATTATTATCACTTCCTGTATGAGTGTGTTACTATTTCCTGTTCTATTATTGGGAGGAATATGATATGGTCTCACGTCTGATATATCCGTTCCATTCTATACAACGTGATTTGTCTACATATATTTCACCTTAATATTAGGCCAAAGTTCCGTGATTGTTATTAGTTGCAAAATCAAGTTTGATAAGCTGATCGTGTGATAATATGTCGGCATCCTGCAAAATATTATGATACGATCTATGAAAATTAATTATATCGTATATTGTAGCGGAGAAGAAGACATCGCTGGGGAAGGACTGGCACGCGGGATGTCTAAAGTGTGAGAAGTGCACAAAAACTCTAGCTCCAGGCTCCCACGCCGAGGTAATTATGAAGAATAGAACCAGGCTCCCATGCTGAGGTAATTATGAAAAATAGTACCAGGCTCCCATGCTGAGGTAATTATGAAAAATAGTACCAGTTTCCCACGCCAAGGTAATTATGAAAAATAGCACCAGGCTCCCACGCCAAGGTAATTGTGAACGCAACTTTAGCACCAGGCTCCCACGCCAAGGTAATTGTGAGCGCAACTTTAGCACCAGGCTTCCATGCCGAGGTAATTATGAAAACTAGCACCAGGCTCCCACGCCAAGGTAATTGTGAACGCAACTTTAGCACCAGGCTTCCATACCGAGGTAATTATGAAAAATAGCACCAGACTACCACGCCAAGGTAATTGTGAACGCATCTTTAGCACCAGGCTACATTGCCGAGGTAATTGTGAAAGCAACTTTAGCACCAGACTACCACGCCGAGGTAATTGTGAACGCAACCTTAGCACCAGACTAACACACCGAGGTGATCGTAGACAAAACTTTAGCATCAGGCTACCACGCCGAGGTAATTGTGAACGCAACGTCAGCACCAGGATTACACACTGAGGTATTCGTTAACAAACTTATAGCACGAAATTCTCACGTCAGTGCAATTGTGAACGAAACTTCATCACCAGGTTTCCACGCCGAGGTGATCGTAGACAAAACTGGCAAAATGCTCCTGCATCAAAATAATTGTGAACAAAACTCAACACCAGGCTCAAACTGCGAGATATCATGTACTGCACACTAATCCAGGCGATAGTTGCTCCAAATATCACTTCACTGTTTAGCACCGTGTATTCATTGACCTAGCTATTGTAAAAACCGAATACTAATTGACATATTGTATACTTTTCGTTTCAGCACGATGGAAAACCATACTGCCATAATCCGTGTTATTCGGCTATGTTCGGTCCAGGCGGTATGTATTGTCACCGTGATGTATGCTTAGTATAAGAAGCTTACTTACACGGGATTATATATTACATTTATTTTTAGTGTATATTGTATTATTTATGTTTGTCGTTGTTGATTGTTGCAGGTTTCGGACGTGGAGGTGCGGAGAGTTATAAATACAACAAGTAACTGATGTGGATATGTCAGCATTCCAACATTGTTC
This sequence comes from Terebella lapidaria, assembly GCA_949152475.1. Classification (NCBI taxonomy): domain Eukaryota; kingdom Metazoa; phylum Annelida; class Polychaeta; order Terebellida; family Terebellidae; genus Terebella; species Terebella lapidaria. The sequence continues at coordinate 79,514,954 of OX424555.1, forward strand.
AATCATTAAACTCAATCATTCAAATGAATGTTTTTATCGCATTTTTACCCTATGTGCACAGTAATATATGCTATGTGAGCCCAACGATTGTTGTTTTGATATTTTCGTAAAGTTTGAATTTGAACCATTTCATATGTGTTAGCAAGTCGAGAGAATAAATACCTAACAACGAAATTTGAGTTTTTCATGTTTCAGCACATGATTATATGTAATATTCAGTGTCCGGCGTACCTTGTGCTGGCCCGTAATCATATAATACTAATCTGGGAATATATACACGTACCATGTAATACGTATAGCACACAATGTACCTGGGTACCCGCCTCACATGGAAGAACATAAGTCTGCCAACAGGCAGATTGCCAACTTTTTTCAATTTTCAAGATAGAAATCTGAAATTTGGTGAAAAAATAGGTTTTATACTAAAATGGAAACAAACAAAATTTCAAATTGATCCTACCATCCTAAACGAAATTATGGCAAAACATCATATGAGGTTTTGTGTTGAACTTGACTTCATTCGTATCATGTTTTGTAGATCTAAATTATATGCCGAATGTACGAAATAGTCGCATGGAAAGAATTCGTAGGACCCGCGCTACATGGGAGCGTGTCGTGTGCAAAGTGCCATTGGCATGAGCGAGACAGGTGTGAGGCGACCAGACATCGGGTCATAACTGGGCCAGCCGCGCCCACCGCCTAGTGACATCTACATCTACTACACAAACACGCACATCCACAGGTCAACGACAACATTTATCTGTGCTTTGGAGTAGAATATCGTCAAAATGCCCAAGTGTCCAAGGTGTGATAAGGAGGTTTACTTCGGTAGGTATAAATAATATACATTGTATGCATTTGAAGTAAATTACTGAATGACTTTTGTATGATGTTACTGGAAATGTGAGCGTGTGCGCTTTAATTGTAGAGTAAAGGATGACATATATGATGATAGTCGCGGAATTCAAAGAGAATGACCCAATTTCGGGGCTGGTCGACCATTTTCTTTGCTGTTTTAAAACAGTCCTGTTGGTGTCCGATTGTGCATGGGTTCTGTCTGCCTGCTACCATCAGATCAATATTAGCCGCACTGAGCAGAACACAAACACATCGTGTACTTAGGACGGTTTATGTGCCAATGATTGAACACGTTATCACTTAGTCTGTATGGAATTGTTAGAACTAGTACTAGAGTATATGATTGACTTTTGCGAAGTGTTTGAGTCTATCGTGTCTATTATGCATTTATAAGTCTAACATGGAGAAGCTATTATACGAACGTCTAGGAATAAACATATAAAATGTATCCATTCATAATGAAACCTTCGAAGTATACGGAAGTCCAAATATAGTTTTATTTTTGATTTGCTTTTTTTGTCCAGTTATTTTTTTTTTTACTCAAAATCCTGATAATTATTATCTAAATCCTGCGAATTATTTTCAATTTCTCGACTGTTCGTTTTTTTTTTTTTACTTTTCTATTTTTTTTTTCGATTTCGAAAGAAAAACGAGAAGTTAAAAATTAGCCCAAGGGCTAAGAAAGGTTACCGGACAATATACATTTTAGATATTAGCCTTTTGTCCAGTGACCTTGAAAATAATTTTTCAACAAGTATATCACTTCTAGTATGTCCACAATAAATTCCTAAGCTGTAAAGTCGATAATAAGTGAGATATTAGCCATTCTGTGATCGGTGATGTGACCTAGAAAATGAGGTCAAAGTTCAAGTTCATGAAAAGATTCAGTATATATCATTCCTCTATTTTCGCAATTGATTCCTAAGCTGTAAAGATGATAATAAGCGACATATTAGCCATTTTGTTCTCTGACCTTGAAAATTGGATCAAAGGTCAAATTCTAGATCACCAAAATATTCAGCATACATCATTTCCTATATGTTCACTATGGACCCCTAAGCTGTGAATTTGATAATAAGAGAGATATAAACCATTTTGTATTCTGACCTTGAAAATAAAATGACTGGCCTTGAAAATTTAGGTCAAAGGTCAAATTCAAGGTCATGAGAATATTCAGAATATATCATTTCCTATATGTTCACAATTGATTCCTAAGCTGTAAAGTTGATAATAAGCAAGATATTAGCCATTTTGTCCTGTTGACCTTGAAAATGAGGTCAAAAGTCAAATTCAAGGTCACTAGAATATTCAGCATATATCATTTCCTATATGTTCACAATTGATTCATAAGGCGTAAAGTCACTAATAAGCAAGATATTGGCCATTTTGTCCTGTGACTTGAAAATGAGGTCAAAGGTCAAATTCAAGGTCACAAAAATATTCAGCATATATCATTTCCTATATGTTCACAATTGATTCCTAAGCTGTAAAGTCGATAATAAGCGAGATATTAGCAATTTTGTCCTATGACCTTGGAAATGAGGTCAAGGTCAAATTCGAGGTCACGAGAAAATTCAGCATATATCATTTCCTATATGTTCACAATGTATTCCTAAGCTGTAAAGTCGATAATAAGCGAGATATTAGCCATTTTGTCCTATGACCTTGAAAATGAGGGCAAAGGTCAAATTCAAGGTCACGACAATATTCAGCATATATCATTTCCTCTATGTCCACAATAGATTCCTAGTCTCTAATCTCAATATTAAGTGAGATATTAGGCTTAATGTGTCCCATTATAAAGCATAGGAGAATTTAACATGGAAAAGTCCCATTTGGGCCGAGTTTGGGCCCAAAATGGCCCACTTCGAGCGATTCAAGGGCAACGAAATTTATACATGTCACAGAGGTACATATGAGGAGTGTTATGCATGAATAAGAAAAAAAGTTACTGAACAGATTTTGAGAAAACGACAGCCAAACTCCAAAATTGGCCATTTTTCGACGAAAACGGCCGCCATTTTGAAATAATTGCGAAAATCAAAAAACTAAAAAATACCTCCCTCTCGAAATATTTTTAGGCATTTTTGTGCAAAATTTCAGAAAGATTCGATCGTAAACTTTAAAGATAAAAATGTAGACGGACGACGATGACGACGACGACGACGGACGACGGACGCAACGCCACGGCAATAGGTTATCGGACCAAAGGTCCGGTAACCTAAAAACGAAAATTAAAAAAAAAATAGAAAAGAATGAACAGTGGAAAATTGTGGGAGGTGAAAGAACGAAATGTCAAAAACAACAATTTTTTTTTTTCAGCCGAGAAAGTGTCGTCTTTGGGGAAGGACTGGCACCGTCCCTGTCTGAAATGTGAGAAGTGTGCAAAAACATTGACCTCGGGATCGCATGCGGAGGTCAGTATCTCGTCCGGTAACCAGCTGGTAACACTCCTTGTGGCCTCAGATAGGTTGTTCAGTGGACTAGGGATAATAACGGCCCATGTGTGCAATAATGGCATACGCATAGTTAGTTTATTAATAGTAAACATTATGTATAATGTAGGATAATCCACAAGACTAGGGGCTCTCGCCAATAGTGACCGAGTGCAGAATAGTAGAATTGCATTTAATCATCAATTCAATGACGTTCCCACAAAGGAAACGGCCCTAACCATGCACAACATGTGAGTCATTATAAAGTCCTTGGACATATGAACTTATACATGTACATGTAGCAACTTTTTTTTTCTCAGCATGAGGGTAAACCGTACTGCCATAAACCGTGCTACGCGGCTCTATTCGGACCTGCCGGTAAGTTTTGATAGATTTAGTCATTATTGGCCCTGGCAAATCGATGCAAATACTGACCACAGCACACCGTTTGTAATTTGCAGGTTTCGGGCATGGTGGAACAGAGAGCCATAAATATTAAGGACCACATGATATTGTGTTGTACCACAAATCTATCTATACATGTGATATGCGATGATCTGTCTATATTCCTATCTACACATTTACTCACATCACCCAGAAATTGACACCGGGGTTACTTCTGTGTACTGGTAGTTTTGAGTTCGCTTCAACATAACTTGTGTGAAAGTATTATGTTTTTCTTATGTATAACCACACGATGTTATAATTCTTGATATATCAATAAATCCTTCACAGAAACTGAATTTTGTTTATGTACTTTAATTCGTGTGATCGATCCTGGCGACAATTGCGAGATTTGCTCTAAAATCCAACCAAGTGAGCAACGTTAACACTGTGCAACACTGTTCTAAATCTAATATTTGAATTTGATGGAATGAGAAGTTGATTCAGTAAAATAATTGTTGCAATGACACACAAAAAAATACAATGGAATCAAGACAACATTCCCCATTGTTGATAATGCCCGATATGCTGAAAAATTGCATACTTTATCATAAAAAGAGAATTTTCCAATAACGAAACGAATGACTTAGCAAGAAAACAATTCTGAACAGAGGTGAAATACATGTATGTATGAACATGTATTACGCCGCATACAGCATAGAACTCGGAATATCAGTATTCAAAAGTCAGATCGCAAATCAACCATCAGCCGGTTATATTCATCAATGGAAAGTGGATCCTCATTGGGATTTATGCACGGTTTTTGAAAAATGGCTGCAATTACCAATAGACATTGGCCAGTCGGATGTGTCTTGGTTTATTCTCTCATACTGGTAGTTGTTCGATATCTGGGTTGAACAGTGCAGTGACTCAAAATCATCACAATGGGTACATTGTTTATGGATATGGCTGAAAAAAAACCCTATAATATGATTAAAGTTGAAGGTATAAAAAGGAGGCTTATTTTTTTTTACCAAATGCGTGGCCTACTGTATCTATACTCCATTTCCGCGAACACCGGAGCCCGGAAGTATTCGCAATATTTTGCAAATAAGGAATATATGCACCAAAGCATGAGTCGCAACTTCAGAAATAATATCACATGTACATGTATTGCGCATGCAACTTTATGGTCGGATGTGACCATAATTACATGCGACTGTGTTAAGTCGTTCACACACTACATGTGCGGACTATACGAACATATCGAACTGTTATGCGCTCTGTTCATGACGGCTAACGTTGAATACAGAGTAGTAAGTTTTGGCGCCAAATGTGTGCGTACTTGTTCCACTGTATGAACCTAATTAATTATTCCATTTTCACTTCGCCACTGAGGGCAGATAATATTGAATAATCCGACATTGAAAAAATAACGTTTAGAGTTGATACGTTATGACAACAGTTTGGGCTATACATGTATATTAATATCAGAAACAGTACGCTCGTTTCTGAGTAAGGAATTCCTCGAAATAGTAAAATGTAGCTTACATCAATAGCAATACTACTATCATGGAAGTTGTATATATAATTTAACATTAGAGTGTCAAATATAAGTGATGGGAAAGCTGTCGAGTTGACCGAAACGTTATTACGCTCAACACACCTATCAAAGTAATGTAACACAACCAAATACTTTATTTCACGAATAACAAAACATTATTCAAACATGCCAAATGGTAGAATATATCACATGATGCTAACTGAAGAAAATATTACGTCATTGGGTGTTTGGCACATAATGCTACTGTAATATTTGGCATGGGACGACGAGTGACATGTGAATACACATGACAAGTATGTATATAAATACAATTTATATAATAATTCAGCAGCTAGAGTAAGTCAGACCAATACTATCAGTTTGGCACACTATTATCGACTTGGCACAAAACAATATTGATTTTCGAATCAATCTTGATACACAACCTTTGACACTTGCTCATTGAACAATGAATGTCACACAATAAAAAGGGAATAAATTATGTTTTGAAACGATAATGGAACTGTTCAATATAGGTTTACATAGCAATCCAATTTGCTGATTAATAACTAAAACACACAAGCTCGTTTTCAATACTGATAAGGCACACACAATATAATGCTATCATCGTGTTAAATTCGTTTCCCGCAATCGTTTTGAACATGCAGACATGTTTCGTGTGTCGATACATGTATGTATGTACAATATCTGCACAGATGTGATGTCCTGTACTAGAGAAATGTGAAAGATACATATATTATTCAACAGTACGGTCTGTGTATTCATGAAAACTTGAATGCCATGACACACAAGTCGTAAAACAAATGATACTTCCACACAAATGCAGATAAAGTTACCACATGCACACTCAATATACTTCAACTGTATATCCATATATGTCCTCTCATTCAAGCCAACTCAGTCACACTCACAGAAATAAAACAGTATTAAAATCCACATTTATTTAGTCCCAATCACCACTCATTGTCCGCTCCCACCCCTGCCACGCGAGGCCATCCTATGGCCAATCTACACAAGAAAACTCTCCTCAGCCGAGGGAGGTCCTCAGCAGCTTGGCGGCTTCCGAGCCGTCCGTCCGGAAGGTCTGGGCGAGGAACTTGTTGTACGGCACGCGGCCGGACATGTCATCGTCGAAGGAGCTCAGGATCTCGTAAACCTCCTCCTCGTCCAGGATGACATTGGCGAGCTTGAGCACTGAGCGGAACTCCGGGATCGAGATGTAACCGTTGTTGTTGACGTCAATCCTCTTGAAGGCTCGTCTCAGCTGCTTCCAGTCGCCCGACAACTGCACGGAAAAAGAAATATCACTCACATTTATCGACTATTAAAAATTTATGCTCAAGCTGTCCGAAAGATCATCCACTGCATAATAACACTGAATACGATATAATTGACTGCCAATGACTCACCCTTTGTCTGAGTTTGGCGGTGATCCCAACCAGGCCCCGCTGTGGGGGCTCCACGATGTCTGCCATGGGTATCTCCGACACGGGGTGCTGTAGGAGCTTCATCATGTTGTTGCCATGACGCCATGTCTGCTTCCGCATCGCGAATGGCTTCAGGAACTCGATGTATGACACTCTACAATGGAAGATTGTTATGACAGATAAGTGGTGCACGCTTCCGAATCGAAACCCAGTTGAAATTTGATACATTTGTATACGTGGATGTAATAATAGATCCCCGTATAGTATACGTACCGCCCGTCGGCGTTGATTCTGAACTTGGTAGTGATGGAATCGAGTTCGTGGTTGCTAAGGTGAACACAGAGCTCGGATAGGATCTCCCTGAACTCCTCGGCAGACAGGTGCCCTGTACCGTACGGATCCATGGCAACAAACTCTCTCCGCAGGTCCTCCCACAGGTAGTCAATCTGGTGGAGAGTCCGGACATCAACGGTTATATCACTGAGCATGAGTATATCACTCCAAATTGAACCAAAATTATTCACGCAAACATGCATATTACTGGTACCGCAGCAGGAAGCTACACACCTTAGATCGCAGACTGTCCTGTAGCATGTCGGGGTCACTGTTCAGTTTCCTGGATCTCATCCTGAAGTCGGAATCACCTCGTCTGGGAGGTATCACTTTGGCGTTAGGGAATGATGCGGACTTGATTGAGTAGCCGAAATGTCGCGTGAACTGATGAAAGTCCAGAGTTTTGTCGTTGTTGGTGATGAACGTCTTCCAGAGATCACGAATCTCCCCTCGGGTCACCTCTGGCTCGACGTCAAATCTGCATTGGAGAAAATAACAAAATTAAAAATCGGCATGATTGAAATTGATAAGACATTTTAATACTTGAATACCAGATGTTGCCTGTTATGAAATACAACATGAACCCACCGTTTGAGGAGTTGGAACATTGTTTCCTGAGATAGTCGCCTTGTGTTCTGTTCATCGATCTCATAGAATGTTGTCTCCACGGCCTGGTAATCCTGTTTCATCAGGTTCTTGATGAGGATAAACAGCTCGTGGGGCGACCGTTTGGGGGTGACGTCGATCTGGTAGGCCTCACTATCAGGGTTGACGATCAAGCGGTCGGCGGTCCGCGTGCGGTCAGGGCGCTCCCGGGACGGGCTAGGTGGTGAGGGGGGTGGCGACTTGTCTTCGGGCAGAGCTGGGATCTGTTTGTACTTGGGCTGGTTCAGCTCCGTATACAGACTCTTTGCTTTACCTCTGTGGGTCAAGACGGTATTTACAAAGATTATGGTCAGTCTCCAACACCGAGAATAAATCAAGAACTGAAATTTATGTGGTGTTGCTAATATTACTCCTAACTGACTTAAATTAACCTACCTTGTGTCGAACTGTGCCATAAACTCTGCGTATTTGACGTTGCCCTCTGGATCGAGCGGTACTCTGTCAATGAGGACATGGAACTGGTCCTCCGTCATCTCGAGCTCGAAGCGACTCTCGATGGCTGCTCTGAACTCCTCCTGTGTGATTACATCCAGTCCCAGCTTGTCGATCTTACTGCAGGGGCAATACAAACATTGGCGTTAGTTATCATAATTGTAATATAAAAAGCAAACATTCATGTTCCCTTGACGTCAATGATTATCATTAGAGGATAATAATTGAACGCATGCACTCAATCTCGATAAACACTAACTGGAAAGTTCCGAGGAGAGCCAAGAAATCTCGCTGGAACATGTTCAACATCTGGGTTTCCAGAGCACTGAATGTAGACATGCCGTCCGGGCTCTCTGCTCGGTTGTATCTGTGTTTATTGTTGTTGAGGACGTTGTGTGTCATGCCCTTCTCGCTGCGGTCCTGGAAGCGGTGGAGGAACTCGCGGTAGGGCACACTGGTGTTGGTGGGGGACACGGAGCAGCGGGCCAGGAACTCTGCCAGGTGAGGCTTCTCCAGTGTCAGGCCAAAGTCTGACAATACCTGCAGGAACTCGGCGTGTGTCACCTGCGAGAGGGATATGTAAGCGGCTCGGTGATTTGATGCAAAGATAATCCCATTGTAAGTGCGACGTGGTGTTGTTAGCATTTGAACATGTACTTACGGTGCCCGTTTTGTTTTTATCAAAATCCTGGAAAACTTGTTTCATCTGGAGGAATCCCTCTCTGAACTTGTCCTTCAACCACCGCTCGATGTTCAGAGATCGCTGCCGCTCTACCTCCTTCCTCCGGAGAGTTCTCGATTCGGGCTTATCTAAGGAACACGTGGGAGAAACATAATGTAACACCGCAAACTTGTTCTGTACCACACGTGGTTGGCATTAGTAGATTATTATACTAAATTATAAGTATTTCTATATATGGTAGAAGCCATACCTTCCTGACCAGGCGAGACAGGATTGGCCCCGAAGACAGATTTGTCATCGATAGAGATCCCAAGCTTGGCCATCATCTTCTCTCCATTGATTGTCCCCATGCCTTCCGTGTCATACCTGGAGTTGTGGTACAGAATAGTGTATAGGCCTACATGTATATACAGAGAGTATGTTCGAAGAGTGAATCAGAATGTATTTTTTCCCATAGCAGCATATCGTATCGTGGACTTTTTTTCTATGGTAGCAGAATTCGAGGGAGAGACCAAGCAACTGACCTGGCCCAGAGTTTATCGAACTCCTCGTCCTCCATGCTGAAGCCAAGTCTGTTGAGGACATTCCTGAACTCTGGTTTGAGAACTCGACCTGCGCCGTCAGGGTTCGTTTGCGGGATCAGGTCTGCTATGTCTCGTACTCTACATGTACACACATATCAATATGTCAGCAAACGTGTTTTCGTCCATCAAATTTTACATGTGTACCATATTATCTCCGAGAACAAGCCTTCCCATGAGCATACCGTTGTTTGGCGCGTTCTTTGAGCTGGGCGTGGACCTGGGTGGCGCTGAGATTGGCCCTCTCCTGTCCCCTGTTGACCGGGTCCATCCAGCCGGGGTTGTCCTTGGATGGCTGACCCCTCAATGCGGCGTAGAACTCGGAGAACTGGATGACGGCCTTGTCTTTGAACCCGAGGCGCTCCGTCAGGCGGGTGAATTGCTGGTGGCTCACAGGTTTGTTAGTCACTGTCATAACCACCCGGAAAAACGCCTCTCTGCACGGACGGGATAGAGAGTGAACAGCCTGTTTATTAAACTACCCAAGAGAATTTAAAAAAAAAATCGGGTGTCCAATTTTGTGTCCAACATAATGTTGTTGTTTTTTTTATGTATGCCTACGTAGTATGGAAATATGAAGGACTTTCTTTTGATTTTTATGACATTCATAATCGTAATTAAAAAATCGTGTTCCTCGATAATATACATATACATGGAAACAAACATGATCCCTAGTTGGAAAAGAAAATATTTTCGCACAATCTGACATCAATATGCAGGCCTATAAGAAGGGTGAATGGTATCAGCACCGACGCATTGATACCGATTTTGCGCGTCTAGTTTGAGTTTGAGAACAAAGCACTTAAATGAGTTCCTGAGGGTACGAGACTACGGGTAACAGCACAGAGGAAGAGATTCTGGGAGATCAATACATCGACAGTGTGCTAAAGGTGAAACATTTCCGACTATGCATTCAGACGAGTGTTCTAAGTATACTCAATAAAAAGATCCATGGCGCATAATAGTAAGGTTTTCACAATGTTCCTAAGTAGACAACAAATCACTCTACTACATGATAAGCTGACAGGACAATTCTAAATAATGAAGAAAGGGCAATCGTTTTCCTCAAATGTCTTTCAAGAAATATATAGGTATTGTAAGTGTCACTCCAAATGCTGAGTGATAACCCCTCTCCTCACCCCCTTCCTCCTAAGCCTATCACACCGGGCGCCTAATCAATTTATAATTTGCATACAAGGCGTGTAAGATCGATACACCCCAAATATCGCACCCCGTGTCGGGATGATAATGTCCACACTGGCTTACAGGGGCCAGACACTATTGTGACCTTTGGGATCTGTGGGCGAGCGGATCATTGTTAATTGGTTGGGAGAGCTGCACTTTGTTCGAGGGAACACTGGCGGTAAATGCACAGGCATGGCTTTCCATTGTGCCTTACTTGATATCTGATCGAATGATGGAGACATTGTGATCGTATCCTGGCTGGACAGAGGCGTATTCGATTGAGCAAATATTGCATGAGGAGCACAGCGCACATAGCTGAAGTAATGATTAGTGCTGTAACGACGCTGTCAGTAATACATGTGCTATCGTCTTCAACAAACAGGAAACTTTCCCCACAAAAAAAACAATATAGTCGTATTTTTCATTCCCATTCCCATAAGTTTTTTTTGTTTTTTTTGTGGATTCAATTCTACATGACATACGCTAAAGTAGAAACGAGCTCTGAACGAGTAAAAGGTCTTGCAAATGAAACCCATGCGGAAAGCATATGACGCTGTCATACATTTGGGATATATTCCACTCTACTCACCTGGACAAGTTGCCTTTCTGTTCTGGGTCATTGTCCTTGAACTTCTTCTTCAACTCGTTATAATTGCAGCGAACTTTCTCTCGCAATATCGTCTCCAACTGTTTTAAAGTACAACAAATGAATAATATAACTTTATATGCAGCCAAATTTGTGAATTGCATGTTGAAATGTTTGAATGCATATTTAGTTTCGGGAGCGAAGTGGAACACAGTGGTAATGAAGATCGTGATAAATGAAAATTACGGTTAAATCTATCATATTTATGTCTTATCTACTGCCTTATCGGGGGTATCTGAAATCGTTTCTGCATCAGTTACAGCAAGTGTTGTATACCTCGTCGATCTCTAGTCGCTGCTGGGAAGGAGCCCGGGACATTCTGGAGGACACGCGACTCTGGAGATCTCCTCTAGCCGCCGACTCCACACGGCTCTGTACGTCCGCCCGGTTACCTGGCAACCAGGGGAATATACGGGTACTGTTTTAATCGAGTTACTGAAGCCAGTTGTCACCAGAATAACTGCATAACTACTAGATACATGTTTATGAAATTGCTATCAAACATTACACAGTATTGATACTCAATTTGAGTACACGTATACATGTAAACTGTTGAAAAAGATTTTCGGTAAATTGGTCTTGTGTGTAGTGTCGCATTGTAATATAATACCATGCTATTGCCTGGATTTTGAAATATAATATTTGACGCTTTCTCTTGATATACATGTAATCATCATTTTGGTTTTTCAGCGTACACAGAGGTGCGAAATGTGTAGGTTCAAGAGTCAATAAAGGGACCCCTTTGTTGGAGGTTAGGGTAGAACAAAACATATCGCCCGTGTCACTTACAGTCTAGATGTTGTTGACTTGCCTATCTAACTCAAGTGGTCCTTAGCCATTAGGAGATATTGGTCTCCGGAACATTTAATGAAAATCTCAACAACGTATTTACGTAAGATTTAGCGCAAGTGACAAGGGTCGAACCCATTGCGCACACAGAAAGTAATAAATCTATGCGATATCGATCTAATTGGAACCAGTTGCTAGAATATTGCATTTGATTTATGACCATTTATATAAATTATTGGATTATACCATAATCGAACGTGGACTGAGATTTTGGTTATATACACATTACAAAAAGCGACTGATAATACAGTTCGATATCCTGTATAAGAAGTAAAATGCTTTATTTAATAATAGTTGTTATATGAAGCGTGCATGTTTAGATGCAGTTAATATGGTCGTTTTTGAGAACCCATGAAGTCAGCCCATGTACATGGCATTGTAGTCGTCAACCAGGCTCCAAGGTGTATAAAATCTGTGCGAAGTCAGTTGCGACACTGGTTCAACAAGCAAAGCATTATGTTAAGTTAAACACCAACAAGCTCCTATGCATATGTCAACACGTAAATGTGCAAGATTTACATATTAAAGATGACCGACATGATATTGCCTTTTGTCTACAGAGCTAAAACTTCAAGTTGTTTGTTCCAACTGAAGAGGCATAATAAACAATCCATAATCTTCAAATACTGCTGACTGACAATCAGTATATCAATATTTGAAGATATATTTTGCGTGAATACCGTGGGTTATAGACTTGGTGTTCTATATGGATAAGCGACAGAAGTGTCTCGATTTGAAAGAAGACACCACGATACAAATACAGGTACACGGGTGTGATGGTCACCAAGAACATGCTCAACTTAAACATCACGTACGTGGGAGATATCATCGACAAATATATCGTCGCAAAACAATCATGCAATGGATACAATGTAGGTCCGGAGTTGTGAAATCGTGAAAAAAATAAATAGGAATGCACAAATAATAAGTATAATTCCAAACGCCCTCAGTCTAGTACTCGCATAGTGAATTCATACCGATAAAAAAATAATTTCTTTATGAAATCCAAAGCAATAAATCGAGTATTCCAGCTTTGTCATGCACAGGCATGAAGATGTACATTAGGATGGCACAAGATCATGCGTGCATGAGGTTATCACATCGTATGTACAAACATTTGTTAGGTTGTCTGTTACTCCCTTAACTTACCATAATTAGTGTCTGAAAAAATATAATCCGTTTGTTTCAATGTCACACATGTGTACCATTATTAATTCGATTTGCAAGGTGTTAATACTTAGTGCAAAATCAACAATTTACTAGTACTGTGGTTATTAAAGATAAACAACCCAGATGTCGTCTAACTCTTACCGAAGATGGGCATCCTGGGTTTGTTGGAATCGCCGTGGGTGTAGACCACGCCCTCGGGAATGCTTTCGTAGCGGATGGGAGCGTCTGGTAGGGAACGGGACACCCTCCCGCGGGACGAGGCCATAGCCGACCGCCTCGAGGTGTACGTTTGCTCGGCGGCCAGTGGTCGGCCCATGGAGGACCGGGTCTCCGGACGGTCTCCGGACCGCGACACGCCCCGCACGTCCATGTTGCCAGGGGAACCCAGGCGGGACAGCGGGTGCTGTATTGCCGGGAGACGGCCCATCAGGCTCTGCTGGGTACTGGGTCGGGACACTCCAAGCTGTGACATGGTGACGGACGGGGTACGGGCGGCCCTCGTGGGTGGACTCCGGCTCGGGTCGGGCTGCTCACGGGACGACTCTGGAGAGTCGTACGCAGATCGGCAATCCAAAAAATTAATATTTTCCTGATATCGTCCTGAGTATTACGTTCTCATTCTGTTCTCTCCACGATCTCGGACACACACATGTCGTGGTAAATATCTTGTCACTTTTGTCCAAATTGTTTGTGTGGGCCTTCTCTGAGGCGTATTGGGCAAACAGTATTCCTTGAATGGGCCGAGCTTGGAGAAAAGCAAACACACTATAGTAGTCAGGGGCAACGCTACTTCTTGGCGACAAGTGCGAGTTTGCTTATTATAATGCGTTGACAGTGCGGGCCTCGGGTGTCCGCGATCTATAATTCTGCTGGGCTCTGCATTACATGGCCGTATATATAAAGGTAGCCGAGATCTTGTCGGCAGCAGTGATAAACAAATCGTTAATACCCTCGCGCGGATTACTATCAACATGTTATAAACAGTATATAGCTAATCAGATGTGACCAACACACCCTGACTGTATTAGCATTAGAGCATTATTAACAACCAGGACTCAAGATATGTATTATGTTTTAATTGCACTGGCGAACTACTGATCAAAGATGGTTAGCTGATACATATGTTATATGTTAAAATGCATATCATACATGTTTTATATGCATGATATAATTGGTTTAACGTGTGCATTTTGTGGAGTGTACTATATTAAAAAAGATATCTAATGGGATCATTAAAACTTGACATTGAAACAACAGACTGGTCGAGTTGAACCTTGACTTGCTATAGTTATACAGCCGAAATCAGGACATGGTATATCCCCAGTGTGCGAACATGTAAGAACCGGAATGTCTAAGCGTTATTTCTGAAAAAAATATCATTGAATGATAAATGATTCTAATATGACAATGTATCGATAACTATGAATTGTATTTGATATCGTGACGTAATAAAAGGTCGTATTCGCATATAGCTATGAATAAATATATAACATCCTATATATGTGCTCTCAATGCAAACATAAGCTCTATCTACAAGCATTTCGTCTGTAGAAGCAAATTTGGGCATTTTTTTTATCCAAAAGTGGCTGTTTTGACCTTCAAAGGTCATCGAAGGTCATCGAAGATCACCACACAAATCGCCATATCTGACTTCCTATTTGAAATATCTAAGCTTTATCTTCAAGTGTTCTATGAGCACAGTGGTGGCAGTTCCCATTATGAAGGAAAAAAGTTCCGGAAATATTTTAGGTCCAAAATATTTTTCAAAGGGTGACATTTTTCTTTGCCTGGAAATGACCCCCAGAATGGATAGTGATGCAATTTGCGCAGACCGGCGATTCAAGGGCAACCAAATTTGAACATATCACAGAGGTACATAAGGGGAATCATTTGAAACAAAAATATCAGGACTGATCAGAGAGTTTTTGAGAAAATGGCCATAAAATCCAAAATTGAGCATTTTTGTCAAAAATGACCGTCATCTCGGAAAAAAATGCGAAAATAATACAAAAAAAGTAAAGAAAAGCCTAATCTGGGAATATTTTTAGGTATTTTTGTGCAAATTTCAATAAAGTTGCGACCTATAAAATGTGAACGGACGGAGAGAAAGACGGACGACGGACGCACCGCCACTACATTAGGTTATCGGACCAAAGCCGGTAACCTAAATATATTGTTATAGATCTGTGTACAAATGTTTAGGTAAACGTGAATATATTTTGGAACACAAATAAATGTATAGAAAGATTACAAAGCATCAAGTTGGATTTTGGATTGCCAAGTACGGGGAAATATCTCGATATAACGAGATATTTATCTCGATATTACGAAAAGAGCTAGATATGTCGAGGTAAAAAAAAATCATGTGTCCTAAATCAGCCACCGTAATTTGGAGATACATGTATAAAACTTAGAAATATAATCCATGTGCGACATTCGAATCTATTTTCACATCATAGACATTTGCGATGTGGGTACTTGCTCACTTATATCGGTATATCAATTGCTCATTTACCGTCTGGAGTGAAATTTGACAGACAATACGTTTATTTCTCTGACACTGAACTCACATGTTTGTTCATCACTTGAAAGAACATTAAGACAATTACAGAAAGTGCAGGATTTAATTCAAATCATTATTTTGAAAATTTGCAAATTATTATAAATATCTCCATGTGATATATTATTACATAATCGGAAATTCGAAATTCTGCTCCCATTTTTATGTGAACATTTTCTTGAATTCTGGTAATAACAATATATTTACATTTCTGCAGTACAAAAAAGATGAAATATTAAAACATAGCACCAAGGGTGCCACTAGATCAACTTGAAATTAGACCAGACGAGGGACTGAGCTTTAATATTGGTCAAGATCAAGATCATCGACAGATCAACCATATGATTCCATACATGTCCATCATACCATAAGATCCACCTGTGGTCATATTGTCTGCAGAGGCCAATTTAGATAGTTCATGTCAAATATGACCTTGAGATTTACCACTCAAGATAATCTGAGGTTAATCAAATTCATGGTCACCAACAGATCCAACATACCGGTAATACTTCCTATATACACATAATACTAACATATGCTCTATCTACATGTATTATATCTGCAGAGGCCAATTTACATAATTCAGGCCAAATGTGATCTTGAGATTTATCATCAAGGTCTTCTGCGTTCAACTTCAAGGTCATCACAAGATCCAACATATTGGTGTATGACTTCCTATATGTGCTCACAATATGTGCTCACAATACAGTGCTCACGATACAAATGAAACTATCTGCAAGCGTTTCATCTGTCCAATGTAAATATTGCAGGTCAGATGTGACCTTCATTTTTTCCACTTAAGGTCATTCAAGGACAATTTCAAGATCATAAAAAAATCCACCCTATATTACTTCCTATAAGCTCATAATACAAAATTAAAGCAACTGCCTTCGAATGTATGCAATATTTTCTTAAAAACTAAATCTTAGTGCAACTCATCTAATACAAAATAACAAAGCATTTGCACATCGATTTAGATGAGTACAATCCGTCCGAGATATCTTTTCATGCGTTTTAACACACATTTTATGCCAGTTTTGTATATAAACAAACGAAGTGTATCCATCAAACTCGAGTATAAACAAATGCCTAATTGGCCATAAAATTCCACATTGAGTACATTATTTAGTTTTTATATGCATATATATGGTGTAGTTATGAGAAAATAATTAGAGATATACCGTGGTGTGTGTGGAATTATCAGTCCATGTGGCATTTTTTTTGCTTTGTTTACATCTGCGTGTGATGGATACAGTTCCTGTAATTACGCGTGAACCATCTGTTGAAATGAGCAAAATTGCCCAAATGACTATGCTTGTAGTCATAAAATTCGATGTGGGTACGCCTCATTCAAGTCATTTCACATGTTTAATATGAAATATGTTTTTCGAAAAATATTGCCTGTATTCGAAGGCAGTTGCTTTAAGCGCTATCTACATGCGATTTGTCTGCAAAGGCCTGAGGTCAAGTTCAAGGTTACCGATAGCGCCATCATACATGATTTCCTATATGTTCATATCTAAAAGATTGCTCTCTGCATATGCCAAATAATGCCACATGCCTTAATTGCAGGTTAGAGATGACAATCAAGTTGGACACTCAAGATCATCTGAGGTCAAATTCAAGGTCACCAAGAGATCTAACATATACGACTTACTATATGTTCATAATACAAAACTAACCGTATCTACATGCGTTTTGTCTGCAGAGGCCAATTTACATATTTCAGACCAAAGGTGACCTTGAGGTTTACCACTCAAGATCAACCGAGGTCAAATCCAAGTTCACCGAACTATCCAATATGACTTCTTATATACTCATATACAACCTAAGCTATATTTACAAACGTTACATCTCATGAGGCCAACTTGTAAACTTCGGCAAATTTCGGGCCTTCCGCTCCAACATTTTGGGCCTTTCGATCGATTCACGGTCTACCATCTTTATACACGTTAGAAATTGCCTAAAATAGTATAATTGTCAAAATTGGAAAAACATTTATCACATCAATGGCCGCCAAATGGCCAAAATTGATTCAATAATAGAGCGTATACACGTCTCCAGCCCAGGGTATGTTTTTGTTCTACTGAGATTTCATGAATTTATCCTAGCATTTGAACACAGCTGTATGGAGATTATATGATTGTTACACTTTTTTGTTACATATGTTTCTGAGACGTAAACCTTTTGAATTTCACTGGTTAAAGCCCATTAATTTTTTTCTAAAAAAGATATCAGCTACTATCCTTATGCAGGCACGTGGAATTTACGTCGAGATATCAATTTCATTGAGGTGTGCTTATCCAAAAACACTACAGCATGACGTTCATATATGACACCGCGCAAACGTCAAATATTTTTGAATCATAACGTTCAATGCAATACATGTAAAACGTTAAATGATTGACTGATAGCAACACCAAACAGAAATCATACACATGTCTATCTACAAATGATTTATTCACTCACTCAAATATCATCGCATCCGCCTCAGAACATGTAAACACTAATCTTATTCTTCAACTATGTGCCCATTAGATGTTTGCTGAAAAATTGCAGTCAATTTATAGCAAAACTGCAAATCAATGACATTTCTCAACATGGTTTGGGAATGGACTCTAAGTTACATGGTGAATGATGGAATTTCCTGAAAAGCATTCAACATATGCATGATGATACGAATGCTGATGAACAACAATCAGTTTTCTTTTCCATTATGTGCTTCCATTGGCTCTGATTCTTGCTTATCTGATGTCTCTGAACCGTCAGAATCTCTGCGTTCATAAATCTGAAATAACAAGGATATGGAAACAATCAATAAATGCTTCACACACATAGTGATATATGCATATTGTTTTTCTCCAAATACCTGTACATAACCACAGACTGATTGAAAATTTAAACGATTCTGCGACATATCTGACCTGTATGTAGGATTCCGAGAGTGTGATCATCTGGGGCAGAATGTCCGCAACGTGTAGATCCTGGAGCTCGTACCACTTACCACTTCCCTGGAACAGCGCAGTGATGAAAATAATGATCCACATTTAGTAATAGGACCTGTGAGTCGACTGAGCTCTGGATAAAGTTCTGAGCTCCAGTGGCTCGCACTCTGCCAGGCTATAAGAGAGATATTCAATGTAATTTCGAAGTAAGAAGTGATCTACAGTTGGCCAGACCTTGTGCAGGATGTGAGCTCGGTAAGTGCCTTTGCCGGACTCTGGCTCTCCGTCGTGGATGACATTAGCGATCAGATCATAGGTCGTACTCTTGTGCTTGGCTCGATCCTCGGGGGACATCAAGTCTCCAAAATCTATCCCCCTGAGCAATACAGTAAACTTCTCAATTAATTGGTAATAATGAGACAAAATGAATGCAACATTGTGTACCGGTAAATGAGGAATTTAACAATTACTGAATACTTCCAAGTTCCCATTCACTAGGCAGAATTGAGTACTCACTTGACAGGGAAATTGACAATTGTGGGATTTTTCTCAAGGATGAAAAAGTTCTTGGTGAAGCGCTGCAAAACACAAAATATTTATTGCAATTCATTCCTGCATCGGACATAAATTTAATTGTCATTTGTTAGACTCATTCCTGCTACCCTATTGACACAGGTAAAGCTTATAAAGCTTTGCCCCACATTACCTTGAAGTAGAGGATGATGAAGGGAGGCAGCCTGGTGAGTTCAAACCGTCGGAACTTTGAGTCCCGCGACGACTTGTACTCCTTCTCGACGGTGCCGCCGAACTTGCTGAGTACGGAGAAGATGGGGATCTGTGGGATGATGTTCTCCTGCAGCTCGTCCGGGTAGAGAGGTGGCGGGGGCAGGTCGCACGTCAGGTACATGAACGGCGTCTCCTCCATTGACTCTGAATAAACATCAACACAAACAGAGTCATTCTCACTTTTAGTCCATGAAACGATAACAAGCATTTCAATCATGTTATTTGATGAAGAATAAGTGTACAGTCAGTCAAGTATTAAATATTGTTTTTGTTCCGATATTTGTGGTACCAATACCAGTATTTACCTTTATATTCATCTGTTTCTAACAGTTTCACTTTGTCCTCTTCGCTCTGTAAACCATGATCGAGCAGAAATTCCAATACATTGTACATATAAGTTTAAGCTGGCATGCAACACACTAATTCATCCTGGTGACAACTTGTTACATGACATTGATGATTTACTGACAAAGTACAATATGCTGACCATGTCAACTGGGGGAATCTTGCGGGTGTAGACACGCATCTTCCCTCGGAACGTTTTACTGATGATGCTGCTGGAGATTTTCTTTGTCCCGTTGAGACTCTGGTGCATTGCATTGAGAAACCACGAGAGGAACTCCACTCCATCACCTGATGTATGTGAATACAAATCATGACTGGCACAAGGCAGATGTAAACAATGAAACTTTATTTAAAATACAGTCGTCCACCTCAAATAAGACCCCCCTCCCTCCTTCAATAAAGACTTCCCCCTCTATAAAGAAATTTTGTGAGGCAATAAGATCAGTCTAAAGGGGCACTATATGGGATTCGGTTTTCCATGGGTTTTCCGAAATTTGTCGTCCGACAGTTCAGGATTGTTCTATTTACAGAACAAAATGTCAGATTTTGTTTTCGACCCAGGATCTCTGCCGAGTCGCTGATCAGATTAGCCAGGTCGGCTCGGCAGAGATCCTGGGTCAAAAGCGAAATCTGATATTTTGCTCTATAAATAGAACAGTCCTGAAGCATCGGCCAACAAATCTTGGAAAACCGAATCCCATATAGTGCCCCTGTCATGCAAATAAACCCCTCTAATGAGACTTCATACAAGACCTCAATCTTGTGGAAGAAGGATAGATCTTAACCAGGAGGACCCTTGTATGGCACATAACAAGAGATATCTATGCATGGAAAACCAACCTTGAGCTGTGATCTGGAACTTTTTCTTGCTGCACAAGACGACAGCCTGTAGCATCTCATGTGGGCTGACGTGGGCCTTGAAGTTCCGCGGGTTCCAAAGCTTCCGGATCAGCTCACCAAACCTCTGTACGAGCCAGAACATCTGGTCCCCCGGGGGCCGCTTTATGTGTGAGTAGTTCTCCTCTCGCAGGAAGTAGTTACGTAGCGGTGAGACGTGCGACAGGGCCTGCAGACATACGAACATGGGAGTTTACAAGGTGATTTTGGGAAGATATGGGTCTATAACTTCGGGGTTATCATGTTAATTACACAGAAATGAATACAGATTTCAAGCACCGACCTGGAGAATAACATTGCAGTAATCATTCGCTTTGATGTTGTTCAAGCCAACAATACCTGTAAACAAATCAACGAACACTCCACAGACACAAATTCAGAAAATAATACGTAGACAGTAACTTAATGAAAATGTAAATACTCTAAACCACATCCAGAATTTTTTTGGCCATGAAAATTTGTGCCATACTTCCAAGTTTCTGAGTTGGATGAAATGAACAAGAAAGTGTATATTTACCAGGTAAATATGTGGTGCCATCATAAGCTCTTGACATTTTGGCCAGAGCATCCAACTGGCTGATGTGTGCATGATCAAAGGTTGGGTTCAAGACATACTGCAACCGTAAACATGATAAACATACATGTAAACATGTGCATCATTTCACACAGTACTATTCATTTTAGACCACTGAAATTAGTGCGTTCACACATGAAAACTATCATTATAATCAAGTCAAATTCCTCAAGTATACTGACCACAATATCTTCAAGAGACTGGTCTATGATCTGGTAGTTGTCAGGGAGGCAGTAGAATTTTTTCGTTCCAAGGTTCAGGAACACATGGTGGCTATCCTGAACACTGTGTGTGTATGCATGTGACTTGAAGCCACGACCTGCAATCAACACAGGAATCACATTAATGGCAAACAATCCTGCCACATATCCAACGCAAGACTGCTGTAGTTATAGACCAGAAGTCAGTGAGTTGTATTTTTCACTATTGAACATGTTGAACTGTAAATCAAATGAATTGTCAGACCAAAAAACTGATAATTCTTATCAGTCAAAAGGCTTCATTCATGTTTTACAGAATCAAGATGTCAGCTGATTATATGATGCTCAATTGATAAACCATGCAAAAATATCGCTGAGTTAATAAATCTTGCAAAAATGTTAATTGTATTCTTTGCTTGTCAGTGAAATATTACTGACCTTGGAAGTACTTGCCACAGACCAAGCAGGCATAAACATTGAGATGTGACAAGGAAACAGAGCATAATTTCTCAAAGTCAAAGTCAAGTACAGCTCTGGAAGGAACAAGAAATATGTGCATGTATACATAACAATTTTTATTGTCAAAGGAAAATCCATGTTGTCATGTTGATATTAATATTAATAGCTGTATACCTGTTAATGGTGTCTAGATATGGACAGTTTCTGCTCCTCTTGTCAACCACCTGTTTACCTAAAATAAATAATACATTTGATACTAATCGATAAAACACAACAAACAGAGGATATGTTTTGTATTCATTATACTGTAGTGTCCTGCTATCACTAAAAACAGTTTGGCTACCCTAAAACTGTCATTTTGCAAGTTGAGCAACATCAGCAACCATAAAACAGATATTTCACTGCCACCGTGTCTTTTGAAATTAAAACTGGAGATTCCTGGTTATTGGAGGGGTCTAACAAATCAATGAATCGAATTTACTAATGGTGATACTAATTATTGCACCTTTTTTTGTCAAATAAACTCTGACAGTGACATTCAATTCCAACAATAACACATGTACTAATCATGCTATCATTACTTGCAAATTGAATTTATGAATGCAATTTTCAACTGACTTTTTCAATAAACTGACATAACAGAATCATCTCTGTCGTATGTCAAACTATTACAGTTCCCAACTGCCAGGAATGTTCAGGAACAACAGATCACTAAGGCCCATATATTTTACATCAATCAGGTTTCAGTTGCTCAATGGTAAAGCATTTGCCTCAAAAAATGATGCCAGTTTTTTTTTTTCTCAAATCTCGCTCGATGGCGAAATAGCACCTGTATGCTGGGTAACAAATATGAGCTACCAGTATGTATCTGAAGTTGGCTCAGTCCCGGTTTTATCAAGGTTCACAAAGAAATGCATTTCCCTTTTGTATTTGACTAAGGAATCCATTCGCCCATCAGGAAGCATCAGATAATTGTAATGCTGAACATTTGGCTGTTAATTCATAATGTGAGGTGGTACCAGGGATGGGGTCAAATACACTTCATCAAATACAAATTCAAATAAAAATCTTCCTGATTTTCATTTTTTAAATACAAATACATATATTATGATCAAATACAAATTCAAATACAAATACGGGTAAGATGCAAAGCACAATTATATTAAATCATTATATCAAAGAAGTTCACTTTAAAACATTCTTAGGCCTACTCTTGATTTCCTGATTATACTACATCAGAGCTGATTATCTCCCTATGTGTACAATATATCGTGTACACATATTACTCGAATGCCAGTGATGAGTCAAAGTGGCTCAGGTTTGTGATTTCAATTCTCAGCTTGCTCATTGTTATTGATATTCAAAGGATGATAATTGACTGATGTTGTTTTAAACATGTTACAGGCAGTGTGAGAAGAAGGTGGCCACACTGGTACTTGACCAGTGTTGATTACTCAATTTATGAACCTATTGATAATGGATGGGCGCAGGAGGCTTGGGGGAAGGGAAAGGGGAGGGATGGTATCGGTAGTCTCTTCTGCTTACAACACCACAGGAAGCTAAGTCAAGATCTTATCACAGTTAAGTGCGATAGTTGATTGTATTTGAACAGAAATACATAACGAGAGATGTATTTCTCGTTATGTATTTCTGATTTGAACGAATACCTCAAATATGGGTATCAAATACAAAGACAAATATTGCAATTAATCTTTTATCAAATTCAAATACAAATATGCTCAAACAGCGTATTCAAATACAAATACAAATACGTATTTGACCCCATCCCCGGGTGGTACCCACTGCAGGTTGGTTGTCTGCAACCGATTCAAATCGGAATGTTCCCTATTTCTGTGTAGGATTGAGCCAATGCCCAAGAAAATCATGAGTGTCTTCATCTGCTCCAAGTACTATAATAATTCTATAATATATCTTGTGGTACCTGTAGGTTGATACATACATGTTATTATGATCATATCCTTAAACATTATCAAGTGTACAACATATGAACACAAGTCATATATTATTACTTCAAAACATAGGAGCACAAAAAAGTGGAAAACACAAACATGACATTATTTCATTTACATCTGAACTGCACAATAAAATCACAGGCCATCACAATATTATGTCATGTTTTCCATAATTCGACCACCTCCCTAAACCAACCGTTTTTGGTTGGTTCCTTGGTTCAGTTGGTTGATCGACTTAGCCTTAGGGACGTTTTCCTGTACGTGCTTAGTATTGAAACTGGTCACCACGAGTTATGGCCGCCAACGGGCTGTGTCCGCATATAAAGATCAGAAATAGCATGCAGCATGACGCTCTTGTGTACCTGTGATATGATAACTGAGTGGGATGATTGTTTAATTTGATTATCTGATTATTGTCGGTGAACAAATACATGACAAACAGAAATTGTACTTTGTGCATTCTTAAAACTTAAACTGTATAAATCCATATGTATAAAGTTATATAAACCAGTGAAAACTGTGATGCATATTTATATATCGAAAGTGACCTGAAATTCTACTTTGTATATATTTTGTTGTGTATTAGCGCCTATGTGACGGATTTAAACTTTGCATACATTTTGTACGAGTACATGTTATACTTTCTTGTCAAAGTTTGTATCTGTAATAGATAATTTTGCTCCGGTAATTTACTTTATTTCAATCATTCCGAATTTTATGTCCATTAGCAGATTAGTTGGTTCGGTGATCACATTGATGACTTCCTTTCCTATTGTCTGGTGTCCATTGATCTGTAGGAACAACAACAAAGTGAACAAATATTGAAATCACAGCTACATTTGGCCACAGACCCATGAACGGGTCCATATCATTTTCGATGAATATGCGGCCACAGCCCGGCGGCGGCCATAACCTGTATACCCCTTGAAACTTGACCACTGTGTCATACATCATCAGATAATTTGCTCAAAGCTTTCTAGACTGGCTCCATGGAAATCGAAGTCTAAAAACAATTCCGCCTAAAACAAGCTAGGCCTAGCAAACCAATCCCAAACCAAGGCACGCCAAAAATATACGTGGGCGATAATATAAGAATTTGTAACACATATATGAATTTCTCATGTAGAAGATATATATCAAAACATTTTACCAACTTTTTGGCATGGACATGTTCAGAATAAGGTGAACAACATCTAACACTCAATAATAACCTTCATTAACAGAAGTTTCTGCTTCGGAAACTGTTCGTTTTCGTGAAGCGGTTTCGTTTTCGGCCATTTTTGTTGACATGAAAAACACCGACTTACTGCATTTTCGTCATAACGCGCACATGCGGACATACGATCGCTCGGACTTACACGGCCAGAAATCTGCTGTAAGCCTATCTGGATCTGAGATAGCGGCTGGCGGATGTTCAGAGCTACACACAGCGCCCAGCACACAGCAAAAAAACAGTATCTATATAGTACATATAGGATATGTAAAATTGCTTCAAAGCTCATTAATGCCAGTGTTTCTGACCCTCACACACTATACGTCAACGGTGTATATAACAAAGTGTGTGCCATAATGGCAAGCAGGTGTCCTATTTTGCAGTATTCCACGATGAGGTCTAACTCCAGGCTGCGTGTCATACCCTGCAGAACACAACGTTATAGGAGGAGTTTTCACCCTGCGTCTGTTCATATTTTCAACACGTACATGTACTAGTAGTTAAGTTTATCATTTCATGCCTTGTGTACCAGCACACAAATTCCTATAATGGGTCAATAAATATGTCTATGTCTCTATGTCTATGTCTATCTCCATTCCCAGCTTGAAAAAAAGAGTTGCCCACTTGATTTGTTTGCACTTCTTTGCTTTATGCCAGCATTAGCTCCTGGCGCGCATTCACATCCTCATATTGCGCTTGTGAGAAATTTTGTGAAGGCTTCAATTCGAGACATGCTTCAGAACGCGTCAAAATAATACAAAAATGTGCAATAAATGCACAGTATATGTACACCTCAGAAATCATCTATACTAAAAATATCGGAATGACCCCACCCCTCCCCCGCCAACAATTCACACACTGGAAGAGCTGTGCTCGCTTGAGAATGTGTGGTAATGTCAAAATATCTAAACCGCGCAAATACAGTCGGGAAATAGCCTGAACTTCAGAAATCATCTGAAATACTAAAAATATCAACGTTTCGTTTTAATATCCAGAAAATTTCTAATATCCAAGGTGCACCACCCATATCAAATTCCTGGGTCCGTCCCTGACCAGTAGCCCCATATGCTAACAATTAATATGGTGCGATTCTGCTGATACAATTCAGTATGAACACACACAGTTCAAAATTTGAAGAGCGTAAACTTCAATACAAAAGATAACATTGAATATGGGGGTTTCCTGAACTCCGGCCGTTCCAGGACGTCAAATAGAAGAAACGGTCCAAAATAAGATGTATGAATCTAAAATGTGACATCACAAAAGAAAACCTATTCAAGCCATACGTCTGACGCCACCACCATAGATCTGTAAATAGTAGGCCTACCTAAAATTGGAAGTCCCTATTACCTAAAATTTAAAGATGCGGAAATGCTCGAGCTAACGCAAATCATGCCCGAACAGGGCGATCGAAGTTCGGTCGCTATGCCACGGATATATTTGGATATATGTGTCTTCAACCATTAATATTTTCTGGCTCTCAAGAATGTTCAGGGACATCTCTACGGCGGCAGCGGCGGACGGGGCACGACGGAGTCGAATCGACAGTATCCGCCGAACTTCGTTCTAGCATCTAGCAATGTATAGCGTTCGAGCAAACTTATTTTGATAATAAAAATCTGTACTATTTCTGCTTCCATGTTTTTTTTCAGAATCTTCTCAGCAAATTACTTGTTGATGAACTATTCTCAAATGTATGTTACCACCTCGTATTTTACTACTTGACCTTTTCCTGCCTCAGCCATCACAATAGTCAATATCTTGCTTTCAGTCCACGTGCCTCGAGACTCGCATATATGTGTTCATACATCATCATCAATAACTAACTGCCTAACCTGACCAGTGACTTGTGACTTACTTGTGACATACTTGACTATGATTGGTTCATGCTGTTTACTCGTTTACCTGTTTACTGGTTATTATTTTCCGTTGTGGTGCCAACTATGCGCATTTGAATCTTAGCCTTCATACAGGCAACAGCAAGGAATCATTATCTGGCATCTTTGGATACTTTGAATATTTGGATTCTCCACACAAGTTGAGCATTCTTTCTTTGTGGTTCTATTCTCTATAGTTCTACTATTCATTATATACCGATTGTAGTCAAAGGTATGTGTGAAACATCAATGTTTTATTTACCGTCGGTATTTAATATTCCGGAAGTATTTGGTGGCGCCAAAAATTAAAACTCGACAGACGCTGAAGTGTTTTGCGGTTAGGCCCTGTAATCCTGTACCAGTTGTTAGGCGGATTTCTTATATTCAAAACTTACCTTTGTCTGATTTCTATATCGGTTGTATGTTCTAGTGTATGCTTGTTTCCCTCGTATGTATACACTGTACTGTATACTACACTACGTGATTACAATTTACACCGACTGTCCCTGGGCCACAGGCGCCGCGCCGCGCCTGGTCAGTCTCACTCTGACACATACATGTCATGTACTCATGACCCTGACACTGAGTGAGACTGATAGTCAGACTCAGAGTGACAGTCAGTGCTGCTCAGTTTGACCAGAAATTGAAGAAATAACAGAAGATCTCATTGAGATGTCACTGAGTCTGTCACAGTCAGTGCTTGAAATTTCAACACGAGTCCGAACACTAGCAGGGACCAGTTATTTAATCAACTGATATTGAACCTCTTCATCTTTGAGATTAAAATTAAAGCTTCTGATTACTTTCAAAAGTGGAAATATCACATCCATTTCTTTCAGAACCATGATTCCAAGTCTCACAAATGTAGTTGAGTCGTACATAAGTTGACTAAACGAAATGATCCCTTAACATGAATCTGTCATGGCGCCAGTTTCGGAAAACTTGTCTGATTCTGTTGTGGTCATTCTTGGAAATTTGGACAATCTCGAGAAGGTCCAGGGCAAACTTGAGCATTCCAAAATGGCCCTGGACCATTTTGGAACGGTGCTTTACTAAGATGATTTTGATTTATTTCTTGACAATATGGCAAAAAATATTAATGTAACTTATGTTTTATAACCAGGTTGGATTATACAAAGCTAATTAAATGGCAGATAATTGACAAGCAGGGAAACACCATGAATTTCACTGATAAATTTGAATAAAACAAATTTCCATATAAATGTATTTAATCATTTAATAAACATGTGGGAAATATTTATGAATTTTATATTCCTCGATTTTAATTGGAAGGAAAATCGTGTAAATATTTTTTGCTGTTTACATCCAATATTTAATAAGAAACATTTCATATTCCAAGATTGTCCTGGGCAAACTGAGCATCCCCGAGAATGTCCAAATGCCCAAGAATGAGCACGACAATTCTCACACAAAAAGACCGGTAAATCATTAAAATTGTCATTGCTCACTGAGATGTGGTGTGCTAGGTTTGTGGGATTTAGTGCCACATAAATATATCTGATAGTGAGTGCGCATGTATGCTTCCATGGTGTGAGAGGACAATGCCGTATTTCAATCATTTATAACTGGCAAGCCTCGCACTGTGGCAATGCCATCTACTTAAGATCTTGACCTAAACCGATGCCCACCCACTAAATCTAGATATAGACTCTATTTCTGAACATAACAAATACATGTGGATTCTAGATCTACGTATGAAACAGTGTCAGGTACACATTACATGTATGATTTTGCAGTCTGGCGAAGACGTGCTGAGTTATCGGCTGGTTGTCATTAGGGCATTTCGGCACGAAATGTCCTTATGGTTTTGTCAGAATCTTTTTTTTTTTTTTTTTAGGTTACCGGACCTATGGTCCGATAACCTATTGGCATGGCGTTGCGTCCGTCGTCGTCCGTCGTCGTCGTCGTCCACATTTTTATCTTTTTTGTTTACAGGCGAATTTTTCTGAAATTTTGCACAAAAATACTTAAAAATAATTCAAGAAGAGGGTATTTTTTAGTTTTTTGATTTTCGCATTTTTTTCAAAATGGCGGCCGTTTTCGACGAAAAATGTCTGATTTTGGACTTTGGCGGCCATTTTCTCAAAATCTGTTCAGTAACTTTTTTTCTTTTTGATAAATAACACTCCTCATATGTACTCCTATGATGTCTATAAATTTCGTTGCGCTTGAATCGCTCGAAGTGGGCCATTTTGGCCCAAACTCGGCTCAAATCGGACTTTCCGATGTTAAATTCTCCTATGCTTTATAATGGGACACATTATGCCTAATATCTCACTTGATATTGAGATTAGAGACTAGGAGTCAATTGTGGACCTATAGGAAATGATATATGCTGAATATTCTCGTGACCTTGAATTTGACCTCTGACCTCACTTTCAAGGTCAGAGCACAAAATGGCTTATATCTCGCTTATTATCGACTCTACAGCTTAGGAATCAATTGTGGACATATAGGAAATGATATATTCTGAATATTCTCGTGACCTTGAATTTGACCTCTGACCTCAGTTTCAAGGTCAGAGCACAAAATGGCTTATATCTCGCTTATTATCGACTCTACAGCTTAGGAATCAATTGTGGACATATAGGAAATGATATATGCTGAATATTCTGATGACCTTGAATTTGACTTTCGACCTTATTTTCAAGGTCACAGGACAAAATGGCTAATATCTCGCTTGTTATCGACTTTACAGCTTAGCAATCAATTATGAACATATAGGAAATGATATATGCAGATTATTGTCATGACCTTGAATTTGACCTTTGACCTCATTTTCAAGGTCACAGGACAAACTGGCTAATATCTCACTTATTATCGATTTTACAGCTTAGGAATCAATTGTGGACATATAGGAAATGATATATGCTGAATATTCTCGTGACCTTGAATTTGACCTCTGACCTCATTTCCAAGGTCCAAGGACAAACTGGCTCATATCTTGCTCCTCTATTGACTGTATGGCTTGGGAATCAATTGTGGACATGATATACATGATATAGAAAATGATATACACTGAATATTTTGATGACCTTGAATTTGACCTTTGCCCCTTCATTTTCAAGGCTACAGCATAAAATTGCTAATATCTCTCTGATTATTGAACTTACAGCTTAGCAATCAACTGTGGACATGATATATGCTTAATGTTATATATGCTGAATATTCTCTTGACCTTGAATTCAACCAGTGACCTGGCTAATACCTAAAATATTAAACATTGTCCGGTAACCTATCTTTGGCCCTTGGCCTAATTTTTCATTTTTTTTTTCATTTTTTTTTTTTTTTTTCACTTTTCGGTTTCCGGACGATAACTTAAGAACGCCTTGACGAATCTTGGAGAAATTTTCACCAGTTATCACATATATAACATAGATGAACCCTATTGTTTTGGAGCCGGCTTCGAGGTCCGGTTAGTCCGTGAGGATGAATTTTGAGTCAAATGGTTTCCGGATAATAACTCGAAAAGTACTTGTGCTACCATTCTGAAACTTGACATATATGTTGATATAGTGTCGCAGAGGAGCCCTATCGATTACGGGGTCAATACCTTGAACGACCTTTGACCCAGGGGCCAAAAACAATTTTGATGAGTCATCCTTGAGGCTCATTGCATATCTCGGAAACGGTGCGTCGTAGAGCGAAACGGGCGTTATTTTCGGACTCGTCGCCCTAGATCTAAGGGGTATTATGGATGAAGATTGACCTTGACCCGAAATTTTTTTGCCGAGTCGGCATTTTTCGTTTTCGTCGATATCTCGGAAACGGTGCGTCGTAGAGCGAAACGGACGTTATTTTCGGACTCGTCGCCCTAGACAAACATGTCTAAGGGGTATTATGGATGAACTTTGACCTTGACCCAAATTTTTTTCGCCGAGTCGGCATTTTTCGTTTTCTTCGATATCTCGAAAATGGTGTGTCGTAGAGCGAAACGGACGTCATTTTCAGACTCGTCGACCTAGACAAACATGTCTTAAGGGTATTACAGATGACCTTGACCTTGAATTTTTCTGCCGAGTCGGCATTTTTCGTTTTCGTCGATATCTCGGAAACGGTGCGTCGTAGAGCGAATCGGACGTTATTTTCGGACTCGTCACCCTAGACAAACATGTCTAAGGGTTATTATGGATGAACTTTGACCTTGACCCGAAATTTTTTTGCCGAGTCGACATTTTTCGTTTTCTTCAATAACATGGAAACGGTGCGTCGTAGAGCGAAACGGACGTTATTTTCGGACTCGTCGACCTAGACAAACATGTCTAAATTGTATTATGGATGAACTTTGACCTTGACTGGAAATTTTTTTGCCGAGTCGGCATTTTTCATTTTCGTCGATATCTCGGGAACGGTGCGTCATAGAGCGAAACGGACTTTATTTTTGGATTCGTCACCCTAGACAAACATGTCTAAAGTGTATTATGGATGAACTTTGACCTTGACCGGAAATTTTTTTGCCGAGTCAGCATTTTTCGTTTTCTTCGATATCTCGGAAATGGTGCGTCGTAGAGCGAAACGGACGTCATTTTCGGACTCGTCAACCTAGACAAACATGTCTAAGGGGTATTATGGATGAACTTTGACCTTGACCTGAAATTTTTTTGCCGAGTCGGCATTTTTCGTTTTCGTCGATATCTCGGAAACGGTGCACCGTAGAGCGAAACGGACGTTATTTTCGGACTCGTCGACCTAGTCAAACATGTCTAAAGGGTATTATGGATGAACTTTGACCTTGACCCGAATTTTTTTTGCCGAGTCGGCATTTTTCGTTTTCTTCAATATCTTGGAAACGGTGTGTCGTAGAGCGAAACGATTTTTTTTTGCCGAGTCGGCATTTTTCGTTTTCTTCAATATCTTGGAAACGGTGTGTCGTAGAGCGAAACGGACGTTATTTTCGGACTCGTCACCCTAGACAAACATGTCTGAAGGGTATTATGGATGAACTTTGACCTTGACCCGAAATTTTTTTGCCGAGTCAGCATTTTTCGTTTTCTTGGATATCTCGGAAACGGTGCGTCGTAGACCGAAACGGACATTATTTTCGGACTCGTCGACCTAGACAAACATGTCTTAAGGGTATTAGGGATGACCTTTTACCTTGACCTTGAATTTTTCTGCTGAGTCGGCATTTTTCGTTTTCTTCGATATCTCGGAAACGGTTTGTCATAGAGCGAAACGGTCTTTATTTTCGGACTCGTGACACTAGGCAAATATGTCTTAGGGGTATGTTGAGTCAACTTGATCCGTCGTCTTGGATTGAAATGGATGTATCTACATAATCATTTTGGCTGCAGAGTTGTCAGTAATAAACAGTTCACCTGTGATTGTGTTGTGTA
The DNA here is from genome assembly GCA_949152475.1 of Terebella lapidaria. Lineage (NCBI taxonomy): Eukaryota > Metazoa > Annelida > Polychaeta > Terebellida > Terebellidae > Terebella > Terebella lapidaria. Next base: position 79,547,352 of record OX424555.1, read on the forward strand.
TCGAAATGCCCCAAGGCCTCTAGGCCTTCACGTCTAGTTTTATCTGTCATAGATCGGCATCTGGTAGTTGGTAGACACAACTGGTACCATGAACACGAGATAATAAAGGATTTCACTTTGGATGTACTGTAATAGATCTAAAATAATCTAATAGGAAAGATAAAAAAACTAAAACGCCATATTTTGTACTAGTATAATTGTTACATTTGACAAATCATAATGAAATCACATATCTAGATGCAATGCATAGATTGGTAACTCAGTCAATGGATTGATTTGAAGTTAGACTAAAAAGTTTTGTTCAAAGTAAGCAGGAGCTAAGTTTTCCATTCATATGAGTAGGCTACATTTGTGTCGAAAAATACCAGTAAGTTTTGATTCCAAAGAAATTTGAACATGTTATTATTTTTGTGCATGCCTCAGTTTTTTGTGTCTGGTGATACTAATGTTTGATTGTCCAAAAAGGAACGGGTTACATGTAATTCAATCAATTATCAAAAAACAAACATTATATAATGCCCTCATTGTGAGATAAAGAACACACAAAAGTATGATTTTTTCCCAGTCTTTAAAATACTAGTATCTCACTATTGTGTTCAAGGCCTCAGAAGCCAAGTGTTTGTGCAAGACTGTCCGTGAAACTACACTATTCGGAAGGTGGAAAAGTTGGTGAGAGAAAGACCCTGAGAGACGCTCAGGTTACACCTGGTGTGAGCTGTGTACTTATCTACTGAAGCGTAGATAATAGCCTGCCAACCCAGGCCATGTGTAGTGTGGTATTTATTCAATAGGTGTCGTGATGGTAGGTAACCGAAGGTCATGGCAGAGAGGCATTGAAAGTACTAATTTATACTGAAATGTGTGGAAATCCTTGGATGACACACTACATAAGTTCTGTCATATGATGAAGAATTGAAATAATGAATTTTATGTATTTTTTTTGTCCGCACATTTTCTTTTGTTTCATCCTTAGATCTCCTTTTCCTATTGACTAGGAATCTACTGTCACCACATATATGTGTGATGCCTGGGCTAATACACCCTGACTGGATGGTTCATCAAGCATACTTACCTGGCACAGGGGATACCGTGATCACCAAGGCGGTTCCCCCAGAGCGAGGCCTTTCCATTGCACTTCGGTTTGGCTGACCTTTGCGATCACCCCAAATGTGGGTGACTCGGGTGCGTAATTTTTGTTAGTGGGGGACTGCGTTCGCGCTATCCCCTGAAAAATCAATTGAAGAAATGAAAAGAACTTTAACACATGCCTGTATTATATTAACTTATTTAAAAAGTTAAAAGTGAATTTGTAGGTTACCAAAAGTATATGTACATGTATATATAAATGTGGAAGAATGAACAACATTTCATAAAAAATATTTTTATGTATATATTATTAGTCGTCTAATACAACATGTTATATTTACTTGAAGGTATACTTAATTATTATTATCATTTCATGAATTATAGGGATGTTTATATTTTTTTTTCTGCAATTTTTTTTTTAAAAAAAACATCAGTTTATCAGCATTTTCTGATATACATGTTGGCTAATATAAAAGTGATATTTGAGAAATATTATAATTTCTCGAAGCATAGTATTCAGCTCTAACTAATGTTAACTCGTGATGTTGGAAATTATTGAGTAGAGAGCCAGTTTTTGTTATTTATTCACAACAGAATATTGCGGATTGATCTTCGTTGTTGTGCCTCACTGGTTGTTGAGAGGCTTATGTTGGTCGAGGGGGAGTGTCAATGTGACGGCGATGATCACGGTTTGTGTGTATGTAGTATTCCTGACTTGATTGTCATGTTTATTTTGATCTTCACAGTGAGACAGCTTCTCAGAACTCAATAGGAAAATGGGCAGTACTTCAACTGACTCGCCTGTGTAAATCTCAAAGCCTTTCATTCCTAATCAGACCGCACTATCTGATGTGTTTATGTGAGTATCAAGTTCAAGAGCATTTATATCTTGATTATAAATCTGGCAACTGTGATTATTCATATGGCTGACTACTACAATCTGGTTGTCAGGTGAAAGTAGCTGATAGTAGTGTTGATATTCGGAGCTTCATGACAATATTGGTGCAATCTAAATGAATCGTGATATATGTTTGCATGTTTGAATGTTTTCAGATCACTCTTGGTCTTCTTACAAACATGTGAAATATGCGCGAAATAAGTCAGTTGTCAATTGAGTAGGTAAGTACATATAATTATATGTACATGTATGCAAAATTTTTCCATATTATGTTGAAAAAGTTGTTTCATAAATTATTACAGTATGCAAATACTCACCCTCTTTTATATTGTTTTATTGCTTGTAATTATGTATGTACAGCTCATTGGAAAAGTTTGCTCATCAGGAGCCATATTACTATTGATCACTGCTGTTCCTAATGTATTTTTTCTCACGGGAAGATCGGGTGACCGTTGCACACCGCCCTCTACGCTGCACCTCCTGTGTGTGTGTTCTAATGATTACCTGCCTCTTTGTCACAATGTACTCATGAAAGAAGGTGTCAATAAATCACTAAGGTGCTGTGTTATGAATGTTGTGTTTTGTTTTTGTGCAGGTCAACAGGGAATTACAACATATGGCATGGATATATTACGTAAGGTGGATATAACGATAGCTCCCTATGATGATGATGTAGTGGGCTTTTGATAAAATCAGCGCTAACGAGGAAATGGCTGCCTCGGTGGACAAGAAACATTTTGAGTTCAAGTACATAATCGAGCAGGTACAGTTCAACAATTTGGGCAGTTACTACCTGAAGGTCTCCATCAAGAGTGCGTTCAGTGACAATTACAGCGGTCTGTGGGTCAAAGACGGACCGGCCCGAGAGTATGAGCCTGGACACACAGCCGTCACTGACACTGTACATCAAACCAAGAAAAAAGATTTCCTCCACTTCAAACGGAATGAGTTTGCTTTCTTCCTTCCTAAAGGTCAGTAATTAAACCAGTGGATAATATGTCAGTCACTGTAATGTTTTATCAGTATTTTCTTGTATGGGTCAAATTATTGAATTATGTAATTATGTATAATGGTCATAGTGTATATGATGTATGCGTAAAAATGATATATAAATTATATATTTGATTCTGTTTATTTCATTTTCCACAGTTAAAGGTAAAATATTCAAGACTTGTTTGCATTTTATTTCAGTTCTAATTATTTTTCAGTTCCTGAATTGCACATTTATTTTTTTGTATGGATTATATTGCCACATTTGTTTGTGCATGAATCTGTTGATATGTTTTTTTCAACAATGAAGCACAGTTCACGTTTATCAAGCAATACCAACACTCTTCAGCACATGTTAATATTTGCAATATTGATCACACTTAAGCCAATAGATTTTTCATAATTGATTAGTGTCATACATCTTTGAAGATGTTCTTTGGAGAAAAAAAACATCAGCGTTTGCCTTGCAGAAATTAAATTATTACATTTGAATTACATTTTTATTTGAATTGTCCAAATGTAAGTCATTGTCCAAATGACAAAATTATGGCTCAACTATCGCTATAATTTGCTGTCAATTCAAGTACCGGTAACTTTTGATCCTACTAATACTATTCATGATGTTGCAGGGTTCTGTAAGAACGACCAGAACCATGATGTCTTCCTGCTGGTGGAAGCCTTCCAAGAGGACTCGCCTCCCGGGTCAAAACCTCGGCGCGTTGGCGAGGCCAAGTACGCCATTTTCCCACGGACGGACAAACCTCGTGCCAACTTGAATGCGCCCCCTGGGGAGCTGATGTACAAACACACCCATGTGATGGCGCTACTGCGCACACACAGCACAGAAAACCTGCAGCAGCACTGCGGCCGCATGAAGTGTGTGACGACGTTCGCTCAGATGATGGTGCCGCCGGTGGAGACCCCGCGCCTGCCTACGCCACCAAAAACCAGCCAATCACAGCCTGCCACAGAGGCTGAGCCAGAGCCAGAACCTACACCTCGAAGGAAATCCCCGGAGCAGCCCAATTCTGGGCGCCCTGGAAGCGATGAGCGTGAGGCCATGGAACCTCTACGACTGGACAAGTCACCAACGCCTCACCTCGGGGAGCGAGGGAAGGTAGGGCGCCTTCATTTATTGCTTTATGAATCTGTTCAGGATACATTTATAATCATTTGAACCATGAAGATCAAAATCTTAGCAATTCACCAGAGTTGTTCCTTCGCAGAAAGTACAACAAAAATTTGCATCAAAGTGAATTTGGAATGATTGAATCAAATTTTTCAGACTATGGATTCACCACTTGATGGAGCTCAGTCTCCTAATCACAAGATCCATGGCCTGGATCTCCATGTGTCCAGTCCAGGCAAGGAGGATATTGTTGTAATACTGCATGGAGCAGCCAACCTGCCATCGCTGGACTCGGGGAAGCCTCCATTGCCCTTCTGCTCCATGTATGTGGTAAAAATATGTAATTTAACCAAATTATCTTCCAAATAACCCTACAATCATTTGATTCGAACACATAGGTGTGTGACAGCATTAAGAATAATCACATTGAGCTGCTAAATGAATTGAGTTGAAAAAATTGAAATGAATTGAAAAAATTTTGCTCTTACTATTCAGCGAAAAATTACTAACAATTCAAACATCAATCTACCTAGCAGTTGCAATCCTAAGCCAGATGATATATTTTGTTTGAATGGTTCCCTGTGTAGTAAGATGAAGCAGGATGATGACGCTGGATTGCCCGCGCAGGTCGTAAGTCGCTTTCCGCTCCAGCCCACCCACTCGCCATCGTACGAGGAGGGCTTCGTTATCGAGTACGATGGTCTACGCTGTCTTGATGAAGGTACCTGTTGTGGCTAGTGCTATTTAGTTCACTTCATCTTCAGATCAAAATAATGCTGCACAGTTTTCCACAAAATAGTAATGTAGCAATGTCAGCATCAAGTATACATGTACACTATATTGTCATATTCACAAGAGAACCAAAACCAAAAAAGTTTTATGAGTTTATCGTATGAGTAACAACCGAGTAAAATTGTTGAGCACTGAGCATTCATGGTGTTGTGTGTTGCTCAGTGTTGGTGCTACAGTTTTCGGACAAGACAACGAAGGAGATTCTTGTGACGTACAATCTACCAGTGTCAGTTCTCTGGCCCTTTCACCAGTACCACCTCGAGATGATCATGGTATTGTTCACAGCTCCGCTTGTGTGTGTACTTTATACACCCCGGGCTCGCTTCTGTAGATTGGGATATATAGCCTGTTGACTTTTCTTTGACTAATGTCACTTCGTCAAGCTACATAACAGTCTTTGCTGTAAATATCTTCATATTGTATGCATATGTACTTTCGGCATTGTTATGAGAAAAAATAAGCAATATTGATTTGAGTTCTGTGTGTGTTTATTTTTGTTACTACATGTAGTAGATTCTAGTTGCCTGTTGTACATATTGTGTGTATATGTACAGAGTAGAAATTATAAATTATATATTTTATTCTGCAAATTGCTCATTGCTTGGAGGTCTTCCATTAAATTGATCATCAATTCCCATTTCGTCCCAAGCAAAATCCAATTTTGCAACTAAATCACAACCTCTCTCAAGTACGTCCATGTTCTATTCATTAGTGAAGTTAGAATTACCAATTTTCATACATAGTGTCATCGAACTACGGGAAAGATATTGGGGGTAGTGCCCTGATGTGATCCTGCTGCTTGGTGACAATGTAACTGAACACCAAACCTGTCTACTGAACCATGTCAATGCGTGACAAATTAGCTGCCATCCTTACCCAGGGCCTGGTGTTGTTGTCTCCACGTGATGAATAATCTTGGGCCATCATTCTTGCCTAAAATACGGGATTTGTTAGACACTGTAAATACGTACATATCTGATTTGATATCATTTTGATTATCTGCTCTGGATGTTTTCGTTATTGTGGATTATATACTGGCATATATAATTTTGGTTTTCTGAAATTATGATGATTGTTTAATTAAGCGGATTTGTTCTTCAGAGTACTAGTATGTGAAAATTACTAGTTGCATTACTGTAATGCATGCATTATAATGCATGAAAAAATTACTATTAAAGTCAATTTCATAATTATTTTGAAGACTCAAAATTTAAAAATATAACTTTTAATTCAGCAGCATGCATATGTGAAATTATAAGAATTTTTCAGTGGTGTACATTATATATATAAAACTTTTCATAACTACTATGTGATACATCAGGATTTGTAACCTTTTTTGTTGACAGCCAGATAGATATTCTCCCAGTGGAGTGAGAGTGTTTGCTACGATCATGCGCAGACAAGCAACATTGCCTAGAGACCTGTCTTCTCCTAACTACCTGGCTCTCGAGGTAAAACTTGGCTCGATCTTAGTCAAATTTTATTTTCACATGTACCAGGCATTCGCATACACGTGATACATTTGTACATGTATATCTATATGTGTCATTAAGGCATTTCGGCAGAAATGCCTTTATGGTTTTAGCAGAATTTTTTTTTTTTTTTTTTTTTTTTTTTTTTTTTTTTTTTCTTCTTCCGCCACTTTTGGTTTCCGGACGATAACTTTAGATTGCCTTGACGGATCCTTGTCAAATTTTCACCGCAAGTCAGAAATGATATGAGGAAGAACCCTATTCTTTTTGAGCCGGATCGGAGGTCCGTGAGGTCCGTGAGGATGAAATCAAGGCTAATTTTAAGACTTGGTTTCCGGACGATAACTGGAAAAATATTTATGCAATAGTTGCAGAACTCTGCATGGAGGTTCATATGCCACCAGGGAAGAACCCTATTGATTTTGGGATCGATCCGTCAAACGACCTTTGACCTAGAGGTCAAAATAATTTTTTGCTGATTCATCCTTGAGGCTTCCTGCATATCTCGGAAACCGTGCGTCGTAGAGCGAAACGGACGTTATTTTCGGACTCGTCGCCCTAGACAAACATCTCTAGGGTGTACTTTTTTTTTTGATCCGGCTCCGAGGTCCGTGAGGTCCGTGAGGATGAAATCGAGGAACTTGGTTTCCGGACGATAACTCAAAAAATATTCAGGCAATAGTTGCAGAATTTTGCACGGAGGTTTATATATCACCAGGGAAGAACCCTATTGATTTTGGGATCGATACCTCAAACGACCTTTGACCTAGAGGTCGAAATAATTTTTTGCTGAGTCATCCTTGATTCATCCTGCATATCTCGGAAACGGTGCGTCGTAGAGCGAAACGGACGTTATTTTCGGACTCGTCGCCCTAGACAAACATGTCTAAGGGGTATTATGGATGAACTTTGACCTTGACCCGAAATTTTTTTGCCGAGTCGGCATTTTTCGTTTTCGTCGATATCTCGGAAACGGTGCGTCGTAGAGCGAAACGGACGTTATTTTCGGACTCGTCGTACTAGACAAACATGTCTAAGGGGTATTATGGATGAACTTTGACCTTGACCCGAAATTTTTTTGCCGAGTCGGCATTTTTCGTTTTCGTCGATATCTCGGAAACGGTGCGTCGTAGAGCGAAACGGACGTTATTTTCGGACTCGTCGCACTAGACAAACATGTCTAAGGGGTATTATTGATGAACTTTGACCTTGACCCGAAATTTTTTTGCCGAGTCGGCATTTTTCGTTTTCGTCGATATCTCGGAAACGGTGCGTCGTAGAGCGAAACGGACGTTATTTTCGGACTCGTCGCACTAGACAAACATGTCTACGGGGAATTATGGATGAACTTTGACCTTGACCCGAAATTTTTTTGCCGAGTCGGCATTTTTCTTTTTCGTCGATATCTCGGAAACGGTGCGTCGTAGAGCGAAACGGACGTTATTTTCGGACTCGTCGCACTAGACAAACATGTCTAAGGGGTATTATTGATGAACTTTGACCTTGACCCGAAATTTTTTTGCCGAGTCGGCATTTTTCGTTTTCGTCGTTATCTCGGAAACGGTGCGTCGTAGAGCGAAACGGACGTTATTTTCGGACTCGTCGCACTAGACAAACATGTCAAAGGGGTATTATGGATGAACTTTGACCTTGACCCGAAATTTTTTTGCCAAGTCGGCATTTTTCGTTTTCGTCGATATCTCGGAAACGGTGCGTCGTAGAGCGAAACGGACGTTATTTTCGGACTCGTCGCACTAGACAAACATGTCTAAGGGGAATTATTGATGAACTTTGACCTTGACCCGAAATTTTTTTGCCGAGTCGGCATTTTTCGTTTTCGTCGATATCTCGGAAACGGTGCGTCGTAGAGCGAAACGGACGTTATTTTCGGACTCGTCGCACTAGACAAACATGTCTAAGGGGAATTATTGATGAACTTTGACCTTGACCCGAAATTTTTTTGCCGAGTCGGCATTTTTCGTTTTCGTCGATATCTCGGAAACGGTGCGTCGTAGAGCGAAACGGACGTTACTTTCGGACTCGTCGCCCTAGACAAACATGTCTAAGGGGTATTATGGATTAAAACGGTGCGTCGTAGAGCGAAACGGACGTTACTTTCGGACTCGTCGCCCTAGACAAACATGTCTAAGGGGTATTATGGATTAACTTTGACCTTGACCCGAAATTTTTTTGCCGAGTCGGCAGTTTTTGTTTTCGTCGATATCTCGGAAACGGTGCGTCGTAGAGCGAAACGGATGGTATTTTCGGACTCGTCGCCCTAGACAAACATGTCTAGCGGGTATTATGGATGAACTTTGACCTTGACCCGAAATTTGTCGACATTTTTCATTTTCGTCGATATCTAGTATTATAAATTATTCATCACACCGAAATGCCTCCAAGGCATCTTTAGGCCTTGACGTCTAGTTTACTTACCTAAAGATACATGTATCCTAACTCAAACATCCTAGGTGTATGTTCAAGGCATTGAACAACGACTAAAGAACCCAATTGGTCGCCTGATAGCTGTCGCGAGAATTGTTCCCGACTACTACTCATACAAATGGGTAGATACAAGGTAAAAATAGGGACACAACATTTCAAATTAATTCTCACGATAGCACAGTTCTACAAGTTAGATAAGAGTCTGATGATTCTTGCTGATGCCTAGGTCACATTTGCACCGGTCGCCGGCCGATGCGAATACATCGGTGGTTCTCACCGATCTTCCGGTCGCCGGTAACTTTTTTCAGGTATCTTTTACATATCTCCCAAGTGGTCATGAAAGCACCAGGCATTGGCAGATCAGCGGTGGACACCTATCCGGACATCGTACACTGACCGGCCGGCATACGTAGGAATGGGGGGAGAATGTGTACCTTGATGCCTACGGGAGACCAACCAGTCACCTAGCAGGCATCGGCCGGTGACCGACTGACGTCCGGACGGTTCTTCCTTGGCAGCCGAAACATCGGCCGATTGCCGGACGGGTGCCGGACAGTCTGCCTCAGATATATAAAGGCAGTCGGTGGTTGCCCGCCAGATACACATTATATGGCGCATAGAGTGTCCATGCAAAATTAAAGAATTCTTCTAACTTTCTCATAGATTGGAAATGCTTGAAGTCTCCATGATTCTCCCTCTCCAGCTCTGCCATCAATAATGGTGCACAGTTTGTACCCATGGAAATACCAATAGTTTGTTGAAATATTCGACCACTAAATTCCTAAAATATTATCAATCAGAAAATTAACCATATTTACCACATCTATTTCAGTATATTCGTATGGGGCATCAGAGTCGCCTCTTAGAAAATAAGCGGTATTATGTTTAACTACAATATAGTGGTACCGACGGTCCGACATTGTCCCTTTTTAGAGAAATATGAATTATTTAAGACCAAGTCATTTGTGATGGTATTTAATACAATTTATTCCATTATTGCGACGATGTTAGTATATTGATGGAACAAGTTGTCGCTTGGGACTCTGGTCTAAAGAATGCCGAGAAAAAGATTCACAGCCGGACAAAACCAAAGATCCGGATGCCTACTAACCCTTTGTATTACTACATTAGAATATTGGGGGACCAAATAAAGACACATGGAATAGAAAAACTTCTACGTCACTAGGTATGATGGTGTAGCCGTAGTACACATATACAAGCCTAGGTGTTCTGGCACAGACAAAAAGTAGTTCCAGGGAAGAGGGTTGATTTACAGAGATTTCGTAAAGAAATGTATATATCTAAATACATAATAGAAAATGTAACAGCTAAAATAGGCTTTTGAATAACAATATGTTTTACATAAACTTTGATTACATGATTGGAATTTGTTACTCATAATACAGGAATTTACCTGAATACAGAAAGGAATCTACAGGGAGCGGGGAAAAGACATTTGTCACTGTCTAAAGGTGGGAAGAGCTTCCCTTGGTAAAGGACATAAGTCTAAGCAGCCCAAGGCCGAATACAAGTAGCTGGGGGAAATCTGGATCTTGGCTCCATGCCTGGTTATATCCGTTTACGGCTGAACTCTAGTTCCGCACTAACAATTTGAATATCAAACATGAATTGGATATCAAACATGAATATTCTAAAACACTATCAATAAACATGAATAATATAACATACTTAAATTTTTAGATGGTCACAATTTTCCCCTTCTTCAAAAAGATTGTCCTCAATCTTGAATATGTGATGATGTAGATAAATTTAGAATTATAATGAATTTAGAATTTGGCTGTCCCATGATGGTCTCTTTTTTTTTGTCTTTTTTGTTGTTATGTATATACATATATACAACATAATCATGATAATAGAAAGAAGTGTTAGTATGAACATATATACATGAACATAATATATTATAGTGACATCATATATATGAATAAAGCAGTTCAACAGTTCCTGCTTGTAGCAGTGGCAACGTTCGTTGTGCTGATAGAAGCGAGTCGTGGAGCTGAGTGTGTAGAATAGTCGAATCAGCATATTCGTCACATCGTAGAACATCCTCTATACACGGAGCGTTGTAGCGATGTGAGCACACTCAAAGAATCATATTTCAGCACACTATATATACACAGTTCACTGGTTCAGGTACAACTTCCTTGCAGCAACTCATGTCCGCATGAAAAGTAGGGGGCGGGGTGGGTATATGAGATAACTGGGTAACTTATGTAATACAATCGAACAAATTGCAAAGTAAGTATATACAATATTTACAAGTAGCTTAATAACAAATTCCCAGCCTTGTCTTGTACCATGGCTTGTATCATGAAGATTAAGGGAGAGTGGGATACAGTGTGTCACTCTGTGTACTGATAGGGAAGGTAGTATCTACGGAAATGGTCATTGACCCATGTTGCAGCCAAAGATAGGCATAGAAAGGTTGTTGTAACAATTTGTAAATTCTATAGGCCGTTAATGGGGTAACAGAAATTGACTCTGGTAGAATAAATTCGTGTTTCTTTTTGTCGGTGACAAACTTTGCTTCATACCATTTCATCTGAATGAAAAATTTGCCTCTACGAAAGCGAACCTTAAGGTCATTCACAGATTGAGAGCCCATTTTAAAGTTGCATGACTGTGGACAACCGGGAAGAAACATTATTGGGACATGTATACACTGTTCACCAGTCGTGAGTTCTAATAGCACTTTAGTTTTGTTGAGATGACGGTTTGTGAGCTTGCAGAGAATGAACAGTGTTGTTATAGTACATAACGTTAGAACCATGTAGAGCATTATATCCTGACTGTTACTGGAACATGTAGCACTGGCTGTAGAAGGTGTCGGAGAGAAGGCATTCCAGACAAACTTGACTGTAGTGGGGAGGGAACGAGCAGTAGGTACTTGAGATATTAGTGTCATCGCTACAGTAAGGTTTCGAAGTTTTATAGCCAGGTAAATACATGCCAGCAGGGCAAGGGCAGCTATAATGAGAGCTAGTAAGGGTACTAAGGATTTATAGCTAAACCAGGTGTTGGATGTTTCTATCCAGTTGTTATCAAGAGCTTGGTCAGTGAGAGTATTGTAAATGACTTGCTGTTGCTTTGCATGGTCAACCATTTTTGAGAAATCCATACGTAACTTCTGATCTTTGGCAACTAGATGGGAGAAGTTGTGTTGAAACAACTTGAAGTGAGGTGTTGTGATATCAACTGGGTGATTGAACAAGGATGTACCATTAATACTTGAATACACATCTGGAGTGAAAAATGACTGGAGTAAAGCCATATTTATTGGAAACAAAGTAGTGACCTCGTGTATATTTTGTTTGCAATGCGTCAGACGTGCAGGGATATTCATTTTCCCAATTCGGATAGAACATGCACAAGGAATATCAATGATGCAGAACATGCATCCAGGACGAGTGAATACAGGTCGATCAGGACACGCTATTAGTATACTAGTGGCGTTTGACAAAAGGAGAGATCCAAATGACAGTTCGCGAGCAAAAGGCTTAATGCCATCAGGTATGAAGTGATATTCACATAGAAGTTTTATATCATGTTTGTCATTCAGGTAGAGTGAAGTGGAACACGTGGGATCCTGTTTAGACTGCTGTGGCCAGAAAACGGGACAGTGTTTATGTCTTGTGCCTGTGCAGGTGTGATAATCTTTAGATGATAATTCAATAAATGTGGTATTGTCTTGTGAAATAGCTAGAAAATCAGGAAGATTAGAAAGTTGTGTTACATGTGTGGTTGAAGTATTCAACGGAACAGGAAAAGATAAAACTTGGAACACATTGAAAAGCATGGCACCTGTGGTAATAGGAATACTAACTGTAATATACAGGTTGTTGTTTTCTCTGGCAAAAATGACGGTTTTTGTGTTGTAATAATATTCAGGATGTTTGTTTGCAATATGAAATGTTGGAAACTGATGGTGGAGCATTCGAGTGACGTTTTGAAGGGTGGTGAGCAACAGATCAGCAGGAACTAGACTTGGAGATAGGCGATGTGTGATTAGTACATGAATTCCTTCTAGTAATGTTTGACACTTGTATTGAATAGCAAGTGTGGCTTCGATTTCTTTAACCAATATTTTTATGACTTTTGCCCAGATTTGAGTGAGTTCGCGAACTGATGTTTCCACATTAGTATTGAATGAAAGAATCATGTTGTTGTTATCTTTGACCGCGTCCATGACATTTGTGATGCGGTGGTCAAGGGTTGTCATGTAGGACGAGAGGTTAGACGTGTGCTTTTGAAAAGCATGGGTCAGTTTGTTAGACTGGATTGTCATCGCCTGCATATGTTGTTGGAGTATTTCAAGATCAGATTGCTTAGCTGTCCCAAAAAGAGTGGCGCTAAGGTCAGCCACGAAAGGAAGAAGGGACCTTGTTGTTCTACTGCCTGGTTTACGAGTAATGGGGTGATGAGGAATAAGGGATTTGATACGATTGATAACCTGTTTAACATCATTGATTGCAGCTGATCTAATAGATTCAATCTGGTCAAACGCTGAGCTGATATCTTGGCATGAATGTCCATATGTAAGATCGCATAGTGGTGGTGATATAATGTGGTCAAAATCAGCTTGAGTTGGGAGTTGAATCTGGTAAGTGTGCTTCCAGTGTTGCTGTGTGTTGTCGACTGTTGCTTCCGGTCGAAATATCACACCATAATTGACTCGATGCACGCGGTGATCGAGCGACGAAGAACTTGCTGGTTGACACAGCGTAGTTACATGTATGAGGGTAACCAAGAGCAGGGCCGTTGCGAACCCTGAAAGTATAAGTAAAAAACTTTGCAAGGCCTACCTCTCTACAGTACATAGTCCAATTGATATCACTAAATACGCTTTGTTTACTATCCTTAGCTGAATTTGACAGATATTGGTCAGAAAATGAATTATTCTTGCTTTAAGAAAAAAAAGGAATTTGTTAAGGCCATGTAAAAATGAGCTCAAATTTGGAAGTCTAAAATAAAATAATCATTTGATTGAGTCAATATCTATCAAATACTGGGAAAAAGTTGGCCGACTTTTCCTTGCTGGATATGTAAAGTTTTGGATCCTGCACTTATTTTGTGCGCAAAGGATCTTGATGGGGCAATAACGGTCTTTTCCTTTTAAAACCTTGTAAGGTTTTGTTGATATGATACTGCCTCAGTACATCTTCTGGAATATTGGAGGCTGGCTCCCAACTATTTTTAAGTGTCCGGTCTTTCCATTTCACAAGATAATGTCTTTGACCTCTGATCTTTGTCGTTTTGAGCAGTTTTTCTACAGGTAACCACTGGGAGTTGTCCTGACTCTGCTTTGTGACTCGGTCAGGCTGTTTTGAATCAGTCCTAAGATGAGCATCTGTGTGTGCCTGAATCTGTGACTGTTCATCTTCAAGAAAGGTGTCGTCGTCAATTTGCTCTGGATTCATTTCATACTGTACATTCTGAAATTGAGCGGGAATGTTAGTAGGGCGCTGCTGTGGATCATAGAATGGCTTCAAACGGTTGCCATGTACCAATGACTTAACCAATGTGTTGTCAGAACATTTCCTCAACTTATATGTGTGATTGGGGAATTTAATACATATATAGTATGGACCGATATACTTCCGACACATTTTCAATTTGAGATTTCTTGGAGCTCGGGTGGAATAGATCCAAACTCTGTCTCCAACTTCAAATTTGGGTTCCTTTGTGGTTTTGTTATACTGTGTGGCATATTTGGCTTGTGCCTGTTGAATGTTTTCTTTGGCGATTTGTGTGGTAATTTCATGATTGTCAATGATGTGTTGAAGATGAGATTGTGCTGTTTTTCCCATAGTAGTAGGAGGAATGAGAGCAATGTCAATGGGTAATCGACACTCACGTCCGAATAGCAAGAAATACGGTGAATATTTCGTTGATTGTGTGGCCGGTGTGGTGCGATAGGCAAGCATCACACTCGGTAATAACGAAGGCCAATTTTCCTGATCTTTATCGCAGTATGTGCGAAGAGTCTGGAGCAACATACTATTTTGTCGCTCAACAGCACTATTGCTCTGTGGATGATAACTGGAAGTCTCAATTTTGGTAATTTCAAAAATCTTACATAACTCCTTTATCAGTTTGGAAACAAAATTTTGTGCTCGGTCGGTAACTAAGGATTTAGGAGCACCATATCTACATATGATTTCCGAATATAGCACTCTGGCGACTTCAGAAGCTTAGGTATTTAATACAATTTATTCCATTATTGCGACGATGTTAGTATATTGATGGAACAAGTTGTCGCTTGGGACTCTGGTCTAAAGAATGCCGAGAAAAAGATTCACAGCCGGACAAAACCAAAGATCCGGATGCCTACTAACCCTTTGTATTACTACATTAGAATATTGGGGGACCAAATAAAGACACATGGAATAGAAAAACTTCTACGTCACTAGGTATGATGGTGTAGCCGTAGTACACATATACAAGCCTAGGTGTTCTGGCACAGACAAAAAGTAGTTCCAGGGAAGAGGGTTGATTTACAGAGATTTCGTAAAGAAATGTATATATCTAAATACATAATAGAAAATGTAACAGCTAAAATAGGCTTTTGAATAACAATATGTTTTACATAAACTTTGATTACATGATTGGAATTTGTTACTCATAATACAGGAATTTACCTGAATACAGAAAGGAATCTACAGGGAGCGGGGAAAAGACATTTGTCACTGTCTAAAGGTGGGAAGAGCTTCCCTTGGTAAAGGACATAAGTCTAAGCAGCCCAAGGCCGAATACAAGTAGCTGGGGGAAATCTGGATCTTGGCTCCATGCCTGGTTATATCCGTTTACGGCTGAACTCTAGTTCCGCACTAACAATTTGAATATCAAACATGAATTGGATATCAAACATGAATATTCTAAAACACTATCAATAAACATGAATAATATAACATACTTAAATTTTTAGATGGTCACATATTGATGAGTTTTTTTTAGCTGAGACTTCAGTTCAGAATGAGGTATAGTTGTGTACAAAGTGGAAAAATCGAATGTTTTGATAGACGTTACTTTTGAAAGTGTGTGAGCATGTAGATATTCCAATAAAGACTTGGAATTTTTTAATATCCACATTTGGTTTATACTACTTCTAGAATAAATGGTTTCACAGTACTTTTGGAGACCCTGTTTAATTTCAGACAATATAACAGTTAATACAAATCATTATTAAATCGCTTAGACAAAAATTAATAGACAATTGATAGACAAAAAAATAATTAAATTATTAGACAAATTGCTGTGCTCGTTTATGTAGGCCTACAGTTTTATCCATTACATAATGGGTATCGACCGGCCAATCACGCCCTACCGGAGACCCCACGGTACCCTTCTGATAACTGCTCAGTGACCGTCTCGTATGTACAAATCGGCCGAATATCGGAAAAGCACCTTCCGCACATCCATTGGTGCCTGGCATGATACCCTGTGTTGACCGTCTCGGATGTCAAAATCGATCGATAATCTGAAAAACACCCACCGCACATCCATCGGTGCATGACAGGATACCCTGCGGTGATCGCCTGGTGAGCTACTCATATCATTCAGCCGATAAATTTGGTCGATCCTCTCTGCGCCCGGTGGGCACATGGAGGAGCTGTGATCGGTCGCCGGCAGGTGTGACAACGATTAACAGGCGATGTAATTTTTTCCACCGGTCGCCGCAAGAAAATAACTCTGCGTTATTTTCTTCCGATGCCTCCACCACGTGTATACAATGTCCGATTGCTGCACGATAGTCACGGATGACCCTCCGGCGCTCGGTGGGTGACCGGCCGAAATGGCCAAATTTCAGCCTTTTCACGCATCGTAACCACATCCGAGGAGGCATCGGTGCAAATGTGACTTCGGCATTAGGCACCCACAAATTGGTATTCGATATGCTTGGAATTTTGAAAAATTCTGGCCCTGTATCAATGATGAATTGTTTTATAATTTAGTTGTCTTAGGTAATATACCTGCAACTTATTTTTCAAATAACTGTAATGAAATGTGTTTATTAATTTTGCCAATCATTTTAGTCTTCCATTGCCTATCAGGTGAGTCTGCAGATTAATTCTTGATTTGCAGGATTTTAAGGTTTACTTTTGGTGTTCTTCGTGTTTTGTTTGATGGTTGTCAATGAAATAAGTGTGTACCATAGATATTTAGTCCTATATGTTTCAGCGTTGGGTGTAAAATATACCAAGAGTGCTAAGTTATGTAGGAGTGTGTGTCAAATAGAAATATCTCACTTGCTTTAATATACTCCTTAGTAAATAATGAGGTTCATTGTTAACTGATGCATACCCAGTACTCATTTTTCACCATGTTCAAGACCTGCCTATTTCTTTTTCAGAGAGACTACAAATATCAGAGACAACCTGGTGCGGAATGGTGGTGTATCATTGACGAGTGTCACCTTCCCCTCTCCACACCCCTCACTGTTTGCTGTGTCTGACACCAACACCCAGGGCTTCCCTCAGGTAGGTGTTGTCATGGTTACCTTCCCCTCTCCACACCCCTCACTGTTTGCTGTGTCTGACACCAACACCCAGGGCTTCCCTCAGGTAAGTGTTGTCATGGTTACCTTCCCCTCCCCACACCCCTCACTGTTTGCTGTCTGACACCAACACCCAGGGCTTCCCTCAGGTAGGTGTTGTCATGGTTACCTTCCCCTCCATACACCCCTGACTGTATGCTGTGTCTGACACCAACACCCAGGGCTTCCCTCAGGTAGGAGTTGTCATGGTTACCTTCCCCTCCCCACACCCCTCACTGTATGCTGTGTCTGACACCAACACCCAGGGCTTCCCTCAGGTAGGTGTTGTCATGGTTACCTTCCCCTCTCCACACCCCTCACTGTTTGCTGTGTCTGACACCAACACCCAGGGCTTCCCTCAGGTAGGTGTTGTCATGGTTACCTTCCCCTCTCCACATCCCTCACTCTTTGCTGTGTCTGACACCAACACCCAGGGCTTCCCTCAGGTAGGTGTTGTCATGGTTACATTCCCCTCCGCACACCCCTCACTCTTTGCTGTGTCTGACACCAACACCCAGGGCTTCCCTCAGGTAGGTGTTGTCATGGTTACCTTTCCCTCCCCACACCCCTGACTGTATGCTGTGTCTGACACCAACACCCAGACCTTCCCTCAGGTAGGTGTTGTCATGGTTACCTTCCCCTCCCCACACCCCTCACTGTTTGCTGTGTCTGACACCAACACCCAGGGCTTCCCTCAGGTAGGTGTTGTCATGGTTACCTTTCCCTCCCCACACCCCTGACTGTATGCTGTGTCTGACACCAACACCCAGACCTTCCCTCAGGTAGGTGTTGTCATGGTTACCTTTCCCTCCCCACACCCCTGACTGTATGCTGTGTCTGACACCAACACCCAGGGCTTCCCTCAGGTAGGTGTTGTTATGGTTACCTTCCCCTCCCCACACCCCTCACTGTTTGCTGTGTCTGACACCAACACCCAGGGCTTCCCTCAGGTAGGTGTTGTTATGGTTACCTTCCCCTCCCCACACCCCTCACTGTTTGCTGTGTCTGACACCAACACCCAGGGCTTCCCTCAGGTAGGTGTTGTCATGGTTACCTTCCCCTCCCCACACCCCTCACTGTTTGCTGTGTCTGACACCAACACCCAGGGCTTCCCTCAGGTAGGTGTTGTCATGGTTACCTTTCCCTCCCCACACCCCTGACTGTATGCTGTGTCTGACACCAACACCCAGACCTTCCCTCAGGTAGGTGTTGTCATGGTTACCTTCCCCTCCCCACACCCCTCACTGTTTGCTGTGTCTGACACCAACACCCAGGGCTTCCCTCAGGTAGGTGTTGTCATGGTTACCTTTCCCTCCCCACACCCCTGACTGTATGCTGTGTCTGACACCAACACCCAGACCTTCCCTCAGGTAGGTGTTGTCATGGTTACCTTTCCCTCCCCACACCCCTGACTGTATGCTGTGTCTGACACCAACACCCAGGGCTTCCCTCAGGTAGGTGTTGTTATGGTTACCTTCCCCTCCCCACACCCCTCACTGTTTGCTGTGTCTGACACCAACACCCAGGGCTTCCCTCAGGTAGGTGTTGTTATGGTTACCTTCCCCTCCCCACACCCCTCACTGTTTGCTGTGTCTGACACCAACACCCAGGGCTTCCCTCAGGTAGGTGTTGTCATGGTTACCTTCCCCTCCCCACACCCCTCACTGTTTGCTGTGTCTGACACCAACACCCAGACCTTCCCTCAGGTAGGTGTTGTCATGGTTACCTTCCCCTCCCCACACCCCTCACTGTTTGCTGTGTCTGACACCAACACCCAGACCTTCCCTCAGGTACGTGTTGTCATGGTTACCTTCCCTTCCCCACACCCCTCACTGTTTGCTGTGTCTGACACCAACACCCAGACCTTCCCTCAGGTAGGTGTTGTCATGGTTACCTTCCCCTCCCCACACCCCTCACTGTTTGCTGTGTCTGACACCAACACCCAGATCTTCCCTCAGGTAGGTGTTGTCATGGTTACCTTCCTCTCTCCACACCCCTCACTGTTTGCTGTGTCTGACACCAATACCCAGGGCTTCCCTCAGGTAGGTGTTGTCATGGTTACCTTCCCCTCCCCACACCCCTCACTGTTTGCTGTGTCTGACACCAACACCCAGACCTTCCCTCAGGTAGGTGTTGTCATGGTTACCTTCCCCTCCCCACACCCCTCACTGTTTGCTGTGTCTGACACCAACACCCAGACCTTCCCTCAGGTAGGTGTTGTCATGGTTACCTTCCTCTCTCCACACCCCTCACTGTTTGTTTTCTTGGAACTAAAATAGGAGCTTTATATCTTCCTGGAAATCGTGCCATAATATACATGTATGAACAATCTGATGAAGCCTTTTGTTGCTGTGTTGCAGGTAACATTGCCCTGTGGACCTCCAGAACAGCCAGAGTGGAATCATGCCTTTCTTTTCACACACCATCGAGACAAGGCCACACTATTCACTCCCTCTGCCGCTCTAGTCATCGAGTTCTTCCAGGCATCTAAAGGTACACACAGCAATTTTTTTTTGATACATTTTTTTGATATAATTTTTTGTTTCGATATATTCCTGCTAAATATAACAGTAAATGTGGGCCTTTTATGTAAAAGACTGACCACAGAACATTTTGTGACTGTTCCAGCCATGAGTGACATGTCGTGGCGGCTCAAAAGCCCTGTTGGTTTTGCCACGCTGCTCCTGGACCAGGGAATCTACAAGCAACTGGCTGCCGATGGCGCCAAAATGGGAGTGCAAGTCAGACACCTACCAATACAGGTCAGCAGAATTTGAGGTTCATTTAGTTGAATTGTTATCACTCACGTGTATTGTATTTTGTATATCATAGTATAATATATTGCAAATCTCTGAAGTAGCCAGGCAGCTTTCATCATCAGGAAGAGTATACATTATATTCTGTTTCAGGGTACAACATTGAAAACAGTCACAAACAAAACTCCAACTGTAGGAATGGTGTTGAAACTTATTACGACAGAGGTACTCATGGCATAAGAATTTTATAAATTTTATACAAGACAACACAATTGAATTGTAATTTATAGCATTGGATGACTTATTGTATTTCCTCACAGCGTCCGTCAACAATGTCGGTGCCCAGCGACCCCAATGCGCTACCGTACCTTCAGTACATTCCTCAAGAGGAGGGGGATTCCAAGAACATTTTCCGTAGTACAGTGTCACTCAATCCCTCCATACAACCATCTGTCGGAGAAGACAGCCGCTGGAATTACAGTGATTTAAACCTGCGATCTCCCAGTCCCGTGGACCTCTCTGGCCGGCCGGGATACTGGGTCAAACAGAGGGTGCTCAAGAAACCACAGATGGTGAGATCATGGCACATAATTAACGAATCAGATTTCACAATATGCAGTACAGTGGTCCCTGTAAGATAAGACCTCACCTTTAGCAGGAAAAATGAGGTCTTATCTTACAGGAAGTCTTATTTCACAGGTTCATTTACATGTTGAATTGATTTTTGGGGAACAGGAAAAAGTCTTTACAGACAGGGAAGTCTTATTTCGGAGGTGTCTTATCTTACAGGGACCACTGTACTTGTTATTAATTTGCTTCGTTGGTTTTTGGGCCCATACCATCTGATTTATACAGCTCTGGGTTATATAAGAGTAAAATCATTCATTTGACCAATGAGATTAATACATATGAAAGTACCCGTAAGGGGAAAGTGGACCCTTGAGGGACTTATTTTAGGGGCTGAATAATGCAGTGGGACATGTACAATCTGTACAATCTGTACAATCTTTGATTTCACGAAAAAAGTTACACTAATAGTCTCTTTATTAGAACTAACTGTTCCGTAAATGGCTTTAGACTTTGCACATCCATGCAGAAGAATGACCAATGCTGGAAATGATAGAACATGATACGTGTTCCACTGGCTTAGTAATTTTTCGGGTCATATTTGGGTACATCATGATATATGAGTGTTTCCATCATTCATTTTGGCAATAGTGAATTCAATCTTTGAAAATAAAATATACAAAAAGAATTGAGCTTGTTATGCAAGGATAGCTTAGCTTAGTTTTTCCTAAACAATGTATGTTTTGATTGGATGGGAAAATTAAATGAATATGTATGAAATGACTGTACCTGTATATCTTTGTACATTTTGTATTTATACATATAAATAGTGTGCAATATATCGTAGACGTCTTTTTTGAGTTTGTTCAGTTATATCTTAATTAACTCATCATATTGTTGATTGACGTCACTACTCAGGTAATCTCTAGGTTTTAATGCCCTCTAAATGAGCTAGCATTCCTTTTCATCAGGTCAAGGTACAAGAGCCTCACTATTAAATTTGTTGTTAAGAGAACGCGAGACAGAATGTTGAGGAGTGGTTTGACGATATTGATTATTGGTTGTACCGACCCCAGTGTTTGATCAGACACTGTGTCTGCTGACATGCGATCAACTTAATCATGGCCGCCTTGTATTGGCGATCAAGATTAAAGATATTGATTTTCTTCCATGGGACCAAGGCAGGAAAGAGCGCAGGTCAATGTGATTGACAGTCAATACACCAGACAAAAGCTGAGTGGAGTTTGATCCTGTATATTATAAACTCTACAAGTGTTTGACAGTGTGCTTTTCTTTTTGGCGGCTGGCAGATAATGTCATTTGTTCACCTGCCTGTAAAGTATACAGAAATGGAGTGTTGTCTCTCTAGGACAAGTGTTGTAGGATGAACTGAGACCAGAATGTAATTAGGTGCTGAGAAGTGTATACAGTTGCCAACGTGAATGTTTTGACAATTATCAGCAGGAGGAACAATGCACAAGCATTTACCATGTTTACTGAGGTTACTTTTCAAATGACAGGACATTTGAGGTGGATAAAAGAAGTAATATGTGCCAAGTAGAGGAATTCCAGATATTAGGGTATTAACGGCAATTATAATATGCTTTGTAATAACCCACATCGTAAGAAGATTATGGCATGAGTGATTGGCTACCTGGTCATGGCACTAAACATGTGTCGTAATAAAACAAGTTTTAGCAGTCAACAGTGACAATAAAACCAATATTACTTGTGAAGATATTTAGTGGAAATTACTTCGTCACAAATATAGACACACAATTTCGGATATACATATTTGGGAACCGGAACATCAGATACAGTTGACATACAGAGCTGAAATGGCTACGTTGTACTACAGGCCTTATTCTTCCGAGGTAGGTTTCATGTATGTTGTGGTACAAAAAAAAAAATGATTACCTCTATGTCAAATATATGGTTCAATTGTGGACATCGGAAGGAATGTTCAATTTGTATCATTCTTAGTGTAGCAGACAGCATTTCTGTAGAACCCAATATCGTATGAATGCTTACATGTATATTTAAACAGACAGTTTACAGACACTGGTCGTGAACATGTATGAAATAATGAGATTGGATAGAATATTTATACACATTGGTTTCAGCTATTACAAGACACAGATGGCTTGCCGGCACACAATGCCATGGAGAGCATACTCCCTGAGTACCAGTACATATTTGTGGACCCTGACCCCAAGAGAACTGTGCCAGGACAGATGACACAACTCGTCAATGCTCCCAGGTCTGTACAAGATCCATACATATCTGTGGAACCAGAAATATTGAGAAATGATTCTTGCTATTCAAATATACAAATCTTATTTTATCCTGCAGACTGCCTGAGGATCTGGACAAGAACTCACTGCACCTCCTGGATCACCAGATGCATGAGCTGGAGAAGTACCGCACGGCCGTTCACAAGATGGGCGCGGACATCTTGACCTTACGAGGCGAGATCCGTGACCTTGAGAGCACAAACAGTCGCCTGCGTCGTGACCTCTCCAAGTACAACGACTCGACAAGACTCCTGCTCGACTCCCAGGAGCTAGATGGTCTGACCAAACCGGAGCTTGCTGCTAGATATGGTAGGTTCCCAGTGTGTTTTGGAGACTGAATGTATTGCATCGTTATCTCTTCTTGTGTAAACTTTCGCACAGATTAAATCTCACCAACTGAAATTAAAATGTTGGTTTTACTCGAAATTCTGATATGATAAAGGAATATGTTTTTGGTGTTATCAGTCGCCTTGAAGCAGAAGCTAACGAGTCAGACAGCTGAAATCAGGGATTACAAAGACCGAGTACAGAAACTTCACAATGAACTCATCAAGGTAACTGATTATGTACAGGTATATTGTTGGCAATTTGTGATTTTGTTGACATTTGCAGTGGTGATTGTCATTGTATAAGTTACATATAAAGGTCCATATTGAATGAATATGTTGTCTTAATTACAAACATTGTAATTTTGATAGTTACAGATTCCTAGATGTAAATACAAGGTGAATAAATGTATGAAATTCTTCCCCCTGAATAGCGAAACGACACAGAAAAAGACTATCTTCGGATGTCCAATGCTCACACGTCACAGAATGAGCTGCTCCAGAAACTGCAGGACAAAGCCGCCAAAGTGAAAAAGCTGGAGGAGGCGTGTCGTAAACAGGAGAAAGTCATCGAGAAGATGGAAAGACTTCTGACAAAACAGCCCAAACAGAAAGGTATTGCTGGGGGAACGTTTATCTTCAAGTCTTTATACTGGAAATTGTACATCAAGTGGATTGATTCATTATATAATCACCACTCACAGAGACTGTGATCGACCGAGGTCCCGATCCCACAACCGAGGCTGTCCTAGCTGAGAACAAACGTCTCAGGGTCGATATCGACGATCTCCGGGTAAGTTCTATTCAAATGATTGTGCAGGTTTCATCTTGAGAATTCTGGATTTGCGTGAGGTGAAATTTTAATATTATAGACATTATTTTAGACATTATGATCAGTATATCTGATAGTTCAGTCTCTTTACCTGAGACAGGAGCAGAACCAGATTCTGCGGACAGGAAAGGGTCTGCGAGCTGAAGACGATGAGGAGAAACTGCTGATGCTGGAGAAACTGGGCCGGTCTGAAGGCCGGATCGTCTCCCTCGAAAAACAGGTGTGCATGTACTTCGGTCATCTGGTTACATGTACTGCTGACAGCAAAAGTGCTGGTAAATCATGACCACTGCTAGCTTCTAGTAATACCATAGCTAAGGATTCCCAATTATTTGACTGTATGATAATTGTGTGTTGATAGTTGGCTGACAATGCCCGGAGATGGGGCAGGGAGAAGTCTGATTTACTCACAAAACTTCAAGAGGCTGAACTGGGACTACGCAGGACGACTCTCAACTCAAAATTGGTGAGTAACCAGCTAGGTTAGCTAGAATCCTCCAAAACATAAGCCTACATCATTAACTGATTCACTTGGTATCAACTAATCTTCTAACTCGTGTTTCTAGGACACGAATCCAGATTCCAAATATGTAGCTACATGGTGACGGTCTCAACGGTTTGGAAAATTTTCTGCCCATGCCTCTAGTGTACTTGCACTAATCATGGCTGCATAAATAACTACTTCACTGTAGATATCTACACACTGCATGCAGAATATTTCCAGTAATATTTTTGTCAGAAAATATGCATGCAGCTATTAATATATTGAACATTTCACCAATGTTACTGTCCTGTATATTGGATTCAGTACCGTGATGCACTTGCTCTATCTACAGTATACACTTGCCTGTATTCAAATTTCATACATTATTTTTGCAGTTGCATGCATTTATCAATATTTTAATGTCAATTAAATCCAAATACTAAATTTTACGGATGAAGGTGTTTGTGCTTGTACTCCTACTGGGATTCTGTAGAATATGATAAAGAGTTGTATGCCAGTATATTCCATACCTGTATCTACATGCACTCATTCAATTAACTTCATTGGTATTGTTAAAACACGTAAATATGCCACTACCCTAGGTTACTGGGGAAAGGTACATGTATTTCTTTTAGACATTAAAAATTGTATCATTTCTCTATTTGTATGTATTGATCATAATTTCGGTGGTGTTTCAGCCGGCTGCGCAGTCATACGACTCTGCCGTGAAGGACGCTGACTCTAGACGCTACTCCAAGGCCCCGAGGAGAGCCAAATACGGCACAGTGGGAGCCTCCGCCAACCACGACCCATTCAACTACTGATCCCAATCGCTCACTACACAGCAACCCTAACCCTCTCACAAGCTCGTTACAAGAACATGTATACGCATTGTGATTAATATTTACCGGAGCTTGTCTTCCACTTTGTGGTCATATGTGACCCTTCATTTTGTGCATGGAGTAACCAATCTTATCTGTGATATTGAACATATTCTATATATATGTACAGTTCTTTCCAATGAATTATGTAACGAATGTGATCTTACTACGATATCACACACCACAGCGAATGATTTTATCATGTTATATGTTGATCAATAATGCATTTACTGTGGATTTACACATTTTCTTTACAATTTATGTCACATGTTGCAAGGTTATTTGACCAGAGGCTTTGGAATAACTTGTACAGTATACGTCCATGTTACTTGACCAGTGAATAGAGTATCCGTCCAGAATTCTCATCACCTCTTCTCTTCCTGTGATAGTCTGTGTGGAAATGTTTCCAGTTCAGGAAACTGTCAATGTTGTTATATTATGTTACTTTGTTGACTGATAACAGTAATGTCTGCCTCAATAAACCAACTTTCACCTGATTCTTGCTTCATATCATTTGTCAGCGGAAAATTTGCTTTCTGTAAAAAGTGTGGAACAAATGTTGAATTCCAGATTTATTTGGGATTCATTGCGATGCATTTACAATATTGTCACAACTGAAGTTCACACCAGAATACAATATATAATATTACACTGACCCTCCTTTATTTTTCTTTCACTTATGATACACAATAATTATTCTATATGTACAACAAAGCAACCCCACAGACATACATTTACAAATATTGAGGAATGTATATACAAATTTGTTTTTGCAGGTTGATAAATCTGATGGTTGAGATATTTGATATTCCATTTAGATTTACATGTATTGTTAACAGTTTATGCAAGGAGTTCTGTGCTTAACTATAAATACGAGACCTAAATTGTCATTTATCTAGATTTGTACAAGACTGATATCCTGTACGATCACAATTTATCTAGGAAGTGGCTTCAAACACATGATCCACTGAGTTCTAACCCACATTCTGAGAGTTGTAATGCCTTTACAAATCGGTAAATTCATGTACATGTCAATATGTCCTGCATGGTTTGTCTATGCATAAAAAACCTTTCAACTGATTCAAAAGTCATCTACAATGTATAGTAAACATTTCTGATATCCAAAACGTACAAAATCTGCTCATTCAGAAGCAGTGTAAAGAAATGTCTGCCCCTCTGCATATACACTGAACACATCGAACACAAATTATCTTTCCATATTATCTAGGAAAAAGCAGTTTCATTTGACCAGAATACAATGTGCAAAGCAGCGGGAAAGTTTAAAGTTGTATGTGCAAAGTTACCAAATTTAATACAAAGGGAGTTAGATTGACCAGAACAGAATCACAGAGTAAACCTGATTACATGTAAGTTATCATCAAAAAGAGGCTTGGATATTCTTCATAAACCAAACCACACCAGTATGCCCCTTAGCTCACCTACACGATTGCAAAATATTATATGTACAATTCACATCGAACAAGGGAGATTTCTTGATTTTGTGGCTTGCACTCTAGTCCCAAGATTCAATTTGAAGATTCATTCCTCACAATAGTCTTAGTTATATTCTATTGCACTCTCATTCACTTCGAACAACATACACTCAATCAAAATCATCCACTGAATATTCATCAATAGTAGTCTCTATACACATGCACATGGAATGTTTTGATATCACCGTTATCCTTTAGCTCATAATGCATTAATATATAAATTGATTTCTTTTTTACCAATAAAGTCTCTATAGATGTACACAATGCCACATAATGATTAAGAATACACGAGCAGTTAACAGAACATTCCATTCAACATTTTGTAAGAGAAAAGAATACTCAAATATCAAACAACAAAGATAACAATGAAAAGTCCTACAAAATTTGTTTGACTTCAATCTTTTTTCACATATACGTACTTCCCACAGTTTGGCACCATGCTTGTGATAAAGGGAAGGAGATATATGTGAAATATTCTTGACAAAGTTAGTACCTAGGTAAGTGTCAAAAAAAGTTCATCTATAAAACAATACAAATTCAAGATATGATTACCAAAGGATTATAGAGCATACAGAGATCTAAATTTGTTCTGAAATTTATGCAGCAAACTCCTCTGACCAGTGTTTTGTGATTGAGTACTCTTTGGTATTAAACTCTCTGGATCTCAAATAACTTCACATCTGTATCGTACCAGACCGGCGGATCAACGTTTCTGAAAGCAAAAAATTGATGGACCATTGGAATATATCACTCATGATATCCTTGAGTTAAATCTGGAACACAAACCAACTCGACAGAGATAACTGATGTTCAAATGCAACATTGTATTGAGAGACGTTACTCTGACAACCATACCTGAGATATATGACGCCCCACATGTACGTTCGGAACCACATGGTCGTACCGCTGTTGGCCTGGTACTTGCGGATCAGGATTGGGTGTGGTACGGGAAGTAATCCCACCAGCGTACCGTGCTGCAAGAACTTCAGGATCTCCGACTCATCCGTCAGACCCCTGTGTACAGACAAGAGTGTCAGTCAATCAGACCGTGATCCAGATAGAGGTCTAAAAGTGGGGTCATCTAGCATGCTGGTACAGTACTAGTAGATGTTATCACATGACTGAATGTGAGAAGGGACTCATCTGATATTTGTTACATATAATTTCTGCTGTACAGTGCTGATAACTGATAATATACTGCTGTGGTTTTCACGGGTACTGGGACTCACTTGTCGATACAGATCTTTTCCACTTGAGGTACGAGCACCTGTAGAAGGCGCATGATTGTCTGCAGGGGCAGCTTCTGCTTCCACGACTGGACCTGTAGACAACATTGGTAATCAGCAACAATTCAATACATGTACAGGAACATATTCCATCATCTTGTGCCTGGTGCAGTATGTTATTATAAAGTACCCAAACTGTGCAACATGTAAGTAACCTGATATTTGTATGATATTGATTCATCTGATAACATGCGTATGTACACAATTCTGGCAGAAGATTACAGACCCAGTCAGTGGTGGGGACCCAGCCTCCAGTGGAACTGACTGAGGAACCTTTGCGCAGTGGGGGTCGACCCGAGGTAACCGCTTCCAAGGCGCCCACTTGTGGGTGGATCGGGCTGTTGGGTGGTGTCGGCTGTAAAACCATGAAAATTGTGTATTATGTGAAATGTCCACAGCGGAAAATTCATTCCAACTCCATATCAGTTTACATTTTATGATGTTCGATATGTTCATGTCATTTCAATGGACGTCCGCGTCAATAAACTACTACTACTACATGATTTCAAAACAATTTACAAGACACATTGAAGCTAATCCATATGCCAAATAAGGCTCTTTATATCACATTTATTGACATTCGGAAGGATGAATGGTTGATATCCAAGTGATGCCAGATCTCCTCCCTTGCTACTGTCACCGCTACCCACCAGTGTCTGAGCACGGCCCAGTTTAGGCCGGGCAGCCTGCTCTCCGTCTGAGTGGCCCTCGGCGTGGCTGTCAGCGCGGGACTCTGGGAGTGAGCCCCCCTCAGGCGACCCTGCCCCCGGCTGTACATTACACGTCCCCGCGGCCGTCGCGAGCTCCATCATTGGCTGCTCCACGTGCGCCACCGACGCTGGAGATTTTTCCGTCATGTTCTCGATCCCTGTTACGGGGTGGAGAGTTAAACGTTCAA
Organism: Terebella lapidaria; assembly: GCA_949152475.1. Taxonomy (NCBI): domain Eukaryota; kingdom Metazoa; phylum Annelida; class Polychaeta; order Terebellida; family Terebellidae; genus Terebella; species Terebella lapidaria. The sequence goes on from OX424555.1 coordinate 79,576,532, forward strand.
TATCAGTGGTAATGTTTGTGCTCTGACTTGTAAGTTTTCCCGCCATACACATGTGCAATACTCATTGAAAAATGTCTGCATGTGATACTGTTTGGATAAACATTGCGATGAAATGAATTGAAACTGATCAATACCCTAGCTGTCAGATCGTCATCTGTTAAACACACTGTATGGGTCGAGATGCTATACACTGCAGTATTATAACCACCAACGGAATAATAACTGACCACACTATTTAGTCCTACAGTAGGTCCTTAGTATCTATATGAGCTAATACTTGTTAGAAGGGTATTTACATATCAATGTTACTGGTGTAAAGAACTAAGGTGCTACTAGTTTTAAATCAATATTTAGGTTTGAAATAATTCTAAAACTTAAATTATCTTTAACATCAGCATAATATCACATATTATGTAGACATATGGGATTGTTTCTGACTGATTGAAAGGGTGTTGATCAAAAGGTTTGAAGTGGTCACTGGTCAGGGTCATGCACGTTCCTTAGCTTTACATGATGGTTTTATTTGCTATATCTACAAGTCATAAATAGATGTTAAGGGGTCAAAGTGGTATACTTGATACAAATGTCAGACTATCACACACTGGTCTTGACAACATGCTGGGTGCATGTTTTACATAGTAGTATACAGTAGCAGCAACTATTCAGGGAATAACATGCACTCATTTTACAGAATAATACTTTGGAATATCAGCCATATTCAATTGTCAGCAACTAAATGCATCTTTCTACACGATCAGCACTATGTGTGATTTCTGGTTTACAATGTATGTAATCAGCTAGTGATCAGCGTCTCAATCAAAACTTCATGTACACAACCATGTAATTACTTCATTTTTGAAATGTTTATTTCTCATGAGACTGAAACTACTTTGAGAATTTATTTATATGCGTAGATCTATTGATGTACACTATTTTTGCCAGTTGGTCTATCAACAAGATCATTATGATGGACCAACTACATCAGCTGTACCTAGATACATGAACATCAGGTAGAACTGTCATTCTCAGGTGGAATTAATGTACTAACTAGACATAAAAGCCTATAGGCTTTGTGGCATCCCCCAATTTTTCTTTTCTTTTCTAATGGTGAAACTTGACTGTTATTATAATACATATACCAGGATTATTGAACACAGGTGGGAGTGAGAGTTCAAATTATAGCAGTTGCTCACTAGACAAATGTCCATCAGATATTTGTTTTAATCTCAATAGGTATTAAATGTACAGACATGACAGACATTCACAATACAAGCAAAAAGGAAATTATTCTGGGTTCTGACTAAGTAAAACAATGATAATTTGGTCACTGCATGTGAAATACAGCTAGAAAACAAAACAATGCATGTAGTTTCATCCAGATAAACACAGTGCTGTTTTAACTGAATACAATGAACAATTGACCGGCAAGCAAGGCCCAGGCAGACCTTCAAAGCTGTTATCTTCAGTTTGGGTCATCATTATATAACCACCTATTGTTTTCTTTAGAAAGGGAAGGAGGGCATTGTTCCAACTTGTTGGTGTTAGTATAGTAAACTGGGGTGAGGGGACAGGAGAGGGGGGGGGGGGGGGGGGGAAGAGGGGCAGTGCATACAAGTCACTGATACATTGCTACATTCATATGCAGATTAGACTGGCTGACAGTGGAGGTGGGGGAGGGAGAGGGGGGGGGGGGGGGTATTGCCTTATCACAGGCATTACTGAGCAGGGCTCTCATATACTGCACTGGCTGAGAGGGCAGAGCCTAGCCTCATGCTGGACATGCAGGCTGCAGTCAGTGAATACAGTAGCATGGCTCAGTCACAGTATTACATCTGCATGGGGGCAGGTGAGGGAAAAATTCTAAGTCCAAAAAAAAATACACCCAAAAAATTTTTTCCCCCTGGAAATTGCCTGAATCAAATTATGACATTGACAGGAATCGCCCGATTTTTTTTTCCAAAATGGCCGCTGGCGGCCATCTTGGATTTCGGGTCTCGACGAAAAACAATAGGGGTTAGGAGCAAAGTATTTCGGATGAGCTGTGAAAATTTCGGAAAGATAGATTAAGGCGTTCAAGAGTTATGATCCGGAAACCGAACGGCGGAAGAAAAAAAAAAAAAAAAAAAAAAAAAAAAGAAAAAAAAAAAAAAAAAAACAGACAAAAACATAAGGCCTCCCGATTTTCAATCGGGATGCCTAATAAGTTGCAAATTGGATGCAATTTCTGTCAATTTGTTATTCACATGACAATTGATTGACATTCCCACATGAGCAGCATGACTTCTGGCTAACTTCTGTCTCACCCAGTAATTTGGCACCAATAATTTTGAATCAATGCTCAATTTAAATACACCCCGTATTACCATGATTACCAAGCAAAGAAACTTTCAGGCAATGGACTTTGTACCAAGCAGCATGGTGAAATGACACCAATCCAAATTTCTTCCCATCTACCCAGCATACAGGGTAAAGCAAAGGGAAAATCTGCATGGTATCTTTTTATTTACAGATATATATGTATATAAAAATGCAAAGAAAGTTTTTGACCGAAGTTGACCAGAAACCAGGAGACCATGATAGCAAAATGCAAACCTTTATCTACCAACAGTGCAGAGTCACAGCTTCCCCTAAATGCCATTTTTGTTCACAGGTAAGAATGTGAACTTTTTCAGAGAGAATTCAAACATGAACAAAAGCCAAAGATGTACAGAGGAGGATGACAGAATGAAGGAATTGACCTGTGTATCGTTCAGGAAGATACAGCTGCATATTGCTGACTGAGTGAAGGTTATGGTCTAGGTATCGGTCCCAGACTCTCTCTCCGACCAGCTCGGGATACACAGCTTGACGACAGCGCACAAACACAAACAGGAGAACAGAAAACATCGCTTGTAGGTACTTGGCATTTGTTTGGTGTAGCCGAGAGGACTGCGGAACAAAAATGGCAAGTGGGGCCACTGTGGCATTGTTAGTACGCATCATGAAACGTAAATTGACGGTTCACCCTACTGGCAATCTCTGGTTAATATACAAGCTACCTTCATGTGTTTTATAGACTGCTTTGACTCCTGAAAACAAATAAAATTGCAGAGGCAAGACTGTTATTAGGTGTGAAGGTTTGTGCTGAACAAGTGAATGTGTAGTACATTGAACAGGTGAACTGACGGAACATCTCTGGAAAGTGTGTTCTTTAAATACTACAAGGAATACATTATGAACCACTGATTGTTTAAAATGGATAGCCAGTGAGATTGTGTTACCCGAGTTGCATAATATCACAATGTGGCAATGATTGTCCTAATGTCATAACAGACTGGCCCTCAGCAAATACTAGTTATCAAATATTTAAAATCCATCGAATAATTCTAATATTACTGTATAGTTTGCTCACAGCAAACCAGTTGGTGACAAAACCTCAAGACTTACATACCAAATAGGAGGGAAATATAGACATGATTGAGATTAACATACTCTGATCATGAAGAAATTCTTACGTTCAGACAGGAAAAGCACAAAGTTAGAGTATACCATAAAGACAACGTCAACATCCAGTACATGATGGCGAAACTAAATGGCGAGATTTAAATGCACAAGATAATATCCCAAACATCAGTACAAGTAACACCATGTAAACATATACAGGAATCCTATCATCCTGACCTAGCATTTCAAGTGTTCATTTCATGCAGAGAAAGAAACACAACACATAATGACTACAGTAGTAATACAATGTTAATGTACATAACTACATACAAGTTGTAGGTTTGTTATCCCTAATTTCAGTCCTTTTAGATCAGTCATAAAAGTACATGGACCTTGTGTTTATGGCCATCTAGAACACCATCACAGAATATATTTCATGCCAAGATCACTTACAAGATTCAATACTCAATTTGGGATAAAGAAAAATGTCTCGAATTCCAGGATGGTCTCTTTTCAATGGTGATTTTTAACACAAGGTCCACTGTACTAAGCACAATTAGCATATGGTTATGCTTGCTATATGACTTTTCTATTTGGAATTAACACGATTAATTTGCATATGGTAGATAGTTCGAACAGATCAGCACCCTGTGAAAAATAAAACCATGCAGTGCGAAACCTTCCAAAATGCCAATGCCACTTGTACATGAAAAGTTAGAAAGATGTGTTGTAGTTATGATACACACAGTATTATTAGCTGGAAGATAGGTAATTGTAGAGAAGTGGAGGCGTGCGTGACTGATCAAGCCCCTGTTCCCACGGTTACTAGCCCGTGTGTGGCACGCTTACCTAACAACTGTGCTAGCCTACTTTTGACCTCACTCACAGATTCTGACTCAACTGGACTCTGCGCTGATTCAAGGATGGTTTTCGGTGGGGATGACTTGGTATTACACTGAGCTTGTAGCATTGCTTCACGCTGTTGGATTAACAGCTTGATTTCTTTCTGATCTTCTCTGCAGAAAGCACTAGACTGAAGGTTCCCATTGGGTATCCAGTTCATAATTTCATTGTACGATATTAATGAGGAATTGGCTTTCTTTCGTAACTCATGTTTAACAGACGTATCATCCTGAAGGAAATGACTAGTGTTTGCTGAACATTTTTTTGGATTATAAGTATTGTTGATATTATTATTGTTTGGGGAGTTTTCTGCAGTTTCGTTAGAATCCCGAGGAGGCCAAAAGCTGGCCAGGTCATCTTCTCCTCCACAGAACATGTGAGCAGACTGTGAATCGTGGTCTGGGCCGGGTCGGACATGGAGCTGGGCTGGTATCTCACAGATAGCTGTCGGCTTGGGTGGTTCTGTACAGAACAGGGCTAGTCGTCATCAACCAAACACTGAGCTATACAATTTATTTTACTACAAAACGATGCTACGTAGATCCAGTCATCACTCAGTAGCAGTTCATATTGACTTTTACATAATTCCAACTTGAATGGACAAAAGTTCTGTTGACACAATGAATTAAAAATTGTTTGACATTCCATACATCTAAATTATAATCTACATACAAGCGTGTATAATTCCACATGCACAACACCTATCAGTCAGTGTGAGGCTAGGAAATCAGCAGTAGACAACAGGTTACAGACATCCAACAGCCATACATGGCGAGGTGTACATTTACTAGGCTTGAAGTGTTCATATCAACAACAGCTTAGGACATTGAGCAGTATACAAACAGGTTACTCCCAATCCAGAAAGAAAAGCTATGCTGGGGCTTGACCAGTAACAAGCACTCAAAGTACAATAATTGTTTGATTAGATTTAGTTTACTGAACAGAGTAAGCTGGATTATTTCTCATGGGAGAAAGCTTCAGCAAAATTTCAATACTAAAAGCCATTAGATTTGAAGAATTGAAACTCTATCATTCATGGTTAGTCCAATAACATCGAGTATCTTCCCAAGGTACATCCAACACGCACAAACATTGTACACATCTACACAGATCTCTTACATTATGTACAAACTCTCAAGCAACTAGCTCCGCCCCTTTCTTCTGGCTGAGCCAGTCAGCTACCCTACCTGGAGTGGCTGCCAGCGTGGCCTTGAGTGTACCAGGCTCAGCCTCCTGGGCCGGGGTGGAGCCTTCCATGGATGGCCCGTCTGTGTGCTCCACACCCTGGTGCGTAAACTTCTTGCCGCGCTTCGTCAGAGCTCTGGCGATCGCTGAGTGGTCAACGGGCAAGTTGGCAAGGTGGTGGAACACGTTACGCTTGCGGATGATCGTGTACACCAGGTTGGAGTTACCTGTCATTATAGAGAAGTCAGCAAATCTTCCATGAATTTTGACAATTGATATTCCTTCTTGGTTATCTACTATGAGAATTTTTATAGTGGAGAAAAATTACACAGGAACCACAGTCAAAAGTAATTTTATAAAGTACTATTTGAGTACATGAAGAAATGCACAGACTGTACTATTTCTAGTACTATATATGTTTATCTAAACTGAACTGTATGAATTGCAGAATATAGTTCATGTCACACACCATCAAACTGGTACTGTATGATGTTGTTGAAGACTTCGAGCAGAAAGAACACAAGGTGATGGTTAGTCGGACTAGCATACAGGAACCACGGGGTGCTGAACGCCTACAATACAAACAACAATATACAAATAACAATTACATAATACATGCAGCTCAATCATCAGTGGTATGGACATGTATTTGGGGACACCTTCAGAGTACTGTACAAATTGTAAGCATACTTACCTCAAGCAAGTGTAGCATTTTAGTAGTAGCGACCATGGAGAGTGTCTTTACATAGGGTGATACTGGAAGAGGAGCATAGCATGTTAGCAATCCACATCCAAAAAAGTAATCATTTTATCTAAACTAATTTATTATCGAGCACTCACCATTAACAATGATTGTCAACAAGCAGTCAAACAGCGGCTGTAATCGCTGATGTCCTGTGGTGATGATTTTGTGGAACACCTGCAAGTTTTTAATCAATTGCTCAAATGTTATTCACCAATGTACAACATTGCATGTCTCTTAGTATATCTTTTACAGAGCTTCAACAGACACAGTGTTCACACATGTTTAGATTTAGGAAGTTGGCAAATACTTACAATGATGAGGAAATCGGCATGTGTACCAGTGAACACTGGGATATCCATGGGCACGCGTACAGTGTATGGCTTGTTCAGCCGTACACCAAAGTTACGCTCTCCACTCAATAGCAGAAGGATGAACACTCCAATGTGCATCAGGCCGACACGTGCTGCAAGGGTCAACCACATTATACACACTCAACACGGAAAATAATATTCGACAAACACTAGAACTGAATACTTAAAACACATACCCCTTGAAATGATGTCAATTTTTATTCCAACGCTAATACATAGTTACATACACTGATCAGCTCGGGCATCATTCAGGAAGTAGAGAATGGGAACCAGTATGTCCAGCACATCACTGCTCTTCAGCACGTAAAACATGAATTTCTGAAATGTCAATAAAACAATTTTTATCACACATTTATCTCGTTTGGAATCTGGTCTGGGCATCAATTTCTGAAACATGAGTAAATCTTCCAGTTTACAGAATATTCTCAGAAGATCTTATATACTGCATGATAAACACAGACTATCATTACTGAGTACCACCCTGAAATTGTGTTCAAGAGAGGAGCAGGATCAAGGCCTGAGCTAACCTTGTTGATGTCACACATCTTCCAGAAGAGAACCAGAAGTTCCTGGTGGAACTGAATCCTCTTACAGGATCCAGGCAGATAAGTCTGCATCAGGGGGTTGTTCAACAAACGTGTCAGTCCCTTCAGGATAAATGCAAAGTCCTGCAAGGAGAGAAGATGTGAGAAGTCAGTCAACAACCATGTAATCATGCTGTACATTTCAGACACTTTAAAATACAGTTGATAAATACTGTGGATGTAGTTACCTCCTCTCTGTGAATTCTGGATAAATAGTTGACGAACAGATTATCAGGCCCTCCAACCTGAGTGAGAAACAACAATACGTTCAACTGTTGAATTGTACAAGCCGTGTTTCATGTATCCAATAAAATGCAGATAATTTAATTTCGCACAACCTTATTTCTAACCAATCACTACAGAAACATTTCCAATTTGAAAACTTTTACACATCTTATATCCCACTGTGATTCTCCAGTACGCGAATTTCTATCCAGAACGATCCAAAGGATCGAAAAGGAGCATGTAGTAGTTTAGATTGGTGATGTATAAAATAAACTGAGCTGTGTATCCCTCCCCATACCATGATAACAAAATGCTCGATACTTGATGAGACTTACATCTCCGACCTGGTCGTGGTCCATGGGGTGATCCTCCATGGCAGTGTTAGTGCCGGACGTGCCATCTACAGACGTGTTCCCCGCCCCCGGCTCGTTGTCAAGGGTAACCGTCAGCACCTGCAGCGCCGCCTCCACGAGTGGCTCCCCCGAGTCAGCAAACATCAGGTGGTTGTACGGTACACCGTACCCGACGGGATCGTACGCACACACAGTGTTCAGCAGTGATGTGAAGAGGGGCAGGGCATGACGGTTCTCTGTCGATGTGAAGTAGCCTATCCACTGGTTCGGCTGGTTGTGTGCGTCAGCTGCCAAGCAAAGAGATTATCATCATTATTTCAGGAAGGTTAGAAACGTACAATCTATACAGCTAATTTTTCAGCCATCATGTTTCCAATTGTATTTTTCTACAGCAACTGTGTACACCAGTATAGCCTGAAGTTCATTAATGGATGATTAGGTTATTACGATGCAAATAGATGTTTCAATGCTTTAGACAAGATGGACACTAACCGACTGGAGGCAGGTACATGGACTCAGAGAAGCAGGTAAGCAGCAGTTTGAGGATCTCTGCTCTGTGCTGGTCGTATAAGTTACTTGTTGGTGGCGAGTGTGCGAATCCTACTCCGGCCTGCCAGATGTACTCGCAACTGTCGATGGAATTCATGTCCTCCGGGTTGTCCTGTAACAGCAAATAATCATCAGGTCAAACTGATTCAAATTATTAATCGATTACCCACCTGACAAAGACAAAACTGCATCAGCAACTCAACTCACCGGTCCAGTCTTTTTACCAGAAGCAACAGTGAACTCCGGACAAAACATCAAGTCCTACCAAAGAATATTCATACAGAGCATGTGAAGTTGTGAACAAGGTACATGTTGAAAGTCAATGGAAAGTGATATTTATGTATCAAGAATACAGGTGATGTACTTACACACATGGCATTTATCAGTGACTGTGCCAAAGGAGTACTTTCAGTCTGAAATATAGAATAAGATAGGAACCAATCAATTTTTAAACTGTAACCAGTCTTGTCCAGTGAGCAAAGACCATGTAATTATAATAGATGTTCATAAGTTCCATCTGAATCGAAGATGAAAAACATTACATCATGGCAGTTTTTACATACACACTGTATACATTTACATAATACAGCATACATAGCTTATTTTCCCAGTACGTTAATCATATATATTTTGAAAGGCTATAGGGTTAGCCTAGGACTACAGAACAAAACCAGACCTCTCCGTGTTCATCTGCAGCTTGCCCTGGAAGTGTGGACCAGAAGAAACCTCGCCAGTCGGGGTCCTCGAATATATACGGCAGAATCCTCGTCAGCAGCCGCACACAGTTCAGGACTGTCATACAAACATGACACCATTATTGACCAATTCTCAGCTAATGCACGGCAATAATAATGCTATATTATATAGTTTACCTTTGAATAATTTATGATATCTTTCTACAGTATGCTTTATGTTAGATTTGGAAGTTTACATTCATTCATAGAAATTGTTGATAGGACCCTGACCCATGTGTTGTTCCCGCTGTGTGCGACATCCATTCTCCCCGGCCTGCACCAGCTTCTCCACGCTCTTGTAACACAGCGTTGCTAGGTTCGAGGGGTTCTCCTCTCGCAGGGCGCGGATTTCTGCGGCTGGGATCAGCGTGAACACATCCTGGACACATGTGACGCTCTCTGACCAGAACTGGCTCCAAAATGCCTCATCTCCTGCCTCTACCGGCTGTCACCATACAATATACAGACAAGTTATTGCCTTATTGTTAATGACATATATTGATTCAACTGTGTTGAATATGGCACAAAATGTGTATATACTCAAAATAAATTGTTTATACACTTCATATTTAATTCTACAAGGCATAGTGACTGAAGTATCAAGTAGATCTGCCAAAAAGTATTGATGGTTAAGATTTTTTGAGCTAGGAGTATTCAGTAACAGAGTCATTGATCGCATGTCAAATGTGTATCCCTATGTTCCCTCGGTAGGCCTATATGATTATAGACAAGATTTGGAATAACGGGAACAGTAACGGTTGTGGAATATTTCGATTTATTCATTGAATAGATGACTAAATGACGCTCAGGCTGTAAGTTGGCATACTTTATAGGGTTGGTACGACTAAAAAATTTTGTAACCGATTTCTTGAACCCCTGTACTCGATATATGTAACTGATTAATCGTAAGAAAAATAGAGCCGTAGGGCTCTGCGCTCACCGGACCCAAGATATATGTTTCAGTTTTATGTAAGCTGAAAGCAATGTCATGAAGTCATGAGAATAAATGCACATCATTCACGCCTAAAACTTGCTCTACGTAAGTCGATCGTGTTAGAGCCTAATATACAATGATATGAAACTAGAATGGAACTGACTAGTACTGTCAAAGATAATCTTTGCTTTTGTATCGGTTTCAGTTTATTGAGGTCAAAGGTCAAATTTAAGCTCACAAGAATATTCAGCATATATAATTTCCTATATGTCCTAAATTGATGCCTAAGCTGTAAAGTTGATAATAACCAAGATATTAGCGATTTTGTGCTCTGACCTTGAAAACGAGGTCAAGCGTCAGGTTCAAGGTCATCGAAATATTCGGCATACATCATTTCCTATATTTATATATATACAATTGATTCCCAGGGGTAGGCCGGAGTCGCGCCCCGCACCATTGACTGCAAGAAATTTGAAATGACCCGTAGCTTTGATGGGCCATGCGCCAATTAATGCATACTGCATTTCCCCGAGTGCAGCGCTCGATCACGAAATGTAATCAAATGGGACATCATCCCGATTGTTTCACTGGTAGATCTAGATAGTATTCTTCAATAAAACTTTTTTGCTTCGAATTCGATCGGTAAATACAAATTACAGTTAGTTTTGCCGAAGTTCGCCAGGTGGGGCAAAAATAGGAAAAAATCATGATGTTTCTTTCAACCTCTAGGGCGCGCCACCACTCACACAATTGCACAATCATTCAGAATTTGTATGACGTTCCATTCCAACGATCTGTTTCCATGTAGGCGAGAGGGGCTGCCATAGTTTAGTGTTTCTTTGGCGTCATATTTCATGAGAAGCATGCAGAATACATAGGATGCCACCTAAGAAAAAATATTGCAATATTCGTGATATATCAGCTGAACATATATTCGTGATATGTTCAGCTGAGCACTGAGCATTGTAAATAAGCACTGAGCATTGTAAATAATAATTATAATTGTTAATTCATATCAACTAATCAAGTAAAAAATATAATAAATAGATTCCGGGTATATTTTACACAGGATATACGGATTGATATTTTGATATTTATAGTTATCAATGGATTTGAGATCATGTCAATAATAACAAACGAATGTGTTATGTCCCATTGAAACTTGGAATGTCCCATTGCTTTGAATGTCAAGGGGCCAATTGACCCACTGTTCAAATGCTCTAGTCCTATCCCTGGATTTCTAAGCTGTAAAGTCGATAACAAGCGACACATTAGCCATTTTGTGCTCTGACCTTGAAAATGAGGTCAAAGGTCAAATTCAAGGTCACGAGAATTTTCAGCTTATATCACTTCCTATATGTCCACAATTGATTCCTAAGCTGTAAAGTCAATATGAAGTGAGATATTAGCCATTTTGTACTTTGACCTTGAAAATGAGGTCAAAGGTCAAATTCAAGGTCATCAATATATTCGGACTATATCATTTCCTATATGTGCACAATTGATTCCTAAGCTGTAAAGTCGATAATAAGTGAGATATTAGCCATTTTGTACTTTGACCTTAAAAATGAGGTCAAAGGTCAATTCAAGGTCATCAAAATATTCAGACTATATCATTTCCTATATGTGCACAATTGATTCCTAAGCTGTAAAGTCGATAATAAGTGAGATTTCAGCCATTTTGTGCTCTGACCTTAAAAATATGGTCAAAGGTCAAATTCAAGGTCATGACAATAATCAGCATATTTCATTTCCTATGTGTCCACAATTGATTTCTAGTCTCTAATCTCAATATTAAGTGAGATATTAGGCATAATGTGTCCAATTATAAAGCATAGGAGTATTTAACATGGGAAAGTCCCATTCGGGGCCAGTCGAGAAAATGAAAATGGCCGCCACACGCAGACCGATGATTCAGGGGCAACGAAACTTATAAACATCATAAAGGTATATGAGGGTAATCTTTTGAACAAAAATCTCAAAACTGTCTAAACAGTGTTTGAGAAATTGGCCACCAAAGTCATAAATCGGCTGTTTTCCGTCGAAAATGGCCGCCATTTTGAAAAAAAATGCGTAAATCAAAAAACAAAAAAATACCCCCTTTTCAAAATATTTTTAGGCATTTTTGTGCAAAATTTCAGAAAGATTCACCCGTAAACTTTAAAGATAAAAATGTGGACGGACGACGTCGACGACAGACGCAACGCCATGCCAATAGGTTATCGGACCATAGGTCCGATAACCTAAAAACGAAAAAAACGTCTCAGGGTATTGGCCAAAGGAATACATTTTTTTTAGAAAAATTCATCAAGGCAAAAAAAGGTTATTTGCCGGACGGATGACGGACTGACGACGGACGAACGACCACGACAATAGCTTATTATTTTTATAAGGTCAATGATAGACTTAACTAGTAAAACTAATGTTAACTTATTCAGTTACAGCCATGAAATCTCTACTTGCCCAAACCTATACCTTGTGGAGCCCAATAATGAATGTTTCTTGTCTTGACTCTTTTTATTGTGGTCAATAATAGACTCAACTAGTAAAACTAAACTTATTTGGTACTATTGTTCTGTTTTCCCCAAAAACATCAGTTCTCTATTCTGAACAAGAATTCAGTGTTATTTGCTTTCATAGTACATGTACAGGTTATTGGAGTGATCACACATGTCAAAGTGGGTATTTTAATGGTCGTATCAAGTTGACCTGTTAACATGGTTAATTAATCAATATTTTTCATCCATCTGAAAAACAATAGGTTTCGTGAGACTGTCTTTCACAAACCATGTGTGCTAAACAGGCCAATTCACAATGAAAGGTTCTCTTGAATCGCCTGTCCTGGGTTGCGCATGCACAGTCAAGTTCTACAAGCGTTGCAACTGATTTAAACCGCACCAACGAATGTGTGTTTCGTCATTTGAGTGACCTGCGCATGCACAGTCGAGTTGCATCTGCGTGCACGAGACACAAGTTTGTTTGGGCAAATAACATGAGCATCGAACCTATGGGAACAGGGTAAAATATAGTTTATGCGCAGTAAATCTAGGCCGGGTCAGGAGGCAAAAACACACACGTAGATGTTTGAATCGTGGAAATCCGTCAGATATAACTGGAGTTATGACCTCGAAAGTGGTTTCCAAGATGGCTGGACATCCCTAGAAGCTATTCAGCTTCGATTGCATTGGTGTCAATTTGAGAGTCTTCTGACTTTTATTGGGGAACGGTGACTTTTTCTCGGGTGTATCAAACCTTCAGCTTTGTTTTGGTAGTGTTTACCCGGTTCTGGATAGAACTGTGGAGGGCAGCATCATGTTATCAGTAGGCAAGTGACATCTCGTATATGAATGAAGGGAAAATGGTTATTGTTTTCAGTACATGTATTCGTCTTTGATATTATGGTTTAAAATTCATACCTATATGCATCTTGGAACAAATTACAAGTAATATTTTATAATTTTAGGGTATGGATAAAATATGCACGTTTTTCAGATGACAATTTAATTGACCTCATATAATATCTCATAGGGACAGCACAGGTACTCGAATACTCGTCAACGAGTCGAGTCACAGCAAGAACCGAGTTTTAAATTGATAACCGAGTACTCGTTGAACGAAACGAAGACTTTTTTTCCAGTAAATATCACGAAATGAGCGCTCAAAACCATGACAAAATGTTGAAAAAAGATCGAAATTTGATTTCTTGTTGACATTGTTTCGAACACGATCTAGCTGTGCCACCTGGCGAATCACTGGTGTTGCCTCTGGGCTCTAGCAAGTGCACTGTGAACAAAGTCACGTGATGCAAACAAGATGTCTGCGCCCATCTGAAAAGGAATGCAACTTAGCTGTTCAGTAATATATCCGATATTTAATTCTAAACTACTTGGCAAACGTACGATTTTACCTTCTGAATGCCCTCACTCATTAATTCAGCAGTCCACTGGCAGTCCCAGTGCATTACACGGTGAATTGACGATCTATTCAAAAAATTTGACTAATGCAACCTACATTTGGTAATTTTTGACGAGTACTCGGTTACGAGTCGAGTCACAACACCCGAGTACTCGAGTTGCAAAATCTGCACTTGTGCTGACCCTACAATCTCATGAATTTTATTCAAATCTCGCACGGTTTGCTCATTCAAAGGGAGGCAATGCACAACGTTTCATTGTGCAATTTGAGCACAAAATGTGTCGCCAATCAGCCAATTTGATTGCTATGGCATCGAAAATTGATTGGTGTCACAATCTTACCATAAGTCATGTCTCTTTGAGAAATTATCGTAATCGGTTCAGATTTGCAGCCTGTAGCGCGTTCACAAGAAAGTGTCTGCAGCGGACGATCGCAAATCCATATAGTATCCGCCGAACTTTGTTCGGGGGATACAATTAACAATCTACCAAAATTGTAGTGGTCCCACGATTAGCGAGAACTGTAATCGATTAATCGTTGCCTTCTAACCGAACCGTAACCGATTATTCGTTACTGATGCCAATTTTTGTTAAAAGTCAGATACTGACTGATTCATGAAGTCTAAACAGTGCTAAACTGACAGGTTGACCAGCTACTATACTGACGAAGAGTTTGAGGCATCGTGTTCTGCACAAGTCAAGTCAAGATCGAATTAGTACTTAGTTTCAGCTTGATTTTGCGGTCTTACATGATATAAAATGGAAATATAATGAATTATTATGCTGATTAAAAATACGGTCAAGTAATCGATTACAGATTTTGTAACCGATTAATAGCATTAACCTAACCGCAGATGGTTAATCGTCTACTCGTGGGACCACTACAAAATTGAATATCATCGCCATCTCAGGAATCTGAGCGTCTGAGCACAGTGCAAAACTATTCACAAGGGTTGAGGAAAGACAAGTGGGGCCCCACTGGGCCCTGGGGGGGAGGATGGGGGGGAATCAATCAACCGCCCACGCGAAAATCCAAATCTATCGAATCTTCTGCAATTATACTGGAGGTGATATTTACCTGAGTTTTGGTGGTTAATTGTACCACTGCTTTCCTGAAATTGAGTTTTGTGTCTGTATTTCCCATGTTTTTGCTTTGTGGCAAGCACAGATGTTCGTCAAGCCATCTACGTCACACTGATTTGACAGTTGGTTCACCTATCACTCGCTAGGTGGTTGCGAGCATTCCATATAGGTGGCAGCACATAACACACTAGAACATTCGGTCTTTAAGTTATGACCATTGCTATATCCCTTTTTGTTTTGTTTTTTGTTTTGGTTTTTATTGTTTGCTTTTTGAACAGTTTATCATTGCCAAAAATATAATAAACTGTTTTATTCATAAACACGCAGACTTTGAAAACCCATGTAAATATCATGAGATAGGAAGAAAGTTACAGGTTTTCTAAGTTCCTGTTGAAGGGCATGTGGGAGTAGACATTCTGCTGCTATTGATGACAAGTTTTCCTTTTCGCAGCTTCATCATATATACATGCTGGCGCAGCACATTCGAGATTGTTTTAAATAAATCAATGGGATGGTCAATGTAATACTCTTCCATTAAGCTACATGTGGATTTGTACTGAATAATAGAACGCGATAACCTCAGGTGACAAAATAATCTAACCCACAAGGCAGTTAATCTGTTAGGATTATATAACATTGAATCTGTAAATAGACAAACATTCTGGCTAAGTGTTCACTCAGTCTTGGGGGCCTAATATCTGGCTACATTTCTCGAGATCTTCTTTTAAAAATTTGATTTGATCTGCTAAATTGATGGGTTTGGTTATAGTCGGGCATGTACGGGGGGTCCCTTTGCACCCCCCCCCCCCCCCATGATCCTCCAAAACCAACTTTTTTCTCAGGGTTTTTTAATACTAATAAACATTACATATGTCTCCGGTTGCGCATCCATTGCAAAAATTGGTTTTCGGGCCATTTTTCAAAATGGCCGTCCCGCGAAATCTCGAATTTTGAGATTGCTTCACTTTAAGCTGCATAGGTCTACAAAATAAAATCTTTGTTACCTTTTGCTGCTCATTGTAGGGGCATTATACATTGTACATGAGAAAACAGTGGTTAAATAAACATTTATGTAAAGTTATTGACTATCGTCCGCTCTTCGGGATCCTCGAGGATAGTCCTCTCACCGCGAGTCCTTGCGGACGTGCATCCGCTATTCCGGATCCTTGCGGCGGCGCCGCTCACCGGAGGTCACTGCGGACACGGTAACCACTCTATCATTAACGGTAACCAGGTAACAGCCCACCCGACACTCCCAGGCCTACGGACACCGTTCAGAAACTGGTTCATCACCACGGTGTTAACTGGAGGGGCCTGGCGAGCCGCGGTCTGCCTCGGGGACGGAACCCCGTACAGTCCGACATGCTGGCCAGAGCCTATGTCACCCGTCCCGGGAAGGGAGAGAACTGGCGATCCACAGGGCTTACGCCCCCGAGTCAGCAACTTGTCTCTCCCAGCCCGGGCATCCCCATGGAAATCGTCCCCAGGGCTCTAAGAGCCCACTACTCCTGACCAGGGAACGCAAAGCTCATGGCGAGCCTTGCGTGCGTCCTGTTCACTCTCTCTCGGACAATCTCCTCGATCGAGTCGCTTCCAGTGTATATATAATACACCACAAGCTGTAGGACGCACGCGAGGTATAAACGAACCATTGTTATAGTTTACTGGAGCGTAAATTGGCAACGCACTCTCGAACGGAGCGTGTCAAAACAAGGCCAAGTACGAAAAGGCCACATAAATGGCATGTATGTTTACAATCACCTGCCGCGTGCTTAGGGCAAAATCGCCACATTTATAATATGAATATGTCCATAAATCCAAGATGGCCACCCAATTTAGATAATTTTTCACTAAAATGTCCATAACTTCGGACTGAGTCAACCTAGGATGTTCATTTTGGGGTCTATACCTAGGCAGGCATCTTGGATTTCTGTTAATTAACAAAACTAATCAAGTCAAGCTCTATTTGTTCAAGGATTTATTGGGATTGCAAATCAGTAAAAGTCTCTATCAGAAATATCCAAGCAAGATCCACAATTGAGACCATAGGGGTGTCAAGGGGGCTATTTTCGAGAGATATCTAAATGAATGTGTAGCGTGTACCATGTAAGCAGATGTACATGCATCAAAAGAAATAGCTTGATTGTATTTATTTTGGTCTGAATGGATGCCCTGTATATGAAAACCTAGATATAGAACCCAAAATGAACATCCTAGGTTGACTCAGTCCGAAGTTATGGACATTTTAGTGAAAAATTATCTAAATTTGGCGGCCATCTTGGATGCATGCATCAAAAGAAATAGCTGGATTGTATTTATTTTGGTCTAAATGGATTCCCTGTATATGAAAACCTAGGTATAGACCCCAAAATGAACATCCTAGGTTGACTCAGTCCTAAGTTATGGACATTTTAGTGAAAAATCATCTAAATTTGGCGGCCATCTTGGATTTATGGACATATTCATATTATAAATGTTTATTTAACCACTGTTTTCTCATGTACAATGTATAAGGCCCCTACAATGAGCAGCAAATGGTAACAAAGATTTTATTTTGTAGACCTATGCAGCTTAAAGTGAAGCAATCTCAAAATTCGAGATTTCGCGGGGCGGCCATTTTGAAAAATGGCCCGAAAACCAATTTTTGCAATGGATGCGCAACCAGAGACATATGTAATGTTTATTAGTATTAAAATACCTTGAGAAAAAAGTTGGTTTTGGAGGATCATGGGGGGGGGGGGTGCAAAGGGACCCCCCGTACATGCCCAACTATTAGAGATTATGGAGTTCAGATTGTAATCTTTGCAAGACTTGGGTGACCATATAAATGAGAAATAAAAAAATCCGACAAATTACATACGGAGAAATTCAAGAGAACCTTCTTGCCAATAAGAAAACTAGAATAAATTGGAATGCATGGAATGAAAAGTCCTTGAAGGTATATCATTATTATTCACTTTTTTACACATCAGATTTACTGAGATTTGATAAAGAATATTCTATAAATGTCAATGGATTTACATCTATTAGTAAGAATTACTCAATTTCAATCTATCCATAACGCAATATATGTGTAACGCAGAGTTGGGTAGATGCCGAAGCCGCAAAATTCCATAGTTTCATGTCATTCAGAACATAGTTACAGACGACCTCAAACTGGTTTTTGGTTTTCAATTTATTGGGCAACTTGGATGCTTTTGTGAAAGCTTCAACATACTTTATCTAATATCAGAAATCACACTCCTGGCACAAGAAATTCTGAAGTACTTCTGCTAGTACATGTATGTGTAATACACCTTGTGTATCAATGACAACCAGCAAGGTAGCTTCAAGCAAAAACTGGGGATACAAAATGCTTTATTTTATTTGATGGCCTATAACTATATACATTACTCATCAGGTGCTCCATTGTACAAACTAAACAGCAAAACACAATTGTTGTGATCAAAGAAAAACCTTCAAGCAGTTTGGAAACAAAGAATAAGAATTCTTGATCACAATAACAATACATGTACCAATATATAGATATATTGTACTGCTTGAGAACTAACAAGTTATATCCACACACAAACGGCAATGGTTGCACTCAGCCTGGTACAAATGAGAGGAAGAAATATTCCAAAACAGGTCACATTTCACAAAGTATGCTATTATGTTTCTGCTGCTAGACAAGTATTTTTGGTGGTAACGGATATCAAATACACCCACCACGATATTAATACACATCAGTGGTTCACATCATATAAATACGCAACATAATCAATACTGGAGACCTTCACCAAACTTAAATACTCTCCTTCAGTGTTATTCAGAGATAGCTATACAATAACTACAAAGGAAATTTTCATATTTCAAAGTACTCGCACCAAAACTGCAGCATACAGAAGAATGAGACATAGAGAACCAGTGCACAATTTCTTGTAGACACTGCAAACTTAACATCAAACAGGAATTCAGCAAGAATTGCTGACATTAATACAGCAAGTGAAGTATTAGAAACCCATTTATACATATTCATATTTTCATCATAATAGGTGGTTGATATATCAAATTTCAGCAAAACTGCATTTGTCTTGCCTGAATCAACAGGATGTACTAAAAAGCAATAATATTTTGAAAGGTTCATAAAGGATACTCAGACCCAGGTACTGGTGTTAATTAAAGTTTATATTTCAAATGTAACATTTTCATGCTTTAACATCGAGAAACAGGTCCTCAAGAAACACTCAATCTTAATATAAACCAATGTCCAAACAATTTCCATATTCCAAAATAGTGTGATTTTCAACATTCGAATGAAGATTATAAATGTCAGCAAATAGACCACGCAGCTCTGCACATTTACAACTGTATACAGATGCAGCACATGAGCCAACACTGCTCCATGTAAGCAATAAGAGGAAAAACATTCTTTACAACAAAGCGAACACTAGGCTGGCTGTCAGTAACTTCCCAGGCTAACAAGCACACAAGTCAAATACAGGCAGCATACAGGCAGCTTCAAGCTTATCATGTGTTACACATAAATTAATGGCCTATAATGTGCTTAGCTATACAGCGCTAACAAACCAACCAATAATGAACACGTTCAATCACCAAACCAAAAACTTAGCAATCTTTGCTAATAGGTTTAATCAGTTTGATTGGGTGGGACAAGAACGATGTACAGCACTCACGGTTTTCCCCCAGAAGCCTCTCCCCTCTGCTCTCACACACGGCCCAACACACACAATACCATATACACATGGGAACAGGCATACTTTTTACACCAACACAGACACACTGCATACACCATGACCAGTACAAAGGAGATGCTGTTTTATTTCCAGGGACAAGCACCAAAAGGTAAACAATTTCCTACAGAAAAAAATCCCCAAATATCTTTAAAAGAATATTTTATTGTTTTCCTATTGAATGGAAAGAGAACTATATAAGGAACACGATGTGTTGGCGAGTTGACAATGCCCAGCTCCGAGACAGGAATCTGGGGCGGTAGGTATGGGTTGTCCAGAAAACAAGGCAGCAATTCCTATCACGACATCAGGCTGGTGTTATACGGTATAGCGGTTCTTTGCAGTTGAGCCCGATTTACTCATTGTGTCTGTGTGAGCCTGGAAATAAATATAATCTTCTATATAATTCATATAAACTACAAAACACTAACTAGTGAATTTTTCCAGGCAGAAACAATCAGATTTTTTTTTTTTTTTACAAATAATTGAATTATAAATTACAAAGATTTTGCAATACAATGATCATTTTCTATTTTAGATACATGTTTGAATCATGTTGTTGACTGCACAAATCTCTGGTACTTACTTGATACCCTATGATAATATCGCGGGGTACATTTAATCGTTCTTTCAACTTTTGCCTGAAAAATAATAGTATAGAAATTATATCATACAATGACACTTGCCAACATCAGCCAGTCAGTATAGTACAACATTTTGATATTGTTCATCAGAATATTTATGAAGCATACCCGATCTTCAACGTGGCTTCATTCTTGGTTGCAGTTCGTGTCCATAGCGCTAGTTTATCACCTTTGTGTCGAATGTTGACCACAGTACCACAGATTTCATCACTCTGCTCATCAAACGCCTCTCCTATCAAGCACAACAGCTGAAACACAAAGCAGTGTAATAAAGCGTCCATACAGATTACCACAGATCACCACTGTGATCATGACTCTGTTATCATTCACAATTCTGAAGTCACAAATAAGTCCGCATGTGTGTATGTATGACATTACGTGACTATAATAAATGATTGAATGAACTACAGACAACACGATCCCCCACAAATATGCATGATCAACAACAGACATGATACTGCAGGGCATTAATACATTCTTGAGGAATTTGTGAAGCAGTAGTCAGACAGATGAAGACTTACAGTTTCTAGCCAAAATGTATCCAGTTGCACAGATCGCTTCCTTTTGTCCAAGTTTATTAACCATCGTCCTCCTCGCTTGTTGTGTTCATCTTCCCACATCGGCTGGATCCCATCCTGTCAATATGTATACAGACTATTCTCTTCAGCTAAGCTAGAGTCGGATCAAGTTCATTCTACACCAGCGTGGCATACCTCAAATTTATTACGTATTGTATATTGGGGCGAGAACTAATAACAAACCTTGAATAATGAGTAATCACAGCCTGGAGCCAGTCTGCTAGCTGGTACTATGTGGTTATAGATCCTGCAGAAAACATGCAATGACGATGTATAGTTAACATTTATATTGTATAAATACACAGTTTTCACCCACAGTTAAACATCCATTAATGCTATTAGATGCTACCCATATTCTGGATATGACTTGTGACGCTTCAATGTCTCACCAGCTCATGGCAAATACTAGTACATGTATTGGTAAAATCTATTCGAAGATTAATTTGATCACCAGACTGTTGTGATGAACAACCTGGCGATACACAAACAAGAAGACACTGAGAACCAGTTTCTACCGTGTAGAACTGACCATGTGAGTACTCACCCCCAGAAATCCTCGACCGTGTCAAAGGTTGTGATACACTTGAGGTTTGCCGCCCAGTCCTTGGACTTGTCGTTCTTGAAGTACCAGAGAGCCCACTTACACTGCAGTGGGTGTTTGATGAGCAGCTCTGGCGGAATCTCTCCCTCTTCCAGCTCCTCCTCGGCTGTGCTCCCGAGGTCCACTTTGGCCAGAGCGCCTAAGTCTCTCTGAAAATGAGCAGGTACATGTACATACGACATCCTTATTAGCTAGAGTGCATAGGTCTATCTGAAACATACAGATACATGAGATACCTCAGCTAGAGTGCCTGGGTCTCTGGAAACAAACAGACAATTCATCACACAAACTAGACAGAGTGCCTCAGTGAACCAAATAGATACATCAGACACCTTCATCAGGTTTACAAGCGTAGGTCTCTCTCAAGATAAATGGGATAAATTGTACATCAGACACCTGGTCCTTGGCATCTTCACAGGTTGGCGACCTATTACCACAGCATCGTAGCATGTTTGGTGTTATTTCTTGTGGTTGCTGATGAAAATTCAGATTTGAATTGGAAAAAATATTGCCAAAACCAGTCTATTTTTCTTCCGGAGTTATGAGACTTCATTGTATTTTACGCCCAAGAAAGAGGTCTAATGGCCATATCCAATGTATAATTGTATCAGCACGGGAAAACCTTGTATAGGACGCCGCAATAGCGTGACGGGACCAATGATCGGCAGGGGTATCATACAATACAAACAATCAACCCTTGAGGTGGTATACTGGTCAAGCCTAAACAAACAACTTTAAACAAAACTAACAATTAAACTACAGCCTGTACGCTATACATAAACTTATAGTGTCTGATCATTAGGTACTGGGCCGATCAAAGGTACCCTAATGCTTATATGTCACTGATATGATTCTAGATTCTACCAGTCTACGAGCCACCCATCCTAAATTCGCCACATCCCGAAATTTGCCAACTCAATATCATCAGAGCTCAGAAGCTTGTTCTGTGAAAAACAAACTGCCCGTTCAAAGATCGAAATCCAAGTCTCGATTGATGATAGAACTGGTTGATTTCATTTGCATTACAAGGCCTGAAAACACTGTTGGCAAATTTTGGAAAGCAGTGAAATTAGGACGTATGGCTTGTACTGTTTTTGTGTGGTAGGATCTAAGATCGACAGGATACCATTGATCGGCCATACCACTAAAACAACCAATCAACCACTGTAAACATAAACAAAAGACTGGTCAAGCCTAAAGAAACAATTAAAAGCCAGAACAGTCCTTGAATGAAGCCTACACACTACATACTATAAGCTACTTATTTACAGTGTCTGATCGTTAGGCACTGGGCCAATCAGAGGTACCCTAATGCTACTGATAGGACCGATACAAGTACGGATTTTCATAAACAGGTACCCACTTGCGAGTAAGTGAACCATAACCGATTTAAAGTCTAACTAGAGTGTATCATTTTCATGCTCTTATACCGTGGAGATGGTTCCCCTGATCATTTTGGTTTTTACAGAACTTGAAAATCTCAATCACAACCTGAGATATTTCTATTTTCGTGAATTACTTTTTTCCAATCTATCTGCAATTTGCAGGACCTCATTAATTATTATAATTAGATATTCATGACGTCATCTGAGTCAAGTACTATAATGAGCTATCTAAACCTCATTTATGCAAGGGTTATAATGTAGATAAAGGTTGATATGTTTTGTGGTAATGCATAGTCAGTCTTTTGTTATGCCAGCATGTTGTCAAGGCTACACAATCAGAGCTAGTGCCCCTTAGCAACCAGTTGTTGGGTGGGTTGCTATGGACAATTGACCTGTTAGGACATGTGAAAGTGCTACTTTCCTTTAACATTTTCACAAAGGATCATAATGTAACAAAAGTTGAGGTCCTAATAATGTGGAATCATCAGTGGTTAGCAACAAAATCTCCATTGCAACGTGGTTGCTATGGGCCATATTCCGGCTCTGGTTGCCATAACACCAACAAAATTTATTCAAAATTTGAATATTTTCTGTATGAAGTCATTTATGTGGAACAAAAATTATTTTCATGCTCTTTAATATTATGCAGTACTGGTTTCAATGAGCTCATTATCTCTCAGTGACTCATATGACGTCATCATTGCTCATTTGCATATTTGCAAATGACATCGAAAGGTCAATAGGAGATGTCATAAACAAACCTCTGTAAAATAGTGACTATTCAAGATATTTCATTTCTGTAAAAACAGAAATGATCCCCAGACGTCCGTCTTTGATATTGACACTAAACTAAAAGAAGTTATTTTTTCACTCTAGTTAGGCTTTAAAACTGCTGGTACAATCGCAAAATTATGTGGCTGGCTCATAACTTTGTGGACGGCCACTGACTAATATGGAGCTATTTTGATCATTGCTGATAAGAGATATAGTGATATTTCAAACAAATTCTACACACAAAATAGGCAGAAAAACTATTGTCAAAATAAACAAAACAAGAACACTTTACAAGGTTGGAAATTCTTTTATTCAGCATTTGCAATGACAAAAACATGTCTGTAAATCCACAAATATGCAGGAAATATACGTTCATGGTTAAACGGTTACTGAAATCGTAACCGGGTAGTGGTAGTATTATAACCTTAACCGGTTAACTGAGTATTTCTACCAGCTCTAGCTACTGAAACTGGAAGGTATTCTCATTATTATCAATAAACATTAGCGTAAATAGACCCATCATCACTACACAACAGACATTTGTCTCAGGAGAATACACGGGGTGGGGTGGGGGTATATACCTGTAGCAAAATGACGTGATGAGCTACGCGAGTAGTGACACCACGGTTATAATAGTGCTGCAGAGCGGGCAGGTTAACAAGACATTCAGTTACACTCCAGTAATGGGGTATACTTCTTTATCGTGGGGTCACCGAACTTTACAATGGTGCCAGACCTTTTGGACCATTGTGTGTTTCTTGGCGCCACTCTCGGTTGGCCCCTCACTATGATTCACATTGCAGCTCAGTATGTGTACACACGGGTACATTGCGGCGGCCTTAAAACTTCAGTGCTGTGATGTGACTGGGCAGCGCGATAAAGTTGACCTTGGGGACGAGGTCTCTTCGAAAGAAGGAAGCACTGTAGCATTATGACGTGGTGGGCTGCAAGAGTAGTGACACGATGGTTATGGTGCTGCAGTGCGGACAGATTTAAAAGACATTGGTGACACCCCAGTAATGGGGTACGTCCCGGTACGAGCTATCCGTCCTAAATTCGCCGCATTCCCAAATTCGCCAACAGGGTATTCAGACCTTGTAATGCAAATGAAACCAACCAGTTCTATCATCAATCGAGACTCTGATATTCAATCTTTGTACCAGCAGCTTATTTTCCATACAACGAGTTTCTCAGCTCTTATAATATTGAGTTGGCGAATTTTGGGATGCGGCGCATTTAGGACGGATGGCTCATATACCTCTTTGTCTTTATGGTGGGGTCAGCGAACTTCACATACCATTATCCCCTACATGCTGTCGTGAGACAAATGCCTATGCTTTATGATCCACTACACAGTTAGGGGCACACAATTGCCCACGAAATTCCACAGCTGTTATTTGGTTACATGATCGATACCATTAAACGTTTGTTGAATGAAAGTTAATAACTATGCACGTCCGCCTCCTGATGACTACTGTCAACAGATGAGTGGCATGATTCACGCAGATTCATATGAGTCAGACGGACTCAGTCACTGAGTGAGAAGCTCAGAACTTACAGAAGACGAGAGTCAGGACAGAAGCCGAGAGGCGAGAAGGGCATGGCATGTTCATGACGGACATACCACGCAGCCTTTCTTGAAAATATCGAATACACAGAGATGTATAGAGTTTCAATTTATAAACATACGTATATAAATAGTCACATATCCATTCTGATCCTTTCATTTGTGTTCGATAAAATGTGTATAATGAACTTTTACCTCTGTTGACTCAACTCGACTTGCAGAAGCCATGTTGTGTGAAATCCAATATGACACTGGTCACGTGATACCGGCTTTTTCAGAACGAGACAGGTTGGATCAAGCAAAGATTTGGGTCAGGTCAAGTACGGTGACTGCATAGAGCAATTAGCAGATTAGAACAAATTTGTCAGTACGGTGGTCTACATTCGCCATGTGCACACAACATTAGAAACTAGCATTTACCGTAAAAATTTAATAAACGCAGGGGTTTGAGTGCACTGAAATCAATAAACGCCGGGCATCTATAGGCTAAACATGATAAACGCAGCCTGTGATATGGGAAGAGTGGTATAGCTGTTGGTGTTATGACGACATGCAAGTGCAATGGGTGTAAGGGGAATTGAAGCACATACCTTATATTGATGTGATCATATTTTTGTAATTACACTGGGTGTAAACCTGATGTAGGTAACTAAGTTACCTACATCCCAAGATGGCCACGGGACAGAACGCTTCAAATTGCTATCGGCGATTACAGATTATTTACGAGGCTTTGGTTGAAGAATTGTGTATAATTACATAATATTGGTTATAGTTCTTGACATACAAGCGTCGTTGTTCATTTAATAAGCAGGAAACTTGCGTTTAGAGCGATTGTTTTTTTTCGAAGGGATGTAGGTAACGGAAAGGTTCGCTATCAAGAAGATGTAGGTAACGTGTGTGGTAAGATGTAGGTAACGGATTATTCACAAGGTGAATATATTGAGCGATAAATTCAATACATGCTGTTTTATTACTGATTACTTACTTCTCACATTAGCTGGTTCGACGACTTCAGCGATAGAGGTCGAAATTGAGGTAATTAGACGATCATTTGTTATTGAACAGTGCATTTGACACATTTTTGCAAGGGTAATGCAAGTAAAACTATGTGTATACACCGTTTTTGGGGATATATCTGCAATGCTGCATAGTTTCATATCATAATTTGGCATATTTCATATGGTAGTCAAGCGGCAATTTTCTAACAAATTTCAGAGTTCTATTGCGGAAATTGGAAAAGTTGACAATCTACTCCATTGGTCAATTCCAGCCCAAAACGGGATCTCAGGAATCTGAGCATATTTCCGTGTTTAGTCATGTGTACATCCACCAGGAATGGAAGTATTGTTATAATTTTGGACCAGAAGACATTTGGGGGTTTTCAACACGAATAAGCTGCTCTCAAAAATCAAGCAAATGCACAAAATCTTGTGGGGGTCATGAAGTTCTTTGGCCCATGTAGCACACTGTACTCTACTAATACTACTCACCCACTGAATGAATGTCATATTTAATCGGTCTTTCACATTTTTTTTCTTCACATGTGGAATTTACTCTGAAAAGATTGCATGTCAATAAGTGAATTAATAGAATGCAATTTGGGATGAACATGCATACTATGATACTACTCGTTACATCGTTTTCTACGGACATTTTCACGACGATGGATGGTATCGTATGTTCTTCATCTGGGACTCAAACGGCAATTTCCTACAATGTTTTATAGTTTTAGCTCGGAAACATGAAAAGTTGGCAGTCTACCCCATATTGAATTTAGTCCCGTGTATGTAGAGCACTGTACTCCACTAATACTACTCACAATTTGGAAGAAATTCAGGCCCAAGTATCGTATACTGCGCCCTCCTCTATATTCAGTAAGGATTAAAAAGGTGACAGACGGATTGAATGGCATTCATTCAGTAGCCGAGTAGTATTAAGGCGCAGCGTATGATACTTGGGCCGAAATTCAATGAAATTAAATGAAGATTCAAAATGTTTCGACGGATCAAATATGACATTCATTCAGTTATGTTAATAGAGGACAGTGCGCTATAGGGGCTGGTGTTCGAGCTATAATTTCGATTTGAACGATTTGAGCTCAACGTCGCTCTCATCTCTCAATGGAGAACACATGGAACTATCCCGATCATATGTTTCATAATCGCACCGTTTTTGTTATTTACTGTGGATTGTATAAAAATTACACAATGTAAAAGTGACACATGAAAACAGCAGTGTTTTTTCGGGATTCTTTCGTCAATAATTCATGTATATCGGATCTATTTCGATAAAAAAAATCGCAAGAGTGTAACAAGGTTTAAATTTTCGAAGTGATTAGTATGTGAACAAAAAGTTAGCCTATTTGGCCTATACATAACGAAGTAGGAAAACGATCGGGACGGGTCCGCTGTCGATTTCACCGCGAGACAGGCCAACTTTTCTATTTCGCATCCAATCGTCTTGAAAATTATCCCTAGTTTGGCGGTTAGGAGGTAGCATACCTATCAAAATTCCATCAGATTTTCAGTGTAGTGAGTGTTTCAGTGTTTTTAGTGTATTTTCAGTGTTCAGATTTTCAGCCAAAGCACAAGTTCAACAACCGTTACCTACATCATTAAATTTTGTCCGAGTGCCGTTACCTACATCTTGTCGTTACCGTTACCTACATCCCTTCGGAAAATACAATCGCTCTAAACGCACGTTTCCAGCCTAATAAACGAACAAGGACGGTTGTATGCCAAGAAATATTACCAGTATTATGTAATTATACACAGGTCTCCAACCAAGACCTCGTGAATCATCTGTAATCGCCAATTGCAATTTGAAGTGTTCTTGCCCGTGGCCATCTTGGGATGTAGGTAACTTAGTTACCTACATCAGGTTTACACCCAGTGAATTATGTAAGTACATATGATAGGGGATGAAATCAATAAGCGCAGGACCTCTAATGAACACAGGCGTCTAATACAAGCAGGGTCTGGAAGACAAGTGAAATCAATAAACGGCCCTGCGCTTATTAGACGTTGTAGGCCTGTACGGTAATTCAGATCCTTAGTTTTACAGACTTTCGGATTATTGCCTCTTATTCTTCTTATGCAAATCATTTCTCAACGCAATACTTTTGATATTGAACCAGTTTTTAGGCCCTACGTCAAGAAGTGTTATCCTAGGAGAACAATGGGCTTACGTGTTCTTATTTCCATTGAAATTATTGCATATAGGCTATACATCTCTATTCTTCATACTAGTATATCTTTGTTAGCTCTAGTCTCTACCACCATTTTTGATATTGTACTATTATGCATGTTGTTTTTCCTCTCTTGACTTTTTTGTCAGAACCACAATGGAAATAAGTCTTTTGACTTTCTTGTGCTATCCTGGATATGTCATATTGTTTATACCATAATATATTTTGTATATGATTTATCAAATCAATTCAAATCAATTCAGGCATACTATAGCGATAGTGTTCAATTAACTTTCTGTCAGTCACTATCATTATTATTATTTGTGGGAAGAGGTCCTAGGTAGAACATTATTAGCCCAAAAATATGAGTAATGGGGTATATCACCAAAAACGTTTCTGTCCTTGAAGGACTAGTGATTGGCTCATACCAGCAACAGAGCAACTTTTGCCCATGTTGATTGAAGGAATTTTGAAGTTTCTTAAATTGTACCATAAAGCTCCTTTCTTGTAAGAAATTTACAAATGAAGTGATTTTTTCTTCTCAACTAGTATATCGAATTATGAGATGTTGTGTGCAGTGTACAATGTTGGTGCGCAATAACTTTGCGAACACCCTGCATATTTCGGGCCTACCAATAGCCTCTACAATAGGGCACTGGGGTATAGGGCAATTCAATTATGTAGGTACAATTTGTATAGGCTCCAATCACGTAATTTATTTGAAAAACTAATATCATGTGATTGCGAAGACCGGACCACGTTCGTGCTGAGAAAGAAGCATATTGTTTGTGGGAGTAATGCCTCGTATGTGTGGAGGATGGCTTCACTTGCTCAAGTGACCCCCAGGCCTATAAAAGCCAGCGTCCACAACACTTAGAGAGCTCAGTCACGACAAGATCTACGACGACAGACTACTTGAGAGTCCTAAAAAGATTTCTACTACCCCGGAGGAGGTGAGGGCGAACAATGGGTTCTGCAACCTCTGCATGAATAACCCCCACATGCGAAGCCAGTGACTGAGGCTCTAGGTGGGAAATGTAACTGGGGAAAAAATGTGGGTGTCAATTTTATCAATCCGGTGCTCTGCCCTTGCTGCTGCCTCCTCTTGTACGAAATACTACCATGCAAGCGGAGTGGAGGGAAGTTCACAGTGACAATGAACGAGCAGAGAATCAATTGACAATATCTAGCTGTGACCGGGAAGAATAGGGTTCCTCAGGAGACAGTGAACTCTCCAGTGGAGAAGTTTTGGCCTCAGACAACGCAGAGAAGCCCCCACAAAAGACGATCAGATGCAGACGACCTCCTCTGCGGACAACTACCCCTGCAAGGATGAACCTCTGCAGACGAACATCTCTGCATTGGATCTGAATGCAGTCTATGAGGCTCCGCAGCTACTACCTGTACATGCGGTGACTTACAGAGACTGATGACTTCCTACCCCCGCATGGACACGTGGACAAATGAAACAGGACACTAGAACGAACTTGACGTAAACAGGGTCTCAGTACAAACCTGGACCCAGTGTATCTGTATTTTTATTGTAAGTCCAGTGACTAGTCACTCACCATGTATGTGGATAGTATTACCTATATTTTGTATGCTTGTTTTTCGTCTTTGTTGGTAATAAATCAGTGAAACTATGAATAAATCTTCATCAGTTTTATATTTTCCAAGAAACACTAGGGATTGCGGATATCTCCAAACTAAATTGTACTAAAACACAAATATATGAGAGGCACCACGAAGAAAACACAGGCAGAAAGATAACGAACACACAGCGAAAACGTGATCCAGTGAAATCTTCACCACACATCATCAAAGTTTCAACTAGCAGGACATCTCATGTAGATGCACACTCAAGGCCACTGGTGGTGTTTCACAGGTTTATTCGAATACCGTAAACGACTGTTCCCCAGCGGGCCATGAATGTCCAAGGTGTTGATCTCACAATGTAGATACAACCTACAACGATCAAGCATGAAATATTCTGTGACTGTGCCTATGAACGACAACATGTGCTCGCACCATAAAAACACAAATACGTAAAACGCCTACAGTGACAACTGTTATCTACTGACTATTCATGTATTTAGAATAAACCTCTACATAATTGACATGTTTATAGAAGAACGAACCAATCATACCTTTGTATTTTTGCAATTTATCGAGTTTACGGGCACAAAAACTAAAGGACGAAAATCCGCGATGCCGCCATTTCGATAATCACTAAAACCCGACAACAAAATTAGGCGCTGTAGAATTTACCGTGCTACCTCGTCTTTTACGTACAAGAAAAGTATTGCGTGAATCACGAAGCTAAATTATTGCTCCACTTCTTCAACATGGCTCCTCTAAAATTGGGTACAATTTTACATTACAATATGTTCACCTTAAAAGAAATGTATAAAACCTTACACCATCATGTTTACACTGTAGACCTAGTTTACTACACAAGATAGTTGAACAAGGCTCCTCGACTGGGATTCCCGGTCAACGTTCCTCGGCTCCCACCAGGAGGACAACTTTCTGTACCGGACGTTCTAGCTTGCTGAGGTCCTTGGTCCTTCTGCCCTGTTTGTCCAAGGCCGATGTCCCCACTTCAATCTCAATGCTGCGAACATTTCCGTCTGTGCCTGGAGTGACTCCTATGATTCGTCCAATTGGCCATTGATTTCGATGAACAGCTTCGTCCTTGAGGAGAACTATGTCATCAACTTGTAAGTTTCTCTTCTCTCCTGTCCATTTCTGCCTTGGAGTTATGTTGTTGAGATATTCCTTTCGCCAGCGACTCCAGAACACATTCACGAGATGCTGGACTCTCCGCCATCTTTTCCGACTGTATAGGTCAGGCGGGACGAAACAACCAGCTGGTGAGAGAATGACATCAGACTTCATTGTCAGGAGCTGGTTCGGAGTAAGTGGAGGTGCTGACAACGGGTCATTTAGATTTTCAACTGTTAATGGCCTACTGTTGACAACTGCCATAACTTCACACATGACTGTTCGGAATGTCTCATCATCTAATGGACCAGCATTACGGAGGAGACTTGACAGTACACTTCGTACGCTTCTGATCTGTCGTTCCCACACTCCACCAGCATGGCTTGCATGCGGAACGTTCATGACAAAGTCCACTCCTTGATTGGCCAGGTATTCTTGGATTCCATCATTGTCCATTTCTTGAACCGCTTCTCGAAGCTCTCGCTCTGCGCCAACAAAATTCGTGCCACGATCAGACCTCAAAATCTTGACAGGTCCTCTGATGCTGATCATTCTTCTCAGGGCGTTAATGAATGAACTAGTGTCCAGGCTATTTGCGGTCTCAAGATGAATAGCCCGAGACGCAAGACATGTGAACAAAACTCCCCACCTCTTCACTTGTTTACGGCCTTCCTTGATCAACCACGGCCCGAAAAAGTCCACACCGCAGTTCGTGAATGGGAGTTCTGGATTGACTCTGTCGCCTGGGAGATCTGCCATTTTCTGCTGAACCATTGATCCTCGTATCTTCCTGCAAGTGACACAGTTTGCAATGAGGTGTGATACAGATGAGGAGAGGCCAATTATCCACAGGCCACGACTCCGGATTAGATTGATGGTGATTCCACGACCTTGATGATGTGCTCTCTCATGATGATATCTGATGATCAACTTTGTCATATGATGTTTGCCTGGCAGCACAACAGGATGCTTCTGTTCAAATTCAATATCGGCTTCCTTGTTTCTCCCTCCGATCCGGATGAGGTCTTTGTGCATGAACGGATCAAGTTTTCGCAGTCTGCTCTCTTTTTTCACTGGGTAGTTTTCCTTCAGTTGCTGTATCTCATGATGGAAAGCATCTTTCTGTGTCATTTTGAAGATCACTTCCTCTGCTTCCATAAGTTCTGTTGCTGTCAAAGTCTTCCCTGAAGGATGGGTTCCATCTGGTTTGCAGCGGTTTCGCCACCGAATACACCAGCCAATGATCCTCTTAACTCGATTCCAATTCGAGTACTTCTCCAGTTCCTGTAGTAGAGTTGGCCCTTGATCATTGCTAGATGCTTGTACAACCAGTGCTTGCGCCTTTACCTCTGGATCACCACTTGTCAATTCTACCTTCAAGTTGTCATATTCTGGCAATTCTGGTGACCATAGCAACTCTGGGCCCTGTAACCAGCGAGATTCTCCAAGGAAAGCTTTGGCGCTTATCCCTCTCGAGGCTTCGTCTGCAGTGTTTTTTGTTCCTGGAATGTGACGCCACTGTTTTGGGTTGGTGTGATCATGTACCTGTTGAACTCTATTGGCGACAAAAACATGGAATCTTCTGGACTCATTCGTGATATATCCGAGAACGACTCGACTGTCTGTCCAGAATACTTCCTTCAAGGGCTTGAGGTCAAGCTCCCGCTCCAGGAACGTGCTCATTTTGACTGATAAAACTGCAGCCACCAGCTCAAGGCGAGGTATTGTCATCATTCGGATTGGAGCAACACGACTCTTGCCAATCAGGAAGCAGCAGTGGACCTGATTGGACGTGTTGACGACTCTCAGGTATGAGCATTGCCCATAACCATCCTCACTCGCATCGGACAAGTGATGTAATTCTATGACTTTGACTTGTCCAAAATTCTGTGGGAGGATGCTCCTGTCGATACGTGCCCTTTGTATCTCAACCAGATCACATCTCCATCTCTCCCATGCTGTTCTGATGTCCTCAGAGACCGGGTCGTCCCAGCTGCCTCCGGACTTACAAACTTTCTGCAGAATTTTCCTTCCAACCAGAAGAACAGGCGCTACGAATCCCATAGGATCGTATATAGAGGCTATCGTGGACGTGATTCCTCTCTTCGTCGTAGGTTTGTCGCTGAGCATGATTCGAAAGTTGAATGTATCATTTTCAATACACCATTGGATTCCCAGTGTCCTCTCGATCAAGTCATCACTTGCTGGGAGATCTTTCAGACCTTCAGCTCTTTCTTCAGCAGGAATCATGTCTAACAGTTTTCTGGAATTTGAGACAAACTTGTGTAGTTTCAATCCGCCTTCTGAGCACATCTCCCTAGTGTTTCTGATCAGTTCTACTGCACTTTCTTCAGTTTCCAAAGAGACCAGACCGTCATCAACATAAAAGTTCCGCTTTATGAAGGTTGCAGCTTCAGTGCCATACTTGGCTTCGAAGTCCGTGGCCAGACGTCTGAGTCCGTATGTCGTGCACCCTGGTGATGAAGCAGCTCCAAAGATGTGCTTTGTCATCCTATACTCTTTGACCTCCTTCTGCGGGTCGCCCTTTTCCCACCACAGGAACCTGAAATAGTCTCTTTGTTCAGCAGGCACCTGGAACTGATGAAACATGGCCTTAATGTCACAGGCGACAGCAATGGGACCCATTCGAAACCTCAGAAGTACTCCAATCAAAGAGTTCATGACATTCGGACCCTTCAAGAGATGGTCGTTCAAGGACGTACCCTCCCATCGTGCACTGCCATCAAATACCACTCTGATCTTGGATTTGTTGGGGTTGATGACACAGTGGTGTGGAAGATACCAGATACGTCCACATTGTCCTTGATCGTCAACTGACTCAGCATGTCCCTCAGCGATCAGTGTCTCCACAGTGTTGTTGTACTCTTGATGGATATTTGGGTTTTTGCGAAATCGTCTCTTCAGACCCATCAATCGTTGCAAAGCATGTTGCTTGTTGTTCGGCAATGACAGACTAGAATCCCTGAATGGCAGTGGAATCTCATACCGTGAGTTCTTCGTCCTGAGTGTCCCAGTCTCCATTTGCTGAACAAATTTCTTATCTTCTACGGACATCTCTAGAACTGACGGCTTGCTCTCATGAAATTCTTGTTCCAATACATTGATGATCAAATTGGGATCCAGCACCTCTTTCACCTGACTCCGCATGCATATGACAATCTGATCTTTCGAGCCTCTCTGTTTGGGAGAACATTGTGTGGTCGACATCACATTCCCGATAATGCTCCATCCGAGGTCGGTGAGCATGCCGAAAGGAGCATCAACACCATCAGGAGGAGCAATCACTCTCCGCGGCAGCAGTGCCTTGGTGCACCCATAGCCAATCAAGATGCCGAATGCACATGGGTGTGGTGGCATTAACTCAGGTACAAGAGGTTGCAAGTGCGGCCATCTCATTGCCGCTTCCGGGGTAGGAATATGGCTTCTCCTCCCTGGTATTTGACTTCTTGCAAAACATGGCATGAGTTTTACTTTCTCAGTACGGTTGAAAGCCCTGACCACCAGACCTTGATATTTCTTGGTTTTGACGGGCTGATTCATCATTGACATGGTTGACAGTCTGAGGTACGCATTTTCGCCTTCCACATCCAAAGTGTCCATGACTGACTCCAGGATGAAATTCTGGTCTGACTGAGAATCTATCATGGCGTACACCAGTTGTTCCTTGTCTGGTCGATCCTCATGACTCACCCATACTGGTTGAATCATAGTAAACTTCTGGTCTTCAGATGTGTTGCCGAGTAAGGTGACAGCATTCTTTCCAGATACACTTGTATCAACAGTTTTTCTCACTTTGGAAGGATCATGCAAGGACGTTGGGTGCTTTCCATTACACACCTTGCATAACAGCCTGTTTTTGCACTTGTATGCCCAGTCTCCTGGTTTTAGGCATGCAAAACAGAGGCTGTTGTCTTTGACAAACTGTTTCCGATCTTCTAATGCCAGCTTGTTAAATGAGTAGCATGCATCTAGCGTATGACCACTCTTGCAGAACGAACAGCCATCTTGTGCTGGAGGTTCAGACGTTTGTGCAGGGGTCGGCCTCTGTTGTGAATTGCTCCCCTGGGTTTTTGAGTTTTTTCTCTGCTTGCTGTTTGCTCCGGCATTCTGATTCGTTGCCGTGGACAACGTGCGTGAAGAGTCCTTCCGTGCTCGGTTTTTCTCTCTGGTCGAGCAAGTCTCTTTTACTGCGGATAGTGATGTAATCGGATCGTTTGCAATTTTCGCTTCCTTCACGATAAATTTCACGAAATCACTGAATGGCGGGAACTGGTGACGACTTTCTCTATGGTCATGTACCCGGGGGGTCCACTTAGTGATTAGCCAATCTGGCAGCTTTGACAGCAGCTTCTTATTTTCCTGCTCATCATTTAGTACGGCCAAACTTCGGATAGTTCTCATTGCGGCTTCACACTGTCGGAGGAAATCCGCGAATTTCAACAATGCTTTCGGGTCTCTGGCACCGACTCTCGGCCAGGTATCTAACCTTTTCCTGAAAGAAGTGGCTACCACAAACGAGTCCCCGAATCTTTCGTCCAGCAGCGTCAAGGCCTGTTGATATGCTTGAATTGGCTCCAGCATGAACATCCCATCGACGCACCCCTTAGCGTCATCAGATATATAGCGGGACAAATAATACAATTTTTCTTCGTCTGGTATGCCCTTGCAACTTATCAAGGAGTTGAAGGATGAGCGCCAGGCTGGATATTTCAGTGGGTCTCCACAGAAAACTTCTGGTTCTGGAGTTGGCAACCTCCCAAGCTTTAGATGCTCCACTAAAGTCTTCATGATCCCATTGTTTTCGTCATTAGTGTCTTGACTTTCTGAGTGTGGAGGTCTGACTGAACTATTGATTTCTGCTGGTGGAAGTCGAACTGGGCTAATGTGGTGGGCTATTCTTTCTTGTGGCTCATGTACGTCTGCTTGCACATTCAATTTGATGGTTTCTCTGTGGTGCTTGCTCACTTGACTCCTCATGGACCTGTATGACCTTCTTGAACTGGTTTCCGATGCATCATCTTCGAGAAATCTTATCCGGTTTGCGATTCTCTTGAGCAGAAGATGATGCTCTTCTTCTATGCTTTCAAGTTTATCATCCATCTGTTCATTTGATCCTGTGTGAATGTCGTAAGCTTCATAAGCTTCCTGAATTGCATCCATAGATGTGAGCAGCTGCTGGCGCATTGTCCTGATGAATTCCGGTTCCTCCTCTTCATCCATTCTTGCCTCCAGCTGTGCAGCTTGTTTTCGCCAAGATGATATCGATGCCTGGAGATGTTTTTTCTGACGATCGGTCTGACGTTCGATTCCCTTTGCAGTCAGTGTTCGATGACGCATACCTCGTCCTAGTGCATCATCATCACCTTGTTTGAGTGACGGCATACTGATGGTTGTCTTGGGAGCCCCGCCAGCAGAAATTAAATTTGAAACAGATTTAGATCTAGACATGATGGTGCATAACAATCAATCGTGACCAGGAGTATGCAGTGCATTCAATATTTGACTATTTCTAGGATGATGCCAACATAATAACACACAATTATTGCAACTCACATTGTATTCATCAAAAAATATGTAACACGCATGTCAATTAATGACCATACTCCAATTTATGGCCTAGTATATAAATTTCAAAACACCTTTCATACAATTCAATGTTAACCCTACTAGTAACCTTAAAACCGATGGGTCAATCAAACATTCACATCATAGCAACTACATGTTTCTACGCTAAACAGGTTAAACAACAAATTTGCTCACATTATGATTTACGATGTATAAAAGCACGTTATGATTCTTGACCCAAGACAATACATGCACAAATGACAAAGCAATGACAAATTGTTTCTGCTCAGATATTTTATGTTAACAGGTTACACGTCAAGTGCAGAAAACATCCAACACAATGATTTAATGAGAATATTGCAAAATACAACAAAATAATCAATGTAATATGTAATACCACACCAAACAATTTGAGGAGTGTACCTTAACCACTGTTAACTATCAGCTCATTTACCAGGTGGCTATTGTCTCTGTGTATTACGTGAAGCGGTGTCTCATCATTGCCAACAGTATACAACTTCTATGT
Organism: Terebella lapidaria; assembly: GCA_949152475.1. Taxonomy (NCBI): domain Eukaryota; kingdom Metazoa; phylum Annelida; class Polychaeta; order Terebellida; family Terebellidae; genus Terebella; species Terebella lapidaria. The sequence continues at coordinate 79,613,840 of OX424555.1, forward strand.
ATACGCATCAGGTTACAAGATGAATAGTACAGTGAATACAAAGTATATTAATCAATTCGTCAAACCATCAATGAACACTAAAATATGTCAGGTTGACAAACACATATATTATGCAATCACCGTACTTTACTTGAGAACAAATTTACAAAAATAGTCCCTAACAACAACTAGCTAACTGCGATTGGTCGATGCTGTCGAAGTCAATGCTGGCCACGGCGATGAACGGAGCTGCTCGGCTGACAGCCTTCAGTCGGGCACCCTGGGTCGCTTGGTTCCGGGGCACATCAGTTGCTCCAGAGTTACACAGGTAGTTTGACCAGTCAACGCCATGGCAGCCCGGCGACAGCAATCTTCACCATGTTCACCAACCAGTCCAGCAGGGTAGTCGTTTACTGTAGATGCACACTCAAGGCCACTGGTGGTGTTTCACAGGTTTATTCGAATACCGTAAACGACTGTTCCCCAGCGGGCCATGAATGTCCAAGGTGTTGATCTCACAATGTAGATACAACCTACAACGATCAAGCATGAAATATTCTGTGACTGTGCCTATGAACGACAACATGTGCTCGCACCATAAAAACACAAATACGTAAAACGCCTACAGTGACAACTGTTATCTACTGACTATTCATGTATTTAGAATAAACCTCTACATAATTGACATGTTTATAGAAGAACGAACCAATCATACCTTTGTATTTTTGCAATTTATCGAGTTTACGGGCACAAAAACTAAAGGACGAAAATCCGCGATGCCGCCATTTCGATAATCACTAAAACCCGACAACAAAATTAGGCGCTGTAGAATTTACCGTGCTACCTCGTCTTTTACGTACAAGAAAAGTATTGCGTGAATCACGAAGCTAAATTATTGCTCCACTTCTTCAACATCTCATTTGAACCATAGAGATCCGAGCTGGTCCTTTTTGAATTCCCGTTCGTTGTCGTCAATGAGACTTTGGGAATCAGAGTCTGGGATGTCTGGCCTCCAGAGGAAGCTGCCCTAGCTCTATCTGTCCTGCATGATATCCATCTAGACTCCCATACCTCGTTTTCATAAGCAAAATGTACATCGTCGATGATGGCACGATAGGGGTCCCATATATGACAAGCATTGCCATATTCGACAATCAGTTCCTAATCTTGGTAGTTGGACACCTTCTGTGTTTTTCCGAAGGTACCACATGTACTTTGCCATATCTGTATTGGCCAGTAATCAATATGTGGAAACTTAGTTGTATGAAACTGGACATTTGGTGAATGGAAATCCAAAGCATGTTCCTGGTAATTGGCTTTCAACTCAGCTGCCTGGCCATCTACAAACATCACTCCACTGATGGTGTAACAGTATGACTTTTTCTCTGGGTAACGTAACAGTCTGGGGCTTGGAGGAGTTTTGAGTGTCAGTGCTCTATCTCAGTTTGTCTGGGGATGTGCAGTTCTGAGTGATCTATTTATTGATTGTCCTGATCATCCTGGGTGATAGATCCAGATGCCATGTTATGATCGAAATTGTCGAATTTTGAACGAAATGTTGTAGGGAGATTATTGATGACTTGGATCAGGGTCAGTGGTAAGGAGCACTAACCGACGCTTGGTGTGACAATTTCCGGTTCCTCGTTTTGTGGCTTTCTTAATAAATGAAGTTTCAGCAGAGTTGTGAACTTGGCATTTCCATGTATGTTACATGGTGTCATACCGAGCCTGATATATATGCTTGAAAAATTTCCTGACCATTCGTGGTGCCTTGTCCACGTTGACATTATAACTGATTTTGAGACACACAAAGTATCTCTTTTCCAACTTATGCCAAGAGGATGTGGACAACTTATTGAGCTCTGATTAGACAGTTCTACGTATTTTGGCGGCCACTTGGTCTGTTGTCTTCGTCATGAGCTATGAACTGCAGTAATCCAGTACAACGGATTTTTTGGTACGACTGACGCTAGTGGGCTGTATCGGGCTCCATTTGCAAATAAATCAAACCTCTCGTTCTGATGCAACTCTCCATTTGCCTGTTCTCGGCCATCTACATCCTATTTTTGCCGACACCGAACTCAAACTTCGACTCTGTGGTTCAGGATCTCAATGCTTGACTTTCGTTCCTCGTGGCTCGTTGCAGAAGTTGCATGAATAAATAGATCCAGAAGCAGTGTTTTGATCAATCACAGTCTGACTTGAAGATGAAACTTTCTTCTCCATCAGATGTACGTCTTTTTGGCTCACATATACTTGGTTCTGGTTCACCGGATTTACTATGGGATAGGCCTAACTGGATGTTACTTCATGACCTTTGATACCGGTGAACCTGTGACGGCAATCGCGGTGGTAATATTTTCAGCTGGTCCGGTGTGGGGTAAATGGTTTGCAGGAAGTGGACTGAACTGGACTTATATGAATGACACAAGACACATGTCTGATCTCCAGGATCTCGTCCTCGTCCTCCTCCTCCTCTCGATCACGTTCTCGTCATTTGGCCTTTTCGTGATTCCTAATATGTACAACTCACAATACAAAGTGGAACGCCTAGTAGATGAATCTGAAGATACCATTGGAAGCTATTGGGTATGATTCGATTTCTTTGAACATTCACTGGCGGATTTAGGGGGGGGGGGGTGCACCCGGCGCGCACCCCCCCTATTGGTCCGTGAAAAAAAAGAGAAAAAGAAAAAAAAGGAAAAAGAGAGAGCAAGAAGCTATAGGAAACAGGGTTGGGTTCAATTATAATTGTAATTGTGTAATTAATTACAATTGGTCGTAATTGTAATCATATTCGTAGTTGAAAACTTTAATTGTAATTGAAATTTTAGAATATCCTTAATTGAAATTATAATTGTAATTGAAAAATTTAAGATGTTGGTATTTGTAATTTAAATTGTAATTGAATATTGTAATCTGATTTTTCTAATTTTATCAATTTCCAAAATATATCCATACCATCTATTCCTGAGAAAAATGTATATGTGGCCATATACAGTATCAACAGATAACAAGGATCAGTACTTTTTTTGTGAATGAACTTGGTCTTCTAAAATGCAGTATGACATTCGGCTGGTAAGGCCATGGATTGAATTACAATAATTTGGCAAAAATAAGTAGTTTTCTCATTTCCTCGGTACATTCTTAATTTCATCAAAACAACACGATTAACTGAAGAACACCATCTCTGTGTCGGATGAATTCACTGCTCTCACCAAACCAATGACAAGACAAGTGCTTGTACATGACAATGGCTATCCCAGCACCACGTCGCTTGGGCTGTGGCTATCCTAATTACTTATGGAAATGGGTTAAAGGAGTTCCTGATCATATAAAATCATAATTAGATCTTCATTCATTTTGCAAAGGGACCGGGGCGGGGGCGCTTGTAGCTGTAATTATTTGTAATTGGAAAATAGATTTGTAATTGTTAATGTAACTTGAAAATTTGAGACACCGTAATTATAATTATAATTGAAAACTTTGGAGTGGAAATAATTGTAATTGTAATTGATGATGTTCCAGCGATCGTAATTGTAATGTAATTGTAATTGAACTTTGTAATTGAACCCAACCCTGATAGGAAATGTGGGTATGCACCTACATGTAAGGAAATATGAGTGTAATTTTCCTCGTTTGATATTTTTGACTAGGGAGGGGGGGGGGGGGGCAGGTGGGGGGGGGGGGTGGGTAGAGCCCCACAATATATTTTCAACAAAAAATCTGTGACTGAGAAATATGTTAAGGTTCATTACAGCGTTACATGGTCTGAACATTCGTTGGTCAATAATTATGCAATTGAATGCCATTAATCAGCAATTATTTTATATGACATATAATATGTAAAGTGACAATGAATAGTTTTGGGATAAATAAATTTAAATACCAGCAATGTTTACAAGCATGTGTGGAAAGAAAAATACTCAATCAGAGTCAGAGAGAGCTCAGAATCAACCACAGAAAATGAAAAAAAACTCTGGCTTCTGGACCCCAGAGTCTGGCTTCTGGCTTCCCCAGACCCCACGCCGTGTAGGCTACCACCTATCCACCTCACTTCGCTCGGTCGCTTGACTCCTCTGACCAGCTTGCCATACCCCCCCCCCCCCCCGCCACAACTCCAATAATAAATATAGCCCGACATACTTGACTTCATACTGAAACTGTCATTGAACATACACAGGGGATATTTTTATTTTATTTATTTGTTTGTTTCAGACAGAGTTCTGTATAATTCTGGATATAACTCTGGATGTCGGTATAACTTAGAAGATAAATATCTCATCTTTATTGACCATCATCATGTCTGGTGCATGAGAACATTAGAACAGCCTTAAAATGGTAGGACTATTAGACCTTCCTTTCTTTGAAAATCTATCCTTCATTTACAACAGAACTAAGCAGACTTCTAAAGTAAAATTCTACTTATTGATTTCACAAGGTACAGTTGTAAAATACACCTTAGAAACCATCTCACAGACACTAAATTCCAAAAATTCCCCGGGGGGCTTACGGCGCCCCCCGAACCCCCAGACCGTATAAGGCTTCGCTCGCTACGCTCGCTCACACTATTTCCAGATTACATATATTTAAGAAGAGCACCCCCCCCTATTCAAAAATCCTGGATCCGCCCCTGTATGTATATATATCATGTTCTGATCATGTCATGAAACATATAGGCCAAGGTATACCCCTTATAATGTACATTATTCATGGGTATCCGTATTCACAGGGTGTTAAATCCATCCGTATATGTTACTGATACATAATTTATTCTGTTCAGGAGACTAATGGGCGGAATGAACCCAGTAAGAGGTCACGCATAAGCTAAATCAGTGTTGGCTTTGGTTCATTGACCGTTGACAGGCTTCACGAAAACCAGCATTTGCCTCACCATATGTGTTTGTGAATGACATGAAAATGCTCTTCATTAGCCATGCGCAGAATAGTCTGTGCACGAAGTAGCTGATATCCCGGCAGGGTCATTATGCAAGAAGTAATCCGACTTTACTAAATTCTCTCATTGCCTTGATATAGTCATGACGTCTGCCCGACGATGATAATTGTGAGTTGCTTATCGCTCCTTCTGATACCCTGTATCATATCACTCTACAGTATGTACATTATACCCAAATCGGTCACAACACGGTATTATGGGGAGGTGGGAATACAACTTAACATACTCGTATAACTCGAATTGACATTGTTGAAATTAGCATTTAAACTGAAAGCACTTTAGACATTATGTTTCACCGGGTGATTATATCGAGTTACTCTATCATTCAAATAAACCATCAAATTACCATATCACTATTTGCTGTCCAATGTCTGACAGTGGTCATCATAGCTATGCACACTACCGTGACTGTATGACCAGATAGATCGAATAGATCGGTGAAGCAGTGAAGTCACCCATATTTTGTTTCTCATAAATCATACACAATGCTACATTGGGCTGACTATATAATTTTCGTGACATTCCTGGCGGCCTCGATAGGGATTGGTCTGTATCATGCTCTATCTGGGGGCAGACAGAGGACCACCTCGGAGTTCATCATGGCTGACCGCAAACTCAAGGTCACAATTTGTATTCTCATATATGATTGAAGATTTGCTTGCTTTTTAAAATTTATCTTCGATTGATTGATTGATTGATTTGATTGATTGATCAGGTGGTGCCGACGAGTCTGTCGATGCTGATGTCGTACCAGTCGGCGATAATGATCCTGGGTGGTACAGCGGAGGTGTACACTGGTGGGATTCATGCCTGGCTCTGGACAATAGCATCGACTGTTGTGGCTTTATTTATTGTCCAGTGGATCTTTGTTCCTTGGTTGTACCAATGGAAACTAACCAGTGTATACAAGGTAAATCATGTCATATCACGTCATATCTCGTCGTTTTCAATGGCGAATCTTGGATAAAAGTGTTTCTGATGTGAGTTCTTCCCCGTTCGCATTGCAGTATTTCGAGTTGCGATTTGGCACACAAGATGTTCGTGTATACGCTGCAGTTCTGGGAGTAATTCAGTCAGTGAGTTTAGTTAGTGATAACAATAGGTCTTGGTATGGCGCCCCGTTCGTGCCACAAAAAGCGGATTTATTATTTTTATTTATTATGAAATAATAAGTCATACCGTATGTATGAGATAATAAGTCATACATATGAGATAATAAGTCATACATATGAGATAATAAGTCATACGTAGGAGATGGTAACACATACGTATGAGATATCAACACATACCTGTGAGATACTAACTCATACGTATGAGATACTAACACATACAGATGAGTTATTAACACATATTATAAGTAGATAGATGTGTGCACGATATGACATTTTCATGGAGAGCATGGAAGAAGCAAGAAGGTTAGATGGAAAACACGGAGGACGAACATATTACTTCTCTTTCCACGGCAGTTTCGGGTATATGGAAATTTTAGTATCTCCTACGTATGTATCAGAATTCCATACGTATGATTTAGTATCTTATACGTATGGGTTAGTATCACATATGTATGAATTAGTATCTCATACATATGTAATAAGTATTTCATATGTATAATTTAATATCTCATATGTATGTGTCAGTATTTCATACATATGACTTACTATCTCATACGTCTGAGCTAGAAAAAAAATTTCTCTTTTTTGTGGCACGAACGGGGCGTCATATTTTGGTCCATCCTAAAGATTCGGAGTTATTTAATCATAAATGATAATATTTTCATTTCATCAAGGTGATGTACATGGGAACAGCCATGCTGGCACCGTCGATTGCTTTGGAAACTGGTAGGTTCGAACAAATTCCATGGACGTGGAGGCGATTGCGTGTATTCCAGATATAATTAATGGAAATGGTACAATAAACACTCAATTCCAGCTGCTGGTTTTCCTATGGAGGCATCTATCCCTATCATGGCTTTGGTGTGCACGATATACACCGCCTTGGTATGTTCGACATGCATTTCAAAATCATAGACATAAAAATATATTGTGAACATGCCAGCATCACCACAATACATGCAATGAGTGCACTCTGAACCCACAGGGCGGGATGAAGGCTGTCATATGGACTGATGTGTTCCAGTTCGTCATCATGATGTCTGGAATGTTGGCTGTACTTATCAAGGTGACAATGATCACTGCCCCGGTCTACTATATTCCCCTGCATGATATTTATACTATTAAACTTGATTCAATAATGTTCCACATTGTAATTTGAATATCCCTTGCTTCTCTTTCAGGGTTATATTCAGGTGGATGGTTTCGGGCCAGCAATGAATTTGCTCAGTACGGACAATCGACTCTTTTGGGCAGAGTATGTCGTCATTTTTGCCGATTTAGTTTTAGATACACGTATAAACTGCTGGTGAATATCGAACAAGTAAGAACAAACTACAGGTACACATACGTGTAGTAGACTCGTTCACTATAGCTATCCAGCCATATTTGTTACAGCATAAGGCCTGATCCCAGGGTTCGCCACACAATCTGGGGGTTCTTGTTCGGCTACTCCACCATGTGGGTTGCCATCTACGGCACGTCACAGGCATCCGTTCAGAGGCTCTGCGCCGTCGAGAGCTTGAAGAAGGCAAAACTGTGAGTTGGACGATTGTTTACGATTGTGATATTCTACATGTAAACTGTACTCAAAATATATTCAAACCAAACCAGTTCTAGTTTTTGGTTCTTGCGCTTTAGATTGATATATTTCCCGTCTTCGTGGCACCCAGTACTCAGTGGTACTTGGACCATTGATAGGTTAGATGTTTGATTGTAAGCGAAATTGACGGCAATGACACGTTTATGGACTGGCCTAGGGACTCTGATTCGATCCTTCCTTTTCTTTGGTGTCGCCTTTGTGGGCTTTCATTGTGTCAGATTTATATCAATTTTGTCAAGTTCCTCCCTAATGCATGGCGCCTTTCACTCCAATTAGTCGATCACTAATGCCCTGTGATGCCCCATCATCCATATGTCCATGTCCACCAATGCAAGTCAATGCAGGATGGCAAAGAGCCGATGGTCACATACCATGCGCACCTGCTCACGAACGTGGATTTGCGGACTAATTGTCTTGAGTTCGAAAACATAGGAACCAGCTTGGTGTTTTTGAATAAAATCCAACTTCGCTGTGATGAAGATGAGCTTTCACAACATGGCACTTAATTGTCTGTAGGACGATGTTGTTCAACATTCCGTGCTTATGTTTGATGGTCACTATGACGCAGCTGACCGGGGTAACTGTTGTAGCGTACTACATCACGCAGAGATGCGACCCCATCACCAGCGGCCAGCTCGGACAGTCAAACCAGGCAAATATTGACACAATCAAATATAAAATATGGAAAAGTTTCCATAATGAGGTTACAAAAAAAACCTCTACATATTACAAGTAGCAGCTGGTGACACCAATATCGTAATCTACGTTATTCTCAAATTTTCATTGCAGATACTACCACATTTTGTGAGGGAACAATTCAAGAACAATCCTGGCTTTCTAGGACTGTTTCTGTCGACATTGTACAGCGGAGCACTCAGGTGATAAAAGACAGAACATCTGCCTAAGTATACCTACAACCTATATACCTGTTAAGTTCTCGAAATATTGAACTACTGTGTGATACTAATATTGTCACGTGTCAGTTCGGTGTCGTCAAGCCTGTCAGGATCAGCTGCTAATGCCTGGGACGACATCATCAAACCTAACATCAGACCCGTATCAGAGTTCACAGGGGCCGTCATCAACAAAATACTGGGTCAGTCCAACAGTCGCCAATATGTTCATTTCGCCATATTCAAACATTTGCATATACCACGTGTAGGCTTATATTATTTCATTGCTCGTATTAAGACTTTTTCTTTGATCAGTGGTTGTATTCGGCTTTTTGGCGATCGGTATTTCCTTCATGGCGGCCATGTTGTCTGGCCCCATCACACAGGTAGATAGATCTATATATTTGAGACTTTCACGAACTTTCCAACAAGTTCCTAATCACGGATACATATACTTGTTATTGTTCTAACAATTCCCTCTATCTTGTGTACGAAGGTGTCCCTAGCCATCGGTAGTTCTGTGCTTAGCCCGGTCTTTGGAATGTTTCTCGTCAGTGGCATTAAGGCTTTGGCTTGGTGCAAGAGTAAGGTACATACATGCAATATACTTACCTATTCCGCTTGGTTTTGCAAATACACGGGTCTTTCCCGTGCAGCTCAAAAGTATTTTTCTCATACCAATAATATCTAGAGAAAAATATAATTAAAATTATTACAAACAAATAACAAAACTGAAAAAAAAACAAACCTAAATGTCATCCTAATTAGAGAACAATATATACGCCTCGTATACATTTTTAGTATTTACATGTGAGCCAAATACTACTACGGTCCTATCTGACACACATTTTCAGCCGAAATACATGTATACATTACATACTTATGCTTTCAGGGCGTGTTGCTCGGTGGTGTTGTTGGATTGATGTTCAGTAGTTGGCTGTCAACTGGTGCTGCCTTTCTCCCGAACATGAAACCTCCTCTGCCACACTTGTCAGTGGCCAACTGCACACCAGCCTGGAACCTTACAGAACCCCAGTATTCTCCACTGTAAGCGAGGCCTGACCATGCGATCATCCCATTACAACTACTCGTACACACACTGGACATAAGAAGTGTCACTCCCTGCAAAATGAGAAAAACTGCAGTGCTTTTCAAAATAAGTGTTTCTTACCCAAAATAAGTTATTCTTTCATTGGTGTTGATGAGACAATATCTCATATTGTTGCTGAGAAAAGTTCAATATCATCGAACACGTTCTTCGTTCCATAGTAATTATGTTCACATGTCTGTCTACTTTGCGAAAATGACTAGGAGGTGACTCTTCGTTTGTTCAGTAATATGCAAAACATTTGTCTATTGCAGTGTCTATATATTTCAGGACGGGTATAGATTCGTTTTATGCAGTTTCCTACATTTGGTATGTACTGTTTGGGACGATTTTCACAATGGTGGCATGTGTGATCATCAGCGGGATATTCCGTGAGTATGCACTCGTATGGGTACAAATACTAGTATACATGTACAGACATTTTTTTTCAAAAAATCGTAATTACTTATGATAGAAAACACATGATTCTGAAATTCTGAAACAAATGAGTATCTGGAACAATTATTGTGTTCAACACTGTCGATATTTCATTCTCTTTATATCCGTTTGTATAGATATTTTCAGCAAAGACAAAATCTCAGGGGAATCCTTGCCAGATACATTGTTTATTAGGCTGACTGCACGACCAGAACGTTACTTGGCTGTATCCACGGACGGTGGGGACGCTAAACAAGTGCCGGTGTGTCTACAGTTCAGTTGACCCTTAAAATTCACATGCTTATGTCATAGAGGTAGCCTTTGTTGCGATATTCAGGGTAGATTGCCGAATTCCCTTTTCCAGAAATGAAGACTGTAATTTGATGATAAACAATTATTGCAACATGTCTGATGCAGACCTCTTTTATGTATGCCTATCGAATATAACTGAAAATCTTTGCAAGCAGGTATGCATATCTTTTTCTTGTTGTTTTCAGATAGAATCTTTTCTTGTCGAAAAAGATATATCAACATTGTGAACACGCTGGGGGCGTATGATGCGATGTTTTTTTGTAATGTTCTGTATCATGAGATCGGATCAACGTGGCATTTGATGGACATCGTGGCGAGGACTTCCATACATTCACATTGCGTATATTATTGCATACGGATATTGTATCATGGGTTTCACACTTTACTCACCGTGTATTTGCACAAATTGTATTACACTGCAGCCTCGATGGATCGAATTGTAACTAGTAGAACGTGTCGAAATATAATGGTCTGTGTTTCACAATTGCCGTATATCAGTGGACATGATATCTGTTCAATGGACGTAATATCGCCAAAGACCGCCATTGTCTTTGATATCTTGTAGTAGTAACAAGGTAGTAAGGTACATTTCGGGATACATCGTAATAGGTTGAATATGATAATATCAATATATAATGTGTAGGAATTCACATGATCATTGGAATATCCCTTGAGAATACATGTAGATATTATCTTCATAACAAACAAACAAAAAATTGAAGGATAGCTGTGATAGAGCTGACAACAGTTATTCCGAATCAGGTGAAATCTGGCAACCTGGATGTTGCTCGATTGGTTGATTTTATTCAGTAAATTTCAAAGACAGAACAAAATTGTAGATACATTAGGAACTACATGGATGACACAGCAATATGATTTTTTTCTTCTGTTGTGGTCCATTGAAACAATCCTGTGACGGAACAGTGAATGTGAAGAAAACAATGTGAAAATGTGTATAAATTGGGGGAGGAGGAGGGAAAATGTCCAGAATACAAACACATACTCGATTGGATATACCAGTAAGACATTAGTAAGAACTAAAATGAGTTGGAAAAACAAACTTGTATAATTGGCAGATTGAGGGTATTTTTAAATGTAACTGGGAAATATGACTTGAGTATTAGTATTAAGGTGTGATAGAACAGTAGCGGATTTAGAGGGGGGGTTACTAGGGTCAGGACCCCCCCCCCCCCCCTTTTCGAAAAAAAAAATACATATACATAGGCAGGTTCAGCCTTCCTGCCCGAAAAAGAAAATGATGTCAAAATACCATGTTTAAGAACAAGTTGATCATGGTTCGAAATGTATACTCAGGAGAGACCGGGAAGCTACCACAGGACATAAAAGGAGTCTGGCTTCTGGGGTCCTTCAGCAAGCTCCGGACCCCCCACCCAAATGTGCAGATTCCCTTCTACATTTTTTTTACAAACTTTTCAGGACATAGTCATCAATGAATTTTTAACTGCAATATATACCCAGGAGAGCCACTAAATTAATTCAGAACATAAAAAGGCTATGATTTCTGGGGTCCTTCAGCGGGCTCCAGACCCCCGGCCCAAATGTCCAGCTTCTCTTCCACCTTTTCACAAACTTTCCAGAACATGGTCATCAATGAATTCTTAAGTGCAACCATTCCCAGGAAAGGCCACAAAATTAGTTCAGAACATAAGGAAGGCTATGACTTCTGGGGCTTTTGGCTGGGCCACAGGACCCCCGGCCCAAATGTGTAGCTTCCCTTCTACATGTACATTTTTCACAAACTTTCCAGAATACGGTCATCAATAAATTTTCAAGAACAATTTATTCCCAGGAGAAGGCCACAAAATAGGTTCAGAACATAAAAAGGGCTATGACTTCTGGGACCCTTAAGCGGGCCTAAAACCCCCGGCCAAATGGGTAGCTTCCCTTCCACTTTCTACCAAAGTTTCCAGAACATGGTCATCGATAAATTTTAAAGTGCAATTTCTTTCCAGGAAAGGCCTCAAAACTAATACAGGACATAAAAAGGCTATGATTTCTGGGCCCTTCAGCAGGCCCGAGCCCCCCCCCCCCTCAAGGTGAGACAGGTTCATGTCGTTTCTAGTTTTTGCATTTATTATGAAAGTATAACGATCAATGGGTATTCAAATGAAATTTATACCCAGGAGATGCCATCAACTTACCTCGAGTCATGAAAGAGACTCTGGCTTCAAGGTCTATTGAGCGGCCCCAGACCCATACTGGGACAGGCTCGCTTCACTCACAACTTTTTTTTACAAATATACCAGGGGCAAGAAGTGGGATGTACACCCAGGAGATACCAGGAAGCTACCACAGGACAGAACAAAGGCTCTGGCTTCTGGGCTCTTGAGCGGGCCCCAGACCCCACGCCATATAATGTTGGACCCCCTCTTTCCAAATTCCTGGATCCGCCCCTGTAGAAGGGCTGAATTCGATGAAAACGGCCAGTTTTGGAGTGTTTCATAGAATCTGTTCATACATTTTTGGGGGTTATATTTTTAATAGGAATCTACATTCCTCATCCCCAGGCGTATCCTTGAGGCATGACAACACCAATCATATTACGTCACATCCGATACAGTCAGAGAATTCTCTATTTTGAAAACGAGGGATGGCCATGATCCTCCGCAGAATGGTGGGGGATATTTTGCTATGGCTGGTTGTTGATCCGAGATGGTTGGCATTGCACACGAACAGTTTCAAGACCACAGCATGCACAGAACGGCTCGGACGACGAACGATATAGGGCATGAAAATCAGTTGTTTTAAGGGGGTACCCTCATAAATCGAGCTGTAGCAAAAAACTTTTCATCCTACATTTTCCTTACTTTGGTGAGATGAGTAAATGAAGTAAACTCGAAGTTCATCCATCAGTGAAACACGCTTTTTGGCCGTAGATTTGTTTTGAACAATCGGATCAACTCGAAGTTTTGTGTGTTAATTGGGTATCATGCCGTCATTTTTCACCAAACTTCAGATTTTTATCTTAAAAATTGAAAAAGTTGGCAATCTAAGCCAATGTTAAATTGCAACCCCAAAATGGGAGTTCAGTGTCTGCACAAAAAACAACAATTTTTATTCGATGTACGAGTCTATATTGCTTCAGAATAAGCATATTTACCTAACATGCACCGACTATGCCTTCTGACTCCAAATCATAGCAATAGGTTCATTCTGTATGAGCCAAAACATGACAAAAGACCTGAATTTGTTGTAATTTACTTGATCCCTTTTCGGACTGAAGTTTAACATTGGGTTCGATTGCCAACTTTTTCAATATTTGAGATAGAATTCTGAAATTTGGTGAAAAATTACGGCATGATACCCGATTAAGACACACAAAATTTCAAGTTCATCCAATTATTCAAAACAAAACTACGGCCAAAAAGCGTGTTTCACTGATGGATGAACTTGAGTATAGCTAGCTTGTACTAGTATGTAAGCTGCTAAGGTTTTGCGGGTTCTGGGACGGAGCTATGAAGACTTGAATTTGGGCTTTTTATCATTGCCTTGAATGGCCGGGGCTATTACTGAAATCTGTTCTGAATGAAATGCAGAAATTAACGTTAGAATGTATCTCTTCATTGTGGTTTTGCTGCAAAACAGCTAAAAATTGGCCTTTTCTTTGTGCTTTTGATGTATTTTTTACATAAACCATGAATTGGGTGAAAATGCATGATTTTGCATAACAACGAGGGGCCTCGCAAGAAATGGCTTCCCTTGGCATGCATGTATCTGGCTCATTTGTGCCTAAGAGGTGCTGTTACCAATGTGCAAAACAAGGAAAGCTCTCAGATTATAAGTATTATTGATAGAGACACCGTTTTCAGAAATATAATGCACATTCGAGTCTTTTGCTGAACTAAATGAATTCCAGTTTAGCAGCTCAGCTCTCGATATTATGTTATCAGATCACATAAAAGTGAATTATATCTCATATTCTTGAAAAACTGAGACCAGGTTGACGGTAATTTGAATATTTTGCCTGTGTGGCTGACCGTTTTATGTCATTTGATTTCGGTCAAATATTCACGATAGAATTAATATTTATAATTCAATGTGGCACACATAATTCTTGATTCTTCACAACAAAATTGCATCCTGGTTCATGAGTACCTCGACCACTGTAGTATATGTAATAACGTTAGCAACAAAAATTGTAGCATCCACACTGAAAAAATGTCTTGATGGGCCAGTTCCGTTTTCAATGAATCGAAGTCAGTTATTGACCCATAAATCCAAAGTGATATATCTCACACCCCTCAAACTTTGTATATACGTTACCTAGATCACTCTACAAGCATGTATACCCAAATCGGTTACAGTGCGGTATTATGGGGAGGTGGGGGAATACATCTTAACTTATAACTCGAATTGAGATTGTTGAAATTAGCATTTAAATTGCGAGAACTTTAGACATTATGTAACACCGGGTATGTGATTATATCAAATTACTCTATCATTCAAATACATTGCGAACCATCCAATTACCATGTCGCTATTTGCTGTCCAATGTCTGACAGTGGTCATCATAGCTATATACACAACCCTGGCTGTAAGACCAGATAAATCGAATAGATCGAATAGATCGGTGAAGCAGTGAAGTCACCCATATTTTGATTCTCATAAATCATACACAATGCTACATTGGGCTGACTATATAATTTTCGTGACATTCCTGGCGGCCTCGATAGGGATTGGTCTGTATCATGCTCTATCTGGGGGCAGACAGAGGACCACCTCGGAGTTCATCATGGCTGACCGCAAACTCAAGGTCACGAATCGCATTCTCATATATGATTGAAGATCAGCTTGCTTTTTTAAAACTTATCTTCGATTGATTGATTGATTGATTGATTGATTGATTGATTGATTGATTGATCAGGTGGTGCCCACGAGTCTGTCGATGCTGATGTCGTACCAGTCGGCGATAATGATCCTGGGTGGTACAGCGGAGGTGTACACTGGTGGGATTCATGCCTGGCTCTGGACAATAGCATCGACTGCCATGGCTTTATTCATTGTCCAGTGGATCTTTGTTCCTTGGTTGTACCAATGGAAACTAACCAGTGTATACAAGGTAGACCAGTCCATACCAATCGCGTCTTTCTCAAAGTACCAATCTTCGATAAATGTGTTTTTTTTTCTGACGTGAGTTCTCCGTTCGCATTTACAGTATTTCGAGTTGCGATTTGGCACACAAGATGTTCGTGTATACGCTGCAGTTCTGGGAGTAATTCAGGCAGTGAGTTTAGTTAGTGATAACAATAGGTCTAGGCCCATCTTAAAGATTCGGAGTTATTTAATTATCAGTGATAATGTTTTCATTTTATCAAGGTGCTGTACATGGGAACAGCCATGCTGGCACCGTCGATTGCTTTGGAAACTGGTAGGTTCGAACAAATTCCATGAACGTGGAGGCGATGGCGTGTATTCCAGATGCAATTTATGGAAATGGTACAATAAACACTCAATTCCAGCTGCTGGTTTTCCTATGGAAGCATCTATCCCTATCATGGCTCTGGTGTGCACGATATACACCACCTTGGTAAGTCCAAGAATATCTCATGTGACTTCATGGTCAGTTATGCAAAGCCTAATCCTATATACTAATATACTAACTGTTCGACAGACATCAGTGAACAAAATCATAGACATACAAAATATCTCATGAACATGCCAGTATCACCACAATACATGCATTGAGTGCACTCTGTACCCACAGGGCGGAATGAAGGCTGTGATATGGACTGATGTATTCCAGTTCGTAATCATGATATGTGGAATGTTGGCTGTACTTATCAAGGTGACAATGATCGCTGCCCCGGTCTACTATTTCCCCCTGCATAATATTCATAATTTTAAACTTGATTCAATAATGTCAATAATATCCCTTGCTTCTCTTTCAGGGTTATATCCAGGTGGATGGTTTCGGGCCAGCAATGAATTTGCTGAGTACGGAGAATCGACTATTCTGGGCAGAGTATGTCGTCATTTAATTGCTTCTAATCCTTAGTCGATCTAGTTTTAAATACATGTATAAACTGCCG
This sequence comes from Terebella lapidaria, assembly GCA_949152475.1. Taxonomy (NCBI): domain Eukaryota; kingdom Metazoa; phylum Annelida; class Polychaeta; order Terebellida; family Terebellidae; genus Terebella; species Terebella lapidaria. The sequence continues at coordinate 79,630,268 of OX424555.1, forward strand.
GCGAATGTCGAACAAATAAGGATGAACTTCATGTGTACATCCGTGTCGTTCACTACAGCTATCCAGCCAAGCATGTTTGTTACAGCATAAGGCCTGATCCAAGGGTTCGCCACACAATCTGGGGGTTCTTGTTCGGCTACTCCACCATGTGGGTTGCCAGATTCGGCACGCAACAGGCAGCCGTCCAGAGGCTCTGCGCCGTCGAGAGCTTGAAGAAAGCAAAATTGTGAGTCGATCGATTGTTCACGATGGTGATTTTCTATGTGCTTCGGATTGATATATTTCCCTTGCTCGTGGGAACCAGTTCAGATTGAACCATTGATACATGTAGGTTAGACATTTGCTAGTAAGCAAAGCCAACGGCAGTGAAACGAGCCTAAAGACTCGATCCTAAGGATTCGATCCTTCTGTTTCCTTGGTGTCATCTTTGTGGGCTCACATCCTGTCAGATCAATGTCAATTTTGTCAAGTTTCTATAATGTTGACCTCCCTAATGCACGGTGCCTTTCAATCTAATCAGTCGGTCACTAATGCCCTGTACCGGCCCCATCATCATGTCCACGTGCGTCCGCCAATGAAAGTCAATGCAGGGACCCAAAGAGCCATTTTCGGACTAGTTTTTTTGAGTGGGAAAATTCGATCAGGAGTCACCTTGGTGTTTTTGAATGGAATCCAACTTCGCTAGGATGAAGATGAGCTTTTACAACATCACACCTAATTGTCTGTAGGACGATGTTGTTCAACATTCCGTGCTTATGTTTGATGGGCACTATGACGCAGCTGACCGGGGTAACTGTTATAGCATACTACATCACGCAGAGATGCGACCCCATCACCAGCGGCCAACTCGGACAGTCAAATCAGGCAAATATTGACACAATCAAATATAAAATATGGAAAAGTTTCCATAATGAGGTTACAAAAAACCCCGACATATTACAAGTAGCAGCTGGTGACACCAATATCGTAATCTACGTTATTCTCAAATTTCCATTGCAGATTCTACCACATTTTGTGAGAGAACAATTCAAGAACAATCCTGGCTTTCTAGGGCTGTTTTTGTCGACATTGTACAGCGGAGCCCTTAGGTGATAAAAGACAGAACATCTGTCTAAGTATACCTACAACCTACAATAAAGTATACCTGTTAAGTAGTCGAAATATTGAACTACTGTGTGATATTGTCACGTGTCAGTTCAGTGTCGTCAAGCCTGTCTGGGTCAGCTGCTAATGCCTGGGAAGACATCATCAAACCTAACATCAGACCCGTATCAGAGTTCACAGGGGCCGTCATCAACAAAATACTGGGTCAGTTCCACAGTCGTCAATATGTTCATTTCGCCATATAAAAACATTTGCCTATACCACGTGTTGGCCTATATAATTTCATTGTTTTTTCCGTGATCAGTGGTTGTATTCGGCTTCTTGGCGATCGGTATATCCTTCATGGCGGCGATGTTGTCTGGTCCCATCACACAGGTAGATAGATTTATATCTTTGGGACTCCCAAGAACTTTCCAACAAGTTCCTAATCACGAATACATGCATATTATTGTTTTAACAATTCCCTCTATCTTGTGTACGCAGGTGTCCCTAGCCATCGGAAGTTCTGTGCTTAGCCCAGTCTTTGGAATGTTTCTCGTCAGTGGCATTAGGGCTTTGGCTTGGTGCAAGAGCAAGGTAGATACATGCAATCAGAGATAATATGCAATCATGCAATCAGAGATATTACACATTCTCTGACGCAATGTACTTACCTATTCAGCTTGGTTTTGCAAATACACGACACCATAAGTAGTTAACATGGGGAGTTTCTAGGCCTCAGGTTGACCTAGTTATGACGTCATGGGCACATCCAAATATGGGCATGTGTCATAACGTTATACTCGCAAGGTGGCGTCATAACGTTCCCATAACGCAACGTGGCGTCATAACGATACCCTACACCATATGACTGTGTTATGAAAGGTAGGGAACCTTGCCACATGGGGCTCTGAATGAGATTTCCGGCCCTATTCCGGGGCTCTGATTGGTTAGAAAAGGTGGGAATGCTTGTTGATTTTCCTGGAACCAGGTCTTTTGTAGCAGGTTCATTGGTTTCAAATGGGAAACAACCCAAATGTGTAATAAATATTTGAAGAAAAATAAAATATTTGTGCGATATTTTAATATGCATACAGGATACATTCATTTGCATTCATTTGCATGCAGGATGCCTTTATTTGCATGCAGGATACCTTCGTAAGCATGCAGCATACTCGTTTATTTGCATGCATGATACCTTTGTTTGCATGCAGGATTACCTGTGTTTGCATGCACCATACATGTCTTTGCATGCATGATACATTTATAAGCATGCATGAGCTTTGCATGCAGGACAATTCACCTATAAAAACCAGTTGGACTGCCACCCGGCGACCTTAAGCGTGCCACGGGCATCCGAATGGCCGCTCGTGTGAAAAAAACACATTATGACGAATGTAATGATGAAGGATATGGTCAGTAAGAGGTCTCCCACAGGTCATGATACACAACCTAGCATTTATTGGGTTCCTTATGATGCCTCTACCGTGTACGAGGTTCCCTAATATCATGATACACAACCTGGCATTAATTGGGTACCTTATGACTCTGTTATCAAGTATAGGGCGAATCCAACCATTTATGGGTGCGTTATGATTTTCCATTATTTATGCGTGCGTTATGATCCTCTAGACATTTATGGGTACGTTATGATATTCCAGACATTTATGGGTACGTTATGATACTCCACACATTTATGGGAGCGTTTTGACGCAACCTGGCGAGTATAGGACGAACATTATGACACATGCCTATATTTGGAGGTGCCTATGACGTCATAACCAGGTCAACCTGAGGCCTAGAAACTAGGTCAAAACCAACCTAAATCCCCGTGTTAACTACTACCAGAGAGTAAGAGCTTATCTGTCTTAATAATGTTCCTCTGAAGTATGTAGATATCTTGGTCATTTTATTGACAACATGCTTAACGATGAATCAGATATAAAATCTAAAATTAGATAGGTTTATGGTCGGAGTAATATGCTTATACATAAATTTCATCATTGTATTGCCCAGGTAAAAAATATACTCTTTTCTGCCTATCATAGTAACATATATTTGATTTTTTATGGGTTAACTATAGCAAATCTGTCGCTAATGCTGTCACAATAGCTGTCACATATATGTCTATATGTAATTGTATTATTCAGATATGGACTTATTTTACAAGTCTAGACAAACTAAACTAACCTGAACACGTCTTTTTTCCTGTGCAGCTCAAAAGTTTTTTTTTCTCATACGAATATCTGGAGAAAAAATATTTAAAATTATTATGAACAAATAACAAAACTGAAAAAAACCTGAATGTCATCCTGAATAGAGAACAATACATACGCCCTGTATACATTTTAATATCAACATGTGAGCCAAATTCTACTGAACAGTCCTATCTGACACACAATTTCAGCAGAAATACATACATTACGTATTTCTGCTTTCAGGGCGTATTGCTCGGTGGTGTTGTTGGCTTGGTGTTCTGTAGTTGGCTGTCAACTGGTGCTGCCTTTCTCCCGAACATGAAACCTCCTCTGCCACACTTGTCAGTGGCCAACTGCACACCAGCCTTGAACCTTACAGAACCCCAGTATTCTCCACTGTAAGCGAGACCTGACCATTTGATCATGCCATTCCAACCACTCGCACAGACCCTGAAGTGTCATACCCTGAGAAATGAGAAAAAACGCATTGCTTTTTAAAATTAGTATTTCTTACCCAAAACTAGACGTCAAGGCCTAAAGATGCCTTGGAAGCATTTCGGTGTTAGGACTAATTCGTAATATTTAAAACATGTTTGCCACGGGCTCTACGACACACTGTTTGCTAAAAAAAATGAAAAATGTCGACCCAGCAGAAAAAAATTCAAGTCAAGGTCAAAGTTCATCTGTAATACCCCTTAGACATGTTTGCCTAGAGCCACGAGTCCGAAAATAACGTCCGTTTCGGTCTACAAAGCACTGTTTCCGAGATATCGACAAAAATAAAAAATGCCGACTCGGCAAAAGCATTTCGGGTCAAGGTCAAAGTTCATCCATAATACCCTTTAGACATAATTGTCTAGGTCGACGAGTCCAAAAATGACGTCCGTTTTGCTCTACGACGCATCGTTTTCGAGATTTATAAAGACGAAAACAAAATGTGCCGACTCGGTAAAAAAAATTCGGGTCAAGGTCAAAGTTCATCCATAATACCTCTGAGACATGTTTGTCTGGGTCGACGAGTACAAAAATGATGTCCGTTTCGCTCTACGACGCACCGTTTCCGAAATATTGACGAAAACGAAAAATGCCGACTCGGCAAAAATATTTCAGGTCAAGGTCAAAGTTCATCCATAATACCCCTTAGACATGTTTGTTTAGGACGACGAGTCCGAAAATAACGTCCGTTTCACTCTATGACGTACCGTTTCCGAGATATGGCCTCTAGGTCAAAGGTCGTTTGACGTATCGATCCCAAAATCAATAGGGATCTTCCCTGGTGGTGAATAAACCTTCATGCAAAGTTCTGCAACTATTGTCTGAATGTTTTTCGAGTTATAAACGGACGTTTCGCTCTACGAAGCACGATTTCTGAGACATGCAGGAAGCCTCAAGGATGAATCAGCAAAAATTATTTTGACCTCTAGGTCAAAGGTCGTTTGACGGAACGTCCCAAAATCAATAGGGTTCTTCCCTGGTGGTATATGAACCTCTATGCAGAGTTCTGCAACGATTGTGTGAATATTTTTCGTGTTATCGTCCGGAAACCAAGTCTCAAAATTAGCCTTGATTTCATCCTCACGGACCTCACGGACCCCGGAGCCAGCTCCAAAAGAATTGTTGCTGGGAAAAGTTAAATATCATCGAACACGTTCTTCGTTCCATAGTAATTATGTTCACCTGTCCGTCTACTTTGCGAAAATGACTAGGAGGTGACACTTCGTTTGTTCAGTAATATGCAAAACATTTGTATATTGCAGTGTCTATATATTTCAGGACGGGTATAAATTCGTTTTATGCAGTTTCCTACATTTGGTATGTAGTGATTGGGACGATATTCACAATGGCGGCATGCGTGATTATCTGCGGAATATTCCGTGAGTACGCACATATATTATGATAGAAAACACATGATTCTGAAATCCTGAAACACACGAGTATCTGGAACAATTATTGTGTTCAACACTGTCGATTTTGTATTCCCTTTATATCCGTTTGTATAGATATTTTCAGCAAAGACAAAATCTCAGGGGAATCCTTGCCAGATACATTGTTTATTAGACTGACTGCACGACCAGAACGTTACTTGGCTGTATCCACGGACGGTGGGGACGCTAAACAAGTGCCGGTGTGTCTACAGTTCAGTTGACCCTTAAAATTCACATGCTTATGTCATAGAGGTAGCCTTGGTTGGGATCATCAGGGTAGTTTGCCGAATTCCCTGTTCCAGAAATTGAAGACTGCAATTTGTCTGACGGAGACTTCGTTTATGTATGCCTATCGAATATAACTGAAAATCTTTGCATGCAGGTATACGCATATCTTTTTCTTGTTGTTTTCAGATAAAATCTTTCCTTGTCGAAAAAGATATATCTACATTGTGAACACGCTGGGGCGTTCGTATGATGCGATGTTTTCTGTAACGTTCTTATCGTGAAATCGGATCAACGATTTCGGGTTTGATGATTTGATGGACATCGTCGCGAGAAGGACTTCCATACATATTGCTTGTATTATTGCATACGGATAGTGTACTTCCATACATATTGCTTGTATTATTGCATACGGATAGTGTACTTCCATACATATTGCTTGTATTATTGCATACGAATAGTGTATCATATCGGTTTCAAACTTACCGTGTATTTGCACAAATATGTATTGCACTCCGACTTTGATGGATAGACGTACCTTAATTACATTGGGTCATGAGTTCACTTCTTGGATCGATGGTGTTTGCTTCATAACTTCCCTATATCAGTGGAAAATATTGCCAGGAATGGCTCTGGGACAGAGCCAGGCAGTCAAGTTGAATAAAAAAGCGAATGGCAGATGACAGACGAAAATGGCCGGTGGGAAAAACGAAATTACACCTCGTCTGAGCTTTGTGGACATTTCTTGTATATAACTCACTTCCTCGTCTGCTAAACTGCTGCTAATGAAGAGATTATAGGTAACTGAATCTAATTATACCCGGAAATAGTTGCGTTCAATGAAAAATAATAAACCGTCATGCCAACATCATTATATTCTTCCAGACTCTCTCAAACGTAAATATCGCCAAGACCGTCAATGTCTTTGACATCTCGTAGTAGTAACAAGGTAGTAAGGTACATTTCGGGATACATCGTAATAGGTGGTAGAATCAATACATTATGTATAGGAATTCACATGATTATTTGAACATGTAGATATTTGAACATCGTGTAGATACTGTATTGAAGGATGACTGCGATAGAGCTGTCAACAGCGATTCCATAGCAGGTGAAAATTGGCAGCCTGAATGTCGATTGATTGGTTGATTATATTTAGTAAAATTCGAAGGCAATACAAAATTGTAAATACATTACAAAATACATGGCTGACACAAGAAATGAAAACATTTATTTCTGTTGTGGTCAATTGAAGCAATCCTGTGACAGAATAGCGGGTGTGAAGAAAACAATGTGAAAAAATGTGTATAATAAAATTGGAGTAACAGTAATAACCGAAAAAAAAACATGGGAAAATGCCCAGTATAAACCCACAATTGATTGGATATAACAGTGAGACATTAGTAAGAACTAAAGTGAATTGGAAGAACAAACAGGTATAATTGGCAGATTGAGGGTATTTGTAAACGTCAACTGGGGAATTATGACCAGAGTATCAAGATGTGCTAAAAGGATTGAATTCCATGAAAATGGCCAGTTTCTTCAGTTTGACGGCCATTTTCACAGAATCTGTTCATACATTTTTGGGTTAAATTTATAATAGGAATCCCCATTCCTCATCCCCAGGCGTACGCTTGATGGTAGATGCCACAAACGACAACGTTGTCGACGTTGGACTCAAAAATGATACAGCATTCTAGGCATTGGCATATGCGACCGTGCTGTTTTCAGTATCGAATTCACCGGTTTGAACAAATGAACATGCATGTGTACAGTCATGTGCTCTACCCCCGGAATTTGTGCGCATTAATTGAGAAAATTATCACGTATCCAAATCACAGAGTGATTTGCGATGGCAAAAGGTATCTGTAGCCTTGAGGGTAGGGTTTGACATTTATAATATGCGACTGTGCTGTTTTCATTACCAAATTCACCGGTTTGAACATGTGAACATGCACGTGGACAGTCGTGTACACTACCCTGGAATTTGTGCGCATTATTTGCGAAAAATAGCACGTATCAATATCACAGAGTGACTTGCGATGACAAAAGGTGGTTGTACCCTTGAGGGTAGGGTTTGAATACTAAATAGTATGCGACCGTAATGTTTTCAGTACCGAATTCACCGGTTTGAACATGGGAACATGCACGTGTACAGTCGTGTACTCTACCCTGGAGTTTGTGCGCATTATTTGCGAAAATTAGCACGCATCAATATCACACAGTGATCTGCGATGACAAAAGTTGGTTGTATCCTTGAGGATAGGGTTGAGATTTTTCCGGCATATTATCGCCAGGACAAAGATTTTTACCAGTTTTAACCGGTTGAAACGTGCAAAAACTAAAAAAAATAAAAAAATTTTTGATTAACATTATACTGCAGATCATGAACGCATCACACACTAGACATATTACACGTTAGCTGGGAGTGATAATGAGAAAATACCCACTAATACCTACCAAATGGCATAGAGCGTTGACCGACCTAGTTCTTTTGTTTAGGGTTCAGGTCATGTTATTGTCAAACAGCTGATGCCGACACATGCTGAGTAAAATAGTTTTTCTGTCAAATACTGACCTGACCACCTTGAAATGGGGATTCAGTGCAGTGTTCGAGATACCAATGTACAAGCCCGTGCTCACTGTAGGAACCCTACTACCGTAACGCGACGTTACGGTAGTCCAACGATGGCGGAAGGTTATTAGCTTCGAAAAGTTTTTTCACGATAAACTGGGTATTAGGTAGGTTTCGCACATAACATCTACATGAGGCGAATTGTCTAGATACGCTTTATGGTGTGGCAATATAATTAAACTGTGAATCTGATTGATTTGCGAGAAAAAACGGTTTGAAATATGCGACGATTACTACCGTAACGTTAGCGGCCCACTACCGTAACGCCAATTTCCAGATTTCGAGTACTACCGTAACGCTTGCATATATAAAAAATTAACATGATGTAAAACTTGGATTTTGATAATATTTTAGGATTTTCGTTAGAGTTTCGGAATTCGTCATGCATATATGTCAATAGAGTTTCGGAATTCGTCATGCATATATGTAGCCTATGTGAAAAATACATCAGGATATATCAGGATATTTTAGCATCAGTCTCAGATGTCTAGACGATGAATCTGGTAATGATTTAGGGTGTTCCGTTCACTTTGGAATGGAATTTAAGGCTTTGGGTCCTGGTACGATTTTGACCCCAGAGACTTACTCATAAACTGTAATTAAAGAATACCTGATATCCTGACAGAAATTCAATAATCGTTACAGCCTTCTGACGATGATTTTTCGGGGACAGTGTATAAACGTCTTAAGAGGAAACCTTTGCGGTTCTTCCGTGGATACATTGCGGTTGGACCAGTGGCGACCTTATCTTCAAGTTCACCTCAAAGTTGAAGTTTACCTTATACCGTACGTTTCAAAGTTTGACTGACACAAAACGAAACATTGTGCATAAAAAAGGATTCACTCTTTCATAGTATGCATTATCTTTTGATATGATTTCACAGACGTCGATGAAAAATCAAATGTCAAAAAGAGACCATCTGATGCATATCACTGTGCGAATCTATACTAATAATTGATGCCAATTAAATCTTGTTGTGAACGTCATTGCTTTTTCCTCAGACGAGTGTGTAAATACTGTGCAACGGTCAACGTATGCATACATGTAAATTATACGGCTCGGAATACACAAATGTATCTTAACATTTTATATATTAATACGACAACAATGTATGGTATTGAAATAAATCAGAACATCTATATCTTCGTTAAAATAAAGTATCTTGTCAATATTATTTTCTCACTCATACCTTATCATAAAATTAGTACAACTAAATATCCTACGCTGGGGTAACATTCGAAAATGTCATTATTCAATGTTAAAAAATTGCTTATTTGCTTGCTCACTTTCTGCTTTTTCGACAACCCGTGTAATATGTTCAGTTATAGACGTCCCAAAACACCACATTCTACATGTCATTTTACATGACACCATACATTATCAGTAGTATAATATAAAAAACAATTGTACCTCGAAATCAATTTCGTATATGCAAGCTCCTTATATACGAAATTCTTATCTGAAACGATGCAAAAGACATATTACGAAAGACCTAATGTGAGACCAAGGTTAACGTTACGGTAGTACATGCTTGGCGTTACGGTAGTACCCCGCAGCTACTGATCTGACGTTACCGTAATATTCACTTGATTTTCATTTGCCATTTTCTGACTAATTAAGAGCAATATTCCCACAAAACAATACGACAATAGATGCGAAACTTCAAGAAGCATCAAAGCACACCATCGGAGAATAGTGACATGTGTTCTATAAACGATAATCTCAAAGAAACCAATCGAACCACTCGCCTACCGCCATCGTCCCGTACTACCGTAACGCCACGTTACGGTAGTAGGGTTCCTACAGTGGTGCTGTCCAATTATCCACAGGGATATGATTTGTTCAGAAATAGGCCATAGCCCACAGATGTGGTCCACAAATATGTAGTGTCCAAACATTGATCACAATGTGTTCGATACTTATGGATCACGTACAGCAACATTGTATGAACTGGAGGTTTCAAATACTTTAAATTTCCTTCGTGGGCAATATAAAGGCGCAACGTAATCTAATTAGGGATCTAATAAATTATTATTGTATTGCTTGTGGCGTGTCAACGCTCTGAAGACATGGACTACATGTGTGGGAGGGGACAATTAGATATGGAGAAATGGCTTGTAATATCTGTAAATAGTTGCTTTATGTCAGGTTTGGGTCAATTGTTTTGTGGAATAAAAGTGAATTTGTTCATGATAGTGAGTTTTGCCAGGACAGGACGGTTTGAACCAGGTTTTAAGCACTGATTTAACCAGTGCTGCAAACACTTTCCAACCCAGCTTGAGGTAGCCACGTACATTAAAAAATGGTATTTTAATGTTTTAGTCGAAAAACATTAAATTTCGAGGTTACTGGACCTTTGGTCCGATAACCTATTGGCGTGGCGTTGCGTCCGTCGTCGTCAGTCTACATTTTTATCTTCAAAGTTTATGTTCAAATATCTTTGAAATATTAGTACGAAATATTTTAAGAGAGGTATAATTTAATTTTTTTATTTTTTCAGAATGACGGCCATTTCTGACGAAAAAGACCAATTTTGGAATTTGACGGTCGTTTTATCAAAATCTGTTTAGTGATTTCGTTCTAATTGATGCACAAGACTCTTCATATGTATCTTTGTGATACACAAAGTATATGTTTCGTTGTCCTTGAATCGCTCGAAGTGGGCCATTTTGCCCCAAATTTGGCCCAATCGGGACTTTCTCATGTAAAATTCTCCTATGCTTTACAATGGGACACATTATCCGTAATATCTCACTTAACATTGAGATTAGAGATTAGAAATCAATTGTGGACACATCAGCAATGCTATATGCTGATTATTCTCGTGACATTGAATTTGACCAGTGACCTGATTTCCAAGGTCACGGGACAAAATGGCTAATATCAAAAATACAAAGCATGTATTGCCTGGGAGCTGAGGGAGGCCTGAGATCTGTGGGAAAACTGGGGGGTGAGGGAGGCCTCGGAGCTGTGGGAGTTGTGGGAGGCCTGGGAGCTGTGAGAGCTGAGGGAGGCCTGAGAGCTCTGGGAGGCCTGGGGTGAGGGAGGCCTCGGAGCTGTGGGAGCCGTGGGAGGCTTGGGAGCTGTGGGAGGCTTGGGAGTTGTGGAAGGCTTGGGAGCTGTGGGAGGCTTGGGAGTTGTGGGAGGCTTGGGAGCTGTGGGAGGCTTGGGAGCTGTGGGAGGCCTGGGAGGTGAGGGATGCCTGGGAGGTGAGGGAGGCCTGGGAGGTGAGGGAGGCCTGGGAGGTGTGGGAGGCCTGGGAGCTGTGGGAGGTGAGGGAGGCCGGGTGAGCTGTGGGAGGCCTGGGAGCTGAGGGAGGCTTGGGAGCTGTGGGAGGCCTGGGAGCTGAGGGAGGCTTGGGAGCTGTGGGAAGCCTGGGAGCTGAGGGAGGCTTGGGAACTGTGGGAGGCCTGGGAGGTTAGGGAGGCTTGGGAGCTGTGGTAAGCCTGGGAGTTGTGGGAGGCTTGGGAGCTGTGGGAGGCCTGGGAGCTGAGGGAGGCTTGGGAGCTGTGGGAAGCCTGGGAGTTGTGGGAGGCTTGGGAGCTGTGGGAAGTTAGGAAGGCCTGGGAGGTGTGGGAGGCCTGGGAGCTGTGGGAGGTGAGGGAGGCCTGGGAGCTGAGGGAGGCTTGGGAGCTGTGGGAAGCCTGGGAGTTGTGGGAGGCTTGGGAGCTGTGGTGAGCCTGGGAGTTGTGGGAGGCTTGGGAGCTGTGGTGAGCCTGGGAGCTGAGGGAGGCTTGGGAGCTGTTGGAGGCCTGGGAGGTGAGGGAGGCTTGGGAGCTGTGGTAAGCCTGGGAGTTGTGGGAGGCTTGGGAGCTGTGGGAGGCCTGGGAGCTGAGGGAGGCTTGGGAGCTGTGGGAAGCCTGGGAGCTGAGGGAGGCTTGGGAGCTGTGGGAAGCCTGGGAGTTGTGGGAGGCTTGGGAGCTGTGGGAAGTTAGGAAGGCCTGGGAGCTGTGGGAGGCCTGGGAGGTGTGGGAGGCCTGGTGAGCTGGGGAATGGCTAGGAGCTAGGGAGGCTTGGAAGATGTGGGAGGCCTGTGAAGTTATGGAGGCCTGGAAGCTGAGTAAGGGCTAGGAGCTGAGGAAGGCCTGGAAGATGTGGGAGGCCTGGGAGCTGTGAGAGATGAGGGAAGCTTGGGAGCTGTAGGAGACCTTCGAGTTTTGGGAGCTGAAGGAGGCCTTGGAGCTTTGGGAGGTGAGGAAGGCCTGGAAGATCTGGGAGCTGTGGGAGGCCTGGGAGATGAGATGCCTGGATGATGTTTCTGTTCTTGTGAAGGGGTGGGGGCAGTAATTCTGCGTTATGCAAATGAATCCTATTGTCATGCAAATTAGGTCAAAAGTGGGTGAAAAAATATTTCCCCGACTGCACATGGCGGCAATTTTGATTTTCTAATGGGTCACTGAAAACATTTGTCCTGTCATCATGTCACTATCTGTTTTGAACTATTTCCAGCAAAAAAAAAAATTGCCTATGAAAAAAAATATATATATAAGCCACCTATTTCCTTTATGATATGAGCAATGTGGACTGTACTCCGCACCCGGCTCGAGTCCACGGCCATCGATTCGTTCCTAGCGTTCAGTGACCGTCACTATGTCGGAGGCGAGATTTGGCACGTGCTGTCGGAAGATGCCCAGATGCACACGAGCTTTTTGGCGGGAAATGTGGGAGGCAAAGTGAAGGACGTGTACTTATGTCATGTTTGTAATGTGCTATGATGGGTTGTTGTGCTTGTCTGTAGGTCACTGAATGTATGCAGAGCTATAAATAGAATGACCATGTCTGTGCGTGTCGAGGGTGCTCTGGGATAGTGTCACGTGTGCAGGTTTGGTGTATGTAGCCCAGGGAACATTGGAAATTCCAGGGGTAAGACGGGGTGGAGGCCGACGTGCATTGTGATGTCAACATGTCTCTACTTGGAAAGGGTTTTGGGCCGTGTCCTGATGAAAAATATGTTACAGATACATGTACTTTAGTGATCATTCATCAAACACAACCAACCACAACAAAAATAACTTTCCTTCGCTGCAAATCGATCTCAGAACTCGTGACATAATTAGGACTGGTATATGTGATGCTATTTGGCCTGATTCGATTGTTATAACAGTTGGATATTCTCACACTATGTTGCAGTTCACCATCTATATTCGCCATAGTGATTGTGAGATAAAAAAAAACATTATCGAAAATTTATGCAGGTTTTACATCAGATTAGTTTTGAGGTCATTTTCTGTAAGATATCTGAGCATTGGTGATGACCCAGACTGGTGACAGGAGCCTCATATCTATGTGTCCAGACACCCAAACAACAGCTGTGTCCATTACGTGCCTGGAACTGCAAGTGTAATGTCGGAGAACTATCCACGACGTAGAACACTATAACTTTCGAATCGATCCGATGATCCAAAATAAAACTATGGCAAATTTGTTTCAGGTTCTAAGCAGACTTGTGTGGCCGGAAGTGATGGCTTGGACATTGGCTAAAAGAAGTGAAAGTTGATGAACATGGCTCAAATGTGTCTATCTGCAGCTCGAAAGGTTGAGGCGCACAATTGAATAATCTGTTCGTGGTATCATAAAAGTATTTCGGCGATTTGAAACTAATCATATGTGTAACTTCATAACAATATGGTTATTCACAGAACTTCATACAGATAACTACAGATCGATGACAGGTACATGAACAATACAAACAGTTGCTGTTCGGGTTCATTACATGCATTTATTGAGCAGTTTATTACACATGGTAGGCCCTTATAGGGTTTTCGTCATTCACGACCTGGATGCTGGCAAAGCCACTACCGTCGACAGTGATGGAGCCGACACACTCGCTTCCCCCACAGGGCGGCAGGTTACCGTCACATGAGTTGACATCACAGTATTCCCCGGCCGGGAGCCCAGTCTGGAAAGTCTCGTCGATGGTGTAGGCTTCGTTGTTGATGACTATGAAGCCCTTGCTTCCTCTGGAGAACGCAATGGCGTCCATTCCGTTGTCCCACCAGTTGGCGACTGATTCACCCACCACGGTGTTGTGGAACTTGACCATGTTGTAGATCTGTCGCCAGGCGTGCTCACACATCCAGTCGCCATTAAAGCACTCCACGTCGTTCGTGTTACCGTTCCCGTCTGAAGGCGGACCCTGATCTCCAGCGCCATCCGGGAAGTAATAGCTGCTCATCACCCGGGGATACCCGTAATCCCAGGCCAACATGTATGCATTGGCCATCTTGTACTCGCGCGGTTCTTTGTAGGTAAGGATTGAACCTCCCCCGCCATGTCCTCGCTGATTGTCATGGTTATCTATGAACACCACGGCATCCATGCCATTCAAGAAGCCCCAAGCCTCGCCGAAGTTACTCAAATAGGCCAGCCTCTGTCCATTCTGCTTCTTGATAACCTCTCCCAACTGCAGTCCATATTTGAACTCGGTAACTCGTCCTATGTGTGTGTATTCTCCAGCAGTGATTGGTTCTCCACCTTGGTCGATAACCTCCTGGAAGATGAACGGCTGCCCAGTCAGTCCACCAAAGATCGCTTCTTCATCTTCAGGCCACATGTGTTTGCAGGCATCCATGCGGAATCCAGCCACACCCCAGTCGATGACTTTCTGCATGTACTCTCTCGTCTTTTGTCGAGGATAGTCACTTCCCAGTCGAAGGTCCCGAAGTCCCACCAGGCGACAGTTCCTCACTTCGACTGGATCCTGGTAGTCTCCGATCTCCAGGTTCTCGGTGTCACACATGTCCCGGCCATTGAAGTCGTTCTCACCGTATGGAACACCCGGATAATCCTGGCCGAATTCATCTCCGGCGTCCCAAAAACTACCTGCGGACCCGTACCCGGAACCACCTCCAGTCATGTGGTTGAGTACTCCGTCAACATAGATCCTATCGGTAGAAAGACACGATAAACCAAAGAAACCAATACAACTTAAAAGAACACCTGATTTTTGCTACGCTCACTTGACTCCGGCGGCGTTACACGCGGACACCATGCTCTGGAAGCCGGACTCGTCCCCACTGCGGCTTGTTACGATGTAGCTCACTGGCTGGTAGCGCTGCCACCATGGGTATGGCGGGTCGTTAGAGCCCAGCACTACGTGCTCTTGTGGTGGCGAGACCTGATGGAAAAGTTAGGTGAAACCGTCGACTGTAATATTCCCCTTGAATGAGTGTGAAATCGAATGTTCGTCTTAATGGGATAGTGGTTCACAGACTCTTCTGCACCCCCCCCCCCCCCCTCCATATGGGGGTAACCATATTGATTTAACGGTATCATATGGAATGAAATATGTGTATGGTATATTATGGTAAATATATAGCATGGAATATGGCATTTTATTATTTGACTGCTGAAAATGGGCCGAAATTCACGTCGTATTCGGAGAGCTGTCAAATGATCCCACAATATTGTCTGTATTCTGGGCTCCAGGCGGGTAATGATGTTTGGAGAGTTCTCGGTAATCCGAGAAATCGACAGACCGTGCCAGACAAAACGACCTGCTTAGTTCATTTCAAGTCTATGCCCAAACTGCTAGTGCAGTTTCTATTGAATATGGGTTTTTGAGATTTTGTGCGCATAACAAATTAAAGCTATAATCACTTTTAGAATTGGCAAAATGTATTTATTCTGCAGTAGTTTTGTTTTGTCTATAGAATGAGAAATTGTAAAAATTCAGGCCTGAAATCGTGTATTACGCGCCTAAATTGAGTTGCCAAATCAAGATTCAAAATCGGGTCAGTCAATTTCGCAACAAATTTGTCCACAAAGCGGCCCGCCTTGAGGGCGAGTTCTACACACAGTCTCATGACGTCATTGGTATTTGTCTGGATACTGTAGCAACCGGCAATGTAGGCAGGCCGATCATTCTCTATCCATTGTTTTCATGCACGATTAACGGCAATTTTCTAAGTATCTGTTGTCGAACTGTGCATTTTTCCTGTATATTCCCGACTATCTCGAGATGTACTTTCAAGTTTGCGTGACAAACAAGAATGCTAAATTTGGCTGATTTTAGCCAAAGATTCCAACTTTAATAACAAGCCAAAGTTCACAATACACCAGATTTCTGCCATTTTTTCACCATATCTTCATCGGTACCCAGTCATTTTGAAAAATTCAACAAATATTTGATAAGGAATTCAACACCTATAACACTCAACCATCATGGTATGATCTGGGGTGCCGTTTCAAGATATTCTTTCTGTTTGGGAAAAATATTACCTGGACGGCACAGTAACCCATGTCGGCGAGTGTCGGGCACCAGGCTTCAATGTCCGACCATTTCCACTCAAAGAGGTGGACCATCACATCCCTCCCTCCATCACACTGATACGTCCCGAAATACTGGGCCTGTGTGGCACCACAGGCCAGCAGGAGACACAGGGCTACCTTCCACATCTCAACTAGACCTTCTCCGACACCCTCAGAGGTGAAGTGTAGACAGGTATGGTCACACACGGTTATATAGAACGAATAAAACATTCACGGGAACTTGACAGCCGATAAGTTAATATTTTATCTGTGAATTCATGATGTTTTTATCGAACAAATACGGTCATATACTGTAAAATATATGACTCAATTATTAATTACCCGTCTGTTTTCTCCCTAAAAAGCAGGTTACTTTTTTATAACCTGTTTGCACTCTACATGTGATGTGAGCCACATTAGTAAAATATTTGCAAGTAATATTAACAAACTGTCTGGATGTGGATAAACGAGTATTATTATGCCTGAAATTTCGGATTTCATTGCTAACTCTGGGATGCTGAATAGGTAATGTGAAGTAATCACAAGTGGTGTTGTGACCTGACCCTGTTAGCTGTGTAACCTCAGGGTAAACTTAATGACCCCAGCTTGTGTTGTGACCTCAGGGTTTGATGATTCAATGTGGTGTTGTGTATGGTGTTCCAAAAGGGCCATCGCTCGTTGGCATTTCATATTGGGCTGTTGCACGATCATATTGAGATATTGTAGAATATATTCTCGACCCGTCGAATTATCATATCGCTATGTCAGATAATCGCTCTCTTGGGTGATGGGTTTGTCGGATATTTGAGACCTCAGGGTTTAGTTATTCAAGGTGGTGTTGTGACCTCGGGATTTAATGACCCAAGTAGGTTTTGTGACCTCGGCTTAGTGAACCCAGTTAGTGTTGTGACCACAGGGTTTGGTGACCCAAGGTGGTGTTGTGGCCTTAGGGTTTGGTGACCCAATGTGTTATTGTGATCTCAGGGTTTGATTACTTCAAGTGGTGTTGTGACCTCAGGCTTTAGTGACCCCAGGTGGTGTTGTGACCTCAGGGTTTGGTGACCCCAGGTGGTGTTGTGACCTCAGGGTTTGGTGACCCCAGGTGGTGTTGTGACCTCAGGGTTTGGTGACCCCAGGTGGTGTTGTGGTTTCTGGGTTTGGTGATCCCAGGGGGTGTTGTGACCTCAGGGTTTGGTGACCCCAGGTGGTTTTGTGACCTCAGGGTTTAGTGAACCCAGTTGGTGTTGTGACCTCAGGGTTTAGTGAACCCAGTTGGTGTTGTGACCTCAGGGTTTAGTGACCCCATGTAGTGTTGTGATCTCAGGGTTTGGTGACCCCAGGTGGTGTTGTGACCTCAGGGTTTGGTGACCCCAGGTGGTTTTGTGACCTCAGGGTTTAGTGAACCCAGTTGGTGTTGTGACCTCAGGGTTTAGTGAACCCAGTTGGTGTTGTGACCTCAGGGTTTAGTGACCCCATGTAGTGTTGTGATCTCAGGGTTTGGTGACCCCAGGTGGTGTTGTGACCTCAGGGTTTGGTGACCCCAGGTGGTGTTGTGACCTCAGGGTTTAACCTTTTCGCTACTGACCCACCCCTCAGCCTCCTTACTGAGCCAATTCATGTATGAATTGATAGGATTTCTATACGTTTTATTTTTTTATTCAAAGAAGTTTCAGAATAATTATGTGTGGAAATAAAGTCATATTATAGTGTGCTATTTCTATATAGTATACTTTTCAACCCCGCTTAGTCGGTCTAGGGACCAAACTAGGGACCAAAAATATAGGGAAGAAACAGATGACTATTTCCATTTTCCTTATCATACAGCCATATTCGAATTTGTAATGAAATATAATCCAATACGTTTTACTTGAGTACTTGTAGTCTTCTATATGTGTGACGAAGTGGATATCGTGGGTTTTGATAGTGTTTATAGCATGTCAATATCTTGATTAGTTATGGAGATATTAAAGTTTTAGTGAAAATTGTCTGTAGTCCGATCCATTGTAATCGGTACTTGTGACGTCACAAGGCTAATGACAGGTTAATTATTCAATTAACTAAACAGTCAATTAAGCTTCTAAATTTCAATCGGTGACAATATGTATGTGCTAGTTTAGCGTGTAGGTACATTCTCGGGCATATATAACATTAAATACAATGAGTGGACAGTTACCTTTACATCTATTGGTTGCCAAAGTTATGGTTACGCAGCGTAACCATCAGTACAGCAGGAGGGGTGTGGTATGGTTACGCAGCGTAACCATGAGTAGTGAAAAGGTTAATGAACCCAGTTGGTGTTGTGACCTCAGGGTTTAGTGAACCCAGTTGGTGTTGTGACCTCAGGGTTTAGTGACCCCATGTAGTGTTGTGATGTCAGGGTTCAGTGCCCCAGGTGGTGTTGTGACCTCAGGCTTTGGTGACCCCATGTGGTGTTGTGACCTTAGGGTGTGATGACTTCATGTGGTGTTGTGACCTTAGGGTTGGTGACCCCATGTTGTGTTGTGACTTCAGGGTTTGGTGACTTCATGTGGTGTTGTGACCTTAGGGTTTGGTGACTTCATGTGGTGTTGTGACCTCAGGGTTTGGTGACCCCAGGTGGTGTCGTGACTTCAGGGTTTAATGAACCCAGTTGGTGTTGTGACCTCAGGGTTTGGTGACCCTAGGTGGTGTTGTGACCTCAGGGTTTGGTGACCCCAGGTGGTGTTGTGACCTCAGGGTTTAATGACCCCAGGTGGTGTTGTGACCTCAGGGTTAAGTGAACCCAGTTGGTGTTGTGACTTCAGGGTTTAGTGAACCCAGTTGGTGTTGTGACCTCAGGGTTCAGTGAACCCAGTTTGTGTTGTGACCTCAGGGTTCGGTGACCCCAGGTGGTGTTGTGACCTCAGGGTTTGGTGACCCCAGGTGGTTTCGTGACCTCAGGGTTTAGTGAACCCAGTTGGTGTTGTGACCTCAGGGTTTAGTGACCCCAGGTGGTGTTGTGGTTTCTGGGTTTGGTTACCCCAGGTTGTGTTGTGCCATCAGGGTTTGGTGATCCCAGGGGGTGTTGTGACCTCAGGGTTTGGTGACCCCAGATGGTTTTGTGACCTCAGGGTTTAGTGAACCCAGTTGGTGTTGTGACCTCAGGGTTTAGTGAACCCAGTTGGTGTTGTGACCTCAGGGTTTAGTGACCCCATGTAGTGTTGTGACCTCAGGGTTTGGTGACCCCAGGTGGTTTTGTGACCTCAGGGTTTAGTGAACCCAGTTGGTGTTGTGACCTCAGGGTTTAGTGACCCCATGTAGTGTTGTGATCTCAGGGTTTAGTGACCCCAGTTGGTGTTGTGACCTCAGGGTTTAGTGAACCCAGTTGGTGTTGTGACCTCAGGGTTTAATGAACCCAGTTGGTGTTGTGACCTCAGGGTTTAGTGACCCCATGTAGTGTTGTGATGTCAGGGTTCAGTGCCCCAGGTGGTGTTGTGACCTCAGGCTTTGGTGACCCCATGTGGTGTTGTGACCTTAGGGTGTGATGACTTCATGTGGTGTTGTGACCTTAGGGTTGGTGACCCCATGTTGTGTTGTGACTTCAGGGTTTGGTGACTTCATGTGGTGTTGTGAGCTTAGGGTTTGGTGACTTCATGGGGTGTTGTGACCTTAGGGTTTGGTGACCCCAGGTGGTTTTGTGGCCTCAGCGTTTTGTGAAATTAGTTGGTGTTGTGTCCTCAGGGTTTGACGATGTCATGTGGTGTTGTGACCTTAGGGTTTGGTGACCCCAGGTGGTGTTGTGACCTTAGGGTTTGGTGACCCCAGGTGGTGTTGTGACCTCAGGGTTTGGTGACCCCAGGTGGTGTTGTGACCTTAGGGTTTGGTGACCCCAGGTGGTGTTGTGACCTCAGGGTTTGGTGACTCCGTGTGTTGTTGCGACCTTAGGGTTTGGTGACCCCATGTTGTGTTGTGACTTCAGGGTTTGATGACTTCATGTGGTGTTGTCATCTCAGGATGAAGTAGGGACTTCGGGTATTGTTGAGACCCCAGGATTCGACAGCTCTATCACGAAGACCGAATGTAAGAAATTTAGATTTATACCACTCGACAAGAAGACAACTTAGTAGAATACGTGTACATGCTACATTGAGCATCAACACCAATTACTGTATTTCACACAGACTCAAAAAGTGTACATTACCTCGGGGTTTGGTGGAGTGAGACGATGGATTGAGACAAGGGTTTGACTTTAGGTGTTTAGATGACTTTTGAGAGAGATTTTTACCACGTATGGGAAAATTAAGGGGAAAAAATATTGCCATCGGTATATCAAAAATGATTTGTGTAGGAATAACCAAGTGTTCGAAAGAATCAAACATCTCAACCTTTCATGCTTTGTAAACTATTGCATGTAAATCAGTTCTGAAGTTATCTTTGTTTGAAGCAACTAACAACTAAAATGTCAATTTCTTAATTTTGTGTAAGGTTGACAGTTCAGAGTCATATATATGTAAGAACATATAGGACCTTGAAATTGACGTAAAATGATCTTACATACACTCCCTCAAGGACATGTTCACCCTCACCCAGAATTGTATATTGGCCCATGGACAGTGAATACCTGGATATACATGTATATGGTGGATCTTTTGGTGATATTGACCTCAAGTGACCACGAATGCTCGAACTCATTTGTAAACATGTCTAAATCAGTGTGTGTGCAAGTTGGCCATTGTAGGCATATAGCTTTGGTTTGTATAAGGAGCACACGTGAACATGTGCACATTCTACTTACACCACCTCGAACTTGACTTCAAATGGCATGAATTAAGATGCGATTGTACACATTCACCGGTAAGCTACGAGACCCTTGGCCCTATGTGTTTGTTCCGGTTTGATGTTGGTTTGCTAATTTTGTTAGGAGTGGAGCCTACATGTTTTCACCTTCAACTAAATGTACCTGTCAAAGCCGACCTTGACTTCTGGTGATCACAGTGGTCAATCGCTATACATCATAGGCTGAGGTAGGTAACGTAGGTGAACATGTGATTAGACCTTACTCTGATATGCAAATGACATTGTTGCCACGCTTTCTATGGTTCATTTCATGATGTCATGACGGAATAATAAACCATCGCAAGCGTGGCAAGCAAACGCAAATGTGGATCTTAAAAGATTTTAACACCAAAATACCAATATGCTTGGTTCCGAATGACCAGTTACAGTGCAAAAAGACAATAAAGACAATAACAATGTTTATTTCAATTGTATTGTAGATGGTCACGAAAGCAAATACCCAGCGTTATATCCAGCGACAATATCGCTAGGAGTATGTCAGTGGTTCATAACATACTAGTACTTTCCTCGATATTCAGCAATAATCACACTATGATGTTGTCAGCCCAAGCAAAGCACGGGGAATATCGATTTCTATAACGGAAAGCCACTGTTGGGGCTGTTTATACGTGAACGTATGCAACTATTTGGGAATATTCAAATATATTTACAGTTGGGAATGTAACATTGGATTGATGTGTTTAGTAATAAATTATAACAGGGCAAGTGATGTGAAAAAGGTCAAGACTATTTGTGAAAATATTACATACTGTAGAATACATTATGTTTCGGAATACCAAAAGCTGATGATAAGCCACTGGCGATATGTTAATTTGTACACAAAAATGCAAAACCCTACGAATCGATAGCTATTATAGTAATACAATGTAATGTTACTTTGTGTAGGCATATATCTGATGAGCCTAGGACTAAAAATTAGTGCAAGGGCTAAGATAGGTTACCGGACAATATATAATAGCTATTTTGTTCCGTGAAAATAAGGTCACTGGTCAAATTCAAAATCACGAGAGTATTAAACATACCAGTATATGATATACCAGTATACCAGTATATGATATGATATGATGAGCTCACAATTGATTATTAAGCTGTAAATTCAATAATAAGAGAGATATTAGTCATTATGTCCTGTGACCTTGAAAATGAAATCAAAAGTCAAATTAAAGGTCATTAGAATATTCAGCACATATCATTTGCTGTATGAACAAAATTGAAACTTAAGTTGCAAAATTGATAATAAACAAGATATTAGCTATTTTGTCCTGTGAGACCTTGAAAATGAGGTCAAAGGTCAAATTCAAGGTCATGACAATATTCAGAATATGAGCCATTTATTAGCCATTTTGTGCTCTTGACCTTGAAAATGAGGTCGGAGGTCAATTCAAAGTCACGAGAATATTCAGCATATACCATGTCCACAATTGATTCCTAAGCTGTAAAATAAAAAATAAATGAGATATTAGCCATTTTGTCATGTGACCTTGAAAATGAAGTCGAAGGTCAAATTCAAGGTCATGACAATAATCTGCACATATCATTTCCTATATCTTCATAATTGATTCCTAAGTTGTAAAGTCGATAACAAGCGATATAATTGGCATTTTATCCTGTGACCTTGAAAATGAGGTCAAAGGTCAAATTGAAGTCATCAGAATATTCAGCATATATCATTTCCTATATGTCCACAATTGATTCCTAAGCTGTAAAGTCGATAATAAGCAATTTTGTGCTCTGACTGAGTTAAGAGGTCAAATTCAATGTCACGAGAATATTCAACATATATATCATTCCCTATATGTCCACAATTGATTTCTAGTCTCTAATCTCAATATTAAGTGAGATATTAGGCATAATGGGTCCCATTATAAAGCATAGGAGAATTTAAGGATTTACTGCGGATAACAAACCAAACACTGTAGTGAGCCGCTCTCCCATTCATTTGTAATGTAAACATAAAGGTAACAAAATCAGCAAGACTACCCAACCCTTCTTCTTGAAAGGTCGCTTGTTATCGACTATACAAAGATATGTATAGCTATGGATGATGAACCGAGACATGGTTTCTAAAAAGTATCACAGCGATTGTACAAATTGATGATTATAGATATCAATTTTACACGCGTCAGTAAACAACGCGTCGTATCTTCAGCGTTACAAACAAGCTGTTGTTGGTATGTACGTTTTGTTGTGTGATCATCCAATAATAGATGCTCATACGACTTGAATTTCTGCGAGAGGAATACAATAGGCGGATTTGGTGCACCCGAGCGCAACTCACCAGTGAGTTTTACTAGCATTACTAGTTGTCCGCAGTAAAAAATAATCCTGCCGTTGGGCATGTTTTGAGTGTACCATGTCTTTTGAGAAATAAGTCACAAACTGACATTTGAAAACGACAATTATCAGACAATTAATAATATTTAGTCAAGAACCAAATCTCGGTTGGTGATCCTTGATGGCTATAGGTCGCCAAAGTAAATTAGGGTGTCAAATGGATATAAAGGTTTTGTTACCTTTATATTTACATATAAGTGAATGGAGAACTGGCGCGTTCCAGATTCTGGATTTTACATGCAGTTCGTCTTTAACATGGGAAAGTCGCATTTGGGACCCGTCGAGACTGGCCGCCACACGCAGACCGACGATCCAGGGGCAACGAAACTTATACACATCACAGCGGTACACAGGGGAATCTTTTGAAATAAAAATTTCAAAACTGTCTGAACAGTTTTTGAGAAAATGGCCGCCAAAGTCAGAAATTGGTCGTTTTTCGTCGAAAATGGCCGCCACTTTGAAGAAAACGCGAAAATAAAAAAACTAAAAAATACCCCCTTTTTGAATTATTTTGAGGCATTTTTGTGCGAAATTTCAGAAATATTCATCCGTAAACTTTAAAGATAAAAATGTGGACGGCCGACGACAACGGACGCAACGCCATGCCAATAGGTTATCGGACCATAGGTCTGGTAACCTGAAAAATCATACGAAAGTAGACCTTTCAGCAGTCTTGTAATATGTGTGTATGTGATAATGCCCTGTCAGCTGTTCAAAATAAGACTAGATTTGAAATGATTTGTTATATTCTAGCTACATGTGGATGTTGCCTTCATAATGCAACTATCACTTGACCTCTTGGAACATCTCAAGATCATAAAAGTCGTATGCAACAAGTATGTTGTGCTGGCTCGAACAATTTTTGACCAGTAAATGTACATTACTTAATCACCAAACAGGTGAACTATTTGATCCAAGTGTGTGTTGCGGTCGAGGCGGAGGAGGCGGAGGACTACACGTGCTCCGTCGCTTTGGTAACGATGGAGGGATATCGACAGCACTACTTTTGGGTGGCGACGTTCGCTCCAGGACACTTGGTGGCAACGGGGGCAGCTTGCTAAATTTTTTCTTGGGGTTGTTTGGTGACGATCCTGGAGAAAAACGGATGATTGAACAATGTAGTGTTGAGCAGTGTTGTAAGTATTTACAGCAGGATAGGTGAAAAGAAGAAATATAAATACATACTGGACGGCGTCTTTATTGAATCAACACTTGATCTCTGTTTTTCTGAGGATGATACTGAATTCTTTTGTCCTTCATCAACAAGTTGCAAGTATGAATGCTTCTTTCCTGCAACGAATAACATACACTGATCTTCAGAAACACTGGTCAGTGATAGTCACGTATAGTCAGTCACAGTCATGCACATATATATGACGGCACAGCCTCACAAGGGCTCACTCCACCTGAACTACTGCTGGGTTTTCTGTCCCTGCTCGGTATCTGCGGTGGGCTGTCGGCCATGTCCGGAATGTCCGGGGGTGCGACATCTGGGACGTCGTCAGGGAGCTCTGGAACTGAGATGGTCGGGACATCTAGCGACAATCGCTTGCAGTCTCTGGCTGGACTGGCCATTACAGAGAGTGACGTCTCTGGCTCGATGACGTCATCATCGTCATTGGGACATCGAATGGGTATATCGAGGGAATAGGTTTTTCTGACAGCAGTTTGTGCAGTTCTGGTGGGGGTATTGGTGTTGCTATGAAGATGGGCCGCGGACCGGACTTTGATGGTCCGTGACGACTGCGGAATGACGTCAGGGGGCGTGTCGGATCGGCCGCTAGACGGCGCTCTCGGCATCAAGTGTGGCGGCGAACAACGACTCAGTAAATCTGGCGATGACGGAGCTCGAGCTGAAGTTCAATTCACAACGGTTGAGTAGACAGTTTCAACATCAAGATTGAAGATCTGGTTACATGTACTTGTACAAGTGGACTGACCGATGGGTTTGACCCTGAGACGTTCGAGTTCCTCGTCTCCCGTGGACTGTTTACTGGCCTGCCTTGACATCGTGTCCTTGACCTTCTGGATGATCTCCCGCCCATAGTTCGACTTGAACAGGTACTGTCCGGCGTGCTTCCCACACATGCTTCACAAAAACAGGGTGTCAACAGCATAACGTAACCGATACAGTGTAATATTCTAAATGCATCGCTTCTAAAAGCAACGCTTGTAGGTCTACATGTAGGCATACCTGCTGGCCTCGAGGGTGACGAGGTTGGAGCCGTCCGTAGTGTCCTCTGTCTTGAGTTTGATGATATGTGATAGGGGCCAGGTGATGACCTCACCCAGTGTACCGGGGCGCTGGAGGAATATCTCGTCCCGCAGCACGATCATGTAGTAGTCGCCCTCCAGTCCCACACGGTCCGAGTCCGGGGTCCTCTCCACCGTCACCAGGCAGTTCGAGCAGGCTACATCGGGCAAACACAGTTCTGTTACTTCTTGTTTATATCGTGGATATAATTAATCTGGTTTCATCATAAGTGATATTGCAGGGCATGTCTTAGGGAAAATAGTACAAATTCTTCCTATTAATACATATTTACATGTACAATGTAGATCAATATTGGTGGTAGCCTACATATATATCTTCTTAGTGCTAAAAGTTTGCCGACTTATAATATTTATAGAAAAACGAAACTGAGCTATAGCATATTGTATTTATTTATTCTTCCTTCGGGGATCGACAACTGAACTACCTCTATATATATGTAGCTTCATACGCACCGGCGGCTGTGCTTGGTAACTTGAGTAACCTGGTGGAATTTTTGGAAGTTTCTTTAGGTTCCGAGATCTTTGGGCCGGTGGCTACGCTGCTGGAGGAGACGACGAGCTCGAGGCTGCTGTGTAGCTGCTGGGCCGAGCTCCAGCTGGTCAGACGCGAGGGACACGAGGGCCGCCTGGGGGAGCTGTCCCCGTCACCCCGACATCCGGGCTCTAGGAATGCGGAGTGTCCGCCGGTGTGGTTGGACCTGACCTTGTCCGATAGCACCTACATGTATGGACGTTTACATGTATTACTATCTGTCTAAGAATAAACTAGGCCTACTTTGACCCCTCACCGGAGTCATACATTGACCGTACTCAAAAGAGTCTTGAATGCATCTGTTTTCATATGAAATGATGATACAGCAGCTATTATTACAGCCGTGGATAGTATCTAATCCAAGGCATGCAAGTGGCTAGTTTCGAGCTGGGCGCACCTGTATGGCGACCATCCACTCCTTGAGGTCGTACTCGGACTCGGCGCCCAGGACGAGAGGGCCATGGCCGGAGCGGGAGATTGTGAAGGCGTGCGGGTAGCTGCGGGACTCGCTGTACTCCGTGACGTGGGCGACGCTGTGCAGGTCCACACAGAGACAGTCGTCCTGGGCGGGCGGGCGGTCCTCGTGCCACGACGACTCACTGTTGTAGATCTCTAGTCGGGCAGAACCTCGCTGATATGACTGGTCGCGCAACACGAAAAACCGCTTCTGCCAGGTCTGTTTCGAGAGAATAAATCGCGAAAAGATTATCTCTCTCTGATAGCACACTTGTCTACATTATTTTGTTTCACGTGGCGAGAAAAACGCCTGCAAAAATCCCAATATATTTGTTTTCTGTTGTTTAGTTCGTTTTGGCATAGGATTTATGTGCAAACAAAATATCTCTCTATTTGTTATGTTTATTGTTGCATGCGCGTGGTTGAATGGTATTTGTCCCACTCCATGTTTGTTTCTCCCATCATCGTGGAGATAAAATGTTGTTGATGTGAGGAATAAACAGTGGATGGACAATCCTAATGAGCACAATAAACTATGAGTGTTTTGAATCAATATTCGGTTAATTACAACTGACAGAGAGCACAATCTTCCAGGAGTTTACTGACCTCGCCAAACTCTATGTACTCGTGTATTTGTGGAGTGTACTATTGACATACAACCCGCACTTGAGTCTCGGTGCAAACTAACAGAGGCTACTGTCCAGTCTGTTGTTGTCTACAAGTAGGCTACTATATGTACATGTAGGTACTAGTCTCTACGACGTTCGAAAAACGTTCTAAAGTTTTTGTAGTGCGAACAGTCAAAGAAACAATAAAATCTTACACACACACGAATCAATGTACATTAAAGACCTATATACTTATAAATAAATGTAATGAATGTTTCTCTTATATACCAGAATCTTTTGCCCCGTTAAAGAAAAACATTTAATGTGGATCACGCAATAGCATATAAGCTAATCAAGTGGTTGGAAACGTGATTGTAAATGTATCGCGACTTTGACATCAGCATGGAATTAATTTCGAAAATGATCTCACATTCTTGTCACCTCTGCATGAACGTCAATCCTAACTTTCCAACACGCGATGATTCTTGTTTTATTTACTATAATATATGCATGTGGCGCAAAAAATAACCTGAACAAACACAAACTGGAAGCATATGGAAGTCACGAGAAAGTCGATTACATGATTGCATCATGAAATGCATGTCATACATAAAACATTTTAGAAACACATGATGCCTCTTTTTTCCTTCTTTTTCCAGCCACACTCCGGGCGCCAGTCGGCTGTGGTCGCCAGAGAGACACCGTCATTCGGCACCACTCGTCATTGTGCGTGCCCTTTGATTTATCATCGGATTACGACAGTTGGGAGTATGTCGAACAAAAATTATTTCCCAGTAATCATTATTTCTTTCTTATCAGAAGTTTCATAACCTTTTATAGTTCCTCGTGTGTGTGTGTGTGTGTTTTTCAATGTTACATGTATTACAAACTACTGTATTCATGTGTCTGCTTGGGTGTACATGTGTCGAACAGTAAAAACACGTTTGGAGGCTAGCCAAGGGGTGGGCTAACTCACGAACATGGTCAATCTGGTGTCGAGGCATTTAGACCAAGTTAATGACCATAAAAATCAATTACCTCCCGGATAACAATGGGCCTTGGGAATTAAAGGATGTTATGACTAGTTAATTTGCCCGTAATAAGTACACGTTCATGTAATAACGACCAGTTCACTGTGAATCAGCGATATAACGCACATTTAATGGAAGATACGCGTCAGAATGACGAATAATGGTGTCGGCAATTTTAGCTGTCAGATTTGAAGACCAAGTAGGCTGTAGGCTATATAAGTTGATGTTTGCTAAAACAAAACATAAATCGATAATAAATTTAAAGACATCATGAATGTCGAGACATCGCAATTCATGATCCAATTGTTCCGATCTAGCACTTTCAAGTATGTTTCCAGAGATAAGATTAGCTGGATTAATTGACCGAAGCGCCAAATGGTTGATTAATACCTTTACGAAATCCATGATAGGAATGCAGGCAAACCTCTTAATATATAGGATTTCAACTGCCCCACTGGCTGCTTTAGTCACGATTTCAGTACAGTTCGCGTCAATCTAAATTGGCTAATACATTTAATTGTATTCAGTGGTTATAGATATATGGAGTCATCAAATGATTTAGGCCAAACTGTTTCTGACGCAGTTGCACTTAGTTTTGTGAGCACTCAGAACACACCCATGTTTCTATCAGCAGAGTTGCCCCGGCACTGAAAAACAAATCAAAGATTCTACATGTGCAATATCCGTAGTTTTCCATCTACGTTTACAATCTCTTTCCATAAGATTCTGTGGAGTTATTCCCGATGATCGCACGCCGCGAACTTGTGTTTTTTTGTGGCAAACAAAGGCACTAATATTTACGAAAACAAAACCCACAAAACCCAATAATTCTTTTTTCAACAGACAGTGAAAAATCTTTGACAATTGCATTGACCTTTGCCTTCGTTTCTAGAGAATACCGTAGAGTGAGAAAAATATTATGTAGTGTAAAAACTGGAGAGATCCACAAGTGAGTGATCCATGGCGAGCTATATACTGTGTACCTGTGGTCGAGAAACCGCCTAGCTGCTTCTCCGATATATTGCGTTCCGGAACAAATAACACGACTGCGGGAATACAGTTCAGAGGTATTGGAAACTACAGCTCGGGATACGTGGCTCGAGGAGGAACGAGATTCCACATCTGTCCGAAACTGACAGACGTAACAACCTCTCAATGTTTATTTATCATTTAGCTCGATATATCTGTGTGTAGGGTAGCCTATAGATAAATATGATATAGCGTCATTTATTACGCAAAAGTGTATCTAATGATACGATCTGATGAAAAGGTGAATCATTATGTAAATACCACCAATACAAATTGGTCTACAGTACATGTTAATATGAGTATAATGCTAGCAATAATAAATAATTCGAGTTTGAAAGTGTATACAAAAGCATCACCATCAATGCCATGTACATGTAGCTTTTTGACTATCTGTGAAAATAAGAACAAGTGGAACATGTGGGAACATCCCAAGCCGTCGTTCCGGGGACATCCAGTGAAGTACATGTAAAGTGTGATACATGACACCACTTTTAATAGTAATGGCATCGTACATTGTACGCGTGTACATGTAGCTTGTAGAAGACTTTTCTGGATCTTCTGAAGTGTTTACTTTTTAGTGTATATGAGCACACGCAAACGTTGAATTTTTGTAGTTCTCAGACATACAGTGTACATTGCTTTTGAGGACCCACGCGTACAATGTTTATCTGCGACGCTGTTTCCGAGGTCTCAAATTTCTGTTCCAGTTCTACAGAACTGATGCCGTGAAACCACAGAGCACAGTACAACGTCGTGTTTACAAGCAAAGTGTGGCATGTGGTGGCACTTTGTACTTTATGAACGAGGAACCAGTATTTAAACGTGTAGGCAATTTCCTCCCTTTACCACCAATAAATAGCAATTAGCAAGCTCCATGAGCAGTCTCTTATGATTAATTATATCATTGAAATTCAACATGACGTCAATTTTCAAAAATACGGCATATATATAGCTGCATGCTGGCTGCATTACGTACAACAGTAACAATTATCAACAATTCCAGTTTATTGACCTTGCAATTTGTGCCCTTCCTGCTACATTTATGGCCAATCACTTGTTATATAATATCCCGAATACCAGTGCTGACCTTCAAGCGTATCTTGACGGAGCCGGTTGTCGGCGGTCTCTTGATGTGCATGTATCCTGTCTTGACGATGTCACAGACGTTGAAGATTCGACAAGTGGGCAGGTTGGTGGACTGACCGCCCGCGCTGACTCCACTGCCAGTGCTACAGGTGCTCGCACAACTGTTACTGCGCTCTCGGTTGCCCCCATTACAGCTACTGCTGCTACTAGACGTCCTCATGTCACAGCTGTCTTTCCACACATCTACATCCACTCCCAAATCCTCGGGAAGTTGTATTGTGGATTTAACTCCGAATGTCAAGTTATATAACTCGCTTGAACTTAGCTATAAAGTTTTCGCCACAGTACTCCGCGCTTGCTATATCATATATCCGTACTGCACAGGAGCTGGCATAAACTGTGTGAACTCTCTCTCTCTCTCTCTCTCTCTCTCTCTCTGATGTGTATAAATCTACCCACTCAGCATCCAAGGCCTGCGTCAGCAGTCAGTTGCCAGTTACACACAGCTAGTGAGCCTAGAGACGGACCACCCCACACAGGCAACGCTATCCTTCAAACTGCGTGCCTCTGTCATGTGTGCAATACGCCTCCAAAGTTTGCACAGAAGTCTATAGTGTTCACTCTACATGATTTCCATGTTCTAGAAGACGAGACAAAAATAATTGATGTTGATATAATAATTGATCAAAAAATATTCTGCTTTGTGGTCATATCCGCTCGTTGTCAAAAATTACCCGGTAGTTAACTAGTCAATCTAATATATATTAATATACCATGAACATGTGCGTTTATGGATGTACATGTATGTATGTAACGTTACCATTACAATGCATATATAGCTTTCTACACACAATATTTATTGTGTTGTGCAGTATCACTGCATAAATCACGTATGTTAGTTACTTCATGTGGCCTGTTTTTTCGTTAAGCATAGAACATGACATCAAGAGATGTTGCACAATCCAAGCAAAACCCAACACTTTCGCAAAATATTTCGATATTCAATCTGCTGCATGGTATCCACAGTATTACAGCTTCAATTCCATGTCAACATTACATGTCTCCATCATCTTATTTTTATATGAAGTAATCTGAGTATTAAATGACATTTGTGCCTAAAATAATTTGTATACAAGTGCTATAGTTCCGGTTACATTTGCAGTGATAGCAAAGATCCTGCGTGTGTAGAGGGTGTTTGGTAATGGTAAAAAGCTAGTGACATTTGCATGTGCAAATTAAGAATGATTATGTTTTCATAATACAACGAGTGTGTGCTTATCATAGGCATATATAGCTACATGTATGCACACGTGAACATTGTCTTAATTAGGGTCATTATTCGAACTGGAACCCGCGTTATATTTGGGGTGCTTTTAGGTTTATCATGTGTTTAATGAGTGCATGACGATGTTAAATCACTGATTTTGTATCGCAACAGTCGCGGCGATCTGGGAGTGACATATATGTGTCACCGTGTTTGACGTGGGTAAAATTGCGACACTCTATATTTATCACATGCATATCAATTGACAATATGTTCACAACTGAGAAAAAAATAAAATCTTTACACATTGAAGATGTATATGGAAAGTAGCATTGAGTAAATTCCATCTGCATGATATATGGAGGAACACATCACACGTAGATTTAGCTGAAAAGCACGTGAGGAATCTGGGCTTGTTTTCAGTAGAATATCACTTTCAGAGGTAACAGATATCGATATCTTGCACCCGTTACTAGAAACCGTGTTTGTTTGTTGATCTGAGATCGATATTTCACTGATTCCGGAGTTTCTGGGAACTGCTAGAACACTGGCCCAGTGGGAATATATATATATAACATACACATTTCCATATTTAGAGAACAATGTTGCCATTTGGCGGATTCGGCTTGGAATTTTTTTTGTCTGCAAAAGTACTGTATACACCTGTATTATGTTCCAATTGGGCAATTGAACATAAATGTAACGTAAATTATGTATGGTTATTTTTAGGCATATCTCCAGACGGTCGGGCGTTTGCGGTATAAATCGATTAAGGAATTATCAGCATAGCACCAACCGTTCTGCGAAATTGTCGTGTTGTTCAGGTGAAAATTGAATTTTTTTGTGGAATGAAATTTGACCTGTTCCTTAAATAGTTCCGAAGTTATATAAATAGTCCCGATATGTTTTACGAGGTATGTTTATAACGAGATAATGGCTATATCGAGTTGGATCACAATTGGCTCGAAACTTCGTCTCAAGCCTGTGAACTGTAAAAAGTTGTTCATGTTGTTCATTACTTCTCACTGTCTGTCTCCAACTACATGTCTGAGCTTGTTCATTATGACATTACATCTTGTTTATACGGGGAAATGCGTCGATCTACCATCCATGTATGTCTATACCAGAACCGAAAACCATACTATTTCGAGGTCCATGTATCACGTTACATAGGTCCAGATGTTGGACGTCTCATGTTCAGTAGTGCCTTTTCACATGTTTATATGTCGGCCTCCAGCCTAGTTTGTCAAATGTTCAAACATTTGTCAAATTGTTTGAAGACGGACCAATTGGGTAATCAGTGCATTTTGTGTATTTTGGGGCCTTTTGGCCCTACCAATTGATTCAAGCCGAACCAACTACGTCAATAGAATGACTGGCCTGAAATGAATTATAAGTTATCAAACATATTTCGAGAAAAGTAGAAACATTTAGAAAGTTCGCTGACGATTAAATGAGAATAACGGCCAAGTCAGGGAAAGCAATTAAAAAAACAAACGCCCAAGATATGAAGCCAAGATTGGTTAAATTTATAGGAATATTCGAACTCATTTGGCTAATGAAATCATTTGTCGTTAGGACAAACAACGAAGTACGGATATGGACCGACAAACTAAAAAATAATTAATGTGCACAAGTTATTTCATAATCTGTGCAAGTCATTTCATTATCTGTAATATTCCATAATAATAGTCATACCAATTATATATATTTTTTCTGGTATACACATAATCTTTGGCACCAATCATATTCCTTCCCAATTAACTTATAAAATCAGTAATATTACCCTTTCGACATAAAAATTATCCCAAAAGGGCTAAGGAAAGGTTACCGGGAAAATTTTTGGTTTTAAACCATACCTTTTTCATCAAATTGCCGTATTGACCTTTCAAAGGTCATTGAAGGTCAAATTTAAGGTCACCATTGATACTGTAATTTTTCCATTTGATACTGCCAATATTTAAGCCCTATCTTACTTTACTCCATAAAGCTCTCATTATGAAGGAAAATGAGTTCAGATGTCAAATTCAAGGTCATAACAATATTCGTCATATATTAATTTCACAATTGATTCCTAAGCCATAAAGTCGATAACAAACGAAACATTAGCCATTTTGTGCTCCGACCTTGAAAATAAGGTCAAATGTCAAGTTCAAGGTCATGATAATATTCAGCTTATAGCATTTCCTATATATGTACACAATCTATTCTAAAAATGTAGAGTCGATAATAAGCAAGATGTTAGTCATTTTGTGCCCTGAACTTGAAAATAAGGTCAAAGATCAAGTTCAAGGTCATGACAATTATCAGCATATATCATTTCCTATATGTTCACAATTAATTCCCATGCTGTAAAGTTGCAAATAAGCGAGATATTGGCCATTCTGAGCCTTGACCTTGAAAATAATTTCAAGGTCAAATTCAAGGTCATGACAATATTCAGCACATATCATTTCCTATATGTGCACAATTGATTCCTAAGCCTTAAAGTCGATAATAATAGATATTGGCCATTTTGTGCTCTGTCTTTCAAAATTGATATCAAGGGTCAAAATCAAGGTCATCAAAATATTCGGTATGCATCATTTCTTGTTCACAAGATGTTCACAATTTATTCTCAAGTTGTAATGTCGATATTAGGGGGAATTATCCATTTTGTGCTCTAACCTTGAAAATAAGGTTAAAGGTCAAGTTCAAAGTCATGAAAATATTCAGCATATAGCATTTCCTATCCGTGCACAATTGATTCCTAATCTGTAAAGTCGACAATATGGGAGATTTTACCCATTTTGTGCTTTGATCTTGAAAATGAGGTCCAAGATCAAGTTCAAGGTCATGAGAATATTCAGCATATATGATTTCTTATATGTACACAATTGATTCCTAAGCTGTACAGTTGATAATAAGCGAGATATCAGCCATTCTGTGCTGTGGCCTTGAAAATACGGTCAAAGGTCAAGTTCAAGGTCATGAGAAAATTCGGCATATATCATTTCCTGTATGTCCACAATTAATTCCTGATCTCTAAACTAAATATTGAGTGAGATATTAGGAATCATGTGTCCCATTATAAAGCATAGGGGAGTTTAACATGGGAAAGTGCTATTTGGGACCCGTCGAAAAAATCAAAAATGGCCGCCTCACGAAGACCGGCGATTGAAAGGCAATGAAACTTATACACGTCACAGAGGTATAGGAAGGAAATCCTTTGAAACAAAAATTTCAAATCTGATTGGACAGTTTCTGAAAAAATGGTCCTTGAACGCCAACGTCCAAAATTGACAGTTTTTCGACAAAAATGTGCGCCATTTTGGGAAAATCCGAAAAAAAAATATAGCTCCCTCTTAAAATATTTTTAGGCATTTTTGTGCAAAATTTCTCAAAGAATCGCCCGTAGCTTTAAAGATAAAAATGTAGACGGATGACGACGGACGATGGACGACGACGGACGACAGATGACGGACGCAACGCCACGGCAATAAGTTATCGGAACAAAGGTACGGTAACCTAAAAAGTAGCCCATGGTCCAAGATAGGTTACCGGACAATTTTGGATTTAAGTGTGGCAGGTGACATACAATCTCGAGATTTTCCAATTAAGGTTATCTCTATGAACTTCAATTTCACCATTAGGTATGCTGCATAGGACTGTCGATATTTTCATAATACAAACGTAAGGTTTATCTTCAAAACTGTTGTCTCCATTGACCAAATTATACACCTTCATGTAGTCATGACATTGACTTTGAGCACTCAAGGTCATCGGAGGCCAACTCCAAGGTCACCAAAAAATCCAAAGATGTGCCAGACATGGTCCAAAAGATGTGCCACATATGACTTCATATATGCTCATAATACAAACATGAGCTCTACATGTAATTTGTCTATAGAGGCCAAATTGAACATTTTAGGCCAGACTTGAACTTGAAATTTAGCCTTCAAGGTCGTGGGGTTGAACTTCAAGGTGATCAAAAGATGTGCCATATATGACTTCCTATATGCTTATAATAAAAACTTAAGCTCTATCTACAAGCGTTATGTTTGTAGACACCAATTTATACATTTACGGTCTCGGTAACCTTGAAACTTAGCCTTCAAGGTCGTCTGAGGTTAACCTGATTGTGACCAAACGATGCGTCATATATGATTTCTCGTATACTCAAAACACAAACATAAAGCCTAGCTACAAGTATTTTGTTTGTTTGCAGAGGCAAAACTACACAATTCAGCACACTGCGATCTTGAGATTCAGTCTTCAAGGTTGTCTGAGGCCAATCTCGTAGTCATCAAAAGGTGCGCCATATATGACTTCCTATGTGCTCATAATACAAATTCTATGCCTACGTGTTTGAATATCGGGTCTTTTGGGCCTTCCGAGCCCACATATCGAGCCTGTTCAACAATTCGAGGCATTCCATCTTTATACAAAATGTCAAAGACCCCAATTAGTATGCTTTGAAATAATAATATCAAAAATAATCCAAGATAGGTTACCGGACAGTTTTGGTTTTAAGCATTGCAGGTGCCACATGACATTGAGATTTACGATAACAATCAATGTCTTCTTCAATGTCACCATTAGGTGTGCTGGATATGAAATTCTATATGTTCATAATGCAAACATAATCTCTGTCAAAAATTATTTTGTCAGTAGAGGCCAATTTGCACATTTTAAGTCAGGCGAGACTTCTGATATTTAGATTTCAAGGTCGCCTAAGGTCAAGTTCAATGTCACCAGAAGATGTGCCATATATATGAAACTTCTTATGAGGTTATAACACAATCTCAACTGCTGAATGCATGTATATAATAAGACTCGCGCGAGGTTAGTTTACACATCTCACGTGAGACATTTAGCATTCAAGGTCATCAAAGTTCAAGCTCAAGATCATCAATTTAGTTGTTCCATATTCGAATTCCTATATGGGACTTCATATACTTTATAATGCAAACTTAGTTTCTAGCTACAAGCATCTTGTCTGTAGAAATAAACTTGAGCATTTGTTTGTTTCACCCCAAAATGGCTGTTTTGACCTATTATAGTCATCGAAGGTCAAATTCATGGTCACCAAACAAATCGTCAAAAATGACTTCTCATTTTGAAAGTGCCAATGTTTGAACCCTATCTTCTAGCTTTCCATGAGCACATTTGTGGCAGCTCCCATTGTGAAGGTAAGAAGTGGCAACAGTTTGTAAGTCCAACAATCTTTCAAAGGGTGATTTTTTTTTTGGGGGGGGGGGGGGGGGGGTGGGAGGCAAGAAATGGCCCCCAAATGGATAGTAACGCGATATGGGGAAAAGTTTTCACATTATCTGCCACACGCACACCGGCTATTTAAGGCGTCAACACTTATACACGTCACAAAGATACATGAGGGGAATCTTTTGAAACGTGAATCTCAAACCTAATTAGACAGTTTTTGCGAAAATGGCCGCAAAACTGGCTGTTTTTGTCGGAAATGGCCGACATTTTGGAAACCATAGCACCGAGTGTGCTGTTGCTTACCGACAGACTTGCATCAAACATCTTACTGAGCTATAATATTGAAGGTCAAGTTCAAGGTCACCAACAAATCTACGTGACTCGATATTATCGTCCCATATGCCAATTTAAACATTCCAAGTCATTGACCTTGAAACTTGAGGTCAAGTTCAAGGTCACTAATAGATAATCATACACGATCCTTAAGCTTTATATACAATAATGTCTGCACATGTTACTTCACTCATTTCAGGTCAGACATGATCTTCAGGTTTACCACTCAAGTTCATCTGAGGTCAAGTTTAAGGTCACCAAAACATTCAAGATATAGGAGTTCCTGTATGTTTATAACACAAATGTAAGCTTTATTTTCAGAACTTTTGTTTCCATTGACCAAATTACACGTTCATGACAGTTTTGTCATGACAGTTTGAGCACTCTAGGTTATCTGAGGTCAAGTTCAAAGGTCACAACAGATGCACTATTTTTAGATGACGACTATTCGCTGTAAATGCATGTACGTAAATATCACAATATACTGATATACATTTGCATTATTAGGAGCAGACTACAGCAAACACATGGAGGTACATTATGACCGTATCACTACCCTCATAATGCATCTCTATGTGTAATTGCATAAAACTAGACGTCAAGGCCTAAATGCCTTGGAGGCATTTCAGGGTGAAGCATGAAAAAAACAAAATGCTGACTCAGCAAAAACATGATGAGCTCCCAATGAGACCTATAAGACATTTGTGCAATTACATGTGTGTGAAGGACAAATCGATGATTCCGAAAATAAAGTCAGTTTCACTCAACGACACACCGTTTCCGGGATATCGGCGAAAAAACGAAAAATATCGACTCAGCGAAAAAAATTACGGTCAATGTCAAAGGTCATCCCTTAATACCCTTAAGACATGTTTGTCTAGGGCCACAAGTCCGAAAATAACGTCCGCTTCGCTCTACGACGGACCATTTCCGAGATATCGACGAAAGCGAAAGATGCCGACTCAGCGAAAAAAATTAAAGTCAAGGTCAAAGGTCATCCCTAAAACCCTTACGACATGTTTGTCTAGGGCGAAGAGTCCGAAAATAACGTCCATTTCGCTCTATGACGCACCGTTTTTGAGATATCGACGAAAACGAAAAATGCCGACTCAGCGAAAAAATTTAAAGTCAAGGTCAAAGGTAATCCCTAATACCCTTAAGACATGTTTGTCTAGGGCGAAGAGTCCGAAAATAACGTCCGTTTCGCTCTACGACGCACCGTTTCCGAGATATCGACGAAAAATGCCGACTCAGCAAAAAAATTTAAGGTCAAGGTCAAAGGTGTCTAGGGCGACGAGTCCGAAAATAACGTCCGTTTCGCTCTACGACGCACCGTTTCCGAGATATCGACGAAAACGAAAATTGCCGACATAGCGAAAAAATTTAAGGTCAAGGTCAAAGGTCATCCATAATACCCTTAAGACATGTTTGTCTAGGGCGACGAGTTCGAAAATAACGTCCGTTTCGCTCTACGACGCACCGTTTTCGAGATATCGACGAAAACGAAAAATGCCGACTCAGCGAAAAAATTTAAGGTCAAGGTCAAAGGTCATCCATAATACCCCTTAGACATGTTTGTCTAGGACGACGAGTCCGAAAATAACGTCCGTTTCGCTCTCTGACGCACCGTTTCCGAGATATGCATGAGAGCCTCAAGGATGAAATTATTTCGAGCCCTAGGTCAAAGGTCGTTTGACGAATCGGCCTCAAAATCAATAGGCTTCTTCCCTGGTGATATATGAACCTCCATGCAAAGTTCCACAGTCAGTGCCATAATACTTTTTGAGTTATCGTGCGGAAACCAGAAACATTGATTTCATCCTCACGGACCTCACGGGCTTCTTCCACACAAAATTTCTGACCAGCAGTGAAAATTTGGCGAAGATACATCGAGGCAAACTGAAGTTATCAGGCGGAAACCAAAGTGAAAAAAAAAAATTAGCCCAAAGGCTAAGATAGGTTACCGGACAATTTTGGTTTGGCCATGGCAGCATTGGCAGGTAACAGACCTTGAGATTTACCAATCAAGGTTCGCAGTGTAAACATATGACCTTGGGATTTACCAATCAAGGTCATCCGTATGAACTTCGATGTAACCATTACATGTATGTGTGCGGCATTTGATATTCTATATGTTGGGTGGAATCGTTTAGGCCGCTCAGGTCAATTTACACATTCCAAGTCAGACATTTGGCACTCAAGGTCATCTGACGTCAAGTTCAAGGTTATCATTAGTTGTGCCATATATGTCTTCCTATATGTTCATAATGCAAACAGGAGCTCTATCTGCAAGCATTTCATCTACAAAGGCAAATCTGGGCATTTTTTGACCCCAAAATGGCTGTTTTGACCTTTCAAGGTCATCCAAGGTCAAATTCAAGGTCACCACACAAGTCGCCATATATGACTTCCGATTTGAAAGTGCCAATTTCTAAGCTCTATCTTCAAGCGTTCTATGAGTACAGTCCTGACAGCTCCCATTATGAAGGAAAAAAGTGCCGAAAATTTTTTAAGTCCAAAATTTTTTTCAAAGGGTGAAAATTTTTTTTTGACTAGAAATGGCCCAAAATGGATAGTAATGTTATTTGGGGTGAAAATTTTTTTTTTCGCCGACTCGTCAAAAATTCAAAATGGCCGCCCCACTGAGATCGGCGATTCAAGGGCAACAAAACTTATACACGTCGCAGAGGTATATAAGAGGAATCTTTTTAAGCAAAAATCTCAAAACTGATCAGAGAGTTTTTGAGAAAATACAGACCAGGTGCAAATTTGAGCGTTTTTCGACCCAAAAATGGCTGTTTTGACCTTTCAAGGTCATCCAAGGTCAAATTCAAGGTCACCACACAAGTCGCCATATATGACTTCCCATTTGAAAGTGCCAATTTCTAAGCTCTATCTTCAAGCGTTCTATGAGTACAGTCCGGACAGCTCCCATTATGAAGGGAAAAAGTGCCGAAAATTTTGTCCAAAATTTTTTTCAAAGGGTGAAAATTTTTTTTGCTCTAGAAATGGCCCAAAATGGATAGTAATGCGATCTGGGGCGAAAAAATTTTTTTTCGCCGACCCGCCAAAAATTCAAAATGGCCGCCACACGAAAACCGGCAGATTTAGGGCAACCAAACTTATACATATCACAGAGGTATATGAGGGGAATCTTTTGAAACCAAAAACTCAAAACTGATCAGACAGTTTTTGAGAAAATGGCCGTCAAAGTCCAAAATTGAGCGTTTTTCGACAAAAACGGCCGCCATTTTGAAAAAAATGCGAAAATCAAAAAACAAAAAAATACCTCCTTCTCAAAATATTTTTAGGCATTTTTGTGCAAAATTTCAGAAAGATTCGATCGTTAACTTTAAAGATAAAAATGTTAACGCCGGACGGACGGACGGACGGACGGACGGACGCAACGCCATGCCAATAGGTTATCGGACCAAAGGTCCGGTAACCTAAAAATGCCTTAATAAGACAATTGCAATTACGACCATACTGGTGCAAATTCGGCGAGAATTGTCAGTAACACTTACTTTCCGAGTTCTGGTCAAGCATAAATAGATATCTAACCAGCTGTAATATTTGTCCTTCTGCGCTACTGCCAGTACTGGTACCAAACAAACGTAGATGTACATGTAATGGCAAGCACAAAATATACAAAGCTAAATAAAGTTGTAGTAGTTAATTTGGTAGATTACCAAATCCTAGAAAGATATAAGTTCATACACCATTTACTGTTGTGGTCATCATGTTTATTCCAAAAATTAAAGCATACATAATCGCACAGTTGCAAATACAAAGTACATGTATTGACCGAAAAATGCATTTTGTAACACTTGTATGAATCCAACCTTCTTTTCAGAAAATTATTAACTATGTAACTGCTTGTCAATCTTATATTTTGCAATCAGTGTACAAGCTGATGATCAAAATTAATATCTTACGATTCCTGTGAGCACCACACAAGTAGATTGAATCAGTGAAAGAATATGTACAGATAACGAGAAAATACTACTTCGGGCACAGACTGAACTGCGATGGCCATCACTTGACCTATCATGTGACCACGCAGGTAAACTTTATAACCCTTCATGAATATATATCATTCGGGATAGTTGTCATGAAATAATAGATAGCCACCAGAATGTGCAACTTGAGTCACTGCACAAAACCGGTTGAATGGTATATCCGAGAGTACTAGCTATTGGCCAGCTATGTATCTTAGTTATGATGGTCCAAGGCAATTAGATGTGATAATTGCTGAGATTGATTAACAGGAATTCACTAGAGGCAAACACACAATGTGTAGTAAGATCTCCCATCAACAACCATCACAGACAAAACATGATTAGGTAAAGAAATTAATTGTAGTATCTGCCTACATACCAGATACAAAATGCATCAGCTTGAACATGTATATAAATAAAAATCAGGACTTAGGACGTTTTGATGATATACCGTAATCCTATATATTCGGAAATTATACATTATCAATTCTATTCCTAACAGAATTAGGTATATGTAATTTTATGATAGAAGGATCCACTACCAGGGATGGGGTCAAATACAGATTGTCAAATACAAATACAAATACTCAAAGCCAAATTCAAATACAAATACAAATACACACTTCCAGAGCCGACCAAATACGAATACGAATACAAATACATTTCTTCAAATACAAATACAAATGCAAATATTTATTTCTTAGTCATTCGTCGTTTTTTAGTCATATTTTTGACGCATTCAGTGGAAGTTTTCGTCGATGTCCTAAATTTCCCCTTCATATCACTATCATTATGAGACAAATAAATCCCTTCTGTGTATTTGACTGTATTTGATTCCAAATACATCAAATACAGACCTCAAATACAAATTCAAATACAAATACGCCAGTATTGAAATTGTCAAATACAAATACAAATACGAGATTTAGTGTATTTCAAATACAAGTACAAATACGTATTTGACCCCATCCCTGTCCACTACTTGTACAAAAAATTACAGCCATGCATATTGCATACATGACATCAATGGACATAAGCACATACAGGTTTCAAGTTCAACCACCATTTCTGCACATACAATAATCAATATACTGAATATAATACACATCTATACAATATCTATAAGCAATAACTAAATGCTATGAGCCCTCCATCGCTGTTTGTATGTCGT
Source organism: Terebella lapidaria (assembly GCA_949152475.1). Classification (NCBI taxonomy): domain Eukaryota; kingdom Metazoa; phylum Annelida; class Polychaeta; order Terebellida; family Terebellidae; genus Terebella; species Terebella lapidaria. The sequence continues at coordinate 79,672,718 of OX424555.1, forward strand.
TTAGCACATCCTGCATATCCCCTTCCAGACTCAGGATCATACCTACATGTACAAACAAACGGAAACGGAGTGGATTACTGGTGCAGTCAGCTACATTTCATAACACATGAACTACGAGATATCACACAGTATATTCTTGAAGATGACATGAAGGAATAACTCAGCAAGTCATAGATGCTTATGTCATCATCATATACATTCATATACTGCCTTTATTCTAGAAATTGTTTCTATACATTGCTAACACGAACAGCAATAAGTTAGCTAAGATTAACTGTCACAAAAACCCTGATAGTCAAATATTATCAGGTCTAAGATTACCTATTATTAAATTTACGCACCTGTGTTGGCCTCAGCTTTCGCTATGATGTTGACGATGAATGGATGTTTGTTCAAGCAGACAACTTGTTTGTTTTTGTAGAATGTGACGAGACTTTTGTTGGCTGACACCCCGAGCTTGCTGGCCTGATCCATCGTCATGGCGGCCGTCGCTAGGAAGTGGGGCTTCAACACACCCTCCACAGCATTGTCTGCGACTACTGATAGTGATAAGACATACCATGTGTCCAGTCTATACTGTGTTACAATAGTTACACTGTGTGGTGCAATTTCCAACGTTTGTAGAAAATATTAAACTGGAAAATTGTATGGCATATTATGCTGTATACAGTGGTCCCCCTCAGATAAGACCTACCTTTCTGCCACAAAATTAAGGTCTTATCTAAGGGGATGTCTTATTAGAGGGGTTCGTTCACATGTTAAAGTCATTCTAACGCCACAAGAAAAAGTCTTTACAGAGGGGGAAGTCTTTCTTGAGGGGGGTCTTATCTGAGGGGGACCACTGTACTAGTAATTAAATTAAATTGAGATAATCACAGTGTGAAACAAGGTCATCGTCATATTGATAGAATACCTTTGAAGACAGGAACGCCTTCTTTGTCAGTCACAACCACAGCGGTGATGCCATCCACCCTGCAATAATGTATAATATGTAGGTCAGTTTTGATAGAGTCAACATGGTATATACAAAGTATCAAATAGTACAACACAGATTCAGGTGTACCGGTATAATGCTGTTGTGGGAACTACTTACAGTTGTATCATTTGAAGGAAATATCGCTTCAGTGACTGGAATAGAAGAAAAATAATCAGATAATTCAACTGTAAATTAAATTGGAAGTATCATGTATATCACCATGTACAAGCATATCTACATGTTAATATATAGGGACATTGACATGTATTGTACATTATGTACAATGTACCATGTCTAAGCCTATGGAAGCATAGGAGGGCCACCCAGGAACATTAATTTTTTAAATTCCTGACTTAATAACTCGATATGACTGACTTAATATCTCGATAATATCGACTTATTTACTCGATAATATCGACTTAGTAATTTGAAAATATGGACTTAGTAACTCGACTTGAATCACAGGACATGCATTACTGGACAAACATTACTGGTCATATATAATGTAGAGTCAAAATAATCAGGGATCGACATTAGGCATATGATACCAGTGGCCCTATGGGGCCAGTAACATCTGGAAATTACTGGCCCCATCCATAATCTACTGGCCCCACTTTCGAAGTTCAATATCAATCAAAATGATCAATGAATATCAAACACTGATGTATATTTTACAAAGAAGATGGAAAGGCTTTCAAAAGTACTGAAACATTGTTAAGTACAAACTCAAAGAATGAAGACTTTATACTGGCCCAGTGGGGCCAGTGACTTGGGGAATCTGGTGGCCCCTACTGGCCCCACAGGCTCAAAATATGGTGTGGGGCCAGAGGGCCAGTGTTAATGTCGATCCCTGAAAATAATGTTAGAACACTGATATGTAATGGACCTTTTCACAGAGGCCTTTCGGAGACAATGAATATTCGGCAATCGTCGGGTTATTCCGTCAATTCAAACTAACCACTGAAGACTGCTCGCTCGCACGTGTGTGTCATGGCAACCTAAAACCATGTTCGTGAAACTCCGTGGCTCATGACCACCCTTTGAACCCCTAGCACCATAAAGAATATAAGCGTGCATTACACTAGTAGCACATGAGACATATATTATATAATTCAAAATAGCGTGGTAGATGTTTTGGCATGAAAATTTGTAAATCAAATACATCTATTGCGTATCAAATTTTTAATGATACTGATTTTAAAACATTCAATACAATGCTCTGTAACCTCGAATAAGCCTTCTCATTCATTCACGTGTGGAAAATAGGCTACAAATCATCGTTACACAGACTTAATGTTTTATCCTGATATCAGCCTATTTGTTCTTCTGCTTTTCGTGTACTTAGTGCTTTCTCGTGAATAAAACACGGCAGAAAAATTATGCACACTGTTGCCGTAAATTTAGTTGTTTTGCCTAACAAACTCGCAAAAATAAATAAAGAGACTATAATGTTTACTTGTGAATATTTTTTTTGTCATTGTAGAGTAATCCAGCCTATTTTCGGACACCACCAGAAATCGGACACTTCATGATCATCATAAAGTGGATTACAAGTTGTTTAACTTCAATTATTACCGTTATGTCGCAAACAAATTTTCTCAAGCACTGAACCGAGCCAAGTGTCTGTGGTCTTTACTGGTTTGAAGAAATTTCTGCATAGTGTTAGCAGAGGTATCTAGTTTGATAAGTTCCACAATGTTAGCTTCCCTGTTTGTGTAAGTGTCCGAAAACTCTAGTGTCTCCATATGATCTTCCTGTCCTCAGAGCTGCTTAATTTTCTTTCATAACTGATCTTTAGCCTTGCAACAACTAGTACCGATTGACAGCTTCATGTATATAGCCTAAAATTATAATGATATAGTTATTCTTAAAGACGCAGAAGGTGTCTGATTTCTGTCTGGGGTGTTCGATTACTGTCACTTGAACTCACAGTTCATATTTCACCAATATCGAAGTCAGGACAAAAAAATATTTCCATACAACTTTATAACTTTACCACATTTACGTGCATATGCTGTTGCATGTAAAATAAATCATCTGGTATTTTTCTCTACAGTCATTATTGAGATTTCACCTTAAGTGTCCGAAAACTGTATGGTTTACTCTATATTCACTTGATTCATTAACTGTAATATCTTGAATAGTATATCTATGCTAAAGGGGATAAATTTTATGTCCGATAAAGATCTACGTATTAATAGCATGCATGAATCTATGGTACAACCCGAATCGATCATTGCCGGAGTAACCTTTCTCATGCGCTGTCTCGCACCATGTGGAATGTTGTACATGTTTTACGTGAGCTAGCTCCATCGTAAATCACGATATATATATAACTTGCAAACATATATCGTGTTGACTATTGCCGTTAGAGATGCTAAATTACGGTAATTGGGTATCAAGGAGGGTAGCCTGTTGACCAGTTTCTTCTCAAGCTTGCACGTGCCAGCCACACGTGGTTTCAGCATTATGTCAAACGACCGTTTAAACCCGCCTCACGAAACTATTTTCATGTCAGATTGATAAATTAAAAACACAAACGGCCTATATGATAACTCTACTTATGAAAATACTTCATATTTCGTACATTTTAATGTGAAAATCGGCTTCATTTCAGCTACAAAGATTTTGTTTACGACCGTTAAATGACTCGAATGTGAACACTTGGGATTGGTCGGAAAATGACAGCATTCGGAAAATTTTGGCAGGAAAGTCTATGAAAAGGTCTATTGAAGTAATAGTGTCAGTTGTGTATTGCAGATTGTTATAAAATTTCTCAAAGATCTCTCATCATGCGGACAACCGCAGGTCAAGTTCAACCGCCAGTAAGCCAAAATCAACCGCCCATGTAATCGGGCATTCAAGCATGCAGGGCGGTGGTTCTGCGAGCTCACAGGGAGGAACCGTTTGTCTGATTCTATGTGCATTATTCTGATTCTATGGGCAAAAAGTCTGATTCTATGAGCAAATTGTCTGATTCTATGGGCAAATAAGCAAGTAAGCGGTGGGGCACCAGTAAAACATGCTGGATCAACGACAAATTTCTCAACACAATCTGATGGCAGATGTTCTATTTACTCCATAAATCATTGCAGAATATGGATTATGTTCAGTTTCTTATACAGTGTTCATCGTTGTTCATACATTTGTCGCACAAAAGTGGAACGGCCAGGTGGTGGAGCAGTTATCCATAATAAATCACCAACTGCAAAGCGTTCACACTAACCTACCTGGGTATCTGGACAAAAATTAGTCCAGTTGACATTCTGATTGTTTCAGATGTGAAATCAGCTACCGAATCAAACAAAATTGATCATAGATTAAAAATAACAGAAACAAACCTGATTCTATGGGAACAAACCTGATTCTATGGGTAGGTTTATTTGATAACCATGGAACTATGGCCTACGACCTGTCATCCATGTTATTGACCTTCTCCTAGAAACAGAACATAAAATCAAGCTCCAATACTATATTTATTCAGGATCAGCATCGATAAGCTCTTAGTTCCATGGCTATAACAACACACTACCCATAGAATCAGGTTTGTTCCCATAGAATCAGGTTTGTTTTCTGTATTTTTTATTCTATGTCCAATTTTGTTGGAGTACGTAGCTGACTTCACATCCAGGAGCAATCAAAATGTTAACTGGAATAATTGTCATGCAATTGTGGTCAAGATATCCTGGTAAGTAACTGGGAGCGCTTTGTCTTTGGTGATCTATGATGGCTAACTGTTCCACTGCCTAGCCGTTCCACTTTTGTGCGACAGATCTATGAAGAGCGATGAACACCACATAAGAAACTGAACATAAATAATATTCTGAAATGATTTAAGAAGTAAACAGAACATTTGCCATCAGATTGTGTTGAGAAATTAGCCGTCGATCCAGCATGTTTTACTGGTGCCCCGCAGCTTACTTGCTTATTTGCCCATAGAATCAGACAAATCTCATAGAATCAGACTTTTTGCCCATAGAATCAGAATAATGCACATAGAATCAGACAAACGGTTCCTCCCTGTGGAGCTTGATCAATCATGCATGCAGCGGTGTGACAGTGTGATGCTGATGTTGCGATGTATATGCCAATATGCAAATGAATGTAAAGTAGGCCTAACAATGTTTCTTAACCTATATTGCGTATGATATGTTATAATCTTAGTCTAGTGTGTGCACAGGCACTTGGAAACCATTTAATTGATGGTACAATGTGCTATCTATAATAATATAGATACTCAAGCCCCTGTCGGGAAAATGGTGGTTGCACAAACACTCGAAACTTCAAAGCTCCAAAAATGCTACTTGTCCACCAAATTGATACAAACCAGCATATCCCGTGAAAGCCGTGAAGACTCTATATCCAATCAGTATAGCATTGACACATAATATCCATGAAATAAAGGTTTTCTAGCTCATTTTTTATCACCACCACCGCTTCCAAGACCTTGCGTGGCTGGAATTTGGATTCAAAACATCCGTTGTGCATTTGTTTGGGTGAAAAACACATGAGCTTATTGAACCATGTCCGTTTCTGGCGACATAATTGGTCAGCAAAAACAGCCGAACTGATGTGAGTACAGCTCGCTCTAATCGTACACTAATATACTCATATAGAAATCTATATATCTGGTATGACTTACAGTTCGTGATCCCAAGTTTGAGCAATGCCGAAACAACGTGTCCGACCAAAAACAAGTGCACAACGGATGTTTTGAATCCAAATTCCAGCCACGCAAGGTCTTGGAAGCGGTACTGGTGATATAAAATGTGCTAGAAAACCCTTATTTCATGGATATATGTTTCAACAGTGTACTAATTTGGATATATTGTCTTCAAGGCCTCCACAGGATATCCTGGTTTGTATCAATCTCGAGGGTAAGTAGCATTTTTGGAGCTTTGAAGTTTCGAGTGTTTGTGCAACCACCATTTTCCCTACAGGGGCTGAGTGCCTTGTTTATATTACTATAGATAGCATACTGTACCCTCAATTAAATGGTTTCCAAGTGTCTGTGAGTGTGTGTCACCAATCAGGAATCTTATGAGATCAAGCAACAACCATAATTACTTAGAAATGTTCGACAGACCCGACAAACAGACAAGTTTGGGCATGTTATTTTATTGTAAAAATTCATTTAGTCATTACACATTCATTCGTCATAGCGAGTGGGAAATACTATCACAATTTTATACAATTCACTTGTCATAGCGAGTGGGTAATACCATACAATTATATACAATGATTTGTTTGATTAGTCCATGTACAATCACTACTCCTTTGGGGAAATCAGTTGGCATCCGCCCACAAGGAGCATGTTGGCTATGCGGTATGGAATTCCGGTGCGGCCACGACTTGCGAGTGGCGACATGCCAGTTGCGAGTTATGTGTTGCGACTTGCGTGATGTGACTTGCGAGACGCGCCATGACTTGCGACATGCGTCTTACAATATGCGATATGCGTCCTGTGATCATGGTGGTATGCCTTATACTAAATGCGTGATGCGAGTTCCGAGTAAGCGAGTTGTGGGCTGGGTGTTGAAATTTAAGATTTCTAGTGGTTTTAGAAAAGAAATATCTTTTTTTTTTGCGTCCACGATCGGAACAGACCGAGGAACAGATGTTGTTGGCTTTGAACAAACTAGACTCGGATCTCCCAGTATGTATGGAATTCCGGTGCACTGACGACTTGCGAGTGGCGATTTCTGTGTTGCGACTTGCGTGTTGCGACTTGTGTGGCGCCTCTTGCGCATTGCGTGTTGTGAGTGTAGTGTTGTGAGTTGCGTATTGTAATCGGCATTGTTGAGGTTTCTGTGCTATTTCGATATTATATGCATGCTGTCTACAGTATGCTTGGTGGAAGATAAAATCTGCATTACCGGTAATTTAATTGTTTTATATAATATATATTGTATAATATAAATGTATTGTAATTGTGATACAGTGACACTGCCACAATGATTCACTAAAATTACCTCAGATATCTCTTTATGACTTGATTCTTGCCAACTACTCTTGAGCATTGAAATATAGTTACAAGTGTCTGAATTATATGGAGAAAATTTAATATACATGTATATGGGCTTTCAAAATATAGAGTTGTTCTCGCCCGATGACCGCCATACTATAAGCAATACCATTTAAAGTGGAGATATATGCACTGAAAGTGTCACTCATTCAAGTATGATTCAGAAATTACTGAAAACAGAAAACTAACATGTTGAGTAGAAAGAACGTGAAACACAAAATTTTTATTATGTCACCAGTTACGCGGAGCGAGCTGATAACAAATTAGGGGGTACACTTAAATTTTGCAGCTTTCAAATCATAAAAAATGACTTCAAGTAAACCCTTGTGGTTTTATTTTGTTCAGCAGATATCTGAGTATTTTGGGAGCCAAAAATAAATACACTGCATGCATAATACTCCAAGTAATGGAGACAATGGCTCCGAGTCACCGAGTGAAAATTTAAAACGAACTGTGAATTTGGTCAGTTTTCGCAGTTTTTTGACACGAAGGCCACTAAAGTGATCAAATAAGATAAGTTTTTTTTCATATCGCATTGCAGTGAAGTATTCTGCTTATTTCGACACCTCATGAATACATCTGTACTCAATATTGCCTGAGTTATATCTATTTGGATGATTTCGAGAAATTGCGTTTCCCACCGGACATCAACGCAAATCAATCATGCTGTCATAAACCACCGCACACAACTAGAACATGACAACCCTTCTAATATGGTCCAAATAGGTCCATACAATGAAATTATTAGGGTTGTCGCTTTACACAAGACGGGTAGAGCCAACTCAAAATATAGAGCACTTATCACCCAATGACCGCCAAACTAAATCACATGCTTCCACAGTAGGCTAGCACTATTCACGGGCAGAGCCCTACTCAACCACAGGCTAAAATGTTTCAATCTAAGATTTGGCGCCAAAAGTCCCAAAAGGGGATATTTCCCGGATTATGACATCACACCCATCATCAGCTGATTGCATGATGCTCCCTGATTGGCTAATTTGAGTGGCAGCTTTGTAGCATGACAAAACTGCACCATGATGACAATGTAAACAAACAGCTGTCAAGTGACAAAGTATGGAATTAACTTAAAATTGAGGGACATAAATCGTTGGAAACAACTGAAATGGGAAGAAAATGATACATATTGTGTATTTCATGCATTCAAAACATGTTTTGTTCTGAAATAAGTTCATAAATCCTGACCCACTGTGACAGGGTGTCAGGCGAAAACCATTGTTAGCTCAGGAAGGGACTAGCACTTAACTCTGCTATTGGGCTGAACTAACAGTAGGCGGCCAAGCATGTGGAACGATTTGGGCTTGCTGGCGGTTGAACTTGATATTCGTCAATAAAAATATAAGCGTATGTGATTCTCCATTGTTCAGGAAGTTATGCATTTGATTGTTCTGTTTTATGGCGTTAAATCCAATTCAAGAATAAATTACTTGAAGTTTGTCTCATAGTGGCATATCATGTCTCTGTAGTGTTGATAAATCGTTCTATTATCGCCCACAAATGATCGCGAGTCAAATTATCAATCAACACTTGCATTTTTTTTAAAATCGACAAAGATATTGGCCTGTCTGTTAAAATATTCAAATTATATCATGAAATATTTGACATTCATGTTTAACTGTAGATATTAAACCAGAATAAATTTGAGACAAACTTTTACCTCTGCCATTGTGATCATGTGACAGCAATCATGTGATTTGACCGATTTGTATGGAATTCCTGTAGCGATATTTATTACCGCTCTGCCCAATGAGCTCCCCCCCGCTTCCCTTCTTCCTCTTCCACCCCCCCCCCCCCCCCCAACCAACATACACACACACTAAATCTGACAGATCAGCTTTTTATACTTTTTATATTTTTTTCACCAAATTTCAGAGTTTTATCTTGAAAATTGAAAAAGTTAGCAATATAGGCCTATCCCTTGTTATATTTCACATCAATTTCAACAGGAAATTTACGAGTCTGAACAGAATTTGGCATGTTGTTCGATGTTAGCGTTGCACAGTACTTTGTGAGCATGATATTTTATTGGAATATATGATTCTGCCAACTCAAAAACTTTCCTCATATTACGTTTTGTAGGATTCGGCGATCCCACGATAAAGAGGTAGGCCTATATATAGGCCTAGATCTAGATCTATTTTATTTTTTATTGATGTTCCATTTTGTGTGACAAGCCATCTGTACCTGTTTTGAAAATTACATAGTTATCGAACCTAATGAATCCTTTTATCTTGGTTCAGGTGTAAATTTTCCTGTATGAAGTAAGACATGCCGGTATTATGTTTTCGCCTTTCTAATAAAAGTGTACTATTATATTTTCTGCAGATCATATCATAGGATATGTGGTCCAGCAAGCGTAAAGCTGTAGCAATTAAGTGTTTACATGTATATCATCAAGTGTAAAAGCTGTAGCAATTAAGTGTTTACATGTATATCATCAAGTGTTACATTGCGTTGTCCAATCATCAGCTACCCCATTACTGGAGTGTCACCGAATGTCTTATAAATCCGCCGACACTGCAGCAATTTTCGATGCGTCTAAAATATTTTCGTTGCGTCTAAAACATTTTTGATGCATAGAAAATACTTTGAGATGCGTATGAAACAGTTCTGATGTTTATGCATGAGAAATTATTAGGTGCATCTTAAGCATGAAGTATTTTCGATTTGCATACGTCGGAAATGTTTCAGACGCATCGGAAATGGTTTTAGACGCATCAAAATATGTTTTAGATGCATCAAAAATATTTTAGATGCATCGAAAATGTTTTAGATGCATCCAGAATAGTTTTAGAGGCATGGAAAATGTTTTAGATGCATCGAAAATGTTTTAGACGCATCGAGAACAGTTTCAGACACATCGAAAATATTTTAGATGCATCGAAAATGTTTTAGATGCATCAATAATAGTTTTAGAGGCATGGAAAATGTTCTAGATGCATCCAAAATGTATTAGATGCATCGCAAACAGTTTCAGACGCATCAAAAACATTATAGATGCATCGAAAATGTTTTAGACGCATATAAAATAGTTTTAGACGCATCAAAAATATCTTAAACTTAAGTTCAACACAAAACTTCATATGATTTTTGGCGATAACTTCGTTTAGGATGGTCGGACCAATTTGAAATTTTTTTTGTTTCCATTTGGCATAAAACCGTATTTTTTCACCAAATTCTATCTAAATTCTATCTTGAAAATCTACTCCAAGCTACTCCAATCTACTCCAATGTTAAATTTCACATCAAACGTGAAATTTGCAAGTTTGAACAGAATTTGGAATGTTGTTCGATGTTCACACTGCACAGTACTTTGTAAGAATGACATTCTATTAGAATACACCTGTATGATTCTTCTAACTCAAAAACTTTCCTCATACTACATTTCTTAGAGGAGTAAAGATCATGAAATCCCCAAATTTGCTTGAATTCCTGTGATCCGATTAGTGCCCAACATTCAACATTGGGGTAAATTGCCAACTTTTTCAGTTTTCAAGATATATGTCTGAAATTTGGTGAAAAAAATATGGTTTTGTGCCAAATGGAAGCATATAAAATTTCAAATTTTACAGACCATCCTAAAAGAAGTTATCGCCAAAAATCATATGAGGTTTTGTGTTGAACTTGAGTGTAATCGCGTCAAAAATGTTTTAGACGCATCAAGCATAGTTTTAGATGCATCGAAAATATTTTAGAAGCTTCAAAAATGTTTTAGGAACATCGAGAATAGTTTTAGATGCATCGAAAATATTTTAGAAACATTGAAATTGACTGTATATTTAATTTCTTCTTTGAATCTTTGCTTGGGAGTAAAACTAAAAATTTTGGCAAATAGAAGCCACCGTAAAATAAAAATAAAAATACTCGGTTGCGTTTTATATCAAACCTAACATGATAATTTGAAAAAAAATTAGCCCAAGGGTTAAGATAGGTTACCGGACAATATATATTATTATATATAATAGCTATTTTGTCCTGTGGCCTTGAAAATGAGATCATTGTCAAATTTATAAAGTCACGAGAGTATTCATTATATTTGATTTCCTATACATTCACAATTGCTTACTAAGAGATATCAGTCATTATGTCTGTGATCTTGAAAATGAAATCAAAAGTCAAATTAAAGGTCATCAGTATATTCAGCATATATCATTTGCTGCATTTTTTTTACTCAGAAATGGCTGTTTTGACCTTTCAAGGTCATCGAAGGTCAAATTCAAGGTCACCACACAAGTCGCCATATATGACTTCCCATTTGAAAGTGCCAATTTCTAAGCTCTATCTTCAGGCGTTCTAGTACAGTTCTGGCAGCTCCCATTATGAAGGAAAAAATTGCCAAAACTTTTCGTTCTATGCCCCAGTACAGTTCTGGCAGCTCCCGTTATGAAAGAAAAATTGTTCAAAAATTTTTTCAAAGGGTGAATTTTTTTCCCCTTGGAAATGGCCCAAAATGGATAGTAATGCAATCTGGGGTGAAAGTTTTTTTTCGCCGAATCCACAAGAATTAAAAATGGCCGCCACACGCAGACCGGCGATTCAAGGGCAACCAAACTTATACACATCACAGAGGTCCATAAGGGGAATCCTTTGAAACAAAAATATCAAAATTGTCGGAACAGTTTTTGAGAAAATGGCCGCCAAAGTCCAAAATTGGGCATTTTTCAACGGAAATGGCCGCCAATTCGAGGAAAATGCGAAAATCAAAAAACGAAAAAAAAAAAACTTTCCTGGGAATATTTTTAGCTATTTTTGTGCAAAATTTCAGAAAGATTCGACCGTAACCATTTGGCAATGGGGACCTTACGCTTCACGACCTTGAAGGACCCAGTTATATACGTGACCTACTGTCATTCTACGACCCATTCGTGCCCTTCGCTCAGCAGACTTGCAGAGCCTCTGTTCCGGACTGAAACATACTGTCAACATGCATAGGCCAACGGCGGCATCACGAATCTGGAACTCTACCACTGCACATCGGGAAATCGCTAGCATAGTCTCTTTAAATCATGTCAGATGTCTTATAACTAATATCTTCTGATTATAGATGTAGTCTTGTGGTTCTAGTCAAAATCGTGGATAATTATTGCAATACAATTTTTTTTAATCCTCCCAAATTTACGAGCCCAGAGTGCTACTTCACAAAAATGGCTTTGCTCCAAGCTTTCATATGGACATGTATGCTACTTTGCTTTGTCTGGAAAATGAATGGGGGCAAACTATATCCAGGCAACGTTTGAATCACTTATATTTTTACATATTGTATCCTGGTGTTGTTTATTTCGTGTTTCAATTTCAGTTGATAGTCGTTAATTTGGCGACTGAATAATCTGGATATACATGTACTCATTGTGAATTCAAAATCTGCGATTTAGTCACCAACAGAATAAAAAAACCAAATATATCAACAAGTTGTATAATAACTACATGTATATGTTGGTGATGTGAATGTTTTTCGAAAGGGATTTCATGAATTACCTGAAATGATATCACTCAAGTAAAAAGCTTGAATAAACCAATCACACAAAGACGAACACAATGGTAAACTTTTATTACAAAAATATTATAATGTTCAATAAACATATTTCTGCTTGATATCAGATCTCTACATGTATTTAGCACCATCGTACTGATTGAGCAAACAAATATATCAGCAGATAATTAGGTATAATCAGTAAAGTTTACATGTATGGTGTATACTAACTCAGCTTTCCGATAAAATGTAATCTGCTCAAATATATTGAAATGTGAAGATCTTTGAATTGATATATCTATGCATCTAAAGATGATATGTTTCAATGGAAAGTGTACATGGCCTCCCAGTATTTTGAAAATGATTTTGGATCCTGTTCTTTTTGTTCTATCATCTTCACAAGTGCTCGAGCTCTGTCCAGGCCTCCCCAGTAGTCTTCAATCCAATAATACTGCAACCAACTGAAACACAAATGTAGAATACATCAATTTGTGCAAGTCGTGGAATATCCACATGAGATGTACATCAAGGTGGGTAGGCAGACAGTAGTCTTGCATGATTTCCGAACTCTAACTGATGCACTAAGAACTCTTGCGTGATTTTAGGCCCAAAAAAAAAATGTTTTGGTTTGCGTCCCAGGGGTGCTCCGAAATCGGTGCTATGGTGCTGAGTTTTTTTGTTTTTTTTGAGTACCGGTTTAGGTATTTTTTCTCGCATAAAAAGTGTGTTTGTACCATATTTTTCATCTGGAACAGTAAAATACAGATTTTTATTCAAACTCTATTGAAACTACGACGGCTGGTTTAGGACACCCGGAAAACAATTTTTACTGTTTTTTCGAGAAAATTATTTACGACAGCAAAAAAGTTTTTTATCACGTTATTTTGAGTTAATTATCTCGTTACATCCAAGATAATTATGTCGTTATTTCGAGATAGTCCAGTCGTTATTTTGAGATAATCAGGTCGTTATTTCGAGATAGTATCTTGTTACTTTGAGATGATCATGTTGTTATTTTGAGATGGTATAGTTATATAGGAATCCAAATAATACAGTTTTTTATCTCGTTATTTTGAGATAGTTACCTTGTTATTTCGAGGCAGTATCTCATTATTCCGAGATAATCATGTCATTATTTCGAGATAGTATTTCGTTATTTAGAGATATTTTTTCAAGATAATGGTCTCGAAATAACGAGATACTATCTCCAAATAACGAGTTAATTATCTCGAAATAGAACTTTTTTTGTTTCCTATATAATTGTCTCGAAATAACGAGATAAAACAATTTTTTGCACGTTCTAAATCAGCCCACGTATGGATCAAATAACTAGTGGAAAACATTAATTGATAACAGAATCAATAAAAAATAGTAATGTAATAAATAATCATAAAACAACTAAATAAATACCAAAAAAATTGTTTACTTTTAAAACTTTGGCCGATACTCGCTACAAAATATATCAACGACATAAACTCGTATTGTTTCTAAGCAAGAGGGTCTTCTTTGCACGCATGCAACTTCCTATGTCTGTATAAAACAAATTTCTCATGAAGCAGTTCGCTGGAGGTGATCTGCTGTTTTAATCTGTGACAAGTGGAAGGGGCTCGTATGGAAAACCAGGTGTTATTACTTCCGTGGCAAGGGACTAGCTAGTATCGGAAATTGAAAAATCGTTTACCGGACGACTCTCCTTCTCTACTTGTTATCAGCCCGTGTTAATATAACGATCAACAGTAATCTTAAAAACAAATCTGTAAAGTATAAGTTTGCTAATTGATTGGTTTGTAGCTTTCACAGTTAAACGCCTGATTGGTTCCTGCAAGATTGCAATCCTCAATACAGTACAATCACTAATACAGCCACTTTGGGGACGCTCATCAACTTGCACAAAATGAAATGTGGCCGCTGCTTGCCAAATACTATCATGGCAAAAAAAAAAAATCTGACGCGGGAGGTTTGGGACGACGCGCGCGGGAACGCAAACCAAAACTTTTTTTTTTTTGGCCTTATGATGGATGCGGAGGTGGGGACCTCCACAAAAACACCCAATAATACGAGAATTAGGTAATATTATGAGTAACCAACCATATCACGGAACATTTAAGTAACTCATGTTGATAGGGACGAATTTTCGGTAAAATTAAACAACGTTTTGTGTTCGAAATGTCTCACACTGCAAATGAAGGTTGATCAAAAGAAATACAATGTAGCCGCCGAGTGAAACTAGACGCATCCGGTCGCCTACGACCGCTTGGGTGTATCCCCCGTAGCACTCTCATTCCTCTTGCCCCAAATATATTACTATTAAGTGTGAAAAACTAGAACAAGGGATAGAGAAGATTACCAGAAAAATGTAAAATCTTGGGCCACAAAATGATGAAACTCGAGCCAGATCAATGTTTTAGTGAAAATAATGTTAACTTATTCAGTTACACCCAGATATCTCTACTGGACAAAACATTTACCTTGTTGAGCTCAATAATAAATGTTTCTCGTCTTAACTATTATTATTGAGGTCAATGATAGATTTAACTAGCAAAAATAATATTAAATTATTTGGTTACAGCCGTAAAATCTCTACTGGACGAAACCTTTATCTTGTTGAGCCCAATAATAAATATTTCTTGTCTTAACTATTTTTATTGTGGTCAATAATAGACTTAACTAGTAACTAGACGCTTCCGGTCGCCTACGACCGCTTGGGTGTATCCCCCGTAGCCCTATCATCTCTGTTGCCCCAAATATATCACTGTCAAGTGTGAAAAACTAGAGCAAGGGCTAAAAAAGATTACCAGAGAAATGTTAAATCTCAAGTCACAACTGTTTTCTTTTCCCCACCAAAATTGCTGCACTGATCTTCCGAGGTTATTGAAGGTCGAATTCAAAATCACCACTGAAATCTCTTTATATGAATTTCCATTTCGACTTGTTTGATAAAATAACGAAAATACAGATAGATCAATCTTTTCACCTATTTATATTTCAACTCAGAATATTTTACTTACTTGGTTCCAAGTTGAAATTCAAAGTAAAAGTTGACCAAAACTGCATTTCAAGATGACGAAATTGGAGCCAGATCGAACTTCTCACCATAAGTTATATTTCGACTCATAATACATGTACATGTATGTGCCAAACATGGTTTCAAGTTGACATTCAAAGTAAAAGTTAACCAAAACTGCATTTCAAGATGACAAAATTGGAGCCAGATCGAACTTTTCGTCATAAGTTATATTTTAACTCATAATACCCGCCCAACTTGGTTTCAAGTTGAAATTCAAACTAAAAGTTGACCAAAACTGCATTTCAAGATGACGAAATTGGAGCCAGATCAAACTTTTCGCCATGAGTTATATCTCAACTCATAATATGTGCCAAACTTGGTATTAAGTTGAAATTCAATGTAAAAGTTGACCAAAACTGCATTTCAAGATGACGAAATTGGAGCCAGATAGAACTATTCGTCATAAGTTATATTTTAACTCATAATATGTGCCAAGCTTGGTTTCAAGTTGAAATTCAAGCTAAAAGTTTACCAAAACTGCATTTCAAGATGAAGAAATTGCAGCCAGATCGAACTTTTCATCATAAGTTATATTTTAACTCATAATATGTGCCAAATTTGGTTTCAAGTTGAAATTCAAACTAAAAATTGACCAAAACTGCATTTCAAGATGACGAAATTGGAGCCAGATCGAACTTTTCACTATGAGTTATATTTCGACTCATAATATATGCCAAACATGCTTTCAAGTTGAAATTCAAAGTAAAAGTTGACCAAAACTGCATTTCAAGATGAAGAAATTGGAGCCAGATCGAATTTTTCACCATAAGTTATAATTTAACTCATAATTTGTGCCAAACATGGTCTCAAGTTGAAATTCAAAGTAAAAGTTGATCAATGTTTTCATGAAAAGCTATTGTGATCAATAATAGACTTAACTAGCAAGAAATAATGTTAACTTATTTGGTCACAGCCATAAAATCTCTACTGGACAAAGCCTTCACCTTGTTGAGCCCAATAATAAATATTTCTTGTCTTAACTATTTTCATTATGGTCAATAATAGACTTAACATGTAAAAATGATGTTAACTTATTTGGTTACACCCAGATATTTCTACCGGACAAAACCTTAACCTTGTTGAGCTCAATAATAATTGTTTCTCATCTTAACTATTTTTATTGAGGTCAATAATAGACTTAACTAGCAAAAAAAATGTTAACTTTTTTGGTTACAGACATATAATGTCTACTGGACAGAATCGTTACCTTGTTGAGCCCAATAATAAATATTTCTTGTCTTAACTATTTTTATTGTGGTCAATAATAGACTTAACTAGTGAAAATAATGTTAACTTATTCGGTTACACCAATGAAATTTGTACTGGACAAAACATTTACCTTGTTGAGCTTAATAATAAATATTTCTCCTCTTAACTATTTTTATTGTGGTCAATAATAGACTTAACTATTTTTATTGTGGTCAATAATAGACTTAACTAGTGAAAATAATGTTAACTTATTCGGTTACACCAATGAAATTTGTACTGGACAAAACATTTACCTTGTTGAGGTTAACAATAAATATTTCTTGTCTTAACTATTTTTGTTGTGGTCAATAATAGACTTAACTATTAAAAATAATATTAACTTATTCAGTTACACCCATGAAATCTGTACTGGACAAAACCTTTACCTTGTTGAGCTTAATAATAAACGTTTCTCGTCTTAACTATTTTTATTGTGGACAATAATAGACTTAACTAGTAAAACTAATGTTAACTTATTCAGTAATATTGTCCTGTTTTCACTGAAAACATCAGTTCTCCATTCTGAACAAGATACCAGTGTCATTACCTTCCATTGTACAGGCTATTGGAATGATCTCACATGTCAAAATGGATGTTTCCAAATTCTGTAATAAGTTAGGCTGTTAACATATTAATATTTATATGATCATTCTGAAAAACGATTGGTTTCGTGTGACAGCCCTTCCCAACAAAACTTCCAAATATTATCGAGATTCGTCAAAAATTGCCATCAGTAGAGCGTTCACAAGCCATGTGTCTCAAACAGGCTGTTTTCAATGCAAAATGTGTCCCCAAACGACCAATTCAGTTGCCACGGCAACCAAAATCGATTGGTGTCGGGATCTTACCATAATATATGTGCCTGTAAAAAATAATGGTGATCGGGTGAGAATTGCGGCCTGTAGCGCGTTCACAAGCCATGTGTCTCAAACAGGCTGTTTTCAATGCAAAATGTGTCCCCAAACGACCAATTCAGTTGCCACGGCAACCAAAATCGATTGGTGTCGGGATCTTACCATTATATATGTGCCTGCAAAAAATAATGGTGATCGGGTGAGAATTGCGGCCTGTAGCGCGTTCACAAGAAAATCTCTGCGGACGCGGACGCGGACGACGAAGCCAAATCCATAGTATCCGCCGAACTTTGTTCGGGGGATACAATAATAAGGTTAACCTATTCGGTTACACTCATGAAATCTGTACTGGACAAAACCTTCACCTTGTTGAGCTTAATAATAAATGTTTCTCATCTTAACTATTTTAATTGTGGTCAATAATAGACCTAACTAGTAAAATTAAGGTTAACTTATTCGATAATATCGATCTGTTTTCACCAAAAACATCAGTTCTCTATTCTGAACAAGAATCCAGTGCCATTTGCTCTCATAGTACAGGTTATTGGAGTGATCACACATGTCAAAGTAGGTATTTTAATGGTCCTAATAAGTTAGTCCGTTAACTAATTAATATTTATTCGATCATTCTGAAAAACGATAGGTTTCGTGTGAGGGTCTTTCTCTCTGAGTCTGTGCGATTTCATCATCATTCATTGAAAACTCGTGGAGCGTTCACAAGCCATGTGTGTTAAACAGGCTAATTTGAGCACAAAATGTGTTGCCAATCGGCCAATTTGGTTGCTATGGCAACCAAAATCGATTGGTGTCGGGATCTTACCATAAGATGTGTCTGTATAAAAAATTATTAGAATCGGTTAAGATTTGCAACCTGTAGCGCGTTCACAAGAAAGTGTCTGCGGACGCGGACGCGGGCGCGGACGCGGACGCGGCGGCGCGACGAAGACAAATCCATAGTATCCGCCGAACTTCGTTCGGGGGATACAATAATGGGTTGTATTTCTGTTGTCGTCGTTTATTTACAAGGTACATGACAATATACACAGCTATACAGACATGTTCTATTGTACTTTCAACTCTTGCAGCAAAATATTATCTATAATCATCACATATAACATTTTTAATCATTTATGCATATTTACACACTCTAACATGATTGGCAAAAACCTAGCATCTCACTCTTGCATGATTCGTCATGATCGAACCTTTGCAGACCGAGACAGAGATCTCTGTGATGGAGGCACGTGTTAAAAATATAAATGGTGCATCCTAAGTTATGCTTGAATGAATCGTTACACCATTCATTCATTTGGAAAGCAGATGGCTTCTCTGTCACTGTAACCTGAAATCTCACCCGAGGAGAGGCCGTCGGCTCTGCATGGAAATTTGTCAGTAGCCTATACTAAATAAGATGTAAATACCCTTAAGACATGCTTGTCTAGGGTGACGAGTCCGAAAATAACGTCCGTTTCGCTCTACGACGCACCGTTTCCGAGATATCGACGAAAACGAAAGATGCCGACTCAGCGAAAGAATTTAAGGTCAAGGTCAAAGGTCATTCCAAATACCCTTAAGACATGTTTGTCTAGGGCAACGAGTCCGAAAATAACATCCGTTTCGCTCTACGACGCACCGTTTCCGAGATATCGACGAAAACAAAAAATGCCGACTCAGCGAAAGAATTTAAGGTCAAGGTCAAAAAATATAAATATATATTTGTTATTTTTAGCTTACCTCTCCATATAGGAAATGATATATGCCAAATATTCTGATGACCTTGAATTTGACCTTTGACCTCATTTTCAAGGTCAGAGCACAAAAATGGCTAGTATCTTGTTCATTTTTTACTTTACAGCTTAGGAATCAATTGTGGACATATAAGAAATGATACATGCTGATTATTGTCGTGACCTTGAATATGACGTTTGACCTCATTTTCAAGGTCAAATCACAAAATGGCTAATATCTCGCTTATTACCTACTTCACAGCTTGGGAATTAATTATGAACATGTACATGTATGGAATGATCTTGCGACGAATGAATGAATATTCTTGCGACTTCGAATTTTGATCTTTGACCATACTTTCAAGGTCCCTGAACAAATTGGCTAAGATCTACAACATAAATTGTCCGGTAACCTTCCTTAGCCCTTGGAATAAACTAGACGTCAAGGCCTAAAGATGCCTTGGAGGCATTTCGGTGTGATGAATAATTTATAATACTAGATATCGACGAAAATGAAAAATGTCGACAAATTTCGGGTCAAGGTCAAAGTTCATCCATAATACCCGCTAGACATGTTTGTCTAGGGCGACGAGTCCGAAAATACCATCCGTTTCGCTCTACGACGCACCGTTTCCGAGATATCGACGAAAACGAAAACTGCCGACTCGGCAAAAAAATTTCGGGTCAAGGTCAAAGTTAATCCATAATTCCCCATAGACATGTTTGTCTAGTGCGACGAGTCCGAAAATAACGTCCGTTTCGCTCTACGACGCACCGTTTCCGAGATATCGACGAAAACGAAAAATGCCGACTCGGCAAAAAAATTTCGGGTCAAGGTCAAAGTTCATCAATAATTCCCCATAGACATGTTTGTCTAGTGCGACGAGTCCGAAAATAACGTGCGTTTCGCTCTACGACGCACCGTTCCGAGATATCGACGAAAACGAAAAATGCCGACTCGGCAAAAAAATTTCGGGTCAAGGTCAAAGTTCATCCATAATACCCCTTAGACATGTTTGTCCAGTGCGACGAGTCCGAAAATAACGTCCGTTTCGCTCTACGACGCACCGTTTCCGAGATATCGACGAAAACGAAAAATGCCGACTCGGCAAAAAAATTTCGGGTCAAGGTCGAAGTTCATCAATAATACCCTTAGACATGTTTGTCTAGTGCGACGAGTCCGAAAATAACGTCCGTTTCGCTCTACGACGCACCGTTTCCGAGATATCGACGAAAACGAAAAATGCCGACTCGGCAAAAAAATTTCGGGTCAAGGTCAAAGTTCATCAATAATTCCCCTTAGACATGTTTGTCTAGTGCGACGAGTCCGAAAATAACGTCCGTTTCACTCTACGACGCACCGTTTCCGAGATATCGTCGAAAACGAAAAAGGCCGACTCGGCAAAAAAATTTCGGGTCAAATTCAAAGTTCATCAATAATTCCCCTTAGACATGTTTGTCTAGTGCGACGAGTCCGAAAATAACGTCCGTTTCGCTCTACGACGCACCGTTTCCGAGATATCGACGAAAACGAAAAATGCCGACTCGGCAAAAAAATTTCGGGTCAAGGTCAAAGTTCATCCATAATACCCCTTAGACATGTTTGTCTAGTGCGACGAGTCCGAAAATAACGTCCGTTTCGCTCTAGGACGCACCGTTTCCGAGATATCGACGAAAACGAAAAATGCCGACTCGGCAAAAAAATTTCGGGTCAAGGTCAAAGTTCATCCATAATACCCCTTAGACATATTTGTCTAGGGCGACGAGTCCGAAAATAACGTCCGTTTCGCTCTACGACGCACCGTCTCCGAGATATGCAGGATGCCTCAAGGATGACTCAGCAAAAAATTATTTCGACCTCTAGGTCAAAGGTCGTTTGAGGTATCGATCCCAAAATCAATAGGGTTCTTCCCTGGTGATATATAAACCTCCGTGCAAAATTCTGCAACTTTTGCCTGAATATTTTTTGAGTTATCGTCCGGAAACCAAGTTCCTCGATTTCATCCTCACGGACCTCACGGACCTCGGAGCCGGATCAAAAAAAAAAGTACACCCTAGAGATGTTTGTCTAGGGCGACGAGTCCGAAAATAACGTCCGTTTCGCTCTACGATGCACGGTTTCTGAGATATGCAGGAAGCCTCAAGGATGAATCAGCAAAAAATTATTTTGACCTCTAGGTCAAAGGTCGTTTGACGGATCGATCCCAAAATCAATAGGGTTCTTCCCTGGTGGCATATGAACCTCCATGCAGAGTTCTGCAACTATTGCATAAATATTTTTCCAGTTATCGTCCGGAAACCAAGTCTCAAAATTAGCCTTGATTTCATCCTCACGGACCTCACGGACCTCGGATCCGGCTCAAAAAGAATAGGGTTCTTCCACATATCATTTCTGACTTGTGGTGAAAATTTGACAAGGATCCGTCAAGGCAATCTAAAGTTATCGTCCGGAAACCAAAAGTGGCGGAAGAAGAAAAAAAAAAAAAAAAAAAAAAAAATTCTGCTAAAACCATAAAGGCATTTCTGCCGAAATGCCTTAATTATACAAACATATATCACGATGAAATAACTACATGTACCAGTATTCAATGGAAGTGAACATAATGCATTAATTAGGCCCTACTAAGATTTGGGTGACGGCAACACCTGTCAAACTCAGTTGTATGCTACCTGATGTGCCTCCACCCTGGAATGAGGTACACCCCAGATCATTGAGAAAAGACATCTGTAAAATAAGTTTAATTAACAGCCACATAAATTCTGGGGGAAAAACATGGCATATCACGTTTTATTTGGGAGGAATCATGCAAGAGTGGGGATTTGTTTTTTATTAATTATCATTGCTATTGTCTTCACAGTAATTTCGATGTGCCAATCGTTTAAAATTAACCAATTGTACGTCCAGATACGATTGGTCAGATAACTGAAGTATATTTTGTGAACTATTCCATAAAATATATATTTTGACCCTGTTTGATCCCTCTTTCACGCAACTGTGTGCACAACTGCGTGGTACTAAAGATATGTATGAATATTCCCCATTGATAATAAAATAGTCTAATATGTCTAATGTTCCGTGCAAATCACATAAATGTAAAAACCTCATCTGATTCCACGCAATTCAGATCTTCCTTCTACTGCCATGTGCGTTTTGTTTACGCAAGAGTTCTTAGCGATCAGTTAGAGTTCGGAAATCATGCAAGAGTACTGTCTGCCTACCCACCGTGTACATACAATAGCATGTTATCACCAATTTTGACCTGAAGACTATTAATGCACATACCTGTCTTCACTTTGAAGGTCATCAAGTGTTCCAATGGAGGGATATGGCTGTGGACAGTTCATATGATTAATACCCGCCATACGCGGTGGCAGCAATGGAATACTGGGGTCAGCAATGTGCAGCTTCTCTACTTCCCGGCGTTCTGATAATTTCTGACAAACATGACACTGAAAACCCATCATCGAATCAGGTTTGATAGGGTGATTCGTTTCCCATTGCCGATCTTGCAGTTCTTGAAACAAAAATGTGTTATTCAGTCCACTTTCCTTGTACTCCAAATACTTCAAGTAAGCTTCGTCGTTTTCATCAAGATGAATAAGAAATTTTGCTAAGTCCTTTGGATTTGAGAAATCGTTTGCATGAATAACTGACTTATCAGGCATCCAATCCTTCGCCAACTCAGAACCCCGGCAAACTGGTACAGAACCAACATGCAAAGGCCTGAATAGTTTTTCTGTCATATAATCTCTACAAATAGCATTTTCAAAGGCGATATGAAATTTATACTTGGATATCAGTTCAAGGAATTTAGGAGATTCCATTGATTCTACTGGATTTTGGATGTCTGTGGGGATATCCTTGTTGTGCAAACAGTCTCCAATGGAATCCACTTGGATATGTTTCATAAGCTCCAGCACATATCGATCTCTGTCCGATGCAACATCGCAGTGTGATTGGACATATAAAACAGGGGCCAAACCTTCTGCCCTGGCTCTGTTTTTGTCGTCAATCGATACAGATTTCCTATCCATTATGTAATTCAAATTGGGAATGGAATGTGACGTGATTGAATAGTCCGACTCGCGTCGGAATGTAGCAGTGTGGTTGAATAATTGAAGCATTGTGTGGTGTGTGAGCATGTAATTGTTCATTGGAGATTCTTCGTGATATAATGCCCATTCATGCTGTGATTTTCTCGGCAGAGGCATATCTTCGGGTGTTAGGTCTGTTCCATAGAAGAAAAATCCGGTTGTTCTTGGATCATCAACATAATTTCTGTCAGCGGTGCTATAACATACAGATGATGGACATACTATCTGCATCAAACCTTTTGCTGGAAAAAGTCTGTCCGTCCACCAAATAATGATAGGTATGTCATCATCGGGTGAATCTGCTTCTATCAACGAATATGTCAACGCGGAAGCTGACATGTCAAACATGTTGACACCACCGAAATGATCTGGTTCGAACACATCATGGTACTCTTGACAGCCACAGGTATCGAGTGAAATGAGTACTAAAATAACAAAGTATTTGTTTTGTGTCATGCTTCTCATTTTCAATTGCTTGTTATGGTGGCCACCACCACATTTATCCCGTCGATGCAGCAAAATTCAACAAAGATTCGATATGTCAAAAATTAAAGGGATGGGAATTCCCAGTCCCATAGTACATCGCGTTTCCGTAAACGTGGCACGAGTGCGCATGCGTGTAATGTCGGCCACGAATGTTTCAGGACGTGGCATAAATTCTGTTTACAACATATAACTGGCAATATTTTCGAGTTGGTATGTAATCCTCACCTAGCTTTGTGTAATATAGCTATTGTAACATTTATAGACCGTATTTTGCGTGAACTTGTTGTATTTAACGTCGAAAGAAAAGTATGAAAGAGGTAAGAAAGTCAGTGTTAGTGACACTGACAGCTCAGCGACTCACATTCAACGAACCGTCACTCAAGTTGACGTCTGTCACTGTAAAATCAAGTGTAAACCTATGCGTATGGAAAGCCGGTAGTATCATTGCGAATTGGGTATTGTAAATTATTTTATGAACTAGATTTGTGTGTTACATTTGATGGAAAGCCGGTAGTATCATTGTGAATTGTGACTTTCATATTGTGTATTGCGAATTGCAACTTGCGTGTCTATACTCTGATTTTACACCGGTTTTTGACGATATCTTTGCGATGCTGAATGGTGTCGTTCTATAACTTGGCATGCTTCACACCTCGGAGACAAACGGCAATTCTATACCAAATTTCAGACTTCTATCGCAATAATGGAAAAAGTTGGCAATCTACCCCAATGTTAACTTTCAGCTAAAAACGGGATCTCGAGAATCTGAGCTTATTCGAGGATTTGATCCTGTTTTTTTTTGTTTTTTTTATCCATCAGGATTCGAAGTATTGTTGTAGTTTCAGACCAGAAGACACATTGGGGTATATTCTACACAAACATGTTGATTTTGAAAGATTGTACCACTACAAAATCGAGCAAATGCACAAATTTGTGTGAGGACCCAAAAATTAAATGACCAGGCTAAATTTAACATTGGGGTAGATTGCCAACTTTTTCAATTTTCGTAGTAGAAGTCTGATATACGGTAGATAATTGCCGTTTGACCCCCGTGTGAAGTATGCCAAGTTATGTAGCGATAGTATTCAGCATCGCGAAAATATCAGCGAAAAACTGTGTAAACGAGTTAGAAAAATCAGAGTATAGCACGTTACTAGATCTACTACAAATACTAATACCTTATTGGTCCTAATAGTGGCCTGCACCCTAATAGTAGAGCGTCGCCCCCTTCTTTTCCCCAAAAAATTTAGATTTTTGTAAAGAGATCAGGGCTCCAAGAATCTCTGATATCAGTGGTTGTCCGGAGGACAAGTGAAAATAAAATTTGGTTGCCCTCATGAAATTGCTGGTTGCCCACATCCTTGAGCAAGGCCACGATCAGAGATTTTTGCAGCGTCCATTGATTATGCAATTTCTGGTTTACAAAACAGTAAACAAGGGTGGCGGAAACAAACAAATGTCAAGTTTGAGTTCAATATGCATGCACAGGGACTTGATTGGTTTCAGTATATTTCAAAAGATTTATTTTCAACATTTTGTAATTTGGAAAGAAAACGAAAAAAACATTTGGACATCCAATTTGCCTGATCATGTGATCTTACCGGTACTGTTGGAACCATAGAATAAAATATAATTCGTGGTCTGTAGACCAGCTTGCCCTGAGGGCAACCACTATGTAGCACAAGCTTGCCCGCACTTTTTTCACAAAGCCCGGGGCTGCCGGGCACTGTATTCTTGGAGCCCTGAAAGAGATTGAAGGCTATATAGGTATATTATTCAGTGATTTTCTCAAATTTAACCTCGTTGACCTCATATATGCACGTGCTGCTGCAGGAGGTCTTGTTTGGCTTGCCGTGCTACTATTAGGACCAATACGGTACTAGTACAAAAATGCACAGTAACCTTCATACGAAACTACGGGATACGGTATGCATGGGAGTTCTTAATGTAGGCCTACCCTGTTTTAATTAAATAACTGATATAGACCCATGTTCTATTTCTCCCAAATTCTTTGTTCACAGCAGTTAAATATTTCTGCTATGTGGTAACCCCGATGAAAATATATTGTAATCCATTGGTCCATAGCGTCCGCCATTAAAATTTTTTCCATATTTTCTAAAATTAATGTTGCACACCAGCCCTGGAACCAAAAAATTGTCGTGGCATTGACAAGCAACACACAATTCGCAATAGCAATTCTCAATTAGCAATTCACAATGAGCAATGAGCAATTTGCAATAGCTGTGTACAATAACAAAATACATACTGTAAAGCCATTTTAAAAGTTCGCTGCCACAAATTTTCATGTTTTTCCGATCAGACCATGTTCGCGGCCGTTTAATTTCGCGATTTGGCCATCTTAAACAATGTCATCATAAACAATGTGGGTTGTCATCAGAAATATTTCGCGTCCATTTAATTTCGCGATTTTTTGGATTCGCGAAATTCGCGAGAATAAAATAACGCGAATAATTTGTGGTTTTACAGTAATTCGGTCACCAGACTGGTTAGATTTGGCTCTATTCGTTGATTAGTCCTATATACATGGTGATAAGCATGTGTACTTCGCTTGTGTTGACAGACGAATGGCTTAGATTTAGAATCTAGATAAATGAAAGATCAATCTCTGTTCAGATTTCACCGATTGCTGTCATATGTTAATATGGGTTAATGATCAGGTCATGTTAATTCATGGTCATGGTGTTCCTTAATGCCTACATTATGATTTGGTTATGTTATAGCATGGCAATAAAAATTGCCAACTGAATCCTACAATTTACATGTGCTTCAGTGTTCTTACCATGCATATACTGAACAACATAATACAATGTCAACTCGAATGGGAATTGATCGGCTTCATTGTCGTTATTCACCCAGATGCTGATGTTTGTCATGAACCAGTGACAACAATGAATCCACAGTACATGAACCAGCAGAATGCGGGAGGGTACAATCCTGGTGCTGGTCACAGACTGCCTGTGTCCTCTCAGCAAGCACAAGGTTATGGAGTGCCACCACCTGGGCCACCTGGACCTGGTCAGCCCCACGGAGCAGGCCCTCAGTACAACCAGGCACCCCAGCCAAACAGCATGCCTGGCTCCAGCAACATGACAGGTGTTCCTAACAGTATGCCGCCACCTTCTAGTGGGCTAGGCGCACCACCCAGACCTGGTGGCGTATCTAATGGCTTTGGCGGTCCACCACAAAGACCACTTGGACCTCCGGGTAAGGTCAAAATCCTAAATTGGTTTATTATTATGAAAATGAATAAAATTTTTGCACACATGTTTGAGAAGACATCTTTGGGGAAATATCTTATAGATGTACTTGTACTCACTCTTCAGGCATGTATGGACCAGCACCCACAAAGCTTGCTGGCCAGGGACCTGGAAGTGGACAGAGTGCTGCCATGCCGCCCTTCTCTATGTCAAATGGACCTGCCCCAGGACCTACAGGCTATCAGGGTGGTCCTACTCCTGGACCACCAACCTCAGTCATGTATGTACTCAGATTTAGTTGTATTCAATTTGTCATTTTCATGAATACCATAATGTTTTATTGTCAGTTTTATGGAATTTCAGTAGGTAATAAAACTAAACTAAATACAATAATGTGTTATATAGGGGTCAGATTCCAAATAACATGGGGCCACCTAGACCAAGTGCACCACCACAACAATACCCAGCCCAACCACAGTCACAGGAGCCTAATCAGGTGATCAATTGTTCCTCAAGACTTGTGATAATTTTTCCTGCATATTAAGCGTGATGTGTATTATGTCTTATGTTTACAGTTCAGATATATGAATCATAATGTTTTATAATACCGCCTATCTTGCAGCTATCAAATCAAATGGGAGGCATGAACATCAGTGGAGGGATGCCCCCTCCCACATCCGTAAGCTTTTTAGAACTGTTTGATTCTATATCTCTGTGTCAATGATCTCAACAAATATGTACTTTATATCAAATTTGCATGCAAATAGCAGAAGCCTTGAGTTCAAACATATTTTTTTTGCAGGCCCCACATAGCAATCTGCCAGGTTTTCCAGCAGGCAGCCAGAGTCAACCGAGTCAATTACCACCTCCTCCCAGTAGTATGTCCTCACATAACCAGCCCTCGGGGCCTGGATACCCTCCACCAGGCCCACAGACCTCCAACACTGGTCCCCCTCCCTTAACATCATCAGGACCCCCTCCTATGTCAGGACAGCAGCCAGCTGGACCAGGGTTTCCCCAGAGGATGGCAGGGCCTCCAACAATGCCCGGAGCTCCCACGCCACCCCTCAGCATTGGCTCACAGCCTCCCATGGGCTACCAGCAAGGCCCCTCTACAGGCCCTATGGGACCTCCTGGTCCGATGTCAGGCCCAATGGGAAATGCAGCCCCTGGACCTCAAGCGTCCATGCCTAACCAGTATGGTGTACAGGGCCCAGGGATGGCTGGGGGTATGCCACCTCCACCAAGCCCTGGGGGTGGTTTTCCGGGTAGTCAGCAACCTGGATACGCACCCAGACCTGGGGTTCCTAACATGGCCAATGCTGCTCCCACTCAGCCTCAGCAGCCTCGCAGACTCGATCCTGACCAGATGCCAAGCCCAGTAAGTGATGTCATCGATACCTTAGAACTGACTGATTGTATACTGACACTGCTATGGTATTTTAGTTTCAGTTTAATACCAGAGGAACATGGTTCACAAGTAAATGGAGTTCTTAGATTCAGTACTTATTTCGTTTTGCTTGTTTGTGACAGATCCAGGTTATTGAAGATGATCGCAAAAATCGTTCAGGAGAATTTTCAACTGGCCAGAAAGGCAGTGTTCCTCCTCTAGTAACAACAGACTTCTTGGTTGTGGACAGAGGTGAATGATCATGTAAAATATCAAACTGTACAAACTTCACTTTTTAAATTTTGATATGTGGTGAAGCTTACAGTAGGAACATTCACTAAGGGGTCATATTTTCTTGATGTGTTTACAGGGAATGCAAGCCCCCGACTGATGCGGTCATCCATGTACAATATCCCCTGTACTAACGACATGATGAAACAGAGTCACTTGCCTTTTGTTATGTCCATATCACCATTTGCAAGATTGGGACCAGGAGAGGTATGTTGTGAATATTGGCATGATAATACACAATATTTCCATCAGATACTGATGCCAGTCAAATACTTTAATCTCGCCAGTCTGAGTAAGGTTTGGTTTGAACCTAACGTATGATCCTACTGTTACAGCAATCCCTGCCCTTGGTTGACCTTGGTGAGATAGGTCCGGTACGCTGTAATCGCTGCAAGGCTTACATGAACCCCTACATGCAGTTCATAGATGGTGGTCGCAGGTTCCAGTGCTGCTTCTGTGGCTGTGCTACTGATGGTCAGTGATCATGTAGTTACAATATTTAACATTCATGTGCCCTCCAATTTGTAAGGCACTACAGATCTTTGGATTGTTCTCCCATTGCAGTGCCCCCAGAGTACTTTGCTCACTTGGATCACACTGGCCGGCGTGTTGACAGCTATGAGAAGGCTGAACTCTGCTTGGGTTCCTATGAATTTGTGGCCACAACAGACTATTGCAAGGTATGCACAGCTTGAGTCATCATTGTATAATCATGTGTTAATTAGAGGAATTAAAACGTTTGATATAACATAAGATAATTGTCACATTCTCATATTTTATGCAAGTATGTTTGAGTAATGTATGGTTCTGTTACATTCGCTTACAGAACAACAAATT
The DNA here is from genome assembly GCA_949152475.1 of Terebella lapidaria. NCBI lineage: Eukaryota > Metazoa > Annelida > Polychaeta > Terebellida > Terebellidae > Terebella > Terebella lapidaria. The sequence continues at coordinate 79,702,420 of OX424555.1, forward strand.
GCCAAACCCCCCAGCCTACATTTTCATGATTGATGTGTCGTATAATGCTGTGAAGAGTGGACTTGTACATCTGTTGTGTCAGCACCTCAAGGACGAGGTGTTAGTCAACCTGCCTAAGTACGAACACTTTTATGTATCATGCGTCTTCATAAGATAGGCATGAGGAACTTCAAACTGTCGTTCAGCTCCATGCTGGGGGAACATGTCTCATTCTGATTTGATATTTCTTTACAGGGAAACAGGAATGAGTGAGTCTGAAATCCGAGTAGGATTTGTCACCTATGCCAAAGAGTTATGTTTCTACAATGTAAAGGTAAGAATTCTATTTTTAGCTCTGTTCGCAAATCATGTCTGAATATACAATCAGCCACAGATCTCACAAAAATGTACACTCCAATGGTTTTGTTTTCAGGGTAACCTGGCTCAACCCCAGATGTTGGTAGTGTCAGATGTACAAGACGTCTTTGTTCCTCTACTTGATGGCTTCCTTGTCAAACTCTCTGAATCTGAAGGAGTTATAGACAGGTGCATGAAGTTTTTCTGAAAATGCATGTTAAACTACAAAATCATAGCACTGCTTTGAGAAACATTCGGAACTCATGAATCATGATACAAATGTACTTGGAAAATATTACACACCTTGTATGGATGCTGGTGACCCTGTTCGTTTGGTTTTTGCACAGCCTGTTGGCCCAGATCCCACAGACTTTCGCAGAGAGCCGCGAGACCGAGATTGTGTTGGGTCCAGTGATCGAGGCTGGTCTGGACGCCTTGAAGGCTGCGGAATGTTGCGGCAAACTCCTGATCTTCCACACCTCACTTCCCATTGCGGAGGCTCCAGGCAAACTCAAAAATAGGGACGACCGCAAACTGCTTGGCACCGACAAGGAGAAGGTTTTTATCAGTGTTATTTACTGTCTTCTCATATGTAAAAAAGAAGGTACATGTATTTGCAAATATGTGGATGTTGAGAGCCGTATGTTGAACATTTTCTCGATTATTTCTCCTATCTTTGCTACATTTAGTTACTCGTCACCCTCAATATGTCTCACCAATTGTGTTTCGCCTGTAGACGATCCTGACCCCACAAGGGAATTACTACACAAAGCTGGGTCAAGAATGTGTGGCTGCAGGGTGTGGAGTCGACCTGTTCCTCTTCCCCAACTCGTATGTTGACATCGCTTCCATGGCTGAGGTGCCCAGACTGACTGGTGGCAACATCTTCAAGTACTCATACTTCCAGGTATGTGCATGTTGTGGTTGTACACGGTATTCAAGTGACAGGGGATTCGTTGTTATGCATGAATCATAGGTGAAATTGTTGATTTGCCCAAGTTATAGGTGACTTTCACAACTACCAGTATATGTGAATTGGATTTGTTCTGTATTGTATATTATGCCCATGTACATTACCTGCAGGCTGACTTGGATGGTTCACGGTTGATAGAGGACTTGAAAAACAACATCATGAGACCAATTGCCTTTGATTGCATTGCTCGAATCAGAACTAGTACTGGTAAGTTCACTGCTACAAGAAATATGCATTCATTTGATATATATAAAAGCCAATTAGCCAAAACTTGTTCAAATGTATAGACTATGATGCTGCACACATAGCTGGCCATTCACCTTCACATTTCTCTGCTGTGTTTACAGGAATTCGTCCGGTGGATTTCCTTGGGAACTTTTACATGGCAAACACCACAGATGTCGAATTGGCCAACATGGACTGTGATAAAACAATATCTCTCGAAATCAAACACGACGATAAACTATCCGAGGCCGAGGGGGCCTACGTACAGGCAGCCATTTTGTACACAAGTATAACCGGCCAGAGGCGACTGAGGATTCTCAACATGGGCTTCAATTGTTGCACACAAATGGCAGACTTGTTTAGGAACTGTGAGCTGGATACTCTAATCAACTTCTTGGCCAAGCTAGGTATGTATTCATGACACGCTGAGCTTCATGAACCTCAAGTACAGTACATTTCCTCGAAGTGTTCCCTTTTTTAGGTTACCGGACCTTTGGTCCGATAACCTATTGCCGTGGCGTTGCGTCCGTCGTCCGTCGTCGTCGTCGTCCGTCGTCGTCCGTCGTCCGTCTACATTTTTATCTTTAAAGTTTACGATCGAATCTTTCTGAAATTTTGCACAAAAATGCCTAAAAATATTTCGAGAGGGAGGTATTTTTTAGTTTTTTGATTTTCGCAATTATTTCAAAATGGCGGCCGTTTTCGTCGAAAAATGGCCAATTTTGGACTTTGGCTGTCGTTTTCTCAAAATCTGTTCAGTAACTTTTTTTCTTATTCATGCATAACACTCCTCATATGTACCTCTGTGACATGTATAAATTTCGTTGCCCTTGAATCGCTCGAAGTGGGCCATTTTGGGTCCAAACTCAGCCCAAATGGGACTTTCCCATGTTAAATTCTCCTATGCTTTATAATGGGACACATTAAGCCTAATATCTCACTTAATATTGAGATTAGAGACTAGGAATCAATTGTGGACATATAGGAAATGATATATGCTGAATATTGTCGTGACCTTGAATTTGACCTTTGACCTCATTTTCAAGGTCACAGGACAAAATGGCGAATATCTCGCTTATTATCGACTTTACAGCTTAGGATTCAATTGTGAACATATAGGAACTGATATATGCTGAATTTTCTCGTGACCTCGAATTTGACCTTGACCTCATTTTCAAGGTCACATGACAAAATTGCTAATATCTCGCTTATTATCGACTTTACAGCTTAGGAATCAATTGTGAACATATAGGAAATGATATATGCTGAATATTTTTGTGACCTTGAATTTGACCTTTGACCTCATTTTCAAGGTCACAGGACAAAATGGCCAATATCTTGCTTATTAGTGACTTTACGCCTTATGAATCAATTGTGAACATACAGGAAATGATATATGCTGAATATTCTAGTGACCTTGAATTTGACCTTTGACCTCATTTTCAAGGTCAACAGGACAAAATGGCTAATATCTTGCTTATTATCAATTTTACAGCTTAGGAATCAATTGTGAACATATAGGAAATGATATATTCTGAATATTCTCATGACCTTGAATTTGACCTTTGACCTAAATTTCAAGGCCAGTCATTTTATTCTCAAGGTCAGAATACAAAATGGTTTATATCTCTCTTATTATCAAATTCACAGCTTAGGGGTCTATAGTGAACATATAGGAAATGATGTATGCTGAATATTTTGGTGATCTAGAATTTGACCTTTGATCCAATTTTCAAGGTCAGAGAACAAAATGGCTAATATGTCGCTTATTATCATCTTCACAGCTTCGGAATCAATTGCGAATATAGAGGAATGATATATACTGAATCTTTTCATGAACTTGAACTTTGACCTCATTTTCTAGGTCACATCACCGATCACAGAATGGCTAATATCTCACTTATTATCGACTTTACAGCTTAGGAATTTATTGTGGACATACTAGAAGTGATATATTTATTGCAAAATTATTTTCAAGGTCACTGGACAAAAGGCTAATATCTAAAATGTATATTGTCCGGTAACCTTTCTTAGCCCTTGGGCTAATTTTTTCAAATAGGTTTTCAACCATTTCAAGTTGCACGGTTGTGTTACTTGAACTGAAAAAAGAAGCTAATTGCAAACGATTATATTTTGCAGCAATTCGAGAGAGTTTGAATTCGAACCCGAAGGCTGTGAGAGAGAACATCATGAACCGGTGTGCTCAGATCCTGGGCTGTTACCGCAAGAACTGTGCAAGTCCATCATCTGCCGGTCAGCTGATCCTGCCAGAGTGCATGAAACTCCTGCCTCTCTACTCCAACTGTATCATCAAAAGTCAAGTCAACCAGGGAGGTAAGACACACTTCAGTGTAGGAACAAATGGGACAGAATATTTAGGTTCCACATCGCTAATTTGTGGGTAGATAACATACCAAGAAAATATTTTGTTTTTAGGTTACCGGACCTATGGTCCGATAACCTATTGGCATGGCGTTGCGTCCGTCGTCCGTCGTCGTCGTCCACATTTTTATCTTTTTTGTTTACAGGCGAATTCTTCTGAAATTTTGCACAAAAATACTTAAAAATAATTCAAGAAGGGGGTATTTTTTAGTTTTTTTATTTTCTCATTTTTTTCAAAATAGCGACCGTTTTCGACGAAAAATGGCTGATTTTGGATTTTGGTGGCCATTTTCTCAAAATCTGTTCAGTAACTTTTTTTCTTTTTGATACATAACACTCCTGATATGTACTCCTATGATGTCTATAAATTTCGATGCGCTTGAATCGCTCGAAGAGGACCATTTTGGCCCAAACTCGGCCCAAATGGGACTTTCCCATGTTAAAATCTCCTATGCTTTATAATGGGACACATTATGCCTAATATCTCACTTAATATTGAGATTAGAGACTAGGAATCAATTGTGGACATATAGGAAATGATATATGCTGAATATTCTCGTGACCTTGGATTTGACCTCTGACCTCAATTTCAAGGTCAGAGCACAAAATGGCTGATATCTCGCTTATTATCGACTCTACAGCTTAGGAATCAATTGTGGACATATAGGAAATGATATATGCTGAATATTCTGATGACCTTGAATTTGACCTTTGATGGCATTTTCAAGGTCATAGGACAAAATGGCTAATATCTCGCTTGTTATCGACGTTTCAGCTTAGGAATCAGTTATGAACATATAGGAAATGATATATGCAGATTATTGTCATGACCTTGAATTTGACCTTTGACCTCATTTTCAAGGTCACAGGACAAAATGGCTAATATCTCACTTATCTACTCTACAGCTTAGGAATCAATTGTGGACATATAGGAAATGATATATGCTGAATATTCTGATGACCTTGAATTTGACCTTTGATGGCATTTTCAAGGTCATAGGACAAAATGGCTAATATCTCGCTTGTTATCGACTTCACAGCTTAGGAATCAGTTATGAACATATAGGAAATGATATATGCAGATTATTGTCATGACCTTGAATTTGACCTTTGATCTCATTTTCAAGGTCACAGGACAAGATGGCTAATATCTCACTTATTATCGATTTTACAGCTGGGGAATCAATTGTGGCCATGTAGGAAATGATATATGCTGAATATTCTCGGAACTTGAATTTGACCTCTGACCTCATTCTCAAGGTCCAAGGACAAACTGGCTCATATCTTGCTCCTCTATTGACTGTATGGCTTGGGAATCAAATGTGGACATGTGATAAAGATATATGATATAAAATGATATACACTGAATATTTTGATGACCTTGAATTTGACCTTTGCCCCTTCATTTTCAAGGCCACAGCACAAAATTGCTAATATCTCGCTGATTATTGAATTTACAGCTTAGCAATCAACTGTGGACATGATATATGCTTAATATTATATATGCTGAATATTCTCTTGACCTTGAATTTAACCAGTGACCTGGCTAACATCTAAAATATTAAACATTGTCCGGTAACCTATCTTTGGCCCTCGGCCTAATTTTTTTGCATCTGTTCATTCATTGGTTCTTGTTGTCGCCCAGCAGCTGAAGTGAGCACAGATGACAGAAGTTACCTGATTCATTCTGTCAACTCCATGACTGTCAAAGATACCCATGTGTTTTTCTACCCTCGTCTCATACCATTGGTGAGTCTGGCTGTTTTCCGTTAGGATCATGAATAATAAGTACAATATATATCCGGTACATGGTTTGATATTCTTGACAATCACCCTTCAGCACGAGCTAGACCCAAGCGCAGAGGACCCCGAGATACCCATCGCAATCAGATGTTCCTTTGAGAGATTAAAAGACAGCGGAATATACCTCATAGGTAAGCAATTATTGATGGGTGGCAAATTGCAATAACTTGTCACGTCACTCCAGATATTTATTGTTGGTTGCCAAGTTGATATAACTTGTCATCAGGATCCAACTGTTCTCATTTGAAGTGTGGAGGGGTATTGGAAATGAATAAAATATTTACCAAATTTTTCACAGAGAATGGGCTGGCGATGTGGATGTGGATTGGGTTGAATGTCCCGACAGAGTGGGTGGTAGGACTGTTTGGGGTCCAGTCGGCAGCTCAGATAGACATAGATCAAGTGAGTCTCTTCTGGCATGGTGTTGTTCTTATATTATTTGCTGGAAATATGAAATACTAATACATGTATATAGTCCTGTCTTCTCATATATTAAGTGATATTGATATAAATCTCTTTCAAGTTCCTTGCTGATACATTTCTGTAGTTCTCATGATGAATATTTATGTTTCACTTATAGACTCGCTTACAAGATCTTGATACAAACCGATCAAGACAAGTCCGTGCCATTGTGACAAAAATTCGACAGGAACGCCGCCGCCATATGAAGGTATTAATACAAAAATCTTGAATAATGTTCTCAATGTACACATTTTTGCTAAATGTGAATTATTGAATGCTGTAATGACACGTGGTTTTCCCGGCAGCTGGTGATTGTGCGACAGCGGGACAAGTTAGAGCCAGTTTTTCAGCAGCACCTCGTGGAGGACAGAAGCACGGGTGGCAGTGCGTCCTACGTGGACTTCCTCTGTCACATACATAAAGAGATCCGCGCCCTGCTCAGCTAGGGTCACCTCACCGCGGTGTGATCATCTGCAGAAACACTTGACCAAAACCCTCACATCTGCTGTTATGTTTGTCTAGATCCCTCCTTTCTTTGTGTATTCTCTAAAACAAAATTATCATTGAAAACCATTGCTTTGTATGTCTACGTGTAGAGTAATATGTGTGTTATTTATCAGCGGTGTGTAAACACCAGCATCATTAATGTATCTAAACAGGCGGTGTAGCTGTGGCCATACTGAAAAAAAAGTATTGCTGATACAGAAGAGTCTTGCAAAATATATTGTGAAACCTGGATGCTGCTCTCTATGTTTTGTTATAGTCTAGGTAATTGAGTTTTGGTGCTAGCAGTCCATGGAGCAGTTAGTAACTTTTTGTAAAAGTGGTACTATTCTTTCTCTTATACACTCATACTGTCAACTATTTCACTGTTGTGTATGAAACGATCAAATGTGGTCATCAATTTGGGCATGAGTTATTTCTTGCTACAAACTTTAAGCAACCTATCAATATTTGTATGATGCATACTTTACGTGAAGTATCTTAAAACAGTTGTCACAGAATGGACTACATCGGGCATCTAGTTTATTCTATGCAACACTCTGATAAATACCATCAAACATTTCGAACCACCATTTCTCAAAATTTTCCTCACATTTTCTCTGTGCACCTGCTGTAAAATCAAAATATTCACTACTAGCGTCATGCTGTCTTCTGTGTGCTATGGTATCACATGACCTATATTATTCATTTTGCACTGCTGAATAGTTGGGCAATACATAACAAATTGGGAAACATTGGCAGTGTTTTCTTGCATGTCTTCGAGAGAGAGGCTGGAATGACCTCCATATTGAAATCAAATTACTGTTTCACGTCTATGTTTTTGAATCTATGTTACAACGATTATATGGACTTGAGCCTACCTCTGTAGGTTCACCCTGTGATTGTTGTGCAGTAAGCTTCGGTTGTAAATATGAATAGTTTCAGTTTGCGGAATGCTGAGAAACAAACTTATTCTAGTCCAATGCCGACATTTGTGTAGACTTAGGCCAGTTGTGGTACATTTACTTGTAAAGCAGTGAATGATATTCAAACTGATCAAAGTCATTAGGGTGTGAATCCTTTCTGCAAATGTCAAAGGTAATAAAACTGATTCAACCAGAGTAGAAAGTCCAATTTTCAAGGTCACAGCTGACTAGTTTAGGTAATTCATTGTTTTGAATGTGTCGAGCTGAATTGATGCAAACATTAGACAAACTATGGTATATTCTTGTGATGTCGAGCTGTAATGCTATGTGCTTTGAGTCATCAAATAAAGTGTTTTGTTTGGCATCAAGCTGACTATATAACATTTTTAACAAGTATTCTGGCTTGGTATCCATCTACCTGTGGCCTAATGAAGTTCCATAAGAAAAACAAATATAGACTGTACGATGTGTTACTTGGTGTTGGAAGGTTGAATTTACATTCAGCAGTCATCATTCAGAAGTCTGAATAATATGTACATTTAACATGAGCACATTCAAGTTTGTGATGAGGTTGAAGATGCCATTTTGTAGGGCTTTTGTCATTCCCACCTATATATGTGGGTTGACATGATTCAGTCGAGTGTCGCTGTGCGGAAAGATGCACAATAACTGTGAAAAAAGGCTATGTCTACTTTATTGGCAAGTAAATATCAAAATCAGAGATATGTAAATATTGTGTAAATAATTTCCAGCAATTGTATATATATAACATTAATATATCACTTAAGCCTAAGCATTTTGTGAAGATGCAATGTTTTGTGATGGTCTTGTTGACACAGTGTAGACTGTCGCTATTCCATAGGCTCTGTCGTTGATGGCTACACACTGTGCACTGTTCGACCACAAGATATTCTGTATTTTTCATGTAGTATGAAACGTGAAATAAATTGAAATAATTCAAAACTACATGCTTTACAATAAATGTATATTCACTGAGAATGTCAAAACTACTGAAACTATGCCCAAGTATCCTGAAATGTGATGTGAATGGTGCAGGAGGATTATTTCAGTCCAGGATTGGGTTTATAGTATAGTGTTTGCAATATATTACTTCCCAACTATCATTATGTACACAACTTGACCTGCTCCAGTTCCAGTATTTAAGTAAAGAGTTTTATATGCAGAGAAGGGCACACGAGGCCTTATTCGGTATGTCATTATGGCCCCTACTGATGGTCATCAACACCTTTGTATTATAATGGAATAAAATATACAGGAAAAATCAATTTAGCGGTGAACGTTATGACAATAATTTCAAAGTCAATTTCAACACAAAACCTCAATAGATCAGTTTATTCATCAAAACCGGTGTAATACAAAAATATCTGATATACGATATAATGATGAAAAGGAAAGCACACGAAGCTAAAAGCTTATATGTCATACTCCCCTAAATAAAAGATTATAATGTACTAATAACAATGAAAAACACAAAAAGACTAACAACATTTCAAAAATCACAATAAATAAATAAATCAATCAAACAAAATGAATTGTACAACGGTATGTATCTCCCCAGCTTCTAACAGGTATGGAAATATTGTGACTACTGATATATCACTATTAAAATATTGGTCAAAGAATATTTTTGACATTTTTCTTAATCACCGAAATATAACGTATGTGTTCTCGATATTTGATTTGAGTTCACTCCTCTGACACTAACACACATGGACTGAACATAACATTTTTTAGGTTATCGAACCTTTGGTCCGATAACCTATTGCAGTGGCGGTGTGTCCGGCGTCTGTCGTCCGTCAACAATTTTATCTTTAACGTTTACAGTCGGATTTTTTCTGAAATTTTGCACAAAAATGCCTAAAAATATTTCGAGAGGGAGATATTTTTTATTTTTTTTATTTTCGCATTTTTTTTTTCAAAATGGCGGCCGTTTTCGTCGAAAAATGGCCAATTTTCGACTTTGACGGTCGTTTTCTCAAAATATTATCAGTAATTTTTTTTCTTATTGATGTATAACACTCCTCCTATGTACCCCTGTGACATGTATAAATTTTGTTGCCCTTGAATCGCTCGAAGTGGGCCATTTTGGGCCCAAACTCGGCCCAAATGGGACTTTCCCATGTTAAATTCTCCTATGCTTTATAATGGGATACATTAAGCCTAATATCTCATTTAATATTGAGATTAGAGACTAGGAATCAATTGTGGACATATAGGAAACAATGTATGCCAAATATTCTTGTGACCTTGAAGTTGACCTCTGACCTCGGTTTCAAGGTCAGAGCACAAAATGGCTAATATCTCGCTTATTATCGACTTTACAGCTTAGGAATCAATTGTGGATATATAGTAAATGATGTATGCCGAATATTCTGATGACCTTGAATTTGACCTTTGACCTCATTTTCAAGGTCACAGGACAAAATGGCTAATATCTCACATATTATCGATTTTACAGCTTAGGGATCAATTGTGGACATAAAAGGAAATGGTATATGCTGAATATTCTCGTGACCTTGAATTTGACCTTTGACCTCGGTTTCAAAGTCAGAGCACAAAATGTCTACTATCTCGCTCATTATCGACTTTACAGCTTAGGAATCAATTGTCGACATATAGGAAATGATATATGCCGAATATTCTGATAACCTTGAATTTGACCTTTGACCTCATTTTCAAGGTCACAGGACAAAATGGCTAATATCTCACTTATTATCGATTTTACAGCTTAGGGAACAATTGTGGACATATAGGAAATGATATATGCTGAATATTCTCGTGACCTTGAATTTGACCTCTGACCTCAGTTTCAAGGTCAGAGCACAAAATGGCTAATATCTCGCTCATCATTGACTTTACAGCTTAGCAATCAATTGTGAACTTATATAAAATGATACATGCTGAACGTTGTCATGACCTTGAACTTGACCTTTGACCTCATTCTCAAGGTCGCAGGACAAATAGCTAATATCTCGCTTATTATCGACTTTACAGCTTAGGAATCAATTATGAACATGTAGGAAATGATATATGCTGAATATTGCTATGACATTGAATTTGACCTTTGACCTCATTTTCAAGGTCAGAGAACAAAATGGCTAATAGCTAGCTTATTTATGACTTTACAGCTTAGGAATCAATTATGAACATATAGGAAATGATATATGCTGAATATTGCTATGACCTTGAATTCGACCTTTGACCTCATTTTCAAGGTCACAGGACATAATGGCTAATATCTCGCTTATTATTGACTTTACAGCTTAGGAATCAATTGTGGACATACTAGAAATGACATATGCCGAATATTATCGTGTTCTAGAATTGACCAATTACCTTTTTGACATTAGAGCGTTGGGGGCGAAGCCCCCAACCCTCTACATGTCTATGTGCTGACTTTTTTATGGAGGTTTCATGCCAACCTATCGACGCCCGTTTTGGCATATAAACCTTTGTTCACCTACTTCAAATGAGGATTTTCTTCGTCCTTGACATAAAATCTCTCGATTTGATGGCAACCTTTGAATATTCCACAGAAATATAATGCATAAATCGATGTGTTAGGTTTGAGAAAATTACGCAAAACGGTCAGCTCGTCTGAAAAACGTCAAAATGGCGGAGCCGATGGAAATTCACGTTCCCAGAATGCAAAGCAAATTTTACCGCAATGACGCGTACTTTGGAACACACAATTTTCTGTGCAGCATTTTGTGCATGCATGTACATGTAACTTTGCGTGTGACCTTCTTTGGCGTTATGAAGTAAACACAACGATTCGTCTGCGACACCACGACTACATTTACCGTAATCTGACATATTTAATCACTTGAGACGTGTTCCATGCTGGGTTGTGAAACCTTTTTATTTTAAACTGGTCTTTTAATTTGCTCAGTATGTATGTGTTATTTATATCATGATATCAGATGCAGATATTCATCATAGTATCCAATACTTTAAGGATATTCTATTGAGGTTCAATATCATTTTATCAGGCGTATCTGTTTCATTGAGTTCAAAATAAATGTTTACTCATTAGGAATATGATTGAAGTACGCCTATGTGCTTCATCATAATATAGGGAATGAATTGGAATCATATGGGGGCATGATATGGTTCAACTTTCTTTCTTTTTTTGCAGAAAGGGGTGGGGGGTAACGTTGTGTAAGATACATTCAGCTGTCGTGGTGCTGATGATGTGCTCGAGCTCTAATGTCGTCTCCCGCAGTTAGCTGCATTTTCTTGTTTCCAAGGTCACGGGACAAAATACTAATGTCTAAAATATATATTGTCCGGGAACCTTTCTTAGCCCTTGGGCTAATTTTTTTTTGATAACTTTTGTTTGCTTGTTTAGGATCGTGGGATCAATCTAAATATTCTGTTTCCATTTGGCATACACCATATTTTTTCACACAAAATTTAAGATTTTATCTTAAAGTACTAGGAACATGAAAATATGATGTGAACTCAAATGAGAGAACTAGTTTTGCTGAGTAAAATGCAATTTACTACATGCCAATATCTCTATTGGTTAAAAAGTTATGGCCATTTGAATGTCACATTTTGGCAGGTTGTGACATATGCTGGAATGAACACTTCTGGATTTCACGAGAAGCTAATTAGTATGCAAATGAGGTATTCGTGACGTAGAAGGGGGAATATTTTTAATTAGGCAAGTTTGAATCTTAATATAATTGATCTGGTCAGAATTATTGCGAACCTGAACTTCAAACATTGTTAGGCATGGTCAATAATCAGTGTTGTTCAAAGTGTTACTATTGCCATGGTTACTATTCACCCGTGGAGTCCCTAGCAACCATTGGTTACTATGGGTCCTAACTGCCAGAAATAGGGGTTTTGACAAAATGTGATTATTGCATATTAATTATGCATGTGGAGTCGATCCATTTTCACCTTTGGTTTTGTTTGCTTATCGATATGACTGTGGATTTGGGCCATAGCAACCCTGGTTGCTAGGGACCTTATATCAATACTGGTGACCTTGGCAACTATCCGGATGTGAAATTCATTGACTATAAATTATGTAGAGCATGTGGAATAAGCTTTGTTGAATAATTGCAATTTCTTAAGACTTTAATATGCCATTAAAACCATCTAATTAAAAAATGTTCCCCCTGTGACGTCATGCATACAAATTTGCATATTAATGAGCTATATGATTTTTCAAATTGTTATTTAGGCAATTTGAACTTTGAAGCGCTGTAACTTTTGAAGGAATTGAGATATTCACATGCTGTAAAAAACGTTCTGATCAGCTCACACGGTGCTTTAATCTGAGCTCACATCATATTTTCATGTTCCTAGTACTTTAAAAATTGAAAATGTTGACAATCAACCACAATGTTGAAATTTGGCCCCAAACGGGATCACGGAAATTGAGCAAGTTTGGGGATTTCATATTTATTCCGATGAGGAATTGATGAATGTAGTTTTTGAGTTGTAAGGCACATGCAGGTGTATTCTAATAAAATATTCTTACAAATTTCTGTGCAATTCGAACATTGATACATATGCCAAATTTTATTCCGAATTCCATGTCGTGTCAAATTTCATGTTTGAAGTGAAATTCGACATTGCCAACATTTTTCAATTTTCAAGATGAAAATCTGACATTTGGTAAAAAAATATTTCTTTTTATTCCAAAAGGAAACATGTAATAATTTCAATATTAAAATACCATCGTAATGATGCATAAATATGTTACCGTGCGCTTATTCTGCAGTCAACAATCTCTCTGGGTCCATTATGATCCATGCATAACGTTGCATCATTTTGATCAGTTACCGCCATAGCCTTTGGGATAGACGTCATCAGATATCAGCCATTGCACGCGCATAACTTACTCAGGGCTTAAATCTTTGAAATTAGGCATGTATAAAGCGCCTCACCTTTTTGGTGAGATGTTCGGATGGGTATATTGAAGGATACAGTCTTTAGATATAATGGTCAGGTTTGTATCTTAGTTAACTGATGGTCCCACTCAGGATAGGCTAGTGGATTAGACACCGTAGCTCCCATCGATCCGCCAGTGGATTAAACCGATGCTCCATGTCTGGATCCGCCAGTGGATTAGACCGACATGCCCCTCCCCTCTGGATCCGCCAGTGGACGAGATCATGACACTGAGGGTCCCTTCTAGATCCGCCAAGGGATGAATTATTTGCATATTTCAGATGATGGTTAATTACATTTAACCTAGCCACATGTTTCTCACAAAACATGGTATAATCACTCACCGACCACAGAATCGAATATATCGACGACCGATGCATTGGGCCGCCCTCAACACCCCCCCCCCCCATCCCGTCTCACTCTCTCTCTCTCTGAGATCTAATCTCAATCTGGATATGTTAACTAAAAATTGACATATTTCACAATTACATTCCCACGAAATGACCACTGAAATACTGGGATACCATCTCAAAATGTCGTGATTAGGCCCATAATATAACATATGTTTACGTACTTATTGAAAATGAGCACGGGGTATGGCCTTTGATCTTCGAAAGCGTGCTGTTAAGTTAGCGAAACGCCAGTGACTTCTCATTCTCAGGACAAATATTGTGTTTAGAGCTATGTTAGTTATACCTTATGATTGGAAGGAAAGTACTAAACTTGTATAAGTGATATGTGTTGCTTAAATAGTAATTTGGGCTATCCGGGCTGATGAACGATGGACAGAACATGTAAGTATTATCACATGCATTAATTGTACATATACCCTGGGGTTATCTGTACAATACTGGATGCTGGGACCCAGCATCCAGTATTGTACAGATAACCTACTTGTTTGACTCATTGGCAGCCTCGCAGTGTATTCTGCATTATTATGTACGGACATCCTCACATACCCCTTCACGTAACTTCAATAAATGTAATTGCTGCTTGTACACGGTTTATTAAAATAAATAACAAAATACCGACTAAAAGGGTCTATGTAGTGCAGAGCATAGGTTTAAATACGATTATGGTGAAGATGAATTGTATTATTAACTCAGTTCAGTTTCACGAGTATGGTGGTACAGTTTTCAGATGTCGATATCAGACAGAAAGTGTAAGGACATCCCGCTGTCTCTGAGTCTCGAGTCCTGATCCGAGTCCTCCACGCTGTCTCCTCTAGGACCCACCACGGTGATATCGCCCGTCTCTCGTGTGATATCGCCCGCCACTAGTGTGTTATCGCCCGCCTCATGCATGATACTCATTTTGTCCAATGACATTCCCAGGAGTGCCGGGGTTTCAGCTGTTGAAAGCTGTTGTCTCTCCACATCGCATATCACTGGAAATGAACAACTGAAGCTATTCATTATATTATTACATGTACCGGGTATGTGAGTTAATTTTACAAGTTGTCACTTAGGCCTATGATTAAAACACCAGCTAATTGTGTTTTTGCAATACATGTACCTTTCTTTATTGAATATTTTTGCGAACTGCGTACTGAAATTTGTTAGACGTACAACTTAAATCAGATGAGTGTGTAATAATCATTTTCATTGGAACTGAAACATTTTTTAAGAATAAGCACATAAGGTTGCTCCTAATTCCTATATGACATGACTATTCTCGCATTTTGGAAAGAGGATTACGAGATTGATAATCAAATACACATGCAGCACAAATATTCTTATCACGGCTCGAATATTTCTGTCGCAACATAAATATTTATGCTGCTACACAAATATTTCTGTAACGACATAAACATCTACCGGTGTATTATGAAATACACAAATATTTCTGCTGCGCCAGAAATCGACACAATTAGTTGTGCTGCGACAATTATACTTGGGATTTATTATTTGAGTTCTCTGGAGTTTCAGTCACAAAAATTTGTCAAAAACAATTCCGGATTTTTTTTTAGTTTCGAATTTGGTTTTGAAAAACAAGTTAAAGTCATAGTAGCAAGGTACCATTTTATGGTTTTATTCCTGTTCAGATGAGGGCATTGTGGACATTTGGTGATAAAAAAGATGTTCGCGTTAATTGGTAATTAATAACAGCGACATATAATCGAGTCTAATGAGCCAGTATTGCAATCGCCTCCTCATGCCGATGAAAAAAATAGCTTCGGCAGTTTCCGTAATCGTGACGTCAGTTGAGGCAAAATGTGCTTTGATGGCTGGCCAAAAACGTAAAACACGTAATTGGGCGGTCAGCTCAAAGATAGAAAACCACTCCAAAATACATGAGATTCAAAAGAAAACACGTGAAAACCAACAAATACTGGACATCTTGCAGTTCAACAAACCTCCCTTCTGGGAGAATGAATAGTACTGATTCTAAATATCAAGACAAGAAATGCCGTGTTCCAACCATCTCACCCGTTCACTTGAATTGTCAAACATACACAACGAGAATGAATATGCGACATGCAGTTTACCTTGCTGGCTACATGTACTTTCAGTACTGCCTCAAATGACGTCACAAACCACGTGACCCATACTAAAATCTTGATCAAAATCTTCGGCAATTTACGGAAGGAGTGCCTATTTGATTCAATATCTGGAAACCCATTGATTGTATTTGTAAAATTCGTTCGAATTTACAGATAACTATTCATAATGGACTAAATGAGAAGCACTTTCATTGGCATGCTACTAGGTCTTTAATGAATGTATAATTTGTCCAAAAAGGTTTGGAATGTTTCTCTTACAATTATTCTCCTCATATTTAATTAATTTTTTAATTGAAATTTATATATTCATTGAAGCAAATCACGAAATTATGCTTGGTTATTTCCAAAACATTATGGGAAGCTTAGGAAATAATTATGTTAAATCTAACTCAAGTCAGTATGAATTAGCATGTGTTTGATTGATAAAAAACAGAAACGCTAATGAGCTGGTTTTTATAGAACCTGCATACATTGTATCTTCATTCGTTCCCGAGATATCAGCTTAGTATCGAATATTTTTGATTTTGTGCTGTGCATCATACAAGAAACTGCTTAATTCACCTACATTTAGAGCCGTTTTCGGTTTTTACTTACGCATAGTAGCCTAATCCTAACTGAAGCCTTGTTAAATTATTCTTGCGTTGGTAAAGTTTTTTTCTGCGTAAATAAGGTCTTTTATGCGGAAATAATGTTATTTACCCTAACGACCAAGGGAAAGATAAAAGCACGTGTAGGCAGTATTTGGTTGGTATATCACACACGGCAGGAATAAATAAAGTTATTTCATTGTAAATAACGTTATTTCCGCGTAGGAAACTTTATTTATTCAGAAAAAATGTTACTTATGCGTGAATAACTTTATTTACGCGTAAATAACATTATTTATGCTGGAACAACATTATTTACACGGAAATAATGTTATGTACGCGGAAATAACGTTATTTACCCCATCGACGAAGAGAAAAAAACTTATTTACACGTAAAAAAAACTTATTTATGCGTGACAAACTTATTCCCGCGTAAGAAATATTATTTCCGCGTAAATTATGTTATTTATGTATCAGTCAGGATTACTTCGAGAAATAAATAAGTTTTTTTACAATGTCACTTATCAGCCACTGTATTGAAGGGATAATTATAAGAATGTAAAAAAATAATCAACAAAATTTCAGCAAACACATTTTACGTAATCACCTGAGCTTTTGACGAGACTGTGTCTCACTCTGTGCCTAGCGCATGTGATTGCTGTCAACAATGTTAGCAGAACTAGCACGATCATGACGATACCCGTGATCAATAGAGTATCGATTTTCGTTATCGCTCTCAAATTGAGATCAGCCGACGTCTGCAAAACTGGTGTTACATCTGAAATTAACATAGCATTATGTTAATGTTATTAATAATAACGATTAATCGCTATTTATTATGTGTAGTATCCATATAGTAAATAAAAATTTGTTCAAATGTACATATAAAGGTTGGAATAATCTGTGGATGTGTGAATGTACATGTAGTCCTATTTGTGGGCTAATACGCGAACATGGGAGTTTCCATTTGTGCGCTGCCAAATAGTGTACTAAAACCACATCGATTCTTGTCATGGAAAATTTCCATCTTGCGCAACTGTTTCTGCCACGCAGTAAAATAATCTGGGTAATAAATACAGAATCAGCTTTCATGTAGCCAGCAAAGCAAAAGAAAAGAGTACTACGTACATAAGAATATAGACAAAACTGTCTGTCTTCACAGTACCTGAACAAATAATTGTTTATGTTGTAGGAAAGGTAACTAACGTTAATCTTTTGTCACAACAGATAATTGTTTATGTTCTAGGTAAAGTAACTAATCTTTTGTCACAGTAACAGATAACTGTAATTGTTTATGTACTTAGGTGAAGTAACTAATCTTTGTCACAGTACGTGAACAGATAACTATATATGTAGCAGGTAAATAACTAAAAGTCATGAGATCATAACCATGTTCAGCTCTATAACCACTGCACGGAAAAGTCGATCAGCGAATGTTTTCAAAATGGCAGTACTAAAATGTAATAATAACAGCAGGTTCTTTTATCTAGATACGTGTACTGATGCTGTTTTTTTTTTCAGGAATGCACATTCCCTAAATGTGGAACGCACACAATTGAAATCCGACAGTTAAACAACAAAGCTGTCATATTTTTATTTGTTGTTCTGGTTCCATGGGGCTTGTGTATGTATTTCGACAGAAGAAGTGTCGGTCTGAGTTTGTAAGACGCTACAAATGTTGAATGCTTCAGACGATCCGATTGAAAAACGAAGCGTGAAGTAATATTTAAGAAGTTTAAAGAATATACCGGTATATGTAGATGCTATAAGGATGATCAGATCTCTAATAAGATATATGTATTTTCAAATAAACTGTCAAAAACTGTACACTGTACTTACAAGTAACCAAGTCCTTTTGTTCTACTGTTTCTCGCAGCAGTTGCATTTTCCAGAACACTGCAGAAAAATGAATTTGTTAGGTTTCACCATTAAATTGATATGAAACCCAATCAACGAGCTGTTTCAAAAATGTGAGTGTGTAATTTATACATACATATATGCAGGGTCTGAAGTATATTTATCCCATGGTACATTTACATGTACTTGCGTATATAACACTGTCAACGAAAGGTCAATTTACATATATCGATTTAAATATATTTAAATTTTAAAAATCCCTTAATAATATGTTATTTCTGATGATGAATATACGTGTAGGCTACGTGTGGACGTACCTGGACAAATATCACGGCAGTTTTCAATGTACCACCGATTGTTTCCTACCCGGTCCCTGGCACACTGGCCCGAGCACAAGAAACACTCGGCAGTTCCCGTCACGGAGTCGGAACAGTACTGCTTCGTGACGTCACAGGTGACGGAGCCGCAAGGTATGACGTCACTGTCCGCAGGCTGGGACATTGGACTTTCTGCCCGGTCCATCGACTGGGCGGGCCATCCGTGTACCATTCGTGTGCTACCATCTTTAAGGATGAGGATGGCAATCGAAGATACCAAAAAATTCAGTAGACAACTCATTGTGGAATTCATGACAGGAGTTTTCCCAAAGGATTTTCCAGCACATGGGTTAACGTCCTGGTGACACTATTAGTGAATTCAAATATGTGCAAGTCAACATACCATTTTTGAATACAGAAATCATGCAAATACCACTCCATCCAGTTTCAACAAAACCACGGAAACTCCATCTGTACAGAAGGTGGTTTTACATGCAAACCTGCTTGTATTCGACTTTCAGCAGACTAACGTTACACCACAACATGCAATTACTCTTCAGCATATTGAATGTTATTTATCGCGCTGTCAGCACACATGTACGTGTTCAATGTATGTGGCGAAAGACATATTCAGATACTAGTATTTTCAAAGCATTGTGCAATGTGTAATACTTTCTGGACCGAAACATTATGTTGAGACTATTTCTGACATTCGATGAAGCTGGTTATGATGTCAGTCTTATTCTTGGTTTACATGTAGGGGGAGGGTAACGTTGTGTAAGATACATCCAGCTGTCGTGGTGCTGATGATGTGCTCAAGCTCTAATGTCGTCTTCCGCAGTTGCTGCATTTTCTTGATTTCATGGAAACTCCAAGTTGACCCAAAATCCAAGATGTGCTGATACAAGTAGGCCTATGTGTGAAAAATAAATCATGCTCTATACTGAAATGTTGTTTGCTGCAGTTGGCAGCTATTTCTGCACTCATTCAGAAATGACTTGACTCGCATTCAGCAGCATACATGTACTACCTGTACATGTATGTGTGCAAATAACTCAACAACGATGTTTAATCATTTATTACAAAAAAATACCTCGACACAATAGGCGTGCTGGTACCATACTAGTAATCAAACGAGTATTGTTCAAATGTTTTTAGAAAAAATAAGTACATGTACATAAATCTTAAGTTTAAAAAATAAATTTAATACCTCAAGTCCAAGTTACGATTGACAATCTGATACAAATCGATCGATCTGATACAAAACATTTAATACAACTTTGTAAAAACTGTGTACATGAACGTAAATCAAAGTTTCAAAAAATAAATTCAATACCTCATTACAATAGAAAGGTTGAACTACAATCTGATACAAATCAAAAACAAATATTTAATATGCATAATATGAATATTCACCAATAATGAAACATTACTGAATGACAAATTGAGATGTACACATTCTAAAGACCTGTTTGTACATATACAATGTACTATGTACATGTATGAATATGATATGCATCAAATGGCATTGAAACATTCTATGTATGATTATCCAGGCAGATCTGAAGCCAATCAATATAGAGTACTCACCGAAAACAGCGCTCTAGCAATAAATATATACTGGCATGTGTATAATGAACACAACTCACTTCGCCATGCCTATAAAAATATTGTCGTGAGTTTTGTGTATATCACATTTTTTTCGAAAATCAGCTCAAATGGTGTTATTCGCACTGTAGGAAAGCCGAGTTTGCCGTGTTTTTACACTCTTGTATCAGCATGTTGTGACGACCTTGGCCATGTCCCACCGACGGTGACCCTGGGACCGGTCGTGGTTGCTTGGTTACTGACAGTCCGGATCGTGTCGTAGAAGTCCTTGGCTCCCTGTGGGACATCAATGATAGGATCGTCCTCGCCCTGTTCCAGACGCGCTTCCTCTCGTGGATCTGTGCCAGAGGAGCTGGACTCGGCAGCCCCAACACTCGGCAGGGACTCTCTTGAGAGGCGTGTGGAGTGCAGGAGTCGCTGTGCGGCGCCCGTCAGCTCCGTGGTAGATGTCTGCTGGTCGGACAGCGTGATCCTCGTGTTGTAGACCGGGAGCGTCGTCAGCTCGTCCTCCATGTACAACGGGTTAGTGAGCAGCGTAGTGGCCTGAGCACGGTCACCCACTGAAAATACAAGTCATGAGCTTTGTATTATGTGTACAGTGATTAGTGAGTACAGTGCACTGAGCGTATAGCCGGAGATACATTTTTGTTACTAACTGCAACATTCTATCTACTTTCGCATGGGTCTATTACCATCACGCATACATGGGCGCTATATATGGTTTACATCTAACATACCATTGGGACCGCGCATTACGATTCGTCCTGAGTCTGCCAGTTTGTTCTTTCCCCTCCTCCTGATGTAGATGAAGGCCCCGAGCATCATCAGCGTGAACACGACTAGGAACATCACTAGAGCCGCGAGTACAGCCCACGACAACACGATCCCGGCACTACCCGCGGGAACAACTTGAGTACGCGCTGTCTGTGTCAGCAACGGAACGGCTGTAATGACACATGTATATGTAATAAATAATATCAATAATAACGATACTGTACATATATTAAGATAGCTGAAGTTATCACAAATTCACACTGAAAAAAACACTTGATTATGATCATGTATGACCACGGATATTTTCCTGGTTTTAAATATAGTCACGTGCCATGACCATGTGTGGTTATAGCGTGTTTCAAAGTTTGAATTCTTATTTAATTCATATCAGATACTTACGTGTAGTCGCGGTTTCTTGAATCTCGAGGCGTTTCCAATACACTGAAAGAAATATTTAAAGAAAGTTTATTGAAGATACATAAATGCAGTACTACAATGGGCCTATAATATATCGCCATGGAAACCATTCATGATGACAATATAATTTAGGTGATTTCATTACATATCAGGATGGGAACTATCATGCGATAGGCCTAGACACAGGGAAAAACCCTTATCATTCTTCATGATAAATTTTCATTAATTTGTAACATATAAAATACATGTATTATAGGTATTAGAGGGGTATCCAGGCCCACTACGTCCCTCCTTCCACCCGGATCCGCCTACGTGTGTATTATGTAGACTAGTAGGCCAATAAAAAGGCCTACGAAAATAGGCCTAGGCCTATAGGAATAGCATTTGTGAAGATTATAGATCTAATATTCTAACAGAAATACTGTAAGTAGTGTGTTCATAATTACCGGGACAGATGTCGAGGCAGATGGAGATGTAGAACTGGTTTTGTCCGACCCTGTTGCGTTCACACATTCCGGAGCAGAGGAAACACTCTGGTTGTCCAGTAATGGCGTCATCACAGAACTCCGTCCTAGCGTCACAAGTGTATCGTCCACACGGGATCAAGTACTGACGGTCGTCTGGATCCGTGTCTACTCCGCCGGCGGCGCCACCGCACAACACACCGATAACGGTGACAAGCGCCATCGTCATGTGTGGTGATGAACCTAATTTCGATGCCATTTTGATGAGATTGTTCGGTTTTCGTTTGCTGTTAACGTTTTCTTCCACGTTAATTTGATTTCTTTGTGTGATATCTGTGCGTTGTTATTCCTGTTCGAACTGGACGCGTGTGAGTCAATGCGGTTTTCCGTCGTCATATTTAAACTAGTCATATAACCAGATAACCATGCACGCACGCAGCTAACGACGTAAACACAATGGGGAATTTCCAACACGCCTCTGATCTCAACCGTCGAATCGATAGTTGGAGGGTAATTTCCTTGTAATCTTTATTAGCAACTAAACTTAAATACGTGATAATTTACCGTTATTAATGACATCATACATGTATTTATGGATGTTCCTGTATTTCAACCATACTCGGCCATTTCAAAGCAGGATATACACGTATCCAACACCCTTAATGTAGTCATCGGGTGTCAATGTAGGTCTACACGTATTCTACATGTATTCGTGAATTTGATACATGCACCATTATAAAGTTGACCCACATGTATGTAGGCCAATGTACGATATTGCGCAAAATAAATAGGCCTATACAGATTTAGAATCAATTAAATGACATCCACTATTAATATAATTTCGAACTTCGAAGAGGGTATATCTATAAACTATCATGATCAATGTTTTTGGACGTGACCCACTTCAGCCACACGCCTACAGACCATGCTGAGAGAGAGGCCCAGTTAACCACGCAGAGGGTTTTACCAGCGGAAGTACAACATCATTGGTTCATGTAAGGCAACGTCACATCGATATAAAAGAAGGTTAGTTGTGTCAGTCACGTTTCATCAATAGAATTCACATAATTATAGTCATGCATGTCCATAATACTATTTGACCGTGCGCACGTTTGCCATGTCATTATTGAGGGTTGAGTACAGTATGGTCCACTATGTTCCTCGTGTGTTCCATTATTGCACAATATGAAATAATATATATCTGATTTTCATGCACCCGGTACAACATGGTGAAAAAAAATAATATCTCGTATATACGACATATTATCTCGTATATACGATTTTTGTATATCTCGTATATACGACATATTATCTCGTATATATGACTTGTTTGTATCTCGCATATACGACTTGCGTATCTCGTATATACGACTTGTGTATCTCGTATATATGACTTGTATATCTCGTATATACGACATATTATCTCGTATATACGACTTGTTTGTATCTCGACTTGCGTATCTCGTATATACGACTTGTGTATCTCGTATATATGACTTGTATATCTCGTATATACGACATAATTATCAATGAACTGG
This sequence comes from Terebella lapidaria, assembly GCA_949152475.1. NCBI lineage: Eukaryota > Metazoa > Annelida > Polychaeta > Terebellida > Terebellidae > Terebella > Terebella lapidaria. The sequence goes on from OX424555.1 coordinate 79,726,006, forward strand.
CAATTCGCATTTCCTCAGTGGTCTTCCATAGATGCCAGCGATGTAGATCCATATACAAGTCGTACCCTATTGACGCGCATATAAGGACATAAGAACACTTCTCATAAACTAAAGAATGGGGACCTAATTAAATCCCTGGCACACTTACTCATAGCTGTTTGATGCTACACTGTTCCAAGCCTAAATCCATGATAACACACACATCATACATATACAATTTAATTTCATATAATTTTATAAGGCCACAAGAGTATATGTTTAATGTCCAAATGCTGCACATGTAAAATTGCAATGCTTTTGCCCGAAAGACGTGTAATTTTTCACAATGTGGAATCATTAACATACAAATGTTCTTATATGTGGGTGATGTTTTGATTGCATTTTTGTTTAAAATTCACACATTTCTTTGTCCGAATATGAGGACATTCTCACATATAAGGACATGGGCTTATATGCGCGTCAATACGGTATATACGAGATGTACAAGTCGTATATAGGCCTACGAGATTATGTCGTATATACGACATACACAAACTCGTATATACGAGATAATATGTCGTATATACGAGATATACACAAGTCGTATATACGAGATAATATATCGTATATACGAGATATACACAAGTCGTATATACGAGATAATATGTCGTATATACGAGATATTATTTTTTTTCACCATGTCCTTTCAGAGCTTCCGTAGGTACATGTACAGTATGAAGGAATCAAAATGTACAGGTCGGAGATGTACGGCATCAATCTTACGTGAATATAATTCGCACATTTCGATTTTTGGTGAAATACATGTATCACTGGGTGCATGGGAGCTTGCCCATGATTCTTGACGAGTCAACTCGGTAAAAATCTTTCCTCGCAGGGGCATTGCTCGGCAAGAATTTTTAATCACAGGGGCATCTGAAAGCCCATGCGACAAAGGATTTTTGCCGAGCAAAGCTCCTGCGAGGAAAGATTTTTACCGAGTTGATTCGTCAAGAATCATGGGCAAGCTCCCACCCAGTGTGTATTGTACATGTGTATACGTGCAGGCCTGCATTTTGAGGGCATTTTTAACGGGTATACGTTTATATACTGGTATTCCCTGCTTTTCATATTGTTTGGTAGGCTAATGTACACCAATACATATTATGTGTTCAGATAAACCTGAGTCAAAATGAAAAGTTATCATGTACATGTATGTGTGATAGCAGAAATACATAACGAGAGACGTTATAAATGTATTTCTGGAGAAAAATAATGCAAAAGCTAATGTGCTGGCTTTATATCTTTGACGGTACGACCTCGAGAAATTTTTGTGTCAAGTTTTGAAAGTATTTGTATTGGAATTTTGAAGCTCATTAGCTATTATAATGAGTATTTATGACGTCACTGGCCCGTCACATGAGTAAGTTGCTTGAATTAACTGAATTTATAGCATTTTTTTTAACGATCCATGCACATTGTCGGTAAATAATACGAATATAAACATGATAATAGAAAACATACATTTATAATATGTGCCGTGCCCTGGTCACCATGCCAACCATAACATTCGACCCATAGGGATGTGGTTGCTAGGGGTTTAACTCGGAACTAGCATGCAATACGAGGTTGAAAGTTATTGAATGGATTTTAGCAAAGGCTTTTGTCCAAATTTCCGCTAGTTTTGTGGCACCTTATTTAATATTCATGGCGTTGGACCCTTTGTAACTACGGTTGCTATAGAACATACCTCGAGAATAGTTTTCTTGGCAACCAATTCAGGTAATTGAACACTGATTACTGTAAACGTATGAAATTTCGCGATGTATTAATTTCGCAAATTTCGCGTTTGATAAAAAACGTGAAAATAAATACTCGCGAATTCACGGTTATTCAATCGGGGGCCGACCATTCACAAGAGTTGTTCAAAAAGATGTTGAAAACGCGAACATTGATACACGCAAACTTTATACGTTTACAGTATATCTTATGCCAGACAAAGTACATGCCAAATAAAGCCCATTATAATCATACATGTTTGAAAACAGACGTTTCATCACCTTAATTAACCTGTTTTACCCTTGTGACGTCATGAATACCCATTATAAAAAGTGAGCATGTTAATGACACAATGTAAAAACTATAATAATCCATGAGATTTACGCTATCATTTGTCAAAAATAAGTATCCCGACTTTAGTTGGACTTGTCTGAAAATGTGAGTTTTCCATCTTTATCATAATCATCGCGCACATCTAACAGCCAATGACTACTTTTTGAAGGATGAAATTTTGCCATCATTGAGAAATTTCTTTTCGGTCTCTCCTTCCTATTCCCATATTCTATTCTGAATAATTTATTATGTATTAAGCATGTCATTATCTACTCTTTAGCATGTACACGTTGGCTTTAAACTTGTAAAATATCCAGTAGGCATACATGTATTTCACCGGGCCTATCAGTGGTGGTTCCAAGAATTTGGAGGAGGCGGAGATTTGGGTACAGACTTGAAGCGAATCCGGAAAAATCGAATTGACCAAGTCCATTACAGCCTGGCGTATGATTTTTTTAAACGCCAAGGCCTTTTTCATGTGCATGATGTGGTAGCTCAATGCCCTCTCCTGGGTTTAAATTTCACAACTGTGATAACAAACTGACTCGAATTCTTGTTGTGGTTTTCTCCATTATAAAAGGCCAATTTTCTCCATTTGTTTTCTCTTTCTATGAATTTAGTCAATTATGGACTGTTGTTTCATAACTACCATCGAATGATATGAATGAATAAAAAATTAGGACTGGGAACGGTTACTGGAGAATTTTTTGTTGTGTTAAGCTATCAAAGTATTTTAAAGACAAAATGACCATTTGACTTGTCAAGGTCATCGAAGGTCAAATTCAAGGTCACCACTCAAATCGTCATATGACTCCCTATTTGAACAGTGGTAATATCAAAGCTCTATATCAGTGCATTCTAGGAGTACAATCCACATTGCTCCTATTATAAATACAAAATGTGGTTGGCTGAATCTAATTTTTTCTTCAAAGGACTTTTTCTCCTGGGAATGCCTCAAAACGTATAATGAATTCATTTCAGACCGAACTTTTTTTCGCAGACCCCATGGAAAGTCAAAATTTAATGGCCACCGCATGCAGACGGGCAGTTCACATTAAGGGTAATCTATATGCTGCGTACGATATTGGAAGCTAATAGAATACCCGTATGTGTACGAAGCAAATAGCAAAAGAAATACACCAAAATTTTTAATTTCTGCCAATTAAGGTGAAATGTCGGTAATAGCAATGAAATCCACACGTATCTGATATGCGCATTCCACATAAATATGTATTTGACACTCATAGGTGATGAAAGTTATAGCCAAGTGTCATTATTCCTAGAGAAAACATGTACCAAACAGGAGTACTCCTCCTCTAAATTCACCCATTGTCGCTACCGTCCTATGAAAACAGCGCTTCTATTGTTTCCCTATGGGATAAAAGACAACTATGAGCCAGGTTTGTGGCAAAGAGATATCAATTCTGTCATTTGCAACCCAAACATTTCCAATTAGTCATACAAATCAGTCTCTATACACAAATTTGTTTTGCTGTACGCAGCAAATGTTAACTGTACGCAGCAAACCAATGCATATGGACATGACTATTGATAATTTGGAGTATTTTGTAGAGAATGGCGAGGACGAAATTGAGCCTTAGTAAACAAAAAGAGGAGTTATATTAGGAAAAATGAAATATACATTTCTGAGGTCACACCCATCGAAGTTATTCAGAGTGTGCTAGCTATCTTAGATCATGTATATGTTGATAGCTACACACTCACTTAATGATAAATCATGCAATAAATTTCTTCCATTTTCTCTAAAATGTTATAAGAAAAAGTTAACAGCAACACTCGTTATTCAAAACACTTGTTATTCATACATGTACGTGCTTTTTCATAAAACACATTAAGCTTATGCCTAGCAACAGCTGCAATATATCACGTGTGTTTGTTAGTAGATATCATGTATCCCTCACCCCAGTACACAACGTACTCTGCCCACAAATGCTGACAACTACTATCACAAAAAAAGAAATTAATCTTCAAATGAAATCACAGAGAATATCCATGACTCGACATTGAAATTTATGTATAATTGCGTTTATGATCACATAAGCCAACATTGGGTACATCTAACATTTGCTGCGTACAGTTAAACAAATATGTGTATGTAGCCCGATTTGTATGACTAATTGACTATGTTTGAGTTGTAAATGACGTAATGGATATCACTTTGCCACAAACCTGGCTTTCAGTTATCTTTTGTTACATTAGAGGACTTCCTATCAATGTGTATTGGCTTCGACCAATGATTTTACGGTTAAAACTTTCATATAGCAAATATATCTCAATGCATTTGGACGGAGAAGACTTTAAGCTTCGTTCACATATGGAATATGTATATACAGAAAGTATAGAACATTGTTCTACACTCTCTGATAGAAGCCTCGACAGGTGGCTCATTTCACTGGAACCAAAGATGCTGGATATGACGGCATTTTAGGCTAAAAACCCCACAATTAACCACATCCAGTTAATAATTAACTGCATCCAGTTAAATAATTAACCACATCCGGTTAATTATTTAACCAAATGCGGTTTATTATTAAGCAGATGTGGTTTATTATTCAATCAAATTAACCACATCTGCTTAATAATTTACCGGATCCGGTTAATTATTTTAACCAGATCTGGTTAATTATTTAACCGCATGCAGCTAATTATTTAACCAGATCCGTAGTTAGTCAAATAATTAACCACAGCTGGTTTATTAGTTAACCGTATCTGGTCAATTATTTAACCGCATGCGGTAATTTGTTGAGATTTTTTTGTGATAATTAAGCAGATCTGCTTAAATATTTAACCAGAACCGCCTAATTATTTACCCAGGGCCACTTTACAGTAGTGATTACCCAGGCCCGCCTAAATAATTACTCGGGTCCGCTTAATTATTTAACCAGATCCGCTTAATTATTTAACCGTACCCGGTTAATTATTTAACCGCACGTGGTTAATTTTATCATCATCCGGGTCACTGGAAGGACTGTAGAGGAGTGGGGGGTGGGGGCTATCAATCTGATCACTCGACCGCATGCGCTTAATTGATTAAGCGGAACCACTTAAATATTTAAGCCTATGGGGTTTATTATTCTGGCGGATCGTGTTAAATATTTAACCGGGTGCGCTTAATTTTGATAACTGTTAGATAAATTAACCAGATCCGCCTGAATAATAAAGCGCATCCACTTAAATGATAAAGTGGATCCGCCTTATTCCGCAAGATATGTTAGAATAAAGCAGACCTGGTTAATTAATTATGCGGTTCTGGTGAATTATTCAAGCGCATGTGCTTAATAATTAGGCGCATGCGGTTAATAATAACCGTATATGGTTAATTATTTAACTGGATGCAGTTAATTATTTAACTGGATGCGGTTAATTATTAACCGGATGCGGTTAATTGTGGGGTTTTGAGCCTAAAATGCCGTCATAGTAGTGATTACCCAGGCCCGCTTAAATAATTACCTGGGTCCGCTTGATTATTTAACCAGATCCGCTTAAATATTTAACCATACCCGGTTAATTATTAATATCAATCTGATCACTCGACCGCAAGCGCTTAATTAATTAAGCGGAACCGCTCAAATATTCAAGCCTATGAGGTTATTATTCTGGTGGATCGTGTTAAATATTTAACCGGGTGCGCTTAATTTTGATAACTGTTAGATAATTTAACCAGATCTGCCTAAATAATAAAGCGCATCCGCTTAAATAATAAAGCGGATCCGCCTTATTCCGCAAGATATGTTAGAATAAAGCAGACCTGGTTAATTAATTAAGCGGATCTGGTGAATTATTTAAGCGCATGTGCTTAATGATTAGGCGCATGCGGTTAATAATAACCGTATATGGTTAATTATTTAACCGGATGCGGTTAATTATTTAACCGGATGCGATTAATTATTAACTGGATGCGGTTAATTGTGGGGTTTTGAGCCTAAACTGCCGTCATAGCTGGAAGTGATTCGTTGCCCGAGGCATCATCAAAACAATGACGTCATCGTTTTGACTCATTCATTCTCCCCAGTTGGAGGGCGTGGCCCGCTAGTTTAGTTTCTTTCCGATTTTACATTCGATAGTAGTTTTAAAAATATGATCTCTTCGATTTTGAAGTCATCTGAATGAATACTCCATGTGCGTGAAACTCATATGTTACCGAATTGTGTTTGAATTTGATAGGAAGTCCTCCTTTAGGAACAATAAAAGTGCCGTTTTCATAAAAACAGTAGCGAAATTGGGTGAATTTAGAGGGGGATAGGCCTGCTTGGTACATGTTTTTTCTGGGAATAATGATACTTGGCTATAACTTTTTTCACCAATGAGTACCTAATACGTATTTATGTGGAATGCAGATATCAGGAATGTGTGGTTTTCATCGTTATTACCTACATTTCATCATAATTAGCAGAACTTAAAATTTTCGGCCCATTTATTTTGCTGTTTGCTTCGTCATGGGTATTCTATTAGGTGTGAAATAATACACTGTTACTGAGGCGATATACACGATATCGTGCCGAGCGTCAGCGAGGCGTGATGATCGTGTATATCGCCGAGGGGTGACAGTGTATTATTTGTCATACATACCGAGTAAAACCGATTGTTTTTATTGCCAAAAACGACCAGAACCTCCCCAAATAATGTGGAATGGTCCTCATATCGCCCCTAGAGCGGGATATGAACAATGGACTCGCCCGTCTCGCTTCACTTCAGCAAGGCCTGTACATGTGAGACATACGTCTGCTCCACACGTAAGAGCAATACATAATCTAAACTAGGTGGCGCCAGTGTTACCTGGTATCGACACCATTTTTATGTTCTATATCCTGGCTATGATAAGGGAATGAATTTCGTTTGTTGACAAAACTCCTAGTAATGTCATACAAGGCTATAAACGTTAAATTTGTCGTGTGCCTTCTACAAGCAAATGATGCATTGAATACATCTAGACTGATCATTGATTGGTCATTCCAGTCATACATCCGTATCACTGAAAATTATACTTCTATCCCCAACCCTCATGTTTTGGCCAACCCTTTGACACCTATCGTCAAATTGATATGGGTTCAGTATGAACACCACAAACATATCGCAACATGGTTTCTATATAATTCTGCCTCGACCCACAGTGTGTGCCGTCAACCGAATTAACTTTCGGCAATGATGACAATGACTCAGGCAAACAAACACGTGCTGTTGTTTTGGCATTCACAGTTTGTACACTTGTAGTTGTTGTTGGCTGCTTTCACGCATGAAGGCGCAATATCGCCTCATGGGATTTTTCATATAACACACTCTCTCTAGGTATGTATCTTTCAATATCGTACGCAGCAAAAAGATTACCCCCAGTGGTTCAAGGAGTCATCCACCAGTCGTATTCACCAACTAGAGACAATTAGGCCTACTACAAGAAATTTTCGAGAAAATGGCCGCCAAAGTCCAAAAATCATCGTTTTTCAACAAAAACGCCGTTTTTACCTTCCAAGGTTTTCGAGGGTCAAACTCAAGGTCACCACTGAAACCACAATATGATTTCCCATTTGAATTTGCCAATATTTGAGCTCTACCTTGAAGTATTATGGGAATCTTCATACAGCTCCCATAATGAAGGAAAGGTGGATGAAATCCCAAAAGCATTTTTAATGACGAAAAACATTTTTACTGGAAATGGCTCAAAACGAATGGTGACTTAATTTGGGACAAAAAACAATACTTGTACATTGATTTCGCCGACCCGTCTAAAAATTAAAATGAGCGCGACTTGCAGACTGACGATTAAAGCAGCTGCCTTCGGAACCTGTCAATATTTTTGGAAATCTATATTTCATATTAAACATGTTAAATTAACTGAATGAAACATACTCACATCAAATGTAATGAAAATAACCAGTCCTTAGAGAAATTTTGCTCATTTGAACAGGCGGTTCTCGCGTATAAGACTGACAATTCCACGCATATCATGGTATTTCACTGATTATTTTCTCAGAACTACACTATATATGCACATACGAACTTGAAAATGACCAAACGTTCTGTGATCTAGAAATAGAAATAAACACGCGAATATGCTAGATCAAGTTGCGGCACGCCACCCGGACGCCTGACTCTGAGAGAGAATGATCGTAAACGAGTCTGTAGGCAAGGACAACAAGAAGATTCACAAATGGATTTGTCATAACTATTATATTTTGATAAAATACCGGACAATGACATCAAGAGTCGGTTCTAAAGAGAGCTTTGGTGTTCCTACTACATTAGGAACTCAAATCGTTGCGCCAGACATGGATACTCGTCCCCGAATACGACGTCGAGTGCCTAAGTTCGTTGGAATCTTGTATTATCGCCCTCTTGCTTGTTCTAATTTCATTCCCAAACTAATGTTGATTTGCCCAAAATATGCAGTGCTGTACCACATTAGAATTACCCACATTTGAAATAAGTTACTACCTACTGTACAGTACACGCAAAATTCTCGATACGCATAGATCTAGACTCGTATGGTCGGTCACTACATTGTAGCCTATAAGTTACCATGGTACGAAGATATCGTAAAGTCCTAGTTCAGCCCAATAACAGAGTTAAGTGCTAGTCCCTTCCTGAGCTGACAACGGTTTTCGCCTGACACCCTGTCACAGTGGGTCAGGATTTATGAACTTATTTCAGAACAAAACATGTTTTGAATGCATGAAATACACAATGTGTATCATTTTCTTCCCATCTCAGTTGTTTCCAACAATTTATGTCCTTCAATTTTAAGTTAATTCCATACTTTGTCACTTGACAACTGTTTGTTTACATTGTCATCATGGTGCAATTTTGTCATGCTACAAAGCTGCCACTCAAATTAGCCAATCAGGGAGCATCATGCAATCAGCTGATGAAGGGTGTGATGTCATAATCCGGGAAATATCCCCTTTTGGGACTTTTGGCGCCAAATCTTACATTGAAACATTTTAGCATGTGGTTGAATAGGGCTCTGCCCGTGAATAGTGCTAGTAAAGTCCAGTTCAACACAAAACCTCATATGATTTTTGGCCATAACTTCCTTTGGGTTGGTCGGATCAATTTGGAATTTTGTTTGTTTCCATTTGGCACAAAACCGTATTTTTTCACCAAATTTCAGATTTCTATCTTGAAAATTGAAAAAGTTGGCAATCTACTCCAATGTTAAGGATGCTTATCAGTCAGGATCCATGCCTTATCAGCAGAATTTTCGTATGTTTTGTTTGACCTATAACTCTGCAGTTTGATAATGGATTGCGCTGAAAATTGTTGCATAGGTTCTATCCCTGACTACAAGGCTTGTCCAATGGCCAGATTGAAGACTCAGTCGATATACATACAGATCCTGAACATTATACAGCGCCAATCAAATGTAACTTACATAGGAAACAGACAGCGTTTTAGGGTACAGTTTCTTGACTATGGTTAGACTACATATCATAGAACAATAACCTACTGCCTGTTTTGGGATTTACCTAAACACTCGATGGGAATTTGATGGTCAAAATAGCATGTTATATATCATCCGCGTTGAAGATACACTGGGCAAAAGAAATTGATTGTCAATCGCATTAATAACGTCTATATCCGTTGGCATTATAAACTCAACCGCAAACTACATCAAGAATTCAGCGACTCTAATATTTTCTAGGTACAGTATAGAACCAAAATCACAACAACATCTCACTCCTGAGTACAACGTTCTCGACAGCTGAGCATTGACGGTATTTGCCATACGAATTATCCGCTGATCTGTGCTTAACGCTTCACTGACCAGCGGCACAAGACATTTTCAGGTGATCGCAATAGATATACACATTTGCACATCAATTTGACATGACTATCGATGGGATACTTGAAATTTAAGGGTAGGTTTTTGATCACGGATAGGTGCACTCGCTGTAGTTAAGAAACTACACCATGTAATGTTTCGTGTACGCAACGTAAGTTACATTTGTTCAAGCGACATTCAACTCCATTTATATACTAATTTATCAATGAAATCTTCAATCTCATATTCGCGTCAGCTTCATGGATATATAGAGAATATATATTCCAAATTTCATGTAAGTTTGTTATGAAACGGCCGAGATGTGAACCAAATTGCACATGGTATGAAACCATTGAGATTACCTGGATCGTACTCGATACGCAATCTTAAATTTCACTCAAAACATGAAATTTGCAAGTTTAAACAGAATTTGGCATGTTGTTCGATGTTCACATTGCACAGTACTTTGTAAGAATGATATTTCATTAGAATACACCTGTATGAGTCCTCCAACTCAAAAACTTTCCTCATACTACATTTTTTAGCGGAATGAAGATCATGAAATCCCCAAATTTGCTTGAATTCCTGTGATCCGATTTGGGTCCAACATTTAACATTGAGGTAGATTGCCAACTTTCTCAGTTTTCAAGATAGAAGTCTGAAATTTGGAGAAAAAATATGGTTTTGTGCCAAATGGGAACATATAAAATTTCAAATTGATCCGACTATCCTGAACGGAGTTATGGCCAAAAGTCATATGAGGTTTTGTGTTGAATTCAAGTTATAGTAATGTTTGTTTGGTTGTGTACAGTTTGGTTTTCTTGCATTTTTCTGTAAAAAAAACCCCAAATGCATGATTATGTTTATTCTCCCGCCTGTCATATGAAGAAAAAAAATGCGAATGAAGCAGTGTAGTTAATAAAAAGACAAACTTTAAAAATATTATGAATAAAAATTTGTCAAATTGATGAAACTGCATAAATCGTCACGTCCTCTTATGAAAACTGATAGACCTCTAAGCTGAGTTAATATTTCAAAAATTATTGAATCTAAAGTAAAAATTTGTCGTTTTCCACACAAGTGCACCACTACATACTCTGGCAAAGATCAAATGAGAACTTCCACAACCTTCGAACATTCAGTACCTGATATCTTAGATCTAACTTCGTAATTTTGCTGGCCTCATAGTCTATATGCAAAACTACATAGAGTCTATAACATTTTTCACAGCATTTTATAATAAGTTACATCACAGGGCTGTTATTTGATAACATTGTCCATGAAAATCTGCAAAAATCCAAGGTGAATTTTTTGCGACACGCATGCAGGGATGGGGTCAAATACGTATTTGTGTTTGCATTTGAAATACACTAAATCTCGTATTTGTATTCGACAATTTCAATACTGGCGTATTTGTATTTGAGGTGTTTATTTGGAATCAAATACAGTCAAATACACAGAAGGGAATTTTTTTTGTGCCGTAACTTATATTTTTTTGTGTACATGTATATTAGATAACCAATGATAGTGATCTGAAGGGGAAATTTATGACAGCGACAAAATAGCCCACTGAATGCGTCAAAAGTACGACTCAAAAACGACGAATGACTAAGAAATAAATAAGTGCATTTTTGTTTGTATGATAAATGTATTTGTATTCGTATTTGGTCGGCTCTATTTGTATTTGAATTTTTTTTTCGAGTATTTGTATTTGTATTTGACAATCTGTATTTGACCCCATCCCTGCTGACGCACGTAATATAACGATTCAATTCAACCTCTAGCTGTCACCGATATTTGCTGTTGTAATTCCTCGCTACATGTAGCTCAGGGTACATGGAGGATAACCCGGGAATTCTGATACGTACATGTATGCGTATGGCTGTAATTCAACTCCATATTGATATTCTATCGAGGTAGAAAAACAAACGCTCAGCGCTGTACAGATTTTTTCGGCTATTCTGTCATTGTACCAGTTTAAAATATAAAATATGAGTGCTAGTATGATATCTGACTTTAGGTTTCACATATTACTCACAATGTAAATGTAAACTACCTTCCCTAAAGTCCAGTATTCTATATATATAATATTATAAGTGCCCGGACTGCAGTGAAGTACATTTAAAGATACATGTAGTTGCTTCCATGACCTCATGACGAATGCGCCCAATCATCCGGACAGCCGCAAGAATACCTTCTCTGCCTCGACTTGCAAAGAAGGCATCATGACAGCTGATCGAGTGACAGACATTGTATGGTTTCAGAAGTGTACATGTACAGTACATGTACACATCATCTCTGTTCAGCTGTTGCACATGTTTACGGTTTAGTAACCTAATCATCAGAAGAAACTCGCTTTATCCACTTGGGATTGTCAGTATTCCAGAAATAATCTTCATTACTCCAGGATAGTCTTTAAGTTGTGTACATTATACAGATTTTTACAATATGCATTTATACATGTATTTATATGAATACAAATATTAAAAGATTTCTAGCAGTTGTCAATATCTAATGGCACAGTCACAAGATTTAAGTGTACAAATTATACATACTTTTTTGCTGGTTCATCTCCTGTTCCTGTTTTTGCCATTTGAAGTCCTTCCTTCTCGCAGAGTAGATGCATTACTGTATTCCTGGTGATGTTCAGAGATGCTGTGGTCAGTTGTGTCTCTGGTGAAGTGATGTCCAGTGGTCTGGCTGGCCGCTTTTATAAAGCTTCCTGCCATGAACTTTACCCAGGTTTGATAAGGAATTTTTGCTTGGCAGTGAAGTAGAGGGGTGGGGTATGACCAGCAAGATTAAATTCTCAAACCTGGTTGGACAATGGTCACCCACTGCTGGACACTGCCAGCAGCCCACAATGTTCTAATGTATGTAGATGCTGTACGTTTGAACTACATGTTTGTCCAATGTTGTTTCAAGAACTTGAACAAACTCTGAACCCCCAAGCTCTCCCCCCCCCCCTCCCCCCTTCCCCTCACTGACCAGTTCCCCAATGCCTTGTCCAGTCTGCATGGTATCAAGTGTTATGCAATGAGGCAGTCCAGAGTACTCTGTCCTGTGTTTGTACAACCATGGCCATGTGTACACTAGTACAGCTCCAGTGTAATAACGCTTGGTGTCTACCCTGGTGTAGAGTGTTGTTTCTGTTGTGTTGACTGTTGTCTTATCTTCTTCATTATACAAGTTACATCAACTTTAGAAACCTTAATATTACATGTTGATTGTGTGGAATTAGGGTGGGATAACAATGTAAGTTTGAGAGTGATACCGGTATATGCCCTTGTAATAACTTGAATGTAGATGTACATGTACATGTGTGAGAGGATGCATATGTTATTGTAACTATGGTAACATCAGGAAGACATAAGTCTTATGTATTTCTGGTGATATGAACCCACTGCATGTATATTACCATTAGAGTAATGTTTTCTTCAAATGATTTTTTTTTCCTATTCAAACCTGCAGCATGCAGTATATACATATTGTTATACATAATAATAGTTGCATTACATGATTACATGTATACATGTACAAGTTCATTCAACATGTTCAATAAACATAAACTTTGTAGAATCACCTGATGCTACATGTATGTATATGTTCATGTACACAGATATATATCTAATATCTTTTGTTCCTGGGAGAGATGAAGGGAAGGGTGAGGTGGGGGTGGGGCTGGGGGTAGAAGGTTGGGGTTAGGTGATAAGGTTTATTAGACCTGTAGGGAGCATTTGACCAAGATAACAAAATAATACAGATTCATCCATGGATCTATATTGGCATGTGTAATATACCTGTCACAACATAGTAGTTTGTAGAACAGATGTTATCACATCCCTGTGTTATCCCCCCTCCCCCTGCCTCCTGTACTTCCACCCCCCCCTCCCCAACCCCCAGGTATTGATTTAGACCTTTCACCTCATTTCCCCCCCCCCCCCCCCCTCCTCCATGCTGTCACTGATCTATCAGTTGGTGCTCCATCTTTGATACTAAAATCCTCACATGTTTCCATTATGAAGATTCCGTAGATTCTCTTGTCATGTATATGCTACGTATATGTAGTGTTCTTTTATGTACAATATTCTACAAATTCAATTCAATGAAGGAAAAATGTATATGCACCCCACAGTTGCTGCTGATTTGAATCCAGTCTAGGTCCAAGATTTCAGTCATATATATTCCGTATCTTTTATACAAGTATATACATGTGTCCTTTCTTGTGCCAGTGTATTTCCAATACATGTACATAGAAAATCTACATGTACATGTAGTAATGTATATTAGAACATTGTAATGTACTACTAGTGTTGCTGTGGAAAAAATATGTGTATGCACATATATATATATATACCGGTACATGTATCATGTATGTTACCCAAAAGGGCAACTTTGAAAGGAAAAAAATAATAATATAATAAATCATGTAAATGTTCTACATGTATATATATGATACATGTGAGTGTGTTGATATATCAAAAAAACTTATTTCACATGTATCAAGTAAATTTTGATCAATAATTATTTCAGGTAAATGTTAATTACCGGTATAGCATGTACATGTATGTAGGTTGAATTTGCATCGTATACATGTAGAACCCATTGCCTTTATAATGACATTCATGGTGTTCACAATTTTTGTACAATGTAAGCTTCAACAAAATGAAATCCAAGAGTACAAAATGTTCATGATAATGTATGAGCTGATATGGCTACATGTACTTGCCTAAACAATTTTTCACAATAAATTCATACCTTTTCATACTGTATGTATGTACATGTATGGCATGTATGGTGAAAATGTATGTATATCCTCCCCCCCCCCCCCCCTGATTACATGCACATTGTGAGTTTTGATGTTAAATATTCATCTTTGACTGTTTTCCAGTGCCCAGACACCGATAGCGACTTCCATCTCCAGGTCAACCACGTCTTCAACATCTCTTCGTAAAACATCATCCCTGCCATCTCAGACAAATACTGGTGCCAGAAACCCCCCTCGCAAAGGATCCGGAAAGAAAACCGCTCCACACTCGGCTCACACAACAAACAGTAACCATGGTAATGTGCCTCGGCTCCACCCCGGAGAATCTCCGCCGTCTGACGATGAGCAGGACGTGCGATTCATCGACGTGGCCGGGACGAACTCGCAGGAGAGGGTCAGTGGGAGTAGGATCCACACGGCTCGAGAAACAGTCGCCATCAACCCCGTGCTCATTGTGAGTAGGCTACTCAACACCTCGTACCCAGATTGTGTTTTGAACTATGCTCAGTGCCAAGTCTCTATTCCAAAACTCATACTTCATCAAATCACGTATACATGTATACATGTACCATGTTCATTACTCAGCATGGTTTACTCTTTCCAATTGTGAGATTGTGCATGTAACTGTACAAACATTTGCATGTGTGATATACATGTACAGGTACACGAATATTACATGTATTATCATGTTAATAAACCTACTTGTACTACTGTATGGTTTGTCTGTCAAATATTAGTTTCCTTGAACTGTCGGATGTACAATGATATACAAGGATATGTACAGAAATACATGTCTTATGTATTTCTGATAGTTAACCACTGAATCCTGCAGTGCCATCGCTTTGACCTCTGTTTGATCTCTGACAGCTGGAGACCTGTCAAGAGACGCAGCCTGATGCTGTGTACGAGATTGACCTGCATGGCGCGAGCGTCGGTGTCATCGACAATCTCGAAATGGTATGTCAAGTTATAGATGCTATATATATATATAAATAGATGTTATATATATGTCAAGTTAATGGTATGTCAAGTCCTGATTGGTCATCACCAATTAATACTTGTACGTGTATATGTAATGTATATACATTTCAGCTTCCAGTATATTATTATTTTAGGTTTTATACATGTAGGTATGCTTTACAGGTACATGTAGGTAATAATATACAATCGTTAATGATTTCTTTGCAGTTCACAAAATTACGAGTACTTGACTTGTCGTGTAATCACGTACGACACATCAACAATTTACAGTACAACACAGTGAGTACTCGCATGTCTTTAGTAGTCATTTTCGATATCTACATGTATGTGGTGTTTCCTTCATCTTGTTACATGTGACATATTGTATTCATTCGGGTTAACCCTCTGAGCCATTAAATTGAAATTTGCACAAAATGAGGGAGGGGGTGGGGGGTGTTTTGGAGGGTGGTCCTTAACCTCAATGAAATTGTGTATCTCACGACATAAAATGGTGCCTGCTGTGGTTTGCCTTCTTTATTTTACAGCCACTAGATCCAAAAAACAACAAACACACATTCAGACACAAGTAAGCTTTATCATACCTCATGTTAGAATCCCGGCCACTGGTTTATCAGCCGTGAAACAAAACGCATTTCCCGTGAAACGTAACAACGTCTCTAGCTACGGGAACATTGTCCTGTCATGAAACGTTGTCAAAAATGTTTGCCGCTGCGGTCGAAGACTTTCGAAAATTGCCGACTTTAACAATGACTCATTACGTAAATTTGCGGATATGTGTACCGGTATAATGTCACAATAAACGATATTCGGTAAAATAAAATAAATGGTGACTGGTTTGTCAGGGAACATGGCGAAATGTCCCCCGTCGAAGACAATGTAACATTTTCTCCTCGGGGAAACATTTTGCCATGTTCCCCTCCAAACCAGTCACCATTCACATGTATATCATGTTTAATGAACGAGATCAGGGTAACATGATGAATAACTGTCACCTTAATTTCTCCTTGGCTGCCCTATTTATTATTAATTTCATTGCTGGAGTGATATTTGGATAGCATCTGAGCGATAAACTTCCAGATATTGGTGTTAATGGAACAAATCAGACAGGCATGAAAGGTCAACTATCTTGTAGCGGGGGGGGGGGGCCGTTACCCAGACATGGGCCATAACCCGAGTGATTACGGTAGTCATTTACATCAAATGGAATCCTACCAATTTATGTATTGCTTTTTCTGATATTTCTTATTGCAGGATTTGCGGGAACTAAAACTGTATGATAATGATATTGAAACCATCGAGAACTTAGAGAGGTTTGTGCTCAGCAAATGTGTCAGTGTTCGATAGAATTTAAAATGAGCCTCTAACACTTGAATATACTGAAAGTTTCAAAATATGAAATAGAGGTTAATGAATATGTGTAAAATAGATATGTGTACTGGTAAGAACAAAATATTGTGGTGTGATTCCTGTATACTTCTCTTGTTTTGTTGCCGGTATAAATTATAGAGCCATTTTTCATGTCATATTCCTGACAGATTGAAAGAATTGTGCCATCTGCAGTTGCAACACAATAGAATAAAAACAGTTGGTAAGTTTTGTAGCACCTATTTTCTATATATATCAATGATATTGTCACATGTTACAGTTCACCAATGGATAAGCGGTTATGTCTATCCAGGTAAGGGTTTACAAGGCCTGCGCAAGCTGCGAGTTCTGCGACTGGACAGTAACGCCCTCTGTCGACTGGAGGTACGAGACGTGGCCAGCTGCTCACAACTCACATCCCTCGACCTGAGCAACAACAAACTTGACAGCATCGCCGTCAGTACCTCGTCAAATATTTGTAATAAATGATACACATTGATAACTAATTGTTCAATCAGACGCTTGACTTTGAGGCAGAAAATGCTCATGTATCAAATAGCATTGTACATGTGCGTCTGATTGTTACATGTTGCTCTGCAGGCGGTGAGCTGTCTGACAAATCTTGAGGAGCTGATAGTCATCAACAACAGACTGCGGACCGTATCTGACCTCACTCGGTGTAAAAAGGTAATATACATGGGTTTTCTTCATGTACTTCATGTTAAGGCATATTCTCAATAAGTGTTTCGTGAAATAACTAACTGGGTAAAGTTTACCATGTACATGTATTATGTACATGTATACTTCACATTTGTACAGCACATTTCTAAATGTAGGATGTTACACATGTAAGTACACTGTATATTCATTTTTATTCTATTTTTTCCAGTTACACGAAGTCGATTTGTCATACAACAGAATTACAGAGTTATCTGGTCTTAAGGGTTTACCAAACCTAAATGTAGGTAGTGCTATATACATGTACTTCTGCATGATATGAAAATTCCCCCTGAATTTTCCATTTGGTTTTTGGCAAGAGGCTACACTTCATAATCACTGTTTTATCTGTTGTTATCAACACTAGCTACCCTAGATAGATAGCATGGTGTACATTTTATACATCAAACGTATATTGTCTGATATTCGTGTGGTTTCTGGCAAACAAAACTTGCCCAAACATGACTGTTTGCTTCGTGTCTTCCAGGTTTATCTGGTTGTCACAGTAGTTTATGGTGTTTGCTCAAAATCTAATGCACCTGAGAATAAATCCCCTGGTACAAATCTGATGCACAAATATCTACTAGATGTGGGTTAACTGTAAGGGTCTTTGAACCAGTGATAATGTGACATGCAGATATGCTAATGAGCTGAGTCGATAACTTGTGCTTCAGATACTACACGTCTCCCACAACCAGCTAGTGTCACTGAAATCCCTCGTCAAGCTAAAGTAAGTCTCTGGGCTGATGATATTATGCAACTCCCTGAAATCCAAACATGTATGCAAGTTGGAATACC
The DNA here is from genome assembly GCA_949152475.1 of Terebella lapidaria. Taxonomy (NCBI): domain Eukaryota; kingdom Metazoa; phylum Annelida; class Polychaeta; order Terebellida; family Terebellidae; genus Terebella; species Terebella lapidaria. Next base: position 79,744,500 of record OX424555.1, read on the forward strand.
TATCGATGCATTTAAAGAAAACAAAATATTCATGTACATTTACCGGCATGATTTGTAAGCTTTCTTCCATTAATTCAAATAAAATTCAGTTTTCCTGAAATTTCATCCAAACCTACATGTACATTTTATGATGCCCCAATCCCCCCCCCCCCTCTACATGTTGTATGGATGCATATATTCTCTTGTAGAGGCCTACAGGAGCTGAATGTGGCCAGCAATCGGCTGTCGAGTGTCGTAGAGATATCAGAACTGTGCCCTGTTGTCCAGATCCTAGAGCTCAGTGACAATCACATTGAGGCCTGGAACAATGTGGTAATGATGGCTTTAGAAAATATTATAACTACTAGTGATAAAGGACCTGTGCCAAGTACATGCAGTTGTCTATGAAACTTTCGAGTTGCTATTATACATGTATATCAGTTTTTAATAACATTGGTAAGAATATTAGCTCCCAGTTCACAGTAGACACAATTTCTATCTTGCACTAAAGGGTGGTTACCTTATTCAAAGCGCGGATACCCAATGTTTTATCCCATTGTACAGTGTAAGCTGCGTTCACTGCGGGAGCTGGTGGAGCTGTATATCGGTGGGAACCCGTTCTGCGCCCAGAGACCCACCTACCACATGGACCTACACCAGGAGCTCCCGCAGCTCGAAATACTCGATGGGGTCAGAACTCTAAATCACTGCTCAGCTTGTGTGAAGTTAAACAGTCTGGACATTTTATACTGGTTGATCATAGGGCAATATATCAATGATCTTGTAGGGCTTTTTTGATAATTCAATTGGTGTACATATTCATTCATTTTGTATAGCTCAATGTGGAAAAATTCAGCAGATGTAAATAATGTTGAGGGGCTCTGTTCTGTAGGCTCACTTGAAAAAGGTGACAACCAAGACTGGTGCTCCTGTCATGAGGCCCTTGTCTGCAGCTAGTGGTACGTGGGATCTTTCATTGTTGGACAACTATTATCACAGTCTCTTGAAGATCATTTATAAATCATTTATATCTACATGTAGTTGACCACGTGTAAACCTGTTTCATTGATACAGTTCTAACTTCACGGCAAGTGGAGAGTCAGTTGAAATTCCTCGATGACGAAATGTTGTCATTTGAGAAGAATTTATCATCCCAGTAAGTGCAGAAAAATGAAAAAAATAGTAGTTTTTATATAGCACTTTTCCATGTTGTTCAACATACTCAAGGCGGTTTACAGTTATTACCCCTGAAAAATGTATCACAGAGGTATTTCCGGATGATTACCACATTACATAATACTCGTAACCACATTGTACTCATGCTGTCTAGATTCGAGTCCCTGCGGAGCACGATGACATACCTGCCAACAGAGAGTCCGTCTCGCCCCTTGTCTCAGACCAGCGCCTCCACCGTGTCCCCCGACAGTCGACCCGTGTCCAAGTGTGGCAAGTCAGTATCACAACGCATATGTTCTCATGTACAATATTGTGTACATGTAGTTTGTTCACAAATTGTATGTGTATTAATGCGTAAATATACATGTATCATACTTGCATTGGCATAAAAATGTCTTTGTTGCATACACATCAAATGATGCTTAATTAATCAAGTTGCTCATTAATTCGCTTCTTCGCCATATACTGCATACGTGTTGACTGAATTGTGCTCGTTTATGGATTCGTGTCCACGTTATGATGAATCATATGTCATAATGCGAACGAATATCCAAAGGTTTCCAAATTGTGTATGTCACTATTCATCCAGTGACATTGGGCCTCCACCTTCACAGTTTGTTCTCCAGTAACTGATTGAGCCTTTGACCTTGCAGACGATCCAGAATCAAGCTTGCCCAGGAGTTCGCAGCAGCTCAAGACATCGACCAAACTTAACGCACAGATTTAGGCTATGGCAGCAAAATTAATGATACCAGTAGAATTATTTTCCCAGTCACTGTAATCACCTGAATTACCTTCACTAGTACGTATTGCATTATTTGTCAAGTGTAATTCAGTGGTAAATTAGCACATAACACTCAATGTTTGGTGCTTTGAAGTCACAAAGTGCATATATGTGTAGTGAGAATGCATTGTACAATATGTGCAGATTGAATGACTGCTACGATCATAACATGGTTATAACATGTAATTTGTAATGTATATTTGTGGACATTGTTTCAGTGGTCAATTACCACTTTAGTATGTGTACAATAATTCCATGGCATTTCTCTACACTGTGATTACATTTGTGTATCTGTAGTTTGTAAAAGTCAATCCACCAAGGACTTTGTTACTGGTGACCACACCCTCCACATGTATCTAGTACAAAGTCACCAATGTGTAATACATGCATTTCGTCAATGTGTGTATATATATATGCCGTTACAATGAAACACTGATTTTGTATTTTTGTTAAGAATGTATAATAAATATTTAATAAGATGGTGAAGATTGTTTTTGCAGCTTCATTTTGCCTTGCATTTTGACGCTATATCAATCTTTTGTCTTTAAAAAAAAAAAAAAAAATAAAAATAAAAAAATCTTTTGTCTGAATTCAATATTGATTTTTGTAGTGTTATATTTTATCATGTTTCCGAATCCATGACTAACATTGGTGTCTGTTTTTGATTTTGATTACCCGATCAAATCCCATGTTGATCTCTGGATATTCCATATTATGTCCAGTATTGATAGAATTTTTTTCAAAGGCCACTGTAATTCATAGTTCCGACGACATCCCAACAGGCCACGCCCCCTTGGCAACCGCAAGAAAAGTCCCACAAACATACCATGTGCTTTTGCTTGAGCAAGTCGGGAATAATGTAACTTTTGCTTGCTTCTGTTTACACATTCGTTTTGTAAAATAGTACACCATATTTCACATGTCTATACTCATAAGGGGATGGAGAATATATTGTAAGCTCAAATATTTAACTTATTTGGCTTTACTTGGCCATGAGTGCATCAGAAGTACACTATCATCCCACTTCACTCAAGAGGTTGGGCTGTTAAACACGCCGGTTTTGTTTGTGGGACTTTTACGTTTTGGCGCGTTTTTTGACGTCTTTTGATTGGGTAGTAAATATGGAAGTGGGCGGGGCTTATGTATCATCGGAACTATGAATAGGAAAATATCCATTGCCACGTTAGATATTGTCCAGCAGGTTGAGAATCTTTGTACATGTATTTTCAATGTGTTTGGATTCCATGAACCATGTAAATTTGAGAGGAGAGATCAAGCTTATAAATAAAGAAAACAGTGAAGGAATTAAATATCAATGACTTGGAATAGCATTATTATAGATCTACATGCAAAATAGTTTTTCAAATAAAAACCAGATGCAATTGACAGAAAGAAAAAAGAACATTTGAAATTGTACTCCATTTATAACTTGGCTTGATACATGAATTGAACTGATGGGTTTTGTCCTTTCCCCATATTTGAACAAACATCGCACACCATTCAGTGGCATCCAAGTTGCAGTTTGGAATGTGAGTGGGCGGGCTGTTCATCCACCGTTTATTGCCATTTAAGCCCAGTCAATCCTTACAAATGTCGCCGGAGCTCAGAGTTGTTGTCCAGGTTACAGATCATGGAGACCGATCATTGGTGCATACACATACATTGCTCACCTCTAACATTTAGACTGCCGATTCTGTCTGGATGGCTTCCGTTTGTCAAACACAATGTGTGATAATACAGCCTGGCTGAGTGGAGAGGTGATAATTATGTGATTTGAGCCGTAATATACTTTGATTTTAGGGTACCGAATCTTTGGTCCGATAACCTATTGCCGTGGCGTTGCGTCCGTCGTCCAACGTCGTCGTCGTCCGTCTACAATTATATCTTTATAGTTTAAGATCGAATCTTTGAGAAATTTTGCACAAAAATGCATACAAATATTTCAAGGAGGAGGTATTTTTTTAGTTTTTTCATTCGTGCCATTATTTCAAAATGGCAGATATATTTACGAAAAATGGCTAATTTTGGACTTTGATGGACGTTTTCTAAAATCTGTGCAGTAACTTTTTTTTCTTATTGATGCATAACACTCCACATATATACAACTGTGATGTGTATAAGTTTCGTTGCCCAGACTCGGCCCGAATGGGACTTTCCCCATGTTAAATTCTCCTATTCTTTATAATGGGTCACATTATGTTTAATATCTCACTTAATATTGGGATTTGAGCCTAGGAATCAATTGCGGACATAAAGGAAATGACATGTGTTAAATATTCTCGTGACCTTGAATTTGACCTAAAGCCAAATCCTTTGACCTCGTTTTCAAGCTCAAAGCACAAAATGGCTAACATCTCGCTTATTATCGACTTTACAGCTTAGGAATCAATTGTGAACTAAAAGGAAGTGATACATACTGAGTGTTGTCATGACCTTATATTTGACTTCTGACCTCATTTTCAAGGTCACGGGACAAAAAAGTCACATGATGACTAATATCTCGCTTATTATCGACTTTTCAGCTTAGAAATCGAGTATGAGTATAAAGGAAATGATATATGCTGAACATTGTCGTGACCTTGTGACCTTTGGTCTAATTTCAAAGTCACAGGACAAAATGGCTAATATATCTCGCTTATTGTCGACTTTACAGCTTAGGAATCAATTGTGAACATATAGGAAGTGATATACTGAGTGTTGTCATGACCTTGAATTTGACCTTTGACCCCATTTTCAAGATCACAGGAAAAAAATTCCTAATATCTCCCCTCATTATGGACTTTACAGCTTAGGAATCAATTGTGCACATATAGAAAATAATATATACTAGATGTTGTCATGACTTTGAACTTGACTTTTGACCTCATTTTCAAGTCAGAGCACAAAATGGCTAATATCTCGCTTATTATCGACTTTACAGCTTAGCAATATTGTGGACATATGATAAATGATATACATGTATGCTGGATGTTCTTCTTGTCACCCTGAATTTGACCACTGACCTTAATTTCAAGGCCATGGGACAAAATGGCTAATAACTGAAATATAAAATATGTACTGTCCGTTAACCTGTCTTAGCTTTAGTGCTATTTTCTTTCTAACTTCATTGCACCGTTTTTCGTTGATATTTTTGCGATGTTAAATGATATCATATTTTAACTTAGTCTACTTCATCTGGTAGTCAAACGGCAATTTTCCACCGAGTTTAAGACTTATATTGTAAATATTGAAAAAAAAATGGCAATCAACCCCAATGTGTTGATGACTAATATTAATGTATTTCATCTCAAAACGGAATGTCAGAAAATTGATTATATTCAGAAATTTGGTGCAAGGAATTTGGTCATTTTTTTGCATCCATCAGGAGTCGGAGTATTGCTGTAATTTTGAACCAGAAGACACATTTTGGGGAATTCTACACAAGCATGTTGATATCGAAAGATTAACCCCTTACAAGACCATGAAAATGGTGTGGGGCTAAGTTTAACATTGACCTGAATATTTAATGAAGGCCTGAAATTCGGCAGGAAATTGCCGTTTGAGAACCAGATGAAGTATGGCAAGTTATACTAGTAATACGATACCATTTAGGTTCGCAAATATTTCAGCAAAAGAACTGTGTAAACTAGTTAGAAAATTCAGATAATTGGCAAAGGTGGAGAGATATTTTCTAGAGGTGTTTGGTATTGGAGGTGTTTGATTTTGGACATATAATTTGATTTCAAGTACAAACACACGGGAAATATCATGATATTAGCTATGGAGGTGGGAAATAACAGTCTATATAAAATCATGGATATGGAAGATACATACATGTCCCCACTCCTTACAATACTGAAACAATCCATGTTGCGTCTACTGTATATTTTACAACCTGATTTCAAAAGCTTACTCCCAGTAATCAGTAGAAATGAAGAGTTGCTGTGCTCTAAGCCATGATGATAAGCCCGAGCTGGTGCTTCAATATCCCGAGTCACGACACGGGAATAAAACTTACGGCAGATTTAATGGTCTTCAATTGTAAACCCAGCCGTCCAAATGGTGTCCGCGTGTTTGTTGGGATGTTCGACTTTGATATGTGAATATTGCTGTGACCAAAATAGCTCGAAACTGCAGTGGGACCGAGTTAGTGACGTAAGATCTAAATAAAAAACCTTTTAAATAATTTCATATATACTTAAGAATGTCCGTCAATGGCAAACGCCATATTTCCTGTGCTATAATATATGGACAACTAACACTCCTCTGCTAGCGTTTATTTCTCATCAGTCAACCTGAGACAGTCAGCGTTTTTCAAAGAACACGCAAACTAGAAATTACAGTTTTTCCCCGAACAGACTTTGTTTCCCAAACAGTGCATGTTAACCTATATGATGGATTTGCTTATTTGTCACGACGGAAATTCCGATGTTATTCACACTCGGCTATGAAATTTATTGAATTCTAACAAAAAATTTTTTTTACATAGAACCCTGACTACACATCGTACTGTTGATTATTGGGCATATATATATATATATATGGGCTATATGGGCAGTGGTATTATACCCGTACATGCAGAGGCACCGGAAGCAAATTTGAAGGTTGGGGCAGCAGGGATCAGAAGGTTAGATATCACCAATTCCCATTTGAACCAATGCTAAATTAGACATCTTTGATCCCGCATTCAAACTTTCCAAGAACATTTGAGGCTTAGCGGTTGATATGGTGCGATAGCATACGTGTTATTTATATATCAGCTTCGGGAGTGCGAATAAATAGTCATAAGATGGCATACACATGCAGGTTCGTCACTATTTTTACAATTTTGAAACAACCCATGTCTATTATATATTTTACAATATGATTCCCATAATTTCCTCCCGTACGTCATTAGAGATCAGGAGTCACTCTGCTCTGAGCCACGGTGGCTCCAATACCCCAGGTCACGTCGTGGAGGTAAAACTGATGGCACGTTTAATGGCTTTTAACTGTAAACCCAGTCGTTCAAATGATGTTGACATTTTTGTTGGGACGTTCGACTTTGATATGTGAATATTGCTGCAACCAAAATAGCTCGAGACTGCTGTGGAACCAATTTAGTGACGTCATGTCTGGATAAAAACAATTCTTACATACTTCAGAATGTCAGTCAATAGCGATCGCCGTATTTGCATTATATACCTTATTTGCAATACAAGTATACATATATATCGTATTTGCAGTACACCACTGCTAGTGTTTACTTTTAATCCTTCCACCTCGCGTGGTCAACACGCATACTATAAATGCCAGTTTCCCCCAATCATTTTTGTTTTGCCGAACTGTGCGGTCTGTGATAAGACAAAATAGCACAATGACATTTAATCAATTTCACACCATAATATTTTGTGCTAATGAGGACCATGATATTACATACAGTTTTGGTGATAAATACTTGACTGTATTTACTTGAAAGCGTGGCCTACATGTCATCTAAAAGAAATCTGGTATAATATACATGTTATTGCACATATTAAATATATGTCGAAGTCATGGATGATTCTTATTGACGACGAAGAACAGATTTTCAACTATTTCTAGTGATGGTCAGTGCGATCCAAGTCCAATTTGTAAGCCTTGTCGTATTTCATAAAGTCTGTCTGCCCTGTCACGTGATAAACATGAAGAACCAATCTTAAAATATTTGAAGCAAATATTACGAGTTTATTATAAGGTTACGTCCCATCTGCCCTGACATTCATTCAATCTTTCATGAGCAAAAAGGTGTCTCGAGGGAATTTGCGTGAATGCATTGAAAAAGGAAATCTAAGGAAAACTAATCGGAAAAGGCATCCACTTCCAACGTTTATTATTTTCAAGAAAGAAGACTATAAAGCAACGGGTTTATGGCGTAATTGATGGTATTAAGGCATTTCGGCAGAAATGCCTTCATGGTTTTGTCAGAATTCTTCTTCTTTTTTTTTCTTCTTTTTTTTCTTCCGCCGTTTTCGTTTCCGCGCGATAACTCGAGAACGCCTCTTCGGATCGACTTGAAATTTTCACCACTGTTCAGATATATTATGTGGATGTGCTGTTTAGTTTTTGAGCCGGATCTGAGGTCCGTGAGGATGAAATTGAGGTTATTTTTTGGACTTTGTTTCCGCGCGATAACTCAAAAACTATCCAGGCAATGGCTGCAGAACTTTGTATGGAGGTTCATATACCAACAGGAAAGAACCCTATTGATTTTGGGATCAATCCATGAAACGACCTTTGACCTAGAGCCCGGAAGAGTTTTCGACCAGTCGTCCTTGAGGTTTCCTGCATATCTCGGCGACGGTGCGTCATACAGCGAAACGAACGTTATTTTTGGACTCGTCGCCCTAGTCAAACATGTCTAAGGGGTATTATGGATGAACTTTGACCTTGACCTGAAATTTTTTTTGCCAAGTCGGCATTTTTCGTTTTCGTCGATATCTCGGAAACGGTGCGTCGTAGAGCGAAACGGACGTTATTTTTGGACTTGTGGCTCTAAACAAACATGTCTAAGGGGTATATAGATGAACTTTGACCTTGACCTAAATTTTTTTTGCTGAGTTTACATTTTTCATTTTCGTCGATATCTAGTATATATTATAATTTAGTCGTCACACCAAAATGCCTCCAAAGCATCTCTAGGCCTTGACGTCTAGTCATAATTCACGTCATTCCTCACATGTGTATCTTTGGTTTTTAATCAATTAATAGTCATCATATTGGTTCTTGATCAATTAATGTTCATTATATTCTCGTATTTCAGTTTTCAATTCATGGCATTATTTTTAATATGACGTCTTTTTTACTACCATACAATGTAGACTATGATATGTTTGCCATTGTGTTTGTAAAGCACGGTAGGGATAGCAGTGTGTGACAGTTTCGACGTACATGAAAAGAAAAGAGCAAAATATCACTTAGTTGAGTTTTCAAATTAGTTTTAAAACATTGCATTTATGATCCATTCTATAGTGGTTGGTTCGCCTCTACCTATACAAGAGATGCATTTAGATACTTTATTCAAGATACATATTCTTGCGCACATGCGTGGTTCAGAATGAGGCTTGTCCGTGAAGTCGCTAAAGCTCAGGACATCGACTAAACCTGAACGAAAAACTATAGGACCAGGGTAAAAGATTCATATATTCACCACACTTACCTCCACTAATGGTGGCAATATTCATCAAATATAATTCAGTGTTAAAATAGCACGTAACACAGAGTGTTTGTGCGAGTACAAGTGTAGTGAGAGTATATACAGGTCGAATGATTGCTTAATAATAGCGTGATGATGACATGCACTTTGTGGTGTGTATTTATGGAACATTGTTCAGGAGGTAATTTCCTAAAACTTGTATACAATTATAATCCATGGCATTTCCCCACGCTGTGATTAGATTCTCATATGTGTTTAGTGTGTGAAGGTCGATCCAGCAAGGGCGTTGTTTACTGGTGACCACGCCTTTCACATGCATGTAGTAGCAACTGATGTGTGTAACATGCATTTGTAAATGAAACACTGTTTCTGGATCTTTTCGAGAACGTATGATGAATAACTTAGGGGGAAAACTAGTATATTTTTGTGGCTCACGTTCATATTCATTTGAATCCAATCTTTGTTGTTATATTGATACGTACGGAGCCCCTAATGGGAGACAACAAAGAGTCAAGAATTTTTTTTCGCTTTCGCGTTCCCTCGCGATCTTTTCACGTTCGAACGTGATTTTTTCGCGTTCCCTCGCGTAGTTTTTTCATTCACAGGTGTGTCCTCTTAGGGGCTCCGTAGATACGGGTCAGAATGCAAAATAAATCCATTTCTGCAATTAATAATTTTTTTCCAAATTTAACAAAGTGGGCAATTCAGTATTTCCATGTGCTTGTATAGCTTAGTTGAGCATGGAATATACTTGTTGAATACTCAGTCAAATATACTGAGAAAAAAACCCAGTAAAACATATAGAATTACAAAATTATAGAATGTTATTTGAATGCATGCACTCAGAGAATAATTTGCAAACAAAGCACACAGATGCACTCGAAAAGAAGAAAATCAGAAAAAGTTTGAAATTATATTTTGTTTATTTTTCTAAATTCCCGAGTTAGTAACTCGATAATATCGACTTAGTAGCTCGATAATATCGAGTTAGTATCTCGATAATATCGACTTAATATATCAGGGTTGCCCAGCCCATGTGTACATGTATGTATGGTGAAAGTGGGTAACCAATAACGACTGTATCCACGTGTGAACCAAATGAAATAAACAAAATCTAAAATGAAAACTTTCCCCTCTGATGTAAATATCCAGTACATTAATTACATATTACTGTTCTAACAGTATTTGACCCTTATATAAAATCAGTATTATTTATTTGTTTGTTTCCTCATTATGTATATGCTTTTATGCAGACTATACACCATGTGCTGTGATTTAGATACTAATACGGGATACTAAGTCGAGATACTAAGTCAATATTATCGAGTTACCTACTAACTCGGAAATTTGAAGAAAAAACCTCCTCATTTAAAGTCGATATTATCGAGATATTAACTCGATATTATCGGGTTACCAACTCGATATTATCGAGATACTAACTCGATATTATCGAGTTACTAAGTCGATATTATCGAGATACTAAGTCGATATTATCAAGATACTAACTCGATATTATTGAGATACTAACTCGATATTATCGAGATACTAACTCGAAATTATCGAGTTACTAAGTCGATATTATCGAGATACTAACTCGATATTATCAAGATACTAACTCGATATTATCGAGTTACTAAGTCGATATTATCGAGATACTAACTCGTTATTATCAAGATACTAACTCGATATTATCGAGATGCTAAGTCGATATTATTGCATTACTAGCTCGGGAATTTGAAAAAAATAAATCTTCTTCCTGTGCCTGATCCACTCTTAAGTCGATATTATCGAGATACTAAGTCGATATTATCGAGTTACTAAGTCGGGAATTTTTAAAAAAAATATTTTCCCGGGTGGCCCTTCTACGCTTCCGTAAACGGATTTTGGGTATGGAGATATTGGAAATTTGGACGATATTGGAAATTGTATTTCAGAATACAATTTCGAAATTGTGTTTCAAAATACTCACATAGAAATATCATGATATGAGACAAAGTCTACATAAAATACACATACAGGTCCCGTTCTCATTCCTATTGTTTGGGAGCAATCCTTGTTGCGTCTATGGTATAGTTTACATATCTGATTTACATAGCTCCTGGCCAAGTTGTCAGTAATGACGAAGAGTCACTCTGCTCTAAGCCATGAAGATGAGACAAGTCTAGCGCATTAATATCCCAGGTCACGAGACGAGAGTAAAACTCATGGCAGATTTAATGGCGTTCAAATGTAAACCCAGCCGTCCATGATATTTGCATTTTTGTTGGGACATGTGACTTGAAATGTTGATAAACGCCCCTCCCAAAATAGCATGAAACAACCACAATGGATTGCTGACATCATGTCTAGATCAAAAACCTTTTACGTAATTTCACACATTACTTGAGAATATCCGTCAGATATTCACCACATTTCCAGTGCTATGATATGTGAGCAATCAACACCCAACTGATATTTTTTTATTTCCAACCCTTCGACCTGACACAGTCAGTTAGAGTATTATTACAAAATCACTATACGAAAATTATTCTATTCCCCCAGATTGTTTTGTTTTGCCCCACATATTGGATTTACTATATAGGACACTAGTAAACCGGTTCGGTCATGAATGCTTGTCTGAATTTTATTTAAAAAAGAAAGTGAATGCAGGCCACAAAGCACACGAGACTATGAAACAACACACATACACACAGTCTGGAAGTGTATTGAAGTGCACATGTATGTAAGTAATGCACTCAAGTATCCAAGAGCCTACTGTTGAGCCTCCATTTCAGGATAAAATGTCACTTGTGTCACAATAATGGAACATCATAAAGGCTGTCTGCTCTGTCATATAACACACTTGAAGAACCAATCTCGAAAAGTTCGAAGCCAATGTTTCGAGTTTTACATCCCATCTACCTCGACAGTCACTCACTGAGCTGCCTGGAGGGGACTTGCGTGAATGTTTTGGAAAAAGTAAAACAAAATTATCCGAAATTGCATGTAATTTCAATGCTCATTTTTTTCTCAAGCAGACCTCAAAACATGTGGCATGATATTGGCTGGATTTATGCATATCGCACTTCAACCAAGAGTGTACTCTGACACATGTCCAACATTTAGCACATGCCTAACAGACAACTAACGTGTTTTTTGCAATATTTTTATGCAAAAATGCAAGTTTGCAATATATATCATTACGCAATATATATCACCATAATTGAACTAAACAAAACCTTCTCCAAACCTCACTGCAGGAGTTTCTTTCATGTCCTCTCAAGTGGAATTGTGGTGACAAGGATCGATCACTGATCACCGACCTCATGACATTTGAAATCACGATTTTCTGTGGTGTCCCTTTCTTTGAGAACAGGTGCAATAAAATAAGTAGGAAGAAAGATCCCGTGTATGGTGACTGGTGATAATCATGTGATGTATACTGTAATAGAACAAAATACCAGCAAGGTTAACTTGATATCTGAAATGGAATGTTTTAACACCATGCGAGAAATTCTAGATGCACTTCCTAGATAGCTTGTACTCACCTAGATAACATGTACCAACGTTTGTACAATGGTAAACGTGTTGATTGATTTAGTTCTTTGCAGAGAATGAGGACAGAACATAGAGCAATATTAGAAATAAGTCCGAGGGCTAGAAAGGTTACCAGAGAAATGCACAGTGTTAAGTCACAGTGGTAGTTTTTTCGACTTAAATTGATGTTTGCATGTTTCAAGGTCATCTAACTTCGAATTCAACGTCACTGAAATCGTCATATATAACTTTGTAGTATTGTGCCAATATCTAAGCACTATTTAAAAAATATAGGATCAAAATAATACACACATCTCCAGTATGATGGAAAGAAGTAAACTTTCCCAATGACGACATTTCGTGTGTGTCTGGGAATGGCTCAAAACACAGAATAACTTGACTTGTCCAATATTAAAATTCCTTTCAAATGCCAGTGTACTGAGGACAGATCCATTTGCATATTAGATATAATACTTATATTGACCAGGGTGGAAACTCTTGTATTTTCAACGTCCATGTACAGATTCCATGGAATGTATTTTTCAATGCTCAAACATAATATACGAAATTGAATGGCAACAACCTAGAACCAGAACTTATGTACCCAGATAACAACTTTTGAATGAAGCAAATCGGTGCACCTTGAAAGAAGGAAAGAAAAAAAAACGTGTAATTGTGTTCCATTCATAACTCAACCTGATATACATGTATTTATTGTAGCATAGAAATGTAAATCGGTACATTTCTATGATTGAATCATCAAGCTTATTTTGTGCCTGGTTCCCATGTCTGAGCAAATCGCGACTCAGCATCCAAGTTGCAGTTTGTAATGTGTGTGGGCTGTTTGTCCCAAATTACTGCAATTTATGAGCAGTGAAACCATACAAAGTTGAGCTACGATTAAGTGTCTTTGTTGTTGCATCATGAATATTGATTGTTGCCGCATATGTACATCGATTGAATATCTGACATTTAGGCTGATGGTTCTGTCTGAAAAGTTTCCTTTCTGTCGAACACACTTGGTGATAAAAGAGTCTGTCTGATTTGAGTAGGTGATCATCATGTGATTTGAGCCGCCATAGAACAAAAATAGCAAGACTGGAAAGATATTTGCCATATATTGTTTTGGATGATATACGAACAGTCATACAATAATATACATGCACAGATTCATTCATAGTCATATAATTTGGAAGCGATTGATGTTGTGTTTAGTGTATATTTTACCATCTGATTTCCATCATTAATTGTCAGTAGCGACGAAGAGTCGATCTGCTCCAAGTGTACATGGCAAACCCAGTCGGTTGCTCTAATATCCCCGATCACGATACGGTGATGAAATGGTATACATAATCGTACTAAAATACAAAGTCAGTCGTCTAACTACTGTCCGCATTTTTGTTGGGACATTCGACTTTGGTATGTAAATATTGCCTCAAACAAAATTAGGTTTTGTGTTGAACTTGACTTTAATCATGGTCAATTCGATCCAAGTCCAAATTGTAAGCCTTGTTGTATTTCAGAAAGTATGTTCTGTCACGCGATAAACATAACGAAGGAATCTTAAAAAGTTTGAAGCGAATGTTATGTGTTTATTGTAAGGCTACGTCCCACCTGCCCCGATTTTCATTCAATCTTTCATGAGCGAACAGCTGTCTCGAGGGGATTCGCATGAGTGTATTGGAAAAGGAAATATAATTCATCGGAAATGACATCCAATTTTTTTTTTTTTATCAAATAAAAAATACCTTAAAGCAATAAGGTTTTGGCGTGTGTTGGTGAATGGATTTATAAATAATTCACTTTAATCACGACATGTGTATCAAGCAAATGAACAATTATGTTGTTCGCTATTTTCATGTGTCATCGCAAAATACATGACCATAATTAAACTCAAACAAACCTTGCTTAAACATCACGGGAGGTGTTTTTTTTTCAATCCCTGACCCCTGACATTCCGGATCACTGTTTCCACGGTTCCATTTAAGTGACAATATGGGCAATAACTTGATACCTGAAATGAACGTGTTGTGACATGATGCGAAATTCTAGAAGTAATCACTTAGATTAAAACCCGAATCAACGTTTGTAAAACAGTGCGTGTTTTATAGATCTACCTGTCTGAGTTATGCAGAGAGTTAGGACATAGCACATAACAATATTGGTGATAAAAAGACAATGTCATCTTGTTCACGAATGAACTGGACTATGAAGTTTTTCAAATGAAAGTTAATACAGTGATGTAGAAGGTGTTAATTTCCCAAATGACCCACCAAATTGTTAACTGCAACAGAATATATTCCATGATATTTCCCGAAAATAACATAATATGCAACGATAATAACCTACATGAATGCAAGATGGCCGGCAAAATATAGTGTTTACCCATTTCCGGGGTCCGGGATGATATATGTATTGAAATCATAATTTGCAAACATTTTTCAAGAATGGTGATTCATTAGGAATTGCTATCATTAATATCGTAATCAGGAACACTCTAATATTGTAAAGTTCAAAACTGTGTATAAAATACATCATTGTATATTTTCGTAAGTATGAAGTTGAAAGGTACATGTAGCATAAAACTTAGCGCTAACAATAATTTTATGTCTGTATGAATTGGATATCTGCGCTAATTGTGTGGTGATATAGCGGGAGATACTAGTATCAATAGCCCCTGAAAGGTGTCCTTCGTCATCTTGTACCGTATCCGCAACTGCTCGCCGCTGACCTTATCGAAGTCAAAATTAAACTCACTTCTCAAGTGACTACCATATACATTTCAAAATATGCATACTTGCAAGTCTCTGGTCGACCATAATTGTACACAAATTACCAAAGTGAGGAAGGCTCAAAGCAGGTGTACCTTCTCATCAAGCTTCACTCAAAATCGTGCACTTAATTGAGTATGAGTGACGTCTTTGAATGCTTGGAGGGTGAGGTTGACCTTCCACTCACTGAGGCCGACCTTACACTTAATGAGTATGAGTTGAGACTCAATGAGTGTGAGGTGAGACTCAATGAGTGTGAGTGAGCTTTCAGAATACAGGCCTAAGTCCAACTGAGTGTGAGCAATACCTCAGAAAAACGAGGTTGACCTTAAACTCAACTTCAGTGCTCCTTGTGCCCTACTTGAGTATACCTCACTTGAGTGTGCCTGGAGGATGGGTATGAGTGAGCTTTCAGAATACAGGCCTGTATTGGCACATTCAAATGGGAAATCATATATTGCGGTTTGCGTGGTGACCCTGAATTTGACCTTCAATGACCTTGGAAGGTCAAAACGACCTTTTTTGTCGAAAAAACTATGATTTTTGTCTTTGGTGGCCATTTTCTGAAAATCTATTCAGACAAGTTTCATCAAAATCATGCATAAGATTTTCCTTATGTACCTTTGTGACGTGTATAAGTTTTGTTGCCTTTGAAATGACGGTTGGCCATTTTGATTTTTCGACGGGTAGGCGAAATTTATTTTTGGTCCAAAACATCATTCGTTTGACCCATTTCCAGCAAAAATATTTTTTTTTTTGGCCATTGAATTTTTTTTTGGACTTTCACTCAATTTGTCCTGCACAATGGGAGCTTTGCGGTGTGAACTCCTGGAACACTTCTAGATAGAGCCAAAGTATTGGCACATTCAAATTGGAAATCATATATTTTTTTCCAATTTGGTTTGAATGGTAACTTTGAATATGTCCTTGGAAGGTCAAAATGACCTTTTTCGACGAAAGAAACAATGATTTTTGTCTTTGGAGATCATTTTCCCATAATCTATTCAGACAGTTCTCCTCAAAATCATGCATAAAATTCTCCTCATGTACCTTTGGGATGCGTATAAGTTTTGTTGCCTTTGAAGCGACGGTCGGTGAATATATGTCATTAACGAAAACAACTTTCAATATGTAAACTGATTTCGTATCATAGTCCATGCAGAAAATGTGTTTCCGGCAAGATTTACGACCATGTTTTGACAATACCCTGTGCAATTTTCGATCTGCCGGTGGGCTATAACACCCTGGGTGCTATGTTTTGGTCTGGAATCAGTATTGATTTGTATGGTGATATTGATCTGTGCACAAAGTTAAAAGAGATCATTTCCCACAATGGATAGTTTATTTAGATCTAACGAGTTCGGCAATTCGGTAATTCTCATGTACATGTAGAGATTCCTTGGAATGAACTTTTCAAATGCTCAGACATATAAAATATGCTGAAGGTAAAAGAGTAAAACAGTAAAATGAAAAAAAAAATAACAACAAATTAGAATATTTTTGGAATACATGTAGTCAGATTTTTTTTTTTGAAAAAATATAGCACACAGATGCACTCGAAAAAAGGAAAGCGGAAGTTTGAAAAGTTTGATAAGGACAGTTTGAAATTACATTCCGTTTTAAGTCTGGCTTGATATTCATTGAATCAATCCTTTATTTTCAATGTACTTTCCAACCTATCTGTCGGCATTCAAGATGCAGTTTGGATATTGAATGGGCTATGTCCCAAATTATTGCCATTTAAGAACAATCAAACGTCGGTGTCTTTCTTGTCGCCCCTATCGAGGTTCTAGACCATGGATATCGATCGTTGGTGCATACATCGCTCACCTCTGACTGACATTTAGACTGACAAATAAAACACGTGTGTGCAAAAACGAAGGAAATCTGAAATTATATAACTTGGCTGATATTCATTGATTCAATATGTCTATTTCCAATCGTCCCATATTTGAAAAAAAAATCATTCGTCGGCATCCAAGTTGCAATTTGGAATATGAGTGGGCTATTCGTCCCCAATTATTGTCATTTAACCCCATTAAAACCTTACAAATGTCGCCTGAGCTCAGATTAAATGTCTTTGTTGTTCCTCCTGGCCAGGTTCTAGAGCATGAATATCGACCAGATACATACGTTGTACACCTTCTGACATTTAGACTGTCGATTCAGTCTGAAAGATTTCCTTTATGTCGAACACTATGTGTGATAAAACAGACTGGCTGGGTGGTTTTGAGGACAATTATGTGATTTGAGCCGTCATAGAGCAAAAAATGAAAGCTATTTGCCAGATGTTTTCGAAAGATATTGGATAATTCCACAATTTGATTTCCAGTAGATCCACTGGCAAAAATGCCATTATAGCGGCTTGAGAAGTGTGATACATAGACAGGTTCATTCATATTCTCACAATTTGGAGGCTATTCATAGTGCAATTTATGTCTAGTGTATATTTACCATCTGATTTCCATCCCTAGTTGTCAGTAGCGATGTAGAGTCGGTCTGCTCCAAGTCTCAATGGCATATCCAGGGGGTTGCTCTAATATCCCAGATCACGACACGGTGATAAATTGGGATACTTAATGGTGCTATATTGTAAAGCCAGTCGTCTAACTGATGTTCGCGTTTTTGTTGGGATGTTCGACTGAAAATATTGCTTGGAACAGAGTACCTCAAAACTGCAGTGGAACCAAATTGGCGACGTCAGTTCTGGGTCAAAAATCTTTCAGGTAATTTCATACATACTCGAGAATGTCAGTCACCGGTAATTGCATCCTGTGCTATAATATATGAGCATCCAACACCCACTGCTGTAATTTACTTCTCAACCTTCCACTTGATAAAGTCAGCCGTTTCAAACAACACGCAAACTAGAATTTATATCTCCATCCAAACTTTCTAATTTTGCCAAACATGCACACTGTATGTTAACAATAAATACCACAATAATAATCAGTCAATATCATCACATACCAGAAACAACTCCTCTCCTGAATATAGAATCAAATTAGATGCTGGTTCTCGTTCAAGGTGACGTCATGCGGTCTGTCCTGTTGGACTTCGTACGATGTTCGATACCGTTGACCAAGGTATTCTGTTCTGGTATTCTGACTCATTCAAGCAGAGTGTTGGACTAGGTGGAACTGCATTCGATTAAATATGTTCCTACTTGGCCAGGGAATTATTATGTTTGCATGGAAGACATCCCCATGGTCACAAGACTGCCTTACCGGGGGTGGCCAAAACGTGAATGACTGTCATACTGAAGTGTGATGGTGGATGATCCATCATCAACTTAGTGCACTGGACAATCCTCATCCAAATGGGATCTAATTATCCTGGTTGGTGACAACAACCCAAACCTAACTCTGGCAAGCGTATTCCCTTCTCCCAAAGCCAGAAATCTACGTTAAGATATTGATCCAAAATACAAGTTCATTCATGTAGCAGGGTTGAGTCGAACCAACGGCCCTGGTTCCGAATTTTTGGGCCTTCCTGAACACTTATCCAATTGAAAAACAACTATCACATATTGGCCAGAATTCATACCTACATCACATGCAATGCACTTGGTGAATCAGATGACACCTAGACAAGGGAATATACGACAAGATGGTTCAGTCTGCCGTGGTCACCCAACAGGACTAATACAACAGAAACGTTATAGGGGTCATTGAAACCTTCACTGGATGTATCCAACTCGTACAACCCAGTCTACTTGGATATGGGGACAAGACGAAGGCAAATTAGAGTAACACCTAGACAAGGGAATATATGACAAGGTGGTTCAGTCTGCCGTGGTCGCCCAACTGGCGTAATATAACAGATTCAGGAAAGGAGTCCTCAAATCCTTCACTGGATGTATCCATCTCGTACAACCCAGCCTACTTGGATATGGGGACAAGACATTGAGAACACATCAGTCTAGTTCCACGCTGTTACCAGCGAGTGAACTTCAAGTTGCACATCCATGCCCAAAATTCATTACACATTTTTCCACTCTGGGATACATGACTATCTTGTTCCATGTATAGTGATCCATGGAAACTGTGCAAAATATGAATGACAATTGCTAGCAAACATGGTGCAACTCCAATAAATGCTCTAGGAGTTGAACTCAGGAACTCATTTCTGTTGAACATCGGGAAACCTCAGTACCGCCCAAGTACCGTAGACTGCTCCTTAACACTACTCGTCCTCTGAAAACATACCATTTAATCCCTCTCGCAACTTTTTAATCCTTATTGATTATAGAGGAAGGCGCAGGATATGATATTTGGGCCCATACATGTATACAATGCCTTGTCAATAGTTGCTTTGTAATGGCACAGTTACCATCTGTGTTCTCTAGTCATATTAGGTGCTTATGTAGTATATATTAGTTTCTGTATAGTACATGATTATTCTGTACACGCATACTGCGCATGGAATTGTTATATACATTTGGGCATTAGTAAATTATCATCGTTAGCAGTGATTATGGTTCAGACAAATTATATGACTCGTTTCACCATCAATGTAGGTCAAAATTTAGTTCTATCACGATTTTCATTAGGTAAAATGTTTTCAATCTCCGTTAAAAGGATTTAAATGAAAGAGCACTTGATAATTAGTAGGATTTGACACTTTGTTTGTGTTTCTACATTGACTTTTAACGAAGTTATGACTATTTTAATATTCCGTGATCCGCCGTGGATTTTCAGTGAAAATCAGTATCTGCCATGGGTGGACTTGAGTGGACTTTTTTTGTGTGGTCAGAGATACCAACAAAGAACCTATTTCAGGTGAAATTGCTTTGTTCACATTTTTGTCCAACCTCAGCACTTTATTGCCTGGCCTATAATGGGAGTTGTGCGCAGTAAACTCATAGAACACTTGAAGATAGAACCTTAGTATTGGCACATTCAAATGGGAAATCATATATTGCGGTGTGAGTAGTGACCCTGAATTTGACCTCCAATGGTCTGCTCCAAGTCTCAATGGCATATCCAGGGGGTTGCTCTAATATCCCAGATCACGACACGGTGATAAATTGGGATACTTAATGGTGCTATATTGTAAAGCCAGTCGTCTAACTGATGTTCGCGTTTTTGTTGGGATGTTCGACTGAAAATATTGCTTGGAACAGAATACCTCAAAACTGCAGTGGAACCAAAATGGCGACGTCAGTTCTGGGTCAAAAATCTTTCAGGTAATTTCATACATACTCGAGAATGTCAGTCACCGGTAATTGCATCCTGTGCTATAATATATGAGCATCCAACACCCACTGCTGTAATTTACTTCTCAACCTTCCACTTGATAAAGTCAGCCGTTTCAAACAACACGCAAACTAGAATTTATATCTCCATCCAAACTTTCTAATTTTGCCAAACATGCACACTGTATGTTAACAATAAATACCACAATAATAATCAGTCAATATCATCACATACCAGAAACAACTCCTCTCCTGAATATAGAATCAAATTAGATGCTGGTTCTCGTTCAAGGTGACGTCATGCGGTCTGTCCTGTTGGACTTCGTACGATGTTCGATACCGTTGACCAAGGTATTCTGTTCTGGTATTCTGACTCATTCAAGCAGAGTGTTGGACTAGGTGGAACTGCATTCGATTAAATATGTTCCTACTTGGCCAGGGAATTATTATGTTTGCATGGAAGACATCCCCATGGTCACAAGACTGCCTTACCGGGGGTGGCCAAAACGTGAATGACTGTCATACTGAAGTGTGATGGTGGATGATCCATCATCAACTTAGTGCACTGGACAATCCTCATCCAAATGGGATCTAATTATCCTGGTTGGTGACAACAACCCAAACCTAACTCTGGCAAGCGTATTCCCTTCTCCCAAAGCCAGAAATCTACGTTAAGATATTGATCCAAAATACAAGTTCATTCATGTAGCAGGGTTGAGTCGAACCAACGGCCCTGGTTCCGAATTTTTGGGCCTTCCTGAACACTTATCCAATTGAAAAACAACTATCACATATTGGCCAGAATTCATACCTACATCACATGCAATGCACTTGGTGAATCAGATGACACCTAGACAAGGGAATATACGACAAGATGGTTCAGTCTGCCGTGGTCACCCAACAGGACTAATACAACAGAAACGTTATAGGGGTCATTGAAACCTTCACTGGATGTATCCAACTCGTACAACCCAGTTTACTTGGATATGGGGACAAGACGAAGGCAAATTAGAGTAACACCTAGACAAGGGAATATATGACAAGGTGGTTCAGTCTGCCGTGGTCGCCCAACTGGCGTAATATAACAGATTCAGGAAAGGAGTCCTCAAATCCTTCACTGGATGTATCCATCTCGTACAACCCAGCCTACTTGGATATGGGGACAAGACATTGAGAACACATCAGTCTAGTTCCACGCTGTTACCAGCGAGTGAACTTCAAGTTGCACATCCATGCCCAAAATTCATTACACATTTTTCCACTCTGGGATACATGACTATCTTGTTCCATGTATAGTGATCCATGGAAACTGTGCAAAATATGAATGACAATTGCTAGCAAACATGGTGCAACTCCAATAAATGCTCTAGGAGTTGAACTCAGGAACTCATTTCTGTTGAACATCGGGAAACCTCAGTACCGCCCAAGTACCGTAGACTGCTCCTTAACACTACTCGTCCTCTGAAAACATACCATTTAATCCCTCTCGCAACTTTTTAATCCTTATTGATTATAGAGGAAGGCGCAGGATATGATATTTGGGCCCATACATGTATACAATGCCTTGTCAATAGTTGCTTTGTAATGGCACAGTTACCATCTGTGTTCTCTAGTCATATTAGGTGCTTATGTAGTATATATTAATTTCTGTATAGTACATGATTATTCTGTACACGCATACTGCGCATGGAATTGTTATATACATTTGGGCATTAGTAAATTATCATCGTTAGCAGTGATTATGGTTCAGACAAATTATATGACTCGTTTCACCATCAATGTAGGTCAAAATTTAGTTCTATCACGATTTTCATTAGGTAAAATGTTTTCAATCTCCGTTAAAAGGATTTAAATGAAAGAGCACTTGATAATTAGTAGGATTTGACACTTTTTTTGTGTTTCTACATTGACTTTTAACGAAGTTATGACTATTTTAATATTCCGTGATCCGCCGTGGATTTTCAGTGAAAATCAGTATCTGCCATGGGTGGACTTGAGTGGACTTTTTTTGTGTGGTCAGAGATACCAACAAAGAACCTATTTCAGGTGAAATTGCTTTGTTCACATTTTTGTCCAACCTCAGCACTTTATTGCCTGGCCTATAATGGGAGTTGTGCGCAGTAAACTCATAGAACACTTGAAGATAGAACCTTAGTATTGGCACATTCAAATGGGAAATCATATATTGCGGTGTGAGTAGTGACCCTGAATTTGACCTCCAATGACCTTGGAAGCTGAAAACGACCTTTTTGTCGGAAAAACTATGATTTTGTCTTTGGTGGCTATTTTCTCCAAATCTATTCAGACAGGTTTCATCAAAATCATGCATAAGATTTTCCTTATGTACCTTTGTGATGTGTAAAAGTTTTGTTGCCTTTGAAATGGCGGTTAGCGTTGGCTGCCATTTTGATTTTTTTTGGTCCAAAACATTATTCGTTTTACCCATTTCCAGTAAAAAAAAAATTTTTGCCATTGAACATTGTTTTGGACTTTCACCCAATTTTTTCTTCATGATGGGAGCTTTGCGGGGTGAACTCCTGGAACACTTCAAGATAGAGGGTAAGTATTGGCACATTCAAATTGGAAATCATATATTGCGGTTTGAATGGTGACCTTAGATATGACAAAATGACCTTTTTCAAACTGACCTTTTTCGACGAAAGAAACAATTATTTTTGTCTTTGGAGATGTCTATAAGTTTTGTTGCCTTTGAATCGACGGTCGGTGAATATATGTCATTAATGAAAAAAAAAAAACTTTCAAGATGTAAATTGATTTCGTATTATAGACCATACAGAAAATGTGTTTGCGGCAACATTTACGACCATGTTTTGACAATAGAGTTTAGATCAGTGTAACAATTCATATTTTGGGATATCCATACCGTGTGCAATTCTCATGATTTGCAGGAAAGTTACAACACCCTTGGTGCTATGTTTCGGTCTGAAATCGGTATTGATTTGTATGGTGATATTGATTTGTGCACAAAATTAATATAGATCCTTTCCCACAATGGATATTTTATTTAGATTTAACAAGTTGGGCAATTCGGTGATTTTGATGTACATGTAGAGATTCCTTGGAATGAACTTTTCAAATGCTCAGACATATAAAATATGCTGAAGGTGAAAGAGTAGAAAAATAAATAAAATAACAACAACTTAGAATATTTTTAGATATCATGTAGTCAGATAATATTTTTTAAGAAATATAGCACACAGATTCACTCGAAAAAAGGAAAGCGGAAGTTTGAAAAGTTTTATAAGGAAAGTTTGAAATTATATTCCGTTGTAATTTGGCTTGATATTCATTGAATCAATATATCCTTTATTTTCAATTTACTTTCCAAGCTATCTGCCGGCATTCAAGCTGCAGTTTTGATCGTGAATGGGCTATGTCCCCAATTATTGCCATTTAAGCACAGTCAAACGTCGGTGTCTTTCTTGTCGCCCCTAGCGAGGTTCTAGACCATGGATATCGATCGTTGGTGCATACATCGCTCACCTCTGACTGACATTTAGACTGACAAATAAAACACGTGTGTGCAAAAACGAAGGAAATCTGAAATTATATAACTTGGCTGATATTCATTGATTCAATATGTCTATATCCAATCATCCCATATTTGAAAAAAAAAATCATTCGTCGGCATCCAAGTTGCAATTTGGAATGTGAGTGGGCTATTCGTCCCCAATTATTGTCATTTAACCCCATTAAGCCTTACAAATGTCGCCTGAGCTCAGATTAAGTGTCTTTGTTGTTCCTCCTGGCCAGGTTCTAGAGTATGAATATCGACCAGATGCATACGTTGCACACCTTCTGACATTTAAACTGTCGATTCAGTCTGAAAGGTTTCCTTTATGTCGAACACTCTGTGTGATAAAACAGACTGGCTGGGTGGTTTTGAGGACAATCATGTGATTTGAGCCATTATAGAGCAA
Source organism: Terebella lapidaria (assembly GCA_949152475.1). Lineage (NCBI taxonomy): Eukaryota > Metazoa > Annelida > Polychaeta > Terebellida > Terebellidae > Terebella > Terebella lapidaria. The sequence goes on from OX424555.1 coordinate 79,769,017, forward strand.
AAAATGAAAGCTATTTGCCAGATGTTTTCGAAAGATATTGGATAATTCCACAATTTGATTTCCAGTACATCCACTGGTAAAAATGCCATTACAGCGGCTTGAGAAGTGCGATAATCATACAATGAATACATGTACAGGTTCATTCATATTCTCACAATTTGGAGGCTTTTCATATTGCAATTCATGTCTAGTGTATATTTTACCATCTGATTTCCATCCCCAGTTGTCAGTAGCGATGTAGAGTCGGTCTGCTCCAAGTCTCAATGGCATATCCAGGGGGTTGCTCTAATATCCCAGATCATGACACGGTGATAAATTGGGATACTTAATGGTGCTATATTGTAAAGTCAGTCGTCTAACTGATGTTCGCGTTTTTGTTGGGATGTTCGACTGAAAATATTGCTTGGAACAGAATACCTCAAAACTGCAGTGGAACCAAATTGGCGACGTCAGATCTGGATCGAAAATCTTTCACGTAATTTCATACATACTCGAGAATGTCAGTCACCGGTAATTGCAATATTTCCTGTGCTATAATATATGAGTACCTACGGAGCCCCTGAGGTGACATATCAGATATATTTATTAATCCGTGCGCACGAATTAGTAAACCGTGTTCACGAATTAGTAAACCGTGCGCACGAATTAGTAAACCGTGGCCACAAATTGGTAAACTGTGGCCACGAATTAGTAAACCGTTCACACGAATTAGTAAACCGTGCGCACGAATTAGTAAACTGTGGCCATGAATTAGTAAACCATGGCCACGAATTGGTAAACTGTGCGCACGGATTACCTTAACTAATCTGTGGGCATGATTTAACAATCCGTGGGCATGATTTAATAATTCGTGGGCACGATTTAACAATTCGTACACACGACTTAACAATTCGTGCGCACGAATTAGTATTTCGTGGCCACAGATTGGTATAACTAATCTGTGGGCACGATTTACCAATTCGTGGGCACGAATTAGTATTTCGTGCCCACGAATTAGTGAATCGTGCCCACGGATTGTTAATTCGTGGCCACAAATTGCTAAATTGTGTGCACGGTTTGGTAATTCGTGCACACGGTTTGGTAAACCGTGCGCACGGATTGGTAAACCGTGCGCACGGATTAATAAATATTTTCGGTATGTCACCTCAGGGGCTCCGTAAGCACCCAACACCCACTGCTATTATTTACTTCTCAACCTTCCACTTGATAAAGTCAGCCGTTTCAAACAACACGCAAACTATAATTTATATTTCCATCCAAACTTATTAATTTTGCCAAATATGCACACTGTATGATCTGTGATAACGATAAATAACACAATAATAATCAGTCAAGATAATCAAATACCTAATATATCGGACTTTTGGGCTAAATAGGTTCAATACGCATAGTCTTGGTGATATATAATGGACTTGATTTACTTGAAAACGTGGCCTACATGAATCAAACTGGACAGAAATACTATATACATGTCAGTGGTCATATTAAATACTCACTTGTCTGTTAAAGTGATCATACATGAAAGACGAAGCAACGGATTTATTAATATCAACTATTCAATTTGATACATGTCCAATTTGTAAGCCTTGTTGTATTTTGTAAAATGACTGCTCTGTCTGCTCTGTCACACAAGAAATGCGAAGAGTCAATCTCAAAAAGTGAAGCAGTGATCGTTAAACTCAAGTTCATCCATCAGTGAAACACGCTTTTTGGTCGTAGCTTTGTTTTAAATAATCGGATCAACTTGAATTTTTTTTGGTGAAATTTCCATACAACTTGGTTTGTTATTCATCGAACTAATGTGTTTATTACTTTTTGTCCTGTTCCTATTTTTTAACCACCCAAACCATTGTCGGCATCCAAGTTACAGGATGCATGGAATGTGAGTGGGCTGTTTGTCTACAATTAGTGTCATTCAAGCTCAGTTAAACCTTACAAATGTCGCCTGAGCTCGGATGAAGTGTCTTTGTTGTGACGCCTGCGAGGTTCTAGATCATGGAGACCGATCACTGGCGCATACGTCGCTCGCTTCCTGACATTTAGACTGCCAATTCTGTGGATCTGTAGAACTGCCTGTCTCAGTGGATTGGGTGATAATTATGTACTTTGAGCCATCATAGAGCGAATGCTTGGCAAAAGCATAGAAGCACTGGAGGACTATTTCCCACACCCACAAGGGAACAACACACCCACACCCACAACACACCCACAAGGGAAATGTCATTCTATCAGTTATGAAGGTGAGAATTAACAGTCGACATAAATTCTTGGAGATGATGACAAAGTCGGGTTTGTGCTCTGATATCCCAGGTCACGACATGGGAATAAAACTCATGGCAGATTTAATGGCATTCAAATGTAAACCCTGTCGCCTAAACGGTGTCCGCTATATTGCTGAGACGTTTGCTTTTGATATGTCAAAACAGCTAGCGTCCGGTCCAGATCAAAAACCTTTTAGGTAATTTCATATGTACTTGAGAATGCCAGACATTGGAAATCACCATTATAGCTCCTGGGCAATAATATATGTGGCAACAACAACCACAACCCCACAGCTAGCATTCACTCCTCATCCGTCCACCTCAAGAGTCAGACTTTTCTAACAAAAAAACCCAGAAACTACAAATCATAGTTTCACCCAAAGGTCCTTTGTTCTGCACTGATCATTTTGTTCTGCACTGATCCCTGATCATACATCAGCTTGGTGATGAATGATTGCCTGATATGTGAATGCAGGACTACATGCCCCATCTAAAGGCATATGCGACTTTCCGATACATAGTATCGGAACAACACACTTATCGGAACAACACATAATCACCAACACACTTTCCGTATCACCGTAATCACCAACACACAAGTATCGGAACAACACATAATCACCAACACACTTTCCGATACATAGATGATGTATTGTCGCTAAATAATCCCAAGTTTGGTGATTATTTGGATGTCATGTATCCTAAGGAACTTGAAATTAAGGATACTACAGACTCCGTTAATTTTTCCAACTATCTAGACCTGAGGTTGGAGATTGATAATGATTCTAACCTGTCAACTAGATTATATGACAAACGTGATGATTTCAATTTTTCCATAGTCAATTTCCCTTTTCTAAGCAGCAACATTCGTATGTCACCGGCATATGGTGTGTTTGTTTCTCAATTTATACGCTATTCCAGAGCTAGTTGCAAATATGAGGACTTTGTCTATCGAAGTGCCCAGCTAGTCTCTAAACTGCTGCGACAAGGATATGTTTTACCAAGACTTATAGCTGCGTTTAAGAAATTATATGGACGCCACCATGATCTGGTTGATAAATACAGCAAATCCATGTCTGCCATGCAACTAGATCTATTATCATGTTAATTTTGGGGAATTCATGGCGGGTGCCACTAGTGGGGCAGGAAATGCTCACTCTTTCCGGAACACCTGATTTCACCTCCTAATGGCCATTTTTGGGGGTTCATGAGTTTCCCTGTCATTATTGTTTTCTCTCACTTCGCATGCCTGATATAACTTTCTGTGCCCGGACTATGAGATTGGATAACGGACCCTGTTTTGTTTGCTCGGAATACTTAATACTGGGTATTGATTCCACGTCTATACATGCACGTATACACACATCCTGACATCTTATAACCGGGTACTAGCAGATTTTAACAAAAACATCTGTATTGAAGCACACATGCATGTAAGTATTGCATTTAATTATTATTAGGACTAATCATCTGCTGTAGCATAAACTATATCTTCGGTTATGAAGATAAAATGGGAAAGGTGACAATCCTAAAATACTAAGTTTCAGTGGTGGTCAACTAGAGTAATAAATCTAGCATTTCGTAGAACCTGTCTGCCCTGTTACCATGGTTACGCAACAGAACTACATGTAATCTATGTAATGTAATGTAATGTAATGTAATATTTATTTCAAAACCTGTACATGCAAGACATACATATTTCGATACATATAAGAAACATTTGGTGCAGAAAGGTTTTGGGGATACGACAAGGTAATTCATTACCTGTAATCGTTGTACCCCGTACACATTAATTAACTATTATAACTATTGAGGAGTTACCATGAACCAGTGATCAGTTGACGGACTACGTTAATATACTACAATTATATGTACATACAATACGTTTATATACTCAGCAATTGCGTTGCAGCATAGATATACTAGTGTAATTGTTACCCTACTTGCATGGGGTTATTTTTTCGTAATAATTAATGAGGAGATTGGTGTTTATTCAATACGTATTTATATAGTAGTTGCGTATATTACGCATAAAAATTGCCATAGATTTCGAAGTTCGTATTGATAATGGGAGAGAAAGCCACAGTTTTGGGCCTTGAAAACTAAAACATTTATACGCTCTGGCTGTATTATGTGATTCGATATGCGGATCACTTCGGTGACGGGTGTTGTGTCCATGTACACAATCATTTGCCGTGAACATAGTGATTAGGGGTGGTGGCAGGCTCTGGCTATGAAAACGAAACATCAATTTTCCTAGCTGAATATTGTATAGATCGGAGACCTTAGGTATATTTAATTTTTTGAATAAAGGAGTTGCGTGAGAATTGTATGGTACCTTCATGATATTTCGAACGCACCTTTTTTGCAATGTCTCTACTCTATGTAGCTTGGATTTAGTGGCAGATCCCCATAGTATTAACCCATACAGCAAATGCGGATGTACAAGTGAGAAGTATAGAATTCGAAGGTTTTTCGAGGATAAGATATGTTTTGAAGCAGTGAGTGCATATGTTCCGCTACATATTTTGCGGCATATATAATTAATTTGTTCGTTCCAATCGAACGATTCGTCAATGTAAATTCCTAGAAACTTTGTACAGGTCACTCTGTTAATTTGTTGTGATCCTAGTCTTAGCTGTTTTATATAACTTGTTTCATCTTTCGACATTTTGTTCTGAAATATAACAAAGTTAGTTTTCTGCACGTTAAGCGATAATTCATTTGCAGCAAACCATTCAGCAAGAGCCGATAGATCTATTTCCATACTGGAGCAGAGATGAGTGATATCAGTCGATGTATAATATAGCGTCGTATCATCAGCGAATAGTATACACCGAGAATATCGCAGAATATTGGGAAGATCATTTGTGTATAAAACAAAAAGGAGGGGACCCAGAACAGAACCCTGCGGTACGCCACAGGAGACGCCACGATCGGCAGAACGCTCTCCGCTATACATCACAAATTGATATCGATCCGTCAGATAGCTTCTGAACCACTCCAAGGCTACGCCACGAACACCATAATATTCAAGTTTTTTTAGCATAATTTTGTGGTCAATTGTGTCGAAAGCCTTGGAGAGGTCCAGAAATACGGACAATGCAAGTTCCTTGTTTTCTAATGATTTATTGATATGACTTGTAAACACAGATACTGCATCAATTGTGGAATGTCCGGGTCGAAAACCATATTGATTGTCAAACAGTATTCGATTTTTTATACAGAAGGAATAAAGTCGATGATGAACTGCTTTTTCTAATATTTTCGATATGGCGGGTAAGAGAGATATAGGTCGATAGTTACCTATTTCAGTCTTATCTTTGTTTTTATATATCGGTATAACCTTGGCAATTTTCATATCTATTGGCAAAATTCCACTTTGGATTGATTTATTCACAATAATACTGATAGGCAAAGAAACAGATGAACTAAGTAATTTTAAAAGCTTCGAACTTATACCATCGTGTCCAGAACTATTTTTTGGTTTCAAGGAAGAAATTAATTTCGAAACTTCGCCAGGGTCAGTCGGTGACATAAACAAGGAATTTGTACTCTTTGGCCTCAAATAATAATCGAATGGTTTGAGTGGGGTGGGGATTTTATCAGCATATTTCACGCCTATCTCAGAAAAATATTTACAAAACTCATTTGTGATACACCTAGGATCTTTCGACATTATTTGCCCTATCTCTAAAAGTTTGAAGCAGATGTTTTGAGTCCAGGGCCTATGTCGCTCGGTCTTCTACCGCAAATAGCTGGTTCGAGGTGATTTGTGTGAATGTATTGAAAAAGCAAACAGAGGTAATAAGAAATGGCATGCATCGTCATCGTTCATTCTTCCCAAGAACGAAGACCTCAGCATCGCGCTCTGACACATGTATGTTAAACATATTTGCCTATTACTTGCCAATTAGTAATGCTGGTTTTCGTTGATTTTTATGTAATATATCATCGCAAAATTGAGTCGACTTCAACAAAACCTTGTTTGAACATGACCGAAGGAGTCTCTTTCGTGCTAGCTCAAGTGGAATTTCGCTGACAAGGACCGATCACTAATCACCGACCCCCTGACATTCGGAATCTTGATTTCCTCCAGACGGTTTCCTTTTCAATGAGAGCCGGTGCAATAAAATTAGCAGGAAGAGAGAACCCTTGTCGACTGGCGATAATGACGTGGTTTATACTGCCATAAAACAAATTACCAGGTTAACTTGATATCTGAAATGGAATGGATTTTTTACAGCATGCGAGATCTAGTTGTATTCACCTAGATTGTAACTTACGAAGTAAAGTTGAACACAAAATCCTGAATGATTTTTGTCAACAACTTTGTTTTGGATAGTCGGATGTTCCCATTTGGCATGAAACCATTATGTTTTCACACTTCTATCTTAAAACTGCAGAAGCTGACAATTCAATCCAAGGATGGATTTGATCTCGAAGATGATATTTCGAGTCTGAACACAATTGGGGATATTTAATATCTGATTTTCAAAGTGATTTGGTGATAGAATATATTTGTTTAGAAAACACGTGTATATATGTGTTTTCTGGCCTCAAAAACCATCTCAAATGGTATATTTCTCATTTGCACACCTGACATAACTGTTCATAATTGGTCAACTGATACGTTTTTTTTATATTAATATCTTGTTCTTGTCGTATATCAACACATTGATTTGAATTCAATGAAGCATTGCCTAAACATCACCGTAGCAGTCTCTGTAATGCCATCTCCAGTGTGATTTTGGTGACATGGACCCCCGACATTGCCATCCCATAGTGTCCAATTCCATATACAACTTGGCTTGTTATTCCTCGAACTAATGTGCTTATTACCTTTTGTCCTGTTCCTATTTTTTAACCACCTAAACCATTGTCGGCATCCAAGTTGCAGGATGCATGGAATGTGAGTGGGCTGTTTGTCTACAATTAGTGTCATTCAAGCCCAGTTAAACCTTACAAATGTCGCCCGAGCTCGGATAAAGTGTCTTTGTTGCTACCCCTGGTGAGGTAAGACCATGGACATCGATCACTGGCGCATTTATCGCTCGCCTCCTGACATTTGGACTGCCGATTCTGTCTGAACGGTTTTCTTGCGTCAAACACGATCTGTGATAGAACTGCCTGTCTCAGTGGATTGGGTGATAATTATGTACTTTGAGCCGTCGTAGAGCGAATGCTTGGCAAAAGCATAGAAACACTGGAGGACTATTTCCCAGAAGCTGTTGGGTGATAAGTTTTATTTGGACCATGGACATCGATCACTGGCGCATTTATCGCTCGCCTCCTGACATTTGGACTGCCGATTCTGTCTGAACGGTTTTCTTGCGTCAAACACGATCTGTGATAGAACTGCCTGTCTCAGTGGATTGGGTGATAATTATGTACTTTGAGCCGTCGTAGAGCGAATGCTTGGCAAAAGCATAGAAACACTGGAGGACTATTTCCCAGAAGCTGTTGGGTGATAAGTTATATTTGGAACACACCCACAAGGGAAATGTCATTCTATTAGTTATGAAGGTGGGAATTAACAGTGGACATAAATTCTTGGAGATAGAAGATACATACGCGTACTGTCTTCATTCTTACCTTTTGGAAGCAACCCATGTTGCATCCATTGTATTTATTACAATTGGAATTCCGTAGTTTCTATCCCAGTTATCAGCAAAGATCAAGGCCCACTCTGTCCTAAGCCGTGATGACAAAGTCGGGTTTGTGCTCTGATATCCCAGATCACGACATGGGAATAAAACTCATGGCAGATTTAATGGCATTCAAATGTAAACCCAGTAGCCTAAACGTTGTCCGCTATATTGCTGCGACGTTTGCTTTTGATATGTCAAAATAGCTAGTGTCCGGTCCAGATCAAAAACCTTTTAAGTAATTTCATATGTACTTGAGAATGCCAGACATTGGAAATCACCGTTATAGGTATAGCTCCTGGGCAATAATATATGGACAACCACAACCCCACAGCTAGCATTCACTCCTTATCCGTCCACCTGAAGAGTCAGACTTTTCTAACAAAAACCCAAGAAACTACAAATCATAGTTTCACCCAAAGGTTCTTTGTTCTGCACTACATATTAGGATAGGCTATACAGGACCCTGATCATACATCACCATGGTGATGAATTATTGCCTGATATGTGAATGCAGGACTACATGCTCCATCTAAAGGCATATAAGAGACTGCTATACATGCACGTATACACACATCCTGACATCTTATAACCGGGTACTAGCAGATTTTAACAAAAACATCTGTATTGAAGCACACATGCATGTAAGTATTGCATTTAATTATTATTAGGGCTAATCCTCTGTTGTAGCATAAACTATAGCTTCGGTAATGAAGATAAAATGGGAAAAGTGACAATCCTAAAATACTAAGTTCCAGTGGTGGTCAACTAGATCCATGAATCTGCTAGCATTTCGTAAAACCTATCTGCTCTGTTACGCAACAGACATAGAGAACTACATGTAATCTCTAACAGTTTGAAGCAGATGTTTTGAGTTCAGGGCCTATGTCGCTCGATCTTCTACCGCAAATAGCTGGTTCGAGGTGATTTGTGTGAATGTATTGAAAAAGCAAGCAGAGGTAATGAAAAATGGCATGCATCGTCAACGTTTACTTTTCCCAAGAACCAAGACTTCAGCATCGCGCTCTGACACATGTATGTCCAACATATTTGCCTATTACTTGCCAATTAGTAATGCTGGTTTTCGTTGATTTTTATGTCATATATCATCGCCAAATTGAGTTGACTTCAACAAAACCTTGCTTAAACATGACCGAAGGAGTCTCTTTCGTGCTAGCTCAAGTGGAATTTCGCTGACAAGGACCGATCACAAAGACCCCCTGACATTCGGGATCTTGATTTCCTCCAGACGGTTTCCTTTTCAATGAGAGCCGGTGCAATAAAATAAGCAGGAAGAGAGAACCCTTGGCGACTGGCGATAATAACGTGGTCTATACTGCCATAAAACAAATTGACACTAAGGTTAACTTGATATCTGAAATGGAATGGATTTTTACATCCTGCTAGAAATTCTAGTGGTATTCATCTAGATTGTAATTTATTAAGTCAAGTTGAACACAAAACCTCGAATGATTTTTGTCAACAACTTTGTTTTGGATAGTGGGATGTTCCCATTTGACATGAAACCATATGTTTTCACACTACTATCTTAAAACTGCAAAAGCTGACAATTCAATCCAAGGTTGGATTTGATCTCGAAGATGAGATTTGCGAGTCTGAACACAATTGGGTATTTTTTATATTTGATTTTCAAAGTGATTTGGTAATAGAATATATTTGTTTAGACAATGATGGGAAAATATATACCATCGTACATGCACATGTATGTGAGACGTTTTAACTAACATTCAACCATGCCTACCATAAAACATTTTAAAATCTAAACATTATACAATCATATTTGAGCAGTTTGGAAGTCTAAATCTGTGCTCCGGCTATGAGTTCCTGGTGCGACGTAAGCACTACCTGGCAAAGCTGGAAAACTGCGACACACATGTTTAGACGCCGTAGGCTGGAGAAGTTGCGATATTGCTGCTCAAGACATGGATATTGATAAGAGGAAACCCAGATTTGTTATGCTAGTTATATACCCTTATACACTCTCTACTTTTGTGCTAAATTTGAAGAGATCTCAGCAGAGCCACTTGTTTACGGTTTCATTGTGGGTGAGAGTTTTGGATGTGGATGAGCTGAGATCCATTGTTGAGGAGCTCTTGTCGTGCAATGATTTGTATGTAAGCATGCTCCTTTAAGATTTTTGACATGTTTTGCCTCTCATGAATTAGCATCAACCTCTCTCCGGCCACAGCAACTGATAATTTACTCTCCCTTGTGACTATGACAAGGGATCATCAAAACTCTTTGCTGTGCTGAGCAGGCACCATTCACACAACTCTGGCTGTCATTCAAATCATTGCATCGTGACAGGCAATTATTCATCAAAATTGTAGACCTATTCCAAACTACTACCGAACAGATGATTGCTACTATCAGTAATGAGAGAGTTGTCTCTCTTGAGAAAATGGCTCTGCTAAGATGCAGTCCCTCCACATTCCTGCAAGTCGGCACTGTGAATGTCATTATGTCACATCAATAAATGGTGCTGTTACTGGTGTTGTTATTTCTCTGGGAAAAACATATATATATATATATATATATAAACACCAAAATCTTTTATCTGCCACAGAAGCTGATATATAGTCGAAACGGGGTTTGCAATGTTTTTTCACAGATTTTGATGGCAGCCATATTTATTTCTGTGGCAACCAACAGTTACAGAGACACGGCATTATCACCACTGTATTCCTTGGGTCAGAAAATATGGGAGTAGACACCAAAATGTTGCCTCAATATGCCATAGAAGGTGGAATATAGCTATATTTCCCGGGGTTTTGTTGTGGAAATTTTGGATTTAGAAACAACCAAATCCATGTCTGCCATGCAACTAGATCTATTTTCATGTTAATTTTGGGGAATTCATGACGGGTGCCACTAGTGGGGCAGGAAATGCTCACTCTTTCCGGAACACCTGATTTCACCTCCTGATGGCCATTTACGGGGGTTCATGAGTTTCCCTGTCATTTTTGTTTTCTCTCACTTCGTATGCCTGATATGACTTTCTGTCCCCGGACTATGAGATTGGATAACGGACCCTGTTTTGTTTGCTCGGAATACTTGATACTGGGTATTGATTCCACGTCTATAGACTCAGCATTAGCACCATTGAATTCCTTAGGTCAGAAAGCAAAGGGGGTAGACACCAGAATTTTGCTTATATCTGCCATAGCAGGTGAAATATCGCTGCAAACGTGATATTACGAATTTTCCGGGTTTTTGTACCAACCATTTTGAATTTTGAAACAAGCAACAGTCACATAGACTCAGCATTATCACCACTGGATTCCTTAGGCCAGAAAACGTGGAGGAAGACACCAAAAATTCGCTTCTATCTGCCATAGCAGCTGAAATATAGCTGGAAACGTGATTTTATTTCCCGGGTTTTGTGGCAGCCATATTGGATTTTGAAACAATCAACCGTCACAGAGACTGAGCAATATCACCATCAGATTCCTTGGGTCAGAAAACATGGGGGTAGACACTAAAATCATCAACGTACGTGCAGTAGATCACTCGCTAGTTCAATTCTAAGCTATTTTGCGTATAAATGGCGGCCATCTTGGATTTTGGGGAAAACTCCCCATGGGATTGATGGGGACTTTTCTGTGGGTTATCTATATGGTCTCCAGAGTCACTGTGCAAAAATTCAGCTTTGACACCCAAATGTCTACCCCAAACCCTAAATACAGTAGACTAGCCATCGAAAATTCAAAATCGCGCATTTTCAATTGGAAACGGCCGCAATCCTGAAAAAAATATTAATGAAAACAATAACTGCAGCTAAAATTATGTATACCTCCTTCATTAATGTTTTCCCTAAGGTTTTCCACCAAAATTTCAGAATGATATGATCATAATATCTTTAAAGATGAAAATGATGACAATGGCCGGATGAAGAACGTGATGCCATGGCGAAAATGTTATCAGACCATCGGACAATATTGAAGACATAAACTGTGTATGAACTTGATTTTGGTGTTTCAATAAATCTTAAGTGTCTTTTTCTAAATACTGCAAGTCGGTACTGTACAACTTGAAACATTCTTTCAAGTTAGCTCTGATGATTTTATTGTTGTTGAATATTTATTAAAAACCATAACAATGATATCATTTATACAAAGGATATTAGATATCATTTCAATGGTGTCTGCTACAGTGTACAAGCGAACTATTTCAGGAATGTCATGTTTCCGAAACAGTGTATATGAATCCAGCTATACATGTATATATTTCCATATGTAGTGGTTTACATACATGTAAATGACACATAATTCAATTTACATTCACATCGTCCCAAGACTCAGAGCTCCGTGGTGATAACATGGGCCTGGTCCACATCATCTTTGTGCTGATGACCCTCAGTCTTGACGGCGCCGGAGAAGAAGTTGTCGACGGCTTTCTCGTCCAACTTCTGTTTGGGCTCGGTGCTGTCGAAGGCCTTATTCTCATAGCCCTGTGCTCCGGACGCCTGGGCCACGGCGGCCCTCTTCCTGACGTCCCCCGGGCTGTCCGTCCCAAAGCTCCAGTTACCGTTAGCACTCGGTTTGACCTTCTCGACGGCGGGTACATAGCCGGGCACAGAGCTGTTGTAGGGAACCCCAGCGGACACTGTCTTGGGCTGGTTGTACTTCTCCAAGCTCCTGTCGTCGTCATCGTAATCTTTGGGCGACTGGTATCGGAAGTGCCAGAAGAGGTAGCTGAGTGCCGTAAGAACCAGGAAGCCCCCGAAGGCTGAGCAGCCCACAATTGTGTTCATGCGGTACTCCTCCCAGCCCGTGACGAAAAAAGGGCCTTTGCTGTTCAGTCCGAACCTGATGAGGTAGTACTCTCCATTGGGATCGTATGTAAGCATACAGTGGTAGTACCCGAGGTCCTCGCTAGTAACATTCTGGATCCGGATTGTAAAGCTTACGGGATCCGCCGCGTAAGCGACTGTGATCCGACCGTTTTGGTAGGAACCATTGACGGCAATGGACAAATCGGGCAGGATCCAGCCGTAGAAGGAGTAGTCATTATAGGCTGTCTCGTTGATTGTCTGGTTATAGCACTCGAATATTGCACAGCCGTACTCCTCTGGTACAGTAGTGATCATTTCCCCGGGATCTTCCTGGATACAATCCTGTGCCAGGGATACAGTCACCAACAGCGCGAGGAACGAGAGTCCACACCACGACATCATTTTTGCTGTCAGCTGTAAAATATCGAGCTTTACACATACAGAAATGAGAAGTGGAGTAACACCGAACTGACAGTGAGTAATGCAGAATCCATGCCACTGTATAAAGAGGCTATAACGGATATGGCAGGCCCGATAATCTTGTCACCGATCTTGGATGTGCGATCAAGAGATGTCCATCAAACCGAACATCGATAGGTAGTGATGAGGAATAATTTGTTGACAAATTAGACAATATTGTACGTGTAATTATACTATTCTGAAAATAAAACATTTTCAAATGCTATTAGCCATAATGGTTTACCTGCGACTAATAAATTTTCTATTCTTCAATATCCAAATCACGGCGTGATGTGCCTCAAAGTAGTAATGGCTTCGAATTGTTTTATAATCACAGCCTTATGAAACGCACCCATGTGCGGTCCAAGGTACTGATTGCACGAAAAAAGTGGACCGCACATTCGTATTTACACGCAGATCCGGCATGTTACAGTGCAGATTAGCATAGCTGATCAGCTTTTGCATTGACAATGGAGGTGATAACGTGTGCATTATGGACCTACTTGATCCTGTATCTGCTATGATATCACACGTGGGTATCTGTACTTACAAGTTGGCATGTTCTATATATCTCATGTGATTTTTTCGGCAGAGTGATTTGTACTTCTGTGGAGTATTGATTTTCTGATATGTATATACACACATTTGCCTTGAAAAAAAACCGACTTAATTTTATGCAGTGTCATGCGAGAGTATTTTCAGGATATGACACCATTTCAAAATATGTACATATGTAGAACTAATAATTAACCTATTTTGTGACAGTTTTCAAATTTCGTAATTCTTTGGTGGGGTGTGTGAAAGGGATGGGACATCAACATGATGTTTTGCAACCACATCATTTAATTCAAGCTCAAACTTGTGTCAAGCTGTTATCACCCAGTACGCAACAGTACCACTTTTTAAAATGTGTGTCTTATGATTGTATTAATTAAAAGGGAAATTCGTGCGTTGGAACTGCAGTCGAAGGTCTGATACTATCTTCTGTTGGCATCATCATGGTGACGGACGGGGCTCTGTGATGGAGGACCCAGAGATCTGGTCACCTTGGCGACACCGTGTCACGTGTAATTGTTCGATGATTGATTGCTGTGATCAGTTCACCCGCTTTTCGTCCCAAGACAAGACAGTCGTGTTTAATACGAATCTCGCGGAAACCCACTCAGATGTGTTTATTCAGAGTCTTCCAACTATATTACCCGTTTACATTGCTGAGGTAAACATTTAGTATGATAATTTGACCAGTTGGGTGTAATAAGGGCGAATCGAGGGAATGAGAATTGCTACGAATTAAATAAGTGAGCAAAAGGAAGTTGTGTATAATTCAGCTAGGCCTATGAGCAATATCAATATCAGAATGTTCATAAAAAATAAAAGTTGGAAATATTATTATCCTATTTAACTTCTATCATGGAACCAAGTGATCATGCGCAGTCTAAATTATATGAACTTGATTTTGAGCCTACAATGTTCGGTTACAACTCCAAGGTCAACGAGGCCAGGTTCATGATCACCAAAGCTACATAGCTCTGTGCATGCTCATAGTTCAAACATAAGCTGCGCTCCAAACCATAACATGAATTGTTTTTACAAATAGTGTCCACCTCGAGCCAGATACGTACAAAATTTGAACGATTTCCTGCTAAGATCTTGATCAATAAGGAAGATGTGAACACCCAGAATACCGGAAGTAATCATCTGTGCTTGATATGAGATGTCTTTACGTGTTGAAACTCGAGGCCCACCACTAGGCAAAATTCTTGAAGTATGTTATACGAACCATTATGATGTAAAAAGTCATGTATGGTCCATCTTTTGACAACCTCGAATTAGCACACGTATGTATTGATATATTTTCTGTTAAGATATATCATAATCATCTGTATCATTCGCGTCATCATCATGAACTTCAGAAAGAAAGACAGACACCGAATGACACACTTATAAAACGATTTGCAGCTCCATGCTACTGGCTGAAGTGAGAAGCGAAATTTTTGTGTGTTATTATTACAGGCGACATGCCTTCAGACTCAGAAGTTCGTATAAATTGAAGACATCAATAGTTCTTGACTTCCCTAGATTTTTAAGACTACCGAACTTGATAGGAAATACATTCAGAAGTTCAAAAGTGCATGGTTTGTTCAGGCAACGTTTAGACAAACGGGTTTGTCAAAACTATTGGCCTGCTTCAAGTAACCTGAACATTTTTGTTCTAATTCCCTACATACCAAACAGAACCAGATCACACACGAGCATGGACTTGTCCACACGAATACGTTATACAAATAACTCCAGGTTCATAATTAATTAGAAACTACATGCACATCTTTTAACCTTAAATTAATTGAGCACGTTCTTTTTTCATTGACATCATTGCACTCTGGTTTGCCGAAATAACCCTAGCGGATAATCCGTAATTTCCTAGATGTCAGTGGAACATTTCCGCAGCACGCCGTGAAAATTAATTACTTTCACTCGGGAACTGAACAATGTCCGTTGTAGGGAATGCTTGTTATGAATAACACTTCTCATGTCCACTTTTTGTGTCATGCGAAATACACAACAGTCCTTGAATTTCCTCTAATAACGAAAAGCATGTGTTTGGCAAAGAAGATGAATTAGACTATGGTGTCGAAGACATTATGTCATGGTTAGTGTAGCCTAAATCACTCATACATTTAGTTGAGTAATCAATTAGCCAATATACATGTATGGTGCAGTGTTGTTATATTCCTCATGATTTGAAAATATCAACTTATAGTTGTGGAAAAACTATGAACATCGGTTCGTGGATAAATACACAAATTTTCAGAATAATATGTCTCGTCGTTTTCGTTGAAAATGTATTTTAGTGAAAATGGCCAAAATTGACCCATTTTGGAGGTATTTTTGGGTTCCAACCGGTAAAAACATGATTGATAGGAATCATGTACACGTATTGACAAGCATCCCTTGTTCTTAATCATGATGGTTGTGATTTGAAGGAACTTAGCACAATAATCACCAACAACAAACCTCAGTGATGGGGACAAAGTCGGTGCGACATCCGATTCATAAAGTATTAGTCCCACCAATGCTACAATACGAATGTTTCACGATAGAAATAGCTATATCCGGCTCTTGTTTCGAACCAGATGTATTATGTAATTATAAACCCCTAGGGGTGTGATATCTGACTGAATCGCCGTTGTTATCACTAGTTATTTTCTGATCATGGTCTCGGGATTTATAGGAGATAATACACTGATGGTACTCGAAATGATATCGCCATCTGTTCGAGATGTACCACTTCTCCAATATCAGTGCATTATCTCACACAAATGTTGCAATAAAATAGTACATGAATCCGAATACTAGAGTAGTACATATACTATGCAATATTTCTGTTTTGTTGATATGTATCTAACGACAATATTGTACCCAGTCTATATATATTTTTTAAAAATCTCTGGAAGCAGTACGGATGCCTATTTGACATTAAACAATGTAGGCATGTATTTATTCATATATGCATCTCCAGTGTACAGTCCTCGCGGTTTATACTAACATCCACACACTGGTCACTATGCCATAGCTGTCCAGGTTACACGTAATTGGCATGTACATCATGGGTAATTAGAGTCTTGTAGGACCCAACTAAACATATTCCCCACAGCATAATATTTCACCAGAGCAGACCAAACTTCAGTTTGAGACAAAGAGCTCCTTCTGGCAGTGGTGTGATCGATCTTGTCCCCAGCTCCAGACACGAACCGTTGGACCGACAGCAATCGATCTTTTTACTGGACATTTTCAATCGAATATAGTATATAATTTTGCCATGTGTGCATATGTTGTAAGCTATGTATTCCATAGCGACGTGTCCATTCTCATATATACGAAAAATATCACAGAGTATAATAGAGTTAAATGCAAAGCCCCCACTAAATAAGCACGTAGACCAGAGAAGTAGGCTACGTGTATCCTTGTACAGTTACTGTTTTTGACTGGCCCCTCAAAACCCATCACAGAATCCGACACGTCCATAAATCTTCGCATCTATGACAGAAACGACCTGTTTATGAGTCACAGTTCTCGTGTTAGTGGTCGTTCTGGGTCCACACGATATGATGACACTGGACCGGTTAAGTACTTGTCTCTCTATGTAGGCATGCTTCACGTATTGAGCCGCTGAACAGGCGGAAGCTGGCAGCGATATCATGATTTCAGTATGGGTTATAATATCTATAGGACCATGTTATACACTCTTCTCCTCAGTTACGGTTATCACACTTCTGGGAAACATTGGAACAGCCGTGTTCTATTATGTGAAATATCATTGCACAGTAAAAAATAATGATATATTGGCTATGAAATAAAAGTTATTGCAAGTGTCACAGCCATTCATCAATGGTATGGACCAACAGCAATTGCCATGTGTAATAGAAACTGTTTGTTGTCTCATATATCAAACATTACTATATTGACAAATCCATGAACCTAGTGAAGCGGGGTTAGAATGAGCGCTGCCTCTATTTGGAAGCAAATCTTCATAACACAGAAAGGATTTGTGCAGCCAATATTGACATTGTTGGTTGTAGTGTAGGCACATTTTGTATATGGTCAATATAACACGTTGTTTCTGCATTCATTTGAACACAAACATAGGCACTATAGTATACAGTCTAACCACATGCTCTCATGAAGAGGACTCATGTGCAGCCAGGCACTGATGAATTTAATGCCATAATACTTTATACATCAAAATTCAGAAGGTCGAACGATATCAATCACATGATAAAATGCCAGTTCAAACGAGTTTTATTTTCACTCTCGTAATTTACGCATTTTACCTAAATACATTGGCCCAAGATTGTGGACACCGAGGTGGAAGGCTTGCATGAATGCAGGAAGTCTGCTACCCAAGTTGGACTGCCGAGGGATTCAGAACGGTTACTGGAGTGAGTGAAGTGTGATTGTGTGATTGACACGGAGACCGCGGTCCCTGCATACTCCGTTCCTAGGAATGTACGCATAGAAGACTGTTGAAGACCAACTCGAGGCTTGAATGTTTTGTAGTAGTATCGGCTCAACCTTCAAACATATCAGATATGGAATTATATTCCTTGGGTGATTTGAACTGTTGCGTCAGTGTAATTGCTCTGATACAAGTCACCTTCAAATTCAAATTCTAGTCACCGGGCGATACATGGATGCAACTTACGCACGAGAATACGTCCTCACGAATACGGCCTTATGACTCCAGATTCATAATCAGACGATTCAGTTGCCGACGACTGCGTGGGTGTATTTCCCTGGGGCCCTATCATCCCTGATTCCCTGTTGGCCAAAATATGTTGGTTCAGACAAAATATCATTATTGTCAAGCCTGTGTGTTTCATCGATATCAGTACTGAAAATTTAATGTTTCTTTGCTTAACTATTCTTATTGTGGCCACCAATACCTTAACCAGTAAAACTAATGGTAAAGTAGTAATTTCGCTTCAGTAACAGTGATCTATTGGCACGAAACCATCAACTGTATACTTGTAGAAATGTTCAGTGTGATTTGTTTGCAGTATCAAACAAATGGAATGATCATAGATCTCAAACTTGATAGTTCACATTGTTGTAATAAGTTAACACATTGACTGACATTTATTAAATCGTTCCGAAAAAACAGTAGGTTTCATGCCTGAGCATGGTTCAACATGCCTGTTCAATATTGTAGCGATTACTGTAAAATTTCAACTAGTAGGGCATTCAGAAGCCAGGGGTGTCGAATCGGCTGATTTAAAATGTGTCGGTAAGTGTCCAGTTCGGCAACCAAAATCGATAGGTGTTGTGATGTAACGTGTTGTGATGTTTATAGGTTGTTGGCCAGTTGTATACTAATTCCATCAGGTGTACAGTAGAAACAACTACATTTAACACACTGTCTGCCCCTGATGACGCCAGTGTGATTTGGAGAAACTATTTGGTCGGGCTTTGTTTTTATTCCAAAATGTTCTATTTTACGTTTGTTTTTGGCATCATCAGAATCTGACTATTGGTGGTAATAGATTGATACTCACACCCATAAGACATGTTTGCAACATGTAGAGTGTTCAAGCGAAAATGTCTGCGGACGCGGCGGTGACGGCAGCAGCAGCGCAACGACCGCAAATCCATAGTATAAGCCAAACTTGTTCGGGTGATACAATTAAGTAGGAACTACGTGTACAGGTTTTACCCCCAAAATAAATGAGCATGTTGTTTCTTATTGACAGCATTGCACTCTGGCATTTGCCGAGATAATCCTGGTGGATACTGCGTAATTTCCTAGATGTCGCTGGAACGTTTCCACGGCACGAGGTGAAAATTAATTACTTCCACTCCGAGACTGTCCATCATAGGGATTGATTGTTGTGAATAATGTTTCTCATGTCCACATTTTTTTTTGTAACGTGCGGAACGCAGCATTCCTTGAATTTCTTCAAATAATGACAGCATACATGTTCGGGAAAGAAAATTAATTGGGTTATGCTGTTGAAGACATTATGTCATGATTATACTCTGATTTCTTCAACCTGTTTTTTTCACCGGTTTTCGACGATATTTTTGCGATTCTGAATGCTATCGTTCTATAACCTAGCATACTTCAATTGGGAGTCAAACGTCAATTTTCTACTAAATTTCAGAATTCTATCGCAAAAATTGATGAAGCTGGCAAACTACCCCAATGTTAAAGTTCAGGCCAAAAGGGGATCTCGAGAATCTGAGCATATTCGAGGATTTATTCCTATTTACATCCATTAGGATTCTGAGTATTCTTGTAATTTTGGACAAGAAGACACATGAGGTGTATTCTACCCAAACATGTTGATTTCGAAAGACTGCACTGCCACAAAACCCAACAATTGCACAGAATTGTGTGCGCATTCAGAAATTAAACGACAAGGCTAAATTTAACATTGGGGTAGATTGGTAGAAGTCTGAAATTTGGTAGAAATTGCCGTTTGCCTCCCAGGTGAAGTATGCCAGGTTATAGAATGATATCATTTACCATCACAAAAATATCAGCGAAAAACAGTGTAAACCAGTTAGAAAAATCAGAGTATAGTGTAGCCTAAATCACTCATAAATTTAGCTGAGTAATCAATCAGCCAATATATCTTGCAGTGTTGTTGGATTCCATATGTGTTCAATACATCAACCTGAAACATGGATTATTGTTTCGGAATCTCCATGTGAAACGCCTTGACCAATATGTGTACATATTATCACTTCAGTCCCAAATAATAAGAGTGATGTACACGCAAGTTTCAAGATATGGCAATTTCGCGAAATTATCAACAACCATTTTTTGTACATTTCAAAAGAATATATCAGTGAGTTAGTGTATATGGTGACTTCTTACAGCATCACTCAATGCTCTGCAGGTTCACACTCTGTCACGTTCATTACCCAGACGTGTTACAGGTGCTCCCCATCAAACCCTTAAAACCCAGTCTTTGTTAGATCAGGGCGTCTAGACGCATTGTCATGCGATCAATTGGCTTCATTGCTGGCAGGTCTGTACGTGGCTAATGTTACTCGCATTTAGTGGAAATGTCAGTGCTGACTACTGCCATGTGAGCAGATTGGCAGTTTGTCAAAATGTCCTGCATCTTTCAATGTTATCCATAAAATGTATATATATCCGAAACAAATCACATATACGGTACAATGGAATCGCTTTTCTATAATTAAACATACCCAACTTTTTTAATCATTGAAATCAAGTTCAACACAAAACGTCAAATAAATTTTGGCCAAACTTTCTTTAGGATCGACGAATCAAATATTAATTTTACATGTTTCCATTTCGCAAAAAATATTATTTTTTCACAAAATTCAAGACGTCTAATTTGAAAACTTAGAAGATTAGCAATCTACTATGACGGTCACCTGAAACATGACTTTTAAAACTATCTGTCATGTTATTTGATGTTAGAATTGCACAGTACTTTGTGTAAACGATATTTTGTTAGAGTATACCCGTATGTGTCTTCCAACTTGACAACTTAACAATTGGTGCATTCTCCGTTGGAATTAGGATAACGAGATCTCAAAATTTGCTCGAATTCTCCTGATCCAAGCCAAGGGTACATTGCCAACTTTTTCAGTTTTCAAGATAGAAAAAAATAGTTTTATGCCAAATAAAAACGTATAAATCTCAAAGTGACTAAACAAAGTTATGACCAAAATTATTTGAGGTATTGAGTTAAATTGTCAGCAGACTCAAATGAGTATCCAGACAACTTGTATTTGCTGCAAGGTTTATGGACAAAATAGGCACGGTCGCTAAAGTTATGATTGAGGTGACTGCATTAAAATTTTGTGACTCATACACATTTGTTAATTGACGTATTGTAAAACATCCCTAGTACATAATCCTGATAAATCTGAACTGAAGGGAACTTAGCTCAATACTATACGGGGCAGAGTCAATGCGACATCCCATGCATAAAAGTATTAGTCCCATATTTTCTACAATATGAATGTTCCTATTTCCACGATGAGGATAGCAATGGTACTCTTATTCCATGCCAAATTTATGTATGTACATTTTTGTTATTAAATGCTATGATAAACTAATACCTGAATTTGAATGAACATGTATCCAGCGACATAATTATATTTCAGTCTATATTATTGAGAAAATGCGACCATGTGATCGACAAGGAGCTACGGATGCCGATTAACATTGTAACTATAAATACATGTATATACACATTTATGATATTTTTTATCAACACTTGTGTTTTTTCCTTGTTTTCGGTCATCTTTTTTCAAAACGTATCCGTCACCCATTAAAACAAACACAGACATTTACTAATATCTTAAATCAGCTGCCTTCGAAACCAGTCATAATTTTTTGAAAACTATATTTCATACTAAACATGCTAAACTAACTGAATGAAACATACTCACATCAAATGTAATGAAAATAACCAATTCTCAGGGAAATTTTGCTCATTTGAACAGGCGGTTATCGCGTGAATGCAGGAACTGTATCCATCACACGCAGATGTAAACAAAGCATAGACGTGCAAGATAGACTGAAAATTCCACACACATCATGGTATATCACTGATTATTTTCTCACAACTACACTATATATGCACATACGAACTGGAAAATGTACTCGATGTCGACTTTTAAGCGCGATTTGAGCATTTGTTTACATACGGGTTTGATGGATACACTTCGTTTGTTTATTTACAAAACCGCTACAAAATGGGCACTAAAACTGATGAAAAGACAACTCGGGCGGACTGTAATAGTCAAAATCATTGAGCACACCTTTTGTTATTTTGCATTAGATGTGTTTGACAAAAAATTGGTTTTGAAAAAAAATATTGCATACATTCGAAGGCTGACAGACTGACAGACTGACTTTAACTGACAGAGTTGTTCATGCAAAAAATCTTAAATATTAGATACGTTGTTGCTACAAAACAAAGAGGGAAACCTCTTGTTGTGTTGTCTTTCTCAAAATAATTGTTAATTTCACCCGCCCGCTCACGGGAAACAATTATCACAACGTGGGTTTGATGGGCATAACATGCATGACAATTATAAAGATTCAATATATTAAAAGTGCAAGTCAGGGGAATGGAATGCTGATAATGATACATACTGAAATAAATAAGAATGAGCTCTAGTGTACAATCAACGAGGTTACCCACATATATAACATGAGTAATTAAAGTCTTGTAGTTTCCCACACAGACTAATGCCTCACCAGAGCAGACCATAACTGTGTGAGACGAAGGACTCCCTCTGGCAAGTGTTCAGTGATTGATCTGGACCCCAGCTCCCGACACAAGCAGTTGTTCCGACAGCAATTTATCTTTCACCGGACATTAGCAATAAAATATGGTATCTGATGCTGCTCTTTGTGCTACAACGATTTTTTCATCACATACACCGAAGCCACCCACATTCAATGTTTAGTACTAATTTTTATTGCCACCAGCGCGACAGTGCCTACATCGCAACCGCAATAACGACAGATTTAGACAAAAATACTTCTCATTTCCACGTTGTGTCTTTGTTTGTTGTTATCAACTGTATCCCTATGCTATCCCTTTTTAAGTAGTAGTTAAAGCCCGAGGAGCGCTCCATTACCTATTGGTATTGGAGACCAAGGGCGAAGTCCGAGGTTTCCAATACCAATAGGTAATGGGGCGTGACGGGACGAGAGAAATAACAATAGAGTGACGTCACGGGGTGGACTTAACTATCGTTTCCGTTGAAGGTATGTAATA
Organism: Terebella lapidaria; assembly: GCA_949152475.1. NCBI lineage: Eukaryota > Metazoa > Annelida > Polychaeta > Terebellida > Terebellidae > Terebella > Terebella lapidaria. Next base: position 79,792,454 of record OX424555.1, read on the forward strand.
TTCCCGCTACTAAAATACATTAAAATACCAGTAAACACTGCCTCCCACCTCAGATGCCAACTTGATATATGGAAGTATATCAACTAACAATATCCTTGTTCAAAGACTTAAGGTCGTACGATACCAAATTATAGATCTGTGTCCACATATCACAGAGTAGTTAGATACAAAACCCACTAAATAATCACGTAGACCAGAGATGTAGTCTTGTTCGTGTGTTTGATTGGCCCCTGAAGTGATAGTCACAAAACCCGACACTTCCATAAATATTCGCATCTGTGACAGAAACGATCTGTTTATGAGTAACAGTTTTCGTGTCGGTGGCTTCTGGTTCCACACGGAATGATGACACTGGCCCGGTTTATATGCTTCATGTATTGACCCATAGGACACGCGAGACATACAGTGATACCATGATGTCAGTATGAACCATAATATTTATGGGTCCATATTATACACTCTTCTGCCCAGTTACCGTTATCACACTTTTGGGAGGGATTGGAACAGCCGTGTTCCATTATGTGAAATATCATTGCGCAGTAAACAACGATATATTGGCTATGAAATAAAAGTTGTTGCTAAAATGTCCCAGTAACTCATCAATTGTGTGGACTGACAACAATTGCCGAGTGGAACAGAATTTTCCCCCCATATACTGTATATCAATTTTTTACCGTCTTGACAAATCCCAAATCCCGTGAAGAGGGGTTAGAATGAACACTGCCAATATATGGAAGCAAATCCATTGAACAGAAAGGATATGTGCAGCCAAATGTTGTTAATATTACTGTTGGCTGTAGGTGTACGGTTAAAATACCACCAATGTGTTTTTCTACATTTATTTGAACACACAAATAGACACTGTAGTACACAGTCTACCCACATGTTCTAATGAAGCAGACCGATGTGCGTCAAGGACTGATTATGGATTAATTAAATACCATAATATCTTCTACATTGAAGTTAATAAGTTGTGCAAACAATAGTTATCACATGATAAAAATGCCGACGCGAACGGTTTTTAATTTTAACTTGCGTTTTACTTAATGACATCGACCCATGATTATGGATATCGAGGTGAAAGGCTTGCATGAACGCATGAGACAAGCTACCCAAGATAGATCCCCAAGGGACCCAAAGCCGTTACTGGAGTGAGTTAAATGTACCTGCATGATTGTTTGATTGACGGGGAGATTGCGTACATACAGTATACGGGGAGTACTAAGGAGACTTGAAGTTTTGCGGTGGAGCAACTTAGGATTAAATGGACAAATTACAATATATTTGTGCATATGCACATGATATATGAAACCTGAGATGATTATTTCAACTCCCGTGTGTGGATTATTGAAATACAATGTTTTGGAAAATGACGATGAACGTCACCGTGTCAAAATTGGGGGTGAATATTGACGGAAGAAACCTTATTTCTGGGGGAATATCAACATTTGTGAAGTACTAACATTTGTGATATGGGCAGTAGTATCTCGGACATCGTATCATCTCTCTCAGTTACTATAAACCTTAAAGTACCGTGTATCGATCTTCCGTCCAAAATATATGAGCTCAAGTCGGCGACAATTTATAACATGACCTGATCCCTAGACAAAAGAACTAGGTCGGTAACCGACTCAAGATATTTTGCATGGTGTTTAGAAGATACGGTTAAATTTCAGAGCAAAGCTTGTCATTATCCCGAGGAAAATTGCCCCCTAATGAACAATCTGCATTGAACAGGACACGCTGTCATGGGTCACGGGTGAAGTGCTCAACCTCATCCAGAATGGGAATCATGCTTTCAAACCAGTTTGTGAAGAACAAAGAAAATTTTGGCATGTATTCCCCACAAGTACGGTGGCTGATAAACGACATGGTTAAACTGTTTTCGGGAATTAAATCCACCCTGGTAGAAGTGGACCTAACTACCTGGAGAAAATGTCTACATCAGCGGAGGAAAGGTTAAATCCGGGGAGGAAAGTATAAATCCGCGGAGGAAAGGTTTAATCTGTGGAGGGAAGGTTAAATCCACGGAGAAAAGGTTAAATCCGCAGAGGAAAGGTTAAATCCATGAAAGAAATGGTAAATCCACAGAGGAAAGGTTAAATCCGTGGAAAGAAGGTTAAATCCGTGGAGGAAAGATCTGCGGAGGAAAGGTTAAATCCGCGGCGAAAAGGTTAAATCCACAAAGGAAATGTTAAATATGCAGAGGGAAGGTTAAATCCGCGGAGGAAAGGTTATATTCGGTCTACAGCTACATGTGAGGTACTATAACTCGAAAGCCACCACTAACCATAACAATTTCTTGGTGTGTATATCCCAACTGGAAATACATATTAATGAAATCGTCACGCGCACCGCGCTGTTGGAAGTCAGCCATTATGATGTGGAATCGTATGAATGAAATTGGTTAGATTCCTGTGTGTATTTAACCTTTTCTCTGCGGATTTAACCTTTCCTCCACGGATTTAACCTTTCCTTCGCGGATTTAACCTCTCCTCTGCGGATTTAACCTTTCCTCCGCGGATTTAACCTCTTCTCCGCGGATTTAACCTTTCCTCTGCGGATTTAACCTTTCCTCCGCAGATTCAGCCTTTCCTCCATGGATTTAACCTTTCCTCCACGGATTTGATCTTTCCTCCGCGGATTTAACGTTTCCTCCGCGGATTTAACCTTTCCTCTGCGGATTTAACCTTTCCTCCGCGGATTTAACTTTTCCTCTGCGGATTTAACCTCTTCTCCGCGGATTTAACCTTTCCTCTGCGGATTTAACCTCTTCTCCACGGATTCAACCTTTCCTCTGCGGATTTAACCTTTCCTTCGCGGATTCAACCTTTCCTCCGTGGATTTAACCTTTCCTCCACGGATTTAACCAATCCTCCGCGGATTTAACCTTCCCTCCACAGATTTAATCTTTCCTTCGCGGATTTAACATTTCCTCCACGGATTTAGACTTTTCTCCGCGGATTTAACCTTTTCTCCGCGGATTTAAACTTTCCTCTGCGGATTTAACCTTCCATCCGTGGATTTAACCTTTCCTCTGCAGATTTAAACTTTCCTCCCTGGATTTATACTTTCCTCCCCGGATTTAACCTTTCCCCTGCTGATGTAGACATTTTCTCCAGGTAGTTAGCTCCACTTCTACCAGGGTGGATTTAATTCCCCAAAACAATTTAACCATGTCGTTTATCAGCCACCGTACACAAGTCAGGCTCGAAAAATATGAAAATGAGAAAATCGGAGTTCTTTGTGAATATGGGTAAAATAAGTGAAAACAATACCAAAAGAGATCTGGGCATGTCTAGGCATGTTTTCTGATATAAAATCTGCTGATGACATTTTGACAAGAATGGTACATCCAGGGTTAGATCGTCTCTACCATTGCCGCTTCGCTCGTAAAAAAAAATGTTTTGTTGAATTTCGAGGGAACCACTGAGATGTCGTCGAGGAAGTTGTGAATTGGATAAAAACCTGATATGGGAATGAACTGCTATATGACTGTCAGACTGATTGTAACATACATGGCAATATTTCACCTCCTTATGGCTGTAGGGGTCGTGAAATTCCATCTAATTTTCTCGATTTCGTCTGAAACTGTTCTTTTCTGAAAACAAAAACGTTTTTTTAAAACTGTTTTTTTTTCGCTTGGAATACTTTATACTTGGTATTGGTTTATACTTGGTATACTTGGTATTGGTTTCACGTATAATCGCCTTCAGCAAATGCCACGAAGGATCTATACCTGGTTATCTCCTGTTCCTGCTATATTTCAAAAATGTGTCATGAGCTCTCAAATGCGAGTTATTAGTATTGTTGTACGTAGACATGACGGAACAGTAGCGCGTTCAAGACGCTGAGTCATCCCGCTGATTCTGGGCACATATCACATAATTTACATATTGTTCCAGAACGTTTTGATGCGTTGAACTCGCCGCTGCTCATGTAAGTCTTTCGAGTCATACATCGGTCCAAGAATGGTTGAGTTTCAACCGGCGAAATTCGCGTAAACACATCCACAGCAATATATTATCATTGTCTTTTTATACTGGTTATACAACAAAACACTCAGGGACTCAATGAAACAAACAGGTGATTATTATTATTATCAGTTGAAACAGGATGTGTGTTATTCTCTGAATATGCACGTACTAATCATCCTAGATCTCTTCACACTTCATATACATACAAATAACAATGCACGTCAATTGTATAACCCTAATTAGAAGGACAAGCAGTATACACTACCTCGGCCGATTTTTGCCAGAAAAATATCATTGCTGTTTAATAATCTGAGATTCATGTCTACAACATAAATTCAAATGAATTGATTATGTCTTCTACCGGACACCAGTGGTATTGACCTTTGGTAATACTGGCGTGTCATTATTCAATATGATGTGTTTCAAGCCATACTAATTTAGGTCTATTGATTATCGAACAATATGTCTAGACACCCCCATCGGAGTCGGTGACTGAACGACAGATCACGAGTGAAGGAGAGAGGAAATTAAGGATTGACTGCGGGTAACAAACCAAACACTGTAGTGATCGAGCCGCTCTCCCATTCATTTTTAATGTAAACATAAAGGTAACAAAATCAGCAAGACTACCCAACCCTTCTTCTTGAAACTTCGTTAACAGGAATATATCTATGCCATATATTGAGAAAACGCGAAAATATGATTGACAAGGAGCTACGAATGCCGATTAACTTGAAACATTGTGACCAAAAATACATGAATATACACGCTGATGATATTTTTAATCAACACTTGTGTTTTTTCTTTATCCAAACCGTACTAGTCACCCAGGAAAACAAACACAGACATTCACTATCACGATAATATTTTTACTGACATGAGTTATACATGCCAAAAATGTAAAATATTGAATGCGTTGTTGCTACATAACAAAGAGGGAAACCTCTTGTTATTTTGTTTTTCTCAAAGTAATCTCAAAGTGGCCTTGATGGGCAAAACATGCATGAAGATTATAAAGATCCAATATATAAAATGAGTCACGGGAATGGAGTGCTGATAATGATACATGCTGAAATATAAATCAGAATGAGCTCTAGTGTACAATCAACGAGGTTACCCACATATATAACATGGGTAATTAAAGTCTTGTAGTTCCCATCGGAAGAGTTTCCCCCACAGAATAATGCTTCACCAGAGCAGACCATAATTGTGTGAGACGAAGGACTCCCTCTGGCACGTGTTCAGCAGTGGTGTGATTAATCTGGACCTCGACTCCCGACACAAGCAGTTGTTCCGACAGCAATTTATCTTTTACCGGACATTAGCAATAAAATATGGTATCTGATGCTGCTCTGTGTTCTACAACGATTTTTTCATCACACACACCAAAGCCACCCACATTCATCGTTCAGCACTAATTTTTATTGTCACCAGCGCGAGAGTGCTAGATTTAGACAAAAATATTTCTCATTTCCACGCTGTGTCTTTAATTGTTGTTATCAATTGTATCCCTATGCTATCCCTATTTAAGTAGTAGTTAAAGCTCAAGGAGCGCTCCATTACCTATTGGTATTGGAGAACAAGGGCGAAGTCCGAGGCTTCCAATACCAATAGGTAATGGGGCGTGACGGGAGGAGAGAAATAACAATAGAGTGACGTCACAGGGTGGACTTTACTATCGTTTCCGTTGAAGGGTATGTAATATTCCCGCTACTAAAATACATTGATACCAGTAAACACCGCCTCCTCCCTCAGATGCCAATTTGTACCCGAAGTGTGAAGGTATATCAACTGACAATATCCTTGGTCAAAGACTTAAGGTCGTACGATACCAAATTATAAATCTGTGTCCGCATATCACAGAGAACATAGTTGCATGTATATATAGAACCCCACTAAATAAGCACGTAGAACAGAGATGTAGTCTTGTTCATGTGTTTTACCAGACACGACCATAAATCTTCGCATCTATGACAGAAACGATCTGTTTATGAGTAACAGCTTTCGTGTCGGTGGCTTCTGGTTCCACACCGAATGATGACACTGGCCCGGTTATATGCTTCATGTATTGACCCGCTGGACAGGCGAGACATACAGTGATACCCTGATGTCAGTATGAACCATAATATGTATGGGTCCATATTATACACTCTTCTGCCCAGTTACCGTTATCACACTTTTGGGAGGGATCGGAACAGCCGTGTTCCATTATGTGAAATATCATTGCGCAGTAAACAACGATATATTGGTTATGAAATAAAAGTTGTTGCTAAAATGTCCCAGTAACTCATCAATGGTGTGGACTGACAACAATTGCCGAGTGGAATCATTTTCCACCATATTGACATAAAAATCCCGTGAAGCGGGGTTAGAATGAGCATTGCCACTATTATATATGGAAGCAAATCTTTAACACAGAAAGGATATGTGCAGCCAAGAAATGATTACGGCTTAATTAAATGGCATAATATCTTCTACTAACATTTGTGAAGTACATATATGGGCAGTAGTATCTCGGACATCGTATTATCTCTCTCAGTTACTATAATCCTTATATTGCAGAAATTGCATTTTCTTACCGTGTGTCGATCTTCCGCCCAAAATATCTGAGCTCAGGTCGGCAACAATTTAATAGCATGACCTGATCCCTAGACAAAAGAACTAGGTCGGTCACTGACTCGAGATATGTTGCAGGGTGTTTAGAAGATAAGGTTAAATTTCAGATCAAAGCTTGCCATTATCCCGAAGAAAGTTGCCCAATAATGAACACTCTGCATTTGAACAAGACACACCTTCATGGGTCACAGGTGAAGTGCTCAACCTCATTCAGAAAGGGAGTCATGCTTTCAAACCAGTTTGTGAAGAAGAAAGAAAATTGCGGCATGTATTTCCCACATTTCAGGCTCGAAATATATGAAAATGAGCAAGTCGGAGTTCTTTGTGAATATGGTTGAGATAAGTGAAAACAATACCAAAAGAGATCTGGCAAACTTTAGAAATCATAGGCAAGTCTTCTGAAATAAAATCTGCTGATGACATCCTGACAAGAATGGTACATCCATATTTCGATCGTCTCTACCATTGCCTCTTCGGTCGTAAAAATTAAATGTTTGGTGAATTTCGAGGGACTCACGAGATGTCGTCAAGGAAGTTGTGAACTGGATGAAAACCTAACATGGGAATGTACTGCTATGATTGTCAGACTGATTTTATCATCCACGGCAATATTTCACCTCCTTATGGCTGTGAATGTCGTTAGATTCCATCCAATTTTCTCTATTTCATATGAAACTGTTTTATTCTGAAAAAAAAACTGTTTTATTTTTCGCTTGGAATACTTTATACTTTGGTATTGGTTCCATGTTTATTAGTGACGTATAATCGCCTTCAGCAAATGCGACCTGTGGGCTCCACGAAGGATCTATATCGGGTTATCTCCTGAGTCATCCCCGCTGATTCTGGGCATATATCACATAATTTACATAATATTCCAGAACGTTTTGTTGCATTGAACTCGCTGCTGCTCATGCAAGTCTTTCGAATTTTACATCGGTCCAAGAATGGTTGAGTTACAACCGGCGAAATTCGCGTAAACACATCCACAGCAATATATTATCATTGTCTTTTTTTATACTGATTATACAATAAAACACTCAGGGACTCAATGAAACAAACAGGTGATTATTATTATCAGTTGAAACAGGATGGGTGCTAATCTCCAAACATGCACGTACTAATGATCCTAGATCTCCTCACACATCATATACATACAAATCACTAAACACGTCAATTGTATAACCCTAATTGTATATAGAAAAACAGGCAGTATATACTACCTTGGCCGAGTTTTGCCTGAAATATCATTGCTGTTTATTAATCAGAGATTCATGTCTACAACATAAATTCAAATGAATTGATTATGTCTTCTACCGGACACCAGTGGTATTGACCTTTGGTAATACTGGCGTGTCATTATTTAATATGATGTGTTTCAAGCCATACCAATTTAGGTCTATTGATTATCGAACAATATGTCTAGACACCCCCATCGGAGTCGGCGACTAAACGACAGATCACGACTGAAGGAGAGAGGAAATTAATTCAGTGCACAGTGAATTCAAGAATAGACTGGGATAACGATTACCATGAAACCTGGAGTTCCTGCAAGTTCGAGGCTCATTTTCCGATATTCACAAATAAACCAGTTAGACAAATCAATTCAAAGCCAAAACTGGCCAACGAAATTTGTACTTAAAACGGACTGATTACTAACACATTTCCAAAAATTAATACATATTATCCATAAGTATAGGCATACAATCAACTGTTCGTGTAAAACAGTATTATTTGATCTTGTTTGTGCTGGTGATGAACTGTCGAAAAGCAAGCATACACCATTTTGTCATGCACTAGCCCCCATTGATCCACACACCAGTGACATATGGGCCCCATCAGTGACATCCATAATACGTATACATGTAAGGGCCTATCTCACCAGAGTTGCGACCGACGAATTCGTCTGGACCGACCCAATGTCAATTCGTCTGGTTCGGCTTTTATTCTCAACTTTGTCTGTAACAAATCTCTAAGAAGTCGAAAGCAGTATCCCAATTCGCCAACCAGTCGCTCACATGTTCAAACATGTTCAAAATTTCTTGGCGAATGAAAAGCGAATTTTTTAGCTAACCTGTCTGTATTCGTTTCTAATCAGTCGCTAACTAGTTTTTAGATTCGCAAGTAGTCTTCAATGGTTTGTTGACAAGTGTCATGAGTTAAATTGTCCAAGTGTACAAGTTGATAATGATTTTCAGGAGTTGCACATGCTACTATATGCAGATGATATTTGTATTGTAAATGACACGGTAGGAAGGCTTCAAAATCAGTTAAATGTCCTAAGTATGTTCTGCTCTGAAAATGGTCTCACTGTAAATTTATCAAAAACTAATATTGTTGTATTCATAAATGGAGGGCATTCGAGGAAAAATTAGAAATTTTATTTCGATGTAAAGTCTTTAGAATGTGTAACCTATTACAAATACCTAGGAATTGTTTTTTCCTCACGCTTAAGATGGTCTACTGCCATACAAACATTGTCAACTCAGGCTGAAAAGGCTGTTTATACTTTGAAAAGATTTATCAAAAAGTTAAATGCCATTCCCATCAAATTGTGCTTAGATTTGTTCGATAAAATAATTGTACCAATATTACTACATGGGTCCGAAATATGGGGAAGCGTGAAAAAATCGAAATAGTACATAGGAAATTCTGTAAATTCATTTTGTCACTTTCATATAATACATCTAATTCTGCAGTCTTAGGTGAACTTGGTGGATATCCATTATCTGTATTGTACCATTTTAAATGTGTTAAATTTTGGCTAAAGATAGTTTGTGATATTGGTCATATAGGTATTAGGAACTCCATGTATAGACAACTCAGATTGTATGATGAAAATGGATGTAAAAACTGGGTCTCTGAAATTAAACATTGATTGTATTCGCATGGTTTCGGAGACGTGTGGCTCCAACAAGGCGTAGGTGATACTGATATATTTTTATGTATTCTAAAGCAGCGATTGATAGATATCTCGCACCGGATTTGGCATGACAATATTAGTAATAATACATAACTTGAGTTGTATAGAACTTATAAAAGTGATCTTCTGTTTGAAAATTACCTGTCAATGCATATTTACTGGAAACATAGAATTGCATTCTCAAAATTTCGCTGTTGTAACCATAATTTACAAGTTGAACTCAGTAGGCAAAATAAGACAGAGCAAGTGGCCCCATTTTGTAAATTTTGTAAAAAGAATCTGGATAATGAACTTGTTGAAGATGAATTACACTTTTTATTAATATGTCCTTTATATGAAAATGCTCGAAAACAATATCTATCAGAATGTATAGACTATGTTCACGCTTTACCAAACTTATTTCGAACCCTCATGTCTAGCAAACATCCCTTTGTACTTAAATGTGTATCAGCATTTGTCTACACTGCTTTCTACGGAGCCTCTGAGAGGACATGGAAGAAATATTTTTAGTACATTGTTATTGCGTTCCCTCGCAATATTATCGCGTTCCCTCGCAATAATATTGCGTTCCCTCGCAATATTATCGCGTTCCCTCGCATTCCGGATCGCGTTTCCTCGCGATCTTATTGCGTTCCCTCGCAATCCGGATCGCGTTCCCTCGCAATCCAAATCGCCATCCCTCGCGATATTATCGCGTTCCCTCGCGATCTTATTGCGTTCCCTCGCATTCTGGATCGCGTTCCCTCGCATTGTGCTGACGCCAATGACTTCTGAGAAGGTTATTCTACAAGATCGCGAGGGAACGCGATCCGGAATGCGAGGGAACGCGATATTATCGCGAGGGAACGCGATAATATCGCGAGGGAACGCGATCTGGATTGCGAGGGAACGCAATAAGATCGCGAGGGAACGCGATCCGGATTGCGAGGGAACGCAATAAGTTCGCGAGGGAACGCGATCCGGATTGCGAGGGAACGCAATAAGTTCGCGAGGGAACGCGATCCGGATTGCGAGGGAACGCAATAAGTTCGCGAGGGAACGCGATCCGGATTGCGAGGGAACGCAATAAGTTCGCGAGAGAACGCGATCCGGATTGCGAGGGAACGCGATAATATTGCGAGGGAACGCAATATTATTGCGAGGGAACGCAATAACCGTATGTCAAAAAATATTTCTTCCATGTCCTTTCAGCGGCTCCGTAGCTTTCAGTATCATGGAGTCTGTGTCATCTTAAAAACGGTTATGTTTGTACTTTGTCATTGATTCATCGTTCTGCACTTGTTACAAGTATTTCCAGCACCAATGAATATGTTTCATCTTTGCATGGCCAATGGCCTTATATGAATAAAGTTATATTATTATTATTATTGACACGCCGTATATCAGCCTGTTCCAGTCGTCTCATAAAGATTTTAGGCCGAGAGCATGGCAAATAGTTAGCGACCGCGATTAAAGAATCAGAAGAACATTTAACGATTGAATATAGACTGAAATCCGACTAGTTCGCCTAGGGGTTGCTCAGAGTCGCTACACAGTCTTCAGTAGATTGTTATTAGTCGTAAACAAGTCTGAAATCAGTTGCTCTGTATTCTTCATTCGCATCAAGGTTCTTCATTCGCATAAAAAAGGTCACGGTTGAAATGCGGTCGCCCGTCACTAGCGACTAATTAACGACTTGTGAACCACAGTCATACGATTGCTCTGCGAATATTCGTACGCAAATCGGCAAGAAGACGCCAAGCGATCGTCTAGTTCGTTAACTATTGTCAACGAGTCGCAAACATGTTACTGCTATGTCGTTGTTATATGAATCACATTCGCCAAAAATTTGTCCAAATTCGTCTTAATAGTCGTCTAAAAATGCAGTCGTCACAGTCGCTATGTGTGGTCGTCGTCTGGTGAGATACAAGCTTGAACGCACGTTCGAAAATGAAGCTTCATTTAGCACCCCTAGTGGACCAACTATATTAAGAACCGACTCAAGGGCTGCATAGATTGACTGACAAATGTATAGGGATAGGATAATAGTATGCTGCGATCCAATCGATCCAAAGGATGAAAATGGCAAACTACTAGTAACACAATACCATTGCAATATAATTTATTGGACCAAAGGTAAAGTTCAAAGGCACCTTAAAAATTGGTTGAATAGATTTTCGTGATAATGACCGACAAAGTTAAAGAGTTGGACATTTTCCCATGAGAGACATACTTGTTATCACCCCAAACGTGAATCTGCTGCGAATCGTGAATCATCCGCAAACCGTGAATCGCAAATCATGAACACTGAAAAATACTCACGAACCATGAACGTACATCTCGTAAACCTTTGTTCACGTTTCGTGGGATATTTTATTCACGGTCTGCAGCGATATCATTAAAGCAGCTGCCTTGGAAAACAGGCAATATTTTTTGAAAACTATATTCCATAATAACATGTGAAATTAACTGAATGAGACGTACTCACATCAAATGTTATGGCTAAAACCAGTCTTTTGGGGGGAATTTTGCTCATTTGAGCAGGTAGTTCATGCGTCAATACAGGAACTGTATCCATCACACGCATATGTAAACAAAGCATAAAAATGCAAAATGGACTGACAATTCCACGCACACCAACGTATATCACTGATCACTTTCTCATAACTACACTATATATGCAGATACAAACGATTTGGACTTTTAAAGGCAATTTGGACATTTGTTTACATTCGGGCTTGATGGATAGGCTACATCTCGTTTGTTTGTATACAAACCTGGCATAAAATGTGTGTTAAAACGGATGGAAAACGATTCGGACGGGCTGTAATCGTCAAAATCAATGTACATATGTTGTGTTATGTCGAATTAGATTATTTGAACTAAATTTTAGTTTTGAAAAAAAAATATTGCATACATTCGAAGGCACCTGCTTTAACAGTTGGTGGATATTCACGTTTTGCAATTCACGGTTCGCGGACAGTTCACGATTTGCAGCAGATTCACGTTTGGGGTATCAACATACTCCGTTCTGAAAAATAAACCCACAGAAATCGAAAAAAAAATTCAAAACCTCCTTTCGATCTATGTTTTAGTATTTTGTTTAAGTTTTCAAAAGACTTGAACATTGAAATAAAGATGTGAACGACAGACGAACAGTGGGCGTAACGCAAAGCCAATGGGTTATCAAACCAGTTCGGTAAGACCAATTACACAATGATCCAACAATGCAAAATGTCCCATGCTCTACGATATTCAAATCGACATGTTCCTGAATGATCGGACGAGACACCAGGAAGCAAGTGGTAGATATAAAACCATGAGACATCGCCGTGTTTGTTCTTGCACGGCGGTGTATGAATAGTGACAGTATGATCATACAATCTGAGCAATATATCGACCTGCCTGCTTAACTTCACCGAGTGCTAACGCCTCCGAAAATCACCATAAACTGATTCGGACTAAAACAGGAGCGTACTTTATGAGAGTAAAGAATGTCTGGATGAAGTGCAGTACACTCGTGCTTCAAAGGTCGAGTACCATCATCTTTGAAAGGTGCACATTAACCATATTATAGATTCACTGCATCGTGCACTTAATTTAAGCTCAATTATTCGTATATGCTTAGGCTAGTTGCATTTAGGCTATTAGGTTAGTTAGATTTGGTGGTTCAATTTCGTTTTCGTGGAATATTTCCCACTGTTCTGAAAAAAAAAACCACAACACACCCATTTTCATAGGCTCCCTCCCCAGTAGCCTTAGTATTGCGTTCGATGATTCGGTCAGCTTGGATCTGCTGGTTTCAATTTCGTTTTCGTGGAATATTCCTCAATATTCCGCAAAACCACTCACATTATCATATGCTCCCCAGTATTGTGTTCCTTATGGAATTTCCATGATCATTGCAGGAGCCCAAAATCAGACAGGTAAAACGGTGACACTTGTGAATTGGCAGTATGGCTGACCAGGCTGACGGAGCAGAAGCGTCTATGAACACAACCCAGTTCCACCCGGAGGAGGATGATGATGTGGATACGAAGATCAAGGCACAGTGAGTATTCATTACATGACAGGATATAAACAGAGCAGGTGGATTTTCAGTCGGATAAACAGAGCAGTTGGTTAACTAGACCCATAGTACGTACGGGCCCTACACAGTGTATTGGGGCATTAACGATGAATAGAACGTCAATAAACAAGCATTGGTATCGATGTCTTTGCAAAACTCCTCGGCATATCCTGCATGAATTTCCTCAATGTAAATGTCATAACGTTGATATGTCCAGTCGTGTTACAATTCAATCATAACGTACATAAGACATACACTGCTGGGAAATACACTTCTGGGAAAATAATGACCCGGTTTTCAGAGCAATATCTTGTTGTCGTTCTTCTCAGGAGCTGGGGAAGCGAAGGGGTTTTGCATGGCCATCATCACACATAATTTCGGGTATTTTCACCCCTGGTTCATTCGAGGCAGAATAGCAAAAAATCCCATGTGTCGTCAAATATATTCATGCTTATCACGCGATGTCCAATACATCAATTGGAAAAACTAGCATAGTGGTTAGGCTGGGATATTTTTTGGAGAGGTGTTATGGATCACCAAAATGAGACCATTTAGCATTGAGTTGAATGGCCAATTTATTTACTATACTTTGTTTGCCCTGTATATACAGTCAGACAGTGGAAAGAAACGGCATGTTTTTTTTCTCCCCACAAACCACATATCCATTCAGATATAAAAACAATATCCACCACTTGATAAAATATGTTATATGTACAAGTCTGGGTAGGCCTATATTCAACCGTGATCGAATATTGTCGTTAGATTACTACTACAGCAGTTCAAATATAGGAACGTTAAAATCGCTTGTGTCACACACGACAGCCTACACGTGGGTTCGGAGGTGTCCCAATCCAAGTACAGATACAACATGAGACATGCTCGGCGCGGGGAGCTCCTCGTCATCAACAATAAGGACTTCAGCAGTGGCATGCCATATCGCCTTGGAGCTGACGTCGATGCGACCTACATCGTGAAGACCTTCAAAGCGTTGGGTTTCGACGTCACTCTCCTAGAAAACTTGACCTGCGTTGAAATGAGGAATGCCGTCAAAGAAGGTAATCACATAACAGAAAATCAGTAAAGGTAGACAATGGTGTTTTTATAGATATTTATCACTCTGACGTTTCACATAATTTCAAGCATATTTTGGGTTGGTCACTCATTTTGTTGCCAGCGGCCGGCAGAGACCACTCAAACGCCGACTGCTTCTGTTGTATCATCCTCTCTCATGGAGAGGGGAATGACGTCATCCACGGAACTGATACGTCCATGAAGTTGGATCTTCTATTCGCGCCTTTCAGAGGTTGCCAGAGTATGCTTAGTAAACCTAAGATATTCATCGTCCAGGTAAGATTCTATTAATTACTGCAATTCCATATAGCTAACCACACCAAATATTGTCCCGATCGGATTGCTTTCTTATTATACCCACCACGCAGGCGTGTCGGGGCGAGGATATGGACGAAGGCGCCAGGATACAGTCGGACGCTGTCAAGTGGCAAGACAAGGATGGCCACAAGATACCACTAGAGGCAGACTTCCTCTACGTTTACTCGTCTGTGGCTGGTAGGCAATGCGGCGAAAATGCATGTAACGATATACAGTGATTCTGTTGACAAATACTTAAAAGCTATAATCACTTTTAGAATTGACAAAATTTATTTATTCTGCGGTAGCTTTGTTTTGTCTATAGAATGAGAAATCGTACAAATTTGGGTCTGAAAATTTGTATAACGTGCCTAAATTGAGTTGCCAAATCAAAATTCAAACTCGGGCCAGTCAATCTCGCATCAATTTTTTCCTCAAAGCGGCCCGCGTTGCGAGCGAGTTCTACACACAGTCTCATGACGTCATTGGTATTTGTCTAGATACTGTGGCAACCGGCAACGTAGGCAGGCTGATCATTCTCTATCCACTGTTTCCATGCACGATTAACGACAATTTTCTGAGTATCTGTTGTCGAACTGTGCATATTTCCTATATATTCCTGACTATCTCGAGATGTACTTTCAAGTTTGTGTGACAAACAAGAATGCTAAATTTGGCTGATTTTAAAACTGATTCCAACTTTAAACACTTCCATACCTACAGGTATCGCATGTATATCTATAACGAATGGATCAATCCCGCAAATGTCATTGCATACTTTGCTTCCGACTTGGATAGGTTACAGATCATTCCGGAATGCGAAGGTAGGCAGCTACTTCATCCGTGCGCTGTGCTACAATGTGAACCATTACAAGAACTCGCACGACCTGCTGTGGATCTTGACGAGAGTGAACTACACGCTGGCCCACGAGTTCCAATCCCGCTGCAAGGATCCAGACATCGACAAGAAGAAGCAAGTGTCGTCCTTCGTGTCCATGCTCACGAAGGAGCTGTACCTGTGTGACCGGGACGCCCTCTCGCTGGAGGATGTGGTGGGATGATAGATGTGCCGGCGATCATCCTGAGTGGGGAAAAACCGATCCAGTTATATAATGATTGGAAACATGTTCTCTGAGGATGAGCGAATTCGTAACTTATAAATCCACATGTAGAAGATCATTAATCGATCAATTATCTAGACGTATTGTTGTACAAAGGAATACATTTCGACGTATTTGATATCCACCGGTACCATCGACAATTTTTTGTCTAAACATGTCCATTCATACTTTTCTTAGCTTTGTTTGGAAATTTTGTTTACTGACGTGAATACTCCTGACACTTTGCACTAGTTCGCCATAGTATCATGTTCGATTGCCCACGAATGTCAATAACGTATAGCGATTGACAATGTATACACCTAATATTATGTGAATAAATGTGGACAATATGATATGTTTGAATCGTGTTTCGTCACTGGGCTTCAGTATTACGTCGTTTACATAATTGCTGATGTGGATGTTTTCGGTTGCCATCATATTTAATACAATTCAAATCAGTTTAGTCAATTTAGTTAACATTCCGTTTCATTTAACATTCAGTTTAGTTTACATTTGAAACAGAGCAGTATAAAATACAAGTACAATAGACGTGGAATCAATACCCAGTATTAAGTATTCCGAGGAAACAAAACAGGGTCCGTTATCCAATCTCATAGTCCGGGGACAGAAAGTCATATCAGGCATAGGAAGTGAGAGAAAAAAATGTCATTGCGTTAGAATATTAATGCCAAATGGAATGGAAATGGTCTGCGTTCCAAGCTGATCTTTCACAATTTCTCTCAGTCCCTCCCTCCCCGTCATTCTGCTATATATCTGCATCCAGCCTACCATTGAAATGTGAAAAAAAGGAATTTGAAAAAAAGAAAAAAAAAGAAATAAATATCGGTAGGTAATATATAGATATAATATAGAATATATAGGTAATATATTGATTAATGTAGGTAAATAAAGGAAGATTTTAAATAATAGAATGAAGTTGTCCAAGCAATTTTTTTTATCTCATTATCGTTCGTCACCAAGATATATCACCCAGGACAATTATCATAATTATTATAATATCCATAATTACCAATATATTTGGCTCTCTTCAGTGCTGATACATAAAATATGAACGATGACCCAGTATACAGGAACTTGCCCATTAAAATGAAGATCATCCTGAACACAGATATACATGTACACAAACTCCATACGTATCATGAGAGGAAACCAGAAGACGTTATTCATACATGGATGAATGACGATGATACTATAAAAGTCGATGATTTGAAGACTACATAGCCAAGGCATGGTGTAAGATAATTTTCTTTAACTAAAATACATCGGGATGGACACATACGGTAAATAGCATGCAAATATACAGCGGGCCTACTAGTTTTCTTCACAATGTAGTAATTCACCGTATCCTTCAATGTGCACATATTTAGTTAGCAAGTCATAACAATACTTTTCAAACTATCCGGTTTTCGATGTCCAAGCCTGTCAACAAACGCACGTAGTCGATAATGTCCTGTTGCAGGCATCTACACACAGCATGTGAACGTGTATCTGTATTCATGCTTGTTTGTTTTGGGATTTAAGAAATGGAGGACAGATTCACATGTTGAAGGTCATTGTACACACAAAAGTCGATAAACGCTGTTGGTTTTCGCCTCGTTGAGAAATCCGGGCAGAATATTAATAGATTGACAGATATGTATATGAAGTGTCTCGATTCGCAGTGGTCCCATTAAGGTGATACTTAACTTTTCGAGAAGAAATTAAGGTCTTATCTAAAAAGGAGTCTTATTCTACAGGTTCATTTACATGCAAAATTGATCTTCCGGGAATACAAAGTACATCACAACAGACTATCAGAACACGGTGAAAATTGACATGCATCATTTGAGAATATCTGTCCATGACATGCAAGCACAAAATATGCGTTATATATTGAAAATGTTATACAAAATAGCACTGTATATTAGAGAAAAAAAGAAAACAAACCGGAATATGCACATCCACTTAAAACGACAATTACGTCACAACCAACCATACGATCACGCTAAAAAAATTGGCAAGCAGCTTGAGTAATTATAGGCAGATAAGATTCAAGCATCTAATTTGCAATGAATAATATAACTTTGTGTATCTGACACCTGAAATCTCAAACAAGCATCACGTTTGACCATATAATGACGTCAGATGACGTCCGATTACGGAAATAACGTCAGATGTTTTTTCGAAGATTTATTATGATTTACTACTTGGTGTTCTAAAAAGGCCAGGGTCAATATCAAATTTAAGGTTAATTTCGACATCAGACATTTGGAATGGCTATAGGTCATAGGCCTTAGGTCTAATACAAACGTTGTTAGGCTAAGTTAGCACGAGCTACGTGTTTCTATCTCTATTAGTTACTTGAGATACTTGATTTGGACTTGCATGTCAATGCTAACCTTCACCTTTGATCTTCGACCCTGAAATTTGGTGTTATATAAGAATATGTCCTTGGTTATAAAAAAGGTCTACTAGTAGATTTTGCACATAATAGTTACGCTGTTATCAGCACGGACAGCTTGAAACATGCAATTCGCTTATAATGGGACGATTTTGTTGCCATAGAAACGCCAATTACGTCAAAACGAATGATCCCATTGGGCTGAAAATTGACATTGTGCACAAGGAACCAGTCACACATCTGTTCCAAGCATCAAACCGAAAATCGGGGGAGGTAACCTCCAAGGTCAAATATTCCACCTCAGGCGAACTTCTCAATGTCAACTCGAGTATATCTACATTATGCACTTAGTTTGAAGTCTCTGCGTCGATCAGAACCAGAATTATGGCTTTTTATGTGTTTTGGACCTTTTGTATGAACTTGGCATCGACTTTTGACCCAGATTTACCAAAATAGGACGTTTTCTGCCCGGTATCCTAGCGAATATGCACATCAGGTTTGGACGAACATACCAACATACTTGCCGAATTTTTTAGATTCCGGCAAGTAAGAAATACTGTTAACGGATCTGGGGGTCAACCGGACCTGACGGAAAATTCGAGACTGCTGCTACACAGTTAATACGGCTAGAAGTTTCTGAGGATTGGGAGCGTGGTCTGGAATGGACCTCCAACCGTTCCCGACTGCAATCTGCAACTGCACCTGAAAAGTAGATTTCGGTTGCGTTTCCGCTTCCGGTACTGCAACTGCTCCGTCAGGTACCGTCTCTGCAACTGCTCCGTCGTTCCCGTCACTGCAACAGCTCCGTTAATTCCGTCTCTGCAACTGCTCCGTCAGGTACCGTCTCTGCAACTGCTCCGTTGTTTCCTTCACCGCAACTGCTGCGTCAGGTACCGTCTCTGCAACTGCTCCGTTGATTCCGTCTCCGTCTTTTTCTCTGATGATCTGGGTTCTGGATCACCCTCAGACGTTATCAGCTTTATCTTAACCGACTGTTAACTTGTATATTTTTTCTCCGTATTTCTCTCTTTACCCCGAGTACCATTACTTTATCATTCTTCAAGTTTTTTCAGGAACACGGAAAAAAAACCCGGATGATGTTTTCAAGTTTATTTTCTAAGTGTACAGTCAAAAGACATAAATTTTAATCATCTGCATGACCTAAGCCGGAGCCCGGGAGTACTCTGCTCCGGGAGCCCGGGAGTTCTCTGCTCTGGGAGAAGGGTCTGAACAGGTCGACGTCAGGACACCAACTCCAGTGATCCTCGCCGGAGCGAGGGCTTTTATAAATAGACCTCAGACCCGGTGTCACGTGACCAACCGATTGTGACGTCACAGACCGACAAGCAACTGATTTTTCCGGAATTTCCAAAAACATGTTAGAACCAATCAGTGGCTGCCACGTCACCTTTTAAACCGAAAATGAGGCTGATCACATGACCTTTCGGAAATTACGTAGTTTGACGTTTTTGTACTCCGGGGTAGTAAACACATATACATTTTAATGAACTGTTATTCTCCGGGGTATAAACACATATACATTTTAATGAACTGTTATTCAACCGTAATATCACGAAATAATGTACGAAATACCTTGGGGGAACGGTTGGGAACACCCCAAATCCGTTACAATACCATAAGGTTATGATGAAATGATGTACATCGTATTGCTATAATCAGTGGTGTATTGTCATATTCTCAATGCTCACAAACAAAGAGTACACGTATATATATATACCCCTGGGCTACACAACCCCACAGTTGAGAAATCGATGTTGTGGGATACCTTGGGGTTAACACCGTGTTACACCTGGGTTACGAAACCCAGGGATAACCGAAGGATAACTCGGACATTAGAAATGCAATATGAGGGTGACCTACAGGTTATCTCAGGGTTAGCCTCGGGTTATGAAAACCCAGGGGTAACCCGGAGATGAGGAATCGGGCCATAGAGCGCAGAATCGGTTTAGTGAGTTGTTACTGCGTTGAACAGAGTTACTGATTCAACCGAGTCTGTGCTCTATCTGGCACCTTATCATCGTCTATCCAGTGCATTTATTCCGTTTCGCACATTTTAACCATTATTGAATATAGAGGAACAAGCTGCACAAGTTACTTTGGCCTGCCAATGCATTGATTTTACATCCCGCCTTTCTGAACGATTTCTAACATAGACGATGATTGAAATGTAATTGATATGTAGATGTGTCCCTAGTCAAGATGTTTACCCAATAATTTAACAGCATCACATGATTGGACTTATTGTTCCTCCCCTACTTTCAGCACAAATTCAGCAACGGATTCATCACCAAATAATACACTCATATAAGAATAAAAACTATATCTTCCAGGGTTTGCTTCCATAGTTTTCATCGATCCAAGTACCAATCGTGTTACATACATCCTTACATACATCCTGCCCAAGAGGGCCCATATTACTTGGGACCGCTGTCTATGTGAGCGTGACTCGGACGGGGACGGGAAGACGAATGGAGAGGAGCTGGGAGACCCTGATTGTACATGGACGGAAGGCTCCATCCCGACCGCGACCACCGGACTGTCCCACCCAGGTAACTTTTTGCAAACACCACAATCGATAGGACTCGCCGGTTGCTTAATTGTATAGGAACATGGTGAAGTTTGATTAGGTCTTATGTACTTGCAATACAAATATTACATAACGTTTGTTTCTGAACTAGTTTCATAGGTTGTTTGGCAGTTGTATACTAATTCCATCAGGTGTACAATAGAAACAACTACATTTAACACACTGTCTGTCCCTGATGGCGCCAGTGTGTCTTTGAATGAACTAATTGGTCAGGCCCTATTCCAATATACGATTGCCATTGGCATCATCAAAATTTAGTATTGGTGGTAATATATTGATACTAACTTTCAAAAACTTTCAAAATTATTTTTCTCACCGTCCAAATTCATTTACAAATAGATCAAAATTCACTCCAAAATCTACCTGGACTCCACCCAGTTCCATGATTGACAAGCCTGTTTTAGATTGCATTTCGGCAATATCTAAAGAAATTGAAAATTTGAAAATTCAACCAGAAACCAAAAACCTAACGAAAATGGAATATAAAACTATAAAGGATTTACAAAATAACGTAAACTTGGTAATCAAAAAAGCAGATAAAGGTAGTGCAGTCGTAATTATGGATAGGCAAAATTATATTAATGAAGGCCTTCGCCAATTATACAATCCAGCTCATTACAGAGAAATTGACACTCCCCTTTACCTAGAAAATTCAGAAAAAATAACAAAAAATTTAAAAGGATTACGCAGTTCTGGATGCCTTTCTGAAAAAGTATTCCAATTTCTTTTACCACCAGAACGCCCTCGTCAAAGAAGATTTTATATGCTACCCAAAATTCATAAACCCAAAGACTCCTGGCCAATTCCAAATTTAATGCCTCCAGGGCGCCCAATTGTTTCTGACTGCAGCAGTGAATCTGAAAATGTAGCTATGTATATTGATTCATATATAAAAGATCAAGCGAATAAGCATCCGTCATATATCAAAAACACGTATGACTTTTTAGATAAAGTTATCCAAATTCTTTAATAATCACTTTAGATGTTGAAAGTATGTATACTAATATAAATCATGAAGAAGGTATCCAAGCAATTAAAAATGCATTCCCGACTCTGAAAAACAATGAACTATTCAAAGGTATAATAGAATTATTGGAAATTTCACTTAAATGTAATGACTTTGAATTTGAAGGTAAGACATTCCTACAAGTTTCAGGTACAGCCATGGGTCAGAAATATGCACCTCATTATGCAGATATTTATATGGCTGAATTTGAAAAGCAAGCATTACAAAAGTGTCCATTCAAACCAGATTGCTATTATAGGTATTTAGACGACATTTTCCTCATTTGGCCACACGGCTTTCCCAAATTTAATCAGTTTCTCGAAATATTCAATTCTCATAGGGCATCGATCAAATTCAAAGCTGAAATTAGTACTGATTCAGTTAATTTTCTGGATACTACTTTGTTCAGGAGCAAAGAAAACACATTAGAAGCAAAAGTTTTCTTCAAACCAACGGATACTCATCAGTTGCTGCATAAGCTCTCTTTTCACCCAAAGCACACTTATAAAGGACTAATCAAGTCCCAAGTTTTTCGATTTTTCCAAATTTGCTCATATCCAGATGATGTTGAATCAGCTTGCCAAACATTATTCAAGGCACTTTCGAAACGTAACTATTCAAAACGTTGGCTTCGCAAAATAAAGAATGAAACACTGAGAATTCTAAACAGTGAGGAAAGACTAGGTGCTGATTTTCAATTGCCCACTTCCAGCTCATCTGGCTCAAAACCTTGTAATTCTAGACAATGTCAAACATGTCATTTAGTTCCAAATTGTCAAAATTTCTCAGGATCAGTTTTTGAACAAACCTACTCAATCAACTCAGCTTTGGATTGCAACTCAGAAAATATAATTTATCTATACACTTGTAAGCTTTGCGAAAAACAATATGTAGGTGAAACCGGTAAATCACTCAAATTCAGAAACAATCGTCACCGTGCTGCAATAACTAGCTGCAATGAGGAAAATGCACTATACAGTCATCTATTTAAATTTCACAGCAAAACTGAATTTTCCATCGATTGTTTTTCTCTTTTACCAATTGAACAGGTTTCCGATCTTGGTGATGAACTTTTAAACAAACAATGGCGACTTGAAAGGGAATATTGTTGGATTGATACTTTAGACACTTTCGAACCTCATGGCCTCAACGTTCAAAGATTTACAAAGTATGACCCTTTGAACAAAAGTAAAAATAAATTCGACTTGGTGTATATAGTACCCTTCTCAAAAACAGGTGCTCTTTCGGCCCAAATTGTTAAAAAGCATATGAAACAACTCAACAAAAATACTGGTGGTGATATTAAAATAGCAACAGCTTACAAGAAGCATCAAAATCTTAAAGAACTTTTAGTCAGAAGCAAACTTAAATAATCGAACAAAATTCGTTCGATGTCGCTCATTGAATTTTTATTGCTTTTACTGTTTTATGTTATGTGTTACTCTTACAATTATCTTGTGCCAGTGCATTTTTTATACTCTCCAAAAAAACCTTACATACATCCTGCCCAAGAGGGCCCATATTACTTGGGCCCTCTTGGCCAAGCCTGTAATATGGTGGAGCCATGAAAACATAAATGTGCTTATTTTGTTGTTTCAGATAACTTTTCAACTTGTAAAACCAACATCCGTACCTAACTAGTCATATATATATATATATATATTGTCATCAATTTTGTCCCTTTGTTTGCATTCATAAACTTACATTTAGTTAGGAACGCAGTATAATTATTCAACCTCAAGGTAAATAATCCAAGATGCGGAGTGTCAAAAGCTTCGAATAGATCAGTGAGTACCAAGCTTGACAACATCCCCTTATCTATTTTTGATGCACAATTTTCCACTCGTCCTAAAAGTAAATTTGACAACTGAAACATTTCCTAAAAACAGGCATAGAAAGGATTACCTCCCAAAGTAATCAGATAGCTGTTTCACCACACATCTTTCTCTAAAAAAATATACAAGTCACAATACTGATAAGTGATAAGCCATGAAATTCCTTTTTTTTTAGACAGGAGTTACTTCACCTAAATTATCACCTGGGGATTCACGGAATATCAGGGATATGTCGATGAACTACATGTATGGGGTCGTCGCAGATTAACGCGTCTAGTTCATCTGATACTCACCAATGTTTTGGTGCCACCTTATTCTTTTCAATCACTTGGCACGATTTCATCACTGTAACTCAGACTTCATCGTAAAATATTAATACTAACGATGAATCTACAGACAGGTACTTGTGCATTGGCCATTGTAGTGCGTGGATCATTTGAGGTTATGAGCATTCCCTGAATTACGGGACATACGGCACATGACTAAAAATCATTGGGGTTCACTCAGCAATTGTTTACCAGAAAAGCGCTCTCAAACCGCCCCACTGAACTTTATTTGCCCAAACCAAACAGTATGACAACGTAGGTGCGAGTCATCGCATGCGTTTCTAGGTCACCTACAGGAGAAATCGTCACATGACAAACTCAATATATAAAGTCTGAATATCAGAGGGCGCACAACAATTCGCTTTCTCACAGAGTAAGGTGAACTCTTGAAAATATATTTCCGCATAACAGCAGTGACGACAACGCACACCTATCAGTATATCTCAGGTAAGATAATGAGTATATATCAATAAAAATGTATGATATGTTGTATGGAACATTTTATAGGCAATAATTATACCTAGTTTATTAAGCATATAAACGCTACTATGAACCCTAAAATTATTTGGGTGATAGTCTGCTATTATAAGGTGTTTTGCGTAACATATGCTAATGGGACTAAATATATGGTAATTTTATCACATAAAAAGTTTAATTATCATATTTCCCATAACACGCATAACAACGTATATTCTAAAGTGATCGGTGACAGGCGAAGACGTTGGCCAATGCATCAGACTCGTCGTTGAGCGAGCTATTCAATTGTTTTTCAGAAGTGATGACCATGGCCTGGGTGCGTATAGGAGTGGTTCTGACTATGTGTGCCATGACACAGCTAGATGCGTACAAGTTTTTCCAGGACCGGATCCCGAACGGTGATAACATTCCGCACCCCTGTAAACCCAACTTTATTTGGGGAGGAGTGGGTCACAAAAATGCGGCAGGTGGTGGTGACCGAAACCCTTTCGGTCTGGATTTCCATGCCAACGGACAGGTAAGGACGTAGTTATCAAAAGTATTGAAAACAGAACACAACAGCAATTGACAATATGAAAATTCGATTTGATGAAATCGACGGAACAATTTCCTCACAGGAACATGATCCTGTCTTGTTTATTTGCATTGTTCTCACAGGGATTTAATCAGTGCTATATGTTGGTTAAACCACAATCGTGAACGGCTAAGTAGTTATCTGTATGATCTAAGACAGAAAAATCCAGAGCGGTATAAAACACAGTTGATTGCCGCAATCTTAATAAATAAGCCCAACATAACCAATAAACAGCATATTAAACAACTGCGAGAACAGTGTAAGTATGGATGATTTGAAACAGAGAAACCCCTCGAGGAACAGGGGGTTATTCAAAAATAATCACGGACTGCCGCCCTCTACCATTTTCAATAGCTCTCTGTTAATCGGACTTTCTATAATCATAACATGCAAAGGTCCCAACAAAACAGCCCACGATGCCTTAGATTCCTACCTGACATCTGTTTTGTAGAAGTGGGACCGCTGTCTATGTGAGCGTGACTCGGACGGGGACGGGAAGACGAATGGAGAGGAGCTGGGAGACCCTGATTGTACATGGACGGAAGGCTCCATCCCGACCGCGACCACCGGACTGTCCCACCCAGGTAACTTTTTGCAAACACCACAATCGATAGGACTCGCCGGTTGCTTAATTGTATAGGAACATGGTGAAGTTTGATTAGGTCTTATGTACTTGCAATACAAATATTACATAACGTTTGTTTCTGAACTAGTTTCATAGGTTGTTTGGCAGTTGTATACTAATTCCATCAGGTGTACAATAGAAACAACTACATTTAACACACTGTCTGTCCCTGATGGCGCCAGTGTGTCTTTGAATGAACTAATTGGTCAGGCCCTATTCCAATATACGATTGCCATTGGCATCATCAAAATTTAGTATTGGTGGTAATATAATGATATTAACTTTCATACCTGCCACATGTCTGGGTCACTTCGTGTATTTGTCTCATTTATTTACAGCATAAAATGCTTTATCGCTCCAGAAATTCCGTGATACTTGATCGCCGAGTTTTCTGTTTTGGTTTTTAAGGTTGCATAAGTTGGCATGATATGAAACAGTTATTTCACAGTTATTTAATGTTTTCGATATACTCCAACTTCACTCCAGCAGGATCACCAGGGCGTATTCTGCGGACTGTATCGGTTCTACACCATCGAATATATGATGGCAAATTGATCTAAAACAAAATTCAGCAAACAAATTATACCATCTAAGAATGAATGAGTTCTACATTCGAAGCTCCATGCTAGTGGTTAATGATTATCAAGTTCTCGTTCTCTGCATATATGGTGCTCCTATCGATGACTTAGAACTTGACCTAAGACATTGGGTAAACTCGGTGTTTAAAGCCCAAATTTTAATGTGGTCATTGAAGACAAAACCTTATACAACATACATCGCAATGCTTTGGTTGTCTATGTACATTGTACTATGTACAGTACGGAACCGTATGCTGCACCAAAAAGTTTACATCGTTTTCATGTTCATATTCTTGCGATGCTAAATGGTATGTTATTATCAATTGTCACGCTTCACATGGGAATCAATATTTCTACCAGATTTCAGACTTCTATGGGAAAAAGTTGGCAATTCACCCTCATGTTAAATTGCAGGCCAAAATGTGATGTATTTTATTGGGATGGATTTTATAGAAATATCTGCTCTCGAAGATTGCACCGCAACAAAGTCAAGCAAAAGCACAAAATCGTGTGCGCACCCACAAAAATATGCCATATGGGGCTGAGATAAAAGTTGGATTAGATTGCTTACTTTTTCAATTTTTGCAACAGAAGTCTGAAAATTAGTAGTTGACCTAGAATGGGATAGTGGCTCAGCTAAAGCGAGTAGTGTTATCATATTTCAATTTGGAATTCGGTACGTTTTTGAGGTTTTCGTGGAATAATATCCATGATGATCTACTTTGGCTTATAACCGCCATCAGTTTGTCAAATAGTTTCCAACAAATAAATCTTGTTGGGAACAAAAAAAAAACGTGGCGGAAACAAAAAAAATCTTGTTGGAATCAGAATAATTTTGTTAGAAACAACAACAAAAATGACCCAGCGGAAAAGAAAAAAAAATCTTGTTGCAAACAAACAAATCTTGCCAAAAACAAAAAAATCTTGTTAAAAACTAAAATAAATTCTGGCGGAAACAAAAAAAAACCTTGTTGGAATCTCTGCGGGAACAAAAAAATCTTGTTATGAACTGAAATATTTCAGCGGAAACAAAAAAAAATCTTGTTAGAGAATTATTTGACAAACTGATGGCGGTTATAAGCCATCGTAATGATCTTGTAAAGGTCAGTGCACCTTTCCGCGGCCCTCCTAGGCATAACAACTGTTGTATTGGTGTTGACGAATGAAAGTTTCCCAAATAAAGATAAAGTCATGAGACGTTATTACGAATGTACGAATCATTAAAACACATCTTTATTTACGTTTAGTGGTGCAATGCATACTGAATTGTTCAGGGTAAAACGTAAGCAATGACACCTCGTCAAGTGACTGGAATAAGTCTAATAATGGGTGCAGGCCTATATGTATGAGGGGTCGCGGACTAGAACGTTCTGGTGACTGAACTTTACAAATAGTCACGTGCTGCTTCAAGCGGTCACGTGAAATTTGAAAGATAGTTTTTATGTATTCATGTTGATAATGACTACTCCGAACTCTTGTGTTTGTCTATACTTTTGTTTCGTACGTTTAAAATTTAGAACTTGTAATTTTACAACGCAACTACTAAAATATATCCATGACAAAATACAGCATGTCAAAAACTACATGAATGAATGTTGAAACAAACGATTTCGTTGTTGCCACAATATAATCATATTGAATACAGTCAATCTTGATGCAGACTTCATTCATATCCAGTGTTTACTCGGCATTAAGATAGCAAACATATTGGATGGATATATGCCTATTTTATTCTACACAACACTTATTGTTCTGAACATTCTCACTATAAAATTATACCTTACAAAATCACACGTTGTCATGTTAATCGTATCAAACTAGGTATTAAATTCGCTTATGTCTAATAATGCAGGTGTCTGTGAGCCACTCGACAGCGCCGAGTGTATCTCGAGGAACAACTGGGACTTCTGTGAATACAAGGAGTTTTCGTGCCCCGCTATCGACGAAGATGGTATGCCCAAATAAATGGTATTGCGTACCACTGCATTAACATTTGATACCAACGTGTTTGGTTAATATGATGTTGTAAGCTTATATTCATCACATATGCCCATGATAAGCATTCTATCATGCACAGGATGCATTTTTTGTCACCGTATTTTACCTCATAATTTTATCTTTGGACTGATATTTAAGCCATACACTCATGTTTACAGTTTATACATGTCCTTCTGGTCACATGGTTTATTCAGGGCGTTACACCTCACCTCAGCCATTGATCAGGTGGGTCCCGTGACTGGTGACTCATGCTTATTTTGGGCATCATCCGTAACGCAAACACTTATCATACATGTTTTTCTGGTTATTTTTGCGCCCCGTGTTCAAAATATATATTGCTACAATATATATTGCTACATTATGTTATGATTATTTCAAAAAGTCGTTGAAGCACTGTTCTGTTTTACTTTTTTAACCAGCACGGTTCAATGTGGGTTGAATCTGCAATATAAGAGTCTCTTTACGCAATCATGTATGTGTATCCATCGCGGGCGAACACAATGGTTGTTGGTGCATGATCATACTCGCGAAAGAGTACATTGTGAAAAAAGTAACCTACAATGGAGAGAATTATTTTGTGGCCAGCGGAATTATTTCGGGATGGGAAAGTTTGTTTGATTAATAACCTCAACGTAGTCCGCTACAAACAGTGAGGTAACGAAGAGTCCAAATTTAAAAGTCATTTCTTGAATATTATCTCTTCAAAATGACATATTTTATGGAGTAGATGATCAGCGTCCTGATACTGAAAAGAAAAGAGGGCTCACCGTGCATATTCGATCAAAATCACACACATTTACCTAAAATGGCATAAATTATATCATTTTTGCACATTTTGTTGTCCATATTCACATCTTGCATCGTGTTTTCCATGCGAACGGATACGGTGACCCCCTAGGTTCTTTTCAGTTTTGGGATGCTGAAAAGTTGCTCTATAAAATATATCATTTTGAAGCTCTAGATTATATTGATACAGTTGTTTATATTGTAACGGTTTTGGGGCGTACCCAAAAGTTTCCCCTAGGTAATTCTATTAGTGTTTTGTGATATTATGGTTAAATAACCGTTTATTAAAATGTATATGTGTTTAAAGGTTCATACGGTTCCGTATTGTTAATGTTTAGAAGGTTTTCCGTCTCGGAACTTGGTATATTTGTGATGTTGGTAAAGCCGGAGACGGAGCCGGAACCGGAGACGGAGTCGGAACAATGGAGTACAAAAACGTAATGACGTTATTTCCGGAAGGTCATGTGATCAGCCTCGTTTTCGGTTTTAAAGGTGACGTGTCAGCCACTGATTGGTTCTAGAGTGTTTTTAGAAATCCGGAAAATATCAGTGTTTTGGCGGACTATGACGTCACAATAGGTTGGTCACGTGACGTGGGTCTCGGGTCTATAAAAGCCCCCGCTTCACAGCGGACGGCGGAGTTGGTGTCCTGACGTCGACCTGTGCAGACCCCTTCTCCCATAGCAGAGTACTCCCTTGTTCCGGATAGAGTCATCCAGATGATAGCAGTTAAGTCTTCTGACTGTGCACTTGGAGAATAAACATGAAAACTTCAACCGAGTTGTTTTTCCGTGTTCGTTAGGGAACTGGAATTTATAATAAAGTTAGTTCACCGGAAAAGAAAGTAATACGGAGTAAAGGGAGATAAGACCACAGTCGGTTAAGACCAAGTTGTAACGACGTCTTAGGGTGATCGAAGAACCCAGATCACCAAGGAAGGAGATGGAGGCGGAGGTGGAATTCAACGGAGCAACTACGGAGGCGGTATCGGACGGAGCAGTTGCAGAGACGGGAACGACGAAGCAGTTGCAGAGGCGGTACCAGACGACGGAGTTGCAGAGGCAGTACCTGACGGAGCGGTTGCGGTAACCGGAAGTGAGAACACTTCCGAGATACTCCATTTCAGGTGCAGTCGCAGGTTGCGGTGAGGCGGAGCCAACCGGAGCAGTTTGCAGTGAGGCGGAACCTGGCAGAGCGGTTGCAGTATTCGGAAACGGCAACGTTCCCGGATTCTCATTCCAGGTGCAGTCGCAGTTGCAGTAAGGCGGAAAACGACGGAGCTGTTGCAGTAAAGCGGTATCCCGACGGAGCAGTTGCAGTACCCGGAGACGGAAACGCCTCCGGATTCTTACGTTACAGGTGCAGTTGCAGATTAGCAGTCGGACAACGGTTAAGAGGTCCATTCCAAACCACGCTACCAACCTTAGAGACTTCTAGCCGGAGTTCAACCGTACAGCAGTAGCAGTTTCCCGGAGTTTTACCGTTTCAGCTCCGGTTAAATAACAACTCACCCACCTCCCTAGAAAACCGGTTTATCAAGACGTCACAGAAGGGTGCAAACCCGTTACAACTTTTTGGTGGCAGCGGTGGGATCATCTGCAGTATGACTACTAGACGGGGCAAATTGGCGGAACAGCAGCTGAAGGCAGCCGTGTCGGACACGGAGCAGCCTGTAGGAGCAGTAGGAGCTGAGCCGTTGCAGATGCCGGTTGCGGAAAAGGAAGCAGTTCGTCCTGCCGAGCGAAAGCTGTTGCAGCCGGAAATGCAGAAAGCAGTTGCAGAAGAGCCCCTCCGGGTTCCTCAAGGAGTACAGCCTGCAGAGCAGTTAGCAGAGGCGGAAATTAACTTTCCGGACCAGGCTGGCGATCGGGAACCGGATGCAGACCCGGAAGGCGGAGAGAATTTAGTCGACAACCTGACCAGATTATTGGCGACCCAAATGGAGGTGTTTCAGCAGTAACCGGAAAGCAGCAGCAGGCAGAAGCAGTACAACAACCAGCACCAAGGGCAGGAGTAGCCAGATTAATGACATACGACGGAACTGATCCGTGGCCGGAGTATGAGGCTCACCTCCTTGAATACGCTCGGTACTACCGTTGGACAGCAGAGGAAAAGGCGCTGAACTTATGTGTCAGTTTGAGGGGTAACGCCCGTAGCATACTACTGGATCTGTCCGCGGAGCAGAGACGCAGCTTTGATACGGTTGTGGCGGCATTAAAACAGCAGTTTTGTCCGGGGGAGAAAACATTTGTTTTCCAGGCGGAATTGCAGACACGGAAATTGCAGCCGGAGGAGGAGCTGTCCGAGCTGGCCAGAGACATTCGGAGCAAGACGCGGCTAGCCTACCCAAAAGCGGATCCGGCAACAACAGAAGTGCTCATGAAGATGCATTTCTGCAACAGTCTTACTAACCGAGATATGCGGTTGTCGGTATTGAAAAGCCACCCGGAAACACTGTCGCAGGCTCTGGCTTTCGCTACTGAGTATGAGAGTATTATGAAGACGGACAACAGCAGACCAGCGGAGCGACACCGGACGAGGCAGCTGAACACGGAGCCGGAGTGGAGCCAGCAGGTGAACGAATTGCGGAAGCAAGCCGAGCAGACTCAGCAGCAGTTGGCGGATCTGATGACTCAGGTCAAGGAAGCGGTTAGCCGGCAGCAGCAGCAGCGCAGTTCCCGAGCGGATTTAGAATGCTTCAACTGTGGCCGGAAAGGGCATTTGCCCGAGACTGTAGGCAGCCGAAGCAGCAGCAGCAGCGGCGTCAACCACAACAGCAGCAGTCGCCGCGACAACAGCAGCAGCAGCAGCCGCAGCAGCAGCAACAACTGCAGCAGCCACGACAGCAGCAGCAGCAGTCGGAAAACTAGAGCGGGTCGCGGAAAAGGGGAAATCCGGGACCCGGAAGAGAGGACACCCCCATAACCGGCAGGTGGTTCACGGACCCGGTCCCAGGGGCGAGGTGGGCATGTGTGTGACAGCCAGAGTATGCGGAGAGCCAGTAACGCTGATAATCGACACCGGCAGCACTGTCACAATGCTCAACCTACAAACCTGGGAACGGATCCGGAAGCCCGGAATGAAGCTGAAGCGGTCGCCGATTCGTCTTTCAATGGTTGACGGAAGTAACATACGGACACATGGCCGGAAAGAACTCCCACTCAACATCGCAGGAGTAGCTGAGACCGTGACGTTCGAGATTGCAGACTGTGAAGACGAAGGAATACTGGGAATGGATTTCATCCGTTCCCGGATATCCGGCATAAATTCCGATCGAATGACCATGCAGATGGGCAGCCAGGAGGTGTTCCTCACCATGTTCGAGCAGACCAGGGAGCCGTTTCCGATCAACGCTGTAGCAGATAACCAAATTCCGCCGGAAACGGAACAGCTGATAATAGGACAAGCAGAGAGTGTCCGGGAAGCAGAAGGAGTATTAGAAATGCCACAGGAGCCTACTGAGAAGAGACCTTGGCTGATCGGGAGAACTTTATCCCGGATAAAGCAAGGAACAGTCCCGGTTCGAGTGATCAATGTGATGGCGGAGCCGGTAATCATCAAGAAAGGAGCGCAGTTGGCGACGATGACCACCTTAGCAGCCGGTTGCAGTGTTGTGCCGTTGGCGGAGCGGAGCAGGAAGGTGCAGATTTCCACGGAGTCGGAGGCCGGGCGGAATTGGAGCGGGTACGAGAAGCTGCGGCAGTTAGCAGAGCAGACCCAGGATGCAGTGCCGAGTCATTTCCGCGAGAGAGTAACCGACCTCCTATTTCGGAATAAGCCGACCTTCAGTAATGATGCCGGAGAACTGGGGCAGACCAACGAGGTACAACATCAGATAAAGACGGGCAGTCACCGGCCGATTAAGCAGCCAACCAGGCGAATTCCGCCAGACAAGAGAGAGCTGGTGAGCAGTCTGATTCAGGAGATGAAAGACAAGAACGTCATTGAAGAAAGTAGCAGTCCATGGGCTTCCCCGATTGTTCTCGTGAAGAAAAAGGATGGGACCACCCGGTTCTGTGTTACAGCGTTACAGTGGATACTGGCAGGTCAGGATGGATGAAGACGCCCGGAAAAAGTCGGCCTTCTGTGTTCCTGGCGGCCTTTACCAGTTCAAAGTCATGAGTTTCGGCTTGTGCAATGCTCCGGGTACGTTCGAGCGGTTGATGGAGAAGGTGCTAGGCGGATTGTCCTGGAAGACCTGCCTCATATATCTGGACGACATCATAGTCTACAGCAAGACCCTGGAGGATCACATCCGTGATCTTCAGGAGGTTTTCAGCAAGCTGAGAGAGGCAGACCTAAAAGTCAAACCGTCAAAATGCAAGTTCTTCCAGCCGGAGGTGTCTTTCCTAGGTCACATAGTCGGCAGAGACGGTATCCGCACCGACCCGGCAAAAACGGAGGCAGTACGGAAGTGGCAGACACCCACCAACCTGACGGAGCTGCGCAGTTTTCTGGGACTATGCTCCTATTACCGGAAGTTCGTGCCGAAGTTCTCCGAGATTGCAGCGCCGCTGAATCACTTGACAGAAAAAGGGGTGCAGTTCCGGTGGCAGACGGAGCAAGAGCAGGCATTTGCAGAGCTGAAGAACCGCCTAGTATCGGCACCGATACTCGGGTACCCAAGGGAGCGAGGCCGATATATCCTGGACACGGACGCCAGTGACACCGGGCTGGGAGCAGTACTGTCACAGAAGCAGGGCAACCAGGAGCGGGTGATAACCTACTTGAGCCGCAGCCTAACCAAAGAAGAACGGAGATACTGTGTCTCCCGGAAGGAGCTCCTGGCGGTTGTGTTTGCGGTACAGAAGAATAAGCAGTACTTGCTGGGACGACACTTCCTTCTTCGCACAGATCATGGCAGTCTTGCCTGGCTTATGAATTTCAAGGAGCCCCAGGGGCAGGTAGCCCGGTGGATTGAGCTCCTGAGTGAGTTTCATTTCGACATCGAACATCGTCCGGGGCGTATCCATAATAACGCGGATGCCTTGTCCAGATCCCCATGCAGCCAATGCGGAAAAGTCGACTGGAAACAAGCCAAGATAGACGCCTGGAACTACGGAGAAAGGATCCGGCAGACACGAAGTGAAGAAACTCCTCAGCCCAAGCCAAGGAAGGGGGGACGCCGGAAGCGGTCACGGAGATTGGGCGGAGAAGCAGAACTGACGGAGGAAGCAGTCCCAAGGAAGGCGGTTGCAGTAGCGGAGAAAGCAGTGTCCCGGAAGCCGGTTGCGGTTGCGGTGACGGAGAAAGCAGCGTCCCGGAAGCCGGTTGCGGTTGCGGTGACGGAGAAGGCAGTTCCAGGAAAAGCGGATGCGGTTGCAGAGCAGATTAGGCTGGTGGAAAATGCGGACCAGGATACTGTGCTGGGGCAGAAATATCGACCAGATGATTTGCGGAGAATGCAGCAAGCAGAACCTTGGTACCCACTGGTGACGTCGCTGATCGACGGGGGCGGTACAGCTGGCAGTGCAGACTTTTCCAGCATGAGCAGCGAGGAGAAGGTGCTGTACGGGATGCGGAAGACCTTGCTGAAAGTCGACGGAGTAGTCTACCGGAAATGGAAAACGGCAGAAGGAACCAGCCGAATGCAGTTAATAACCCCGAAGGAGCTGAGACAGGAGATTTTCCGTCTGGCCCATCAGAGCCGGACGGGAGGACACCTCGGAAGCAGAAGGATGGCGGCTAGCATTCAGAGGCGGTATTTCTGGCCGGCTATGATGCGGGACATAAAGCAGTGGGTGCTGAGCTGTGACGAATGTGCATCAAGAAGTATGCAGAACTTGAAACGATCTCCGATGCAGAAATACCGGGTTGGAGTGCCCATGGAGAGGGTGGCAATGGATGTGATGGGTCCATTACCCAAATCCACCCGGGGGAACCGGTACATCTTAGTAATCGGTGATTACTTCACCAAGTGGGTAGAGGCTTACCCGATGCCGAATCAGGAAGCGGTGACGGTTGCGGACATATTCGTCAACCAGTTTGCAGCGCGGTACGGTATC
Source organism: Terebella lapidaria (assembly GCA_949152475.1). Lineage (NCBI taxonomy): Eukaryota > Metazoa > Annelida > Polychaeta > Terebellida > Terebellidae > Terebella > Terebella lapidaria. Next base: position 79,827,702 of record OX424555.1, read on the forward strand.
CCGATGGAGATACACACCGACCAAGGCAGAAATTTCGAGTCCGACTTGCTGAGAAATGTTTGCAGAATCCTGGGGATTCACAAGACACGGACAACCGCTTTCCGACCTCAGTCGGACGGTTTCATTGAGCGATTCAACCGGACGCTGCAGCAGATCCTGAGCCTGTACGTAAGCGAGCGGCAGACCAACTGGGATCAGCTAGTTCCGTTGGCGATGGCAGCTTACCGGAGTACCCCGCAGGAGACAACCGGGCAGAGCCCCAATTTGCTGATGCTGGGCAGAGAAGTCAACACTCCGGTAGAGTTACTGATTGGCAGGCCTCCGGGAGAATCGACAGCAGAAGTAACAGAGTATGGCAGTCAGCTCCGGGAGCGACTAGAAGCAGTATACAAGGCGGTTCGAGTGAAATCTGGCAGAGAGATGGAACGGCAGAAGAAGCTGTACGACCGGAGGAAGGTCGACAATCAGTTCCAGCCAGGAGACCGAGTGTGGATGGCGGTCAAAACACGGAAGAAGCGCAAAGCACCCAAGTTGCAGAGGAAGTGGAGCGGTCCAAAGCTAGTGCTGAGCAGATATACCGACGTGACCTACGAGATTGCAGAGAGTGAAACTCGGCAGAAGGTGGTTCACTTCGATTTGCTGAAACCGTATAATGGTGTCAAGCATCCGAGATGGATGAAGCAGAGAATGGCGGATTCCTGGAGGCAGACGGAGCTGTCGAAGCAGATTAGTGTTCCGGAGTCGGAACAGACGGTCTCTGAGTCAGATACAGACTCGGAGTAAAGCCACAGAGGACGAAGAAATATGGGAAGACGGGGTGAGCTGTAGAGCAGGAGAAGGAGATAGCTGAGACCCTGGTAAAACGTTGAGTTCCGGCAGAGAGCGACCGCAAGAAGTTGGAACAGTGAGCAAGTGCTGGTTCCGGAAACAGGGCGGAGAAAGGAAGCAGAGCGGAATGCGGTGCAGAGACCGGATAGAGACATCCTAGAGGTTCTGACTGGGTTGAGCGCATAGTCAACCAGTCCAGGGTAGCGGCCAGGGGTCCAGAAGAACCTGGGTTGCGGTCTAGTATCTCCAGAGAAGCAGCTACACGTCCTCCGTATTCGGAGAATTAAGACGGAAAAGTTTTCCGGCTGTAGACATCCAACCGGAGTTTCCACTTAGCAGAGACAGTAAACCGGCTGCAGATCGACAGAAGCGGTGAAACATCATTCCAGATAGGAAGGGCCCTCCTTCTGGACAAGAATGTATGCAGTTTCCAGTGTCGACAAGCAGTAATACCAGTGAGCAGTTATGCAGCAGGCGAAGCAGTACAGATGGCGGAAACGCCCAACTTGCAGTTTAGATGTACGTCTGGCAGGCAGATTCAACTGGCTGAGACTCTATTCAACCCTCCTGATAGCAGAGATACTTCAAAATTGCAGATACTTCGCTCGGAGAAGCAGTTGAAAGGGAACCGGAAAAACCCGGAGAAGCCGGTTGAGCCGGAGACGGACACCTCTCGGTTAACGGTTGAGTTCTTGCATAATTGTGACGTCACTCCTTAGGCAGCCAATCAGCGTGGAGCTTTTCAAGTCACGTGAGCAAAAAGGGTATAAAAGGGCCTTGAAATCGGGCTCTGACAGCAGTTGGAGAGCAGACCTCGAGCTGTGCACATCGCAGACAAAATTTGGCGGAATTGAATCAAGTCCAGCATTTTCCGGCAAGAGCAGATTTTGCAGTAAAAACGACAAAGTATTTCCCGGAAGACCACCAGTCCGGAAGAAAAGTGCAGTAAAACCAGTGTAGCGGTCGACGGAGGCGGATGGCAGTGTGGCGGAAGCGGAGGCGGTGTGGCAGTAGACGGAGGCGGTTGGCAGTGAGGCAGAGCGGTGAGCAGCGTGATCGTCCGGACCGGAGGCGGAACAGAAAGCAGATCAAGCGGCCGAGCAGATAGCAGAGCAGATAGCAGAGCAGATAGCAGAGCGGATAGCAGAGCAGATAGCAGAGCAGATAGCAGAGCGGACGAAGAAACTCCTCAGCCCTCAACTCCATATGCCAGATACTATGCAGTACGTTGGGGACCGGAGCAGTGGGGGCCAGCCGAGATGAGAGACTCCGGCGTCTACGTGGAGATCATGGAGCAGAGAGAGTCACCGTTTGGTCTCGTCCCGACCCGTCAGATCGTCCGGATTCCAGATTGGTCCATCCGGGACGAACGCCTCAGGAATGGGTTCTACGTCCCGCCCCAGTGGAGCCTCCATGATCCCGATCTTCTTCCGGTTGATGCCAGAGGAACAAGCTTCGGACGACCGTTGGTACCAAATACCATTCCACCCCGTCCGCCGTCGGGGAGTAGTTCGCGCCGTGATACTGGTGGGCAGTAGTCGTCGCAAGTCGTAGCAAGTCGCCGCAAGTCGTCGCAAGTCAAGTCGGCGCAAGGAGAAGAAAGAAGAACCGTTTCCCGGATTCTAGTATAATGAAGAGTTAAAAGTGGGAAACGGAACAAGCAAGATATCCGGGTACAGTGACGGTAAATTAGTTAAGAGATACCAGTACCCGGATCACGGAAACAAGTTGTGTTTGATTTTACGGACAGTTTAACGTTTGACAATTTGTATATATGTGATATTGATCTGTTCGGGACGAACAGAGTCTAAGGAAGGGGGAGTGTAACGGTTTTGGGGCGTACCCAAAAGTTTCCCCTAGGTAATTCTATTAGTGTTTTGTGATATTATGGTTAAATAACCGTTTATTAAAATGTATATGTGTTTAAAGGTTCATACGGTTCCGTATTGTTAATGTTTAGAAGGTTTTCCGTCTCGGAACTTGGTATATTTGTGATGTTGGTAAAGCCGGAGACGGAGCCGGAACCGGAGACGGAACCGGAGACGGAGTCGGAACAATGGAGTACAAAAACGTAATGACGTTATTTCCGGAAGGTCATGTGATCAGCCTCGTTTTCGGTTTAAAAGGTGACGTGTCAGCCACTGATTGGTTCTAGAGTGTTTTTAGAAATCCGGAAAATATCAGTGTTTTGGCGGACTATGACGTCACAATAGGTTGGTCACGTGACGTGGGTCTCAGGTCTATAAAAGCCCCCGCTTCACAGCGGACGGCGGAGTTGGTGTCCTGACGTCGACCTGTGCAGACCCCTTCTCCCATAGCAGAGTACTCCCTTGTTCCGGATAGAGTCATCCAGATGATAGCAGTTAAGTCTTCTGACTGTGCACTTGGAGAATAAACATGAAAACTTCAACCGAGTTGTTTTTCCGCGTTCGTTAGGGAACTGGAATTTATAATAAAGTTAGTTCACCGGAAAAGAAAGTAATACGGAGTAAAGGGAGATAAGACCACAGTCGGTTAAGACCAAGTTGTAACGACGTCTTAGGGTGATCGAAGAACCCAGATCACCAAGGAAGGAGACGGAGACGGAGGTGACTTCAACGGAGCAACTACGGAGGCGGTATCGGACGGAGCAGTTGCAGAGACGGGAACGACGAAGCAGTTGCAGAGGCGGTACCAGACGACGGAGTTGCAGAGGCAGTACCTGACGGAGCGGTTGCGGTAACCGGAAGTGAGAACACTTCCGAGATACTCCATTTCAGGTGCAGTCGCAGGTTGCGGTGAGGCGGAGCCAACCGGAGCAGTTTGCAGTGAGGCGGAACCTGGCAGAGCGGTTGCAGTATTCGGAAACGGCAACGTTCCCGGATTCTCATTCCAGGTGCAGTCGCAGTTGCAGTAAGGCGGAAAACGACGGAGCTGTTGCAGTAAAGCGGTATCCCGACGGAGCAGTTGCATTACCCGGAGACGGAAACGCCTCCGGATTCTTACGTTACAGGTGCAGTTGCAGATTAGCTGTCGGACAACGGTTAAGAGGTCCATTCCAGACCACGCTACCAACCTTAGAGACTTCTAGCCGGAGTTCAACCGTACAGCAGTAGCCGTTTCCCGGAGTTTTACCGTTTCAGCTCCGGTTAAATAACAACTCACCCACCTCCCTAGAAAACCGGTTTATCAAGACGTCACAGAAGGGTGCAAACCCGTTACAATATTAATAAACGCTTTGACCCCCCTCCCCTCACTGTTTGGAGCGGACTACCTCAAAGTCATAGTAGCAAGGTACCAGTATATGTTTTTATTCTTGTTCAGAAAAAGCTATTGTGGACATTTGGTGATAAAAAGAGATGTGCCCGTTGTTTTGGATAAAATTGATAGTTCAAGCCGTCTATTTTGGTGTAAAATTCATATTTTTCATCACACTTTATCACTTTTATGTCGGAAACTGTAAAAGTTGGCTATCTTTCGTAATTCTTCTGCTAACATCAGAAATTTAGCTCAATATTTTTGTTGCGCTACTGTATGCGTATATATTACGATAAACTATCCAAAACTGTCGCAAAGCTCTCAGCGTATTTGCGAGTATTCACAAGATTAAAAATGTAAAACCTCATTGAAACAATCAGAAATATTATTTTTGAAAGTGCTGTGATCCTTTTGTTGAGATTACTATATTTAAAACAAATGATAGGAGGACCGGGGCCACTCATGCCTACCCTCCGTGGGTCTGTTTTTACCCAAAATTAGAAGACCAGCGCCGCGCTGGCCAATAAGCTCCTGTACCTTCATAATTTTTTGATGGCAGATTTCATAATAAGAAAAATGCAAGGTGACCTGAAAGAATGAACGCGCTTTGTAAAACCTACATGCACGGCAAATGAGTTGACTTTTGGCATACAACGGCTATTTTTACTGCAATTAATTTGCATGCATCCGAAACAAATGATATAAAGATCTCTCTTTATGAACATAGTCTCGTAAACTTCTCAGTTTTTGAGAGAAAGGTCATTCCAGTATGATTGTTTCGGACTAAACGCTCTTAAAGTTTGTGACATGATTTAATATTATTAGGAATTTGTATGGGACTGAATTTCACTAAACATGCACATTCAACAATTATTTCGAATCTGTTTCGTCATATACTATTCTTATTTTCTTATTTTTCAAGTTTAAATATTTCCTGTTTCCCCCCATATCATACAATAATACATCCCAAGTATCAAATGTCGCTGCAAATAAGCTTAAACGTAGATCCAAAATGAAAAAAAATGCACATGTACCTTTACGATTCACATGCTATATAAATCAGAACATATTATTTACAATAACTTTTCCTCGTTGACTTACAGTTCCAAATACAAGATCATGCACATTCGGTCATTCACTCTTTATGAAAAGTAAATAAATCAGTCAGAAATCAAACATTTTACTACAAAATGAAGATCTATGGGGCCTCTGAAAAATCAGTTGGATGCATGTTTATATTTGACCTTGATCGCACGACAGGTGTGGAGTCGGCGACGTTCCGTTTTCCTAACACATCTGTACCGGCCAGAGAGACCACGTACTGGTGTATGACGTATGAACTGCCCGCCGACGCTGACTACCACATTATCGCCCACAAACCCGAGCTGGACAACCAGAACGTCATGCACCATGCAGCTCTGATGGGATGTGAACCCGAGGATCCAACTGATGAATGTGAGTCTCAGTGTCTTTTGACTCGTGACTAGTTTAGTTTAGAAGTGAATACCCATCCTCATGGCTTCATCGTTAATTCGTACGCAGCATGGAAAATTGACTCGCCGACCGAGTGTGGGATGGCCATGGAGATCTGCAGGAGCACACTCGCCATTTGGACCGTAGGTCTGGAGGGTGAATGCTTTCCTCGAGAGTATGGCTTCAAGATAGGACAGAGTGGATACAAAACCGTTCTCCTGCAGGTAAGAATGTTGAAATTCTAGGATGATAGGTTAGATCCGATTTCAGCTCGCCGGTGATTGATCCGCCTTTGGGCTGTAGGCCTATGCTCTTGTGCATGTAGATGTGCATGTAGTATCATGTAGATTGATACTTACATTTAAATATCGATCATTTGTGCATTGCCTGATTAATACTTAAATGCTGAGGGCTGTGCGTCAATGGTTTCATACGCATGTTTTGTTTGTGGTTGACAATCTATGTAGTTCCACTGGAACAATCCCGAGGAGAGAGCAGACTACTGGGACGGTTCCGGGTTGACGATCTTCTACACACCCAACCTGCGAGATAACGACGCAGCCGTCATGTCCGTGGGTAACACCTACCTGAACATCCCACCCGGCTCGCCTTCCATCACACAAGAGGGCCACTGCCGCAGCAACTGTACCAAGTGGCTGCCCGAACCCATCCAGTTCACCTCCGTCCTCTTCCACATGCACTATCTCGGTACCTTTTTCCCACCTGTCATATGTCAAATTTTGAAATATGAACTACCTAACTACTATTCGATTAAGACACAAGTAATCAGATTTTTATAGAAACGGCTTGAACCAAGACATCCCACAACTATACATTTAGATACGAATTCATCCACCAAACTCCGTTTTATAATATACACCATTGTTCCTTTTTTTGTCTCAGGTCGAGCTGCAGCCCTCGAGCATATCCGTGGAAATGATATTATGGAACTCTTCACCGATGACGCATATAGCTACGACAATCCTAGGATTTTCAGGTTAGCATCCAGTCACACCATTAAGGCGCATAGATATCCATTACATCATCAGTACTGAAGAATTGAACACACTTGCTCGAATCTCGATGCCCTATTCTGTTGCCAGGTTTGAAAACCCTCTTGAGTTCCAAGCTGGAGACGAGCTGAAGCTGACGTGTAACTTCAAGTCGACCTCCCGGCCCGGTATCACGTACTACGGAGACGGCACGTCCGACGAGATGTGTTTCGTCTTCATCACGTACTACCCGGCGCGCAAGGAACTCGATTACTGCGGCTCCTACCACTCGCTCGACCTGTGCACACCTGAGGAGGGGGGTCAAATCTCTCTCCTCTCCTACGATACGGGACACTGCGACTTTAATACCTTCCTGGCGATGCAAATCTATGGCATCATGGGCGACGTGGAAGCCGCATGTAACAGCACCACGGAGAAATGCCCGACAGGCTGCAAGGATGTGGTCGACAGAGCCAGAGCGGACCACAGCTGTCTCACTGGTGAAGTTGGCCAGTTCATACTGCTCGAGGTGGGTCTGCAATCGTTTTTGTAGTCTGTAGGGTTATACTTTAACAGGATGTGATTCTACTTTTTGTCTCAATTTATTCTGCCATAGATTTTAGATAGATATCTTTACTAGTAGTACAATGTTTTTGCATGGTGATTTCCTCAAAAACTAGCCTATCCACGTATGCTCAGACTATATTTTATTCTTCTGTTTTTACTTGTGCAGGTAATTGGTAAGTATTATGGAGACTACGGACGGAACTGGGTGGCCTTGTTCCATAGCTGTGAGGAATGGGACCGAAAGCTGCTTTTCGTAGAAGAGCGAGTCCACGCAGCAAGCACAGCGGCGCCTGGCAACGGAGACAATCCCACCCCTGCACCGGATGACGGCCAGTGCGTCTTCGACGTTGTACCAGCCGGGGCACCTGCCACAGTCGTCAATCTGGGATTCCTCGCCGCTCTCACCAGCCTGGTGACTGCAATCATGTGACCGGACAGAGCATTGTATACTGAGTGGGCCTGCCGGCCATTCAACTGTACAGAATGATATACCTAGTAGATGAAGATCTGATGATAAATGATCAGTTGTACACGCTGGTGAAGCCAGCATCATTTTAACACCAGTGTAATATTTTTATTGGTTTCTGAATTAAAAGTTGCCGCGTATTACCATATATATTGCATTTCATGAGATGTTTCGTCATGTACAGACACATAAAACGGAATATATTCCGTTAATTGAATTAGGGCATTTCGGCACGAAATGCCTTGATGGTTTTGTGAGAAATCTTTTTTTCACTTTTCGGTTTCCGGACGATAACTCAAGAACGGCTGGTCGTATCTCCGTGAAATTGCCACCAGTTATCAATCATATTAGTACATGAACCCTATTGTTTTGGAGCCTGCTCCGAGGTAATGTTAGTCAGTGATGATGAATTTTCTGTCAAATGGTTTCCAGATGATAACTCGAAAAGTACTTCCGCTACACCTCTGGAACTGTCAGAGAGGAACCCTGTTGATTATGGGGTCAATCAGTCAAATGACCTTTGATCCAGAGGTCAAAAGAGATTTTGTTGAGTCATCCTTGAGGCCCACTGCATATCTCGGAAACGGTGCGTTGTAGAGCGAAACGGGTGTTATTTTCGGACTCGTGGCATTAGACAAACATGTCTCAGGGTTATGTTGGGTGAACTTGGCCCTGGGCCAAACATGTCTTGCGGTATGTTGGGTGAACTTGCTCCTGAGCATTTTTCATTTATGGACATGTCTCAGAAACGGTGCGTCGTAGAGCGAAACGGATGTTATTTTCGGACTTGTGGCACTAGACAAACATGTCTTACGGGTATGTTGGGTGAACTTGGCCCTGATCCAAACATGTCTTGCGGTATGTTGGGTGAACTTGGTGAAATTTTACATTTTCGGCCATATCTCGGAAACATTGCGTCGTAGAGCGAAACGGATGTTATTTTCGGACTCGTCGCCATAAACACCTCTATACGAACCTAGACAAGCATTTTACCGAGTCAGCATTTTTCATTTTCGGCCATATCTCTTTTTTCTCAAATTTGGTGGTGTTGGGAATTGTCAGTAATTAATTGACAGGTCACCTGTAATTGTGTTGTGTATCGAAATGCCCCCCCCCCCCCTCCCCCCCACAAGGCCTCTGGGCCTTTACGTCTAATTCCATACATGTTGCTGGCCTATACGCTGATTTAGTACCGGTAATGACATCGACAAACGTTAACATTTTTCGGGAAGTCGCTTCATCAAACGTAACGCAATGAGCGACAGAAATGATCAACTTCCCACCTACACACACAGAATTAAAACTCGGATGATATCTCCTTATAAGATTGTTATTGTTCTTGAATCCATACAATTTGTTTACGAATAGGTGGTAATAGAGTGCTCTGCATTTTGCCAAGGGTCAATGGCCAGTTGTACATACATGTATGTGTGAAGAATACGGTTCACTGGCCCGTATCAGGCCGAATGTCTGTGATGTTGTGTGGATACAGACCAACAAGCCGGCAGTTCAATTCAAACTGTTTATTGTGGTGATAGCGTCTGATGATCAATCACACCACAATCGGGGCCGCTCACACCTACGTCGGTGATTCCCAGTCGATTATCCTAATATAGTCCTTTATATATATATGACAGTTTATACATCCACGTTATATCAGCTTTTATATTCCTTTATGCGATCACGGCCGTTCTTCTTGATACAATATATAATGCGACCGTTTACATTGATCACTTCTACTCAACTGCGCAGAAGACTGGGGCCGAAGGACCATGTGGCTGTGTAATTTCCCGCCAGGTGTAAGCGGTGTTGTGATAGGTTGAATGTGTGGTGCAATGCGCTGATGTCACCGGGAAAGTGGATTTCCCCGGCTCGTGTTAATACTTGTAATGCCTGTATCTGTGCACGTGATGTATGGAGTATGTGTGTCAAGTTCTATGTTTAGAAGTCAGTGCATGTGAAGGTCAAGGTCGAGTAAACGGGGCCGAGTGTACTGAGCTAGCGGGGCCGCAGGTGCGTGGTTTGACCTGTGTATGTAACCATGACTACATGAAGTTTATGCTTGTGATCGTATAGTATGTACCTGTCCTGTATGTAAGTCATGTAGAATGAATGTTTGTTGTGGAAATGTGTAGTGCGCGGGAGGGACGGGAGTTACAGTCGCTAAAATTACTACATAACACCCCTTCATTAATTCTACGCCCTCGGAATTACCCTCCCCGGACCCTACCGTCGCCAAAACTAAACAATAAAAAGCTAAGAAGTCCTAAAGGTCAAACCCAAAAACACTCACACACACACGCCGCGCGAAATGCGAAAACACTTCATACAATAAAAATTCCTAACTGTCAAAATAAACGTCAGCAGTCAGTCCGTCAGCAGTCTCTACGATGATACATATACAAATACATGCACAACAATGACTGATGAAGAATGGAATGGAATGTATAAAGACAAAACTCCTCGACATTCTCTAGTAGAATGGAAAAAATCACTCTTTAAAGTTCATTTCTGGAATAAAAATGGTGATTAAACTTAACTAAATTACATGTATAAAAACGAAATGCCATGACTAGGATAAAATATATATACAACTATTTACACAAATAAACCTGTGACCAGGATGATTGGTCACCACTGGGCCGCATCAAAGGGGCCGAACAGTTCGGGGCCGAGCCTACTTCTCTTCCCGTTCACGCCTGCTGGCGGGAGGAGGCGGGGCCGCTGGCGAAGCTTGCCGCATGAGCTGCAACTGCTCATCCGGGGGTAACCTTGGCAGAATGGACACAATTGTGGCCAGAAGCTCCCCCGGAATGGTCGGTGTAGACGGGGTCATCGGAGCTGTTGCCTCCGGAGTAGTTGGGGTCGATGCTGCTTGGAGCCGAGTGTTTTCCTGTTGGAGGTTAGCAACTCGATCCTCCAACTGAGTCACGCGAACTCGGAGCCGAAGGTTCTCCTCGGACAAGGTGTCCGGGAACGTGGGCTGGTGGCGCTCATGCAGAGCCCCCATCCCAAAGCCGACAGACAGGCCGTTATACTCTGCCTGTCTGATGTGGTGGTCCAGGGCCGTCAAGTACTCCCGACGTATCAGCCGCAAGTATTGGTGCGCCAAGTCGTCAGCGCGAGCGAGAGCCAGGGTCGGTAAATGCTCTTCCGGTTCTGACGGGAGAAGCAAGGGGTCGGCATTATGGGCGGCCTGTTCAAGGCGGGCCGACCAAAAGTCTTCATGGAATCCGAGGTAGTTCGGGAGCCGCTGGGCGTCCTCATCCCGTAGGAAGTCCGTGAGGTCGGGGTTCTGGCCGGGTAGCGCCTGCAGGCCGGGAAGCGAACGAGTCGCCAAACGTCTGCCGTGTTGCCGCAGGAATTGAAAGTCGGCCGCAAACTCGCCGGACCCATGAAACGGAAGACGCTCGTCGAGGTCCCTGTGGAGCGACTCAAGCTGCTCCGGTTCCACTTCCTCCGTGAGGTACGGCGGGAGCGGGACGGGTTCCACCATCCGTCGTGAAGGCTCCGGTGAGGATTCCGGGGTCGAGAACTGTGTCGGGGTCGCACGTGCAGGAGATCCGGGTGCAATCTCCCTGAGTGGAGGCGGCCGATCCTCAGCTGGACTCTTTGGCTCAGGAGTCTCCTTGCCGGTTGATGACGATACCGGTGTGGTATTCAGGGGTCGACTTGGGAGTGGCGGATACTCCTCAGGTGGAGGGACCAATCCCTCACGGACTCGGTAGTCCGTGACGTTAGAGGCCGTGGGTCGTTCCACAACCATCCGCCGGGGTATAATATCCGACGGCCGAGCTCTAGACGGGGTCGAAGATGTCACTGTGGTGGCCGGTCGAGTTGTCGCTGGCGACGCCACTGTCGCGAACGAAGCCGTCGTGACGACTGCCGAGGCCGAAACACCGGTGGTTGTTGTCGGGACCTCCTCCGCCGTGCTCACCGATGTTGTCTGGTAATTTATGGGCCGGACGAAGAAAATCGTGCTGGGTCTTCGAATTCGAACCCGCGTGTTCATGGTCTCAATGTCACTGACCATGCGGGTAAGCCGAATCTCGTCTGTCGGGGTCGAAGCACGATTGTACTCTAGTCGACGGAGTACCTGTTGCACTTCCGGGGCCGAGTTGGGCGGATATTGCTCAAAGAGCTCTGGCACCATGTGCCAGATGCCGAACGTCAGGACGGTGTTGACATCCCTCCTGAAGATCGGGATGTTGGCCGGAACTCTTGGGGGTCGATAATTCGGGTTCGGCTGCATGTCGACTCTGCAGCGTAGCGCGAACCTGACGAGCATGGGGCCGGATGCCGATAGTCGTCCCTCCTGGTAGAACGGGAACGACGTCACGTGTTGCGGGGTCGCTTGGGACAGGTGCCGGAACATCTCCTCCTGGGCCAATGTCCGGAAGCCGTCGCGGGCTGGGCACACGAAGTAGCGTAAGAACGGAAAGTGGTACGCTAGTACGTGCGCGTCGAGACTCTGGGCCGTCCGGAAAGGTCCGCGTCGTGGCACGGAGGACCACTGTCGCTCTCCTGCTCCTTCCTCTTCGCCGATGCAGAAAGGGCACTCGTAGCGACCGTCTCCACGCTGTAGCGGAGCCAACGTGAGGAGGTTTCCCTCCGACAGGGTCGACTGTTCATCGAAGTTGTGGATATGGCCGTATCCAGCGCTCCGATTCCGTTTGCTGAGTGGAACCTTGTTCCAGTCTATGGGCCGAGTTCCGTAAGGCGTCACGGGAGGTGGCACCAATTCCATCAATTCCGCCACTTGCCGACGGAAAGTCGAGGTCGGGGCCGGAACAGCAGATCCGCCACTAGAGCGCGACGAACTGCTAGAGGTCGAACGGGCTCCCGCTCCATGTTTCTTCTTAAAAGAAGTATAAGTTCTCTTATTTGGAGAACGGGAGGCCGCAGGTCGTGCTACCGCTGAACTGGAAGCGGGTGAAGTCGGGGCCGGAGCGATCGGGGCGATCACCTGATTTGCTGGGTCGGGTTGGCGGCTCGCCGTGGCGACTCGTTGAGCCTCTTGGGCCGCTTGTCGTGCCTCGATCGCACGCTGGACGATACTTCCGCCCTCCTCGAGTCGGCGGAAGCGTTCGGGGTCGATGTTAAAAATGTCGTCCGGAGTCGGGCTCGGTGTATGGCGCTCTCCTCGTTGCGCCAGCTTGTTCCGGGCCGTTTTGGGTCGTGCTCCCTTCTCCGATCCACTTGCCGTGTCACTGAGCGTGACTGGATCGCGCTGCTCAGGCAGCGAGTCAGGGCCGGACGAAGCTTCGTTGTCGGGGACGACTATGGGATGATCCGATTCATCCCCGGTGTCGATTACTTGGACGGTGATGTTATCGCCGTCCAACTTGACTGTGCGGGGCCGATTATCACCTGGGTCGTTATTTTCCCGGTCGTCTCCGGGTTTGTCAGCCATGCTGACGGGCCGAAATTAAAGTCGAGGTACTCCCAAGTACTAACTAGGCTGGCTGTAACTAAGTCCCGATTTCTTCAAAACCAGCCTAGTTTAGATGCCGATAACAATGCCGAATTATTTCCCAAAGTCTTGTGACCAGGATTTCAATACTAACAAAGTTCACAAGCCGTCAATTATATACGATTATCACAGTTTTTGTAACAATAGTCCGTATTTCAATAGCCGAAACTTCTGACAATAGTCCTTCTCCTCCAAAGTCTCAGGCACAAGTGACCTGATTGCCGCTAATCTTCAATGCCGTACACTAAGATGCTGACAGCATCTCGATTCTTAGAACTGGGTCGGGGGGCGCTCTCTATCTGTATAGAAAACGTCTTTACGCTATGTATCATTGTTCCAAGCGTACACACAGCAAGGCGGGGCCGTCGTCAAGGAAACGCAGAGCGATCCTTCTCTGACCTCTTGGGTCAGTCCATTACGACAGTAGGGGTGTCCTCACACTGTCCAGATTTCCGTATGTCCATCTGCCGTCCCCTGGATAACTCGTTCCGAATCATTGTCTATTTATACTAGTCGACTGTTCGAATTACTGGGCTCTTTTTGCCCGACGACTCACTATTGTCTTTATCAGGGGAGACTTCATGTGGGTGCTGTAAACAGCTACAATGTTTATTAGCGCTCGTGCGTGCCTTGTGAACTCATTAGTCTATCATTCCTTCTCCCACAAATTAGCGCACAATAAACTACGGGGTCGAGTTGCTGTTTCACAGACGACACACAGTTACTAAAGGCTGAGATATGAATATCAATCACTCACAGGGGCGGACATCGTTCCATTCATTTTCAGCCAGTTCACAGGACGACGGGGCCGCAAATATTGTAGGGGTCGAAATTGCAATGAACTGGGTCGGTCACACCGCGGCGCTTTGAATATTTTGGGTGATGAATTTGGTGACAGGCCGCATCTTGGCATGATAGCTATGTAGTGACTGGTTCACGTACCACTGGGCCGTTCCTCCGAATATTACATGGAGTGAGTAGAGGCTCTGTCGACGCATACTCCAGAACGAATCACACTATCACCTCTTCGACAACTAAGTGGCCTTACTCACGGTGTGACTGGTTTTTATCCTCTTCGGCTGGCACATGGATTGAAGCTTTACATGATAATCTTAGTCATTGCGTAACATACGCCTTGATCAATGGTACATGTTATACGGGGTCGAAACATATATCATAATGCAACCAATTTTTCACCAGCATCATAATTATAATATCATATCTAGTGTGTATATATCGAATTTGCCTCACTGACATCTTGTACATATTAAATGCATATATTGTTATTGTAATATAATATATTATTATTGGGAAAGACATGATATCATAGTCCATTAGACATGCATAATTCATCATCAATGATATCAATCAGATAACAAGGCCGGGGTTATCTGTATCGGGCCGGTTTGCGTGCGTTGCGTCTGGGTCGCTTTGGTCGTGCAGGCGGGGGCGTAGCCTCGCTTGTCTCAGGGTCGGAAGATACCACAGGCTTTTGCCTGCGCGTCTTGCGTGCCGGTTTTGGAGTGTCGGAACTTGATCTGTGTGATCTTTTCCGTTGCCGATGTCGACTTGAGCCGGATGAAGTCGGAGATCGCGGTTGGCGATTCTGGGTCGTGGGCGAAAGAGACTCAGCTGTTTGGTCTGAATCGGTATGCCGATCTTGGACTGTTACCTCCCAAGGGTAATAGAAATCCTTGAGAAGTCCCATGGGGTCGGGTGACTGTTCTGGGTCGGAGTGACTTGACGACGTTGTGGGTCGTACAGGGTCGGAGTAGATGTGGGCCGCTTGGTTGTCACCTTCGTATGGCTTGAGCACATCCAGATGAACAACACGAGTGTTCCGAGGGTTGGAAACCAGGGCGATTCGGTAATCCACCTCGGTTACACGGTCGATGATCCTCCAGGGACCAGTCCAGGGCCGAGCGAACTTATTATTCTGCGTGAGTGGCAGATAATAATACCGGACCAGTTCGCCTGGTTGAAACTGGGGTCGTGGTTTCGCGTGGGCGTCATAACCTATCTTTTGCCGATTTGCGGTTTTTGCGAGATGGTCGTGGGCGAAACCGTGGGCCGTCCTGATGGCTTGCCGCAAATACTCCACATACTCCGGACCACACGGAGGTAGAGGCTCAGGGTCGTAGGTCGGAAACATGAGGTCGACTGGCAAGTTACACTCATGTCCATACACCATCAGATGCGGGGTGCATCCCATGGACGAGTGTACTGAGGTTCGATAGGCCATTAACACATATGGCAGGTGCAAGTCCCAATCGTTTGCACGATCGCTGACGAACGCACTCAGCATGTTGAGCAATGTCCTGTTGAATCGCTCAACTTGGCCGTCGCTCTGGGGTCGGTATGGGGTCGTAGGAATCTTCTTAGCGCCCAATAGACGCACAACATGCCGGAACAGGGACGACTCAAACTCAGTACCTTGATCGCTATGGACCGCTTTGGGGACACCGTGGTAGACTATCCACCGATTCACCAGGGTGTCGGCAACATTTTTGGCCGTATGTCGCCGTAGCGGAAAAGCGTCAGTGTACTTCGTAAAGTAGTCCGACACGACTAGTACATACCGATAGCCTCCCGTGACCTTGTGGGTGTCGAGGATGTCCATCGCTATTCTGTCGAACGGCGCTCCTGTCGGTAGCTGTGTCAGGGGCGATCTCTTTGGGGCCGGTTTACCCTTGCGGGTCACACATTGCGGGCAGCGGGCACACCAGCGGGCGACGTCCAGCGCCAAGCCGGGCCAGTAGAATCGGCGCCTGACTCTCTCGATGGTACGCTGTATGCCGAGATGTCCGACAATCTTGAGGTCGTGTAGTTGGTGCAGAACTTGTGTCCTGAGTGCTACGGGGAGCACGGTTTGCACCACAGGCCGTCCAGCAGGGTCGGGTTTTATATGTCGAACCAGCACTCCGTCTTGTAGCGCCAGGAGGTTCCAGCGGGAAACAAGTGTCTTTACCTCCTCTCCTTGGCGGGCGACTTCTCTAGAGTCGGGCTTGGTGCCGGCTAACATCCATTGCCGCACTTTTCCGACGCTGGGGTCGGCTTGCTGTGCCGCGACAATGTCCTGGGTCGAATAGTCCGAAAGCCACTTTTGTCCATCAAGTGTGGCGTCCAAAGCACGGACTCGAACAACTTGGCGTGCCGAAACTAGCTGGGGCAAGACCGGTGATGTTATCGAATCACTGTCCAGGAGGTCTGCCCTTGTCTGGGTCGGAACAACAGTTATCCGACGAACTGGAAGTTCTCCGGAACTTGTTTCTGGGTCGGTCGGAGGTGTGACGAGTCGTCCGGGACAGTCTTGGTGTTTGCAACTGTGGCACCGTGACAAGCCGTCGGCGTTACCGTGTAGTTTTCCGGGTCGATGCTCTATCCGAAAGTCATACTGCTGTAGCTTGGCGAGCCACCTAGCGAGCATGCCGTCAGCGTCGCTGTAGTTTTTCAGCCACCTTAGCGAGCTATGGTCGGTTCGGAGGAGGAATTTCCTACCCCAGAGGTAGTGCCGATAGTGCTGCACCATCTCAACTACTGCCAGTAGTTCCCGATAGGTGGTGCAATAGTTCCGCTGGGTCCGGGAAAGGGTCTTGCTGGCGAACCCAATGGGGATCTCCTTCCCGTTAACCCTTTGCGAGAGGGCTCCTCCCACAGCAAAGCCGCTTGCATCCGTATCGAGGATAAAGTAGTCCTCCGGATTCTGGGTCGGATGAGCGAGCTTGGGCGCCTTGATGAGGGCGTCGCGGAGTCGCTGGAAAGCTCGTCGCTGGGCCGGTCCCCAAGTGAAGTGGCATTCACCTCGGGTAAGCGCTACGAGAGGTTCAGCGATCTCAGCGTAGTCCTTGATGAATCGCCTGTGGTAGTTGGCGAAACCAAGGAAAGCCCTGACGTCGGTGATCTCGCACGGGGTCGGCCATTCTCTGATGGCTTTGACTTTGTTGGGGTCGACTCGGATTCCTTGGCCGCTCACTATGAACCCTAAGTACAAGATTTCCCGTTGGAACAACTCACACTTCTTGGGCTGTAGTTTCAGGCCTGCCGATCTGATTCGATCCAGGACCGCTTCCAGGTTTGCGAGTGCCTGGTCGAATGTTCTGCCGTAAGCTATCACGTCGTCGAGATAGCACATACACCGGGTCCACAAGTAACCACGGAGTATGGTCTCCATAAGCCGTTCGAAGGTTGCCGGGGCGTTGCTAAGGCCGAATGGCATGACCTTAAACTGATAGAGTCCCTTCCTTGTGGCGAAGGCAGTCTTGGGTCTGTCGCTGGGGTCGACTTCGACCTGCCAGTAGCCGGAGGCCAGGTCTAGGGCCGAGAAGTAGTTGGCGCCTGCCAGGGCGTCATGAGTGTCCTGAATGTTGGGCAAGGGATACGAGTCCGTTCTTCTTCCGCACGAGCACTACCTGTGCGCTCCAGGGCGAATCTGACGGCTCAATACACCCCAAGCGGAGCATCTTGTCGATCTCCTCGTCGATGATGCTTTGCTGCGCCTGAGGGACGCGTCGCTGTCGTTGTCGAATCGGGGCCGAGTTGCCAGTGTCGATTCTATGCTGGACGACTTGGGTCCGTCCCAGTTGGCCGTCTGGGTGCATGAATGTGTCCTGGTATTGGTGAACCAGGTTGGTGCAACGCCGATGTTGTTCAAGCGCTAGTCCGGCGCGATCCACCATTTCTTGTAGATGTGGCGGTAGGTCGCGGTAATGACTGGCGTCTACCGTGGCCGGGTTGGGCTCCTCTCCGGGTCGTGGCAGAGCTCCGACGACACTTTCGACAGGGCTTGCTATGGCGACAGGGTCGGAACGGGTGAGCGTAATGCCGGTATCTGCTGGATTGACTACCGACACCTTTACGCACTGCCGATTCAGGGTCATAAGTGTTCTCCCCATGATGAGGTCGGTTTCCTCGGGAAAGGTCGTAAGTGGCTGGACTATCCTCGGGTGTTGTCGAACTCGAACTCGGGAAGTCGGGACCAGCTCCACTATTGCTTCGCTGCGTGCGGGGACGGTGACAGCTCGTCGCACGGCCATTCTGACAACATTGGCCTCAATGTCTTTATGTGCGAACAGGATTTCTTTGTGCACCTGTATCGTCCCTTCACCGTAATTCACTACAGCGTGAGCTTGCCGAAAAAAATTCATGCCGAGAATCATGTCGTCATGTATGTCAGCCACACAAAAGGTTACGACCATATGGTTGGTTCCGACCTGTATTGAGAGGTCGATCAGTCCATCGATCGGGCTTGACTGTCCGGTGACGTCACGAATAATAGCCGAAGTAGACCGCAAATGTCGCTGGTCAGCGGGGACGTGACGTAGCTGATCGCGTCGGAGCAGGGAGATCTGCGCTCCGGAGTCGAGTACAGCCTTTATCGTCTTGTTTCCGACGTATACCGGCAACTTCCAGCATTTGTGATTGGTGGCGCTGGAGTTGTTGATGACAGCCGGAATTTCGGGGTCGTCTAGCGGTGGCCGGAAGAGTGTGTGCAGAGGCGGCAGTTTGGATTCCGGTCCACTCGGAAAAGCGTAGAATCCTCCGTCGTCGGAGATCCACTCAATCTCGGACATGCTGTCCGTTCCGGTGCCGTTGGCGGTCGGGGGTGACACCCCTTCAGGACGACGGTTTCCACGTGGTGGTCGCTGTGGCCGCGGTGCGGACACCCCTTCATGAAAAGAGGCCGATTTCGGGGCCGGAGCTTGACATTTTGTACACACCCCTTCAAGGAGCTGAGGTGTGGGCTGGGCCGGCTGCGGGGTCGTTATTGGTGTCGTTACCGGTACAGTAGTCGTGACAACCGCAGATGTGGAGCGGGGAACGTTGTCCTGTTGTCTGGAAGGTCCTTGCTCCTCAGCACCTTCCCCTACTGGTTTGACGACGGGGTCGGAGGTGTTGGTGGGGCCGGTTTGGTTTGGTTACCGGTTTGGTTAGGTACTGACAACACTTGAGCTGTCCTTCTGTCAGTACCGGGACCATTAGGCCGAAATGCTAGCGGTTTCATGCCGTTACGTACTAGCACATCCTTAAGCCGAAAGCACCGCATCCAGCGATGGCCGGGCTTCTTGCAAAAGAAGCAAACCATAGGTCGTCCGGGTTGCGGGGGTCGATCACCTTTCATCGGGGCCGTTGTTCGCAGGACAGAAAAGATAGCCGTTTCCTCGCATAGTCCATTCTCGTCACTAAGGACGCACTGGAAAGCTTCAGCCACCCACTCGCGTGAGCTGGTCAGCACTGAGTGTTCGTCGCAGCCTTGTAGGCCGGTAGTGTCACTGTCCGCGGGGTCGTAGTAGGCCGCAATTTGCTCTGGGGTTAGTGTTTCCCCCTGAGTGACTTGTCCCATAGCACAGGACAGTTCTTCATTGACAGGGTCGTCTTCCGCGTATCCGCTTGCGGAAATGTCAGCACGTCGTGTGCCTCGATGTCGATCTCTGGCTGTCCTCTGTTGACGACTCTCTACCTTGAGAACGGCCGTAAGTGCCTCACTGTAACTGTTAAAAGTGAGGGCACACAGTTTATCGGCAATGGGGTCGGGTTGGCCGTTCACGAATTGTGCAATTACAGTTCGTTGCCGCGACGTTGGCGTAACGTCATCGAACACTTGCTCCGCCAGGGCTTGGAGTCGCTCCATGTAGTGTTCCGCGTCCTCTTTTCGTTCCCGCTTGAGGAACGGGAAATCGTCCCGTTTGGACTGTCGACGGGGCTCGGGTTCCCAGCCCTCTAGGAGTTGGCGACGGAACTCTCCCCAGGGAGTCGCGACCGGGATATTTAGAGCTAGCGCTTCAGCGCGGCCGCGTAGCGTGCTCCGGAAGGTCGTCGTCTTGTTGAGGTCGGAGTAAGTGAAAGCCGCAGTGAACTGTTCAAAACTCCGAATGTATTGAGTGAGATTGCCCTCCTTGAAGGTCGCACGCCATTGAGCCATTTTAGCCGTAGCCAACGTTTGGGGCTCAGACGTGAGTCTCTGTGGCGTGGGCGTGTCAACACTCACCGCAACTGGTGTAGTCGCTGCAGTGGCCGTCGTAGTCGGAACAGCCGAAGTCGCCGGAGCCGTCGTATCTGGGCCGATCGGGGTCGCGTTAGCGGGGGCGGTCGGTGCTGTCGTCGCGGAGACGGCGAGCGATGTGGCGGGTGGTGCCGTCGTGTGACTGGGGTCGTGTGGTGCTTGTGCAGCGGGGGCCGGTTGACTGTATGGAGGCGTCACCCATGGTATCCCGACTGAGGGTGGGAATACAGCCGGTGGTGGATATCGGTATACCGATCCATCTGGGCATACACCATGGTACACTAATCCGGGTTGTGCACCATGATAGCCGGTGTCAGCTATCACGCTGGGAACGCCACCATATCCAGGCGGTGGGTTCGCGTAGCCGACATGCGGTGAATAGTATCCGACAGCTACTCCATTTGGAACACCGCTTGTTGCGCCAGGGTATCCGACTGGCGGTACACCATATCCGTTGGTGTTTCCAACTGATTGTGAGATCGGAGGTCCGATCATTGGCACAACACTTTCTGCCGGAGCAGACACAACTTGATCTTGCGACGGATCGAAGCGCGGTTGTTCTCCGGTAGTCGGCGATGGTCGGTGCGTGGTCGGCGCGGGAGCGCGTGTGTCGGAAGTCGGCGTGTCGGGGTCGCAGGGTCGGCGACTTGATGTCGAGGGTGCTTGTCGGGGTCGCGCTTGTCGCATGGTGGCGCGAGATTCCGTCATCGTGTCGCTGGGTCGTTGTTGTCGTAGCGGCGTCGCGATCCGGATAGCGGTCGTCGCCAGGATGTCTTCGGATGTCGCTCCCGTCTGGCTGGGTCGTGTGTACTCTACCACCGTAGGCTCGGTCGGTATGCGTGAGTACATTTCTGGCGCGGGGTCGTGTTGTCTCGGCGTCATGGACGGCGCCAGGGGTCGATTGGCCGAATAAGCGTTCGGCGGGGTCGATTCCGGAACATTGTCAGACTGACAAACCCACTGTCGTATCCGAGAGTTACTTGGTGGGTGCGTAACCATTGACGTGTCTATGGTTACCGGCCGAACGTTCACTGCTAATTGTTCTGGGTCGATATCACGATCTACGCTCGCTCTTTGACGTGAGCGCGTACAGTTTCTGTCGGCAAAGTAACTTTTCTGGGTCGCTCTAGCCGGCGTGGCTGAGTACGCTCTAGCGTGTGCGCGCAGAATGTCACTTACTGTATGTGACGGCGCGAGCGGGTCTTCGTCTAGGAACTCCTGCACCAGGTCGGTAGGCGGCGAAAACGATCTCAGGGACGAATGGTCGCCGATGGAGTCGAAAAGGCCGGACGGTTGTTGCTCCTGCGACAGTGGAACTGTATCGCTCATGGCAACTGAGCGAGGGCCGGAAGGTCGGAAGGCCGGATTCGGATTGATCGTCACTTCGTCATCCGTGGGGTCGAGTGGCTCACCGCGGGAGGCTCCCGGGGCCAATGCCATCAATGCCGGTCAGGTCTGGGTCGAAGATCCGAGACTAGCTCAGATCCTGGTCTACGGCGCCAATGTGAAGAATACGGTTCACTGGCCCGTATCAGGCCGAATGTCTGTGATGTTGTGTGGATACAGACCAACAAGCCGGCAGTTCAATTCAAACTGTTTATTGTGGTGATAGCGTCTGATGATCAATCACACCACAATCGGGGCCGCTCACACCTACGTCGGTGATTCCCAGTCGATTATCCTAATATAGTCCTTTATATATATATGACAGTTTATACATCCACGTTATATCAGCTTTTATATTCCTTTATGCGATCACGGCCGTTCTTCTTGATACAATATATAATGCGACCGTTTACATTGATCACTTCTACTCAACTGCGCAGAAGACTGGGGCCGAAGGACCATGTGGCTGTGTAATTTCCCGCCAGGTGTAAGCGGTGTTGTGATAGGTTGAATGTGTGGTGCAATGCGCTGATGTCACCGGGAAAGTGGATTTCCCCGGCTCGTGTTAATACTTGTAATGCCTGTATCTGTGCACGTGATGTATGGAGTATGTGTGTCAAGTTCTATGTTTAGAAGTCAGTGCATGTGAAGGTCAAGGTCGAGTAAACGGGGCCGAGTGTACTGAGCTAGCGGGGCCGCAGGTGCGTGGTTTGACCTGTGTATGTAACCATGACTACATGAAGTTTATGCTTGTGATCGTATAGTATGTACCTGTCCTGTATGTAAGTCATGTAGAATGAATGTTTGTTGTGGAAATGTGTAGTGCGCGGGAGGGACGGGAGTTACAGTCGCTAAAATTACTACATATGTAAGGGTTAGTGTCTAATACCTACATAACACCTCCGACAAACTTTGGAAAACAATACTAATCATGTGCGACAGGCAAAACACGTGCTTTTATCGAACGGTCAATTGAAATACACTAATTAAACTAGACCACATCAAATGAACGTTTTATCTCTTTCACAAAATACCATCAACTACAGATGTTGCTGGCCTATTTCTATCAATTAGTATTCATCTGGTTCAATTATTGTCCAGGTATGCCAAAATCGCTCAAATATCGACCCACATCTTTGTCATTGCACTTTATGCGAGGAACAAAACGTGCCAGTAATGATCGATTGTATACGCTATCAGCCTATCACTTCACCAAACATGACCCAACTACCACATTTCAGGCAGAAGCTGATATCACCAGAACATAGCATCTGTTATCCAGGCACGGCTGACAACGTAACGCAATGGACCTTTCAAGAATATTATACACACGCACAACTGGATGGGAGTAGATATCTTCACTTTGATTTTTAAAATACGTTTGTAAACACCGTTTATGCTGATAGTTTTGCGATGCTAAATGGTATCGTATTGTAATTTAGCTGACTTCACACGGGAATCAAACGGTAGTCCAATACCAACTTTCAGACTTCTATCGAAAAAGTTGGCAATATACCCCAATGTACTTAGCCCATCGCTGAATTTCTGAGTCCGCATGTGATTCTGTGAATTTGCTTACTTTTATAGTGGTGCAATCTTTTGAAAATCAGGATGTTTGTGTAGCAGAAACAACATACTTACGTGGAGAAATTCAGGTTTTAAGCCTATGGATTCTGCGATGAACCAGCTCGTACACATAAATCATAAAATATATCAATCTCTTGAAAACGCACAATATATCATTATGGTTTACCTAGACATATCGAAGGCTTTCGACAGAGTATGGCACTCCGGTGTCCTCTATAAATTGAAATCCCACGGTATCGGTGGCAACTTACTTAAATGGCTAACAAGTTATCTGTCAGAACGCCAACAGCGTGTCGTTTTGAATGGCAAACACTCTGACTGGATAAACATCCAGGCAGGCGTGCCCCAGGGCTCTGTACTTGGGCCGATTTTATTCTTGTGTTTTATAAATGATATTGTCAACGATATCGGGTCCGACATATTCCTGTACGCTGACGATTCGACGCTAATGAAAGTGGAAACGGATCCCGTGCATAGTATCTATGAACTCAATAATGACTTGCTCAGATTAGAAACATGGGCGCGTCAATGGTTAGTCACATTTAGCGCGCCAAAATCCAAATTTATGGTCATTTCTAGAAAAAGGATGCGGCCAGCTTACCCACCTATAAATTCCTTTGCAAATAAATTGAAAGAAGTGCAGGTACATAACCATTTGGGTGTTTTAATATCCTGCAATATGAGTTGGGAAAATCACATTCGTTATCGAATAGAGAAAGCATCCGTTGTGACTAATATGTTGACCAGAACATCTCGTGCGATACCCAGAAACTGTAAAGAAGCTATTTATACGTCGTTTATCAGACCATTACTCGAGTACGGGTGTTTGCTGTATGACAACTGTCCAGCCCACCTGTCTGAACTCTTGGAACAAAGCCAACGGGTAGCAGCAATCGCGTGTACCGGCGCCTATCGTCATACGAGTCACACTCGCCTATTAAACGAACTGGACAGGTCATCTCTACAGAAAAGAAGACAATATTATAAGTTATGCTTGATGTATAAAATAGTTCAAGATCTGACCCCATCTTACCTTACGTGGGTCATTAACGACATTCAAACGATTAGAAGTTACATACTCCGTAATATTAACGAACTTGATATACGTCCCCCCATGACGAGAACTGTCTGTTTCTCGAACTCTTTCTACCCATCGTCTATTAGGCTATGGAACAGTATGAGTGTAACATTAAGGTCGATGCCCTCTCTTTCATCTTTCAAACGCCTGCTAAAATTGAGTCTGTTTCCAATTACTAATGAGATTTATTCTTTTGGATATGGCATGGGACAAATACACCATTGCAGAATACGAATGGGCTTAAGTGGGTTAAACGAGCAACGATTTACGTACAATTTCATAGATTCACCCATATGCTGTAAGTGCGGCGTCCAGTCCGAAAGTCCCTTGCATTTCTTTCTTGAGTGCCCGCAATACAACGATGCAAGACGACATATGCTGTTTCACATCTTATTGTTGCTCAATATACAGCAAACTTTTGCCACGTTTACTACCGCCGATAAACAAAATCTACTGCATTTTCTTCTAAGAGGCTGTTCTGCGTTGACATACTCGCAAAACACCAGCATGTTTATTAGTGTATTTAGGTATATTGAAATGACAGGCAGATTTGATACTCTACTGTAATAACTAACATTTTTATGTTGATGCAAATCATTCCTTTATTTCACCTATTGCATGACCAATGTGATATCGACTTTTAAGTAAGTTTGTATTGTACCTGTACCTGTAGTCTTACTAAGTACTAACTTTAAATGGTTTGTGTAAATAAGTATACGTTCTTCTGTTCTTGTTTTTTGTATATTTGTTGTATTGCTTAGTTATGTTCTTACCTTACGTCTATGCCGGTAACACATAATATCTTGTTGAGGAGAGTACCTCGTGCCTTTACCGGCGTGTATGATCCTCCGTAAATAAATTTGTTATACAAAAAAAAATGTTTGTGTAGAAAACTCCCCAGTGTGTTTCCTGGTCCCAAATTAGGCCTACAACAATACTTCCATTCCTGGTTTATGTAAACTCGGCCAAATACCGGAATATGCTAAGATTCTTGAGATGCCGTTTTGGGCTGAAATTTAACATTATGGTAGATTGCTAACTTCAAGAGGAAGGTATTTTTATTTGTTTTTATTTTAGCATATTTTCCAAAAAAAAAAACGGCCGTTTTCTATGGAAAACACCCAGTTTTTGGATTTTGGCGGCCATTTTCTCAAAATCTGTCAGATATTTTTTTTTCTAATTTATGCATAAGACTCCCCGTATGGACCTTTGTGATATGTATAAGTTTCGTTGCCCTTGAATCATTGGTTCACGGTGGCGGCCACTTGATTTTTCGAGGGGTCGGCGACATAATTATTTCGTCTCGAATCAATGTTTTGAGCCATTTTTTGTTTTACTTTCATCAACTTTTTCATTTTTAATATGGGAGCTGTATGGATAAAGCTCCTAGGACACTTCAAGATAGAGCTTAAATATTGGCATATTCAAATGGGGAATCATAAATTGCGGTTTCAGTGGTGACCTTGAATTGGACATTCTATGACATTGAAAGGTCAAAACAGCTATTTTTTGACGAAAAATGATGATTTCTGGTCTTTGGCCGTCATTTTGTCGGCATCTGTTCAGAGACTTTTTTTCTAGTTCATGTATAGGATTGTTCATATGTACCTTTGTGATTTGTGTAAGTTGTGTAGTAACTGAATCGCTGGTCTGTATGTGGCGGCCATTTTGACGGGTCAGTGGAAAAAACTTTTTCTGTCCCAAATCAAGTCACTATTCGTTTCGGTCCATTTCCAGCAAAAAAAATTTTGGCCATCGAAATTTTTGGGTGACTTTCATCCAAATTTCATCCACATTTTCGTTCATTATCGGAGCGGTATAGTGAAATCCCATAGAACACTTCAAGGATCAAGATAAAGCTTAAATATTTGCATATTCGATTGGGAAGTCATATATTGCGGTTTCCGTTGTACAAGGAATTTGACCTTCAATGACCTTCAAAAAACGTCCAATTTTGGGCTTTGACAGCCATTTTTGTGGTTCAACATTATAAATTCCTCCGGTTAACTTTCTCAGCTCTTGGGCTAATATTTCTCACACTATCTACTCGTTTTGTATTGGATATCAGCAAAAGCATTTACGAATGTCTGTCTGATGAAGAGTAAACTGCGCGTTGTCACATACGTTAAAATGCTCTCTTACGTGCGAGTCGATAAATTGAACAGCAGACGGCCCAAGTATTTGTTGCAATACAATGGTTTTACATCAGTAAAATATCCTAATTATATTTTTCCCCCAACTGGAATGACATTTATCTGAGTGGGTCTGGTGTTTGGACAATATTCACACATGTAATACACTCAATCTATTTTTAGATTGTATTACATATATATGTATAACTTTCGTGCACTGCAATCCAACCATTTTATTCGTGACCTTGCATAATCGTCTGGCCACCAGCGCAATATTCAAGCCACACGATACATTATATTTAGCAAGAATCGTGATATTTCACAGAGATATTACATGGAGTAACGAGACATTTTTGTCAGAGAATTGTATCACGATGACCCACTTGAGACAAAATTCACCCTTTTCGCTAGTACCATGTCGTCCTCAGCCATTCTGACATTATTCACATAGAATTTCTGAATTGATGTTCGTTAATACGTGGTAAATCATGTTACAACAGTGAATGGTGAGTTTTTGCTGAGTGACGTCTATATTGTGTGTATTATTTGAGGCGTAATGAGCTGTTTGAGATGTAAATAATTATTTGAATTGGTAATTGCATCCTGATTTATGAAAGATGATCCACTCTAGTCTCTTTGGTCCATTGTTACGTGAAGCATCCTCTAGAGATCGGCCAATTGGTTCGCGAGAGCCATTATGTGAATCAACAATATAATATACGGTTTATTTGTAACATATTGGTTATATCTTCTAGTCCAGATAAAAGATGGTCCAGTGAAGGCCCAGTGGTCCATTGTTATATGTTACATTATCCAGGTATTTAAGAATTGGTTTTATAGAGGTGAGACATCATTATCCGTGAAACACAATGTTATTTCGATCAAGCTGAATCTCACCTTAATTAGATGTTATGTACATGTATAAAGTTACCACACGAACAATGGTAACAAAAAAAAGGAAAAAAGAGAAAGAAAAAAATATCAGATAGAATGTGGTACAAGGCCGCAATATAGCTAAGCATCGTTTGTATCAATGTAAATGTGATATAACCGACATCCTGGTGTCTGGAAAATGTCCGGTATTAAGCTATTTTTGTTGTCCAAGGACATTACACATCAAATTAGGACTGCATTCCGGAGGCTTGACCTCTTTTATCCGTGCTTTTAATTACATCCTGTTATCCTTTATCTAAAACAAAACGTGGGTTTCTCCTTTCTGTACACATTCGTGTATGCCTTGATCACACTGCATATTGATCATATTTATATTCATATCCATGGGGTTTGATCGGATTTCTAAATTATTTTCATAGGTTGTTGGGCAGTTGTAAACTAATTCCATCAGGTGTATAGTAGAAACAACTACAATTCACACACTTTCTGCCCCTGATGACACCAGTGTGTAATTGGATAAAGTATTGGGTCAGGTTTTCTTTCTATTCCAAAATGTTGTATGTTACGTTTGCTATTGTCATCATTAAAATCTAGTTGTATTGGTGGTAATTGGTTAATACTTACAGTCATACCACTGGGCCAGTGTCACTGCTGGTGGATGTTAAATCTGTCCGCAAGAATACCATAACCTCAGTAGCCCTTTCGCCTGTGATTAGGTACTTATGTACTTGTCATATATCTATTCCATCAGGTTTGTTTCGGATTTCTAAATTATTTTCATTGGTTACTGGGCAGCTGATGACACCTGTCTGCCCCTGATGACACCAGAGTATCTTTGAATGAAATATTCGGGTATTTTTTCTATTCCAAAATGTTGTATGTTACGTTTGCTGTTGTCATCATCAAAATCTAGCTATATTGGTAATAGGTTAATAATTACATTCATGCGATTGAGCTGGTGTCACTGCCGTCATCCTCTGACATTTTTGCGTTTCCCAACGTGTATCGCAAGAACAGTATAATATCTAGTATTATACTGTCAGTCGGATTATGTTAACTTGTCGACAATTAAAATGTACTGGTGTTTGGTTTTCCTGGATAATGAACGACAATCCTTGTGACTGTATAAATTTGATATATGATTACGCATCCTCCCGGTTTTCCAAAATCTTATTAGCAAACATCTTGTCACGAATCAAGAAGTTTTATTCACGTGATCCTGTCATGACCACGCTTTTTGCTCAAATTCCGGGACTATTTGTCCATTAGACCGATGAATCAAGTGTCATTTTCTCATCACCGCACTCGCATGTGACGCAACAGAACTGCAAGGGACCCTGCTAGTATACTGCATAGAACACATATATTGAATACATATGTTATTCAGATGAGATATGGGGTCTTACACCTTTTTGAATTTACAGATAATCAGCCAATATACATTTTTGAAGATATTTAGTATAGGATATCTGCCTCAGCTAGATATGCAATCCAAAAATTCACAATTAGAAATCGGAGATTATTAATCTTGTTAAAATAGTATTCTACATTTTATTTTTAAACAATATCAAACATGCAGTCAATTGAGCAGACATTATTTGCTCAGTGACAGTTGATCTTCCCTGGTGTCCAAAATGTGTACCTGTCGTTAATTGTGTTTTGTTGTATGTGTTAAATTAAAGTTCGCCTAGAATTTGCCAGAAGTCGATGGGCAATTGTATGTTTTCATGACCGTCCAGCACTGATATACCAATTGTATCTCATTCTTTTCGTACAATCAGAAATTCATACAATGCTCTCTATTCCATGGGGTTTGTTTCGGATTTCTAGATTATTTTCGTAGGTTGTAGGGCAGTTGCATACTAATTCCACCAGGTGTACAGTAGGAACAACTACATTCAACAAGCTGTCTGCCTCTGATGATGCATTTGGATAGACTAATTGTTCGGGCTTTGTTTCTACAGGGTTTCTACATATAGTGTATCGGCTTGTGTATAAAAACCATATTTTCATATAGAATCTTGGCAACTATGTTTATTTCCATCTGTATACGTCATAGAGCAGGAAAAATGTTGTTGCCATTTTTTTTGTGTGGTCCCAGGTTGATTCAAGCTTAAGTTAAGCAATAACATGAGATTTTGCGAAAAAAACGTATCACGTAAAATGTATTTTTGAAGGTAAGTGCAGTTTGTCATCATTTAGAATGGGAAAACATAAAGAAATGTTATCAGGAATAATATGTTAATGTTAGGCAATATAGTTTTAATGATTTGTGAAAAAAAAACAACCTGACACTCCCTCGCTCTAACGAAAAAACAACAGTAACATGTTACACTATGTTCATTCGCGATATTAGTGATGCACACTTCTAAGATCCATGACATATTAGTTCTGTTCTATGCCTTGTCCAATTGTGAATGGTTCACTGTTCTGGCGATTACACAGCTCAGTCCAGACTAGATTATGTTGTCTGCAAGAGCATTGGCATGAACATTTTGTTGGTTGAATCAATGTTGGTGGGTACACAGTAGCAACGGGTCACTTGAAAAACTGCTTCTGGAGCTGATGCTTCTTTGATACCACAGACAACATCTTGCCATCTTGCATTTGCCATCTAAGCATGAAGCGGTCTGTAATCAGTGGCTTTAGGACCGGACTAAGTCACGGATTTTAGAATTGTTACAGAGTAACACCCAATCGAGGATTGTGCTTTTGTTCATGCAGAGGTCAGAAGTCCTGGCTCCGCAAATCGTCCACGTGCGGAGGTGGTCGCTGGTGCTTTGTAGTGTTGTTGCCACATGCGGACATCATCTGATGCAGAGGTCACGTCCCTGTGGAGGTCACATCTCTGTGAAGGTCACTTCTCTGCACGCCTCTATAGCAGGGCTCTGTGTCTCCCAATGCCTGGGTCCTGGCCATTGTGGGTCCATGGAGGAGGTATCCCTCTGCGGAGGCAGTTGCGGAGTAATCATTACAAGCAGAGACCAATGTTTGAGACTTGTTCATTTATATAGCTTAGACGAAACCAAAATTATTGTAGCGTGGTGAGTCTGCAGTCCACACATCCTCCAGACTTCCCTCATCTGCAGAGTCAACATCGCCTGTGGAGATGTTCTTCCTCAGCTGTACGGATGCAGAGTCAATGTCATTTGCAGAGACTGTACGTCTACGTGGTCTTCCTTCAGCTCCATCTTCATTTTCCCACGGGAAGAGACGGTGGCCTTGTCATGTGCTGTAATGCAAGTTGGCCAGGTTGATTGAAATTGTAGGATCGAGGACCAGATTCATGATATTGAAATGGTGACCCACACTTTTACCGTTGATATTTCCCATGGGTCACTTAAAGTGAAGTCTCATTTTTTACTTCGATTGTGGAGGCAGTTGAAGTCTAAATCCAGCCCTCGCTTTTCTGAAGGAAGCAGAACCATGTCATGGCGTATGTCCGTTGGCTATGGTGTTATCTTGTGACTGATGTTCCCAATGTTCGTCCCAGTGTCCAGAGTTGTAGGCACGTCTGTCACCCCGGCGTGAACCTGCTTCATTAGACTGGTGTAGGGTTCTTCGAATATCTACCGCCTTCGCCGCCATCGTGACTTCCCAGTGTTCCCACGGATTTCTGGGATGAAAATCATTGTGGGTCCCACTGTTTGCTGCCTCCTCTTTATTGTGCGACGTCTGGGACCTCTTTGCAGCAACAACAAACTTCCCTGCAGCATCGAAAATGGCCCTTTGCACCATATCATTATAATTCTTGGCCACAGGAAACTCCAGCCAGCACAACAGCGTCGTGAGAAATCCTCCTAGGTAGAGAAGCCACAGAAACCATGCTGGAAGCCTTGAAGATGCTGGCTGTACTGCCACATCCCTCCAGGCAGAGGTCCCACCTGTCAAGGCCTGGATCGGCATTGGCTCATCGTCAACCCAGTGCACCCACTCACCCAACCTCTGCAGTGCATTCTGGATCTGTCTGAGGTGCTCGGTGCCGGATCGTCAAATTCCAGCCTAGTTGAGCGCACCCTACCTACCAGGTAGGGCGTGGTCCAGGTCAACCCGAGCTTTGGTTGAGAATTCGGAAGTACGAATATAGTACCCACATTCCACCTGGGAACTGCCTCTGTGCCGCAGCGGCAGCCTTAATCATGTTCTTTCTTCTGCCATATAATGACCGCCCTGTTATTTGTAAAAGCATATTTGTGAGAAGCAGCAGTCACGTCCCATACATACTTTATGTACTCGTGAGAGCTCACAGTCAAGGCTTCCTCCTTTCCCCATGAAACTACTCGAACCATCAGGTCGAGGGGACTGGTCGTCCCTCTGCCAATAATCATCCGATTCGGCATGTACCCTGTACTATCATGTATGGAGGCCTGGTATGCAGACGTCACATACCTGGTACATGTATTTCAGTTGGTTATTCCAGTCGTTGTGGTTGCCATAGATAACTGTGGACAACATCTGGAGCGATGTATAGAATCACTACACCATGCCGTTCGATTGTGGGTTATGGCCTAGCATAGTTCTCGAACTCCCGATCCATCTGAAAAGATACGGGCTGGAGTGGAGCTCCCCATCTGAACTCAAACTCCATGAAGAAAAAATCAGTTACCGTCTGGGCCCAATGACCTGGCATTGCTTAGGCCTCTGCCCAATGGATAAAACAGAAGGCCTACCATTATGTGAAGACGAGATCAGTATGTGACGACTGCCACTCTTCGAGATCAAGCCTATCTCCATCACATGGTCACCACTGGTGCAGTGTCCATTGGCTGATGCCAGACGATAGGTCGCGGCTTCCGCACACTACTTGGGCAGGCTCCACACCACGTCTCCACGTCTTTCGTCATCCAACATCAATACATCTGCACCTTTATACTTCAGAAAGTCTCGCTGACTCTTTGTCCTCCGAGAGACATATATTTGAGTCTATATACAAGTACATATTCATGTCTAGGTCTGTCGTAATACCAGCCATGCATGCAAGCAGATAATTTGTGGAACTAATTATGCATATACATGATTTGTAGTTCTATTGTCAACATATATTTGCGAGGAATTATGATTTTGTACTATATAGGTATTCATGCTCACGAAACATTCCATATCGTGCAGTAACCTCTTGTCATACATTTGTTTTTTTAAATATTCACATTGCATGAATCATGACATTAAACTATGTTGACCTGTGCAATGAAATACACAAAAAAATGGGCTTGCAGGTATGTGTTTCAGTCCAAATGTCCTATTGCTTACCCATTTCACGCGAAACGCAATATGGTCACCAAGATGGCCACCAAACGGACCTTGTGGAACGAAATTATGAGCTGTGAACATCAATATTCAATAGTAGACACTCTAGCATGTCCAGAGATAGTAAAATTGTAAAATAGAAGTATATATCAGACGGGTGTATGACGACCAGATCCGTCCGCCTAGTTGACAGTGATCTCACACATCCGTTGATATGGCTTCAGACTTTGTGGTAAAAAAACAATTGGGACCGAATGAAAAAAATGGCAACAAGCTTTTTTATGTCCCAAAGACTATTCAAAACATGTTCAATACATTTGCCAAGATTCTATATGAAATTATGACAACATTAAATTTTTTTAACATAACCCGATATACTAATATTTATTATGCAATATATATATATATTTATTTTTTTTTACTTTCATCAATTTTTTTTAGTTTTTATTCGCCAGAAATTTGTCTTGCCTGGCGTTCATAAGCATCTAACCTCATACTTAGTGCATTCTTTATCTTGTATTTTCAATCTGGTAAACAAACAACCCAACGCTAAATTGTGCCAACAATAGATTCATAATTTATATTTGCAAATTTAAAGCTATAATCACTTTTAGAATTGACAAAATGTATTCATTCTGCGGTAGCTTTATTTTGTCTATAGAATGAGAAATCGTACACATTTGGGTATGAAAATGTGTACTAAGTGCCTAAATTGAGTTGCCAAATCAAGATTCAAATTCGGTCCAGTCAATCTCGCATCAATTGTTTCTCAAAGCGGCCCGCCTTGCGGGCGAGTTCTAAACACAGTCTCATGACGTCATTGGTATTTGTCTGGAAACTGGCAACCAGCAATGTAAACAGTCCAGTCATTCTCTATCCACTGTTTTCATGCATAATTATCGGCAAGGTTATAAGTATCTGTTGTCGAACTGTGCATATTTCCAATATATTCCCGACTATCTCGAGATGAACTTTCAAGTTTGCGTGACAAACAAGAATGCTAAATTTGGCTGATCTTAAAATTGATTCCAACTGTAATATCGCAACAACAGGCAACAGCAAATACATGAAACTTTACAATATTGAGCGTCATTATGCCATCTAGAACCAACAATGTTCAGTATCTTGTGTGAACTCCCCTGGCTGCTTGTAGCGCCATCACACGGCGGGGCATACACTCAGACAGGGCCCTCAAGGTGTTCAGGGGTATATTGACCCATGCTTCCATCACAGCCTGCCGCAAGTCATTCACACTGGTTGGTTGTTGAACCAGGTTATTGATCCGACGGGTTACTTCAGCCCATAGGTTTTCTATGGGGTTCATATCTGGTGAACACGCTAGCCATGGAAAGTGCTCAACCTCCTGATCCTGAAGGAAAGTGGCCACTGTACGAGCACTGTGTGCAGGAGCATTGTCTTCCTGATTCACAAAATTGTCCTGGAAGGCCCCTCGAGCGAATAGGATGCGTATGTACTGGTTTTGATCCAGATTGGCGACCAGGATCACAAGGTCACTTTTTCCACCTGCGTGGAAAGCTCCCCATATGATTATCCCACCGCCTCCAGCCTGCACCCTGGGTAGTTTTTAGGCTTCATGATAAAGTTCTTCAACTCGTCTGCGAACTCAGATACGTCCATCATGGCGGTACATCTCAAATCTCGCCTCGTCACTAAATATGATATGATTCCAGTGATGTGGTCCCAAATGGCGGTGATCCCTGGCCCACTGCAGACGTCGCTCGTGATGTATTTGACTCAGCAGGGGTTTCCTTAGTGGTCTCCTGGCACAGTACCCAGCTGGAACCAATCGGCTGTTCACTAGTGTTCTGGATACGCGTACACCTATGGCGTTCTGCAACTGTACTCTCAAGGCCCTGGCTGGCATGGTACGGCCACCATTACACAGGCGAATCAACAATCGGTCTTGTCTTATTGTTGTCTTTATAGGACGTCCTGGGCGAGATCTAGGAGTACGCACACCTGTCTGGGCGTTCCTCTCCAGGATCTTGCTGACGTCCCCCTTTGTGATGTTGTTTTGCCTCGCTATCTCAGTCTGTTTTAGCCCGTTATGTCGCAGGGCAACCACTGCTGCACTTCATTGATGCAACATTATTTCAGGAAACTATGTTTAACATTTCGTAGCTCCAAGTCAAGGAGATCCTGGGATATGCACATAAATTTGACCAGCCCACATAATTTATAGCAGAACAAAAATCACCCCATATCGCAGTGGTCAGTTATTTCGTCACCCCATGTGCACTCCCGTGGTGTCAATTTGCACGAAAATCGCCTGATCGGCAGGTCACATGCTTGGCTGAACATGGGATCATGTAACAACGTCATGCTATTATCAATTTGAATCTATGACATACTATTTCATGAGTTTACCCACCCAACCGATATATTCCATATTAAATGTCAACCCTGTATTGTAAAATGTCGTATTTTTCGTTTGTTAATGGCATCATCAAAATCTAGCTGTATTCGTGGTAAGAGATTGAACAGTAGATCAACTTATTAGCCTTTTGGTTTGTGATTGGGTACTTGTGTACTTGTCATACACCTATTTCACGGGGTTTGTTTCGGATTTCTAAATTGTTTTGATAAGTTGTTGGGCAGTTGTACACTAATTCCATCTGGTGTACAGTAGAAACAACTATAATTACACACTGTCTGCCCCTGATGACGCCAGTGTGGCTTCAGATGTGAATGTTTGGTCGGGCTTTGGTTCTAATCTGAAAGTTTTTGATATTAGGTTTTTTTTAATAAAAATTATACATTGATACATACACTGCTCATTCGGCACATACGCATCGAAACATGTTTGTAATCGGGTCGACTTGTAGATAATAAAAATGCACTGATTAACCACATCACCTGAATTATTATTCATCTCTTTGTTGAATAGACAAGTACATGTTGCTGGCCGATTTCTATTACTCTGGATTTAGTTCTATTCCTATTCTACCATAGTAATGGTGTGCCAAAAATGACTCACATCTTTGCGATTGCAGTTTATGGAAGGGCAACATATATTAGTAATGATCGATCGAGCTGTCATCACGAACTGTGGTCCGAGTCGAGTACCCGAGACTTGTGTATCGCACAACCTGCCAGTATCATAGCCCTACATGTTACGTAATTCAAGACGTATTTGGTTATTTGGAATATACAGTCCAATAACATCTACGGAATCATCTCCCAGAAAATCGCCATTACGTTTCAACTTGTCCGTTTCTCATCACGTTCCCAGATAAAGTGCCACTCGATCAAAATGTTGCTCGATGTGCACGGCTCCAAAACTTCGCGGTATTCTTTCTGATTCAGGCCTTCTCCACTCATACTCAAGTGAGGTAGACTCAAGTAAGGCTCAAGGAGCATTGGAGTGTGAGTTTAAGGTCAACCTCAATTTTCTGAGGTATTGCTCACACTCAGTTGGATTTAGCACTTTTGGTATTCACAGAGGTTACTCAATTGTTGCTCACAGGAGGGAACCTTCAGTGCAGCAGATATGTTGAATAATTGTTGATTTGGTAAAAGCACCAAAATTGGTACAATTCAGACCGAATAGATATTGAAATGGTCATTATAATTCTCCTAATGTATTATGTTTATCACATCAAGACCCCATGATATTTCCCGAAAATAACATTATATACAACGATAATAACCTACATGTACTTGAATGCAAGATGGCCGACAAAATATAGTGTCTACCCATTTCCCGGGTCCGAGATGATATATGTATTGATTTCAAAATTTGTAATCATTTTTCAAAAATGCTGATTCCTTAGGAATTACTATTTTTAATATCGTAATCATTAACACTCTAATATTGTAGAGTTCAAAACTGTGTAAAATACGTAATTGTATATTTTCAAAAATATGAAGTTGAAAGGTACCTGTAGCATAGAAACGTAGCGCTAACAATAATTCTATTTCTGTAAGAATTGGATATCTACGCCAATTATGTGGTTCTCCAGCTGTAGATACTGGCATCAATAGCCTCTGAAAGGTGTCCTTTGTCATCTTGTACCGTATCCAGAACTGCTCGTCGCTGACCTTATCGAAGTCAAAATTGAACTCTCTTAAGTGACTACCATTATACATTTCGAAATATGCATATTTGCAAGTCTCTGATCGCCTGTCGACCATGATTGTACACACACTACCAAAGTGAGGAAGGCTCAAGGCAGGTGTACCTTCTCAAGCTTTACTCAAATTCGTGCACTCAGTTAAGTATGAGTTAAGGCTTTGAATGCTTGGAGGATGAGGTCGACCTTCCACTCACTGGGGCCAACCTTACACTCTCGAATATGAGGTGAGGATGGTGAGACTCAATGAGTGCAAGTGTGAGTGAGCTTTCAGAATACAGGCCTCAGTGTCTACTTTTGAACGGCTGGTATGGTATAAACTGTGCGTTGTCCATTCGGATCTGCACGTCTTGTATGCATTCATTGTGACAATTATCTCACATGAATATTATGCAAATGAGGGAGTGAGGAAGTAAGTACCTGAAAAACAAGATCATGCGCAAATGGCTGTGGAAAGTTTGTTGTCGCCTCTATCAGGAGGCGACATACTCAAATACGATTAAAACGACCCATACATAGATGCGTTGGTCCGGTCCTGCAATAGTACCGCAACATTTGTTTTAAAAATTTTAGTGTGTACAAGCAGATCGATGGAGGCAATCACTAAAAAATATAGTCCAGTTTTGTGAATTGTTCATGCATGACAAGCGCGAAATATTGCGAGTATTTCGAAAGATTTGACCGATCAGACAGCGGCTCCCCTGGAATTCCCGGACTCCGTGGGGATGCCTTGTTGATATTATTATGACATGAGCACTGTTCCGACAGATGTCATTTTGAACGAAGACGTATTGCCGACCATTCAAATTGTGATAATGGTCGACGGAAAAAAGTTTGTCAAAAAATATTTGTGCACATAACGGATTTCCTCTTATCCACCAGTATACTTGTGATCATTGTAGTAATTTTAGCGACTGTTACTCCCGTCCCTCCCGCGCACTACACATTTCCACAACAAACATTCATTCTACATGACTTACATACAGGACAAGTACACACTATACGATCACAAGCATAAACTCCATGTAGTCATGGTTACATACACAGGTCAAACCACGCACCTGCGGCCCCGCTAGCTCAGTACACTCGGCCCCGTTTACTCGACCTTGACCTTCACATGCACTGACTTCTAAACATAGAACTTGACACACATACTCCATACATCACGTGCACACATACAGGCATTCCAAGTATTGACACGAGCCGGGGAAACCCACTTTCCCGGTGACATCAGCGCATTGCACCACACATTCAACCTATCACAACACCGCTTACACTTGGCGGGAAATTACACAGCCACATGGTCCCTCGGCCCCAGTCTACTGCGCAGAAGTGAAGTGTAAATCCCAGTGGCAGGACGTATATACAAAAGTTCCTGTGAGACTGTCGATATTAATATATATAATCTATCGGATATATGTGCAAGTTGTATAAAGGACTATATTAGGAATATAGAATATAGACTGGGATATCACCCGACGTAGGTGAGAGTGCGACCCTGATTGTGCGTGATTGATCATCAGTCTTTATCACCACAATAAACAGTTAAATTGAAACTGCCGGCTTATTGTATCACACGACGACCCAGTTAAACCGGCTTGATATCGGCCGTGAACGATATTCGTCACATTGGCGCCGTTCGACCAGGATCTGAGCTAGTCTCGGATTATCGACCCAGACCTGACCGGCATTGATGGCATTGGCCCCGGGAGCCTCCCGCGGTGAGCCACTCGACCCTACGGATGATGAAGTGACGATCAATCCGAATTCGGCCTTCCGACCTTCCGGCCCTCGCTCAGTCGCCATGAGCGATACAGTTCCACTGTCGCAGGAGCAACAACCGTCCGGCCTTTTCGACTCCATTGGCGACCATTCGTCCCTGAGATCGTTTTCGCCGCCTACCGACCTGGTGCAGGAGTTCCTAGACGAAGACCCGCTCGACCCGTCACATACAGTAAGTGACATTCTGCGTGCGCACGCTAGAGCGTACTCGGCCACGCCGGCTAGAGCGACCCAGAAAAGTGACTTTGCCGACAGAAACTATACGCGCTCACGTCAAAGAGCGAGCGTAGATTGTGATATCGACCCAGAACAATTAGCAGTGGACGTTCGGCCGGTAACCATAGACACGTCAATGGTTACGCACCCACCAAGTAACTCTCGGATACGACAGTGGGTTTGTCAGTCTGACAATGTTCCGGAATCGACCCCGCCGAACGCTTATTCGGCCAATCGACCCCTGGCGCCGTCCATGACGCCGAGACAACACGGCCCCGCGCCAGAAATGTACTCACGCATACCGACCGAGCCTACGGTGGTAGAGTACACACGACCCAGCCAGACGGGTGCGACATCCGAAGACATCCTGATGACGACCGCTACCCGGATCGCGACGCCGCTACGACAACAACGACCCAGCGACACAATGGCGGAACCTCGCGCCACCATGCGACAAGCGCGACCCCGACAAGCACCCTCGACATCAAGTCGCCGACCCTGCGACCCCGACACGCCGACTTCCGACACACGCGCTCCCGCGCCGACCACGCACCGACCATCGCCGACTACCGGAGAACAACCGCGCTTCGATCCGTCGCAAGATCAAGTTGTGTCTGCTCCGGCAGAAAGTGTTGTGCAAATGATCGGACCTCCGATCTCACAATCAGTCGGAAACACCAACGGATATGGTGTACCGCCAGTCGGATACCCTGGCGCAACAAGCGGTGTTCCAAATGGAGTAGCTGTCGGATACTATTCACCGCATGTCGGCTACGCGAACCCACCGCCTGGATATGGTGGCGTTCCCAGCGTGATCGCTGACACCGGCTATCATGGTGCACAACCCGGATTAGTGTACCATGGTGTATGCCCGGATGGATCGGTATACCGATATCCACCACCGGCTGTAGTCCCACCCTCAGTCGGGATACCATGGGTGACGCCTCCATACAGTCAACCGGCCCCCGCTGCACAAGCACCACACGACCCCAGCCACACGACGGCACCACCCGCCGCATCGCTCGCCGTCTCCGCGACGACAGCACCGACCGCCCCCGCTAACGCGACCCCGATCGGCCCAGATACGACGGCTCCGGCGACTTCGGCTGTTCCGACTCCGACGGCCACTACAGCGACTACACCAGTTGCGGTGAGTGTTGACACGCCCACGCCACAGAGACTCACGTCTGAGCCCCAAACGTTGGCTACGGCTAAAATGGCTCAATGGCGTGCGACCTTTAAGGAGGGCAATCTCACTCAATACGTTCGGAGTTTCGAACAATTCACTGCGGCCTTTACTTACTCCGACCTCAACAAGACGACGACCTTCCGGAGCACGCTACGCGGCCGCGCTGAAGCGCTAGCTCTAAATATCCCGGTCGCAACTCCCTGGGGAGAGTTCCGTCGCCAACTCCTAGAGGGCTGGGAACCCGAGCCCCGTCGACAGTCCAAACGGGACGATTTCCCGTTCCTCAAGCGGGAACGAAAAGAGGACGCGGAACACTACATGGAGCGACTCCAGGCCCTGGCGGAGCAAGTGTTCGATGACGTTACGCCAACGTCGCGGCAACGAACTGTAATTGCGCAATTCGTGAACGGCCAACCCGACCCCATTGCCGATAAACTGTGTGCCCTCACTTTTAACAGTTACAGTGAGGCACTTACGGCCGTTCTCAAGGTAGAGAGTCGTCAACAGAGGACAGCCAGAGATCGACAGCGAGGCACACGACGTGCTGACATTTCCGCAAACGGATATGCGGAAGACGACCCTGTCAATGAGGAACTGTCCTGTGCCATGGGACAAGTCACT
This sequence comes from Terebella lapidaria, assembly GCA_949152475.1. NCBI lineage: Eukaryota > Metazoa > Annelida > Polychaeta > Terebellida > Terebellidae > Terebella > Terebella lapidaria. The sequence continues at coordinate 79,867,964 of OX424555.1, forward strand.
CAGGGGGAAACACTAACCCCAGAGCAAATTGCGGCCTACTACGACCCCGCGGACAGTGACACTACCGGCCTACAAGGTTGCGACGAACACTCAGTGCCAACCAGCTCACGCGAGTGGGTGGCTGAAGCCTTCCAGTGCGTCCTTAGTGACGAGAATGGACTGTGCGAGGAAACGGCTATCTTCTCTGTCCTACGAACAACGGCCCCGATGAAAGGTGATCGACCCCCGCAACCCGGACGACCCATGGTTTGCTTCTTTTGCAAGAAGCCCGGCCATCGCTGGATGCGGTGCTTTCGGCTTAAGGATGTGCTAGTACGTAACGGCATGAAACCGCTAGCATTTCGGCCCAATGGTCCCGGTACTGACAGAAGGACAGCTCAAGTGTTGTCAGTACCTAACCAAACCGGTAACCAAACTAAACCGGCCCCACCAACACCTCCGACCCCGTCGTCAAACCAGTAGGGGAAGGTGCTGAGGAGCAAGGACCTTCCAGACAACAGGACAACGTTCCCCGCTCCACATCTGCGGTTGTCACGACTACTGTACCGGTAACGACACCAATAACGACCCCGCAGCCGGCCCAGCCCACACCTCAGCTCCTTGGAGGGGTGTGTACAAAATGTCAAGCTCCGACCCCGAAACCGGCCTCTTTTCATGAAGGGGTGTCCGCACCGCGACCGCAACGGCCACCGCATGGAAACCGTCGTCCTGAAGGAGTGTTGCCCCCAACCGACCCAGAAACAAGTTCCGGGAAACCTCTAGTTCGTCGGATAACCGTTGTTCCGGCCAAGACAAGGGCAGACCTCCTAGACAGTGATTCAATAATGTCTCCGGTCTTGCGGTTGCCCCGCCTTATTTCGGCACGCCAAGTTGTTCGAGTCCGTGCTTTGGACACCACACTTGATGGACAAAAGTGGTTATCGGACTATACGACCCAGGACATTGTCGCGGCACAGCAAGCCGACCCCAGTGTCGGGAGAGTGCGACAATGGGTACTAGCTGGCACAAAACCAGACTCGAGAGAAGTTGCACGCCACGGGGAGGAGGTAAAGACACTTGTTTCTCGCTGGAACCTCCTGGTGCTACAAGACAGAGTACTGGTACGAAACACAAGACCCGACCCCGCTGGACGACGTGTGGTACAGACCGTGCTCCCCGTAGCACTCAGGACACAAGTTCTGCACCAACTACACGACCTCAAGATTGTCGGACATCTCGGCATACAGCGTACCATCGAGAGAGTCAGGCGCCGATTCTACTGGCCCGGCTTGGCGCTGGACGTCGCCCGCTGGTGTGCCCGCTGCCCGCAATGTGTGACCCGCAAGGGTAAACCGGCCCCAAAAAGATCGCCCCTGACACAGCTACCGACAGGAGCGCCGTTCGACAGAATAGCGATGGACATCCTCGACACCCACAAGGTCACGGGAAGAGGCTATCGGTATGTACTAGTCGTGTCGGACTACTTTACGAAGTACACTGACGCTTTTCCGCTACGGCGACATACGGCCAAAAATGTTGCCGACACCCTGGTGAATCGGTGGATAGTCTACCACGGTGTCCCCAAAGCGGTCCATAGCGATCAAGGTACTGAGTTTGAGTCGTCCCTGTTCCGGCATGTTGTGCGTCTACTGGGCGCTAAGAAGATTCGTACGACCCCATACCGACCCCAGAGCGACGGCCAGGTTGAGCGATTCAACAGGACATTGCTCAACATGCTGAGTGCGTTCGTCAGCGATCGTGCAAACGATTGGGACTTGCACTTGCCATATGTGTTAATGGCCTATCGAACCTCAGTACACTCGTCCACGGGATGCACCCCGCATCTGATGGTGTATGGACACGAGTGTAACTTGCCAGTCGACCTCATGTTTCCGACCTACGACCCTGAGCCTCTACCTCCGTGTGGTCCGGAGTATGTGGAGTATTTGCGGCAAGCCATCAGAACGGCCCACGGTTTCGCCCAAGACCATCTCGAGAAAGCGGCAATTCGGCAAAAGTTGGGTTATGACGCCCACGCGAAACCACGACCCCAGTTTCAACCAGGCGAACTGGTCCGGTATTATTATCTGCCACTCACGCAGAATAATAAGTTCGCTCGGCCCTGGACTGGTCCCTGGAGGATCATCGACCGTGTAACCGAGGTGGATTACCGAATCGCCCTGGTTTCCAACCCTCGGAACACTCGTGTTGTTCATCTGGATGTGCTCAAGCCATACGAAGGTGACAACCAAGCGGCCCACATCTACTCCGACCCTGTACGACCCACGTCGTCGTCAAGCAAGTCCGACCCAGAACAGTCACCCGACCCCATGGGACTTCTCAAGGAGTTCTATTACCCTTGGGAGGTAACAGTCCAAGATCGGCATACTGATTCAGACCAAACAGCAGAGTCTGATTCGCAAACGACCCAGGATCGTCAATCGCGATCTCCGACTTCATCCGGCTCAAGTCGACATCGGCAACGGAAAAGATCACACAGATCAAGTTCCGACACTCCAAAACCGGCACGCAAGACACGCAGGCAAAAGCCTGTGGTATCTTCCGACCCCGAGACAAGCGAGGCTACGCCCCCGCCTGCACGACCAAATCGACCCAGACGCAACGCACGCAGACCGGCCCGCTACAGATAACCCCGGCCTTGTTATCTGATTGATACCATTGATGATGAATTATGCATGTCTAATGGACTATGATATCGTGTCTTTCCCAATAATAATATATTATATTACAATAACAATATATGCATTTAACATGTACAAGATGTCAGTGAGGCAAACTGGTTATATACACACTAGATATGATATTATAATTATGATGCTGGTGAAAAATTGGTTGCATTATGATATGTGTTTCGACCCCGTATAACATGTACCATTGATCAAGGCGTATGTTACGCAATGACTAAGATTATCATGTAAAGCTTCAATCCATGTGTCAGCCGAAGAGGATAATAACCAGTCACACCGTGAGTAAGGCCACTTAGTTGTCGAAGAGGTGATAGTGTGATTCGTTCTGGAGTATGCGTCGACAGAGCCTCTACTCACTCCATGTAATATTCGGAGGAACGGCCCAGTGGTACGTGAACCAGTCACTACATAGCTATCATGCCAAGATGCGGCCTGTCATCAAATCCATCACCCAAAATATTCAAAGCGCCGCGGTGTGACCGACCCAGTTCATTGCAATTTCGACCCCTACAATATTTGCGGCCCCGTCGTCTTGTGAACTGGCTGAAAATGAATGGAACGATGTCCGCCCCTGTGAGCGATTGATATTCATATCTCAGCCTTTAATAACTGTGTGTCGTCTGCAAAACAGCAATTCGACCCCGCTAGTCTACTGTGCGCTAACTCTGAAAGAAAAGGAACGATAGACTGTATAGGTCACAAGGTTCGCACGAGCGCAGGTAGACCCTGTAGCTGTTCACAGCACCTCCATGAACTCCCCTTAATAATTACAATAGTGAGTCGTCGGGCAAAAAGAGCCCAGTAATCTGAACAGTCGACTAGTACAAAAAGACAATGATTCGGCACGAGTTATCCAGGGGACGGCAGCTGGACATACGGAAATCTGGACAGTGTGAGGACACCCCTACTGTCGTAATGGACTGACCCAAGAGGTCAGAGAAGGATCGCCCCGCGTTTCCTTGACGACGGCCCCGCCTTGCTGTGTGTACGCTTGGAACAATGATACATAGCGTAAAGACGTTTTCTATACATATAGAGAGCGCCCCCCGGCCCAGTTCTAAGAATTGAGATGCTGTCAGCATCTTTGTGTACGGCATTGAAGATTAGCGGCAATCAGGTCACTTGTGCCTGAGACTTTGGAGGAGAAGGACTATTGTCAGAAGTTTCGGCTATTGAGATACAGACTATTGTTATAGAAACTGTGCTAATCGAACAATATTTATCGGCCTATAGACTGTGATATCATTGAAATCCTGGTCACAAGACTTTGGAGTTAATTCGGCTTGTATCATCGGCATTTGAACTAGGCTGGTTTTGAAGAAATCCAGACTTTGTTACAGCCAGCCTAGTCAGTACTTGGGAAGTACTTCGGCTTAATTTCGGCCCGTCAGCATGGCTGACAAACCCGGAGACGACCGGGAAAATAGCGACCCAGGTGACAATCGGCCCCGCACAGTTAAGTTGGACGGCGATAACATCACCGTCCAAGTGATCGACACCGGGGATGAATCGGATCATCCTATAGTCGTCCCCGACAACGAAGTTTCGTCCGGCCCCGACTCGCAGCCTGAACAGCGCGATCCAGTCACGCTCAGTGACACGGCAAGCGGATCAGAAAAGGGAGCGCGACCCAAAACGGCCCGGAGCAAGCTGGCGCAACGAGGAGAGCGCCATACACCGAGCCCGACTCCGGATGATATCTTCAATATCGACCCCGAACGCTTCCGCCGACTCGAGGAGGGCGGAAGTATCGTCCAGCGTGCGATTGAGGCACGACAAGCGGCCCAAGAAGCTCAACGAGTCGCCACCGCGAGCCGCCAACCCGACCCAGCAAATCAGGTGATCGCCCCGATCGCTCCGGCCCCGACTTCACCCGCTTCCGGTTCAGCGGTAGCACGACCTGCGGCCTCCCGTTCTCCAAACAAGAGAACTTATACTTCTTTCAAGAAGAAGCATGGAGCGGGAGCCCGATCGACCTCCAGCAGTTCGTCACGCTCCAGCGGCGGATCTGCTATTACGGCCCCGACCTCGACTTTCCGTCGGCAAGTGGCGGAATTAATGGAATTGGTGCCACCTCCCGTGACACCCTACGGAACTCGGCCCATAGACTGGAACAAGGTTCCACTCAGTAAGCGAAATCGGAGCGCTGGATACGGCCACATCCATAACTTCGATGAGCAGTCGACCCTGTCGGAGGGAAACCTCCTCACATTGGCCCCGCTACAGCGTGGAGACGGTCGATTCGAGTGCCCCTTCTGCATCGGCGAAGAGGAGGGAGCAGGAGAACGACAGTGGTCCTCCGTGCCACGACGCGGACCTTTTCGGACGGCCCAGAGTCTTGATGCGCACGTGCTAGCGTATCATTTTCCGTTCCTGCGCTACTTCGTGTGTCCGGCCCGCGACGGCTTCCGGACATTGGCCCAGGAGGAGATGTTCCGGCATCTGTCTCAAGCGACCCCGCAGCACGTGACGTCGTTCCCCTTCTACCAGGAAGGACGACTATCGGCATCCGGCCCCATGCTCGTCAGGTTCGCGCTACGCTGCAGAGTCGACATGCAGCCGAACCCGAATTATCGACCCCCAAGAGTTCCGGCCAACATCCCGATCTTCAGGAGGGATGTCAACACCGTCCTGACGTTCGGCATCTGGCACATGGCGCCAGAGCTCTTTGAGCAGTATCCGCCCAACTCGGCCCCGGAAGTGCAACAGGTACTCCGTCGACTGGAGTACAATCGTGCTTCGACCCCGGCAGACGAGATTCGGCTTACCCGCATGGTCAGTGACATCGAGACCATGAACACGCGGGTTCGAATTCGACGACCCAGTACGATCTTCTTCGTTCGGCCCATAAACTACCAGACGACATCAGTGAGCACGGCGGAGGAGGTCCCGACAACGACCACCGGTGTTTCGGCCTCGGCGGTCGTCACGACGGCTTCGTTCGCGACAGTGGTGTCGCCAGCGACAACTCGACCGGTCACCACAGTGACATCTTCGACCCCGTCTAGAGCTCGGCCGTCGGATATCATACCCCGGCGGATGGTTGTGGAACGACCCACGGCCTCTAACGTCACGGACTACCGAGTCCGTGAGGGATTGGTCCCTCCACCTGAGGAGTATCCGCCACTCCCAAGTCGACCCCTGAATACCACACCGGTATCGTCATCAACCGGCAAGGAGACTCCCGAGCCGAAGAGTCCAGTTGAGGATCGGCCACCTCCACTCAGGGAGATTGCACCCGGATCTCCTGTACGTGCGACCCCGACACCGTTTTCGACCCCGGAATCTTCACCGGAGCCTTCACGACGGATGGTGGAACCCGTCCCGCTCCCGCCGTACCTCACGGAGGAAGTGGAACCTCTGCGTTCCGTTCCGACACGCGGCACCGATCGAGACCGGCCCCGACTCCAAGTGGACGACCCAGAGCAGCTCGAGTCACTCCACAGAGACCTCGACGAGCGTCTGCCGCTTCATGGATCCGGCGAGTTCGCGGCCGATTTCCAGTTCCTGCGGCAACACGGCAGACGTTTGGCGACCCGCTCGCTTCCCGGCCTGCAGGCACTACCCGGCCAGAATCCCGACCTCACAGACTTCCTACGGGATGAGGACGCCCAGCGGCTCCCGAACTACCTCGGATTTCACGAGGACTTTTGAACGGCTCGTCTCGAACAGGCCGCCCATAATGCCGACCCCTTGCTCCTGCCGTCAGAACCGGAGGAGCACCTTCCGACCCTGTCACTCGCCCGCGCTGATGATCTAGCGCACCAGTACTTGCGACTAATTCGTCGGGAGTACCTGTCGGCCCTGGATCACCACATCAGGCAGGCAGAATATAACGGCCTGTCTGTCGGCTTTGGGATGGGTGCTCTGCACGAGCGCCACCAGCCCACGTTCCCGGACGCCCTGTCCGAAGAAAATCTACGGCTTCGAGTCCGTGTGACTCAGTTGGAGGACCAAGTCGCCCACCAACGACAGGAAATCACTCGGCTTCGAGCGACTTCGACCCCGACGCCATCGGAGGCACAAGCTCCGTCGACCCCGACCACACCGACCATCCCGGGGGAGTTGTTGGCCACGATCGTGTCCATCCTGCCCAGACTACCCCCGGACGAACAGCTACAGCTGATGCGGCAGGCATCGCCAGCGGCCCCGCCTCCTCCCGCCAGCAGGCGTGAACGGGAGGACAAGTGAAACTCGTCCCTGAACTGCTCGGCCCCTTGAACGCGGCCCCACCGAGTGACCAAACAATTCTGGTCACGGCACGTATATATTGTAAATAGTTGTACATATACATTTAATATCCTAGTCATGGCTTTTTGTTTTTATACATGTGATTTAGTTAAATTTAATCTTCATTTTATTTCAGTTTAATAGACTCTTAAAGTTATAGTTCCGTTTCACTTTGAAACGTCGAGGAGTTTTGTTTATCATTCCATATCATACATTCCATTCATTGTTGTGCATGTATTTGTATATGTATCATCGTAGAGACTGCTGACGGACTGACTGCTGACGTTTATTTTGACAGTTAGGAATTTTTATTGTATGAAGTGTTTTCTCATTTCGCGCGGCGTGTGTGTGTGAGTGTTTTTGGGTTTGACCTTTAGGACTTTTTAGCTTTTTATTGTTTAGTTTTTGGCGACGGTAGGGTCCGGGGAGGGTAATCCCGAGGGCGTAGGATTAATGAAGGGGTGTTATGTAGTAATTTTAGCGACTGTTACTCCCGTCCCTCCCGCGCACTACACATTTCCACAACAAACATTCATTCTACATGACTTACATACAGGACAAGTACACACTATACGATCACAAGCATAAACTCCATGTAGTCATGGTTACATACACAGGTCAAACCACGCACCTGCGGCCCCGCTAGCTCAGTACACTCGGCCCCGTTTACTCGACCTTGACCTTCACATGCACTGACTTCTAAACATAGAACTTGACACACATACTCCATACATCACGTGCACACATACAGGCATTCCAAGTATTGACACGAGCCGGGGAAACCCACTTTCCCGGTGACATCAGCGCATTGCACCACACATTCAACCTATCACAACACCGCTTACACTTGGCGGGAAATTACACAGCCACATGGTCCCTCGGCCCCAGTCTACTGCGCAGAAGTGAAGTGTAAATCCCAGTGGCAGGACGTATATACAAAAGTTCCTGTGAGACTGTCGATATTAATATATATAATCTATCGGATATATGTGCAAGTTGTATAAAGGACTATATTAGGAATATAGAATATAGACTGGGATATCACCCGACGTAGGTGAGAGTGCGACCCTGATTGTGCGTGATTGATCATCAGTCTTTATCACCACAATAAACAGTTAAATTGAAACTGCCGGCTTATTGTATCACACGACGACCCAGTTAAACCGGCTTGATATCGGCCGTGAACGATATTCGTCACATCATGAAGGTTTGAACATGATGGAATGGGCATAAAGGCATTTGCATAAAGGCATATGAATCTCTTTAAATCTACACAATCTTCATGGAATTATATAGGTATGACAGGCAAAGGGGGACGAGTGGTAAAACCACCGCTGTCTCTGTATCGGTTTTCTATTCGCTACTGGTGACAGGGTGCACAATGCTTTGCGGAAATATATTTCATAGCGATTTTTCCCGTTCGATGCAGTTTGACGAAATGTTTCACCCAAATAATGTTGTTGTACAAGTGGAATACTATACGTATAGAAGTGAATAACGGAGCCCAAGCGTACAAGTTAAGTTGATGTAGTCTATCGACGAGCTATCGTGCATCTATAGGGGTTTCGAATTGATCTGGGTCTGGAAAGGGTCTGGATATTGTTCCATTTTGAGTCGGGAAAGTCCCTGATCTTGCTATTCACAGAACAGTGAAAACAATGTGACTATAATTACATTATGTATGTCTACGGGCATGCAGACTCAAATAAACTTCACATTCCCCACATTGGAATCGAGTTGTGTACTGCTAAGAGGCGTCATATGTCTTTTACTACATTTCCTGACGCTTACTCGCTCATTACTCTCAACAATGCTCAACCATTGTGATCAGATGTTCGTGAAATTGGTCCGTAACCGTGTTACAGTGTAAGATCAGGGGCCCGTTTCACTGAGATCATCAAGAGCTCGTTAGCAGCAAAATTCTCGTTAAATGAAAGAATCCTCGTTAATAACGAGGGTTTATCAATCACTAAGATTTCCATCGTTAAAAATGCTCGTTGTATCCATCGTTAACAATATGTTGTCATAGTTTGGTAAAAACTTCAATGAGCACTTTATATAACGAGCTCGCTATCTTAGTGAAACGGACCCCAGGTCACAAACGTTACTTTATAGATATGGACAGATACAAAGTTGGCACAATCTAAATTACTTCAGAACACAAAGGTATTAGAATATGAATGTGGAGCTCCACATGGTTAGGTATTACTGTAGATTGAAATATATGTAGGTCATGTAGAGTGTGTGTACTTTACCAGAAGAACAGTAACTTCGTATTAACCATCGCTTAGTACGCCTCATCCACGATAAGCAATATTAATCATGTCAAGGGGAGTGCCATAAATGTCATTTGCTTTTCTCTACATGGCACTCTCAAACAGAATGGGAAAGCTTCGAATTCTATGTCAAATGTTTGAACAAACATTATGTGGATAACACTTATTCAACTACCTATCCCCCCGGGCCTATAGCACTTACGATATATTGACAAATATTCTACAGAAGTAAGTAATAATATTAACTATGAAGAAAGAACACATAATATAATAAAAATTGAGGGTCTTCAAGGGCTGTCATCGCCTAGGAAGTTTCATTTTCAGACAAACCATACTGTCGTACGTTTATTTAGTCAATAACTCCGTAAGTTTTGATCAAACTTTTATGTCATCTTTATAGTCCATTAGTTCATGTCACGTTATAACGATTATAATTAGCAACTTAGTTCTTTGCGATGTGTGCAATTTTTCTGAGTTGAGATTTTCGTACACCTGAGTACACCTGAGGAATGTCAGATCGTTAATTTGCTTGATTTGAGTCCCAATCACTGTAATGCACATCATGTAATCCGCCCCTAACAGTTGGGAAGAATCCCATTTGGTGGCATATATGCCTAAGCTGCGACCGCTGCAGCGAGGGGGACATTATGTATGCGGCATTCTTTTACCGATGGATATCATGATAATAGTAAGGTGGATTATCTCATATCGCCCCACTTTCCTGAAAGTTTCACACCGATACATGCGAAATACTGGAACCTCTACCTCGTTATCTATCAACGATGTTAAAATGTCTGTATTCACTGCGTATTCGAACAAATTGTAACTTTATTGCCATAGACTTCATTGAACAGAGTTGTAGCAGCGATGTTCAAAATTGGGGGCAATATGGTGTGTATATGGCGAAGATATAAATAGAAACATGAATCAGTAGTATAACTCATGATTTCACCATTGTCACTCCACGATACTCGACAGATGCTCCCGTTCAACAACCCACTTTACCGATTTCGCCTGGTGTTTAGGTTGGACAATGGGTTTGGTTTAAGTTATGAGAGTAACTCCTGTTATGCAGCATATTGAAAATGTATTTAGGATTTTCTGCAGCACCCACAGCTTACGTGTATTGCAATCCAACCATATTATTTTTGACCTTACATAATCATCTGGGCACCGGATTGAATTGGCACTCCACACGAGACATCTAGCAAAAATCGTGATATTTCACAGAGAATACGTCGAATAACGAGACATTTATGGTGGAGAAGTGTATCACGATGACCCACTTGAGACAAAATTCCCACCGTCCATTAGTACCACGTCGTCCTCTACCATTCTGGCATTAATCGTACTGAGATTAAGAACTGCTGTTCGTTAGTGTCTGGTAAATACCATATACCGTTACAACAGTGAGTGGTGTACAATGTACTCCTGTTGTGGGGAAACTAACGTGCGAAAAGTACTGTGCTACGATGTGTGTTCTATTGAGAGCGCTGTGAAAAAAAGTATTTGTGATGTCAATTACATCATCATTTATGAGAGATAATCATCTTGAAGTCCAGTGGATCATTGTCACATGGGATTCGTCTAGGGATTGGCCAATTGGGTCTCGAAAGCCATTGCTCCCCGTGAATCAACGAGGTCTCTGGATGTATAGTTTATGTTCCCTTCTAGTCTAGACCTACTGGAGGTCCAGGAGTCCACTGAATATTTGTTATTTATATCTTCTAGTTTTATATTATAGAAATTGACCCACTCAATTCTCAGTGGTCTAGTGACCCATTGTTACAAGTTCCATATTACATATATTTATTGGCCAATTGGTTCACACAAGTCATTGATAAACTTACCAACAATGTATATAAATGGTTTACTCGACAACTGAGCCACTTTTCTGTTGGTGAACGTTGAACGAGTCACTGTTGGCGGATGTTAAATCTGTCACGGGGGACACTATCAGCTGAGTAGCCTTTTGTCTTGTGCTTGGGTACTTATGTACCCGTTACTTGTCATTCACCTACTCCATGAGTTTCGTTTTCGGTTTCAATTTGTAAACATTTCAATAATAATAATAACTGGAAGAATCGGTTCGCCGACGACCGCTTGGGTGTAAGTATCAATCTATTACCACCAATACATTCAAATTTTCATGATTTATTCCCCAGTCCCCCCCCCCCCGCGGAGGCTACTCTGCGACCTCAGGTACTCCCACGCTCGACCAAAAAAAATCGCGAAAAAAGGGGGTGTTTTTCATTCTTGAAGAAAGGGAAAAAGGATCGCGATATGGGGGGTCAAATTTGAAATAAATTCGCGATATGGTGTACTAACTACGTTGGTGATTTCATCGGTAATTGTCAAGTAAGGCCTAAAAAATTAATTTTCTGTTTCTTGCTCCGCCCGCCTGTGTTCAAAAGCAGCCTCCCGGATTTTTTTATTTGCGATTCTCAAATAAAAAGTCTTCCCGCCCCTATTTTGAGGATAGTGAATGATCGAGAAACCGAATCACAGCATGCAACTTAGGCATATATTTAACTTACCTCCTCGTTTTCACTCTCGGCCAAATGAGACAAAGACGCTACCAGTTTTCAAAAACAGTTATTCTATGTGGTTACGTGTAGGTAATAATACATATACAAATGTGATCAAGAATTGATTTACTATGTTCCTCGTGTTATAGTTCAAAGGACATATTAACTCATAGAACCGTTCTCAACAATTACTCATCATTGAAATATATTATCAACTGACGGTTTTTGATCATAATACTACTAGTACACAGAATCATCCTGTCTGTGTTGACTGCTATAATGATGGCACACCAGTAGTGCCAAGGTGCCCGACCAAGAGGTTTCAAGCCCAAATAAATCAAGCCTCTAGAAATGAACTCATTAAAGTTATGTGCTACACATGATTTCAATTCAAAAGCCTTGATTTATTTGGGCTTGAATGCGTCAGTGCGCAAGTGTTTTTATAATCAATCAATAAATCAAATTTATTTTCATATGTGTGGAATGTCGTCCCACCAAAAACAAAAAAGTGCCTCCCTACGTAATTTTCTCTTGAGCTGAGGACGGGTTTTTTTTGCAAAGTAAAAAATGTAAAATAAAAAATAAAAAGTCCCTCCCTACCCAGTTTTGAAAAAATAGGAGGACGAGGAACAGAAAATTATTTTTTTAGGCCTAATATTTAATCTCTTGCTGATATTTTTGCGAGTATAGTACATAGTTTTCTATTTCACTACTTGTATATGGTGGGAAATGGTCTGATGGGCAACGAACTCTGTCTGGTGAGAAACTCATGTACTAGGCCTGCTTGTATCAAATATGTGGTGGCAACTTTTTGATACAATGAATATGGGATAAAGATATGTGTGGGTTGGATCACTTCCTGATGTCAGTACTTGTCTGTTGTCGTAATAAGGAGGTTTAACTTAAATAATATCTTTGATATAGGGGTGCTTTTTTCCTTGGAAAATCCTTCGAGAAGGGGTAAAATTGAAAGTCATTTTCGAGCATGGGAGTACCTGAGATTATGGAGTAGCCTCCCCGGGATCATCCCAGTTGCCCAAAATATAATTCAGACAAAATATCATTTACTGCCATAGTGTTCCATCGATATCAGTAATGGAAGTTCCGGACCTTACTATTTTTATTCCATGCTGTAACATTCATGAGAACCAAAATATTCATTAACTTATTATTTCTTACCAAATACTTTCCAGAAGCTTGTCACATAAATAGATTAAGAAACCTCGCTCAATCCCCCAACATTATACAGTAGCTACAGCCACAAAATCTCTACTGGGCAGAATCTTGATCTTGTTAGGGCCAACAATGAATGTTTCTTGTCTTAGCTGTTTTCATTTAATATTGTGGTCAATAGTAGACTTAACTAGTAAAAATTATAATTTCTTCGGTTACAGCCATGAAAACCCAACTGGACAGAACCTTTACCTTTGTTGAGCCTAATAACAAATGTTTCTTGTCTTAACTACTGTATTTTTAATGTGGTCAATAATAGACTTAACTATTAAAACCAAGGTTAACTTATTCGGTTACAGCTATGAAATCTCTACTGCACAAAACCTTCACCTTGTTCAGCTCATTAATAAATAGAAGTTGTGGTCAATAATAGACTCAACAAATAAAACTAATAAAAAATAACTTAACCGGTAATATTATTTTGTTTCACCACAAAAAAAACATCAGTTCTCTATTCTGGACAAGAATCCTGTGCCGTTTGTTTTTATGGCACAGTTATTGGAGTGATCACATATGTCACATATCACGTAAGTGGATATTTTAATGGTCGTAATAACATTATTTATTTTATCAGTTTTTGTGTTACTCATCCTATCGAGCATGTGCGATTTCATCATCATTTATTGAAAACTCCCACGTGTAGAACGTTCACAAACCACGTGTGTTAAACAAGCCAGTTGAGATGAAATGTGTCACCAATCGACTAATTTGGTTGTTATGGCAATCAAACTCAATTGGTGTTGACATGTCCCTCTGAACAAAATTATCGGAATCAGTTAATATTTGTGATCTGCAGAGCGTTCATGTCACAAAATTCTAAATTCTCAGGTTCTGAACAGCGGCCTTGAGGTGGCTGAGTGGTTTGGTGATCGATACAGACAATACTCAAGAAAACAACAAACACCGTACTAATATTTCAATATTTTAATAAATTCAACACATAAATTACACAGATAATTTCTGATACATAGAACACAAACACAGGACGGCACAAAAACAAGACAAATTGGTATGAATTACTGTAATATACTGGTAGTGTCCAAAACTGGACTTATTTGCTCAAAATATGGCAAGCAACAATTTTCACAGCTTGGATTTACATTGTCCCAAGTTTCACAATGAAAAGGATAACCACTGCAATAAGTAAGTCCCACGAAGTCGAAGACGTTTCCCACGTGGTACGACGCCTGAGCAGACGTCCAGTGAACGGCACCACGTCGCAGTCCCACGACGCTTGTAACTAGCCTACATGTACGAGGTCCTACGACGCCTCGCGGGGACGCCGACGCCACCAGACTCCCAGCGCGTCACGTGAATGACGTAACCCCCTTGTATCGACGTGTTAGGTGACAACCCCAGCCTTGAATACGATCCGGGTCCACCCTAGGAACTAAATTAGAAATACCCGTAAACCTACGATAATGGTTATACATAATTATGACAGCACGACACCGCCAACTGTCGGCGATACCACGCATTTGTCTACACACACGGCTAAAAACTACGCTAAAACTACCAGACCCCACTGACGGTACTCACGGTGTGCACTCCACGGCAGATTCACAGTTGTCCGACAAATACCAATTACTTCACATCACCGAATGATGTCCCGTTGGCTCCACGAGCACACAAATTGAAGTATTAAACACGGGGCATCGCACCCCAAAAGTAGATGTCTCTCAGACAATAACTGTCGGCCCTCGTGTGTCTCCTGCAGTGGTTTGAACCCCGTATCTCTAACACCCCGTGACTTTATAGAACGACAGTGGTCTGCATAGTACACTACTCGACGCTACCATGAGCAGTAAAATTCTAGTTTCAACCGTGTGTGCAAGCAAACCGCTCCCAGTTGCGCATCGCTGTCGACACGTGGCGAGTACCGAGAGTCATGGTCACACTCCGTTGACGCTCTACTGGTCAACAAGTCGCTGGACCAGAGTTCTGCCGCCACCGCCTTGAATAAAAAGACAATTGTGTTATGCAAACCCTCACCATGTTCCTACAAATATAAAATACTAAATATTTAATGAAATTCCCCAAACAGGTGTAACCTACCCCAACCCCAGTGATTTGATAAAGATACACACGACATTTGAACATTTAACAAATGTATACAAAATTCAAGATCTACTCGACCATTTAAGTACAATGTTTGGGCAATACAAATTTATACAAAATACGTAACGGAAATATGTGACAGTTCATAAGAAAATCTCTACCGCGGCGGCGGACGAAGTCAAATCCTTAGTTTCCGCCGAATAAATATTTTGGGGATACAATACTAATAATAATGATCGGTTCTTCTTTCGCGTTTTATCAAACGTCACACACATTCTCAATTTGGTTTTCTGAGAGTGGTATCTGGTCACCAAATCGTTCTCAGAGAGGTCTCTTAAATCCATTCACAACATGTTTAACTCCGCTATGCCGAGTGCCAACGGAGCTTCAGCGATACCGTGTCGTCTAGAAATATATTTCAACAAGAATGTATTTTCGGTTTTATTATTTGCGCCTTTTTCCAAAATGACGGCCATTTTAGAGGAAAAAGTGGCCAATTTTGGACTTTGGCGGCTTTTTTCTCAAAAACTGATTAGTTTTTAGATTTTTGTTTTAAGATTTCCTTTATCTACCTTTGTGACGTGTATAAATTTCGTTGCCTTCGAATCGCCGGTCTCCATGTGGCCGTCTTTTTTTATTTTTCGATGGGTCGAAAAAAAATGTTGTTGCCCCAAATCAAGGCAGTATTAATTTTTAAGCCATTTGCATAAAAAAAAATGAAATAAATTAATTTTGGTACTTTTTTCCTTCATAATGGGAACTGCCACAACTGTACGCATAGAATGCTTGAAGATATAGCTTAGATATTGCCACTTTCAAATGGGAAGTTATATATGATGATTCGTGTGGTGACCCTGGATTTGGCCTTCGATGACCTTGAAAGGTCAAAACGGTCACTTTTTCTCAAAAATTCGGATCAAATTGGAATTTCAACATTAGGCCTACTACTACTAGCGGTATTTTAACTTTCTTTTTTTAGAGATGGGAAATCATTCTACCATAGAAATAGAGAGGCTCTCTATTTCTATGATTTTACGTGATATCCGAGCCACGGGACACTGCCAAGAGAAAATATCCCTACAATTACCGCACATGCAACCCGACGTGGCAGTGACCCGCACTGGCGATGACTGTTGGTTCAAATTGAGCGACTGAGCGCTCTCATGTAACCACTCAGCCATCTAGCTTAATCATTATAGGTTCATACATACGTACATACATGTACATGATTACGTAGCTACGCTTCTTTCTAAATAATATTAGCAGACATCGTTTCACGAATCGCGAAGGTTTCTTCACGTGATCCCAACATGAACCGTGTTGTTTGCTCGAATTACTGGACTATTTCTGTGTTAGACTGATGATTCTAGTGTCATTTTCTGTATTACCACACTCGCGTGTGACGCACCAGAACTAAATGGAAGTCTACTAGTCTGGATTTCTGTGAGATATTATGTCTCACGCTACCCAAATTCACACATATTCAGCCAATGTATATTTTTAGGTTACCGGACCTATGGTCCGATAACCTATTGGCATGGCGTTGCGTCCGTCGTCCGTCGTCGTCGTCGTCGTCGTCGTCGTCGTCGTCGCCCACAATTTTATCTTTTTTGTTTACGGGCGAATTCTTCTGAAATTTTGCACAAAAATACTTAAAAATAATTCAAGAAGGAGGTATTTTTTAGTTTTTTGATTTTCGCATTTTTTTCAAAATGGCAGCCGTTTTCGGCGAAAAATGCCTGATTTTGGACTTTGGTGGCCATTTTCTCAAAATCTGTTCAGTAACTTTTTTTCTTTTTGATACATAACACTCCTCATATGTACTCCTATGATGTCTATAAATTTCGTTGCGCTTGAATCGCTCGAAGTGGGCCATTTTGCCCCAAACTCGGCCCAAATGGGACTTTTCCATGTTAAATTCTCCTATGCTTTATAATGGGACACATTATGCCTAATATCTCACTTAATATTGAGATTAGAGACTAGGCATCAATTGTGGACATATAGGAAATGATATATGCTGAATATTCTCGTGACCTTGAATTTGACCTCTGACCTCAATTTCAAGGCCAGAGCACAAAATGGCTGATATCTAGCTTATTATCGACTCTACAGCTTAGGAATCAATTGTGGACATATAGGAAATGATATATGCTGAATATTCTGATGACCTTGAATTTGACCTTTGACCCCATTTTCAAGGTCATAGGACAAAATGGCTAATATCTCGCTTGTTATCGACTTTACAGCTTAGGAATCAGTTATTAACATATAGGAAATGATATATGCAGATTATTGTCATGACCTTGAATTTGACCCTTGACCTCATTTTCAAGGTCACAGGACAAAATGGCTAATATCTCACTTATTATCGACTCTACAGCTTAGGAATCAATTGTGGACATATAGGAAATGATATATGCTGAATATTCTGATGACCTTGAATTTGACCTTTGACGGCATTTTCAAGGTCATAGGACAAAATGGCTAATATCTCGCTTGTTATCGACTTTACAGCTTGGGAATCAGTTATGAACATATAGGAAATGATATATTCAGATTATTGTCATGACCTTGAATTTGACCTTTGACCTCATTTTCAAGGTCACAGGACAAAATGGCTAATATCTCACTTATTATCGATTTTACAGCTTAGGAATCAATTGTGGACATGTAGGAAATGATATATGCTGAATATTCTCGGACCTTGAATTTGACCTCGGACCTCATTTTCAAAGTCCAAGGACAAACTGGCTCATATCTTGCTCCTCTATTGACTGTTTGGCTTGGGAATCAATTATGGACATGATATAGAAAATGATATACACTGAATATTTTGATGACCTTGAATTTGACCTTTGCCCCTTCATTTTCAAGGCCACAGCACAAAATTGCTAATATCTCGCTGATTATTGAATTTAAAGCTTAGCAATCAACTGTGGACATGATATATGCTTAATGTTATATATGCTGAATATTCTCTTGACCTTCAATTCAACCAGTGACCTGGCTAACATCTAAAATATTAAACATTGTCCGGTAACCCATCTTTGGCCCTTGGCCTAATTTTGAAGATATCTATGACAGTATAGTGCCTCAGCTAGATTCTGTAATCCAGTGATCATGAAGAGAGAACACGAATAGGAATCAGAAAGCTATTATTCTGGATAGAATTACGTTTCTACTTTTAAAAATGTCAACTGAACGAACCCATGATATATCCATAGTGTTCTAGAATTTGCCAGAGGCCAATGAACAAGTACCAACCCCGAGAGACACGTCTGTATCCCATTCTTTTCATATATTTAAAAATTCATGCTAATCGATATGTAGATCATGAAAGTGTATTTATCAGCCCGAAATGAACATTTCATTTCTTTGGACGAATACCATCAAATACAGATGTTGCTGGCCTAGTCCTATTACGTAACATTTATGAAGACCAATTATTGTCCACATTTTCCAAAATAGAGTTTAACTATTGATTCACATCTTGGGATTTACAATTTACGGGAGAGGCAAAATGTGCAATTAAATGAACGGTTGTATAAGCTGTCACATACATAAACGTGATTTACTACTAATATATGGACATTAGCTTATTTAACTAGAACGTAATGTATGGTGTCCAAAGCATGAGTGCTGATGTATGATGGTATGTAAGTATAATTAATGAGTGAGCTGGTCTACTACCTGAAGGTTTAAACAAAAAGATGTTTCTCAATTACCTACTCGTTTTTTCTTGCATTTTGGCAAAAAAAAAAATAACATGACGCTTGCCAAGCTAATTTATACCCCAACCTTAATTCTATGCTACACAATTAATAATTCTATGATCTACAAATAACGCACATATCTTTTCATGGTCATAAGCACAAGGGGTCAAAACGAATATTTCAAAATTAGAGTTTAGTGTGCACCAAATTTTGTGTTGTCCATTCCTCACAAGGTTTGTGTTAATATACATTAAAGTCAAAAATTAAATTGTAAACGTAAATGATTTATTTACTCGAAAAACTACTAAGAACAACCCAATGATTATGAATACATATAGGTCCCAAATATTTGCCATTGCAGAAATATCTTGAACAGTACATTTTAATGAGGACCAAACAAAAGAGATCTGTGAATGAACAAGGGGCCAATACTCAAGTACAACGTTTTCTGAGCGAACAAAACCGAGTCCGTTATCTAACCTCAAAGTCCAGTGTCACACAAAATCGAGAAACTTGTATGGAACTTCGGGTATACTATATATAGCCAATATTAGGTGAAATGAAGTGTTGCGGAAAGAGTGAACATTTCCTGCCCCACATGTAGCACCCATCATGTTCCAAAAACAGATGATAAAATGCAAACAGATCTCGTTGCATGCAAGTAGCCGATTTGATATACCTATCAACCAGATCATGATGACGTCCATAAAATCTCTTGAAAGCAGTTTAGAGATTAGCCAGAGGAAGTCCTCATATATGCAGCTGGTTCCAGCATATGTTGAGACAAACACATCATATGCTGGCGACATATCAGTGTTGAAGCTTAGAAAAGATAACAAAATGAAGCTGTTGTAGTGTGAAACCATCGTGAAAATGATTTTACGGCACGGATATAGCATGGGAAAGTTGAAGCGCTTCGCATTTGCCAGTGTGGCTGTGACAAAGCTAAAGTTCCAAGCTCCGCATTTGTTAAGACACGAAACACGCAGTCAGTGCTTTTGGACACAAATACTTAGGAATATGTGATTTCTCGCACAAATCTCATTAAACTAGTGAAATTTTGTGTACACCTATCTACATTTAATGCTAACTGAGCATATTGTATATTAAAGTAGCCGCTACATCGCTGTATGCCCTGGCCTCGGTTCTTCTATTCGACTAGCATCGAGCATTATTCATGGATTTTTGGGGAGTTTTAATTGAAAATGTTTTAAAATCTGTTGTGATGTCCCATTTGAGGCATATTGCATAAGAAAGAAAATGTCGATAAGCCTGGATCAGCATTGATCTCAGACTAGGTTCTGTTATTATTAGTTCACGTAGGCCTACATAGGCCTGAGGTAGACTGATCTCAACTCATAACCAATCAATATTCTATTCTAATCCCAACCCTAGATCTATTTCTTTCAGAATCGCCGTGCAGGGATACAACTGCAAATCCAAGGGTGTATGGTCGTTTTTGCCTTCCAGTAGAATTTTAACGTACCGTAAACGCATGTGAACGAATTGTTTACATCTGCGCTAACATAAACAAAGACACGAATTTACCTATATTGTCGTTATTTGCAACCCGAAAGAATCAAACTGAATATTTGAGGTTCCATCACTATAATATATCATACATGTACGAGTTTCAAGTGACATGGCGGTGTAATTTTCTATATTTTCAGCTATTTTTGTTAAATTTTGCATTACTGCATGGGAACCATTCTTTTAAAAATTCTTTTTAAAATCCGATTTCAATGTCAAATGTAGACAAATTCTTATAAACGAGTACCTGATTGGCAGTGTTTGTAGATGTATGTGTGACCTAGTCACCATGCGCCAGTGGTAGCAACATATAGGTGATTGTCTATGGACCCTCGTGGTTTCAGGCCATAAAACAACTGTAAAGCGGGTAATAATTGTAAAGGGGTAATAACAAGTTGTAATATGGTTAAACGTTACTTCGTATGTGCAGATACAACGCTGACGGAATCTATGTCAGAAATTACTGGTAAAGAATTAAGAATGTTGGTCATTACCTACAAGAATTATTGGGAATCGAAATTATTTACTGACACACGAAGGCCATGTACATTTCTTTACCAGAAAACACTGACTCGTGACTCTTACAATTCATCCACGATAAGCCAGTATATCTAGGAAGCGAGAAACTGGAACTACTTGCAGGGTCCTCTTCAACGATACAAATCACTCTTCAGACGAGTTTAGCATCAATTAATATTGAAGAGCTTGCGAACGAGTGACAGACTGAGATGCTCTTCACTTCACTCTCCACGCCACCCTCAAACATGTCAAACAAGAATATATGGCTTCAAATTTGACGTCTATTGTCAAATTTGACGTCTATCGTCTATTGTCATTTGTGAATAACATCTGTGAAACTTTACATGTTATATTTTCCCGGGTCTATACTATATTGGCAGTCATATAACTATAACATATAGGTGAATATGTCTATAACATTTCTATAACATATTGGTGAATTTCCTAGCACTCCATATTCACGATGAATAGATAGCAGAGTTTCTTGGTATTATAATTGCCATTGAATAATCTCAAGTTTGGTGATTATTTGGATGCCATATATCGCACGAAAATTGCAATTAAGGATTCTACAGACTGTAAACTGTCAACTGAATGATATGATAAACGTGATACTTCCAATTTTTCCATGGTCAGTCTAACTTTTCTGACCATCACTACTCTTGTGTCGCCAGTAAATCGTGTGTTTGTTTCGCAACTTATGGCTATTCCGGAGGTGGTTGGTGATATTAAAACCAAGTTACTAAGACTTATAGCTGCGTTTAAGAAATTATATGGACGTCATCACGATCTGATTGAGACGTACACAAGATTGGTAGCAAGTATACAGCAGTACTTGTTTACATATTAAATTTAACGGGTCCCACACGTGGAACAGAGAAACGTGCACTTTTCTCAGAACACCTAGTTTCACCTCCTTGTAGTCATACCAAAGTTAGGGATAATGTAATGTATATGCCCTTGCATGACAGGAAGTGATTAAAATTGCAATTTTCATTGGGGAAATATTATTTTCATATCCTTTTCAACATTTCAACGTAATGTCAAAACTCACAGTCGTAGTGATATTACTTGAAGGAATACAAACTCCAAGGAAAACATCGGAACATAGCGTTTTTCAAATTTTGTTCAAGCAATGAAAGCACAATAAATTGGACCTAAATCCAAAAGTCAATAACTGGTGTGACCCCCACATGCTTGAATACAACCTTGACGACAACTGCGCATGTTCCAAATGAGATGGCTGAGGGCCTGTTGCCCAAACCCCACCGTTCTTACTGTAGAGCCTCCACAAGGCCTATCTTGTTAAATAGAAGGTTTGGTCGTCCTCGAACAGGTCTGCCAAGTTAAACCTGTGAATATTCTATAGGATTCAGGTAAGGGGAACATGCAGGAACGACCATAATATCTGCCATTTTCTGCTCGAGCCACTCACTAACAATATGAGTCCAATGAATTGGGGCATTATCGTCCATGAAAATGAAATTGAAACCAATTATTCCAACATATGGTTGAACTACATGTAGAATGATATCATCTCTGTGAATTTTGGCTATCACTACTCTTCTGTGAAACACCACAAGGTCCGTGCGACTATCAACGCTTATTTCTGCGCAGACCATTATGGATTCTCCACCAAATCAGTCATATTCCACAATTTGAAACAGCTTGGAATTTTCTTTACGTGATCTCCATACCCTAAAATGTCTGTCATTGGTGGACACACAAATTCTGGACTCATCTGAGAACGTACATTGACCCAATTGACGATGCTCCAAATGACATGATCCTGGACGATCTGAGGACAGGCCGCGTAGGGCCTGTGGGGAAGCCGGGGGTACAAAAGTTCGTCGTCAGACATCCAAGCCATCAGAATGAAGATGTTCATGCAAAGTTTGGTTACTTACACGAACGCTGGTGGCAGTGTGAAGAGAATTTGAAAGAGATATAGCAGTTTCAAGACAATGACGATTAGGTGCTAGCACCAAATACTGATCCTATTGTGGTGTGAGTACCATTGGATCACCCTGTGCGTGGCCTGACATCTTAATGCTCACATTTCTGGTATCTAATTAACATTCTGGATTCAACATTTTGGTTAACTTCAAGTTTGTTAGCCACCTCTCCTGACACCTGCCATCATGCAGTATCCAGATGGCCCTTGTTGCGTCAGTGGGTAGATTATGGTGTCTGACGCTAAAACTAACCAAAACAAGATGGCAAAAACAGAAAATAATCCCTAATAAACAATGTTGTGCCAACTCCAATTTATGTACACACACAAAAATGGACAAGATTTGGCCAGGTGAAAAAACTCAACGAATTGTTGCTCAAAAGGGCTCAGTTTGACTCACTGAAAACTGAGCATTCATATTGAAAAAATGGAATATGTTCCATTCAAAATTTCAGGCTTTATAGACAAATTCTTCACTTTGGCCAATTTTATCGAAATATTCCTAACTTTTTTTGAGTAGTGTATATGGTGCTTTATGAGTTCCATGAAGTTTTCTCAATTTTGCTTGACCATGGATTTGGAGATTGAATGATATATTCGGATTTGTTCCCTCGGGATACTTTATACTCAGGTATTGGTTCCATGTTCATTCATATCTGTATACATTAAATACATTTTTTAGGTTTTACTACAAAATTATGAATGTAGAGGTTATTGTGTATTGCATTCCAACCATATTATTTTTGACCATAAATCCTGGCCATTGAATTGCCACTCTACACTTTGACAACTAGCGCAAATGGTGATATTTCATAGAGAGAACACGATGAGTGACGAAACACTTATGTCAGATAATATTTATGTCAGATAATGACCATCTTGCATGTACATTTTCGCAACTGTACAGTTGAATTTCCATTTCCATTTGTGTCTCGTATCCTTGGTTAATGCACTAGCATTGTGCTTCCTAGGCATGGGTGGCAACACACATCCCAATAATCGATCTTATATAACTGAAATGTACTGATTACCCCCAATACATCAAATGAACGTTTTATCTCTGACGAAATATCATCAAATGAATTTGAGGCTGGCCTATTTCTTTCTATATTTGGTAATATGTGGTTCAGTTATAATCTAGGTATGGTGAGAATGAGTTTAAATATCGATCCACATCTTGGCGATTATAATTCATGGAAGTTGCAAAATGTGCTAGTATTGATCGATTGTATAAGCTGTCACAGCACCATACATGATCTAGCTACCGTTAAAACAACTTCGGAAATATGCAATATTTTTTTTAATTCAATTTTAGTTCAACGCATCTAATACAAGATAACAAAGCATGTGCACAATGATTTAGGCGATTATAATCCTTCCGAGTTGTCTTTCCATCCGTGTTAACACACATTTCATGCCAGTTTCGTATATAAACAATTTAAGTGTGTCCATCAAACTGTTGC
The DNA here is from genome assembly GCA_949152475.1 of Terebella lapidaria. NCBI lineage: Eukaryota > Metazoa > Annelida > Polychaeta > Terebellida > Terebellidae > Terebella > Terebella lapidaria. Next base: position 79,892,158 of record OX424555.1, read on the forward strand.
ACCAAAATTTACTTTTCAAAACAATATGGCATATCTATGTTCGAAAGCATTTGCTTTGGAATGGTTTCACATATCTCCAGGGCTCCTACTGTACTTGTTGTCAGGGCTTGGCCTTTAGAGGTTCATACTCGATTAATGTCATAGTAGCAAAGTGTCATAATACGGGTTTAAGCCCGTTGAGAGAAATATACTGTGGACTTTCAGTGGAAAGAATATATGTTTGCATTGAATTTTTTATACCGAGCCAGTATTACAATCGTCTTAGACATACCACGCTTTTTTTGACATGATGAATTTCCCCATAAATTTGTCAGAACATACCTTGGGCCAGTATCTAAAGACGCTTTTTGAATTTTTTTTATTGAATCGTTTTTGCCCATTTGGCGGCCATTTTTGACGAAAAATTCCCAATTTTGGACTTTGGAGGCCATTTTCTCAAAAACTGTCAGATCAGTTTTGAGATTTTTGTTTCAAAACATTCCTCTTATGTACCTTTATGACGTTTATAAGTTTCGTTGCCCTTGAATCGCCGGTCTGCGTGTGGCGGCCATTTTGATTTTTTGACGGGTCGGCGAAAAAAAATATTTTTGTCCTAAATCAAGTCACTATTCATTTTGAGCCATTTCCAGCAAAAAATGGGAGCTGTGCGGAGTAAACTCATAAAACACTTGAAGATAGAGCCTAATTATTGGCAAATTCAAATGGGAAATCATATATTGCGGTTTGAGTGATGACCTTGAATTTGACCTTCAATGACCTTGGAAGGTCAAAACGACCTTTTGTGTCGAAAAATCCAATTTTGGATTTTTGATGGCCATTTTCTCAAAAACTGTCTGATCAGTTTTGAGATTTTTGTTTTAAAACATTCCCCTCATGTACCTCTATGATGTGTATAAGTTTTGTTGCCCTTGAATCGCCGGTCTGCGTGTGGCAGGCATTTTGATTTTTTGACGGGTCGGCAACATTTTTTTTTGTCTAAAATCAAATCACTATTCGTTTTGAGCCATTTCCAGCAGAAAAAAAAAAAAAAAATTTTTTTCGGTCATTGAAATTTTTTTTCGGTCATTGAAAAATTTTTTGGACTTAGAAAATTTCATCAATTTTTCCTTCATAATGGGAGCTGTGCAGAGTAAACTCATAGAAGACTTCAAAATAGAGCCTAAGTATTGGCACATTTAAATGGGAAATCATATATTGCGGTTTGAGTGATGACCTTGAATTTGACCTTCAATGACCTTGGAAGGTCAAAAACGATGAATTTTGTCTTTGGTGGCCATTTTGTCTAAATCTATTCGGACAGTTTTTCTCAAAATCATGTATGAAATTATCTTTATGTACCTTTGTGATGTGTAATTTGATTTCGTATTATAGTCCATACAGATAATGTGTTTCCAGCAACATTTACGAACATGTTTTGACAATTAGAGTTCAAGATCAGTGTAACAAATTATATGTTGGAAAATCAATACTCTGCGTCTCTCATGATTGCCGGTAAGCTACAGCACCCTTGTTGCTATGTTTGTTTTGTTATTTTTTTTTTTTTTGGGGGGGGGGGGGCGTGTATTTTTTCTCTAGATGTGTTTGTTTATTGTCACTCTCGAGATATAGTTATATTGGTGTTAATAGGTGGATACCTACACCAAAACTCGTCGTCATATTACCAAATGTAAGCCACCTTGAAATGTGAATACAGAGGTTTTGATTATAGCTGCCATTACTAGACCTGATCAGTTCATTTTCATGACTACCACATTGTAATGTACTGTGAGTGCACTACCGAAATGTACTCTCTTTTGTTTCCGGCGATTCTGCACTTCTGCACTGTAAGTATAGGCTATGTCCATTTTGTGTACATTCATTCTAAAAAATATCACACCTAAATATTATGCAAATGATTAGCAATGGGGTAAGTATATCGTGCACAAGTAACTGTGGAAATTGGATTCACTACTGTAAATTTGATCCACAACCATGGCACATCGTAAGATCAGTTTACATATGTTACTTTGTATGAACAGTTACAAGGTTGTCAAAGTCTAAATTATGTCACAATTTACTAGTACGAATTATGTACGTGAAGCACCGCATACAGACTAACGTAAATGCACAAATTTATTGACACAATTAAAAGTAGGGCATGCGAAGTGTATGTACCTCACCAGTACTCACGCACGATAAGCCAATATTAATCATCACTGGGAATCGCAAAACTGTTGGACACTGCTTCCAAGGTCTGCTTCAAGGAGACAGATTACTCTTCAGATGAGTTTAGCGTCAATCAATATTGGACAGCCTGCAAACGAGTGACAGTAATGTCGTTCGCTTTTTTCTCTCCATGTCAGCCTAAAACAAAAATGATTGGTTTCGAAATTGATGTCAATGGATGAACAAATGTATGATGAAAACACACTAACTTGCATATTGTATTTTCCTCGATTTATATCACATAAAATCTATTCACAGATGTCACATGAAAATAGCTCACATTATTCACGATGAATGAGTAGCAATAAATAGTGAAGTAATAAGAAAGATCCTTGGTAGTATACTTCGTTGCAATTGCCTGAAATGGGTATGGTAATGGGAAATGAACATGGGACACATGTTTTAACAGTGATTGACATCGCGGCAGAAACAGAGTTAAATTGAAAACGTAATACTGATCATGAAGTAAGGAGTTCCATATACTACCAATAATCATGTGTCGTGTAGTCTTTCTGCAACACATTTTTCAAGCTATTGTTGAAGTTTAAAAACTGACGAGTTGCTCGCATCGATCATTCAACTCTATTGGCTGCATCATGTATATCGAACGATTTTCGACAGATGTACTTTCGTGATATATTAACAAGGTCTGTCAATACATCATGTACTCTACAGTGAAAGTTCCAAGTGCTTTTGCAATTGAACAATATATTATGTTCGTTTCTTCTTGTTCTAATATGATATTATTAATATCATATTAATCTAATATGAAATTAATAATAATATATACTCAAATATGTAGGTATATTAATGTATACCTTGTGCATGACCTGTCACTACATATTAACTCAAATGTGGTGTATTAAACTATCCTTTTTTAGGAATTCCTATCGAGCTGAATAACTGTCAACGTTTATTCCGCCTGAAGGGCATTATACAGTCGTGAATTGCGTGTATATGTATATATCCAGGTCAGTGCTGCAGCTCCCTATAGCTGTTCCGTAATATACAGTCAGCAAAGATTTATCGGTAAGCCGGTTTTGAGTGACATCTCCATTATCCCAGGATGACACCATTTTAGCTATGAGTTAGTGTGAACATGACGGCCGAGTGGACGATTTGAGTAGGTCACTGGAAGCACTCTTTATATAGAATTCTACATGTAGGTACATATCATTCACAGCTAGCCTCAGTTATCCCAGAAGATTTTGCTTCTTTCCAATGCCCATTTATACTGAGACATTTGGTTAATTCGTAATATGTAATTAGGCACCTGAATTAGAAATATAATCATGCGACCAAAATATATTGTAAAGTTCAACAGGATATAACATAACTTTTTTTAGGAGTACCTCATACATGTGATGTCACAAACTTTGTTGGGTATCCCATAAGCGTAGGTTGTCAAACTTTGGAAACAAAAACGAACAAAACGTACCAAAAGCTACAAAAATGCCCAATGCGTTTCAGTTTTTGTTCTTTCATTCGGCCCACAATCCACAAAAAAAAGTCCCTCTGAGTAGGCCGAATTACATAATGGCCGAACTCACAACAATCAACATAAGTAATCTAGATTAGAGAAATCTGGCTCTTCTAATATAGAGGATACGGAAGCGTGATATTTGCCATATGCAAACAAATTGACATGGTAATTTGATCGACCGATAACGATAACGTCACAAAGATACTATTATATGCATAGGTGACACAGTTGGGATATTAATACAAGTTATATCATTTGACTCACCGTGATTTGAGGCAAAATGATTATTCTAGCTGGAGTGAAATACCAAGTCAAACAATCAATAGATTTGTTTCTTTCATATGCATTTTCTTTCACAATATCGTGCGTTCCAGATAATCTCAGTTGTGCAGATTAAACCCAAACTATATAGTTTGTTATATGAACGCATTAAAATAATCATTTGACAGAGCACATCGTTTGTGTCTTGGTTTCAAAACGAACGCACGCCATGGATCATAAACTATAAAATAATTGCGTACCGTGCATGCGTGCTGAAACGATATCTATTGTTACATTTTTTAGAACATTGGACATCAATAACAATATCAATCGTAAGGTTCCACTCAAGTAGTTATGGGGTAATAGTCATGCAACCACTCAAAGTTTTTGGTTAATTGACGACTATCTTCCGTCTAATGGTGCCGATTATGTCCCCAGTTTACGCGTGACCCACGTCCTGGTCCTTGCTTCCACTAATTGCTCGACTTGGTAGTTGCCTCACTAACAGCCATGCGCACACCCATACTTTACTTTGATGTTTTGGCTAGGGGAGGATATGTCAACGTAGATGGCGGCGGAAATTGAAGTCTGATCTTTCAGTTAGCAACATCTAGGTTAGAACTATTTACCAGGTACAATATCCTACGGTGTCACTGTATCCAAATTGTATTGACGAACGATCGCCAAGATGTACTAGTCAACGTTCAACGTCCATTGATGTTACAATCAAGGCTGTGAAATTCCTTTAAGAATGAATTGAACTAATCAATAGTGATAAAATTTCGTCAATATTGGTGCCCCACGTCTTGTGGCTGACAAATCAATTAGATAAAAAAAAACGCGATTTTCATTTTGATGTCTAGGAGTAAAATAACTGCATTGGCAGGACGTGAACAGTTATCTAGGACGTGAACAAATTATCCATTTTACACCCAGAAGCGCACTGTCATCGAGACTGCCTAACGACTGAGTGAAGCAATTAAGTGTCCAAATCAAACTCGGGCGATATTGTCCATTTCAAAGACTGTGAATTCGATAACTCGCAATATGTATCACATCTATCCTTGCTCATCCAATTTTCATGCGCACGTTTAGTGTTTTCTATGCTTTCATCCCGATCGCTACACCTTTTTTTCTGGAAAATCCAAGAGCCCAAAGGAATATTGCTGAACCCCTTTGTATAACGTTACATCTTGCTTTGTTCAAACATTGGACCTGCCCATGTTCAGTTAAAGCTGAAAATATTTTCGCTTCTTGATGTATGCTAATTATAATTGTAGCACCATGACGTGTTGGGGCTACACGAGTAGTAAAACCACAGTTATGGTGCTCATATGCTGGTGAACTTATATGATATTCGGTGACATTCCAGTAAAGGAGGACTACCTCTTTATTGTGGGGTCGCCAAACTTTACATTGGTGCAGTATCTTTCCAACCACTGGCAGTTTGTTTCGGTGTTAGTCCTGGGGAAATTTACCACTGATGACACACATAACATGTATATATCAGGTTCCTATGGTGTACGACGGTGGCCATTTTTGGATCTGGTGTTCTCGCCTCAAAAAGTAGGGCGAGAACACGAAAACACGAAGCGAAAACGCGAAAGTACGAAGCGAAAAGACAAAACTACGAAACGAAAACTCAAAACTGAATCTCGCCTTTTCGCTTCGTGTTTTCGTCTTTTCGCTTCGTATTTTCGTGTTCTCGCCCATTTTTATAGGCGAAAACCTGAGATCACAAAATGGCCGCCGTCGTGTGCACAGAATGCTGTATATCTGACCTGACAAGTCGGCAATGATAATCCGCCAGACATGGCTGACTGATAATGAACAAATATCTGAAATGTCTTTATTGATTGAGATGCAACTATTAATAATAGCAATATTTGTGCTTTTGAGAGACTGAACTGATTGATATTATTTATATTATGTATGATTTTATAGGGTATTACACATTACATTTTAGTGTCCCTCCATCCATGATAAACGTCACGGGCCGCTAATCATTGATGTCAGGCCACTAAATATGTTTGACGCCCTATAAAGTCATGTATAATATAAATAAAATCCGTCTATCAGTACCACTGCAACACCCCTCACGAAGAGAGAAGACCACACATCTACATGCGTAGATGTGTAGGTATGGCGACCATAGAACGTGGTGATAGAAAATATGCCAAACTATTATTGTTGTAAATGGAGAAGACAAGCCGGATATGGCTTATTTCTCAACACGGACACATGTCAGAAATTAGCTTCGAGGTACACATGCCAATTCCCTCACTTGAACTGCCTTTCAGATCATGATTGCCATTTCGAATTTGGGCGAACTGTAATGTGATGAAAAGAGCCATATATTATTCGAGTTTCACATAAAAGCACTAATACGTCCTGTAAGGAGCGATAATGTATCAGACACCTTGATAGAGAGGCGACGGTCCTATCCTTTAATTCCACTCTAAACTTTCACACTGTGCTAGATTTGATGGTTTCGTGGTATCGAGTGATAACATAGCAGGCGAGACATGACTAGTAATTACACAATCAGCTGCACTGGGAACTGAAGACTTAAGGATATTACGAAATACTACAATATATCAACATTTGAATGCAGGTTCAATGCTCAAAATGATTTGTTATTATAATTGTGTCCGCATAAGGCCTATGTAAAATGAAATTAATTTGCAACTGTTTGGGTAATATGCATTGCTTAAACATTGTGTAAATAGTTACAATTTTGTAATTATATCTCTAAAATTGTGTGTGCATCAATCAAATCCCATTTTCCATATTTTGTTCTAAACCTGGCTAATCACTTATTTCATGTTCGAAAATTCTTCTCAAATGAGCGAATTATTTTCCCATATCTGTTGTCAATATATTGTTCTCATTTTAAAATTATATCTGAAATGAGACGAGGTGTGTGGTTGAAAACGAAGATGTATGCAGATGTTCTTTGCTTATCCTCCTAAAATGGGACACCTATCTACTACATTTTCGTGCGCATAAGAATCAGCAGATGTATGTGTGTATCGATCACAATCGTAATTATCGGGAAAATGAAGAAAATTCAAACGAACCGCGAGTGGGTTCGCCATTGCGGGATGCACTAATGATCGTTAGTGCATCCAGTCTCACCACAGTGATAAGTAATCTAGATTAGAGAAATCTGGCTTTTCTAATATAGAGGATACGGAAGTGTGATATTTGCCATATGCAAACAAATTGACATGATAATTTGATTTGCTACGTACAGTATCCTACGGTGTCACTGTATCCAAATTGTATTGACGAACGATCCCCAAGATGTACTAGTCAACGTTCAACGTCCCTTGATGTTACAATCAAGGCTGTGAAATTGATGTTACAATCAAGGCTGTGGAATGAATTGAACTAATCAATAGTGATAAAATTTCGTCAATATTGGTGCCCCACGTCTTGTGGCTGACAAATCAATTAGATAAAAAAGAGCGATTTTCATTTTGATGTGAACAATTATCTAGTACGTGAACAAATTATCCATTTTACACCCAAAAGCGCACTGTCATCGAGACTGCCTGAACGACTGAGTGAAGCAATTAAAAATCCACATCAAACTCTGGCGATACTGTCCATTTCAAAGACTGTGAATTCGATAACTCACAATATGTATCACATCTATCCTTGCTCATCCAATTTTCATGCACACGTTTACATGTATTGCTTTTTATGCTTTTATCCCCATCGCTACATCTTTTTTTCTGGAAAATCCTAGAGCCCAAAGGAATATTGCTGAACCCCTTTGTATAACGTTACATCTTGTTTTGTTCAAACATTGAACCCGTCCATTTTCAGTTAAAGCTGAAAATATTTTCGCTTCTTGATGTATGCTAATTATAATTGTAGCATCATGGCGTGTTGGTGCTACACGAGTAGTAAAACCACAGTTATGGTGCTCATATGCTGGTGAACTTATATGATATGATATTCGGTGACATTCCAGTAAAGGAGGACTACCTCTTTATTGTGGGGTCGCCAAACTTTACATTGGTGCAGTATCTTTCGAACCACTGGCAGTTTGTTTCGGTGTTAGTCCTGGGGAAATTCACCACTGATGACACACATAACATGTATATATCCGGTTCCTATGGTGTACGACGGTGGCCATTTCTGGATCTGGTGTTCTCGCCTCAAAAAGTAGGGCGAGAACACGAAAACACGAAGCGAAAACGCGAAAGTACGAAGCGAAAAGACAAAACTACGAAACGAAAACTCAAAACTGAATCTCGCCTTTTCGCTTCGTGTTTTCGTCATTTCGCTTCGTATTTTCGTGTTCTCGCCCATTTTTATAGGCGAAAACCTGAGATCACAAAATGGCCGCCGTCGTGTGCACAGAATGCTGTATATCTGACCTGACAAGTCGGCAATGATAATCCGCCAGACATGGCTGACTGATAATGAACAAATGTCTGAAATGTCTTTATTGATTGAGATGCAACTATTAATAATAGCAATATTTGTGCTTTTGAGAGAGACAGAACTGATTGATATTATTTACATTATGCATGATTTTATAGGGTCTTACACATTACATTTTAGTGTCCCTCCATCCATGATAAACGTCACGGGCCGCTAATCATTGATGTCAGGCTACTAAATATGTTTGACGCCCTATAAAGTCATGTATAATATAAATTATCTAATTTAAATCCGTCTATCAGTACCCCTGCAACACCCCTCACGAAGCGAGAAGACTACACATCTGTGTAGGTATGGCGAACCATTGATAACCAAAGAACGTGGTGATAGAAAATATGCCAAACTATTATTGTTGTAAATGGAGAAGACAAGCCGGATATGGCTTATTTCTCAACAAGGACATACGTCAGAAATTAGCTTCGAGGCACACATGCCAATTCCCTCACTTGAACTGCCTTTCAGATCATCATTGCCATTTCGAAATCGGGCGAACTGTAACGTGATGAAAAGAGCCATATATTATTCGAGTTTCACATAAAAGCACTAATACGTCCTGTAAGGAGCGATAATGTATCAGACACCTTGATAGAGAGGCGACGGTCCTATCCCTTAATTCCACTCTAAACTTTCACACTGTGCTAGATTTGATGGTTTCGTGGTATCGAGTGATAACATAGCAGGCGAGACATGACTAGAAATTACACAATCAGCTGCACTGGGAACTGAAGACCTAGGATATTACGAAATACTACAATATATCATTTGAATGCGGGTTCAATGCTCAAAATGATTTGTTATTATAATTGTGTCAGCATAATGCCTATGTAAAATGAAATTAAATTGCAACTGTTTTGGTAATATGCATTGCTTACATTGTCTAAATAGTTACAATTTTGTAATTATATCTCTAACCTTGATGATCTTCACGAGTTGATGATTACTTTCCAAAATTGTGTGTGCATCAATCAAGTCCTATTTTCCATATTTTGTTCTAAACCTGGCTAATCACTTATTTCATGTTGGAAAATTCTTCTCCAATGAGCGAATTATATTCCCATATCTGTTGTCAATATATTCTTCTCATTTTAAAATTATATCTGAAATGAGACAAGGTGTGTGGTTGAAAAAGAAAATGTATGCAGATGTTCTTTGATTATCCTCCTAAAACAAGACACCTATCTACTACATTTTCCATTATAATTGTAGTCGATCAATTTTGTAATCAGATCAGTTAATAGTCTTAGGAGGTTATTTTTGTAATAATAACCATTGGTACCAGTGCAAGAAAGTGAAATAGTTTACTAGTTGACACGTGAAACCGATCAGTAATTGCAATGGATGATACTGCAATCATGTTCATTAAAAGTATGGACGAATCGAGATTGACTCGATCTGATTTTGCTTGTTTACATTACAAGGAACTGAGTAGAAAAAAATGCTGAAAAATCTATAATTTGATGTCCAATGTATGTTGATATAAGATGGTGTAGGGGCCTACACCAGCTGGCCTTCAAACTGAAACCTTTCTGGGACATCTCCACATATAATTGAGGAAGTTGAGTTATCGCGATACAGACATAATGCATCCCCTATGTGAGTGGAGCATGCTAGGCTGATCACTATGAGTTTGTTTCACACCATCCTTCATCTCATTGTCCCATGCATTTCACCCCCTCCCCCTCGAACAAGCCTATACAATGCCCAAAGGAATCCATATTACACCATATGTCATCTAGATTGTAGCATGAACAAGGCTGTTTTGTTTTGTATGGTCAATTTTATTCGACCGAGTTCCACTGTCAAATTGTTGCCATAAATGATGTGCATGTATATGGATTGGTAATTCAGTGTCGTATGGCTCATGCAACACATGTATCTACAGTTGTTTCATAGTTCCTTCATATAGTTCAAAATAATTTCTTCAAGAATGAACCAATTCCGAGTGTAATTTTCTGCTTTAGTGGCTCATTCACCTCATGTGTCAGAGTGCTTTGACATATCATGTCTAGCCAAGTCGAGCAGTTAGTATCACGAAAAATCAGTTGATGCCTACAAAAATAACACCACATATAAATATTACAGGTACAATCCTAAACGGTTCATTTGGCTATCGAGTATGAATAGCATTCGATGAATAAACATGAACTAACAACATGCGAAATAACAAAAAAAAATTGATTAGGGCACAATTTTTGGACTAGTACATACTGTTATGTGGATGCACGATCAATTGACCAAAATATTTATCCTGTTGGATTGTGAGGTTAACAAACTAATATAAGTGGAGTGAGTGGCGCAGTGGATAAGGTGTCAGAATCGTAATCTAAAGATCGTTGGTTCGATTCTCGAGCTGGACTGCTGGGCTATTTCACTAGTGTCTTTAGGCAAGGGATTCGCCACTAATGTGTCTCTTCACACATGATTTAAATGGGTACCGGTTGATAGTGGGTGTTGTATAGAGCGTTTTGAGTACATAGCTCTATACATTAACTCTGACTGGGGTTGAAGTGTAAAGAGCCTTTGAAAGCGGATTAAGTTCGGCTGTAAAGAGCGCTATATCAAATGTGATAACTTTAACTTCAATATCAGTTAATAGTATACACATTTGACCCACTATGGCACGACACAAGATATTTATACTCGCTAGAGCAAAATACTAACTCAAGAACTATACAATCTCGCTAAAGCGAGTTTTTTCTTCCATATTATGCTTGCGGGATGATCTCACCTGTGTACACAACTATTCTGAACATTTTCGGGTATTGATAGCACATACGTTGGGGAATATAATTGATGTAGTGTGATAACTTACATGCTCGTGTTCGCTTGTTTTTGTAGCTGATTGATTGATTGATTGATTTTTATTTAGGAATCCATCAAGTGCATAATAAAATACAATGTATAAACACATATTATATAATACAAATAATGAACACCGAGGATAACACAAAAAGTCAAAAGACTTATTTCCATTGTGGTCCTCAAAAAACTAAAAAAAATATTGAATAATACAAGCTGGGTTGGCAAAATTGATGAACTAAATTATAAATAGATTTGTGTATAATGAAAATATATAGACATGAAAATATGAATAAATAAGGCAAAATACCATACATGTAAAATAAATTGACTAGGCCTGTTTACAATCATGACTGTTATTATTATTTTTTTAAAAAGTGGTGAAGGTAAGATAAAGTAAGATTATACATATAAACTATATTCCTCCACATGTACACTATTTAATAAAAAGTTTTTGATAGAACTTTTGAAATGACTGTGACTAGTTGTTTGTTGAATGGAGTTTGACAATTTATTCTATTCAATAGCACCTGTGTATTTGAGTGATGACTGGGCTAAAACACCATTAACACGTGGAACAATGAGAGATGACTGACTAGATCGGGTTCTTATACCATTATGAGAATGAGGAATAAAATGGTCCGATAAGTAGCTCGGTGCCTGGCCATGTAATGTTTTGTGTACAAGACTGAGTTTTAACTGGGTAACACGTTTGTCAACTGGTAACCAGCTTAAAGTTTTGTAATGGGAATGGTACAGATGGGTTCTTGCTGGCAATTTTAAGACAGTTCTTATCAGTTTGTTTTGACATATTTGTAACTTTTTTTGGGACCGTATAGTTAGACCACTGTACCAGGAAGCACATGCATAATCCAGATGTGAGTGGGCTAAGGCTGGGGCTAACATTTTCATGGTATTAGTATCTAAGTATTTTGATTTCCTGGCGAGAAATTTAGTTCGAGCACTGACCTTCTGTATAGCCTTGGATGCCATGTTTTCCCCTGATACATACTGATCAATTTCCATTCCTAAATATTTTACATTACTTTTAGACTTTATATATGTACCATGACACTCGATGTTTAGGCATGTTTTGTTTTTGGCTAACCTAGCCTTCGAACCGAACAGGACTGATTCTGTTTTACCCAGGTGGAGTGACAATTTGTTGTCAACCAGCCAGTGACTTATGTTAGTTAACTCCCGACTCAGGGTGGTTTCAATGTTACTGATACACTTATCTGATACTAATAATGCATAATCATCTGCGTACAACAAGAGTTCACAATCTACCGCAGCTGCCATGTCATTTATGTACATCAAGAATAGTAGCGGGCCTAATATGCTGCCTTGAGGTACACCACACAAAATCACCTCAGGTTTTGATATTGTACCATTTACATTTACCATTTGTGTCCTGCCACAGAGATATGAACACATCCAATCCACAGCTTTTGACTTAAAACCCAGAGCAGCTAGTTTGTACATAAGAATATTGTGATCAACTGTATCGAATGCTTTCTGCAGGTCAAGCATGACCATTCCACAGAATTTACCATCATCAATTTCACTTTTTACATGATCAGTTAAGTATGCCAGACATGTTTCTGTAGAGTAAGACTTTCTAAAACCAGATTGTAAACAATACAATATGTTGTTCTGATCTAGGTATTGGTATATTTGGTCATAGATCACCCTCTCCATAATTTTGGAGATGATACTGAGCACTGAGACTGGCCTATAGTTACCTGGGTCTGTTTTTGAACCTTTCTTATAGAGTGGAGTTACCTTAGCAACTTTCCACTCTTGGGGCACTTTACTTTGACCTATTGAGGTATTTATGATATGGGCGATACTGGGCGCGATCTGTTCAGCTGCATCGCTGACAAACCTAGCCGGAAGATTATCGAGACCAGTAGCTTTAGTTTTGTCTAGAGTGCTCAGCATCTTACAGACAGTGTCTACACCTACTTGGGACAGTTCAAAATTGTTTTGTGAAACACCTTTTTTTCGTAAAATGAGAACACATGATCTTTCCCAAATAGATTTGGTGCTGCAGGAAGATTGTTTACCAAGTGGATGCAATGGTGGTGAAAAAAGTATTGAACGTTTCAGCAACCGATGTATTATCAAACAACACAGAACCATTTATATCTAATCCTATGCTGGTAGATTTGGATTTAGTTGATTTACTCGTACCAAGTTGTTTAATGGTGGACCATAACTTTTTAGGATTATTCCTATTTTTGTTCAGGCTGTCTGTAAAGTACTCAGACTTTGCTTTGTCTATTAACCTCTGTGCGTGGTTTCGTAGTTGTTTGTACCTTGTGAACAATGATGGATCTTTAGACTTCTTGAAATCTCTGAGTGATTTATCTCTGTTACTTATGACATCAAGAATATCATCAGTGAACCATGGTTCGGTACGCTGTTTTATTCTGACAGTCTCAGTTGGAGCAACCGTGTCTAATACACCTGTAAAGAGGGTTTTAAAATTAGACCATGCTTTATCGACATCAGCACAGCTAGTTACAGGAAACCAATTTATCTCACTCAAGCGTTCATTGAAGACTTCTTTACAGTAGTTCTTTAGTGAGCGGATATTCATAGTGTTATGGCTGTTTATGGGTACCTTTGAAACCTTTCTAGTACAGAACGTGATCATATGATCGCCTAAACCACATACTTTTACACCACTGACAGTTATATTGTCTACATCGGACACAAATAACAGATCAATAATGGATTGGCTGTTCTTACATACCCGTGTAGGTTGCTTGATTAGTTGATCTAAATCCAACATAGAACAAAAAGATTTCAGAGCTTTCACCAGAGTATTACGGTGGTCATCAGATATTGCAACATTTGTGTTAAAGTCACCAAATATGATCACCTCAGAGTTCGTAAACGATGATGTCGCGACACACAATTCCTCCAATTTCTCGTAGAAGTCGGTTTGTGTTGGGGGCCTGTAGCAGGTTCCGACGACGATTGGGCGTGACTTCGGCAGGAGGATATTAATCCATATCGCCTCTAGGTCATCGCGAATCATGTCAGTGCGAGGCTCGTAAGCAATATCACAGTGTATGAACATGCATACTCCACCACCGTTCCTGTTTCTGTCCCTCCTGACACACACGTAGTTTGGAATCTGAATTTCTGCGTCGAGTATGGTGTTGTCCAGCCATGTCTCTGTGAAGCACATGACAGCAGCGCTTGCTTGGCGAGCGATGTCCCGGATCTCATCGATCTTCGGCAAGAGACTTCTTACATTGAGATGTAAGATGTGTAAGCCTCTGCGTGTGAAGCACTGCCATTCTGAGTCATGGTCCGCGTCGTGGGGGGGCGTCCTCCTTCTTTGGCCGTGACACAGAGACATCACCGTCAGCGTCGTCTGAGCGTGTTTCAGGTAGATATCCAGTGTTGATCTCATCATTGTTGTCCTCAGTTGTGTGGGGGAGCTCTAATAAGCAACAGCCAGGGCACACAAAATTTATTTCTGTGTTATTGTTTATGAGCTGTTGATACCGATCAGAGTCAAAATCACAGCAGCGTATATGAGTCCACTGATCACAAGAATCACACGATAAAGCTTTGCTATTGCTCCTGACTCCACCTCCACAAAATGTGCATGGGTGTTTTGGCAATCTCTTCCTCGGTACAGGGCCTGGGCACATATGAATGTCCCCCGATAGCATCAAACACAGGGCGATTATTGAAGAGTCACGATTTGGAATGTTTTTGTTTACACCGACGAGATTTTCGACCTTGACCTTCCTGTTGCTATGGCGTTGTTTGGATTGGAATGTGGGCGATATTAGGGTACTGTACAGTATTCCCTTCCCGAAACCAAAATGTTTGCAGCAATCATCAGTCAAGAAGTTCTCAAACCGATCCTGAACATCTTTTTCCGCCGGGCATACCACGGATTGTTTGTTATATCCAGATATGTTAAGTAAAATCACTGTAATATGCAAGACTAGTAGTACGCCAACTTTGCCGGTAGCCATCTTGTATCGGTCCAAACGCTTGCATCACTCCGTAGGATTCTGGGAAAACACTGAGAAATAGTTCATGTCGCCTCGTCCACGCTACATACAAAACAAATTGTAAGCAAAACAAATCATGCATCTGCTACTTACAATTTGCAGATAATTTTTGTAAAAGACGAACAATGGGGAATGCATATAGTTATGTGGCAGTGGACATCTACTAGGCCTATGTGTCTTTTCCAGGAACTTTCTTGTGTGGAAACATACAATGTTTTGTTCTGCGGTTATTTATTCCTACGCTCCTGAATTTCCAGGAGTGATACGACTGATAAGAGGGTGGTTTGGATACGAACCTGGATAGCCTACTGTAGAGATAATGAATAGGCCTACTCTCAAGCGTCATATTGATGTGTGAGGGTAACACTGAACCTGAACAGTGTTATCAAGTTTCTGTCATAGTTACATGTATTTATGATGAGTAGTCATGCTGAATTCTTCTGAAACGTTCTGTTTCTTCGTGTAAACGACAGTGAGGCAATCAAACAGACTGACTACCGGTTGGTACACATACAACTTCCCACCATGCTCTTCTGAAAGTAGATTATACAGGATTACGTGAAATGCATATAATACGCTATGAGAGAAATATTCAAAACATCAGCCTAAGAACATGACATTAGGGAATAAACCAGAATTAGTTCCTTATCTGCACATAAAATTAAGCGGCATTGGCAGAACACCCCAAGTTTGTGTCCTGGTTTCAAAACGAACGTTTGGTACCGATCATTTATGGTAGCAAACGACGGATGAATAGAGCACAATGAAATTGCTTAGTGTGCGTGTGTGCTGAAACGATGCTTATTGGTACATGTTCAGAGCATGTGGCATGGACAGCAATTACCAATCATGAGTTCTCTACTTAATTTATTATATCATGATAGTCACGTAACCACAGAGAGTTTTTGCTTAATTGACGACTATTTTCCATCTAATGGTGCCGATTATACCGCCAGTTCATGCGTAATCCACGTGCTGGTCCTTGCTCTGACTAATTGCTTGACTTGGGTAGTAAGTAGCTTTATCACAGGGCGTAATCAGTCAGCCGGTAATGCGGAGAGAACCGGCTGATTCCCGCCGTTCTGTGTGATTCAACGCTGGTTCTGTGTGAATACAGGCATGATGACCGACATGCAGGATAGTCTCCACCAGAAATGAAGCTGTATTGTGGCCAATGATAAGTAATGAGCCTAAGAATTATGTCTATTAGTTGCATAAACAAGTACTGTTTAGAAATAAGTTGACTAGAAGTGAGAAATATGTAGCATATTATTACAATAGTGTTTACAGTTCGGCTGGTGTGTGGTTTTGACAAAATGTTGTGGAATAGTTCACAAAACAAATGAATTATGATTGAACAATTGTTGTTCGTGGTGCAATTAGCTGAATGAACAAGCGATATGTAATGAAAATCGAATCTATTAGGTGTTGGCATAATAAATGTGCACAGGTGATAATTAATCTGCATATTAGAGATGATTCGCCGGTTCTGGATGATGGCAACGCCGGTTCTGTCAGAGTTTACGATTATAAGGAGCTGGCAATTACATCTTTTTCGTGGTATGAAAAGCATGACTATGTTGACTATACTTTATATAGTCTATTGCAAAATGTTGTATTTCATGTTTGTTATTGAAATCATCAAAATTTGGCTGTATTGGTGGTAATAGATTGATACTTACATTCATACCACTGCGCCGGTGTCACTGCGGTGAATTTAGGTCTGTCCCCAAGGATACCATCAATACCATCATTAGGTACTTTTGTATTTGTCATATATCTATTCCATGGGGTTTGTTTCGAATTTCTAAATTATTTCCATAGGTTGTTGGGCAGTTTTATACTAATTCCATCAGGTGTACAATAGAAACAACTCCATTTACCACACTGTCTGCCTCTGATGACGCCAGTGTGTCTTTTGACATAGTAATTGGTGGGGCTTTGTTTCTTTTGCAAAATGTTGTATTTTACTTTCAGTCCTGTCTCAACTGACGTCACCAACCACGTGACCCACAGTAAAATATGGATCAAAATCTTCGGCGATTTACGGAAGGAGTGCCTATTTGATTCAATATCTCGAAACCAATTGATTGTATTTGTAAAATTCGTTTGAATTTATTGAAAACTATTCATAATAGACTAAATGAAAAGTACTTTCATCAGCAGGGGTGGGTATAGAATTTTGGAAGGGGGGGGGGGTCCAAAACTTTGATCGACAGAGCGGCGAGCGAAGCGAGCCCATGTCGGCCGGGGGTCTTTGGCCCGCTCAAGGGCCCCAGACGCGGAAGGTTTATGCATCCCTAATGGTGTGTTCTAGGGCTCTCCTTGGACCAATTTCATGGCCTTGGAGAGTTCACGAATGTCTGATCTGGGGTAGATCGAGGGTTCTGAATGAGGGCCAAGATATGAAATGTTGTGAAGCGAGACGGCGAAGGCCGAGAGTCTGAGGCCCGCTTAAACATTCCCCATTCCCCTAAGAGTTTTCGCATGGCTAGTTCGGAGCAGATCTGAGGGAAGGGCCATTTGTGAAATGTTACTGAGGCAGGTGAAGTAAGCCCCTGCCGGGCGGGGGTCTGGGGCCCGCTGAAGGGCCCCAGACGCTGAAGGTTTATGCATCCCCAATGATGTGTTCTAGGTCTCTCCTTGGTCCAATATCCATGGCCTTGGAGAGCTTATGAATACCTGATTTTGAGTGAATCCAGGGTTCAGAAGGAAGGACAAGATATGAAATGTCAGGAAGCGAGGTGGTGAAGACCGAGGGTCTGGTACTGGCTTGAGGGCCCCAGAAGCTGAAGGGATATGCAGTGGTGTGTTTTATAGGTTTCCTTTTGTCCATTTCCCATCCCCCTAAATATTGTTTGCATGACTGATTCAGGAAAATCTAGGATTTTGAGGGAAAGCCTAGTTTTGAAATGTTGTTAAGCAAGTTGAAGCAAGCCCCTGTCGGCGAGGGGTCTGGGGCCCGCTCAGGGGCCCGAGAAGCTGGCGGTATTCGCGTGCCTAATACAGCATCCCAGAGCTCTCCTGGGTCTAACTATCAAGCATTACTTCAACTGTAGTTGAAACAAAATATGACATAAAATATTACTTGTTTTTGGACCCCATCAAAGGATTAAGTGCATTTGGACATTCAATGCTCTCAAATCCTTCAATGCTCTCAAATCCTTTATATCCTCTATGAAGGGCATACAGTGCTTTCACTAAGAACAGGTGGGTTGGCTATAGAGTGTATACACTGCTCGCGACATGGGACCCCAGAAGTTAAAGCTACTTCCCGGTGTAATTTATCTTCCTCCCCTCTCTTTTTCCCTTTTTCGTTCTTTTTTTTTCTTCTCTTTTTCCCTTTTTTTTGGGGCGGGGGCACCTAAACCCGCCCCTGATCAGCATGCTACTAGGTCTTTAACTTTGCACTGAACTTTGCATTAGCACTTTTTTTCTGGTGGACTGTGGATCATTTAGCCATCATCAGCAAATCCAAAACATGTTATATGCATTCGTGAAAATTCATGTAGTAGAGAAACCACAAGGAACCTGTTTCCAATCTTCGTAAAGTACGTTGTAAGCACGAACTTTCCGTCATTCGCCTGAGTCTAACATAACAGACTGAACTATGTGGGCATATAATTGAGTTCAACACACTCTTGTCCTGCAACATAATAATGCTTCTCCACCAGTCAGATATACTGAATTTCCTGATTAGAATGAAATGTGTTTGTATTGTAATGAGCAAATCTAATCATGTTGTAATAATGGACTTCAGTGTACATGTGCATTGTAGTTTTCAACATTATTGTCAGGTTCATTGTAGTCGTAGATTCATAAATGTACATAATAATATGAACCAAGGTATTGTTCAATCTGGCAGCCAAACCCTGAGAAATCAGGCTAAATTACAAAATCTAGACATTACATAAATTATATTCAACGCTACCAATCTCCAATTGTTAGCACATAAAGATATTCATGATTTCATTTCCGCTGCACTTCCAACAGCAGAATGGTTATAAAGAGGAACACTGAATTTGGTCCTGTATTTATTTTTACCTTGAGAATCCTGGATGATATTTCCGCATATGGCTTACATTTTTTAGGAAATTCTGCAAGGAAATTTCAATAACTATTCAATAAAATATTCCCCATAACAACTAGTTAGGGCCAGATTCACACTCTGAAACTGCTGACATGTTATCATATATAAATTTGTCTGGGCGCTCTTGTAGATGGGAAAGTACCACATCCATTCATTCACTAAACCCAAGTATGCTATCGTGCTGCAAACATTTGTGATAGACGTACGGATGTAAAAAAAATGACTCCACTCAAAGATAAACAATTATGATTCTCAACAATGTTGAAATTCTTAGTAATCTTTCATAATTTATAGACGGGCATTTACGGCGAAAATTGAACACCATATATATAACGCCGTGATACAAAATATCACGCAACATTTATTTGATCAACCCGGGAATAGCTTATTTGTCAATGAAGCTATATACCAGCACTTAGCCTCAAGATACACATGCCAATCATTCTTTGTTTGAAGTGCCCTTCAGATCATCCTGCCATTTGGAAATTGGAAAATAACTAACGATGAGCAATAATAATGCGATATCATTTTTACATAGCACAATAAGGAGCGATAATGTCTGATATGCCTTAATAGAAAGACGACGGTTTTATCCCTTAATTTCACCCTAAATTTACCCACAGTGTGCTGAAATTCATGGTTTTGTGATATCCAGTGATAACGTAGCAGGCGATACATTCTTGGTGACACCATCAGCTGCGCTGGAAACTCAAGACTCAATATTACTCAATATTTCCAAAAATACTGGCTACAAATACATATAAATATTTGAGTTCAACGCTCGAAATGATGTGTTATCGTCATAATGTTTATGTCAAATGAAATTTAGTTTACTAAAAGCATTTCGGTAGTATGATCTTTTCGAGTTGATTCGTTTCCGAAAATGCACGTCCGTAAAACAATTCCTATTGTCCATAACCTTTTGTTGTCACTATACTCTACTGATTTTAATATCAAATCTATTATGAAATAGGACGAGGTGTTCGTAATCCCCTAGATTACTTTTTCTGTGGAAGTGAGTGCCTATGACCAAACTTCTGTTTCGATGAGTGATCATGTTCAGGCTTTTTGCGGATTGGTGTCAACCTTCTTCAAAATATATTATTTCCTTTTGAATTAAGGCTAATGATTGTAAGCAATAATGAGAAATATGGAGCATTTACAACCACCCTTTTCTACTATTTACGACAGAATTTGAAAAATTTATTACTATGTAAATATATGTGATATTTCGCGGTGGAGATCGTATTCCAACTTCGCTTCGAAAATTGTTGTTTACGACTTTATATACCTCCCCGTCGACTTTCACGAACCCCATCGACCATTTACGAGCCCCTAGATTACCCCCCGTGTTAGGCTGGGGGGGGGGGGCTGACTTGGGGCTGACGGGTCATGATGTCATGCAGATATGCACGGGCCAAGTGTTCAGTGTCCGAAGATACCTTGTCAATTGTCTCCATTTCACTGCCGAGTTTTGCCAATCTGTCAACTTCACCCCAGTGATCCAGTCTTCTGGCCTCATCTTCAAAGGCTGTTTGTGCTATCTGCATGTCATGGTGCACATCACTCAGCTTGGACTTCACACTGGTACTGTCAATGACAGTGTCATGACCTTGATCCAGCAAATCAGTCAATATGTTGACGTTGTCATAGAACTTCAATTTCAATGTCCTAAATGCCATTCTTGCGTTTATAACCACGCTCTGCTACCAACATGTACTGTAGACTCAGTTTTTTCAGCTTTTGTTTTCCAAAGTCAAACTTTTGCTGTTCATGTATTTTATGTATACCATTTTTTCGTTACATATCACATTAGCAGGTAACCTTTCATTATATTCATACTTCTTTAGACACCTGTTGATTTTTATCGTTGATGTATGAAACCTCGCTTCGAAAATTGTAGTTTACGACTTTACATACCTCCCCGTCGACTTTCACGAACCTCATCGCCCCTAGATTACCCCCATGTTGGATTGTATAATATTAATCGTTGCTACCAATGCAAGAAAGTGAATAAATTCACCCATTTAAATGTGAAATTTGCGATTGCAAAGGATGATATTACAGTAGTGATGTTCATTGAAAGTAACTACGAATCGAGATTAACACGATCTGTTGTTTCTTAATAATGGCCGTGAATGAAAAAAAAATAAAAGTGTTGAAATACATTATCATCTGATTATCTTCCAACCTTTTTTGTAGTAGGTGGCCGAGGTGATATGCTCCATTGTATGATGATATAAGTTGGTAAAAGGGCCTGGACCCCATAGCACATTTGTACCATACTGGGCTGAAAACCATTATGCTCTGGGTTCGAACCTTAGCCTCAAAACTTGCTCTATGAATATGTTTCAAACCATCCTTCATCTCATGGTCCCATGCAATCCCTCGCCACCAGATTCAATCTATACAATGCACGAAGGCGGCCCTAAACACCATGTGCCACCTGTCATGTACAATGCGAAATGCCTTTCACCAGCTAACATAAGAACCCTCACTTATATTTTCATGTAAACTACATGTGTAGCTGTTTTGTTCTGTCTGGTCAAATTTATTCGACGGAGTCTCAATGTATAGGTGGGTCAAACTTAAAGTGAAATTGGCAGGAAAACTTTTTTTTTCCAAATCAGTTGCATATATGCCTGTGGTATCAGAAAAATAGGTTACGAAACAAACTATGCTTGATCAGATGGATAAATCAAGCATTTGACAGTACTAGCAGCTGCTTTCCTTTTGTTTTGTGCGCCACTCAGAGTTACCTCTGACTTGACCTATTTCACGCTCGATTGGCTCGAACATACACGAGTAAGCTGAAATCGCACTGCATCACGGGATACAAAGCACCGAGAATGGCGGTAATGTAAACAAACTCAAAATATCTCCACCAGAAATTCGCAACGAAATCAGTTAGAAAGGGGCGTCTGATTGGGCATACACGTGCAGATACGTTCGATCAGAAAGATATGGAAAAATCCATAACTTGCTGCCAATATCACTTTAATGAAAGTACTGAAGATTACAAATATGCCGCTGTGAAATTGTTGTACCTATATGATTTATATGTACCTGGAATGACGATTCAGTGTTGTATGCCTCATGTATCGACACTTGTTTCAGCATAATAGTTCCTTCAAATAGTCACTAAATCTGATGTGAATATTATTCCCAATAAAATGAACCAATTCCGAGTGTAATTTTCTGCTTGATTGGCTCATTTACCTCATGTGTCAGAATGCTTTGACATATCATGTCTAGCCAAGTCGAGCAGTTAATATCACGAAAAATCAATTGATGCTCACAAAAATAACATCACGTATAAATATTACAGGTACAATCCTAAACGGTTCATTCGGCTGCTGCGTATGACAAGTATTCGATGAAAAAAACACATAAACTAATGCGTTTGGTTCATATTATCTTTACGTACAGAATAAAAAAAACATCTTGTTTACGGCACAATATATGGACTAGTGCATACTGGTATGTGGATGCACGATAGACAGAGTAAAGTATTTGTGCTTGTTATAATTCACAGTTTTTTGTTAATAGACGCTATACACGATTCACCCACCATGGTATCATTTATTCTCGATGGAGTGAAATACTTACAATATACAAACTCGTTTAACGTGTATTTTTCTTCCACATTTACATGCTCGCGGGATGATCTCATCTTTACAGACAACTATAGCCAGCATTGTTGGGTATTGACAGCACCTAGGATGCGGGTACAGAGTTGATGTAGTGTGATCAAAAATATTCTCAATCGTCCCATTGTTGTGCAAAGTAATGCTAAACCTGAACAGTGATAGCCAGTTTCAGTAATATACTGCCCGTCAAAAGTCTGGAATCGCTTTATCATATCCATCATTGATGAGGCAATAGTCAGTCTACAATGAAAAATTGCACACCAAAATGCACATAAATTTGTTTTCCATGTTTCTATCATGTTTCTTGTAAATATTGTATGCTTGGATGAAGATAATGAAAGTTATTCAACGCGTAGTTGGATAAAAAATATGACAAAATTTAACGTTTTTGGGAGGCAATGTTTTGTGGTCAATCGTCCCTCAATGTATGCAACTGGCCATAGCACTCAGTGTCGATGGGATCGTATTCCACAATTATGATATCCAGAAATCATATCGATCATGCAAGTCACGATGAAATGCTTGCATACGGGCCAATGATGGAGTAACCCGCTGCTGAATTGTTGGATTTGTTCATTGCTTCATCCCTTGCGCCGTGTACGACACATTTGTTAAATTTGTGATATTACAAATGGGTTCTAGACTTATGATTATTTCTATTTATGTATTTATCATACCCATTAGAACAACTGTATCATTACTGTCTGGAAAACAGTAGTGATACCTGTAAATGAATTGGGAACATCCTGTTATAATGGTGTTTGTGATACAATTGACCGCAAAAAGTGTCCCTAAAAAACGTGAAATTTTGCCATATTTTTTATCCAACCTCACATTGGATAACTTTCATTATCTCTACTCATGCATACGTTATTTACATGAAACATGGTAGAAACGTGCAAAACAAATTATGTACATGATGGTGTGCTATTTGTCATTGTAAACTGATTATTGCCTGGTCAATCATGTAAATGATAAAGCGATTCCAGACTTTTGACGGGCAGTATATATATATATATGATGAATAGCCATGTTGAGTTTTTTTTCTTCGTGAAACTGAGCCTTGCAATCAAACCACTAAGCAGACTGGCTTTCTATCGGTACACCAGACATGGCTTGAACGATTGATAAGAGTCCACTTCTCATCATGCTCGTCTGAAATTAGGTTAGAAGTACCTGGAATGCATAGAATATGTAAAGAGATGAATCTGTAAAAAAAGGTTTCAGTGCATGTTATTACACAAACCGGAAACCCAAATAAATTTGACTTATGTTCGCATCGAACTAAACAGTTGGCAACAGGGGACCTCGTTTGCGTCCTGGTTTCCATGGCATGGATGGATCATTTATGGTAGCAATAAACAGAGGGATACAGCATGACATAATTGCTTAGTGTGCGTGCGTGATGAAACATGCCTATTGGATTCACAGCAAGTAGCATCGATTGCGATATCAACCATAAGTTTCCACTCAAATAATTATGTGGTAATAGTCATGTAACCATAGAAAATTTTTACTTACTTGACCACTCCCCTTCTGACGGTGTCGATTGTACCCCCCTTTTATGAGTGACCCAGGCGCTGACTTCGTCCTGCGACTAATTGCACGAGGCATGTAGTATATTCATTACCAGCCATGCACACACCGATAGTTTACTTTGATGTTATGGGCAACAGAAGAAACGTTCACATAGATGAGGAAGGGATCTGAAGTCTTATATTTCGGTTAGCAACAACTCCTTCCTAGAAGGCGTAGGTTAATTTGCTACATCCAATATCTTGTTGTGTCATTGTCAGTGGTGGATGTGGATTTCCAAACGATGTTTGAGATGTACACCCAAGAATCAGTAACAGCACACATACTGATTTGCTCATACATTTGCTCATACACCTCTTACTTTCATATGTGAACATAATTGCGGAACGTACCTTAGCAACAATCAATGTCCGTTAATTGTTCTCGAGGTGCAACAGTGCTGTATGATTCACTTACAATAGTTTGTAATGATAATATTCTTATGATCAAATGCATAATAAAAACTTGTATGCTATTCTTGTATGCATCGTTATAGAGCTGTTGTTACAATTACTCTATTTATATCCATAGCCACACTGGTGTCATCAGGGGCAGGTAAAAATATAATTCTTTCTCCTGCACACTCGACCGAATTGGTACAAAATTGGTATATAATTGGCCAAAATATGAGTAAAACCATCTAATTGTAGCGATGGCATGGCATATTTCGAATATCTATTCAACTAGTCATAATCTGTATCAAAACCACCCACGAAAACTTTATGTGTGAAATTCCTGCTATATATGCTTTAATGGTCTCAAAGGTCACTTTGTACCTTAAATGTGCTTATGCATATCTCATTTGAAATCATGTACGTTAGATCATAGAAATGTACCCGCGGTATATTTTTATGGTTAGATGCAGACTCCGAAGTTCTTACATACAGTTGACAAAGGCAGAATTATATGCACTTCACATAATTATTAAACAAACCACACTATGTTTGTAGGACGCGTGCTTTTTGGGCCATATACATAACACACCTGTGTACTGACATACAAACATTTTGCACTTATTCAGCAAATGTACATTCTTCAGTGATAACCAATAAAGCACCATGCCTAGTTAATCCAATGATTATGTAGGCAACTCGAAATTTTTACTCTAGTTAGGTTGGTTGTCTTTGCAAGCACATACAGCACTGTACATATATTTTGTAAAGTGTTAACACTATGTTTTAGAGTTTGCCGAAAGACAATATGTTCTCGAACAGTCCAGCAGCATATCGAATTTACGCCACAAATCATTCATTAGGTTAGTAATGCAAGTGCTGCACTACCACTACCCATTCTGGGCATGAGTCGAAACATGCGTCCCAATAATTGACTGATATATCATTGACATGTACTGATTGCCCACATCATATCAAATGAACCTTTTATCTCTCTGACAAAATATCATTGAACACAGATGTTGCCGGCCTATTTCTATAACTTGGTATTATATCGATGCTGTTCAATTATAGTCCAGGTATGCCGGACATGAGCTTAAATATCGACCCACATCTTCGTGATTACATTTGATGGAAGGGGCAAAATATGTGCTAGTAATGATTAATTGTGTAAGCTGTTGCACCACCAAACGTGGCCTAACTACCCTTAGAGGACGATTTGGTCCATCGGCTGCTAACGTATGTTTGGGTACCTCGAGAACAAAATACACATGCATAGATGAGAATCAAGATCTACATCACCTGAACGTGAACATAACTAGAGAGTGAGCTGTACTCCATCCTGAATGATTCAATGTTTGATTAAGTTGTTTGATTGTAATAACATTTCAGTGTTTTGATATGTATTTGCAATTAACATAGATTACATTCATCATCGGATGTGGCCCAAAGCCACGGCTCCAGACGACAAAACACATTTTGTAATAGCTTTGCAAGGGCAATTCCAAAAACAATTCGAGACTTGAGTATCCCAGGACCTGACAGTATCGCAGCCCTGGAGTCATATATATATTTTCATATTATGACATATGATCGATAACCCGAACTGATAATGACAAGCTGCTAAAGTCCACATCGCTCAGATCAGAGACATTTCATTTGACAGAAATTCATGACAGACATTCATTCAGGAAAACCCGAACGCGTGCCCCGAAGTTGTGATTAGCGGTTCCATAGAGATTCCGGGGTATCTAGGATACTTGATGGTAAGGTCTGGCTTCCTGGGATCATGTTTGATTATTAGATGTTCTTGCATACCACGCATTTATTCCATTCAAGTGTGGCATGACCAAACATTTACACGTATTATACAACTTCTATAAAGTATTTCAAGACGTCCTGGGTTATACGGGATATATCTTCCAATCATAACCCAACAACCACGTGTGACATCACATAATGTGAACATCTGTCAAGTAGCACAATCCCGTGACATGACACGTCCACTTCTCATCACTTTCCCAGATCAAGTGCTACTCGAACTCAAAATTTTCACAAATAGTTTTGACGAGTCACAAATGATTTCTGACACAGCAGAAATATTTGTGACGCGTCACGAATGATATCTGATGTAGCACAAATATTTGTGATGCATCAAAAGTATTCCTGCTGCAGCACGAGCTATTACTGCTGCGAGGTAATTCAATTATTTATTTCCAGTTTTGTGAAAGGAAAATCGGTATAATATGTGAGGCAATATGGATACTTCAACCACACAGAAATAGGTTTGGCTGCAGCAGAAATATTTCTGTTGCATTAGAAATCCTTTATGACGCAGCAGAAATATTTGTGCTGCGTCAGGAATCGTTTGCAATGCATCAGGAATATTTGTGCTGCGTTAGACATTGTCTAAACTATTTGTAACGCATCACTACGGGGGCTCATTGCCACCAAACAAAGAACAGTTTCCCGCCACATTCACTTTTCACCACGTTCATTTACCGCCTGGACGATATAACCTTCGGCCTAGGTGAAAACTTTCCCGCCTGGGCGAACACCTCTCCGCCTGGAAGATAACATTTACACGTATTATACAACTTCTATAAAGTATTTCAAGACGTCCTGGGTTATACGGGATATATCTTCCAATCATAACCCAACAACCACGTGTGACATCACATAATGTGAACATCTGTCAAGTAGCACAATCCCGTGACATGACACGTCCACTTCTCATCACTTTCCCAGATCAAGTGCTACTCGAACTCAAAATTTTCACAAATAGTTTTGACGAGTCACAAATGATTTCTGACACAGCAGAAATATTTGTGACGCGTCACGAATGATATCTGATGTAGCACAAATATTTGTGATGCATCAAAAGTATTCCTGCTGCAGCACGAGCTATTACTGCTGCGAGGTAATTCAATTATTTATTTCCAGTTTTGTGAAAGGAAAATCGGTATAATATGTGAGGCAATATGGATACTTCAACCACACAGAAATAGGTTTGGCTGCAGCAGAAATATTTCTGTTGCATTAGAAATCCTTTATGACGCAGCAGAAATATTTGTGCTGCGTCAGGAATCGTTTGCAATGCATCAGGAATATTTGTGCTGCGTTAGACATTGTCTAAACTATTTGTAACGCATCACTACGGGGGCTCATTGCCACAAAACAAAGAACAGTTTCCCGCCACATTCACTTTTCACCACGTTCATTTACCGCCTGGACGATATAACCTTCGGCCTAGGTGAAAACTTTCCCGCCTGGGCGAACACCTCTCCGCCTGGTGTCACTGAATTATGTCCATTTCTACTGAATTATGGGTGAGAGTTTATACACGAAGATAAAACAGCAAATTGGAACATCCATTGACACTTTCATCATACAGGGGATGAATTCTGATGATGAAAGCAGCTATTAGTCTTGGTAAAACATAATTCACATAGGAACTTCGGTGAACAAAGTCGACATAGCTGCAGCTATATTCAGTCGGCCCATTTGGATATTTTGGGGGTAAAAGTAAAATTAAAGATGTGGGAATCATGGCGGAGGTCTCGATTTCAAATGTAAACCTCATTCAACCTCTTCTGGATCAATATAAACCAATTTGACCTGGATCTCCACCGTTGTGTCTTCGTGAGTCTTTTTAAAATGTATCATGAGTATCATGCATTCGTGTACATGTATAACATTAGTTCCACTAGCATGTATGTTGGCAGTTTTAGAATTTTGTTTGCTGCTGTCCACGATATCTCATATCATGGACCCAGATAGGTTATGCTACCCCCACAGAACCACGCGTTGAAATGCATTACATACGGACATTGAGGACGATCTGTATGCCTCCTTGGTCTATTGATTATGCCACACTGTAGGCCAGTCGCCCCCTCCTTTTATACGGCCGAAAATCCCCCTGGTCGGCCTAGGCCAAAGGCACCTACTTACGTCACCAGTCAGCACGAAAGGTTCAGGGGCTGTCTCAAAAGCTCGAAGGGATTGTTGTACGGTATCTCTTTATATAGCATACTTAAAGCTTTAATGAATTACATTTTGGTGCGAATTCCAATCAGAGTGTTATGAATGATAGTGTTTCCCAAGCCACAGGTAATTGTGGACAGGAGTGCTGTATATTGTGTATGATATTGTGGCATATTGGGAAAAAATGATTGTATTTAAAAAAACTGGCGGCATCTGTTGATTTTGGGTTTTATGCAGACATTGGTCTCAGTAAAGTCGGTGTTGGCAACACTTCACTGGCCGTCTTATGGACTGAAGTTGTATGACCAACGCAGACTCCCAATACCAATCGCCAATGTTGGTCAAATTTAAGAGTGCGATCTGTTACATTATTGTGGAAGGTGTCAGCGTGACCATTGCTGAGTCTTCTCGTTGTCATAATTCCGACATAGGAATTTGTTTCAAGTTGTTTATAAACATTATTATTTGATTGGCTATAGACAGATGAATATTGCAAGAAAATCGCATTTGAAGACATCATTGGGAGGTAAAACATCATTCAATTCCCATATTTGATCAGGAGAATATGTGTTAATATTTATATATACACTGTTATTATCTTTTTCTTCATTCAGTGGAAACTGTTGAATAAAATATTATCAAAAGGTGAGAAATTTGGGTGATTCACAGGGAATATACTCATCTAATGTAGTACATGAGGGTTTCGGGAATTTGCTCAGAGTTGTCCATGAAAATTGTAGTTGACTGACCATAGATGGATATCTATTCAGAGCATCTCCAATATGAATACACCACAGGACAGGCAATTCAAGACTCTCTCTAATGTTATATAATATGTGGTGATCCGTGGCATAGTATGCTAATTACGGGATATACCGCTCAGTTCGGAGTATGCAAAGTCACAAAAATGTATTTAGGGCTACCCATATTTACATTGTTGACATGAAGTTCATTCCTATATATCTACTGTCAACACATATTATTTCATTCAATATACCTAATAGACAAAACTGATACAAGTGGGTGGGGTGTAAAGAGCCCATGAAATATTTGTTATTCAGAGCTAACACAGAAATGTTTTTGGAGGCGATATTGGATTTTCTTCTTTCTCCTTCTGTGGATAGTTCACGAGTTGTTGCCGTTTTTGTGTTTTCATACAGTTCGTGTCGCGAAGAGCTTACTTGGTTCAATCGTGTTTTCCCGGGTTTGCCCAAGTGTGCCCAAACTCTAGAAGCCCGGAAATAATACTCCTAGCTATATAATATCACATGGAATATGTTTCAAACGGCACATATTTCATAAAATTTTTACCCCAACAATTCAAATGGCCTACTCTGGAATAGTGTATGAGTTGGAGACAAATACGCAATATGCTGGCGACATAGGAATGTTGATGCTAAAAGAAAACGGAAATTCACCATAGAAAATTTAGAATCATCATGCCTGTCATATAATCTAGTTGACAAGTTAGAATATTTATCAATCTCAAACCTTAGATCTAAATAGTTTAGAAATTTAGAGGAGTCTTTAATTTCAAGTTCCTTGGATATATGGCATCCAATTAATCACCAATTTCATCGGAAATTAAAACTACTAGTTTGCTTCTTAGATCCTCCTCTTTGTAGATGTAGGATGAAATATGATTCATGTGAGTATAGAAACAGGTTCGCTGAAAATGGTGCAAAGTTTGTACCCATGGGAATAACTGGACTGATTGTTCTTGTGAGAAAACATGAAGTGCCTTTAATTTCTCGAAAGGCAAAAAGCATAGGCCCAAAAGGCCAAATTCCACTTATTAACATTTGCTCGATATCTATTCAGTAACTTTCTAATTTCACATATTCACGACATCATGTATTGTCTAACTCGTGTATAAAGATAAAATGCGTTGAATTGATCAAAAGGCCCAAAATGTAGGCCCAAACGGCCAACAAAGAATAAAATCCACTTTTTGGCAGTTTGCTCGAAATCTATTTAGTAACTCCCTCTCTAATTTTTAGCTTACCGACCCTTATGGGCCGATAAGCTATTGTCGTGGTTTTTCGTCCGTCGTCGTCGTCGTCATCCGCCGCATCATCTGTTAACATTTTTTTTATCTTTTTTCGGGCTGATGAATTCGCCCGTAAATTTGTGTGAATATGTGTTGAGTCAATTCCCCCAAACGTTTTTTTTCTTCTTGTTTTTATTAAATGGTTTATGCAGATTTGGCGGCCATTTTCATACCGAAAATGGCTGTTTTTCCATGTTTTCAACTTCAAAAATTATTTTCTCAAAAACTGTCTGATCAGTTTTGAGATTATAGTTTCAAAATGTTCCCCTCATATATCATTATAATGTGTAAAAGTTTCGATGCTCTTGACTCGCAGGTCTGCGTGTGGCGGCCATTTTGATGTTTTCTAAGGGGCCCAAATGTGACTTTCCCATGTTAAATTTTCCTATGCTTCATAATGGGTCACAATGTTCTTGATATCTCACTTAATATTGAGATTAGAGACTTGGGATCAATTGTGGACATATAGGAAATGATATATGCTGAATATTTTCGTGACCTTGAATTTGACCTTTAACCTCAATTTCAAGGTCAGAGCACAAAATGGCCAATATCTCGTTCATTATTCACTATACAGCTTGGGAATCAATTGTGGACATACAGGAAATGATATATGCTGAATATTCTTGTGACCTTGAATTGGCATCGAAAGGCATCGTTTACAGAAAGAATGGACAATAATAATTTAATGAGTCAACTTATTACAGCAAAGTAGGCTATCAAGTTTGAGGTCAATTATCACACAAGTTGGTTGTGATTTGGAAAAATGGCATCAAAAATGTATGTAGACGTATAAAACTGTGAGGGTTGTGACAAAGTATTACTATAATAATAAATAAAAAGGTTCATGAATATCACTGGATCACAATATGGATTTTTTTTCAGTTTGACATCTGTAATGATTTGTACCTGTGCATGTATGGGTAGAAATGACAATGGATCTCATGATTGTGGGCGTATGTTCTTGATGAACGCCACAAACTGACAAATTATTCTAAATAAGTGGCTTTCTAATCATGGACCCTAATTTTTTAAAAATCCCTTTGGAGGGTCTTGGAGGGAGTGGGTTGGATAACGGAGCTATGCATATGGTTGTCCAGGAAAATGTGGGCAAAGGGATACGTAGGACAGATGGTGTTTGCACTGATCAGCATGATTTGGCCAGGTGCCAGAAAGTTTATATGTATATGTTAATTGCACAGGTCTTATGATTCGCTGGGATATAGAGAGTTGGTGTTGGGATGAAGCATGGTCATGTTAATGTCATGTAAATGTTCATTTAGTTTGTTGGATATGATTGTGGGGTCTTTGTGTTTACATATGTATCACTGACTTGCTGTGAATATGTCAATGTATACACTGTATACGCATAAGGTAGCCAAAATGTAGGTGAGTACGGGTTAGGATGTTGTCCTGTAGGCCGTGTTCCCTTTGGTCACATGTTCTCGAAAAAGATATCATTTCAAACTTTGACAGCTTAACACTGTGCACTTCTTCAGTAACCTTTCTAAGCCCTTGAATTAATTTTCAAGTTATTGTTGAATTTTTAAAAAATGAGCTGGTCGCATCAATCAATTATGTCTCAATTAGCTGTATCATGTATCAACTGATGTACTTTAGTGATAATGTATTAACAAAACCAGTTGATCCTGCTCCCTGAAATAAATAACTATTTTTTAATTGCATGGATTGCCGTGTGCGATAAATCGTCAGAAAACCAGGTTTGATTAACTGTTGTTATTATATAAACCACAAACCATGTTATATGACTACATTAGAATAATTTCTAAATGACAGAGCACCTCGTTTGTGTCGTGGTTTAACGAATGCATGGTATGGATTACTCATGGTTGCAATCGACGGAGGAATATAGCACAATAGAATTGCTCGGTGCATGTGCGTGCTGGAAGGAGGCCTAATGGGACGTTTTTCAGACCATATTGCACGGATAGCAATATCAGTCACGAGTTTCTACTCAATCAGTTTGTCATAATAGTCACATAATAGCCACCGTATCCTACAGTGGCTATTATGTGACTATTATGACATAATTGTATTGCCAAACGTTCGCCAAGGTGTACAACGCTCAACGTCCGCTGACCTCCGATCTTTGAAATTCTGTCAATAATGGTTTTGTGCCACACTTAATATGATGGAACTAACAAGTCAATCAGATAAAAAAAGCGATTTTCATTTTGATTGCTGGGTATAAAACAATTGCATTGACAGGACGTGAATAATTATTTAGGACATGACCCTGAGACAGGGGCAGACCGTGTGTAAAATGCAATTGTTTTTACTGTACACCTAATGGAAGTATTATATTTCGGCCCAAAGACCGATTGAAGAATCCCGCGGAGGGGAAAAAACCGCCTAGGCGTAGAGTTCGACATTGTCCATTTCCAAAACTGTTTATTCGATTAGTTATAAGGGCTGGTTTGCACGTTGAAACTACTTCAAACTTTCTACTTCAAACGACTTCAAACACCTAAAAGTGAGTTTGATGTAGTTTGACGGTGGGTGTGTGCACGATCAAACTCGTCATGTCAAACTTCATCATTCCGGGTTTCACGGTCAAACTTCTCACTTCAAACTCCATCAAACCATATCAAATTTTTCATTCGATGTTGAAATGTTTGATCGGGCTTTTTTCTATTCTGAAAGTATTTTATGTAGGGTTTTTTATTGGCATCATCAAAATCTGTTTATCAGCGCTAATAGGTTGATACATACATTCTTATGCTCCTTTGTTGAGAGTTGCATTAAAACTGAACGGCTGTGGTATATACATCAATGTCACGAGCTTTTTCTTAATTTAATATGGAAAGTAGCTTGAATAGTTTGACTGAGTTTGATCAAACTTTGTTTTGGAGTCATATGATGTTTTTAGAACTTTGTGTGACGAATATCGTTCACGGCCGATATCAAGCCGATAAATCTTGATCGTTGTGCGGATCAACAAGCCGGCAGTTCAATTTAACTGTTTATTGTGGCGATAAATTCCAATGTCGCACTCGCTCAAAATCAGGGCCGCAATTACACACTAAATGTCCACGATTATCCCAGTCGAATTATATCCCGATTATAGTCCTTCGTATATCTTGCACATATATTCAACAGCTTATATAACACTTGTATTTAGTTCGTATTTATATCGTCAATAATCACAGGCACTATTTTTGCACGTCCTGTCACTGGGATCTCTACCACTACTCTGCGCAGATAACTGGGGCCGGGGGACCATGTGCTTGTGTAAGTTCCCGCCAAGTGGGTGCGGTGTTGTGATTGGTCGAATGTATGCTGCAATGCGTTGATGTCACCGGGAAAGTGGGTTTCCCCGGCGCGTGTCAATACTTGTAATGCCTGTATCTGTGCACGTGATGCGTGGGGTATGTGTGTCAAGTTCTATGTTTAGAAGTCAGTGCATGTGAAGGTCAAGGCCGAGTATATTGGGTCGAGTGTACCGAACAAATGGGGCCGCAGGTGCGTGGTTTGACCTGTGTATGTAACCATGACTACATGGAATTTATGCTTGTGATCATATAGTATGTACTTGTCCTGTATGTAAGTCATGTAGAATGAATGTTTGTTGTGGAAATGTGTAGTGCGCGGGAGGGACGGGAGTTACAGTCGCTAAAATTACTACATAACACCCCTTCATTAATCCTACGCCCTCGGGATTACCCTCCCCGGACCCTACCGTCGCCAAAAACTAAACAATAAAAGAGCTAAGAAGTCCTAAAGGTCAAACCCAAAAACACTCACACACACACGCCGCGCGAAATGAGAAAACACTACATACAATAAGAATTTCCTAACCGTCAAAATAAACGTCAGCGGTCAGTCCGTCATTAGTCACTACGATGATACATATACAAATACATGCATAACAATGAAATGGAATGAAAGATATGGAATGATAAACAAAACTCCTCGACGTTTCATAGTGAAACGGAAACTAAAACTTTAAGAGTCCAATGAACTGAAAAGAAAAGTTTGAATTAACCCTAACTAATTACATGTATAAAACTAAACTGCCGTGACTAGGATATAATGATGATATGTACAACTATTTACAACATATATATGCCGTGACCAGGGTTGTTTGGTCAACTTGGGGCCGCATCAAAAGGGGCCGAACAGTTCAGGGTCGATTATTATTCCCTCTCCCGTCCACGTTTGCCAGCGGGAGGGGGCTGGGCCGCAGGAGACGCCTGACGCATCAAGGTGAGTTGTTCGTCCGGAGGGAGCTTTGGCAATATGGCGACAATGGTCGCCAAGAGGTCCTCCGGAATGGCCGCTGTAGTTGGGGTCGACGAAGCCGCAGCTTGTGGTTCGGTCGGGGTCGAAGTCGTGCGGAGTTGTTCGACCTCCTGCCGAAGATCTGTCACTTGACTTTCTAGTTGCGTGACTCTAGCGCGCAGGCGTCGATTTTCCTCCGACAAGTCGTCTGGAAATGTGGGTTGGTGACGCTCATGTAGCGAACCCATGGCGAAGCCCATCGAAAGGCCGTTGTATTCGGCTTGCCGGATGTGATGGTCCATGGCCGACACGTACTCCCGCCGAATGAGTTGCAGATGCTGCTGGGCCATGTCGTCGGCTCGCGCCAGTGCCACAGTTGGAAGATGCTCTTCCGCTTCCGAAGGCAAAAGCAAGGGGTCGGCACTGTGCATGACTTGATCGAGGCGATCGATCCAAAAGTCGTCGTGATGGCCGATCAAGTTTGGAAGCCTCCGGGCGTCCTTGTCCCGAATGGGGTTTTGCAGGGTCGGATTTTGGCCTGGCAGGGCCTGTAGGCCGGGCAATGTTCGTGTCGACAGCCGGCTCCCATGTTGCCACAAGAACTGGTAGTCGGCGGCAAATTCTCCTGATCCGTGCAAGGGAAGAAACTCATCCAGATCTCGATGGAGAGATTCCAGCTGTCCGGGGTCGTCAATCTTGAGCCGAGGTCGATCGTGATCGGATCCCTGAGTCGGCACGGAAAATGCCGGAGACACATCCTCCGTGAGGTAAGGAGGCAGCGGGGTAGCCTCCACCATCCTTCTGGACAGTGTGGTCGACTCTCTCGGGGCCGGTGGATTTACTGGGGTCGAAAGTTCGGGCGAATCTGTCGCGATCTCCCTTAGAGGAGGCGGCAGGTCGGGTTCCTCGCCGAGAGGTTGAGTCGGCTGAGCGGGAGTTTGCATGGACTCCGCGGGCTTCTTCTCCAAAGGTGGGAACTCCTCTGGCGAGGGAACTAGTCCCTCTCGAACCCTGTAGTCGGTCACATTAGAGGCCGTGGGTCTTTCCACTATCATCCGCCGTGGAATGACATCCGAAGGTCGGGCTCGTGTCGGGGTCGAACTTGACGTCGTGGTAGCCGAAGATACCGTCGTCGAAGAGACGACAGCCGCGAATGTCGTGGATCCGCTGGAAGCCGTCGTCGTTGGTGCCGTCACCGGAACCTCTTCAGCCATTTTTACCGAAGTGGTCTGGTATGTAATGGGCCGGACGAAAAATATAGTGCTGGGCCGACGTACACGTACCCACGTGTTCATTGTCTCTATATCGCTCACCATGCGAGCGAGCCGAACTTCGTCCGCCGGCGTCGTCGCCCGATTATACTCCAAGCGACGGAGAACCTGTTGGACTTCAGGGGCCGAATTTGGTGGGTACTGGTCGAAAAGTTCCGGGGCCATATGCCAGATCCCAAAAGTCAAGACGGTGTTGACATCTCTCCTGAAGATGGGAAGATTAGCCGGAACTCGAGGGGGCCGATAATTGGGATTCGGCTGCATGTCGACTCTGCAGCGCAGCGCGAATCTTACCAGCATGGGGCCGGTTGCCGTGAGCCTTCCTTCGTGGTAAAACGGGAAGGACGTGACATGTAGCGGGGTCGACTGCGAAAGATGCTGAAACATCTCCTCCTGGGCCAGGGTGAAGAAGCCGTCACGAGCCGGACATACGAAAAATCGCAGGAACGGGAAATGATACGCTAGAACATGTGCGTCTAGCGTCTGGGTCGAACGGAAGGGTCCCCGACGTGGCACGGTAGACCACTGTCGCTCTCCTTCTCCTTCCTCCTCACCAATGCAGAATGGACACGCGTATTGTCCGTCCCCACGCTGAAGCGGGGCCAGTGTCAGGATATTACCCTCCGACAGGGTTGACGGCTCGTCGAAATTATGGACGTGCCCATAACCCGCACTCCGGTTCCGTCTGCTGAGTGGAACTTGAGTCCAGTCGATTGGCCGAGTACCGTATGGCGTTATCGGTGGTGGTACCAACGCCATCAGTTCCGCTACTTGTCGGCGGAATGTCGAAGTCGGGGCCGAAGATCCGGAGCTGCTCCGGGACGAATCGCTAGAAGTGGAGCTAGCACCTGTGCCCTGTCTCCTCTTCATGTTGGTATACGCGCGCTTGGTGGGCGAGCGCGTTACCTTGGGCCGAACAACTGCAGAACTGGTCGCAGGTGATGTCGGGGCCGGCGCGATCGGGGCGATCGCCTGTGGGGTCGAGCTGGGCTGCCGAGCTGCAGCGGCCGCTTGTTGAGCCTCCTCGGCTGCTTTCCAGGCCTCAATGGCTTGGCGAACAATACTCCCGCCTTCCTCGAGTAGGCGGAAGCGCTCAGGGTCGGTCGAGAAGGGATCGTCCTGGGTCGGACTAGGCGTGTGGCGCACTCCTCTTTGCGCCAACTTATCCCGTACCGTTTTGGGTCGAGCGCCGGTCTCCGATCCACTTGCCGTGTCGCTGAGCGTAACTGAGTCGAGCTGCTCAGGCTGCGAGTCGGGGCCGGACGAAGATTCGTTGTCGGGGACGATTATGGGATGATCCGATTCATCTCCGGTGTCGACTATTTGAACGGTGATGTTCTCGCCGTCCAACTTGACCGTGCGGGGCCGATTTTCATCTGGGTCGCCTTTATCTCGGTCATCCCCGGGTTTGTCAGCCATGCTGACGGGCCGAAATTAAGTCGGAGTACTTCCTAAGTACTGACTAGGCTGGTTGTAACAGAGTCCGGATTTCTTCAAAACCAGCCTAGTTCAAATGCCGATACACAAAGCCGTATTATCTCCAAAGTCTTGTGACCAGGATTTCAATACCAACAAAGTTCACAAGCCGACAGTATCTTTCACTATTTCACAGTTTTTATAATCAATAGTCCGCACTTCAAGTAATCCGAAACTTTAACACCGTCCTTCTCCTCTAAAGTCTCAGGCGCAAATGACCTGATTGCCGCTAATCTTCACTGCCGTACACAAAGATGCTGACAGCATCTCGATTCTTAGAACTGGGTCGGGGGGCGCTCTCTATCTGTATAGAAAACGTCTTTACGCTATGTATCATTGTTCCAAGCGTACACACAGCGAGGCGGGGCCGTCGTCAAGGAAACGTAGAGCGATCCTTCTCTGACCTCTTGGGTCAGTCCATTACGACAGTAGGGGTGTCCTCACACTGTCCAGATTTCCGTATGTCCATCTGCCGTCCCCTGGATAACTCGTTCCGAAACATTGTCTATTTATACTGATCGACTGTTCGAATTACTGGGCTCTTTTTGCCCGACGACTCTCTATTGTCTTTATCAGGGGAGATTTCATGTGGGTGCTGTAAACAGCTAAAATGTTTATTTGCGCTCGTGCGTACCTTGTGAACTAAACAGTTTATCATTCCTTTTCCCACAAGTTAGCGCACAATAAACTACGGGGTCGAATTGCTGTTTCACAGACGACACACAGTTATTAAAGGCTGAGATATGAATATCAATCACTCACAGGGGCGGACATCGTTCCATTCATTTTCAGCCAGTTCACAAGACGACGGGGCCGCAAATATTGTAGGGGTCGAAATTGCAATGAACTGGGTCGGTCACACCGCGGCGCTTTGGATATTTTTGGGGTGATGAATTTGATGACAGGCTGCATCTTGGCATGATAGCTTTTCCGTGACTGGTTCCCGTACCACTGGGCCGTTCCTCCGAATATTACATGGAGTGAGTAGAGGCTCTGTCGACGCATACTCCGGAACGAATCACACTATCACCTCTTCGACAACTGAGTGGCCTTACTCACGGTGTGACTGGTTATTATCCTCTTCGGCTGGCACATGGATTGAAGCTTTACATGATAATCTTAGTCATTGCGTAACATACGCCTTGATCAATGGTACATGTTATACGGGGTCGAAACACATATCATAATGCAACCAATTTTTCACCAGCATCATAATTATAATATCATATCTAGTGTGTATATATCGAATTTGCCACACTGACATCTTGTACATATTAAATGCATATATTGTTATTGTAATATAATATATTATTATAGGAAAAGACATGATATCATAGTCCATTAGACATGCATAATTCATCATCAATGATATCAATCAGATAACAAGGCCGGGGTTATCTGTAGCGGGCCGGTTTGCGTGCATTGCGTCTGGGTCGATTTAGTCGTGCAGGCGGGGGCGTAGCCTCGCTTGTCTCAGGGTCGGAAGATACCACAGGCTTTTGCCTGCGCGTCTTGCGTGCCGGTTTTGGAGTGTCGGAACTTGATCTGTGTGATCTTTATCGTTGTCGATGTCGACTTGAGCCGGATGAGGTCGGAGATCGCGATTGACGATCCTGGGTCGTTGGCGAATCAGACTCAGCTGTTTGGTCTGAATCGGTATGCCGATCTTGGACTGTTACCTCCCAAGGGTAATAGAACTCCTTGAGGAGTCCCATGGGGTCGGGTGACTGTTCTGGGTCGGACTTACTTGACAACGACGTAGGTCGTACAGGGTCGGAATAGATGTGGGCCGCTTGGTTGTCACCTTCGTATGGCTTGAGCACATCCAGATGAACAACACGAGTGTTCCGAGGGTTGGAAACCAGGGCGATTCGGTAATCCACCTCGGTTACACGGTCGATGATCCTCCAGGGACCAGTCCAGGGCCGAGCGAACTTATTATTCTGCGTGAGTGGCAGATAATAATACCGGACCAGTTCGCCTGGTTGAAACTGGGGTCGTGGTTTTGCGTGGGCGTCATAACCCATCTTTTGCCGAATTGCCGCTTTTTCGAGATGGTCTTGGACGAAACCGTGGGCCGTCCTGATGGCTTGCCGCAAATACTCCACATACTCCGGACCACACGGAGGTAGAGGCTCAGGGTCGTAGGTCGGGAACATGAGGTCGACTGGCAAGTTACACTCGTGTCCATACACCATCAGATGCGGGGTGCATCCCGTGGACGAGTGTACTGAGGTTCGATAGGCCATTAACACATATGGCAAGTGCAAGTCCCAATCGTTTGCACGATCGCTGACGAACGCACTCAGCATGTTGAGCAATGTCCTGTTGAATCGCTCAACTTGGCCGTCACTCTGGGGTCGATATGGGGTCGTGCGAATCTTTTTAGCGCCCAGTAGACGCACAACATGCCGGAACAGGGCCGACTCAAACTCAGTACCTTGATCACTATGGATCGCCTTGGGGACAACGTGGTAGACTATCCACCGATTCACCAGGGTGTCGGCAACATTTTTTGCCGTATGTCGCCGTAGCGGAAAAGCGTCAGTGTACTTCGTAAAGTAGTCCGACACGACTAGTACATACCGA
This sequence comes from Terebella lapidaria, assembly GCA_949152475.1. Classification (NCBI taxonomy): domain Eukaryota; kingdom Metazoa; phylum Annelida; class Polychaeta; order Terebellida; family Terebellidae; genus Terebella; species Terebella lapidaria. Next base: position 79,932,729 of record OX424555.1, read on the forward strand.
TGGCCTCTTCCCGTGACCTTGTGGGTGTCGAGGATCTCCATCGCTATTCTGTCGAACGGCGCTCCTGTTGGTAGCTGTGTCAGGGGCGATCTTTTTGGGGCCGGTTTACCCTTGCGGGTCACACATCGCGGGCAGCGGGCACACCAGCGGGCGACGTCCAGCGCCAAGCCGGGCCAGTAGAATCGGCGCCTGACTCTCTCAATGGTACGCTGTATGCCGAGATGTCCGACAATCTTTAGGTCGTGTAGTTGGTGCAGAACTTGTGTCCTGAGTGCTACAGGGAGCACGGTTTGCACCACAGGCCGTCCAGCAGGGTCGGGTTTTACATGTCGAACCAGCACTCCGTCTTGTAGCGCCAGGAGGTTCCAGCGGGAAACAAGTGTCTTTACCTCCTCTCCTTGGCGAGCGACTGCTCTAGAGTCGGGCTTGGTGCCGGCTAACATCCATTGCCGCACTTTTCCGACGCTGGGGTCGGCTTGTTGTGCCGCGACAATGTCCTGGGTCGAATAGTCCGAAAGCCACTTTTGTCCATCAAGTGTGGCGTCCAAAGCACGGACTCGAACAACTTGGCGTGCCGAAACTAGCTGGGGCAAGACCGGTGATGTTATCGAATCACTGTCCAGGAGGTCTGCCCTTGTCTGGGTCAGAACAACAGTTATCCGACGAACCGGAAGTTCTCCGGAACTTGTTTCTGGGTCGGTCGGAGGTGTGACGAGTCGTCCGGGACAGTCTTGGTGTTTACAACTGTGGCACCGTGACAGGCCGTCGGCGTTACCGTGTAGTTTTCCGGGTCGATGCTCTATCCGAAAGTCATACTGCTGCAGCTTGGCGAGCCACCTAGCAAGCATGCCGTCGGCGTCGCTGTAATTTTTCAGCCACCTCAGCGAACTATGGTCGGTCCGGAGGAGGAATTTCCTACCCCAGAGGTAGTGCCGATAGTGTTGCACCATCTCAACTACTGCCAGTAGTTCCCGATAGGTGGTGCAATAATTCCGCTGGGTCCGGGAAAGGGTTTTACTGGCGAACCCGATGGGGATCTCCTTCCCGTTAACCCTTTGTGAGAGGGTGCCTCCCACAGCAAAGCCGCTTGCATCCGTGTCGAGGATGAAGTAGTCCTCCGGATTCTGGGTCGGATGAGCGAGCTTTGGCGCCTTGATGAGGGCGTCGCGGAGTCGCTGGAAAGCTCGTCGCTGGGCCGGTCCCCAAGTGAAGTGGCATTCACCTCGGGTAAGCGCTACGAGAGGTTCAGCGATCTCAGCGTAGTCCTTGATGAATCGCCTGTGGTAGTTGGCGAAACCAAGGAAAGCCCTGACGTCGGTGATCTCGCACGGGGTCGGCCATTCCCTGATGGCTTTAACTTTGTTGGGGTCGACTCGGATTCCTTGGCCGCTCACTATAAACCCTAAGTACAAGATTTCCCGTTGGAACAACTCACACTTCTTGGGCTGAAGTTTCAGGCCTGCCGATCTGATTCGATCCAGGACCGCTTCCAGGTTTGCGAGTGCCTGATCGAATGTTCTGCCGTAAGCTATCACGTCGTCGAGATAGCACATACACCGGGTCCACAAGTAACCACGGAGTATGGTCTCCATAAGCCGTTCGAAGGTTGCCGGGGCGTTGCTAAGGCCGAATGGCATGACCTTAAACTGATAAAGTCCCTTCCTTGTGGCGAAGGCAGTCTTCGGTCTGTCGCTGGGGTCGACTTCGACCTGCCAGTAGCCGGAGGCCAGGTCTAGGGCCGAGAAGTAGTTGGCGCCTGCCAGGGCGTCATGAGTGTCCTGAATGTTGGGCAAGGGATACGAGTCCTTGCGGGTGACGTCATTCAGGAGCCGATAGTCGACGCAAAATCTCACTTGGCCGTTCTTTTTCCGTACGAGCACTACCTGTGCGCTCCAGGGCGAATCTGACGGCTCAATACACCCCAAGCGGAGCATCTTGTCGACCTCCTCGTCGATGATGCTTTGCTGTGCCTGAGTGACGCGTCGCTGTCGTTGCCGAATCGGGGCCGAGTTGCCGGTGTCGATCTTGTGTTGGACGACTTGAGTCCGTCCCAGTTGGCCGTCCGGGTGCATGAACGTGTCCTGGTATTGGTGAACCAGGTTGGCGCACTGCCGATGCTGTTCTGGCGTTAGTCCAGCGCGATCCACCATTTCTTGCAGATGTGGCGGTAGGTCGCGGTAGTGACTGACGTCTACCTGGGACGGGTCGGGCTCTTCTCCGGGTCGTGGCAGAGCTCCGACGACACTTCCGACAGGGCTGGCTATGGCGACAGGGTCGGAACGGGTGAGCGTAATGCCGGTATCTGCTGGATTGACTACCGACACCTTTACGCACTGCCGATTCAGGGTCGTAAGTGTTCTTCCCATAATGAGGTCGGTCTCCTCGGGAAAGGTCGTTAGTGGCTGAACTATCCTCGGGTGTTGTCGGACTCGGACCCGGGAGGTCGGGACCAGCTCCACTATTGCTTCGCTGCGTGCGGGGACGGTGACAGCTCGTCGCACGGCCATTCTGACAACATTGGCCTCAATGTCTTTATGTGCGAACAGGATCTCCTTGTGTACCTGTATCGTCCCTTCACCGTAGTTCACCACAGCGTGAGCTTGCCGGAAAAAGTTCATGCCGAGAATCATGTCGTCATGTATGTCAGCCACACAAAAGGTCACAATCATATGGTTGGTTCCGACCTGTATTGGGAGGTCGATCAGTCCATCGATTGGACTTGACTGTCCATTGACGTCACGAATAGTAGCCGAAGTCGATCGCAAATGCCGCTGGTCGGCGGGGACATGACATAGCTGGTCGCGTCGGAGCAGGGAGATCTGCGCTCCGGAGTCGAGTACAGCCTTTATCGTCTTGTTTCCGACATGTACCGGCAACTTCCAGCATTTGTGATTGGCGGCGCTGGAGTTGTTGATGACAGGCGGAATTTCGGGGTCGTCTGGCGGTGGCCTGAAGAGTGTGTGAAAAGGCGGCAGTTTGGATTCCGGTCCGCTCGGAAAGGCATAGAATCCTCCGTCGTCGGAGATCCATTCAACCTCGGACATGCTGTCCGTTCCGGTGCCGTCGGCGGTCGGGGGTGACACCCCTTCAGGACGACGGTTTCCACGTGGTGGCCGTTGCGGTCGCGGTGCGGACACTCCTTCATGAAAAGAGGCCGATTTCGGGGTCGGAGCTTGACATTTCGTACACACCCCTTCAAGGAGCTGAGGTGTGGGCTGGGCCGGCTGCGGGGTCGTTATTGGTGTCGTTACCGGTACAGTAGTCGTGACAACCGCAGATGTGGAGCGGGGAACGTTGTCCTGTTGTCTGGAAGGCCCTTGCTCCTCAGCACCTTCCCCTACACGTCGCGTGCCTCGGTGTCGATCTCTGGCTGTCCTCTGCTGACGACTCTCTACTTTGAGAACGGCAGTTAGTGCCTCACTGTAGCTGTTAAAAGTGAGGGCGCACAGTTTATCGGCAATGGGGTCGGGTTGGCCGTTAACGAATTGTGCAATTACAGTTTGTTGCCGCGACGCTGGCGTAACGTCATCGAACACTTGCTCCGCCAGGGCTTGGAGTCGCTCCAGGTAGTGTTCCGCGTCCTCTTTTCGTTCCCGCTTGAGGAACGGAAAATCGTCCCCTTTGGACTGTCGACGGGGCTCGGGTTCCCAGCCCTCTAGAAGTTGGCGACGGAACTCCTCCCAGGGAGTCGCGACTGGGATATTTAGAGCTAACGCTTCAGCGCGGCCGCGCAGCGTGCTCCGGAAGGTCGTCGTCTTGTTGAGGTCGGAGTAAGTGAAAGCCGCGGTAAATTGCTCGAAACTCCGAATGTATTGAGTGAGATTGCCCTCCTTGAAGGTCGCACGCCATTGAGCCATTTTAGCCGTAGCCAACGTTTGAGGCTCAGACGTGAGTCTCTGTGGTGGCCGTCGGAGTCGGAACAGCCGAAGTCGCCGGAGCCGTCGTATCTGGGCCGATCGGGGTCGCATTAGCGGGGGCGGTTGGTGCTGTCGTCGCGGAGACGGCGAGCGATGCGGCGGGTGGTGCCGTCGTGTGACTGGGGTCGTGTGGTGCTTGTGCAGCGGGGGTCAGTTGACTGTATGGAGGCGTCACCCATGGTATCCCGACTGAGGGTGGGAATACAGCCGGTGGTGGATATCGGTATGCCGATCCATCTGGGCCTACACCATGGTACACTAATCCGGGTTGTGCACCATGATAGCCGGTGTCAGCTATCACGCTGGGAACGCCACCATATCCGGGCGGTGGGTTCACGTAGCCGACATGCGGTGAATAGTATCCGACAGCTACTCCATTTGGAACACCGCTTGTCGCGCCAGGGTATCCGACTGGCGGTACACCATATCCGTTGGTGTTTCCGACTGATTGTGAGATCGGATGTCCGATCATTGGCACAACACTTTCTGCCGGAGCAGACACAACTTGATCTTGTGACGGATCGAAGCGCGGTTGTTCTCCGGTAGTCGGCGACGGTCGGTGCGTGGTCGGCGCGGGAGCGCGTGTGTCGGAAGTCGGCGTGTCGGGGTCGCAGGGTCGGCGACTTGATGTCGAGGGTGCTTGTCGGGGTCGCGCTTGTCTATGGTGGCGCAAGATTCCGTCGTCGTGTCGCTGGGTCGTTGTTGTCGTGGAGGCGTCGCGATCCGGGTAGCGGTCATCGCCGGGATGTTTTCGGATGTCGCTCTCGCCTGGCTGGGTCGTGTGTACTCTACCACCGTTGGCTCGGTCGGTATGCGTGAGTACATTTCTGGCGCGGGGTCGTGTTGTCTCGGCGTCATGGGCGGCGCCAGGGGTCGATTGGCCGAATAAGTGTTCGGCGGGATCGGTTCCGGAGCATTGTCAGACTGACAAACCCACTGTCGTATCCGAGAGTTACTTGGTGGGTGCGTAACCATTGACGTGTCTATGGTTACCGGCCGAACGTTCACTGCTAATTGTTCTGGGTCGATATCACGATATACGCTCGCTCTTTGGCGTGAGCGCGTATAGTTTCTGTCGGCAAAGTCACTTTTCTGGGTCGCTCTAGCCGGCGTGGCCGAGTACGCTCTTGCATGTGCACTTAAAATGTCACTGACCGTGTGCAGGGGCGCTAGCGGGTCTTCATCGAGGTACTCCCCAATCAGGTCGCCAGGCGATGAAGCCGAACTCAGGGTCGAATGGTCGCCGATGGAGTCGAAAAGGTCGGTCGGTTGTTGCTCCTGCGACAGCGGAACCGTATCGCTCATGGCAACTGAGCGAGGGCCGGAAGGTCGGAAGGCCGGATTCGGATTGATCGTTACTTCGTCATCCGTGGGGTCGAGCGGCTCACCGCGGGGAACTCCCGGGGCTAATGCCATCAATGCCGGTCGGGTCTGGGTCGAAGATCCGAGACTAGCTCAGATCCTGGTCTACGGCGCCAATGTGACGAATATCGTTCACGGCCGATATCAAGCCGATAAATCTTGATCGTTGTGCGGATCAACAAGCCGGCAGTTCAATTTAACTGTTTATTGTGGCGATAAATTCCAATGTCGCACTCGCTCACAATCAGGGCCGCAATTACACACTAAATGTCCACAATTATCCCAGTCGAATTATATCCCGATTATAGTCCTTCGTATATCTTGCACATATATTCAACAGCTTATATAACACTTGTATTTAGTTCGTATTTATATCGTCAATAATCACAGGCACTATTTTTGCACGTCCCGTCACTGGGATCTCTACCACTACTCTGCGCAGATAACTGGGGCCGGAGGACCATGTGCTTGTGTAAGTTCCCGCCAAGTGGATGCGGTGTTGTGATTGGTCGAATGTATGCTGCAATGCGTTGATGTCACCGGGAAAGTGGGTTTCCCCGGCGCGTGTCAATACTTGTAATGCCTGTATCTGTGCACGTGATGCGTGGGGTATGTGTGTCAAGTTCTATGTTTAGAAGTCAGTGCATGTGAAGGTCAAGGCCGAGTATATTGGGTCGAGTGTACCGAACAAATGGGGCCGCAGGTGCGTGGTTTGACCTGTGTATGTAACCATGACTACATGGAATTTATGCTTGTGATCATATAGTATGTACTTGTCCTGTATGTAAGTCATGTAGAATGAATGTTTGTTGTGGAAATGTGTAGTGCGCGGGAGGGACGGTAGTTACAGTCGTTAAAATTACTACATTTGTTTTGAAGTAGTTTGAACTGTCGGTTTTACGATCAAACTTAGCGTCAAACTCAAAAGTTTGAAGTAAAAGTTTGAAGTAATCTAATCATATAAACCAAGTTTATGTATTATATCTATCCACACTAATACATTTTTTTCCTAATTGGAATGAAATGTCTTTCTACTGTAAAGAGTAGGTCTAATCATGCTGTAATAATGAACTTATTTCAGTGTACATGAACAATGTATATACATCATGATCAAGATCATGACCAGTTTTCAATTGCTAACGCATAAGAAATTTTGCCTTTCATGTTCTCAGTATTTCCCAAAGCAGTTTGGTTATAGAGCAGAACGTTGAATTCGTTTCTATATTATTTTGGTTTTACCAAGACATTTTATGACTTTTCACATATTGAGAGTATAAATTAAATCAGGGAATTCAGTTCGGATCTTCACACCATTTGTTTCAATAATTCTCCAATAAAATATCGTAATATGAACTTACTCCTTAGTATCAAATAACCCTCTAAAACTGTTGATATTGGTATGTTGATATCCCTCGCGATCTTATTGCGTTCCCTCGCAATCCGGATCGCGTTCCCTCGCATTGTGCTGACGCCAATGACTTCTGAGAAGGCTATTCTACAAGATCGCGAGGGAACGCGATCCGGAATGCGAGGGAACGCAATAAGATCGCGAGAGAACGCGATCCGGAATTCGAGGAAACGCGATAATATTGCGAGGGAACGCAATAACAATGTGCTAGAAATATTTCTTTCATGTACTCTCAGAGGCTCCGTAGTAAGCACAAATATGTTATTTTGTTGATATGTGGTACAGATGTCAAAAAGACTCCAATCGGAGTTAAGCAGTTATAATTTCCATCAACATTGAATTGTCGGGTTTGTCATATTTGATATACATGCAGATAAAGGCGAAAATCGTAGATAGAAAATATAACGAAATTAATCAGAGCTTAGTTTTAAGATACACGTGGCAATATCCTTACTCGAGCTACCATTTAAATCATCACTCTATTTCGAAAATGGACCTAGCTATGACGTGATAAAAAGCGTCATTTTATTTTAGTTTCACAAAACACCACAATGTGTCCTGTAAGGAGCGATAATGTATCAGGCGCTTTGATAGAAAGGTGACGGTTTTATCCCTTAATTTCGCCCTAAATTTTCATAGTGTACTGGATTTGATGGTTTCGTGGTATCCAGTGATAACACAGCAGGCGAGACATGACTGGTAATTACGTCATCAGCTACGCTGGGAACCCAAGACCCAAGACGCTCAAAATGATGTGCTGTCCTATTATTACAATTGTGTCAAGCGTAAGGTCCATTTGAAATGAAATTAATTTATCGAAAGTGTTTCGATAATAAGTTTACATTGTGTGAATAATTAGAAAAATTCTAAATGCACATTCAACCTTAATGATCTCCATGAATTGATTCGCTTCCAACAATTGCGTATGCCTAAAACAATAACTGTTCTTCGTATTTTTCAAAATTTTAAATATTTGTTGTCACTATACTCGTTTCAGTTTAATATTATACCTATTCTGATATGGGACGAGGTGAAAAGAAGATATAGATATATGAATATGTTATTTGATTATAATATTCCTAAAACATCATGGTCGATAAATTTTGTTATCAGACCATTTAAGAGTTATTCTGAGGAAGTTATGCACTTGTGCAATAATAGCCACTGTCACCATGCAAAAAAGTGAAAGTGTTCACCTGTTCACATGTAAAACCATTTTGCGATTACAATGGATGATATACCACAGTCATTTCATTGAGAATATCTACGAATCGAGATTGATTCGATCTACTATACTTTTGCTTGCTCGAAATACAAAGTGGTGAATAGGAAAAAAATAAAGTGCTAAAATATATATATAATCTGTTGATCTTGAGTCTCAACCTTTTGCCGTAGTTCGCCGAGGCTAAATGGCCCAATAGACGTGGAATCAATACCCAGTATTAAGTATTCCGAGCAAACAAAACAGGGTCCGTTATCCAATCTCATAGTCCGGGGACAGAAAGTCATATCAGGCATACGAAGTGAGAGAAAACAAAAATGACAGGGAAACTCATGGACCCCCAAAAATGGCCATCAGGAGGTGAAATCAGGTGTTCCGGAAAGAGTGCGCATTTCCTGCCCCACTAGTGGCACCCGTCATGAGTTCCCCAAAATTATTATGAAAATAGATCTAGTTGCATGGCAGACATGGATTTTTTGTATTTATCAACCAGATCATGATGACGTCCATAGAATTTCTTAAACGCAGCTATAAGTCTTGGAATAACATATCCTTGTCGCAGCAGTTTAGAGACTAGCTGGGCACTTCGATAGACAAAGTCCTCATATTTGCAACTAGCTCTGGAATAGCGTATAAGTTGAGAAACAAACACACCATATGCCGGTGACATAGGAATGTTGCTGCTTAGAAAAGGGAAATTGACTATGGAAAAATTGAAATCATCACGTTTGTCATATAATCTAGTTGACGGGTTAGAATCATTATCAATCTCCAACCTCAGGTCTAGATAGTTGGAAAAATTAGCGGAGTCTGTAGTATCCTTAATTTCAAGTTCCTTAGGATATATGACATCCAAATAATCACCAAACTTGGGATTATTTAGCGACAATACGTCATCTTTGTGTCGGAAAGTGAAATTAAAATTACATGTTAATTTCTTAGAACCTCCTCGTTGTAAATGCTGGATAAAATCTGATTCATATGAGTATAAAAACAGGTCTGCCAATAATGGTGCACAGTTTGTACCCATGAGAATACCAATATTTGTTGAAATATTCGACCACCAAATTCCACACAAATATTATCAATCAGAAAATTAACCATATTGACCATATCTGTTTCAGTATATTTGTATGGGGTATCAGAGTCGCCTTCAACAAAATAAGCGTTATAATATTTAACTACAATATAGTGGTACCGACGTTGTCCCCTTTTAGAGGAAAATGAAATATTGATTAGATTTTCAAATATATCTTTGATTAGTTTTGAAATATATCTTTGTTTGTGTGGATTTTTGTGCAACTTTGGGATTCAATATAAGTTTGGTAGATTAGAATCTTTACATGAGGTAGTAATACCAAACGAATGCAATACAGACACATGATTTGATAAGATATCTTGTTTGGGCACGGTAATGGCTTGGTATGTACTATTGGAATTAGTATTGTTGGCAATACCCAGATCGTTAAACAGGAACTGTATATAGTATGTTTTACAAACAGAAACAACATTATTAGAAGCTTTATCTGCAGGGACAATGACGAACCTTTCTTGAAGTTCCAACAAACTATTAGTAACCACGGGATCATTGAAGACAGAGCTATATTTAGTACTAACTGATTTTGACAAAACATAATGCGTTTGTTTACCAATGACCTAATCTGTTTGACCCATTCTGACAAAGAATCAGTTTCTGCCTTTTCTCACTTCTCTGGCATGCTCCTCAACTGCATCCATGATCCATGATCCTCCTCAACTGCATCCATGCTCCTCAAGATGCATCCCAATGTATCTTGATATAAGTTGATATATGGGTATGCACCAGGTTTTGCTGCAGTTCGCGGAATTTACCTCGTCCAGTGTACAATGATAAAAGTTTGTATAGGGGCCTACATAATATGGCCATCAAACTGAACCTTCTTGGGACATCTGCACGTTCAATTGCGGAAGTTGACAGACTGAGTTATCGCAGTTGAGCATGCTGGGCTGCAGACCAATATGTTCTGGGTTCAAATCTCGGCCTCAGAACCTGCTCTATGAGTGTGTGTTCATACTAAGTATCATGTCATTGTTCCACGCGCTTCCCCGCTCCCCGATTTAACCTATACAATGCACAAAGGCGACCCTAAAACACCATGTGTCATCTGAAATGCGTTCAGATTATTCAAAAATTATTCATCAGCTTGGTATGTAACAATCTCATAGATTATCAAGCATAAAGCAAAAGTTGACCTACGATGTAAGCTTTCGTCTGCCATGGACGACAGACTTCGTCAGACTGTCAGCGTCTCCCGGGCGTGGCAGACGAAAGCTCGTATCGTAAGTCAACCTTTGCTTGTGATTGCTAACTTATTGGATACACGTGTAACTGTTTAGTTCTGTCTGGTCAATTTATTCAGACTGATTTTCAATGTATAGGTGGGTCCATAACATAATGGAAGTACTACAGAGTACTACAGATCACAACTGTTCTTAATATGATGTAGCCTTCAAGGACTAAATAGTCACTGAACCTGATGTGAATATTATTCTCACCGAATGAGCCCATTTCAAGTTTAACCGATTTTTTGCTTCAATGATTCAGGTAATACATGTGTCAGAGTGCTTTGACACATCGTGTCTAGTTCCACCCAGCAGTTAATGTCACGAAAAATCAATTGATGCTCGTAAAAATAACATATTAGAGATACTCATTTTAAACGGTTCGGTTCAGTGTTTTCGATGATTAAACATAAACTAATGCGTTTGGGCCATGTTGTTGCAATGTGAGAAATAGCAAAAACATCTCTAGTACAGTACAATGCTAGGACAAGTGCATACTGGTTTTGGGGTGCATGATCACTGGAGTAAAGTTTTGAACCTGTTAGAATGTGAAGCCAAGGTCTGGTGTATGAATATATTACTGTTCCTTGAAAAATGAGTAGTTGGTTATTGAAAAAGGACGAGCTTTGAACTGAACTGCCACTATTTTGTACATCTTAAAACAAGTCGGTTCACCAAGATCCCTCCTGTGTATAGGGACTGTATACCAATATCGTACAAACTTGAATACTGACACACTGAGAATATGTGCATACTGAAAAGTGAGAACGAGTTGGCTCTGGTGCCCTGGATTGTGAATATTTACGAAATTATCTGCAACAAGTAGATTCTGCTATTGAACCAATGGTCTGCGTAGATTCGCGTCTATAGCTATCAAATCCACAACAGGGAGGTCTCCAGTATCAAAACATTGTGGCCACACATAATATATTCATAGGTTTGCAAGCAACAGCCTCATATCAATAATTAGATTCCAAATTGGGTTTCCATGCGTAAGTTAAGTGGTGAAGGTTGTGAACAGTGTCGAGCTGTGCGCAAAATGGATATGACCAATGAGTCAAAGAACATTGCTATTCATCACAGGTTCTGCCTTGGACGTCATGTTTTCAATTACGCCAGATATTTCTGTATAATATCGTGTGCGTGAATGCGCCACACGGGTGTCACCCTTGCCCAATGCTGTTAATTGATTCATATTAATTCCCAGAAAGAATACACGCGATCACATATACATGTAATGTGCACGATGCGTCAGTTTTAGGAGTCCCCCAGCATCCTGGTGACATACAGTACATGTGGTTTCGTCGGTGCAAATGCCTAATATCAACAACCTCGTCAATACGTGACGCAAGTGGCTTCAAGGTTCAATACTTATACGTGTATGTGAATATCTTCATATAAGATAATCGGGTACACACGTATACATAACGAGGGCATGAGCGTATCGCTGACTAGTATCCAATTGCATTTTTTATTAAATATTATCTAATGCAAAATAAATTCCCTCAATGTCCTCTCAATTCAATCCTCAAATTCAATTAAATACCATACGCATACGAACAAGTTTCTTAGAATGTAATTTCGAGTGAATGGTGAGAAAATACGCACTATATAAATATTTCTCGGAATATTGGTGCCGTGCAGCGCTGGCAACGTGGTAAATAAAACTGTTCATCATTCATAACACGATTGCTTCAACTGGATAACATTGAGAAAATATTTGAGTATATTTATTTTGCAATATAGCGGAATCATATGAAGGCGCTCAGGTCGGTAATAATTAGTTAATTAATTAATTTATTGACTGGATAAAATTTTGAAAATGTTTGAGTATATATTACAATGTAGCTGAATCACATAAAAGCGCTAAGGTCGGTGTCATTAATCAATGCCATGCATGTAAACAAATTATGCAAGGAAGGTCCCCCCAGACCACGCTGTGGGAGGTTCCTGACTGGGGGAGATGTGGCTGTCGTGAGCTGCCTTGCCTTGGCCGCGGCCGCCGGGGCTCCGTACCCTGGACGAGCGCTGTGGACAGGCGCCCGGGCTGCAGTCCTCGGCGGCAGTCTCCGAGACACGACGGGCCTCGCTCACAAACGGCACACCGCAGTCCGCGCTCCAATCAGCTGTAGAGACTCCAGTCGACCCACACTCAACCCCAGCAGCGTCCTGGCGCTAATTCATTTATAAACTTTCGCCTCCGGTGTCCAGATCTCAGTCCGAAGTCCCCGGAGAGTGTCATGCAGGCACCAGAGAATGGGACAAATTGGATAGACTGAATGTTGACGGGATGGCTCGCTGAGACATAAATGACAATCCCTTTGTCAAAGTCTTTGGCACCTGCGACCACAGGCGGCCACTGCAGTGGTTCTCCCGATCCTCGCAATCCGGCGGAAACAGTGGAGGACACTTTACCGGTAGGTGAGATCTCTTCTTTTGTTCTGTTTTTTAAATCATGTTTATGAAATGCTATCCAGCAGGTGAAGAAGGTGTATTAAAGGCCACCTCACATATCGTGTTACTGCTACCGGTCGTGATTAAACACGAACATTTCGTGCTCATCCACTGGTCTAGATTTCATTACATTTTTATGCCTCACCCCGTAATATGAGATAAGTCAGACAACTTGTAAACATTTCGTGACACGATGCGTCGAGTAATTGTTCCCAGTGATATTTTAGCGGTAATTTTCCCCAGCAGCCTACAACCTACAGCGTCAATGCTCCTGTTTCCAGGCACCGCACGAGACAGTCCGGCAGCTTCATTTCTGTTGCCCAGGTATTCTTTAACAAATGCCGGTTATTGGAGATTCCTGCAAATTTTACCTGTGAAAGGCATCCCATGACTTCGGTGCATGTTTATTGAATACCACCACATGACAGCTTCAGCAAACAGAACTGCAAAATTTGAAAAGATGTCGATTTTAGAACTGACGAGACAAGTAATTGTCATCCAAGAAGCCCTTGCTAGCTGTTGTGATACATGCTTGTGGACGCGGTACGTGAGATGACATTTACAAACAGCGTGTGATTCCCGGCTATGGATTAACTTTTATTCATGCGACTGTTGCAGAGACAGGGGGTGCTACCTCGTTGCCCCGTGAGTCTTCGATTGGCTGCGAGACACGGCACGTCTCTATTGAACTGCCCATAAGCTGTCCATGAATATAACGAGGAAGTCCAGGCAAGGCCCATCAACAATCTGGATTCTGGAGTGAAAAACGCCAAGGCATGACACGCTGTGGACAATGAGAGGACCTACGCGTGTACCTTGCACAAATAGCATTGATTCTTACGTGAAGGGGCTCTCTCGTTTATGTTTTCACAAAAGAAGAGGCGGTGATTTGAGTAAGAGACTTGTCGAGAAGCCTGTAAACTGTTATCTTTCCGCATGTGGCCACAGCTAGCGACTTGTGTTGGCCCCGGTCAGCCGTGATTAACTCTCTCGGATGCGATGTGCCCGTGTTCTCTGCATCCATCACAAGCTGCTCCTCTCCCCAGAGGAATTCAATTGACAAAATCGTTTCGTTCCCCGCAATAGCGTTTTGTTCTTTGTGGAGACGGCCTAATGCCCCTCGAAATCTGCTTCACATAATTGGCTCTGCCCAGTATATGTTCCGTCTTTGTGGGTCTTCCATGCTTTCAGGAAACAGTGAATGACGTACAAGGAATAATATGTCGATTTTTTCTCACCAATTATATTAGAGACCATTTCCATTCGATGAAATATGTATAAATATAGCCTCCAGGTTCTCCACCATTTTTCCATATTTTTTTGTAAATGAACAAATACTTTGAGGATCGACTAATGCCGCTCATTGGTTTGTCATGATGAACTGCCAAAATGTTCTTGTGTATTGATCGGGTAATAAATAAAACACATGTCATTATCCAAATTGAACACCTCACATTTGTTAGATTTGCTGTGCTACAAATATTTCATGCCAGCAAATTGCGACGACGTACGTCATTAGGATTTGCACAATAAAAATAGCCTTTTGAGTACACAGGCAAAAGCTACAGTACCCGAGGGTCGAAGTCGTCCAATATAATATTTTTTATATAAAAATTACCGTGAAACGAACAAGCGTATGGAGGATACCGAAAGTTGATGGTAGTCTGGGAAATGTTTTATCTCGACTAATTGCGAGTCGAGTTCAACAGACCCTTTATCGTCGAAATATCATGACCTTTCTGAAAATCTACAGTTGCATCTATAGTTGCAATTATGATGTCGAGGGGCGCTGATCGCGCTGGCCTTGTATCGGTTACCAGATGTTACAACCGCGGTGTGCATACGGCCTTGAGGTATCCTGGAATTGATCACCTCGCACATTGTGACGGCGAAATCTGCTTCAACATCGTTATTTCTAACTGATATACTCGGACGTTATTTTGACACGTTCCATGTGTCAGTTGGGGACACGTTTTACAGTCACTGCTAGTTCACAATGTATGCAATATCGGGCCGATTAAGGCATGACAAACGCTCATTTACATAGATCAAGGATGCCATTTGTCAAGAGTTGGCTATCACCAACCCAATGATAGAATATTGGTCGCACGCAATGCTTATTGTTTGCAGTCCACAGAAACTCGACCTTGACGAACTGGTCCAGTCTGAGGATTATAGAAAACTGGCGTGTTTCATTTCTTCGCCAAGTCATCGTTCAATTTTGCGAATCTTGTAGTCGTTCAGTATAATATGGCAAAGTATTGCTTCAAATTGTCGCAGCAGCGTAAATCTAGACCTTTAGTCTAATGCACTGATGCATATTTGATGTATTGCTAATCGAATCAGCTGACCGTATTCGGACACAGACCTACAAACTGCGTTCGGTCGCTCCCTCCATTGTGCGAAGAATTACCCTAATTAGGAAGCCCCGGGAATATTACGTCCATACACCTGCCGGTTTCCACCGTTTACAAGAGTGGCCCTTGCCGGCAGCCATTCCAAACTTGACCCTCGAGGACGCAGTTTACAGTCGGGCACATCATTATCCACCATCAAAAGGGTCTCGCAAGTTTTGGCTGTCTGAACGACGTCTGTTCCAGTTAGAATACTGCCATATTTCCGACAGAGGGACGTGTGTCTGAGACCTCAGCGTCCTCTTGGGAGGTAACGGCTTATCGAGTGAACCTGTTTGAAGGGTATGCGTAATTCTTACTTGGTGAGACCTCTACTATTAATATTGTCTACGTACGTCTGATGTGGCCGTGGTTGTCAAATGTTGACTGCACATTCACATTGTGCGGAGGTAATTGATTTATTGCACGGTGCCAGCACGCCACGAGATTTGTCGTCCTCTGTGGGACAGCAGCAGTTTTAGCGAACCACTGAGCGGTGCTGATCGCTCAAAGCCTTATTTGCTTTTGTATCGAACATCAATGGACGGTAGCGTTGGGCTTGCAACCTGGGGAAAAAAAATCAGTACTTGACCCTAACGTGCAAACAGAGTGGCTATTGAAATGTGTCCTAAATCAACAAGTAACGCTCACTGATTGTGTGGCAGTCAGCTAAAGGTTGAATGACCCACCGAAATAAGCCAGATGGATGTGAAGGATTTTGTTCTCATATTGACCATTGTTCATTACAGATTTGTCAGTGGTTTGGTGCATTTGTTTCAATGTTTCCGTTGATCCTTTGACTCTTTCCAGGCTGGGAAGCAGACAAGTTACCGGGACTACCACGGCGCCACCTGGGGACTCGACAGTCGGCGTCCACCACTTAGAGACGACAGTCCGCAATCTAGGCCCACCCCGATGAAACCGAATGACAGTTGGAGAGCTCGTTCACAAAGGAGAAGAGTGGCCGGGATACAGTTGCTCTGAAGAGGTCACAATTATTCATATTCACCCAAATCAGTTCATTACTGATGGATAGGTGGATGATATTTCCTGAGGAAATATAAGAAATTGAACGGAATTGTGATTGCGGATGCGCTTCCTGAATGCTGAAGCTAGTTGTGACACAATTAGTGCTCAATGTGGAATATCTATGAATATAGCTGAGATATGTATTTGAATGAGCTATAAATTAGACATACCAGACCTATTTGTGACTCGAGAAGTTATTGAATTAGTCACAAAGTGATCGCCAAAGAGCGGGACAACATTGCAATATATTTGTTTATGACAAGTGTCGCTTGCTCATCATTACTATCAAAATGGCGGAGGATGATCAGAGACATCGCTTGGTTGTTCTGGGAGCTGGACAAGTAGGAAAAACAGCGATCGTGACCCGCTTCCTCAAAGGAACGTTTGTAGGAACTTACAAAGCCACGGTAGAAGATTTGCACTGCAAGGACTACGATATAAGTGGCACCTTAGTACGTGTGGACATACTGGATACCGCTGGTAACCTTGCGTTTCCAGCCATGCGGAGACTGTCGATAACCACGGCGCACGGATTTATTCTCGTGTATTCAATTAGTGACCATGACTCCTTCCAGGAGGTGACACGACTGTGGGAACAGATCAAAGAGCTACGGTCCAATTATCAAGATTTGCCTTGTGTTATCGTGGGTAACAAGTCCGACCTTGAGGCCGAGCGCCGGATCCCGGAGGAGGATGCCGACGATTGGGTGAGATCACAGGGACTAGGCTCCGCCCACATCCTGGTCTCGGCCAAGGACGGAACTGATATCTACACTATTTTTGAGAAGCTCCTGGAACAAGCCAACATCCCGAACATTAGGAAGCTGGAACCCATCCTGAAGCGGCACCTGAGTGTCAACTCGACCCACATCAACCCCCAGAGACAGAAGCTGAAGGAACAGGAGGAAAGTAAACTATCCAGAAGTCGTAGTCTCATCAGGAGATCCAGCAAACCGAAAGTGAAACACACGGGAGATCCCTCGAGGAACGATTGTGTTATTTGTTAAGTGCCAAGACTACGCCGAGTCGAGTTTGAATCCTCAGTAGGTCCATGATGACATGAATGTAGATTGTCTGTGGTTGTCAGTGTCGTTCATCTGTGAAATCGAAGTGGATTGCTGGTTTGTTAGATGTTACAGTGAGTCGTGTATTGTGCTATGGACCCTCTGTGTTTTCCGTATTGAATACCAAGTATACTAGAGCTGTAAATAACGCCATGATTACACATATCTACGTGAACAAAGGTGATTACATATTGTACACTACTGAATACACAATACGTATGTACCCAAGAATGACACAGTATGGAGCAGCCGGAAGGTACGCCCTTTGTGTGTGTGTTGTAGTAGCTGATATTATTTGTGAGTGGCAATCAATACCGTAAAACATACTACTGTACCTGAAGTTTTCGGGTCACTTTCCTGTTGAGAAACTGGCTTCCCCATTCAGATCTCATTTAGCATGCGCATTTCGAATTACCTGGAATCGATAACATTTTTTTTCCTAATTGAATAATGCATGCAAGCCGATGGCGAACGGATGAATGGCGCGGCGTTGTGAACGGTCTGCCATACACGTATATTGGGATTCTGAGGAGCAAGGCTCCTTGGAACTTGGGACATCGTGATCAATGGACTGCGACATCCCACACTGCCACGTCATTTTTTGGGGCTGATATCAGTGGAGCTGTTTGTGTTGGTTCAGGAGTGAAAACAACAAACTATGGATCATAGCCCCGATATTACGCGAATACATCAAGTGATCTATCTCCACTGGAGTCAAAATAGGTTTTTTTTTCGTCAATTTGTGTCTGCACATGATCATTGGCTGATGCCATCGAATAAAGATTGACATGATGCATGTACACGTGTGATGTTTGTTACATTGAGCTCCAGACCAATCAATAGACATGCGCCTAGATATTGGCCTGACACCTGTCAGATCTGTCTCAGTTGCTGGTCGCAGAATGGGAGCTTTTTGTTCACTTTGACCTGATTTCATTATTTGCTACGTTGTCCTGGTTGATAATAAAAAGTGTTGCCTTCTTCAATGCTGTGTTATCATATTACGGGAAGCTACCCTGGCTTTCAACACAATCCCCCAAGGTCGGACATTGTTAGGAGTTGCCCCGCTCAGGTGTCCGCACCATGACGTCCAGAATAGCACAAAATGCAGGTATATTATCACACAATGATGGCGTTCGGATATTGCTTCCACATACACGTGTTTGAAAAATGATGGGTGTAGGTACAGCAAATACAACTTCACGACTAGAGTGAGACGCTTTCATTGGATCGTGTGCCTGTCCCTGTTGCGAACGTGAACAGTTATTGATCGAACATTTGTTGTCTTTAAATTATGCATGCATTATTTTTGGCCCAACCGCAGCGACATTTCCCCCAGCGCAACAAGTGTAAGGATATTAGAAACGGAACTTTGATATATTAAACGGAAATAGACAGTAATAATATATGTGGTATATCGTGTGTTCAGCAATAGTGTTACACGGAAGATAATTCATTATCCCTGATATTAGTTACGGGTCTAAAAAACTCATTGCAACCAATACCGGTTTCATTTCGAAACATTTTTTTCATAGAATAAATGGGCCTACAAATGATTAAGTGCAAAAATTAAGTTGAAGTTTCTCTGGGAATCTCAAATATTGTTGTCATATTCCCGTGATCTGTCCCAAATTCAAAGTAATTTTCCTAATTCTCACAATCTTAATTAGTGTATTATTATTATTACTTGACTGCTGTGCTGTGACAGATTCAGGCTTGAATGTGTTTCTTGGAACAATATATCATCGTCGAGTAGTCACAATGTGTTTTATGTACGTTATTCGTTCCTTTGAGATGACACACCGTTAGTGTCTGTTGTTGACGCACCTGCTTGTCAGGCGCAGAGTCCACCAGTTTCCGGGGTCACTAAATCACATGTAGGCCTACATATTATACTTGTACTTAGTGTGTCCGGTAATTATCCCATAACTACATTTAGGACATAATGGGTTGATATATAAATATATTACGAATACATCTGAAGCTTGTTGTCGTCCTACTGAATACTGTGATTTGTCTTTTATTGTCTGAACCGTGATTAGCGGAAACCGCGACTCTATGGCGATATTTCACACAGCCAGCAATACATAAATGCATGTACTTGTACTTGACTCAATTGTATACGTATTTGGGCTTTATTTTTACTAACATTTACTAACCTTAACGCGTTGGGTAACATTTGAATGGCACATGTGATTTGTCTTTGGAGTTGATCTAAATGAAATATCAGTTATCCGTAACAATTAATTTATTTCCTTGTTTACAAACTATGTTACAGTGGATCCATCACTAGGTATGGCCATACAGTATTCGTTTATAAGAACATAAAGTAATTTTCGGAGATGATTTTAAATACTTTACTCATACTAACTGCAAAGACGAACTAAACCAGGCCAAACAACTATACTACATGTAAGAGATGTACTTAGTGATATAATTGGTTAATAAACACACTGGGTCGAGCCCAGGTAGAATTCGCCTTGTACCCGATTGTGCTGCTCTCTCAGAGGTGTTTTGTTAATATACCCAGTTAGAAAACTAGTCTAGTTGTGCAGCTGACCTCAGCAGGATCACGAGGATGGTGAGAAAAACTCAAAACAACATGGACTCCACATACATGTCAATTTTGTGGGTGTTGAACCAAAAAAGTGTCACAAAACGTAAAGTGACCGTAATTCACAGAACGTAAGGTGGAGCAAATCAATGCTATGATGATGTAAAATGGAGTCCCGAAACGTAAAGTGAAATTCCAAAACGTACATTAAAGACATCGTTGAATAGCAAAGTGGGGTCCACAACACAAATCTTAAAGTGAATGGTTGAAACTGAAACAAAATAAAATACTAATGGATGATATTGATAGCATTTCGATTGCCGAAAGATAAAAGGTCGTAAGTGACAATTTTGGCCAAAATGAGTTATGTTTTTTTCATTATTTTTGCCACCATTCCGTTGTGCTCGTTCACATTCTCAGCTGAAATAAACAATATTATCAGGATAATTTTGAAGAAAGAAATAATGTAATAAGTGACAATATGCTCATTTGATGACTGCCAGAATGTCGTAACTGACATGGGGTAATGGCAGAATGTAGTATCTGCAATGGCAATGTGTGGAGAACGTCAGAACGTCTTAGTGCAGGTCACGTGAACTCACACCCGGGGCAGATAGAAAGTCATAACTACAACGATGTGTCCGGCACGGCTTGAATCGCCTGGAGCAGCGCGTCTGACTGTAAGTGAAAAGAAATATGCGTCTACAGGTCCATTGCCTCACAATTTAGATAAGTTTAGTGCCAGTATAGTTGATCCATGTCGGCCTACATAGGGCCAACGTCTAGCCAACATGTAATGCAGTGAATGCACGGAAAATATAATTGTAAACACAGACTCGGACGGTTTTCCCAGAAGAGGGCATTAAATGCAACATGGGTCATTACTGAAAGACTTGAATGAATTTGCAATTGGCGTAGGTACCCGCATTCCTAAAAAAAATGTTGTTTTATAGGACAATTCACACCTTTTTTTCGTTCATAATAGGAGCTGTACAGAGTAAACTTCTAGAATATATGAAAATAAAGCTGAAATATTGGATCATTCAAAGTAACGGGAAGTCATATGTGGCGAGCCTGAATTTAACGTTTGATGATCTTAAATTGTCAAGATGGCGATATCAGTACAAAAAAAATATTTTTTGGACAATCCGGCTTGCCACTTACACATTTTGACTACAGTTAGTCCGGTAACCTTTAAGCTCTAACAGAGTGTGTATATATGTGAAACAACTATTCGCTTTATGATTTGTGTTCTAGGTTCACATTACGATCTAACACTGTTTTCACTACAAGTTTTGGAACTGTATGATTTGTATCATTTCTTCACTTTACGTTTTGCGACACTTTAAGTTTGGTGGTTCAACACTCGGTCTGTAGTATATATATATGTATACTATCTTTAGCAATCGGTGGTATACTCGCGTTCCATTTGGAACATTCGTGCCTTTTTCTCTTCGATGAATATCATCTGTGAGTACATCCCTCGTTTCGCCCAAATTGTGATTTAAGTCCTAATTATATTCTTGCAAATAATGTTCCCAAGTGTGTTTTATATTCGGATGATATGGCATTGGCGGCATATTTAAATGTCATCCTGGTGATGAATTATACATGACTGAAACATACATTATTTTAAAACATAATATCATCTCAAAGTACATTTTATTAATGTTTTTATTACATGATTCAGACCGCTACAAATGAATACAGTCATAGAGTTTGAACATCAGGTAATTAATTACTGATTGATTTCTTGTTATGTGTTTTTTAGCTTTACCAAATGCAGAGCTTGGTGAAAGAAACAATGATATTTTCCAATGACTCTCTAACTTACTAAAATAAAACACAGTGCTATGTATACCAGAGGTAATTAAGTATGATGCGTTTTTGTCAATGATCGATGCCATTTATCAACTACTTACGTACCTGATACTCAAATGGTTTATCTACACTAAACGGTAGTACCTGTATGATATAGACGTATTGCAGTTTACACAGTGAACTTGTAGCAAATTGAAGTGAAATTGCTATCACTTGACATTATACCAATTGGCAAGCATATATTTCATGCTATGGGGTCGCCACATCAGTGAAAGTGTGGAGTGTTTTGGTCGTTTCCGATAGAGTTGAAGATCTTTGGGTTACCTGTTAATTTCTTAATGAAGTTATGCTCATTTATCTTAGTATGTAAGTTAAATGTGACTGATTGGCTCAAATCGTCATGTTTGAACTTTTTTCTCATAATCGTACGACAACATTTCCATGGGAAATTTTGCAAAATTGAGCTATACAATTCAATGTGACTTGACGAAATTATTGGAACATTCATCACACTCGATATACTAGTATACTATACAATTAGATGTACAGTAGATAAATATTAACGCTCTGAATCCATCTGTCATGTTTTCAAAAACAAGGCCTTCTACACATATCCAGATCTAATATGCCAGGAGCTTCCTATTAATATATCACTTTGTGTGGGTTTGACATAATTGGTAAAACGACACCTATGTGCACCGGTTATTTCATTTCTAGTGGGAATGGAGAAAAAGGATAAAATGTCAAACCATTGATATGTATGGTTGCTAATTATCAGTGTGTACATGCCCAAGAGTAGTAAGGAAGAATGCAAAAAATCACAGTAAACTTAAGTACAGTTGAATATTCCACTATTCAAACAGCTAAATATAGGTTGTATATGTATATATTTTCAATACTTCAGGCCTACTGAAATTTATGAAGTACACAAACCTTAACATAAATCAAATCAATACCACCATTTAGGTTGAGTTTGTTTATTGTTTTGAACATGTACAAGAATAGCCTAATCTGGGTATCAACTTAGAGGCACAGAACAATGAGCAAAGTACAATTCTGTGTAACTTGATACAACTTTGTAGTTAGGCCTTCGTGAACGAGGCCCCAGCCTCAACCAGAGCTCCAGTGGCATTCAGGTTCGAACTGTATTAGGGGCTGTCCATCTATGGATAATCTCATTAACATCGCCAGTGTTTTCAGTCTGAGAGATGCCCGCCAGTCTCCTTCGATGCACTTCGAAACGGAGAAACCGCGCCCACAGAATGCTGTGTTGAGGGGTAATGTGAGAACAATCTCAGCAACATTGAGAAGGTTGGGAAATCTGTCCTAATGCTCTGTGAAAATGACTCTCTCTAAAAAAAAGGTAACATGTCTCTAGGTATTCCACGTTTGTGCCAACTTCTTCCAGCATAAGATTTCAGGTCTGTCCATTCTTCTTTTGCTGCTTGGTCATCATACATGTAGTCTACCTTCTGCAATGGCAGCTTGAACTGAGTTGACAGCCCACTCAGCTCTCATCATATTGCTATTCAATTCAGGGTCTAAAGAACTTTGAGGCTGTCAATATCTGATCAGACCCCATCTTCCCAAACTTATTTTGTCTGTGTTCAATGACTTGGTTCAGGACATCTGCCTTCTCGCTTTTAAATTAGGTCCAACTCTTGTCATTCTTGCCATTCCACTGGTTCCCTTCACCAACGTCATCCAGAAAACGTTGCAAATATTACCCATTAACATGCTTCAAACCCTCGATGGTTAACAAGAATCGGGTCAGCGCACCAGCGGCAGTGGAAATAGTAAAGTGCATTTATCTTACTGGAAGCATAGGCTCAACAGAGATACAGAGGAAATGCATGTACAGCAAATTCTTGAAATTCTTCAACTGACCCTCAACTTTCTTGGTACGTGATATCATATTTACACTTACATTTTTTCTGTTCAGCTGTGTGGCCGAAGCGCAAAAACATATGGACTTTTAGTTGTGTGTCAGAAGTATCTCCAGGGCCAGGGCCAGGGTCAGATGGGAAGCCCAACGAGTTCCCAATGTATTCACAGGCTACAGCACCTTCTCTTCTAAGGCTCTTACAACTTCTGTGAGCTTTTTGAGAGCCCTGGGAGTAAGGTGATAAATCCCTGTAGCGATTTGTTTATGTCACTGAGGAATTTCTGATGTGATGTTTTATGCAGCTGATAGTAGGCCACGCTCAAATAGATGAGCAACGCACCAAAATCCTTTCAACCATGAAAATCCCATCTTTATTCAACAGAGATATTAGTCCACGCTGCTGACCAGTGTTGACTGCAGCACCATTGGTTCCGACTATGTTCTCCAGTCTGATACACTTATGTCTTCAAAAGCATCTCCAACTGTTTTTTTTTCAGTCCCACGCCAGTACATGAATCTGGGGATTGCAGGGTCAATACCTTGGTTTGCTCTTCAAAGATATTCTCTTCTTCTACCACGGTCATATCTGTTGATCCATCCTTCAGCACTGAGAATGCTTGGTAGCATACAAGGTCATCCTCCAAGTCATTGATCATCACCTAGTCTATGACACTGATAAACTGTTTGCAAGCTGTTTCATTTGTGTATGTAAGTATCAATCTATTACCACTAATACAATCAGATTTTAATGATACCAATAACAAACGTAAAATACATTTTGCAATAGAAACAAAGCCCGACCAAATAGTTTATCCAAAGACACACTGGCACAGTCAGGGGCAGACAGTGTGTTAAGTGTGTTAAGTTGTTGCAGTTCACATTCACCTTTGAGACGTGTGAATGGTTGCTTTGTTTTGGCCAGGTAGTAAGCCATTCTGGACATCTTTTCTAACATATGGCGAGTATGCATATTCATGTTTGCCAAGACCATCCTCATTGGCTGAGCATCTGGCTCACACGAGCAAATATTGCCTCTATACAGTCTGTGTGTTTCCTGCTGTCTGCACGTACTTTCACAGTAATCAGTCTGATGTGATCAGTGCCGTTTTAGAAATCACCAGATTTATCAGAGTCCATTATTTTCCTTTTTGTGCATGTGCTCCAGTACATGAGACTTTCACCCATTGGGGCAAGCAATTTCTGACGTGTTTGTTTGTGTCATACTTTTTGTTTCATCCAGAAGATGGCACAGCACATCAACTGATGTCTTGCTATTGATGCATGTTGCATCTTCCTGCGCCGATTTGGGGATTGATTATCCACCGTTCTGTGGTGTAGATAAAATTCGATGACATCGATGGAATGTTTTTGTCCACCTGATTGACACCACTCGATTAAATTGCATTAATTATTATTATGTTAAAACGAGCACTAATTATGCAAGAAGGATTTGATGGTTGGCCCGTGACGTCAGGAACTCCTTAGTCTTCAGCCCTGGCTTCTAAGAAACCTTGACTTGCAGCACAACTCGTGTGTAAACACTATATGTGCTTGTACTCAGAAGTTTAGCTGCACGTGATTAGATATAATTGAAAATCCGTCCCTATATTTGGTTCAATGGCTTCCATCTATGTTAAAAAAACTGCCGCCAGAATAAATGGCCTCGTTTATAATATGTTAATTTAGCGGCTTTGTGCAGGTGCTGGAAAAATCTCAACGTGGATTCCGCATTTCCTTTCCTTGTCGACATCTAATAATGACATTACCAGCAGATGATACCACTTGTTATTATTTTTCTGGGTATTACTTAACTGAGATGAGAATACAATAATATTGTGCATGAGATTCCTACACACTACAGCACAATTTATTATTGCAGCTTCGCCGATTTCCCACAAGCAGCATTGAAGCCACGAGCGTCACGCGGCCGTTAATTAACTGCACTGTAACGAACCTAGTCTCTCTGTAACGAACCTAACCACGAACCTAGTGGCTCAATCTCTCAATGACGCTCTCTTAACACTCTTGGAATGCATCTCTACAGCTCCATGGATGTGGCGACACCCCATTTAGCCATGGAAAATCTTGTCAGCAGCCCCATGCTAATCGCATGTAGCCAATGTCGTCGCTAATTGGTCGGGATTAATGCCATACTTCAGTGAGGGACACAATCCTGACGTGCACAAGTGGATGCATGTATATAATTAAACAGACGTGTGGCTATGATTACTGGGCATCTTGGTTAGGGATTACCAAATAATTACCCGAGATCGTACTAAAATTCAATATGAACCACTAGTACATGATTTTGCAGCAAAAAATAAACAATGTTATTGACCATATGCTGTTCACATATACAGTTACCAGACCATTTGTCAACTCAAGTGGAAGAACATAAAAAGAAAATAACTAATAAAGACATAAAACCTGACAACAAAGCGTCTATCTATGTATCCCAGCACCCAAAGCTGGACATCAATTTTACCCTGGCAACAGTCCGTCAGCTGGACATTGAGGCCATGTTACAATGAACATCAGTGTGATTAATTTCCAGGTGGACTGATACATCGGTCGGCTTCTTGATTTCTTGGCATGGCATTATGGCATGAGGTGTTGGGTGGTGGCTCTGCGTTTTGATTTATCTTCCCAAAACTCTTCAATATCGTTTAGTTTTTCGTAACGCTCACTCGTCCTGATCCATGAGCCAACACAAATAGTGTTCCACTATTTTAGATGCATCACTACAGCAAGTACGTAGCTTATCAGCTCGCTCAAGAAACTCAGACGTGAACAAATAATGCTTCATATACACAGCGGCTCAGTCTTCCAACTACACACTCTTGTCACTCTTGGGATGCATCTCGGCAAGTCAACTGATGCGGCAGTAGCCCATTAACCCAGGGTAAAACTTGTCACCAGCCCGCGCTAATCATATGTAGCAATTGTGGTCGTTAATTAGTTGAGATTAATGCCGTGCTTCAGTGAGGGACATAATCGATCTTAAATCCTGACGTACACAAGTGGGTGCAGATATGTAATTAAACAGATGTGTTGCTACGATTACTCAGTGTCTCGGGAAGGGTTGTACACAATAATTGTCCGAGAGCATATTAAAATTCCATATGAAACTCATAATCGCAATGTTTCTATTAGTAAATGATTTTGCAACAAAAAATAGAACAATAACATGGTATCTAATTTTAGAATAAGCCATGCATTTCGTGTATGTTACCAACGCAATCACTGATCACGGTTTTACTTACCATGCCCAGGTATTGTGAATATGAAATATGTAGTTATAGACTCTGTTTTATATTAAAGCTGCTGTTTTCGAATGTATGCAATATTTTATTCAAAACCAATTTTTTGTCAAACACATCTAATACGATATAACAAAAGGTGTGCTCAATGATTTTGACGATTACAGTCCGTCCGAGTTGTCTTTTCAACCGTTTTAGTGCCCTTTTCTGTACCAGTTTTGTAAATAAACAAACGAAGTGTATCCATCAAACCCGAATGTAAACAAATGCTCAAAACGCGCTTAAAAGTCCACATCGAGTACATTTTCCAGTTCGTATGTGCATATATATAGTTTAGTTATGAGAAAATAATCAGTGATATACCATGATGTGCGTGGAATTGTCAGTCTATCTCGCATTCATATGCTTTGTTTACATCTGCGTGTGATGAATACAGTTCCTGTATACAGTTTCCCTGAGGACTGGTTATTTTCATTACATTTGATGTGAGTATGTTTCATTAGATTAGTTTAGCATGTTTAATATTGACTGGTTTCGAAGGCAGCCTCTTTTTTAAAGATAGAAGGATAAAATTTGGTGGAAAAAGTTTTATGCCAAATGGAAGCACATGAAGTTTCAAATTGATCTCGACTTACTCGAGCAAAGTAAAAAACATTTGTGGTTTTGTGTTGAACTTGACTTACATTGGTTTGACCACATCGCTGGAATTGACTATTCCAATTTTTTTGCTAATTTGGTGAAAAATATGGTTTTATGCCACATGCCAAATAGAGTTTGGAATTGATTCGACGATACAGAACAAATTTATGACAAGAAAACCATTCAATGTTTCGTGCTGAACTTGACTATATCAAACGTCATTGCTAACTAGATAACCCATCGTTCATAGGCTCGAGAGGGGTATATTTATGAAGGTTTAGCTCGTCTGTACAAGGCGGCTTTTTTTTAAGATTCCAGTCACATGCTATGCAAGTTCAGCTTGCTTTTCACCCATAAACATTGTCGGCAATATTTGTCCGTCAGACGGTTTTCATCTGTGTATTTTACATGTAGTTACATTAACACCAGTTCACTGACAACTGTGAGTGGAGAAATAATAGTTATATCAAAGCATTCTTCGAACAAAAGCTGATTTCATACGGAGAAGTCCCCAGGTAGGATACTAATTTCAGGTAATGAATTCTGTCAGCTGGTATATTCTGTTCGTACATACAGTTACCAAACCATTTGTTAACTCGAACGGAAGGACATAAGAAGAAAATCACTAATAAAGACATAAAACATGACAACAAAACCTCCATGTATCCGAGCACCCGAGGGCGGACATCAATTTACCCTGGCAACAGCCCGTCAGCTTAACCCTGAAGGGCATTGGCGCCATGTTACATTGAACATCAGTGTGATTATTTTCCAGACAGATTGACATATCGGCCTGTTGATACTGCTAGTATTAACGATGGTGCGCATATCTCGCAACATTACCCACGTCCCAATAACATCAACACATCTGGATGTCAGCATATTGGTTCATTCAAAGTATCGGGAAGTCATATGTGGCGAGCCTGAATTTGACGTTTGATGATCTTGAATTGTCAAGACGGCGATATTAGTACAAAAAATCATTTTTGGACAATTTGGCTTGCCACTTACACATTTTGACTATAGTTAGTCCGGTAACCTTTAAGCTCTAACAGAGTGTATATATGTGAAAAAGCTAATCGCTTCATGATTTGTGTTCTAGACTCACATTACGATTTAACACTGTTTTCACTACAAGTTTTGGAACTGTATGATTTGTATCATTACTTCACTTTACGTTTTGGGACACTTTAAGTTTGGTGGGCCAACATTCGGTATGTAGTATATATATATAGGTATACTATTTGTAGCAATCGGTGGTATACTCGCGTTTCATTTAGAACATTCATGCCTTTTTTTATCTTCCATGAATACCATCTGTGAGTACATCCCTCGTTTCGCCCAAATTGTGATTTAAGTCATATTCGTGCAAATAATTATAGGTAATTGACTGGATACAGTGTTTGAGGCCCGAGGTCGTGTCTGGGCCGTAGCACGCACGAGCTTGCGAGTGCGTCCGCGGCACAGACACGACCGAGGGCCTCAAACACTGTATCCAGTCGATTAACTTATTATTATATGCCGCATCATGATATGCATACCACTCGGGGAGATGTGATTACAAATGCTGACATTTTCTAGCCATTCTAGACCCTGAAAGCAAATAATTTTATGGACATTTTCATGTACTACAAAACAAAAAAACGTCATTTCACCAGCGCATGAATACGTAAACTTCAAAAGACCGTCGGTTGCTATGCGCGACGCAGGTCAATATGAAGGCGGTCAATACCGCAATATATCGGACCGATTGCACTCTGTGTAATCCATTGTAGCATTTTCGTAGGCATATAATAATATAGGGTTATTGCACAATATGGGGTTTTATGCCCGAGGGCCAAGTCTTTGAGAAGCCCGACGCGAAGCGGAGGGCTTCTTGAAGACTTGGCCCGAGGGCATGAAACCCCATATTGTGCAATAACCCGTTTATCATATGCCAGTGGATGTCGGGGACATTTTAGTATGTTTCAAATGACCGAATCATATCCGATTAGAAAGAAATAAGCAAGAAATACAGCTTTTATTCACACATTTTTCCGATTCACAGGCCATTTCAGAGTTCCAAGAGCATCAGCGTAAAACGTAAATCGGTGGCAAAAACGTCAAACATAACGGAATCGGGCCAGGAGAGCGACCATGTGCTTTTGTTTACCCTTCAAAATAATGACGTTTTCTTGAACTGGGAGCTGCCCGGGCAAGTGTGGAATTTACAGCCCGCCGGGCAGAAGTTTGTTATTGGAAGAATAGGCACAGGTATTGAAAAACAAAATACATAGAAATGATGTATTTTCAGGTCTAAGTTTGTTGACAGTAATTTAAATTACTGTATAATAGCATTAACTACGCTATTCGCATCGACTGTCATTCTGGCATATGATAATGTTGCTTATTCCCGCTTATTATCCACACTCATGATATATCACCATGATGCACGTACTTGTCGATTCTGAATATTCACCCCATTTCAATCCTTCTATACAATGTATAAATTTAGTGATTGATGTCATCCTGCCATTGTCTTCATATTCCCAAGTGTGTTTTATTTTCGGATGATATGACATTGGCGGCATATTTAGATGTCATCCTGGTGATGAATTATACATCACTGAAACATACATTATTTTAAAACATAATATCATCTCAAAGTACATTTTATTAATTTTTTATTACATGATTCGGACCGCTACAAATAAATACAGTCACGGAGTTTGAACATCAGGTAAATAATTACTGATTGATTTTTTGTTATGTGTTTTTTTTTAGCTTTACCAAATGCAGAGCTTGGTGAAAGAAACGATGATATTTTCCAATGACTCTCTAACTTACTAAAATAAAACACAGTGCTATGTATGCCAGAGGTAATTAAGTATGATGCGTTTATGCCAATGATCGATGCCATTTATCAACTACTTACGTACCTGATACTCAAATGGTTTATCTACACTAAACGGTAGTACCTGTATGATATAGACGTATTTCAGTTTACACAATGAACTTGTAGCAAATTGAAGTGAAATTGCTATCACTTGACATTATACCAATTGGCAAGCATATATTTCATGCTATGGGGTCGCCACATCAGTGAAAGTGTGGAGTTGTTTGGACGTTTCCGATAGATTTGAAGATCTTTGGGTTACCTTTTATTTGTTAATGAAGTTATGCTCATTTATCTTAGTATGTAAGTTAAATGTGACTGATTGGCTCAAATCGTCATGTTTATAAATTTTCGCAAAATAGGGCTATACAATTCAATGTGACTTGACGAAATTATTGGAACATTAATGACGCTCGATATACTAGTATACTATACAATTAGATGTACAGTAGATAAAAATTAACGTTCTGAATCCATCTGTCATGTATTCAAAAACAAGGCCTTCTACTCATATCCAGATTTAATATGCCAGGAGCTTCCTGTTAGCATGTCACTTTGTGTGAGTTTGACATAATTGGTAAAACGACACCTATTTGCACCTGTTATTTCATTTCTAGTGGGAATGGAGAAGAAGGATAAAATGTCAGACCATTGATATGTATGGTTGCTAATTATCAGTGTGTACATGACCAAGAGTAGTAAGGACGAACCCAAAAAATCACCAGTAACTTAAGTGCAGTTAAGTATTCCACTATTCAACAGCTAAAGATAGGTTGTGTATGTATATATTTTCAACACTTCAGGCCTACTGAGATTTATGAAGTACACAAACCAAAGCTGCACTCAATGAAAATGTATATTATGCCTCTTGAGGATATAGGCCTTATTGAAGAGCAAAGGTTTCGTCACATTGTTCTAACAATGTGTTCAAACATGTGGAGATGTGATACACCAAGTCACAATCCATGTACAGTATTGTAGCTGGTACACTTCAATGGCATAAATAGGAGGAATTTTGTCAACACTTTCCCTCAGGACAAATGGGTTAAAAAAAACTAGACGTTAAGGCCTAAAGATGCCTTGGAGGCATTTCGGTGTGATGATTAATTTATAATATCTACTAGATATCGACGAAAACGAAAAATGCCAACTCGGCAAAAAAATTTCGGGTCAAGGTCAAAGTTCATCCATAATACCCCTTAGACATGTTTGTCTAGGCCGACGAGTCCGAAAATAACGTCCGTTCGCACTACGACGGACCGTTTCCGAGATATCGACGAAAACGAAAAATGCCGACTCGGCAAAAAAATTTCGGGTCGAGGTCAAAGTTCATCCATAATACCCCTTATTATGGGTAAACAATGACCTCTAGGTCAAAGGTCGTTTGAGGTATCGATCCCAAAATCAATAGGGTTCTTCCCTGGTGGTATATAAACCTCCATGCAAAGTTATAGGGTTCTTCCCTGGTGGCATATGAACCTCCATGCAGAGTTTTGCAACTATTGCGTTAATATTTTTCCAGTTATCGTCCGGAAACCAAGTTTCAAAATTAGCCTTGATTTCATCCTCACGGACCTCACGGACCTCGGATCCGGCTCAAAAAGAATAGGGTTCTTCCACATATCATTTCTGACTTGTGGTGAAAATTTGACAAGAATCCGTCAAGGCAATCTAAAGTTATCGTCCGGAAACCAAAACGGCGGAAGAAGAAAAAAAAAAATTCTGCTAAAACCATAAAGGCATTTCTGCCGAAATGCCTTAATTACTTGCCGGCCAAAATTTCAGGAAGCCCAAAATGTATACCTAATATACCAGTTACCGGGTTCCCGCAGATGCTGTCGATTGTGGTAATGAAAATTGTATACTTGTCAATGGTTCACATTGAACGAATTGAACCCTATCGATCATTGCTACAAGAGCATAAATTCCATGAATTAAATCAATACCACCATTTAGGTTTGAGTTTGTCTATTGGTTTTAACATGTATAAGAGTAGCCTGATCTGGGCATCAACTTAGAGGCACAGAACAATGAGCAAAGTACAGCTCTGTGTAATTTGATCATACAACTCTGTAGTTAGGCCTTCTTGATCGAGGCCCCTGCCTCAACTAGAGCTCCAGTGGCATTCAGGTTCGAACTGTATAAGGGGCTGTCCATCTATGGATAATCTCATTAACATCGCCAGTGTTTCCAGTCTGAGAGATGCCCACCAGTCCCCTTTCATTCGCTTCAAAACGGAGAA
Organism: Terebella lapidaria; assembly: GCA_949152475.1. Lineage (NCBI taxonomy): Eukaryota > Metazoa > Annelida > Polychaeta > Terebellida > Terebellidae > Terebella > Terebella lapidaria. The sequence goes on from OX424555.1 coordinate 79,965,176, forward strand.
ACCGCGTTCACAGAATGCTGTGTTGCGGGGGGGGGGGGGGGGTGAGAACAATCTCAGCAACATTGAGAAGATTGGGAAATCTGTCCTAATGCTTTGTGAAAATGAGTCTCCAAAAATGTAACGTGTTTCCTGGGTATTCCACGTTTGTGCCACCTTCTTCCAGCATAAGATTTCAGGTCTGTCCTTTCTCCTTTTGCCGCTTGGTCATCGTACATGTAGTCCAACTTCTGCAATGGCAGCTTGAACTGAGTTGACAGCCAACCCAGCTTATCAGTACCAAACAGACAGCTTTGCGCTGTCATCATGTGGCTATTCAGTGTCTAAAGAACTTTGAGGCTGTCAATATCTCATCAAACTCCATCTTCTCAAACTTATTTTGTCTGTGTTCAATGAATTGGTTCAGGACATCTGCCTTCTTACTTTTAAATTGTTGTAGGTCCAATTCTTGTCATTCTTGCCATTCCACTGGTTCCCTTTACCAACTTCATCCAGAAAACGTTGCAAATGTTCCCCCATTAACATGCTTCAGACCCTCGATGGTTAACAGGAATCGGGTCAGCGCATCAGCGGCAGTGGAAATAGTATAGTGCATCTTGCATAGTGCATCTTGCTGGAAGCATAGGCTCAACAGAGATGCGTGTGTTCAGGAGGAAATGCATGTACAGCAAGTTCTTGAAATTCGTCAACTGACTCTGAACTTTCTTGGTACGTCACATCATATTTACACTTGCATTTTTCAGCTGTGTGGCCGAAGCGCAAACATATGGAATTTTAATTGCGTGTCAGAAGTATCTCCAGGGACAGATGGGAAGCCCAATGAGTTCCCAATATATTCACAGGCCATAGTACATTTTCCTCTAAGGCTCTTACAACTTCTGTGAGCTTATTGAGGGCCCTGGGACTAAGATGATAATTCCCTGTAGCGATTCGTTCATGTCACTGAGGAATTTCTGATGTGATGTTGTATATAGCTGATAGTAGGCCAAAGTAGGCTCAAATAGATGAGCAACGCACCAAAATCCTTTCAACCATGGAATTCCATCTTTATTCAACAGAGATATTAGTCCAGGCTGCTCACCAGTGTTGACAGCAGCACCATTGGTTCCGAATGCGGTGACTTTGTTTTCCAGTTTGATACACCTATGTCTTCAAAAGCATCTCAATTGCTTTTTTCAGTCCCACGCCAGTACATGAATCTGGGGGTTGCAGCGTCAATAACTTGGTTTGCTCTTCGCCGTTCTTCAGATGCTTGACAAAGATATTCTCTTCTTCTATCCCGGTCACATCTGTCGATCCATCTGTCAGCACTGAGAATGCTCGGTAGCATTTAAGGTCATCCTCCATGATCATTGATCATCACATGGTCTATGACACCAATAAACTGTTTGCACGCTGTTTCATTGGTGTATGTATCTCCAAGCATATACCCATTAATTTCTTGCAGTTCACATTCATCTTTGAGACGTGTGAATGGTTGCTTTGTTTTGGCCAGGTAGTAAGCCATTCTGGACATCTTTTCTAACACATAGAGAGTATGCATATTCATTTATGCCAAGGCTATCCTCATTAGCTGAGCATCTGGCTCACACGAGCACATACTGCCTCTATACAGTCTGTGTGTTTCCTGCTGTATGCATGTACTTTCACAGTACTCAGTCTGAAGTGATCAGTGCCGCTGTAGAAATCACCAGATTGATCAGAGTCCATTTTTTTCCTTTTTGTGCATGTGCTCCAGTACATGAAACTTTTATCAGAGGTGTACCTGAGTCAGCTAAAATGCTTCTCCCATTGGGGTAAGCAATTTCTGACGCGTTTGTTTGTGTCATACTTTTTTATTCATCCAGAAGATGGTATAGCACATCAACTGGTGTCTTGCTGTTGATGCATGTTGCATCTTCCTGCGCCGATTTGGGGATTGAATATCCATCGTTCTGTGGTGTCGATCAAATTCGATGACATCGATGGAATGTTTTTTTTCCGCCTGATTGACACCACTTGATTAATTTGCATTAATGAATAATTAAGCAAAAACGAGCACTAATTATGCAAAAACGATTTCACGTTAGCATTTGTTGGTTGCCCCGTGACGTCAGGAACTCCTTTGTCTGGAGCCCTGGCCAATAAGAAACCTTGACTTGCAGCACAACTGGTGTGTAAACATTATATATGCTTGTACTCAGATATCTAAGTGCACGTGATTAGATATAGTTATGCATTGTTAAAATAACTAACGCCAGAATAAGTGGCCTCGTTTATAATATGTTAATTTAGCGGCTTTGTGCAGGTGCAGGAAAAATCTCAACGTGGATTTCGCATTTCCTTTCCTTGCCGACATCCAATAATGACATTACCATCAGATGATACCACTTGTTAAGTGTTACTTAACTGAGATGAGAATATAATAATATTGTGCGTGGGATTCTTACGGACTACACCACATTTTATCATTGCAGCTTCGCCGAGTTTCCACTTGCAGCATTGAAGCCACGAGCGTCACGCGGTCGTTAATTAACTGCACTGTAACGAACCTAGTCTCTCTCGGTGGCTCGGTCTCTCAATGACGCTCTCCTAACACTCTCGGAATGCATCTCTACAGCTCCACGGGTATGGCGACACCCCATTTAGCCATGGTAAAACTTGTCAGCAGCCCCATGCTAATCACATATAGCCATTGTCGTCGCTAATTGGTCGGGATTAATGCCGTGCTTCAGTGAGGGACACGATCCTGACGTGCACAAGTGGATGCATGTATATAATTAGACAAACGCGTGGCTATGATTACTGAGCATCTTGGGTAGGGATCACCAAATAATTACCGTGCTAAAATTGTCAGCAGCCCCATGCTAATCACATATAGCCATTGTCGTCGCTAATTGGTCGGGATTAATGCCGTGCTTCAGTGAGGGACACGATCCTGACGTGCACAAGTGGATGCATGTATATAATTAGACAAACGCGTGGCTATGATTACTGAGCATCTTGGGTAGGGATCACCAAATAATTACCGTGCTAAAATTCAATATGAACCACTAGTGAATGATTTTGCAGCAAAAATAAACAATGTTTTGACCATTTGCTGTTCGCATATACAGTTACCAAACCATTTGTCAACTCAAATGGAAGAAAATTACTAATAAAGACATAAAACCTGACAACAAAGCATCTATCTATGTATCCCAGCACCAGGCATCAGTCCGTCAGCTGGACATTGAGGCCATGTTACATTGAGCATCCGTGTGACTATTTTCCAGGTGGAGTGATATATCGGCTTCTTGATTTCCGGGTATGGTGTTATGGCATGTGGTGTTGGGTGGTGGCTCTGCGTTTTGATTTATCTTCCCAAAACTCTTCAATATCGTTTAGTTTTTCGTAACGCTCACTCGTACTGAACCATGTGCCAACACAAATAGTGTTCCACTATTTTAGATGCATCACTACAGCAAGTACGTAGCTTACCAACTCGCTCAAGAAATGACGAACTCAGACGTGAAAAAATAACGTTTCACAGCGGCTCAATCTTTCAAATACACACTCTTGTCATTTCGGCAAGTCAACTGATGCGGCAGTAACCCATTAACCTAGGGTAAAACTTGTCACCAGCCCGCGCTAATCACATGGAGCAATTGTGGTCGTTAATTAGTCGGGATTAATACCGTGCTTCAATGAGGGACATAATCGATTGTAAATCCTGACGTACACAAGTGGCAAATATGTAATCAAACAGATGTGTGGCTACGAATACTCAGCGTCTCAGGGTTGAACAGAATAATTGTTCGAGACAATACCTAAATTCCATATGAACCACATAATCGGTATGATTGATGTTTCTATTAGTATATGATTGATGTTTCTATTAGAACATACATTTCGTGTATGTTCCAGACGCAATCACTAAACACGGTTTTACTTATCATGCCCAGGCATTGTGAATATGAAACATGTAGTTATAGACTAAATGTAGTTATAGACTGAAATTTTTTTGAAAAAATATAGTTTATGCCAAATAGAAGCATATAAAGTGTCAAATTGATACGACTTTCTCGAGCAAAGTTATGGCCAAAATCCATTAGTGGTTTTGTGTTGAACTTAACTTAGATTGGTTTGACCACATCGCTGGAACTGACGATTCCAAATTTCGAGTAAACTGCTTTTTGTGTTAATTTGGTGAAAAATATGGTTTATGCCAAATAAAAAAAATAGAGTTTTGAATTGATTAGACGATACATAACAAATTTATGACAAAAACCATTCAATGCCTTGTTTTGAACTTAACTATAGTAAACGCCATTGTTTACTAGATAAACCATCGTTCATAGGCTCGAAGGAATTATATGTATGAAGGTTTAGCTCGTCTGTATAAGGGATTGAAAGCGGTTAATTGAAGATTCCAGTCACAGGCTATGCAAGTTCAGCTTGCTTTTCGCCCGTAAAATATTGTCGGCAACATTTGTGCATCAGACGGTTTTCATCAGTGTATTGTACATGTAGTTACATTCACACAACTGTGAGTGGGAAATAATAGTTTATATCGTAGCAATAACCAGCATTCTTCGAACAAAAGCTGATTTCATACCGAAAAGTCCACAGGTAGGATAATAATATCAGGTAATGAATTCTGTCAGCTGGTATATGCTGTTCGTACAAAAAGTTACCAAACCATTTGTTAACTCGAACGGAAGGACATAAGAAGAAAATCACTAATAAAGACATAAAACCTGACAACAAAGCCTCCATGTATCCGAGGGCGGACAATCAATTTTACCCTGGCAACAGCCCGTCAGCTTAACCCTGAAGGGCATTGGCGCCATGTTACATTGAACATCAGTGTGATTATTTTCAAGACAGAGTGACATATTGGCATGTTGAATTAGGGTCATGGTATCATACTGCTAACATTAACGAGGGTGCGCATATCTCGCAACATTTATCTCGCAACGTCCCAATAACATCAACACATCTGGATGTACATGTACAATTATGTACCATACATTTCTACAAAAAATCACCGCAATGTGGTGAATACGACAACAATTTCTCGTATATTTCAGGTGCTGGATTCTCCATCGAAATCATTAAAGATGTTCTGAGATGGTGATGTATTCGGCCCATTGTGGTCAGGTCAAGTATCGATAGAATCCATTACCTGGCTTTTTAATGGTTACTCACCATCAAAAGAACAAACTGATTGGAGGGATCACATCTATTATACTGTTCTCGCTCAGCAAAATTTACTGTACAGAGTATTTTATCTTTATTCACAACAGAATCAAGAAGCTAATTAATTGCTCTATGCCACATGAATCAGGTTCCTAATTGTTTTGTCTGGAAATTGGCGACTATATTTTTTAATGGATGATAGATGCCAACAATATGTTCGTTTTCATGTTTTGACGCTACAGGATAACTAGGTCAGGATGTCATCAATCATTGATCGTTGCATCCTCTGCTGAAATTCTCTTAACATTGATTCGTGACCTTCTCACGTATCATTTATTTGGCCGGTGTCGGTGACACATCACTGGGCCTACTTGTTTATTTACTGACGTAAGTAAGGCCTGATATTTACTTAATGATTTCTTTATGTTTGACCATATTTTATTCTAAAAATCCCCTGTGATTTTTTTCCAAGCTATTCTCAAAAGAAGCTATAGGTTGAAAGTTACCCTCGTCCAATAACATACATTTCATTAATTCCGGATAGGTCAGTAGGATGCATACCATGTTTCACTAAGATTATATATATACATTCAAGTTGTTTACACCATACCATCCTACATTATAGAGTTAATTGCTTGATATTTACTTGTCATCAATAATTTACTATGTCGGGTATTTTTCTCTGATAGTTGTCAGTTTAGAATTTGAAACGAAAAGATACTTACACATTACATGTGTAAAACACAAAATTGTTCCTTCCACTTCTAAGCCATTCAACAAATGATACCACTTTGCTACTGGGCTATATGGTGGACAATATGATATCATAATAGCACCCTTTTGATCAAATTCATATTTTCCTTGAAATGAAGCTAATAATGGTATTTTTAGGTTACCGGACCTATGGTCCGATGACCTATTGGCATGGCGTTGCGTCCGTCGTCCGTCGTCCGTCGTCGTCGTCCACATTTTTATCTTTTTTGTTTACGGGGGAATTTTTCTGAAATTTTGCAGAAAAATACTTAAAAATAATTCAAGAAGGAGATATTTTTTAGTTTTTTTATTTTCGCTTTTTCTTCAAAATGGCGGCCGTTTTCGACGAAAAAGGCCTGATTTTGGACTTTGGCGGCCATTTTCTCAAAATCTGTTCAGTAACTTTTCTTCTTTTTCATACATAAGATTCCTCACATGTACTTCTATGATGTCTATAAATTTCGTTGCGCTTGAATCGCTCGAAGTGGGCCATTTTGGCCCAAACTCGGCCCAAATGGGACTTTCCCATGTTAAATTCTCCTATGCTTTATAATGGGACACATTATGCCTAATATCTCACTTGATATTGAGATTAGAGACTAGGAATCAATTGTGGACATATAGGAAATGATATATGCTGAATATTCTCGTGACCTTGAATTTGACCTCTGACCTCAGTTTCAAGGTCAGAGCACAAAATGGCTTATATCTCGCTTATTATCGACTCTACAGCTTAGGAATCAATTGTGGACATATAGGAAATAATATATGCTGAATATTCTCGTGACCTTGAATTTGACCTCTGACCTCAGTTTCAAGGTCAGAGCACAAAATGGCTTATATCTCGCTTATTATCGACTCTACAGCTTAGGAATCAATTGTGGACATATAGGAAATGATATATGCTGAATATTCTAGTGACCTTGAATTTGACTTTTGACCTCATTTTCAAGGTCAACAGGACAAAATGGCTAATATCTCGCTTATTATCGACTTTACAGCTTAGGAATCAATTGTGAACATATAGGAAATGATATATTCTGAATATTTTAATGATATTGAATTTGACCTTTGACGTAAATTTCAAGGTCAGTCATTTTATTTTCAAAGTCACATTACAAAATGGCTTATATCTCGCTTAGTATCAAATTTACAGCTTAGGGGTCCATAGTGAACATATAGGAAATGATGTATGCTGAATAGTTTGGTGATCTAGAATTTAACCTTTGATCCCATTTTCAAGGTTAGAGATATGGCGATTTCAGTGGTCACCTTGAATTTGACCTTCAACTTTCTCGGCTTAACTCTGTATATTTATCCGGTAACCTTTCTAGCCCATTGGGCTAATTTATTGTTAATGGATATTGTGTTTCACTCACCAGTAGTTATTACTCGAGTATCATGTCTGATGTTCAGATCTAAAACGAGAGTAGTGCAACCGCGAAGAAGAGTGTTAGTTCAAAACTTTATCAGTACGTTATCTTGAATTTTGGAACGAAGCATTTGCTATGTTCGTCACAACTGAATCTCAATAAAATTACATCTAGACCAGCTCACTGAATGAGTTATGCTTCTCAGTGGGATTATTTAGATTAGCACGGGAGCTTTGTATATCCATGTAGTTTGTACGCTATTTTCAGGTTTACTGAGCTTTGAAAGTACAAACCCAGATTGGACCCATCAAAACGTATGTATATTCTTCTTTTCCATTATATAAGTCTCATTATTGAAAAGCCGAACTTACTCATATTGTCCTAACAGCTGGGATATTGTCATATTGTCCTAACAGATGGGATACACCAAATCATAATCTATGTACTTTCCAGTATTGTAGCTGGTACACTTCCATGGCAGATTAAAGGATGACCTTCACGAAACCCTGACTTGCCGTATAAATCAAATGTAAATACTAAATGTGTATGTGCCCAGACGTCTGACAGCACGTGATTAGGAATAATTAAAGATTTATCCATGTGCAATATTTGGTTGAATAGGTTCCGTACATTTCCATTACAAGTACAGCCAAAATTTTTCACAAAATGTTAATTTAGCGGCTTTGTTCAGGTGGAGGAAAATCTTGCCATGGATTCTGCATATCCTTTCCTGACGACAACTAATAATGCTACTACCAGCAGATGATGCTACTAGTTATTATTTTCCTGGGTGTTACTTAACTCAGAGGAGGATATGATATATTGTGCATGGATTATCATGGACTACAGCACATTTCATTATTGTCGCCTCGCTCGCCTTGCTCTGCAATGTGGCACTGAAACCACGTCACCTGGCAGATAATTAACTGTGCTATAATGAGCCTGGTCTCTCCCAGTAGCTCAGTCTCTCCACGACACTCTCTTGGCACTCTTGGAATGCATCTTGGCAGGTACTATGATGCGGCAACATCTCATTGACCCGTGGTAAAACTTGTCGCCAGCTATGTGCTAATCACATAAATGTAGCCATTGTGATCGCTAATTGGTTGGGATTAATACCGGATTAATACTCCGGTGACGGACATAATCGATTGTAAATCCTGACGCACACAAGTGGACGTAGATATGTAATTAAACAGACGTGTGACTATGATTACTGAGCGTCTCGGGTAGGGATGTACCCTCATAATAGTCCGAAATCAGACTAAATTAATATGAACCACATATTCCGATTGACTTGTGTGTCTATCAGTAAATGATCTTGCAACAAAAATATATTAATGACATGGTATCTAATTGCAAAGAAATCTCTTCATACTTTGTCAGTGTTTCGAATGCAATTACTGAGCACGGTGTTACTGACCGTGATCAGATATTGCAAATATGGAATATTTATGTATGTATTTTATATTAGCAATTCACTCGAAACTTGGCATCGTAAATATTAGCGATGTGGTCATACTACTGTAGTAAAAGCCCTAGTAGACTCGCCGGGATATACTTGTATCTTTGTGAAGGTTTAGCGGACCCATGTGAGGGAATATATGTTGGTTAATTGAATTATAAAGAATACCACTAATAACTAATTCAGCATGCTATGCATCTTTAAGTCATTGTCGACAACATTTGACGCTTGAGGTAGTCCGTCAGCAAGTTATCAATAGTGTCTCGTAATCACATTTATACTACTTCACTGACAACCGCAAGTGGAGAAATAATGGATTATTTTATAGCAATCTTTGAAGAAATGCTGATTTCATCCAAAAAGTCCACAGGACGATTAAAAATATTAACGTTAATGAATTCTGTCAGTTGTTATTGACCATATGCCGGTCGCATATGCAATTATCAAACCATTTGTCAATTCAAACGGAAGAACATAATGAAGCAATCGCTCAAAGAGCTAGGACTTGGCAAAATAAAGCTAATGAACTTATAGAGAAGTCCATAAACCAGCTTGGGCCTATTGATCTCTCTATCATAGGTATTGTAATAGTTTTGTTAATTATTTATTTGCTATTAAATAAGTTGCACATTCATTAAAATTGTGTTGTTATAACCAACGATAAAGGACTTGTATATTCTAACCATGGTCACGCGGAATGAGTTGAAACAGTCCATCTCCAAGTTACAAGAAGAACTGTCAATAGTGAAAACTGGTGTGTCTACCATGGATGAACGTGTCACTTGGGTCGAGAACCGCATCAGTAAGTTGGAGGACGACATAGACACAAAGTTTGTTACTAAAGAAGATTTACAAGATAAGTTGGACATGGAATTTCCTATAGAATCTACTATAGTGTGTTCAGGTCTTCGTGACACAGGAAGTTTGCTGGAGTCGGCACAAGCCATGCTTCATGAGGGTCTAGGTCTTCATGAGATGACACCTGAAAGAGTGATGAGGATGCCATCAAAAAAATCAAAACCTGGCCTGGTCAAGATCGAACTGAAGTCAAAGCAAGAAAAAATTCAGGCACTTCGCGCGAAGAAAGCACTATCAAGGCAAGGATCCAACTTTCGTAACGTTTACATTCGCTCGTCCCAAATGTCATGCAGAACGAGTCGTACAGCACAACTTCCAGACCCTTCTCAGAGAAATGCCCTCGGGACACAATTTCCGGCTGACTGCACACGGGCTGCTGGTGAAACGGGAGGAGCCACGCCACGACGATGCACGATCTTCAACGATCCGAACCTTGGGTGACTACATACCAGGGACTGGTCATGTAGGTGTTTCAACCGGAGCCGAACCAATGACCCACACTTCGGGCGACTCCATGCCAGGGCCCAGTCAAGGAGGCGTTTCAGCATAGGATTCCCTCCAGCACGTGAAGGGTGGCAGCTCAAGACTACCGAATAATTTTGTTGATGAAAATTATGTTCATGATTTTGTGATAGAGTATGAAAACCCTGTTGATGTAATGCAGGTAAAAAGTATTTCTTTGTCTGTGTGGAATGTGAACGGGTGGACACCCGCAAATTTTGAGTTACGTAAACAGATACTTTTGTGCAAAAACTCCGATATTTTTGGTATTTGTGAGACACACTTAAAAGGAAAAGATAGACTGGAAGTTCCAGGTTATGTTTGGTTTGGCCAAAATCGGCAAAGTTTACATGTAAATGCACCGAAAGGCTCTGGTGGTGTGGGTGTTTTTGTTCGAGAAAAAACTTGTAAATAGTATGTACATTAATGTCATTGACACCGATACTGATGGTATCCTGGGTTTGATTCTAGTTCATAAACAGACGATGATGCGAATGATCATATTTGTGTGTTACTTGAGTCCAATTAATTCTGTGTGGGGTAGAGATGCTGATACATTTTTCACAACTCTTGAGAACTACTTGACTAAGTATTCTGAGGTGGAACACATGTATGTACTTGGGATTTTAATGCAAGAATTGGTGATATAAAAGATTATATTGAACATGTGGATGATGTCATCCCAAGGCATGTGTTGGATAAAGTAAAAGCGGGGCATTTTGAATCATTTATAGATTTTTTGAAAGATACTAGAATGTGCATACTGAATGGACGTATTACTTCAAGTCATGATAATTTCACTTGTGTATCAAGTCGTGGTAGATCAGTGGTGGATTATGTTCTCACCTCGTGTGATAATATAGTTAATGTCGCAAAGTGTGAAGTTGAGTTAACTAACAATCTGATCGAGAAATTCCAGTTGGTAGACTTGTTGTCTACTGATAGCAAGGCACCCGATCATTCGGTGCTAACAGTGGAAATATTAGTAAATAAATGTTGTAAGTATCTCGTAACAAAGAAACCAGAAATTAAAAATTCTGGAAAAGAGTCACGCGTTAACACAAAGTATATGATGGAAAATCATGATGAACGGTTCATGAACAATGTAATCTGGACTTCTGCAATGAATGATTTGAAGTATGAAGTGCTGGAGAACTTCTCAACACAGAGTGAAGTTGATAGAGTTTATGACAATTTTTGTGGTATTATAAAAAATGAGATGGATATGTATGTGAATAAAAAGTCAATAAAAGTGGGTGATGTAGTTAGTACGAAGAAACCAAAGCCCTACTGGTGTGAGGAGCTGTCAATTCTGTGGAAGGATATGCACACATGTGAAAAAAAGTTTGTTAAATGTAAAGGTTTTTGCTACGAAAAAAGGGAACTTCTTCAAAACTTTCGTGACGCTAGAAAGAAGTTTGATCACATTCTGCGTAATAAAAAGAGAATTTATCAACGAAAGCAGATTGTAAAGTTAGACAGCATTTGTGTAACTAGTCCTACTGAATTCTGGAAACATATAAAAAACTTAGGTCCGCATAAACAAGGAAAAGTGAATGTGCCCTTTGAAGTCAGAATTGAGGGTGCCATATATAAAGATAGGGAAATGTTCTGAATAAGTGGAGGTCTGATTTTATTGATTTGTATAATGATAAGAAACACACCTCTGATTTTGATACTGTTTTTTATGATCAAGCTTGTATTTGTGTTGAGAATGAAGAATGTGATTTAGTAAGTTCTGCTCATGCAGAAAACCCAGAAATAAATCAAGGAGTTTCGTGGTCTGAATTGAACCTGGCAGTTAAGAAATTAAAGAGCCGGAAGTCTATGGGAGTTGATGAAATACCAAATGAAGTTATAAAGAATGTGAATGTCAGAACAGTGTTTTTATATATGATAAATAGAATAATTATGTCTAATGTCGTTCCAACAGACTGGTCGAAATCTGTTATTGTTCCTATACCTAAGGGTCCTGATAAAGACCCTTTAGAACCGATGAATTATAGGGGTATCAGTTTGCTGTCATGTGTGTCAAAAGTTTTGTCAAGCATTATTAATCACAGACTTTGTAAATACTATAATGATCACAGCATTATGGTAGACGAGCAAAATGGTTTCAGGAAAGGTCGGTCCTGTGTAGATCACTTATTCAGTCTGACAAATATTATACGTTATAGGCTGAACACTAATAGATCAACATTTGTGAGTTTTATCGATTTTGAAAAGGCATTTGATCGTATAGATAGAAATCTCCTGTTCTACAGACTATTGTGTTATGGAATTAATGGCCCAATATATAAGTTGATCAAAACAATGTATGAAAAAACTGTGTCGTGTGTACAAATTCAATATGAGCGTACAGAGTGGTTTGATGTGATTAACGGGGTAAGACAAGGAGATAATTTGTCACCTACATTATTTGGACTCTTCATCAATGACTTGGCAGTATACATACATAATCTTTATTTGGGTGTGAAATTTGATCCTGAACGTGTTAGTGTTTTGTTGTATGCTGATGACTTAGTTATTCTTGCAGAAAATAGGTTAGATTTGCAATTGATGTTGGATGCGCTAAAGTGGAATATGAAATGGAGACTATGTTTAAATGTTAATAAGTCTAAGGTCATGCAGTTTGTACCAAAGCGAAAGTCTGCCATAAACCAATCTTTTAAATATGGGTCACGTAATCTTGAAATTGTACCACATTATAAATATTTAGGACTCTATTTGGACAGTCAGCTGAATTTTGAATATGGTTCCCAAATCCTTGCGGATTCTGGAGGCAGAGCTTTAGGGGGTATACTTGCAAAGGCGAAAGAACTTGGAGATTTGGGTTACGACACTTACACAAAGCTTTTTGAGACTGGTGTATTGCCGATTTTAAATTATTCATCTGAAATTTGGGGTTACGGAATTTTTCCCAAATGTGATGAAATTTTAAATAGAGCCATGCGATTCTTTTTGGGAGTACACAGATTTGCCCCAACAGCGGCTGTACAAGGGGACATGGGGTGGATGTCATTGAAATATCATAGATACATGGTGATGTTACGTTATTGGAACCGGTTAATTGTGATGGATAGTAATCGGTTAACAAAAAATATTTTTGATTGGTGTATGACGTTATCAACTGAGAATTGGTGTACAGACGTTAAAAATATTGCACAACAAATGGGATTTATTGAAGTGTTTAATAGTAGGTCTCAATTTGACCTAGATCAGGTGAGAGGTGCGTGTTTGCAACTAATGTATGATGAATGGCAACAAGAAATACTGAGGAAACCTAAATTACGAACTTACATCATGTTTAAGAATACATTTGTTGTTGAGCCATATGTTAAAAGCAGAATTGGTAAATATGAAAAATCTTTGTTGTCTCAGTTTAGGTGTGGAATCTTGCCATTGGAAATTGAAATTGGTCGATATAGTAATATTAAAGATAATGAATCCGGGTTTTTTCAGAAAATTGAGTCCAGAAGAAAGAGTATGTAAAATTTGTAATTCCGGTCAAGTAGAAGATGAAAGACACTTCCTTTTGTATTGTTCAGCTTATAGTGATGTTAGGAAATCATTTTTGGGAAATACTTGTTACCATCCAGAAAACCTTATTGCTCATTTAATGTCTAATGAATGGATAAAGGGTCTCAGTATGATAAAGGAGTTTTGGAAAATAAGGAAATCTCTTTTGTATAAATAAGTGATCTCTGTATTGTAAATCAGGAAAATTTTCATGTACAAGTTCTGCTTTGCCTGTCATATCACCGTTCCGATGAATTCATTTTTTTGTTATACTAAATTTGAATATGTTTATATATACTGTTGATATACTGCAGTCACATATAAGCCACCAAAGCGGGCTGGGTACTCATTTATTTGGTTGATCATGTGTTTGTTATGGATGTACATGTGACTATAATAAACGAATTTTCATATCATATATTGTTTAGAATGAAATGCATGGTCATGATCATGTACATTTGAGATGAAAAAAATTAGTTTCAAGAGAGACTTGAACACGGGTCTGTGGATTGTAAGTCATACGCTCTATGCACAGCACTAACGTCGCAGGCATTCGGATGAGGTGTATACCATGTATCAATTCTTGTATTGTTTTTCAGCCTCCATAGATATTTTTGGTAGCCGTTTTTTGGTCGCCAAGACAACAGTTTTTGAGCTATGATTTTCAAAATCAATAGGCTTATGCAGGAGTCATACTCGCATCTTCTGTGAAAATTTCATGTCATTCTTCCTAGACTAGTTTGCGATTCATGCACTCTGTTATATTAGCTGTGAAGTAATATGAAGTAATATTAGCTATAGGTCTACAGCATACTCTTATGGGGATTTGACCATAGAAAAATACAAAAGTATCAGGAGAAATTGATCATGAATATGAGCGGAGTTATCACAACTTTTCGATTTTGATCTTTTCTGTGAACTTGACCTTGTCGTTCAATATTCAATATTGTATAATTTCACAGTATTGTTCTTATTATCGAGGCAAATCTCCTGAACGAAAACGTTCAAAAAACATTCTAAACTGTATTCACAATATGGTCTTGACTCTCAGAACACTCCAAAGTCGTGAAATCGTGACTCCCAATTTTTCGACCTTGGGCGATTATGGGGAATTTTGATTTTCAGACCATCGGTCGTACACCATGCGATTGGGAATTGGCCAAAAAAAAATACAAAATTAGTTGGAAAAATTGATATTGATTACAATATTGAGTTATAGCCAATTATGTTATTTTCACTCTTTCGGTTGCAATGGCAACCATTTCCATTCGATTTTGACCAAAATTGAGGAGGACCGAGCCACTGCCATACCACTTCTTCCCGATAAGTTTCAAGTCGATCAGGCCGTTCCTTTTCGAGTTATGCTCGCAGACAGACAGACTGACAGGGAGGGAAACAGACACACAAACAAACACAGACTAGGTAAAAGTGAGTATTAAAGACATAAACCTGACGACAAAGCCTCCTTGTATCCCAGCACTCTAGGATAGACATCAATTTAACCTGGCAACAGCCTGTCAGCTTCATCCTTAAAGGCATTGGCGCCGTGTCACTTCGAACATTAGTGTGGTTATATTCCAGGCGAAGTGACATCAGCTTGTTGAATTCGAGCCATTGTATCCTGCTGCTAGTATTAACTAGGGTGCACATATTTCTCAACATTATCGACATCACAATAACATCACCACGCAGAATCACTGGAATATGGGTGGATACGACAATATGCTCTCGTATATTTCAGGCGACGGATTCCCCACCAAAATCCTTAACGATGTACTCAGATGGCGATGGATACAGTCCATTGTGGTCAGGTGAAATATCGATAGAATCCATTACCTCGCTGCTTCAATGGTTTCCCACGATCAAAGGAACAAATTGATTGAAGGAATCGCACCTCTTATGCTGCTTCCGCTCAGCAAAGGTTACTGTACAGAGTAGCCCATCTTTATTCGCAACAGAATCAACGAAGCTACTTGATTCTTCATCAGCCACTATTTTTTCTGTCTGAAAATTGGTGTCTATATATTTTAATGGATGATAGATGCCATTGCATGGATCATAATGTTTCCTATAGTCTGAATTTTTTAACTTTGCATTTTAGGAGCAATTTTCAGAGATATTTGAAACTTGGTAGAAAATTGCTGTTTTAATTCTGGGTGAAGTGTGTCAAATTACAGCAGGATACCTTTCAGCCTCCAACAAACGTATGCAAAGTATCAAAGTATATAAAATTGCCCGAGCAGCATGTTTATCTTAGTGTTTCGACTGAACGGGGTGTATAATTGGGTGAGGATGTCATCAATCATTGATTGTTGCATCCTCTGTTCTCTTTATTTCTCTCAACATTTATTCGTGAACTTCTCCCGTATCATTTATTAGGCCGGTGTCGGTGACACAGCAGTGGGTCGACTTGTTCATCCACTGACTTGAGTACGGCCTGATATTTACTCTAATGATTTCTTTATGTTTGACCATATTTTATGAAATCATTCGCGATTTTCGCGAAAGAAGCTGTAGATGTGAAAGGCACCCCCCATCCAATCTCAAATCTTTCATTTGTCGCAGATAGCTTTATTGGATGTATATCATGTTTCGCTAAGATAACACATATGAACAATATGTATATTGTTTACAGTATACCATCCTACATTATAGAGTTCACTACTATACATTTATGTCCCCCGGAGGGGGAAATATATACTTGTAAGGTCTTTCTAGTCAGGCATCAGGCACGAGCCACCAAGGTTGTACACACTCTAAGAGGAATACTGTATGGTGATTAGTACTGATTTTCGCCAAAATCTGAAAAAACAAGATGGACACCATTTCATATTTTATGCCGAATTTGGCCATGTAGTTTGTCCTTCCTCTTAGAGGAAGAGTTTTCGAGATAATTCACGAAACTTATTAGAGAAATGGCCGCCATTAAAATATGGTATTATGAGCATTGACATTGATTTTCGCCAAAATCTAATAAGATAGCCCCCAATGCGAATTTTGTGCCAAACTCGGTCATGTAGCTTTAAAGTACTAGTATAGTGCAAATATGATGTGATCTTATATAAAAGATCTCATTGATCTGAGCAAAATGGTCTTTACGGCATGTAAATATCACACTCCGTTCAAAAGTTACAACACTTCAAAGACTGAAATCGGCAAATTTGCTTTTTCAAAATAATTTAGCTAATTAGTATGCAAATGAGATATTCATGACGTCATCGGGGGAAGCTGTTTTAATTAGGTACTTTGATATGTGTTATTCATCCATTTAATGTTATGATTATTCATCAAGACTTATTCCATACAGTTTTCAATATGAATAATCAGTGTTTTTACTTCTTCTGTTTTTGTCAAGGTAACCAGTGACCTGGTACAGCCCATAGCAACCATGGTTGCTAGGGCCAGAAACCCACTTAGAACATGGTATGCACAAATAAAAACAGTGCCAACCTGAGCTATATATTTGTTTAATTCATAAATAATCGACAGGAAGTCTGTGGATAGGTTGACTTGGCAGTTAACGGCCATGGCAACCATGGGTAAATATGGCTATAGGGAGCGACTGGTAACCATAGCAACAGTACAGTTTGTGTGGATATTGACTATGTATGGTACATAATAATACGCACTAGTCAGATCGTCAGAACCTTCAATGAGAATCATTATATCATGTCTTAAAATACCCTAATTAAAATGTGTTCCCCTCATGACGTCATGAATTCTCATTAGCATCTAATTTGCATATAAATGAGTTGCTAAAACTTTTCAAAAGGCTTCTGTAATGTAGTACCGGAATGGCAGTTTCAAATGGCTGTAACTTTTGAACGGATAGTGATATTGATATACCGTAAAAACCAGTTTGGTCAGATCAATGAGATCTTTCATATAACTGAACATCATATTTGCATTTTACTAGTACTTTAAGATCCTCTAAAAGGTTCTTCTATAATTTTCGAGACATCTTCACAAACGTAATAAGCAGGTATAGTAATCTGTTGTGGCAATATGATGATTGGTTTCGACTTTCTCACTAAATGAATTGAACATATCATCTATCGCAAATGGTAATAACATACAGCTAGTACTCAATTGACTGCTTGGAAAGGTAACTACACACAAACATTTGTAATTCATGATCTACATATTCCTCAGGTTTTTCCCAAAGGAAGGTAAATTATTTATTGGACTATTACCGACAGATAACATAATTACGCGGAATAATGCGATACATGAAGAATTGATATTAAAATACATATGAACCAAATGTACTGAGTTGTACGAAGTTCCATGTTATGAATTCGTGGGTATTGAAACTATTATATTTTAGGCATTACCATTATCTTTGCTATAGTTAACAATCAGATCTGCAACGCTAACAATAATAATGATTGATTTCATAAATATATCAACTTCTACATACGTTTACAACATGACTGTTCGATAAACGAGCTCGCTTCTGCAAAACTGAAAGAAATACTTTAACAGAAAGAAATGAAACCCGTTTGGCTTCTTTTGTCTGAAGAAGATTGCGAGTGAAGAAGAGAATGCAGCCGCCAGGGACGCACTAGTGGCTTTATTTAATGGATGGTAGAGTTTCCTATCAGACAAAACAGCGTAATCCCCAGAAGGATATTTTTCATTAGCGCGGGAGCTTTGCAACATAATTCTTTAATTATTTCCAGTGGCAGCAGTGCGTATGTAAATTGCACAGCCAGCCACATCTGGTTCGAGAGGACGTGTCCTTGCGGGTAATATGTATGACCAGTACAAGGATTAGGACTCTCATAGTGCGTCTATGTTACCAAAAATGAACTGAACAACTTAGCCTGTTTGTTCCTATATATCATTTGCCATGATAAAAAGTTATTTGAATGGTGATTTGATGTGATAAGTGTCCCGAAAGTGAGTACTGTCCGTGAGTGAAATTTGAAGACAATTTTGAAGTATTACAGGCAATGCCTGTACTGTACCTGTGTTGGTAAGCTAACACTTGTGCTATACGTATGGGTGAAACGTCTAATTAGTCTGAAATACAAATGTAGTACAGTTCAAGAAATTCAATTGAACTTTGGTCCCAATGGCTCAATCTGTATTTGGATGAACTTTAGTGTGGATGTGTCAGTGGGTGATTTGCGGATGAGACAGCAGGATCGAGTAGTTCAGACTGACTATTTGGGGAGCTATTTCTTCACATGACCTCTAGCTTGAAAGACGTTCATACTACATATGTGAAGACGAGTCTTCGTTGGATATTCAAGAACATGTCACTTACTTGCAGAGTCTGAATGAGATGAACTTTAGTGTGGATGTGTCAGTGGGTGATTTGCGGATGAGACAGCAGGATCGAGTAGTTCAGACTGACTATTTGGGGAGCTATTTCTTCACATGACCTCTAGCTTGAAAGACGTTCATACTACATATGTGAAGATGAGTCTTTGTTGGATATTCAAGAACATGTCACTTACTTGCAGAGTCTGTTAAGAAAACTGTTAAGAAAAAGTATAAACATACTTTGTACCTCCTATCATCATTTTCCTTACCTGGTACAACTTGTTTGGCACTTGAATGGGAAGAATGTACAGGTAGAAATATCGATGCATAGATGAAAAGTAATATGGTGTAGTTATATTGTCATGAAGAATTGCACTGGAAACTAACTGAGAATTCAGAGCTACCTTCAGATTACCTTCATTGAATGAGTCATATATTAGCCTGCATGCGTAACGGCGGAGTGGGTACATATTCAGTCCATGCGGGTTAACTTTGTTCATCTTGTTTCCACTGCATATTGGACAATGAAACAAGCAATTGATTGTGGGTAATTTTATTTAGTGTGATAAAGAAAACCTTACATATCACATCTGAAATCTTTTTTTAGAAAACTCAGTGTGAAATTCCTAATATTTTTTTCATGTTGCAAATGCGTGGATACACAACAACCAGGCCAGAGGAATTCATCAAATCAAATGAAATTCAAATGGAATTTGTATTTTAGTTGAGTTAAGTCTTTACTTCATGAAAAGCTTTATGAATGTATAAAGCTAAATCTTTGATACAACAATAATTTTGTTATCTCATTATTGACGTAAAACAATTTGTTAAATTATGATATATATATTTGCTCAGGTATTCTTCCAGCATCTCGCAATATCTTGCGACACACTCTCGAACTGTGATAGCAAGACCACCGGTTGAGTTCGCTTTGGATCTAGATCAAATGATAATTCAACAGCCGAAGAAAACCCATTCTGGACTTTTGAGTATCTTTCTCACAATACAAATATACTTGGAAAAATCATTCACACTCATCAGTTCCTAGAAACTTCATTGGCGTGACTACCTGTCTATTTTAGGGCAATTTCCTCAGAGTTCTCTGGCTGACCCACATCCGCTACATGATTCCGAATGTACTGTGTTTTGGTAGTAGTCAACAACTTGTTCACTCCGTTACGTTGTGATTGGAGCATCACTTTGTGCACGACAAGTCCGAACATCATTACATTCATACAAATCGTTTTACATATTTCAGCCTATTCTCCACATTCTAGATATTTCCCAATAATGCAAATACATGTCAAATTATTCATTAATTTCTCGGGAGTTTTCCGAATGCAGGGTTCGGTAAAAGAAACGATGTAATGTTCTGATATTGTTTACCTAAAACTCATCTAAATTAGCACACAGAGCTTTATACACCAGTGATAATTGGTAAGCATGTATGAGTTGATGTCAATAAATGGTGCCATTTATCAACTTCATGGTAAACAATAGTATGACATTGCCAATTTTTTGTATTGATATTATTGATATTGATATTGATAGTATTGATATTGCCTGTTTTGTTTGCTCGGAATACTTAATACTGGGTATTGATTCCACGTCTATTGCCAATGTTGTCAAGAATTTTACCTTCACGTGGGGATTAGAACGCATTATTTACGCAGATTTATTAGAACGCAGATTTACACAAAGAACTCCTAGCAAATTGAAGTGAAATAGATGTGATTGTCATATATCAATTTGTTTGCATATATTCCATGATGTGGAATCGTTGTATCAGTGAAAAGGCTTGAAAATATCAAAAAGACATCTTGATGTGAACGATTATTTATTGTCTTTGATAGGTCGGGAAAACATGTTTGCAAATTTTTCATTTGTTATTGATTTCACACTATCTTTGTATTTCACATTTATCTTTGTATGTAAGCTAAATGTGACCCTTCTGGGGTGTTCCGAGATTAATTAACATATCGTGAAGCCAGTTTTCAATCTTTTTGAATCAGGACGTGTGCCTTGATCAACGAATGATAGTGGAAACAATACTGTGTAATTGTGCAGCTCAAATTCAAACGACAAGGTCAAGGTCACAGAAAAGGTCAAAATCGGGCAATTGCTATAACTCTTCTATCCATGATCAATCTCTCTATTATTTTTGTAATTTATTTTTCTACGGCCAACTTCCACCATTTGCTATGTGTCCAATTGTTATAAGATTGCCGAAGGTTATCAGCTGAAATTCAATTAGTGATTTGCGATATTTAAATTTAATTGTAATTCCAAAACCACTTACGATATTCAAACGAATATTGAACATATTTTATGAAGCAAAGGTCTGGAAAATATTGCACAGTAATAAAACTGCCGCCAGAATTAGTGGCTTCTTGAACAATATTTTAAATTAGCGGCTTGGTCAGGTGCAGCAAAAGTCCTGCATTGGGTCCTGCATTTCCTTGCCTGGTCATAGCTAATAGTATTTCAGGCAGATGATTGCCAACCACTAATTATTATTCTGTTGTGTGTAAGTTAGACCAGGATACAAGAGATAGAGCGTGGGTTATAACGGACTACAGTACATTTCGTTATTGCCGCCTCGCCAAGTTCTTGCATGCAGAATTGGAGTAAACTAATCGGAGGAATGCATCTCGGCAAGTCCACGGATGCGACGACAGCCCATTGACCCACAATGAAACTTTGATTGACTCACAGTTGATCAAATGTAGCCATTGTGGTCGGTAATTGGTCGGCATTAATGTCGTGCTTCAGTGATGGACACACTCGATTGTAAATCCTGCACACACAAGTGAATGCAGATATGTAATTATACAGACGTGTGGCTATGAATACTGAGCGTCATGGGCAGGTTTGTGTAGCATAATTGTCCGAGAGCATACTAAAATTCCTTATGAGCCATGGAGTCCAACTGATTGATGTTTCTACTTGTGTTTTGGTCAGCACGGGAGCTTTGCAAATATTTTAAAAACTTTTTCAAGTTACTGCAGCGCCACAGTTGTATGATATTGCCAAGTTTTTTTTTTCAATTTTTCAATCAGTGAAACAGTGCAGCTTGAAGTATCGAAAAAAACTCATGATGTGAACGATTTTTCATTCCAAAAGAATCTCGGACGGAGTGTAATCGTCAAAATCATTGTTTCACTTTGTTTTAGATGTGTTGCACTAAATTTTTAATTTGAAACAAATATTGCATGTTTTCACAGATGTTGTTGCACACTAGCGACATAATTGGTATACTATATCAACTACATAGATCGTGATGAGGTCCAAAGGAATTCTCAGAAGCAGTTAGAAAGTTTTGGTAAAACATATCTTTGTCACAGCTGTCCACAATGGCAAATCATAATTTCTTGGACTCAGAATCAAAACGGATTACCCATATCAAACCAGGAAAATATTGTTATATAATCTGTTACGGCCAGGATGTGCCCGGAAGGTATTTACTATGTCGTTTTAAGTGATCCGTAATTTTTAAGGTGGCCGGATGTGGCCGGAAGTTATTTACTATGTCGTTTTAAGTGTTCCGTAATTTTTAAGTTAAATGTTGCTATTGCATTTCCGTAGAAATTTGACCGGAACCGGAAATACGTTTTTGTGGCGTCTTTTTCGAGAAAGTATTCATTTTGACCATTAAAATGATAGACCTGAATTTAGAGTTCAACCATGTTTTTGAATGTGACCAATGCCCAGAACAGAGGTAACTTGTATTCCTCGTGTGACTGTTTAGTATTATAACATTTCTACATGATTTGTCATAGCATCAGAAGTTGTTATTCTAAGCTTATCTAACCCACCAGAGATAAATCTATTCTGATATTTTCTTCTAATATACATAGACACGTCTTTTTTGTGAGTGGTAAATTCTTGTGTGAAAAAAGACGAAAAGGCCATAGTGTTTTACGAATTTAATAGACATGGTCAAAATATGAGTCACCAAGAATATTTTTTTCATTGACCCAGTGATTGCTATGCAAATACATGCAAACTATAGATTGTAGGTTTATTCCAAACCTGGAAACTATAGAGTACATACGAGTCTAAGTGGCTGATTTCTATAGTTTGTACACATCCGGTATATTTTTGTATATTGCAATTTTACGTGGATTTCTGACTAATGCCAAATAAAGAATTTGAAGATGACTGGCGTTAATTATCTATCACTTTATGGTTGCTCATGACATTTCAGTTAAATTAATATTATTGTAAACGATTTAGACGATTATACACGTAATACTTACTGTTGAGTCATAGTTTGGGAACGTTATTTCGTCAATTTGTGTATGCATATGATCGTTGGTTGATGCCATCGATAAAGATTGACATGATGTAGGCACACGTGTGATGTTTGTTACATTGAGCTCCAGACCAATCAAAAGACATTTAGATATTGGCCTAACACCTGTCGAATCTGTCGCAGTTGCTGGTCGCAGACGGACAGCTGTTTTGTTCCATTTGAGCTAATTTTATTTTTTGCTACGTTGTCCATATTGATAATAGAAAAATGTGTTGCTTTCATCAGTTCTGGGTTATCATATTACGGGAACACATCCAGGCTTTCAACACAATCCCCAAGGTCGCACATTGTTAGTTTTCTTGCTCAGGTGAGCCTACCATGATTTAGTTGCCAAAATCAAAGCTGATGAGCCTTACATTTTTGACCTGAACTATTATCGGGGGTTTTTGTCGTACGACCATGGTCATATATCGATTGGTTGGGAATTAACCATGGACAAGTAAATAAATTATGGGAGAGATAATCACTGATAAAAGTAATGATTCTTGTGATTTTTCTATTTTGACCTTATTCTGGACCACGATCTCAATTCTTGATACTAACCTCCCTAACTTCGCAAGCTCTCTAGGACTTATTATGCATACTTTTATAGGCAATATTCTATTGAATATCGCCAGTGGTTCTGAAATTAATACTGCTTGAAATATAACAAATCGATGATTTCTGCTGATGACCCTTAGGACATTGTCGACCTTGGGCAATAATAGGAAATTTGGTCGTACGACCATCGATCATATAGCAAATGATGGGGAATTGGCTATAGAGAAATACAAAATTAATAAGGGAAATCAATCATGAATATGAGCAGAGTTATTGCGATTTTGACCTTTTCTGTGACCTTGACCTTGTCGTTCAATATTGAGCTGTAAAATTTCGCAATGTTGTTTTAGTTATCAAGGCGCATCTACTGAACGAAAACGGTAGAAAAGATTGAAACTGTTTTCACAACATGGTATTGACTCTCAAAACACCCATTCATAAAATCGTGACCCCCAAATTTTAAAATAATAAAGAGTTTTATGAAGAGTAAAAAGAGTTTTCGTCATAGGACCATCGGCCGTACAATATGCGATTGGGAATTAGCCAAAGAAAAATACAAAAATAGTTGGAAAAATTAATATCGAGTAGAACTGGAGTTATAGCCAATCATGTGATTTTCACTTTTTGCGTTTCCATGGCAACCGTTTCTATCCAATTTTGAAAAAAATTGAAGGGAACCGAGCTACTGCCGTGGCAATTCAGTTCTGAAAATTTCAGATTGATTGGATCGGCTATCTTCGAGTTCTGAGCGCAGACATTTGCACTGAGAAGTCGTTGGCCAAAAATAACCGAAATCGTTACCCCCAGTTAACAGGCAGACAGTGACACAGACCCCCCCCCCCCCGCCCCTCCCCCCTACGGGGGCGAGGGTAAAGCCGGGTGCAGCTTCAGCAAATACAACTTGACGACCATACACCTTAAATAGATCTCACACTGCAAACGTGAACTGTTTGACCGAATAGTTTGATCGAATATTTTGATCGAATATTTTGTGTCTTTAATTTACGCTTTATATTAGTTAAACTGCAGCGACATTTCTCCGAGTGCAACAAGTGTAAGGATATCAGAAATGAAACTTTGATATATTTAGCGGAAATAGACAGTATGCCGAATAACATATGTGGTATATCGTTTGTCTAGTAACAATGTTACACGGAAGAAAATATCATTTATTATCCATCATATTAGCTGCAGGTCTAAAATAACTAACTCGAACCAATCCCAGTTTCATTGTAAAACGTTTCATGCTTAACAAACAATAATTGCGGCAGTGCATGAACTTGTGTGATTTGCATGATTATCCATAAATTGAACAAATTAGGAAAGCTTCTTAAGGACTTTAATTTTTTTTTTAGCTTACCGCACCTATGGTCCGATAAGCTATTTGTCGTCAAGTGGCGTCCGGCGTCCGTCCGTCGGTGTCGGCGTTGGCGTTGTCAAACGCTGGGAAAAATCTGTTCGATGAATATTGCTGTAATTCACAAAATATGTTCTATGGCCCAATATCTCCGCACCTTTTTTTTTCGTCGATTGGATCGGTTTTTTTTTCAAAATGGCAGCCATTTTTGTCGAACAATGGTCAAGTTTGGAATTTGGCGGCCACTGTTCGATCAGATTTGACATTTTTGTTCCAAAAGATCCCCCTGATATACCTCTCTGCTGTGTATAAGTTTTGTTGCCTTTGAATCGCCGGTCTGCCCGTGGCAGCCATTTTTAGGTTACCGGACCTATGGTCCGATAACCTATTGGCATGGCGTTGCATCCGTCGTCCGTCGTCCGTCGTCGTCCGTCGTCGTCCACATTTTTATCTTTTTTGTTTACGGGCGAATTCTTCTGAAATTTTGCACAAAAATACTTAAAAATAATTCAAGAAGGAGGTATTTTTTAGTTTTTTGATTTTCGCATTTTTTTCAAAATGGCGGCCGTTTTCGACGAAAAATGCCTGATTTTGGTCTTTGGTGGCCATTTTCTCAAAATCTGTTCAGTAACTTTTTTTCGTTTTGATACATAACACTCCTGATATGTACTCCTATGATGACTATAAATTTCGTTGCGCTTGAATCGCTCGAAGTGGACCATTTTGGCCCAAACTCGGCCCAAATGGTACTTTCCCATGTTAAATTCTCCTATGCTTTATAATGGGACACATTATGCCTAATATCTCACTTAATATTGAGATTAGAGACTAGGAATCAATTGTGGACATATAGGAAATGATATATGCTGAATATTCTCGTGACCTTGAATTTGACCTCTGACCTCAATTTCAAGGTCAGAGCACAAAATGGCTGATATCTCGCTTATTATCGACTCTACAGCTTAGGAATCAATTGTGGACATATAGGAAATGATATATGCTGAATATTCTGATGACCTTGAATTTGACCTTTGACCCCATTTTCATGGTCATAGGACAAAATGATTAATATCTCGCTTGTTATCGACTTTACAGCTTAGGAATCAGTTATCAACATATAGGAAATGATATATGCAGATTATTGTCATGACCTTGAATTTCACCTTTGACCTCATTTTCAAGGTCACAGGACAAAATGGCTAATATCTCACTTATTATCGACTCTACAGCTTAGGAATCAATTGTGGACATATAGGAAATGATATATGCTGAATATTCTGATGACCTTGAATTTGACCTTTGACCCCATTTTCAAGGTCATAGGACAAAATGACTAATATCTCGCTTGTTATCGACTTTACAGCTTAGGAATCAGTTATCAACATATAGGAAATGATATATGCAGATTATTGTCATGACCTTGAATTTGACCTTTGACCTCATTTTCAAGGTCACAGGACAAAATGGCTAATATCTCACTTATTATCGACTCTACAGCTTAGGAATCAATTGTGGACATATAGGAAATGATATATGCTGAATATTCTGATGACCTTGAATTTGACCTTTGACGGCATTTTCAAGGTCATAGGACAAAACGGCTAATATCTCGCTTGTTATCGACTTTACAGCTTAGGAATCAGTTATGAACATATAGGAAATGATATATGCAGATTATTGTCATGACCTTGAATTTGACCTTTCACCTCATTTTCAAGGTCACAGGACAAAATGGCTAATATCTCACTTATTATCGATTTTACAGCTTAGGAATCAATTGTGGACATGTAGGAAATGATATGTGCTGAATATTCTCGGACCTTGAATTTGACCTCTGACCTCATTCTCAAGGTCCAAGGACAAACTGGCTCATATCTTGCTCCTCTATTGACTGTATGGCTTGGGAATCAATTGTGGACATGATATAGAAAATGATATACACTGAATATTTTGATGACCTTGAATTTGACCTTTGCCCCTTCATTTTCAAGGCCACAGCACAAAATTGCTAATATCTCGCTGATTATTGAATTTACAGCTAAGCAATCAACTGTCGACATGATATATGCTTAATGTTATATATGCTGAATATTCTCTTGACCTTGAATTCAACCAGTGACCTGGCTAACATCTAAAATATTAAACATTGTCCGGTAACCTATCTTTGGCCCTTGGCCTAATTTTTCGACCCCTCCCAGATGGTGCTTCCCCATGTTAAATGAGCCTATGCTTTATAATGGGGAAAAAATTCTCCTAATATCTCATTTAATGTTGGGATTAGACATTAGGAATAAATTGTGCACATACAGGAAATTATATGTACCAATTATTCTCGTGACCTTGAATTTGACCTTCGACCTAATTTTCAAGGTCACAGCACAAAATGGCTAACATCTCGCTTATTATCGGCGTTACAGCTTTTGTAGACTCATCAATTGTGGAAATGATATATGCCGAATATTCTCATGACCCTGAACTTGATCTTTCACCTCATTCTCAAGTCAGAGCACAAAATGGATATCTCGCTTATTATCAACTTTACAGCTTATGATTCCATTGTGGACGTATATAATGATATATGCCGAATATTCTGATGTCATTGAATTTGACCTTTGACCTCATTTTCGAGGTAAGAGCACAAAATGGCTATCTCGTTTATTATCTACTTTACAGCTTAGGAATCAATTGAGAACATATAGGAAATGATGTATGCCGAATATTTCCATGACCTTGAATTTGACCTCTGACCTCGTTTTCAAGGTCAGAGCACAAACTCGCTAATATCTTGCTTTTTATCGACTTTACAGCTTAGGAATCAATTAAGGATATATAGGAAATTATATACGCCGAATATTCTCGTGAGCTTGAATTTGACCTTTGAACTCAATAAACTGAAACCAATACAAAAGCAAAGAATATCTTTGACAGTACTAGTCACTTCCGTTCTAGTTTCATATCATTGTATATTAGGCCCTAACACGATCAACTTACGTAGAGCAAGTTTTGTAATTATGATGTGTAATTATTCTCATGAATTCAGGACATTGTCTTGGGTCCAATAGGCGCAGAGCCCTACGGCTCTATGTTTATTTATGAACTAACTTTTTTCCTGAAAAATGATTTACTCCCTGGGAGAAACCTGGTAAACTGGGAATTAAATATTTAAAATCCGGAATTAAATATTAAAACCCATAATTAAGTATTGAAACTAGAAAATAAATGTTCAAACCTGGAATTAAATGTTCAAACCCAGAACTAAATATTCAAACCAGGAAATAAATATTCAAACCTTGAATTGAACATTAAAACCCGGAATTAGGTATTAAAACTGGGAAATCAATCTTCAAACCTGAATTGAATTTTCAAACCTGCAGTTATATATTCAAACCGGGATTTAAATATTCAAACCTGGAACCAAATATTGAAACACGGAATTAAAACCATGAAGTAATTGTTAAATTGCAAAAACGTTTTTTTTCCAGGTTCTAATATTTAATTCCCTTTTTGAATATTTATCTCCTGGTTTTAAATATTTATTTCTGAGTTTTAATGTTTAATTCCCAGTTTAGATATTCAACTGTTTATTTGAATATTTAATTCCAGGTTCGAAAATTTATTTCCAGGTTTCAATATTCATTTCCGGGCTTTAACATTTAATTCCTGGTTTCAGTACTTAATTCCAAGTTTTAATATTATTCCCGGTTTGAATATTTAATTCCGAGTTTGAATATTTAATTCAGAGTTTGAGCTTTTGTTCTATTGTTTATACCAATAAATAATGTCTCTTGTAGGAAATCACAGTTTTTGATGACAACTTTATTCTGCGGACGCTCCCAACGAGAATGATGCAAAACTCAAATACGACACACTACTTTGCGCAACATATAACACTCAAATACGTTCTAGAGATACAATATCCAACATGCCCCTTTTCGAGACAGTTTTAGAACAATACAAATATATGCACAACATTAATATCTATGAATACAGAAAGTCTGGATCCCTTTTTTTCTTCAACTGCCGTCCAGATCTTGAGATGCGAACAGAGTCCCTGTGGGAGTGGTGGACATCACTGTTTTGGGTCTTCTGCAGTGTCTTCTGGCTGCTTTTCAGGAGTCTGAGTTACCACTGGTGTCTCATTCAGTGGCTGATCAGCTGTTGTCAGTGCTGCTCCTTCATTCCTCTGAGGCTTACCAGAACCTCGCTTGTCAGCTGTTGGGAATGTCCCACTAGATGTTTCTTGATTCCAGGTTGGTGGTGCTTTGTCAGTCGCATAACCTGTCAGATGAAGCTTTGGTTCTGATGAAGATGCCTGTCGAGCCTTCAGGTCATGTCTGTTACGCCTCAATCTGCTACCGTTGTTCTCATTAACAATCCAATATGAGTGTGGTTGTGGGTCCCTTGATTCAACATATCCTGGCTTCCATTGCGGTGATCCATCCTCAGTAAACCAAATTAGCTGATTAGGCACAAATTCATCAGATGATAATGGCCTTGAGTTTTTCAAGTGTTCTGCACGTTTATCTGACAGCTGATTTTTTTGGCTGTCTGAGAGTGTTGTCGGCTTGTACATGAGACCCAGTCTCGTGTTGATTCTCCTGTTGAAGAACAGTTCTGCAGGACTCGGCAGGGTCTCACTGATTGGTGTATCCAGGTAAGCTATCAAAGCACGTGTCACATCAGAGTCAGTTTTTGACTTGCGGAGGATCTGCCTTATGGTCTGAATTGCTCTTTCGGCACGGCCGTTGCTTTGGTGGTAATAAGGACTTAAGGTTGTCAGTTTCACATCCAGAGAATCACAGAAATTTCTGAATTTTTCTGACTTGAAGCATGGTCCATTGTCTGAGATTATCCTCTCCACAAGTCCAAGCTTTCTAAAGGTTGAGTTCAGAACTCCAATTATGGCATCTGAAGATTCTGACGCTATTGGATCGAAAGTGATGTACCCAGAGAAGTAATCTACTGTAACAAGAGCATGCTTCCCTTTGAATTCCATCAAATCCACACCTGGTCCAAGGACCTCTGATGGACGTGTCGCCGACACTTGGCGTTCTGCTGATCTGGACTTCTTGTTTCCATGGATCTGGCAGTCTCGACACTTCTCGATCATGTGTGTTATGTCATCCTGCATTTTTGGCCAGTACACAGCTCGCCGAGCACGCTGGAGTGTTTTTGCCAAACCTTGATGTGCATCATGGAGACGCTTCAGAGTCTCAGGTCTCATGTTATCAGGGACTAGAATTCGATTGCCTTTGAATATAACTCCATCCAAGACTGTAAGTTCATCACGGAAACACCAAAATGGATGAAGCTGTTCAGGAAGTTCTTGCATACTTTCGGGCCATCCGTTCATTATGAAGTTGCGAAGTTCTATGTGAGTTGTATCAGACTTGTTTTCTTCCTGTAGTGATTCAAGATAATTTGGTTTGACTCTCAAGATTTGAGCAATGCTGACAGTGAGGTCCGGTATTGCAGGATCCTGACCTGCCTTGACTAGTCGGGATAGAGTGTCAGCCAGCAGCACATATTTTGACCCCACATATTTGACTTGAAGATCGTACTTGGTCAGACGGAGTAGCATACGTTGTAGTCTTGATGGAGCTAGGCTGATGGGTTTCTGAAAGATCAGTTCCAGTGGTTTGTGGTCAGTATGAATGGTTACTTTCCGTCCAAAGGTGTATGTGTGGAGCTTCTCACATGCAAACAGTACTGCCAAGAGTTCACGTTCAATATTGGCATAGCCTGTCTCAGCTGGAGTTAGTGACTTACTGAGAAATCTCACTGGTCGTCCTTCTTGGATCAGGACTGCTCCAGGGCCTTTTTGGGATGCATCAGTCTCAATCACAACAGGGGCTTCAGGTTCATAGTGAGCAAGTTGAGTAGCTCTGGCAATGTTCTGCTCGATGTCCATGAAGTCTTTGTGCATATCACTAGTCCAATTGAAATGGACATCTCTTTTGAGCAGGCCACGCATCAGGTAGGTTTTCTTTGAGAGATTGGGGATGAAAGTTGACATGAAGTTCACTCTCCCTAAGAGACTCTGTAGTTCCTGTTTGTCTGTTGGTGCTTCCAGTTTCAGAATGGCGTCCACTTTCTTGGGACACGGCTTGATGCCCAGAGGTGTCACTACTCTGCCGAAGTTTTCAATTTCTTTCTTTTTGATGTTGCATTTGGTTGGATTGAACTTGATTCCAGAATTCATTGCTTGTGCCACTGTTTCCAGGAGATGGATGTCATGACGTTCTTCAGTCGACCCTTGCACCTTGACATCATCTGCACATGAAAAAGTGCCAGGAATGCCATCTAAAGCATGATCCATCTGTTCACAGAAGATTTCTGAAGATACAGACAGACCGAATGGCAGGCGGACAAAGCAGTACTTCTTGAAAGGTGTGTTGAATGCTGTTAGTGGCTGACTTTCTTCATTGAGTTTCTTTGTCCAGTAGCCTGATTTTGCATTGAGGGTAGAGAAGTATTGCCCATTACGAAAGCTGTACTTGGCATCTTCCCATGAGGCAGTGTAGTGCACAGACCGAGTCAGATACTTGTTCAGGGTTCTAGAGTCCAAACAGAGCCGAAGGTCCCCAATCATTTTTAACGACTATGACGAAATTGTGTAACCATTCTGTTGTTTCTGGACATGGACGTATGATTCCTTCTTGCTCCATTTTATCCAGCTCTTCCTTAAGTTGAGGGAGCACACTCTGTGGGACAGCTCTCGGTGGCAGCTGAACTGGTTTGGCTTCACTGGAAAGTTTTAAGTCCACTTCACCTTCGAAAAGGCCGACTTTGCCATCAAACATTATGGGAAAAATTAACTTTAGGTCTTCAAGTGGATCTCCTGTTCTTTTTACCAGTGGCAAATACTTTTTCCATTTTTCACGTAGAGGTGAGTAGTCAACTTCTGACTCATCAGACTTTTAGAGTGATCTCTCGCTGCATATAGGTCTCAGCAATGTTCACGAGTCCAAATTCCTTACAGAAAGGAAAACCAAGGATTACTTCACTTCCGAAGTGCGTTGCATAGAACTTGACTTTCGCACGGTGATTATTGCAAGTTACTTCAACATCTACAGTGCCACAGTTTTGTAGACTGGCCCCGGATACACCACGAAGAACTGCATTGCTGAGGGCTAAATCTCTCTCAGAAAGTCCAGTCTCGGGCAGCATTGCTACTGGTATGCATGATACCATTGCTCTTGTGTCAACCCTTTCCCTTCAATTGAAAATTGCTGAGCTGGCTCAGGCAACTGTGATTCGGGGTGAAATTCAAAGACCGCCAAAATTTCCTTGGGTGTGTCATTGTTGATGGCGTGTATTGTTATGGATCCCAGATCATATGCTCCTTCATAATCATATTCGCAGGATTCGAGCTCTCAATGTGCAGATATGGCATTCTGCTGCCTTGGTCTCTGTGACTGGGATCGTGACTTTTTTCGCAAACAGGCTCTCTCAAAGTGTCCATCTTTCTGACAAAAAGAGCATGTAGCATTTTTTGCAGGACACCTGTTTCTGCTGTGAGTGTCTCCATTGCACCCTATACACCGATCTTGTTCATTTTTCTGTTGGCTGGGAGCACTTGGCGACTTCCATCTAGATCCCTGAAGTTTCCTAATCCAGTTTTTCTGAGATGTTTTTGACGGATCACGGCTATAGGCAGCACTGACTTGGCCGGGTGCCATCCTTGACTCTTCAAGG
This sequence comes from Terebella lapidaria, assembly GCA_949152475.1. Classification (NCBI taxonomy): domain Eukaryota; kingdom Metazoa; phylum Annelida; class Polychaeta; order Terebellida; family Terebellidae; genus Terebella; species Terebella lapidaria. Next base: position 79,997,983 of record OX424555.1, read on the forward strand.
CGCTTCATTGTGGCATCAACAGCTTCATGCTGTCGCAAGACCTCCAGACAGTCTTTGACTTTACAGTCCTTGGATTTTACCATGCGTTTACATTCAGTATTGATACATCCATGAATGAGCTTATCCACGATTAAGAAATCAGTATTTGCAGGAAAGTCCCCTTGTTTGTACAAATTGATGATCCGTGCAAAAAATGTGGTTGTATTTTCACCTGCGTTCTGTTTGACATTATAAAACTCCTCTCTGGCCTCTCTGAAGAATGTTGAATGTGTGAGACAAGATGATAACTGGTCGAGAAGCACAGTAGCGTCTGTAATTTGAAGATCTGGATCTTCATTTGTTGTGGCTTCAATTAATTGTTCAGCATGAGCGCCTGCCCAATTATAAACATGGTGGAGTTTAACAGCATTTGATTTATTATACGCTCAACTTCTCTGCGCCATAATTTGAACTGAGTGAATGCAGAATCTGATGTCCAGTCCACTTTGGTTTGCGGTGTATATACTGCTTCAGCCATTCTGTGTGTCACTGTGTGTGTACAGTTTATGTTGATTTGGATCTAGTATGGTATAGTTCAAATTTGTACACGACCATTTGAGTCTACACACTAACACATGCGAGAGATAATCAGTGATGTTGAAACATGCTTGGGACGAGTGTTCAATGTACGCTATTGCCGTTTGGGCGTTCCATAGCTTCGACAAAACAACTGTAAAGTCAAGTAGATCTACAGTTCTACACGACAATTACACCTTCTATGAATGGTGGGAATTATACACAGTGCAGAGATTCATCACAACGTCGTGGGTCACCATGTTCTATTGTTTATACCAATAGATAATGTCTCTTGTAGGAAATCACAGTTTTTGGTGACAACTTTTTTCTGCGGACGCTTCCAACGAGAATGACAAAAGATGCAAAACTCAAATACGACACACTACTTTGCGCAACATATAAAACTCAAAACGTTCTAGAGATACAATATCCAACAGGTTTTAATATTAATTCCCTGATTTTAACATTGAATTCCAGGTTTTAATACTTAATTCCAGGTTTATTTTCCGGTTTGAATATCTAATATTTACAGTTATTTATTTCCCGGTTTGAATATTTAAATCCGGGTTTTAATATTTATTTCCCGGTTTGAACATTTATTCCCAGGTTGAAATATTCATTTCCCTGTTTTTACCATTTAAGTCCAGGTTTAATATTTAATTCCCAGTTTTAATATTTAATTCCCGGTTTAGTATTTAATTCCATGTTTGAAATATTTATTTCCCAGTTTGAAAAGTGAGTGAATAATTCCACAGGAAAAATGTTTTATCCTAAAAAAGGTGAATGTCCCTCATAAGCTCCTCTGATAAATAGTATAAGCATATCCGAAAAAATATCCTTGCATCGTGTGTTAGAAATTATATGAACACAGTTGAATGGAACATCAGATACTAGTTTGGTTCCCGCCGATGGCGCTACCGTCGCCCTCGCAGGACAAGGCTAATCGGATACTCACGTATATCTTTTCCATGAGAAACGAAATCTAAAGTAATTCTCCAATTCCCACAATCTTGATAATTTTATTATTCTTCTGGAATACACATGAATGAATAGACGTGGAATCAATACCCAGTATTAAGTATTCCGTGCAAACAAAACAGGGTCCGTTATCCAATCTCATAGTCCGGGGACAATCTCATAGTCCTGGTATGGGCATACCTCGCCTCTGACTGTTGCACTGTGACATATTCATGGTCAAAGTTTTTCTTGGGGATAAATATACCATAGTGTCTCTTCGAGTAGCTTATTAAATAGTCAAAATTTGTTTATAGTACAATACTCGTTTTATGGAAATGTTTGTACATAGTTATGTTACACCATGTTGAAAGTAACGCTGGTGTCATTTGTTGAAGCAGGTGCTTGGCAGGCACAGAATACATCAATTTCCAGACACATAATGTCATCTTTACATTTGGGGCACAATTGGTGATAAAATCGGTCTCACTGGGTAAATATACATTTAAATGATCTACGTGTTGATATTTTCCTGGCAAATCTTCACCGGCAGATAGTTTGTATTCATGTAGTTAAATTCGTCTTTAAATTTGGTCTGGAGGACATATAAGTTATCCACAACAATTACTTCATTTTTTTGTTCACAAACTCTGTTACGGGAGGCTCATGACTCCGTGTGGGCATGCAGGATTCCTTAGCAAAGACATAAAGTAAGTGTTGGGAATGACCTTGAATATTTCAATCATATCAACTACAAATACGATGCTATATGGTCCGTACGTAGTGACACGATTAGTTAATGAACACAAGGGATCGAACCCACGTTCAACTCGCTTTGTACCAAAGTGTGCTGCCGCTGAGCTGTTGTCGGCACAGTTAGAGAGATCTTCTACATGTCCAGATCACCTGAGCTATCAGGACCAGGAGACTGGTGAGAAAAATGTATATCCGTTTTAGGCCTCATAACATCTGTAACGATCGTGGTATACTCGCATTTCATTTCGAACAAGGCCAGAGCAAAGGACCGGTGAAAATGACGGTCCATTATGTTGAGGAAAGAGTCATGCATTCATCTCTTCCATGGATATCACCTGTGAGGATATTAAACCTTTGTCTCGCCCACACAGTAATTTCAATCATCATAACATTCACATGAATCGTCTTACTTATTTCCGCATATTATCCACACTCATGACATCAGCATGACGCAAGTACCTGTCACATCTAGATATTCATCCCATTTTCATCCTTCTGCATAAAATGTATAATTTGGTGTATGATCTCATCCTGCCATTCTTTTCATATTCCCAAGTGTGTTTTATATTCGGATGATATGCCATTGGTGGTGTATTTACATGTCAGTCTGGTGATAAAACATACATGACTGAAATATATATTTAACAACATACCATCCCAAAGTACTGTTGTGAACATGAAAGGTATGTGTATGAGTTTCTAATACATGGTTTGAACTGCTAAAAATAAATACAGTCATGTTTTTTAGACATCTGGTAATTCTTTACTCAGTGATTTGTTGTTGTTTACGGTGGCTCCAATATGACATAATAAATATTTTTTTCTAGAATAATAAAAATTTTGTTGGGGGCCTTGGGAACAAAATATTAAATAATCTAATTGACGGGGAAAACATTTCTCCCGTGAGGTAAACTATTTTCCCTGCAGGGGAAATGTTTCCCTCGCGAGGGAAACATTCCCCCGCGGGTTAAACTATTTTCCCTGCAGGATAAATGTTTCCCTCGCGAGGAAAACATTTCCCCCGCGAGGTAAACTATTTTCCCTGCAGGGGAAATGTTTCCCTCGCGAGGAAAACATTTCCCCTGCGAGTTAAACTATTTTCCCTGCAGGGGAAATGTTTCCCTCGCGAGGAAAACATTTCCCCTGCGAGTTAAACTATTTTCCTTGCAGGGGAAATGTTTCCCTCGCGAGGAAAACGTTTACCCCGCGAGGAAAACTATTTCCCCCGTGAGGAAAACATTTATCCCACGAGTTAAACGGGGAATCTATCAGTGTCAAGGGGTAAACGTTTTCCTCGCGGGGTAAACGTTTTCCTCGCGAGGGAAACATTTCCCTCACGGGGGAAATAGTTTTTCTCGTGGGGTAAACGTTTCCCCCGCCAATTAGATTATTTTAAACCTTATCGGTAAAGTCCCTCAGAAAATTTTTATTATCGTAAATAAAAAAATTTATTATGTCATATTGGAGCCACCGTAGTTGTTGTCTTTTGTGAATTTTTACAGAAGGCTGAGCCTGGTGAAAGTCTTTCTAACTCACCTAAGCTAAAACACATCGCTATATACACCAGAGAAAATAGGTAAGTATGTATGAGTTAATGTCAATGATTGATGCCATTTATCAACTAGATGTATAGGTATGTACCCAATACTCAAGTAGTTCAGCTACGCTATACAGTAGTACATTTTTGATATTGCCAATTTTTCAAGTGTTTTAATTTCATATGCAAATGACCGCATTTGTATTTACACAATGGACTCGTAGCAGAGTGAAAATAAATTGGTGTAACTTGCCATATACCAACTGGCAAGCATATATTCCATGCTATGGGATCGCCACATCAGTGAAACATTGGAGCATTTAGCTCGTTTCCGATAGATTTGAAGATCTATGTAACTTTTTCTTGTTAAAGCCTATGTCACACAGCCACTACGTACAATTTGCGCATAATACACGTTTGAGAATTGGCCATACGTGGATATACGTGGAAAAGTTTAATAAAATGTCGAATGAAGTCGAATGAAAAACGCATGAAACACTTATGAATTACGTATATCGCGCATGTATCATGAATGGCTTAATGAATGTATACTAATTTTATTTTTATGTAAGGTGAATGTGACTGACTGACTCGAATCTTCAGCTTTGAACATTTTCGTTCACCACCGTATGAGAACAATTTCATCAAAAGTTTGAACAAAATTGGGAAGTAAAGTTGCCCTAGTGTATTCGTCGATACTTTTGTGTTTTTCAAAGTCGACTGTGTTGTTTTCACTAATTTGTGATACTGAGTAAATAAGCAGGCGGTAGTAGCCACTATCAATAGACGATGATAGTGGACAATATACGAAAAAAACTAAGAATAATAATAAATAATAATAAACATAATTTTGACTGGTGTGTATGTTCACAAAGGCACAAGACGATAATTACATATCGATATTATTCACACCTTTACAGCAATAACTAAAACCATTCTATTAATGTGACCTGACGAAATTATTAGAACAGTCATCATGCTCGATATACTAATATACTATACTAGTATATGTACATTAATACTCATTAATACTACATTAATGTATATGTACATTAATATTCAAAGACATGGCCATCTACTTATATTCAAATGCAATATGCCAGGAACTTCCTGCTAATCTATCGCTTCAGGTGTGTTTGGCATAATTGGTAAAACGATACTTATGTGCACCTGTTATTTCATTTCAATTGGGAATTCAAAAGATGAAATGTCAAACCGCTCTATGTACGATGGCTAATTATCAATGTTTACATGCCTGAGTTTAATAAATACGAATGTATATAATTACACCAGCGCCTTCAAATGCTGTGAAATATCAAACAGCTAGATACATATTATATATATGCATATGCATATAACACCTTAAGCCTAGGTTACATAGGGCTCCCGGCGAGTTCCGGCGCCAGAACCGGGACAAACCGTGTGCAAACCGTGGCCTACCGGCGCCACACCTTCTTGATGCCTATATGCCTTGGCGAACTGTAATGAACTGTGCCAGATCTTGATGCACCGTGGCGCTCCGGGGGCAAACATTTTTTGAACATGCTTAAATCTGCCGGGATGCGCCGGGACAAAATCCTGCACGACGATGCTCCGGCTTGGCACCGTATTTGCGCTGTTTTGACGCCGTCAGCACCGTAGTGAGGCCGGGAGCATCGTGTTGGCGCCGGGGCAGTGCCGGGAGTGTTTTTTACAGTACGTTGCATCCCGGCGTCAACACGGTGGACAACGGCAGAGCTACGGTGTAGCCACGGTGCAGATAAGGTGTGCCAATGTGCCCCACTGGAGCTCGCCGTGACGCATCGTGGAGCACCGGGCCCATACCGTGACCTACAGCGAGGTAACCTGAAAGAAGCCGAATTGTCACCGTGGGTTGCGGGATCCGCGCCGTTCCACACCAGCTCCATGACTTGGTTCGTTGAGGCCGACAGTCTCGAGTCGACCGTCGACTATTTTATTTGCGAATTTTGTCCCAGCAACCAACGGTGCAGTGATTTTTAACACCATGGGACACCTTGCTTCTCCATGGATCGCCGGGAATACACTGGCTTCTACGTGCTCTAAACTTCAGGGCTATTCAGGCTTACTGAGCATGAGGAAGTATAATATCTGGACTCATTGAATACGTATATTCTGCCTCTTGAGGATATAGATTTATTGAAGAGCCAAGTTTTACCCATATTTTCCTAACAGCGTGTTCAAATTGGAGATGTGATTCACCAAATCATAATCTATGTACTGTGCAGTATTGTAGCTGGTACAATTTCATGGCATAATTACAATGATGACCTTCATGGAACCCTGGCTTGCAGTTAACTCGGATGGAAACACTATATGTGTATGTACTCAGAAGTAATAATTGAAGATCAATCCATATGCAATATAGTACTGGTTGAATAGGTGTTGTATCTTTTATGTTCTGTTTTTTTACAATAATTGCCGACAGAATGAATGGCTTCTTGGACAGTATGTCAATTTAGCGTCTTGTTCAGGCGCAGAAAAAGTCCTGCTGTGGATTGTGCATTTCTCTGCCTGGCCACAGCTAATGGTATTGTCAGCCTTTGATGCCACTAAATATTATTTTTCCATGTGTAACTTAACTGAGATGAGGATACAGGAGATTGTGTGTGTATTATCACAAACTACAGCACATTTCATTACTGCCGTCGAGCCGAATTCCCGTGTGCAGCATTAAAGCACGAGCATCACATGGCTAGTAATTAAATGTGCTATAATGAGCGCAGTCTCGGTGGTTCGGTCTCGACGATACCCTCTTGACACTTTTGGAATGCATCTCGGCAGGTCCATAGATGCGGAAAAGCCCATTGACCTGCAGTAAAACTTGTTGCCAGCCAGCGTTAATCACATGTAGCCGTTGTGGTCGTTTATCGGTTGCGATTAATGCCATACTTCAGTGAGGGACATAATCGATTGTAAATCCTGACACGCACAAGTGGATGCAGATATGTAACTACACGCTCCTGGTCGCCTACTGCTTGGGTGTATCACCTGTAGCCATATCATCCCTGTTGCCTAAAAAAATATCATATTACTGATAAGTGTGAAAAACTAGAAGCTCCTGGTCGCCTACAACTGCTTGAAGGAAGGGCTAAAAAAAGATTACCTGAGAAATGTAAAATCTTAAAGCAGCTGCCTTCGAAAACAGGCAGTATTTTTTAAAAACTATATTTCATAATAATCATGTGAAGTTAGCTGAATGAGACGTACTCACATCAAATGTCATGGCTACAAGCAGTCTTTTGGGGGAATTTTGCTTATTTGAGCAGGTGGTTCACGCGTCAATACAAGAACTGTATCCATCACACGCAGATGTAGACAAAGCATAAAAGCGCAAAATGGACTGACAATTCCACGCACACCATTGTATATCACTGATTATTTTCTCATAATTACACTATATATGCAGATATAAACTGGAAAATGTGCTCGATTTGGACTTTTAAAGGCAATTTGGACATTTGTTACATTTGGGCTTGATGGATACATCTCGTTTGTTTATATACAAACCTGGCAAAAAATGTGTGTTAAAACGGATGGAAAAACGACTCGGATGGGCCCTAATCGTCAAAATCAATGTGCATATATTTTGTTTAAGGAATAATGTATAGATTTGGAGTAATTGTCGCACAGTAAACTTCGAGGGCGGTGATATGGTCCCGAGACGCCGAAGGCGTCGAGGGTTATATCACCTGTCCCGAGAAGTTTATTTTGCAGACAATTACGACAAATCTATACATTGTTTCTATTTTAACATGGTAAATGATTGTTAGGAAATAAACGTTACCATGGCTACACACGATTGTTGCGGTCGTGACGTTTTTGTAGGCCGTTGCTCCTGGAAACGAAATCTGATATAAGCCCTTGGGCCGTATATCAACTGATAAAACACCTTTTGAAATGACTGAAATGCTAAGAGCCCTCTGACGTCACCATGTTAGAATAGATGATTCGAACTGAAATTTAGTTTCGAAAAAATATTGCATACATTCGAAGGCAGCTGCTTTAAGCCACAGCTATTTTTTCCACCGAAATTGCTGCATTGACCTTTCGATGTTATTGAAGGTCGATGTCAAGATTAAACTTTTCACCTAAGCTTATATTGCAACTAAGAATACTTGACAAAGTTCTTTCCAAGTTGAAATTCAAAGTAAAAATGAACCAAAACTGCATTTCAAGATGAAGAAATTCGAGCCAGATCGAACTTTTCACCATCGTTATATAATAACTCATAATATGTGCCAAACTTGGTTTCAAGTTGAAATTCAATGTAAAGTGGACCAAATTGCTTTTCAAGACAGCGAAATTGGAACCCGATCAAACTTTTCGCCATAAGTTATATTTTAACTCATAATATGTGCCAAACTTGGTTTCAAGTTGAAATTCAAACTAAAAGTTGACCAAAACTGCATTTCAATATGACAAATTTGGAGCCAGATCGAACTTTTCACCATAACTTATATTTTAACTCATAATATGTGCCAAACTTGGGTTCAAGCTGAAATTCAAAGTAAAAGCTGACCAAAAGTACATTTCAAGATAACGAAATTGAAGCCAGATCGAACTTTTTACGATATGTTGACTCATAATATGTACCAAACGTGGTTTTGACTTGAAATTCAAAGTAAAGGTTGACCAAAAATGCAATGGCCAGTGTCGGTGACACATCACTGGGCTGACTTGTTTGTCCACTGACTTCAGTGAGGCCTCATATTTACTCTAAAGATTTGTTTAAGTTTGACCATATTTTATAGGACTTTTTTCCCAAGGTGTCCATAATAGAGGCTACTATTATAGATTCATAGGTACCTACATCCAAATTCATAGAACCCACCTGACCAAATAGTTTATCGACAAAATGGCGTAATCAGGGAGAGACAGTATGTGCGATGTAGTTGTTTCTACTGCACACCTGATGGAATTAGTATACAACTGCCCAACAACCTGCAAAAATAATCAAGAAACTCAAAACGAACCACGTGGAATAGTTATATGACTAGTATATACATATATTACCTAATCATGGGGTGGCCAGGGAATTCGTCAGTTCGAGATGATAGTTCGAGTTCGATTTGAAAAAAGTTGAGTTTCTGAACTTCTCGTTTCAAGTTTACTCTGAGGTAATTATCATGCAATTCGTGGTTTTGTATTTTACAACATCTTCCTCGATTTCAGGCTGTGATTCAACTGCAAACAGTAAACAAAACGGAAACGAAGCCGGGAACTATTTTATTCTGTGGATTGCCACAGTCTCCGTGTGATCACTTCCGGTTTATTTGGAGGATTTGGCACCGAAACGCAAAGTTTCATTTGAAGGTGATCTGGTAGCGAAACAACAAGAAGTTTGTGAGAAACTGTTTTTATTGTCTAAGTAAACATGAATTATAAGCAGGACTAGTGATCGAGTGATCATAAGGACCGCAGTTACACACAGACTGGCACACAGACTGGCATATTGGCGTAGGAATATGTGATGGGGCAACTCAAACTCGAACAGTCATTCCCGATCTGTCAACTCGAACTGACAAATTCTCCACAGTCATCTTAGGCCGAAAGACTAGTTTTAAAACTCAAAGGTCATCCCTAATACCCCTTAGACATGTTTGTCTATGGGGACGCGGCCGAAAATAACGTCCATTTCGCTCTACAACGCACCACTTCTGAGATATTCACAAAAACAAAAAATGCTGACTCAGGAAAAACATTCATGGTCGAGGTCAAAGCTCATCCGCCGAGTCCGAAAAGAACGTCAGTTTTGCTCTATGTCGCATCATTTCCGGGATATCGAGGAAAGCTAAAAATGCCAACTCAGCGAAAAAAAAAAAAAGGTCAACAGTCATCCCTAATGCCCACTAAGGCATTAAGGTCAAGAACAAAGCTCATCCCTAATATTAATCCGAAAATAACGTCCGCTCGCTCTACGACGCACGGTTTCTGAGATATAAACACAAAATTCCGACTCAGAATACATTTAAGGACAAGGTCAAAGGTCATCCCTAATATGCATCAGACATGTTTGTCTGGGGCGACGAGTCCAAAAATAACATCTGTTTCGCTTTAAGACACACCATTTCCGAGGTATGCAGGAAACCTCAAGGATGACTTGGCGAAAACTCTTCCGACCTCTAGGTCAAAGGTCGTTTGATGGATCGATCCCAAAATCAATAGGATTCTTCCCTGGTGGTAAATTCTTCCCTGGCGGTAACCTCTGCGAAAAGTTCTGCAGCCATTGCTCTGCAGAACATACAAGCCATTGTTTGTATACTTTTAAAAATAAAATAAGCCGGGTGTTTTCACACTCTTGGAATGCATCTCCACAGCTCTACAGATGCGGTGATAGCCCGCTGACCCATGGTAAGCCCTGCACTAATCAAATGTAACCATTTTGGTCGATAATTGATTGAGAATAATGGCATGCTTCAGTGAGGGACAAAATCGATTGTAAGTCCTGATCACCCTGCAGCTAGCCGCCGAACGTTATCTGACCCAATTCATACAGTTCTAGGGTATTCGGGACATGGAATCCACATGTAGTCGATGCACAAGTCCAACAATATGATGAGGAAAACTATATTTTGTTCCCGTATATCTTCATATCTGGTGCAATAGAACGTTAACATAAACATGACCTGACCCCAACACAATAGAACTGGGTCAGATAACGTTCGGCGGCTAGCTGCAGGGTGTGATGCTCAAAACTAGACACAGATTTGTATTTAAACAGACGTGTGGCTATGATTATTGAGTGTCTCCTGTAGGGATGTACTGAAAAATTGTCCAAGAGCATACTAAAATTCCATAAGAGCAACATACGTGATCCGAACATGGTACCTAATTTTAGATTAAGCCCTGCACTCTGTGTTTCAGAAGCAATTACTGAACACGGTTTCACTTACCATGCCCAGGTCTTGTGAATGTGAAATACCGTGTTTATAGTTATAGACTATATTTTATATTAGCAAAGTTTTCAAGATAGGATTGTACATCGGCTTATTGCAGATTCCATTCACATGTTCAACTTGTTGTATGCCCGTGAAAACATTGTCGGCAACACTTGATGCTGAAAGTGTTCCATCAGACGATTTTCATCAGTATCTAGTACATGTAGTTACATTCGCACTAGTTCGCTGACAAGTGTGAGAAAAATAATCTAGTTTATATCGTAGCATTCTTTGAACACCCTGGAGTCCATGATAAGGTAGGATAATGATATTAGGTTAATAATTCTGTCAGGTATTATATGTGGTCCACACATACAGTTACCAAACCATTTGTTAACTCTAACAGGAAATCTCTAAAATCTCTAACAAAGACATAGGTCTACAACCTGACAACAAAGCCTCCATGTATCCGAGCACCCTGGGGCAGGCATCAATTTTACCCTGGCAACAGCCCGCCAGCTCAACCCTGAAGGGCATTGGCGCCATGTTACATTGAACATCAGTGTGATTACTCCCCAGGCGGAGTGAATTTGGACCATAGTATTAACGAAAGTGTGCATTTCTCGCCACCGTATCGACCTCCCAATAACACCAACATACCTAGATGTACATGTACAATTACGTATCATATACAAATAATCACCACAATGTGGTTGCACTCCTGTGTACGATGTACTGAGTTGGCAATGTATACAGTTCACCGTGGTCAGATGAAATATCGATACAATCCATTACACCGCTGCTTTATTGGTTCCCGGCGATCAAAGAAACATACTGATTGAAGGAGTCACACCTCTTATACTGCTTCCGCTCAGCAAAGTTACTGTACAGAGTATTCCAGCTCAATTCGCAACAGAATCTATTGAATCCTTCGTTCTGTCCTGAAATTATTGACTAGATTTATGTACTTTTTAATTGATGGCGGATCAAGTTGCATGGATCATAATATTGTTTAATATACTCTGATTCTTTTTTATAATAATTTTAAATGGATAAAATTGCTGCTTGACTTACAGAAGTAGTATATCATATTACATTAAAATTTATGTGTAAGTGTCAATGTGGGATAATACTGCCTGAACAAGATGTTCACTTCGCGCCCTGAATAATTGGGTGAGGATGTCATCAATCATTGATTGCTGCATCCTCTGCTCTCTGAACTTCTTTTCAGATTGATTCGTGAACTTCTCATGTATCATTTATTTGGCGGTGTCGGTGACACAGCAGTGAGCCGATTTGTTTGTTCACTGACTTCAGTAAGGCCTGATATTTATTCTAATGATTTCTTTGTGTTTGACCATATCTATATAAAAAAATCGTCTGGGATTTTCCCCAAGGCATCCTCAGTATAAGCTATAGATTGAAAGATACTATTCAATCTATAGTACCAAAAGGTCCAATGTCATTTGTCCCGGATAGTTCCAATGGGTTCATCTAATATTTCACCCAGATTGTATATACATGTATATTGTTCGCACCATACTATCCTACATTATGGAGCTCAGTGCTTGATATTTACTTACATCCATATTAATTATACCCTCTCATGTATTTTTTGGATGGTTGTCAGGTTCGATTTCAAAGTGAAAATCTAATATTCGTTTATGTATTTGTGGTGTATTTCACCAAATGTTTCCATCCATTTCTAAGCCACTCAGTAAGTAATTTTCCCCACTCTGCATCTGGGTTACATGTGGTGGGCAAAATGAAATCATAGTAAAACTCGTCTTTTTATCTTCTAGCCGATGGTATCTCTCACGAATTCATTTCTGATCGGATGCCTGTTACTACTTGAGAACGCAAGTGTAGTGCGGCAACAAAGACGAGTGTCATGAAAATTAAAATGGAAATTAACCTGAAGTTTCGATTAAAGCATAATAAAATGAAATCCCTAGAAATGTTGATCATAACTCAATATACTTTTATCCAAAAATTGTTTGATGGTGTGGGCAGGCAAACAAATCCCTGTTCTTTCAGCACCTATACGTCTCCACCAACCATTGCTGACATGGATAATTTATGTGCAGTCTTAATTGCACACGCATGCATAAGATTGAAATATTGTTACCAGCTTATCATCAAATGTAAGCGTAGAGTGGAAATTACTCCCCATATAATATGCTGAAAACTACATCTAGACCAGATCACTAAATGGATTATTTTTCTTTCATCTATCACACATGGTGCAGAATTTACTGTCATGCAATTTACGTTATGTCTCAATCAAAAAGCTGAAATTTCATAATTATTTTCACACAAATATACATGCATGGCATCTTAAAATATTCATTTATGCCCAATAAAGTACCATTTCAGAGCAGTTACTCAATGGCTTGCTAGACAAAATTCACATTCTTCGCTCAAAATGAAGATGTAACTATGACGCAATGTTTGATTTTCAGTTCGTTATTTATCAGTCAATTGTGGTATAAATATCTCGAAAGACACTAACCTAATCAATGAGGTACAAAGTAATTTAAAACTGAAGAATATTTTCTCAGAAACAGCATTATTTCACGAATAGATTCATTTCTTTGAGGAAGATGTAACAAGACACAAAACTCCATAGGCTCCATAACGAATCACAACATTCTTTCGTGGATAGTATCTCTCAAGAGGAAGAAATCAAATTAATCAAATGAGTGTACATACAGGTTGTGGACCTGTTATCGAGCACTTCTAGTAGTAAATCAACAGTTGCGCTTTGTTGAACGGCCGCAGATATTCCAAAAGTGTTCGTGGAAATTATGTCGAAGTAGATACACGTGTTGGTGGTAATGTTCAAATGAATACTCCCCCACCCCCCACAAGGGCCATCAGTTTTCACATCTCGAAGGTGCCGTGATCGTGGGGAGTGTACCTTTTTGTGGTAAATTACAAAGAAATGTACATGACTGTAATGTTCTAAGAGAAACATGTATTTATTGTTGATGATAAGTCATTTTCAAAAAAGGCATATGAAATGTCCATGTATCATTTCAGGCAATAAATAAAACTGGTTCTTTGAGTACAAGACATAAAGTATAGAGAAAATGCAGACATAATGCGGGTGGATTGCAGGAAAAAGGAACCCTTCAACAAATGCTAAGATAGGGTTTGCGGCATTTGATTTTTAGCCCAAATGCTAAGATAGGGTACCGGACAATTTTGGTTTGGCCATGGCAGGTAAAAGACCTTGAGATTTTTCAATGGAGGTTATCAGTGTGAACATATGACCTTGAGATTTACCAATCAAGGTCACCGGAGTGAACTTCAATGTCACCATTACATGTACGTTTACGGCATTTGATTTTCTATTTGCCATAAATAAAACTGGTTCTTTGAGTACTAGATATTTACATTATTTTGACGACAACAGGGAATAAATATATGCAACAGCCAGTGCTTGTCAAGCAGAACACTCGAATCTTCGTTTTGGTGAAACGTATAAAATGATTTATCTAATCATCAATTTGAAATTGCACAGCTTTCGTGATATCATTTATGAAACCATGTCTCGGTTCATCATCCATGAGTATATGTGTGTGTGATAGCCAAGTTTTAGGTCAGGGGATTGTATTGTTTTGGTGATTTTGTTACCTTTACTTTCACATTATAAGTCAATGTAAAAGTGCCTCAGTGCAGTCATCGGTAAGTTACGTGCAATCACACCTTAATGTCATATTATGCAAATATTGCACAAATTTCATCTTTGGTATTATCCGTTCAACATTTGTTTTTTTTGGCTCACCGTCTGTTTTTTTTTTCTCGTGCGCTCGCTATTCCTATTTCATTATGTTATGATCGTTTCCTAGGAAATATGAATAACAAAGCCTATCCCTTGTTACGGTAAACATACTGGAGTTCATTTGTTTGACTCTACATCTCTGATTACGTCCACCCACCGAGAAATAAACACGCAGTAACACAACCCCCGGATGGTGTTTCACATATATACATGTATATATATATATATATTGTTGCAAAGGCCACTCCATGTTGTTTCCAGGTACTTTTATTCTCAATAATGTACACAATGTAGTTCTGTCACTGGCGAAAAATAAGATAAAAATGTTTTTGTTACGAATCCATGCGATGACCCGTTGATATTCGAAAACGTCACAACACAAACACATCTTCAACACATCGTGCTTCCGAGATAGATGCTCGTTGATAGGTACAGCTCGGTAGTAGGTCCACGGCCCGTAGCAGTGCTTGAACAACTACGTACACTTGCAGTTATTTGTGTCTCTGTTACATTTTGAGCATGAAGACATAACATGACATTAAATATCGGTGTCTTACTGTCTTTGTTACATCATCAGCCAATCTGTAATAATTAGATAGATAGAGACGTTCTTTCATAAATCACTGAACTGATTCGGATCCTCAATTTCATCATTTACAGATATAGAGAAGATTGATGCGGTGTTAATATTAAAGACTCATGTCTCGTTTTTTGCGAGATGTAACCATGACGTGATTGTGATACTGAGATTGTCTGTGTCCTTGTTACACCCTAAAAGTTACGAAATAAAATGCCATGGTAACGCCTACATTCCGATGAGTACAAATATGTTGAGTGTATCGATTGCAAAATGAATTCAGAAGCTGGCACAATCGATTTGTACCATATATTTATTCACCACCAATGAATATTCATGAGTTTTAGCCACACGTAACATGACACTAAGTGTTCACGTCCTAGCTTTGTCTTACTGAATTTCTTGCATCTCCAACAAATAAAATCAATTCTACCAATTGAAATGACCACTCACAACAACATAATGACAAACTCGTCTAATCCTACCCAATATGTTCCAGCATAATAAGATATACACCAGATATATATGTGTTCTAACCAACTGAAGACGTAACTATGACCCAATCTACTGACTATATTGTACGAAATGCATTATGTAATTTGTTGAAGCTTCTCAAATACCTATGAACATGCGCACAATCACCGTTCTTGGTGTTACCTGAAGTAGATTATGCATGAATTCATTTCGCGTTCTATCATCCCCAAATCACCAGATTGAAGCCTACATTTTGATGTATTTTGTTTGTGGACACTTACTAATATGAAGATGTAACAACTAGAAATTTCAAAGACCAGTCACCCCTTGATCCACCAAATGTTTTCTAAACCATTCAAATATGCATACTTCTGTCGAAATTTGATCAACATCACAAAAACTCTGTCTCAAAAGATTTGGTATATGGCCAGGAACATAGAAGCATTGGAAATAACATCAAAAGTAATTTATTTCCTAAGACGTAACATTATGACACCAAACCATGATATACAATTTTTTGGCTGATATGTCACAAAATATGTTGCACAAGGATGATATTTTTTGTACTTTGTGTTATAAAACGATATCATCGAAACAAGGACGGGTGCAATAGAGATATAGGCGAAGTTGACCACGCCTGATGGGGTGAATTGTAAGACCTGACGAGGTGGACACAAAATGTTACATCTTTCGTTCATGCAAGAAAAATAGTTTCTTGAGGATCCAAACCCCTAAAAACATGGTACAAAACACTCAATGGTATTCTAGAACCATATTTCTGTGGTTATGTGGAGAAGTAAAGTATTCCACAATAACCAATGTGATCCTCTTGCGGACTTTTTAAATGCACTTGTGGAATGAACACGAAAATAAATTTTATGTCCTATGATAATTCATATAACTTCGCTCAAATAATATGCATGCGATTTTTCCCATATATATAGATTATCACAGTGCTTCTACTTTCGGAAAGCAATCTCATAACACTCATACAACTGCGGGGAATAGCATACTTATATTCATTTAAACCAAATTTGCTAGACGTAAGGCAATTACATGACAGTAAATTATCCACCACATGTTGATAGACGTGGAATCAATACCCAGTATTAAGTATTTCGAGCAAACAAAACAGGGTCCGTTATCCAATCTCATAGTCCGGGGGCAGAAAGTCATATCAGGCATACGAAGTGAGAGAAAACAAAAATGACAGGGAAACTCATGAACCACCAAAAATGGCCATTAGGAGGTGAAATCAGGTGTTCCGGAAAGAGTGAGCATTTCCTGCCCCACTAGTGGCACCCGTTATGTATTCCCCAAAATTAACATGAAAATAGATTCTATTTTTCTATTTTCGATAGATCTAGATAAAATTCACTGGTGTTTTCCCTGCTTGAAATGATAGTTATACATACACATTTGTACTTCACGATCTACTTATTTCTCAGGGTTTTCTCGAGGAAAACGAAATTGTTCATTGGACTATTACAGACAATTATTTTAATTATGTGACATCTATGCATACGAAATCGATATTGAAATAATCATATTTTAAGCATTATCATTCTCTTTGCTAGATGGCAATCAGATTCGTAACACCAGCAATTGATTTCATCAGCATATCCGTTTCTATATATACATGTATACGTTAATAAGATACCAGTTGATTGCTCGAAGCCAGTGGCAATGAGCTCGCTTCTTCAAAACTGAGATGAAATACGTCTTCGCACAGAAACCTCTTGCCTTCTTTTGTGTGGAGAAGATACCAAGTGAACGAGATAATGCAACCCCAGGGATTCACTGGCGTTTTTCCTTTCGAACAAAACATAATCCTTTTTATGTTCTACACCAATTTTTCTATGATGACACTATCAAACGTAACACACATTTTAGAATAGGAACAAAGCAGAACCAAATAGTTTATTCACAGGCACACTGGTGTCTGGTGTTCTTTCTACTGCACACCTGATGAACTTGGTATACAACTGCTCAACAACCTATGAAAATAATTTAGAAATTAAAATACAATCATGCAATACTTTTATCAAAACTAAATTTTTGTGCAATACATCAAATGCAAGATAACAAAAGGTGTGCTCAATGATTTTGACCATTACAATTGTCCAAGTTGTCTATTCATCCGTTTTATTACACATTTTGTACCGGTTTTGTATATAAACAATTGAAAGCGTATTCATCAAACCCGAATGCCCAAATCGCAATTGAAAGTCCACATCGAGTACATTTTCCAGTTCGTATGCGCATATATAGTGCAGTTATGAGAAAATAATCAGTAATATGCCACGATGTACTTGAAATTGTCAGTCCGTCTTGCACTCGTGTGCTTTGTTTACATCTGCATGTGATGGATACAGTTACTCTATTTTCGCGAGAATCGCCTGTTGAAATAAGCAAAATTTCCCAGAAGACTGGTTATAGTCATTACATTTGATGTATGTCTAATTCAGGTAATTTAGCATGTTTAATATGAAATATAGTTTTCAAAAAAATATTGACTGTTTTCGAAGGCAACTGCTTTAATAATGCATCTTACGGTAATAATACGGTAATCGGGATATCGACAGTGAACTCTATTCCATCGATATATAATATTATACAAATATTGACTTTTGGTGAGGTGAATACGTGAAAATATGTACCTCTCGCAAACGACATATTCACCGAGCTTGCGAGGTGAATATGTCTCTGGCGAGAGGTACATATTTTCACGTATTCACCGAAACTAAAAGTTAATATTTGTTTTATTATACAATACATGTGAAAAGTTCATGCAAATACTGAAGCAATGTTTATGTATGACGTGGATTTATGATATAAACATAATACATCTAAAACTAGCATGTGTTTATTCGAATAAGTACTGCGCCAGTCAGGCCTTTAGATTTCAGTTTGATGTCAATATTTCAGGAACAGTATATACAAAAGAGGAATGATTTCTGAAACAAGCTCATTCATTTCGCTATATCACTAGATACGCGATACTAGTAAGAGAAATAGAAAACAAGCATGAAAAAACATTTGGGTTGCTCTTTGGCGAGAGGTACATATATATATGTGATATGGACCGATCGGTGAATATCAAAAAAACTTCACCGGCTGTTCTGGTGAATATGTACTTTTATGCAAAGACACGTGACCAGCTTTTAACCAATGACAACGTCGGGATTCTTAGTAGTATATAATATTTAGTATTCGATTTTTACTTTGTGTTGCAACGTGCTCGCTGTGGATAGATACATTTATATGTTTGTGAAATTCTCATTCTCTATCAACCACCAGTTTTCTACAGTGTTGTCTCCAAATTAATGTTGATTAGGTATTGAGAACGAGTGGCCTCACATGTGCGAGGCGATGCACAGTCTGAAGGGAAAAAAAATACTAGTGACAGGATAGGTGTAGTTATCAACTAGATCGTGATGACGTCCATAGAAATTCTCAAAAGCAATCTTGGTGAAACATATTCTTGTCACAGCTGTTCATAATGAAATAGACGTGGAATCAATACCCAGTATCAAGTATTCCGAGCAAACAAAACAGGGTCCGTTATCCAATCTCATAGTCCGGGGACAGAAAGTCATAATTGTTCTTGAAAATTGAAAAGTCATAATTGTTCTGGTCTTAGAATCACAAGAGATCACCCATACAGAACCAGGAAAATATTGTTACTCAATCCTTGATATAGTCATTTGATGGTTGTTTATGACATTTCAGTTAAATTAATATTACATGTGAATTTTACATGATCGCCGCACCTGATCGTTGGTTGATGCCATCGAATGAAGATTACCATGATGTATGCACACGTGTGATGTTTGTTACATTGAGCTCCAGACCAATCAATAGACATGCGCCTAGATATCGGCCTGACACCTGTCAGATTTGTTTCAGTTGCTGGTCGCAGAGGGAGCTTTTTTGTTCATGACCTAATTTCATTATTTGCTTCGTTAAATTGACAATAAAACGTGTTGCCTTCTTCAAAGCCCTGTTATCATATTACGGGAAGGTACACTGGCTTTCAACACAATCCCCCAAGGTTGATGGACGTTGTCTTGCTCGTGTGTTCGTAACGTGGATGTCTAGACTAGCACAAAATGCATGTATATTACTACACAATAGTGGCGTTCGGACATTGCTTCCACACATGCACGTTAAATAATGATGGGAGCAGATACAGCAAATGCAACCTCAAATGACCAGACGCATTAGATCGTGTCTGCCTCTTTGTGTTGCAAACGTGAACAGTCATTGATCGAACATTTGTTGTACGTAAATAATGCGTCCAACTGCAGACAATCCCCCAGCGCAACAAGTGTGAGGATAGTACTAACGGAACTTTGATATTATTAAATTATTGATATATAATACACGGAAATAGAATACAATAACATGTGGGATATAGAGTGTCTGCGTACTGGAAAGATGAGTCATTATCCATAATTTTAGGTCAATAATTTCAGGTCTAAAATAACTGATTTCGATCAACATCCGTTTCATTTAAAACATTTTTATAGAGCAAATACAAATGGTTTAGTGCATAAAGGTATGTGGTGTTATATATATTTTGTATAAAGGTATGTGATGTTATATATCCGTAAGTTTGACAAATGGTATGAGCTTACTGTATGTTAAGGTTTTTTGGCTTACTGTATGTAACATTTTTTTGGTGAATACATAAATGCAAAATCGGATACTCGTTTTTCTCTGAAAATCTCAAATATTTTTGTTATTTTCCCATGATTTTCGCGAAATTCTAAGCAATTTCCATAATTCTCATTATCTTAATAAGTTTATTAATACTAATACATTATATGCTGATATGGACATTCCACGCCTATGACCAATGAATATATATGACCTATTTAGGCTGGAATAATTTTATTTGGAGAATATACAAATATACATGATATTCCAGGATCATCAAGTAGCTTTCAACTAAATTCGTTCATAGTTCATAGGCAGAATTTGTTTATAGTGTGTTATTCGTTTCATGGAAATGTTTGTACAATGAATATGTAACACCATGCTGGCAGCACCGATGGTGTTGTGCACAATATATCAATATTCAGGCACCGTTTTCAGGCAAGCATATAGGCTTACAAATTCGTACTTAGTTTGTCCCGTAATTACATTTTGGACACAAGAGGTGATAAAATCGGTCTCAACGTGGAATATCACTCTTTGGTGATATTGTACACAGTCAGTAATACGCAAATGCATATATTTGACTGAATTGTATACGATTCTGGGTTATATATTGACTAATATTTACTAACCTTAATCCGTTGGCTTACGTTTGAGTGCCATACCTGTGCCGATATTTTTGTTTCTGTTGAAGTGTACATGGCAAATGATATGGAGTTTAACTTGTCTGTGGAGTAGATCTAAATGAAACTTTTCAGTTATTTACAACAATTTTACTTTGTACACTGTGGCCCATCACTCAGTATGGGCATGCAATATTTGTTGCCAAAATTATAAAGTAAATTTGGGGATGACATTGAATATCTCACTCATATCAACTGCACGGACGAACCATGCCAAACGGACTGTACTTAGTAATACAATTAGTTACTAAACAGAAAGATCGAACACAAGTTCAGCTCCGTTTGTACCCAAGTGCGCTGCCTCAGAGATGTTTCTGGCACTATTCCCAGTTAGAGAGAGAGCATAATTTTCCAGCTCACCTGACCGTGCAGGACCACGAGACTGGTAAGAAAAATATGTTAAGGATAGAGTCATGCATTCATCTCTTCCATGAATATCACCTGTGAGGATACTATACCTTGTCTCGCCCACACAGTGATATCAATCATCATTACATTCGTATGAATCGTCTTACTTATTTCCGCCTATTATCCACACTCATGATAGATGACATCACCATGTTGCGCGCACCTGTTAAGTCTAGATATTTATCCCATTTTCATCATTCCGTATAAAATGTATAATTTGGTTTATGATTTCATCCTGCCATACTCTTCATATTCCCAAGTGTGTTCTATATTAGGATGATATGCCATTTAGATGTCAGTTTGATGATAAAACATACATGACTGAAATATATATTATTTAAAAAGATACCATCTCAAAGTACTGTTGTGGACACAAAAGGTACATGTATAAGTCATTTACCCAATGATTTGTTGTTGTCTTCTGTCATTTTTTACAGAATGCAGAGCATTTTGAAAGAAACGATAAAATAAGCAGTCGATAGTAGCCAATATCAATGGGCGATGATAGTAGGCAATTATTGGCTCGTGGAACGTGGACACTCAGAATGGAAATACTAACATAATTTTGACTGGTATGGATGTTTACAAAGGTAGTAACATGACTTTAATTACATATCGATAATATTCACAGCAATAACTACACACAATTTAATTTTAATAATTTATTTTTTTTAAATTAACCTATTAATGTGATTTGATGGAATGATTGGAACATTCATCATGCTCGATATACTAACACACTCTTCTAGTATATACTACTAGTATCTATATATACTACTATATTCCAAATCTAACTGTCGTGTTTTCATAAATGTGACAATCTAATTGTTTTCAGATGTAATATGCCGGGAACTTCCTGCTAACCTATCACTTTAGGTGGGTTTGACATAATTGGTAAAACGACACTCATCTGCACCTGTTATTCCATTTCAAATGGGAATTTAATATTTAAAAAAGATGAAATGTAAAACCGTTATATATAGGGTGGCTAATTGCCCAAGAGTGACAGAACGAATGTATATACGCCAGTACCTTTAAATGCTGTAAACAAATTCCACCATTCAGACAGCTAGATATATGTTGTACATGCATATATTTCCAACACCTTTATTCAAGCTTGCCGAATAGTTTTAGAGCCGAGCTTTACTCATATTGTCCTAGCAACGTGTTCGAATATGTGGAGAAGTGATTCACCAAATCATAACCTATGTACTTTGCAGTATTGTAGTTGTTACAATTCCAGGGCATAATTCCAATAATGGTCAAAACCCTGACTTGCAATGTAACTCGTGTGTAAACACTGGATATGTGTGTACTCAGAATTCTGACTGCACCTGATTAGGTATAATTAGCAGTCCAATCATATGGAATATGTGGTTGAATAGGTTCTGTGCACTTTTATAATAACTACAGCCAGAATTGGTGGCTTCGTCACAATATGTTCATTTAGCGGTTTTGTGCAGGTGCAGGAAAATATTGCAGTGGATCCTGCAACTTTTTGCCTGCTGACAGCTAATGGTATTTCTAGCTGATGATACCACTGTTATTATTTTTGTGTGTAACTAATTGCGATGACGATAAAAGAGATTGTGCGTGGATTATAACAGACTATGCACAGCGCATTTTTGCCGCCTCACCGAGTTCCCGCGTGCAGCATTGAAGCCACGAGCGTCACGTGGACGTTAATTAACTGCACTGTAATGAGCCTGGTCTCTCTCGGTGGTTCAGTCTTTCAATGACCCTCTTGGAATGCATCTCTACAGCTCAACGGATGTGGAACTTGTCGCCAGCCCCATGCTAATCACATGTAGCCCCAGTATTCGCTAATCGGTCGGGATTAATACCGTGCTTCAGTGAAGGACACAATCGATTGCAAATCCTGACGTGCACAAGTGGACATATAACAGAATTCTGGCTGTGATTACTGAGCATTTTGGGTAGGGATGTATCAAATAATTGCCCGAAATCCATATCAACCGCTAGTAAATCATTTTGCAGCCAAAAAAGAAAAACATAAAATAATGAATAATTGCCCGAAATCCATATGAACCACTAGTAAATGATTTTGCAGCCAAAAAAATAAAATAATGACATGATATCTGATAATGGAAAGTCCCTGTGGGGAAATAATACTTCATATCATAACATTCTTCAGACAACAACAAATGCTGAATTCATTCCAAGAAATCCACAGGTAGGATGATGATATTAACGTTGGTGAATTCTGTCAGCTGTTATTGACCATATGCTGCATATATAGCTAACTGTTTGAATGATCGAAATCTTGAAGTATTATTTGACAAATTTGTTTACAACAAACTGGTCAACTACATGAAACAACTTAAAGTGTTCAGTTTTGCAGAGTTTTATATTTGCCCTCAGGGCCAAAATCCTGTATTGTGTATGTAGCTAATGACGTTTTTGTTGAGTAAAATAATAATTACACCACGGTTTGTTTTATATTGGCCCTTTGAATGGACCCTGACAAAATGTATAATCCCTCGGGCCTAATGGCCCTCGGGTATATACATCTTGTCAGGGCCCATACACCATGTACACGGGCCAATATAAAACAAACCATGGGATAAAATCCAAGTATTCATATGTATGTTGTTAGTATATATGCATTCACCCTTATTATGCTTGTACGTGTGCACACAATAATTAGCCATATCAATGGTTTGGAATTTCATAGAGTTTTTCATTCCCATTTGAAATGAAATAACAGGCGTACATAAGTATCGTATCGTTGTGCAAATTATGCAAATATGTCAAACCCACCCAAAGTGATGTGTTAGCTAGAAGATCCTGCCATATCACGTCTGGATACAAGTAGGAGGACATGTTTACGAAAACATGACATGTGGATTCAGAACGTTACAGCTGATACACACTGTGTCAGCTTGATTGCGTAAATCTAATGCATTTATCTTTAAGGGAAATTGAACAAAACTTCATATCATACCACTGTTGCGCTGCTACTACTTGCAATAAATAAAGAGTTACTAGTATGTTATAAAGCTCCCGTGCTAATGAAAATAATCCCACTGAGGAACATAATTCATTCAGTGAGCTGGTCTAGATTTAATTTTCAGAAGTTGCTGTATTTTACACAGTTTTGCACTTAAATTTGTTGGTGAGCAGGTAACAATTCAATGGTCTGTGTGTGTGAAGTTTTGATTGAACATGAATAAATAATCTCTGTCAACAATGGTTAATGGAGATATCTATGATGCTAAAGAACATTTAGTTGCTTTTCCAACCAAACTGGTTATATTTATTGAGCAAGAGTAGATTTATTCATGACAAACATTTGAAATGGTTCGTTTGAAAATTCAGTCTCATTGAAGTTTCGATCAAACACTCTTTTTTGCTGTTGCACTATACTCGTCTTAGATCTGAGATCAAACAATGATACTCGAGTAATAACTGGTAACTGATAAAAAATAATTTTGCGAGAGATTTTACTTGTGAGTGAAACACAATATCCAGTAATAAAAAATACCAGTAAAACCTTCATTTCCCGGAAAATGTGCATTTCATCAAAACACGAGTGTTTACTATGATTTCATTTTGTCCAACATGTTGCCCAGTAGCAAAGTGAGAAGATTGGTTACCATTTGTTGAGTGGCTTAGAGGTGGAAGGAACGATTTGGTGTTCTGAACATTTAATTTGCGCATATTAGATTTTTGTTTCAAACTAGACGTAAAGGCCTAGAGGCCTTGGGGCATTTCGATACACAACACAATCAGAGGTGAACTGTTAATTACTGACAACTCTGCAACCAAAATGATTACGTAGATACATCCATTTTACTCTAAGACGACGGTTTCTGAGATAAAAATGAAAACAAACGAAATATGGCCGAAAATGAAAAGTACCGACTCAACAGGAAAAACATTTGGCCCAGGGACAAGTTCGCCCAACATGCTCCTAAGACATGTTTGTCTAGTACCACGAGTCCAAAAAAAACATACGTTTCATTCAACGACGCATCGTTTCCGAGATATGGCCAAAAATGAAAAATGTCAAGAAAGCAAAAAAAAATTGGCCCAGGACCAAGTTCACCCAACACACCCCTAAGACATGTTTGCCTAGTGTCACGAGTCGAAAAATAACGTCTGTATCGTTCTACGATGCACCGTTTCCGAGATATGGCCGAAAATGAAAAACGCCGACTCAACAAAAAAAATTTGGCACGGGGCCAAGTTCACCCAACATACCCCTATGACATTTTGTCTAGTGTCACGAGTGTGAAAATAACATCCGTTTCGCTCTACGATGCACCGTTTCCGAGATATGGTCGAAAATGAAAAATGCTGACTCAGCTAAAAAAAAACTTGGCCCAGGGCCGAGTTCACCCAGGATTCACCTAAGACACGTTTGCCTAGTGTCACGAGTCCGAAAATGACGTCCGCTTCGCTCTACGACGCATCGTTTCCGAGATATGGCCGAAAATGAAAAACGCCGACTCAGCAAAAAAAACATTTGCCCTAGGACCAATTTCACCCAACATACCTCTAAGACATGGTTGTCTATTGTCACGAGTCCGAAAATAACGTCCGTGACGACGCACCGTCTCCGAGATATGGCCGAAAATGAAAAACGCCGACTCAGCAAAAAAAAATTTGGCCCAGGGCCAAGTTCACCCAACATACCCCTAAGACATGTTTATCTAGTGTCACGAGTCCGAAAATAACGTCCGTTTCGTTCTACGATGCACCGTTTCTGAGATATATGCGATGAGCCTCAAGGGTGACTCACCAAAATTGTTTTCGGCCCCTGGGTCAAAGGTCGTTTGAGGGATTGACCCCATGATCCATAGGATTCCTCTGCGACACTATATCAACATATTTGTCAAGTTTCAGAATGGTAGCACAAGTACTTTTTGAGTTATCATCCGGAAACCATTTGACACAAAATTCATCCTCACGGACTAACCAGACCTCGGAGCCGGCTCCAAAACAACAGGGTTCATCTATGTAATATATTTGATAACTGGTGAACATTTCTCGAAGATCCATCAAGGAGTTCTTGAGTTATCGTCCAGAAACCGACAAGTGAAAAAAAAATCTGACAAAACCATAAGGACATTTCGTGCCGAAATGCCCCAATTCGAAACTGCCAACTATCAGAGAAAATTACCCGACATGGTATATTATGCAGTAAACTCTATAATGTAGGATGGTTTTGTGTGAACAACATTATATAATTTTCGTGAAACATGTTGTGCATCCAATTGAGCTATCCAGGATGAACGAAATATATGAGATTGAATGATGATATCTTATCAATTGCTTCTATTGAGAATGCCTTCGAACAAAATCACAGACGATTTTTATAAAATATGGTCAAACAAAACGAAATCATTAGGAAAGATTATCAGGCCTCATTGAAGTCAGTGAACAAACAGGTCGGCCCAGTGATGTGTCACTGACACTAGCCAAATAAATATGTGAGAACGTCATGAATCAATGTTGAATGAAGTTCAGCAGAGGATGCAACAATCAATGAGTGAATGAACATCCTCACCCAGTTACATTGTAGCGTCAAAACACGAAGATAAGCGTCTTGTTATCATCTATCATCCATTTATTTTTTCAGACAGAAAGTATAGGGACCTGATATAAAATCAAGTGGCTTCTTTCATTTTGTTGTGAATATAGTCGCAATACTCTGTACAGTAACTTTTGCAGAGCGAAAGCAGTATAAGATTTGCGATTCCTTCAATCAGTTTGTTCTTTTGATCACAGAAAACCTTTACAACAGCGAGGTTATGGATTCTATTGATATTTCCCTCAACCACAATGGACTGTATACATCACCGTCTGAGTACATCTATAAGGATTTGGGGGGAGAATACGTTGCCTGAAATATACGAGAGTGTGTTGTCGTATCCACCCACAATGCGGTGATGATTATGTACAAATATATTATACATAATTGTATATGTACATCTAGCTGCGTTGATGTAATTGTGACGTCGATAAAGTTGCGAGATATATGCACCCTCGTTACTACTAGCAGTATGATACTATGGCCCTGATTGTCACTCCATAACAAGCCGATATGTCACTCCACCTGGAAAATAATCACACTGATGTTCAATGTAACATGGCGCAAATGCCCTTCAGGGTTAAGCTGACTGGCTGTTTCCAGGGTAAAATTGATGTCGGCCCCGGGTGCTCGGATACATGGAGGCTTTGTTGTCAGGTTTTATATCTTAATTAAGGATTTTCTTCTTATGTCCTTCCGTTCGAGTTGACAAATGATTTGGTAACTGCATATACGAACGGCATATAACAGCTGACATAATTCATTACTTGTTATTATTATACTACTTGTGGACTTCTCGGTATGAAATCAGCTTTTGTTCGAAGAATGTTACGATATAAATTATTATTTCCCCACTCACAGTTGTCAGTCAACTAGTATGAATGTAACTACATGTACAAGACACTGATGGAAACTGTCTGACTGACCACTGTCATTGCCGACAATGTACTACAGGCGTACACGACAAGCTGAACTATCATAACCTGTGAGTAGAGTCTTCAATAAGCCGCTGTATTCAATCCCTAATACAGACGAGCAATCATATCCCAGAAAGCCTGGAAAAGACGGGTTCTCTAGTAAACAATGGCGTTTACTATAGTTCCAACACAAAACCTTATTTTTGGTTAGAAATTCGTTTTGGATCGTTTTGAAAATTCGTTTTCGAAAAATTCGTTTTGGATTCGTTTTAAATTGCATTTTCCTTACCGTGCCTCCAAATTCTGTCACAAAAGTGAGCAATAAATGGTTGTCGTAAACATCACGTGACCATGAAAACAAAAGATGTAGGTCAATATCAATTTATACCCTGCGGTATGGTGAATTTGCACGAAACTTGGAATCGTCAATTTTAGCGATGTAGTCAAACTAATATAGAGCCAAGTTCAACACAAAATCCCGAATGGTTTTTGGCCATAACTATGTTCAGGACTATCAGATCAATTTGCAACTTTATATGTTTCCATCTGCCATAAACTAAATTTTTGCAACAAATTTCAGACTTATATCTTGAACAGATTGTTATTACCAAATATAGACAATAACTATATATTTCATATTCACAATACCTGAGCATGGTAAGTAATAACGTGTTCAGTAATTGCATCTGAAACACACACAAACTCAGGGCTAAATCTAAAATTAGATACCATGTTATTGATTTGTTTTTTGTTGTATAATCATTCACGAGAAGAAGCATCAATCAGTCAGATTATGTGGCTCATATGAAATCTTAGTATGCTCTCAGATAATTATTCTCTACAACCCTTCCCGAGACGCTCACAGCCACATCTGTTTAATTACTTACCTGCCTCCATTTGTGAGTGTCAGGATTTACAATCGATTGTATCCGTAATGAAGCAGGGTATTAATCCTGACCAATTGGCGACCATAAAGGTTACATGTGATCAGCACGGGACTGGCAACAAGTTTTACCGCAGGTCAATGGGTTGAATCCACATCCGTGGAACTCCCGAAATGCATTGCAGACCCAGCCACCGGCAAAGACTGGCTCATGATAGCACAGTTAATTAACGGTCATGGGATGCCCTTTGCTTCAATGCTCACTGTGGCGAGACTGGATGCACTAACGATCGTTAGTGCATCCCGCAATGGCGAACACCACTCGGGGTTCGTTTGAATTTTCTTCATTTTTTCCCGATAATTACGATTGTGATCGATACACACATACATCTGCTGATTCTTATGCGCACGAAACAACAGTTCGTTACAAATACATGGCGATTTATGTTCGTTTGAGCATGAAAAACGCGTCTGAAAATAAGTCGAAAGATTCCCTAACGATTGTTTTTGTAAAATCGAAAATTCCCCAACGAACAAGTGAAGATTCCCTAACGATCTTTTCTTTATTAATTCAAATCTACGTTATTTAAATGTTAAACGTGAAATAAAGTACCAATTGACATGTATTGATGTGTAGAGATGATCTTCTAGTACAAATTTGCTATTTTTGACATTAGAGCGTTGGGGGCGAAGCCCCCAACTCTCTACATGTCTATGTGCTGACTTTTTCATGGAGGTTTCATGCCAACTTATCAACGCCCGTTTTGGCATGTAAACGTTTAGATACCTACTTCAAATGAGGATTTTCTTCGTCCTTGACATAAAATCTCTCCAATTGATAGCAAACTTCGAATATACCACAGATATATAAAGCATAAATCGATGTGTTAGTTTTGAGAAAAATACGAAAAACGCTCAGGTCGTCTTGAAAACGTCAAAATGGCGGAGCCGATGGAAATTGACGTTCCCAGAATGCAATGCAAATTTTACCGCAATGATGCGTATTTTGGAACACACAATTCTGTTCAGCAATTCGTACATGCATAGATGTAAGCTTGCGTGTAGCCTTCTCTGGCGTTATAAAGTAAACAAAACGATTCGTCTGCAATGCCACGGCTACATTTACCGTAATTTGATGTATTTTATCACATGACAAAGTGTTTCATGCTGGGTTCATGCGAAGCCTTTTTATTCTGGTCTTTTAATTTGCCTAGTAGTAGTAGGCATGTGTTCTATATCATGATATCAGATGGAGATATTCCTCTTAGTTTCCAGTATTTTTAAGGATATTTATTGAGGTTCAATATTATTTCAGCAGGTGTATCTGTTTCGTTGATCGATTAAAACAAAAAGTTTACTTATTAGGAATATAAATGAATGATAATATACGGGAATAAATGGGAATCATGTGGGTTAGGATATGGTAGCATTTTTTTTTGGGGGGGGGGGGGGGGGCTGGCATTGTGTAAGATACATTCAGCTTTCGTGGTGCTGATGAGGTGCTCGAGCTCTAATGTCGTCTCCCGCAGTTAGCTGCATTTTCTTGTTGATGTGACATTCGCTAATTTATGTCGCATAAATCAATTCACAATGGTGTATGATAAGGACCTATTACAATATACACGTATTAGCCCTATATCGTTAGGGAATCTCACTTTTGTCGTTGGTAATTCTTTTCCTCAACATATCTCAACGAAAAAGCGTGATCTGCTTGAAATAACTACGCATGTCTTTGACCAAAACACTAAGCTACCTTCGAAGTATCCATTTATCACAAATGGACCTGTCATTTGATAAAATACGGTTAAAAACCAAACTGACCGTGTTTTCTGTCCACCATTGCGGGATGCACTAACGCTCGTTAGTGCATCCAGTATCGCCACAGTGAATTTCCTATTTTTTCAGCTGCAGTTTTTTGGCAGCTGTATATTAATTCCATCAGGTGTGCAGTAGAAACAACTACATTTTAGACACTGCCCCTGATGACGCAGTGTGGTTTGTTTTTAGTCCTAAACGTTGTGTGTTACATTTGATATTGTCATCATAAAAATCTTGTTGTATTGGTGGTAATAGGTTGATACTTACATTACATGCGCACTGCTGCCAAGGAGAATGGCTGAAGAATTCTGCTACGAAGTTCCTGTGCTATAGAAAATAATCCCACTCAGGTTTTTGTCTGATGGGGAAACCAATCAAACACTAACGAAAAACGGCGATGAATGCCTGGCGGCTGCTTCCTCCTATTCATTCTGCATCATCTTCAAACAAATGAAGCAAAGAGGTTTCTGTGCGAAAAAAAAATTAGAGAATTTTATTTCAGTTTTGCAGAAAGGAGCTCATTGCACCTGGCTTCGAGCAGTCAACTGGTATTTTTTTAACGTATGCACATAGAAACGGATATGCTGATGAAATAAATTGTTGGTGTTGTTTATCTGATTATCATTTAGCCAAGGGAAAGAGAATGCTTGAAACACGACTATTTCAATCTTTCACGATTTCGTAACATGGAATTTTGTACAGATCACTAAACTTTGTTAACAGCTAGTCCAATTAGTAACAAACATGTGATGCATGAATTCAAAAAGCCGATATATCACTCCACTTGGAAACTGATCACACTGATGTTCAATGTCACATGATGTCAATGTCCTCCAGGATTAAGCTGACGAGCTGTTGCCAGGGTAAAATTGATGTCCAGCTTTAGGTGTTGGGATTCATAGAGGCTTTATTGTTAGGTTTTGTCTTTATTAGTGATTTCCTTCCAATTGAATGGGCAAATGGCTTGGTAACTATATCTTAACACTACATTCAGGTTAACTGAACTTCAGAAAGTGCACAAAACCAGGTTTTACTTATTCAAAACGTGTTAATGAACTGATTTTTACTCATATTGTCCTTCTAGAGTGATCAAATACCAAGTAGGTGAAAAGACGTTACACCAAATCAGAATCTTCAGACTGTGCAATACTGTAGCTGGTACAATTCCATGACATAATTGTGATGATAACACTTTACCATAACTCTCGCAGTGACTTGCAGTGTAACATGTGTGTAAACAGTAAATGTTTATGTATTAAAAATTCTGACGGCACGTGATTAGTGATCATTAAAAATCCATCCGTATACAACATATCCAGATGTTCCATACATTTTTACATTAATGTGCAGGAAAAGTCTTACCGTGTTATTAGTTGCATATGTT
Source organism: Terebella lapidaria (assembly GCA_949152475.1). Taxonomy (NCBI): domain Eukaryota; kingdom Metazoa; phylum Annelida; class Polychaeta; order Terebellida; family Terebellidae; genus Terebella; species Terebella lapidaria. Next base: position 80,029,834 of record OX424555.1, read on the forward strand.
ATTAGATGTTATATATAACATGTTATATATGTTGTATATGTTATATGTTATATATGTTATATATAATATGTTATATATGTCATTAGATGGTTGCATATGGTATTAGTTGTTATTAGTTGTTGATAATTTTCTTTGTGTAACTTAACTGAGACTAGGATACAAAAGATTGCGCATGGATTATTGGAGACAATTGCATATCTCATTATTGCTGCCTTGCCGAGTTTTCGCGTGCAGCATTGAAAACATGGGCGTCAAGTGGCCGATGAATAGCTGTGTTATAATGAGCTAAGTTTCTCTCAGAGGATCGCTCTCTCAAAGACACTCTTTTGACATTCTTGGAATGCATCTCAGCAGGTCAACGGGTGCAGCAACAGCCCATAGAGCTGCCGTAAAACTCTCTGCTGCCGACACACTCGATTTTAAACCCTGACGCACACTAAGTGAACGCATATATATTAATCACTTGTGGTTATGATTAGTGAACGACTCGGGTAGGGATGTTGTAAACAATTGCCCAAGATTGTACTAAAATTCCATATGTACCACATAATCCAACTGATGTATTTTTCTATTAATGAATGAAACAAAAAATAGAATATTGACATGTTAAGCCCCAGTCCCATCTATACGCCCGTCCCGTACGACTCGGGTTGGGATGTAGTAAACAATTGACCAAGATTTTACTAAAATTCCATATGAACCACATACATCACCAACTGATGTATCTTTCTATTAATGAATGAAACAAAAAAATAGAATAATGACATGTTGAGCCCCAGTCCCATATATACGCCCGGACCGTCCCGTATCACCCGAACCACATCCGGGATGGTTCGGGGTGTGGTCAGTGTTGACATCGTGTTGGTACAGGAATGATCCTGGATGGTCCGAATTCGCCCGTGCTTGTCCTTGGTGGTCTGTGTTTTCAACTGTCAAAAACTACCGGGGTGATCCGGAACAGTCTGTGACGATCATTTGTTCCGGGCTGGTCCGTGTAGCCGCTGTGTTTGGGTCCTGGGTCATCTGTAGTGGCGCCAGGATGATCCATGATGGTCCTTGTTTAAACCGTGGCGGTCTGGGAGAGATTGAAATATCGATACAATCCAATACATCGCTGCTTTATCGGTTCCTGGCGCCCAAAGAAACATACTGATTGAAGGAATAACACCTCTTATAAATGCTGCTTCCGCTCAGCAAAGGTTACTGTACAGAGTAGTCCATCTCAATTCGCAACAGAAATTACTCAATTCTTCGTGATGTCTTAAAATTATTGACTATGTACTTTTTAATGGATGACGGATCCAGTTGCATGGATCTAAATATTGTGTTATATATTCTGATTCTTTTTTATAACAATTTTAGATAGATAAATTTGCTGCTTGACTTACATGTGCAGTATATCATGTTACATTGAAAATTGTGTGTAAAGTGTCAATGTGTAATAATACTGCCTGAGCAAGATGTTCACGTAGTGCTCTGAATAATTGTGTGAGGATGTCATCAATCATTGATTGTTGCATCCTCTGTTCTCCGAACTTCTTTTAACATTGATTCGTGAACTTCTGATGTATCATTTATTTGGCGGTGTCGGTGACACAGCAGTGAGCCGATTTGTTTGTTCACTGACTTCAGTAAGGCCTGATATTTACTCTAATGATTTCTTTGTGTTTGACCATATTTATATTTAAAAAACTCGTCTGGGATTTTCTTCCCAATGCATCCTCAGTATAAGCTATAGATTGAGAGGAACCCCCATCCAACGTCATTTGACCCGGATAGTTCAAATGGGTTCATCTAATATTTCACCCAGATACATGTATATTGTTCGCACCATATTATCCTACATTATGGAGTTCAGTGCTTGATATTTACTTACATCCATATTATACCCTTTCAGGTATTCTTTGGATGGTTGTCAGGCTCGATTTCAAAGTGAAAATCTAATATTCGCTTATTAAATGTGTAGTTTACCAAATTGTTTCCATCCATTTCTGAGCCACTCTGAGTAATTTTCCCCACTCTGCATCTAGGTTACATGAGTTGGGCAAAGTGAATTCATAGTAAAACTCGTCTTTTGATCTTCTAGCCGATGGTATTTTTTATACATCAATAATATCGTGTGTCACTCGTGAAATTCTCTCACGAATTTATTTGTTATCAGATGCCGGTTATTACTCGAGAACGCAAGTGTAGCGCGGCAACAAAGACGAGTGTTCCATTAAGATGGAAAATTAACATGAAATGTCAACTAAAGCATTTTAAAATGAAACCCTAGAAATGTTTATCATAACTCAATATACTTTTGTCCAATAATTGTTTGATGGTGTGGGCAGGCAGCCAAATCCATGTTCTTTCAACACATATACGTCTCAGCTAGATTGAAATATTGTTACCAGCTTATCATCAAATGTAAGTATAGAGTGGAAATTACTGCATCCTGCTTCAACCTCCCCATATAATATGCTGAAAATTACTTCTAGACCAGCTCACTAAATGAATTATATTTCTTTAATCTATCATACATGTTGCTGAAATTCACTGGTATTTTCCCTGCTTGAAATGAAAGTTGTACATACACATTTGCATTTCATGATCTACTTAAAATTATATGAGATCTATGCATACCTGAATGTCTGTTACTAATTAAAGTAGCTATTAACCCAATTTACCGACCTTTAAAAAATTGCATATTACGAAATCGTGAGATATTGAAATAGTATATTTCAAGCATTATCATTCTCTTTGCAATCAAATTCGCAACACCAACAGTTGATTTCATCAGCATATCTGTTTCTATACATACATGTATACGGTAACAAGATACCAGTTGATTGCTCGAAGACAGTGGCAATAAGCTCGCTTCTGCAAAACTGAGATGAAATATTCTAACGTCTTCGCACAGAAACCTCTCGTCTTCTTTTGTGTGAAAAAGATACCAAGTGAACGAGAGAATGCACCCCCAGGGATTCACTGGCGTTTTTCCTTTCGGATAAAACATAATACCCAGCGCGAATTCCTTTCATTAGCACGGGAGCTTTTCAACATAATTATGCAATAGATTACCGGTAGCAGCAGCGCGTATATAACGTAAGTATGTATCAACCTATTACCGCTGATAACCAAATTTTGATGTTGCCAATGAAAACCTAAAATCAAAAACTTTCGGAATAAAAACAAAGCCCGACCAAACATCTATATCTGAAGCCACACTGGCGTCATTGTTCCTGCTGTACACCAGATGGAATTATTGCACAACTACCCAACAACTTATTGAAACAATTTTAGCAATCCGAAACAATGATGGCACTGTCAAACGTAACATACATTTTAAAATAGAAACAAAGCCCGACCAAATAGTTTATCCACAGACACACTGGCGTCATCAGGGACAGACAGTGCAGTTCTTTCTACTGCACACCTGATGAAATTAATGAATAATTAAGAAATGCAAAACAATCCCCATGGAATAGATATATCACCAGTACCAGTACTTAATCGCAAGCCAAAAAGGCTACTGATAGACCTAGAATCAATACCCGATATTAAATATTCCGAGCGAACAAAACAAGGTCCATTATGCAATCTCATAGTCCGGGGACATAAAGTCATATCAGTCATACGAAGTGACAGAAACAAAACTGACAGGGAAACTCATGAAACCCTAAAGATGGCCATTAGGAGGTGAGTTTCAAAACTCGCACAGCCAGCCACATGTGGTTCGAGCCAACATCTCCTCTTGGTTAATATGTATGGTCAGAAACAGGATTAGGACTGGTGTATTGCGTCTGAGTAACCCAAAATCAACTAGACGTAAAGGCCTAGAGGCCTTGGGGCATTTCGATACACAACACAATCACAGGTGAACTGTCAATTACTGACAACTCTACAACCAAAATGATAAGGTAGACAATCCATTTCATTCTAAGACGACGGTTTCTGAGATATAAATGAAAATGAACGAGATATGGCCGAAAATGAAAAATGCTGACTCAGCAGAAAAATGATTTGACCCAGGGCCAATTTCACCCAAGATACACCTAAGACGGGTTTGTCTAGTGTCACGAGTCCGAAAATAATGTCCGTATCGCTCTACGACGCCCCGTTTCTGAGATATGGCCGAAAACGAAAAATGCCGACTCAGCAAAAAAAAATTCGACCCAGGGCCAAGTTCACCCAACATACCCCTTAGACATGTTTGTCTAGTGTCACGAGGCGAAAGTAACATCCGTTTCGCTCTACGATGCACCCTTCCGAGATATGACCGAAAATGAAAAACGCCGACTCAGCAAAAAAAAATTTGGCCCAGGGCCAAGTTCACCCAACACACCCCTAAGACATGTTTGTTTAGTGTCACGAGTCTGAAAATGTAGTCCGTTTCGCTCTACGACGCACCGTTTCCGAGATATGGCCGAAGATGAAAAACGCCGACTCAGCAAAAAAAAATTTGGCCCAGGGCCAAGTTCACCCAACATACCCCCTAAGACATGTTTGTGTCACCAGTCCGAAAATAACATCCGTTTCGCTCTACGACGCACCGTTTCCGAGATATGCAATCAGCCTCAAGGATGACTCACCAAAATTGTTTTCAGCCCCTGGGTCAAAGGTCGTTTTAGGGATGGACTCCATAATCGATAGGTTTCCTCTGAGACACTATATCAACGTATATGTCAAGTTTCAGAATGGTAGCACAAGTACTTTTTGAATTATCATCCGGAAACCATTTGACACAAAATTCAACCTCACGGACTAACCGGACCTCGGAGCCGGCTCCTAAACAATAGGGTTCATCTATGTAATATATGTGATGACTGGTGAACATTTCTAGATTCGTAAGCGTTCTCAAGTTATCGTCCGGAAACCGAAAAGTGAAAAAAACAATTCTGACAAAACCATAATGACATTTCGTGCCGAAATGCCCTAATTACGGTAACTGAACAACACAAGTACAGAGCAAGTCGGCCTGTTTGTACATTATTTACCATCACAAACGTTATGCTGATTTTGTGTAATAAGTCCCAGGTGTGGGTAATGTCCATGTGTAAGATCTGAAGAGTTTGACAGAACTAGTTAATGTATTAATAGTAGATTGACCATCCTGCGAGTGCATTCAGAAACCTAAAACTTAAATTGTGGAAGACCAGACTCACTGTGGTGATACTGGATGCACTAACGATCGTTAGTGCATCCCGCAATGGCCGACAGTAAACACGATCAGTTTGGATTTTAACCGTATTCTATCAAATGACAGGTCCATTTGTGATGAATGGACACTCTGAAGGTAGCTTAGTGTATTGGTCAAAGACATGCATAGTTATTTCAAGCAGATCACGCTTCTTTGTTTAGATATGTTGAGGAAAAGAATTAGCGATAAGATTCACCAACGACAAAGGTGAGATTCCCTAACGATATAGGCCTAATTCGTGTATACTGTAATAGGTCCATATCATACACCATTGTGAATTCGTTATTTATGCGACATAAATTAGCGAATGTCACCTTAAAAAATAGGAAATATGTACTAGAAGATCATCTGTAGACATCAATGCATGTCAATTGGTATGTTGCGGCCAGGTAGTTTCGTCTATAATTTTGTGTAATTATATGTTGTTTTACTGTTTTGCCGCGGTCAATGTTCCACGCAGTGATCACTGCCGTATGCCACTGGACAAGTGCCTAGTTTTTGCCCTGTGTTTGTTGAAGCGTGAAGCCGGCTCAGCGGAGTTATTGTACATTGCCCGGTGTATACTAGCTATGTAAAACGAATGACAGATTCAACCTGCCAAGGCGATATCGAGGTATTGTACTTGTAATGTTATAATTGTTAATGTACTATGTATGAATATGAATTATATTGGATATACATGTCACTTTGAAGTAAGGAATTAGTCGAAGCATGGAATGCTTTTTTCTTGACTGATAGATATGAGTTCTACATGTAGTGTGTCTAAATAGCTGGCGGCAATTATTGATTATTTTGTGCTCACGGACTTTGAACTTTGATTTAATTGTATGTTTTATAATATTGCGAGTATGCCAAGATGTTGGCCTATAAGTCTTAGGTGTATGTAGTTAATCATTTCACAATTATTGAACTATGTATTACTTGACTAAATGTGTTTTTGTTTTTTTATTGTACTTCAGTCAATCATCATCAGCATCATGATTATGTGGATCATCGACGTTGTCCGACGTTGTGTTGTCTGTGTGAATAAACTGTGTGTCGGTCAACCCGTTGTCTGTAGCATTTGATGCATTGACACAACACTGAGGCGGGAGAATTCGTTTCTACATTTCATTGACTCGAAGCCGTTGTTCTTATGTCATGATGTCACAACGGAGTGAACGCACAGATTTGGCCAGGAGCACTGAGCAGAAATCCCTGGAGAGCCTTGTTATCCAGCATGGAGGTAGCTACATTCCCGATGATGCTGACGCACTGGCCCCTGTCTACGACGAGCGGAGATTGGGGGAACGTCGGCGCGGCTACACAGAGAAGGGACTGTCCTACCAACTGGATCTCAAGGAGAATGCACGTCGCAAGCTGTTCGCCCGTCTAGAAGTCAAGACTGAACAGATGAAAGAAGTCATGTCTGATGAGATAAGTGCACAACAGATGAAAGACATGTTTCTTGAGTGGTTACAATTGTATGATGAATTCCTTGATGTGCAAAATCAGTATACTGAGTTAGCTAAATGTAGCAATGATCAGAGTTTGTGCCAGAAGTCCTCTGTGTGGTTTAAGATCAGAGATGAATATCTCAGAGAGTTTAAGGGTACTGTTGAAACCTGGTTTATGCGTTGTACTTCATCCAATGCCAATGTTGTCAAAACAAATTCTGTTGATGTAAAGGTTGACGTGCATGCAAATGCTGGTGATAACGTGTCTAACTATGCAGTGATTGGTAAACAGATGTATAGAGAGAGTCAGACCAAACCTGATAATCCTGTTTCCATTGAACACACATGTCCTAAGTCTGGTCCGAGGTCACGTACTGGTTCGGTTACTTCTTCTGCTGCCAGTTCAATGTCATCTGCGTGGCTTTTAGAGGAGCAGAAAAAGGCTGAGCTGATTGCCAAGGCTGCGACTCTGAAAAAGAAGAAAGCTCTTGAACAAGCAAAACTAAACTTGAAATTAGAAGAAGAAGAACTCAATCTGAACACTGAATTGGCAATGTCTGATGCCAGGAGTCGAGTTCTTGAACGATTCCAAGAACTGCCTGACCAAAGTATTTCATTTGATGACGTCACCAATCTTAGGGCAACTTATACGATGAATGAGTTCCGCCAGTCCACTCCAGAACCGAAGTCGATACTCAGGAACTTTCCTTCTCAGAGAGAACGACATGTGTCCCCAGCAGAGAGTGAGCAGAGGTATCTTCCCAGCCAGCCAGCTTCAGCTACTGTGCGTATACCTAGCGAAAGTACACACCATTCAGATGTTAGGGTACATACTGATGAGGCAGTGATTTCCATTGTTCAACATTTGACCAAGCCGAAGTCTGAAATCAAGAAATTCACAGGAGATCCTCTTGAGTATAGACGTTTCATGCGCCAGTTTACTACTAAAGTGGTTCAGAATACAACTAGTGATGAAGAACGGCTGAACTTCCTGGAGCAGTTTACCTGTGGTGAGCCCAACAAAATTGTAATCGGCTACAGTTACTTGAGTGGTGAAGATGGGTACAGAGCAGCACTTGCTGAACTAGAAGAGCGCTATGGTGATTATGATGTCATAGCCAACGCCTTCATCACCCGAGCATTGAACTGGCCTGTTATCAAGATGGAGAACCCCAAGGCACTAGACGAATTTGCGATATTCCTGGCAGAGTGTCAACATGCTGTCCAGAATATCGAAGCGATGAAGACTCTAGAGTACTCTGAGAGTTTGAAGAAGATAGTTGGGAAGCTGCCATACAAACTTCATGATAGGTGGCGGAATATAGTCCATGAGCTGAAGGAATATGGGGAGACCGTGAAGTTCCACCATCTGGTACATTTCGTCAAGCGTTAGGCGAAAAAGATGAATGATCCAGTCTACGGACGTGAAGCGATGAATGTCCATCCTGCAAGGTCTGGAGGCAAGCCATCTAGTAACCAGAAGCCACGTGGAAGTTTTGCTGCTGGTGTAGACAAATCAAGGAGCAAACCGCCTACTGACACTCATGTGGTAGATGTAGCTACTCCCACTGATTCAGTTTCAAAGGAAACCGGTTTCACCATGCCATGTTTGTTTTGCACAGATTCTCATCATGGTTTGTATGAGTGTGAAGTGTTTCGTCCACTGGCATTTCCCGAGAAAGTCAAATTCCTGATGACCAAACGACTGTGCTTCGGATGTTTGAAACCAGGACATCCAAAACGCTTTTGCCGCAATAAAGCTAATTGTGATGAATGCAAGGGTAGACATCCGACCATACTGCATTTCCAGAAACAGAAGACAAATCAGCAGAGTGCAGGACCATCGAGCCATGATGCATCCAACTCCTGCACTGGAGTTCCTGATGGTGAGCCTTGCCTTACAGGGGCCGGAGGTGATGAATGTACTCTAGCAATTTTGCCTGTCAAGGTCCGTATGAAGGATGGTCTGGGTGTGGTTGAGACGTACGCTTTCCTTGACTCCGGAAGCAACGTCTCTTTTTGTAGCGAGAATCTGATGCGGCAGCTGGGGGCTGGAGGTAAACATATGAAAATCACCCTTGAAACCATGGGAAAACCCCACACAATGTACACACAAGCTATCAAAGGTATGGAGGTATGTGACCTTGAGATGAGTAATGTTATAACACTGCCTCAAGTATTTTCGAAGACACAGATGCCAGTGAATATAACTCACGTTCCCAAAGATGAGGATATTAGAAAGTGGCCTCATCTACAAGGCATCAAGATTCCTCAAATCGATTCTGAAGTGGGACTATTGCTTGGAAACAACATTCCTGATGCCTATACACCACTGGAGTTGAAGACCGGACCGAGAACTTCTAGCTTCTGTGTCAATAGAGCAGACATAGCTATCGCCCACAAGATTCAAAGTGATGACGAACTGCAGAAGATTGTTAGGAAGTCTATTGATTTAGACTTTCCTGAGCGTCAAATCGATGATGAGAAATGTCCGCCACAAGAAGACTTGAAGTTCTTGTCCAAAGTGAGAGACTCAATTCAGCTGGAAGATGGTCACTATCAAATGTCATTGCCTTTCCGTGACGAGAACGTCAAGATGCCTAATAACAAGAGGCAAGCGATGAAGCGGCTGAAATCTTTGGAACGGAAGATGAGGCAAGATCCTCAATTCCATGAAGAGTACACTAACTTCATGACAACTATAGTTGAGAGAGGATATGCTGAGGAGGCACCCACGAGGTGTGTAGAGCCACCAGAGGGCAAGCAGTGGTACATTCCTCACCATGCAGTCTACCACAAAACAAAAAAGAAAATTCGTGTGGTTTTTGACTGTGCAGCACAGTATCAGGGGGTATCACTCAACAAGCTCCTCCTCACAGGACCAGATTTAACCAACAGCCTTTTCGATGTATTGATGCGATTTCGAGAAAACCAGTTTGCTCTTTCTGCAGACATCGAAAAGATGTTCTACCAGGTGAAGGTAGAGGAAAATGATCGAGATTTCTTGCGCTTCCTGTGGTGGAAGGATGGGGAATTAAATACTCAGCCCAAAGTCTTCAGGATGACAGTGCATTTATTTGGGGCTTCATCCTCACCCAGTTGCTCCAATTTTGCCTTGCGCCAGACGGCCATTGACAACAAAGATCATTTCAGCTCCAAGGCTTGTGATGCCGTACTTCGAGATTTCTATGTTGATGACTATTTGCAATCAGTAGACAGTGAAGTCGAGGCCACGAAACTTGCACATGATGTCACCTCCTTGTGCAGCAAAGGCGGTTTCAGGTTGACAAAGTGGAGTAGCAACAGCAGGCGAATCCTCAAGTCTTTTCCTCCTGAAGAACTGTCGAATGACCTCCAAGTGATTGACTTCTCATTGCATGAGCTACCTCTTGAGCGAGTTCTTGGTGTTTGCTGGTCCACTGAGTCAGATGTCATCAGCTTCAAGATCACAGTGAGAGATCCAGTTCCTACGAGAAGGAGCATGCTTTCAGTAATGTGTTCGGTTTTTGATCCACTTGGATTCATTGCCCCATACATACTGCCAGTCAGAATACTGCTTCAGGATTTGTGCAGACGGAACTTTGGTTGGGATGATGTTGTTTCGGAACCTGACCTCACCACGTGGAAAACCTGGTTAGCAGAACTGCCGCTGTTAGCCGACATACGTCTCCCTAGATGTTACAAGCCATGCAGTTTTCAAGCAGTAGTGAACTGTCAACTACACTGCTTCTCAGACGCAAGTGAGAAGGGCTATGGCGTGGCATGTTATGTACGTTTGACAGATGTCAGAGGGAACATATGTTGTTCACTGGTTATGGGGAAATCGCGTGTATCTCCTCTGAAAAAGACGACCATCCCCAGGTTGGAATTGACTGCAGCAACTGTTGCTGTGCAGATAAGTCACCTTGTCACCAGGAGTCTTGACTACAAGATTGACTCTGTCTGGTTCTGGACAGATAGTATGTCTGTCATCAGGTATGTGAACAATGAAACCACCAGGTTCCATACCTTCGTTGCTAACAGGGTAGCAAAAATCAGAGCTGGCTCAGAGGTGTACCAGTGGCACCATGTAGATACGTGTGATAATCCTGCTGATGACGCCTCACGAGGGCTCACTATCCATGACGCAGTCAGAGCAAAACGGTGGTTTAGTGGACCAAGGTTTCTCCATGAGCCTGAACATGTATGGGCAAAGAAGAGAGTGTCAACTGACTTGCCTTCAGACGATCCAGAAGTTAAGGTCAACTGCAACACAACATTTGTCCCAAAGACAGCAGATGCTATGGACAAGCTATTGACACGTTATTCTGACTGGGCCAAACTGAGAAGAATTGTAGCTTGGATGAAGCTGGCAATGCGAGGAATGCAGACACTGGTCAGAAAACGACAATGGTTGAAAGAAAGCAAGTATGCAAATGAACCTGATCCACTTGTTAGAGAGGCAAAGATCAACGAAGAAATGCAGAAAATCAAGGGGCAAGAACAGTTCAAGTCACGAAGAAGTCTGAGTGGAATTTGCCTCAACAAATCAATGATTCAAGATGCAGAGGTTTCCATCTTGCGATATGTACAACGGAAGAACTTCCCAGACGAATACCAACTACTTGCAGACAGTGTGGAAATTGCTGTGTTGAAAAGATCGAGTTCTCTCTACCGGCTCAACGTCTTCATGGAGGAAGGGATCCTTCGAGTTGGTGGTCGGCTGAGACGAGCAACTATGCCAGACGATGCCAAGCACCCTATTGTTGACAGTTCACTACTGCTTGAAAACTGCATGGCTTGTAACATCTAGGGAGACGTATGTCGGCTAACAGCGGTATGCAAATGAACCTGATCCACTTGTTAGAGAGGCAAAGATCAACGAAGAAATGCAGAAAATCAAGGGGCAAGAACAGTTCAAGTCACGAAGAAGTCTGAGTGGAATTTGCCTCAACAAATCAATGATTCAAGATGCAGAGGTTTCCATCTTGCGATATGTACAACGGAAGAACTTCCCAGACGAATACCAACTACTTGCAGACAGTGTGGAAATTGCTGTGTTGAAAAGATCGAGTTCTCTCTACCGGCTCAACGTCTTCATGGAGGAAGGGATCCTTCGAGTTGGTGGTCGGCTGAGACGAGCAACTATGCCAGACGATGCCAAGCACCCTATTGTTTTGCCGAAATCACATGTGGTATCGAAAATGATCGTCAGAAAAACACACAGTGTTGTTGGTCATCTAGGGAAAAACACTGTTCTCGCAAGGCTACGGCAACGATACTGGATCATAGGAGCTAGTTCCCTTGTGAAGCGAACCATATCTGAGTGTGTTGTTTGTCGGAAATATCAGACCCCAGTGATGCAGCAAAGAATGGCAGATCTTCCAGATCATCGTCTGAAGTGTGATGAGCCACCCTTCAGTAGGGTCGGTGTAGACTACTTTGGCCCATTCGAGGTCAAGAGGGGTAGAACAACTGTAAAAAGATATGGTGTCATATTCACCTGTCTGGCTAGCAGAGCAGTCCATTTAGAAGTGGCATACTCTCTCGACACCAGTTCTTGTATACAGGCCATTAGGAGATTCATTGCCAGGCGAGGAGTTGTCAAGTCTTTCCATTCTGACAATGGAACAAATCTTGTTGGGGCTTATAGGGAACTGAAGGACGAAATCTCAAAGTGGAATAAGGCAGCTTTCCATAAAGCATTTCAGCAACAGGAGATTTCGTGGGAGTTTAACCCACCAGGTGCGTCAAACTTCGGAGGGGTCTGGGAGCGACTTATCCGCTCAGTGCGCAAGATTCTGTACTCCATTCTTGCTGACCGAGGGAACCATCGTGTGGATGATGAAATGCTCTCTACACTTTTTTGTGAGGTAGAGTCAATCCTCAATGGCCGTCCTTTGACCAGAGTGTCTGATGATCCATCCGACCTTGAGGCCTTAACCCCAAACCACCTGTTGACTCAGGCACCTGGCGAACATCTACCCTGTGGTCTGTTTTCTCCTGATGACGTGTATGTCCGTCGCAGATGGCGTCAAGTCCAATTTCTAGCTGACACATTTTGGAAGAGATGGGCTCGTGAATACTTACCTCTCCTACAGCAGAGACAGAAATGGATTCGGCCAAAGCGCAATGTAGAAATTGATGACATAGTACTTTTGGTGGGCAATGCCCCACGAAGTTCGTGGTCACTCGGTAGGGTGACAGAGACTATCAGAGATAAACAGGGTTATGTCAGGAGTGTGTATGTGAAGACGAAATCCAACATCTTGCGGAGACCTGTAAATAAGCTTTGTTTGATTCTAGAGGCAGATAATTGATATGAATATTGTTGAGCCAACCTGGCCATATGTGTTGAATGAATTGTGTTCCCACAATTAGGGGCCGGAATGTTGCGGCCAGGTAGTTTCGTCTATAATTTTGTGTAATTATATGTTGTTTTACTGTTTTGCCGCGGTCAATGTTCCACGCAGTGATCACTGCCGTATGCCACTGGACAAGTGCCTAGTTTTTGCCCTGTGTTTGTTGAAGCGTGAAGCCGGCTCAGCGGAGTTATTGTACATTGCCCGGTGTATACTAGCTATGTAAAACGAATGACAGATTCAACCTGCCAAGGCGATATCGAGGTATTGTACTTGTAATGTTATAATTGTTAATGTACTATGTATGAATATGAATTATATTGGATATACATGTCACTTTGAAGTAAGGAATTAGTCGAAGCATGGAATGCTTTTTTCTTGACTGATAGATATGAGTTCTACATGTAGTGTGTCTAAATAGCTGGCGGCAATTATTGATTATTTTGTGCTCACGGACTTTGAACTTTGATTTAATTGTATGTTTTATAATATTGCGAGTATGCCAAGATGTTGGCCTATAAGTCTTAGGTGTATGTAGTTAATCATTTCACAATTATTGAACTATGTATTACTTGACTAAATGTGTTTTTGTTTTTTATTGTACTTCAGTCAATCATCATCAGCATCATGATTATGTGGATCATCGACGTTGTCCGACGTTGTGTTGTCTGTGTGAATAAACTGTGTGTCGGTCAACCCGTTGTCTGTAGCATTTGATGCATTGACACAACACTGAGGCGGGAGAATTCGTTTCTACATGGTACTTTATTTCACGTTTAACATTTAAATAACATAGATTTGAATTAATAAAGAAATGGTCGTTAGGGAATCTTCACATGTTCGTTAGGGAATTATCTTCGATTTTACAAAAACAATCGTTAGGGAATCTTTCGGCTTTTTTTCAGACGAGTTTTTCATGCCCAAACCAACATAAATCGCCATGTATTTGCAACGAACGGTTGTTCCGTGCGCATAAGAATCAGCAGATGCATGTGTGTATCGATCACAATCGTAATTATCGGGAAAATGAAGAAAATTCAAACGAACCGCGAGTGGGTTCGCCATTGCGGGATGCACTAACGATCGTTAGTGCATCCAGTCTCACCACAGTGAGACTGTCAATCGTGTTGGATCGATATTTTAACGACATTCCGTTCATGTATTTGGCAGAAGTATAGAAAATACTATAATATTTAGAAGTCAATTTAAAATCAATCAATCTAAAGTCAGTTTAGTATTCAATTGAACTTTTGGAAACATGCACTTCACACGTGAATACATGAACAGTATCCCTCACATGCAGATGTAAACAAAGTATAAAAGTACAAGATGGACTTACAATTCCACGCACACCACGATATCTCGCTCATTATTTTCTCATAGCTACACTAGCTATATGCGGATACAAACTAATTTACTTGGTGTGGACTTACAATTTGGGCTTACGTTTACATTCGGGTTTGATGGATGCACTTCGTTTGTTTAAATGTAAGAAACTGGCCTTAAATGTGGGGTAAGACGGATGGAAAGACATCTCGGACGGATTGTTATCATCAAAATCATTCTGCACATGTGTCGTTATTTTGTATTAAATGTGTCTCACTAAACTTTAATTTTGAAAAACAAATATTGCATATTTTCGAAGGCAGTTGCTTGTAAAAAAAAAATGGACACATCTAAGAAGACATTCCAAATGACCGATACAATGAACATAGAGGCAAAACCCAAGTACTATACTATTCTGAGCGAACAAAACGAAGTCCGTTATTTAATCTCAATTTTTAGTGTCAAGCAAAATCGAGAAAATAGTATGGAACTTCATGAACCCCCATTCTTGACCACAAGGAGGTGAAATCAGGTGTTTCAGAAAGAGAGAGCACTTACTGCCTCACATGTGACACCCCTCGGAAGCAGTTTTGGTAAAACATATCTTTGTCACAGCTGTCCATAACGGCAAAACATAATTTCTTGGAACCAGAATCACAAGAGATCACCCATATCAAACCAGGAAATATTGTCATATAATCTCTTTATAGTTGTTTGTGACATTTCATTCAAATGAATATTACATGTACACATGATCGCTGTACATGATCGTTGGTTGACGCCATCGAATGAAGATTGGCATAATGCACGCACACTTGTGAGGTTTTTTTTTTGCATGGAGCTCAAGAGCAATCGATAGATATGAGCCCAGATATTGGCCTAACACCTGTCGTATCTCTCGCAGTTGCTGGTCGCATAGGGAGAGCTTCTTTGTTCCGTTTGACCTGATTTTATTTTTGCTACGTTGTCCATATTGATAATAAATAGTTGCATTCATCAATTTTGTGTTATCATATTGCGGGATCACACCCTGGCTTTCTACTCAATTCCCCAAGGTCGCACATTGTTAGGAGTTTTCTTGCTCCGGTGACCCTACCATGAACGTCTAGAGTAGCGCAAAATACTGGTTATATTATCACACAATGATGGCGTTAGGACATTACCTCCAAACATACTCATTTTAAAAATGATGGGTGCAGGTACAGAAAATACAACTGTACGACTAGAGGTTTTCAACAAAGTTTGTGTCTATTCACATTGCAAACATGAATGGAAGAAAAAAATACATACATGTATCCATTTTTAGCTCCCATCTTAGTGCATATCAGTATATATTATCTTAACGATCAATGATATACTCACATTTCATTTAGAACAAGACCAGAGCAAAGAACCGGTGAAAACCATGGTCCAATATGTTGAGGAAAGAGTCATGCATTCATCTCTTCCATGGATATCATCTGTGAGAACACCCCTTGTCTCGTACACACAATCATTACATTCATTCGAATCTTGTTACTTATTTCCGCCTATTTTCCTCATTCGTGATGCAAGTACCTGTCAAATCTAGATATTCACCCCAGTTTTCTCTCTCAGTATATAAAATTACGTGCATCGTGTCATCCTTTTTTTCTCGTTATATTCCTAAGTGTGATTTATAGTCGGATGATATATTTAGATGGTATATTTAGACGGTATATTTAGATGTTTGGCTGGTGATAAAACTTACACGACTGAAATTTATATTGTTTTAAAACAAGATACCACCTCAAAGTACTGTTGACAATATATTGTAGATATAATGAAGATAATAAAGTTATGAATTTTCAATACATGGTTTGGATCGCAAAAAAGTACAGTCATAGACTTTGGATATTACCCAGTGATCTGTTGTTGTTATTTGGTGTTTTATCTAATGCAGGGCTTAGTGAAATGATGGAGCGATGACATTTTCTAATGATTTCGAAACTACACTAAACGGTAGTACATGTATCATAGTTGCAAAGTGAAGTGTTTTTATTTCACATGCAAATAAACGCATTTGTATTTACACAATGAACTCGTAGTAAATTGAAGTGAAATTGGTGAAACTTGCCTTATACCAATAGATAAGTATATATTCCATACTATGGAATCGCCACATCAGTGAAAGAGTGGAGTTTCCGATAGATAAATTTGAAGATTTATGTATGGTTAATTTTTCATTTGTTGACGAATTTATACTTACCGGTATGTACTTTTGTATGTAAGTGAGTACCTTTAAACGGTATATGTCACGAATATATGATATCAGCTTAATTGAAGCCACTCGTTGAGCTGAATAGAAAAGTATTTACAGAATGTAAATTGTGGAATTGATCAACAAAATGTTCAAAAACTCACCTTAGCAATCAATACACGCCTGAGAAATCACTGACATCTAGAGCCATTCGTAGATAATGGATGCTATTACTGCTGGTTTCCCAAGCCTCTACTGGTTGCTAAGGGTTGTGTTCAGACATTTTGATGATATATTCATCAATATATTGTCATTACTCTAATGTCTGAAATGGTTTCATGCATGTATATATTGTTTTTAATTAGATATTGACCTTACCAACTATGGTTGCTAAGGGCCCAGCCAGACCATTGGTTGTCATGGCAACCACGAATTTCTTGAAATCACTGACTATTCGAACTAAAAAGGACAATAAAATGGGTTTTGGTGAACACATATGGATACAAACGGTCTCATTATTCAAATTAAAAATACTTAATTAAAACGCAGTCTGTCAATGACGTCATACATCTCATTTCATATTAATTAGCTGTCAGACTTTGTTGTCAGATTCTGTAATTATGTACATGTTTAAAGTGTCATAACTTTGGAAGGAATCATGATATCAATATGCTGTGAAGACCATTTTGTTCGGTTCAAAAAGTGCTTTCACATACATACCAAAAAACATTATTCAAAACCATTTCGTGATATGTACCCTTTAATTTTCACATTTGAACTTTGTTTCATCAAAAATTGGCGCAAATTCCGGATATGAAGTTTTCCGATTGTAATGTACATTATATATCAATATTATTAGATTTCAATATCATGTGACTTGGCGAAATTAATGGAACATTCATTACGCTTGATATACTAGTATACTATACAAGTAGATGTACAGTAGATATACTTTAACACTAGTATATCTGACACTTTAACACTAGTATGAATCCAGAGTGTCATGTTTTCGAAAACATGACCTCCCAACTTATATTCAGATGTAATATGCCAGGAACTTCCTGCTAATCTATCACTTCAGGTGAGTTTGACATAATTGGTAAAACGACACCTATGTGCACCTGTTTATTTCATTCCAACTAGGAATTTAAAAAACGATGAAATGTAAAACCGTTTTATGTACGATGGCTAATTATCCATGTGTACATGACCAAGAGTAACAAAGACGAGTGTATATAATAACACCAGTACCTTCAAATGATGTAAAATATTCCACCATTCAGACAGCTAGACATATGTTGTATATGCATGTATTTTCAACACTTTATTCAGGATCACTGAGCATTAGGAAGAGCCGAGTTTAACCATATTTTTTCTGACAGCGTGTTCAACTATGTGGAGATGTGATTCACCAAATCATAATCTATGTACTGTGCAGTATTGTAGCTGGTGCAGTTCCATAACATGACTACAATGATGACCTTTATGAAACCCTGACATGCAGTTAACTCGTGTGTAAACACTAGATGCGTATGTACTCAGAAGTCTGACTGCACGTCTTAGGTATAATTGAAAAGCAGTTCATATGCAATATTTGGTCGAATCGGTCCTGTACCATGTTTTTTCATAATAACTGAGCCAGAATGAATGGCTTCTCGGACAGAGTGTTAATTTAGCGTCTTGTTCAGGTGCAGGAAAGTCATGCTGTGGATTGTACATCTCCTTTCCCTTCCACAGCTAATGGTATTGTCAGCAGATGATGCCACTAGTTATTTTTTCCCGTATGTAACTTAACTGATATGAGCATACAGGAGATTGTGCGTGGATTATCACGAACTACAGCACGTTTCATTATTGCCGCCTAGCCGAATTCCCGATTGCATCATTAAAGTGACGAGCATCACATGGCTGGTAATTAACTGCGCAATAATGAGCCCAGTCTCGGTGGTTTGGTATCGACGCCACTCTCTTGACATTTTTGGAATGCACCTCGGCAGGTCCATGTATGCGGCGACAGCCCATTGACCTACAGTAACACTTGTTGCCAGCCCCGCGTTAATCACATGTAGCTATTGTGGTCGTTAATTGGTCGGGATTAGTGCCATGCTTCAGTGATGGACACAATCGATTGCAAATCCTGACGTGGACAAGTGGACGCAGATATGTAATTAAAAAGATGTGTGGCTATGATTACTGAGCGTCTCGGCGAGGGATGTACTGAATAATTGGCCCAAGATCGTACTAAAATTCTATATGACACAATATTAGCAAATGACATTGTCAACAAAAAATAGAATAATGACATGGTACCTATTTTTAAAATCATCTATGCATTGCATACTAAGATTCTCACCATACTTAGATATTGCAAATATGAATTAATACGAAGATTATAATGTAATCATGTTATAATGATGTAATAATATAATATGTTGTTTTCGAACTACGAAGATTTCCACTGATATGTTATGCTAATTCAGCATGCTATACGCCCTCCAAACATTGTTCACATGTGATTATATTCATACTAGTTCACTGACGAATGTTGGGGCATAATTATAACATTACACGAACAATAACAAATGCTAAATTCATCCCAAGAAATCCACATATACGATGATATTAACGTTATTGAACTCTGTAATATGTTGTTGACCATATGCTGCATATACAGTACCAAACTATTTGTCAACTCAAACGGAAGAACATGAAAAGAAATTCCCTAATTAAGACATAAAACCTGACAACAAAGCCCCCATGTATCCGAGTGTCCGAGGGCGGATATCAATTTTACCCTGGCAACAGTCCGTCAGCTTAATCCTGAAGGGTATTGGCGCCATGTTACATCAGTGTGATTATTTTCCAGGCAGAGAGACATATCGGCCTGTTGAATTTCGGCCTTGGTATCATACTTTTAGTATTACCATTATCGCAACATTATCAATGTCCCAACATAGCTATATGTACATAAAAATTATATATCATATCTGAACATAATAATCATTGCAGTGTGGGTGGATACGACAACACGCTCTCGTATATTTCAGGATATTGCTGGGTGATTTCCATGCTGGGTGATCAAAGGAACGAATTAAATGAATCGCGCCTCTTTTGTATACTGTTCTCTGCCCAGCAAAGTGTACTGTACAAAGTATCCCATCCATTAATGGAACAGAACCATTACATTACTGTAGAAAATTTTAAAAAGCTACTAAATTCTTCATCAGCTCCCTCTTCTTCCTGTCTGAAAATTGGTGATTATTTTTTCAATGGATGACAGATCCAGTTGCAGGGATCATCATAATGTTTCCTACACTCTTAAACCTTTTTATTAGCATCTCAGATAGATAAGTTACATCCAATAACCGTGTGCGAAATGTAAACATTGCCTGCGAAAATGTCCATCTTAGTGTTTTGACGCTACAGGATAACTAGGTGAGGATGTCATCAATCATTGATCGTTGCATCCTCTGCTGAAAGTCTCTTAACATTGATTCGTGAACTTCTCATACATCATTTTTTTGGCCGGTGTCGGTGACACAGCAGTGGGCTGATTTGTTTGTTCACTGACTTCAGTGAGGCAGGATATTTACCCTAATGATTTCAGCCTGATGATAATTTTTTTCAATATTTGAATAAAAGTGACACATTAAATGTGTACGAACTAGTCATTTCATTTCTAAACCACTTAGCAAAACTGTAAACACTTTTTTCACTCTGTAATTGGGCTACATAGTGGACAACATGGAATCAGAGTAACACTGGTCTTTTCATAAAGTGCCTATCTTTTGGGAAATGGAGCCATTAATTCCTGCTTATCTTGTTTCACTCGTAGAAATCTTTCACAAATGTTTTTATCGGGTTGTCAGTTCTTACTCGAGTATCATTGTTTGATGTTGAAATATAAACAAGTGCACTGCAACAGTTAAGGCGAGTGTTTGATACAAATTTTAATGGAAAATTAACCTGAATTTTCAAACAAAGCTTTTCGGAACGAAACCCTTCAGATGGTCATGGCAAATAAATCCACTCTCATTTTGAAGAATAGTATTAGATGGGTGCGGGCAGGCAAATAAACTCATGATTTCAGCACCACTGAGGATTGCTCAGCGATCGTAGTTATGTACAATCATAACTTTACATACAACATATAGAATTGTTATTCGCTCACCATCAAATTTAAATCTGTAGATTAATATGGTATATGATATATGGTATATTGTACAATGAAAAAAGATCATTCGTCAGCAAATACATAATGACCTTATACCAACTTTGTATCGAGTTATTTTCACGCCACATAAATTAAATGAAAGAACATTTTTACCCAAAAAAGACACACAAATATTTCAAAGCAATTGATTGTGGGTAGTTTCAGGCCTTCTCGTGATATAGGTTACGATATGAAGGTGGGGACAATGTCCACTGGTTGGGACGCATTTTTGTGTAGATGCATCACCAGGACATATTGTGATATAATCCAATGTTATTTCGTTCCTCATTATTTTAGTGCATGCTCCCCAAACACCTCCCTTTAAGATTATCCAAGGTATAGAAGTTGACTGAAAATAATGAAATGGTGTCACTATTTTAACTGAATAAGCCTAGTAGGTCCCGCAGTGCCATTTTATTTAATACCATATAACCCGTGAAATCGTGCGTGACGCCCGCGGGAAATATATATCATGATAGTTGCAACTTCCCCGCGGACCTATATCACGATATGTTAGTGTAATAACAAACAGTGCATCACACCTGAATGCATTCATGTTTAACATTATATTCATTTTCCATTCAATATTCTCCAATGAAAATGAGTAGCAAGATGTTAAATTAACATTTTTCATACTGCAAATGAATGGATACACGTCTCCCATGGCAGAGGAATTTATTGAATCAAATGAAATCTAGATCTAAATGGAATTTGTGTTTCAGTTGAGTTGGATACTTTATTTCATGAATGGCTCACATCCCACATGCAGTATACTAATACAGCTTTTACAGAACACAGCAACATCTCATCAACATTTGATGTGTGTCTGAAAGGTTCTAATTTAGACACACATCAAATATAGATGTGATGTTAGCTCTGTTCTGTAAAATGTTGCACATTGCATATATGGGTTGTGAGCATTTGAGCTGTGAGCATTTGATGTGTGTCCAATGTGAACTTGTATGATTTAAAGATTGGAATTTAGGAACACCTCAAATACATCATCTTTGATGTCAAACAATTATCATTTTAGCACCACTGAGGATTGCTCAGCGATCGTAGTTATGTACAATCATAACTTTACATACAACATATAGAATTGTTATTCGCTCACCATCAAATTTAAATCTGTAGATTAATATGGTATATGATATATGGTATATTGTACAATGAAAAAAGATCATTCGTCAGCAAATACATAATGACCTTATACCAACTTTGTATCGAGTTATTTTCACGCCACATAAATTAAATGAAAGAACATTTTTACCCAAAAAAGACACACAAATATTTCAAAGCAATTGATTGTGGGTAGTTTCAGGCCTTCTCGTGATATAGGTTACGATATGAAGGTGGGGACAATGTCCACTGGTTGGGACGCATTTTTGTGTAGATGCATCACCAGGACATATTGTGATATAATCCAATGTTATTTCGTTCCTCATTATTTTAGTGCATGCTCCCCAAACACCTCCCTTTAAGATTATCCAAGGTATAGAAGTTGACTGAAAATAATGAAATGGTGTCACTATTTTAACTGAATAAGCCTAGTAGGTCCCGCAGTGCCATTTTATTTAATACCATATAACCCGTGAAATCGTGCGTGACGCCCGCGGGAAATATATATCATGATAGTTGCAACTTCCCCGCGGACCTATATCACGATATGTTAGTGTAATAACAAACAGTGCATCACACCTGAATGCATTCATGTTTAACATTATATTCATTTTCCATTCAATATTCTCCAATGAAAATGAGTAGCAAGATGTTAAATTAACATTTTTCATACTGCAAATGAATGGATACACGTCTCCCATGGCAGAGGAATTTATTGAATCAAATGAAATCTAGATCTAAATGGAATTTGTGTTTCAGTTGAGTTGGATACTTTATTTCATGAATGGCTCACATCCCACATGCAGTATACTAATACAGCTTTTACAGAACACAGCAACATCTCATCAACATTTGATGTGTGTCTGAAAGGTTCTAATTTAGACACACATCAAATATAGATGTGATGTTAGCTCTGTTCTGTAAAATGTTGCACATTGCATATATGGGTTGTGAGCATTTGAGCTGTGAGCATTTGATGTGTGTCCAATGTGAACTTGTATGATTTAAAGATTGGAATTTAGGAACACCTCAAATACATCATCTTTGATGTCAAACAATTATCATTTTAGTTTTTTCAACTTTATAAAAGTACATGGCTATATCTCTGATACAATATCGATACATTCTTGACATAAAATATGTTAAATTGTGATAAATATGTATATATTTGTTCAGGTACTTTTCCAACATCGTGCAATATTTTGCAATACTTTTCCAACATCGCGCAAGAGGCGAATTCAGGGCATGGTTGCGATAATGGCCTTCACAAAACCCTGACTCACACAATACTGTAGCATGTGTTCAACCAATGATGTCTGTGTCTTCAGAAGTCTGATGGCACGTGAATATTAAAGATCCATGCATATGAAATGTTTGGTTGAAGAAAGTGTCTGTACATTTCTGTCATAACCACCTCCAATATTCATGGTTTCATCAGCAATATGTTAATTTAGAGGCTTGTTCAGGATTCTGCATCTCCTTGCCTTGCGACCACTAATGATATTACCACCAGATGATGCCACTAGTCATTTTTTTACTGTGTGTTACTTAATTGAGACCAGGACACGATTGTGCGTGGACTATAGCGGACTACAGCACATTTCATTATTGCCGCCTAGCCAAGTTCCCATGTGAAGCATTGAAACCACGTACGGGTGTCACATGGCTGGTAATTAACTGGCTATACATACCTAGAGAGAGTGTATTATATGAAAAATCCCACGAGGCGATATTGCGCCTTCATGCGTGGAACCAGCCAACAACAACTACAAGTGTACAAACTGTGTATGCCAAAACAACAACAACACGTGTTTGTTTGCTTGAGTCATTGTCATCATTGCCGAAAGTTAATTCGGTTGACGGCACACACTGTGGGTCGAGGCAGAATTATATAGATACCATGTTGCAATATGTTTGTGGTGTTCATACTGAACCCGTGTCCATTTGGCGATAGGTGTAAAAGCAGCGACCAAACAGGAGGGTTGGTGATATAAGTATTTAATTTTCAATGATACGGATGTATGACTGGAATGACCAATCAATGATCAGCCTAGATGTATTCAATCTATCATTTGCATGTAGAAGGCGCACGACAAATTTAACGTTTATAGCCTTGTGTGGCATTACCAGGAATTGTACCAACAAACGAAATTCATTCCTTTATCATAGCCAGGATATAGAACATGAAAATGGTGTCGATACCAGGTAACACTGGCGCCACCTAGTTTAGTTTATGTATTGCTCTTATGTGTGGAGCAGACGTATGTCTCACATGTACAGGCCTTGCTGAAGTGAAGCGCGACGGGCGAGTCCATTGTTCATATCCCGCTCTAGGGGCGATATGAGGACCATTCCACATTATTTGGGGAGGTTCTGGTCGTGTTTGGCAATAAAAACAATCGGTTTTACTCGGTATGTATGACAAATAATACACTGTCACCCCTTGGCGATATACACGATCATCACGCCTCGCTGACGCTCGGCATGATATCGTGTATATCGCCTCAGTAACAGTGTATTATTTCACACATAGTGCACGATTCCATTGTCTCGAGCAGGTATCTATTTGTAATAAATACCTCCCACAGAGGTATCTATTTCCAATAAATACCTGTCCCAGGTATTGAATGAAAAAAAATCAATACTGGTGGACACGATAAACACACTGGGATTGTATTATTTATTGCCAAGCATATACATGTATCAGACTTATATTACTCGATGTACATAAACAGCTAATCGCTATGGTGTGTGAGTTTAATCCATGGGTCACAACAGTTGTTAATTTTTGGACATTTGGTTCATGAAATCACCCGCCTCCTGCAGAAATCCAGTGAAAACGTATATATCCACAATATCCTTGGAATTCCGGAGGTTTTGATAATAATCCTGCGATATTCCACATCCGCAAATGTACCGGAATCCTAGAGAAGCCTCCAGAGATCACGCATAACGTAATTTTCCTGCAAACATGAAGGAAATATACAGGCATGAATTTTTGATTTTTCCTCTTCAAATCTAGTTTATAGCTATTCAGCATATGTATTATGGGAACAATTTTAACAGAACCTCCACATAAATTAAATGCACGAATAGCACACAAAAAAAAACTTTTACTTACCAGTCGTACGTTGAAGTCATGGAAGTCATGGATCAAACTTTATAATCTTTTTATTTTTTATAAAAAGCTTTATAATTTTTTTATTTTCTTATAAGGATTGAAAGAACGCAGGATGAAGATATTTGTTCGGGCATAAATTATGATTCAATTCTTTGTACACGGGTACAACCCGTTGGATAATGCAGAAGGAGAAAATGCTAATTTTGTTTTGAATTCAAAGAAAAAAGTGATATACTCACCGGTTTACAAATCTGGTATGTTGTTCATGTACTGCATCTGGTTAGACAAAAATCTTGAGTCATTCCCAGGAATAAGATTTTGCAACTGTATCCAACAAACAAGCGCGTCAGAACACGCGTTTATATCCCCATGCATCGTATCCATCTGTTGCATTTTTCATCACGACAAGTTGATGTCACGTAGCTTGCTGTTTCAAAGTGAGCGCGCCTTTTGCCGCGTTTGTTTTTATAGGGTTCCATTTGAGCAATACTCACAAACGCGTTACTAGGGGAAGAAAACAGCTCAAAGGCACAGTGTGAATCCACCAGAAACACACTCAATTGGAACCATGCATACTGTAGCCATAACAACAGAATGCGGCTAGGGTTGAAGGTACAAATCTATGAGCTGAGTCATGTGGTGAAGCAGTTTCTGTAGCGAGTAATAGATCCAAAGCTTTCCTGACGGATACACCTGATTGGGCAAGGACTGTGCGTTGCATTTGCAGTTTTGTTCTTTTGATATATAGTGAATTACGTAGTGTATGTGTGTGGGGGGGGGGGGTGGGGTAGTGGCATGTACCAGAAATGTGTGCGCGTGTATGTGTGTGTGTGTGGGGGGGGGGGGGGGGGGGGGTGCATAGATATTGTAAATATGAAATGTAATGTGAACATGTAATTATATTATAATAATGTCTGACATATCGTGCTTAGAGGGGGCTCGAACCGACCAGCAGCCCCCAGCTCCTTCAAAAATTCTAGGAATATTTTTGGCTTTGAAATGAATTGATATGAAAATCTAATTGATGGTCTAGATCTAAACCCTCGTCTTGAACTCAAATAATTTGCATAAAATGCAGTATTTCAGAAGTTCAAACTAAAACCAGGAGTGGCCCGGTTCCTGGCCAATATGGCTCCCTCGCTTCACTCGGTTGACTGCCTTTCTACCCTTCATTCACCAATATTTTAGTTTATCTGTTTGTGTATACTGTTACCGTTTGTCAATTTAAACAGAAGAACATAATCACAACTAAAGACTTGACAACAAAGTCTCCTTGTATCCGAGCACCTGAGAGTGGACATCAATTTTACCCTAGCAACGGTCCGTAAGCTTAACCCTGTAGGGCACTGGAGCCGTGTTACATTGAACGCTCTAACATATCTGCTTGTTGAATTCAGGTCATGGTAACCTACTGTTAGTATTAACAAGCGTGTACTTATCTCAGAACATTATCGACAATAACATCACCACACATAGATATACACATGTTCCATATAATAATCACCGCCATATGGGTGGATACGACAATACGTTCTCGTATATTTCAAGTGAAGGATTCTCCACCAAAATCCTTAACGACGTACTCAGATGGCGATGTATACAGTCCATTGTAGTCAGTTGAGATATCAATAAAATTCATTACCTCGCTTTTTGTGGATTCGTGCGATCAAAGGAACAAACTGTTTGAAGGAATCGTACCTCTTATACTGCTCCATTCAGCAAAGTTTACTGTACAGAGTACTAGTATTCCATCTTAATCCACATCAGAATCAAAGAAGCTACTTGCTACTGTGACGAACTAAGTATTCATCAGTCTCCTAATTTGGTCCTTTACACGATCGTAATTCGAACGAGAGGTTTGTGTAGTTGGAACAAGTCTTTTGTGTGTGTAGTTGGCACAAAATATCAGCAAGGCGTGTATGATGAAACTTGCTAATCCAATCCATGATCACGACTAATCCAAACAATCCACGATCACTAATCCAATAATCCACGACCAATCGGCAATCACGACTAATCCAAACACACCATTGAAATGTGGGGCCAAGGTCCGGGCCGTAATAGTCTCTAAAAACGCTACATTACACCCCTTTGTCAAACTACGCAATCGGAGTTAATCCTACCCGGAACCTGACTACTTGAATACTAACAAGATAAAAATTAAAATGTCAAAAATGGGAACCCACATTCACTCCCACAAACACCCCGTGACAATGGAAAATGAACATACAATAAAATATCTAGCTGTCAAATAAACGTCGACAGTCAGTCCGTCGTCGGTCAAGCTGAGGATGATACATAACACACGACATATATAAAGCACGACATAAAGCACGAAAGAACATTATACCAATCATATTATATTAGAATGTAATGAAATCAACAGTTCCTCGACGTTCTCAAGAGAACGCAAATGTTCATGGCACGCATTGTCCATAGCATGACTGCCGGACTGTGACCAGGATTATTGTTCATAGCACGACATATTATTTATGGCATGAATGTTCATTTAACCCTGAAAGATAGCGGGTTAGCACAACATGTATAATTGGTACAACATACTATTATTTACATGTGGCCTACAATGGCCCAATTTTAGCACGTACCCAGGAATAAAACTCCCGGGTCCTTCCACTTCTTGGATTGTTCCTACCCAGGGTGTGAGAACCTACAGGTTCACTTGGCACGCTGATATCTTTCACCGCTGACCTCGTCGATCCATTGGTGGTCAGCGCGGGGCAAATGTGTCCCATGAGTGATATCCTTCAAAGCTGACCTCGTCGATCCGTTGGTGGTCGGCGCGGGAGAAATGTGTCCCATGAGTAGCCTCTGGTCCTCTTGGTTGAGGTGGGGCAGGAGTGACACAAGGTCAGCCTGCCGCATGCTGGACAATCCAGGTCCGTCGCGGAGTGTTGTTTCGGGGCTGGAGGGTTCAGGCCGAGCATGCTGTCGCTCGAAATCCCATTCCGGCTCGCAAATGGTGTGCCCCATATGATCCAATCTGGCCCACAATCAGGAGTTCTCTTCCACAAGAGGCCGAGGGAAGGCGGGGTCATGTAGCGACCCCGGGTCGTGTAGCGACCCCATCTCGAACCTGATCGTCAGGCTGTTATATTCAGCCTGGCGGACGTGGACATCAATCGCGCACAAGTACTCCAGTTGTGCGGCTCGCAAGTACTGGGCGAGCATGTCATCAGCTTGGGCGATTGCCAACGTCGGCAGGTGGCGCTCAGGTTCCGGGGCACACGGTAACGGGTCGGCTAATGCAACATCGTGGCAAAGTGTGCCCGCCAAAAGTTCTCATGGACGGCAATTCCGTCGGGAGGCCATCGGCTCTTGTCATGCTCAACAATCTTTGCATGTCCGGATTCTCGCCTGGCAATGTCTGTCGACCCGAAAACGCTCGCTCGATCACGCGCATCCTGTGTTGACGCAAGAATTGGTAATCGGCGCCGAACTCACCCGACCCAGATAGCGACAGTCCATCATCTAACTCCCTGGGTAAGGGCCCCTGATGTCGGGGCACCACAATCATCAGGAACGCGCGTTCAGTGGCATCACCTTGTAATGGCACAGTGCGTGGCGCGAGGGGTGTTCCGCTTTCTTCCTCAAGTATATCGGATCCTCCGAGGTGCGCTACATGGCAAACTACGGGGTTGGCAAGCCGGGTGATTTCGACGAAGCTCAGGACGCCAACAGGCTATCGGTGTCATCACCGATATCCCGGAGGGGAGGTCGCAACTCTGGCTCTTCGGTCAAAGTTGGCTCCGAGCTTGCTGAAGTTATAGCGCAGCAGCCGTCGTAGATGACTCCTGGACTGGCTCGGCACATGTCGGCAAGGGCGGGTAAACCTCGGTCGAAGGCGCAAGGCTTTCACATACCCGGAAATCAGTCACGTTGGAGGCCCTTGGCCGCTCCACGACCAGCTTCCGAGGCGCGACGTCCGAGGGTCGGCTCGTGGTGGTGGATGAGTCTCACGCGTTAGCTTTTGTGAGACCGAGTGATGCACGGCTGGTGATTGGGGCGCGCATGGCACACGTCCGGTACAGGGCCGTCTGAAACACACTATAGTATTCCGTGGTTCATATAAATGTAGTTTATTACAAGTATCGAGACACACACACCCGAGAAGCACATGGACGTCAATACAACTGTACCGGAAATAGATTACATACATAAAGGTAAACTATACTAGCAGAAGGCCATAATGTACTAAAGTATACTACATGTCAATAATACCACATCTCCCTTTATTTTTTTCATAACACAACAGAACATGTTCATGCATATATCAAAACAATACAAATGCAAATTATGCAATCATGAAACCATGTGATCACACAACATCATAAGACATGACTGATTCATTAGTTCATTATATATAGTTCTGATATTTCCGTGGTATCTTGACTTCACGTCCGCTGCGTGTGACAGGTCTGTGACCAGGTATACCACCTTGCTGATTTTGTGGTTCTGGCCTAACTGGTTCTGGAGGTGCCTGGTCCTCAGTGTCATTTTCGTCTTGGAACTGTACCACATCTGGCACATCTGGGATGACATTCAGATGTCCACAGTTTCTACGGAATGTTCCTGTGTCCGTCTCAACCTCGTATGATCGGTCGTGAACTTGTTTGGTCACACATCCAGGCTCGTGCCTATCTGGTAGCCACACCTTGTCTCCTCCTTTCAGGGATGGTAAAGGTCGAGCTCTGTGGCGACGGTCAAAATTATACTCCTGTTTCATCCTTGAGGTGGCCTCCCTTTGTTGAAGTGTTTCAGGGTCTGGTGTCCTTGAGTTGAGAGTGGATTCCACTGTTGGAATTTTTGTTCTGAGTTCCCGTGACATCAGCATTTCGGCTGGACTGTAGCCATTGGACAGCGGTGTTGCACGATAGGTTAGTAGTGCAGCATAACAGTCTTTTGAAGTTGACAGCAGTTGTTTGATGGTGCGAACAGCACGTTCCGCTTCCCCATTTCCAGAGGCATATCCTGGGGATGATGTGATGTGAGTGAAACCATAGTCACTTGCGAAGTCGGCAAATTGCTAGCATACTGTGGACCGTTGTCACTGATGAGAGTTTGAGGAATTCTGAATCAAGCGAACGTACTAGTAGATTTCATGTGGTTGATGACGCTAGCTGAAGTCGTACTGTTGAGTCTGGCCACCTCGATGAAACGAGAATAGTAGTCCACTACCAGGAGATAAACAACTTTGTCTAACTCGAACAAGTCAGTGGCAAGCTTTTGCCAGGGAACACTAGGAAAGTCTGTTGTTTCCGGACTGTTTTTTTTTTCTTGCAGCATGTTTCACACTGGGAAATCATGTCAGAGATGACTGTGCTCATGCCAGGCCACCACACAGACTGTCTTGCGAGAAGACGACCTTGGTTATGCCTTGGTGACCTTCATGGATCTTGGAGAGGATGTCTTTTCGAAGAGATGACGGGATGATGATTCGTTCGCCAAACATCAGAAGATTGTTGACATAGGTGATATCGGCACGATGCCGCCAGTACTGAGTTATGAGTCCACTGATCTGTGATCGATCTGGCCATCCGGAAACACAATAGTCCTTGATCTGTAGACAGATCTGGTCACGGCTTTGATGATCTCGGATTTCATCGAGATGCTTGTCTGATGCTGGGAGACTTGAGACGACTTGATTGATGTAGCTTGTGACTTCCTGCTGAAGAATATCATCTGAGGGTGACCTTTGTGAGAGTGGCGCTCTTGATAGTGTATACGCCGTGTTGAGATTGGCACCTGGCACGTGCTCGATGTCATAGTCATATCTCATGAGTCGGAGCCTGAATCGCTGGATTCGTGGAGGTAGTTGGTCACAATCTTTCATGCCAAGTAGAGAGATGAGTGGTTTGTGATCAGTCTCTAACTGGAATTTCTTGCCAAGTATGTACTGTTCAAACTTCTCACATGCCCAGGTGGACGCCAGAGCCTCTTTCTCGATCTGGGCGTATCTGGTCTCGGTTGGAGATAGAGTTCTTGATGCATAGGCCACCGGTTTCCAATCTGCAGTGTGCTGTTGTAGCAACACAGCACCTAGCCCGTAGGATGATGAATCTGCACTGACCTTGGTTGGGAGATTGGGATCATAGAGCGCAAGTACAGGTGCACTTGTCAGGGCTTGCTTGATTCTGTTGAAGGCTAGTTCTTGATCTGGTCCCCACATCCATGTGACTTTCTTGCTGAGTAGACCTCTGATGGGACCTGTGAGATCTGCCAAGTGTGGTATGAACTTTCCAAGTTGATTGATCATGCCCATGAATCTCCTGAGTTCATGGATGTCTTTGGGTGCAGCTAGGGATTCGATTGCTTGAATTTTTCCACGTGAGGGATTCACACCTTCTGCACTGATGCACTGACCCAGGAATTCGATTGATGTTGTCCCGAAACTGCACTTTTCCTTGTTCAGAGTGATGCCAGTTTGTGCAAGTTTCTCGAGTGTCTGTTGTAGACGCTGATCATGCTCGGCTTGATCTCGCCTGTACACTACGACGTCATCCATGAGGCAAACTACTCCCTCGAGGTTCTCCAGTAGCCTCGACATGATCCGCTGGAATATTTCTGGACCTGAACTAATTCCGAATGGAAGTCTGGTGTACGCAAACCTTCCGTACGGTGTGATGAAGGTTGTTAGGAGGTGTGATTGTTGGCTGAGAGGGATTTGGTGAAATCCAGAGTTTGCATCTATCTTGGAGAATACTCTCGCTCCCGACATCTGACCCAAGATGCCGTCGACTGATGGCAAGAGATGCTTCTCACGTAACACAGCCTTGTTCAGATGAGTTTAGTCGACGCACACACGTACAGCTCCTGAGGCTTTTGGTACCACCACAATTGGTGCACACCATGGTGTTGGCTCTTCCACTGGACAGATTACACCCAAGTCTTTCAAACGATCAAGTTCAGTTTTCACTTTTGACATCAGAGGTAGAGGTATTCGACGTTGTGAATACACTGAGCTATGGAGCTACTTCTGGATCCAACTTGATGACATACTCTGTATTCAACTTTCCAAGGCCCGTGAATAATTTCTTGTACTGATCCACTATTTTCCGTGATGCTGATTCGCTGCTCACTTCACCCAGGAATTTCACGAGACCAAGTTTGATGCTGGCCCGACGACCGAGTAACGCTGTACCGCCTGATATGACGTACACTCTCTCTGTGATGAGGTAGTTTTTGTGTTTGAGTTGGGCCGTGAACATTCCAAGTGTCGGTATCGTCCTATCGTCTGGTCCGTAGAGCTTCTGGTGTTCAGTACTGAGGTCACAATTTCTGAACTTATTGTTGTACAGTGTTTCTGAGATACACGTCTCATCAGCCCCCGTGTCCACTCGGAAGAGTACATCAGTATTGTTCATTTCTAGTTTGGTTTGCCATGCAGCTGACTCGGCAGAGTTTTGTGTCACTGCCCTCACTGTGCCAAGAAACTGTCTGTCCTCTGGGCCATCTTGAGGTTGTTGTTCTGATTCTACATAGTTGACTCGTCTCGATCGACGTTGTTGACACATCGACCTGTAGTGACCTTTCCAGCCACAATTGTCACAGTATCTGTTTCGTGCTGGACATTGTGGTCGATCGTGTGGTTCTTTCCCACAGTAGATGCAGACACGCTCGAATTTTCCTTGGCTATGACCATGATGACTGTTTTCCTGATTTTTTTGACGATGACCTTGACCTTGTGACGAGTATTGTTGACCAGTTTGACCTCGGCCCCTGCCACGACTACCAGAATAACTGCCGCGACTACCAGTCTGAGAATGAATGCCATGTTGACGACCTCTGAACGATCCGCGAGATGAGTATGAACCTCGGCCTCTATCTCTCCAGGGTGAGGGATATCCTCCGCCACGGCCTTTCTTGACGAACTGGATACTGGACGCTTCCAGCTGACCTGCCAGCTCGGTCACCAGCTTGTGAGTTGACTCGAATGCACGGCATTTCTCGACGACTTTTTCAAGTGTGCAGTCTTTTTGCATGAGTATGGCTTTTAAGTCTTTGTTCCTCACACCCACACAGATCCTGTCTCTGATCAACATGTTTTCCATGTTATCAAACTCACAGTTCTTTGCAAGGTTACACAAGTCTGAGTAGAACTCGTCGAATGTCTCTGAGCCTTGTGTTCGACCGTTGAACTTGGTCCGTTCAAACGTGAGATTTTTGCGAGGTGTACAGTAGGCTTTGAGCTTCGTGAGGATCACACCAACCTTTTCCTTATCCTCCCCTTCTGCCCAGATGAAACCATTGTAGATTTTTACAGCCTCTTCCCCCATAACATGCAGCAAGATGCTAGACTTCTGTTTGTCAGTTTTTGTGTCAAGGCCCATTGCTTGCATGTATGTTTTGAATGATTGTTCAAACTTTTTAAAGTTCTCACTGAGGTTGCCCTGCAGTTTGAGTGGTTCGGGGGGTGGCAGAAATAGCGACGCCATGGCACTGATGGCGAAAATACACACAGATACAGTCACTTAGAGTTCACCGTGGTATAGATTTAATACCGAGTTTGCACCGTTGAGAGTT
Organism: Terebella lapidaria; assembly: GCA_949152475.1. Classification (NCBI taxonomy): domain Eukaryota; kingdom Metazoa; phylum Annelida; class Polychaeta; order Terebellida; family Terebellidae; genus Terebella; species Terebella lapidaria. The sequence goes on from OX424555.1 coordinate 80,063,331, forward strand.
TTACCGAGTCGAGTTCCGTTAGTTTCTCCACTTCTGACACCATATAATATTCTGTGGTTCATATAAATGTAGTTTTTTACAAGTATCGAGACACACACACCCGAGAGGCACATGAACGTCAGTACAACTGTACCGGAAATAGATTACATACATAAAGGCTAAACTATACTAGCAGAAGGCCATAATGTACTAAAGTATACTACATGTCAATAATACCACACACACCTCTGGATTGAGCGAGCGAATCTCGGCGGACAGCTTCCTGCTTCGCTCGTTATCCGCCTTGGTCTCTCCGTCCATCAGGCACAGTACATAACATGACACCACACGACCCCGCAATCCAAGGTGGGAAAATACCTGGATACACAGACATGCCGCGCCGTTATTCTGGGAGTTGTTTTTAGACAGCCCATGAGTAAAAAAAGTGTCTAAAATATTCTTTAAAGTGTCTAAAATATTCTTACAGTAACTTGCGAAGTACAGCGAAATATAAACTGGACTCAATCAAGAAGACACCGAAGATATAGTAAGAGCGACTTTATAGCGGTGTGAAAGCGGCCGTGAACGTGTGGAACATTTCATTGGTGCTGAGGATATTCGTGCCAATAAAGGATATTGTGTATAACTCTGGAGTCTTGCCTAATCACACAGCGAACTTGGATGCTATACCCTGAGATAGGGCTAATAGGGTCCTGATTAACCCTATTCGTCAGAGACACATGAATCTAAATATGATAAACTCCTCACGATTGAAAGGGTTTTCGTCACAGTTAAAAGGTTTTCGTTGCAGTTAATATATTTTCATCACGGTTAGTAAAAGCAACGAAAACTTTTTAACCCTGACGTCATGGTTAAAATGTCTTCGTCATGGTTTAAAATGGTTTTCGTCACGGTTAAGAGGTTTTCGTTGCAGTGTTTGTTACGTTTAAAATGTTTTGGTCACAGTTAAAATGTTTTTGTCACAGTTAAAATGTTCTTGTCACGGTTAAAATGTTCTTGTCACGGTTAAAAGGTTTTCGTTACAGTTAACCCCCCCCCCCCCCCCCGGAAAATTGTACTGAGCTCATGAAAAAAAATTATGGCCGAAAGAAGCCACCGTATGTATTTCATATTAGCAATTTACTCAAAACTCGGCATCGTCAATACTAGTAATGTAAACTACTGTAGTAATCGCCCTCAACGAGTAGGCTACCGGGATGTACTGGTACATCTTTATAAAGGAATTCCACTAATACTAACTCAGAAATGCTATGCGTCCTCAACATTGTCGGCAACATATGACACTTGATGTGGTCCGTCAGCAAGTTATCAACAGTGTCTCGTAATTACATTCATATTAGTTCACTGACAACAGCAAGTGGAGTAATAATAGTTTATTTCATAGCATTCTTCGAACAGATGCTGATTTCATCCGGGAACTCCACAGGTAGGATAACAATATTAACGTTAATGAATTCTGTCAGCTATATATTGTTCGCATATAGTTATCAAACCATTTGTTAATTCAAACGGAAGAACATAAAAAGACAATCAGTAATAAAGACATAAAACCTGACAACAAAGCCTCCATGTATCCGAGCACCCTAGGGCAGGCATCAATTTTACCCTGGCACCAGCTCGTCATTTTCATCCGTGAAGGCATTCGTTTAAGGTGCGCTATGAGCACATTAGTGAGCTATGGTATATTTGAGTTGGTGCTAGGGGCCTATCTAGCCAATGAGGGGGGTTAGATCACCATGGTGAAAGTCGAATACCGCACCTTACTCTTATTTTCCAGGCGAAATGACATCAGCTTGGTGATTTTGAGCCATTGTATGCTACTGCTAGTATTAAGGATTGATTGCATGTGATCGTCATGAACCTGGCATTGACCAGCTGTCCATTCACTTATAATGTAAATATAAAGGTAACAAATTCATGAATTTACACACTTCCAATCAACGTGAAACTTTGCCTTTCTGATTGTTAGCCATCAAGGATTACTAACCGAGACTCTGTTTCTCACTAAGCAATGTTAAATTTGTTAAATTCATCGTTTTCATATGTCATTTTCCGACCTATTTCTCAGTCTATAAAATACACTCACAACAGGGCGAGCGAAAGGATTATGCTGTGCAGCAAATAGCTAGTGAGGCCAGTAAAACTCACAGGTGATATGCACTCGGGTGCACCGAGGTGTTTGGGATTATGAATGTTCAGCTCATTGTATTCATCTCACAGAAAGTATAGCCCTAGATATTCTCATTATTTTGACGACAACAAGGAATAAATATATGCAACAGCCAGTGCTTGTCAAACAGAACACTCGAATCTTCGTTTTGGTGAAACGTATAAAATTATTTATCTTATCATCAAATTGCACAGCTTTCGTGGTATCATTTATGAAACCATGTCTCGGTTCATCACCCCTGAGTATATGTGTGTGTGCTAGCCAAGTTTTAGGTCAGGGGATTGTATTGTCTTGGTGATTTTGTTACCTTTACTTTCACATTATAAGTCAATGGAAAAGTGCCTCATTGCAGTCACCGGTAAGTTACGTGCAGTCACACCTTAACGAAGGTGTACATATTCCTCAGCATTATCAACATCCTGAAAAAATCGCCACACCTAGATATATACAATTTGAACATGTCCTATGATTATCACTGCAATGTGGGTGGATACGACAAGACGCTCTTGTATATGTCAACCGACGGATTCCGCACCAAAATCCTTAACACCCTGCAAAATGGCCTAGAGCGTTGGCCGACCCAGTTCTTTCGTTTAGGGGTCAGGTCATGTTATTGTGAACGCTGTAAGGCTAACTTTTTCTGAACTGATTATGACACATGGTGAGTAAGATATTTTTCTGTAACGAGTTTTCGATGCAGTGTGCGAGACACCAATGTACAATTTTGTGCTGTCCAATTATTCATTGGAGTCTGATTTGTTGAGAAATAGGCCCTCGCCCACGGATGTGGCCGACAAATATGTAGTGTCCAAAGAGTGATCACAATGTATTCGATACTTACGGCCCACATACAGCAATTCTGTATGAACTGGAGGTTACAAATGCTCTAAACTTCAATTGTGAGCAATATAAAGGCACAGCGTCATCTAAATAGGGCTCTAATAATTTATAATTGTAATGCCTGTTGCGTGTCAACGCTCTAAGGACATGGTTTACACTCTAACGCTGCCTGGTCAAAGTTACATAGACCTTCTCCAGGAAGTATAAACCGTTTTTGAGAATGTCTTGTGGTTGTTTTGATGAACAATAACCATTTTCTGAAGCGTTTTATGTGAAGTTTCAATGAACCCGTTGTAGAAATTCCACCCAAAGACTACCCACTACTGCAAGCAAATCCAGACTGTTAACTTCGACCAGGCAGCTTTAGAGCGTACACCATGTGCTTAGAGCGTTGACACACCACAAGCGATTCACTAGTAAATTATTCGAGCGAAATTTAGATGACGTTGGACCTTAATATTGTTTACAATTGAAGTTTGAAGTATTTGAAACCTCCAGTTGATACAGTGTTGCTGTACATGGGCCATAAGTTGTGAAAACATTGTGGTCGTTGTTCGGACACTACATATTCGTGGACCACATATGTGGGCGAGGGCCTATTTCTGAACAAATCAGTCTCCTATGGATAATTGATCAGTACAGACTTGTCCATTGGTATCTCTTACACTGCATCGAATCCGCGATCTAAGGTAATATGGTCAGTATTTCACAGAATTTATTTTTACTCCCCACGTGTCGGCATCAGCAGCCAAAACGTTAGCATTACAGCGTTGACAACAACATGACCTGAACCCTAAACAACAGAACTAAACCGGACAACGCTCTATGCCATTCAGCAGGGTGTTAACGACGTACTCAGAAGGCCATGTATACGGTCCATTGTGGTCAGGTGAAACATCGATAGAATCCATTACCTCGCTGCTTCAATGGTTTCCCACGATCAAAGGAACAAATTGATTGAAGGAATCGCACCTCTTGTTCTTATGCTGCTTCCGCTCAGCAAAGGTTACTGTAGTATAGTCCATTTATTCGCAACAGAATCAAAGAAGCTACTTGATTCTTCATCAGCCCTTACTTTTTTGTCTGGAAATTGGTGACTATATATTTTAATGGATGGGAGATCCCATTGCATGAACCATGCTGTTTCGTATAGTCTTATTTTTTTACACTTTGCTTTTTTATAGCGATTTTTAGAGATATCTGAAACTTGCCGCTTTTTTCCTAGTTTAAATGTGTCAAGTTACAGTGGGATACCTTTCAGCCTCCAAAACACATATGAAAAGTGTCGAGGCTTAGTGTTAATCTTAGTGTTTTAGTATTCATTTTAGTGTTTTGACGCAACGAGGTGAATAACTAGGTAAAGATGTCATCAATTATTGACTGTTGCATCCTCTGCTTTCTGAACTTCTCTCAGCATTGATTCGTGAACTTCTCACATATCATTTATTCGGCCGGTGACTGTGGGCCGACATCCATTGACACCAGTAACCCTGGTATTTACTGTAATGATTTCTTCATGTTTGACCATATTCTATGAAAATCGACTTTTTTTCCAAGGCTTTCTCAAAAGAAGCTATAGATTGAAAGGCACAACCATCCACTCTTATATCATTCATTTGTCTCGTATAACTCAATTGGGTGTTGTTGTCATGTTGTCATGTTTCGCCATGATACATATAGGCTATATCGTTCACACCATACCAACCTGCAATAAGGGGTTCATTGCTTGATATTTGCTTACATCCATAATACACTCTCTCGGGCATTTTTTCTGAGGGATGTCAGGATCGAATTCGAAGCGAGAATCTAAATCTTGCTCATTAAATGTGCACTTTACCAATTGAATTTTTCCTTTCATCCAACCACTCAACAAAACGGTAAGCAATTTTCTCACTCTGCAACTGGGCTACATATGTGGTGGGCGATACGAAATCATAGTAACACTCGTCTTAAAACCATTATAAAAAGTTATTAATGATATCTTTTATTCATGAATATTGTCGCCAGTTATTATTCGAATACCATCGTCTGATGTTGAAAACTGAAACAAGTGTACTGCGACAACAAAGATGAGTGTTCGATTGAAACTTTAATGGGAAGTTAACCTGAATTTTCAATTAAATAATTTTAAAATGAAACCCTTGAAATGTTCGTCATAACTGAATCTACTCTTGTGCAACAAATGTAACCTGGGTTGGGACAGCCATCAAAGTCCTGTTTTTTTTTTTCAACACCTACGTACGTCTCCACTAACCATTGCTGACAGAAATCAATGTCCAAACATAACTTCACACACACACACCATTGAATTGTTTCCCGCTTACCATCAAATTTAACCTGAGGTGTGTAAGCTACTGTATCTCACTTCAATCTCCTCGTGTGAAAAGCTAAAATTGCATCTAGACCAGCTCACTAAATGAACTGTGTTCCTATCATTTATTGCGCATCATAATAAAAAAACAGCTAGTACTTAATTGACTGCTTGAAATGATTTGTAATTCATTCGTATTTCGTGGTATTTCGTGTATTTCATTTGTAATTCGTGGTCTACGTGTTCCTCAGGGTTTCCCGAGGGGATACAAATTATTTATTGGACTATTTCAGACAGATAATAAAATTATGTGAAATAATGCATCACATGAAGAATTGTTATTTAAAAGCAGCTATAAACATTGAACTGTGCGAAATTCAGTATTACGAAATCGTGAGATATTGAAATTATTTATATTAAGCATTGTCATTTTCTTTGCTATAGATGACAATCAGATGCCAGCAATAATAATTTTTGATTTCATAAATATATCCATTTCTATATGTATGTATACTTTACAATATACCAGTTGACTGCTTGAAGCCAGGAGTAATGAGGTCGTTTCTGCAAAACTGAAATTAAATACTCTAACATTTTGGCTTCTTTTGTGCGAAGAAGATTCCAAATGAAGAAAAGAATGCAGGGATTCACTGGCGGCTTTTTTATTGGATGGTAGAGTTTTTTTTATCAGACAAAATCGTAAACAACAGCGGGATTATTTTCATTAGCGCGTGTGCTTTGCAACAGAATTCTTCAGTGCAGCAGTGCCACTTCGTATATAAATTGCACAGCCAGCCACATGCCCTCGCGGCATATATAATATATAAATTTCACGGACGAGGATTACGACTGGCGTAGTACGTTTAGGTTACCCAAAATAAATGGATTGAACGCATACCGGTAAACGGAAAACACACACGCCTATTTGTTTGTATACATATCATTTAGCAAGATAGAAATTAATTGTTTGAATGTTGAAAGTGTTTTCAGATTAATATAGTGGTTTGATTATCCGTTATGTCCAATTCCGAAGATATGAAACTGAAATGCTGAAGGATTGCACTGTGGATCGTGTGTGGGAACGGCTTCTGTTCAACACTACGACGAATATAACATACATACATGTACAGGTTATAGCCAGACATTTATGGGAAATTATACCAAACTTGTAATGCGATAGTATTCCTGGTAAGAACAAGATACAAGGAATTGCCTGGGATTGCTGACACGAATGAAGCCAATCTTAGATCAATCATAGATCTGGCATCATTGAATTTGCAAGGGTGACCGTGGCAGTTTAACGTACAACTTTTGTAATAATTTCAATATTTATCACGAATAGGGCCTGACACCAAGCGGGCAATTTGTGAGCCAAAAGTCAATAATAATTTTGGGGGAAATTTATGTTAGTCTAAAATAGTATAGTTTTGGCAATTTGCTTTAGCTTTTTTCATGCTGGCTCGATGTGTAGTTGTATGGACATTTGTGTTGATTAAACAGTGGGCGAGTTGCTGGTAAGTCAGAAGGATCAATCAGTTCACACTGACTTTAGGCAACCTCCTTTGATCACATGGCCTGTAATTCGATAAACGTTATTTCTACTTTCTGTTGCAGATCACAACGATATATATCAATCACTTGCAAAACATGAACGAGAAAGAACTTGACCAAAAGTACAAAATTTCTTGCACTCCGCTTACCGTTTCCTCCCCGAGTACAGCTAGTTCGGTACCTGAATAGACAGAATGTACATGTAGATATATCGATGCATGGTGACAGGATACATACGATACAGATACATGTGGGAAATTCAGGACTCCCTGAAGATTAAACAATTATGGAATGAGTAATATAATATATTGATGGAGTGGGTACACACGCAGACAATGCAGGTGTTTTTTATTCTATAAGTCTCAACACCGATGTGTTCCTCATTGACAAAGTGAAATATTTGCAGTAGATTTATTCTGTTTCCACGGCATATTCGGAACAAGATCATTCGTTAGCAGTTACACAATGAATCTATTATTGTACCAAGTTACCTACTGACACACCACAGCATAAATTGAACGAAGTCACGTCAAGAAAATAGATTTTAAAACAAATGATAGTGGAACTCATTTAGCATATCTAGTTGTTTTTGATACGATGTTTACGACCACGATGGTTTGAAGCAAGTTTATTAGTCGTCAAAATTATTCTGATCCTTCGTCAAAATCATCAGAAGATCACAAATATCGGAGTCGATGACATTGTTAGCACATATACAGTGTTGGTTAGTTCAATACTTATGTGTTAACCAACTGCAGAGAAAGAAAATCTGCTCCGACATTCAGTGCAATACTATATTGCACAATACTTCTGATTGCATGATTTATTGACATGACATTTCTTGCATTTACATACCTGCACAACTTAACCATACAATAGGGTATAAACCACAGATATTTGACCAACTTCAATATGACAAATGTGCTCGCTGTGGATACTGCCGACAATAATTATGCATTATGATACATTGATAATAGACATACACAGTAAACGTGAAATTGCGTTCAATTCTTCCTTGTTAATTTTTGGTTGAAGAAGTGTAATTCTCATTTTCTATCAACCAGTAGGTTACCATGGTATTCCTCCCGAATTAATGTTGATATGGTTAGGTTTTGAGAACGAGTGGGGCTTCGGTATAGGGCGAGACGAGACAGCCTGAACAACGAATTAAATTCGCAATGTTTAAAAAAAATACAGACGAAGACATCCCAAATACCGAAACATAGTCAGGTGATCATTTCTCGGTCTCTAAATCACTAGAGATGACCCATGTAAAACCAGAGAAATGTTGTAACTCAATTCTTGATATAATCTGGTTATATTTATGACATTCCAATTAAATTAATAATGCACGTACAGCTGATATTGATTTTACTGGATTACAGCTGATATTGATTTACTGGATTATACTTTTTTTCTTAGACAATCACACACGCAGTCAGAATAACCACATGTAGTTCAATAATTAGACTTCATCCGAGGCAATACGTACAGCGGCGATACACCAATGCCATTCCCGAAAACTCACTAGTGCTATTGGTCATATTCCTAATTATATTTCGCTCACTTCTTGGCTTGTGGAATACTATACGACATAATTATGAATTGGGGGAATCTAGCTCGAGTTTTGAGGAAAATATTATTTTCGTGTAAGCTTTAATTATCTCATTCACCTAATTACGATACTAGGCCCAAGTACTACTGTATTTCACAATTTGTGATAAATTATGTATTATAATAAGCACGATTCGAAATAAATATTTACTATTTATACTGACATAATTTTAATGTTTCTAAATTTATGTGAAATGATGTCACATTTGTAGGCTTTCCACAAATATCCATTCAGGCCAAACAGGAAGGCCAATGTTCAGCTGTATATCTAGGTTAAATGTCTTCATCTACAGTCATCTACATCACGAAACAATACATTTTAGTCATTACATTTCACACAACTCCATTGGGACAACTGTAGTTATGAGACAGATGAGGAAAGATTCGAAATGATTACTATTTTCCATTTAAATCTTCTTTGGGTTCTTGCAGTGTTTCCAGGTAAGAAAAGTTTTTCTTCTAGCCCAAAAATATAGCACTTTTAAATTACTGAACAAACATAACAGGTATAACTATAGACCAACTTCGTGACACACAATTTTATAACGACTTCTTTGTTCGATATGAGGTCATGGAAAATATAATTAACAATTATGGACTTTTGTCGAGGTCAATATGTTTGTTTGCAGACCTGGAAGTTGCAATATTGACCGAGGCGAAGCCGAGGTCAATATTAGGAACTTACAGGTCTGCAAACAAACATATTGACCGAGACATAAAGTTCATAATTGTTTTATTATATAATTTTCTTTGTAGAAGAAACTTTGTAGAAGTTTCGTGTGTCTTGCAATATCAGATCTTCCAAACGTCTTGAAAAATTGATTGCTTTGTCAAGATCAGGATTTCCCTTTCTATCGCCAACTCAATGACTGATACAAACAATTTACTTGCGATTTATTTAATTATATTCCGGTAACGAAAGCCAGTCATTTGCGTCAAAATCGTGTCCCTTCGCTGCCAAATTCTTCTCAAATACGCACACATACCTTGGTCTGTAATTTCGTGTTAGTACTGTGTGCGTTATCGAAAATATTTGTAATCTTTCGATCCCTCACGGTTCGACCTTCCATTTGCATTTTCATCCTCCTGCATGATTGCCGCTTGCAGTTATGACTGAAAAGTCGTATACACGGGGCCGCGTGTGAATCAAATTACCTAGACCTACTTCCGCGCGTTCTGATTGGTGAAATTGACAATGTGACGTCATAACAAATCAATACGGCAAATTATGGACTGATCAATATGTATCCAAATTGAATTGAATTGAATTGAATTTATTTCACCAATCAATAATACATTCATACAGACAATAGTGGTACAGAATCACAATGAAAGGTGAAAAGGGAAATGCTAGAAGCTTGGAGCTTATTAGTTGCATGACCCCAAAACAAGAATTATAACAACACTGAAAAAATAAATAAATAAATAAATAAAAAAAAAATATAAAACATGATAAAAGGGAGCATTGACAATATATGAATACTTTGGTGTGTAACATTGATATACCTCTTTTTAGATTAACAATCATAGTTTGATAAAAATCTATTTTTGATACGTTTTTTGAACATTGAGAGAGTCTTGCTATCTCGTATGATGTCATCCAGGTCATTCCATAATTTTACACCTCTTACACTGATATTCATGGATCTTAATTTTGTTCTGCAATATTTAACATCAAAATTTCCCTTTGCACTAGATCGTGTATTATATTCATGAACATTCTGAGTTACAGTAAAAAAACTTCTGAACATTAGTTGGGAGGCAATTACTTTTAGCTTGAAAAATAACCATTAATGTTTTCATATCTATTATATCTTTAAGTTTAAGACATTTAAATGTCATGAATAAAGGATCAGTGTGATCATGATACCCTACTTTTCCAACAATACGCATGGCCCTTTTCTGCAACACAGTAAGTTTTTTTAATTTCGATTCAAATGTATTACCCCATATTTCACAAGCATAACTAAGGTAGGGCAAAATAAGAGAACAGTACAATGTATAAAGGATCTTGCCAGTCAGGGTATGTTTAACCCTATACAATACTGATATATTTTTCGAGATACTTCGGCTAACAGAGTTAATTTGATCATTCCACAACAATTTTTCATCAACAAGAACACCAAGAAATTTTGTTACATGCACCCTTTCTATTTTAACATCATCAATGAGAATTGTACAATCAGCCTTGCTGTGTGTATTACCAAAGTTCATAAAATTGGTCTTGCTTACATTCAGTGATAACTGGTTTACCTTAAACCAACAAGTCAGATGTTTTAACTCATCATTGAGTACACTGATAACATCAATAATAGATTTATCTGTAAAAAACACATTAGTATCATCTGCAAATAAAATAAATCTAAGTCTATCTGAGATATTTGCAAGGTCATTAATATATAAAAGAAACAGTATAGGTCCCAGAATTGAGCCTTGCGGAACACCACAAAGAATTGTTTTATAATATGAAGATACATTGTTGTGGACAACATATTGTGATCTATTGAACAAATAGTTTTGTACCCATAGAGAAGCTACTCCTCTAACACCATAGTGATACAATTTATTAATCAATATTGAATGATCAATAGTATCGAAGGCCTTTTTCAAATCAATAAAAACTCCAACAGTGCACAAATTCTTATCTATGTTGGATGTTATTTGCTCAATCAATTCCATTAGTGCTAGGGTTGTGGAGTGATTTTCTCTGAAGCCATACTGACCATTATACATTAGATTATTGGTTTTCACAAATGAGACAAGTCTATTGTAAAACAATTTTTCCAAAATTTTCGAGAATTGAGGGAGTAACGACACAGGTCTGTAGTTCGAGAACACTTTTTTATCACCACTTTTGAATAGAGGGATTATTTTTGCAATTTTCATCTTATCAGGGAAAACACCTGATATGAATGATTGGTTACAAATATGACATAAAGGTTTCAGAATGTTTGGGATTATTCTCTTGACAACAGCCATGTTGAATCCATCATAACCACATGAGTGTTTATTCTTAAAATTGCCAACAATTTTCAAGATTTCACATTCAGTAACAGGATACAAATAAAGAGATTCGGATATACTATTACCAAGATAATCGGCATAAGTTTTATCTGGACATTTCTTAATTTTTTTAGCCAATGAAGGTCCAACCTGGGTGAAAAAGTTTACAAAACCATTTGCGATGCTTTTGTCATCAGAAACAATTTTTTCTCCAGAGATGAATTCATTCGAAGCTATAATATTACCCTTTTTCCTTTTAGTAATGTCATTCAAAATTTTCCATGTATGTTTAATGCAATTCTTATATATTAGCAATTTATTATTGTAGAAGTGTTTTTCAGAATTCCTTAGAATTGATGTTAGTTTGTTTTTATATAGTTTATACTTTGACTCAGCTTCTTTAGTTCTGTGTTTAATGAATGTTTTGTACATATTGTTTTTTTTCTTACAAGCATTCAACAAGCCTTTTGTTAACCATGGTTTTTCATGTTCCCTTTTGTGTTTAACTTTAACTAGTGGGCATGTATTATTACAAGAATCTGTGCAAATTGTCATAAAATTGTCATAGGATTCATTGACATCTTTAATATTGCATACATTTTGCCAATCTGCATGAAGTAATCTGTCAGAAAAGGTAGACAAGTTTTGTTCATTAGTTTTTCTGACCAACTGGTATTTGTTACAAATCTTATTATCATGTTTAACCTGGCATTTATAATCCACAAGACAAAACACTGGTAAGTGATCTGATATGTCATTTATCATGATACCATTTTGCATACGAACACCCAGCTCATTCGTAAAAATGTTGTCGATAAGTGAAATGGTTGAACTCGTAATACGAGTTGGCATGTTTATAAGAGGGTAGTACCCAAAACTATATAACTGATTCAAAAAATTTTGACTATTTACATTACTTTCACTTTTTAAGAGATCTATATTGAAATCTCCACAAATATACATCGTTTTATTTCTAGATTCCTCCAATATAGATTGCAAATGTTCATTGAATAACTTGACATCAATATCTGGAGCCTTATATAAGCAACCTATTCGAATCTTTTTTGTGTAATTGACAATGATGTCAATGAACAATGATTCCATACAATCATCAGACACTTTATTAACCACATCATGCACAAAATCATCATTCACATATACAGCAACACCACCACCTCCTTTCGATATTCGAGGACAACTGTATAAGCAATAGCCATCTATATTGTAATCTGATAAATCATGTTTATCCTGGACTAACCAGGTTTCGGTCAGTGCAATGATGTCAAACTTAATATCAATATTTCGCAAATGGTCCACAATATCATTGAAGTGTGCAACCAAACTTCTGCAATTCATATGTAAAATAGCTAAGCCATATAATGTCTGGGAGTTTTTCACACACATATTGAGCTCTTCATCTAGAAAATAGTTGCATTGTGAGTTTACGTTTCGATTATAAAAATTTCCATCAGAATGTATATCAATATCAAAATTATACTTGTTAGAATGTAATTCACTGATAGTCTCAAATTGCAGGTCACTACAGACTGAATGTATTTTGAATTTTTTTTAATGGAAACAAGGTGGTTTTGCGCTGAATATCGTCGTTTGTTGTTCTGATTTCGGAACCTATTCATGTAGTAATTTATATCTATTATATAATAACTAATGATATGTCATAGATTCATCAGAACTGTAAGTCATTGAATATGATACGGGATTGGATGGAAGATTGTGAATAGACCATACATTCTTCTCTAGTTCTCTTGAATAGTTCTCCAGTTCTTTCTCTATAGTTCTCTAGTTTTTGGGAACTTGCAGTGTTGTGGAGTTACAACATAACCCAATACTGTGAGAACCAGCAAGCAGCCCAACTGGATTTCGGAGAGTCCTGGCCCTCCCTTGACCGGTGTAATTACTTCACAATTACTCTGACGAGAAACGGTAGTGTGCCCCTGGTGTCCTGCCGTGGGAACAGGCGGGGCAAGGTGCGCTGCCGGCCGGAGAAGTCACGGATCAAGTATCGACACCGAAGCGGGTTCCGAGTGCTGTCGTGTGATCCCGAGCTGGCAGGCAGCTACCAGAACTTCGCCACGTGTGACGGTCAGGACATCTGGAACAGAGCGCTCGTCCTCGCCATTAATGGTCTGTTACGACAGGCCACTTTTTTATATTTGCATACATTATGGAACAATTATGTTAACATAAAAATGCTGGTACTCTGATTACTATCAATGCATAGCGTTCTGTAAATATTGGCATACTTGATATTCCTGCCTAAACCCATATCGAAACACAGATACACAGACCATGACACGTTGTTATAGGCATCCACAGGAATGTATCGTACCACTTTTTTATACCACGGAATTAATCGGTTCCAGATCGGCCTACCAAGCGTGGCATCGAAGCCTGCAGGTCGCCAAGAGGAATCCACTTCCGTTGCCACTCTTCGACCACGTCACTTCCTGTTGATCTCAGAAGAAACTTGTCGTATACGTGGTTCGTGAATGGAGAGGAGACAACGTCTGAGAGACCAGTAGTGCATCTGAACTGGACACAAAACACAAAGAACGCCCAAGCTCGAGCACTCAGACGTATATACATCGCTTGTGTCGCCACGGAACGGGACAATCATCTGGAGTCGAGGCAGATCAAGTCTTATATCATCGAGCGTCAGTATATACTCCCAATCACGATTTATTTGTGTAAATAATATCATATGAATAGCAATGCATACATGTGTACGTGAACGACCTACATCATGAATAAGATGCGTTCCAACTTTGCAAAACCTTGGTGATACCACAATACACGCAGGCTATTGGGCCTAATGGTTTGATATCTCTTATATTACGTCCTCCGCAGAAATAGATCCATGTCTCCAAAATACCAACAGAACAGTATCCACAGATGAGCTGTATGTTACCGTTCATGACACGCCTTCATCTACGCAGGATACGTCTAAGTACACAAGCCCACACTACTTTGGAAACCACCTGGCTTTCTCCTCCAGTGTGTAATACACAGGCATACTTGTTCATAAAAACAGGTTTTACATTTAAAAAATTCAGCTATTTTGTACTTAATTTTCAAAAACATCGATTTGAAAAACATCAGTATTATACGTTTAAAAGCGTAATATGAATTTGACATCCGTCCTCACACATGTGTTCTGTTATTTGTTGCAGCGAAACTCGTGCTGCTGGTAACACTTCCCATCATATTCTTGCTGGTGTTGGTGTTGAGCATTTCATTGATATACATCAAGTATGTAATATATAATTGTTATATCTGATATAATGTTATTATCCTATACTCAGTGCAACTTTCTCTATTTTTTTCTTTCATACTTCACAAGAGGTGTATAACCATATTATAAAATGCATGATAAAACAAACTATTACAGGACCACAAGAGACTCTATCCTGTCCAAGACTAGGCACATTCGCCAGCTGGTAAGGCGCAGGAGCTCGACAGGTTCCACCTCTGCTGACCCGTCAGTGTACGTCCAATGTCAGTACCAGCGCCGAGACAATAGCATCTACTGGTCCATTCGGGCATCCCGAGTCCAACCTGAGACTGATAGGGCAGCTCCAGACCTTCCATTGAGGCCCGAGGACGACGTGGACGTGGGTCCAGTTGAACCGGGAACGGAGGGTATGAGACATTTTCGATATTTATGATGGATGAACGCAGATTATTCATATCACTTGTATATTTCATATTATACTATCATGACTGTTTACTCCTAGCTGTAGTGAGAAATGTTATAACCCATTTATGATGCAACTACTAAAATCAAAATATATATATATATATATGTTGTGTATTTTGTATTTCAGATATGTATCTGACAACAGAGAATTTGTCAGGTGTGTAATCCTAGAAGATTCCGACTCACGTGTACACTTGACATGTGATTGGCCGATTATGTTGATCGGCTCCTTTTGATTATTTGGACGAGTCAAGTGGAATAAATATTTATCTGCCGTGGTACATTGTTTCACATACCCACACACGCACAACATTTAAAACAGTCCATCATTCAGCGAAGCTGCATTACTATTTCCAATTTAACTAGTCGTGATTAGGCCTATGTATATTCATGCTAAAATAAGCCTACCAGTAAATCAAACAGCCTACAATAATTTTGGATATAAATTACAATTATTATAAATAATATGAAACATGTCTAAGGTAGGAATAGCTTTTCAGAGTCATCTAGAACCATGATGACTCTGAAAACGTCCGTGCCTAAGGCCATTCCTGTTTGATTTTCTGTTTCTCGTCCCCGCGCGCCTAGCTTTTTGTGAAATTTAGAGAAAAAACATATAAAATAAATATGTAATATTATGGAAATAAAAGCGATTTTGACACACTAATTCTGCCAATCTCTGTAAGCTTACCCATATTGGTCTCACAGCAAAACTTACCCGACTGGCTTGTGTCTACATTGTATACACGATGTATCAAGAGTTTTGAACAGACTAACATTTCAAATTGACAATTCTTACACAAATAAGTTTCTAAGATTCAATATGAAACAATGCTATATTTTTAGATGCTCAAAGGCATAGGTCACCCACCCAAGCATCGTTTGCATTCAGGGAATCATTGCACGGTATATCGTTTTTTTTATTGAGGGTCTGTTTGTTTCCCCCCCCCCCTCCCCCTCCTAGCTTTTGATTTTCCAAATGACGAGAAACAAAAAATTAAACAGGAGTGGCCTAAGGGGTAACTGACATACCCCTTCTAAAAGCATCTTTGTGTAGAACGTCCGTTCTGCTGTATGACGCACCCTTTCTGAGATATCGACGAAAATGAAGAATGCTGAATAAGTAGAAAAATTCAACTCAAGGTCAGAGTTCATCCCTGATACCGTTCAGACATGTTTGTCTAGGGCGAAGAGTCTGAAAGTAACACCCCTCTTGCTCTACGACGCACTGTTTCTGAGATATTGAAAACTAGACGTCAAGGGTTAAAGATGCCTTGGAGACATTTCGGTGTTAAGACTAATTTATAATATTTATAACATGTTTGCCATGGGCTCTACGATGCACCGTTTCCAAGATATCGGCGAAAAAGGTCAAAGTTCATCCATAATACCCCTTAGACATGTTTGTCTAGGGCGACGAGTCCAAAAATAATGCCTGTTTCGCTCTACGACGCACCATTTCCGAGATATCACCGAAAACGAAAAATGCCGACTCGGCAAAAAAGTCACAGTTCATCCATAATACCCCTTAGACATGTTTGTTGAGGCCGACGAGTCCGAAAATAACGTCCGTTTCGCTCTACGGCGCACAATTTCCGAGATATCACCGAAAACGAAAAATGCCGACTCGGCAAAAAAAATTCCAGGTCAAGGTCAAAGTTTATCCATAATACTAGTACTCCTTAGACATGTTTGTCTAAGATGACGAGTCAAAAATAACATCCGTTTCGTTATTTAAAAAAAATAAATGAAAAAAGGCCGACTCGGCAAAAAAAATTCCAGGTCAAGGTCAAAGTTCATCCATAATACTCCTTAGACATGTTTGTGTAGGATGACGAGTCCTAAAATAACGTCCATTTCGCTCTACGACACACTGTTTCCGAGATATCGACGAAAACAAAAAATGCTGATTCGGCAGAAAAATTCAAGGTCAAGGTCAAAGGTCATCCCTAGTACCCCTTAGACATGTTTGCCTAGAGCGACGAGTCCGAAAATAACGTCTGTTTCGCTCTGCAACGCACTGTTTTCGAGATATGCAGGAAACCTCAAGGATGAATGGGCGAAAACTCTTCCAATCTCTAGGTCAAAGTTCGTTTGACGGATTGATCCCGAAATCAATAGGGTTCTTCCCTGCTGGTATATGAACCTCCATGCAAAGTCCTGCAGCCATTGCCCGTATACTTTTCGAGTTATCGTGCGGAAACATTACCGGACAATGTATATTTTAGGTATTAGCCTTCTGTCCCATGACCTTGAAAATAAGGTCATTGGTCAATTCAAGGTCACGAAAACATTCAGCCCATATCATTTCCAGCATGTCCACAATTGATTCCTAATCTCTAATCTCAATATGAAGTGAGATATTAGGCAAAATGTGTCCCATTATAAAGCATAGGAGAATTTGACATGAGCAAGTTCCATTTAGGACCCGTCGAGAAAATGAATATATGGCCGCTACATACAGACCGGCGTTTCAGGGGCAACGAAACATATACACATCACAGAGGTATGTGAGATCAATCTTTTGGAATAAAAACTGTCTGAACAGTTTTTGAGAAAATGGCCGCCAAAGTTAGAAATTGGCCGTTTTTCGTCGATTATGGCCGCCATTTTGAAAAAAAAAATGCGAAAATCAAAAAAACAAAAAAATACCCCCTTTCAAAATATTTTTGGGCATTTTTGTGAAAAATTTCAGAAAGATTCACCCGTAAAGTTTAAAGATAAAATGTGGATGGACGACGCCGACGACGGACGACGGACACAACGCTATGCCAATTATAGGTTATCGGAGGTCCGGTAACCTAAAAATCGACATGGATTTCATCCTAACGAACCTCGCGGACCTCGGACCTGGCTGAAAAACAATAGGGTTCTTCCACATAATATTGTAACGGGTTCTTCACCCTTCTGTGACGTCTTGATAAACCGGTTTTCTTGGGAGGTGGGTGAGCTGTTATTTGACCGGAGCTGTAACGGTAAAATTCCGGGAAACTGCTACTGCTGTATACGGTTGCACTCCGGCTAGAAGTCTCTGAAGGTTGGTAGCGTGGTCTGGAATGGACCTCTTAACCGTTGTCCGACTGCCAATCTGCAACTGCACCTGTAAAGTAAGAATCCGGAGGCGTTTCCGTCTCCGGGTACTGCAACTGCTCCGTCGGGATACCGCTTTACTGTAACAGCTCCGTCGTTTTCCGCCTTACTGCAACTGCGACTGCACCTGGAATAGAGAATCCGGGAACGTTGCCGTTTCCGAATACTGCAACCGCTCTGCCAGGTTCCGCCTCACTGCAGACTGCTCCGGTTGGCGCCGCCTCACCGCAACCTGCGACTGCACCTGAAATGGAGAATCTCGGAAGTGTTCTCACTTCCGGTTACCGCAACCGCTCCGTCAGGTACTGCCTCTGCTACTCCGTCGTCCGGTACCGCCTCTGCAACTGCTTCGTCGTTCCCGTCTCTGCAACTGCTCCGTCCGGTACCACCTCCGTAGTTGCTCCGTTGAATTCCACCTCCGTCTCCGTCTCCTTCCTTGGTGATCTGGGTTCTTGGATCACCCTAAGACGTCGTTACAACTTTGTCTTAACCGACTGTGGACTTATCTCCCTTTTCTCCGTATTACTTTCTTTTCCGGTGAACTAACTTTATCATAAATTCCAGTTCCCTAACAAACACGGAAAAACAACTCGGTTGAAGTTTTCATGTTTATTTTCTAAGTGTACAGTCGGAAGACATAACTGCTATCATCTGGTATGACCTAAGCCGGAGCAAGGGAGTACTCTGCTATGGGAGAAGGGGTCTGCACAGGTCGACGTCAGGACACCAACTCCGCCGTCCGCTGTGAAGCGGGGGCTTTTATAGACCTGAGACCCACGTCACGTGACCAACCTATTGTGACGTCATAGTCCGCCAAAACACTGATTTTTCCGTAATTTCTAAAAACACTCTAGAACCAATCAGTGGCTGACACGTCACCTTTTAAACCGAAAACGAGGCTGATCACATGACCTTCCGGAAATAACGTCATTACGTTTTTGTACTCCATTGTTCCGACTCCGTCTCCGGTTCCGTCTCCGTCTCCGTCTCCGGCTTTACCAACATCAAAAATATACTAAGTTCCGAGACGGAAAACCTTCTAAATATCACCAATACGGAACCGAATGAACCTTTAAACACATATACATTTTAATAAACGGTTATTTAACCGTAATATCACAAAACACTGCTAGAATTACCTAGGGGAAACTTTTGGGAACACCCCAAAACCGTTACAATATGTCTGACGCATGCTGAAAATTTGGCGTATTTAGGACATGGTGAAGTGTTGGTCGGCAGATAGGCCTACTATGGAATCACCTCCCACCAAAATATTTTTTTTGTGTAGAGCGTTCTGCAGGTCCCATTTCTCATCCGATTTTGATGATTGTTGCATACACATTTGATGTAGGCTATGTTCCTATCAATTTTGTCTAATAAGCTATCGATTTTGTCCAATGATGATGAAATCAATCGTCTTGACACGCATGGATGGCTTGTATGCACTCTAGGGATGACAATTTCCATTGAATCGCTGGGATTGTGAACGAGTTGGTTGAGCAATGCCTAGACACGACAACTGACGTTTTCCAGAAATATTGAATATAGATCTATGTGGATTGAGAAAAGAAGTAACTCGACGAGAATGTCGAATATCGACTCCCCAAAAGTGTGTGTTTGAGATAATTATAGAGTATAATGCGAAATCTCACCCGGTCGCTCCTGAAAAATTGAGAACAGGTTGCGCATTCAAATACGGAAAAACACGAATTACGCCCAAAATGCCTTACGTTGGTATGAGATACGCCATTTATGCACTCAAGTTACATGTGTGCCCCTAATTCAGTACTGGAGCACTAAATCATGAGTATTCTTTCCAGGTCACTGATATTTACGCATCTAATATCTAGTTGCAGCTTTCACAATGTCGCTCTGGTGAAATCTGTGACTTTTCTGCACAATAAGATACATATTATTCACTCTTAGAAAAACAGGTTCCAGTGGGTTCCCTGACGAACCTTAACTCGAAACCCTGGAACAGCAACATATATATATGGACAAGTGAACAGGAAAGGTATGTATCCTATCCTTTCCTAAATTTATCCAATTTAATGTGTGGTGCATTTTCTGATGAACATGGACTTGACTCCAGCAGACCTCGAGTGCTCGAAAAAAAGTTATAGCTACACCAAATTGCGCAGATTGACCATAAGATACCATTGAGAAGCTTTTATAAGTTCGTATTATGGGTTCATATGCTAAACATGTAGGAAGTCACAATTATGTGAAGGGCTCATCTTTCGGTAACCTTGAAATTGCAGGACCTTGGGGGCTACGTCACGATGCTATTGAAGACAGAATAGTAACTCGCCACGGCTAGATAGTAACTCGATCGATCGCCACGGCGAGATAGTAACTCGCCACGGCGAGATATTGTAACTCGCCACGGCAAGATAGTAACTCGCCATGGCGAGATAGCTAACTCGCCACGGCAAGATAGTAACCCGCATGGCAAGATAGCTAACTCGCCACGGCAAGATAGTAACTCGCCATGGCGAGATAGTAACTCGCCACGGCGAGATAGTAACTCGCCATGGCGAGATAAAAAAAAAATTGCATGGCGGTAATACGCTTCCTTACGGAAGCGTATTACCGCCATGCAAAAAATTTTTTTTATCTCGCCGTGGCGAGTTAGTATCTCGCCGTGGCGAGTTAGTATCTCGCCGTGGCGAGTTAGCTATCTTGCCGTGGCGAGTTACTATCTCGCCGTGGCGAGTTAGCTATCTCGCCGTGGCGAGTTACTATCTCGCCGTGGCGAGTAACTATCTCGCCGTGGCGAGTTAGCTATCTCGCCGTGGCGAGTTACTATCTTGCCGTGGCGAATTACTAACTCGTCGTCGGTGTGTCATTGTATTCCTCAAACGTAGGTCGGCAGATACTATGGATTCACTCCACCCCAAATAAATTTGTGTAGAGCGTTCTACAGGTCCATTTCTCATAGGATTTTGATGATTGTTGCATACGCATTTGATGTGTGTACCTATCGATTTTGTCTAATGAGTTGATGATGAAATGATGATAAAATCAACCCTCTTGACACGCATGGCCTGTATGCGCTCTAGGGATGACAATTTCCATTGAATCGCTGGGATTGTGAACGAGTTGGTTGAGCAATGCCTGGACACGTTTTCCAGAAATATTCAATATGTTAGATCTATGTGGATGGAGAAAAGAAGTAACTCGACGACAATGTCGAATATCGACTCCCCCTCCCAAAGTGTGTGTTTGAGATAATTATAGAGTATAATGCGAAATCTCATCCACGAATTACGTTCAAAATGTCTTTTCGTTGGTATGAGATACGCCATTCATGCACTCAAATTACATGTGTGCCACTAACTCAGTACTGGATCACTAAATCATGAGTATTCTTTCCAGGTCACTGATATTTATGCATCTCATTTCTAGTGGCAGCTTTCACAATGTCGCTCTGATGAAAACTGCGACTTTTCTGCACAGCAAGATACATATTATTCACTCTTAGAAAAACAGGTTCCAATGGGTTCCCTAAGGAACCTTAACTCGAAACCGTGGAACAGCAACATATGTACAAGTGAACGCAACGTATATCAGGTGGGCCACATCCACCTCACAGGGTGACGACACCGTGCACGGCTACCACGGGCTTGAGGTGGTAACCCTCACATCTCGTCCATATCTAGTCCCTACGGTAGAAAGAGGTAAAGGTGTTATGGGATTGCCATCAACATCACTTGATCGAGAGGAACACATCCCATATAGGGAGGCCGCCATGGCTCTAATGTCATGGGCACTTACCTCAAACGAACAAGTGGAGTCCTGCTTGGCCAGGTCATAACAAATTTGGATACACTTTTTAATCCAGGACGAATAGGAAGCGAACGTATGTCTCGGTGGAATATTGACTGATGCGATATGAACAACAGACGTTTTTTTGTTCACAAACAGATTTTTTGTTCACTTAAGTAACAAGCGCAAAACCCACACCGAGCATAGAATACAGTCTTTTATCAGATTCGGGCCTAAGGACGAAGCCAAGGCAGGGATCGTGAAGGCCAACGATGGAGAGAAGGCAAGCTGAGTTTTTACTAGGAAGGAAGGGATGAGATGCAAGGAAACTTTGAGGCCATCCTCCAACCAGAAAACCTTGGGAAGATCCAACGGATTCTTCCCTGTGACGCCCGGTTCATCTTGTTCTGGGACGGAGCTATGGAGACTTGAATTTGGGCTTCTTATCATTGTTAGGTTACCGGACCTATGGTCCGATAACCTATTGCCATGGCGTTGCGTCCGTCGTCCGTCCGTCCGGCGTCCGTCCGGCGTCCGTCCGTCAACAATTTTATCTTTAAAGTTTGCGATCGTTCTTTTCTCAAATTTTGCACTAAAAGGCCTAAAAATATTTCGAGAGGGAAGTATTTTTTAGTTTTTTGATTTTCGCAATTTTTTTTCAAAATGGCGGCCGTTTTGGACAAAAAATGCCTAATTTTGAACTTTGGCGGCCATTTTATTAAAATCTGTTCAGTAACTTTTTTTCTTTTTGATACATAACACTCCTCATATGTATTCCTATGATGTCTATAAATTTCGTTGCGCTTGAATCGCTCGAAGTGGGCCAATTTGGCCCAAACTTGGCCCAAATGGGACTTTTCCATGTTAAATTCTCCTATGCTTTATAATGGGACATATTATACCTAATATCTCACTTAATATTGAGATTAGAGACTAGGAATCAATTGTGGACATATAGGAAATGATATATGCGGAATATTCTCGTGACCTTGAATTCGACCTCTGACCTCGGTTTCAAGGTCAGAGCACAAAATGTCTAATATCGCGCTTATTATCGACTTTACAGCTTAGGAATTAATTGTGGACATATAGGAATGATATATGCCTAAAATTCTGATGACGTTGATTTTGACCTTTGACCTCATTTTCAAGGTCACAGGACAAAATGGCTAATATCTCGCTTATTATCAACTTTACAGCTTAGGAATCGATTTTACTTAGGAAGGTTTTCATTTGTGTCAGCATTGTCCCCTGTAGGCTCTCCCACGTTCCCAGGCTGGATAAGGTCTTCATTGGTCTCAGCAGTGTCCCAAGTCGGACTTATTTGGACTTATTACCTCCTAGTTTGGACTCATAAGTTTCTTATAAGGTTCATTTTACATGAATGGAGTGAAAAGTTTTTGACTCAGAGTATTTTCCCGATTTATGCGTATAAATAAATATACACCTACTTTTTTAACTATAGAGCTTTCGAAGGTTCAATATGAAATTGATGTGTTTCAAACAACTTATTTTGGACCATAGGATATTCTTTTGATAACAATTGAAAGGTTCTCTGAAGAACCTGAAATGTTCTATTTAGAAACTTGAGTACTTTGGAGTGAACAAATATTGAACCACTTGGAGGTTCTTTACCTAACCTGCAAAAAACCTGAAATGGGTCAATATGGAACTGATTTTTTTTATGGAAACATATTCGAATCAGGGAGAGTTCTTCAAAGAACCTAAACGTGATTTGATGGTACCTTGAAGTACCCCCAAAAGCTTCAATTCACTGGTTGTGAAAGAACCCGGGTTGAACCTTTACAAAAACCTCATGTCATAATTCCAAATTTTCTTTACAAAGAACCTTTGAGGTTCCGTGAAAAAGGTTCCACACAAAGAACCTTTCAAAAAGGTTTTAAATGAAACTGTTGAGGTTCCATATATGTATAAGCTCAAACAACCGTAAAACGTTCTATCCAGAACCTATATCCAGTTCACGTTATATTGTACGGTCAATTCCGTCCATTATTGGCCCGAGATGACCACTTTATAAAAACTCTCGCCTGAACGCTGAATGCTTCATGATAGAGGCTGGATTTGTATTAATAGAATCAGGGTTAGAACAGGATAGCTATTTATCCTATCCTTTCCTAAATTTATTCAATTTAATGTGTGGTGCATTTTCTGATGAACATGGACTTGACTCCAGCAGACCTCGAGTGCTCGAATAAAAGTTATAGCTACACCAAATTGCACAGATTGGCCATAAGATACCCTTGAGAAACTTTTATAAGTTCGTATTATGGGTTCATATGCTAAACATGTAGGAAGTCACAATTATGTGAAGGGCTCATTTTTTGGTAACCTTGAAATTAATCTCAGATGACCTTGGGGGCTACGTCACGATGCTATTGAA
Source organism: Terebella lapidaria (assembly GCA_949152475.1). Lineage (NCBI taxonomy): Eukaryota > Metazoa > Annelida > Polychaeta > Terebellida > Terebellidae > Terebella > Terebella lapidaria. The sequence continues at coordinate 80,087,797 of OX424555.1, forward strand.
GACAGAATAGTAACTCGCCACGGCAAGATAGTAACTCGCCACGGCGAGATAGTAACTCGCCACGGCGAGATAGTAACTCGCCACGGCGAGATAGCTAACTCGCCACGGCAAGATAGTAACTCGCCACGGCAAGATAGCTAACTCGCCACGGCAAGATAGTAACTCGCCATGGCGAGATAGTAACTCGCCACGGCGAGATAGTAACTCGCCACGGCAAGATAGCTAACTCGCCACGGCGAGATACTAACTCGCCACGGCGAGATAGTAACTCGCCACGGCGAGATAAAAAAAATTTTTGCATGGCGGTAATACGCTTCCGTACTTCCTTAATATTGAAACTGGGAATTATGAAAATAACTGTTTCTGGGCTTTAATCATTATCTCCCGGTTTATATGACCGACAAAATTGGTCATGAAATTTTCGTCAAAAATGCCCGCCATAAAAAATGAAAAAAAAATCATTAAATCAGATCTATAGGCCTATCCCTCTTGAGCAGTTGAGATATTTTAAGGTAATTTTTCTGCCAAATTTCAGAAAATTGAATCCAAGAATCCTGGATTATGAAAAATTGAATCCAAGAACCCTGTCGCCCGCCCCGCACCTTCCCTCCCCGTCAACAGTGGTCAAGCCCGGGTCTCACACACAACATCAGAATTTTATGCACCATAGCAATGGCTTCGAGAAAGGTGAAAAAGGAGTTGATTGCGCACAACAATTCCGAGAGAAATTATGACAGATCAGTTTCTAATGCACTAAAAGGAGCATGGACCAAGTGGCTCGGTGTTCTGACCGAAAACAACCTAGAAACTCACGAAGAATGTGCCAGGTTCTTGATATACTGGTAAGGTTCACAAATGAGCGATATAAGAGGAATGTAAACAACGTTGTACGGAAAACTATCAGTGACAACATTGTTTCAAATTGTTTTTGAAAATGCTGTTTTCCGTGTAAAAAGGGGATTTTTTTTGTACAAATTTTACCTCATACAATATTGTATATATAATATATAGGCCTGCATTAACTCTGGCAAGCGTATTCCATTCTGCCAAAGGCAGGGAATTAACTACTGTTAAAACATCGATCGAAAATGCAGGTTCAGTCGTGGAGCAGGGTTAGGCCTGTATCAACTTTTATAAGCATTTACATTAAACGAATATTTGAATATTATCAAAGGTTAAAGTGTGAATGATACTTTTCCCATTTCAACTAACATTCAAATTGAATATGATTATGACACACTGGAGCTTCGAAGTAGGCCTAAATCTAGTTCTAAGTTTTCAGTATAGTATGCATATTCAAGTAATATTCTGTGCTTCTTCAATATAGTGAATCTGTATATATATTTTGACATACATAATAATGGGTAATTAATTATGTGAAAACAATTGTGCGATTTTGAGATATTTGATATTGTTACAATAACATGCTTACTAGTGTGTCTGAAAGTGTAGGTCTAAATCATTTTTTCAAATTGGCTAATAATAAATTGTATGGGCAGATAGTCCTACAACTTTGGAACTAGCGAGTATTTGAGTATCATCCAAATTGGGTAAATCTAGTACATTTTGTAATATTATATGTAGTATTATAAGGAGAGTAAGAATTGTATGGACTGAGTGAGTTTTATTCGAATACAATAGGGTGAACATATTACAAACGGAAGGAAAGTATTGTATGGACCATGCCAGTTCGGTGATAGCTGAGAGGGGGTAATAATTGTATGGCAGTAAATACAGCATGCTCCGCCTCGTGCTGGATATACCCACCATTTGCGTGAAAATCACAAGTCAGTAAAAATTGTATGGGGGTAAAAATTGTGCATGACGCCGGTATGATCACTTGAATAAATACTACGATCAAGTCATACGTAAAGCCTGTTTGGTGTAAAACAGGATATCTAGGCCTACATGTATTCTAGGCCTCAGGTAGTGTGCTCAAACATGTGTTACACTGCAAACACCATGATAACATTCAATGATTAGCAGAGTGCAATTGTTGATCAATGTCGGGACAATTGGGACAATACACTTTCCTTTTTCAGGTATGAAAAATATGTGGATAAAGTTGACAATAGTTCAATACAATGTTCCCAGTTTGCTGAGTCACCAAGAAGAAGTAACATCACACATTGTCATGTAAACAACTGCAAAGGACACAGGTAATGTATACAGAAGGCTACATATTATTGCCTGTATTATACGGGTCGGCAACCTATCACTGCTGCATCCTGTTGTTGTCATGTTTGATATTGTTTCTTGTGTTTTCTAATGAATGTGCACAAACTAAAATCGAAATAAGACTTGTGAAAATTCAAACTTCCAGGATGCAAACATTTTCATCCTTGAATAACTTGAACAGTAATAAGACGCTGCGTTAAAGTGCTTCTGACCGTAATATCTCGCTATCTTTATGAAGAAAATAATTTTAATTGTGGTCTGTAGTATGAAGTTAAATTATTTCAGCCATGTCCGAGAACCAAGACAGGAGTCCGTGGGGACAGTCACTCGGAGTCCTGACGGAGGCGTCACCATCTCCTTCAGGGTGATGTCCACTGAACCAGAATGTATTTCAGTGCTTGTTAACGGACACCACATGCTAGGTCAGTACTGCATTGTTACAGGCAATTATCTCATACAACTACTCAAGAATCCGTCGTCAGTATGTCCACAAACGTCATAAGTGAGGCGAAAAATTTAATTTTTGTCATTTGATGCCCATGACTTAACCTGCAGGATCACCTTTTCAACATGCACAATTCCTTGATTATGCTGATACGAATGCTGACGCACTAAGTCTTGAAGGTAACATCTGTCATAATAAATATTATGATATTACCAGTATATTAGTCACAGGTGTACATGCATGTACATGTACAATTATTGTAACAATTTTGTATACATGTACCTAGACACCACATTACCGTATATAAATAGGTGTGAAGAATGAAGTTGCTGAACAGTGGACAGTATCACATTCCTGCAACCAAGCACCCCACGCTGCAATGGAAGATTACAACTTGGGACCAGAATCTCATATTAAAGGTACTTCTCCAGTTATGGGGATTGTTGTGTGAATGATTCAGAGATATGCAATAAGACATTTTCAATAAGCAAAAGTACAGACAGTAGTGACACGGGTTTGTAGAACTCACATCTATATAGTGGTTTTCAATACGTCTGATGCAATATCAACTGACCATTCTTTCAGAGGAAATTGCTGAAGAAATATCTCACAATGACACTAAGCCTGATCCAGCAGTTTTGACAGCAGGAAGTTATTCATTACACAACCAAATGGAAACGAGTGCTGATCATGTTGGTGATCAAACTATTGCCACAATAGATGTATCCACGACTTCCATCAGTCCAAAAAGAGAGACTATACCAGAACTTCATAGCCCATCAACTACCAAATCTGACATGGAGGGTGCCACTCAGTTAATGTCCAGCAATGAAGGTGTGGCAAAAGCAAATACACATGCGGAAGCAGCCACAGAAGAAGATACCAAAGAGGTCGTAGACAATGTTGTTATGAACGAATACCTGCAGTGGCGATATGCCGAGGACCAGACATCGATTGCTGATGACAGTCCAATTGTACCACCAAAGTGTGACGCTCACAAAAGTCCTAAACGAAAACGAGGTAGAGCCAGAAAAGGTGCCGACCCATCAGACAAAATGATGAATAGTGAAGCTCCTGGCCCAACAAGTATAAAGCGGCAGTCTAAGAGAAAGCGTGTTGCCAAGAAAAAAGCAACTAAATTTGCTGCCAACAACATACAGTCCAGTCGTGGACCTGGAAAGCCAAATTCAAAAATATCTACGGAACAAAGAAAGCCACCTCTCTTTCACTGTACGAGCTCGTTTCATTGCAAATTGAGGTTCCATTCAGTTTTGAATTATGACTTTCATAAGCAGGCCCATAGTATTCTTGAAATGCTGGACAGACAAGAAGAAGGTCACGTTGATGGTCAAACTTCTGACAAATGTGAAAGGAGCAACAAGGACACAGACCAACAAACTTCCAAGACATCACGGACTTTTTACGATAACTGGATGGCAAAATATCGAACAACTAATAAAATAGTGTGTCCCTTCCCCTCTTGTTCCAAGGTACGACCGAATCCAAACTTATTTGACCAGCACCTTGTGCGCTTCCATGGCAATACAAAGTCGAACTTTATTTGCCCAGTCGCTGGTTGTGGCAAGGAGTTTGTCCTGACATGTCATGTCAGATATCACATGAAGTATTGTCACTCTGAAAAATCTGTAAGGAAAATTCTCTGTGATATATGTGGCAAGAGCTTCAAATCTAGTAAGTGTCTTTGGGTTCACAAAACTACACATGCCGATAAGAACGAAAGGATCTACAAATGTCCTGTGCCTGGCTGTAAAAGTGACTTTGCTCTTGAGAAATACCTCAAGCAACATGAAAAAACACACCGTACGGAATATAATTATTTGTGTCATACCTGTGGGAAGAGTTTTAAAAGAGATGAGTGTCTTCAGGCACACTACCGAAGCCTTGCACATAAAAACAAAGCCGGACTCACTGTTTCTTAAGACATGTATTCACGCATGAGATCTAGATGTACATGTGAGTTACCGGTATATCATTACTGAAGTACATGAATTCAAGGCAACAAACAACTGTGTTCTACTGAAAACCAGTGTGTTTAATTGGCAACAAACAACTGTATTCTACTGAAAACCAATGTGTTAAATTGTTTTGTTGACACTATGCATTAAAAGTTTTCTACATGTGCAGTTTTCGTGTTTAAGTATCATAAACATGATAAATTTGGGTAGATACCAACTTTTTCATTTTCTGAGATAGAATTTTGAAATTTGATGAAATATTTTATGGCTTGATACCCAAATAAGACACAAAATTTCTACAGCCAAACTTCTACTGCTTGAACTTACATATATATACTTTCAACTTTGATGGGATTTTGTAGGTATTTTTGTTTTTAGCTTACCGGACCTTTGGGTCTGTAACTTTTTTTGACAAGATGAATTTTCCCATAAATTTGTCAGAACATATTTTGGGCTAGTATCTAAAGACGTTTTTTAGGTTACCGGACCTTTGGTCCGATAACCTATTGCCGTGGCGTTGCGTCCGTCGTTGTCGTCGTCGTCGTCCGTCGTCGTCGTCCGTCTACATTTTTATATTTAAAGTTTACGATCGAATCTTTCTGAAATTTTGCACAAAAATGCCTGAAAATATTTCGAGAGGGAGGTATTTTTTAGTTTTTTGATTTTCGCTATTATTTCAAAATGGCGGCCGTTTTTGTCGAAAAATGGCCAATTTTGGACTTTGGCTGTCGTTTTCTCAAAATCTGTGCTGTAACGTTTTTTCTCATTCATGCATAACACTCCTCATATGTACCTCTGTGACATGTATAAATTTCATTGCCCTTGAATCGCTCGAAGTGGGCCATTTTGGGCCCAAACTCGGCCCAAATGGGACTTTCCTATGTTAAATTCTCCTATGCTTTATAATGGGACACATTAAGCCTAATATCTCACTTAATATTGAGATTAGAGACTAGGAATCAATTGTGGACATGTAGGAAATGATATATGCTGAATATTGTCGTGACCTTGAATTTGACCTTTGACCTCATTTTCAAGGTCACAGGACAAAATGTCTAATATCTCGCTTATTATCGACTTTACAGCTTAGGATTCAATTGTGAACATATAGGAAATGATATATGCTGAATATTCTCATGACCTTGAATTTGACCTTTGACCTCATTTTCAAGGTCACATGACAAAATGGCTAATATCTCGCTTATTATCGACTTTACAGCTTAGGAATACATTTTGAACATTTAGGAAATGATATATGCTGAATTTTCTCGTGACCTCGAATTTGACCTTGACCTCATTTCCAAGGTCACAGGACAAAATTGCTAATATCTCGCTTATTATCGACTTTACAGCTTAGGAATCAATTGTGAACATATAGGAAATGATATATGCTGAATATTTTTGTGACCTTGAATTTGACCTTTGACCTCATTTTCAAGGTCACAGGACAAAATGGCCTATATCTTGCTTATTAGTGACTTTACGCCTTATGAATCAATTGTGAACATATAGGAAATGATATATGCTGAATATTCTAGTGACCTTGAATTTGACTTTTGACCTCATTTTCAAGGTCAACAGGACAAAATGGCTAATATCTTGCTTATTATCAACTTTACAGCTTAGGAAGCAATTGTGAACATATAGGAAATGATATATTCTGAATATTCTCATGACCTTGAATTTGACCTTTGACCTAAATTTCAAGGCCAGTCATTTTATTTCCAAGGTCAGAATACAAATGGTTTATATCTCTCTTATCAAATTCACAGCTTAGGGGTCCATAGTGAACATATAGGAAATGATGTATGCTGAATATTTTGGTGATCTAGAATTTGACCTTTGATCCAATTTTCAAGGTCAGAGAACAAAATGGCTAATATGTCGCTTATTATCATCTTTACAGCTTAGGAATCAATTGCGAATATAGAGGAATGATATATACTTATTCTTTTCATGAACTTGAACTTTGACCTCATTTTCTAGGTCACATCACCGATCACAGAATGGCTAATATCTCACTTATTATAGACTTCACAGCTTAGGAATTTATTGTGGACATACTAGAAGTGATATATTTGTTGAAAAAATTATTTTCAAGGTCACTGGACAAAAGGCTAATATCTAAAATGTATATTGTCCGGTAACCTTTCTTAGCCCTTGGGCTAATTTTTTTTTATTGAATCGTTTTTGCTGATTTGGCGGCCATTTTTGACGAAAAATTGCCAATTTTGGACTTTGATGGCCATTTTCTCAAAAACTGTCTGATCAGTTTTGAGATTTTTGTTTCAAAACATTCCTCTCATGTACCTCTATGACATGTATAAGTTTCGTTGCCCTTGAATTGCCGGTCCGCGTGTGGCGGCCATTTTGATTTTTTGACAGGTCGGCAAAAAAAATTTTTTTGTCCCAACTCGAGTCACTATTCATTTTGAGCCATTTCCAGCAAAAAAAAATATATATATATTTTTTGGCCATTTAAAATTTTTTTTGGACTTTTTGGGTGAAAATTTCACCCAATTTTTCCTTCATAATTGAAGCTGTGACGAGTAAACTCATAGAACACTTCAAGATAGAGCCTAAGTATTGGCACATTCAAATGGGAAATCATATATTGCGGTTTGAGTGGTGACCTTGAATTTGACCTTCAATGACCTTGAAAGGCCAAAACGACCTTTTTTGTCGAAAAACGATTTTGGCAATTTTTCGTCAAAAATGGCCACCAAATCGGCAAAAACGATTCAGGCAAAAAAAATATCAAAAAATGTCTTTAGATACTGGCCCAAAGTATATTCTGACAAATTTAAGGGGAAATTCATCGTGTCAAAAAAAAATATTAGCTCAAAGGCTAAGATAGGTTACCGGACAATTTTGGTTTGGCCATGGCAGCATTGGCAGGTAACAGACCTTGAGATTTACCAATCAAGGTTCGCAGTGTAAACATATGACCTTGAGATTTACCAATCAAGGTCATCCGTGTGAACTTCGATGTCACCATTACATGTATGTGTGCGGCATTTGATATTCTATATGTTCATAATACAAAGATATATCTGGGTGGAATCGTTTAGGCCGCTCAGGTCAATTTACACATTCCAAGTCAGACATTTGGCACTCAAGGTCATCTGACGTCAAGTTCAAGGTCATCATTAGTTGTGCCATATATGTCTTCATATATGTTCATAATGCAAACATGAGCTCTATCTGCAAGCATTTCATCTATAGAGGCAAATCTGGGCATTTTTTTTACCCCAAAATGGCTGTTTTGACCTTTCAAGGTCAAACTCAAGGTCACCACACAAGTCGACATATATGACTTCCCATTTGAAAGTGCCAATTTCTAAGCTCTATCTTCAAGCGTTCTATGAGTACAGTCCTGACAGCTCCCATTATGAAGGAAAAAAGTGCCGAAGTCCAAATTTTTTTTCAAAGGGTGAAAAATTTTTTTGTGCCTAGAAATGACCCAGAATGGATAGTAATGCGATTTGGGACGAAAAAATTTTTTTTCGCCGACCCATCAAAAATTCCAAATGGCCGCCACTCGGAGATCGGCGATTCAAGGGCAACAAAACTTATACACATCATAAAGGTACATAAGGGGAATCTTTTGAAACAAAAATCTCAAAACTGATCAGACAGTTTTAAAGAAAATGGCCGCCAAAGTCCAAAATTGGCCATTTTTCGTCAAAAATGGCCGCCATTTTGAAAAAAATTCTTTCACCCTTTGAAAAAAATTTTGGACTGAAAATTTTCACCACTTTTTCCCTTCATAATGGGAGCTGTCAGGACTGTACTCATAGAACCCTTGAAGATAGAGCTTAGAAATTGGCACTTTCAAATGGGAAGTCATATATAGCGACTTGTGTGGTGACTTTGAATTTGACCTTGAAAGGTCAAAACAGCCATTTTTTGGTCGAAAAATGCCCAAATTTACACTTTGTCTGTCTTTTCTCGAAAACTGTCTGATCAGTTTTGAGATTTTGGTTTCAAAATATTCCCCTTATGTACCTTTATGATGTGTATAAGTTTGGTTGCCCTTGAATCGCCGGTCTGCGTATGACGGCCATTTTGGATGACCTTGAAAGGTCAAAACAGCCATTTTGGGGTAAAAAAATGCACAGATTTGCATCTACAGATGAAATGCTTGTAGATAGAGCTTAAGTTTGCATTATGAGCATATAGGAAGTCATATATGGAACAACTGATGATGACCTTGACCTTGACCTCAGATGATTTTGAGTGCTAAATGTCTGATGTGAAATATGTAAATTAGCCACTTGCACATACAGGTTAGGATTGTGTATAAGCTAACAAGATGTCATGTATTTATAGCATATCTCTTGGAGATCTTGAATTTGATATATGACATTGAAATCCAAATCTCACAACCTTGCCTGACCTGACATGTGTAAATTGGCCTCTACAGACAAAATAATTGTTGATAGAGCTTATATGTTTGTATTACGAACATATGAAGTCATATGCAGCATACCTAATGGTGATATTGCAGTTCACAAAGATGACCTTGATTAGTAAATCTCAAAGTCATATGTCACTTGCAATGCTTAAAGCCAAAATTGTCCGGTAACCTATCTTAGCCCTTGGGCTAATTTTTTTCAAAATGGCGGCCGTTTTTGTCGGAAAACGCTCAATTTTGGACTTTGACGGCCATTTTCTCAAAAACTGTCTGATCAGTTTTGAGTTTTTGGTTTCAAAAGATTCCCCTCATATACCTCTGTGATATGTATAAGTTTGGTTGCCCTAAATTCGCCGGTCTCCGTGTGGCGGCCATTTTGAATTTTTGGCGGGTGGGCGAAAAAAAAAAAATTTTCACCCCAAATCGCATTACTATCCATTTTGGGCCATTTCTGGGCAAAAAATAATTTTCACCCTTTCAAAAAAAATTTGGACAAAATTTTCGGCACTTTTTCCCTTCATAATGGGAGCTGTCCGGACTGTACTCATAGAACGCTTGAAGATAGAGCTTAGAAATTGGCACTTTCAAATGGGAAGTCATTTATGGCGACTTGTGTGGTGACCTTGAATTTGACCTTCGATGACCTTGAAAGGTCAAAACAGCCATTTTTGGGTCAAAAATGCCCAGATTTGCCTCTATAGATGAAATGCTTGCAGATAGAGCTCATGTTTGCATTATGAACATATAGGAAGACATATATGGCACAACTAATGATGACCTTGAACTTGACGTCAGATGACCTTGAGTGTCAAATGTCTGACTTGGAATGTGTAAATTGACCTGAGCGGCCTAAACGATTCCACCCAGATATATCTTTGTATTATGAACATATCAAATACCGCACACATACATGTAATGGTGACATCGAAGTTCACACGGATGACCTTGATTGGTAATCTCAAGGTCATATGTTTACACTGCGAACCTTGATTGGTAAATCTCAAGGTCTGTTACCTGCCAATGCTGCCATGGCCAAACCAAAATTGTCCGGTAACCTATCTTAGCCTTTGGGCTAATTTTTCAGATCAAATTCAGACAAATGGGGCAGTTTTCGTGATTTTTGTGCATGAAGTGACCAGTAGTCGTACTTGGACCAGTGCTCGCACAGTCAATGAAACAATCAAATTATGGCTAGACATATTTTTCATGATTCTCCAGACACAAGGACGAATGGGAGTAAATTTACATGGAAACAAATAATTCCAAATTCATACCATGTCAGCAGCTCATATGACACATTTCATTGAATGTACGAGCACTGGTCCTAGTACGAGCACTGGTCACAATACTATAGAGGATCTTAAATGAGTGCCCATTTGATACGAGCCTGAGAACTTTTGCTTTTTGCGAGCAAAAATAGAAGTTCTTTGCGACTTTAATAAATTTTATATTGAACGCCAGAAAAAACAAAATGACATCATGTTCACCCCGAAAAAGTGCTGCCAGCTGGTGATTGATTGCAGATATTTTGCCCCATTGATTTGTCTCGTTTGGGCAACAGTAAATGTTTTATTCGCTTTATTTCCGTGTTTTGTGAAGTGCCCTCGATCTCGCTGTTGTTCTCGAAAAACATCTCGCGTTGTTTCTAACCAAAAGCGTCAAAATGGCGATGGACAAGATGAGACATCCAGTAGCTCAAGGGGGAATGTGGAATACAACCAAACCACAGTACAGCAAGGAAACACAAAACTTGCTGAAAGGTATAACCGAAAAAGCTATTTTCCTTTTGTTCACTTTAAATGTGACGAAACGACTTCTTCAAACCATCACCGGGCGCCATCAGGCCTCGACAGTATATTTTAGTAGCGACTACTAGCGTCATTCACTCATCCATTGGTCTGTGAGCGGTGGTTTTTCGGCGATAACTCAGTCAGTATTTGAGATAATCCGACGGTTTTTTGACAGGTGTGTTATTTCATGACCGCCTAACTATACTCGGATTTTTCTAACTCGTTTACACTGTTTTTCGCTAATATTTTTGTGATGCTAAACGCTATCGTTCTATAACTTGGCATACTTCACCTGGGAGTCAAACGGCAATTTTCTACCAAATTTCAGACAGCTATCGCGAAAATTGAAAAAGTTGGCAATCTACCTCGATGTTAAATTTCAGCCCAAAACGGGATCTCGAGAATCTGAGCATAATCGAGGAGTTGGTCCTGTTTACATCCATCAGGATTCGAAATATTCTTGTAACATTGAACCACAAGATACACTGGGGTGTACTCTACACAAACATGTTAATTTTGAAACATTGCTCCGCTACAAAACCGAGCAAATGCAAAAAATTGTGTGTGGGCCCAGAAATTGAATAATAGGGCTAAATTTAACATTGGGTTAGATTGCCAACTTTTTCAATTTTCGCGATAGCTGTCTGAAATTTGATAGAGAATTGCCGTTTGACTCCAAGGTGAAGTATGCCAAGTTATAGAACGATAGCGTTTAGCATCACAAAAATATTAGCGAAAAACAGTGTAAACGAGTTTAAAAAATCCGAGTATAAGGATGCAGGTATAGATCAAATCCTACCCATGACTTTTCTCTATTTAGAAATGATGAAGGAGTCAAAGTTGACTAATTTCCAACAGCGGCAACTAGACAAAGCAATGAAAGGTATGCTTTCTTATTCATAGCAAATGATTATATTATGAATCAACATGGCATAATGACATTGAAAGTATTCTATTTGCCATTCCACCAAACTGAAAAAAAAAACATCACTTGTTTGCTCACTAATTAGTGTATCTGAATTTTTTTATTATGTAGAAGGGAAAACCTTACCGAAGACCTGCAATCCGACATCCAGTGCGAAACCAAGGGTACAGACATCTCCAACCAAGCCACACAGTGCAGTCATTGACCCTAGGTCAGCATCCTTGAGTATTCTCAAACATTTCAATACAGTAATGTAACTAACTTTATATTTTCTGCATGTCAAATTGTGAGAAGATTTGGTGTCAAATTGGTCAGTCTTCATCCTCTTCAAACTACTTCACATTTGCCTTACAAAACACAACATACAGTTATGACGTAAAGTATTTTTTATCGGCAGGAAATACAACCCAACAGTGAGGACACAGGACAAGATAGAGGCTACTGGTGCATACGACAGGGAACAGTACTACCCAGCTCCACAGACCAAGTATGGTATGGATCAAGTGATTTTGAACATGACAATAAATATAATAATGTCACTTGTCACTGAATTATCATGTCATTATATGCTATTCTTCAAAATGTAGTTATGATGTCATCTATTCATAATGATATAATATGCTTGTTCATACAAACATTAGGGGGATTTTACGAGAAAGATAAAGTTCGTCTTGCCAATATGATGGCCTATGGTGAAGATATCGAACCCACACATAAAATCAAACCTGTCAGACGTCCCAAAGAGGAAGAACCTGATATCGACAGATTCGACGAATGTATGTGTGCTCCAAAAATGAAGAAAAAATGGGTCAAGTGTTACAATTTCATGAATTTTGTATTCACCACACCTTCCACTTTATTATCTACAGTACAAAAAGAGATGGAAGACAGAAGGAAGTTCCTTGCTGATATGGAAGCTCTTGGACAAGGTGACAAATATCGAACAATCATCAACACGGAATTGTCACAGGTCAGTTTATTCTTCACTTCTTAATCATGCGTTTGTGGTTATGGTGTGAATGTATTAAACCACATATATGTGGCATTGTTCTACAATGTGTGTTTTTGGGCAGTTGTTTGTTATGTTGTTCAAACCCATATATAGCATGTATAGCACATAGTAAATGATTGTTCAAGTCTGTAATCTGTGACCATTTGATTACAGTTGTATGCGTTTATATCAAATGTATCTACTGGTTCACTTCTGCATGGTATATAAGATGTTGACATCTTCATGTTTGTAGTTGCTACGAGAAATGGAAGTCATCGACAAACAGCGAACAGCCAAACTGCAGCAATTGATAGATGCTGATGAGAAGAAGAAAGCGAAAGCTGGGTTGCCCATTCCAGAGGTCTCCTGAAATGAAAATTTTACATCATCTCATTTATTCCATATGCATGTTGATATTCACTCAGCATTTAGTTACATTGGTACACTGTATAGCATGTTCTAGACTGTGATCATGGCGATGTTTGTATTATAATCATATACTTATTTGATGACATGTTATGACACTTGATATGTAGACGTTGGAAGTTCAGTTTTAGATTGCCAACCTACGTCCTAGTTCATGGTTCATTTCACATCATGGACCGAACTCCGATCAGACTTTCGTGCAAAATACTGTCTTATTTGATGACCTTGATTTTGTGCTAATATTCAAGATTTGGCATACAGATTCGATTTTTTTTAGCCGACAAATGACAATGCGACCCGAGACTGGATACTTTCAAAGCAATTCATTCTGTCAAAATGCAGTTCATTCTGGTAAAACCCAGCCATTACATGACCAGTGTAGTGTGAAATTTTTAACACTTCAGCAGCAAGCAATCCCGAAGGCTCAAATCCAGATGTTATATGTAATATGCACTTTCACTGTATATTTACATCTGTATTGCACGTGGTCTAGATGTAAAAGAACTTCCATTTTAATGTATTTATTTACTGCTATTCATTGATGTACATGTATGTTTTTCCAATATTCATAACTAGTACACTGATTTTTGTGTCCTTTATTGGAATGAATAAAATTGTTTTAAATTTATCTTGGTATGACTGGAAGCTATATAGATGCTCTATTATCACAATGTTTTGGAAAACAGACCAGCTTTTTCACAAAGATCGTACAAGAACAAACTGCAGCATGAACACACAAATAACAATTTACCTTCCAACATATAGCTGTTGAGTAAGAGGGAACACCTAAAAATGTATGCATATACATGTAAACATCAGCAACATTCCTTATGAAATTCACAAAAGTTAGCAGGTGACCTTGCAAATCTGCTCAATGTGTAACAAAAAAGATCAACCAAATGTACGGACAGGCTTACTCTGCAAGAAATTAATGGACATGCACACAATACAATTGTACTCAGTTGTCATAGTCCATATTTATATTCAATTGTTGCATATCAGGTACAATGGAAACCACAAATAGGTGCTGTATATCAAATAACACTGTACATGAACATCACTTACCAACATGTAATGTACAAGCTCAGTATACATAGGCAGGTAATGCAGGTTTGTATATGATAAGGTTCCCATTTGAAAAATTGCCACAAATGTAAACAGAAATGCACAGGTATGTTAAAGGCAAAGCATTAGATCATATAATGTTAGATACAATCATTTATCACAGAAGTAATGGTAATGCCATGCTGGTAATCAATACACTAAATCAACACTTTATGTGGCTATAATATATATATATGAACATGCTTCGAAGAACACCTTATTCACATTCAAGTATAAAGCAAGTCTTTATAAGCTACAATATGGCAGAGCTTGGAAACTTAATATTACGTAATTGGAAATGTGTGATGTATAGCGATGCATCTTAGTGATGGCTATTCTTCACTACACCAGCCTATTTTTGACAAGGAATAAATGTTTTGGAATGCTATGACATCAAACGCATTAGGATAACAATATGACTGGGTACAATCAGTACATCCCGAACTGCTGCATTTCATATCAAACTCTCAACATATAATTCAACAATTAGAAGGCAGTTTAACTGAGCAATATGCAGACGGATGGTCAATGTAAATATTTTTAAACCATACAATTGAAATCATGTACCGTACATGTAAAATGCTGTAATCTCCTACCATATCACCTACATGTATCATTAGTTCTCTGATTTTACGTGCAAAAAAAAAAAAATCTCCCAATACTTTGTATTTCATTGGCAACGGTACTCCAGTCAAAAATAATACATTACAAATACAATCATGTACATATCATGTATACAAATACAGGTATCAACGATCATATATCAACAATGGAATAAATAATTTGGTATGCATTTGAATTCATGTAATATACAAAATAACATAATAAATGTCAAAGACAAAATACAATGAACAAGTCCAGTGGTAGCAATGTGTGCACTGTCTATGAAATTGCTGAGATGAACAAGTAGTGACTTCACAGGTAAACATTTTTTGTAATGAAGCATTACAAGCTGAAAGCCAATCCTCAAGTAGCACAGTTCAGGTTTTGTTCGCCATTGTCAGACATGGCATTATAGTCTCTTGGTTCACAATCCTCCAGACCCTACTGACTTCCGAAAGAACTTTCGTTCCTTCTCCTGCTTTTGCTTGTCAGAAGGTTCTGGTGCTTTTTCATCTTTCCCGTCCTTTTTCCGTTTGTCCCCTTTCTTCTTTTTCTTCTTTCTGTCAGAGCCATTTGTGGTGACTGTATAAAAATAATGACAATAGAGTTATTTCTTAATATGTTTGTACATTGCACAATTATCCTGATGTTTACAGGTATCACATTCCAAGGGCAGCACTACATTGTATGACATACATTGATGATATATATTATGATTATGAACCACTGGGAAAAAAATTTGATGCCATATAAACACTCGTTGCTGCCAAGCAGGCTTACAACTGACCGGTTTTGGCCATCATCTGTTCGATCTCGCGGTCCTCCTGGATGTAACGGATGCGGTCCTCCTCCATGCTGTCCACGATGTTGTTACGCAGGTCCACGGTCTCCACCAGCTCAGCGATCAAGCTCGTCTCCCGCACCCGGTCAGACGCAGTCTTCTCATGGTCTGGGGGAGACAGAGGGGTTGTCATGGTAACAGAGAATATACCAGTAATTGATATGCATTGTACACATATGTGGTAGTGAACCTACCAGGTTTGGCCATCAGGATGCGCAGCTCGTGCTCAAGGTCTGTGTGCATGTCTTCCAGCTCCTGCTGTCTTTGTCTAAAACACAACATACACAAGCATACTTACTCAGTAATGACCACCAAAAAAGAGGCTGGCAGCTTTCCATTGTACCACGTTGGAACAAGTATTGATGTACATCAGGTCTGATGAAGCCAGACTTACTTGTACATGAGTTCTGCCTCCTTGCGCACCAGCTCATTCCTCTTGCTGACCGTTTCAAACCATGCTGTCATAGATTCCTCATCATCCATTTGGTCGTCAGATACTGTGGACATTACACCATGTATACCTAATGGTCAAGCTACAGTGATCTCCATTCTACCGGACCTATTTAACATCTATATAACTTAACTAGACTGAAATTCCAACAAACAAGTTCATTTGCAGACATCAAACATGCCAAACTTCACATTCTAGTACATTCCTATTTCAATAGTCTTCCCTAGGAGTCATAAATCCATGACGAGTACCTGCTCTGATCTTGTCCTCCATAGTTCGTCCCTCCGCCTCCAACGCTCGAAGCTGTTTGTCAACATCTTCCAGTTCTCTGACAATCTTTAGTGTTGACATTCGCGCCTCTGCCTTAACCTATTACAAACATATTCACATAAGCATGCACATAGACGGATATAATTTTGTTCATAGGAAGTTGGATGAATCATGGATATCCAATATCCCAAAAATTTAATTTAGAATCAAAATAGCAATGATTGAGATATCTGGCTGTTTGAGATATTTATACCAACATGAATGCCCCAGGACTGACCTCTCTTCTGATAGCACCTGACTCGTCCACAATCCCTGGCGGTGTCGGTAATGGACGCTGCTGGATCCAGCTGGATTCCTGGCCCGGAGATGTCCATGACGACAGCCCGGGAGAGTCAGGGTTGACCTCAAAATCCCCACTCTTGAACGTGAAGTCCACTTCTGGCAGGATCTTCTTTTTTGTAACGTCATTCCCGTTGACCTCAACATAGAAGTGTGACCGAGAAGTCTCCTCGCCAGAGCGGGATATCTCCGGACTGGACTCAGGACTGTCGTTGATGCGGAAGGCTGGAGTGCGCGCTAGCTTGGACCCGGGGCTGGCAGGCGACCCGCCAACATCTGCAGGGTGAGGTGGCTCCCAGATCATCTCGTAGTTGTGAGGTGGAGAGCTGAAGCGACTGGTCTCAGGAGATGTTGCCTTGTGTCTTGGTGGTGGTCTTGGAGGGTTGGATGAAACACTGCTATCACTCACAACTTTCGGTTGAGATTTTGTCACTTTTTCTGAGTCTAGAATGCTTCCCACTGAACGTCTGGATGGCTTTTCAGGAATGTTAACTTTCAAGTTGGAAGACGGAATTTCAGCACTGTTTCTCTTTGGAAGTACATTTTTGGTAGCACCATTTGAAGTAGCTGGTTCATCCTGTTTATTTGTATATTTATACTTGAACTCCGGATCTTGATACTTTCCCTTTCGCATATTTGTTCGTCGTTCAGCTTCCAGCTGCCATTCAGTTTTGCCAGACTGACTTTCTTTAGGAGCTGGTTTTTGAGTGTTGGTCAGTTCATGGATGTTGGCACTACCCTGTGGTGGAGCTGAAGGCCTTGGTGGAGCAGTTCTCTTGTTCTTTGCCTGCCCAGTCCGAGCCTCCATTTCTATCTGCCATGCTGGCTTCGTAGTCCCTGCCTTTCCTTTGTCTATTGACACTCCAGAAGCACTTTTGGAAGACTTTGGTTTTTCATCCTTGGCTTCATGTAGGAGTAGTGAATCCTGCAAGTTGAAGGCACTGAAGTTGTTGGTCACTGGCGGTTGAGAGGACTTCTTGCTGAGAGAGGAGCTGACAGCTGGCCCAGCTCCAGAGAAGTCTGATTTTGGCACTGGTTTCTCCCAAGGCCTTGCACCTGTTGGTCTCCCGGGACCCTTGGTGGCACTAGTATGGTCACTCTTCCTGAGAATAGACCTAGGGGAAGGTGTTCTGTTACTCTTGGCCAAAAAGTCAACAGGACTGTTACGTCTCTCCATATTGGTATCCTTGGCCGCCGGACCCCCAGCTGTGACCTTGACCTGAGCTCTTGGTGCAGGCACCACGCTGCCACTCTTCGGACGATCTGTTGCAGCTGGCTTTGTATTATCAGAAGATGTTTTACTTTGAGTATCCGGTTTGCTGTGGTCTGGAGTCTTAAAGATCGATTTGGATGCTTGAGTCCCTTCCAGGTGTCCATTGTCATGCTTGAGGATTGACCTTGATGTACCTTTGTCATCATGTTTTGGTGAGACGTCATCACCATGTTTCAGTATTGATCGTGGCTGTGATCCAGCAGAATGAATGCCACGATCATCAAGTTCAATCTGGAACTCGACAGGTTCATTGGGCTTGAGGATGGACTTAGCAGGCTGAGTTACAGTGATGGCTCCAGACCGGACTTCACTGTCAGTGGGAGGGTTGTCACCATGCTTAAGGATGGAGCGTGGAGGACTGGTAGCAAGCTGATCTCCCTCGTCGGAGAGTCTCGTCTTTAAGATGGGGCGGTGGTCTGAGTGAACAGAGGCGTCTATGGACTGGCGAGGACTTGCTGGCTTCAGGATGGACCTGTGGCCGGACGTGTCTGTAGCGTTGTCTGCTGTAGCTCGGGTTTTCAGGATGGAAGTGGTAGTGCTTCCTGGTGCTCCACTGGTAGCTCTGGTAGTTGTTGTAGATACTGTGGTCTGTGAGAGGTAGCTTGTAGTTTTTTGGACATCTGCAGATTTAGTTTGTCGTAT
This sequence comes from Terebella lapidaria, assembly GCA_949152475.1. Lineage (NCBI taxonomy): Eukaryota > Metazoa > Annelida > Polychaeta > Terebellida > Terebellidae > Terebella > Terebella lapidaria. Next base: position 80,106,468 of record OX424555.1, read on the forward strand.
ATTTGCCAGACTGGCAAACAACCCTGTTTTTATGTCATTATCACTTTTTGTCTCGGATACACCGGTATGGTATGTGTAAGCCGTTGGTTTTGCTGCAGGAACATGCGTAGTATGGCTGGTAGGGAAGGGTGTATCTACCTCCATTGGTTGTGGTTGTCTGGAGTGTTTTGGTACATCACTGGGAAATAAAGATTGAGCATTGGAAGATAAACCATGTGTTCTACTGTCAGTTTGTGTCACATGATTCACACTGCTCTTAGCAGGAGACTGGCTCTGAGGGTTAAATGCTGTGCCAAACTTCGGCTTGGGCGTTGTGTCAAAGATCGCTGCACGCTGGCTAACACTACTTGGTTTGGAGACACTGGACTTGTGCTGTGTGACTGGCGGGGACCCTGGCTTGGGGCTGCTGTTGGCTGGGGACTTGGCTGGATTCGAGTGGGATGATTGCTTGGCTGTGCTCTCAGAGGCTGAGGATGAACCGTACGGAGCTGGACCTCCATACAAAAGTTTGACAAGGGAAGAACCCCCAGCACTTGGCTGGCTGTTTTTGTTTGCATCTTTGACTTTGTTGGAAGAATTTATTCCATTGGCTACTTTCGAGCCACTCCACTGATGTGAAGTGACTGATTTATGACTGTTTTGAGCACTGTTCTGCAGCGAGGACGACACCGCTGGTGAGGACGATGTTTTCGCTGAGACTAGACTGTTGACGAGTGGCGCTGGGCGTGTACCTTGCGTTGTGCCATGTGTAGTGCTGTGTGTGCCAGTGCCAGGGTACTGGAAGGCTGACCTCTGACCTCCAGGCTGTGACCGCTGTGGCTGGGCGCCTGGACTCGACACCGGCGGGGAGCGCTGAGACTTCTGCTGGTCGCGAATACAGCGCCGGTGGTAGAGGCGACTGCCCTCAATGTGACGCTCCATCAGGTAAACTTTCTTGCGACACAGGTGGCAAGTGTCGCCGTACGTACCACGCTTGGAGGACACGTCCCGTCGGGTCTCGTTGTCTGATCTTGTCACAGCCATCGGGGTCTGGCTTGTCGTCTGAAACACAGCAAACAAAAAGTAGTCATCACAGAGGGGATGATATAACACTTTTAGGGCTTGAATAACATAAAGAACTTCTCAACTTCTTCTGAGTGTTGATTTGGCTTAATGCAGATACATGTAACATGAGGGTGGAATGAGCTTCTCAATATAGCAAACATTATTTTACAGTGCTCATATTATGGTAATCATGGTAATTTAATCATGATGAGTAAATTTAATACAAAAATGTCACATAAATTTGAATATCACTAAGTGGTGATATATACCCATTACCATGCAGAGATCAACTACCCGTACATTGTACTACGAAATTCTACCGAGTTTTTTTTCAGGTGATATGTGCAAATGTGAGCCCACAATCATACCATATAAAATGATATCATGGAAAACACAAATTCAAACCATTTCAGGTCCATGCATGATTCCAAAACTACATGAGAACATGTTGCATCTCATGACCAAATATATAATATAATATTTGACATACACGTACTAGTCAGAAACACCAATTTTATCTTTAATGTGTCAGAGATCTCAGGAACATGTACAGAAACAGAATCTCCATAACGCCAGTCAGTGCCACCAAATCAAAGATGCTCTGCAGATCGTGATGAACAGCAGTCATTATCACACAAGCACATGTATGATTGGAGTCCAGAAATTTACCCACATATTGGCAACAAGTACAGAAAAGTCAACACATTCATTAGATGCTATTAGACTCTACTGCATGTATTGTACTAGTAGTGTACTGAATAAAAAATATAAAAGTCCCACGTCCACACGAAAGCTATTTGACATGAAAACTTAACTGAACAAAAACATGTCCATATTTTTGTTCAGTTCAAATATATTAACTAAGACAACTAGACAACCACAATTTGAGTTACATGTTTGCCGAAAATCCATGTGATATCATCGCAATGTCTCATTGGACAGAACGTGGAATGTTAGTTCTTTCAGTGTCACTGGTCAGAAAATAACCCTTTTATGGTATCACTGATGAGTGCAGGTACGATCAAGATGGTACGAAAGTCTGGTGAATCTGTCAATATGACGATGCTCCCATCAATGTAACTCTTATAGTGCAACAAGAAATTGTTAATGGGACCACCGTCAAATTATAACATGTGGCTTTTGCAATGATAAAATTCTTTGTACCATGTGAATTTTTGAAACCTAATTAATATGTGGTTCATACAGAAATACACTGAACATAACTGAATATACACATCGAAAAAAAAAAAAACTTTTGAAAAGTTTTGTTCTATAACATAACAACATGAAGAAAACAAAGTGATAAACTAAAATTTAATTTAAAAAATATAATAAGCAAGTTGACCTGGCCAAATGAACATGCTAAATAAAATCCCATACATTTATCTTTGTGTACAAATCATGAAACTCAATGTAAAGTCAACCACACATTAATTGAGGCAAAATATCACATGTACAGTTCAAACCTTAAATATACAGCAATCTACAGAGAATCAATCATTGGATTCTCACCAGGCCATTTTCATAGCAAGTGTCGTCATTGCCAAACTGCCATAAGCCAAAGTCAGATATTTACAACTCACCCTTCATATGTATGTTAGCCAAAATTACATGCTAACATCTCTATTCATGTGAGAAAGAAAATGAAATTTCATCAAATCATGATATGAAATTCGGAGAAAGTATTAAAAGAATTCTTAGGTTAGTGTTAATCATATTAATTAGTACAATTAGAATACATATGTAGCAATGAAATCTGCAGATTTAAACTCGTAATTTTAATAATTAATAAGAGAAATTCAATGTTAGAGGAACTCATTTACACAGTTTGGATGACATCAATTGCGTATTGTTTTCGAAAGCAATTGCATGAAAAAGACTGCGAAAGGAAAATTGAAACACAGATATGTAATAATATAATAAATTTGAAATTAAATTGGAGATTCAATTTCAATGTACATGTAGCTGTGCACAAAGTATCCACTGTACACAAAACCATACCAGAACTAACAATTTCTTTGATTTATGTATTAAAAAGGAAATATTATCTGTACATACATCAGACATGTAATAACATAACTTGTATTAAAGCAGTTAAGTACAGACACGCACATAAAAAAAACACAAATCAAACAGAAAGCTAAAAAAAGTTATTCAAGAGAGCTGATAAAACAAAAGTGGTTTTAAAATTCACATTAGTCACCCAGTTAACGGTACATATGCCTAGTAAAAACCACAAATACTACGAAACTGTCAAGGTCACCGAGCAAATATGGCTATCACATTGTACTAATAGTTATGACATTTTCCATGAATATGTCCCATTTACTTTATCAATTTTTATGGGCAGACATTACATTGTACTGAACACATCTGCCATGAAAACTACTCTCCTGAGTGTTATCATGATAATGTGCAGTGATATTCAGCCGAGGATATTTGGCAACTCATAAATGAAATATTTCCCAACATCAAGGGAACCACAAAAAGCTGTAGAATTATGACTATTGCCTTTGTTGTCCAAACATGTAACACGACCCTGCCAACAAATCTGCATTCATAGTGTGTTTAGTCAAAGCAATAATCCTGAATCGCATGCAAGCGACACATTCATTCTGCTCCAGTCAAATACATGTACTGTACTCAAGTTTTTTGGTCTCTTGCCCCGAACAACTAACGGTCTCTTGCCCTGAACAACTTATTAATTACAGCCCTGACATGTGCATGACTGGACAAGTGTATGAAGCAATTATCACTCTGAGCCTGGTCGGCAGACCGAGCCGATATCGCCAGCACACGGCGCCTACCTTGTTTGTGGCGGAGCTGGTTTTTGTGGGGGTAATTTTCTTGGGCTCTGGTGCGGCACTCTGAGCGGTGGATGACCGTTTGGTCGGGGCCCGACATGCCTTCACCCCTGGGCCACCCTCTGGGGAAGAATCAAAACCATGGTAATATTCTGCCAACAATCAGTTGATACATGATAATCAGTATGTACATGTATACATTTAGTATAAAACACACCTTGATCCCCCCAAATACTTGCATCAAGCCCATGTTCAATTTTCCAATACAAAATTTTATTAAACCCTTATTGCTCACTAGCATTACATACTAGTAACCTAGTAATGACATTTCAGTTAAGTATAAATATGTACTTCATGTACTGAAACATGATTTTTTTAAATATAATATATCTACAGAGTATTTATGATACCATGGATACATTTACATACCCATTAATGATAATTACACCTCACAGGCTGATGGTCATAAACGGCAAAACATTACAGTTAATAGCCGCCAACAATGTTTTTGTATGTGCCCAGGTCATACAAGTTTTTGTTTTCTAATATTCACATGACTATAGATGGAGCATTTGCATGGTCAGGGGGACCAATTTGTAAATTGTCAAAAAAAAACTTGCATATTACTCTGCTAAGGATTCTTTTTTTTTGCTACATTACAAGTATATTGAATGTGTGATATAACATGACAGTGAACACCATGAGCTCACAAATGATTCAGTGTCATTTCACACAAAAAATGTTGTGTGCTGTGGTGAAACAGTCAACTGACATTGAGTAACAATTAGCACGAGGTTAATGATATTTTATGACGTAGAAGGCAATTAGACAAAGCAAATGAAAAAAGCACTGACCAGGATTTTTGTCGTGGAAGTAGTTGTAATACTGTGACACGTATGTGACAATACACAGCTTGTCAGGGACTGCCATGGCAACCATATCCTCAGGGTCCAGGAGCGCTGGGATATTGAGACTTTCCTGGGCCACGTCAAACGCCTGGTCAAATTTCAACAGAATCAATCAAGCAAATTAAAACAAAAGATGCACATGTAATATATAGTAGATGGTTTAGTATTCATCTACATGTATTTAACGACATTGTATTTACAGGTTCTAGTCAAACATATGTAAGTAAATGTACATGCACTATACCACAATTATCATGAATATATTTTGTTGGTATAATGTGCATGTATATTTGCACATACTCAATAAGAACAATAACACTTCACAATTTAAATTTCCCTGTATACATCTGTTGTACATACCAGTTTATTGTTCTCATAGACATTTTCCTTGGACAAAGAATCATAGTCTCTGAAAAAGGATATGATCAATAATTGAATTGAAACAGTGTAAAAATAAAGACCACACTTCATCAGTTCATTCTTTAAAGAGAATAATCATTATTTTAAAAGCAGAGTATGGATGTGCTTGTAATTCCCCCATGTTGTTGTGCATGACATGAATACATATGTCATCAGAAATACATAACAAGATTATCATGTATACATGTAGGTATATAATCGAACAAACAATTCAGGAGAACATACCAAAAATCATTAGGCCATTTAGTAAACAGAATCAATTACACATATATTTCAAGAACACAAGCTTAGATGGATACATGTATATAAAATGTTTAATAAGTTGTGTTTTGTACATGTACTTGTGGGGGTAATTTTTAGATGTACCACACCTGAAACTTGTGAACAGGTACATGTACTGGAAGTTTTACTAGTATACTAGTACTAGAGGTACAATTACTAGAGGTACAACATGTACAATGACATTGTCTGCCAGGTTACCACCCAAGGTGTCACCTGAGAGCTGCCTCGAGCGCAGACGAGTGCAAACATACTGGAAAAAAGTGCTACATTTTGATGTGACCATCATAAAACATAATTGAAAGCGTAGAGCCATATATCAGGGATGCTTGTCCATGCTCTGTGGCTATAAAGTTGACCATGTAAACTGACCGTCCACCTATTACTTTCCCTGTATTTCCTTTACAAAGCACTCAAGTATTGAATTGATGTATGAAAATCTCCACTGGCGATGTTGCCTGGAGTTCATGACTCGTCAACCGACACGACCAATTACAAGATGTCCAGCTATGTTATGAAGAACCCATAAAAGGTCCCAGCTATTTCTTGGAATGGGCCAGAACAAAGCCGATCACTTATTTGTTGCTGGGGGTCCCTGGCTACAATGTGAATGTACATGTACGGTCAGATTCTAACATTGTGTGTCACTCTGGACAGCGTTTTGTGTGCAAACAATTGGGAGTTTGCTGTTCAGGCTACATCAGTTTGCAGTTCTGATGAACCAATTTATGCCAATGTTTGAACGGCACTGTACTTTTACCCAATTTGTATACAATTCAGCGAATTCAACAATGATGCTCAATAAAACTGATGCAGCTGTTCTCATGTGTTAAATGTACATGTGGTTCAAGAACTTTAGGCCTGACGAGCTACTAGTACCCTGTAATTTGTTCACAAAATGTCAGAGCAAAATTATTACAAAAAAGTTCTCGAGTACCACCAGAATATAATATATACATGTATGTACCAGTTCTGTACCACTTTGGGTTCATTTTTATGACTCGGTCACAATTCCATTTACATGATTTAGAGCTTGTGCATTTTTGTTCCCCCGGCTCCCCCGGGTAACATAAAGTCAGCTCTATAGTGAGTCAGTGTTGTCATGTTTACTTACATGAGGTCAGGCCATTAGCGGTTTAGTGTTGCCATGGATATTTACATGAGGTCAGGCCAGTAGCGGTTTAGTGTTGCCATGGTTACTTACATGAGGTGAGGCCAGTAGCGGTTTAGTGTTGCCATGATTACATGTAAACATGAGGTCAGGCTAGTAGCGGTTTAGTGTTGTCATGGTAACTTACATGAGATCAGGCCAGTAGCGGTTTAGTGTTGCCATGGTTACTTACATGAGGTCAGGCCGGTAGCGGTTTAGTGTTGTCATGGTAACTTACATGAGATCAGGCCAGTAGCGGTTTAGTGTTGCCATGGTTACTTGTAAACATGAGGTCAGGCCAGTAGCAGTTTAGTGTTGCCATGGTTACTTACATGAGGTCAGGCCAGTAGCGGTTTAGTGTTGCCATGGTTACTTACATGAGGTCAGGCCAGTAGCGGTTTAGTGTTGTCATGGTTACTTACATGAGGTCAGGCCAGTAGCGGTTTAGTGTTGCCATGGTTACTTACATGAGGTCAGGCCAGTAGCGGTTTAGTGTTGCCATGATTACATGTAAACATGAGGTCAGGCTAGTAGCGGTTTAGTGTTGTCATGATAACTTACATGAGATCAGGCCAGTAGCGGTTTAGTGTTGCCATGGTTACTTACATGAGGTCAGGCCGGTAGCGGTTTAGTGTTGTCATGGTAACTTACATGAGATCAGGCCAGTAGCGGTTTAGTGTTGCCATGGTTACTTGTAAACATGAGGTCAGGCCAGTAGCAGTTTAGTGTTGCCATGGTTACTTACATGAGGTCAGGCCAGTAGCGGTTTAGTGTTGCCATGGTTACTTACATGAGGTCAGGCCAGTAGCGGTTTAGTGTTGCCATGGTTACTTACATGAGGTCAGGTCGGTAGCGGTTTAGTGTTGTCATGGTTACTTACATGAGGTCAGGCCAGTAGCGGTTTAGTGTTGCCATGGTTACTTACATGAGGTCAGGCCAGTAGCGGATTAGTGTTGCCATGGTTACTTACATGAGGTCAGGTCGGTAGCGGTTTAGTGTTGTCATGGTTACTTACATGAGGTCAGGCCAGTAGCGGTTTAGTGTTGTCATGGTTACTTACATGAGGTCAGGCCAGTAGCAGTTTAGTGTTGCCATGGTTACTTACATGAGGTCAGGCCAGTAGCGGTTTAGTGTTGCCATGGTTACTTACATGAGGTCAGGCCAGTAGCGGTTTAGTGTTGCCATGGTTACTTACATGAGGTCAGGCCAGTAGCGGTTTAGTGTTGTCATGGTTACTTACATGAGGCCAGGCCAGGAAGGGTTTAGTGTTGCCATGGTTATATTACCGGTCCGGACCATATAGCAAAAGCGTATTTCTGCAGAAATACCATTTTCCGTATTCCTGCAGAAATACGAAATATTGTATTCAAAATATAGAAATACATGAAACTGTATTCCTCTTGTCTGTACAAAATACACAATGTCGTATTTGTAAACACTGGAACCTGTGAATTCTTTTAACTTCATTACACATTGTCCAAACTTGGAAGATATCAAACTTGACAATTTAGGTGGAATATCACTCCAAGAACCTCTCTTTTAATCCGTATCAATCTCTATCCAGCAATTCATGTTGAAAAGTGGTTAAAAGAGCTTTTCAAAATGAATGTTGGATACGGATTGATACGGATTGAAAGAGAGGTTCTTCAAGTAATATTACACCTAAATTGCCAAGTAGGATAGGTTGCTAGTGTTGACAATGTGTAAGGAAGCTAAAAAAAATTACAGGTTTCAGAGTTTACAAATACGATATTGTGTATTTTATATGGACAACAGGAATACAGTTTCATGTATTTCTATATTTTGAATACAATATTTCGTATTCCTGCAGGAATACGGATATTCCTGCAGGAATACGGAAAATGGTATTTCTGCAGAAATACACTTTTGCTATATGGTCCGGACTGATTACATGAGGTCAGGCCGGTAATGGTTTAGTGTTGTCATGGTTACATAATGAGGTCAGGCCAGTAGCAGTTTAGTGTTGCCATGGTTACTTACATGAGGTCAGGCCGGTAGTGGTTTAGTGTGCCATGGTTACTTACATGAGGTCAGGCCGGTAATGGTTTAGTGTTGTCATGGTTACATAATGAGGTCAGGCCAGTAGCGGTTTAGTGTTGCCATGGTTACTTACATGAGATCAGGCCGGTAATGGTTTAGTGTTGTCATGGTTACATAATGAGGTCAGGCCGGTAGTGGTTTAGTGTTGCCATGGTTACATGAGGTCAGGCCGGTAGTGGTTTAGTGTTGCCATGGTTACTTACATGAGATCAGGCTGGTAGTGGTTTAGTGTTGTCATGGCTACATAATGAGGTCAGGCCAGTAGCGGTTTAGTGTTGCCATGTTACTTACATGAGGTCAGGCCGGTAATGGTTTAGTGTTGTCATGGTTACATAATGAGGTCAGGCCGGTAGTGGTTTAGTGTTGTCATGGTTACATAATGAGGTCAGGCCGGTAGTGGTTTAGTGTTGCCATGTTACTTACATGAGGTCAGGCCGGTAATGGTTTAGTGTTGTCATGGTTACATAATGAGGTCAGGCCGGTAATGGTTTAGTGTTGTCATGGTTACATAATGAGGTCAGGCCGGTAGTGGTTTAGTGTTGCCATGTTACTTACATGAGGTCAGGCCGGTAATGGTTTAGTGTTGTCATGGTTACATAATGAGGTCAGGCTGGTAGTGGTTTAGTGTTGTCATGGCTACATAATGAGGTCAGGCCAGAAGCGGTTTAGTGTTGCCATGGTTACTTACATGAGGTCAGGCCGGTAGCGGTGTATGATGGCACAGAAGGCTAGCCCACTCTTCCAAGAAGACGTCATGTTTGTGACCTCCACGTCGCGGTAGCCCTCACACTGACGCTTACACCACAGCTGTAGGCTGCGAATCTTGGCAGCCATCCTCAGCTCTCACAGATTCCCCAGCAGCCAGGAGTGGATATCGTGCCTCTTCTGGAACATGCAGATAGCATCACCATGACAGTGTAATACATGTAGCATCCATATATTGTACAGACATGGACATGATGAATGAAGTGATATACTAGTACTATATACCCACGCACGATCACATGTACATGTATGATGGATGCCTACCAGTATGCGCCATTCACGAGATGGATAATCATGATAATTTATATGCTGTTTATCAGTTCTGATATTTCCTAGTATCTGATTTATCTGATCGATACATACATGTATATTGATTAACATTGATATTTTCAACAACATATTAATATTCACATGAATTCATGTGTCATAGTACCATGATATTATGGTAAAATTGCATAAAAAAGCCATATGGAAATGTGGCACCATGTACATATGTACATACCTGTACATGTGCTGATAGCTATAATCATGATATGTATTCCAGTGATAATATATATGTATTTCAGTTGTACTTCAAGCTCAATGATGCAAATGTCTATTTAGATGAATATTTTGTTGCTTTCTACTATGTCAAAATGACATATATGATGGATTGCGAGATTCAGAATGATATGGAAGGAAACACACAAGAAGTACATTAATGTACAGGATTCAATAGCTAAGTACAGGTATCACGAAATCTACATGACGTTTTTCTTCAAGCAAACCCTCAAAATAGACAACTGTAAACATACATGTGATAAATATCATGGCATGAAGTTATGAAATCCCCATGCTTTACAAGCAAACACTTATTCTGAACAGAGATGTACAAATGCTAATTTACAATCAATCAAACATTGATTTCGCTAACCATGCTGACGCGGTGGTGATAAATGGCATTGCACAGTTGTACAGCTTATCACATTTTACCAACTGTCCACACGTCAAAGAACAGAGTTCAGATTTGTAATTCAGTAATTAGTAATGATAAACATGATAAAGAGACGAGATAATCAATATAGACCTGGTATCTTCACTCCATCGTTTCCTTTCTGTCGGTGGCCACACTTGACATTAGAACAAATTGAACATCGATATTTGACGGCACCATCTGTAACTTGAGCACGCTGTGATGGTCAGAGGCCTCGGCCTGTGCTACACTACCTTACATGTACATGTACAGTTCCTGCTCGTGGTGTGTGTATAAATCATACAAAAACCTGCCCAGATACATGTAAACATGGTGAATGTCCACATAAAACATCATCTGTTTAATGGTACATACAAAAGTCTATGTACAAAAGAATACACTGTAATCCGTTAATACTTAACTTGTATATCTTCTGCAGGTAAATTTTCCAGGAGACTGGCATCCACATGTGAGTATCTTACAGTACCAGATAGTATGACAGTATAGTTAGACAATGAAGCTGATATCCACACATCTCATCTCAGTATAACCAGTCAGATCTATACATGTCATGTAGTTGATGTGCTCATATATCCAGGCCTGAAAATATTTCAACCAGACCATCTTCTGAATAGCTGAGGTCCAGGAATTTACATGTATCAGTTACTAAAACAGCTCAAATATATCAGTCTACAAAACTTGGAGATGACAAGTGTGGTATAGACCAGAGGAATACTTGCAGTGAAAACTCCAAAACTCATGTACACATTGAGCCATCAACATCTACATACATAAATGTAGTGTGATATCATCATCTTATCAAGAAATGATCATCATACCAGACATCTTTTTTTATGAATGTACATGTGCATACATATTTCAGCAGGATGGAATTCCAGCATCATATAAATTCCAACTGACTGTGTCAAGTGCCGGAACTTGTGATCGTTATGTACACAACTTCATCATGTTCATCTCAATCTATATTCCATACAGGAGACATGTACAAGAGTATCGCAATCAACATGCTGATAGTTATAGTGACTCTGTGAGTAGTGACCTAGAAATGTCAGCAGTAACCAACTGGAGATCACATGTAAAAAATACATGTACAACGTATCCTGGATAATCAAGAACATATACAGTCAGCTAAAGTGCAGAATAATCATACATTGTACTGTATCCTGGATAGTCAATAATAAATACAAAGCTCTATACTAACCATGCAGTATATTTGGCATGATTAGGAATGTACTCATCAACAAACTAATACCATCCAACACAATCTACGCGTGTATGTACAATATACAAGTACATTAAATATAGTGACAAAGATTGTGAATATGAATAAACTTACCTAAAATATTTATAACACAAATGTTTTCATAATATCCATATGCGGTATCATACACTATGCCATCAGTTGATGAAGTTGTCAAGAATAAACCGATTAAGTTGTATCCTGTCTGTCTCCAGTCAAATATTGTTCAGTATAAATACATGTAAGGCAGGTTGTTCAACTGTTATCAGTCTTGATCTGATACAGGTAGATGTAGTAGCTATCTCGCAGTGTGACAAGGTATCCCAGTAATACTGTGGGTTTGATAAGGATGCTGGTCCACTGTGTCCGTCTGTCCTTTGGTTTGTCCGTCCGTGCATGTGTGTGTGCGAGTGTGGGAACCAGCGTGAGTTGTGTCACTGAGAGACGTCAATGGCCAAGTCCCCGAGCAAGCACTGTCACGCGGCACCCCCCAGCAGACACACAGCCGTAGGTGTTTTCTGGGCCTCAAATACCAGCCATAGGCTTCTAATGTAACCACTAAGTTTTTGAGACAACTGGTAAATCCAGCGCGCTGTGATAAACAAATATTCGCAAAGCACAGTGAATCATAACACGACCCAAGTGGGTGGGTTGTTCGGGCGGTTAGACTGACAGTGGTACAGATGAGCCATGGACATGTGGTAATTATGTGAATAATGCTTCATGAAGTGCCTTTTTCACGTAACATGTATTTGGCCAGAAGCTTTTCATGAAGCAGCAATCTACATATTTCCTGAAATGGTGACTCAGCCCAGCAAGTGGACATGTATACTCTAGAAATGTTACATTATTCATTGTCCAAAATTCTTTTGTTCACCAACACAGCCCGACAACAAGTGCTGTACGTTGACAAGTTCCGCTCAATTCAAGAGCTGTCAAACCATCTTTGATGATGATAAAGTGTGAATGAACTATAAATATTTTCATACATGGGTATCAAATTCGGCCACAACTAGCCCACACCTCCTTGCCACCAGCGAAGCCGTGGTCAAGTACCGCGACGTAATTAAAGGCCGCAGTGACACTCGTCAAGTGATCGGCTTTATTATGCATGATTGCTGAACACATCGTCTAATTATCTTGGCAACGGTATCCTGTCAAACCATCCAAAGGTCACAAAATCACTGATTAAATTCCGAGAGACCTGTCTACAATTTTCCAAGCACCCACTTGTCATCTACTGTGAACTGAACATTCAGTCAGCAACTTACACATACATGTCCTAGTAAAGGCCTAGTACTGCGTGTTATCCTACAGCGGATTCCAGAGATACATTTACATGCACAATTGCATGGACTACATTTATGGTCATACTACACCTATAATTACACAGTGTTTTTTACAGAGTGTTTCTCTTTCATGCACACATACTTCCTGAATGACAGAAGCCAAACACGGGTGCTGTATAAAGGGGGCCACAAAGGGGACAGTGCTTTGGTGCCCAAGAAAATTACTACCAGTAAGACATGCACTACTGCAGCCAACTGAAGATGTACAATTTGTTTTCAGCTTATAGGCAATAATTTTATATTCAAGTGGGACTTGGCAACTGGTGTTTATATGTTTCACAAGGCTTGCCTACAGGGTCTTGCATAACAGTGTTTTATGTGTATTTCTTGGTGATAATTTTTCCAATCAAGTACATGTTCTGGACTCGAGAGAGTTGAAATTTGCATACATGTAATTACATGTACAATGGGTCATTCTGATATGTACTACTAATATACAGGAACAAACAAAGGACATTATATCTTACAACATTACAATGTGGATGATCTACAAAAAGACGAAAATCTCAAAGGGCATAGAAATGTCACACAATATTATTTCAGTACATCTTATTTGCATTTTATAATATTTCAGCACATCTATATAACATGTGAAATCACACTTTCACTGAACATCATGTTCAACATTGTTTAAAGCGGCATCTAGACAAACAAAGGCACCGTAATGCCACAATTGGTTTTGTTTCAATGCATCAATTACTGGGACAATTCTCCCAGGACAATGCCACTGTATATGTATCCAATTAAGTGGCCACACCCTCTGGCTACCAGTATCAGTCCAGGTAGCCCAGGTACATAACAGGTCAAGCATGCATGGGGACAGGACTACTGTACACACATACACTATAGCGGGCAAGCAGGACAATATAATGCACATTCATTCATACCTAGGCATGAAAAAATACCTTTTCAATGCTTCCAGAATACTGACATGTCAACTGAAACTTTTTGTTCTTTCACTATGAATTCTTCTAAAAATACTTTCCCACATACCGGGTATTCTCTAAAAGTGTCATAGATCATTAACTTTAAACTGACAAATATAAATCACTGTTTCAGTATTTTTTCTCTGTCTGATCTTTGGTTATGAAAAAATTAATAATCCACTTAATCATGTTAAGTGAAGCATTGAGCCAACGCCCAGGGAAGTGTCATATATTCTGACAGGACAGACAGCTGACTGCAAGAAAAAACACAATTTTATTGAAATTCCAGATCTGACACTTGGGACTGATGGTCTTTCAAAACTCATCTAAACCGAATCCTACACTACGCCCCAGTTAATCTATTCAACATGTGTGTGTACAGTACACAAGATTATATGCATACTGGAGTGTGATACTGGTTCATCTCAGCACAAGTGTCACCAATACTGGGCTGACCCTTTAGGCGAGGCTTACTAGTAGATGATGTCACACACGAGTGCTGAGATAAACCAGTATCGTACGCCGAACAATGCTGTACATTTGCTGTATGCATTTACTTGCACAATTGCGTAAAAAGTGTTAAAACTGTTCAAAACATAGGAAATGTCCAGGAAATCCACACATTTCATCCCAAAACGCAAGCCATTTTAGTGTCGGTGTTTACATGGCCTAAGTTACGTAGCTGTGATGATGTTTTCTATTTGAGGTTAACTAACTTTCTTGACAACCTCAGAGTGCAATGCACCTTTATTTCAGAAATCAGAACTGTACATGTACTCAGCATGGGAGACAGGTCATAGAGTGCATGAAGTGCAGGTACAAGATGTGTAGGTATACATACCGGTACTTCTGAATATTCTCAATACTTCTCAATATATACATATTTCTACATAACAAATCAGAAAACGATAATCGCTCGGGTTACATGTATGGCCCATGTCAGAATAATGGCTCACCTCCATTCTACAACTAGACGTCAAGGCAAAAAGGCCTTGGAGACATTTCAGGGTGAAGCATGGAAAAAACAGAATGCTGACTCAGGAAAAACATGACAAAGCTCCCAATGAGATCGATAAAACATTTATAGATTCAATTACATGTATATGAAGGACAAACTTGATACCCCTATCTGCCTAATGTCTGTTTTGCTCTAGGTCGCATCGTTTGCGAGATATTGCCGAAAATGAAAAATGTCGACTCGGTGAAAATGTTTCAGGTCAAGGTCAAAGTTCATCCCTAATGCCCCTTAGATATGTAACAAATCAGAATACGGTAATCGCTCGGGTTATGGCCCATGTCAGAATAACAGCTCACCCCCATGCTACAACTAGACGTCAAGGCCTAAAAGCCTAAAGGCATTTCAGGGTGAAGCATGAAAAAAATTAGGCCAAGGGCCGAAGATAGGTTACCGGACAATGTTTAATATTTTAGATGTTAGCCAGGTCACTGGTTGAATTCAAGGTCAAGAGAATATTCAGCATATATAACATTAAGCATATATCATGTCCACAGTTGATTGCTAAGCTGTAAATTCAATAATCAGAGAGATATTAGCAATTTTGTGCTGTGGCCTTGAAAATGAAGGGGCAAAGGTCAAATTCAAGATCATCAAAATATTCAATGTATATCATTTTGTATATCATGTCCACAATTGATTCCCAAGCCATACAGTCAATAGAGGAGCTAGATATGAGCCAGTTTGTCCTTGGACCTTGAAAATGAGGTCAGAGGTCAAATTCAAGGTCACGAGAATATTCAGCATATATCATTTCCTATATGTCCACAATTGATTCCTAAGCTGTAAAATCGATAATAAGTGAGATATTAGCCATTTTGTCTTGTGACCTTGAAAATGAGGTCAAAGGTCAAATTCAAGGTCATGACAATAATCTGCATATATCATTTCCTATATGTTCATAATTGATTGCTAAGCTGTAAAGTCGATAACAAGCGAGATATTAGCCATTTTGTCCTGTGACCTTGAAAATGAGTTCGAAGGTCAAATTCAAGGTCATCAGAATATTCAGCATATATCATTTCCTATATGTCCACAATTGATTCCTAAGCTGTCGAGTCGATAATAAGCGAGATATAAGCCATTTTGTGCTCTGACCTTGAAACTGAGGTCAGAGGTCAAATTCAAGGTCACGAGAATATTCAGCATATATTATTTCCTATATGTCCACAATTGATTCCTAAGCTGTAGAGTTGATAATAAGCGAGATATAAGCCATTTTGTGCTCTGACCTTGAAACTGAGGTCAGAGGTCAAATTCAAGGTCACGAGAATATTCAGCATATATCATTTCCTATATGTCCACAATTGATTCCTAGTCTCTAATCTCAATATCAAGTGAGATATTAGGCATAATGTGTCACATTATAAAGCATACGAGAATTTAACATGGGAAAGTCCCATTTGGGCCGAGTTTGGGCCAAAATGGCCCACTTCGAGCGATTTAAGGGCAACAAAATTTATAGACATCATAGAAGTACATATGAGGAGTCTTATGTATCAAAAAGAAAAAAAGTTACTGAACAGATTTTGAGAAAATGGCCGCCAAAGTCCAAAAGCAGGCCTTTTTCGTCGAAAACGGCCGCCATTTTGAAGAAAAAGCGAAAATCAAAAAACTAAAAAATTTCCCAAATTTTAATTGTAAATTTGCCGTTTATTGTTATTACTCACCTCTAAACTACTACATGCTCCTTTTCGATCCTTTGGATCGTTCTGGATAGAAATTCGCGTACTGAAAGCAAGGCACGATCGTCTGCCTGCATGACTCGAGCGCTCCTTTTGCCGCCAAAACCGCCGCGCATATGCGCGCGCAGCTGCGCAGAAGCTTCACTTTTCTGTCCAAAAAACGACAAAAGGAAGCCCCTAGCACACAACTGGCGGGGATGGATGGGAGGGCCTTTACTGTAGTAGTTTAGAGGTGAGTAATAACAATAAACGGCAAATTTACAATTAAAATTTGGGAAGTTTATTTTATACATCACCAATCTAAACTACTACATGCTCCTTAGAATCAAAGGATAGGCGGTGGAGCAGTAGTGCTAGAGAGTCATGAAAACAGACGATAGTCTTGATTTCAAGCGAATCGCTAAAATGCTACATTTTCGATATATCTTTAGTAATATAACTAGACATCAAGGCCTGAAGATGCCTTGGGGCATTTCGTGTGAGTTCTATTCCTAGCTAACATATACCTAAGAGACCGTGTCTAGAACCATGATGACTCTGAAACTGTCCGTGGTCAAAGTTTAAGTGACATACCCCACCCTAAGGCATCTTTGCGTTTCGCTCTACGACGCACCGTTTCCGAGATACGGCAAACAGGAAGTGCTGAGTCGGTGAAAAAAAATTCGACACCAGAAGTCGTCTCGACCCAAGATACCCTCTAGACTAGTTAGTCTAGTGCCAGGAGGCTGAAATTAAGCTCCGTTTCGCTGTACGACGCATCGTTTCCGACATACAACCAAACAGAAAGTGCCGAGTCGGTGAAAAAACAAATTTGACACCAGAAGACGTCTCAGCCCAAGATACCCCCTAGACTAGTTTGACTAGTGCCAGGAGGCCGAAATTGAGCTCCGTTTCGCTCTACGACGCACCGTTTCCGAGATACGGCCGAACAGGAAGTGCCGAGTCGGCAAAAAAAAATTCGACACCAGGGGTCGTTTCGACCCAAGATACCCTCTAGATTAGTTTGTCTAGTGCCAGCAGGCCGAAATTGAGCTCCGTTTCGCTCTACGACGCACCGTTTCCGAGATACGGCCGAACAGGAAGTTCTGAGTCGGCGAAAAAAAATTGACACCAGGTGTCGTCTCGACCCAAAATACCCACTAGACTAGTTTGTCTAGTGCCAGAAGGCCGGAATTGAGCTCCGTTTCGCTCTACGACGCACCGTTTCCGAGATACGGCCCAACAGGAAGTGCCGAGTCGGCGAAAATAAATTCGACACCAGGGGTCGTCTCGACCCAAAATACCCACTAGACTAGTTTGTCTAGTGCCAGAAGGCCGGAATTGAGCTCCGTTTCGCTCTACCACGCACCCTTTCCGAGATACGGCCCAACAGGAAGTGCCGAGTCGGCGAAAATAAATTCGACACCAGGGGTCGTCTCGACCCAAAATACCCCCTAGACTTGTTTGTCTAGTACCAGAAGGCCGAAATTGAGCTCCGTTTCGCTCTACGACGCACCGTTTCCGAGATACGGCCAAACAGGAAGTTCCGAGTCGGCGAAAAAAAAATTGACACCAGGTGTCGTCTCGACCCAAAATACCCACTAGACTAGTTTGTCTAGTGCCAGAAGGCCGGAATTGAGCTCCGTTTCGCTCTACGACGCACCGTCTCCGAGATACGGTCGAACAGGAAGTGCCGAGTCGGCGTAAATAAATTCGACACCAGGGGTCGTCTCGACCCATAATACCCACTAGACTAGTTTGTCTAGTGCCAGAAGTCCGGAATTGAGCTCCGTTTCGCTCTACGACGCACCGTTTCCGAGATACGGTCGAACAGGAAGTGCCGAGTCGGCGAAAAAATAAATTCGACACCAGGGGTCGTCTCGACCGAAAATACCCCCTAGACTAGTTGTCTAATGCCAGGAGGCCGAAATTGAGCTCCGTTTTGCTCTACGACGCACCGTTTCCGAGATACGGTCGAACAGGAAGTGCCGAGTCGGCGAAAAAATAAATTCGACACCAGGGGTCGTCTCGACCCAAAATACCCCCTAGACTAGTTTGACTAGTGCCAGGAGGCCGAAATTGAGCTCCGTTTCGCTCTACGACGCACCGTTTCCGAGATACGGCCGAACAGGAAGTGCCGACTCGGCAAAAAAAAATTCGACACCAGGGGTCGTTACGACCCAAGATACCCCCTAGACTAGTTTGTCTAGTGCCAGGAGGCCGAAATTGAGCTCCGTTTTGCTCTACGACGCACCGTTTCCGAGATATGCATGAAAGCCTCAAGGATGAATCAGCAAAAATTCTTCCGAGCTCTAGGTCAGAGGTCGTTCGACGGATTGATCCCAAAATCAATAGGGTTCTTCCCTGGTGGTATATGAACTCCCATGCATAGAATACTTGCCATTGCATGAATACTTTTTGAGTTATCGATCAGAAACCAAGTCTCAAAATAAACCTTGATTTCATCCTCACGGACCTCACGGACCCCGGAGCCGCCTCCAAAACAATAGGGGTCTTCCATGTAATATTTCTGACCAGTGGTGTAAATTTGGACAAGATCCATTCAGGCGTTCCCGAGTTATTGATCGGAAACCAAAACGGCGGAAAGTAAAAAAAAAAGAAGAAAAAGAAAAAAAAAAAAAAAAAAACCCAGACAAAACCATAAGGGCATTTCGGGCCGAAATGCCCTAATAAAGATACTCACCTAGCGGTGCGATCGCTTGCCTCCGACATGCACGAATTTCTTCTTCACCCATCGGTGGAAAACGGAACTCTACTTGAGACCGTAACATAAAGAACTCAAACACAAACACAAAGTGTTGCTTATATACACGTGCACATTAAAACCAAGACTTTTCTGTCCAGCTGGTTCAAACAACAGTTTGCGCTACGACCAGCGGACCCAGTCTAAATCTGGACGACTGGTCCTGAAGTTCGGCAGCATTGGACAGATAGAACCCGATGAATGTCGTAGAATTAGTCCACATTCCAGCCCTCACGATATATTCCAACGGAATATTCGACCTGGCCGCCAAAGACATCGAGATGTGTCGGATTTGGTGGGACGATATTTTGTAAGTGACTCGATCGTCAGCACCTGACTCCGCATAGACAGTCCTCACTACAACCTTCACCCATCGGGATAGTGTAGCTGTGGAGATATCCGTAGCCCTATTAGGCTGATAGGAAATAAATAATCGCTTGCGATCTTTCCTGATCGATCTGGTACGATCGATGTAGATTTTCAGCGCTCTTACCGGGCACAATAGAGCGTCCGGCTCATTCCGTCCTACGTAACCGCCCAGTGACGGAATTACGATAGGGGAGAACGCTTTCCCGCCCTCAACTGCAGCACGTGTTTTAGGCATAAAATCACGTACTGGGTATAAGGAAACGGACCCATCCGCGCCAAATGCGACTCGCGATACGTCGATCGCCGCGACATCTGAGCGTCTTCGACCACTTGCTAGCATAACTAGCAGGAAGGTCTTAAGAGTTAACCTCTGCAAGGAAACTTCCTTGAGAGGCTCCCAAGGTGCTTTAGTAAGACAATATAGCACAAAAGCCATGTCCCAATCCGGTAGAGTAGGAACTCCGCGTGGCCTTTGCGTCCTAAAGGACGCCAAGAGATCAGCAAGGATACGATTATTAGTTAAATCGATCCCCCTAGCACGGAATACAGGGCCCAGCATGGACCTGTATCCCTCGATCGTAGTAGGCTTCAAATTAAGCCTATCAAAGAGATAGCAGAGAAAGTCTAGCACTGCATTCAGAGGGGCAGAGAGCGGATCAATGCGCCTTCCGTTACACCAACGTACGAATACTCTCCATTTAGCCTCATACGTTTTAGAGGAGGATCTCCTATTCTTTCTCGCGAGATGTACGGACACCTGCTGAGAAAATCCTGCCTCCTGGAAGGATCGCTCGATAGCCTCCACACGTGTAATTTGAGCACGTGGACGGAATCGTGAAATATATCCCGCCCCGGTTGCTTCAGCAAACTGTCCTCGATCGGGAGAACCCGTGGTACATCGATCAGGAGGGACAGTAGCAGGGGGAACCACGCCTGCATCGGCCAGCATGGCGCCACCAACAGAATCTCGCACTGAGACCTGGCTACTTTGTGCAGCACTTCTGTTAGGAACCGAGTTGGCGGGTACGCATACCCGAACATCCCGTCCCACGACTGAGACATCGCGTCCACAGCCAGTGCCTCGCTCTCTGGCAGCGGTGAGAAGTAGACCGGGAGCTTGTGATTCCGAGAGGTTGCGAACAGGTCTATGTTCGGTGTCCCGAACGCCTGACAAACGCGCCGAAACACCCCCGGATGCAGACTCCACTCCGTGCCTATGATCTTGTCCGGTCTCGACAGAGCGTCCGCTAGGACATTCCTGTGACCCGGCAGGTGCCTCGCCCTGATAAACAGACGGTACTTGAAGGCAAACCTGATCAGACACTCGGCCTCCAAACAAAGCTGACTCGACCGAGTTCCACCTTGTTTGTTTATGTGCGCCACTACTGTGCTGTTGTCTGTGAAGACCAACCACTTCGTCCCTGGGGGACTCTGAGGCCCCCAGATCTCGAACGCACGTCTCACCGCTCGCAGCTCTAGGACATTGATGTGCAACGCCCTCTCGCTCGTATTCCACACAGCAGAGAGTTCGTGCTCGTCCATATGAGCTCCCCAAGCCAATTCTGACGCATCGGTGAAGAAGGTCCGATCGGGCAGATACTCCGCCAGTGGCATCCCTCGGAAAAGATTCCGATGGTCCCGCCACCAATGCATTGCTTCCCGAGCACGATCGTCCACCGATACGACTTGGTCTAGTCGATCGGTGAGGATCCGCCATTGCAACGCTAGACACCATTGAATGGGTCTGAGGAAGCACCTGCCGAACGGCACCTGTTTCTCCATCGACGCCAACAGACCGATGATGGACAGAAACTGTCGAGCTGTGATCGACGACTGCGTCAGCGCGACCTCCATCGCCGCAATCGCCTTGAGAACTCTCTTCCGCGGAGGAAGAGCTACTCCTCGCTCTAGATCGTAATCTACCCCGACATACTCGAACCTCTGTGTCGGGGACAGATGAGACTTCGCCCAATTGGGGATCCAGCCGAGGCTGGTCGCCAACCTGAGGACGAACCCGGATTGCTCTATAGCCTGAGACGGGGAGTCGGCTATGATTAACCAATCGTCGATATAATGGTGGAATTGGATTCCAACCGATCGAAACCTGGCTGCCATCGTCCTTACGATACGGGTGAACACGTAAGGGGCGGTGGCTACTCCAAAAGGAAGTACCCTGAACTGATACACCGAACCTTCGAAGGCGAACTTGAGGTATCGCCGATCGGCTGGGTGTATTGGCACATGTAAGTACGCGTCCTTGACGTCGATACTGACTGCCCACTTCCCCTTGGACAGAGCTTTCTGGACGGAAAGCGCCGACTCCATCTTGAACCTGGGTATGATCAGGAATTTGTTGAGGTTTGACAGATCGAAAACGGGACGCCACCCGCCTGTCTTTTTCGGCACTAGGAAGATGAGAGAATAGAATCCTCTCTCGTCCTTGACCACCTCGATCGCACGTTTCTCTAGCAACTGCTGCACCTCGTGCTGCAGAAGCTGAAACTTTTCCCGATCGCCGGGCACAGGGAAGAACCACGCTTTGGGTCTGATCGGTGGTTTTCCAGCCTCCCATCTGAAGGTGAGACCGAACTTCACCCATGCCACGACTGAATTGTCTGACGACGCCAGATCGCTCCAGTTCTGGACGAACTGAGCCAGGCGTCCCCCGACTGGACCAGGTTGTGGAAGATCGAATTCCGACAGAACTGAACCTTCCACAGAGCCTACGTATTCCCGCAACGCGTCACTTCTTACCAGAAGCTTTCCCTTTGCCCTTGAAGCGTCCACCCCCTTTGCCTCCGCGCTTGCCATCCCCCTGGGGAGGGGGAGGCTGCGCCCCACGAAAGGGCGGCTGCGTAGAAGCGGGTGCATGTGGTGCCTGAGGTTGGGCAGGCTTCTGACCCTTGGTCTTCTTGCCTGTCCCAGACCCCGCCGACTTCCCAAGCAAAGCCTTGGCCATAGCCTCATCCCGGAGATGTTCCCGCATGACGGAAATATCCGATCGAGAGAGGTTGGCGTAGGTATAGCCTGAGAAAAGCGGCCTCCCACATAGCTCAGCGACGTCCGTAGCGGACACGTCAAGCAGACGGAGATCGGCATCACGCATGGTGAGATCCAATTGTGCGCCCAGGTGCGCACTGTCACGCTCAGCAGCATGGACCACTCCGGCCAGGACGCCGAGTGCTGCATGAATGTTGGCGCGACTCCCCTCCTCCAGATCCGCCTCGTACACAAACTCCTGAACCAAAGTGGTCAGGTGATCTGTCAACGAGAGCTGCCCCATCAATTGATGAGACAGCGTCTGCCAGTGAGAAAGGCGAGCCTTTTTCACATAAGCTGACCAGACCGTACCCTGCTTCCGGGAAAGCAGGTGAAGGTTAGGGTCTTCGACCGGGACGGAAGTCTGATGTCCACCCTCGGACTCTACAGTCCAATAGGTGTCGATCGACTCAGGTCGAACACGGCTAGTCGGGAATGTCGACTCCGTACGAGCCACATCCTTCTTAGCCGTAACTCCCTTGTTGATCTTGTCAAAGGACTTGACCAACGCGGGAGCCACAGGGAGCCGGATCGGCCGACGAACTGGCGCCGACGCGAACCTACCGGTTCCCCGTGAGGGCCCTGGAGCATCGATCGGCAAGTCCATACGCCTTGCGACCGGCTCCAAAGCCCACCGGAAGTTAGAACCCCCGGCCTGATCGGAAGTCTCATCCTCCGAGGAGGACGACTCCTGATCAGCTTCCACTCGACCCCCCCGATCGTTGGACCTCACAGGTCCGATCGAAGACCTCGACGACCCCAAGGGTACATCAAAGGACGGGCGAGGGAATGCCTGCTCAGCGATCGCGCCCGTCCGGCGACTTACATCCGCGTACACAGGACTTGAGTGGCCCTGAGGAACGACCCCAGCACCACCCGCCCGATCGTGCCCTGATCGAGGACCAGGAGCACGACCGCCAAGTGAAGACTCCCGATCGCACGAACGATCGAGAGCCTCACCCCCAAACAAAGGGAACTCTCCCCCCTCGAACCTCGAGACCGAGGACCCGAATGAGCCATCCAAGACGCTCCGCCGATCGAAGCCCGAAGCCTGAACGTCGCCCACCGAGAGGTCGGACGAAGCCTGAGCCACATCGAAAATCGATGTGGTCTCAGCACCACGGCGCTTAGAGGAAGCACGCTTCCTCTTCTTGGAAGGCCCCGGGGAAGAGACGACGGACCCCTCCACCTCGATCGGCCCCGACTGAGGGACGACGAAGGTGGAGTGCGGTTCCTTGGCTGCTTTCGCCTTGGCAAGAACTGAAACCTTCTTCTTAGAAGATTTCGACTTCTTGCCAGCAGGGGGAGCAAGCTCTCCCTGCGACGAAGGGGCAGCCGAAGAACCGGCCGGGACTCCCTGTCCAAGCAGGGAAGAGAGACCCGGCAGGAGGGGACCCTGAAGGGACGATAACGACTGTGCAAAGAAAGATTGCACAGCCGCGTTGACCATGTCCTGTGTTAGCCCCAGGGGCTGGCTAACACCGGACGCAATCTGTGCCGTCACAGGCGGAGTCTCCACCTCCATGGGCGACTGGCGGACTTGCGGAGCCGAAGCTTCCGCAAGCCTCAAAGCATCCCGACGAGCCAACGAGGCTTCGGAATACTTTGCAGTCGCCTGCACGAAGGAAGAGGGACGCCAGAAACGACACAGATCACACCTCAAATCCTCCATAGATACCAGGCCATGGTCTAAACAGTCGAAACACAAACTGTGTTTCTCCCCTCCTCGGAGGGTATTGACCAGACACTTCGGGCATGGACGTTCGTCCATGGCACCGGTACCAAGGGAGGATTGTGAAGTCATGATCACACAAGGGAACTAACCACACACAGTAACAGGGCGGGCAAAATACGCAAACCTGAGACCGCGCTGAAAAAGAACCCTCAGAGGACTACGAATATATAAACTACAGTATACGTATACACAATATATACAGTAGAAAATTAACGTAGAACTATTGATAGATGTAAACAACAAGTACACTATCAAGTACGACGGATGGACGATAATAGGGTGAACTGGCTATACCAATCGCTGACGATCTAGCAAGTAACAAACTATAGACCAATACTTATCCAAATAGACACAAAACGATGTCTATGAACGTGGCAGGTGAAATTCCGTAAGAATATATCGCAAAAGTCTAGTTTGCAGACTAAATTCTACGAATTCACCGGGAACCAAAATCCAAAGCTGCCAAGCAAAAATGGCGGTGGACAGAAAAGTGAAGCTTCTGCGCAGCTGCGCGCGCATATGCGCGGCGGTTTTGGCGGCAAAAGGAGCGCTCGAGTCATGCAGGCAGACGATCGTGCCTTGCTTTCAGTACGCGAATTTCTATCCAGAACGATCCAAAGGATCGAAAAGGAGCATGTAGTAGTTTAGATTGGTGATGTATAAAATAAACACCTCCTTCTTGAATTATTTTTAAGTATTTTTCTGCAAAATTTCAGAAAAATTCGCCCGTAAACAAAAAAGATAAAAATGTGGACGACGACGACAACGGACGACGGACGCAACGCCATGCCAATAGGTTATCGGACCATAGGTCCGGTAACCTAAAAACAGAATGCTGACTCAGGAAAAACATGACGAAACTCCCAATGAGATCTATAATACATTTATGCCATTGTACATGATACCCCTAAGACCATGAAGACTATCTGTCTAATGTCTGTTTTGCTCTAGGTCACATCGTTTCCGAGATATTGCCGAAAATGAAAAATGTCGACTCGACGAAAATATTTCAGGTCAAGGTCAAAGTTCATCCCTAATGCTCCTTCGATATGTTTGTCTAGGGCCACGAGTCTGAAAATAGTGTCTGTTTCGCCCTACGACGCATAGTTTCCGAGATATCAATGAAAATGTAAAATGCCGACTCGGCAAAAAAATTTCAGGTCAAGGTCAAAGTTAATTCCTAGTACCCCTTAGATATGTTTGTCTAGGGCCACAAGTCCGAAAATAACGTCCATTTCGCTCTACTACGCACCGTTTCCGAGATATCGACGAAAACAAAAAATGCCGACTCAGTAAAAAAATTTCAGGTCAAGGTCATCCCTAGTACCCCTTTGATATGTTTGTCTACGGCCACGAGTCCAAAAATAATGTTTGTTTCGCTCTACGACGCACCTCAAAATCAATAGGCTTCTTCCCTGGTAATATATGGACCTCCCTGCAAAGTTCCACAGTCATTGCCGTAATACTTTTTGAGTTATCGTGCGGAAACCAGAAACATTGATTTCATCCTCACAAACCTCACGGATCTCGGAGCCAGCTCAAAAACAATAGGCTTCTTCTACACAACATTTCTGACCAGAGGAGAAAATTTGGCAAAGATACATCAAGGCAAACTGAAGTTATCGTGCGGAAACCAAAAAGTGAAAAAAAAGAGAAGTGATTTTTAACTTTTTTTGTGCTTGTCTGGGTAGCCAGGTAGCTCACTGTGAGCAGGAGCTGTTGTTTTACATTGGTCATAATAGTGGCACATGCACTAATAGTAGAACACCCCCCTCTTTTCCCTAAAACTGTTCGATTTTTGAAACCTTGTAATTCACTTTATATCTTTCGAGTAAGGTCTTGGGAGAGTTCCAAGCCACACATTTATATTATTTGAATCATAATCAAGGGGATTGAAGGCTATTGGTATGTTTGTCAGTTATTTTCTTAAATTTGACCCGAAGTTTGACCTCATTTTTGCATGCGCTGCTGCAGGGGTTCTTGCTTTGGCTCGCCGTGCTACTATTAGGATCAATACGGTATTTTTAGGTTACCGGACCTTTGGTCCGATAACCTATTGCCGTGGCGTTGCGTCCGTCGTCGTCCGTCGTCCGTCAACATTCATATCTTTAAAGTTTACGATTGAATCTTCCTGAAATTTTGCACAAAAATGCTTAAAAATATTTCGAGAGGGAGGTATTTTTTAGTTTTTTGATTTTCGAATTATTTTCAAAATGGCGGCCATTTTTGACGAAAAACAGCTAATTTTGGACTTTGACGGTCGTTTTCTCAAAAACTGTCTGATCAGATTTGAGATTTTTGTTTCAAAAGATTCTCCTTATGTACCTCTGTGATGGGTATAAGTTTGGTTGCCCTTGAATCGCCGGTCTGCGTATGGCGGCCATTTTGAATTTTCGACGGGTCGACGAAAAAAAAAATTTTCGGCCCAAATCGCATTACTATCCATTTTGGGCCATTTCTAGACAAAAAAAATTTTTTCACCCTTTGAAAAAAATTTCGGACTTCGAAAATTTTCGGCCCTTTTTTCCTTCATAATGGGAGCTGTGAAGACTGTACTCATAGAATGCTTGAAGATAGAGCTTAGAAATTGGCACTTTCAAATGGAAAGTCATATATGGCGACTTGTGTGGTGACCTTGAATTTGACCTTGGATGACCTTGAAAGGTCAAAACAGCCATTTTTGGGTTGAAAAATGTCCAAATTTGCACCTTGTCCGTCTAATCTCGAAAACTGTCCGATCAGTTTTGAGATTTTTGTTTCAAAAGATTCCCCCTATGTACCTTTATGATGTGTATAAGTTTTGTTGCCCTTGAATCACCGATCTCCGTGTGGCGGCCATTTTTAATTTTCGACGAGTCGGCAAAAAATTTGTTTTCGCCCCAAATCGCATTACTATCCATTTTGGGCCATTTCTAGGCAAAAAAAATTTTTCACCCTTTGAAAAAAATCTTGGACTTGGAAAATTTTCGGCACTTTTTCCCTTCATAATGGGAGCTGCCCGGACTGTACTCATTTGACCTTCGATGACCTTGAAAGGTCAAAACAGCCATTTTGGGGTCAAAAAATGCCCAGATTTGCCTCTATAGATGAAATGCTTGCAGATAGAACTCATGTTTGCATTATGAACATATAGCAAGACATATATGGCACAACTAATGATGACCTTGATCTTGACGTCAGATGACCTTGAGTGCCAAATGTCTGACTCGTAATGTGTAAATTGACCTGAGCGGCCTAAACGATTCCACCCAGATATATCTTTGTATTATGAACATGTAATGGTGACATTGAAGTTCACACGGATGACTTTGATTGGTAAATCTCAAAGTCATTTGTTCACACTGCGAACCTTGATTGGTAAATCTCAAGGTCTGTTACCTGCCAAGGCTGCCATGGCCAAACCAAAATTGTCCGGTAACCTGTCTTAGCCTTTGGGCTAATTTTTTTTAATTTATTTTGTGTGGATTTCGGTTTTTTAGTGTGTTTGTTCCAGGTTTTGGATTTCCTTGTTGATTTGTTTCAGTATTTTGCTCGCTTTTGGAAACCGGTACTTGTTTTGCTGTTGTTGAAGTATTCGTGGTACTCGCATCCAGGTGTGATGTGTTTGGGATTTCGGCAGTTGGTTAGAACGTGGTGCTGCGTTTCGTCCTGTTCGTTGCACCATCTGCACGTCGGGTCGGAGTACCATGAGTACATGATCTTGTAATTTGCCTTCAGCTTTAACTTCCACCTTGCTCTTAGGTGGAATATATTTGAACACGTTGACCTGTCATAGTTTGTCATATAGGCTGGCCTTTTTCCAATATCTTCTGTTCTGGGTTAGTTTTCTATGAGGTCCTTATTTTTGATGTGCTTACTGCTTGATAGAAAACATCGTTTTGGTATTTTAGTGCTTGTTTCCTGATGAGTTTTTTTTGCTTGGTATTAGTTTCTGGAGAGCAGGTCTTCTTTGCTCAACCTGAGCTTGTGGAGACTTTTTTCATCCATGGCTGTCTAGGTTGGAGCTTTAGGTTTTTTAGTGTGGATGTTTCATCGTTTTCTGTTAGTTTGTGATGATAGAGTATTTGTTTTTCTGCTCTTTGTGTCTCGATGCTTGTAAATGCCGGATTCAAGTTGTACACTCAGCAACAACCAACTGTTTTGGGGGCAGCCCAAGCGACGCGGAGCGCATCAAAGATGGCCCACATTGGTGCTCGTGACGAAAACAAACAAATCACGAATATGACAGTTATCTGGGCTGACACACCAAATTGTCTGTTTGTATTCACTCAGATCCACAAGAGGACCCAAATTATGTATGACAACACACTTAAATATTCCGAAATATTGCTGAAAATCCCCTCCAAACATTGACTACAGCCTTGGATGTACCAACCACAAATTTTACCAGGAAGGATTAACGATGTTTGGAGGGGATTTTGCGCAATACATTGAGGTGTTTAGTTGAGTTATCAAATGTAATTTGGGTCCTCTCATGTATTAGCATACATAAAATTAACAATAGATCTACTAACAGTAGTTCGAGTGTCAGCCCATAAATCGGTTATAAATAATCATGATCTGTTTTCGTCCCGAGCACCAATGTGGGCCATCTGGGTAGACCCAGGTCTTGCTTCGGAGCGGAGCACCTGGGTCTAGAGGAAGGGGGGGGGGGGGGGGTGGCTGGTGTAGGGTTCACTTCTGTTTGAAGTTCACGTTCAGCCAGGCTTCAGCTGTGCTACAGTGTAGGGTTTAAGACACGGCACGTCACCCGTAATCTGCGAAATTGAGCAATTTACGGTTTCATAAGATAGAAAGGCTGTGTTCCTAGTGGATAAAACTTACCATATATCATGACATGCAAAGAGGATTCGCTTTTAAACTGTTGAACGTCGTGCGGCTGTTTTGAGTTTGACAGCTCACGTTTTCAAATATGACGTCATAATGGTAACAATACCGTAAAGAGAATAGTCTCCCGTCCATTTCTTTCACTGTCCCCGGTGAAGGCGGGATCAAACAAGTCCATTTCAATTTCGGTCTACCGTAACTCTGGAAACATATCCGAATTTATTCTCCCACATGGTAATACAACTAGGCCTGGAACAGTGATAGGTCTATCGTGACACGTGTGTGTATTTTAGTTCAATCAATCAATCAATCAGTCAATCATTTTTTGAAGTGAATTCATATATTTATTTTTACAGCATAAAATACGCCTACAGTTCTTATGAAAACTGGAATTTCTATGACAATTCCAATATCTTCTTATCACTAGTATCAGAAATGATACACAAAAATACATTTCCGATGTTTGAACATTTCAAATTCAATATCTAGTTTGTGAGTTTTCGTCAGTAAATTAACTTACAAAAAGCAAACGAGGTAATAGGTCGCAGATTGAGCTCTTCACATAGAGCGGTAGTGTTTCCTATGGCTGTGATCACATGGTGAAATGAAATAGGACAGTGTGTTCAGATATATCACAAACGAATGAAAGTGAATATGTGACTGTGTTATTGACCCCTTCATACATTTGTGGTTCAATAAACAATTGAACCGAGTCGGAGTTCGCGTTTTCTCTAATACAGTGGTTTCGAATTATACGACCATCATCAGCATTCAGGATAACTCGTGAAAATGGATACACATCAATCTACCTTATTGTCCAAGCATGACCCAGTCGGTACTGCAATATTCATAGTAAGTTGAACTATTTCCGTTCACGAGGTCTCTGCAGTGATGGGCAGCGAGCAATTCCACAGTGTGTAATGTTTATCGATTCAAATAAGACTGATAACACTGGCCACTTTTAGAACCACTTCTATTCACTACCGGAAGTACAGATACCTTGTATTGTATCATATCCGAACTATCAATAATTATATTTGCCAAACATTGAACTTTTATCCCTTTCTGTAGTGATCATCGATCCTTTGATCTTGACGACCTTGCACGGTCTTGGATCATACAGAGTCTGTCCCTTTGAGTACATTCTATTGCGTTTCTCAAGGACAGTGTCTCCTACTTGGATGTTTGAGCGTTTGACATACACTTTTGCATCTGAGTGTGCTTTCATCTTTTCCTTTTGAACTTGATCACGCTTCCTTAGCTCCTCCTGGTTCCTCGCGTACAGTCTCCAGGTTTCTCGGGAAGTTTTACCTTGAAGGATCGTGAGAACATGAAGTGTGATGGTGACTGATTTATCGTACAATGAGGTGTGGCGTGGTAGTTTCGCAGGAATTGATGCATTTCCTTTCGCCAGGTCTTCTGTTCACTGATCGATGTCCTGATCACCGTCTTTAACGTGTGCATAAATCGTTCTACTTCGGCATTGGCTCTGGGGCCAGTATGGTGAAATTTTCCTGGGTTGGAATCCTAGAGTTTCTGCAAAGTTCGCAAAGTCTCTGCTCTGGAATGGAGGTCCTGGGATCACTCCAGCTGATCGCACTGTAGCATTTTGCTAATCAAAGGCTCAAAATGCTAAACAGAAATAGCTTGCTTTCGCCCAATTTGCAAAAGTGTAATTGGCATTGTCATAAAGAATTATACTTTTTCATAATAATTAATAGTCTGACTCTTGTGTTTCTTTCAATCATCATAATCATTGAAGTACCTTCGTCAGTTATTGAATAGTCCTTTGTACAATGCAGTATACATGCCAGATTGCTAATTTCTAATTGCTTTTATTGCTAAAAGAAATTATAAAATGCTAAAAGAAATTTGAAGTCTTTAGCAATTTTTGATAAGCAAAATTTGTCACTAGAGTGAGCTCAGAGGTCCACTGTTCGATCTGAGTACCTCGGGGATTTCATACTCTGAGAATACCTTGTCGATTTCGGGTATCACTGTCCGACAACCTCGACCATCGGTGATTGTGAGTAGTCGTCCATAAAAACAAGGAGGTATTGTCCAGTATGGATGTCTGTGAGGTCAGCACTGACTTGCTCCCAAGCACATTGTGGTAGTTCTGACATCTTCAACGGTTCATGTTTTGTTTCTGGGACTGCTGCTTGACAGGCAATACATGACTTTATTGCTTGTTCTGTTAATTTGTCAATGCCAGTGAACCACACCTTCTGTCTTAGCAGGGCTTCCGTCCAGATGATACCTTGATGTACTTCATGCGCTAACTGGATGGCTTGTTGTTGTAGCATTTTTTATATCACCAGTCTATGTCCACGGAGTATCATGTCTCTTTTCTGTGACACTGTGAGCTCGCCTTTGAGGTGTTCAAACTGTTGATATGCATCTGCGTCTACGTCATGTGACCGTGGCAGTGGCCAATTGTCAGAGAGTATGCTTCTTTGATGGCGCCATTTGCCAGAGAGTATGCTTCTTTGATCATGTCAATGCTCATCACTTTTGGGACAGCGTTTGTCAAAACATAGTTCACATATTCTGCTGCCATTTTTTTTCACGAGATGTCGCTTTGGTGGGTACACAGGGATGTCACGATAAGAAATCGGCCAGATTATCTGAGCCAGGTCGATAGCAACTTTAGCATTGTAGGGCTGAAGTCTAAAAGTCCAGCATTCGATTCTTGCAGGAGGTTTCAGATTTTGGTTTCCGCAGATTGACTCCAGGGGACGATGATCAGTGTAAATCACTTTGGCTGCCCATAGATGTACAAGTGAAAGTGCTCACAGGTCCAGATCACTGCAAGTACCTCTCTTTCCGTCTGTGCATATCTCTGCTCAACCTATGTGAGAGCACGGCTTCCATATACAATGATATTGTGGTTTCCATCCCCAGCGTTTCTCTGGACTAGTAAGGCACTTAGTCCGATGGGACTTGGGTTCACATAGAGCTTTGTATGCTTTGTGATGTCAAAGTATGCCAGGACTGGAGCAGCACTCAGTGCGTCTCTTTGTGACTTCAGTGCGGCCTCACATTTTGAGGTCCAGTTCTATGGGGCACCTTTTCTGGTGAGGTCATGCAGTGGCTGGGTCAGAGCTGCATACCAGGGAATGAACATGGAGCAGACATTGAGCATGCCCAGCAGACTTCTAAGCTCAGTTGTGTTTGTTGTCGAAACTGATAGCTGATGTTGTCAATAGCTTGTACTTTTTGTTGTACGCACACTTGCTTTCATTCAGTGTCAGGCCAACTTCACTGAGTCACTGAAAGGTTGCTTTCAGGTTCTTGTGTTCTTCTTGTGATGACCCATACACCAGGATGTCATCACTGATGGTAATTTTTGTGCCTTGCAGGTCAGTCAGAGTCTGGCGAATGGCATTTTGAAACAGCTGTGCGGCGCTTGATTATCCAAAGTCCAGTCGCTTTAACTGTAAAACTACTAATTTTGGCTGACGATTTATTTGGTAGATTTGGCGGTAGGGGAAAACCGCCAAATTAAATCGTCTGCCAAATAAACTAGATATATGTTAAGAAATATAAGTGGTTTTAAAACCGCCAAATTAAATCTCCGCCAAACAGCCTGGGATTCAAAACCGCCAAATTTAATAGCCGCCAAAATTTGTCTTTTCACAGTATCTCCACAGGCCTAGGTGGGTCGAGAATGTTGTTATGTATCTCGATTCTGGGTCAAGTTCCAACTGTTTATATCCTTGGTTAAGGTCCAGTTTGTTGAACACAGACGTCTCATTGAGATCGCTCACCAGTTCATTGATGGTTGGCGTGATGTGTGTCTCTCTCATGATGGCCTTATTTGGATATCGCATAGCCACATAGACACGGATCTGGTCAGGAGTTTTTGGTTTAGGGACCACAACCAGTGGTGACACCCGGGGAGGTGGTCCTTCAACTCGCTCGATCACTCCGAGTTCTTCATCCCGATTTAGCTGTTCCTGCAGCTGTTTTCTGATGTGGAATGGAACTCGCCGGTGGGGTTGTGCAACAGATTGCACTTTGACTCAATATGTAGTTTGAAGTTCGTTAGTTTTCCAAGCCCTGTGAATAGCTCACTCTGAGTTCTTCATCCCGATTTAGCTGTTCCTGCAGCTGTTTTCTGATGTGGAATGGAACTCGCCGGTGGGGTTGTGCAACAGATTGCACCTCTGGCTCAATATGTAGCTTTGAAGTTCGTTAGTTTTCCAAGCCCTGTGAACAGCTCACTCCGAGTTCTTCATCCCGATTTAGCTGTTCCTGCAGCTGTTTTCTGATGTGGAATGGAACTCGCCGGTGGGGTTGTGCAAAAGATTGCACCTCTGGCTCAATATGTAGCTTTGAAGTTCGTTAGTTTTCCAAGCCCTGTGAACAGCTCACTCCGAGTTCTTCATCCCGATTTAGCTGTTCCTGCAGCTGTTTTCTGATGTGGAATGGAACTCTCCGGTGGGGTTGTGCAACAGGTTGCACCTCTGGCTCAATATGTAGCTTTGAAGTTCCTTAGTTTTCCAAGCTCTGTGAACAGCTCTCTGTGTTCAGATACCAAATTGGTGATGAAGTCATTGTTGTTTTCATGCTCGACTGACGTCTGTTGAATAATCTTTAATAATCTCAGGGCACCGTACCTGAGATCCACCTAAGCCTTCAATGACATAGAACTTCTCACTGGCTTGTGTTTATTTGTTTGGAACATCAGCTTGAAAAGTTTCTTTACTTTTCAAGGATTTCTTGTGAACCATACGGGAATATTCTGGAGTACAACTGACTCTGTTCAAAGTGACTGCGAATGTGGGATGCTCGGAGTTTGTGTTCCCCAGAGACTTGCCCAGTGTATTCAGGTAGGTGTGTATACATACTCGTCACTGTCTGATTCTGTACTTTCTGCCTGGACTCTTCTTATAGAGGAATATGGATTCCTCCGTCTACGTCTTCTGCATTTGTTGAGTGGCTGACGACTTTGTTGTCCTTCAGGTACATTTTGACAGCATGACCCGGAGCGACAGTTTTCACACACGACCTTTCGCTTCACATTTATGTTGACCGGACTGTCCACAGTTTAAACACAGGTTGTTTGACATTGTTTTATTACTGTGAGGGCTTCTGTGTTTGGTACTAACACTGTTTGTGTGAGCTTACTTGGGGTGTTTCTGTGCATGTCTATGTGAGCTTTCAGAGAACTTGTTGACACTCTTGGTTCTCTCGGTATGTGATTCAACACCTTTGGCTTGTACAGTGGTCTCCTCCACGGTTTTGGCGATTTCAAGGAGTTTGAGGAGAGGGCTTTTTCTGACAGGGCTTTTCCTCTCAATTTGCTTGAGGAGCACTGCTGAATGATTTGACTTTTTATTTCTGTGCGAGTCACAAGTTGTGGCCAACTGCCTGAAGCAAGCACATAATTGTGATATGTTCTCACCTTTTTGTTGCGAGGCTTGACAAAACTTGTAGATTTCAAATCTTTGCTTCTTTTTGGCGCAAAATGTGCTGTCAGGGTTGTTACTGCTTTGTCAAATGCATTTTTACTGTCTGAGGTTTCAGTATCTGCTAAAGTGTCAAATATATTGTGAACTTCCTCACCAGCATAGTGCAGCAGCAGTGCTTTTTGTCTGTGACGTCATCAATGTTGACAGCCAGCATCAGCAGACAGCGACGTCACCATCATCGTAACTGACATCAAAACGAGGGAATGTAACAAAGATTCTGCCACCTCGTCACCAAAATGTATTATGGTTCTGGTTAGGTACATATGTCAGTTTTAACCCTGCGCATCACTCGTTTTTTATAAAAACCAAAAAAAAAATCGTGCGCATCACTTTTTGAGGGCTGTCTTTTTTTTTAGTAAATTGACACCCGTACACCGATGTTTGGGAGATAATGATCAAGTAAAATGGTCCCGAGTGTCTTTGACATTGCAAAACTTGGTGTCTGGCTGGCCAAACAGGGCAAACTCAACCGAGTCGCTTCTTAACAGCCAATTTTAGGGGAAAATTGTTGGCCAAATGGGTCATTTTTGACCAGATCTGTCATCGGCCGCCAATTTTAGCAAAAACAAAAAGAAAATAACCCATTTAGCCAATCAGTGAGCGTTCACCTCACTCATTCACCTCACAAAAAGAAAATAACCCATTTAGCCAATCAGTGAGCGTTCACCTCACTCGTTTTTTATAAAAACCAAAAAAAAAATCGTGCGCATCACTTTTTGAGGGCTGTCTTTTTTTTTAGTAAATTGACACCCGTACACCGATGTTTGGGAGATAATGATCAAGTAAAATGGTCCCGAGTGTCTTTGACATTGCAAAACTTGGTGTCTGGCTGGCCAAACAGGGCAAACTCAACCGAGTCGCTTCTTAACAGCCAATTTTAGGGGAAAATTGTTGGCCAAATGGGTCATTTTTGACCAGATCAGTCATCGGCCGCCAATTTTAGCAAAAACAAAAAGAAAATAACCCATTTAGCCAATCAGTGAGCGTTCACCTCACTCAGGCAATTTAAAGGGAAACCTTTGTGAAACATCACCTCACATATTTTTTTATGCCAGATTTCTGGAGGAGTGTATATTCACCTGAAAGAATACACTGCTGGAAAATAATGACCCGGTTTCAAGGCAATATCTTGTTGTCGTTCTTCTCAGGAGCTTGGGAAGCAAAGGGGTTTTGCATGGCCATCATCACCCATAATTTCGGGTATTTTTACCCCGGGTCCATTCGAGGCAGAATAGCGAAAAATTCCATGTGTCGTCAAATATATTCATGCTTATCACGCGATGTCCAATACATCAATTGATAAAACTAGCATAGTGGTTAGGCTGGGATTTTTTTTGGATAGGTGTTATGGATCACCAAAATGATACCATTTTTTGCTGATATTTTTGCGATGCTAAATCGTATCGTGTTATGACTTGGCATAGCTCACCTTGGGACCAAACGGCAATTTTCTGCAAATTTCCAGACTTCTATCCATGGAACTGATAAAGTTTGTAATCTACTGCAATGATAAATTCCTCCTGAAAACTTTTCGTCTGCATGTCAACAGACATTGTTTATTTTGAGAGCATGACGGAAGAGTCTATTCGAATGATTTACGCAGGTTAGCACGAGTTAGGAATGGGACCGTCCCAGCATGTAATTGATAGCCTACATCTACTGCAGCGCACGCCCCCATAGTACCTAACTTGAACTTGTCGACTTGAATTACGTAATGAACAAGGCAATATGGCAGTGCCCTACAGCAGTGAAAATCCTTGCTTGAATCGAAAGTTTGTGTTTTGAAAGAAACATGTAGCGTTTCGGAAGCCAGGTTTGTGCAAATCTATTGCCGTTTTCATCATAGACATGTAATATTCAGTTAAATAGTTCGATTGAATTAATTTGACTGAAACAAAGGCAAAAACGGTGTAAACGAGTTAGACAAATCAGGGTATAGCATTGAGTTGAATGGCCAATTCAATTAATAATTTGCCAATAACACTGATCACATTTATAACCACTTCTATTCGCTACCAGAAGTACAGATACCTTGTATCATTTGCGAACCGTCAATAAATAAAATAAACTCAGTCAATCAACTTGAAGTTTGGTGTGTCTTAATTGGGTGTCAAGCCGCGACTGATTTTCCACCAAAGTTCAAAATTCTAATCTCGAAATTTAAAAGGATAACTCGCATACAGTGTTACCATAAAGTGGTTCATTTGGAAATAATTTCCTATCTGTAATGTGATTAAAGTGTGTTTGTTGGATCCTGTTAAAACCTAATGTCATGTAAACAAATTATGAATATGCATTGGTGTAAATTATTAGTCGGGTTATTAGTGATTGTTTCATATAAATTTATCTACAGCTGAATGGTTGCTATCTGGTTATTCAGGCTTGATTATCATCTCTACAACAGAAACAGGAAATAGGGGGCTGTGGATTTTTGTTCAAACAGTATGGCGGCAAACAAGCAGAAACCTGTTTTCTGAAAACACTGAAATAAATGGATTCTATCAGTGTTGACGGAGTGTTGGAAAGGTGATTCAAAGTATTCTACCAACGTGAAATATTTGGAATCCGATTGTCATCTTTAATTCCAAATGTCGCAACGTAAGTGACCCATGAAATGTCATTTCACCATGTTCACTGAACACAGAACAGTCACTCATGTCATGACAGTCCACATACTTATTAGATACCGTATTGGTCCTAATAGTGGCACGCGCCCTAATAATAGAGCGCCCCCCAGTTTTCCCCCAAAATTTCGATTTTTATAACCTTATAATTCACTCGATCCATATCTTTCTAATAAAATCTTAGAGTGTTCCTATCCACATATTTATGTTATTTGAATCATAATAAAGGAGATTTAAGGCTATAGGTATATTATTCAGTGGGGAGTACACGTACAATTTAGTGGGCAATCATGTTTCTCTATGATAATAAATGCGTTAATAAATGCGTTAATCAGTGGCACAAAATGATAAACACAGATAAAAAGAACATCTGGTGTGTAATAAAGAACAATTTTCTATCATAACCAATTGTCATAACGGATCCTGAGTATGGGAAATTAGTTGGTAAATAAATTGCCCACATTATTATACTTTCTAGCTTTCAGTGGTTTTCTTGAATATTACCTCAAGTTTCACTCCATTTTTGTGCGACTAGAGTATGAGATACTCTAGTCGTATTGTCGTAATGTGTTAATGTTTCCATTCATGTTTCAGTTTGGCAACATCCATTTGTCAACGTGTTCAAGCACTTTGACATTCCATCATGGAAAAAAGCAAGCAAAGAAGGAGAGGTGACGGCAGTAATGGTGTGTACCACAACTCATCTTGATCTGTGTACCATGCTATGTCATTACATGTGGTTACCACAGGACAAGGCCACCGAAGCGATCAGGCCGCATATCTTACCCTAATGACAAATGTCATAACAAATGTCATCCATCACTTAACCCACAGTTTGATAATTTTCAATGGGGGCCTGATCACTGCCGGCCTTATCACCTGTACCCCCTACATATATACTGATACTTACTTTACTGTTACTATAAATTAGCTAGATCTAGTCAGATTTAAATGAAGTTTTCTGATATTATAAAGCTTCGAGCATTTTTAAAAGACAGTATTCAGTGGTGATTTTGATCATCTTACCACTGGTTATATAGAGCATGGTGTTATGCAATCAAATGTAATTTTTAATCTTTATTACAGGACAAGTGTTTGAAGGGAACTGTGTACAAGATCACTGGCTCAATTCCAGCTGGGAACTTTATTCAGCTCCCAATGACATCATCTCAATCTCTGGGATTAACAGGCCGCTATATGTATCTACTCTTCAAGCCCATTCCAACGAAATATTTTGTGGTGCACATTGATGTTGCAACACAAGATGGGCTGATTGTACGCATCTCGTTCTCAAATCTCTTCAAAGAGTTCAAGTCCACGTCCACTTGGCTACAGTTCCCTTTTGTATGCAATGCCTCTAAAGGAAGTGTCTGTGCTCATACAACCCTTGGCACCAAAGGTTTGTGTTACGTCTTTTTGTGATATAACAAATTCACATTTCATGAATATTATAAAGGGCATTTGAATACTTCACACTGAAGAGTTGCACGGTTGACAGTTTTGCAAATCACTTATCGACTACATTAAAAAACTAGATTTCATAATTCATTTAAAATACTGCTTTAAAGCATGGTTAGTGCTTTCAAAATTATTGTCAAGTCTGTAGCAGATTTGTAATCATTCTCTGTAATATCTCTTTCAGAAAAGGTAGGGCCTGCTCCGATGTCAATTCGCTGGACTGTTCTGGCTTTAGATTTCCAGTATATACTTTCCATGTACCTGAATCGCAAATATTCATACATGAAAAGTATAAAGCTGTGTGCAAACATGATGGTCAAGAACATATTCACGAGCGACATGGACTATGAGCCAGGTAAATATACGGAACAGTCAGGAAAATACTTTTAATTTGTCACAGATAAATTGAGCGGGACTGGTTTGAAGCTTACTAAAATATACGCATAACCGTCTATTAACCAGGAGTGTCCTTTGACCAAGTGAAGAAAACAGGGCTGACTTTGACTGGCCTGGCTCCGATGCCAAGAGACATGGCCTTTCCATTGGGCAAGGGACAGAAGTGGCATGACCAATATGATTTGATCAGGTGAAACTCTTGTGATATATCCTCTGTTTTGTCACAATATCACTGCCTGGGATAATTACTACTATATGCACATGAACAGTATGTAAAATGTGTTCAGTACTATGGTACAATGTACTCAGTTGATACTAGACTAGAATTAGTGGTATAATGTAATAAAGAATGATCTTGTTTTTAGATTTCCATCTGAAACAAGCAAGAAACCATTTGACTCCATACAGTACACTAAGAATGATTCCAATCCAACCCTCTCCAAAACAGGTAGCATTTCAGTTTAATAAATTTTATTAGCCACCTTCATTAAACTATAAGTGCATTGGATATTGAGGTTATGGCATTCCCTCAATGCACTTTATATTTCATAGGACCTTCCTCCCAGAAGCATCCCAGAAGAATTCAACCCAAAACAGTTCATTCTTCAAAGGTTGATAAAGTATCTCTCATTGATCATGCTACATGTCCCAAAGATGTAAGTTATCCATTTTACCCTGTTTGTATACTAGTACACATGTAAAATCCAATGATATTACCAAAACACTACAAGGTATACTGGATGCAACTATTTGTTGCAATGTTTTATATCAATAGCCCCACAAGAAGCGTCAGATGGTGACCAGTCTCCCACGCGTTGGAGTGGATGAGAACGGTGATATCAGCATCGACACCGCAGAGAAGGATGAGATCCATGTGTATGCTCATCCCAACGAGCCCGTCGTCGTCCACCAGGAAGACAAACGCACTGGCAAGGTAAAGCTCATCTGTGTGCAAGCTTCAAAGCATGATAGGAAATGGCAACTTCCTGTGTATCACTTTCTGGAAAATGATGACTGTATTTTGTCACAAACAGTTTTATCGATCCTGGGCCCCAGGCCACATCTCTATCATTATATTCAACAGAATTATTACTTTCCAATAGGTTACCACCAACAAGGTGAAAGCACCTGCTGTCTTGCCTGCAGTCAAAAAGGAATCTTATAAGGTATGCCTGTTAACATGTTTTGAATTGTAATTACCTAATATACCATTTCAACCCTGTCTGGAAGAGATCTAATGATAGAAATGAATAAACATTACATTTCTTAGTAACCTATAAGGCCATTTAATATATCTTTCTTTGTGAATGTTCTTTCATTTCAGAGTCTATCACCAGATCCTATTCTCAAACTGAGGAGAATTGTTGGTTTTGGTGGCTCCTCGACAAAGGATGTAAGTAATTTGTAACTCACACTTTTGGTAACATGAGATACAAGGTACCACACAACAACCATGACATGTTAGTATACGTCTGACACAGGCTTTATGGGTGAACAATGGAGCTGAGGTGGTTTATCCCTGTCATGCTGTTGTAGTCAGCATGCAAGTAGCAAATGGACATCAAAGATTCTTCATTGGTCACACTGATAAGGTACAGTCTGTAAAAACTAATGATGTGTGATTCAGTTCTCTACATTGTTCTAGGAACATGTATTATGACTATTCATTGTATGTAAGTTCACTTAACTGAAGACCTGAAAAGTCTTATGACAATTCCTCACTCACAGGTGTCTTGTGTTAGTATGAATGCGAGTTCATCACTGCTGGCATCAGGACAGACTGGGCCCCAAAGTGTGGTCAGGGTGTGGAGATACCACACTGGGGAGTGTCTGGCCATGTTCAAAACTCACACACACTCACTCAGCACACTCAGGTATGACTGCAGGACCAAACACAGAATTACTTTACAGTCATTTTTCTCTTCAGAATATCATTTTGGCAACTGCAAATTGATAATTTATTGCGATATGATGACGTTTCAGTATGTCAAGTAACGGTACCGTGCTTTGTGGAGTTGGCAAGGACAGTCACAGTAAAAATGTAAGTTATACTTTTTTGTTTTACTCAAAAACTTTACACTTCTTCAATTGAATTTGCAAGTTGGAAGGTAAAAATTCATGTAATCTTGCTGTGACAGATGGTGGTAATTTGGAACATAGACAAGGTATCCAAGGGCGGCCAAGTGTCGGTTGTGGCGAAGGCTCACACTGATGTTGACATCCAGAGGATGAGAATAGCTGCATTTGATGACACCAGGTTCGAAAAAATCGATGATCTCAATATCTTGAATTATTAGTTCATGTTAATGTAAATGTCAATACCAGATGGATTTTAAAGCAATTTCTTATGTTATATGACTGCTATAGTATACCGGGTATAGTGCCTTCTCTAAATATATTATATCCCAGTAAACCTGGATGTGAGTGCCTTACTATTCTGTCCCCACATTAGAATGGTGTCCTGTGGTCGGGACAACATTCGCCTGTGGAGAGTGAAGGATGGCTCCCTCAGATCGGCTCCAGTAAACCTTGGTGAGCACCACATCATGGAGTTCACAGACTGCTGCTTCGAGGCTGGATATGAAGCTACAAAGGACCCACTCGATCGACTTGTGTAAGCCTGTTGTACCTTGTGTCAGTTCAAGTACCTGTTTGTTGAAAGCTGTAACTGTTAACAAAAACATTGGTAGAATGTATATTGGCTGTTTTCAGTTATGCATGCAGTCGATCTGGGCACATCTTTGAGGTTGACTACAGAAAGGTGGCCATACACCATGTCAGGAGACTGCTGCCTAGCAAACCTGCCAACAAGGAGAAACAGACATTCAACTCAGGTAAACTGCATGGAATTGGTCATTCGTGAAACTGATGTTGTTCAGTAAAAAAAGTTAAAAACCAGTGTCAGCTCTGCGAGGAATATCAGAATCATAACTCTTTCCTCACAGGTCCCGGCATTGCAATCAACAGCATGAGTGTGAATGAGGCTTTCTGTGTGACGGGGTCTGATGATGGCTACCTCCGCCTGTGGCCCCTAGACTTCAAGCATGTGTACCTAGAGGCCGAACATGAGGGCCCAGTCACAGCTGTCGATATCTCTGCTGACGGCATCAAAATACTGGCCGGAACAAGCACTGTAAAATTTGTTCCTAATCGACAACTATATTTGCCAGTAGCATGCAAGTTGAAATTTTCTAATAACTCCTCTTGTGAGAATCCAGTTAAAAATCATAGCGAGTATGGTAAAGCTCATGTCATTAGTAGCCATTTGCTTCGTTGCTAGGGTAACCTGGGTGTACTGGATGTGTCGACTCGTGGGTACAACACAATAATGCGGTCTCACACGTCTCGGGTGCTGAGCATGGACGTTGACCCGATCCGCAGACACATGGCCACAGTCTCCGAGGACCACACGATCCGAATCTGGGACCTCGACACCATGCAGCAGGTGAAACTGGAGAACAAGTAGAAATGTTTCGACCTGCTTTCAAAGTTTGTTCACTCTCTAACACCCAGGTCACCATCTTTGTGAAATGTATTATGAAATGATATTCTCTGTATATTTTATATCCTCCAGCTGTATGACTTCAGTGCTCCCAAAGAATGCCCATGTGTTATTGCTTACCACCCGAGAGAACAAATCTTTGCCTGTGGCTTTGAGTCAGGAGCAGTGCGCGTATTTGACGTAGCTTCCACCAGCATGCTTGCTGAACACAAGTATGACCTGCTGCTAAAGACTTTGCCACATTACTGTACCTATATAAATATGGAAACTCTAATACATGGTAATAATCTGATATGTGTTGACTATCTTCATTCTCTTCAAGTGACTGTTCAACAATGATCATTCCAGGCAGCACCGTGGCAAGGTGACAGGTCTGGCGTTCTGTCCGAGTGGTGACTACATGTACAGTTCAGGCTCGCTGGGTTCCCTGGCCCTCTATGATGGTACAGAGAACCAATACCAGCTGCTCCG
Organism: Terebella lapidaria; assembly: GCA_949152475.1. Classification (NCBI taxonomy): domain Eukaryota; kingdom Metazoa; phylum Annelida; class Polychaeta; order Terebellida; family Terebellidae; genus Terebella; species Terebella lapidaria. The sequence goes on from OX424555.1 coordinate 80,149,728, forward strand.
GTTGCTAGGTAACACCCTGGCCCGAGGAGATGGTTACGGTCCTGAGGCCCTGGCGGTCAGTCCAGATGGTCGCTTCCTGGCCTTCGTGGGCCCAACTGAATTCACCGTCAGTGTTGTTGACGGTCGCTCACTTGATGAGGTATGCACTGTACATTATTATTATCCTTTTATGATGTGCATGTGAATCATCAATACATGTGGGTATATCATATATTGTTTCGTGATAGGTGCTACGAATCGACATCACGAGCCTGAATCCCGGAGATAACGTTAAAAACAACATAGACTCAGCAGTTCGTGTCAGATATGCTCCAAGCCAGGTTAAGCAGCTTCTTGTGACAACCTCGTCCAATAGGCTGCTCAAGTTTGACGCTCGGAACGGCAAAATCCTGGCTGAGGTAACTCCACTGACTACATACAGTGAATTCTGCATATTACTCATGTATGATGAAGTCATCAGGGCTGATTCTCCTGTCATGACCACACTGTTTTGGCAGTAACCGTTCACGATTTTAACATTTTGAGTTTGTGCCACAGATTGACAACATTCACAGAAGTGGCTGTACTGGTCTACATGTGTCTGGAGACGGTCGTCATCTCGCAACTACTGGAGACAGAGTCATCAAGATCTGGGACTATCACATGCGCCTTGATCTCAACTTCCAAGTAGGGGTCACATTTCCTAATTATATCACATGAAAAACTTTAATGCCTGAATTCGCTTCATGTTATATTTTCCTTGCAGGTATTTATTGGTCACTCTACATCGATCAGCAAAGTGATGTTCACACCTGACTCCCTGGGTTTTATCAGTGTGGGAGAGGCCATCTTCCTGTGGGACTTTCTGGCCAAGTCTCAGGATACCAAGCCACCGGAGTAAGTGCCAGGCTGTATTGGGGATGTCTGGCTATCGTGTGCAAATGTGTAAAATTACATTTTTAAACTGTCCTGCATCTGGATGAAGAGGTTGTTCATTGTCGTTAAGTATGTTTTGTATGAATTTTGGATCTTCTTTTTCCAGGGGAAGGACGACCTGTAAAAATTACTTCACTGGCAAAGGTAGTTGCTTGAACTCCTCATGGTATCCTCAGCTTACATGTACATTTGACAATATTCAGGGCTGAATGTCCTCATTGGGCACATGAGTTCTGCAACGTTTATAAATGCTCCTCACAGCTGCAGTTGTTTTTAAGATGTCCAATTCTGATCCCTGACTGTTCCATTCATTCATATACAGAAGAGGAGTTTGACCCCTTCAGGAGTTCATTCCCTCGGGGTCTACAGTCAGACCGACAGTCAGACATTCCCCGGTCCCAGGCCCCCAAACCTGCCCCTCTTTTTCCCCCAGGAGAGCAAGTGGCAGACCTCAGTGCCATCAACAAAACACATGAAGGTCAGCATATTCAATAGTATATGTGTGGTCTCTGGTTGATATTATATATACTGGGTTTGTGGTGACGGTATATCTGCACAGTGCGTACTCTGACATTTTTACTTCGTTCCAAATCCTGGTCATTTTCTTCAATATAGATATGATCGGAGAAGACATAATATCAGTGACTTCGGAGCGGGAGGACATTGTGCCTGGACCACCTCTTAACTCGAGTAGAGGAATCCACACTGATGAACCAGAGATAGAGGTCAGTTGAATGCAGGAAACTAAGTCATATTTCATTTTGCCATGTGTGAAACAATGTCTCTGCTAGTTGAACATTTTTAAATACGGTTGTATGTAAAATGTTGATATATACTTATACCTCAGGAGGTAGATATAGGAGCAGAGCCAGTCACCACCAGCCCCAAGGTCCAGAGCTACCAGCGTCCAAGCTACACACAGACTCTCACAAAACAGCCGGCATCCAAACCTGCCACACCGAGCAAGACTCTCAAACAAGTGGATCATCCACAGCCAACAGTCAGCAGGCACTTCACACAGCGAGAAAAGCTACACTCGCTTGCTCAGGTTAAAACTACATGTACATGTATTTTGAAAGCTGTATTGAAATAGGTTTTACATTTGTCTGTTCTAATGATTTTTTTGTCAGCAACTCTCTAGAAATAATCTGTGCCTTCTTGCAGAGGCGATATACAGCTCCTCCTAACCAGTCAGGATTGAAGTTGAAGTCAGTATTCGGATATAACGGAAATGGTCGAAATAACATGGTGTGGCATGCAGACACTGGTGGGTACCTTGTGGATATAAATGCTGAAAATGTTTTATTGCACATAATTTTGAGTACTATACATGTAGGATGATTAACTAACCTAGAACTGATTGTGTTCCCTGATCTGCAGGCGTGTTTGTATACTCGAGTGGCTCTGTAATAATAGTCGAAGATTTGAGTAATGGTTCACAGCAGCACCTCACAGGTTTGTGTATTTGGCAATTGTTAAAATTCTGTTGTTCAAATTGTTCTGTCCTTTTCTATGTATCATCAATATTACATGCTAGCAGTATGCATTTTTACTCGCAGGTCACACAGAGGAAATATCAACTCTTGCTCTCCAAAATGATTGCCAGGTATACCCTTATATGATCTGACTAATACATTTTACCATTCCATATCAGCCTACTGTAAATCATCAATTTATTTTGGTGTAAATATTTTTTTTACAGCAGACTATTCATATTGCAACATAGCTTTGATTACAGAACCATGAAATTAGTGTCACGTGATGATCTGCAGTAAATAACTGATAGAACTAACTGGGACTAATGGTACAATAAATCACACACAAATCCCACATTGTCCTGCAGGTGTTGGCTTCAGCAAGTGTGACATTTAGGACGACTAAGTGCGAGATACGTCTATGGGATCTGAGTACGATGTCATGTACTAAGGTTCTCACTCACCACGAGCACGATGTCATTGCCATGTCATACTCCAGGGACGATCGCTTCCTCATGACTCTTGGTAAGTGTCAATTTATATTGAAAGCTGCAGTGAGATAACTTTACATGTGATGTTTTCCCCTTCAAGGAAGAACTTATATCCTGCATTAACCATTTGTGATTGAAAGCATATGTATGGTTGTGAAAGAAGGCCATGAGGTTTTCACATGCTCGGCTCAATTGCTATTTTATTATAATCAGCCTAATCACTGATGGTTAAATGATTTATTGTAAACTGACACTATCAGGAGTTGTGAAACAGAGAACATTGCAGCCGAGGAGTTCCGGCCACATGTTTGTCTGTGTTGTACCACAATGTTCTGGTTATTTGATGACATACTGAAGTCAATAGACTAGTTATATGTATATATGTGGTACAACCATTGGAACCCATAGACATGACATTGACCGGTTACCGTACTACTGAGAACGAGAGATACTTATAATGTGATTGAGCTATTCTGATAAAGCAAACCAAGTTATGGTTTGTAATTTATGAGACTGCTGATATTTGTTGACCAGGTGACCACCAAGACTGTTCTATAGTGATCTGGAGCACCACAACACATACTGTACTATGTACGACCCAGACGTCAGTGCCAATGTTTGATGCCAAGTGGGACCCGTACACCGTCAATGAGTTTGCGTCAGTGGGACAGGATGGCACTCTCCTCTTTTGGCTCCTGGACGAGACATCCAGCAACTACGGGATGAGTGTCCATGAGGCTGAGGTTCCTGAGGAACTCCGTCGCAACTATCACATGGTTTGTACTAAATTTAGCTTCACATGATCTGTACTTTCAGCAGTGGAATGTGTAGGCTTAACTACCAGTAGTTCAATTGTGGTATGCTTTGCTCTGAACAAAACTGTTCCAGGTAATCTGCCACCTTTGTTCCTGATTATGAACTGTGAAAGATTATATGATTATGGTTACCGCACCTGCAACAAAGTATCACAATTTGTTGACTCCCACAGGTGACAGAACCCGTACACTTCACTTGTCTTGAATATGCCGGAGACAGCACTCTCTATGTCACTACAAATAATGGTCGTGTGTCTGCATGGGACACCAGACATAACACCTGCTTCATGCACTGGGAGGCTGATACTACTGAAATAGGTATGGACCAGCATTTATCAGCACTGAATTCACTATATGTGACATCACATTATGTCATAGACAACTAGCATATTGCAAACAGCAATACATACCAAGTATATAAGATTGGTATGATTGCTTCTCTGGCAGATGTGTTGATAAGTCGTCGTGGCCGGCTGATCACTGGTTCTGGGGGTCGGACACTGAAACTGTGGTCTGTGGCTGGAATGAACGAGATGCGGCTGACTGGGGGCGAGCAGGGATCCGACAGTGGAATCACAATGGAGGATGAGATGAACCTGGATGGCATTATCGTGTCTGCCTCCTTCGATGACACCATGGACCTGGTGAGCTGAACCTTTGGGAGATGGTTTCGTTTTGGTAATTGCTGAGAAGCCATTGATGAAAGACATCTCACCTGAACAGACTGATGCGTTTATGAAGTTTATAATGATGCCAGTATTTTTTAGGGAATTGTTGGAACAAGTTCTGGTACTCTGTGGTACATCAACTGGACTGAGAGAGCCAGTATTCGTCTTGTATCTGGACATGGAAATAAGGTATTCACCTCGGGATCTGCCCCCTGATACCGTCTGTCTACACAAAGAATATATTGCTTATAAGTACTGTGGGAAGTGTCTTGCTGTTTTATGCTAGATATTGGTACTCTCCAGGTGAACGGCCTGGCGTTCTGTTCGGATGATTACATGGCGACTTGCTGCGAGGATGGAAGTCTCCGGGTGTGGTCTGTACCCGACCGGGAGCAAACGCTGCAGTTCCAAGTCATTGAACAGGTACCCTGTCATGCTACTGTTTTCAATATTTGTAATTGTTTACAGTGTATGTGCATGATATATTTATGTCCATACTTCTACCTCTATAATAAACACTTTGGGTAATCTTACCTTGACATTCAAAGAAGAGGAGAGGATTAGATGTCACTAAAAAATTTTGAGAAAAATTTCCGTGACATCAATCCTTAACTTTTTTGAAAAATTGAACCAAAATCCCTTCAGATCCCATGCGGTGATGTTTTACATCACGGGTCACATGACCCTAAACCGCCATTATTTTTGCTCCTCCATTTTGCAAATGGTTGTGTGCATGTCTTGCTTAGACATTTTTTAGAAGAGGAATACTTCTCTACGATCGTTTTTACGACTCTTCTACTGGATTTTCTTCAGAAATCAACTGTAGTCCTAGCTAGTTTAGTTTTATGCTAGCCTAGTTCGTTTTTTTGGGAGGAAATGGTGTAGTCCTCCCCAGGCCCATTTCTTCCCCCAATATCGCCCACTACTTGTGTTTGCTATTTTGCAGATGATGTGTAGTGGCTGTGTTTTTTCCTGCTTTCGGCTTTAGGAGCGACTTCCTTTTTCGGAATGTGATGTCGCCCCTCCGACACCTGTGCTGTACGGTTTGGAGCTTGGAATTCCATCTGAATGTCTGTCAAGTCACAACTTTGACGTTCATGCTTCACGTAAGGTGTTCCCTCTCTTGGTCCGGCACGTTTAGTAGTGCCAATGCCCAAGTCCTGTTAATCGTACTTTTCTGTTAGGTGTAACCGGCAGGATGTAGTTCTGTCGAAAGCAGTTCGTGTTTTGTGTTGTGACTTTGTTTAACCATAACATGTAATTTGCTTTCACAGGTACCCGGGTGCCGCCACGGCGGCTCCCGGGACTAGAGTTTGCTGCGAGCCTTTACGTTTACCCCTTGGGTTCTCGTTGGTAATGACCAGCTTACTTTCGGCTCTGTCCTCGCTAGGTCCTGTTTTCTCGCGCTGCGCTGGCGGAGATTTCTGGGGCTTGGCTTCCGGGCTGTTTTCTCGTGGTCTGCGGGAACCGTTCGTTCGGTTCCGGGTCCCGGGATTACGTCGGAATGAGGACGTTATGATGGTCACTTCGGGTCGGTGCGCGCCCCCGTTTTGCCATTATGCATTCGAGCCCAAGCCTAAATGTAGGCTATGCCCTTTAGGTGCAACCGTTTCCGGCAAGGTGCGGTTCTCGCCTCCCGGGCATTTCTTTAAACCGGGAACCGTGCCGTTCGGCTCCCGGGTCCCGAGATACCGTGGCGAATGAGTCTGATTGGTTCCGGTCCCGGTTCTGGGCTGCCTAGGCTGTGGTACTGGGATTTCGGGACCCGCAATTCGAATCTACAGTGTTGAATCCGCTGTCTGTTGACTCGTGTGGCTTTCGGATCACTATATGCTACGCTTGCAATCGTATCGAGCCTCTGCCACCTACTGTATATAGTCTACATATTCGGGTCGACCTTAATTTTCTTGCATGTGTTCCGTGAACCGTGCATTGAAATATAAATATAAGAATTTATATAATATAATATAAGAAAAATTTTTCTGGGATGCCCAATTTCTTTGGGATGCCGATCGAGCTAGGCTTTTCAATTTTACCTCGAGGGTGTTGAGTCCAGCCCAAATATGCGCTCTCTAACACTCCAGGTCTCCCTGGTCGACAATAATCGGCCCCGTGCAGGCAATCTGTCTACATGTTACCAGGTTACCTTTATCCCTTCGGAGGTGGGGTCATTGTATCGGACAGCCCAAGCAGCGTCGCTTTTGCTGGTTATCGGATTCAATTATTCAGGGGATCACAATGGAAGCAAGTGTCTTCTTGCTCCCTCGTGGAACCTTTATCGTCTAATATATGCTCATTTATATGTGCATTTTATGTCTATAGATCTGCATTCGGCTTACAACAAATCAATCGAGTCGCGCAATCGCGTCTACCTGGCGCCTGCTAAAGCGCGGACCTCAGAGTGGCACGCGGGTCAATTGTACATGTATGTACGACTTTGCCAAGCGATGTCGTTCATTTTTCCGCTAAAACATTGCCAGATTTCAATTGATTAGCATTCCACACATGATATATAGATGCGATTATCATGCTTGGATATGGTACTATGGGTTTATCCCAGTTATTTACTGGTAATGTCAATATCTTGGCCGAGTGCGGGAACAGCTTTTCCGGACCCCTTTCGCAGTACTGCCAGTAGCCTAGGTTGCGGGATGGGCTGTAATTCGGTTCGAGAATAATAACAATAACGTTAATTGTCCATTGCAACAAACACATACGTGTGTGTTGTTGAATGACACACTATTCCTTTAGAGATCGCGGCCCAGTGGGATGTAATCCACATGTATGGTTTCGTGCCTCCCGCCGTCGATTTTTCCATCGGGTTGCTTGCAAATTGCAGCCGATGAATTTTACTCCGAGCCGAGGGGCTTATAAATAGGCCTACGGCATTCGGATGTCTTCTGCCGGATGCCGTGAATGTTATATGTGGTCCACATTAGGGTGTGCCGGCATTGGCGTCGGCATTCCTAGTGGTCAAAATAAATGAATAAATTATTTAAAAAAAAAAAAAAAAAAAAAAAAAAAAATCCATCAATCAACATGGATTTTGTCCGTCGCCTGTTCCCTCAAGCCAACGGTTGCCAGGGTGCGTTAGGACGGGGAGGTGAAACCCTCTTTTGTGGTCAGGATGTTTCCCTCTTTGCCACTTCTGGTTTCTTCTGAATCCAGGGAGTTGAGGCAGCCTTATTCTGAACAGTCAGGCAAGTTGCTTTGTCTCGAAGGCTGCCAGATAGCAGGGAATCCCGTGTCACTTGTATGTAGGTTACTCTACGGGCTTCCCACTCTCAAACTTCGTGCCTTACATGTTCTCCACAGGGAGACTTTGGCCTTGTTAGAAGTGCGAGCAGTGCAGCCTGCTGCCCCACTGCTTTTTCCCGTTGTTCTCAGCAGAGATGCGAGAACAGATTAGGTCCATCCCTCCCCGGAATGCGAGGGTGGTGACCATAGTTCTAGAAGCAATCTTGCCCGCTTTCATGCTCCCATGAATCCGGCCATTCGCTTTATCTTTCAGTGCCAATTCCGGGCCTAACCGTTCGGTTTGGCCATGGCCAGGTGTTTGTTTACGCCATGGACATGTTAGGCCTAGATTCTGGCGCTCAATCAGGGGTTTTCCTCTGCCAGTGTCTACCACTATCTGGTCCTGCTTCGGTGCCCTGACACCCTACTCCTGCGAGTGCGGTGGGTGGTGATCCTGTGCTCTCGGATGGGCTTCAGGATTAACCACAAAGGTTTTCTTGGCTCCCTGACACAACTCCGTCTTCTCAGGGTGTCAGTTTTGTCTACTTCAGAATCTGTCTTGCCAAAACCTGATACCGATGGGCCGCCTTCATATGCGTCCTATTCAAATGCGCCATCAAGCGCTTTGGTTGCGGATGATCTTGCACATGTCACACCGAGTTAGTTCCTTTTTTCACGCAAGTGGTAACGAGACTCGAATGGTGGCTACACTCTGCCAATTTGCTGCAGGGGGCCATTCCGCCAGCAGACTGCCTCCAGGCATCTACTTATGGATGCCAGTTTGGAGGGATTGGGGCGCGATAGTGTGGCAACAAAGTGTAGGGCACATGGTTTTCCCTAGGGCGCCTGTGATTCTTCAATGTTCTTGAACTGGAGGCCTCGTCTCTCGCTTTCAAGCACTGAGAATCAGGTTTTGGGGCCATACTGTCCAACCAGCTTCTGTCTATCACTCTGTGGTAGCATTTTGAACAAGTGGGACAGAACGAAATCATTGGTGGTGTGCCAGGCGACTGTCAGTCTCTGCCTGGGGTGCCGTCGGCATGTCACCAAGATCTCGGCTCCTTATATTCCTGGTCACATGAATGTTTGGGCCGATCACTTGTTCACAGTTGGGCAGATTCAGACGATAGAGCGGAGTCTCTTGCCCCAAGTTCTTCTACTCGTGTGATCTGTGGTGATCTCCGATGGTGGATGTCTTTGCCATGCATTGGAATCACAAGCTTCCTTCGTTTGTGACCTTAATCTCGGTTCTGACAGCTTTGGCAGTGGAAGCGATGCCTTCAATTGGACAGGATGTATGCATTTGTAAATCCTCCTGCAGTCCTGAACGGGAAGGTGCTGGCGAAGTTTCGGTTATAACAGTGCCGTTTCTATTTAGAGCTCTTTGTCTTGGTGCCCGGACCTGGTTTCGTTGTCGTTCATCCTCGACAACTTCCAAATCATTGGGATCTCCTAAAAACAGCCTCCTTCCAGTGAGTTTCATTGGGCTCGATCTGGCTAGCCTGAAACTTCATGTTTGGGTTTTGTCGGGAACTGTAACAGAAATGGGGAATTTATTTCAAGATAAAATTGAAATTCTTCTCTGACTGTGCCAGTCGAAATGGCTAATTTTTCTGTGCTTGGTGTTCTCACCAGAAGATTAGTCCATTCGAAGCCACTGCTCCCTTGATTTCTGATTTTCTACCATGAGAAAATCAATCATGGTCGGGCTCCTTCGGCGTTGGAAGGTTTTCGCACGGCGTTTGCCAAAGTTAGGTGTGTTTTTTAAACATGATTGAGAGTCTCGCTAACCTTTTCAAGGGTGTGAGATTGAAAGGACTACAACCAGGAATTATGTTCCTGAGTGGAATTTTTTCACTTGTCTTCAATCTCCAGTGCTCTGCCTCTTTTGTGCCTTTTAAGTGTGTTTCACATGACTTTGTCACACTTAAAATTGCCTTCTGGCCTTGGCTTCAGGAAGCATAAGAGTGAGCTGCACACTCTTTTTCCGAAGTCAAATAGAGGGTGGATTGCTACACGGTGCAGTTAGGCGGCATTCTCCCATTGTTAGTTAATATTCAATTGGCGTGTTACAATTGAGTTTCTCTATCCCGTTCTTGTTCCTTCCTTGGGGCCAGGCCTGGAGGGACATGCAATGTATGACAGCATTCCATTTCTGCGTCGAGCATATGTGGAAGCTATATCTGGGCTTACGTCTGTTGTTCGTTTCATTCGTTAGCTTGATTAAGGTTCTTCAAAACGATTTTTGTCGCCCAACAATTTCGTTTTGGATCATTAATTGTGTGCCTTTGCTACGAAAAAACACAATCAAAGGGTCCACGGTGTTCAAACTTGAAGAGCATGTTTCGACGGCTCTCGCAGTGTCACTCACATTTGCTAAAATGTCGTTGAACAATGCTGTGTCGGCCTGTAATTGTGTTTCTCAGAATACTTTCACTACTCCCTGTCTTTGGGACCTAGTGTGGACTTGGGACTCCAGCTTTCAGCTCAGTCACATGGTCGCTAGTGAGCTCTTCGTCCGGCTGTGAATACTCGTTTACAGCAAGCACGACATCAGCTTTATATGCACTGCATGTTTCGGCTCGACAGGGGCTGGTTTGCCCCTCTTCTTTGGCGATAAAAATTTTAGTTCGTCCGCTGGAGGAAAGTTAACCTCCAGGGACCCCCTGCTCGCCTCCAAGTGCATCCAAGTTGTTTATCCTCAGCTTATTTTCCTTCCTTTCATCAGTTATTTCATGGATTTTCCATGAAAATGCATGCAAATAAATATGTGTAAATGTAGGAAATAAGCGTTAATTTACGTAATTACACGTAAATTTCATGTACAAATGCCCAATTTGCATGTAAATATTCATATATTTATGCTATTTTGGTGCATTTTGTCCTCAAAATCCCTTATGCAAACGGGTTCCAGGGAGGTTAAGCCCTCCGCCTTTGGTTATTCTGGTATAACCCAAAGTGTTTATTATAGAGGTAGAAGTATGGACATAAATAGGAAGTTTTAACAAGTTTAAAACCAGTATTTATTACATACCTACCTCTATAATAAACACTAAGAGTGCCCTCCCACCTCCCCGCCTTAATTCGGGAGAAAAATAATGGCGGTTTAGGGTCATGTGACCCGTGATGTAAAACATCACCGCATGGGATCTGAAGGGATTTTGGTTCAATTTTTCAAAAAAGTTAAGGATTGATGTCACGGAAATTTTTCTCAAAATTTTTTAGTGACATCTAATCCTCTCCTCTTCTTTGAATGTCAAGGTAAGATTACCCAAAGTGTTTATTATAGAGGTAGGTATGTAATAAATACTGGTTTTAAACTTGTTAAAACTTCCTATTGTTATCTTTATGTTTCAGTCGTGTAACTGTCTGGCATTCCGTCCTACTGATGTGGATGTAGCAAAGATGTCCACATCCACACAAGGGACAAAATCAGCAAGTGCAAAATTAGGAACGAAGCAGTTGACGAATTTAGTGGCTGGGTACAGTGACGGTACCATCCGAATGTTTGACCTTGGCAAGGTCGAAATGGTGCTGAAAATGCATCCGCACGCTGTGGCTGTCACAGCTATCAGCTTCTCCGCAGATGGTAATCATTGCACCTTTGGTAATGGTTCTCGGAAGTAAATGTACACGAAATGCTAGATTTGTGTTATCACTCTATAATCGCTTGCTGATATTATACTCTGTGTACAGGTCACATGATCCTGTCTGGCGGCAGTGATGGACTCGTGGCCGTTAGTAGTCCCGCAACTGGGATGACTGTCCGTGTTGTCAATGACCACAAGGGTGCACCCATCACTTGTATTGATGTGGCATTTGTCCTGGTGAGAGAACGTTCTTAGATTCTATTGAAAATGCTCCAATTTTCCAGCACGCAAGTATCCAGCTGCATGTTATCCATTGAATAACTGATGGGTACAGGCTGACTTGATCCCCTTGCTATTCGTTACATAGGAGCAGGACTTGGAAGTATCGGCTCCAATGCTATGGCTGGCTGCTAGTGCCGACCGCCGTGTCAGTGTGTGGTCTGCAGACTGGTCTAAGGACTACCTAGAACTCATAGACTGGCTCACCTTCCCTGCGCCCGCCTTCACCCCGGACGGAGAGTCCATCAAAAAAGGCGACCAGGTATGGGAATTTCCTGCAATCACTTTCGGCTTTTCACTGTTCAGTTTCCTTCTAACACTCACATGTTAACATCATATCTATATTCTTTTGCAGAGCTACTTCCAAAGGGTCCCCCCAAGCTTGGCTAAATTTTCAAAGGAGGAACAAGATATCATAGTGTATACTGGATATGGAATGCAAAAGCAGATTCAGTTCTATAGTCTCTCACAGAGAAAGGTTTGTTTTTCCATTTGGAAATTGATCAGCTGTTCCAATTCCTGTGATTTCATGTGGATGGTTGTGAGATAATGAGCTGCATGACTTTGATGTTGTTTTTGCAGGTGCTAAGGACAGTTGCCCTGACTCACTGGGCCACTACGCTCGACGTGTCAACGGTGGCTCCTCTCATTGCTGTTGGTATCAATGGTATGTCATCTTGCTGCAAAAGTGCAACAGTAAATTTGTCCATCTCTCTACTTGATCTAATTCCGCACACATAATTTGTGGTTCAATTGCAGAAGAATTATGTTTTCCTATTAGGTGTATCAATCACATTCTAGAAGATATATCTCGGTTATATTGCAGAGCGCCTGTTGAAGTTGGTTGACTATTTCGAAGGCAGTTTCCAGGATTACACAGGTCACGACGACTCTGTCAATTTGACAAAGTTCTCACCAACTGGAAAGCAGTTAATGTCAGCATCCCACTGTGAAATCTTGTCTTGGGAGGTCAACATCTAATCTATGGACAATACTCATGACACTCACTGCTTTCTGTTCATATTAGTACATTTTGTGATATACAGCAGCAAACTAGTTCTTTTGCCGTATTTGTAATACATGTCAAATCACAAAGTGAAATATTGTGTGCTTGTGTATCATGGTCTCTGTTTTTGGTGACTGATGTTTGTTATTGTCTGTATATAAATGAATCAGCAATCCCTCCAATGTCACATACTTTTGTCAGCATTGTACATGTAAATAAACGTATAACTTTTATGCAAATTGCTTCTGTGTATGTGATCTTCTTCGTACCAACTGATGACTGTTCTACCAATAAGGGGGTACATTATCGAAAGGTACGAATTGTTTGTGTTTTTGTAAATAGACCCACGTTGCCATATAATGGCATTCCAATTTTCACAGTTTAATCATGCATAACTAAAAGTAATCAATATTCATAGAACATGGTCGGTGCTGACCAGTAAGGCAACTAAAAGTTGTCAACAATACTGTCTTTGTTATGCATGGAAGGTTTTCCCAGAAGAGGGCATTAAATGCAACGTGGGTCTTTACGGAAAGACTTCAATGAATTTGCAATTGGCGTAGGTACCCCATTTTAGGAGTGCATCATATTTATAAAATTATTTATTCACATTCCAAAACAAGTATGCACTAACAACTAATATATTATATTTATGATCATAATGGAAGTCTGCAGTTTCATAAAGTATACATTAGCAATTGTTGATAATCTATTTCTGTACAGACAAGCAAATAACTGGAGCATGCAATATTTCTTACCAAATATAACCGCGGTATTACAATCAAAACATCGTAACAAGATCAATGATGTATACAGGGAGTTGTGACCATCACAATGTGTACCCCGGTTCTGGCACAATGGCAACATGTCCTTCACGCCAAATAACTGGTGGTACAATGTATCATTCAGTTATTGCCAGTGATTCGACTGCCGAGTTTGGACTTTTTCCTGGGAGGGTCGTCCTGCACGGTGCTGGTGTTAGCCCGCTTGGCCGATGCCCGATCACTGGCCTTGCCCTTAGAGACGCTGTGTGGGGAGGGTTCCCTGTTCTCCTGTTCACCATCATCACTCTCACTGTCCACAGCCATCGTCTCCTCAGTCTGCCACAGATAACAAGTAAAACAGGACTACCAGACAGATGGGGGCCAATAGTGTGATTCCCATGACAACATTAGTTTATATCTCTACATATAAATTTACTGGTAAAAAGTCTGTGCTATAGTTATTTCAGGGAAATAGAGTGCAAGAATTGTCACCTCATCCTCTTCATCAGTTTGTTGTCCGTCTAATGCCTGGTTCAGTGAGGCAACATTGATTCTGAAGTCTCGTGCAGTGCTCATTTTGAAGTGGTTCATGAGATCAGCCTGTCAAATCGGATGGGGTAATAGAAACACATACCATTATATACATGTACACAGATAAAGATGAACATATTGAGGGAGTGTTATTCCTGAATAAATGAAAAGCCTAAACAGAATACCTTAGATTTTTTTGACAGCTGTATGAGAAACCGTTCATACTGCTCAATTGCAAATATAAGGTTGGGGATAGCCTTTGTTTCTTTCATCACTTGCGCCTGAAAAGATATTAAAATATATATCATAAACAAAACACTTCTCATCATAGTTTCTTTGAAAACGTTGCATCTGTTTTTACGATCTGACACTGTTAATGAGATCGGTTTTACATGTACCTTTCCAGACTGAGCCAGATTCTCTTGTTTCTTCTTGTCCTTCTTAGTTTTTTCACTTGCTTGTTGAAGTGACTCATTCTGAGTAGCCTGCAGAAAACCATAATAACGGATCTTAATACTGTAGTGGCGTTACTGAAAAATGTGTACACACATCACCACAAAAATTGTAGGTCAAGGTCAAAGTTCATCCCCTGTAACCCCAAGAAGGCTCTGGACGTTTGGTGTTGTAGATTCACACTGTACTGACCTGTATGTACGTGATCATGGAATAGACATACTGGGTGAGGTTGGTGCCTGACAGTCTCACCAGCTTCTCAAATCGTGCAGATATGTGGCCACATTTGAGCTGGTACATCTGCAGGTACTGTCAAACAAACAACAACTACATTCACTGAAAACCACTTCAGACAAGGCCTAAAGATGCCTTGGAGGCATTTCGGTGTGATGAATAATTTATAATACTAGATGTGTTGGTAGATGCCTTTTATTTGTAGATGCCTTTATTTGATCACACCAGTTCACAGGTTCACGTAAAACTGAAATACAGCCAAAAATAAAACAGCCTTAGCAGTGTACTCATGCATATCATGACATATCAGTTTAAACCACAATCAAAGGCAAGATATCAAAATTTAAGGCACATTAGATCATCACCAAATATTTTCTGAGCTAGTTATTAAACCATGATAACCATAGTGTTATGTAAAATACATGTATTTGTGCCAGATGCACATTGAACGCATTCTAAAACATCACAAATGCCTAAAAATTAATATTTGCAGAAATGTCAAATTACTGTGTCTCAAAGTTTCACTTTAAAATCTACAAATCATTATTGACAGCGCAATATGACAAATAAAAACTATACACGGGACATTAATAAAGATTATTCATGGACATTTACCTTCATTTAGCCGTTGTAACCTTAAGACATTTATAAACAAAGATACCCTTTTAAACTTTTCGAACCATTTTTTCTCGCAAAACAAAACCCACATGCAGAAACTTAATCGCTAGGTGGCGCAGCCCTGCCTAGTTATATCCGCCTATCGCTAGGGGGCAGCACTGGATAAAAATAAAGCGGTGTTCGCACCTTTACATGGCTCCTCTAAATTTGGTACATGCAGTGAACAAATTTATCAACATGATATATGGCGAACATCATTTAACCAAAACATCATCAGTTATGAAAGTCCATATCAAAGATAGTTCATCATGTTCATGGTGTTGGCTCCTTGACGGGGGTCCCCGGTGAATACAACAGCACCAGCTTGTGTATTGGTCTCTCGTAGACGGAACCACCCATGGCCACCTTGACCTTGCGAACGAGTCCGTCTTGACTCGGTTGTGTGTCAGTGACACGCGCCAAGGGCCATCGACAGCGCGGCAAGTTCTCGTCCTTCACGAGAACAACATCATCCATTCTCAGGTTTGGAGCACACTTGTTCCACTTTGATCGTTCCTGAAGCGCGAGCAGATATTCCGTCTTCCACCTGTTCCAAAACTGGTCCGCCAGAAACTGAACTGTACGCCAACGCTTCCGACAATACAAGTCCTCCTTCGCAAAGATTCCTGGGGGTGGCAGCACCAGTTTTGACTTGAAAGTCAGGATCTGGCTTGGCGTGAGCGGCTCTCCTGTGTCTGGCGCATTGGTGTCTGTGTAGGTGATTGGTCGACTGTTTATGACGGCCTCGGCCTCGACCATGAATGTCCGTAGCTGTTCATCATCCAGCCAGTCTCCATGTGCGTCAAGCAAGTTTGACAGGACACTTCGAACTGAGCGGATCATCCGCTCCCATATGCCCCCCATATGGCTAGCGTGGGGCGGGTTCATCTTGAAGATCACCCAGTCACACTTTTCCTTCAAGAGCTCGGCCTTGATCCGTTTATCGTCCATTTCAGACAATGCTGCTTCAAGCTCTGACTGAGCGCCGACAAAGTTTGTTCCGTGGTCGGACCGGAGCTGTCTGACTTCTCGCGTCGTCCCACGAAACGCCGATATGCATTAATGAATGCATCTGACGTCAGTGAGTTGGCCGTCTCTATGTGCACAGCACGGCTGGCCATGCACGTGAACAAGACGCCCCATCGTTTCTTCTCGCTACGTCCTTCCTTGACGTAGAAGGGGCCGAAATAGTCCACAGCACTGTATGTGAATGGTCCTGCTGGCTCCATCCTGTCTTCTGGCAAGTCTGCCATTTTCTGTGACGAGGCTTTTCCTCGTACCTTCTTGCATGTCACGCACCTTCCAATGTATGACGTGATGGTGGCGCGTGCATGCACGATCCAGTAACCTGACGCTCGGATCTCGTTCAACGTGATGCCACGGCCTGCATGATGTGTCCTTTCATGATGATGACCTACCAGTAAGCGAGTCACGGGACTGTCCTTTGGCAACACCACTGGGTGAGCCAAATCTCGGGGCACATTTGCCCGACGGATCCTGCCGCCAACACGGATCAGTCCACTGTCATCCAAGTATGGATCTAGACGGTATAAGTTGCTGGAGGCCTTCAGAGATTGATTTCGCTCTCTGCAGTGTTTCCTGTCTGTGTGATCGTTCGCTAAATTCTGTAGGATGACACGTTCTCCTGCAAATTTCTCGGCCTGAGCAGCTGCGATCAACACAGCCTCGGCCCTCTGCAGCTCCTCAACTTTCACGGGCACATATTTTGTGGCTACCCTTGTCTTGAGCTCTTTCCTGGAAGGCTTCCTGGTTGGCTTTTTTGTAACCCTTGTCAACAGTAAGTCCTTGAATCTGAGGCACACGGCTATCGCTCGCCTGGCACGATGCCAACTGGAAAAGCGTTTGATCATGTCCATCACGCCCGAGCCGAGTGTCACTCGAGTTTGGTGCGTATTAGCCCTTTTCACCTCTGGATCCTGAGGGTTGAGTGCCGGATTGTTGGAATCCAGTGGAAGTGGGTCAGGCAGTGAGAGGAATGCTGGTCCTCTCCACCAGTGTTCAGCAGTCCTGAGTTTGACAGCAGACAATCCACGCGATGCTGTGTCCGCGGGATTTTCTTTGGTGTCCACGTGGTTCCACCTGGATACATCCGAATTGTTTCTGATTTGCTGCACCCTGTTTGCGACGAAGATATGGAATCTTCGGGCTTCATTGCTGATGTAGCCGATGACTACCTTACTGTCGGTCCAGAAATATTCTTCCACGTTCTTGTAGCTCAGCTCCTTCCTCAGAAACTTGCTTATTTTGATGGACACGACTGCCGCCGTGAGCTCCAGGCGGGGCACTGTTATTGACTTGGACGGGGCCACACGTGATTTGGCCATCACCAGTGATGTCGTGATGTCACCACGGTCGTTGATCAGTCGCACGTAGCTGCACTGCCCGTATCCATCTAGACTTGCATCTGAGAAATGGTGGATCTCCACTTTTATGACTGGCCCAAAATCCTTGTCCTTGTAGCATCGTGGTATCTGGATGTCTTGTAGTGTGGGCAGCTCACTGCACCATGCCTGCCACCTGGTGTTCAGCTCCTCGGGGATGGGGTCATCCCAGCCCTGCCCGTCTCGGACGAGTTCTTGCAGTATTCGTTTGCCCAGCAGCACGAATGGGCAAACAAGCCCCAGGGGGTCAAATATTGAGCTTACTGTAGACAACACCCCTCTTCTTGTGAATGGCCGTTCAATCTTTATTCTGAATCCGATGTTGTCTGCCTTGATGCACCAGTAAACACCCAGAGTTCGCTCGATCGATGGAGTGTTCTGGTTGAAGTCCAGGTTCTGTGTACTTGCGGCTCTGAGCTTCGGTGGGATGGCTTCCATTACTGTGTAGTCATTGGAGATGTACTTGTGTAGGTTGAAGCCGCCCTTTTTGCATAGCTTGTGGCTACTCTCCACCAGGTCGATTGCCTCTGCTGCGGATGCCACTGATTTCAGTCCATCATCAACATAAAAATCGTCACGAATGAAGTCCGCCGCTGCCTTGCCACATTCGTGTTCATGCTGATCTGCAGTTGCCTTCAAGGCAAAGTTCGAGCAGCCAGGTGACGACGTCGCCCCAAAAAGGTGAACAGTCATTCGGTACTGTTGGGGTTCCTGGCTGGTATCGCCGTTCTCCCACCAAAGGAAGCGCAGGAGATCTCTGTCTTCTCTGTTCACACCAACCTGGTGGAACATTGCCTCTATGTCGCAGCTGATAGCTATGCTATTCTCACGAAATCTGCACAGCACACCTGTCAGATTGTTCATCAGATCTGGGCCTTGAAGCAGGTGTTTGTTCAGGATTTCTCCTCGGTACTCACAGCTGCAGTCGAATACTATTCTGAGTTTTTCAGGTTTTTTCGGGTGGTACACCCCATGGTGGGGTAAATACCAAACTTTCCCATCATTCCGGTTTATTTCCTCTGGTGGCACCAACTGTGCATACCCATGACTGATCAGGTCGCTCATGAACTTGGTGTAGTCATGCCTGTACCTCTGGTCTCGTTGCAGTCTGATCTTCAAGCCAGCTAATCGTCTTAGCACCATCGGCTGGTTATTTGGCAGCTTGACGTCCGACTTCAACGGAAGTGGCATTTCAAAATGACCATCGTCACGTTGATGAATGCCAGTGGACGCTTTCTCCAGAAATCTGAAGTCCTCTGTTGACATCTTCTCATCTGATGCACGTTCATTGAAATCCATGTCGAACATCCTCGTCACGGCGAGAGGGCTGATCTCGGTGACCTGGGTGCGGAAGGCGATGTGGCATGCCTTGTCGTCGATCATGTTCATCAGCTGAACACCCTGCTTGTCTATCATGCCAGCTACGCCCCAGCCAAGTGATGTTCGTATCGCCCATGGATCGTTGTCTGCTCCAGGTATTACTTCTCTGGGCTTGATTGCAGCTGGACAGTCAAGCCCGATGAGTAGGCCGACTTCTAGCTGCTCCTGATACTCATGTAGCTGAGGTGCCACTTGCCGCAAGTGATCCCATTGTTTGGCTGTTTCTGGGCGTGGGATCAAGCCTTTTTCTGCTGGGATTGTGTCCCGCACATATGTTCCTGGAAGCCTGATGTGGTCACTGCTGCCTTGTGCACACACAGATAACCCCTGTATAACCTGACTGCCGACAATCTGTTCATCAAGCATTGTTGCCAGCTTTATCTGCACAGATTGGCCTGTGATGTCCAGCTTCTGCAAAGTGGACCGTGTGATGAATGTTGAGTTTGACTGGTCGTCGAGTAGGGCATACACCTGGACCTGTATGCCTGGCCTGTCCTTGTGTTGTAGCGTCACCGGTAGAATCAGGGAGTTGTAGTGACCAGCATGAGTTGTACTGGCCTCTGTACGGTGTACAGTTGCTGTGGAAGTGATGTTTGCATTCTCACTGGAGGTGTCACTTTCCTCAGTGCTGCCTGGCTGTCTTGGCATTCTGTCTGTGTGGAGCAGGGTTGGATGCTGTGACTTGCAGATCTCACACTGCTTCCTTTTCATGCAGTTCTGTGCCAAGTGGTGTCCACTCATGCATGCATAGCAGTAGCCCCTTTTCTTGAGAAAGTCCTTTCTCTCAGAAATGTTCATTTTCTTGAAATGGTTGCACACCTCCAGATGATGGTACGGCTCTTGGCACAATGGACACGTCCTGACTGTGTTGCTCTGTGTCTGGACTTGTGTTGTGGCCATTACTGTGGCACTGCTTGTGGTGGGTTCCACGTTACTGCGCTGTGTTGCCAGGCTGCGTGATGTCTTGTGCCACTTACTTTTCCCGTCCTTTTTTTCCAAACTTGTTGATGGCCTGTAGTTGACAGAGTTACATGCCACACGAGCCTCCTTTTCAAGGAATTCACAAAATTCCGTGAATGGCGGGAAGCAAGACTCTGAGCTGTTGAGCCATCTGTCAACTACTCGGCTCCATCTGTCGAGTAGTCGACTGGGTAGCTTCTCGAGCATGCGTGCATTCTCTTCCTCAGAGTCCAGACAGCTCAAGTGCCTGGTGTGCATCATACTGGCCTTGCAGTTGTTGAGGAAATCAGAGAATTCACGCAGTCCCTTTCCATCACCTGTTTTAATGACTGGCCAGTCTCTAATTTTCATCTTGCATACCTTTGCAAGGAGGTACTTATCGCCATACCTCTTGTGCAAGACTTCCTTCGCCTTCCTGTAGGCGTCTTCTGACTCCAAAGCCAACAGTCCCTGTATAGCTGTGTGTGCTTCTCCCGTCGTGTACTTCCCAAGGAAATACAGCTTTTGGCAAACATCTAGTGCGTTCCGCTCGACGATTGACTCAAATGATTTGATCCAGTGAGGGTACTGCATGAAGTCTCCTCCAAACTTGTCTGGTGTCAGCTTTGGGAGGCTGTCTTGTTTATTCAGGCGACTGGCCAGGTTGTCGAGAGCTGATGCCAGTATCCCAGCTGTATCCTGTGTCTGCAGTACCTGTGGCGTCACTGGCGTTTGTTGACTGTACTATGCTCCTGTGTTTTCACTTGGTGAGCCATGATTCTCGTGTTCACTGAACACTGCACTGTCACGTGGTGCACTGTATTCTCGCACAGTCACTGTTTCTGGTATTGTGAATCTCACATTGTCACCTGTTGAAGATGTCACTCTGTTCGTGCTCGTCATAGGTGACACGTTATCAGTATAGCCGGGAGAGATCTCAGAATGTTCAGTCACATCTGCTTCTCTGTGTACTTGAGCCAAAGTTCTTCTTGAGTTGCCTCCGAATATGTATGATAATGTCTCTTCATTGTCAGTGTCATACTTGTTCAAAACCTCTACACGAGCAACACTTGCCTTGATCTCTGTTTGTAACTCTAACTCGTCCTCGTCAGCCTTCAAATCAGTCAGAGTTTGTTCCAATTTTTCCTTGAGTTGTTGATGTTCCTGGTTGAGTCTCAACTCCATGGCTTTAACTTCTGCTTGAGCCCTACGGCGATCTGCTTCCAGCCTGCGCTTCTCACGCAAGCTCTCTGCCTTTGCTATCAACTCTGCTTGCCTTTGTTCTTCTTGAAGTAGACCTTGTACTTCGTGCGCTTACTTGTGACGCGCTGTCACATGGTTCTATGTTGGGATTTGTTGTGGATGTGCCGGTATTGGGCCTATCGTTCTGGGCTGCCATCTTTTCATTCATTGATGCAACGTCTATGAAGTTTTACTGTGTTGGTAGATGCCTTTTATTTGTAGATGCCTTTATTTGATCACACCAGTTCACAGGTTCACGTAAAACTGAAATACAGCCAAAAATAAAACAGCCTTAGCAGTGTACTCATGCATATCATGACATATCAGTTTAAACCACAATCAAAGGCAAGATATCAAAATTTAAGGCACATTAGATCATCACCAAATATTTTCTGAGCTAGTTATTAAACCATGATAACCATAGTGTTATGTAAAATACATGTATTTGTGCCAGATGCACATTGAACGCATTCTAAAACATCACAAATGCCTAAAAATTAATATTTGCAGAAATGTCAAATTACTGTGTCTCAAAGTTTCACTTTAAAATCTACAAATCATTATTGACAGCGCAATATGACAAATAAAAACTATACACGGGACATTAATAAAGATTATTCATGGACATTTACCTTCATTTAGCCGTTGTAACCTTAAGACATTTATAAACAAAGATACCCTTTTAAACTTTTCGAACCATTTTTTCTCGTAAAACAAAACCCACATGCAGAAACTTAATCGCTAGGTGGCGCAGCCCTGCCTAGTTATATCCGCCTATCGCTAGGGGGCAGCACTGGATAAAAATAAAGCGGTGTTCGCACCTTTACACTAGATATCGACGAAAATGAAAAATGTCGACAAATTTCGGGTCAAGGTCAAAGTTCATCCATAATACCCCTTAGACATGTTTGTCTAGTGCGACGAGTCCGAAAATAACGTCCGTTTCGCTCTACGACGCACCGTTTCCGAGATATCGACGAAAACGAAAAATGCCGACTCGGCAAAAAAATTTCGGGTCAAGGTCAAAGTTCATCAATAATACCCCTTAGACATGTTTGTCTAGTGCGACGAGTCCGAAAATAACGTCCGTTTCGCTCTACGACGCACCGTTTCCGAGATATCGACGAAAACGAAAAATGCCGACTCGGCAGAAAAATTTCGGGTCAAGGTCAAAGTTCATCCATAATACCCCTTAGACATGTTTGTCTAGTGCGACGGCAGAAAAATTTCGGGTCAAGGTCAAAGTTCATCCATAATACCCCTTAGACATGTTTGTCTAGTGCGACGAGTCCGAAAATAACGTCCGTTTCGCTCTACGACGCACCGTTTCCGAGATATCAACGAAAAATGCCGACTCGGCAAAAAAATTTCGGGTCAAGGTCAAAGTTCATCCATAATACCCCTTAGACATGTTTGTCTAGTGCGACGAGTCCGAAAATAACGTCCGTTTCGCTCTAGGACGCACCGTTTCCGAGATATCGACGAAAACGAAAAATCCCGACTCGGCAAAAAAATTTCGGGTCAAGGTCAAAGTTCATCCATAATACCCCTTAGACATATTTGTCTACGGCGACGAGTCCGAAAATAACGTCCGTTTCGCTCTACGACGCACCGTTTCCGAGATATGCAGGATGCCTCAAGGATGACTCAGCAAAAAATTATTTCGA
This sequence comes from Terebella lapidaria, assembly GCA_949152475.1. Classification (NCBI taxonomy): domain Eukaryota; kingdom Metazoa; phylum Annelida; class Polychaeta; order Terebellida; family Terebellidae; genus Terebella; species Terebella lapidaria. Next base: position 80,172,473 of record OX424555.1, read on the forward strand.
CCTCTAGGTCAAAGGTCGTTTGAGGTATCGATCCCAAAATCAATAGGGTTCTTCCCTGGTGATATATAAACCTCCGTGCAAAATTCTGCAACTTTTGCCTGAATATTTTTTGAGTTATCGTCCGGAAACCAAGTTCCTCGATTTCATCCTCACGGACCTCGGAGCCGGATCAAAAAAAAAAGTACACCCTAGAGATGTTTGTCTAGGGCGACGAGTCCGAAAATAACGTCCGTTTCGCTCTACGATGCACGGTTTCTGAGATATGCAGGAAGCCTCAAGGATGAATCAGCAAAAAATTATTTTGACCTCTAGGTCAAAGGTCGTTTGACGGATCGATCCCAAAATCAATAGGGTTCTTCCCTGGTGGCATATGAACCTCCATGCAGAGTTCTGCAACTATTGCATAAATATTTTTCCAGTTATCGTCCGGAAACCAAGTCTCAAAATTAGCCTTGATTTCATCCTCACGGACCTCGGATCCGGCTCAAAAAGAATAGGGTTCTTCCACATATCATTTCTGACTTGTGGTGAAAATTTGACAAGGATCCGTCAAGGCAATCTAAAGTTATCGTCCGGAAACCAAAAGTGGCGGAAGAAGAAAAAAAAGAAAAAAAAAAAAAAAAAAAAAAAAATTCTGCTAAAACCATAAAGGCATTTCTGCCGAAATGCCTTAATGATCACAACATTATATGTCACAAAGAGGGTGCTGTAGCTTACCGGCAATAAATAGTCAGAATAATCCTAAGCTCTGTCTTGAAGTTTTGTATCTTATGGTCAGTTTACAGATTTTGAGGTAGTTCAAACGTCTGAGGTGACCTCAGTTTTATTCATCCAATATTGGATAATGATCCAGATCCAGAAAACATGACTTTCTACATGCTCAAAGTACACACCTTCAAAGGTTGTCTCTCAGTGCCATAACTGAGTTTGAGCATTCAGAATCATCTTTCATCAAATTCATATATACAGGTTCCTATACTCCTAAAAATGCTAACTAGACGCTTCCGGTCGCCTACGACCGCTTGGGTGTATCCCCCGTAGCCCTATCATCCCTGTTGCCCCAAATATATCACTGATGTACATTGTGAGTGTGAAACCTTTCAAGCTTATTGAAGGTCGAATTCAAGATCACCACTAAAATCACTGCATACGAATTTCCATTTCGACATGTTCGATAAAATAACGAAATTACAGCCAGATAAAAGTTTTCACCTAAAGTTATACTTCAACTCAGAATATTTGACAAACTTGGTTCCAAGTTGAAATTCAAGCAAAAGTTGACAAAAACTGCATTTCAAGATGACTAAATTGGAGCCAGATCGAACTTTTCACCATAAATTATATTTCAACTCATACTATATGCCAAACTTGGTTCCAAGTTGAAATTCAAAGTAAAAGTTGACCAAGATCAAACTTTTCACCATAATTTAAATTTTAATTCATAATAATTATGTGCCAAACTTGATTTCAAGCTGAAATTCAAGTAAAAGTTTACCAAAACTGCATTTCACGATGACGAAATTGGAGCCAGATCGATTTTTTCACCATAAATTATATTTTAATTCATAATATGTGCCAAACTTGGTTTCGAGTTGAAATTCGAAGTAAAAATTGACTTTAATGGTAAAAATAATGTTAACTTATCCAGTTACACCCATGAAATCTCTACTGGACAAAACTTTTAAATTGTTGAGCTCAATAATAAATGTTTCTTGTCTTAACTATTTTTCTTGAGGTCAATAATAGACTTAACTAGTAAAAATGATGTTAACTTATTCGGCTACAGCCATGAAATCTCTACTGCACAGAAGCTTTACCTTGTTGAGCCCAATAATAAATGTTTCTTGTCTTAACTATTTTTATTGTGGTCAATAATAGACTTAACTAGTGAAAATAATGTTAACTTATTTGGTTACACCTGTGAAATCTCTACTGGACAAAACCTTTACCTTGTTGAGCTCAATAATAAATGTTTCTCATCTTAACTATTTTTATTGTGGTCAATAATAGACTTAACTAGTAAAACCAATGTTAACTTATTCAGTAATATTGTTCTGTTTTCACCAAAAACATCAGTTCTGTATTCTGAACAAGAATCCAGTGCAATTTGCTTTCATAGTACAGGTTATTGGAGTGATCACACATGTCAAAGTAGGCATTTTAATTGTTGTAATAAGTTAACCTCTCAAACTTATTAATATTTATTCGATCATTCTGAAAAACAATAGGTTTCGTGTGATGGTCTTTCTCATTGAGCCTGTGCGATTTCATCATCATTCATCGAAAACTCCCACCCGTAGAGCGTTCACAACCCATGTGTGTTAAACAGGCTAATTTGAGCACAAAATGTTACGCCAATCGGCTATTTTGGTTGCTATGGCAACCAAAATCGATAGGTGTTGAGATCTCACCATAAATCATGTCCATATAAAATATTATCAAAATCGGTTCAGATTTGTAAGCTGTAGCGCGTTCACAAGAAAGTGTCTGCGGACGCGGACGCGGCGGCGGCGGCGGCGGCGCGACGATCGTAAATCCATAGTATCCGCCGAACTTTGTTCGGGGGATACAATAATACAAAATTGAGCTCAATCTTGAAGAATTTAGTGGACATGGACCGATTTGAAATTTAGGTGGACATCACGTTAAGTTAAGAACTCTAACACGACTAGTGTGAGCATGATACTCACATATTTGACGAGCAGAGTCAGTGTGTTGTACATGCGAGACGTGACCTTGAGCGATGCCAGGATACAGTTACCGACTGGTATTGCTGACTGACAGAGCTCATGTAGGGCATTGACCAGGTGACCAAGTCTACTACACAAGGTCTTCTCATGCATCTCTCTCTGTGTCAGGCCTGGCGAGTCAGCATCTTTTCAGGAAAACAGGCACATGACCCTCAATATCTGATTGACATAACAGACTTAATCAAGTATTTGTCATAAATTGACTGCTGGATACCTGTGTCCCCACTGCTGGTAGCTCCCAGTGCCCCCTTCAGTCTGTTGATGACCCACTCTGTATCGTCTAATTCCCGCTCCATGTGACTGGTCAGCAGAATCAGCATGGTCGGAGCAGCCGTACACATGTTCACCACAGCCATCGACGCCTGTGTGTCGATCTCTGCCTCCTGCCAACAGGCATACAAATTGTCGTGAGGGAATGTTCCTTCTAAAATGCGAAATCAAACTTTTCATACTGGTATGTATCTCATCTGCTGAGACTTAACCTGGTCGATGTCTCCGAGCTGACTGTGGATATCTCGAGCCAGGCTTCTCAGCACCTGGACACAACTTTGTTGTTTGGTGGTCATCTGTAGAAAATGTGTCATCAACACCTTGGCGAGGGCCACGTCCGCTGTCAACAAACAATCAGGATCCTCGAGAAATTTCTGGAAATTGACTTTTCATTCAATAACAATGGTAGTTTTGTTCAAGTATAGAATGTCACAACATCCTGAAACACTGCATTCAATTTTTACCACTGCAAGGTCTATTGGATCTTTATTTCATCCAAAGCTATTAATATTATAGTTGCATATTGTATTGCTGATACCTATATACATTATATATGATATAACCATATTTCAATTCAAGCAGCAATGGAATCCTGTTTCATTGAACCAAGAACACCCGAGATTTTTTACCAATGTTTTGTTCTGTACAGAGACGTTGTAGCCAGGACACGACCTGTGCCCCTCTCTCCCCTTCCAGCCCCAGCTGCTCTGTCAATACTTGGATGATGCTGAGCAGTGACACAGCTTCTTTTCCCGTGTGGTGGTCATCTTCCGCAGTCACCACGGAGATCACCATCCTCTGTGAGAGCAACCCGTTTATCAGTGCATGTCATGTTGGACAAAAACTGCAAATTTATTTCCTATTGGAGAAAATGTTAATACAAGAAAAGACACCTGGAATTTCTTGATGAGTTTGTGTACGAGATCCGGAAGGTCAAGGTCACTGGGCCCAACACCAGATGCTCGACTCTGGTCTGTGTAAAAGAGCAGACCAATTTTAGTACATACCTACTACTGTTGAATGTTCGAATAGACTTCTGAAATCTCTCAACTCTCACCAACAGCGCTCAGGAAGTCATGCAGTCTGTCCTTGTAACGAGTACACACAATGTTGTAGATCAGTGTCAGGTTCTCTACGGCCAGATGTGTCACTTGCTTCTGTCTCTCTCGTCTATTCTCCTCGGTATTGTGCACATCTGATGTGTATTTCTTTTGCAACACCCTGTATATAATGCAATGACAATCGCAAATGGTTTGACATCCAAACCTTCCAAGGGAATTCATACAAAGGGAAAAGATATTAGAAAATTCAGGTATTGCCACCTGGCGAGACTTGTGCAGAATGTGAAGAGTTTGGAGGCGTCGTGTCCCTCGGGCCCGTCACAGCTGCCAGTGCTGCTGATCTGACCAAGCTTCTGACAGGTCATACTGAGCACATAGTGCTGGAAGTCCAGGCTCTCTCGCAGGTGATTCAAGCCCTCCTGATGGGCTGGTAACTCGTCACTACAAGGAGTTCAAACTACCATTTAGTAACTACCATTAGTATTCATGATGTCACTTAATAAAGTGTACAGGTTGTGTATGAAGCAAAATGACAGATCTCTGCTATTGCCAGTAGGAAATTAAAGCCAGTATTTATCACAAAGTATAATATTATAATTTATCACAGAGGTAGAAGTATGGCAATAACTACATTATCTCTGCTGTTCCACATTATAATGTCTCGTAAGCGAAACATTCTCACCTGTACAGTGCCCTGACTATCTCCCGGAGAGCTGACAAAGACACCAAGCTTTTCTGTTTACCACTGCCCTGTGTACCACTTCCAGTCGGCTTGCCCCCAGTGGGTCGGCCACGCTTACCACCAGCTCCACTACCACCAGCACCAGCGGCCGGCTTCTCCTTCAGCATGTCCTGAACCCGGTGGTAGTTATGGTACAGACTTAGCACTGTTTCGCAGCTTTCATGCCTGCAAATTATCAGGATGAAATCACATACCAGTAGATAGTTTACTGATAGGTAGAATCACATACCGGGAATTACATTAATATGCAGTAACATGAGCTTGTACATGTATACTGAAAACAACATACTTGCAGTCTCCAGTACGGAAGACATACTCCAGCAGGACTTCATACACTCCGGCCAATAACAGGGCAAAGATGTTGTTACGTACACCGACTTTAGTCCCCATAGAGAAATCTGCTGATTTGTCCTAGAACAGTTGAAAGATATTCCACTATATTGTATTAATAAAGGGTATTACCCTGTATGTGTGATCTTGCAATTTTCAGGGAAAACACAGAAATTCACCAGATGAAAATCTTCCAGTTCGCTGTTGACCATACGGAGTGTCAAGGACTCCATCATTTTCTTCACATCATCCTGAACATCATCTTCATCCTCATCATCATCATCATTATGTTCCTCTTGAATTGTTTTCATTTTGAGGTAGCACTGCATTGTGCAGGCAAGAAGATGAGCCTTGAAGAAAACATATACCGGTATTCACTTTTGGGATAAATGTTGATATCAAGACACCTAATACCTCATCAAACACAATTTATCACTGACATACAACCCATACAAGCATGTTGATTACCAGAGGCTCAGAAGTGTAGACGTCCTGGCCCTGTATGATGATACAAGGCTCCAGTTTGAGTGGGGGTACAGTGTCTTCCTGTTGCTCATAGTACTTCTGTACTTGCTGGTACAACACGGCTATCATCGGGCCAGCAAGCTGAGTGTTCCGACACAACACATCATACAAACCCTAGGATAGTGGAGTTACATGTTATTATCTGCAGAAAACACTGCTGAAATTGAAATTTTGTGCAAAATATGGAGTGTTAAAACCACAAACAATCCTCACAGTGTAGAGCGTCATTCGGACATCTGCTTGTTGTGAGAGACATCTGCGAAGATTACCAAGGATCTCCAGACATAGGCCCTCATTGCTGGTCGGGTTGTATGGGATGTGGACATCCACCTGGATCTAAGTAAGAACGTTTGAGTAACCAAAATTGGTCTTCAAGATGACACTGCGCACCAGTACCTTGAGTATAAACTGGAATGATATGAACACTTACTTGACTAGAAGGCAGCGACTGGCTCGCTTGACTAAAGGCCAGACCTCCAAGAACGCGGAAGTGTTTCAGGATCATCATAAACCCATTCACAGCTGTCTTTCTGGCATCAACTTGCCTGTTTTAATATTTCATAATACATGCAATGTACAGCCAATCGTCATATCAGAACAAAATTCAGCATAAGAGTTCAACAACTCATCTGCACCACTTCATGTGAACTCAGATTCAACATACGGCAGGTCTAACATATTACCTTGAAAACATGGCCTTTCGTAGAACAAGAATCAAAGAGTCCTTGAGAGTCATGCTGATCTTGAGAAGAGGTCGGACAGCCTTGAGTAGTGCGACAGCAGTGGGAGGAGGGAGGTAAGAGAGGTAATCAAATGCTTCCCGGACCTTAGGCAGCGAGTCTAGGATCACTTGTGGAGCGGAGAGCACAGTCTGTGACAACAACTCTGGAAAGTGCGATAATTATAAGAAGTAGATCAAAGTCAAAATGGTGTTGGAAGTAAATCACACACAATAAATTGAAACAAATTCAAAAGCAGCTTCTGTCATAAATGATAATAGTACTCATGAAAACCGACCAAGATAGTGTGTAACTGGGGCTGTTGCCTTGGTAACAACTCTGTTCAGGATCTGCTCCAGAATGTCTGCACGGACCATTTCATGTGTCTGGTTGCAAAATCAAAGTTGTAATGAACTGCCATGCATCCCAATTTTAAATGGTGAAATCCTGAATATGTGAACTGAACATATTAGAAATAGAATATCTAAAATATATAAGAAACAATGAAAACCAGTACTAATACATGAAACCAGAATTGGTTTTACATTTTTGAAACATGTTCTAATACTACCTTGAAGGTCTCAAGCAGGAGAGTGGAGCCAAGCTGACAGGCCTGTTGTGTTGGTGAGGTGGTCAGTGAACCACTGGTGTCTGTGATACGACCAAATGCGGCCTTAGGTCCATAGGAATCCATCAGAGTGAAGCCTAGTTCCACCAGACCTTGTATCACATGATCCCAGCCATGGACACTGGAACACAAGAAGCAATGGGATGTTAATATTCCAACATCTCCCGGTGCTTGTATCAGGGAATATTTATTGAATGTCACTGTGGTAACCATGCCTGTGTCTGACTGTATCCATGAACCAGTCAGATATATCGCTGACAGTCGGCACAGCGTCTCTTGTCCATGCAGACAAAGTTTGCTTCTCTTGATCTTTGAAACTTCGAACAATAGCCGTCTTCAGAAAATCAAATATCTGGCCAACAAGAACAAACATAAATACATGAATCCACATGGTTGAATCTAAAAAAAAAGAACACAATTTTATCTGCAATGAATAAAATTTCAAGCATTATTTATTGGAGATCTATCGATACATACGACTCAGCAACAGTATTCAACAATGACTACTGACCTGTTCTTCAAATCTATGAATTCTTGAGAAAGACAAGGCCAGGGCAACATTGAATGGTGACAATGCAATGCTGCTTTGATTCTGCTGCTCATTCTGTAAATGTCAAGTATATTACCTGTTTCATATTTATACTTCTTCATTCATTGACACAGCTAGACCTCGTGCATGTGAAGAATGATTAGAAACAGCACTTGTGTAGAAATACCTTCAGGTATTTGATGAATTCTCTCCCCAGTTCCTGGTCCTGTTTTGCAGCAAAGGATATGTGCAGTATTATTGTTCCTTCTATCAATCCGAGCTGATCCTTCGACACTGACATTACTTCCATCGCATCCTCGCTGCAAATAATGACAATAACTATTAAGTTTCTTACCTACCATATTAATTTTAAATATTGTACACTATATAATAGCTATAAGTTCAAAATAAATCAAACTTTCTCAATGGTTAGTATAGTTATGCAACACATTGTTACCTTGAAGTTTGTTCTTTTACTCTTTTGTCCTGTTCCACAAAGTATTTGATAATTCCTTCTAAGACCATCCGTTTATGTCCCTAGAACAATTTCAGTAAATACATGCTCTCATATCATGGCAGATACATGGTGCAATTTCAGTGAGTAAATCTTACACGCAGTGGCACTTCTGGAATAAGCGGCAGTGACTGCCAAATACAACTATACCTTGGTAGCGAGTAGAAGCACTTGATACACCAAGGGAGGGAGTTCCTGCATTTCTACCTCTTTCAACATTCTGAGGATCTTGGTCAATACAAACTGCAGCTCATCTTGTGTGAGGGGTACATCCTTGAACATTGCAGCAAGGTGAATTACAGTTCCAGAGTCCCACCTAAGATGAAATCAAACTTGACCAAATAGCTATCATAAATACTTGAATAATTGTTTGCAAATAAAAAACTGTGGTTTTTTTTTTATTGAATGGCAAATAATTTTTTATTTAATTATCCCACCTGCCAGAGCAGAGATTGTTGAGAACGTAACTCTTGTACTCAGTTCCAGACAGCTCATGTCCACCATAGGATACCATCTCCTTCAACTCCAGAGCCGACAGGACCTTTGGCAATATCTCCAGAGATCTGGAAATGTGCACAAATTTATATTCATATCATTATGATCGGAGTCCCAAAATTATTACCGGTGAGCACCTCTAGTGTTTCATTCTTTATAAAAAATACTTTTTTTAGTTTTACACATACATGTATTTAATTTGAACAGATAGAGTTTATTGTTATGAATATTTATTGAGCAGTTGTCTTACTTTCCAGTTCTGACACCACTCTTGATGCTGTCAACAAACATTGCAGCCAATTCTGCTAAACATGTGGCATTGAATTCATCGGCCTGAAGTCAAGATGAGAGTGATTCCAATACGCAGAAACAATTACGAAAAAAATATTGATGACTAAACCAAATGCATTTGAACTTAGGGACTTACCTCCATTAGTAATATTCCAACCAACTCAGAAGCTGTTTTTGCATTCATTTCACTGCTCTGAAGAAGTTTTATACAGTGTTTGTACACATGTAGACGGACTTTTATGACACATGTGTCACTGCTCAGCAGCAGGCCTGTGGACAAACACAAATTCATAACCAACAAACAAACAGACAAAATTTTCAACATAGCAAATTGTTGATATTAGTCCAAAGGCACTTGCCTGCGAATACTGCTCGCACTAAGGTACAAGGATCTCCGCGACCCTTCACCGCTCGCTGATCCACCATGGATATGATCTGTACCAACACCATTGAATGCAATTACATGTAACAACTGGATAATGTATCAGGTATCATACCAGACGCCCATAAGATATGGATTTAAAATCATGCTCCTTATTGATATAAAAATTATACGAAATAATAGTATTTTGCATTTAGAACATTATAAAGGGATGTACCTGGTCATCTTTGATATTTGCTATGGCATCTTTGAGCTCTTGTTTCTTGTCTTCCTTCCAGTATTTTATAAGTTCCTTGTCCATTCCTCACTCTTTCAGAATGACTTGAAAGTACATGTAGATTTCATGTGAATAAGTGTGCATGTGCTACAGAGGTTACTCGATTCATTCGGAAGTTCGCCAACTAAATATTATGAGAGCTCATATGCTTGTTTTGTGGAAAACAAACTGCTGGAGTGCTGGTACAAAGATTGGATATCAGACTCAGAGTCTAGTCCGGTTAACATGATTGAGCTGGTTGTTTTTATATTTGCTTTACAAGGCCTGAAAGGAATGTTGGCAAATTTTGGGATGCAGCGGATTTAGGATGGATGGCTCGTAAAAAGAGGGCTTCTACCTTCCCCCACCACCCTCAAGAAACCAAGATTCTCCGAGATATAGAAATTGGATCAAAATGAAAATAGTACTACTATTTTATCCCGGGGGGGCACTCTCGGGACAGAAGTACACATATGCTCAAAAATGACTTTCAGTTTGACCCCCTTTCCAAGGATATTATCCCAAGCCACATGGCCCCCTTTTTTAGGTTTTTACGACAATAACCCCCATTTTTATTATTTATGTGTTTTTTTTTTTATTCTGTTCATATTTTGTGCTATAGTGAAACATTCTTGACGGATAGGTCTACAAGTACACAACACAACTAGACGTCAAGGCCTAAAGATGCCTTGGAGGCATTTCGGTGTGATGATTAATTTATAATATATACTAGATATCCACGAAAATGAAAAATTTCGACTCCGCAAAAAAATTTACCGTTAAAATAATACCCCTTAGACATGTTTGTCTAGGGCGACGAGTCCGAAAAAAAAGTCTGTTTCGCTCTACGACTCAGTGTTTCCGAGATATCGACGAAAACGAAAAATGAAAACTCGACAAAAAATTTTTTAGTCAAGGTCAAAGTTCATCCATAATACATATAAGATAAATGTTGTCTAGAGCGACGAGTCCGAAAATAACGTCCGTTTCGCTCTACGACACACCGTTCCCGAGATATCGACGAAAACGAAAAATGCCGACTCGGCAAAAAAATTTCGGGTCAAGGTCAAAGTTCATCCATAATACCAATTAGACATGTTTGTCTAGGGCGACGAGTCCGAAAATAATGTCCGTTTCGCTCTACGACACACCGTTTCCGAGATATCGACGAAAACGAAAAATGCCGATTCGGCAAAAAAATTTCGTGTCAAGGTCAAAGTTCATCCGTAATACCCCTTAGACATGTTTGTCTAGGGCGACGAGTCCGAAAATAACGTCCGTTTCGCTCTACGACACACCTTTCCCGAGATATCGACGAAAACGAAAAATGCCGACTCGGCAAAAAAATTTGGGGTCAAGGTCAAAGTTCATCCATAATACCCCTTAGACATGTTTGTCTAGGGCGACGAGTCCGAAAATAACGTCCGTTTCGCTCTACGAAGCACCGTTTCCGAGATATCGACGAAAACGAAAAATGCTGACTCGGCAAAAAAATTTCGGGTCAAGGTCAAAGTTCATTCATAATACCCTTAAGACATGTTTGTCTAGGGCGACGAGTCCGAAAATAACGTCCGTTTCGCTCTACGAAGCACCGTTTCCGAGATATCGACGAAAACGAAAAATGCCGACCCGGCAAAAAAATTTCGGGTCAAGGTCAAAGTTCATCCATAATACCCCTTAGACATGTTTGTCTAGGACGACGAGTCCGAAAATAACGTCCGTCTCGCTCTAAGACGCACCGTTTCCGAGATATCGACGAAAACGAAAAATGCCGACTCTGCAAAAAAATTTCGGGTCAAGGTCAAAGTTCATCCGTAATACCCCTTAGACATGTTTGTCTAGGGCGACGAGTCCGAAAATAACGTCCGTTTCGCTCTACGACACACCGTTCCCGAGATATCGACGAAAACGAAAAATGCCGACTCGGCAAAAAAATTTGGGGTCAAGGTCAAAGTTCATCCGTAATACCCCTTAGACATGTTTGTCTAGGGCGTCGAGTCCGAAAATAACGTCCGTTTCGCTCTACGACGCACCGTTTCCGATATGCAGGATGCCTCAAGGATGACTCAGCAAAAAATTATTTCGACCTCTGGGTCAAAGGTCGTTTGACGTATCGATCCCAAAATCAATAGGGTTCTTCCCTGTTGATATATAAACCTCCGTGCAAAATTCTGCAACTATTGCCTGAATATTTTTCGAGTTATCGTCCGGAAACCAAGTTTAAAGATCAGCCTCATTTTCATCCTCAAGGACCTCACGGACATCGGAGCCGGATCAAAAAAAATAATACACCCTAGAGATGTTTGTCTAGGGCGACGAGTCCGAAAATAACGTCCGTTTCGCTCTACGATGCACGGTTTCTGAGATATGCAGGAAGCCTCAAGGATGAATCTGCAAAAAATTATTTCGACCTCTACGTCAAAGGTCGTTTGACGGATCGATCCCAAAATCAATAGGGTTCTTCCCTGGTGGCATATGAACCTCCATGAAGAGTTCTGCAACTATTGCGTAAATATTTTTCCAGTTATCGTCCGGAAACCAAGTCTCAAAATTAGCCTTGATTTCATCCTCACGGACCTCACGGACCTCGGATCCGGCTCAAAAAGGATAGGGTTCTTCCACATATCATTTCTGACTTGTGGTGAAAATTTGACGAGGATCCGTCAAGGCAATCTAAAGTTATCGTCCGGAAACCAAAAGTGGCGGAAGAAGAAGAAAAAAAAAAAAAAAAAAAAAAAAAAATTCTGCTAAAACCATAAAGGCATTTCTGCCGAAATGCCTTAACTATCATGGTAAATACAAGGGAACTACTGGACGAATATTGACCACCAATCACACAAATAACTAGACGTCAAGGCCTAAAGATGCCTTGGAGGCATTTCGGTGTGATGAATAATTTATAATACTAGATATCGACGAAAATGAAAAATGTCGACAAATTTCGGGTCAAGGTCAAAGTTCATCCATAATACCCGCTAGACATGTTTGTCTAGTGCGACGAGTCCGAAAATAACGTCCGTTTCGCTCTACGACGCACCGTTTCCGAGATATCGACGAAAACGAAAAATGCCGACTCGGCAAAAAAATTTCGGGTCAAGGTCAAAGTTCATCAATAATTCCCCGTAGACATGTTTGTCTAGTGCGACGAGTCCGAAAATAACGTCCGTTTCGCTCTACGACGCACCCTTTCCGAGATATCGACGAAAACGAAAAATGCCGACTCGGCAAAAAAATTTCGGGTCAAGGTCAAAGTTCATCCATAATACCCCTTAGACATGTTTGTCTAGTGCGACGAGTCCGAAAATAACGTCCGTTTCGCTCTACGACGCACCCTTTCCGAGATATCGACGAAAACGAAAAATGCCGACTCGGCAAAAAAATTTCGGGTCAAGGTCAAAGTTCATCCATAATACCCCTTAGACATGTTTGTCTAGTGCGACGAGTCCGAAAATAACGTCCGTTTCGCTCTACGACGCACCGTTTCCGAGATATGCAGGATGAATCAAGGATGACTCAGCAAAAAATTATTTCGACCTCTAGGTCAAAGGTCGTTTGAGGTATCGATCCCAAAATCAATAGGGTTCTTCCCTGGTGATATATAAACCTCCGTGCAAAATTCTGCAACTATTGCCTGAATATTTTTTGAGTTATCGTCCGGAAACCAAGTTCCTCGATTTCATCCTCACGGACCTCGGAGCCGGATCAAAAAAAAAAGTACACCCTAGAGATGTTTGTCTAGGGCGACGAGTCCGAAAATAACGTCCGTTTCGCTCTACGACGCACGGTTTCCGAGATATGCAGGAAGCCTCAAGGATGAATCAGCAAAAAATTATTTTGACCTCTAGGTCAAAGGTCGTTTGACGGATCGATCCCAAAATCAATAGGGTTCTTCCCTGGTGGCATATGAACCTCCATGCAGAGTTCTGCAACTATTGCATAAATATTTTTCCAGTTATCGTCCGGAAACCAAGTCTTAAAATTAGCCTTGATTTCATCCTCACGGACCTCACGGACCTCCGATCCGGCTCAAAAAGAATAGGGTTCTTCCTCATATCATTTCTGACTTGCGGTGAAAATTTGACAAGGATCCGTCAAGGCAATCTAAAGTTATCGTCCGGAAACCAAAAGTGGCGGAAGAAGAAAAAAAAAAAAAAAAAAAAAAAAAAAAAAAAAAATTCTGCTAAAACCATAAAGGCATTTCTGCCGAAATGCCTTAATTAAAACACAGAACCACAATAATCATATCGCGGATTTTAGCTGTTAATTACCACCCTTATCGCGGCCGGCGTTCCTGTGCTTGGGCTGTAAACACACCCCCTTTCCCCGCAATTTCTCTTTCGAGCATACGTGTACTTCTGTCCCGAGAGTGACCCCCCCCCCCGGGATTTTATTAACTGAATCAGTGAATGAGCCTTGATAGGCTTATAATTAGGGTCCGGACGAGTCGAAAATTTCCGACCCGGGTACCCGTATGGTGTGACCCGACCCGCCCCGGGTAACCCGTCCAATATATATCAACATTTGAACGGGACTCACAGGAGCAATTTGTAACACATAAACGCCGGTCATCGACTTTTGACACATATTATTTGTTTATTTTCAAGTTTGAAACAGATCTCGTAAAACTACTTCGATTTTGTCCAATGATTTCCTTGTTATTCTTGTGATTTCACTAGTGTTCATGGCTAATATTCAATGCAAGAACTATATCTTTATTCATTTTCGGGTACGGGTAACGAAATTGGGTAACGAAATTCTGACACGGGTTATTGTATAACCCGCCCCGAACTCGGGTATCCGTCGACTCGTCCGGGCCCTACTTATAATAAAACTGACTACTGATAGAAGCTGTCATTTTATGTGTGCTTAGATAATTACGAGAAACTTGAGGGCTTATGCAATGACAAAACTAGGTGAGTGTGTTTTCCAGCACGCGGGAAAGGTCGAGTTTGAACTGGCGGAAGAATACCAGAGAGCACGAGACCGAAGGTCGAGTGCTTCCTGGTGTTCTTCCGCCAGTTCAAACGAGATCTTTCGCGTGTTGTTTATATTGCTTCCTAGCAACACGTTTGAACTGGCGGAAGAACACCAGAAAGCACTCGACCTTCGGTCTCGTGCTCTCTGGTATTCTTCCGCCAGTTCAAACTTGATCTTTCCCGCGTGCTGGAAAACACACGAAACAGGTTTTGTTTTTATCACATGCTATGAATTTATGATTCTAAAATATTTGGAAACCCAACCCCTGTAAATTAAAGTAAAATTGTACCAAAGATTACAAGAACTTCTTACAATCTTTGATTGTACTCAAGGACCCTGAGTAGAAGACCCGTAAACATGTGTGTTGTTAGGAAGCAATATAAACAATACAGATCACCGGGTCGTCAAATACTTTGTATTATGACGTCACTGGTTGTACGTTTTCTAAATGGTTATATGTTACTAAGGCTGAATCGGGTGATGTTTCATTGTGACGTCATAGAACACTCGTGCTTTAATTGTTCTTTGAAGAAAAACGCATTCAGACAAGTGCTTGTGAATATGTGAAATGTGAAGCAAAAATGTGAAGAAAAAAATATTGCAAACATGATGTTTACGGCAAAGGTTATCACACTGTCGGAAATCACTGTGTATTCTCACTGTTTGTAGTTTAAGATAAATTCATAGCATGTGATAAATAACATTACATTGATGACAGTTTCATTTTGGGTTTCTTTATAATACCCCTAAATGGCTAGGATGTACAATAAAGTGGGCAATTTTATAAAGCAACTAATTCACCATAGTTAGGATCCGGAATGACAATTGGTGATGTGTTCTTTATTATTACCCACCAGATGTTCTTCTTTTTGTCTGTATTTATCATTTTGTGCCACTGATTAACTCATCATTGTCATTGATTATCATACAGAAACAGGATTGCCCACTAAATAAATAGTACATGTGCTCAAAGATTTTCTATACCGGTATAGAAAATCTTTGATGTGCTCCAATAAATGTGCAGACAAATCATTGGTATGGTATTTGTAAGAAAAGTACGGCGCCAGAGTATTGCTGCGTTCCATTCAAGTCGTGCAAATGGTGATCACGAGTGGGAAGTGGTGCAATACGAGTTCGAAGCATTCCATTGGCAAAACACATACAAATCGCCTTCAAGTATCTATGGGTTAAAATAAGATTTTGTAAATGAAAGTAATTGTGGCACTCATTATTCTATTATTTTTTAACCAACTCAGGCCAAAAATTAATGAAAGTAAAAAAAAAATTTTTTGATAATTTTATGGAAAAAGTCGAATCGTCATTTCAATGTTTAGTATTTTACCACTGCAAACATCAATGCATGATAATAGGGAAAACTAGCAAAGTTTTTTCCATTTTATATGTTGCTCTCTTACAAAATCTCTCCCTTTGCCGCCATGTTTTTCCTACTCGTGCAAATCGAGTCTGAAAACCCAGACCCACTTCACGACTTGTGCAAATGGGAATTCACCAGTCGTAACGTGAATGGAACGGTTTTTACTACTGGGAAACTCGTGATCACTATTTGCACGACATGAATGGAACGCAGCATTTGCCTATATTAATACCGTTTCAGGCTTTCCATAAAATTATATATAAACATTGCCTTTTATCGCCCACTCTCGACCGCCACCGACTATTACAAAACATTATCGCCAATGATACTAAAAATACCGCCTACCTAATGTATCGTATTACAAATTTAACTCAAAAATATCTGATTATACACAGCAAATGTCGCAATATTGCACAATTCCAATATACGTTTTGCGATAATATTAGCCCGCCAAGAAGGGCTACGTTACAAATTGTGGAAACACACCAAACCCGTTCCTCTTTTTATGAATATTGATCACTGTTGAGCACCCAGACCAGTAGGCCTACACTCAATAAAAAAAATCTAACCTATGCAATGATGCACAAGAAAAGGTTTTTGTGTGTGAACTACTAAATATCCAGTTTTCGAGGATATTACATATGTCTGAAATCAATATTACACTTCATGCAAACTTGGGGAGGCCTAAATATAGACATATCTATGGGGTTAACTATAGACATATCTATGTTGCAAATACTGATCCCGTGCTATTTTCATATTGATTTTGATTTGGGGGTGATTTTCCATCAATGTAGACCCCAATAGACGATCAAAAACTGTGGTTTTTTTCAACCATTTTTTGTCTGAAAATCCAAGATGGATGCCAGCAGCTAGTCTCCGAAAATCAGAAAATCACCATATCTGTGGCCCTATTGACGAAGAAAAATAAATCTGGTGTCGTTTTATATGTTTTCAGGGACACGGAATCCAATAAAACCAGTGTTTATCTGATAAGTGCAAGTACCGGGACGTAAGAATAATATTACACAAAATTTTATCATTATAGCACTTTTGCGACTGAATTTGTTCGTTTTCCAGTTTATGACCCATGTTTTTTTATGATTTGTCGCTCTCCAGTTTATGGCCCATGTTTTAAAGCCCTAAACACAGTTGTAAGTTCTTCCCATCCATATACAGAGCAGTCCACAGGGGTTCTATACCATACATAATATATGGCCCTCTGTAGCACACTCGCCTGACTATCAGACTCAGGAGACACAACCTCAAGTGGATACAGTCATTCCTATGGGACCGCACCCAACAATCCATCCTAGAGGGTAGCAAATCAAGCACCATGTTAAACATCAAGCCTCCCTCAGGGGGTCCTTGGTCTTGTTATTCCTGATCTGCATGAACCATCATCCTCGTGACATCAACCACCTGATTGTTTACTGACGACAGCCTCGTGTACCGGACCATCAATGCCCAACGAGATGCGGAAGCATTCCAGGAAGATATAGATTACCTGCTGACATGTGAGAAGCAGTGGTCTATGGAGTTCAATGCCACAAAGTGTTACGCGTCTCCGCGTCACCAGGAAGTCCAAGCCCATGTCAAGCAGCTATACCATTCACGGTCACAAATTAGATTTGCTCGAGGAGGCACCATACATGTACTTTGGTGTGAAACTGCACAAGACCCTATCCTGGTAATCACAATACACAATGGCGGCATACAAAGCCAACGGCACCTGTATATTCTTGCACTGTTCAGTGTTCCCAAACAGGTGGAAACGCATTGCTATGGCAGTATGCCACCCTCGTCCGCTCGGTTATGGAGTACTACATGTACTATGCCAGCACAGTATGGGCCTCGTACACTGAATCAGACATGCATCGTCTGGAGTTGGTACAGCGCCTGTATACACGGTTCGTCCTCGAAAACTACTCGAGCACCAGCAGTGTCACATCCATGTTAGCCGACATAACCTTGTTATGGAGCTTCAGCCTTGTCTTGTCTTCCCTGGAGACCTTACGGACGGCTGAAGCTCCAGATACAGTGATGTTGTACAAGTGGAGGCTTTCCTATTCCTCAGGTCAGCGAAAAGTATGAAGAAACGTGAGGGGTGGAAATGGCCCGAAAATTACCTCAGACAACATATCTACCAATAACAGCGCTAAGGTGGACCTCAGATACGGATTCAATACATGGAATGCCAAAGAAATCCTGACTGAATGTAACGTTTGACCCCGTACGCTCTCCCGGATCCTCGCGGATAGTCCGCTCACCAGGGGTCACTGCGGGTGCGGCATTTTACTTTAGAACGATGACCAGGTAGCAGTCCGGA
Source organism: Terebella lapidaria (assembly GCA_949152475.1). Taxonomy (NCBI): domain Eukaryota; kingdom Metazoa; phylum Annelida; class Polychaeta; order Terebellida; family Terebellidae; genus Terebella; species Terebella lapidaria. Next base: position 80,190,646 of record OX424555.1, read on the forward strand.
CTGCGCTCGCCTAGCAAGCCAGACGTAAGGACACCACTCAGATACAAGATCATCACCATGGTGTTAGCTGTGGCCGGCTCGCTGACGGTCCGCCACTGGGATAGAACCCCGGACAGCCCGACGGTCTGTCAGAGCCTGTGTCGCACCATCCCAGGGCCAGAGACCGATGATCACACGGACGAGCCCTGATTCAGCACGGTCCCCCTCCTGGGCCCCTGATTGGAAATCGTCCCCGGGGCCTTACAGCCCACTTCTAGCCGGAAAGGGACAAGGAGCTCATGGCCGAGCTCACCTGTCGTCCTCTCTCTTTGTTAGCTCTGAGACAATTCCGAACACACAAAGCGGCTTGTATTTATAACCCCAAGCAGTGAAGCACGAGCCACGAGGGATGACGCAAGACCATTGTTACAGTATAGCAGAGCGAGAGGATTAGAGAGGGTTGCCATGCAACGCATGTGCATCGAACACGAAGCGGCTAAAACAAGAGTAATGTTTAACAAAGAAACTCCTGCCACGATCTTTGGGCAAAATCACCACATAAATAATACCAATGGAGAGATCAAGGAATGGAGAGACCGGTAAATCCAAAACTAAGGATTAGTTGATTCATCGCTCACTACTAATTTGAGCCGATTCGATTTAAATTTTGCATATATTCTCATAGATGAAAGATTATCATTTCACTTGTAGATCTATGTGATGTACGTCCTAGAATTTTCATAACCTTTTTTTCACTATTTTTTAGATTTATTTTCAAAAGCTATATGAGTTTAAAAACACAAAAACATATACCCGGAATAAGATATTTATTCTCAGATTTGTACATTTCAACATACATCTTTGAGGTTACAATCATCTGTAATATATCAAAAGAAACTTGAAATTCAATGTGTCAACATTCATAACATATATGCACATATATGGCAGTGATAACAAATGAACAGCAGTTTGCATTGTGTTTTGTTACAGTATGTGTATGTACATGACTATGCTGGATCACTAATTCTCCACCTAAATCATCAATAGCAGTCAATGGCATTGTCTTCTTGACCATCCTCAGCACCACTGGTATCGACATTAGTCACAACGGAGGAGTAAATATCATCCAGAAGTGTCTCTGGATAGAGATCGTACTGGTCTGTGCTCAGTGTGGACACATGTAGAAGAGACTCCAGATCCATATCAGCCAGCTTTTGTACCAAGTCAGTGGAACAATCAGGCTTGTCTGCTTCGTCAGGTCCACTGCTACACATTCGGGATTTCTTGGAAATTGACGGTTCTTGTGAGATTTTCTGTTGGATGGGTTGAAGGTCTCTTCCCTGGAGACCTTACGGACGGCTGAAGCTCCAGATACAGTGATGTTGTACAAGTGGAGGCTTTCCTATTCCTCAGGTCAGCGAAAAGTATGAAGAAACGTGAGGGGTGGAAATGGCCCGAAAATTACCTCAGACAACATATCTACCAATAACAGCGCTAAGGTGGACCTCAGATACGGATTCAATACATGGAATGCCAAAGAAATCCTGACTGAATGTAACGTTTGACCCCGTACGCTCTCCCGGATCCTCGCGGATAGTCCGCTCACCAGGGGTCACTGCGGGTGCGGCATTTTACTTTAGAACGATGACCAGGTAGCAGTCCGGACTGCGCTCGCCTAGCAAGCCAGACGTAAGGACACCACTCAGATACAAGATCATCACCATGGTGTTAGCTGTGGCCGGCTCGCTGACGGTCCGCCACTGGGATAGAACCCCGGACAGCCCGACGGTCTGTCAGAGCCTGTGTCGCACCATCCCAGGGCCAGAGACCGATGATCACACGGACGAGCCCTGATTCAGCACGGTCCCCCTCCTGGGCCCCTGATTGGAAATCGTCCCCGGGGCCTTACAGCCCACTTCTAGCCGGAAAGGGACAAGGAGCTCATGGCCGAGCTCACCTGTCGTCCTCTCTCTTTGTTAGCTCTGAGACAATTCCGAACACACAAAGCGGCTTGTATTTATAACCCCAAGCAGTGAAGCACGAGCCACGAGGGATGACGCAAGACCATTGTTACAGTATAGCAGAGCGAGAGGATTAGAGAGGGTTGCCATGCAACGCATGTGCATCGAACACGAAGCGGCTAAAACAAGAGTAATGTTTAACAAAGAAACTCCTGCCACGATCTTTGGGCAAAATCACCACATAAATAATACCAATGGAGAGATCAAGGAATGGAGAGACCGGTAAATCCAAAACTAAGGATTAGTTGATTCATCGCTCACTACTAATTTGAGCCGATTCGATTTAAATTTTGCATATATTCTCATAGATGAAAGATTATCATTTCACTTGTAGATCTATGTGATGTACGTCCTAGAATTTTCATAACCTTTTTTTCACTATTTTTTAGATTTATTTTCAAAAGCTATATGAGTTTAAAAACACAAAAACATATACCCGGAATAAGATATTTATTCTCAGATTTGTACATTTCAACATACATCTTTGAGGTTACAATCATCTGTAATATATCAAAAGAAACTTGAAATTCAATGTGTCAACATTCATAACATATATGCACATATATGGCAGTGATAACAAATGAACAGCAGTTTGCATTGTGTTTTGTTACAGTATGTGTATGTACATGACTATGCTGGATCACTAATTCTCCACCTAAATCATCAATAGCAGTCAATGGCATTGTCTTCTTGACCATCCTCAGCACCACTGGTATCGACATTAGTCACAACGGAGGAGTAAATATCATCCAGAAGTGTCTCTGGATAGAGATCGTACTGGTCTGTGCTCAGTGTGGACACATGTAGAAGAGACTCCAGATCCATATCAGCCAGCTTTTGTACCAAGTCAGTGGAACAATCAGGCTTGTCTGCTTCGTCAGGTCCACTGCTACACATTCGGGATTTCTTGGAAATTGACGGTTCTTGTGAGATTTTCTGTTGGATGGGTTGAAGGTCTCTTCCCTGGAGACCTTACGGACGGCTGAAGCTCCAGATACAGTGATGTTGTACAAGTGGAGGCTTTCCTATTCCTCAGGTCAGCGAAAAGTATGAAGAAACGTGAGGGGTGGAAATGGCCCGAAAATTACCTCAGACAACATATCTACCAATAACAGCGCTAAGGTGGACCTCAGATACGGATTCAATACATGGAATGCCAAAGAAATCCTGACTGAATGTAACGTTTGACCCCGTACGCTCTCCCGGATCCTCGCGGATAGTCCGCTCACCAGGGGTCACTGCGGGTGCGGCATTTTACTTTAGAACGATGACCAGGTAGCAGTCCGGACTGCGCTCGCCTAGCAAGCCAGACGTAAGGACACCACTCAGATACAAGATCATCACCATGGTGTTAGCTGTGGCCGGCTCGCTGACGGTCCGCCACTGGGATAGAACCCCGGACAGCCCGACGGTCTGTCAGAGCCTGTGTCGCACCATCCCAGGGCCAGAGACCGATGATCACACGGACGAGCCCTGATTCAGCACGGTCCCCCTCCTGGGCCCCTGATTGGAAATCGTCCCCGGGGCCTTACAGCCCACTTCTAGCCGGAAAGGGACAAGGAGCTCATGGCCGAGCTCACCTGTCGTCCTCTCTCTTTGTTAGCTCTGAGACAATTCCGAACACACAAAGCGGCTTGTATTTATAACCCCAAGCAGTGAAGCACGAGCCACGAGGGATGACGCAAGACCATTGTTACAGTATAGCAGAGCGAGAGGATTAGAGAGGGTTGCCATGCAACGCATGTGCATCGAACACGAAGCGGCTAAAACAAGAGTAATGTTTAACAAAGAAACTCCTGCCACGATCTTTGGGCAAAATCACCACATAAATAATACCAATGGAGAGATCAAGGAATGGAGAGACCGGTAAATCCAAAACTAAGGATTAGTTGATTCATCGCTCACTACTAATTTGAGCCGATTCGATTTAAATTTTGCATATATTCTCATAGATGAAAGATTATCATTTCACTTGTAGATCTATGTGATGTACGTCCTAGAATTTTCATAACCTTTTTTTCACTATTTTTTAGATTTATTTTCAAAAGCTATATGAGTTTAAAAACACAAAAACATATACCCGGAATAAGATATTTATTCTCAGATTTGTACATTTCAACATACATCTTTGAGGTTACAATCATCTGTAATATATCAAAAGAAACTTGAAATTCAATGTGTCAACATTCATAACATATATGCACATATATGGCAGTGATAACAAATGAACAGCAGTTTGCATTGTGTTTTGTTACAGTATGTGTATGTACATGACTATGCTGGATCACTAATTCTCCACCTAAATCATCAATAGCAGTCAATGGCATTGTCTTCTTGACCATCCTCAGCACCACTGGTATCGACATTAGTCACAACGGAGGAGTAAATATCATCCAGAAGTGTCTCTGGATAGAGATCGTACTGGTCTGTGCTCAGTGTGGACACATGTAGAAGAGACTCCAGATCCATATCAGCCAGCTTTTGTACCAAGTCAGTGGAACAATCAGGCTTGTCTGCTTCGTCAGGTCCACTGCTACACATTCGGGATTTCTTGGAAATTGACGGTTCTTGTGAGATTTTCTGTTGGATGGGTTGCAGCATCTTGCAAGCCGTTTCTTGCACCACCTTGTCACAGTCATGTGCTGCCTCCAGGAGAGATTTCAAGCACCCGCTCGTGACTAGTGGGCTCAGATCTTCTTCCTTTCCTTGGCCATGAGCCGAAATGTACTTGCTCCAAAACTCCAGAACATTCCTCTTCACTTCCCAGTCGAGGTCTCTCATGATTTGACACATCACACCAACAATCTCAGCTTGATCAGCCTCATAGCAACTTGTTGAGTAGAACACAGTCAGTGTGTGTACTGCACTTCTTCTTGCAAAGGCTTCAGAGTCATCCTTTGCAATGCTGATGACCTTTTTCAGCATCTCCTCCTGTTGAAAAAGTACCAGTGATTTTCTTGAACAACTCATGTCACGCAAGATACATGTATACATGTATCATAGATTCGTTTGCATGCATCTGAATGTACTCATGTGAAATAATTCAATGCAAACCATATACATGTACTAGTATATGAGGTATACCTTTGGATGAGACTCAATAATATGGTCCCAGATGCCTGGTATCGCAGCCATAGCTGCCACACACTTCAGGGAAGACGCTCGGACATAGCTCTCTGGGTGCTCCATGTTGTGGATGACACTCTTGTCCAAACCCCCATACTCATTCTGATAGAAACCCTTCTGTATCATTGACACACCTACAAGTATAGTCAGTATGGTGTAAAAATTATGTATATAGATAAAAGCCCTGAATGAACTTTACCGTGTGTACTACAACTAAACAAGACCAATTGTGAGAAAGATTATTTTCAAATATACCGGTAGCTGCAAAGTCAGACTGACACCTACAAACCTTTCATCTGTATGAGTACTTGGGTGAGCAGTTCTGTGACACTGTCCACGACTTCCCAGCGAGTGTCACTCAGCAGACGTTTGCCCGTACAGATCACCACCGGCCAGGCAGAGAGCACCTCGTCTATCATTGGGCCTGGATTCTCCTCTGTGCTGTCCTCATCCTGGGGCGGGAACAAACTCTCAGACATGTCCCAGCCAATGTCCTTCATCTTCTGGACAAAAGCCTCTTGCTCCTTGTCAAACTCCACAGAGCACGTCATGTACACGATGGAAATCAGCATCGTCTTCAAAGTTTTCTGAATCAACTGAAGGTCAAAGCAATGACATTAGTTTCAAAAGTCAACAACAATGCATTTTTTTCCAAATACTGATACACATACACCTATCGGTTAGATCTATAAGCATTTAGCACCGTAATGTACACAAAAACTTACACTGACAGAAACCGACTGCACCACTTCAGCATAGCATGACATAACTAGGCGCACCATGACAGGCTTATTTCTGGATGCTGGACGCACTGAAGAAACAGAATAATTTGGGATCATGGAGATTATGACTTGAACTGCACGTGGACATTTCGTCAATGTTTCCATATATAAATTCATTTGTATATCTACCATACCTTCAAATATATGGTTGAATGTATCAAGTAGACCATTCTTCAAAGCAGGTTCCTTCCCCTTGACTTTAGCCATGAGTACACCAGGAGATCGGAAACCGAAGCCACAAAACAGATCGACCATTCCATGCAAATATTCCAATGGAATATCCTGTCAACACACAATATTGCAACACAAAATAGTGTAAACATCCTCACAACACTGAACAAACATGGCAATCATTACACTTTCTGTAACATAGCTCAATATAGCACATCGCTCTTTTTCTGATATCCAACCAAAAAATATGGTTTGTTTTGTAACTACCACCACTTGGGTCTTAAGCATGTCTCCATTGACAGTTCATTTCATAGTGCAACTGAAAGTATATATCACCTGTGTGTTATGGTAAGTCCTCATGACATCGAACTGAGCCAGGATCAAACTCAGGAATGATTTGGCCTGCTTCAGTAATTGCTGGTGCATCGTCTGTAGGTTTGCCGAATCAGACTCAGATGCTGCTGCTGTTGATATCACGACAAAGGCAATATCCTTCAAACATCCCTTGTCCTTCACCTTGTCTCCATGGCTGTTCAGAAGGATAAAGCAAACAGAATTACACGAAAAAATAGGTGTACAATGCGTTCTAAAATTAATAGGTTGAGTACGTGTATAGTAACATATATGTAGGTAGTATTTGAGAATAGCATATTATTGACTTTATAAGTAAGTATTTCGATGGTGTCCTGAGTGTTAGTTCAAATTGATTGAAAATTAAAAACAAATTTTATGTATATCAATTAAATTACCGGTACATGTAACGTTTATTGTGACAATATTGTTGCTAAAATTCATCACATAATTAACCTATTTTTTGTGTACCTCTTTCTAGGATATCCTATACGTTGTACATGTATACCAATTTACATTGACTCATTTATGATGATGGCCGTATCATAATTACCAATTTTCTATGGACAATTTTATGATGCAAAAATGAGAGAATCATATTCCTTTACCAAGTAAGCAGCCAACAAGCCAAACACATCGCAGTCTTAATGTCTCCAGAAAATACAAGGTCCTTGCTGAGTTTCTCATATTTCTCAACATCGCTATCAGTGAGCACTCTGAAATGAATCAAAAGCAATTGAAATATCAGTAACTCCATATTCCTCCTATAAAAATCATCAATAAATACACATGATGGACTAGTAACTCACTTAACTAAAACATTGTTCATACCTTTCAATTAATAGCACTGCTACATTTAGTTACCTTCTAAAATGTCTCAGGATGTCAAGACACACATTTCTTTCCATGTTTGATATTTTTTCATCCTTGGGCTTCAGTGCGTTGCAAAGTGTATCGGCCAGGTTATGCTTGTGACAAATTGTTTCCAGCAAATTTGCTGAACAGGCAACAGTGACCTTCTCCACAACTGTAAGTAGTGGCAAGCGCAAAGAATTCCCTTCAGAAATACTCTTCTGAAACAGACTCCAGAACCGTTCCGATAGCTTCATTGGTGCAGAAGAAGATTCCTCATGATCTTTGAGATTACCAGGGAGGACTGTAGGACTGTCACACTGACTGATGTAGTTCATTGCTGAACTCAACAGCACAGATGCTAATTCCATTGCTGATTTGGAGACAAACAAACTGCTGTCTGTCAATGAACTGAAGAACTTGTAGCCATATTCTGAAATTTGACAAAACACACAAGGTGATAGTTAAGGGTACATGTATCTCCAAATTTAAGAAATCCATAATACATGTAGCTCCACATGTTCAAAATCAGTCTGTTCTGAAACATCAGGTCGTATTGAATCGAGAAGTGTCTAGATATGAGAATATAAAAATATTCCTGCTGAACTGATCTCAAACAGACATATATCCCACCTTCCTGCATTATCCAGTCTATGACGTGGATAGAAGTTTGGTCACGGCTGGCCATGTTACAGAGACCTGTCAGCCATGCACACCTCACAGCAGCAGTGGTCCACAAGTCACTGGCAGACACCTTCTCATACAGACTCCAGGTTTGTTTAGTCACCTCACTTCCAGACTCCAAGGGGAGATGGCTGGCTGTCTTTAAGAAAAATGTCACAGTCTGTGCATTTGGGGCAGTCTGTTGATTCAATTTTTCCAAAGTGTTCAACACAACAGAGGTGTCCAGTAATTCTGGAAGTGAAACAAACAATGCCTAAATATATAAGCTCATGCTGCATCAAAACTCTCCATTAACATATACGTATTCCCGACTGTGCACTGAACATTGTGCCTATAAAATGTTTCTTACTGGATAGTTCATTTTTTAGCAATCCTCCAAATTTCTCAATCATTGTGTCATCCTTTGGCAAATTTCCCTTCAGGAAAGCCTCAAAAATTGGTATCAACTTTGATGTGGACATCATATCAGCATTCATTCCCGCCATATCTCTGTAATATCAAGTACAAAAATATGACAAACCATTGACAATTTCATGCATCTACAATAAATATATGACATACATATATACAACAATGATGAAATTTCGTGGTCACGTTACATCCAGTGATACGTTCACGATCATCCTTTGATCTGAGTTGCAAATAGAATTCGCCCTAGGCCAAGCTTTCAATGTTTGTATTATCGCTCATTCTTCGTTCAATGAAACTTTTGAGGCAATGTCAATTGTAGTGAATCGTACAGAACATATATTAAATGTATTCTGCAATTATTGCATTGTCATTGTGAAAACTAGATCCATGTAAAGCTTTCATTTTTCAATCTCACGTTTTGTGTGTGATGGATAAAGCACAGGAACATAATTTTGAGCGTAATCATTTTATTACTCATTTCATTCCGAACGTAAATGGCTCTTACTCTCTTATGCTATAGGCCCACAAGTTGACAAAGGGACGTTTGGTTGAATATTGCCAAGCAAACAATGTCTGAACACAGGTAAAACCGTTAGGTCTAATACAATTTACTTAGGTTGTAGACCGAAGAGTATGGCAACCTACATCTAGGTGCAAGTAGATCTAATGAATGTCGTACGAGCATTTCCATGATTTGTTACCCTGAAAGCGGCTGCAGAAAGCTATCAGGTGGTCACGTGACATTTGGCAGCCTTTTTCTGGAGAGAACTAAAAACAAAATTGGCTCTGGCCTTCAATGTTGCATTATGAAGGCTAATAGTCGATCCTTTGTGAATGCCATCAAGGTAATTAGATGTGAATATGTGCCATTGATGTAAATACCGAAATCGGTCAATGTATGGCAACTGTTTACAACAGTCACGCAATGTCCTTCTCGACGGTGAATGTCCTTGGCCATGTTGCCATGATGTTGTCCTGGAAGTGGAAGTGCCAAACGGAGCCATATCGTGATTCCGCTCTACCGCCCTCCAGAATGCTGGAAAAAATATGATGTAGAATTCTATAGATCTATAGAGATAGAGATGTAGCGTCTATGAGCTATGCATCCTAAATTCGCCGAGTCCCAAAATCCAATTTTCACATTCCTATTGATTTCATTTGCGTATTTCACAGTTTCATGTGACAGTTTCTGTTACTCTTGTAATTTGGTATAAACTGGACAAAAGAGAGCTTGCATCATGTGGTGTACTCTCAATAGATTTGTAGCAATCCGTACACAGCATGCTATTCACAGCAGGCATCCGAACAAGAATTAGAATATTGGACTGAAGTTACCAAAATAGGTAATTGCTAAAATATCACAAAATGGTCATGTATTATTGCCGTTTCCTTTTTGTGTAATTCCTAAACAATGGGCGCGCTCGATTTCGGTGTAGGAACTGCCACCAGAACAGGTTACGAAACAACTGTGCACTCGATTTCGCAGAACTACACCCACGGTGTTACACTTTTCACTCCGTCTCGAAGACGGAGTGAACAGAACTGTTCCTAGGTGGCAGCACTGAAACTGTGACAGAAAGAGCAACAGCACAAACAACCTCAACCTAGATTTTGTTGTTTGGTTCTCACATGCTTTATTTAGTCAACTTGGAACTGGTTCTGTCCTCTGAACACTTGTTCTGGTGTGGGGAAATCGAGCGCGCCCAATGTTAAAATGTCATATTTTGGTAATTCATAACAATTACCAAATTTGTATCTGTTCCTGACTGTCTAATCCACACCCAATCTTCTCTTAACTGTCAACTTTCTGCCTGGCCATGAGGAATTGAAGTGGTTCATCACTTCCCAATCCAAAAATACTATTCATTTTAATCATCATAGTGAAGAAGAATTATATCTACTGTAAAGCCACAAATTATTCGCGACCTTTTATTTTCGCGAATTTCTTGAATCCAATAAAATCTCAAAATTCAAAATTCAAAATTTATTATTATTATTATGATATAAAATACTCGATGCTGGTTGTAAAGTGAACACTAGTAAGGCTGGAAGCTCACAATACATGTAGATGGTCACAAATTAAAATGAGCTGTGTTTTTGTTTGCAAGTGTTGAGGAGAACCATTCGAGTGTTACGACAAGATAAATTACCTGCTTGTAGATTTAGCACACATCAATCAGGGAACTGCTAGAGTTGTCTGAGCTCATGCATGTAATATAATAACTCAAATTGAAAGCATATATATTGACACAGGATTCCAATAATATTCTTTTCCTGCCTTTTGGTGTATGAAATAATTGGACCGATAAAAATGTTCGAGATGACCAAACCGCAAATTAAGCGGCCACGAACATGGCCTGAAATTTAGGGCAGCGAACTTAAAATGGCTTTGCAGTAGTGTCAAGTTTAAAGTGCTAAGTGGGAGCATGAAAATATGATATGAGCTCTTATTAAAGTACCATGTCATGTGAGCTGATCTGAATGTTTTTTACAACATATATCTTGATTCATTCGAAAGCTACAGTGCTTCAAATTTCAAATTCCCCAAAGTACAATTCGGGAAACCATATAGCTCATCAGTGTATGCAAATTTGTATGCATGACGGGGTACATTATCAAAGGCACAAATTGTTTGTGTCTTCCTGTATCGCGGTGAATAGACCCACGTTGCCATATAAAGGCTTTCCAATTTTCACAGTTTACCGTATTTATTCAATTAGTTCGAACACTCTAATAATTCGAACACCAAAAATTATTCAAGAAAATAATTTTCAAATTGACTCGTTTAGTTCGAACAGTCAAATTTACGATCGAAATTTCGATTGAAACAACGAACGAAACAGGGCTGGGTTCAATTACTTTGGTCAATTACAATTACAATTATAATTACAAATAGAACACAGAGGTCAATTGCAATTACAATTACATTATTTCATTACATCAAAAAGCAATTACAATTTCAATTACACTGATTTGGAAATCTTCAATTACAATTGCAATTATAATTACAATTACATATAATTACAATTAATTACACACAAAATGAATATTTAAAGATTAAAATCATCTTCATCAGACACAGTTCAGGTAGGAGAGGTTGAAATGCAAATCATGCAATCATCATCTAATGTTCAAGGCTGTTGATTTTGAGTGGTTTATTTCACTAGTGAGTTGTGCAATGAGGGACACTTGTTTTAAAACAATTTTTTTGCTGTTAAACTTAAGAGAGAACTATACAGAGAGCAGGAAGTGCTATCAGTTTCTGTCATCTCCCATGCTAAAGATTTTATCAATCAAAACATGGCCCAAAGTGATTTGTCAATACACAAGGAACATCTGTGATGACTGATCCACCCTATTGTTTTAAATTGTCATGGGAGCTTTGAATAGAAGCTCCCATCTTGAACAATAAGTGAAATCAGTTAGCAGTCGCTCTTGTTTATTCTATGCATTAATCTCTATAGTCAGCTGTATGTTTGCTGATCATTGTGGGTGGTTGTGTCTCTTGTGTGTCTGTGTATCTAAATGTGTGTGTCTATGTATGGCACTAGACGAAACACTGAATATATGTCACGTAATTGAACTAGTTTTTCAATTATTTACATCAATTACAATTACAATTACACATATCTCAGGAGCATTATTCACAATTACAATTAAATTACAATTACTTTTCTTGGTAAATTTTCAATTATAATTACAATTACACCAAATTGTAATTAATTACTCAATTACATAATTACAATTACAATTGAACCCAGCCCTGGAACGAAATCAACTTGTCAGCTGCCAAAACATACCACTCGCCAGGTGGCCGCACTACGAAATGAGTAATCAGCGATATAATCTCCAGATGGCAGTGATCGCGATTAGGCCTTCCAATGCTAGGGTATATGACAAAAAGTGCGGACCTCATAGTGCCAGGCAGTTTGCGGACCATTGAAGATTTTTCCGAGTCGAGTGACTCGATTGCACTTGCAATATGACTAGAATCTAGCATCAATGCGAGATTATAAATTACAGTTACCCGGCGATTTTGCAGCCAGTTATTCAAGTTTTTTTTCAAATGCTAGTTGTCTGCAGTTAACCTATCAATCGCACAGGCCCTAACCAGCCAGCATGAGAGCGGCATCTGTCAACTCGCGTAGGCCTATCTGCCATGGCATGATCCATCTGGGTTTGGGATTTTTTTTCGTTTTGACGGACGATTTTATCGTGAATCTAATAATTCAAACATTTCAAAATTTAATTATTTTTAGCTGTTCGAACTAATTGAATAAATACGGTAATCATGTATGACTAAAATTAATCGATATTCATAGGACATGGTCAGTGCTGACCAGTAAGGCGACTAAAATTTATCAACAATACCGACTTTGTTATGCATGGAAATCAAATTGCTGTAACTCTTTTACCAAGAGAGATATTAGCCTGCAGTAAAAAAACATTTTACTCTGATCTGACATATTTTGTCAACTTTACTGGTACTTTAAGCATGATTTGGCTCGATTGTGACTTGATATTTGTTGAAATGGGAACACAACGAGTGATACTTTTGATTGTCTTTCAGAGGGCATATTCTGCACAAGCCCAAACAACAAAGGCACCAGAAAATGTGGCGTTCACAAAGCAGCAGCCAAAGGTATTTCTTCGTTGTACTATTGTGCAGTGTTGATTTGACTAATGTATCAGCGTGATCAGTACATGAATTCACTCGTAAAGAATTTGGTCATATTACTCATATAAGTACACTACGTAAAATGCATTTTTCTGCAATAGGTGACAAGACTAGGTAATGGAATGGTGGTGGCATCTGTGGAGAACTACTCTCCAGTAGCCAGAGTAGGTTTTGTGTACAATGGCGGCACACGATCTGAGGCACCTAGCCAGAAGGGCATTTCACATTTCCTTCGGAATGCAGTCAATGTGGTATGTACATCACAAAACCACACCAAACTCTAATTTTCAGGAACACACATACACTGTACTAGTATTTGTTATTTATATTTCAAGAGTCCAGGCTGTTTTCTGTGCATTCTGAACATTCAGAAGTTGATCTTGATCATGTTGATGCAGTTTCATTGACCTGTTTGCAGAGCAATGAAAAATCTTCAGGATTTGCAGTGACCAAAAATATTCAGCAGATTGGTGGTTCACTAAGGTATGATCAGTAAAAGCTCATGACTTGAAATAACTTTGTTTCAAAAATTGTGAAAATCCATGTGAGATTCTTTTTATATTTTCAGTTGCACCACTCTGAAAGAACAAGTAGTGTACAGTGTGACTTGCACAAGGGATCATGTGTATGTATGATTATGCTTCATTGATTGTCAAGTGTAAAGAAAAAATTCCCTAATCTTTGATCATCACACCTGTTGTCCTGTGCGAATATAAATGCATACATCTGTACATGTATTACACATTGCTGTGACTGAAGCATATTATGTCGTTATCTCTTCTGCTAGTGATGTGGGCTTCAATTTCCTGAACCAAGCATCGACTATGCCTGTATTCCGACCTTGGGAGATGGATGAAGTCACAGCACGCTGCAAACTTGATCTGGCCATTCTGGAGCAGGACCCACAGGCTCGTAAGTACAGCACACATTGGGCGTCTGTATTCGGCTAGTGGATGTACAATGTGTGTGCAACAGAATAAATGTAGCAGCTTTTGTTCTTGTTATAATTGCATGCTTCTGCAGTATTTTGTTCCGAGAATTTTTTTGTTCCGAGAGTTCTGCTCGGTGTCATAGCTGTATGCTTGTTCCTGCTAACTATCTCTCAACAGAACTTATCGAAGCTATCCACGCTGCTGCTTACAGAGATGGTTTAGGAAACTCACTGTACTGCCCAAGTCACAAATTAGGCCAGTTCTCAGCTGGGGAGGCAAGTTCATAACATTGTGTTCGCTGGTGATGTGTGTATATTGAGACTATGAACTCTTAGTGGTGTGTTCCACGATAATGTGAAGTGTACAGTAATGTGTCTCTTGTCAAATCTCTTATGCAGATCAATGGTTAACTATGATGACGATGTGAGAACTGTTATACTAAATAATCTGTGTTTTGTAGTTGGAGAATTTTGTGTCGACACACTACACGAGCAGTAACCTCGCGGTGTTGGGTATCGGAGTGGACCATGACCAGCTTCTAATCCAGTGCAAGGATATTAAACTAGGCAACAGTGCAGCTCCCTCTCCTGCTAAATCAGCGTACCATGGAGGTTTGTACGGATGTCTCACCATGTGACAAACGTGTAACTTTAACTTGATCACTGGGAAAGGCTGAACATCATGATAAACTTGTTTTGTGACATGCTTACTAGGAGCATGGAGGCGTAAGTACAGGATTAAAATACATCTAGGTGTCAACCCTTGTACTGTATCTTTTTCTCATGTTACAGAAAATTATGGTAGGTGCCTTGTTGAATTTGTTGGTTATCATGGTTATAAATGTTGAACATAGAATTACGCTGTTTTGGCATAATAATGATTTGCAGTTTATTGAAGTTTGATTTTGCATAAGATTGGTTTCTAGCAATCATTTGAGTGTATATCAATATACATTCTAAGTTGTTATTTTGGATCGTAGCAGTTAGTTTCATTCCATAATCATTTGCATGAATGGTAATATTGCTTTTGAAAGACAGAGATCATTGAAAGAAGATCACAAAGTTGATGGCTGTATTAGATGAAGATTGTTTTGATTGAAAATTGCCTGTCTTGAAGAATGAACAAGAAATTTCATGACTTTTCATAAATTCAGCCATGCAAAGTTGATACAGTGTATGGTAACATGTCTAAAGCTTGTTGTACAAGTACCATGAGTACTATGAACGTAACTTGCATGTTAATATCATTTTACAGGTCAAGTTCGTGTGGAAAATAACAGTCCAGTTGTCCATGCTGCAGTTGTGACAGAAGGTTTGGGGTAGGAATCTTGCTCCATTTTCTGTGTGCAGTGCTTTTCTTCTCGATTTAGAAGCCATCTGAATACCGAAAATATAACATGTACTGTCATTGTTTTCCAACATACAATGTGGTTCAATTTTGCTGCTACAAAATGAAGAGTGAAATAGACCAACTTTGACATTCAAATACTCACATTCCAGGAAAACTGTCTGCGAATGGTGTATGACCTACAAGTAAGTGTTGTTTCTCATTTCAGGAAGAACAGCAGTGAGCTGATGGCCCTGTATGTTCTACAGAGGGTGATGGGATCAGGACAGTACGTCAAATATGGAAGTAATGTGGCCACCTCAAAGATTGCGCAAGCAGCAGCGAAAGGCACCAACAATCCATTTGCTGTATGTAGTTACCCTTACTGCAAAGGGTCATTGATTTACTTTCAGGTCATGCACTGTGAATTCTCTGGCCAGATTATAAAACGCTCTTCGAAATCTTGTTAAAGTGTTGGAATTTCCATGTGTGTAATTATTTGGTTTTCCCTCATCATATGTTAGGCATCGTGTTTGACTGCATCATACTCAGACTCAGGTCTGTTTGGGTTCCAAGTGTCTGCCTACTCCGGAGACATGGACAAGGTTCTCAAGTCTGTTGCTACAACATTCGGAGAGGCAACTAAAGGGACGATTTCAGACGCTGATGTCAATCGAGCAAAGTGAGTGTGCAGGGACTTGCACTGAACCTAATCATGCTTTGGTTCTGCTATATTACCAAAGATTTTCTATACCAAGACTGTCCACTCAGGCGAAAACGGAAGTGAACAATCCAGCTGGCAGATGGTCTGCACAATTACTACATTTGTGCTTTTATGAATGAATATCTGTCACCAAAAAATCATGTTATGAATTTTTAGTCTCACCGCCAGGATCAACACCATTTAAATGTTAGCTTCCATTTTGGCCTGAGTGGACTATCTTGGTATAGAAAATCTATTACTGGGAGTTATATTCATGAGAGAATTACTAAATGCAATGCAATATGGAAATTATGCCCTGTTAGTCAACTAGAATGCCTGGTTATATCCATAATGCTTCCTCGTGTGACAGACAGCAGCTGAAAGCAGCCTCTCTGATGGAGATGGAGAACGGCTGGAACTTTGGGCTGCAGTACATCTTTGATGGTGAAGTCCGCAATGCTGAAGAAATCAGTACCACCATCGATAAGGTTACCACCGCTGATGTCAACAATGTAAGCATAGAAGATCCCATCAATAATTCTATAGCCCTGTTAAATGGCTTTGTATGGTGAAAATGCTATGATAAAATCAATGGAAATATAGCTGATTGATCTAGTTCATTTACATACATCTACCATGGAATGTAATGAAATACTGATGAAAATACATTCGTTTATACTGATGAAGTCTTTAAGTATGAATGTGTGAGTATGATATCCTTGATATCACAAATGAGATTTGTTACTACAGGTAGCAAAGAAAGTTATCAACGGTAAACCAGCCATGGCAGCGGTGGGAGACTTGTCCAACACACCCCATCTCGAACAGCTCTTCTAGGCAATATGTACATTATTTATTGAATTCATGCGGTTTGCTTTTGTATCTGACAATATCACGGAAGATTTAAAACAGGCTGAGCATAAAAAAATCCTGAAACATTTAAGATTTTGCACCACAAAATTCTAGATACTAACATCTGGTAAGATTTACCTACATGACATTGTATGTTGATAGTGCAGCAGTAGTGTGCATGCAAATGTAGCCATTGAGCCGAATTTTCTGTTTGTCTATTTAAGGTTGCATATTGTTACAGATTGTCAGAAATGGAATAAAATGTGATTGAAGTTCAGTGTGAATTTTCTGATACCTGACTGTGTTTTCTGATACCTTTCTGATTGGATTGGATAGAACAGACCGATCATACAGGTCTGTTCTATCCAATATGTTATCCAATATATATAATGTATATAATGTTCCTGTCAATTTTTGCTGTCTGAACTAAACTATAGTGGATTTGGGTGGAGGAATAAAAGATAGGACTAGTGATGAATGACCATTTGGACAACTTTTGTATTCACAAATTCAACACTGATTGTTGCACGACATTCCCATCTTGAAGTGATGTGGAAAACAAAAGGACTACACTCAGAAATCACATTTGAGTGTTTAGCATGCTTTTAAAGCCATCCCTTCTGTTGGCAACTGATTTTGGGACGTGTGCGAATGAGGAAATGCATGTATATGGGGATGAGGGGATGGAAAAAGAAATAGTGGTTGTATATGGTGATCTACTTTATGAGGATATCACTATTTGTTTTGCAAAGTAGGGCAAGACTCCGTTACACCAGACATGAACATTTCCCCAAATGACAACAGTGTGATCCAAGTGGCCTGGCTCATATTTTTCCACCAGTTTGCATACCTACAAGTAAACATACATACATGCGGATATTCAGGCAAACGGGAAGCACATGAGCTACATACTATTCAGTTATTTACACATATGTACATGCAGACATATACATGCGAACATACATGTATAACTGCAGACAAACATACAGAAAACCTAAGCTCTATCTGCAGTCGTTCATATGCAGAAGTCCGTCCACACATGAACATGGACTTGGGGAGATTTACCACTCAACAGCTACTCAAGGTCATCCGAGTTCAACGAAAACACTGGACTAACTAAATATGGGGTCATGTGAGGTCAAGACTACCTAAATATGCACAAAATATGACTTCCTATATGTTCATAATGAAAACCGAAGCCTTATCTACAGCGGTTTCGTATGCAGCGTTCAATTTACACATTGTAGGTCAGATGTGACCTTAGAATTTACCGCTCGATGTCATCTGAGGTAAACTTCAAGACCATAAAAGATCCACATTATATGAATTGCCATATAAGGTTCATAATACAAACCTAATTTCTATCTGCAGCTAGCCCCAAAAGTGGCTCTTCAACCTGGTGATCAATATGGACAGTTGATCAACCATAAGAGACACTTTTGAGGCTAATCTGCAGCCGTCTCGTGTGTAGGAATCAATTTACACATTTCAGTTTGGAGCTTCAATTTTAACATTCAAGGTCATGTGAGGTCAAGATCACCGACAAATCTGTCATATGTGACTTCCTATTTCTTGAGGGGGGTCTTATCTGAGGGGGACCACTGTATGTCCATAATACATGGACAAAGGCTACATTACTATGATGATGATGCCATCTGAGTGATGTATCGATGCCGGACTTGTTCGTTGGACTATTACCTGTGCCTTACCAGCGCTCTAGGTAGCTGGTGTCAAACGTTACATTGGTGTCATGACCAGGATAGTATGACGGCGTCCATTGCAGTCTACCATGCATTCGTCTTCGCTCCCTCGTCCCTGGGGACCGGCTACTCTCCTCCAGGACAAACTCGACAGAGCGAGGGCAGCATTTCGAATAAAACCTGATCTCAGGTTGGCTGCAAGCTGGCCTGCGGTAGCTCTGACCTCGCGAAAGGTCGTCCGAATGACCCCCAGGACATGTAGTCAGGAGGAATAATGAGCATATAGCACTCAGGGTGGAAATGTAGTACAGACTTTTTCAATCGATTGATATGGCTTCATAATGGTCTAAGACAACCTTTTTCAGAGGGTGTGTAAAATTTTCTCCCGGGCTAACTTTTTTATGGCCTTTTTCAAAATGGCCGACTTCGTAAATTTGGTATTTTAGGAAAAAAAACAAAATTATCCTCCTGGCATGATGCTTTTGGTCTATTAAGGTGACATTTAGTTATATGGAGATATATTCTTCATAACAATACTAATAATACCGATTCAAACACCCCGAAAATGGCAAAAATTCAAGATGGCCACCAAATTCTCGCCATTTTTACACAAATGCTCATAACTTCCTGCCAAATTGAGATAGGAAGCCAATTTTGGTGTCTAACCCTGGGTTTTGGGGTATGAGGATTCCAAATAAATAACCAGTTTCATGATTGGATGGTTCGAAGATGCTCAGAATCCAAGATGGCTGCCAAATGATAGCTCGATTTCGCAAATAAGCACCAATAACTGTCACATATTCAAAATAAGAAGGCAATTTTGTTGGCCAGTCCTGGGGTTTGGGGTATGAGGGTGCTACCTGAAGAAATACTTTTGTGTGTAGATGGTGATTAGCCATTTTAAAACTATCCAACTGTCCAAAAGTCAAGATAAGGACTACTTAATAAAACACATGCGACCAAACCTGTTTAATAGCACTCACTCAGTACCACTACCAGGCATAATTTTTTTCCGAGCAATCAAACCCAAGTATATTATATTAAGCATATCAATACCAAGTATATTATATTAGGCATTTAAAACCATATAACAGCTGCCAGAATGTTTGATCAGATAGTAAAAAAAAACTCCTTGAAATTGATGATCACTTCACCATCAAATCAAATTGGCAAAGTCTGTGACTACTTTGTTTCAATTGAGTTTCTACAAGGAGATTGGCCTCACATTGGTACTTACATTCACTGCCTTTTCTGAGTATAAAATCCTCCTACGCTGTACATATAACAGAGGACGTTGATTAGACGAGATACAACAAGTTACATGACATTATAAATGATGTTCAACTTCATTCCAAGAATTATACGAAGTCATGCAAGAAGGGT
The DNA here is from genome assembly GCA_949152475.1 of Terebella lapidaria. Lineage (NCBI taxonomy): Eukaryota > Metazoa > Annelida > Polychaeta > Terebellida > Terebellidae > Terebella > Terebella lapidaria. The sequence continues at coordinate 80,210,597 of OX424555.1, forward strand.
AACAGGACCTAGACAGTGAGAAACATTATCAGAATCTCATGGTTCTTTATCTTCACCACTTTGAAATGGATTTAAATGAGTGGGAGCATTTCCTACTATGGCAAAAGGACAAGCATCAGCAACATTACCAGAGAAAAGCAAGCGCTATTTGGAAATAATATCAAAGAGGTTGAAGTAGCCATGAAGAGATCCAAGAAAATCATCTTGCAGAAGATGCCTTGGCACACATTGCCCCAGCAAGTGGCGGCTGGACGCTTGGAGACAAAAGCCAACCTAGATGACACTTACCTCGAGGACATCAGTCTGGAAGACCTGCCAGATTGAGTGGCTGCCTCGGAGCTCCAATACCAAGATGGGCTCAGTTGTCAGTAGAACACAGCATCTTGGCAATCCCATAGAACCAGGCTCAAGTTCTCATGCAGTGCATGAACAATATGCAAGGGAAAGTCTTCATTCATACTCGCTAGTGGTGCATCGATGAGATGAACGGAAAATGTCTGGGGACATTCAACATATTGGTAAAGGAAAGTTTTATATCATCAAAGCTCTGATGTGTGGCTCCAACTGGCAAAGCAGCATTTACCATCAGTGGCGGAACCATGCTTCCATGCAAAGGGGTGTGGGACAAAAGTATATACCACTTGCTGAAGAAAGGTTAGGTATTAAAACCTCGAGCTGATAATCATTGATGAGATTTCAGCAAAGGCATGCTGAATTTCATCAGAGGTCGTCTGGATCAACTCAAGAGAAACAAAAGTTCTTCATGATTCTGGCAGTGAGTGATTTTATCCACTGCCACATGTAAGAGGACAAATACTGAGACCCAGCTGCCCGTGTAGAGCCTTGGGACGACTTCAAGGTTACTACTTTGACCGACATAATGAGAAAAAAAAATGACAAATCGTTTTCGGAGATGTTGAATCATAGAGCTCTGAAAATTAGGATATGCTTAAGGATCACAGATCCAAGCAGATGTACTTCAAGTGTTTCCTCTCCAACAAGTTGCTGCTGCACACAATGTAAAGATGACTGATTTTTTGAACAGACAGAAATCGAAGATTGTGGCTGTGAATGTTATCGCGAATAGATCTGGCTTAAGAAGAATACCACACCTGTACCCATTGAATGCAACCTTTCTGCTGATGTTACACTCTGTAAGGGCTCCATGGTGACTATGATGAGCAATCCCAATGTAGAGGATGGTCTGGTGAGTGGCGTCATGGAAACGGTCTTGAGAATCATCGAAGGATCCAAACCTCTATGCCAACCACAATGTGTGTGTGTTAGATTTGACAATGACCAATTTGGCATCAATGCCCGTGCCTTATCACCAACAGATCTCCCGAAGAGTTGACTCAGAAGTTATTTTTTCTGTCTGATAGTGGTTGATTCTGTTGATTTTGTGCGAGTAGGTGCTATTAGACGGGTTCGTTTACATGTTTCACATTAATTAATGGTTATCTTCGCCAGTCACCATCTACACACGAGAGTATTTCTTCAAGTAGCACCCTCATACCCCAAGGCCCAAGACTGGCCACCAGAGTTGGCTTGTTATCTTGATATATATGACGGTCATTGTTGCTTATTTGCGAAATCGGGCTAAAATTTGGCAGCCATCTTAGATTCTGAGCAGCTTCAAACCATCCAATCACAAAACTGGTTATATATTTGAAATCCTCATACCCCGAAACCCAGGGTTAGACACCAAAATTGGCTTCCTATCTCAATTTGGCAAGAAGTTATGAACATTTGTGTAAAAATGGCGAGAATTTGGCGGCCATCTTGGATTTTTTTCTATTTTCGGGGCGTTTGAATCGGTATTATTAGTATTGTTATGAAGAATATATCTCCATATAACTAAATGTCACCTTAATAGACCAAAAGCATCATGCCAGGAGGATAATTTTGTTTTTTTCCCTAAAATACAAAATTTTCGATGTCGGCCATTTTGAAAAAGGCCATAAAAAAGTTAGCCCGGGAGAAAATTTTACACACCCTCTGAAAAAGGTTGTCTTAGACCATTATGAAGCCATATCAATAGATAGAAAAAGTCTGTACTACGTTTCCACCCTGTGTGAAATTTCCTCCTGACTAATGTCCCAGTCTGCAGAGACATCCCGGACGTCCCCGACTCCATCTCCGGACATGGAGTCGAACCCTGCGAGGTTGCAACAGACGTTGCCCCAGGCGCCTTCAGGTTACCCCAGGCGAGACCGGCGGATCCCGAAACGAGTTCACCTCACACCTTCCACTGTCCTGACAACCGACCTGGCCGATCCTGTACCCTCCAACGCCCCTGGGCACGAGAGATCAGGTTCCGGCGGTGTTGGTTGGCTCCGGGAAGTTGGTCACCCGGCCGGGTCGATTCCCTCGAGGACCCCCGGTTGGGGCGTCGGACAGTCACTCCTGCCTCCGCTGTTTCGGCAGTGGGATCTGTGGCCACATGGTCGAGCTACCCTGCTACAGTTAGTGCTTCGGGAGGTGGCTGGCAATCTGTGGCTTCGGTCCTAGTTGCGCCAGCTACCCAAGCGTCCTGTCCATTAGGACCGGCGGAGCTCCCTTCATGCCTAATAGCAGCGGGATGTTTCCAGGTGCTCACCTAACAGCAGTGTCAGTACCTGCTCCATCCATGTTCGCAGTGTACGGGCCCCATCTGCGGCTCCTACTGCGCCAGGTATGGAGCATGGGCCGACCCCTTCTCCGCCACTGACCTCGGATCAGGATCAGATGCCAGGGAGCGTTCCCCACCCGACCGGAAGCTGGACCAGTCATCATGGCGGGAGCGGTCCGACGGCGACATCGCTGATCTTGAGGATTACCTCATGCAGATTTGGAGAACCGCCTCCTATTAGGGATGGACGTCGGTCGAGGTCGGTCACATCCTCGCAGGAAGCCTGGAGGGCAAGGCTCTTCAGGTTATGGCAGACCGTTGGGCTATCCGGTCTTCTATCCCCGTGGTGGACCGTTGGCGAGACCTGTCAGCAACACGCCAAGGTGTGGGTTCTGGAAGCCGGTCTCATGGCTTTCGGGCCCTTCACACCAGGCTACATTTCTATGATGATGTAATATCTGAGTGATGTATCGAGGTTGGACTTGTTCGGCGGACTGTTACCTGGTCGAAATTAGGTAATCACGACGTCCGCTGTAACCGTGCTCAGATGCGGGATGCTTGCGCCCTAGTTAGCGGGCGTCAAACGTTACAAAGTATATAATGTCACAAATAATGTTAAATTAGAGAAAAAGTAACTGAATGGATTTCGAGCAGAGTACCAGAAAAAACTTAAATATGGGGGCCGAGGGTTGACCTTTCGGGCTTCACATTTCGGGCGATTAGAAATAACGTTATTCAATACATGTAGATTTTGGGCAAAGTGCCATCACTATAGGACCAATATGCACATAACAAAGGTAAGTTTGCTGTAAAGGGTTTTATCTCCAAATTAAGACCCATTTATACGGTTTATGGTGGACAGATAATCTTCAGTTTGAACATTCGAAGATGTTTATAATACATGTTTATCATCATACAAACCTAGCTCTATCCCCGAAGATTTTTGTTTGTGGTACACCAAACCTTTGAGTTTGAGCACTCCAAGTCATCTACGTCGTGTTTAATGTCACCGAGAGATGTACCATTTTAACTAATCCTCGGCAAACCTCTAACTCCGCATGTTTCCAATACGTTAAAAAAAAAAACTCAGTGTCCATGCATATCGACTTTGGTAGACAAAAACCTGAGCTGAAGCACTCGAGGCCATCTGGGGTCACGAGTGACCCAAATATGTAAGACTTTCAAAAAGCTCATTACGTTCAGTAGTTTTGTCTCCAACCGTCAATGTAGCCTGCTCATTTTTGAAGTGGAAATTTTCTTGAGTTTGAACATACAATGTCAAATTATAGTGAAATTGCACTTTTTTTTTGCTTTCGGATGCAATTTGCGAGCGAAATATTATGCATAATATTGGCGAAATAAAACCGATCCATATTTAGTTCACACTAGAATTCGATGTCGCGCGTTACGGACATCGGTTTTCAGGGTGTGTTGTTGAAGTGGACCTTGATTTGATGACGCAATGTAGATTGAAATTTATGGCGGGAAATGTCCTCCCTGTGTTGTCAAAAATCAAAATGGCTCAAAAGGCAATTTCGTAAGTATATATGCATACAACAAAGCACTGAACATTTTTTAAACATGACCAAACATGAGACCTACGGAACGCATTTCTTTTGCTATTTTTCAGTTCGTTTTTCTCGCCAAAACAAAAGAGCAAAGTTGACAGGTTCGTATATTCCTGGTATTATCGCCCATCTTATTTGTGGACTATTGTATATTGCATATGTAGGTCTAGACCTACTTACTTACTTTTAATACTTGGTATACTTCTATATATCCCATATAGAATTAGAAATCGTCAGTTCGTCACTTTAATATTCTCGTGGAAATATCATATTGAGTAATATAAAAAAAAAACCCCCAAAAAACATTCTAGATCTAGACTAGTCCACACTTCAGTTCAGACCTACAGTAGCTACACACCCCTCAAGATTGGTTTGTTTTGCAGTGATTCAGAAGGAAAGAAAAAGGCTGACATTAACAAGAACAGTGATGATTCACCGATTAAGTCTATTGGTCGTGTGAAGAAAGGTCGACAAATAATAGAAAGTGACAGTGAAGATGACATCATAGAGCCTGTAGCCAATGGGAAGGAGACCCTCAATGGCGAGACGAATGGCATCAATGGACATACGGAAGAGGAACACATGGAAACAGAACCAGAAGTGGCTGTATCTACTGATACACCACCAAAAACCCCTGAAAAAGAGGCATGTTGAAATATTAAGTTGTATGATTTGTTGGTGAAATTTGTCGTAGATCCATTGGTTAACATATGTTTGATGATTGTATAATTGATGTACTCATTATAGATACCTACTTGTGAGTAGTAACCATCTGCTCATGTGCATATGAAGTATTGTATATTCATGTATATCATACATTCCTGATATACAGGAGAATGTTGTCTATTTACAGGTTCCATCAGTCTCCTCCAGCAATCCAGAACTGATGTCGCCATCAGCACTACCTCATAAAATTCCGGTCAGAACTACCGGTAAAGTGGCAAGAGTTTTTCTTTTCTTCAGAGAGTTGGTTTTATAAATGATAAACAAAGTATATTATAATGGAGTTTCAATAAAATACATTCACTTGTACTTGATTTTTCCAGCACGTAAACACATGCGTAAGCGAAAGTCCAGTGAAGGAGCAATTGATGAGAAATCTCCCACACCAACCAGTAAAAAGCAAAAAGTCGATGATAATGTCTCGAACAAAAGTGATTCATGTCCAGTTGTGGATGAAAAGAGTCAGACAGACACTGAAACCAAAGAGGAGAAAAGCAGTGAATGTTTACCAGAGTCAGAAAAAGTAGTTGAAAAGAGCAATGGTACAGAAATGGAAGTAGACTCCAAAAAAGAGGTTTGTTTGCTCAAGATGATTTATTGAGACTTCTATATTTACAATATCAATCGATAATATTTCATAAATTGTGATGAGTGTGTTAGTTATTCAGTGTCAACTATAAATCACTGGTTAGTAAGTCGGTGGATTTCTTGAAATATCCGTAGATGTACATGTACCGTATTGCTTTTACTCAAATATTGAATGAGGACATCCTACTAGTATTTGAAATCGTAATCCATATAATTGTAGAAACTCGATATGGTTAATTCTTTTCCCTTAATAGGAGAAGACTTCACCTTTACGAGATAAAAATTCCAAGAAAGGTAAGTTATTCACTACAGTAGTAACCTACATAAGTCATATAAAACCCACCTCGATTTATTTGTTATTCTGGTTAAATTTTTACAGGAAATACATGTAGTGAAATCCATGGACATTATTTTGCAGACAGTGATGACAGGAAAACCAGTAATAAAAAGAGCAAGAAAGAAGAAATGAAATCACCAATTCACAACTTTTTTGGTAAAAGCCATGAACATTTAAAAATACTACAACAATAGATGCCTTACAATGGAATACTACATGCATTACAATAACATATGTATGCAGTCCATGAGAGTGATTTTCAAGAAACTGTTTTATGCTGCAGCACCACGAAAATCAACACCGAAAGATACATCTGATAGCAGCCCGGTCAACAAAACAACATCAGTGAAAGAGGAGAAAGATTCAGTAATGTCCCCGAGCGAAACAAAGGATGTAAAATCAGAAGATGTCGAAAATGAGAAAACAGACAAGGCAGAGGATAGCAATTTGAAGCCCATCGTCAAACAGGAAAGCGTGGAAGATTCAAAATCTGCCACAAAATCCGAAACACAACCGGAAAAGAAACCAGTCAAAAAGTAAGTGAAAAATAGAAAAGTAAACACAGTGGTTATATAAATGAATCATTATGAACAGGGTATCTAGAATACAAGTGTGAATATTGCTTCAAAGATATTGTATTTTTTGTTCCCTCCCAGTCCATTTGCATCCATGACAGGAGGGAAGTCCAAAGAAGAAACAGCCGAGTATCACCCGGCTAAGTCACGGTACCATCCGATCAATGATGCCTGCTGGAAACACAATGAAAAGTTTGTAGGCTTGATCATAATTTTACTACATTTATACGTTTATATTACACTTGAAACTGACAGACAGCTTATTCTTCTAAATATAGATCACTTCCCAAAGAAACTGTTTCCTCCGTTCCTTATAATTTTTATAATTGAATGCTAGTCGCTAATAGCTAACTGATAAAACTGTTTATTTGTTTGTCTGGTATACTGTATTTCACGTATATTTGGCATGACGAAAACTTCGCGGTTCTGTGATCAAAACTATTTCGCGGTATGAAAATTCCACGACTTCCGGACCATGAACAAAATTGTGCTCGACTGATAGGCTGGCAAGTTTTTAGTGGTTAGCAGTTGGTATTGTATGTGTGTTGTCGCGGGTGCGACTGACACTGATCACATTAATGTGTATCCCAGCCGCATTCTCCCTAGAAAGTTAACCCTGAAATACACCTCCCCCTCTTGCTCTTGTACACGCTTCGTTGATATATCACTAGTCACTACTTATTTTGTCATCATGATCTCGGGATTTATGGGAGATAATACACTGATGTCACTCAAAGTGATATCAGCATCGGTTCTCGGATACGCCTCAAACAGATAATGATGTCACTTCCCCTGTATCAGTGCTTTATCTCACACGTAGTGTGTATCAATATTTCGTGATAATTATATTTTCGTGGGTGCGGGGCAATCCGCGAAATTTTGCGAAAATTTCAATACCGCAAAAATTCCGTGATTTACAGTATCGGATTTGCTTTCTTTCAGAGTTCCATACCTGGCCATCGCAAAAACATTTGAGGAAATAGAAGCAATATCAGCAAGGTGAAGGATGGTTTACTAGCATTTCTGGGATATTCTAACATGACATCCTAGTCAAACGACATTTCAGTCTTTACTTCTTGTACATGTGTGATATAATGTACTCGTTTCAGATTGAAGATCACCGAGATTCTGTCAAACTTCTTCCGGTCCGTGCTAGTGCTGACACCTGGTGACCTTTTACAGTGTGTTTACATGTGCCTCAACAAGGTGGCGCCAGCATATGCAGGCCTTGAGCTTGGCATTGGAGAATCCCTGTTGATGAAAGCAATTGCACAAGCCACAGGTATGATATGTATTTGACTGTTACTGGACGTAAACAAATCTGAAGAGTCAGAGTGATCATATCTTGGTGAAAGACACAAGTTGGGAAAGTTTGTAATGTGTTGGTAGCGACTGTTAAAGCTTTCTGGGTGCAGCAGAACAAGATAAGTTTTGATATTGTATTTGTTGTATTCCCCAGGTAGATCAATGGACAAAGTCAAAGAAGATGCACAGAAGAAAGGAGATCTTGGTTTGGTTGCAGAGGTACGACTCTTAACCAGTCCAATTTTGCAATTCAAATCTCAATCGGACTACCACATGGATTTGTCTATATAATTGTATATACACATTATATATCCAAGAACTCTGTTTACTTCCAGGCCTCCAGAAGTAACCAGCGCACGATGTTCACTCCAGCTAAGCTAACTGTCACAGCGGTGTTCAACAAACTCAAGGAAATAGCTTCCATGACTGGGACATCAGTATGTATCAGTGCTCGTTCTGGACTTTCTGATGTGAACATTGCAAAAATTTCATTATTCCACTGTGAAGCATTGAAGTTTTAGAATATCAATACAGACACCATACATTACAATACATTGGGTGGAACTCGATTCCCTTCGCATTCTCAAGGTTCAGTCCAAGAAGACGGACAAAATCAAAGGAATGTTCGTGGCTTGTCGACAGTCCGAGGCTCGGTTCCTGATCCGCTCACTAGGGGGCAAGCTGCGGATCGGGCTGGCGGAACAATCAGTGCTACAGGCACTAGGGCAGGCTGTGGTCATGACCCCACCATGTCAAGGTGGGTGGGAGTGTTGCCAAATTATCAAATGAAGTGGATGTATGAATTACATGTACAAATATATATTAGAAGTGAAATTTCATGGCGTTTTATGCATCTTTGTATTATTAGCAATCTACCTGTTCCACATAAATTGACCAGTTCACTAGTGACTCATATGTAGTACTGATAAAAAACGCATGAGTGTGGCACTTCAAAAATATCGTTTTGTCGTTGATTTTGCAAATTTTGTGATATATTGAGCCAGCAAAATTGGATACTTGTACTGCGTATAGAGTATTTATGACAGGTATATGCAACTGCAAATATAAACCCTTGCGGATCATTCTGATATGATGAGTACGATCATTCCAGAAATGGTGCTTTTACATTTTGGCGACTGTGACATGATTTCAGACTACCCTCCAGAGATCATAGACGGGAGTAAAGGCTTAGCAGCCGACGCACTAAAGAAAAAAATTGATGAGGCAGCCCTGATAATCAAAAGTGCATATTGGTGAGTAATGTTTTAAACCTATATCTCAACAACACTGTCACTATATGTAAGGTGGTTTCCAAGGTAACGGTATGAAATATGTAATTAATTGTAATGTCTTGCTAGTATTGTGTTGTATTCAAGAAGCTGAGCTACGGACAAGTTCTACGATTGCATGGTGTCTACATGTAAAACAGAGACACTAGAGTCTTGAAGCATTTTATGTCACTGAAACACTGATTTTTGAAAGTTTTCATTCTCCCCTACAGCGAGTGTCCAAACTATGATGCCATCATTCCAGTATTGTTGAAGGAAGGGGTGGAGGAGCTTCCAAAACATTGCCGTCTTACACCAGGTCTGATGACGTATTCCTTTTGTGCTTATTCATCATTGGAATGTTCTCTTCTGTCAACTGTACTGTGGTATTCATGCTTGTATTGGAGTGGATTTCAAGTAAATGGTAGTTAGGGCATTTCGGCCCGAAATGCCCTCATGGTTTTGTCTGTTTTTTTTTTGTTTTTTTTTCAATGGCAAGTATTCTATGCATGTGAGTTCATATACCACCCGGGAAGAACCCTATTGATTTTGGGATCAATCCGTCGAACGACCTTTGACCTAGAGCTCGGAAGAATTTTTGCTGATTCATCCTTGAGGCTTTCATGCATATCTCGGAAACGGTGCATCGTAGAGCGAAACGGAGCTCAATTTCGGTCTCCTGGCACTAGACAAACTAGTCTAGGGGGTATCTTGTAGAATCGACCCCTGGTGTCGAATTTTTTTTTGCCGACTCGGCACTTCCTGTTTGGCCGTATCTCGGAAACGGTGCGTCGTAGAGCGAAACGGAGCTCAATTTCGGCCTCCTTGCACTAGACAAACTAGTCTAGGGGGTATCTTGGGTCGAATCGACCCCTGGTGTCGAATTTTTTTTTGCCGACTCGGCACTTCCTGTTTGGCCGTATCTCGGAAACGGTGCGTCGTAGAGCGAAACGGAGCTCAATTCCGGACTTCTGGTACTAGACAAACTAGTCTAGGGGGTATTTTGGGTCGAGACGACCCCTGGTGTTGAATATTTTTTCGCCGACTCGGCACTTCCTGTTTGACCGTATCTGGGAAACAGTGCGTTGTAGAGCGAAACGGAGCTCAATTTCGGCCTCCTGGCACTAGACAAACTAGGCTTAGGGGTATTTTGGGTCAAGACGACTTCTGGTGCCGTATCTCGAAAACGGTGCGTCGTAGAGCGAAACGCAAAGATGCCTAAGGGCGGGGTATGTCACCTAAACTTTGACCACTGACAGTTCCAGAGTCATCATGGTTCTAGACACGGTCTCTTAGGTATATGTTAGCTAGGAATAGAACTCACACGAAATGCCCCAAGGCATCTTCAGGCCTTGACGTCTAGTTAATTATTTCTATTCACTGACCTACATGAAAAACATGTCGGGTAATTTCAAACTTCCAGATAAATGATGTGTGAATTTAAGTTTGACATTGATAGCATTTTTTGTGGTATTATTGATGCTGGGAGATTAAATCTTTGTTGCAGGCATTCCTCTGAAGCCAATGTTGGCACACCCAACGAAAGGTGTTCATGAAGTTCTACATCGGTTTGAGAACAACGAGTTCACTTGTGAATACAAGTATGATGGAGAGAGAGCTCAGGTAGGCTGGCTTGGTATCCTACCAATCAGTAGGTGGATATTCTATATTTTGTTTTCTGTATAAGGCTCATTATGAAAGGGCATGCCATGTTATATGTAAGTTGTTTCGTTTAAGAATAACTAGAGTTGTAATGTGAAACAATATGACATATTGTGATGTGTCTCGTGAAGAATGCAAGCCACTGACTCTATCCATCAGATCCATGTACTGGAAGGCGGCAAGGTTCACATCTACAGCCGCAACCAGGAGGACAATACCTCCAAGTACCCGGACATCATTGCTCGCATGCCAGGCGTTCTCAAGGACACCGTGACCTCTGCCGTCATCGACAGCGAGGCCGTGGCCTGGGACCCAGAACAGAAACAAATCCTGCCCTTCCAGGTCCTCAGCACCAGGAAACGCAAGGTCCGAGGCAAAAATGTCCTAATTGATATCATTAAAATGTACCTTGAAACAAATTGCAAAGTATTTCTTCTTGCACCTAGTTGATTTTGGCGTCTACGTTTTATCACAGGATGCAGACAAGTCTGAGATCAAGGTGCAGGTTTGTGTTTATGCCTTTGACCTGCTCTATCTCAATGGGAAGTCCTTGGTGAAGCAGTCTTTCAGACAGAGACGAGAACTCCTCCGAGAGTCGTTCAACGAAGTCGAGGGTCAGTTCACGTATGCAACATCCATAGTCTCCAGCAATACTGAGGACATTGCCGAATTCCTGGATGAGTCCATCAAAGGTACGGAAACTCACTTCGTATAAAATAGCATATAATTGTTGAAAATACATGTATAAACGTGTATGTTATCAGATGCTATTGTGTCTATATTATGCTGTTTATATTGGTAAGATAAATTGTATATCTGTATTGATGTGGATTTATTTGATATAGATGATTTTGTAGCTTTTGTTACTTGAAATGTTACAGACAGTTGTGAGGGTCTGATGGTGAAAACTCTGGATGTTGATGCGACATACGAAATTGCGAAGCGTTCCCACAACTGGCTTAAGGTGAATATATTATAGTATTTTGGCATTGCCTAACTGGAGCGGAGCAATGAAGATTATAAATTCGGAATATAAGCATAACAATTCAAAATAATTTGTATAAAAATATTCAGACCTGAATGTTGAAAATTTTGTTATTTCTGAACTTCAGTTGAAGAAGGACTATCTAGAAGGTGTAGGTGATACACTGGATGTTGTTGTTATCGGTGGTTTCTTGGGATCAGGGAAACGCACTGGCAAATATGGAGGCTTCCTGCTGGCTGTTTATGATGAGGAGAACGAGGAATATCAGACAATATGCAAGGTTTGTCATTGGTTCTACGCTACAGCTTTGTGTTCTGTGTCAGTTGTGGCAGGAGAATGGGCGGACAGTATTCTGAATCATAACGTCACCATGGCTATCCATGCCCATAGTGATTGCTAGGGTCACACAAAAAACATACCATTAACAAGATATCGTATCAAGCTACCTTCAGCGTGTACTTTTGGACAATTTCAGATCATGTGACACTAAGAGATTATTTAACTACATTCTGTATCCAAAGTTGTTTTGTTATGGAATGCACGATGAAATCATTGTCTGTTTCTATGGCTGCACATTTATGTACCACAAAATCTCGATGCATGTATACCGTATTGGTCCTAGTAGTGGCACATGCCCTAATAGTAGCACGCTCCCTTCTTTTCTCCAAAAATGTTTGATTTTTGTAACCTTGTATTTCACTTCATATCTTTCTAATAAACTCGTAGGAGTGGTCCAATCCACATATTTATGTCATTTGAGTCATAATCAAGGGGATTGAAGGCTATAGGTATATTATTCAGTGATTTTCTTAAGTTTGACCTCAAATTTCACCTTATTTTTGAGCACGCTACTGCAGGAGGTCTTGCTTTGGCACACCGTGCTACAATTAGGATCAATATGGTATACTGAATTCTACTTTTGCTATCAGTCACTGGCAGTCTGCTGGCTGACAGCAGTTGTCAGCAACCATAGATCTATGGAATACATGTAACCGGCTCAGATGTCACTGTCACTAGGGCTGATTTATCAACTGAAACGTGGCATCGTCATATGACATTTGGAATAGACGATAGGCCAGGAACATTACATCAACATGTGTGAATATCTACATGTAGATCTATGAGCTAAATCAAAGTCCCAACTTATTCTGTTGCAATACTACTGCATACAGACTACATATTTGATATGTGACTATGTGTACAAAGTCATTTATTTAGGTCATTAGATAATGCCTTTGTACCACATGTACATGCGTATGAATATGATGAACTAGATGTTGATTCAGAAGGCGCAGCTGACACAGACATTGCTGTATACATGTGAAATTCTACTGATCAGGATAATGCTAACAAATCTGTTAATCCCCTGTTGATTTGAGCATACCAAGTGAACTTTCACTGCTTATCGGAAATTTCCGTAGCTATGTGAAACTGCTTTATCAGATTCATCTCCGTAATGTCAAAATTTTCAATTACTTCAAGTAGATTGGTTTAGAGTGATATGACAAGTAATAATCATTACAGGTACATGTACAGGTGTATCAACTTGTACTAGACATCTGTCACTATATCAACATTTAAAAGTTCAGTTTCCAAGAAAATACTTGACATTGCTCTGCAACTCGTCAATTAGACATATCGAATTATAATATACCCCATACACATACACAGTGATACAGGGATCCTTGCCATAAAGATAATTAAACTCTGAAGTGAGACTTTTTTGTATGGTCAGACTTATCTATATTCAGCTTTTTTTCAAGGACCAGTATATTGTTGTCTGTAAGCATTGAATAAACATGAATAATATCACAAACAGCAATGTTAACAGTGATTAGGAAGACGAGCGGGATTGCGCGAATCGCGCATAACTTAGTTATATCCCGCATAAAACAGTTCATCAGTGCGCCCAATGCGCACACTGTAAATATTTGTGAATGTTATGTTTTTATTGGAATTATTGCGAAAGTTTGGAAATCAATCGCATGACGATCTTCCATTATGTTGGGGCGACCCTTGGTGTCAGTGTCAGACGGTCTCTAGACTTAATCTAGAAACCACTGAACGGATTGGCTGCTAAAACTGTTCTCTGTTATGTATCATTAAAAGTCGAAAAATAAAAATTGTCCCTCGATATTTCACAGACCTACAACTTTTTTTGCTTAATTTTTTGTAGATTGCACAATGATATATATAGGAATTTCAGTATCAGTTGCCATGACGTTGTGTCAACGTGGAACAGTTATGATACAGACACCTAATCAAACTAGCATGCATGTCTTTATCTCCTGGTAACACGCCCATGTTGATAACAGATCGGAACAGGCTTCAAGGATGAGGACTTGGAGAAGCACACTACTTTCTTCAAGGAGCATGTTGTGGACAAGCCGCGGTCGTACTACCGCTGGGACAGCGCCGTACAGCCGGACCACTGGTTTGATGCTGTACAAGTGTGGGAGATCAAGGCTGCCGATCTCTCCATCTCCCCGGTACATCAGGCCGCCGCTGGACTGGTAAGTGTCCTTCTGCCATTGTATAGATGCTTGATGTGAATTAGTAGACAGAGTAGACAGATCTAGTCACGAGGTGGATTGGTGTATTGGAACTGGAACTAGGAGATGGCTGGGTTGTTTAGATTGGGATTAACACAAATTTTGCTAGTAATTTGCAGGACCCTTGGTCCTATTTACCTGCCCTTGGAATAATCTTGAAATAATAAATTATATGCTTAATCGATTGGCTATTAATTATCTGATTGGCCTCTGAATAGTAACTAATAAATGCTGGTGAAAAACTGGTGCACATTCATTATTGTCTAAATCTACAAGCCTTTTCAGCATTGACCACTAAAGAGTATTTCTAGATTAACAAAAAGTTTTCAGTTTTCTTCAAAGTACTTTGCGGTCTTCAGGAAAGTATCAAAGATATATTAAATGCAACACCTCAATGCCATTGAAGATGCAAGTTCCTCTGGTTGACCTATAAGCAGATTTTGAGCAGGTCATCAACTCCTGCTCAATATTTGCACTCCATCAATTGTGATATAACATCAATATTGTATTGTACCAGGAATTACCACAGCGATATGTACCATGTGTGCTGTCGTTGTGTGCATGATACATACACTAGGAGGCATTGACCCAAGTAGCAACATATTTATGTCCACACTTTGACCTCTATAATAAACACTCTTGGGTAATCTTACCTGGCTTTCAAAAAAGAGGGTAATAATGCCATTAAATTTTTTAATGGCAAACTCTCTTAAACTGGTCGTTCTATGCCCCTCAGACAGCAGTCATTCATAAAGGTTTCTTGACGAAACCTGACTGCGGCAGTGGTCTCTGAGAAATGTTTCTTGACGAAACTGTTCCCCCGGAACCGCCATTACCTTTGTCCCTGTTTTTGACAGCAGGCAGAAGATCTTACTTCAAGGCTTTCATTTTGGAGTTTCTTTTTCCACGAATTTCCTTGGATTTTCTTGGAAGTTTACAGTCTACTTTAGCGTACTGTGTTATGCTACAGTAGTTTAGATTAGTTTTGTAGAGTTTTTCTTGGGGGAATTGGTAAAACCTCCACGGTTACTGTACTTTCCCCTATTATCGCCCATTACTTCGTCTGTATTGCATGTTGTATTTACAGATGAAGTGCGCGGGCTGCAAGCAATTTCTTCCTAAATGGGAGCTACACCATAATTGTTGGTTGTGTCGGGAGCTTTGCCGACCAACAGCTTGCTGTGGAATGTGTGCCTCGTGGTCTGTCGACGATTGGTCGGATTATTTGAACGGACTTCGTCAGGTTCAGCAAGAACGTATGGCAAGGCCCCTCCCTGCTCCCCCTACCCCTTCTGCTAGTTCTAGTTCGAAGTCGCGGTACAAGCAGGCGGTACAGAAGCAGGAAGATCAGGATCTTCGTTTGCTTCGTATGATTTCTGTTGTAAGTAACGATTTGTCTTTGTCTTCCAGCTTCCCGGGAACCGATGCGTCGGTTCCCGGGAACTGTTGCTACTCCAGTAGTACGTCAAGTTTTTCACCCAGGCCTACGGGCACGGTGTTTAACTTTCACCCTGTTCCTCTGAGCTCCGTCCAGTTGTTGTCTCCGGGGGCCAATAACCGGAAGATCAACTCTGGCGTCTCGGCTTGTGAACGGCACGTTGGTGGTGTACCGGTTACTGCGGTTTCCGGAGTCCGTGTAACTGCCTGGGGTTGTGGCTCTGGTTTTCGGTCTTCGTCCTTGGTTGCTTCGGCTTCCAGGGCTCCGGAGCCGAGTTCCGGGCCACGGGGCTCGCGCATTGCATTTCCGGGGAACCATGTGTGGGTTCCCGGGAGCCGGCTCACGGTTCCCGGGTCCCGGGTTCCGGTTCCCGGGAGCCCTTGTGGGGCTTCCAGGGCCCAGGTACCGGTTTCTGTAGGCCGCGCCCCCAAGCCCTTTGGTTTCACTCAGTCGGGCGTCAGTGTTGGTCGGGTGACTGTCTCCTAGGGTGACTGTTAGACAGCCGGTGTTCCGGCCTGGGTTTAAAGCTCGGGGTACTGCTTCTTCCCCGTTGTCAAAGAAATTAGTTTCCTTTGTGCTTACCCCTTCTTTCTTTCCGCAGGCGGCGGAGGATTTCGAGCAAGGCGTGGTGTCGGTCTCTCCCAACCGCGTTCTCCCGTTGGCCTCTACCTCGGCTCCTGCTCAGAGTTCGTCCTCGGTGCCGGCGGTTGCTAAGCCTCCGGGCTCTAAGGCGTCGGTGGCGTCCACCGTCTATCATTTGGCTGCGGAGGAGACTCCTAGTCCTATCCTGGACAGTTACTTGTCTAAGGATGAGTTCAGGACGGAGATGAATTCTATGCGCCAGGATTTTTTGGGTCGTCTGGAAGCACTGTTTGCTCAGCAAGGCCCCAAGGTCCCAGCCATCCAGCGTCTCCCTGTATCTCAGCCTCCGCGGCCTTCTCCTGCGCCTTCGGTCTCTGGCTCAGAGGATCTCCCTTTCGTTGCGGAGCAGAACGGGATAGTTCCGTTGTCGGATCCCGTCCCTGGCTCTTCGGGTTTGGTAGTTCCTAAGAGGCCTAGGGACGAGGACGTTACGTCGGTGGTCGACGAAGACGAGTCTAACAACCCGTTCAAGCGTACGTGGCCGGAAAAGTTAGACTTTGTCAGGCGCCTGGCGGGTGATGATTGGCCTCAGGAGCAGGTTTCCACATCCCCTCCTCCGGCAAAGAGTGCGCGTTCATTCACGGAGCGGGAACTTCAACAGCCTCGTGTACCCCGGGATGCTCTGCGCTTTCCGTTGGCTCCTGGAGTTAGGAACTCTCTTTCTGGGAAACCGGCCGAGTGTTCCAAGCGTGGTCGCTTTCCTGTCGGGACCTATCTTCCGCGTCCAAAGGTCCAGGATTTCTATTCATCCTCTACTTTGGAGTCGGAGCCAGTCAAGTTACAGGAGCAGGACGTCCTCTCGGCCCCGAAGTCGGTGTCTGTGCCTTGGTCCCAGCTGGCTGACCTGCAGTCTGTTGTGCGTTTGGGCGTCGCCATGGATTCGGCCATGGACTGGTTGACCCTAGCGATTTCCAGGTCGTTAACAGCATGCCACGATCAGGTTCTGAACAATGAGCGTCTTGATCGGGCGGATCTGGCTCAGGCTCTACACGGAACCATAGGTTTGGTTCAGTCCGTCGGGAAGGCCGTCGCGGACAAGGTGGCTGTGGACTCGCACCTTTGGTGGAACTCCGAGTTGTGCAGACAGGACGCCATTCTGGGTAAACTCCCGTTCAAGGTCTCGGAGCAGATGGTCTCCCGGCTTAGGCTTCACCCGGTTCTGCCCGAGGAGGGTCCAGCTTCGCCTTTTCTGTTCCCGGAGGGAATTCATGAGGAGCTGGAGGCCCTAAGGTCACGCCAGGAGGAGCGCGACAGGGCCAAGGCTACGTCGGATGCGTCTGTGGCCCAGTCTCAGGCTCTGGAGCGTTGGACCAGCAACAGCAGCGGAAGCGCTCTCAGCCCCAGCAGACTCAGCAGTCGGGGGCTACCACGTCCGCTAAAGGGAGGAGCAAGGCCGTTGACTTGCCCTTTCGGAAGGCCCCTGCCGGCACCCAGCGAGGAGGGCACTCGGGACGAGGAGGCCGTGGCCGCGGCAAGTCGTCAAGCCCATCCAAGTCCGCAGGGGCGAAGAAATCAGGTTTGTTCCTCGCTCTCCCTTCCGGCCCCTCAACGGGGGGTCGAGTGTCCAGGTCAACTAGGCTCCATCAGTATTCTCACTACAGACGAACCTGTCGGCGCGCGACTAAGTGGTTTCTGGCCTCGTTGGCGGGAGCTAGGAGCCAGTCCCTGGATAGTCTCGACTCTGCGTCGGGGGTTCGGGCTCAAGTTTGTGAAGTTCCCACCATTGACGCTCGCTCCAAGGGTTTTTTTTCTTCCGCACGATGCCGAGAGGCGTCAGGCGTTGTTAGACGAAATTTCGGCCATGATCGAAAAACGAGCGGTAGAACTGGTTTCGGATCATTCCCCCGGGTTTTACAGCATTCTTTTCGTCGTCCCCAAAGCGTCAGGAGGTTGGAGGCCGGTGATCGATTTGTCGGCTCTCAATCGCTTCCTTCACATCCCGACCTTCACCATGGAGACTCCCGAAGTGGTGAGGGCGGCCATGCCTCTCAATGCGTGGGTGGTTACCATCGATCTCAAGGATGCGTACTTCCACGTGCCCATGAGGCGGTCAATCCGGAAGTATCTCAGGTTCTTCTTTCGCGGGCAGGTTTGGCAGTTTCGCGCTTTGCCTTTCGGCCTGTCAACCGCCCCGTGGATTTTCACCATGTGCGTCCGGGAACTGCAGGTCCTGGCCCATCGCAATGGCATCGTCCTGTTTCAGTACCTGGACGATTGGCTGATCCGTCACCAGTGTCTGCGGACTCTGGTTCGACAGGCTCAGTGGGTGGTGGATCTGTGCCATTCCATGGGCTTCAAGATCAACCCCAAAAAGTCAGACTTATCTCCTCTGCAAGACTTCGTCTTTCTGGGCTATCGATTTCGGACTATCTCCGGATCTGTTATCCCAACCGAGGAGCGTCACTTAAAGTTATCCGAGCAATCCCGAGGGTTTCTGGATCATGTTCCGCAACCAGCCTCCAGGTGGCAGTCTCTCATCGGTTCCCTAGCCTCTACGGAAAAAATGGTTCCGATGGGTCGCCTGCACATGCGCTCTCTTCAGCATCAGCTTCATGCGAATTGATCGCAAGCAACTGGGGACATGGCACAGTTAGTGCCGGTGTCCGACCAGGTGGTTCGGGACTTGCGCTGGTGGTTGGACCCGGTAAATTTCTACCGCGGGTCTCCTTTCCGGCAGCCGCCTCCCTCCAGGCATCTGTTTACGGACGCCAGTTTGGAGGGTTGGGGAGCCCATTGGGATTCAAACGAGGTCTCGGGTCTGTGGTCTCCGTCTCAGCGGGACGACCATATCAATGTTTTGGAGATGAGGGCCGTCTTCCTCGCCTTACAGCACTGGGAACGCCACTTTTGCGGGCACGTCGTGTTGTTGGCGACGGACAATTCTACAGTCGTGCCATATGTCAACAAGCAAGGGGGTACGAAGTCCGTTACTCTTTGCCAGTTGACCGTGGATCTGTTGCTCTGGTGTCACGAGCGTCAGATCCTTTTCCGTGCGCGTCACATTCCGGGGCACATGAATGTGCTAGCCGATCGGTTGTCGCGCCGGGGTCAGATCCAGCCCACGGAGTGGTCTCTGTCCCCAGGGGTTTTTCGTGCAATCTGCGACCTTTGGGGCACGCCCATGATCGATCTGTTTGCCACGAGGTGGAACGCCAAGCTGCCCTTGTTCATCTCCCCGATCCCGGACGAGCAGGCCTTGGAGGTCGATGCCTTGTCAGCGGACTGGGGGGAGATGTTCCTATATGCATATCCTCCAGCGGTGTTGATGGAGAAGGTTCTGGTCAAATTCAAGTCACATCAAGCCAGGATGGTTCTCATTGCTCCGCTGCTCCCTCAGAAGCCTTGGTTTCCGGACCTTCTGGATCTGTTGGCGGACAGCCCGGTGCCGTTGCCGGACCGTCACGATCTGCTCAAGCAGCCCCGGTCCGACGTCTTTCATCAAGCTCCAGCCACGCTGAGACTTCACGCGTGGCTCTTGTCGAGCGATGTTTCCGAAAGAAGGGCTTTTCTAGGGAGGTGTCAGCGAGGATCGCCCGAACAAATCGACGATCTTCTTTGGCAGTGTATGAATCCAAATGGACTAGATTCTGTGCTTGGTGTCGTGGCCGGAAGATTAGTCCGTTCAGGGTCACTGCTCCTCTGATCTCCGAGTTCCTGCTCGAGAAGTTCAATGAGGGTTTGGCCCCTTCGACTCTCGCAGGTTACAGGACTGCCATTGCTAAAACCATTAGGCCTAAATCGGGAGTGGATTTTGGTCAAGATCCCAGTCTGTCTGCGTTGTTGAATAGCTTTGCTATCGAGAGGCCTAAAACGAGGAATCCTGTGCCGTCTTGGGATCTATCGCTCGTTCTAAATTGTTTACTCTCAGAACCCTTTGAGCCGTTGGAGCGAGTGTCTTTGAAGTTCGTAACGTTAAAGACTGTCTTCCTCTTGGCCCTCGCTTCGGGGAAGAGACGTAGTGAGCTCCATGCTCTCGACTTTTCCAAAGTGCAGTGGAAGGAAGATGGCTCTGCTGTTAGGCTTCGAGTCATCCCCTCCTTTTTGGCTAAGACTCAGTTAGCTCAGACCCCGTCTATGTCCTTTAGCATCCCGTCCCTTACCTCTTCGTTTTGGCCGGGCTTGGAGGAAGACGCGAAATTGTGTCCCGTTAGAGCCCTTCGCATCTACGTGCGCCGCACGAAGGAGCTTCATGTGGGGAAACGTCTCTTGTTCGTTGCCTTTAAAAAGAATTTCCAGAAAGATATTCGGGCAGCAACGATCTCTTCCTGGGTCAAAAAGTGTGTTCTTTTGTGCTACGAGAAATCTCAAACACAAACGTCGGGCTCCTTCCGTGTGAAAGCGCATGATGTGCGGGCTTTAGCGTCGTCACTCGCTTTCATGAATAATGTTGCATTGTCCGATGTCATGCAGGCCTGTTCGTGGGCCTCTAACAATACCTTTGTTTCCTTCTACTGCAGGGAACTGACGTGGCAGGATGAGGACGGCTACCACCTAGGACCCGTGGTGGCCGCGCAGAGTACGGTCCGTCTGTAGATATGCAGCACATGTACATACTTCGACGGTCGGACAGGTCGTCTCGAAGGTCGATTTGTCCCTCTTTTTTGGTGGAGGAAAATTTTACGTTGTCCCGCCGCCAGCAAGACAACTGCGGGGGAACCTTCTCGACGACTCCACTCTCTTACCCAGGTAATATTCTGTGGTAGTTTATGAATTTACTCGCACGCGCTAATAAACCTCCGGGCTAATTACTCGTCCGGGTTAAAACACCTAACTTGTAGATACTTGCGCGTGGGAGCTTCTTTCTATTAATTAAAAGAACCATAAATTCTCTAAACTCAGAAATTCTTCGTTCTATGCCTCAATGATGTTTCCTTGGGGGTTTGGGTTAGCCCTCCTCCTGTGGTTATTCTGAGATAACCCAAGAGTGTTTATTATAGAGGTCAAAGTGTGGACATAAATAGGAAGTTTTAACCTGTTAAAACCAGTATTTATTACACACTTACCTCTATAATAAACACGGTTATTTTCCCTCCCGCCTCCTCAGCCTAACTTCTGGGGGACAGAGTAATGGTGGTCCCGGGGGAACAGTTTCGTCAAGAAACATTTCTCAGAGACCACTGCCGCAGTCAGGTTTCGTCAAGAAACCTTTATGAATGACTGCTGTCTGAGGGGCATAGAACGACCAGTTTAAGAGAGTTTGCCATTAAAAAATTTAATGGCATCATTACCCTCTTTTTTGAAAGCCAGGTAAGATTACCCAAGAGTGTTTATTATAGAGGTAAGTGTGTAATAAATACTGGTTTTAACAGGTTAAAACTTCCTTTTTCCACTGAATCATGTTAGCTGGTGAATACTGAATATTGTTTTCATTGAAATGGTAGATATTAAACATATATGTGCAGTGATTTTGAGATACATTAAATATTTTTTATTTCACATTTGAAATGTGTTTGGATCTATTGCCATACTTTTATCTCTACTATTAAAAAGCCTATATAGTTCACAAATATATATACTACTCAATTACAAGATGCACAATATGGACATGTACTGAATATGGAATCTATCTTTTTTAAAAAATTCAATAGACAATGGTACAGGTAAGAATTGTTGGTCACTCACTATCTACTGGCATAAATTAGAAATTTTTTATGCATATTGTGATCAACGATATACCGTGTACATGTACTGGATTTATATAAGTAGATTTGCAATTCTGTATAAGTAGGTTCATCATCTGTGTTCTGATGCATCATAAAATGCGGGAAAAATCAATATTGATGAGAAAATTCTAATTCATGTAGATAACCTGCATTCAGAGCAGCATCTTTTAAATCCATATTTGAAGAGAATTGTTTTGCGTCTTGAATTTCTATATCGGCAGAATGAATTCAAGAACAAAATTGCCCAAGAGTGCATTGCCTTGGCCGCAGCTGTTCAGAAATCCATATTCTTTGATATCCAGCGTTTAGTGGCTTATCTGTGTACATAACGTAGGCGTGGAGTGAGGGCTCTAAAGCATGAATGCACTTCGAATACAACACAGGTTGAATATTATTTATCGTTTGTTGCGGGTATATGTAATTTTCGCAGGTTCTTTTTCAACCATATCAGTATCATCAATAAATATGCTACACAAGCATGTAACTAGATAATGTTGAGAGTTGTAGGTAATGTATGCATACATGTACAGGCAATTCTATATGGATTGACAAATTGCCTACGTTCTACTGAAATGTTATATGACATTTCCAATTGCTTCCAGTTTTGAGACCACCTGTTGAATCATAGATTTACTGGTATCAATGCGTTGGAAATTTGGAATGGTTTTACTGGGTCCATATTTGAGGAGCTTCAATCAACATGAATTGTATAAATAATCATATATTTGTGAACGAATAATTATACAGAACTAATTGATATAACCAAAACATGTGGGGAAACTTACATATCCATATAATGTAATATCTATAGTATAGATTATAAAAGACTTGATGAGTGCGTTAGGCTTAATTGCCACGGGGTACCGTCTTTTTCAGTGTGACCCAGAAAAGGGGATTTCTTTGCGATTCCCACGCTTTCTGAGAATTCGTGACGACAAAAAACCAGAAGACGCCACAAGTAGTAGCCAGGTGCGTACTGTATAGTTATTGACCATAAATTTGGATTATGAATTAACCAGAAATGGTGTACCCAAAACTGCACATAATGATGTTAAGTTTGCGTTGGGTACACACTGCACAATGGAGTTTTGAAATTTGAAAAGGTCAACAGCATTCCGCACAATTTTGATAAAAGGGGATTTTGGTTTTCTGAGCCTGAACGGCTCTATATCTACTTTGTAATGGAAATTTCCCTGTTCTACTTTCAATTTTGTAAAGTGCCTATAAATCTGTCTGCGTGCATGTTCGGTCATTTGGAATAGCAACGATAACGGCCCTTGTAACCGGGACGTCGGTGGATGGTGGCCGCGGCCATCAAGTGTGTGGCCATTGATCACAGCGGAACAATATGTCCCGAATCCTATGTAATGTGCCCTTAGATAAAGACTGCTGCAACAATCAAGAAGCAGAGCATGTAAACCGCGACAAGCGGGTGGAAGAGGGTGTTAATACTAACTCTGAAAGGTTATATGCGCCAGATCGCGGTCGTTAAATGTCACAGTAATGTTTCACAACACGCAGTCCTGTCAGAAGTGCAGCGTCAGATTGCTAGATATGACAAATTGGACTGTGATTTTTGTGGCATTAACTCAAAGGTCGGGTTTTATGTGAGACTTTATGGCAGCCATGACCTTATTTTTGTCGCTGATGTCTTTTTGCATTCTTATGAAGACCTTTGAGTTGATGGTCACTATTCAAAATCAAATCCTCGTTGATCAGTGATTATTTATAGTTACCGTTATTTGTACATTGTGCTTAGCACTGGCTTAGCCATCTGCCCCCGCATATCTAAACCCCACGTGAATATTGAGACGGGTTGTCCCACGCCGCAATTACATGACGGAGTCTCCTCCATGGAGTCTCAGGTTTATTGTTCAGCCCACCCACTTCATCTCCAATTGTGTTGTCCAATTTTCAACAAAATATGTCGCTTGATTGAATCAATGGACGGTTGTTACAAGTAGGCACTCGCACACTTGAAGACAGCGGGGCATGTGCCGGGGCAGCTGTGTGCTGCTATATTGGGATCTAATGACCCTGGAAGGACTTGTAACCCGGCCCGTGATTATACAAACAGTCGTATTATCTGCGGCAGGACGACAGTGCGGGGACTACGGTGACCCTGAGAGATTGATGGATAGAGAAAGCGCTGTTTGCTCCTTCCCCAGAACACCTGCATGACTGCAATTGTTAAGTTGCCCTAGCAATAGGACAGAGTCAATGCTAAGGGCATTTCATAAAGAAGTTGTGAAAGAAGTTGCATTTCATAAAAAAGTTGTAAATTCGTGAATTGTGATCATACTCCGTTTAAACTCCGTTTAACACCTTGGAGAAGAAGCTTTATCTGGCACAAGACACCAAATTTATAGCTCCTGTGAACATAACTATATTACTGGTGAAGCTAACACATCCTATATGTGCATGGCACAAAACACGACAACCGAATTGTGTTCCAAATTTTCCTCATTACAACCACCTTAACCTGAATTTCTAGCTGCTTCCCCATATTAACATTCTTAGTAACGATATTACCAAATAAGTCGAGAAGAATTACTATGTTTTGCCAATTGTATGGAACAGGTGGCTGAGATGTACAGAAGCCAGGACCAGATCAAAAATCAGACTGCGACGACGGCAGCGGCCAAGGACGAGGAGGATTTCTACTAGACGTCACCAGCTCGTCACAACGCGAACTCTGGCCCGCTTGCGTAAATACACTCGATTCTCCCGTCAGTTTATCCAAGTGTTGTAATCAAAGACGCTTACGAGGCTAATTGGGTTCACATTTAGGGGTCTTCTCTGGCGGACTAATTGAAAAAAGGTTGAGGCATGATGAAGTTTGTCTCGGTGAACTTTAAAAAGTAGCTGGGTGAAGGCTTGAAAGTTGTGCTTTGAATCTGCGGTGATTTCTTCATTGCTTCCAAATTTGCTTTTTGAATGAATGTACATCTACGTAGCATAACAAGTGTTAATACAAATCAATGACATTTCAATAAATAATATATGATATATACTGTCATTTCATCTGTCACATATAGGATCAAGAACGTTCCATGTAAAATTTGTTGTTTGTATATAGATATATTTTGATATTTGAATAAAAACAACAATAAAAGCATTTTAGTATCAATTCCTTTTGTGGTGTTTGTTACTTGCATATCAATATTATCCTTGACATGAAATTGACTTAAAATGCAATCGGAAATATGTGGAAGTCAGGATTACTCTAAGTTATCCTTAATGAACAAGTATCTATATTTGGTATCAATCATAATGAGTAAGGTAGAGAGTGTGTAGTATTAATCCGTGATATTTTACTGAAATATAAAGTGAGCGTTTGTGTACAACATAAAACATGTATGTATAAACTTGGGCCCACGCTGTCTGATCAGTGACAATGGGAAGCTAGAGTTACATGCGAGACTGGGTGCATGAACCCTTTCTCCACTCAGCTTTCCCGGACCATCTGACGCCGATTGTTGCAACATACGGCCTACGTATGCAGTAGGTACTTCCAGGCTTGTACGAGCCGTATTGTTCAATTTGTTATCGTTTTTCCATTATTCTAAATCTGGTACAGTCGACATATTTTTTATCATTGCTAATACATGTATGTGAAGTCGCAAACTACATGACGAGATATTCTAGTATGGACATGCTCAGGATTTTCACATCTATATATTTTATAGGTCTATATTTAAAAACAAAAAACAAAAACGACAGGCTTCAAAATTGCACATTTGAAAGCACGATTGTACAGGCACGAATTCATGATCATAATATTTTGGTGTTATATCGGAATAGAAGGAGATGGTCTTATGGAGCAAGAATGGCAGTTTTAAAATAATTAGGACAGCGTTTTATGAGCTAATCTGTGTTGCCTACTCCCAACTACTTACTCTAGTTACTCTAGTCCCAATAATGAACATTTTATGTCACCAGCAGATCCGATTGGCACTGATGCAAACGGTGACACCTTTGCGGCCCTTATAGGCACTTTTCCACGGAACAACACAGGACTGAATATCACTATCACCTAGACCATTAAATGCCTCCCTTGTATCTTGACATTTAGCCGGTTATTTATGCTGCCTGTTCTATTTTTGCCAGCAGTGTTGGAAAGCCGAGAAACTGTCTCGTATCGCACGCATCTTCAGTTATACTGCCTCCCACTCATGTAATACCAGGCAGGTAAATATAAACTTCATCTTGTCTATGTTTCCTTACAAGTAGCCTTCACTGTAATTCGCGTGATGCCATTATCATGATTATATGTATTAATAGCATGGATGTCCAGTGTGCATCCTCCCGGTAGACGCAATTCGCCAATTATAATCAAACAATGGACTCAATCAACGATCCCGACATAGTCGGGATTTCCCTGTTTGTTCTGGCATTAGTCTATTGAACCCCAGTAACCGACTTCCCCCGGACACACAGAAGTGTGTGGACACGTCCATGATGGATGTCTTGACGTGCTCAGAATGGTGTCTCAGGTATAAGTTTCTACAACACAGTTTTACGAAAGTTGAGTAACGAAAGTTGTAGGCCTGCTATTATACACACGTATTTCCCATGATGTTTATGCATATGCATGTTGAAATGTCACTCTGATAGTATAAACGATACACCGATACTCTAGTATGGCATATTATCTAGAAAAAGCAAGACTGCACAAAATACTTGACTTGAGTACAACAATGAAGAATACACAGATACAAAAGAAATTTCAAGTTACTGTGCTGATCTTGGGAATGAGTAGTAGGCTACCAGTAATCCGGATATACCGGTATTAATAATGTATTTGAATTTTAACACCAATAACAATTGCTGGGGGCAACCGGAGTAACGCTTATACATATATAGATAGACAATGTAGGCGGGGTATCAAGTTTTCATCAGAACAGTGTGAAATATCGTGACAAATTGGATTAGTATAGTGCCTATCCTTGCACTAGAGCCAATACGCCAACGTGAGAAACGTCAGACATCGCCATGTAAATTACATAGAATATAATGATTTATCGTGACTTAGATGTATGTTTTTAGGTGTTCGAAGCCGAACATTGTACTTGTATATTGATTTACATTAAGTAAAGGATACAGGATACGTCTGAAAAGAAGATCAGAGATCAACGTTTCCACTGGCCGAATGTTGTAGTCAGCGTGACTTCCATTTCAGGCAGATCACTGAGTTCCTGTTCTTGTGTTTTTACCAAGACTCGATATTTATGGCTCAAATGCCACTACCATGTCACTATCTTATGTCAGTTCGCTGAAAGGATGACTCCAATTAATCAAGCCCGCCGCCATGTCTCCAGTGATTCCTATAGACCCGCTTTGTGAATGACACTGTAAGGTTACTAGTAACCTTGGACCTGTGAGTTAATTAGTGACATCAGTGATGTATCGTGTAAGGCTTTAATTCAAAGCTAAACCCATCTGACACAAAGTGCACGCATGCTAATGCCAAAATGTCAGATAAAGGAATGAATAATCGATTTCTCAACAAACACACCCTGATTCCAATTTATATGAGGAAGTTCCATCATAGAATGTTTGACCCAGTAGGGGTCAGATGTCCGTGCCGAAGTAACTTCACAAGACATGTTAACACCATTCGTAGTAAAAAAAAAAAATCGTCCAGTTGAACACCTTATGAGAAAATCCTCATGATACAATCAATAAAATACAACAAATACGTCATTACTACTGGAATGGGCGCGTAAAAGGCAGCCAAAGGAAGTTCCGACATTTAGACCCAGAAAGGAGTTTAGCAGAGATTCAATATCCCGGACAGCGAATCCTCTCCTAAAAACCACGTGGGCGCCTTGTGAGAATAAACTACACCTGACTGCCGCCCAAAGAGCCAAAGACACTGCCGCCTCTGCCTGCAAGGCCAGCCATCTTAATTGTCCCCGTGTACACGTAATAACAGCGGGCCATCTTAGGCATGCGACAAATAAATGTCGACTAATATCATATGATTGCATGGGGAGATTGTTTCACTTTTAGAACAGAAACATGAGAATATAATGGCAGAGGAAGCCATAGGAGGGAGCAATTTCCTACCGTGTCTGTTGCAGATAAGTGTGTTTTACTTGGTTTCCTCACCTGCTGGTCGGATGAAATACATCGTCGACAGCGGAAATAATCTCTCAGTCGTGAGAGATTGTACAAATTTGAACTTAATATTCTGATTGAGTTGAAGATCAGGCACACGTGTCAGATTTCAGAAATACATTCGAGATACCAATATACCCTATAGTATTACGTGTATGACGTAGGAGACAGACCAACGATGCTACGTGTACTTGTTGCGTCCAACATAAATCTGTACAAAATGCTGTTTATTATGTTTGTTATATAGGGAAATTACTCGTGCAAGATGCTCAAGCTTAGAGACGTTCAGTGCAATAGTTGTTGTAGCTAGGTGTTGTCGTCCGGGAATCCTTTTATCGATTTGCTCTGGGCCCACAATTCCACAGCGTCGAAACTACGTCACTGCGAAAGCTCACTGTTTAATGTAGAGCGCCATCAATATCATTGAAATTGCATTCAGCACGCGTTGCAGATGTGAAATGCTTAACACGTAAATATCCTCTACTCTTGGCCTTTGTGTGTTTCATGCATGGAATATTTCAAAGTCGGCCTTTGGTACACAGCCTAGGTCTACACCTTCGAATTGCTAACATTAGTAATAATAACCAATCTCCGAACGTTCAGAGTTAGCGTGCTGTAGGCCTACAAGTCACAACATGCATTTGTTATCAGTATAAAAACTATGCATATTCAACTTTTATTGTGCAAAAAACGCGTCCTCATATTACCGTAATTGTCGATTCGGACAGGTTAGCGCATCGGTCCGTATTGACGAGTCGTAACATTAGGGGCCTACGATATTCACCGATCGTGACGTCACATTCATTTATAGCCAATCACAAACCTCGATTTATATAATAAAACAGTTATTGACTTCTACGGTCGGCCATTATTTTATTTTAAACACCCCAGAAATGTCATATTGACCTCGGCTTCGCTTTGGTCGTTATGATATATCTGGGGTCGGTAAAACAACATATGACATCAGTAAAAGTAAAAAAAAAACTATTTGTAAAAGCAAACCAAATATTACAAAAACAACAAGTGTACAAGTGAAGGAATTCGTCCTGCGATGACTTATTGATCCTGATTAAATATATCAACGCGATATATCGGTTCAGCTGCTCAATTGTTATTATATAATTACCTGTATGTAGCTATGTGCAACGCGAACAGTTGCTACATTTAGAATTATAATGTTTTGACCATTATGAATTGACATGCGCACTCTATGGCGAGGGCGTGCGCTACTAACATTCGTATTCCATTATGAATCCATTGAGCAATTGATTTATAATGTTAAGAATCCTCTAACTGGGCCCCACTGCTTTCACTGATTATCGATAATTAGATGTAATAGTCAGCATGTCACGCCAGAAGCATGCATTGATTTCGTGCTCAGAACACTGCTAGAATTTTACACGCATATTAGAAATGCATTCTGTTGCTCGACGGCCTTTCGGCCAGGGGAATGACTGTGACAGATGAGTCCAGCTGCTGTTCATCACCTGGTGTTCTGCTGTATGGACCATCTGTTAGACGCTGTCCGAGTTTGCTAGCACTATTGTGAATATTCACGATGTGAATATTATAATATTATATTTATCAGTTCAGAAATGTTTTAATGCTAATATTTGAACAATCCGCTGGAAACATTCCATTTAATCCTTCTCGCTCGTTTTTAATCGGTCTGGAATGTAGAGGAACACGCAGCATATGTGAACGAGTTCAAATCAGAGTACAGTCTAAAATGTTGGGTTATACCTGCAGTAACTTCGGAAAGTCAAGTGATCATACTGATAACTCCTATCCAAATGTTTTTTTTTCTCTTGGATGCAATTGTTCCAGTTTAAATATGATGAAATTGAAGATGTATAGGACAGAGTTAGGGCTCATTCTGCTGTACTTTCACTCCTGGTAATGTAGCTGCGTTGAATATTCACATGTAACCTCTTTCGCTGTAACCGGGCGTGCGCCAACTTTCCGAATAAGCTCATTCGGGCTTATAATTTACTTGACTGATTTATGATTTGTGTATTTGCAATTCAGTATAAGTTGTTTGTTGTGTTGTGTCTGCCGTTAAGATTTTGTTTTGTTTCTGGATGGGCAATGTGTCTTGGTTTTACCGGTGGATGTTTTAACATTTTCATATAACGACTTCGTATTTGTATTCATGTGGAAGTGTTTGTATGGTCAAGAAAAATGCCGATCTATAGTGATCTAGCAAAAAATCTTTTATTACAAACTTAAAAATCTAGAGAGTACAAATTGTTTCAGTGGATATATGAATTACCGCCCATAACCATGTGACTATATTCCGAGGTTTCCAAAGCCTTGCCTAACTTACTAAGTATTACATGGTGTACACCAATTAGTTTGATACATTTAAGTCATTATGTCATATTACATTTTTCATAAATGGAATTATATATTTTATCAAACAGTAAGTTGGAGTAAATTACTGATCAAAATGTAATACTAGTACATGATTGCTATGACTTATTAGACATTACGTATGTACAAGTTTGTGTATGTTCACATCATACTGTATTGAAATCTATTAAATTCTATGTACAATATAAATACCAAAAATAAAGACCCATTTCACCCCATTTTAGTTAAAATAATTACTTATCAACATGAATAACAAACGTTTATGGTTTCATACAACAATAAAAATAACAACGTATGATCTGAGACGGCTACAAACACGAGAACCGTTTCAAGACCATGACAGATTTATACTTATGCTAATATATACACTTGAAATCAACACTTGAACAAATCCATCACCAAATAGATGCTTAGAAAAGCAAGACATGCAATATAAATACAGGTATTCAATGTAAATCAGTCAAATATACGTATGATAGTTGGAAAATCATAAACCATCTTGAGATATGCAACATTTTGTGTGTATAGCACTCGTGTAATGTAAGAAAAGCAGAAATGTCATCGACGTATCACACATACAAATACAGATTCGTATTAGAATATCAGAAAATATGAAATGGTTTGATTTATAATATTACAGTACGCTAGGTGCAGGCATCAGGCAGTCCGCTTATAATTACCTATAGAGTGTGCTGTGAACTGCAGAAACTGGTGGTATCAATCCGTATTTTATATGTACGAATGACACACAGACCACACACGCGTCAGTATGATCGAGACACGTGTATTCACTGATATTATCACACCTTCACTAACAGTTTTTGAAGGGACTGCCAGACACAGTCGTCCGACAAATCACAAGCTTCCAGAACTGAGCCGCACAGATGTCCCACATTTAATAGGATTCTTAGTTCGAGGTGATTTCTTTTTCTTTATTCACATCAAGAACAGCAATAGACCTATAACATGCACATACAATATATGTACACGGTGCAGTATTCGCTTAACTGGTAACCAGTACATATTGTCTTACGACGGGTTATCCGATTTGCAGCCGTAGAAAAGACAGGAGATTTTGGCCTGGGAAAGTCGGCAGTT
This sequence comes from Terebella lapidaria, assembly GCA_949152475.1. NCBI lineage: Eukaryota > Metazoa > Annelida > Polychaeta > Terebellida > Terebellidae > Terebella > Terebella lapidaria. The sequence goes on from OX424555.1 coordinate 80,242,108, forward strand.
ACACTTGAAATGAATGAATACATTAAATGGTCACGTTTGAACATGGAATTCACACAGCACGTGATTTGCGAAGACATGTTTCTTGAACTATAAACGAAACTTCATCGCAACTGAGATCATCGACGTGTTTTGGAAAACACTCGCATTACACAATCAACATGATACTCACACGTAGAATGATATAGATTCAGTCGAAACAATCTTTGACATGACCCAGGATTGATCCTGATTGGGATGTACCATTATAAATGTCACATTGTCAATACAAAGGCTCAACCCATGTGATGACAATCATGCACCTTGTATTCTTAATATTTACTAGGAAATTATATCTACCTTTGTTACAATGTACCATTTTTCCAGAACATTTTCTCAGATGCATCACTATTTGGAGACTGTAGAGTTACTCCTATTGCCAATGTACGAGGACAACACTATGGTATGAACAATCTTCGAAAGCCCCGTTGGAAGCCACATACGTCTTTGTTTGACGAATAATTGACATATAATGATACAACAAAACAAGTTCCCCACCTATTCAATGATTTATGATACATAAACAATAACAATAACTATATACCAGCTCTTCTTGAACACCGAGATGCAAAAATATATCTTTCTCAAAAACTACGGCAACTGAACACCGAATAACAAGTTACTCCGCACACTAGCGTTATTACACTGTACGTTTGACATATGCTACTCCAAACACTAACCTAATTCTTACGTTGTATTTACATACATGTAATATATCAATAAATCACATTCCTAAACCCCGTTTGTCTTGATGAATACATTCGGAAATACAAAAATAACATAAGCGACATCTTCAATTTACTTCGTTCACTAATCAACAGTGAGAAGTTTATCAAACTCTAGTGCCTTCTGGATCCAGCCGTGACCCTCTGTGTCTTACCAAAACTCTAGCCGCCCAATGCAAGCTCTAACCAAGGGCCTGGGACGCGAGGCTTCTCAGTTGGCCACCAGCATGTGCTGCAGGTTAGCATACTGGGGCAGAGTGGTCCAGTTGAGGCTGTCGATGAACGTCTTGTTGGGCTCAGTCGGCGAGGGCGTGCTCTGCAGGCTCGGCAGGGACGACATCTTGGTCGGGGACTGCTGTAGCTCCGGAGCACTGCCCACCGGAGACACGGCCGTGGACTGTGGCGCGCTGTGGTATATGTCACACAGGGACCCGCCTGTGGGACTGAGCAGACCGTTGCTGCCTAGGAGCAGACTGGGAGGCTGATGCTGAGGCGACTGTGGGAAGCCTTGCTGTTGCTGCTGCTGCTGCTGCTGCAGCATTGCGATACGATGTTGGTGTTCCAGGAAGTCATTCTGGACGCCTCGTGGACTCAGCGAGCGATGGCGTCCTCCGGGGAACGGAGCTGATCCGGAGGGAAGTACACCCCCAGGTCCATAAAAGGGTGATGTCGGGATCAAACCAGGGTTTCCCGTGGGACTGTGGTAGTTGGATCTTTGTTTGATGTAAGCACTGAACTCCGTAGGGGACAATCTGGTTGGACGCTTGGCTTGAGTTTTCAGCTTGGTGGAGCCGAACTTTGTGGCCGCAAAATCTGCTGCAGTGAAAGTCGTCCTGTTCTGGTGTCTGGTCAGGAAGGACGTTGCGGGACCGGAATTGGAGTTCACTGCAGGAGCTTGAGGGGTGTGAGTTGGGGACGACGAGACCCAGCCGTTCGGGGAAGGTGACAGACTCAGGTTGGACATGGATGATGAGAGGTTCTCTATCGGACGAAAACTTTGGGCCTCGGGGTTGAAGCCCACATTGGCGTTCTGAATCTCTTTGTCCATGTCTACAAGGTCTTCAACGGCTTCGGAACGTTTGGCAGAGTACAGAATTTTGGCATGGCCCTTCTCGCCGATGCGGTAGGACACCTCGTTGGGGTCAACCCAGACGGTGAGGTCTTTGGGCAGGTACTCCCGAACCTCCCCCAGGTCGAGGCCAGCCGCAATCACAGACATCTCAATCACTTGGTCCATGTCGTCTCCGCTGACACGGATGCAGCGGAACCCGGAGCCCTTGAACGGCTTGTCGGGATACCAGTGACCTTCGAACTTCTTCTTCAGACCTTTCTCAAGGATCTCGCCAAAATGGTCGACCCTCCGTCTCGGCATTTTGTTGTAGAGGTAGGAAATCACAAAGTTCAGGGCGACGGAAACTTCTACGTGCATGATGACGGTGTTGCTGAATCTATCACAGATGGTTCAGTTCAATGAATACTAGGTCTTGAGGCAGTCAAATATGAGATGTTCGCCTGTGTTGATCAGTTCATAACACGTCCAAATCCTTTGTCGTAGCGTAGAGAACCGAGATCCCCGGATTTGTACGTCCGTGTAGTCGGAATGACTTCGTGTATCTGAAAATAAAAGTAACAGTTGATGAGACTCAAATATCGCTGTTATATCAACGAAAATGTAAATATTGATATCTTCTTGTACTGGCACATATTCTACACAGTCAAGCAATAACTTGCATTGATCGTTCATTTAATGATTATTGGTTCACTCCGTGTGGTGAAAGCCGATCGCGTTTTCCGTATCGCAATTACATGTTGAATCAATTAGCGTTTGGTGTACTTAACAAGCAATATTGACGACCCTTGTGGGCATGCTGTTATTGTGTGCACCTGTGATTTGGATATTAAAATATCAGTTTTTCGTTTTCTGCACTATTCTTGGGTGTTGATATCTTTCGATGATAGAATCAGAATAGACTCGTTGTGACCTATGCCTGATAACAAAACACCATACTGAGGGGACCATTTTCCGAGCATTTTATCTGATTGTATGCGCTTAAAATATGTGTTTAATAAGACGTGAGGCAGGAAATATTTCGAGTTTGTGATGTCTGTGGACTGAAAGTATATCTACCGTATGTGACATACCGTGAGTGACCTGTAACAAGTTTACGAAAGCCATTGATTAAAGATCGATTAGTGCCAATATTATCCTTGCGTGGTGCTACGCAAACAATCACAATCGACTGTAATATGTATTTTTTCCATGTGTTTTGTGGTTTACTGCATATATGACAAGTAGAGGAATATATCGACCCCTGAATGTGATGTACATGGTAATGTAACGGGCTGTGGCACGGGTGGTGATCGACCTGACAGCTGTAAACAGATCAATGAATCAATCTACATCAAGTGACCCAGTTCCAATATCGGCCTAGTCAACCCAGTGATCCATCGTCCTCGCTTTGTCCACCGCACGGCCCTAAATCTGTCCTGGCTAATCCAGGTGTCCAGCACACGCCCATCAGTGACCAAGTGACTGAGCTCCCTACAACTGCCGTGATCCCTGTCCGCTCGGCTTTGTCAGGGATCCAGTGTCTTTAGTATCATTCACCATCGAGTCAATAAAATACTTGATAGCTCTGATACATTGGGAGTGGTCTTTCCTGCTAATTCGTATCTGGTCAGACCTCCACCTGTTCACTATACGATTGAGCACAATCATATCGTACAGGCATTAATACTTTTTTTGCGAAAAATGCCACTTTGTTCATGCATGTTAGTGGCAATCTAAACCTGATGGACCTTCATCCAGACACTGTAAAACTCAGGGTCTCGGTTCGTATAACTTAATTCACATTCCAGTTATTCTAGGGATGTATATATACTAATTAGTTGTGAAATTGAATGCCCCACCTCCACACAAAATATCCACTATACATACACGTATCTGGTATACATGTGGACCAACATGTGACTTGAGCATTATGCTCAATATGCCACGAATAATTTATGTAACGGGTGGCAGTTTTGCAAAAAATGTGCTGGAATTGTCTATGATCATAATATTATATGAATAACTCGCAACAGGTGTCATAAAACATGATAGGCTATTAGAAAGATAAATAGTATATATATATATATTCTATACCGTTGTGTGCATAGCGCTATAGAGGACATGTACGACAATGTATTCTGCCCCCAGTTGGCCTTTATAATTATTGCATTCTGAACGAAACCATCTGCACGATCATCCAATTTAAATAAACATGCATTTGCATATACATGATCCATGATTATACAGGTACAAGTATACCAATACGTATTTGCACAGTCAAATGTTTGATCATACAATAGTCTCAACATGAATATATATGGATAAACATTGCATGTATGTGTATGTAGAAGTTACAAATTACTAGTAAAAATACTTCATTAAAAATGTTTCATAACTGGTTCTTACCAAAGCAAGAAGACTCAATTTTCGACCATTTTCGTTGTTTGGTTGGTCACATTTGCTACCTTCCCAAGGATTGGATATTTTTACCACGCCATTTGTGCAATGTCGCACGTTATCTCTCTTGCCGATATGATAACGTTCTGCTCAGCATTCGAATGCAAAAAGTATTGGCCAATATCAAAGAAGATAACACATGCAGGGAGTGCCAAACAGAGGTGTATTTGCACAATTAAATTTCACTCCACTCTTTTCACTACAATTCTTAACTTGTTAATAATAGGCTTACTACCACCGATCGAATTGACGCCAATATAATATTTAGCGTTTCTGTTTCTTTTGATAAATTGGTAGCAACCTGCGCACAGAGAACGGCGATCGTAATTAAGTTACGTCGCATCTACAACAGTTGGCGTCCGTAATAGAGTTGAGATGCTGCTGTCACCTCAAACTAATGAAAACGTCACATGGAGACCGTGACGCCCGAGGGATGGGGGGAGGGGGGGGGGGGAGGGTGGTGGAGGGGCAGTGGCGGATCCTGCACGTCAGCCCGCGGTAGGACGTCAGGTATCTAGACTCTAACCCGCTGTCCCTGTCGCCGCCAGTCAGCTAGGCAGTCCTCATGTAGCGCACGCACGGATATATAACCACTTCCATATATCGGAGCCGTCGAAATCCCCCGCCCCCATGGACAAAAAAAGTATTTCTCTTGACGAAGATGACGGTCATGATGGTCAGACTTCCCGACAAATTAACACGAGGAATCCCAGCGGCAACAGTCTGTCGAATGTCGACATTTCTGTGTCGGCTGTGTGTATATGGGACAGCGGGCCGTCTCGCTCGCGGCCGAGATACGTGCCAGGAACACGCCACTGACGTGACCTTTCACGACGGAGGAAGCGCTCGGATAATAAGCAGCTTCTATAAGTCCGTTGTTTCTACCTGGCATTTTGCTCACTGGTTTCATGTCAGCTACATCCGGTTGTTTTTACTTTTCAATTTTCTGCTCGGAATTACACGTATATATTTGCCCAATCGCGCCAGGTTTCCTGCGTGTCAAAACTCAACAATCCACATTAATCTTGGTTTCCTGTTCAGCAACACACTGATCCTATTGTGTCTGACAGGCTATTGTTTTGTATTTGTCGATTATTGCGCACAGTTTCACCGGGATCACCCCACTCCCACCCGCCTACTGATACTACTAAATCTGTGTGTTTCGTTGAAATGACTAATTATGTGTCCCTGTCGATTTTCTGCGAGGCAGCAGACTTTAATCAGAGTAGATGGCAGACGGCGCACGTGCGCTCAGGTCCTATCAAAGGGTTAAGACGTCACGCTTTCGTCAGAGTGCTTCCCGCCTGGAGAAAAGGATTATCGTGATTAACTTCCGCCACTGGCATCTTATGTCATGTGATCATTCATCAAAATTACACGCGAAATCTTCCCAGAGATCCAATTCAGCGGTTTGTTGAAGCGCTGCGAGGAAGTGGACCCCTGAAGAGGAGGAATCCGGGCAATGCTGGTCGCCTGAAGAACTGCGTCAGTGACCTCCCTCCGTCTATTTATGGCTCGAGAAACCAGCGACCCGGGGCAGAAGCGGGGTGGTCATGTGGGCAACGATAGCGAGAGACAAGCTCGATATAATGTATTTAGAGTAAGGGATAAAGGGTGCGATCGAAATAGATAGCAGTGTTTGAAGGAGAAGAATTGTTTCCGACAAAGCCGTGGACTTGATGGTCCCGCCCCACGTGCTAAGCCTCGTGTGACGCGTGCCCATAAACGCCTGACTTATATTGATTGAAGATACCAAACCTTTGAGAAAAACACGTCAAAGGCTTGTTACATTGCCTCTTCAGTCTGACATTGTCACCCAGTTATTAATTTGTTTTACGAAAAAATATCAAATGAAGCAATAAATTAGGTTAATACTAAATTCTAATCAAACATATTGCACCAAGGACACAGGCCAGCGGACCTTGAAAGAGTCGTGAGTCTTGGATCAGACCCAATGAATATGATCACAAATATTGTTTAATCGTCGTTATACATTCATGTAGGATATTTATTATTTCCGTTAATAATGACTAATTTTCTCTGGCTGCATGTGGATGAAGCACTGAAGGTCCGGTGAGAATGGTCACACGTGTTCGGGGCATTGTTCTCCCGCCGGTCTCCGTCGATGTTTTAATTGTTACGTTGACCGCGTTAATGAACACACCAGCGGTGTCTCGAATGCAACATTTTTTACGGTATAATGAGGAGTCTGTACTGTACATCACCGGACAGCTGTTGTATTGTACATGAATAGAAGTCTCGTGCGTTACTGGGGAGAGTGCTTCAGGGACTGTATGCACAGGGACCGGTCCCATACATGGTCAAACCTCGCTCAGCCTGTCAAATTCATCAGCTGACCGAGTGAAATATGGCCACGGGAAATTTATACAATGTTCATTACATGATAAATTTTGAAGAAGTCATACATTGTACATCTATCAGCCCTGGCTGGTGTTTCTCATTCATAATAGTATAAATACAATATGTTATGCCAATTCATTGACCAACCTTGAAATACCTTGTCAGCGTGCATATATTTATTATAACAGCTCCACTCGATCTACATGTATCAATTTGATATATCTAGGCCTATCAATCTGTGAGATGGGTCCGGCTCTCTGAAGCTGGAAGATTGCTGTAATGCCCTGTCGTGTACCGTGTATGTTTTGAACGGGAAGCTTCCTCCTACGTCAGCTGTGTTTGTCATAAATTCGCCTTTTTTCGAATTATGAGATATTTTTGAATCTGTCCGGGGGCAGAGTGGAAGAGGCCGATGACCGAGGAAGGCTGCGTCCTAAACCCTCGACCGGCTGTGGAAAACGAAACACACTCAACGAGCCCCCATCGATTTTACAGAGCGATGTTTTACGGATATTTGGCCCGGATATTTCTTTGTCAGGGATAATAGACGTTCTTTTGGTGTCTGCTAGTTGAGTAGTTGCGTAGTGCCTTCCACCTTCGCCACGAAATACTCCCGAAATAGAAGGAGCATGGGTCCGGACTACACGTGTCAGCACGAAAATTAAGTGCGTCATATTTTCTCGTATTTTACGACATGAAAATATAAGACTAATGTCGAGCTGAACAACGTGCTCCTCATCCGGTGGAATCCAGAGTATTGACTGTTTTACGACCAGGGGAAACTACAACGCGAAAACGCCGGTGGAAAATCAAACCAATCTATTTGGCACACGATTATATGCTGATGCCGTTCATGTTGAACTTCATGGTATTTGTACTGCTCTGGGCGAAGATAAATGTTACTGGAACAAACCCTGGCTACATGTGTCCGCTCCAAGTGATTCCGATACCGGTCCCTTGCTGAATGTCAGAAATCGACTTGTATTTGATTTATCGTATGTGTTCCGAGTTCCACTATGTGTTGTACAGTGTTGGGAATTACATAGAGTCGTGTCGCTACTCTAGTTATACGTCTATGTACCATTACAGGGATATTGAATGAATTAAATGTATTTCATTTAAAGTGATCGATGCGAAAAAGAAGCCCATTCACAAAACGCTTTCATGGTACATTATTGGCAAATGTGACATACACAATGTTGCTTCTATGTAGGGAACGAACTGCAGTAAAAGTCAATGACTTGCAGTGAGCCGTGGTTATTTTTTTTTCAAACAAATGTGGACTTTGTGGTTCAGCGTTATTCGATTCTCTTCACGTTCATAGTTCACGAGGCAATACAATACTGTTGTTTTGTTTGTTTTGGGCACAGTTATAAAAATATGTCAAGCAAAATAACGTGTGTATGCCATATACATTATATACAAATGAAAGTTGTACCATAAATTGACTGCTTATGTCCATCAGCAACACGTTTCGAATTGACATATGGTATCTTTCTCTACATAGCTTCACAAGCACTTGAAGACAGAATTAATCTCTTACCTGAAGTGTAGAATCCTGGTGACTGGGATATGTCCTGTGCTAAGCCATTGTTGTGCCAAAATGTAGTTTTAAATATAAAAGTATAAAAATAAATTGTCTGATAACCCTCAAAGAATAAATTCTAAGAGTGGACTACACTATAAACGAAGCTGATCAGCTGTATTTATATAGATGCACGTCCTTTATTCCTACGCGCACCTCGTGCTCAGTGATGGGGTTTGTTTACAATTTTTCTAAGGAACTTTAATTCCCAATATCAGCAGGCCAAGATGTGACCAGTTCAATTACGTCCAGTGCCAGATTGTCTACATCCACGCCTGAACCTTCCACAAATGTATATACTCCGTGACAGCTCCGAACAGCAGTGCACTCATCTACTCGCGGAGACACTATTCATTGCAGGAGGTGTGATTCGGTTGATGTTTGCTCACGGCAGCCGGTGTGCTGTTTTCCCGGCTGTGACGTCACGAGATGCAAATGCTATTGGTGTTTTTTTTTTTATTCTCCGCCCCGCCAGCGCAGCTCGTCCATTCTAGTGGGATCACCTCACAGCTGTGTGTATGCTGTCAATAACGGAATATCAACTAACGTGATGTTTCATTTTTTCATGTTCATGGGCCGTACATTCCACACGGTATTCAACAGTTGTGTGTGTTATTCCGATATTCCATGCCATTCGCCGTGAACGGGGTTATAATCTTGCACGAACAACGCTCCATATGGAGTGTTAAAATAGCGCTGTAGTGGCGAAGGATGCCTTATATTTGGTATCGTGCTGATCCTTATATAGAAGGGGCGTTGTTTATGGTGTACCCGGGGAGGCGGGGGTGGGTGCGTAATTGCGGGGGTGGGTGACTGTTGGGGAAAGGGTGGGGGGGGGGGTTGGGGATATGGGACAGTGAGAGAGACTGAGGCGCCAGGAAGCTGTCCCACACACACAGCACGTATATGGACTAGTATGTGTTGTGCTGAGGGACACGTTCCTTCTTGGGATTTCACCTTCTCCTTAATAGATACAAAAACGATGCTGGCTCCACAGCTGTACCGGCATTGCACAGATAAAATACCCATAAATTACTATTTTAGTATCGACATTATACGTATCAGTATCCTAAATTAGGAAATATGAACGGAATTCTTAACATGTATATAGATACGCAACGGTAAACCATAACGTTCCATGAAATATGTCTCTTTGTTGAACATATATTTATGAAATGAACCTGGATTTGACAGGGTCATGCTGCTATTGAATGGCATATGACTGGAACACAATAAGCTCTTGAGGCTTGTCAGAGCTCGGATCTGGTACATGTGACAGTGTTGTATTGTTGCGTTATATACAACAGCTGTCTTCACATGAACGCGTGCGCGTCAGCATGGAATTATAGCGGGATACAGGACAAATATCGCCATACGTACTTATGAATTACTCGCTCGTATGTTGTTGTGGAGAAATGTAACAATTATGTGCAATAACATAGTGCAACTACAGTCCATGCTGACGATGGGAATTTGATCCAATAACCCGTTTATGAAATAACAATAAAGAGCCCATTTTATGGAAAAAAAAACCCATTCCAGGTCAACATTCCATTGCGCAAATCTACACAAGCATGTGTATATAAGACAAGAATTTATTATGTTGTATTGCGTTTTATTCATAATAGTTAGTGACAATCTCGATCAACAAATCAGCAATAATGTCATATCCTTCAAGTCTAAAGGTCCCTTCATAAATGTCAGCCATTCCTGAAGTTATAGCAATGTATGCAATAACAATATTGCCTTAGGGCAATTCAGATAATAGCAAAATGTTGTACATCAATTGAGTACATATGCGTGTATATTATAATTAGCCTATGATAGTACAGATGGTGCTCGAAACAGAACTGCTATCGCGTCGTTTACATTTCAAAAGCCAGTTCTAATGTTTTCATATTTATTTCAATTTGCGATAAGTATCACTTGATATTGTGGCCGAGAACCATTAATATATTCCAGTGTCATACTTCATACATGCATGAAAAAGTATGCCCATACCTGTATTTTTTCATGCATTGTGCTTTACAACAGAAAGTTCAGGGGAGAATCTTTTGTAAGTTAATTATGGAACCATACGCAAACAAACAAATATTGTACACCTGTTGCGTTGTACATGTAGCCTATATCTTAGTTTCGAAATGCCCTTGATATTAATTACAAGAAGACGTTAACACATGTGTGATGATTGGATCACTACATCTGATGTATGCTTAAAGTCAACCTATGTGTCCCACCATTGTGAATTATTTTGTGCATGATTTTGATATTTGCCCATTATTGATGTATTGGAGAAATGCACTTGCATTCCATTTGAAATTCACCGTGCACTTCGAGAGGCTGGTCCTTGTATGCTTTAGTACATGTAAGTGCAAAATGGATTACCAGTAAATGGACAAATGATCAGCACCATTTTAATAAAGAAATACAAGATCGAGATTAAAAAATTAGAAAGATTAAAAATTACACGTAGAAGAATAGTGTGTATGGCGATCAGTTTCGATCTTGTAATCAAAATGTGAATTCGATGTTTTGATGCTAGGTCAACCATTTACAATTATTATTCTGGATCATATATACAGTCATGCAGTCCTATGTGTGGCTAGACCTGCATATGGTCTTGTTACAGTTGTTATCGCAATCATTTTTCTCTCACTCTATATATAATTATCTCAATCAATGCGGGGAAAAGAAACGACAATCAGTGGTTTAAGCATACCATTAATTTCACAAGTCGGCCTAATAATTGTTGACACTGATAAAAACACTGAAGTTTGACTTTGACTCTTGAAACAGTCTACAAGCAGCTAATTAGTTCTTTATTAATACATACAAATGTGCTCTCGTAATGTTTTTTATGTTGTTATTTGTGTCTGACAGATTGAAATTGAAATGCCTATGGAATTAAGTTAGCGATATTGCACGTTACATTTCCAAATATAGCTTTTGTACGCCTATGTAATAGCCATATGCATCAAGGCATTGGTAGAACATGAAATTCAACATACGTTGGCCGCTCAATGGGCTGGATTTTGATATGCAAATTTATTCAAATATGCAGGTGTGACAACACCAGATTGGTGTTACGGTGTAAGAAGATACTCACTAGGGCTTGTTTCTGCTGACACAATGTGCAAAGCTGGACTACTTTTTCTATAGATTTAATCATACTTTTCATGTACTTTTCAATGCAGTTGCATTTGAAATAGTACATGTACATGTATATTGAGAGCAACCACAAAAAACACACACACACACACCTGGATACATTTGCAAGAAGTTGATAATATTGAACTTGTAATATTGAAACATATTCAAAACGTTATTCGGAAAGAAAACGTACAAAAGAATGGCTATAAGTACTGGAATAGACAATACTTTTCAAAAAAATATATATGAATTCACTGACGTAAATGAAAGCAATGTATTTCGCATTCGTATTTATTTACCCCCACAAGGTTGTTTGTGAGAATGGAATTAATTTATTCACTGGCCGAGTTTTAGGCGTATCGCGGGGAAAGATATCTTGTGATATCCTTATTTGCCAGACTCGTCTTCTGACGTCAGAGATGACGATGTTCGTAGTGATTTTTAATTTGTATCTGACAAATGAAGCGATGTAATTGAATTTTTCCCGTAGATCAGGCCCGAGAGGCAGAGACGTTTGGCTGTCAGGAGGAGACCAGATGGTCAGTGCCTATGACCGGGACATTGAAGTCTCTCACACTCATACTGTGAAATCGTTACTTACAGTTCACAGAGCGCCGTATTGTTATCATTGTTACTCTTGATGAATGTTAGAATGACTGCAAAACGGGAACAGGTGATACTTCCAGTGTATTGATTACTTGTACGATTTCACCCACTAGCGATTTTTTATTCGCTGTCTTGAAATCATCGACCAAACGTGCTGGTATAGATTTATATACCGAATGAGTCTATCCGTGCATTCTAAGACATATTGATTTCATATTAGCTTTGGAACATCTGGTGTTTACCACGATTGAATTTGCGCAAGGGAACTGGAAATTCGTTCGCAAGTGTACCATTTGTACTATATTATCGATAGATATGGCAATAAACGTAGATGATAATTTGGGAACATTTCTTAATGGTCATTATCTTGAATTACTATCGTATACATCTTCAGTCAACATTAATGGTGCCATATGATTTTAGTAAGCTTATTAAGGCATTTCAGCAGAAATGCCTTTATGGTTTTGTCAATTTTTTTTTTTTTTTTTTTTTTTTTTTTTTTTTTTCTTTTTTTTTTTCTTTTTTTTTCACTTTTTGGTTTCCGCACGATAACTTCAGTTTGCCTCGATGTATCTTCGCCAAATTTTCACTGCTGGACAGAAATGTTGTGTGGAAGAAGCCTATTGTTTTTGAGCCGGCTCCGGGGTCCGTGAGGTCCGTGAGGATGAAATCAATGTTTCTGGTTTCCGCACGATAACTCAAAAAGTGTTATGGCAATGACTGTGGAACTTTGCATGGAGGTTCATATATCACCAGGGAAGAAGCCTATTGATTTTGAGGCCGATTCGTCAAACGACCTTTGACCTAGGGCTCGAAATAATTTTAGCTGAGTCATCCTTGAGGCTCTCATGCATATCTCGGAAACGGTGCGTCGTAGAGCGAAACAGACGTTATTTTCAGACTCGTCATCCTAGACAAACATGTCTAAGGGGTATTATGGATGACCTTTGACCTTGACATTAAATTTTTTCGCTGAGTCGGCATTTTTCGTTTATGTCGATATCTCGGAAACGGTGCGTCGTAGAGCGAAACGTACATTATTTTCGGACTCGTCGCCCTAGACAAACATGTCTTAGGGGTATTATGGATGACCTTTGACCTTGACCTTAATTTTTTTTTGCTGAGTCGGCATTTTTCGTATTCGTCGATATCTCGGAAACGGTGTGCCGTAGAGCGAAACGGACGTTATTTTCGGACTCGTCGCCCTAGACAAACATGTCTTAAGGGTATTATTGATGACCATTGACCTTGACCTTAAATTTTTTCGCTGAGTCGGCATTTTTCGTTTTCGTCGATATCTCGGAAACGGTGCGTCATAGAGCGAAACGGACGTTATTTTCGGACTCGTCGCCCTAGACAAACATGTCTTAAGGGTATCATGAATGACCTTTGACCTTGACCTTTAATTTTTTCCCTGAGTCGGCATTTTTCGTTTTCGTCGATATCTCGGAAATGGTACGTCGTACAGCGAAACGGATGCTATTTTTGGACTCGTCGCCCCAGACAAACATGTATATAGGGTATTATGGATGACCTTTGACCTTCAATTTTTTTCGCTGAGTCGGCATTTTTCGTTTTCGTCGATATCTCGGAAACGGTGCGTCGTAGAGCGAAACGGACGTTATTTTCAGACTCATCGCCCTAGACAAACATGTCTTAGGGGTATTATGGATGACCTTTGACCTTGACCTTAAATTTTTTCGCTGAGTCGGCATTTTTCGTTTTCGTCGATATCTCGGAAACGGTGCGTCGTAGAGCGAAACAGACGTTATTTTCGGACTCGTCGCCCTAGACAAACATGTCTTAGGGGTATTATGGATGACCTTTGACCTTGACTTTAAATTTTTTCGCTGAGTCGGCATTTTTCGTTTTCGTCGATATCTCGGAAATGGTGCGTCGTAGAGCGAAACGGATGTTATTTTCGGACTTGTCGCCCTAGACAAACATGTACATAGGGTATGATGGATGACCTTTGACCTTGACCTTAAATTTTTTCGCTGAGTCGGCATTTTTCGTTTCTGTCGATATCTCGGAAACGGTCTCATTGGGAACTTATCATGTCAGCATTTTGTTTTTTTCATGCTTCACCCTGAAATGCCTCCAAGGCCTTTAGGCTCGAACAAAATGTATGCTGTACATTGAAAAATATGTGTGTGTTGTTTATTTTGCCATATTTTCGAGAAAAAACACCATAATTCATGCCATAAATTATATAATATAATATACGTCAGTGTGAGCTTAGAAGCAGACAGACAGATCGATGAGGCGCTGTGCTGTATGTACATGTAGTTAATGAATCTTTGATCACAATCTTACTGTAATATGTTAACGAAACATGTGTTGTCGTTTTGTGCATTATGATGTACATCGTATGTTTGAGGAAGGCTTTCCACATCTCATCAAATTCTAGTAGTTTTAGTCCCACCCTTGTGCTGGTGGTTTTATCACAGTTTGGTTTGGAATGAATACTTCATTACATTGTATCATCATGTTATGTATATTTTTGTACAGACAATCCCGGTTTTTTGGTTACCGTACCTTTGTACCTATGGTCCGATAACCTAGTGCCGTGGCGTTGCGTCCGTCGTACGTCCGTCCGTCCGTCCGTCGTCGTCGTCGTCGTCGTCGTCGTCGTCGTCCGTCCACATTTTTATCTTTAAAGTTTACGGTCCAATCTTTCTGAAAATTTGGGAAAAGATACCTTAAAATAATTTGAGAAGGAGGTATTTTTTAGTTCTTTTATTTTTAAATTTTTTTTTCAAAATGGCGGCCGTTTTCGTAAAAAAACCGGACAATTTTGAACTTTGGCGGCCATTTTCTCAAAAACTGTCTAATCAGATTTGAGATTTTTGTTTCAAAAGATTCTCGTTATGTTCCTCTGTGATGTGTATAAGTTTGGTTGCCCTTGAATCGCCGGTCTGCGTATGGCGGCCATTTTGAATTTTCGACGGGTCGACGAGAAAATAGAGGTTAATTTTGCATTATGAGCATATAGGAAGTCATATATGGAACAACTGATGATGACCTTGACCTTGACCTCAGATGACCTTGAGTGCTAAATGCCCGCTGTGAAATGTGTAAATTAGCCACCGAGGCTTAAACACTTACTTGCACATACAGGTTAGGATTGTGTATAATCTTACAAGAAGTCATGTATTTATAGCACATGATAGAGCTTATATGTTTGTATTATGAACATATATGAAGTCATATGCAACATACCTAATGGTGATATTGCAGTTCACAAAGATGACCTTGATTGGTAAATCTCAAAGTCATATGTCACATGCAATGCTTAAAGCCAAAATTGTCCGGTAACCTATCTTAGCCCTTGGGCTAATTTTATCTTTAAAGTTTACAAACAAATCTTTTTGAAATTTTGAACAAAAGTGCCTAAAAATATTTCGAGAGGGAGGTTTTTATTTTATTTTTCTTTATTTTCGCAATTCTTTCAAAATGGCAGCCATTTTCGACGAAAAACGGCCAATTTTGGACTTTGACGGTCGTTTTCACAAAATTTGTTCGTGACTTTTTTTCTTATTGATACATAACACTCCTCATATATATGTACCCCTGTGACATGTATAAGTTTCGTTACCACTGAATCGCTCGAAATGGGCCATTTCGGGCCCAATCTCGGCCCAAATGGGACTTGCCATGTTAAATTATGCTTTATAATGGGACACATTTTTCTAAATATCTCACTTAATATTGAGATTAGAGATTAGGAATCAATTGCGGAATATTCTCGTGACTTTGAATTTGATCACTGGCCTCATTTTCAAGGTCAGAGCACAAAATGGCTTATATCTCGCTTATTATCGACTTTACAGCTTAGGAATCAATTGTGGACATATAGGAAATGATATACGCTTCAATTTGACCTTTGAACTTATTTTCGAGGTCATAACACAAGATGGCTTATATCTCGCTTATTATGGACCCTACAGCTTAGGAATCAATTGAGGACGTATAGGAAATGATGTATGCTGAATATTGTTGTGAATTTGAATTTGACCTTTGACCTCATTTTTCAAGGTCAGAGCACAAAATGGCTAATATCTCGTTATCGACTGTACAGCTTAGGAATCAATTGTGGACATATAGAAAATGATATATGCTGGATATTCTCTTGACTTTGAATTTGATCACTGACTTCATTTTCAAGGTCAGAGCACAAAATGGCTAATATCTCGCTTATTATCGACTTTACAGCTTAGGAATCAATTGTGGACATGTAGAAAATGATATACGCCGAATATTCTGACGGCCTTGAATTTGACCTTTGATCTCATTTGCAAGGTCAGAGCACAAAATGGCTAATATCTCCTTCATTGCTGACTTTACAGCTTTAAGGGGAATCAATTGTTCACAGATGGGAAATAATTTATGCTGCATATTCTCCTGACCTTGAGCTTGACCTGTGTTTTTATTTTCAAGGTCAAAGCACAAAATGCCTACTATCTCACTTACAATCGACTTTACAGCTTCGGAATTAATTGTGTATATATATGAAATGATGTATGCTGAATATTGTCATGACCTTGAATTTGACCTCTGATCTCATTTTCAGGTCGTGACAAAATGGGCGATATCATTTATTGTCGACTTTACAACAAAATAATATCATTTATTTTACACTTTACAGCTTGAAAATCAATTGTGGACACACAGGAAATGATAGATGCTGTGTATTCTGATGACCTTTAATTTAACCTTTGACTTCATTTTCAAGGTCATAGCACAAAATGGCCAATATCTCACTATTAAATTTACAGCTCAGCAATCAATTGTGGACATGTAGGAAATGATACATGCTGAATATTATCATGACCTTGAATTTGACCAGTGACCTTAGTTTCAAGGTAAACGGGATAAAATGGCTAACATCTAAATTATGGAACATATATTGTCCGATAACCTGTGTAGCGATTTTACGATTGATGGTTATTTGGTGCCGTGTTGTGTTGTTGTTGTTTATTTTTCCCTCGTTGTGTTTATTTTTCGTATAGTCTTCTTGTAGTACCTCTCGTCTCTGTGTCCGAACGCTATAGACAATTAATGGTGAGACGTCCGCAATTCCATAGTATTTCTCTGGTTAGAGAAAAGTGCTGAAGACATATCAATTCAAAGACACGGGTTTTATTACTAAATTCGACGAGTTATTCACTCACAAAATATATGCAATGTTTCCCCAAATTACACAGTGACCAGGTTTAGACCAAGTCACCGGGCTTTACAATACGAAAAGGTTACACCGGGTCCAGGTTTAGACTGAGACCCTGCTTTTAACGTTAGGCATCAGAACTAGCGTCAGTCTCTTCCTACGCGAAGTCCATGCGGAGGTGAAGGTTCCCTGGCTCCGCAATTCTTCCGTCTCCGGAGGTAGGTACTTGCGGAGTCTGTCTCGCCGTCTTCCGCGGAGGTGTCGCCGGTGCGGAGGTCCTCACTTCTGCGGAGGTCCTCTGTTCCCTCGTCCTTGCAGAGGGTCCTCCGCACGTCTGCTTCACCTCCCTCTTCCGCGGGTGCGGAGGGTCGTCGCCTGCAGAGACTGGGTGTCTCCGCACGTCAGGAAACTTCCCTCGCCACCTCCGCGGGTGCGGAGTATCATCAGAGACTTCCTTCACAAGTCCGCGGGTGCGGAGGTTCGTCTATTGCGGAGACGGAGTGTCTCCGCACATCAGGGGACGTCCCTCACATGTCCGCGGGTTGCGGAGGTTCACCAGAGACTTCCCTCACGCCTGCACCACTGTGCAAGAAGAGATCGCCGTCTTGTCGTCAGCTGTAAGTCAAGAGGGCCGGGGTTCATATATTGAAGGGCCGTAGGACCGGATTCATACGATTGTCATCATCTGGGACCCACGCCCTTCCCTGTTACATTTCCCATACATGGAGTCTGGGGCTCCGCACTGCGGAGGTCAAGATGTGCGGAGGTACGGAAAACTCTAAGTCCTCTCCCTCGCCTGTCCAAGGAGGACATAACCGTCTCAGGGTGATGTGTCTCCTCTCGTACCTTGCCCCAACTGACTCCCAGAGAGCTGTGGCTGCTTCCTTATATTGGGCTCTCCACCGGAAGCTGTTTTGCGCATGTGCATGCCTGGTCGTCCGCAAGCACGTGGCCGATCCTTCGCAAGAACGTGATCGATCCTCCGCAAGAACGTGATCACTCCTCTGCAAGAACGTGATCACTCCTCCGCACGTGGTTTTGCGGAGGAGGACGGTGGTTATGTGAGTACGTTATACCTGTCTTGGACTTTGGGCTAATTTCTGGTTATGGGTGTTTCACTATTACTTATATCTGGTAATAGTAGAACATCCATAATCAAATATTTCCCAACAAATCTTTAGCATACATCAGTAACATTATGGTGTGTTCAAGTTTCGTATATACTTTAATATGATAAAACTCCTACATGATGACAGGCATCTTACTACAAGTGGTATATCCTGTAAGAATATACTGTGGGTGTATTCCATTGTATAAATGTATAAAATTGTATAAAATACTCAAATTTGGTATTTCGAGTAAAGTGAAAGGATCCCAAAGCTGATACGGACCATTCAGGCTGCTATAGAGGCGAATGCTGGCCTCAGTCCGGAGACCGAGAACGATACACGAAAGTTCGCGTCATCATGCCGCTAGCTTGCAACGCTGGGGCTCAGAATTTAGCAAGCGCCTTGCCAAATAATGATACCGGTCTCAGTATTTGGCAGAATGCTTGCGAAATTTTGAGCGATCGACACAGTTTTTAGGGGGCTCATTATTTTGCGCTAAACCGGTTGTTGGGCGATGACAACATAATGTTTATTATATACCTGCGATGTTATTCGTCCGCATAACCCTGCTCTTTAGGTTAACGGACCTTTGGTCCGATAACCTATCGGCATGGCGTTGCATCCGTCGTCCGTCCGTCCGTCGTCCGTAAACAATTTTATCTCTAAAGTTTATTGTCGAATCTTTCTGAAATTTTGCACAAAAATGTCTAAAAATATTTCCAGAGGGAGGTATTTTTGAGTTTTTTTATATTCGCATTCATTTCGAAATGACGACCATTTTTGACGAAAAATGGCCAATTTTAGACTTTGACGGTCATTTTCTCAAAATCTATTCAGTAACTTTCTTTTCTTATTGATGCTTAACACTCCTCATATGTACCCCTGTGACATGTATAAATTTCGTTGCCCTTGAATCACTCGAAGTCGACCACTTTGGGCCCAAAATCTGCCCAAATGGGACTTTCCCATGTTAAATTCTCCTATGCTTTATAATGGGGAGCATTTTTCCAAATATCTCACTTGATGTTGAGATTAGGGATCAATTGTGGACATATAGAAAATGATATGTGCTGAATATTGCCATGATCTTGAATTGGACCTTTGAGATCATTTTCAAGGTCAAAGGACAAAATGGCTAATATCTCGCTTCTCTATTGACTTTATAGAAAATGATATGCACTGAATATTTTGATGACCTTGAATTTGACCTTGACCTTATTTTTAAGGTCAGAGCACAAAATAGCTAATGTCTCGCTTATTATTGATTTTACAGCTTAGGAATCAATTATGAACATTCAACATATAGGAAATGATATATACAGATTATTGTCGTGACCTTGAATTTGACCTTCGACTTAAATTTCAAGGTCACAGGACAGAATTACTAATATCTCACTTATTATCGACTTTACAGTTTAGGAATCAATTGTGGACATACTAGAAATGATATATGCTGAATATTCTCGTGTCTTCGAATTGATCAATGACCTTATTTTCAAGGTCACAGGACAAAAAGGTAATATCTAAAATATGTATTGTCCGGTATACTTTCTCAGCCCTTGGGCTCATTTTTTAAAATCAACAAAAAATGGTTATTATCTCGCTTATTATCGACTTTACAGCTTGGAATCAATTGTTAACACATATATAATGGCATGTGCTGAATATTGTCATGACTTTGAACTTGACCTTGACTTTATTTTCATCAAATATTGCAGTTTCAATGGTGACCGTAAGTTTGACCTTCATTGACCTTGAAAGGTCAATACGGCAATTTTGATGAAAAAAGTTGTTTTAAAACTAAACATTTTTCCAATAACCTTTTTGAGCCCTTGGGCTAATTTTGTTTGTTTTTCTTTTGTTTTTAGGTTACCGGACCTATGGTCCGATAACCTATTGGCATGGCGTTGCGTCCGTCGTCCGTCGTAGTCCGTCGTCGTCCACATTTTTATCTTTTTTGTTTACGGACGAATTCTTCTGAAATTGTGCACAAAAATACTTAAAAATAATTCAAGAAGGAAGTATTTTTTAGTTTTTTTATTTACGCATTTTTTTCAAAATGGCGGCCGTTTTCGACGGAAAAAATGCCTGATTTTGGACTTTGGTGGCCATTTTCTCAAAATCTGTTCAGTAACTTTTTTTCTTTTTGATACATAACACTCCTGATATGTACTCCTATGATGTCTATAAATTTCGTTGCGCTTGAATCGCTCCAAGTGGACCATTTTGGCCCAAACTCGGCCAAAATGGGACTTTCCCATGTTAAATTCTCCTATGCTTTATAATGGGACACATTATGCCTAATATCTCACTTAATATTGAGATTAGAGACTAGGAATCAATTGTGGACATATAGGAAATGATATATGCTGAATATTCTCGTGACCTTGAATTTGACCTCTGACCTCAATTTCAAGGTCAGAGCACAAAATGGCTGATATCTCGCTTATTATCGACTCTACAGCTTAGGAATCAATTGTGGACATATAGGAAATGATATATGCTGAATATTCTGATGACCTTGAATTTGACCTTTGACGGCATTTTCAAGGTCATAGGACAAAATGGCTAATATCTCGCTTGTTATCGACTTCACAGCTTAGGAATCAGTTATGAACATATAGGAAATGATATATGCAGATTATTGTCATGACCTTGAATTTGACCTTTCACCTCATTTTCAAGGTCACAGGACAAAATGGCTAATATCTCACTTATTATCGATTTTACAGCTTAGGAATCAATTGTGGACATGTAGGAAATGATATATGCTGAATATTCTCGGACCTTGAATTTGACCTCTGACCTCATTCTCAAGGTCCAAGGACAAACGGGCTCATATCTTGCTCCTCTATTGACTGTATGGCTTGGAAATCAATTGTGGACATGATATAGAAAATGATATACAAAATGTACACTGAATATTTTGATGACCTTGAATTTGACCTTTGCCCCTTCATTTTCAAGGCCACAGCACAGAATTGCTAATATCTGGCTGATTATTGAATTTACAGCTTAGCAATCAACTGTGGACATGATATATGCTTAATGTTATATATGCTGAATATTCTCTTGACCTTGAATTCAACCAGTGACCTGGCTAACATCTAAAATATTAAACATTGTCCGGTAACCTATCTTTGGCCCTTGGCCTAATTTTTAGGTTACCGCACCTTTGGTCCGATAACCTATTGTCGTGGGGTTGCATCCTGCGTCCGTCGTACGTTGAAATTTTTACCTTTAAAGTGTACTGTCTAATATGGTGCCCCTAATAGGACATAAGAAAATTATTTTAGAGCAGGATTATTTCGTCTCAACCAGTGACCTGGCTAACATCTAAAATATTAAACATTGTCCGGTAACCTAATATGAACGGGCCCCAGGCTCATGAACGGGCCCCAGAAGCGAAGTGCGTTCTATTCTGGGTTTAACTGCGGCTAACGGGCGATATTGAGAGCACCAAAGGTCTGATTGAAGCGAGGGTAGGGACACAGTTCATGCGAAGGGAGAGGGGGTTGTTCTTTCACCCAGGATACACATATGGATAACTATAACTCATTCCATGAATCTAACAGACTATGCATGATACATGTAATTCGTCTGGACGAAATACTAATTCGTCTGGACGAAATACTAATTCGTCTGGACGAAATAATAATTCGTCGGGATGAAATACTAATTCGTCTGGACGAAATAATAATTCGTCGGGACGAAATAAGACATGTTCCAAAAAAGAAAATTCTCATGTCCTATTAGGGGCACCGTAGTTTTGAGACATTTCCAGCGAAAAAAAATTGAGTCACCATTCGTTTTGAGCCAATGAAAAATTGTTTGGAGAAATTGTTGGAGAAAATTTCACCCAATTTATCCTTCATTATTAAATGGGAGCTGTGCGGAGTATACTCATAGAACACTTCAAGTTAAAGCATAAGTATTGGCACATTCAAATGGGAAATCATGTATTGCGGATTGAGTGGTGACCTTGAGTTTGACCTTCAATGACCTTGGAAGGTCAAAAACGATGAATTTTGTATTTGGTGGCCCTTTTCTCAAAATCAATTCAGGCAATTTTCCTCAAAATGCATAAGATTCTCCCTATGTACCTTTGTGATGTGTAAAAGCTGTATTACCTTTGAATGTACAGTCTGTGAATATTAAAAAATTAGGCCAAGGGCCGAAGATAGGTTACCGGACAATGTTTAATATTTTAGATGTTAGCCAGGTCACTGGTTGAATTCAAGGTCAAGAGAATATTCAGCATATATAACATTAAGCATATATCATGTCCACAGTTGATTGCTAAGCTGTAAATTCAATAATCAGCGAGATATTAGCAATTTTGTGCTGTGGCCTTGAAAATGAAGGAGCAAAGGTCAAATTCAAGGTCATCAAAATATTCAGTGTATATCATTTTCTATATCATGTCCACAATTGATTCTCAAGCCACACAGTCAATAGAGGAGCAAGATATGAGCCAGTTTGTCCTTGGACCTTGAAAATGAGGTCAGAGGTCAAATTCAAGGTCCGAGAATATTCAGCATATATCATTTCCTACATGTCCACAATTGATTCCTAAGCTGTAAAGTCGATAATAAGCGAGATATCAGCCATTTTGTGCTGTGACCTTGAAAATGAGGTCAAAAGTCAAATTCAAGGTCACGAGAATATTCAGCATATATCATTTCCTATATGTCCACAATTCATTCCTAGTCTCTAATTTCAATATTAAGTGGGATATTAGGCTTAATGTGTGCCATTATAAAGCATAGGAAAATTTAACATGGGAAAGTCCCATTTGGGCCGAGTTTGGGCCCAAAATGGCCCACTTCAAGCGATTCAAGCGCAACGAAATTTATACATGTCACAGGGGTACATATGAGGAGTGTTTTTCATCAATAAGAAAAAAAGTTACTGAACAGATTTTGAGAAAACGACCGTCGAAGTCCAAAATTGGCCATTTTTCGACGAAAACGGCCGCTCTGACCTTGAAACCAAGGTCAGAGGTCAAATTCAAGGTCACGACAATATTCAGCATATATCATTTCCTATATGTCCACAATTGATTCCTAGTCTCTAATCTCAATATTAAGTGAGATATTAGGCTTTAATGTGTCCCATTATAAAGCATAGAAGAATTTAACATGGGAAAGTCCCATTTGGGCCGAGTTTGGGCCCAAAATGGCCCACTTCAAGCGATTCAAGCGCAACGAAATTTATACATGTCACAGGGGTACATATGAGGAGTGTTATGCATCAATAAAAAAAAAAGTTACTGAACAGATTTTGAGAAAACGGCCGCCAAAGTCCAAAATCAGGCATTTTTCGTCGAAAACGGCCGCCATTTTGAAAAAAATGCGAAAATCAAAAAACTAAAAAATACCTCCCTCTCGAAATATCTTTAGGCATTTTTGTGCAAAATTTCAGACGACGACGACGGACGACGACGGACGACGACGCCGGACGCATCGCCATGCCAATAGGTTACGGACCATAGGTCCGGTAACCTAAAAACGATGAATTTTGTATTTGGTGGCCCTTTTCTCAAAATCAATTCAGGCAATTTTCCTCAAAATGCATAAGATTCTCCCTATGTACCTTTGTGATGTGTAAAAGTTGTATTACCTTTGAATGTACAGTCTGTGAATATTAAAAAATTAATACTCTGTGCAAGTCTCATGATTGCCGGTAAGCTACAGCACCCTGGGTATTATGTTTTGATTTTTAAATTTTTCTCAAAATGGCGGTCGGTTTCGTCGAAAAACGCTAAATTTTGAACTTTGGTGGCCATTTTCTCAAAAACTTTTCAATCAGTTTTGAGATTTTTGTTTAAAAAGATTCCTCTTATATAACTTTGTGACGTGTATCAGGTCACATACTGGAAAAAAAACCCAGGTAATATTGTATATTTATATGCTGGTCAGTTGGTGAGTAGGCCTGTATCACGGTACACTCGGTTCGTTTGATAGTATTTCTTTTTGCAAAGAGCAAGTCTCTGAGCTCACAGTGTCTGGTGGGTTGCCTTTGCAACTATTCATATGCACATACGATAACAAATCATAATTTAACAAGCCACAAAGTTCTGAATGCGTGTTATCAAAGATATATACTATCAATCCACTTATTACATATCTGTTGTACAATGGAGACCCCATAATTGTGCGTTATCATTTCGAGAACGTTTCCTGTTCATTGGGACGACAAAACTTGGAGCACACCACTAGAGCTCTTGTGCTTGTTGTACCAGGTAAACACCGTACATGTATTACACATCAATAATATAACGCAAAAAGCAAAACATATTAATCACCATACAGCAGATCGATATGATTCAAATAAGTTAATCAAGGGATCCTCGAGTCTAATTATGGAAAAGCTGTTTGAAAAGCAGGTAGAGATTTCTATATATATACCTATTATAATAATACACTACAACACCATATATAGTCTACATTGGTGTAGTAGGTCCAGTAGGTATCAGTGATATCAACCATTGAGATTGTGTCACCAATCCGCCTGTTTACACAGCAGTCACGTCTAGGTAAACCATGCGACAAAACAAAGGTGAGTTATACATAAATCGTGTATACCATGCTGATAACTTATTCTGAATATACAGTAATAATAATGCAACTTTTCTTATCGTTTCTATTCACAGACGAAGTCACCCAAAACTTTGTTACATTATAAGCTGCAAAGTTATATATTCTTATCGCCAATTATATTCCAGACCTAATGAAAAATGGTAAAAATTCGCAAGTTGACCATATACGCTAGTGGGGTTTTGCTAGTGATTAGTATCAACTACTACGTCCAATGGACCAAGATCTCAGGCCGGACGACCACCCTGGTACCTGTGACGTCACGGTTCTTTCCTGAGCCAGTGATCCAGGCCTCCAGGTCAGACCAAGACCGACAACCGATGGGTAATAGTACAACCACCATGGCCACCACAGAGTACGAGCATATGCAGACCTGCCTGATACCAAAGCATACAGGTGAAATATCCATGGGATTGGATGCAAAATTCTGTGAAATCAGTAAAGATCGATCAGAAAATGTACACGTGAGACACTTGATAGAGGGATCGGAGGTATCAGAGCTTGACGTAGGCCTATTCCACACAAAAATACACATCATGGTATGAAACATGCACGTGTGGTGTACATGTACATGCCTTAGAAATTCTGAAGCGGCAGGGGTTCATTCAGTGATCCAAGATCCTTCATGGTGATCTTCATCTCGGATCTGTTACCATAATAGAAACATAATATAGTTCAAACTAGCTAGCATGATTATCAAAGATTTCATTTGATCATAGCCTAGAAAGTATACGCTCTTACATAGTCAAGATTCTCGTTCACTTTCAAGATTACATGTAGAGCTATTAATTGAATGGATATGGTCATCTCGGTTCTAATTCAATGTCTGAAAGATACATTAGATACGATTTTTATATCCATATAGCTGTTTGACATGCATATTCGCATGTTTCCTAATTGATTAATGGTGAGGCGAGAGTGCAACTCCTACATTTGAGTTTGGTTCACTCTGGTGTCAGGTGCAACGTAATTGGAACCAATCGGACATACTATTCCATTTCTCGCACATTTACAATCTTCCTTAGCATTCCGTATATGTTTATACTGGCAAAACTATACTCTATCCGAACGCAAATGAGCATATGTCATACGCGACATTGAGTTTGAGGGACTCTGGCTTTTCTTGAAAATTTGATCTCAAAGTCACCTAATAGATGCATCCTCTTTCGTTTCTTCCTGCTCCTTATACACCCCAGACAGTCACAATGAATGATATCATACACTATCGAATCAAAATCAAGTCTGCATATGTGGCGATTTTGCCCTAAGCACGCGGCAGGTGATTGTAAACATAAATGCCATTTATGTGGCCTTTTCGTACTTGGCCTTGTTTTGACATGCTCCGTTCGAGCGTGCGTTGCCACGGCGACGTATTGTAATTTACGCTCCAGTAAACTATAACAATGGATCGATTAAACCTCGCGTGCGCCCTACAGTTTCTGGTGTATTATATATACACTGGAAGCGACTCGTTCGAAGAGATTGTCCAAGATCGAGAGACAGGACGCACACGAGGCTCGCCATGAGCTTTGTGTTCCCTGTTAGCGAGTAGTGGGCTCCTAGAGCCCTGGGGACGATTTCCGTGGGGAGGCCCGGGCTGGGAGAGACAAGTTGCTGACTCGGGGGCCTTCGGCCCTGTGGATCGCCAGCTCTCTCCCTTCCCGGGACGTGTGACAGAGGCTCTGGCCAGCATGTCGGGCTGTACGGGGTTCCGTCCCCGAGACAGACCGCGGCTCGCCAGGCCCCGCCAGTTAACACCGTAGGGATGAACCAGTTTCTGAACGGTGTCCGTAGGCCTGGGAGTGTCGGGTGGGCTGTTACCTGGTTACCGTTAATGCTGAAGTAGTTACCGTGTCCGCCGCGACCTCCGGTGAGCGGCCCTGCCGCAAGGATCCGGAATAGCGGATGCGCGTCCGCAAGGACTCGGATGAGAGAGGACTATCCTCGAGGATCCCGAAGAGCGGACGGTAGTCAATAACTTTACATTGGTGCCGTGACCAGGATCAGTCCGACAGTGTTCCATCGCAGCCTACCGTCACAGCGTTATAGCCTCCTTCGTCCCTGGGGATCGCCCGCTCCTCAAGGACAACTCAAGTATGACGAAAGAAAGAGACAAGGCCAAAGATAAGGCCAATGAACCCAAGGGGAGGGATAAGGGTGGTAATGTCGCGGACCACACCCGGTCGCGCGACAGCCGCCGTGAGACACCTTCGGGTGACTCCGGCGACCGGAGGGAATGTGCGGAGCCCTCCGCGGACAGAACCCAGTCTGCGGAGTCGACTCCGGCGTCCCTGACTCCGTCTCCGGACGTAGAGTCTAGCCCCGCGGGGCCGCAACAGGAGTTGTCATCAAGGCCGGGCCTTGATGTGTTAGGCGCGGTAGGCGGAGCCGGCAACGGCTCTACGCCGCGCCCGCCCAGGCCCAGAATGAGTCCGTGTCAAGCGGCACTCTTCCGTGGTAGGCGGAGCCGGCAACGGCTCTACGCCGCGCCCGCCCAGGCCCAGAATGAGTCCTTATCTTTGGCACCTGGCACCTTTGGCGACCGCGTCGACCGTTCCGACGGTTGGAGCGCAAGCCGCGTGGCCGACTTACCCTGGCACGTACAGTGTGTCGGACGGGCAGTGGCAACAGGCGGCTTCGGCCCCAAGCTTTGCCGCCCCTTCTGGAGCCTACCCAGTAGGTTCGATGGGAGCCCCGCCCGCACCTAGCCAGAGTGGGTTTTTAGCGGGAATGACCCCGGCGGCAAACGTGAGCTTTCCTGCTCCTCCGTCCGCGGCGTCGATGTTTGCTCCGGCAGACTCCGCCGCAGGCGCAGGAAGCGCACGGAACTTGCCGCTGTACACGGACGACCCCGGAGCCGGGACCGCACGTCGGGCGCGTAGCAAACGCGATGACGGGCCCGACCACTCTTCGTGGCGGAAACGGTTCAACGGGGATAACGCCGACTTGGAGGACTACTTGCTCCAGGTATGGCGTACCGCCGTGTACGAAGGATGGTCCCAGCATGAAGCTGGACACGTCCTCGCGGGGAGCTTGGAAGGAAAAGCTCTCCGCGTGATGCCGTGTCTGCCGGTGGGAACAGTGACGTTCGGCGAGGTTGCTCGTCAACTTCGCCTGCTGTTCACGCCGACGACCAATCGGCGGCAGTCTGAACGAGAGTTCAAGGCGCGTATCCGCCAGCCAACTGAGTCCGTGACAGACTATGCGTTCAACCTACGCATACTCGGCCGGAGAGCTTTTCCGGACATGGACTTCAGACGGTTTGAGACGATGCTGATCGATCAGTTCATCGATGGCCAGCCTTACTACCTAGCGTACGGGCTGGCCACCCATGAAAAGCGATCGATGGAGGAGGCAATAGACTCCGCGCTTGCGCTTGAGGTGGCTGTCCGCCCTAGACAGTTGCCTCCAGCCCCGGCTCCGGCCTCGGCTGTACCCGCGCAGGCGGCGACTCCTCCTCCGGTTAAAACATCGCAGGTAACCCCGTGGCAGGACCCGGTCGTCCGGGAACCCGCCAGGGAACCTACCCCGCAGCGGGTTAGTGCGCCGGCACCCTCTACAGGGGCGCCCGCACAGGCGGCACCGGTTGCCGCGCCGTCCTCATCTCCGGATGAGTACGACTATGACGAGTATGATTTCAGCGCTGCGCAGATGATTGCGTACTGCGCTGGGATCGACACTCCGGGGCCCGCTGAATGCTGTGCGTTCACATCCGGACCAGCTCAGAACCGTCCCTGTTATTTCTGCGGAAAACAGGGACACTTTTGGCTGAAGTGTCCGGAGTTGTTGGAACGCTTGCGGGCACGCGGATACCAGGGGGTCCTCCCCAGTCCGCGCCGGAGTAACTACTCCCGGCCTGGTCCCGCGGGACAACAGGGCCGTCCCTCACGGCAGGGAAACTGAACTCGGACGTGGTGGCGACCAACACTACGTCCGAGGACAGTTGTTCCGTGGCAACGGATGCCGCCCCACCTACGGATGAACTGGACGAACCTCAAGTAGATATAACTTCTCCGGAAGTGGTCCTTGAGGATCAGTCTGGCTCGTCTGCGGCTGAGGCGGATCACGAGGACTCCGAGAATGGGCCCAGTGCGTGCGAAAGATACCGTTCAAGAAACGCACTGGTCAAGGACACTTGCTGGTACCTGCCCCTGCCACTCGGGCGGGAGCCGGTCCGGTTCCTTGTAGACTCAGGCTCGGAGGTCACCCTCATAGCCATAGGAACGTTCCGGAAGGAACCCGTGCTCCGCAACCTTGAGTTGCGGGATCCCGGTCCTTACCAGCTCTACGGGGCCGGTAACAACCGCATCCGTGTCTACGGTATCGTCGAGTTGCCTGTTACACTTGGGGACAAGGTGTATCCGACAGAGGCAATCGTCGCAGACATCGGAGCGGCCGGGATTATTGGAATGAATTTTCTCCGGGCCCACCGGGTCACCGCTAACTTCAGTGCGGGTGAATTCCGGATGGGAGAGGATACTCACTACCTCTTCCGCATGGTTCCAGCGCATTCGTTCCAAATGCGGGTGGCACGCACCACGGTGGTGCCGCCTATGAGCGAGATGATCATCGAGGCGCGGCCGCGTCGTCCCCGCATGCCCCTCGAAGGTCGTCCGTGTATAGTACAGCCGGTGAGCAGTTTCGCTAAGGGAACTGGGCTCGTGTTGGGCGGGACCTTGGTCAAGTCCGACGCCCGCATGATGCCCCTTCTCGTGGTGAATCCCACGGACTCACTCGTTGTGCTGCGGCGCGGGTACCTAGCAGCTACAGCTGTGCCCGCGTCGTCTAGGCGTGTCATCCCCGACGATCCAGTCTGCCGTGCTGCGTGCGCGGCGGCGGCCGCCGGAGATGATCCGTTCACCCTGCCGGACCATCTGGAATCTCTGGTTCCGAAGGACCGGCTGGGTGGAGAGCAGCGCCAGGCGCTCCGCAGACTGTTGCGGCAGTATGCGGATGTGTTTATGGGTCCGGACGGTGCGGTCGGCAAGACAGACATTGCCAAACACCGCATCGACCTCCTGGACGAGCGTCCGATCAAACAACGTCTACGGCGAGCAGCGATAGTGCACCAAGAGGTCATTGACCGGGAGGTGCAGAAGATGCTCGAGCTAGACATCATCGAACCTAGTGACAGCCCCTGGGCAAGTCCTGTGGTTATGGTGAAGAAGAAGGATGGCTCGTGGAGGTTCTGCGTCGATTATCGTAAGCTTAACGATGTCACGCGGAAGGACTCATATCCTCTCCCGCACATCGAAGACACCTTCGATTCCCTGGCCGGATCGCACTACTTCTGTGCTCTGGATCTGGCCTCCGGGTATTGGCAGGTCGAGATGGAGGAGAGTGATAGGGCGAAGACTGCCTTCGTTACTAAGAACGGGCTCTACCAATTTAAGGTAATGCCGTTCGGGCTCTGTAACGCTCCAGCGACGTTCGAGCGCCTCATGGAGATGGTACTTAAAGGGTTCCTCTGGAAGCGATGTATGGTCTACATCGACGATGGCGTCGTGTATGGCCGGTCGTTCGAGGAAACCCTCACCAACCTCCAGATGGTACTCCATCGCATCCGCGGAGCAGGGCTCAAATTGAAGCCAAGTAAATGCGAACTTTTCGCACAGGAGATCCTGTACTTGGGCTTCATGGTAACGGGCACCGGAGTTAGGCGAGATCCTAAAAAGCTAGAGGCCGTCAAGAACTGGCCTCGGCCTTGCAACGTGGCGGACGTGAGGTCCTTTTTGGGCTTCGCGAGTTACCACCGCCGGTTCGTGCGAGGCTTTGCGGAGGTTGCGCGCCCCCTTACTATCCTTACGGAAAAGGGCGCCGACTTCATCTGGTCTGAAGAGCAGGTAACTGCCTTCGCGGAACTCCGGAGGGCTTTGGCAGATGCGCCGGTGCTGCGGCACCCTCGTCCGGATTGCGAGTTCATCCTGGACACTGACGCGAGTAACTTTGCACTCGGCGGTGTCCTCTCGCAAATCGTGGACGGGCAGGAGCGGGTAGTAGCTTATGCGAGTGTGGCTCTCAGCCGCTCTCAAATGAACTACTGTACCACGCACCGCGAGTTGCTCGCGGTTGTTACTATGACCAAGCGCTTCCGGCACTATCTGTTGGGACGCCATTTCCGCTTGCGGACCGACCACGGTTCGCTGAGATGGCTCCTCAACTATAGTGAGGCCGACGGCTTGGTGGCCCGGTGGCTCGTCAAACTCCAAGAGTATGACATGCAAATTGAGCACCGCGCCGGTAAGTTGCACGGCAACGCGGACGGCTTGTCCCGTTGTCATAAGTGCAAGAATCCTGGCTGTGCAGGGATGGCTCCATTCCAGCACGCCGCGGATTCTTCCTCAGACTCGGAAGTGGACCTTCCGGGGAGACCGCAGGCCGCCGCCCCCTCTAACAACACGGCGGCCGGAGCAGCAGGAGTTCACTCCCGCGCGAGGACCCGCCGTTACCGGCGTTGGCGTCCCGCGTTTGAAGCGGAGGTGCGGCTCAGCTCCAGCGAGTCTTCCTCAAGTCCGGCGGTGTACTCCTCGTGGGTACCCTCGTCCACGGACGAGTCTGAGTATGAGCGGTCCTTACCCCCTGTGGTGATGGCCGCTGCGGCGCAGTCGGACGCGTCGGATGAGGGGCCTAATTACCTAGGTGGCTACTCTCCGGCGCAGCTGGCTGCGAAGCAGAGAGCTGACAGTGCTCTGGCACCGGTAATCCAAGCCCTTGAGGCCGGCCAGAAACCCTCTAAGGATGAGCGGAAAACCTACAGGGAGGAGACCCAGTCTCTCATCTCCCAGTGGGAAAGGCTCTCCTTGAGGGATGGCCTCTTGTACCGGCGCTATGAGCCACCGACTCCACTGCCTCCTATATGGCAGTTGGTGCTTCCGGCGGAGCTGCGGAAAGAAGTACTCCACCAGTTGCATGACCTCCGGGTGACCGGTCACTTGGGAATCCGGAGGACCGTCCATAGGCTACAACAGCGCTTTCATTGGCCTGGTAGCAGTTTGGACGTGCAACGGTGGTGCGCAGCCTGCCCACGGTGTCAAGCTCGGAAAGGAGTTCCGGCTCCTGGCCGCCACCCCTTAACCACGGTTAAGGCTGGCGCGCCGTTTGATCGGATAGCTTTGGATATACTGGATACCCATCGGGTCACCCCGCGTGGTTTCCGGTACATCCTGGTGATTTCCGACTATTTCACCAAATATACCGACGCGTACCCGCTGCGCCGCCAGACTGCGGACGAGGTAGCTCGGTTGCTGGTAAATAGATGGGTGGTGTACCATGGCGTACCTAAGCAGGTACACTCGGATCAGGGCACGCAATTTGAAAGCAACCTGTTCCGGGGCCTAGCACAGATGCTGGGCAGTACCAAGGTCCGGACCACCCCTTACAGGCCCCAGTCTGATGGCCAGGTCGAACGCTTCAATCGATCGGTCCTCAATATGCTGGCGGCCTTTGTGAATGACCGTGCGAATGATTGGGATGACCACCTCCCGTACGTCTTAATGGCGTACCGGTCGTCGGTCCACTCCTCGACCGGAGTTACGCCGCACGCGATGTTGTACGGCCGGGAGCTAAATCTGCCCGTGGATATCATGTATCCAACTGCGGCAGAGACCGGCGCGGTACCTCAGTGCGGTCCGGAGTACGTGGAGTGGGTTCGCCGTGCCCTGGCGAACGCTCATGATTTCGCGCGGGCGCGCCTTGACAAGTCCGCTATCCGGCAGAAACGAGCCTATGATGCCCATGCTAAGGCTAGGCCCGCTTTCGCGGAAGGCGACAAGGTGCGCTACTATTACCCACCGCTTAAGCAAGGTAACAAGTTTGCTAAGCCGTGGATAGGGCCGTTTACAGTGCTTAAGAGGGTTACGGACGTGGACTACCGGATCCGGAGGGACTCCGACCCGGACAGGGTTCTGGTGGTTCACATAGATAACCTGAAGAAGTACGAAGGCCCGCTTGTCATGGATCCGCTAATTCAAGATGCGGAACCGGATGATGCTCCTGTATGGGATCCGTCCGGTCAGCATCCGCGGACTCCGGACGAGCGTGTACGCCGTATGGTGGGTCTTCCGGACCTCTCTGACCCGTCGGATGACGGTCCGGACGACTTTGAACCAGATCTCGGCGATCCGCAAATACCCCCACTCCCTCCAGTACCTGCGGATGACGGGCGGCCACGCCGGAAACCACGTGCGCCAGCCCGGTATGGGTGGGAATAACCTTCCGCCCATGCGGATGCGTCTGCGGTACCCGTCTATCATACTATGGACGGGTTTTAGGTTGTTCCGTGAGAGTCCGCACGACTTACCTCCGCGGGTGGCTACTTTGTGGCTATCTTCGGAGTTGAGGTCCGCGGAGACTTTCATGTTGTAACGCCGCCGCTCCGCATCCGCCCTCCTGTAGTTTCCAGCGCCAGGGACGTGCGGATGGCCTGTCCGCACATTGTGGACGGCTGTTCGGCGTAATCCGCCACACGGTTACGCTGGCCGGACGAATTTTGTGATTCGGCCGGACGCCCCTGGTCCCGGAACAACCTCTTATGTGGCCAGACTGAGGTTGGGATTTACGTCCGCTACGGGAGAAGCGCCTTCCCACGGATTTGGGAACTGGCTACTGGACGCGGGGATAGCATCCGGATGTGAGGACTGATGTCCGCGGTTCGTCCGCGTGACTCGTCCGGCGTCCGGACGCTTTAAGATGACGCACTTCGGTGTAGTTATCCCCCGTGCGCCACTACTGTAATTGCGGTTATAGTAGTTTAAGGTTTCTATGGCAGGAAACCGTTTACCATTATTAGGGCATTTCGGCCCGAAATGCCCTTATGGTTTTGTCTGGTTTTGTATGGTTTTTTTTTTTTTTTTTTTTTTTTTTTCTTCTTTTTTTTTTACTTTCCGCCGTTTTGGTTTCCGATCAATAACTAGGGAACGCCTGAATGGATCTTGTCCAAATTTACACCACTGGTCAGAAATATTACATGGAAGACCCCTATTGTTTTGGAGGCGGCTCCGGGGTCCGTGAGGTCCGTGAGGATGAAATCAAGGTTGATTTCGAGACTTGGTTTCCGATCGATAACTCAAAAAGTATTCATGCAATGGCAAGTATTCTCTGCACGGGAGTTCATATACCACCAAGGAAGAACCCTATTGATTTTGGGATCACTCCGTCGAACGACCTTTGACCTAGAGCTCGGAAGAATTTTTGCTGATTCATCCTTGAGGCTTTCATGCATATCTCGGAAACGGTGCGTCGTAGAGCGAAACGGAGCTCAATTTCGGCCTCCTGGCACTAGACAAACTAGTCTAGGGGGTATCTTGGGTCGAAACGACCCCTGGTGTCAATTTTTTTTTTCGCCGACTCGGCACTTCCTGTTTGGCCGTATCTCGGAAACGGTATGTCGTAGAGCGAAACGGAGCTCAATTTCGGCCTCCTGGCACTAGACAAACTAGTCTAGTGTGTATCTTCGGTCGAGACGTCCCCTGGTGTCGAATTTTTTTTTCGCCGACTCGGCACTTCCTGTTTGGCCGTATCTCGGAAACGGTGCATCGTAGAGTGAAACGGAGCTCAATTTCGGCCTCCTGGCACTAGACAAACTAGTCTAGTGTGTATCTTGGGTCGAAACGACCCCTGGTGTCGAATTTTTTTTTCGCCGACTCGGCACTTCCTGTTTGGCCTTTTCTCGGAAACGGTGCGTCGTAGAGCGAAACGGGGCTCAATTTCGGCCTCCTGGCACTAGACAAACTAGTCTAGGGGGTGTCTTGGGTCGAGACGACCCCTGGTGTCGATTTTTTCGCCGACTCGGCACTTCCTGTTTGGCCGTATCTCGGAAACGGTATGTCGTAGAGCGAAACAGAGCTCAATTTCGGCCTCCTGGCTCTAGACAAACTAGTCTAGTGTGTATCTTCGGTCGAGACGTCCCCTGGTGTCGAATTTTTTTTTCGCCGACTCGGCACTTCCTGTTTGGCCGTATCTCGGAAACGGTGCGTCGTAGAGCGAAACGGAGCTCAATTCTGGCCTCCTGGCACTAGACAAACTAGTCTAGTGTGTATCTTGGGTCGAAACGACCCCTGGTGTCGAATTTTTTTTTCGCCGACTCGGCACTTCCTATCTCGGAAACGGTGCGTCGTAGAGCGAAACGGGGCTCAATTTCGGCCTCCTGGCACTAGACAAACTAGTCTAGGGGGTATCTCGGGTCGAGACGACCCCTGGTGTCGATTTTTTTTTTCGCCGACTCGGCACTTCCTGTTTGGCCGTATCTCGGAAACGGTGCGTCGTAGAGCGAAACGGAGCTCAATTTCGGCCTCCTGGCACTAGACAAACTAGTCTAGAGGGTATCTTGGGTCGAAACGACCCCTGGTGTCGATTTTTTTTTTCGCCGACTCGGCACTTCCTGTTTGGCCGTATCTCGGAAACGGTATGTCGTAGAGCGAAACGGAGCTCAATTTCGGCTCAATTTCGGCCTCCTGGCACTGGACAAACTGGTCTAGAGGGTATCTTGGGTCGAAACGACCCCTGGTGTCGATTTTTTTTTTCGCCGACTCGGCACTTCCTGTTTGGCCGTATCTCGGAAACGGTATGTCGTAGAGCGAAACAGAGCTCAATTTCGGCCTCCTGGCTCTAGACAAACTAGTCTAGTGTGTATCTTCGGTCGAGACGTCCCCTGGTGTCGATTTTTTTTTTCGCCGACTCGGCACTTCCTGTTTGGCCGTATCTCGGAAACGGTACGTCGTAGAGCGAAACGGAGCTCAATTTCGGCCTCCTGGCACTAGACAAACTAGTCTAGGGGGTATCTTGGGTCGAAACGACCCCTGGTGTCGAATTTTTTTTTCGCCGACTCGGCACCTCCTGTTTGGCCGTATCTCGGAAACGGAGCGTCGTAGAGCGAAACGGAGCTCAATTTCGGCCTCCTGGCACTAGACAAACTAGTCTAGTGTGTATCTTCGGTCGAGACGACCCCCGGTGTCGAATTTTTTTTTCGCCGACTCGGCACTTCCTGTTCGGCCGTATCTCGGAAACGGTGCGTCGTAGAGCGAAACGGAGCTCAATTTCGGCTTTTGGCACTAGAGAAACTAGTCTAGTGTGTATCTTGGGTCGAGACGACCCCTGCTGTCGAATTTTTTCTCGCGGACTCGGCACTTCCTGTTTGGCCGTATCTCGGAAACGGTATGTCGTAGAGCGAAACGGAGCTCAATTTCGGCTCAATTTCGGCCTCCTGGCACTGGACAAACTAGTCTAGAGGGTATCTTGGGTCGAAACGACCCCTGGTGTCGATTTTTTTTTTCGCCGACTCGGCACTTCCTGTTTGGCCGTATCTCGGAAACGGTATGTCGTAGAGCGAAACAGAGCTCAATTTCGGCCTCCTGGCTCTAGACAAACTAGTCTAGTGTGTATCTTCGGTCGAGACGTCCCCTGGTGTCGAATTTTTTTTTCGCCGACTCGGCACTTCCTGTTTGGCCGTATCTCGGAAATGGTACGTCGTAGAGCGAAACGGAGCTCAATTTCGGCCTCCTGGCACTAGACAAACTAGTCTAGGGGGTATCTTGGGTCGAAACGACCCCTGGTGTCGAATTTTTTTTTCGCCGACTCGGCACCTCCTGTTTGGCCGTATCTCGGAAACGGAGCGTCGTAGAGCGAAACGGAGCTCAATTTCGGCCTCCTGGCACTAGACAAACTAGTCTAGTGTGTATCTTCGGTCGAGACGACCCCCGGTGTCGAATTTTTTTTTCGCCGACTCGGCACTTCCTGTTCGGCCGTATCTCGGAAACGGTGCGTCGTAGAGCGAAACGGAGCTCAATTTCGGCTTTTGGCACTAGAGAAACTAGTCTAGTGTGTATCTTGGGTCGAGACGACCCCTGCTGTCGAATTTTTTCTCGCGGACTCTGCACTTTCTGTTTGGCCGTATCTCGGAAACGGTGCGTCGTAGAGAGAAACGGAGCTCATTTTCGGCCTCCTGGCACTAGACAAACTAGTCTAGTGTGTAACTTGGGTCGAGACGACCCTGGTGTCGATTTTTTTTTCGCCGACTCGGCACTTCCTGTTTGGCCGTATCTCGGAAACGGTGCGTCGTAGAGCGAAACGGAGCTCAATTCCGGCCTCCTGGCACTAGACAAACTAGTCTAGTGTGTATCTTCGGTCGAGACGACCCCTGGTGTCGGCACTTCCTGTTTGGCCGTATCTCGGAAACGGTGTGTCGTAGAGCGAAACGGAGCTCAATTTCGGCCTCCTGGCACTAGACAAACTAGGCTTATGGGTATTTTGGGTCGAGACAACCCCTGGTGTCAATTTTTTTTTCGCTGAATCGGCACTTCCTGTTTGGCCGTATCTCGGAAACTGTGCATCATACAGGGATACGGAGCTCAATTCCGGCCTTCTGGCACTAGACAAACTAGTCTAGTGGGTATTTTGGGTCGAGACCACCCCTGGTGTCGAATTTATTTTCATCGACTCGGCACTTCCTGTTTGGCTGTTTCTCGGAAATGGTGAGTCGTAGAGCGAAACGGAGCTCAATTTCAACCTCCTGGCATTAGACAAACTAGTCTAGGGGTATCTTGGGTCGAAACGACCCCTGGTGTCAATTTTTTTTTTTGCCGACTCGGCACTTCCTGTTTGGCCGTATCTCGGAAACGGTGCGTCGTAGAGCGAAACGGAGCTCAATTTCGGCCTCCTGGCACTAGACAAACTAGTCTAGTGTGTATCCTGGGTCGAGACGACCCCTGGTGTCAATTTTTTTTTCGCCGACTCGGCACTTCCTGTTTGGCATTATCTCTAAAACGGTGCGTCGTAGAGCGAAACGGAGCTCAATTCCGGTCGTATGGCACTAGACAAACTAGTCTAGTGGGTATTTTCGGTCGAGACGACCACTAGTGTCGAATTTATTTTCGCCGACTCCGCACTTCCTGTTTGGCCGTATCTCGGAAATGGTGCGTCGTAGAGCGAAACGGAGCTCAATTCCGGCCTCCTGGCACTAGAATAACTAGTCTAGAGGGTATCTTGCATCGAGACGAATTTTTTTTTGCCGACTCAGCACTTCCTGTTTGCCATATCTCAGAAACGGTCCGTCGTAGAGCGAAACGCAAAGATGCCTAAGGACGGGGTATGTCACTTAAACTTTGACCACGGACAGATTCAGAGTCATTATGGTTCTAGACGCGGTCTCTTAGGTAAATGTTAGGTAGGAATAGAACTCACACGAAATGCCCCAAGGCATCT
This sequence comes from Terebella lapidaria, assembly GCA_949152475.1. Classification (NCBI taxonomy): domain Eukaryota; kingdom Metazoa; phylum Annelida; class Polychaeta; order Terebellida; family Terebellidae; genus Terebella; species Terebella lapidaria. The sequence goes on from OX424555.1 coordinate 80,280,151, forward strand.
TCAGGCCTTGACGTCTAGTTTATAATGGACCGGCTGTTAAGTCCGCGCGTGCGGACCAGCCGCGGCAGTGGGGGGACGCTCATTTTCATCCGGATCGCACCTTATAATACGCGGTCCGGCCGGGATGACCGGATCCCCGGCCCCTTTCTAAGAAGGGGGTCGTATTGTACATGCGCAGCATGCTTTGTGGCTTTTAATCCCTATCATTGTCATTGGATAAGGTCAATATGCCAAATTTATGGTGGGCGTTCGTTCTGGACTCTGTCCGCGGGCAGTTCCGGACGTCCGCCGGCTATTGATTTCATCATGTTAGGGATCCTCTAGATTGGGCGCCGGCATGACGGGCACGTTCCCCCTAGCCATAGGGGCTACGGACCATGCCGGCTCCGCGTCTAATCTATTGGTTCCGCGCTCCGGTAGTCGTTTGGATTGGCTCTGGGTTGGACCGGACACCGCTCCGCGGTCGGGCTGTACGTTGGGGTTGCTAGTGGGCGGGTCGCTACCGCCCATAGGGCGCCCAATTGTCTGTCCGGACGTCATGGGTATGTCCGATCGCCCTGTAAGCGTACCAGCGGCTATGGGGAGTGATTTTGTTTATTTTCCATCTCACCTTATTATTTAGTGAGTGGATTATATAAGCCACAAGTGTGCGGCATGTCTCTGGAGAATTCTGTTCTTGCTCGATTAATGACACAATTGAGACAAGTATGTGAAATTTCCTTTCCGGTGCAATAGAGAGTAAGAAATCGGGAGATTTCCGCTCTCGAAAGAGGGGTGTAAGGAATTGCGTTAATTTTGACAGTGACGGATTGATGTGCATATCCGAAAAGACTGGAGAATGACAATTTATTGTTGTTTTCGTCTGACATAATCGTAACAACCACAAGTTAGTGGTTACTGTCAATTTTAAGCCCAATTTCCACCTTGCTGTGTGATTAATTTTACGTCATTGACCGCCGGTGCGGACGCTAAAAGCTACAGTCACACCGGGACCCCGGATCGCCCCGGATTGTCCCGGACCTAAATCCGGGGTGGTCCGGGAAGTAATCCGTAGCAGTCCTGGACGGTCCGGGAACGTCCTGGGTGTGTCAGGGTGATCCTGGGCAATCCGGGGAGTGACCCCGGCGTTTTTAAACTGTTTAAAATTGCCGTGATGGTCCGTGATGGTCCGTGGTGAAAAGTCAGATTGGGCCGAACCGTGTTTGAACCGTAGTTATACCGTGACGGTCCGGGAAGTACCGTGTTGGCACCGTAGTGGCTCCGTGGCAATCCGTAGTCATCTGGGAAGTATATTCGGTCCTGAAGAACAATACAGACTGCCACGGACCAACACGGACCACCCCGGATCTCGTCTGAGGTCAGGCAAACAATGGTCATCAACCCAAAAATACGCTCCTTTTCATAGCAATCGGCTACGATCGGGACAGTCCGGGGTGGTCCGGGGTTGTCCGTAATTGTGCCGGGGTGATCCGTCTTTGTGCCGGGATGAACCGGGACAGACCGTGTCATGTCCGGGGTGAAATGGGATGGTCCGTGGTGATCCGTGTAGGCTCCGGGACCAATCGTACTAACACCGGGGTGGTCTGGGAAGCAATCCGTAGTTATACCGTGTTTATCCGGGGTCATCCTTCTTGGTGCCGTGATTATCCGGGGTGGCCTGCGTTTGATTGCCGTCGGACGACCGTTGACTGAAAAAAAACGTCATTTCATCCCGGATCACCCCGGTTTCAGTTCGTGTTGGTCCGGGAAAGTCCGCCATGATCCGTAGTGGATCCGGGGTTGGTGTGACTCTAGCTAAAGCGAATGACTAATCTTAATTACAATATATATTTGCGAGGTCCCCCGGGATAGAAATACATTTTCTACCCGTATACATGGAGTGTGAGGAGTCACCGGAGGGAAATGATTGTTTCCGCATGAGTTTATAGTGTTTGAATTTTGGTTCGAGCAATGTGTCATTTTGACCGGGGACAGAAGTTTTCAGTGACTCCGCGTGCGCTGCTACGCGTGTAGAATAGCTGTCAACATTTGTTGCATGTATATTTATACAACAATGTCGAACCCGGATTATTTATTTAATCTCCAGATGTGTAGCGCATTTGTAATGTGCCATTCGTGTTTCGTCCGCTGCTGCAGCGCTGGGTCCTAACGGATCCGCGTGGCCGGTGTTCGAGATGCGAGTGCTTTTGCCGGTGGTGAATTCCCCGTGCGAGCCGTGTTAGGGATGTGCTGATGGACGGGTGTCCGCATTCGTTTGTGGATGTCCGCCTGTCTGCGCGTCTCTACACTGGCCTGCCCGGGTAGTAGTACGCCGATACCGGCAGTCAGTGCGGCTTGCCGCATTGGCTATTGTAGCTGTCTGCGACAGCTGTCTGCAGGTGTATGTATGTCTGTCAGGCATATGTATGTCCGTGCGGACGAGCCCGAGCCGCTTCCGCGGCTCCGCCCTGCCTCAGATCCGTCCTGCGGGTCTGAGGTGCCGGTCGGTAGGGCGGCCGGCAACCCCTTTTTAGAGGTACTATCACTTTTGATCACTCGGTGTGTCGTTTTACAAAATTTCTAAATTTAAAGTCTAACCTTAAAGATATTCCAAAGACTCGACACACCGTCCTTTTATAATGGATGACCTTCCAAGGTCATCACACGGTTTTGGACCACCTCGGTCAAAATTTTAGCTTGTTTATGAGGGTTTATTCAAAATTGCAAAGCGCGTTATAGTTTACTCCGTAAGTCCGGGGGTAGTTCCCCATTCTTCCAAAAGGGACTCTTAAAGTCCTAGTCTTGCGCCGTGACTTCCGGGTGTTGCCATCTTGCCTTCTTCCGGACCCCGCCATGCGAAGCCTTCGTCGGGTTTTGGCTGTTTTGGGCGCGGGCGGAACATGTTGGGGACCAACATTGTAAGAAGGGGGTAATGTGGCGATTTTGCCCTAAGCACGCGGCAGGTGATTGTAAACATAAATGCCATTTATGTGGCCTTTTCGTACTTGGCCTTGTTTTGACATGCTCCGTTCGAGCGTGCGTTGCCACGGCGACGTATTGTAATTTACGCTCCAGTAAACTATAACAATGGATCGATTAAACCTCGCGTGCGCCCTACAGTTTCTGGTGTATTATATATACACTGGAAGCGACTCGTTCGAAGAGATTGTCCAAGATCGAGAGACAGGACGCACACGAGGCTCGCCATGAGCTTTGTGTTCCCTGTTAGCGAGTAGTGGGCTCCTAGAGCCCTGGGGACGATTTCCGTGGGGAGGCCCGGGCTGGGAGAGACAAGTTGCTGACTCGGGGGCCTTCGGCCCTGTGGATCGCCAGCTCTCCCTTCCCGGGACGTGTGTCCCCGAGGCAGACCGCGGCTCGCCAGGCCCCGCCAGTTAACACCGTAGGGATGAACCAGTTTCTGAACGGTGTCCGTAGGCCTGGGAGTGTCGGGTGGGCTGTTACCTGGTTACCGTTAATGCTGAAGTAGTTACCGTGTCCGCCGCGACCTCCGGTGAGCGGCCCTGCCGCAAGGATCCGGAATAGCGGATGCGCGTCCGCAAGGACTCGGATGAGAGAGGACTATCCTCGAGGATCCCGAAGAGCGGACGGTAGTCAATAACTTTACACATATATACAATCTGGATCCCTGCCCGTTCCAGAATGCAATATCACAATAGTGCTGCACCCCCACCCCGTGGGAGGCGATGATATGGTCCTGGGCCACGTGTTCGTGCAGGAGTCGCATGTGGCGGACGTCGCCGTCAGCTCGAGCCTGGTGCTCGTGACAGTGGACCGCTCGTGCAACGTGACCGGCGTAGAACAGTTCAAGGTATTAATTTCTAAGGGTGATGATAGGTTTCTCAGGACGAGGCAACTTTTGAAATGTGTTCACCACACAGTATTATACATGTATGTCTAATGACATAACTTAGATACATATAAAAACCTATTGACATGTCAAAGAGATAGGCTATAATATCGGCAAATGCGGATTCAAAATTTTTAGGATGGTGGCCGAACCCCTTAGCGATATATGTACATTTGCTGATGTCATTTCCCACGACCTCCGCCCACCCCAGAAACATTACGATAATCGACCAAACTTGCGGACGTACGTTAGGAGATTGCCAAGACACACGGTGTTGGTCGGGGCTGTCCGGGGCGCCTCAAGCTGGTCAGCCGAGCTCCTCGTCATCTGGAAGTTCCCCTTCCCGATCACTCTCGTCTATGACAAGTTCGGTCGACTGGCCTTCATCGGAATGGTCAGGTTCCCAGGCGTTTTCCACGCGACGCAAGAGACAAGTGAACGGAAAATCTTGCGACTTGAACGGACCATTAATCTCGGTAAGAATATGTTACTTTATGTTGAGAACGATTGATAGTGTCAAGCAGTGGCCCCATCAAATAAGATATTTCTTCGTGCACAGGTAACAACGACAAGCTTGGATTGTCTTCAATATACGACATTCCCCACTCTACACTCGTCCTGCCACAAGACACAGTGTTCCCAGCTTTACCGTCCTGGAGCCCGACAGACTGTGCCCCACGATCCGTGCTGGCAGTCATCGTACCTTACAGGGACAGACCCCAGCACCTGCACCGCTTCCTTTTGTACATCACCGCCTTCATCAAACTCCAGAGACTAGCCTTCACATTATACATAGTCCATCAGTCAGGTATCCCCGCGTGATGTGAATGCGTGTTATTATTCACTAGTTGTATGACACTTGTAAGACGTATATGCCTAAATCATGTGAGCAATAGGGCCTACTGTTAGAACTGCTAAATAGTACTTTTGTGAACAAATTTGCTCCCTTCGATCCATTGGCAGGACAGTGAATATGGTGGTGCTAATTATCTGTTACAGATGCCCAATTATTCAATCGAGCAGCTCTGATGAATGTCGGGTACTTAGAAGCGAAGAAAGACTACAATTACGATTGTTACGTATTTCACGATGTGGATTTACTTCCTGAAGACTTGGCCAACTCGTACGCATGCTCAGAACTCCCGCGACATCTGGCGGTCAGCCGGAGCCAAACCAAATATGAGTAATATACTTTTCAAATATTGTTCTCAGGTATTCCCTTTTTCGTATTGAGTTATGATTTGTATAATCTTTTAATTGTTTCGTTGACTCGTTATGCCACATGACTGGAATAATACAAAATGACTGGAATTATATAGGTGAAAGGGATCATTTCTGCGAAATTGACGTCTAGATGGCATTTTCGAGCAATGCAGTACCACATATAGGCCTAATTGTCCTCGAACTGAGGTCTCATGAAGTGGCCTGGTTTCTCCAGAGTCTGAGAGGCTAAAATTACCACATTGTTACCGAGAACAAAAAAGAGATATCCAAAAAGACATAGCCAAAACTGTGAGTTTGCATATTTTAGAATGAGCAGCTAAGATAGAAATAGGAAGATATCCTGAAGAGTATCACGCAGATATGACAAAGGCTGCTGTTCTTCGTGCAGGAGACCCTGCTGATACTGAGCCAGAGCCAAGGTCAGGTAAGCCAGGGCAGACATCCGATGAATATCACAACCGACGCAGGAACCGACAACCGACATAGAACATGAGAAACACACTGACTATTATTTTGTCAAAACCCTTACAAACCTTGAAAATCAATGTTTTGATAGGTGCACCTATCCATCCATTTAACGAACTATCCCTTCTATTCGTAGCGACCATTGACAAACCTCTCATCATCAATATACCGAACTGTCCAGCAAATTCTGCACACACTTGTACAGGTACAGGAAGCAAAGCGGTGCCACAGAACTAAACATAGACCATGGCCTACAACTTTTATAACAGAGTGCTGAGGAACCAGTGCTGTCAATGACGTCCGCCCCAGAGTTGGACGACTATGACAGCGAAGAGGAATTTGACCACTTAGTACTCGTGGCCCTCAACAATGAAGAAGACGGAAACTACGAGAAGGAACTGACGTACATAGCAGTTTTGGATTGACATAAACGCCAGGCAAGTGCTTTACTTCTTCTGTAAGCATGCAAGTCACCGACAGATGAAGTGCTTCAATGGTCCCGGGACAGAATGCATCACCGATGGTCTGACATATTGTTTCACAAAAAAAACGATCAAAGCATTTCGACCACCTGCTAGGGGTAACGCCAAAATGACCATGAAGATATTGTACCAGTAGGACTCGTGGATCAGCTTGCTGTCTTACATCGTCATCGTCATCAAACCGAACACAGATTTGCTGAGTGAGCATCCAAACATCATCTCCCGCATGCCAGAGTGAATCTACCACAAAACACGATATATACTGAACCAAACTGGAAGTTCGAGGTGATTTGATGCAATAGTACAAAATGGCTTTCTCTGTGCCAAAATACATACGTGTACCTGTCCATGAATACAGTGCAGACGAAACCAACATTAGTTCTTGTGGCGCTTCACAGAGAACACAACTATGCACACAAACATGAGACCCAAGTCCACTAGAAAATGAAACCGAACCCATGCTTTATAATTTGATATTATGTGAATTGGAACCGACTGAACAAATATGTTCGAGACCGATTCGAAATGATAGATTTTGCTTATTGGCCTTGCTGTGGCTAAGGCGAATCTGAAAAAAAGAAACAAAACATCGCTGGTGGGTACCACTGGGCGCGAAGGCTGAATGGAATGATGCCGTCAGTTTGTGCGGGAATTGGAATCTGATATCCAGAAGTTCCAACAGTACTTCAGAATACCTAAAGATCAATTTTAGGGGATTATTCAAGTCTGATCAGAACCTCAAGAGCACTGTGAGTTTTAAGAGTGAATATCATCCATGCAGACTAAGCAGGAATTTGTGCGGTGAGCATTGATCAGACATCCAGCGAAAAGGCTTCCTGAGTCATTCGTTTGACCTTCGCGGGATACTGGAGTACGCGTTGATTGAATGTGTGCACACGACACAAATCAACAATATTACCCTGTGCCACTTACAACTATCGCTTTTATGGAAGGTGATATGATATGTATTGACTCGAGTGGCAAAGAGAGGCAAGGGAAGAAGCATCAAGAAACCGCGATGATGTGATGTCAGCATCGACACGCTTTATTGAACGCCAAACGTTCGAAGCTAGAAGTGAACAAGCATCTAGCTAACTGGACCAGGAGAGATTATCACCGTTTGCACTATCAACATCCCTGCTTTGGCACATCACCGCTGTGCCACCGCTTCAGGTTCGTGTGAAAAAAGACTGCACCTTGAACAGGACAGAAACACTCTTTGATAGTTCTGGAGGAATACCAAACGGATGAAGTGGATATGTAGCTGTACTCTACAAGTTGGTTTTAACATCAAAGACCAAAGCAAGTAACCTTTGCAGACTAACGTTTGTCAGCCTAGTGACGATGGTCCTGCACTACTATCTACGTCTCTCGGCATTACGACTGATGAAGACAACGACATGTTCATTATCGATCTGCTTCAAATTGCAATGGCTAACCCTGTCGCAATGAGCACAAATTGTACTTCCGTATGCCTGGTTGGTATACTGATCTATCGCCCTTCACGACCAGGGTTAGACCACATGCAGTTGACCGGCCAGTGACTGATCATTCTGATCCACCCAACAGATCAGACTGTTTTAAATACGTCAGTAAACATGTTTATGTTCATATACTTTTCATCCTGGAACAATAAGTAATGTATCGTAGGTATTATCTTTATTTCTCTGTAGCTATCGCAATATTGGTTCGTCGTGTGAGTAGTTTAGTAGATAATACGTTCCCTACATTAGATATTTGCACTGAGACGTAGGTTTGGGGCCTGGGGCCTATTTCACAAAGAATCTTAATCAATTTTAGCCGACTAAAATAGGATTTAGCCTACTATTCACCATGTTGAATGCCGAACTTAGTCGGCTAAAGTAGATTTGAATTCTTCGTGAAATAGGCCCCAGGTGAGCGATGAGGACATCACTTTGAGGAAGGGATGTACTGTAGTGATTAAAGTGGACAGTGACCGACACGTACAACCTTCAAAACCTACGCCATCAAAATACAGGCTACAGTCCTTTGCCCAGCCTTACATGTAGAATATAGGAGTATACCTACACTTCTGTAATTTGATCCAGTTCATGCAGGACTCCAAAAATTACTATAACTACTATTAAATCACTATGATCTTGAACTCTCTATATTTTGATCCAAATTTTTTTCTCCCATAGATTTCAGAAAGTACAGGAGCGTTACTTCGGTGGAGTAGTCAGTCTAACATCAAGAGTGATTGAAGACATCAATGGTTTTCCATTCCGCATGTTTGGCTGGGGAGGTGAAGATGACGATATCTACGACAGGTCAGCTGTCTATGGAAATGGATTGGAATCTGTCTTAAATACTTCACTTTTGTGATGGATAGTATTCATGAATATACAAATGAGTTCATGATGGACATTGTTTTCTTTTGTGAAACGCTTGTGAAAGCTCTAGTAAAATCGATTTTAGTCTTCACCTTGCAGGGTCACCAAGGTGAAGAAATACCTCGTTCGAAGAGACACTCCATTCGTTGGGCGCTATTACAGCATGCCTCACACACATGACATTGGCAACCCTCGCACAAACACTAAGTAAGGTTGAGTGAAACATGTTATTTGCTGGATCTCAAGGCAAAACTAACCCAAATTGACAAAAGTCGCGCGATTTTATAACAAGATATTCTATTAAGTATTCGAATATCCCGGCCAGGATCAAAGCTATATACATAAAGTAGAAAACTATTTCATTGCCATTTTCGAATTTTCACGAAATGTCTTTTCACAGCCGTACTCTCATAGACCAGAACATTTCGTGGAGCATCAGGAACGATGGCCTCAACACGAGTCACAACAAGTTCACAGTGCTAAGCAAGGGTTATACCTCTCTCTACGTTAACATCAGCGTTCTAATTCACGAGAGAAACAACACAACAAACTGAATATCAGAACTCTATCGATGATTGACCAAAGGTGTTCCAACAAAAGAGAGCCGTATAGGCCTAGGTTAGATGTTACAGGAATCGGGCGATGTCAACCGGTCACCATGTAGTAATTGAAGTGGAAATCCTCTGGAGCTCATGGACCTTTGATCCTGTCTGGATTATTCTTCCGCCTGTATCCATTCAGAATCGCCACGAGAAGAGGACCAAGAAGCGATCATTGAGTGACATCACATCTATCACTGATGTTTGTGATCCGTTGACGACATTACGTTCATGTGGAACCAGTAAGGCATCTAGCTCTACAGCTATCCAGTGTTCGTGCGGTATGCTAAGAAATCCACATTTTCCCTGGCTGTTCTAAAGCAGGACTCATGCGAGAAAGCCAGCAGAAGGTGACCCATGCATTGCCATCATTCTCCAGTACATATGCATTATCCGTTAACGTGCTAATAATAGGTGAATGTTTTTGATGTGACCAATGCCACGTTCCGTCGACTGCTTGGGATCGTTCAGGAACGTTTTGGTCTCTATATATCCTTGTTACAGTGGGAATATTTCTTGCGACTTTGCGAGGTTCATCAATTCTACAAGGAAGGAAGAATGATTACCCTGTGTGAAAGGAATTTACGTCATTAATCAGTCCGAGACCGGTGTGATACATTTTTTTTGCAATACATGTACTAATGATATACATATATATCCCATTTCCAAATTATTGTCGGCTACCTAAGTGTTGAATATTGTCGCCTCCATCAGGCGACATAGCACAGGACTAAATATCGTATATGGGGCTATGGACGGGTCCGGTTCTGCTATCCCAGGTGTGATTCACGTGATGGCTTGTTAGTTGTCATGAAGTATTTCCTATGAAATATGAAGATCACATTTCGAAATGACCTTTGACTATAGATATATCTTCGCAGCAGATCATACTCAATTTACATTTGCCGTGGCTCCACATCGACCCAGCTATACACACTGCTAAGAGACAACACATTTCCTGACGCTTACTCGTTGTGTGAAGAAAATACTAAAAGCAAGGTCCATTTTAATCAATGGTGAATGGCCACATAAGATTAATAATTTACTGTCATTCAAGTTGTGTAACTTACGTCACAAAAGCTGTAATTTCATAATTATTTTTGACCAAATATACATGCGTGGAATCATTTGTACACAATAAAATAATGGTACACATATTTCAAAAGAAAATAACCTAAGTTTAAAACTAAGGAATATTTTCTAAGAAGAAAAAATTCTTTGAATAGATCCATTACTTTGAGGAAGATGCAACATGACACGAAATATTTTTTGACAGGCCAATATATTTCATTCGTGCTCCTCATGACACACTTTCATGAATAGCTAAAAGAATCTTTAAAAAAGAAGAATAAATAAGTTTGATTGAGTACGAGTAACTTACTGACTGATTCGGGTCCACAGTTTCATCACATACCGATATAGACGAGATTTATGCAGCGTTCAATATTACTAAACTGTGCCTCATTTTATGCGGAATTTGACCACGACACAAACGTGATTGTGAGAATTGTTTTTTAGGAAGAGCAGGGCTCTTCCTCTATGATGTTGGTTTTTTTTGGATTTTTGAATTTTTTCTTTTGTTTACATTCTTGAAAGTGCCACTTGGAACCACAACAGGCTATTCAACTGTGGCTAATTGGGAGGGCCCGGGGCCCGTTGGGAGGAAAATGACGCCCGTGTACCTAATCATGGTTAATGTAATAAGTTATTAGCGATAATAATCCCAGGAGACGTGTGTTCCGACCGTTTTTTTTTTTTGTATGTCACCGTTTCATACCCATCACAACTCCCGTTTTGATCTCCACTGGAACAGTGCTTTCTTGCAATCATATGCACTCAAAATTTTGGATATACATTCCGCACAATATATAGATACAGTATGGTATTGCAACAATGAAAAACAAGTTGATACGGCAACATAATAATTATGTGTTAGTGGTGGTATTCCATATTCCAGTGGGCAAATTCAATTCTCGTGTGGCCCCGATAAGCAGTCACGGCAGTCGGCCCGCCAGCCAGAGAGTCACTGAATTGTCCAATCGGGAAGCTGTCTTGGCGGACACACCCACATGTTTATGAAATACACGTGGATATAATGATATGCAAATGATCACGTGAGCGAGTCCCGCCAATTAGCGTACTGCCCCCCAAAATTGCTGCAGGGTCAAGGTCAAAATGCCAGCCGCCAAGAGATCGTCCAACCGAGTGCGGTATTTGTGGAAATACTTGTTACGACCCAAATAAATGGTCTTTTCTATGACTCTTTCCTACTTCACTGGTAATACTTCATAAAAATATCACCACCGAAAGCTTGTTTATGGGGGAATTTAATTAAAAATGCCATTGAAGTGAAGCGAGATTTCAACGAGATTTGACTAAAAGGAACAGTCGGAAACAAACAAACAAAACTTGGCAGATTTGCGGAGCTTTTACACGGGAAAAAACTTAGTTTCCTCCTAAAATAAGCAGAAACAAATGGATACTAGATCTAGCACTTTTATCATGTTTATGATAGTTTCATATTGCCGACGAGAATTGTCAGTGCTGATTTTGATAGCAGTCACACGAGCGGCGATTCGGGGTGGGGAGTGTGCCTGGGCTACTTCAGTATTTGGCAGCTGACACTACACACTGCACGTGCACACTGACACAACGCTGATCTTCAAACCAACATTTGGGCAAGGAGAAACATGATCGCATTGATGAAAAAAGCTTTCATGCATGTCATGAATTATTGGAAATGCAGACAAGTTACTGAAATGTCTCTGCAGTACAAATCAAAACACTGAAAAAAATCCATAAAGAAATTTAAATCTAAGACTAAAGCTCAAAAAACATTGTGCCTCCTAAATCAGAAAAACATAATCAGAACCTTGAAAATCTTACACATTGGTCCCAAAAATAGTCGGGTGATTTTTAAACGTGTTCAACAAGGTAAAGCTTCTGACTTGTAGAAGTAACGGAATAAGTAACATTAGTTCTATTGATTAAGTCTTATTGGCCACAGTAAAAATAATTATTACAAGAAACATTTATTATTGGGTTCAACAATGTAAAGGTTCTGGGGCCCAGAAGAGTCGACAGGTTCCAAATTCGGGGCGGGTCATACAATTACCTGGATCGGAATTTTGTTACTCGTATTTGAGAACAAATAAAGATATAGTTTTGAATATTTGTGATAAACACTAGTAAAATCACAAGAATGACAAGGAAATCATCAGGAAAAAAACCGATAGTTTTATGAGCTCATGACATTGTGATCTTTCTCAAACTTGAAAATACCGGTAATTACTGACGAAACAAATAATATGTGTCAAAGATCAATGTCTGGCGTTTACGTGTTACAAATTGCTTCAGTGAGTATCATTCAAATTTTGCTATATATTTGGACGGCTCGGGTCAGACGACACAGGTACCCGGTTCGGAAATTTCCGACTCATTCGGGCCCTAAAAAGTTCTATCCAGTCATGACTAACCGAATAGGTTATCATTAGTTTTACTAGTTAAGTCTATTATTGACCACAATAAAAATAGTTACATGACAAGAAAATAGTTACATGACAAATTTATTGGCCCAACAAGGTATAGATTTTGCCTAGTAGAGTTACAATATGGCCACAACATATATGTACCAAATCAAATACAATATTCAAGGGTTTTTAAATAGTTCTGTGCAAACATTTTCGAAGCTCTTCCTTTGAGGCCAGTGGCCCTTGTTTCTAGTTACATCTTAAATGTAATGAAATAAAATGCAATATTTACCCCCAACATTCCGTTGATTCTAAACCTATTAAGGATATAGATTGCAAAACGAGTTCTGAAGCTGCCATAATTCATTTGTCCCATACTAGTATATTTCTTCACATAGAACAAATATTTATGACTTCTAGGAATACGTAACATGACCCTAAGAGTTCACGTCCTAGTTGCGCTGACTGGATGTCATGATTCTCCAACAAATATACTTGATTCTACCCCACTGAGATGGCAATAGTAAAATGACGAACTGAGTCAATGTTTCCCAGCATGATTGTCCATCAATTCGAAATACATGTACATGTATTCCAATACATCGAAGACGTAACCATGCCCCAACCAATGACGGTGACCGTAGATTGTACGAGGCGCGAACCGTAGAATTGTACGACGTATTTTGTCAAAGCATGTCAAATTTTCATGAACATGTGCATAATCACCATTATTTCGGTTATTTGAGGTAGATTATGCATGAATTCATTTTGGATCAAAATGAAGACGACACATAACCCCCCCCCCCCCAAAAAAAAAAAAAAAATTTTCACAGAGAAGTCGCCTCTATGATCCAGCATATTTATGTTTAGCGGACCAACTATGCATACTTTTGTCGAAAATCGTTGAACGTCGCAAATTCGTGAAAATTCCAGCTAAACAGACGCTGATTTATGGCCAGGAGCATCAAAGCATTAGAAAGACCAACAAAAATATTGAATTTCTGAAAATGTAACATTATGACACCAAACCATGATCTAAAAACTTTCACTAAATCTCCAAAAATATGTTGCACAAAGATCATATTTCTTTTACTGCGTGTTATAAAACCATATCAATGAAGCGGGTATAAGCTTACTGGGGCGAATTGCAAGACGCAACGAGGTGGACATCAAACGTTAAATGTCTTTTGTACATGTAATAAAAATAATTTCTTGAGCATTCCACACTAACCTCTGAAAACATCTAGAATCAAATTTCTGTGTTCATGTACAATCACCAATGTGATGCCTTTTATGGCTTTTTAAAAAAGGGCTGTTGGAATGAGCATGACAATAAATTATAGAATGCCCTGCAACATTAGTAATAACTGCATATATATTATGCATGCAAAGATTTATCTTATAAAATTATCTTATATGCAATTATAAAATTATCTTATTCTTATATGCAAGATTTATCTCATATGCAATTCGAGATGCCAAATTGTTTTCAGACTCGCAAATTCTTGTCTGAGGGGAAATTTGGTGAAAAAGTTTAGGTTCTATGCCTGCCAAAATTAGATTCTATGCCAAATGGAAACATAAAATTTCAGATTTATTCGAAGATCCATAACAAGATTATGGCCACAAATTGTTTGAGTTTCTCTGTTGAACTCGACCTTAGCCATTGAAATATTTTGATTGACATTTGGTGCAACTTGTCCTCCGACATCACATTGTATGTCTAGGTTGCCTACTCTCTAAATATACATTTAACCATAGTAGGCCTATCAATTTTTAGGTCACCGGACCTATGGTCCGATAACCTATTGGCATGGCATTGCGTCCGTCGTCGGCGGCGTCCGTCCACATTTTGTTATCTTTAAGGACCGATCGCACGCAACATACCTGTGACTGCACTGAGACACTTTTCCATTGACTTATAATTTGAAAGTAAAGGTAACAAAATCACCAATGAAGACAATGCAATCCCCTGACCTAAAACTTGGCTAGTACACACACATATGCTCATGGATGATGAACCGAGACATGGTTTCATAAATGATATCACGGAAGCTGTGCAATTTGATGATTACAGTAGATAAATCATTTTATACGTTTCACCAAAATGAACATTCGTGTGTTCCGCTTGACAAACACTGGCTGCTGCGTGTATATATTCTTTATTGTGGTCAAAATAATGAGAATATCTAGGGCTATACTTTCTGTGAGATGAATACAATAAGCTGAACATTCGTAATCCCAAACACATCGGTTCACCCGAGCGCATATCACCTGTGAGTTTTACTAGCCTATTTGCTGTACATCATGATCCTTTCGCTCGCCCTGTTGTGAGTGTATTTTGTATATTGAGAAATAGGTCGGAAAATGACATATGAAAACGATGATTTTAACAAATTTAACATTGTTTTGTAATAACGGGGTCTCGGTTGGCAATCCTTGATGGCTAACAATCAGAAAGGCAAAGTTTTTTTCAATTCCTTGAGAATGATAACGAGGTCAAATGTCAAGTTCAAGGTCATGAGAAAATAAGGTCAAAGGTCCAGTTCAAGGTCATGGGAATATCCAGCATATCATTTTTATATGTCCACAATTGATTCCTAGGCTGTAAAGTCCATAATAAATAAGATATAAGCCATTTTGTCCTGTGACCTTGACAATTGGTTCAAAGGTCAAATTCAAGGTCGCGAGAATATTCAGCATATATCATTTCCTACAGGTCCACAATTGATTCCTAATCTCAATATTAAGTGAGATATTAGCAATAGTATGTCCTGGGACCATGAAAATTGGGTCAGAGGTCTAATTCAAGATCGCGAGAATATTCAGCACAAAATGACTAATATCTCGCCTTTACAGCTTAGGAATCCATAGTGAACATATAGGAAGTGATATATCCTAAATATTTTGGTGACTGAAAATGGCTAATATCTACCTTATTATCGACTTTACAGTCTAGGAATCAATTGTGGACATATAGGAAATGATATATGCTGCATATTCTCGCGATCTTGAATTTGACCTCTGACCCAATTTTCACGGTCTCAGGACAAAATGGCTAATACTTCACTTATTGTGGACTTTACAGCCTAGGAATCAATTTAGACAAATAGGAAATGATATATATGCTGGCAATTCCCATGATCTTGAACTTGACCTTTGACCTTATTTTCAAGGTCAGTGCACAAAATGGCTAATATCTCACTTATTATGGACTTTACAGCCTAGGAATCAATTATGGACATATAGGAAATGATATATGCTGAATATTCTCGCGATCTTGAATTTGACCTCTGACCCAATTTTCACGGTCTCAGGACAAAATGGCTAATACTTCACTTATTATGGACTTTACAGCCTAGGAATCAATTGTGGACAAATAGGAAATGATATATGCTGGCTATTCCCATGATCTTGAGCTTAACCTTTGACCTTATTTTCAAGGTCAGAGCACGAACTGACTAATATCTCGCTTACTATCAACTTTACAGCTTAGGAATCCATAGTGAACATGTAGGAAATGATATATCCTGAATATTCTGGTGACTTTGAATTTGACCTCATTTTCAAGGTCAGAGAACAAAATGGCTAATATCTCACTTATCATCGGCTTTACAGCTTAGGAATCAATTATGGACATATAGGAAATGATATATGCTTAATGTTCTCGCGATCTTGAATTAGACCTCTGACCCAATTTTCATGGTCCCAGGACAAAATGGCTAATATTTCACTTATTATGGACTTTACAGCCTAGGAATAAATTGTGGAAATATAGGAAATGATATATGCTGGATATTCCCATGATCTTGAACTTAATTAACCTTTGACCTTATTTTCAAGGTCAGAGCACAAAATGACTAATATCTCGCTTACTATCAACTTTACAGCTTAGGAATCCATAGTGAACATATAGGAAATGATATATCTTGAATATTCTGGTAACTTTGAATATGACATTTGACCTCATTTTCAAGGTCAGGTAACAAAATGACTAATATCTCACTTATTATCGACTTTACAGCTTAGGAATGAATTGTGGACATATAGGAAATGATATATGCTGAATATTCTCGCGATCTTGAATTTGACCTTTGACCCAATTTTCAAGGTCACAGGACAAACTGGCTAATATCTCGCTTATCGACTTTACAATTTGGAAATCACTTGTGCACATATTGGAAATGATATATACTGTTCATTGTCATGGCCTTGAATCTGACCAGTGCCCTTAATTTCATGGTCATGGGACGAAATAGCTATTATCTAAAACATATTCTGTCCGGTAACCTTTCTTAGCCCTTGGGCTATTTTTTTAGAGTTTTTTAACGCTGAAATTTAACGTCGGAGTGTAGATTGTAAATTTTTTCAACTTTTGCTGGTAGTGTACAACTCGACAGAAAATTGTCGTTTGACTCATTGCAAGGTAAAGTTTGCAAAGTTATAAAACGACACCTACAGTAAAGTACGCAGACCTGAAAAGTACAACAAAGTCTGATCTCAGAGGATAGGTATAATAGGTTCGGATAACTGTGTGAGAATCATCCACACATATCAACTTGTATCCTTTGCAATTTGTGCTATGCTTCACCCGAACGTCAAAAAACCTTACCCGTTGCTCTTGTCATAACGTTTTGATGTTAACTGATTTTGTGGTCTCAGCAGTCCTATTACGATTACCTTGTGATGATTTTATCCGTCGGTTCGCTGTGAATCGTATATATTCTGCCTGTTAAGAGTCCATTATGATTTTGGAGAATTTTGTGTCATGTTCTTTTGGTAAAACACCTTATTTCACCACATCTTATTTTGTTTACAGTGTCCCATAACATAACATATCCTGAGGCCAAAATGCTAGTAGAACTAAGTTTTTCTTCGAGCACAAAGTAATGCATACTGTGAAAGATAATTATTTCAGGATGGTTTGAATTCTAGGATTTTTTTAACGTACACAAAAATTAAACCCTGCAGATATTTTACTGGTATCAATACGATATTCGCATTTCTTTGAGACAAATTCGTGCCTTCGATTGTATGCAATATTTCCTTTCAAAACTAAATTTTAGTGCAGCATATCTAATACAAGATCACAAATCATATGCACAATGATTTTAACGAGTATATTGTCTAAGTTGTCAGAATTCGTTCGAATACATTTTATATGTTTTGTATATAAACAAAGTATATCCATCAAACCCAAGCGTAAACAAATGCCCAAATTGCCGCTTAAAAGTCCACATCGAGTATATTTTGTAGTATATATCTGCATATAAAGTGTGGTCATGTGAACGGCGGCGTCAAGGCCTAAAGATGCCTTGGAGGCTTTCGGTGTAGAGACTAACCTAGAACATTTATAATTTGCTTGCCAAGAATGACATACGTTTTTTCTCTACGACACACAGTATTGAGATAATAAATAAACAAAATCCGAACTTAAAAATGTTTCGGGGGCAATTGCTTTCAAACCCCATATGATAGACACCAAAATTTGCTAATATTAAAATTTGAACCCTCCATCTTTTTCTGCTAAAGACTGCTCACAGGATGGTGCTTTTATTTCACAGTATTATAATAGAAGTCCTATAAAATATATGAGAGGCATATATATGTTTTTGTCTGTTAGCAGAATCAGTATGTGTTTTGTCATGTGAATTCTCATATCCTACTGTAAGTTATGTTGCTATACCATAAACTGAAAGCACATGTAACAAAGCGAAACTTAGAATGTATTTTCAGTCATTTATTCCATCCTCTGTACACAACAATGTCATCTTCACTTGAGCTCCTTCACAGACAGGCCTGAAAAGACAAGGAACATTTCTACAATTGCACATTACTGATGGAGTTTTATATTCCATCTTAAGTTTGGTAAAAGGTAGAATTCTGAAGAGAATAACTACATTCGTTTTACGAAACAAATAGGAAACAGTTCCAGCATATACATGTATACTACAAAGATCTCTATGAATATAGTTTTGAACACATTTATTTTTATTCAAGCTCTCAGCACCGCTGACCTGGAGGAAGGGACTGCTTGAGCTTCTCGGCTTTCTCCGTGTCCTGGATGACGAGTGTGTAGAGGAAGCGACTGCAGCGAACCTTGAACTTCACATTGTCTTTGTTCTTCTTGATCTTGACAGCTGTGTGCCAAGCGTAAAGCACATTATAAATTCAACAGTGTGAACTGCACCTCAGAACTCATGATGGTCACCAGCATCTTTAAAATGTATTATGTTTGAGCAGTGGTTGATTACTAGTACCTATAATGAATATATACAGAATAATCACAGCATCACGTACAGAACCAAGAATGAGCTTATGCGTATGTGCTACTGAACATTACGATGAAGAGTGCATGGCAGAAAGCTGATATATATAGTTTTGCCATATATATTCAGGTTTATTATCACACATCAGTGTCACATCTAGATTTTTAATCACACTCGATGGAAAAGAAAGTTTATGGCAACAATACAAAACATCCACAACACTGAGCACAGTGAGCAGCATATTCGGTTGGTAAGGAATCTTTGAATAACTAAGTGATTCTTCGAACAACTAAGTGATACGTAATATTTTATGGAGTATGTATGGCAATCAACTGAAACACGACCCGACAGAGTTACTGATAAGAGGATATCACGAAGCTATGCATGATGTCAGAGCAACTTACATTTGGCGTCAGGTCTCCTGGCTGTCAGCAGGAAGTCCTTTATTTCCATTATCTGCTTCGGCTGAAGACAAACGGATTATCTGAACAAGTAATAAGACATTATACTCAAGGAATCTATCAATCTATACTTACAGATGAAAAAGTTTATTTGGTTCATGTTCCTGCACACGCGATTGGTTTTGAAAAATGATATTTAGATCAAATAATAAGCTTGTTATTATTTCATTGATGGAACTCAACCCTTGTAAGATATTCGAAAATTTTGATTCCGATCTACATGCATCAACTTTTGACCTTTGGTGAGACAGAAACCCCCCTCCCCCCACATGGCCAAAATTGTGTTTATATAAACTGGAATCTCACACTTTTAATACTCATATACTAGTATTGGATTTTCAAGATATGAACCCACCATTTTACTGTTGCGTCCCAGTCACGGGAAGGAATCCACCCTGAAAATAAAGGAAAGAAGATTTTAGGACACAACCCATTTTTCACCACAGACAGCAGTCTCGCACTATTAGTGAAGTATGTATACCTAGAAGCATGTGATTAAATAGAAAGTCTACTACATACAATAAACATGCTTAACTTTGCAGTTTTGACTGAAAGCTCAAGAAAAACATAGAATATGCTCTGAAAATACATAGTTAGGTAGTTTACACTTACAGGCATTGAAAATACATAGTTAGGTACTTTACACTTACAGGCATTGACTCCACAACAGGACACTTTAGTCAAATTTGTTGGGATTCGAGAAGTTCTCTACTGCTTTTTTTTTCACATCCCCCCCCCCCCTCACCTGTACTTGAGTCATCTTTCAAGGGTTACGATTACTCGACTTGTACTGGTACGAGCCACCCGTCCTAAATTCGCCGCATCCCTAAGTTCACCAACTGCATATCAGCCTAGCATAGAAGCTGTCCTTGTGGAAAACAAATTGCTGGTATACAGATAGGACACTAGACTATCGATTACCGATACCACTGAGTGCTCTGAAGCACATAACAAAGCCTGAAAATGCTGTTGGCTAAATTGGGAATGCGACGAATTTAGGGTGGACGACTCGTAGGTATGGCATGCTAGTATATGTGCTCAACAGTCAACATATATACATTCCTGAATTTTGCAGAGATTTAGCTTGTTGGTTTTGTTCCTATCATGAACATATCACATAATGTATACTCTTGATTTTTTAAACTTGTTTACACTGGTGTTTGGCGATATTTTTGCGATGCTAAATGTTATCGTTCCATAACTTGGCATACTTCACCTGGGACCCGAACGACAATTTGCTGCCAAATTTCAGACTCCTATTGGCAATCTAACCCAATGTTAGATGTCAACCCAAAACGGGATCTCGAGAATCTGAGCATGTTAGAGGATTTGGTCTTGTTTACATGAACAGATTAATCGGGATTTGAAGTATACAGCTGTAGTGTAATTTTGGACAAGAAGACAAGTCAAATGGGGTGTATTCCAGACAAACATGCTGATTTCGAAAGATTGCACAGCTACAAAATCGAGTAAATGCACAAAATTGTATGCGGACCCAGAAATTGAATGACAGGGCTTAATTTAACATTGGGGCATTTGGGTCAATTGGGGATCCATTGGGGTAGATTGCTACAATCAACGTAACAATGTAACTTTCTCAATTTTCGCAATAAAAGTCTGAAATTCGGTAGAAAAATGCCGTTTGACTCTAAGGTAAAGTATACCAAGTAATAGAATAATACCATTTAGCATCGCAAAAATATCAGCGAAAAACAGGGTAAAATGAGAGTATAGGTTTAACGACACCAACTGAATGACCAGAGCGATGACGAGATGAGCGATAATTGGGATAAACATGATACGAATCAATGAAATACGCAGTGTTACTATGCACCAAAACTTTTATTCACACTGAATATTATTGTTTGTTAATAAAAGATGCGAAATACATATAACACTATCATCCAGAATGAAACTCTGCGGCGATGTTTTCGGATTTAATTTTTGAACTCACAAAGTATGCAAAACACAGGCAGGCAGCCAAGGAAAAGGAAAGACCCGAGCGCCACCTGGTGAATGAAAACTTTATTCGATCACCCACATCACAGTGCCGAAACCGACTATGGTAACGCTCATTACCATTTAAATATGGCTACAGATACGAATTTGCTCGTTAATTGAATATGCAATTTATGTAGCCTACAGATTGGGAGAATATCTTCAAAATTAAACGGAATTGATATATTTTGATTCTTCCCGGTAAGTGCAACAGGACATTCGGTAATATGTCCTATTAGTGGAAAACGAGGGTTATTTTTTTGTTGTGACTAGGATAACGTACGGGATTGGAATGTATACTGACTATAGTGATACCAAAAATGCTTCATAGACAAAAACAATTATTTTTTCTCAACACAACAGAGATTTAGGGGGTAGAATATGTATGCAAAACTTTCGAATAATAGGTTGTTTTATTTCAAGTCCGAGTCGCGAAAGTTCAAACGTCATCTTGAAGACCACTTGGTGGACCGTTCAAGTTTTCTACGGTGATAGGGCCTACGACTGAACTAGCTGACACAAATGGATCTTGTCGCAAATGTGTCTGCCATCGCACAAACGTTAACGTGGTCCGCTTAACAGCTTCTGAGGCCAGAGCCTTTTTTTATTTTATGTGGCCGGAAGTTTCCTC
This sequence comes from Terebella lapidaria, assembly GCA_949152475.1. Lineage (NCBI taxonomy): Eukaryota > Metazoa > Annelida > Polychaeta > Terebellida > Terebellidae > Terebella > Terebella lapidaria. The sequence goes on from OX424555.1 coordinate 80,301,951, forward strand.
TTCTAGGTATGAATTTCGTAAATAGCCTAAGCATCAGATGGGTAGATAGAAAAAATGAGGGATAGCTCTAAAAAATCTGTGGAATACCACAATGAAACGAGCACATTTCGGGTGGAAAGGAGAGGCAGATGGCCGTATGGAGGAAATCCTTGCGCTGCAACGATGACTGTAGGCCTACTTCATGCCGTCGTGAAAAAACGAAATTAAACACATGGGCCTACATGGCAGAAATCAGCCACCATAAGCCTAGACCTACTTTTCAGAAACTTGAATTAAAAATTAGCACAAGGGCTAAGAAAGGTTACAAGAGAAATATATGGTGTTGAGCCAGAACTGTTTTTTTTAATTTCTCCAAAATTGCCGTTTTGAATTTCACTGAAGGTAGGCCTATGTCAACAATGAAACCACTATATGTGACTTCTCTCTGAATGTGCCAATATATAATCTTGGATTAATCTTGAATTATCTAAAGTATATTCCACACAGCTCACATCAGGAAGAAAAAAGTGGATGAAAATTTCCAATTCCAAAATATTCTTTTTGTAGGCAAAATTGTCTTTAACCATGTTTTCCATGGTTTTACATGTGTTATATCTTATCTTATGTGCGTTATTATATCATCATAGTTCGTTTTACAGGTCAGTTTCATGTAATCTACTTTTTTTTATGTACAGCGCATTGAGAGTGTTTTTATGCTTATATGCGCTTTATAAGAATAAAGTATTATTATTATTATTATTATTATTATTATTATTATTTAATAGGCAAAACAATTGAAATATATATTGCAGAATATTTTACCAGCTTTCACTCCCCAAAACATCCCCTCCGCGTACTGTTACATTACACACTGTGTACATTTCTCCGTGTAGGCCTACAGTGTACTGTGAAATAATTTTAAATGCTGGCTAGGTTTTAAGTATATTTTTTTGCCTCAAATTAGACTCCCCATAAGGGGCCGGTCATTATTTATCGGGTGGGGGGGGGGGGGGGGGGGGGGTTGGATGGATTTTCCGAGGAATGAGTTTTCAAAGTTTGACCCCCCCACCGATATCGAAAAACAATGTATGACCCCCCACCAAGATCAAAAATAAAAGTGTGACCCCACCCCCCCAATCCCCATAAAAGGTCATAATACACAATGGTAACAATTATACGGAGCCAGTATATGATACCTAAATGCTGTTTTTACATTTCATTCACATTCCATTCAAACAATTGTGACTTTTGTCGCAATTTTTTTACACTATTAAGTCAGTGGATATTATGAATTTGTGCCATTACAATTGATTCAATTACTATTTGTGGGTATATTATATCGGTATGGTATTGATAGCCTCTGATTGGATGTTGGGGGCAAGAAACAAAACACCCCCAAGACATCTATGTCTAGGATCATGTTCCCCAGAATACTGAAATCTTTTTCTCACTCCAAACCCCACGTTTCCAAACCCCCCTGAAACACTCGAGACCCGGGTTAGAGGTCATTCAGTTCATTCACTGACTGGAAATTTGTTGGAGGAATGAAAAAAATAACCATGAATCTTATTTCTTCCTTTAAATATACGGACTAACTGGACCCCAGAGTGAACTCGGAAAAATTATAACTCTTCCACATATCATTGATGAATCAGGCCATCCTGGACTGGTACTTTCCCGGCCTTGAATCAGTTCTGTGTTGCCTCGCTGATGGGTTCATAATGTTCCGTGATGATCCGCGATTGTCTAGCAATGTCCTGGCCACCAAGAAAGTCAGGTAAATCAGATTCACTATGGCATCATCCGGGATGATCCAGGACTATTTTGCAATCCTTGATGGAAAGGTCCATATTTTGTTCATGGCGGTCCAGGACAGTCCTGAGCTCATCGAGGAATATCCTCAGTGGCCGAGGTTCCTGTGTTGGCAACGTGTTAAGTGGAAAATCGGTCTGTAATTTTGACATGCTGGTTCGGGGTCATTGGATGTTATGAGTTGTTGGTCAGCATGGTATGGGCCGGGTGATCCATTGTTAGTCTGTGACAGTGCCCTGCATGTTGATCATCCTAGCTGGCAGTGTATTCAGCTGCAGTGCTGCTGTGTTCTACTAAAGGTCCATAGTTCATTCTTGGTGACAGTGTTTCAGTCTGGGGTGATGAGCGGTTGTCGATTCACGACATCTCCTGATTTTGGGTGTTCCTGGATAGTCCTTTCTAGGATCAAATTTCAGCGAAACTATAGTTTCACTGATAATGTGACAAAGGGATGGATTCCACATGCTGTATACTCCAGTGAACCATCAGTCCAGGTTGAGTGGATTGTTTTCACCTAATTCACTATTTCAATATACAAATTTTCCTCAAATTAACTAAAATTCGAACTCCGACCCCCCCAGTTCCATTGAAAATAAAAGTATGACCCCCCCCCCCAATAACGTTGAAAATGAAAGTGTGACCCCCCCATTTTTTTTGCCTCAAATTAGACTCCCCATAAGGGGCCGGTCATTATTTATCGGGTGGGGGGGGGGGGGGGGGGGTTGGATGGATTTTCCGAGGAATGAGTTTTCAAAGTTTGACCCCCCCACCGATATCGAAAAACAATGTATGACCCCCCACCAAGATCAAAAATAAAAGTGTGACCCCCCCCAATCCCCATAAAAGGTCATAATACACAATGGTAACAATTATACGGAGCCAGTATATGATACCTAAATGCTGTTTTTACATTTCATTCACATTCCATTCAAACAATTGTGACTTTTGTCGCAATTTTTTTACACTATTAAGTCAGTGGATATTATGAATTTGTGCCATTACAATTGATTCAATTACTATTTGTGGGTATATTATATCGGTATGGTATTGATAGCCTCTGATTGGATGTCTAGGATCATGTTCCCCAGAATACTGAAATCTTTTTCTCACTCCAAACCCCACGTTTCCAAACCCCCCTGAAACACTCGAGACCCGGGTTAGAGGTCATTCAGTTCATTCACTGACTGGAAATTTGTTGGAGGAATGAAAAAAATAACCATGAATCTTATTTCTTCCTTTAAATATACGGACTAACTGGACCCCAGAGTGAACTCGGAAAAATTATAACTCTTCCACATATCATTGATGAATCAGGCCATCCTGGACTGGTACTTTCCCGGCCTTGAATCAGTTCTGTGTTGCCTCGCTGATGGGTTCATAATGTTCCGTGATGATCCGCGATTGTCTAGCAATGTCCTGGCCACCAAGAAAGTCAGGTAAATCAGATTCACTATGGCATCATCCGGGATGATCCAGGACTATTTTGCAATCCTTGATGGAAAGGTCCATATTTTGTTCATGGCGGTCCAGGACAGTCCTGAGCTCATCGAGGAATATCCTCAGTGGCCGAGGTTCCTGTGTTGGCAACGTGTTAAGTGGAAAATCGGTCTGTAATTTTGACATGCTGGTTCGGGGTCATTGGATGTTATGAGTTGTTGGTCAGCATGGTATGGGCCGGGTGATCCATTGTTAGTCTGTGACAGTGCCCTGCATGTTGATCATCCTAGCTGGCAGTGTATTCAGCTGCAGTGCTGCTGTGTTCTACTAAAGGTCCATAGTTCATTCTTGGTGACAGTGTTTCAGTCTGGGGTGATGAGCGGTTGTCGATTCACGACATCTCCTGATTTTGGGTGTTCCTGGATAGTCCTTTCTAGGATCAAATTTCAGCGAAACTATAGTTTCACTGATAATGTGACAAAGGGATGGATTCCACATGCTGTATACTCCAGTGAACCATCAGTCCAGGTTGAGTGGATTGTTTTCACCTAATTCACTATTTCAATATACAAATTTTCCTCAAATTAACTAAAATTCGAACTCCGACCCCCCCAGTTCCATTGAAAATAAAAGTATGACCCCCCCCCCCCCAATAACGTTGAAAATGAAAGTGTGACCCCCCCCATTTTTTTTGCCTCAAATTAGACTCCCCATAAGGGGCCGGTCATTATTTATCGGGTGGGGGGGGGGGGGGTTGGATGGATTTTCCGAGGAATGAGTTTTCAAAGTTTGACCCCCCCACCGATATCGAAAAACAATGTATGACCCCCCACCAAGATCAAAAATAAAAGTGTGACCCCCCCCAATCCCCATAAAAGGTCATAATACACAATGGTAACAATTATACGGAGCCAGTATATGATACCTAAATGCTGTTTTTACATTTCATTCACATTCCATTCAAACAATTGTGACTTTTGTCGCAATTTTTTTACACTATTAAGTCAGTGGATATTATGAATTTGTGCCATTACAATTGATTCAATTACTATTTGTGGGTATATTATATCGGTATGGTATTGATAGCCTCTGATTGGATGTCTAGGATCATGTTCCCCAGAATACTGAAATCTTTTTCTCACTCCAAACCCCACGTTTCCAAACCCCCCTGAAACACTCGAGACCCGGGTTAGAGGTCATTCAGTTCATTCACTGACTGGAAATTTGTTGGAGGAATGAAAAAAATAACCATGAATCTTATTTCTTCCTTTAAATATACGGACTAACTGGACCCCAGAGTGAACTCGGAAAAATTATAACTCTTCCACATATCATTGATGAATCAGGCCATCCTGGACTGGTACTTTCCCGGCCTTGAATCAGTTCTGTGTTGCCTCGCTGATGGGTTCATAATGTTCCGTGATGATCCGCGATTGTCTAGCAATGTCCTGGCCACCAAGAAAGTCAGGTAAATCAGATTCACTATGGCATCATCCGGGATGATCCAGGACTATTTTGCAATCCTTGATGGAAAGGTCCATATTTTGTTCATGGCGGTCCAGGACAGTCCTGAGCTCATCGAGGAATATCCTCAGTGGCCGAGGTTCCTGTGTTGGCAACGTGTTAAGTGGAAAATCGGTCTGTAATTTTGACATGCTGGTTCGGGGTCATTGGATGTTATGAGTTGTTGGTCAGCATGGTATGGGCCGGGTGATCCATTGTTAGTCTGTGACAGTGCCCTGCATGTTGATCATCCTAGCTGGCAGTGTATTCAGCTGCAGTGCTGCTGTGTTCTACTAAAGGTCCATAGTTCATTCTTGGTGACAGTGTTTCAGTCTGGGGTGATGAGCGGTTGTCGATTCACGACATCTCCTGATTTTGGGTGTTCCTGGATAGTCCTTTCTAGGATCAAATTTCAGCGAAACTATAGTTTCACTGATAATGTGACAAAGGGATGGATTCCACATGCTGTATACTCCAGTGAACCATCAGTCCAGGTTGAGTGGATTGTTTTCACCTAATTCACTATTTCAATATACAAATTTTCCTCAAATTAACTAAAATTCGAACTCCGACCCCCCCCAGTTCCATTGAAAATAAACGTATGCCCCCCCCCCCCAATAACGTTGAAAATGAAAGTGTGACCCCCCCAGTTTTTACCCAACCCCCCCACCTGATAAATAATGACCGGCCCCTAAGTTGTGTGTAGCTCTATGAGTTTCCGTTGATCTGGAATTACTCTTCTGCGCATTTCGGCAATCTTATTTTCTGTCCGAAATACGGTTACTGCTTTTTCGTCTTTTCCCCCCAAAATAGTAACCTATTTTCTTCAAATAATGGAGCTATGTCGAAATTCCTGGAATATTCCGAAAATAGAGCTTATATTCTTTTTCTAACTTGTTTACACTGTATTTCGCTGGTATTATTGCGATGCTAAAGGGTATCGTTCTATAACTTGGGATACTTCACCTAGAAGTCGAACGGCAATTTTCCACCGAATTTCAGATTCTATCGCGAAAATTGTAAAAGTTGGCAATCTACTTATGTTAAAATTGGCTCTGTTATTTAATTTCTGGGTCTACACACAATTTCGTGCATTTACTCGGTTTTTGTAAAGGTGCAGCTTTTCGAAACCAGCATGTTTGTGTGAAATACACCCCAATGTGTCTTCTGCTCCAAAATTACAATAATATTTCGAATTCTGATCGATGTAATCATGACCAAATCCTCGAAAATGCTCAGATTCTCGAGATCCCGTTTTGGGCTCAGAAATTAAACATGGGGTTGATTGCCAACTTCTTTTTTGCGATAGAAGTATGAAATTTAGCAGAGCATTGCGGTTTGACTCCCAGGTGAAGAATGCCAAGTTAAAGAACGATACCATTTAGCATCGCAAAAATATCAGCAAAAAACAGTGTAAATAAGTTTGAAAAATCAGAGTATAGGTAATGCTGCATTCTAATGAGAGTTACATGTATATTAGAAAACATAGTTATATGGTGATTTCAGCGGTGACTTTGAATTCGATCCCTATGACTTTGAAAGGTGAAAACGGTCATTCAAAATTAATATAACATCTATTGTGGAACTTTGGCAGCCATCTTTCCAAAATCTGCTCAGTTTATATTTAAAAAAAAAAAAATTATGCACTGGGTGGAGATTTAAATTTTCCCGATGGGTCGGTCATTTTTCTCTCTCTACAAAATCAACTTTGAGTCATCTCAACATTAAAAGATCAATGCGCCATTTATTTGAAGGAAAAAAGTCCGTTTCGGACTTTGCCGGCTGAACATTGTAGGCTACATATGTCACTTCGGTATATTACTCTCCAGCCCGAGGGCTAATTTATTTCTGAGAAATATACATTTTTCACATACGATGAATTTCACAATATGCATTGCTGACATGTATGGCCTATGATGTGCAGAGAGAGAGAGAGAGAGAGAGAGAGAGAGAGAGAGAGAGAGAGAGAGAGAGGATTAACCAGGCCAGAAACCAGCGTCCCTATAGACTATATATATTTTCGGAGGAGAGTGCCATGAAGCACCCTTGAGGGCAGATGGTAAATGACAGGCGATATCATCAGGTATGGGGTCCTTGCCTTACCTGGTGGGCGTGGTGGTGCCATAAGCTGGACTGGGGATGCAGGTATTATCAATACAGGGGGATTGTTACCCTTTTGCTTCCAGGAGGGTAGATGGCACATGTAGACATCATGTAGACAGACATCATGCAGGATTGCTCTGAGAGACACAGAGAGCTTAATGCCAGCTTCCGGACATGAGACGGTGTACCAGATACTTGACATTTTGAAACAAAAAATCGATGGAAGCCTGAACGGTCATGTATCTTCTCAGTGAAATTTGTTGAAAACAGAGAGAAAGCACAATGCCGTCAGGTCAGCGCTTACGTCATGGGTTCTCAATTGCACATATCATAAGATGAAAATTACATGCACACATGGATATATGGAATACTACAACAAATGCTTTGTTTTTTATTCATGATGATAACATAACGGCAAAACGGATCACGGAGAATAACGATTTGCCCCCGAGATTTTATGAATTAATGTGTTTTTTTTTACAGTTTCTGGATTACGCTGGATTTCTGGACATAACTTGTACTATGAATCTGTGTACGCAATTTACATATTATTCCGCGTAGCAAACAATTGGAACTGATTTTCGAAACACTGAACTGCCAGCCATACTTGTGCCCGGTGGTACATGTATAGATATTAATAGGTGGAAGACAGTCAGACACCGGAGACGTGTGCGAGTCCATGTAGCCTACAATATGGGCAGCTCGTGTTCTGTACACTCAGGCAAAGAGGTGCGCGTCAAGCCTCAGTACCAACAGTCTTGGTACAGGTCGGATCCGCCGATCCAAGACGCCTCGATCGAAACCAATCAGCCACGACCTTCCAGCTACGATACCAGCAGCGCCTTTTCCAACCTGGTGCGGATCCAGTCGGCCGTCCTGTTCCCTGATGCCAAGGACACGTCTGGGTCAAAGTGGACGCGGACTCAGACCCATGGGGAGGGGTCAGGAGAAGACGTGACGCCCGTGGAGACAGCAGCTGGTGGTGCCGTGGACGGGATCCAGGACTCGACCCCGGGAGTCATCGTGGTTCCGGCCAGGAAACTGTCGGCCGTCAGTGAGCTCTCCTACTGACCTTCGGGCTCAAACGGGAAAGATGACAATTAAACCTTTTACCGGACATATTTCTGACGTTATTTTGTACATGTAAGTTGATGAACTGCTGGGGATTTCTACAGGATATATTATGAAGCGTTCAAAATATTTTTCGTATTAGATGGGCATGACATATAAGACAACAATATTATTGTACTCCGTATATATATCCAAATGTAGGCCCTAACTATTTTTTTTATAGGTGTGAGCGATTATTAACATATCGATATGAAGAATAAGAATGATCAAAACGAATTCTTAGGAAGCTAGGTTTTTTTAAATTCTAAGTATATTTTTCAGAATATTTTGTTTTACATCGTTATATCAAAGACCGTCACCGGTGACGGTCTTTGGTTATATCAAAGACCGTCACCGTCTTTGGTTATATGTATTAACACATAGGCATTAACATAAGTACTCAATGATGAATGAAATTCTTGCTGCAAGTCATATATTTTGTGAAAACTTTACATATACAGTGTCCTTGCATCATTACTTCATGGCTGAACTAAAGGGTATACATATTGTATGCATGTTGTTGAATATATCAATTATACATTTTGATTGAATTAAGTTGAATTTGTAGACAAGTATATGGGGCCGATCTCATCTTTAAACTCCATGGAATATTTGTCCGTTTCCATATTTATGCCCAAGTCACGTGGTACTAGGCATTACATCTTTACACAAACAGGTACGTGTACGTGTACAGGTACGTGTAGGTCAGCTATCGTACGTCTTTAATCAACAACTGCCATTATCACTCCAGTGATAATTCTTTGGGATACTGATACCGTCTTCTCCCCCGTCCCTCTTATCAACCTGTCACGAAGGTATTGTTGGACGAGGCCTATAGAAGCGAACTGACGCATATATGCATTAATACCTGACTCTCAGTATTGTCACGTCAGGTACATGTGTGATCTATATAGGGACACGAGACAATGCTCTCGGTCATCTTAGTGTGAACCGCGTGATGTCCTGCGGCTACATCTAAGCAGTACAGGAATAGCACCAACAAGGGTTAAGCAGCAATGATATTGACAGAAAGTCTGTGCAAATTGACTTCATTACCGCATGTGACATAATACATTTCATATTACCACAATCCATGAAGATAATATTCAGTCTGGTAAATTAGGTCCAAGTCTCATTAATGGAGGGGTAAATATAACCAGAAACCGATATGGGTTTCTGATAAAACCCATTTACCACATAGATTGTCATTTATATCAAAATACACACAAGATGGAGACAGCTAGTAGGACGTTTTCTTTTTAATTGAGGCAAAAATTTAAGTTTTTGTACACGTAAGATATGCAGAAGCTGCAGGATTGCTCCTCATCCGGTCCATTGACAGGGTGTGTGAAATGATCAAGAAGTCAAAACGATCAACGACCATGTATAGTGTGACTCCTACAACGACAAATAAAAACTGGTTGAGAGTATAGTGGAGTTATCTCGTGGAGGGAGGTCAGGTGTGGTACGGAACAATTACCTTCCTCTCAACTCAGAATGCCAATCATCGTCAAGGGAAGGAGGGAGCTGGAACCTTGAGGAATCGAACCGACATACACGTGCATGTACTCAAGCTGAATATATTCCCGAATTGCCTATAGGGGCTATCGTGGGAATCGGATGACCAGTAATCATGGATCAACCGCCCATATCGTTCACCAGGTTGAAGAGCCACTTTTGAGGCTAGCCGCAGGGGGTAAAAGCCAATGCATTTCAAGGCAGTAATATGTGGCCAGGAAAGCAGGGACAATGCTGTTTCAGGGACAATACGGTTTTTGGTTGACGGCAAAATTTTTTTTATTTTACGGTACATGTATATTAAAATTTGATGGTTGGTAGAAAATTCAACATGTACTTTTTACATCAGGTCTGTCTCACCAAGTTGTATTTTCTGGATTCTGTGATAAAGTTTGAGAATTTGATGCTGCAAGTAAGACTCCAATGGAGTAGGATTCATGGCCTTTTTGGTTCCATAAACAGTCGAGGAGGCGAGGACAAACTGGAGACAAGTGCACTCTTTTGTTCGGCCTAAGTGCCAATTATCTATCTTGCCCTCAAAATCATCTATTCCTGATGAAATTTCTGACTTTCAGAATCATTCAGGGAGGGAGGGAGAGGTGATTTTCAGTGTCACACTTGTGGGCATAATATTATGGGGAGGGGGCAGGTGACTTGCTGAGGAAACCTAGAAACTAAGGGAAGTGATGCAATACCTGGTAACTCCAGCATTGGGCAGGATATCGTGTGTCATGAGATATAATTGTGCAGGAAATGGTAGTAGTTCTAATGAAAGGCAGGGAGCATGAAGGTACCAGGAAGGAAATAGGTGTACTTTGATCAGAAATACATGTATTTCTGCTTTGAGTGAGTCAATGTTAGATTCGTAAATCAGTGATGCACGTGTATAATACCTTTGAAAAGGAACCATGTCAAGCAACAATCTCTGAATGGTCCATGTACTCTATAAACAGAAAAGTACACACCTCTGAGAAAAGGTTTACTCAAAACACAAAAGAATATAAAACAATAACATATTCTTCAGCAGATGACCAGTCACTACATTCACACTTACATACATGAGTATTTAATACCTATGTGACAGTCATACTCCTTCTAAACTATGCTGTAGAAAACTGGTAAAGCTCATAGCATATCAACGAATATGTAGTCATATTGCAAGTATTACTATATTTAATAATATTTCAGTATCAAGTAGTCGATGGAGCACGAGTACACGTGGGCATGGGTCATACACGAGTTTTATTCTCGAGGCGATAGCCGAGAGGATTACCAAGTGTGTGAGCCATACCCATGGGTGCGAGTGGTCTATCTGACTTGTACCATGGGTTCACTCAAGCGTGATCCTATATTCCACGGCAGACAGTGGTGTACCAGTATGTTGAATAGACCACAATCTGGCCTATTGTTAAAGGTGTTTAGTTACCTGTGGTACAAACATGTATAATGGATACAGGATTCGTGCATGACTGCAAGAATTTATGTCCAGGTTTTTTAATGGATAATTCAGCTCAAAAGTATGTTTTCTAGGAGTACATTGAGTCAAAATACATTGTGGAGTACAGTTGCAAATTTGCGACCAGTTTTCCCTATCTGCTAACATCAAGGGAACAAGACTCGAAGTTATTCTAACTTATATTGTGTATTTCATATTGTTAATTAATATGGCAGAAATATAATTGATTTCTTGTCATCTTATTGGATGAAACATGACAGTTGATGATCACTCAGATGTTAATTGTTTCTTTTGTGTACTCCTATAATTAAACAAAATGTATTCATCAAACTCAGATATGAACAAATGCCCTAATGAAGAATAAAAGTTGCTGTCAAACCAGATAATTTATAAGGTCAATGTTACTTCGTAGCAAGTGGCGATAACCCAATTATTGTACATCATGTAACAAAATATGATACAATTTCAACAACCGTACAATTTCAGAATCAGCATTATAGGGGTGAACAGTCAGAGAATAGCACCATATAATCATCATACCGTTTGTTGCATAGGCACCGGTATTCACTCCATCATTGAAATCATTGGAAAATGATCTAAAATCACAATTTTTGCAGATAACATCACACATTAATCAGTCTTTGTCAGCAACTAACATTAAAACATAAACAAACAACCAGCTAGTACTGCTGTCATTGCTTCAGTCCAACCATATTAGCACTGAGTTCCCACAGTCGTGTGGCACTGGCATCATCGCGAGCCAACGGCAGAACATCCTTCACACGACAGTCACTGGAATACGACACAACATGGATCAGCTGCAGAACAACATCAAGAAATATTCTTGTTACACTTCATATACCGGTATATTCAACTGATCATGTACGTTTTCATCGAAAAGAAGAAAGCATCTGATATAAAAGATAATTTTCATCGAGCAAAGGATGGTTGAACATCTCTCGCTAATCACAATACGACATCTAGAATCATGCTGAGTGCCCAAGCATCCTGTGATCTAATGGTCTGAGGTGCCCAAGCATACATGTACCTGAAGTATTTTCCAGAATGCTGCTCTAGCCCCTCATATACTGCACAGTGTATGGAGGTCTGGGCACCCTGCCACGGGGTCTTGAAGAAAAACCAGACAATCGGCACAGACAACCATCGCTTCCAGCGTGGCTTGCCGACGTTTAGGTGACGCAACAGCTCAGTCTGCACGACCCCCGGATGTACGGAGAACGTTGATGTTGTTGTTCCTAGATTTAAGGCGAAAGTTTGACATCAGATATCTTGTAAACTCACAGACTATCATCTACCTGTTACTAGGATTAGAGAATGGAATATGCGAAACTATTGATAATTTTACAGGATTTTTTGTCGGCAAGCTGGCAAACCTTGAAGCCGTTTGTGGAGCTCATGCGTGAAGAGAACATTAGCGAGTTTACTTTGCGAGTAGCCTTCCATCGGTTGGTAATCACTCGTCATGTTGATGTCGTCCCAGTGGATTTTACCTTCTAGTAGAATAAAATGAGTTATAGTACTGCAAATATCACAAAACATCAAGCCAACACGTTTTCTTGGGGAATAAATCTGACAAAAAAACATACCCCCTCATCACCCCTATTTACACATTTTTATGACTTATACAATATACGATTTGGACATACTCTGGTATAGAAGTGAAGAAACGTTGATGATACGAGCATGAGGTGTGTTGTTAATTCGCTCCAGCAACAGATTTGTCAGCAAAAAGTGACTCAAGTGGTTGACTGCGAACTGTAAGTCATACTTGTCTTCCGACTGCCACTGGGGACAAGCCATGATCCCTGGAACATGTGGGCCGAGAAAAAATATACATTCATTGAGCATGACGATATAAACTTGTACAATAAGCATGTACCGGTAAATCTGATCACCACAATATGGATGAGAAAGGCATTATATGCAGTCCCATTCAGATTTGAACACACTAGTTTCATTAATATTGAATGCCTCATTGCTTTAATCAGGTACATACATGTATACGAGTACATGTATTGCAAATCAGTCAGTTGCAAATACTACTGGTACACCTGTTCTGGTACCTGCATTGTTGACTAGGATGTCAACTCGTTTCTCGGATTTCAGCACATTATCACAGAACCTGCGTACAGATGACAGAGACGCCAGATCAACGACATGGACCAGGACATTGTCGTTTCCTGTCTCCCGCCGAATGTTGGCTGCCACTCGCTCCGCCTTTGTCAGGTCACGACAGGCGAGAATCACTCGGGCACCTAGTGGGAAATAAGACAAGGATAGGACCCCGTTCCCATATCAAAGATCCTGTGATATACTGCAAATCTGACACCATTGTCTCCGTACCTCTCGTGGCAAGATCTCTCGCAGTCTCCCGGCCGATCCCGCAGTTAGCGCCTGTGATGATAGCAGTCTTACCATGAAGGTTTACATGACTATGACACACACCTCCGCCAAAGTACCTCTTCAGAGCGTAAACTCCAGCACCTACAATGACAATCCACATACAATGGAATGTGTAAATTAAATGTGCACAGTGACATCAATATTAGTCGGTACAACCTATTAAATTTTAACACAAAATGCTATAATAATACACGATATTGTGCCTCGTGTATGAGCCATCCATCCTAAATTCGCCATATTCCAAAATTGGTCCTACGGTATCAATTTTTCACCCAGTTCTATCATCAATCGAGACTCTGATATCCAATCTTTGTGCCAAGAGTTTGCTTTCCACAAAACAAGCTTCTTAGCTCTGATAGCATTGAGTTGGCAAATTTTGGGATGTGGTAATTTTAGGACGGATGGCTTGTTTATCTACTAAATGTTGGCGTGTCCACTATCTATGAATTTCGGTATCGCTCCTGTTTTCGAGTTGAAAGTCTGAATGTCAATAGGAAATTGACTTGCAGGTGAGGTGAAATGTAATGTTGAACTAAAACTTGTCAGAAATGTTGAGTGAGGGCCAGAACTTCTGACACATGACATGACGATGATTGGTGGTTCACGAGTAGACAATTAACTCTACGGTTAGGTTACTGCAAATAAATGGTTACAAAATCTGCAATTGATTACTTAATCGTAAAATTATTTTTATCAATTTAAGCTTGACAGCAGTTTCTAATCCTATGTGTTCACTAGTCTTTGTCGCACCCTCAGGAGCTGGAGTCTTAATTTTTGGCATTGGTACTTGTATAAATCATTTACGGTTCGGTTTGGGCAACGAGTAATCGATTTACTTTTTTCTAATCGTGGGATCATGATGGTCGTTCTCATGAAATAGGTCCTGCTACATTATGACGAGGCTTATTCAGTGAAAACAATAACGCCATTTTAATGTTTCCAGTCAACTTTTATATATAGTTGAAGAATCCTGGAGGGAGGTGGGGGTGGTCGAAGCACACACTAAATCATAACGTCCAAAATAAGCGGGACTTATATCTCGATATGGCACCCATGAGGATGACATTGTCTCTTGAATTGACACATGTTATGATTGCCATCATCGACATGAATCATTCATTGACACACCAAAATCATAACGTCCGAAATAAATGGGACCTAGATATAGGCCGGCAGCCCAGATAGGCTACCATGCACCCCTCCCACAACAAAATGTCAGTGGATTTTCATTAAGCCCTGGGATGTCCTCGATTTTATATTGAGTGGTAACAATAAAATAACTCATTCCCACTATTGGTTATTGAGCTATTTCTAACATCACCCAAAATATCCAAATTTTTCGTAAAATCGGTCTCCGCAAAACACCAAAAATTCTGTATTTTCCCAAAGTCACTATTTTCATCAGTTCTAACATAACTCCTTCTGTAATATACCATATTGAAGGTAATTATATATAAAATATGAATAATAAGAATGATTTGTGACATTTTTTTCCTTCTGGGAATAACATTGCATTGAACAGGGTGCCTGTATCCTGGCTTAATTTCTGGTTCCGTGAAACACCAAAAATTCTGTATTTTCCCCCAAGTCACTATGTTCATCAGTTCTAACACAACTCCTACTGTAATATACCATATTGAAGGTAATTATATGTAGAATAAGAATCATCAGAATGATTTGCGACATTTCTTTCATTTTGGGAATAACAATGCACAGGGGCGCCGGAACCACGGGGGCAGCGAGGGCAGCTGCCCTCGTCGCCTTTTTGTTGCGGGGGCAGCACGGGGAAAGAAATGTGCCCTATCGTGAGTCAGATTATCTGATATTGTAATAAATGGCTTTGGATCAGCAAGTTCTTTACAATGAATGCTGGGCTGATCGGTAACTTTAGTCTAAATGAGGACAATTTCACAGTACCCAGTTAACCCGCAGATATATAGTTTTTAGGTTACCAAACCTATGGTCCCATAATTTATTGACATGGCGTTGCATCCATCTTCTTTCTGTGTCGTCATCAACATTTTCACATTAAAGTTTACTGTCAAATCTTCATGGATGGATGTATGTCACTTCCACATTTGGTCAAAAATGTCCTTTGATGGTCGTTTTCTCAAAATCTGGTAATTTTTTTCTAAATTCGTACAAGCATGAGCCTTCAAGTCAAATTTATACAGATGTAATGCCTTGAATCGCTCGAAACGCTCCGAAATGTAGGCCCAAAAGGCCAAAAATGCAGGAAATTTGCTTCATGAAAGTTTTTTTTTATATCTATTCATTATCGTCTTTCTAATTTTACGAAGCCATGTATGACATTTTGAACTGCTTATATATGAAGATGGATGCCTTGAATTGCTCGAAATGCTCAGAATGCAGGCTCAAATGGCCCAAAGCGTAAACTTGTTCCCTGGAGACGAGACGCTTTTATATTCAACTTGATGGCGTATTATGAGCGTATGGTGAATAATATATGGACCATCTTTTGGGGACCTTGAACTCGACCTTATGTGACCTTGAATGGTAATCGTCGATGTGGCAACTGACCTGACACGTGTAAATTGGCCGCTGCAGACGAAACTTATATGGATAGAGATGAGATTATGAACATATAGGCAGTCTGATATGTGATTGTTTGGTCACCTTGAATTTGATCTGCAATGAACTTGCTAGGTCAATGCATCGATTTTAGTAAATACGTTTTATTAGACAGTTAAATAGAGAAGTAGTCTAGGAGAAAAGCAAGGCCTGATAAGGTAGCATACTAAAAATTTGAATAATGAGCAATGTTTCACGTATATGCGAGCTCCATCGTCCGTTCATAATTCAGCTGGTGTTCACTCTCCAAAATAAACATGTCTATGAACACTTCCATGGGATGATGGCTGCCACATAGGCCTACCATTTTTGAATTTCTTTTATAATTTACGATTTATTATTATGCAAACTATGCCCTTCTGATGAAAGCTGCCCCGCCCTTCAAACTTGCTTCCGGCGCCCCTCACAATGCATTGAACAGGGTCTACTCAAACTCTATAAACATAGTTAAGTTGATCCTTCGTTCATATTCACACACGCTTTTAGATATTTTTCACAACAGATTTTATTGTAATCAGATTTTATTCTACTGAGTATTGAATCTCTGAATATTCTCAGTTGCTCAAGCGTGCGTGGTAGAGGGTCAGATTTCATGTATTCTAAAGAAAAATGAAGGTGGTGGTGGATATCAGGTGGCACCCATGCAACTCCATCCGACGGAGCAGCAGCAGGGACCTTGGGCCGGGTCCGGATTTCACCCATGGTGGCCGACAGGTGAGCACCGAAGCTCGAACCTACTGACACCGTACCTGAGTCTTTCTAGATATCGTCCATGAGGCACTGTGTGAAGCGCCATGGACCATAGAACCAGGTGAGATTCTGCCTCGAACCGGTAGACCCCATGTCCGAGGCAACCCTAGGCGGGATATAACTGTAGGTAGATATGGGCCCTGTCTCACCGCACTCACCACAGGCTCGCTATTGTGGGCTGAAGCGCAATGGGAGGTCAGGGCTTCCAGACTCAAAAAATTTTATCGCTTGGGGCCACTTATATATAAGCACTGCGAGCAGACGAAAGTTCGAATCCAGGGGTAGATATAGGCCCTCACATAGTGGTTCAAGTGATCGGCGATAGGATACCACCGATCTTGACTGAGCGCAGAGTGAGGATGGCCTGGACGAGATACCAGTGGGTTGCTGCCCTCCTGTGGCGCTCAAAACTGTTTGGCTTGTCCATAAGGCGTCCCAGGAGAACTCCTTTTGGGCGCCTGAGTCTGGGGGGTTTTCGGATCCGATCTGGTTGGGGTGGGAGTGCCATCCATACAGCCACGCGACGGGGCCATCGCCTCGCCGTGACTTTCCCTCGTCCGGACTGGGGAGCTAGGGCTCCGAAGTTGGAGGTCAATGACCTCATCTCCTTACAGTGCATCCGCTTCTATATGTTGGGGGGTAAGCATTAGCATGAGCGTGACAAAGCCGGTCATGCCAACTCGCGGTTTGGTCCTCAGCAGCCGGACCAGACTCTGCAGCTGCAGAGCTACGAAGAATTCTATGTTGATGTCTCATCCGAACAGCTGCAGCCATCTGGACGACCATTCAGTCGAGTTCCCCCATCCAACTGAAGAGATGCAAGCATTTCCTCAGTCGGATGTAGTTCGAACTCTTCAGCTACATATCCCTAGTTGACTACTTCCACTAAATCTTTCACGTCTGGAAGACTAGCATGATCGAGCAGTTGTTGGGCATCAGTGTGGTCTGGCCTGCTGCTCACGCCACATTCACGGCATCAGTGCCGGAGTCTTCTCGAGTAGGGTCAACTACGAATGCAGCCGGCTGGCCGCGGTTTGAAACTCCCGAGTGCGAGAGATCACGCTAAAGGGACTCATCCCCAGATGTAACCTCTTGGTCACGATCCAGGGCAACTTTCTGCCCTGACTCCCTCCCGTCAGAATGCTCTGACATATTCAATCACTCTAATGTAGAACACAAGGAGTCAAGATCCGTAGATTTTTTGGCCACAAAAAATTATCTCTACTTGTACATTGTCATCTCCCCCTGGTGACTCCTATCATTCCATGTATACGGGTCGCCAAAAATTTGCATGCCATCCCGGGGATCCCACAATTACAATTAATAATTGAATCAAGTCATTAGCATATATCATGTATATAGCTGCCGCACCTGTGGTCGATGAGAAGAAATATTAACTACAGCAGGATAAAGATCGTATGCATGCAGATTGACAGTAGCTGTCCACTTGTGGATGTAACAAATATAAATAAGTCGAAAGCAACAATAAATAAATTATCATCATTTTGACTTTGTCTTAGGTCACAGCATTCTGCCGTCATGTACACAATCTTCCATAACTTTCTTCCGAGAGCGAAAATCTCCTGATTCTCAAACCCTCCATTGCACCAGGGAGGAAATGTATTCCATAAACTTATCTCAATTGTGACATAAATCGAGAAATAACATAATTTTCTATGGAGTTGTACATTGTCATCTCCCCCTGGTGACTCCTATCATTCCATGTATACGGGTCGCCAAAAATTTGCATGCCATCCCGGGGATCCCACAATTACAATTAATAATTGAATCAAGTCATTAGCATATATCATGTATATAGCTGCCGCACCTGTGGTCGATGAGAAGAAATATTAACTACAGCAGGATAAAGATCGTATGCATGCAGATTGACAGTAGCTGTCCACTTGTGGATGTAACAAATATAAATAAGTCGAAAGCAACAATAAATAAATTATCATCATTTTGACTTTGTCTTAGGTCACAGCATTCTGCCGTCATGTACACAATCTTCCATAACTTTCTTCCGAGAGCGAAAATCTCCTGATTCTCAAACCCTCCATTGCACCAGGGAGGAAATGTATTCCATAAACTTATCTCAATTGTGACATAAATCGAGAAATAACATAATTTTCTATGGAGTTGCCGCATACTTGTGGCTTAAATAATCCAACCATAACTAATAACCCCCCAGACTCAGGCGCCCAAAAGGAGTTCTCCTGGGACGCCTTATGGACAAGCCAAACAGTTTTGAGCGCCACAGGAGGGCAGCAACCCACTGGTATCTCGTCCAGGCCATCCTCACTCTGCGCTCAGTCAAGATCGGTGGTATCCTATCGCCGATCACTTGAACCACTATGTGAGGGCATATAACTACCCCTGGATTCGAACATTCGTCTGCTGGCAGTGCTTATATATAAGTGGCCCCAAGCGATAACATTTTTTGAGTCTGGAAGCCCTGACCTCCCATTGCGCTTCAGCCCACAATAGCGAGCCTGTGGTGAGTGCGGTGAGACAGGGCCCATATCTACCTACAGTTATATCCCGCCTAGGGTTGCCTCGGACATGGGGTCTACCGGTTCGAGGCAGAATCTCACCTGGTTCTATGGTCCATGGCGCTTCACACAGTGCCTCATGGACGATATCTAGAAAGACTCAGGTACGGTGTCAGTAGGTTCGAGCTTCGGTGCTCACCTGTCGGCCACCATGGGTGAAATCCGGACCCGGCCCAAGGTCCCTGCTGCTGCTCCGTCGGATGGAGTTGCATGGGTGCCACCTGATATCCACCACCACCTTCATTTTTCTTTAGAATACATGAAATCTGACCCTCTACCACGCACGCTTGAGCAACTGAGAATATTCAGAGATTCAATACTCAGTAGAATAAAATCTGATTACAATAAAATCTGTTGTGAAAAATATCTAAAAGCGTGTGTGAATATGAACGAAGGATCAACTTAACTATGTTTATAGAGTTTGAGTAGACCCTGTTCAATGCATTGTGAGGGGCGCCGGAAGCAAGTTTGAAGGGCGGGGCAGCTTTCATCAGAAGGGCATAGTTTGCATAATAATAAATCGTAAATTATAAAAGAAATTCAAAAATGGTAGGCCTATGTGGCAGCCATCATCCCATGGAAGTGTTCATAGACATGTTTATTTTGGAGAGTGAACACCAGCTGAATTATGAACGGACGATGGAGCTCGCATATACGTGAAACATTGCTCATTATTCAAATTTTTAGTATGCTACCTTATCAGGCCTTGCTTTTCTCCTAGACTACTTCTCTATTTAACTGTCTAATAAAACGTATTTACTAAAATCGATGCATTGACCTAGCAAGTTCATTGCAGATCAAATTCAAGGTGACCAAACAATCACATATCAGACTGCCTATATGTTCATAATCTCATCTCTATCCATATAAGTTTCGTCTGCAGCGGCCAATTTACACGTGTCAGGTCAGTTGCCACATCGACGATTACCATTCAAGGTCACATAAGGTCGAGTTCAAGGTCCCCAAAAGATGGTCCATATATTATTCACCATACGCTCATAATACGCCATCAAGTTGAATATAAAAGCGTCTCGTCTCCAGGGAACAAGTTTACGCTTTGGGCCATTTGAGCCTGCATTCTGAGCATTTCGAGCAATTCAAGGCATCCATCTTCATATATAAGCAGTTCAAAATGTCATACATGGCTTCGTAAAATTAGAAAGACGATAATGAATAGATATAAAAAAAAACTTTCATGAAGCAAATTTCCTGCATTTTTGGCCTTTTGGGCCTACATTTCGGAGTGTTTCGAGTCATTCAAGGCATTACATCTGTATAAATTTGACTTGAAGGCTCATGCTTGTACGAATTTAGAAAAAAAATTACCAGATTTTGAGGAAACGACCATCAAAGGACATTTTTGACCAAATGTGGAAGTGACATACATCCATCCATGAAGATTTGACAGTAAACTTTAATGTGAAAATGTTGATGACGACACAGAAAGAAGATGGATGCAACGCCATGTCAATAAATTATGGGACCATAGGTTTGGTAACCTAAAAACTATATATCTGCGGATTAACTGGGTAGTGTGAAATTGTCCTCATTTAGACTAAAGTTACCGATCAGCCCAGCATTCATTGTAAAGAACTTGCTGATCCAAAGCCATTTATTACAATATCAGATAATCTGACTCACGATAGGGCACATTTCTTACCCCGTGCTGCCCCCGCAACAAAAAGGCGACGAGGGCAGCTGCCCTCGCTGCCCCCGTGGTTCCGGCGCCCCTGTGCATTGTTATTCCCAAAATGAAAGAAATGTCACAAATCATTCTGATGATTCTTATTCTACATATAATTACCTTCAATATGGTATATTACAGTAGGAGTTGTGTTAGAACTGATGAACATAGTGACTTGGGGGAAAATACAGAATTTTTGGTGTTTCACGGAACCAGAAATTAAGCCAGGATACAGGCACCCTGTTCAATGCAATGTTATTCCCAAAAGGAAAAAAATGTCACAAATCATTCTTATTATTCATATTTTATATATAATTACCTTCAATATGGTATATTACAGAAGGAGTTATGTTAGAACTGATGAAAATAGTGACTTTGGGAAAATACAGAATTTTTGGTGTTTTGCGGAGACCGATTTTACGAAAAATTTGGATATTTTGGGTGATGTTAGAAATAGCTCAATAACCAATAGTGGGAATGAGTTATTTTATTGTTACCACTCAATATAAAATCGAGGACATCCCAGGGCTTAATGAAAATCCACTGACATTTTGTTGTGGGAGGGGTGCATGGTAGCCTATCTGGGCTGCCGGCCTAATAGTACTAGATATCACGATATGCAACCGCCCCCCCCCCCCCCCCCCGATGATCATGATGATGACATTGACTCAGTTGACACATGTCATGATCGCCATGATGGACCCCGTACACAATCATCATCAGATCATGGTATGAATCATTCAGTACTGCTGATTGAATGCGTTATGATTAGATCTACAGTAGATCTATCATGAATGATTTTGATTGTCTTCTCGACTTGTCATTTCAAGGTCGAGTAGAAGTGATATCGCTGTGAAAATAGTAACCTGAAAGTAAAACTGACGTTACAAGCACTGGAGTTCGGAGTTTTCGGACCATATCACAGATGTCGGAAAAAATTGCCTCGATTATTAGTCCATCCATCATTCAAGTCTAATATCAGCACTGACACCTGGTGATTGGTATTAATAATCTTTCACTATAGATGTCGCTATTTCAACCGTTTTACCTATTGTTATTCATCCGCCTATTCACCCATAGTAATCAATTCGGCATCTGGAAAAATAACATTTTTCTGAAATGTGTGAAGTGGGACTTTCATTTCAATTAAATTCAAATACAGTAGATTTATTTTAACATTTCGATTCAGAGCCCTACATGAAATATATACGGTGATAAACAAAAACCAGAGAGTGCAAAAACCGTAAATTGTGAAAAGAAGGTAACAGGAAGCATTCATTAAAGTACTAGTAAAGTGAAAATATGCTGTTTTGTTTTATGAAAGATCTAATTGATCTGAGCAAATTGGTCTTTACGGTATATCAATATCTCTATCCGTTCAAAAGTTACAGCCATTTGAAACTGCCATTCCGGCACTATACAGAAGCCACTTGAAAAGTTCTAGCAGCTCATTTATATGCAAATTAGATGCTAATGAGAATTCATGACGTGACGAAGGGAACAAATTTTAATTAGGATATTTCAAGCCATGATATAATGATTCTTATTGAAGGTTCTGACGATCTGACTAGTGCATATTATTATGTACCATACATAGTCAATATCCACACAAACTGTACTGTTGCTATGGTTACCAGTCGTTCCCTATAGCCGTAGTTACCCATGGTTGCCATGGCCATTAACTGCCAAGTCATTCTATCCACAGACTTTCTGTCGATTATTTATGAAATAAATTATTATAGAGCTCAAGTTGGCACCATTTTTATGTGTGCATACCCTGTTCTAAGTGGGTTTCTGGCCCTAGCAACCATGGTTGCTATGGGCCATACCAGGTCACTGGTTACCTTGACAACAACAGAAAAAGTGAAAATACTGATTATTCATATTAAAATCTGTATAGAATAAGTTTTGATGAATAATCATAACATTAAATGAATGAATAATACATATCAAAGTACCTAATTAAAACAACTTCCCCCGATGACGTCATGAATATCTCATTTGCATACTAATTAGCTAAAATGTTTTGAAAAAGCAAATTTGCCGATTTCAGTCTTTAAAGTGCTGTAACTTTTGAACGGAGTGTGATATTTACATTCCGTAAAAACCATTTTGCTCAGATCAATGAGATCTTTCATATAAGTGCACATCATATTTTCACTATACTAGTAGGTACTTTAATGTGACCCCGTAGTAGGCCTATACACAACGTTCTGACGCCCGCTACCTAGGGCGCCGCAAGCGACCCGCACTGCGGCACGGTCACGGCGGGCGCCGTAGTTACTTAACTACAAACAGGTAACAGTCCGCCGAACACGTCCGGCCTCGATACATCACATACACATGTACACTAATAGGGTGTTCTAAAAAAAAGTACCCCGAAACTTCATGTCCATGTAGGTGTTCATTGTAGGGCCTAGGCCTACTCATTGATATCACCCCGGAGAAGGACAAATGGCATGAGAAACTGTAGAGTTCCTATATTGGAATATCCTGAAATATTTTAATTCACACTCCTGAAGAATTTGCCGCATCGCAATGGTAACTAACACAGATGTTTATGCAACTCATCTCACAATCTGAAGTGTAGCCTATATTTGGATTATCCATGAATATTACTTGAAAATCGATACAATATTGCACGGATCAGCTATTTTGGTGAGGGCACTGTTTCAAAACAAATTTATCAAAAGAATGGCTACCAGCATATAAGTGTCCGTGGACATGAAACGGAGGGCACCATGAGGTAATCTGAACTAGAGATTCAGAAGAAAAACGACCTGAATGAACGAGGACCTGTTATCTCCATGTATGGTTTAAAGTCATATTGTTATCCAATTTCACACTTATTATGATGAATCTTTCAACAGTGGAATGTTACGACAAACATGAACATATTTGCTATGCACAGGACAATAAAACACATAATTTAATATGTTTAAAGGTTACCGAACCTTTGGTCCGATAACCTATTGGCATGGCGTTGCGGTCGTTGTACGTTGTTTGTCTACATTTTTATCTTTAAAGTTTACAGTCGAATCTTTCTGAAAATTTGAACCAAAATACCTAAAAATATTTTGAGAGGGACGTATTTTTATTTTTTTGATTTTCGCAATTTTTTTCAAAATGGCGTCCATTTTTGACGAAAAATGGCCAATTTTGGACTTTGACGGTCGTTTTCTCAAAATTTGTTCAGTAATTTTTTTCTTTTTGATGCATAACACTCCTTATATATGCCACTGTGACGTGCATTAGTTTCGTTACCCTTGAGTCGCTCGAAGTGGGCCATTTTGGCCCAAACTCGGCCCAAATGGGACTTTCCCTTGTTAAATTCTCATATGCTTTATAATGGGATAATGGGATAAGTATGCTTAATATCTTACTTAATATTGAGATTAGATACTAGGAATCAATTGTGGACATATAGGAAAGGATATATGCTGAATATTCTCGTGACCTTGAATTTGACCTTTGACCTCATATTCAAGGTCACAGGACGAAATGGCTAATATCTCGCTTATTATCGACTTTACAGCTTAGGAATCAATTGTGAACATATAGGAAATGATATAATCTGAATATTGTCATGCCCTTGAATTTGATCTTTGACCCAATTTTCAAGGTCACAGGACAGAATGGCTAATATCTCCCTTATTATCGACTTTACAGCTTAGGAATCAATTATGAACATATAGGAAATTATATATACATATTATTCTCATGACCTTGAATTTGACGTTTGACCTAAGTTTCAAGGTCACAGGACGAAATGACTAATATCTCACTTATTATCAATTTTACAGCTTAGAAATCAATCGTGAGCATATAGAAAATGATATATGCTGAATATTGCCATAACCTTGATTTCAACGTTTGACCTCATTTTCAAGGTCAAAGGACAAAATGGCTAATATCTTGCTCCTGTATTGACTTTATGGCTTGGGAACCAATTACGGACATATAGAAAATGATATACACTGAATATTTGGATGATCTTGAAGTTGACCTTGAAATTATTTTCAAGGTGAGAGCACAAAATGGCTAATATCTCGCTTATTATCGACTTTACAGCTTAGGGATTAATTGTGAACACAGACAAAATGATATATGCTGAATATTCTCAAGATTTTGAACTTGACATTTTACCTGACATTGTTCATGTCTGAGTTGAGAGTAGTTTTGAAATCAGTTTGATAGTTAGTAAACAGTTATTTTCAGTTATGAAACTAGTTTCTAGCAAGGCCCAAACCCTTTACACCCGGCACAAACCTTTCTTGCAGGGCATAAACGTTTTGAGCCGGGTGCAAACCTTTCTAGCATGGCGCAAACCTTTTTAGCACGGCACAAACCCTTATAACAGGGCATGAACCTTTAAAACACGGCACAAACCTTTTTAACATGGCGCAAACCTTTATAACAGAGCACAAACCTTTTTAACACGGCACAAACGTTTATAGCAGGGCACAAACCATTTTTAACAACGGCACAAATCTTTTCAACATAACGCAAACCTTTATAACAGGGCACAAATCTTTTTAGCATGGCACAAACCTTTTATCAGGGCATAAACTATTTTAACAGGGAACAAAACTTTTTAGCAACGCACAAGCCTTTATATATCACGGCGCAAACCTTTATAACAGGGCACAAACCTTTTTAACATGGCGCAAACCTTTATAACAGAGCACAGACTTATTTGGCACGGCACAATCCTTTATAGCAGGGCAAACACCTTTATAACACGGCACAAACCTTTTCAATATGGCGCAAAACTTTATAACAAGGCACAAACCTTTTTAGCATGGCACAAGCCTTTATATCAGGGCATTAACTTTTATAACAGGGCACAAACCTTTTTAGCATGGCACAAACTTTTATATCATGGCGCAAACCTTTATAACATGGCACAAACCTTTTTAACATGGCGCAAACCTTTATAACAGAGCACGAACCTTTTTAACATGGCACAAACCTCCATAGCAGGGCATACACCCTTAAAACACGGCACAAACCTTTTCAACATGGCGCAAGCCTTTATAACAGGGTACAAACCTTTATAACAGGGCATAAACCTTTATAACGCGGCACAAACCTTTTTTGACATGGCGCAAACCTTTATAACAGGGCACATACCTTTTTAACATGGCGCAAACCTTTATAACAGGGCACAAACCTTTTTAGCAGGGCGCAAACCTTTTGAACATGGCACAAACCTTTATAACAGGGCACAAACCTTTTTAACACGGCACAAACCTTTTCAACATGCCACAAACCTTTATAGCAGGGTCAAATGACAATTAAGAGAATTCACACGTATATACATGTACGTGTAGGTAAAAGCCCAGTCCCACTGTTGCGAATCGGGGCTGCGAATTAATACGAACGAATATTCGTCGCACATCGCGCATCATCGTATTGGCTCTCAGTACGTCTTATCAATTCGTTGACACATTCGTATCACATCGGCATCGTTCGCACAGAAACGCAAATCAATCGCAGACCACTACGAATTTTTTGAACTGTTGAAAAAATTCGTATTGGTCCTGCGAACTGAATGCTCCTGTAATAATTCGCGCTTTGTCGTTGAACTTCGTGTCACTTCCTGTTCGTTTGTGTCTCATCGTTTTACATTCCTATCAGATCGCCGCGAATTCGCATTGGTTCGTGTTGCTTTACTGACAAGGGCGGATGATTGTTGCAGATTCATTATGTCTATATGCAACTAGTAAATGTATAAAATACTATATGTTACAATTGAGTGGCCATTGAAATTGTTATTTCCTGAATATACGTCCATTGGCATACACATTTTCCCCATCATATGCCCGGAGCCTAATTATAGGAATCTGCGGTTACCGTAGCTGATACAGTTTGAAAGGTGTACATATGTAGATTTTCCTGATATGACAGTTGTGGCTCTTCTCGTTCGTACTCAGAGTTTGCACCTTGTCAGAAGAGGAAGAGTTAAGCCCTCTGGTTTGGAGTGGAGTAGTTGCCGGATAGGGCGCTGCCTTCCTTCAGACTGTCCCGTTTCGATGCTTTTGGCATGTTTGATCTTGAGGGTCTAATTTGTACCACGAATTTCTACGATACTTATACTACCTTGGCCAATCGTACTATGACGTAATGATTCCCATTGATTCGTATCATTTCCTATTGGTTCGCACTAGTTCTCATGACGTTCGTTCCGTTTCATAGCGCATCCGTATTGATTCTCCATCATTACCTCACTGTTTCGTATTAGACTTTATTGTGTGCTATATGTTCGTGGTCATGTCTCACACTGATTATTAGTAATTTGCGCTTATCATCGTAATGCATCTCATTAGCTCTGTTTTGAGCTACAAAAATAACACCGTTCGCTTGCGATTTCAGCCTCACTGATTCGCATTAATTCGCCGGAATCATTCGCAACTGTGGGACTGCATGGGCTTTTATAAGTACTACTTTAACGGATCAAATTTCCGCAACTACAGCTGCTCCATTAGTCTAGCCCCAAAAGTGGATCTTTTCAACCTGGTGATCGATCAACCGCCCATATCGATCACCATGCAGGCTGAAGAGCCACTTACTTACTTGTTACTTGTCCGATAACTCCCGCCTGTCTTGTATAGGCGAACCGTACTGTGTGCTTATTGTTTCAGCGCTAACAAATTTTGTACCATACCCTTTAGCTGCAAACCGATTTAACCACCCCAGAGCATAACGCGTGTGTCCAGTGGCTTGGACACTTCTGGCATGATGTAGTGCAAAACACGGGTTTCTGCATGTGGCCTAGAGCTCAGCCATGTCATCTCCTCGGCTCGTTTACGTCAGGTCAAGGGTGATCTTCATCAGGTCATCGTCTGGCAATGTGCCGTGTTGAAGAGTTTGAAGAGATGAGGCTTCCTGGCCTTGGCTAGAGATGGGAATCTCAGCAGGAAGTGCGTCTCTGACTCTGGCTCCAGAGCACACGTGGGGCAGGTGGTAGCACTTCCCCTAGTGCGTGTCAAGCCGCCGTTCAAGGGTACCGGCCAACAAGGAGTTTTGCATGCACCATGGACTTCAGGACACTGAGTTTGTCGTGTTAGGCTGTTCCCAGACAGGGTGACAACTTTTCAGAGTGCAAGCTTCTAGGTTGAGGTGCTTAAGTCTGTTTCTGTGATGTTTCGTCCTCGAGTTTAATTCCGCTCCCAAAAGCAGGTGACAGCCTGCGTTAGCATCTGCTTCCAAGGTCTTCGTCGGAGGGGTCTTAATCATGAGACCAAAGGCTGATGGCAAGTGATACTGTCTGAGTAGCTCGCGTACCTGGACCGTCCAGCTGTGCGACTCCATGTCTATGACCGCAAGTTGTCGCCTCATCACTGTCCGGAATCCGTTTCGGCAGAGGATATTGGGAAACGATATTTTTCGGTTGGGAAACGATATGTTCGATTGGGAAACGCCAAGCTGCAAGGGGGTATGTGTTGTTTTCCTCAATAAAGTATGAAAAAATAGGTATAATCGTTGACCAGAAGAAAGACAAACATGCGCTGATGTTGTATAAAGTCTTCAGTGTCGACCAAACCTGCTATACTTGAAGTAATATCGTTTTTGTGACGTGAAATGCGACGAAAATCACACCGAAAATCAACAAATGAACACTGATGACTAAATATGTGTCTGATGGACACAAAAAGTAAAACGAGTCAAGAGAAAGGTGTATTACATGATCCCCACCGAAAAGAAACATTTTACATCGTCTCATTAATAAATGTTTGCTGATTTTCTGAACCATTGATGTTTCGGTGGGTAAACGATACTGTTCCGATTGGACAACAGTTCTGATATAGATGTTTCGATTAGTAAACGATATTTTATTGGAAATGTATGGCCCGTTAAGGCTCGTTTTTGGCTATTATTCATTCATACTTATTATTTCTTCCAACAGATGGCGTCTTGTGGCCTAAACGCCAGGTGTTATAACTGTCATTCCAAGTTTGAGGACTCTAACCACATTGTGAAGCACTCATTTGACAAACACCAAGAAAAAAACCTTTTCAACACTGAGACCCGCTGTGGACAAGGAAACAGGGAAAAATTAGCTTAGAAATATTACCGGAGAACTGTACAATGTTAAGGTCTCAAAGTCTGCAATGGTAATTTTTCAACAATGTCTGCCCAAAGGGGACATTATTTTCTATATGCTTACAATTGATTCTTAAGTTGGAAAGTCGATAATGAGCGAGATATTAGCCATTTCGTGCTCTGACAAAAAAAATAATGTCAAAGGTCAACTTCAAGCTTATGAGAATATTCGGCATATGTCATTTCCTATATGTCCACAATTGATTCCTAAGCTGTAAAGTTGATAATAAGCGAGATATTAGCCACTTTGTTGTCTGACCTTGAGATAAGATCAAAGGTCACGAAAACTCCACAATTGATTCCTCAGCTGTAAAGTCGATAATAAGCGATATATTGGCCATTTTGTGCTCTGACCTTGAAAAATGAGATCAAGGCCAAATTCAAGGTCATCAAGAAATTTGACGAATATCATTTCCTGTATGTCCACAATTGATTCCCAAGCTATAAAGTCGATAAGGAGCGAGATATTAGCCATTTTGTCCTGTGACCTTGAAAATTAGGTCGAATGTGAAATTCAAGGTTATGAGAATATTCATTTATATCATTTCCTTTATGTGCACAATTGATTCCTAATCTCTAATCTCAATATTGAGTGAGATATTAGCAATAATATGTTCCATTATAAAGCACAAGAGAATTTAACATGGGAAAGTCCCATTTGGGCCAAGTTTGGGCCAAAATGGCCCACTTTGAGCGATTCAAGGGCAAAGAAACTCAGACATGTCGCAAAGGTACATAAGGGTGATCTTTTCAAACGATAATCTGAAACCGTCTGAACAGTTTTTGAAAAAATGGCCGCCAAAGACCAAAATTGACCAATTTTCTGACAAAAAAGGGCGCTTTGACCTTTCGAGGTCATTGAAGGTCAAATTTAAGATCACCACCGAAACCACAATATATGATTTCCTATTTGAATGTGCCAATATGTAAGCTCCATCTTTAAGTGTTCTAGGAGTTTACTCCATATAGCTCCCATTGTGAAGGAAAAATTGCGTGAAATCCAAAAAAGTTTTCAAAGGGGGAAATTTTTTTGGTTGGATACCATAGTGACTTGATTTGGGACGAAAAAGTTTTTTTTTTCACCAACCTGTCGAAAATTCAAAATGGCCGCCACATGCAGACCGGCGATTCAAGGGCAACAAAAAAAAAAGAATCTTTTTAAACAAAAATATCAAAACTGATCGGACAGTTTTTGAGAACACAGCTAAAAACTGAATTTTGGGCCTTTTGAGCCTAAATATTGGGCGTATCGATCGTCAAGGCACTCCACACATTGTCAAGGACCCAAATTAGCATGTTTTGAAACAAAAATCTCGAAACTTTTTCTATTATGTCGAGCCGGGCACATGATTCACCTTATTTCACACCCAAAATGTTGTGCATACAGTCATATAATTAATAATTCACTCGAGGTAACCTTTCACTAAAGACCACACAGTATTGCTTGTGTATAACAGTTGATCTCGTATTTCATATGTACAAAACTTTCCGTTTCCCAATCGAAACAGCATGGTTTACCAACCGGCGCCTTCTCTATACGTATCGTTTACCCACCGAAACATCAATGGTTCAGAAAATCAGCAAACATTTATTAATGAGACGATGTAAAATGTTTATTATTGTTGGGGATCATGTAATATACCTTTCTCTTGACTCGTTTTACTTTTTGTGTGCATCAGACACATATTTAATTATCAGTAGTCATTTGTTCAAAACGGAGTGATTTTCATCGCATTTCATGTCACAAAAATGATATTACATCAAGTATAGCAGGTTTGGTCGACACTGGAGGCTTTATACAACATCAGCGCATGTTTGTCTCTCTTCTGATTAACGATTACACCTATTTTTTTATACTTTATTGAGGAAAACAACACATACCCCCTTGCAGCTTGGCGTTTCCCAATCGAACGTATCGTTTCCCAACCGAAAAATATCGTTTCCCAATATCCTCTGCCGAAACGGATTCCGGACAGTGCTCATGATGGAGTATTCCATGGACTCTGTCCGACGGGCGAAGTTAACAAAGTGTTAACAGATGCTTGTGGAGGAGGCCAGTGACGGGAATAGCCTCTACAAGCAAGTAGACTGCAGCATTCACTGTATAGCATGAGCGATATTGGAATTTATTTAGGCTGTTTCTGTAGTAGTTCTCGGGGAGCTCATACTCTGACCTCTGGGGCTACCATTAATAGGGCGATGGCAACGTCAAATGACGTTTTTCGCCAGATGGCGTGACTGTACTAGCCGGCCTAAATAAGAACGTCATGAAATCTGGTGGACCGACGGCTTCCCAACTATAACCCGGCCCCTATATTATATATAAAAAAAAAGCCCTATATATGGAAGAAAATTTGCCTGTAACGCCTATAGATGACTTATAATTTGCAGCTCATATAACGTCGCCTACGTCGGTGTCAGTTGGCTAATACTGTGAATAATAACTCGTCAACTTGAGGATGACACGGCATGGATTAAAGTCTTTGGGCATATGGATAAACCCATTCCAAACTGTTATATGAAAGCATAATAATTAAATCTTATTACCAATAGCATTATAAACTGATGGGGGCTCAATAGCGGGGGGGGGGGGGGGGGAGTTTTAACCATAACTTTCACTCATCGCTACGCTGTAGTGTGGAAACGGACTGTAATGCACATCGCTCAAAATGTTCAAATCTATTGACTACCTGTACTTGAATCTTAGGTCTGGAATTTTATGAACTAGTACACAATTCATGGGCGGAACCAGAATTTGACTAATCGTCCGTGCTCCGTGTCCGCGTGCATGTCCGTGTCCGTGAAAAATCCCTCTCATATAGATAAAACCATGTATGGCATCCATACCACCGTTGCGTGAGCGTGTCCGTGTCCGTGACGAATCGCTCTGGGAGCGATTTTTCACGGAGCACGGATGCGTGTTTGTGATATTTACTGGCTTTTCATGATGTTCATTGACCTAGCTAGCTCAGTCTCCAGTACTTTCGCTAGATCTTTGGATTATTTGCACAGAAGGAATAGATACATATCAAAACATACGTGTAGGTTCATATAGAAGAGATATCTGAATTATTGAAGTTTACTTTTTATTTTCTTAGCAAATGGGATGAGAAGTTGATGTGCATGTCATATTGGTGAAGTTTCACTATATAAAATATGGTTAAAAGTTAGGAAACCACTCACATTATACGTGCAGAGGGATGTTGTGAAAGGGATTTATTTAGGCCTACATCT
Organism: Terebella lapidaria; assembly: GCA_949152475.1. NCBI lineage: Eukaryota > Metazoa > Annelida > Polychaeta > Terebellida > Terebellidae > Terebella > Terebella lapidaria. The sequence goes on from OX424555.1 coordinate 80,334,211, forward strand.
GGTGTGGTATATATTTGCACATCGTCTGCCCCATATGACGCCAGTGTGGCTTTAGATGGACGTTCGTTCGGGCTTTGTTCTATTTCAAACATGTTTGATGTTGGGGCTTTTTATCATTGGCATATTGGGATGTGGTAATAGCACGGCGGGTAACCTGAACGATAATCCTCGGAGTGAGCGACAATCCTCCGATTCGATTCAGATGAACTTCGGAGTTTTTTGTAAACAAAAGCCTAGGACAACAGCGATGCGCGATGGAAAACAGACTAAACAAATTAGAACATCGTTGTAAGTTGTTCATAGTGTATGCGGAATGGATGTGAGAATGTAGGCCTATTGGTAACATCAGGGAACAGTTTGTTCCAATCTTATGGCTATAGTATGTTAATATTACCGCGTTTTGTCGGCACGCCCTGTGTTTATCCCAGGGGTGCACTAGCCTCGATGTGTATCAGTCCTGGGTGCCGTTTCACTAAGATCATAAAGAGCTCGTTAGCAGCAAAATTCTCGTTAAATTAAAGAATCCTTGTTAATAACGAGGGTTTATCAATCACTAAGATTTCCATCGTTAGAAATGCTCGTTGTACCCATCGTTAACAATATGTTGTCATAGTTATTTTTTGTGTTTTTATTTCCATCATCAAAAACTTCAACGAGGACTTTATATAACGAGCTCGCTATCTTAGTGAAACGGGCCACTCTTAATAGCTGTAGCTTATAGACAATCAAGTATGATTTGCAATGGTCATGTGTTACATGAGATACCAGTTACCGGGAGCAATGTTGACATACTGCATCCAGAAAGGTAATTTCAGGGGAAACAGGTGTCAAACAATCGAATGGCTGCATCAAAATGCATTGAAAACGAGTAGATGTGCATCTATACTAGTCGGGTTTTTTGTGCTACATGCACTAATATTTCATTATTCTGCGCGCGAATGGACACACGCAAACGACCGCGTCATAAAACAAATGAAGACCGGATTTTACTCCGTGGATGATCGTTGCAGAGTGGGAAATCAATTAACGTAGTCCGCTACAAACATGGAGGTAACGGAGAGTCAAAATTTAAGTCATTTCTTGAAAATTATCTCTTCGAAATGACATTATTTTATAGAGTAAATGATCAGCATCTTAATACTGAAAAGAAAATAGGGGGTCACCGTGCTCGTTTCTTCTACATATTCGATCAAAATCACACATATTTACCTAGAATGACATAAATTCTGGCATTTTTGCACATTGTTTTGTCCATATTCACATCTTGCATCGTGTTTTCCATGCGACCGGATACGATGACCCCCTATTTTGCTAGCACACATTTATATTGCTCTGAAACATGTTTGTAGACCACGTTTGCACCAAACACTCCACAAATACACACAATCATGTGACAACGAAGCTGTGTATTGACAGATTCCATCCGACGTTCATCTGAATGACTCCGAGGATTATCGCTCACTCCCAGGGTTTTCGCTCAGGTTCCCCACCGTGATTGTACAAGCTTGTTTGATATATCGATACACTCATGTTCGTGTTGTAGCCCTACTCGGCCGTAATAATATTATATCAGCTTCAAAACAGCCGATTCAACAATTAAATGGCCTCGTTTAATCAATTAGTTTAAGCGTTTTTTAAGAAATATTTTCATCAGATGTGCAGTATGCGAAAATAATACTTGTATCGTTAGCCAGGATCTTCATATTATCTATCCCAGCTATGATTTTTTTCAGAGCAGTTCTGAACTGTTGCCGGCTAGTACACAAGCGCCACTAGCGACTAAAACGTAAATTACGTAAAGGAGCCATCGCCCTATTAGTTGTAGTCCGATTACGGTAATCAGGGTTCTTATGCTTTTGTCACACAAAATGAGCGTATTGATTAGTACATGTGATCCTATTCGTCTGAAACTGAATTGTTTGTTCGATCAAGACACATTTCAAAACACACTTTTCAGGACAAAAAGTAGAAATATATATTGTTTGATCAGCCAAATAATGAATTAAAAAATAGCATTTAATAGTTATCATCGTACAAAAAAAGAACTACATATCAGGGACGGACTACTTTCTAGTAGCCTTGGACCGGATGTGGCGCAATATTTCGCATGGCACCTGGCCGGCCGGAAAGCGCCGACCGATGAAATTGTGTTTTTGTCGGGCTATTTGTCAACTTACAGACAATAAATATGGGTATTCTTGAGAAAATAGCCGAAATCGAAAATGAAATGGCCAGGACCCAGAGGAACAAGGCCACGATGGGTCACTTGGGGCTGTTGAAGGCGCGCCTTGCTAAGCTGAAACGTGAGCTGATCGAGCCGAAAGGTGGCGGTGGTGGCGCCGGCGAAGGATTTGACGTCGCCAAAACCGGAGATGCCAGGATCGGTTTCGTTGGGTTTCCATCGGTGGGGAAATCCACCTTGCTCAGCAATCTCGCCGGCGTGTATTCAGAAGTGGCTGCCTACGAATTTACCACACTGACAACTGTCCCTGGGTGCATCAGGTACAAAGGTGCCAAGATCCAGTTGCTGGACTTGCCGGGTATCATTGAAGGGGCAAAGGATGGCAAAGGTCGAGGAAAACAGGTCATCGCAGTGGCTCGCACAGCCAGTCTCATCTTTATCGTTCTCGATGTACTGAAGCCGCTACAACACAAACGTCTCATCGAGTATGAACTCGAGGGCTTTGGGATCCGACTGAATAAGTCGCCACCCAACATGTTCTTTAAAAAGAAAGACAAGGGAGGCATCAACCTTACAGCAACGGTCGCTCAATCAGAGCTCGACCTTGACACTGTGAAAACCATTCTCGGAGAATACAAGATTCACAACGCTGACATTACGCTACGTTATGATGCATCTACCGAAGATCTAATTGATGTGATTGAAGGAAATCGGGTGTACATCCCTTGTATCTTCGTGCTCAATAAGATTGATCAGATTTCTATAGAGGAGCTGGACATTATTTACAAGATCCCGCACTGTGTGCCAATCTCCGCTCACCACAAGTGGAACTTTGACGACTTGCTGGAGAAGATGTGGGAGTACCTGAATCTGACGCGGATTTACACAAAACCGAAAGGACAGTTACCAGACTATAACTCACCTGTGGTTCTGAAGCAGGTCAGCACGACTGTTGAAGACTTTTGTAACAAGCTGCACAGGACGATCATCAAGGAATTCAAGCACGCCCTAGTGTGGGGCTCATCTGTGAAACATCAACCACAGAAAGTTGGGAAAGAACATGTCCTCAATGACGAAGATGTTGTACAAATTGTCAAAAAAATCTAGCAATGTGGCTGTGTTGAATGTATTTATGAAGTTTGATGTTCATTGAGTTGTGACTCAATCAATGATTGTGTCTGTTCTTTATATATGTTCTACCACAATCAGAAGGAACAAAAGTTCAGGTGATTATGTGAAAGCATGAAAATATTCTGAATTATTATCCTGTATGTGTTTCACCTTTCTCCTTATGTTATTGAATTTACAGCATCTGTGTTTCGACTCGATAAAATAATGAAGAAATGTTTTAAAATACCTGTTGTGTGTTACATTATAAATACATGTACATGTCATTGCTGAATGTTCATGTTCTCATGAATAAAACTTGTACATAACCCTACAATACTCGAGTTGATGCCAGTTGAGTATATCATAAATCATTCAACAGGGGGCAACATGGTCATAATAGAGGTCAGTTTTGACAACAAATCACTAACAAATTTTGTCCATATAAATGAACAATATTAATTTGGTGGTAAAATTATGTTTATATTGGTAATGCTTTATAAACAAGATCATTACAAAACTAACATCATCTTAACCCCAAGACAATGCTGCAAGCTGGCGATTGGATCTTGGACAACCCAATACTGTAAACCACTTAATTTTTCACATTCATAATATTTATGATTTTCAAGTTTTTGTTTGAAACGCAAATTATTTCTGGATGCCCCCGTTTTGCTTTGTGAATGCACACTTGTCAACTGTGTATGTGGATAGATGTCTAGCTTTAGGTCGTTTACACTACATCATATTATTTTCCACATAGGTGTTTAACAATCGAGTGGAGGACTGGTGTATGTAGGTTTTTTGCATGCATTTTCTGAACACATTTTGGGAGGCGCGAGTAATTTGAATCATATCATCAATTGCCAGTTTCTAATTCTAATTTCTAGTTCTGCACATGGAAAAATGTAGAATAGCCTAGCAGTATATAAATTTCCAATAATTAACATTCTGCACAGTTCTAGGAATGGAATAATGTTGATATTGTGCAGGTTTGCAATCAATGTCTGCATCTTATCAACAGTCTGAAATATTTCACATCACAAATGACAAAATTTCACACTGTCGGACACAATATTTATTAAAAATTCTACAATAAAATTAATAAATAACTTGCATATATTCAACAATCCACAAAAACAGTCAAAAGGAGCAATCTTCTGTGCTGGATGAAACTTCTGGATATAATTTCACCTCGGTACAATATTTTGTGGATGCAAATGTCCCCAAGTCTAAATCACTACTGGAACAGATAATAACAGAAAAAAAAATCAATATAAGAAATCATGGAACAGACATTTTACAATTTTGTATATTTTCAATTTTACATTATAACACATCATAACAATTACATGGAGAACAAACATGAAAACTAATGAATACATAAATGATGATTGGTGTATAGTATGACAGATTGGTGTTATTTGGTTGGCGTTGGGAGCTTGTGTATATTTGGTGTGTAAAATGTAAATATATATATAGCAGGTTAAAATTACACATCAAAACTGCATCATCAGTTGCGTGTATAATCTTATTTGGCATTTACATATAATATACATTCAAATGTTTTCTACCGGTCATGGTATTCTGGTATTCAACTATATAAAACATTGGTTACCTCCAAGTATCAACACAAATTTAACATTTACCCCAAGAATGACAACCTGGGAACATGTATGATGACAATAGAACCATGCCATAGATAAAACAATATTAATGTAACAAATTAGGTTTTAGTAATAAAGACTACATGATGATATTGTATCCATGTTAACTATAATGTACATCATGTTCTGATTGATATTCACAAATGCTGTATTCCATTTTCACAATTCTGACTCGTACAGTCACAGGCACTGGATTCAGAAAAGGAGAAATACAACAATTTGTAGAATGATGAGATTGGAGGCTGTCGTCGACTCTCACAAATGTCCAAGGAAGGTGTAGCAAGTCGATTACACATCAGTTGTAGGGGAACAGTCGTACTGGCAGAGGCCACACTAATTCTGAAACAAAGGGGCACAAATTCTATATCACGGCACAGAGACCATTGAATACAGTGTACAGGAACACGCACATAAGTTAACCCTAGACGAATGAACCAACATCAGTTGAACTTGTACATACATGTAAATTTCGCCAACCTGTACAATTTACATATAGCTGCTCAGAACGGGCAATTTATATTTGCAATGCATTTCGACAATTTACCAGTGCATGTGTACTAACCACTGGCTAAAACAACATGGTAGGGCTTCTCATATTTGTTGAGATGGGTTTCTGGTGTAAAAGTGACATCATCTTCATTCTCCAGCAGGTAGCCAATCACGTCTATGTAAATCATGTACATTACGTGACAATTCTGTATTGCAGTTATTGGCATAGTATGATTGAACGTACTGGTATTAACATATGGTAATGCTTTAATGTAGAGTCCACACTTGTTAAATGTCCTGGGATTATGAAAAAATATGATTTTATAGAAGTCTGCCACACCAAAGAACACAATAACATACATCAATTGGCATAGTTGATGCGAGGACAACTCACCTTGTTGAGGCAGCAATTCTGGTACTTTTTCATGCAAGGATTCCATTGTATTCTTCATTCCCATCTGAAAACAAATATTGTGAGAAGGATGCTCAAATACATGGGAGAAATCTTCCAGAAAACGTTCGAAGTGGACGGATAATGTTGAGCCACCAATTAGTCAAGCATGATGTTTATAAAGATAAATACTGATCGAATAATACATGTACACCAAAACACTAAACAAAAATATTATATGCAATTAAAACCTGTGTTTTGCGAGTTGTTTTGGAGGACCCGTACCTTGGGTTGTTTGCTGATGTAGGCCCCGAGTTTGAGCAGCTGTGTCAGCATGTCCATGACGAGTCTCGGAGGCTCGTCTGACGGCTCGTACTCCTCCAGGTTAGGCGCCTCTATGTCCAGCACTCGGTACCCCCACTGCTGGTACAGGCGGTGTGGGATGTGTGCTGGTCAAGGTCAAAGCTACTCACTCCAGGTGTGAATATACATACGGATATCTGTGTGCAGTTTCGTAATCATGTCTTTCATAAGCATGAGCAGTACATCCTCTTAGTACAACCTCTGTGTATGTACTGAACAGAGCTTCAATATTCATATTAAATGGTATAACTATTCAGGACCATTCACATTCCAGTAGAAACTAGTAAAAAATTGTGCTTTTCTTTTCAAAAAATAATATTGGCATGAAAAAGTTCTCAATTTTGTTCCACAACCTAGACACATATAAAGCAGACAAGGATATATCGTGTGAGACGATCACGATCTTGGACTTTTCCATGTGACCTTCTCCCTGGTTGGCCTCGTGTCGGAGATCTTTAAGCACGTCCAGCAGCATGTCCACCGAGCTCTGGGGAGACAATGTACACGTACAGGTAATACGATTATGTTACATACATCTACAGTAGTTCAGTTAAAGTATGTCTGTAGTATTCTGTATATTGAATGACGTATTCCTTTCTGTAGCTACCACTATACATATACACGTATGAACTCATGCTCCATAGAGATTTGTTTCCCCTCCCCAGAACACTGACCTCCAGGACGTGGACGCAGTGTTTGGGGTAGAGCAGAAGAAGTCCGGTCACTGGCTCTGTCTGATGCTGTGAGGTCAGCTCCCGGAACAGTCGCTCGTAGTACTCTGGAATCATGTACAGCCTGGCTCAGTCCAATAATATAACCATACTGGCATGGTTGTAAAATGTAAAATTGTAAAATGATTTATCTGTTAGACTGCAGTGAGGTATGTAGTATAATCAACATGGTTACTTGTATTTGACCAGGAGTACAAGGCTGTATGTATCTGAATTGCAACAATACTACCATGTTACTGAATCGTCCAACAAGAGGTTCTAAAGGTTTTTTTCTGAGGGATAGTAAAAAGTTTCTCACGTCCAATTTCTGTATAGTTACTGTGGTACATCTTGGATATAACCACAATTCTCTGTAGAAGTCCTTTCTGCAAAGAGAAAATGTATACAATGGTCACCTGGACATATATCTCCTCTGATGTTGGGATAATCTTGTAGGTAAATACCTGTACATAGATGATTACCTGTGATTGCCATAGGTGCATTTGACATTCATGAGCAATTATACATACTATGCCATGCAGATATCACAATACATGTACAGATGGACGATATAAGTCTATATACATACATACATACATACATACAATGTCAATAAACTTAGTGTAACATAATATTATAACAATATTCAATTTTACAAGCTTCATGAGTATATTCTTACCCTTTCATCCTCGCCAGATTTTAAACGCCTTTCCATTTTATAGTCAAGTAAATTCTTAATGGGTTGTTCTTCATCATCCATCATGAAATACTAATTAATAATTTGTCAAATACAAAATATCAACTCAGAGTTATATCAGGTTGTCTTGCGTGGTTACTATGATCGCCAATGTTTTTTTTTGCTGTTAAACCAGAACATAATCATATACTTACAAAACTAGGTGTTTCATGTTATTTACATTACCAATTTGAAGGGCCAAGAATGAGGGCCAGGATAGGCCAGTTATGTTTGACTATTGGCACATAAAAATGCATTCCCGACTCTGAAAAACAATGAACTATTCAAAGGTATAATAGAATTATTGGAAATTTCACTTAAATGTAATGACTTTGAATTTGACGGTAAGACATTCCTACAAGTTTCAGGTACAGCCATGGGTCAGAAATATGCACCTCATTATGCAGATATTTATATGGCTGAATTTGAAAAGCAAGCATTACAAAAGTGTCCATTCCAACCAGATTGCTATTATAGGTATTTAGATGACATTTTCCTCATTTGGCCACACGGCATTTCCAAATTTAATCAGTTTCTCGAAATATTCAATTCTCATAGGGCATCAATCAAGTTCAAAGCTGAAATTAGTACTGATTCAGTTAATTTTTTGGATACTACTTTGTTCAGGAGCAAAGAAAACACATTAGAAGCAAAAGTTTTCTTCAAGCCAACGGATACTCATCAGTTGTTGCATAAGCTCTCTTTTCATCCAAAACACACTTATAAAGGACTAATCAAGTCCCAAGTTTTTCGATTTTTCCAAATTTGCTCATATCCAGATGATGTTGAATTAGCTTGCCAAACATTATTCAAGGCACTTTCGAAACGTAACTATTCAAAACGTTGGCTTCGCAAAATCAAGAATGAAACATTGAGAATTCTAAACAGTGAGGAAAGGCTAGGTGCTGATTTTCAGTTGCCCACTTCCAGCTCATCTGGCTCAAAACCTTGTAATTCTAGACAATGTCAGACATGTCATTTAGTTCCAAATTGTCAAAATTTCTCGGGATCAGTTTTTGAACAAACCTACTCAATCAACTCAGCTTTGGATTGCAACTCAGAAAATATAATTTATCTATACACTTGTAAGCTTTGCGAAAAACAATATGTAGGTGAAACCGGTAAATCACTCAAATTCAGAAACAATCGTCACCGTGCTGCAATAACTAGCTGCAATGAGGAAAATGCATTATACAGTCATCTATCTAAATTTCACAGCAAAACTGAATTTTCCATCGAATGTTTTTCTCTTTTACCAATTGAACAGGTTTCCGATCTTGGTGATGAACTTTTAAACAAACAATGGCGACTTGAAAGGGAATATTGTTGGATTGATACTCTAGGCACTTTCGAACCTCATGGCCTCAACGTTCAAAAATTTACAAAGTATGACCCTTTGAACAAAAGTAAAAATAAATTCGACCTGGTGTATATAGTACCCTTCTCAAAAACAGGTGCTCTTTCGGCCCAAATTGTTAAAAAGCATATGAAACAACTCAACAAAAATACTGATGGTGATATTAAAATAGCAACAGCTTACAAGAAGCATCAAAACCTTAAAGAACTTTTAGTCAGAAGCAGACTTAAATAATCCAACAAAATTTGTTCAATGTCGCTCATTGAATTTTTATTGCTGTTTTATGTTATGTGTTACTCTTACAATTATCTTGTGCCAGTGCATTTTTTATTCTCTCCAAAACATACATACATACAATGTCAATAAACTTAGTGTAACATAATATTATAACAATATTCAATTTTACAAGCTTCATGAGTATATTCTTACCCTTTCATCCTCGCCAGATTTTAAACGCCTTTCCATTTTATAGTCAAGTAAATTCTTAATGGGTTGTTCTTCATCATCCATCATGAAATACTAATTAATAATTTGTCAAATACAAAATATCAACTCAGAGTTATATCAGGTTGTCTTGCGTGGTTACTATGATCGCCAATGTTTTTTTTTGCTGTTAAACCAGAACATAATCATATACTTACAAAACTAGGTGTTTCATGTTATTTACATTACCAATTTGAAGGGCCAAGAATGAGGGCCAGGATAGGCCAGTTATGTTTGACTATTGGCACATATCTTGGAGACATTCAAAACTTGCACTCAAGCATACCCAACACATAATGCAGCAAAGAATTGCTTTGGTGTTACATAAAACCAATTGGTTGCTCACAAAGCAAACATATCAAATTTCAATTGAATGTAAGAAATAGAAATACATAGTACAGCCTTTATTTGCTACCAGCACAAATGATTGTTCGAGCTATGCCTAACTTGCAAACACTTGGAAATATCAGCATTATTCTGCCTGAGCTTGTGGTGGGTAGTCTTGATTTATACACTGCTCAAATTTTGTTGGGAACTATTGTAACGTACAAAAGGTAGTTGAAATAGAAAAAAAAAACATGCACAAAAGAACTGAATCAAGCTATGGAGATTTTACCTCCGGTTATACGTATTACAACCTCACCATATTTATTTTCAGTGGTATACATGCAAACTATAGTAGTGTTAGTGTAGAGGATATAAATGTATGCTGTAGACAGACGCTACCTTGATTTTGTTCAGTATCATAAATGTGAGGAAGGAATGATGCGCAAGACTGTGCATGGTATATGTATATTTGTACCAAGTTCATGTAAAGGACACCAGTAAGTGAGAAACAAGCAATTAACGGACACCAATATTGGAACGGCAACTTTCAGGAAATGATGAACATGCAAGACACCAAATAAGTAATAGCAGATCTGTGTTGCATAATATATGACTATTTGTACATCTGTATAAGTACCGTAATATTTAATTTAGCACTGGATTTAAAAAAAAAATTCTAATCCCTCAGGATCGAAGAGTTGGATCAATCAAATGTGAAAACACTATTAAATTGTAACCTTCAAATAAGTTTCTCTCACATCTTTTGGTAGTACAAAGGAACATGACATCAATCTACATGTATGAGACAACATAACTGATTGGCACGTTACATAACACCTTTAGTTAGTAGGCTAAAATCTTCTTTTACAATCTCTTGTGTATGATAGTGTACACGTGTTTTTTTGTATACTTAGGCCTTGAATATTAATACCAATGATTTGTTAAGATTTCTTAACAGGCAGCATTAGTGCTTTGGCTGCTGATTACTGGTATATTTTATTATGGTTATAGCTCTGCCATTTTTGAATGGATATCGTTGAAAATTGGTGTGTACATGTATGTTATATATATGATCCAAATGTTACTTCAAATGAAGACAAACTTAAACATTCAGCAAATACTAGTTTTTCCATCAATTTTATATGTACTCACATTTGAACCACTTAGGTGAGATCCAATATCAAAGAGAATAACCTACCTTTGGGGGGGGGGGGGGGGGGTATTCTCTGTTTTTAAAATTTATCTCTGCAGTTCATCTCCGTATTGTAAAAAAACATATTAAGGACAAACTGCGTATAAAAGTCGCGGATCTGGAATGCGGCAGTTCTCCATTCACTTATAATGTAAATATAAAAGTAACAAAATCATGAAATTGCAAACTTTTTTTTACTGTGAACAACTAGTGAAGCTAACTGGTGAGTTGCGCTCAGGTGAACCAAATCCATTGATTGTATTCCTTTTGCAGAAAGTCAATTTGTATAAGCATCTATTCTTATATGATCAAACGCAGCTTGTTTGTAATGCTGAAGATACGAGCCATTGTTTGCTGATGCGTGTAATAGTGATATCCATAATCATCAATTAGTACTTACTAGTAATTCCTGTGATACTATTTATGAAACCATGTCTCGGTACATCATCCATGGGTATACATGTACATATCTCTGTTAATGAAGTTTCGGGAAGAAGGGTTGCGTAGTCTTGCTGATTTTGTTACCTATAGATATATGTTTACATTATAAATGAATGGGAGAGCGGTCACTACAGTGTTTGGTTTGTTACCTGCAGTTCATTCTTAACTCCATCAACAATTTAGCGACTGTCACTGTTTTTAAATGCAGTACAGAACCAGAATCACAACAACTTCTCACATTCGAGTCCCATACTTTTTCTTGACAGCTAAGCATTGACCGTATCTCAAACGCAAATAATCTGTATCGTGTACTTAACAGAAGATAATGTTCCACTGACCATCCCCACCAGTCAATACATACTCTGTAAACTTACTACAATGTACTTATACAGATATGTACATGTGCATTGTGCAAATATATGTAACACAGATCTATACTTATTGTTTCTTATTTGGTATCTTGGAACTTGAATCAAATGAATCGCCATGTGTACATGTACACGTGTGTATAAAGTTGTTGCTCCAATGTGGCTATAAATTTGAACTTTATTTATTTTACAGCAATTGACGAACAAGCATAAAATGCTTAAATATTAAAATCTCTTGTTGGCTCGGATCTTGGCATAATGACGGTCATGATTGTGGGAGGAAACCAGAAGACCTGGTGAAAACCCACTTGCCCGATTTGGTGCGAGATCAATCAACTGATTTGGCGACCACATACCATCTCACATAATGCCGAGGCCGGGAATTGAACCCGCACACGCCACACAAACCGACTGCATTGGTGAGAAGTCGGCTCACATATACCGGACAACTGTGGTATTTATATTGGGTGAACGAGTATGTATTGAATTATATATTATTGAATTGTTAATCACTAATAATTCATTGACATTGCATTGCAAAAGCCATATGGCATACTACTCTAGACTTGACATGTGTCAAACTGTAGACTATACTGTAGTGTAGGCATACGCATAGTCATCAGTTGACATGTGCCCCTCTAGCAAAGGGGCACCACATGTCAGGCTTGATACCAGGAATAGACCTGGGGATGCCTCACACATTGAGTATTCTGTTTTAAGTGATGTCATTTCCCCAGATGCATCGTTGCCTAGGGAAACCACGTTTAGCGATATTGATCCACTTGCTGGTTTATTTTGCGCGTGTGGAAGTCTGGTTTTGGGAAAAGCAAAAATTCCGATGGTATTCCCCGGGATTTGGAGTAGAGAAAGGTTTTGCTGAATGTATGCTATATCGGCAATTGCGATCTGAAAACGAGCTAAATTGACAGGGGTCCTGTTCAGACTTCAGTGTCATTTTATGAAAAATTGGTACTATCATGCTCTATACAATGTAGTGACCTAGTTTTTATCGAAGTACTATGATTATATTATCACACTCTATCAACGGTTATATCACGGTGCCTAGGCGTTACGCGTTATTCAGGGAGTGACGCGTAAAATCGTGAGTATTACGCGTTATTCGTGAGGAAATGGCACAGGAAACGACATAGGTCCCCACTTCAAATGAGGAAAATTAATGAAAAAGTTCATTTTCTTCCCAAAATTTTGTTTCCACGGAACATCCCAATGAGCAAACATTACGTATGCTACTATGAATTACTTGCATACATCGTTATATCTACGAAAATGGACACACAGTTCGTGACAACACCCGCACGCTTGCGACTCGTTTTGTGAAATATCATCGGCTATCAATTGAAACCAACAAAGTGCATGTTGGTAAATCATAGACTGCTCGGAGAAATCTTTCTTTATTGTTACACCACGCAACCACTTGTTTTAATCGAGTATTATATGAACTGAGTATCTTTTTATGGTTTACACGTATCAGCCTGAGGGAGAAAATCTGCACACGCGTTACAGCATGAGGAGGCATGTGAACGTTGTCGGGGACGGTAGAGCTGGTAACGCATATATAAAGATTTTTAAAGTATGATTTGAGGCTGCACATGTTCCAAGTACTGATGATACTTCTCACTTATCATTACCCTCCATATGTTCCTCCCAATCTTCCTAAATCTGAATTTGGCAATACTAAGAGTTTTTCGTGTCTTTTACACAGAAGCTCACCAAGTGAAAACATTATCTTTTGAACTCGAATTTATTCCACCAATTGAGCAGTGAAACTGGAGAAAAATTCGCATTAAAAAAAGAAATATCCCTAGCTCAACAAAATATTTACTCATGCACATACGCGTAATGCCCTCACGCAAATCGCGTAACGTTTTGCAAATAAACAAATGATACATTCAACCTAGATTCGTGCCGCTTGCGACCATCGTGAAACATTTTGAAGACAGGCGCGCATGTGAAGCCCATACATTTTAGCCCATACCCGTACTGTACCCATACCCATACATAACATTTTCAACCCCCAAACCGAGGAGAGCGGCTGTCGAAGCAACATTGACAGATATTGTGCAGCCGAAGGTCTCGCTAAACTGGCTTATTTCTTTGATTTAAACTCTCAACAACAATCATGAATATGTGTAATGTTCCGTCTAACCCAAATCCGACCTTTAAAAACGGTATAATTAGCGAAATTGTATGTTTTTCCTGCTAGGGGTCAACCAGAGGCTGCCATTTCCTCACGAATAACGCGCAATACTCATGATCTTACGCGGCACTCCCTGAATAACGCGTAACGCCTAGCCACTGTGTATATGCTAAGCCCCAGTTTTTTTTTGGAAAGGTGAAACGCACTCCGAAGTTGCCCAATTTAAACATTGATTTAAATGCAGCCGATCATTAGTGATATCAACCCGTCATCAGACATCAGCTGGTCATCATTCATTCATTTCAGTGAGCGATAATACAGTCTTTTTGCCATGCGACGAACGTTTTGACAAATGTGGCATGAAATATCAGTCTGTGTATTGGATATTCGACGATATAAGATTGTACCTTATTTAATGTTTTATTTTTTTCTTCCACAATGTCCAATAGAGACGGGCGCTGGGACTCGTACACCGATTCATCTCCATCTTCGAACATCGCCATTTTGAAGCTTTTTGGTTACTATGACAATGCTGCAGTGCCTCCTGGCGAATGTGCCGATCGCGTATGGAAAGCCTGTCGGGTATGCATGCGCCATGCATATTTTACTGGTATCTGTCCACTTCGGAGACTCATATAGGCTCGGAGAACAAGTCACCTAATAATAACTCCATGCATGTATTCCTGACATAATTGCCTATTTTGCTCGAAATAGTATGTATAAATCGGTAAGCCTAATTGTATTCCCCGAGCTCGGAAGGTCGGTGTACGGGACAGAGGGGTAAGATAGGCCCCTTAAGATAAATTAAGGATTTTTTTTCTCAAAAATACAGTGGTCAACTGGGTCCGCATACATTTTTCTGTAGACAAGCATGCTATTTTTCAAAATTAGCAGTGGAAGTGGACTTAATTTTACTGATCGATACTTTTTATAATGTCTAGTATTATTTCATGAATGGCTCGTCTTACCCCCAGGTGGGGGGGGGGGGGGGGTAAGATGGGCCTAGCAATAGGGGTAGGATGAACCCAATGGCCCATCTTACCCACTCCATATAAGTTATGCTGGTAAATTTACTGGAAAGGGTATAGGGGCATAAGTACATTTTGAATATCATTCCCATCTTATGATTTTTTTTGTTATGTCAGCTTTTTGGCCCTATTGTCCTATCAATCATTCAACACAAAAATGCATGCGTCGTTTTAAAATTCAATTAATCAATAAATTTTAATGTGGGTATAAACATTAAGTTGTTAACATTTTGACATTTTTGCCATAAATAATCTAATATTCAAGGCATTGAAGTCTTTAGCAATGGGGATTGGTATGGGAATATCTTGCAAACTTTCATTTCATTATAATTTCCGCTTCGACCCATCAAATTCTGCCATTGTTTCGTATATAGATGCCATTTTACCTCTTTATGTTCAGACGTAACCTTGAAATTCATTACTCAAGGTTAAAATTATCTCGGGTCAAGTTCAAGATCACCAAACGATCTGACAAATCATGACTCCAAATGCATGCCCGTAATACGAACCTTAGCTCCATCTGCAGTCACTTCGTATGCAGGGGTAAATTGACATATTTCAGTTTGAACGTCATTCTAAGTCAAGTTCAAGGTCACGTCCGAAACGAAGTGCCATGTATGATATCCTATACTCATAATACATATATCTAAGCTGTATCCACAAGCATTTTGTAGTGGCCAATTTGTGTATTTCAGGCCACACCGGGCCGAATGGGCCTATATTCGGGCATCTTACCTCACACGTGGTCAGAAATATGATGATTGTGTTGTATCAGAATACAATGGTCTCGACATATTTCGAGAAAATAACCGCTGAAGTCCAAAATTATGAGTTTTTCATCGAAAATGGCCGTCATTTTGGGGAAAAAAATGCGTAAATAAATAAGATGAATAAATATCTCCTATTTGAGTTATTTTCTTGTATTTTCATGAACAAGTTCAGAAAAAATCGACTGTAAAACAAAAATTCACAAGAACTATGTTTTCCAAACCATAGCCTACATAATGTAAGGAAAGTCTATAGACTATGGGGGCGAGTTGGGCCAAGCCCATCTTATCCCGGCCCATCTTACCCAAAGCATTTGGTTTTATTTATTTTTCTAGCTCTTAAAAACTGCTACTAGTTAATTGTAGGTGTATAGATATGTGAATTTATATTTAAGTGACACTCAGATTATTATTGTTGTTGTAAAAAAATCCAAATATCATTGAAATAACAGGTCGCTGAATTTGTAAATTACGTAAGCCAAACGACACGCTGCTCATTACTGGTGGAGCATTGTTTACAGTGACCTTTGACTGGCACACATGAATGTACTTTAGATGACTTAACGTTTCCATGGTTTGCACATACTGACGCAGTATTCATGGCAATAGCGGATGAGGGGGCCCATCTTGTCCCTGGCTCATCTTGCCCCTCCGTCCCCTACTAGTAGTACGTAAATCCATCTACAGGTTGCAAATCTACGGAAGCTCTGAAACGACATGGTGAAAAAAATAATATCTCGTATATGCGACTATTACCTAGTATATATACGACTTGTATCCCGTATATATGACATATCGTATATGTAAGAAATACATGTATATTTCTTAATGTATGGTTACATTATGATGAATTATTATTACCTAATGTCAAACCTTATGATTGAGAAAGTTGAAGTCTCCATATAACAAGTCGCTATGGTCAAATGGTTATGTCATAGGATTGGAGATTAAAGCTGCTGCCTTCGAATGTATGCAATATTTTTTTTCAAAACCATTTTTTTTTGTTAAACACGTCTAATGCAATATAAGAAAAGGTGTGCTCAATGATTTTGACGATTAAAGTCCATCCGAGTTGTCTTTTCATCCGTTTTAGTGCCAATTTTGTACCGGTTTTGTAAATAAACAAACAAAGTGTATCCATCAAACCCGAATGTAAACAAATGCTCAAATCGCGCTTAAAAGTGCACATCGAGTACATTTTCCAGTTCGTATGTGCATATATAGTGTAGTTGTGAGAAAATAATCAGTGATATACCATGATGTGCGTGGAATTGTCAGTCTATTTCGCACTTCTATGCTTTGTTTACATCTGCGTGTGATGGATACAGTTCCTGTATTTACGCGAGATCGGCCTGTTCAAATGAGCAAAATTTCCCTGAGGACTGGTTATTTTCATTACATTTGATGCGAGTATGTTTCATTCAGTTAGTTTAGCATGTTTAATATGAAATATAGTTTAAATAAAATATTGACTGGTTTCGAAGGCAGCTGCTTTAATATGTACCTGGTTCATGTCCATTATTATTTGGAGTTTTATTCTTCATTTGTTACACCACGGCTTAATTGAATCTACATCGCAGGCATCTACCGTATTGGCGCACTTATAAGGACCTGTTCCTATATGTGAGCATGTCCTTTATATATCCAGACAGAAGAACATGTTCTTATATGTGAATATTTTTTTAGAAATTGCCACCTGACATATGGGTGACATTTTGCACCCTACATATAAGGACATTTTGCATGTCGATGATTACACATTGTGAAAAATGATGAAAAATGACCACTTGCAGCGTATTAATCTCGAACATATAGTCTTTTGGTCTCGAAATTAAATAAATGGCACTTCCGATGATGGCATTTTAACGAGTGGCAGAAAATCACGCTTCTTCCCGCCCCCTATATTAAACGAAACAAAACGAAAACAAACAAAAAAAAAGGAAGAAAGAATGACAATTCGCTCAGATCAAGAGACTCAGGGATTACCCTATAGTAGGCCTATTTCTGAAATAAATTTCAAAAATGCATTCGGCCAGTGAACTAAAAAACACACACATACACACACACACACACACACACACACACAAAAAACAATTTGAACTTAAATTGATTTGAAAAACTCATTTGAATAATACTCGCATTTATGTCATCAATAATGCCAAAATGATATGCTGGCCTCATTGTTAACAAGTTATTTGTGAATGTGCAGATGTGGATCCTACAATCCCTCGACCTCGTCCTATATACATAAGTAGGCGAAATATTACACAAGAAAAAAAAGCACATCACCTAAAAGTATGTATTACACTCTTGATTGCTAATTCATGGTATTTATTGAGGTTTTCATTATCATGACCGTTCTATTTTATCATTCATATGTAGCTGTATGCCTAATGTACAATGGAACAACGTTGGCCAACATGTTTGGGTTAAATGACTTTGGACGGACATTATGATGCCACAAAATTGTATGAATTTGGAACCGCAGTAATTAAAATAAATACGAATCGAAATAAGATGAGATCACAAGATGAGATGAAACTTTATTTGACATCGGGAAATTGATAACAAGAATAGTATAGCTACCGGTACCTACATGTAAGCGATGTCTGCTGCTATGAGAAATGGCATTTATAACAACTCGGGAATACCGGTGCACCTGTAATGCATACATTATAGTCATAATGTATTGATAATACATTAATTGACATTCAATATAATGAGAATTCACTTCCATCAAATACATTCCATTCAAAATGGAAAATGTGCAACTGGAGCAACGCTGCTTTTTGCCATCGAACTTTTTCATATTTATATTTCATCAAGTTATCTTTTCATTGTTCGGTGAATCCTCAGTTTACTACCCTGGTGCCAGTTAGATTTTTGGCGGTAGCGGGTTGACTTGATGTAGCGATGTTCGCGATGAACTATTGGAGAGTATGGACTCCTGCGTACGACGGGAGGTAGCAGCTGCACTCGACCCCAGTCCGGAGCGCGGTGATCCCAGCGAGAACGACAGGGACTGGCCCTTCTTGTGTGCCACATCCCGCCACTGTTTCCGCATGTCCGAATTCCGTACACAGTGAAACAGGAATATGAATGCACCTTGAAGATTCAGGAAGACGATTGTGATCACCTGCAAATTAGAGAATCACCAATCGTCAAGAAATAAAACTGAGGAACGGTACGTGCAAGTTCATATATACAAAAACGGTCGTATCAGGCATGTAGACCTACCTGGAATATACCCGATAGTAGCGATAAGCTGTCGTTTGAGATGTTGATGGCCCCAAATGCGCTGAAGACCCAGGGAATACCGAGGAGAAACATCATGGACACGGCCCCGCACACCTGGGTCCGCAGTGACAAGCTTGTCTCTGGACGGGAAGACAATATGAAATGTACCGGTAATTGTCTACAGTGGCACATGCAGCAGTAAGAATTTAGTATTCGGACGCGAATTTACTCGGCATTAACATTACCCCCAGGTCGGATTGGAGCACGCCGTCTCAGCTTGTCCACCACCAGACTGAAGATGACTATGTTAATCGACACCATGAACAACACCGGGATGAGATATGCGAAATAGAAAACCGAATCGCGCAACACACACCTGACGGATGTAGCATATAGGTACGAGAAGAATTGACAATGTACTGGGGACAAAAAACAAAACAAAACATTTTCGTATGGTTTTTATGACGCGTACATGTACTTACCGAAAGTTGCAGTTTTCGGAGTACACCCCATCATAACCCCGATGATCAACAATCAGTACAATTATGATGGGTATCAAGGGCAAACCTACAGGGAGTTGGAGCACGAAACAAACATTTATTGAAATGCACCGGAGTGGTCAATGAATTTTTATTGAAGCATAATTTATCTCAAACCATACCGATAGCCTCAAGCACAAACTGACTAATATATGACCTACCCCAAGTCAAACAGGCGGCCTTCAGTACAAAGTGACTGATGTAGAACCTACCCCAAGCCATACAGGCGGCCTTCAGTACAAAGTGACTGATGTGGAACCTACCCCAAGCCATACAGGCGGCCTTCAGTACAAAGTGACTGATGTAGAACCTACCCCAAGCCATACAGGCGGCCTTCAGCACAAAGTGACTGATGTGGAACCTACCCCAAGTCAAACAGGCGGCCTTCAGTACAAAGTGACTGATGTAGAACCTACCCCAAGCCATACAGGCGGCCTTCAGTACAAAGTGACTGATGTAGAGCCTACCCCAAGCCATACAGGCGGCCTCCAGTACAAAGTGACTGATGTGGAACCTACCCCAAGCCATAGAGTCGGCCTTCAGGACAAAGTGACTGATGTAGAACCTACCCCAAGCCATACAGGCGGCCTTCAGTACAAAGTGACTGATGTAGAACCTACCCCAAGCCATACAGGCGGCCTTCAGTACAAAGTGACTGATGTAGAACTTACCCCAAGCCATACAGGCGGGCTTCAGTACAAAGTGACTGATGTAGAACCTACCCCAAGCCATACAGGCGGGTTTCAGTACAAAGTGACTGATGTACAACCTACCACAAGCCATAAGGCGGCCTTCTGTACGATGTGACTGATGTAGAAACTACCTCAAGGCATACAGGCCACCTTCAGGACAAAGTGACTGATGTGGAACTTAGCCCGAGTCATACAGGCGGGCTTCAGTACAAAGTGACTGAGGCAGAACCTACTCCAAGCCATACAGTCGGCCTTCAGTACAAAGTGACTGATGTAGAACCTACCTCAAGCCATACAAGCGGCCTTCAGTACAAAGTGACTGTTGTAGAACCTACCCCAAGCCATACAGGCGGCCTTTAGTACAAAATGACTGATATAGCTCTTGAAGACTTTGACGAGCATCAGATAAAGGTTGACGGCCTCTGTGACATTCCAGGCTAGAGACACCAGGACCAGGTAGTATCGCAGGATATTTGACATTCGACATCCCCAGCGACTGTGGCCAATAGACTCCGCGATGTACAACACCATATTGAATAGAATCAGAGCCACACACAAGTTCAACAGTATTTGGGTTGTTATTCCATGTCTTGCCTTCCTGTGAATTACATGCACAAATTTGTGAATTTATTTGACTTGTAAATCTGATTCCAAATTTGTCATAATATGCACTTTGTTTGAATCGTGAAAATGCAATATCGTACTTGAAAATAGCGTATGCCAGGACCGTTATGACGAGGCAGACCAGGGAGATAGCACGGAGGACCTCGCCAGCTATGAAGAGCTCAGACTTGTAGGGAAACCCCTGAAAACATGGCCGCGTGTGACATCGTTCAATTCAACATGTTGGCCAATAAATCCCGAATTTTAGTATTTTACGTTTTTTTTTAAAAGATTACAATTCTTATTACGTCATACCAGTACTTTGTACATGTATTCAAACGGAATCACTACGTAACCAGAAACTCTGAGAAGCTTGTAGATATCTTGGTAGTGGGCAACCTTGTCCCCGGAAGAGGAAACACGCCTGGAGTTCCACTCGAATCTCCCATCTGAATCAATAGAACTCATATGTGTTCACACAAATGACTCAGTAGTTTTCATACCAAGATTCACGCAAACGTCTGTAGAACTCACGGGCTCTTGAATGGTATCCTGATTCAGCTACTCATTCAATCATGCTTAGTTTATAGGATTAAGTGTTGCCTACATTTTCATACGACTGTGTCATACCAGGACTCTGGCGAGGATGCCGTGGAGGCCCCGTGTCGTGTACACACACACGCCTGCCGTGTACAGAACGTTCCTGGTGTTGTCTCGAGCGTACCATCGAGATGTGCTGAATCCTGTGTCAATGTGTGTGTAGTAATTTTAGGACAGTAACTGCCTGCTGTCCTCCCTCACATGTACTCTCACTTACATACTACATAGAATCAATACACACACACACACACACTTACATCTGCATCTATAAATAACTCTGATCCCTGAGGGTGCTGCGCGCTTCTCAGGACCACACGTGCCAGCATTAACACACGGTCCATATAACCAGACCACAGGCCCGTGTGCGTATACAGGCACAGGCCCGTGTGCGTACATGTATATAAAAGTACACATATATACAAATACACGAATTCCAAGAAACTCACGCACCGAGACACGTACAGACACAACATCATGCGTTCCACCATTCACGATGCACGTACACAGACATGTTCAGACACGCCACTGCATTTGGCGGGAAATACCCATGCACACTGACTTGCCCCTTTTGTACTTAGAAGTCCACGAGGAAAGATGTGTTTTTAGCTTACCGGCCCATATGGGCCGATAAGCTATTGTCGTGGTTTTTCGTCCGTCGTCCTCGGTCGTCGTTAACATTTTTTTAAATCTTTTTTTCGGGCTTATGAATTTGCCCATAAATTTGTGTGAATATGTGTTGGGTCAATACCCCCAGACGTTTCTTTTTTTCACGTACACAGACATGTTCAGACACGCCACTGCATTTGGCGGGAAAAACCCATGCACACTGACTTGCCCCTTTTGTACTTGGAAGTCCACGAGGAAAGATGTGTTTTTAGCTTACCGGCCCATATGGGCCGATAAGCTATTGTCGTGGTTTTTCGTCCGTCGTCCTCGGTCGTCGTTAACATTTTTTTAATCTTTTTTTCGGGCTTATGAATTTGCCCATAAATTTGTGTGAATATGTGTTGGGTCAATACCCCCAGACGTTTCTTTTTTTCATTTTTTTTAGTTTCAAAATGTTCCCTTCATATATCATTATAATGTGTATAAGTTTTGATGCTCTTGAATCGCCGGTCTGCATGTGGCGGCCATTTTGATGTTTCCCATGTTAAATTCTCCTATGCTTTATAATGGGTCACAATGATCCTGATATATCACTTAATATTGAGATTAGAGACTTGGAATCAATTGTGGACATATAGGAAATGATATATGCTGAATATTCTCGTGACCTTGAATTTGGCCTTTAACCTCATTTTCAAGGTCAGAGCACAAAATGGCCAATATCTCGTTTATTATTGACTTCACAGCTTAGGAATCAATTGTGGACATATAGAAAGTGATATGCTGAATATTCTCGTGACCTTGAATTTGACCTTTGACCTTATTTTCAAGGTCAAAGCAAAAAGTGGCAAATATCTCGCTTATTATCAACTTTACAGCTTAGAAATCAATTGTGGACATATAGGAAATTATATATATGCCGAATATTCTGATGACCTTGAATTGGCTCTTTGATCTCATTTTCAAGGTCAGAGCACAAAATGACTAATATCTCGCTTATTATATACTTTACAGCTTGGGAATCAATTGTGGACATATAAGAAAAGATATATGCCGAATATTCTTGTGACCTTAAATATGACCTTTGACATCATTTTCAAGGTCAAAGCACAGTGTGGCTAACATCTCCCTTATTATCGACTTTACAGCGTAGGAATCAATTGTGCACATATAGGAAATGTCATTTGACATTTGACCTCATTTTCAAGGTCAGAGCACAAAATGGCTAATATCTCGCTTATTATTTACTTTACAGCTTGGGAATCAATTGTGGTCATATAAGAAATGATATATACTGATTATTCTCGTGACCTTGAATATGACCTTTGATCTCATTTTCAAGGTCAGAGCACAAAATGGCGCATATCTCACTTGTTGTTAACTTTACAGCTTAAGAATCAATTGTGGACATATAGGAAATGATTATGCTGAATATACCGTACTTGTGACCTTGTAGTTACCGGACGATCGGTCCGATCACCTATTGGCTAGCCGGTGAGCTACAGGTCCCTTTGGCCTATGTTTGGACATTCTCAGAGGTGGCGGATTACATATTGTGAACTAAACTGACAAGACTTGGGATAATTTAGAAGGAATATCAGCGGTGTGAGAGAGATGAGTGCAAGGAGTCATTCCAGTCGTGCCTCGATAGACAGTCGTGGAAATAAAGGATATCGTGCCTTGAACACTTAGAGTCGTGTTTCAAACACGCAAAGCTCCAGAACACTATACGCGCGATAGGCCTGATAGGGGCCTGATGAACCCCATTTCGTCAAATATGTCAACACAAATATCGCAATGACAATATAACATAAACCCTCAGCCGTCAGATACAGATACACCATGGGCCAACTACACCATACTGTATTGTGCGAAGCAATGATTGAAAAGATTAATTCAGGCCTACTTGAGATGGTTCCACCGAGATCGGCATATAGGCCAATTCCACCACATGTCGCTGGGGAATCCTATGGAAATATGGTTTTCTTCGTATATATAATAATTATAATTAGTTGGTATGTTCTTAGATAAATCGGTTGAAAATTCTCCAACTTACCAATTCCAAAGCAGTATCATATGCAAAGGTAATTTCCGTGATGACCGCCAGCGTGTCACGTGACCACAAGGCCAGACCACCATTGTCATGGTGACGGTGTCTGGACGTGGACACGTAAAGGGCGGCACTTACAAGTGCTTGGGCTCCAATTAGTTCTTTAGAAGAGGACATGTTTTTTATGGAGTCAGGAGATTGAATATCCAAAATGAGACTACGGCCAAAAGGCAGCACATATCCAATGTATAGGACATGCAATATGTCCGTGTCAGTTTCTGAAATAAATGAAATATAAGGCTATATGCACATCTATCATACATGTAATGCACGTATAAACATCATCTGTCCACAAACGCCCACAAAAGAGTTCGGCGATAAATACACAGCTGATGATAATTCAACATTTGACCAGTTTCGGTTTTATTTGAACATTCCCATATTTGCACCATTTTCACTGTGGCGAGACTGGATGCACTAACGATCGTTAGTGCATCCCGCAATGGCGAACACCATTCGAGGTTCGTTTCTTTATTTTCCCGATAATTACGATTGTGATCGATACACACAATACATCTGCTGATTCTTATGCGCACGAAACAACCGTTCATTGCAAATACATGGCGATTTATGTTGGGTTGAGCATGAAAAACTCGTCTGAAAAAAAGCCGAAAGATTCCCTAACGATTGTTTTTGTAAAATCGAAGATTCCCTAACGAGCATGTAAAGATTCCCTAACGATATTTTCTTTATTATAAATGTTAAACATGGAATAAAGTACCAATTGACATGTATTGATGTGTACAGATGATCTTCTAGTACAGATTTCCTCTTTTTAATGTGACGTTCGCTAATTTATGTCGCATAAGTCAACGAATTCACAATGGTGTATGATATGGACCTATTACAATATACACGTATTAGGCCTATATCGTTAGGGAATCTCACTTTTGTCGTTGGTGAATCTTATCGCTAATTCTTTTCCTCAACATATCTCAACAAAAAGCGTGATCTGCTTGAAATAACTACGCATGACTTTGACCAAAACGCTAAGTTACCTTCGAAGTATCCATTTATCATAAATAGACCTGTCATTTGATAAAATACGGTTAAAAACCAAACTGACCGTGTTTACTGTCCGCCATTGCGGGATGCACTAACGATCGTGCATCCAGTATCGTCACAGTGAATTTACACGCAGGGGACGCACACAAACAGCTAAACCTACCCGCCTGGCCGGGCCTGACGAGTGTCGTCACTGACGCCACCAGTCGGTTACTGGGATCCACCTTGTGGTCGGTGACTGAGAAGTTGTAATGTAGAACAGGGCTTCCCTCAAGCCTCGTGGCCACCAAACTGATGTAGTTTCCCTCTAAAACACTGCTAGACTGGCCCTCCCCAGGAGTCCACATCTCAGCCAGCACCACCAGGGCCTCCACCAACCTCAAAAGGGCACAGAAGTGCTCGTACTACACATAGGTATACATCTACGTAACTTTACATAGTCTGTCATGTCTACACTACGGTGGCTTCTTTCGGCCATAATTTTTTTTTATTTTCAAGAACTTATGTAAAATTTATTTTGGCGACGAAAATCATTTTAGACGTGACGAAAATGTTTTAAACGCGTTGAAAATCATTTTAAACGCAATGAAAATGTTTTAAACGTGACGAAAATCATTTTAAACGCAACGAAAATGTTTTAAACGCGTGAAAATAGTTTTAAACGTGACGAAAATATTATCGTCGTGACCAAAACAATTTTCGTTGCTTATTGTTGTTTCCGTAGCGTCTTCCAAAATGGCTGCCCTACTCATCACGTGACTCACTACGAGAAAGAGTAATGCATTTTGCTGCACTGTTGCAGTCACGTTTAAAACACTTTCGTTGCGTTTAAAATGATTTTCAACGTGTTTAAAATATTTTCGTTGCGTTTAAAACTATTTTCGTTGCTTTTAAAACATTTTCGTTGCGTTTAAAATGATTTTCAACGTGTTTAAAACATTTTCGTTGCGTTTAAAATGATCTTCAACGTGTTTAAAATATTTTCGTTACGTTTAAAACTATTTTCGTTGCGTTTAAAACATTTTCGTTGCGTTTGAAATGATTTTCAACGCGTTTAAAACATTGTCGTCACGATGAAATTGATTTTCGTCACGTCTAAAATGATTTTCGTCGCCGAAATAAATTTTACATATGTTCTTGAAAATAAAAAAAAATTATGGCCGAAAGAAGCCACCGTACTACACGTCAATTATCTTAGACCTTATTAAATAGTCACAACTTGTCCTATCAGGATAAAAGCGTATTGTATACGTGAACTCCACCAGCAATGCCCCTTGTGTACTCCGTGGGGGTATGTATGATACAATAATCATGATACGACACTCACTTTTCGTTTTCTTGTTGACGTCGATATTCGAGCAATATCCGGCTGGCGTCCAAGACGAAGAGTCGGTCGATGACGGCGAAGGCTCGTTGAGTTCTGTCCCGGGAAAGGGAGGTGTTGACGGATAGGGTGACTAGGATGGCTCGGGTGATGGAGTCAGCAAGACCCGGGATGTCCTCGTTAAACACCGGGGCATCCGCGTACTTTGTCAATGTTTCGTACAAATGGTCGATCGCAAAAATGTTCCAGTCGGGAGGATAAGGTTCCTGCACAAAGTACCCATTACATTGGAAAATCTCCTAAACTCTAATTCATCTTTCACTGTCCCCGGTGCGGGATCAAACAAAGTTCATCCATCAGTGAAACACGTTTTTTGGCCATAATTTTGTTGTAAATAATCGGTATTAATTGAGCATCATGTCGTAACTTTTCACCGAATTTCAGAGTTCTATCTAGAAAATTTAGAAAGTTGGCAATCCAACCCAATGTTAAATTTCGGCCCCTACATGGAATTTCAGAGTCTGCACAAAATCAACAACTATTATCTAATTATTCGATGTACGAGTTATATATTGCTTCAGAATAAACATACATTTGTATTTACTTAGTATACACCAACTATGCCTTCCGAATCTAAATCAACACAATAGGTTCATTCTGTGTGGGCATAAACACGATAAAAGCCCTGAATTTGTTGAAATTTACTTGAACACATTTCTGACTAAAATTTAACATTGGGTTAGATTACCAACTTTTCCAAATTTTGAGATAGAATTCTGAAATTTTCTGGAAAATTACGGCACGACACCCAATTGAGAAAAACAAAACTTCAAGTTGATCCGATTATCCCAAACAAAACTACGGCCAAAAAGCGTGTTTCACCGATGGATGAACTTTTTTTCCCAAATTTTGAGATAGAATTCTGAAATTTTCTGGAAAATTACGGCACGACACCCAATTGAGAAAAACAAAACTTCAAGTTGATCCGATTATCCCAAACAAAACTACGGCCAAAAAGCGTGTTTCACTGATGGATGAACTATTTTATAGAAACGAGTGAATGAGTCCACCCGGCATGTCTCTCGATGTATGCGGGTTTCAGATATGTTTATTTCTCATTAATTGATCGTTCCTTCACGTGTATATCTTTAGCCCCGCCCCCAGTGTTTTGAGCACTTTGTGCCCTTATCTCCTGCCCCCCCCCCCCCCTGATTTGAGCCCTGATTTGGTAACATAACCTCCACCCCCGGGGTTTTGAGCAGTTGGTAACATTACCTCCTTGTCCTCCCCCCGTGTTTCGAGCAGTTGGTAACATTACCCCACTCCTGTGCTTTCAACAGGTGGTAACATTACCCCCCCCCCCTGTGTTTCGAGCAGTTAGTAACATTATCTCCTCCCCATGTGCTTTGACCAGTTGTAGATAATTACCTCCTCGCCCCTCCGTGTGTTGAGCACTTGGTAACACTACCTCCTTCCCCTGTGTTTTTGGCAGTTGGTACACTTAAAAATACCTCTCCCCTCTGTGTTTTGAACAGTTGGTAACATTTCCTCGTGCCCCCCCCCCCCCCTCCCTCCTCTCTGTGTTTTTTTGAGCAGTTGGTAACATTACCTCCACGCCTCCCCAGTGTGGTTTGGGCAGTTGGTAACAATACCTCTTCGCCCCATGTGTTTTGAGCAGTTGGTAACATAACCTTCTCCCTCCCGTGTTTTGAGCAGTTGGTAACAGTACCTCATCGGCTTTCAGTGTTTTGAGCAGTTCGTACACTTACCTCATCGGCTCCCAGTGTTTTGAGCAGTTCGGCCAGGGGTGGGTCTGGACACAAATCGATCTCGGGCAGGTCCCAGTCTGAGAAGCTGTTGTTGAGTCCAGCTCGGTATGTGTCGTTGTAGTCTTCAGGTCGGAACACACAGTCCCTGTAGGCGTAGACTGGCTCCAGTATAGAGTAGGGACACCTGAGGTAGACTCGGGTCTCCAGCTGAGCGTCCGGCCAGCGGAACGTTCCTTTCCTTGGGTCAGAGGTCACCTCCGCCGGACACAGGTCTGGAGCAGATATTTTTAGCACTTTGTGCATGGATTACAAGATAAACCATTCTCAGAGCAAATATATAATTATGAAAATATCTTAAATTGGAAAATCAACACCATTCCAGGAACTCATACATGCATGAAAATAATAGTAACCATTGGCAAACCATGTAGATCTACTTTATGATCATGTCCTAACTTTTTTACAAGGAAAGTTCAGACATGATCATAACGTGAAAAATATGTGTTTTATTTGGAGGATTTTTGCCTGTGAGGCGATCTGTCATGAGTGCTGCAGACCTCTCTAAAGAAATTCTGGATCTTTTGGTGCATACACGTACCGTCATTCGTACAGTATAATTTTGGAGTACACCTGTTCTGACTCCCCCACCGACAAACCATCAGTTATATTTAGGTTTTCTTCAACACATGGACACCGTTACACGTATAGATGTGTATTTGGCTCGGCAAAGAGGCATGGAAGTTTTCTACTGCATATCATGTGAACTAGAGCGTATTTAAAATATCTACCGGTATTGATTTTATCCTCATGGATAACAAATAGCAGATTCACCTTGGAGGTGTGAAAGAGGGCAGCAGGTTAATGCAGCGTGAGTTTTGGATTGGAGTACATCGATAGAGATCTATGGAAATGTCAGGATGAGTAACGTTATTGCTGCATCAGTGACTCTATGCAAATATAACGTCATTAGGACCGATTGCTTCCGTGTGACCTCTACTGAAGTTGTGAATAATCCACACAATGGCCCGAGTGCCATTTCTACGCAGCAGTCGCTCACTTACCAATGCGGCATTGCCTGGGCTTGTCCTCGTTGTCATAGCGGAGTCCGCGTAGGAAGACCGGGGACAGGGAGCCGTTGCTGAGTTCGGACGAGTAGTGTTCCTGACTGTAGTCCGGCAGAGATCCTAGGGATATCCAGGCGAGGGCGGATGTCACCAGCAACACTGCCAGTGACCAGCGCTCTAGGACATCAATTGGCGCCATTGCAATTAAATCTGTTTTTATCCCTGGGCCAGTTGATCCGATTGAAGTATTCATGAAGAGTTGACTCTGTACTTGCGTGTGAATTATTCCCAATGTTTCTGTTAATTGCAAAGTTTTCGAGTCCTAATTCTGATTTTTGGGACGCTCTTAGAAGGATTGTGACATAATGACATTAGAGTGTCCTTCCAAATCCGAGTTGAATTTCAGCATGGTAGGCCTACATGTGAATGTACATGTAAATGTATAATACCTCTATTGATCACACAATGAAGTCCGCGCGCTTTCGAGTACCTTTGTTTTCGATAACTACACACATTTTGATTTTAATTGACCAGCACCATTCAAAGCAAATTCACACAATCCATGAATAGAGCAGAAACAAAAACATATATTTGTATTGAGGGACGAAAGAAGTAGCTCGTTTGCAGTGATATTTCTTGGCAACAATGGGGGAAGGCGGCGCTTGGTACGAGCCTTGTACGTGAATGTGTAGTAGCCTACATGTATGACCGTATCTGGGTCTATGGTGTGCTGGAACTTTGAGGAAAAATAACCATTGAAGCTACTAGAACATGCTACAGGCCAATATAGAATATACACAAGTATGGCCAGGCGCTACGGTATATATAGCGGGCGGATATAATTTGTTTATTTAGCGTGGCAACTAATGTCTTGCTTGCATTTCTAAAAGCGATAAGTTATATTTAAACTAGTATGTCAGAGTATGTATTAGAATGAAGGCCTATACACGTAGTTTCAGCACCATTTTTGTATTTTTTTTTTATCAAATTTTTGCTTGAAACAAAAAGAAACTCAATTGAGTTACATTTGTACATCAGGATCACTTAATTCTGCGGCTTCTCTATGGTATTCATCAGCTCCAGAAGTGATGTGCATGTTTGCATCTCAAATCAAATCAAAAATACATTGTAGCTGCTACTTTAAAATGAGCTTGATGTTTATGCAGCTGATGAAATGTTATAGGTTCGTGTAATGATACTGTATGTTGTAGAGGATATACTAGTAGTCTATTGTAATCACTTGATGTAACGTGTAGTGATTGATATAAATGAATCTATACATTTGTATATACTGATAACTGCCATACCTGCATCATAAAATTCTAAACTTGACTGCTCTCTATGTCGAAGGTTACAAGCCCGCACCAAAGACTTTATAGGGTCTCTGCCCGCATCAATCATGTGGAAAACCCGGTACAAATTGTACAATACGAGCGTGACCTTTCGTGAGGAGAAAGGAATAAACACAGGGAGCTAAATAATTGACCGAAATGCTGAATCAAATAACAAATAATTAATATTAATGCAAGTTTGACTATCGTGAATTGTCCAAACCGCATAAAAACCATACCAGGAAATCGTCTATTTACGCAGGGATCATGATACACAGTCTATAGAAATTACACTATTCACACCAGACGATAATATGGTAATAGTTTCTGAAAGCCAGATAAGTATATTTCACGGACAAAACGCAGAGAAACAACAGCGGAAGCGATGTCATTGTGTTGACAGAGTCACCCAGTGGGGCTCCAACACAACACGGCACCAACGGGAGCCGCCGGAGTAGGCTATACGTGCGCCGCCTCCGTCAGTGGCGGTCACAGGAATAACATCAATAATTCAGGAGGTTCGGTCAAAGACACCAACCAACTTAATGGGTCTGTTATTGTGTAGAGTGGACAACGGATTCGGATGCCAACTTAACTAATCAAGCTCAGCTCTGGGCCGTGGAACTTTTCACGGAATGGCAAACAAAACTTTTACTCTAGTCCCTGAGTGCGCACGACGGTCATAATAATATATCCGTGTTTTGGTCCAATTCACTGTCATTGTCCCGTGTATGTCGCGGCCTACGGACGGAAGCTATATTTTGATGAACTGAACAATCCGAGCGTGACGACACAACACGTTCTCTAGTCCATATCCATCAGTCATAACTAAGGTAAGAGAATATTGTTCACGTGTATAAAAGCAGCACACATTTGTAGTTAGTGCATAGGCCTACACATAACATGTGTCCAACGTTTCGGTTGTCAAAATAGAATGACCGGTTCAACTGATACTGTAGATATACATGTAGGCTTGTGCGCCACAACTAATTCGTCTACTGGATCCTGTATGACAATTATGTTTTGTTGAATACCATATATCTCAAACAGGACGTACTGTGCCTGAGTAAATAAACGTACGTTTATATTTTGTGCAGGGGCGGATCCAGGATTTTTGAATAGGGGGGGGGGGTGCTCTTCTTAAATGTACGTAATCTCGAAATAGTGTGCGAGCGTAGCGAGCGAAGCCTTATGCGGTCTGGGGGTTTGGGGGGAGCCGTAAGCCCCCCGAGAATTTTTTGGAATTTAGTGTCCCTGAGATGGTTTCTAAGGCGTATTTGCAACTGTACCTTGTGAAATCACTAAGTAGATTTTCACTTTAGGAGTCTGTTTTTGTTGTGAATGGAGGATACATCACTGACTAGCGAGTGAAGCCTTATGCGGTGTGGGGGTTCGGGGGCGCCTTACGTCCCCGAGATATTTTTTTTAATTTAGTTCTCTGAGATGGTTTCTAAGGTGTATTTTACAACTATACCTTGTGAAATCAATAAGTAGAGTTTTACTTTAGAAGTCTGCTTAGTTCTGTTGTAACTGAAGGATAGATTTTCAAAGAAACGAAGGTCTAATAATCCTACCATTCTAATGCTGTTCTAAGGTTCTTATGCACCAGACATGGTGATGGTCAATCGTTTAATAATAAAGATAAGATATAATTATCTTCCAAGTTATGCCGACATCCAGAATTATATCCAGAGTTATAAAGAACCCTGTCTGTAACAAATAAATAAAATAAAAAATATCCCCTGTGTATATTCAATTACAGTTTCAGTATGAAGTCAAGTGTGTCGGACTAGATTTATTATTGGAGGGGTGGGGGGTGTGTCAAGCTGGTTCGAGGAGTCAAGCGACCAAGCAAAGTGAGGTGGATAGGTAGTAGCTTACACGGCGTGGGGTCTGGGGCCCGCTCAAGGGCCCCAGAAGCCAGAGCTTTTCTCCATGTTCTGTGGTTGATTCTGAGCTCTCTCTGGCTCTGATTGAGTATTTTTCATTCCACACATGCATGTATATATTGCTGGTATTCAAATTTATTTATCCCAAAACTACTCATTGTCACTTTACATATCATATGTCATATAACTTGAAGAACTCATGATTAATGACACTCAATTATTGACCAACGAATGTTAGGCCTATGTAACGCTGTATTGAGTATTTTTCATTCCACACATGCATGTAAATATTGCTGGTATTTAAATTTATTTATCCCAAAACTACTCATTGTCACTTTACATATCATATGTCATATAACTTGAAGAACTCATGATTAATGACACTCAATTATTGACCAACGAATGTTAGGCCTATGTAACGCTGAAATGCACCTTAACATATTTCTGAGTCACAGATTTTTTTGTTGAAAATATATTGTGGGGCTCAACCCCCCTCCCTCCGCCCCCTCCCCCGGTCAAAATATCAAGCGAGGAAAATTACACTCATATTTCGTTACATAGGTGCATACCCACATTTTCTATAGCTTTTTGCTCTCTCTCTTTTCTTTTCTTTATGCTCTCTCTTTTTTCTTTTCTTTTTCTCTTTTTTCACGGCCCAATAGGGGGGGGGGGGGGGTGCGCGCCGGGTGCACCCCCCCCCTGAATCCGCCAGTGTTGTGCTGTCTGTTTTGACAGAACGGATGATTTTACGAGGCGGAGGAAAGTTGATTATTTATTGTGACTTTTAGTTGACATTAAACATGCACATTGCTCATGTGTATAAAGCATCAGCATCATTCAGATAAAACTGTCCCATTAGTAGGAAAAGATATAGAAACATAATATTTAATTTAAATAACACGGGATCAAAATTATCATGTTGCATCAGTTGCTGATACTTTTGCTTCTTATTCTGGTAGATTCTTTATATATGTATCTACTTATTTTCATAAGTTACCGTTCCGGTTGCTCCATATGGAGCGTTTTTAGGGTCAATATTCATTGACATGCATTGTAGATTTTCTTGTTGTGATTGATTGTTTCAACCGCAAAATTAATTATTCCACATTGCTGTTTCTAAACTTTCTGTGTCGAATTTACATATTCTTACTGCATAGTTCTAACTTCCATCTCCTTTCTGCTTACTTCCAAGTTCTCACTGGTACTTTCTCAATGCTTAATTCATCATGTCACATTCTAACACCTTTGTCCGTGCAAACTATCAAAAACAAATCGCATCTGGCATAATGCATATGAAACTTAGCACATTTCATTTAGAATAAAGCACATCGCACGAAGAACAAAGCATAACGAATGAAGCATTTCATGTGCCAAAATTACTACTGCACTATTATGACGACAGACAGCGCTGCGGGTCGAGTGGCCACATTGTGAATGAGAAACTGAAGACTCCCGGATGAAGGAAAGACCTTGGTTTGATGGACCGCTGGTCCGGTGCAGTATTTTTAGCTTACCAACCCATGGCCCGATAAGCTATTGGCGTGGTTTTTCGTCCGTCGTCCGTCTACACTCTCTGGTTTAGGGGCTTGAAAAGCTGAAAATAGCCCAATCCACTTTTTATGAGCAGACGTGTATTTTGGGGATTAATTTGGGGATAAGGGGCTCACACGAGAGAGGAAATTTAACATGGTGAAAGCCCTTTAACCTAAAAAATTGGTACGTTCGTCCGTCGTCCGTCCGGCAAATAACTTTTTGGGGCCTTGATGAAGATTTTTTCTGAAAATTTACTAAAACATTCCTTGGGTTAATACCCTGAGACGTTTTGTTTTCGTTTTTTTTTTATTATTATTCAATCGTTTTTGCCGATTTGGCGGCCATTTTTTTATGAAAAGTGGCTAATTTTGGACTTTGATGGCCTTTTTCTCGAAAACTGTCTGATCTGTTTGCGCTTTTTGTTTCAAGACAACTCCCTCATGTACATCAATGGCAAGTTTCATTGTCCTTGAATCGCCGGTCTGCGTGTGGCAGCCATTTTGATTTTTTGTCCCAAATCGAGCCACTATTCGTTCTGAGCCATTTCCAGCCAAAACTTTTTTTTTATTTGCCATTGGAAAATTTTTGGGACTTTTTTGGGAAAATTTTGGGGAAAATTTCACCCAATTTTTCTTTCATAATGGGAGCTTTGCGGGGGTAAACTCCTAGAACTTTTCAAGATACAGCGTAGTATTGGCACATTCAAATGGGAAATCATATATTTCAGTTTGAATGATGACCTTGAATTTGATTTTGAATGACTTTGAAAGGTCAAAACGACCTTACTTTGTCAAAAGAAACGAAGATTTTTGTCTTTGGCTGCCATTTTCTCAAAAACTATTCAGACAATTCTCCTCAAAATCTCTATGTAGTACCTTTGCGATGTGTATAAGTTTTGTTTGCTTTTAAATCGACGGTGTGTGAATAATGTCATTAACGAAAGAAACTTGATGTAACTTGATTTCGTATTATATTCCATACAGGAAATGTGTGTTTGGCAACATTTACGAGCATGTTTTGACAATAGGTTTGAAGATCAGAGTAACAATTTGTTTTTGGGAAAATCAATACACTGTGTAATTCTCATGATCTGCCGGTAAGCTGCAGCACCCTTGGTGCTACGTTGTCTCTTTATTTGGCAAACAGGTAAATAAGATCTATATGTTAAATCCAATACAACTACCGTAGCGCAGTACTAGTGTATCTACTTTACTGTCACAAGTTGGAATCGTGCCAAATTAACGGTATGAAGAAATTATGATTGGAGAGATCACCATATTTAGCCTTGAAAGAGATAGCCATCAGTTTCCTGAGAATTTTTTTTTACATCTCAATTATCACTGTCCATTCTCAAGTAATGACCATTTTGTGTATGTTAATTTTAGGCCTATGTCATGATAATTGCACTTAATTCGCAACAGTGTATTATATTATAATGAGTGTTCATGACGTCACATCTAAAATTGATTTTAATGAGCATAGAAATCTTATTAATAGGCTCATATTAATCATCTCTCACTAGACTCACTATTCGTTTAATTATTTACAGGGCAGGGTGCGGGAATTCATTGGGGTCTGTGTTCAGCTGCATGAGTGTGGCACCTGTTGGTCGCGCCAATGATAAAGGAGGTCTTAGTTTCTCATACATCATGTGGCTACGTGCGGCCAGCGCCTCCTGTCGTCATAATGTTGCAGTAGTAATTTTGTCCACAACAATTACTACTGCATCATTATGACGACAGGCGGCGCTAACCGCCGAGTGCTTCATTCTTTGTGCGTTGTTCATCATGCGATATGCTATATTCTAAATGCAATGCGCTAAGTTCCATATGCATTGTGCCAGATGCGATTTGTTTTTGATAGTTTGCATGGACAAAGGTGTTAGAATTTGACATGATGAATTAAGCATTGAGAAAGTACCAGTGAGAACTTGGAAGTAAGCATCAAGGAGATGGAAGTTAGAACTATGCAGTAAGAATATGTAAATTCGACACAGAAAGTTTAGAAACAGCAATGTGGAATAAAGAATTTCGCGGTTGAAACAATCATTCACAACAAGAAAATCTACAATGCATGTCAATGAATATTGACCCTAAAAACGCTCCATAGCTCCACAGGCAGTCAGCAATGTTTGTTAATATGCTCAACACACATGATTACTATACATCAGGTTCATACGTATTTTACGAAAATGTAGAGGAACACAGAGGAATAATGTATTTCCGGGACAACAACGAGTTAATACGTTCAGAACATTTCACATTGTTAATCTCCAGGATATGTTGCGGCCTATTGTGCTGCCCTTCTGTCTGCTGTCCTGCTTTGTAACGACGGTACAGGGCGCAGTCCCGGACTACAGCAAAGACTACTACACCGAGGATATCTGGGAGGAATCCCCGCTTTCAAACTTCGTCGATGACGTCAGATACGATAACGAGGACAAACCACGGCACTGCCGTATTGGTAAGAGTAACATACATGTGCTTGGATGAGAAAATGCAGAATTAGGGGGGGGGGGGGGGGGGGGGGATCCGAAGCGTGTTTGGGGCTCGCTCAAAAATTCTCCAAAATTCAATTTTTTTTACCTGAAAGATTTCACCCAACTTTTCTTTCATAATGGGAGCTTTGCGGAGTGAACTCCTAGAACACTTCAAGATACAGCCTAAGTATTAGCACATTCAAATGGGAAATCATATATTGCAGTTTGAGTGTTGATTTGACCTTGAATGACATTGGAAGGTAACAACGACTTTTTCTGTCAAAAAACGATGATTTTTGTCTTTGGCGGCCATTTTCTCAAAATCTATGGAGACAATTTTCCTCAAAACGCATAAGATTCTCTTTATATACCTTTGTGATGTGTATTAGTTTTGTTGCCTTGAATCGCCGGTCTGCGTGTGGCAAAAAAATTGCTTGTCCCAAATCAAGTCACTATTCGTTTTGAGGGATTTTCAGCCCAAAAAACCCCCAAACTTTATTTTACCCCCTGTGAATATAATATCATTAACGAAGAGAACTTTCCAAGATGTAACTTGATTCCATATTAATATAGTCCGTACAGAAAATGTGTGTTCAGCAACATTTATGAACATGACTGTTTTGAAAATAGAGTTAAAGATCAGTGCAACAATTTATATTTTGGAAAATCAATACTCTGTGTAATTCTCATGATCTGCCGGTAAGCTACAGCACCCTTGGTGCTATGTTTATGTTCTGTGGTAGTTTTCCTGTCTCTCCTGAGTATAAATTACACAAACGTACTATTATCACTCTGTTCTCAAATAAATATTGTCCTTTTTTATAGGGGGCGGGAAGCCGTTTATGGAATAATTATGATAAATAATTACATAGTTCAAGACAAAACTTACCAGAGATCCAAGAGCATTATTTCAACATACAACTGCATGGAAGTCATTACTGGAGTAGATATCCCATAAGCTCTGTCCGTAGTAATAGGAAATTGATTATATATTAGGCACGCACAAATTACGTAGTATTGGATAGAGCAAAGGGCAAATATTTAGGTGCCACTTTCTGGACACCAAATATATACATGTCCAGAACTGTGGAGCTATAACATAGCGCATGTCATCATTGGAAGGTTTTCGAAAAAGTGTTCGTCACCAAGATATTCAATCACTTTTTCTTCATTACACGCACGCAGGGGCAACCATTCCCACTCAACCGCACACCGACACATGCCTATAAACTTAGCCTAAGGGGTCACGCATATACCCCCAGCCCATTCGAAAGTTCGCTCATTTCTTTCCCAGACCTGTGTCCTGCGGAGGTAACCTCTGACCCAAGGAAAGGAACGTTCCGCTGGCCGGACGCTCAGCTGGAGACCCGAGTCTACCTCAGGTGTCCCTACTCTATACTGGAGCCAGTCTACGCCTACAGGGACTGTGTGTTTCGAATTGAAGATTACAACGACACATCCAGGCCTGGACTCAACAACAGCTTCTCAGACTGGGACCTGCCCGAGATCGATGTGTGTCCAGACCCACCCTTGGCCGAACTGCTCAAAGCCCTGGATGCGGAGGAGGTGAGGGTGCAAACTGTTCGAGACAGTGGGGACTGATGAGATAATGTTACAAACTGCTCAAAACACTGGGGGCGAGGAGGTAGCGATCACAGAAGCTGCTGGAAACTGTCATATTCGTTACGTGCATAACAATAATCAGATCAGATTATGAACATGCACATATACATGCATACTATATACATGTATAACTATTCATTTGAAGATCGCGTATGCCCCAGACACACTGCCAGTGAAATGGTACGAAGATGCCATTGGGAGTTTGCACCACGCCATCGACTCGTACCCGGAGGCACCTTTCTTTTACGATGACGTCTTGAACTTGGCCGGATTCATGAGCAGGGCAGTGTTGGTCGCCGTGCCCGAGGCCACGTCCTTCCCCCGCGGGACAACCGAACAGGCCCTCACTGTCATAGATTGGCTCCTCGTCGTCGACGTGGAGAGATCCATTTTGGATATAAGAGAGGCATGGCAGAACGAACGGTAGTTGGCATTCGCATGTTTTGCACAATACTAACATCATCTTATTAACTCGTTGTAGAATCTCATTCATAGCGATGCGTTGACCTCCACGTTACACTTTCTGTACTGTGTAGGCTATTGAAGGCGCTAGTGTTGCTAGCCGAGATGTGGGTCCCGCTCGAGGACACACCTATCAGCGTACTATCCAAGAACTACCTGTACGTGTCGGCACAGAGGATGGACGGGCGCTCCAGCAGCGACCAGCACATGAGTACCACCAACTTAGAGGACCCCGTCAGCACCGTCTTATCTGTCGGCCTCGACCAGCCAGGTGATCATCATATTACACCGACCAGTCAATATCGAACAATAATGCATACAGGATTTACAATCCAGATTTGTTTGTTGGACTATGTATGGACTCATATGATTAGAGATTCCCACCTTATTTTTTTAAAATTGTTCGTTTTGTATCAAACATACAACTGTCATGAAAAAATAACAAGATGTTTCTTTGTTACCACGTACATCCCCAGGTCAAATCGGCGACGTTCTCCATACGTTGTACATTGGCTACCCTTACTGGATGGAACCTGAAATTTATCGGGAGGAGATATACTTCATAGCCCCCGAGCCAAGGACTCAGGCACCCAGGATTTTTATCCCTGACTTCGGGGATAACATCACCATTGTCTTCGACCCGCCGCCCCCGCCGCCTCCGATGTTACCCAGGGCGATGGTGGAGCTGGTCAAGACTAGGAACTACATCTTCGTCAGTTCGATGCTGTACGTGTCCGTGACTAAAGACCATGGCTTCGAACCCGGAGGTCTCCAGCTCTGGCCCAGGGACGGCCCCCGGCCCACTGTCACCGTCACCTCAACCTTATCCACCGATGTCTCCGTGGTAATATAGCGCAAACATACACGTAACGTAGTGGCAGGCCCACTCTGCATTCTGTTCTGAACTGATTCGGTGTTAATGAAAGGGAACCGTTTTCCCATAACCTACATGTACAATGATTTTCTCCGCCAGATGAGGCCACCGGAATGTAGTGCTGTTACATTGGAAGACTTCAACAGAACTATTCAAGGTAAATCCACTTTTTTACATTTGCAATCCATACCTCTACAGCTTTGATGTTCATATTGCAACCGGTGACTGTTTATTCTGGTTAGAATTCAACGCGTCCGAGTGGATTGTGCGTGGACCTTCTGTGGCAGCGACACCTACACAGGCGATATGTAACTACAACAGCTTCGGGCTCTACACTGTCTTCGCAGATGCCAGGGTAAGGGCGAGATATGGAGCGAAAACAAGAACATATTAAGTCACGATTATATACACGTATTTATTATTTTTTTTTTGTCACAACGACTAGAGAAACGCTGGTAGCGTCGTCACACTGCCTCCGCCGCCACCGACACCTAGCGAAGGAACAACGTTTTCTGAGTTTCTAGTAAGTTCTTCCTCTGGATGATACATATATGGTAATGCATATTCAACGATATAATCAAAATATAATATTTATTATAATATAAAAATATATTATCATCATTTAATCTCACAATATGATATAATAAATATCGTAATAAAATATTGTAAAAAGTCAATATTATAATATAATAGTATTATGATAACGTGTAATGATAGTAAAATATTAATTGCAACTATACGGCACATAATTATTGCAAAGTTCTGGTAATCATACATTGATACATACCACGTGAACAACAAAAAGCATTCTACCCGGAACAGGGCTTCCCATATAGCAGAGAACTATATATCGCCGGTGAAGTTCTGAGAGCTGTTTCAATGGCGTGTCTACTAATCACCGTCATCTCTTACATTGTTTTCAAGTGAGAATCTGAACATTCTACATGTACATAACAATCGCTTGTTTCGAACCATGCCAATCCAATGACTTTTGAAATCAATTCATCACCATAATGAAATCGTGTATTTTTTTCACTACATGTACTTCCTCAGGAAAGCTAGGCACGGTACACCCACGTTGATTCTGATTAACTTGTGCGTCGCCCTGCTACTTTTCAACGTGGTGTTGTATATCGCGGAATCTATTGGCCACAGTCGCTGGGGATGTCGAATGTCAAACATCCTGAGATACTACCTGGTTCTGGTGTCTCTGGCCTGGAACGTCACAGAGGCCGTCAACCTTTATCTGATGCTCGTCAAAGTCTTCAAGAGCTATATCAGTCACTTTGTACTGAAGGCCGCCTGTATGGCTTGGGGTAGGTCCTACATCAGTCACTTTGTACTGAAGGCCGCCTGTATGACTTGGGGTAGGTTCTACATCAGTCACTTTGTACTGAAGGCCGCCTGTATGGCTTGGGGTAGGTTCCATGTCAGTCACTTTGTACTGAAGGCCGCCTGTATGACTTGGGGTAGGTTCTACATCAGTCACTTTGTACTGAAGCCCGCCTGTATGGCTTGGGGTAGGTTCTACATCAGTCACTTTGTGCTGAAGCCCGCCTGTATGGCTTGGGGTAGGTTCTACATCAGTCACTTTGTACTGAAGCCCGCCTGTAAGGCTTGGGGTAGGCTCTACATCACTCACTTTGTACTGAAGGCCGCCTGTATGGCTTGGGGTAGGCTCTACATCAGTCACTTTGTACTGAAGGCCGCCTGTATGGCTTGGGGTAGGTTGTACATCAGTCACTTTGTACTGAAGGCCGCCTGTATGGATTGGGGTAGGCTCTACATCAGTCACTTTGTACTGAAGGCCGCCTGTATGGCTTGGGGTAGGTTGTACATCAGTCACTTTGTACTGAAGGCCGCCTGTATGGCTTGGGGTAGGTCCTACATCGGTCACTTTGTACTGAAGACCGCCTGTATGGCTTGGGGTAGGTTCTACATCAATCACTTTGTACTGAAGGCCGCCTGTATGGCTTGGGGTAGGTTCTACATTAGTCACTTTGTACTGAAGACCGCCTGTATGGCTTGGGGTAGGTTCTACATCGGTCACTTTGTACTGAAGCCCGCCTGTATGGCTTGGGGTAGGTTCTACATCAGTCACTTTCTACTGAAGGCCGCCTGTATGGATTGGGCTAGGTACTACATCAGTCACTTTGTACTGAAGGCCGCCTGTATGGCTTGGGGTTGGTTCTACATCAGTCACTTGGTACTGAAGGCCGCCTTATGGCTTGGGGTAGGTTCTACATCGGTCACTTTGTACTGAAGCCCGCCTGTATGGCTTGGGGTAGGCTCTACATCAGCCACTTTGTACTGAAGGCCGCCTGTATGGCTTGGGGTAGGTTCTACATCAGTCACTTTGTACTGAAGGCCGCCTGTATGGCTTGGGGTAGGTTCTACATCAGTCACTTTGTACTGAAGGCCGCCTGTATGGCTTGGGGTAGGTTCTACATCAGTCACTTTGTACTGAAGGCCGCTTGTATGGCTTGGGGTAGGTTCTACATCAGTCACTTTGTACTGAAGGCCGCCTTATGGCTTGGGGTAGGTT
The DNA here is from genome assembly GCA_949152475.1 of Terebella lapidaria. NCBI lineage: Eukaryota > Metazoa > Annelida > Polychaeta > Terebellida > Terebellidae > Terebella > Terebella lapidaria. Next base: position 80,376,262 of record OX424555.1, read on the forward strand.
CTACATCAGTCACTTTGTACTGAAGGCCGCTTGTATGGCTTGGGGTAGGTTCTACATCAGTCACTTTGTACTGAAGGCCGCCTGTATGGCTTGGGGTAGGTTCTTCATCAGTCACTTTGTACTGAAGGCCGCCTGTATGGCTTGGGGTAGGTTCTTCATCAGTCAATTTGTACTGAAGGCCGCTTGTATGGCTTGGGGTAGGTTCTACGTCGTCACTTTGTACTGAAGGCCGCCAATATGGAATGGGGTAGGTTCTACATCAGTCAGTTTGTACTGAAGGCCGCCTGTATGGCTTGGGGTAGGTTCTACACCAATCACTTTGTACTGAAGGCCGCCTGTATGGTTCGGGGTAGGTTCTACATCAGTCACTTTGTACTGAAGGCCGCCTTTTGGCTTGGGCTAGGTTCTTCACCAATCACTTTGTACTGAAGGCCGCCTGTATGGCTTGAGGTAGGTTCTACATCAGTCACTTTGTACCGAAGGCCGTCTGTATGGCTTGGGCTAGGTTCTTCACCAATCACTTTGTACTGAAGGCCGCCTGTATAGCTTGGGGTGGTTATACATCATTCACTTTGTACTGAAGGTGGCCTTTATCGCTTGGGGTAGGTTCTACATCAGTCACTTTGTACTGAAGGCCGCCTGTGTGACTTGGGGTAGGTTCTACATGAGTCGCTTTGTACTGAAGGCCGCCTTATAGCTTGGGATAGGTTCTACATCAGTCACTTTGTACTGAAGGCCGCCTTATGGCTTGGGGTAGGTTGTACATCAGTCACTTTGTCCTGAAGCCCGCCTGTATGGCTTGGGGTAGGTTCTACATCAGTCACTTTGTACTGAAGGCCGCCTGTATGGCTTGGGGTAGGTTCTACATGAGTCACTTTGTACTGAAGGCCGCCTGTATGGCTTGGGGTAGGTTCTACATCAGTCACTTTGTACTGAAGGCCGCCTGTATGGCTTGGGGTAGGTTCTACATCAGTCACTTTGTACTGAAGGCCGCCTGTATAGCTTGGGGTAGGTTCTACATCAGTCACTTTGTACTGAAGCCCGCCTGTATGGCTTGGGGTAAGTTCTACATCAGTCACTTTGTACTGAAGGCCGCCTGTATGGCTTGGGGTAAGTTCTACATCAGTCACTTTGTACTGAAGACCGCCTGTATGGCTTGGGGTAGGTTCTACATCAGTCACTTTGTACTGAAGCCCGCCTGTATGGCTTGGGGTAGGTTCTACATCAGTCACTTTGTACTGAAGGCCGCCTGTATGGCTTGGGGTAGGTTCTACAACAGTCACTTTGTACTGAAGGCCGCCTGTATAGCTTGGGGTAGGTTCTACATCAGTCACTTTGTACTGAAGGTCGCCTTATGGCTTAGGGTAGGTTCTACATCAGTCACTTTGTACTGAAGGCCGCCTGTAAGGCTTGGGATAGGTTCTACATCAGTCACTTTGTACTGAAGCCCGCCTGTATGGTTTAGGGGAGGTTCTACATCAGTCACTTTGTACTGAAGGCCGCCTGTATAGCTTGGGGTGGTTATACATCATTCACTTTGTACTGAAGGAGGCCTGTATCGCTTGGGGTAGGTTCTACATCAGTCACTTTGTACTGAAGGCTGCCTTATGGCTTGGGGTAGGTTCTACATGAGTTGCTTTCTACTGAATGCAGTCACTTTGTACTGAAGGCCGCCTGTATAGCTTGGGGTATGTTTTACACCAGTCAATTGGTACTGAAGGCCGCCTTATGGCTTGGGATAGGTTCTACATCAGTCACTTGGTACTGAAGGCCGCCTTATGGCTTGGGGTAGGTTCTACATCAGTCACTTTGTCCTGAAGCCCGCCTGTATGGCTTGGGGTAGGTTCTACATCAGTCACTTTGTACTGAAGGCCGCCTGTATGGCTTGGGGTAGGTTCTACATCAGTCACTATGTACTGAAGCCCGCCTGTATGGCTTGGGGTAGGTTCTACATCAGTCACTTTGTACTGGAGGCCGCCTGTTTGGCTTGGGGTAGGTTCTACATCAGTCACTTTGTACTGAAGGCCGCCTGTATAGCTTAGGGTAGGTTCTACATCAGTCACTTTGTACTGAAGCCCGCCTGTATGGATTGGGGTAGGTTCTACATCAGTCACTTTGTACTGAAGGCCGCATGTATGGCTTGGGGTAGGTTCTACATCAGTCACTTTGTACTTAAGACCGCCTGTATGGCTTGGGGGTAGGTTCTACATCAGTCACTTTGTACTGAAGCCCGCCTGTATGGCTTGGGGTAGGCTCTACATCAGTCACTTTGTACTGAAGGCCGCCTGTATGGCTTGGGGTAGGTTCTACATCAGTCACTTTGTACTGAAGGCCGTCTGTATGACTTGGGCTAGGTTCTACGCCATTCACTTCATACTAAGGGCTGCCTGTATGGCTTGAATTGTGTTTTACACTGGTAACTTTGTACTGAAGGCTACCTGTATGGCTTGGGTAGGTCATTGATCGCCTTTTTGGAAGCCTGTCGTTTATGTATACTATGAAACACTATTGTAGTTTCTCAAATAGGGCGTAATATGATTCAGAATGTACAATAATACATTCTTATTTTATTGTTTTCGATGTTATTCATGAGCCATTTGACTATTTAACATGTGTGTGTAATCCTCTGACATCTGGCTGTTTTCCAGGCGTCCCTTTGATTCCTATCATCATCGTACTCGGACTGAACCACCGCGGGTTCGACGGAATTTATCTGGACAACTGCAATCTCAAGTCAGTAAACATTTCAGTAGTAGTGGTAGAGCCACATAACATTATGATCAAATATATCAGCGCTTTTGAAATTCATAGACGGGATATTACTTGAGAAATGTCCAATTGTGATTACAATGTCAAGGTCAAATGATATTTTGTGAGATGATGTCAATGTCAAAATGCAATATTTTGTGAGATGATCACACTATTTGGTGAGATATATTGTCTATTGTGATATTTTTTTACAATCGTCTGTCCATTTGTATATTTGACATTATATTTCATCATCTACGTAGGCCTATACTACTGCAAAATGCATACCAAGGTCACAATGTAAATATTCCAGATGTGTTTTGAAGGATTACATATTTTACTACGCCTACTTGATACCTGTTGGTGCAATGGTGCTAGTCAATATCGTCATGTTTGCACTCGTTGTACACGTGCTCAGGAACACTGGCTCGGCAAGACCCGGGGGTACGTTACCGCCAATATATATAATAGTACTTTCTTCGGTGCGGTAAAGTGCTGGTCGTAGACTACGTCTCCAAGCCAAATGATATAGTTTCGAACATTGTATTTAACATTCATCTGTGTCAAAGTACACTTTGTCTGTTTATAGAAAGTCGCCGGTCGGTCCTTACCCAGCTGTGCGGAGCACTTTCGATGATGTTTCTCCTGGGCATTCCATGGGTGTTCAGTGCGTTTGGAGCGATTAATATCACTGGGGGAAATAAAAGCATAACTGTTATATCTGCCGTTTTTCAAGTGAGTATAGAAACAAAGCGGGTGTTGTTGGCGATATATAAAATGTCACATTGAACACACTCGCACACCTATTAACTACTTTGCTTTCAGGTTATAACGATCGTGTTTCTAAATCTACAAGGGACCTTTATCTTCCTGTTCCACTGCGTGAGGAACTCTGATATGCGCAAGCAATGGAAGGGTGCGTTCTGTTCGTGTAGAGCGGAGAAGCAGACGACATCCGGCTCGGTGCCGCTCAGGCCTACGGGAACCGGAAGTAGTTCAGGCGACAGCAAAAACAAAACGGAGAAGTATGTTATATCGAACTCTTCTACCAGCAGCCGCCGTCAAGCAGAGGACATAGAAATACAAGACCAAAACAATTCCAAGCTTTAACATTTCGCAGTACAATGATATGGGCACTCGTTGTGCCTTTTACCATTTTACGAAACTGTTGATCTCTGCTGTTCATCAGTTAAAGCTCTTTTAGCACATAAAGAGCAACAATGATTCATGGTATGGCCAGTGTTTGATGCTTGGGAATCGACGTTCGATGAATTATGCAAATATGTGGAAATGCTAGTTTATGACCGGAATGTAATTTATTTGTATACATGTACTCAATGAAGCGTGCTTACCGATGGGCGGGTATTGATTATCGTATTGTACGAAACAATTTTTGTCGTAAACTTGTACATGTATAGTGTGCATTTTGTTTGTGCAATAAACGTTGTGGCAGCATTCACATAATTGTCTTGTAAGAGTATATTTGTATGTCACACACGGAACAATATTACAAAAACATCCATCAGTTCATCCTAATACTGAAAAAGGGGGTGAACTTGGAAACACGATGCAAGGTGTGGATATGAACAAAATAAAAAGGTGCAAAAATTCCATAATTTATGTCATTTTAGGTAAATGTGTGTGATGTTGATTGAATATGTCGAAGAAATCAGCACGGTGACCCCATATTTCCTTTTCACTATTAGGATGCTGATCAGTTACTCTATAAAATAAGTCATTTTGAAGAGATAATAATAAAGAAATAACTTTTAAATTTTGACACTTCGTTACCTCAGTTTGTAGCGGACTACGTTAATCCCATTTCGGACTGAAATTTAACATTGGGTTAGACTGCCAACTTTTAAATTTTTTGAGATAGACTTCTGAAATTTGGTGAAAAATTACGGCATGTGACCCAATTGCACTTGACACTCACATTCCAGTACTAACTAAGATCTCATGTCCTTGGACACAGTCACTGTGATAGCTTCCGCAAAGTCTGCAGTAATCACCCCTCTGCTAAAAAAAACAACACTGAACTCATCCATGATGAGCAGCTACAGGCCCGCCTCTAACCTCACGTTTCTTGGAAAGGTTGTGGAACGTGTGGTACTCCGGAGACTGAATAATCATTTCCATGCCGACAATCTAGCACAGGCATCTGTCTCAGGAGAGGGCGTGCGGTGAAGTGGGGAATATTTTTTTACCCCCACGCCACCCCACGCCCTCCTGAGATCAATGCCTGTGCAATCTAGGGGAAACACTCCAATCGGCTTATAAAGCCCAACACGGTGTTCATGGGCCCAAGTAGCGCACCTTACTCTGTTAATACTACTTACCCACTGAATATATACAATATTTAATCCGTCTGGCACATTTTAAATCTTCATTGAATTTAGAAGAAATAGTAAGCTGCGCTACATTGGCCTGCTTATGTTACCAGACCTTTGGTCTGATAACCTATTGGGGCCCAAGTATCATACACTGCGCCTTAATTATACTCGTCCACTAAAAGCATGCCATTAAATCCGTCTGTCACCTTTTTAATCCTCATTGAATATAGAAGAAGGCGCAGTGTATGTTGATACTTGGGCCCCTATTGGCATGGCGTTGCGTCCGTCGCCCGTCGTCCATCTTTATCTTTGAAGTTTACGGCCAATTTCTTTGTCTCATATTTTGCACAATAGTACTAAAAAAATATTTTATTTCAGTTTTTAGGTTACCGGACCTATGGTCCGTAACCTATTGGCATGGCGATGCGTCCGGCGTCGTCGTCGTCGTCGTCGTCCGTCGTCCGTCGTCGTCCGTCAACAATTTTATCTTTAAAGTTTACGATCGAATTTTTCTGAAATTTTGCACAAAAATGCCTAAAAATATTTCGAGAGGGAGGTATTTTTTAGTTTTTTGATTTTCGCAATTTTTTCAAAATGGCAGCCGTTTTCGTCGAAAAACGGTCAATTTTGGATTTTGGCAGCCATTTTCTCAAAAACTGTTGAGTAACTTTTTTTTTTATTGCTGCATAACACTCCTCATATGTACCCCTGTGACATGTATAAATTTCGTTGCCCTTGAATCGCTCGAAGTGGGCCATTTTGGGCCCAAACTCGGCCCAAAAGGGACTTTCCCATGTTAAATTCTCCTATGCTTTATAATGGGACACATTAAAGCCTAATATCTCACTTAATATTGAGATTAGAGACTAGGAATCAATTGTGGACATATAGGAAATGATATATGCTGAATATTGTCGTGACCTTGAATTTGACCTCTGACCTTGGTTTCAAGGTCAGAGCGGCCGTTTTCGTCGAAAAATGGCCAATTTTGGATTTGACGGTCGTTTTCTCAAAATCTGTTCAGTAACTTTTTTTCTTATTGATGAAAAACACTCCTCATATGTACCCCTGTGACATGTATAAATTTCGTTGCCCTCGAATCGCTTGAAGTGGGCCATTTTGGGCCCAAACTCGGCCCAAATGTGACTTTCCCATGTTAAATTTTCCTATGCTTTATAATGGGACACATTAAGCCTAATATCTCACTTAATATTGAAATTATAGACTAGGAATGAATTGTGGACATATAGGAAATGATATATGCTGAATATTCTCGTGACCTTGAATTTGACCTTTGACCTCATTTTCAAGGTCACAGGACAAAATGACTAATATCTCGCTTATTATCGACTTTACAGCTTAGGAATCAATTGTGAACATATAGGAAATGATATATGCTGAATATTCTCGTGACCTTGAATTTGACCTTTGACCTCATTTTCAAGGTCACATAACAAAATGGCTAATATCTCGCTTATTATCGACTTTACAGTTTAGGAATCAATTGTGAACATATAGGAAAGGATATATGCTGAATATTTTCGTGACCTTGAATTTGACCTTTGACCTCATTTCCAAGGTCACAGGACAAAATTGCTAATATCTCGCTTATTATCGACTTTACAGCTTAGGAATCAATTGTGAACCTATAGGAAATGATATATGCTGAATATTCTCGTGACCTTGAATTTGATCTTTGACCTCATTTTCAAGGTCACAGGACAAAATGGTCAATATCTTGCTTATTAGCGACTTTACAGCTTAGGAATCAATTGTGAACATATAGGAAATGATATATGCTGAAAATTCTCATGACCTTGAATTTGACCTTTGACCTCATTTTCAAGGTCACAGGACAAAATTGCCAATATCTTGCTCATTAGCTACTTTACAGCTCAGGAATCAATTGTGAACATATAGGAAATGATATATGCTGAAAATTCTCATGACCTTGAATTTGACTTTTGACCTCATTTTCAAGGTCACATGACAAAATGGCTAATATCTCGCTTATTATCGACTTTACAGCTTAGGAATCAATTGTGAACATATAGGAAATGATATATGCTCAAAATTCTCATGACCCTGAATTTGACCTTTGACCTCATTTTCAAGGTCACATGACAAAATGGCTAATATCTTGCTTATTATCGACTTTACAGCTTAGGAATCAATTGTGAACATATAGGAAATGATATATGCTGAATATTCTCATGACCTTGAATTTGACCTTTGACCTCATTTCCAAGGTCACAGGACAAAATTGCTAATATCCCGCTTATTATCGACTTTACAGCTTATGAATCAATTGTGAACATATAGGAAATGATATATGCTGAATATTCTCGTGACCTTGAATTTGACCTTTGACCTCATTTTCAAGGTCACAGGACAAAATAGCCAATATCTTGAATATTAGCGACTTTACAGCTTAGGAATCAATTGTGAACATATAGGAAATGATATATGCTGAATATTCTAGTGACCTTGAATTTGACTTTTGACCTCATTTTCAAGGTCAACAGGACAAAATGGCCAATATCTTGCTTATTAGCGACTTTACAGCTTAGGAATCAATTGTGAACATATAGGAAATGAGATATTCTGAATATTTTAATGATATTGAGTTTGACCTTTGACCTAAATTTCAAGGTCAGTCATTTTATTTTCAAAGTCAGATTACAAAATGGCTTATATCTCGCTTATATGGCTTAAAATGGCTTATATCAAATTTACAGCTTAGGGGTCCATAGTGAACATATAGGAAATGATGTATGCTGAATAATTTGGTGATCTAGAATTTAACCTTTGATCCCATTTTCAAGGTTAGAGATATGGCGATTTCAGTGGTCACCTTGAATTTGACCTTCAACTTTCTCGGCTTAACTCTGTATATTTCTCCGGTAACCTTTCTAGCCCATTGGGCTAATTTTTATTTTCGTATCATTTACAAAATGGCGGCCATTTTCGTCCAAAAACGCCCCATTTTGGATTTAGCAATATTCAAACGTTTTCTCCTCTGAGACCGCTTGATGGATTCTTCCGAAACTTGTATGTTGTATGTTGTCCCCCACAAAGTGATCTTTTAGAATTTTGAATTTGTCCTTTAATTTTGTTTTTGGCGATTTTTTTAACTTTGAAAAATGGCATTTATTGATAATTTATTTTTTATCTGCAGAGTCTATATTCAAATCTTTCTGAAAATTTTAACCAAAATACTGAAAAATACTGCAAAAACAGGGTATTTTTGTTTTTGGAATATTCGTAATATTTTCGACAAAACGCCCCATTTTGCACTAAGCAATTTTCAAACGTCTTTTTCTGTGAGACCACTTGAAGGAATATTCGGAAACATTATATGATGATACTATTGGGTAGTCCCCACAAACTGAATTTTTTTTCCAGAAATTTGAATTTGTCTTCCATTTTTCCTAGCAAATTATTTTAACTTTGAAAAAATGCCATTTTCAGGTTCCCGGTGATATATTTCTAAAATTGTGAACAATATGATAAAGAATGTATCAAGGGGGATGTATTTTCCAGTTTGCTTTTTTTTCCATTTTTTCGTAATGGTGACCAAATTTGACAAAAATCACACTGTTCTGTACAATTTCCAGACACTTCCTCTGAGACCGCTTGATTGAATATTGTGAAACTCTGTGGGTTGATATCATGGGATAATCACCACAAGCTGATCTTCTAATGTTATTGAAACCCCGAAACAGCCAATTAGCTGAAGAATTCTTAGACTGTCGATTTACCATTGTCTAGTAACATATCTTAACCCTTAGGCTGATTTTGTTCTGTTTTGTTGCGTGACTTCACTGAGTTTAATTACCTTTATTACAAGATTCGTTTTTGTCCCAAATTTTCCGATTAAATTGGTCCTACGTGGTGATAACATAAATGAGAAATGTTCAGGATGTTTCTCACAGGTGGATCCACTCTGAGAGACTAAAATGTGAAATTCATTTGATGAATTTCATACTTTTAAACAATCATCAATATGACATTGTGCATTCCCGAACAGAAAATTGCGATCAAAAATTCTTTTTAGTGTGGAATTATGGGTAATTTAACCTCTCAAATACCAGCAAATGCCCATAATTCCACATTAAAAACAAATTGATCCCCAATAAATGTTTTCAAATGCACAATGTCATATTGATGATTGTTTAGGAGTCTGAAAATCATCAAATGAATTTCAAATTTTAGCCCCTCTGAGTGGGTCCACTTATAGCGAGTATCCTTAACGCATTTAGGCACGAAAATGCACGTAAATGGACATAACGGTAAAATGTTAACTTGATTTTATACACCAACGCGATTGATAAATAACAATCATACAGGTCACAACAGTGGGTGAGATCGGTCCAATCCACGAAAAAACGTCTGAACAGATTTTGAGAAAATAGCCGCAAAAGTCCAAAATTGGGATATTTTCGTCGAAGCGGATGTCTTTCTGGAAAAAGACAAAATACCTTCCCTAATAATGTTTTTTTTTTATCATTTGGGTAAAAAAATCAAAGATTTTATGTAATATCATGTTTGAAAAACAATAATGTGTATTTACGGACAATGGAGACATTATCGGACCATCGGAACGATAACATACATGTAAGAAGGGAAGTGCTGCATTTGAACAATGGAGTCAATTGTGGTATTGTTGCATTATGAACACAAACATACATTCATTCTTATAAAGTTCATATCGCTAGTTCTCGGCTTTGGATGCGCGCATGTGTTTTCCAGTCGGTTGTGCGTGGACAATGTACGAGGTATCAAAGACTCCATTAGGCGCATGGACGTATGACGATAGTGACCATGTAACTTATGAAAGGATCCATGCCACGATTCATTACAGGTCGATGTGGAATTGTCCACCATTAAAGTTATTGCATACTGACGAGATAATGCACCATAAATTAATTATAGCCGAACCAGATGTAGATTCTACAGAACAAACGTTGTATACTGAGTTGTACGAATTAATGGTGTCTGGTAGCGGGGTAATACCACTAGCCCCCATAGCGCTGCCGTAAAAACGGACTGCAACAGTCACGGGAAGGTGGCTGGCAGGTGACGGGATGTTTGTTGGGGGTGGGGGTGGAGGTGAATGGGGGATTTGGCAGGGAAAATCGGAAATGTCTCCGTGCAATAGGCCCTATCTGACGTCAGAAGCAAAGTGCCGTGGACGAGGCATGGTCGACACCAATTGAGTCTGAACGGTTGGGAATCGTGCTTAGAGTTATGTGAATTTGGAGACGGAGTTGACTACGAAAAAGCCAATTGCATTCACAGAAACTCTCAGAAAAATGGCACTGCCACGTTTTCGAAAGTTCGGAACTTTTGTAGGCCAAATTGTATGTTTATTTACTGTGATTGGCCTGTGTCATGGAGGATATATGCCAGATTACAGCCAGGACTACCGATATGTGGACGTCACGAACAACATGACAGATCCGGACAGTGTGTACAGTCTGCGCGGGGATAACATGTACAAGCCACACAGGTGTCGCACAGGTCAGAGCACTGAGTCAGACCCACTCGAGCATGATTTCCTTGTATTCGCTATTCAATAATTCAAACATTGTGGTGATGTCGATCTTTTGTTCGAAGAGCGTAATCTTACATTATGGTCCTGCTGGTGAGATCGTGAATGTGTGAGAGGTTTATTATATTGTTTTGTGGAGTCGATAAACGCTCCAATGACTCCAAAACAAACGAGACGAAGGCCTAAAGATGCCTTTGATGTATTTTTGTGTGAAACTTTACAACAAGCTGACTCCACAAAAAGTTAGATCCACCTATAAGACATGATGGTGATAAAACTATTCTGGGAGCACATGTACAATTTGTGGGCTATCCTGTTTCTCTATGATAATCAATGACAATGGTGAGTTTGTCAGTGACACAAAATGATGAATAGGGCCTACAGATAGAAATTACATCTAATCTGTTAAAGAACGCTTTTCTGTAATAACCAATTGTCATTCCGGATCCTAAGTATGAGAAATTAGTTGGTAATAAAATTGCCCACGTTATTGTACATCCTAGCCCTATTCTGGATCAAGGTCAAAGTTCACCCAATATACGGATGAATAACTCGTATATATATATTTTAAAAAATCGTATATACGAATTGGTGTCTCAGAGGCGGATAAGTAACTCGTATATATGCCAATTAATAAATTAGTTTTTGTACGAGTAATCAATCCACATTGACGATGTTTAAACTGGTAAAAATATGATTTGTTATTGTACTGGGATGAAAAATATGTCTATAATATGAATAATGAATATGCCTGGTTCCGATATTTTTTTTACTGATTTCGACTAACGGTCATTTCTTTGATGGGTAAGATGAAGCTTCTTTTAATGTTGAAAAGTGCAATAAAACAACTGCAAACCTTGTTATACACGACTACATCCATTAGTCTAACATCCTCGTCTAACGATGTGTAACGACTCCGTCGCCTACCGAGGTGTGCACAACAAATGCCAAGGATTGCTCGAAAACTGCCGAGGTGTGGAGAAACTGTGTGCCGGTCAGTCATTTTCTTCAAATATTGAAGCAATGATGATATGTATGAGTATATTCTAAGTCTCATCCGGTTTTATGAACATTCAAAGTATTAAATACTGATCAACCCGCTCCAATGTCCGTGATTTTCGGTGAAGGTCATGAGAAATCGCTCACGAGAAAGAACAACACGGGCATACCCCCGATTGTTTTTAACATTACCAGTGCTTTATATTCTCTGTTAAGTGCATGCAATCGAGTAAGGTGCGGTATTCGACTTTCACCATGGTGATCTAACCCCCCTCATTGGCTAGATAGGCCCCTAGCACCAACTCAAAAATACCATAGCTCACTAATGTGCTCATACCGCACCTTAAACGATGTGCTCATACCGCACCTTAAACATGCAATCGTTGATAACCATTGTGAGCAATTATTCATGTGTGCTTGTGGGAATTGTGAATATCTAATCAGCAACTGCTCGAGTGCAATTACTGGCAACTGCACGGCTGCCATTCCGGAACATGTATATGCTAAAATGCACATTTTGTACAATATATGTTGGTTGTCGACCCCTTTTATGTAGATAAAAGGGTCCGAAGTGGGACAATTTACATTGGTTTATAGGGCCCCGGGTATAGGGCCTTGTAGGTTATGGACCTGTATTGATTTCCTTATATGGTCAAAATGAGGCATCAAAGTACTATATTATTTAAAAACTCCCAGTTTCTCCTCCAAATGCACATGTATCACTTTAAAATGTCTCTGTTTTGGTTTGTATAGTGGTATTATGGGTTTTCCTCTATGTACATGTGAATTTTCATGTTGATTGGAGCTGTTACTGTGCGCATGAATACATATAAACAAACCGGCCCTTTCTGGGAGTTTGCTTTCTGAGGAATTCGCCAGGTGTCAGCAGCTAACAGTCAAATGCTTGTAGCGTTTGATCTATTCCAACAACATGTGCTGATTTTTTAATATTTTGTAAGTTATATATATTGCTTCAACATACTGAAATTTTATGAAAATTGAAACATTTTGAAAGTGATTTCTCTCATAAAACGTTATAATGGAGTTAAATGGCAATCCTATATGTGTTCGTATACCTAAACCGAGGACATGGAATTTTGTGTATTATAGATTTTTAGCAGGTTTTGTGGCATTTCTTTAATTTGTGTGTGGATAGTGTGCGGTATTCATGAATTTTTCACCATTGCAACCATAGTTTTCGTTCACGTGGATTTTTATTACATATGTAGGATTATATCTACATGCTAATAGCGGCGGTGTTTATCCCCCCCCCCTTGAATACTAAAGACATGGAGTTAGTGCCTTTTTATTTTCTTTATTTTCATATAGTAACCAATATTTCAAATCACTGTAAAATATTATACACTTTCACTGAGGACTACTGGACTCAGACACAGCCTAACCGAAAAAGGTGTCGAAATGGCCACCAAAAATTGAACGGTGGATAATACTAGGTGTCTCTGAAATTCATCACCACAACCTATATAGTCGATCATAAATAAGCTAGGTTAGGCATTGCAGAATGCATTTGGTATATTATTTGCAATTTTGGCACCATATGTGGTCAAGTACGCATTTTTCCGATTTTTTTACCATATTTTTTTTTCGATATTGCCGTAGAACCACATTTTTGACCCCATATGTGTCTCTTGCCGTTTGATCGATTGCAGTCCATCATATAAATGTGTTTTATAAATAAATTTCATACAGCACATAAATTAGTCCCCTGTACAAGGCACCTATGTGACCTAATGTCGGTGATCTCTGGCTTACAGAAACCATATTTTCAACAAATTGTCTACGTTTTTGTGTTTTGTCAAGATTAAAACCTTGGAATTTTTGCTTAATTTAGAAATATACTATATTGAGAGTGTGGTGGTAGCATTTTGCGACATTTGAATACTATTGGTGTAGACAGCAGTATGGTAGAAAGTGTTTGGTGCTAAGCAGCAGGGTAGGACTACCAACTCTTTTAAAATTTTGACATATTTAGTCCAAGGGGAATCAAACTGATGGTAATATATGGGTGAATAATACATTTATCTGAAACAAACCCCAAATTGTCCTTGAGCATGTTTGATCGGGCGTCAAATCAAAATTTCCAAAGAAAATCTCACTTTTTTGTTCAAAATATTTCCTTTCTTAAGTGCAAAAATCACTGTTTTATTTCTTCTCTACAAGTCTTCCCTTTTCACATAAGAGCTCAATAATTGGGGATTATCACCTCTGTATGTGGGGTGTTATAATTGTAAAATGTGAAGAAAATTGCCATTATTTAGGTTATGGACCTGTATTGATTTCCTTATATGGTCAAAATGAGGCATCAAAGTACTATATTATTTAAAAACTCCCAGTTTCTCCTCCAAATGCACATGTATCACTTTAAAATGTCTCTGTTTTGGTTTGTATAGTGGTATTATGGGTATTCCTCTATGTACATGTGAATTTTCATGTTGATTGGAGCTGTTACTGTGCGCATGAATACATATAAACAAACCGGCCCTTTCTGGGAGTTTGCTTTCTGAGGAATTCGCCAGGTGTCAGCAGCTAACAGTCAAATGCTTGTAGCGTTTGATCTATTCCAACAACATGTGCTGATTTTTTAATATTTTGTAAGTTATATATATTGCTTCAACATACTGAAATTTTATGAAAATTGAAACATTTTGAAAGTGATTTCTCTCATAAAACGTTATAATGGAGTTAAATGGCAATCCTATATGTGTTCGTATACCTTGTAATACAGGTGTGTAGCCCCAACGGAAATTGACGTTCCCAGAATGCAAAGCAAATTTTACCACATCGACGCGTATTTTGAAACACATTCTCTGTGTGGCGATTCTAACATAAGTTTGTGTGTGGCCCACCTTTGACGTTCATGAAATGGGTGCGGATATATTATGCCCACATGTCATACCTACTTACGGTCTTTCAGCGTGCCCACTAGGCATGTGCTAGGCTACATCGATATCAGGGATGCAGATATTCCGAATAGTATTTTGGAGGAGATTTTATTGAAGTTAGGAGTCAATTTAGTAGGCGTATATGTTTCATTAAGTCATAATAATTTTGAGACTTGGGGATAGGATGGAAGTGGGCCTATTTTTTTATTATCATCGTACGGAAATGAATTGGAATCATGTTGGGGAGGGTGTGGTAATAAATAAGGTTCTTAACAAAATAAAGTAAGGATTTGGAGCACTTCAACAGTTGACTTACTGTAAATTAGAGTACACTCAGCTGCTGTGGTGAAAGCGATGTGCTCTACTTCTAATAATCTCGTGTTCCACAGTTAGCTGCATTTTCTAGATAGGTTAAAAATGGCCATCTATTTGTTATGTGCCTGTCAGGTATACCGAAATGGGAAAAAAACAACAGATAAAAACAATATTAGCCCAATCCTGATAAATTCCGTTCAGTTCAAGGTCACAAAGGTTTCATCGATAATTTATTTATTTACAACGCGCAAAAATACATGCGTTTCTATGCGCAGTACAGGAATGGACAAAAATAGATGGTACAATAAAAACAGAATACGACGTTAAAACAACAATTTACAAAATTTAAGTGAATATGTATTTGAGATACAATATGTAACATAATTGTTTTCAGTTGTTTCTTGAACGTGGATGTAGACTGGGTGATATCAAGCTGAGCGACAGTTAGTTCCAGAGAGAGGCTCCAAGTACATTGAAGGACTTTTCTCCATATTTCCTCAACGTTTTTTGACACATAGTTTGAATAGGTCACCAGATGAGCGAAGGCTTCTGCTGGGCTGATATTTGATGAACATCTGGGCCATATAAGATGGGACAGATGGGTCATATATGGCGTTCTGGACGTGGGTCAGAGCCTTGAAAGCAATGCGATGGCAAACAGGCAGCCAAATGTAGTTCCTTCAACACCGGAGATATGTGGTCCCGTCTTCGTGTGCCAGTGATCAAGCGTACCGCATTGTTTTGAACCATTTGGAGTCGTCGTGTGGTGTTCTCAGGTGCACCGACCAAAACGCCGTTGTGGTAATCAAGACGTGACCTGACGTTGGAACGGACAATTTTCTCACATGTGGCTTGATCAAGATGACACCTGATCTTGCTAATGCGGCGTAGATGATAGTATGCGTTCACCGATGATGTTACTATTTGTTCTTCCGTTGATAGGAGCGAGTCCAAGATGGCGCCGGGGCTCCTGACCACATATGAGGGTTTGATCAGTTCATTGCCAATGGACACACTGATGTCGTATTCCGTTTTAGAATCGTTTAGTTTGAGCTTGTTATGTAACATGCATTGCCTTACATCGTGTAAACAGTTATTTACATGTTCAAATAAGTTAATTCAACATAATCGTTGACAAACATTCAATAACGTCTACAGCAACCTGAACCCAGGTCACAAATATGGCAGACCAGCAACCAGTCCAATCATTTCAGCACTTTGAAAATATAAAATATGGTCACATTGTATTAAAGAAGAAAAAAAATAGGAGAGAAAAAACAGTGAAAGGTTCTGGTTGCCACAGGACATTCGTCTTGTAAATTGTCAATACACGTAAGTCGTTCCACTGTTACATGTCTAAACAAACCATCTATCCAGCAAACTATCATTACATGTATATCAGACAAAGTGAACAATCCATCGTGTGCTTCATCAATAAGTGTATATGAATGATTCATTATAATAAACACTTTGAGAAGTTCTCAGCGGATTTTCCTACGCATTGTCATTATTTAATATTCGTAATGACATACCTGCTGTCAGAAAATCGAATATTAGGTAGTGGATAAGCAAAATTTGATATATGGCAAAACATGAAACTTTTCTTGCGACATATCTACATGTATTAAATATTCAAATTAATCCATTAAGTCTGAAGTCTAAAAGATATGATTCACTGAGCTTCCAAGCTATCCCAAAGAGTATGCATGTTCAATATTTCAACAACACTGTAAATGATATTCTTGTGTCACGCTGAATTTACCGACTGGGGTACACCAGCAATGCCTCGGCACTTCGGCCCTACTTGCACAGGCGTGCACAACATTTTCTGGGCTTGCTTTTTCCACCGTGGGATTATGGAAGCGTATTAGTGCCACATGTGCATGCGTTATTTAAAAAAAAGGATAAAGTGAGTTAGTTATCTTTATAAATCGACTTACTGTCTCGGAATACAATCTCGCTTTTCAGGAATAATAAGTCGACAAATTGAATAAAAAAAACTCATGTGGCCTTAATACGCTTCCGTAGTGGGATCAGTTATCCCAGAATTTTGAGTGCGTCCATACGGAGACCCAAAATATTATTTCACTGGGTTGTGACTGATCACGACCATTTGACGCCACAAAACGCATATCAACGACAATTAGAATGATTTGTGAATCAATAACTGATATTCAAAATATATGTAAAAACTGATTTATGGTTATTCTACTTCATGGTTTCAATGTCTTGCTCTCCTTCGAAAACTAAAAGGCCCGGCCAACAACGCAGTGTTTCATCAAGATCATCTGATGTTAGAGTTAGAATGATGGTTTTCTGTAGGTGTCAAGTGTGACCTCAGAGTTGGATTCGCTCGATTTATGAAATCTTTAATTAGAATATATTTTGGTTAGTGTGGACCTAATATATATGTAAATTTGAAATTCAACGGCTACCATCTTGGATTGTTCCACCCTGTTCGGACAAATCTATGCATTTGTTGCACTTTTCCAAAAGAAAATGTATTTTGACACAAAAACCAGATATTTTTACCTAGGAAAACTATATTTAGACACCAACAAATTCCTATAGCTAGTGATAGCTCAGAGATATGTCGTTTTCAAGTTTCGCGGTAGCCATCTTGAATTTGTCCTGATGGACGGTTTAATTCAAACTTTTGCGAGGTCTATCCAGCCTTGTCTTGCTTAGCATACCCAATTCATCTGAAAGCAACCCTAAAACTATGATATCAGGAGATTGGTAACATACTCTATGGGAATGTTAGAATTTCGTAACATTGAAATCATTTTTATAGAAATGACGAATAATAATCCTTAACTATTGTAAATTATGCCATGTTATCCTGATATTATGATGAACAATGTTATCATAATATTGTGATGAACAATACACAATCTGATATAGGTACTAACAGTTAGCTGTATTGCATCAAGTTTGATAGAGTAATGGTAAATTGTAATTGCTGAAGAATAAGCGTTATTAAAATTCGTGAAAATTTTTAAGAGAAGCATCATTCAAACCAAAAACATGAAGTGTTCGCAATGAATCCAGCCGATGCTCTCTTGATCCAGAAATATCAGAGTGCATATATGAACAGGTCAAAGAAAAAGACCTTTTTGACTTTTGGATCCCAAGTTGAATTGTAATTGATATTAGATTTCACTTTGGATGCCTGCAATCTGTGTCATTGGAGCAAGATCCCACTTTTACGCATCCAAGACACTGGGTACCTGGGTAACCTGTAATCCTACCACACACGAATACCAAACATTGTATGCCGTTAATGGTATTTATCCGGCAATTGATATAAGAAAATATACGATACGAATAAAAACGATATATCTTATGAACATTGCAAATTTGTGAGCAACACATATCTGAACAGGTGGGTGTGTTTAGCTTACCAGCCCCGTATGGACCGATAAGCTATTGTCGTGGGTTTTCGTCCGTCCGGCGTCAGTTGTCCGTCCTTCCATCGTCCGTCCGGCAAATAACTTTTTTGCTTGATGATTTTTTATTTCTGAAAATTACCTAAAACATTCTTTGAGCTAATACTCTGAGACGTTTTTTTTCGTTTTTTTTATTCAATCGTTTTTTGGTGAAAAAATGGCTGATTTTGGACTTTGATGGCCTTTTTCTCAAAAACTGTTGGTTTGAGTTCTGAGATTTTTGTTTCAAAACATTCCTTCAGTGTACCAATGTGACATGTATCAGTTTCGTTGCCCTTGAATCGCCGATCTGCGTGTGGCGGCCATTTTGAATTTTTTGACGGATCGCCGAAAAAAAAATTGAACCACTATTCGTTTTCAGCCATTTCCTGCAAAAGAAAATCTTTTGGCCATTGAAAAATTTTGGGGACTTGAAAAATTTCACCCAATTTCCCTTCATAATGAGAGCTGTGCGGAGTAAACTCATAGAACTTCAAGATAGGGCCTAGGTATTGGCACATTCAAATGGGAAATCATATATTGCGGTTTAAGTGTTGACCTTGAATTTGACCTTCAATGACCTTGGAAGGTCAAACGACCTTATTTTGTCGAAAGAAACAATGACTCTTGTCTTTCGCGGTCGAGTTCTCAATATCTTTTCACACAATTCACCAAATCTATTCAAACAGTATATGTCATTAACGAAAAAAATAACATTACAAGATGTAATATTATAGTTCATGCAGAAATTGTGTGTTCGGCAACATTTACGAACATGTTTTTACAATAGAGTTGAAGATCAGTGTAACAATTTATATTTTGGAAAATCAATACTCTGTGCCATTCTCATGATCTGCCGGTAAGCTACAGCACCCTTGGTGCTATGTTTCGTGATTGCGACCATTTCCCGGATCGCAACCAAGTAGGTGCCCACATTTTAGCGCTTGACACTCAGCAGTTGCATGTACGGAAGCCAATTGGTGACATGTGCGGAACAAAATTGATGTCTCAACATCTCGGCAGTTTCTGTGCGAACCGCGGAAGTTCTTGTGCGCACCTCCAAAACGAACGGATTTTTCGCGTTTTCACTTACGTACCATGCTCAGCCTACTATCGACAAGATTATGGTGCTATCGATCGTATTCATGGATGGAGTGGAAGGAGACGACATTCATTTCCTCGTTGTTGCTGGGCCATCTAGCATGCAAAAATCATCTTGAGAAAAATATCCCCAACCTTTACCGATGAGTCAAACCCGAATCTAGAATCAAACACCCGCTTTCGAAGATTGATGCAAAAACGTTGCAATAAACTGTGACCGTGTGTATCCCGTGTGTCGCTTGCAGACTATTGTGTGTCGGACACGCAGCATGGTTACGGGAAGGGCCAGTTCCAGTGGCCGGAGACCGTGGTGGGCTCCCGGACCTTCCTTCGTTGTCCCTACTCCGTCTTCTCGCCCGTGTACGCCTTCAGAGACTGTGACGTCATCCCACTCAACATCTCTACCATCTCAGACAGCTGGTACATAAAGATCATCCCTCAATGGGATCCGCACGAGGTCAACATGTGTCCGGATCCGCCCATGGATGAGCTATTGAAGACGATAGATTATCGTTCTTATAACGATGCGGTTAGTCAGTTGGGTTGGCACTTACCATTTGTAGCTTTCAATAATGTGTAGTCCTTTGTTCATTACGGTATCTATATCACCGTACTTTGCCACCATCCAGTCCACGTGATTGACGCTCTAACCTTCCAGATCTGCCATCTCGGCGATTATGTGGACCACATCAGTAACATCTCAAACCTTCTACAAATGTTTGACGATCAGCCAGTAAGCTATGAGAATATTATTGATATTCTGAACATCCTACACAATGCCCTTGACGAAACCGTGAAGTACCAGCACAGACTCAGTCAGAAAACATTGACTGATATGTTTGAAGTGTGCAATATACTCATGGAGCGTCTTTATTTGGACTCGCCACAAAAAAATATGTGAGTATAATGTAAACTAATTTTCCAGGCTCATGATCTCAGGATTCACATCTGCTCAGAGAATCCTTGAGAGGTAACATGCCAAAATTCACCTTCAGGGTTGTACGGGTGATGACGCTGGTGGCAGAGATGTATAATCCGGAGGCGGGGCAAGCACAGAGCTCGCTGATTGGTCCATGTGTCAGCGTCGTGGCTACGCGACTCCGGAATGCCGGAAGTGTCGACTATGTCTTTGAAACCCCGGGTGACAACCAGACGGCGCCACTGAACGTCAGCGTACATGTGAAAGAAACAGGTGACAGAATCACGATTGCCTGCTAATGATATCTGGTCATTAAATTGTAAACAACAGCATTTCTGAATTTCTTCTGAACATGCATCTACAGGTGACTTCGTGGTGCGCATGTTGTACTTTGGAGCTCAAGACCTTTTTGAACCTAACCTTATGGACAAGAAGCCAGAGCTGCCCAGTTTACCGGACTTGGGCACGCCAATGATTCGTATGTTCGTCCCACCTATGGACACCCATCAATCTATGCCTATCCACACACAAGCTTTGGCCATTCACACTACAGACCAAGTCACAAAACATCCCGACATCACGGAAGTTCTCCAAGGTAATGACTCGATGGAGTACGGACTCACCACCAGCGAGCTCCCACCAGTCTCTGGCAAAACTGCTATGATCGGAGAAAACGTTAGTCCCGAAGATGAGATTCTCGCGAATTCCAGTGTTCCTGGAATACATTTGTCGGCAGAACTCCGCCCTCCAGTCTCAATTTTGAGAGACGATGACACTGACGATGACTACCCCCCGTTTGATGAGTATTACATGTATGAGGTCCCCTTTTACATTGATTTCGACCCAAATACGGAGCTGGTTCTGACGAGTGCCCTGGCTTACATAGCTGTTACTCGAGCGCCGCAGAGGGAGGATGGTTTCATTCCTAGTTGGGAACAGTCGCCAGTCGGAGCCAGCGTCACCATCACAACTACTCGTCCACGAAACGTGCGTACACGTAGCTTGGTTCCATTCGTCATTATGCTAGAATATGCCTACTACTTTTCCAGATCACAAACCAGTACATGTAGGCCTACGTCTCACAGGAAGGCATATTTTCCAAGTTGCATCACTAGTCTCTTATGAAGGTTTCGCTGTAGCTACCCGTGAATGTATTTGTGCAATCCAATATGTATTGTATCCAGCTCGTATCAATAATATAGTTTACTGACATGTGTTGACAGGACAGTGGCATCCTGTCGGACAGTCAGCAGTGTGCAGGGATCGACAGTGGTGACACGTTCGACGGCAGTGGTCAGTATCGCTGTTGCTGGTGTTCTGGAAAGTAATTATTCCCCCAACACGCACGATATCAGTTTATTTGACATGATTCCCCGTCTTGTTGGATGTAGACGTAGACGTCGAATGGTGGTTCAAGTCCGGCTGTGGATTGGAGGAGCCTATCGGAGACCAGGTCATCTGCAGCTGTCAAGCCACTGGATACATCGGGATCTTCGCACTCAAATACGTAAATGAAAGCAATTGATTTTCTTTCTTGAAGCTGAGTCTTTCAACATTAGAAATTATAATAGTTTACTCTATGAATTTACTTTTGGATCCCAAGTTGAATTGTAATTGATATTAGATTTCACTTTGGATGCCTGCAATCTGTGTCATTGGAGCAAGATCCCACTTTTACGCATCCAAGACACTGGGTACCTGGGTAACCTGTAATCCTACCACACACGAATACCAAACATTGTATGCCGTTAATGGTATTTATCCGGCAATTGATATAAGAAAATATACGATACGAATAAAAACGATATATCTTATGAACATTGCAAATTTGTGAGCAACACATATCTGAACAGGTGGGTGTGTTTAGCTTACCAGCCCCGTATGGACCGATAAGCTATTGTCGTGGGTTTTCGTCCGTCCGGCGTCAGTTGTCCGTCCTTCCATCGTCCGTCCGGCAAATAACTTTTTTGCTTGATGATTTTTTATTTCTGAAAATTACCTAAAACATTCTTTGAGCTAATACTCTGAGACGTTTTTTTTCGTTTTTTTTATTCAATCGTTTTTTGGTGAAAAAATGGCTGATTTTGGACTTTGATGGCCTTTTTCTCAAAAACTGTTGGTTTGAGTTCTGAGATTTTTGTTTCAAAACATTCCTTCAGTGTACCAATGTGACATGTATCAGTTTCGTTGCCCTTGAATCGCCGATCTGCGTGTGGCGGCCATTTTGAATTTTTTGACGGATCGCCGAAAAAAAAATTGAACCACTATTCGTTTTCAGCCATTTCCTGCAAAAGAAAATCTTTTGGCCATTGAAAAATTTTGGGGACTTGAAAAATTTCACCCAATTTCCCTTCATAATGAGAGCTGTGCGGAGTAAACTCATAGAACTTCAAGATAGGGCCTAGGTATTGGCACATTCAAATGGGAAATCATATATTGCGGTTTAAGTGTTGACCTTGAATTTGACCTTCAATGACCTTGGAAGGTCAAACGACCTTATTTTGTCGAAAGAAACAATGACTCTTGTCTTTCGCGGTCGAGTTCTCAATATCTTTTCACACAATTCACCAAATCTATTCAAACAGTATATGTCATTAACGAAAAAAATAACATTACAAGATGTAATATTATAGTTCATGCAGAAATTGTGTGTTCGGCAACATTTACGAACATGTTTTTACAATAGAGTTGAAGATCAGTGTAACAATTTATATTTTGGAAAATCAATACTCTGTGCCATTCTCATGATCTGCCGGTAAGCTACAGCACCCTTGGTGCTATGTTTCGTGATTGCGACCATTTCCCGGATCGCAACCAAGTAGGTGCCCACATTTTAGCGCTTGACACTCAGCAGTTGCATGTACGGAAGCCAATTGGTGACATGTGCGGAACAAAATTGATGTCTCAACATCTCGGCAGTTTCTGTGCGAACCGCGGAAGTTCTTGTGCGCACCTCCAAAACGAACGGATTTTTCGCGTTTTCACTTACGTACCATGCTCAGCCTACTATCGACAAGATTATGGTGCTATCGATCGTATTCATGGATGGAGTGGAAGGAGACGACATTCATTTCCTCGTTGTTGCTGGGCCATCTAGCATGCAAAAATCATCTTGAGAAAAATATCCCCAACCTTTACCGATGAGTCAAACCCGAATCTAGAATCAAACACCCGCTTTCGAAGATTGATGCAAAAACGTTGCAATAAACTGTGACCGTGTGTATCCCGTGTGTCGCTTGCAGACTATTGTGTGTCGGACACGCAGCATGGTTACGGGAAGGGCCAGTTCCAGTGGCCGGAGACCGTGGTGGGCTCCCGGACCTTCCTTCGTTGTCCCTACTCCGTCTTCTCGCCCGTGTACGCCTTCAGAGACTGTGACGTCATCCCACTCAACATCTCTACCATCTCAGACAGCTGGTACATAAAGATCATCCCTCAATGGGATCCGCACGAGGTCAACATGTGTCCGGATCCGCCCATGGATGAGCTATTGAAGACGATAGATTATCGTTCTTATAACGATGCGGTTAGTCAGTTGGGTTGGCACTTACCATTTGTAGCTTTCAATAATGTGTAGTCCTTTGTTCATTACGGTATCTATATCACCGTACTTTGCCACCATCCAGTCCACGTGATTGACGCTCTAACCTTCCAGATCTGCCATCTCGGCGATTATGTGGACCACATCAGTAACATCTCAAACCTTCTACAAATGTTTGACGATCAGCCAGTAAGCTATGAGAATATTATTGATATTCTGAACATCCTACACAATGCCCTTGACGAAACCGTGAAGTACCAGCACAGACTCAGTCAGAAAACATTGACTGATATGTTTGAAGTGTGCAATATACTCATGGAGCGTCTTTATTTGGACTCGCCACAAAAAAATATGTGAGTATAATGTAAACTAATTTTCCAGGCTCATGATCTCAGGATTCACATCTGCTCAGAGAATCCTTGAGAGGTAACATGCCAAAATTCACCTTCAGGGTTGTACGGGTGATGACGCTGGTGGCAGAGATGTATAATCCGGAGGCGGGGCAAGCACAGAGCTCGCTGATTGGTCCATGTGTCAGCGTCGTGGCTACGCGACTCCGGAATGCCGGAAGTGTCGACTATGTCTTTGAAACCCCGGGTGACAACCAGACGGCGCCACTGAACGTCAGCGTACATGTGAAAGAAACAGGTGACAGAATCACGATTGCCTGCTAATGATATCTGGTCATTAAATTGTAAACAACAGCATTTCTGAATTTCTTCTGAACATGCATCTACAGGTGACTTCGTGGTGCGCATGTTGTACTTTGGAGCTCAAGACCTTTTTGAACCTAACCTTATGGACAAGAAGCCAGAGCTGCCCAGTTTACCGGACTTGGGCACGCCAATGATTCGTATGTTCGTCCCACCTATGGACACCCATCAATCTATGCCTATCCACACACAAGCTTTGGCCATTCACACTACAGACCAAGTCACAAAACATCCCGACATCACGGAAGTTCTCCAAGGTAATGACTCGATGGAGTACGGACTCACCACCAGCGAGCTCCCACCAGTCTCTGGCAAAACTGCTATGATCGGAGAAAACGTTAGTCCCGAAGATGAGATTCTCGCGAATTCCAGTGTTCCTGGAATACATTTGTCGGCAGAACTCCGCCCTCCAGTCTCAATTTTGAGAGACGATGACACTGACGATGACTACCCCCCGTTTGATGAGTATTACATGTATGAGGTCCCCTTTTACATTGATTTCGACCCAAATACGGAGCTGGTTCTGACGAGTGCCCTGGCTTACATAGCTGTTACTCGAGCGCCGCAGAGGGAGGATGGTTTCATTCCTAGTTGGGAACAGTCGCCAGTCGGAGCCAGCGTCACCATCACAACTACTCGTCCACGAAACGTGCGTACACGTAGCTTGGTTCCATTCGTCATTATGCTAGAATATGCCTACTACTTTTCCAGATCACAAACCAGTACATGTAGGCCTACGTCTCACAGGAAGGCATATTTTCCAAGTTGCATCACTAGTCTCTTATGAAGGTTTCGCTGTAGCTACCCGTGAATGTATTTGTGCAATCCAATATGTATTGTATCCAGCTCGTATCAATAATATAGTTTACTGACATGTGTTGACAGGACAGTGGCATCCTGTCGGACAGTCAGCAGTGTGCAGGGATCGACAGTGGTGACACGTTCGACGGCAGTGGTCAGTATCGCTGTTGCTGGTGTTCTGGAAAGTAATTATTCCCCCAACACGCACGATATCAGTTTATTTGACATGATTCCCCGTCTTGTTGGATGTAGACGTAGACGTCGAATGGTGGTTCAAGTCCGGCTGTGGATTGGAGGAGCCTATCGGAGACCAGGTCATCTGCAGCTGTCAAGCCACTGGATACATCGGGATCTTCGCACTCAAATACGTAAATGAAAGCAATTGATTTTCTTTCTTGAAGCTGAGTCTTTCAACATTAGAAATTATAATAGTTTACTCTATGAATTTACCGCCCCCCCCCCCCCCTGAAAGCGAATTCAGGACAAATGGGGTGCGGCGCCGGGGATGACAGCTCCACCACATATTGAAACTTTGTACGAATTCTTGGTGAGTCACAGAAAGTGAACATCTACATCTTCAGAGTACATGTGAATGATAGCGACAACCAGCTTCGTTAACAAAATCTAAAATTGGTATATTTCTTCTTCGTCCTTGTGAATTAATTGGAATAGATAATCCAAAGCGCAAGATTATACTTACACAACCCACATACTCGAGATGATCTCGCCGACAGGGTTTTCCATACGTGTACGAGCTGTTCATTGTGAGCCACGTGTTACGGGCACTGTCACTGGTGTGTCTACTCCTTACCATCCTGTCGTACGCCGTCTACAGGTCAGTCTTCCATCTAACCATGCAGGAAACAGATTATATCATTACCACATACCAATGACAGTCTTATGTTCGTTTTTTGTTGTTGATAATTTAATTATGCAAAAAAAAATCAAAATCACCAAAACGACTAATGAGTTTACCTCTGTGGACCACTATGCACAGGAGAGCTCGGAAAGGCGTGCCGACCCGTATACTGTTGAACCTGTGCGTTGCCTTGGTGACGCTGTTGGTGGTAGTGTACGTAGCTGAGGGGGTGGGCGGGTCCTGGTGGGGGTGCCGGGTGACAGCGGCTCTCCGGTACTACCTGATCCTGGTCACCCTTCTCTGGAACGCTGTGGAGGCCACCAATATGTACCTGATGCTCGTCCGAGTCTTCAACAGCCAAATACACCGCTTCATCTGGAAAGCCGCCCTCGTCGCCTGGGGTAGGTTCGGAACCAATCGATAAATCAGTCATCGATCGATCGCTGAATCATTTGATCGAACAGTGACTGACACAATCAATATTTCCTTTCCAGGAGTTCCACTTGTAGCAGTCGGTGTGATTGTAGCTGCAGATACATCGGCATTCGATGGACATTATGATGACGAATGCGATTTCAAGTATGTAGGGCCAATCATTCCAAACAAAAACGATATGATTGAACGTATTTCAGTCCGTAACTCATGGATGGTATAATAATTATATATGATATAAATGTGACAAATGAGTAACCTTAATTGCAGGTGTATATTGAAGCCGTATGTGTTGTACTTTGGATTCCTGCTGCCCATGGGTGTGATCTTGATGAACAACATCGTGGTCTTTATCATGGTGTTCCGAGTTTTGATGAAGAGTGGCCAAGTTGTGGCGTCAGGTGAAAGCGTCTTCACCTTTACAGAATATTCCAACGATTGTCGCATACGCTATTTAACACACAAATGTTTCATCACTAGTTGATATTAGTTTAGATGTTTTACTAACACCCTGTGTATGATTTAACGCTGCAGACAAGCGGCGCAGTGGTTGGACCAGGCTGGTGGGAGCCGTGTCTATGCTGGTGTTACTTGGGGTTCCCTGGATCTTCAGTGCCTTTGGTGCCATTGGTAGCGATTCTAAGATAGCTTTGCTAGAAGGGGTGTGTCAGGTGAGATAATAATCGATCGAATATTTTGTGCATTCAGGATTGAATTTCTGCATGGAACTAATTATATGTGTATTTTACAACAGGTTTTCTTCGTAGTGTTCGTAAACATACAAGGGGTGTTCATCTTTGTTTTCCACTGCGTCCGGAACCATGAACTCCGCGTGGAATGGCGCACGTCCTTCTCGTCCATTCGGCAATCTTCGGAACGACATTCATCCTCGGCTAAACACGTGGTCTCAGCGGCGACCAATGGGAGCGCTCCTGAAGGTCACGTTTCTGCAAAGTCACCTGATAGCACACTGGACCTGTCTCTCATCATCACCAAACTGGCTGAAGGTAAATGTGATACTGCTGAAGCAGCTGGAGCTGACATCAAGGCTGCACAGCCGTCTGGAGACAATACTGACGTGCAATCACAACTTGAAGAGGATGCCACAGCCACGAAGCTCCCCGAGGATTCTGCTGGAAAAATTGACTCGACTGACCTGAAACTTGACAGGCATACCCCACGAATTGATAAGGTCATTACTGATGAATCAAATGGAGATGATGTCAATACTGAGAATTTGAACGTAACAAACGCCCATGTTACAAAGCAGGACGGCACCGAAAACGGGCATGTACCAGAAGCTAATTGAAGGTGTTAACTTAATATTGTTGAATACCTACACCAGGCGAATTTCGACAGTAAACATGTCATAACCATACAACAAAGCAACACGTGTACGACCCAGTTTGCACGGTATCAGTGGTCGAGAATGAGACATGTAATTATGAGATGACGACTGAACAGTATCAAATATTCATGTTGAACCCCTAAAAATTCATAGATCATGTCATGTAAATCACACTTTTATACATATGGTATGTTTTATATGTTTTGAAGTGATTTGTCTCCCATGTGAAAGGTTTTGCTATTTTTTTGTTGATTGAGCTCTTGCTGATATTACACATTAATATTCCCTTATACCCGTATATGCGATGTGAATCAATGTGATGGTTTGTGTGTGTTATTTGTTTTTCAGAAAACGTACATGTATTCTTTCATTGTGATATATGATATATGTAAATAAGTAATGGATCTACATTGTACATCATCTGAACAAAAAGTTCCCACTGGCTTATCCGGCGACCAGTCGGAGTAATATCTGCATCATTTATTGACGTTGCAATATCTATAAAATGACGTTTGCATCCATCAAATCGTCTTGTCTGTCACATTAAAAAACTGGTAATGCGTATAAATGCACATGTCAATGTTATCAGTCTAATGTCAATAACCGATTCTGGGGTCTACGAAATATTTTGCATTGTGCAAAAGACTACATTTTTCATCATTCGATGATTATATTAACCAACAGAGCCGGTTGTTCATTAACCAAGTGCTTTCCTCTCAGAATACACCGACACAAATGCATACTTTTACCCTGATTTGGCCATTAAATAAATAACAAATCCCATCTCTTACGGGTTTTTGATTGCATGTCATCAGTCACAATCAATTATTTGCATCTACGTACATGTATACTTTAATTTCGATAGCATTCTCCCTAATTTGATCACATGCACGCAACTTTTTCGTCGACAGATAAAAAGTCACAACAGTTATCCAGTTCAATGTATCGATCGATGTCGAACTTTGTAAACTTTGGGCCAATCGCTCCACGTGGGTCGTACGATGTATGACGTCTGTACTCGTACCGAATCGTGCTGTGTACTCCGTCACGTCATGGTGTACTCGAGATGTGTACACGTTAATGTTTGTGTACTGTCTAGGTCGACGGACTTACATACCAGGCCTGATCCTAGTTCTGCTTGTGTGGCCAAATATTTCCCATGGAAAAAATTTATTTTTTAAAAAAAGTTATTAATTTCTATTTAACCGAGAGAGAACTTTCTCAAGCACGTTCCACGAAACGATTTCTTGTATATACTAGTATGTATTTTTCCCAACACATTCGCGATCAGAATGCAATCGTTTTATTTTCCCCTATAGTAAGCATACGTGTAGAAAATGTTAATTCTGGTCTGTCGAATGTTGATCACAGAAAAGGAATATATCTTATTTGATAAAAAAAATATTTCATACTCTTTTCGTATCACGAAATTTCAATTACTTTTCGAGTAAAATAACGGTTTTTGAGAGGTAGAACAAAGACTGGGACACATGTAAAAGTTTGTTTTTTTCCACTTGACATGTGTGTGACTGTTGATGCAATGCAAGCATAACTACTTTTTATCA
Organism: Terebella lapidaria; assembly: GCA_949152475.1. Taxonomy (NCBI): domain Eukaryota; kingdom Metazoa; phylum Annelida; class Polychaeta; order Terebellida; family Terebellidae; genus Terebella; species Terebella lapidaria. The sequence goes on from OX424555.1 coordinate 80,405,821, forward strand.
CGGTTATGATTCAGGGTTGGCCTGTTTGGGGAATTGCTTGCTTTTACTAAATTTAAGTGAATTGATTAGTGTAATGACACGTCAGAACAAGTGTACTATAATTATTCCTATTTTCAAGGAGATGAGTATCCAAGAACACGCATATATTAGTATTAAAGCCCTGTTCGTATCAAAAATTTGCTCGACTTAATTGAAATTGAATGAAAAATAATAATTCGCTCCATCTTCAGTTAAATAACATTATTTTGTACGACTTACGAATTTAACTTTTATTGTATAATATTCTTGTATAGATTACATTTATACATGTTTAGTTTGATACTATCAATAATTAGGGAATTCCCTATACCTACATGTACAATTATTGACACTCCTAAAGAACGGATGTTATAAGATACTTGTAATATTGGGCCCTCGATGTGTGATTTTTTTGTATTGAAATATATCCTATATGGTCAGATTACTTGGAAATGTAAGGAGTTCGACTATCCGATTGAGATTTTGGTCCACATATTACGCGTGTGCGGTCCGTACGGCGCATTCCAGTGAAAACTAGGTAAATGTGTCGGTCGGACAAATGGGCCAGAGATCTACACTCCTCGTCTGATACTAAACCTTCTTCACACATTTCTGTTTGCACTAATGATAGATGGAATGTGGTTTTGACCGTGAAACAAGACACGGTGGAGTACGTTTTGTTTGTAAACTTACTCATTATACGCATGATGAAAATACTCGTACGCGATTGGATATGAATACGGAGCAGCGCGCTCTGTTATTGGCTCGCGCGATGAGACCATATCACTTCAAGGTGGTCGCGTGGTTTTGGAGCAGAAAACATAGCGCCTCATATTTTCATTGATAACCATAGTAAACCACGTGTTTTTCTCGCCTGGAAGCCCCGTGTCGATTTCTCCCCTGCAGCAAGATAAAAGGGCAGTCGATCGTGAACTCAGACATCACATCTCTACAAATCGAAAAGGCGACAAGAAGAGGACACTTGACTACAGGAGCGCATTTATACGAGACTTACGCAACGTAAAGTACCACTTGAAAGCGCTCCAGAGCTTTGTGTAACAGCGCCAACTTCAAACAGAATTCTACGACTGTGTAACTCGGCGTCAGTTACCACAGAGAGTAACTTCGCAAGCGACACAGCAAGATCCATCTGAGTATCTACATTGCTTATTAAAGGTGAGTTGAAAATTCAGTATAATTCTGTAGGCAAAGTATCTGATGTATCATTAGTATCATTATTTTCGATATTTTGGTGTATCTAACTCACGAGACAAAATTTTGTGCTACCCTTTTGAATTATAATTGTAATGTATCGTTTATTTATTGCGAAATTCAATGTTGAAAATGTAAATTACATACGGAAAATCATACAATATAAAATTTTAAATCTTTATTTTCTTTTTTTTTTTGCACTTAGGAAACCCAAAACCAGCCATGGAGTGGATAGTACCATTCGTTCTGTCTCTGCTCGCGGTTGTCAAGGCCCAGTCGTCCAGTAGCAGCAGCAGCAGAGCTGTCGGATTTGAATACTTTGATGGTAAGTCCACTTTCATTTAACCTACACGAGACTAGAATCTTATTAATTACGTGAGTCCGAAATTATACGAGTCTGATGAGTCCGAAAATCTCAAATATTAGTTTATTAACTTGGTACGTTGGAAAGGTTTCGAATTAAAACGAAAAATGTCAATGCCAAAAACAAAAAAAAAACGGTCAAAGCTACTAATGCTCATACATCTATAGTTATGTACACGCACTGGATAACCCAGAGTGCAATGTTCAGTATGTGCGTACTGGATGGCACTGTATCGATCCAGGGAATAACTGGGAATTGCTCATTCCTGGTGTCATTGGCATTGATCGCTAAAAAGTCAATGATGTTGAGGTAATTCACCGCAGAGCATGAAATATAAAAGGGGAAAATCTATATATTGAGTCATAGCATGAGTAAGTAAGTATGTGTTGCAGCATCAGCGCCATTTGGGATTGCGACAGTTCCGTTTTCCACGCGATATTGACGGGCACAAACCCACCAGAAATCTATAGTTTCAAATGTGGAAGAGTCCCGTGTCTGGGAAGGGGGGGGGGGGGGGGTCAACACCGGAAATAGTGTGAAATAATAGGCTCTAGCACCGTCACAAATTGCAACGGACCTGCATTGTGTTATAAGCTTATTTCATGCATGGCAGCGGAAATTATTTCTGATGGCAGCTAAAAAGACAGCAGACAGAGAAGTCCTAGACAATAGAGTCAGACAGATAGACGTTAAGTATTCATCCACATCATTGTGGGCATCGTGAAAGCTATATTATAGCATTTTGGAAAGCATTCTCACCTTTCCACGAACTTTGCACAAATAAGCGGATATTGTTGCCGCCATTCAGGGCTGGGCCCTGGCAGGGGGGAGGGTGAGATGCTCTCGGGGTCGGACGATATGTGGGCGGGACGAGGGTCCATGCTACTGGTGGCGTGATATCGGACCACCCATTGACCCCATTTCTGCTTGGCTGGTATCAGACATATATTTGCTTCAAGCCTTGATCCGGAACATCGAGTATCATGGACTTTTTAGTTTACTGACCAGACGGCAGGTGCCCTCACTTTTCATTATCGTTTCTCAAAAATATTTTTGAAGTGTCGTTCTGTCGTTCTGTATGCTGCGAATTATGTATATAGGCTAATATAAGCCTAGAAGTTAAAAATGTGGGCCATATTTAATCCGTCTGGTATATTTGTAATCTTCATTGAATTTAGAAGAAATAGTAAGCTGCGCTACATTAGCCAAAACCTATTTAACTAATTGACAACTAGGATTTAACTGTTTGGATGCCTATTTGGCAAGCAGAATAATCACAAATTATGTGAAAATATGTAGGCAAATAAGTTTTAATTATTATGGTTTTCACCATGGATTATACGAAATGTTGAATACTGAGAGGCCTATACACACCCTGTAATGGTACATGTTTGCTCCTCCCGTGTACAGACTACCTGCTGACCGTAGCCGCCCCGAGCCAGCATAATGAGGTCCTGAAAGCCGACAGCTCGGAGCAGACCACCAGCGTACCGTCTACAGTGTCCCAAGCCTCAACGGAAGCCATGTCCTACGAGGACATACTCGGATATTTCAGAGGTACGGCCATATTTGTCAAAATAAATAAGGTTAAGATGTATACGTGTACTGTCCCAAACTTCCAACGCAACACATGTATAATACCCCCGTCACACTGGACTGGCGGTGCCACTACGGTACCACAACTGTTTTCAGTCAAAACCGCCATCGCCGTAGTGACATCTCCAGTAGGGTTTTCGTATTTTTCCCCTCTCATCAATCGTGAGTTTTTCTTCACGGTACTACTGAGGATCCAGGGAGGGAGCACGGCGGCGTCACTGCGGACATGGCGATCCTACTGAGTTACCACTACGGTTTGTTTGGCGGTTCCATGGCGATCATTGGCGGCAGTACTACGGTGTTTGGGGAAGCATTGAGGGGCCACCGAGGTGCTACTACGGGGATGGCGGTGCTACCGAGGTGCTACGACGGTGGCACTGCGGCAGTATCGCGGAACGACGCGGTGGTATAAAAGGGATGTGGTTTTCGGTGAAATTCATTACCTTTTTTGATGACGTGTACACTACACTACAGTGTACACTACAGTAATTATGCCGAAACGTACCACAACAAGGGGAAGAGCTACCAAGAAACGCCCTCCTACGCCCCCTCCACCCTCGGAAGAGGAGTCTTCCCATGAGGATTGCTTGCTCATCTGGCAGCAAGTTTTGCAAGACGATCAGATTTCTGTTATCTGCCATTACTTTTTATCAATGAATTGATCTGAAGTGTTTCAAAACTTTCAGAACACTTGAAATTTATTCAGAAAACCAAAGCTTTTATATGCAAAAATTTGACCGCTGTAGCACCGTGCAAGACCCTCAGAGCAACATCCATGCAACCGCAGTGGAAACGCCATTGCCGTACAGACACCTCAATAACACCGCCACCACCGCCGTGTGAACGCAGTGACATCGCAGTGAGATCGCCTAGTTTTCTCGAATACCTCATTGAATCCGTCGTGGCACCCCCATACCCGCAGTGCTCCCGTGGTAGCACCTCAGTAGCACCGCCATCACCGCCACTTGATCGCAGTAGGATTGCCAGATTACTTTTCTGGCGGTTGCACGGCGGTCTTACTGAGGATGCATGACGGTTATGGAGATGCTAATGAGGTCCTAGTACGGTTCCACGGCGGTTATGGCGGTGCCACGACGATCCCACTGCGGATTGGCCCACTCACGGTGGCACTGCGGAAGTGTTGAACATGTTCAAAACTTCCGCCATGCCACCGCGAAGGTCCGCGGTGTTGACAGTTTTCCGCGGTGCTACGGCGATCAAACGCGGAATCGCCGAGGAACCAAGGCGATCATGGCGGTGCCACGGCGATTTACATCGTACAAGCCCCGCCGTGGCACCGCCATTCCAGTGTGACAGGGGTATAAAATTGTTGCGTTGGGAGTCCTTCATAGATTAGAAAAGGGAACGGTAATATTTACTGTCTGATTGGTTATAGACAAACAACTATTCTTCCATTTCCCCCGCAGATGTCCCACGTGAGCACTGGTCCTGTTGCATGCTGGGAATGCTGGCCGGGAACAAGGGATTCCACTGTAACGCCGCCTTTTACGCCGCCCGCGTGGCCACACGTAACACGAACCGAGCTCACAACCGCCGACTTCCCTTCCACGGCCGGGACCGCATCCCGAACTGGGGCCGAGAGATCATGCACACGTTCTCTCGCTGTGTGCTTCACCACACGGACGACTTCCACCAGTGCTGCTACGCCGCCACGGTCGAGCGCCGCGAGCGAATACGCTGGTCCCAGTACCGCCAGACCTCCGACTGAACTGTTTGATCCTATTTGTATGTAGGAAATGTGAACAGTGCCGAATTTTGACACATTTATGATTGGTGAAGTATTTTTCTCTGTTTTGCATTGATTGGACTTGTTTTGAAAAATGAGTTGTCGTGTGGAATGGTACAATGATGTTTTTTTTTTTACAAAAAAGTATGTTCGCTTGTTTCTATACGAATTTTGTTCATATAGATCTACATTTTACATATTTATTTTTGTGTTTTATCACACGTGATCTGATATCGAAAAATGTATTATGTACAAAGATTATACCACGGTATCCTACATATTTATCACTTGTTTAATCAGTGACATATATATCAAGAGTCAGGGTACTGGGTGAGGTATGTCATTGAGTCATAAGGCTGGGATGGCGAGGACAAACATGCGATAAATACGGACATTTCAGTGTAACAGTGAGACGACAATCAGAAAACCATGTCAAATATTAGACCATATCATTGTCGAAGCGTGACACTCGGTACCCATGTACTCGCCCGTGCATTATTGTTGTATCTTCAAGGCAGCTATACACGAAGTGTAATACATCGCAATTAACGCAACGATAATGGTGTGCATTTTATAGAATAAGTGCATTGTGATTGTACAAAATGATGTAAGAAGTATTCAAATGTAGAATGCTTGAACATGGTTGTAAATATATTAGCCTAGTCATGTAGATGTGTTGCTCATGCGTGTTCCTAACAGTACATGTATCATAACGTTCGTAAATGTCCCTCATCATTTCGATTGTGATCATACATTACGCACACCTTTGGGTGTATCTGTGTTTTGTGAACATGATACGAAACCCTGAATAAAATTGCTGTATACATACCGCTTGCCTTTCTCATAAAGCTTTTTTTTCGATTATGACGATCCAGTCAAATAATTAAAATTTTTTGAGATCTCAATTTAAACTCTATACATGTGAATTAATTAAGTAGGCTACTCCGAGTGCTCCAATAATTTACTCAAGTAAACTACTTCAATGAATATATATACGGTTACATTTAAAGCGTTGAAGAATTTTCTAAATGTATTTGATAAAGTTCTAAGGGTATCATATTATATCGTATTTGATTAAAATTAATCTAGGTGCCACAACCGTACATACTTGGGGTTAACTTTGCATACACGGGAGTGAGCATTAACGGTAATGGCACGTAGGTCTACACAGATCCGTATGGGAGTCTATCTGGATACGTGCATGTACAGAAAACGTGCATCTACACACTGTTGGTGAACGTACCACAGGAGTATAAATAAAACAGAACTTGGTTACCATGGTGATGTCGGACTGGCCCTATGGGGGCATACGGTCACGTGCGGACGGGTAATCGGTCAGTTTCTACATTGTGCGTGATTGGTGAGTGGTATAGACAGTCCAATCTTGAAAACAAAATATATACACGTGCAATAAAGAGAAGTAAATACGGTATTTTAGCCGTAAATGAAACAAATTAAACAACACTCTCGTTGGAAAACAAAACCACACATCCACTAGACTTAAAACACCAGAAATGTTTCCTATGATAACAAGAAAATGCAGCTAACTGCGGGAGACGACATTAGAGCTCGAGCACATCATCAGCACCACGAGACCTGAATATATCTTACACCCCCCCCCCCCCCTTAAAAAAAAGGAAATTGAAACATATCATGTCCCACATGATTCCAATTCATATGATGAAACACATAGGCCTACTTCAATCATATTCCTAATGAGTAAACATTTATTTTGAACTCAATGAAACAGATACGCCTGATAAAATGATATTGAACCTCAATAAAATATCCTTAAAATATTGGAAACTATGAGGAATATCTGCATCTGATATCATGATATAGATAACACATGCATACTGAGCAAATTAAAAGACCAGTTTAAAATAAAAAGGTTTCGCAACCGACCATGGAACACCTTGTCATGTGATAAAATATGTCCAATTACGGTGAATGTAGTCGTGGTACCGTAGACGAAACGTTGTGTTTACTTCATTACGCCAAAGAAGGCCGCACGCAAGGTTACATGTACATGCATGCACAAAATGCTGCACAGAAAATTGTACGTTCCAAAGTACGCGTCATTGCGGTAAAATTTGCTTTGCATTCTGGGAACGTGAATTTCCATCGGCTCCGCCATTTTGACGTTTTCCAGACGAGCCGACCATTTTGCGTAATTTTCTCAAACCTAACACATCGATTTATGCATTATATATCTGTGGAATATTCAAAGCTTGCCATCAAATCGAGAGATTTTATGTCAAGGACGAAGAAAATACTCATTTGAAGTAGGTGTACAAAGGTTTACATGCGAAAACGGGCGTCGATAGGTTGGCATGAAACCTCCATGAAAAAGTCAGCACATAGACATGTAGAGAGTTGGGGGCTTCGCCCCCAACGCTCTAATGTCAAAAATGGTTGAACTCAATTTTACATTCGATCATATATCTTCAACGGAAGCAAAACATATATAGTATGTGCAGATAAATTTATAGACATATCTAGTTTGTTTGTTTGTTTCTGGTAGAGTTGGGTATAGATATGAATTTCTGGCCCTCAAAACATAGTCACTTTGAAAACATAGTCACTGTTTTCCTTGTGGAAAGATCGTATTTCTGTATAATTCTCTGTGTTACTTCGCCTGAAACACGGGGAGAAGATTCAGAAACGCCATCAATCTTCTACTTGCTGAAAAATAAACAGTATTGTGCATTTCTGCAGTTACTCGGCGGCAACGGGAAAATAATTATACGAACTAAATCTCCAAGCTTAGAACTAACTAACTTTACACCTGGGATGTGTTCAGATGTGTTGTCAGAGCACAGGTGTTTCTGTAAAAACAAATTATCCAACAATATTATGTTATATATTATATCATTTCATTCCTAGAAAGATGCGAGAAGATGAGAGAGCATATAAATAACATACAATTAATTGATCAGCGCTATATTTTTTCAGAATATAGCCAGAAAAAAAGGAAACTCCCCATGGAGTATATGAAGGCACGCGGAAGTTCAGGCCAAAGTATGAAACGGGGGGACTAGATTGGATGGGAGTGGATGGGAGGGAAGAGGGGGAAAACTAGATATTTGATGGGAGGTATGTGAGTGAGGTATTGTTTTGTCTGCCATTTGATGAAACTCTACCGTAGATTGCTGTTGGTTGATAGATACTCGCTAGTTGAAGACTGGCAGGTGGGATAGCAAGAGGGAGTTAGGAGGGGGGGGGGGGGGGTGATTCGGGAGATCCTGAAGAATACATAGGAGGGGAGGGGTGGGGTGAGGACACGTAGAGCCCCACCGGGAGAGAGATAAGCACCAGACTGCATTCTCCGAACTCCACAGGGAAACGGTACGGTAAAATGGTTAGTCATGTATATGTGTCAAAATTTGACGAAACGACTTGAAATTGAACCATGCCATATTCAAAAAGTTAACTTTAGGTTCTTTCATAACATTTGTGGAGTAGCTTTCTGACAATATCATTGAATGTGAGGAATTGTATAGCTGTGGAATTTTCTGGAATTCTTTTGAGATATCAGAATCAACTTGTGGTCTTAACAAGGATATTCACATGTTTTACAAAGTGAGACACAGCATGCAACATGCACTACAGGTTGTTCGTGGAAGTATTCTTTTCGCCTGGATTCCGTGCATAGACTATAACAATCCCGGACTTTCGCGGATGTAGATGGAATAAGGATACAAGGACAGTCAGCTATTCGGATATAATTCGATTGAATGGTAATATACCGGGCGCCTTCCTTGCACCAGCTTTAATGTGAACTTTGAAAATGAGAATATGGGGAACTGAACTTCCTGATTATAAATCATGTGCACATCTTTTAACATGTTCTATATCATACGTTTTCAACTTTTATCTTTTTTCAACGAAATTCCGAGCAGAATTAAAGCCTACAATCAATATTTGTTGCATAATTGAGAACAATAGAAACTTGGAACCTCTGTATTTTCTGCCATTAACACTGAGTTCACATTGAACTTGGCAAGAGTCTTGTTAATCAGTTAAGAGGTTCTTATGGTGGATATAAGGATCTAAATAATGTTATACAAGATTTATATGATAATATACATATTTGAAGACACATTCACACAGGAACACACTTGTCACAGATTGTGATTCGAAAATAGGCACTAAAATTTCCCTTTAATTTCAGATTATGACATATTCACCGAATCATAGCGCGGAATATGGATCGATCGGGGCTGGAATCAGAAACTGTTGACGACGTTATGATTCGGTATCATAACGCGCTGGAATCTATACTTGCAAACCCCAGTCTGTCACGGTCTCGCGGTCCGACTGAGCTGCTGGACTACCTCTACGTCGGCGACTTCGGGGACTCGACTAGCCTAGGACAGTTGACGGAGCTCGGCATAACGCACCTGCTCAACTGTGCAGCCACTTACCCGAGCCAGACCCGGCTTCCTTTTACGGGGATGCGTGGCTACCGAGAGATCCAGGCCTTGGACACGGAGAACTACGACCTGCTGGCCCACTACCAGTCAGTCGAAAGCTTCATCGAAGAGGCCCGGGGCCAGGGAGGCAAGGTGCTCGTCTACTGCGCCAAGGGAGTCAACCGGAGCGCCGGGCTCTGTGTGGCTTACCTCCTCATGCGCCATGGCATGGATCTGAGCGAGGCCGTCAGCCACGTAGCATTCCGTAGAGGCAAGATTCTGACTAACCCGGGATTCAGGAAGCAGCTGGTAGCATTCGCCAGTGAGCTAGCTCGCCCAGGCTCGAGCTGATAGTGTGATGCCAGTGTACGGGTGTACGTGAGAGTGTAATACGTAACATGTGCTGAGGACTCATTCACTGAACTATACGTATGTATTCATTGAGCAACTGATTGCAGAGCAATGGCAGAGGCATACCGTACGGCATAAGTGTGAATGAAGTTATGAACATCAGTACCCATGTCAAAAGGGGTGGTGCTCGAATCAATGACCAGACAAAAATAATTACAAACAATACATATTGAATAGCTAGGTCTAACGCAATAGTATGGATGATAGTACTTTAGCCGGACACATGGAGGCCGTGGACGATATTCTGGCCAAGTACAGAGACAGGGTTCCAGGATCAGACGGGACAGGGCCCGCTCGGATTCTGGATCACTTGTATCTCGGGAACTTCAAGGACTCCAACAACGAGGAAAACTTGACTGCACTAGGCGTCACCCACCTGCTGAACTGCACGGCGATCTACACTGGCAATAGGATGATGCCAATGGGACTGCGGCAGTACCGACAACTAGGTGCCTATGACAACGAGACGTACGACATGCTGGGGCATCTCGAGCAGGCCTCGGGCTTCATCCGCGATGCCCGGGAGAGAGCTGGCAAGGTGCTCGTGTACTGTGCGAAGGGCGCCAACAGGAGCGCCGCTATCTGTGTGGCCTATCTCGTGGACGTGGAACACTGCAGCTTGTTGGACGCAGTGGATATTGTGGCGAGAAACAGGGGAGCAGTTCTAACAAACTCCGGATTTAGAAAGCAACTGATTCGTCTAGCGTGTGATAGGGAGTGTTTGAACACTGAATCTGTGGCTACGGAGTGCTTCTGATGTCAAATGCCAATATTTGATAAAATGTACAAGGCTGGTGTACTAAATTGCGAAAAAAATAAAGTTTTTTTTTAAATGTCGTGCTCTTCTTATTGTTGACTTTTAAGATTATAATACATGCTTTTTGAATGTGTTGTACAAATCTTGTGAACTACATGTTGAGATACTACATCATCCGTATCATATTGTAATGTATCATTGTACAGTTCAAGATACCTTGTCTTCCTTATTTATGTTGATAGTATGTATAAGTCAGTGTTTCTAATTTCTGAAACGTGTTCATTTTTCTTACCCCGCAAGCCAAAAAGTGAAAGTTCTTTGGAAAGCATTTATTCTGACCTGTTATGTTTCATTCCGAATTAACGACCAATGTATCATATTGGTACAATGCAATTCGCATCTCAATTAACAATTGAGAGTGGTGAATCAATTAACAATATATTGATGTTGCTAAACAGAATGCGAGATGTAAGCAGATACATTTTATTAACATAAATCAGCAAATTAGATGCAGTAGGCCTACAAAGTACAAATTGCCATAATTAACACAATAGTAGTTGCTTAAGTATATTCACACTGACGAATACATGTACATGTAGTTGTAAAATAACATATACTGCACATCGATCACACAGATCCAACCACCGGTATAACCATGGGCCTAGATTGAATACACAAATGGGAGATACAACTATTGTGATAGCCACATATTTGATAGCCACATATTTGAAGACACATTCACACAGGAACACACTTGTCACAGATTGTGATTCGAAAATAGGCACTAAAATTTCCCTTTAATTTCAGATTATGACATATTCACCGAATCATAGCGCGGAATATGGATCGATCGGGGCTGGAATCAGAAACTGTTGACGACGTTATGATTCGGTATCATAACGCGCTGGAATCTATACTTGCAAACCCCAGTCTGTCACGGTCTCGCGGTCCGACTGAGCTGCTGGACTACCTCTACGTCGGCGACTTCGGGGACTCGACTAGCCTAGGACAGTTGACGGAGCTCGGCATAACGCACCTGCTCAACTGTGCAGCCACTTACCCGAGCCAGACCCGGCTTCCTTTTACGGGGATGCGTGGCTACCGAGAGATCCAGGCCTTGGACACGGAGAACTACGACCTGCTGGCCCACTACCAGTCAGTCGAAAGCTTCATCGAAGAGGCCCGGGGCCAGGGAGGCAAGGTGCTCGTCTACTGCGCCAAGGGAGTCAACCGGAGCGCCGGGCTCTGTGTGGCTTACCTCCTCATGCGCCATGGCATGGATCTGAGCGAGGCCGTCAGCCACGTAGCATTCCGTAGAGGCAAGATTCTGACTAACCCGGGATTCAGGAAGCAGCTGGTAGCATTCGCCAGTGAGCTAGCTCGCCCAGGCTCGAGCTGATAGTGTGATGCCAGTGTACGGGTGTACGTGAGAGTGTAATACGTAACATGTGCTGAGGACTCATTCACTGAACTATACGTATGTATTCATTGAGCAACTGATTGCAGAGCAATGGCAGAGGCATACCGTACGGCATAAGTGTGAATGAAGTTATGAACATCAGTACCCATGTCAAAAGGGGTGGTGCTCGAATCAATGACCAGACAAAAATAATTACAAACAATACATATTGAATAGCTAGGTCTAACGCAATAGTATGGATGATAGTACTTTAGCCGGACACATGGAGGCCGTGGACGATATTCTGGCCAAGTACAGAGACAGGGTTCCAGGATCAGACGGGACAGGGCCCGCTCGGATTCTGGATCACTTGTATCTCGGGAACTTCAAGGACTCCAACAACGAGGAAAACTTGACTGCACTAGGCGTCACCCACCTGCTGAACTGCACGGCGATCTACACTGGCAATAGGATGATGCCAATGGGACTGCGGCAGTACCGACAACTAGGTGCCTATGACAACGAGACGTACGACATGCTGGGGCATCTCGAGCAGGCCTCGGGCTTCATCCGCGATGCCCGGGAGAGAGCTGGCAAGGTGCTCGTGTACTGTGCGAAGGGCGCCAACAGGAGCGCCGCTATCTGTGTGGCCTATCTCGTGGACGTGGAACACTGCAGCTTGTTGGACGCAGTGGATATTGTGGCGAGAAACAGGGGAGCAGTTCTAACAAACTCCGGATTTAGAAAGCAACTGATTCGTCTAGCGTGTGATAGGGAGTGTTTGAACACTGAATCTGTGGCTACGGAGTGCTTCTGATGTCAAATGCCAATATTTGATAAAATGTACAAGGCTGGTGTACTAAATTGCGAAAAAAATAAAGTTTTTTTTTAAATGTCGTGCTCTTCTTATTGTTGACTTTTAAGATTATAATACATGCTTTTTGAATGTGTTGTACAAATCTTGTGAACTACATGTTGAGATACTACATCATCCGTATCATATTGTAATGTATCATTGTACAGTTCAAGATACCTTGTCTTCCTTATTTATGTTGATAGTATGTATAGGTCAGTGTTTCTAATTTCTGAAACGTGTTCATTTTTCTTACCCCACAAGCCAAAAAGTGAAAGTTCTTTGGAAAGCATTTATTCTGACCTGTTATGTTTCATTCCGAATTAACGACCAATGTATCATATTGGTACAATGCAATTCGCATCTCAATTAACAATTGGAGAGTGGTGAATCAATTAACAATATATTGATGTTGCTAAACAGAATGCGAGATGTAAGCAGATACATTTTATTAACATAAATCAGCAAATTAGATGCAGTAGGCCTACAAAGTACAAATTGCCATAATGAACACAATAGTAGTTGCTTAAGTATATTCACACTGACGAATACATGTACATGTAGTTGTAAAATAACATATACTGCACATCGATCACACAGATCCAACCACCGGTATAACCATGGGCCTAGATTGAATACACAAATGGGAGATACAACTATTGTGATAGCACATTTCTAATGAAACAAAGGTATAAAATCATAATAAATACATTTACACACACTAACATTGTCACCAAAATGTCTACAACAGTTTTACAACAGTAAATCATTGACGAAATTGCAGGCAGCATAAAAAAATTCGCACTCTCATCTGCATATTTCTGAAAATTCACAAATACTATAGATACATGAATAAATATATACATGATGTACATATTTCTCGAAATGGTGTGCTGTAATTTGACAATACTAGCGTCACAGAGCAGATACAGCACTATACTATACTCGACACAAATTTAAGCCTTTGTACATCATTACAAATTAGAGCCTATTTGCATGCCATCAAAAGTGTATTAAACTCTTGTAGGATGATCTTAATTGCATTTTAAGATACATTCTATTTTATATCGAGGCGCCGGAAAAAACACGTATGGACATATATATGGAAAATACTCAAAATTGCATTTTTTGGCTTCAAATACCAAGCCATTTGTACGTTTTCTTCAAATTTACCATGCCATTAGAAATCCGTCATTTCATTCGAGTCGGCTTCGATCTGGAAAAAAATGACGGATGTGAATGACTCCTAATTAAAGACTCCGGATGTGAAGGAATCCTAATGATCGATTCCTAATTATTATGGAATACGTTTAGTTATTGTTTATCTCTTACTTACAATGTGATTGATTTTGTTGGAAATATGTTCTGATGATATCTGTCATTGAGGGTTTTCCATGACATACCTTAATGTTGTTGTTGGCCTGGACAGACTCCTTCAGCGCCGAGAGGTATTTGTCCGGATCATAGACGTCAATATTCAGCTTGTCCATAGCGTGGTCAATTATCATAACGTCATCCTTCACCTTCATCCGCATGTTCTCGATCGGGTCTAATGGTCATAGTAATCAATGATATTGATATTGATAATAATCAATAAACAAATGTCACAATGGTCATTGGCAACTTATAAATTTATAAGAAATTTACCGAAATGAACTCGCGATACGAATGGATATTTATTTACCTAAACGAAGGAATTCCATAATTGCACAAAAACTTTAGTTCGCTTAATGTAGACCAATATCATGCAGTTTCGGGACTGTCACAAAAATATTTGACGCAGACTATACGTTAATTATTATATTATCACAGACAAGGTTATAATAATCGTCTGGGATAGCTCCTAAATCGATAGGCATGCACGTTTGAACTTGGTTATAATTCCTGACCAAATTCAGTATTTCACTCATATTATCTTTACTAGCATACCACGATCAGCCTAATTACGTATCATTCAACTAGTGTTTCACTCCACAGTAAACTATTGTTGCTATATGAAGAAAATATTTGTTTGTTGTGTAGTATTCGCATAATGATCGGGGATAACTATGTCATTATGCGATCTCTGAAACACGTCATAGGCTTTGATCTACACATTTCATGACTAGCACCATGCATACGTCCTTCAGATGCATTTTACATTAATTTTAATTACTGCAACGACAACATCTTCAGAATCATCAATACTTACTGTATTCATTCAACCCTGAAAACACGGTCGGAACCATTCATACATTTATTATTCTAATACTTGAAAATTATAGAATATACTAGGCCTATACTCGAAACCATACCCTGGATCCAAACCTTATTAGGTTTATACAGAAATACATAACTCTCTCGTTATGTATTTCTGAACTTTCTATTTCTGTCATATTATTCCACTTTATTCAGTATTCAACTGACCGGCTGACTTGGGCTTGTTGCCAGATCGTCTGTTGACGGATTGTTTGAGCTTGAGGAAGGTTTTGGAAGGGATGTGTTTGCCTTGATACATCATCTCTCCTCTGCTCGGGTCGTTTTCGTCTTCACCCGAGTCGAAACTGCTCTTTCGGCATGGCGACCGACCTGGGGGTCAATGGCAAAAATACATGGATTAAAACCACATCATTCGATACGACCAATTACAACAGAGTCGACAGAACAGAAGTGTCAATGAGTCTCACTAGACGAGCTGGATGGAGAACCCTCTCGGCTCATGGACCGCCTCAGGTAGTGAAACGTCCTTGACGGCACCTTGGCGAACTGGTCTGCACGGGTGGGTCACGCACGTAATGTAAGCAGGTCATGTACAATGTAAGCAGGGCTTTCAATATTTATTTGACAGTATGATAGGCATATATATGCATTTTTTGGAATCCCAAGTGGAAAATCAATCTCGCCCGAAATGTTAGGCCGATATTTTTTTGTGTGTGACAGTACCTAATATTATGATTCACCATTTATTTTTACAAATAAATTTTCGTATAAATGTAAGAGTAAAGATGAAGTCACACGTACTATTGTCCCCGTTGGCGGCCGGTGACTCCCGCTCCACACTGCTCCGGACGGCTGTTGGCACTCTGCCAGCAAGGTACCGATTCTCGTCAAACTGGTCACGTGACTGTGTGTCGTCATCGTCAGATCGCTCCCACGACGCCCTCTCGCGGTATTGCTTCGGCTTGTTCACTGGCGGAGGCAAACGTACACACATCCATTCTAGGTCTGTTGGAACTTTGTATGTTTGTATTTAGTCGGATTCGATAAACAAATATTGTGTAAACAGCGAAAGTTTAATGTCTTCACCTAAACAAAAACATCACCCAAAACATCATTGGCAGATATAATTAAAGCTATAATCACTTTTAGAATTGACAAAATTTATTCATTCTGGGATAGCTCTATTTTGTCTCTAGAATGAGAAATTGTACAAATTTGGTTCTGAAAATGTGTATTACGTGTCTAAGTTGAGTTTCCAAATCAAGATTTGCATCATTTTTTTCCTAAAAGCGGCCCGCCTTTTGGGCGAGTTCTATACACAGTCTCATGACGTCATTGGTATTTGTTTAGATACTGTGGCAACCGGCAATGTAGGCAGCCCGATCATTCTCTATCCACTGTTTTCATACACGATCATCGGCAATTTTCTGAGTGTCTGTTGTCGAACTGTGCATATTTCCAACATATTCCCGTCTATCTCGAGATGTCCTTTCAAGTTTGCGTGACAAAATAGAATGCTAAATTTGGTTGATTTTAAAAGTGATTCCAACTTTAATTATGTGTTGAAATATATACATACATGCAGGAACCCACAAGAGAAAACACTAATCTGGGTTACTGATGTACGTACCACGCGGTGGTAGTTCTCTATCAACGGACTCTCTCAGTAGCGGCACCTTGCCTTGTAGGTACGCGTCCTCATCAAACTCTCCTCTTCCTCCATCAGCCGGCCCATCGTCCCGGCGCTCAGGCTCTGCAGTAGTAGTAGTAGTAATAATAATAATAATAATAATAATAATAATAATAATAATAGATCTGATTAATAATAATGTATAAATATTGTTTATGTTTGCATATAGTTATACATTGCAAAGATGATACATAGGCCTACATCCGTTTTCGGTATCACTGTGTCAACACATGTATCAATCTATTGTGGTTGAGACATAATGTAATATGGACCTATGTTGATTAATAACACATGGTAATTTTTAGCATCGTGCTCCAATGATGTTCTGAGTTCTGTTGTAGAGTAAAGTAGACCTCCCCGGATCAAAGGCATCACAAGGACTATATTGTGAGCGGAAGAACGGCATATTCGATTTAGCTAATCTCTTGTGCGAAAGTTCACAATCAAATGCAAAAAAATCGAATACGTTCAACTCAAGTATGCTTAACACTTCGAGGGCAAAAGAAGTCTATACTCGGAAACCTTTTCACGAAGATACAGTTGGACATAAAAGGTGCAGAGCCTACAACAGTACAAAGCAACGTCATCTGCATGGAAATATTAATCAGAATATAATAATTATACGGAATAAATAAACGTAAGACCGTTAAATGCCTTATTAATTAATAAACCGGAAATCGGAAAAATTACTTCGATAGTATTCCCCATGGGTTTCGTAGAAGGCGTTCAAGAAGTCTCCCCTCCGGAGAGCTCCGGGATACAAAAAATATATATATCCACGTCATGTTGCAGCTTGTTGTAGTGTCGCTATTGTAATGTTTGATTAATGTCCAAGTTGTTCAAGTGGGTGAACTAGAACAAAATAATATATCAATATCGGAGTATACACAACGATGCCGACCAATGTTCTTGCGCAGGCCCACATGTACGTGTAACGATAGCTAGCTTGTACACGTACACGTTTGTAAACGCCGAACCTACCACTGATGTTCCGTTTGCGTCTTCCGTACACGCCGCGTGCCGTACATTCTCGGTAAAACTCGGCAAAGGTCGGGTGTCCACATCCGCTATTGGTGCGGAGTAACTTCCGGCCACGTGGCCAACTAGCCGTCCTATCAGGATTAACCCCGTCAGACACACTCATGTCTCACTTCATCGTGCAACACGTGCGAGGTGCGGTACTTTAAACTGATCGAAAGTAGGTCTATAATATATGTTACTGATTACATCAGGTATTAATGTATTCCTTCCGAAATTTCGAAACTGCTATTCAAATTAGCCTTTCTTGTCAAACAGACCGTTTTCACGGTAAATGATGTAGCCAGTTCGGCAGAGGTCGCTGCGCGGCTGGTTCCGCTGTAGACCACAGTACAAGGCGTTTGTCAGTAGAGTTACTCTCCAGGCTGGAGTTCTACTTTCCCTGTCACATGTACGCTGTTGGACGATCACTACTTATGTAATCATGACATGCGGTTTGGACGTGGTGATGCACAACAGACGTGCACATAAACCTACATATAGCTGGGATACAATACTCCATGTCATGTGCGTATACTGCGGAGTTCGTATCCAGTTTGGCATCCTGATACACTGACCGATGTTCGCATCCTTCTATTCACTAATTGAGGTGATAAAGTTGTGTAAACAATAATAAATGACAGAGTGGACAAACACTGTAATTGATAGCACGAGGTCTACTAGCAAACTTGCCCCCGTATGGTATGTTTTCATTCATTGCCACTGGTTGGGCAGATCACAAGACCACACTGGACAGGACAGACACACATACATCACCTAACATAACAGTGTACATCATCAGACATAACAAACTACCTGTAGTTTACGACAGAGAGAAATCATTGCTGGCTGTAAAACTATGAACTGTTCGGTCACAAGTTCCTGGCGCCGTGAGGAAATGCCCCAGGTCACAATATTTCACCTACTTTATTGAAATCAATTATTACGTTGGAGGCCGTGTTTGGGAAGTGAATGGCTTGTTTACTCTCATTGTTTGTGTCTAGTTTGAATTTTGTATTTCATTCATTACCCAAGATGTAGATAACTTTGAATCATTAATTAAGCGTTGCAGAAGAACACTGCTGACAGCGTGTGGCTCACCTTGGTGTTTCAGTTTATGTATGGCCTCGTACTGATCTGGAGCAAGATCACCCGACTTCTGTTGCTTTTCTCTTCGTTTTCTCACCCAGTCTGGCTCTTCTTCTACCGTGGATTTGCCTGCAAGCAAACATTAGACATGTATTTCTTGATGCACACATGCATGTCTATTGTTCTCGAGTTTTCTAGTGTTATTTCACAGGTTATCTCGACATCAAAAGGGTTAAAAAGGTTATACATTTCGCCATGACGAACCATATTCAGGTGGGTAGTTACTAACACCACATAATTATATCGATGTTCACATTTTTTCATGCCTCGATCATTCTTGACATTGTCATTGTACGATATCGACAATGGACATGTTCGATTGTCCCACATTCGTACTCATGCCTGAAACCGACCTTGACCTGGCAACTCGAGCGTACTTGACGGCCTTGACTCTGAACCGCGTACCTGGCGACGACACTGACCTTGATACACTAAATGACGGCGGGCTTGACCTTGACTCCATTTTTGACAACGACCTTGAACTTGACCTTGACCCTCATACATAATGTTTGCTTTGACCTTGACCGTATACTTGACGACGACATCGACCTTGATCCCATACACAACGGCGAACTTGACTTTAGACCTCAAGCCTGACATCGACCTTGAACTTGATCGTAACCCCCCCGCCCCCCCCCCCGCCCGCTATACATGATTGTGGCTTTGACTTGGACTTCTAACCTGATGGCGGCTTGACCTTGACCTTCAACTCCATACCTGACGGCGGCCTGGCCTTGACGTCGCCTCCCAGTAAGGAGATTCTGCCCGCCAAGTAGTCGCTCTCATCGAAGTGTTTGTCTTCGGTTGGTTCCTCTTCTTGTTCTGTCGTGTTTGGTGCCAGCTCCGACAACAGGGCTGAGATAGACAGAGGCAAGTCGTACAAAAAATTGTTCATAGCGTGATCGCTACTGACCCCAACAAAGCACCAATTGATGCACCACAAGCTTACGTTTGATTGGCTGTTTAGGTGTCTCATTGATGACCGGGAGCCTGCCCGACAAATACGCCTCCTCGTCAAAATTGCTTGTCCCGGGCGCATTGACGACGTCATCGGGGCGGGGTTTCTGCCACGGCGCAACCTCCTGGGCAGGTCCTGAAACATATGTAACAGTGCCGTCTTACAGAATTTGTCACATATTGAGTATACCAGTCAGAAGGGCTTCAGAAATGGGTGGGGCCTATATCACTGATCGGAATCTACTCGCGGTCATAACATTATACAAACCAACCGCAGACAATAACTATAGCAACAAGACCCGCCGCACATACCTTTGTCCAGAGCTCGAGGCGTCCTTTGTTCAGCGCTGATGTTGAGCGAAACTTGTCCTGCGAGATACTCGCTTTCTTCAAAGTCGGTGTCGTCAGCGCTGACGACTGACACGTCGTCCTGCGACTGACTTCGCTGACGCTCCACAGCCTTGCGTCGACGTCGGCGCTTCTCCGACGCCACGGCTGAAATCAGCAAACGTCGGTAATAATTGTCCAACGTAAACATGTATGGTTTGTATAGGATCGGGCGTACTACATTAGAAGTTAAATAGGCCTTTCCGATGACAATAATATATTATAAAGGGACTGCAGCTGTCGCACAATATTGACAATGATGCGCTCACACATCGGCAGACAAGTAGAATATCGGTTACACAGGGTTTGGAAGTTTTATGGTATATATTATCTTGTAGGCAATTTATTTGAACAAAATGGATTAGTAACATTTCTGTTAAAGCATTAAAGCGCCATCAAACATTGTTAATATTATATTAAGAATGCATAAATGTTTTCTTTCTAAAAAATATATGAAGCGTGTTTTATTATTATTATTTCATACTGCAAAATTATAATACGGATAGGATAATACGTATTAATATCTAATATCTCGTGATAAATGAGTGACTGACCGTGAGCGTCCGTCTGGCCCACGGCTGACTGCAGCAGGTGGAAGGAGCGGGACGGGATGCCCTTGCCCATGTAGTACATGTCATTGTACGCCGCGTCCGGATCACCATCCTCGTCATAGTCCCGGTATCCTAGCACGTCGTCAAGGTAACGAAGAGTAGCCACCACAGACATGTTAGTGACAAAGTAAAAAGTAGTCCGGATTGCACTTTATTTTCCAATAAATCGTTTAAAATAATATTCAGTTGTTTGTTCCGAGTAACTTTCTGACGATCACCTATGATGAAGTCTTGACCATTCAGACAGAATGCGAACCTAAGACTGGTTATCTAGATGTAATTCCCTGCCGAACACATTCTCTCTCAAGTGTTTCCCTTGCAGTAACAGTTATACATGTAGTAACAAAGGTCTGGATTAAAACCTTTATCAGACCAGTAAAAACTTCACAGTCCGCACACGCACAGCGCCAGATCTGCATGAGCCAGGGTTACGTAATCCATGGTAACGATTAAGTTTTTGTGAACTGTGGATAACTCAGGTGACTAAAGCATTGTTTGGATAAAGGTGGATAATTTTCCTCAAAATAGGCACCGCCAGTGAGACGAAATGTAGACGAAGTAATGCCATTCACAGGAAGAGAAAGGCAAACTGAATGAAGTCAGCAAGGTATTTCCTCTAGTGACTGATCCAGTTTTTGTGGTCAGAGTATCCGGAAAGTCATGTGTACTGAAATCAATCCTGATCAACAGTTCAATTTATTTGTCACTATCTCCGTCTACCTTTCCTGCTTTTATATCCTGAATATGGTCCTCATTGGTGAGTCATTTATTAGTAACTAAACTTTAAAAATATGCTCACTAATTATTCATAACCGACCCCCTCCCATCCCCCAGTGGCAGCTATATCCAGAGAAAGTGTTATTTTGGGGGAGTTGATCAGGTGGATGGAATGAGTGTCTTACAGTTTTATTTAAACATCTTTAAATTGATGTTGTTTCAACTCTAGCTTTTTCACCACTATTGCAGACCCTGAGACTTGTAACCATCAGGCCGGAATACCAAGACCAGATATCTCTGGACAGCGCTGGTGAAGCATGCTATGTTACTGTAAAACTTTATTAATCAGTCAGGAACGTGTGGTCTGACCAAAAGGTGTGTGCAAATAGTTCTGTTCCGTGTATTCTGACTGTTACGTTGCTGGTCGTGATAACAGTGTTCTAATTCGTTCGTTTTGAAAGGGGCCCATCAAGTCATTGGCAGAATGATTTGTGCGTTCATTTCAATGGAAGATCACACACACCACCATCATAGTGGCCAAACTATACACCATTCTAAGCATCATTATACTGTTGGGATGGTGTATTCATCATACCAGAAATACATAAGACCACTAGTTTTATTTATTTTTGATCATACTGTAGCTGAACTTTTAGAGTTTGTCCTATCTTAAACGATATAACACCTCAAAGCAAGTCAAACTGGGAGTTGATTGTCATATGCGACCATTGATATTTGTAGATCTTGTTATGTAATTTTCTGATATTTGTGACAGCAGCATTTTCTTCGATTTTTCTTTCTATTCGGAAAAACAAATATGCTTACAATACAACCATTTTGAATGATTTTTAAACATACTTTTTGTTACGATTTCAGAACTTTATATTATAGCAGATAATATATCCGAGGACACACACAGTAATTTCGAAATTTAATTTTTGCGTCAAAAAATGCCAAATATCGTTGGAATGTCACGTTATAACATGATTTGATACGTATTTTGGGTTGCCCGGAAAGGAGATTTGCGGAACAAAAACGAGTGTTTTGGGTTCAATTTCCGACATCTGCTAACTTGTAAATGTATAGATATGTACATGTGGCAGTATGAAATTGGATTCGTTATGACACTACGGGAGTGGTAACGTGTTTCCTGTTCCTAAATGTTTTTTTTTTCGAATGGAAAATCAAGTAAATAAATTGACCAACATTTTATGTAAACGTAGTTAAATAAAGTTTTGATCCATCACATCACCACATTCCGACCTCAATAAAGTACTTGTTTCTGGTATTGCTGTTTTCTTCTTTTCCTATCCCATAAATTATTTGACGATATTCGCCAAAGAATAAATTAATATTGTTATGCAAATCATTTCATAACCCGTTCGATCAATTCATGATAAATTGAAATAAGGATATATTTAAAATGTCTTTCAAAATAATTAATAAATATAATTGAAAACTATATAAGCTATTTTGTATGTAAAATGTGTCTGAATATATTGTGACTGTGTTACCGAACTGCGTTATAATAGCATTCCACATTTTTGTATCTTAATATCATATGATGTTTCCGTGACAAAAATAATGATATATGAAGAAATATATATGAATTATTCAAATAGATATTGGATTCCCTTAAAATATCACAAAGACCTCTGGATCGTCAGGAAACTTTATTTTAACCTGTGACATAATTTCTTCAGTGGCAGCAAACAGCTGCATCACCCAAAGTAAAGACGAAACCCAACTCAAGCAACGAAAATAATAAATTACTATAGATACTAGAATTGGTGAAACCACTATTTACAATTTAATTATGTTATGTAGAGCATAATTATCGGAAGGTTGTGTCATTGATAGGTGAATAACAAGAATCGATTAGTATGACAAAGTGATGAGTGCACCTTGAAAGTGTTATATTCATACATGGGTTAATTGCCAGCAAACTGAGATTCCATGTGCAAATAAAACGTAACAAAAATGAAGACAGCAGTTAAACGGCACATTACAGATTTGAACTGAATAACATAAATCAATCAACTAAAAAAGTATTGTTGGCACAACGAGGTCTTTTTACAAATGTACACAACGGCATATTACACGAACTTGCAGAATACAACAAACATTACGCCACGCTACATGTATACTGAAGATAGACACTTTACACATTACGACACAATTAACACCTATTGATATATTTTTTTCTCACGGTTACTCATTGAAAATTGTACGAATTTAACAATATTGTACATGTACACAACCATTGATTGTTGGCTTTTCTTCATAAATAAATATCACACTTTCCGAACAGCAAAATCGTGATATCTTACCACATTTATGTATATACATAATTCATACATACATGTACGTCTCAAACATACCGAACTTGGTTAAGAAATTATCGAATCTTGGACTAATGATCATACAAACTTAATTCTCGATTCTTTCATCGCCACATTTCACAATCTCCGACGCTCTATATTACACGCTCGGACATAGCACTGACCTATCTGGAGTAAACAACATTATTTCACGTAACAATCGACATTCAAAAGTCATTTAATAATACCCCCAAAATCACCGAAAGTGAAACCATGACGACGCGCGCTACCCGAGCGAGCGAGCGAGCTAGCTGTGATCGAACTCAGAAGTCGGTGACACCAGAGGGCTCTGAAGTGTCTTGTTGTCGTAGTTTAATGATTTTCACTGTCCGCCCTTGACCTTGATTAGTGCCGCCGTTCTGGGTATCACAACTGTTGTAGGGGGCAGGTTGTTGCGCTGGTTTGGGATAACAGAAAAATAATACACGCTCAACCCAGGTGATGGTAGGAATGGACACACAGTACAGAAAAGAGTCAATTCGGTAGAATATACAGCGATCTCATAGTATGTTTTTGACAAAAATAATATCACGGTTCTGAAGTTTAGAATGTATCTTCATCAGCACTGAATAAACAAAATAGTCAGCATTTCCAAATATTCAGATATGTAACGGAGACTAGATATAAAACGTTGTCTCCAAAAGATTATTTACAATTTCATGTCTATGTCTACATAATTAAAACAAGTTCAATTTGTGGAATAAGTGAAAACTCTATACTATAGAACACGAAAGAAAATATTAACAAACTTCATTCAGGTAAGGGCCAAGTTACAGAACCCTCCAACGAACCATGCCAATAAAGCCGAGAGTAAGAGTGAACCTCAAATGACTCTTTTCCGTGTGTGCCAAACACGGGGCGGGTTAGGATGGTTTACGGTTACAGATAGGCGGGTTAACTGTTATTTCTTAGTACAAAAAGTGATGTGTGTTGCGATATAACATGATGATCAGTTAATACGAGCATATTGGAATTTCTGGCGGAATGGGAGCACACATTGGGTTCAACCATGTGCGACCAAAAATAAAATTTGAGATAATCCTTGTTATAAAATGTATGAAATAATCTGGCAATGAGGTGTGAAGGTAGACGATTTTTACGTACATCTTCAGCTGTTTTACACGTTTCGTTGGAGAGGCAGATACAGTACGATGGGTGACAAGCGCTAGGTGGACATTGGAGGTACGTACCTTGGTCGCCATGGTCGGGCTGGCCCACGGCGTGTTGCAGCACCTTGAAGGAGCGGGACGGGATGTTGCCGCCCACATAGCTAATGTCCACGATATCGTCCGGGTTCTGCTGGGGCTCGGGCTGCGGCTCCGGACGGCGACGCTGTCGTCGTGCTCCCGGCACTACCGGCGACAGACAGGGAGGGGTTAATTTTGAGTTTGTTTGAGTTTTACTTGTGATACATTGTAAGTCCTGTTGCTCTCTTGATACTGAGATCTATCATACGACGGAGATCTGTCGCATTTCCTTGTACGTACATGTACTAGAGTCATACGTGTATAAAGTATATAAATTGTATTGTATATATTTTTATTTCATTAAATGTATATTTATATAAAAGTAATGTTAATCAAAATGAGAACGTAATTAATAGACAATAAGGTGAATTATTGTCTATCAAATTGAGAGCTACCTTGTAGGCTGTTTGGCTCGGGCCCTGTAAGAGACTGCAGCATGCGGAAGGACTTGGACGGTATGTTCCTCCCCGTGTAACGGATCGACGTCTGGTCGTAATCACTAATTCCTTGCGGCTCCAGGTCTAAATCACACACACACGCACATGTACGCTTAGATTCCAGTGAAAACTACGTCGATCAATATCTTACTCATATGTTTTCGCGGACTATAAACTCTCTTGTAAACGTTTCTAATAACATATATTTGCAATTCCGATGGCAAGTAATACATGTTTATGTTGACATATTCTGACATAAATTGTTAGCCGAAACCTTGGTATAAGTACATGCCATAATACGTTTTCATTTATGAGTTCAACTGGGTAAAACATGCAATAACTGATAAATATTTAACAGCTAATTAACAGGTACAGAACAGGTAATTAACAGGTAGAACACACGATACGTACTGTCGGCCCCGGCCACGTTGCCTCTGATCGGTGTTGTGTCTATCTCGGGGCTGCCCGTCATACTTTGTAACCTTTGAAAAGATTTGGAAGGAATATCGGACCTACTGATACCCGTGAACGTTAGCTCGTCATCGTTGGCTGGCTGTCGGACAGGCTTCTCTGTGGCCACTGCCGGGTTAATGGTCAACCAGGGAAAAACGTTATATAAATGATGCTGGGTGATACAGGTCTAGGCTAGAGGCAACAACTGATAAAGCCAAAAAGTGCTTTATATCAAATACGAACTTTCAAGATTCAAAATCGGGATGAAATCACTCGTTACCATGATGATTATTAAAATAGCATTCTTTTAACAGCGAGGTTATGTCATTTAAAATAACATTAAGTGCATTGAATAATGGACTGTGCCATAAAGCATTCGATAACATTGAACAAAATGCGCATGATAACCAACATTGGCAAACTGACAATGGATATTATAAACACCAAACACTGACTAATAAATCACACAGTGATCAACCTAATAAAAGCTTTGAAATCAATACAATTAACAATTAACAAAGTGATGAGATATGAAATCAAACGAAAAGCAACAAAACGGGTGCAATGATTTGTGGCCAAAAAAAAACAACAACAACAAAAAAACAACACACACAACAAATCATACTAGGAAACACACGATACATACACAAAACTAAATTCGTTGCACGTAGTAATACATGTAAAAGGATGAAAACGAGCAGTCACACAAAAAAAACAAGGAGGCTTGTCTAGTGGTATGGAGATGTCAGGAAACGAGGGTTGCGTTACTTCAAAATCAAGTTGGAATGGATCGCAACTGTGGGGGAGTATTATATCAATGAATTATTGGAATTCACACCAAAACAATTGACAACAATTGTTAACTGCACACAGACATCACCATCAGAAATGGAGTTGAATCAGGCCTATTACCGAAAGAATGAAATAGATCATCAATCGTTTTGGAGCACAATTGATTTCGTATCTTGTAGATGCACAAATATACATGTACATCTATAGACCTACGCAACTTTGTGCAGGAAATCTGCACTGATGTCGAAAATGGACGAGGAACGGAGAATTCCGAAATTTTCGATGTTGAAATTTCCCAGTAGTTAGTACCTGTTTCATTACTCTGGTTTTCCTCTGTGTCAGTAAGCCACTGCAAGACGCGGAATGATACACCATGCCTCACAGACGGACCACGTGCTTGGGGACTACTTTCAGGCGGCGTGTCACATCCATGGACGCCATTTTGGAGCTTACCTTCCGGAGCCACGACCCGTGGCTTGCGTTTATCGGCGTCAAGCCCATGGATCATTCTATAAACAGGGGACTGGGTTATATCCTGACCCTGGTCCTGTTTCACACTGCAAATACACAGCCAGTTAATTCTACAGCGATGGATTAATGATTCAGTGTGTTGGTATAATACGGTGATTTAGTGCTGCTCCAGGCCTTTGTAAAGTATGCACTTGAAGCACCAAAATCATAATTGCAACAATTAACTGTCGAAATAAACAAAACTTACACTGCAAAATACTCGCTTGGTTGTGCCCGAGGCCACCTCAAACACACAACCGAACAATATTTTACAGAAGAAAATATTGGCAAAGCATCAGCAGCCAAAGTGTGGGCAATGCAAAAGTAGCCGGTCTACATGTATAAGAATAAATCTCTCTAGGTGTGGTCGTACAGTGGTACACACATCGTGTACCAATGTACAACTTGTCTCCAACTTAATACACATGACTGATAAATTTTCGTCCGTCCATGATATAATTATACCAAAAATAGATATTCTGATTATACATGAAAGTCATTGTCTCATATATTGTACAAGTTATATGACCCCATTAGGGAAAACTATTACAACACGACAATATGAAAATAATATTTTTTGATAATTTTTGATTGATAATTACTGTGATTTGCTGGAATGGATTGTTATTATCCGGGCACAACGCACTAGTATGCTACACTAGCCCCAAACTTACCCGTGTACGCCGGTGACTACACCGTCCGTCTGACCAGTGAACGCCTCGGACACGTTATCATCGGAGTAGAGCTGTAGGGGCGAGTTGTACTGCAGATGTGCCACGTTCGCCTCGCCCGGACCCGCGGCGTACTCGGGAGCCTGGGTCGGGGTCGTGGGCGTCTTGGGCCCGGTCTGACGGCGAGCCGGCGGCGTGTCCTCGAACTGCGGCATGTTGAGCAGCTGCTGGTACTTGGGCATCCCGCCAGCTGGAGCTCTGCAAAGGTTTCAACGGACCGCGGCGGTCAGCCAGTCAGCTAGCAAGGTCAAACACTCGCTCACTAGACGGCGCGCTCGTCAGTCACACGGCTACTACGTCATCTTAGCTACGTCTATGTCAGAACTCCAACATCTGCGTCACACTGATCTAAGTCGCCAGCCATGTCACACACTTGTGCAGCAAATATCAAACCACTAACGTTTAGTATCGTGGAAGAAATGCTTTGCTACCAAAAGCCGAAACCCATGCGCCATATACTAACGAGAAAGCATTTGTTCCGCCATTTTGGTTAATACATGTGCACGAGGCCTCTCCATATATTCAAGCGCGCGCACACACTCAAGCATTCAAACCGGAACAGACGAGCATATGTTTACATGTACTGAAAAGCTACCATTGTCAGACAGATACGTAGGTCTAATTAATAAACTAGAATTGGTACAGTTAAATCATACTGAAGTACTTATGAAAATCTCATGGAAAATTTAACAAAAATCTCCATGAAGCTTATCAAATGTAAGCAGTTATAGCCTGATACGGACCTCCGCCTGACTTTGTCCCTCTGTTCCTTGATGACGTCCACGTCGGGAGCGTAGGCCCACGGTTTCTTGTCGGGCTCCCCTCTAGCGGCCATGTTGAGGACGGCGTCCGGGATGGGCCGGGAGGGCTGGGGGCCGGACGGGGACGGCGGCGTGTAGGCCGGGTAGCCCCCGTATTGCGGGGTCTGGCCGGTGACGGCGGGGGACTGGCCGCCGTAGTGGGGCGCCGCGCTGGGCGTGCTGGGTGTGTGGGGCTGCTGCTGGGGCTGCGACGAAGCCGGCTGGTAGGCGGACGGCGGCGGCGGCGGGAACGAGTTCTGCCGCCCGTAGTCCGAGTCCAGGCTCATATTGGACAGCTGCTGCTGCAGGCGCGTCGGTGGCTGCTGCTGCTGATGTTGTTGCTGTGGGAGAAGAAGGAGTAGTTATAATCGAAACTGTATCCTGGGCTGACCTCAGACTTGTATCCTGAGTAACTGTATCCTGAGAAAATAGCAGACTCAATTTAAACTACAAATTAAAATGTCGCTCTAGAAAACGAAAGACGGTCATGGTGCAATTAATGGTGCATACATGTACATGGGCTCCTTAATTACATCATGAAACTCCAAAGAAACAATATTCTTCATACACTGTACGTTAAAAATGTACACGTATAGTCCAAACCAACCAAAATCACATCAAATCACATCATAAAGCAACATCGCGCCTAGACAATCTAGATATGAGTAAAATCAGACAAATTTTACTCTCTATACAGCCAGCCTATTTGCTAAATTTTTTCAACACCGACTTGGGACAGACAGGCAAAGTTTAGGAGTGTGCGGATGGTTAATATAACAAGGGAGCAGGAAGGTACATTGTGTACAGCCATCGAGACCGTTAGTGATCTTTGCAGTGATTACTAAGGTTGAAGCTGAAAAAGTGATCTACTACAGTGTCTGAAATTGTGTGAATATCAAATATTACGAGAAAGATGGCTCAACTACACACTCTTGCGATGTAGGAGGGAGTGTACATGTACGCGAATTAAAAACAGGAAAGGTGTGATTAACGCTAATTTGCTTGATCAAAGCTGCGCAGTATGAGAGAGCACAAGTCACAAAAGACACTCAACAGGCCATCTTCATGTCAAAACGGTTACAATACAGTTACAAGCAGAGTTCACTCACTCTCCAGGGCTTACCGTATTGTGCGGGACAGGGTACGTAATGATGCAGGCCATTATAATGATTCCACATACATTAACTTTTTTGGGATAATATCTTGGGCTATTGCAAGGTGGTTGTTTATTTTATTTGAATATCTGAAAGTTGGGGCCGCAGACACCCTTGCAATAGTGTGGATGGTGTAACTTTGTGGAGAAGGCACACGACAACAAGAGGAGTTACCTGGTTGTTGTGGTCGCCGGATTGTTTGGATTTCCAAGATTGTGTAGGTAGCGGGGGAGCGGGTGGAGGAAGCGGCGGCGCAGGAGGGGGCGCAGCAACCACCGGGGCGGGGAGAGTGCCGGGGAGCGGGAGGTCAGGCGTGTTAGCACTTGCCTCGTCGTCAGGGAGAGGGGGTGGTGGTGGTGGAAGGGGAAACGAATCCTGACGTCCCAAGTCGCCCAGCTGCTGTCGCTGTTTTGATGTCTGAAAGACATTTTCTGACTGTTCGGGAGTCTCGCACCGGTAGCTACCTACACCGGAGGAGCTGTCCACGGAGCTGGCCGAGGTGTAGGGTTTGCCCCCGATGCCGCCGCCCAGGGCCGGGGAGCCGCCGCTCGGCTTGCCGCCGTCCGAGGTCCCGATCCCGGAGGAGATGTCCGACAGCTCGCTGGTGGAAGAGGACACGGAGTGGGGGTAAGGGTAGCTGGGGGCGGCTGAGGACCCCGTGTATGGGTACTGTGGGGCGGCGGGGGCGGCGGCCGGCTGGTACGGGTAGGACACCTGGTCCCGGTGGCTCTGCACGTCCGTGTAAGTGGGTGGCGCCAGTGGCGGGTAGCTTTGCTGGTTGGACGGCTGCCCGCCCGTGTACTGTTGTGCCGGGAGTCCGTAGCCGGCGTGGGGTCCGGGCGCCGTGCCGTGGGGTCTGGCCGCCTGGGCCGGGGGCTGGTTGGGGCCGGGGGGCTGGGGGTAGGCGGCGGACGGGTTGTACGGGTACGAGGGGTTACTGTGGCCGTGCGCCCCCTCCTGGGGGTATGTCGCGGGGTCCGAGTATCGGTACAAGTCTTGGAACAAATCATGCAGTGCACCAGACGTCATGTTGGAAGCGGTATCTGCCTCTACCTGTGTCGGTTGTGAATACTGGCCACCTTGCCTGCAAGTACACAAAATAAGAACACTATGAATACATATACAGTTGTCACATAATATAAATGATTTGTAAGGGTATATGTGGAGCATTTACACGTATGTGAATGTATACATCCATATCACTTCATATACTAAAATCAGAAACCCATAAGAGAGATCTCTCTCATGGGTTTCTGCTAAAATGCATACAAGTGGTGACGAAAAAAGACTTTTGCTACAAATTTTTTACATGTAGCAACATATGGAACGGTTTGCATCTGTTTTTAGCAAAGCACCATATAAAATAGGAATTTTGAATCACATGAGGGCCTAATTGTTTTTTATATTGTTTTTTTTATCACCAAAGTGATTGCGTTTGAGAGTTGAATTGTTGTGCGCACATAGTGTAGAGTCGTAATAATACGAACAAATGTAGGAGCTGCGTAGCAATGAATGTAGAATTGAGAACAATGCAGACAAATCAAGGCTTTCAACTATTCAAAATTATCCAAAAATACTTAGATTTAATTTCATAACAGACTCGAGGTGATATTTCCTCAATAAACAATGTCTACGAATAAATAGAATAGGCTTAGATCTGCAGTCGGAACATTGGCGGAGTAACTTTCGTGTTCTAATGAAAAAATATTTTTTTTATGAACGTCCGGTTTTGGTTTAACTTAGGGCATGCAATCAGCCTCGCAATGTTAGGTTTTGGTCCCGATGGTGTACAAGCACGTAGGTTCAGGCAGAAATACGCAACGAGAGATCTCTCGTTATGTATTTCTGGTTCAGGTTATGTAACGGCATGTATTGGATGACGCAAAATCCTCACAGTCACAGTCACAATGCATTTCGTTGAGGGTTCTTATCAACAATAAACGGCTGGTGTTTTGGCATTTAGAGTGAAATATTTTGATACACACGATAACAATAATTCTAAATCACGAAAATTAATGACATCAATTTATTCCAGCGGCAACATATCCAGTGGTTGGCCTTTCGGGAGAGAATAATCCATAAATACTGATTGGACATAATCCGTTCGGCATTTTTTATTTTGTGTACATGTAGCTGAGATCCAGCTTACGTCATTTGTAACTAACCTAAGTATACTCAAAAGCTACACAGCATTACCCACAAATGTCAGCAGAAGTTGCTGGTTCACGCACGGTTGCTGAAGCATCCAGAATGCTTGATTCACAGTATAGAGCAATAGAATCAGTGTATAAACCAAAGTGAAGCCAAAGTGTCTACTTGACCAAGAACCAGAACACAGTACATTCAAACCTCTCCAGAAGTACAGTTGAGTCAAGGTCTATAAATTACCTCTCAAGTCACGGAACATTAAATGAAGGTAGGTGTTTATGTTATGTCGTAAGCGCACAGCCCTGTAATCCTGAGATGGCGTGTACAAAGCCAACACACAAAGAGATCAAATCCCAAATGTAGAGCTTGCTAATTATATCAACTTTGCTCCTCTTGGGGGAGTTTTACACGTACACTTCCGTTGGGTCGTACCACAGCGTTGCCACTTATTACATAACCAGACTCTGCGTTGTCCTAATTCTAGTTCCAGTTGTTGATATCCGACGTTTCTCCTTGTTACTCGATATTTTCTCTGATAATCCGTCAGTGAAACTACTAATTTTCCATTTACAAATTTCTTGCTTGATCATTGACCGACAGGTCACTTGTGTGAGTTAAGTACATGTTCCTTGACACAATTCAGGAGGTGTGCGTACCATCACCTCTGTGTACGCGTACAGGCTTCTGCATACCAGCATGACCAATGCAAAAATTAAAGCAGAAGCCTCACATTTTAAATCAGCTACAATGACCATATCCAATTACCTTTAATTTAACAATGTCGAGTTGTTTTGTACCCCCTGTCTCCAGTGTCTGTCTGTGTGTGTCCCTTGCTCTCCCGCTACCGTCTGAGACTGAAGGCCCCAGTACTCACTGTACAGCAAGGGATGACTCCAGACACAGCCGGATTCCGACGGCATACCTGGGCGATGCGTAACGGACGAGTACCGCTGTTGCCGCTTTCCAGAACTAAGCATTCCTACCCACGTACACCGCTCGCCAAAAGCAGCGGACCATCGGCCCAGTCATATGTTTTTGATCTGTGTCATTTCTAGGAACTGCTACAGGAACTGCTACTCATGCGAGTACACAAATAATCCCATTTGCATAACTCGATGGTGGTTCAGGCGTTCATGAATTCTTTGTCATGATTTTATCAGCTAAAATATTTCTGCTGTCCTAAAATTGACATATTTGTGAAATACAGCTCATAGCCCGATTTTATTGTCATCCCGATTTCGTAGGCACACAATTTTTCTCACTAATCTCTATCCAAATTACACTGGCGTCATGCTTTGTCAGAGCTGTCATGGAGTGCTACACGAACCTCTACATGTCACGTTGCAATTATCTACAACATTTATCTGGTCATATATGAATACATTATCTTATACCAGAATAATGTATATGTACATATTAATACAAACATATCTGTTCGTAGTTCATAGTTTTTTGCAGTGAACGTATTATGGGTGTCTATAAATTCTTCATTTATTCTAGATGTAAGATAGGTATCACAAAATATCAGTAAAATTCAGACGATTGATATTTTCTATTACTTGAAATTTATATTTTCTTCTTGTCTTTGTGTATTGTGAAAGTGGCATTTGTTTAGACTCTTCCGTGGCTGACGTTGATACCAAAAATTTCTGTGAGCGGTATACGCGGAATTCCAAAATTTCCAGGAGGACAAAAATAGAACAAGATAAATCAGTTTGTGGAATAAGCTGGCAATCTTTTGCTCTGATTTTATGAGTTCATGGCAGTAGCGGTTCCACCCTCACACACGCGTACTTCTATAGAATAAACAAGCTTTGAAAGAATGTCTCGATTCCATCGGACGTAAACAATGTTGCTATACTGACATGTGAGGGTTTAGAGAAGTAATATGGCTGGCGGGAACGTGCTGGAGCAACATGAATGAATAGTTGTACTGTAATAGATTTGTTGACTAACTAACTATCAATAATGACATCACCCATTGAAAGGATGAAGTGTACATGTAAATGTACGTGAGATAAATAATGCGAACAATAGGTTTGCTCAGCTTTTCCAGCGAAAAGCCGAGGAATTAGTCAGACCTATTAATGGACATGGTCATGTGCACATTGTGGGACAGACCATTGTGGTGTCAATCATGAACACAAATTTTCCCACAATACGAAGTACATAGGCCGACGGCTTTTCGGTGTTATAAAAATGTTTAAATTAGAAGACAATTTTCCCCAATTACAAGTAATTGTTGTACTTGTACTAGTATGACGACACACATTTTCTTGGGAGAATTAGGCATTTACAATTTCATTTATATCATTTTAATTTCTGCTAAACTGTATCAAAAACGCCAAAGCGAATTCTGTACTGAGGCTCTCCTTGTCCGCATAATCATAGTTTTTAGGTTACCGCACCTTTGGTCCGATAACCCATTGCCGTGGCATTGAGTCCGTCATCCGTCAACGTCGGCGTCGTACGTCTACATTTTTATCTTTAAACTTGGCAGTCGAATCTTTCTGAAAATTTGCACAAAAATGCCTGATAATACTTCAAGTTTCTTGATTTCCGTTCCCCCCCCCCCCCCCCCCAAAAAAAAAATTCCATTTTTGTCGACAAACGGCCAATTTTGGACTTTAGCGGCCAATTTATCAAAAAATGTCTGATCAGAATTGATATTTTTGTTTCAACAGATTACCTCATTCCCGGCCCCTCAGGGCCGGGTATATGTGATTGTCGTTGACCTCACTCTATTATCTCCTGTCTTCCGACTCTCTCGGACGACTCTCTTAGATTCAGCATACATTGGTGTTGGTTTCGCGAATTTGCAATAAAAGCCGATGCATTCCGCTAAACTGATTTAAAAACACTGCTAATATCACTATACTAAAAAATACGAATTTGAATGACAATGAGAAGTGCTGTTTCAAATGAGTTTTCGGCTGGTATTCGCAAGTGCAATTACCGATTCTCCTGCCGGTTATTTTGGAACTTCTCATATTTGAACCGCCCCAGATATAATCACTGCGTTATATAACTACGCCAACAAGTAATCACTAAGAATATGTTGTATTGCAGCGACAGACAGTGATACACTAGGTGTAAGCATTTCAGAGAATAGTTTAAACTTATCTTTTCGAATTATTACAGTTGCATTAGGCCTGTTAGGTCATTTTTCGTGGGGTGATCAAGCGTGTAGCATAATAAAACTGAAGCATGAGAAATTTTGTTGCTTCACAAGCGCGATCGCCTTTAATAGCCAAGACCGCCATAACGAAGCCGTGACGAATCCGTGCTTTCGACCACGGGTACTTAAAAACCCGGCAATAGGTATAACCTTTATTTTATATGAGCCCTGCTATGGAATTTTGTACATATGCCTAGAGGCCTAATGTGCAGGATCGGTTAGACATCTATCCATTGTAATATGGCTGTACACATACACTTTAGGCCTATTCATCAAATCCTGCCGCCTCTACGTGAATATTTAAACCTATGGTGATGTTTTGGGGCCAGGCGCGCCCGCAGATAGAAGCACTGGAAGCACGTGCTTCCAGTAAATTTTTAAGGAAAAAAATTATGGTAAATATATTTAATATAGAAGGCTCTTCTGATTGGATTAATTAGATGGAGAAAACTGCTAAGCTTTCTAGTAATTGCTGTGACACTATTCTAAAATAATGGAATAAGTGGAAAATAACTCACGAGATTGTTTATTGTAACAGCACACCGATGAAGCTCATGTTTATGAACCCTGAAGACGAGAACTCAATAATCACTTTTATCAAATCATTTAAAATCAGTTGAATTGTTCAGTGAACCGAGCAAAATAAAGGATCTGACATTTCCCGTTTAGGTTTTCCTTAAATATTGATAACATTGGCTAAGTTCTGGTGTATGTCATCAAAGCTAAATTATTTTATTATGGTAAAAACTGTGGTAACCAGGGATTTACAAGAGCCTGTCTGCAATGATAATCTACAATGGTTATATCTATACAAACAACTTAACACTGTCGAGCCGTGTTGCCATATACATGTACTACGAAATATTTTGCTTGACCGACTTCATGTTTATGTTGTGGACAAAACCTGTGGTTCAGATGATATAATCAGGGTTCCAATATATGAATAGAGCCCCACACAGAGCACCTAGTAACCGCTGGCTTCTGGGGCCATGGGCGGGCCCCAGACCCCACGCTTATATATCCTGTCCCAATTGAATCGGTCCTTTGTGCTTCCAGTTTTTCAAATCCTGGGGGCGCGCCTGTTTGGGGCATATTGGGAATGTGAGATTTTAAACTAGAAGATAGTTTCCAGATTATTGGGCGACTTATGGAGCAGGAATTTAGTAGGATGTTTTTAACAGAGCTGCCGACGGCTAGGTCCAAAGACTAGCACTGGCGATCTGGCAAGGATACCGTACATCTAAGTGGACTTGGGGGAGATAAGTTGGCTGAGGGTGTACACAATTTCCTGTTTCATTTACTTTGATGTGACTGATTGTGTGACTTTTTATATGAACTGTACAAATATTGTTGTGAGTTATTCATATATATGTGTTGATTGTGTATTGAATGTGTTGAATTCAGATTTGTGAGTCCATGGGAAACACGTACACATAAAAGGGCGGGGTTTTTTTCTGCCATGTTTTCTAAAACATGGCGTTATACTTGTATACCTCTGTGACGTGTATAAGTTCCGTGTGTGGCGGCCATTTTGATTTTTTCGACGGGTCCCAAGTGGGACTTTCCCATGTTAAAATCTGCTATGCTGTATAATGCGACACATTTGTCCTAATAACTCACTTAATATTAAAATGAGAGATTGGGAATCAATTATGGAAATGTAGCAAAATGATATATACATGTATGCTGAATATTCTCATGACCTTGAATTTGAACTTTGACCATTTTTCAAGGTCAGAGGACAAAATGGCTAATATCTCGCTTCTTATAAACTTTACAGCATGGGAATCAATTGTGTGTATATATATAGGAAATGATACATGCTGAATATTCTCATGACCTTTTACTTGACCTTTGACCTCATATCCAGGGTCAAAGCACAAAATGGCTAATGTCTCGCTTATCATCGACTTTACAGCTTGGGAATTCATTGTGAACATATATAGGAAATGATATATCCTGATTATTGTCATGACCTTGAATTTGACATTTGGCCTCATTTTCAAGGTCATAGGACAAAATGGCTAATATCTCACTCATTATCGACTTTACAGCTTGAGAATAAATTGTGGACATATGGGAAACGATGTATGCCGAATAATTTGATGACCTTGAATTTGTCCCTTGAACTCGTTTTCAAGGCGATGACACAAAATTGGTGATATCTTGCTTATTATCGACTTTCACGACTTAGGAATCAATTGTGCGGATATAGGAAAAGATCGATATAAGCTCCATATTCTTATGACTTTGAACTTGTGACCTTCGACCTTATTTTCAATGCCGGAGCACAAAATGGCTAATATCTCGTTTCTTATCGAATTTACAGCTTGGGATTCAATTGTGGACATATAGGAAATAATATTCTCATGACCTTGAACTTGACCTTATTTTCAAGGTCAGAGCACAAAATTCCTAATATCTTGCTTATTATCAATTTTACAACTTATTAATTGGCCAGCGCGTCGCGCTGGTCTTCTAAGTTTGGGTAAAAACAGATCCACGGAGGGTAGGCATGGGCGGCCCCTTTCCTGCTGTCATATGTTTTAAATATGGTAATCTCACCAAAAGGATCACAACACATTCAAAATTAATATTTCTGATTGTTCCAATGTCGTTTACATTTTAATCTTGTGAATAAACGCAAATACTATGAGAGTTTTGCGATATTTTTGGATGGTTTACCGTAATACATACGTATACAGTAGCGAAACAAAAATATTGAGCAAAATTTCTGATGTTGGCAGAACAATTACGAAAGATAGGCAACGTTTATAGTTTCCGACATAAAAGTGATCAAGTGT
This sequence comes from Terebella lapidaria, assembly GCA_949152475.1. Taxonomy (NCBI): domain Eukaryota; kingdom Metazoa; phylum Annelida; class Polychaeta; order Terebellida; family Terebellidae; genus Terebella; species Terebella lapidaria. Next base: position 80,443,955 of record OX424555.1, read on the forward strand.
GATGAAAAATATGGTTTTTACACTAAAATAGACGCCATGAACTATCAATTTGATCCAAGACAATGAGCAACATTTAAACCATAATATATATGTTCTTCTGTGTTTATTATATGGAGCACAATGAGCAATTCAATCCATTAAATTAAGGTTATTAATCACACGAGCTTTCCCATCCCAACATGTTTCCGCTGGCCACAAAACTTAGCCTCTTCACTGTAGTTTAGGTGTTATTATGTAAAGTTCGGCGACCCCACGATAAAGAGGTAGGCCTATACTCCGTCACTGGAGTGTCACCAAATGCCTTATCAACCTGCCCACAATGTATCATTATAACCGTGGTGTCACTACTCCCGCAGCCCACCACGTCATGATGCTACAATTACATACCGGTATATAGGGGAGAGACTGTAATATGGACCAGTGTGTAATATTGACCACCTTAGGTTGCAGCAGCATGACGACATCTATCGCCATGGTGATTGACGTAATTATGACACACACCTTTTGTCATTGAGGAGAACAACATCACAGTATAGAGGATGTATTTAATGAAGTTCAAATGAAAATCGTTAAAAAACGATGTTATTTTTCGATTGTAAAATTTGTCGCGTGGTCACTCCATTGTCTATATCCCATGTATACATACTACATAAAGTCGATGTATCGTGCATGTGGAAAATTACACGTATCTCCCCCATTTGTGGATCTCATCAAAATGAACCATATGCCTGGATGTAAATCGCACGCAAGGTAAACTAGTAGTAGTGGAATGTCTTGCATGAGCCGGCTGGACATTTGTTGCACACAATGGCAATGAACTGGATGATTTTTCACATTTTAATACATCAGACTACATGTCATAAGGTATGACTAGAACATACATGTACTTGACAATTGTTTGGTATGCTATAATATTTGTTGTGTACTGACTTGGAGACTTGTAGCTGGAGGAGGTTGCCGCTGTCTTTGATGACTTCCATGGCTTGGCTGTAGGTGAGGCAGGCTGTGTCCGCATCTCCTATCCTCAGGATCACGTCCCCACCTCCCAGCCCAGTGGCAGCTATACTCCCCGAGGTCACCTGCAACCGTCATAACGTACTACATGTAGTTTGTATGGCTAACACCAGAAACCCATCTCTTATGGGTTCCTGTAGAACCATGCAATCAGGACCACAATACATAGAGTCTGTATATTAGGCCTACACACACAAGTCATGTAGGGTCTGCCTTTCGCAAGCCATTAACTCCTGAAAAGTTGTGTTGTTGTTGTTGCTGTTGTTGAATAAATAATTAATAATGTTTTGATAATGGAAGTGTAAGGTACTTGTTGCAATCTCAGGTTCGGTTCAACAATGATGTTCTGTTCTGGTAGATCGGATATTCATACATGTTCTTTCGAGTTTTGACGAAGAACAAGAGTACATGCACAGGAAGACTGAGACCCTGTTGGATGTTGGGAGTGCCTAGGACGGAGCTCTGTGGCTCCAAGCTAGGAGAGGAAGTCAGGAAGTAAGTGCAATAGACGGTAACACAAACTACACAATCTCAACACACGGACAGGCAGTCGGTGTATCCCCTAATCTCAGGCTTCTCAGACGGAATATACCAGAGGTACAATATAACAGTATCGGCAAATGTCTTGTGCGGGAAATGTACCGTATGTTGCCCGGCAACGAGGCAATTTATTATTATTACAACTGCACAGTCCTGTCGAGATTCTAATATCACTGACCTAGAAATGAAGATGGATGCAACAGTCGGCATAATATGATATCCAGTCCATCTTCTGTTCTTTTATGTTTCTGTGTTGTATAGGTGTTGGATATGCGTGAGTCATATTGTGTCACGTTGGAGTATATGTTCAGAAATACAAACAACTGGTCATTTTGCATTGAAAATCGAGCGGCACTTTATTTGATCATAAATGGTCACACGATACATGTATTTATCTGTGAGGTAAAACTTCACATTCTGTAGTACATAAACGCTTGTTTAGGCTGTGTAAAATTCCATATTCCTATTCTGACATGTAATATATTTTAACTCCGCTGGAAAAAAGATATTCGAGTATTACACAGAAACATTTTTTCTATAGAGAAGAGTGAATGTATCAAGTTCATAATATTTATGACGCGTCACTTCGTGCGACAGTGACTTTCGGTGACGAGTGGTGGAGAATCGTGTCTTTATCTGGATCAGTTTTGTTGTAAACAGACCAAATTTACACCTCGTGTCTCATTTACGGAACTCATTCATTGTTTGCCAAAACATATACATGTATTGCATCGACCGGTATCGTATCATTTGTTTGTCTTGTGCGTTGTCACGGTACACCCTTGAAAGTACAGACATTGAAAGCAATTGATTAAACTGCGATTACCCCATGCAATCATTGTTTTGAAATCCTAGAAGTACTTTTATCAAAACCGTTTTGTGGGGTTCCATAACACAGTTCCTGTGTGTTGTCTGTCCACGAGGTGTCTTTAGGTTATCAGGGCGTATACAAATCCCTGATATAATGAAATTGGTCACAGCCTATAAAATACTACGGTCAGAATAAACAGAGATAATTGAGCATTTATTTCCATTGGGCCATTTAATTTGCTGTTGAGTAAAATATATTTTAGGTAATAAATGTACGTACGCCTTCATTCAACAACGGAACAAACACCGACGATATTTTATCTGACACCATATGAATGTAATCACCGCTTAAACCTGGCTGTAATTGAAACAATACCCAGGACTCCTGCTTTTCATGCCTGCTTATTCACGCACATGCTGATAGCAATTACAACCAGTGAGCTGTTATAGTTGTACCCAACATTACCATTTCATCAACGGGGAAATATATCGTACTTATTCAAAGTACAAGTACTTCGTGAGGTACGCGTCTATGAACACATTCGTGTCTGGTTTGACAATGTTATCCATTTATATGTAGCTATATATGATTTATCACCAAAATACACCAAGATATGTTTGTACATTTAGGTTGTATGTATGTATATATCTACATACTTAGTACTCGTATTATACGAATATAATTGAATATTTACATTTGAATCTGGTATGCATGATGTATTCTGATGGATCCAAAAGTACATTGCACTTCTTTGGTTTCCCGCGCATTGCTATACGTATAATTTATTGACCATGAGCAATGCAGACATACACCACTGGACACGTAGTCTGATTAAATTCTGCGAGATCACTCAATTTTGAAGACAGTATGAGATGAATTGTTGAATGTTGTTTTTGCAGTGGTAACCAATATATCCCAGAATCAATGCGAAATCAAGAATCAATGTTTTTCAATGAAGTAATGATTGTTGTGGGTGTACCACAAACCCGTGTACCACAGACCCGTGTACCATAGACCGATGTATCATCCCGTGTACCATCCCGTGGCCATGAACTCAAGAGAAACAAAGTAGATCAACTAATGCGTTGGTAATAGATGATGAATCAGCACGCGGGGTGCCCAGGTACAACATTTATAGCTGGTTCATGGCTCGAGTCACCAAACGGTTTGTGTGTAGACAGACAGTACAGATGAGATAGACCCAGCTGACATCATCTGTCCACAGTCATCCATGAACACATTTTGCGCTAGTTGCCACGACTGAGTACAAGGGCCAAACTGCACTCGAACTAGGGAGAGGAGAAATTGACTTCGGCTAGAGGCAGCATCAAATGCACGTAAACATCATGATACGTGCACGCCCCTATACGACTGTATCCAGATTATTACATGTACATACATTACATCTACATTGTACACATTCCAAGAAGACTAGTTCTAGCCTGAAATAAACATACAGTACATGCATAGGCGTAGGAGGTGGGGTTCCGATATCAGAAATGCCGCTGGTCACGACTCCCCGAGGCCGTCTGGTAACCAGATCGATCATATATCAAATTGATCGGACATGTATCGATAACAGAAGCCGTATCCAGATGGGCATAGATCGGGCGTGTAACTAAACAGACTGAGCACATGTACGGTACAGTAGTGTTGTGATCTGCACTGCATATCTGGGACATTTCGGGAGAAACTGTAGAAGAATTGTGAGTGGGTGGTGGTTCTCTCCCCAGTCAAGCCAGATACAGCAGGTTTGCATCAGGGCGGCGTTTTCAGGGCTTAGATTTATACGGCTGTAAGGGCATGGTAACGTTACTCACTATGCTGTGAGTAATGTGTTTGTTGGATGTAATAATAAACGTGACCCGGGTAATTGCTGACAGAGTGTAACATTCATGACCAGTTGAACCCTACATAAAGGCCAGTGCACAAGTACATGTGTGCATCTATTTCAATATTGGCAAACTGCAGGTAACTTTCATCTATTAACTGTTTACGATTATAGATGCATAAATTTATGCCAAGTCCTGAAATATAACTATTGTAGACCTATATTGATAGTTATCTGAGAGTTAGCTGACCTTCTGGACACTGAGCGGGGCCTGGTAGTCACGACCCCCCTGAAGGCGGAAACCCCACGGCTCGTCCGAGGACGGCCGCTGTAGCCACACGGTCTCCGTCATGCCGGGATCCGCCTCGCGATCCGCTCTTGTCGATCGTCACTCGCTCTCTCACGACTGTCCCCTGAGTCCCTTTTGTCAGCGGCTTCTATCCTCGGTCATTGGGCACAGAGAGAGACAGATCCACACGAGATAAATCCAACTATACCGCTTTCACAAACTGTCAGTCGGGATCACGTCAAGATCCAAGATGGAGGCGTCGAGTATCCGGGCTTTTCCGATCGATCCAGAAAGGTGTGTGCGCCGTTGTACGCGCTCTGTACGTGAGCTGATTGCCTCGTACACCGGGAGTACAGTTGCAGCAAGGCGCCAGCGGCCGGGCTAAGCAATCAGATGTAGGAGTCATGTACAGGAGAGCCAGCTTTATCCCTTGGGATAACTGGGATGTGGCCCACTCACTGGTGCAAGGGATCCAGGGCGGACAGTCGGCTTATTGCGGGGCCACTTCACGTTCTCCAGTACAGGATCCCTACACATCTAGCTCTTTGACTGTTGTACTGTCAGGAATGACTGATGGGTGATCTATACGATATACTATTTTTGCGCGATCACAAAGAATGGGCGGAGGTAGAATTGTTGAGTGGGAAATGATTCTGTTATCTATTATATTCTTTTGCCTACAATATAATACCCCACATGTAGGCTTATCATGCGATAATAGCATCATGTTTTCTTTGTATGTATAATATCAAATTGTGTTACCAGTAATCATTTGGTCGTTAATTGTCCTCAAATATGGTTTCATGGGTGTAATGAGAGATCGCTGAACAACGAAATAGAGGCCCAGAGTTCTACGTAATATTGTGTGAATGTGTTTAGTAACGTGTAACTGCTTGGTATTTGCAGAACGTGTGTTTGACAAGTGTAACTTATGTGATGCATGTAAGTGGGTGTTGTGACCGGATAGCAGTACTGGCCAAAATTATCCCAATCACAAGCAAAAAATTAGGTCTGGGCCACGACAATATAACTACTGTAAAGCAGAACAATTATAGACAAAAAAACAATTATAGACCAGATATTACATGATAACATGACTTAGTACTGGGGGAAGCTCTCTTAAACTTTCCACAAACCACAATTGGTTTTTACTTTTTAAATTACTAATTTTTTACTTTGAAATCTTGAAGCAGAATAAATATCAAACTGAAAATACATGATTTGTTGCATTGGGCATCAGCAGAAATTGAAATTAGTGTATAATTTTTACAGCTACACACATGTGCATGGTGCAACATCGCTATTGTATATAGTTGTATTTGCTGAATGGATCTCACTGTGTGGCAGCCATGAATTCTAGGAGCCGCTCAGAGTTCTCGGACAGTTAGCTCCAGTAGCTGGTACTATATAGATCAGTACAGCAGATACTCTCCCGGGCGCCCATCCCAAAATAACCACTTACTGAAGTAAAACACTGGCTCGGTAACTCTAACCGCTATAACGAGACAACATAGATCTGCATCATTGCATTCATGTGTCTATCTAGCGGCAGATGTGTGGAATAACAGGTAATGAACCAGTTACCTGGCCCGAGCAACTGACCGACTGCCACAGCGAGTTCAGGTGTGAAAGGTTCTGTCAGATAGTAACTATAGAGGTGACCTGAGAAGGGAACGCGGAGATAAGTTTATGTCAGCCACAGCTTCTACCGCAATTATCTGCTATCAAAAACCCATTGGATATGGGAGATTTTTCTTACGGGATTCTGTTTTATAATGTACGATTAGTATCCACACATTGAGCTCAGATCCAATCTCTAGTCAAATTCCAGAAGGAAAATAGAACAATGTTAACAGTTACGAAAAAGTTTCAGTAGAAAAAATGAAATAACGAAACAGTTCGTTTCATCACCAATAAACACCTCTGGTATATCATTAACAGCCTAGACATTTACAAGGATAAGAACAGCATTCAAGGATGATACATTTATTTCATTGAAAGTCTTTTGGTCAACCAAAATAAACAATATTACATGCACATGCACCACTTCTTATTGTTCTACTGTTCCCTTACATCTTGCAACGCTTTCGAGTCAAGTTCACCAACAAATCTTCGACACAACCTCAAACAAGTAACCTAAACTGGGGAGAATTATTTTTGTGGCCAGCGGAAATATTATGTTGGGATGACAGTTTATGTGATTAATAACCTTAATTTATTGGATTAAATTGCTCATTATTCTCCATATAATAAACAAAGACGAACATATCTATAGATGTATATTTGAGCACAGACATCCAATGGTTTTAATGTTGCCCAATGTTTTGGATCAAATTGATAGTTTATGTGTCTATTTTGGTGTAAAAAAATGTCTTAACATTTGATCACTTTTATATCGTAAACTATAAAAGTTGGCAACCTTTCGTAATGGGGCGTGTTTAGTACATAGCTGCAGTCGCCAGCTGGCAGCACTGTTTGGAGGTAAAATGATGTCACTATTCTGTTTTTCTGGCGTATATCAATATAAACGTAATTTAACCGCCATCATTTACGTCATTATTGATTATAGACGATTTTCGTTGGTGATTTGGGGCCAAACATTTACCCCAAGTACAATGCTGCCACCTGTTGAATGAGTATATGACATGCCCCATTGTTCTGCCAAAATCAGAAATTTAGCTCATTATTATTGTTGCGCTACTGTATGCGTATGTATTACGATGAATCAATATCGCAAAGCTCTCACAGTATTTGCGTTTATTCACAAAAATAAAATGTAAAACCTCATGGAAACAATCAGAAATATTATTTTTGACATTAGAGCGTTGGGGGCGAAGCCCCCAACCCTCTACATGACTATGTACTGACTTTTTCATGGAGGTTTCATCCCAACCTATCGACGCACGTTTTGGCTATAAACGTTTAGGTACTTACTTCAAATCAGGATTTTCTTCGTCCTTGACATAAGATCTCTCGAATTGATGGGAAACTTGGACTATTCCACAGATATATCAGTCATGAATCGATGTGATAGGTTTGAGAAAATTACGTAAAATGTTCAAATTATCTAAAAACGTCCCAAAATGGCGGAGCCGATAGAAATTGACGTTCCCAGAATGCAAAGCAAATTTTGCCACAATCACGCGTATTTTGGAACACAATTTCTGTTCAGCAATTTGTGCATGCATACATACATGTGGGCATCTGCGTGTGGACATTTTTGGCGTTATGAAGTAAACACAACGAATCGTCTGCGATGCCACGGCTACATTTACCGTAATTTGACGTATTTTATAAAATGACAATTAAGCTGGTGTTCTGTGCTGGATTGCGAAGTCTATTTATTATTAACTGGTATTTTGAATTTGCCCAGTAAAGGCATGTGTTAGGCGTACATCTGATGATATCAAATGCAGATATTCCTCAATCCTCATAATTTCCAATGTTTTGAGGATATTTCAATGAGGTTCCATATCATTTTTGCAGGCATATCTGTTCCATTGATCGATTTTAAAATAAATGTTTACTTATTAGTAATATGAATGAAGTAGGCCATGTTTTTCATCCTATTATACGGAAATGAATTGGAATCATGTAGGGGATAAAATTAGGGCTTCTTCTTTTTTTTTTTTTTTGGGGGGGGGGGGGGGGGTAACCTCGTGTAAGATACATTCAGCTTTCGTGGTGCTGATGATGTGCTCAAGCTCTAATGTCGTCTTCCGCAGTTTGCTGCATTTTCTTGTCGAAAGTGATGTGATGCTTTTGTCGAGATTACTATATTTAACAAAGGATAGCAGGACCGGGCCCACTCATACCTACCCTCCGCGGGTCTGTTTTTACCCAAACTTAGAACACCAGCGCTGGCCAATGAATTTTGACCGTAACTCTGTTTAGGCTCGTCGGATCAATTTGAAATTCTATATGTATCTGTTTCCTATTGGCATAGAATCATAGTTTAAAAACCAAATTTCAGATGTTTATTGTCAAAACTGAAAAAATCTATGATAAATTTCTCGGGAAACATGAAGTTTGCGAGACACTGCTTCTTAAAGCAGCTGCCTTCGAAACCAGGCAATATTTGTTGAAAACTATATTTCATAATAAACATGTGAAATTAACTGAATGAGACGTACTCACATCAAATGTTATAGCTGAAACCAGTCTTTTGGGGGGGGGGGGGGAGTTTTGCTCATTTGAGCAGGTGGTAAAGTCAAATTCATCTGTCAGTGAAACATGCTTTTTGGCCGGATTTTTGTTTTGGATCATCGTATCAACTTGAAATTTTGTGTGTCTTAATTGGGTGTCATGCCGCAATTTTTCACCAAATTTCAGAATTCTATCTGAAAAAATGAAGAAGTTGGCAATCTACCCCAATGTTAAATTTCAGTACAAAATGGAATGAAATAAATTCCATCAAATTCAGGGCTTTTATCATCTTTTTGCCAGTACAAAATGAACCTATTGCGTTGATTTGGAGTCGGAAGGTACAGTCGGTGTATATTAAGTGAATATGTTTATTTTGAAGCAATACATATGTAGTAATTTTAGCGACTGTTACTCCCGTCCCTCCCGCGCACTACACATTTCCACAACAAACATTCATTCTACATGACTTACATACAGGACAAGTACACACTATACGATCACAAGCATAAACTCCATGTAGTCATGGTTACATACACAGGTCAAACCACGCACCTGCGGCCCCGCTAGCTCAGTACACTCGGCCCCGTTTACTCGACCTTGACCTTCACATGCACTGACTTCTAAACATAGAACTTGACACACATACTCCATACATCACGTGCACACATACAGGCATTCCAAGTATTGACACGAGCCGGGGAAACCCACTTTCCCGGTGACATCAGCGCATTGCACCACTCATTCAACCTATCACAACACCGCTTACACTTGGCGGGAAATTACACAGCCACATGGTCCCTCGGCCCCGCTTTACTGCGCAGAAGTGTAGTGTAAATCCCAGTGGCAGGACGTGTATACAAGAAGCTCCTGTGAGACTGTCGATATTAATATATATAATCTATCGGATATATGTGCAAGTTGTATAAAGGACTATACTAGGAGTATATAGAAACATAGACTGGGATATCACCCGACGTAGGTGAGAGTGCGACCCTGATTGTGCGTGATTGATCATCAGTCTTTATCACCACAATAAACAGTTAAATTGAAACTGCCGGCTTATTGTATCACACGACGACCCAGTTAAACCGGCTTGATATCGGCCGTGAACGATATTCGTCACATTGGCGCCGTTCGACCAGGATCTGAGCTAGTCTCGGATTATCGACCCAGACCTGACCGGCATTGATGGCATTGGCCCCGGGAGCCTCCCGCGGTGAGCCACTCGACCCTACGGATGATGAAGTGACGATCAATCCGAATCCGGCCTTCCGACCTTCCGGCCCTCGCTCAGTTGCCATGAGCGATACAGTTCCACTGTCGCAGGAGCAACAACCGTCCGGCCTTTTCGACTCCATTGGCGACCATTCGTCCCTGAGATCGTTTTCGCCGCCTACCGACCTGGTGCAGGAGTTCCTAGACGAAGACCCGCTCGACCCGTCACATACAGTAAGTGACATTCTGCGTGCGCACGCTAGAGCGTACTCGGCCACGCCGGCTAGAGCGACCCAGAAAAGTGACTTTGCCGACAGAAACTATACGCGCTCACGTCAAAGAGCGAGCGTAGATTGTGATATCGACCCAGAACAATTAGCAGTGGACGTTCGGCCGGTAACCATAGACACGTCAATGGTTACGCACCCACCAAGTAACTCTCGGATACGACAGTGGGTTTGTCAGTCTGACAATGTTCCGGAATCGACCCCGCCGAACGCTTATTCGGCCAATCGACCCCTGGCGCCGTCCATGACGCCGAGACAACACGGCCCCGCGCCAGAAATGTACTCACGCATACCGACCGAGCCTACGGTGGTAGAGTACACACGACCCAGCCAGACGGGAGCGACATCCGAAGACATCCTGATGACGACCGCTACCCGGATCGCGACGCCGCTACGACAACAACGACCCAGCGACACAATGGCGGAACCTCGCGCCACCATGCGACAAGCGCGACCCCGACAAGCACCCTCGACATCAAGTCGCCGACTCTGCGACCCCGACACGCCGACTTCCGACACACGCGCTCCCGCGCCGACCACGCACCGACCATCGCCGACTACCGGAGAACAACCGCGCTTCGATCCGTCGCAAGATCAAGTTGTGTCTGCTCCGGCAGAAAGTGTTGTGCAAATGATCGGACCTCCGATCTCACAATCAGTCGGAAACACCAACGGATATGGTGTACCGCCAGTCGGATACCCTGGCGCAACAAGCGGTGTTCCAAATGGAGTAGCTGTCGGATACTATTCACCGCATGTCGGCTACGCGAACCCACCGCCTGGATATGGTGGCGTTCCCAGCGTGATCGCTGACACCGGCTATCATGGTACACAACCCGGATTAGTGTACCATGGTGTATGCCCGGATGGATCGGTATACCGATATCCACCACCGGCTGTATTCCCACCCTCAGTCGGGATACCATGGGTGACGCCTCCATACAGTCAACCGGGCCCCGCTGCACAAGCACCACACGACCCCAGCCACACGACGGCACCACCCGCCGCATCGCTCGCCGTCTCCGCGACGACAGCACCGACCGCCCCCGCTAACGCGACCCCGATCGGCCCAGATACGACGGCTCCGGCGACTTCGGCTGTTCCGACCCCGACGGCCACTACAGCGACTACACCAGTTGCGGTGAGTGTTGACACGCCCACGCCACAGAGACTCACGTCTGAGCCCCAAACGTTGGCTACGGCTAAAATGGCTCAATGGCGTGCGACCTTTAAGGAGGGCAATCTCACTCAATACGTTCGGAGTTTCGAACAATTCGCTGCGGCCTTTACTTACTCCGACCTCAACAAGACGACGACCTTCCGGAGCACGCTACGCGGCCGCGCTGAAGCGCTAGCTCTCAATATCCCGGTCGCAACTCCCTGGGGAGAGTTCCGTCGCCAACTCCTAGAGGGCTGGGAACCCGAGCCCCGTCGACAGTCCAAACGGGACGATTTCCCGTTCCTCAAGCGGGAACGAAAAGAGGACGCGGAACACTACATGGAGCGACTCCAGGCTCTGGCGGAGCAAGTGTTCGATGACGTTACGCCAACGTCGCGGCAACGAACTGTAATTGCGCAATTCGTGAACGGCCAACCCGACCCCATTGCCGATAAACTGTGTGCCCTCACTTTTAACAGTTACAGTGAGGCACTTACGGCCGTTCTCAAGGTAGAGAGTCGTCAACAGAGGACAGCCAGAGATCGACATCGAGGCACACGACGTGCTGACATTTCCGCAAGCGGATACGCGGAAAACGACCCTGTCAATGAGGAACTGTCCTGTGCCATGGGACAAGTCACTCAGGGGGAAACACTAACCCCAGAGCAAATTGCGGCCTACTACGACCCCGCGGACAGTGACACTACCGGCCTACAAGGTTGCGACGAACACTCAGTGCCAACCAGCTCACGCGAGTGGGTGGCTGAAGCCTTCCAGTGCGTCCTTAGTGACGAGAATGGACTGTGCGAGGAAACGGCTATCTTCTCTGTCCTACGAACAACGGCCCCGATGAAAGGTGATCGACCCCCGCAACCCGGACGACCCATGGTGTGCTTCTTTTGCAAGAAGCCCGGCCATCGCTGGATGCGATGCTTTCGGCTTAAGGATGTGCTAGTACGTAACGGCATGAAACCGCTAGCATTTCGGCCCAATGGTCCCGGTACTGACAGAAGGACAGCTCAAGTGTTGTCAGTACCTAACCAAACCGGTAACCAAACTAAACCGGCCCCACCAACACCTCCGACCCCGTCGTCAAACCAGTAGGGGAAGGTGCTGAGGAGCAAGGACCTTCCAGACAACAGGACAACGTTCCCCGCTCCACATCTGCGGTTGTCACGACTACTGTACCGGTAACGACACCAATAACGACCCCGCAGCCGGCCCAGCCCACACCTCAGCTCCTTGAAGGGGTGTGTACAAAATGTCAAGCTCCGACCCCGAAATCGGCCTCTTTTCATGAAGGGGTGTCCGCACCGCGGCCACAGCGACCACCACGTGGAGACCGTCGTCCTGAAGGGGTGTCACCCCCGACCGCCAACGGCACCGGAACGGACAGCATGTCCGAGATCGAGTGGATCTCCGACGACGGAGGATTCTACGCTTTTCCGAGTGGACCGGAATCCAAACTGCCGCCTCTGCACACACTCTTCCGGCCACCGCTAGACGACCCCGAAATTCCGGCTGTCATCAACAACTCCAGCGCCACCAATCACAAATGCTGGAAGTTGCCGGTACACGTCGGAAACAAGACGATAAAGGCTGTACTCGACTCCGGAGCGCAGATCTCCCTGCTCCGACGCGATCAGCTACGTCACGTCCCCGCTGACCAGCGACATTTGCGGTCTACTTCGGCTATTATTCGTGACGTCACCGGACAGTCAAGCCCGATCGATGGACTGATCGACCTCTCAATACAGGTCGGAACTAACCATATGGTCGTAACCTTTTGTGTGGCTGACATACATGACGACATGATTCTCGGCATGAACTTTTTTCGGCAAGCTCACGCTGTAGTGAATTACGGTGAAGGGACGATACAGGTACACAAAGAAATCCTGTTCGCACATAAAGACATTGAGGCCAATGTTGTCAGATTGGCCGTGCGACGAGCTGTCACCGTCCCCGCACGCAGCGAAGCAATAGTGGAGCTGGTCCCGACTTCCCGAGTTCGAGTTCGACAACACCCGAGGATAGTCCAGCCACTTACGACCTTTCCCGAGGAAACCGACCTCATCATGGGGAGAACACTTACGACCCTGAATCGGCAGTGCGTAAAGGTGTCGGTAGTCAATCCAGCAGATACCGGCATTACGCTCACCCGTTCCGACCCTGTCGCCATAGCAAGCCCTGTCGAAAGTGTCGTCGGAGCCCTGCCACGACCCGGAGAGGAGCCCGACTCGGCCACGGTAGACGCCAGTCACTACCGCGACCTACCGCCACATCTACAAGAAATGGTGGATCGCGCCGGACTAGCGCCGGAACAGCATCGGCGTTGCGCCAACCTGGTTCACCAATACCAGGACACATTTATGCACCCAGACGGCCAACTGGGACGGACCCAAGTCGTCCAGCATAGAATCGACACCGGCAACTCGGCCCCAATTCGACAACGACAGCGACGCGTCCCTCAGGCGCAGCAAAGCATCATCGACGAGATCGACAAGATGCTCCGCTTGGGGTGTATTGAGCCGTCCGATTCGCCCTGGAGCGCACAGGTAGTGCTCGTGCGGAAGAAGAACGGACAGGTACGCTTCTGTGTCGACTATCGGCTCCTGAATGACGTCACCCGCAAGGATTCGTATCCCTTGCCCAACATTCAGGATACTCATGACGCCCTGGCAGGCGCCAACTACTTCTCGGCCCTAGACCTGGCCTCTGGCTACTGGCAGGTTGAAGTCGACCCCAGCGACAGACCGAAGACTGCCTTCGCCACAAGGAAGGGACTCTATCAGTTTAAGGTCATGCCATTCGGCCTTAGCAACGCCCCGGCAACCTTCGAACGGCTTATGGAGACCATACTCCGTGGTTACTTGTGGACCCGGTGTATGTGCTATCTCGACGACGTGATAGCTTACGGCAGAACATTCGACCAGGCACTCGCAAACCTGGAAGCGGTCCTGGATCGAATCAGATCGGCAGGCCTGAAACTTCAGCCCAAGAAGTGTGAGTTGTTCCAACGGGAAATCTTGTACTTGGGGTTCATAGTGAGCGGCCAAGGAATCCGAGTCGACCCCAACAAAGTCAAAGCCATCAGAGAATGGCCGACCCCGTGCGAGATCACCGACGTCAGGGCTTTCCTTGGTTTCGCCAACTACCACAGGCGATTCATCAAGGACTACGCTGAGATCGCTGAACCTCTCGTAGCGCTTACCCGAGGTGAATGCCACTTCACTTGGGGACCGGCCCAGCGACGAGCTTTCCAGCGACTCCGCGACGCCCTCATCAAGGCGCCCAAGCTCGCTCATCCGACCCAGAATCCGGAGGACTACTTCATCCTCGATACGGATGCAAGCGGCTTTGCTGTGGGAGGAGCCCTCTCACAAAGGGTTGACGGGAAGGAGATCCCCATCGGGTTCGCCAGCAAGACCCTGTCCCGGACCCAGCGGAACTATTGCACCACCTATCGGGAACTACTGGCAGTAGTTGAGATGGTGCAACACTATCGGCACTACCTCTGGGGTAGGAAATTCCTCCTCCGAACCGACCATAGCTCGCTAAGGTGGCTGAAAAACTACAGCGACGCCGACGGCATGCTCGCTAGGTGGCTCGCCAAGCTACAGCAGTATGACTTTCGGATAGAGCATCGACCCGGAAAATTACACGGTAACGCCGACGGCTTGTCACGGTGCCACAGTTGCAAACACCAAGACTGTCCCGGACGACTCGTCACACCTCCGACCGACCCAGAAACAAGTTCCGGAGAACTTCCAGTTCGTCGGATAACTGTTGTTCCGACCCAGACAAGGGCAGACCTCCTGGACAGTGATTCGATAACATCACCGGTCTTGCCCCAGCTAGTTTCGGCACGCCAAGTTGTTCGAGTCCGTGCTTTGGACGCCACACTTGATGGACAAAAGTGGCTTTCGGACTATTCGACCCAGGACATTGTCGCGGCACAGCAAGCCGACCCCAGCGTCGGAAAAGTGCGGCAATGGATACTAGCCGGCACCAAGCCCGACTCACGAGAAGTCGCCCGCCAAGGAGAGGAGGTAAAGACACTTGTTTCCCGCTGGAACCTCCTGGCGCTACAAGACGGTGTGCTAGTTCGACATATAAAACCCGACCCTGCTGGACGGCCCGTGGTGCAAACCGTGCTCCCCGTAGCACTCAGGACACAAGTTCTGCACCAACTACACGACCTCAAGATTGTCGGACATCTCGGCATACAGCGTACCATCGAGAGAGTCAGGCGCCGATTCTACTGGCCCGGCTTGGCGCTGGACGTCGCCCGCTGGTGTGCCCGCTGCCCGCAATGTGTGACCCGCAAGGGTAAACCGGCCCCAAAAAGATCGCCCCTGACACAGCTACCGACAGGAGCGCCGTTCGACAGAATAGCGATGGACATCCTCGACACCCACAAGGTCACGGGAAGAGGCTATCGGTATGTGCTAGTCGTGTCGGACTACTTCACGAAGTACACTGACGCTTTTCCGCTACGGCGACATACGGCCAAAAATGTTGCCGACACCCTGGTGAATCGGTGGATAGTCTACCACGGTGTCCCCAAAGCGGTCCATAGCGATCAAGGTACTGAGTTTGAGTCGTCCCTGTTCCGGCATGTTGTGCGTCTACTGGGCGCTAAGAAGATTCGTACGACCCCATACCGACCCCAGAGCGACGGCCAGGTTGAGCGATTCAACAGGACATTGCTCAACATGCTGAGTGCGTTCGTCAGCGATCGTGCAAACGATTGGGACTTGCACTTGCCATATGTGTTAATGGCCTATCGAACCTCAGTACACTCGTCCACGGGATGCACCCCGCATCTGATGGTGTATGGACATGAGTGTAACTTGCCAGTCGACCTCATGTTTCCGACCTACGACCCTGAGCCTCTACCTCCGTGTGGTCCGGAGTATGTGGAGTATTTACGGCAAGCCATCAGAACGGCCCACGGTTTCGCCCAAGACCATCTCGAGAAAGCGGCAATTCGGCAAAAGATGGGTTATGACGCCCACGCGAAACCACGACCCCAGTTTCAACCAGGCGAACTGGTCCGGTATTATTATCTGCCACTCACGCAGAATAATAAGTTCGCTCGGCCCTGGACTGGTCCCTGGAGGATCATCGACCGTGTAACCGAGGTTGATTACCGAATCGCCCTGGTTTCCAACCCTCGGAACACTCGTGTTGTTCATCTGGATGTGCTCAAGCCATACGAAGGTGACAACCAAGCGGCCCACATCTACTCCGACCCTGTACGACCCATGTCGTCGTCAAGCAAGTCCGACCCAGAACAGTCACCCGACCCCATGGGACTTCTCAAGGAGTTCTATTACCCTTGGGAGGTAACAGTCCAAGATCGGCATACCGATTCGGACCAAACAGCTGAGTCTGATTCGCCCACGACCCAGAATCGCCAATCGCGATCTCCGACTTCATCCGGCTCAAGTCGACATCGGCAACGGAAAAGATCACACAGATCAAGTTCCGACACACCAAAACCGGCACGCAAGACACGCAGGCAAAAGCCTGTGGTATCTTCCGACCCCGAGACAAGCGAGGCTACGCCCCCGCCTGCACGACCAAATCGACCCAGACGCAATGCACGCAGACCGGCCCGCTACAGATAACCCCGGCCTTGTTATCTGATTGATGTCATTGATGATGAATTATGCATGTCTAATGGACTATGATATCATGTCTTTCCCAATAATAATATATTATATTACAATAACAATATATGCATTTAACATGTACAAGATGTCAGTGAGGCAAATTCGATATATACACACTAGATATGATATTATAATTATGATGCTGGTGAAAAATTGGTTGCATGATGATATGTGTTTCGACCCCGTATAACATGTACCATTGATCAAGGCGTATGTTACGCAATGACTAAGATTATCATGTAAAGCTTCAATCCATGTGCCAGCCGAAGAGGATAATAACCAGTCACACCGTGAGTAAGGCCACTTAGTTGTCGAAGAGGTGATAGTGTGATTCGTTCTGGAGTATGCGTCGACAGAGCCTCTACTCACTCCATGTAATATTCGGAGGAACGGCCCAGTGGTACGTGAACCAGTCACTACATAGCTATCATGCCAAGATGCGGCCTGTCATCAAATTCATCACCCAAAATATTCAAAGCGCCGCGGTGTGACCGACCCAGATCATTGCAATTTCGACCCCTACAATATTTGCGGCCCCGTCGTCCTGTGAACTGGCTGAAAATGAATGGAACGATGTCCGCCCCTGTGAGTGATTGATATTCATATCTCAGCCTTTAATAACTGTGTGTCGTCTGTGAAACAGCAACTCGACCCCGTAGTTTATTGTGCGCTAACTTGTGGGAGAAGGAATGATGGACTGATGAGTTCACAAGGCACGCACGAGCGCTAATAAACATTTTAGCTGTTTACAGCACCTACATGAAGACGCCCCTAATAATTACAATAGTGAGTCGTCGGGCAAAAAGAGCCCAGTAATCTGAACAGTCGACTAGTATAAAAAGACAATGATTCGGCACGAGTTATCCAGGGGACGGCAGCTGGACATACGGAAATCTGGACAGTGTGAGGACACCCCTACTGTCGTAATGGACTGACCCAAGAGGTCAGAGAAGGATCGCCCCGCGTTTCCTTGACGACGGCCCCGCCTTGCTGTGTGTACGCTTGGAACAATGATACATAGCGTAAAGACGTTTTCTATACATATAGAGAGCGCCCCCCCGGCCCAGTTCTAAGAATTGAGATGCTGTCAGCATCTTTGTGTACGGCATTGAAGATTAGCGGCAATCAGGTCACTTGTGCCTGAGACTTTGGAGGAGAAGGACTATTGTCAGAAGTTTCGGCTATTGAGATACAGACTATTGTTATAGAAACTGTGCTAATCGAACAATATTTATCGGCCTAAAGACTGTGATATCATTGAAATCCTGGTCACAAGACTTTGGAGTTAATTCGGCTTGTATCATCGGCATTTGAACTAGGCTGGTTTTGAAGAAATCCAGACTTTGTTACAGCCAGCCTAGTCAGTACTTGGGAAGTACTTCGGCTTGATTTCGGCCCGTCAGCATGGCTGACAAACCCGGAGACGACCGGGAAAATGGCGACCCAGGTGACAATCGGCCCCGCACAGTTAAGTTGGACGGCGATAACATCACCGTCCAAGTGATCGACACCGGGGATGAATCGGATCATCCTATAGTCGTCCCCGACAACGAAGGTTCGACCGGCCCCGACTCCAAGTGGACGACCCAGAGCAGCTCGAGTCACTCCACAGAGACCTCGACGAGCGTCTGCCGCTTCATGGATCCGGCGAGTTCGCGGCCGATTTCCAGTTCCTGCGGCAACACGGCAGACGTTTGGCGACCCGCTCGCTTCCCGGCCTGCAGGCACTACCCGGCCAGAATCCCGACCTCACAGACTTTCTACGGGATGAGGACGCCCAGCGGCTCCCGAACTACCTCGGATTCCACGAGGACTTCTGGACGGCTCGTCTCGAACAGGCCGCCCACAACGCCGACCCCTTGCTCCTGCCGTCAGAACCGGAGGAGCACCTTCCGACCCTGTCACTCGCCCGCGCTGACGATTTAGCGCACCAGTACTTGCGACTAATTCGTCGGGAGTATCTGTCGGCCCTGGATCATCACATCAGACAGGCAGAGTACAACGGCCTGTCTGTCGGCTTTGGGATGGGCGCCCTACATGAGCGCCACCAGCCCACGTTCCCGGACGCCCTGTCCGAGGAAAATCTTCGGCTCCGAGTTCGCGTGACTCAGTTGGAGGATCGAGTTGATAACCTCCAACAGGAAAACGCTCGGCTCCAAGCAGCGTCGACCCCAACTACTCCGGAGGCAACAGCCCCGACGACCCCGTCCACACCGACCATTCCGGGGGAGCTTTTGGCCACAATTGTGTCCATTCTGCCAAGGTTACCCCCGGATGAACAGCTACAGCTGATGCGGCAGGCATCGCCAGCGGCCCCGCCTCCTCCCGCCAGCAGGCGTGAACGGGAGGACAAGTGAAACTCGTCCCTGAACTGTTCGGCCCCTTTGATGCGGCCCCGAGTGACCAAACAATTCTGGTCACGGCACAAATATATTGTAAATAGTTGTACATATACATTTAATATCCTAGTCATGGCTTTTTGTTTTTATACATGTAATTTAGTTAAATTTAATCTACATTTTATTTCAGTTCATTAGGCTCTTAAAGTTATAGTTCCGTTTCGCTTTGAAACGTCGAGGAGTTTTGTTTATCATTCCATATCATACATTCCATTCATTGTTGTGCATGTATTTGTATATGTATCATCGTAGAGACTGCTGACGGACTGACTGCTGACGTTTCTTTTGACAGTTAGGAATTTTTATTGTATGAAGTGTTTTCGCATTTCGCGCGGCGTGTGTGTGTGAGTGCTTTTGGGTTTGACCTTTAGGACTTTTTAGCTTTTTATTGTTTAGTTTTTGGCGACGGTAGGGTCCGGGGAGGGTAATCCCGAGGGCGTAGGATTAATGAAGGGGTGTTATGTAGTAATTTTAGCGACTGTTACTCCCGTCCCTCCCGCGCACTACACATTTCCACAACAAACATTCATTCTACATGACTTACATACAGGACAAGTACACACTATACGATCACAAGCATAAACTCCATGTAGTCATGGTTACATACACAGGTCAAACCACGCACCTGCGGCCCCGCTAGCTCAGTACACTCGGCCCCGTTTACTCGACCTTGACCTTCACATGCACTGACTTCTAAACATAGAACTTGACACACATACTCCATACATCACGTGCACACATACAGGCATTCCAAGTATTGACACGAGCCGGGGAAACCCACTTTCCCGGTGACATCAGCGCATTGCACCACTCATTCAACCTATCACAACACCGCTTACACTTGGCGGGAAATTACACAGCCACATGGTCCCTCGGCCCCGCTTTACTGCGCAGAAGTGTAGTGTAAATCCCAGTGGCAGGACGTGTATACAAGAAGCTCCTGTGAGACTGTCGATATTAATATATATAATCTATCGGATATATGTGCAAGTTGTATAAAGGACTATACTAGGAGTATATAGAAACATAGACTGGGATATCACCCGACGTAGGTGAGAGTGCGACCCTGATTGTGCGTGATTGATCATCAGTCTTTATCACCACAATAAACAGTTAAATTGAAACTGCCGGCTTATTGTATCACACGACGACCCAGTTAAACCGGCTTGATATCGGCCGTGAACGATATTCGTCACACATAACTCATACATCGAATAAAAGTTGCCGTTTTTGTGCCGACTCTGAAATTCCATGTTGGGGCTGAAATTTAACATTGGGGTAGATTGCCAACTTTTTCATTTCTTGAGATAGAAATCTGAAATTCGGTGAAAAATTGCGGCATGATACCCAATTAAGACACACAAAATTTCAAGTTGCTACGATGATCCAACACAAAAATACGGCCAAAAAGCGTGTTTCACTGACAGATGACGTTGACTTTACACGCGTCAATACAGGAACTGTATCCATCACACGCAGTGCATAAAAGTGCAGAATGGGCTGACAATAACACGCACACCATCATATATCACTGATTATTATATGCCTACGAAAATCCTACAATGGATTACACAGAGTGCAATCGGTCCGATATATTGCGGTATTGACCGCCTTCATATTGACCGGCGTCGCGCATAGCAACCGACGGTCTTTTGAAGTTTACATATTCATGCGCTGGTGAAATGACGTTTTTGGGTTTTGTAACACATGAAAATGTCCATAAAATTATTTGCTTTCAGGGTCTAAAATGGCTGGAAAATTTCAGCATTTGTAATGATATCTCTCCCGAGGGGTATGCGTATCACGATGCGGCATATAATAATAAGTTAATCGACTGGATACAGTGTTTGAGGCCCTCGGTCGTGTCTGTGCCGCGGACGCACTCGCAAGCTCGTGCGTGCTACGGCCCAGACACGACCTCGGGCCTCAAACACTGTATCCAGTCAATTACCTATAATTATTTTCTCATAACTACGCTATATATGCAGATTCAAACTGGAAAATGTGTTCGATTTGGACTTTAAAAGGCAATTCGGACATTTGTTTACATTCGGGCTTGATGGATACATCGCGTTTGTTTATATACAAACCTGGCATAAAATGTGTGTTAAAACGGATGGAAAAACGACTCGGATGGGCTGTAATCGTCAAAATCAATGTGCATATGTTATATCGTATTAGATGATTTGAACTGAAATTTGGTTTTGAAAATATTGCATACATTCGAAGGCAGCTGCTTTAAGTTATTCGATGCTTGAATTGCCGAGTGCTTTAGAATGAGGATAGTTGATTAGAACATAGAAGACATTAGAACATGATTAGAACGTATATTTCTTCTGGCAACAAAATATCACAATTGGTACATTCCCGTTGGCATGATCATCAAGAGATCTTAAGTTTGCTTACTACTATTTTTATGTTAAAAGAAAAGATATAAAATTTCAAACTGATCCGACGATCCTAAACATTCGAGGTTTTGTGTTTTAACCTGAGTTTAATGCTGGAATAATATATTACGTGTCTAATTCGGTTCCTCGTGCTAACTGTTCAAGACATATAAACAAACATATTATACTGTGCTGAGACAACGAGATGGGTATATACCTGCTAGAGCAACCTCTATCCATACCCCTTCATAAAAAAACTGACATTCTGACCATCTGACACTGGTCATTAACAGTTGCTTATTGAGTTCGTACAATGCACAATATGTTGTCCGATTTGTTGTCTCCTGGGGATTAAACACGCTGTTCCTCAGCGTCAAGGCTAACAGGGAACAAGAACCCGTGAAAGATATGTTTTCTGATGATATAGGCACCCCTATAGTAATAATTTGAAGCATTCCCACTCTAATATAAGGCAAACCAATACAGCCTTTGATATATGTTGCTATGGAGGCGAAGACGGTGGTCCGGGAGGAGATTTTGCCCGTCTGTGACACCACGACCTGTGAACTCAAGTGCGGAGACTTCAATGTACAGAAAACTCTGTTCCTCATCATACCCGGTCAGTATGTGGTATACCGGTACAAGTAACCGGTGTCCGGATGGCCGCTCACCTTCCCCATATATTAAATCTATATCTAATAATGTGCAGCAACTAATTCCGTCATTTCGTCACCACAAGTTCGGAACAGTACATGTGAGATTTTACGTGCTCAGGTACCCTGGGTGTGGCGCAGTACTACGATGTGTTTATGAAGGAACTACACTCGTTGGCCGAGGGCCGTTACCCCGTGTGGTGTGTGTCTCACGCCGGCCATGGCCACGTCCCGGGCTTCTCATCATCAGGTTTGGATACTTCATTATTTGAACAGTCGTGTCACTGTTGTTAACCAAGTCTGGTGGTATGAGCAGGTTAAAGTGACACGACCAACCGTAACTAGTCTAACCGAGGAATCACACCCTCAAAAAACACCGAGAATGTCCTGAATCAGAGCAGAACAATTACAAGCTGTATTCTGCTTACAGATAATTCACATGGCCTGTACACCTTTTGTACACCTATGTCAAAATTGTCAGTATATATATGTAAATTTGCTTGAACCTTTCCAGACAAAGGAAAATATATGTCTGGACTCGTTGGACAAATCAAACACAAGCTCTCAATTATCGAAGACCATGTACCTCCAGATGTCAGATTGGTTCTGATTGGACACTCTATCGGATGCTACATGTTTCTGCACATGCTCCATGACCTTGACCCCGCCCGAGTCATCAAATGCACTCTCTTGTTCCCGACAATAGAGCGCCTGGCTGATACTGACCTCGGCCTTGTATCAAACGCTTCTACAGGCTGGCCTCGCTGCCAATGTACCCACTTTACCCATGTCCATCAAGGATACAGTGCTCAGCTGGTACCTCCGGGTCAGGTGGGGTGATGACGTACCAAACAGCGCCGTGGAGGCGACACGGAAGATATTCAACCCCCGCACGATCGCCAACTGGGCCTACCTCGGCAAACAGGAAATGCTACAGATAGTGCGGGCCGACTACGACATCATAGAGAGTCATCTGAACAAACTGATGTTTTACTACGGGTCATGCGACCATTGGTGCCCTGTTGAATACTACATGAGTATGAAGGCTCGTTTTCCGAATGCCGATATACGCCACTGCACGCAAAATTACCAGCATGTTCACGGCCAGTGAGGGTATGACGGATGTCGTTTTTGACTTGCTGAGTCAGAACACAGACATCATCAACTGATGTTGGCTGACGGAGGCTACAATCCTCATCAGCTGATGTTGACTGACGTAGGCTACAATCCTCATGAGCTGATGTTGACTGAGGGAGGCTACAGGCCTCATCGGCTGATGTTGGCTGACGGAGACTACAGAACCCATCAGCTGATGTTGACTGACGGAGGCTACAAGCCTCATCAGCTGATGTTGACTGACGGACGCTACATACGTCATCAGCTGATGTTGACTGACGGACGCTACAGACCTCATCAGCTGATGTTGACTGATGGAGGCTACAAGCCTCATCAGCTGATGTTGACTGACGGAGACTACAGACCTCATCAGCTGATGTTGGCTGACGGAGACTACAAACCTCATCAGCTGATGTTGACTGACGGACGATACAGACCTCATCAGCTGATCTTGACTGACGGACGCTACAG
This sequence comes from Terebella lapidaria, assembly GCA_949152475.1. Lineage (NCBI taxonomy): Eukaryota > Metazoa > Annelida > Polychaeta > Terebellida > Terebellidae > Terebella > Terebella lapidaria. The sequence goes on from OX424555.1 coordinate 80,467,951, forward strand.
ACCTCATCAGCTGATGTTGACTGACGGAGGCTACAAGCCTCATCAGCTGATGTTGACTGATGGAGGCTACAAGCCTCATCAGCTGATGTTGGCTGACGGAGACTACAGACCTCATCAGCTGATGTTGGCTGACGGAGACTACAAACCTCATCAGCTGATGTTGACTGACGGACGATACAGACCTCATCAGTTGATGTTGACTGACGGAGGCTACAAGCCTCATCAGCTGATGTTGACTGACGTAGGCTACAGACCCCATCAGCAGATGTTGACTGAGGGAAGCTACAATCCTCATGAGCTGATGTTGACTGAGGGAGGCTACAATCCTCATGAGTTGATGTTGACTGACGGAGGCTACAGAACCCATCAGCTGATGTTGACTGAGGGAGGCTACAGACCTCATCAGCTGATGTTGGCTGAAAGAGGATACAAACCTCACCAGTTGATGTTGGCTGACGGAGGCTATAAACCCCACCAGTTGATGTTGGCTGACGGAGGCTACAGACCTCATCAGCTGATGTTGGATGAAAGAGGCTACAAACCTCACCAGTTAATGTTGGCTGACGGAGGCTACAAATCTCACCAGCTGATGTTGGCTGACGGAGACTACAAACCTCATCAGCTGATGTTGGATGAAACAGGCTACAAATCTCATCAGTTGATGTTGGCTGACGGAGACTACAAACCTCATCAGCTGATGTTGGATGAAAGAGGCTACAAATCTCATCAGTTGATGTTGGCTGACATGCTCCATGACCTTGACCCCGCCCGAGTCATCAAATGCACTCTCTTGTTCCCGACAATAGAGCGCCTGGCTGATACTGACCTCGGCCTTGTATCAAACGCTTCTACAGGCTGGCCTCGCTGCCAATGTACCCACTTTACCCATGTCCATCAAGGATACAGTGCTCAGCTGGTACCTCCGGGTCAGGTGGGGTGATGACGTACCAAACAGCGCCGTGGAGGCGACACGGAAGATATTCAACCCCCGCACGATCGCCAACTGGGCCTACCTCGGCAAACAGGAAATGCTACAGATAGTGCGGGCCGACTACGACATCATAGAGAGTCATCTGAACAAACTGATGTTTTACTACGGGTCATGCGACCATTGGTGCCCTGTTGAATACTACATGAGTATGAAGGCTCGTTTTCCGAATGCCGATATACGCCACTGCACGCAAAATTACCAGCATGTTCACGGCCAGTGAGGGTATGACGGATGTCGTTTTTGACTTGCTGAGTCAGAACACAGACATCATCAACTGATGTTGGCTGACGGAGGCTACAATCCTCATCAGCTGATGTTGACTGACGTAGGCTACAATCCTCATGAGCTGATGTTGACTGAGGGAGGCTACAGGCCTCATCGGCTGATGTTGGCTGACGGAGACTACAGAACCCATCAGCTGATGTTGACTGACGGAGGCTACAAGCCTCATCAGCTGATGTTGACTGACGGACGCTACATACGTCATCAGCTGATGTTGACTGACGGACGCTACAGACCTCATCAGCTGATGTTGACTGACGGAGGCTACAAGCCTCATCAGCTGATGTTGACTGACGGAGACTACAGACCTCATCAGCTGATGTTGGCTGACGGAGACTACAAACCTCATCAGCTGATGTTGACTGACGGACGATACAGACCTCATCAGCTGATCTTGACTGACGGACGCTACAGACCTCATCAGCTGATGTTGACTGACGGAGGCTACAAGCCTCATCAGCTGATGTTGACTGATGGAGGCTACAAGCCTCATCAGCTGATGTTGGCTGACGGAGACTACAGACCTCATCAGCTGATGTTGGCTGACGGAGACTACAAACCTCATCAGCTGATGTTGACTGACGGACGATACAGACCTCATCAGTTGATGTTGACTGACGGAGGCTACAAGCCTCATCAGCTGATGTTGACTGACGTAGGCTACAGACCCCATCAGCAGATGTTGACTGAGGGAAGCTACAATCCTCATGAGCTGATGTTGACTGAGGGAGGCTACAATCCTCATGAGTTGATGTTGACTGACGGAGGCTACAGAACCCATCAGCTGATGTTGACTGAGGGAGGCTACAGACCTCATCAGCTGATGTTGGCTGAAAGAGGATACAAACCTCACCAGTTGATGTTGGCTGACGGAGGCTATAAACCCCACCAGTTGATGTTGGCTGACGGAGGCTACAGACCTCATCAGCTGATGTTGGATGAAAGAGGCTACAAACCTCACCAGTTAATGTTGGCTGACGGAGGCTACAAATCTCACCAGCTGATGTTGGCTGACGGAGACTACAAACCTCATCAGCTGATGTTGGATGAAACAGGCTACAAATCTCATCAGTTGATGTTGGCTGACGGAGACTACAAACCTCATCAGCTGATGTTGGCTGACGGAGACTACAAACCTCATCAGCTGATGTTGGATGAAACAGGCTACAAATCTCATCAGTTGATGTTGGCTGACATGCTCCATGACCTTGACCCCGCCCGAGTCATCAAATGCACTCTCTTGTTCCCGACAATAGAGCGCCTGGCTGATACTGACCTCGGCCTTGTATCAAACGCTTCTACAGGCTGGCCTCGCTGCCAATGTACCCACTTTACCCATGTCCATCAAGGATACAGTGCTCAGCTGGTACCTCCGGGTCAGGTGGGGTGATGACGTACCAAACAGCGCCGTGGAGGCGACACGGAAGATATTCAACCCCCGCACGATCGCCAACTGGGCCTACCTCGGCAAACAGGAAATGCTACAGATAGTGCGGGCCGACTACGACATCATAGAGAGTCATCTGAACAAACTGATGTTTTACTACGGGTCATGCGACCATTGGTGCCCTGTTGAATACTACATGAGTATGAAGGCTCGTTTTCCGAATGCCGATATACGCCACTGCACGCAAAATTACCAGCATGTTCACGGCCAATGAGGGTATGACGGATGTCGTTTTTGACTTGCTGAGTCAGAACACAGACATCATCAACTGATGTTGGCTGACGGAGGCTACAATCCTCATCAGCTGATGTTGACTGACGTAGGCTACAATCCTCATGAGCTGATGTTGACTGAGGGAGGCTACAGGCCTCATCGGCTGATGTTGGCTGACGGAGACTACAGAACCCATCAGCTGATGTTGACTGACGGAGGCTACAAGCCTCATCAGCTGATGTTGACTGACGGACGCTACATACGTCATCAGCTGATGTTGACTGACGGACGCTACAGACCTCATCAGCTGATGTTGACTGACGGAGGCTACAAGCCTCATCAGCTGATGTTGACTGACGGAGACTACAGACCTCATCAGCTGATGTTGGCTGACGGAGACTACAAACCTCATCAGCTGATGTTGACTGACGGACGATACAGACCTCATCAGCTGATCTTGACTGACGGACGCTACAGACCTCATCAGCTGATGTTGACTGACGGAGGCTACAAGCCTCATCAGCTGATGTTGACTGATGGAGGCTACAAGCCTCATCAGCTGATGTTGGCTGACGGAGACTACAGACCTCATCAGCTGATGTTGGCTGACGGAGACTACAAACCTCATCAGCTGATGTTGACTGACGGACGATACAGACCTCATCAGTTGATGTTGACTGACGGAGGCTACAAGCCTCATCAGCTGATGTTGACTGACGTAGGCTACAGACCCCATCAGCAGATGTTGACTGAGGGAAGCTACAATCCTCATGAGCTGATGTTGACTGAGGGAGGCTACAATCCTCATGAGTTGATGTTGACTGACGGAGGCTACAGAACCCATCAGCTGATGTTGACTGAGGGAGGCTACAGACCTCATCAGCTGATGTTGGCTGAAAGAGGATACAAACCTCACCAGTTGATGTTGGCTGACGGAGGCTATAAACCCCACCAGTTGATGTTGGCTGACGGAGGCTACAGACCTCATCAGCTGATGTTGGATGAAAGAGGCTACAAACCTCACCAGTTAATGTTGGCTGACGGAGGCTACAAATCTCACCAGCTGATGTTGGCTGACGGAGACTACAAACCTCATCAGCTGATGTTGGATGAAACAGGCTACAAATCTCATCAGTTGATGTTGGCTGACGGAGACTACAAACCTCATCAGCTGATGTTGGATGAAAGAGGCTACAAATCTCATCAGTTGATGTTGGCTGACGGAGGCTACAAACCTCACCAGTCGTTATTGGCTGACGGAGGCTACAGACCACATCAGCTGATGTTGGATGAAAGAGGCTACAAACCTCACCAGTTGATGTTGGCTGACGGAGGCTACAAATCTCACCAGATGATGTTGGCTGACGGAGACTACAAAATTCATCAGCTGATGTTGTATGAAAGAGGCTACAAATCTCATCAGTTGATGTTGACTGACGGAGGCTACAAACCTCTTCAGCTGATCTTGGCTGACGGAGGCTACAGACCTCCTCAGCTGATGTTGGCTGACGGAGACGACAGACCTCATCAGCTGATGTTGGCTGACGGAGGCTACAAACCTCACCAGCTGATGTTGGCTAACGGAGACTACAGACCTCTTCAGCTGATGTTGGCTGACGGAGACGACAGACCTCATCAGCTGATGTTGGCTGACGGAGGCTACAGACCTCTTCAGCTGATGTTGGCTGACGGAGGCTACAAACCTCACCACTTGATGTTGGCTGACAGAGACTAACGTTACAGATCTACTTAATGGATACCAGGTGTTTGTGACTTCATCCAATATGCAAAAGTACGTTGTGTTCGAACTAATCACCAACTGCAGCAAATGTTCACAATTCTTGAATGTTTACATATTTCTTGAATGTTCGTCAAGAAATAATAAGTGCAGTACTACTGCATAATGTTTAGTTGATAAACTCAATTGCTTGTTCTTCAATATTGAATAAGGGTTATTTTAAAAGACGGATTAAATGGTGGATTTCTGTTTTCAGAACAACCTATCTTGTTCAATAAATTGTACGATTATGTGATAAACATTCATTTGCATACGTGTATGTTTTGGCATATCCACGACATTGAATGATTTTGCCTATATATACAATAATTTACGAACAGGAAGCCATATACCATTGTAGCACGGACATGCACTATAATATACACTAAATGAACAAGACCGTCATCTGTTCTTGGACACTGTATCGATATGGTACAAAGTACAGCCCATCGATCTACATGTAATTATTGTCTATAGGACACTGCTTGCTGTCGCAAATATCGTTCAGGGTCAAAGAATACAATACAACGAAATATTAACATACAACGAAAGATTAATCTGGACTTCTTGAACTACTAGTAGATCTGTCAGTAAAGAATATCAAAATTCTCGAGCAGTATATGTGATTTATGTCTGAGCTCCATTATAAGTTTTAATATCCAAAGTCTGTAATCGTACAAGGGAAGCGATATTACTCTGATCCGACTGACATGGAGACGAAGGCGGTGATCCGGGAGGAGATTTTGCCCATCTGTGGCACCACGACCTGTGTACTCAAGTGTGGAGACTTCAATGTACAGAGAACTCTGTTCCTCATCATACCAGGTCAGTCTGCAGTCACAAACCTACAATACGTGTATGTGACAAAATATCACCTAAGATTTTCTGGAATGCGTACAACTAATCATGTGTACCTTCCTCCATTGAAATCCAGATTTTGACACCATAATTCACATGATATTGAGTTCAACATAATGCCATACATGTATGCAGGCCTACATGTACATATATTCCATGACGTACATGGATGCTCGTCACCTAGGTAACCCGGGAGTGGCGCAGTACTACGAGGTGTTCATGAACGAACTACACTCGCTGACCGAGGGCCGCTACCCCGTGTGGTGTGTGTCTCACGCCGGCCATGGCCACGTCCCGGGCTTCTCATCAACAGGTCGGAATAGATGGTGTTGTCATGGCAAACAGGAGAACGTAGAAAATTATGTACATTTATCATTGAACATACCTCATTAAAGCCGTGACTCACTTAAAACTGAAACAATCATGTACCCGTTGTGTAGTCAAACAAAACACAGAAAATCTTAATCAACTTTAGCCTACTAAGTTTAACTTATCAACTTCCATGCTAAATACTAAACTTAGTCGGCTAAAGTAAATTTAGATTCTTTGTGAAAATAAGCTTATCCTGCTAGAATTTTTTTAGGCCTATTTGTTTTTTAACATGCATGATTGTGATTGTTCCATGTTGTATTTTCAGACAAAGGAGAAGACCCATTTGGACTTGTTGGACAAATCAGACACAAACTTTCATTTATTGAAGACTATGTTCCTCCAGATGTAAAACTGGTCCTGATTGGTCACTCTATCGGATGCTACATGATTCTGCACATGCTCCGTGACCTTGACCCCGCCCGAGTCATCAAATGCGCTCTGTTGTTCCCGACGATAGAACGCTTGGCTGATACTGACCTTGGCCGTATGGTCACACCTTGGGTCAAACGCTTCCACTGGCTGGCCTCGCTGCCCATGTATCCGGTATACCTCGTACCGACTGCCCTCAAGGACATGGTGCTGCGCTGGTACTTCAGAACCACGGGCGGTGGGGTTCCACAAAGCGCCGTGGAGGCTACACGGAAGGTAGCAAACCCCCGTGCCTTCGCTAACCTGGCTTACCTCGGCAACCAAGAGATGCAACAGGTGGTGCGGGCCGACTACGACATCATAGAGGATCACCTTGAAAAACTGATGTTTTACTACGGGTCCCGAGACCATTGGTGTCCTGTGGAATACTACAAAGACATGAGAACACGCTATCCACACGCCGACATACGACTCTGCAAACAAAACTACGAACATGCATTCGTATTGACGTCCAGTGAAGGCATGGCTAAAGTATTATGGGACTGGTTGAAAGAATCTACAAACCTCATCAGCTGATGTTGGCTGACAGGGACTACATACATCATAATTGTACCTCATCAGGTGATGATGTATGACGGAGGCTACAGACCTTACCAGCTGATATTGGTTGAGAAAGAGGCCAAAGACAGCACCAGTTGGTGTAGGTTGAGAAAGAGGCCAAAGACAGCACCAGTTGATGTTGGCCGACGGAGGCTACATACCTCACCAGTTGAGGCTACAAACCTCATCAATTGATGTTGGCTGACGGAGGCTACAGACCTTATCAGCTGATGTTGGCTGACGGAGGCTACAGACCTCATCAGCTGATGTTGGCTGAAAGAGGCTACAGACCTCATCAACTGATGTTGGCTGACGGAGGCTAGAGGCATCATCAGCTGATGTTGGCTGACGGAGAATACAGACCTCATCAGTTGATGTTGGCTGACGGAGGCTACAAACCTCATCGGTTGATGTTGGCTGACGGAGGCTACAAACCTCATCAGTTGATGTTGGCTGACGGAGGCTACAAACCTCATCAGCTGATGTTGGCTGACGGAGGCTACAGACCTCATCAGCTGATGTTGGCTGAAAGAGGCTACAAACCTCACCAGTTGATGTTGGCTGACAGAGACTACAGACCTCATCAGCTGATGTTGGCTGAAAGAGGCTACAAACCTCACCAGTTGATGTTGGCTGACAGAGACTACAGACCTCATCAACTGATGATGTTGGCTGAAAGAGGCTACAAACCTCACCAGTTGATGTTGGCTGACAGAGACTACAGATCTACTTAATGGATACCAGGTGTTTGTGACTTCATCCAATATGCAAAAGTACGTTATGTGTTCTAACTAATCACCAACTGCAGCAAATATTCACATTTCTTGAATATTCAGATATTTCTTGAATGTTCGTCAAGAAAATAGCAAGTGCAGTTCTACTGCTAATGTTTAGTTGATAAACAGTGTGCAAAAATCTATAAATGAATCCCTATATTAATGCTATAGTCTGTATACATTGTAATCTGAGCTATCCCAGTAAATGATGTAACAATGTAATATCCCAGAATACAATGTTGGTGTCGGACATGTGAGCTTATCAATACGAACAAACAGCTGAAAAAAGGATGGAAAAGTATTCAAACTCAATGGACAGTACGTATACCTATCAATATAAATAAATGTGATGCACTTTAGCGAATATGATTCTGTATAAAATGATGAATTCCATGGGTGGAACTACATGTAATACAAGCCCTGCGAGCTCGCTTTATTGGTGACAGATTCAAATATATCACGGTTGGAAATCACTTTAAGGGTGGATTGCGCATAAGGAACCAGAAACCAGTCACCATACCAATTATTCATTAGGTGAACACGGAGGTTACTCCACGCAACCCCTCTTCCCAAAACTGATCCAAAATATCATGTTTACATGTGTCAGCAAAAAGAAGGTTCGTATTTACAGCGTGACAAACAAGCCACTGTCGGTGTGTCATTTTTGTTGTGTGACCGTAACAATAAATACGAATACGACTAGACTTTCTGCGAGGGGAATACCTGGGCCAAATAATGCCATGCCATGAATTCATGTACATGTATGTGTCAATATCTAATTGATCTAGATAATATATATAAATAGCCTCGCGATGTTTCGTCTTCACTTACTTGAAGAAGCCTGTATTGGGTCGAACGCTTCAGTTTTATGAACTAAATTAGACTCACCAAAGTATATTGTACTGCTTGTTCTTCAATATTGAAAAAGGGTTATTTTAAAAGACGGATTAAATGGTGGATTTCTGTTTTCAGAACAATAAATTGTACGATTATGTGATAAGCATTCAATAAATTGTACGATTATGTGATAAGCATTCATTTGTATACATGTATGTTTTGACATATCCATGACATTGAATGATTTTGCCTATTTGTACAATATTTTACGAACAGGAAGTCATATACTAATATAGCACGGACATGCACTATGATATACACTAAATGAACAACACCGCCATCTGTTTCTTGGACACTGTATCGATATGGTACAAAGTACAGCCCATCGATCTACATGTAATTATTGTCTATAGGACACTGCTTGCTGTCGCAAATATCGTTCAGGGTCAAAGAATACAATACAACGGAATATTAACATACAACGAAAGAATAATCTGGACTTCTTAAACTAGATCTGTCAGTAAAGAATATCAAAATTCTCGAGCAGTATGTGATCTACGTATGAGCTGTATATACACCATTATAAGTTTTAATATCCAAAGTCTGTAATCGTACAAGGGAAGCGATATTACTCTGATCCGATTGACATGGGGACGAAGGCGGTGATCCGAGAGGAGATTTTGTCCGTCTGTGGCACCACGACCTGTGTACTCAAGTGTGGAGACTTCAATGTACATAGAACACTATTTCTCATCATACCCGGTCAGTCTGCAGTCACAAACCTGCAATACGTGTATGTGACAAAATATCACCAAAGATTTTCTGAAATGCGTACAACTAATCATGTGTAGATTTGCGCCATTAAAATCCAGATTTTGACACCATAATTCACATGATATTGAGTTCAACATAATACCATACATGTATGCAGGCCTATATGTACATACATTCCACGAGTTACATAGATGCTCGTCACCTAGGTAACCCGGGAGTGGCGCAGTACTACGAGGTGTTTATGAAGGAACTACACTCGCTGACCGAGGGCCGCTACCCCGTGTGGTGTGTGTCTCACGCCGGCCATGGCCACGTCCCGGGCTTCTCATCATCAGGTCGGAATAGATGGTGTTGTCATAGCAAACAGGAGATCGTAGAAAATTATGTACATTTATCATTGAACATACCTCATTAAAGCCGTGACTCACTTAAAACTGAAACAATCATGTACCCGTTGTGTAGTCAACAAAACACAGAAAATCTTAATCAACTTTAGCCTACTAAGTTTAACTGATCAACGGCTAAAGTAGATTTAGAATCTTTGTGAAAACAAGGTTATCCTGTTATAAATTTTTTATTTGTTTTTTAACATGCATAATTGTGATTGTTCCATGTTGTATTTTCAGACAAAGGAGAAGATCCATTTGGACTTGTTGGACAAATCAGACACAAACTTTCATTTATTGAAGACTATGTTCCTCCAGATGTAAAACTGGTCCTGATTGGTCACTCTATCGGATGCTACATGATTCTGCACATGCTCCGTGACCTTGACCCCGCCCGAGTCATCAAATGCGCTCTGTTGTTCCCGACGATAGAACGCTTGGCTGATACTGACCTTGGCCGTATGGTCACACCTTGGGTCAAACGCTTCCACTGGCTGGCCTCGCTGCCCATGTATCCGGTATACCTCGTACCGACTGCCCTCAAGGACATGGTGCTGCGCTGGTACTTCAGAACCACGGGCGGTGGGGTTCCACAAAGCGCCGTGGAGGCTACACGGAAGGTAGCAAACCCCCGTGCCTTCGCTAACCTGGCTTACCTCGGCAACCAAGAGATGCAACAGGTGGTGCGGGCCGACTACGACATCATAGAGGATCACCTTGACAAACTGATGTTTTACTACGGGTCCCGAGACCATTGGTGTCCTGTGGAATACTACGAAGACATGAGAGCACGCTATCCACACGCCGACATACGACTCTGCAAACAAAACTACGAACATGCATTCGTATTGACGTCCAGTGAAGGCATGGCTAAAGTATTATGGGACTGGTTGAAAGAATCTACAAACCTCATCAGCTGATGTTGGCTGACAGGGACTACATACGTGTACATCATAATTGTGCCTCATCAGCTGATGATGTCTGACGGAGGCTACAGACCTTACCAGCTGATATTGGTTGAGAAAGAGGCCAAAGACAGCACCAGTTGGTGTAGGTTGGGAAAGAGGCCAAAGACAACACCAGTTGATGTTGGCCGACGGAGGCTACATACCTCACCAGTTGATGTTGGTTGAGAAAGAGGCCAAAGACAGCACCAGTTGATGTTGGCTGACGGAGGCTACAGACCTCATCAGCTGATGTTGGCTGACAGAGGCAGCTGCTACAGATCTCACCAGCTGATGCTGTCTGACGGAGGCTACAGACCTCATCAACTACATGTAGATATTCATGATATCTCATCAATCAGAAGATACACCTACCTGTGTACGAGTAGATTGATGTGAATGGGGGTCTTTCGAATGTGGAATTAGAGTGTAATGATGCAGGGACAATATAAGGTAGAAAAAAAAGGATTGAATGCTACGTTTAAATATATATACGATTGCTATTTTGAATTATATTCGTAATGGCACTGTATCATAATATTGCAGAAATATATGTTGCACAATAATCATCTCGTTATGCATTTCTGATATTGGCATACACTGCATGTGTATGTACACGTGCGCATGTAATACACAAGTGAAACTGTAACTCACCTCTATTTATTGAATGTAAATGACAATACATGTGTATACCCAGGAGTCATTTGTGGTTTAGCAGATATATAGCACCCATATGACTTGATTCTGTCACACAATGTATGTGCATTGCCTGTGGTTTATTCAGTTGAGTAGGAAATATACACTATCATAACGTTCAAACGGAACTGTCTGTGATAAACTAACAGAGCTGGTCAGGATCTTATGCATGATGCAGCCTTACACATAGGACTAAGAGTCTCGTAGTTCACCGGTACGGGGGGACCAATGATAATCCCACGCCAAGTTGAAGGTCTCCAAAACATGCATCATACAGGCATCATACATACATTATAAAGCTCCAATTTCATACATACATATACCGGTATTGATAATAGGACTCATCAAACTTTCGTCTCCAAAGATTAGTCTACTTGTATGAAATTCTAGGTGGACTTGACCTCGAGTTTAGAATGCCCAAGGTCATCATAGTACTAGTAATATGTGGTATTGTCAGAGAAGATGATTGAAGTATTCACCAACACATGACAAAGACAATGACAATAGCTTACCAACAACGGAGGAAACGTGAGCCGAAATGGAGGAACTTGACCTCCACACAATTTTAACCAAATTGTATTTAAAATCAGTTTATTTCAAACCATGTGCACCATAGAAATTATATGCAGGACCCAAAATATACATTTCATAAGCAGTTTTACATCACTATAATTCAGAACATTTATTTTGCAATTTTCTATTCCACAAATACTTTGCATAGATAATGCTATTTGTTAACATACCAGGTATATATATCACCTACATATTAACAATTTCAATTCATTTGTAATATTAAATCTAATTATATTTATATAGCAGGAAAATCCAGTTTCTATACATTACCTCCATGATTATGTTTATCAGTGTTTATAGTATACAGTTCTGACACAAAATTGTTAGTACTATTCAGGTTTATTACCTTCTGGTAGAAAACCATCTCTGAGCTGGCAGAACTACTCGGTACACATAATGCACAATGTATCAGCACAATCATGGAAAATACACTCCACTCCCTACAGATACCGTCAGATATGTTTTACATACGGCATCAAATTCTAGTCAGTAGATTCAGAATTTCAGATACTTATAAATGCATGTACATACAGTCTTATAGACATCATACATTACCTACACATACATGTAGCTCAACTACATCATGTATACAGCCACAAATGCTCCAAAACACCAGTATGTGCAGAACCAATCTTTCATGCTCAGTACACGGACATTATTCATCTTGTCTGAGGCCACAAAAATTATAAACTGTTCACGAACAAACCCAGAGCACACTACAGTTTCAAGTTCATCGTGATTGAAAACACCTCTCTACCTTTCACTCATGCAATCATAACAATATAAAATGTGAACGAGTTAACATACATAATTTCCTAGCCATTAACAAATTAAGTGTGACAGTTGTCAAGTTTTTAGATACCAGTCATAAAGTCGCCAAGCACAGAAGCCGGCGGAGAGGAGAGCTACACTGCTGTGTAGGATCTTACGAGGTCTGTCATTTTTGCGGACCAGAACCACAGGTGATGTGGACGTCAAATTCTGCAGAGGTAGACGACTCAAGTTCTTGGGATCATTTTCCACTTGGTATTTACAGCATGGGTCAAACTGCCAAGACGCGGTGTAGACGCTGGCGCATACAACACTTGACACAGCGAATGGAGCAAAGTATAAGGCATTGTCCGGCCAGGCAGCACCATTGACGAGGCAACACAGGCCCGAGAGCACCGAAGTTTTGTGGAGACAGTTGCCCACATGTATCCAGCGAGCCGTCTCGTCTCCCAGCTTGGACGGCTCGATGATGATTATTCGTGACTTGGCTTCCAGTGCCCTCTCCAGTTCGTTCTCGAAAAACTCTTCAGCATTGTTGGACTCATAGATCTCTCTGATGATGACCACATCACGAGTGCTTGACTCGGCAGGTGACCTGTAAAAGTGAACAGAAAATGAAATGGTGATACCTTTGACAAACTAGATGCTTCCGGTCGCCTACGACCGCTTGGGTGTACATGTATCCCCCGTAGCACTATCATTCCTCTTGCCCCAATAAGTGTGAAAAACTAGAACAAGGGATAGAGAAGATTACCAGAGAAATGTAAAATCTTAGGCCACAATTTTTTTTTTTCGACCAAAATTGCTGCATTAATCTTTCAAGGTTATTGAACATGTTGAAGGGCGAATTCAAGATCACCACTGAAACCACTGCATATGAATGTCCATTTCGACATGTTCGATAACAAAAACGAAATCACAGCCAGATCAAACTTTTCACCTAGTTATCATATTTTCAACTCAGGATTTTTGATATACTTGGTTCCAAGTTGAAATTGAAAGTAAAAATTGACCAAAACTGCATTTCAAGATCTGGAAATTGGAGCCAGATCGAACCTTTCACTCTAGATAAGTTATATTTTAAATCATAATATGTGCCAAACTTGGTTTTAAGTTGAAATTCAAAAGTAAAAGCTTACCAAAACTGCACTCATAATACTCATAATATTACTCATAATATTGGAGCCAGATTGAACTTTTTATTATAAGTTATATTTTGACTCATAATATGTATCAAACGTGGTTTCAAGTTGAATTTCAGAGTAAAAGTTAACCAAAACTGCATTTCAAGATGATGAAATTCGAGCCAGATCAATGTTTTAGTGAAATTAATGTTAACTTATTCAGTTACACCCAGATATCTCAACTGGACAAAACCTTTACCTTGTTGAGCTCAATAATAAATGTTTATATTTTTGTGACGTTGGTCTCAAACTCGGCCTTATCGTGAAATAGGTCCCGCTTATTTCGTACGTTATGATTTTAGTGTGTCGGGAAAGGTGGCACCACCAATCGGCCTTTATACTTATGCCGATAAACTAATGATTTTAGTGTGTCGGGAAAGGTGGCACCACCAATCGGCCCTTTTACTTATGCCGATAAAACTAATGATTTTAGTCGTAAAGTTGTTTCAATTATTATTATTGAGGTCAATGATAGAGGTTTTTACTTATGATTTTAGTGTGTACCTCCGACTCCGTCCACCCCCACCACCACCCTCCAGGATTCTCCAAGATATAGAAGTTGACTGAAAACATTAAAACGGTGTTACTGTTTTAACTGAATAAGCCTCGTCATAATGTAGCGGGACTTATTTCACGAGAATGCCTCAATCTCTGTTTATCGTCAAGATCACAGAGATTGCATTCAATCTAACCGTCAGTGTGACTGGGCCTTTATACTTACAGCCGTATGCCGATAAATCTAGCGTATTATCGCCCACTAGCCGTACGAACAATATGTAATCTTATGGTGTATAGAATAGATCTATATGAAGAAGTGTTAATGGTTCATGTGGACGATAATATCCTAATACTAACTATGATACCGATTATCTGATTAATTACATAAACATCGATATACCCGAGTTTTTCTGTCATAGTTGCCGATGGAAACTGGCGTTGTTGTTTTGAAAAAGGAAAGGACACCGTTTTATAAAACGCGGACTTTCATTTTGAGGTTCCACCTCGAAATCAAGAAGGGGCAAATTTCTCCAGGACCCAGGAAATTGTGATATAATGATACATAATATATATATATAAACCAAATACAATTATTCTCCTGATATAATAACACTGAAGTAAACCATAGAAATGATAATTTATGGATGAAAATGACAAACTATTAGACTCCTAATTTTAGAAATAAAAATCAGTCATAACGTTGCATGACATTATTTTTTTCTTGAAAACACAGTTTTTGTTTGCTTTGAACTTCACCCCTGCGAACTTGTGCGAAGTGAACACTCGGCCTGAGATCGTCATGGACATTAATTTCAAAGGGAAGAGAGCGTTGGTCACTGGGTCTGGAAGAGGTAGGCGCTAACGGATTCAGTTGTTTCGAGTATCAATTAGCCCAAAATATTTGGTAACTACGGTTTGTAAATATGATTTTGTCACTGACGAACATCAGTCATTTTAGGCGTAGCCTATTTGTTTTTATTGAAAAAAATCGCACGTAGGCCTACATGCGAGATAAATACCATATATTTTTTTTCCACATATTATAATATAATGGTTCGAATATGTTTAGAAATAAATTAATAAGACAGATATGGCATTCCTAAACTTGAATCCGGGTGTGATTACACCCGAATCATAGTGGTGCGAGACTCAAGTATAAACTCATTCGCTTATAAACATGGTAAGCGGAAAAGATAAAAAATAAAAAAACCGACAAAAATATTCCGCGTATATTTCGCGTATAAGCGCTTGCGCATAAAAACGAATAAATACGGTATGTGAATTAGCCTACGTGTAAAAATGTCTCAAATCAAAATGTAACTCACAATGATTTGACTGAGAGATTGGTGTATTCAAATGACACGATTAGACACATTTGACTGAGGTTTAGAGGAACTTTTTCCACAGATACATGTCTTATCCACCTTCACGACCACATACGCAATGAAATCAGTCATGGTAATTTTGTAGGTATGGCCCTCTTGGATGTTCAGAAGGCTTTCGGTAGCGTTGATCATGATATGTTATGTGAAAAAATCAGGCTAGCTGGTATTGATCCAAAGTGGTTCGGGTCTTACCTCAACAACTGAAAACAAATTGTGTGTGTCAACAGTACAAAATCTTCAGAACAAACCATTGTGTCTCGTGTTCCTTAGGGCAGTATTTTAGGTCCGTGGTGTTATCTCATATTTGCAAACGATATGCATAATTGTGCATCATGTACAGTTATAATGTACGCAGATGACACAATCCTGTTGGTCAGCAATAGAAATCTAGATGTAGTTTCTCAGGAACTCAGTAGTAATATATCCAACTGTTTTCACTGGTTAACAAACAACCTCCTGTCAATGCACATGGGTAAAACTGAATGTATTGTATTTTCATCTAAGCGTAAGCGACACATGACCAAGTCATTTACCATAGCATGTAATGGTCACACCCTCAAAACAAAGTCTGAAGTTAAGTACTTGGGTCTAAAGCTCAATAACTGTTTGTCCGGAGTTGAAATTGTCAATTCTATAGCTAACAAATCTAATTCAAGGCTTAAATTTTTGTATAGATATAGGGCGCGTTTCTTTATGCCAGTAGAAATTCTACTAGTATAAAGTTTTGTGCGTTTCATTATGCCAGTATAATTTCTACTAGTAGAACATTTATTTCTACTAGTAGAACATTTATTTCTACTAGTAGAACTTCCTTTTCTACTAGTATTCCTACTGGTTGAAATTTTATTTCTACTAGTAGACGAAAATTTATCACAAAACAATTAAGATTTATACCAAATCAATTACCATAAAAAGTGACAAATGACTTGTAAATATACCAAAATACAAATCAAAGAAGATTCACATGTGAATTAACAAATAACATGAAAATATGTGACATCATTATGAAAACAATCACGCAAACATGACAACGTCATGATTATCATGACGACAGAGTGTACTCAGAAACCAATCAGAGAGATCTCTCTTATGGGTTTCCGATGCAGTACGAACAAAACAACACATACAACATCAACAAGACAACATGGACGTGTTAGAGTTTGCCACTTTGTCCTCTGAGGATCACGACGCCATGTCAGGGAACACCTCGGTAACAATATCCAAGTGATAACGTGCGATCTTACCGACGACATTCATACGTCATAATCAGATAAACACTGATAAATCTTGACATATATTTATGTCAATGCAAGGTCTGTATGTAACTATCACACATTTTATCGAATTTCCATTCATTTTTTTTGCGCCATAGACTCACTGGGTGGGAGCTTGCCCATGATTCTTGACGAGTCAACTCGGTAACAATCTTTCCTCGCAGGGGCTTTGCTCGGCAATTTTTTTTTTGTCCAATAGGCTTTCAGATGCCGGTTTGATTGAAGATTTTTGCCGAGCAAAGCCTCTGCGAGGAAAGATTTTTACCGAGTTGACTCGTCAAAAATCATGGGCAAGCTCCCACCCAGTGAGACTCTATGCCTAATTTACTATACTTTTCTAGATCAAATTTCCATTCATTTTTTTGCGCCATATGCCTAATTTACTATACTTCTCTAGATCATTTATAAGTACTGTCAGATCTAGTTCTAATCATATTAATCAGTTTTAATTGATTTGGTAGAATTTATACTGCGCGTTTCTTTATGTCAGTAGAATTTCTACTAGTAGAAGTTCTACCAACGCGTTTCATTATGCCAGTAGAAATTCTACTAGTAGAACATTTGTTCTACCAGTAGAATCTCGAAAGTTATACTTTCTACTAGTAGAATTTCTACTGGAATAAAGAAACGCACCCATTGTGGTGTCCTCAGTCAGAAATATCGAAAACTTTTAACCACTGCTCTAGTGCAGAGTCATTTTGACTATGGCGTTTCTGCGTGGTATCATGGTATATCAAAGTATTGTAAACACAAGCTTCAAGTAACACAAAACAAATTAGTCCGTTTCATTCTAAATGCTGGGCCACGTACTCATATTGGTCAGAGTGAACTTACCTCCATCAATTTTCTTTGCGTAGCAGATCGGACCGCTCAGTTAATGTTAAACCATATGTTCAATGTATACCACGGAACAAGTCCTAGATATTTGTCACGGGGCTTTGCTAAAGTTCAGTCTCAACATTCTCACTGTACCCGCAACTCAGAATTTAATTTTGTGGTACCAATATCTAAAGGGATCTCTCAGTTCAATTTCACAACTCAGGGTGTAAAGCTCTGAAACATTCTTCCAGCAGCTCTCAAAAACGTCAATACAAAAAATGTCTTCAAAACTAAAGTCAAAACTTGGCTCCAAACTCAGGCTCTGAGTAAAGAACAATCCGACTGTATTAGATACTAGTATCACCTGTTATAACAATCCAACTCATATGTACTCGTATTTCTGTATGTCATATCTTGCCTACCGTCATCTTTCACCTAAATGGACCGTCCTGGAAATAAGCAGCAATGCTTTTGGGCGCTATCCATAGTGTATTCTGTCAGTATGCATGTCATTTCATTGTATTTTATCAATTATATGTATGTGCATGTCATGTTGTTCTTATACACTGAATAAATCAAATCAAATCCTACAGGTATTGGCAGAGATATTGCTAAGGGACTGGTGGCAGCAGGAGCAGAGGTGTTTGCACTGAGTAGAACACAGGAAACTCTCACCACACTCCAGACCGAGGTATTATGTGTCAACATGATCAGTTCAGCTCCACAGCTTAAAATCTTTTAACACGATATTCTGTATTTACTGGACGCGGAAACACAAAAACGACGTCTAGTTATTTACGGCCTTGAACTTGTACACGTAGGTTTACCAGATATATTTCCCCAGTCATATTGACTTTTATCACAGTGTATGATTTGAGCAAGGATATGATAAAATGTTGACCAATGTGTATTTTGCACACGTAGTGCCCAGGTATTCGAACGATATGTTGTGATCTTGTGGACTGGGATGCGACGAAATCAGCTGTGGAGAATGCAGGGCCCATAGATTTGCTAGTCAACAATGCTGGGACACAAGTGGAGCAGAAGTTCTTGGAAATAACACCAGACGCATTCGACCAGTCAGTATCACAAGATCCCAATCACACTTAATATCATCATCTATGATATACTACACGTATGACATTCATATGAAATGTTTATTCCAGGATCATGAATATCAATCTGAAGGCAGTTGTGAATGTTTCACAGGTAAATAGACCGTTAGCCAACGAGCACAAGATAAAAAAAGGATATAAATGTACTAGCAAGCATTCCCATAATACATTCGTGCCCTCATAATTCAGGTCGTGGCTAAAGGTATGATAGCACGAGGAGTCAATGGTGCCATTGTGAATGTATCTAGTCAAGCCTCCCAGCGGGCGATACCCAAGCACAGCATGTATGGGTCCAGCAAGGCGGCCCTGGAACTTCTCACCAAGGTCATGGCCCTGGAACTCGGCCCGAAGAAGGTAGGTTAGGTATTACAATTAGTACGTCGTCAGACCGTACTATTCATCCATTACAGTCTTGCTATTCGTACGTGTTTTGGGTAATGTTACCTAACCATCCTGTACCATTTCTGCCACACGTACCCCGACCAGATCCGCGTGAACGCCGTGTGTCCCACAGTGGTGCTGACAGAGATGGGCCGGGCCACCTGGTCTCCCCCTGAGGTAGCTGGGCCTATGCTGGACAGAATCCCACTCGGCAGGTTTGCAGGTACAATATAACTCCTCAGCTCTGATTCGAGAATATTAGTTCTATACTACATTTACTGGTTCAAACAATTACGTGACTGATCCGTCGCTTATTATTCGAATAACACCGTTTGTGTACGTGTAATGTATATTTTTCAAATATTGTATACAATTATGTTTGTATTTTATCTTGGACAGAGACCGAGGACGTCGTACACCCTGTACTGTACCTACTCAGTGACAAGGCGGCTATGATACACGGGGCCATAGTGCCAGTGGATGGGGGCTTCTGGGCCGTGTGATGTGCATTCCTCAATTACATTACTACATGCACTGTATCAGAGATACAGCTATTCCCATTGAGCAAGTTATCGATTATTGAATGAAAATGATTGATTGATGTATTGTTTGAATGATGCATTTATGTATACATGGCGTCATATGTATATGACATAGTTTATACATGTAGTTAATAAAAATTTGAATGTGAAATAATCCAATGGATTTTAGCGCTTGGAATAAACTTAGCATGATATCTGTTCATGTGCATAATATTTGTGTAATACGTCGATAATGTTGTACGGTGGAACTTTTGAACAAGTCTCCGGTGTTATGTTCATCGCTTATCGCTGTTGATCACCGTCGCTATACATACAACAATCTGCGGACAATTACTGTAATCAGATCAACATTATCGTATTATGCTATTATCGTAAAACGTTATCGTATTCTTAAAAGACATGCATAGTTATTCAATCATTACATTCCTTTCCTTCTTGGAAATGACCTTTATGATGTTCTTTGTTCATTTGTCAACAACAAAGTCTTTCAGCCATGATGGCTTGTTCTTAAACCTGGTCGGTTTTCCAGATGAGGTGGTTTCTGGAATGTTCTGATCAGAAAGTCCTGGATCAGACTGCATATACCAACTGGTTCTGGCTGATCAGCTAGTTCAACAGGAACGTCTCCTGTCTGGTCAGTTTCGACTGGTTGACTCGCTTCAGTGAATCTCCGTACATGAAAAAATTCCTTCTGACCACTTCATGGTCACTCTGTAAGACAACTTGATTTACATACTTGTTAAGCACCAAATGAGGTTCTCTCTCGGCTGGCGTACAAGCACCTGATCCAACGTCTCGTGCTTGGTGTCGTTCGTTGTAATTCTCCCTTTGGGTGAATTTTGCTCTTCCATCTCTTTCCCTCACCTCTTGAGCCGGTGTCACTGCTGGTGGACGTTAAATCTGTCCCCGAGGATACCATCAACTCAGTAGCCTTTTGGCTTGTGATTAGGTACTTATGTACTTGTCATATATCTATTCCATGGGGTTTGTTTCGGATTTCTAAATTATTTTCATAGGTTGTTGGGCAGTTGTATACTAATTCCATCAGGTGTACAGTAGAAACAACTACACTTACCACACTGTCTGCCCCTGATGACGTCAGTGTGTCTTTTGATAAAGTATTTGGTCGGGCTTTGTTTCTATTGCAAAATATTGTGTTTTACGTTTGTTATTGGAATCATCAAAATTTGGCTGTATTGGTGGTAATAGATTGATTCTTACATTCTTCAAGATCCGCCAGCGTCAAATCAAGTTCTGGTAACTTTGTTCTCAGTTTTCATCCGTACAGAAGTTTTGCTGGGGAAATTCCGGTTGTGGTGTGTGATGTGCTTCTATATGCAAGCAGGAATGTGCTCTGCTCCTTTTTCCAGTCTTTCCCTGAGGCATGGGCTGTTCGTATTGCTTTCAGCAGATGTCCTTCAACCTCACCGTTTTCTTGAGGCCAGTATGGTGTTGATCTCTTGTGTACTACTCCGTTCTCATCCAGATATTTCTTGAATTCCGTGGAGACCAACTGTGGTCCATTGTCTGTTCTGAGATTAACTGGCAACCCATGGGTTGTGAATATTTTGTCTAGTGCCTTAAGGATTGACTGCGGGTAACAGACCAAACACTGTGGTGAGCCGCTCTGCCATTCATTTGTAATGTAAACATAAAAGTAACAAAATCAGCAAGACTACCCTACCCTTCTTCTTGAACTTCATTAACAGAGATATGTATAGCCATGGATGATGAACCGAGACTTGGTTCTATAAAAAGTGTCACAGCGATTGTACAAATTGATGATTATAGATATCACTTTTACACGCGCCAGCAAACAATGCGTATTATCTTCAGCGTTACAAACAAGCTGTTGTTGGTATGTACGCTTTGTTGTGTGACCATCCAATAATAGATGCATATACACGACTTGAATTTTTGCGAGAGGAATACAATAGGCGGATTTGGTGCACCCGAGCGCAACTCACCAGTGAGCTTTACTAGCATTACTAGTTGTCCGCAGTAAAAAATAATCCTGCGGTTGGGCATGTTTTGAGTGTACCTTTTCTTTTGAGAAATAAGTCACAAAATGACATTTGAAAATGACAATTATCAGACAATTAATCATATTTAGTCAAGAACCAAGTCTCGGTTGGTGATCCTTGATGGCTATAGGTCGCCACAGTAAATTCTAGTGCCAAATGGATGTTTGCAAGTTCATGATTTTGTTACCTTTATATTTACATTATAAGTGAATGGAGAATTGGCGCGCGGATTTTACGTGCAATTCGTCCTTAATCACCTTTTCTGAGGTAACTGATCTCATTATTGCCACTCCGAAGTATATTGAGTAGTAGTCCACAACTACTAAAAGATTATGTCCGGTGGGAAATGGTCCAAGTAGGTCAACACCAAGAAATTCCCATGGTTTGGTTGGCAATGTAGTTGGCTGTAATTCCTCTGGGCGTTCTGGTGGTGCCACCAAATTGACATGGTTCACAAGATCGACACACTTTCTCCACATCCTTCTCCGCTTGGGACCACCAAACTTTTGACCTCAGCCATCGTTTAGTTTTAACCAGTCCTTGATGCCCTTCATGAGCTGACCTCACTACTTTTTCATGAAGAGGTCCTGGTATGACGATTCGTGTTCCTCGCAGAATGAGCTGCCCAAGAACAACAGTTCTACTTGTAGAGGTTGATAATTTTTCTTCACTGCTTCATCAGCATAAGTCCAGTCGTTTTTTGTGATGCACTTCCATACGATGGCTAATTCTGGATCATCAACCAAAACTTGTTCGATTTCTTTGGTCGTTAGTGTTCTCGGAACAGCGTGTTCCACCACAAAGTCAACATATTGTTCAGCAATGTTCTCAGATTCTTTCGTTTTAGGTATACATAACCTTGACAGTGCATCTGCAGCATTTGTTGGTCCTGGTTGATTGTTGAAGTTCTACAATCACAGTTTTGCGATTGAAGATGAATTCTAGTGGGAGATGATCCGACACAACCTCAAATTCAATTCCGTGCAGGAACATGTGGAACCGTTCACATGCCCACAATATTCCGAGAGCTTCTCGTTCAGTTTGTGAGTATCTGTGTTCAATCGCAATCAATCCTCGGGATGCATAGGACACTACTTTGTAGACATCATTGTGTTTTTGTGCTAGTATTCCTCCTAGCCCAAATGGACTGGCATCTGTTATAACAACAGTTTCCAGGCATGGATCAAAATATGCCAAACTTTTTGCATCACCGAGACGTTTCTTGATTTCCGTGAAAGCCGCCTTCACCGCATGTAAATGCTTCATCCTCCCGTGTCAGCTTCCCGAGGGGCTTTGAGATAGTGGCAAGGTCTGGAATGTACTTGGCACAAAAATTTACCAGACCAAGGAAACTTCTTTTTTAATTTTCTGGCTGTTTTGTTTCACGAACTGCTTCTACTTTGGTTTCTGATGTACCGATTCCATTCTTGGAAAGCATGTGTCCCATGAATTCCAGTTCGTGTAGACAGTACTTGGACTTCCCATTGTTTACACTTAGTCCACACTCTTTTGACTAAGCCGCTCGTCGTGTTCTTTCTGACTTTTCCCAAAGACCACAATGTCATCTGATATGTTCTGACATCCTTCACATTCTTTCAGAAAATTCAAGATTATTCTCTGATACAGTTCTGGAGCTCCGTTAATCCTGAACCCGGAAAGTGGTGATCTGTCTGGACTCCTCTTCAAGTTCTATTTGATGGAACCCCCACTTGAGATCAATCTTGCTGAAAACTTGGGCTCCTGTCATATCTGATAAGACTTCCTCAACCGTCGGAATTGGATGCCTCTCTCTCAGAATTCCAGTGTTTGCCATTCGCATATCCACACACAGGCGGATATCACCTCCTGGTTTTGGTGCCACATCGATAGGGCTAACCCAGTGTGTCGGTTCTTGAACTTTCTCGACAATGTCCAAATCTTCTAGTTCTGCCAACTTCTTTTCCCACTTTCTGACGCATGGTGAATGATATACGACATGCTATTTGAGCGACTGGGGTTACATTTCCGTCAATGTGCAGTTTTAACTTGAAATTGTTCAGTTTTCCAAGATTGTTCTTTCAAGATTTGGCTTGTTTTCTTTGTCTGCACATAGTTTATTAGTTCTGATTTCACCCAGTGCATTTGACATTATGTGATTTCATGAATTTCCACGTTTTTTGTGCCCAACACATCCAGTGGATTGTTTCCATATCCCACAATTGTCTTGCTGGCCTTCTGACTAGTGCATTTGACATTATGTGATTTCATGAATTTCCACGTTTTTTCTGTGACAACATTGCATGTAGCACCTGAGTCTATCATCATATCGATAACAACGCCTCCAATGTTGACCTTTGTCATGACGAGAGAGTTTCCTCCGTTGACCACAAAAGCATATGCATGATCATCATTAGACTTAGTGTTTGTAGTGCAAGAATTTCAAACTCGGCAAGGAAAATTGTTGTTGCTTCCCATGCTCGACCAGTTTCCAGCACTTGAGCCAAAGTTTGACCAGACTTTTTCAGTAACTCGAGCTTTGACTCCTTATTTGTACACCCTTCAATGATTTGGTCCCGTATAAGTTCATCAGCTAGACCTCCATCCTCATACCCAGCTGCTTGGCTCCGAATTTGCACACACAACTGATCTAGACTCTCCCCTGGTGCTTGGACTAGACCTCTGAATACATGACGCTCATATGTGACCTGCTTTTGGGGTGTGAAATGTTCATCAAGTTTGGTCATAGCTGTTTGGTAATCATCATCTGCACCCGTATTTTGAAGGGAGCCCAACAGTCCTGTACATCCATACTGGCCATCTGCAACAACAAAGCTCGTTTTTATACATTTTGTGTAACGTTTCTTGCTAGTAAATACACATCGAATGCACGACGCCAACGCTTCCAGCGCTGTGCCAGAGTGTCAGGGTCCTTTTTACAGTCAAACGGCGTCAAATGAAGATGGTCACGCTCACATGTAGCCATAATTAGCTATAATAAGTTTCACGATATCATCTCCGCCAAATTGTTATGTTCAGTTCACCGAATCAATTCAAAGTCACCAATTATTAAATGATCAAACACAACACATTGAAGTTTCTGTTTATCGCTGTTGATCACCGATGCTATACATACAACATTCTGCTATAATCATAAAACGTTATCGTACTCTTAAAGACATGCATAATTATTCAATCATTACATTCGGAAGTCCACACAGTCATGAGTTCACACTCAGTTTTGCCTCATGAAACTACACTATATTTTTCAATGCAATTGGGAACTACACAGACGCGAATAGCACTCGACTGATCTATCTTCCTTCAATTGGTCGTGTCTTGAAATCAATGGATCTTATTTCCTCCGCTGTCTGATGTGGTGCTTCAGCTAATTTCCTGCTCTGTAAATTAAAGCATTTCACCCGTGGATTTTTTTCCAGCCCAGTAACGAAAAATAATTTGTGAAAACCAGACACTGTCCGGATTCGGCGTTAAATCTAAATTGAGGAGGACACTTTGGTCACCATTAAAATAAAAAAGCTTGGATGCGTATTACATCACCTTCGGAGAAAAATCAAAATGGAGGTCCCTAAATCAAGCAACTTGTGCATTTTTAAAGTTTGTCATTTGTAATGAAGACGCGCAATAGCAAACCATGATTGATTAAAGTTCTTTCTGACCCATCATTTATCCGGTGAGCTTTGATCGATCAAGTTCTCTGAAGTCCGTGTTTCTTCCTCTCTGGCGAGGATGTTGGTAATGGATTGTGAAATATACCTTGACTGTTTTCGGCCCAACAAAACACTCACGTATCGTTAAATCAAAACAGCATGTTGCTAATTAGCCGGAATTTGTTTTGGCAATATGTAAATATTGATTGTTTCTGAGCTCTGTCATGATCAAATTTTCAACCTTCACCAGATCTCTGAAATGTAACTGATTAAATATACTGGTAGCGTTTAATTTGGTAACGTGATACTTGTTGCCTCGGAGTTTGAAACATATGTTCCAAAATAGTTTTGTATTTACATATACATGTACATACATGTACTCCATTATGTCTTTTCTATCTTTTATGATCTACGCATTCATTATGGAATGAATACAATCTAAATTTATACCTTTGCAAATTATTTAGTGTTTATTGTTTATCTTTACAACGAAATGCTCCTGTGTGGAATCGCCCTCAGATGAAATTCATTACTGTTATCTCCGGCGGTCCCTTTATTGGTGTTACAGGTGTGATGATGCTACACATTTGCAGCGGCTGTTGCACACGAGAACATAATTAGACACCCTCCACCTGTATACCATACAAATTGGCATGGGAAGGTCATTAGAATATCATATCTATTATATGGCCCCTGCTTTCTGTTGCCAGCATCTGGTTCCTGCAGCAATACTAGTTGGTCTCCAGCTGCTACATGAAAGTCCTGTAAGTGCGGACGTTTCTCGAATGAATTTTTAGGAAGAGCAGGGCTCTTCCTCTATGATGTTGGTTTTTTTTGGATTTTTGAATTTTTTCTTTTGTTTACATTCTTGAAAGTGCCACTTGGAACCACAACAGGCTATTCAACTGTGGCTGATTGGGAGGGCCCGGGGCCCGTTGGGAGGAAAATGACGCCCGTGTACCTAATCATGGTTAATGTAATAAGTTATTAGCGATAATAATCCCAGGAGACGTGTGTTCCGACCGTTTTTTTTTTTTGTATGTCACCGTTTCATACCCATCACCACTCCCGTTTTGATCTCCACTGGAACTGCTTTCTTGCAATCATATGCACTCAAAGTTTTGGATATACATTCCGCACAATATATAGATACAGTATGGTATTGCAACAATGAAAAACAAGTTGATACGGCAACATAATAATTATGTGTTAGTGGTGGTATTCCATATTCCAGTGGGCAAATTCGATTCTCGTGTGGCCCCGATAAGCAGTCACGGCAGTCGGCCCGCCAGCCAGAGAGTCACTGAATTGTCCAATCGGGAAGCTGTCTTGGCGGACACACCCACATGTTTATGAAATACACGTGGATATAATGATATGCAAATGATCACGTGAGCGAGTCCCGCCAATTAGCGTACTGCCCCAAAAAATTGCTGCAGGGTCAAGGTCAAAATGCCAGCCGCCAAGAGATCGTCCAACTGAGTGCGGTGTTTGTGGAAATACTTGTTACGACCCAAATAAATGGTCTTTTCTATGACTCTTTCCTACTTCACTGGTAATACTTCATAAAAATATCACCACCGAAAGCTTGTTTATGGGGGAATTTAATTAAAAATGCCATTGAAGTGAAGCGAGATTTCAACGAGATTTGACTAAAAGGAACAGTCGGAAACAAACAAACAAAACTTGGCAGATTTGCGGAGCTTTTACACGGGAAAAAACTTAGTTTCCTCCTAAAATAAGCAGAAACAAATGGATACTAGATCTAGCACTTTTATCATGTTTATGATAGTTTCATATTGCCGACGAGAATTGTCAGTGCTGATTTTGATAGCAGTCACACGGGCGGCGATTCGGGGTGGAGGGTGTGCCTGGGCTACTTCAGTATTTGGCAGCTGACACTACTGCACACTGACACAACATGTACGCTGATCTTCAAACCAACATTTGAGCAAGGAGAAACATGATCGCATTGATGAAAAAAGCTGTCATGCATGTCATGAATTATTGGAAATGCAGACAAGTTACTGAAATGTCTCTGCAGTACAAATCAAAACACTGAAAAAAAATCCATAAAGAAATTTAAATCTGAGACTAAAGCTCAAAAAACGTTGTGCCTCCTAAATCAGAAAAACACAATCAGAACCTTGAAAATCTTACACATTGGTCCCAAAAATAGTCGGGTGATTTTTAAACGTGTTCAACAAGGTAAAGCTTCTGACTTGTAGAGATTTCATGGCTGTAACGGAATAAGTAACATTAGTTTTATTGATTAAGTCTTATTGGCCACAATAGAATTAATTATTACAAGAAACATTTATTATTGGGTTCAACAATGTAAAGGTTCTGGGGCCCAGACGAGTCGACAGGTACCCAAATTCGGGGCGGGTCATACAATTACCTGGATCGGAATTTTGTTACTCGTATTTGAGAACAGATAAAGATATAGTTTTGAATATTTGTGATAAACACTAGTAAAATCACAAGAATGACAAGGAAATCATCAGGAAAAAAACGATAGTTTTATGAGGTCATGACATTGTGATCTTTCTCAAACTTGAAAATACCGGTAATTACTGACGAAACAAATAATATGTGTCAAAGATCAATGTCTGGCATTTACGTGTTACAAATTGCTTCAGTGAGTATCATTCAAATTTTGCTATATATTTGGACGGGTCGGGTCCCCGGTTCGGAAATTTCCGACTCACTCGGGCCCTAAAAAGTTCTATCCAGTCATGACTAACCGAATAGGTTATCATTAGTTTTACTAGTTAAGTCTATTATTGACCACAATAAAAATAGTTACATGACAAGAAAATAGTTACATGACAAATTTATTGGCCCAACAAGGTATAGATTCTGCCCAGTAGAGTTACAATATGGCCACAACATATATGTACCAAATCAAATACAATATTCAAGGGTTTTTAAATAGTTCTGTGCCAACATTTTCGAAGCTCTTCCTTTGAGGCCAGTGGCCCTTGTTACACATTAATTTTACACACTTATTGCTTGCTGGTTTTGTTTGACAACGTCCAAATCAGAATGTTCAAATGCATGTACATGTATATTCAAATCTCCCACATTATATATGCGATAAGAACTGGTATATACCATGGATACTAGTGTTTGCTTCCAATGTGATGAAATAAAGGTAGAAAAAAATTGATGCGTGTATGTGGCTAGTTACATAGTTGTTGATGTGAATGTACAGTGAATGTACAAGATGCGTCCTTTCCTGACAGCGTGGGGGAAGTTCCTGAATGGAGAGGTCAATTCCCAGTGATGGATGAGGGGACGGTGGGATTGTTAGGCTTTACTATAAAAATGGCTCTGATCTCGTTTATGGACACCAGTGAATATCAAATTATTTTCACATCATGGAATCTGTGGTCTGAGTCTGTGGTTCACAAGTTCATCAGTGTTAGCAGTTAATAACATCCAAAGAACAGTTTACATTCAGTTCAATGGTCATTTCGACAATAGTCACCATCCACGTACACAGGAACCATATTATTAGCAAGAAGAAGGGATCACTTGCCCTGTAGGGATAGAGTCTGATTGAAGAATGGAAAATTGACAGCATGTGGAGTATTGAAATGTTTGAGATTGACTTCTTGACAACTGGTTGATATTTTCCAGGACATGGTATATTGAAGTTGATTGCTAATGACATCTTCACTCACAGACAGGGGTGACAGCAGAAACCAATAGATGTAAATACCAATTTGCCGAGGGAATGAAGTAAGTAGAGCTGATTACTGGGGTCAGAACCATGCGGCCTCATCTGAAGAACAAACAGATTACCCCTCTCCCGATGTCAAACTGGTACCACGGATACAGGGACAAGGTGAGCGGCTCATCAATCATTGTCCGGGAGCGATGGAGTGACACACATTGGATAATGCTCTTTGTGGTGGCCTGGCCATCAGTGGAAGGCCTATCATGGTGTAAATTGCCACTGTTTTCATACTTTGAAACCCAAGAATTATTCAAAGGACATTTGATACGGTGACAATGAATCCAAGATGGCAAAAGTAATTGCACTTGATTGTTGTGATCAGAAACGAAATCCATGGCAATTAGGAAATGTATGTCATCCTTCAAAATACAATACACATTGTGACTATCGCCATCTAGCTGAACAGGACAAATGAAACAGAACAGAGGGGAAGATCCAATAGTCCATCAAGCACGGAGGCATTTGGTTCGATCAATTTTGGCTTAAGAATTCAGAAATATCGCCTGTAGACATTGTTTGCTCGCTCCCAACAAGGCTTGCTGCATGGTTTGCATTCCTGGAGCTATCACTGACGCCTAACGCAATTTTGAGACAGTGATTGCCAACTGCGTATTTCATCACACTGTCGCATGATATCTGTTCATGTGTATAATAATGTGCACATTGTGTATTACGCCGTCGCCTATAATGTTGTACGTTGAAACTTTTGAACAAGAATCCGGAAGTCCACACAGTCATCAGCTAAACTCACACTTAGTTTTGCCTCGTGTAACTACACTATATTTTTAGTGCAACTAGGAACTATACATGTACAGACGCGAATAGCATTCGACTGATTTATCTTCCTTCAATTGGTCTTGTCTTGAATTAAAAGGATCCTATTTCCTCCGCTGTCTGATGTGGTACTTCAGCTAATTTCCTGCTCTGTGAATTAAAACATTTCACCCGTGTATTTATTTTCAGACCAGTAACGAAAAGTAATTGATATATATGACACGACATGTGTCTCTGTGATTGTTCGATTGTGTAAACCAGACACACTCCAGATTTGGCGTTAAATCTGAATTGAGGAGGACACTTTGGTCATCATTCAAATAAAAAAGTTTGGATGCGTATTACATCACCTTTGGATAAAGACGGAATGGATGTCCCTAAATCAAGGCAACTTGTGCATTCTTAAAGTTTCTCATTTGTCATCAAGACGCGTAATAGAAACCATTTGTTGTTGATAAGTTCTTTCTTTCAGTCTTAATCTACTTCACTCAGAGACTGACCCCTCATGGATCTAGTGGGCTTCGATCGATCAAGTTCTCTGAAGTCCGTGTTTCTTCCTCTCTGGGGAGGATGTCGATAATGGATTGTGAAATATACCCTCACTGTTTTCAGCCCAACAAAACACTCACGTATCGTTAAATCAAAACAGCATATTGCTAATTAGCCGAAAAGATTGTTTTGGCAATATGTAAATATACATTGTTCCTGAGCTCTCTCGTGATGGAATTTTCAGCCTTCACCAGATCTCTGAAATGTAACCGATTAAAAATACATGTACTGGTAGCGTTTAATTTGGTAAAGTGATACTTGTTGGCTCGGAGTTTGAAATATATGTTCCAAAATATATATAGTTTTGTATATACATATGCATACTCCGTTATGTCTTTTCTATCTTTTATGATCTAAGTATTCATTATGAAATGAATGCAATCTAAATTTATACCTTTGCAAATTTAAGTGTTTATCTATACAACGATATGCTCCTATGAGTAATCGCCCTCAGATATTTATGTGAAATTCATTACTGTTATCTCCGGCGGTCCCTTTATTGGTGTTACAGGTGTCGTAATGCCACACATTTGCAGCGGCTGTTGCACACGAGAACATAATTAGACACCCTCCACCTGTATACCATACAAATTGACAATGGAAGGTCATTAGAATATCATATCTATTATATAGCCCCGGCTTTCTGTTGCCAGCACCTGGTTCTTGCTACAGAACTAGTTGGTCTTCAACTGCTACATGAAAGTCATGTAAGTGCGGACCTTTCTAGAATTAATTCTTACACATTAATTTTACATACTCATTGCCTTCTGGTTTTGTTGGACAACGTCCAAATCAGGATGTCCAATGCATGTACAGGTTACAGGTATATTCAAATTTCTCACATTATATATGCGATAAGTACTGGTACATACCATGGATAATAGTGTTTTCTTCCAATGTGATGAAATCAAGTTAGAAAAAAACCTGATGCGTGTATGTGGCTAGTTACATAGTAATTGATGTGAATGTAAGGTGATTGTACAAGATGCGTCCTTTCCTGACAGCCTGGGGGAGTTCCTGAATGGCGTGTTCAATTTCTAATGATTGACGAGGGGGCGGTGGGATTGTTAAGCTTTACTATAAAAATGGCACTGATCTCGTTCATGGACACCAGTGAGTATCAAATTATTTTCACATCACGGAATCTGTGGTTTGAGCATGTGGTTCACAAGTTTTAATATTGTACCTCACACTTCATCAGTGTTAGCAGTTGATAACTTCCAGACAGTTTAGATTCAGTTCGTCATTCTGACAATCGTCACCATCCGTGTACACAAGAACTATATTATGAGGAAGTAGAAGGAATGACAAACATCTATCGCTTGCCCTGAAGGGGCAGGATCTGATTGAAGAATGGGAAATTGACAGCATGACTTGTGGAGTATTGAAATGTTTGAGATTGAGTTCTTGACATGATATTTTCTACTTTCTGGAACATTGAGATTGATTGTTCATGACATCTTCACTCAGAGACAGGGATGACAGCAGACAAACCAATACATGTAAATACCAATTTGCCGAGGGAATGAACTAAGTAGAGCTGATTATTGTGCCAGAACCATGCGGCCTCATCAGCAAAACAAACAGATTACCGCTGTCCCGGGATAAACCGGTACCATGGATACCAGAGGCAGGGTGAGCGACTCATCAATCATTGTCTGGGAGTGATGGAGTGACATACATTGGCTAATACTCTTTGTGGTGGCCTGGCCATCAGTGGAAGCCCTATCATGATGTAAATTGCCACTGTTTTCATACCTTGAAACCCAATACTATGCAAAGGACATTTGATACGTTGACAATGAATCCAAGATGGCAAAGAGTAAATTCACTTGATTGCTGTGATCAGAAACGAAATCCATTGCAATTAGGAAAAGGTATGTCATCCTTCAAAACGCAATCAACATTGTAAGAACTGAGAAATATGTACAATTTTATTTTAAATCAATATTCTTCGGATATTGCCATCTACCTGAACAGGACACATGAAACAGAACAAAGGGGAAGATCCAATAGTCCATCAAGCACGGAGTGATTTGGTTTGATTAATTTTCGCTCAAGAATTCATAAATATCGCCTGTAGATATTGTTTGCTCGCTCCCAACAAAGATTGCTGCATGGTTTGCATTCCAGGAGTTATCACCGACGCCTAACGCAATCTTGAGACAATAATAACCAACTGCGTCTGTCATCACACTGCAGGTCTCTTCCTTCGTCGGGCAAAGGAAAGCTTCACAGGAGACTGAGGCAACTAGTACTTGTATGGGCACAATGAGTGTTTAGATGCTTAAGAAAATAATTTTTTTCCTGTCAATGCATTGTTACCAAACGTGATTGGGCCTATATAATCTGGGTGAATATGGGTATTGTATAGCATATCAAAGATCTTGAGTATATTTTCGTTTATGAAAACAATGTCGAAATACATACTCTCAGTATCTTACGAAATGAACAAGTGTTCATTGATTAATGATTCACCGATAAATATACACAGCATGAGTACAAAGCAGAGTAGAGTTGTATGTACTGTGGTAATAGAGGGCATGGGCTGTCATTGCGTACATTTTTCCTAGACAGAATGAGATGGGTAACATAAACGAATTATTGCTCCACGTGTAGGCTATATACAAATTACCAACATGCATGATTTGGTGCCTATATACAGAATTGTTTCTGCATGTCTTTAGTTGATTGTCTTCAGTAGGGGTCCTGGAGCTGAGGGGCGGATTTGTGTCTCCAGTATATATCCCCCACCCTCCAGATCCGCCTGTCTGTGGCTCCCAGAACAAACCCCGTGTGCACCTCGTGTGCTACGTATCCTAGTGACGTCATCAGTGCCACAGTCTGCGCCAGCGCCCGACTCGGACAGGGAGTCCGGTGTTTATGGCGTTCCTTGTACATTTTGCCCCACTCCATGAAGACGTAAGGGACGTAGTGTGAGGTAAACAGTCTCTGAGCGCCAGCCACGGCTCGACACTCGAAACCTTCTGTAGGGAGACAGGCAGACAAGGCGATTAGTATTAACATTGATTATTGCTTAATAGTTGGCGATAGTGAAGAGTGCTGAGATGCTCAAGTACATTGTATCTCATTGGAAGACTGTCGATGACATGTTTCGTCACATGTTGAGTGTCTTTTGTTCCCAGTGTATCGTATTACATACGCCAATAAAAGAATAGACAGTTTGTTCTAGACTAATCGTGTTGCTTCATTCAGTCTAACAAGTATATCATACGTATGCCTTTAAACATTTATTTACTGACACCAAGATACATATATAGGTATTCCAGTGCCAATATTGCAATTTGAAAGGTGAACTTATAACCCAAACCTAACATTTTAACGATATTTATGGGACCTACCAATATCTATTTTTACGACGACTGTGCGGTCTACAAAAGGTGTTAAGTCGTCCATGAGTACAGTTTGCATGACGGCTTGTGACTGCCGCCCTGAGAGCCTGGCACCTGACGACAGAGGTACTATCCATAGCCCGCCCTGGTTGTCCTGGTTACGTGTCAGTGTCACATTCTGTCGATGACTGGACACAGCGGTATGTGCCAGTGTGATGAGCCGGCTAAGTTTCACATGTTTGTGGATAGCCAGTTTTATTTGGTTAAGGTTATCAACTGACGGCTCCACGGCTAGAACTCTATGTCCCATGGTGGCCGCCAGCAAACTGTAGTAGCCTATGTTAGCTCCCACGTCCAACACCGTGGAGTCAATAAAAGCAAACAGTGCCTTTTGAAAGACAGCCGTCTGCCGAGGTTCCCACACCCCGTCTGCCAGCAAGGCCGCCGATATATACTTGTCTCTCTCCCGAGGGTACACACATATCGTGAAGTTGGGATCCGTCGAGGTCACGAGGCATTCCGTCGAGACATTGTTCCAGGATCCTCCCTGTGCCCAAGTGACGTTCTGTAAGCTGATGTGGACGTTGCCATGTCCACCGGGGAAGGAGCCACCCCACAGGGTCCAGGGCCCGGAATCTGTCTCCCCCACACCATCACAGTCGTCCTGACACTGATTCTGCTGCAGTATCCATAGCAACACAAACATCACATTGTACAGCGGCAGGGCAATCACAGCTGCAAATATAGACCTCATAATGTAATTGTATATGTGAACAAAATATATTAAATATATACTAATAGCCTAGTAGTCTAACCAGACTTGTAAACTAAGGATGTGCATTTTCAATACAAATAAAGTAAATAATGCCTTCTAGGAAATGGGAAATTGAAACTGATTAAGTAGAGTAAACATTGATTGATTGAAGAAAAACAAGATCAACAAAAAGTGAATAAAAGACTTACCAGTCTTGCAAATAACATGTACAACTGAACACTTGAACGTGTATCCAGAACTAACTATCATCTTCATGTTCTTTTCATGTATCCATGTACAGTGAAAGTAGGTGCTTGTTGCTTAATCCATCCAGATAAAACAAAGCCTAATATTTACACATGATATAATATAGAAATTTCAACAAAGTGGATTTGAAATTGAATATACTGACGTGCAGTGGATCTGGAAACCTGACTTCTAGATTTGTTCCTGAACTGGACAATGTCTCCACTGCAATCGCGTAATGGAAATCAATTGTGCAGCATTGGAGCATTGCTTGACAAAGATTTGAGACTATAGTTGATGGAGCGAGATGCACGGACGTCTCACTGACAGTGGGCTCTAGGGTAAGGTTCTCGCCCGCCAGGCTGCATCACCCGGCGAGGGCACAAATGGAGTAAGGGAAGCCTGGCAGGTGCGCGGGACACTGCACGGAGAGCTGCAAGGGTGTGGGCACGGGTCTGGACGGTAAGTCTGCTGTCATAACAACCGCGTACTCACCACGTGTCCGCCTGCTAACATGGCAAAAATACCCCCGGGTGAAACGCATCCATGTGTGATGTTTTACAAGATGTTTTGTTGCCTGAATCGCACCAATATCTGCAAAATATTGTGTTTGCTTGGCTTCTGAGATCAACATGTAAAGACATTTTATTTTTGGTTTTACCAAGTCAAATTTAAAAGACTGTATTCTCTGGAATCCTGAGACTTGAAAGCAAAAATCACATGTTTGTGTGGTACATCCAAATGACTTTGAGATCCTTCACAATACACCACAAATTCACTGTTGTGTCTCGTCCATATAATAACCAAGCATTTATGACATCTGAACAACTGAAAGTCCTTCCATCTTGTTTATCTGCCTATGCTTTGAATTATCTTTTGTCATCCAATTTCAGGAAAGGGGAAGAATATTTTGGGTTACCTTTAACCTTTGGTCCGATAACCTCTTGTCATGGTGTTGCGTCCGTCATCATCATCCGTCGTCGTCGTTCATCTACAATTTTATCCATGAAATTTATGGTCGAATAATTCAATAATGCACGAAAATACCTAAAAATATTTTAAGACAGAGGTATTTTTTCTGTTTTTTTTTTAAAAGTGACATATGACAATTCAAGTGGTGATTTTGAATTTGACCTTTAATGACATTGAAATGTCAAAAATGTCATTTTTGTCACAAAATTACTATTTCAGGCTTTGAAAGCTTTACACTATACATTTCTCCATTGATTTTTTTTAAGCCCTTCGGCTTGATTTCTTTTATTTAACACAGTGGCGCTAACACAATGATACACAGTTGAATACCGTGGCACTGTAGCCGCCAAGTACTCAGTTCAGTTATAGTGCCAGGAACACGCTGTCTGCCTAGAGTGCTCGGCTTGGATAGGTATGCGCCTTGAATGGTCGAACAACACATCCCTGGCCGAGATAGATTGATCGAATCTGATGATAGTGGAATCGAAGATCAGAAAAACATATCACAAGATGACGATGCTTGCAGCAGTGTGTACAGATTGGAGGCAGATGGAATCCCGCGTGCTTATTGATAAAATAAGCACGCGGGTCGAATAATTAGGACATTAGGACTTTTAAACATTAGGACTCCTAATGTACAAACATTAGGACTTTTATTTATACACACGTGGATCACAAATAGATCGATGATTTCCAATGGAATTGTGATGTAGGCTCATGCTGCAGTGCACGGGAATAATTGGTATTCTTAGGATTAGAAGGTTGTTTGGAAAGCTGTCCAACGAAACAATTATATACTTGTACAATGAGATAATGAAACTCCACAACCTCCCGTCTAGAAAAATCCCATGATGAACGCAGAAAACAATGTTAGTATTTAAATAAGTAACGTATGGTGGCTCCTAAATGAAATGATTATTCTGGAATTTTGGAAGTAACATTACGAAAATAAATCATTAAGTTCACACGCAGCACAAATATTCCTGTTGTGATCAATTAGGAGCCACCGTAATGACGCTACATGTAGCATTTACATGTATTTTTTTCTTGAAGAACCTGTATGCAGCTAGACTGCATGTAAGTATATTTTAAAATTGGTTACGTGCTGCAGCTCCTAAATGACATCATTATTCTCACATGTTGGAAGTAGCATCACGAGATTAAATAATTAAATTCACTCGCAGTACAAATATTCGCAACAGAAATATTCAGGTCGTGACATAAATCATTTATGCTGCGACACAGATACATGTACATCATATACATGTCATGACATAAATAATTCTGTCGCAACACAAATGTTCTCACTGTGGCAGAAATCACATTAGTAGTGACATGAATATTTATGTTGTGACACAAATATTTAAGTTGTGGATCAGCCGTGGAGAATGTAAGGCCCATAGATTCGCTATTCAACACAAGTGGAACAGAAGTTCTTGGACATAACACCTTACACATTCGACCAGTCAGTATCAAAAGATCCCAATCACACTTGATATCATAATGTTATACTACACGTATGACATTCATATGAAATGTTTATTCCAGGATCATGAATATCAATCTGAAGGCAGTTGTGAATGTTTCACAGGTAAATAGACCGTTAACCAACGATCACAAGATAAAAAAGGATATACATGTACTAGCAAGCATTCCCAAAATACCTTCGTGCCCTCATGGTTCAAGTCGTGGCTAAAGGTATGATAGCACGAGGAGTCAGTGGTGCTATTGTGAATATATCCAGTCAAGCCTCCCAGCGGGCGATACCCAAGCACAGCATGTATGGGTCCAGCAAGGCGGCTCTGGAACTTCTCACCAAGATCATGGCCTGGAACTCGGCCCGAAGAAGGTAGGTTAGGTATTACAATTAGTACATCGTCATCCGTTACGGTCTTGCTATTTGTATGTGTTTTGGGTAATGTTACTTATCCACCCTGTACCATTCTGCCACATGTACCCCGACCAGATCCGCGTGAACGCCGTGTGTCCCACAGTGGTGCTGACAGAGATGGGCCGGGCCACCTGGTCTCCCCCTGAGGTAGCTGGGCCTATGCTGGACAGAATCCCACTCAGCAGGTTTTCAGGTACAATGTAACTTCTCAGCTCTGATTCGAGATTATGAGTTTTATACATACATATGCTGGTTTAAATACTGTTCTAATGACACCATTTTTGTAATGTATATTTTTCAAATATTGTATACACATATTTGTTTGTTTGTTTCGTGGACAGAGACCGAGGACGTGGTATACCCTGTACTGTACCTACTCAGTGACAAGGCGGCTATGATACACGGGGCCATAGTACCAGTGGATGGGGGCTTCTGGGTCATGTGATGTGCATTCCTCAATCACATTACTACATGCACTGTATCAGAGATACAGCTATTCCCATTGAGCAAGTTATCGATTATTGAATGAAAATGATTGATTGAGGTATTGTTCGATTGATGCTATACACGTATACATGGCGTCATATGTATATATGACATTGTTTATAGGTAATAAAAACTTGAATGTACAGTCATCCAATGGATCTTAGCGGTTGGAATAAGCATAGCATGATATTTGTTCTGGTGTACAATAATGTGCACATTTGTGTAATACGCCTATAATGTTCTACAGTGCAACATTTGAACAAGTCCACACAGTCATAAGTTAAACTCACACTCAGTTTTGCCTCGTGTAACTACACTACATTTTTAAAGCAACTGGGAACTATACAGACGCGAATAGCACTCGACTGATTTATCTTCCTTCAATTGGTCTTGTCTTGAATTAAAAGGATCCTATTTCCTCCGCTGTCTGATGTGGTACCTCAGCTAATTTCCTGCTCTGTGAATTAAAACATTTCACCAGTGTACTTATTTTCAGCCCAGTAACGAAAAGTAATTGATATATATGACACGACATGTGTCTCTGTGATTGTTCGATTGCGAAAACCAGACACTGTGTGGATTTAGCGTTAAATCTGATTTGAAGAGGACACTTTGGTCACCATTCAAATGAAAAAGTTTGGATGCGTAATACATCACCTTTGGAGAAAGAGCTGAAAGATTGAATGGAAGTCCCTAAATCATGGCAACTTGTGCGTTCTTAAAGTTACTCATTTGTCATCAAGACGCGTAATAGCAAACCATTTGTTGTTGATAAAAGTTTTTTTCTTTCAGTCTTAATCTACTTCACTCAGAGACTGACCCATCATGGATCCGGTGAGATTCGATCGATCAAGTTCTCTGAAGTCCGTGTTTCTTCCTCTCTGGGGAGGATGTCGGTAATGGATTGTGAAATATACCCACACTGTTTTCAGCCCAACAAAACACTCACGTACCGTTGAATCAAAACAGCATATTGCTAATTAGCCGAAAGGATTCTTTTGGCAATATGAAAGGATAGATTGTTTCTGAGCTCTGTCATGATGAAATTTTCAACCTTCATCAGATCTCTGAAATGTTACTGATTAAACATACTGGTAGCGTTTAATTTGGTAAAGTGATACTTGTTGGCTCGGAGTTAGAAACATATGTTGCAATATATATATAGTTTTGTATATAAATACTCCATTATCTCTTTTCTATCTAATACGATCTACTCATTCATTATGAAATGAATACAATCTAAATTTATACCTTTGCAAATGTAAGTGTTTATCTATCTAACGATATGCTCCTGTATGGAATCGCCCTCAGATAATTATGTGAAATTCATTACTGTTATCTCCGGCGGACCCTTTATTGGTGTTACAGGTGTCATAATGTCACACAGCTGCAGCGGCTGTTGCACACGAGAACATAATCATTAGAATATCATATCTGTTATAAGGCCCCTGCTTTCTGTTGCCAGCATCTGGTTCCTGCAGCAGTACTAGTTGGTCTTCAGCTGCTACATGAAAGTCATGTAAGTGCGGACGTTTCTTGAATGAATTGTTACACATTAATTTTACACACTTATTGTTTTCTGGTTTTGTTGGACAACGTCCAAATCAGGATGTTCCAATGTGATGAAATGAAGTTAGAAAAAAAAATTGATGCGTGTGTGTGGCTAGTTACATAGTAATTGATGTGAATGTACAGTGAATGTACAACATGCGTCCTTTCCTGACAGCCTGGGGAAGTTCCTGAATGGCGAGGTAAATTTCCAGTGATGGATGAGGGGATGGTGGGATTGTTAAGCTTTACTATAAAAATGACACTGATCTCGTTTATAGACACCAGTGAATATCAAACTATTTTCACATCACGGAATATGTGGTCTGAGACTGTGGTTCACAAGTTCTGATACTGTACCTCACACTCCTCAGCAGTGTTAGCAGTTAATAACATCCAAACAGTTCACATTTAGTTCGTCATTCTGACAATTGTCACCATCCAGGTACACAGGAACTAAATTATGAGGAAGTAGAAGGAATGACAAACATCTATCGCTTGCCCTGAAGGGGCAGGATCTGATTGAAGAATGGGAAATTGACAGCATGACTTGTGGAGTATTGAAATGTTTGAGATTGAGTTCTTGACATGATATTTTCTACTTTCTGGAATATTGTATGTTGAGGTTGATTGTTCATGACATCTTCACTCAGAGACAGGGGTGACAGCAGACAAACCAATACATGTAAATACCAATTTGTCGAGGGAATGAAGTAAGTAGAGCTGATTACTGTGCCAGAACCATGCGGCCTCATCAGCTGAACAAACAGATTACCGCTGTCCTGGGGTCAAACTGGTACCATGGATACCAGAGACAGGGTGAGCGGCTCATCAATCATTGTCCGGGAGCGATGGAGTGACATACATTGGATAATGCTCTGTGTGGTGGCCTGGCCATCAGTGGAAGGCCTATCATGGTGCAAATTGCCACTGTATTCATCCATTGAAACCCAAGACTATATACAGTGGACTTAATCAAAGGAAATTTGATACGTTGACAATGAATCCAAAGTGGCAAAAAGTTAATGCGCTTGATTGAAACGAAATCCATGGCAATTAGGAAATGTATGTCATCCTTCAAAATGCAATACACATTGTAAGAATTGAGAGAAACGCACACTTTTATTTTGAACCAATATTCTTCGCCCATTGCCATCTAGCTGAATAGGACACATGAAACGGAACAGATGGGTAGACTCAATAGTCCATCAAGCACGGAGTCATTTGGTTTGATCAATTTTCGCTTAAGAATTCAGAAATATCGCCTTTAGATATTGTTTGCTCGCTCCCAACAAGGCTTGCTGCATGGTTTGCATTCCACGAGCTATCCTAGACAGCTGACGCAATCTTGAGACAGTGATTGCGAACTGCGTCTGTCTTCACACTGTCACATGATATCTGTTCATGTGTATAAAAAAGTGCGCACTTGTGTGATATGCCTATAATGTTGTACAGAGCAATTTTTGAATGTGACTTCGGAAGTCCACACAGTCACAAAGCTAAACTCGCACTCATTTTTTGCCTCGTGTAACTACACTATATTTTCAATGCAACTGGGAACTATACAGACGCGAATATCACTCGCATGATTTATCTGCCCTCAATTGGCCGTGTCTTGAAATCAATGGATCCTATTTCCCCCGCTGTCTGATGTGGTACTTCAGCTGATTTCCTACTCTGTAAATTTAAACGCTTCACCCGTGTGTTCATTTTCAGCCTAGTAGTGAAAAATAATTGATATATGACACGACATGTGTCTCTGTGATTGTTCGATTGTGGAAACCAGACACTGTGTGGATTTGGCGTTAGATCTGAATTGAGGAGGACACTTTGGTCACCATTCAAATTAAAAAGTTTGGATGCGCATTACATCACCTATGGAAAAAGACGAAATGGAGGTCCCTAAATCAAGGCAACTTGTGCGTTCTCAAAGTTTCTCATTTGTCATCAAGACGCGTAATAGCAAACCATTTGTTGTTGATAAAAGTTTTTTTCTTTCGGTCTTAATCTACTTCACTCAGAGACTGACCCATCATGGATCCAGTGAGATTCGATCGATCAGGTTCTCTGAAGTCCGTGTTTCTTCCTCTCTGGGGAGGATGTCGATAATGGATTGTGAAATATACCCTCACTGTTTTTGGCCCAACAAAACACTCACGTATCGTTAAATCAAAACAGCATATTGCTAATTAGCCGAAAATAATGTTTTGGCAATATGAAAATATACATTGTTTCTGAGGTCTGTTATGATGAAATTTCAACCTTCACCAGATCTCTGAAATGTTACTGATTAAATATACTAGTAGCGTTTAATTTGGTAAAGTGATACTTGTTGGCTCGGAGTTTGAAACATATATTCCAAAATATATACTAATACATACTCCATTATGTCTTTTCTATCTAATATGATCTACGCATGAATACAATCTAAATTTATACCTTTGCAAATGTAAGTGTTTATCTATCCAACGATATGCTCGTGTGTGGAATCGCCCTCAGATAATCATGTGAAATTCATTACTGTTATCTCCGGCGGACCCTTTATTGGTGTTACAGGTGTCATAATGCCACACATTTACAGCGACTGTTGCACACGAGAACATAATTAGACACCATCCACCTATATACCATAGAAATTGGCATGGGAAGGTCATTAGAATGTCATATCTATTATATGGCCCCTGCTTTCTGTTGTCAGCATCTGGTTCCTGCAGCAGTACTAGTTGGTCTTCAGCTGTTAAATGGATGTCATGTAAGCGCGGACGTTTCTCGAATGAATTCTTACACATTTAATTTTACACACTTACTGCTTTCTGTTTTCGTTGGACAACGTCCAAATCAGGATGTTCAAATACATACATGTACAGGTTACAGGTATATTCAAATTTCCCACATTGAATGCGATAAGTATTGTTATACCATGGATACTAGTGTTTTCTTCCAATGTGATGAAATCAAGTTAGAAAAAAATTGATGCGTGTATGTGGCTAGTTACATAATAATTGATGTAAATGTACAGTGGATGTACAAGATGCGTCCTTTCCTGACAGCCTGGGGGAGTTCCTGAATGGAGAGGTCAATTTCCAATGATGGATGAGGGGACGGTGGGATTGTTAAGCTTTACTATAAAAATGGCACTGATCCCGTTTATGGACACCAGTGAATATCAAATGCTTTTCACATCCCGGAAACTGTGGTCTGAGTCTGTGGTTCACAAGTTCTGATACTTCACGCTTCATCAGTTTTAGCAGTTAATAACATCCAAAGAACAGTTTACATTCAGTTCAATGGTCATTGTGACAATAGTTGCCATACACGCACACAAGAACCATATTATAAGGAGTTAGAAAGGATCGCTTGCCTTGAAGGGACAGATTCTGGTCGAAGAATGGAAAATTGACAGCATGTGGAGTATTAAAATGTTTGAGATCGACATCTAGACAATTGCTTGATATTTTCTGGAACATGTCATGTTGAGGTTGATTGTTCATGGCATCTTCAATCACTCAGAAACAGGCGACAGCAGATTAACCAATACATGCAAATACCAATTTGCGACGGGAATGAACTAAGTAGTGCTGATTACTGTGCCAGAACCATGCGGCCTCATCAGCTGAACAAACAGATTGCCGCTCTCCTGGGGTCAAACTGGTACCATGGATACCAGAGACAGGGTGATCGGCTCATCAATCATTGTCCGGGAGCGATGGAGTGACATACATTGGATAATGTTCTTGGTGGTGGCCCGGCCATCAGTGGAAGGCCTATCATGATGTGAATCGCCAATGTATTCATACCCTGAAACCCAGGACTTTTTCAAACTACATTTGATACGTTGCCAATGAATCCAAG
This sequence comes from Terebella lapidaria, assembly GCA_949152475.1. Lineage (NCBI taxonomy): Eukaryota > Metazoa > Annelida > Polychaeta > Terebellida > Terebellidae > Terebella > Terebella lapidaria. The sequence continues at coordinate 80,511,656 of OX424555.1, forward strand.
ATGGCAAAAGTAATTGCACTTGATTGCTGTGATCAGAAACGAAGATTTTTATTCTGAACAAATATTCTTTGACTATCGCCATCTAGCTGAACAGGACAAATGACACAGAACAGAGGGGAATATCCAATAGTCCATCAAGCACAGAGGCATTTGGTTTGAACAATTTTCGCTTAAGAATTCAAAATTATCGCCTGTAGATACTGTTTGCTCGCTCCCAACAAGGTTTGCTGCGTGGTTTGCCTTCCAGGAGTTATCACAGACGTGATCTTGGGACAGTGATTGCCAACTGTGTCTGTCATCACGCTGTCGGCCTCTTCCTTCGTCGGGCAAAGGAAGTTTTCACAGGAGCCTGAGGCAACTAGTACATGTATGAGTACAATGAGTGTTTAGATGCTTAAGGAAATAGTTTTGTTCTTGTGGATGCATTGTTGCCAAACGTGATTGGGCCTATAAATTAAAACAAAAAATCTGGGTGAAAATGGGTATTGTGTAGTATATTTTCATTTATGAAAACAATGTCGAAATACATATCTTACGAAATGTACAAGAGTTCATTGATTGATGATTCATCGATAAATATACACAACATGAGTACAAAACAGGAAGAGAATTGTATTTACTGTGGTAATAGAGGGCATGGGCTGTCACTGCGTACATTTTTCCAAAACAAATGAGATTGGTGACATAAACGGATTATTGGTCCACGTGTAGCCTATTCACAAATGACCAGCATGCATGATTTGGTGCCTGTGTTCATATTAGATACCCTCAGATCCGCCGATCTGCACACAATATACCGAATACTTCCTCCATCTGCATGTCTTTATTTGAATGTTTTCAGTAGGGGTCCTGGAGCTGAGGGGCGGATTTGTGTATCCAGTACACGTCCCCCACCCTCCAGATCCGCCTGTCTGTGGCTCCCAGAACAAACCCCGTGTGCACCTCGTGTGCTACGTATCCTAGTGACGTCATCAGTGCCACAGTCTGTGCCAGCGCCCGACTCGGACAGGGAGTCCGGCGTTTATGGCGTTCCTTGTACATTTTGCCCCACTCCATGAAGACGTAAGGGACATAGTGTGAGGTAAACAGTCTCTGAGCGCCAGCCACGGCTCGACACTCGAAACCTTCTGTAGGGAGACAGACAGACAAGGCGATTAGTATTAACATTTATTATTGCTTAATAGTTGGTGCTAGTGAAGAGTGCTAAGATACTCAAGTACATTGTATCTCACTAAAAGATTGTCAATAGCATTTTTCGTCACATGTTGAGTGTCTTTTGTTCACAGTGTATCTGGTTATATACGCCAATGAAAGAATGGACATTTTGTTCTAGACTAATCGTGTAGCTTCATTCAGTCTAACAAGTATATCACACGTATGCTTTTAAACATCTATTTAATGACATAATTATACATGTAGGTCTTCCAGTGCCAATATTACAATTTGAAAAATGAACTTATAACCCAAACCTGACATTTTAACGATATTAATGGGACCTACCAATATCTATTTTTACGACGACTGTACGGTCTACAAAAGGTGTTAAATCGTCCATGAGAACAGTTTGCATGACGGCTTGTGATTGCCGCCCTGAGAGCCTGGCACCTGACGACAGAGGCACTATCCATAGCCCGCCCTGGTTGTCACGGTTACGTGTCAGGGTCACGTTCTGTCGATGACTGGACACAGCGGTATGTGTCAGTGTGATGAGCCTGCTAAGTTTCACATGCCCGTGGACAGCCAGTTTTATTTGGCTAAGGTTATCAACTGACGGCTCCACGGCTAGAACTTTATGTCCCATGGTGGCCGCCAGCAAACTATAGTATCCTATGTTAGCTCCCACGTCCAACACCGTGGCGTCACTAAAAGCGAACAGCGCCTTCTGGAAGACGGCCGTCTGCCGAGGTTCCCACACCCCGTCTGCCAGCAAGGCCGCCGATATATACTTGTCTCTCTCCCGAGGGTACACACATATCGTGAAGTTGGGATCCGTCGAGGTCACGAGGCATTCTGTCGAGACATTTCTCCAGGATCCTCCCTGTGCCCCAGTGACGTTCTGTAAGCTGATGTGGACGTTGCCATGTCCACCCGGGAAGGAGCCACCCCACAGGGTCCAGGGCCCAGACTTTGTCTCCCCCACACCATCACAGTCGTCCTGACACTGATTCTGTCGCAGTATCCATAGCAACACAAACATCATATTGTACAGCGGCAGGGCAATCACAGCTGTAAACACAGACCTAAAAATGTCATTGTATATGTATACGAAATATATTGAATCTATACTAATAGCCTAGCAGCCTAACTGGCTAGACATGTAAACTAAGGATATACATATACAATATTTCAATACATATGAAGTAAATAATGCCTTCTGGGAAATGGGAAAATGAAACTAATTAAGTACATGTATATTATGAGAACATTTATTTCAAGTAAACATTGATTGATTGAAGAAAAACAAGAACAACAAAAAGTGAATAAAAACTTACCAGTCTTGCAAATAACATGTACAATTGAACACTTGAACGTGTATCCCGTACGAATTACCATCTTCCTGTTCTTTTATAAAGAATCATCTCTCATGTATCCATGTACAGTGTAAGTAGGTGCTTGTTGGTTAATCCATCCAGATAGAACGAAGGTTAATTTTCACACATTATATGATATGGAAATTTCAACAAAGTGAAAAGAAGTGGATTTGAAGTTGAGCATATTGACGTGCAGTAGATCCGGAAACACCACTTCTAGATTTGTTCCTGAACTGGAAAATGTCTCCACTGCAATCGCGTAATGGAAATCAATCTTGCGGCATTGGAGCATTGCTGGACGAAGATTTGAGACTATGGCTGATGGAGCGAGATGCATGGACGCCCCACTGACAGTGGGCCCTGGGGAAAGTTCAGGCCCGCCAGGCCGCATCACCCGGCGAGGGCACACAGTGAGAAAGGGAAGCCTGGCAGGTGCGCGGGATACTGCACGGGAGCTGCAAGGGTGTGAGCACGGGTCTGGTCGGTCAGTCTGCTGTCATAACAACAGCGTGCTCTCCACGTGTCCACCTGCTAACATGGCAAAAAAACCCGGGTAAAACGCACCCATGTGTAATGTTTTACAAGATGTTTTGTTGCCTGAATCAAATCAATATCTGCCAAATATTGTGTTTGCTTGGCTTCTGAGATCAACATGCACAGACGTTTTAGATATTTGATAGACCAAATTAAATTCAATAGCCAATATTCTCTGGAATTCTGACAATACACAACATTTCAGACACAATTATATTCCGACACTTGAAAGCAAAAATCGCATGTTTGTACGTTGTATGAGTTTGAGATCCTTCATAATAGGGATACTATGTTTCATGTCTGCAATAATATCGATCACCAGACCTCGCCATTGTCATGCATTAAAATACAAAGCCGAGATATTTTGTATGTATGCACACCACAAATTCACTGTTGTGTCTCGTCTTTATGATGATTGGGGACCATATAACCACGCATTTATGACATGTGGCTTGATATATAGGAACAACTGAAACTCCTTCCATCTAGATTATCTGCCTATGCTTTGAATTATCTTCTGTCCTCCAATTTCAGGAAAGGAGAAGACTATTTTTTAGGTTCTTTTTTTTGAAAATACAGTTGAATACAGTGGCACTATAGCCGCCAAATACTCTGTTCAGTTATAGTGCCAGGAACACGCTGTCTGCTCTAGAGTGCTCGGTTTGTATAGGTATGGGCCTTTAATGATCGGACAACATATCCCTGGCCGAGATAGATTGATCGAATCTGATGATAGTGGAATCGAAGGTCAGAAAAACACCTCACAAGTTGACGATCTCTGCAGCAGGGCGTACAGATTGGAGTCAGATGGAATCCCGCGTGCTTATTGATCAAACAAGATTGTGCAAACATTAGGACTTTTATTTATACACACGTGGATCACAAATATATCGGTGCTTTCCAATGGAATTGTGATGTAGGCTCATGCTGCCAATGCACGGAAATAATTGGTATTCTTAGGATCAGAGTGTTGTTTAAAAAGCTATCCAACGAAAGAATTATATACTTGTACAATGAGATAACGAAACTTTACAACATCCCGTCTAGGGAAATCCCATTATCAACGCAAGAAAAATGTTATTAAGTAATGATTATTCTGGAATTTTAGAAGTAACATTACGAAAATAAGTAATTAAATTCACTCGCAGCACAAATATTCATGTCGTGACACAAATAATCATATCATTTAGGAGCCACCGTAGTAACGCTACATGTGGCATTTACACGTATTTTTTTTTAAAGAATCTGCATGCAACTAGACTGCTTGTAACTTAGGGCAGCCCGCGGGTACGCCTCACAATGCTAGACTGCTAGTAAGTATATTTTTAAATTGGTCACGTGCGGTTGCTCCCAAATGACATCATTATTCTCGCATTTTGGAAGTAACATTACGAGATTAAATAAATAAATTGACTCGCAGTACAAATATTCCTGTCGTGACAGGAATATTCATGTCGTGACAGAAATCATTTATGCTGCGACACAGTCACATGTACATTGTATACATGCCTTGACATAAATATTTCTGTCGCAACACAAATATTCCCACTTCGGCAGTGATAGTGACATAAATTTTTATGTTACGACACAAATATTTAAGTTCCGAGACAAATATCTCTGCTGCGACAGGACCATTTTGGACGAGTTTTACATTCGTTTGTACGATGGCTCGCTTTATAATATTTCTGCCATGGCACAAATATTTGTGCTGCGACAATAATACTCGGGAATTTCAATTTGAGTTGTTTTGAGTCTCTGCCACATTTGTACGGTGATTTGTATCAGCCACATTTAAAAAAGATAAATCTGGATGCTATGGCCCAAACCCCATGAATTAAAATATCCATTGACAAAAATTGGTTGACATAATATGACAATTTGATCTGGAATTCATGATAAATATTTAAATTCCAATTTGCTTGCCAATCTCGAATTAAAGGGCCTAACCACCATGTTACTGTCTTATAGTTGCCATGGCGACCGGATACACTTGATATACTATTAGATGGTATGATTAGAAAATATTGTTTAACCAAACGGGGATTATACAGTTGTGTTGTCTCAAGGGTCCTGAATATTCTCCGAGGCTTGCGAGGGCAATATTCCAGACCCGAATATGCATTCCCTATCTTTATTCGACTGGCGGGGCGCATGACTCACGTCATTCGGGGAATATTCATTTTTGTTTGGAGGGGAATATTATATTCCCTGTGAAAGGTATAATTTATTTAATAGCATTGTAAGAGGCGACTATCTACTCAATGAACAAAAATTACTATTATTATGCTTCAGTTGAAATTACTTATACAAGTAAAACTGGAATACGGCTTTCAACGTAGGTGGGTAAACAAACCCTTGCATGACGCCCTGAATGCTCATTATGATAATTAGCTAATGAGCTTTTTCCAGTACATCACCAAAAGCATTTGACACTAAGCTGATATCTCGAGAACGAATAAATATGTACGGGTAGTTCTGTAAAAACCAGTTCATTAGCGTTTTTGCTGAAAAAAAAGAAGAAAACACATGCTAATTCATTTTGGCTTGATTTAAGTTTAACATTGTTTCCCATAATGTTCTGGAATTAACTTGATTTGAAAAATGAGATTAGGTTGTAATATACAATGGAAACCAATTGGGATTTTTTTTGACAAATGTGACTACCCACCCATAGTAATTGATGGCCTACGATACACCTCAAATTAAAAATTCCAAGTATTATTGTCACAGCACAGATATTTGTGTCGCAACAGAGAATATTCATGTCATCACATAATATTTACATAGGCCTATATATATTGTATGTCGCGACACAAATATTTGAGTCGCAGCATAAAATCAATGTTTGTGTCATGACTAAAATTATTTCTGTTGCGACACAAATATTTGTGCTGTATGTGAATTTAATTATTGGTCTTCGAAAAGCTAATACCAAAATACGAGAATAACCAGGTCATTTAGGAGCCAAGGTACTACAGTCATGAAACAGATAAATTCATAGTCCTGTCTTGTACATTGGAATTTCTCTTGGTACTTGGCCAATACAACTGAGCCCTATGGAGACGATCAGTATCAATGGACATTTGAAACCAACTTAATTAAACCAATCAGTGGTTTTAATCTTGGAAATTAAAGCACATTGTGGGCCGAGTAAAATAATTTAACGTATGTTGTCTCGATTCAGAATCAAATGTGTTACCTCATATTTAAGTTCTATAATTCAAATAGGGTAAAATCACGCCAGTCCTCGCTCGTTTTTTTTTTTTTTAGCGAAACCATCTGGTTTGGACAGAAACCCGGCATGGGCGAGGCTGGGGTAAAATCAGAAAGCAATGCATTGAATAAAAACTAAGTGTTCAGAATTAACACTTAGAAAGAAAACTTGACAAAAAACGGATCTACAGGCCTAAGTTGATGTCCTTGATGTATTGTTGAAATTGCGGACTAAAATTGCATATATTTGTGGTGTTGTGAATATATTTTGATACCTGTGTGATCCTTCTCCTTTTTGGGGTAAAATTTCCAGCGGACATGAATTTACTGTTACATTATGACAACTTTATGTTATCGGGATTTGAGTTACATTACCCGGGTCATGTGACAGATGGATCATGTGATAGATGGACCAAAACCGAGAAAACAAGAAAAAGAAATGTGAGGAAATAACCAGGAGACCAGAAAGAAATAAGGACTGTCAGCTCAAGGAAAATACCTGAGTATGTTACCTTCAATGGACAATTTTTCTTACCGTGGTAAATTTGTATGAATCTACTTAGATCTAGGCCTACTAGATCTAGTTAGGCTACACAATTTAGGGCTTCCAACAAGTACTCGGTTAAGGGTTAACCAGTTACGGTTCGGTTACAGGGTGTAACCGGTTACAGATTTTGTGACCGGTTAATCGTGAACGTATTCTCAATTCATAAACACTTCACTTCAATCAAATTTCCGCTTAAACGCGCAGAATTGAAGTGATTTATCACTATCCAAATATCACGTGAAAATAACTTTTGATGTAAGTTTTAGGTGCTGACCAGTTTTTTACATGGACATTTGAAAAAATGCGAACTGCGAAAAAAAATGGTGTTACTTTGGACAATTTCTGTTACAAGCTAACAAGTAACTGGTCACGAAAATTTGTACTCATTGAAGCCCTACTATACTCGGATTTTTTAACTCGTTTACACGGTTTTTCGCTAATATTTTTGTGATGCTAAACGCTATCGTTCTATAACTTGTCATACTTCACCTTGGAGTCAAACGGCAATTCTCTATCAAATTTCAGACAGCTATCGCGAAAATTGAAAAAGTTGGCAATCTACCCCAATGTTAAATTTAGCCCTATTATTCAATTTCTGGGCCCGCACACAATTTTTGCATTTGCTCGGTTTTGTAGCGGAGCAATGTTTCAAAATTAACATGTTTGTGTAGAGTACACCCCAGTGTATCTTCTGGTTCAATGTTACAAGAATATTTCGAATCCTGATGGATGTAAACAGGACCAATTCCTCGAATATGCTCAGATTCTCGAGATCCCGTTTTGGGCTGAAATTTAACATTGAGGTAGATTGCCAACTTTTTAAATTTTCGCGATAGCTGTCTGAAATTTGGTAGAAAATTGCCGTTTGACTCCCACGTGAAGTATGCCAAGTTATAGAACGATAGCATTTAGCATCACAAAAATATTAGCGAAAAACAGTGTAAACGAGTTAGAAAAATCCGAGTATACACAGCATGGCATGTAACTAACATACATTATCACATGTGCATGGTAACCAATCTGCTAACTGCCACAATTGCTTGCACGATAACGATTGGGTGCAGAAAAGTCTTATTATAAGCAGAGGTTGTTGATTTTCTAGTGGTCCCACGATTGATGACAAAATTCAATTTTGTCCAGCAAAATCGATGTAGCAATTCTCAATTTTTTTTATACAAAACCAATTGTGTGTTGGCAAAAATATAAATTTTGTCCAACAAAACCGAAGTTGATTTACCAATTCTCAATTTTGTGATACAAAATCATTTGTGTGATTACAAAACTGATTTTGTAATTATTAGTTTCAATTTTGAGGGGACAAAATCCATTTTTGTGACAAAAACACCTACTTTACACTTGGCGCCCCGTAGTAGGTGTTTGTCATGGAACATCTACAAAATCATGAAAATCATTTGTAGCCAAATTTACATGGTTTAGGGATGTAGTGGAATTGAGATGGATATCTCATACATCAATTTGTCTGTGTATTACCAGATTACGTACACGTACATGTGCATTGTAACATATGCGTGATTATGTGGTGCAGGTTCATACATGTGCATGATATACATGTACGATGTACGATATATTTTCAACTTATTCAGGCCTGCATTTGTAGCCAGCAGTTACACACGGAAGTCAGTCTACAGGAGACAACATGGCTGCTGACTCGTTAACGGATGGAGGAGCGAGTTACTCTGCACCAGTGAGTACATGTAGAGTTTACCTTGGCTTGTATCCATTGTAAACATGTACTTGCATGTAGTTCACTCCATTGAGTTCACTTGATACTACATATACGCGACATAAGTATATTTATAATAAATTTAAAGTATGAATTACATGCACACATACACTTCCAGTGTGTGTCTTCGTCACAGGATAAAACTATGTTCGCTCAATTCATTTTATGATCATGATGTCAATAATTCAAGTTCCATATAACTTGGTCGAGTCAAACATACACATATACATGTACTAAATGGTGCATCGTGACCCATATGAATACATGTAGGTATTAGCCATGACTTTTAATGATTTACAGATTGGATTGGTGTATGTATTCAACCTGATTGTTGGCACCGGAGCGCTTGCGATGCCAAAAGCATTTGGTAATGCAGGATGGGGCGCTGGGTTGGTGCTAATTATAGCACTCGCATTTGTCAGGTGAGGAGTAATGGCAAAGATTCAAACAAGACGAAGTACAAGTATACAAGAGGATTCAGGATGTGTAAATTTTTTTTCACATGTTTTTTGTACAAATACTTGTGTACATTGTATAACTTCTTTTTGTTGTAGTTATTTGACTGCCACATTCATCATTGAGTCGATGGCTACTGCTAATGCCATGAGGCGGCTGAACAAGGATGATAGCATTCCTGCAGTGAGTACCGGGTACAAGTATTTGTCAGACAAATGACAGCAGTTTGAGGGATTACATGTACATGCCGTTACATGTGATATAACTTCACAAATTTGATATACCAGACTGGGTTTTAGGGTTATTCAGCAAATATTGATATATCACATACATGTAAACTGAAATGTCCTGAGGATTACCAGACAGTCGCTGGTGTGATTGAGTGTTGATGACGTAGCCTCCCTGTGTTTGCCAGGTGTCTGACCAGGCTGATGCAGACAGCGGTCAGTATTCCTCCCCCACCGACGCTACAGCCGACAGTGTTAACAGCGTGGATGAGACGACTCATCTCCTCGGCAACCCGGATCACATTGTCCGCGGTGGGTGTGATGGTTCTTTGTAACACTCTCAGTTTGTGGTCTGTTGCAATGTAGTTTAATATTAAATATACATGTACCCAGTCAAAGGTATTGATGTTGTGTTGAATACTAGAATACAGGCCTAGTAATAATGATTTGCCATTATGTATTTATATACATTTCAGGAGCTGGTTCCAGTTCAAGCTCCACGAAAGACCTTGGACTTTTTGCCATGAGTGAAAGAATTGAGCTGGTTTGTTGAGTTTGAACTAACTTCATTAACTGGATTTGAATGATTCAAATAACAAGCAGATCTAGTGAATATTTTCTGTTCCTTGATAACAATGATGTTGAGTTGTCTTCATTTGCTCCACTCATATTTGTGTTGCACATCCTCGTATGAAAAATATTTCATTTTTTCAAACTGCAGGGCCAGATGGCTACAATGTTTTTCAGCAAAAGTAAGTGAATGATTCCTCAATATCAACATTTGAAATATTCAAAGTAATGTGCACAGTCTGAATGAGTTTGATGTTGTATTCACAATTCCAAATGTATTGTTTAGGTGGGTAGAGGGGAGGGGGGATTTGCCCTACCGTACATGTCGACCTACTTTATAAGAGAGAAAAGGAAGAAATTGCTGAAGTGTACAAACATTTTTTTTTATCCTGTACATGTACACGTACGTATATATTATGATGCAAATTTCTGTTTCAGCTGGTAGGATTGTGTTCTACATCGCCCTGCTGGTCTATCTGTATGGAGATCTAGCGATCTATGCCGCGGCTGTGCCAGTGTCCCTCAGGGATGTTATATGGTCAGTAGCTATACTTTCTTGTATGTATGTACTGTATCTTACATACAGTGGCAGTGGGCAATGTATAATTGTATAGTCATCATTGACACTGATGTGTACATGAATTATACTTTATGTTGCATTTTATGTGTGTAAGTTCTTTGTCTCAGAATGTGTTTCACTTTCACATTCAGAACATACATGCACATTGTCACTGGTATCCACAGGAATTTTTCCAATTGCGTGGACTTGTACTGTATATTCCTATATATTCACAGCACATACAGATTACCGAATGACACCAATAGGACTCTAGAGAATTCAGACAGGTGTTGGGAAGGCGTTCAACATATCAACAGAGAAAATGCCTACAGGATAATGCTGGTATTTAGTGTTTCGTTCCTTGTTTATAAATTTATAGAGAAGACACTAAGCAGTAATTTTGTTACACCTACACGCATTCTATCAGATATATTGTGAGTAGCCGCGATATCAGATGTGCCATTTTATTTGTATTACAATGTATTGTGTCTTTCTACCAATTGTAGTGAAGAATGTCCGCAAGGATAATTGTAAGGTGTTGATAAAATCTTTGTCTTTCAGGCGACATTCACTTTGCTTCTCGGACCATTCGTTTTCTTCAACGTGCAAAAAACGAAGTACCTGCAGATGTTCACCACGGCTATGCGGTGGCTGGGTGAGACATGATCTATTACGTGTACATGTGTTACCTCACTCTGTGTTGTTACATGTCAATGGTATATTACTCTCCATGACTCACCCATTTCCAGTGTTATCATGTATCTAGAATAAAATAAGATGCATGAATAAGTAAATATCAGTATGGGGTTGTAATTTCCGATTTTATGTGTACCGGTACATATACAATTTGAAGTGTAATGTAATTGATCCAATTTTCTGATGTTATATGCATTTAGAGAGTAATTTGTAATTTGTCACTGGTAAATAAATATTAGGGAAGGCGAAGATTTTATCTGATAATACTGTAATAAGCTTCACTGTGCACACATACATTTAGATGAACAGGATTCTAGGAAATGTTTTGAGTGTAATTAATGTAAGTAATATAATTAATGTACATGTAATTGACTGATGGCATGTTTCAGCCTTCTCGCTGATGCTCGTGCTGGCCGTGAAGTTTCTGGCGGAGGGGAAGGGTCAAGGTGACGCCAAAGTTATCAACCTGGCTGGGATCCCGACACTGTTTGGGACGTGTGTGTACTCGTTTATGTGTCACCACTCACTGCCTTCACTTGTTACACCCATCAGGAACAAGAACAAGATCCACACTCTCTTCGGTCTGGACTACGGTCTGATCCTGGTGTTCTACTGCATCCTTGCTTTCACCGGGATCTTCACTTTCCCTACAAACTGCCTCAATGGCTTGTACACGCTCAACTTCCAGCCAAACACCCATTGTAAGGGCATGCCCCCAGTTACCACGGTAACCTTCATCAACTACTACCTGGCACTGTTCCCTGTTTTCACGCTGAGCACAAACTTCCCGATCATTGGCATCACGCTGCGTAACAACCTCAAGTCGCTGTTTCACCGCCCAGGCCGCACCTATCGCTGGTCTGTGGACCGCCTCGTCTTCCCCCTTGCCACCCTGTTACCGCCCATTGCTCTAGCTTTCATCACGGACAACATCCAGTTCCTTGTTGGGATCACCGGGTCGTTCGGCGGCTCTGGAATCCAGTACTTTGTCCCAGCCAGCTTGGTTCTGTTGTCACGGCGATGGCTGAGGGACAAAGATATCAGTGTCACTGACAACAAGCACCTGTCACCCTTCAGACACAAGGCCTGGGTGGTGTTTGTCTTTGTCTGGGCCGTGATATGTCTCGTCTTCGTCACTGCCAACCATCTAAGAAACTGGATACATGGCAAAATGTAGGCAATATATAGGTGTATGTATATGTAACTGTAGGTCTTGTGTGTTCACTGTTGCATGTGTGTGCATAAACTTTGTATGCCTAATATAGATATTCCTTGTTGACATACCCGCAAATGTATGATTTAACTTCCGAATTACTGCAGGTTTAAATGTGCGTATATATACATTTAAATGTATACATGTAGGACACATTTGCTATAAATTTCATGTTCTATCAAATATTGTGGTTAGCTACATGTTATTTCATGCATGCTGTGTGTATGGTAAATATTTACCATAAGTGTGTGCATGTGTGCAGTCACTTTATCAGGTCTCAAATTACATGTACATAATTGCCTTGCACATGTGAGTGTGTGTACAATGTAATTAGGTTTATCATGACTACTGATTTAGTAATTGGATAACATGTAGAGTCATGTACTGTGCAGTTCTTTGACATTTATGCATTATTTGCCATATTATTAGTTAGATACTCAGGTAGTTATGCATGTATTATTTCTTCCTACATGTACATGCAAAATAAATGCCAAATTTAGATACATGTACATGTATATAATCAGAATCCATATTGTGTGAGCATTTGCATGTATGGGTATATTTTTGCACAGGCCTTTATATTGAATTGTTAATGATATCATTGATTATGTATTTTGATTATCTGTGATGATTGATAGGTGAAACATGTATATTCCAATTGCAAATACATTTTTTTCATGAAATAAAAACATATGTGTCATCAGTGTCATCATATTCTGGCAATTTGTTCAGACTTTTTTGGTAAATACATTTAAAAATCAATACCAAGCTCTGTCTTCAAGAGTTTTGTATCCAATGGCCAACTAATACATTTTGAGATCGGTATGGCATTGAATTCATACCGCATGTCTCCTCCTATTATACCATAATACATACCTTAAAGAAAGCCCTTCTTCCAAGCATTTAGTGTCCATAGGCTAATTCATAACTTTACATGGACATGAAATTATCTGAGGCGAAGTTCAATGTCATCAACCATAGACCTAGGTCTTTGCATCAACATACATGTAATCTTCCTATATGATATGAAGGCTACATGATTTTCAGATTAACGAACCATACCTATTGTCATGCCATTGCGTCCGTCCATCCACATTTTTGGTAAACCGAACCTTTGCTCTAACCTTTTAGCAACCGTTGCTCCTGTTTGTAACCGTTGCATCCGTCCACACTTTTATTTTTAAAGTTTATGGTCAAATCTTTCTGAAATTTTGCACAAAAATGACTATAAATATTCCCAGGAAATTTTTTTTTTTCTCGTTTTTTGATGCCAAATATTGAACTTTGACGGCCATTTTCTCGAAAAAAATGGTCTGAAAATTTTGAAATTTTCATTTCAAAAGTTTCCCCTCATGTACCTTTGTGACGTGTACAAGTTTAGTTTTTGATGAGTCAGTAAAAAGATTCTCTTGTTCCAAATCCCTTTGCTATTGGTTTTGGACCTTTTTGAGACAGAAAGAAAAAAGTTTACCCTTTGGAAAGAAAATTTGGACTTCAGAAATATTTGCCACTTGTTTCCTTCATAGTAGGAGCTGCACCACTGTACTCTTGAAGATAGGGATTAGATACATGTATTGGCACTTTCAAATAGGAAGTCATATATGGCGATTTGTGTGATGACCTTCAATTTGACCTCCGATCACATTGGAAGTTCAAAATATTTTGGCTGGAAAATGTCCAAATTTGGACTTTGGAGGCCATTTTCTTAAGTTTTCTGAACTTTTTATGTCCCCCGGAGGGAAGACATATAGTTTTTGTGCGGTTTTTCCATGCACCATTCGCCGTGAGACGTGCGCTGTGCCCTAAGGTAGGTTGCTATTGAATTTCAGCCACATCTGAAAAACAAGATGGCCGCAACAACAACAAAAAACAACATTTTTTTTCGTGAAAAACATTCTGAAACCGGGAGACACCCGTGCGGTCGTGACCGACTGCCTCTCCCGACCGCCCTCTAGCTTAGCAATTTTGGCTTGATCTTGAACTTGATCTCAGACATCAGGCTAAACCACAAAGTCTCACCTGACCTGAACTTTGTAAAATGGCCTCTACAAACAAAATGCTTGTACACATAGTTTAAATGTTTGTATTATAGTATGGGTATAGGAGGTCATATATGGCACTTCTAATGGTGACCCTTTTAAAATTGACCCCAGATGACTTGGTAAGTCTCAAATTCATGTCTGTTTGGAAATGTGTGCCTTTTCATGATCACCCTGAAAAGACAAAACAACTCTGTTGTTGAAAAATGGCCAATACGGGACATGTTAACATCGGTAACCCATCTTAGACCTTAGGGTGATTTTCATCTTTAGAGTTTACGGGCGAATCTTTCTTAAATTTTGCACAAGAGGAAAGCATTCCAAAAGGGAATTCTATTTTTCAAAAACTGTCTACACATTAACTCTTTTGAGATTTTTGTTTCAAAATATTCCCCTCATGTACCTTTATGACGTGTTTTGTTGCTCTTGAATCACTGGTCTGCGTGTGACAGCCATTTAGAATTTTTGACAATAGGTAGAGTTTTTTTTGGTCCCAAATTGCGTCATTATCCATTTTGGACAATTTCTAGGCGAAATAAAACAACTCATCATTCGAATTCACGCCAGTTTGATGTTTTGAAGGATCGCAAAAAAATTGTTTGACCCCAATCGCATTAATACTAAGTTTTATCCATTTTGGGCCGTTTCTAGGCAAAAAAAAAATCACTCTCCGAAAAATTTTTGGACTTCTCGAATAATAATTTTCGGCACATTTCCCTTTCATAATGGGAGCTGCCGCCTCCGTACTCCTAGAACACCTGATGATAGAGTTTAGATATTGGCACTCAATGGGAAGTCATAATGTATATGGCAATTTGTGTGGTGACCTTGAATTTGACATTCAGTGACCTTGAAAGGTCAAAACAGTCATTTTTGGGTTGAACATTGTCCAAATTTGCCTCTACAGACAAAATGTTCGTAGATAGAGCTTATGTTTGCATCATGAGCATATAAGAAGCCGTATCTGGAACAACTTCTGATGACCTTGAGCTTGACCTCGGGTGACCTTGAGTGCTAAATGTCCGACATGGAATGTGCAAATTGGCCCCTAAGGTTTAAACAATTGCACTTAGAGGTTAGGATTGCATTATAAGCTTATAAGAGGTATATATAGGCCCTATATATATATATGGCACATCTTTTGGTGACTTTGAACTCGACCTCGGATGACCCTGAAGGCTAGATCTGAAAGTCTCACCTGATTCTCATATTTTTTTCAAGGTGGTGGCCATTTTGGACGGAAAACGGCCACTTTTGGAGTTTGACGGCCATTTTCTCAAGAACTGCTCAGACAGTTTTAAGAATTTTGTTTCGAATAATTCCTCTCATGTACCTTCGTGACATGTTCATTTTCGTTGCCCTTGAATCGCCGGTCCGCGTGTTGCGGCCATTTCGATTTTTTTACGGGTCGGCGATAAAAAATTTCTCTTCCCAAATCAAATCACTATTCGATTTGAGTCACTTCCAGCCATAAAAATGTTTTTCCCTTTTGAAAAATTCTTCGGACTCAGATAATTTCATGCAATTTTTTCTTCTTAATGGTAGGTATTTAAAGTAAAATTCTAGTCTTTTTTGTCGAAAAACAATGATTTTTGGAATTTGGTGACCTAGCTGCTTGGTCAATTTAGAGATCTTTATATCAAAAAATCGTCCTTATGTACCTTCATGATTTGTATGAGTTTCCTTGCCTTTGGGTCCGCGATCTGCTTGTGGTGGCCATCAGAGGCAGATCCAGGAATTTGAAAAGAGGGGGTCCAACATTGTACGGCGTGGGGTCTGGGGCCCTTGAGCGGGCCCCAGAAGCCAGAGCCTTTGTTATGTCCTGTGGTAGCTTCCTGGTATCTCCTGGGTATAAATCCCACTTTTTGCCCCTGGTATATTTGTAAAAAGTTGTGAGTGTAGTGAGCCTGTCCCGGTGTGGGTCTGGGGCCCGCTCAAGTGCCCCTGAAACTTTTTATGATATGTGGTGAGTTGATGGCATCTCCTGGGTATAAATTCCATTTGAATACCCATTGATCGCCATATTTTCGTAATAAATGCAAAAACTAGAAACGAAGCGAACCTGTCTCAACTAGGGGTTCTGGGGCCTGCTGAAGGGCCCAGAAATCAGATCCTTTTTATGTTCTGAATGCATTTTGTGGCCCTTCCTAGGAATAAATTGCACTTAAAAATTCATCGATGACCATATTCTGGAAAGTTTTGTAAAGGATCTGGGGGTCAACCGGAGCTGACGGAAAATTCGGGACTGCTGCTACACAGTTAATACGGCTAGAAGTCTCTGAGGATTGGTAGCGTGGTCTGAAATGGAACTCCAACCGTTTCCGACTGCAATCAGCAACTGCACCTGAAATGTAGAATCCGGTTGTGTTTTCGCTTCCGGTACTGCAACTGCTCCGTCAGGTACCGTCTCTGCAACTGCTTCGTCGTTTCCGTCTCCGCAACTGCTCCGTCAGGTACCGTCTCTGCAACTGCTCCGTTGATTCCGCCTCTTCAACTGCCCCGTTGATCACCCTCAGACGTTATTTGCTTTATCTTACCGACTGCTAACTTGTCTTTTCTCCGTATTTCTCTCTGTACCGGTAATCATTCTTCAAGTTTCTCCAGGAACAAGGAAAAATGACTCGGATGATGTTTTCAAGTTTATTTTCTAAGTGTACAGTCGGGAGACATGAATTGTAATCATCTGCATGACCTAAGCCGGAGCTGTGGAGTACTCTGCTCTGAGAGATGGGTCTGAACAGGTCGACGTCAGGACACCAACTCTACTGACCCTCGCAGGGACGAGGGCTTTTATAGACCCAGACCCGGTGTCACGTGACCAACTGATTGTGACCCCACACACCGACAAAACACTGATTTTTCCGGAATTTCTAAAAACATGCTAGAACCAATCAGTGGCTGCCACGTCACCTTTTAAACCGAAAGTGAGGCTGATCATGTGACCTTTTGGAAATTAGGCCTACGTAGTTTGACGTTTTTGTACTCCGGGGGCTCCGGCTCAACCGTGAGGGTGTCCGGCAGTTCAGTCTCAACCGTATAAAAATTATTCTAAGTTCTAAGCTGGAACACCTCTCTAATACCTCAAATATTGTGGCGATTTTGCCCTAAGCACGCGGCAGGTGATTGTAAACATACATGCCATTTATGTGGCCTTTTCGTTCTTGGCCTTGTTTTGACACGCTTCGTTCGAGCGTGCGTTGCCACGGCAACGCATTGTAATTTACGCTCCAGTAAACTATAACAATGGTTTGATTATACCTCGCGTGCGTCCTACAGCTTGTGGTGTATTATATATACACTGGAAGCTACTCGATCGAGGAGATTGTCCGAGAGAGAGTAACTGGGACGCACACGAGGCTCGCCATGAGCTTTGTGTTCCCTAGTTGCGAGTAGTGGGCTCCTAGAGCCCTGGGGACGATTTCCATGGGGAGGCCCGGGCTGGGAGAGACAAGTTGCTGACTCGGGGGCGCAAGCCCTGTGGATCGCCAGTTCTCTCCCTTCCCGGGACGTGTGACATAGGCTCTGGCCAGCATGTCGGACTGTACGGGGTTCCGTCCCCGAGGCAGACCGCGGCTCGCCAGGCCCCTCCAGTTAACACCGTGGTGATGAACCAGTTTCTGAACGGTGTCCGTAGGCCTGGGAGTGTCGGGTGGGCTGTTACCTGATTACCGTTAATGCTAGAGTGGTTACCGTGTCCGCAGTGACCTCCGGTGAGCGGCGCCGCCGCAAGGATTCGAAATAGCGGATGCGCGTCCGCAAGGACTCATGGTGAGAGGACTATCCTCGAGGATCCCGAAGAGCGGACGATAGTCAATAACTTTACAATATGAATCCGTATGAACTGTTAAACATATAAACATATTCAGAAACTCTTATTCAACCGTAATATCACGAATTAATGTACGAAATACCTTGAGGAACGGTTGGGAACACCCCAAATCCGTTACAGTTTGTACAAAATGTAGAAGGGAAGCTACAATTTTGGGCCGGGGTCTGGGGCCCGCTCAAGGGCCCCAGAAGTCATGGCCTTTTTTATGTTCTCAACTAATTTTGTGGCCTTTTCTGGGAATGATTGCACTTAAAATTTCATTGATGACCATGTTCTGAAAAGTTTGTAAAAAAAAATGTAGAAGGGAAGCTGCACATTTGGGCTTGGGGTCCGTGGCCTGCTGAAGGACCCAGCAGATAGTAAGAGAATCCCATGTCATTTTTGTGTGGGATAGAGATTTCCCAACGAGTCGTCAGTGCGAATCCAAGGCGAGCCTTTAGGCGAGCCTGGGATGCACTGAGGACGAGTCGGGAAATCTTTATACCACACGAAAATGACAAGGGATTCTTTTTCTCGCCCGTCCAGTCCCGTATTGACAGTTCTCAATATCATTTCATTTCACATGTTTTGCCACTTTTTGTGGAAGAAATTCGGTGCTCGATCATCCATGACTATCCATTGTTATAACCTACCAAACGCGTCATTTGTATTGTTACGTCATACCACGGGATAGAGTTTTCCCAGGTCGGGTCACACCAGACATATTTTCACTATCCCATATACATGACGTATTTTGACAGAGGGTGAGAAAACCCTTTATGCCAGAATGATAGTCAAGGCAAATAACGGAATTAGTGTTTTCATACAGTAATCTAAATTATTACCTATAAATCGGCTGTTAACTAGTAGATTCTCGTTACTTTCCGAGGCGAAAATTCGGCAGTGGTCATGCGTTATGATTGAAACCCCAACACGCAAATATATTTACAGCCCGCATTTACGACGTAAATACTTCATAACAGCCCAGCAGTCACGTGATCTGATATAGCATAGCACATCAGGCAAGGATATTAATGAGGTTAGCAGTAAACATTGATTTCTACCAGCAATGTATGTGTGATGTGTTATTGAAGTTATGTTTACCGGTAATTCTGGCCTCGTGATGTAACCTGGAAGGTAATAAATGATGTTTGTTGACTACTGTGTTTATCTCCTTGTAGACCAATTGATATAGGTAATAATAGTAATAATATGTTTTTGGCGGGCGTAGTGATTATTTACGGTCCAGCTCAGATTATTTACAGCTCTCCAAGGCTTTGCAGCCCTCGCAAGCTCGGGCTGCAAATGCACCTTGTCGGGCTGTAAATAATCTGAGCTGGGCCGTAAATAATCACTACGCCCCTCCAAAAACATATTAATGTTATATTACTGTCAACAAACTTAGACATAAGCATACTTTACTTTTATGTATTTTGTTTTTCGATAGCGTTGCCTATTCTGCCAATAACAAACTACTGCCCGGCGGGCCGAAAATTCCACACTCTGCCCTTGACCCGGGCAGCTCTCACTCAGAGAGTCCCACTTCAAGAAAACGTCATTTTCGATCGTGATTCCGTCATGTATGACGTTTCTGCCGCCACTTTACGTATTTCGTAGGTGGTCTTGGACCTCTGAAATGGCGTGTGAATCATATCAAAGTGTGAATAAAGCTGTATTTCTTGCTTATTTCTTTCGATTCGGAAATGATTCGACCACTTAAAACACACTAAAATGTCCCTAACACCCACTGGCATATGATAAACGGGTTATTGCACAATATGGGATTTCATGCCCTTGGGCCAAGTCTTCAAGAAGCCCTCCGCTTCGCGTCGGGCTTCTCAAAGACTTGGCCCTCGGGCATAAAACCCCATATTGTGCAATAACCATATATTATGTCCTGTGGTAGCTTGGGTCTCTGCAGAGTATACATTTCGACCAAACTCCCTATGATCAACTTGTTCTCAAACATGATATTTCGACATCATTTTTTTCGGGCAGGAAGGCTGAACCCGCCTATGTACATGTATTTTTTTTTTCGAAAAGGGGGGATCCTGACCCCAGTAACCCCCCCCCCCCCCCCTCTTAATCCGCTACTGGCCATTTTGATTTGGTCACTTCGTTTCGAAGCATTTTATACGGAAGACCGTTAGTGCCAGGTGGGAAAATATATTTAAAGACCTAGTGGCACGTCGATGAAAGTGCTTTTCATTTAGTCCATTATGAATAGTTATCTGTAAATTCGAACGAATTTTACAAATACAATCAATGGGTTTCGAGATATTGAATCAAATAGACACTCCTTCCGTAAATTGCCGAAGATTTTGATCACGATTTTAGTATGGGTCACGTGGTTTGTGACGTCATTTGAGGCAGTACTGAAAGTACATGTAGCCAGCAAGGTAAACTGCATGTCGCATATTCATTCTCGTTGTGTATGTTTGACAATTCAAGTGAACAGCTGGTGAACGGGTGAGATGGTTGGAATACGGCATTTCTTGTCTTGATATTTAGAATCAGTACTATTCATTCTCCCAGAAGGGAGGTTTGTTGAACTGCAAGATGTCCAGTATTTGTTGGTTTTCATGTGTTTTCTTTTGAATCTCATGCATTTTGGAGTGGCTTTTTATCTTTGAGCTGACCGCCCAAAATTACGTGTTTTACGTTTTTGGCCAGCCATCAAAGCACATTTTGCCTCAACTGACGTCACGATTACGGAAAGTGCCGAAGCTATTTTTTTCATCGGCATGAGAAGGCGATTGCAATACTGGCTCGTTATACTCGATTATATGTCGCTGTTATTAATAACCAATTAACGCGAACATCTTTTTTTATCACCAAATGTCCACAATGCCTTTATCTGGACAGGAATAAAACCATATAATGGTACCTTGCTACTATGACTTTAAGTGGCAGCAGTCACATAATTTTCTGGCAGCCGCCACTCAATTATCTGGCGGCCGCCACTTCATTATCTGGCGGCCGCCACATAATTATCTGGCGGCCGCCAGATAATTCAGTACTTTAACACAGCATTTTTGTATATCCATAGAAATTCATTTAAAAATAATATAAAATAAACATTTTATTTGAGATACGTTATCGATATACTAAGTCGATATTATCAAGTTACTAACCCGGGATTTAAAAAAAAAAACTTCTCACCCCCCCCCCCCCCCCCAGCATCCCATAGGAGTGGTGCGCGTTAGTCACATGCAAAGTGACTCTGATCGGTCAATGTCGATTTATATTGTAACATATATATGGTCCAAGAATACCTCAATAAATTTAACGAATATTTGTTTGGGGGATAAAATGTATATATTTTCATGTCATTGATTGGTATTATGGACAAAAGGGCAACTTTCAATACACAATCCATAGAGGAAAAGAACAAAAAAAAGGAACACACAATATTATTCAGATAATTTGACGAATATTTGTTACCACCATCGAATATGCACTGTTTTTATTTGTTCACATATCCCTTTAACCTATATATCGATGGTAGCAACCATACTTGCAGAGGGCCCAGTTGCCATGGCCACAATAAATAACATGAATTCATTGATGATCCCCATATAATGCTAAGTGTGAAAGTTAAGTTTTGTTGAATAATTTGTATATCAACACCCCCCTCCCCCTATACAATACCCCGTATAACATGGTCTCATTAAAAACAGTATTGTCATTAATACAGTAGGCCTATGTCACGACTTTTATTTGGGTACTAGGGTCTAATTAGCTATATGTATATTGCTTTACAAGAATTTCCTCATATTTCAAGCCATAGCCAACAGATAACTATGTGGCGGCCGCCAGATAATTAAGTGGCGGCCGCCAGATAATTAAGTGGCGGCCGCCAGATAATTATGTGGCGGCCGCCAGATATTTAAGTGGCGGCCGCCAGATAAATATATTCTCACACCTTTCATTATCTGGCCTCTACGGGCTTCCGTAACTTTACGCCATTTTTTTTCGCGACTGAACATTTTTTGACTTGGAAAGTTCCACCCAATTCTTCCTTCATAATGGGAGCTGTAGGGAAAAACTCCTAGAACACTTCAAGATAGGGCATAAATATTGGCACATTCAAATGGGAATTCATATATATGGCAAATTTACTGATGAATTACCTCCAATGACCAATGAAGATTAAAACGGCAATTTGGCGAAATAAGTTCTTCGATAACTTTTTTTTGGCTTACCGGCCCACATGGGCCGATAAGCTATTGTCGTGGTTTTCCGTTCGTCGTCCGTCGTCGTCGTCGTCCGCCGCATCATCTGTTAACATTTTGTATCTTCCGGCTGATAAATTTGTCCATAAAGTTGTGTGAATATGTGTTGGGTCAATACCGCCAGACATTTTTTCATTTTTTTTATTGAATCGTTTATGCAGTTTTGGCGGCCATTTTTATGCCGAAAATGGCTATTTTTGCATGTTTTCAAATTCAAGAATTATTTTCTCAAAAACCGTCTGATCAGTTTTGAGATTTTAGTTTCAAAATATTCTCCTCATATATCATTATAATGTGTATAAGTTTCGATGCTCTTGAATCGCCGGTCTGCGTGTGGCGGCAATTTTGATGTTTTCTACGGGGCCCAAATGGCACTTTCCCATGTTATGTCTATTGCTTTATAATGGGTCACAATGTTACTGATATCTCCCTTAATATGGAGATTAGAGACTTGGGATCAATTGTGGACCTATAGGAAATAATATATGCTGAATATTCTCGTGACCTTGAATTTGACCTTTAACTTCATTTTCAAGGTCAGAGCACAAAATGACGAATATCTCGTTTATTATTGACTTTACAGCTTAGGAATCAATTGTGGACATATAGGAAGTGATATATGCTGAATATTCTTGTGACCTTGAATTTGACCTTTGACCTTATTTTCAAGGTCAATGCACAAAATGGCTAATATCTCGCTTATTATCGACTTTACAGCTTAGAAATGAATTGGACATCTTGGGCGAGAAACAGCCAATTTTGGACTTTTCTCAAAATCTGTCGAGTGGCCTTTTGGGCCTACTTTTCGGGCTTTTCGAGCGATTCAATGCCTACTATGTTCATACACCTTACACATGACCCAAATTGTCATGCCTGTGCAAAATTCAAACCAAAAAAGCCACTCGACAGATTTTGAGAAAAGTCCAAAATTGGCTGTTTCTCGTCAAAATGGCTGCCATTTTGAGAAAAAAATGCAGAAAAAAAAAATCTTTACTGAAATTATTAGGAAGAGCAGGGCTCTTCCTCTATGATGTTGGTTTTTTTTGGATTTTTGAATTTTTTCTTTTGTTTACATTCTTGAAAGTGTCACTTGGAACCACAACAGGCTATTCAACTGTGGCTAATTGGGAGGGCCCGGGGCCCGTTGGGAGGAAAATGACGCCCGTGTACCTAATCATGGTTAATGTAATAAGTTATTAGCGATAATAATCCCAGGAGACGTGTGTTCCGACCGTTTTTTTTTTTGTATGTCACCGTTTCATACCCATCACCACTCCCGTTTTGATCTCCACTGGAACAGTGCTTTCTTGCAATCATATGCACTCAAAGTTTTGGTTATACATTCCGCACAATATATAGATACAGTATGGTATTGCAACAATGAAAGACAAGTTGATACGGCAACATAATAATTATGTGTTAGTGGTGGTATTCCATATTCCAGTGGGCAAATTCAATTCTCGTGTGGCCCCGATAAGCAGTCACGGCAGTCGGCACGCCAGCCAGAGAGTCACTGAATTGTCCAATCGGGAAGCTGTCTTGGCGGACACACCCACATGTTTATGAAATACACGTGGATATAATGATATGCAAATGATCACGTGAGCGAGTCCCGCCAATTAGCGTACTGCCCCAAAAAATTGCTGCAGGGTCAAGGTCAAAATGCCAGCCGCCAAGAGATCGTCCAACCATAGAACTCCCAACTGAGTGCGGTATTTGTGGAAATACTTGTTACGACCCAAATAAATGGTCTTTTCTATGACTCTTTCCTACTTCACTGGTAATACTTCATAAAAATATCACCACCGAAAGCTTGTTTATGGGGGAATTTAATTAAAAATGCCATTGAAGTGAAGCGAGATTTCAACGAGATTTGACTAAAAGGAACAGTCGGAAACAAACAAACAAAACTTGGCAGATTTTCGGAGCTTTTACACGGGAAAAAACTTAGTTTCCTCCTAAAATAAGCAGAAACAAATGGATACTAGATCTAGCACTTTTATCATGTTTATGATAGTTTCATATTGCCGACGAGAATTGTCAGTGCTGATTTTGATAGCAGTCACACGAGCGGCGATTCGGGGTGGGGGGTGTGCCTGGGCTACTTCAGTATTTGGCAGCTGACACTACACACTGCACACTGACACAACATGTACGCTGATCTTCAAACCAACATTTGGGCAAGGAGAAACATGATCGCATTGATGAAAAAAGCTTTCATACATGTCATGAATTATTGGAAATGCAGACAAGTTACTGAAATGTATCTGCAGTACAAATCAAAACACTGAAAAAAAATCCATAAAGAAATTTAAATCTAAGACTAAAGCTCAAAAAACATTGTGCCTCCTAAATCAGAAAAACATAATCAGAACCTTGAAAATCTTACACATTGGTCCCAAAAATAGTCGGGTGATTTTTAAACGTGTTCAACAAGGTAAAGCTTCTGACTTGTAGAGATTTCATGGCTGTAACGGAATAAGTAACATTAGTTTTATTGATTAAGTCTTATTGGCCACAATAAAAATAATTATTACAAGAAACATTTATTATTGGGTTCAACAATGTAAAGGTTCTGGGGCCCAGACGAGTCGACAGGTACCCAAATTCGGGGCAGGTCATCGGAATTTTGTTACTCGTATTTGAGAACAAATAAAGATATAGTTTTGAATATTTGTGATAAACACTAGTAAAATCACAAGAATGACAAGGAAATCATCAGGAAAAAAAACGATAGTTTTATGAGGTCATGACATTGTGATCTTTCTCAAACTTGAAAATACTGGTGATTACTGACGAAACAAATAATATGTGTCAAAGATCAATGTCTGGCGTTTACGTGTTACAAATTGCTTCAGTGAGTATCATTCAAATTTTGCTATATATTTGGACGGGTCGGGTCAGACGACACAGGTACATGTACCCGGTTCGGAAATTTCCGACTCACTCGGGCCCTAAAAAGTTCTATCCAGTCATGACTAACCAAATAGGTTATCATTAGTTTTACTAGTTAAGTCTATTATTGACCACAATAAAAATAGTTACATGACAAGAAAATAGTTACATGACAAATTTATTGGCCCAACAAGGTATAGATTCTGCCCAGTAGAGTTACAATATGGCCACAACATATATGTACCAAATCAAATACAATATTCAAGGGTTTTTAAATAGTTCTGTGCAAACATTTTCGAAGCTCTTCCTTTGAGGCCAGTGGCCCTTGTTTTTAGATATGGTTGTGCAAAATTTCAGAAAAATTCGACACGTGAACGGACGACGGACGGACGATGCACGCAAAGCCATCGGACCATAGACCTATGAAAAGACCACAATATATTTTCGGGTCAAAGGGGTCAGCTAGTAAGGGGTCACCTCGTAGCGTCAGACTCCAAACAAGAGAATAGCTCATCTGAGACTATACGAAACGCGAGATCAGCAGATCTCAAGGACGCTAACGAGATAGTATAGTAGAATAATACACATTTTGTATTATTCTACTATAGTTACTATCTCGTAAGCGTCCTTGATCCTGTCATTAGAAGCACACATACACACGGAAACCTCATTAGGCTAAAAAGTTTTGAAATATTCTCATATAGGAAGTCATATTTCGACGGAATTTTGCAGAAGCTGAATTTTCGTGTAGAGTTATGATTTTGAGTTATGATTTTATAGTTTTCGTCGATATCTCAGAAACGATGTGTTGTAGAGCGAAACGGATGTTATTTTCGGCCTCGTTGCCCTAGACAAACATGTCTTGAGGGTATTATGGATGAACTTCGACCTTGACCCGAATTGTTTTTTGCCGAGTCGGCATTTTTCGTTTCCGTCGATATCTTGAAAACGATGCATCGTAGAGCGAAACGGACGTTATTTAGGGAGACTGATGTCGCCCTAGACTAACATGTCTGAGGGATGAAATTCGACCTTGAACCGAATTTTTTTTTTGCTGAGTCGGCATTTTTCGTTTTCGTCGATATCTCGGAAATGGTGCGTCGTAGAGCGAAACGGACGTCATTTTGGGACTCGTCGCCTTAGACAAACATGTCTGATGGGTATTATGGATGAACTTTCACCTAGACCCGAAATTAATTTGCCGAGTCGGCATTTTTCGTTTTCGTTGATATCTCGTGAAACGGACGTTATTTTTGGACTCGTCGCCTTCGAGGTATCATGGATGTACTTTCACCTTGACCCGATATTTTTTGTCGAGTCGTCATTTTTCGTTTTCGTCGATATCTCGGAAACAGTGCGTCGTAGAGCGAAACAGACGTTTTTTTTTGGACTTGTGGCTTTGGACAAACATGTCTGAGGGGTATTACAGATGGACTTTGACCTTGACCTGAAATTTTTTTTGCTGAGTCGACATTTCATTTTCGTCGATATCTAATATATATTATAAATTAGCCATCACACCGGAATGCCTCCAACGCATCTTTAGGCCTTGACGTCTAGTTTTATACGTGGTTATTGAATAGCATACATCTGCTCAAATTGGCTCCATGGGATCATATCTTTGAAAATGAAGTGGTGACAAAGGTGAGGATGCATATAGTTATCTCGATAGTGAGATAAACCTTTTAATATAATGTGTACATATGCCCTATGTCAATTCACGTATTGACACTTTGATATATTGTGTGCTTTCGCAGTACTTTCGAAAAGAATGACGCAAGTTGAACTCAATATAGTAAGAAATAAAGTGTAATTAAGTCTCTGGTGTTCTCGGATTGGCGACATTTGCAAGAGATAAATTTCTATCGATCACAGGCATAGTATTGGAACAGAGTGATACCCGCGGTTTTATTACATAAAACAACAAAAGAGAACATTGCCCCGGAAAGGTCGCTCGATTGACTGGTCTACTTGTTGGGGGATCATGACAGGTGGTTGGTATGGCAACCATGGATAACGGAATCGATCCCGAGCTCTCGTCAGTCTACCGTGTCAAATATCTGCGGCCAGGAAGTGGAAAGACAAAACCTCGCTTTTGTATATACGCGGCCGAGATTGTGTTAAAAGACTGATGAATGTGTTTGGTAACCTAGCAACTACAGGACACCGGTCCTGGGGTGAAGACTGTGTCCAGAATGTCATTTACAATTAAATGGTGGTGATGATATCGGTCAAGCGTGAAACACTTTTCTTTTCTCACAAACTATTAAAACATGATGAACAAAGGTAAATAATGTGTAGCTATGTGAACATCAATCTGGTGAAAAGAAGCAATTTTGTCTGGAAAACTAGTCTCCATTTCAGTTTATCAAAATCGTAGTTTCCATTTACAACTTACAAGGAATATTGTTCTTCGCGCAAATTGGAAAGTAGGCCTATTCACTCACCGCGATGCATATAATTATAAACAAACGCAGAAATATATAAGAGAGATAGGCCTATTTGTGCTACGAATTGCTCATGCTAATTGCCAATGACCGATTGGGGGGGGGGGGGTGTCCTCATAATGGTCATTGTATATAGAAGTAACCACAATGTATAGGAATAATGTTTTATTATTCCTACTATTTTGTTGAAATGAAGTACGATATACATGTACGCTCTTCATTACTGCACATATATACCTAAATCAAACAATGCTTGATACCAATCATCAGGCTTAACGACATAGCAGGATGTGATTTCCAGGTCCATCCATAATCCGAACCAAACAGTGACTTGTAACATATTTGACTTGTGCTAACCCGATAGAAAGCGGGCTATGGTTTCATGAATAATTGAGATATTTTCCCCCTTTTTCAGATCGATATCCCGCTAACTCCTGCCGCAGTCACACATCCAGCCCATACCTGGCAGTAACGCCCCCGCCCAGCCCCGGCCGCCCGACGTCCAGCAATCCATAACGTGTCGTCTGGCCGCGCGTGTTTGGGACAGACCGCCGTTGCTAGGGAAGCCGCCTCTGCGGCGTGGCTTGGGGAAGGAGTCGCCATGCACTAGACGGATATCGAGTGATATCGCGGTTATATGTACCGGCATAAACAACCATACTACGTCATATTCTGTGTATATTTCACGCGGATAATTGATAACAACTGTATGGAATAGACGAGTCACGGACGTTTATAGGAATATTTATCTGATACAGCATATCGAGATATTGTTAAGAGGTGAGATGAAATGTACATATGTTCGTACCTGCACATGTATTTAATGAAATATCTATTCACAGTTATTTTACTACATGCATGTACTTGTGCAAGATGTGTGTATCCGAAGTCGCAGACTGGAAATGTCTCATTGTTACCAGCACCCATAAAACCAACCCGTCTGTTTCTGTATTGATCGCTATCCATAGAACAAAACACGGCGTGTATAAATTCAGATATCAATGGTAATGAAAGATGACGGAGAACTGAATAATTGATCATCATGTGTGTAAACAATGACTCCAGAAATGCTTGTGAAAAAATAAGTGGACCCGAAACGTTACTAGACATGTATGATAACGTGAATGAACACGTTTGCCATTAGATGCTCGATATCAACAGCCATTATCGCACTGAAGCCTTGTTTCAGGTCGGTATGGCCGAGTCCCTGGACTCCCCGGAGGACTTCCTACCCTTCCATTTGTGTGACGACCTGGTATGTTGCGTGGTCTGTTACGAGCCCTTCACAGATAACAAGGTCCCGAAGGCGCTGCCCTGTCTGCACAGCTTCTGTAAGACTTGTCTGGCCGCCTGCATCCAGTCTTACCAGACCCAGAAGCGTTCCCGACAACGCCACTCCGACAAGAAAGCGGCCAAGGGCGAGTTCCCGTGTCCTATCTGCAAGGATGTCACCAAGATTCCGACCAACGGTCTGGACGGATTCCGGGACGACTTCAGGATCCGACGCATCTCCGAGGTCATCTCCAAGTCTAGGGAGATTATCCGAAACTCGTCTAGCGAGAACCTGCTGGAGAACCTGCCGGGGGCGGGCCCGGGGGTGGACAGGTGTGAGGTGTGCCGTCTGAGCCGCATGGACCGAGCCGCGCATAGATACTGCCTTGACTGCTTCAAGGTGCTCTGTGACCAGTGCGCCGAGTCCCACGAGCTGGTGGCCCTGACCTCCGACCACAAGCTGATCCAGATCCCACAGGCCTCGGGTCGCCCCAAGCTCCCCACGGGCAGCACCTGCTCCCAACACACAGCAGAGCCTCTCAGATACTACTGCAAGGACTGTCAACACGCGCTCTGTGTCACCTGTTCCATCGAGGCAGAACACAAACCTCACGAGATGACGAGGCTCGCAGACGAGGTCGTCAGCATGAAGGATGACATATCCACCGTACTTGGCGACACTTGGAAAGAAGTCTTCGACGCAGAACGGAGACTAGAGGAAATAGGTTCCCTAGAACGTGAACTAAAAGCAAAAGAAATATCGGTGAAAAGAGCCATTCTCTCGAAGACACTCGAGGAGATATTCAGAGCGAGACAGAGACAACACAGAATGGAACAAGACCTTGAAGAGATGTGTTCAGACAAGGTAAAGCTGCTGCATGTAAAGCGGAAGAGTTATGAAGAATTCAAAGACACAGCCAGAAATCAGTGTGCCTTTGTGGAGAGCATAATAGACAACGGACACGATTTGCACATTGTGCACACGGCACAACAATACGTTCCACCGATAAAGACCCTCGTCAAAGATGGGCTGCCGACAATGGCCTCGTTGAATAAACTAACGGACCTCGGCAAGTACGATACCTTCCTGACGGAGCTGTATGATGCCAAGGAGGCGACCTCGGAGGACTCGCAGGAGTCGATCCTTGCCGAAATTCGCTCCGTGGTCTCCGAGATCCGTCAGTTGTCCACCCAGTCCAAACCCGAGTCCAAAGCCAAGAAGGGACTGGAACTCATCAAGAAAATTGGGCGCAAGGGCGAGGCCGAGGGTGAGTTTAGCTTCCCGTCTGGGATAACATTCTTGCCGAGTGGAGAGCTTGTAGTCGCTGACATGCACAATCACCGGATCCAGATCTTTGACCAGAACGGAGAGTTCTGTCGATCGTTTGGGAGCCCCGGCTTGAAACCATGTGGTGTAACACTTACTCCAGACAATGACCTAGCCGTGACGGACTGCACTACGGACAAGGCAGCGATCAAAGTGTTCAGTGCTCGGGGTGAACTCAAGCAAACTCTAGCCGAGGGTCAAGTTGAGTACCCATTCTCGGTAGCCATCGACTCGACCCGGAGGTACATCGTATGTGATTCCGCCACCAACCGGATCGTGGTGCTGAAAGAGAACGGCGACCTTAGTCGGCGGTTCACCACCCGAACAAAGTTCGCGTTCTACCTGGCGCTGTCTCACAAAGACGAGATCCTTCTGTCCGACTGGTTCAACCACTGTGTCAAGGTCTTCGACTCCAATGGCATCCTGCTGCGGACCATCGGCTCCAAGGGTACGAAAGACGGCCAAATCATGATCCCATTGGGGCTCTGCCTGACCAAGGAAGGGAACGTTATGATCCTGGACTGCAAGTGCGGGCGAGTGTCGGTGTTTACGCCTGACGGCAAGTTTGTGAAACACGTGGTGGGACAGAACGAAGGGATAGAATACTCGAGGGCCATTGCCGTTTCTGACCAGGGACTGCTGGCCATCTCGAGCGGGGACAACCGCGGCCACGTTCCCAACGAGGTGCGCCTCTACAACTTCAACGAGTGAACTCAATCTCTCCAGGATAACTTCAGTCTACAATTTATGCGGATGTAACTCTATTGTGAACTAAGTAAATCTCTCTTCCCATTAATACTGACGTTACTCTGGTAAAGGCTTTCATCATTGTGATGTGACCTTGGAATCAATAACGACTGACGTCATTTTATGTACTTGTACTGTTCAGTGAATGACTAGATAGGGGCCCACATGTATAGACCTAGGTATATTGAACGTGCTATAGTCGCGATGTCATTCAACCGATGTGGTATTATGAATATGCTAATAACTGTTTGCACGCTGTCTGTTTGAGTCAATTAGATATTTGTCCAATCATTTTCCGTATCATTGTCTAGAGCTTCTTTTGCCAGTCAAGTGACTAGACCTATACCTGTATACGACATCAAGATAATGGATGCAACGAATGACGTCATTTTATATTTAATGTACAATGTAAGTGTACACCTTTTATATTGCTTCAGTACAACTTGAATTTTGCAATGTGTTTTTCTGAAGAAGGTCTGTACTTCTACCGGCAGTATTGTGATGAAATTTGTTACAGCACTGAATTTATTGAATAAATGCCTGGTTATACGTGATTTAGTTATTTGCATCCAATATGATTATCAAATTCAAGTTCAGTTTGATTACATTCAAACCAGTTGACACCCACACAGATAAAATGATATTTTACTTCGATAACATAAGATTATCGTTAGGAGAAAAATAGTGTTCGCCCTTCTATGTATTCGGCTCGCAAAAGTTGTGGAAGTACTTCTGGAATCAAATCAGTTATTGGTTTTCAATGAATCAACACATTTATATTATCATACGAGTTGATATTCTGAAGATATTTGGAACACTAAAATACTTTACATGTCTGAACACTGTTTTTTCACGTTACATTTATATTGTTGTAGTTGACTATTGTGAATGCATAACTTATACATGTATCGATTCCTTATGTCGTTCCATGCATGCTGGGCGGATGGTTTACTGCATTTGTCGAGTGGTGTGTCGGGATTTTGGTCAAGGTTTACGGTTATGAATGTGGCCACAGAAGGGTTCCGGAGCCATTAAACTCTGTGCCATGGTAGTTACGGGCCTGACATTGAGTTTCAGGCAGGTATTGGGACACCCTTATGGTTCTTGTGCAGATGAGTTGTTATGGTAACCATCGTTCGAGATAAGAGCTTTTGCAGCCTTGATATTGATGCACAATTGTTCAAAATACCGGAAGTATGCTAATATTTTTGCAATAAAATGTAAGTGTTTTGGTGATAAATGTTCCGGATATTGGATAAATCCCCGCCATTTGATCATGGCAAAAGTCTCCCAGAGTCCAGTTCATTGTCCGTCAGGCCATGCGAGCAGACGGAGAAAGCACGCGCATCGCAGAAACAGTACAAATAATGTCATACACCGCAAGATGTATCTTTATCTTTATGCACATATTTGTGCACCAATTTGAAAAATAACCCCTGTTAAGATCTAGGATATATCATAGTGGGTATAGTTTACTGATTGGTTCAGTGTTGGATCTCGACTTTTCTCGGGATGAATATCTCTACGCAAGCGACGATTCAAAATGGCACAGACTATGGATTATGTCTGATTGGGGAGAAAAAAGAACAAGAACCCCTACCGCCAGATTTCTTCAGTGAGTTCCCGGCCCCTGACCAGGGAACCCAATACCCCGATTGGGAGATTGCTCTTAAGGTGACGTCATACGTCATCGCTATGCTGATTGGCGGAGTCGGAAACATCCTGGTTATACTAATTATCATATTCAGTAGGCGCATGCGCAATAAAACTAACCTCTACGTGGCTAACCTGGCGGTGTCTGACGTCATGGTGTCCCTGCTCTGTATGTGGGTACACCTGGGCAACAACATCACGGCCGACTGGCCTTTCACCAAAGCCATGTGCAAGGTCAACACCTTCTTCCAAGGTAGGCAACTGTCGCAATATATAAAAATTAATACAGTCACACAACGTATATGGTTTAATTACGTGAACTTTGCTCGCTATTTGAACCGTGCAGCGTGGTCGGTGACGGCGAGCGTGCTGTTCCTGACAGTGATCTCGATGGACCGCTTCGTGGCGATCGTGTACCCGCTGCGGTCAAGGCGGGGTCGGGTCTGGCTCGTCTATGTGATCGTGGTGGCCGTGTGGCTGGTCTCCGCCCTGCTCGCCAGCCCCCACCTCTACTACCAAGACATGGCCGTGGTCCACTGGCTCGACCGCACCGAGGTCTTCTGTATCACGACCTGGCCGCGCTACTACTACGAGACCTCGGAGGGCCTGTGCCTCACGGACGCGCCCACCCAGGACATCTACACCACAACCCACGTGGCCGTACTCTACTTCCTGCCCATAGGCGTCATGACGTGTGCCTACGTCATCATCGGCCGCACGCTCTGGAAGCGCAAAATTCCTGGAGAGGCAAACTCCAAAATGGTCGCCTCTCAGATGAAATCCAGGAAGAAAGTAAGGCGAACTCGTGACATCAGGTGTTCACGCCATTTTGTTCCAGTATTCAATAAGATTATACGTAGTCATGACTTTTCATCTGTTCATTTTATCAACCTTGATTTTTGTCCACGCAGGTGATCCGGATGCTGATAGTAGTAGTTCTGGTCTTTGTGATATGCTGGACCCCGCACCAAGTCATCATCCTGTACGACTCTCACAGGCCCATGGATCACTCGGTGAGACACTGCACCTGGTAGGCCTACATTCTGTATCTAATTACGTTATGTTATCCTGCAACGCTCTTCATGGGCTACATAACGATGCACACGCCAACCCATATTCAACAAAAATATTTATAAATAATGGTAAATATTTATAAGTCCTATGCAGACCTGTGAGGTCTTTAATACTGATTTAGCACCCAATGTCAAACACCTTCCACCTGTTCACAAGCAATGTTGTGCACTTTCAAGGAAGCTATATTCAGAACCTGAATATCCCTGAATATCAAGTCAGAATCACAGAATCACAGTTTGTTCTGTTGGTGTTGTTCCTGACAGTACCCGGAGTATTTCACGCGGTACGTCAAGTATGTAGTGACGTTTGTCGCGTACGCGAACAGCGCTCTTAACCCGATCATCTACGGCGCTCTGAACGAAAACTTTCGACAGGGGTTCCGCGAGGCCTTCAAGTGTGCCCTCTGTCTCAGCAGGATCAGGCAAGGTAACTTGAGTTAACTTATTAACAGTACAGAGATGACACTGTATGGGCAAGATCAAACCTAACGAGTGTGGGATAATGTTAATGATACACGGGTTGATGAACATCATTTATATTCCTGTCTATTATGTCCATTACCCAGCGACGGACGGGAAGTGGTTACACACCACGCAGGTGGTGACCATTACTGGTCGGCTGAAGGAGGGGACAACGACCCAACAAACGGAGAGCCCGAGTGCTGCCCGGCACAGTCGGACGAGTCGCCATACAGATGACACGAGGCTGGCCAGTTCACCATCCCCACAGGGGCCCGGGGGCAAGGACCGCACCCTCCCAAAACAGGCGCTCGGGTCCTCCGACCGCAAAATATGTGAGGTCTCCCAGCTCTGCGCCACTCAAGGCGCCACGACACCATTCAGTGGCGACGTCCCTGGGATGGTGGCATGTTCGCCCGACCCAGCCGCATGCGACCCGAGCGTGTCCTCCCGTAGCCCCGTCTCCACCATGACCTCCCCGACCGCCGAAGTGCACGAGTCCACCACGGGGGATCAAGTTGTCGCCAGCACTCCGATATACGCCTGGGCAGACGTGAAGAAATTCTAAGGCACAAAGACAAATGGGTCGATAGGGATCGATTCCTTGTAAAGTTATCAGTTCTTGGAAAGGAGGGTGCGAAACACTCAATCAGGCACGGTCAAGCCGTATAAAATAAATAACTCCGATCTTGATCCAGGCCATTACAGCATCCAAAGTGTTGGCTGCATCGAATGTACTTGTAATTCTGCATCTACACTACTTTCTGTAATTGATCATGTTTTAGGTGATGAGACTGTGCGATGGGATCTATGTTTATGCTTATTCAAAATCATAATCCAGTTTGTTCCACAATAAAGCGCAAAATCTCGTAGTAAACAGTGCAGACTTTGTACAGGCAGCTGTAGATATAGGCTCGAGTTTGACAAGAATTCATCCTGACTTTGACATTTTATTAATATACGTGTATGATAATGTAACATTGTTTTCTCAACGAACTTAATTTCCTCGGCTGATTTACTGTATATACGAATAACTCGTTACTTGATGATATCTGCCTGGGATGCGCGTATCTAGTCACGGTATCGTCACGTATTGATATCAGTGATCATCATGTATCCATATGCACCACTTTAGCCATCGATGTTAATCTCAAAAAGTCGGAAGCGAATTTCTCACAACAATGATATAAATGGTGTATATTGCTTAACCATAGACCTCTAGCAAGTTATGGCTTCACCGTCAACACAAATCACTATTCCTAAATGTCACATAGAAATCATGATTTGTTTGAAAAATTGTGATCAGTTGAATTATTTAGGCACAATTATGGTAATTTCACAAACACTTTGACAGGTGCCCTGTCCCTGTATTCTAGTGATATTCTCACGAAATATGTATATCATATCCGAGACCGCTCGTTAGGTTATTAACATTTTTCAGAACTTAATTGGACAAATGTATACTTAATGGAGATGAGACCTAATTACAAACATGTATATTTTTACCATTTTTAATGAAACATTTTTTTATATCAGTACTAGGTTGATTGTATAGTATCCAGACGGCAGGTATGAAAGGCATTATGCATGTAGGAGTCACTTCACTGGAATCAAGCGAACTTCACAAGCTCCTATTCGCATGAGCCTTGAGTCTGGACTATGTACTCAATAGACAGAGGAACGTATACTGACAAGTACAGACTGAAGCAAAAGACTCGTGTTGAAACAAATTGTTTTCACAATACCGCAGATCCACTGTTTACTTTAGGTGTTATTCATTGACTCTGACGTAAACAGATTGACCTCCAGTCGCTAATATTGAGACAAAGGGTCAATACCCAGACTCCAGAGGGTAGAGGCCGCGCTATCGGTAACAACCCGGCTGTCAAGTCCTGATCAAATATTTGGCTCATTTCCACGTCAAGTCCCCAGAGAAACACGAACCAATGTAAGGAGCAGTATTAGTCGTGTGATTAGACAAGGGTAGCGTGTGATTCAGGGACCCTAACAAACCCTATCTGCTCGTGTAGACAGCCCAGGTCCACCAGTCTGACTCGAGTGCTAGCTCCTCATTGAGATCTCTGTTTGATGACGTGATTTACAATTGACTCCACTCTGATGACCGTCGATCTTCTGCAAAATGAATAGTTCCACAACTGTCTGACATTTGCATCACAACATCATAAATATAGGAAACAATATATGTGTAGGTTTTTTGCCCAATGTAAAAGAAAAAAAAGTACAATCGTGCAGCAATCACGAAACCTAGTTTAATTGTACATTGACGATCTTACATGGGAGAATTCAGTTTATTGGATATACGTGTGAATTCATATTGTGATTACACGATTTGCGCGTAGTGTGGCTAAGAAAGAATGTTTGAGACGTATTACATGAAGTTTTACATAATGTTCCGTATAAATAGAGCAACACAAAATAGTCTGAATGTGCAAATATTATGTAAATTTTCAACACCATTTATCAGATAATTACATGTGCAATATTTTCACAGTACGACGGGTTTGATAATGAAACACTTGATCATTCGAAAGCCCGATCAGACAAACAAGTTGTAACATTTTCGCTTTTAAACACGTTATTAATCAAAATATTGCCGATATTGATGTGTTGCTATCAAAAGCCAACATGAAGCACGCATACCCCTTGAACCGTGATGCAGCGGGGATCTGTTTGTACTATTCAGTATTGCAAATAAAAGTGAATACATACCGTTTGTGTTGTATACTTACAGAAATGTACCAGCATGCTTGGCTACGTATATGGTGATATTCTATAAAATTTGTCAACTCATATGTTGAACTGTTTCGAACGTACAAGTAATTCCTATGAGGTAATAATGTCTTTGTTCTTTTATGAGATGGTGATACTATGGGCGGAATAATTATCGATGTTCAAGTCGACATACGAGTCTCTAATATCGGGATATAGTACTCCACATAGTGATTGGACAGAATAGCATTTATTCAGTTTTCATTTCTTCATTTTACATATATGTGTGGAAATCAATTTTATGTAAATATGCAATGAAATAGAAAAGATAAAAGTGAGGGACCAATTTGCATACCAGTTGGCCCCAAAGTTCTCAGGTTTCAGTCTCAACTCATACACCAGTAGTGTATATATGACATTTGTTCATTTACGTGTATTTGGACACAATGAACTAACGAATCGTTTGCATACTAGTACCTAGTACATGTATATATTATAGATGCAAAATTGCTGCAAAGTATGTTTTGCATCATAAGACACTGTTAAGAGATTAATTTTGACGGAAAAATTAAATTAAATACATACCCATGTATATTAAAACTGCATGTGGTTCTGTAAATCTCCGTCAAACAAAGGCCAGCTGCCAGCAGAACACCTAAATTTAACAGCAGTCAATATTAATATTTCCACATTACATCTAGCGCTTCAGTGTAATTCTCCAAATTAATAATGTCTGGTCAAACAAGGTTTGGTCATTAACAATAGGTCAACAAGGACGTTAATTCACATTGATTAGACAAACACACTTAAGAAAATGTGGCGAAAGAAAGATCGCTAAATTGTGTGGGAAAAGTTATCTCTGAGTCCCACGCGTGGCTTCATGCAAGCATTCCAAGCAAGTCTGAGAGTAATAAAACTCATTGTCATTGGCAGCACGAAACATTGATTCGGATACCAATCTCCTTAAGTTTGTGGTCTTGTGAAATACTCTCACTTTGCTGACCCAGTAAACCTAATACGGACATTTCCGACAATGATGCTGTGCCCTGCTTCTGGACACAATAACCACCGATCTAATGCTAATTCACGGAACATAACACATGGAGCTGTCATTCACTTGCATGTTCTGTGGGGAAGAAGCTATCGTCAGTCACCTAGCGCTCGAGGGGAAGGAGGAGGGGGGGGGGGGGAGGGGGGGGGGGGGTGATCGGTCAGTGGTTGGCGGTGGCGGGGACCATGGGGACAGACTGTGACAGACGTGTCGAGCAACCAGGACCCGTTTTCGGAAGGGGCCCTGGTGACGGTAGTCACCGAGACATGATACCTGCGTGTGCTGGTCGGGAGTTAACCAGTCCTATATTGTGAATAATGAAAACCTCCGACCTGGAACCCACTGAACCTTTCTCGAACCAATCTACTTTATCAATGCTCACATGTAACTGCTCCGTGGTCCAATTTGATTCAGTGGGAAATGACGTGTGTCACTCACTTCCTGAGTTACCGATACCCTCCTAGGAACCTTATCCACTTATCCTTATTAGGTGTAGAAGCTAGTCACCCAATAGTGGACATTGCCTGTTAATTTGCGGGATCATCTGCACTGCATACTTGAAGTTATAACCACAAGCATATTTGCAGGACTTGGAATTAGTGCTGAGTCAAACCGATAAAGCAGAATGACAAATTAAACATAATATTTAAAGGTAACATAATTCAGAAATCAAACTAGACGCTTTCCAGTCGCCTACGACCGTTGGGGTGTATCTCCCGTAGCCATATCATCATTGCCGCCTCAAATATACTCCCGATAAGGGTGAAAGATTAGAGCAAGGGTTAAAGAAGGTTGCCACAGGAATTTGAAGTGTTAAAATTCAAAATTCATTTGATGATTTTCAGACTTTTAATGAATCATCAATATGACATTGTGCATTCCAAAACAGAAATGTGGGATCACATATTCTCTTTAGCGTGGAATTATGGGCAATTCCACTCCCAAAATACCACCAAGAGGGGCCATTTTTACAAAAACATACACATCAGTTAGTTGATAAATAAACAACTTCCAAAAAATTTATTCCCAAGCTATCATTGAATATTGATTTTAGTGAAAATGGCCAAAAATAACCCATTTTGCTGGTATTTTGGGGGTAAAATTACCCATAATTCCACACTAAAGGGAATATTTGATCCCAATTTTCTGTTTTCGATTGTACAATGTAATATTGATGATTCTTTAAAAGTGTGAAAATCATCAAACGAATTTCAAATTATAGCCCTTCTGTTTGAATCGAAAGGGAGCGAACATCCTTAAGTCACAACTGTTTCTTCCACCTAAACTACTGCCTTAACCGTTCAAGGTCATAGGAGGTCAAATTCAAGGTCAGCACTGAACTCACTGTATATGAATTTCTATTTTGATATGTTCCATAAGATGACAATATTCTAGCCAGATTGAACTTTTCACCACAAGTTATATTTTAACTCAAAATATGTGCCAAACTTGGTTTTAAGTTGAAATTCAAAGTAAAAGTCGACCAAAAATCTGCATCTGAAGATGGCAAAATTGGAGCCAGATCGAACAGTTCACCACAAGTTATATTTTAACTCAAAATATGTGTCAAACTTGGTTTCAAGTTGAAATTCCAAGTAAAAGTTGACCAAAACTGCATCTGGAGATGTCGAAATTGGAACCAGATCGAACTTTTGACCATAAGTTATATTTTCACTCGAAATTTGTTCAAAACTTGGTTTCAAATTGAAATTACGCCAAATCAGATTTTTCATCAAAAATTCTATTTTCACCCAAAACATGTATCAAATTTGATTCACAGTTGAAATTCCAACCAAAATATTGACCAAAACTGCATTTGAAGATGATGAAATAGGAACCAGATCAAAGTTTTCACAAAAAAACTCTATTTCCGCCAAGCTATATTCCAAATTGAATGAAAATCCAGATCACAAATGTCAAAGTAGGTATTTTATTGGTCATAATAAGTTAGCCTGTGAACTAATCAGTATTTATTTCATCAATCTGGAAAAACAATTTTCTTTCTCTTCGAGCCTCGTCAAGTTCATCACCATTCGTCGAAAACAGGCCAATTTGACCACAAAATGTATCGCCAATCGGTCAGTTGCAACCAATTGGTGTTGCCATCTTACCATAAACATACCCCGCTAAGAAATAATCGTAATCGGTTCAGATTCACAACCTTCGGCGGATGTGGCGACGGCTGCAGCGCGACGGGCGCAAATCCATAGCATCAGCCGAATTTCGTTCGGGTTGGGGGGGGGGGGGGGGGGTAGGGGGGCGCGTATGTACAATAATTATCTCATTATTATACACCAATAGTGCTGATATACTTTGCATGCCAAAAAATGACACTCACACTGATCTATGTTCATCGATATATTGAAATATTCAACTAGAAAAAAAAAACACACACATTTTGAAAGGAACTGAAACGGACTGGACGTTCACTTTGGTGAAAGAGTGAAACTGTTCCACAGTGAACTTTTCTGCCACAATGAAATCATTCTTTATTTCATAATTATTACACTAAGATTGTCCATCATGAACAATCCCTGATGGACAATGTACATGTCCATGTCTTCATAGTCATGATGTTATTATACATGTACTGGGTAATCATTGATGTGTAATGTCTGTCAATGCTTCCCATGGCAATGAAAGTACACACTTGTTGATGACAAACCTTTCATACATAAACACAGACCTCAAAATAAATGTCATGGGACATCTTAATGAATAGGAGAGTTTTTGTAGTTCACCGACGGCATGCATGAAATAAATGTATAATTTTGTATTTGAGCTACAATTACATTTATAACAAACCATTCTCTCAGAATAGAGAGAACTTCACAACAAGCCCTCATCTGCACGTGACGCAGGTCTCAATTGGTTCCACAATAGACAGTAGACTCTGGAAGTCTTGACTGGTGTCTGGAGTCTGGACTGGTACGACAACAAGCAGACGCAGGAATGGTGAAAAGCTGCAGGCAAGTTGATGATTCGCGATGAAAATCCAAATTAACTACACCATACTGGATGTCCACTGTTTACTTGACGTGTTATACATTGACTTGACACAAAAAGATTGACTTTCTGTCGCCAATATTGAGACGAAGGGTCAATACCCAGACTCCAGAGAGTAGGGACGCGCTATGAGTAACAAACCGGCTGTCAAATTCCGACCAAATATTTGACTCATTTCCACGTCAAGTCCCAGAGAAACACGAGCCAATGTAAGGAGCAGTATTAGTCGTGTCATCAGACAAGGGTAGCGTGTGATTCAGCGACCCTAACAAACCCTATCTGCTCGTGTAGACAGCCCAGGTCCACCAGCTTGACTCGAGTGCTAGCTCCTCATCGAGATCACTGTTTGATGACGTGATTTACAATTGACTCCACTCTAATGACCGTCGATCGATCATTCACTGGAAAGTGAATGGCTCCATGAATCTTGACCAACTGTCTGACATTTACATCACAACATCATAAATATATGAAACAATAAAGATGGGTATTTTTTTTTTGCCCAATATAAAAGAACAAAAAGTACAATCGTGCAGCAATCACAAAACCTAGTTTGATTGTACATTGACCGGTCTACTTGGAAAACAAAAGTGCTCTCTGGATGGACAACGATCTCACATGGGCCAATTTACTTTTATTGGACATACGCATGAATTCGTCTTGTGATAAATGAATTGGACGTAAAGCGGCTAAGAAACTCGTACAAAATTAACGATTATGTGAAGTTGCACTCACATTCCATGTGTTGAGACGTGCTACGTGAATTTTCACATAAAGTTCCAATATAAATAGGGCTACAGAACATAATGTAGTCCAAATGTGCGAATATTGTGTAAATTTTTATCACCATTTATTAGATAATTACATGTGCACTATTTTTTCTGTACGACAAGTTTGATAACAAAGCACATGTTCATTCGAACGATTTTTTAAAACTAAATAAATGCTTCAAAATGACATATTCTATAGAGTTACTGATCAGCATCCTAAAACTGAAACGAAAATAAGGGGTCATCGTATCCGTTCGCATGGACAATACCATGCAAGATGTGAATATGGACAAAAAATGTACAAATATGACATCATTTATGTCATTTTAGGTCAATGCTCGTGATTTTGATCGAATATGCCGAAGAAATTAGCACGGTAAACCCTTTCTTCTTTTCAGTATTAGGATGCTGATCAATTACTCTATAAAATAGGTCATTTTGAAGAGATAATATTCAAGGAAGAACTTTTAAATTT
Source organism: Terebella lapidaria (assembly GCA_949152475.1). Classification (NCBI taxonomy): domain Eukaryota; kingdom Metazoa; phylum Annelida; class Polychaeta; order Terebellida; family Terebellidae; genus Terebella; species Terebella lapidaria. The sequence continues at coordinate 80,553,933 of OX424555.1, forward strand.
TGACTCTCCGTTACCTCACTGGTTGTAGCGGTCTATGTTAAACATGATGATTAACTGAAATATTGACGATATTGTGTTACCATCAAAAGCCAACATGAAGCACACATACCCCTTGAACCGTGATGCAGCGGGGATCGGTTTGTACTATTCAGTATTGCAAATAAAAGTGGATGCATACACTTTGTGATATATACTTACATACATGTACTAGCATCCTCGGCTACATATATCGTGATATTCTATAAAATAAAAATGTTTCAATCGTATAAATAATTAATAGGAGGTAATATTGTCTTTGTTCTTTTATGAGATGGTGATAATATTGGCGGAATAATTATCGATGTTCATGTCAATTTACGACTCTCTAATATCGGGATATATTTCACATAGTGATAGGACAGAATATGCTTTCTTCAGTTTTTCATTCTTTGTACAGAACTGTGCAAAACAATTTTATATAAATATGCAATGATTGCAATGAAATAGAAAAAAAGAGAAAACGGAGGGACCAAAGTGCCTTCCCATTTGACTCCGAATTGACATGTATATCATAGATGCAAAAATTGCTGCAAAGTATATCGTGCATCCTAATATACTGGAAAGAGACTAATCTTGATGGACAAACTAAATCTTGCACTGAATTAAACACATATCCATGTAATAAACGAGTTATGTGGTTCTGGAAAGGCCAAATTAAATCTGCGCCAAACAAAGGTCATAACCCCGAAATTCAACAACAGTCAATACTAATATTGTTGCATTACATCTAGCGCTCTAATGTTATTCTCCAAATGAGTAATTTCTGGTCAAACAAGGTTCGGTCATTAATGAAAGGTCACCAAGGACGGTATTTCACATTGATTACACAAATTAAGAAATTGTGATGAAAGAAATATCGATAAATTGTGCCGGAAAAAAGTTATCTCTTATTTCCACACGTGGCTTCATGCATTCCAAGCAAGTCTCAGAGTCATAACCTATTGTCATTGACAGCACGAAACATTGATTCGGATAAAAATCTCCTCAAGTTTGTTGTCTTGTACAATGCTCTCACTCTGCTGGCCCAGTAAGCCTAATACTGGACCGGACATTTACAAGAATGTTCTCCTGCTTCTGGGCACAATATCCACAGATATGATGCTAATTCACGGAACATGACACGACGAGCTGTCATTAACTTGCATGTTCTGTGGGGAGGGAGTTATCGACAGTCACCTAGCGCTCCAAGCGAAGGTTGGTGGCCAGTGGTTGGCGGCGATGGGGATAATGGAGACAGATTGTGACAGGCAACCAGGACCTGCTTGTGGAAGCGGCTATGGGTACTAGAACAGGGTACTGGAACATGATAACTGTGTGCGACAGTCGGGACTTAACCAGTCCCTTACATGGTGAATAATGTGAACCTCCGACCTGGAACCCACTGACCCTTACTCGAACCAATCTACTTTATCAATGCTCATATGTCGATACTCCGTGGTCCAATTTAACGCAGTGGGAGATGACGTGTGTCACACACTTCTCGATTTACCTATACACTCGTAGAGTCTTATCTACCGATCATTATTAGAAACATGAGCTAGCCATCCAATGGTAGACATGGCCTATTAATTTGTAGATAACGTGATATTTCTAGGTATGGAAATTAGTGTTGAGTCGTCATTCTTGTAAAGCTGAATGATAAGCATAAAATAATATTTTGAACGTAAAATAATTAGTAAATAAAATAATTATCTCTTTATTATACTGCAGTAGTACTGACATATTTTCCAAGCCAAACAATGAACACACCAATTCATGTTCATGGATATATCGAAACATGGTTAAGAAATGGCACATATTGAAAGGAACCGAAATAGAGTGGAGGTTTGTTTTATGAAAAAGTGAAATATGAAATATTTTTTTCATAATTATTGCACGGAGATCTCCCATAATGAACAATCCCTGGTGGACAATATATATTTCCGAGTCTTTATAGTCATGATGATATCACACTGGGTAATCATTGATGTTGTAATGCCTCCGAAGAAGTAGCACAAATGAACCCCCAAGTTCTTGCAATGATTTACCGTTTTATATTCCGTGCAGAATTGTTCTGTAACGTTCATCAAAATAGTTATTGCAATTATTCAGTTAATGACTCAAAGTGGGTACTGGCTAAGTCTGATTGTTCACATGACACAGAAAGTACACACTTGTTGATGGACAAAGCTTCTATACATAAATAAGGACCTCAAAATAAATGTCATCAAACCTCAGTCACGTGTACAATAACATATTGCAAATAATGTTCTGTCTCAATCATCTTTTTGAGAAACGAAGAGTTTTGAGAAAAGAAGAAAGGATCGGTAGTTAGTCTCGATTGAATTTATTTTAATGACATTGCATGGGATACCCCATACACGATGTTCTTGATAAGGCAAATAATACTTGCATTTGTTTGGGGACAATTACTAGCAAATTATACATGATTTTGTAGATAAAACGCAACGTTTTCACTTCTGTATAAATTTGCATTCTGCATGTTGGTTGTACTGAGCAGCAGTTATGGCGTTATTTCTAATTTGGAACTTTAGTTACAACATATTCAGGACAACATTCAACTCCGAACTCCAAAACAAGCACTCATTAACATGTAGGAACATGTATGGAATCTGCACTGGGTCTGAACCACAAACTCGCTGGTACATTGACAAACTTGCACATTACTGGAATTCCACTGTTTGTTATTTAATGACTTTGACGCAAACAGACTGACCTCCAGTCGCCAATATTGTGACAAAGGGTAAATATCCAGAGATCATTGGCCGCGATATCAGTAACAATCTAACTGTCAAGTCCCGATCAGATATTTGGCTCATTTCCACGTCAAGTCCTAGAGAAACACGAGCCAATGTAAGGAGCAGTATTAGTCGTGTGATTAGACAAGGGTAGCGTGTGATTCAGGGACCCTAACAAACCCTATCTGCTCTGTATAGACAGCCCACGTCCACCAGCCTGACTCGAGTGTCAGCTTATTATTAAGATCTCTGTTTGATGATGTGATTTACAATTGACTTGACTCTGATGACCGTCGACCAGATGTAAATGAATTTTCCGCAAATCATGATCACTGTTCTTGACATTGCAATATCATAAGCAATAATTACTATGTTTTGAACAATGCATCCATGGTGTTTACTTCACAGTACATACAAAATACGACATTTGGGCAGCCACTACAATGTTTGGTTGGTTGTTGACTGGCACGCCAAATCAGTACAAAAGTGCACTTTGGAGGAACAACGATCTCTCAAGGGCGAAATTAGATTTACTTCACAGACACATTATTTGATCTTGTAATAAAACAATTACTGTGGTTAAAAAGGTCGTAAAGAGGACGTATTATCCACGACCCTTGAACAAAAACATTTACATGAAGGCTGATGTAGAGTTGAAAACTTCAGTCGTTTGAACTGTTTTATAGGACGCTTCACATGTTTCAGTTTGTATAACAACGTATGTTTCAACATAAATGGGACTACATAAGATATATTCATATAAATATTTAGTAGCTTATACTTGACATATCCACGCGAAATCATGATATTTTCATCTATTAATTACATTCGAATATGCGAATATTGTGTACATTTTATCTCCATTTATCAGATAATTAGAGGTGGAATATTTATACTGCACGGCAGGTTTGATAATAAAACAATTGACCAGTGGATGTTGATAGAACAAGGCCCAATTAATGTCAGACACACGTGTAGCATCATTGTTGGTTTTAAATTTGATGATAAATCAAGATATTGACAGTATTAACGTTTATATCAAAATGAAAAATGCTGCAAACCCATGGAACAGTGAAATGCAACCTAATCGATATATCTACTATGTTTTTAGTATTGCAAATATGTTACAGATTGTGTTGTGTACTTATAATTATGTACTAATATCCCTGGTTGCATATATGGTGATATTCTCTAATATTATTCACTCGGTGGTATTCTCAATGTAAGGACACTCCTGATTAGATGATTTGTACCACGTGACAATCCTACAAACTCTAATTGGACGGCAAAAATGTATATTGGACGACGTTGTGCTTATCAGCCAACCAGAGCGCGTGTTACACGTGGGGTTTCCCCACTCTGGTTTTCTCCTACATTCATTGGTGAAAAATATAGCAAATGTTGGATGTTGAGAGTCGTCCAATGTACAGTTTACCGGATTCAGAAATGTCATATTGACCTCGGCTGACACCTCGGCCAATATGACATTTCTTCATCCCGTAAACTGTATATTGGACTCCTCAACATTCAAAATTTGTCTAATAATTGTCAGCTCATTTGTTGCCCTGTTCTGAACATAAGCATTCACGTAATATTTGAGTTGTTCTTTTGTAAGATTAAGGTGACACAATTGGAGGAAAAGTTATCGATTTTCAAGTTAGGTGTCCTGACTATTGGGATATACTGATAGGATAGGATATGACATGATAGGATTTATTCAGTTTTCATTTATTCATTTTACAGATGAGTGAAGAGCAATGTTATATAATATGCAATGAAATGAAGTAAGAGGGATCAGTTTCCGTTCCATTTAGCCCCAAAAGTATCAGAATCTATGTGGAGACAATATACCCAAGACTAGACAAATTGTTTGTATACATAGTACATACATTTATAATATCGATGCAAAATATAGCTGCTAAGTATATCTTGCATTCTAAAATAATGTACAAAAGACTAATTTTGACGGCCAAATTAAATCTTGCACTAAATTGAACAGATATCCACGTATGTGATAAAAAAGGTATGTGGTGCTAAAAACGTCAATTTAAATCTCCGCCAAATGAAGTGGGGACCATAACCGCAAAATTTAAAAGCAGTCATTATTAGTCTTTTACATTACATGTAGCATTCTAGTGTAATTCTCATAATGAATAATATCTGGTCGAACAATGCTTTGTTACTAACAAAAAGTCAACAACGACGGCATTTAGACAAATACACTTAAACAACTGGGGGAAAATGTCGCTAAGTTCGCCAAACTGTGCTGACGAAAGTATCCCTGATTCCCACTCGTGGCTTTATTGCATTCCGACCTGGTCTCAGGATCATAACTCATTGTCATTGACAGCACGAAACATTGATTCGGATACCAATCTCCTTAAGTTTGTGGTCTTGTAAAATACTCTCACTTCGCTGGCCCGTAAACCTAATACGGATATTCCCGACAAGACAAATGCCCTGCTTCTGGGCACAGTAACCACGGATCTAATGCTAATTCACGGAACATAACAAGAGGAGCTGCCATTCACTTGCAGGTTATTTGGGTTGGGAGCTATGGACAGTCACCTAGCGACAGAGGAGAAGGGAAATATCATGTAGACCCATCACCCCATAAACGTGTCAGACAAGGGAGATAGCCGGTCCTCTGCGAAAGGGAGACACTGGGACAGGATGCGGGAATTAACCAGTCCCTTACATTGTAAATGGAAACCTCCAAACTAGAACCCACTGACTCTTTCTGGAACCAATCTACTCTGTCAATGCTTGCATGTCGATGCTCCGTGATCCAATTTAACAGAGTGGTAGATGACGTGTGTCACGCACTTCTCAATTAACCGATACACTCATAGAATCTTATCTACCGATCCTTATTAGACATATGAGCTAGCCATCCAATAAGGGACATATCAATGCTTGATATTAATTTTTGAGATAACTTTCACTGACTAATTTAAGTCAGAACCACATGTATATTTGCAGGACTGGGATTTGATGTTGAGTCGTCAATCCAGTAAAGCCGAGTGATAAATTCAAAACAATCTTTTGAAAGTAAAATAATTAGTAAACAAAATAATTATCTCATTATTATATTGTAATAGTACTGCCATACTTTCCAAGCCAAAATTTATCTCCTTGGTTGATTTGCTGTATATATGACCCACATACAAGCAACAGAACTCGTGTGTCGTTTCGTAATTTATTTGGTCCATACACCTGGTAAAAGTCAACAAATTATACAGACAATGAGTTCCAATATAAATGTCAAAAGATGTACTTTATACAATCAGAAATTGGAACATAGTATTCAGAATAAATTGACTGGATTATATGAAATATAAATTACACAATAATTATACACAAGACCTTGCACTGTATGTACTGGCTCTTTATTGATATAATATGCAATGAAAACCATAATTTACTAGTTGTCTTATCTACCGATGGCCCGGTCATCACTCCACGAGCAAAAGGCTATATTTATTAAACCATAATTTATAAAAAAAAAATAGTGATCAGTGATATTATGTAGACAAAATTATGGTAATTTGACAAACACTCTCACCGTTCATTCCCTGTCCCTATACTCAAGTGATATTCTCACGAAATATGTATATCGTACCCGAATCCACGTGTTAGATAATTAACACTTTTCGGAACTTAATTGGACAAATCTATACTTACTGCAGATGAGACCTAATTACAATGTATATTTTTACCATTTTTATTAAAACATTTTTATATCAGTACTAGGTTGATTGTACAGTATTCACACGGCAGGTATGAATGGCATTATGTATGTAGGACCCACTTCTTCAGAATCAAGCGATTTTCACCAGCTCCTTCTCGCATGAGCCTTGAATCTGGACTATGTACTCAATAGACAGAGGAACGTATACTGACAAGTACAGACTGAAGCAAAAGATTCATGTTGGAACAAATAGTTTTCACAATACCAGAGATCCACTGTTTACTTTAGGTGTTATTCATTGACTCTGACGTAAACAGATTGACCTCCAGTCGCTAATATTGAGACAAAGGGTCAATACCCAGACTCCAGAGGGTAGAGGCCGCGCTCTCAGTAACAACCCGGCTGTCAAGTCCTGATCAAATATTTGGCTCATTTCCACGTCAAGTCTCAGAGAAACACAAGTCAATGTAAGGAGTAGTATTAGTCGTGTGATTAGACAAGGGTAGCGTGTGATTCAGGGACCCTAACAAACCCTTGCCTCCAGCGTGTAGACAGCCCAGGTCCACCAGCCTGACTCGAGTGCTAACTCCTCATTGAAATCCCTGTTAGATGACGTGATTTACAATTGACTCCACTCTGATGACCGTCGATCTTCTGCAAAGTGAATGGTTCCACGAATCCTGACCAACTGTCTGACATTTGCATCACAACATCATAAATATAGGAAACAATATATGGGTAGGTTTTTTGCCCAATGTAAAAGAACAAAAAGTACAATCGTGCAGCAATCACGAAACCTAGTTTGATTGTACATTGACGATCTTACATGGGAGAATTCAGTTTATTGGATATATGTGTGAATTCATATTGTGATTATACAATTTGCGCATAGTGTGGCTAAGAAAGCCCTACAACATCTATGTAATATGTGAAATTTTGAGACGTGTTTGAGACGTATTACATGAAGTTTTACATAATGTTCCGTATGAATAGAGCAACACAAAATAGTCTGAATGTGCAAATATTATGTAAATTTTCAACACCATTTATCAGATAATTACATGTGCAATATTTTCACAGTACGACGGGTTTGATAATAAAACACTTGACCATTCGAAGGCCCGATCAGACAAACAAGTTGTGACATTTTCGCTTTTAAACATGTTATTAATCAAAACATTGCCGATATTGATGTGTTGCTATCAAAAGCCAACATGAAGCACACATACCTCTTGAACCGTGATGCAGCGGGGATCTGTTTGTACTATTCAGTATTGCAAATAAAAGTGAATACATACCCTTTGTGTTGTATACTTACAGAATTGTACCAGCATGCTTGGCTACGTATATGGTGATATTCTATAAAATTTGTCAGCTCATATGTTGAACTGTTTCGAACGTACAAGTAATTCCTATGAGATAATATTGTCTTTGTTCTTTTATGAGATGGTGATACTATGGGCGGAATAATTATCGATGTTCAAGTCGACATACGAGTCTCTAATATCGGGATATAGTACTCCACATAGTGATTGAACAGAATAGGATGTATTCAGTTTTCATTTCTTCATTTTACATATATGTGTGGAAAACAATTTTATGTAAATATGCAATGAAATAGAAAAGATAAAAGTGATGGACCAATTTGCATACCAGTTGGCCCCAAAGTTCTCAGGTTTCAGTCTCAACTCATACACCAGTAGTGTATATATGACATTTGTTCATTTACGTGTATTTGGACACAATGAACTAACGAATCGTTTGCATACTAGTACCTAGTACATGTATATATTATAGATACAAAATTGCTGCAAAGTATGTTTTGCATCATAAGACACTGTTAAGAGATTAATTTTGACGGAAAAATTAAATTAAATACATACCCATGTATATTAAAACTGCATGTGGTTCTGTAAATCTCCGTCAAACAAAGGCCAGCTGCCAGCAGAACACCTAAATTTAACAGCAGTCAATATTAATATTTCCACATTACATCTAGCGCTTCAGTGTAATTCTCCAAATTAATAATGTCTGGTCGAACAAGGTTTGGTCATTAACAATAGGTCAACAAGGACGTTAATTCACATTGATTAGACAAACACACTTAAGAAAATGTGGCGAAAGAAAGATCGCTAAATTGTGTGGGAAAAGTTATCTCTGAGTCCCACGCGTGGCTTCATGCAAGCATTCCAAGCAAGTCTGAGAGTAATAAAACTCATTGTCATTGACAGCACGAAACATTGATTCGGATACCAATCTCCTTATGTTTGTGGTCTTGTGAAATACTCTCACTTTGCTGACCCAGTAAACCTAATACGGACATTTCCGACAATGATGCTGTGCCCTGCTTCTGGACACAATAACCACCGATCTAATGCTAATTCACGGAACATAACACATGGAGCTGTCAGTCACTTGCATGTTCTGTGGGGAAGAAGCTATCGTCAGTCACCTAGCGCTCGAGGGGAAGAAGGAGGGGGGGGGGGGATGAGCGGTCAGTGGTTGGCGGTGGCGGGGACCATGGGGACAGACTGTGACAGACGTGTCGAGCAACCAGGACCCGTTTTCGGAAGGAGCCCTGGTGACGGTAGTCACCGAGACATGATACCTGCGTGTGCTGGTCGGGAGTTAACCAGTCCTATATTGTGAATAATGAAAACCTCCGACCTGGAACCCACTGAACCTTTCTCGAACCAATCTACTTTATCAATGCTCACATGTAACTGCTCCGTGGTCCAATTTGATTCAGTGGGAAATGACGTGTGTCACTCACTTCCTGAGTTACCGATACCCTCCTAGGAACCTTTTCCACTTATCCTTACTAGGTGTAGAAGCTAGTCACCCAATAGTGGACATTGCCTGTTAATTTGCGGGATCATCTGCACTGCATACTTGAAGTTATAACCACAAGCATATTTGCAGGACTTGGAATTAGTGCTGAGTCAAACCGATAAAGCAGAATGACAAATTAAACATAATATTTAAAGGTAACATAATTCAGAAATCAAACTAGACGCTTTCCAGTCGCCTACGACCGTTGGGGTGTATCTCCCGTAGCCATATCATCATTGCCGCCCCAAATATACCCCCGTGAAGGGTGAAAGATTAGAGCAAGGGTTAAAGAAGGTTGCCACAGGAATTTGAAGTGTTAAAATTTAAAATTCATTTGATGATTTTCAGACTTTTAATGAATCATCAATATGACATTGTGCATTCCAAAACAGAAATGTGGGATCACATATTCTCTTTAGCGTGGAATTATGGGCAATTCCACTCCAAAAATACCACCAAGAGGGGCCATTTTTTCAAAAACATACACATCAGTTAGTTGATAAATAAACAACTTCCAAAAAATTTATTCCCAAGCTATCATTGAATATTGATTTTAGTGAAAATGGCCAAAAATAACCCATTTTGCTGGTATTTTGGGGGTAAAATTACCCATAATTCCACACTAAAGGGAATATTTGATCCCAATTTTCTGTTTTCGATTGTACAATGTAATATTGATGATTCTTTAAAAGTGTGAAAATCATCAAACGAATTTCAAATTATAGCCCTTCTGTTTGAATCGAAAGGGAGCGAACATCCTTAAGTCACAACTGTTTCTTCCACCTAAACTACTGCCTTAACCGTTCAAGGTCATAGGAGGTCAAATTCGAGGTCAGCACTGAAATCACTGTACATGAATTTACAGTGATGTAAATTCACTGTGATGTAAATACAGTGATGTGATTACAGTGATGTAAATTACAGTGATGTAAATTCACAGTCGGTGTCACTGCTGGCGGACGTTAAATCTGTCCCCGAGGATACCATCAACTCAGTAGCCTTCTGGCTATTGATTGGGTACTTATGTGCTTATCATGTGTCTGTTCCATGGGGTTTCTTTTGGATTTCTAAAATATTTTCATAGGTTGTTGGGCAGTTGTATACTGATTCCATCGGGTGTACAGTAGAAACAACTACATTTAACACACTGTCTGCCCCTGATGACGCCAGTGTGTGCTTGGATAAACTATTTGGTTGGGCTTTGTTTCTATTGCAAAATGTTGTATTTTACGTTTGTTATTGTCATCATCAAAATCTACTGTATTTGTGGTAACAGATTGATACCTACATTCTATTTTGATATGTTCCATAAGATGACAATATTCTAGCCAGATTGAACTTTTCACCACAAGTTATATTTTAACTCAAAATATGTGCCAAACTTGGTTTTAAGTTGAAATTCAAAGTAAAAGTCGACCAAAAATCTGCATCTGAAGATGGCAAAATTGGAGCCAGATCGAACAGTTCACCACAAGTTATATTTTAACTCAAAATATGTGTCAAACTTGGTTTCAAGTTGAAATTCGAAGTAAAAGTTGACCAAAACTGCATCTGGAGATGTCGAAATTGGAACCAGATCGAACTTTTGACCATAAGTTATATTTTCACTCGAAATTTGTTCAAAACTTGGTTTCAAATTGAAATTACGCCAAAACGTTGACCAAAAATGCATTTGAGGATTATAGAAATTAGGTTGAATCAGATTTTTCATCAAAAATTCTATTTTCACCCAAAACATGTACCAAATTTGATTCACAGTTGAAATTCCAACCAAAATATTGACCAAAACTGCATTTGAAGATGATGAAATAGGAACCAGATCAAAGTTTTCACCAAAAAACTCTATTTCCGCCAAGCTATATTCCAAATTGAATGAAAATCCAGATCACAAATGTCAAGGTAGGTATTTTCTTGGTCATAATAAGTTAGCCTGTGAACTAATCAGTATTTATTTCATCAATCTGGAAAAACAATTTTCTTTCTCTTCGAGCCTCGTCAAGTTCATCACCATTCGTCGAAAACAGGCCAATTTGACCACAAAATGTATCGCCAATCGGTCAGTTGCAACCAATTGGTGTTGCCATTTTACCATAAACATACCCCGCTAAGAAATAATCGTAATCGGTTCGGATTCACAACCTTCGGCGGATGTGGCGACGGCTGCAGCGCGACGGGCGCAAATCCATAGCATCAGCCGAATTTCGTTCGGGTTGGGGGGGGGGGGGGGTAGGGGGGCGAGTATGTACAATAATTATCTCATTATTATACACCAATAGTGCTGATATACTTTGCATGCCAAAAAATGACACTCACACTGATCTATGTTCATCGATATGTTGAAATATTCAACTAGAAAAAAAAAACACACACATTTTGAAAGGAACTGAAACGGACTGGACGTTCACTTTGGTGAAAGAGTGAAACTGTTCCACAGTGAACTTTTCTGCCACAATGAAATCATTCTTTATTTCATAATTATTACACTAAGATTGTCCATCATGAACAATCCCTGATGGACAATGTACATGTCCATGTCTTCATAGTCATGATGTTATTATACATGTACTGGGTAATCATTGATGTGTAATGTCTTTCAATGCTTCCCATGGCAATGAAAGTACACACTTGTTGATGACAAACCTTTCATACATAAACACAGACCTCAAAATAAATGTCATGGGACATCTTAATGAATAGGAGAGTTTTTGTAGTTCACCGACGGCATGCATGAAATAAATGTATAATTTGGTATTTGAGCTACAATTACATTTATAACAAACCATTCTCTCAGAATAGAGAGAACTTCACAACAAGCCCTCATCTGCACGTGACGCAGGTCTCAATTGGTTCCACAATAGACAGTAGACTCTGGAAGTCTTGACTGGTGCCTGGAGTCTGGACTGGTACGACAACAAGCAGACGCAGGAATGGTGAAAAGCTGCAGGCAAGTTGATGATTCGCGATGAAAATCCAAATTAACTACACCATACTGGATGTCCACTGTTTACTTGACGTGTTATACATTGACTTGACACAAAAAGATTGACTTTCTGTCGCCAATATTGAGACGAAGGGTCAATACCCAGACTCCAGAGAGTAGGGACGCGCTATGAGTAACAAACCGGCTGTCAAATTCCGACCAAATATTTGACTCATTTCCACGTCAAGTCCCAGAGAAACACGAGCCAATGTAAGGAGCAGTATTAGTCGTGTCATCAGACAAGGGTAGCGTGTGATTCAGGGACCCTAACAAACCCTATCTGCTCGTGTAGACAGCCCAGGTCCACCAGCTTGACTCGAGTGCTAGCTCCTCATCGAGATCTCTGTTTGATGACGTGATTTACAATTGACTCCACTCTAATGACCGTCGATCGATCATTCACTGGAAAGTGAATGGCTCCACGAATCTTGACCAACTGTCTGACATTTGCATCACAACATCATAAATATATGAAACAATAAAGATGGGTAATTTTTTTTGCCCAATGTAAAAGTACAAAAAGTACAATCGTGCAGCAATCACAAAACCTAGTTTGATTGTACATTGACCGGTCTACTTGGAAAACAAAAGTGCTCTCTGGATGGACAACGATCTCACATGGGCCAATTTACTTTTATTGGACATACGCATGAATTCGTCTTGTGATAAATGAATTGGACGTAAAGCGCCTAAGAAACTCGTACAAAATTTCCGATTATGTGAAGTTGCACTCACATTCCATGTGTTGAGACGTGCTACGTGAATTTTCACATAAAGTTCCAATATAAATAGGGCTACAGAACATAATGTAGTCCAAATGTGCGAATATTGTGTAAATTTTTATCACCATTTATTAGATAATTACATGTGCACTATTTTTTCTGTACGACAAGTTTGATAACAAAGCACATGTTCATTCGAACGATTTTTTAAAACTAAATAAATGCTTCAAAATGACATATTCTATAGAGTTACTGATCAGCATCCTAAAACTGAAAAGAAAATAAGGGGTCATCGTATCCGTTCGCATGGACAATACCATGCAAGATGTGAATATGGACAAAAAATGTACAAATATGACATCATTTATGTCATTTTAGGTCAATGCTCGTGATTTTGATCGAATATGCCGAAGAAATCAGCACGGTAAACCCTTTCTTCTTTTCAGTATTAGGATGCTGATCAATTACTCTATAAAATAGGTCATTTTGAAGAGATAATATTCAAGGAAGAACTTTTAAATTTTGACTCTCCGTTACCTCACTGGTTGTAGCGGTCTATGTTAAACATGATGATTAACTGAAATATTGACGATATTGTGTTACCATCAAAAGCCAACATGAAGCACACATACCCCTTGAACCGTGATGCAGCGGGGATCCGTTTGTACTATTCAGTATTGCAAATAAAAGTGGATGCATACACTTTGTGATATATACTTACATACATGTACTAGCATCCTCGGCTACATATATCGTGATATTCTATAAAATAAAAATGTTTCAATTGTATAAATAATTAATAGGAGGTAATATTGTCTTTGTTCTTTTATGAGATGGTGATAATATTGGCGGAATAATTATCGATGTTCATGTCAATTTACGACTCTCTAATATCGGGATATATTTCACATAGTGATAGGACAGAATAGGCTTTCTTCAGTTTTTCAGAAAACGGAGGGACCAAAGTGCCTTCCCATTTGACTCCGAATTGACATGTATATCATAGATGCAAAAATTGCTGCAAAGTATATCGTGCATCCTAATATACTGGAAAGAGACTAATCTTGATGGACAAACTAAATCTTGCACTGAATTAAACACATATCCATGTAATAAACGAGTTATGTGGTTCTGGAAAGGCCAAATTAAATCTGCGCCAAACAAAGGTCATAACCCCGAAATTCAACAACAGTCAATACTAATATTGTTGCATTACATCTAGCGCTCTAATGTTATTCTCCAAATGAGTAATTTCTGGTCAAACAAGGTTCGGTCATTAATGAAAGGTCACCAAGGACGGTATTTCACATTGATTACACAAATTAAGAAATTGTGATGAAAGAAATATCGATAAATTGTGCCGGAAAAAAGTTATCTCTTATTTCCACACGTGGCTTCATGCATTCCAAGCAAGTCTCAGAGTCATAACCTATTGTCATTGACAGCACGAAACATTGATTCGGATAAAAATCTCCTCAAGTTTGTGGTCTTGTACAATGCTCTCACTCTGCTGGCCCAGTAAGCCTAATACTGGACCGGACATTTACAAGAATGTTCTCCTGTTTCTGGGCACAACATCCACAGATATGATGCTAATTCACGGAACATGACACGACGAGCTGTCATTAACTTGCAGGTTCTGTGGGGAGGGAGTTATCGACAGTCACCTAGCGCTCCAAGCGAAGGTTGGTGGCCAGTGGTTGGCGGCGATGGGATCATGGAGACAGATTGTGACAGGCAACCAGGACCTGCTTGTGGAAGCGGCTATGGGTACTAGAACAGGGTACTGGAACATGATAACTGTGTGCGACAGTCGGGACTTAACCAGTCCCTTACATGGTGAATAATGTGAACCTCCGACCTGGAACCCACTGACCCTTTCTCGAACCAATCTACTTTATCAGTGCTTGTATGTCGATGCTCCGTGGTCCAATTTAACGCAGTGGGAGATGACGTGTGTCACACACTTCTCGATTTACCTATACACTCGTAGAGTCTTATCTACCGATCCTTATTAGAAACATGAGCTAGCCATCCAATGGTAGACATGGCCTATTAATTTGTGGATTACGTGATATTTATAGGTATGGAAATTAGTGTTGAGTCGTCATTCTTGTAAAGCTGAATGATAAGCATAAAATTATTTTTTGAACGTAAAATAATTAGTAAATAAAATAATTATCTCTTTATTATACTGCAGTAGTACTGACATATTTTCTAAGCCAAACAATGAACACACCAATTCATGTTCATGGATATATCGAAACATGGTTAAGAAATGACACATTTTGAAAGGAACCGAAATAGAGTGGAGGTTTGTTTTATAAAAAAGTGAAATACGAAATATTTTTTTCATAATTATTGCACGGAGATCTCCCATAATGAACAATCCCTGGTGGACAATATATATTTCCGTGTCTTTATAGTCATGATGATATCACACTGGGTAATCATTGATGTTGTAATGCCTCCGAAGAAGTAGCACAAATGAACCCCCAAGTTCTTGCAATGATTTACCGTTTTATATTCCGTGCAGAATTGTTCTGTAACGTTCATCAAAATGGTTATTGCAATTAATCAGTTAATGACTCAAAGTGGGTAATGGCAAAGTCTGATTGTTCACATGACACAGAAAGTGCAAAATTGTTGATGGACAAAGCTTCTATACATAAATAAGGACCTCAAAATAAATGTCATCGAACCTCAGTCACGTGTACAATAACATATTGCAAATAATGTTCTGTCTCAATAATCTTTTTTCAGAAACGAAGAGTTTTGAGAAAAGAAGAAAGGATAGGTAGTTAGTCTCGAGTGAATTTATTTCAATGATATTGCATGGAATACCCCATACAAGATGTTCTTGATAAGGCAAATAATAGTTGCATTTGTTTGGGGACAATTACTAGCAAATTATAAATGATTTTCTAGATAAAACGCAACGTTTTCACTTCTGTATAAATTTGCATTCTGCATTTTGATTGTACTGAGCAGCAGTTGTGGCGTTATTTATAATTTGAAACTTTAGTTACAACATATTCAGGACAACATTCAACTCCGAACTCCAAAACAAACACTCATTAACATGTAGGAACATGTATGGTATCTGCACTGAGTCTAAACCACACACTCGCTGGTACATTGACAAACTTGCACAATACTGGAATTCCACTGTTTGTTATTTAATGACTTTGACGCAAACAGAATGGCCTCCAGTCGCCAATATTGTGACAAAGGGTAAATATCCAGAGATCATTGGCCGCGAGATCAGTAACAATCTAACTGTCAAGTCCCGATCAGATATTTGGCTCATTTCCACGTTAAATCTCTGAGAAACACAAGCCAATGTATGGAGCAGTATTAGTGGTGTAATTAGACCAGGGTAGCGTGTGATTCAGGGACCCTAACAAACCCTTGCCTCCAGCGTGTAGACAGCCCAGGTCCACCAGCCTGACTCGAGTGCCAGCTCCTCATTGGGATACAAATATGCGTAGTTGCTTGGTCCAACATAAAAGAATAGATTCAACCATACATCAATTAAAATGTACCTAGTTGATTGTAAGTTGACTGGTCTACTCAGAAAACAAAATTGCTCTCTGGATGGACAACGATTTCATAGGGTGATTTCAATTTTATTGGCTATACGTGTGAATTCATCTTGTGATTAAACGATTTGCACGTAATATGGCTAAGGAAGTCTCACAAAATTAATGTAATATGTGAAATTGCATTCACTTTCCAGGTCTTCGAGACGTGTTACATGAAGCTTTACATAATGTTTCAATATAAATAGGGCCACAGAAAATAGTGTGAATGTGCAAATATTATGTAAAATTTCACCACCATTTAACAGATATTTACATGTGCAATATTTTTTACTGTACGACAAGTTTGATAATTAAACACTTGATAATTCGAAGATCCGATTTATATCAGACACACGTGTTGTAACATTTTCGCTTTTAAACACGATGAATAATTAAAATATTGACGATATTGAGGTGTTGCTATCAAAAGCCAACATGAAGCATGCACACCACTTGAACCGTGAATAGGCTGCGGGGATCTGTTTGTAATATTTAGTATTGCAAATAAATGTGCATACATACACTTTGTGTTGTATACATACATACATGTGCTAACATCCTTGACGACACATCGTGATAGACTATAAAATTTGTCAGCTCATATGTTAAACTGTTTTAGAGCTCAAAACAGTATAAGTATAAGTAATTACCAGGAGGTATTATTGTTTTTGTTCTTTTATGAGATGGTGATACTATTGGCGGAACAATTATCGATGTTCAATTCAATATACGAGTCTCTAGTATCGGAATATGCTCCACATAGTGATTGGACAGAATAGGATTTATTCAGTTTTCATTTCTTCATTTTCCAGATGTGTGGAGAACAATTTTATATAAATATGCAATGAAATAGTAAACATAAAAATGAGGGACAAATTTCCATCCCATTTGGCCCCAAAGTTCTCAGGTCTCAGTCTCAACTCATACACCAGTAGTGCATGTATACAAAAATTTATTCATTCATTTACGTGTATTTGGAAACAATGTACAAATGAACTAACGATTTTTTTTTTTGCATTCCTAGTTATGTCTGTTATAGATGCAAAAATTGCTGCAAAGTATATCGTGCATTAACACATATCCATGTACATGTATATTTGAAAAGTATGTGATTCTCAAAACGCCAAATTCAATCTGCGCCAAACAAAGGTTATAACCCCCAAATTCAACAGCAGTCAATATTGACATGTTTGTATTACATCTAGCGCTTTAATGTAATTCTCGAAAGGATTATTTTCTGGTCAAACAACGTTTGGTCATTAACAAAAGGTCAACAAGGATGGTATTTCACATTGATTACACAAACACATTCAGAAGAAGTGATGAAAGAATCTCGTTAATTGTGCAGAAAACGTTATCTCGGATTTCCACACGTTGCTTCATGCATTCCCACGAAGTCTTAGAGTCGTAACCCATTGTCATTGACAGCACGAAACATTGATTCGGATACCAATCTTCTTAGTCTGTGGTCTTGTAAAATACTCTCACTTCACTGGCCCAGTAAACCTAATACGGACATTCCGAAAACGATGCTGAGCCATGCTTCTGGGCACAGTAACCACGGATCTAATGCTAATTCACGGAACATAACACGAGGAGCTGTCACTCAAATGCAGGTTCTGTGGAAGGGAGCTATCTGGAAACAGGGGAGCAGCAGGGACCATTGGGACAGACTGTGACAGACGTGTCGAGCAACCAAGACCTGTTTGCGGAAGGGGCCCTGGTGACGGTAGTCACCGGGACATGATACCTGCGTGCGATGGTCGGGAGTAAACCAGTCCTTTACATGGTGAATAATGAAAACCTCCGACCTGGAACCCACTGAACCTTTCTCGAACCAATCTACTCTATCAATGCTTGCATGTCACTGCTCCGTGGTCCAATTTAACGCAGTGGGAGATAACGTGTGTCACACACTTCTCAATTTACCGACACACTCATAGAGTCTTATCTACCGATCCTTATTAGAAACATGAGCTAGCCGAGACCACATGTATATTTCTAGGACTGGGAATTAGTGTTGAGTCGTCATTCTAGTAAAGCTGAATGATAAACAAAAAATAATATTTTGAATGTAAAATAACTAGTAAATACAATAATTCTCTCTTTATTATACTGCAATAGTACTGACATATTTTCCAAGCCAAACAATGAACACATCAATTCATGTTCATGGGTATATCGAAATATGGCTAAAGAAATGTCACATTTTGAAAGGAACTGAAATAAAGTGATGGTTGTTTTGTAAAAAAGTGAAAATATACCACAATGACCCCCCGCCCCCGCACGTATAACAAGTTGTTCATTCTTTCATAATTATTGCACGGAGATCGCCCATCATGAGCAATCCCTGGTGGACAATATATATTTCCATGTCTTTATAGTCATGATGATATATCACACGGGGTAATCATTGATGTTGTAATGCCTCCGAAGAAGTAGTACAAATGAACCCCCAAGTTCTTGCAATGATACCGTTTTATATTCCGTGCAAAATTGTTCTGTAATGTTCATCAAAATAGTTATTGCAATTATTCAGTTAATGACTCAAAGTGGGTACTGGCAAAGTATGATTGTTCACATAGCACAGGAAGTACACATTTGTTGATGGACAAAGCTTCTAAACACGAAAAAGGACCTCAAAATAAATGTCAACGGACTCCATTCACGTGTACAAAAACATTTTGCGAATAACTTTTTGTCTCCATCATCTTTTTGAGAAACGAAGAGTTTTGAGAAAAGAAAAAAGGATCGGTAGTTAGTCTCGAGCGAATTTATTTTAATGATATCGCATGGAATACCCCATAAAGAGGTCCTTGATAAGGCAAATAATACTTGCATATATATGTTTGGGAAAATTACTAGCATATTATGCATGATTTTCTAGATAAAATGCAACGTTTTCACTTCTGTATAAATTTGCATTCTGCATGTTGGTTGTACTGAGCAGCAGGTATGGCGTTATTTATATTTTGGAACTTTAGTTACAACAAAGTTAGTCACAGACAATACTTAACTCCGAACTCCAAAACAAGCACTCATTAACATGTAGGAATATGTATGGAATCTGGGCTGGGTCTGAACCAAACAGTCGCTGATACATTGACAAGCTGCAAAGAACTTGCACAATACTGGAATTCCACTGTTTACATCAGGGTGCCCTGGTGTTATTTAATGACTTTGACGCAAACGGATTGACCTCCAGTCGCCAATATTGTGACAAAGTGTAAATATCCAGAGGTCATTGTCCGCCGTATCAGAAACAATCTAACTGTCAAGTCCCGTTCAAATATTTGACTCATTCCCACGTCAAGTCCCAGA
The DNA here is from genome assembly GCA_949152475.1 of Terebella lapidaria. Classification (NCBI taxonomy): domain Eukaryota; kingdom Metazoa; phylum Annelida; class Polychaeta; order Terebellida; family Terebellidae; genus Terebella; species Terebella lapidaria. The sequence continues at coordinate 80,573,840 of OX424555.1, forward strand.
GAAACACGAGCCAATGTAAGGAGCAGTATTAGTCGTGTAATTAGACAAGGGTTGCGGGTGATTCAGGGACCCTAACAAACCCTTGCCTCCAGCGTGTCGACAGCCCAGGTCCACCAGCCTGACTCGAGTGTCAGCTAATTATTGAGATCTCTGTTTGATGACGTGATTTACAATTGACTTCACTCTGATGACCGTCGACCAGATGTAAATGAATTTTCCACAAATGATGATCACTGTTCTTGACATTGCAATATCATAAGCAATAATTACTATGTTGTAGATGTTTTGAACAATGCATCCACGGTGTTTACTTCACAGTACATACAAAATACGACATTTGGGCAGCCACTACAATGTTTGGTTGGTTTTTGACTGGCACGCCAAATCAGTACAAAAGTGCACTTTGGAGGAACAACGATCTCTCAAGGGCGAAATTAGATTTACTTCACAGACACATTATTTGATCTTGTAATAAAACAATTACTGTGGTTAAAAAGGTCGTAAAAAGGATGTATTATCTACGACCCTTGAACAAAAACATTTACATGAAGGCTGATGTAGAGTTGAAAACTTCAGTCGTTTGAACTGTTTTATAGGAAGCTTCACATGTTTCAGTTTGTATAACAACGTATGTTTCAACATAAATGGGACTACATAAGATATATTCAAATAAATATTTAGTAGCTTATACTTGACATATCCATGCGAAATCATGATATTTTCATCTATTAATTACATAATTACGTGTACAAATATTGTGTACATTTTATCTCCATTTATCAGATAATTAGAGGTGCAATATTTATACTGCACGGCAGGTTTGATAATAGAACACTTGACTAGTGGATGTTGATAGAACAAGGCCCAATTAATGTCAGACACACGTGTAGCATCATTGTTGCTTTTAAATTTGATGATAAATCAAGATATTGACAGTATTATCGTTTATATCAAAATGCAAAATGATGCAAACCCATGGAACAGTGAAGTGCAACGTAATCGATATATCTACTATGTTTTTAGTATTGCAAATGTCATATTGACCTCGGCTGACGCCTCGGCCAATATGACATTTCTTCATCCCGTAAACTGTATATTGGACTCCTCAACATTCAAAATTTGTCTAATAATTGTCAGCTCATTTGTTGCCCTGTTCTGAACATAAGCATTTAGGTAATATTTGATTTGTTCTTTTGTAAGATTAAGGTGACACAATTGGAGGGAAAGTTATCGATTTTCAAGTTAGGTGTCCTGACTATTGGGATATACTGATAGGATATGACATGATAGGATTTATTCAGTTTTCATTTATTCATTTTACAGATGAGTGAAGAACAATGTTATATAATATGCAATGAAATGAAGTAAGAGGGATCAGTTTCCATCCCATTTAGCCCCAAAAGTATCAGAGTCTATGTGGAGACAATATACCCAAGACTAGACAAATTGTTTGTATACATAGTACATACATTTATAATATCGATGCAAAATATAGCTGCAAAGTATATCTTGCATTCTAAAATAATGTAAAAAAGACTAATTTTGACGGCTAAATTAAATCTTGCACTAAATTGAACAGATATCCACGTATGTGATAAAAAAGGTATGTGGTGCTGAAAACGTCAATTTAAATCTCCGCCAAATGAAGTGGGGACCATAACCGCAAAATTTAAAAGCAGTCAATATTAATTTAGTCTTTTACATTACATGTAGCATTCTAGTGTAATTCTCGTGTAATATAATGAATAATATCTGGTCGAACAATGCTTTGTTGTTAACAAAAGGTCAACAACGACGGCATTTAGACAAATACACTTAAACAACTGGGGGAAAAAAGTCGCTAAGTTCGCCAAACTGTGCTGACGAAAGTATCCCTGATTCCCACTCGTGGCTTTATTGCATTCCAACCTGGTCTCAGAATCATAACTCATTGTCATTGACAGCACGAAACATTGATCGGATACCAATCTCCTTAAGTTTGTGGTCTTGTAAAATACTCTCACTCCGCTAGCCCAGTAAACCTAATACGGACATTTCCGACAAGACAAATGCCCTGCTTCTGGGCACAGTAACCACGGATCTAATGCTAATTCACGGAACATGACAAGAGGGGCTGCCATTCACTTGCAGGTTACTTGGGTTGGGAGCTATGGACAGTCACCTAGCGACAGAGGAGAAGGGAGACCCATCACCCCCTAAACGTGTCAGACAAGTGAGATAGCCGGTCCTCTGTGAAAGGGAGACACTGGGACAGGATGCCTGCGTGTGACGATCGGGAGTTAACCAGTCCCTTACATTGTAAATGAAAACCTCCAAACTAGAACCCACTGACTCTTTCTGGAACGAATCTACTCTGTCAATGCTCGCATGTCGATGCTCCGTGATCCGATTTAACAGAGTGGGAGATGACGTGTGTCACGCACTTCTCAATTTACCGATACACTCATAGAATCTTATCTACCAATCCTTATTAGACATATGAGCTAGCCATCCAATAAGGGACATATTAATCCTTGATATTAATTTTTCAGATAACTTTCACTGACTGATTTAAGTCAGAACCACATGTATATTTGCAGGACTGGGATTTAATGTTGAGTCGTCAATCCAGTAAAGCCGAGTGATAAATTCAAAACAACCTTTTGAAAGTAAAATAATTAGTAAATAAAATAATCATCTCATTATTATATTGTAATAGTACTGCCATACTTTCCAAGCCAAACTTTATCTCCTTGGTTGATTTGCTGTATATATGACCCACAAACAAGCAACAGAACTCGTGTGACGTTTCGTAATTTATTTGGTCCATACACCTGGTAAAAATCAACTAATAATACAGACAATGAGTTCCAATATAAATGTCAAAATGTACTTTATACAATCAGAAATTGGAACATAGTATTCAGAATTAAATTGACTGGATTATATAAATTATAAATTACACAATAATTATACACAAAACCTTGCACTATATGTACTGGCTCTTTATTGATATAATATGCAATGAAAACCATAATTTACTAGTTGTTTTTCTCTACCGATGGCCCGGTCATCACTCCACGAGCAAAAGGCTATAATTATTAAACAATAACTTATAAAAAAAAATAGTGATCAGTGATATTATGTAGACAAAATTATGGTAATTTAACAAACACTCTCACAGTTCATTCCCTGTCCCTATACTCAAGTGATATTCTCACGAAATATGTATATCATACCGAATCCGCTTGTTAGATAATTAACACTTTTCAGAACTTAATTGGACAAATCTATACTAACTACAAATGATACCTAATTACAGTGTATATTTTTAACATTGTTAATAAATTATTTTCATCTCGTATTTTTGTTCTAAATTGATTGCACAGTATTCAGGCGCCAGGTATGAATTTAGGACACGTTAGTTACAATCGTAATATAAGAACCACTTCCTCGGAATCAAGCGAACTCCAGAAGCTCCTATTTGCATGAGTCTTGAGTCTGGACTATTTACTCAATAGGCAGAGGAACGTATACTGACAAGTGCAGACAATACCAGAGACCCACTGTTTTCTTGTGCTGTTATTTATTGACTCTGATGTAAAGAGACTGAACTCCAGTCGCCAATATTGAGACAAAGGGTCAATACCCAGTCTCCAGAGGGTAGAGGCCGCGCTATCAGTAACAACCCGGCTGTCAAGTCCCGATCAAACATTTGACTCATTTCCACGTCAAGTCCCAGAGAAACACGAGCCAATGTAAGGAGCTGTATTAGTCGTGTGATTAGACAAGGGTAGCGTGTGATTCAGGGACCCTAACAAACCCTATCTGCTCGTGTAGACAGCCCAGGTCCACCAGCCTGACTCGAGTGTCAGCTCCCGATTGTGATATCTGTTTGATGACATGATTTACATTTGACTTCTGTGCTGAGAGTGGATTCCGTCAGGCTCCACCAAACCTATTACACGATCCTTAAAGAATGAATGTTAATTCAACAGTCTTCTTGATATTCTCCTTAGACTCTATATCCAACTGTTCTCGTCAACTTCCGATTCTCGATTAACCAAGGGGGCAAGTCGGTGAGTGCGCAAATGTGTATTTCTCCCGCCAAATTGCGGGTAGTGTGTCTTGATTTGCTGTGAATGTCACGTGATGTCTGTATGCTGTCTGATATGCATGTTCCTGGAATTGGTACATGTATTCATGAGATCTGTGTTTATATGAAAGTCCATGAGCGTGTCTAAACATGTATGTGGGGGCAGAGTATGTGGGGCCAGCGTACATGCGGGAGAGGGTGACGGGCAGTTACAGTTCTAAAATTATTACATTTCATTCTGATGAATGCGGATCTTATTTAAATTGAATGCTTCCACGATCACTAACCATCTTAATGACATTTTCATCACAGGGAAAAAAAAATGTTGTACCGTATGTGTACCAAACAATTATACATGGACATAGCGTTGTTTAAAACGCCTCTTCTGAAGTTATGTGTGTATGGACAACGAAAACTCATGACCATGCTGACCGAACTGTGGTTGAAGACGTCGTATCCGTTCATACATGTAGGCTACACATATTGCGTTTAAAATCCTGGATATCTATAAACTCTTGCAAAAAAGATTGCTGTGGAGTTGTACTCAACATTCCAGACTTTTTTGGAATTTTTAATTTGTCTCAACATAATTAGAGCTGCAAAAATATATGATAATCTGCGACTGTTATATTATTAATACTTGACATTTTCATGCTGAAAATACGATAGTTTTCAACGAAAAATGCTGTCCGAATTTGCAAATATTGTGTACATTTTATCATCATTTATCAGATAATTACAGGTGCAATATTTACACTGTACGACAGGTCTGATAATGAAACACTTGACCAGTTGATGCTGATAAAACGATGCCTAATCAATTTCAGGAACACGTGTAGCAAAATATTCATTTTAGAATTTGATTAAAAATAATGGTTTTGACAATATATGTTTATTTAAAAAGCCAACATGAGACATACTCCCTGGAACCATGAATATGCAGTGGGGATCTATTTGTAATACATGTGGTTATTATTGCAAGCTAAAGTGATTACACAGAGTTATCTATATAGGTATACATGTACAGGGACAGCATACATAGTGATATGCTATATTTGCCAGTTTATATGTTGCACGGTTCTAACCCTGATTTTGTAGCAATTGATTTAATTGATGGTCAACGCATATCTGGTTGTTTTATGTAGTTTATTGTAAAATTTATTCACACTACTAGACGTGTGCCAGGGGTACAACAGAGATCCAGTGTATGGCACAGCAGCTGCAGCACAACAACCTCAATGTTCGTCAGCAATATCCCAGATGGGGCAACAAAACGATGCACCAGTTTGGCACAAACGTGCTCAATCGATTACTTTGATAATGGCGGTCCCAGGTCATGTGATCAATAGTGAATTGGCGCTAAAAATGCAGAGGGCCAGATGACGACTACTACTACAAATCATGGTGCCACACTCCCCTGCTCCGGGAAATATCGTCCCGACTTTTATTATTGAAGAGAGAACTATACAAATGTACAAGATTCCATTCACACAACATTCATTCATGTACTAATCACTTACCAACATCAACCTTAATAACTGGTTCACATAAACTATCCTGCATTCCAATGAAAGTGTTGCTTGTGGCGAGCGTGTTAAGGAATTCGACCTCCGACTCAATCTGGTTTGTCCACTGTATGTAACATTGAATATAGATCGCTACGCATCCATGGTGGCTGGCTCCTAGTACGGGTGGATCGGCGAGGTTGTGGAGTCGGTGGTTCAGCACAAGGCATTATAGCTTCGGCCTCAAGATTACTGTGCTCCTGATCAGTGAAGGACTCCTGATCTTCAACTTCTACCTGTGGTAATCTACTGACTGTCCATCACTCTGGTCTGGGGGTATTGTCGAGTGCTTGCTTTGTTTCCAGGTGCAGGTTTATTCTCCGCTGATACTGACACCCGTTTCGGTTTGGTGGTTTGGGTGCATCTTTATGGGTTAAACCTACAGGAAAAGAAAAGCAAGTTATGATGAAGAGTGCGTTTTGGTCTGCGGCGATTTTCTTGTCTTACCACATATACTGAAACTCTGATGTTTGCTTGGTTTACGACATTACATGCTTCGTCTTCCCATCGATCTGCAATTTTATGTTTCCCATCAAAATCACTACTTTCACTAAGACACGATCGTTAGAAGTGAGTACTGTTCCACGAGTCTTGTGGTCATAATGTTCCTTTTGACAGCGCGGATAACGATAATATCTTACATATTGATGGCTATAACATGTTCCGACGCGATAAACGTAAAAACTCTGGTGGATTATTAATATACGTATCATCAAAAATTCCATGTAGGTTGAGCAAATTGCAACCAAATGACTATATCACGACCGAACATATTGAATTTCTCCCCATCGAAATGGTACTTGATACAAACGAGACATGGTTTATTGGTCTCCTCTACAAAAATCCGGTAACGCCGAACCATGAATTTGCTCATGCTTTTGATATGATTCTGAATGATTGCTTAGGTGTACATCACAATATCGCGCTAATCGGAGATATGAATTTTAACGTTCTTGATAAAACAAGCCTTCTAAACGAGTTATGCGATGTATATGGATTACAAAAAATCATCATCTCACCTACTTGTTATAAATCAGTAAATCCTACACTGATAGACGTCCTGCTAGTCAATAACAGAAACTGTGTCTATAAGGGATTCTCTTTAGACGTAGGGGTAAGTGATTTCCATAATCTTATCGGAGCTGCTCTAAGAAAACATCGACACCCTCCAAAATATAAGACAGTAGAATATCGCAACATCATAAAAGATTGATTACAACCAGGTTCGCATGGACTGGTTCATTATGCGTATGCAAGAAGTCTTCCTCGATATTGCCGATGCGAATATAGCTTTCTCTAAATTCCACGAAACAATAGTCACTCTGTTCAATAAACACGCGCCACTGAAAAAGAAAGTGATAAAGAATACCCATTCCCCTTTTACGAATAAAGAGCTAAAATCCGCGATCTACAATCGAAACAAATCTCTAAACAAATTTATCATAGGATCATAGGAAAAACAAATTTTGGAAAACAATTTGTCCATTTTTTAGTCGGCAATCAACATTTCATATTAAAATAATGCTTCGCGAGAAAGATGAAATCATCTCGGACGAAGCACATCTATGTACCATCTTCAATGATTATTTTGCGAGTATAGGGTCGGACATTGGTACAAGCGAAAATATGGACAGACCCATTGAACATATCATTGAATCATTTAAAAATCACGTCTCTATCATGAATAAAACACGTATGGGAATACGCCAGAACTCATTCTCCTTGCAATCGATTAGTATCCCCATTGTGAAAAAAGCTATCGCTAAACTGAATACGAAAAAAAACTTGTGGCTATGACTCAATCCCCCCTGCATTCATCAAAATTCTTAAAAAACATTTAGCCGAATGTCTCACTTTGCTTCTGAATAAATGCATCGCCCAAAGCAAATTTCCTGATTGTCTGAAATTATCTATCATATGCCCAGTTTTTAAGAAAAAGGATAAGCTCGATAAGGATAATTACCGGTCAATTAACCTGATACCCATAATTTACAAGATATTTGAAAACGTATTAAATGAACAGTTATATCAGTATATGAACCAACATTTTCATAGTTTATTATCCGGTTTCAGGAAAAAACATGGATGCAAAACATTTCGTCGAAATTAACGGAAGATTGGCGTAAGGCTCTGGATAGCAGGAACAAAATAGGTGTCCTTGCTATTGATCTCTCCAAAGCGTTCGACTGCATGCCTCATGGGCTCCTTCTCGCAAAGATGTATCATTATGGGGTGGATCTTGGTGCGTGCCAACTTATAGTCATACCTATACCAACGTAAACAACGTGTCAAAATGGGCACAAGCGTTAGCACATGGACAACTGTCACCAAAGCCGTTCCGCAGGGCAGTATTCTGGGCCCGCTATTATTCAACACTTTTATTAACGACCTGATGTCCGTGAATACTAAGTCTGTATTATATAACTATGCAGATTATAATACCATCGTTTATGCTGATGAACATATATCAGTTGTCAAAAATGTAATTCAGAAAGACACTTCATCTATTATATATATCATGGTTCAAGAGTAACCTAATGAAGGCGAACCCGGGCAATTTCCAACTTATGTTCCTTGGAAAAAGTAGCTCAACAAACGAGTTTATGGTTGTCGATGACACTGTCATCACTGGATCAAACTCCGTTACTATTCTAGTCATGGGACTAGACGTAAATCTCGAACTACACGAACATGTCGGAACGCTCTGTTCGAAGATATCGATGCAAATCAATGCTTTAGTGACGATAAAAAACTATCTTGATACCGGCAGCCGTAAATTGCTTTATAACTCGTATACTGCGAGTAATCTAAATTATTGTTGTACAATATGGATGTTCACGAACACAACACATCTCGAAAAAATCGATAAGCTGAACAAGCGAACTCTCCGTATGGTTTACAATAATGATACAAGTGATTACGAGACTGCTGCGCCGAAATGATACGCTTGATATATATATATAAAATGTGTGCGAAATCCTTGGCAATAGAAATGTATAAAGTTAAAAATGATCTGGCACCTGTTTATCTGAAAAGTCTCTTTGTCGACAAAAATATTTGGTACTCACTTAGACGTATTCGCTCTCCCAAAATTCAATACAAAGCGATATGGATACGACAGCATGTCCTATATCGGAGCGAAGCTGTGGCACGACATTGACGTCAACATAAAACAATCCGATTTCAAAACTTTTAAGGCTGAAGTTAAAACGTGGCTGAGAAGCAAGCAAGACGTCAGAGATCGCTATTTTTAACACTACACAAATCTTCTGTGTAGGCGCTGCTCGCACAGATACCACTGCTGGTGACCGCTGTCTGGTTACAGCCCATCACCGGCTACGGTTATCCTGCGGGTAGGCGCCATCACAGCCAGCACCTACAATTACTCTTGTTAAAACCAGTACTACTCGCCCAGCTATCCCTACTGGTGACCTCTGTCTGGTTACAGCCAATCACCGGCTATGGATATCCCGCGAGCCAACACCTACAATGTACCACGCTGTCTTGACACAACCAATGCAACATATGATCACATGTACCACTAGTATCTCTCAATGATGTTATGTATATGACGTTTTATCTTTTTATCCTTATCTTCGTCAGTATCGCACAAAAGCTAATTAAGCTTAATTGTATACATGTACTATGTTACTATGTATCATGCGATTTTAAGCGATGTAAAATAAATTATTATTATTATTATTATTATTGTTGCTCCTGGGATGTTTTGGGTGTCGAGGTGGTATGCGTGCTCCAGCTTTTCCCTGTGATCCCTAACATATGATCTGTAGCGCTTTTTTTTACTGAGGCTGTGTTCTGCAGGTCCAAAACTACGTTTAAACGTAACCGAGGATGTCTGCCAAACATGGGCTCATATGGAGAAAAGTGGGTGAATCATGTCTTGTACAATTATAAGAACGGACAAGAGCACCTACTTGAGAATTCAAATCAATCTTTTTGGATGGTTCCAGCGTGCCTAACATGACAAAAGATTGTACGATTAAACCTCTGGCACACGCCATTGCCCATGGCATGGTAGGGCATTTTACGTGACTTACTCATCCATGTGACCTGAAATGGGCTATTCTGGTACTTCACTGACTTCCATCACTTCCTAGGAATACTTCTAAATTATTTTCATAGGTTGTTGGGCAGTTGTATACTAATTCCATCAGGTGTACAATTTCATTTAAAACACTGTCTGCCCCTGATGACGCCAGTGTGTCTTTTGATAAAGTAATTGGTCGGGCTTTGTTTCTATTGCAAAATGTATTTTATGTTTGTTATTGGGATCATCAAAATTTGGCTGTATTGGTGGTAATAGATTGATACTTACATCCACACAACGGATCGTTAAGAGGCTTTGCTTTGGTGGAGAAGTGGGGAGAAACCTCAGATAATAACCAGCAAATCCCAGGAAGATTCGAATCTCATCCTGATTTGATGGTGTTGGCCACATGGAAACCTTTTTTTCAGTTTTAGCCGAATCTGTGATGATTCCGACAGCAGATACTATGTGATCTACATATTTCGCCTGCTCCTGGAACAAGTGACATTTCTTTTCAGACAGTTTCATTCCTGTTTCCTGCAGTCTCTGAAGTACCTAAGTGAGTCATTCCAGAATCCGAAACTTGACGAAAATATGATGACATCATCAAAATAGATCTGACAGATGTGGTGAGTGAGGTCTCCTACAGTGCTGCTGGGAGAAAAATGATGATAGGCCAAGGAGCCAACGCTCTTCATATCCAAAACACTAATATACTTCGAGCCTGCCAGACCATCTAGAATCTCCTCTATGTGCAGTAAAGCACGAGCATCTCTCATCATTATTCTATTAAGGTAACAATATTCAACACATAGTCGAAGGCATTCATCCTGCTTATGCATCCGAGCAGTATTTGAAGCCCATGGACTATGAGACCTTTTGTTGATGCCTACGTCCAACAATTCTTGCAAATGCTGCTTGACTTCCTCATACATAGGACAGGAATTCGCCAATGTCGCTGTTTGAATGGCCTTTTATCCTCAGAGTCAATGCAATCTTCGACTATACGTGTGTATCCAATGTCTCGATTATTATGAAAGATATCTGGCCATTTCAGTAGAAGCGTTTTAACCTCCTTCAGCTGAGTTTCAGACAATGTGCAAGTGGACAGGTCGATATTGTCTAAGTATGTCCATGTAGAATGCTTTTCAGGGGTGTTTACTAGTAATTCAGGAACTTCATCAGTTGTGACTTAATGACCATACTCGTGGATTCATTGTCTTGATCATTATGAGAGAAGATATCCTGCCATCCCAACAGGAGCTTTCTAACTTCTTTCAGGTGAGTTTCAGACAATGCGCAAGTGATAGATAAATCTTGTCTAAGTATGTCCCTGCAGAGTGCTTTTCAGGGGTGCTTAATTCAGGAACTTCTTCAGGTGTGACTCGACTACATATTTGCAGTTGACACAGGACAACACTGATGTGTGATTGATGCATTGCTGGGTATCATAACATTGGAATTCACAGCAGGCTTCACCATGCATAACCATGTGCACTCCTTGTCTCCATGACTTGCATGTTGATACAACGAAACGCTAGATACCACGAGTCACTTAGATCTGGTATCTGCATATACTGAGTCAAATACTGTTGTTGGAGGCTAACTATCATAAGTAACAAAAAATGGGAAATCATCAAAGAAAAGCACTCACATCAATCCATATTAGTTAATATATTGGAATATTCAACTAAAATGACATTGAGTCCAGACACCAATCCAGACTCAGGAGTCTGGGTTGGTGTCTGGAGTCCGGACTTGTTTCGCATCAGACATACGCAAATACAGTAATAAGCTGTAGGCAATCTGAAGATTCGTGAAGAAAAACCAGGTTACCTACACAATACTGGAATTTTACTGTTTACTTGAGTGTCTTTTTTATTGATTTGGACGTAAACAGATTGACCTACAGACTACAGTCGCCATTATTGGAACAAAGAGTCGATATCCAGAGGGTATGGGCCGCGATATCAGTAACAACCTGACTGTCAAGTCCCTATCAAATATTTGGCTCAGTTCCACGTCATGTCCTAGAAAAACACGAGCCAAGATAGGGAACAGTATTAGTCGTTCAATTAGACAAGGGTAGTGTGTGATTCAGGACCCTAACAAATCCTTGCCCCCTGTGTAGACAGCTCAGTTCAGCCAGACTGACTCTAGGGCCAGCTCCTCATCGGGATCTCTGTTTGATGACGTGATTTATAATTGACTCCACTCTGATGATCGCCAATCTTCTGCAAAATGAATAAACCCCCAAACTCTGACCAATGTTGCACAGTATATAGAAAAGAAAACTTTTTGTGTTTTGTGTTTAGTTTTGTGTTTGGCCTGACATACAAAAATAATAAAATCGCACAGCAATTTCCTAGACGATTATACGTCGATTGGCCTACTCGATAAACAAAAGTGTTCTCTGGATGGACAGCGATCCGGAGTTTTATTGGAATAGGCCTAAACTCATATTGTGATAGCTGTGGCTAAGAATGTCGTACTATGTGAAGTTATATTCATATTCCAGATGTTTGAGAGTGCTGTGTTAAGTTTACACTGTTTATGTGCATTCGTATAAAAGTAAATGTTCTAATATAAATAGAGCTACAAAATATTTTCAATGTGATTATTTCTATACTTGACATTTCCATGCTACGTGCATGATATTTCCAGTGATAAAAATGCCGTCCGAATGTGCAAATATTGGCTTTCATCACCATCACCATTGCTATACAACAGATTTGACAATACAATACTTGATCATTCAATGGTGATAAAACAAGGCCCGATTAATATCAGACACGTGTAGTAACAAATTTTGCTTTTGAATTCGATGATTGATCAATAATTATGTGCTATGTGTAGTATACCCCTTGGTCAATTGATTGCCATGTGTGATGATCGTGAAGTAAACAGATGTTGATCACCGGACTTCAGTCTCTGTATGCGACATGGTGTCAGAAGTGGAATATGAAAATGAATCAAACATTATCCAGTATCCAGGACAGCTGTGTGATTCAGGCGTACAAAATCCGTGACTTCTTCAGGAAAACAGAATACCAAAAAGACCAAAATTCAAACAAACTCTTCGCCAATGAGCGATAATTGAGTGTTTAACACCTTGCCCCATCCAATGACGTCATTGGCCCCATCCATATCATCACCGTTGACAATCACTTACCACACACCATGGCGAGTAATTCACTACCAACTTTCACTCTCGACACACAAGGGGATATGAAAGCCAACTGGGAATATTTCTGTGAAACATTTGAATCATACGCCACATTGATGGGCTATAGGTAAAAACTCTGAACTTGGCAATACAGAGACCTCTGTACCCAATGCCCACCCTAGAAGAGAATCTTCCTTGATTAGTCAATGCCAAATGTTTCAGCCTTGTAGATGCGTTCGTTGGATTCAGCCAAGTGCCCCTGGATGAAGAATCTAGTTACTTGACCATAACTCACACACCAGTTGGTAGGGTTCGGTGGCTGCGGCTCCCCTTCGGGATTTGCTCTGCTCCAGAGGAGTTCCAGCGACGCCAACGAGAAGTTCTGGAGGGCCTGTCCGGAGTTATCAACATAGCCGACGATATCTTGATCTATGGCTCTGGAGAAACCCATGCAGAAGCAGACAGAGATCATGACCAAAATCTCCTTGCTCTACTAGATCGCTGCAGAGAGAGAAACTTAAAACTGAACCCAGACAAATTCAAGTTCAAGCTCCAGAGTCTCACTTTCATGGGGCATCAGATTACCGAGAACGGCCTAATCCCAGACGATTCAAATGTTTCTGCCATCAGGAACATGCCACCATCAGAAGACAAGAAAGGCGCTCAGCGGTTTGTCGGAATGTGCAACTTCCTGTCACAGTACATCCCCAACCTTAGTGACTTCTGTGCTCCTTTAAGGGAAATCAGTTCATCCCAGTCTGAGTTTTCATGGTCCTCAACTCAACAGGCTGCCTTCGAGGAAATCAAGAACAGGATATCAAACATATCGACCATGCAGTACTTCGATCCAAAAATCCCAGTCACACTCCAGGTTGATGCGTCAGATTTCGGGCTGGGTGCGGCACTACTCCAAAATAACAAACCAGTAGCCTTCTCGTCATCCACGCTGACTGAAACAGAATGGCACAATTATGCACAAATAGAAAAGGAATGTTTGGCAATCGTCCATGCCATGCAAAGATGGGATCAGTGGCTGTATGTTCATCCAGACATACTCGTTGAATCTGATCACAAGCCTTTGGAGACCATATTCAAGCACCCCATCTCCAAAGCCCCCATTCGCCTCCAGAAAATGATGTTAAAGCTGCAACGATATCATTTCTGTGTGAAGCATCGCAAAGGCAGCACCATGTGGTTGGCTGATGCATTGTCCAGGGCACCTCTGATGCAGAAATTTAGCAGTGACAATGACTTTGAAGTTTACAGTTTGGACACTCTTAATTCCCCAAGCAAACCAGACCGAATTACAGATCGTACGTTTGGCCTGCTCAAGCAAGCAACATCAGAAGACACAGTCCTGACCCATCAGATCCAGTATATCCAGCACGGATGGCCCGATTCCAAGCGCCACATTCCCAACATCCTAGCTCCATTCTGGAACTATCACTCTGAACTAACGAACATGGATGGAGTGGTGTACAAATGCCTCAAAGCTGTCGTTCCCAAGGTAATGAGGAAACGTATGCTCGAGAAAATCCATTCCTCTCACCAAGGTATCGAGAAGTCCACTCAAAACGCGACTGACACGTTGTTCTGGCCATCTATCAGAGCGGATGTGAAAGTAACCTGTGAGAATTGCTTGACATGTGCACAGCACACAACCCAGCATCAAAAGGAGCCCATGAATCATCAGCCAATACCAGAGTTACCATGGCAGTTCGTATCTCAGGAGTTATTCCAGTGTGACCAATCGTACTATCTAGTGACTGTCGATCACTACAGTGACTTCTTTGAGTTGACCAAATTGCCCAACACTCTGGCACAAACAGTGGTGGCTCACACAAAACAGGCGTTTGCCAGACATGGATCACCAATGGTTTGTTTGATGGACAATGGACCCCAGTTTACCAGTAAGGAATATGCTGAACTCTCGAAATCCTGGAACTTCACTCATATCACTAGTTCACCCTACCACAGCCAGTCAAATGGAAGGGCTGAAGCGGCAGTGAAATCCGCCAAGAACTTGTTAAAAAAGTGTAAGGATCCTCTACTGGAACTGCTCCACTTGAGAAATACACCGACCAAAGGACACGCCTCATCTCCAGTGCAACGACTGATGGCCCGCCGAACACGCTCGTCTTTGCCGGTGTCCAAAGGACTGCTATCTCCAGCTTTGATAGAGACTAAACTAGTCAAAGCTGAACTGTTTCGTCTCCGTGAATCCTCCAAGTCTCACTATGATCGTACTGCTGGCAGAGAATTGCCCGAATTGCAGATAGGAGATGCTGTCTTTGTCAAGCCACCTCCGACACAGCGAGCACGCCCATGGCAACATGGCCATGTCACCACAAATCCTGCACCTCGTTCATACACAGTGTCGACGGGTCAGACTCATGTTCGTAGGAACCGCCGACAACTGCGCAAGTGCCTGATCTCGCAGGATCTCACAGATTTTGACGATGGAGAAATGGTCCAATCAGAGTACCTCAATGACGATGAGATGGTTCAACCTACACAACAGGAGCCACAACGGATGCCCGCGCTGCCGCTGAACCTGAAGCTCCCGAGTTGGTGGATGAAACAGCGGGACAATTCCAAGGAGCACGAAACAATGATGGACTATACCGATCAAGATACGGACGGGTATCAAAACCACCTGTTCGATATGAGTGAACATTATTTGCACATTACTTTGACTAGTAATTTCTATTGTTTTTCGATTTTATTTTCATAAAGAAGGGGGGATGTGCTATGTGTAGTATACCCCTTGGTCAATTGATTGCCATGTGTGATGATCGTGAAGTAAACAGATGTTGATCACCGGACTTCAGTCTCTGTATGCGACAATTATATTGACAATATTGATCTGTTGATTTCAAAAGCCATTATGAAATATACCCCTTGAACCGTGACCATGCAGCGGGAATCTATTTGTACTAGTTAGTTTTGCAATAAAAACCAATGTATCTACATACAGTTTGTGTTGTGTACTTATATGTACTAGCAAAAACCTTGGCTGTATATATATCCTATAATAAGATATCATATGTTGTACTGTTCTGAACTTAAAAGCAATTAGGTAATATTTCCTTCGTCTCTTATAAGTTAGTATATTCAAGTTAGTATTGGAGTCCTGACCTTCGGCATTAACTCTTTATACATTTAGTGATAGAATAGAATAGAAGTATATTTTGGATAGGATAGGAGAGGATATGATATGACAGGAAAAGAAATCATAGGATTTATTCATTTTTCAAATTTCATACAGATAAGTGGACAACAATGTTATATAAATATACAAGACACACAATGAAATGAAGAAAATAGAACACCGAGGGACCAAATTATTCAAAAATTGTCTTCCTTCGGCCCAAAAGGTCTGAGGGACCAAATCAATCAAAAGTTGTCTTCTTTCGGTCCCAAAGGTCTAGGTCACCAGTTTTAACTCAAACACGAGTAGTGTAGGTATACCAACAATTCTTTTTATCTACATGTATTTATATATATATACTCTGTTTTTATTTCAAAATGTTGTGTTTGATATATGCTATTGGTATCATCCAAATCTGAACCGGTGTCACTGCTGGTGGTCGTTAGCTAAAAACAATAGCCTTTTTATATTGTCCTTCATTATTGCACTAAGATAGACCACCATGAATATCCCTGATGAGCAATACATATATTCATGCCTTTATAGTCATGATGATATCATACCGGACAATCATTGATGTGTAATGCGTCTGATGGGGAAGCACAAGTGAATCCACCCACACTATATGCCCTGCTTTCCATACATAATTGTTCTGTAAAGTTCAGAAAATAGTTATCGCAATTAGTCAGTCAATGACTCGAAGTGGGCAAATGGCACAGTCTATCCATCGCAACGGTTCCCATGGCACAAAAAGTACATACTTGTTGACAACAAAACTTCTATACTTGTACATAAACAAGGACCTGAAAATAAATGTCAATGGACTAATAAAGAGCGACTTTCTGTGTAAAAAGCATACTTCGAATATTGTTCAGTCGTGGACATCCTATTGATGGGGGAGTGTTTGTAGTTCAGACTTAAGCGAATTACCTGAAATATTCTGGAAGAGACCCTTGATAATACAACACAGATGTAGTAGCATGTTTGTGAATTGTTGACATGGTTAGTGAATTTTTGACATTATTCCCACAACTCTACTTCATGTACTTGAATGTCCGTGTTGAAAGCATTTTGACGGCATGAATGTCATTATGTATAATTTGGTATTTTAGCTACAATTTAAATTCAGCAAATCACTCTCTTGGGATAGAGAGAATTTCACAGCAAGTGCTCATCTTCATGTATCTGGTACCATGTTGTAGATGTTTAGAACAATGCATCGACAGTGATTATTCTACAATAATACAACAACCAAAAATATTTGTACAGCAACTACAGTTCATGGTCGGTTGATGATTAGCACGCCTAATCAGTACAAAATTGCTATGTGGGGGGACAACGCTCTCTTAAGGGCGAAAGTAGTTTTATTGGAGAGACACATTATTTGATCATATAATAAAACAATTACTGTGATTGAGAAGGTCGTAAAAGTCCGTTTCGTCTATCTACATAGGCCGATGTAGAGTTGCAAATTTCAGACGTTTGAACTGTCTTATAGGAAACTTCACATGTTTCATTTTGTATAACAATTCATGTTTCAACAGTTTGAACTATATAATTGGAATATA
The DNA here is from genome assembly GCA_949152475.1 of Terebella lapidaria. Lineage (NCBI taxonomy): Eukaryota > Metazoa > Annelida > Polychaeta > Terebellida > Terebellidae > Terebella > Terebella lapidaria. The sequence goes on from OX424555.1 coordinate 80,591,413, forward strand.
TACGATATATATTCGTATAAATATTTTCCAGCTCATACTTGATATTGTCATGCAAAATTAAGATATTTTCATTGATAAATGACATTCGAACATATATGCAAATATTGTGTAAAGTAATTTATCAGATAATTACATGTGCGATATTTAGACTGCACGGCAGGTTTGATGATAAAACACTTGATCATGGATGTTGATAAAACAAGGCACAGTTAATGTCAGACACACGTGTAGCATCATTGTTGTTGACAATATTAATGTTTAAGCCCATAATGAGGCATTATGAATTATATTATACATCTTTACATTGCTGTTGAAATAAACTTCTACCTATCGTTGATAATTACCCTGTTTCTTGTACCGAACCATGTCATTTTGTTGATTTATGAAAAACAGTAGACGATTGTCCGCTTTCACCAAAACTGTATTTTTTTGTTAAACTTTCATCGGCGCATATGACTGACGTCACTAAGCAACCCTATCCATGACAATGACGTACTTATAGGGGGTGGCCCGCTTTGCCCCATGGCCTGCTTTGCCCCCTCTTCCCCTATATATTCATGCCTTTATAGTCCTGATGATATCATACCGGACAATCATTGATGTGTAATGCGTCTGATGAGGAAGCACAAGTAATCCACCCACACTATATGCCCTGCTTTCCATATAATTATAATTGTTCTGTAAAGTTCAGAAAATAGTTATCGCAATTAGTAAGTCAATGACTCGAAGTGGGCAAATGGCATAGTCTATCCATCGTAACGCTTCCCATGGCACAGAAAGTACATACTTGTTGACAACAAAGCTTCTATACTTGAACATAAACAAGGACCTGAAAATAAATGTCAATGGACTAATAAAGAGCGACTTTCTGTGTAAAAAGCATACTTCGAATATTGTTCAGTCGTGGACATCCTATTGATGGGGGAGTGTTTGTAGTTCAGACTTAAGCGAATTACCTGAAATATTCTGGAAGAGACCCTTGATAATACAGCACAGATGTAGTAGCATGTTTGTGAATTGTTGACATTCATGTTAGTGAATTTTTGACATTATTCACACAACTCTTTACTTCATGTACTTGAATGTCCGTGTTCAAGGGCGAAAGTAGTTTTATTGGAGAGACACATTATTTGATCATGTAATGAAACAATTACTGTGAGAAGGTCGTAAAGGTCCGTTTCGTCTATGATTCTTAACAAAAATATCTACGCAGGCCGATGTAGAGTTACAAATTTCAGACGTTTGAACTGTCTTATAGGAAGCTTCACATGTTTCATTTTGTATAACAATTCATGTTTCAACAGTTTGTTGATAAAACAAGGCACAATTAATGTCAGACACACGTGTAGCATCATTGTTGTTGACAATATTAATGTTTAAGCCCAAAATGAGGCATACGCATGGAACAGTTAAATGCAGTACAGATCTGTTTGTATTGGTTAGTATTGCAATTCAAAGTGAATTTGGAGAAAAGAAATACTTTGTTTTCATTCCAAAATTTAGCATTTTAGCTTTGCTATTGTCATCATCAAAATTTGGTTTTCATGGTAGGTTGATACATGCATACCACGGAGCCGGTGTCACTGCTGGTAAACGTCAGCTCTGTCTGAGGATACCATAAACACAGTAGCCTTTTGGCTTGTGATTGGGTATTAATGTACTTTATTCATTCGAATGTCTAAAAAGTTTGCTGGGCAGTCGTATACTAATGCCAATACAAGGTGTACAACAGAACAACTATATATTACAGACTGTCTGCCTCTTACGACGCTTGTGTGGTGATATGTCTCGGCTTTGAAATTGACTTCGTCAAAATATGGTTGTATTGGTGGTAATAAGTTGATACTCACATACAAATGACCTAACAAATTGTTTGCATATGTATACAATTATAGATCACAAAATTGGTGCGAAGAATATCTTGCAATCTAAGATACCGTACTGAAATCCCAACTAATTCTGAAGGGCGATTTATTGAGCCCAAGTTAAATCTTGCGCTGAAATAAAAAGATATTCATGAATGAAAAAGATATGATTATGTGGTTTTGAATAAGCCAAATTGAATTTCCGACAAATCGTCACAGCCATCAATATTAACCTTTTTACGGGACATGTAGGATTCTAGTGTAATTCTTGAAATGCATAATTTCTGGCCCAACAATATTTGGTCATTAACAAAAGATCAACAAGGACGGCATCTCATATTGATCAGACGAACATTGACATAAAATGAATATCACTGAAAATTGTGCCGATGGAATTATATTTGATTCCCACTTGTGGCTTCATTGCATTCCGACCAGGTCCAAAGTCATGACCCTCTGCCATTGATAGCATGCACCATTGATTCGGATACCAAACTTTAGTTTGTGGTCTTGTGATCTTCACTCTGCTGGCCCAGTAAACCTTAACACTGGCATTTCCGACAACATGGGCCCCTGCTTCTGGACACAATAAGCACATATCTGATGCTAATTGTAATGTTAAATCATTCACTTGCAGGTTTTGCTATCGTCCGTAGTCTGGCGCTGGACAGAGGTTGAAGGAGGAAGAGAGGGGTGGCAAAGGACCATGAAGACGAATATGTCAGGCCTGTGGAGCACCCACCCTTCTGCGCAGGAATCTCGCCTGGCGGGAATCACCAAGACAGTATGTCCTCATGTCATCGACCGGGGGCTGCCCAGTTCCTCACATTTAGAATAATGAAAACCTTAACTATTTGTCTTGTAAAATACTCTCACTTCGCTAGCCCAGTAAACCTAATACGGACATTCCCGACAAGATGCGTGCTCTGCTTCTGGACACAATATCCACCAATCTAATGCTAATTCGTGGAACATAACACGAGGAGCTGCCATTCACTTGCAGGTGTTGCTATCGTCCGTAGCCTGACACCGGAGGGTGGCCGGGATGTTGGAGATGCCACCCTTCTGCGGTGGGCAGTGGAGAATAAGACAGGATACCTGCATGTCATCAGTCGGGGGTAACCAGTCCCTTACGTTGTGAATAATGAAATCCTCCGACCTAGAACCTACTGAACCTGTCTCCAACCAATCAGTAGTATTATATCTCGGATGTTGATGCTCTCTGGTCCAATTTTACGCATTGGCAGATTACATATGTCACACACTTCCTGAGTTACTGATACCCAGGGACCTTATCCCCTGAGATATAACAGGTATATTAGGCTGGTAATCTGAAACTGAATATTACCGGTCACTTTGAGGGACCATCTGCACTGCATAATTGAAGGTGGGATTACATTTTGGCTATATTAGCGGGAATGGGAATCGGTGTAGAGACGTTGATCTAGTAATGCAGAATGATTAACTAAAAATAATATTTTAGAATGTAACTTAATGAAGAAACTAAAATAACAAACGAAGAGCATTCACATTAATCTACGTTTATTGATATATTGGAATATTCAACTGAAGAAATCACACAGTTTTATATGAACTATTAGTAAAACAGATTGGACATTAAGTTTGGTAAAAGAGTGGACCCGTGCATGTGACAATGAACCTTTACCCTCTCTTACAAGCTGTTCTCTGTATCATAACTATTGCGCTAAGATGAACAATTGCCTACCATGAACAATTCCTGCTGGACAATATCTATGTCCATGCCTCTATAGTCAATGACCATACATGATGATATCACACCGGGTAATTATGGGACTGTTGTAATGTATCCGATGTCGAAGCACAAATGCATCTTACACGCACATACTACACGGCATTAATTCCTGTTTTATTTCCATACATAATTGTTCTGTAAAGTTAATCAAAGAGGTACTGCAATTAATCAGTCATTCACTCAAACTGGGTAAATGGCAAAGTCTGTGCATCGTTCCCATGGCACAGAAAGTAAACACTTGTTGATGACAAAGCTTCTATACATAAACACAGACCTCAAAATAAATGTCATCGGGCCTGATAACGAACGACTTTCTGCGTACACGATTATACTTCAAATATTGTTCTGTCTTGAACATCTTATCGATTTGGGGGAAGGGAACGTTTGTAGTTCAGACTCAAGTGAGTTTATTTAAAGAACATTGCCTAAAATACTCCGGACAAGAGGTCCTGGGAGAGAAGCCTGGGTCCCGCTGTCACAGCCAGTCAGTCACTCAGTCAGCGGACCACACGCCGCCCATTGCCCAGCAACAAGCCTGACGCTGCCCTTGACGACAGGAGTGTGTCACCGAGGGACCACGGCCTGCCTGTGTCGTGGACACCAGCAGAGATAACAGTCTCTATACATGCAGTATGGACATGGAGGAAAGCTAATATACACGCAATAAATCCTAATGTGAAAAATGTGAAAGGAAATCGTAACGGAAAGTGTCTACAAGTGTGATTATGAAAGAAAAGAACATATTGGAGGCCATGGGAATATATTTGAAATAGCGGGAAAAGGTACTGCGTGCATGTACATGTTCAAATGTATTAATTAAAAACGGTTTAGCTTGGAATTATTTTTCCAAAATGGCTTCAGTAGCGGAAGCAGAATCATGGAGTACACTGCCGGATGTGGAAAACATTCCTATTTCTGGTATCAGTTGGCTGACCACGGATGTCCCGCGATCCTGGACTTTTGGAGACATCAACTGGAGTAGGCCTATCGAGCTGTGCAAGCCCGGGAAGGCCGAGAAACAGATAGACATCCCCGTGGATCATTTCGAGAATGTCACATGCCCCTTTCCAATGATTGAGTTCCCGACATGGGAAGTCGGACTGAAAATCGCGTTTTATGCTGTCGCCATCTTCCTGGCAGTGGTCGGGAATCTTTGCGTGTTGTTCACGGTGATATTCAACAAACGCATGCACACGCGAACATATTTCTACATCGCTAACATGGCGATCTTCGACCTCATCATCGGTGTATTTAACATGTGGGTGCACCTCGGCATCAACATCACCAACGATTGGCCTTTCAGCGCTCTTCTCTGCAAACTCTACTCTTTCTTCCAAAGTCAGTATCCATTCACATCTTGAAGACACTTTATACATGTATGTAACGTAACTTTTGTTCTACAAATAATTGTAATCTACAACATTCCAACCGGAAATTAAAGATCGATATAAATTATATGTGTTGGGCATTTTGCCTTGCAGTTATCGCGCTGACGGGCAGCACGGGCTGTATGACTGTGATCGCTGGGGAAAGGTTCTTTGCCACGATGTACCCGATGAAAGCCAAGTTCTCGCGTGCGTACAAGCACGTGATTATTGTGGTGGTTGTCTGGGTGATCGCGGTGGCTGTGGCCGTGCCCATGCTGCTGGTCAGGGACATGTCGATGTTGATCTGGGCTGATCGCGAACAGAAGTGGTGTGACGAGGTGTGGCCGCGCTACATCACTGGGGACGACCCCGATCCTGAGTTCTTCTGTACGTACAAGTACCCGGAGCGCCAGGCGTACTACGCCATCCAGGTGGTCGTCATGTACATGCTGCCCGTGGTCGTCACCTCCGTCACCTACACCTTCATCTGCTTCACACTCCGCAAGCGTATGACACTGGGTCACCCCAACGACAGACTGCTCGAGATACAGCAGCAGACCAAGCGAAAGGTACTACTCGTATCCATATCAACATAGTACATTCTAGCAGATATCCTAAGGACGTACGCTACTTATTGACCCAGTCAGACTCAGAGGGGCTACAATTTGAAATTCGTTTGATTTTTCAGATGTTTAAACAATCCTGTAGATGCTAGATATATGCATAAACGTGCCCCAAAATACTACACTCATTTTTGACGTGCAACTCGTTACTGAACTACGAGCATAATGAATTTTGATACGTTAAAAAGTATCAAACATGAATAAAACGTGTAAACATTATATAGTCATGTTCCAGACAAACAAACCATTCTTTGTATGTATCTAAAGGGCACGGAAGTCCATTTTTCTGCTCGAATTGCACTGTTAACCAATTAAAATAAATAATGCATACCATGGGGCATGTGCGTTGACATTAATCGACTGTCCTCATATATGCTCCGGCATTGTTCATTCTTCAAGCCATCTGGCCAATCTTGCGATGAAGAATGTTCTTATGATATAATGTTATATCCTGACACAGTACTACAAACAAGGAGGTTTAGTTTTAACATTTATAATATTTATGAATGTACACGTATGCGATATATTCCTCAGATATTGTGTACAGCTTGTCCAGTGATGTTGAAATCCATAAATTAATGTTGCGAAAGTGCTACCACTAACCTGAAGTTTCCTGGAGTAAAAATGTTCAGACGATCTTGTACAAAAAATATATGAATTGCAATACTGCTGTTGCAAGTAGATTTGAAGGAAGGTTACAGGCAGATTACAATGCAGAAATTGTTTTTTCAGGCATGAAAAATTCGGAATTAAATGAAATTGACGACGTATAGCGTGTACAGTACCTCGCACCAAACTGATATCACAGTACAATGAGTATGGCACTTGTCAGTGCCGCTTCCCAAAACATACATGTATTACATTACGGTGCTGAATACAACATTTGCATTATATGTAGAAACTACTACCGTTCTATCTTGCTTTTCCAAATTCTACACGGTTTGCCTGCAGGTGATGCGCATGTTGATCATAGTGTTTGCGGTGTTTGTTGTCTGTTGGACGCCACAAGAGATAATAGTTTTATTGGACGTCCACCAACCGGAGGAATCTAACCAAAACGTGAGTCTTTCTTCTAATACTGATAATTTGATCATATGTTCTCAGAAATTATTGGATTCTAAGGAATTTTGCTTTGTCAGTGTCACATCCAACTTGGCATTATACACCTAATGTACATAAAGATGACTTGTATTGTAAGTAAAACTCGCAGTATGAATATCTCTTGTGCATTATAACCAGGAAATGATCAATATCAGAAGCCAACACTGCTAAAACATAGACACCTCCGCAATTACTTGAACAAATACACGTCGTGAAAACACTCGGGTGGCAAACCCCGTGACTTTGTCAATATACGGTATGTCAACGGACATCCTCACGCTTGTTTCTGAACAGATCCCAGAGTGGCTGCGCTATATGGCGATATACATCGCGTTCTTCAACAGCTCTCTCAACCCGATCTTGTACGCGGGACTGAACAGGAACTGCCGCAAGGCCTTCTGGGAGCTCATCAAGTCTGTCGCGTGCAGGAGCCAGAAGGTGGCGCCAGGTGTTTACTCCCGTGTTACCACACACGTAAATAAACACGTACACGTGTCGTCGTTGTGCAAACTGTGCTTGTCTGTCAGTGTCGTTCAGGGAAAGTTTACCTGAAATAGTAACCACTTTTGGTAACATGAGTGGTATGGGTCTTTGTAAATAAATGTAGTTGACTTTCTTGGTAGATTCCAACATGTATGGTCACGAACACTTAGAAGTACATGTACAGAGATAATTCTAGAACCTGCAAAGCTGGTATAATCATCTTTATTGTATATTGTGTTGCTGCTTCATTATTCAATGTAATTTGGCGGGGGAATAAAGTCCGTATTCCACCCTAGCAACCACCCACATTTCACCCATGTTTTGATTGGCCGAACTACCGGGGTTTCCCGTAATATGACCCACCCGATTTATGGCCCATGGGCCATCTTTCGGGAAAAAATCCCAAAGATGGCCCATGGGCCATAATTCGGATTCGATTTTTATTCGGTAAGATGCTATTTTCCGAAAGATCGCCCAAGGCCATATTACGGAAAACCCCGGTACGCTGAAAACGTTAGGCCTATTGTAGAAATAGATCTATAATAAACCAAATACTGCCTACATATGCTTTTATTTATATCTTATGCATACTGCCTACTGGTACATGCACGCTCGGTTTAAATCCACGTATAAGGCAGTATTTTGGTTAATGTTGTATTAGGTTCATTAGATTTATCGATGCAAGCAATATTTATTCATACACATTATTTATGTACATACGTGTACTAGTATGCAAAGGGCATATGGTTCAAACGCTGATTTTTCACAATTCAAGTTATATCTGCAATAGATTTAGATTTTCCAACAACAGGGCCAGTGGCTCGTATATAATAACTACTGATGAGTGTTGTTGTGGCAGACGGATAGAGTCGATTTCCTTGACTTGGCATTATATTTGTGTACCCTGTCACGTAACAGACAGGTTTGACCGATGCCGTCATAAAGCTGTTTAGTGTGTGATTACTCCGCTGGCCAGTTTTGACGCACGCTGGCTGTGTGCTGCAGTCACGTAGCATTTCTATCTGGTCGAGTCGAGACAGCGAGGAAGAGAGGAAATGATTCCTCAATCGGGTTTTATTTCTTTCCGACCTTCCATCACAAAAGCAGAAAAATCCAATCATCCGTCACTATTACAAATATTATTGTATGTTAATACCATTGGGGTATTGTTGTCCAGCAAGCGACAATAAACAAACAGTCAACATTGTCATCCCAAAGTTCTTTTTATGTTGATGTAAATAATAGTACTAGTATTTGTTGTGTCTGTCTCTATTTCGTTGTGTCTTCTGTGGCTAGTGTTTGTGAATGCACTGATATTCCTGAGTCAGAATCATGCAAATAACAGTCTAGAAAATTCTGAAAAAAAAAATTCTGTAAAAACTCATCTCTCTAAGATTCGTGGTGCATGAAATGTCATACAATTGTCAATATCAGACAAAAACTATTTAGTTCTGGGGTGACTGTAGTGCATTCACGTACATCTCAGCACATATATGGGTTTATTTCCAAATCATATTTGAAGATGCTAAAGTTTCTAGATGCGTTAATTTCGCTCTTGTAAAAATATCGAGTGTATATGCTTTGCACATATGCTTTACAAGTGTTATTGTTCCTTGAGTATTTCATGTGTTATTCATTACTCCTATCTGTGATTTCCTTGTTCCCATACAGGCCAGACCGGCACGGTTCGCAAACCTCGGAGTTCTGGTGCTGCAGGCAACCCTGATCCCACTGCACAAGCTCACAAGAAGTCACTGACACTGCGGCAGCAGGGACAGCCCCGACTGCCTCCCATCCAGGAGGACCAGTCCGAGACCTGGTCCAACCTGCGCTACGCCGGCGACTGCGATAAGGCCACGGACACTCGCGAGGACGCCGACGATTCCCGGGACCCCGCCGGCCCGGACCTAGAAAGGCGCAACTCCAGCGGCTCCAGCGCATCCAACGTCACCTCCGACGGCACCGTCGTCACCGTGCTGACGTCAGCCACGTCCGGACCCAGGGAATGAGACGGCCTGACGCTTGATTTAGGTGGAATCTAGCATAACGTTACTGTTGGGAAACACTCACAAAACTGGTGTAATTTCTGTCAAAGCCACACATACATTGTATGATGGTGAAATTCGCCCGACAAGTGACGAATACTTATTTGTAACCATGCGTCAGAGCAGGTGTGACTGAACTTTTATGGAGACGAGGACTGGATATATCTAATAGTTATAGGAAACAATTTGTGACCAACTCGTGTATGACGTCAAGCTGCATGGGTTTCAGTCATCGGTATTGTATTCGAATATTTAAAGAACTGGTATATGTCCAGTCGTGACACCCTTACAGCTGAACTGCGGTCATGTATTTTCGTTCACAGTAGAAATTGTGCGTGAAGTGTCGTAACAGAGATATTTAGTACCATGGATACGTTCACCAGTGATTTGATAAGTTGATAATGAATCAATGATTTTTGAAATTGAATGTCTTAGCGAGTTTTAGTTCCATACAATTACGTTTATGTACAGTATTCACAGCACACCCATCCAGTCCAAATACATGCACCCCACCTATAATGGCCGACCTCTGCAGTCATTTTGCTTTTGTGAATGACTCGGGACATATGATATATTCGTTGGAGATGAAATTGACCACAACACTGCCAGCTCCCAAAATTGTCGATGATATATTACTGCCAGGGGGATAACATTCCTTAAAATAAGATTTATATCGTTAATCTTTAGGCCTACCTCGGTCGAATTCGAAACAGGGTTACGCTCAACCTCATTTAAAAAATATATTTGTAATTTTATGCCCAGATACCCCTGCTGTGCGGAGTGTAGAATTTTGAAAGTTTACCACTTTAGGACAGTGAATGCATCATAGCTTAACTTAAAGTCATCCAACTCTCTTATTATTATAGATCCTTAAAAATTCATCTTCACGAATTCACGTGTACAATATAATTGTTTGGAAAACAGTCTGACTGGGTTTAACCTCTTCACCGCCTACAGCGCCGGATATTTTCGGCGCAAAACGTAATTGTGTGACGCCTATGTGCCGGAAATATCCGGCGCAAATTCCTCTCCACATTTCCTCTTGTACAGCCTATATTTTTCAGTCAAAACTCCCCACACAGCTTCCGTATATTAATAAATTGTTGTAGTGTAAGTTACAAACGATTTCTGCTGTAAAAATGGTATATCTATACAGTGGGAATGCATGTTATCCAAAGAGAAACTCTTGGGTTTTCCCTGGTGTTGTCGTCTGACAGATGTATATATGTGTGTGTGAAAGCACGCAGAGCAATTATTCTCCAGTGAATTCACTGTCATTTGTATCAGTTTGGTATGGCATTCAACATCAACAAACCGTTAGTTGAAAGAATCTGAGTTACATATATGTCTTATTCATAATCAAAGACATGCGGATATTAATATTCTGTGAAAGCATGCTTTCGTGTATACTATTTTAAGATTGTGTGAAATGTTGCAGAATTAGTGGTTGTTGTGAAGTTGTTGCTGTGGTAACTAGAACACACCAAGACTCTCATGCTGCTTGCATATGGCCAGATACATATTCATATTGGTTTAATTAATTTCAATCAATTGTGGATCTTTCTTCAAAAATATTATTGTCATGATATATATTTTGCAATTTTCCTAAAAAAAATGCCCGGCGTGGGACAATTTCTCAGGTATGGCAGTTAAGAGGTTAAGTCAGATCAAATATACATATAGGAACTATTCAAAACAATACAGCACAAAAATATTTTATATTGTGTTTATGTAATTGTACAAATGCTCTTATGTTTGACGGCCGTCGTTGGTGGTTTACATACAAAACAAGACCATTGAAAGTACACATACAATGTTTAACTGTCTGTACACACAATACAACGGAATACAAAAAAACAATACCATGATCACGAATCACATTATGGCGTGCATCTTCACTCTGGTTTGTGCAATTATGACCGGTAACCCAGCTACCCAAGCCGTGAGCCCAGTGACGACACGGTCACGCAGCCAAAGTAACTCGAAGCCAGTGACCATTGTGATGCGCAAAAGGGGTGGGGGAGGGGGCTGAAAAAGTGTTGAAATATGTTGGGGTACAGGGTAATTTAGGTGAGTTTGTGTAGAATTCAAACTCGAAAGAGGTCGTGAAGCCACCACATAACAAAAACAAGGATCTGTGGTCGATCCAAATTTCTGGAACCGTCGCTCCTGGCAGATAAAACGAGTGAGACAGTTATTCCTGTGATGTGGGGAAAATACCACTAGGATGGACACCACGTGTTACTTTGACTGCATGACAGGAGTGAGATAACTAATAGGCCTATGACACGTGTAGACCCGGTGAACCAATAGAGATCACGTTCGGATACGAACCTTATAAATCAAGTGTCATGCCTTCACGATAATGGTGATCCCGTGACATACAAGTATGTATCACGTGTGATAGCCCATTGAGGTCATATGTCGTGGTCTTGGTAAGGTCATGAACTCTTGTGTAATCACGTGTTATAATTAGATCAGGGCCATACATGTATCACGTGTCATGAACTTGGTGAGATCACTAGTCATCTCATATATACCCTGGTCACACATGAGCGATTTTACACTCAGGTCAAAAATGGTGGCGATGTGAGCGTGTGTCAATGTGAGCTGCCTGTCCAATATCCTGCAGAATACATCATGTTACACTGCGTAGTTCACGTTGAGGTGGTTTGGAGCACTGCATGTATCACTGACTCATCCAGTCTCGATTTCCCGTACGTTCGTCCAAATATGGGGCGAGCGTATGCGCTGAAATCTGCAATTAAATTACAGGAAAATCGATGTTTTACTACAAGTATAAAGCCACACAGTTGGCCATGTTCTTGGGCAAGTTGTAAATCTTCGGCATGCAATTACCGTGTCCCTCATGATAGATGGATGGGACCAATTAGGGCTATACATTAGTCATCGAGGCAAATCGTGAGTAGAAACGACGTACAGTATTAAGTCCACCACACAAACCTTCAAAGTTGAGCATTCCGTCCCCATCCACATCAGCTTCCCTTATCATAGCGTTCACCTCGTCCTCTGTCAGTTTCTCCCCAAGGTTCGTCATAACGTGCCGGAGCTCCTGTGCGCTGATGAAGCCATTGCCGTCCTTGTCGAAGACCTTGAAAGCTTCCTTGAGCTCCTCCTCGCTGTCTGCTTCTTTCAGCTTCCGAGACATCATCACCAGAAACTCATCGAAGTCAATCGTGCCGTTACCTGCAGGAAAGTGAGAAAACATCAAATATCGTTGAATTTAGACTTTTACTTGCAAAACAACGGAAAATAAATGCTGTGAATTGCATTCGCTTTGGTAGCTCATCAGCCAAGGTTTTAGTGATTGGGACACCAACATGCATCCAACGCAAAACTTGAAAGGACACGCACAAATCAAACTTTAAATTGTAATTAAATAAATTGGATTTAGGTTACGCATAGTCTATGCTACATTGTATAGACGTATAGGCCTACCATCCCTGTCGACCTCCCGGACCATGTCTCGTAGCTCGGCCTGGGTCGGCCGGTGACCCAGGGACTCCATGACCGTACCCAGCTCGTCCGTGCTGATCGCCCCGTCTCCGTCGTGGTCGAACAGCGAGAACGCTTCCCGTAGCTCTGTGTGAAGAGGGTCGGGAATATATGATCGTTTTTCTACATCGTACGTGGTTTGTTCTTGGGGTATTAACAAGCGTGATCTCAGCAATCAACAACACTGTGATTTCAACAAATGTGGAATTGTTTTCATTTAAATGCGGATACTAGCAATGATCTTATATAGAATAATTGGTGTTAGCCAAAACATAACCGGACAACGAGAATTTACGGTCTATTCATATATAAGGCGAAAAACCACCCGCTGGCTTCAAGGTTGGTTCCTCCTACATTGATGACCCACCCTCCTTCCCACCAAGACCCGATTAATCAACAATTACCTTGCTAATGAAGGCAACATGCTTGTTCGTCTACTGTTGTAAGAATAAAGTTTAGAGTGAACTTGTATATCTATATTTCTTATAACATTCATCTCATTTCTACTCGAGGTCTCCATATAATTGTGGGATCCACCTTGAGCAAAAAACACAAGCTTACAAGACGCGTCTCGCCGGAATTCCAGACAAGGATCATTATTGACAATTTGACATCGCAAATAAACCATCCGTTTGCGTGACCGTCTCCACATGAATGTCAACATTACCTACATACAGAAAACAATCAACCCATTTAGGACCTGCTCAGCAAATGTTAGAGATGTGCTGCAACACCAATACATTACTGTATACTAGCGATTATTTAGTGCCGGTAACGAAGCCTACTGCCTGATAAAACGAGGTTGACATGGATTATCCCTTCCCTTCCCTCCAACTGTATGTAATCAGAACAATACCTACATGTAATCGCTCGCTTACCTAATTAATCCCGTTGGCAAAGCATCGATTTTCATTCCCGAAATGAGGGTCAATAATGGTATTGAATCTATTATTACCAGATAGCCCAGGGTATAAGCTGCTATCCTCCTATTGTTTTTGTCATGTTGATAGACATTAATTATATAACTTAACTGTATAACGAAATATAGAAAGATGGTTGATTATATTGAGTGATATAATATTGAGACATGTGTAAGTTATGATCAACATACATGTAAATGTAGGCCTACACGTGGTTCGTATATTGACATGAAAAAACAGGCTAGACTTTTACAAACGATCGATATAGGGAAAGTTGCAATAAAGGACGGAAAGACGCATTCATACAATTCCCTCATTTGATCCCGTCCCACAATTCCCGGACCAATGAAAATACAGTTACATACCTGCGGCTTGTTCTTTGGAGATGTAGGGGGCACAGTTCTACAAGAGAAGAAAAATCACACAAATGAAAACAAGTATACAGAATATGGGGCTATCTTTCAAGTAGGTGCTCCTGGTGAGGCCTGTATTACGAGAATGACGAGTTCTCGCCGGCAGAGTGAGTTCGCTGAGGGATCGACCTGTTCTCGTGTCGACTGGATGCGACTAGACATTTTAACACGTCAAGGTGAGTGCATACCTAGGGCACTCTGGCTCAGCCATCGGCCATTTTCCCCTGTTTATATTGTAAAGTATTTCCTGGAAAGTAGAAAACATTGACTTGCGCGTGCAAAGCAATTTTTACACAAACACCACACACGTATGCACGTGTGCACAATCAATAGGGAGACTGCACGGGTGTGTAAGCTCAGATTTTAACTAACCGGATAAAATATATGTTTTAACCGTTAACCATTTCCACGATTTCTGGCAAGGAAATTGGGCCCATGTAGCGCAGCTTACTATTTCTTGTAAATTCAATGAAGATTAAAAATGCGCCAGACGGATTAAATATGGTATACATTCAGTGGATGAGTAGTATTACCAGAGTAAGGTGCGATACTTGGACCGGAAATGGGATACTGTTATTCAACACTAATCGTTCATTGAAAACATGACATCTAATCCGTCTAGCACCTTTTTAATCTTTATTAAATATTGAAGCATAATCTACCTGGGATCTTCATGAGTTGATTCCATTTTTTTTCTGCCCAAGTATCATACGCTGCGCCTTAAAACTACTCACCCACTCAGCCATTTATATATCCGTCTGTCACCGTTTAATCCTTATTGAATATAGAAAGGATGTGGTACTTGGGACACATTATCAATAAACATGTTTGTCAACTGGAATAGCAAATTTAAGAAATGCGTGCATACACATGTACATGTCGTGTGTAAGCATTAGAACACACATACCCATTTATGTACACACATACGTACAGTATGGTACGTATTACATTATTACTCTTTATGCATAACTGGTTGTATTGCTATTTGACTACTGTACTCACCATGATCACTGTGTAAAACGTGGAAGCCTACTCGCAGTCCAGTCGTAGTCTCTCAGGATAGGATTCAGTGAAGACGTGAACTTCCCGCGATGACACTGACACTGGGACATAGTTACCGACGTCAGATCATCGCTTAGAACAATGTTACCACACGCTTGGGGAGTGAGTGACCAGGTCTACGACTACGACCCTACGCATAACCTCGTCCGAGCCCTCTACTTGAACTTGCTGCCAATGCTGCCTGTGTCCGAGTTGTATAATGACGATAGTACGTGTAGCATCCCCGCGTCCTTGCACGCGGTGACCGAGAGCAGGGCTCAGCAACCTTGCAAATACATATTTATCGACAGTTTAACAATTAGCTATGTGCGCATCCCGATACTTTGATTACGGGGGGGATCGCCACCGTTCTCCTAGCTCGTTGGCCCTCGTCCAGTCACAGACTCTGAGAAGGGCCCCGGAGCCAGTCGAGACACAGATTCTGGCCGCTTCCGCCGGGAGGCGCAACCTTGAATATTGATTCACATATCATCTGGAGAGTCAACTTGAAAATTTGCGTTGCATAAAACAAACGCGTTCACCTGTACGCCTATGTAAGATGGTTGGTCCCCGTCCCCGCTTCCAGCAATTAGACCCGAGACCGGGGCAGGCACGCTAATCGGGCTATCTCCGGCATCAAAGGTGCGCCATTCCTACATCAAACGTGTCGCCTCGTGCGAGCCATGTGCCTGGGAATGAAAGAAGAGGCAGAAAGGCAAAAACTACGGAGATGCTGACAGATGAAAAGGAGAGAAAAAGCATAACCGTCAGTGAAGAGACGAGAAGACATTGAGAACAATATGACAAACTACAGCCAATATCGAAAAAACCCACACGGATGTAATGTAATCTTTGTAGTTTCCCCCATTATTCTGCAGTATTATATTGCCGGATATCAGACTTGGTGTTGATGTCCCGCCTATGTGCAGTCGGTGATCATGTTTGAGTGAACCAGGTAATAGAGGTAATTGAACAAGACATCCATGTATGACGATGTATGCAGTTCACTCTAGAGACTGTTTACAGTAACCCACTACAATACTCATGTTTGTATCCACTATCATGATTGGACATACATGTAGTACTGCGTCCCCTCGAAGTATGGATGAGAAAATCCTACCTACCAGTTATTGGTAGTTTGTGTAATGGAAGTTTTAATAATGTTCTAGCAAAAAATAGCGTGTTATTGTTTTAGTGCTTACTGACTGACAAGCTAGCGGGCGGTGCCTTGCTGCCAACATTAATCGGATTTCACCGGTTTGACAACCGATGACAGAGACATGACGAAAGGTAATAATGTTGGTAGAACTAGCCCATTGCTATCATAGTTCTCTATAGTTTTCCTGCTATTGTTCTTTGCGCGCAAATGTACACGTGTGTAGTCTGATACGATGCAAAGTAATCTACTGTATTCGGGAAGCTAGTAGGCCTTCAGGTGGTACGCGCTGTCCATGTATACTTGTCTGATACTCAACACAATCGTATCACACTTCCTGTCTGCTGTACTAGACTATTACCTTGTAAAACGTCAAACAGTGGTTCTTTTTAGGCCAATCATCGGTGTTCTTCTGTTATCAGATATCATTGACTGTCGACTACATGCAAGTATCATTCTTACAATGTTTCAGAACTACTTTCCCATTACCTTTACTCGGCATTGCATCGCGTTTATTTGTGCTGATAAGTAAATGATTTTCTGACCAATTGCGCTGAGGTAATATTATATCCTAGTATGTCCCACTCTCCAACTGAACTTGACAAAGCAGGTTATTATTATTAAATAGATCAATGTCCTTCACATGTTTCTGTTTTATGATTACAATTTTTATCATCGTAGCTGCCTGGACTCTCAATATGTCGCTCGCCCCCATGTGTGTACATGTATAGCTTTGTTTTGTGACCATTGTCCGTACATACCTAGTATATTATGTGTTGTTATAATATGTCATAGATCAATTGGCCAGCTTATATTTGATTACAAAGTACCGATAGATCCTTCAAAATACGACCTGCACGGTGATCCTACATTGTAATGTGAACATACCACAAAATATGCACGATTGAAAAGATTTGATTATATTTGAGCTAACATAAACAAGACATATATTATCATAATTTCATTAAAGCTATATTCTACAGTGGCTGATATATGCCATAGTTTTATTCTTTAGTTTTCATTTATTTACGATATTTTCCAGACGCATATAATACACGTACTTAATATTAAATACGTGTACTTAATGTTTAAATACGCGTACTTAATATTGAATACGCGTATTTAATGTTAAATATGCGTACTTAATATTAAATACGCGTACATAATATTAAATACGTGTATATAATATTAAATACGTGTACTTAATATTAAATATGCGTACTTAATGTTAAATTCGCGTACTTAATATTAATTAAGCATACTTAATATTAAATACACGTACATAATATTAAATACGCGTATATAATATTAAATACGTGTATTTAATGTTTAATACACGTACTTAATATTAAATACCAGACAGTTAGATATTTTATTCTTTTCTGCAGCGCCATGTCGCTTGATATATACCTTGTTTCACGAGACATACACAGTAACATAACCACATCCAATTTTTGCTAATTTAATATTAAGTACGCGTATTTAACATTAAGTACGCGTATTTAACATTAAGTACGCGTATTTAATATTAAATACACGTATTTAATATCTTATACGCGTATTTAATGTTATATACGTGTATTTAATATTAAGTAAGTGTATTTAATATTAAGTACGCGTATTTAACATTAAGTACGAGCATTTAATTATTTTATTTTCTCTAGAATGTCCTTCATGAAAAAAAAAAAAATGTATTCTGAAAAATAAAAATATGGCATATATCAGCCACCGTAATATTCACTTTCAGAATTGACAAACTTTATTCATTCTGCGTTAGTTTTATTTTGTCTATAGAATTAGAAATCGTACAAATTTGGGCTTATCAGAATAAATTGAGTTGCCAAATCAAGATTAAAATTCGGGCCCGTCAATCTCGCATCAATTTTTTTACTCAAAGTGGCCCACCTTGCGGGCGAGTTCTACACACGGTCTCATGACGTCATTGGTATTTGGCTAGTACTGTGGCAACCGGCAATGTAGGCAGGCCGATCATTCTCTATCCACTGTTTTCATGCACGTTTGACGGCAATTTTCTAAGTATCTGTTGTCGAACTGTGCATATTTCTTATATTCCTGACTTTTTCGAGATGTACTTTCAAGTATGCGTAACAAACAAGAATGCTAAATTTGGCTGATTGTAAAATTGATTCCAACTTTAACTGTGACCCAGAAGATGTTTTTTTGTGATCGAAGTGAACTTTTCATAGTGTTCGCCTGACGACATCTACTGACTAATTTCACACAGAAAACCAGAAACCGATTAGGCCAATTCAAGTTTTAAGATATGATATGCTATATGCTGAAGATTCTGGTGACTGAATTTGACCTTTAGTCCCATTTTCAAGGTCGGAGCACAGGTCATATATCACCTGCTATGTAATTGTCCGGTAACCTATTCAACCCTTGGGCTAATTTTTTACGTATAATATCGATGCATTATTACTCTTATTCATTTTTCTGTGCGGGACGCAATATGCTCCAAAGCGAGAGGGTAGTCTACCCCGATGACTCCGTAAATGTATGCTACTATACCATATGATTGCTACATGTAATACTAGTATCATAACACATTTATTACGTTGTCCGTTAGATAATCATGTTATACAATTAATAATTGTCCACACTCATAACAAGTTGAATTATTTTCATGATATGAATTGATAAATTGTTAACTTTCTGTTTCTGATATCAAGTTATTTCATGGTCAATCTGAAAGTTCTATAGTTTCATCATGCCATTATAAAAATACAGATTGATTGTCATACTATCATGCTTTCATCATTATTGCCATGTACATATTGTGAATATTGTTGTGTCTTATACGTTGTATAATATTGTGTTGCCAGTTTTGTTTATTCACGTTGTAAATAGTCGCACTCGCAGAGACCTTCACATAGGGCTTGCCCTGCTGGTCAATGCTCAATGTTAATAAAATATGTTTACACCAAGTTTTAAGAAAATATTAATTCAAAAAACAATCACATCGGGCCATTTCCCTCTAATACTGTTTCAAAACCAATGCATAAATGGACCAAAAAATCATCGAATGAAAATACTAGTATTTGAAGTGTGAAAACCGGTATCATACTCGCGTGGTACACAAGTTACAACAAACGTGTCGTGTTCAGAAGGATTTCGTTTCATTGTGCGAACCTGGAAAGACCTGTGACAAGTGTGCACTTTAGACGCCCATGCGCAATCCGGAAATTGCTGACATTTTATATTGTGGGACAGAAAAAGAAAACCCCAGACGAAATTAATTGAATGGAAAAATGGTGCCGGTGTCGTGAACATTCTAATAATGAAGCTCATGTTACTGCTTATTATCGGCGAGAACGTACCACCTACACGTACCTGCTCACATGCAGCCTTGTGCTTTATTACGTTCATAATATTACACATACATATTCACAGTAATCTGAAGAATTATAATATTTTTCGTTAATGTTGCATCAGGGACCAGATATTGTAATGTATCGTATTACAGTGAGATCTACAAGGCACGACTGACACATACACAAAATCCCACAAACAAGAAGTGACCCAAACTCATGCACAATGTACATATACGTCTACATGTATACATCATATTACATTATGTCATGTTTCTGATGATTACGATCTTTACGAGTATTAATTATGTCGAAACATCAGTACAAGTTCATCAGTTACCAACCCAGCAGTAACAAAATACTTACTTACCCACGAGTCAGTCCATTTACGTGTTTTATCTAGATCCAAACAACATCTCGAAGCGAGGCTCCCCTATATGTAACTGATGTAATTATATGGCAGTGGATATCACAAATATGAGCATGTTTTTCACCGAAATATTCAAGTGCAAATATACATGTGCCTCACACGTGTTGATCCAACTGCAGGCGAATGTACAGTATTTAAGACTGAGCTGAATACAGAAAATCTGCACTTTTAGCAGTAAAGTCAGATAATAATTACGATGGTGATTTGCAGTAGATCTGTTTCTAGACTGATCTGGGTCGAGTCCCTTGTGAGGTCAGATTATTACTGTTTCTTGTTCGCTGTTTGTCGGCTAACGATGTTTGAGAACAACGCTACATACATCTATATCGTGTATTGTTATGATGGTTTATCTCACAATTGATATCGTCGTAAAAATAAGGAGTATGTATAGGCTCAGTATACTGCTTGAACAACTTTTTGTTGATTATAAAGTTATTGATTTGTTTGGAGAATCAATGTCTATATAACCATTTATTTGACTGCCAGCATATTCTAATCAACCGGTCATTGTGTGCGAATAGCGGTACATTCTTCATTTTAAAGGGAAGTGATGCATCGCCAACATCGCACTTTCTGCTGATATGACAAACTGCGTGATTTGCAGGAGGTCCTTCCTCCATATCCTGAGCTGTCCCAATATAACACTTTGTCAGATGGTATGACCATCAGATCAAGGGACAGTCAGGAAATGAAACCAGATGAATATTATATTTGCGATTTGACGTTATATGCAGCAGTTGGTAAATTTCAATACCAGATTGCACTAGGATAACCGCGATGTACACGATAATAGAAATATCTGAGTTACACACAAAAACCGATCCAGTGGTCTAGGGGTAAGGCATCTGACACTAGTACGGGTGGTTGAAGGTTCGAGCATTGCCAGGGACTTGTTCTGATGTGGCCGGTTGGTGAGCCGCCAGCTAGTTAAAGATTGGTTACCGATTGCCTCCCTGCCGGGCGCATTGCATATAGAATAGGAATCGGGGTAAAGCTGTATAAAAAAAAAACGGAGTGTCTCATAAGCATGACTGAGGCTGGCCCTTTCAATAGGGGTGACACAATAATAAAAAAAACACTTTACTTACTTTTTTATCTCACTGTGGACAATGAACCAATACACAAGAATGCAATGTAGTAAATACAACTAGGATATGTTTAGAGCAGACAGCCTGGTCGGACATGTCTGATGGGTTCGTAATGAGAGTATAGCCTTATTAGTTTATGGAGAGATCCCAATATTAGCAGAACTTTTATGTATAGTTTGATACATTTTCCAGATTCCAAAATTCAAAACTGGTAATAAAATTGAAAATGTAATTCAATCAATATTATTTATAATAAACTTCTTGATGAGGATACGATTTCCAATTTTGCTAAAAAGAAATTGTATGCATGACGATCAGGCGTTAACATGTGAATGTAATCAATAGTATTCTACTGCTTTCTATTTTCCAGATACCATCTGAATACAACACATTCTGGGACAACAAAAGGTAACGTTTGAACTGTAATACACAAAATATATACCATCAGCAATGTAATTGTCATAATGCGAACACCATTAACGATTATGTCAGAAAACAAAAAGAAGAAGGGGAAAACCGTCAGTGAAGAGGCGACATTGAGAACAATATAACAAACCCCAGATATCGAGAAACGACAAAGATGTAGTGTAATCTTTGTAGTTTTCCTGTATATTTACATTTTCGTTGGATTCGGTTTTGATACCTCCAATAACATAAGATATTAGATGTTGATATCCCATTTATGTACAGGATGTGGTCATGTGGAAACTAGGTACGTGTAATATAAATAATTGTTTGTAAAAATAAACGAGACATTCATGTTCGATGATGTACATGTATGCTGTTCAATCCAGAGGCAGTTTTCAGTAACCCACTGCAATATTCAAATGGTACCCACAATCATGATGGATCTAGTAATGTGTCCCCTCGAATTATGAATGAGAAAACCCAGAAACTATCATGCCCACAAGTGACGCAGTTATCGGTAGTTTGTGTTATGAATGTTATAATGATGTTCTGGCAATTACTGACTGGCAATAAATAGCGTGTTATTGTTTCAGTGCTTACGGACTGACAAGCTAGCGGGCGGTGCTTTGCTGCCAGCATTCATTGCATTTCACCAGTTTGACAACCAGATCGATGACAGAGACATGACAAACGTTAGTAATGGTGGTAGCCCAATGCTGCCATAGTTCTCTGTTGACTCTATAGTTTTCCTGCTATTGTTCTTTGCGCGCAAATGTACACGTGTGTAGTCTGACAAAATGCGAAGTAAACTAGTCAGGAAGTTAGTACAGGTGGTACGCGCTGCTCATGCATACTCGGTTGGTACTCGTTACAATCGTACCTAATCAACAGGTTTTGTACTTACTTCTGTCTGCTGTACTAGAACCTTCCCTTGAATCAAATGAAACACTGGTTCCTCAATATTAAGTCCATTTAATCAGTGTCCAGGTGTTATCCGATATAATTTTTGCAGACTACATGCTCCTAATTACGCAGCCCCTAATAGGACACGGTAACAAAATGTAAACCATTTGCTCAATTTATAAAATCGGTTTTTCAATCTATTAAATCCATCTTTCACATTAACAAACGGTTTTACTCAGTATGATAGATCGTTCACGTAATATAATAAATCGTTCATTCAATATACTATATCGTTCACATGGTTCGACAAACTGTTCACTCAACATGCTTAACAATTGGATTCATAATTAAATAAATTAGGTGAATGATTTAGATCTAATAAATTGAACGAACAGGTTTGATAAATTGAACGAAAGATTTAATAAATTGAGTGAATGATTTATTAAATCGTTAGCTCAGTTTAACGAACCATGCATTCAGTATACTTCACAAACTACATGTAAGGGATGTTAATATATTGACTGAACGATTTGTCAAAACATGGGAACGATAAAATGCTATTAGAGCCAACATTCACTTAGTGAACGAGTAGTAATATAGAGTAACATATCCTACTTCGGCCCCAAAATTGCCCCAAGCGCCAAAGTAACATGTACTGCCCCATTTTGTACTTTATCATTATATTGAGGGAACGGCATGTAAATTGAGTGAAGGGTCAACTTTTCTTCTTGTTAAGTCCTATTAGGGGCTCCGTAATTATGCCCTTCCAAGTCAAGAAACTATTTAATTCCACAATCACATCGAACAACAAAATCTTTGAACTAAAAATACCAATAACTGAAGTATGATGATCGGTGTGAAAGAAATTTACGTCCTACGTGAAATATGTCCCATAGACAAATATTACCAGGAAATGTTGTTCAATGGGACAATATTCTCAGTAATATATGTCCGATGGACCTAATTCCCTGGGAAAACATGTCCTGGGACCAAACTCCCTGGGAAAAAAAGTCCAGGGACATATTTCCCCTGCACTCATGTCCAGGCAGACTATTTCCTCTAGGAATATATGTCCGGGGGGGGGGGGGGAGGGGGGGGAGGGACCTAAAATAAATGGGACATATATTCCATTTACACCTGTATCATACTCACGCCGTACACAGGGTACAACAAACGTGTCGTGTTCGGGGGGATTTCATATTATCATAGACATAGAGAGAAGCGTAGGCATATATCTATGATATTATAATGCGAACCTGGAAAGACCTGTGACATTCGTTCATGTCGCTTTGGACACAAACACCTGAATGTTCAAGTCCAGGCTCCACGAAAGGTAGACTTATACTAGCCTCGAGCAGCGACTCGCTACATTCTCAAAGTGTGCACTTTAGTCACCATGTGCAATCCGGAAATTGCTGACATTTTATATTGTGGGACAGTAGAAGAAAACCCCAGACGAAAATAATTAAATGGAATAAATGGTGCCGGTGTCGTGAACATTATAATAATGAAATTCATGTTACTGCTCATTATTGGCGAGAACGTACCACCTACACGTACCCGCTCACAACTTTATGTTTTATTACGTTCATAATATTACACAGACATATTAAGAGTAATCTGAGGAATTGGTGTTTTTTTCGTTGAAGTTGCATCATGGACCAGATAGTGTAATGTATCGTATTACAGTGAGATCTACAAGGCACGACTGACACATACACAACATCACACAAACAAGAAGTGGCCCAAACTCATGCACAATGTACATATACGTCTACATGTATACAGCATATAACATTACGTCATGTTTCTGATGAATACGATCTTTACGAGTATTAATTATGTCGAAACATAATACAAGTTCATCAGTTACCAACCCAGCAGTAACAGAATACTTACTTACCCACGAGTCAGTCCATCTACATGTTTACCTAGATCCAAACATTATCTCGAAGCGAGGCTCCTCTATGTGTACTTCTTATAGATGTAATTTATGGCAGTGAATATCGCAAATATGTGCATGTGTTTCACCGAAATATTCAAGTGCAAATATACATGTGCTTCACATATGTGTTAATTCAACTGCAGTCTAATGTGCAATATTTAAGACTGAGTTGAATACCGAAAATCTGCACTTTTAGCAGTAGTCAGATAACAATTACGATGGCGATTTGCAGTAGACCTGTTTCGAGTCCCTTGTGTGGTCAGATAATTATTTGTTCGCTGTTTCTTGTTTGCTGTGTGTTGGCTAACGATGTTTGTGAACAACTCTATATCGTGTATTGTTGTAACTATTTTATCATGATTGGTATCGTCACAAAAAGAAGCGAGTATATTATAGGCTTATCTCTACGGAAGCGTATTCGTGAAAAAAAGTCGAATTAGTTAACTCCATAAATCGAGATCTTATCTGAATAAATCGATTTATTTCGATAAATGGACTTTATTTAGTCGATCTGTAGTTAGCATTAGCCGGTCCAAAGGTTTATATTGAGCTTCGTTTAAACTATGAAAAACAAGCGACATATCTCACTTGGGAGCTCCAGATGCCAGTGGCATATCATGGGAGAAGAATTTGAACTAGGCATAAATCCCGCTCGAGTTAGAGATGTCAGGTCCGTGCCCTATCCAGACATTCAAGATCACCATACGGTAAGCCTTGACCGTACACAGAGCCCTCTTGCGCTAGTCCCAGAGCCAGATGAAGAAATCTGCTACCACAGGGAGAGAGGGAAGACATGGATCGATTTTCCTCATTAAGAAGAACACCAAGAATAGAAGACTCCATATAGCGTGGTAGAGGCTTTCGGACGTGACAGTCGGAAGGGATGACGGATAACCCCCATGCGTAAAACTGAAACCTGGACGGTGGAATCTAGATCGACGTTGTCCAAGGCGAACTGTTTCATATGGAAGCCCATAGGTGACATGTGCGGGAAAAAATTGGTGTTTTTTTCTATTAAAAACCTTGCACGTTCGAACGTAGAAAGTTCAAAACTACCACGTTCGCACGTGGAAGTATTTAGCGCTATCACGTTCGCACGTAGAAAGTTTTAGGCTTCCGCGTTCACACGTAGAAAGTCCAAAGCTACCACGTTCACACGTGGAAACATTATATGCTTTCACGTTCGCACGTAGAAACTTTAAAACCCATCACGTTCGTACGTAGAAAGATGTAGGTTTCCACGTTCACACGTAGAAAGTTTCAAAGCTACCACGTTCACACGTGGAAAGATTATACCTTTCCACGTTCGCATGTAGAAAGATTTAGGTTTCTACGTTCACACGTAGGAAGTTTCAAAGCTACCACGTTCACACGTGGAAGCATTTATACCTTTCCACGTTCGCACGTAGAAAGGTTTAGGTTTCTATGTTCACAAGTAGAAAGATTCAAAGCTACCACGTTCACACGTGGAAACATTTGAGGCTATCACACCCAAATCTTTGCATGTGCGAACGTGGTAGCTACTGAAGTTTCCACGTGCGAACGTGGAAGCGTTAAATGCTTCCACGTGTGAACATAGTAACCTCGGACTTTCCACGTGTGAACGCAATAGCCTTAACTGTTTCCATGTGCGAACGTGATAGTGTTAAATGCTTCCACGTTCGAACGTGCTAGCTTTTTGCTGGAAAAGACATAGACATTTTTTACGCGCATGTCACCTATGGGCTTCCGTAGTTTCACCTTGTGCGTGGCCAAGGAAAAATATGGAGAGCCAGTCCAGGGAATTGACGACCAACTGGACCCGTCATGGTAACGACCCCCAGCTGCGCAGGTAGCTGTCAGCGAGGGAAACTGATAAACACGAGCGCTGAGCCCAGGAGCGATGATGGGAAGATCCTCGTTCACTGCCGTTGCCCCAAGGATGTCTACCGGGTCGTTACTGTGACGAGTCAGGTAGGGAAACCCCACGAAAGTGCATCGGAACTCCTTGACCTCCGGATTGGCGAAGAGGACCTGGAAAGCCTCCTGAAGTCAGGGGCGAACTTGAGCGAAGGCGTCGGTCTGAAAGCTTAGGTGTCAGTAGATCTACTCGTACTGGCTAATCGGGAAGTCTAAGCGGGCAGCCCCAGAGGGGCGGGATCCGGAACAGAAACCGTGGACTGAGCTCCAGCGACCATTAATGGTCGGAGGGGCGGGAACAGTATGCATATGCTCATAGGCATTTATGTTGAATTTGAGAACACTTTGAATACATTGTGCAGAAAATATGAAAAAAGTGGCGTTATTGGGTATAGAAAAGACATGAGCGAATAAAATACATTGATCTTGACATCTTAAGGCTTCATAAAAATGTCCATTGATTTTGGAGTTTCTGTAATCGACGAAAATTACTAAAAAATCATTAAAAATCAGTGAAGGGTTTCGTTAGCTGTGGACAGTTCTATGTTCGTTAGAGGCCGGCCACCCTCTTGAATATTGAAGAAATGCCCAAGTAAACGCAATTTACCCGCCAGTTTATTTTTTTGAGCATTTCCTTCCCCAGATTCATGCAAAAGAAACTATGTATCAGCCAACTATCTTCCTAGAATCGTTGGCTACCAGACTACCATCGAAATTATTCCCCAAAAGGGAGTGTTTTGGCAGTGTTTGGAGTCGAAACTAAGCTGGACCATACATTGATTTTGACAACTTAAGTTTGTTCATTGAATTGGAAATCCCTCAAAAATTGGAAAATGATTAAAAAATTAAAAAAAATTGGAGAAGGAGTTGATAAGCTATGAACAGTTATATGTGCGTCAGATGCGGCCATTTTGAATTTTGAAAAAGCCCCTATGGTAAATTCAGTTTAACCACCAGATTGTTTATGGAGCAGGTTCATGTGAGAAAAAAACCAATATTAGTCAAGTCAACGTATAATGGTCAGACTGCCTAAGATAATATCTCGATTTATCCAGATAATGAATCAATTTATCTAGATAGGTAAGTCGATATATCGAGATACTAAATCGATATATACTCTCGATATATACTATCAAATAAATAACGACAAATAGAAATTTAAAAACTCACATGGCCCTATAAATAGGCTTCTGTATTATCTCAGTATACTGCTTTTACATTTGATCGTACGATTCCATGCCAGTATATTTCTGATACTCGATGTTAAGAATGCATCCCATGTCGAGTAGTACTAGTACTTCCAGCTATTTTTATTAGTAATACAACCCATCTGAGCATTCTGGTGAATGACTAAATGCGTGTATTTGTAGGAGGTCCTTTCATTTTCTGGGCCCTCCTAATAATAAAACACTTTGTCAGGTGGATTGCCCGTCAGATCAAGGAATAGTGCGGAAGTGAAACCAGAGGAATTTTCCATTTGATCTTTTGTCCTGAATATTTAATTACAAGTCCGCGCGATGCGATGTTAAGTATTGAGAACATATTGCACGGAAATAACCGCGATGTCCATTGTATTTGAAAGAGCCAAAATATCCTGTGTTCACAATGCATAATGTTCCTGTCCGTGTGAACAATGAAGCAATAAACACAAATGCAATGTACCCAAAAATACGATATCATTTGTATGAGCTATACTCTTTCATGCACAATTTGGGCGGGGGAGGGGGGGGGGGGGGGGGTGAGTAAGTGTTTGAGAAGTAAATTTAGGAAACATGGTGGTATTTCATAGTATTGTGGTTTTTTTCTGCTATTTCCAGATTTTGTCTATGGAGCAGGTTCATGTGAGAAAAAAAACTATATTAGTCAAGTCAACGTATAATGGTCAGACTGCCTAAGATAATATCTGGATTTATACAGATAATGAATCAATTTATCTAGATAGGTAAGTCGATATATCGAGATACTAAGTCGATATATACTCTCGATATATACTATCAAATAAATAACGACAAATAGAAATTTTAAAACTCACATGGCCCTACAAATAGGCTTCTGTATTATCTCAGTATACTGCTTTTACATTTGATCGTACGATTCCATGCCAGCATATTTCTGATACTCGATGTTAAGAATGCATCCCATGTCGAGTAGTACTAGTACTTCCAGCAATTTTTACTAGTAATACAACCCATCTGAGCATTCTGGTGAATGACTAAATGCGTGTATTTGTAGGAGGTCCTTTCATTTTCTGGGCCCTCCTAATAATAAAACACTTTGTCAGGTGGATTGCCCGTCAGATCAAGGAACAGTACGGAAGTGAAACCAGAGGAATTTTCCATTTGATCTTTTGTCCTGAATATTTAATTACAAGTCCGCGCGATGCGATGTTAAGTATTGAGAACATATTGCACGGAAATAACCGCGATGTCCATTGTATTTGAAAGAGCCAAAATATCCTGTGTTCACAATGCATAATGTTCCTGTCCGTTAGAACAATGAAGCAATAAACACAAATGCAATGTACCCAAAAATACGATATCATTTGTATGAGCTATACCCTTTCATGCACAATTTGGGCGGGGGAGGGGGGGGGGTTGGGGGTGAGTAAGTGTTTGAGAAGTAAATTTAGGAAACATGGTGGTATTTCATAGTATTGTGGTTTTTTTCTGCAATTTCCAGATTTTGTCTAAAATTTGTCCAAAGAAAGGTTACCGGACAATATATATTTTAGATATCAGCCGTTTGTCCCATGACCTTGAAAATAAGGTCATTTATCAATTCAAGGTCACGGGAATATTCAGCATATATCATTTCTAGTATGTCCACAATTGATTCCTAAGCTGTAAAGTCGATAATAAGTGAGACATTAGCCATTAATTATCTGATTCGAGGTCAAAAATGAGGTCAAAAGTGAAGTTCAAGGTCATGAGAATATTAAGTATCTCTCATTTCCAATATGTTCGCAATTGATTCCTAAGCTGCAAAGTCGATGATAGGCAAGATGTTACCCATTTTGTGCTCGGACCTTGAAAATAAGGTGAAGGTCAAATTCAAGGTCATCAGAATATCCAGTCAATCTCAATTTCCATATGTCCACAATTGGCTCCCAAGTTATTAAGTCAATAGAGACGCAAGATGTTAGCCACCTTCAAAATGAGGTCAAAGGTCGAATTCAACGTCATGGCAATATTCAGCATATATCAATTTATATATGTTCACAATTGATTCCTAAGCTGTAAAGTCGATAAAAAGTGAGATATTTTGTCCTGTGACCTTGAAAATGAGGTCAAAGGTCAAATTCAAGGTCATGACAATTATCTGCATATATCATTTCGTATATGTTCATAATTGATTCCTAAGCTGTAAAGTCGATAAGAAGCGAGATATTAGCCAGATTGTCCTGTGACCTTGAAAATGAGGTCGAAGGTCAAATTCAAGATCATCAGAATATTCAGTATATTTCATTTCCTATATGTCCACAATTGATTCCTAAGCTGTACAGTCGATAATAAGCGAGATATAAGCCATTTCGTGCTCTGACCTTGAAACTGAGGTCAGAGGCCAAATTCAAGGTCACGAGAATATTCAGCATATATCATTTCCTATATGTTTACAATTGATTCCTAGTCTCTAATCTCAATATCAATATTAAAACATCGGAGAATTTAATCTGGGAAAGTTCCATTTGGGTCGAGTTTGAGCCAAAATGGCCCACTTCGAGCGTTACAAGCGCAACGAAACTTATACACATCATAGGAGCACGTATGAGGAGTGTCAAAAAGAAAAAAAAGTTACTGAACAAATTTTGAGAAAATGGCCGCCAAAGTCCAAAATCAGGCATTTAAAAAAAACTAGAAAAATATCTCCTTCTTGAATTATTTTTAAGCATTTTTGTGCATAATTTCAGAAAAATTCGCCCGTAAAGAAAAAAGATAAAAATGTGGACGACGGACGACGGACGCAACGCCATGCCAATAGGTTATCGGACCATAGGTCCGTTAACCTAAAAATACCTCCCTCTCGAAATATTTTCAGGCATTTTTGTGCAAAATTTCCGAAAGATTCGATCGTAAACTGTAAAATGTAGACGGACGAAGACGAACGACGGACGCAACGCCACGGCAATAGGTTATCGGACCAAAGGGTCGATAACCTAAAAATGAAACATTAAAAAAACAAAACAAAAATGTGCAATTATGTATTGTTATTGAGTGAATAGACCCATATGTACTTGTTGTACACACGGATGTGTAAAGTGTATTAC
The DNA here is from genome assembly GCA_949152475.1 of Terebella lapidaria. Classification (NCBI taxonomy): domain Eukaryota; kingdom Metazoa; phylum Annelida; class Polychaeta; order Terebellida; family Terebellidae; genus Terebella; species Terebella lapidaria. The sequence continues at coordinate 80,621,986 of OX424555.1, forward strand.
GCAAAAACGTGGGTAGGCCTAGGTGTACCATTCACATTTATATAGGCTTATTTACGATGGAGCTTCACCAGAAGCAATGCGACGGTCATAATGCAAACAGTTTGTCCGACTCTCTCGCATTTTCTGGCGTTGATCAAATATATCCCCAATAGCGAGGTTCGCACATGGCTGGCCCAAAAACTGATATTTTCATTATGATGATGACGTCAGTATGTTGCCCTTCTCCGGTAGTTCTCGTTTTACCCATTAGATCATCCTTTTGGTTATTAAGAACGCCCTACCTTAACGCCTAATATACATATTTCACAGACGTTATATTCGTAATAAATATGCCTAATTTCTGTCTATAATGTTCCAGTTTAAAATATGAGATAACACAAAAGGTTAAAACTATTCAGAAAAGTAAACGAGTTATCACAGTCATCGAGATTTAATAACAACAACAACAAATGGTTATTATCATTGCCTCCTCATGTATCATTATTTATTTTCGCAAATACATTTTTCGAGAAAAAATTATTTTAGAGCCTGTGAATTCAATTATAGTCATCACTTTCTTTATCATGATAATTGATGGACCTCATTAAACGACCGATCGTCAGTTATCACACAACAGCTGCACTGGCAGTTATCTCGCGTAATGTTATGTAATATCTCAGGCAGTCCCAGGCCCAAACATTGTATTACTGGCGCTAACCATTGCTCCCGGTGTCTGAAATATTCCCCGATGTGCGTCTACAGCCGTGAAGCTTGGGGCGCGGATCATCCCGGGAATTGTTCCTGGACCATTTCTGGATTCCAAGCAGTTATTATGGATCCGCTCCTGCTGTAGCAGACATACCGACAACATCTCCCTGGAAATGTATCTATAAATAGCCCCTTACGGAAGAGGATCGCCCGGTTTTAAAGATATTATCCTATTTAAATACAATATCTGGCAATATCATTTTATGTTAATTGAGCAGACTTGAAACTGAAATACAGTTTAAAGCTTTAGTATTAAAATGAGAACTGTGAACATATTTTTGCACGACTGGTATCTAAATATCGAAGACGGGCAATATTGAGTTGTTATTCCCAGTGTGGCTCACAGCTGGCGCCGCACTATTACGTTTCATGGCACGTAATTAGCTTCACGTGGTCTGCGCGTGCGCACACGATAAAAGTTTGGCGCAAGGGATTGTGGGAGCGGCTGAGCGAGATTGTAAACTGTAGAACCGACCAGTTCCCTCGCCTCATCCTCTCTCTCTCCTCGCCGATACAGGATAGTCAACACCGGACCAGCACAATGGTGAGTTCATACATCCTTACTTACATTTACAGTTATCAATATTTCTAGCATTTTAGAAATGTATTGCTGTTGTTTTTCTTGTGGAATAATTTCAGCGTATGTGAGGTTCATTGCAAATAATATAGGTGTATGTAATGTTCATCTTTTGATAAATAACTCTTAATATATTGTATAACGCCTCATTGTCACGACAAAGTTCATCCTTCTGTTTCGCAAAGTGTTTCAATCTGCAGTGTTTCATACATGACCAACTGGATCGATTGATAACACAATTTCCATTGTCGTGATTTCTGAATAACTGTTTCTTTTACAATATTGTTTAATTGTGTATAACAAATAAACCTACACCATGGTAAATGTAATGGAATAGAAGTCATAGAACTCTGGACACTAGAGAATTCACAATGAAATTCACAATGATTTATCAACTACAGCACGACCTTTCTGGTCACACAGCTAGGCTATCTCATGTATTCGTTTGTGCACAAGTAGTTGTAATGTTGTGAAATCAAACGCTCTCGATTTATTCATCCTACCTGTATTTCTTGTGGACTGCAAAACAAACTGAAAATAAGACCTGTATGTACACACACAGGACTTTCCACGGTCACCAAGATTAAAACTGATAAATTCCTTTATATATATTTCAGGCGGAGGATCGAAAACTGACCGACGCTCAGGTAACATGTAAGTAATATATGGATAACAGATGTGGATATATGTACGTCCCGGTAGGCCAGATTTTTTATATAGTCTATTACATGGGTAAAAATATACCATACTGAACCACTGAAATCGAGCTTTTTTTTCATCGTTCTTCTTGTTCTTAAGCGTTTGTTTCTTAGATAATATTAGTGAATAGTGACCGCGAAGCGTTTATTTTCGTTGAAGAAAAAAGTATTCCAAAGAAAACAGAACAGGAAATGATCGGTGGTTTTGCTTGTTCCAGAACATTTTAATCAAGGAAAGGCTGTCAGTAGCCATATGATTAGCGTTCGATAATATTACTGATAGGGGATTTGGCTCAGGGTTCCTAGAACGATAACAAACTAGCGGATACTACAGTTCAGTGGGTACTGATTCCGTAACAAACACACAACTCAGGCGGTAAGCCCGCCATATCGCCTGTTCACGCCGCATTCGTATTCTATAAATTCCGCGCCCCAAATAAGGCGCAAGTGTGTTCTAGAGCGTGCCCCCCACACACCTGGTTCAGTATAGACCGCGTCCGGATCTGTTTGTTATACCGTTCCGAGCAAGGAAGGGCGGGGGGGGGGGGGGGTGGGGGGGGATAGTGGAAGATGGATGTATGGCCGAACTGCAAGCAACAGCAGCAGATCTAAGGGCAGAAGCGAGAACGCGGCTATAAAGTAGAAGCGATAGGTGGAAAGGCTGGACCAGGAGTAGATAATGCCACGGGAGCGCAGGGCCGGGCATTTGTGTGGTGTATTCCTGGACTCTTTTTTTCTCCCGCACGTAGACTGGTTGCCGGGAGAACTAGTTTTCTGGATCAGGTCGTAGCGGTTTAGGGAGAAAAGCAACTGCATGGGCCTGAGCATCAACTCCTCTCAGCACCCATGTTTTTACATCAGGGCCGGGGGTGGGGGTGGGGGGATGGGTATCGGTGCTGTTTACATGTACGATAGGTACTTGTATATGTAGGGATATATTGTTGATGTATTGATTGTTAACTGGAATGTTATTTCAACCTGTATTTAATGATCACAAAACGACCCCGAACAGATTTTGTATATATCACGAACATCTGGAAAGATTACAATAGAGTTTTGACTTACAACTTACAACCAGTTTGCTAAATTGTTTATTCAATCAAATTGTTATTGAGAATATAATTAAAATGAAAACATATTACGATGGATAGGAGGTACACAATGTTGTTTTCAGTGAAAGTACATTGTACATTTGAGCAGATTCACAACAACTAGGACATGATATTATGGCCTCCGACAAATACGTGTTTTAACTTTTTATGATACAACAGGCCTAGCATAGAAAAATTATATTTGAATAATTGTCTGTCATCGTCCTTGTTAGAATGGACCTTTTCACAAAGGCCTTCCTGGGACTATGAATAATCGGTAATCTCCGTCTTTCAAATGCACCAATCACTGGCTGGTCGCAGTTATCACGAGATCAACTAAGACCACTGCGTGAGTTTCCTGTCCAGTGGTTACAGAAATGGCGGGAGTAACTGTCAAATGGGCAAAAAGGCGCTGTGGTATAGAGAATTGTGCATCGCACCGAATTCCCAAAGATGAATCAATGAGAAATGAATGACTTGTGTATTTCGAGCACTGTTGCATGCATATGACTTCAGAAGCTAAACTTCTCGCAAACCGAATCTCTGGGTTTTCCGAGAAAATAAGATTGTCCCCAAACCGAAAGTCTGGGTTTTCCCCCAGATAACAAACGGCTCAGCCGCGACAAAATAGTCAGAGGGCGTATGACACAAGAATACTAAACAAACATTCCCTCTCTGAAGCGTTTCTCTGCAAAAATGGAGGAAACTGCCTGTTTGCAATGTTTTTGGTGATTCTAATCGCGTATTTAGAAAATTTGCGTCCGTTAGGAAAACCGTTGAGATACAAATCTGCGGCCAGCACCTGATTGGCTGGATTATTGGTCGTTCGGCTATCATCGGAAACATGTGCTGCGAAAAGGTCCATTGGTTATTATATTAATCATTTTTATTTGAAACCTGGTATCGGTAACTTTTATTTGATCTACAAGATTGAGTAGTATTTGTTAATAATACAAAAAAAAGGTTTCGATATTATGTTATGTAGGTAAAACTCCAACATCGTTCCGCTTTCAGGTTGTAGAAATCTTGATGTTTTCATAAAGTACCCCGGTGATGTGTACATTATATACTATTCCACGTTACAAAAATATACCGACAGTGTTTGAATTATCACTGAATTTGAGGGACAGGTGTAACGTGAATTTTTGTAGCCTAATTCCCGAAAGTTCCGTTCTCACGTCATGCACTGGAAAAATCTGCAGCTTTCGTGCAGAATACCAAGATCAGCTCCGAGAATCCATCGCCAGCACATCGCACAAAAATTCGTACATTTTAGAGTACATGCAGACTTTCCGCTGCCTGGCCAGTTTGCAGTGTAACGGTTGTTGCTGTAAACATATCTGCCGGAGAAATATTCGTGCAGCAGCTTAGCTTAGGCACCATGATCATAAGTATAGGGAATACACGTGGACACATAAATTGTTGATGACTTGGGACGAGACGCCTGGTTACCTGTTTATACCTGGGTGGTGGATATATATCCAACAAACTGACAGTCTATGCTGATCCAGATCCCGTTGTTAACCCTTTACCCGTGAGTCCATGCGTGGGAAGTCCAGACATAGTTATAATTAACCCTCTACGGACCAGGCGTTGTGAATCAACGCCTTGGAATGCAAATTTACGGCAAATCTAACGATCTGGTTTCCTGAAAACAACGCTTTTTGACATGGTTGCTATAACCGAATTGCTCAAAGCAGATCTCAAGTTTTGTGGCCTATATTCAACTTATCGCTATTGAGAAATACAAAAGAGCAATAAAATAGATCGGCAAAATATTTCCTTCAATAAACTACATGTAGGTCTATACTGGTACTTCCAGTGTGTGTATAAGTACGCCATCAGCCAGTTCAAGGAGGGTGCGTGTATTACCTAATTATGTTATATTGGAAGGTGTAATAACTTTCTGTTTTCTGGTTTAGGGACTATGTTCTTGTACACATGTATCGTTAGCTCAAAGTTATGGATATAATGGAACAGATTTATCATTAACGATAATGCACTTTTAATTTAGTCTTAGGAAACTGGGTATGCTTGAATAACATAACAACACAACCGTTTATGGGCAATTGCTTAATAAAGGATGTGCACTGTTATCTCTTTATTTTTGCTTTAGTGTTTAGCGAATTATGTAGCCAAATGTATTTCATAACCGTCGTGCAGTGCAAGTCATATTGTGATTTATATTTGTTACAGCGGCACAGGCGGCCTTCAGTACCTTTGACAAGCGAAACGAGGGGCATATCAAGGTTGGAGACATTGCCGAGGCGATGAAGAAGCTGGGTCACCAGCTCAAGGCCTCCTTCCTGGAAGACATCGAGGACACCATTGACACCGACGGTAGGCGGCAGGTCTCTCGTGTGGAGTCGGAATAGTACAGAAGTGATGGATGTATAGGTCATACTATGAATCTATACTATTGTTATAACACCGGGTATTCAGTGAAACATCACGGATTAGAGTTTATTCCAGATGACAATATAGTAGCTATAGCCGCGAGCACCCGGGGACGTCCCGCCCCACAGACCTGTAGCTAATATAGGCCTACTCTATTAAATTCTATATCCAGGCACTGGCTACATCGGCTTAGAGCAGTTCACGGTGATCTTCAAGAAGAAGCTGCAGGCTGACGAGGACGAGCGCGAGTTGAGGGAGTACTTCCGCGTGTTGGACAAGGAGAAGAGGGGCGAGGTGAACACGAACGAGCTGCGCTGGATCCTCAAGGGTATGGACGAGAACATGGGTGAGGACGAGATCGACGAGCTCATTGCCGGAGTGGACACGGACAGCAGTGGCTGGATCGATTTCGAGGGTATGTGTTGTTGTCCTTACCCATACGTGAACGACGGCCGCCAATCGACGGTGCATACTCGATGTTTTCTAAACGCTGGTATATTGGAACGCTGGGACAAGCATTGTGGGGCATATGAACTCAACAATACTGTTCGTTTTGTGTATGCGTCAATGTGTATGCGTCAATAAGCCACACAATGATTGTACCAGTATACCGGTGTACCAGCGTTTAGAAGACATCGGTGTATACTTACCTATTCAATGTGCCAACATGTACGAAACCCGTCAAACATGTTATTTCCACACTCAGTTTCTGTCATATGTCTAATTGTATCTAACATTTACTCATCACTGTTTCTTTTTTTTTTAAATTCCGAAATTTCATATTCGTTTTGTTCTCCAATCACTATGTCTCATAAGGTCACAATTACTGTATTTATAAATTTATATCGCCCTAAAATACGTGTTACGGATATATACATGTCTTTGTGCCCCAATGTTTTGAGTGAAAGGCATAGTACAGCAATACAAGATTGCATAAATTGTTTACGTATGATGAGTAGTAGTATTGGAATATTTGTTCGAACGAGGGATCAGTTCGGCGAGGAGAGGGCATCACGGGGTTAGGCCTAGGTGCTGAATACACAAAGAGTATACTTGGAAAAGCGTAACATTTCTCGTTCTGTTTTGACAACATAATCGTTGACCTTCGTTGTGGCTATTAGATCTATTCGGTATTTGATATATTTCTAAGTTACACACCTAATCAATTGCCCACGGAATATCATGCAATGAAACACAATAATAGTGATGACCTCTTGGAAATTTTGCTTGGCACTTCATGATAAGTTATGTATTTTGTAGCATTAGCTTATCGCTAAAACACTCAACCACAGCCCATTACGGTAATATACAGCATCTGTAATTCCATCAACAACTGCACCAGCAATTACATATTTCGAATACAGATTATCGATATTACTGTCTGGCTCACACTTTGAGGTCCAATTATTTTGTGTGCTGTGCCTGTGTCTTTCACATCCCTTGTTACCGTGTTCTGTCCGCTACCCTCCGCTACTGGACTCCAGCATGTACGGTATTGGTTTCCCTGTTTGGGGTTCACCCTTTGCGTTTATTTTCAGAATTCTCTAAGTTGATGACGTCATAGACCGTTGGTACCATCCAGGGGATCTCCTGAAATACACGTCATGGTGGAATCCCCCAGTGCAATAGGCAAGACAATAAAAACCTTGCTATAAAGTATATGTAGAGTCGAGTTTTTCACCACGAAAGAGGTCGAAATTCACAATGGATGTGAACTGATGTATACATCGGACAGTACCAGTGTATTGATTTTGTATTCATGTGTTGTACATTGTATATCCGATATATCTGACATATGTAATGAGAAAATAGAAAGGAACCGGAAACGTAATGGCACCTTATTGTTTTGTCACAAACATACGACATACCAAGAGCTGATAAATACACCGGAGTGGTGTAACGCACAGAAAAAAGTGGTGTAGAATACACGGAATCTGGATACACAGAATTTACGAATTAAAATTTGCAGTTGTTTGGCATGCAGAGTTCACAGTACTTGCGTTTGGTGTGTATGAACCTGAAAACTACATAACAACATATCCACACGATTACACCGAATCCATTTTTCTGGCCCAACTCTATCCACATTCCAAGCCTGGGTGCCATCTTCTAAATTACCAACCCTCCGAATCTTCCCTTCCTTTCAATACGTCAGTTGGATAATGACCTTGTAAGACTTATATGTCTGTTTTTTCTCTATTCCACCAGAGTTCCATACGCTGATGTCCGGTTGAAGGAACATGCCATCAAAGTGCCCGCTCCACGCGAAGGTGTTAAAACTTTTGAATTTTTTTTTTACCATTTACGCATTTTCGACTCCTTGACATTTTGATAGTTTTTGTGAGTACTCGCCAGATGGCGCATCGCTTGCCATAGGGACGACCATGAGCCTTTTCGGCGTTAATTTGTATTTCCGGTTGCGTTCATTTTGGCAGGTAGAGCCATCTGGCGAGTGTATACCGAAACACATACCCTCTGTATAAACTGTAGATATTTTCCTTCGTGTACACTTTTTATGAATGTATTTTATTGACTGTATTGAACATGTGTATATCGAGGCTCCAAATGAATGAATGCTGGTATGTGTAAATATGCTGGAAAATATATGGTGGTTAAAGTATTTTCCGCATATTTCTAAATGTTATATGTAAACGTCATGTTAGCTGATATCTGTCAGGACCTGTCAGAGAGTTGTTCAATGGCAAAGTGCATGCTGTTCTCACGAACACAACACAGTGTAGTTTGTCAGAAGCTGAAGTCACATTAGCGGTAGCGGTGGTTCCAGTAGGCCGGTTGTATTGCTTGTGTATATGTATTGTTACTCTGGTCCATTTTTGTCACAAATTAATAAAATCAAATGTGAATCTGCAGTGTTTATTTTCCTTACATTTTGAAATGGAATAAACTGATTCAGTAAATATATATGGACTAAATATATGGCCTAAATGGCTTAAACCAACTATAAGGAAGTAAAGTTTTGAAACCTACTTGTCTAACGGGATAAGCTATCTATATTTATCACTGGAGTGCTGGAAACGTGTGATCCTGATTACTTAATTACCGGTAGTATAGCTAGGCCTAATTAGGAAGTATGTGATATTTGCAGCGTGTGATATTTGCAGCGCTGTCACCCGATAGTTTCTGTATTGGGGGTTCCAGGCAGGTGTAGGGAAGGGACGTTTTGGAATTCCAATGATAAAATCGATAACATGGGCTTCGGACCCAATACGGCATGATGCCAGTCTTCAGTCACCATATCCCACCTGGCACAGTGATTCAGGTAGTTATGACACCGTATTGGGGTCTGAAGCCCATGATAATTCAGGGTACTCGTCATGTTATCCGTCGAAAAAAACATAAGGTTAATTTCGAAACTACCAAACTGAATCACAATGACTCAAATTGAGAGATAATTATAGTAAATGACATGTGCAGCGTTACCAGTTCGGGACAGTGAATATAAACGTAAATTTTCACAAGGTTGTACTTCCTTTATACTAGTCAAATATTACACCTCAAAGTGCAATTGGGTCAATATCAAATTTAGGTGAAAGTTGAGATTCGATTCTTACGCATGAGATTCGTAACTTAAATGTATGATCATCTATATACGCGTGATTTATCACCAGGTTCATTTTGAGGAGAATCAAGAGATTACCATGAGATCTACATTATGCAGTTTATGAGACTGTACTTACCGGATTTATTCAACATTTCATCATAGAGCGACCAAATGCATCTTACCGTGTAGCTGTGCGCCTTGAACTCAAATGTCAAGTTCACTGTGGTGATACTGAATGCACTAACGATCGTTAGTGCATCCCGCAATGGCCGACAGTAAACACGATCAGTTGGGTTTTTAACCGTATTCTATCAAATGACAGGTTCATTTGTGATAAATGGACACTCTGAAGGTAGCTCAGTGTTTTGGTCAAAGACATGCGTAGTTATTTCAAGCAGATCACGCTTCTTTGTTTAGATATGTTGAGGAAAAGAATTAGCGATAAGATTCACCAACGACAAAAGTGAGATTCCCTAACGATATAGGCCTAACACGTGTATATTGTAATACGTTCATATCATACACCATTGTGAATTCGTTGATTCATGCGACATAAATTAGCGAATGTCACATCAAAAAATAGGAGATCTGTATTAGAAGATCATCTATACACATCAATACGTGTCAATTCGTACTTTATTTCACGTTTAACATTTAAATAACGTAGATTTGAATTAATGAAGAAAATATCGTTAGGGAATCTTCACATGTTCGTTAGGGAATCTTCGATTTTACAAAAACAATCGTTAGGGAATCTTTCGGCTTTTTTTAAGACGAGTTTTTCATGGTCAAACCAACATAAATCGCTATGTATTTGCAACGAACGGTTGTTTCGTGCGCATAAGAATCAGCAGATGCATGTGTGTATCGACCACAATCGTAATTATCGGGAAAATGAAGAAAATTCAAACGAACCGCGAGTGGGTTCGCCATTGCGGGATGCACTAACGATCGTTAGTGCATCCAGTATCACCACAGTGAAGTTGAAGCTCATGAAAATATTCAGCATGCATCATTTCCTATATGTACACAATTGATTCCTAAGCTGCGAAGTCAAAAAGAAGCGAGATATCAGCCAGTTTGTCCTATGATCTTGAGAATAAGGTCAGAAGTTAAATTCAAGGTCATGAGAATATTCAGCATATATGTCATTTCCTAAGCTGTAGAGTCGATAATAAGCGAGATATTACCCATTTTGTGCTCTGACCTTGAAAATGAGATCAAAGGTCAAATTCAAGGTCATCAGAATGTTCGACTATATACTTTCCTATATGTGCACAATTGATTCCTAAGCTGCAAAGTCAATAATAAGCGAGATATTACCCATTTTGTACTCTGATCTTGAAAATGAGGTCGAAGGTAAAATTCAAGGTCATGACAATACTCCTATGTGGCCTAAATTGATTCCTAGTCTCTAATATCAATATTAACGTAGTCCGCTACAAACAGTGAGGTACCAAAGAGTTACAATTTAAAGATATTTCATGAATATCATCTCTTCAAAATGACATATTTTATAGAGTGACTGATCAGCATCCTAATACTGAACAGAAAATAGGGGGTCACCGTGCTGGTTCCTTCGACATATTCGATCAAAATCACAAACATTTACCTAAAATGACATAAATTATGGCATTTTTGCTCATTTTTTTGTCCATATTCACATCTTGCACCGTGTTTTCCATGCAAACGGATACGGTGACCCCCTATTTTCTTTTCAGTTTTAAGATGCTGATCAGGTACTTTATAAAATAGGTCATTTTGAAGCTCTAGATCATGCTGATACAGTTACTTATTTTGAAAAACAACTCTTTGACCCCCTCCCCTCACTGTCTGGAGCGGACTACCTTAAGTGAAATATAAGGCATAATGTGCCCCATTATGAAGCATAGGAGAATTTAGGAACAGGCCCCAGAAGCTGAACCCATTGGGACATGTGTATTGCAGTAAATATTTGGAAAATTGGGGAGGGAGGGGGGGGGGGGGGGGGCGCAAAAATGCTATCAAACGGATACCTGCTCGTCACAAATGACATACCAACTGTACTTATGGATACTGAGGGACAAAACACCGAAGACAATGGACATTTTAACCATTTATTCCTGCATTAAATTTCACTCCAGACATACAGGGTTAGGAATTCCCTAAAGTGTTTATGTTACAGCCAATATAGGCTATCTTTGAAATGTAATCAATCATTACTTGAGTTATGGCTACGATGTACGAGTGTTGTTTCATGGAAACAGTTCAATTTGAAATTTATACATGATTTTTGAAATACCAGCCCCACTATGTCTGAGAGCAAAATATTAAAAAATGGTGCCGACTGACCTGCTGTAGCCTGCTTGATTGGAGTGCTGATGGGAAAAGGTTACCGAACGATTCTAGTAGAAAAAAGCGGTGATAGAGTATTCATCAAATCAGCCAGGAAATGGTATGTCCTTTCAATGTATCCGTGTATATAATATTTTAGGAACTGAAAATTATATTTATAAGGCTACGCTTGATTGCTTTTTCCAATGTATAGGATTACGTATGACAACAATCCAGGAGCTCCACGTGTTGCCAGATTTTGCACTGATTCATTTGCATGAACACATTATAAGCGACATTTAGATATAATTAAGCAAAATATGACTTAATTGAACTCATGCACATATGGTAAGACACAGACAAGACTTACCACGAGTTGAGTATTATTATACAGAGTGGTCACACTTCAAGCTGTAAACAGGCTATAGAATGATATAAATGAACAAAACACAGTGGAAGGGATCCACTCTGTTGCCATATCTACAACTTCGATAATAGTCATGCAATGTTTTATGTACTGCCCATGGGATGCCAAATGGACGCGATCTCTTCAAATTCATTAGTTATGGCTGTATCATGTCAGAATGTTTGTGGAATTCCCACTCCCCAGGTCAGAGAAAGAGAGCGAGGAAGAGGGAGGGAAAAATCAAGCACACGCTCATGCATTTGAGCGTGTCGCATGTAAGTATGGACCTCCAAATGTATACATGTAGCTTAGTGTAATTCATACAGTACTAATATCCGTATATCAATGAATCTCAAATTGCGAGAATTTTGCGCAGTTGCAACAAATGTTCCATTGATTTGAATGACAAATTACAATCACACTGGACGGAGGGGGTCTCTCAAATTGGAACGTTGAAACGTTCGTGTGGGGTCTCAATTCCTTCGCCAATGTCACAAATTCTTTGATACTGATTTGCGAGGAGTTTGAACAAATAAACTAAATTGAACAACAATTTTTATCTAAAATCCGAGTAATCGCCTGTGTATCGACTGTGAACAAGGGCTTCACCCATGGACGGGAAGAGTCCATATATCCCTAATCCCAGGCATAAGACTAGAAAAGGCATAGATATGGACGCACTCAAAGTAATAGCCAGACATGGTGTTAAATGTAATATAATGGGTTAAGTATCGTGATGACTATTATGAGAAGTTCGGTTTTATGAGACTCACTTTCGAAAATGGAACTTAGAATGTATGCGCTTGTTTTGGTGTCTAACTGTGTACCATAGGCATCACATTTGTGGCAATCTATAGACGTCAAATATGTATACTATCATTTCAAAATATAATTTACAATTGGTCATGCAAAATTAGACAGCTTTTTAACAAGCTGTAATCAGGTCAAACATCGCAATACATTATCCACAAGGACCATAACCCACAAAGACGTTGACACCCAGTAATGTCTCTTCTGGCCTACTAATCATGGGGCCTAGCCTCGACCAACAGCTCCTCCTGCCCTGCACATAACTACCTTACGCGAATACGCGTGTTTTCATTACATGTTTGTTACAGCTTTAAATTGAGGAAATAAAAGTAGTTTCACTTGATTTGCAACGGGCCATATTGATTTTTGGATCAACTGTAGGCTGAAAAGGTGACATTTTTGGAAGGACGTACTGTGATTTTGTTGATACATGACAGCAAAATATTGCTTGGATGTTGTAGTACATCTTCTGTAGACCATTTTGGATATACTTTTGAGTGCCCGGCAACGAAATGCTGTCCGCAAATTGTGGAATCCCCAGGTCAGTTATTGGATACGTTCATTTTCACATTATGTGGGTGAATTTAAAAATTCACTTTGTGGAACATTCGCAAGAAGTGCAGTAGATTTCATCAATTATATACTTATACAGGTACGTTTGTTATATGAGTAGGGAAAGACGTTTTTATTCATTTGTATATTTTTGATACACAACATATAAGCCAGTTCGGAAATATTTCTAGGTCAGGTCAAGTGGTATAAACAAAACGTTCGTGCACACCATGTTCAAACGCGAGTGACGCGGTGAACTCGAAGTAAACAAATGTAGTAATTTTAGCGACTGTAACCCCCGTCCCTCCCGCGCATACATATTCCCACAACAAACATTCATTCTACATGACTTACATACAGGACAGGTACAGACTATACGATCACAAGCATAAATAACCCCAGAACCATATCGACAAACACAGGTCAGTTCACGCGCACTTTCGGCCCAGTATACAGTACACGCGACCCAGTTAGTTTCGGCCTTGACCTTTACAAGCACCTACTTCTAAACATAGAACATGACACACCCACCGCTCACATCACGTGCACAGATACAAGCATAATAAGTCTTGACACGCGCCGGGGAAACCCACTTTCCCGGTGACATCAGCTCATACCACCACACATCTATCCAATCACAACACCGCACGCATTTGGCGGGAAAACCTACACCACATATTGCCGGCCCCGCAGTTTTTCTAGGAGTTGAGTAAATGGCCGCAGCGAGCATAGACGTGTTGAAATATTGTGAGAAGTTTGGCCGTGCTCGTATTGGACTATATCAGTGAATTGTGGATTAAATATATGTGAACTGTAACAGAGAAGGACTAAAGTATCCAGGATATCTTATCGACAGGGAATCACCGGACGTAGGTGTGTTTGCGGCCTTAGATGTGACTGTCTGAATCATTGGACATTGTCGCCTGAATAAATTATTGAACTGTAGCTGCCGGCCTTGTGATTTACACAACCATCTCAGACATTCGGCCTAATATCGGCCATCGAACGATATTTATCACACAAAGTATTTAGTATTGTACAGGCGAATCGAGTAATGAGTTGGTGACAGTGACTCGACAATAGTAGCGTGACAGCATGAATTGGATATGTTTATACCACTTGACCCTAACCCAATTCCACTGACCTGACCTGAAAACATCAAGTATTAACATGGTAAAGTCTTCTTCTTAACACGGTAAATTCCTATTTGGGACCCGTCGACAAAATGAAAATGGCCGCCGCACGCAAACCGGCGATTCAAGGGCAACGCAACTTATACACGTCTGAAACAAAACTGTCTGAACCGTTTTTGAGAAAATGGCCGACAGAGTCAGAAATTGGCCATTTTTTATCGGAAATGGCCGCGATTTTGGAAACTAAATAATACCCACTTTTTAAAAATATTTTTAGACATTTTTGTGCAAAATTTCAAAAAGAGTCGACTGTAAACTGTAAAGATAAAAATGTGGACGGACGCCGACGACGCAGACGACGACGGACACAACGCCATGCCAATAGGTTATCGCACCATAGGTTCGGTAACCTAAAAATCATAGTGGTGCCAGCAGAAATGTTCTCGGATGTGAAACTCTGTGATTCGGTTGCTGGAAGCACAATGAACAAAATCAGGTTGTCAGATATACAACGGTTGGGGTTTAAATATACCTGCACAATGATTTACAATAAACTGAACAATGGTCGTTTTTTTTCGTGTGCAAGCTTCCGTCGTCATGTGACCATATGGTATTCTGAATTTACCAAATACAAAAGCGCAGCCATCCAATAAATGTTTCATGGCTCTGGAAATTGTGAATCGCATTTCGCATAGTTTATTCTGAGAATTTCAATTAACGTATTGACTATACTGTGTCAGCATGAAAACTGTCCCAACCCATCTAATCAATAACATTAATTTGGTGACATTGCACTTTTAAGATACAACTACCATGAAGTACAGAAACTGACAAGACTGTCTAAGTAGGCTTTCTGCATTTACATTTTGACACACATGTACTATCGAATACATGCACTTCAAGATGAATCCTTTATTGAACATTTGATTTATGGATTTCTCTAAAGAGCCAATCACACTTTTGTTCTAATCAAATTTCGTGGCGACATAAAAACGGTAGCCTCGAATTCTATTATTGAGATTCCATTTTTGTTCGTATATTTGCAACAATAATGCAGTTTTCAAGCCCAAAGAACACAACATGAACTTGTCTCCAAGTTCTTAACTTAATTACACTTTTATTAATAAGCCATCGCCTGCTCGAATGTCATCCTTCTGGTACAATCCATGACCATCATTTTGTGACAATTAGCATTATATCTTGATTCACCAATCTGCTTACACTTTCCTGGTTGATAACTTGATATATTACTTACAGACCCTTCAACTTCACTATGGTACATTTTCAAGATAATACGGTAACCGTACGTTATTACGCAGAAAAACGCAAAACACTACTACATCCGGTTAGTGTCAGATTTGCAGACGAAAGACATTATGTCAACAGCAATCAAGATCGGTAAGAATCGGTGACTTTTTTTTACACATCCGTCTATATTTTCGTTGTAGAAAGCTAGGGAGAGCACTAAGAAA
Organism: Terebella lapidaria; assembly: GCA_949152475.1. Classification (NCBI taxonomy): domain Eukaryota; kingdom Metazoa; phylum Annelida; class Polychaeta; order Terebellida; family Terebellidae; genus Terebella; species Terebella lapidaria. The sequence goes on from OX424555.1 coordinate 80,637,744, forward strand.
TAAATAGTTATCTCTTTGGTATAAATTTCTTCGATCCATATTCCTACAGATTGACGTCAGATTCCCTAGTCTACGGTACTCCTGCCAGCCCTGGACATACATGATACAGTCACGATCGAGTCACGACAGTCGGCACAATTTTGTACACGACAACTATCAGACCAACACTGATCTGATGTAAATATAAAAGACTTGGATGTTGATATCATATCATTAAGGCATTTCAGCAGAAATGCCTTTATGGATTTGTCCAATTTTTTTTTTTTTCCTTTTCACTTTTTGGTTTCCGCACGATAACTTCAGTAGGGCTTATACGAGTAGTGGAGTACTCGTTTGTGGTTACAAAAAGGCTTGTAACCGGTTAGGAACTGGCCAACCGGTTACTCGTGAATTTCAAGAAGTGATAAAAAAACAATACATTCTCCAGTAATTCTGAGCCTTTTGTTCTAAATTTATTAGTTTTTGAGCATGTAATGTTGTTTTTCATGTCGTATTTTCAATTTGTGCCTCTATACTCTGATTTTTAGGAAGAGCAGAGCTCTTCCTCTATGATGTTGGTTTTTTTGGGGACACCCAAAAACGAGTTCCAAGTTCCAAGTTCCGAGTTCCAAGTTCCGAGTTCCAAGTTCCAAGTTCCGAGTTCCAAGTTCCGAGTTCCAAGTTCCGAGTTCCAAGTTCCAAGTTCCGCGTTTAAAGTTCTAAGAAAAAGATGTCGTCGGTGTTCAGTCAGTATTTCTGCACATGTCACGCTTTTTCCAGAGTCCTTTGCTCTTTGTCTAAAAGTCACAGAGAAAAGGGATCATGGCGCCAGTTTCAAGGTGTGGCAACGATATATTTTACACGTTCGAATAAATGATTAATATCAACTTCTTTTGTTGAATATTTGTTGAATCATCAACAGCATAGTTCGTTGGTGATGCCTGAACAATTTATTTATTTAATAGAAGAAATTGACAAGATCCGAATTTAATCCAATTCTGTCATAATGCAAAAGGATTTATTTTCATTCCCCTTTGTTTCACTTTTCCCATCATTTGTAATTAATTTTGTGAATTTAAAAATATAAAATGATGTGGCGATTTTGTCCAAAGATCGCAGCAGGAGATTCTTCCTAAACATGGCAACGCTCTCTAATCCTCTCACTCCACTATACTGTAACAATGGCTTTTACGTCATCCCTTGTCTCTCGTGCTTCAGGGGTTATAAATACTCTGAAGCCGCCTCGTGTGTTCGGAGTTGTCCAGAGCAAGCAAGGCGAGAGGACGACGGGTGAGCTCAGTCATGAGCTCTTTGTCCCTTTTCGGCTAGGGGGCCAGTAAGGTCCCAGGGACGACTTCCAATCGGGGCCCAGGAGGGGGACCGTGCTGATTCGGGGCTAGTTAGTCCCTGTGATTACTGGCCTCTCGCCCTGGGATGGTGCGACACAGGCTCTGGCAGACCGTCGGGCTGTCCGGAGTTCCATCCCCGTGGCAGTGCCGTGGGCGAGGTCGGCCAGCAACATGCCTACGTGCACGTGCTCTTGGGTGCCACTCCCATGGCATCTCAGGCTCTGCATACGGCTACATTACCATAACTGATGTATAATGTATTTTGTATGTCTATTATATGTTATGATGTGATGTATGACGGCCGAATTCGTCCGTACGGACTGTTACCTGTTCTAGTAATCACGACGCCCGCCGTGACCGTGCCTCAGCGCGGGGCGCTTGCGCCCTAGGTGGCAGGCGTCAAACGTTACAATGATGGCATTTACATTTGAAATAGATCTCTAAATAGACAGCCATAGAAATGAACAAAAAAACACACAGGTCTGGTTCTGCAAGCTTTCAGAAATTATCATACCCGCGTGCCACTTTGAGGTCCGCGCCGTAGGCCTACCATGCATCAGCTTGGAAGGTTTTCGACTTTGTGAAGATTGAAAGGTGGCACAAGAAAGTGATTTAGCATGTTTAATAAGTTGGGGAGACCCGATGCAGAAATATACACACTATAACTACACTTTCTTGGGACTTTAAACGCGGAACTTGGAACTTGGAATTCGGAACTTGGAACTCGGAACTTGGAACTTGGAACTCGTTTTCGAGTGTCCCTTTTTGGGGGGATTTTTGAAATTTTTCTTTTGTTTACATTCTTGAAAGTGCCACTTGGAACCACAACAGGCCATTCATTTGTGGCTAATTGGGAGGGCCCGGGGCCCGTTGGGAGGAAAATGACGCCCGTGTACCTAATCATGGTTAATGTAATAAGTTATTAGCGATAATAATCCCAGGAGACGTGTGTTCCGACCGTTTGTTTTTTTTGTATGTCACCGTTTCATACCCATCACCACTCCCGTTTTGATATTCACTGAAACAGTGCTTTCTTGCAATCATATGCACTCAAACCTTTGCATATAGGCCTACATTCAGCACAATATATAGATACAGTATGCTATTGCAAAAATGAAAAATAAGTTGATACGGCAACATAATAATTGAAAATTTGTGGCGAGTGCTGGTATATCAAGTAGGCCAAATGCAATGACGTGTGGCCCCCTTTCGTGTTCGCTCTACTTCCAGAAAGTAGTCCCGGCTTCGTATTGTGCCCCTCCCGCCCTCCCCTGCTCCCCCCCCCCCCCCTACCAGTGAAGACGTCGGCTGGCCCGGGGAAAAAATCAGGTCTGCCGAACGGTCCGATGTTTTACCACTGCTTACCGCATGAATATCTAAATTATGTGGAAATAGGATCCATGTCGAAGTTATGCCGGAATTTTTTTTTGCGCAGGGCCGAATGTTCGTTGGCTTAGCGTGCCTCATATGTAGCCTAATGAATAATTAATTAGATGGCACGCGGGATTGAAATCTCGGCAGGAAAATTTTGCAAGCCACGACAAAACCGTAGCTATTCGTATAAGATTACTGCAGTATATATTTAATAATTAAAGGTCAAAGACCTAGTGCGTTGTGACAAGGCATGACTATAGTGTGATATTTCACGATGTGTTTGTGATAGGCCTATTAACCTTCAGGTATAGTAAACTTAACTAAGGGCAGGCTAGCAGCTTACCAGCGGCCGTCCAAAACTTTAGTGAAGTAATGCCGGCGTCTCGGTCGAATATTACTCCGCTTTGTTACCGGTAGGATAGCCATGTGCTCCTGGGCGTTTGCAAGTAAAAATGTGTCTATTATCAATCTGGATTAATAAGTGACACAAAACTGCATTTTATTTGCCGATGATTCAGCAAACATGAACATCGCACTGGTAATAAATGTCATCTACGTATCATTTCAATCGTTTTCCATCGGAACTACATGTATTCACAACACACATGTATTCACAACACACACCGCCGCAGGTTGTGCACCGCCGGGATTTGTAAACAAAGCAATTTTAACTGACTGGTCACAACGTAGTTGGTGCGATCATCACACTGATCAAATTCAATTATAATTGATGGGTGGTTGAGTCATATTTCAAGCACATATTTCAAGTTGGTTGAGTCATATTTTGAGCACAATATATTTTGAAAATTATCACCAAAAATCGTCAGTCGAGTTCGTATAATGTAAAGGATCTGCCCCAGGTTGAGGCTTTCGGCCAGATAGAGCCCGAGCGCGAAGCGCGAGGGGTCTATCTGACAGAAAGCCGAAACCGCGGGCCATATCCTACATAGAGCATGCACCCACCCCCTCGATCGGGCGGCCCAAGTATCATATCCTGCGCTTTCCTCTGTATCAATAAGGATTAAAAAGGTGACAGACGGATTGAATGGTATGTTTTCAGTGGACGAGTAGTATTAAGGAGCAGTGTACGATACTTGGGCCGATCGGGCTTCCAATCTCGATCATACGATGCAACATGCACAGAATTATTCGAGCGTGTCTATTATACTGTAAGATCTCGGGATATCAAATTGTCGCTCCCACCACCCCCCCGGTCTGTAGTGGTATATCCCGCGTTTTCGTATTCTGTTGTTATGGCTACAGTATACATGGTTCCAATTAAGTAGGCTGTGTTTCTGGTGGACTCGCACTGTGCCTTTGAGTTGTTTTCTCCCCCTAGTAACGTGATTGTGAGTATTGCTCAAATGGAACCCTATAAAAGCAAAGGCGGCAAGAGGCGCGCTCACTTTGAAACAGCAAGCTACGTGACATCAACTTTTCGTGATGAAAAAGTGCAACACCTGGATAACGCCGCATGCGGATATAAACGCGTGTTATGACGCGCTTGTTTGTTGGATACAGTTTCAGAACCTTATTCTGGGAATGACCACATTACTAAACCGGTGAGTAATATGCCAGACTTATTTCGGCCCATGTAGCGCACTTTACTCTACTAATACTAGTCGCCCACTGAATATATAGGCCTACCATATTTAATCAGTCTGGCACATTTTTAACTTTCATTGAATTTACAAGAAAGAGTAACCTGCGCTACATGGGGCCTAATTTTTTTTAATTCAAAACCAAATTAGAATTTTCTCTTTCTGCATTATCTGACGGGCTGTACCCGTGTAGAAAGAATTGAATCATACTTTTTGCACGAAAAAATACGCTTAACCTCCCGTTATTTCAATATTTGTAAGGAAATGAAAACGATTTATCTACATGTATTTACAGACAGAATTCCTCGTAACATCACTGCGACCGATTCTAAAGTTCGATCCAGGACTCCCATGACTCAACGTACGACTCGTAAGTAAAAGTTTTTTTTTAACTTTTGTGCTATTGCATTGTATGGCCATGTGAAAGTTCTGTTCAAATTGTTGCCATAATACATATATGCTGAATAGCTATAAACTACATTTTGAAAGGAAAAAATGAAACATTCGTTTCTGTATATATTCCATTCATTTTTGCAGGAAAATTACGCTACGCGTGATCTCTGGAGGCTTTTCTAGGATTCCGGTACAGCTGCGGATATATATGTATGTGGAATATCGCAGCATTATTATCAAAACCTCCGGATTTCTAAGGATATTGGAAAATATATACGTTTTCACTGGATTCTTGAAGGCGGATGATTTCATGAAGCAAATATCAAAATGTTAACCAAAAACTGTTCGAGACCAATGGATTAAATTCACGCACCATAAACACAACGATTAGCTATCCACGATTAGTTTATATACATCGAGTAATATAATCATAATACTTTGTAGTAGTCAGGAGGAAATTTCACACAGGGTGGAAACATAGTACAGACTTTTTCTGTCGATTGATATGGCTTCATTATGGTCTAAGACAACCTTTTTCAGAGGGTGTGTACAATTTTCTCCCGGGCTAACTTTTTTATGGCCTTTTTCAAAATGGCCGATATCGAAAATTTGGTATTTTAGGGAAAAGAAAATTATCCTCCTGGCATGATGCTTTTGGTCTATTAAGGTGACATTTAGTTATATGGAGATATATTCTTCATAACAATACTAATAATACCGATTCAAACGCCCCGAAAATGGAAAAAATCCAAGATGGCCGCCAAATTCTCGCCATTTTTACACAAATGTTCATAACATCCTGCCAAATTAACCCTGGGGTTTGGGGTATGAGGATTTCAAATATATAACCAGTTTTGTGATTGGATGGTTTGAAGCTGCCTAGAAATCAAGATGGCTGTCAAATTTCAGCCCGATTTCGCAAATAAGCACCAATGACCGTCATATATATCAAGATGACAAGCCAACTCTGGTGGCCAGTCCTGGGCTTTGAGGTATGAGGGTGCTACTTGAAGAAATACTCTTGTGTGTAGATGGTGACTGGCCAATTTATAGGTGTTCAGAGGCGAAGATAACCATTAATTAATGTGAAACATGTAAACGAACCCGTCTAATAGCACCCACCCGCACAAAATCAACAGAATCAACCACTATCAGACAGAAAAAAAATATTTCTGAGCCAACTTTTCGGGAGGTCTGTTGGTGATAAGGCGTGGGCATTGATGCCAAATTGGTCATTGTCAAATCTAACACACACACATTGTGGTTGGCGTGGAGGTTGGGATCCTTCAATGATCCTCAAGACCGTTCCCATGACGCCACTCACCAGACCATCCTCTACATTGGGATTGCTCATCATAGTCACCATGGAGCCCTTACAGAGTGTAACATCAGCAGAAAGGTTGCGTTCAATGGGTACAGGTGTTGTATTCTTCTTCAAGCCAGATCTATTCTCGATAACATTCACAGCCACAATCTTCGATTTCGGTCTGTTAAAAAAATCAGTCATCTTTACATTGTGTGCAGCAGCAACTTTTTGGAAAGGAAACCTATGAAGTACATCTGATTGGATCAGTGATCCTTAAGCATCTCCTAATTTTCAGAGGTCTATGATTCAACATCTCCGAAAACGATTTGTCATTTTTTTGTCTCATTATGTCCCAAGGCTCTGCAAGGGCAAAGTCTCAGTATTTGTCCTCTTACATGCGGCAGTGGATAAAATCACTGACTGCCAGAATCATGAAGAACTTTTGTTTCTCTTCAGTTGATTCAGACGACCTCTGATGAACTTCAGCATGCCTCTGCTGAGATCTCATCAATGATTATCAGCTCGAGGTTTTAATACCTAACCTTTGGGGGCAGTGATGAGATCTTCAGCAAGTGGTATATACTTTTGTCCCACACCCCTTTGCATGGAAGCATGGTTCCGCCACTGATGGTAAATGCTGCTTTGCCAGTTGGAGCCACACATGATGAGAGCTTTGATGATATAAAAAACTTTCCTTTACCAATATATTGAAAGTCCCCAGACATTTTCCATTCATCTTATCGATGCACCACTAGCGAGTATGAATGAAGACTTTCCCTTGCATATTGTTCATGCACTGCATGAGAACTTGAGCCTGAATCTATGGGATTGCCAAGATTCTGTGTTCTACTGACAACTGAGCCCATCTTGGTGTTGGATCTCCGAGGCAGGCCACTCAATCTGGCAGGTCTTCCAGACTGATGACCTCGAGGTAAACGTCATCTAGGTTGGCTTTTGTTTCCAAGCTTCCAGCCGCCACTTGCTGGGGCAATGTGTGCCAAGGCATCCTCTGCAAGATGATTTTCTTGGATCATACTTCAACCTCTTTGATATTATTTCCAAATAGCGCTTGTTTTTCTCTGGTAATGTTTTTTGCCATAGTAGGAAATGCTCCCACTCATTTAAATCCATTTCAAAGTGGTGAAGATAAAGAACCATGAGATTCTGATAATGTTTCTCACTGTCCCCACAGATGTGCAAGCTTTACTGGAAGATATCCGTCTTCAGATCTATCCTTTATTCCCAGCCAACTTCAATGAAGCATATGGCACATTGGACCGGTTGTCGTTGTTATGGGTAGAATTTTCAGATGGTTCATAGTCTCTACCTGGTTTACTATTGTGACGTTTGGTAATGACTTGTTTTCGGTGTGGCCCAAAAAACCTGGTTTCTCTGATCGTATAGACTTTATGTAACTCCCGCTCGTTGTGATTCGAGAGCCGTCACTAATCTGGCGTTCCCCAACGCTGGTGTATCATCACTCCGTAGCTTACCGGCTTCACTTAGGCAAGAAGCAACTCAGATGTAAATAAATTAAAGATTTATATACATCAAATCAACTTACAATTGTATGGCTGGTCACCCACGTGACGTACAAATATGAAGTTCAGACATGGAGCACTGTATGATCACATTTCAAAAATAAATAGTGCACGAGGGCACAACTAAAAAGAGTTCTTAGCCGGCGGCGTCTCTCTGTCCCTTCCCGTTGAAGTTTCCCGTCCCGTTTAGTCGAATGGTTTCTCCAGGTAGTCGGTCTAATCCCGGTTGACTCTAAGGCCCTGAAGAAGGAGTCGTCCGCACGGAGTTCGTCGAGTCCCTTGGCTGTGGCGGTGACGATCTCCCCACGGTCGATGTCGCTGTTGCAGTGCTCTCAGAGCGGCCGTCCGCTCTCCCTTATATAGCCAGGGTGGCTGCGCGCGCATCTTCGTCCGCGAACGTATCTTCCGCACTCTTCTCCACGTGGTGAAGACTGCGTCCGCGAACGGTTCTTCCGCGAAGGCTCCTCTTCCGCGAACGGTGCTTCCGCGACTGATGCTTCCGCTGATGATGCTTCCGCAATCGTGCTTCCGCGAACGGTTCTTCCGCGAACGATGCTTCCGCTGATGATGCTTCCGCAATCGTGCTTCCGCGAACGGTTCTTCCGCGAACGGTGTCTTCGCAAGTGGACTTTGTAGATCACGTGGCCGTTCCTAACGAACGTTTCAGCGCGGCAGTTGCATGGTTTTGTTACAACTCCACCCTTTCTGGAGATCAACGTCCCCGTTGATCCTTTCTCTCTCTTCTTTTCTCTTCTTCCTCCTTCTTCGTCTTTTCCTGCCTGTCTGTTGTTTACAGGGCTCTCTCCCTCCACTTCACTGGCGATCCACCTCGCTTTCGGACGTCTCCGCCAGCCTGTCCCGAGTGTCTGTATATGCTCGGAGCTGTTCCCGGAGCAGCTTGGTCTCTCGGACGTGGGCTCGCAGCTCCTTCCGGTGGCTCTTCTCTCGTTGAGAGGCCTCCCCTCGCAGCTGCAGCACCTCGGCCTCGAGCTGTCTCTGCTCCTCCTTGGCTTGGAGCCGAGCCTCCGCTTGGGTGAGGTGGCGTCGTCCCATGGCTATCGTGGATGCCAGGTCCTCCAGGGCCTTCTCTCCGGCAGTGACCGCTCTGCCCAGGCCCTCCACATACGGTCGCAGTTGGTCCTCCTCCTCCGGAACGGGCTTGAGGTACCAACTCAGGTCTAGGGGCTTGTAGGTAGGGGCCGAGTCTCTGGGAACGGGGGGTCCGTCGTCCTCGGGGGTGGGGGCCTCCGGGGATTCCGCCTCTCTCCGCTCCTGCTGAGACTCCGGTTCCTCTTCGCTATTCGGGGGGTCGTCCTCGGGGTCTGGGGCGTCCTCTGACCTGGGGGCGTCCTCCCGGGGGCTTGACGGCGTGGAGCTGGTCGTCCCGCTGGCCGCAAAGCTGACAGTCTTCAGCTCAGGGGCAGACACAGTAGTCGGACCATCTCGGGGGTCGGACACGGGCGTGTCGGTCGTCGTCCTCCTCCGTCCTGGCTTGAGGGTGTTGCCGCTGGCATGCGACGTCTCATGCCGGTCTCTGTCAGCTCGGCGGGCGAATCGCTGGCTGCACATCTTGCAGAGGTGCCGCCCCTCCTTCTGCGTGTGTTTGGTCGCCACGTGTCGGCTAAAGTTGGATGCCGTCACGTGGATCCGGCAGGGGCTGCACCAGCGTCGCCCTCTCTCGGTGGACAACTTCCGGGCAGGGGACCGTCGACCTCCTCGGGGCTCCTCACGACGCTCCCGGCTCCTCGAGCGCTCCCGCTTTCGGTCAGGCTTGTCTATCTTGGTAGGTGGGTCGCTCATCTTGTCGACTTCAAGGGGCAGAAAGTCAGCCAAGTCGAAATCTGGAACGTCCCCGAAATCTTCGTCGGCAAATGCGGGTATCTCAATGATCTGCAGAGTTGGTGTGTTCATGGTTGAAGTGATGACGGAATCGTAGGCCGGCCTGCTTATATAGAAAAGGCGCGGACCAGGGATCTGGGGGAAAAAGCATTGTCGTGGAACGAAATAACGTTTTTCGCTTGCTTCCGCGAACGGTTCTTCCGCGAACGCTGCTTCCGCGAACGTGCTTCCGCGAACGGTACTTCCGCGAACGCTGCTTCCGCGAACGCTGCTTCCGCGAACGGTTCTTCCGCGAACGCTCCCGTCGTCGTTTACATCGTTTGGACTGCATTCCCGCTGTTTTCCACTCGTCCCTCGTCATCACTGGGGGTCCGGACTGGGGTCACATCGTCCGGATTGGGTATCCAGGCGTCGGTTTCAGGGGTAAACCAGCACCTTTTTATATTGTCGATGGTCCCAGGCTCCAGAATATCCATCGCCACCCTTTCTAGCTGATGGCTCACCGGTCGTGGGGGGCTCCGGTCTTCAGGCAGGGACTCCTCGGTCGGCTCTGCAGTCGTCCTCGGGTCCTCCTGGCGGCGCACCTCCCAGATCTGGAATGTCCCGACTCCATCTCCGCAATAGTGATCTTCCATCAAGGGCTCAACAGGGACCTCCCATACGATGTTGACTTGAGGTCCTCCTGGGCTCCATCCTTCTCCGCTGATCGGAGGAAGCAAATCCTCATCAGAGAAGTCCTCCAGGGGTAGGGGACACTCCTCCTGAGTCGGACAGGCCTCCTCTTCTCCTTTGGGTCTTGCTACGCTTCATATCAGGGTACACCAGCAGGGGGCGCTCGGTCAGAGGTTGACGCAGCACCTCGAACACCTGCTGATGAGCCTCGCTCCAATGGTTGTCGAACTCCATCTCCGTCGTCCTTCTGATAAGATGTCAAATCTTTCGTCGACTCAAGGCAGAGGGCACGCATCCTTCCGGGTGACTTCATTTAGACGGCGGTTGTTGACACAACTGACGACCTCCACCTCCTTCTCCGTCAAGTCCGGATGCATTCCCTCCAGGAGCGGTTCTAAATGCTCCGGGCACTCTGGTGTCTTCGTCGACGATTCTGCGTGCATGGCGTGCACTCTGGTTTCGGGCTGCTCAGGCGTCCGGTTCCGCCACTTGGTGGAGTTTGGTGTAAGGGGCTCATGCTCCCTCCCGCTCTCCTCCCGGTACCACTGTTCCCTTTTAGGTTCATTCTGGGTTGTTTTCCCTCCATCGGGACGAAATCCTAGGTCGATCACGGCCTGTATTCCGTGAAGCTCGGCTAGGATGGTCCCCATCAGCACAGTGCAAGCTCCAGCGCCGGCGTTCAGAAGTACCACCGGTACCAGGCGTCCTCGGGGTCGTACCAGGGCTCGTCCCACTACGAGGGGGTCGTCCTCCAACGGCTCTCTTGCGGACTGCACGAGGCCGGCCTTCGGAACTCCTCCCTCACTTCCTGTCAGCTTGAGGTCCACCATCATCTCTGAAAAGGGTGGCAAGACGACCGTCTCCTCCGTCACCAGTGTGTAGACGGCGTCCTCGTGGCCCGAGCTCATCACTACGGTAGTGTCGCCCACCTGCCACTCGCCCTTACGCAGATCCAGCTGTCCCCCAATCTGTTGAAGTACATCAAGCCCCAACACTCCCGGGATCCCTAGTTTGGCTACCAGTACATCTGCCGACACGAGTCGTGTGCCCAGTAGAAGTTGAACTGTCATCTCTCCTTGAACCTGTAAGTAGTCTCCGGTTGCTGCCCGTAACCTTATTCTCGTCTGCCTTATCATTGCTTTATGTTCGTCATCCATTTGGTCGAAGAGACACTCGTCCAGCATACGAGTCGCCTTCATACGAGTCGCTCGTCCAACATACGAGTCGCCTTCCCCATAACGTGGCACGCCGCATACCACGCCAATGTGCCTCGGGCACCGGCTGACAGCGACACCACCTGGCCATTTCTGTCAATCTTAAGAGAGCTGCCACTCTCCTCAGGGACGCCGCCCTGGATAAGTACTGAGTCGTCCACCCACAGTGATGCACCACCCTGGTCCTCTCTGTCAGTCTTAAGGGAATCACTCCCCTCGGAACCGCCGCTCCGGATAAGTAATGAGTCGTCCACCAGCAATAGCTGCTGCGCTGGCCCCTTGGTCATTCCGCTCCACCGGCCCTCCGTCTCCTCTTTCACGGCCGCTTGTGGTTCAGTTGCATAGGGGGGTCCCTGCTGTTTCGCAGCCTCCAGCCTCAAGGTTGTAACCTGTTGGTTCTCCTTGCTGCTAGCAGAAACCTCGTTGATGTCTCCGTGGGTCCCCAGACGCTCCACGGCTCCATCGGTCTGCATTTCGTCGACGTCTCCGCGGGTCATTAGACGCTCCGCGGCTCCATCAGTTTGCTGTACATTGGCACTCCCGTCTGTGTTGACAGGCTTGCCCTCCAAATAGTCGAGAATTCGATCCTCGAGCTCCTCCTGTGCCCATCCAGTTACTTCGGATGCACACCGGAAAAACCTATTAAAAATCTGTGAAACTAAAAATTCCCCCCTGGCAATGTGTTCTTCACGTCTTCGTCGAGCTTCTCGCCTGTGAAGCCGTGCACACACCTGCCAATGGCCCATACGGTTGGGGGCTGGTATGAGCCCTACTGGTTTTCCGACTCCTCGTCTGTTAAACTGTTCCGCTCACCAATCTCCTCGATTAGTCGACTCAAGCGCTCCTCCTTGGTCCGAGGTGGCGGCCGATCTGGACACTGGTACTTCCGATGACCCGGCTTCCCTTGTTCTCAGCAGTGGCGGCCCTCGGCTTGATGGATAGCACCTGCTCACACAGCTCGATTAGTCGATCCAGCTTCCTGTCTTGGCTCTCAAAGAGCCCCTTGAAGTAGGGAAGTCTGGGTAGACCCGCTACGTTCGGCTGGTTGCTCTGCTGCCCACTGGTGGTAATCTCGCCTCCCTGCTGGTTCTTTAATAGCTGTAGGACCCGTCCTAGAGCTGGCTCGGAGTCCTCCGACTCTATGGACATCACCGGCTTCCCAGGCTTGGGTTTGACACATTCGTACTGGGTCACGAACGCTATGGCCTCCTCCATGGTCTTCATCTTCCTCATGAGCGCCATCACCTTCATGTCCCCATCTGGATGGCCCTTCCAGAAGTGGTCTAAGGCGATAGCCTCCTGAGCTGCGGAGTTCAGATCCGGATAACCACGGCCGGCCAGTCGCTGCAACTCATAGCCGTACTGCTGGGGTGTCTCTGCCTTCCTGCGGGTTCTCTGTCCCAAGGTCGCCTTGTAGGACTCCTCCTGACAGTCAGGGTCGAATCGTAGGGTCAGCTTGTCGGTCAGAACGTCGATGTCCCTCCGGTCTGCAGGACTCAGGCTGGTCAGCATTCGTCGCGCCTCTCCTGTCAAGCTCCCGGCTAAGTAGACGCCCTGTTCCCGCTTGCTCCATCCGTTGACCTCTGCGATGACGTCAAAGTGGGCCCGGTACACCGGCCACTCTATGGAAGTCCCATCGAACTTGTCAGGGGTCAGCATCTTCCGGTTCCTTCTGCCGTTCTGATTCCAGGCTGTGCTGTCCTCGGACGACGAGTCCTCCTGCCTCCGTCTCGGCCTAGGGCTTCGTCGGTGCAGCGGCGGTCCCCGCCTCAGTGGTCTCCTCCCCTGTCCTGGGTAACCATGGCTGCTGTCGGTCCCTCCATCAGATGAAGGCCCCTCATCGCCCGATGATGAGAAAGGGTGCTGTCTCCGGCCTCCCTGGGTGACTGAAATAGAAGCTGGATTTCTCCAGGAGGCTGGCTGTCTCGGTTGTCGACTGGGTGAAGACCTCTCTCTTCCGCGAACGCTGTCTTCCGCGAACGCTGTCTTCCGCGAACCTTCCGCGAACACTGTCTTCCGCGAACCTTCCGCGAACGGACTTCTCCGCCAACAGCTCCCGAAGAAGTTCTTCCGCGAACAGGCCTCTTCCGCGAACGCCGTCTTCCGCGAGTCTTCCGCGAACGGGCTCGTCCGCCAAGATGTCTCGGAGACGTCCCTCCACAAAAGATGCCCGTCCGCGAACGCCATCTTCCACGAGTCTTCCGCGAACCGGCTCATCCGCGAATGGTCTTCCCCGTCTACTCTGAAAAACTGGAAAGGAAGATTGGTCGCCTGGATCACTCCTTTCGTCGAGCCGCCGTCTGGGTGAAGACTCCTCTCTTCCGCGAACACTCTCTTCCGCGAGTCGTCCTCGTCCGCGAACGTGGTCGTCCGCGAAGGGCCCTCCCCGGTCACAAGCGTCCTCGTCACCAAAGACTCCCCCTCGCCCACGAGCCCGTTCATCCACGAAGGATCCCCGGCTGCAAGCCTCCCTGTCGCCGAAGAATGCCTCTCGTCCGCGAATGTTCTCTTCCGCGAAAAGTCCTATCCCTCTCGAGCTGCTCTCTTGGGTCGGAGCCCAAGTAACCCGTCCTCCAGTCACTCCCGTTTGTCGACTCGTCACACCAGACCGCTGCCCTGTTGCACCAGACTGCTGCTGGGACTGGTCCCAAAGCCGTCTCAATGCTGCATTCTCTGGAGGTGCCACACTTGGACTCTGCTCCGGTAGCTGTAGCCGATCCCTCCTCGCCCAGATTTCGCCGTCCTCCCCGTCCAGATTGACGTACTCCGGTCCCAGCACTCGTCGGAACTCGGGGCCCCTCCTAACGCTCTCAAGGTAGGTTGACCTCTCCCTGTCTCGATCGTGCTGCCACCCAGAGTCGTGTCTGAAAAGAAAACGGTTGTCGGGTGTCTGGCTCCGGGGTCTCTGTTGACTAGTCGACTGGCCCATGGAAGGTCTCGACCTCCCTGGTTGCTCCTCACTCGTCGAAACGTCCCGTCTTCCCCTGGCTGTGAAGCTGCTCTTCCGCGAACGGTCGTCTTCCGCGAACGTTGTCTTCCGTGAACGGTCGTCGGCCTCTTCCGCCAAGGTCGTCTTCCGCGAACGGTTGTCGTCTGCGAACGTCTTCCGCGAACGGTCGTCTTCCGCGAACGTCTTCCGCGAACGGTCGTCTCCCTCTTCCGCAAAGGTCGGCTTCCGCGAACCGCTGTCTTCCTCGTCCGCAAGTGAGGCCGTCCGCGAAGAGTCTTCCTCTTCACCTCCTGTCTTCCCTGGGGCAGTTTCGTCGTTTTCGCCGGACATGAGTGATGCTGAGGTTCGTTCCCTGGCAGTAGACCCTCGGGGATCCTGGTCACGGCACCAAGTTGTGACGTTTGGTAATGACTTGTTTTCGGTGTGGCCCAAAAAACCTGGTTTCTCTGATCGTATAGACTTTATGTAACTCCCGCTCGTTGTGATTCGAGAGCCGTCACTAATCTGGCGTTCCCCAACGCTGGTGTATCATCACTCCGTAGCTTACCGGCTTCACTTAGGCAAGAAGCAACTCAGATGTAAATAAATTAAAGATTTATATACATCAAATCAACTTACAATTGTATGGCTGGTCACCCACGTGACGTACAAATATGAAGTTCAGACATGGAGCACTGTATGATCACATTTCAAAAATAAATAGTGCACGAGGGCACAACTAAAAAGAGTTCTTAGCCGGCGGCGTCTCTCTGTCCCTTCCCGTTGAAGTTTCCCGTCCCGTTTAGTCGAATGGTTTCTCCAGGTAGTCGGTCTAATCCCGGTTGACTCTAAGGCCCTGAAGAAGGAGTCGTCCGCACGGAGTTCGTCGAGTCCCTTGGCTGTGGCGGTGACGATCTCCCCACGGTCGATGTCGCTGTTGCAGTGCTCTCAGAGCGGCCGTCCGCTCTCCCTTATATAGCCAGGGTGGCTGCGCGCGCATCTTCGTCCGCGAACGTATCTTCCGCACTCTTCTCCACGTGGTGAAGACTGCGTCCGCGAACGGTTCTTCCGCGAAGGCTCCTCTTCCGCGAACGGTGCTTCCGCGACTGATGCTTCCGCTGATGATGCTTCCGCAATCGTGCTTCCGCGAACGGTTCTTCCGCGAACGGTGTCTTCGCAAGTGGACTTTGTAGATCACGTGGCCGTTCCTAACGAACGTTTCAGCGCGGCAGTTGCATGGTTTTGTTACACTATCAACCTTGAAGAGGGATACAATTTCAACCAGACAGGTCTTTGAGAATATCTACATGAGGGCGTGCATAGTACATGTACATGTACCTTTCTAGTACAGATGTTGTGATGCCTGAAACTCAGTGGCCCAGCAGTAAGAATGGAAGTGTCGGTCCTCCAAGCATCCAAGCAACATCCCGACTACAGTTTTTGAGAGGTGTGCCTGTGGCCTTGTAAATAGCCTCCGTGACACTCATCTCCCTGTTGGTCAGGTATGTTTTGCCTAGTCATTGTAGCTTATCGTTTGTCTTATCCCAGCATATTGTGCTCTGCATGGTTCATGAAGGAGCTGACCATCTTCACTCTGCTTCTTGCTGCAATAATATGACACAATATATCGAATGCAGGCGTATGCGTCAACAACATATTGTAAGTCAAAATTAGGATTCTTGGCTTTCAAAGGGTTTTGATTTGTACTGACTTACCGATCAGTCTTTGTGTTTATGCTTATGTACAACCATTTTCGTGGAGGCTATAATGTTCCAGGCTTGTTCTTCAGCAGCATTTTTTCACTCATCTTGATCAGTGACTGCTGGGATGGCACATAAAGGTCTGACAAGAAAGTGGACGGGATAACCTGAATTTGTAGGTCCTGTTACCCTTCTTGCATGACTTTGTATAACTCTTGGAATGAAGCTGAACATCGTTCATAATGTCATGTAACTTGCTGTATCTCGTCTAATCAACGTCCTCTGTGTTGATATATTTGTTAATAACGTCAACAACTTCCTCATCAAATTATATGTCCAGCTTAGGAGGTTTTTATACTCAGAAAAGGCAGTGAATGTAAGTACCAATGTGAGTCCAATCTCCTTGTAGAAACTCAATTGAATCAAAGTAGTCACAGACTTTGCAAATTTGATGGCGAAGTGATCATCAATTTCAAGGAGTTTTTTAGGTTACCGGACCTATGGTCCGATAACCTATTGCCATGGCGTTGCGTCCGTCCGTCCGTCCGTCTGTTCGTAAACAATTTTATCTTTAAAGTTTACGATCGAATTTTTCTGAAATTTTGCACAAAAATGCCTAAAAATATTTCGAGAGGGATGTATTTTTTATTTTTTTGATTTTCGCATTTTTAGGTTACCGGACCTATGGTCCGATAACCTATTGGCATGGCGTTGCGTCCGTCGTCCGTCGCCCGTCGTCCGTCGTCGTCCGTCGTCGTCGTCCACATTTTTATCTTTTTTGTTTACGTCGTCCGTCGTCGTCGTCCACATTTTTAATTTTTTTTGTTTACGGGCGAATTTTTCTGAAATTTTGCAGAAAAATACTTAAAAATAATTCAAGAAGGAGGTATTTTTTAGTTTTTTGATTTTCGCTTTTTCTTCAAAATGGCGGCCGTTTTCGACGAAAAAGGCCTGATTTTGGACTTTGGCGGCCATTTTCTCCAAATCTGTTCAGTAACTTTTTTTCTCTTTGATACATAAGACTCCTCATATGTACTTCTATGATGGCTATAAATTTCGTTGCGCTTGAATCGCTCGAAGTGGGCCATTTTGGCCCAAACACGGCCCAAATGGGACTTTCCCATGTTAAATTCTCCTATGCTTTATAATGGGACACATTAAAGCCTAATATCTCACTTAATATTGAGATTAGAGACTAGGAATCAATTGTGGACATATAGGAAATGATATATGCTGAATATTGTCGTGACCTTGAATTTGACCTCTGACCTTGGTTTCAAGGTCAGAGCGGCCGTTTTCGTCGAAAAATGGCCAATTTTGGACTTTGACGGTCGTTTTCTCAAAATCTGTTCAGTAACTTTTTTTCTTATTGATGCATGACACTCCTCCTATGTACCCCTGTGACATGTATAAATTTCGTTGCCCTTGAATCGCTCGAAGTGGCCATTTTGGGCCCAAACTCAGCCCAAATGGGACTTTCCCATGTTAAATTCTCCTATGCTTTATAATGGGACACATTAAGCCTAATATCTCACTTAATATTGAAATTAGAGACTAGGAATGAATTGTGGACATATAGGAAATGATATATGCTGAATATTCTCGTGACCTTGAATTTGACTTTTGACCTCGTTCTCAAGGTCACAGGACAAAATGGCTAATATCTCGCTTATTATCGACTTTACAGCTTAGGAATCAGTTGTGAACATATAGGAAATGATATATGCTGAATATTCTTGTGACCTTGAATTTGACCTTTGACCTCATTTTAAGGTCACATGACAAAATGGCTAATATCTCGCTTATTATTGACTTTACAGTTTAGGAATCAATTGTGAACATATAGGAAATGATATATGCTGAATATTTTCGTGACCTTGAATTTGACCTTTGACCTATTTTCGAGGTCACAGGACAAAATGGCCAATATCTTGCTTATTAGCGACTTTACAGCTTAGGAATCAATTGTGAACATATAGGAAATGATATATGCTGAAAATGCTCGTGACCTTGAATTTGACCTTTGACCTATTTTCAAGGTCACAGGACAAAATGGCCAATATCTTGCTTATTAGCGACTTTACAGCTTAGGAATTAATTGTGAACATATAGGAAATGATATATGCTGAAAATTCTCATGACCTCGAATTTGACCTTTGACCTCATTTTCAAGGTCAACAGGACAAAATGGCTAATATCTTGCTTATTATCGACTTTACAGCTTAGGAATCAATTGTGAACATATAGGAAATGATATATTCTGAATATTTTAATGATATTGAATTTGACCTTTGACCTAAATTTCAAGGTCAGTCATTTTATTTTCAAAGTCAGATTACAAAATGGCTTATATCTCGCTTATTATCAAATTTACAGCTTAGGGGTCCATAGTGAACATATAGGAAATGATGTATGCTGAATAGTTTGGTGATCTAGAATTTAACCTTTGATCCCATTTTCACGGTTAGAGATATGGCGATTTCAGTGGTCACCTTGAGTTTGACTTTCAACTTTCTCGGCTTAACTCTGTATATTTCTCCGGTAACCTTACTAGCCCATTGGGCTAATTTTTTTCAAAATGGCGGCCGTTTTCGTCGAAAAATGGCCAATTTTGGACTTTGATGGTCGTTTTCTCAAAATCTGTTCAGTAACTTTTTTTCTCATTGATGCATAACACTCCTCATATGTACTCCTGTGACATGTATAAATTTCGTTGCCCTTGAATCGCTCGAAGTGGGCCATTTTGGGCCCAAACTCGGCCCAAATGGCACTTTCCCGTGTTAAATTATCCTATGCTTTATAATAGGACACATTAAGCCTTATATCTCATTTAATATTGAGATTAGAGACTAGGAATCAATTGTGGACATATAGGAAATGATATGTGCTGAATATTCTCGTGACCTTGAATTTGACCTCTGACCTCGGTTTCAAGGTCAGAGCAGACGTTTTCGTCGAAAAATGGCCAATTTTGGACTTTGACGGTCGTTTTCTCAAAATCTGTTCAGTAACTTTTTTTCTTTTTGATTCACAACTCTTCTCATATGTACTCCTGTGACATGTATAAATTTCGTTGCCCTTGAATCGCTCGAAGTGGGCCATTTTGGGCCCAAACTCGGCCCAAATGGGACTTTCCCATGTTAAATTCTTCTATGCTTTATAATGGGACACATTTAGCCTTATATCTCATTTAATATTGATATTAGAGACTAGGAATCAATTGTGGACATATAGGAAATGATATATGTTGAATATTCTCGTTACCTTGAATTTGACCTCTGACCTCACTTTCAAGGTCAAGAGCACAAAATGGCTAATATCTTGCTTATTATCGACTCTACAGCTTAATAATCAATTGTGGACATATAGCAAGTGATATATGCTGAATATTTTCATGACCTTGAATTTGACCTCTGACCTCATTTTCAAGGTCACAGGGCAAAATGGCTAATATCTTGCTTCTTATCAACTTTACAGCTTAGGAATCAATTATGAACAAATAGGAAATGATATATGCAGATTATTGTCATGACCTTGAATTTGACCTTTGACCTCATTTTCAAGGTCACAGGACAAAATGGCTAATATCTTGCTTATTATTGATTTTACAGCTTAGGGATCATTTGTGGACATGTAGGAAATGATATATGCTGAATATTCTCGTGACTTTGAATTTGACCTCTGACCTCATTTTCAAGGTCAAGAACACAAAATGGCTAATATATCACTTATTATCGATTTTACAGCTTAGGGATCAATTGTGGACATAAAGGAAATGATACATGCTGAATATTCTCGTGACCTTGAATTTGACCTCTGACCTCGGTTTCAAGGTCAGAGCACAAAATGTCTAATATCGCGCTTATTATCGACTTTACAGCTTAGCAATGAATTGTGGACATATAGGAAATGATATATGCCGAATATTCTGATGACGTTGATTTTGACCTTTGACCTCATTTTCAAGGTCACAGGACAAAATGGCTAATATCTCTTATTATCGATTTCACAGCTTAGGGATCCATTGTGGACATATAGGAAATGATATATGCTGAATATTATCATGACCTTGAATTTGACCTCTGACCTCAGTTTCAAGGTCAGAGAACAAAATGGCTACTTTCTCACTTATTATTGACTTTGCAGCTTAGGAATCAATTGTGGACATGATGGAAATGATTTTTCCAGATTCTTGCCATAAAATTGTATTGGCCTTTGACCCCATTTTCAGGATCACAGGACAAAATGGCTAATATCTCACTTTTTATCGACTCTACAGCTCAGCAATCAAATGTGAACAAATAGAAAATGATATATTCTGAACATTGTCATGACTTTGAACCTTGTCATGGCCTCATTTTCAAGGTCGCAGGACAAAATGGCTAATAGCTAGCTTATTATCGACTTTACAGCTTAGGAATGAATTATGAACATATAGGAAATGATATATGCTGAATATTGCTATGACCTTGAATTTGACCTTTGACCTCATTTTCAAGGTCACATGACATAATGGCTAATATCCCGCTTATTAGGAATCAATTGTGGACATACTAGAAATGACATATGCCGAATATTATCGTGTTCTTGAATTAACCAATGACCTTTTTTTCAAGGTCACGGGACAAAATACTAATATCTAAAATATATATTGTCCGGTAACCTTTCTTAGCCCTTGGGCTAATTTTTTACTATCTGATCAAACATTCTGGCAGCTGTTATATAGTTTTAAATGCCTAATATAATATACTTGGTATTGATATGCCTAAAATAATATACTTGGGTTTGATTGCTCGGAAAAAAATTATGCCTGGTAGTGGTACTGTCAATTTTGAAGTGCGAGTGAGTGCTATTAAACAGATTTGTTTGCATGTGTTTTATTAATTAGTCCTTATCTTGGCTTTTGGACAGTTTGATAGCTAAGGTATTTCTTCAGGTAGCACCCTCATACCCCAAACCCCAGGACTGGCCACCAAAATTGCCTTCTTATTTTGAATATGTGACGGTTATTGGTGCTTATTTGCGAAATCGAGCTATCGTTTGGCAGCCATCTTGGATTCTGAGCATCTTCGAACCATCCAATCATGAAACTGGTTATTTATTTGTAACCCTCATACCCCAAAACCCAGGGTTAGACACCAAAATTGGCTTCCTATCTCAATTTGAGCATTTGTGTAAAAATGGCGAGAATTTGGCGGCCATCTTGGATTTTTTTCCATTTTCGGGGCGTTTGAATCGGCATTATTGGTATTGTTGTGAAGAATATATCTCCATATAACTACATGTCACCTTAATAGACCAAAAGCATCATGCCAGGAGGATATTTTTTTTTTCCTAAAATACCAAATTTTCGATGTCGGCCATTTTGAAAAAGGCCATAAAAAAGTTAGCCCGGGAGAAAATTTTACACACCCTCTGAAAAAGGTTGTCTTAGACCATAATGATTATGAAGCCATATCAATCGATAGAAAAAGTCTGTACTACATTTCCACCCTGAGTGCTATATGCTCAATATTCCTCCTGACTATAGTGATGAATGTGTAATATGGTGGAAATTTGATGTCTAACACGTAATAAACTACTCTACTGTATCGGTTGTTTGAATTTCTTTCATAGGTCCCTATCTAAGATAGAAACCTATCTAGAGGTCCCTATCTAGGATAGAGACCTCTCTGGGAGGTTACTATCTTAGATAGACCTCACAGCAGGTTCCTCCGTAAGATAAGTACTTCACCATAACAATAGAATCATGCTCTATATGCAGCACATCATTAGACTTGACAATTGACATCATAATGCACCGCAAAATTTTCCTGTGCATAAACCTGATGCGAGAGCACCATCTATTGAATGTCACGTATGGTATAATGGTTTGATTGTTATACCACACTGAAAATATTAGCCAATCATCGGTTTGTCGAAAGGTCATCATCCTGACGAAGTTTGGGTCGTCCACCTGACGATGCTGAAAACAACAAGTTTTGGGTTGTCGAAACTTGGTCATCGTCAAAAGTTAGTCAATAGTTAGTTGAATAAATTAACTTTATCCATTATTCGTCAAATATTCAAGTTTGTCGCACATTTGTCAAAAGATCGTTGAAACATCATCAAGACTGACTACTCTATTTAGTTTCATTTTATTTTCATGATAATACAAGTGCACAACAATAGAAAGGCACATGCCTGTATACAAGCACACAAATTATTCCCTTTTTCAAAACAATTCTGCAAAGCAGTGTGATCATGGTGATACATTGATAATGTTATTGGTCAATATATATGTCACTGATATCCAATTCAACCGGTCATATTTGATCAAATGCGAAATGACTCCTTTCATCACACAATCCAGTAAGTAGAAGGTGAATCCGCCAACGACTACAAGGAATATTTCCGATCTCATATCCACCAAAGTCTTCAGGGGCTCTATGACCACGAACTTCAACGACTCATTCTCATCCTTGAATAGACAAGACACGTTGATGTAGTTACTAGTAGATTTGCAAAAAAATCATTGGAAAATAAAAAAAATAGTCCAAGGGCTAAGATAGGTTTCCGCACAATTTTGGTCTACCAGGTGCAAATTTGAGCAGTTTCCGACCTAAAAATGGCTGTTTTGACATTTCAAGGTCATCCAAGGTCAAATCCAAGGTCACCACACAAGTCGCCAATCATGACTTCCCATTTGAAAGTACCAATTTCTAAGCTCTATCTTCAGGCGTTCTAGGAGTACAGTTCTGGCAGCTTCCATTATGAAGGAAAAAAGTGCCGAAAATTTTACCAAGTCCAAAATTTCTTTCAAAGGGGAACAAAACTTATACACGTCACAGGAATACATATGAGGAGTGTTATGCATCAATAAGAAAAAAAAGTTACTGAACAGATTTTGAGAAAATGGCCGCCAAAATTTAAAATTGGCCATTTTTTTTTTTGACGAAAATGTCCGCTATTTTTGAAACATAGGCCCAAGGGACCTGTAGCTTACCGGCTAGCCAATAGGGGATCGGACCGATGGTCTGGTAACTTCAAGGTTACGAGTATATTCAGCATATCATTTCATATATGTCCACAATTGATTCATAAGCTGTAAAGTTGACAACAAGTGAGATATGCGCCATCTCGTGCTCTGACCTTGAAAATGAGGTCAAAGGTCATATCCAAAGTCACGAGAATATTCAGTATATATCATTTCTTATATGTCCACAATTGATTCCCAAGCTGTAAAGTGAATAATAAGCGAGATATTAGCGATTTTGTGCTCTGACCTTGAAATGAGGTCGAAGGTCAAATTCAAGGTCATCAGAATATTCGGCATATATCATTTCCTATATGGTCACGATAAATTTCTAAGCTGTAAAGTCGATAATATGCGAGATATTAGCCATTTTGTGCTCTGACCTAGAAAATGAGGTCAAAGGTCAAATTCAAGGTCACAAGAATATTCAGCATATATCACTTCCTATATGTCCACAATTGATTCCAAGTCTCTAATCTCAATATTAAGTGAGATATCAATAACAATGTGGACCATTATAATGCATAGGAGAATTTAACATGGGAAAGTCCTATTTGGGCCCCATAAAAAACATCAAAATGACCGCCACACACAGACCGCATCGGAAATTATACGCATTATAAGGAAACATGAGGGGAACATTTTGAAATTAAAATCTCAAAACTTTTTGAGAAAATAATTTTTAAACTTGAAAACATGCAAAAACGGCCATTTTCGGCATGAAAATGGCCGCCAAAACTGCATATTCGATTCAATCAAAAAAATGGAAAAAAAACGTCTGGCCAGAAAATTTCACACAAATTTATGGACAAATTCATCAGCCCGAAAAAGATAAAAAATGTTAACAGATGATGTGGCGGGCGACGACGACGGACGAAAAACCACGACAATAGCTTATCGGCCCTCATGGGTCGGTAAGCTAAAAATCGCAAAATCAAAAAACTAAAAAATACCGCGTTCTTTAATTATTTTCAAGCATTTTTGTGCAAAATTTCAGAAAAATTTGTCCGTACACGAAAAAGAAAAAAATGTGGACGACATCGACGGATACAATTAAGCCTTGCCAATAGGTTATCAGACCATAGGTCCGGTAACCTAAATATATCTCCCTCGTAAATATTTTTAGGTAGACCCTCTAGATCTGTTTTTGTTCAAAATTTCAGAAAGATTCCACTGTAAACTTTAAAGATGAAAAAGTAGACAGACGACGATGACGACTGACAACGAACGCAACGCCAGGTCTATATATAGGCTATCGGACCAAGGGTACGGTAACCTGAAAACAATGTGGACGTGGAACCGCACCATCTTTTAGAATTACTTAACTGGTCATTCCCTAGTGCGATGAATTCCTCTGCCTTATCTCCGACCTGTACAATGAGCGCCAGAAATGATCCTCGAAGCATGAGCTCTGAGACAATGTAGAATATCAGCAGTTATATACCAGGCCATAATGCCTATCCAAAATCGCAATCTAGCTCCATCTAACACATTTTAGCTTAATATTTACTCCATCACAATGCCCTATAATGTTGCTATTTGCTAAAGCACTATTCTACTTGTACAGATTACCGACCAGTATATACAGTATTTCAAGCAGTTCCGGATCGCACATCAAAGAAAGTCCATTTCTATTGTTCTCAAGTCGTAACGAAATGTCTCTATAACGTTTTCTGAGTGGAAAAATAGTTGTGCAGAAATGCTGCAAAAAGTGGCATTCCGTGCTTTTAAATAACTGAGAAATAGAACTTTGTTTGTTTGCACAAATTCAAGTAGAAACGGATCGCTTTAAGTGGTTCCGGATCGGGCGCCATCTACCGGTAGTTGCGGTTTAATATCGGGACCATATCAAAAGCAATCGATGTTGAAATGTTCGTGACGGAAAGTCATTGTTGAAGAATATTAAATTTTGAAACATAAGCCTGCATTCGTGCAAATATTTACACAACAATATATGCATGTCGGCCAACAGCAAGTTATGGTCAATATTATTGATACGCAAATATAAACACATCCAATTACGGTTGTATGAGTGAGTACGCTGTGCGCATCATAGCGCGCATATTCAATCAAGCGTGACAACGATTTTCTAGTACGGCAATGCTCTGCATGCTTGCTTTTTCGATCACTTAATTTGGACGCCTTTGGTGCTGAAACTCCAGTAATATCATGATAAAATTGTTGGCTCTCTGATTTAGGCTTAATAATTATGTGGTTGCTTCCATGTTGTACTGTTTTAAATTACAATTCGTGCAAAAGTAATGATAATTGACCAATGTAGTTCCCCGCTTGTTCCGTACGCATGCTATATCTTGAACTTGAATGAAAATTTGAACAAACATGGCAAAATATGACAGGCAGAGTACTAATACAGCATGAAATGATATTGAACATTCGATCATGTTGCTATGGGCAGAAACGTGTATTTGAAGCGTGCTAAATTTGCTAATAGGAGTTTAAAGATAATTCGGACAAAACAAAAATTTCGTCAGAAATTTTTCAAACTTCGTCAGTTTATGCATGAAGTAGTACTGGGATAGTAGGTGGAAAAAAATATATATGTCACCGAAATAGTTTTCGAGTTATGATAGCGTTTTAAACATGTGTTTTGTATTAATTTTATAATGGGAGTGAATGGGAAAATGCAAATTTTGATCATTATTAATGCAATAGAAAAAAATCCAGTCGTCAGATTTCACTGATTTTTTTAATATATGATTTACATCTTTGAAAAATACACGTGTAGAGAAAATAAAAAATATAGGTCACCGAATTAATTTCTGAGATATTGACAATTTATTGGTGAAAAATAAACCAATTAGCCCCATTTTGGCGGGAAATTTCTTGTGACCGCCAGGAATACGTCTTTACGTTTTTTCGCAATCATGGTGAGTAATCGATGTCCCGGAGGAGGACGATATCGGAAACAGTACATATTTGCATTGATTTCACGATATTATGGCAGCAGTCACACCATTGTCAACGACTACAGCAAAATAATATTAATTTTAAAGTGATATTGGCAGTAAGTTATACATTTTTCCATAACTTTCTGATTGAACGAAGAAAAGATAACAGTTATATATCTGCACTCGTATGCTCAAACAGATGCCCCTTTCTAATCGATTTCGTTGTGAGTTTCTGGTGGAGATATTTTGAGTTTGTTTACATTACCGCCATTCTCGGTGCTTTGTACCCCTTGCTGCAGTGCGATTCCAGCTTACCCGTATATGTTCGAGCCAATCGAGCGTGAAGTAGGTTGAGTCAGAGGTAACTCTGAGTGGCGCATAA
Organism: Terebella lapidaria; assembly: GCA_949152475.1. NCBI lineage: Eukaryota > Metazoa > Annelida > Polychaeta > Terebellida > Terebellidae > Terebella > Terebella lapidaria. The sequence continues at coordinate 80,663,947 of OX424555.1, forward strand.
AACAAAATAAAAGCGGCTGTTATTACTGTCATATGCTTGAATTATCGATCTGATCGAGCATAGTTTGTTTTGTAACCTATTTTTCTGAGACCACAGGCATATATGTAATTGATTTAGAAAAAATAGTTTTCCTGCCAACATCACTTTAATTCTAAACGAATCTCTGTGTCGTGTCATATTAATTAACAACGCAAATTTCTGTGATAGTTAGAAACCAAGGTAGATTTTCATCTACAAGTGAAATCTTTGACTTGAATTTCTGGAGTGTGGGCCTACATACACTTTTTCAGGCTCGGATGTCCGAACACATGGGTGTACTTTTTACACCCCAGGTTATGATAGTATGCGGGTGTCAGAACTTTTGTGATCATCAGAACTATTATGCCTACGTCAGCACCAGATATCTTGTTTTTGGTTCAAATTAGGACATAATAGGCCCATATGGTTAAGAGTGTTTGGGTCGGAGCATCGGCTCACTATCTGCTATTGAAAATGTATCAGTGTTTCGTTTGGGTTATTATTAGGGCATTTCGGCCCGAAATGCCCTTATGGTTTTTTTTTTTTTTTTTTTTTCTTCTTCTTTTTTTTTTACTTTCCGCCGTTTTGGTTTCCGATCAATAACTCGGGAACGCCTGAACGGATCTTGTCCAAATTTACACCACTGGTCAGAAATATTACATGGAAGACCCCTATTGTTTTGGAGGCGGCTCCGGGGTCCGTGAGGATGAAATCAAGGTTGATTTTGAGACTTGGTTTCCGATCGATAACTCAAAAAGTATTCATGCAATGGCAAGTACTCTCTGCATGGGAGTTCATATACCACCAAGGAAGAACCCTATTGATTTTGGGATCACTCCGTCGTACGACCTTTGACCTAGAGCTCGGAAGAATTTTTGCTGATTCATCCTTGAGGCTTTCATGCATATCTCGGAAATAGTGCGTCGTAGAGCGAAACGGAGCTCAATTTCGGCCTCCTGGCACTAGACAAACTAGTGTAGGGGGTATGTTGGGTCGAAACGACCCCTGGTGTCGATTTTTTTTTTCTCCGACTCGGCACTTCCTGTTTGGCCGTATCTCGGAAAAGGTACGTCGTAGAGCGAAATGGAGCTCAATTTCGGCCTCCTGGCACTAGACAAACTAGTCTAGTGTGTATCTTGGGTCGAGACGACCCCTGGTGTCGAATTTTTTTCTCGCGGACTCGGCACTTTCTGTTTGGCCGTATCTCGGAAACGGTGCGTCGTAGAGAGAAACGGAGCTCAATTTCGGCCTCCTGGCACTAGACAAACTAGTCTAGTGTGTATCTTGGGTCGAGACGACCCTGGTGTCGATTTTTTTTTCGCCGACTCGGCACTTCCTGTTTGGCCGTATCTCGGAAACGGTGCGTCGTAGAGCGAAACGGAGCTCAATTCCGGCCTCCTGGCACTAGACAAACTAGTCTAGTGGGTATTTTGAGTCGAGACGACCCCTAGTGTCAAATTTATTTTCGCCGACTCGGCACTTCCTGTTTGGCCGTATCTCGGAAACGGTGCGTCGTAGAGCGAAACGGAGCTCAATTCCGGCCTTCTGGCACTAGACAAACTAGGCTTATGGGTATTTTGGGTCGAGACAACCCCTGGTGTCAATTTTTTTTTCGCTGAATCGGCACCCTCTGTTTGGCCGTATCTCGGAAACTGTGCATCATACTGGGATACGGAGCTCAATTCCGGCCTTCTGGCACTAGACAAACTAGTCTAGTGGGTATTTTGGGTCGAGACCACCCCTGGTGTCGAATTTATTTTCTCCGACTCAGCACTTCATGTTTGGCCGTATCTCGGAAATGGTGAGTCGTAGAGCGAAACGGAGCTCAATTTCAGCCTCCAGGCATTAGACAAACTAGTCTAGGGGTATCTTGGGTCGAAACGACCCCTGGTGTCGATTTTTTTTTTTGCCGACTCGGCACTTCCTGTTTGGCCGTATCTCGGAAACGGTGCGTCGTAGAGCGAAACAGAGCTCAATTTTGGCCTCCTGGCACTAGACAAACTAGTCTAGTGTGTATCTTGGGTCGAGACGACCCCTGGTGTCAATTTTTTTTTCGCCGACTCGGCCCTTCCTGTTTGGCCTTATCTCGAAAACGGTGCGTCGTAGAGCGAAACGGAGCTCAATTCCGGCCTTATGGCACTAGACAAACTAGTCTAGTGGGTATTTTCGGTCGAGACGACCCCTAGTGTCGAATTTATTTTCGCCGACTCCGCACTTCCTGTTTGGCCGTATTTCGGAAATGGTGCGTCGTAGAGCGAAACGGAGCTCAATTCCGGCCTCCTGGCACTAGAATAACTAGTCTAGAGGGTATCTTGCATCGAGACGACTTCTGGTGTCGAATTTTTTTTTGCCGACTCAGCACTTCCTGTTTGCCATATCTCAGAAACGGTCCGTCGTAGAGCGAAACGCAAAGAGGCCTAAGGACGGGGTATGGAATAGAACTCACACGAAATGCCCCAAGGCATCTTCAGGCCTTGACGTCTAGTTGAATTATCTGTTTATCTGAATTATCAGATTATCTGGATCTGTTTATCCCTTAATTCATGACTCTATTGCTGGAATTCTATTATATATATTTTTACAGTGCTAGTATAGGCCTATATTACTAGCTGAACTAGCAAGCACACTACCCAATCTCAAGGGCCGCAAATCATCACGGCACGCATCTCGAAACGGATAGCCTAACATGCCGCCTGGTGCTCTCACTATGAGGTTCGTTTCGGTATAAGCCTTCAGTTTATACCCATAGGTAAAAGCCTACAGTGTATACTCATGAGCCTAGTTTGTCAGGACAATATTGCTTGAATGCGAGCGTTACTTGCATAGATAGGCCAACGACAAAGTCACGGGCTCTCACACCAGCGTCACCGTGCTCCTACATGTTCAATCCGAGTCACCTGCTCATAATGCACTGTTTTTTTTCAGGGTATCATTTATCAAACTTTAGATTCATATAGCTCAGCAAAATAATGGCAATCAAAAATGTACACGACAAAACTTATAGACTCTGGTTTTGCTCCAGACGTGGATGCTTAAGTGATTATGGTGACGCCGTTAACATGCTCAAATGACTACCGCGACTACCGTCACCGTGCTCCTCATCACCGTGACTAGGCCTACACCACGCAGTATTATTCACTTAGAAATCTGTATATTTATTTTACGGCATAGCCTACATTAGGCCGGGCTTTGCAGTTTGTTAGATTACTGGTTACTATACGTGATCATTTTATGCCACTTTCTGACGTCATGACGTTTTGATATAGCCGTAAATCGTTCGCTGGGTGGCGCCTGTGGGCCCTGTCCGAATTATCTTTAAGCTACACGTTTTACGGGTACGGGTACGGGTACGGGTGTCTCCACAGCGACTAGGAAATAACGTTAAACTAACTGTTTGACGTTTTACTAACTACCCGTTTCATACGGGTAGCTAGGCCTTCAGCCGGTTTCACGTCACATGTGTTGAACGCATGTGCCACATACATGTAATTGAACCGTCCCAGACCTCAACCAATTTATGAAGGTGACCGTGGCCTATGAAAACTCGGAAAACAACTGAGCAGACATATGCCATTGGATCTGAACCATGGAATTTGTTGCTAGACGTACTGTAAGGGTTGAATTTATTCCATCGTTGGTTATAGTTGTAATATGCTGCTCCCATATCATATATACATTACAATAAAATATAAACTTTTCTGTAGAATTTTATGTTTTCATGAAAAAAAAAACAGAGAGCAGAATGGTCTGCTGTAGAGGAGAATTGTGCTTTTTTACGAATTCTTGCTCATATCCGCGAGATTTAGGCGTGCAGATTTCTTTTTTTCTTCCATCAATTTCTTAGTTAATAAAACTGACTCCATCATATCGTCATCCACTGCCAAGACGGCATACGTGATAGCAGCTCGGGCGTTCATCCTTCACATCGGCAAGATACTAGTAGGACCTACATCTACTGTATCCTTTACAGTGTAGGCTACCCGTATGAACGTGTAGCTTAAAGGAATTTTGTGTTACCTGTACATGTCACGTCAGTACGTTCTATGAGGTTTTCCTACTCGTACCCGTACCCGTAAAACGTGTAGCTTAAACTCCCTAATGATTCACATGCTAAACAATAAACTACTTATAGTGCTGAGCATATTTTACAGTTTTTTTTTCAGTATATGCCTTGGCAACAGCACCATCAGTCATAGAAAAGTGGTTGCTACCCTATGTATTGATTGATTCGGGCACTGATTCGGCACTGATTCCCAATGATGTCACGAAAATGAAGCTTACATTCTTCGCCAATATCACCGTGTGGTTTGGTAATTGATATTGAATTTCATGGTTATAGTGTTATAGTACCAACATCGGTTGTCATAGCAACCTCCAGTGTACTGGTAAACATGCATCCTAAATTATTAACTGTGGTATATACATGTACACTGTTGACCCAACCTTGAAATTAATCATGAGAAATTGTTTGTTTCCAAACATTGGGAAAAAAACACACAGATTTAACGCACATGGATACATGGGTTAAAACACATGACCACCAGATATATTGATTCCAAACACCACATCCCCCCCCCTCCCGTGACCCCTAATTTTTTCTTCATAATCAGAATCCTTGTGTTTCTGGCTACAAATACACCTAATTTGGACATTTCTTGAAAAAATTAGCAGTGGTAGAAGAAAAAAATTGGATACGAGTCTCTGACTAGCAATGGAAATAGGCAGAAAACTATGAGAAAAACACCTGATCAACAGATATATCTTGACACCAAACGACTCAATTTTCTCCCATGACCCCTATTTTGTCTTGATAATCAGATTCATTTCAGATTCAGATTTTTTGTATTACATATATACAAAATCGGATTTTTTAAAAAACAAATTAGTCTTAATAGAAGACAAAAATAGAATTGACACTTATGCGATCAGCCACTGAAAACAATTTCAATCTTCCGACAACTGTGAAATCTGACATAACTTTTTTAATGTAGATTATTTTACAGGGAAGGCTCGGTACATATGGTTTTTATTTTTTGAATAAAAACCTTTCCTTACCTTTCAAAAACCACAATTACCGGTATTTGGGATGTCTTGAAATTTTGTTTACTGACTAATACCACCTTAAGTCAATGTTGGGAATTATTGTGGCCAAATGATCTATTCATGTAAATTAAAAAAAAAAACCTAAATCTAAAACTTGATGAATTTCGCTGTAAACTTGTTTCAGCTTGAGTGGCAGTTATTATTTTTTTAATGTACATCCATGCATTGTCCACAGATATGAATAGGATCACCTGTTGGTGTAACGGGAAACTTTTGAGAGTAAGCTAACAGCTAGCTTTCGTAGACATATGGGTTTACCAAAACACAAATAACAGTGCCCTTGAAAAGTTCATTCACCTCGGTATCAGGTCATTTGATGAAATCTTTGAGATGGCCATGTACTCATAGGTTTATTATTCCATCTTGAACTACCGTATTAGAATTGCTTGTAGGTACCATTGCACTCGCCCATACAATGCAATTTCGTCACAAAGAAGGTCACCGTCGTCTTGTCGGGCGAAGTCGATGCTAGTATCACATCCTACCGATGCACACATTCATAAATGCTCGATATGAATCACAGAAAAAAGCGAGGCCAGGCAATCCTGATGCACCACGGTCCATATCACGCCTCAGACGACCGATGAATGCTCGCGTGACAGACGGATGGACGGTCATCAAGTTGCCCATCTACACATTTCTCAGTTCGTTCTTTTTGCATTCTGACCTCTGGGAAACAAGTGTTTGGTTTTTTTACTCGTGAAATATAATCACAGAGCGTAAGTTCTTTGGTAAAATACTTGGCAAACCTCACCATGATGATTTATAAAATATTTGTCGCACTTGAGAGTTCCTCCGCTGGTGAGACAGATTGAATTTCTCATACCATAACAATATGTTTTCGGCAAAAAGTCGATATATTCATGATGGCTCGTGTAACTCCCGTGAGTAGCTCAGCACTCCTTGTACGACAAATAGCGGTCTGTGCATTACATACTTCCAGATACTCCGTCGAGTATATGCTTCTGATAACCCCCTGTGTATGCATTCTGCTTTATTGTGTACAAATTTGAACAAATTCTTGAATTAATTTGTGGTGAATATTTCTCTGATCTCCGAAGTAACTGACGTGTGTTCAGTTGTATAATGGTATTCTAGTTTTCTTGTTTTATCCAGTTTTCTTGCAAAATACATAGCAAATCTTTAGAAGGGTTTCGGTGCGTCCAGTCACCATACTGTTGTCAGATAAAGGGCAAAACCGTAGAAAATTATCAGCTTGTCAGTAACTGACTATCAACGGCAAATAAATAGACTTTTGATCTTATGTCCTCCCAATATATCCGATGAACACGAATATTCTGACGAGGACAGCAAAAATTACTCTTGGAAAATATCTTCAAACTAGATGATTAAAATTAGGCCAAGGGCCAAAGATAGGTTACCGGACAATGTTTAATATTTTAGATGTTAGCCAGGTCACTGGTTGAATTCAAGGTCAAGAGAATATTCAGCATATATAACATTAAGCATATATCATGTCCACAGTTGATTGCGAAATTGTAAATTCAATAATCAGCGAGATATTAGCAATTTTGTGCTGTGGCCTTGAAAATGAATGGGCAAAGGTTAAATTCAAGGTCATCAAAATATTCAGTGTATATCATTTTCTATATCATGTCCACAATTGATTCCCAAGCCACACAGTCAACAGAGGAGCAAGATATGAGCCATTTTGTCCTTGGACCTTGAAAATGAGGTCAGAGGTCAAATTTGAGGTCACGAGAATATTCGGCATATATCATTTCCTATATGTTCATAACTGATTCCTAAGCTGCAAAGTCGATAACAAGCGAGATATTAGCCATTTTGTCATATGACCTTGAAAATGGGATCAAAGGTCAAATTCAAGGTCATCAGAATATTCAGCATATATCATTTCCTATATGTCCACAATTGATTCCTAAGCTGTAGAGTCGATAATAAGCGAGATATCAGCCATTTTGTGCTCTGACCTTGAAATTGAGGTCAGAGGTCAAATTCAAGGTCACGAGAATATTCAGCATATATCATTTCCTATATGTCCACAATTGATTTCTAGTCTCTAATCTCAATATTCAGTGAGATATTAGGCATAATGTGTCCCATTATAAAGCATAGGAGAATTTAACATGGGAAAGTCCCATTTGGGCCGAGTTTGGGCCGAAATGGCCCACTTCGAGCGATTCAAACGCAACGAAATTTATAGACATCATAGGAGTACATATGAGGAGTGTTTTGTATCAAAAAGAAAAAAAGTTACTGAACAGATTTTGAGAAAATGAGTCCAAAATCAGGCATTTTTCGTCGAAAACGGCCGCCATTTTGAAAAAAATGCGAGAACAAAAAAACTAAAAAATACCTCCTTCTTGAATTATTTTTAAGTATTTTTGTGCAAAATTTCAGAAAAATTCGCCCGTAAACAAAAAAGATAAAAATGTGGACGACGACGACGACGGACGACGACGGACACCGATGCAACCCGTCAAATGAGATGAAGCGAACATTTTCGATAACTGGAAACAGCAAACATGATTGTATAGCATCAGAAATATTGATAAATTGTAGAATAGATATACCCACACTATAGATGTGGGGTAGATCTACTGAGTAATAAATTTTCCCGATATTTAAATGAATTTTATCATTTCAGTTTAACACCTTTGCTTATGAATTTTATTTCAGTGATTCCACGTTGGAAAAAATATAAAATGTTGTGGTAACAAACATGCATGCACGGCATATGAATTCACCTTTCTCCACTTCACTTTTGTCCGTACTTTGAAATTGGTCAGTTACACCTTTTTTCAGGCCTGTTGTATACAATGTCGGTGCTACATTGCACCAAGGAGTTTGCGCGCTGTATGTTTCAGAATTATTTGCTGATAGCTGTGCTCATTACTGTATTTTTGTAGATCGCCAGATTGGGATATATATTTATATGCCTAAAAATTTGCTACGGAGTAAAACGATAAAGGTAGTGTAGATATAGACCTATATGGTTCCATTAACACTGCCAATATGCAGAGTTTATTTAACCTGTAGGCCTATAGGTCCAGCGTAAAATTTACAAAAAACAAGAATAATGTGCCCATAAATATTTTTTTTTTGTCACAACCACTCCCTTTGAGATTTTGACAGGGTCCCCAAACTCCTGAAAGTCACGTGACCAGCCAGCTGACGTGTGTGACGTTTGACAACAAGCAATGGCGCGCGGAATCCGAAACTACTTGAATTTTGTCAATCGTGTTATGATGGTTTACAATATGAAGAAATATGGTCAGTACATTCCGGGTTTATACATGTTTTGGTGAGAAATTATAGGAGCTCATTTTGGTACATGAATGAAAACTGTGCCTCGACAATTCCCGCAGCTATGGAGCAATTTTCGTTGGTGAACTGTGAAATCCGTCGAATGTCGGTCGGCTGTCAAATGTCGGTCATTTCCGACGCTGCATGGTTATGCAATGTTTTTATGAAAACTTCAATAAAATTTAATAAAAACATACGTGTTTGTGTTTTTCCTTGAATATTTGTGTTTATAAATATACATGAATCATAATAATAGCTGGAAATAAAATCTGAATAATTCAGGTTGTTCGGGTCACTATGGAGTCGCGCGAATACAAAACCACGAAAATTTCCCGCGGTTTTCCGAGATTTTTAAATGTCGGCGATTTTTGTTTACATCATTTAAATCATCCAAGGCTGCTTCTAGATCGAGGTAATTGTTAATTATCTTGTAGAGTTTGATGGAAAAACGTTTCTAGATGGTGAAAATTACATCATTGATGTGCATAAATTAAATAAATGAATAAATTAAGTGATATATCGTTGTGACCGACATTACCCGTTACCCCCAATAACCATCACAGTGACGTGTCCTCGGTCCTCGTCGTTGATTGGTTTAATGTCAACTGGGTCGCGATCATTTACTATCTCCTTACATGTGCGGGTGTTTCACAGATGGGCATTTATACGAATGTAATACATGAAATAATATATTTTTCGCACTCGACGATGTATCAATATATTGATCGATACTGTATCAATGTATATCATTTTTATTACAGTATCATGGGCAAACGCTACAAAAAGAAGAACATCTTCCGACAGTGGAGGGAGGAAGACATGGAAAATGCCATCAGAGAATACAAGAACAAAAAACATAGTCTTAGGTGCATAAATACATTTTTAATAGCAATATTGGAACGATCAGCATGAATATACACGTACAAATACACAGGGGAATACATCTTATTTTGTACATATTTCAATGATTTCATAGGCATTATAAATACATCTTTGTATGTATGATATTATGATTTGAGGGCTATATACAATTTGAAAGTATTAATATGAAAAGCAAAATTGGGTGGAATATTAAAATGCGAAATAATAAAATATAATTACATTTGTGTACAATTTAATAATACTGATTGAAGTACATGAACAAACATCACATAATCTCATGTAATTAATGAACAGGGAATTTTTGTTTTAGAAATAAAATATAATGGAGTCAATTATTGGACTTGCAGATAAAATTAGTGTAAAATTGTTGTCATGAAACTGGAAGGCAGCAGAGAAGTATAAAGTGCCCAGATCAACCTTATCTGACCGAGCACTTGGTCATGTTGCTGATGGTTGTCCGCTAGGGCGCAGGCCAGAGCTGCCGTCCAAGGTAGAGGAGCATCTTGTTGAGAAGGTCACCAAGGCGGCAGACATGGGCTTCGGCCTAAGCAAGGCTCAGGTCATGGGCAAGACTGGTATATAACTGCAGTACATTACTCCCACATTGATATTAAATGCATAGTTCAACTGGTTAATCCATTGCACTCACTCTTTAATTTTAGTATTTGTAATAATACTAAACAGAACAAAACTCGACATAACATATTGTAACGGGTTTGCACCCTTCTGTGACGTCTTGATGAACCGGTTTTCTTGGGAGGTGGGTGAGTTGTTATTTAACCGGAGCTGAAACGGTAAAACTCCGGGAAACTGCTACTGCTGTACGGTTGAACTCCGGCTAGAAGTCTCTGAAGGTTGGTAGCGTGGTCTGGAATGGACCTCTTAACCGTTGCCCGACTGCTAATCTGCAACTGCACCTGTAAAGTAAGGATCCGGAGGCGTTTCCGTCTCCGGGTACTGCAACTGCTCCGTCGGGATACCGCTTTACTGCAACAGCTCCGTCGTTTTCCGCCTTACTGCAAACTGCGACTGCACCTGGAATGGAGAATCCGGGAACGTTGCCGTTTCCGAATACTGCAACCGCTCTGCCAGGTTCCGCCTTACTGCAAACTGCTCCGGTTGACTCCACCTCACCGCAACCTGTGACTGCACCTGAAATGGAGTATCTCGGAAGTGTTCTCACTTCCGGTTACCGCAACCGCTCCGTCAGGTACTGCCTCTGCAACTCCGTCGTCCGGTACCGCCTCTGCAACTGCTTCGTCGTTCCCGTCTCTGCAACTGCTCCGTCCGATACCGCCTCCGTAGTTGCTCCGTTGAATTCCACCTCCGTCTCCGTCTCCCTCCTTGGTGATCTGGGTTCTTGGATCACCCTAAGACGTCGTTACAACTTGGTCTTAACCGACTGTGGTCTTATCTCCCTTTACTCCGTATTACTTTCTTTTCCGGTGAACTAACTTTATTATAAATTCCAGTTCCCTAACGAACACGGAAAAACAACTCGGTTGAAGTTTTCATGTTTATTTTCCAAGTGCACAGTCGGAAGACTCAACTGCTATCATCTGGATGACTCTATCCGGAACAAGGGAGTACTCTGCTATGGGAGAAGGGGTCTGCACAGGTCGACGTCAGGACACCAACTCCGCCGTCCGCTGTGAAGCGGGGGCTTTTATAGACCTTAGACCCACGTCACGTGACCAACCTATTGTGACGTCATAGTCCGCCAAAACACTGATATTTTCCGGATTTCTAAAAACACTCTAGAACCAATCAGTGGCTGACACGTCACCTTTAAACCGAAAACGAGGCTGATCACATGACCTTCCGGAAATAACGTCATTACGTTTTTGTACTCCATTGTTCCGGCTCCGTCTCCGGTTCCGTCTCCGGTTCCGGCTTCGTCTCCGGCTTTACCAACATACAAATATACCAAGTTCCGAGACGGAAAACCTTTTAAACATTAACAATACGGAACCGTATGAACCTTTAAACACATATACATTTTAATAAACGGTTATTCAACCATAATATCACAAAACACTAACAGAATTACCTAGGGGAAACTTTTGGGTACGCCCCAAAACCGTTACACTCCCCCTTCCTTAGACTCTGTTCGTCCCGAACAGATCAATATCACATATATACAAATTGTCAACCGTTAAACTGTCCGTGAAATCAAACACAACTTGTTTCCGTGATCCGGGTACTGGTATCTCTTAACTAATTTACCGTCACTGTACCCGGATATCTTGCTTGTTCCGTTTCCCACTTTTAACTCTTAATTATACTAGAATCCGGGAAACTGTTCTTCTTTCTTCTTGCGCCGGCTTGACTTGCGACGACTTGCGGCGACTTGCGACGACTTGCGACGACTACTGCCCACCAGTATCGCGGCGCGAACTACTCCCCGACGGCGGACGAGGTGGAATGGTATTTGGTACCAACGGTCGTCCGAAGCTTGTTCCTCTGGCATCAACCGGAAGAAGATCGGGATCATGGAGGCTCCACTGGGGCGGCACGTAGAACCCATTCCTGAGGCGTTCGTCCCGGATGGACCAATCTGGAATCCGGACGATCTGACGGGTCGGGACGAGACCAAACGGTGACTCTCTCTGCTCCATGATCTCCACGTAGACGCCGGAGTCTCTCATCTCGGCTGGCCCCCACTGCTCCGGTCCCCAACGTACTGCATAGTATCTGGCATGCTCCGGGACTGCAGGTGCAAAGACGGATGCGCTCCGTCCTCCAATATTCACCGGGAAACAATGGGACGGACACGGTTGAGTTGAAGGACCGCCAAACGGGTAGAATGTGTAAGGTGGACTCTGGGTTGGTGCTTGGCTCCTTCCGGACCGCTCACTGGAAGACTGTCGAGGCCGGGTCTCCACCGGAGACAGGATTCCGGGTGTAGCTCTGGCTTGATCTACCAGGATACTCCTCCGGGCTCTCTGCACGTCCGCATGGCCTCGGTCAGACGCGGAAGACTCCATTCCGTCATCCCTAGCCGCTGAACTGGTTCTGCTTCCGGCTACTGCTTGAATGGTTGCTGGCAAAGTTCTCTCCGTGGATCCTCGGGTCTTCGTCTCACTGGCAGCTCTGCTCCGGGTTCCGCCTTCCGCTTTGGTCTCCGGTCTGCCTCCTGATCTGCCAATGGGTCTGCTGCCCGCTCGGCTATCTGCTCTGCTATCTGTTCTGCTATCGGCTCGGCTATCTGCTCTGCTATCGGCTCGGCCGCTGGATCTGCTTTCTGCTCCGCCTCCGGGCCGGACAATCACGCTGCTCACTGCTCTGCCACTGCTAGTCGTTCTCGGAGGTGGGCTCCGGAAAAGGTCTTCCTCATCATCTCTGCTCTGCATTTCCGCAATGTCTGCTACTCCAACTTCTGCCGCTGCTCCGCTGGAACCTTCCTCCAACAGCCGGAACTTGTAGTCATACACTGCCTTGCCTTTTCCCTTGACGCTGCCTCCTGGAGACTTGGGTGGGGTGTGTCGTTTCTCCTCTCGGCCACGTTCTCCGCCTCGGTCCTTGGCGCGCTCCGGGCTCTCCTTCCTATATTCCCGGTGTTGATGGCGACCGGATTTATCCGGCGAACGGCTGCGACTCCGCTTCTTTCCGCTGTCTCGATCTGCTCCGGTACCTCGAGATGGGTCTGGGCTGTTTTTCCGGGAGGTGTTCCGGGAAGAACTCCGGGTCACTGACGGCTTAACCGGCTTCGGATCCTCCGGGTCCTGCAACTCGTCTTCACTTGCCATGATTTTCAGCTCTGCTTCTTCTTCCGAACTACTCCCCGCCTCCGTGGACGAAACGTCGGCTGCTAAGGCGGCCACCGACTGGGTACCGGAACGGTACCGGGTCCGGGACGAAACCGAACCTCCCGACTCCGACTCCGTGTCCGACAACTGATCATGCCGTGTTACCGGCTTCTTGCTTTTCCGTGGGGTCATCTTGGACCGGAGGCTTTTCTCCTCAAACTGCTCTCTGCCAACCCTTAGTCGAAACGGGTTCGCGTCCATTGCGTGTCGGGACTGCAGATGCTTCTGTGTCCCCTCTTTCTGTCTGCTCCAATGTTCACACTGCGGACAGGCGAAGACGGTGACTTCACTCGTGTGCTGCTCCGTGACATGCCGGAGCAACGTGTGCTTGCTCTTGAACTCTAGGTTGCAGTCTCCACACCGGTGAGGGCGGGGCTTGCGGGGTGTTGTCTTTACTTTCGGCATTCTGATTCTCTGCTTTGTGTCGATGTTGACTCAGCTACAGCAAACTGCCTTCTGCATCCGGTAACAGCTATCTGCCCCCTTTTATAGTCTCTGGAAGTCACGTGACTGGCTTATCTGCTTGATGATTGGCTGCTCAGCAAACTGCAACTCCTCCTGGTGGTCTTCTTGGATAAATAATATTTTTTTTTTATTTTTTATTTTTTTTTTTTCCGTGTTGTTGTCGCTGCTAACTGCCACCGCTCTTTCTTCTCCGTCTCCGCCAAACTGCTAACTGCCTCCCTCTACCGCCACACTGCCATCTGCCTCTGCTACTGCCACACTGCCTTCGCTTCCGTCCAGGATTCCTCATCTGCCGTCACATACTCCGACTCATCCGTCTCCGGTTCCGAAGTGGGAGATGGAGACCGGTATTCTCTGGCACGGATTTCCGCCTCCCAATCCTCCGCTTGGTATTCCTCGGCGGCCCGGAGACATCCCTGCGGGTCCGGGGCCCATTCCGGCAAATCTAGCTGCTCAGGTTGTCCGATGGGGGCGGCTGCTCCGGCATCCCAGTCAGGTCCGAACGGAAGCTGGTCCGCATAAGTCTCCGGAACTGGTTTCTCCCTGGGAGACTGTGTGCAGAATCTCCGGAACCGCTTCCGCCGAGACTGCGTTGCTGTCCCCCGCCAGGCCGAATCGAAGGTTCCCACATGGTTGAGGGTTGCCTCGTCCTGAGGAGGACGGTTCCCGGAAGGGTACTTCCAGCCGTGCATCTCCCGGAGATGCCGCCTAAGGTCGTTCGCCCGGTTGCCGTAGAAGGCACACAAACAGCAATGATACCTCTGGGTTGGGCACACATGCCGTCTCCTGTCCGTCTCACTCTCGAACATCCGGTCACACCGCTTACACAGCCGGCTATACTCCAGTGGCTGAGGGCTTGCCCAATCTCTGCTCCGGCCGCGATCTTGTCTTCCAAGGAACGCCGAGTAGGCCATTCCGGAAAGCCGGGAAACTGAAGTTGTCGATCTACTGCACCGCTTTTACTGCACCGCTTCTGCACCGCTTCTGCTGCACCGCTTCTCCGGACTGGTGGTCTTCCGGGAAACACTTAGTCGTTTTTCACTGCAAAATCTGTCGCTGCCGGAAAATGCTGGACTTGATTCGATTCCGCCAAACTTTAACAGCGATGTGCACAGCTCGAGGTCTGCTCTTCAACTGCTCTCAGAGCCCGATTTCAAGGCCCTTTTATACCCTTTCTGCTCACGTGACTTGAAAAGCTCCACGCTGATTGGCCGCCTCAGGAGTGACGTCACAATTATGCAAAAACTCAACCGTTAACCGAGAGGTGTCCGTCTCCGGCTCAACCGGCTTCTCCGGGTTTTTCCGGCTCCCTTTCAACTGCTTCTCCGAGCGAAGTATCTGCAATTTTGAAGTATCTCTGCCATCAGGAGGGTTGAATAGAGTCTCAGCCAGTTGAATCTGCCTGTCAGACGAACATCTATACTGCAAGTTGGGCGTTTCCGCCATCTGTACTGCTTCGTCAACTGCATATCTGCTCACTGGTATTACTGCTTGTCGACACTGGAAACTGCATACATTCTTGTCCAGAAGGAGGGCCCTTCCTATCTGGAATGATGTTTCACCGCTTCTGTCGATCTGCAGCCGGTTTGCTGTCTCTGCTAAGTGGAAACTCCGGTTGGATGTCACAGCCGGAAAACTTTTCCGTCTTAATTCACTGAATACGGAAGACGTGTAGCTGCTTCTCTGGAGATACTAGACCGCTAACCAAGGTTCTTCTGGACCCCTGGCCACTACCCTGGACTGGTTGACTACGTGCTCAACCCAGTCAGAACCTCTAGGATGTCTCTATCCGGTCTCTGCACCGCATTCCGCTCTGCTTCCTTTCTCCGCCCTGTTTCCGGAACCAGCACTTGCTCACTGTTCCGACTTCTTGCGGTCGCTCTTCTGCCGGAACTCAACGTTTTACCAGGGTCTCAGCTATCTCCTTCTCCTGCTCTACAGCTCACTCCGTCTTCTCATATTTCTTCGTCCTCTGCGGCTTTACTCCGAGTCCGTTTCCGACTCAGAGACCGTCTGTTCCGTCTCCGGAACACTACTCTGCTTCGGCGGCTCCGTCTGCCTCCAGGAATCCGCCATTCTCCGCTTCATCCATCTCGGATGCTTGACACCATTATACGGTTTCAGCAAATCGAAGTGAACCACCTTCTGCCGAGTTTCACTCTCTGCAATCTCGTAGGTCACGTCGGTAAATCTGCTCAGCACCAGCTTTGGACCGCTCCACTTCCTCTGCAACTTGGGTGCCTTGCCCTTCTTCCGTGTTTTGACCGCCATCCACACTCGGTCTCCTGGCTGGAACTGATTGTCGACCTTCCTCCGGTCGTACAGCTTCTTCTGCCGTTCCATCTCTCTGCCAGACTTCGCTCGAACCGCCTTGTATGCTGCTTCTAGTCGCTCCCGGAGCTGACTGCCATACTCTGTTACTTCTGCTGTTGATTCTCCCGGAGGCCTGCCAATCAGTAACTCAACCGGAGTGTTGACTTCTCTGCCCAGCATCAGCAAATTGGGGCTCTGCCCGGTTGTCTCCTGCGGGGTACTCCGGTAAGCTGCCATCGCCAACGGTACTAGCTGATCCCAGTTGGTCTGCCGCTCGCTTACGTACAGGCTCAGGATTTGCTGCAGCGTCCGGTTGAATCGCTCTATGAAACCGTCCGACTGAGGTCGGAAAGCGGTTGTCCGTGTCTTGTGAATCCCCAGGATTCTGCAAACATTTCTCAGCAAGTCGGACTCGAAATTTCTGCCTTGGTCGGTGTGTATCTCCATCGGGATACCGTACCGCGCTGCAAACTGGTTGACGAATATGTCCGCAACCGCCACCGCTTCCTGATTCGGCATCGGGTAAGCCTCTACCCACTTGGTGAAGTAATCACCGATTACTAAGATGTACCGGTTCCCCCGGGTGGATTTAGGTAACGGACCCATCACGTCCATTGCCACCCTCTCCAAGGGCGCTCCAACCCGGTATTTCTGCATCGGAGATCGTTTCAAGTTCTGCATACTTCTTGACGCACATTCGTCACAGCTCAGCACCCACTGCTTTATGTCCCGCATCATAGCCGGCCAGAAATACCGCCTCCGAATGCTAGCCGCCATCCTTCTGCTTCCGAGGTGTCCTCCCGTCCGGCTCTGATGGGCCAGACGGAAAATCTCCTGTCTCAGCTCCTTCGGGGTTATTAACTGCATTCGGTTGGTTCCTTCTGCCGTTTTCCATTTCCGGTAGACTACTCCGTCGACTTTCAGCAAGGTCTTCCGCATCCCGTACAGCACCTTCTCCTCGCTGCTCATGCTGGAAAAGTCTGCACTGCCAGCTGTACCGCCCCCGTCGATCAGCGACGACACCAGTGGGTACCAAGGTTCTGCTTGCTGCATTCTCTGCAAATCATCTGGTCGATATTTCTGCCCCAGCACAGTATCCTGGTCCGCATTTTCCGCCAGCCTAATCTGCTCTGCAACCGCATCCGCTTTTCCTGGAACTGCCTTCTCCGTCACCGCAACCGCAACCGGCTTCCGGGACGCTGCTTTCTCCGTCACCGCAACCGTAACCGGCTTCCGGGACGCTGCTTTCTCCGTCACCGCAACCGCAACCGGCTTCCGGGACGCTGCTTTCTCCGTTCCCGCAACCGCAACCGGCTTCCGGGATGCTGCTTTCTCCGTCACCGCAACCGCAACCGGCTTCTGGGACGCTGCTCTCTCCGCTACTGCAACCGCCTTCCTTGGGACTGCTTCCTCCGTCAGTTCTGCTTCTCCGCCCGATCTCCGTGGCCGCTTCCGGCGTCCCCCCTTCCTTGGCTTGGGCTGAGGAGTTTCTTCACTTCGTGTCTGCCGGATCCTTTCTCCGTAGTTCCAGGCGTCTATCTTGGCTTGTTTCCAGTTGATTTTTCCGCATTGGCTGCATGGGGATCTGGACAAGGCATCCGCGTTATTATGAATACGCCCCGGACGATGTTCGATGTCGAAATGAAACTCACTCAGGAGCTCAATCCACCGGGCTACCTGCCCCTGGGGCTCCTTGAAATTCATAAGCCAGGTAAGACTGCCATGATCTGTGCGAAGAAGGAAGTGTCGTCCCAGCAAGTACTGCTTATTCTTCTGTACCGCAAACACAACCGCCAGGAGCTCCTTCCGGGTGACACAGTATCTTCGTTCTTCTTTGGTTAGGCTGCGGCTCAAGTAGGTTATCACCCGCTCCTGGTTGCCCTGCTTCTGTGACAGTACTGCTCCCAGCCCGGTGTCACTGGCGTCCGTGTCCAGGATATATCGGCCTTGCTCCCTTGGGTACCCGAGTATCGGTGCCGATACTAGGCGGTTCTTCAGCTCTGCAAATGCCTGCTCTTGCTCCGTCTGCCACCGGAACTGCACCCCTTTTTCTGTCAAGTGATTCAGCGGCGCTGCAATCTCGGAGAACTTCAGCACGAACTTCCGGTAATAGGAGCATAGTCCCAGAAAACTGCGCAGCTCCGTCAGGTTGGTGGGTGTCCGCCACTTCCGTACTGCCTCCGTTTTTGCCGGGTCGGTGCGGATACCGTCTCTGCCGACTATGTGACCTAGGAAAGACACCTCCGGCTGGAAGAACTTGCATTTTGACGGTTTGACTTTTAGGTCTGCCTCTCTCAGCTTGCTGAAAACCTCCTGAAGATCACGGATGTGATCCTCCAGGGTCTTGCTGTAGACTATGATGTCGTCCAGATATATGAGGCAGGTCTTCCAGGACAATCCGCCTAGCACCTTCTCCATCAACCGCTCGAACGTACCCGGAGCATTGCACAAGCCGAAACTCATGACTTTGAACTGGTAAAGGCCGCCAGGAACACAGAAGGCCGAATTTTCCGGGCGTCTTCATCCATCCCGACCTGCCAGTAGCCACTGGTCAGGTCGAGAGTGGAGAACCACTTGGCGTCTGCACAGGCTGCTATGGTGTCGTCTATTCTCGGCAACGGGTAAGCATCTTTCTCCGTGACTGCATTTAACCGCCGGTAATCGACACAGAACCGGGTGGTCCCATCCTTTTTCTTCACCAGAACAATCGAGGAAGCCCACGGACTGCTACTTTCTTCAATGACGTTCTTGTCTTTCATCTCCTGAATCAGACTGCTCACCAGCTCTCTCTTGTCTGGTGGAATTCGTCTGGTTGGCTGCTTAATCGGCCGGTGACTGCCCGTGTTTATCTGATGTTGTACCTCGTTGGTCTGCCCCAGTTCTCCGGCATCATTACTGAAGGTCGGCTTATTCCGAAATAGGAGGTCGGTTACTCTCTCGCGGAAATGACTCGGCACTGCATCCTGGGTCTGCTCTGCTAACTGCCGCAGCTTCTCGTACCCGCTCCAATTCCGCCCGGCCTCCGACTCCGTGGAAATCTGCACCTTCCTGCTCCGCTCCGCCAACGGCACAACACTGCAACCGGCTGCTAAGGTGGTCATCGTCGCCAACTGCGCTCCTTTCTTGATGATTACCGGCTCCGCCATCACATTGATCACTCGAACCGGGACTGTTCCTTGCTTTATCCGGGATAAAGTTCTCCCGATCAGCCAAGGTCTTTTCTCAGTAGGCTCCTGCGGCATTTCTAGTACTCCTTCTGCTTCACGGACACTTTCTGCTTGTCCTATTATCAGCTGTTCCGTTTCCGGCGGAATTTGGTAATCTGCTACAGCGTTGATCGGAAACGGCTCCCTGGTCTGCTCGAACATGGTGAGGAACACCTCCTGGCTGCCCATCTGCATGGTCATTCGGTCGAAATTTATGCCGGATATCCGGGAACGGATGAAATCCATTCCCAGTATTCCTTCGTCTTCACAGTCTGCAATCTCGAACGTCACGGTCTCAGCTACTCCTGCGATGTTGAGTGGGAGTTCTTTCCGGCCATGCGTCCGTATGTTACTTCCGTCAACCATTGAAAGACGAATCGGCGACCGCTTCAGCTTCATTCCGGGTTTCCGGATCCGTTCCCAGGTTTGTAGGTTGAGCATTGTGACAGTGCTGCCGGTGTCGATTATCAGCGTTACTGGCTCTCCGCATACTCTGGCTGTCACACACATGCCCACCACGCCCCTGGGACCGGGTCCGTGAACCACCTGCCGGTTATGGGGGTGTCCTCTCTTCCGGGTCCCGGATTTCCCCTTTTCCGCGACCCGCTCTAGTTTTCCGGCTGCTGCTGTCGTGGCTGCTGCAGTTGTTGCTGCTGCTGCGGCTGCTGCTGCTGCTGTTGTCGCGGCAACTGCTGCTGTTGTGGTTGATGCCGCTGCTGCTGCTGCTTCGGCTGCCTACAGTCTCGGGCAAAATGCCCTTTCTGGCCACAGTTGAAGCATTCTAAATCCGCTCGGGAACTGCGCTGCTGCTGCTGCCGGCTAACCGCTTCCTTGACCTGAGTCATCAGATCCGCCAACTGCTGCTGAGTCTGCTCGGCTTGCTTCCGCAATTCGTTCACCTGCTGGCTCCACTCCGGCTCCGTGTTCAGCTGCCTCGTCCGGTGTCGCTCCGCTGGTCTGCTGTTGTCCGTCTTCATAATACTCTCATACTAATACTCTTAAGCGAAAGCCAGGGCCTGCGACAGCGTTTCCGGGTGGCTTTTCAATACCGACAACCGCATATCTCGGTTAGTCAGACTGTTGCAGAAATGCATCTTCATGAGCACTTCTGTTGTTGCCGGATCCGCTTTTGGGTAAGCTAGCCGCGTCTTGCTCCGTATGTCTCTGGCCAGCTCGGACAGCTCCTCCTCCGGCTGCAATTTCCGTGTCTGCAATTCCGCCTGGAAAACAAATGTTTTCTCCCCCAGACAAAACTGCTGTTTTAATGCCGCCACAACCGTATCAAAGCTGCGTCTCTGCTCCGCGGACAGATCCAGTAGTATGCTGCGGGCGTTACCCCTCAAACTGACACATAAGTTCAGCGCCTTTTCCTCTGCTGTCCAACGGTAGTACCGAGCGTATTCAAGGAGGTGAGCCTCATACTCCGGCCACGGATCAGTTCCGTCGTACGTCATTAATCTGGCTACTCCTGCCCTTGGTGCTGGTTGTTGTACTGCTTCTGCCTGCTGCTGCTTTCCGGTTACTGCCAGGTGCTGCTGAAACACCTCCATTTGGGTCGCCAATAATCTGGTCAGGTTGTCGACTAAATTCTCTCCGCCTTCCGGTTCCGCATCCGGTTCCCGATCGCCAGCCTGGTCCGGAAAGTTAATTTCCGCCTCTGCTAACTGCTCTGCAGGCTGTACTCCTTGAGGAACCCGAAGGGGCTCTTCTGCAACTGCTTTCTGCATTTCCGGCTGCAACAGCTTTCGCTCGGCAGGACGAACTGCTTCCTTTTCCGCAACCGGCATCTGCAACGGCTCAGCTCCTACTGCTCCTACAGGCTGCTCCGTGTCCGACACGGCTGCCTTCAGCTGCTGTTCCGCCAATTTGCCCCGTCTAGTAGTCATACTGCAGATGATCCCACCGCTGCCACCAAAAAGTTGTAACGGGTTTGCACCCTTCTGTGACGTCTTGATGAACCGGTTTTCTTGGGAGGTGGGTGAGTTGTTATTTAACCGGAGCTGAAACGGTAAAACTCCGGGAAACTGCTACTGCTGTACGGTTGAACTCCGGCTAGAAGTCTCTGAAGGTTGGTAGCGTGGTCTGGAATGGACCTCTTAACCGTTGCCCGACTGCTAATCTGCAACTGCACCTGTAAAGTAAGGATCCGGAGGCGTTTCCGTCTCCGGGTACTGCAACTGCTCCGTCAGGATACCGCTTTACTGCAACAGCTCCGTCGTTTTCCGCCTTACTGCAAACTGCGACTGCACCTGGAATGGAGAATCCGGGAACGTTGCCGTTTCCGAATACTGCAACCGCTCTGCCAGGTTCCGCCTTACTGCAAACTGCTCCGGTTGACTCCACCTCACCGCAACCTGTGACTGCACCTGAAATGGAGTATCTCGGAAGTGTTCTCACTTCCGGTTACCACAACCGCTCCGTCAGGTACTGCCTCTGCAACTCCGTCGTCCGGTACCGCCTCTGCAACTGCTTCGTCGTTCCCGTCTCTGCAACTGCTCCGTCCGATACCGCCTCCGTAGTTGCTCCGTTGAATTCCACCTCCGTCTCCGTCTCCCTCCTTGGTGATCTGGGTTCTTGGATCACCCTAAGACGTCGTTACAACTTGGTCTTCACCGACTGTGGTCTTATCTCCCTTTACTCCGTATTACTTTCTTTTCCGGTGAACTAACTTTATTATAAATTCCAGTTCCCTAACGAACACGGAAAAACAACTCGGTTGAAGTTTTCATGTTTATTTTCCAAGTGCACAGTCAGAAGACTTAACTGCTATCATCTGGATGACTCTATCCGGAACAATGGAGTACTCTGCTATGGGAGAAGGGGTCTGCACAGGTCGACGTCAGGACACCAACTCCGCCGTCCGCTGTGAAGCGGGGGCTTTTATAGACCTGAGACCCACGTCACGTGACCAACCTATTGTGACGTCATAGTCCGCCAAAACACTGATATTTTCCGAATTTCTAAAAACACTCTAGAACCAATCAGTGGCTGACACGTCACCTTTTAAACCGAAAACGAGGCTGATCACATGACCTTCCGGAAATAACGTCATTACGTTTTTGTACTCCATTGTTCCGGCTCCGTCTCCGGTTCCGTCTCCGGTTCCGGCTTCGTCTCCGGCTTTACCAACATACAAATATACCAAGTTCCGAGACGGAAAACCTTTTAAACATTAACAATACGGAACCGTATGAACCTTTAAACACATATACATTTTAATAAACGGTTATTCAACCATAATATCACAAAACACTAACAGAATTACCTAGGGGAAACTTTTGGGTACGCCCCAAAACCGTTACAATATCAACAAACGAACTAATAACATAACTATCTGACAACTTTGTAACATAGATACTTACCACATACTTACCTCATTATTAATATTACCTCATACCCTTTACAGGTCAACTGATCCGCAAGCTGGGCCTCCAGACTCGTTTCAAGAACAGCATCCCTGGCAAGGACTGGTTCGAGGAGCTTAAGAGACGCCATCCAGAAATATCTATCCGTAAACCTGAGGCACATAGTGCTCTCAGGTTAAAAGCTATGAACAAGGATGTTGTTCAGACATATTTTTCTGATTTGTCGAGCATTATTTCTGAATTGAGTATTTCTGATAAGCCAGCTCGAATATGGAACATAGATGAAACTGGTTTTCAGCTGTGCCACAGGCCAGCCCGAGTGGTGGCACGTAGGGGCAGTAAGAATCTCCCTGGTAGGACGTCAAATTCCAAGGAATCCATTAGTGTCTTAGTTGGTGGAAATGCAGCTGGTGCAGCTCTTCCACCGATGGTAGTTGTCAGAGGTAAGACTCACAAGAGTCTGAATGCTTGGAAGGTGGACGACTCTCCTGAGGGCACTGTGTGGACTTACCAGGAGAAGGCCTGGATGGAGGCCAGTCTCGGGCTAGAGTGGTTCTCCAAAGTTTTCTTGAAGCACTGTGGCCAAGATAGGCCACAGTTGCTGATTTTGGATGGCCACTCTAGCCACGAGACACTGGAGATGCTCGAACAGGCGGTGAGAGAAAATATTCATATCATTTGTCTCCCTCCTCACACCACCCACTACTTGCAGCCCTTTGATAGGAGCGTGTTCTCTTCTTTGAAGGGCAGGTACAACCAGGCATGCTCGCGTTTTTTGTCGGATGCTCCTGGCAACATGGTAACCAAAGCCACCTGGCCTTCACTCTTTGCCCGAGCATATGATGCATCCGTGACAATACAGAACATCACTAGCGGATTCCGAGCATGCGATATTTTTCCTTTTAATCCGGATGCCATTCCTTTATCTGCATATGAGGCATCAACATCTCTAAAATCATCAAACATGCCAACAAGCCCCATCTCCACTGGTCAGTCAGGGTCAAATGTAGGTAACCCGACGGTAGCAATCCCTGTAATTTCATCTGATTCCACAACTGTCACCACAGTTGCCGAGGTACATGCAACGCCGACAGCGATTCCTGTCGAGGTTTTGCCTCCAGGCGAAAGTCCTGATAACAACGCGGAGGTTATATGTCCAGTCGACCCTGTAGCATGTCCCAGCAACGACATAGATGACATATGCTTCGAGGAAGTGGACGGGGAGACATACGTTGTATTTTCGGAGCTCGAAAAACATATGACATCCACCTTTGATGTCCAAATGCCAGATGTCACCCAATCAAAACCTGTCGTAGATGAGAAACGCCCCAGCACTAGTCGGTTGCTGACGTCATCGGAGGTTATAGAGAAAAAAAGGAGACAGCAACAGGATAAAGAACGCAAAGAGAGGGAAAAGGAGGAGAGGAAACAGCAACGAGAAGAGAGAAAGAAACAGAAACAAGAAGAAGCTAAAGAAAAAAATGTAACAAAATGTGTGCAAAGTCAAGTTCGGGTCTGCCAGGGATGTGCGGGGTGCAGGGGTCTGGGTAGAGTGCAGTGTTTGTAAGCTTTGGATGCACGAGAGTTGTATTCCGGATGGAATCGACAAAACCGGCGTGAATCAGGAGGAGGTGGATTTCGTGTGCCACGTCCATGCTTGAATTGAAGTAATGAGCTGTAGGTCTACCTGGAAATTCACCAGGAAAACTTGAAGTTTTATCACATTCAGCACACATGAATGTTGTATTGTGTCAATCAATTGTATAGAAATAATCATAGTGAATGTTAACAATTTTTCATCATATGACACCTTTTTTGTCTGTGCAGTGAAATTTCGATTCTGGAAGTTGGTCAGTATTCTGTAACTTGATGAACACCGCAGAGGGAATGAAACTGAGCAACAGTTTGAAGTTTCTGTATGAAAATTCCAATTTTGGGGTCCTCGAATGTCCCATTCAAATTGTAAACTAAATATCATGTCTATCGGTTGTAAATTGCGAATCATGCCAGTTTCCGCCACTTCACATATTCGTCTGTACGGCCAGTGATGGTTCTGTGTGAAATCTTGACCGCTTTTTTAAAAAATGGCTCACGTGACCTACATTTGACCCTGTCTGACCGACATTCCCCCTTTCACACACAATGACGCTTCCTTGCTCTCGTGCTATCAACGGTGATCTGAAAACGAGGCTGTTGCTATTTTTAGGTATACGAGGGTATCCCTTGTGGTTTTGTATGCTTCTTCACCGGGTATGGCCTGCGAGATGGAAATACTAAACGAAAATGTCCGGATGTGACCGACATTCGACGGATTTCCCCTACATTCGGATGACAACGAGGACTGGTGGGTGGGTCATCTTTACGATCGGGTGACGAAAAGAATGAAACGAAACTGAATTTTTTCTTTCGCGCATTGTCAGCCACAACACCCATACTTTCCCAAAACACAATAGTTTTTATTATAAAATATATTCTCAGTGCACTAAGAGCAATTCAAGTAAAAAACGATCCGGAACCACTTGAAATCCGGAACTACTTAAAATACTGTATGCATATTAGGCGAGCGGCTGGGCCCCCCAAAAGGCCTTATTTAACGAGTTTAATCAACCAGCATAACATCAGGTTGATTTGAGTATCAAATCAAAGCATACACCCTCTGTATTGTTTTAAGCCATGTTGTACTTGAAATATCATGTGCCGTTTCCATGGTAACCGTTGCTAAGTGTGATATGTCGAAAATCGCCTTGCAAAATGGAAATAAATTGAAAATAATAGTTTGAATTAATATGCAGTTTTCCACAATGAATTTAGGTATTTTAAAAAGTTAATCATTGTTCTTATGTATTCATGAGGGACAGATGTTCCACAGCATGAAATTCATCCGCCATGTTTCTAGCAACAGGCCCATAGCAACGCATGAACTAATACTGTATATAACTGATTTTTTTCCCTCAATTCATGAGAAATGAAACATGAATCTTTCATAACAATGCAATAATAATATTTATTCTCGATAAAAGTATTACCAATGCACATTTGGAAGTTTCTGAGATGGTATATCATACATGTCTGTAATGTGTTACCATGGCAACGCATCATAAATTGAACTGGTCTTATGTAGCTACAATTACCGAAAAGTTTAACTTTTTCATAAACAGTTACAAACGATGTACTTCTTGTGCGGACTCGATATTATACAATAATATGTGATAAAAATGTATGGAAGGATCCGATACAGACACGAATATTAAATTGGATCTCCATGGTAACCACACACAAGATAACAGATAAAACAATAGCAGTAAGCTATAGTGTAGCGTACAACTATTTTCGGGCCATGGAGGTACAAATTGCTTGATGAAATCATTTACCATGTACATTTAAAAGCTGACATATTACACATGTCTGTGATGTATTACCATGGCAACAGAGCATACATTGGAAGGGGCCATATGTTTCTATAATTAGTGAAAATTGACAATCGTTCATAAAGTTTCAGGGAAAATGTAATATACACACCCATACACACAAAATGTATAGATCATACCCCTCCCCCCACAAACACCCACACACACACACCTACACACCACAAAGAGTATTTTTCTGGAGACAGGTCTTACTTATCTACTGTTCATATCTCTGCTTTGTCATAGATATCAGGGATCAGTTACTTCCCCAGACTCATCAAATGGATTGTGACATTTGTCATCTCCGCCACACGAACATTGTTCGGTACATGATAGATTACTTAGGTAGCAGCTACAGTTTTCCTTGCATCGCTCTCGGCCTTTGCACGCACACAGAAGACCATCCAGCATCTCAGACGTTGTTGGACCTTCAAACAGTAAGGGTACCAGCTTATTGTCAACGACTTGCCACCCCTGACCATCTGGCGGTGGGATGTTCGGGAAAGCGATGAAGGCTGAAGTCCATGTTCTTGTTTGGAATGTGGCTCGGCGGACATGTTGGATGAAACTTGCCTCTGGATGAAATAACAACCAAGACATGCTCTGGATATTGTATTATTTCAAAATCAGTACAAACATAGCAATCGCTAATAATGTTAAGTTAGTCATTTAATGTGGTTTTTAATCTTAATTACCTGAAGGAGGTAATTTCTGTAGATTTACATCTTTCTCCGTCGCCATTTTTGTTCTCAAGATATTCAGGTCCTTGTGTGCCTCCATGAACTTCTTGCTTGGGTCGTACAGTCTGGCTGTGAACGATCTTGCTGCTTTCAAACCGTCTTCTTCGTCCTGCTTGCTCAGATCCAGAAGGGATAGTGTGTCCTCATCGGCCATCTTTTCTGCCACACTGAAAGCCTTTGTTTTCCCTATGCCAAAGAACGATGAAGTGCTATCGCATCCTGTCAGGGCATGGACTGATGGCAAAACATTTCTCAACTCAGGACTCAGCTGTTCGCAAATTTGATGGACTGGTATGTATCTGTGTGTGTTACACATTCCTGTCTTGTTTCCCATTTCCACCCACAATTTGCTTGTGTTGTTCAACAATGGGAAGAAATATACCGCCAGAACCAGTACATCTGTGTCGGGAGACTTCATCACAATGGAACCTTCATTGCTTCCATCTGCCATTGCAAAGTCAACTTGCTTTGCATGAAAGAACATTCTCGTGTCAGCCTCTTCATGCTCTGAGTAGAGCTTTCTGTCTTCCATAACACCAGTACGAGTCACACACTTCACAGCATGTCGGTCAGAAAATGCTCCAGCAAGGTAGAGTTTTGCATCTGGATTTCGTGACAACTCATCTGATGCAGATGCATTTGCGACTACATACTCGCAAAGGTAAGTGACGAGTGCCACTTTATTGGAGGATACTGCCATGAACTTCTGCCATACGGGAATTCGATGTCCTGGCACGACTCTGAACTGCAAACTGTTTGACTTCTGACGTCGTTGTCGCTCTTGTCCCTTGATGGAATGCTCCACATCATAGCGATCGAACACATCTATCACCACTTTAGCTTGATTTGTACATTTCAAAAGCCCACGCAAGTATGCCTCAGCCAAATCCTCAAATGTTGCAAAACAGGCACCAATGGCTTGTATTTCAGCCATCGCATCGCGTATGTACACGTCAGTTTTTCCAGCAAAGATTTCCTTCTCCTCAGGCAGTTGGCGTTCCAAAATGTGTATCAGATCAGCCTTTGTGGTTTTCCGTAGAGATCCATCATCATGAAACATTGATGAGGGAACAGAAG
Organism: Terebella lapidaria; assembly: GCA_949152475.1. Taxonomy (NCBI): domain Eukaryota; kingdom Metazoa; phylum Annelida; class Polychaeta; order Terebellida; family Terebellidae; genus Terebella; species Terebella lapidaria. The sequence goes on from OX424555.1 coordinate 80,691,620, forward strand.
TGATTGGATGTTTCATCAGTTTTTCCATCGTTTACCTAAACTTACATCACGAACAACAACTTGTATATATGGAGTTTATTGAAATAAACGTAGTATATATGCCTTAACTGTCCCAACTATGTAAATCAACGCAACAGGTGCATATCGTCTGGAATATGCCTAATATAATACAGGTAATACATAACAAAATACAAACTTTACACAGAGACAGAATGACGCGCCTCTAGTCATTCCCTGGAGGCGCCACTGTACGGTTGTTGTTCAGATTACAGTTTACCTAAACTTACATCACGAACAACAACTTGTATATATGGAGTTTATTGAAATAAACGTAGTATATATGCCTAACTAGAGAGAAACCAACAGAGGTAGACTACTCTGGATTTTGGCACACAAGTATGAGGTTTATTCTGCCTCATCCACTGACTTGGTTCAAATCGTATTTACAGGTGATCAATGATATCCGCACTGAAACCTTCCGGGGTGTTCACATGGACGTAGTGCTCGAAAAAGATGTCTCTCGTTTTCCATCGGCCCATTTTCATGACGATGTTCGGGTTCACGCCATTTTCAATGGCCGCAGTAGCTCCGGTACACCGGAATGATTTCGCCGAGTATCCATGCGAATCAAGGCCCGATCGACGGATGGCCTCATCCAAAACCTTCCCAACTGTGGTGGAATCGATCGGATTGAATGGTGCGCGGAGCGATATAAAAACTGCTTTGTGGTCCAGGCGAAGATGTGCAGTTGTCTCGATGTAGTCTGCTAGTGCACGTACAGGATCAAGTTTTGAGACCGGATGAGGCGGTAGGCGCTCTTCAAAACCCGTCCGCTGCAAATCGTTTTTGTTCCCAAAGATGGAAATCTGGGCAGAACCATCGTCATTGAATGTTACTTGGTCCGTTGTGAACAACACACGTTTTGTTTCCTGTGACACCGGGTCAAAAAGCTGAGCCCGTGGGGCGATGTTAGATGGCCGCAACATTATTGTGAGGGCCAATAACGTGATAGCTTTTAACCTCAGGTCTCTAATTGGTAAATCCAGATTATCAGGCCACGACATGAACATATTCTTGAAAGGCACAATGGGCATAGCCTTGGAATTCAACCTGGGAGCTACGGTGCCAGCTTTCACCAGAGCGGTGTTCAGTCTCATTATATTGGGTGAAGATGTCAAGTCTCTCATTCCAAGGGCTCGGAACATGGTAGAACAAGCTGCAAGTGCTGACCGTAGGTAAGATCTGGGCTTCCGAACCCTGTCCGCAGTCGAGCACATGAAATGGGCTAATACTGCATCGTCAATTGGGGGGAATGTGTACCCTTGTTGAGCACAAAAGTCTCTTAAGTTGTACAACATTTTACTGTACATGTCTCTGGTAGATTCTGCAAGCGAAAACTTTATCTGCGTTATGGCTCGCTCACTTCATCCGGATGCTCTCAGCCTTGGGTTCCAGAGATTCTCCACGCGAAAATCTTCCATGAGCGGTTGTGGAGTGGTTCCGGAATTGGCCCCATGTAGATGAATGTCCTCTTTCTGTTGGGGATCCGTAGTGGCGGCCTGACTGTCATCTGCTTCAGTAGGCGAAACCATGGCTGGCCTGGCCAGTATGGGGCGACAACAGTCGCCTCTGCTCTCTGTTCCCGAACCACTTGCAAAAATCTGCAGTAGAAGTCGGAAAGGCGGATTTATATAGTTCATTTCCGAGTGCCAGTTTGTTTGAGCACGGCAGTCTACGCTTTCTGACATTGGTTCGTAGTAACGTGTATTGAAACGAGGCAGCTGTGTATTGATGCTGCTCGCACATCGGTCTATTGTGTGTGGACCAAACAAGCGATCGATTAGCTGGAATAGTCTCGGGTTCAACATCCAATTGTATTGGTCTTTGAGTCGTGACAACCGATCTGCTTCGTAATTGTGGCTTCCACGAATATGATGTACTTGTAATGCCACATTGTGTTCTGTAGCCAAATGCCATATTGCCATTGCTGTTGTTGTCAGGGTTTTGGACGGGCCGCCTTGGTTGGCAATGTACGCCATTGTCGTAACATTGTCTGTTAGTATTTGCAGTGACTTGCCCGTTATATTTGGTAGGAATGACTCCATGGCCAGTAATACTGCCATCAACTCTCTGAAGTTTGACGACTGTCTGGATACACGGTGATTCCACTGGCCTGCGGCTTTCAGGGGTCCTAGCGTGCCACCCCATCCAAGATGGGAGGCATCTGTTGTCAGTTGGAGCTCTACTGGGCGTATTTTCACTGGACAATGATTCCAGTCTGACACATACTGGAGCCACCACTCTAGCTCTTTGTATGCATCTGTGTCCAACACTAACATACTGTCCCACGCTGTTCGTGTCCTGAGCAGTCTGTATGTTGCTCGCAACAATAGCTTTGCTGGCAGTATTACTTTGGCCATCGCTATGCACTGGCCTGTCACACTGGCTAAAGCGCGAGCACTCATAGTTGATGACTGTAAAAGTTTTTCCATCGTTACCTCGGATCTGGCTTGGGATATTTTGACAGCACGCCGGAATACCATCTCTGGGCTCACTGTTGCTTTTTTCGGATCATTACCAACTCGTACCACAGACGTAGAAATCAAATTAGTGAACGTCACTAATTTGGTCTTCTTGATCGGACTGTAGAAGCTCCCAGACCCATCAGTAGACAGAACATTCTCTACGAACTTGGTCATTTGTTTTCTGCCATTGTCGATACTGCATATCAGGGACTGGTGGACCTCCTTCGAAGCTCCCATGCCAGTGGCTATGTTCACCAACGCCCCCTGTACGGGGTGGTAGTTTCGTATTGTTGAACAATTGTCAAGGGATTTCGCCATGTTATTCTTTCAGAAGAATCAGGAAATCGCGTGTTGTTCGTTTGAAATTTGTGAAAATTAAGCGATTCAACTCGTTCATCCAACGCACTGTATCGGCAGAGAATATTGGTATGTTCGATTTGGTGGATTAGGCCTATTGCCTGTAGGTAGCACTAAAGTACTATAGTATGCGTGGACTGATCGGATAGATGTCCACACAGTGTGGACATCTATCCGATCAGTCCATGTTCTCATCATGGGACATTGCATTACCGTATTGATCCGCATATAGGCGCATGTGCCTATATGCGAGTTATTGCATATTTTCCAGTGCGGTTGAAAAATAAACTGTCTCACTTAGAGGCGCATGCGCCTATATTCGAATATAGGCGCACCCCAATATTCACTTATAGGTGCACCCGCAATATTTACTTATAGGTGCACCCCCAAAGGCCTCCAAATCACACAGATTTTTATAATAAAATAAAGAATATTTACATTTTTACTGCCAAATATGTATCAAACGGTTATCTATCCCACTTCATCAAGTGATATCATAGTGAAATGATATCACGTGATAGGTCAAGCACACTAACAGCGTGTCTGTAGCTCGACATATTATCGGGCACCAGTACCATCTGCATATGTCTAGGAGGAAACATTCTGTTCTCATGTACCCCGCGAGCAGCACTGTATAGCACAGCAACAGACTTTTTTTTTTTTTAAATTGCGATCCATTCCATGTACGTGCTTAATGTTTTTCCGATGACATGCGCCTATATGTGAATATTGGTTTTCGGCTGGAAAAATATAGTGTCTCACTTATAGGCGCATGCGCCTATATTCGAATATAGGCGCATATTCACTTATAGGCGCATGCGCCTATATGTGGATCAATACGGTAGGAGTGCCAGAACAGTGATTTTCAACGATATAAAATCTATTCCTCAAACAAATTTGCAGCCATTTGTCATTTTGTCGCACGTGTTGTCATTGTTGTATCACTTGTGACATCACTTCCGACTAACCGAATATCAATTTCTGACGAAGGCATGACTAAGTTTTGACGAAACTATCCAGCCGCTGTGATTCGAAAACTAGTCACGTAGATCTACTCGACGATAGCAAACTTGTCAGAAAAACAAGTTTTTGACTATATTTTGACAAACCGCTGATTGGGTAATATTTTCAGTGCACTATTATTGGTGAACTTAGGCATGGGATCGTGATGGAACACTATAACTTAATATAAGCTGTGTTGTTTGGACAATTTTGAGTCATATATTCAATGTTGATGAAAATGGCGATATATAAATATATATAGTTTGTTTGATATGTGCTGCAGAGACTATCTCTCCTAGGATATTTGGCAATTTACTTCTTATTTGTATGTGTTAATTCTGAGTTGATTCTATATCATACTAGTTGAGCGACCGGAGACGGTCAAGTTTGTAAGATGAGAGTAGATGGAATCAGAACCTTAACATGAGTAGTTTATAAAAATAAGGTGGAATTCTCCAATCATCTGAACATGGTCAATCATGTTGGGAGTCAAAGAGTTTCCCGACCGAGAAGAAAGTGAAAACAGATATGGAAACGCTAAATAATGGTATCATTACGTGTTAATCCATTCAGAGGCGGATCCAGGAAGTTTGATTAGGGGGGGGGGGGGGTAGGGGGGGGGGGGGCGCAAACAAAGTACATGCGGTCTGGGGTTTCGGGGGCGCCGTAAGCCCCCCGAGGAAAATTAGCATTTTTTTTTGTTTTATGAGAGCATTTGGGGTGGTTTCTGGAGACGTTTCTGGGACTATTGGATGCCTAGATTTCGTGTACTAATCAGGGACGAGTACAGGGTGCTTGGTTCCAGGTTGTGTGTGTGTGTGTGTGGGGGGGTGCATCGTAAGCCCCCTTTAGTAATTGAAGTAGTATGAATGTATATCATACTAAATGAAGAAAGTAGTGCATCCAGGGGAAGATCCAGGATTAAAGGGAGTGGACCAATGCGAACCCGGCAAGCACCTCGCGGCCGGGGGTCTGGGGTCTGCTGAAAGGGCCCAGAAGACAGTGCCTTTTTCATGTTCTGTAGTAGCTTTCCGGCCTCTCCTGAGTATAAATTTCACACAAACTCACTAAAACCACCTTTTTTAATCAAGCATTAAATCCAGACTAATTATTTTTAACACAATCAATACCAAATAATGCCAATGCCAAATTTATTATATCTCAAAGCATTTGGTGACAAAAATGCATCAGAACTAATATTATATTCCCAATAGATGTGCGCCATATCGCAATCAAGTATTTTGACATTTCTGTACTTTTTTAATCATCAGTAGATACAGGAGAAGTAGCACCAATTTAAGTCAAATCCCTGGGCCAAATTTGGAACTTGCACGGGAACGGTCAATCATGCTAAATGAGAGGGTTCAAGTGGAAGAAAAAGGCAGAACCAGAACCCTTGGACACCCCCTCCCCCCAGATCCACTCTTGTGGCCGACCATCGATGGGGATATAACGGGATATTTTATGCTTGAAACTGACTCCTTTGCTGTTGGATCAGTTGGGTTTAAGCCTGGAATTTCAGGTGAAAGGGGGGGTTCGACCCCCCGACCCCCCCCCCCCCCCCTATCTACGCCCATGATTTATTCTTATCAGCTCTTAGACATTATATTTATATTATCTATATTAAATCTAGGGCCTATTTTTTTTCTCTCTCTCTCTCTCTCTCTCTCTCTCTCTCTCTCTCTCTCTCTTTCTTTCTCTCTCTCCCTCCCTTTTTCTCATTTTAGGGGGGGGGCGCCCCCCCTGGATCCGCCTATGCCATTTAATATTAAACCAAATTAGCAATAAGCAAATCATGGGTCTGTTGGTACAATGTCAAAGCTACCGTTACAATATGACCACAACATATATGTACCAAATAACATGCCCTATTCAAGGGGTTTTAAATCGTTAAGTGCAAACTTTTTCAAAGCTCTTCCTTTGAGGCCAGTGGCCCTTGTTCTAACTCGTTTACACTGTTTTTCGCTGATATTTTTGCGATGCTAAATGGTACCGTTCTATAACTTGGCATACTTCACCTGGGAGTCAAGCGGCAATTTTCTACCCAATTTCAGACTTTTGTTCAGAAAATTGAGAAAGTTAGCGATCTACCCCAATGTTAAATTTAGCTCCGTCATTAAATTTCTGGGTCCGCACACAATTTTGTGTATTTACTCGGTTTTGTAGCTGTGCAATCTTTCGAAATCAACATGTTTGTCTAGAATACACCCCATCATGTCTTCTTGTCCAAAATTACAATTATACTTCAAATCCCGATTAAAGCGAACAAGACCAATTCTCTTATATGCTCAGATTATCGAGATCCCGGTTTGAGCTGACATTTAACATTGGGTTAGATTGCCAATTGCTTCAAATTTTGTGATAGAAGTCTGAAATTTGGTAGCAAATTACCGTTTGGCTCCCAGGTGAAGTATGCCAAGTTATGGAACGATAACATTTATAACAACAATATTGCCAAAAAACAGTGTAAACGAGTTAGAAAAATCAGAGTATACATTGGTTCAGCATGTGCGAATTCCATTCTTTTTGTCAGCTTTCGTGGTTATGTTTTCAATTGACCACGAGAGTGTGTGCAACATTTAATGTATTTGTCTGCTGCGTTTGCTGCCAGACGATCAGACATGTGCTTATTCCAAATTTTTGATGTCCTGGCAATAGTATAGGTGATTCAGATCCATGATAAGCATGTTTATGTATACGACCACTACATTAAAATCTTTCCAAACTTAATTCTCCAGTGGAAGGAGTAGCCGGTTAGTAACCGGTTACACACTGCCGAGTAATCGGTTACGAAAATCTCTACTCGTATTAGCCCTAAACTTCATTTGGCCTTGATGTATCTTTGCCGAATTTTCACCGCTGGTCAGAAATGTGTGGAAAATCGAAATATCAGAAACGGTGCATCGTAGAGCGAAGGATACGTCATTTTCTGCCCTAGACTCCTGGCCCTAGACAAACATATCTGAAAGGTAATAGGAATGCGAATACGACCTTGACCTGAATTTTTTTTGCTGAGTCGGCATTTTTCATTTTCGTCGATATCTCAGAAATGGTACATCGTAGACGGAATTTATTTTCAGACTCGTGACCCTAGACAAACATATAAAAACATTTTGTTTTTTTCATGCATCATCCTGAAATGCCTCCGAGGCCTTCATGCCTTGACGTCTAGTTGATATAGACCTACAGAAATGTAGATTTAGTATACCATCATCTAGTGAAGTAGGGTATCATTGTATGCCAAAATTTCTTTATTATCATGATTAACAAGTAGGTCTACAGTCTGGAGCTGATGAACTGAATTGAAAATACTACCAGCATATACAAATCATTAAGTTAATATTCATTTGTGATTTATCATAAGATCATGGAGTCTGATGACCTCAAGACTGACAATCCGGGAAAAAATGAGGTAGAGATGCTCACCACCAGGCAGCTCGTACAACATCTTAAGGAGCGAAATTTGAAAAGTACTGGCACCAAAAATGCTCTTGTCAACCGCTTGTATGACAACTGGTTGCCCACGTGAGTATATTGTATCACACAAATATATGATCTGAATATGAATAACGATACATATAGATAGATGTAACAAATAAACAGTTATATTTACATGCAACTAGTATTGTATTGCAAAATTTTGGTCACGTTATGACAATTTCTTTATGTACATTCATATTAAATATTTGGAGTTTGTACTGAGTATTTGTCGGTGTACTCAAATACTACTCATATTGGTTCCGTATGTTATTCACATGATTAGAGACTACATGGACTATAGTCTGTTATGTTATGTAAATAACTTGAGTTAGATTAATAAAAAATTAAATAATATGAAATATGCTACTGTTGATAGTATATGTATGATTATCTTTCAGAGTCACTGGCAAAAATCCAGAGTTCCACAAGTCTAAGCCTCAGTACTGTTGTGTGCCACTATGTAACACAAACTCTGAAGTTGCAAGAAAGGAAGGTGTGACAATGCATAGGTATGTTATTTTCTTCAAATAATAAATCTGTTAATCAAGGTATTTTCAGGTTATCGACCTTATGATCTGATAACCTATTTGCGTCATGTATGAAATAAAATTTTGCAGCCCTTGAATATCAGGTCATTGTGTTTAAAGATGGAGTTGAAAGGCTCGAAAGGACCGAAAAGGCATAAATTTCAGTTTTCAGTTGCTTTCTCAAAAACATTCTGATCAGTTTTTAGATTTTTTTTTAAAACATGCTAATTAGGGTCATTGACAAATTGTGTATGGAGGATGGATTGCCTTGATTCGATCAATAGGCCCAAAATATATGCTCAAATGGTCCAAATAGGCCCAAAATTCAGTTTTTAGCTGTTCTATCGAAAACTGCCATACAACTTTTGAGTTTTTTGTATCAAACCATGCTGATTGGGGTCCTCGACATTGTTTGTAATGATGGAGTGCATTGATTCGCTTGATAGACCCAAACTTATGGCGCAAATAATATTAAATGGGCCAGAAGGGCTTAAAATGTAGTTTTTGGTTGTTATGAATGTTATAGGATAGTCTCAACACCAAAATGCCTCCAAGGCATCTTTAGGCCTTGACATCTAGTAGTATGTAATGTTGATATTTTGAATGTTAACTGTATCAACTCGTGATATGGTAAAATGTTTCGAGAGTATGTTTCTCTTATTCTTACCCAACAAATAATTTCTCTGCAGGATACCATCTGGTCAGGAGAAAAAAGCACCTAGACAGCAATGGTTACGCCGACTCAGGAACGTACGTGCCAATCTGGTACTCAGTGACAATACACGTGTGTGCAAACGACACTTCAACGCTGAATGCTTCGACGAGAATGGGCGACTCAAAGCAGACAGTGTACCTACAGTTTTTCCATCGAAATCAATGCCAAAGCAGCCACCAAAGAGACGGGAGCTTGTGAGGTCCAGAGCTAACATACCTCCTGAAGAACCAGAGCAGAAACGGCCCCGAGCAGTCCAATCACCATTATCCACGGAATCGTCACAACAGTCGCTTATGAGATCCAACGCCAACATACTTCCTGGGGAAACAGAGCAGAAGCGACCCCAAGTAATCAAATCACCCTTATCAATGGAACCGGCACAACTGGATATCATTGATGACCATAACACTGACAGCCTTACAGCCAGTCACTCACTCACATCAAGTGTCGCTGTTCAAACGCCCACTCTCCCATGCAACTGCAGCTGCCACAATGTTCAAACAAGATCCGTTGCTGTTGGGTCAACTGCAAATCTTCCAGATGTTAATATTCTTTTTGATTTACGTTTCAATGTTTCAAGAACCCGTTTTTTCACAGGATTCAGTAACTTCGCCACATTTATGTTGATGTTGACAACACTTGTTCGACATGGCTCTGATCGTCTCGGGCACAGCTCGCTAAACTACTGGGGTGATCGCAGTCTATCACAGAAAAAGTATCATGCAGACAAATCAAAACCTGGACAAAAGAGAGCACTCGACATGGCAACAGAATTTCTTTTGACCATGATCTGGTATCGCTTGGGTTTAGTTCAAGAACATCTGGCATTCATGTTCAAAGTATCAGTTCCAACCATTTCTCGAACACTTGTCACATGGACTCAGTTCATCTATGAACATTCAGTATCTTTGGTGTATTTACCCACAAGAGAGGAAATTTTAATGAATATGCCAATGCATTTCATTAACCACTGCAATACTTATCGAGTTGATGATTGTACTGAATTCTTTCTGGAGAAGCCGTCCGGTTTGGAGGCTCAGTGTGTAACATGGTCAGAATATATACACCACAATACCATCAAGTGTTTGGTAGCTGTCAGCCCTGATGGTCAGGTGATCTATATTAGCTCCGCTTGGGGTGGTAGGGCATCTGATAGACATATTGTAGACAAGGAATATGCTTTTGCAGGCACACCAGAAGGGATGGCCATAATGGCAGATAAAGGATTTGAGGTAGAGGACCTTGATCCTGATGGTGTGGATGTGATGTTGCCTCCAAAGGTATCTACTAAGTCTCAGATGTCTGACTTTGAATTTTTTTCCACTGTTGATGTTGCTGAACCCAGGATTGTGGTTGAAATGAAGATGGAGCAAGCTAAGAATTCTAAAATTTTGCAGCACCTTTTCCCTATCTCTAGAATTGCAACAGCTGAACAGGTGATTCACAATTGCTTTGCATTCACTAATTTGCTTCCTCCACTTTTTGTCACTGGCTCTGGTTCAGATTCAAAGCCAGCTCTGCCCATATACATGTGATTTAAATGTATACATTCATTGCACTACGTATTGGGAATCAGGTATTATCTTCCCATTGTCATTTTCTTGTGTCATTGCTCAAATTTCTAATTATCCAAAGTACTGAAATAGATTCTGCAGCTCCCGAATTCTACTCATCAATGAGACTATTAATTGAGTTTGTGTTATCACATTTTGAGATTTATTGAGAACATAATACCGATTTGCACAACAAAGGTGTTCCCGATGTGATGTATGCATTTGGTAAATCAATTTTTATTGCATTAATGCGACTTCAATGGCAAATTGAGCAATGTCAAGGTCATAGGTGTAAAACAATGGGCGATAACTAGGAGTTTCCAATATTGTTTTGATAAAACAAAAAAAAAGTTTGGCCTCTTGTTGAAGGTGTCAACCGAGGTGCAATCATATTTATTGCCATTTACATGGCTTCTGTATCTATCAATGTTTTCATATACATCACTTTGCAATTACTGTTGCACCTGATTGCTTTTTGAATCATTTGTTTTTCAATTGTTGCCATGTATTTATTGACCAATATGTTAAATCTGTATTCCTTGTAATTAAATAGCTCAATGTATGAAATGACTTTACAATCATATCAATAGTAGAACAAGAATACACATACAAGGATGTAATGCTGTATTTATTTATTTTGTTGTTGACATTTTTGAAACCTCTGACAAGGTTTATGAAACTCCACAAATCCGTTTTCTCCCATGACGTTGCTAATAATATGTTAATAAATGTGTGTACATCGAAATGAAAATAGTTTCATTATTCTACATGTCAATCGTTTAGTAAACACTGAAGTCCATTTCAACATAAACTATATGTGAAGGCTTGAAAATGCCTTGGAGGCACTTCAGTGTGAAAACATGATTTTTGGCCGTTACTTTGTTTATGAGGGTTGAATCAATTCAAAAATTGATTAAAAAAATGAAAAATGTATTTTATTCAGAATCAATAGTGCTATTCCCTGCTGACATAAGAAAGTGTATGCAGAGGTTCACAAATGCTGAAGATTTTGCGAAGATACATCGAGACAAATTAATTTATCAGACGGAGGTCAAAAGGGCGGAGAAAAAAAATATGCTTAATCATAAATGTCTTAAATATTGGTTGGTCTTATCGATTTCAAAGATGTTATGTTACCATTTGGCATAAAACCATATTATCACTCAAACTTTTTGAACCAAAAATTGAAAAAGTTGTCAAATGTACTTCAATGTTAAAAATCACATAAAACATGAAATTCGTGAGTATTAACATATTTTGGAATATGTTTCAATCTACAGAATACTTCACAAGGATATTTCATTAGAATACATCCATATGCATCATCAAACTCAAAAACGTTTTCCTAGACCCTTCATAAACTAGACGTCAAGGCCTAAAGATGCCTTGGAGGCATTTCGTTGTTAGGACTAATTCGTAATATTTAAAACATGTTAGCCATGGGCTCTATGACACATCGTTTCCTAGATATGGATGAAAAAGAAAAATGTCGACTCAGCAAAAAAACATTTCAGGTCAAGGTCAAAGTTCATCTGTAATACCCCTTAGACATGTTTGTCTAGAGCCACGAGTCCGAAAACAACGTCCGTTTCGCTCTACAATGCACCGTTTCCGAGATATCAACGAAAACGAAAAATGCCGACTCGGCAAAAAAATTTAAGGTCAAGGTCAAAGTTCATCCATAATACCCCTTAGACATGTTTGTCTAGGGCGACGAGTCCGAAAATAACGTCCGTTTCGCTCTACGACGCACCGTTTCCGAGATATCAACGAAAACGAAAAATGCCGACTCGGCAAAAAAATTTAAGGTCAAGGTCAAAGTTCATCCATAATACCCCTTAGACACATTTGTCTAGGGCGGCGAGTCCGAAAATAACGTCCGTTTCGCTCTTAGAGATATATCGATGTTTGTCTAGGGCGACGATGCCGACTCGGCAAAAAAATTTCGGGTCAAGGTCAAAGTTCATCAATAATACCCCTTAGACATGTTTGTCTAGGGCTACGAGTCCGGAAATAACGTCCGTTTCGCTCTACGACGCACCGTTTCTGAGATATCGACGAAAACGAAAAATGCCGACTCGGCAAAAAAATTTAAGGGCAAGGTCAAACAAAGTTCATCCATAATACCCCTTAGACATGTTCGTCTAGGGTGACTAGTCCGAAAATAATGTCCGTTTCGCTCTACGACGCACCGTTTCCGAGATATCGACGAAAACGGAAAATGCCGACTCGGCAAAAAATTTTGGGTCAAGGTCAAAGTTCATCCATAATACCCCTTAGACATGTTTGTCTAGGGCGACAATCCGAAAGTAACGTCCGTTTCGCTCTACGTCGCACCGTTTCCGAGATATCGACGAAATCGAAAAATGCCGACCAAAAAAATTTAAGGTCAAGGTCAAAGTTCATCCATAATACCCCTTAGACGTGTTTGTCTAGGGCGACGAGTCCGAAAATAACGTCCGTTTCGCTCTACGACGCACCGTTTCCGAGATATCGACAAAAACGAAAAATGCCGATTCGGCAAAAAATTTCGGGTCAAGGTCAAAGTTCATCCATAATACCCCTTAGACACATTTGTCTAGGGCGGCGAGTCCGAAAATAACGTCCGTTTCGCTCTTAGACGCACCGTTTCCGAGATATCGACGAAAAAGAAAAATGCCGACTCGGCAATAAAATTTCGGGTCAAGGTCAAAGTTCATCAATAATACCCAGGTCAAGGTCAAAGTTCATCCATAATACCCCTTAGACACATTTGTCTAGGGCGGCGAGTCCGAAAATAACGTCCGTTTCGCTCTTAGACGCACCGTTTCCGAGATATCGACGAAAACGAAAAATGCCGACTCGGCAAAAAAATTTCGGGTCAAGGTCAAAGTTCATCAATAATACCCCTTAGAGATGTTTGTTTAGGGCGACGAGTCCGGAAATAACGTCCGTTTCGCTCTACGACGCACCGTTTCTGAGATATCGACGAAAACGAAAAATGCCGACTCGGCAGAAAAATTTCGGGTCAAGGTCAAAGCTCATCAATAATACCCATTAGACATGTTTGTCTAGGGCGACGAGTCCGAAAATAACGTCCGTTTCGCTCTACGACGCACCGTTTCCGAGATATCGACGAAAACGAAAAATGCCGACTCAGCAAAAAATTTCGGGTCAAGGTCAAAGTTCATCCATAATACCCCTTAGACACATTTGTCTAGGGCGGCGAGTCCGAAAATAACGTCCGTTTCGCTCTTAGATGCACCGTTTCCGAGATATCGACGAAAACGAAAAATGCCGACTCGGCAATAAAATTTCGGGTCAAGGTCAAAGTTCATCAATAATACCCATTAGACATGTTTGTCTAGGGCAACGAGTCCGAAAATAACGTCCGTTTCGCTCTACGACGCACCGTTTCCGAGATATCGACGAAAACGAAAAATGCTGAATCGCAAAAAAATTCCGGGTCAAGGTCAAAGTTCATCCATAATACCCCTTAGACATGTTTGTCTAGGGCGACGAGTCCGAAAATAACGTCCGTTTTGCTCTACGACGCACCGTTTCCGAGATATGCAGGATGCCTCCAGGATGACTCAGCAAAAAATTATTTCGACCACTAGGTCAAAGGTCGTTTGAGGTATCGATCCCAAAATCAATATGGTTTTTTCCTGGTGATATATAAACCTCCGTGCAAAATTCTGCAACTATTGCCTGTATATTTTTCGAGTTATCGTCCGGAAACCAAGTTTCAAGATCAGCCTCGATTTCATCCTCACGGACCTCACGGACCTCGGAGCCGGATCAAAAAAAAAATTCCCCTTAGAGATGTTTGTCTAGGGCGACGAGTCCGAAAATAACGTCCGTTTCGCTCTACGACGCACGGTTTCCGAGATATGCAGGAAGCCTCAAGGATGAACCAGCAAAAAATTATTTTGACCTCTAGGTCAAAGGTCGTTTGACGGATCGATCCCAAAATCAATAGGGTTCTTCCCTGGTGGCATATGAACCTCCATGCAGAGTTCTGCAACTATTGCACAAATATTTTTCCAGTTATCGTCCGGAAACCAAGTCTCAAAATTAGCCTTGATTTCATCCTCACGGACCTCACGGACCTCGGATCCGGCTCTAAAAGAACAGGGTTCTTCCACATACCATTTCTGACTTGCGGTGAAAATTTGATGAGGATCCGTCAAGGCAATCTAAAGTTATCGTCCGGAAACCAAAAGTGGCGGAAGAAGAAAAAAAAAAAAAAAATGAAATGCTGAAATGCCTTAATCACTAGATAACATTTGGGACCATCATTTGACATTGGAGTAGATTGCCAGCCATTTTAGTTTTCAACATAGAATTGAGAAATTTTGTGACAAAATACAAAACATAGGCCATAATCTACATGTACATGTACATCACAAATTATTAAACAATTTACTATCATGAATCTGACAATGTCATTATCAATGTACTGCACACGAAAACTTTACCAACTGGAAACTAATCGGCAATCTTGAATAAACATACTATATATTTTCAATTGGTGAGAATGCACTTCCTATCTTTCACACCGCAGCAACTATTTTCATTAACATCAAAAATGTATTATGAAATTGCAATTTAATTCAATTACATTCAGTATTCCTTCAAGACATAAACATGTATTCCTCTCTTCACAAATATTATGACACCTGGGATCAATATTGACCTCGTCTTATGACATTTCAACAATTTGTTCATTTACATGTATACCAGCTAAGTATCACATAAGGACACAGTTTTGGGTTCAAATACAACACTGATTTTTGGTTTACCTGATAACATTTTCCATTATGATTAACTACATATAGCCATATACACTTACATCCATAAATATGCCAGGATATATATTTACCGCTTCAATAATGTGGCGTTCTATGTCCTGAATAGCCAATATGAAATTGAACTTTACAACATAAGTACCATCAATAACTATCACTAAATCACAGGGCCATCATAGCACATGTGATACCTCTTTGGCAAACTTCATGTGTACATGTATAGAGGCATGTTCCTCTGAAGTCGGCCTGTAAACATCTCGGCCACACGATACTTTCTGTAGAACTCGGTCAGGTCTGTGACCATCCTCTTGTACATGTTGTCATTGAAAGCGATCCGTTCTACGGAGATCCCCCTGATTGAATAAAAATCATGTAGGTGATATTAGAGAAAGAAGCCTACATACCCATGATACCTTGGACGCAAATAAATTACTTGTTTGGTAAAGATAAATGACAGCAAATAGAAATTATCAATCATGAATCAGGAAAATTTGAGAAAAAAATTAACATAATGAGTATTTCAGCAATTATTAAGAGTATGATTCCTGTAAATCATACCACAATGAAGCAACAATGTATGAATATTTATATTGAAGCAATAAATAGCAAATATTTTGCATTTGGATACCTTTGGGTGTAGACTACAAAGTCTGCCCATCTGAGACCAGTGACTCCCATCTGTCCTTGGACCTGGTACCAATAACGGTGTCCCTCCTTTAGTTTGAGGCAGTTGTCATCTGTCAGGGAGCAGTGAAAGGAAGGGTCTGACTTGGGGATATCTGTGGGAATCATCTTACAGGATATGAAGAAATATTTCAATATAGCTTTCAATGTATATCTGATAGACATTGTATTATAATCCAATTTAGTTACAAATGTAATTGATTTTCGCCGGATATAGACATGGCGTGTATATTTAACCTAAAAATGCACAGTTACAGTGCATCAAAATAAACTTTTTGTACATTTCAATACCTAGATGTAACTCAGCTTGTAACATAAGTTTGAACTGGCACAGTACATATTCAGGATATTCCATATAATTTTTTAAAAATTAATAATGAACTAGACGTCAAGGCCTAAAGACGACGGACGACGGACAGACGACGGACGCATCGCCATGGCAATAGGTTATCGGACCATAGGTTCGGTAACCTAAAAATTAGCTCAAGGGCTAAGCTAGGTTACTGGACAATATATAATAGCTATTCTGTCCCGTGGCCTTGAAAATAAGGTCACAGTCATATTTAAAGTCGTGATAGTATTCGTCATATATGATTTCCTATATGTTCACAATTGAATGCTAAGCTGTAAATTCAGTAATAAGATATTTTTTGTGCAAAATTTCAGAAATATATGATTGTAAACTTTAAAGACAGGAATGTGGACGGACGACGGACGCAACGCCATGCCAATATGTTATCGGACCATAGGTCCGGTAACAAATTATTCCCCAGGCAAGAAAGAAATGTTTGCCCCAGGCTCTATGCCACACCTTTCACATTATTTCAACAAAAATAAAAAATTTGGAAAAAAAAATTGGTCGAGGTCAAATTTCATCCATAATACTTCTTGGAAATGTTTGTCTATTGTAGTGAGTCCGTAAAAAATGTATATTTAGCTGTAAAATCCAACATTTTTGAGATATCGAGGAAAACAAGAAAATACTGACTTGCCTGAAATAATTGAGGTTAAGATCAAGGTTCATCCCCAAAACCCCTTTAGTCATCCCTAATACCCCTTCAAATAGACATGTTCGGAAATAATGTGCGCTTCGCTCTAACATGCATCATGTCTAAGATATCGATGAAAACGAAGAATGCAGAATCGGCAAAAAAACTTCAGGTCAAGGTCCCAGTTCAACTCAAAGAGCCCTTAGGCATGTTTGTCTGGGGATATGAGTCCGAAATAACGCCCATTTTGCTCTAGGATGCACCGTTTTCGAGATATGCATGAAAGTCTCAAGAATGAATCAACAAAAATTATTTAAAGCTCTAGGTCAAAGGTATTTCGAAGGATCGATCTGCAGCCATTGCATGAATACTTTTGCAATTTCCGTCCGGAAACTAACCTAAACAAGTCCCAAATAAAACTTGTCTACAAACCATGCAACAACTTGTAGCAAAAACATGAACGGAACCAACAAATGATTTATCACTGCTTGATCACTAGAAAACTTCAAAAAATTAGCCCAAGGGCTAAGAAAGGTTACCGGACAATATACATTTTAGATATTAGCCTTTTGTCCAGTGACCTTGAAGTCACTGATAAATTCAAGGCCATGAAATTTTCAACAAATATATCACTTCTAGTATGTCCACAATAAATTCCTCAGCTGTAAAGTCGATAATAAATGAGACATTAGCCATTCTGTGATGTGACCTTGAAAATAAGGTCAAAGTTCAAGTTCAAGGTCATGAAAATATTCAGTATATATATCATTCCTCTATATTCGCAATTGATTCCTATGCTGTAAATGTAAGTATCAATCTATTACCACCGATACAATCAGATTTTGATGATGCCAATAAGAAACGTAAAATACTACATTTTGCAATAGAAACAAACAAAGCCCGACCAAATAGTCTATCCAAAGACACACTGCCGTCTTCAGGGGCAGACAATGTGTTAAATGTAGTTGTTTCTACTGTACACCAGATGGAATTAGTATACAACTGCCCAACAACCTATGAAAATATTTTAGAAATCCGAATCTAACCCCATGGAACAGATACATGACAAGTACAAAAGTACCCAACCACAAGCCCGAAGGCTACTGAGTTGATGGTATCCTCGGGGACAAATTTAACGTCCGCCAGCAGTGACACCGACTCAGTGGTATAAATGTAAGTATCAATCTATTACCACCAATACAATCAAATTTTGATGATGCCAATAAGAAACGTAAAATACAACGTTTTGCAATAGAAACAAAGCCCGACCAAATAGTTTATCCAAAGACACACTGGCGTCATCAGGGGCAGATGTAAAGATGATAATAAGCGACATATTAGCCATTTTGTTCTCTGACTTTGAAAATGAGATCAAAGGTCAAATTCTAGATCACCAAAATATTCAGTATACATCATTTCCTATATGTTCACTATGGACCCCTAAGCTGTAAATTTGATAATAAGCGAGATATAAACCATTTTGCATTCTGACCTTGAAAATAAAATGACTAACCTTGAAATTTAGGTCAAGGGTCAAATTCAAGGTCACTAGAATATTCAGCATATATCATTTCCTATATGTTCACAATTGATTCCTAAGCTGCAAAGTCGCTAATAAGCAAGATATTGGCCATTTTGTCCTGTGACCTTGAAAATGAGGTCAAAGGTCAAATTAAAGGTCACGAGAATATTCAGCGTATATCATTCACGACAATGTATATGTTCACAATTGATTCCTAAGCCGTAAAGTCGATAATAAGCGAGATATTAGCAATTTTATCCTGTGACCTTGAAAATGAGGTCAAAGCTCAAATTCAAGGTCACGACAATATTCAGCATATATCATTTCCTATATGTCCACAATTGATTCCTAGTCTCTAATCTCAATATTAAGTGAGATATTAGGCTTAATGTGTCCCATTATAAAGCATAGGAGAATTTAACATGGGAAAGTCCCATTTGGGCCGGGTTTGGGCCCAAAATGGCCCACTTCGAGCGATTCAAGGGCAACGAAATTTATACATGTCACAGAGGTACATATGAGGAGTGTTATGCATGAATAAGAAAAAAAGTTACTGAACAGATTTTGAGAAAACGACAGCCAAAATCCAAAATTGGCCATTTTTCGACGAAAACGGCCGCCATTTTGAAATAATTGCGAAAATAAAAAAACTAAAAAATACCTCCCTCTCGAAATATTTTTAGGCATTTTTGTCGTAAACTTTAAAGATAAAATTAGCCCAAGGGCTAAGAAAGGTTACCGGACAATATGTATTTCAGATATTAGACTTATGTCCCATGACCTTGCAAATAAGGTCAATGGTCAATTCAAGGTCACAAGAATATTCATCATATATCATTTCTAGTATGTCAACAATTGTTTCCTAAGCTGTAAATTCAACAATAAGGGAGATATTAGCCATTTTGTGCTCTGACCTTGAAAATAAGGTCAAGGTCAAATTCAAGGTCATCAAAATATTCAGTGTATATCATTTTCTATATGTCCACAATTGGTTCCCAAGCTATAAAGTCAATAGAGAAGCAAGATATTAGCCATTTCGTCCTTTTGACTTTGAAAATGAGGTCAAACGTCGAATTCAAGGTCATGGAAAAATCAATTTCTATATGTTCACAATTGATTCCTAGTCTCTAATCCCAATATTAAGTAAGATATTAAGCATAAAGTGTCCCATTATAAAACACAGGAGAATTTAACATGGGAAAGTCCTATTTGGGCCGAGTCTAGGCCATAAAGGCCCACATTGAGCGATTCGAGGGCAACGAAACTTATACAAATCACAGGGGTATATATGAGGAGTGTTATGCATCAAAAAGAAAAAAAGTTACTGAACAGATTTTGAGAAAATGTCCATCAAAGTCCAAAATTTTTCGTCAAAAATGCCTGCCATTTTGAAAGAATAGCAAAAATCAAAAACTAAAAAATACCTCTGCGTTGAAATAATTTTAGCATTTTTATGCAAAATTTCAGAAATATTCGCCCGTGAACAAAAAAGAAAGATATGTGAACGGCATACGACAAACGACGGACACGCCATGCCACTAGTTTATCGAACCAAAGGTTCGGTAACCTAAAAATGATCAAAGAACTCAAATGAAATTGATTTAATAATTTATTTTTATCAACTAATCAATCAACATGGTAATGAAGGAGGAAACAAGTTATTTGAGTGAAATAACCAATCATCAGTACATTGTATAATAAATGATTCAACACCTAAAAGAAAGTGATTCCAGTACAAAAGAAGTGTGTTAATGTAGGAGCGGATGTGCACACTTTGAAATGGCATCATACAGAGATACAGACAGCTATAAACTTTCTGTGCAGAGAATATTCTACAAGTGGATGAATAAAGTATATGGTACATGTTTGTCATAATCCTATATATTGAACCGTAAAAATGCACATATATAGTAATGCAAGCAGAGTATAGTAGAGTTTGCATATTCTAACCAAGGAAACCCACAGGTGTAAAGATGATGTTAAACTTCAGTTTACCATGTGTGCTAATACAGTCATATAACACAGTACTGGTGAAAATGGACATCTTTCATGCATGTGTAAATTGCCATGCCTGCCAGATAATCAGTAAATGGTACAACAAGAATGATAGTTGGTGAAAAATTCTGCAGCAAGTCTATGTGCACATCACAATTGTGTGTGATATTAACTCAATGTCAGGTGTCAGGTTAACTCAATGTCAGGTGTCAGGTTATTAACTCAAATCTGGGTGTCAGGTTTCAGCATCATTAATTAGTATTTCAGTTTGGTACATTTTACAAAAATGTCATTGAGACACATTCATAGCATGGCCATGCACTGTGGAGATGATGACATGAATATTGTGGACGCAAACGTTTATAGCCTGGCCACAGGAGATATAATGATGTTGTGAACGCAAACGTTTATAGCCTGGCCACAGGAGATATAATGATGTTGTGAACGCAAGCGTTTATAGCCTGGCCACTGAAATGATGAATGATATTGTACATGAAACCATTTAGCCTGGCCAGTCACGAGGTGAAATTATCATTAGTTCACGGTGATGAAATATAACACCCAGACGCATGAGGTCATACAATTCATATTGATATATTATTGTACATGTACATTGTAGACAGCAGTGTTCAAAATATTATTGTACATGTTCAATATACATGTAGCAGTGAACTTTACATTCACATTCAATATATCATTAATGACAATAATTTGCAATATTGAAATGTGTTTGAAAGATTGTTTGAACTATACATATATTTGATGGGTATATATTTGATCCTGTTTCTTTACCAACTTTTGTGCTCCATTTGTCAATATAACTACCATACAACTGCATGTACTACCAGCAAATTTACCATTTTATGTCAGTAACATTATCTCACACATCTATATAATTTAAACCGAGCAGCATTATTTGATGCTAAAAATAATGAGAAATATGCATGTATGTTAAATAGTACACACTCCAGAAGTGTCAACAATATACATCTATATGTGACAACAAAACATAAATAATATCACTGATTTGATATATTTACAATACTGAGTGATTGTTCTTCAACACAAATGATTCAAACAAAATTAATATAATTATCACATACGAGCCAATAAAGATTCAAATAAATCATAACAAGTAGCAATATCCAGTACTAAAATATGAGAAAAAAAATTGAATAAATAGTATACATGTTAAATAGTACATTATTATACCCCGAAACTATGACCCCCCGTTTGAATATTTATATGTCAGAAAATGTGAACAATATCAAGAATATGCACCCAGCAACAACATATGCGTATAAATACTGTAAGACAAGTGATTTTTTCAAACATTTATAATTGGAATGAAATCAAGACATATACTGCTGTACCTATGTCATACGGCAAAATATATCATATTATATTATAGTTATCAATAACCATTACTCCCACCCAGTGGCACCCACACCAGAGGGGTCATCCTACTATATTGCCTTCCCACCCCCACGTGTCCACCCATCATGGGTGGACACATTTGGTGCCACTTTGGAGGGGCCAGGCTGTACTGTATAACCCCCATTACCTGGATATGGCGCCTGAATTATACATCTATCATGAAGATATCTATATTTCATTGATATATGCAACTATTGCTTTGTGATCAGACCAAGGACATTCTAATGTGGTTGTCGATATCGAGTCCAAGTTTGTAAAAATTAAATCTAATGTTGAACCATGATCTGTTGTAGGTGAATTCATTTTGTTGCTACAATTGAAGGTATTGTTCATATATTGTTCTAGACCAGAATGAGACCTGTCACGATGATCATAATTGAAATCTCCCAAAATAACTAGATTGATTGTGGGGTCAACAATACGCAATAATTCTTTTGTCATTATACCTTTGA
This sequence comes from Terebella lapidaria, assembly GCA_949152475.1. NCBI lineage: Eukaryota > Metazoa > Annelida > Polychaeta > Terebellida > Terebellidae > Terebella > Terebella lapidaria. The sequence continues at coordinate 80,713,648 of OX424555.1, forward strand.
ACATCTCAAATGAAAATGCAGGTGATCTGTATAAAAACACTATTTGAATAGGATTCGACAAGTCCCCAGTTTTGATGAAAGTGAATTCTAATGACACAGAACTGAAGTGGCTGAAGATGAGAAAATGGTCAGAGTGCTTCTTTTGGACAAGAGAAAGCAAACCATGATGAGGTCGACATTTTGATGTGCCGTCTATTGCTTCATCATTTCTGAGAGGAATGAATTGATCAAAGCTATAGCTATCATCTGGATCATTTTGAGTTAACCTAGATTCTGCAAATGAAACTACATCAGCACACATAAAATTTGCATCTGCCATTATATCTTGAAAATGAGCATGAAGTGATCGTGCATTATGAAAGACAATCTTGAAGGTGTTTGTTTTCATCTGATACAAGGGTAAATAGCAAAGCTTGACAGCAGCATCTTGCCTTAGTCTTTCCAATTCTTTTGTAACAGCATCACACGTTGCTATTTTGTCTTCATTCAGTTCTAAGATGTGACGATTTGCAATATTCTGTGCTCGACTTAGTGCCACATAATGAATATGGTCTCTTCGAGTTGACCCCAAGTGAACAACAACCTTTGGCAATGTTTCTCCTTGAGCTTTGTGAACTGTTTTGGCTGCTGCAGACCTTAGAGGAAACTGTATTCGGACAGCATGTACATTTCTGCGCACAGTAAACTTTCGCTTAATGTCAAAAATTGGTGTCCATTCTGGTGAAATTTGGGGAGAATATAATGCTCGATATTTTCTTTTCTGATCTTGACCAATTTTCTCATTATCAAAGTGGACCCACAAAATACTTGGTCTTGTTGTGGTATTCATCTTATATTCAATATGTTTTAGGACACACCCAGAGCCATTTGTTAGGCCATCATCAACAGATATATTTGCAACAACCTCATATCTTAATCCGGGTGAGACTCTAAGAGGATTGTGTAAGCCTGCTGTCCTAGTTGGATCTGTAGTTATTGTCGGAATTATTTTTTCTTTGACATTATTTGCCAAATCACCTAAAATAGAATCCAAAGCAGGAATAGTCACTTTTTGGTTCAAACTTTTGTCAAAGAGAGAACTGTTGAATTTGTTCACCATTGCATTAGTTGTGAATAAATGAGGTAAGTCAAGGAATTTGGACTCGTCTTCTGGTTGACACTTTCTTTCTTTCAGTGTGTCAATATCATTCTGAGTATGTTTACCTTCTCGCAAACGATTCAGCAAGAGCGCAAAGTGCTGGTCACCTTTCTGTCTCAAGATCTCGTCAAGTTCAAAAGCTGAGAAATACTCCTTCCACAGATTTGTTGCAAGTGGACCATATCCAGAAATCAAGTCTCTGAATATCCAACCATCACCTACAGGCTGTAACTGACACAAGTCACCAATTAGTATCATGTGCACTCCACCGAAGACCTTGGTATTTCCTTTGATTTGCTGCAATCTTCATCAATGAAGACTACAGAAAGATTTCGATACTTTGTTCGAAGAGTGTTCATCTAAATTTACTAAATTTGTGAATGCATTTGGTTGCAGTAACTGGCCAGCTGTCATTTTTTTTTATCCCATTTTGCATCTACGAACAGCCAGTCCAATTTTATCTTTAACTTGTTTCAACTGATTCTTCTTCATTTTGTAAAATAAGTTGGGCACCGACATGGCTACTCTGCGATCTTCGGAACGGAGCTCCCATTTACAAATGTCACTGTAATGTACAGACCTTTCTCTTTCAGAATTATCTGGACGTTTGTGACCACAAAAAATGGTTGGGAAAGCTAAGTATTCAGAATTTTCATCTTGAAACATAGCAATTGGTGTCTGGTCCTTTCCTGGAGCGAATGTGTAAATTTTGTCATCATCAAATGTGTCTCCATCATCTAAGAGTGTGTCCATGTTACCCATTACTTGTTCTCGCTTATCTAATTCAATGAAGTTGTCATCGTCGTCGCTACAAGTGTTTTCTTGTGTTTCCTGTTCATTTTCTGATGCATAATCCGCAAGACACCAATCTTCTGATTGCCGGGGACGTTGGCTATATCTGGCAATGATATTCTTTGTTTCAACGTCTGTGGAGTTCTTGGCTAATTCTTCCAAATCTGTTTTACTTTTCAACATGAAAATTCGGTCTGCTTGTGGTGACGTATTTATGAATATTACTTCTCTGGTACATTTTGAAAGGGGCAACTGTAAGACTAGGTAAACAGCTTCTTGAGCACAAACCTCAACACTCATTAGAAACATATTCCCTATATGTCGAACACTTTGTTTTATGTCCATATTGCCTGCTCTGGCTTCTTTGCATGCTCGGTCCAATAAAGCACTCATTCCTTTCTGAGACTTATTGATGTAATTGACAATGTACATTGCACATGCATAAGGATCTAAAATAAATTGCAAATCATGATTAGCCTTCCAAGCTGATATCAACTGTTTGCAATAAGCATTTACCCTTATGTCACATGGGTCACGTTTCAAAAATATTTTGACATCTTTCATGGAACTACGAATAGCTTTTATATACTGAGGTTCTGTCATTCTGAGCTTTTGCAAAAAATTTCCAAACGACAATTTAATACCATCTTTGTTTTCAGCCAACATGGTTTCAATTCTTTGAAGTCTTTCAGCATTTGTGTCCGGGTCTGCATCAGTATCATTATCATCATCAGTATCTGTCGTAGGGTCCAAAGGCATCAATATCATAGTCCTTGGCATTGGTGGTATTGGATAACCAAACCGACATATCGCTTTACCATATTTCCTACATGTTTTCGAGTGCTTGTGCATTTGACCCTTGAATATTTGTTCAGAATTAGCAACGTCACTGGAACAGGATACATACTGGTCAATAAACTTTACTATTTCTGCATTGTCACTTTCGCCAAATACAGGTGCATTTTCTACCCATATAAGCATGTGAATGTGAGGGGAACCTCTCTGTTGGAATTCTACTCGATAAAAATAATCATTTATTTTTCCAATGGGAGTATGGTCACTTTTAAGGACAGAATTAATGAAAACTGAAACTCGATTGTTGAAATATCTAGCACACGTAATTGGGTCTGATTGTAAGTCTTGTTCGTTCTGTCCAATCCATTCCTTCAATATCATCATCAGTGTATTCTTTCTTGTCCACTAATTTTCCAATAATTTTTAGTAAATCTGGCCATTTTGTGTCAGCAGCAGAAAAAGATGCGAACCATGTTGGTAATCCAATTTGGCGTATCATTGCAAACACATCCTTCTTCCTTTTTTCAAGATATGCAGGCGAATTTCTTATGGATTTGAAAATATAGAAGCCCTCATCTAAATTTACTAAATTTGTGAATGCATTTGGTTGCAGTAACTGGCCAGCTGTCATTTTTTTTTATCCCATTTTGCATCTACGAACAGCCAGTCCAATTTTATCTTTAACTTGTTTCAACTGATTCTTCTTCATTTTGTAAAATAAGTTGGGCACCGACATGGCTACTCTGCGATCTTCGGAACGGAGCTCCCATTTACAAATGTCACTGTAATGTACAGACCTTTCTCTTTCAGAATTATCTGGACGTTTGTGACCACAAAAAATGGTTGGGAAAGCTAAGTATTCAGAATTTTCATCTTGAAACATAGCAATTGGTGTCTGGTCCTCTCCTGGAGCGAATGTGTAAATTTTGTCATCATCAAATGTGTCTCCATCATCTAAGAGTGTGTCCATGTTACCCATTACTTGTTCTCGCTCATCTAATTCACTGAAGTTGTCATCGTCGTCGCTACAAGTGTTTTCTTGTGTTTCCTGTTCATTTTCTTTCTGTAGAGGCATATCGATATCATCGTTTAAAATTTCTGCTGCTACACCAGTCAATTTCATTGTTTCGATATCACTGTCACTGGTTATTTTGTTGGTCCATTCATCGTCTACAGAAATGTTTTCATCTTTGTATAAAGGACTATTATCCAGAAGGTATTTCACAGCATTCAATACTTTTTGTGGCCGAATATTTTCTGTAAATACAGAGCTGGCAAACGATACTTTCTTTTTAAGTTGCACAGAAATGGTTTTACTTTCAGATAAGTTTCTCGGTAGAGTGCGAATGGTTGGTTCAATATCACACGGAACATTGACGACATTACCACGAATTGACAGCTGACCATCTCTCGGTAATTCTCGGATTTGCATAAAAGGAATACGCAATGCAACAAGTCTTTCTTCAAGGGGGCACAGTTCTAGTTCCTTTGGTTTTTCCGGAAACATCATTTTATTTGCCACTGACAACTTGGGAACTTTACCAGATTTTATAGATCCATAGCAGGTTTTGCATATCCATTCACCGGGAGTGTCCTGTTGATCACAAAAATTAAGAATACATTTCTCGACAAGATCCTTATCAGAAGGAGACAATAAAATTCTGAACGATTTTTGAACAGTTTCCCTGAAACAGGTTTGACGACAACAACAACATACATAAATTGGGCCTTCTGCTATTTTGATATGGAAATTTTTAATGCAGTCATCCAAGCTATTTCCGAATAATCTTTGTCGTTTCGACGCATTTTCGCTGTACACAAAATCAGAGGACATCCTTTTCTGTGATTTTCTCCTTCGGTCTTTATGTTGTTCGACTTTTTTGTTTGATTGATGTAGACGTTTTTGCTTTCTGGCAACACGCTCGCTTTCTTTGAAAAAATCACATTTCCTTTTTTGTTGCTTTTGTTGCTTTTCCTTGGTCCGTTCTGCATCTCTGTACTTTTCATCTGTTCTCATGGTGCGTTTTTGAGTAACTTCCCTTGTTCGTTCTGCATCTCTGTACTTTACATCTGTTCTCATAGTACGTTTATGAGTTCGTTCAGCATCTCTGTAATTTTCATCTGTTCTCATGGTGCGTTTTTGAGTAACTTCCCTTGTTCGTTCTGCATCTCTGTACTTTACATCTGTTCTCATAGTACGTTTATGAGTTCGTTCAGCATCTCTGTAATTTTCATCTGTTCTCATGGTGCGTTTTTGAGTAACTTCCCTATTTCGTTCTGCATCTCTGTACTTTACATCTGTCCTCATAGTACGTTTATGAGCTCGTTCAGCATCTCTGTAATTTTCATCTGTTCTCATGGTGCGTTTTTGAGTAACTTCCCTAGTTCGTTCTGCATCTCTGTACTTTGCATCTGTTCTCATCGTGCGTTTTTTAGTCATTTGCCTAGTTCGTTCTGCCTCTCTGAAGTTTGTATTTTGTCGATATGCTTTCATCATGTTCTTGAAGTAAATTCTTCTTTTTTCTCCTTTCGTTGGGCCTACTTTAGTTTTTTGTGTTTTTAAAAGTTTAGTTTTTCCTGCTTGATCTGCCATGTATGCTTGCATTGAAAGATTAGTGAAGATTCGTTGAGTGTCAATCTCTTCTGTATGAATTGCTACAGGCTGCATTTCAAAAGGGAACTTTCTAGCACTCTGAGAAGTCACATCCAGAAGGTGTGAACATAACTTTTCTATGCTCATGAATTTGAGCATTACTGCTTTGCCTGACTCGGACAGTCGTCCATTACAATCTCTTGCATGCGAATCAATTAACACATAATTTCTGCCAGATTTTGATATAGCCATACAACTACTACCTATCATCAAAAGAGCATAATTTGCTTGTGACATACCATCTGCCACAGCATTTCGCAGACTGAACCCAAACTCGTGAGGAAATTCTGGATTCCCACAAATACCACTTGTACGATCCAACAAGGTCACTTTGAAGTGCACATTCCACATATCAAACTCTGATGGCAATTCCTCGAAATTTAAATAGACATTGGAAAGTTTATTATGCAGGGCTAAATTCTCGATAACTTTCCTGTAAATCGAATCTCCCTTGTTGAGTATATCATTGATTTCACCACATTTCAACATACTTGAGCCAATGACCTTCAACTTGCACAAAGCAGCCAAAGAATTACATGTGCATTGTCTACCACGGCTAATTTCTGGAAAGTGAACATCACCTTGATGAAATGATCCAAGAACACTTTCTTCATGATATTTTACAACTTCAGGTTTGAGTTTCAAACTCTTGATTGTGTGAACAGGGACAAAATAAGTGGATTGTTGTCGAGATGTGTTAGTACATGTAGTACCAGATGTTGATGCCACAGTTTGAGGAGTATCCACGTTATCAAGCAAACTGATATTGGGAAGTTTTAAAGGCTTGGTGCATGATTCAGCACGATTCTCTGTGCGCTTTGGAAAATTTGGGCAGCACTTCGCTTCATTTTGACGTTTATCAAGTATGGCAGGTTGTTTTTCATTCTGATATTGTTTTGAGCATTCTGTGCATTGTGAGGTTGGATCGAGGTTGGTTCGAGCATTCGGAGCAAAATTTTGAGCATTCTGAGGTTGTTTTTTAACGAGGTCACCCTCCTCAATCTGAGGTTGTTTTTTTACGAGGTCACCCTCCTCAATCTGAGGTTGTTTTTTCACGAGGTCACCCTCCTCGAGTTTGTTGACGGGGTGACTGTCCCCGGGGGCTCCTCGAGCACCCACAGCATCGTCCTCGTCTCGATGTCCGGGTGACCACTCCTCCAGGCCCCTCACCTCATCAATCGCTCTCAAGTTCTGAAACAGAAGAGGCCATGCACAAAAAATGTCAAGGCAGAGTAAAATCATAAACAATACACATATTGTTGACTTTTATTGTCATTGTTCACCATAAAACTAACATGTCATGGTGCAAACCTTCGCCAACTTGGCAGCTCTCTTCAAAACACTAGACTTCTTCTTTCCCATACTGATTTGATGTCTGCAAAAAAGGAGACAAATAAATTAGACAACTGCAAAGAATTCTAATCAGGTAAAAGTAGTCAGGTACCAGATGTACAGCTATCATCTACAGGTAACAGAAGTAATTTTTATATTGAAGTAATTTGGTTATTCTCATAATTATTAAATTCATTACTGTATTTTTCTTAGTTTCATTGGTGACATTTCATAGAGGCTACACTAGGATGCATTTCATCAGATACATTATGACTTTCAGAATGTGAATCATAATGCTCCCAACATAGCTCGAAGTTTAAAAAAAATGTAATAAACACCTCATTCTCTGGGCATCAGTAATTTTTTAAAAGATTTTACATACAATGATAAAATAAAACACGAAAATCAGTCCACTGTAATAAGTGTGGTACCAGTGTACAATGTAGTTGGCGAACTTGGGAACCTGGGAATGCAGCAAATTTAGGACTGATGGGTTCAGAGCACTCAGTAGGAATTTTTGGAAAGGAGTAACACACCCCTTGATCTCAAGAAAAGGGGGTAAATTTTAATGGGTACATTTTTGCTGTACCCCTTGGCTTTGAAACAGAGGGGTAGGTTCTGAAATTAATGTAGAATTTTGTAATACAATAACAGGGAATAGAGCATTAGAGCACACACGTGTGGCTTCAGTACACCATGTCCATGTCACAGAATAGGCTACAGCCAGGTCACTGAAGTATTATCATGGTCGTCTTATTAAGTGATTTGACAAGTTTATTCCCAGAAGAAAATATACTACTGAACAAGTAAATGTGAAACAGATTTCGGGAGCTCGGCTGTTTTTCGTACAAAGTTACAAACACACCGACAATGCTGTCATTCATGATGTGTGCCAAGTTTGCCCCAAAAAGTATCGCGATTGAGGCGACATCTAGCATTCTGAACTTGTTTGATTGGCCAGTTCGCGCTGCATGTATGGTCTTGTGCTCCGCCTTTGATGACGTAGGCACAAAGCTTGTTTTCAGGGGCAAAAATAAAGTTTCATGGATATTTCTTTGGTATTTTCCCTGATACGAAGCGTACGCACTCACATATAAATATTTGCATGAAATGACATAACATGTGCGTAATTACGGATTCTCCTACGCTATGGAGTGCCCTGTGGATTGATGTTTTTTTTTATTGAATCATGGAAATAAGAATCGACATGATTCTGTGATTCACCTCGTCACTCTAAAATTTGTTTATATACTTGCAGAGTGTGATGTATACATGCAATATGTGTCATAAAAAAAGTCAATCAGTATGCTCGTTCTGAAGAACTCTACAAAATGGCAGCAACCACAACATGAAAGTTCACAAATTAACAACACAAACATTTTCATGTCAATTTTATTGATACAAAATCAATAAAACTTAGCCTCTCTCCATGAAATATACAAATACAGTACTCTAAATGAAGATTCTATAGCATATTTCACCCTCGGGAGTTAACACATGCACACAAAGAGGTGTTGATCAATGGTACGCTCTTGAGAACTCAGTGCTGGCATGTACAGCATAGTAATACATGGTAGTATCATAGTTAACTGAATGTCTATGGACTGGTAGGCGAACTTTGCGAAGTAGCAAAATCAGGATGGATTACTCGTAGTCGTAAGGTCGCAGCATTTTCTGTTAATATGCTACAGGCACAGGTCAGCAATCTATTACAGCGGCGGCATGCTACCACGATGGGTTGGTTTGTTTTTTTTCTTTACTTCGCCTAAATCATTCAGCACCTGGCGCCATGTTGTCTACGACACCTAACCGAACGTCTTCATGTTTTATTTATGGCTAGATCTACCACAGGTTAATTTATATTCAAATTTATTACACAACGTAGGCCTAACTGCAGAACAATTAAATGATACAATAAACAAAAAGGCTAGGATGTACAATTACGTGGGCAATTACGTGGGCAATTTTACTATTTAGTAATAGTGATGGGAGTTGGTTTGAATTTCGTAATCGATCATTGGTTCATAATCGGTTTGACAAACCGGAGCAAATGTAGGATGAAGTGCCACTCTGGGCGAATGTGGGTGTGACCAATCAGCGCCATGCTTTCTGTACCATGTGACCAGTTTTGAACCAATCACAGCCTATGACTCAGATTGCCCACGTTATTGTACATCCAACCCGACAAACCAACTGACTTTCGATTATTAATCGGTTTAACTGTGATATCATAATCAAGTGTTGCACAATCTTTACTGGCAGAATATATGTTATAAAGGGGAATTGATGTGGTTTCAAAGTAAATACTATAGTTTACAACTTCACATTTCACAAATTTGCAATTAAAAATTGGTATGTATTTTTGAAATACATATCCTTCATGGACTTTTCATGGATTACAAAGAACTTTTGCCACTTTTAGATAATCGATTATAGGATTCCATAATCGATCATCGAAATCGGTTTGGCAAACCAACTGACTTTCGAAAATAATCGATCATCGGCCCATCAGTAACCAGTAATTTCCGATACTTAGGATCCGGAATGACAGTTGGTTATGACAGAAAAGTGTTCTTTATTTCACACCAGATGTTCTTTTTATCTGTAATTATCATTTTGTGCCACTGATTAACTCATCAATCATGAATCATTGTCAATGGTTATCATACTCATAGAGAAATAGGATTGCCCACTGGCACTAAATTGTACATGTGCTCCGAAAAAAAACCTGGACACATTTTGACATCAAACTGAATGGTGGTTGTAAGTCTCGATTGCACGTTCATGCACATCCACGCGCTTGGGTGTGTGCGGATACTCGCTTGTTCACACGTGCGCGTTATGACAGCGGCGGCCGTTTTCCGGTGAGACCCACGCGAGTCCGCCGCCGACGGCCACGCGGGTGGCCTAGTCTATGATTTATTCATATCACAAACGATGTCAACCAAATAGCGTGTAGGCCTATCTGTTGTTTTGAACTGCTGTCCTGCCGTCAGTAATCAGATAATTGACAAATTCACGCGAATAAATTTTCTTGATTTCCATACCTCAAAAGCAATATGGCGTTTGATCGTAATTAATGCGCGCATGCGCAGTCATGCTACAGTAAAGTCGGAAATACCCGAATCTCTTTTTTTTTTTCAATTTCAAGCCTCCTTTGCAAACAAAAAACGTACATGACTCGATAATTCTTTGTCGTGTGTTATTCATAAACTGTCAAGACAATACCGACACATGACATTGGTCGACGCAGGACATTTGGACTCTTCGTTGCACTCGGTCTGACTCGGCTCGTTTCGGACCTGTCCGTATAGACTTTACCGTGAGTTCGCGCATAACAGATTTGGAACAAGCATCACAACAGCAGAACTTGAGGTTACGTGTGCGGCCACAGGGACAAAGGAGAGTAGAACCAGTACTCGAGGCTGAGTGAACACAAAAAAAAAATCAAGGATAAGTAGACACGAAACACATTTCTTGGTTAAACAACCAAACAAAATATTGTGGGTCTTGTTTCCATGTGATATAAAAATTCTAATTGTGAACCTGAACGTTATGACAACCTGTCGAATATTTTGATGTCCATGGGTAAATTGATTCTCACCTGCTCTTTTGTTGAGTTGCCCATTATTCTTGCCCAAATGTGTTTTGGTTGAACTTTCCACAAAGGACTATGGTGTGTGTTTTCACTCTCACAATATTTGCAAATCAACTTAAAGCCTATTGATTAGTTTGATAACAATATGAAACAATGAACTCGAATCGTATTGTAACTCGAACTCGTATTGTAATAACTCTCTACTTCCCTCTCACAGAGAACAATTCTCGTAGATGGTCTTACACTACCATAATACCTCCAATACTGGTGCAGGGCTTGTCCATGCGAAAATTGATTATTACTCGCATTTGTTTGTCGATTCGTCCATTATTCTTGCCAAAATGGGTTTTAGTTGCACTTTCCACAAATGACAAAGGTGTATGTTTTCTTTGTTCAATATTTGCTACTTAACTTTGTTGTAATCTGAGATTGTGACATGAAATATGGATAATGTCATCGCTGACTTAATTCGGTAGCAATAAGTCCACGCATGGACAAGTTCCTCACCAGTAGTACCATGGGGTCAAAATTACACTGACAGATATAGTACGGCTAGCGCCCCACAATAATGTTGACAAAATCAAATTTAGCCAATTTTGAGGATTTGGGCCTACTTTTCGACGTTTCCACAGATTCAATGCACCCCACCTCTGTACAAGTCATTAACATAGCTAAATGCCATACCTATGTGAAATTATAAGAAATGTTACTGAACAGTTTTTGAAAAAATGTCAAAAAAAGGTAAAGTTTAGTCATTTTGGGTCTTTTGGGCTTGAATTTTAGGCTTTAGAGCCAATCAAGGCAATTCACTATTATATATTTCATAACCAGTGTGAAATTACATCATCATGTGAAATTAGAAGGAAATTTACTAAAGAGATTCGGAGAGAATGTTCAAACAGTGAAATTTTGGCCTTTTTGCGCCCTTTGGCCCTATAACTCGGGTTTTTCAAGCGATTCAAGCCAATCCATTTTCATACACAGTATGAAGGACAGGATTAAGCATCCTTGTCCAAAACAAGAAAAAAAGTTACTGAATAGATTTTGAGAAAATGGCTGTCAAAGTTCAAAATTAGTTGTTTTTCGACAAAAACGGCTGCCATTTTGGAAAAAATAGCAATTCAAGGGCAACAAAACTTATACACATCACAGGGGTACATATGAGGAGTGTTATGCATAAATAACAGATTTTGAGAAAACAACCGTCAAAGTCCATAATTCGCCATTTTTCGACAAAAACGGCCGCTCTGACCTTGAAACCGAGGTCAGAGGTTAAATTCAAGGTCACGAGAATATTCAGCATATATCATTTCCTATATGTCCACAATTGATTCCTAGTCTCTAATCTCAATATTAAGTGAGATATTAGGCTTAATGTGTCCCATTATAAAGCATAGGAGAATTTAACATGGGAAAGTCCCATTTGGGCCGAGTTTGGGCCCAAAATGGCCAACTTCGAGCGATTCAAGGGCAACGAAATTCATACATGTCCCTGGGGTACATATGAGGAGTGTTATGCATCAATAGGAAAAAAAGTTACTGAACAGATTGTGAGAAAACAACTGTCAAAGTCCAAAATTGGCCATTTTTCGACGAAAACGGCTGCCATTTTGAAAAAAATGCGAAAATCAAAAAACTAAAAAATACCTCCCTCTCGAAATATATTTAGGCATTTTTGTGCAAAATTTCAGAAAAATCGGATCGTAAACTTTAAAGATAAAATTGTTTACGGACGGACGACGGACGACGGCCGGACGCCGGACGCAACGCCATGGCAATAGGTTATCGGACCACAGGTCTGGTAACCTAAAAATGTAGACGGACGATGACGGATGCAACGCCACAGCAATAGGTTATCGGACCAAAGGTCCGGTAACCTAAAAAGATAAAAATGTGGACGACGACGGACGACGGACACAACGCCATGCCAATAGGTTATCGGACCATAGGTCCGGTAACCTAAAATCCAGAACAACAATGTAATGTTATGTTTATGGAAGGCATTAGGAGACCTAATCACATGCACATAAAGTGAATACTATGAAATATCTGCCCTTCTACTACACAAAAATTAGCCCAAGGGCTAAGGAAGGTTACCGGACAATGCTGGTTTTGAATAAACATTCCTAATTGTCACCCACACGTGAAATTAAAAAGAAAGTTACTCAACAGATTTCAAGCAATGTGCCAAAAAGTGCAATTTTGGCCATTTTGGTCCCGTCTGTTGTGCTCAACGAAGCACGGTTTGTGAGATAGCAAAATAGGTTTCGAGCCATGGGTCAGAGGTTGGCTGACAAAACAGGGCCCAAAATCAATAGGGTTCCTCTCTTGACACTATATGAATCACCCTGTGAAGTTTCAGAATGACAGAACCAATTCTTGTCGAGTTTTGATCTGGAAACCATTTAACAGGTATTTCAGGTTCATGGACAAACCAGACCTCGGAGCCAGCTCAGCGAGCTCCAAAACAATAAGGTTCATCTACTGAATATGCTTGAAAACTGTGTTGGTAGTCAGCTATTTTGATTCTATGGTAACCATTATTGATGAGTGTCGTGAATCTATGTATACTTATGTCCCTACAAAAACTTGTCAACGGCCTGTAGAGCATGCACAAGAAATCTACAGCGGCACAAATCAATAGTATTCGGCAAACTTCGTTCAGAGGATACAATGCATGCAATTCCATAGTATTTGCTTAACTTAAATTGGAATGAGTTTGCACATTTGGCAGTATATAAGCCAATTGTTGTAAATTCACTGCATTTCCAAATTTGCCAACATCATGGGTGGGTGATATCTGCAATTCAGTGGAACAACACACATTTGTAAAACAAACAAATTTATTGCTGATTACGGACTTTTTTTGCCATGGAACAAAATCAAAATGTTTTTTTTTGTTATGCTTCAAAGTAATAATACACTTCAACGTAACATAGACACCTGCCATTATGTTATTGGGATATGTTGACGATAATTTTTGTCACACATGTAGGCCATGCCAAATCAATAAGTTACTCAATGGGTTCTTGTGACAAAACAGGTTATGTACGTTTGAAAGTTTTTTTTACAAAAAAATTTCTAGAAATTTACACACAAAAAGGGTTATTTTTGCAGTTTTTTTTCACTAAAAAATTCAAAGACAATATTTTAGTGCGGGAAATCCATTGAGTAAATAATTGATTTTGTGTGGCCTAATCAACAATTGGAATTATCGTGCTTTCTGCTTTGAAGTAAAACAACTCAACGTAACATGGACATTTGCCACATACGAAGTTATGTAACATGGACACCTGCCATATGTGATTCGGGTATGTTGACAATAACAAGAATGAACATATATACAGTTATGCAAGTAGAGTATATTGGAATTTGCATATTCTACCAAGGAAACTGACAGGTGCCAAGACAATGCAAAACTTCTTTTTACCATACATGTGTGGTAATACAATCGTATAACAGTTCTGATGAAAATGTGCATATTTCATGCATGCGCTATAATACAATGAAGTTAATACATGATTATCTGAATATAAGTTACTGTGGCTCTGACAAAAATAATACATTTCTGTCGGTTTGGGAGAGATCATTATGCATGCTGATTGTGCCCCTTAGGACTGAAGATCTAAATCTGTCATACAATACAAGAGTTCAATAATCAGAACTTGCATACCTGCGAGACATTGGAAACAATATAACTACATGTAATTGCCATGCGTGCCAGATAATCAGTTGAGTGGTACAACAATAATGATGATTTGTGAAGATTTTTGCTGCAAGTCTTTGTGTACATTAAAATAATTATTGTGTGCGATATTAACTCATTGATCTGGGTGTCAGGTTTCAATATGATTAATTATAATATCAGTCTAGTACATGTACACTATATGAGAATGGTATTGAGACACAGGCATTCATAGCATGGCCATGCACTGATGTGGAGATGGCGACATGAATATTGTGGACGCAAACGTTTATAGCCTGGCCACAGGAAATATAATGATGTTGTGAACGCAAGCGTTTATAGCCTGGCCACTGAAATCATGAGCGATATTGTGCATGAAACCATTTAGCCTGGCCAGTCATGCGGTGAAATTAACATATACTGGTATACAAATATTATTTCACGGTGATTAAATCTTACACCCAGACGAATGAGCTCATATAGTTCATATGGATATATTATTGCACATGTAGACAGCAGTGTTCAATATAATATTGCACATATTCAATGTACATCATTCATGACAATAAATCGTAATATGTAAATGTATTTGAAATATTGTTTGAACTATACATACATTTGATTGGTACATATTTGATCAGATTCATATACCACTTTTGTATTCATATAACTACAAATGCATGTACTGCACCACTGCACTACTTTTAAAACAAGGAATACATTATGAAGAGATCAGTGACATATTGTATTTGTAAACAAAACTACTTCCAGTAACATTCATATAATTTATACCAACTGTGTTATTTGATGCTACAAATAATGATTAAATATACATATATGTTAAATAGGTCATATTCCATAAGTATTTACAGCTCAGAAAATGTGAACAACATGCATCTACATTTAGGATGTAGCCAAACATAAATAAAATCCCTGATATGATATAATTATTCACGATATTGAATGATTGTTCCTTCAACAGATAGGATTCAAACAAAATTTATAATACTTATCACATATGAACCAATAAAAATTCAAATAAATCACAGCAAGCACCCGGATAGCACGGTTACGTTGGGCCAACGTTGGCGATTGGTTGGGGAGATCTGCATTGTTAATACAACGTTGGTCCAACAGAGGGCCAGCGAAGTGCTGCCAACATCGCGATCACATTTGCAAAACCACATTGGGCCAACGTTGGCAGTCAGAAATTCGACGTCAAATCTACTGTTTATCCACTGAAGGCCCAATGTTACGTTGCCAATGTCTGACCGACGTTGTTTACCAATGTTGGACTAACGTATAAATACAACCAATATCCAACCAATTCCGCCATTTTGTAGAATAAAAATTCGAATATGGTGAAATATTGGAGTGTGGGCCAAGGTTGGCCCAATGAGCACCACGATGTAGGCTCGATATTGTGTGTCATCGTTAGGCCAATTTTCATGTGTACGTTGGTCCACTGTTGGGCATGCTATCTGGGCAGCAATATCTGGTATTAAAAATGAGTAAAAATTGAATAAATAGTATACATGTTAAAAAATACATTTATATATATCGAGACCATGACCCCTCTTTTGAAAATTTACATCAAAGAAATTGCTAACAATATCAAGAGTATACACTCAGCAACAACACACGTGTATAAATATGGGGAGAATGTGACTGATACAATGACAATGATTGCGTTTCAACAGATATAATGGAAATGAAATCAAAATGCATGTAGTGCTGCACATACACTGTATATCATACAACACCATATATCACATTATATTATAGTTACCAAGAACCATCACACCCACCCACACCAGAGGGGTCATGCTACTACCCTCCCCAATGTGTCCACCGATTACGGGTGAACATGTTTCCCGCCATTTTGGAGGGGCCAGGCTGTACTGTATAAACCCCCATTACCTGTATATGGTGCCTGAATCATACATGTATTTTGAAAGAACCAAATGAGTATTTTGAAAATTTTCTATACCGGTATTTCATTGATGCATGCAACTATTGCTTTGTGATCAGACCAAGGACATTCTAATGTATTTGTTGATATAGAGTCCATGTTTGTGAAAATTAAATCTAAAGCCGAGCCATGATCTGTTGTTGGTGAATTAATTTTGTTGATACAATTGAAAGTACAGTACTGTTCATATATTGTTCTAAACCAGCATGTGATTTGTCACGATGATCAAAATTAAAATCTCCCAAAATAACTAGATTGACTGTGGGGTCAACAATATGCAATAATTCTTTTGTCATTATACCTTTGAACATCTCAAATGAAAATGCAGGTGATCTGTATAAAAACACTATTTGAATAGGATTGGACAATTCACCAGTTTTGATGAAAGTGAATTCTAATGACACATAACTGAAGTGGCTGAAGATGAGAAAATGGTCAGAGTGCTTCTTTTGGACAAGAGAAAGCAATCCATGATGAGGTCGACATTTTGATGTGCTGTCTAATGCTTCGTCATTTCTGAGAGGAATGAATTGATCAAAGCTATAATTAGCATCTGGATCATTTTCAGTTAACCTGGATTCTGCAAATGAAACAACATCAGCATATATAAAATTTGCATCTGCCATTATATCTTGAAAATGAGCATGAACTGATCGTGCATTATTAAAGAAATCTTGAAGGTTTTTGTGTTCATCTGGTACAAGGGAATATAGCAGAGCTTAACAGGAGCATCTTGTCTTAGTCTTTCCAATTCTTTTGTAACAGCATCACACGTTGCTACATGTATTCTGTCTTCATTCAGTTCTAAGATATGAAGATTTGCAATATTCTGTGCTCTACTTAGTGCCACATAATGAATATGGTCTCTTCGAGTTGACCCCAAGTGAACAACAACCTTTGGTAATGTTTCTCCTTGAGCTTTGTGAACTGTTTTGGCTACTGCAGACCTTAGAGGAAATTGTATTCGGACAGCATGTACATTTTTGCGCACAGTAAACTTTCACTTGATGTCGAAAATTGGTGTCCATTCTGGTGAAATATGGGGAGAATATAATGCTCGATATTTTCGTCTCTGATCTTTGCCAATTTTCTCGTTATCAAAGTGGACCCACAAAATACTTGGCCTTGTTGTGGTGTTCATCTTATATTCGATATCTTTTAGGACACAACCAGAGCCATTTGTTAGGCCGTCATCAACAGATATATTTGCAACAACCTCATAACGTAATCCGGGTGAAACTCTTAGAGGATTGTGTAAGCCTGCTGTCCTAGTTGGATCTGTAGTTATTGTCAGAATTATTTTTTCTTTGACGTCAGTTGCAAAATCACCTAAAACAGAATCCAATGCAGGTATAGTTACTTTTTGGTTCAAACTTTTGTCAAAGAGAGAACTGTTGAATTTGTTCACCATTGCATTAGTTGTGAATAAATGAGGTAAGTCAAGGAGTTCAGACTCGTCTTGCGGTTGGCATTGTCTTTCTTTTAGTGTGTCAATATCATTCTGCGTATGTTTTCCTTCTCGCAAGCGATTTAGCAATAGCGCAAACTGCTGGTCATCTTTCTGTCTCATGATCTCGTCAAGTTCGAAAGCAGAGAAATATTCCTTCCACAGATTGGTTGCAAGTGGACCATATCCAGAAGTCAAGTCTTTAAATATCCAACCATCACCTACAGGCTGTAACTGACACAAATCGCCAATCAGTATCATGTGGACTCCACCGAAGACCTTGGTATTTCCTTTGATTTGCTGCAATCTTAGGTTTATGAAATTAAGCATGTCATGGCCGACCATACATGTAGATACTTCATCAATGAAGACTACAGAAAGATTTCGATACTTTGTACGAAGAGTGTTCAGCTTTTCCGTGTCTAGCGGTTTACAAACTTTATAACCTTGACTCACTGGTAGGAACAATGCGGAATGTATAGTTGTTCCACGGATACCGAAAGCAGCTTTACCAGTTGGAGCCAAGAGGAGTATTCGACAATCAAGTGGATTTTCACCTTCAGAAGAACAAAGGTAACGATGCAGTGTTTGATATAATGTATTTGTAACTACAGATTTTCCAACACCGGCGCCGCCAGTCAATATAACTCTCAATGGCTCTTCTTTGGTTTTTATCCAGTGGACAACGTGTAGATAAAATTCTCTTTGTTTTCGATTGAGAGACCGGACTAATTGCAAATATTCAGCTTCCGGAAGTCTGTTGGGTACGGATATCTCATTTGCCACTAAACCTGTTGATCCAATAGTATCACCTAAAAAATCAAACTGCATTTGTGAGCATTGATTCGGGTCAAAATAGATGTATTTTTGGCTTTCCGTTGAACCAATCTCTTCATCCAAGGCATTTTCTTCTTGGGCACCAGGTATAAGATTGTCATAGACTTTCTCGTCATGAAAGTTATGGGACTTTTCAGCAACTTCATCTAGTATTTCAGTATAGTTTGCATATTCTCGGTACTTCTGACCAACTGCTTGTTCAACTGTATTGAAATGTGCCTCGTACGTGTCAAACATTCCCAACGGATCTTTTTCTTCATTTCTCCACGGTAAGAACAGCATAAGCTTTTCCCGACAGAAATTTTCGTAGTCTGACTTGCGGTTATAATTTACAAATCGAATAACCTTTGGTTTGGCTCTTTTTGTGAACAGTGTACCATTTGGCAAAGCTAGAATGATGTTTGACTTTCTGTTGTTTTCATCATTTTCTTTGTTGTCAACTTCATTGTTATCATCATATATATCAGCTTCTTTGTCAACTGCAGGAGCCTCATCTTCTTTGGCATTTTGTTTAGGTTTGGTAGAATTATACTGAACATTCAATTTTGATGCATAAACAGCAAGACACCAATTTTCCAATTGTGCAGGACGTTTACTATATCTGTCGATGATATTCTTTGTTTCAACGTCTGTTGATTCTTCATCCAACTCTACCAAATCAGTTTTACTTTCCAAAAGAAAAATTCGGTCTGTGTGTGGTGATGTGTTTATGAATATCACATCTCGGGTACATTTTGAGAGTGGTAACTGTAAAACCAGATACACAGCTTCTTGAGCACAAACTTCTACACTTTTTAGAAACATATTTCCGATGTGCCGAACACTTTGTTTTATTTCCATATTGCCTGCTCTGGTTTCTTTGCATGCTCGATCTAATAAAGCACTCATTCCCTTCTGAGACTTGTTGATATAATTTACATCGCACATGCATAGGGATCTAATATGAACTGCAGATCATGATTGGCCTTCCATGCTGACAACAACTGTTTACAATAAGCATTCACCCTTATGTCACACGGATCACGTTTCAAGTATATTTTAGCATCTGTTACGGAACTACGTATAGCTTTTATATACTGGGATTCTGTCATGTGTAGTTCACATAAAAATTCTTCAAATGATAATTTTATACCATCCTTATTATCAACTAACATGGCTTGAATTCTTCCGAGCCTTTCAGCATTTGAATCAGTATCATCTGAATCTGAATCAGTACCATCATTAGTGGTTGTTGTGTTATCCAGAGGCATCAATATCATAGTTCTTGGCATTGGTGGTATTGGATACCCAAACCGACATATAGCTTTACCATATTTCCGACACGTTTTAGAGTGCTTGTGCATTCAATTGACCCTTGAATATTTGTTCAGAATCAGCGACTTTACTGGAGCACGATACATACTGGTCAATGAACTTTACTGGTCAATGAACTCTATCCATATAAGCATGTGAATGTGAGGCGAGCCTCTGTGTTGAAATTCTACTCGATGAAAGTAATCTGTTATTTTCCCAATAGGAGTATGGTCACTTTTCAGGACTGAGTTTATAAAAAGTGAAACCCGATTGTTAAAATATCTGGCACACGTAACTGGGTCTGATTGTAAGAGCCTTGTTCGTTCTGTCCAGTCCATTTCCTCAATTTCAGCATCTGTATATTCTTTCTTGTCCACCAATTTTCCAATTATTCTAAGTAAATCTGGCCATTTTGTGTCAGCTGCAGAAAACGATGCAAACCACGTTGGTAAGCCAAGTTGTCGTATCATGGCAAACACATCCTTCTTCCTCTTTTCGAGATAAGCTGGGGAATTTCTAATGGATTTGAAAATGTAGAAGCCCTCATCTAAATTCACTAAATTCGTGAATGCATTTGGTTTCAGTAAATCGCCGGCAGTCATTTGCTTAGAACCCATTTTGCATCTACGAACTGCAAGTCCTATTTTATCATTAACTTGCTTCAACTGATTGTTTTTCATTTTGTAGAATAAATTGGGCACGGACATAGCTACTCTGCGATCTTCAGAACGGAGCTCCCATTTACAAATGTCACTGTAATGCACAGGCCTTTCTCTTTCAGAATTATCTGGACGTTTCAGGCCACAAAAAATTGTTGGGGAAGCTAAATATTCAGAATTTTCATCTTGAAACATGTGCCATGGGTGTCTGGTCTTCTCCAGGAGCAAATGTGTAGAGTTTGGTATCATCAAATGCGTCCCCATCATCTAGTAATGTGTCCATGTTACCCATGACTTGTTCTCGCTCATCCAGTTCACTGAAATTGTCATCGTCATCACTACAAGTGTTGACTTGGTGGGGCTGTTCGACACTCTCTTCCTGTAGTATCATATCGGCATCATCTTTCAACAGATCTGTTGCCAAACCAGTAAATTCCAATGTTTCAATATCATTGTCAGTGGTTATTTTGTTAGTCCATTCATCATCAAGAGAAATTTTCTCAGCTTTGTATACGGGGCTGGTATCCAGGAGATATTTAACAGCATTTAAAACTTTTTGTGGGCGTATATTTACTGTGAATACGGAGCTGGCGAAGGATACTTTCTTCTTGAGTTGAACAGAAATTGTTCTACTTTCAGATAAGTTTCTTGGTAAAGTGCGTACAGTGGGTTCAATATCACAGGGAACATTGACAATATTGCCACGTATTGACAGCTGGCCACCTCTGGGTAATTCTCTTATTTGCATAAAAGGAATACGCAACGCAGCAAGTCTTTCCTCAAGGGGAAAAAGCTCTAGTTCTGTTGGTTTTTGAGGAAACAACATTTTGTTTGCCATTGACAACTTGGGAACTTTACCAGATTTTATAGAGCCATAGCACGTTTTACATATCCATTCTCCAGGAGTATCACCTTCGTCACAAAAAATGGAAATGCATTTCTCAATAAGAACCTTATCAGATGAAGACATTAAAATTCTGAACGACCTTTGAACAGCTTCTCTGAAACAAGTTTGGCGACAGCAACAACAAACATAAACAGGGCCTTCTGCTATTTTAGTATTGAAGTTTTTAATGCAACCATCCAAGTTATTTCCGAATATTCTTTGTCTTTTTGAAGCATTTTCAAGAAACACAAAATCAGAGGACTTTCGTTTCCGTGATTTCCTCCTTCGATCATTTTGTTGTTGAACTTTTTTGATTGATAGATTAAGACGTTTTTGTTTTTTGGCAACACGCTCAGTTTCTTCAAAATAATCACATTTCCTTTTTTGTTGTTTTTGTTGCTTTTCCTTGATACGTTCCATATCTCTGTACTCTTGATCTGTTCTCACTAGACGTTTCTGTGCCTTCTCTTTATCTCTGTACTCTTTATCTGTTCTCACAATACGTTTCTGTGCCTTCTCTTTATCTCTGTACTTGAGGTCTGTTCTAGAGGTCTGTTTTTGAATTCTTTCCTTAGTTCGTTCTGCATCTCTGTACTCTTTATCTGTTCTCACAATACGTTTCTGCGCCTTCTCTTTATCTCTGTACTCTTTATCTGTTCTTTTTATAAATTTAAGCATTACTGCTTTTCCAGACTCTGCGAGACGTCCATGACAATCTCTTGCATGGGAATCAATTAACACATAATCTCTGCCAGATTTTGAAATTGCCACACAAATACTACCTATCATCAAAAGAATGTAATTTGCTCGTGCCAGGCCATCTGTCACAGCATTTCGAAGACTAAAACCGAACTCATGAGGAAATTCCGCAATGCCGCAAATTCCATTTATATAATCCAACAAGGTAATTTTGAAGTGTAGATTCCACATATCAAACTCAGATGGCAATTCTTGAAAATTCAAATAAACATTGGTGAGTTTATTGCGAAGTGCTAAATCCTCAATAACTTTTCTGTAGATATAATCTCCCTTATTGAGTACATCATTGATTTCACCACATGTCAGCATTCTTGAATTGTTGGTCTGTAGTTTGCACAATGCAACCAGAGAATTACATGTACATTGAGTGCCACGACTGATTTCAGGGAAATGAACGTCACCTTGATGGAATGAGCCACTAACACTTTGTTGATGATATTTCACTATTTTAGGTCTTGGTTTTTGTGTCTTGGAGGATTGAACAGAAAGAAAACTAGACGCTTCCGGTCGCCTACGACCGCTTGGGTGTATCCCCCGTAGCCCTATCATATCTGTTGCCCCAAATATATCACTGTCCAGTGTGAAAAACTAGAGCAAGGGCTAAAAAAGATTACCAGAGAAATGTTAAATCTCAAGTCACAACTGTTTTCTTTTCCCCACCAAAATTGCTGCACTGATTTTCCGAGGTTATTGAAGGTCGAATTCAAAATCACCACTGAAATCTCTTTATATGAATTTCCATTTCAACATGTTTGATAAAATAACGAAAATACAGATAGATCAATCTTTTCACCTATTTATATTTCAACTCAGAATATTTTACAAACTTGGTTCCAAGTTGAAATTCAAAGTAAAATTTGACCAAAAATGCATTTCAAGATGACGAAATTGGAGCCAGATTGAACTTCTCACCATAAGTTATATTTCGACTCATAATACATGTATGTGCCAAACATGGTTTCAAGTTGAAATTCAAAGTGAAAGTTAATAAAAACTGCATTTCAAGATGACAAAATTGGAGCCAGATCAAACTTTTCGTAATGAGTTATATTTTAACTCATAATACCTGCCCAACTTGATTTCAAGTTGGAATTCAAACTAAAAGTTGACCAAAACTGCATTTCAAGATGACGAAATTGGAGCCAGATCAAACTTTTCGCCATGAGTTATATTTCAACTCATATGTGCCAAACTTGGTATTAAGTTGAAATTCAATGTAAAAATTGACCAAAACTGCATTTCAAGATGACGAAATTGGAGCCAGATAGAACTTTTCATCATAAGTTATATTTTAACTCATAATATGTGCCAAACTTGGTTTCAAGTTGAAATTCAAGCTAAAAGTTTACCAAAACTGCATTTCAAGATGAAGAAATTGGAGCCAGATCGAACTTTTCATCATAAAACCGAACTCATGAGGAAATTCCGCAATGCCGCAAATTCCATTTATATAATCCAACAAGGTAATTTTGAAGTGTAGATTCCACATATCAAACTCAGATGGCAATTCTTGAAAATTCAAATAAACATTGGTGAGTTTATTGCGAAGTGCTAAATCCTCAATAACTTTTCTGTAGATATAATCTCCCTTATTGAGTACATCATTGATTTCACCACATGTCAGCATTCTTGAATTGTTGGTCTGTAGTTTGCACAATGCAACCAGAGAATTACATGTACATTGAGTGCCACGACTGATTTCAGGGAAATGAACGTCACCTTGATGGAATGAGCCACTAACACTTTGTTGATGATATTTCACTATTTTAGGTCTTGGTTTTTGTGTCTTGGAGGATTGAACAGAAAGAAATCTAGACGCTTCCGGTCGCCTACGACCGCTTGGGTGTATCCCCCGTAGCCCTATCATATCTGTTGCCCCAAATATATCACTGTCCAGTGTGAAAAACTAGAGCAAGGGCTAAAAAAGATTACCAGAGAAATGTTAAATCTCAAGTCACAACTGTTTTCTTTTCCCCACCAAAATTGCTGCACTGATTTTCCGAGGTTATTGAAGGTCGAATTCAAAATCACCACTGAAATCTCTTTATATGAATTTCCATTTCAACATGTTTGATAAAATAACGAAAATACAGATAGATCAATCTTTTCACCTATTTATATTTCAACTCAGAATATTTTACAAACTTGGTTCCAAGTTGAAATTCAAAGTAAAATTTGACCAAAAATGCATTTCAAGATGACGAAATTGGAGCCAGATTGAACTTCTCACCATAAGTTATATTTCGACTCATAATACATGTATGTGCCAAACATGGTTTCAAGTTGAAATTCAAAGTGAAAGTTAATAAAAACTGCATTTCAACATGACAAAATTGGAGCCAGATCAAACTTTCCGTAATGAGTTATATTTTAACTCATAATACCTGCCCAACTTGATTTCAAGTTGGAATTCAAACTAAAAGTTGACCAAAACTGCATTTCAAGATGACGAAATTGGAGCCAGATCAAACTTTTCGCCATGAGTTATATTTCAACTCATATGTGCCAAACTTGGTATTAAGTTGAAATTCAATGTAAAAATTGACCAAAACTGCATTTCAAGATGACGAAATTGGAGCCAGATAGAACTTTTCATCATAAGTTATATTTTAACTCATAATATGTGCCAAACTTGGTTTCAAGTTGAAATTCAAGCTAAAAGTTTACCAAAACTGCATTTCAAGATGAAGAAATTGGAGCCAGATCGAACTTTTCATCATAAGTTATATTTTAACTCATAATATGTGCCAAAGTTGAAAGTTGAAATTCAAACTAAAAATTGACCAAAACTGCACTTCAAGATGACGAAAATGGAGCCAGATCGAACTTTTCACCATAAGTTTTATTTTAACTCATAATTTGTGCCAAACATGGTCTCAAGTTGAAATTCAAAGTAAAAGTTGATCAATGTTTTCATAAAATTCCCAAATTTTAATTGTAAATTTGCCGTTTATTGTTATTACTCACCTGTAAACTACTACATGTATAAAATAAACAGCTATTGTGATCAATAATAGACTTAACTAGCAAAAAAAAGATAGGTTACCGGACAATGTTTAATATTTTAGATGTTAGCCAGGTCACTGGTTGAATTCAAGGTCAAGAGAATATTCAGCATATATAACATTAAGTATATATCATGTCCACAGTTGATTGCTAAGCTGTAAATTCAATAATCACAGAGATATTAGCAATTTTGTGCTGTGGCCTTGAAAATGAAGGGGCAAAGGTCAAATTTAAGGTCATCAAAATATTCAATGTAGATCATTTTCTATATCATGTTCACAATTGATTCCCAAGCCATACAATGAGGTCAGAGGTCAAATTCAAGGTCACGAGAATATTCAGCATATATCATTTCCTATATGTCCACAATCGATTCCTAAGCTGTAAAATCGATAATAAGTAAGATATTTGCCTGTTTGTCCTGTGACCTTGAAAATGAAGTCAAAGGTCAAATTCAAGGTCATGACAATAATCTGCATATATCATTTCCTATATGTTCATAATTGATTGCTAAGCTGTAAAGTCGATAACATGCGAGATATTAGCCATTTTGTCCTGTGACCTTGAACATGAGGTCGAAGGTCAAATTCAAGGTCATCAGAATATTCAGCATATATCATTTCCTATATGTCCACAATTGATTCCTAAGCTGTAGAGTCAATAATAAGCCAGATATAAGCCATTTTGTGCTCTGAATTTGAAACTGAGGTCAGAGGTCAAATTCAAGGTCACGAGAATATTCAGCATATATCATTTCCTATATGTCCACAATTGATTCCTAGTCTCTAATCTCAATATTAAGTGAGATATTAGGCATAATGTGTCCCATTATAAAGCATAGGAGAATTTAACATGGGAAAGTCCCATTTGGGCCGAGTTTGGGCCAAAATGGCCCACTTCGAGCGATTCAAGCGCAACGAAATTTATAGACATCATAGGAGTACATATGAAGAGTCTTATGTATCAGAAAGAAAAAAAGTTACTGAACAGATTTTGAGAAAATGGCCGCCAAAGTCCAAAATCAGGCATTTTTCGTCGAAAATGGCCGCCATTTTGAAAAAAATGCGAAAATCAAAAAACTAAAAAATACCTCCTTCTTGAATTATTTTTAGGTATTTTTGTGCAAAATTTCAGAAAAATTCGCCCGTAAACAAAAAAGATAAAAATGTGGACGACGACGACGACGGACGACGACGACGACGGACGACGGACGACGGACGACGGACTCAACGCCATGCCAATAGGTTATCGGACCATAGGTCCGGTAACCTAATAATGTTAACTTATTTGGTCACAGCCATAAAATCTCTACTGGACAAGGCCTGGACAAAGCCTTGTTGAACCCAATAATAAATATTTCTTGTCTTAACTATTTTCATTGTGGTCAATAATAGACTTAACATGTAAACATAGCACCAAGGGTGCTGTAGCTTACCGGCAGATCATGAGAATTGCAGAGTACTGGTGTAAATTGTTACACTGATTTTCAACCATAGGGACGGTAACCTAAAAATATATCTTAAAAAGGTTTTTTCCAATCGAGTTTTTTAAGGACATATATTCTTCGGCACAATAAATATGTTCCAGATGCAAGATTACTAAAACTATGGTGTTATGGCCATTGCATTATGATGAACTTAATACAATATTTAAGCTTCATCTCGAAGCGTTCTTGGAGTTTACTCCATACAACTCCTATTAGGATAGAGTGGATGAAGGTTCCAAGAAATGTTCAATGGCGAATGGCCATTTTCAATGGTGAACAGTGAACACAAATATTCCTTTTTGCCTGTAAATGGCTTGAATCAGATAGCAAAATTTTTCCAGTGATTCGTCCAAAAATTGAACTGACCACCACGTGCAGACGGGCGAAGCAAGGGCAGAAAAACTTTTACACGTCACAAAGGTACATAAGGAGAATCTACCAAAGTGTTTATCTACAAGCCTACTGTTCCCCAAATTATGTGTACATTTCTGGCTTTTTTGGCAAGTCAAAAATTTTTTTGCACATTTGTACAATGGTCCCGCAGAAAAGATCCAATTCTGCCACAAAATTGAGGTCTTATCTCAGGAGGACCAATGTACAGAATCCTGTATCTTATGTTGTGTAAAGTTTGAAATCGGGTCAAATTGGCCATTTTCGGCACTAAAATCAAAAACATATGTAAAGTTTCAAAATTTCTTTTAAATTTCATAAATATTGATTATGTGTGCAGGATTGCCATTGGCTGGCAACTGATGTTAATACAAATGGAATGAGAAGAGTCCAGAACTCAAAATAATTTGTGCAAAGGAGGTCTTTGACAGGGAGCCTTATTTTGCAGGTTCATTAACCAAATTTTCGTCCCTTGATTTTTGGGGAATGTAAATTCTGTTAGATAGAGAAGTGTTATTCTGGAAAGATCTGATCTCCTAGGGAGATCATATGTATTCTCGAGAAAGCTCATTAGTTATCAATATGAGGCACAACAAAAGCCAGAAAACTCATCAAACAACACAATTTATTTCGTAAATTAGACGGACTGTTCGTCAACTGGTGAGAAATAATCTTGTTTATCACAAATCGAAGTTCTACAACTAAGCATGCATGATTATCAGGCAAAAACTCAAACCGAGCACAAAAGTGGTGTAATAAAACAATCTTATTCAAGAACACACAGGTGAAATATGCCTAAAAGACTACAATACTAGTACATCGAGCATCGATAGTCTAGGTAGAACCTGTAAGCGACATCAGGACTCAAAAATGGTCAGCTCATAGTCCAGATGTGAATCTCATCTAAATCTCATTCTTTGGTCAGATGGTGTGACAGATGGCTCCACACACGATGACAGGTCTTGGAACAAGTCTGCATGAGAACTGAGCAAGCATTACCCAAGATACTTGTCTGGATCTTAACAGGAGCTTGTCCTGCAGAGCCTAGGCCTTGTGAAAAACCCGAGAAGTCAACACATTTGTTTTGATGTGTGTTGTCCTGCAGCTTTTTTTTACAAGACCTGTGCTTTGGATGACAAGCTTCGGAGGAAATCCAAGTGTGCTGGGTAATTCTTGCCAAGTTTTCCTGCACATTTGTTACAAGCTCTGCCAGGGTTTCTGGAGGCCTCTGTGCAACAGTTGACCAAAGTTTGAGACAGAATTTAGATAGGGTTAGGTCTGGACTCGAGCTGACGACTTTCAAGTCCTGATGTTGCTCACACGTTGAGTCTAAACTTTTTGTGCTCATTGTATAACAGGAATGCATTGTACAAAATGATCAAAAATCAGCTCAAAGGCCAAGAAAGGATACCGGGAAAATATTTGTTGTTAGAGTCAAATTCGAGGAAACGTGTAAATTTGCCGCATGACTTCCTATTTGAATCAGTCAATATTTCAAGCTCCATACTGAAATGATGGAAGATTTTACTCCATATGTATAGTACCATTAAGTCCTTAAAAAATGGAAATGGCTCAAAATGGCTAGTGACATGATTTGGAACAAACAATATATGTTTTCACCGAGCCAGTGAGAAATCAATATGGCCGCCACATGTGCACTGGCAAATCAAGGGCAGCAAAACTTATATACATCACAAAGGTATATAGGAGGCATATTTTGATTTCAGAACTGGCATGAAAATTTTCAAAACTGATAAAACATTTCATCAGGAAATGGCTGTCAAAGTCGGAACTTAGCCGGTGTTTGTTGAAAATGATCATTTTGAAAAAAAGGCAGGAAAAAACACGAAACTGTTGGAATATTTTTTTAAAGTATTTCAGTGCAAAATGTAAAAAAGAGTTGATTGTGAGCTTATCAAAAAGAGACAAATGTGGCCAACAGACGCAACGTCATGCCAATTTAGTATTCCGTACCACAGGTGTGAACACCAGTCATGATATCACAAAACGAAACGTATAATAAGAAAACATTTCTGAGCTATATGTGTTGAACAAAGAAGTAAAATTCCTAAAAATGTGCTACAGTTATGAACAATCATAATATCACCATTTAAAATGTATATACTAGAAAATAAAACAATACGAGTACAAGTGTCATCATGTCCATAAAACAAGTAAAATCCGTATAATGATGAGCTAATTCTGTCAACATCTTTCCAATCGCTCACACTTTCTGAAAAAGATGAACAATAAAAAAATCATAGACCCATCAATTTGACAACAGTGCAAATTTTTAGATGGGATTGAGGAATTAACAACATTGTAAACCTGATCATTTATTTGTACACTGAAACTCAAGGCATACTAATTTCGAATAGAGCAAGTAAAAAGAAGAAGAAATATCGGGTACCTCGATTTTGGTCACAACACCTTTCGCCAAGGTGAATTTGAGGGCTTGGCTATTCAGGAACACCTCCTCAAGTTGGTCTTTTTGTGTGAGAATCGCAGGTCGATCCTTGAAATACTCTTTCAAGCAATCATCTGTCGTATGCACTCGATGCACATCGGTGTCATCATCTTCGATAAGATGCAGGGTGGCTGTTGTTGCCTGCATCAATCTGCTGACTTTTTGCTTCATCCCGCAGGAGCAGCGTGCAAGCATCGCACCATACGTGATTTCCACTTTTTTGCCGCAAGAGATGCACCTGAAAGTTAGAAGTAACAGCAAAAGCAAATTATTCTATTATTTAGGGCAATGAAGCAGAGCCATGGTCTAGTTTACAAGTTTTAGAGGGGTTTGACAGGTCAGATACGGACTTCCATTTTATGACACACTCAGACAACTAAAATATATGCTTATCAAAAATTTGCTTATTCATCGCGTGAAACATATATGTAAAACTCCAAATATGGCTACTGCTACATTGTGCATGTCCAATCTTTTAAAGTCAACTCAAATGGCGAGTCATAATTATTAATTACCTTCTGGCAATCGA
This sequence comes from Terebella lapidaria, assembly GCA_949152475.1. Lineage (NCBI taxonomy): Eukaryota > Metazoa > Annelida > Polychaeta > Terebellida > Terebellidae > Terebella > Terebella lapidaria. Next base: position 80,743,372 of record OX424555.1, read on the forward strand.
GACTTCGACAGCGTTGATCTCTGCCACGATAGTTTTGGTGCTGTCATCTTCTGGTGCAGTCGACACCGAAGGCAAAGGTTGTGCTGGCTGCACCTTCGAGTTCCTGGTGGTGGTCAGCGAAGGACCATCGAAATCTCGCGTCGCCACGCCACAGAATTTGTATGTTTCGCCTACAGCATACTTGTCGACCTCCTGCTCCCAAACAGAGAGCTTTATCGCAGCCGTCGCATCCGCCACAATGACGTCTTGCTTTCTCTTGGTTGTGCCGAACATCGCAGTCTTTTTTATCCCTCCGACAGATCTGACCTGGGCGAGTATCGACACCTGGAGGATATCAAAGATTTAAAAAACATGTTCAACAAAGATCTTAGCACGTCATATAACAAATTTTATTGAAGCATAATAGATTAACTGGCAATTTTAGAGTGACAATGAGTAATAACCTAGACATCAAGGCCTAAAAATGGCTTGGGGCATTTCGACTCAAGTTTGTTTCAGAGTCTGTTTCTCTCAGATCGGCAAATACAGATGGCGACTCAGCAAAAGATTTGCTCCAGGGCCCACTTCATATAATAATCTAGGGTGACGATTCCAAAAAAATAACATTCTTTCTACTCATTGACTAATTGATTTTGAGAAATAGATTTGAATAAAAAATGCTGACTCAGCATAGTAAAATTTGGCCTTAGAGAGCAAATAAGGTTAGCCCAACTTCAAATCTCGTAAGACAGGGTGGCTAGTAAAAAAATAAATATCGTCTGTATGGCTCTATGAGTACTACGTTAAACTGTTGCCGAGATATTGACAAAAATGAAGGCTGTTGATCCAGCAAAGAAAAATTTGGCCTAGTCCACCCAACTTATCTCCAATGTTTGCCTGGGCGACGAGTCGAAAATAACATCTGTTTGGCGCTACGAAGCATCATTGACGAAATCTCGAAAATCGAAAATCTGAAAAATGCTGACTCAGGAAAAAAAACTGTTCTAGGGCCAAGTTCCCCAACATAATAGTACCCCTGGCCTATTTGTCTGGGGTGACAAGTCCGATACAATGTTCCACTCTACGATGCACCGTTTTCGATATATGGCTGACAATGAAAATTGCTCACTCAGCAAAAAACAATTTGGTTCAGGGCCAAGTTCGCACACAACATACCCCTAAGAAATGCTTGTCCTAAGAAATGCTTGACCCCTAAGAGATGATGAGTGCAAAAAAAAAAAAAACGTGCTTTTCGGTTCTTACCAATGACATTAGGGGTGTGTAAGGAAAAATCACTACGGTAATTTTTTTCCACTACCGCCACCGGTAACCGTATGAATTTATGTATGCGGCAGTGAGCACTATACAAGGCCAAAAACCAACATGAAAGGCACGGGAAAATTGCTGCACACTGCTAGATTAGGTCAACCGAGATTCTCTATAGTTTATCGGCAGCAACTTCACAAACGGTAGTGCAGAAGAATCACTGCTGTTACCGGCAACCGGCCTTAACGTCGCAATCAAACGGTCGCATTGCATATTAAAACGACACAACCCTAAATTACATGTTGTTTTTATATGTAAATCTATACACATGAAAATGAATATATGTTTAATGATCATTTTCTGAAGCATGCACTGGATGACCTTTTCATATCCGACCTTGGATTGACCTGTCCATGAAGTAAAGAGAGCCTTCTGGGGTTAAGTTTGTTGATAAGTTGAACATGATCAATAAATAATATATATCTATATTTAACATTCCAATCTTCACTTCATGCTGCTTGAAAATACACGTAATGAGCAATAACAAGAAACTCGCCAGATCCAGGATTTCCTCCTTTTTAATCTTACCAGACTCAGAGATCCATACGAGCTGTCAGTCCTAACTTGGCCACTTTTCGGGTCATATCTTTCAATAAATCGAAATATATGACGAGTGATGAAACAGGCTTTTTCCCTTTTAAAATTACTAGTAAGTTCCTTCTACATGTTTCTCACCATGTGCCTGTGCTTGTCATTGCCTAAAAATTCTGAGAGGAGTGTCTTAAATATCGATGTAACACTGGCCGACAGTGGAGCTCAGAGTCCCTAATTTGGCCATGTAATTTTTGTTCAGTTGAAGCCATAATTTAGCTGTATTTTATATCAAATGACAAAAGTATTATTCTGTACCATGAAACAAAATTTCCCTTTTAAAATTACTAGTAAGTTCCTTCTACATGTTTCTCAACATGTTTCTCACCATGTGCCTGTGCTTGTCACTCAGAGTCCCTAATTTGGCCATGTAATTTTTGTTCAGTTGAAGCCATAATTTAGCTGTATTTTATATCAAATGACAAAAGTATTATTCTGTACCATGAAACAAAGCAATTTGCACATCTTTCAGTCATCTACTAAAAATATTTCGACAGATAGAAATATGTGTGTTGGAATGAAGACAATTTCAGGAATGGAAAGAATATTGGAGCCAATTGACCGTTTTGGCATCAATTAATGTTAATTATTTTAAACATTTAAATACATATTTCAGTATATGAACAATAAAATTAATGAAAGATTTGAATGACAACATTTTCTAAACTCATGAACTCGGAAATAAATCTCGATAACCAATCAAGCCACTTTATCTATAGATCTAGAACTCTTATCACACAAGTAGAAATTTAAAGTTTTCCACAATTGGAGGACATTATGGTGAGGGATGGAAGAAATGTCTTTGGCTGTACATCCATCTGTTTGGAACCATGATAACAGCATTGCCTCGGGCACGTAATGAATGGCATAAAGGAGTGGACTACATCTCTTTCGTATAAATAACGTTTCATGTGAGATAATCCTGGGAAAATAAATGAAATTAGGCTGTTACGAATCTATACTAAATAACAATATGCTTTATTAGAAGAAACAAAACAGCTGGAGATGTTGCAACAAAAGTAACAAAATATGGCCAAGTTAGGGATGCGGCCAAGGTAGGACTGACAGCTCGTAATCACATGTTTTTTGCCAAAAGTTTCACTTTATTATAATGTAGTATCCATGCACCATAAATCAAAACAGGGATCGACATTAGGCGTATGACACTAGTGGCCCCATGGGGCCAGTAACATCTGGAAGTTACTGGCCCCATCAATAATCTACTGGCCCCACTTTCGAAGTTCACTAACTATCAATGTGTACGTGAATATCAAACACTGATGTATTTTTTACAAAGAAGCATCATGTGTATATTGTGAAATACAAACTCAAAGAATGAAGATTTTATACTGGCCCAGTGGGGCCAGTGACTTGGGGAATCTGGTGGCCCCTACTGGCCCCACAGGCTCAAAATATGGTGTGGGGCCAGCGGGCCAGTGTTAATGTCGATCCCTGCAAAAGATGTATATGCTACACATTCCTTGATAATATTAAGCCAGGTCAGATTTTCATGTTTCCCACCCAAAACTCCAGACAGTAGCCCTTATTTTTCGCTGTATTGTTTTGGTCTTCCTGATCTCAATTTTTATCCGATTTCAAAAATAATGCTTTTGACATTATTTGCATACCACAGGGTATCTTTCCATATGAGAATTATTCATTGGTCGTCTGGGTATTGCTAATCTAGAACTAGATCTAAATCATGACATGTGAGCGAGAAATGAATTACCGTTTGTTGGGGGTTCAGCTTCTTCACTTCTGTGATGGACAAAACTTTTTCATCATCTGTGTTTCCGGTGCCGCTGGAACTCGGACCAGGGGTGGGATCCAAGTCGATGTTTTTCTTGTCGAAGTCGACACTGGTGAATTCGACGTTACTGGTCTTGTTGACTTTAATGTCGTTCTCCCCTTGGCTGTACCTGCTCGCTGTGAGGTCAACCTTCGACATCCTCACAGCTCGAGCAGATTTGGAAGCACCGACTAGTTTCGTGTGTTTTTCGGGTGAAAAGCACACAATGCTCTGTTCTTTTTCGGGGGAGGTCTGGATTTTAGCATTGAAGTACGCTTTGTTGTTCTTTGACAGTTTAATTGGCGTTATAGACGTGATATACCCAGTCACCGTTGTCGTCGACATTTCGCTCTCCTGCGATTGTTGTGCCATGCTTGATCCGGATTGCCGCTGACGTTCAAACGTTTCTTGTGGGAATGCGAATTGCACACATACACTTAGAACAAAAGACGGGTGACTTGAATGCACAAATATGCAGCAATTCCTATCAGCAGCCTAACAGTCTGTGTCTCGCAACTTGCAGTATGGCGCTCTTGTGTCACGTGCTTAAGTTTTTATTTTCCTCAGCGAGAAGGGCGCTGATTGGCTATTGCTCAAACTCCCGGATGTGTGTGTTTGAGTGGAAGCTGTTATGGTCATTCTTGAAATTTTGGACAATCTCGAGATCAATGGCAAACTTGGGCATTCCAAAATGGTTGTGGAGCTTTTTGGAAGGGTGCGTTGCCATGACGACTTTGATTTATGTTTTGAGAATCTAGTAAATAACTATAAGCGAGATCACACATTCCAGAAACTGGTGGATAAACTAAAGAATACTGTATGGTTTATTTTACTCACATTTAAATATATGAGACAATGGAATTATCTCTGCAAAGTTTGAAGTTTTTTCTTTACATGTAGACAATAATGTCACGTACATGCATTTGTTTATCCTCCAAATTTACGCTTTTACGCATGCGTTCTTGTAATGCTGAATTAGCTTACTAGTATTGATGTAACCATATGTCTATGATGTAACTAATGTTTAACAAACAAGTTGGATTATACAAAGCTGATTATATAGAAAATTGACAAGCAGGGAAACACGGTGGATATGACTGATAAATCATACTGTTGGGTGTTGTGTTGAATAAAATGAATTGAATTGAAAAACTGTAAATAGAACAACCTCCCAATAATGTGTTCAATAATGGAATAAACATGTGGGAAAATGTATGAATTTACATTCCTCAACTTCAATTGGGTCTTTGCTGAGAGGGAGGGAGAAGTCACGGTGTGTGGGGTACAGTCATACCTATTTTTTTTCGAGATATTGAGACATTCATACCCAATGAAATTAGTAGATCCTTTGACTTCTTCTTTAGAGCGAGTGTTCTATCATTCGATTGTGATCTTCCAGAAACTGGGGTTGGTGGACAGAAGTCACAGATGTGGAAGTGAGGGGGTGACGCAACGGAAAGGAAGGGAAGTAGGCCTAGGCGTTATGACCGAAACGTCTAAAGTTAAGGCAGAGAAAGGAAGGACGCGTTATGACCAAGGCGCCCAAAACGAGGGCCCCCAACAACAGTCCCATTTTATTGGCCGCCGCGTCGCGCTGGTCTTCTAAGTTTGCCTGAAATGATACCCACGGAGGGTAGATATATAGTAATCTCAACAAAGGATCACAGCACTTTCAAAAATAATATCTCTGATTGTTTCCATGAGGTTTTACATTTTAATCTTGTGAGTAAACGCAAATACTATGAGAGCTTTGCGATATTTGTTGATTTACTGTAATACGCATACCGTAGAGCAACAAAAATATTGAGCTAAAATTCTAATGTTGACAGAACAATTACCAAAGGTTGCCAACTTTTATAGTTTATTATAAATAGAAGTGATAAAATGTGATGAAAAATATTTTTTACGCCAAAATAGACGCATAAACTATCAATTTGATCCAAAACATTGAATCATTGAATTCTGTGCCCTGATATACATCTATAGATATGTTTTTTTGTTATGATATGGAGAATAATGAGCAATTTAATCAATAAATTAAGGTTATTAATCTCATGAACTTTCCCATCCCAACATATATCCCCTGGCCACAAAAATAATTCTCTCCACTGTAGGTTACTTGTGGGCTATTCATTTTATCATCCCGAATGTCTAACTTGCCATCTTGAATATTCAGTTTGTCATAATGAACGAGCTATTGTTATGAACACAACCACTCTGGTGTTTGAATAATTATGTAGATACAGCTCTCCGCAGTAGAAAAGTTACCCGTTAGGCCTATATATGCAATGCGTTTTGATTTTATTTTGGGGTTTGTGTATAGTAACATTGTTGATACCTGTTGGCTTCCCCTCATTTCACAAGTAGACAAGCACTGAATAACTAACCACAACGTATAATTTTTATTGCAATAATCAATATCACGAGAACATCCAATTTGGTGAAAATCTAACAAACATCAGAATCTATAATGACCACGTGAGGAATACATGGATAAAAATGATGGAGCTGTTAATTTTTACATACCTCGGTACATATGTTCTTAATATGTGACGAATTACACCAGAGCCATGAAACACAATGCTTATATTTCCACGGGTCACTTTGATGCTTATATACTGTACGATACTATAGGGGGAAACTACCAGCATTTTTAGATGTACTCAGTATATTAATATGCTCAGTGTATAACAAACCACTATGAACATGTAAACAGGATCAGTGCTGAAATTTTGCGATGTCTCACACATAGCATGTAGCACTTGAGTATTGGAAAAACTACTGTTAGTACATGTAATATCCGGAGCCAGTATAGGGCCTACACGTACAATTACATTCTGAAAAGACATATAATTACAACACCTATCAGGTGACTACTTAGATAAGTATGGATATCTAATAAGAAATGCAAGTACTGAAGTAGATAACATCCCATATAGATAACAGTATATTCAAAGCACAAATATGACCCGACTACAGTCACAATGTGATGATGTTGTGGCCGCAAGCGTTTATATCCCGACCACTGGTAACATTATCATGTTGTGGGCATTATGAGCTTTTAATTTGACCAAAAACCATTTGGTCTCTGAAAATGCTGATGCAAAAAGGTACAGCCTTGTTGGTCATGAGGTGAAGTTACCAATATAACGACAAGAACGTTGAGTCTTACATCCAGGAAAATGGGCTCATGAGTCATACACAAAATAATGAAGATAGTCAATACTGAACCTCTTCAGACCGGTACTATAATTCTAGCCAGGTTTAACATTTTTTTTACATGTACCAATAACATCATGTACATGTATATGAAATTTTATTACCACTATACTACATAGTGGGATGTTCTTCTACAGTGACATTGACATTCAACATTATATCATTCCAGATAATACATTACAATATTTATGTCTACATTATAATCCATTCAGAGTAACATCCATATAAAGACATCCAATATAAATGACTGAACACGAATAATCTTTGCTCATTATCAATAGCACAAGTACATGTATATGCAAGTCCTGAAGTAGCAAAAAAGCTTGGATGCTGGGCTGAATTGTGACTTTCAGGATCAGACGAAATCTTGAAACAGGACGGTGTGATTAGAGGACTGTAAGCGGAGCTGTGCAAAAGAAAATGCATGTACATGAATTCTCATATGATATGAAAAGGATGCCTAAATGTCAATAGCTGAAATAGGTCAATCCATGTGATAACGCCGATTAAATAATATACAATGAAAACCTCAGATGTGCTTCGCATACCAGTTCATATTTGCCACATTAGCTCCAATGATGAAAACGCTTGTGGGATTCAGCGGAAACTAAATCAAAGAAATTCATTATCTCGTGAAAACCATGAGACAGGGAAGACTTTTCCTATAAAGGCTTTTTCTACACATGAAAAAAAATAAAACAGAAGCATATAATGCCACAAATTATTAAACTTGTTGGGAAAATTAAATGACTTATGCATACTTACTAAAGGCCGAGTACAGATGTAATACATTTTTAACGCCTATTGCAGGTACATGCAATATAGCTCCATTCTCTGTCGCTTCCAAGGAATCCTGTGAATAAAAAGGAACCGCCATCTGAAGGTCTTGCGATTTTGTCATTTTGTTGAGTATTTTACAATCATGTATGTGTGTGTGTGTATACAATGTATACTGCGGAATATTCCACTGTACCTTGCATGACCGGTTATTTCAATGAACATCACAATGGCAGTATTTCGAAGATGCATGCCGTCATTTGTGTCGCGTTGTTCTTGTGTAACAGCGGTTAAGCAGGAAGTCCATTGGTTGTGAGAGTAGAGCTGCAGGCAATTCGTTGAACGCCAACACATTTTTTGGTGGCAAAGTATCCAACTGGAGCAATAGTTGCGTTTGGTATCTACTCATAAGTATGTTGGTCTCGGTGGTCACAATGTCACAGATTCACTCATCAATGTACATGTCCCAGCATTCTTTTTGAGATTTTAATATGAATATCACATTTTGAGTATATGTTCCTAGTGGTATAATTGGGCACGTAGTCAGCTACAAGTATATATATATAGTAAATGTATCACATGCTGAAACCATTTCACAAATTTCCACATTTGGAAAAGTCGATAAATGTTTACTGAACAGGGTAAATTCTTATACACCTTTTATATCAGACATTTTGCGACAACACAAGCAGGACCAGCTCGGAGTAGAATAATATTGTAAATATCCATGAAAAAATAGCTACATGTACAAGTATTGTGCTTTTTTGTTTGTTCTTCTAATTTAAGTAACATGAGGTATTCAAAATATCCATATACATGTGTTTTTCGAATTATTATGCACATAACAAAAACATGTACACACCTGATTGTATGAATGATAACGTTACACTTATATAGAAACAATTATGATACATAATAATATTCATCTCATGTTACAGTACACAAGAGCACTCTACATGGACATTCATGCAAAAAAATGTACATCATTTGAGCAGTCTTCATAAAGGAGCACTTGTAGCACTGCAATTTAATCATTCTTCTTCATATTTTGTGTTCATGAAAAATATTCAAAGAATCACAATTCAACTGGGTACGAATAGCCAAAAAACCCCAAAAAACAAACATGCTGGTGTAGTCACAAATACCACAACTATGATTCCGTTTATACTATATTCTATGGATAACTAGTAAGCAAATAATGCTCCTGACGCCTCCCCTAACAGGAGCCAGGAGAACTAACATATGTGCAACCTAAGATAAGGTTGCACTGGTTAAAGTATTAATAGATGGGGCCAGGCAATCACAGCAATCCCCAAATTCACACACTGTGCCTGTCTACTAGTAGTATACATAATACTTTTGAGTGCAGGTCAATGACGTTAAGTCACATTTCTAAATGTACTCGAAGTCTCCATGACTGCAACCAACAACAACTGCTTTGTGGTCTGACCATGGGCATTCCAGAACATTCACTGAAATTTCGTCAATGTTTGTGAAAACTAAATCTATGGTAGAACCATAGTCTGTTGTTGGGCCTTTGGAGTTATCATAGCAGCTGAAGGCATTCTGCATATACAATACCAAGTTAGGTTGTGTACTATCTGACATGTCGTAATTGAAGTCACCCATGATAATCAAAGGCATAGAGGTGTCTACCAGCGGTGTCAGCTCTTTTGTCAGGAGAGTTTTAAACATTTCAAAGGTAAATGCGGGAGACCTGTAAACGAAAACTAACTGCAGGGGACACGCAAAACTGCCTGTCTTGATGAAAGTGAACTCCAGTGAAAATGAAGAAAAATGTTCAAAGCAAAAGATATTTTGGTTCTCTTTGACTAATGTTAGTAATCCATGATATGGTCTGTTCCTAGATATAGTATCAACCGTCTGGTTGTTTTTAAAGGGAACATAGCCATCTGGGGTGAAGTCATGAACTGAATCTGTATCTCTCAGTCTGGATTCAGCAAAACTTATCACATCAGCACATGAAAAATTTGTGTCTGCGATAATGTCGTTGTAATGTTTATGAAGTGAGCGTGCATTGTGAAATACAATGTTAAATTTATTATCAAACATTTGGTATATGGGTTTATAGCACAACTTCATGGGAGCATCCTCTCTTAATCTCTTCATTTCTCCAGTAACACTAGCTGATGTTGCAATCTTTTCTTCATTGAGATTCAAAATGTGAAGATCCCTCAAATTCTTGGCTCTACTCAGCGCCACATAATGGATATGATCTCTTTTCGTTGTTCCTAAATGAACGACAACTTCCGACAATGTTTCCCCTTGTGCCTTGTGTACCGTCTTCGCTGCAGCTGGCCGTAACGGAAATTGTATACGAACAGCACTTACATTCTTCCTCACAGAAAATTTCCTCTTTATATCAAAAATAGGAGTCCAGTCTTGGGAAATGTGGCTGTTGTATAAATATTTATATATACGTCGTTGCTCTTTGCCGATATCATCATTGAAGAACTGTACCCATAATATACTTGGACGAGATGTAGTAGCCATGCGACAGTCTATCTTTTTCAAGATACAAGCTGCACCATTTGTCAACCCATCGTGAACAGCAATATTGGCAACAACTTCATACTGCAAACTGACTGCTACTTTTAGAGGATTGAGTAGACCTGCAGTTCTTGTAGGATCACTGCTGATTGTGGGTAGTATTTTCCGCTTCACATCCGCAGAGAGGTCACCCAGAATCGAATCCATGGCACAAATTGACTGTTTTTCATTAGAACACATATCAAACAATGTACTATTAAAAGAGTTTACTTTATTGTTAGTGGTGAAGAGGTGTGGTATATGCAAAAGGTCAGATGTATTCTCAGGAGTACATCTTTGCCGTAACACTGAAATATCCTGATCTGTATGAGTACCTTCTCGTAGACGATTAAGCAACATTGCAAAACTCTGGTCATCTTTTTGCCGCATGATTTCATCCAGCTCAAACATGGTGAAATTTTCAACCCATAAATTCGAGGCCAGTGGTCCATATCCATGAGTCAGATCTTTAAAAATCCATCCATCACCAACAGGCTGAAGCTGATAAAGGTCACCTATCATGATCACATGTACTCCACCAAACACTTTAGAAGTACCTTTGATTTGTTGAAGTCTTAAATTGATGAAATTTAGCATATCATGTCCAACCATCGATACCTCATCAATGAAAAGAACTGATAAGTTGCGGTATTTTACTTGCATCGTATTCAGTTTTTCGGTATCAAGGGGTTTACAGTTCTTGTAACCTTGACTGACAGGTAAGCAAAATGCTGAGTGTAGGGTAGTTCCTTTTATCTGGTACGCAGCCTTCCCTGTTGGGCCACATAATAGTATTTTGCAATCAGTTGGATCGTCTCCTTCTGATGAACAAAGATAACGATGAAGAGCTTGGTACAGTGTATTGATTACCATAGATTTCCCAACTCCTGCACCACCGGTCAAAAATACTCTCAAAGGTTCATTTCTTGTTTTGATCCAATGTAACACATGTGTGAAAAATTCTCTTTGCTTGACATTCAAGCGTCTGACCAGCTGTAAATATTCTTCTTGTGGAAGTCGCTGAGGAAGTATGCTCTCTAGATTAAAACTTGAACTAGCCATTCCAAGGTCACTGCCGAGGTCATAAGACTTAGCTTCTGGGCACAAGTTTGGATCAAAGTAGATATGTTTGGAGCTGTCAGTTGATCCACAATCTTCATCTTGAGCATTCTGTTCTTGTGCCCCAGGAATTAGTTCATCAAAGCAGCTGTCATCTTCAAAGTTTCGGGTATTCTGTGTAACTTTTGCAAGTACAGCTGTGAAATTTGCATATTCTTCTTGCTTTTCGGTTATGGATGCTTCAACCATTCTGAAGTGTCCTTCATGACTATCATAACCACCTAGTAGATCGGATTCTTCATCTCTCCAAGGGTAAAATAACATGAGCTTTTCTCTACAGAAGTTCTCGAAGTCTGATTTTCTGTTATAGTTAACATATCTGATAATTCTTGGATTTCTCCTCCGAGAAAATACTGTCCCATTTGGTAATGTCAAGATTATATTTGACTTTTGCTTTGTACATGTATGGTCAGCTTGGCCTACATTCCCACTCAGGTCGTTTTCATCATCGTTGGGGTCCCCCTCATCCGCATCATCATCGCTATCGTCATCATCATGAATTTCATGGTCACTCTGAAGTGCACACGAGTCATTCATTGTATCTTTATGTTTCGAGCATATTTTGACGTTTAACTTCGAAGCATAGTCAGCCAAACACCATTCTTCTAAAGCTCGAGGTCGTTTACTGTATCTCTTAATAACATTGTTAACTGCGATATCAGTCGAATTCCCAGGCATTTCCTCAAGATCCTGTTTTGATTTCAGTAGAAAAGAACGACTGTCAGATGGGGATGTATTGATGAAAATAATCTCTCTGGTGCATTTGGAGAGAGGCATCTGCAAAATCAAGTAAACTGCTTCCTGTGCACAAACCTCAACACTTTTCAAGAACATGTTTCCAATGTGGCGTACACTCTTCTTGATATCCATATTTCCTTGTGTTGCTTCTTTGCAAGCACGGTCTAACAGGGCACTCATTCCCTTCTGAGATTTGTTTATGTAGTTTACAATGTACATTGCACATGCATATGGATCCAAACAGAACTGAAGGTCATGATTTGCTTGCCATGCTTGCAACAAATTTTTAGAATATGCATTCACACGGATTTCACATGGGTGTCTTTTCAAGAAAATTTTGACTTGATCAATGGAAGTTCTTATTGCATCCACATATTGAGTTTCATTAATTTCCAACATGGCGAGTAATTCTGCAAATGAACATTCTAAACCATCCTTTTTATCTTTCAGAAGTTTCTCAATATTGTTATAATTTTGAACACTCTCTTCGTAACCATCACTCTTGTCGTCCAAAGGTTCCAATATCATGGTTTTTGACATGGGGGGAATTGGATAGCCAAATCGACAGACGGGTTTACCTTTTTTTCTGCAAGTTTTTGAATGTTTATGAGTCTGCAACTGAATTAGTTGTTTTTCTTTGTCATTTCCTTCGCTCGAGCAAGAAATGTACTCATCTATAAAGTCAACAATATCAGCATTGTCAGATTCACCGAATACTGGGGCATCCTTCATCCACATGAGCATATGTATGTGAGGAGAACCTCTCTGCTGGAATTCCACCCGATAGAAGTAATCTTGCAGTTCTCCAATTGGTTTATGCTCACTTTTCAAAACAGAATTTATGAATACCATGACTCTATTGTTAAAGTAGCGCGAGCATGTGACTGGATCTGCCTGCAGCAACCTGGTTCGTTCTGTCCAGTCCATATCTTGGATTTCCTGATCTGTATATTCTTTTTTGTCTACTAACTTTCCGATCATTTTCAACAAGTCTGGCCATCTCGTGTCAGCAGATGAAAAAGAAGCAAAAAATGTCGGGAGACCTAGCTGTCTGATCATGGCAAATACATCTTTTTTCCGTTTTTCCAAATAGCTTGGAGAGTTGCGAATTGATCTGAATATATAGAACCCTTCATCCAAGTTCACCAGATTCTGTAAAGCGTTTGGCTGGAGCAAATCATTTGCAGTGATTTTAGTACCCTGCATTTTACATCTCCTGACAGCTAAACCAACTTTGTCTCGAATCTGTTTTATCTGCAACTTTTTCATCTTGAAAAATATGTTAGGTACTGAACTGGCAACCCTTCTATCTTCAGCTCTCAACTCCCACTTGCAAATATCACTATAATGTACTGGGCTGTCTCTTTCCTCATTCTCTGGGCGCTTTTGTCCACAATATATGCTTGGGAATGACAGGTATTCAGAGTGTTCATCTTCGAACATGCCGAGCGGAGTCTGCCCTTCTCCGGGAGCATATGTATAAAGTCTATCTACAGCATTTTCACCATCATCGAGGAGCGTGTCCATATTACCCATTATTTGCGCATGATCACCTAACTCACTGAAGGTGTCTTCGTCAGAACAATTTTGTGATTGATCTTCGTCACTATAGTTACCATCCTTGTCATGTTTAGCTAAACCAAGAAATTCCAATGATTGCTCACTTTTGTCATTGTTTGTGTCTGTGAGCCACGTTTCATTAACTAAAACATCCTTGTAAAACTCACTGTTTTGTTTAAGGTATCGGAGTGCATCTAAAACTTTTGTTGGTCTGACATTTTCCGTGAAATCACATTTAGAGTAGGAAACGCGTTTCTTTAAAGCAACTGCAACTGTCTGACTTTCTGAAAGATGACGAGGTAAACTGTTGACAGTCGATGATATGTCACACGGGACATTGACAATGTTTCCACGGATCGACAATTGCCCTCCTCTTGGTAACTCGCGTATTTGCATGAAAGGAATTCGCTGTGCGACCAGTCTTTCTTCGAGAGGATGAAGGTGGAGTTCTGGTGGTTTCGAAGGAAATGAAACTTTGTTTGCTAATGCTAATTTTGGAACTCTACCTGCTTTGATACCAGTTTCACATGTCTTGCATAACCATTGTGTGTATGGTCTTTCACAGTTCTCATTATCCAATATACACTTTTTGACCATTTCTGTCCACTTTGATGACTTCAATATGCCCTTCACTTTTATAACGGAGTCTATGAAATTTGTCTGTCTACAGCAACAGCAAACATAAACTGGGCCTTCAGATATCTTACAGTGAAAGGCATCTATACATTCATGCAGTGTATTTTTATTTTTTCTTCTTCTCTTGGAGTGCAATTCTTGTTGAACAAATTCGACAGACTGTCTCGATTTCCGTTTCCTATTTAGGTCTCGACCCATCTCCGCTTGTCTGGCACGATCATCACTTCGTTTTTGTCGTTTCACTGTTCGTTCAATCTCCTTCACGAGTTCTGAATCTCTTCTTTTTCTTTTCTGATGCTTTTCGTTGTTTCTTTCTTTGTTCCTGACATCACTATCAAGCCTTGCCTGTTGTTTTTTCAGTCTCTCTTGCTCTTTGAAAGCATCATCTAGTCTTTTTTGCTGTTTTTGTAGTTTTTCCTTGACTCGTTCTTTTTCCCTGACATCACCGTCATGCCTAGCCTGTTGTTTCTTTAGTCTCTCTTGTTCTTTGAATAATCCATCTAGTCGTTTTCGTTGTTTCTGTAATTTTTCTTTGACCCTTTCCTTGTCTCGGAGTTCACTGTCAAGCCTAGCTTGTTGTTTTGTTTGTTTCTCCTTCTGCCTTTCTCTGCCTCGCATATCACCGTCATGCCTAGCCTGTTGTTTCTTTAGTCTCTCTTGTTCTTTGAATAATCCATCTATTCGTTTTCTTTGTTTCTGTAATTTTTCTTTGACCCTTTCCTTGTCTCGGAGTTCACTGTCAAGCCTAGCCTGTTGTTTCTTTAGTCTCTCTTGTTCTTTGAATAATCCATCTATTCGTTTTCTTTGTTTCTGTAATTTTTCTTTGACCCTTTCCTTGTCTCGGAGTTCACTGTCAAGCCTAGCCTGTTGTTTCTTTAGTCTCTCTTGTTTTTTGAATAATTCATCTCGTCTTTTTTGCTGTTTCTGTAATTTTTCTTTGGCCCTTTCCTTGCCTCGGACTTCACTGTCAAGTCTAGCCTGTTGTTTCTTCAGTCTCTCTTGTTCTTTGAATAATTCATCTAGTCTTTTTTGCTGTTTTTGTGAATTTTCTCTGGCCCTTTCCTTGCCTCGCACATCACTGTCAAGTCTAGCCTGCTGTTTCTTTCGTTTTTCTTGCTCTTTGAATACTTCATCGGCTCTCTTTTGCTGTTTCTGTAGCTTTTCATTGAGCCTTTCTTTGTTCCTGACATTGCTGTCGAGCCTAGCTTTC
Organism: Terebella lapidaria; assembly: GCA_949152475.1. Taxonomy (NCBI): domain Eukaryota; kingdom Metazoa; phylum Annelida; class Polychaeta; order Terebellida; family Terebellidae; genus Terebella; species Terebella lapidaria. The sequence continues at coordinate 80,758,866 of OX424555.1, forward strand.
TGCTTTCTCATCTTTTCACTTAGTTTGTTTTTTGCAAGTTTATTTTTCTTGATTGATGTGTATGTTTGAATATCTCTACATTGTATTCTTTTTTCCTCTTGATCCAGAAAATATGAATGCAATGATTCCTTTGTTTTAATTACATCATTTTCCTCACGAAGAAGTTGAATGGGCTGAATTTCAAATGGGAAGTCATCTGCGTGTAGAGAGAAAGCAATTTCTGTGACTTTAAATAAAAAATCATTTCTGCTAGTCAGTCTTCCCAAAATACACGTTCCCATTCCACTTGGAAGTCCATTTCCATCTCTGGCATGTGGGTCGAAAATGAAGTAGCCATTACGACACTTAGCCACTGCAATACAGTAACAACCCAACATCACTAGCGATACAGGTGACTGGTGTAAACAAGAATCCAAGGCGTTTCTCAAAGCGAAACCTTTCTCATTGGGGAAGTCAACACTGCCACATACACCACATATTGACTGTAGTAAAGTGAGGGTATAATCCCCTTTCCAACAACTGAAGTGTTTTGGCAATTCCTCAAATTGCAAGTAAACGTCAGCAAGCTTTTTGTTCATTACCAGATCCTCAACAACCTTGCGATACAAGCAATCACCTTTCTGCAAAATAATGTCCAGTTGGTTCGATGTCAGGACTAAATCTGTGCCGGTGAATTTTTCGAATCTGCATAGTGCAACAAGGCAGTTACATGTGCATTGTCTGCCGCGGCTTATTTCAGGGAAATATTCGTCACCTTGGTGGAATGAACCCATAACCGTCTGCATCCTAAGTCTGGTTGGCGCGAATGCTTTAACAGATGTACGAACATGTTTTAACTTGGTAAATTGATTGTGAGGCTGGGTTCTGGTTTTCTTACGAGACTGGCGGACAAATTGATTGTCAGTTACAAGATCATTAGCATCTTCATTGGCAGAATGAGCAATGGATCGATCAGCAGATCGAGAGTTCAGTTTGATTTCATTCTTTTGAGAGTTCGATGAGCGTTCGATTGTGTTCGATTCAAATCGAGGTTTTTTTTTTAAGAGGTCACCTTCCTCATGAGGTGTTTTTTTCACGAGGTCACCTTCCCCGAGTTTTTTTATGAGGTAACTCTCCTCAGAAGGTTTTTTTTTTCCGAGGTCACCTTCCTCGAGTTTTTCAACGAGGTGGCTCTCCTCATCCACCGTGTCGTCCGACTGTAAGCACTCTTCGTCCACCCTGTTCTGCGACAGGTTCTGCAAAAATGGAGAAAAAATATACAGAAATCAAATACTGCAAAAAGACTAATTTTGGCAGCTATTAAATTTGACGGTTGCAAGGTTCACATTATTTGGCGGAGATATAACTTGGGGATTTCAAAGCCACATATACTTCTTAATATATATTAATAGTTATTTTGGCGGACGATTTAATTAGGCTTTTTTACCCTTACCACCACCAGTCAATTAGTCTTCTTATTTCTTTACAGGGAATTTCTACCACTGCTTGGCAGTGTAGGTACATACATAAAAACTTTATTGATGAACCGATATATAAGAAGTTTTTGCATATCCCAAATTTTATAGGGAAAGTTGCCTCATGTGACAGCAGTGTCGTCTAACATCACACTGAAGTATTATATCGTAAAGAATGTTTTGTATGCATGACAAAAATAGATGGAACGTAAAATGAAAAGCCAGAGAGAATTTAATACGGGCAGTTGTGAAGTTCCTTAACATTTTTTGGACCGGGGCCTTTGAAAAGGTTGCACAGGGTCGGGGAAATGTAATATACATGTATTTCCACAAATACCAAAGAGATCGATGGGTTTGATCGATTCCTAGGGGTGAGCGAGTAGGAGGAAAGTAGAAGTTTATTTTTCTAAGCTTGAGTAAAGTTTTTGTATACATGTGTCCTACATGTATTCTCATCCATATCTAGTATGTACCTCCAGGAGAACAGTGGCTCTCTTCAATGCACTTCGACTCTTCTTGCCCATTGCCAAGTCACATTAGTGGATTGTGTGAGATCTACAAAGGTACAACAAAGGCATATCAGTAACATGTCGAAGTAATTACTGTAAACGTATAAAATTTCGTGTGTATCAATGTGTTTTCAACATCTCAACATGGACTTAAAGTACTAGGAACATGAAAATATGATGTAAGCTCAGATTAAAGCACCTGGTGAGCTGATCAGAACGGTTTTTACAGCATGTGAATATCTCGATTCCTTCAAAAGTTACAGTTCTTCAAAGTTCAAACTGCCCAAGGGTCAATTTGAAAAATCATATAGCTCATTAATATACAAATTCGTATGCATGACGTCACAGGGAGAACATGTTTTAATTAGATGGTTTTATTGGCATATTAAAGTCTTAAGAAATTGCAATTATTCAACAAAGCTTATTCCACATGTTCTACATAATTGATAGTCAATAAATTTCACGTCTGGATAGTTGCCAAGGTCACCAGTATTGATAAGAGGCTCCTAGCAACCAGGGTTGCTATGGCCTAAATCCAGAGTCATATCGATAAGCAAACAAAACCAAAGGTGAAAATGGATTGACTCCACATGCATCATTAATATACAATAATCAAATTCTGTCAAAACCCCTATTTCTGGCACTTAGGACCCATAGCAACCAATGGTTGCTAGGGACTCCACCAGGTGAATAGTAACCATGGCAATAATAACACTTTGAACAACACTGATTATTGACCATGCCTATCAATGTTTGAAGATTAGGTTTGCAATAATTCCGACCAGATCAATTATATTAAGACTCGAATTTGCCTAATTAAAAATATTCCCCCTCCTACGTCACGAATACCTCATTTGCATACTAATTAGCTTCTCATAAAATCCAGAAGTGTTCAATCCAGCATATGTCATAACCTGCCAAAATGTGACATTCAAATGGCCAGAACTTTTTAACCATTATAGATATTGGCATGCAGTAAACTGCATTTCACCCAGCAAAACCAGGTCTCATTTGGGTTCACATTATATTTTCATGTTCCTAGTACTTTAAGTTCGTGACTGTTGTGAATGGTCGGCCCCTCGATTGAATAACCGTGTATTCACGTGTATTTATTTTCGTGTTTGGAAATTCGCGAAATAATACATCGCGAAATTTCATACGTTTACAGTATTGTAATCTGGCTATTTATCCTGGACGATTTATTTTGCAGATTTCACTACATAGCACTGAACCTGCGGAATAAAATCCCGACAAAACTAGCATGATTAGACACTCTGGGTGGTCACAACCATGAAGCATGGCAATAGGTGATCCGGTGTCCGGTACCCTAAAAATGAATCACATTACGATCTCGCAGCAAATTAACTAGCCCAAGTGGGAAACTAGAGAGCGGTCACGAGAGGCAGTTGGTCTCACGATCGCACAGGTGACCCCTGGTACGTTTCGGAATAAAGTGTGTGACGCCATTTTCCGAAGAAAAAAAAAATTTTATTTGTGGGGACCATCTTGTTTTTTCGATTTGGCTCAAATTCAATAGCAACCTAAGTCAGGGCTCAATGTATGTGTACAAAATGTTTCATGATGATATCTTGGTACGATTCTGAATAAAGTGCATTTATTTTTTTTGTAACGGTCATCATGTTTTTCCGATCCAGCTAGAATTCAACAGCAAACTACCACACGGCCAGATGTGTAAAAAAAAATTTGTGATGATATCTTGGTACGATTCGGAATACATGTGACTTCTTTTAAAAAGTAATGTCTTTTTGTGGCGTTCATCTCAATATTCGATAGCAACATACCTCAAGCCCTATGTAAGTGTACAAAAATTTTCGTGATGATATCTTGGTACGTTTCGAAATAAAGTGTGTGACGTCATTTTCCCGAATTTTTTGTTGTTGTTGTTGGTGGCCATCTTGTTTCTTGACTTTGAAAATCAAATTCAAGATCATCAGAATATTCAGCATATGTCATCTCCTATATGTCCACAATTGATTCCTAAGCTGTATTAAGCAAGACATTAGCCATTCTGTGCCTGACCTTGAAACTGAGGTCAAAGGTCAAATTCAAGGTCATCAAAATATTCGGCATACATCATTTCCTATACGTCCACAATTTAGTCCCAAGCTGTACAGTGGATAATAAGCGAGATATTAGCCGTTTTGCTCTTTGACCTTGAAAATGAGGTCAAAGGTCAAATTCAAGGTCATCAGAATATTCGGATTATATCATTTCCTACACGTGCACAATTGATTACTAAGCTGTAAAGTCGATCATAAGCCAGATATTAGCCTCGGACCTTGAAAATGAGGTCAAAGGTCAAATTAAAGGTCGTGACAATAATCAGCATATATCATATCCTATGTGTCCACAATTGATTCCTGGTCTCTAATGTCAATATAAAGTGAGATACTAGGCATAATGTGTCCAATTATAAAGCATAGGAGTATTTGAGGTAGTCCGCTCCAAACAGTGAAGGGAGGTGGTCAAAGAGTTTTTTTAAATAAATAACTGTGTCAACATAATCTACAGCTTCAAAATGATATATTTTAATAGAGAAACTGTTCAGCATTCTGAAACTGAAAAGAAAATAGGGGGTCACCGTATCCGTTCGCATGGAAAACACGATGCAAGATGTGGATATGGACGAGAAATGTGCACAAATGCCATAATTTATGTCACTTTAGGTAACCGTGTGTGATTTCGATCGAATATGTAGAAGAAACGAGCACGGTGACCCCCTGTTTTTTTTTCAGAATTAGGATGCTGATCATTTATTCTATAAAATATGTCATTTTGAAGATATAATATTCAAGAAATGACTTTAAAATTTCAACTCTTCGTTACCTCACTGTTTGTAGCGGACTACGTTAACATGGGAAAGTCTTTTTTGGGGCCAGTCGAGAAAATGAAAATGGCCGCCACACGCAGACCGGCGATTCATGGGCAACGACACTTATACACATCACAGAGATATATGAGGGTAATCTTTTGAAACAAAAATCTCAAAACTGTCTGAACAGTTTTTGAGAAAATGGCTGCCAAAGTCAGAAATCGGCCGTTTTTCGTCGAAATTGGCCGCCATTTTGAAGAAAATGCGAAAATCAAAAAACAAAAGAAAATCCCTTTTCAAAATACTTTTAGGCATTTTTGTGCAAAATTTCAGAAAGATTCACCTGTAAACTTTGAAGATAAAAATGTGGACGGACGAGGCACGCAACGCCATGCCAATAGGTTATCGGACCATAGGTCCGGTTACCTAGAAACTGAACATGTAATGCTTCGTGGAGGCAACGTATTAAAAGTGTATTTGGTTCCAGCAACATCCAACTCTACTTATATACTGATTTATTGATGAAATCGTCAATTGATTATTCCTGTTACCTTCATACATATATGCAGAATACATTTTATAACTAGACGCTTCCGGTCGCCTACGACTGCTTGGGTGTATCCCCCGTAGCCCTATCATCCCTGTTGCCCCAAATATACATGATATATCGCTGATGTACATTGTGAGTGTGAAACCTTTCAAGCTTATTGAAGGTCGAATTCAAGATCACCACTAAAATCACTGCATTCGAATTTCCATTTTTGACATGTTCGAAAAAAATAACGAAATTACAGCCAGATAAAAGTTTTCACCTAAAGCTATATTTCAACTCAGAATATTTGACAAACTTGGTTCCAAGTTGCGAGATGACTTAATTGGAGCCAGATCGAACACTATAAGTTATATTTCAACTCATACTATGTGCCAAACTTAGATCCAAGTTGAAATTCAAAGTAAAAGTTGACCAAAACTACATTTCAAGATGACGAAATTGGAGCCAGATCAACTTTTCACCATAATTTAAATTTTAATTCATAATATGTGCCAAACTTGGTTTCAAGCTGAAATTCAAGTAAAAGTTTACCAAAACTGCATTTCAAGATGACGAAATTGGAGCCAGATCGATCTTTTCACCATAAATTATATTTTAATTCATAATATGTGCCAAACTTGGTTTCAAGTTGAAATTCGAAGTAAAAATTGACTTTACTGGTAAAAATAATGTTAACTTATCCGGTTACACCCATGAAATCTCTGCTGGACAAAACTTTCAAATTGTTGAGCTCAATAATAAATGTTTCTTGTCTTAACTATTTTTCTTGAGGTCAATAATACACTTAACTAGTAAAAATTATGTTAACTTATTCGGCTACAGCCATGAAATCTCTACTGCACAGAAGCTTTACCTTGTTGAGCCCAATAATAAATGTTTCTTGTCTTACCTATTTTTATTGTGGTCAATAATAGACTTAACTAGTAAAAATAATGTTAACTTATTCGGTTACACCTGTGAAATCTCTACTGGACAAAACCTTTACCTTGTTGAGCTCAATAATAAATGTTTCTTGTCTTAACTATTTTTATTGTGGTCAATAATAGACTTAACTAGTAAAACCAATGTTAACTTATTCAGTAATATTGTTCTTTTTTCACCAAAAACATCAGTTCTGTATTCTGAACAAGAATCCAGTGCAATTTGCTTTCATAGTACAGGTTATTGGAGTGATCACACATGTCAAAGTAGGTATTTTAATTGTCGTAATAAGTTAACCTCTCAAACTTATTAATATTTATTCGATCATTCTGAAAAACAATAGGTTTCGTGTGATGGTCTTTCTCATTGAGCCTGTGCGATTTCATCATCATTCTCCCACCCGTAGAGCGTTCACAACCCATGTGTGTTAAACAGGCTAATTTGAGCACAAAATGTTATGCCAATTGGCTATTTTGGTTGCTATGGCAACCAAAATCGATAGGTGTCCAGATCTCACCATAAGACATGTCCATATAAAATATTATCAAAATCGGTTCATATTTGCAAGCTGCAGCGCGTTCACAAGAAAGTGTCTGCGGACGCGGCGGTGGCGGCGGTGGCGGCGGCGCGACGATAAATCCATAGTATCCGCCGAACTTTGTTCGGGGGATACAATGAATAGTGTGTTTGAAATTTTCAGTAGAAATCGTCCAAACAACGTTGCACGGTAGCTGGAACAGACCTCACAGTTTTTGGCATGCACTGCACGTTTTTCACTGTCCTGTGCAGGGCATTGTACCAGCATATGGCATAAATCTGCGATATAACCATCATCAGTAAATGGCTATAATATTTTGCAGATATTACTCTTTACCCGAAATAGCTCACCAAATCAACTGTCAGAGGCTAATTTATCATCAAGGATAATAAATTCCAAAGTGAGACAAGATTACCCCCAAATTCATGCTTGACAGCAGTTTGATGAGATACGTAGAAGTTGTCGGAAATCTCTTAGGTTTGACTATTTAAACTCAAAATATGCCAACTGTATCCACTTGTAGTCCATTCAAAGATTCCATTGAATTAGGGCTTCAACAAGTACAAACGTTCGTGACCGGTTACTCGTTAGCTTCTGACCGAACTGTAACCAGTTACTCGTCCAATAATAACAATAATATGTCAAACTTTTATAGCGCTTAATTTCGTGTAACTAATTCTAAGGCACAAAAATCCAGATTCCAATATCATAAAACGTGACGGTGGTCAGGAATAGTTCGTGATCAAGATGACAACTATGGTCCAAAAATATAGAGATAAAATATTGTCCAAAATAACACCAATTAGATGTATTTTCGCAGTTCGCATTTTATCAAATCTCATTGTCAAAAAGGGTCAAACTCGCGCCTAAAACTTGACACTATATAGATCTAAGTAATTTCCACGTGAAAATATACAAAACTATGATAAATAGAAAAGTCTTTTGTGATTGAAAACTGATAGATCACTTTAATTCTGCGTCTTTAGGTAAAAATTTGACTGATATGAAGTGTTTGAAACTCAATTACGAGGTTGCAAAATACGTTCACGATTAACCGCGCTTGCCCAGTGAGTGGTAGCCCTCCACGTTGCTTGGACTGAGTAAGCGTCCAATAAGTACGAACCGAGCTGAGTGACACATGTCACACATCACATGACACATGGTGACATGCGACGGCGAATCAACCCAACACGATACGGTACGGCTGTAGTAGATGATCTACTCAACGTGATTCACTCATTCAGCACGATGGTCCGCGTAAAGTTTGATATCTTGAAAGATGTTCTACGCATGGAGGAGAAACAAATGTTTCCGTCAATTCTATGGTGTCAGTTGCAGTGGTAGTCGTAAACCGAAGAAATAATCGGAACTTCACCTGTTTACGGCTGTAGACCTAGGCCTACCAGTTTACAAGATGGCGTCTCAATGTTTTTTTTCCACACTGCATCGCTCGAGATTCACGCCGAAGTTCACGTTCAGCCGACCATAGAACGTGACGGTCTTTGATGTGTGATCGGCAAACTTCGGGTGTGATCGGCAAACTTCGTGAAATGTAGATTAACAGTAAAATCCGAATTGTCCCGAACAAGCAGAAGAGACCCGTAATTTTCCGGAAAGCATTTGGTCAGAAACGGGTCGCATACTGTAAACCCCTTCATTTTTCGCGACGATTATTATTCGCGATTTTCGCGTTTTAATTAAAAACGCGATAATTTCTGGACGCGAATTTTTCTGGTCAAACGCATTTTGATTCGCGAATATATATTAATATTGTGCATCACGGAAAGTCAGTAGCCCAACCAGCATGGTTGAATTGGCTGTTGATTCGGAAATTGACTTTGCGAAGTGTGTGGTATAAAACAAAGTACAAATAATGTTGTATATTTGTAATAACAAAGCCAGTAGCCAATTCCAAGTTTACATGTAGCCTATGTAGCTATTTTGTAGTGTGATTGTTTGTCTTTAAATGCATGTTTACTAAGCCAGAAAATAAAGATATAATATAAATATATAATGAATATACAATTGTGTTCTTGTCAGTATTTGCCAATTGTTGGGTTACTTAGTGAGTATGTCATTGGAAAATACCTCTGTAATGCGTTACTAGTAATATGCATATTACAGAAAACGCGAACGGCCGCGAATATGTTCAAATCCTGGGAGCACATGTACAATTTAGTGGGCAATCCTGTTTCTCTATGATAATCAATGACAATGATGATAGAGTTAATCAGTGGCAGAAGGATGATAAATGCAGATGAAAAGAACATCTGGTGTGTAATAAAGAACCCTTTTCTATCATAACCAATTGTCATTCCGGATCCTCAGTATGGCCTATGGGAAATTGGTTTGTAATAAAATTGCCCACATCATTGTACATCCTAGCCACTATGGTTTGTTTAGATATACAAATGAGCAAGAGAAACAATTAACCGGGTATTACTAATATTATTCATTGATATATATGAGAAAGCACTATTTGAATATATATAAATATTATTAACTTGGCACGAATCATCTTCTCTAATTGGTTCATTTGTACCACGTGTCACTCCCAAAGGATGTATGTTGGATCCTAAAATGGTATATTGCATTTGTGTATCGGACAGAGCGGTCGCCTCAACCAATCGGCTTGTCTGTTCCTTGAAAAAAGAGTATATTGGATCCGAGTCATGTATATGGGATTGCGTATATTGGACGGTGACGCGATAACAGCCAATCAGCATGGTTGTTACAAACAGCGTGTTGTTAAAAATATAGCAAAGATTGGATGCTGGTCGTCCAATACAGAGTTTACGGGATTCAGAAAAGCTATATTTATATTTATAACTTTTCTTCATCCTGTAAACTATGTATTGGACTCCCCATCATCCAATATTTGTATAATATCAAGGTGTGTGTGCCCATAGATCTAGCAGCTTCAAAAAAGAAGAGGGTAAGTCTTCAAGAGCAAATATAAGAGGTGATGTTTCCCAAAAGTTTACCTTTAAATTGGCTAAGCGAGGTGAGCACTCGCTGGTTGGCTGAACCAGTTACTGTATTGTGTCCTGTAAGACCAAATCACCGTGTTGGTCTCAACAGTGGCAAAAAACGAATGGTTAATGGCTCAAAACGAATAGTGACTTGATTTTGGGCAAAAAAAGATTTTTCCCCCACCCGTCAAAAAATCAAAATGGCCGCCCCAAACACACCGACGATTAAGAAGCAACAAAATTTATACACATCACCAAAATACCTAAGAAGAATGTTATTGTCTGAATTGTCTGAATAGATTTCGAGAAAATGGCTGCCGAAGATAAAAATCATTGTTCAAAAAAATAAACGGTTGTTTTCACCTTGCAAGGTCATTGAAATTCAAATTCAAGGTGGCCAAAGCAATTTTTGTTGTTGCTGGAAATGGCTCAAAACTAATAGTGACTTGATTTGGGACAAAAAAATTTTTTTTCGACAACCTGTCAAAAAATCGAAATGGCCATCACATGCAGACCGACGATTCAACGGCAACGATACTTGAACACATCATAGAGGTACACGAGGGGAATGTTTTCAAACAAAAATCTCAAAACTCATCCGACAGTTTTTGAGAAAATGGACACAAAATACAAACTTCATTGTTTTTTCCGACAAGAAATATCGTTTTGACCTTCCAAGGTCATTCGAGGTCAAATTCAAGGTCATCACTCAAACCGCAATATATGATTTTCCATTTGAACGTGCCAATACTTGGGCTCTATCTTGAAGTCTTCATGAGTTTAGTCCGCACAGCTCCCATTATAAAGGAAAAATTGGGTGAAATTTCCCCAAGTCCAAAAAATTTTTCAATGGCCCAAAAAAATTTTTTTATTTTTTTTGCTGCAAATGGCTCAAAACGAATAGTGACTTGATTTGGGACGAAAAAAAATTGTTTTGCTGACCCGTCAAAAAATCAAAATGGCCGCTACACGCAGACAGACGATTCAAGGGCAACAAAACTTAAACACATCATAGAGGTACATGAGGGGAATGTTTTAACACAAGAATCTCAAAACTGATCAGACAGTTTTTGAGAAAATAGCCAAAGTCCACATGAGGGGAATGTTTTAAAACAAGAATCTCAAAACTGATCAGACAGTTTTTGAAAAAATGGCCATCAAAGTCCAAAATTGGCCATTTTTCGGCAAAAATGGCCGCCAAATCGGCAAAAACGATTCAATAAAAATTTTGTTTTTAAATTTCGTCAGATACTGGCCCAAGGTATCTTCTGACAAATTAATGAGGGAATTCATGATGCCAAAAAAAAGTTACAGACCCGAACGGACGACAGACGGACGACGGACGTACTACGGACGAAACACCCCGATAATAGGTTATTGGCCCAAAGGGCGGGTAAGCTAAAAATGGCCATCAAAAATCCAAAATTGGCCATTTTTCGACAAAAAAAGGTCGTTTTGACCTTCCAAGGTCATTGAAGGTCAAAATCAAGGTCATCACTCAAACCGTAATATATGATTTCCCATTTGAATGTGCCAATACACAGGCTCTATCTTCAAGTGTTCTATGAGTTTACTCTGCACAGCTCCCATTATGAAGGAAAATTGAGTGAAATTTTCTAAGTCCAAAAAAAATTATTTTTTTTTTTCTGGAAATGGCTCAAAACCAATAGTGACTTGATTTGGGACAAAAAAAAATTTGTTTTGCCGACTCGTCAAAAAATCAAAATGGCCGCCACAAGCAGACCGGCGATTCAAGGGCAACGAAACTTATACACGTCATAAAGGTACATGAGTGGAATGTTTTGAAACAAAAATCTCAAAACTGATCACACAGTTTTTGAGAAAATGGCCATAAAAAATCCAAAATTAGCCATTTTTCGACAAAAAACGTCGTTTTGACCTTCCAAGGTCATTGAAGGTCAAATTCAAGGTCATCACTCAAACCGCAATATATGATTTCCCATTTGAATGTGCCAATACTTAGGCTCTATCTTCAAGTGTTCTATGAGTTTACTCTGCACAGCTCCCATTATGAAGGAAAATTGGGTGAAATTTTCTAAGTCCAAAAAATTTTTCAATGGCCCAAAAATTTTTTTTTTTGCTGGAAATGGCTCAAAACGAATAGTGACTTGATTTGGGACAAAAAAAATTTTTTTCGCCGACCCGTCAAAAAATCAAAATGGCCGCCACAAGCAGACCGGTGATTCAAGGGCAACGAAACTTATACACGTCATAAAGGTACATGAGAGGAGTGTTTTGAAACAAAAATCTCAAAACTGATCAGACAGTTTTTGAGAAAATGGCCTCCAAAGTCCAAAATTGGCAATTTTTCGTCAAAAATGGCCGCCAAATAGGCAAAAACGATTCAATCAAAAAAATTAAAAAAACGTCTTTAGATACTGGCCCAAGGTATGTTCTGACAAATTTATGGGGAAATTCATCATGTCAAAAAAAAGTTACAGACCCGGACGGACGACGGACGACGGACGACGGACGACGGACGGACGACGGACGACGGACGACGGACGAAATACCACGACAATAGCTTATCGGCCCAAAGGGCCGGTAAGCTAAAAATAAAGTTAACTTATTCGGTTACACCCAGAAATTTCTACCGGACAAAACCTTAACCTTGTTGAGTTCAATAATAATTGTTTCTCATCTTAACTATTTTTATTGAGGTCAATAATAGACTTAACTAGCAAAAAAAATGTTAACTTGTTTGGTTACAGACATAAAATGTCTACTGGACAGAATCTTTACCTTGTTGAGCCCAATAATAAATATTTCTTGTCTTAACTATTTTTATTGTGGTCAATAATAGACTAAACTAGTAAAAATAATGTTAACTTATTCAGTACACCCATGAAATCTGTACTGGACATACTTTCACCTTGTTGAGCTTAATAATAAATATTTCTCATCTTAACTATTTTTATTGTGGTCAATAATAGACTTAACTATTTTTATTGTGGTCAATAATAGACTTAACTAGTGAAAATAATGTTAACTTATTCAGTTACACCAATGAAATTTGTACTGGACAAAACATTTACCTTGTTGAGGTTAATAATAAATATTTCTTGTCTTAACTATTTTTATTGTGGTCAATAATAGACTTAACTATTAAAAATAATGTTAACTTATTCAGTTACACCCATGAAATCTGTACTGGACAAAACCTTTACCTTGTTGAGCTTAATAATAAACGTTTCTCGTCTTAACTATTTTTATTGTGGACAATAATAGACTTAACTAGTAAAACTAATGTTAACTTATTCAGTAATATTGTCCTGTTTTCACTGAAAACTTCAGTTCTCCATCCTGAACAAGAAACCAGTGTCATTACCTTCCATTGTGCAGGCTATTGGAATGATCGTACATGTCAAAATGGATATTTCAAAATTCTGTAATAAGTTAGGCTGTTAACATATTAATATTTATATGATCATTCTAAAAAATGATTGGTTTCGTGTGACAGCCCTTCCCAACAACACTTCCAAATATTATCGAGATTCGTCAAAAATTTCCCAAATTTTAATTGTAAATTTGCCGTTTATTGTTATTACTCACCTCTAAACTACTACATGCTCCTTTTCGATCCTTTGGATCGTTCTGGATAGAAATTCGCGTACTGAAAGCAAGGCACGATCGTCTGCCTGCATGACTCGAGCGCTCCTTTTGCCGCCAAAACCGCCGCGCATATGCGCGCGCAGCTGCGCAGAAGCTTCACTTTTCTGTCCAAAAAACGACAAAAGGAAGCCCCTAGCACACAACTGGCGGGGATGGATGGGAGGGCCTTTACTGTAGTAGTTTAGAGGTGAGTAATAACAATAAACGGCAAATTTACAATTAAAATTTGGGAAGTTTATTTTATACATCACCAATCTAAACTACTACATGCTCCTTAGAATCAAAGGATAGGCGGTGGAGCAGTAGTGCTAGAGAGTCATGAAAACAGACGATAGTCTTGATTTCAAGCGAATCGCTAAAATGCTACATTTTCGATATATCTTTAGTAATAATATAATAAAGATACTCACCTAGCGGTGCGATCGCTTGCCTCCGAAATGCACGAATTTCTTCTTCACCCATCGGTGGAAAACGGAACTCTACTTGAGACCGTAACATAAAGAAACTCAAACACAAACACAAAGTGTTGCTTATATACACGTGCACGTTAAAACCAAGACTTTTCTGTCCAGCTGGTTCAAACAACAGCTTGCGCTACGACCAGCGGACCCAGTCTAAATCTGGACGACTGGTCCTGAAGTTCGGCAGCATTGGACAGATAGAACCCGATGAATGTCGTAGAATTAGTCCACATTCCAGCCCTCACGATATATTCCAACGGAATATTCGACCTGGCCGCCAAAGACATCGAGATGTGTCGGATTTGGTGGGACGATATTTTGTAAGTGACTCGATCGTCAGCACCTGATTCCGCATAGACAGTCCTCACTACAACCTTCACCCATCGAGATAGTGTAGCTGTGGAGATATCCGTAGCCCTGTTAGGCTGATAGGAAATAAATAATCGCTTGCGATCTTTCCTGATCGATCTGGTACGATCGATGTAGATTTTCAGCGCTCTTACTGGACACAATAGAGCGTCCGGCTCATTCCGTCCTACGTAACCGCCCAGTGACGGAATTACGATAGGGGAGAACGCTTTCCCGCCCTCAACTGCAGCACGTGTTTTAGGCATAAAATCACGTACTGGGTATAAGGAAACGGACCCATCCGCGCCAAATGCGACTCGCGATACGTCGATCGCCGCGACATCTGAGCGTCTTCGACCACTTGCCAGCATAACTAGCAGGAAAGTCTTAAGAGTTAACCTCTGCAAGGAAACTTCCTTGAGAGGCTCCCACGGTGCTTTAGTAAGACAATATAGCACAAAAGCCATGTCCCAATCCGGTAGAGTAGGAACTCCACGTGGCCTTTGCGTCCTAAAGGACGCCAAGAGATCAGCAAGGATACGATTATTAGTTAAATCGATCCCCCTAGCACGGAATACAGGGCCCAGCATGGACCTGTATCCCTCGATCGTAGTAGGCTTCAAATTAAGCCTATCAAAGAGATAGCAGAGAAAGTCTAGCACTGCATTCAGAGGGGCAGAGAGCGGATCAATGCGCCTTCCGTTACACCAACGTACGAATACTCTCCATTTAGCCTCATACGTTTTAGAGGAGGATCTCCTATTCTTTCTCGCGAGATGTACGGACACCTGCTGAGAAAATCCTGCCTCCTGGAAGGATCGCTCGATAGCCTCCAGACGTGTAATTTGAGCACGTGGACGGAATCGTGAAATATATCCCGCCCCGGTTGCTTCAGCAACCTGTCCTCGATCGGGAGAACCCGTGGTACATCGATCAGGAGGGAGAGTAGCAGGGGGAACCACGCCTGCATCGGCCAGCATGGCGCCACCAACAGAATCTCGCACTGAGACCTGGCTACTTTGTGCAGCACTTCTGTTAGGAACCGAGTTGGCGGGTACGCATACCCGAACATCCCGTCCCACGACTGAGACATCGCGTCCACAGCCAGTGCCCCGCTCTCTGGCAGAGGTGAGGAGTAGACCGGGAGCTTGTGATTCCGAGAGGTTGCGAACAGGTCTATGTTCGGTGTCCCGAACGCCTGACAAACGCGCCGAAACACCCCCGGATGTAGACTCCACTCCGTGCCTATGATCTTGTCCGGTCTCGACAGAGCGTCCGCTAGGACATTCCTGTGACCCGGCAGGTGCCTCGCCCTGATAAACAGACGGTACTTGAAGGCAAACCTGATCAGACACTCGGCCTCCAAACAAAGCTGACTCGACCGAGTTCCACCTTGTTTGTTTATGTGCGCCACTACTGTGCTGTTGTCTGTGAAGACCAACCACTTCGTCCCTGGGGGACTCTGAGGCCCCCAGATCTCGAACGCACGTCTCACCGCTCGCAGCTCTAGGACATTGATGTGCAACGCCCTCTCGCTCGTGTTCCACACAGCAGAGAGTTCGTGCTCGTCCATATGAGCTCCCCAAGCCAATTCTGACGCATCGGTGAAGAAGGTCCGATCGGGCAGATACTCCGCGAGTGGCATCCCTCGGAAAAGATTCCGATGGTCCCGCCACCAATGCATTGCTTCCCGAGCACGATCGTCCACCGATACGACTTGGTCTAGTCGATCGGTGAGGATCCGCCATTGCAACGCTAGACACCATTGAATGGGTCTGAGGAAGCACCTGCCGAACGGCACCTGTTTCTCCATCGACGCCAACAGACCGATGATAGACAGAAACTGTCGAGCTGTGATCGACGACTGCGTCAGCGCGACCTCCATCGCCGCAATCGCCTTGAGAACTCTCTTCCGCGGAGGAAGAGCTACTCCTCGCTCTAGATCGTAATCTACCCCGACATACTCGAACCTCTGTGTCGGGGACAGATGAGACTTCGCCCAATTGGGGATCCAGCCGAGGCTGGTCGCCAACCTGAGGACGAACCCGGATTGCTCTATAGCCTGAGACGGGGAGTCGGCTATGATTAACCAATCGTCGATATAATGGTGGAATTGAACTAGACGTCAAGGCCTAAAGATGCCTTGGAGGCATTTCGGTGTGATGAATAATTTATAATACTAGATATCGACGAAAATGAAAAATGTCGACAAATTTCGGGTCAAGGTCAAAGTTCATCCATAATACCCGCTAGACATGTTTGTCTAGGGCGACGAGTCCGAAAATACCATCCGTTTCGCTCAACGACGCACCGTTTCCGAGATATCGACGAAAACAAAAACTGCCGACTCGGCAAAAAAATTTCGGGTCAAGGTCAAAGTTAATCCATAATACCCCTTAGACATGTTTGTCTAGGGCGACGAGTCCGAAAGTAACGTCCGTTTCGCTCTACGACGCACCGTTTCCGAGATATCGACGAAAACGAAAAATGCCGACTCGGCAAAAAAATTTCGGGTCAAGGTCAAAGTTCATCAATAATTCCCCTTAGACATGTTTGTCTAGTGCGACGAGTCCGAAAATAACGTCCGTTTCGCTCTACGACGCACCGTTTCCGAGATATCGACGAAATCGACGAAAACGAAAAAAGCGGACTCGGCAAAAAAATTTCGGGTCAAGGTCAAAGTTCATCAATAATTCCCCTTAGACATGTTTGTCTAGTGCGACGAGTCCGAAAATAACGTCCGTTTCGCTCTACGACGCACCGTTTCCGAGATATCGACGAAAACGAAAAATGCCGACTCGGCAAAAAAATTTCGGGTCAAGGTCAAAGTTCATCCATAATACCCCTTAGACATGTTTGTCTAGTGCGACGAGTCCGAAAATAACGTCCGTTTCGCTCTACGACGCACCGTTTCCGAGATAACGACGAAAACGAAAAATGCCGACTCGGCAAAAAAATTTCGGGTCAAGGTCAAAGTTCATCCATAATTCCCCTTAGACATGTTTGTCTAGTGCGACGAGTCCGAAAATAACGTCCGTTTCGCTCTACGACGCACCGTTTCCGAGATAACGACGAAAACGAAAAATGCCGACTCGGCAAAAAAATTTCGGGTCAAGGTCAAAGTTCATCCATAATTCCCCTTAGACATGTTTGTCTACTGCGACGAGTCCGAAAATAACGTCCGTTTCGCTCTACGACGCACCGTTTCCGAGATATCGACGAAAACGAAAAATGCCGACTCGGCAAAAAAATTTCGGGTCAAGGTCAAAGTTCATCCATAATACCCCTTAGACATGTTTGTCTAGGGCGACGAGTCCGAAAATAACGTCCGTTTCGCTCTACGACGCACCGTTTCCGAGATAACGACGAAAACGAAAAATGCCGACTCGGCAAAAAAATTTCGGGTCAAGGTCAAAGTTCATCCATAATTCCCCTTACACATGTTTGTCTAGTGCGACGAGTCCGAAAATAACGTCCGTTTCGCTCTACGACGCACCGTTTCCGAGATAACGACGAAAACGAAAAATGCCGACTCGGCAAAAAAATTTCGGGTCAAGGTCAAAGTTCATCCATAATTCCCCTTAGACATGTTTGTCTAGTGCGACGAGTCCGAAAATAACGTCCGTTTCGCTCTACGACGCACCGTTTCCGAGATATCGACGAAAACGAAAAATGCCGACTCGGCAAAAAAATTTCGGGTCAAGGTCAAAGTTCATCCATAATACCCCTTAGACATGTTTGTCTAGGGCGACGAGTCCGAAAATAACGTCCGTTTCGCTCTACGACGCACCGTTTCCGAGATATGCAGGATGAATCAAGGATGACTCAGCAAAAAATTATTTCGACCTCTAGGTCAAAGGTCGTTTGAGGTATCGATCCCAAAATCAATAGGGTTCTTCCCTGGTGATATATAAACCTCCGTGCAAAATTCTGCAACTATTGCCTGAATATTTTTTGAGTTATCGTCCGGAAACCAAGTTCCTCGATTTCATCCTCACGGACCTCACGGACCTCGGAGCCGGATCAAAAAAAAAAAGTACACCCTAGAGATGTTTGTCTAGGGCGACGAGTCCGAAAATAACGTCCGTTTCGCTCTACGATGCACGGTTTCCGAGATATGCAGGAAGCCTCAAGGATGAATCAGCAAAAAATTATTTTGACCTCTAGGTCAAAGGTCGTTTGACGGATCGATCCCAAAATCAATAGGGTTCTTCCCTGGTGGCATATGAACCTCCATGCAGAGTTCTGCAACTATTGCATAAATATTTTTCCAGTTATCGTCCGGAAACCAAGTCTTAAAATTAGCCTTGATTTCATCCTCACGGACCTCACGGACCTCCGATCCGGCTCAAAAAGAATAGGGTTCTTCCTCATATCATTTCTGACTTGCGGTGAAAATTTGACAAGGATCCGTCAAGGCAATCTAAAGTTATCGTCCGGAAACCAAAAGTGGCGGAAGAAGAAAAAAAAGAAAAAAAAAAAAAAAAAAAAAAAAAAAAAAAAAAAAAATTCTGCTAAAACCATAAAGGCATTTCTGCCGAAATGCCTTAATTCCAACCGATCGAAACCTGGCTGCCATCGTCCTTACGATACGGGTGAACACGTAAGGGGCGGTGGCTACTCCAAAGGGAAGTACCCTGAACTGATACACCGAACCTTCGAAGGCGAACTTGAGGTATCGCCGATCGGCTGGGTGTATTGGCACATGTAAGTACGCGTCCTTGACGTCGATACTGACTGCCCACTTCCCCTTGGACAG
This sequence comes from Terebella lapidaria, assembly GCA_949152475.1. Lineage (NCBI taxonomy): Eukaryota > Metazoa > Annelida > Polychaeta > Terebellida > Terebellidae > Terebella > Terebella lapidaria. Next base: position 80,777,847 of record OX424555.1, read on the forward strand.
AGCTTTCTGGACGGAAAGCGCCGACTCCATCTTGAACCTGGGTATGATCAGGAATTTGTTGAGGTTTGACAGATCGAAAACGGGACGCCACCCGCCTGTCTTTTTCGGCACCAGGAAGATGAGAGAATAGAATCCTCTCTCGTCCTTGACCACCTCGATCGCACGTTTCTCTAGCAACTGCTGCACCTCGTGCTGCAGAAGCTGAAACTTTTCCCGATCGCCGGGCACAGGGAAGAACCACGCTTTGGGTCTGATCGGTGGTTTTCCAGCCTCCCATCTGAAGGTGAGACCGAACTTCACCCATGCCACGACTGAATTGTCTGACGACGCCAGATCGCTCCAGTTCTGGACGAACTGAGCCAGGCGTCCCCCGACTGGACCAGGTTGTGGAAGATCGAATCCCGATAGAACTGAACCTTCCACAGAGCCTACGCTTTCCCGCAACGAGTCACTTCTTACCAGAAGCTTTCCCTTTGCCCTTGAAGCGTCCACCCCCTTTGCCTCCGCGCTTGCCATCCCCCTGGGGAGGGGGAGGCTGCGCCCCACGAAAGGGCGGCTGCGTAGAAGCGGGTGCATGTGGTGCCTGAGGTTGGGCAGGCTTCTGACCCTTGGTCTTCTTGCCTGTCCCAGACCCCGCCGACTTCCCAAGCAAAGCCTTGGCCATAGCCTCATCCCGGAGATGTTCCCGCATGACGGAAATATCCGATCGAGAGAGGTTGGCGTAGGTATAGCCTGAGAACAGCGGCCTCCCACGTAGCTCAGCGACGTCCGTAGCGGACACGTCAAGCAGACGGAGATCGGCATCACGCATGGTGAGATCCAATTGTGCGCCCAGGTGCGCACTGTCACGCTCAGCAGCATGGACCACTCCGGCCAAGACGCCGAGTGCTGCATGTATGTTGGCGCGACTCCCCTCCTCCAGATCCGCCTCGTCCACAAACTCCTGAACCAAGGTGGTCAGGTGATCTGTCAACGAGAGCTGCCCCATCAATTGATGAGACAGCGTCTGCCAGTGAGAAAGGCGAGCCTTTTTCACATAAGCTGACCAGACCGTACCCTGCTTCCGGGAAAGCAGGTGAAGGTTAGGGTCTTCGACCGGGACGGAAGTCTGATGTCCACCCTCGGACTCTACAGTCCGATAGGTGTCGATCGACTCAGGTCGAACACGGCTAGTCGGGAATGTCGACTCCGTACGAGCCACATCCTTCTTAGCCGTAACTCCCTTGTTGATCTTGTCGAAGGACTTGACCAACGCGGGAGCCACAGGGAGCCGGATCGGCCGACGAACTGGTGCCGACGCGAACCTACCGGTTCCCCGTGAGGGCCCTGGAGCATCGATCGGCAAGTCCATTCGCCTTGCGACCGACTCCAAAGCCCACCGGAAGTTAGAACCCCCGGCCTGATCGGAAGTCTCATCCTCCGAGGAGGACGACTCCTGATCAGCTTCCACTCGACCCCCCCGATCGTTGGACCTCACAGGTCCGATCGAAGACCTCGATGACCCCAAGGGTACATCAAAGGACGGGCGAGGGAATGCCTGCTCAGCGATCGCGCCCGTCCGGCGACTTACATCCGCGTACACAGGACTTGAGTGGCCCTGAGGAACGACCCCAGCACCACCCGCCCGATCGTGCCCTGATCGAGGACCAGGAGCACGACCGCCAAGTGAAGACTCCCGATCGCACGAACGATCGAGAGCCTCACCCCCAAACAAAGGGAACTCTCCCCCCTCGAACCTCGAGACCGAGGACCCGAAAGAGCCATCCAAGCTGCCCCGCCGATCGAAGCCCGAAGCCTGATCGTCGCCCACCGAGAGGTCGGACGAAGCCTGAGCCACATCGAAAATCGATGTGGTCTCAGCACCACGGCGCTTAGAGGAAGCACGCTTCCTCTTCTTGGAAGGCCCCGGGGAAGAGACTACGGACCCCTCCACCTCGATCGGCCCCGACTGAGGGACGACGAAGGTGGAGTGCGGTTCCTTGGCTGCTTTCGCCTTGGCAAGAACTGAAACCTTCTTCTTAGAAGATTTCGACTTCTTGCCAGCAGGGGGAGCAAGCTCTCCCTGCGACGAAGGGGCAGCCGAAGAACCGGCCGGGACTCCCTGTCCAAGCAGGGAAGAGAGACCCGGCAGGAGGGGACCCTGAAGGGACGATAACGACTGTGCAAAGAAAGATTGCACAGCCGCGTTGACCATGTCCTGTGTTAGCCCCAGGGGCTGGCTAACACCGGACGCAATCTGTGCCGTCACAGGCGGAGTCTCCACCTCCATGGGCGACTGGCGGACTTGCGGAGCCGAAGCTTCCGCAAGCCTCAAAGCATCCCGACGAGCCAACGAGGCTTCGGAATACTTTGCAGTCGCCTGCACGAAGGAAGAGGGACGCCAGAAACGACACAGATCACACCTCAAATCCTCCATAGATACCGGGCCATGGTCTAAGCAGTCGAAACACACACTGTGTTTCTCCCCTCCTCGGAGGGTATTGACCAGACACTTCGGGCATGGACGTTCGTCCATGGCACCGGTACCAAGGGAGGATTGTGAAGTCATGATCACACAAGGGAACTAACCACACACAGTAACAGGGCGGGCAATAAATGCAAACCTGAGACCGCGCTGAAAAAAGAACCCTAAGAGGACTACGAATATATAAACTACAGTATACGTATACACAATATATACAGTAGAAAATTAACGTAGAACTATTGATAGATGTAAACAACAAGTACACTATCAAGTACGACGGATGGACGATAATAGGGTGAACTGGCTATACAAATCGCTGACGATCTAGCAAGTAACAAACTATCGACCGATACTTATCCAAATAGACACAAAACGATGTCTATGAACGTGGCAGGTGAAATTCCGTAAGAATATATCGCAAAAGTCTAGTTTGCAGACTAAATTCTACGAATTCACCGGGAACCAAAATCCAAAGCTGCCAAGCAAAAATGGCGGTGGACAGAAAAGTGAAGCTTCTGCGCAGCTGCGCGCGCATATGCGCGGCGGTTTTGGCGGCAAAAGGAGCGCTCGAGTCATGCAGGCAGACGATCGTGCCTTGCTTTCAGTACGCGAATTTCTATCCAGAACGATCCAAAGGATCGAAAAGGAGCATGTAGTAGTTTAGATTGGTGATGTATAAAATAAACTGCCATCTGTAGAGCGTTCACAAGCCATGTGTCTCAAACACGTTGTTTTCAATGCAAAATGTGTTCCCAAATGACCAATTCAGTTACCACGGCAACCAAAATCGATTGGTGTCGGGATTTTACCATAATATATGTGCCAGCGAAAAATAATGGTGATCGGTTGAGAATTGCGGCCTGTAGCGCGTTCACAAGCCATGTGTCTCAAACAGGCTGTTTTCAATGCAAAATGTGTCCCCAAACGACCAATTCAGTTGCCACGGCAACCAAAATCGATTGGTGTCGAGATCTTACCATTGTATATGTGCCTGCAAAAAATAATGGTGATCGGGTGAGAATTGCGGCCTGTAGCGCGTTCACAAGAAAATCTCTGCGGACGCGAACGACGAAGCCAAATCCATAGTATCCGCCGAACTTTGTTCGGGGGATACAATAATCTGATTGGTGTGAAGTGTCGATAGTGCGGGACATTGAAGCCACAGCTTGAGCAGTATTCACATCATACAAACTGCTGGAGGAACATTCAAAAGGCTCAGCAGTACACGATTCAGCAAGATTTTCATTACAGTGTTGTAAATTTGGGCAGCACTTTGTTACATCCTCAGATTTCAAGTATGATTCAGTATGATTCAAGCATGATTCAGATCTGTCATCAGTATGATTCAACAATATTGCAATATTTTGTGGTGTTTTTTCAACGAGGTAACCTTCCTCAATTTGTGGCGTTTTTTTTACGAGGTAACCTTCCTCAAGCTGTGGTGTTTTTTTCACGAGGTAACCTTCCTCGAGTTTGTTCACGGGGTTACTGTCCCCGGGGACTCCCCGAGCACCCACAGCCAAAGCCTCATCCTCGTCTGGTCGTGGTGAACACTCCCCCAGGCCCCTCGCCTCATCGATCGCCCTCAAGTTCTGCAACAGATTTTTGCAGAAGAAAAAAAATCAAAAACAAAAAATTAGCCCAAGGGCTAAAAAAGGTTACCGGATAATATACATTTTAGATATTTGTCTTTTGCCAGTGACCTTGAAAATAATTTTTCAACAAATATATCACTTCCAGTATGTCCACAATAAATTCCTAAGCTGTAAAGTCGATAATAAGTGAGATATTAGCCATTCTGTGATCGGTGATGTGACCTAGAAAATGAGGTCAAAGTTCAAGTTCATGAAAAGATTCAGTATATATCATTCCTCTATATTCGCAATTGATTCCTAAGTAAAGATGATAATAAGCGACATAATAGCCATTTTGTTCTCTGACCTTGAAAACTGGATCAAAGGTCAAATTCTAGATCACCAAAATATTCAGCATACATCATTTCCTATATGTTCACTATGGACCCCTAAGCTGTGAATTTGATAATAAGAGAGATATAAACCATTTTGTATTCTGACCTTGAAAATAAAATGACTGGCCTTGAAATTTAGGTCAAAAGTCAAATTCAAGGTCATGAGAATATTCAGAATATATCATTTCCTATATGTTCACAATTGATTCCTAAGCTGTAAAGTTGATAATAAGCAAGATATTAGCCATTTTGTCCTGTTGACCTTGAAAATGAGGTCAAAAGTCAAATTCAAGGTCACTAGAATATTCAGCATATATCATTTCCTATATGTTCACAATTGATTCATAAGGCGTAAAGTCACTAATAAGCAAGATATTGGCCATTTTGTCCTGTGACCTTGAAAATGAGGTCAAAGATCAAATTCAAGGTCACAGAAATATTCAGCATATATCATTTCCTATATGTTCACAATTGATTCCTAAGCTGTAAAGTCGATAATAAGTGAGATATTAGCAATTTTGTCCTGTGACCTTGGAAATGAGGTCAAGGTCAAATTCAAGGTCACGAGAAAATTCAGCATATATATCATTTCCTATATGTTCACAATGTATTCCTAAGCTGTAAAGTCGATAATAAGCGAGATATTAGCCATTTTGTCCTGTGACCTTGAAAATGAGTTCAAAGGTCAAATTCAAGGTCACGAGAATATTCAGCATAGATCATTTCCTATATGTCCACAATTGATTCCTAGTCTCTAATCTCAATATTAAGTGAGATATTAGGCTTAATGTGTCCCATTATAAAGCATAGGAGAATTTAACATGGGAAAGTCCCATTTGGGCCGAGTTTGGGCCCAAAATGGCCCACTTCGAGCGACTCAAGGGCAACGAAATTTATACATTTCACAGAGGTACATATGAGGAGTGTCATGCATAAATAAGAAAAAAATTAGGCCAAGGGCCGAAGATAGGTTACCGGACAATGTTTAATATTTTAGATGTTAGCCAGGTCACTGGTTGAATTCAAGGTCAAGAGAATATTCAGCATATATAACATTAAGCATATATCATGTCCACAGTTGATTGCTAAGCTGTAAATTCAATAATCAGAGAGATATAAGCAATTTTGTGCTGTGACCTTGAAAATGAAGGGGCAAAGGTCAAATTCAAGGTCATCAAAATATTCAATGTATATCATTTTCTATATCATGTCCACAATTGATTCCCAAGCCATACAGTCAATAGAGGAGCAAGATATGAGCCAGTTTGATCTTGGACCTTGAAAATGAGGTCAGAGGTCAAATTCAAGGTCACGAGAATATTCAGCATATATCATTTCCTATATGTCCACAATTGATTCCTAAGCTGTAAAATCGATAATAAGTGAGATATTAGCCTGTTCGTCCTCTGACCTTGAAAAAGAGGTCAAAGGTCAAATTCAAGGTCATGACAATAATCTGCATATATCATTTCCTATATGTTCATAATTGATTGCTAAGCTGTAAAGTCAATAACAAGCGAGATATTAGCCATTTTGTCCTGTGACCTTGAAAATGAGGTCGAAGGTCGAATTCAAGGTCATCAGAATATTCAGCATATATCATATCCTATATGTCCACAATTGATTCCTAAGCTGTAGAGTCGATAATAAGCGAGATACAAGCCATTTTGTGCTCTGACCTTGAAACTGAGGTCAGAGGTCAAATTCAAGGTCACGAGAATATTCAGCATATATCATTTCCTATATGTCCACAATTGATTCCTAGTCTCTAATCTCAATATCAAGTGAGATATTAGGCATAATGTGTCCCATTATAAAGCATAGGAGAATTTAACATGGGAAAGTCCCATTTGGGCCGAGTTTGGGCCAAAATGGCCCACTTCGAGCGATTCAAGCGCAACGAAATTTATAGACATCATAGGAGTACATATGAGGAGTGTTATGTATCAAAAAGAAAAAAAGTTACTGAACAGATTTTGAGAAAATGCCCACCAAAGTCCAAAATCAGGCATTTTTCGTCGAAAACGGCCGCCATTTTGAAAAAAATGCGAAAATCAAAAAACTAAAAAATACCTCCTTCTTGAATTATTTTTAAGTATTTTTGTGCAAAATTTCAGAAGAATTCGCCCGTAAACAAAAAATTAGCCCAATGGGCTAGAAAGGTTACCGGAGAAATATACAGAGTTAAGCCGAGAAAGTTGAAGGTCAAATTCAAGGTGACCACTGAAATCGCCATATCTCTAACCGTGAAAATGGGATCAAAGGTTAAATTCTAGATCACCAAACTACTCAGCATACACCTTTTTCACATAAGCTGACCAGACCGTACCCTGCTTCCGGGAAAGCAGGTGAAGGTTAGGGTCTTCGACCGGGACGGAAGTCTGATGTCCACCCTCGGACTCTACAGTCCGATAGGTGTCGATCGACTCAGGTCGAACACGGCTAGTCGGGAATGTCGACTCCGTACGAGCCACATCCTTCTTAGCCGTAACTCCCTTGTTGATCTTGTCGAAGGACTTGACCAACGCGGGAGCCACAGGGAGCCGGATCGGCCGACGAACTGGCGCCGACGCGAACCTACCGGTTCCCCGTGAGGGCCCTGGAGCATCGATCGGCAAGTCCATTCGCCTTGCGACCGACTCCAAAGCCCACCGGAAGTTAGAACCCCCGGCCTGATCGGAAGTCTCATCCTCCGAGGAGGACGACTCCTGATCAGCTTCCACTCGACCCCCCCGATCGTTGGACCTCACAGGTCCGATCGAAGACCTCGATGACCCCAAGGGTACATCAAAGGACGGGCGAGGGAATGCCTGCTCAGCGATCGCGCCCGTCCGGCGACTTACATCCGCGTACACAGGACTTGAGTGGCCCTGAGGAACGACCCCAGCACCACCCGCCCGATCGTGCCCTGATCGAGGACCAGGAGCACGACCGCCAAGTGAAGACTCCCGATCGCACGAACGATCGAGAGCCTCACCCCCAAACAAAGGGAACTCTCCCCCCTCGAACCTCGAGACCGAGGACCCGAAAGAGCCATCCAAGCTGCCCCGCCGATCGAAGCCCGAAGCCTGATCGTCGCCCACCGAGAGGTCGGACGAAGCCTGAGCCACATCGAAAATCGATGTGGTCTCAGCACCACGGCGCTTAGAGGAAGCACGCTTCCTCTTCTTGGAAGGCCCCGGGGAAGAGACTACGGACCCCTCCACCTCGATCGGCCCCGACTGAGGGACGACGAAGGTGGAGTGCGGTTCCTTGGCTGCTTTCGCCTTGGCAAGAACTGAAACCTTCTTCTTAGAAGATTTCGACTTCTTGCCAGCAGGGGGAGCAAGCTCTCCCTGCGACGAAGGGGCAGCCGAAGAACCGGCCGGGACTCCCTGTCCAAGCAGGGAAGAGAGACCCGGCAGGAGGGGACCCTGAAGGGACGATAACGACTGTGCAAAGAAAGATTGCACAGCCGCGTTGACCATGTCCTGTGTTAGCCCCAGGGGCTGGCTAACACCGGACGCAATCTGTGCCGTCACAGGCGGAGTCTCCACCTCCATGGGCGACTGGCGGACTTGCGGAGCCGAAGCTTCCGCAAGCCTCAAAGCATCCCGACGAGCCAACGAGGCTTCGGAATACTTTGCAGTCGCCTGCACGAAGGAAGAGGGACGCCAGAAACGACACAGATCACACCTCAAATCCTCCATAGATACCGGGCCATGGTCTAAGCAGTCGAAACACACACTGTGTTTCTCCCCTCCTCGGAGGGTATTGACCAGACACTTCGGGCATGGACGTTCGTCCATGGCACCGGTACCAAGGGAGGATTGTGAAGTCATGATCACACAAGGGAACTAACCACACACAGTAACAGGGCGGGCAATAAATGCAAACCTGAGACCGCGCTGAAAAAAGAACCCTAAGAGGACTACGAATATATAAACTACAGTATACGTATACACAATATATACAGTAGAAAATTAACGTAGAACTATTGATAGATGTAAACAACAAGTACACTATCAAGTACGACGGATGGACGATAATAGGGTGAACTGGCTATACAAATCGCTGACGATCTAGCAAGTAACAAACTATCGACCGATACTTATCCAAATAGACACAAAACGATGTCTATGAACGTGGCAGGTGAAATTCCGTAAGAATATATCGCAAAAGTCTAGTTTGCAGACTAAATTCTACGAATTCACCGGGAACCAAAATCCAAAGCTGCCAAGCAAAAATGGCGGTGGACAGAAAAGTGAAGCTTCTGCGCAGCTGCGCGCGCATATGCGCGGCGGTTTTGGCGGCAAAAGGAGCGCTCGAGTCATGCAGGCAGACGATCGTGCCTTGCTTTCAGTACGCGAATTTCTATCCAGAACGATCCAAAGGATCGAAAAGGAGCATGTAGTAGTTTAGATTGGTGATGTATAAAATAAACTGCCATCTGTAGAGCGTTCACAAGCCATGTGTCTCAAACACGTTGTTTTCAATGCAAAATGTGTTCCCAAATGACCAATTCAGTTACCACGGCAACCAAAATCGATTGGTGTCGGGATTTTACCATAATATATGTGCCAGCGAAAAATAATGGTGATCGGTTGAGAATTGCGGCCTGTAGCGCGTTCACAAGCCATGTGTCTCAAACAGGCTGTTTTCAATGCAAAATGTGTCCCCAAACGACCAATTCAGTTGCCACGGCAACCAAAATCGATTGGTGTCGAGATCTTACCATTGTATATGTGCCTGCAAAAAATAATGGTGATCGGGTGAGAATTGCGGCCTGTAGCGCGTTCACAAGAAAATCTCTGCGGACGCGAACGACGAAGCCAAATCCATAGTATCCGCCGAACTTTGTTCGGGGGATACAATAATCTGATTGGTGTGAAGTGTCGATAGTGCGGGACATTGAAGCCACAGCTTGAGCAGTATTCACATCATACAAACTGCTGGAGGAACATTCAAAAGGCTCAGCAGTACACGATTCAGCAAGATTTTCATTACAGTGTTGTAAATTTGGGCAGCACTTTGTTACATCCTCAGATTTCAAGTATGATTCAGTATGATTCAAGCATGATTCAGATCTGTCATCAGTATGATTCAACAATATTGCAATATTTTGTGGTGTTTTTTCAACGAGGTAACCTTCCTCAATTTGTGGCGTTTTTTTTACGAGGTAACCTTCCTCAAGCTGTGGTGTTTTTTTCACGAGGTAACCTTCCTCGAGTTTGTTCACGGGGTTACTGTCCCCGGGGACTCCCCGAGCACCCACAGCCAAAGCCTCATCCTCGTCTGGTCGTGGTGAACACTCCCCCAGGCCCCTCGCCTCATCGATCGCCCTCAAGTTCTGCAACAGATTTTTGCAGAAGAAAAAAAATCAAAAACAAAAAATTAGCCCAAGGGCTAAAAAAGGTTACCGGATAATATACATTTTAGATATTTGTCTTTTGCCAGTGACCTTGAAAATAATTTTTCAACAAATATATCACTTCCAGTATGTCCACAATAAATTCCTAAGCTGTAAAGTCGATAATAAGTGAGATATTAGCCATTCTGTGATCGGTGATGTGACCTAGAAAATGAGGTCAAAGTTCAAGTTCATGAAAAGATTCAGTATATATCATTCCTCTATATTCGCAATTGATTCCTAAGTAAAGATGATAATAAGCGACATAATAGCCATTTTGTTCTCTGACCTTGAAAACTGGATCAAAGGTCAAATTCTAGATCACCAAAATATTCAGCATACATCATTTCCTATATGTTCACTATGGACCCCTAAGCTGTGAATTTGATAATAAGAGAGATATAAACCATTTTGTATTCTGACCTTGAAAATAAAATGACTGGCCTTGAAATTTAGGTCAAAAGTCAAATTCAAGGTCATGAGAATATTCAGAATATATCATTTCCTATATGTTCACAATTGATTCCTAAGCTGTAAAGTTGATAATAAGCAAGATATTAGCCATTTTGTCCTGTTGACCTTGAAAATGAGGTCAAAAGTCAAATTCAAGGTCACTAGAATATTCAGCATATATCATTTCCTATATGTTCACAATTGATTCATAAGGCGTAAAGTCACTAATAAGCAAGATATTGGCCATTTTGTCCTGTGACCTTGAAAATGAGGTCAAAGATCAAATTCAAGGTCACAGAAATATTCAGCATATATCATTTCCTATATGTTCACAATTGATTCCTAAGCTGTAAAGTCGATAATAAGTGAGATATTAGCAATTTTGTCCTGTGACCTTGGAAATGAGGTCAAGGTCAAATTCAAGGTCACGAGAAAATTCACCATATATATCATTTCCTATATGTTCACAATGTATTCCTAAGCTGTAAAGTCGATAATAAGCGAGATATTAGCCATTTTGTCCTGTGACCTTGAAAATGAGTTCAAAGGTCAAATTCAAGGTCACGAGAATATTCAGCATAGATCATTTCCTATATGTCCACAATTGATTCCTAGTCTCTAATCTCAATATTAAGTGAGATATTAGGCTTAATGTGTCCCATTATAAAGCATAGGAGAATTTAACATGGGAAAGTCCCATTTGGGCCGAGTTTGGGCCCAAAATGGCCCACTTCGAGCGACTCAAGGGCAACGAAATTTATACATTTCACAGAGGTACATATGAGGAGTGTCATGCATAAATAAGAAAAAAATTAGGCCAAGGGCCGAAGATAGGTTACCGGACAATGTTTAATATTTTAGATGTTAGCCAGGTCACTGGTTGAATTCAAGGTCAAGAGAATATTCAGCATATATAACATTAAGCATATATCATGTCCACAGTTGATTGCTAAGCTGTAAATTCAATAATCAGAGAGATATAAGCAATTTTGTGCTGTGACCTTGAAAATGAAGGGGCAAAGGTCAAATTCAAGGTCATCAAAATATTCAATGTATATCATTTTCTATATCATGTCCACAATTGATTCCCAAGCCATACAGTCAATAGAGGAGCAAGATATGAGCCAGTTTGATCTTGGACCTTGAAAATGAGGTCAGAGGTCAAATTCAAGGTCACGAGAATATTCAGCATATATCATTTCCTATATGTCCACAATTGATTCCTAAGCTGTAAAATCGATAATAAGTGAGATATTAGCCTGTTCGTCCTCTGACCTTGAAAAAGAGGTCAAAGGTCAAATTCAAGGTCATGACAATAATCTGCATATATCATTTCCTATATGTTCATAATTGATTGCTAAGCTGTAAAGTCAATAACAAGCGAGATATTAGCCATTTTGTCCTGTGACCTTGAAAATGAGGTCGAAGGTCGAATTCAAGGTCATCAGAATATTCAGCATATATCATATCCTATATGTCCACAATTGATTCCTAAGCTGTAGAGTCGATAATAAGCGAGATACAAGCCATTTTGTGCTCTGACCTTGAAACTGAGGTCAGAGGTCAAATTCAAGGTCACGAGAATATTCAGCATATATCATTTCCTATATGTCCACAATTGATTCCTAGTCTCTAATCTCAATATCAAGTGAGATATTAGGCATAATGTGTCCCATTATAAAGCATAGGAGAATTTAACATGGGAAAGTCCCATTTGGGCCGAGTTTGGGCCAAAATGGCCCACTTCGAGCGATTCAAGCGCAACGAAATTTATAGACATCATAGGAGTACATATGAGGAGTGTTATGTATCAAAAAGAAAAAAAGTTACTGAACAGATTTTGAGAAAATGCCCACCAAAGTCCAAAATCAGGCATTTTTCGTCGAAAACGGCCGCCATTTTGAAAAAAATGCGAAAATCAAAAAACTAAAAAATACCTCCTTCTTGAATTATTTTTAAGTATTTTTGTGCAAAATTTCAGAAGAATTCGCCCGTAAACAAAAAATTAGCCCAATGGGCTAGAAAGGTTACCGGAGAAATATACAGAGTTAAGCCGAGAAAGTTGAAGGTCAAATTCAAGGTGACCACTGAAATCGCCATATCTCTAACCGTGAAAATGGGATCAAAGGGTAAATTCTAGATCACCAAACTACTCAGCATACACCATTTCCTATATGTTCACTATGGACCCCTAAGCTGTAAATTTGATAATAAGCGAGATATAAGCCATTTTGTAATCTGACTTTGAAATAAAATGACTGACCTTGAAATTTAGGTCAAACGTCAAATTCAATATCATTAAAATATTCAGAATATATCATTTCCTATATGTTCACAATTGATTCCTAAGCTGTAAAGTCGATAATAAGCAAGATATTAGCCATTTTGTCCTGTTGACCTTCAAAATGAGGTCAAAAGTCAAATTCAAGGTCACTAGAATATTCAGCATATATCATTTCCTATATGTTCACAATTGATTCCTAAGCTGTAAAGTCGATAATAAGCAAGATATTAGCCATTTTGTCCTGTTTACCTTGAAAATGAGGTCAAAAGTCAAATTCAAGGTCACTAGAATATTCAGCATATATCATTTCCAATATGTTCACAATTGATTCCTAAGCTGTAAAGTCACTAACAAGCAAGATATTCGCCATTTTGTCCTGTGACCTTGAAAATGAGATCAAAGGTCAAATTCAAGGTCACAAGAATATTCAGCATATATCATTTCCTATATGTTCACAATTGATTCCTAAGCTGTAAAGTCGATAATAAGCGAGATATTAGCAATTTTGTCCTGTGACCTTGGAAATGAGGTCAAAGGTCAAATTCAAGGTCATGAGAATATTCAGCATATATCATTTCCTATATGTTCACAATTGATTCCTAAGCTGTAAAGTCGATAATAAGCAAGATATTAGCTATTTTGTCATGTGACCTTGAAAATGAGGTCAAAGGTCAAATTCAGGGTCATGAGAATTTTCAGCATATATCATTTCCTATATGTTCACAATTGATTCCTAAGCTGTAACGTCGATAATAAGCAAGATATTAGCCATTTTGTCATGTGACCTTGAAAATGAAATCAAAGGTCAAATTCAGGGTCATGAGAATTTTCAGCATATATCATTTCCTATATGTTCACAATTGATTCCTAAGCTGTAAAGTCGCTAATAAGCAAGATATTGGCCATTTTGTCCTGTGACCTTGAAAATGAGGTCAAAAGTCAAATTCAAGGTCACGAGAATATTCAGCATATATCATTTCCTATATGTTCACAATTGATTCCTAAGCTGTAAAGTCGATAATAAGTGAGATATTAGCAATCTTGTCCTGTGACCTTGGAAATGAGGTCAAAGGTCAAATTCAAGGTCACCAAAAAATATTCAGCATATATAATTTCCTATATGTTCACAATTGATTCCTAAACTGTAAAGTCGATAATAAGCGAGATATTAGCCATTTTGTCATGTGACCTTGAAAATGAGGTCAAAGGTCAAAATCAAGGTCACGAGAATATTCAGCATATATTATTTCCTATATGTCCACAATTGATTCCTAAGCTGTAGAGTCGATAATAAGCGAGATATAAGCCATTTTGTGCTCTGACCTTGAAACTGAGGTCAGGGGTCAAATTCAAGGTCGCGAGAATATTCAGCATATATCATTTCCTATATGTCCACAATTGATTCCTAGTCTCTAATCTCAATATCAAGTGAGATATTAGGCATAATGTGTCCCATTATAAAGCATAGGAGAATTTAACATGGGAAAGTCCCATTTGGGCCGAGTTTGGGCCAAAATGGCCCACTTCGAGCGATTCAAGCGCAACGAAATTTATAGACATCATAGGAGTACATACGAGGAGTCTTTTGTATCAAAAAGAAAAAAAGTTACTGAACAGATTTTGAGAAAATGGCCGCCAAAGTCCAAAATCAGGCATTTTTCGTCGAAAACGGTCGCCATTTTGAAAAAAATGCTAAAATCAAAAAACTAAAAAATACCTCCTTCTTGAATTATTTTTAAGTATTTTTGTGCAAAATTTCAGAAAAATTCGCCCGTAAACAAAAATTAGGCCAAGGGCCAAAGATAGGTTACCGGACAATGTTTAATATTTTAGGTGTTAGCCAGGTCACTGGTTGAATTCAAGGTCAAGAGAATATTCAGCATATATAACATTAAGCATATATCATGTCCACAGTTGATTGCTAAGCTGTACGTTCAATAATCAGAGAGATATTAGCAATTTTATGCTGTAGCCTTGAAAATGAAGGGGCAAAGGTCAAATTCAAGGTCATCAAAATATTCAGTGTATATCATTTTCTATATCATGTATATCATGTCCACAATTGATTCCCAAGCCATACAGTCAATAGAGGAGCAAGATATGAGCCAGTTTGTCCTTGGACCTTGGAAATGAGGTCAGAGGTCAAATTCAAGGTCACGAGAATATTCAGCATATATCATTTCCTATATGTCCACAATTGATTCCTAAGCTGCAAAATCGATAATAAGTGAGATATTAGCCATTTTGTCCTGTGACCTTGAAAATGAGGTCAAAGGTCAAATTCATGGTCATGACAATAATCTGCGTATATCATTTCCTATATGTTCATAATTGATTGCTAAGCTGTAAAGTCGATAATAAGCGAGATATAAGCCATTTTGTCCTGTGACCTTGAAAATGAGGTCGAAGGTCAAATTCAAGGTCATCAGAATATTCAGCATATATCATTCCCTATATGTCCACAATTGATTCCTAAGCTGTAGAGTCGATAATAAGCGAGATATAAGCCATTTTGTGCTCTGACCTTGAAACTGAGGTCAGAGGTCAAATTCAAGGTCACGAGAATATTCAGAATATATCATTTCCTATATGTCCACAATTGATTCCTAAGCTGTAGAGTCGATAATAAGCGAGATATAAGCCATTTTGTGCTCTGACCTTGAAACTGAGGTCAGAGGTCAAAATCAAGGTCACGAAAATATTCAGCATATATCATTTCCTATAGGTCCACAATTGATTCCTAGTCTATAATCTCAATATCAAGTGAGATATTAGGCATAATGTGTCCCATATACATGATTATAAAGCATAGGAGAATTTAACATGGGAAAGTCCCATTTGAGCCGAGTTTGGGCCAAAATGGCCCACTTCGAGCGATTCAAGCGCAACGAAATTTATAGACATCATAGGAGTACATATGTGGAGTGTTATTTATCAAAAAGAAAAAAAGTTACTGAACAGATTTTGAGAAAATGGCCGCCAAAGTCCAAAATCAGGCATTTTTCGTCGAAAACGGCCGCCATTTTGAAAAAAATGCGAAAATCAAAAAACCAAAAAATACCTCCTTCTTGAATTATTTTTAAGTATTTTTGTGCAAAATTTCAGAAAAATTCGCCTGTAAACAAAAAAGATAAAAATGTTGACGACGACGACGACGACGGACGACGACGGACGACGGACGCAACGCCATGCCAATAGGTTATCGGACCATAGGTCCGGTAACCTAAAAATGAGGTCAAAGGTCAAATTCAAGGTCATCAGAATATTAGGCGTTTATCATTTCCTATATGCCCACAACTGATTCCTAAGCTATAAAGTCGACCATAAGTGAGATATTAGCCATTTTGTGTTCTTGACCTTGAAAATGAGGTCAGAGGTCAAATTCAAAGTCACAAGAATATTCAGCATATATCATATCCTACATGTCCACAAATGATCCCGAAGCTGTAAAATCGATAATAAGTGAGATATTAATCATTTTGTCCTGTGACCTTGAAAATGAGGTCAAAGGTCAAATTCAAGGTCATGACAATAATCTGCATATATCATTTCCTATATGTTCATAATTGATTCCTAAGCTGTAAAGTCGATAAGAAGCGAGATATTAGCCATTTTGCCGTGACCTTGAAAATGAGGTCAAAGGTCAAGTTCAAGGTCATGACAATAATCTGCATATATCATTTACTATATGTTAATAATTGATTCCGAAGCTGTAAAGTCGATAATAAGTGAGATATTAGCCATTTTGCCCTGTGACCTTGAAAATGAAGTCAAAGGTCAAATTCAAGGTCATGACAATAATCTGCATATATCATTTCCTATACGTCCACAATTGATTCCTAAGCTGTAAAGTCGATAATAAGCGAGATATTAGCCATTTTGTTCTCTGACCTTGAAACCGAGGTCAGAGGTCAAATTCAAGGTCACGAGAATATTCAGCATATACCATTTCCTATATGTCCACAATTGATTCCTAGTCTCTAATCTCGATATTAAATGAGATATAAGGCTTAATGTGTTCCATTATAAAGCATAGGAGAATTTAACATGGGAAAGTCCCATTTGGGCCGCGTTTGGGCCAAAATGGCCCACTTCGAGCGATTCAAGCGCAATGAAATTTATAGACATCATAGGAGTACATATGAGGAGTGTTATGTATCAAAAAGAAAAAAAGTTACTGAACAGATTTTGAGAAAATGGCCGCCAAAGTCCAAAATTTGCCGATTTTCGACGAAAACGGCTGCCATTTTGAAAGAAATGCGAAAATCAAAAAACAAAAAAATTAGCCCAAGGGCTAAGACAGGTTACCGGACAAAATATGTTTTATATTCCTGTGACCTTGAAAATAAGGTCACTGGTCAAAATGCAAAGTCATGAGAATATCCAGCAAACATGTATATGTAAGTATCAATCTGTTACAACCAATAGTCAGATTTTGATGATGCCAAAAACAAACGTAAAATAGAACATTTTGGAATAGAAACAAAGCCCGACCAAATAGTTTATCCAAAGACACACTGGTGTCATCAGGGGCAGACAGTGTGTTAAATGTAGTTGTTTCTACTGTACACCTGATGGAATTAGTACATGTATACAACTGCCCACAACCTATGAAAATAATTTAGAAATCTGAAACAAACCCCATGGAATAGATATATGACGAGTACATAAGTACCTAATCACAAGCCAGAAAACTACTGAATTGATGGTATCCTCGGGGACAGATTCAACGTCCGCCAACAGTGACACCGACTCAGTAATATGAATGTAAGTATCAATCTATTACCACCAATAGTCAGATTTTGATGATGCCAAAAACTAACGTAAAATAGAACATTTTGGAATAGAAACAAGCCCGACCAAATAGTTTATCCAAAGACACACTGGCGTCCTCAGGGGCAGACAGTGTGTTAAATGTAGTTGTTTCTACTGTACACCTGATGGAATTAGTATACAACTGCCCAACAACCTATGAAAATAATTTAGAAATCTGAAACAAGCCCCATGGAATAGATATATGACAAATACATAAGTACCTAATCACAAGCCAGAAGGCTACTGAGTTGATGGTATCCTCGGGGACAGATTCAACGTCCGCCAGCAGTGACACTGACTCAGTGATATGAAAGTAAGTATCAATTTATTACCACCAATAGTCAGATTTTGATGATGCCAAAAACAAACGTAAAATAGAACATTTTGGAATCCCGATATGTCCATTGTTTGCTAAGCTGTAAATTCAATAACAAGTAAAACAAAATAGCAATTTTGTTCCATGACCTTGAAAATAAGGTCGAAGGTCGAATCAATGGTCATCAAAATATTTGGCATGTACACATCATTCCCCATAGGTGCACAACTGATTCCTAAGCTGTAAAGTCAATAATAAATAGGGCCTGCACGATTAATGGGTTAACCGCCGACGGCTAGCATTTTTTTAATAACCGCGAATAACCGGCTGTTAAATCTCCAAACGATTAACCGGTTAACCGTCAAACACCGGTTAACTGTCTTTTATAACCTTGATCAGTGATCACCAAACCGTCTGCTCATGCTCCTGAGGCATGCTTTTGAGGGCATTTAAACTCGTTAACTTTGTCGCCATGGGGCCATAAAGCAATCTGCGGTTTGTCGCGGTCGCGTGGATGCGTGCCACCTGCTAAAGGGATTATGTGTGTGCATCTTTCACAGATACACAGGCTCGCGGCTTTCTCTCATATTAATATCAAAATTAACGAAGTTAAATAGGGGAAATACAAGTTTTCTTAAATGAAACATAAAGACACCTACACACACATAGACATATAGCAATCAAAACCATTCGGGGGACGTATTAAGAAGTGAACCCCAAACACTTCGCCTCAGGCTTAACTTCGAATGGTAAGGATTGTACATGTGAAAGAATGTGCAATGTCAGGTATAACGCAATCAGAACTGGAAAGAGAACATATATTCATTCAGTAATATGCAAAATATGTACAGTTAATACAGTTTAGTTCATTGGGTTATACATATATGTTGAGGTTATATTTCAATAGTTTCCAAATCTTCAGCAAGAAGTAAAAGATTTTAAAAAATGAGGTCAAAGGTCAAATTCAAGGTCATCAGAATATTAGGCGTTTATCACTTCCTATATGCCCACAACTGATTCCTAAGCTATAAAGTCGACCATAAGTGAGATATTAGCCATTTTGCCCTGTGACCTTGAAAATGAAGTCAAAGGTCAAATTCAAAGTCACAAGAATATTCAGCATATATCATTTCCTACATGTCCACAAATGATCCCTAAGCTGTAAAGTCGATAATAAGTGAGATATTAATCATTTTGTCCTGTGACCTTGAAAATGAGGTCAAACGTCAAATTCAAGGTCATGACAATAATCTGCATATATCATTTCCTATATGTTCATAATTGATTCCTAAGCTGTAAAGTCGATAAGAAGCGAGATATTAGCCATTTTGCCCTGTGACCTTGAAAATGAGGTCAAAGATCAAATTCAAGGTCATGACAATAATCTGCATATATCATTTCCTATATGTTCATAATTGATTCCTAAGCTGTAGAGTCGATAATAAGCGAGATATAAGCCATTTTGTGCTCTGACCTTGAAACTGAGGTCAGAGGTCAAATTCAAGGTCACGAGAATATGCAGCATATATTATTTCCTTTATGTCCACAATTGATTCCTAAGCTGTAGAGTCAATAATAAGCGAGATATAAGCCATTTTGTGCTCTGACCTTGAAACTGAGGTCAGAGGTCAAATTCAAGGTCACGAGAATATTCAGCATATATCATTTCCTATATGTCCACAATTGATTACTACAGGGCTCCCGGTAGGATTTTTTCGAAGGTGTACCGTACCCCATGGGTCGAATTACAAGGGGTAAATTTTGAAATGAAGGGGTAATTTTCAAAAAAGGATGTACAGTGATTTTTATTTAATTTTTTTCAGTCAAAGTGACAGCTTCCATTATGTTTACAAATCTCGCATATCCTCTAGGTTTTTCCTAATAGTCAATTATAGCCTTTGCCCATAGTAGCTTTCTGAATGTCTTTTATTGCAGAAAACGCACTTGTTTTGCTCTCGAATAGTTCGTCGATTCATTGTCGAGTCATGTTGAAGAAACGAAAGTGGGGAAATCCTTAAATTTATATTCGCAAGGGGGCGCACACATAGGCTTTCGATGTTGCAGCCATTCACACGAGGGCGCTGCAGTTTGTTGTGCTCGAATTTTGATGACGTGTCCCACAACTCATTCGCCAGCGAGTGCATTGCGCATGCGTCTCTTTGGTGGAAATTGACATTGTTTGATTATTTTCTAGAACATCGTTTTTTGAGCTAATAAATCGATGTCCTTGTTTTAAATTAGTTTCCCCAAATCATTCGAGTGCGTAATCATACGCACTGGTCGTGATAGCACGGCGTAAATTTCAAAAACTCATGCGTAATTACGCATTATTTTACGCTATCGGGAGCCCTGATTACTAGTCTCTAATCTCAATATCAAGTGAGATATTAGGCATAATGTGTCCCATTATAAAGCATAGGAGAATTTAACATGAGAAAGTCCCATTTGGGCCGAGTTTGGGCCAAAATGGCCCACTTTGAGCGATTCAAGCGCAACGAAAGTCATAGACGTCATAGGAGTACATATGAGGAATCTTATGTATCAAAAAGAAAAAAAGTTACTGAACAGATTTTGAGAAAATGGCCGCCAAAGTCCAAAATCAGGCATTTTTCGTCGAAAACGGCCGCCATTTTGAAAAAAATGAGAAAATAAAAAAAATAAAAAATACCTCCTTCTTGAATTATTTTTAAGTATTTTTGTGCAAAATTTCAAAAGAATTCGCCCGTAAACAAAAAAGATAAAAATGTGGACGACGACGACGACGGACGCAACGCCACGCCAATAGGTTATCGGACCATAGGTCCGGTAACCTAAAAATTAGGCCAAGGGCCAAAGATAGGTTACCGGACAATTTTTAATATTTTAGGTATTAGCCAGGTCACTGGTTGAATTCAAGGTCAAGAGAATATTCAGCATATCTAACATTAAGCATATATCATATACACAGTTGATTGCTAAGCTGTAAGTTCAATAATCAGAGAGATATTAGCAATTTTATGCTGTAGCCTTGAAAATGAAGGGGCAAAGGTCAAATTCAAGGTCATCAAAATATTCAGTGTATATCATTTTCTATATCATGTATTTCATGTCCACAATTGATTCCCAAGCCATACAGTCAATAGAGGAGCAAGATATGAGCCAGTTTGTCCTTGGACCTTGGAAATGAGGTCAGAGGTCAAATTCAAGGTCACGAGAATATTCAGCATATATCATTTCCTATATGTCCACAATTGATTCCTAAGCTGTAAAATCGATAATAAGTGAGATATTAGCCATTTTGTCCTGTGACCTTGAAAATGAGGTCAAAGGTCAAATTCAAGGTCATGACAATAATCTGCATATATCATTTCCTATATGTTCATAATTGATTGCTAAGCTGTAAAGTCGATAACAAGCGAGATATTAGCCATTTTGTCCTGTGACCTTGAAAATGAGGTCGAAGGTCAAATTCAGGTCATCAGAATATTCAGCATATATCATTTCCTATATGTCCACAATTGATTCCTAAGCTGTAGAGTCGATAATAAGCGAGATATAAGCCATTTTGTGCTCTGACCTTGACACTGAGGTCAGAGGTCAAATTCAAGGTCACGAGAATATTCAGAATATATCATTTCACATATGTCCACAATTGATTCCTAAGCTGTAGAGTCGATAATAAGCGAGATATAAGCCATTTTGTGCTCTGACCTTGAAAGTGAGGTCAGAGGTCAAATTCAAGGTCACGAGAATATTCAGCATATATCATTTCCTATAGGTCCACAATTGACTCCTAGTCTATAATCTCAATATCAAGTGAGATATTAGGCATAATGTGTCCCATTATAAAGCATAGGAGAATTTAACATGGGAAAGTCCCATTTGAGCCGAGTTTGGGCCAAAATGGCCCACTTCGAGCGATTCAAGTGCAACGAAATTTATAGACATCATAGGAGTACATATGAGGAGTGTTATTTATCAAAAAGAAAAAAAGTTACTGAACAGATTTTGAGAAAATGGCCGCCAAAGACCAAAATCATGCATTTTTCGTCGAAAACGGCCGCCATTTTGAAAAAAATGCGAAAATAAAAATTAGCCCAATGGGCTAGAAAGGTTACCGGAGAAATATACAGAGTTAAGCCGAGAAAGTTGAAGGTCAAATTCAAGGTGACCACTGAAATCGCCATATCTCTAACCTTGAAAATGGGTTCAAAGGTTAAATTCTAGATCACCAAACTATTCAGCATACATCATTTCCTATATGTTCACTATGGACCCCTAAGCTGTAAATTTGATAATAAGCGAGATATAAGCCATTTTGTAATCTGACTTTGAAAATAAAATGACTGACCTTGAAATTTAAGTCAAAGGTCAAATTCAATATCATTAAAATATTCAGAATATATCATTTCCTATATGTTCACAATTGATTCCTAGTATAAGCAAGATATTGACCTTGAAAATGAGGTCAAAGGTCAAATTCAAGGTCATGAGAATATTCAGCATATATCATTTCCTATATGTTCACAATTGATTCCTAAGCTGAAAAGTCGATAATAAGCGAGATATTAGCAATTTTGTCCTGTGACCTTGGAAATGAGGTCAAAGGTCAAATTCAAGGTCATGAGAATATTCAGCATTTTTTTTTTATTATATGTAACGCCATGGCAATAGGTTATCGGACCAAAGGTCCGGTAACCTAAAAATTGCCATTATGAAGCCCAAAAATTTTTTCAAAGGGTGAAAATTTGTTTTGCCTAGAAATGGCCCAAAATGGATAGTAATGCGATTTGGGGCGAAAAAATTTTTTTTCGCCGACTCGTCAAAAATTCAAAATGGCCGCCACACGCAGACCGGCGATTCAAGGGCAACCAAACTTATACACATCACAGAGGTCCATAAGGGGAATCTTTTGAAACAAAAATCTCAAAACTGTCTGAACAGTTTTCGAGAAAAGACAGACAAGGTGCAAATTTGGGCATTTTTCGACCCAAAAATGGCTATTTTGACCTTTCAAGGTCATCCAAGGTCAATTTCAAGGTCACCACATAAGTCGCCATATATGACTTCCCATTTGAAAATGCCAATTTCTAAGCTCTATCTTCAGGCGTTCTATGAGTACAGTTATGGCAGCTCCCATTATGAAGGAAAAAATTGCCAAAAATTTTTTAAGTCCAAAAATTTTTTCAAAGGTTGAAATTTTTTTTTTGCTTAGAAATGGCCCAAAATGGATAGTAATGCGATTTGGGGCGATTCAAAAATTCAAAATGGCCGACCCACGGAGACCAGCGATTCAAGGGCAACCAAACTTATACACATCACAGAGGTCCATAAGGGGAATCTTTTGAAATAAAAATCTCAAAACTGTCTGAACAGTTTTTGAGAAAATGGCCGTCAAAGTCCAAAATTGGGCACTTTTCAACAAAAATGGCCGCCATTTTGAGGAAAATGCGAAAATCAAAAAAAACCTTTCCTGGGAATATTTTTAGCTATTTTTGTGCAAAATTTCAGAAAGATTCGACCGTAAACTTTAAAGATAAAAATGTGGACGGACGACAGACGACGGACGACGGACGGACGCCGGACACAACGCCATGCCAATAGGTTATCGGACCATAGGTCCGGTAACCTAAAAAGTTACTGAACAGATTTCGAGAAAACGACCATCCAAGTCCAAAATTGGTCATTTTTCGACAAAAATGGCCGCCATTTTGCAAGAAATGCGAAAATCAAAAAACTAAAAATTACCTCCGTCTCGAAATATTTTTAGGCATTTTTGTGCAAAATTTCAGAAAACTCTGACTGTAAACTATAAAGATAAAATAGATAAAATTGTTGATGGACGACGGACGTCGGACGACGGACACCGGACGAAGGATGCAACCCCATGGCAATACTGTAAACGTACAAAATTTCGCGATGTATTAATTTCGCGAATTTCGCGTTTGAAAAAAAAACGAGAAAATAAATACACGCGAAAATACGGCGAAAATAAATACATATGCAGACCACATCACGCTTGAAATCTTATCAAAGATTTAATGTGTTCCATCCGTGCTGTCGCTCACCAAAAAAGGCATTTGTGAGACAATTATCGCCAATAGGTCGCTGAAGATGTCAAGTGTCACTCTGACAGTGGGATACTGACCAACAGCACTGTTAGTGTAGTTCGTCGGGAAAATGACCAGCCGCCAGAACAACTCATGTGATAATTGTCTCACAAATGCCTTCCTTGGTTGATGTCGCCACCGTTAGTTTATGTGCTCTGGCAGAAATAAACAATGAGTAGATTTATTGAGTATTGATCGTTTGTGTTTTGTTCACTGTCTGAACATACTAGTATGCTAGTATAGCAACATACTAGTGCTAGTATAACGTGATTGAACATACTGTACAAGTAATGTACTACTAATCATTTGCAGTTTATGGCAAACATACATCTGTGATCAATAATATTTGGGCCTTGTGTATTAAACTGGTACAATTACTTACCAATTTAAAATACCTGATCCCACACCCAACATAAAAACACGAACTTAAATCCACGCGAACCTGTTGAGATGTTGAAAACGCGAACATTGATACACGCGAAATTTTATACGTTTACAGTAGGTTATCGGACCAAAGGTCCGGTAACCTAAAATTCTGTTAAAACCATTAAGGCCTGAATTATCCCATCTTGGTACAATTCATACTATGATTACCTGGAGGCACCGGGAGTGTTGGGTGACACACATCCTGTTCTGGTTCCAGATCATCCTCTGAGGAATCTATACCGCGACCATGTGCCGGAGGATCCGCTTGCCCAGAATCTCCTTACGCTTGGACGACCTAGGTAGTGACCGGTCATGAAGCCACTGCTCCATGTCTTTTTTTTCCACTTCATGATGTCTTGTAATGTTGGCAGAACTGCATCTCGATCACTGCCCTCATCATCCGACATGGTGAAACCTATTAAAATGAACCAAATTTTATACATGTAGTCCTTACAGATCTGGGTACTAGTATATTCGCATTATTTTAAATGTTTCGAGACAAAATCAATAGGGATCGTTTGGAAGTGAAAGATATTAGTGGGATCTTTGCCGGGCACAGGGGTATTGGGTACCTGAGGGCCAGTTAATTATTCCTTTTTGCCATTTCTTGTGGTTTTTGGCATATTGGCATATGCCATCCCCTTTGTGCCACCATATGACCACTTCCAAACAATCCCTATGCTATGGACCCTCTGGAAGATATTCGTTTTTGCCATTTTTGGCATATTGACATAGGCCTATGCCATCCCGTTTGTGCCACCATATGACCACTTCCAAACGATCCCTATTGATCCTATGGAAGATATTAGTTAGGGCCTGCACAATTAATAAAAAGTATAGCCGGTTAACCGTGGGCTATTAACCCAACCGTAAACGATTAACTGTAAAAAAAAACTTATGATTTAGAGAAGTGTGATGTTGTTTTGTCTTCTGAGTTCTGATCAGATGGGTATTCCCCTTTTCGTGGAAATACTTCCGGTACCGTAATACTATGAGTTTTCAAGGTTCAATTAAGCATTAGACATCAGAATTTTAAGTGGTATCACGCACATTTATAAAATTAGCCCAAAGGCTAATGTAAGGTTATTGACTACCGTCCGCTCTTCGGGATCCTCGAGGATAGTCCTCTCTCATCCGAGTCCTTGCGGACGCGCATCCGCTATTCCGGATCCTCGCGGCAGGGCCGCTCACCGGAGGTCGCGGCGGACACGGTAACTACTTCATCATTAACGGTAACCAGGTAACAGCCCACCCGACACTCCCAGGCCTACGGACACCGTTCAGAAACTGGTTCATCACCACGGTGTTAACTGGCGGGGCCTGGCGAGCCGCGGTCTGCCTCGGGGACGGAACCCCGTACAGTCCGACATGCTGGCCAGAGCCTCTGTCACATGTCCCGGGAAGGGAGAGAGCTGGCGATCCACAGGGCCGAAGGCCCCCGAGTCAGCAACTCGTCTCTCCCAGCCCGGGCCTCCCCACGGAAATCGTCCCCAGGGCTCTAGGAGCCCACTACTCAGACCCAGGGAACACAAAGCTCATGGCGAGCCTCGTGTGCGTCCTAGTCTCGATCTTGGACAATCTCCTCGAACGAGTCGCTTCCAGTGTATATATAATACACCAGAAACTGCAGGGCGCACGCGAGGTTAAATCGATCCATTGTTATAGTTTACTGGAGCGTAAATTACAATACGTCGCCGTGGCAACGCACGCTCGAACGGAGCATGTCAAAACAAGGCCAAGTACAGAAAGGCCACATAAATGGCTTTTATGTTTACAATCACCTGCCGCGTGCTTAGGGCAAAATCGCCACATTACCCCCTTCTTACAATGTTGGTCCCCAACATGTTCCGCCCGCGCCCAAAATGCTCGAAACCCGACGAAGGCTTCGCATGGCGGGGGCCGGAAGAAGGCACGATGGCAACGCCCGGAAGTCACGGCGCAAACACTAGGACTTTAAGAGTCCCTTTTGGAAGAATGGGGAACTACCCCCGGACTTATGGAGTAAACTATAACGCGCTTTGCAATTTTGAATAAATCCTCATAAACAAGCTAAAATTTTGACCGAGGTGGTCCAAAACCGTGTGATGACCTTGAAAGGTCATCCATTATAAAAGGACGGTGTGTCGAGTCTTTGGAATATCTTTAAGGTTAGACTTTAAATTTAGAAATTTTGTAAAACGACACACCGAGTGATCAAAAGTGATAGTACCTCTAAAATGTTGCCGACCGCCCTGCCGGCCGGCTCCTCAGATCCGCAGAACGGGTCTGAGGCAGGGCGGAGCCGCGGGAGCGACTCCGGCACGCCGCCGCACACATGCAGCGACGAGGCTAGTACCCTAGCCTTCCTCCGTCGTCATCGGCTCCTCATCCGTGCCGCCTGTCTTGGGGTCTGGCGGCGGTGACGGGTCCCTACGCCGCGGAAGCAGCGGAGCCGGCAGAGTGAAAGCCGGCTGCACGGGCGGATGAGGCAGGCCCGGTGGAGCTTGCACGGGCTTTTGTGGTGAGCCCTGCAATCCGGGTCCTGACGGAGCCATCACAACGGAGGCCGGTAGAGATGTCGCGCCGAGATCTGCTATGGCGCGGAACATCTCCACCGTATCGCGGGTGCGCTGTGGACCGGCCGTCCGCTCTCCCCACACCTGGACTAGGTATGGGTAGATGGCCAGCTCCAAAGCGGCATCCGCGCGCCGGAGAGCCGCCTGGTTCAGGGCGGACGACTCGGGGTCATCGACGCCCTGGATTAGGCGAGTCCGAGCGGCCTCGGCTTCGTCAAGACGACGCCGTAGCTGCTCATTCTCAGCCTCCAGGTGCTCCATCCGTGCGGCCACCTCTGGGGCGGGGGCGGACGCCCCGGACTGCTCGGCAAGAGCGGCGGTCCGACCCTGGTCGAACGCGCGCCGCTCAATGACGGCCGACAAAGTCCGGTGGCTCTCTAGGCTCCGCCGGGTGCCTTCCATGAGGCCCTGGTCGTATGCGAGATCGCATGCGACACGGGAGGCCTCGGCGCGGCACCGGCTGAACCGATCCAGAGAGCTGTCCATCTCCGCCACAAGGTACTCCGCCGCTCGGGTGAGTCGACCACGCTGGGGGTGATCCCAGGGGTGCTCCTCCCGAGCGCGGACCAACGCGGCCACACCTGCGGACCCCAAGTCACGAATGGCTCGAGGCACCGGCAGGTTCACCAACGCCGGATCACCGGGGATCCGGTCCATACCATCGCGACGATGGCCGACCGCCTGGCCTACAGACTCGCGGAAAGTCTCGTAGACGCTGGCGGTCGTGGGACCGAGCCTCCGGCGTACGTCCGCCGTGGCGTCGAGGGGGTCCAAGTCCAGGGAGGCAGTGCTTTGCCACCCTGCGGACGTCCCCTCAACCACCAACGAGGACGCGGACGCCGACCTCGTGAGAGGTACCGCACGTCCGCTGCTGCTCGCTACCGAGGGAGTCACGCGTGGAGTCCTTGGCGGGACCGCCGACGCGGTACTCGAGGAGGCGGAGGTGTCTGCCACCACCCGTCCCTCAGACGGACCCGCGGGTACCGTCACCTCGAGCAAGCCCGGGTAGTCCTCCTGCGTCAGCGCACCCGGAGACTGCAAGGGCGTCGTCCCGGCCGGAGTCTTTCCGGCGGACGAACTCTTCCCCTGAGTCTTTGGCTGGGGGCGCGGCTTAGGAGTAGCCACTCGTGTCTTGGCCGCGATCTGCGGCATCTCCGACACGATCATGGTCACCCGGTGCCGTTCTTCACCGGCCTGGATCACCGGCGGTTCACGGACAGCCTCTGCTGCTGTCCGGGCGGCTTCCGCCGCCTGGAACTCCGCCGGGGTCTGGCCCATCGTAGCCGTCAGGCGAGCGGTGTAGCTCGAGCCCGCGGACACAACGCCAGACTGCCTCCAGGCATCGTCCATGACGCGCTGTGCAAAGCGCCATGGACCCCAGTGATAGAACCGGTGATTCGCCGTCCCTGACGTAGTCATGAACGACGCCACCCTCGGTGGTATGTATCCATAATTGAATACAGGCCCCACTTCATTTCCAACGAGATGAAGTCCCTCACCGCGGTGTGCACCCGAGCGGTGATCGTTTAGGGCCTCTAAACTGGCGAAATATCGCTGCTGAGGGGTGCCGGAGTAGCACCTCTTGCAAACGAACATTTGCATCCAGGGGTAGTGGTACCCCGCAATGTGTCGACTCAAGTGGTCGTAGGTAGGGTACCTACGATCCCGGTTGAGCGCACGGTGCGGGTCCTCATACCCGTCCAGGGATTTCGGACAGAGTTGGCATATTACACCCTCCTCTGGCTCGGGCGGCAATCCGACACGCTCCTCGTCCGTGAGTGGACGAGGCCGTGTGAAAGGCGTGTCGGCCGCCGCGCCGGCCGCCGCGGTGCGGCGTCCCTGCGGATCCCTGCCGTAACGCGGGAGGAACATGTGTCCCTGACGGACTCCAGGGAGTTCGGGGCCCATTTCGGCCCGCAGCCTCTGGATAGAGGGCTGCTCCGAGGACGACCGTTTCTTCTTTTTGGCCGCCCCCGAACGATTCTCCGACCTGGTTTGTCGGGGCACACTCTTCCCGCGTGGGGGCGCGGCCCTCCGTTGCTGCGCAACGAAGGCCCGCGCTCCCGCTTCCAGTGCGGCGTCAGACAGGTGGACCCCGTCTTGCTCCGCGCGCTTCCGGAGGAGTTCTAAACGAAGATCTCCCTCCTTCGGCACGGGACGCCCTCTGTCCACTGGACTAGACCCCACCTCCGCAGCTCCGGTAGGTTTCTTGGTACCGGAGGAAGAAGAAGAGGAGGTTCCTTTCGGTGCCTTGATAGGCACCCGCTTACCGGAACCTCCCGCGCCTGGGCCGGATCCCGCGGAGGCGCCGCCCGCACCAGATCCCGAGGGATTAGGCGTCTTGGCGACTCCGGGTTTGGCGGAGGACCCTTTCTGGCCGCCCGGCTTAGGCGCCAGTGGCTGAGGTCCTCCGGACTTCGATCCTGCTTGAGGCGAGGGGCCGCCGGACTTCTTTTTCCGGTGCGGCCGCTTCTTCTTTTTCTTCTTTGGAGGCGAGGAGGCCGGGTCCGGGTCGGATCCGGCCTCAGATTGCCCATGTTCAGCGGCTTCCAGCTCTTGCTGGGCTCTCCACTGCTTTTGAGCAATCTCCCGGGCTCGACGGCGAGTACGCCTAGAGACGGGCGATGTAAACCCGTCATCTCGGTTCTCGGTCTCCTTCGAGCCAGACTCCTGTTCCTGAGGCGGCGCTTGGGATGCGGCTTCCTCAGCCGCGTCAACCTGCTCCGCCCAAGTCCCAGGGGCCTTCTGGTCGTGCGGACCAGACTCCGCAGGTGCGGACACCGAGGAGTTCTCGGCGGAACCGGTGTCCGGACGGCTACGGCCATCCGGACGGGTTTCCGCACGAGTACTCTCATCCGGACCCAAAGACGCAAGCATCTCCGGGTGCGGATGCAACTCAATGTCCACACTAGCAAGTCCCGCACCACCGCAGTCCATCATCTCTTCCATACGAGAAAAAGACGACGGATCTAGGAGTAACTCAGCGCCTGCCGTGGCCGAGTCACTCTCTGCGGGGCGGTCCTCCGCGACCTCGCTCTCAGACTCGGTTCCTGAGTAAGAACCGGAGCTGGAGCTGGATTCCTCAGAACCCACATAGGCTCCCCGAGGGATGTCCTCGCGGTCATCCTCCTCGGGCCTAGACAGGGGTCTCGAGTACGAATTACCGCGCTCAAGAGACCCCTCTTCCCTCCCTTCATCACCTCCCCAGCCGTCGCTACTTTCCGACATTTCAAGCGCTCTAATCGCTCTAAACACTGGGAGTCAGATCCGCAGATCCGTCTCCACCAGTGCCGAGCGCTTGAATGACGAGAAGGTGTCGAGTTACATCGATTATAGGCATCAAGTGTTGGCAGTTATACTGCACACGCATCGTATGACGCGTTCCCGTGGAAACGTCTATTCACTGCATCTACCCGATCGACAGACAAAAGGACGTTTTACATTCCCGCATTCCCATACACGCATCTCCCCCCGGTGACTCCTTTCATGCCATGTATACGGGTGGCTTGTGTACACAAGCCATCCCGGGGGAACCCGCTAAAATACTACAGTAATTAACAGCAGTCATTAGCAATAGCTTTCGCACTGGCGATCAATGACGTGAAGTTAATCACCCTCGCAGGTTAAAGATTGTATACAATGTATCAAAAAGCCAAACTACTTGTGGGTGTTACGATTATGTCACCCTATCAGCAGCGATAAATAAAAATTTAACACCGCTCAAGCAGCAATGAAAATAAATCCACCACCGCTTGCATGCTTTTCATAGATCACGGCATACAGCCTTCGATACAATGTACACAATCTCCTACACCCCTCTTGCGAAAGCAGAAATCTCCCGATTTCTTACTCTCTATTGCACCAGGGAAAAGATATATCACTAAACTTTCTCATATATGGGATAAATGAGTAAGAATAGCATTTCCACGGGAAACACGCACACACTTGTGGCTTATAATCCTCCCATAAATAATAAATGAGATGGAAAATAAACAAAATCACTCCCCATAGCCGCTGGCACGCTTACAGGGCGATCGGACATACCCATGACGTCCGGACAGACAATCGGGCGGAGCCAATAGATTTAGACGCGGAGCCGGCATGGTCCATAACCGCACTGGTTAGGGGGCGAACCCTTCATACCGGCGCCCAATCTAGAGGCGCCCAAAGATGGTGAAAGCAATAGCCGGCGGACGTCCGGGGCTGCCCGCGGACGGAGTCCAGGCCGGACGTCTACCATTGTACGGCGTATTGCCCTTATCCAATGAAGATGAAATTGGAATTAGAAGCCACCACAAGTGTTGCGCATGTAATATACGACCCCCTTCTTAGAAGGAGGCCGGGGTTCCGGTCATTCCGGCCGGACCGCGTATTATAAGGTACGATCCGGACGAGAACGAGCGTCACCCGCTGCCGCGGCTGGTCCGCACACGCGGACTTAACAACCGCTCCATTATCATAATGGATAGTCGGTTTCCTGCCGTAAGAAACCTTAATCTACTATAACCGCAATTACAGTAGTGGCTCACGGGGGATAACTACACCGAAGTGCGTCATCTTAAAGCGCCGCGGACGCCGGACGAGTCACGCGGACGAACCGCGGACATCAGTCCTCATCGGCGGACACTATCCCCGCGTCCAGAGCCAGTTCCCCAAATCCGTGGGAAGACGCTTCTCCCGTAGCGGACGTAAATCCCAACCTCAGTCTGGCCATATAAGAGGTTGTCCCGGGACCAGGGGCGTCCGGCCGAATCAGTAAATTCGTCCGGCCAGCGTAACCGTTGTACGGATTACGCCGGACAGCCGTCCACAAGGTGCGGACCGGCCATCCGCACGTCCCTGGCGCTAGAAACTACAGGAGGGCGGATGCGGAGCGGCGGCGTTACGACATGAAAGTCTCCGCGGACCTCAACTCCGAAGATGGCCACAAAGTAGCCACCCGCGGAGGTAAGTCGTGCGGACTCTCACGGAACGACCTAAAACCCGTCCGTAGTATGATAGACGGGTACCGCAGACGCATCCGCATGGGCGGAAGGTTATTCCCACCCATACCGGGCTGGCGCACGTGGTTTCCGGCGTGGCCGCCCGTCATCCGCAGGTACTGGAGGGAGTGGGGGTACCTGCGGATCGCCGTCATCTGGCTGATAGCCACCCAGCCCATCATCTGACGGGTCAGAGAGGTCCGGGAGGCCCACCATACGGCGCACACGCTCGTCCGGAGTCCGCGGATGCTGACCGGACGGATCCCATACGGGAGCATCATCCGGTTCCGCATCTTGAATTAGCGGATCCATGACAAGCGGGCCCTCGTACTTCTTCAGATTATCGATATGGACAACCAGAACCCTGTCCGGATCGGAATCCCTCCGGATCCGGTAGTCCACATCTGTCACCTGTTTCAGTACGGTAAACGGGCCTATCCACGGCTTAGCAAATTTATTGCCTTGCTTAAGCGGCGGATAATAGTAGCGCACCTTGTCGCCTTCCGCAAAAGCTGGCCTACCCTTAGCATGGGCGTCATAGCCTCGCTTCTGCCGGAGGGCAGACTTGTCCAGGCGCGCGCGCGCGAAATCATGGGCGTTCGCCAGGGCGCGGCGAATCCACTCCACGTACTCCGGACCGCACTGGGGTACTGCGCCGGTCTCTGCCGCAGTTGGATACATAATATCCACGGGCAAATTTAACTCCCGGCCGTACAACATCGCGTGCGGAGTAACTCCGGTCGAAGAGTGGACCGACGACCTGTACGCCATTAAGACATACGGGAGGTGGTCATCCCAATCATTCGCACGATCATTCACAAAGGCCGCCAGCATGTTGAGGACCGATCGATTAAAACGTTCGACCTGGCCATCAGACTGGGGCCTATAGGGGGTGGTACGCACCTTGGTACTCCCTAGCATCTGTGCTAGGTTCCGGAACAGGTTGCTCTCAAATTGCGTGCCCTGATCCGAATGTACCTGTTTAGGTACCCCATGGTACACCACCCATCTATTCACCAATAACCGAGCTACCTCGTCCGCAGTCTGGCGGCGCAGTGGGTAGGCGTCGGTATACTTGGTAAAATAGTCGGATATCACCAGGATGTACCGGAAACCGCGCGGGGTGACCCGGTGGGTATCCAGTATATCCAGAGCTATCCGATCAAACGGCGCGCCCGCCTTAACCGTGGTTAAGGGGTGGCGGCCAGGAGTCGGGACTCCTTTGCGAGCTTGACACCGAGGGCAGGCTGCGCACCACCGGTGCACGTCCAAGCCGCTACCAGGCCAATGAAAGCGCTGTTGTAGCCTATGGACGGTCCTCCGGATTCCCAAGTGACCGGTCACCCGGAGGTCGTGCAACTGGTGGAGTACTTCTTTCCGCAGCTCCGCCGGAAGCACCAACTGCCATATTGGAGGCAGTGGGGTCGGTGGCTCATAGCGCCGGTATAAGAGGCCATCCCTCAAGGAGAGTCGTTCCCACTGAGATACTAGAGACAAGGTCTCCTCCCTGTAGGTCTTCCGCTCATCCTTCGAGGGCTTCTGGCCGGCCTCAAGGGCTGTGATTACCGGTGCCAGAGCTCTGTCAGCTCTCTGCGCCGCAGCTATCTGCGCCGGAGAGTAGCCACCCAAGTAATTAGGCTCCTCATCCGTCGCGTCCGGCTGCGCCGCAGCGGCCATCACCACTGGGGGCAAGGACCGCTCATACTCAGACTCTCCAGAGGACGAGGGTACCCACGAGGAGTACACCGCTGGACTCGAGGAAGACTCGCTGGAGCTGAGCCGCACCTCCGCTTCATATGCGGGACGCCCTCGCCGATATCGGCGGGTCCGCGCGCGGAGATGAGCCCTAGACGCTCCGGCCGCCGTGTTGTTAGAGGGGGCGGCGGCCTGCGGTCTCCCCGGAACGTCCAATTCCGAGTCTGAGGACGAATCCGCGGCTTGCTGGAATGGTGCCATCCCTGCACAACCCGGATTCTTGCACTTATGACAACGGGACAGGCCGTCCGCGTTGCCGTGCAACTTACCAGCGCGGTGCTCTATCTGCATGTCATACTCTTGGAGTTTGACGAGCCACCGCGCCACCAAGCCATCGGCCTCACTATAGTTGAGGAGCCATCTCAGCGAACTATGATCAGTCCGCAAACGGAAATGGCGTCCCAACAAATAGTGCCGGAAGCGCTTGGTCATCGTAACCACCGCGAGCAACTCGCGATGAGTGGTACAGTAGTTCATTTGAGAGCGGCTCAAGGCCACACTCGCATAAGCTACTACCCGCTCTTGCCCGTCCACGATCTGCGAGAGGACACCGCCGAGCGCGAAGTTACTCGCGTCGGTGTCCAAGATGAACTCGCAGTCCGGACGAGGGTGCCGCAGCACCGGGGCCACTACCAAGGCCTGCCGGAGTCCCGAGAAGGCGTTAGCCTGCTCGGCGGACCAAACAAAATCGGCGCCCTTTTCCGTGAGGATAGTAAGGGGACGCGCGATCTCCGCAAAGCCGCGAATAAACCTGCGGTGGTAGCTCGCGAAGCCCAAGAAGGACCTCACGTCCGCCACGTTACATGGCGGAGGCCATTTCTGCACGGCCGCCACCTTTGCGGGGTCTGGTCTCACTCCGGTGCCCGTTACCATGAAGCCCAAGTACAGGATTTCCTGCGCGAATAGCTCGCACTTACTTGGCTTCAATTTAAGCCCTGCTCCGCGGATGCGATGGAGCACCATCTGGAGGTTGGTGAGGGTTTCCTCGAACGACCGGCCATACACGACGACATCGTCGATGTAGACCATACATCGCTTCCAGAGGAACCCTTTGAGTACCATCTCCATGAGGCGCTCGAACGTCGCTGGTGCGTTACAGAGCCCGAACGGCATTACCTTGAATTGGTAGAGCCCGTTCTTGGTAACGAAGGCAGTCTTCGCCCGATCACTCTCCTCCATCTCCACCTGCCAATACCCGGAGGCCAGATCCAGAGCACAGAAATAGTGCGACCCGGCCAGGGCATCGAAGGTATCCTCAATGTGCGGGAGAGGATATGAGTCCTTCCGCGTGGCATCGTTGAGTTTCCGATAGTCCACGCAGAACCTCCACGAGCCGTCCTTCTTCTTCACCATAACCACCGGACTGGCCCAAGGGCTGTCACTGGGTTCGATGATGTCCAAGTCGAGCATCTTTTGCACCTCCTGGTCTATGACCTCTTGGTGCACTATTGCTGCCCGACGAAGACGCTGCTTGAGAGGACGCTCGTCCACGAGGTCGATGCGGTGCTTGGCGACGTCAGTCTTGCCAACCGCACCATCAGGACCCATGAACACATCCGCATACTGCCGCAGCAGTCTGCGGAGCGCTTGGCGCTGCTCTTCATCCAGCCGGTCCTTCGGAACCCTAGATTCCAAATGGTCCGGCAGGGTGAACGGATCATCTCCGGCGGCCGCCGCCGCGCACGCAGCGCGGCAGACCGGATCGTCGGGGATGACACGACTCGAAGCCGCGGGAATAGCAGTAGCTGCTATGCATCCGCGCTTCAGTACAATCGGAGCATCCGTAGGATTCACCACAAGGATGGGCATCGCGCGGGGGTTGGACATGACCAGGGCCCCACCCAGCACGAGCCCAGTTCCTGCGGCGAAACTGCTCACGGGTTGCACTATACACGGACGACCATCGAGGGGCATGCGGGGACGCCGCGGCCTCGTCTCGATGATCATCTCACTCATCGGCGGCACTACTACAGTGCGCGATGTCCGCATCTGGAATGAATGCATCGGGCCCGAGCGGAAGAGGAAGTGTGTGTCCTCTCCCATCCGGAACTCGCCAGCGCTAAAGTTGGCAATCACCCGGTGGACCCGTAGGAAATTCATCCCAATTATCCCGGCCGCTCCGATATCCGCCACGATCGCCTCTGTCAGATACACCTTGTCCCCAAGGGTAATAGGCAGATCGATGATGCCATGGATACGGATGCGGTTGTCTCCCGCTCCGTAGAGCTTGTATGGTCCGGGATCTCGCAACTCAAGGTTGCGGAGTGCGGGCTCCTTCCTAAACGTTCCGGCGGCCACGAGGGTCACCTCCGAGCCTGAGTCTATGAGGAACCGGACCGGCTCCCGTCCGAAGGACAGGGGCAGGTACCAGCAGGGGTCCCTCACCAGCGCGCAGGTCGGGCGATACCTTTCGCACGCGCTGGGCTCATCTACGGAGTCCTCGCCATCCGCCTCAGCCGCGGAGGAGCTAGACTGGTCTCCAAGGACTACTTCCGGAGAAGTCATATCCACTTGGGGTCCGTCCTGCTCATCAGCGGGTGGGGCGGCATCGTTTGCCACCGAACAACTATCCCCGGACGCAGTGTTGGTCGCCACCACGTCCGGATCTAGTTTCCCTGCCGCGGGTTCCGATTCTGCTGTCCCGGAGGACCAGACCGGAAGGAATTCCTCCGTTGCGGGCCAGGGAGAGCTCCCTGGTATCCGCGCGACCGCAGGCGTTCCAACAACTCCGGACACTTCAGCCAAAAGTGTCCCTGCTTTCCGCAGAAGTAGCAGGGACGGTTCTGAGCTGGTCCGGAGGTGAACGCGCAACATTCTGCGGCTCCCGGAGCTTCGAGCCCGGCGCAGTGCGCAATCATCTGCGCGGCGCCGAGGTCGTATTCCTCTATGTCGCACTCGTCCGAAGGCGAGTGCGGCGCGGCGACCGGTGCCGCAGGTGCGGGCGCCCCTGTAGAGGGTGCCGGCGCACTAACCCACTGCTGGGTAGGTTCCCTGGCGGGTTCCCGGACGACCGGGTCCTGCCACGGGGTTACCTGCGATGCCTTGACCGGAGGAGGAGTCGCCACCTGCGCGGGTACAGCCGGGGCCGGAGCCGAGGCTGGAGGCAACTGTCTAGGACGGACAGCCATCTCAAGCGCAAGCGCGGAGTCTATCGCCTCCTCCATCGATCGCTTTTCATGGGTGGCCAGCCCGTACGCTAGGTGGTAAGGCTGGCCATCGATGAACTGATCGATCAGCATCGTCTCGAACCGTCTGGAGTCCATGTCCGGGAAGGCTTTCCGGCCGAGTATGCGTAAGCCGTGCGCATAGTCTGTCACGGACTCAGTCGGCTGGCGGATACGCGCCTTGAACTCTCGTTCAGACTGCCGCCGATTGGTCGTCGGCGGGAACAGCAGGCGAAGTTGACGAGCAACCTCGCCGAACGTCACTGTTCCTACCGGCAGACACGGCATCACGCGGAGAGCTTTCCCTTCCAGGCTCCCCGCGAGGACGTGTCCAGCCTCAGGCTGGGACCATCCTTCGTACACGGCGGTACGCCATACCTGGAGCAAGTAGTCCTCCAAGTCGGCGTTATCCCCGTTGAACCGTTTCCGCCACGAAGAGTGGTCGGGCCCGTCATCGCGTTTGTTACGCGCCCGACGTGCGGTCCCGGCTCCGGGGTCGTCCGTGTACTGCGGCAAGTTCCGCGCGCTTCCCACGCCTGCGGCGGAGTCTGCCGGAGCAAACATCGACGCCGCGGACATAGGAGCAGGGAAGCTCACGTTTGCCGCCGGGATCATTCCCGCTGAAAACCCACTCTGGCTAGGTGCGGGCGGGGCTCCCATCGAACCTACTGGGTAGGCTCCAGAAGGGGCGGCAAAGCTTGGGGCCGAAGCCGCCTGTTGCCACTGCCCGTCCGACACACTGTACGTGCCAGGGTAAGTCGACCACGCGGCTTGCGCTCCAACCGTCGGAACGGTCGACGCGGTCGCCAACGTGGTGCCTCCGAGCCGCGGGGCAGGCGCGGGTCCCATTGCGGGGGCCACTGGCGCCTGCGGACTCGGCAGGACTTGGGGAGGGGCTACTGGCCCAGACATCCCCGGACTTAGGGTGACCGACGGGTCAACGCTCGAATGCAGCTGATTCCGCTTGAACAGTACAAGCGCCTCGGATATCAGCCACCTCTCCCTCTCCGTCAAAGGCCCCGAGTTGCCTTGTGACAGCGGAGAAGGGGAGCGGTTCCGCCGGTCTGATCGTCCCTGATGGGGCGACCGGGCGCGGTCATAGCGCCCGAGGGGAGCCAGCTCGCCAAGCGCGTCGGTGAGCTGATCCACCACACTGCCCGGTGCGGACCGACCAGAACCCATGCCAGAGGCCCGCGAGGGAGCCCACCCGGCCGGGTGCGGCATCTGGTAAGACTGGTCCGCTCGTCCAGAAGGACCCGCATGCATCGGCGCTCGATTCCGGACGCTCGAAGGCGTCTTATGGAAGGGTGCCGATTGCCACGGATCTGTTCTGGGCGCGGGCGGGCGCGGCGTAGAGCCGTTGCCAGCTCCACCCACCGCGCCTAACACGTCAAGGTCCGGCCTTGACGGCAACTCCTGCTGCGGCCCCGCGGGGCCCGACTCTACGTCCGAAGACGGAGCCAGGGACGCCGGAGTCGTCTCCGCGGACGGGGTCTTGTCCACGGAGGTTTCCGCGCGTTCCTTCCGGCCGCCGGAGTCGTCCGGAGACGTCTCACGGGGGCTGTCGCGTGACCGGGTGTGGTCCGCGACACTTCCACCCTTATCCCTCCCCTTGGATTCATCGGCCTTATCTTTGGCCTTCTCTTTCGCTCTCGTCATTTTTTCGAGACGTCCTTGAGGAGCGGGCGATCCCCAGGGACTAAGGAGGCGACAACACTGTGACGGTAGGCTGCGATGGAACACTGTCGGACTGATCCTGGTCACGGCACCAATGTAAGGTTATTGACTACCGTCCGCTCTTCGGGATCCTCGAGGATAGTCCTCTCTCATCCGAGTCCTTGCGGACGCGCATCCGCTATTCCGGATCCTCGCGGCAGGGCCGCTCACCGGAGGTCGCGGCGGACACGGTAACTACTTCATCATTAACGGTAACCAGGTAACAGCCCACCCGACACTCCCAGGCCTACGGACACCGTTCAGAAACTGGTTCATCACCACGGTGTTAACTGGCGGGGCCTGGCGAGCCGCGGTCTGCCTCGGGGACGGAACCCCGTACAGTCCGACATGCTGGCCAGAGCCTCTGTCACATGTCCCGGGAAGGGAGAGAGCTGGCGATCCACAGGGCCGAAGGCCCCCGAGTCAGCAACTCGTCTCTCCCAGCCCGGGCCTCCCCACGGAAATCGTCCCCAGGGCTCTAGGAGCCCACTACTCAGACCCAGGGAACACAAAGCTCATGGCGAGCCTCGTGTGCGTCCTAGTCTCGATCTTGGACAATCTCCTCGAACGAGTCGCTTCCAGTGTATATATAATACACCAGAAACTGCAGGGCGCACGCGAGGTTAAATCGATCCATTGTTATAGTTTACTGGAGCGTAAATTACAATACGTCGCCGTGGCAACGCACGCTCGAACGGAGCATGTCAAAACAAGGCCAAGTACAGAAAGGCCACATAAATGGCTTTTATGTTTACAATCACCTGCCGCGTGCTTAGGGCAAAATCGCCACACTAAGATAGGTTACCGGACAATTTTGGTTTGGCCATGGCAGCATTGGCAGGTACAGACCTTTTACCAATCAAGGTTAGCAGTGTATTAAAACATATGACCTTGGGATTTACCAATCAAGGTCATCCGTATGAACTTCGATGTTACCATTACAAGTATGTGTGCGGCATTTGATATTCTATATGTTGGGTGGAATCGTTTAGGCCGCTCAGGTCAATTTACACATTCCAAATCAGACATTTGGCACTCAAGGTCATCTGACGTCAAGTTCAAGGCCATCATTAGTTGTGCCATATATGTCTTCCTATATGTTCATAATGCAAACATGAGCTCTATCTGCAAGCATTTCATCTATAGAGGCAAATCTGGGCATTTTTTGACCCCAAAATGGCTGTTTTGACCTTTCAAGGTCATCGAAAGTCAAATTCAAGGTCACCACACAAGTCGCCATATATGACTTCCCATTTGAAAATGCCAATTTCTAAGTTCTATCTTCAAGCGTTCTATGATTACAGTCATGACAGCTCCCATTATGAAGGAAAAAAGTGCCAAAGTCCAAAAATTTTTTCAAAGGGTGAAAAAAATTTTTTGCCCTAGAAATGGCCCAAAATGGATAGTAATGCGATTTTGGGCGAAAGAATATTTTTTCGCCGACCCGTCAAAAATTCAAAATGGCCGCCACACGGAAACCGGCGAATTTAGGGCAACCAAAGTTATACATATCACAGAGGTATATGAGGGGAATCTTTTGAAACCAAAAACTCAAAACTGATCAGACAGTTTTTGAGAAAATGGCCGTCGAAGTCCAAAATTGAGCGTTTTTTGACAAAAATGGCCGCCATTTTGAAAAAAGTGCGAAAATCAAAAAACAAAAAAATACCTCCTTCTCAAAATATTTTTAGGCATTTTTGTGCAAAATTTGAGAAAGATTCGATCGTTAACTTTAAAGATAAAAATGTTAACGCCGGACGGACGGACGACGGACGCAACGCCATGCTAATAGGTTATCGGACCAAAGGTCCGGTAACCTAAAAACGGAGTGAGGTAAATAGTAATTTAAACTAATTTTGCTGGTGGCGTTCTCACTGTTCTGGCTGTGGGGATACAATATACCCTCTACCCCACCCGGCAAAGTATGCTTTTTTTCCCCTGCAAAAATTGTGTACTGTGTTCTATGTAATACGGTGATGAGAACAGTCAAGATTGCGGACGGGTACGGCTGTCAGCAGACTTGTCAGTAGGCCTAGACAAACATTATCGTCTTCTCTGAGGGCCCCTTAGAGAAGACGATATTGTTTGTCGAACTTGTCAGGAGCCTGAGCAGACGGTTTGGTGATCACTTTATTCACTTATCAAGGTTATAAAAGACAGTTAACCGGTGTTTGACGGTTAACCGGTTAATCGTTTGGAGATTCAATAGCTGGTTATTCGAGTTTATTAAAAAAAATGCTAGCCGTCACCAGTTAACCCATTAATCGTGCAGGCCCTAATATTAGTGGGGTCTGTGCTCGGCACAAAGGGGTCTTGGGTACCTGAGAGCCAGTTTAAATAGACCCAACGATGAGACAGACCGCGATTCACACTATGCCAATTTTGCGGTCGAATAACCGGCGTGAAGTTAGCTACTTGTTACTAGTTCCTTATTCAAATCGAATAAGTAACCAGGAGCTGGCTACTTATTCAGTCTGGCTACTTATTCAGACATAATTTCATGATGAATCAAGACTTGAGTGGCACTGCTGAATGTATCACCATTCGACCTGGTAAAATATTTTTGGTATATCTAGATCTGATTATCATTACGCGAAATATACTTTTTTGCTTTATTGTAGGTGTGGTACCACCCCCCCCCCCCCTCCCCTCCCCTCACCCCACCCCCTGCTATGCCCCACGGAGGGTTGTGTGGCTGGTGATGCCTGTTAGCTTTACTGTATCAGCACCCAACGCTGGTTCAAAGCTGGCCATTTGTCCATTTTAACATAACTTTTTTGATATTCTAATTCTTGAGCCACCTCAAATCCTATACTAGTTCGAAGATACATATTAAATATATCAATCAGCATTAGTCCAAGACTGGCTCAAAATTCTATTCTCGAGGTATGACCCATTGAAATAAAAACTTAAGGAAGTTCGTTTTTTTTTTCGAATTCGACCAACTTTACGTATTTTCTGACAAAATCCTAATCCTTGAGCCACCCTAACTAATATATTACTTTGAAGAAACATATTAGAAGTATCAATCAGCATTAGTTCAAGACTGGCTCAAGATTTCGTTTCCGAGATATGACGCATTGAAATAAAAACTTAGCAAAATTCACTTTTTGGGTATTTTGACCAACTTTACATATTTTCTGACAAAATCCTAATCCTTGAGCCACCCTAACTAATGTACTACCTTAAACCAACATATTAGAAGTATCATCAGCATTAGTTCAAGACTGGCTCAAGATTTCATTTCCGAGATATGACGCATTGGAATAAAAACTTAGCAAAATTCACTTTTTGGGGATTTTGACCAACTTTACATATTTTCTGACAAAATCCTAATCCTTGAGCCACCCTAACTAATATATTCTTTTGAAGCAACATATTAAAAGTATCAATCAGCATTAGTTCGAGACTGGCTCAAGATTTCGTTTCCGAGATATGACGCATTGAAATAAAAACTTAGCAAAATTCACTTTTTGGGTATTTTGACCAACTTTACATATTTTCTGACAAAATCCTAATCCTTGAGCCACCCTAACTAATATATTTCTTTGAAGCAACATATTAGAAGTATCAATCAGCATTAGTTCAAGACTGGCTCAAGATTTCATTTCCGAGATATGACGCATTGGAATAAAAACTTAGCAAAATTCACTTTTTGGGGATTTTGACCAACTTTACATGTTTTCTGACAAAATCCTAATCCTTGAGCCACCCTAACTAATATATTTCTTTGAAGCAACATATTAGAAGTATCAATCAGCATTAGTTCAAGACTGGCTCAAGATTTCGTTTCCGAGATATGACGCATTGAAATAAAAACTTAGCAAAATTCACTTTTTGGATATTTTGACCAACTTTACATATTTTCTGACAAAATCCTAATCCTTGAGCCACCCTAACTAATGTACTACCTTAAACCAGCATATTAGAAGTATCAATCAGCATTAGTTCAAGACTGGCTCAAGATTTCATTTCCGAGATATGACGCATTGGAATAAAAACTTAGCAAAATTCACTTTTTGGGGATTTTGACCAACTGTACATATTTTCTGACAAAATCCTAATCCTTGAGCCACCCTAACTAATATATTTCTTTGAAGGAACATATTAGAATTATCAATCAGCATTAGTTCAAGACTGGCTCAAGATTTCGTTTCCGAGGTATGAGGCATTGAAATAAAAACTTAGCAAAATTCACTTTTTGGGTATTTTGACCAACTTTACATATTTTCTGACAAAATCCTAATCCTTGAGCCACCCTAACTAATGTACTACCTTAAACCAACATATTAGAAGTATCAATCAGCATTAGTTCAAGACTGGCTCAAGATTTTGTTTCCGAGATATGACGCATTGAAATAAAAACTTAGCAAAATTCACTTTTTGGGGATTTTGACCAACTTTACATATTTTCTGACAAAATCCTAATCCTTGAGCCACCCTAACTAATGTACTACCTTAAACCAACATATTAGAAGTATCAATCAGCATTAGTTCAAGACTGGCTCAAGATTTCGTTTCCGAGATATGACGCATTGAAATAAAAACTTAGCAAAATTCACTTTTGGGGGATTTTGACCAACTTTACATATTTTCTGACAAAATCCTAATCCTTGAGCCACCCTAACTAATATATTTCTTTGAAGCAACATACTAGAAGTATCAATCAGCATTAGTTCAAGACTGGCTCAAGATTTCGTTTCCGAGATATGACGCATTGAAATAAAAACTTAGCAAAATTCACTTTTTGGATATTTTGACCAACTTTACATATTTTCTGACAAAATCCTAATCCTTGAGCCACCCTAACTAATATATTCCTTTGAAGCAACATATTAGAAGTATCAATCAGCATTAGTTCGAGACTGGCTCAAGATTTCGTTTCCGAGATATGACGCATTGAAATAAAAACTTAGCAAAATTCACTTTTTGGGTATTTTGAACAACTTTACATATTTTCTGACAAAATCCTAATCCTTGAGCCACCCTAACTAATATATTTCTTTGAAGCAACATATTAGAAGTATCAATCAGCATTAGTTCAAGACTGGCTCAAGATTTCATTTCTGAGATATGACGCATTGGAATAAAAACTTAGCAAAATTCACTTTTTGGGTATTTTGAACAACTTTACATATTTTCTGACAAAATCCTAATCCTTGAGCCACCCTAACTAATATATTTCTTTGAAGCAACATATTAGAAGTATCAATCAGCATTAGTTCAAGACTGGCTCAAGATTTCGTTTCCGAGATATGACGCATTGGAATAAAA
Organism: Terebella lapidaria; assembly: GCA_949152475.1. Classification (NCBI taxonomy): domain Eukaryota; kingdom Metazoa; phylum Annelida; class Polychaeta; order Terebellida; family Terebellidae; genus Terebella; species Terebella lapidaria. Next base: position 80,821,498 of record OX424555.1, read on the forward strand.
ACTTAGCAAAATTAACTTTTTGGGGATTTCGACCAACTTTACATATTTTCTGACAAAATCCTAATCCTTGAGCCACCCTAACTAATATATTCCTTTGAAGCAACATAATAGAAGTATCAATCAGCATTAGTTCAAGACTGGCTCAAGATTTCGTTTCCGAGATATGACGCATTGAAATAAAAACTTAGCAAAATTCACTTTTTGGGTATTTTGACCAACTTTACATATTTTCTGACAAAATCCTAATCCTTGAGCCACCCTAACTAATGTACTACCTTAAACCAACATATTAGAAGTATCAATCAGCATTAGTTCAAGACTGGCTCAAGATTTCGTTTCCGAGATATGAGGCATTGAAATAAAAACTTAGCAAAATTCACTTTTTGGGTATTTTGACCAACTTTACATATTTTCTGACAAAATCCTAATCCTTGAGCCACCCTAACTAATATATTTCTTTGAAGCAACATACTAGAAGTATCAATCAGCATTAGTTCAAGACTGGCTCAAGATTTCGTTTCCGAGATATGACGCATTGAAATAAAAACTTAGCAAAATTCACTTTTTGGGGATTTTGACCAATTTTACATATTTTCTGACAAAATCCTAATCCTTGAGCCACCCTAACTAATATATTTCTTTGAAGTAACATATTAGAAGTATCCATCAGCATTAGTTCAAGACTGGCTCAAGATTTCATTTCCGAGATATGACGCATTGAAATAAAAACTTAGCAAAATTCACTTTTTGGGTATTTTGACGAACTTTACATATTTTCTGACAAAATCCTAATTCTTGAGCCACCCTAACTAATATATTTCTTTGAAGCAACATATTAGAAGTATCAATCAGCATTAGTTCAAGACTGGCTCAAGATTTCATTTCCGAGATATGACGCATTGAAATAAAAACCTAGCAAAATTCACTTTTTGGGGATTTTGACCAACTTTACATATTTTCTGACAAGATCCTAATCCTTGAGCCACCCTAACTAATATATTTCTTTGAAGCAACATATTAGAAGTATCAATCAGCATTAGTTCGAGACTGGGTCAAGATTTCGTTTCCGAGATATGACGCATTGAAATAAAAACTTAGCAAAATTCACTTTTTGGGTATTTTGACCAACTTTACATATTTTCTGACAAAATCCTAATCCTTGAGCCACCCTAACTAATATATTTCTTTGAAGCAACATATTAGAAGTATCAATCAGCATTAGTTCAAGACTGGCTCAAGATTTTGTTTCCGAGATATGACGCATTGAAATAAAAACTTAGCAAAATTCACTTTTTGGGTATTTTGACCAACTTTACATATTTTCTGACAAAATCCTAATCCTTGAGCCACCCTAACTAATGTACTACCTTAAACCAACATATTAGAAGTATCAATCAGCATTAGTTCAAGACTGGCTCAAGATTTCGTTTCCGAGATATGACGCATTGAAATAAAAACTTAGCAAAATTCACTTTTGGGGGATTTTGACCAACTTTACATATTTTCTGACAAAATCCTAATCCTTGAGCCACCCTAGCTAATATATTCCTTTGAAGCAACATACTAGAAGTATCAATCAGCATTAGTTCAAGACTGGCTCAAGATTTCGTTTCCGAGATATGACGCATTGAAATAAAAACTTAGCAAAATTTACCTTTTGGGTATTTTGACCAAATTTACATATTTTCTGACAAAATCCTAATCCTTGAGCCACCCTAACTAATATATTTCTTTGAAGCAACATATTAGAAGTATCAATCAGCATTAGTTCGAGACTGGCTCAAGATTTCGTTTCCGAGATATGACGCATTGAAATAAAAACCTAGCAAAATTCACTTTTTGGGGATTTTGACCAACTTTACATATTTTCTGACAAAATCCTAATCCTTGAGCCACCCTAACTAATATATTTCTTTGAAGCAACATATTAGAAGTATCAATCAGCATTAGTTCAAGACTGGCTCAAGATTTCATTTCCGAGATATGACGCATTGAAATAAAAACTTAGCAAAATTCACTTTTTGGGTATTTTGACCAACTTTACATATTTTCTGACAAAATCCTAATCCTTGAGCCACCCTAACTAATATATTTCTTTGAAGCAACATACTAGAAGTATCAATCAGCATTAGTTCAAGACTGGCTCAAGATTTCGTTTCCGAGATATGACGCATTGAAATAAAAACTTAGCAAAATTCACTTTTTGGCGATTTTGACCAATTTTACATATTTTCTGACAAAATCCTAATCCTTGAGCCACCCTAACTAATATATTTCTTTGAAGTAACATATTAGAAGTATCCATCAGCATTAGTTCGAGACTGGCTCAAGATTTCATTTCCGAGATATGACGCATTGAAATAAAAACTTAGCAAAATTCACTTTTTGGGTATTTTGACGAACTTTACATATTTTCTGACAAAATCCTAATTCTTGAGCCACCCTAACTAATATATTTCTTTGAAGCAACATATTAGAAGTATCAATCAGCATTAGTTCAAGACTGGCTCAAGATTTCATTTCCGAGATATGACGCATTGAAATAAAAACCTAGCAAAATTCACTTTTTGGGGATTTTGACCAACTTTACATATTTTCTGACAAGATCCTAATCCTTGAGCCACCCTAACTAATATATTTCTTTGAAGCAACATATTAGAAGTATCAATCAGCATTAGTTCGAGACTGGGTCAAGATTTCGTTTCCGAGATATGACGCATTGAAATAAAAACTTAGCAAAATTCACTTTTTGGCCAACTTTACATATTTTCTGACAAAATCCTAATCCTTGAGCCACCCTAACTCATGTTCTACCTTAAACCAACATATTAGAAGTATCAATCAGCATTAGTTCAAGACTGGCTCAAGATTTCGTTTCCGAGATATGACGCATTGAAATAAAAACTTAGCAAAATTCACTTTTTGGGTATTTTGACCAACTTTACATATTTTCTGACAAAATCCTAATCCTTGAGCCACCCTAACTAATGTACTACTTTAAACCAACATATTAGAAGTATCAATCAGCATTAGTTCAAGACTGGCTCAAGATTTCATTTCCGAGATATGACGCATTGGAATAAAAACTTAGCAAAATTCACTTTTTGGGGATTTTGACCAACTGTACATATTTTCTGACAAAATCCTAATCCTTGAGCCACCCTAACTAATATATTTCTTTGAAGGAACATATTAGAATTATCAATCAGCATTAGTTCAAGACTGGCTCAAGATTTCGTTTCCGAGGTATGAGGCATTGAAATAAAAACTTAGCAAAATTCACTTTTTGGGTATTTTGACCAACTTTACATATTTTCTCACAAAATCCTAATCCTTGAGCCACCCTAACTAATGTACTACCTTAAACCAACATATTAGAAGTATCAATCAGCATTAGTTCAAGACTGGCTCAAGATTTTGTTTCCGAGATATGACGCATTGAAATAAAAACTTAGCAAAATTCACTTTTTGGGGATTTTGACCAACTTTACATATTTTCTGACAAGATCCTAATCATTGAGCCACCCTAACTAATGTACTACCTTAAACCAACATATTAGAAGTATCAATCAGCATTAGTTCAAGACTGGCTCAAGATTTCATTTCCAAGATATGACGCATTGAAATAAAAACTTAGCAAAATTCACTTTTTGAGGATTTTGACCAAATTTACATATTTTCTGACAAAATCCTAATCCTTGAGCCACCCTAACTAATATATTTCTTTGAAGCAACATATTAGAAGTATCAATCAGCATTAGTTCGAGACTGGCTCAAGATTTCGTTTCCGAGATATGACGCATTGAAATAAAAACCTAGCAAAATTCACTTTTTGGGGATTTTGACCAACTTTACATATTTTCTGACAAAATCCTAATCCTTGAGCCACCCTAACTAATATATTTCTTTGAAGCAACATATTAGAAGTATCAATCAGCATTAGTTCAAGACTGGCTCAAGATTTCATTTCCGAGATATGACGCATTGAAATAAAAACTTAGCAAAATTCACTTTTTGGGTATTTTGACCAACTTTACATATTTTCTGACAAAATCCTAATCCTTGAGCCACCCTAACTAATATATTTCTTTGAAGCAACATACTAGAAGTATCAATCAGCATTAGTTCAAGACTGGCTCAAGATTTCGTTTCCGAGATATGACGCATTGAAATAAAAACTTAGCAAAATTCACTTTTTGGGGATTTTGACCAATTTTACATATTTTCTGACAAAATCCTAATCCTTGAGCCACCCTAACTAATATATTTCTTTGAAGTAACATATTAGAAGTATCCATCAGCATTAGTTCGAGACTGGCTCAAGATTTCATTTCCGAGATATGACGCATTGAAATAAAAACTTAGCAAAATTCACTTTTTGGGTATTTTGACGAACTTTACATATTTTCTGACAAAATCCTAATTCTTGAGCCACCCTAACTAATATATTTCTTTGAAGCAACATATTAGAAGTATCAATCAGCATTAGTTCAAGACTGGCTCAAGATTTCATTTCCGAGATATGACGCATTGAAATAAAAACCTAGCAAAATTCACTTTTTGGGGATTTTGACCAACTTTACATATTTTCTGACAAGATCCTAATCCTTGAGCCACCCTAACTAATATATTTCTTTGAAGCAACATATTAGAAGTATCAATCAGCATTAGTTCGAGACTGGGTCAAGATTTCGTTTCCGAGATATGACGCATTGAAATAAAAACTTAGCAAAATTCACTTTTTGGCCAACTTTACATATTTTCTGACAAAATCCTAATCCTTGAGCCACCCTAACTCATGTTCTACCTTAAACCAACATATTAGAAGTATCAATCAGCATTAGTTCAAGACTGGCTCAAGATTTCGTTTCCGAGATATGACGCATTGAAATAAAAACTTAGCAAAATTCACTTTTTGGGTATTTTGACCAACTTTACATATTTTCTGACAAAATCCTAATCCTTGAGCCACCCTAACTAATGTACTACTTTAAACCAACATATTAGAAGTATCAATCAGCATTAGTTCAAGACTGGCTCAAGATTTCATTTCCGAGATATGACGCATTGGAATAAAAACTTAGCAAAATTCACTTTTTGGGGATTTTGACCAACTGTACATATTTTCTGACAAAATCCTAATCCTTGAGCCACCCTAACTAATATATTTCTTTGAAGGAACATATTAGAATTATCAATCAGCATTAGTTCAAGACTGGCTCAAGATTTCGTTTCCGAGGTATGAGGCATTGAAATAAAAACTTAGCAAAATTCACTTTTTGGGTATTTTGACCAACTTTACATATTTTCTCACAAAATCCTAATCCTTGAGCCACCCTAACTAATGTACTACCTTAAACCAACATATTAGAAGTATCAATCAGCATTAGTTCAAGACTGGCTCAAGATTTTGTTTCCGAGATATGACGCATTGAAATAAAAACTTAGCAAAATTCACTTTTTGGGGATTTTGACCAACTTTACATATTTTCTGACAAGATCCTAATCATTGAGCCACCCTAACTAATGTACTACCTTAAACCAACATATTAGAAGTATCAATCAGCATTAGTTCAAGACTGGCTCAAGATTTCATTTCCAAGATATGACGCATTGAAATAAAAACTTAGCAAAATTCACTTTTTGAGGATTTTGACCAACTTTACATATTTTCTGACAAAATCCTAATCCTTGAGCCACCCTAACTAAAATATTTCTTTGAAGCAACATATTAGAAGTATCAATCAGCATTAGTTCAAGACTGGCTCAAGATTTCATTTCCGAGATATGACACATTGAAATAAAAACTTAGCAAAATTCACTTTTTGGGGATTTTGACCAACTTTACATATTTTCTGACAAAATCCTAATCCTTGAGCCACCCTAACTAATATATTTCTTTGAAGCAACATATTAGAAGTATCAATCAGGATTAGTTCAAGGCTGGCTCAAGATTTCATTTCAGAGATATGATGCATTGAAATAAAAACTTAGCAAAATTCACTTTTTGGAGATTTTGGCCAACTTTACATATTTTCTGACAAAATCCTAATCCTTGAGCCACCCTAACTAATGTTCTACCTTATACCAACATATTAGAAGTATCAATCAGCATTAGTTCAAGACTGGCTCAAGATTTCGTTTCCGAGATATGACGCATTGAAATAAAAACTTAGCAAAATTCCCTTTTTGAATAGTTTGACCAACTTTACATATTTTCTGACAAAATCCTAATCCTTGAGCCACCTTAACTAATATATTCCTTTGAAGCAACATATTAGAAGTATCAATCAGCATTAGTTCGAGACTGGCTCAAGATTTCGTTTCCGAGGTATGAGGCATTGAAATAAAAACTTAGCAAAATTCACTTTTTGGGTATTTTGACCAACTTTACATATTTTCTGACAAAATCCTAATCCTTGAGCCACCCTAACTAATATATTTCTTTGAAGCAACATATTAGAAGTATCAATCAGCATTAGTTCAATACTGGCTCAAGATTTCATTTCCGAGATATGACACATTGGAATAAAAACTTATCAAAATTCACTTTTTGGGGATTTTGACAAACTTTACATATTTTCTGACAAAATCCTAATCCTTGAGCCACCCTAACTAATGTACTACCTTGAAGCGATATAGTAGAAGTATCAATTAGCCCTTGTCCCAGACTGGCTCAAGATTCTATTTTCAAACTATGAAGTACTGAAATAAGCATTCTTCATGAAATAGATTTTTCGTGTATTTGTCCATTTTAACGTAACTTTTCAAATATTCTAATCCTTGAGCCACCTCAAATCCTATAGTATTTCGAAGATACATATTAGATGTATCAATCAGCATTAGTGCAAGACTGGCTCAAGATTCTATTCTAGAGATATGACCCATTGAAATAAAAACTTAGGGAAATTCGTTTTTTTTTTGTTTTTTTTTTAATTCAACCAACTTAACGTATTTTCTGATAAGATCCTAATCCTTGAGCCACCCTAACTATGAAGCAACATGTTAGAGGTATCAATTAGCCCTTGTCTCAGACTGGCTCAGGATTCTATTCTCCAACTACGGTGTACTGAATTAAGCATTCTTCATAAAATTGATTTTTCATATATTTTTCCATTTTAACGTAACTTTTCAAATATTCTAATCCTTGAGCCACCTCAAATCATATAGTATTTCGAAGATACATATTAGATGTATCAATCAGTATTAGTGCAAGACTGGCTCAAGATTCTATTCTAGAGATATGACCCATTGAAATAAAAGCTTAGGGAAATTCGTTTTTTTTTTTTTTTTTGAATTCAACCAACTTAACGTATTTTCGGATAAGATCCTAATCCTTGAGCCACCCTAACTATGAAGCAACATGTTAGAGGTATCAATTAGCCCTTGTCTCAGACTGGCTCAGGATTCTTTTCTCCAACTACGGTGTACTGAATTAAGCATTCTTCATAAAATTGATTTTTCATATATTTTTCCATTTTAACGTAACTTTTCAAATATTCTAATCCTTGAGCCACCTCAAATCCTATAATATTTCGAAGATACATATTAGATGTACATGTATCAATCAGCATTAGTGCAAGACTGGATCAAGATTTCATCCTCGAGATCTGACCCATTGAAATAAAACTTTGGGAAAATCACTTTTTGGGGGTTTTGACCAACTATACATTTTTTTGACAAAATCCTAATCCCTGAGCCACCTTAACTAATGTACTACCTTGAAGCAACAGAGTAGAAGTATCAATTAGCCTTTGTCCCAGGCTGGCTCAGGATTTTATTGTATCCCCCGAACAAAGTTCGGCGGATACTATGGATTTACGATCGTCGCGCCGATAATATTTTATATGGACATGTCTTATGGTGAGATCTGGACACCTATCGATTTTGGTTGCCATAGCAACCGAAATAGCCGATTGGCGTAACATTTTGTGCTCAAATTAGCCTGTTTAACACACATGGGTTGTGAACGCACTACGGGTGGGAGTTTTCAATGAATGATGATGAAATTGCACAGGCTCAATGAGAAAGACCATCAGACGAAACCTATTGTTTTTCAGAATGATCGAATAAATATTAATAAGTTTGAGAGGTTAACTTATTACGACAATTAAAATACCTACTTTGACATGTGTGATCACTCCAATAACCTGTACTATGAAAGCAAATTGCACTGGATTCTTGTTCAGAATACAGAACTGATGTTTTTGGTGAAAAAAGAACAATATTACTGAATAAGTTAACATTGGTTTTACTAGTTAAGTCTATTATTGACCACAATAAAAATAGTTAAGACGAGAAACATTTATTATTGAGCTCAACAAGGTAAAGGTTTTGTCCAGTAGAGACTTCACAGGTGTAACCGAATAAGTTAACATTATTTTTACTAGTTAAGTCTATTATTGGCCACAATAAAAATAGTTAAGACAAGAAACATTTATTATTGGGCTCAACAAGGTAAAGCTTCTGTGCAGTAGAGATTTCATGGCTGTAGCCGAATAAGTTAACATCATTTTTACTAGTTAAGTCTATTATTGAACTCAAGAAAAATAGTTAAGACAAGAAACATTTATTATTGAACTCAACAATTTAAAAGTTTTGTCCAGTAGAGATTCCATGGGTGTAACCGGATAAGTTAACTTTATTTTTACCAGTAAAGTCAATTTTTACTTCGAATTTCAACTTGGAACCAAGTTTGGCACATATTATGAATTAAAATATAATTTATGGTGAAAAGATCGATCTGGCTCCAATTTCGTCATCTTGAAATGCAGTTTTGGTAAACTTTCACTTGAATTTCAGCTTGAAACCAAGTTTGGCACATATTATGAATTAAAATATAAATTATGGTGAAAAGTTGATCTGGCTCCAATTTCGTCATCTTGAAATGTAGTTTTGGTCAACTTTTACTTTGAATTTCAACTTGGAACATAGTATGAGTTGTTTGGCACATAGGATGAGTTGAAATATAACTTACAGTGAAAAGTTCGATCTGGCTCCAATTTGTCATCTCGCAACTTAGTTGCGAACCAAGTTTGTCAAATATTCTGAGTTGAAATATAGGTTTAGGTGAAAACTTTTATCTGGCTGTAATTTCGTTATTTTTTTCGAACATGTCGAAATGGAAATTCGAATGCAGTGATTTTAGTGGTGATCTTGAATTCGACCTTCAATAAGCTTGAAAGGTTTCACACTCACAATGTACATCAGCGATATATTTGGGGCAACAGGGATGATAGGGCTACGGGGGATACACCCAAGCGGTCGTAGGCGACCGGAAGCGTCTAGTTTTCAAACTATGATGTACTGAAATAAGCATTCTTCATGAAATGCGCAGCAACTTCACTTTTCTGTCCACCGCCATTTTTGCTTGGTAGCTTGGATTGTTTCTCCCAGTGTATTCATGGAATTTTGTCTGCAAACTAGTCATTTGCGATATATTCTGACGGAATTTCATCAGGGTTTCAATAGGCATTGTTTCTATTATAGATTTGTGTCTATTGTGAATAAGTATTGGGACGATCTTTTGTTACTGCACTTCCGTCAGTGGTCGTATAGTCAGTTTGACCTATTATTGTGACGTTTGGTAATGACTTGTTTTCGGTGTGGCCCAAAAAACCTGGTTTCTCTGATCGTATAGACTTTATGTAACTCCCGCTCGTTGTGATTCGAGAGCCGTCACTAATCTGGCGTTCCCCAACGCTGGTGTATCATCACTCCGTAGCTTACCGGCTTCACTTAGGCAAGAAGCAACTCAGATGTAAATAAATTGAAGATTTATATACATCAAATCAACTTACAATTGTATGGCTGGTCACCCACGTGACGTACAAATATGAAGTTCAGACATGGAGCACTGTATGATCACATTTCAAAAATAAATAGTGCACGAGGGCACAACTAAAAAGAGTTCTTAGCCGGCGGCGTCTCTCTGTCCCTTCCCGTTGAAGTTTCCCGTCCCGTTTAGTCGAATGGTTTCTCCAGGTAGTCGGTCTAATCCCGGTTGACTCTAAGGCCCTGAAGAAGGAGTCGTCCGCACGGAGTTCGTCGAGTCCCTTGGCTGTGGCGGTGACGATCTCCCCACGGTCGATGTCGCTGTTGCAGTGCTCTCAGAGCGGCCGTCCGCTCTCCCTTATATAGCCAGGGTGGCTGCGCGCGCATCTTCGTCCGCGAACGTATCTTCCGCACTCTTCTCCACGTGGTGAAGACTGCGTCCGCGAACGGTTCTTCCGCGAAGGCTCCTCTTCCGCGAACGGTTCTTCCGCGGAGGCTCCTCTTCCGCGAACGGTGCTTCCGCGACTGATGCTTCCGCTGATGATGCTTCCGCAATCGTGCTTCCGCGAACGGTTCTTCCGCGAACGATGCTTCCGCTGATGATGCTTCCGCAATCGTGCTTCCGCGAACGGTTCTTCCGCGAACGGTGTCTTCGCAAGTGGACTTTGTAGATCACGTGACCGTTCCTAACGAACGTTTCAGCGCGGCAGTTGCGTGGTTTTGTTACATTATTAAGGCATTTCGGCAGAAATGCCTTTATGGTTTTAGCCGAATTTTTTTTTTTTTTTTTTTTTTTTTTTTTTTCCGCCACTTTTGGTTTCCGGACGATAACTTTAGATTGCCTTGACGGATCCTTGTCAAATTTTCACCGCAAGTCAGAAATGATATGAGGAAGAACCCTATTCTTTTTGAGCCGGATCGGAGGTCCGTGAGGTCCGTGAGGATGAAATCAAGGCTAATTTTAAGACTTGGTTTCCGGACGATAACTGGAAAAATATTTATGCAATAGTTGCAGAACTCTGCATGGAGGTTCATATGCCACCAGGGAAGAACCCTATTGATTTTGGGATCGATCCGTCAAACGACCTTTGACCTAGAGGTCAAAATAATTTTTTGCTGATTCATCCTTGAGGCTTCCTGCATATCTCGGAAACCGTGCGTCGTAGAGCGAAACGGACGTTATTTTCGGACTCGTCGCCCTAGACAAACATCTCTAGGGTGTACTTTTTTTTTTGATCCGGCTCCGAGGTCCGTGAGGTCCGTGAGGATGAAATCGAGGAACTTGGTTTCCGGACGATAACTCAAAAAATATTCAGGCAATAGTTGCAGAATTTTGCACGGAGGTTTATATATCACCAGGGAAGAACCCTATTGATTTTGGGATCGATACCTCAAACGACCTTTGACCTAGAGGTCGAAATAATTTTTTGCTGAGTCATCCTTGATTCATCCTGCATATCTCGGAAACGGTGCGTCGTAGAGCGAAACGGACGTTATTTTCGGACTCGTCGCCCTAGACAAACATGTCTAAGGGGTATTATGGATGAACTTTGACCTTGACCCGAAATTTTTTTGCCGAGTCGGCATTTTTCGTTTTCGTCGATATCTCGGAAACGGTGCGTCGTAGAGCGAAACGGACGTTATTTTCGGACTCGTCGCACTAGACAAACATGTCTAAGGGGTATTATGGATGAACTTTGACCTTGACCCGAAATTTTTTTGCCGAGTCGGCATTTTTCGTTTTCGTCGATATCTCGGAAACGGTGCGTCGTAGAGCGAAACGGACGTTATTTTCGGACTCGTCGCACTAGACAAACATGTCTAAGGGGTATTATTGATGAACTTTGACCTTGACCCGAAATTTTTTTGCCGAGTCGGCATTTTTCGTTTTCGTCGTTATCTCGGAAACGGTGCGTCGTAGAGCGAAACGGACGTTATTTTCGGACTCGTCGCACTAGACAAACATGTCTAAGGGGTATTATGGATGAACTTTGACCTTGACCCGAAATTTTTTTGCCGAGTTGGCATTTTTCGTTTTCGTCGATATCTCGGAAACGGTGCGTCGTAGAGCGAAACGGACGTTATTTTCGGACTCGTCGCACTAGACAAACATGTCTAAGGGGTATTATTGATGAACTTTGACCTTGACCCGAAATTTTTTTGCCGAGTCGGCATTTTCGTTTTCGTCGTTATCTCGAAAACGGTGCGTCGTAGAGCGAAACGGACGTCATTTTCGGACTCGTCGCACTAGACAAACATGTCTAAGGGGTATTATGGATGAACTTTGACCTTGACCCGAAATTTTTTTGCCGAGTCGGCATTTTTCGTTTTCGTCGATATCTCGGAAACGGTGCGTCGTAGAGCCAAACGGACGTTATTTTCGGACTCGTCGCACTAGACAAACATGTCTAAGGGGAATTATTGATGAACTTTGACCTTGACCCGAAATTTTTTTGCCGAGTCGGCATTTTTCGTTTTCGTCGATATCTCGGAAACGGTGCGTCGTAGAGCGAAACGGACGTTATTTTCGGACTCGTCGCACTAGACAAACATGTCTAAGGGGAATTATGGATGAACTTTGACCTTGACCCGAAATTTTTTTGCCGAGTCGGCATTTTTCGTTTTCGTCGATATCTCGGAAACGGTGCGTCGTAGAGCGAAACGGACGTTACTTTCGGACTCGTCGCCCTAGACAAACATGTCTAAGGGGTATTATGGATTAACTTTGACCTTGACCCGAAATTTTTTTGCCGAGTCGGCAGTTTTTGTTTTCGTCGATATCTCGGAAACGGTGCGTCGTAGAGCGAAACGGATGGTATTTTCGGACTCGTCGCCCTAGACAAACATGTCTAGCGGGTATAATGGATGAACTTTGACCTTGACCCGAAATTTGTCGACATTTTTCATTTTCGTCGATATCTAGTATTATAAATTATTCATCACACCGAAATGCCTCCAAGGCATCTTTAGGCCTTGACGTCTAGTTGACTACCTGTCATCGGATATTGTACTGTACCTGTTGTTTACGTTCACATTTATCTGTCGTCTTTACTTGGATATATTTTATAGTTGGTACCTTGTTCTACTAGTTTACTCAGCCATATCCGTTTCCCTGTTAGGGTTTTCTTCCAGCGCAGTACAGGTTTTTAAGTGCCCACCACTTGTTCCCTGTTACTGTCAGTTGTTTGTTTACCCTTTGTGATTGTGTAACCATGTCGTCTCAGTCTACTCTGGGCACCGGCTATGATTCAAGAAAGTGTTTCCAGTGTGGGATTAACACCCTTCGCCAAGGGGAGAAGCATGGTTTATGCTTTGATTGCTTGGATCATGGTCCGGTGTCCATGGAAGACCTGAGGTGCGACCTGAGTCGTTCGTGGCTCCCGTCAGACTTTGTTCGGGCAACGGAAGGCTATCCCCAGAGCTCGCAGGCTCAAAAAGATGCCTTGAGGCTGGCAGGCTCCGCTGGAGCGATGCCTGACCGTTCGTCGCTCATTGAGTCGGACCCTGCCCCAATCACATAGGCCGTGTCGCGTGTCAACCCACCCCTGGGGTTGACGCAGGATATGGTTAACGTGGCTGTGCAGAGTTTCTTTGCACAGTCACTAGGTTCCCATCAGGGTCCCTTGATTCCGGGACTCTGCTCTGCTGGGACAGGGAGTTCTGGCTGGTTCTTCGACCGCTGCTTTGCCAGGGGAGCTTGCTCCACCTGTTGGCAAGAAGGTGAAGACTTCTCCTTCCAAGAAGAAGTCTTCTCGTCTTGCCAAGGCAAAGGCAGTCGAGAGTACGCCCTCCCCTCACCCTCGGTGGGACAGGGGGAGACGTCCGTCCCCGTTCTCCTTGCCTCTGGCAAGTCAGGTAAGAGGAAGCGTCCTTCCTCGAAAGCTTTGGAGGTCGATCGCTCGTCACTTTTTGATGCCGATCAAGGCTTCTCCGTCGGAATCTCGTTGGCTGATGGCTTTGCTTCGGGCATAGACCATGGAGCTTTGCTCGATGTGTCATTTGGTTCCTCAGTTTCGAGGCCCGAAGGGGCAGGGAACCCGGGCTCAAGATCATTCCTTCGATCATGAGTCACAGCTCTCTGATTGTACTCTCGATCGTACACGATCGAGGGTCGACCGGGTGGGTTTTGTTGGGGTCATTCCCCAGCAGGACCCAAGTCCTGCATTCTCTGGTGTAAGTCGTTTGACGGGCGCTACCAAGAACCAGGAGGCCTCTCATCCCTCTCAGGCGGACTATGATATCCTCGGTCGGTCGATCTCGTCTATGAGACTCTCGGTTGGATCTTACCAGAAACCCACTCTCTTATGGGTTTCTGATCTTACAGATGTAACGATCTTTGGTGGGGGCTGGTGGGGATGATCGGGACCATTCCTCATCGGAGAACGAGGTTAAAAATGGGGGGGGGGGGGGGGATGCGAAGGTTCTATGTTGATGGCAAGGCATATGCCAATATTGCCTATCAAGGCCTCAGAGTCTTCTAAGTTGACCGGATGGTTTGTGTCGGTGCCAGTTCGTCGACTGGTTTGGCTTCCTGTGGCTATCGCGTTGAACAAGGATATGACCAAGATCAATTCAGGGGTTACGGCGAGGAAGGACATGGCTTGCTCGAAGGTTGTGTTCCATACTCGCCGGGTTCAACTGGAGTCTAATGACATGTACAGAGCGTTACAGACGTGGCTCGAGGATTAGGATTTTGTCAGAAACTATGTCAAGTTGGTCAAAATCCCCAAAAAATAAATTTCGATAAGTTTTTATTCCAATGGATCATATCTCGGAAATGAAATCTTTAGCCAGTCTGGAACTAATGCTGATTGATACTTCTAATATGTTGCTTCAAGGTAATATATTAGTTAGGGTGGCTGAAGGATTAGGATTTTGTCAGAAAATATGTAAAGTTGGCCAAAAAGTGAATTTTGCTAAGTTTTTATTTCAATGCGTCATATCTCTGAAATGAAATCTTGAGCCAGTCTTGAACTAATGCTGATTGATACTTCTAATATGTTGCTTCAAAGAAATATATTAGTTAGGGCGGCTCAAGGATTAGGATTTTGTCAGAAAATATGTAAAGTTGGTCAAAATCCCCAAAAAGTGAATTTTGCTAAGTTTTTATTTCAATGCGTCATATCTCGGAAATGAAATCTTGAGCCAGTCTTGAACTAATGCTGATTGATACTTCTAATATGTTGCTTCAAAGAAATATATTAGTTAGGGTGGCTCAAGGATTAGGATTTTGTCAGAAAATATGTAAAGTTGGTCAAAATCTCCAAAAAGTGAATTTTGCTAAGTTTTTATTTCAATGCGACATATCTCGGAAATGAAATCTTGAGCCAGTCTTGAACTAATGCTGATTGATACTTCTAATATGTTGGTTTAAGGTAGTACATTAGTTAGGGTGGCTCAAGAATTAGGATTTTGTCAGAAAATATGTAAATTTGGTCAAAATACCCAAAAAGTGAATTTTGCTAAGTTTCTATTTCAATGCGTCATATCTCGGAAACGAAATCTTGAGCCAGTCTTGAACTAATGCTGATTGATACTTCTAATATGTTGCTTCAAAGAAATATATTAGTTAGTGTGGCTCAAGGATTAGGATTTTGTCAGAAAATATGTAAATTTGGTCAAAATCCCCAAAAAGTGAATTTTGCTAAGTTTTTATTTCAATGGGTCATATCTCGGAAATAAAAACTTGAGCCAGTCTTGAACTAATGCTGATTGATACTTCTAATATGTTGCTTCAAAGGAATATATTAGTTAGGGTGGCTCAAGGATTAGGATTTTGTCAGAAAATATGTAAATTTGGTCAAAATCCCCAAAAAGTGAATTTTGCTAAGTTTTTATTCCAATGCGTCATATCTCGGAAATGAAATCTTGAGCCAGTCTTGAACTAATGGTGATTGATACTTCTGATATGTTGCTTCAAAGAAATATATTAGTTAGGGTGGCTCAAGGATTAGGATCTTGTCAGAAAATATGTAAAGTTGGTCAAAATCCCCAAAAAGTGAATTTTGCTAAGTTTTTATTTCAATGCGTCATATCTCGGAAACGAAATCTTGAGCCAGTCTTGAACTAATGCTGATTGATACTTCTAATATGTTGCTTCAAAGGAATATATTAGTTAGGGTGGCTCAAGGATTAGGATTTTGTCAGAAAATATGTAAAGTTGGTCAAAATCCCCAAAAAGTGAATTTTGCAAAGTTTTTATTCCAATGCGTCATATCTCGGAAACGAAATCTTGAGCCAGTCTTGAACTAATGCTGATTGATACTTCTAGTATGTTGCTTCAAAGAAATATATTAGTTAGGGTGGCTCAAGGATTAGGATTTTGTCAGAAAATATGTAAAGTTGGTCAAAATCCCCAAAAAGTGAATTTTGCTACGTTTTTATTTCAATGCGTCATATCTCGGAAACAAAATCTTGAGCCAGTCTTGAACTAATGCTGATTGATACTTCTAATATGTTGGTTTAAGGTAGTACATTAGTTAGGGTGGCTCAAGGATTAGGATTTTGTCAGAAAATATGTAAAGTTGGTCAAAATCCCCAAAAAGTGAATTTTGCTAGGTTTTTATTTCAATGCATCATATCTCGGAAATGAAATCTTGAGCCAGTCTTGAACTAATGCTGATTGATACTTCTAATATGTTGCTTCAAAGAAATATATTAGTTAGGGTGGCTCAAGAATTAGGATTTTGTCAGAAAATATGTAAAGTTGGTCAAAATACCCAAAAAGTGAATTTTGCTAAGTTTTTATTTCAATGCGTCATATCTCGGAAATAAAATCTTGAGCCAGTCTTGAACTAATGCTGATTGATACTTCTAATATGTTGCTTCAAAGAAATATATTAGTTAGGGTAGCTCAAGGATTAGGATTTTGTCAGAAAATATGTAAAGTTGATCAAAATACCCAAAAGGTGAATTTTGCTAAGTTTTTATTTCAATGCGTCATATCTCGGAAACGAAATCTTGAGCCAGTCTTGAACTAATGCTGATTGATACTTCTAGTATGTTGCTTCAAAGAAATATATTAGTTAGGGTGGCTCAAGGATTAGGATTTTGTCAGAAAATATGTAAAGTTGGTCAAAATACCCAAAAAGTGAATTTTGCTAAGTTTTTATTTCAATGCCTCATATCTCGGAAACGAAATCTTGAGCCAGTCTTGAACTAATGCTGATTGATACTTCTAATATGTTGGTTTAAGGTAGTACATAAGTTAGGGTGGCTCAAGGATTAGGATTTTGTCAGAAAATATGTAAAGTTGGTCAAAATACCCAAAAAGTGAATTTTGCTAAGTTTTTATTTCAATGCGTCATATCTCGGAAACGAAATCTTGAGCCAGTCTTGAACTAATGCTGATTGATACTTCTAATATGTTGCTTCAAAGGAATATATTAGTTAGGGTGGCTCAAGGATTAGGATTTTGTCAGAAAATATGTAAAGTTGGTCAAAATCCAAAAAGTGAATTTTGCTAAGTTTTTATTCCAATGCGTCATATCTCGGAAATGAAATCTTGAGCCAGTCTTGAACTAATGCTGATTGATACTTCTAATATGTTGGTTTAAGGTAGTACATAAGTTAGGGTGGCTCAAGGATTAGGATTTTGTCAGAAAATATGTAAAGTTGGTCAAAATACCCAAAAAGTGAATTTTGCTAAGTTTTTATTTCAATGCGTCATATCTCGGAAACGAAATCTTGAGCCAGTCTTGAACTAATGCTGATTGATACTTCTAATATGTTGCTTCAAAGAAATATATTAGTTAGGGTGGCTCAAGGATTAGGATTTTGTCAGAAAATAAGTAAAGTTGGTCAAAATACCCAAAAAGTGAATTTTGCTAAGTTTTTATTTCAATGCGTCATATCTCAGAAACGAAATCTTGAGCCAGTCTTGAACTAATGCTGATTGATACTTCTAATATGTTGCTTCAAAGTAATATATTAGTTAGGGTGGCTCAAGGATTAGGATTTTGTCAGAAAATACGTAAAGTTGGTCGAATTCGAAAAAAAAAAACGAACTTCCTTAAGTTTTTATTTCAATGGGTCATACCTCGAGAATATAATTTTGAGCCAGTCTTGGACTAATGCTGATTGATATATCTAATATGTATCTTCGAACTAGTATAGGATTTGAGGTGGCTCAAGAATTAGAATATCAAAAAAGTTATGTTAAAATGGACAAATGGCCAGCTTTGAACCAGCGTTGGGTGCTGATACAGTAAAGCTAACAGGCATCACCAGCCACACAACCCTCCGTGGGGCATAGCAGGGGGTGGGGTGAGGGGAGGGGGAGGGGGGGTTGGTACCACACCTACAATAAAGCAAAAAGGTATATTTCGCGTAATGATAAGCAGATCTAGATATACCAAAAATATTTTACCAGGTCGAATGGTGATACATTCAGCAGTGCCACTCTAGTCTTGATTCATCATGAAATTATGTCTGAATAAGTAGCCAGACTGAATAAGTAGCCAGCTCCTGGTTACTTATTCGATTTGAATAAGGAACTAGTAACAAGTAGCTAACTTCACGCCGGTGGTCGAATAAGTAAATGGTAACCGGTAACCGGGAGCCAAATTTAGCTTGCTGTGTCTTTGCCATTTGTCGACTTGCCTATAAATTCACTTCAATGTCTGTTGCAGTTGGCGTCGCCGGCATGTCATTGACGCACCGACACTGAAATTTGTCGCACTATTTCTCTACATTGAATGAAACCGATGGTGATTTTCCTACTCACCTGCCAACTATGGAAATCGGGTCTTGACATGGCGTTTGATGATTATAACTTGCCACTTCTCATAAATTTATGGTAGAATCAGCGATGTGGATGGGGCTTCAAATGTCAAATAACAATCACCAAGCGTTAAATGGTGCCAACAAAAGACAAATATCAAATGACAAGTGTCAAATCATGACAAATGACGAGGAGAAGTGATGTGGCTGATTCTAACATAAATTTATGAGAAGTGACAAGTTACCATCATCAAACGCCATGTCGTGACCCGATTTCCATAGCCAACACGTGCAGAGGCCAGACACTCGAAAATCTACTTCTCAGCTCGTTTTTAATGAAATAATTGCACAGCTTGTCATCATCTGTCAAAAATCGCCTGAACTAACCGGATATCAATATGCGTTTCACTGCGCATGCGCAAATCTTGCGTAATACCGTATAGCGCAAATCTTGCGTAATACCGTATAGTGAAAATGTACCCACATGTCTTGTGGTATGTAATACGGTGGCTCATATTCGCCAGATGGAGGAATGCACATTTTTCTTTACAGCGTAATAACGCTGTAATACAGCGTAATAACGCTCTAATTTACAGCGTAATAACGCTCTAATTTACAACGTAATAACGCTATAATTTACAACGTAATAACGCTCTAATTTACAGCGTAATTACGCTCTAATACAGCGTAATATAACGCTGTAATTAGAGCATAATTACACTGTAAACTAGAGCGTTATAACGCTCTAATACAGCGTAATTACGCTTAAATTAAAGCATAATAACGCTCTAATACAGCGTATTAACGCTGTAATTAGAGCGTAATTACGCTGTAAATTAGAGCGTAATTACGCTATAAATTAGAGCTTTATAACGCTGTAATAGAGCGTTATAACGCTGTAATAGAGCATAATAACGCTCTAATTTACAGCGTAATCACGCTCTAATTTACAGCGTTAATACGCTGTATTACAGCGTTATAACGCTGTATCAGAGCGTAATTACGCTGTAAATTAGAGCGTAATTACGCTGTAAATTAGAGCGTTATTACGCTGTAAATTAAATTACGCTGTAAATTAGAGCGTTATTACGCTGTAAATTAGAGCGTTATTATGCTGTATTACAGCGTTATAACGCTGTAAAGAAAAATGTGCATTCCTCCATCTGGCGAATATGAGCCACCGTATTCATCAGCTCAATCATATGTAGGGAAATCTCAAAATTACTCTGACCTAGATATGTTTATTATAAATCACGACATTGGAAATATGATGGGAAGGTGAACGGTTTAATTTAGAGCGTAATAACGCTCTAAATTAGAGCGTTATAACGCTGTAAATTAGAGCGTTATAACGCTGTATTACACTGTAATTAGAGCGTTATAACGCTCTGAAAAAAATTTGTGCTCCTCTATGTGGCGAATATGAGCTTCCGTAATATAAGGTAGTCATTTCAGGAAGTTACCCAGTTTTGCTTGTGCATTCAGGAAGTTACCCATTTTCGCTTGTGCACCCACAAAACCAAACAATGGGCTTGACGATCCGAGCTGCGTTTATTTGTATCTGCCTGTTAGTATTCCTGCTATTCTCAGCAACAGCAACAGCAAATGAAGTTTCCGTTGAAAGCGCAGTTTTCATGGAACTGGCTTCGAGAATACTAAGCAAGGCCATGACCGGGATCGAAAACCCGTCAGGTCAGATCATTGCCGAACTGCGTGAAATAGAAGGACAACTGACGTCCATAAATCGGAGGATAGACACGCTCGTAACGGCTGTAGAAAATGTGATGCGGTCCATCATACAGCACCATGAGATGACCAGGATTGTCGCCGCTTTCTCCGACGATGTCCGTCGCATCAAGTATTTCAGATCGTTATTCCAAAGATCGGTAAAATTCGACAACACGAGCCAGGTAATCGTGGACACAAAGAGTAAAGCTTGGGCTGAGGCTATTCTCGCGGTGACCTCTGATGGGATAGATCCCACTCTCTTCGACATAGACAAGATGATACGTGGGTCATTTGGAACAAAACCTGTCGTAGAAGTCTATATGAGCGGCCTCATTCTGTCCAATAAGCCTTCCATATGGTCTGAAGTGGATCGTTTAGTGGAATCTCTCATCCAAATGCAGAATATGGGCTACGCGTATTGGGGTATTGCCTTGGACATCACGAACCGTTCCGATGAAAAACCTGATATCAAACGTATGTTGGATCAAAGATCGACAAGTCAACAACCTTTCCTGACTGTGGACGATCGCTTTAAGAAGTGGCCCAGTGGCAAGTATGGCCTCGTACAAGCCGCCACTGGTTGCCCTGATGGATCCTGGTCAACTGGGGGACGCTACCACGATACAGAAGACAAAGACCCAGCCAATGGGTGGTACCCGGGCAACATAGCCAATTACATCAGTGGTTCCTTCAACAAAAACAACCTTGAATGGCGATTCTGCATGAATCCGAGGGTGACCAAACAGGGACTGAATTGGCCTGGAGGTCGGTACTGTGTCTTTGCTGGGTCTTCCTCTTGTCCTGTGGGCTTCAGGCGCGGATGGCTACATTTGGATGATGAAGATAGCAACAACCGGAATAGGGTATGGGGTTCTCGACCCAGTGGCTCCTACGATCGAAACACCCGGTACGAGTTCTGCTGCAGATCTGATGGAAATGTCCACACAGCCATACGATTGCCACTGGTCAAGCCGTTCGTATTGTTCCCTGCGAGCGGTAACGCCTGTCAGAAGGTGGAGAACATGAAGGCAAGGGAGATCTATCTCCACTGGGATTGTGAGGACCGGAGGAATGCTAACAAGCGCGGCTCACCTCACCCCAAGGAGACGGATGGCGGGAGAAACATGAGGATATACATGTGCCACTACAGCTTCCAGTAACTCCTGATGACGACGGCCTCAACAGGAACCAATGACGCTTCAATTGACTGCCTTTGCGAGCATTGTACAGAAAATATCATTACATATTGCCATAATAACCATGTTTTAAACATAAAACCACGATATCAAGAACTGTAAAATTACAATAGCATAATACTAATTGTATGTTGTGATTTTAGAAATATCATAACTATCACTCGGATTATATCCAATAATATTACAATTCCAGTCAAGGATTCCAGTCAATTCCATTTGGTCAAGGATACTATAGTTTTATAGTCTTCTGAATAAACATAATTTGCTTCTGTTGCAATCTTATTGGTTTCAGTCAACGAAATGATTCGTGACATAGCAAGAGAATGCACATCATTCAATTTGTCACAAAGACCATGTAAATGGTCTCAGAAATATGCTTAGTCATACTCAAAGATGCGCTCTAGACCAAACCCTGGGAAGTTAATAAAACTCAATCTAAATGTCAAATTGTTAAATTTTAATGACCAATAATTGGTGACAAGAACTAATTTTCATTGGATCAATTTCCATCGGCTGAAATTCCAGCTGGATTATAGAATTTCCAAGGACTAATCGGGGACCCACTCAGAGGGGCCTAGAATCGAGAATCCTTCTATTAATTCAAAATTGTTTTAAGTCTGATATCATTATGACATTGCGCATTCGAACAGAATATCAGTAAGTGACATCTCCTTTGTATTAATTCAGAGTGATGCCTGTGATTTCAAAAGTATTTCAACGCATTAGAAAAAATCTTGTTGTTTTAGCAGGTATTAACTTCGGAAAGAAAATTTCGAGATTTGTATCCAAGCATATGTATCCATTGTGAAAAATATATATATTCCTGTGAATTATCGCTGGAATAAGGTGTGATGGCAAATTTCGGACACTCTTCGTGTCATATAGCCTGATTTCATTGTCGTATCGGATGAATGTCCAATATACAATGTCAACAAAATAATGTCAAATTTCAGTTTTAAAACCCACGAGAAGAATTTCGGCAGAACGTGTATTCTGCTTGTGAATTGAAGCCTCTGGAGAAGGGGCGGCATTGGACTAAAAATTACACAAACAAAGGGTTGATATGATATGGTTGATATGATATGGTGGTATCGCACTTCTACCAGTGTGCATGTATTTTAGAACAAGTGTGTTATGAGTCCAACATACGTGACATCATCAATATATGCTAAGCAGCTAACAAGGGAATAACATAATAGGCGAGTCTGGCGTGAGGTATCTGATATCTAGAAGAAGGAGTAAAACATGCGAAACGTTATGGATATATATATGTATACATTCTATCTACGAGTAAATATGAAGATTACAAGTGAATGGCTTTTGTCTGGTGTTGAAGTTTGGCCTCTATCATGATTTTAGTTTGGCTTTCTATCTATATGGTTTTATGTGTAAATGGTTGTAAATGGTTGTGGCACTAATCCCCAAGGACCATGCTAGTCCGTGTATTATTAGTGATACGGGTGTTGTATGAATATCCAATATGTTATTGGTGTGAGGAAGATTACGGTGTTCAAGTTGGTATATTTTTAGAAGTACGTATAGACACACCAATTGTATTACCGTATTGATCCGCATATAGGCGCATGCGCCTATAAGTGAATATGCGCCTATATTCGAATATAGGCGCATGCGCCTATAAGTGAGACACTTTATATTTTTCCAGCCGAAAACCAATATTCACATATAGGCGCATGTCATCGGAAAAACAATGAGCACAGACATGGAATGGATCGCAATTTAGAAAAAAATGTATGTTGCTGTGCTATACAGTGCCGCTCGCGGGGTACATGAGAACAAAATGTTTCCTCCTAGACATATGCAGATGGTACTGGCGACCGATAATATGTCGAGCTACAGACACGCTGTTAGTGTGCTTGACCTATCACGTGATATCATTTCACTATGATATCACTTGATAAAGTGGGATAGATAACCGTTTGATACATATTTCGCAGTAAAAATGTAAATATACTTTATTTTAATATAAAAATCTGTGTGATTTGGAGGCCTTTGGGGTGCACCTATAAGTAAATATTGGGGGTGCGCCTATAAGTGAATATTGGGGTGCGCCTATATTCGAATATAGGCGCATGCGCCTATAAGTGAGACAGTTTATTTTTCAACCGCACTGGAAAATATGCAATAACTCGCATATAGGCGCACGCGCCTATATGCGGATCAATACGGTATATCGTGTCATTCGTGTGCTGTATGCTACTATTGTCATTATGTTCACGAAAAGTGATGGTAGTCCTTCTGAGTTATCATGATGATAGTACATGATTCGATCGCATGTACACACAAACATTTATCCAGCAGTACACCTTACGATGAATGATCGTACTTTATTAAGACAAGTCATCTTACCCACCTACTCCAGCTTGATCCAAACAAATCATTCGGTATCAGCCAAGTGAGGAGTCGAGTGATGCCCGTACACATGGTGGTGGAGGTCCGATAAGCCGGTACAATAGAGCGTTTGATGGACACAAGCTAGCTCTGCGGGGACAGTCCCGCTACCTAGATACCTCGGTACTTGAGGAGAGTGATCAATCCTCTCGTGTCTCTCAGCAAGGGCTTACTACCAAAGTACAAAGGGGCATGGAGCCCAATGTCTGCGGCCGGCCGCCGATAATACAGTAGAGTTGACGCTCGGTCTTTACCTGCCTCTCGCTCGGCCGATCTCCAGACACGCCGCTTCTGCTCAAGGTGAGGGCTCAACTTTAAGGCACAGTCCAGGGGAACTTTAGGGCCCGGGGAGGTACTAGACTAGCCCCACCATGTATCGTGTACTGGCGGGGGTCATGCAGGCCGCTAGACCCCGGGGTTCTGGTAGTCAGGGTACTCTGGGGCGTGGCTCCCGCCCGTTAACAACCTCTAGACGTGACATATCGTGGACTCCTGGTGGAGTTCGTCATTCGGAGAACTTCGTGTCACATCATTATATGTCCACGTCGTACGTGTTATAACAATAGCATAGAATAATCTTTTTTTTGTGTGCGCATGTATTGTCATGAATGTCGTTTTGTCACGCTAAACTTTGCATGATGGGATGTACTTACATGTAATGTAATCTACATGTACGAATTGGTGATACAGTTGCTAGGCTGGAAATGTTTATCGAATTTATCATTCAGGTGTAGAATGCGTGCGTCCATAGAAAAAACGCGAATGTCATGAACAACTAATACATGTACATAGGCCCACTTCATTATGAATATATAGGCCTACTTGATTATGAACATATGTTCACGTCGTGTACATTGTATGTAGGTCCATATTCAATCAAAATTTAACAGAATGCTTCCTGTGATGTTTTAAGGGGGGGTTCAATAATATTTATCTAAACTTCCATCTATGGAAATTCACAAGTGCATTCAGACACAAACATTTGGCGATACTTGAAAGTGTTGGTGTTAAGTGATAACATGTATAAGCGCAGGTATACAATGCTGGGTACGTGTACTACAAAATGAAGCGTTCACATTATCATCAGACTCGATAGAATGTAATTGAGATCTGATTAATCGAAGGGCGTAAATAGCTAATACTACGTGGCGAATGCCTTAGTACAAACATTAGGGTGTATTAGATTGGTGCAGGATTTATTTGATCAAGCAATTACCCCTGTCCGTGCATATATCTGTCTACTTAGACTTTGTTTTGTACTTGTCCGTTTGTTTGATTGGTGATAAACCGTTGTGTGTCGTACTCGACACTCAACATCGTCCAGTGTACGCTGGTGTAAATGTAGAGGTCAAATGATCAATAGCGGTATCCGTTACTTCTTCAGTAATACGACACAGTGAGATGGCAAAAATCACTCGCATGTCGGAACAAAACCCGTTAAACAATCAGCAATTAGACGGAGTGTATGTATTTATGGCTGGTGCAAATCAATATGATCTTCTGACTACTGTCAGCTAATATTTTCTTGCGTTCCACTTTGATGTGTATCACAGCTCATGCAATTTGCTTATAAGCCTGGCCTGATGTTCCATTGCTTAGGCAATTTTATATTGTTGTCATTATTTTGTATACGATGCAAGATTTGATAACAAGTAAATCACAACGGCAGTTGGCACACACGACACGGGGTTGTGTTATGGTTGTACATGTAATACCGCGTGTCCGAATCTATACTAGTACATGTACTTCTGACGAGGAAATGTAAAAGTTATTTTGCCAAAAACAGTATATAGGATCAATGTACGTATGAATCTCGAGTAGCTGTCATATGATAACGATACAATTGTAATATTGGTACATTAGTGTCTATCTGCAATTACAAGAACCATAGTGATTATGGCAGACCTCAATACATATTTCAAAAACTGAACGTTAACCTTATCAAAAGTAATCATCGAGTTCAGAGCTATAACAATAGCACTATTTGTTACTGGGTGTTAATTGGTTCACAGCTGTAAGCGTCAGACACGTGATCCAAGATGTCGGACCGCTCGGACTCGCCGACCGTGGAAGTCTTGGAAAATAACTATGAGAATCTGAACGTGGAGCACGACTATCAGGAGCTGGATGAGCTGCGCCAGAGTATGGACGGGCCGGTCCTGCGCCAGTCCGACTCTCCACCACCAGCTCCCAGTCCCCGGCGGGCCGGCTCCCCGGACTCAGACCGCTCCGGTCGAGCTGGTGACCGGTCTCCAAGTCCCGCGCGTGACCGCTCACGAAGTCCCGCACGTGATCGGTCTCCAAGTCCCGCACGTGACCGATCACCAAGTCCCGTACGCACGCAATCGCGGAGTTCGTCACGTGGCCGGGACCGCTCCAGGAGTCCAGAACAGCAGCGCATTCAACAGAACAGCACCACCGTGCACGTTACCAGCACAAAACACGTGGTTAACAACGCCGGATTCGAGGTGCACGCGGCCTTCAAGAACGCCGGGCAGGAGGAGGGCCTGGAGATCTGGCGGATAGAGGTATATGTAACGCCTATTGACAGAACAATTGATGGTACATGCTATAAATCACATGTTGATAGAAGATTTTAATGTATTTCTAGGATAATCTATCAATTATTACATTTGTGTGTTTGGTAGTAGGCCCTAGTACATACTTATGTCACTCACTAGACCTCTATTCCCTAGCAATTCGAGCCAGTCCGCCAGAAGAAGGAGACACACGGAACATTCTGCAGCGGCGACTGCTACATCGTCCTGCGAGTACGTCAGCATCTCACTTACCAATATCTAGTGTGACTAATTGTGCGTCATCGCATCCCGATATCACAATGCCGTACTTTCCTTCTGCAGACACACACTCGACCTGGCAGCAATAGGTTCCAATACGATCTTCACTTCTGGATCGGAGCAGACTCCACAGAGGTTCGTCTTCATACATGTAACAACACGCTCATTGTGAAAATCATTACACATGTAAACTCGAATGATACTGAGGATAATGCTATCTATTACTTCCCAGGACGAGTCGGGAGCTGTGGCCCTCAGGACCCTAGAATTAGACGAATCCGTGTTCGGTGGGGCAGCCGTGCAATACAGAGAGGTAATAACTGGTCCACGCCGTGCAATACAGAGAGGTAATGACTGGTCAATGCCGTGCAATACCGAGATACGTGTAATAACTGGTCCGGGCCGTGCAACACAGATAGGTACATGACAATAACTACATATATTCCGGGTTGTGCCATACTGAGAGGTCATAACTGATCAGTTGGCTCTGCGAAACAGGCTCTGGGTTGTACAATAACAATATAGCTGTTGCATACAAAGAGTACTCTTGTTTTTTTTGTTTTTTTTTGGTGAGTATTTCAACAAACCCGTGTTTTTATTCTCAATATTTTCAGGTCCAAGCACATGAAAGCAAGCTTTTTTTGTCATACTTCAAGAAAAACATCAGGTCAGTTTCACTCATCTAGACAGTTACACGGGTACATGTGAATTACATGTACACAACAGGTCAGTAGTTTACAAAACATATTGAGAGCTATCAATGTGACTGTACAGGTATCTTACCGGGGGAGTGGCGACAGGTTTCACACACGTGGACAGACACACAAAACGGCTCTTCCAAATC
Organism: Terebella lapidaria; assembly: GCA_949152475.1. Classification (NCBI taxonomy): domain Eukaryota; kingdom Metazoa; phylum Annelida; class Polychaeta; order Terebellida; family Terebellidae; genus Terebella; species Terebella lapidaria. The sequence continues at coordinate 80,848,968 of OX424555.1, forward strand.
AAGGGCAGGAAGAACATCAGAGTGGCTGAGGTCAGTACATTTAGCAGGCAAAATGTACCCGTCATGATTCGTCCAATACTCCTACCGGTAGCTGAAGTAATGTGGAACACATTTCCCAAGTGAAGATACCATACTTTGAGCTTCAAGTAATGCGTGCCAAATAGTCGGTTCTTGTTTGCTCATAAAAACCTATTTTCATGCAAAAAATAATTGCGACATATATACATGAAGGTGCCGTGTATGTGTGGCTCGCTGAACCAGGGTGACACCTTTGTCCTGGTGGCCGGACGAGAAATCTACGTGTGGATTGGCCCTGGCAGCACCGAAAGGGAGAAAGCTTCGGTATGCCAAATATATAGGCTGATAGTCTATTGAAGCGGGTAAAGTTTGAAGAGTGAACTGAAAATCGATGTTGTTTTTTTTTTCCTCCAGGGAGTCAAGTATGCAAAGCGAGTACGTGATGAGGAGTTAGGAGGGAAAGCTGTTATCAATATCGTCGGTACGTTCTGGAGATATCAATCAATCTGCCTGATCTGCCCAGTAACCTGATGCTTGTCAAGTGATATAGCCTATCACTGATATCCTTACTCTGACAGAGGACTGGAACAGTAACGCGGCATTCTTCAAGGCGCTGGGTTCCCACGACAAGGTCATCAAGGCGGCGGATGAACACGATGATGAGGACATCATTCGTAAACTGGACCAAGCCACGCTACTATACGAGTGAGGCTTTATACATGTATTTAGTTGTGGATCTTGAACTCTCCAATGTACCAGTAGTTGTCAATCCCGATGAGAATATAACATTGTATAAAACTATTTCCAGGATATATGACGAGGCGCATGTACGGGAGGTGGGACAGAGACCGTTCAAACAGTCGTTACTCGACTCCAAGGTCAGGATTCGGGGTCAACAGGCGGACATTGTACTCAAACATCTTGCCATGTTGTACGTTCTATCCAGTAGATCAGGAGCGAATGCCTTGTAGAGATCCAACAAAAAGTAATTACCGGTTGCTCCATTTTCCTGCCTGTTGCAGAAATGTTACATTCTTGATTCTGGTCCGACGGGGATGTTTCTGTGGACGGGGAAGAAAACCTCGAACGATGTCAGGAGAACCGTCTGGAGACGCATGCAGGTCGGTGCCTCGGGTGGACACACGACATGATTGGAACAAAGCAATGCTTGGGGCCGAATCTTTGTCCTACAAGGAATTTGTTCATAAAGTTACAGAACAGTCTGCACCAATCTGGAATATGTGTATACAAATATCCAGTGTCATTCTTCTAGTAAACAATAACTTCAAAGGATGACCTGCCTCTTATGTAGCTTTGCATTCCGCTTGTCCCGAGCAGGAGTTCATGGACACGCGCGGATACCCGTACTACCTGCCCGTGATGCGGGTGGTGGACGGCGGGGAATCACCGCTCTTCAAGCAGTACTTCGAGACGTGGGCGGAGCCGGCTGACAGCATTGAGGACGACAGACACGTGGTCGGTCAGAACTATGCGGGCACCAAGGACGTGGACGTCAAGGGCCTCCACCGCCAGACCTCGCGCACGGAGGAGTGGATGCCGGACGACGGCAGCGGAGAGGTCAAGGTAGGTCCAAGCTTAGTCGTCTGTGGAGTGAGAAATCCATATCCACATTCACGCAAACGCAACCAATCAAAGCATGTCCACAATAAACAACAACAATTGCAATTTGGCTGATCCCGCATCAGTTCAGTCCCTTGGCACCTGCATGGTTGTGACATTTTTTCCAACTTCTCAATCCCCTAGGTTTGGCGAATCCAAGACCGTGAGCTGGCCCCTGTCCCTGAGAAGGCTTACGGTGTCTTCTTTGGCGGAGACAGCTACGTCATCCTCTATACATACGGTGTCCGTGGAAACGAGTCTGTCATCATTTACTTCTGGCAGGTCAGCACAGACAGACATTGCCCCTAATTGGTTTAGGCCTATACGCGTACTTGCATGCACAAACATACAGAATTGGGAGTCACTTTGTGTGATGAATTCGATGTCGTGGACTTGATGTTCGTACCGAATCACATTGGCTATTTGTTGTTTCACAGGGGAGCAAAAGCACATATGACGAGAAAGGTGCAGCGGCACTGCAGACCATAGCACTGGACGAGAAATTCGGCGGGAAGGCTGTACAGGTCTGTCAGGCTAGCTCCCTCCTCTCCAGTCCGCCGGACACCTGTGCACGTCTTATTCACGTTATTCATGACCAGTTACAGTCCATTTCTTAGCAGTTACAGGTACATGTAGGCCTACGTATAAAAAGAGATGAACATTGCCTTCAATTTATACTGTACGTGTATATTGTTTTGTTGCAGGTCCGCGTAGTCCAGCACAAGGAACCTGCTCACTTTCTGAAAATATTCAAAGGCAAACTCGTGTATTTTATGGTAAGTAACGTCCAGTTTACGGTAAAATCAATGGAACTTGAAGTCTGCAAATCATGTTTCATCATTGCTTCGTATTTTGATTAGTTATCACTTTTGACAGGGCGGACACATAAGCGGATTCCGAAGTCTGAAGGACTATGAAGATTTTGACCCCAAACAGCCTACCATGTTCCAGATCCGGGGCACTGAGAACGCTGTCCGGGCCATGCAGGTACCGCGCTCTCGGTGATAACTGATTGGTCAGGTATGAAGTGGTCAGTTCTCTATGGTGCTTGTTTGTCTCCGTGTACAGGTGACGGCTCGAGGCGCCTGTCTCAATTCTAACGACGTCTTTGCGGTCGACGCCGAGCGTAAAACCTACATCTGGATCGGCAAGGTATGCGTTCGAACGCTTTCCATTGAAACAATGCGTATTGTAAGGCTACTATACGATACTATATACTACAATTGTGCCTGTTGAATGTTACCTCCCGTAAAAAGTATCACTGTTTATTGTGTTCAGTATTCTTCTGACGAGGAGGTGAGAGCAGCACGACAGCTCCTGAAGCACATGTCACCAGAGAAGTACGTAAATTTCATGACTCATGAGACGTAGTTCTATATTAAATGATCCATACATGCTTTATTTACAATCGTAACCAGCCCTAGCTCCGATGTAGTATGACAGTAAAGATTACATGTACATCTGAAGTAGTCCGAGTAGTTGTTCGTTCTTGGTCATTCTGCATCTTTGACGATATCTCTCCCACAGGGGCGAGCCCGTGGACATGGACGAGGGCCACGAGTCGGGGACGTTCTGGGCGCTGCTTGGCGGGGAGGAGAAATATTACCGGGGTCAGAAGCTGCGGGGCCGGGGCTTGAAGATTCCCCCGCGCCTCTACCATTGCTCCATGACCTCCGGCAAGTTCACGGTCGAGGAGATTGTCGACTTCACTCAGGACGACCTCTACGTCAACGACGTCATGATCCTGGACACGTTCGATGAGGTTCTGTGGCCATTGCTGATGTTTTTGTGGAATATATTGTCGGTGCTGTTGGTGCTTCGTAACTTACGTTCTTTATCCTCCTTTCTTTTCACCACCGTTAATCTACGTCGATCGTTAGAATTTATCGCAATTTTATATGCCCTACAGATACTTGTTTGGGTTGGAAAAGGTGCTACAGAATTTGAAAAGAAAGAGTCATACAAGACTGCTCAGGTAATGATTGTCAATACATCCATACATTACAGTGTGACATACACGATGTTACAAAATCCAGTATAATTCAACTTCGAAAACCAAGAAAGAATATCAACGTGTCACTCTCAAAATCAAGCATTTCGCTCCGTGACTTTGCAGACGTACCTGAAGGTGGACCCGAGTGGCCGGACTTCCTCTAACACGCTGATTGTGGTCGTCAAACAAGGCTTCGAGCCGCCACACTTCACCGGCTGCTTCCCGGCCTGGGACAGCGACCTCTGGAACGTACGTATTCAATCTATAACCAAATACATTGCATAGTTATCTTAATTATCTTAATCATTGCCAAAATGCACACACATGTTTTACACCTAAATTGTTTAATTCTAGAAACAAATACTATTTTGTGTTGAATTCGTATGTTTCGAAAATGCTCATCCATGAGATTTTATTTCGTACTCGTTTAGAAAGGATTAACGTTCGATGAAATTGTGAAGGAAGTCGGCAAAGAAAACGCTGGAATAGCATTGCTAGAGAAGGTGAAATATAACAGAATAGAACGATATGCCATTAGAAGAAATTACGGATCATTCCCTACATTATATCAGATATACATAAATCATACATTGTACTTGTATATCACTCTTCAACAGGAAGTGAAGAAGTACACGTCTTTCTACCCGTATGAGGAGCTAAGACGGCGAGTACCGCCAGAAGGCGTGGACCCCAAAAACAAGGAGGTCAGACATGAATTAGTGTACTCCACATAACTAAGAGTCTTCTATTTATTGAGTATCATTGGTACTGATCATATCAAGTAGTTATTATTTCATCTATAAGTTTTAGTTCATGATGTTGTGAACTACAACACTCAGAAACTAATCCAACCCGGACAGCATGGCACATTTCAGCTGTCAGTGATCAATGAAAGATCAATACACTTGACACTATATCATTTTGATTTTTTCACTCCTCTGTCACCGTGTAGAAGTACCTGAGTCCGGAAGACTTCCAGGACGTGTTCCGGATCAGTCGGGAGGAATACGAGAGAATGCCGGAGTGGAAGCGGATCAACCTCAAGAAGCGTACCGGACTGTTTTGAGGCTCCAGACAGGATACCTCGGCGAGACACACGTGAACACGACAGCTGCGCGACTGAATAGAAACAGATGGCGGAGTTGGTAATGACTATGTTGAAGGTGTATCAGATTTAGTCGAAGTATTGATAATCTGTATAGTCACATGTTGTTAGTACTTATACACGACCAATGGCATGTACTGACAAATATAGACATTATCCTGCAAGTATTTGTCTGTAATATATTCTGCAAAATTACGAGAATAGTTTATATACATGACTACTATTTGAAAGACTTGTTGTATATAAGGTGTATCATCAGGAAAAAATCATACATGTTATCAAAAGGCTAGCAATTTAATGCGATTTAATGCTAGATTCAAATTTTAGACTTATTATCATTGTAGGTTACATATAATTTATGTATTATAAATCGCATACATGTATATCAGGTTGGATAATGTTTTGAACTTGGTTATTTTTATACTGAACGACTGTGATGTTCAGAAAGCTATGTGTATGTACTCTAGCGTGTGTACCATATGATTTGTATTTAAATGCGGCGAATACGCGTGCGAGATGCATAACCACGTGTAACTGTATTTGTATTCTAAAGAAATATATTAAAAAATCAATTACTGGTATACTTTGTATTTGTTGTTGAAATAAAACGTTCCAATTAGTTATATTGAATGTTTTCATAATCGGCCACTGTTACCAAATGGTCTCCTTTACCGTCCAGGAATCGACACACACTCCCCGAAGTCGTGGATAAATTTACTTACCAAAAAATCTATCCCAATTTAGGTTTGTAATATAGTTTGTAGTGAGATCGTTGATAAGGTCCTGAACTAAAGTAAACTTTAGTGAATTTCTGAAATTTAGTGAAAGAAGTGTGGCTTGATACACAATGAATACACAAGAAATGTCAAGTTGATCCGCTGATCCAAAACAAACCCTCTACCAAAAAGTGGTGTGTTTCACTGAGATATGAACTTGACTTTAGCAACACGTGGTTCTGTCATATATAAAGGAAACTTGTGATATATGTGTGACGAAATAGCGTGTTTCCCGGCGGCTATTACGCCGACAGGATCGTATAGTACGATGTAGGCCTATCATTATGTCGTGCGATAACACAAGACAGAAGTCCGACGTAACTGCCAACAATAATCCGGATTTATTTGGATAATAAGTTCGATGAAGATCACGGCCACACACTCATTCGTAATCCCACAATATAGTCCGAAGTATGGTATAGACCAATATAATTTGATTTCTTCTAATTCACAATATCTTCTTAATAATCCTTGTACCTCTCTATATAATTCCACTTCTTACTTCTTCAAATTCTCTAACACAATACCTAGGGAAAGCGCGGGGCTAAGTGCTGAATGTCTGAGTTTTCCCGCGTCGTGGGACGGGAGTTCATGTGATTCGTTGAATGTGAGGTAATGTCTGGGTGGGCGTGGTTATGTGTCTGGAAATGTGGTGATTGGAGGGAATGAGGGGTGTGTCATCGTGAGTAGAGTTGTTTACATGTGGTGCGGTGCTAGGACGGTGCGTGCTGGTGACGTAAGGTAAGTATGAAGTCATGTGATGAATATGTGTCTTGTATGTCGAGTGGGAGAATGTGTAAGGGAGGGGTTTCGGGCCGATAACTGTCATAAATATTCTACATATGTTAGTTAGTGACACCACAAATATTCAGTGACAGAAGAGTTAATTCAGTTGTAATCGAAGTTTCAACTGGAGCTGGAGTCAACTGGAGTGGTTCAGTGAGATTCTGATTTTACATTATTGTTATCATCCATCGTCGCTCGTGGGGGAGGTTCGCCATTTAAAGGCCGTGGATGTTTGGTACTCCCCGAGTACGACCATCTACCACATCGAAAGCTCAGTAGCACGAAGGATCATAAAACCGACCGGCACAATAATTGTGTGTGTGTATATATTAATAAACTTTGGGATGGGATTATATCCATGAGAGAGTAATTGGATATCTTGCTACATTACTGGAATCATTACAACACGTAATGATTTCTGTATAAATGGCCTACTACCAAGACTTATAGACCATGATAGATTAAACATTTAAAAATTGGGGTAGATTGTCAATTTCTTTATTTTTTTAGATACATGTAGAATCCTGAATGTTTTTGAAAAATTGCAACTGGATACTCAGTTAGGACATATACAATTTCAATTTGATCTGATGATTAAAAACAAAACTACGGCTAAAAGGCGTGTCTCATTTTCAGAGTGATATTGGCAGAAACATTATCTCTTTCAAAGAAACAAATAAATATGCCTGTGGTCTCAGAAAAATAGGTTTCAAAACAAATTATGCTTGATCAGATGGATAATTAAAGCATAATTATGTCAATACTATCAGCCGCTTTTCGTTTGTTTTGTGCGCCACTCAAGAGTTAACACTGACCTGACGTAATTTACGCTTAACTGGCTCGAACATACACCAATAAGCTGGAATAACTATTATGTTTTCTTCGTTCAGTCAGAAATGTATGACAAAATCCATAACTATCTCCCAATATCACTTTAAATAAACTTGATTGAGTCAAAAACAAATGAGAAACTTGAGGTTAGAATGTGTCTATCAATAGACTACCTCCAATAAAGTCAGATGTGTTTTTTTTTTCCTGCTCGGAGATATGCCTTTGTATGGAAGCACATAGGTGACATGTGCGGGGAAAATTTTTTAATATTTTTTCCAATAAAAACCTTGCACGTTCGAACGTAGAAAGTTCAAAGCTACCAGGTTCGAATGTGGAAGCATTTAGCGCTATTACGTTCGCACGTGGTAACTTTAAAACTCATCACGTTCGCACGTAGAAAGGTTTTAGGCTTCCACGTTCACACGTGGAAACATATATGCTTTCACGTGTGAACGTGGTAACCTCGGACTTTCCACGTGTGAACGCAATATTACAGTGGCTGATAAGTGACATTGTGAAAAAAAGTTATTTATTTCTCGAGGTAATCCTGACTGATACATAATCAACATAATCTACACGTAAATAATGTTATTTCCGCGTAAATAAAGTTATTTACGCGTAAGTAGCGTTTTTTCCGAGTAAATAAAGTTTTTTATGCGGAAATAACGTTATTTACACGGAAATAACGTTATTCACGCGGAAAAAACTTTATTTACTTCTGCCGTGTGTGAGATACTAACCAAATACTGCCTACACGTGCTTTTATCTTTCTCTTGGTCGAAGGGGTAAATAATGTTATTTACGCGTAAATAACTTTATTTACGCATAAATAAAGTTATTAACGCGTAAGTAAAGATTTTTCTGCGTAAAAAAAGTTTATTCGCGGAAATAACGTTATTTACGCGGAAAAAACATTATTTACTTCTGCCGTGTGTGAGATACTAACCAAATACTGCCTACACGTGCTTTTATCTTTCTCTTGGTCGATGGGGTAAATAATGTTATTTATGCGTAAATAACTTTATTTACGCATAAATAAAGTTATTTATGCGTAAGTAAAGATTTTTCTGCGTAAAAAAAGTTTTTTACGCGGAAATAACGTTATTTACGCGGAAAAAATATTATTTACTTCTGCCGTGTGAGAGATACTAACCAAATACTGCCTACACGTGCTTTTATCTTTCTCTTGGTAGATGGGGTAAATAATGTTATTTACGCATAAATAATGTTATTTACGCGTAAATATATTATGCGTAAATAAAGTTATTTACGCGTAAGTAAAGATTTTTCTGCATAAACAAAGTTTTTTACGCGGAAATAACATTATTTACGCGGAAAAACATTATTTACTTCTGCCGTGTGTGATATACTAACCAAATACTGCCTGCACGTGCATTTATCTTTCCCTTGGTCGATGGGGTAAATAACGTTATTTCCAAGTAAAAAACTTTATTTACGCAGTAAAAAACGTTACTTACGCGTAAATATCTTTATTTATGCGTAAATAACTTTATTTATGCGGAAATAACATTATTTACGCGAAAATAACATTATTTACGCGTAAATAACATTATTTACGCGGAAGTTATGTCAACTATGAACAGGTCAAGATTACTCCGAAAAATAAATAAGTATTTTTTCGCAGTGTCACTTATCAGCCACTGTACAGTAGCCTTAACTGTTTCCACGTGCGAACGTGATAGTGTTAAATGTTTCCACGTTCAAATGTACTAGCTTTTTGCTGGAAAAGACATAGAATTATTTTACGCGCATGTCACCTATGGGCTTCCGTACCTTTGAGAGATTGTGTGAGTGATAATAGTGCTGCAGGGCCAACTCAAAAAGGGCCCTAATTTTCAAGTGACCCAACATGGCTGTACTACATTTGTCCTCAGGGTTTTTCTTGCAGATGTATATATCTAGTAGATGAAACACGATGATGCCAAGCCAGCAATCAAGGGGAAAATAAGTTATGAGCTTTTGAAACAGGGTACCATATACGAGACTTTGTGCAAAAAATCGGTTAGTGATATTTAGGGGGTAGGGTTACTCAACAGGCTGCCGTTCCTTTCTGACTCAAAGGATCCCCACATGTGGTGTATCTATGGATAGGTAATGCAATTGCCTTTCTAATGACATCTGCTTTTCTTAATTGTGTCAAAGATTTACCTCGTTATTCCCAGTATAACCTCATTGGTCACATGCAGCTTGATGCTACTTTCAGTCGAAAAAAGCAACATTTTATAGGGTATACTTACACCAAAGTACTTTTTGCTGTCCAGGACACTATAAGCATTTCATGTTATACCACATTGGAATCAGCATTGAAATACGTTTCCAATAATGTATGGTTGTGCATGTCTGATAATGATTTGTCCTATTATTGCTAGTTTTATCCAGTTGAAGCATCGTCGTCTGGAGGGATTTTTTTCGTAGGATAAAAACTCAATTCATTGTTTCGATTTATTTATGATAGAACAATCCACAAACAAGCATCGTAATTTACATACATTTATTCAGAAGACCACTCAGTTAGCAAATAACATCTAATGATATCACCCTCTGAACACAACAGCAGATTTGCATTCGGTCACTAAAACAGGAAGTTGAGCAGATAGTCATTGACTATTGCCAATGGTGGTACACCATATACAGTATTCTTTATCCAAGCAGGAATGCTGATAGGCATGTACACTCTCTAAGCAATACTTGGCTAGCATATAAACTTGCAGAACCAAAAAAATACTATAATTTAATCTCTCAGAACGGAAGAACTGATTAGTAATCAATTTTTCAGAACAGTTTGGCTGACTGTTTAAATCAAATCCTTATATAGACCAGAACATATAACAATAATTTAAATACTCAGAACGGAACAACGGACTGGCCTTTGGAGTATCAGACAGGAACCTATCCCCTTCGTGCTCTTGCACTATCCTGTATATATATCCGACCTGTCCCTTTGTTTTCCTGCTCTCTCCAACATGTACCCGACCTGTCTCTCCGTGTTCCCGCCACTCTCCTACATGTATCTGACTTGCCCCGTCGTCTTGATGCTCTCGTTGTCTTCCTGTCCTCTAGAACATTTACTCGACTGTCTTTCGTGTTCTATGCACTATCCTCTATATATCCGACCTGTCCCTTTGTTTTCCTGCTCTCTCCAACATGTACACGATCTGTCCCTTCGTGTTCTTGCCCTCTCTTATATGAACACGACCTGTCCCTTCGTGTTCTTGCCCTCTCTTATATGTACCCTACCTGCCCCTTCATGTTCTTGCCCTCTCTTATATGTACCGACCTGTCCCTTCGTGTTCTTGCCCTCTCTCATATGTACCAGACCTATCCCTTTGTGTTACTGCCCTCCCTAACATGTCTCTTTGGTGCCCTCTCCTACATGTATTCGATCCTTCCCTTCGTGTTCCTGTACTCTCCCACATGGTCACGACTAGCCTTTCATGTTCCTGCCTTCTCTTACATGTAAACGACTAGTGCCTTCATGTTCCTGTCCCCTCCTACATCGACACGACTTGTCCCTTCATGTTCCCGTTCTCCTCTTCATGTGCACGACCTGTACTTTTGTGTTTCTGCCCTCTCCAACATTTACCCGACCTGTCCCTTCGTGCTCCAGCCCTCTCCTACATGTTGCGGAACTTTCCTTCATGTTGTGGCACTCCCCTACATGTACGCGACCTATCATTTTATGTTCTTGCCATCTGCATTTTGTCAATCTGCCCCTTCGTGTTATTGCCTTTTCCCACATTTTGCCAACCTGTCCCTTTGTGTTGATGCCCTCTCCTACATGTACCAGACCTGTCATTTCGTGTTCCTGCCCTCTTCCACATATACCCGACCTGTCCCATCGTGTTCTTGCCTTTTCCTAGATGTTGCCAACCTGTACCTTGAACCTTCGAAATGATATCGTCTACATCTACCTGACCTGTCCCTTCAATTTAATGCCCTCTCCTACATGTTGCCGCCCTGTCCCTTCGTGGTGGTACCCTCTCCTACATATACCCGACCTGTCACTTCGTGTTTCTGCTCTCTCCTGCATGTTGCCAATCTGTCCCTTCATGTTGATGCCCTCTCTCACATCTCCCGAACTGTCCCTTCGTGGTCCTGGGCTCATACATGTTGCCGATCTATCCTTCAAACTGAAGCCCTGTACAACATCTACGCGACCTGTCCCTGAGTGTTCCTGCCCTCTCGTTCAAGTTGCCGAGCTGTCCCTTCATGTCAATGCCCTCTCCTACATGTTCCCCACCTGCTCCTTTGTGTTGATGCCCTCACCTACATATACCCGACCTGTCATTTCGTTTTTCTGCTCTCTCCTGCATGTTGCCGATCTGTCCCTTTGTGTTGATGCCCTCTCTCACATCTCCCGACCCGTCCCTTCGTGGTCCTGGGCTCATACATGTTGCCGACCTATCCTTCATACTGAAGCCCTCAACAACATCTACCCGACCTGTCCCTGAGTGTTCCTGCCCTCTCGTTCAGGTTGCCGAGCTGTCTTTTCATGTCAATGCCCTCTCCTACATGTTCCCGACCTGCTCCTTTGTGTTGATGCCCTCACCTACATGTACCTGACCTGTCTCATCTTTTTGATGTCCTCTCCTATATCTATCCGACCCTGTGTTCCTGCCCCCTCTTACATTTACCCGACCTGTCCCTTCGTGTTCCTACCCCCTCTCCTATATGGACACGACTTGTCCCTTCCTGTTTTTGCCCTCCCCTACATAGACACGATTTGTCCCTTTGTATTCCTGCCCTCTCTTACTTGTACCCGACCTGACCCTTCGTGTTTCTGCCCTCTCCTACATGTACCAGACCTGTTTCCTCGTTTTGATGTCCTCTCCTATATCTATCCGACCCTGTGTTTCTGCCCTCTTACATTAACCCGACCTGTCCCTTCATGTTCCTGCCCTATCATACATGTACCCGACTTGCCTCTTCGTGCTCCTGGGCCACTGCATATTGCCTACCTGTCACTTCGAGTTGATACTCTCTCCTACATGTTGCCGACATGTCTCTTCGTGTCGATGCTCTCTTCTACATATAAGCGACCTGTTCATGCATGTTGCTGCCCTCTCCTTCATGTTGCCGACATGTTCCTTCGTGTTGATTCCATCTCCTACATGTACCTAGCAGATCTCTCTGTGTTCAAGCCACCCCCTGCATCTCCTTCATCTACCTGATCTGTTGAGTTGATACCTTCTCCTACATATACCCGACCTGTTCATGCATGTTCATGCCCTCTTCTTCATGTTGCCGACCTGTCCCTTTTTGTTCATTCCATCTCCTACATGTACTTAACACATCTCTCCGTGTTCATGTCATCTCCTGCATCTCCTACATTTACCTGATCTGTTGAGTTGATACCTTCTCCTACATATACCCGACCTGTTCGTGCATGTTCCTGCCCTCTCCTTCATGTTGCCGACCTGTCCCTTTGTGTTCATTCCATCTCCTACATGTACCTAGCACATCTCTCGTGTTCATGCCCTCTCCTGCATCTACCTGATCTGTTGAGTTGATACCTTCTCCTACATATACCCGACCTCTTCATGCATGTTCCTGCCCTCTCCCACATGTACTCAACCTGTGTTCACGTCCTTTCCTACACTTATCCGACCTGTCCCTTCATGTCCATGCATTTTCATACATTTACCATACCTCTCCATTCGCTTCAGTGCTCTCCTGTCCCTTCCTACCTCTGCACCAGTCTGTTCGTGTTTGTGCCTATCCTAAATATTCTCCACCTGTCCCTTCTGTTTCTTCCCTCTCCTAAATGTAACCGACCTGTCCTTTTCATGTTCTTGCCCTCAGCTACACAAGACTGTCCAGTGCATTCGTGTCTGTGCCTGTCCATCATGTGTTTATTTGAAGTAGTGACTTCCATGTGTGTCATGAGGTAGTAATTTCGTTGTGTGTACTTGATGTAGTGACTTCCATGTGTGTAATTGATGTAGTGACTTCCTTGTGTGTATTCGATGTAGTGACTCCCATGTGCGTATTTGATGTAGTGACTTCCATGTGTGTATTTGATGTAGTGATTTTTGTGTGTGCACTTGAAGTAGTGAACTCCATGTGATTACTGGTGATTGCATGCAGGGTCCCAGCCGTCCCAGCCTGATATTGACTCACCTTATTACTGTTGTTCCTATCTAGATGAAGTATTGTCATCTGATTTTTCGTCGTACTTTTAAATTACATGCATGTAAGTATCAATCTATTACCATCAATACAGTCAGATTTTGATGAGATTTTGATGCATAATAAACTATAATCCAGATAATGCTGGAAAGGTATTTAAATGCTGATTCCAATTAAATGATCGCGGTGACCTGGACAGCAAAAAGAAATGGTGTGAAGTATACCCTCTAAAGTGTTGCTTTTTTGAGTGAAAATAGCATCAAGCTGCATGTCATCAATGAGGTTATACTGGAAATAACGAGGCAAATCTTCGATACAAGTAAGAAAAGCAGATGTCATTAGAAAGGCAATTGCATTACCTATCCATAGATACACCATATGTGGGGATCCTTCGAGTCAGTAAGGAACGGCAGCCTGTTGAGTAACCCTACCCCCTAAATATCACTAACCGATTTTTTGCACAAAGTCTCGTATACGGTACCCTGTTTCAAAAGCTCATAACTTATTTTCCCCTTGATTGCTGGCTTGGCATCATCGTGTTTCATCAACTAGATATATACATCTGCAAGAAAAACCATGTAGACAAATGTAGTACAGCCATGTTGGGTCCCCTCCCATTTGGTGGCCCATCCTGCAGCACTAAAACAAGTCTTGTGAAATACTGTGTTGAATGTACGTGAACGTGTGGCATAATTTGTTTTACCTAATCATCAGGGTACCATTAATACCACTGAGCCACATACAATCGGGTGATCAGGCTAGTTATATATTTCTTGTTTGCATTATGATGATCTGATGATGTGCAAATGACACGGTGCATGCTATTGGATGTTATTGTTATTGCCAACACAAATACCAGTAAGTGTAAAGACTCCAAAAAATTCCCCAGTGCCCCACACTGGAATCAATCTACGCAAGAATTTATATATTTATCTGTATAGTGGAAGACACAACATCAACAACTTCTCAAAAGAATGTTTACAGTTTACTGTAAAGTTTACTTCACAGTTCGAAATATATAAGCAACAATACACAGACAATACGAAATACATTGACATACCTGCAGGTGTACTATTATCATATTACTTTGAAATCTGGTGTATGTTATGCAGTCGAAATATAGGTTTGTTACCAGTAAATATATAGGGAAAAACTTCATTGTTCGCACCCTTTGAAAACGAATTCCCCACAGCACATCTCAATAATGTGAAGTATGGTTGGCCAAACCGGTCATAAGTAAATTTTGTTGCGCGCAAATAATATGCATTTATATCGCGCAGTAAATTGACCAATCATGGACGGTGCTTTATGGCGCGATCAAAGTATATTTATATCCCGCAGTAATTCAACCATTCATATCCCGTCTTTTCATGCGCGACACATTTAGAGATGCTTATTGCGCGCATTGAATCGGCAATTGTATCGCGCAGTAAACCAGCCAATCACGTAAGGTGTTTTATGTCACGGTACAATTCGATTTAGATCGCGGAATAAAACATCCAATGACAACCTGTGATTTCATGCCCGCAATAAATACCATTTGAAATGCATCGCGCATTGAAAGACAGGTTATGAATGGTTGACATATAGCGCGACATAAATATATTTTGATCGCGATATAAAACGCCTCACATGATTGGTTGATTTACTGCGCGACATAATTCCTTATTTATCGCGCGCAACAAAGTTTATTCTGACCAGTTTGGCCAACCATAGTGAAGACACCACTGGATTGATATTTCAATTGCCCAGGGCATATACCAATGGCCTACTTACAAAGTAGGCAATTTACCAAGTATACCTCTTTATTTAGAGTATGCGAAAATCGCGAAAAATTTATTTTGGGGTACCCATATTTACAGGGTATCACAAAATTATATCCGTATATGTTTGCTGTTATCATGTTTTATTTCATGCAGTAGACTCTAATGGACAAATTATACCAATAGGGAGGGTCCGGGGGTCAAAATGGACCCGGTCATCAACTGGCACACGATAAACGTGTTATTGCTCAGTTTTGGGCTACGTGCCTTCGGGCATCGCGTTGGACCCCTCTAAAATAGAATCAATACGCAAGTGATTTTCAAGATTTTCAATTTGAGGTCAAACGAATCACCAAGAACTGCAACTAATATGAGTCTTTAGTTTCAGAGAAAACAATGAGTAACCTGGTAAAAAAAATTTTTTTGATTAGTGTGTATTGCACCATCAAATCATACAATACAATACAGTGTGTATGTGTGGTTATGTATTGAACCGACGCTGGCATACACATGTGAAACCTGGATATGTCCTTACTACATAGGCGAATGTTTTAAGCGAAATGCACCAAGGGGTGTATCACAGGTCTGTCTACTCATAGTTAAGACGAGGACTCACACACAGCCATCAACGTGCATCAACATCACTCGGACAGCGCTTGCATGTCTTCTGACTATGCCTGGCGACAAAAACGCATTGCTCAACACAACTAATATCAGATTAGACCTGAGTCATAAACATGGTTACATGACCTTAGAAGTATTTAATCGCCTGGGCATTCACGAATTCAACGTAGTTTATTAATGATTATGCATGCATTGTCTATATAACCCCTTGCACCTCTAGAAATGACAAGATTATGACGTGCTACATTCCACAAAACTACGAGTGTTTTTTTTATATACACAAACGGATCAGTTCGTATTTCCAATTTTTCTCGACAGAATTACAATACAGGTTTTATGCCTACACGATATATAAAGCACGTGTTTAAAACTATCAACAGATCAACGGACACGCTCCGGTCCTGTAATGTAACATCCTCATCCACTATAGCACCATGCTTTAATCTTCTTTTTTCTCTAAAACTCATCCACTATAGCACCATGCTTTAATCTTCTTTTTTCTCTAAAACTCATCCACTATAGCACCATGCTTTAATCTTCTTTTTTCTCTAAAACTCATTCACTATAGCACCATTCTTTAATCTTCTTTTTTTCTCTAAAACTCATCCACTGTAGCACCATGCTTTAATCTTCTTTTTCCTCTAAAACTCATCCACTTTAGCACCATTCTATAATCGTGTTGCTTTAACATATATTTTAGCACCGATAATAGTAAACCTAGCACTTGAAGAATTCAATCAATTTTGAATATTTGCCTTGTCATGACTTCATTGGCAGTTCGATGAAATGTTGTTGAACCCGGGCGATTGCAAGTGGGACATATAACTATATATAGGCTTGTGTGGGTGAGGATGACCGGCCATTCTGGAGCCGACTGTACACATGTACATGTACATGTAAGTTATTCGAGAGTACCTCAACCTATCAGATATGGGCGCTGTCGGATTTCGATCACCATAGATGACAATTATCAACATCTCTAGAGCACTGTTAGATGTCTGAGCAATGTTTGTTTTTTCGCCGATAACCTGGATGCCAGCTGTATCACTGTAACAATTTGTGGGACATCGTCACCAAACCGTTACATATCTGTACTTTGTCCATTTTGCGTCAGTGCAATAAGAACATAAGATTTTCACCTGTGACGTGCGTTTTTCCATCCACGACTATATAAAGTTTGTACCCGGCACATTCTCTCTCACATCCCATACCGC
The DNA here is from genome assembly GCA_949152475.1 of Terebella lapidaria. NCBI lineage: Eukaryota > Metazoa > Annelida > Polychaeta > Terebellida > Terebellidae > Terebella > Terebella lapidaria. Next base: position 80,865,848 of record OX424555.1, read on the forward strand.
TTTGGGTCCAGTGGCCGCGAACACAGTCAAGGTAGGTGTACACCAACTTCTTGATCGATCAGCCAATTAGATTTCGATGAAAAAAATGTCGAGGAGGCTAGTCCAATGAATGTCATAGATTTAATGAATGCCATAGGCAAAGTTTCATGTCAAGCTAAAAGGTAAACTCAAATTAACGATACATTATGATTACGAGCTCCAGTGAGCTATAGGTTGTGTGACATACAATGTTGATGACAATCATGAATAAAACTCCCTGTTTCGTTAAAACACAATCCGGAGTCCCCTTGGATGATATAATACAGCTAACTGGCCTAAATGTTGAACGTCTTTATTTCAGAATGTATTTTAAAATAATTACGTGTCTCCTGTTGGTGGTTGCATTGGCAACCGTGATGGAGGCGGCACCAAAAACACATGGAAGGCCATCCCACAGAGGAACTCAGAAAGTCCAACAGAAACCTCACCAACAACCACATGCCAAAAACAGTAAATAACAAACAATGTGTGGGTCCATGTCTCGATGAACAGAAGTGTTGAAATTAATTTGTAGTTTAATGTTTCGATCAATAGTAATTACACATTAGCAGCTTGGTGAGACCTAATTCCGTGATCTGTTCGTGAATTATTGTTTTTCACCACCAGCCCTGCCGTGGGAGGTGTGTTTCTACACAAACTGGGCCCAGTACCGCCAGGCCCCCGCAGGCTTCGTCCCCGAGGACATCGATGTCAGCCTCTGCACCCACATCTTCTACGCCTTCGCTAATATGGATGGCAACCAGCTCATACCCTACGAGCCAAATGACTTCGAGATGTGAGTGAATAACAGTCGAACCATCTTACATGTACAGACTGCGTCATCAATGAATAAAAGGCCCGAATGTTGTGGAACCGTTTAATATACCACGTTCGCTATAAGAAATATGCATCTAATTCGAATATCAGTAATAATATACGTGTAATTCGAATATCAGAATCAGCCAGAAAATATCACAACTGATACGTGTACACGTGGTTCACGTTTGTCGGTACGATTGTATAAATACAGACCAATTTTGGCTAACCATAATTAATTGTCTCGTTGCATAGGTACGGTCGACTTCAGAACCTGAAACTACAGAAACCCTCACTGCAGACGATACTGGCAGTAGGTGGTTGGACCTTCGGCACGGCCAAGATGACCCTGATGATGTCGTCTCAGGAAAACCGGACCGAGTTCATCAACAGCGTCATCGACTACGTCACAACCCACGGCTTCAACGGCGTGGACTTGGACTTCGAGTACCCGGCGTCGCGGGGCAGTCCGGCCATCGACAAGGCCCAGTTCACATGTCTACTCGAGGTCAGTGGGCCACTGTCGTCGATGGCGGGGACAGCCAAGTAGTGTGAAAACTCAAAATACTGTACAGAATCTGAGGCGTGAAATCTCTTGCACGTTGTCGAATTATTTACGAAGCCCCTAAGAACACAACCGAGAGTTAACGAAACATGACTTCTGAGAAGGTTTTGCAACAAAATCGCGTTCGAAACGCGATTTTTTAGCAAAACCTTCTCAGAAGTCATGGGCGTCAGCACAATCCTGGCTATCACGATGAAACGCGAAAACTTCGCAAAAGAAAAAGTCACCATATACCACGAGGCCGCCGGCCGAGTAGAATATGCTGACTGAAGGCAGATATCATGCCGTATTGGGGTCTGAAGTCCATGGTAACGATTTTATCATTGGATTATACGGAACTCTCAAAAACGTCTTTCCGTATTACCAGCCTGAAGCCCACGATACAGAAAATATCGTGGGGTTGTGTCACAGCTCTTGAAATACGGCGTGGTATTGTCGAGGAATTGACCAATCAGGATCGCGCATTTTCATCAATCCAATGATAACTTCGCGTATCCTTGATACGTTAGCCCCGTTTCCAACGTTCTCCCAACGTATTACCGCTATCTTCCGCGACGTCCGTGAGATGTGTCGGGACTTCATTTGCATGAAGGCCACGCCCAACAATTATGCAATGTTACGGCGATGTTACCTTACGGACTGCCGTGAATTTCCTTTTCGCGGATACCACGGATTTACCGGTTGTGTGAGAAAATAGCATAACAGGTGTGTCCTCTTAGGGGCTCCGTAATTTATCAATATTACATACACCACGGGGGACTATCCGTTCCGTATAAAAAGGTTTACGGCGGTTTGGTTTCGATTTAAGTGTGCTTGTTTGTTTCGCCATGTGAGAGAAATTGTGGGCAAAAGTCAGCTTAACAGATAGTATATGAGACCCGTGTGGCTATTTATACAATGTAGCGCGTAAGAGTATATAAAATGTCATTTGCGTGGGGAAAATGCTAGTTTCTGTACGTGTAGTATGGGGTATATTGGATCATGTTCCGATTTACCGAAACGAGCACAGGTCACATTTCCGATTTACGTGGTTGCATGTTTCGATTTACTAGATTAGATAGAAGGATTAGACCGATTCTGCTCTGTTCTAATATACTTGCCTTACCACCCGGGGTAAACGGTTGCGTGCGTACTGTATTGAATGCTAAGCAAAGTCCCGGATGTGTATGCACTCAAAACACAAGGTAAGAAGGAATCGTAGGTGTTTTCCTTGTTGTGTTTCGCCCACTAGAGTCTATTTAGAAGGGATCAAAGACACAGGTACCTGGATTCGATGTCATTTGTCACAAGCTCACTAACTATCAAGCAGTTTGGGGTTCTGTCACTGCTAACATAGTGTAATTTGGTACCGAGTGTACAGGTACCCCTATTATCGCCCCATTCGAATGTTACAGTCCCTCACTGTCGTCCAATTTCCCAGTATATTTACCAGTATCAGCACAATTCGATCAAAAAAATAAGCAATGCTTTCGTGTATAATGAAAAATTCAGACATCACCCCTCGGCGATATACACGATCATCACGCCTCGCTGACGCTCGGCATGATATCGTGTATATCACCTTAGTAACAGTGTATTATTTAACACGTAAAGCCATGAGTGGCATTACCTGATCGCGTCACGTTATAAAAATGGAAATAGCCTTAAATTTCCTCTGAGCAATGGTCAACTGATGTTTGCAGGAGATGAGAGAGGCCTTTGACCTATACAACGGTCTGAACCCGGCAAACCCACTGGTGATGAGCTCTGGGGTGGCCGCCGGTATGGACAACGTGGTCCCTGGTTACGACATACTCAGGATCTGCGAGTAAGGGTCGTCCAGCAGATTGCAGCTGGATCTTACCACGTTAAATATCATCCAACCATCTTTGGCATAATGCATGTTCATGGCCAAACGGAAAAATTCACGGTTTCTTATCCTTGCTTGCTAACACTCAATATCATACATATGTACATAAACCACATAACAACATATACATGTACATAATAAACATGTACCAACAGAATTCTTCATGTATTATAACTTGACGTGGCTACTATAAATAACAGTATTGTACTGAAATGATACCAAGAATAGTAGAGATAATCGCTACTATTTATATGATAACCCTCAAATATTCCACAATGTAATATACACCTCAAATGTTGATACAGTGTCCTGGACAAGGTGAACCTGATGTCGTACGACTTTTTCGGCGGCTGGGACGCGACGGCAAATCCGCACTCCCCGTTGTACTCCCGTCCAGAACAGACTACAGTCGACAAGCAGAAGACGGTCGTAAGTCATCCCCACATGCTCCCTTGTAATCTAGTCTAACGTGCATGGGGTGAGGGTGGGAATGGGGTAGGACAATAAAGCCAGAACACACTTTCTGTCCTGTTTCACCGATTGAACTCCTGTACTTGTCATTCGCAGGAGTACTCAGCCACATACTGGTCCACCATGGGCTGTCCCAAGCACAAGATAAACATCGGGATCGCATCTTACGGCCGGAGCTTCAGGTTGGCTATTCCAGGCAATGGGGACATGGGAGCTCCCATCAACGGCAAGGGTGGTCCCGGCGAATACACTGGAACCCCAGGCATCATAAACTATTTCGAGGTAAGCGCGCAGCTTAATTCAATACTCGTCCTCAACTATATATACTCGTTTCGATACATCGTCATGTATGATCTATTGTTTCAGCTTATTCTCTGTTTCATTTCGTGTAGTCTCTATTTCATCGTCCTGTGTATTTGAGCTGTTCTTGAACCATACTCTAAATGTGGAGGTGGTACAACAAATTGCTCTTTCTCACGTTGCCAACAGATGTGCAATTCGTTCTTTCCGTCGGCAACGGTACGGTTCCACCCCGACCATCAGGTGCCGTACGCCAACACCACGACCGAGTGGGTGGGGTACGAGAACCCCACCAGTGTCACCATCAAGGTATGTATCCTGGCACACTGCCGTTCTCTAGGTACTTGCACTGACATACTTCCATTCTCTAGGTGCGTGCCCTGACAAACTGATTCTCTAGGTACGTGTCCTGACATACTGTCATTCTCTAGTTAGGCCAAAAAAGTATATTGGTTCCGATAACCTATTGCCGTGGCGTTGCGTCCGTTTTTTAAAAGCATTTTTATCAAAATGGCGGCCGTTTTCGACGAAAAATGTTTTCGACGCCTGATTTGTCGGCAATTTTCTCAAAATCTGTTCAGTAACTTTTTTTTTGATACAAAACACTCCTCATATGTACTCCTGTGATGTGTATAAGTTTCGTTGCGCTTGAGTCGCTCGAAGTGGGCCGTTTCGGCCGAAACTTAGCCCAAATAGGACTTTCCCATGTTAAATTCTCCTATGCTTTATAATGGGACACACTATTGCTAATATCTCACTTAATTTTGCAATTAGAGACCAGGACTGATATGTGGACATATAGGAAATGATATATGCTGAATACTAGTATTCTCGTGACCTTGAATTTGACCTTTGAACTTATTTTCAAGGTCAGAGCACAAACTGGGTAATATCTCACTTATTATCACCTTTACAGCTAATGAATCAATTGTACAAATATAATGATATATGCTGAATATTGTTATGACCTTGAATTTGACCTTTGACCTCATTTTCAAGGTCGAAGCACGAAATGGCTATTATTTCGCTTATTATCCACCTAACAGCTTAGCAATCATCTGTGCACATAAAGGAAATCATATATGCTGGATGTTCTCATGACCTTGAATTTGACCTTCGACTTTGTTTTCAATGTTAGATCACAAAATGGGTAATATCTCGCTTATTATCGACTTTACAGCTTGTGAATCAATTGTGTACATATAGGAAATGATATATGCTGGATATTGTCATGACCTTGAACTTGACATTTGACCTAATTTGCAAGGTCAAAGCACAAAATGGTTAATATCTCACTCATTGTCGACTTTGCAGCTTAGGAATCCATAGTGAACATATAGGAAATGATATATATGCTGGATATTCTCATGACCTTGAACTCAACTTTTAACCTCATTTTAATGTCAAAAAACAAAATGGCTAATATCTCGCTTATTATCAGCTTTACAGCTTAGGAATCAATTGCGAATATATGGGAAATGATATATGCTGAATATTCACATGACCATGAACTTGATCTTTGACCTCCTTTTCAAGGTCAGAGCATAAAATGGCTAATATCTCGTTATTATTGACTTTACATCTTAGGAATCAATTGTGGACATATCAGAAATGATATATACTGAATATTCTTGTACCCCTGAACTGAGCAATGACGTTATTTTCAAGGTCATATCATAAGAATAATATCTAAAATAAATATTGTTCGGTAACCTTTCTTAGCCCTTGGGCTAATTTTTTTAAAAACGAAAATAAAAAATCACGCGCATCACTGTCTGAGAGCCGATTTTCGGATTTTTTTTTTAGTAAATTGACACCCGTACATCGATTATGGTGAGATAAAGATCGAGTCAAATGACCCCGAGTGTATTTGACATTGCAAAACTTGGTGTATGGCTGGCCAAACAGGGCAAATTCAACCGGGTCGCTTATCAACAGTCAATTTTAGGGGGAAATGGTTGACCAAATGGGCCATATCTGTCCGGATCGGTCATTGGCCGCCAATTTTAGCAACAACAAAAAAAGGGAAAAAAAAGAAAATCGCGTCGTCGCATCACTTTTTCGGGGTCCCCAATAACCACAACAATACTTTTTTTTGCCTTATGTGCCCTGACACACTGTCATTCTTTAGGTGCGACCTGACAGACTGCCATTCCCTAGTTAAATGTCCTGACAGACTGCAGTGCCATTCTCTAGGTACGTGCCCTGACATACTGCCATTCTCTAGTTAAGTGTTCTGACAGACTGCGATATAGGTAAGTTGCATAGCAGACAGGCATTTTGAAAAATCGCCTCCTACATACCGTAAGCGATCCAACGACTTCGGTACTCTCCACGTGCGTGGACGTTGTGGGAGACGGATCATTATACACGGCCTCCTCTACTGTGCGTTATGATAGAATGGACCAGTATCTACAATATACAGAGGCGTTATTTCAGTGTGTCAGCTTCCTATTTCCCCATATTTTGATATATTTCGACCAATTTGCAATATTTTCTTATTTTTTCCACGTAAATATACCTGATTTTCGTAATCTACTTGAAATTCCAATTCTCATGTCGGCTCCGTGCAGGCGGATTGGATCAAAACTAACGGTTACGGTGGATACATGTTCTGGAGTCTGGACCATGACGACTTCAAGGGAGTGTTCTGTGCTGAAGGCGCCTACCCGATCCTGACGGCTCTCCACGAAAACATGGCTGGCTATGTGGTGCCGGATGACCCCGTGTAAGCCACCGTCATCAGAAACCAATGACAAAACAGACTTTTTTTTGTAGATTGGGTTTGAATGGTCATGTGACTGATTTCCACCAATTGTATCGAACACCCGAATCATTGACTTCATCTATGGATTTTTTTTTATTATATCCATTGTTTCTGGTACAGGGCTCCTCCTTCCAGCCCAGCTCCGCCACAAAGTAAGTTAGCCAGCTTTTCCACCCGAGGGTTAGAGCGGAAAGTTTCAACTCACTGCAAATTATAACCCTGATACATCACGGAGATATTACGACACCCTTCACGTTGAACCTCCCTTTCTCTTGCAGACCCTAATTACTGCACGGATTACAACATGGAGGACGGACACTACAAGGACTACTACTCGTGCAGCCGTAGCTACGAGTGCAGGGGAGGCGTGACCACGTTCCACACGTGCGAGACGGGCGAGGTGATGAACCCGTCCTCGCTGCCCAACTGTATCCCGCTGAGTGCGATGCCGGAGGAGACGCGTTGCCTGGAGTGCTATGAGTTCTGTGACTGCTCCACGCTCAGGACGCCGCTACAGGACAGCACACCGGAGTGAGTGCGCGGGAAAACAGTCCGCCATACGGACGTGGACGCAAGGGACGCGCGTGTATCGTGCTCCAACACGTTCCCCTCCATGTGTGGACATTGATGTCTTGATTGGATTCAACCCTCTGATTTACAGTTGCGGTGGGCATTTACATGGGCGAACCTAGTCGCGTATGAATCATTTTATAATCAACTATAATGGGGCAACTATTGAGTCAATCATATCTTGAATAAAATGTACTGTTGTTTATCCTAGCATTACAATTGAAGTGTTTTTGCTACATCGTGCGAATTAACTAAATAAAACGTGACCGGTGCATATAACTTTTGTCAATGTACGTGTTTCGTAACGAATTGTTTCCATATACCAAGTATGGTGAATGATACTTGTATAAATGACATGTACACGGTGTCTGTCTTACATGGCATGTTAGCTGAGGGGATAGTCGAGATACCAGAGAAGATTTTGCAGTATATGTATGCATGACAGTCAAAACAACATAGATGAACAACTGCTATCAGACATCATGACATATACCTAATCTTTAAGATGAGAATAGAGTGGGACCTTGGCAGGTTGAGTATTTGAGCGAATGAGGTGTCGTCTATCCTCTAGTTGTCAAGTGACACGAGTATAATTAGATGCCGATAATTTCGGATACGCTCGTGTGTCAATCGCCATTACACGAGAATATGGCGTGTCGTGACGCATGTTTGGGTATCAACCATGCATGTACATTTGCCGGTCTATATCAACATTTATGTAGATCTAGACAAAATGACATTAGACCTAGAGAGTGTATGCTCGACGTTTTCTCAAGGAGGCAAATCTTGGTTATGGGGTGCAAGTACATGTGTAGGCCACGTGTATTTCTTTAATAAATATCTTGCTATATGATATCAAAATACACATCTTCCACAAATATAACAATATGTCACAAAACAAACAAATATACTAAAAGTATATTATGTGTAAACGACCGATTTCACAAAAGACCACAGCAACAATAATGTTCAAGCAAATCAGAAAAATCAACGAAATCTAATTAACTGGTTTATATAGCGCCCTACGTGTATTATTGGGACTACAATGACCATTGACCATGGGCAAACAAGTTGAGGCCATCATGTTTGCACTCTTCATGCCCTCTTCTGTCGATTTTTTTTATAAAGCTAAGCCAGTGTAGTTGACACGTCTTGTCGATCTCAATGGTCACTCTCATGAATATCGATTGTCCGTCAGGCTGACTAATTTCTTAATGTTTGGAATATCCGTGCATTAACTCGACTTTACGTGCAGAAAACGTATAATAATGTTAATTTTCCAAAAGTACCCAATTATCGAAATCATAGGATCTTTGTGAACAACAAGAACACTCTAAATTAATAAGTATTTTATTCCAAACAGAGAACTTTCAAGCATTCACATCCACCTAACATCAAAAAGGATGGTAGAGAAAAAATACAAAACGAACATGAGGAACACATCTTACGAAGATGGCACCAATAAAAATGCCCGATCAGAAACATTTTTGCGACAAAGGATTTGAAAAACGAAATGCCACATTAAACAAGCTAAAATCATTTTATAACAAAATATGGATTGTACATTAATACAATTGATTTGTAAAGAAATTGTTTTACCGATGTTCACATTCCAACCTTCCATATACGTGACTTGTATGTGACCAACAAGTGACCTTAACTTCAGAATATATTCGTCTGGACACTGCTGGTTTGAACTCTGATATATGTATAAATAAATTTGCATTATGCTCAGACAATGTGACTTTTACATATTTCCAATATTTACCACATATTTGTGTCCATCTCACCATTCCTTCTAAGACCATGCGAATGATGGTAGAAATGCGCTACAAATTATATTGTAGCCATAGTAGCCATTAGCCTTCATTCAAAGTTATTTGACCCATGTCTATGAGATCTGAACAGCGGAACGAATATTATGCATTCATCTTACTCAACATTCCAGATCAAAGATATCACAATTTGTCATAATGTACGTTAGCAACGACATATTTTTGTTTGTAAGGGAGTCAGGCTGATGAATCAATACATCAGGGAAGCTATAGGAAATAAATAACACGTGACTGTGAGACAAACTTTTACAGTCTACCACCTCGTACAACAAACATGCATCATAGTGTTATAAAATTACAGAAAATATCAAAACCAGCTGCTGCCGCCACCGATACCCCATTACTCGTTCAAGTTTATCGCACAAGTCGGAAGGTTTTCGCTCAGGCGGGAAGGCTATGGTCCAGGCGGGAAGGTTATCGCCCAGGCGAAAATTGAACATGGCGAAAAGTGAATTCGGCGGGAAACTATTTCTTTGTCTGGCGGTAATGAGCCACCGTAGATACCGATGTTATTTCATTGGGAAACTAAACATGTTGAGTATATTTTCAAGACGTTGACATGTTGGACGAGTAGTTTATTTTGCCGGAAATACAATATATATTGTATGGCAAGTATATGGACGCACGTGGCAAGTATTGATACGTGGTTAACGTATATACATGAACATTTATTATAGGCTAATTACATGCATAACTAATACATACATGGTATTTCGACGTGATTAAACCAGAAGAACCATATGCACACATGTATATAAGTTGAAACTGGCGCTGGTTTTATCACCAAAGTGATATTTGATTAATTTTTTAACAAGCAGATTTCATTCGATCTCATCGCATATTATAAATCAGAATGAACTTATCGTGCGCAGTATGTTCAAAGTGTTTTGGAACGGTATCTATTTGAGCACTCTTGGTTTTTTCATACTTTTTCAATACTGCGAATAATGACTACTATAATTGTAATTTATGAAACAACATTATGCAGGTATTAGTACCTTACTGTACCTGCAATAGGTCACAAAATAACCGGTAGCATAAATGCCGATTTCAACAACGTAAAACGCAGCCAATGAATAATTACACCAATAACAAAAGTCCCGCAAATCACAACACGAACTCATCAATCATAACCATCAACTGTACACATGGTCATGATACCAAAAGCGTGAGTTTTCGATGATCACATTAAAAACCCTAAAATAAAAAGCGTTCAATTACCATCGGTAATTAGTTTCTTCTTTTGTGGATTTCGACCGGCTCCCGATGATTTCCCGATTTTTTGTCGCACATCGGGTCGGTTCGGAGGACACAGTAGCTGTTGGGGTCGGTACTGGGAGAGTCGTGGTACTCGAACAGCTTACAGCTCTCTGAGCTCTGACAGAGGGAACGACAGCTGACACGGGACAGATAGTGACGCAAACCCCTGTCCCCGTCTGCCGAGCAGTTAGCCAGGGATACTTCGTAATCTACCGGCAACGGGAGGAAACCTATATGTCGGATCTTATCCACTGCAAACAATACAATGTACCCTGGAAATTAGTAGCTAAATAGAATACATGCGTAAACGTCGTCGTACTTTGAATTGATCGACATGTACATGTAAATGAAAGGGACTTACCCCACTTGGTGTATTCGGGTAACTCGGAGTCCACAGCGGGCTCTGTTAATGCACAGCAATAAGCAGGTAAAGTATAGAATAGTGATTGAAGTTGGTGGTCAGCATACTGAAATACAACTTTCTCTCCTCTGTGTGTTCAACCTATGCCCATTCTTGTGATATAAGTTTATCAAAATAACGGCTTCACTCTGGTCGACGTGTCTCTCCAAAGAATGTGTTACGTTAATTACTTAACCTTTCTCAGGTTAGAGACCATCAAGATCATATATTTGAACATTTATCAAGTTACAGCATGTGAAAACGAAAACTAGATATTATTTTTGCAAAACATATGAACACAAGAAAAACTCAAACACAACAGTATTTCATTAACAACTAAACTGCAAAAATAAAAAATAAAAACATTCAGGTCAATTTCACTCCAAGAATTAGCCATCACGATATTATGTAAAGTTTTCCATAAAATCTACCACCTCTCTAAAACAACCGATTTTGATTGGTCCCTTCGGTGGTCGACTTAGGGAGGTTTTACTGTGCCGTTATATTTGAAAGTTGTCGAGCTGACCGGTTGTCCCCACTGATTATTCACGTACCGGTATCAAACAAATTTAACGTTTTGATGCGTTGAGCGCTAAATACCAACGCTATACACGATACACGAACGATTTATCAAGAAAAGTGCGTGAAATGCGAATATCAATCAATTCATTAATGGCGTGAATACTTCTGGTATACATGCAAATATGTAAACGAACGGAAAAGTGTTTTCTTTTTTGAAAATCGAAATATACTTACCCGCCAAGTCGACATGTATCCAGGTATGAGAAGCGAGCTCTTTCACCGCTATCACGTCGTATGATAAGCTACTCAGACCGTCAATTGTTTGCCAAACTGGATCGAGTTCCATATCGCGGAGCCTGCAATAATAGTCAAGTATTGACTTGATTTATATCACATGTACAGTCAACCACCACATGTAGATAATAAACTACACATGAAAGTGAATAAATATTGAGGATAACACAATATACATTATTTACAGAAAAAGAGAAATAATATTCATATATATGTGAGTATAAAGTACATTATTTTTCTCTAATGCTCCGAATGAACTGTCGTTTCACTTTTGCCATTCATACGGATATATATCAATGACGATAACCTCAAGCCAGATGGAATAGCTCGCAATGAAACAGATACACATTTATTCACGTGGTCTCAAAATCAAAAACGGGAAAATTAACAATTCTGGGGAAATTCCAGTGATCTTAACATATCAGCTGATATGGATTCTTACGGTGGCCAGATCTAGCCGGTCCACCATGATGAATTTAAATTTTAAATAATATAGAAAGCCGTAAATGCGAGTGTTTATTCCCTACGTACATCTACAAATCCTAACCTGTACGAACGAACCTTCAAAAATATATCACGAAAATATGATCAGCATATTTGAAGCCACTCGTTGGGCTGAATAGAACAGTCTTTACAGAATGTTGATATCTCGATTTGTTAAAAAGTTATACATGTAGCTATTTTAATACTGAAAATCCAACAAACTTCTCCAGATAGTCTTGAAAAATCTGTCAGCTAATTAGTATGCAAATGAGATGTGTGACGTCATTGACAGCTTGCTTTTTAATTAGGCGATTTACAATTCACAATTAAGCATTTAAGCTCATATTTAAGCTCATATTTAAGCTCATCAGATATATCGTTCAGTAGGAATAGTCAGTGAGTGCATATCAAATTTGGTTGTCATGGCAACCAATGGGCTGATTCGGCTCTAAGCAAACAAGTAGCTAAGGCTGGTATTCAAGTTAAAACACAATATGAAAGTATCAAACCAATTTAGATAACAGGGTAGTGACTATATTTTGTGGAATTGATCAATAAAATGTTCAAAAACACACCTTAGCAACCGATACAGGCCTGAGAAATCACTGACGTTTAGAGCCATTGAAAGTTAATGGATGCTATTACTGCTGGTTTCCCAAGCCTGTATTGGTTGCTCAGGGTTGTGTTCAGGCATTTTGATGATATATTCCTCATTACAATATATTGTCATTACACTGTTGTCTGAAATGGTTTCATACATGTACATCTTGTTTTTAATTAGATATTGACCTTAGCAACCATGGTTGCTAAGGGCCCAGCCAGACCATTGGTTGCCATGGCAACCACGAATTTCTTGAAATCACTGACTATTCGAACTAAAAAGCATAAAAAATAGGATTTGGTGAACAAATATGGATACAAATGGTCTCATTATTCCATTTAAGAATGCCTAATTAAAAAACAGTCTGTTGTCAGATTCTGTAAATATGTATATGTTTAAAGTATCATTACTTTGGAAGGAATCATGATATCAATATGCTGTGAAGACCATCCAATTTTCGTGATATATACCATTTAATCGGTTCGTATACATGAAATACGGAGTGAAAATATTCCCCCATGTCATAATGAATGCGCTGCCGTAAAATTTTATTTATAAAAGTTTTTTTTTCCTTACTGGTGGGCAGTCTTGTATTTTTAAATAATAATATTATTATTTTTAGATATTTTTAATATTTTTAAACTAAGGGTTTAATTTAATTATTTATCTTTTTCTCACTGGCAGGTCAGACCTATTCTTTTCAGATCAATATAATCTATTTGGTATGTACGGAATTGTACATGATCAAAATAGCTAGCACGCATTATGAACTCTTTGATAGGTAAGTACCACATCACAATTTTTAGGTTACCGGACCTATGGTCCGATAACCTATTGGCGTGGCGTTGCGTCCGTCGTCCGTCGTCGTCGTCGTCCGTCGTCGTCGTCGTCCACATTTTTATCTTTTTTGTTTACAGGCGAATTTTTCTGAAATTTTGCACAAAAATACTTAAAAATAATTCAAGAAGGAGGTATTTTTTAGTTTTTTGATTTTCGCATTTTTTTCAAAATGGCGGCCGTTTTCGACGAAAAATGCCTGATTTTGGACTTTGGCGGCCATTTTCTCAAAATCTGTTCAGTAACTTTTTTTCTTTTTGATACATAAGACTCCTCATATGTACTCCTATGATGTCTATAAATTTCGTTGCGCTTGAATCGCTCGAAGTGGGCCATTTTGGCCTAAACTCGGCCCAAATGGGAATTTCCCATGTTAAATTCTCCTATGCTTTATAATGGGACACATATTATGCCTAATATCTCACTTGATATTGATTTTAGAGACTAGGAATCAATTGTGGACATATAGGAAATGATATATGCTGAATATTCTCGTGACCTTGAATTTGACCTCTGACCTCAGTTTCAAGGTCAGAGCACAAAATGGCTTATATCTCGCTTATTATCGACTCTACAGCTTAGGAATCAATTGTGGACATATAGGAAATAATATATGCTGAATATTCTCGTGACCTTGAATTTGACCTCTGACCTCAGTTTCAAGGTCAGAGCACAAAATGGCTTATATCTCGCTTATTATCGACTCTACAGCTTAGGAATCAATTGTGGACATATAGGAAATGATATATGCTGAATATTCTGATGACCTTGAATTTGACTTTCAACCTCATTTTCAAGGTCACAGGACAAAATGGCTAATATCTCGCTTGTTATCGACTTTACAGCTTAGCAATCAATTATTAACATATAGGAAATGATATATGCAGATTATTGTCATGACCTTGAATTTGACCTTTGACCTGATTTTCAAGGTCACAGGACAAACAGGCTAATATCTCACTTATTATCGATTTTACAGCTTAGGAATCAATTGTGGACATATAGGAAATGATATATGCTGAATATTCTCGTGACCTTGAATTTGACCTCTGACCTCATTTTCAAGGTCCAAGGACAAACTGACTCATATCTTGCTCCTCTATTGACTGTATGGCTTGGGAATCAATTGTGGACATGATATAGAAAATGATATACATTGAATATTTTGATGACCTTGAATTTGACCTTTGCCCTTTCATTTTCAAGGCCACAGCACAAAATTGCTAATATCTCTCTGATTATTGAATTTACAGCTTAGCAATCAACTGTGGACATGATATATGCTTAATGTTATATATGCTGAATATTCTCTTGACCTTGAATTCAACCAGTGACCTGGCTAACATCTAAAATATTAAACATTGTCCGGTAACCTATCTTCGGCCCTTGGCCTAATTTTAGTGTTTATAACGTAGTACTACCGCGGCCAACGTACTGTGTACCAACGCTCTACTAAGAGTATGTAAGTGTTGCCCAGTCTCTTCTGTACAATATAAGTGAGTGACAATTCACCTACAGAAAGAATACCTAGCTACCGGTAGTAAAACCAATGCTTGATTTAGGTGTAAAAAGAAACTTGTGATGACAAAAAATTAACGTTAACCCGACCTTCTGAACGTTATTACGTCACACCTACATTAAAAGACTGATATTTACAGATACACATTTGATGGTTGTTTCGACAGTTTGACCAGTGTTCGCGAAACTAATGTGCCTGTGAGAACTTGTTCTTCTGAATCTTCGAGATACAGGTATATATTTCTGTATGTTTATTTGACTATAGATACGGTATACGTAGTTGTCTGAAGTATAGCTCCCAAGAGGTCGTCCTGGATCACTTCATTACTATGCATGATTGTTGTGAACTAGTGAGCTTCTCAGAGCTTTTGAATGAATCTTCAAATTATACATGACTCTGTCAATACCTGATAATACCTGAGACATGAACATGATACTTCCTTGTTATAGGTAGCTTGGAAAGTGGTTTTGAATACCCAAGCGTCAATGAAATTGCCATGAATGACTGAATATAGACTTGAGGATAGTTTTAGATCCTGAAACTCATGCAAATATCTCCATTATTCGGAGTGTTATGATTCCGTAGCTACTGGAAATGAGAACGCCAAACAAATATTATATCCTATTCTGATGTTGTTATTTATCGGTGGAGTACTAAAAAATGAAATACACCTATTGTGCATAAACACTGATCAAACAGGGTGGACAATTCTTTACGTTCGTCGTTTTTAACGCAAGTGAGTCAAGTTTGTCGACAAGAAAACATTTGTCGGTGTTGTAAATTGACGGTATTGTTCATCATTTACTATACCATGCATGTGTGCGACAACATACATTGTGCGCTTGGTTTTGAAGCCTCTCTCGTCTGGTTTGAATAGCACGTCACGGGCGTGTCCTATCAGCGTACATCGACCTAGCTCCAGGGGACCTCGGTACACGGACATCTCCTTCTGTCGGAACCTTGAACCGGGGTAGAGATCGGTGAGGGAATGTCATGGACATTGTTAAGAGACATAGTTCTTTCCACGGTGACCCAAACTGTACATTGATCAGCGCCATTTGTACATGTACTAGTATGCACTACTTAAGTTGGCTATTTGGCCATAGCCATTTCACAGCACTTAATATATAGGCTACATGTACGTTTTCATACTGGTGATAATGCCACTCGAGTCCTGACGCACGCACTCACGTACCCACCTGTGATGCAGGTTGTCGTCCTCGGCCCCCCAGCCGAAGAATAGGTTGGTGAAGCCGTTGACACGCTCGAAGACATCCGGCCGGAAGAGCACACCCGATCCGTACATATCTGAACGAAAGCTGCATGGGCGGAAACCAAAATCATAACAATAATATTTAGACATCCATTATGATATTTCGGGGAGTCGAGAACCCATGTACATGTATTATGCGTTTGATCATTCTACCAAATGTATGATATATAGACTAATTGAGATTTGTCAGCCACCATTCACCGTCTATGTGAGAGGTATTCAAAGTGAATATGACTTTCAACATTTGTTCTAAGATTTGTCATCAGTTGTTGTCATTAAAATACTATATAATGATATATTTTCAGTTATCATTATTGGCACTCGATAGGAAATTAGCAGTTCAACAGACTGTGTATTATGTAAAAAACATCATCATATTCACCAGCCACCTATCCTTCATTATACATGTATCAAGGCCTACTGTAAGTGGAAATCACCACGTTTGGTTAAGTTCTCCAACTGTATACGCTTCCGTACTACCGAACCAGAAACAAAATGGAAACCAGCTATTGGCCGAATAAGTTATGATGGTAGGCAATATTTATCGTGAATATCAAAATGCATGAATGAATATCAATCACTCAATATGGCATCATTCAATGTTCGTATACATGTACCATGGGCTCGGCAACGATCAAGGTTCGAGCCTGATATATGTTTATTAGGTAGAACAGCCTATCTAATGGTACAGTCGGTGAAAAAAAATGTTCAGGTCGTTCCACAAATTTCATGAGGTATGTTTCTTGGCACGATATCTATCTGCTCTAATAAATGTTCTAATGCATTCTATACACTGCGGTGGTTTATTTTTGCTACATTTTTATCATTTTTTTTCTTGTGGATTTTTTTTTGGAGATAGAAAATTCAGTTACACACAAAGAAAATAGTTGTGATAGTATCCTATCTTTACGTAGGAAACTTCACATGGAAAAACATGGAAAAACGTTTACTGCCCCTGAACTGTTCTATGTCGTTTAAGGTGCGCTATGAGCACATTAGTGAGCTATGGTATATTTGAGTTGGTGCTAGGGGCCTGTCTAGCCAATGAGGGGGGTTAGATCACCATGGTGAAAGTGCACCTTACTCTCTATGTCGGAGACACTATGGATCAAATCTTTGAATGAACGCTGCATTGTGTATTTTCTGCCAGTTTATTAAAGTTGCTTATCAGTTAGCATTCAGTCAGTTAGCATGCAATCAATTACTGGTATATTTTATTTGGGATATAACTCTGCAATGCCGTAATGGATTTTAGATATATATATATACCATTTTCGACGCTTCACCGAAAACAAACATTCGTATCTTGGCCCATGTATCGCAGCTTAATCCGGCCCATGTAGCGCAGCTTACTATTTCTTCTAAATTAAATGAAGATTAAACATGTGTCAGACGGATTAAATATGGTATATATTCAGTGGGTGAGTAGTATTAACAGGGTAAGGTGCGCTACTTGGGCCCTTAATCCTTGTTCCAAATTTAATGAGGATTAAAAGCCTGTCAGACGGATTAAATGGCATTCATTCAGTGTGTGAGTAATATGAGTACAGTAGAGTGCGCTACATGGGCCCGTATTTCTATGCATGTTTTGCTGGCCCAAATGACGTACGCTGCTCCTTTATTATAGATCTACCACTCTTCCACTGATAACAAACCATTTAATCCATCTCGCACCTTTTAAATCCTTATTGAAAATAGAGAACAAGCAGCATACGTTATACTTGGGCCGTTTTGTTTGTGGTCATAATAATGAATTCATCTAGTGCTATTCTTTCTGTGAGATGAATACCATGAGCAGGGCATTTATAAGGTCAAACACTTCGGTGCACCTGAGTGTGCCTCACCCGTGACTTGCTAGCATATTATTTATTTGCTGTACAACACAATCCTGATGCTGGTCGTGTTATGAGTGTATTTTGTCTACTTATACTCTGACTTTTCTAACTCGTTTACACCGTTTTTTTTTGCCTTTGTTTCATTCAAATTACTTCAAGCGAACTATTTAACTAAATATTACATGTCAATGATGCAAACGGCAATAGATTTTCACATACCTGTCTTTCGAAACGCCACAGGTTTCTTTCAAAACACAAAATTTCGAATTCCTAACCCGCGCTCCCTGCGTAAATCATCCGAACAGACTCTTCCGTCACGCGCTCAAAATAAACAATGTCTGTTGACATGCAGACGGAAAGTTTTCAGGAGGAATTTATCATTGCAGTAGATTACTAACTTTATCAGTTTCATGGGTAGAAGTCTGAAAGAAGTCCCAAGGTGAGGTATGCAAAGTTATGACACGATACGATTTAGCATCGCAAAAATATCAGCAAAAAACGATGTAAACGAGTTAGAAAAATCAGAGTATAGGTCCGAAAAAGACATTAATTTCAGAGATGTAACATCGTTTAGTAAGAAACAGAGCCTCGCTTGGTAATTCCTGGTGGATAAGGATAAGTTTTACGATGATTGGAAGTGTTCATATTTATGATTTTGTTACCTTTATATTTGAATTACATTATAAGTGGATGGACAGACGATCCATTCCAGTTTCAGGATTCCATATTTAGAGTATGAGACTGTGTACTATACTTTCTTTTCGTTATTCTGTTTCGGTCAATACATTGTTTCACGTTAGGGAAGCTCGTGCAACTGGATGTATCACACCATACATTTGCGACCTTTGATATTGGACGACCAAATATACTCACATGTAGTTAAACCTATCGCTGTAGGCAGCCCAGTGTATCGGCTGGTCCCCACACATCACCATGTTGTCATCACTTTCGATAAAAGTATCAACATCGTGAAACAAAACACATTCAGCTGTGAACATCTTCTTAACTTCCAGGTAGCCAGCGTTCATAAGGGCGGCCTTGTTGAACAAATAGGGTAGATTCTGTGCGCGAAGACATACATTAAAATAATTAGATACTGTTACAAAATACTATTGCTTAACAATTCCCTACTCGAATATATTTTGGATAAGAAAAGACATATCAGTGAACACAATCGATATATATGAGCATTGTACCACGCAAAGACACGCTGCGTACGTCTAAACCATCGGGAATGAAATTCACCAGCCGAACACCGTACACGACTGCTGTGCGCAATACGTGCATGTATCTTATTTCAGAAAAGTTGCACTGGTGAATACACTTTTACCTTTCCATGAGAAAATCGCTTAAGGTAGTCCGCTCCAAACAGTGAGGGGAGGAGGTCAAAGAGTTTTTCAAAATAAATGACGGTATTGACAAAATCTAGAGCTTCAAATTGACATATTTTATAGAGTAACTGATCAGCATCCTAAAACTGAAAAGAAAATAGGGGGTCACCGTATCCGTTCTCTTGGAAAACAAGATGCAAGATGTGAATATGGGCAAAAAATGTGTAAAAATACCATAAATTAAGTCAATTTAGTAAAAGTTTGTGATTTTTGATCGAATATGTCGAAGAAAACAGCAAGGTGACCCCGTATTTTCTTTTCAGTATTAGAATGCTGATCAGTTACTCTATAAAATATGTTATTTTGGAGAAATAATATTCAAGATATAACTTTTAAATTTTGACTTTTCATTACCTCTATGTTTGTAGCGGACTACGTTAAACGAACACGCCCGAAATGCTCCATCTACATGTATGCCGTGATGCGGATACAATAAATTCTCAGATTTAGTACGCCTATACTCTGATTTTAAATGTGTTACGACAATTAATTCAATTCAATTACTTTTTTTTTGTTCAAGACACATGTTCATGGTCCATACATGTACATAATGTACAGTGGAGAAAAAAAACCAATATACATGTAATTCCTTTGGCCAGCGAAGAAGCTTATGTGCTGTTTTTTACTTGCCGTACACGAACATATAATGAGTGAAATAACCAGGTTGCTATTTGGTTCATAGTAGACTAATAGCAAGAATTTAATGTTAATCTCCCATGCATGATGTGTATGGTCAAGTAGGAATACACTACTTATACTAGTAATACTAATACTACAAGGTCATAGTAGTAGTAGCATTAAAACTTTATATTCTCGTGGATTTATCTTCCCGGGAAACAAAAAAAAAATCGACGCTCAAATTGCTTCATTGCTCACATTTCAACAAGAACAAATCATCTAAAACATTTTCGATGCGTCTAAAACATTTTCTACTTTTACGCGCAAGCAAAGACTCGAAGAAGAAATAGTCGAAATATCGAATTACTAGTATCTAAACCGCGTTAGATCATTGTGATCTTTCACCCTAAAATTCATCTTTCAAATGTGAACATTAAGGTGTCGTCAGTGTGAGGCCCGCTTGACGGCTACATTCTGCACTCTTGGCAACTAAACTCTGTGTGTCACTCGGCTCTCTCAATTTATGGTGGGTTTGTAAATATTCCACATTTTTGGAGCAGATATCAGCGGTTGCACCAACCTGTTCGACGATGAAGATGCGGTATTCCAGCTGTTGTTTCTGTAGAAGAGGGTGCATGTGTGCCAGGAAGGCTCTGAGGTGGGTTTCTCGATCTCTGGATGGTACAATGACCGCCACTCGTCTCCTGGCCACACAACCAGACGGCGTCCAGTGACCTCCAACTCTCACCCCGGGTAGCAGACCCTCCAGTCCCCGCCATGTCGTCCTCGTAAGCTGATGTTTGTCAACGTGAATGAATCCACCTATCCAAAGGTTATGCATGAATATTAAATTCAACCCACAGACAGTAATCCGTCCAATCAGAAATACAATGCCATCACTGAGACTCGTTATGTATTTCTGGTTCTATTCATTATTGTTTCAGCTCAACTGCTATATACAAGTAGAACATTATCATGTGGGAATTTGTAGAAATTCAGGTTCAAAAAGGATTTTCATTTAAACCTATATCATACTTCAATATTTTAACTGTGCATTTTTTATGGACAAGCGAATATAATGCGGTCTTACATGTACTGTGTATAGCTCTCTCTCTCTCGGGCAATTCATTATATTAAAAACTATGTAATTTTTATACAGCGCTTTTCCATGTAATATTACCCAGATTTTATGGCCTGGAACCATTTTATGCTCAGTGTCCGTAGACACCTATATATTCCTGCCACTGGCGCGATGTGACTAGGTCACACATGTACATTAGCAAACACTGCCAATCGGGTACTCATTTATACGACTGAGTTAACCGAGACACATTGTGATAAACGCCTTGTTATCTCACCGTAAACCTCACACTATCTCACCGTAAATCGGAGTAGAACAGGACCTGATCTGGCAAAACGCAAAAATTCTACAATTCTAATTCACATTAGACAAGTATAAACTTATGATGTTATCCCCACAGTTTAGCTCACATTCAAAGGGATTTCAACATCGGCAAGAATCAGTGAAACATTGAAAAGTATAATCTCTCTCAGGTCAAATGGTCATGACATGAAAGATTTTACTGGTAGATCATAGACCATACCGTCCTTCTATTTGCATATCCGCCAATGCCCTTTCAAGTTTCATGAATAGAAAGGAGATGTCGTTCAATACTACATGTATAAGACAAACACACAGTGGCAATATATACATCTGGATGTATGTTGTATATTTTCTATGTGATCAAACATATGAATGCCACTATTGTATATTTCCGTTCATTGGATCACAGATGTCCTCGGACCCTTGTGTCCGGGTCAATGACCACAGCCAGTTACATGTACACTGAGTGATGTATGGGAGTGACAGGGACACCAGTGGCGGATCTCGGAACACTGGGGTTGGGAAAGGGCGCCAAAGAGTACGAAGGAACCCCCCCCCCCCCCCCCTTAATAAAAAAGCGAGCGAAGGGGTTCCATATCGCCCAGAGTTTTTTATGTTATGTGGTGCCTTTGCCTCTCTTGAGTTCAAACACAAACTCACTCAAATTACCCTGACTCCAAAATATAGGGCTTGTAAGTCACGTGCCGTTATGGTGTAATTCTTGTGGCAAACAAACATACAATCTTTGTGTTACCTGAGCAATTTGAGTTTTGAATGGAGTTCCACTCATATTTATAATTAAACAAAAGGTGTATGTTTGTTTGCCACCGGAAATCACACCATGACATCACGTGACTTACAGGCCCTACATGTATTCCAACAATTTTGCTTACGTGCCGAGAAGGCCCTCGGCATAGGATCCACCCCGCCAGGGATTCTCACTGAGGTGTGGGGGGTGACAGGGACACAGCCGTCCTGGGCTCGGGTGACGCCGGGTCTAAGACCACAGCCAGGGATACTCACTGAGGTGTGGGTGGTGACAGCGACACAACCGTCCTGGGCTCGGGTGACGCCGGGTCTAAGACCACAGCCAGGGATACATGTACTCACTGAGGTGTGGGGGGTGACAGGGACACAGCCGTCCTGGGCTCGGGTGACGCCGGGTCTAAGACCACAGCCAGGGATACTCACTGAGGTGTGGGGGGTGACAGGGACACAGCCGTCCTGGGCTCGGGTGACGCCGGGTCTAAGACCACAGCCAGGGATACTCACTGAGATGTGGGGGGTGACAGGGACACAGCCGTCCTGGGCTCGGGTGACGCCGGGTCTAAGACCACAGCCAGGGATACTCACTGAGGTGTTGGGGTGACAGGGACACAGCCGTCCTGGGCTCGGGTCACGCCGGGTCTAAGACCACAGCCAGGGATACTCACTGAGGTGTGGGGGGTGACAGGGACACAGCCGTCCCGGGCTCGGGTAACGCCGGGTCTAAGACCACAGCCAGGGATACTCACTGAGGTGTGGGGGGTGACAGGGACACAGAAGTCCTGGGCTCGGGTGACGCCGGGTCTAAGACCACAGCCAGGGATACTCACTGAGGTGTGGGGGGTGACAGGGACACAGAAGTCCTGGGCTCGGGTGACGCCGGGTCTAAGACCACAGCCAGGGATACTCACTGAGGTGTGGGTGGTGACAGGGACACAGCCGTCCTGGGCTCGGGTGACGCCGGGTCTAAGACCACAGCCAGGGATACTCACTGAGGTGTGGGGGGTGACAGGGACACAGAAGTCCTGGGCTCGGGTGACGCCGGGTCTAAGACCACAGCCAGGGATACTCACTGAGGTGTGGGTGGTGACAGGGACACAGCCGTCCTGGGCTCGGGTGACGCCGGGTCTAAGACCACAGCCAGGGATACTCACTGAGGTGTGGGGGGTGACAGGGACACAGCCGTCCTGGGCTCGGGTGACGCCGGGTCTAAGACCACAGCCAGGGATACTCACTGAGGTGTGGGGGGTGACAGGGACACAGCCGTCCTGGGCTCGGGTGACGCCGGGTCTAAGACCACAGCCAGGGATACTCACTGAGGTGTGGGGGGTGACAGGGACACAGCCGTCCCGGGCTCGGGTGACGCCGGGTCTAAGACCACAGCCAGGGATACTCACTGAGGTGTGGGGGGTGACAGGGACACAGAAGTCCTGGGCTCGGGTGAAGCCGGGTCTAAGACCACAGCCAGGGATACTCACTGAGGTGTGGGGGGTGACAGGGACACAGCCGTCCTGGGCTCGGGTGACGCCGGGTCTAAGACCACAGCCAGGGATACTCACTGAGGTGTGGGGGGTGACAGGGACACAGCCGTCCTGGGCTCGGGTGACGCCGGGTCTAAGACCACAGCCAGGGATACTCACTGAGGTGTGGGGGGTGACAGGGACACAGCCGTCCCGGGCTCGGGTGACGCCGGGTCTAAGACCACAGCCAGGGATACTCACTGAGGTGTGGGGGGGTGACAGGGACACAGCCGTCCTGGGCTCGGGTGACGCCGGGTCTAAGACCACAGCCAGGGATACTCACTGAGGTGTGGGGGGTGACAGGGACACAGCCGTCCTGGGCTCGGGTGACGCCGGGTCTAAGACCACAGCCAGGGATACTCACTGAGGTGTGGGGGGTGACAGGGACACAGCCGTCCCGGGCTCGGGTGACGCCGGGTCTAAGACCACAGCCAGGGATACTCACTGAGGTGTGGGGGGTGACAGGGACACAGCCGTCCTGGGCTCGGGTGACGCCGGGTCTAAGACCACAGCCAGGGATACTCACTGAGGTGTGGGGGGTGACAGGGACACAGCCGTCCTGGGCTCGGGTGACGCCGGGTCTAAGACCACAGCCAGGGATACTCACTGAGGTGTGGGGGGTGACAGGGACACAGCCGTCCCGGGCTCGGGTGACGCCGGGTCTAAGACCACAGCCAGGGATACTCACTGAGGTGTGGGGGGTGACAGGGACACAGCCGTCCTGGGCTCGGGTGACGCCGGGTCTAAGACCACAGCCAGGGATACTCACTGAGGTGTGGGGGGTGACAGGGACACAGCCGTCCCGGGCTCGGGTAACGCCGGGTTTCAGCATTGCAAGTCTCCTCCATCCAGCAACTGTGTTCCGAAAGTGTCGCCGGTCTCTCGGGTGTGTGTTTCCAGAACTGATGTAACTGTCTCAGCGCATAGGCGGCATTCTGATGCTGATTAGTCGCAATAAAATGGCGCGTGGTATTCACATAACTCCAGTAGATATTCCATATTGATTTATTCCTCTTTCCCCAATCAACAGTGTCGCAGATATTTCCATTCGGTATGTTTTGTATCAGTCTACTCCGTTCTGTCACAGATATTACTGTGCTGAGCTCCGGTGATAAACCAGTGTGTTGCTGACCAGTTATCGATGTGACGGTAACTTCCCTCAACCGAATACAGATGGAGATAACTAAAATCGATAAGCAAATCCGTTTCAAATGAGACCACAACCTCATGTTGACATTCATCATTTCCCTGTGTTCAAAGACACAGCTAATACAAAAATACAAGAAATGCTAATAATTTTGTCGCTGAGGTGACATATTCCTCATTCAGTTTGTCAATAACAAAAATACACATGCACCGCTACCCAAGCGTGGCGATGGGACCTTTCAAAGTTATCGCCCTTCTCCTACAGGCTGATTGCTTATTGGTTAGGTGGAAAGGAATCTAGTCGGCCACTCGGGGTAGAGAGTGGGCAGGCACTAAGCACGCTAAAGGCCCAGTCACACTGAGTCGTACGATTTTATGGTCGCACGACCAGGTTCAAATTTGCTGAGTTACGACTGATCACCAGTGATCGTCACTGCAATCGCAAGTAGCGACTGTTAATACGATTGGTGGTACGCTTGGTGGCACGATCGCGGAAAGAATGGAAAAGATTGATAGCAAGCAGTCGTACGACCTCGTCGCAGCGACCACCGACCTGTCGTGCCTTCAGTCGTAGCGACCACAGACCTGTCGTACCTTCAGTCGTAGCGACCACCGACCTGTCGTACAACCAGTCGTTGCAATCAATGACCAGTCGTGCGATAAATCGCGACCTGACGCACGACCGTCCGTTTGATTAGACAGAAGGGCACAAAACTTGAACAGAAACCATACTTTGCAGTTTTATAGTTTAGAAACATGATACAAAATTTTGTTTTGTTGGGTAAAATATTTTTCACTGCGCGTTGTATCCTCCTTTCGGGAAGCTTCAAATTGGTGGTACCACCAATCGAAAGGTCGTACTACCAGTCGGCACAGGTCGTGAATAATCGCACCATTGATCATGAAGTTGTACGACTGATTGCACCACTAGTCGCCAGGTTGTACGACTAGTAGCACGACCATTTTGGTTGGTCAATAACGTGCGACAATGTCCGATTGGTGGTGCCACCTTTCTCGACTGATGGCACGATTGTACAAGACCGACGTGCGACCAGAGATCGTCGGTTGGAAGTTTTGAACATGTCCATCGACCTTTCTGCGACTAGTTTCTTGTTTGCGACCATTCACGACCTGTAAGACCAGTCGTACGTTCGTGTCACGATTTGTCCACGATTACACAAAATTTAGGTCGCAGCAAGGTCGTATCTTGGTCGTATCGTCAGTGTGACTGGGCCTTAAGCAATACATTCAATTCTAAGAGAGAGGTTTTTGTGTGAAATGATACACTGTTACTGGGGTGATATACGCGATATCAGGCCGAGCGTCAGCGAGGCGTGATGATTGTGTATATCGCCGAGGGGTGACAGTGTATTATTTGTCATACACACCGAGTAAAACCTTTTGTTTTTATTACCAAAAACGACCAGAACCTCCCCCAAATAATGTGGAATTGTCTTCATATCACCCTAGAGCGGACGAGTAGTATTAAGGAGCAGTGTACGGTATACATGGGCCGAACAATGAACTCGCCCGTCGCGCTTCACTTCAAGGCTTGTACATGTGAGACTAGTTACATCGCAACCCTGGGTCAATGCCCCAGCGTTGCATCGTTGAATGCGAATTGCCGTTAGCAACCTGATTTTGCTCATTATTACTATAAGGTGTGACGTGTGGATGTAGAATCCCTCTAAAACTTATAGCAAAATATAAGAATAACGATCGAAAGAGATGTAAAACTTTGGTTACGCGTGAATTAGTCAAGAATTCCGCGAATAATCGCCATCGAAGCGGCAGTTAGAATCGAGGAAGCCGCCATCATGATTCTGGCTAATTTTCCACAATACGAATTCTCAACCCGGCGTGCTGTGAAGCGGACGAGATCTATCAAAGCAATGCAGCTGCACGTACTGTAATACTACTAGTACACGTACGAACAGATAACAAGTATGTTTTTCTTTATGATATGTGATCAGTTGCAAACAGAAATTGCCGAGAATAACGATGGAAGATGTAAATTAATTTATGGTGAATGTAAATGAAATAACTGAGTTTGCTGCAGAAATTTATTGCAAAGATAATGCAAAATTCTGTTCGTTTTAGTTGATAATGTTTTTTTTATTGTTTCCTAAAAACGAACATGAATACTACATATTTCCAGGCTTCCATGGCTGCATACACAAACATTGAAGCAGGGATGTGCCAAGTGATTTAGTTGAAAAATGAATCACAACTTCATGTTGTTGTTTTGTTGTTGATAAAGTCACTGTGACTTGTAGCATTACTATAAAACGACTTATTTTGGCGGGCGATTTATTTTTCGGATTTGGCGGTAGGGGAGACTAGCTAGATATAGTATTTTGAAACCGCCAAATAGCGTGGGGCTCACAACCGCCATACTTAATCGCCGCCAAAATTGTTATTTTTACAGTAATTATAATGTAAAAAGATTAAATGTGTGTGTAGTTTTGTGCTTTTTATCCTATTTACATACTGGTGTAGCAAGGCTCAAGCGCCCCGCACCTTGGGCACAGTCACGGCGTGTGTCGTGCTTACATACCTATGCTGGCCAGGGATATCCACCAGAGCTTACACTCACCATCCCAGGGGTGACGTCACAGTCCAAAGAAAGAGTGCAGTGGATCGATGAATGACAACGCGTCGCAAATCGACACACGAGCTTCGAACGTGAAGCAGCCAAAACGGTCTGGTGTATGGAAAGGCCAAACTCCTGTGGCAATTCTGGGCAAATTCGCCAAACTAGTATTACAGTGACATCAAAGATCTTTCAATTGAGAACACAAGCAAGATTTAGCCTTCAAGGTCGTCAATGGTCAAGTTCGAGGTCACCAAAAGATGTGTCAAAATATATATGTATGACTCGTGTAAAAAAAAAAAAAAGACTTACAATCCTCACCTCTAGATGCAAGCGGCCAATTTACACATTTCATGTCGGACATTTAGCACTCAAGGTCATCCGAGGTCAAACTCAAGGTCAACGTTAATTATGCAATATTGTTTCCTATATGCTCGCAATGCAAACATAAGCCTTATTCACACGCGAGTTGTCTGTAGAGGCAAATTTGGGCATTTTGTACCCAAAAATGGCTGTTTTGACTTTTCAAGGTCATCGAAGGTCAAATTAATGGTCACCACACGAATCGCCATAAATGACTTTTCATTCAAAAGTGCCAATATCTAAGCTCTCATCTCCAGACGTTCAATGAGTAGAGTTGTTGGAGTTCCCATTCATGAAAGGAAAAAGTGGCGAAAGTTTTCTACATCCCACATTTTTTTGATAGGGTGAAATTTTGTTTGCTTAGAAATGGCCCAAAATGGGTAGTAATGCAATTTGGGGCAAAAAATGGCCACCATACGAAGACCGGAATTCAAGGGCTATTCTATTCTATTATATACACGTCAAAAAGGTACATAGGAGTAATCTGCTCAGTATATTATCTATCATTCTAATTCCATACTTGTGTAAGTCTTTCTCTGACATCTTATATCAGTAAATGGCTGCTGAAATAGGGCACCCTTCGAAATTTCGCTTCCGATGTAAAACCACGTCGGAAGGCTGCTAACGGTAAAACGGCATTCAGCGATGAAACTGGGTACGGTCAGTCACCCAGTTTCGTTGGAACTGATGTGAAACATACGTCTTCTCCACACGTAAGAGCAATACATAACCTAAACGGCCCAAGTATCATACACTGCGCCTTAATACTACTCGTCCACTAAATGAATGCCATTTAATCCGTCTGTCACCTTAAACGCGCTCTGAGATTCCCATGGGGGAAATACTCTTCGACTGGGGGAAAAACCCGGTTTCGAAATGAAAATACTTTGAACGTGTGTTCTACAGAGCTCAACGTAAATAATTCAGTTAATTAATATAATCTGACGAATATTTTCGTCGAAGGGAGCAATTTTTTCGTCACTATCGCCGATTTACGTGAACATTAGCGTATCGGCTGGATTTGATAATAAATACATAACTACGGTGTGCATTCAGTCAACCGTGTATCACTTTTGTCCATGCTGTCGAGTCATCGCTCACTTCTCACGCTTATTCTTCATGTCAGTGCCAAATTTTCCTTGTTTTGGAGCAGTAAAACTAGCACATTTGTTACGTTCCATTTTCTGACTGCATCTTCACTTCTAACAATCACACGCGTTTATTTTTCGCTGTCCCACAAAGAGCTAATTTATCGCTCGCAAAGTGCGGAAGATTGATCACCGTGGTATTTATCGTTGGCAATGTGTAAAAGTCGGAATGGGTTCCGAGTTCAACACCACCGCCTTCAACATTGATATTTCAGTGCTTATAAATATTCCGACGGTACTCAAATTTATTAGACACTTCTCATATGGCATCTATATTGTCGCATATTTGTACACTATTGACCAAAAACAACTTTACGAATATATTGAATTTTGGGCCAAATAGAAAACGGTGCTGAATTTTATGAACACCTTGCTATTTTTTGATGGGCGTATTCGATCAGGGACTCGATTTTTTATCATGGGGGTACTCGATCAGTGTTCATACGAACTATACGGTATCAATTGCTTTCACAATGGTATATTCGTCCGGCATGGACATCGTAGGCCTATATAATATGCGCACGGAAAAAATTTGAAAAGTTCTAGAATTGATCGCGCTATTGACTTCTGTCATCCGGGGAGATCTGGTGCTTTGCACCAGGTATGATTCTTGTAATCCTCATTGAATAAAGAGGAAGGCGCAGTGTATGATTGTAGGTATAATTATCAATACTTGGGCCACCTAAACTAGGTGACCTCATTGTTACTTGGTATCGACACCATTTTTATGTTCTATGTCTATATAGCTATGATAAAGGAATGAATTTCGTTTGTTGGTACAACTCCTGGTAATGCCATACAAGGCTATAAAAGTTAAATTTGTCGTGCGCCTTCTATATGCAAATGATAGATTGGATACATCTAGACTGATCATTGATTTGGTCATTCCAGTCATACATCAGGTGTTGTTCTTGGCATACACGTATTGTACACTTGTAAAGTCGGTGCATAATTTATTGGCGAGAAACTATCTCGTCATATCTCGGAACATACTGACTTGTATTAAATGAAATTTATATAAAGTGAAAACGGCACCGTGACCATTGTCAAACAATGGCTGTTTTTGTGTCGTGTGCGTTTCTCGTCGGTATATCTAGGAAAATATATATCCTTATGTGGTTTTAACATGGGAATTCTAGCTTGCCATTTTGATGCTGTATGGGATTGAGACAAATCATACTCGTGTTTGGATATATTTCACATCACAGAAATCACAATCACACAATATCCACGGTAATTCTTCAGTCCGAATCTGAACTGCTGGATTCACCCATATATATGACGGCCCGATCAATGTGGATCTCGTCGATGAGTTTGAACAACTTCATATTACGCGCATAGATATTATACATGTATGTATACATATGTTATAGGTTACGGGTATTTTGGCTCATCTGTTAAGGAATATGCATATGCGCTGTACGTTCAAAATATATTATCAGGAACAAAGTTTTGCTTGAATGATCAACAGCGCAATCAAGCACAAACATTTTGTCATTTTCTGAAGTTTGTTCCATAGCTTCTTTGAGACAGTCCCTTAACCAGAACTGAGCGGAGCTCAGAGGATTTTGATTGGACTCAAAGGCCAGAGCAACGTGAGCTTAGCCGGGCACGATACAAAGCTGGTAAAAAATTAGACACCCCAAATCCTCAATTCATATTGATGAAAACTGAATATGTTCGTCTGTTCAGCGAGATAACAATGTACTGTAGTCAAATATATAATTTTTGTCTTCTTCGGCGGCCGAAGTATCATACACTACGCCTTCCTCTATATTCAATAAGGATTAAAAAGGTGACAGACGGATTAAATGACATTCATTTAGTGGACGAGTAGTATAGATGCTTTGCAGATGACGTCATAATCCTGTTTTGAGAATATGATTAGTATTGTATTGCCGTTCACCCAAGGTGTTGCCGTCCAGTCAATTCTTTTGTTAAATGGTGTCGAGTTGAGTAATAGCAAAGCATCTATTAAGGCGCAGTGTATGATACTTGGGCCAAAATATGACCACTATCAGTTTTTGAACAGGATAAGTCATCACATGTACTTTTCAGACCGTTGCACACCACTGGTCAGACCAATGATTTTTCTTTGCATTAATGAGCTGTTGCATTGGCATTCACCACTGTTTTAACGTTCCGCTTTCCCGCTTATTGTTACAATGGTAAAATCTCATTTAAAATCGTATTTATTGAAATAATTGTCTTCTGTGTGAAGAACAAACTTCAAATTCACGTCAGCAACTTTGGTCACAGTCTTGTTCAAACGTTGCCTGAATTTCATGTAATACAAGTCAGTAAGTTGCGAGATTTCATGAGATATGTTCGCGCCAATAAATTATGCGCCGACTTTAGTAGTACTAGTATTAAATACATAGACAATATTACCTGGTTTTTCCAATATGTGACCTGATATGTGCCCGAAAGCGCCTGAGGCCGAGGGAAAATGGCGGGATCATATTGATGAAAACAGGGCGCATGCTAGAAGAAGCAGATGATCTTGTGTGTTTTTTTTATATACCGTGGAAATAATAAAGAAGAAGACAATAGAACACGTTCAACGTAGGGCCTACATGTACGTCATTCTTCACATGTTGGCGATCACGAACCGAGAATTGGTTTATTGAATTTCGCTGCGAATAATACGAAAAATGATGTGTAACATACAAGCAAGTTTATCCAATTGCTTTTCGTAGTAGGCCTACGCACGGCGAAAAAAGTCTGGACTATTTCAAATTTGTAAGCCACATATGTTATTGCATTACAATGACAAGTGCGCATATATAAAGGGAAAGGCATCAAGGGACAATGCACCAACGACCGAGGTATAACCCTATCAAGTAATGTGGGCAAACTATTCGAAAGACTGATATACAATAGGATTGAAAATCAGATCCTGCTCACCGAATCTCAAGGAGGAGGACGAAAAGGCAAATCAACTGCGGACCACATGATAATCATGAACAGCATAACCAAAAACAAACCAAAACAAAAAACCTACATAGCTTTCCTAGACGTCTCAAAAGCCTTTGACAAAGCATGGCTTGGTGCAATCCTATATGTCCTGCATAAAAATGGACTCGGAAACAAAGAATGGAAACTAATAAAAGAGCTCAACAGCAACCTGACAGCATACATACGAACCAAATATGGACCAACACGTAACATCCAAATTAGGGACAGCATTAGACAAGGCGGGGTTCTTTCAGGCCTACAATATGCCAACCTGGTGGATGAAATAGCAAAACAAATTCAAAATGACAACTTAGGCAACATCAACACAAGGTATAATACGATCCCAGGTTGCCTCCTATGGATGGACGATGTAGCCCTAATCCACCACGACGAGACTGAACTTCAAAATATGCTACACACGAAATAGCTCAAAGATACCACATCCAGTTTGGAACAGAATAAAGTAAAATACTCACCATAAATGCAACCAGCGAAAACCCAACCTTTACTCTTGGTGATCAAATACTCCAAAATACAAAAACCTACAAATACCTAGGAATCACCATGAACACAAAGAACAACCTCGAAGACCACATCAACAAAATAAAATCAAAGGTCGAAGCGACCATCCAAACAATATTTACACTTGCAACAAACCCAGAAATCCATGGTATAGAGATGGATACAATCTGGAAACTTTTTGAAACGACCATAAACCCAATACTAACATTTGGAGCGGAATCAAACATCCCGAACAAGCGTGAGATGACTCAGCTACAAAAAAATCCATGAAAATATAATCAGAAGAATAATACAAACACCAAAGTCCACACCACGAGAAATCCTACTGATAGAAACAGGACAAATCGACATTCAAACGCTCCACTACTACAAAACCCTTAACCAACAGAAAACGAATGTAGACACCCCCCCCCCCCCCCAACCTATAAATTAGCAAACAACGCTGACAACCACTGGACCAAACATGTCCTGAATGTCATGACAGAGACAAAAATAGACAAAGAACGTCTACTCAATATGACCAAAACCCAGGCAAAAACTTACGTAAAACACCAAACCGAAGCAGCATTCAAACAACGGATACTGACCACGGCCTACCAAAAATCCAAAGCCTATGACTTAATAACAAGGAAACATAACATAACAGCAGGCAAAAAGCCCCTGTATATGCTAAAATTCCCCCGCAAAGTTTGCACCAATATATTTCTTGTAAGATCAAGGATGCTACCAGTAAAGAAAAACTTCAAACAAATGTACCAAAACCTTGAGTGCAGATGGTGCCAAACTAAAGAGGAAACCCAAGAACACATACTAACTAAATGCAAAGAATTCAAGCACATCACAAGGGAACTCCCATATAAAACATATTTCCCAGACGATATGCTATACCTAACCAGAACAAAAAACGTACTGGAAAAAACCTTACAAAAATTAAACTCACGTGACGCTCCTCCAAATGTTGGAAGTTGAGCGACCTGGCCGAACCAGGGAATCACAAAAAAAAAAGACAGCAGCGTCCCGCAACAATCAATGGCTTGCTTGCTAAATTTTCTTTGTATGTATGACATGAATTCTGTTGAGTTTAACACCTGAGAAATGTCAGATCACTAATCCGCCTGAGTGCCGTCTTGGGCCCAAGTACCATACACTGCTTCTTAATACTAATCGTCCACTGAAAACATACCATTTATTCCTCTCGCACCTTTTTAATCCTTATTGAATATAGAGGAAGGCGCCGAGTCGTGGTCACTGTAACGCATAGAACGTGATCCACTCATGTGCACCGACCGCTGCAGCGAGTGCGATATTATGTATGCCTCGTGCTTCTACGGACAAATTTGCTACATCTGCAAAATGAATATACTACGTATTCATGGATATCTTCACAAAAGTAAATCTCGGCTGGTGATCTATATCATGCCGACCAACTCTCCAGAAAGTTCCACGACGAAGCACGTAAATGAATGGAAGATCCATCTCGTTATCTATCAGCGATGTTCAACTCTCTGTATTCACTGCGTATTCCAACAAATTATAGAATTGTTGCTACAGTCTTCCTTTACCAGCGGTGCAGCAGCTATGTTCAAAGTTTGGAACAAATTGGTATTTCTATGGCGAAGTTATCAATACAAACATGAAGTAGTAGAAAATTGAAGATATTCCCAAATGTCAGGCGATGCCCACCCTTAAGATATAATCCGCTAATAGCCTGCTACTAGGGACATCCGGAGTTCCACGTTTAAACGCACGTTTATTTATTCGTGCCTCCGTACGACTAAATCCACGTTTATGAAAGGGAGCCTTATTATTTCATTGCCTAGGTAAATACTGGGTACTCGCCGTGTATACTATGGCGAAACCAAACAAGACAAACTACTTAACTTTGTATTTTCATCGAAAAAAAAACCCCAAAAGTATCTGAAATTAGGTGAGGAGGCCTAAAAAGATTACGGAAGAAATATACCATGTATACCATGTTTTCCAATCAAAATTGACTTCCCATTTGGATGTGCCAGTATTTAAGCTTTATCGTGAAGTATACCAAGATATTGGTATCCATTACAGCTGAAACTAAGAAGGAAAAAGTTTCAACAATTTATTGATCCCCAAAATTGTTTTATTTGACTTGAAATGGCCCAAAAGAGATACCAGTAGTGATTTCATTTCTGACTAAAATATATTTCTATCAATTAGTTAGAAAATCAGAATGGACGCCATGTGCAGACCAGCTATTGAATAGCAACAAACTGTATACACTTCGCAAGAGTACATAATGAGAGTCGTATGCATAAAGTAGGGAAAAGTTATTTGACAGATTTTGAAGAAATGGCCTCCAAGTTCTAGAATTTGGCATTTCTCAACGAAAATGACCACCAATTTTGAGAACAAATTTAGGAATCAAAGTCTAAAAAAACTGTTAATTTATTTCTTTCTCAAATTTTTAGAAAGATTCGTCCATAAACTCTAAAGATAAAAATGTGGATGAGGCTCAATGAATGGAGGGACGGTCAGACGGGTGACGGATGCAATGCTAATAGGTTATCAGACCATATAGGGCGTGTAGCTTAAGAGGCAGCAAAAACAACAAATTGATGAGATGGAAGAAAACTAAAAATTGACAAAATGTCTGAGTCTATGTCACCGTCCTTCTTATATACATAATCTGACAATGATGAGTGATATGTACGTTAAACATAATTGAATAAATATGAGTATCGTCAGATTGATCAGATTTTGGGACAAAACGAGCAAAATCACGATATTTATTTCACGATGAGCATTAGGAAAGCAATTGTCAATAATATGGTGACATTGAAAAGGAAAGTGCAGCTTGGATTACATAAATCTTAAAACTTGGGTTGCCCGGTTAGCTCAGTTCGTATGTGGGCTGACTTCTCACCAATGCAGTCGGTTTGGGCATGGGTTCAATCCCCGGCCTCTTCAGTATGTGAGGTGGTATGTGGTCGCCAAACCGGGCAAGTGGGTTTTCACCAGGTTCTCTGGTTTTCTCCCATGATAATGACCCCACTTACGCCAAGATCCGAGCCAACAAGAGATGTTAATTTAAGCACATGCTTGTTCGTCAGTTGTTGTAAAATAAATAAATTTTAAATAGGTTAAATCTTCACAAAGTATACATGCAATGATTAGTTGTACACAACTGTAGAAATACACATCTTTGGCATATACATTCATGGATATAGATATTCTGATGTATATTTTGCACACCACATGTAATGAATGCTGTTGAGGACACCTCACTATGTGAATGTGAAAATGAATGCCCCCCTAAACGTAAATTTAGTCGTACGTAGGCACGAATAAATATACGTGGGTTTAAACGTGAACCTCCGGATGTCCCTATTAGCGGGCTATATCTTGATTAGTGCTCGGGATGTATACAAAAAAATCACTATTATGACCGATTTACTGGCATACCAACTTTTTGTTGTGTATTGTGGCGGATTTTCTCAAGTTCTTCTGGAACCGCGAGTCTCTTAAGCACTGTATATAAAGGTCGTCACACCAAAATGACCGTCGATATACGTTTTTAATATTGAGTATGCATAGCATAATAAATACGCACATATAACATTAAGTATGCATATTTAACATCAAGTATGTGTATTTAATATTGAGACATTAATTACGCGTATTTAACATAAAGTACGTATAATTGATCTTTCTGGGGGAAAAAAAACCCAAATAAATGAAAACTAAAGAATAAAACTATGGCATACACCGTAGGTACGTATATGATAAAATAATATAGTTGGAAAATATCGCATGCAGTGTTATCAATAAAATGTTGATAAATATCTAAAATGTGTTCACATGACATTGTTTTGCTTTTCAGACGCGTTTATCTGTCGATCGTTCCTCGCCTCGCTGGACATGTTTATGACAGAAACAAGTTTTCTCGTGAGTTTTTAACTGTAATTTGTAGCTACCGAACTGAAAATACATCTGCAAATATATTCACACTTTGGTGTGAAACTTACAACTCACAACTGGAAAGCATTGTACTAGTCTATGTATGATAAATGTTTAGTGTTCGACGTGTACAAAGCCGCCCGCGTCAACTCAAGGTGTGGGATCGAATGTAGCCCTGAAAACAAGGCAAAAGCAGGGTGTATTTTAAGATTTAGTTGTGAACGAAAAAAAAAATCTTAAAATACACCCTGCTTTTGCCTTGTTTTCAGGGCTAGATCGAAATGACGCAAGGGTGAATGGAAAATGTACGATGGGCGCGTCTTTGAACGGTAGACATAAACCATGTGGTTACTGTTGGAAGTGAATCAAATGTATTTTACTTTTTTTTTACCTGGCATGTTGCCCATGCCATTTTCGATTTTCATAAATCAAGAAAGGGCGGTATAATCGAAGGACTCAGACCATATGTAAAAGATATGCAAACATTATGGGTTGACCCCGGTCTTTTTCAAATTGCATTTCATGACAAACTGAATGGCCATGTACCCATCAATCTTACATGTAAACTCAGTTTTGGCCTTTTCCAATCTTACTTGTTTTCGTACCTTGCACCCCAGTTATTTCTTACGTCTTTTTCTTTCAACGTTTTATATACAGTGTATTTGTAGACGATTGACACGGGAACAAGTGATGACATTGTATGTAGAGTAGTTACTGAAGTAAAAGTTTGATTGTGCTTGGAGCCTGGCATGCATGGCTACATCGCGGTTACAAAACAAATACCGGGTATTTCTAACCAATCTTTTTTCGGTGCAAAAAAAAAAAAAGCCGTGCCCATGACCTAATTCGTACAACTTCGCGTAAAAACCATTTGTACACATGTCGCCTCCATTGTATCCATCTGTGTATGACGAGGCGAATATATATGGTGTACGACGGCGGCCATTTTTCGATCTCGTGTTTTCGCCTTAAAAAGTAGGGCGAGAACGCGAAAACACGTAGCGAGAACGCGAAAGTACGAAGCGAAAAGACGAAACTACGAAGCGAAAACCCGAAAACACGAAGCGAAAACTCGAAACTGAATCTCGTCTTTCCGCTCCGCGTTTTCGTCTTTTCGCTTCGTGGTTTCGTGTTTTCGCTTCGTGAGGGGTGTTGCAGGGGTACTGATAGACTAATTAAAATTAGATTAGAGTCTGTTTATATTATACATGACTATAAAGTCATGTATAATATAAACAGACTCTAATCTAATCTAATCTAATCTAAAGGGCGTCAAACATATTTAGTGGCCTGACTTCAATGATTAGCGGCCCGTGTCGGCCGCTTATCATGGATGGAGGGACACTAAAATGTAATGTATAATACCCTATAAAATCATGCATAATATAAATAATATCAATCAGTTCAGTCTCTCTCGAAAACACAAAACAAATATTGCTATTATGAATAGTTGCATTTCATTCAATAAAGACATTTCAAACATTTGTTCATTATCAGTCAGCCATGTCTGGTGGATAATCATTGCCGACTCGTCAGATATACAGCATTTCGTGCACACGACGGGTCATACTTCTTGGGGTTTCATTTTACATCAAAATCAGTGTATGTAATGGATTTGATCTCACTGGGGAGCGCGTCCGGACAGGTTACCTTTAGTTTGCCTTTAGTTTGCTACCTTAGATATAGATATCATATAGGTTACATGTAAAATGCTTGTAATTTAATTAAGCCAATACTGGGCGAAGTTCCGCTTAACTTCCATGAGTCATAATGACCTAAGGTATACAGAAAAGATCAAATTTGCTGTGAACGTTATGAGAAAATATTCACTGAAAAACATAATAGAATGTATGGATATTGATGATCCGCAATTTACCATCATGGCAACAATTTACCGTGCGATTAGCGACATTTTTTATTGAGTGGTATAGGCCTATATGTACATTCATATGTTCATGAGTTATACGTCTCATAAAATAATAGTTTTACCCCCATCAGACGAGCCCTTGATTCAACAATACCGAAATTATTTACATGTATGTGACCCTGAAGATTGCTTGTCGGGCAACATTCTTATAATTTGAATGGACTGATACTATGTTTTATTTTATCTCATATATCTGCCGTTTTTTCAACAAATATTTTGATAAAAATTGACAAATATATTATGTATATAATCAGAGTGGTGGACCGAATGTGAAATTGACAATAGCTTTAATATCTTAGTATTTATGTGCAGTAAAATGTCATATTACAAATGTAACTCACGTAGCCTACATACAGCTTTACAAGATGAAATTTCTAACCTATGAGTAATGTTCATATCCGTGATAAATAACCTACCATTCTATTTTGAGATTCCCAACCATATTCACGACAAAATGATATGCAAATGTGTATGTCTATTGTAATCTATGGAAAGTTTCTTGTGCCGCAGGTCAGTGAAACGCTAAGTACAGGTTTAGCGGGTTATTTGTATCACTGTGGTGATACTGGATGCACTAACGATCGTTAGTGCATCTAACGATCAGTTGGGTTTTCAACCGTATTCTATCGAATGACAGGTCCATTTGTGATAAATGGACACTCTGAAGGTAGCTTAGTGTTTTGGTCAAAGACATGCGTAGTTCTTTCAAGCAGATCACGCTTCTTTGTTTAGATATGTTGAGGAAAAGAGTTAGCGATAAGATTCACCGACGACAAAAGTGAGATTCCCTAACGATATAGGCCTAATACATGTATAGGCCTATTGTATTTTTCAAAATGGTGACCATTTTTGATGAAAAACGACCAATTTTGGACTTTGACGGTCGTTTTCTCAAAATCTGTTCAGTAACTTCTTTTCTTATTGATGCAAAACACTTCTCATATGTACCCCTGTGACATGTATACGTTTCGTTGCCCTTGAATCGTTCGAAGTGGGCCATTTTGGGCCCAAACTCGGCCCAAATGGGACTTTTCCATGTTAAATTCTCCTATGCTTTATAATGGGACACATTATTGCTAATATCTCACCAAATATTGAGATTAGAGACTAGGAATCAATTGTGGACATATAGGAAATGATATATGTTGAATATTCTTGTGACCTTGAATTTGACCTTTGACCTCATTTTCAAGGCCACAGGACAAAATGGCTAATATCTTACTTATTATCGACTTCACAGCTTAGGAATCAATTGTGAGCATATAAGAAATGATATATTCTGAATATTGTCATGACCTTGAATTTGACCTTTGACCTAATTTCAAGGTCACAGGATAAAACGACTAATATCTCGCCTATTATCGACTTTACAGCTTAGGAGTCAATAATGAACATATAGGAAATGATATACAGATTAATTTAATGACCTTGAATTTGACCTTTGACCTAAATTTCAAGGTCAGTCAACTTATTTTCAAGGTCATAACACAAAATGGCTTATATCTCGATTATTATCCACTTTACAGCTTAGGAGTCCATAGTGAACATATAGGAAATAATGTATGCTGAATATTTTGGTGATCTAGAATTTGATCTTTGATCCCATTTTCGAGATCAGAGAACAAAATGGCTAATATCTCGCTTATTATCGACTTCACAGCTTAGGAATCAATTGTGAGCATATAAGAAATGATATATTCTGAATATTGTCATAACCTTGAATTTGACCTTTGACCTAATTTTCAAGGTCACAGGACAAAACGGCTAATATCACGTTTAATATCGACTTTACAGCTTAGAAGTCAATTATGAACATATAGGAAATGATATACAGATTAATTTAATGACCTTGAATTTGACCTTTGACCTAAATTTCAAGGTCAGTCAACTTATTTTCAAGGTCATAACACAAAATGGCTTATATCTCGATTATTATCCACTTTACAGCTTAGGAGTCCATAGTGAACATATAGGAAATAATGTATGCTGAATATTTTGGTGATCTAGAATTTGATCTTTGATCCCATTTTCGAGATCAGTGAACACAATGGCTAATATCTCGCTAATTATCGACTTCACAGCTTAGCAATCAATTGTGAATATAGAGGAAATGATATATACTTAATATTCTCATGACCTTGAACTTGAACTTTGACCTCACTTTCAAGGTCACATCGCAGAATAGCTAATATCCCACTCATTATCGACTTTACAGCTTAGGAATCAATTGTGGACATACTAGAAGTGATAAATTTGTTGAATATTTTCATGGCCTTGAATTGATTAATGACTTTATTTTCAAGGTCACTGGACAAAAGGCTAATATCTAAAATATATATTGTCCGGTAACCTCTCTTAACCCTTGGGCTAATTTTTTTAATCTGGCGTCATGTGACGTCATTATGGAAAATGAGTTATTGGTTCAACATGACAATTGTTCAGAATTCAATCATCTATTTTAGCTGCCGTGTCGGTATATGATCAAATCTCTCGCTAATGTATATCTGATATGAAGTATGGGTATTAGTAACACACGTTCATTGTCGATTATCAACACACGTAATCGCCTTTTTTATGACAAGTTTGGGGTTTGAAAATAATATTAGGAATTAGTACATAGTGATATAATGGAGTTCGTTACTTTCATGTTGTGTGAGTGAGGTATATCCTAGCACACCCCTCCTGTGGCACACCCCGCCCAACCTCTATCAGGTCACCTTTCAGTAATCAGTCGACGTTCTATTGACATAGTAGGGCATGCTTTCCCAGTGGTGTCATCCCCTTAGTCCGTCCAAGGTCATTCAGTATGACGAGTGTGAAGCCTCCAAGAATTGCTGCTCATATCACTTAATCTTGTTGCTCAGTTGACGTCAAACAATGATCTTAAGGTGACAATCGTTAACCAAAAACCAATAAACGATTAATTCCTGCTAACTTTGCCCCCTCACCTCCACCCCCCCCCCCCCCGCCCCGTCAGATATTTATTAAAGCTATATGCCCACGTATGTTAAATGCAATTACAGTCACACGTATAGTCTATCAAACCTGACATATTCGCCCATTCCAAAAGGGTGTCCCAGTGTTTTTTAGTCAGCTCACTCGAGACAAAATAAAGTTGAACACTCATGATAAAGTAAGTCCATAACGACCTAAAGGCCGTAATCAAAGTTTAGTTCACGACATTCGGATTTTTACAATCGAGAAAGTGAAAAAAAAAAATTTTTGAATCTTTTCGAAATATATTTTTTCACTTCACTTCACAAGCTGATGGCTTATTGTGAAATCATCGATGAAAACAAAACATTCTTGCCGGAAATGTGGGCAAAAAGCAATTGATATTACCGCTACTTCCTCACAGTCACGGTGAGAATGGGTACTCCATGGGCTACCCGCAGCTGTTCTACTGTCATTAATTACCATTTGCGTATGAAACATATATCCACAGAGACTTCTCGAAATATAAAAGACATTGTTACAAGGATGACAGAAGAATGACGTATGAGTAACAAGAGCCGCTTTCTCGTGCTAGATGTCAGGTATTAACTAGCAGTCAACGACATACCTAGCAATGGCGTATCTCTAACAATCTCCACGAGAGCATCTCAACCAGACTCAGCAACTAGGCTTTCTCCGCAACAAAGTGAGTTGTATTGTGGTGAACAGTGCATGCCTAGAGGTAAATTATACAAAGTGACTCGAGAGAGAAATATAACGAGATAATCAGCATTGTGATTACGCACAATTTGGTGCTCGTCAAACGAGTGATTCGCAGAAGCATTTTCCATGACTAATTCGTCAAAAGTGCTTCCTGATTGTGACAATTCGTTAGAAGGTTTTCATCCTAAGTTTGATTGAAACCTTCCCTCAATCAGAAGTTTTCGGAGAATACATCGCTTTCGTCTTCTGGAACTAACTTTTCGGTAAGTATATAAATGGCAGTGTTTGAGACTTAGTTCAGTGTACACGTGTATTCGAATAATGTTTGGTACGCATTTTAGTACTATTCTGTGCCTGCGAATTAAGAAAAATTACTTGAAAGCTCTAAGCTGCCGTAGAGCATGGAGATTTCCGATATTTCACTAGATTATTTGTTATTCGGCGAGTGACGGATAACGGCTACATTTACAGTTGAGCGATATGTTATAAGCAACGTAACATCTGGTGTTAAATTCCAGATTCGTCCACCAAAACAGAACAAATGAAACTGTACGTGCTGATCGCCTTTGTTGTCGTCGCTGCTGTACTGACGGAGGGCAAACCCCGTCATAAGCCTCCAAAGCATGGAGTGAATGTCCACCAACAACTGTCCAAAGGCAGCCCAGCGGAACAAGATGAAACAGGACATCCACTGGACACCGGGAACTCAGCAAAAGCAGCAGAGCAAAGTCAAGACAAACAAAAACAGAGAGCCGGTCAGTGTCTCTATCAATATACATGTGAATAAATATATACCTCTTTCACAGAATTCCAGATTTTAGATACTGGTATGTTGTACACCAACATGTGTAAATCAATAGGTTAATTGGTACTTATTTGACAGAGCTGCCATGGAAGATCTGTTACTACACCAACTGGTCGCAGTATAGACCGGTACCCGGTCAGTTCTGGCCAGAAGACATCGACCCCTTCCTCTGCACACATATATACTACGCATTCTCCGACATGGAGGACAACCTCCTTCTTCCCTTCGAAGTTAACGACTACGATTTGTACGTGTAGTTGCCGTCAGCTGTTGTTATGACTGTCTTTGTAATTTCCTTTCCGTGGCATTTTGGTGTATACATTGTATATGAGCAGTTGTCGATGCTAATGTTGCAGGTACCAACGATTCAACAACTTGAAGCTTGTCAATCCGAGCCTGAAGACGGTGCTTGCGGTGGGCGGCTGGACACATGGAACCTCGGCCATGACGCTCATGTTGTCCAGCAAGACCAACAGGACCATCTTTATCGACAATGCCATAGAAACCCTTACAACCTACGGGTTTGACGGCATTGATCTGGACTTTGAATACCCTGGCAGTCGAGGAAGTCCGGCCTACGACAAGTTTTTGTTCACCTGTTTGGTTCGGGTGAGCACTTCCACGCAGTCAGCTTACGTGGAGTTAACTCGTCTACTTCATTTTTTATTCATTCATTCATCTATTCATTCATCTATTCATTCATATTTATTTATACCCCGACAGGAAATGCGTAATGCCATTGACTTATACAACGGTTTGAACAACGCAGAGCTTCTACTTACGGCAGGAGTAGCCGCAGGCGCTCAAAGAATTCAAACCGGTTACGAAATAGGAGAAATTTCGAAGTAAGTAACGACCGAAAATCCCTCTCTTCTTGTTTAAAGTAGTCCGCTCCAAACAGTGAAGGGAGGGGTTTGAAGAGTTTTTCAAAATAAATGACTGTTTTAACTAAATCTAGAGCTTCAAAATGACATATTTTATAGAGTAACTGATCAGCATCCTAAAACTGAAAAGAGAATAGGGGGTCACAGTATCCGTTTTCTTGGAAAACAAGATGCAAGATGTGAATATGGGCAAAAAAATGTGTTAAAATACCATAAATTAAGTCATTTTAGTAAATGTTTGTGATTTTTTATCGAATATGTCGAAGAAACCAGCACGGTGACCCCTTATTTTTTTTTCAGTATTAGGCTGCTGATCAGTTACTCCATAAAATATGTTATTTTGAAGAGATAATATTCAAGATATAATTTTTAAATTTTGACTTTTCATTACCTCCCTGTTTGTAGCGGACTACGTTAATGTGAAAGTGAAACGTTATTGTT
Organism: Terebella lapidaria; assembly: GCA_949152475.1. Lineage (NCBI taxonomy): Eukaryota > Metazoa > Annelida > Polychaeta > Terebellida > Terebellidae > Terebella > Terebella lapidaria. The sequence goes on from OX424555.1 coordinate 80,910,118, forward strand.
GATTGGTCAGAATCAGGACAGAAACTTCCTGAGTTACACGTTTTATTGTCTTCCGTAGAAATCTCAGAAAAGTTTGCTTCTGAAGCATATTCTCTCTCTCTCCCAATCTCTGCCTCTCTCTCGCAGGCATTTAGATAAAGTTAATCTGATGTCATACGACTTTTTCGTGGGTATCCAGAACCGAACGAACCCACACTCGCCTCTTTACCCTCGATCAGAGATGTTACTGCCTGAGGACAAGTTTTACAATGTGGTAAGTGAGTAATCCTCATGCCTCTACTTTGTCGAAGATCGACTAAGGCAAACTACGTTCTATTACACGGATATTTTCCCCTTTTTTGCAATACGGCACGATATAATAAGGTGGTATAATGCAAAGAGATTTTCGGGTATATGTCGGATACCTGTGTATAAAAAGTCGTGTCTCTTGCAGGATATGGCGGCTCGATATTGGGTGGACGGGGGCTGTCCTAGACACAAACTCGTCATAGGACTTGCGGACTACGGTCGGGGTTTCACCCTCAGAAACCCCTTCAATAACGGGCTTGAGGCGCCATCCATCGCAGAAAACCGCCCCTTCAACTTCACCTTGACTCCGGGTATCATCTCGCACTATGAGGTCAGACACACAACTGTGAATTATGGACTAAGTTCATTTTGCTGAGTTTGTGCATATGAGGAGAACTAACATTTCACAGTATATTACACGTCGTACCGTTCATCTACTTCGATATGGTTGATACATTTTTTAAACTGAAAATGAATAGTTCGGGATAGACTGATGAGTAAGCCATGCATAACCCTCCCAAATATGACGTGTAACCGCGCGGTTTCAGCTGTGTTCGCTGTTTCTGCCCACTGCCGAGATTCACTATGATGCTGAGGGTCGTGTCCCGTACGCTGTCTCCGGAGACCAATGGATTGGATACGAGAATTACCTAACTATTAGAGAAAAGGTTAGTGAATAAAACACTATAAGCGCAATATACCCACTGATAACTTTGCATCAACAATAACAATATGTAGTAATTTTAGCGACTGTTACTCCCGTCCCTCCCGCGCACTACACATTTCCACAACAAACATTCATTCTACATGACTTACATACAGGACAAGTACACACTATACGATCACAAGCATAAACTCCATGTAGTCATGGTTACATACACAGGTCAAACCACGCACCTGCGGCCCCGCTAGCTCGGTACACTCGGCCCCATTTACTCGACCTTGACCTTCACATGCACTGACTTCTAAACATAGAACTTGACACACATACTCCATACATCACGTGCACACATACAGGCATTCCAAGTATTGACACGAGCCGGGGAAACCCACTTTCCCGGTGACATCAGCGCATTGCACCACACATTCAACCTATCACAACACCGCTTACACTTGGCGGGAAATTACACAGCCACATGGTCCCTCGGCCCCGCTTTACTGCGCAGAAGTGTAGTGTAAATCCCAGTGGCAGGACGTATATACAAGAAGCTCCTGTGAGACTGTCGATATTAATATATATAATCTATCGGATATATGTGCAAGTTGTATAAAGGACTATACTAGGGATATAGAAACATAGACTGGGATATCACCCGACGTAGGTGAGAGTGCGACCCTGATTGTGCGTGATTGATCATCAGTCTTTATCACCACAATAAACAGTTAAATTGAAACTGCCGGCTTATTGTATCACACGACGACCCAGTTAAACCGGCTTGATATCGGCCGTGAACGATATTCGTCACATTGGCGCCGTTCGACCAGGATCTGAGCTAGTCTCGGATTATCGACCCAGACCTGACCGGCATTGATGGCATTGGCCCCGGGAGCCTCCCGCGGTGAGCCACTCGACCCTACGGATGATGAAGTGACGATCAATCCGAATCCGGCCTTCCGACCTTCCGGCCCTCGCTCAGTTGCCATGAGCGATACAGTTCCACTGTCGCAGGAGCAACAACCGTCCGGCCTTTTCGACTCCATTGGCGACCATTCGTCCCTGAGATCGTTTTCGCCGCCTACCGACCTGGTGCAGGAGTTCCTAGACGAAGACCCGCTCGACCCGTCACATACAGTAAGTGACATTCTGCGTGCGCACGCTAGAGCGTACTCGGCCACGCCGGCTAGAGCGACCCAGAAAAGTGACTTTGCCGACAGAAACTATACGCGCTCACGTCAAAGAGCGAGCGTAGATTGTGATATCGACCCAGAACAATTAGCAGTGGACGTTCGGCCGGTAACCATAGACACGTCAATGGTTACGCACCCACCAAGTAACTCTCGGATACGACAGTGGGTTTGTCAGTCTGACAATGTTCCGGAATCGACCCCGCCGAACGCTTATTCGGCCAATCGACCCCTGGCGCCGTCCATGACGCCGAGACAACACGGCCCCGCGCCAGAAATGTACTCACGCATACCGACCGAGCCTACGGTGGTAGAGTACACACGACCCAGCCAGACGGGAGCGACATCCGAAGACATCCTGATGACGACCGCTACCCGGATCGCGACGCCGCTACGACAACAACGACCCAGCGACACAATGGCGGAACCTCGCGCCACCATGCGACAAGCGCGACCCCGACAAGCACCCTCGACATCAAGTCGCCGACTCTGCGACCCCGACACGCCGACTTCCGACACACGCGCTCCCGCGCCGACCACGCACCGACCATCGCCGACTACCGGAGAACAACCGCGCTTCGATCCGTCGCAAGATCAAGTTGTGTCTGCTCCGGCAGAAAGTGTTGTGCAAATGATCGGACCTCCGATCTCACAATCAGTCGGAAACACCAACGGATATGGTGTACCGCCAGTCGGATACCCTGGCGCAACAAGCGGTGTTCCAAATGGAGTAGCTGTCGGATACTATTCACCGCATGTCGGCTACGCGAACCCACCGCCTGGATATGGTGGCGTTCCCAGCGTGATCGCTGACACCGGCTATCATGGTACACAACCCGGATTAGTGTACCATGGTGTATGCCCGGATGGATCGGTATACCGATATCCACCACCGGCTGTATTCCCACCCTCAGTCGGGATACCATGGGTGACGCCTCCATACAGTCAACCGGCCCCCGCTGCACAAGCACCACACGACCCCAGCCACACGACGGCACCACCCGCCGCATCGCTCGCCGTCTCCGCGACGACAGCACCGACCGCCCCCGCTAACGCGACCCCGATCGGCCCAGATACGACGGCTCCGGCGACTTCGGCTGTTCCGACCCCGACGGCCACTACAGCGACTACACCAGTTGCGGTGAGTGTTGACACGCCCACGCCACAGAGACTCACGTCTGAGCCCCAAACGTTGGCTACGGCTAAAATGGCTCAATGGCGTGCGACCTTTAAGGAGGGCAATCTCACTCAATACGTTCGGAGTTTCGAACAATTCGCTGCGGCCTTTACTTACTCCGACCTCAACAAGACGACGACCTTCCGGAGCACGCTACGCGGCCGCGCTGAAGCGCTAGCTCTCAATATCCCGGTCGCAACTCCCTGGGGAGAGTTCCGTCGCCAACTCCTAGAGGGCTGGGAACCCGAGCCCCGTCGACAGTCCAAACGGGACGATTTCCCGTTCCTCAAGCGGGAACGAAAAGAGGACGCGGAACACTACATGGAGCGACTCCAGGCCCTGGCGGAGCAAGTGTTCGACGACGTTACGCCAACGTCGCGGCAACGAACTGTAATTGCGCAATTCGTGAACGGCCAACCCGACCCCATTGCCGATAAACTGTGTGCCCTCACTTTTAACAGTTACAGTGAGGCACTTACGGCCGTTCTCAAGGTAGAGAGTCGTCAACAGAGGACAGCCAGAGATCGACATCGAGGCACACGACGTGCTGACATTTCCGCAAGCGGATACGCGGAAGACGACCCTGTCAATGAGGAACTGTCCTGTGCCATGGGACAAGTCACTCAGGGGGAAACACTAACCCCAGAGCAAATTGCGGCCTACTACGACCCCGCGGACAGTGACACTACCGGCCTACAAGGTTGCGACGAACACTCAGTGCCAACCAGCTCACGCGAGTGGGTGGCCGAAGCCTTCCAGTGCGTCCTTAGTGACGAGAATGGACTGTGCGAGGAAACGGCTATCTTCTCTGTCCTACGAACAACGGCCCCGATGAAAGGTGATCGACCCCCGCAACCCGGACGACCCATGGTGTGCTTCTTTTGCAAGAAGCCCGGCCATCGCTGGATGCGATGCTTTCGGCTTAAGGATGTGCTAGTACGTAACGGCATGAAACCGCTAGCATTTCGGCCCAATGGTCCCGGTACTGACAGAAGGACAGCTCAAGTGTTGTCAGTACCTAACCAAACCGGTAACCAAACTAAACCGGCCCCACCAACACCTCCGACCCCGTCGTCAAACCAGTAGGGGAAGGTGCTGAGGAGCAAGGACCTTCCAGACAACAGGACAACGTTCCCCGCTCCACATCTGCGGTTGTCACGACTACTGTACCGGTAACGACACCAATAACGACCCCGCAGCCGGCCCAGCCCACACCTCAGCTCCTTGAAGGGGTGTGTACAAAATGTCAAGCTCCGACCCCGAAATCGGCCTCTTTTCATGAAGGGGTGTCCGCACCGCGGCCACAGCGACCACCACGTGGAGACCGTCGTCCTGAAGGGGTGTCACCCCCGACCGCCAACGGCACCGGAACGGACAGCATGTCCGAGATCGAGTGGATCTCCGACGACGGAGGATTCTACGCTTTTCCGAGTGGACCGGAATCCAAACTGCCGCCTCTGCACACACTCTTCCGGCCACCGCTAGACGACCCCGAAATTCCGGCTGTCATCAACAACTCCAGCGCCACCAATCACAAATGCTGGAAGTTGCCGGTACACGTCGGAAACAAGACGATAAAGGCTGTACTCGACTCCGGAGCGCAGATCTCCCTGCTCCGACGCGATCAGCTACGTCACGTCCCCGCTGACCAGCGACATTTGCGGTCTACTTCGGCTATTATTCGTGACGTCACCGGACAGTCAAGCCCGATCGATGGACTGATCGACCTCTCAATACAGGTCGGAACTAACCATATGGTCGTAACCTTTTGTGTGGCTGACATACATGACGACATGATTCTCGGCATGAACTTTTTTCGGCAAGCTCACGCTGTAGTGAATTACGGTGAAGGGACGATACAGGTACACAAAGAAATCCTGTTCGCACATAAAGACATTGAGGCCAATGTTGTCAGAATGGCCGTGCGACGAGCTGTCACCGTCCCCGCACGCAGCGAAGCAATAGTGGAGCTGGTCCCGACTTCCCGAGTTCGAGTTCGACAACACCCGAGGATAGTCCAGCCACTTACGACCTTTCCCGAGGAAACCGACCTCATCATGGGGAGAACACTTACGACCCTGAATCGGCAGTGCGTAAAGGTGTCGGTAGTCAATCCAGCAGATACCGGCATTACGCTCACCCGTTCCGACCCTGTCGCCATAGCAAGCCCTGTCGAAAGTGTCGTCGGAGCCCTGCCACGACCCGGAGAGGAGCCCGACCTGGCCACGGTAGACGCCAGTCACTACCGCGACCTACCGCCACATCTACAAGAAATGGTGGATCGCGCCGGACTAGCGCCGGAACAGCATCGGCGTTGCGCCAACCTGGTTCACCAATACCAGGACACATTTATGCACCCAGACGGCCAACTGGGACGGACCCAAGTCGTCCAGCATAGAATCGACACCGGCAACTCGGCCCCAATTCGACAACGACAGCGACGCGTCCCTCAGGCACAGCAAAGCATCATCGACGAGGAGATCGACAAGATGCTCCGCTTGGGGTGTATTGAGCCGTCCGATTCGCCCTGGAGCGCACAGGTAGTGCTCGTGCGGAAGAAGAACGGACAAGTACGCTTCTGTGTCGACTATCGGCTCCTGAATGACGTCACCCGCAAGGATTCGTATCCCTTGCCCAACATTCAGGATACTCATGACGCCCTGGCAGGCGCCAACTACTTCTCGGCCCTAGACCTGGCCTCTGGCTACTGGCAGGTTGAAGTCGACCCCAGCGACAGACCGAAGACTGCCTTCGCCACAAGGAAGGGACTCTATCAGTTTAAGGTCATGCCATTCGGCCTTAGCAACGCCCCGGCAACCTTCGAACGGCTTATGGAGACCATACTCCGTGGTTACTTGTGGACCCGGTGTATGTGCTATCTCGACGACGTGATAGCTTACGGCAGAACATTCGATCAGGCACTCGCAAACCTGGAAGCGGTCCTGGATCGAATCAGATCGGCAGGCCTGAAACTTCAGCCCAAGAAGTGTGAGTTATTCCAACGGGAAATCTTGTACTTGGGGTTCATAGTGAGCGGCCAAGGAATCCGAGTCGACCCCAACAAAGTCAAAGCCATCAGAGAATGGCCGACCCCGTGCGAGATCACCGACGTCAGGGCTTTCCTTGGTTTCGCCAACTACCACAGGCGATTCATCAAGGACTACGCTGAGATCGCTGAACCTCTCGTAGCGCTTACCCGAGGTGAATGCCACTTCACTTGGGGACCGGCCCAGCGACGAGCTTTCCAGCGACTCCGCGACGCCCTCATCAAGGCGCCCAAGCTCGCTCATCCGACCCAGAATCCGGAGGACTACTTCATCCTCGATACGGATGCAAGCGGCTTTGCTGTGGGAGGAGCCCTCTCACAAAGGGTTGACGGGAAGGAGATCCCCATCGGGTTCGCCAGCAAGACCCTGTCCCGGACCCAGCGGAACTATTGCACCACCTATCGGGAACTACTGGCAGTAGTTGAGATGGTGCAACACTATCGGCACTACCTCTGGGGTAGGAAATTCCTCCTCCGAACCGACCATAGCTCGCTAAGGTGGCTGAAAAACTACAGCGACGCCGACGGCATGCTCGCTAGGTGGCTCGCCAAGCTACAGCAGTATGACTTTCGGATAGAGCATCGACCCGGAAAATTACACGGTAACGCCGACGGCTTGTCACGGTGCCACAGTTGCAAACACCAAGACTGTCCCGGACGACTCGTCACACCTCCGACCGACCCAGAAACAAGTTCCGGAGAACTTCCAGTTCGTCGGATAACTGTTGTTCCGACCCAGACAAGGGCAGACCTCCTGGACAGTGATTCGATAACATCACCGGTCTTGCCCCAGCTAGTTTCGGCACGCCAAGTTGTTCGAGTCCGTGCTTTGGACGCCACACTTGATGGACAAAAGTGGCTTTCGGACTATTCGACCCAGGACATTGTCGCGGCACAGCAAGCCGACCCCAGCGTCGGAAAAGTGCGGCAATGGATACTAGCCGGCACCAAGCCCGACTCACGAGAAGTCGCCCGCCAAGGAGAGGAGGTAAAGACACTTGTTTCCCGCTGGAACCTCCTGGCGCTACAAGACGGTGTGCTAGTTCGACATATAAAACCCGACCCTGCTGGACGGCCCGTGGTGCAAACCGTGCTCCCCGTAGCACTCAGGACACAAGTTCTGCACCAACTACACGACCTCAAGATTGTCGGACATCTCGGCATACAGCGTACCATCGAGAGAGTCAGGCGCCGATTCTACTGGCCCGGCTTGGCGCTGGACGTCGCCCGCTGGTGTGCCCGCTGCCCGCAATGTGTGACCCGCAAGGGTAAACCGGCCCCAAAAAGATCGCCCCTGACACAGCTACCGACAGGAGCGCCGTTCGACAGAATAGCGATGGACATCCTCGACACCCACAAGGTCACGGGGAGAGGCTATCGGTATGTACTAGTCGTGTCGGACTACTTTACGAAGTATACTGACGCTTTTCCGCTACGGCGACATACGGCCAAAAATGTTGCCGACACCCTGGTGAATCGGTGGATAGTCTACCACGGTGTCCCCAAAGCGGTCCATAGCGATCAAGGTACTGAGTTTGAGTCGTCCCTGTTCCGGCATGTTGTGCGTCTACTGGGCGCTAAGAAGATTCGTACGACCCCATACCGACCCCAGAGCGACGGCCAGGTTGAGCGATTCAACAGGACATTGCTCAACATGCTGAGTGCGTTCGTCAGCGATCGTGCAAACGATTGGGACTTGCACTTGCCATATGTGTTAATGGCCTATCGAACCTCAGTACACTCGTCCACGGGATGCACCCCGCATCTGATGGTGTATGGACATGAGTGTAACTTGCCAGTCGACCTCATGTTTCCGACCTACGACCCTGAGCCTCTACCTCCGTGTGGTCCGGAGTATGTGGAGTATTTGCGGCAAGCCATCAGAACGGCCCACGGTTTCGCCCAAGACCATCTCGAGAAAGCGGCAATTCGGCAAAAGATGGGTTATGACGCCCACGCGAAACCACGACCCCAGTTTCAACCAGGCGAACTGGTCCGGTATTATTATCTGCCACTCACGCAGAATAATAAGTTCGCTCGGCCCTGGACTGGTCCCTGGAGGATCATCGACCGTGTAACCGAGGTGGATTACCGAATCGCCCTGGTTTCCAACCCTCGGAACACTCGTGTTGTTCATCTGGATGTGCTCAAGCCATACGAAGGTGACAACCAAGCGGCCCACATCTACTCCGACCCTGTACGACCCACGTCGTCGTCAAGCAAGTCCGACCCAGAACAGACAACCGACCCCATGGAACTTCTCAAGGAGTTCTATTACCCTTGGGAGGTAACAGTCCAAGATCGACATACCGATTCAGACCAAACAGCAGAGTCTGATTCGCAAACGACCCAGGATCGTCAATCGCGATCTCCGACTTCATCCGGCTCAAGTCGGCAACGGAAAAGATCACACAGATCAAGTTCCGACACACCAAAACCGGCACGCAAGACACGCAGGCAAAAGCCTGTGGTATCTTCCGACCCCGAGACAAGCGAGGCTACGCCCCCGCCTGCACGACCAAATCGACCCAGACGCAATGCACGCAGACCGGCCCGCTACAGATAACCCCGGCCCTGTTATCTGATTGATATCATTGATGATGAATTATGCATGTCTAATGGACTATGATATCATGTCTTTCCCAATAATAATATATTATATTACAATAACAATATATGCATTTAATATGTACAAGATGTCAGTGAGGCAAAATCGATATATACACACTAGATATGATATTATAATTATGATGCTGGTGAAAAATTGGTTGCATGATTGATATGTGTTTCGACCCCGTATAATATGTACCATTGATCAAGGCGTATGTAACGCAATGACTAAGATTATCATGTAAAGCTTCAATCCATGTGTCAGCCGAAGAGGATAATAACCAGTCACACCGTGAGTAAGGCCACTTAGTTGTCGAAGAGGTGATAGTGTGATTCGTTCTGGAGTATGCGTCGACAGAGCCTCTACTCACTCCATGTAATATTCGGAGGAACGGCCCAGTGGTACGTGAACCAGTCACTACATAGCTATCATGCCAAGATGCGGCCTGTCATCAAATCCATCACCCAAAATATTCAAAGCGCCGCGGTGTGACCGACCCAGATCATTGCAATTTCGACCCCTACAATATTTGCGGCCCCGTCGTCCTGTGAACTGGCTGAAAATGAATGGAACGATGTCCGCCCCTGTGAGTGATTGATATTCATATCTCAGCCTTTAATAACTGTGTGTCGTCTGTGAAACAGCAACTCGACCCCGTAGTTTATTGTGCGCTAACTTGTGGGAGAAGGAATGATGGACTGATGAGTTCACAAGGCACGCACGAGCGCTAATAAACATTTCAGCTGTTTACAGCACCTACATGAAGTCGCCCCTAATAATTACAATAGTGAGTCGTCGGGCAAAAAGAGCCCAGTAATCTGAACAGTCGACTAGTATAAATAGACAATGATTCGGCACGAGTTATCCAGGGGACGGCAGATGGACATACGGAAATCTGGACAGTGTGAGGACACCCCTACTGTCGTAATGGACTGACCCAAGAGGTCAGAGAAGGATCGCTCCGCGTTTCCTTGACGACGGCCCCGCCTTGCTGTGTGTACGCTTGGAACAATGATACATAGCGTAAAGACGTTTTCTATACATATAGAGAGCGCCCCCCGGCCCAGTTCTAAGAATCGAGATGCTGTCAGCATCTTTGTGTACGGCATTGAAGATTAGCGGCAATCAGGTCACTTGTGCCTGAGACTTTGGAGGAGAAGGACTATTGTCAGGAGTTTCGGCTATTGAGATACAGACTATTGTTATAGAAACTGTGCTAATCGAACAATATTTATCGGCCTATAGACTGTGATATCATTGAAATCCTGGTCACAAGACTTTGGAGTTAATTCGGCTTGTATTATCGGCATTTGAACTAGGCTGGTTTTGAAGAAATCTAGACTTTGTTACAGCCAGCCTAGTCAGTACTTGGGAAGTACTTCGGCTTGATTTCGGCCCGTCAGCATGGCTGACAAACCCGGAGACGACCGGGAAAATGGCGACCCAGGTGACAATCGGCCCCGCACAGTTAAGTTGGACGGCGATAACATCACCGTCCAAGTGATCGACACCGGGGATGAATCGGATCATCCTATAGTCGTCCCCGACAACGAAGGTTCGTCCGGCCCCGACTCGCAGCCTGAACAGCGCGATCCAGTCACGCTCAGTGACACGGCAAGTGGATCGGAAAAGGGAGCGCGACCCAAAACGGCCCGGAACAAGCTGGCGCAACGAGGAGAGCGCCATACACCGAGCCCGACTCCGGATGATATCTTCAATATCGACCCCGAACGCTTCCGCCGACTCGAGGAGGGCGGAAGTATCGTCCAGCGTGCGATTGAGGCACGACAAGCGGCCCAAGAAGCTCAACGAGTCGCCACCGCGAGCCGCCAACCCGACCCAGCAAATCAGGTGATCGCCCCGATCGCTCCGGCCCCGACTTCACCCGCTTCCGGTTCAGCGGTAGCACGACCCGCGGCCTCCCGTTCTCCAAACAAGAGAACTTATACTTCTTTCAAGAAGAAGCATGGAGCGGGAGCCCGATCGACCTCCAGCAGTTCGTCACGCTCCAGCGGCGGATCTGCTATTACGGCCCCGACCTCGACTTTCCGTCGGCAAGTGGCGGAATTAATGGAATTGGTGCCACCTCCCGTGACACCCTACGGAACTCGGCCCATAGACTGGAACAAGGTTCCACTCAGTAAGCGAAATCGGAGCGCTGGATACGGCCACATCCATAACTTCGATGAGCAGTCGACCCTGTCGGAGGGAAACCTCCTCACATTGGCCCCGCTACAGCGTGGAGACGGTCGATTCGAGTGCCCCTTCTGCATCGGCGAAGAGGAGGGAGCAGGAGAACGACAGTGGTCCTCCGTGCCACGACGCGGACCTTTTCGGACGGCCCAGAGTCTTGATGCGCACGTGCTAGCGTATCATTTTCCGTTCCTGCGCTACTTCGTGTGTCCGGCCCGCGACGGCTTCCGGACATTGGCCCAGGAGGAGATGTTCCGGCATCTGTCTCAAGCGACCCCGCAACACGTGACGTCGTTCCCCTTCTACCAGGAAGGACGACTATCGGCATCCGGCCCCATGCTCGTCAGGTTCGCGCTACGCTGCAGAGTCGACATGCAGCCGAACCCGAATTATCGACCCCCAAGAGTTCCGGCCAACATCCCGATCTTCAGGAGGGATGTCAACACCGTCCTGACGTTCGGCATCTGGCACATGGCGCCAGAGCTCTTTGAGCAGTATCCGCCCAACTCGGCCCCGGAAGTGCAACAGGTACTCCGTCGACTGGAGTACAATCGTGCTTCGACCCCGGCAGACGAGATTCGGCTTACCCGCATGGTCAGTGACATCGAGACCATGAACACGCGGGTTCGAATTCGACGACCCAGTACGATCTTCTTCGTTCGGCCCATAAACTATCAGACAACATCGGTGAGCACGGCGGAGGAGGTCCCGACAACGACCACCGGTGTTTCGGCCTCGGCAGTCGTCACGACGGCTTCATTCGCGACAGTGGTGTCGCCAGCGACAACTCGACCGGTCACCACAGTGACATCCTCGACCCCGTCTAGAGCTCGGCCGTCGGATATCATACCCCGGCGGATGGTTGTGGAACGACCCACGGCCTCTAACGTCACGGACTACCGAGTCCGTGAGGGATTGGTCCCTCCACCTGAGGAGTATCCGCCACTCCCAAGTCGACCCCTGAATACCACACCGGTATCGTCATCAACCGGCAAGGAGACTCCCGAGCCGAAGAGCCCAGTTGAGGATCGGCCACCTCCACTCAGGGAGATTGCACCCGGATCTCCTGTACGTGCGACCCCGACACCGTTTTCGACCCCGGACTCTTCACCGGAGCCTTCACGACGGATGGTGGAACCCGTCCCGCTCCCACCGTACCTCACGGAGGAAGTGGAGCCTCTGCGCTCCGTTCCGACACGCGGCACCGATAGAGACCGGCCCCGACTCCAAGTGGACGACCCAGAGCAGCTCGAGTCACTCCACAGAGACCTCGACGAGCGTCTGCCGCTTCATGGATCCGGCGAGTTCGCGGCTGATTTCCAGTTCCTGCGGCAACACGGCAGACGTTTGGCGACCCGCTCGCTTCCCGGCCTGCAGGCACTACCCGGCCAGAATCCCGACCTCACAGACTTCCTACGGGATGAGGACGCCCAGCGGCTCCCGAACTACCTCGGATTTCACGAGGACTTTTGGACGGCTCGTCTCGAACAGGCCGCCCATAATGCCGACCCCTTGCTTCTGCCGTCAGAACCGGAGGAGCACCTTCCGACCCTGTCACTCGCCCGCGCTGACGATTTAGCGCACCAGTACTTGCGACTGATTCGTCGGGAGTACCTGTCGGCCCTGGATCACCACATCAGGCAGGCAGAATATAACGGCCTGTCTGTCGGCTTTGGGATGGGTGCTCTGCACGAGCGCCACCAGCCCACGTTCCCGGACGCCCTGTCCGAAGAAAATCTACGGCTTCGAGTCCGTGTGACTCAGTTGGAGGACCAAGTCGCCCACCAACGACAGGAAATCACTCGGCTTCGAGCGACTTCGACCCCGACGCCATCGGAGGCACAAGCTCCGTCGACCCCGACCACACCGACCATCCCGGGGGAGTTGTTGGCCACGATCGTGTCCATCCTGCCCAGACTACCCCCGGACGAACAGCTACAGCTGATGCGGCAGGCATCGCCAGCGGCCCCGCCTCCTCCCGCCAGCAGGCGTGAACGGGAGGACAAGTAAATACGACCCCGAACTGTTCGGCCCCTTTGATGCGGCCCCGAGTGACCAAACAATTCTGGTCACGGCATATATATATTGTAAATAGTGTACATATACATTTAATATCCTAGTCATGGCTTTTTGTTTTTATACATGTAATTTTAGTTAAATTTAATCTACATTTTATTTCAGTTTAATAGACTCTTAAAGTTATAGTTCCGTTTCGCTTTGAAACGTCGAGGAGTTTTGTTTATCATTCCATATCATACATTCCATTCATTGTTGTGCATGTATTTGTATATGTATCATCGTAGAGACTGCTGACGGACTGACTGCTGACGTTTATTTTGACAGTTAGGAATTTTTATTGTATGAAGTGTTTTCGCATTTCGCGCGGCGTGTGTGTGTGAGTGCTTTTGGGTTTGACCTTTAGGACTTTTTAGTTTTTTATTGTTTAGTTTTTGGCGACGGTAGGGTCCGGGGAGGGTAATCCCGAGGGCGTAGGATTAATGAAGGGGTGTTATGTAGTAATTTTAGCGACTGTTACTCCCGTCCCTCCCGCGCACTACACATTTCCACAACAAACATTCATTCTACATGACTTACATACAGGACAAGTACACACTATACGATCACAAGCATAAACTCCATGTAGTCATGGTTACATACACAGGTCAAACCACGCACCTGCGGCCCCGCTAGCTCGGTACACTCGGCCCCATTTACTCGACCTTGACCTTCACATGCACTGACTTCTAAACATAGAACTTGACACACATACTCCATACATCACGTGCACACATACAGGCATTCCAAGTATTGACACGAGCCGGGGAAACCCACTTTCCCGGTGACATCAGCGCATTGCACCACACATTCAACCTATCACAACACCGCTTACACTTGGCGGGAAATTACACAGCCACATGGTCCCTCGGCCCCGCTTTACTGCGCAGAAGTGTAGTGTAAATCCCAGTGGCAGGACGTATATACAAGAAGCTCCTGTGAGACTGTCGATATTAATATATATAATCTATCGGATATATGTGCAAGTTGTATAAAGGACTATACTAGGGATATAGAAACATAGACTGGGATATCACCCGACGTAGGTGAGAGTGCGACCCTGATTGTGCGTGATTGATCATCAGTCTTTATCACCACAATAAACAGTTAAATTGAAACTGCCGGCTTATTGTATCACACGACGACCCAGTTAAACCGGCTTGATATCGGCCGTGAACGATATTCGTCACAAATATTTCGTGCAATGTAGAGTAAGCGTAATTGGTTGACCTTGAAACTGACAAAGATTATACAGATTAACTTTTGTATATACCTTGTTTGTTGATTTCTATAATCCGTTATCGTATTTCACATCCACTTTGGTTTTTACGTTGTTTCAGGCGCAGTACATCAGGCAAAATTTTTTCGGCGGTTACATGATGTGGGCAATAGACAATGACGACTTCAGCGGGCTGTTCTGTGGAGACGGTCCTTACCCGATGACCACGGCCGTCAACGCAGAACTGGAGGGATACGTCGTCCCAATGTACGTCATCCTGTTGAAATAATCAAATTTCCAATTAGTCATCAACTGGCATTGTGCTAAGTGTCGTGATGTGTCAGAACTGTTATTTTTATGACCTAATTATCCTTGCAGAGACGACAATGAAGACCCGATTCCACCGCCCGGTAGGCATACCTCTCATCCCAAAGTTTCTGTAACTTTTGTAAATAGGGCATTTCGGCACTTATAGTTTTGTCTGAGTCTTCTTCTTCTCCTTTTTCTGCTTCATCTTCCTGCCGATCTCCTTTCCTCGCGATGACTCGAGAATGCCTCTAACGTTTCGACTTGATATCTTCACCACTGCTCAGACATATTATGTAGATGTGCTATCTGATTTTTTAGCCGGATCCGAGGTCAATTTTTGTTTCCGCGTGATAACTCAAACCCTATTTAGGCAATGACTGCAAAACTTTGCATAGATGTCCATATACCACCAGGGAAAAACTCTATCGATTTTTGAGTCATATGGTCGAACGACATTTGACCAAGAGGTCGAAAGATTTTTCGCTGAGTCATCCCTAGACCTTCCTGCATATATCTCGGAAACGCTACGTCGTAGAGCAAAATGGATGTTATTTTCGGATTCGTCGCCCTGGACAAAAAGTTTTAGGGATATTTAGGATGAACTTTGACCTTGACCTCATTTTTTTAGATTACCAGACCTTTGGTCCGACAATCTATTGTCGTGGCGTTGCGTCCGTCGTCATCGTTCGTCTACATTTTTATCTATAAAGTTTACGGTCGAATCTTTCTGAAATTTTGCACAAAATTGTCTAAAAATATTTCGCAAGGGAGTTATTTTTTTAGTTTTTTTAGGTTACCGGACCTATGGTCCGATAACCTATTGGCATGGCGTTGCGTCCGTCGTCCGTCGTCCGTCGTCCGTCGTCGTCGTCGTCGTCGTCGTCGTCCACATTTTTATCTTTTTTGTTTACGGGCGAATTCTTCTGAAATTTTGCACAAAAATACTTAAAAATAATTCAAGAAGGAGGTATTTTTTAGTTTTTTGATTTTCGCATTTTTTTCAAAATGGCGGCCGTTTTCGGCGAAAAATGCCTGATTTTGGACTTTGGTGGCCATTTTCTCAAAATCTGTTCAGTAACTTTTTTTCTTTTTGATACATAACACTCCTCATATGTACTCCTATGATGTCTATAAATTTCGTTGCGCTTGAATCGCTCGAAGTGGGCCATTTTGCCCCAAACTCGGCCCAAATGGGACTTTTCCATGTTAAATTCTCCTATGCTTTATAATGGGACACATTATGCCTAATATCTCACTTATTATTGAGATTAGAGACTGGGCATCAATTGTGGACATATAGGAAATGATATATGCTGAATATTCTCGTGACCTTGAATTTGACCTCTGACCTCAATTTCAAGGTCAGAGCACAAAATGGCTGATATCTCGCTTATTATCGACTTTACAGCTTAGGAATCAGTTATGAACATATAGGAAATGATATATGCAGATTATTGTCATAGATAGATAGATAGATAGATAGATAGGACATATAGGAAATGATATATGCTGAATATTCTGATGACCTTGAATTTGACCTTTGACGGCATTTTCAAGGTCATAGGACAAAATGGCTAATATCTCGCTTGTTATCGACTTTGCAGCTTGGGAATCAGTTATGAACATATAGGAAATGATATATTCAGATTATTGTCATGACCTTGAATTTGACATTTGACCTCATTTTCAAGGTCACAGGACAAAATGGCTAATATCTCACTTATTATCGATTTTACAGCTTAGGAATCAATTGTGGACATGTAGGAAATGATATATGCTGAATATTCTCGGACCTTGAATTTGACCTCGGACCTCATTTTCAAAGTCCAAGGACAAACTGGCTCATATCTTGCTCCTCTATTGACTGTTTGGCTTGGGAATCAATTATGGACATGATATAGAAAATGATATACACTGAATATTTTGATGACCTTGAATTTGACCTTTGTCCCTTCATTTTCAAGGCCACAGCACAAAATTGCTAATATCTCGCTGATTATTGAATTTAAAGCTTAGCAATCAACTGTGGACAATGATATATGCTTAATGTTATATATGCTGAATATTCTCTTGACCTTCAATTCAACCAGTGACCTGGCTAACATCTAAAATATTAAACATTGTCCGGTAACCTATCTTTGGCCCTTGGCCTAATTTTTTACTTTGACATTTTTTTTTCAAAATGGCAGCCATTTTTGACGAAAAAATGCCAATTTTTTAGTTTGACGGTGTTCTCAAAATCTGTTCAGTAACTTTATTTCTTATTGATGCGTATCACTCCTCATATGTGCCCCTGTGGGGTGTATAGGTTTCGTTGCCCTTGAATTTCTCGAAGTGGGCAATTTTGGGCCCAGACTCGGCCCAAATGGGAGTTTGCCTCGTTAAATTTTCCTATGATTTATAATGTTTTTTCCTAATATCTCACTTGATATTGGGATTAGAGATTAGGAATCAATTGTGGACATATAGGAAATGATATGCACTGAATTTTCCCATCACCTTGAATATGATTTTTGACCTAAATTTCAACGTCACAGGACGAAATGCCAAATACATGTATCTTGCTTTTTATCGACTTTACAGCGAGGAGTCAATTGTGATCTAATAAGAAATGATATATTCTGAGCATTTTCGTGACCTTGAATTTGACCTTTGACCCATTTTTCAAGGTTACAGGACAACATATCTAATATCTCGCTTATTATCGACTTTACAGGTTAGGAAACAATCCATGTTCCGACGGCATCACAACAGGCCACGCTCTCTCGGCAGCCGCGGGAAAGGCCCACAAAATACCATGTGCTTTTATTTGAGATAGTGGCGAATAATGCATCTTCGTTTGCTCATGTTTGATAAAATATAACACGATATTTCAGATGTCTACACTCATAAAGGAATGGAGAATATATTGCGAGATTACATAGTCAGATTATTGGACCTAACTTGGCCACCCGTTCGTCAGAATTACACACTCATCTCACTTCATTCAGAAGACTGAGCTATTAAACCTGCCGGTTTTGTTTGTCGGACTTTGGCGCGTCTTTCTTACTACTTTCGATTGGCTAGTTAATATGCGAGTGGGCGGGGCTTACGCATCATCGGAATCATGAATTGTGATCATATAGGAAATGATATATTCTGAATATCGTCATGATCTTGATTTTGACCTTTGACCTTTTTAACATGACGAAATGGTTATTATATTGCTTCTTATTGACCTTACAGCTTAGAAATCAATTGTGAACATATAGAAAATGATATATGTTGAATATTGCCATGACCTTGAATTCGATCTTTGACCTGATTTTCAAGGTCACAGGACAAAATGGCTAATATCTTGCTTCTTATCGACTTTATAGCTTGGGAATCAATTGTTGACACTGTGGAAAACGATATGCGCTGAATATTCTGATGACATTGAACTTGACATTTGACCCTATTTTTTCAGGACAGAGCACAAAATGGCTAATATCTCGCTGATTATCGACTTTACAGCTCAGGAATCAATTGTGCACATTATAGGAAATGATATATGTTGGATATTGTCATTACCGGGAATTTGATCTTTGAACTCATTTTCAAGGTCACAGCACAAAATGGCTGATTTTTTTTTTGCTTATTATTGACTTTCAGCTTAGGAATCAATTGTGTAAATATAGGGAATGATGTATGCCGGATATTTTGATGAACTTGACTATTGACCTCATTTTCAAGGACAAAATTGCTAACGCTTCCTTGTTATTGAACTTACAGCTTAGCACATATTGTGGACATAAATTTATGAGGAATGATATACATCATGTACATGTACATATATGCTGGCTATTCTCGT
This sequence comes from Terebella lapidaria, assembly GCA_949152475.1. NCBI lineage: Eukaryota > Metazoa > Annelida > Polychaeta > Terebellida > Terebellidae > Terebella > Terebella lapidaria. The sequence goes on from OX424555.1 coordinate 80,928,693, forward strand.
GACCTTGAATTTGACCAGAGACCTTATTTTCAAGGTCATCGGACAACATGGCTAATATATGATACATAAAACATATATTGTCCGATAACCTGTCTCAGCCTTTGGGCTATTTTTTTGCTGACTCGGCATTTATGTTTTCTTCATTGTCTCGGAATCAGTGCATCCTAGAGCGAAACGGGTATTGTTTTGGACTCGTCAGCTTAGACAAACACTTCTAATAGAATTAACTTTGACCTTGAACTTATTTTTTCTTGCTGAGTCGGCATTCTTCTTTTTTGTCCATATCTCAGAAACGGTTCGTCGCACAGCGAAAGGAACGATATTCTCGGACTCGCCGCCTTAGACAAAGATGTCTTAAGGGTGTCGACGATGAACTTTGACCTTGGCCTAATTTTTTTTCGCTTATTTTTCACTTTCGTCGTTATCTCGGAGACACTGCGTCGTAGAGTGACAGAGACGTTACATTCGGATTCGCCGGCCCCAGACAAACCTATTTTATGTGTATAAAAAATGAACTTTAACCTTGACCTGAATTTGTTTTGCTGAGACAGCGTTTTTCATTTTCGTCATTATCTCAGAAACGGTGCATCACAGAGCGAAAAAGGTGCTATTTTCTGACACGACACCCCAGACTAACGTTTCTTTGGGGTATTAAGGATGAACTTTGACCTTAGCCTAAAATTCTTCCGCTGAGTCAGGTTTTTTTTTCATTGATATCTCGTAAATTGTACATGTTCGCCATAGACATAGAGCGAAACAAACGTTATTTTATACTCGTGGCCCTAGACAAACATGTCTAAATGGTATGTCAGCTGAAATTTGACCTTGGGCTTAAATTTTTTCGCTGAGTCGGCCTTTTTAATTTTGAACGCTCTTGGGGATATGTTACGTAGGAATAAAGCTTCACAGGAAATGCTCCCAGGCATCTTTAGACCTTGACGTCTAGTTTGTATGTGATTATGTACACTTAAACATTTATTACACTACACGTGAGTATGTGGTAGTTACACACAGTCGAATGGTATATATGTATTTGTTGTTTGAGAGGTGTTCTGAAATGTCAGAATGATACTAGTGAATGCTACACATATCAAAGCGATACCATTGACTTGACAAAGGTATTTGCTCTGTGCTGGTGGGGATGTGGTATATATGTGACCGTATGTGTGCACATACATGTAACGTCTAACGAAATTTTCTGATCCTTATTTCTACCAGATCAGGATTTCTGTGTGCTCCGGCCGGACGGCTATCATGCGGATCCTGAGAGCTGTGCTCGCTTCTACGAGTGTTTGAACGACCAGACCACTGTCCACCTCTGTAACCCCGGACATATCTACGACCCGATGTTCGTCGGCTGCAGACTGCCCAGTGAAATGGACGCCATGTGGGTCTGCGATAACTGCGCCAATTACTGCGATAGATCGTACTGTGACTAGAGGCGTACCCAGGTCGGACAAATCACGGCGTACAGGGTACTCACCGCGGATAAGGCACAATGGCTGGTGACACACCACAGTTGCGACCAGGAACATAAAAACCGAACACCTTTTCAGAACATCTGTCGTTCATTCACTCAGATATAATAAGGGTGTAGTACTTTCCAATATCGTCTGTATCGTCCAAGATCGCTTCTATTTTACTACTCATGTATATATAAGCAATTTAATCATTGTGATCAGACACCGGGTAAATGAAATTAATTCTATGTTTTGTGTGTGTGAAGTGATATGTTTGTCCTTTATTCAACGATGTAGGGATGTTTATTGTTTGTTTCACCGGATTGGTTGTAATCTGGACCTAGTCCCACTGTCCCATTTCACAATACTTAGGAAATCCATTCGAGTTTCGAGTTTATTCACTATCATACACGTGCTGAACTATATTTATGCAGCCTGTGTTAATTGTCAATGATAGAAAACCTATATCATGTCTGTGCTTCTTAATATCTTGGACATTATAAGCTACAAAATATTTAATCTATAATCGTGTATAAACCGTCTTCCAATAAAAAATTAAATACTCCAAATGTTTTGTAATTTTTGACCGTCTTTCCAAACTCAATGTCTCATTTCGCTATTTCAATGTCCATTAAATTCAATTTCTAAGCTGAAATGATTACTTATTCACACAACTTTGTCTGGAAATAATTATTATAATGCGGCCGACAATCGATTGATTATTCAAAAGGTTCAGCGCTATACTATAGTCGCGCAGCGGCAAACATTTTAAATATTATCAGAAGCGTTGCCCATTTCCTCTTTCATATAATTTTCTACAATAGTTGGACTATTGATTAGTCTGAACATACATGTATCTTGTATTATTGGTATGTACAAAATATGCTGGTATTCATCGAAAACCATGTTATGTTGTTCACTTGTAGTAAATTGACACTATTGTGGTTCAATGTTGTATCTCACTATTTCATTACTTTGGTAATGTAGTTTTCATTCTGCAATTTACGCGACACCTGAACAATAAAAAGGTTGAACTAGGTCAATAAATAGAATAGGCAATGTATAAAATACTGTCCATTACTATTAGCATTCCAACGTCTACGAATCAACATTTGTCAACATTTTTCGGATAACTATGTTATCCCTTGTCGAAAAAAGCTACCGACCAACTTCAAATAAATGACGATTGCATACTGTGGATGTATTAGTAATTTGGTGAGTGTTCATTTGTCATATAGTTATCTTTGATGATCTCTTTGTATGTTTGCAAGCATAAATACCAACTACTCCCATCTGATCGAGTGTCTTTGTTTATTGTTTACGATCGGTTCGTGTGGCACCTAAAGGAAGAATTAATTGTCTTTTTGGCCAGTCAGAGTGTCATTGTACCGTGAATAATGCCACACTACAGTGCTATCCACGTCAGGTCTGCCCAGCTATTGACTTATATATAACCGAACAACAGACATATCGAGCACCTCTCGCACTATTTCAAGCTCTGTACAGACGACTCAAGATCTTCCTCAAGATAAGAGGGCTACCATCGTTCTCAACAAAATATCGTTGAGTTCGTTATTTCACACTTTTTACACAATGTATCATATCCTTTATGGAATAAGAGAGGAACACACATCAACTATACCATATAGGTACATTTATCAAATGATTGTGGCACTGCGACATCTACCATAAAAGCAGATCTTTAGTTTATCTGCTATATAGTTCAGTGTTTGACTGTATTTCAACAGCTACTTATGGCTGTTACATATATTTCCCGGAAAAAAGGTGCAAAAGGTATATGTGTACATGTATGATGTATATTGCGGATTCCAAGTGTTCGAAATATTCAACTACATGCAGTTGACCAAAGAAGGGAGATTCTATTCCATTACCATACCCCCAACCACTTCTATGTGTGAAATATTCCAGGTAAATACAACCGACTACATAATTCCATGTCCAAATAATATACCACATAATATACCTTCAAAATCAATTTTGGGTATATAGGGATGATATATGCCGAATAGTCTGATGACCTCTAATTTGACCTTTGACTTCATTTTCAAGGTCACAGGACAAAATTGCTACCAGGGAAATATCTAAGATATAAAAAAATATTTATACTGTCCGGTAACCTTTCTTAGCCCAAAAAGTTATGATTAAATTGATTATTATTGAATTGAACTCACAAACGTTCACACATCACATGAAAATTCTGTTTGACCAAAAAATAGAACACAAACCCAAATCACATGGATTCATTCTTGGGAAACAACCAAGGTATGATCCGTTGATAATTCCAAAGGAATTATATTTTCTTGCTCGATTGTCTTATTCGTAATAAGCTGTACCAGTTTGACTGAACTAGACAGCAGATAAACACTTTGTCAAAAAATGTAAATGCAAAACAAAAATAGAGTTTCGCATATAAAAATAATAAATAAACTCCGATTCAAATATTCTGTACCATTTTATAGACTTCAAGCATAGAAGCATGAATGACGTTATGCTGTGTACACGTGCACGCCATGTGCCTGATTCTGGGTGTTAAAGTCTCCGCAGTCCGTGTAGTTCACTCCCAGTCGTGGAGAGGGCCCCTGACACCCGGGCATGCTCATCAAGGATTGATGTGGCTCAGTCTAAAGATCATCGATAGGCTGCTAGTTTTATAACTTCACACACATGGACATTGTGCCATTCGGGACAAAGTGTATTGGTGGAGAAAAAATGTGCCACTTTGTTACGGTGAAGACACCTGATGATTTATCAACCTATATGTGAAGTGTGTTGACGCCTTTGATCATTCGCTATCGTACGTAATACAAAAATCATTGACGAATCTGTGAATAGCTTACATAACACGGAAGACGCGAAACGATCAAGGTAAGTAGTGCATTTAAATACTGACAAAATTAATTATTGCCAAAGTTTCAAGGTTGTTTCAGTGTGATTACATGTACATGTATTTGTGAACGCAGTGGTACCTGCATGGATTAGGCTACATAGTTTATTCATGGGTATCATGGTCTACCTACAGAGAAACAAAACATTTCGGGCAACGAGTTTATGTAAAAGTTTCTCTAAAAGGAAGTGCATAAAATATAACATATGCTAAAAAAAACAAATGCCCCAATATTTTGGGTCACGTGAAAGGAATGTTATTGATATCTGGGATATAATGTATAATACATAGTTCAATTATATTGCCTTGGCACTTGACTGAATATGATTTCTTTGTTGTGTGTTAACATTTGGACCTTGCAGGAATCCCCTACTTGCATGAAGATATAAAATGACAAAGTATAACATTGTTCGTGTAGAAATTGATGATTCTTTGATTAGTTTCACTGGATGTCGAATTCATAAAAAGTGAGTGTTTAGATTGGGGCAAATGATTCCGGATGTTTTTGGGAGTTTTTTTTTGTTTTTGTTTTTAAAGAATTAGTGTACTTGACCGCATTTTGTACTTCCTTCATTCTGCAGTGGCAGGCTACAAGTCACCATTCCTTTTGATGTTCATTTTTTTTCCTTCAAAATTCATGAAGCGAGCAATTTTAAATATGTGTCATTAAATTACTAGTGAAAAAAAAATGTATTCATAGCCTACTCTCTCAAGTAATCGGATAATAACTTTGTCGGATTTCATGTTTCACCCCGTCAATCGTTCGTACGGGGTTTCATTAAATCCTCAAACCATGTAATAAATACTAAATTATCCGAGCAACAATTCTTTCATCTGTTTATGGTTATCTGATTTTGTTAAACAGTTTCAAAAGTCTGGACAAACATGGCGTCTACCACGTTGTGGGTGACGATCCTAGCGGTTGTCTTGGTGACAATGACCTCGGCACATAAACTACCCAGAATGCCACGCCGGAACACGCACACCGGAGCTGGCAGAGCGCATGGGGAGATACACCGGGGCGCTGGACAGCAGCAGCGCGCCCCGGTACAGACTCAGAAACATGGCATTGAACGCACTGACGGGGTTGTACCAGGAAAACCGACACAGTACCAAGCCAACAGTACGTGAACATATTGCATTTAAGTATGCAATAAGTAGCCTATATACATGTACATAATGCATTTAAGGAAGTGTATATTGCATATATTGCATATATTGCATTCAAGGGAGTGAAAGCTGTGTGATATTGGAATTGTGTGTTGTATTGGAGTCTGGGTATGTGTAATATTGGAATTATGTGTTGCTCGACACATTGGTAATATATGTGTATTGCATAGAGATGTGTTGCAGCGATGGAGCCATGGCGGGTGTGTTACTACACGAATTGGGCCCAGTACCGCCCCGCGCCTGTTAACTTTGTACCGGAGGATATTGACGTCACCCTCTGCTCCCACATCATGTTCGCCTTCTCCAACATGGCCGATAACGAACTTGTGCCCTATGAGCCTAACGACTATGAAATGTGAGGCTACTGTTCATAACATTCACTTTTTCCAATATTCACATATTTATTAGGTTACCGAACCTATGATCCGATAACCTATTGGTATGGCGTTGCGTCCGTCGTCCGGTGTCTTCAGCGTCGTCGTCCGTCCACACTTTTATCTTTAAGGTTTACGGTCGAATCTTTCTGAAATTTTGCACAGCATTTTTGTTTTCAAAATGACGGCCATTTTCTACGAAAAACGGCCAATTTCTGACGGCTGCCATTTTCTCAAAAACTGTTCTGACAGTTTTGAGATTTCTGATTCCCCTCATATACCTCTGTGACATGTATAAGTTTCCTTGCCCTTGAATCGTCGGTCTGTGTGTGGCGGCCATTTTCATTTTCTCGATGGGTCCCAAAATAAATGGGACTTTCCCATATTAAATTCTCCTTTGCTTTATAATGGGACATATTATGCCTAATATCTCAATTAATATTGAGATTAGAGACTAGGAATCAATTGTGGACATAAAGGAAATGATATGTGCTGAATATTCTCGCGACCTTGAATTAGACCGTTGACCTTATTTTCAAGGTCATACAACAAAATGGCTAATATATCGTTTATTATAGACTATACAACTTAGGAATCAATTGTGGACATATATGAATAACATTTCATGTAGCTGAATATTCTCATGACCTTGAACTTGACCTTTGACCTTATTTTCAAGGTCACAACACAAAATGGCCAATATCTCGCTTTTTATCGACTTTCCAAAATCAAAATCTAGCTTATTATCAATTTTACACCTTAGGAATCAATTATGGACATTGACATTTGACCTTATTTTCAAAGTCAGAGCACAAAATGGCTAATATCTCATCTATTATCGACTTTACAGCTCGAATTTGACCTTTGACCCCATTTTCACAGTCACAGGAGAAAATGGCTGATATCTCGTTTATTATCGACTTTACAACTTGAGAATCAATATACAGGAATACATACAGGAAGTGATATACCTTTGACTTTATTTTCAAGTTCACAGGGTAAAATTGTTAATATCTCTCTTTATAATTGAATTTACATGTTATCAATCAATTGTGAACATATAGGAAATGATATATACTGAATATTCTGGTGACCTTGATTTTGATCAGTGACCTTATTTTCAAAGTCACGCGACAAATACTCTATCTAGATACTGGCTATTACTGTATCTAAAATATAAAACCTATTGTCCGGTAAACTTTCTTAGCCCTTGGGCTAATTTTGTAATTGCTCTAAATAAAAATAGTTTGGATGTCGGAAACTGCAAAACTGTGAGTTGTCACTATTTGTAAATAACCGACCTCGTACACTAAGAAAACATCATTTCAATGAATGCCCTGTGAGACAGGTACCAGAGATTGAACGCCTTGAAGGACCAGTACCCGGCACAGAACCTGAAGACGTTCCTTGCGGTGGGCGGCTGGACCTTCAACACCACCAACATGACGCTCATGTTGTCCACGCAGGAGAACCGCACACACTTTATCAACCACGCCATCTCCATCCTCCGAGAGTTCAAGTTTGACGGCCTGGAGCTGGACTTCGAGTACCCGGGAGCCAGGGGCAGCCCTCCCGAGGACAAACATCGCTTCACGCTTCTTTGCCAGGTGAAAATGTAGGCCTACATTTATCACTATGCAATTTTGTGTATGGGTCCGATGACGGCTGTTCGTTGTTGTTGGCAGGAGGCGAAGGCAGCCTTCGAGGCCGAGAGTCCGGACAGCCCGCTGATGTTGACTATGGCGGCCGCCGCAGGCAAGGACATCATTGACAACGGATACGAGGTCGCTGAAATCTCCGAGTAAGAATAGACGCATGCGATGTTTGCTTGGTTACTGTATGAGCTTTCGTATCTATAGGATTCACAATGTTAACATTTTAGTACACATAATACGGCACTGTACGACAAGATAAGGTGTCAAATAAGAAGTACAGTCAACTTTCGTCTGGTATGTTTAAAAGATCACAATAAACTTCTGCAATTGCATGGCTCTAGGGTAGTAGACATGATCCACTTGATGGCGTACGACTATTTCCTGTGTGAGGAAACGGCGGAGGAAGCAGCCAACCCACACTCGCCGCTCTACGCCCGCCCCAACATGTACGAGCCGGATCTCATTCGGAATGTGGTTAGTACGACTGGATAGCACATGTAAGCATTAGGCAAATGAACCCGTGAAATTCAAAATCTCCAAATCGTGCGGGATCCATCGCTCATTATCCAAATCCACTATCATGGTAGTCTTACTGTGTGAATCCAGCAACGATTACAGGCTGAACACTGATACTTCTCAGTTTGAGTTGGAATGTGATGCATGGCCTACCCCTTCCCACAGAACTACTCGGCGTTGTATTGGGTGGAAAAGGGCTGCCCACCACACAAGTTGACGATAGGACTAGCCGCATACGGTCACGGCTACACCCTGGCCACACCCCTCGACCCCAGCCTAGGAGCCCCGACCACAGCCTGCTCCAGAGCAACCAACTACACCCAGCTCGCCGGCTTCATGGCATACTTCGAGGTACGCGTAAGGCGAATTCCGAATATATCTGTCAAACTGCGTGCATGTACCAAGTTTAAACAGACATACCAATCTTCTTTTATCACTCACGTGCCGGCATGTTCACCTTATATTCATCAAGTACACATAGATGAATGTATTTACGACATTTCCTGGCGGACTGTGCTAACCCTCTCTGTTTTCCCAGTCGTGTCACGGTGTCTTTGCTAACCCTCTCTGTTTTCCCAGTCGTGTCACGGTGTCTGTGCTAACCCTCTCTGCTTTCCCAGTCGTGTCACGGTGTCTGTGCTAACCCTCTCTGTTTTCACAGTCGTGTCACGGTGTCTGTGCTAACCCTCTCTGCTTTCCCAGTCGTGTCACGGTGTCTGTGCTAACCCTCTCTGCTTTCCCAGTCGTGTCACGGTGTCTGTGCTAACCCTCTCTGTTTTCCCAGTCGTGTCACGGTGTCTGTGCTAACCCTCTCTGTTTTCCCAGTCGTGTCACGGTGTCCGTGCTAACCCTCTCTGCTTTCCCAGTCGTGTCACGGTGTCTGTGCTGTCTCTCTCTATTTTCTCTGTCGTATCTGTATTAAATCCTATCTTTTCTCCCAGCTGTGCCGATTCTTCCTTCCGTACGCCACGGTGGAGCGGTCTGTGGCCCACCAGGTACCCTATGCTTACCGGGACGATCAGTGGCATGGCTACGAGGACAAAACGAGTATGGTCACGAAGGTAAACTTCTCTGTTATGATCTACGTCGCCTCGAAATACATGAGTTTGGTGTATAATTTGGGAGACTAACTGTACTGAATTGTGTCCAATGTGTCAATCCCTCCCAGCTACCATACGAACAATTTCAATTGATTTGTCAAACATTGAAGATTTATCAAGATTGTATTGTCCGGTATGGCCATGGGACCATCAATACTTCCTTCTCCACGGTTCATGTTGTATCTTGCCCTACAGGTGGATTGGCTCGAGGGGCACGGATTTGGTGGCTTTATGTTCTGGGATCTGGACTACGATGACTTCACTGGACAGTTTTGTTACGATGGCACATACCCTCTGCTAAATGCCATCAATGCTGCGATGGTCGGTTACGAGGTTCCAATGTATGTACACGAATGGTAATTTAGTGTCAATTTAAGACTGGACGCATGTCCCGTTCCATGACACCCCGATGCTTCTTTTTATGAGACTTTGTCGATCGTGGCAAGGGTACCAATCGTTACTTCTTCATTAATTTATTCTTGTTATCTTTGCAGACCGGGAATTCCCCCACCGGGTCAGTCCATTATTAAATTAGATTACAAATATATAGTATCGGGAGAGGTTGCAATTTTCAGTGTGATATTTGGTTTTATTTAGACCTAACAAACCACATACATTATTATTTTGGACATCCATCAAGTATATGTACTTATTTCTGCATTTCCAGACGAGAATTTTTGCCTGGGACGCCCCGATGCCTTTTACACTGACCCGGTGACGTGTACTCGGTACTACCGTTGCATCAACGGAGAGACGTACAGCTTCACGTGCGACGAAGGTCTGATTTTCGACCCGATTCTCGTGGGCTGCCGCGACCCGGCCGACATGGACCCGGGCTACGTGTGCACCAACTGTCCCGAGTACTGCCCGACCAGCGCGCCTGCCTAGGCCGGGACAGGCGTTTCTTACCCATACCCGCCAGAGGGTCATCAACCGGCATTACAGCTTCTGAGACACACGCTGGCCACCCCAGTATTATGCATTCCTCAATATTATATCATGCAAACGGGACATCCACGTGAGTCGTGAACTATTGGTAGACATCTAGCTACATGTACTTGGATACATTCTATTACACGTAGCCTATAAGATTGACACATTATCGCTTGATTTTTTTAATGCTCAAATGAATTTTCATATTACTGTGATGAATAAATTAATAGATTGATTATTTACGAAAACAAAAATGTGTTCATGTGTGTTTTCATTTTCACAAATTAATTGAGCGTTATTAACATGGTCGTGGCTTACCTCTTGCAAAGGAAGCAACTCGGGTTTTGTCGTACATTCGATTCATTATTTCTTCCCTACATGTCCATCCGTCAGGGATCTGATGGTGTGGTCACGAGATAACGGCTCAAGTCCAGTTAATGTAAAGAAAATCCACTCACCCGGCGCCCCCCCCCCCCCCCTTGTGTGCTCCCAGAAATGATAAATCGCAAGAAAAATGGAAGAAAAATAATTGCCAAATATGGAGAAGTCATCAGACTTCCTTAAGTCATCTGACTTTCTTATGCTAACAACAGGGGGGGTTGGAACCATTCGCCCCCTCTGATGAGAGCATGTGGAACTAGAGCAGATTTTTTTACTCAGCCGCCATTGTCATTTCGACCATTCCCCACACAACATCAAAATTTCTCACCTTTTTTGTGAATAACCACAAGTGCATTCAACAAAATGTTTGTGCTAATTCTATGTAAAATACGTGTAAAATATAAATAAACAAGAGAAAATTCGGATTGGAGATGTTGATAGTGCGTAAACGCCATAAACCCCTATTATCGCCCACGTCCATTAACAATACTCGGAACTCGTTCGGGTGATGGCCTTGATAGCTATTGACCATACACTGACGGTCATATCCTCTAGTTGCGATAGACTCACTTGCAACATTTATGTAATGGTAATAGCAGACTGAATATGTTTATCAAGTGTTAACATGTTTCCTAAACATGAATTTAAAGCCTAAGTGAAGGTAAAACAGATGTTCGAATTTCATATTTTATACTGACGAAATAAACACCTTGGTTATTACAAAATCGGATCATCTTCATTAGTTATCAAAATATTAAACTTTTTGGGGGCAATTTAGACTATATTTCAATGTGTTATTTGGCCTCATTAGCTATTTCAAATAGTATTCATGGTGTACGTGTCATTCTGATGTTGATTATTGAAAGAGATGTATCTATTAAAATTATACCATGATTTTGTACAGTGGGACACCATCATAGCAACCAATCCTTTGATACAGTCCCTAGCAACCATGGTTGCTAAGGGCATAGCTCACAACCTCAAAGCAAAATTGACTTTAAAAAGCTTTGTATCAGATAAATAAATGAAGATAATTGATATTTTTACTTTATCTAGCCACATAATAAAATATTCATGGATACAGGCCCCTAGCAAACATGTTGCTATGGGATTTATCAAGAGAATAGTACCATTTTAATGAATTAAGATGACTAGATACTACTTATATCACATGTTGAACATTAAAGATATTGAATTAAGCTCATATCGTTATTTGAACATTTGATCTCAAGACTTTCATATAGCTAATTAACATGTGTTCCCGTTGTGATGTCATAAATGCTCAGTATAATACTTAATTAGGTATGGATTTTTGGCTAAAATTGTAATAAAAATCCTCATAACTTTAGAACTAATTATGATAATGGCATGTCGAAACATGGTGTGTATTCAACTCGTAAATCAAATATGAGAGTAGCCTCATTCCCATGATTTCAGATATGAATTTGATATAGATTTTTAGCCATGCTCTTATACCTCCCAAGGAGGTATACTTCATACAATGTGTCCAGGAAGAGTTGACACTCACATTGATTTGTGTTCGCCTGCTTAACGTTTGAGATTTGTACATGTAGATACATTTGTGTATGATAGAAGATAAAACAAGAGAAATACTGCTTATAACTATCTATACAACTATTTATTAGAAGACATAACAAAAAGGAGATTGCCCTTGAAAAACGATTTATTGGAAGACATAACAAGAACAAGATTGCCTATTAAAAATATTTATCAGGAGACATCACAAAAACTTCAAGGTAACACCATCAATGAAGGCAGGATACACAGTACATGTATACATGTATATATGACTGGGACCTAACTGTGCTGATTCTGAGCTTTTTTCTTACTATACACAAATACACAACCGCAGGATCCAATGGCGGATCCATGTACACTAAAATCAGAAATTTCCCTCCTATGATTATGTGATGTGGAGTACAGTCCAGAGCTGACTATTCAGCAATTTGAGCAGTATGTGATATAGCTCTACAGATCATACATGGAATTCGGATACTAGTCTAACCAAACACACTGCGGTTTACATTTTATAGGATACATGTATACACACAAGTACAAATATCCTACCTAATAGTATTGTGACGTTTGGTAATGACTTGTTTTCGGTGTGGCCCAAAAAACCTGGTTTCTCTGATCGTATAGACTTTATGTAACTCCCGCTCGTTGTGATTCGAGAGCCGTCACTAAATTGGTGTCCCCCAACGCTGGTGTATCATCACTCCGTAGCTTACCGGCTTCACTTAGGCAAGAAGCAACTCAGATGTAAATAAATTGAAGATTTATATACATCAAATCAACTTACAATTGTATGGCTGGTCACCCACGTGACGTACAAATATGAAGTTCAGACATGGAGCACTGTATGATCACATTTCAAAAATAAATAGTGCACGAGGGCACAACTAAAAAGAGTTCTTAGCCGGCGGCGTCTCTCTGTCCCGTCCCGTTGAAGTTTCCCGTCCCGTTTAGTCGAATGGTTTCTCCAGGTAGTCGGTCTAATCCCGGTTGACTCTAAGGCCCTGAAGAAGGAGTCGTCCGCACGGAGTTCGTCGAGTCCCTTGGCTGTGGCGGTGACGATCTCCCCACGGTCGATGTCGCTGTTGCAGTGCTCTCAGAGCGGCCGTCCGCTCTCCCTTATATAGCCAGGGTGGCTGCGCGCGCATCTTCGTCCGCGAACGTATCTTCCGCACTCTTCTCCACGTGGTGAAGACTGCGTCCGCGAACGGTTCTTCCGCGAAGGCTCCTCTTCCGCGAACGGTGCTTCCGCGACTGATGCTTCCGCTGACGATGCTTTCGCAATCGTGCTTCCGCGAACGGTTCTTCCGCGAACGATGCTTCCGCTGATGATGCTTCCGCAATCGTGCTTCCGCGAACGGTTCTTCCGCGAACGGTGTCTTCGCAAGTGGACTTTGTAGATCACGTGACCGTTCCTAACGAACGTTTCAGCGCGGCAGTTGCATGGTTTTGTTACAGTATCTACATTATGGTAAAACTACTAATTTTGGCGGATGATTTATTTGGCGGATTTGGCGGTAGGGGAAAAATCGCCAAATTAAATCGTCTGCCAAATTAACTAGATATATGTCCAAAAATATAAATGGGTTCAAAACCGCCAAATTAAATCTCCGCCAAATAGCCTGGGGCTCATAACCCCCAAATTTAATAGCCGCCAAATTTAGTCTTTTTACAGTAGTTGTTATGCCATGAAGGATGAACAGTATAACCATGTAGTTTTAAACATTCACATCTATACATGCAGGTACTCCCGTCTCAGAGGAAAATAAATATCACTGATACTTTTGATTCAAGGCTGTCTATAAATCATGATACAGGAAAACACAAATGATCTACAGGAAATGAAATATGGTTTGATCATGACATAAGGCTAAATGGCACATAAACGTATATGCACATTTCTTATTTGACAGATTTTGTGGGGGGGGGTGAAGCTGCGAAATTAGATCATTTCCAATTGAAATTTCCTGATTAGATACATATTACTATCATACAGTATTTACAATAACATAGATTTTCCCTTGGGCCCCAATCGGTGACAGTCTGAATAGTGACAATCTTGACTGCCAGCACACAGTGATGTGTTCCCACACACATTTATGTAGTAAAAACCTGTTTTCAGCCAAAAAATGATCTTAGGATATAAGATGTTGCCAGTATTTCATGACTTGTTAAATCCAGATTTCCACTGCCCAATGGATTAGTCAATTGTCACTATTGGTTTCATCACAAGTTGGGCAAATCTCTGAGAAAAGTTTTTCTTCACCAATTGACTTCAAAACTACCATACTAAATCTTTGCAAGCTGATCTGAACACTACACCCTAAATGTTTGTAATGGTGAATATTTCTTGTTTTACAATTGCAAATGTCTAGTTTTGAGTAATAGTGTATGCATTGCATTTTCATCACAATAGCAAACACAAATGAATACAGGTCTTGTGTACATTTTGATGGGCCTGTGGCTGGATCCGGAAAATGGGGCCAGGACTCCAAGGTGAGACGCAGGCTAGGACTGCATGTGGACTCCATCTGTATAGATTGAAAACACAAAAAGTTTCATGCAATATATACAATAATGTCTTAGATATTCCATGTCAATATGGGTTATTCACTTTTCACATAATATTCATATTATATTTATGGTACATTTTCATACAATACTAGTAATATGTATATACACCATCAACAATATAGGATTCCAAGTTGGCATGTACATGTTGGCATCAATATAACTGTGATCACTTAAACATGAATTCATAATCATAATACATACCCTGCTACAAATTCCATTGTGGCATTGGCTGCATGTTAAGTACATCAATGGCACTTCACTGCATCTACTGGAATAGAACATAATTATGTATACACCATTAATTGGGGACAATCCTCTTCATCCGTTCTTCCTCTGGTTTATAGATGAAAAGAATTTTGTATGGAATTTCTACAATTTAAACCTCAAACATGGGTACATGAAAAATACTAGTGCATTAACGTAACTACATTCGAAACATGTATGATTTCCATTCCTTTTTTTTCGGCTTAACATGTAGAATGATAGTAGTAGTCCTTTTTTTTGCCTGTGGGTATGGTGCATTGGCCCTTATCAGCTTATAAATGGGTGCATTATGATTCAGCTATGCCATGAATTGGTGATCAGAATTTGCCCACTGTATTCTACATGTACTCCCCACTCTCTATTCAGGTCTATTTTGTATCTACCAAACTGAATATAGGTGAACTCTGAATTTTAACGTTAACGCAATGGACAAAATCCCATATTATCGCTCACCACCATCGGGTCTGTATTCAGTACAAGCCAAGATACCACGTGTGTTCAAGTTGCAATATTGACAAGTTATCGTGGAGGTCATAGGGGATCATCGGGGGGTTTGAAAAGAATATACTTCGAGGTTTGTTCTCCAATTTTTTGTAGAATTTTAAAGTGGGGCTATCTCAGTGAAACGAGTAGTGTTTTGGGCCAAATTTCCGACAAAAATCAATTTCGCCATATTATGCCCACTTCGCTCCGTTGTCATCTTGTTTTAACGACTCGTCTTCAATATTTTATTCATCAGTGAGGGAGAACTTACATTCAGATATGAAATAATCTTCTTTGGAATAGATTCTGACTGCATGATCATTACACAATAACTGTTTGAAATGAAGCACCTTCTTACCTGACATTTCTCGATGTCAACAACTTATGCATTGTTTCGCCGCTAGAGGGGGCGAATGGTTCCAACCCCCCCTGGCTAACAATAACCAAAATTTAGTAAAAATGTAGCAAAGTATGCACGAGCTCGTTTTGTCCTTTTCACGCTGCATAAAAGCCTGAATCCTGCCTTGCGATTCGGATGGTAATCTCACCGACAAATTTACATTTATTGTTTAGATCGATATCGACGAATATATTTGAAATCGTAAAATCAGTCGGTATGGCTTGCGCCCCCCCCCCCCCCCCCGCCTTTCACAAATCTTGGATCGGCCCATGTTTGAGTAGAGTTTGGTGTCATTCCAATGTTCAGCCTGACATATAAGCAGTATCTTCCCGTAGCTTCTTTAATTGGTTACCATGGTAGCCATTCCCTTTATAGAGCCCATAACAACCGTAGTTGGTAGAGGCCTCTAAATCATTGATATGATGTTATTTTATTGGTGAAAGTCAAATATGTGATATCATGCAAATCAACGTCAGAAAAACATTTGATGGTAGCTACTCAGTAATTAAAAGGTCATGAATAGTCATGAACAAAACACAAGATATCGTCGTGGTAAAATGGTGGTCAAAATTGCCCACAGAAATCTCGATATCTAATGAGGATCTTTTTTTTTCGTAGGAAAAACTTTGTGTTTGTTTCCATGTGTTAATCAATATAAAGTATAACATTTGAACATCGGTCTCGACTCTACCTTAATGACAAAATGTGTGACTAGATTTCATTTTCAATCAAACTAAAACATGTGATAGTCCTAGTGTTCAGAGAATACCGGAAAACATATAATGGGAAATTACAAAGCGAGGATATCGGAATGAATCGTCTGGGGAGTTCTCATGCACCCACTTCAAATTCGGACTTCAAACTTCTTCACAGATGTACGATATTGGACATTCTGATATGACGCAATGTTTTTTTGCGAATTCGATTATCATTTGTGCACCATTGTACGTAATAATAGTCAATAAAATTTATTTTCGAATTCTTAAAAAAAAACTCCTTACGCGGAGAAATATTAAACCAACATCTGGCGAAGATGTATGTTTCACCTAATGTGCTCACGGAGTGTAGTCGGTGAATGTGCAGCATACAGCTCACCTGTTGTGGCAGCAGGTAGGAATTGTTCTTCAGGTAAGTAATTGAATAACTCTTTCATGATATTTTTCACCTAATGAACACGCTAATTTCAATTCAATTCAATATTTCAATAATTCAAATTTCGTTCATACATTATAGCGATGTGTGTCCAAATTCCGGATCTAATTATTATTTAACGAGAAAATTCGCCATGAATCGTAATGTAATATTGTCGTTATAAAAGGATTGTAATTTTTTGAATGCACACGTACAGATTTTACATTCATCTCGTGATTGTAGAGAGTTAACTCGAACCATGGAGTCTTGGAAGTGCGTACAGTGGCTGCAGACTGGGCTGATAATGTGCTCGATTTTAATGGCTCTCGGACAAATACCTCCCGGTATGAAGGCCTAAGCGATCTGATTCAAATGTATTATTATTATCATTATTATTATTATTATTATCGCACTTGTGACATCATCAGACTGGTGTGACGGATTGTCAGATGGGGTATACGCTCATCCTGACACGTGCGAGAAGTTCGTTCGCTGTGCCGACTTTCAAGCGTATGAATACACCTGTGAAACCGGGACTATTTACGACCCGTCTGTTGTGGGATGCCGGGCAATAGAGGATGTCGAATACGAGTATGACTGCTGGTATTGTTCAGTTTATCCTAATTGTAATCCTTGAGTTATCTATGAATAAATGCCTGCATGATTGTTTCAGTGTTATTCACGTGTGCCTATGTTTCAATATTTCACACATATGTCAAGTCTGTGACACAGCGTAGGGCATATCCCGGTCCCAGGATGTGCAGTAGATATGCTACAGGATGCATACATGTTTGTAAATCAGCATCCAGGGAAGAAGTCGGGTACGAAATAAAGTGTAAGCCTGCCTCACGGCAGATATTTGCAACGGAATCGCGACCACAGGGTACATATAGGCCTACATAATATTATAATTTATCATATAGTTTATCACGATTTCACCAATCGCCTTCATACCTTCCAAACTGTAATCGCATGTAATATACTAGAGATCTACCACCTTACGTGTGGGTTTATGTCATCCCAATAAAACTATATCGCACTGTTATTTTCGTTCCCTATAGCAGTACAAGTAAGCCTACGTCTTACTCAGGGGAAACCCCTTTTAACATCCCAGATGAGAATGTGCGAATGCACCATGCAGTGTATTTCATGAACCAGACACTCACAGGTGTCCAAAATCCCACAGGGACGATAAGCGATCAGCAGTTCAGTACAAACTAATTTGATTGTCAACAATTATGCGCACTACATAACACGGCTGTACATCGTCAAACATATTTCAAACTGGTCTCTAAAGTTGTCAAGTCTTACAGAGCAGGTGAGTGACTTTCGTCCAATTTTACTAAATTTGTTAATCGTCATCGCGTCATTTTGAGATCAAATTTAAACTTTTTTCTTTGTCAGACAATCAGTTTGATTGATTCGTTTCCTTCTTGTCCAGATTCAACATGAAACGTTTCGTAGTTGTGCTGTTTTCGTGCTTTATCTGCATCGAGGGGCAACGAGGTAATGCATATCAAGCACACGTCCAACTAGACATTGAGCATGTACTCAAACAAGAGCAACAGCTGTATAATTATATATATGCACACTTGTCCCTATCTCCTCCTCGTTACAGAACCCTGCGTGTTCTACGAGGACGGACTGTACTCACACCCGGAGACGTGTACCAAGTACATGTACTGTGTCAACAATGAACCCTTCGAGCGCACCTGCTCAGAGGGGACAATCTACGACTCCGGCTTTCGAGGCTGTCGATTCATCAGTGATGTCACTGAGAAATTCGATTGTGCCTATTGCCCCATGGTGGAAGGATGTATATGTTCGCCTCCAAATGCACCTAGGTGCATGACTATCTAAAATAACATAACTGGATATACTGTCGACTACTTCACTATAATTACCCTTCCAATTCGAATGCACATGTGAAGGTTTACATGCAGATCTTACTTCTATGGTTTTTGTTCGACTGACTTATTGTACATACAAGTGAGCCGCGGCTAGAAATGTGTCGCCCCGAAAAAAGTTGTCAATAAATAGATGTGTTCAAACAAAATTGCTTTTTGAATTGAATGTTTGTTTATATCTGAAAGGACAAAACTTGTGATCACACTATTATTATCATCCCACCACTGTATATAATTCACCGAAACTGTTTTCCGTTCTTCCGTTAGTCACATAACTCTTCTTTTTCGACATCAGCAAATCACCACATTTCTGTCTCAAATTGCATGGTTTTGATTAGCTCCATTAACATAAATTGATTTCCCATTGACCAAATATGTTGAGAACAGTAGAGATGTTGAAACAATTCTTAAATTTGATCAATTTTCTTGGCGTATGTAATTCATAAATAATTTTAACGACATTGCAGCGACATGCTTGCGACTCGTTGGCAACAACGAGTTTCTGTTTGCCCACGTCCGTCAACTCCTCTGCTGATAGCAGTGAGTCGGAATGGAGCAAATGTTGGGCCACAAACAACGGCAACATCTGCTCTGCAAGCTAGTCGGAGTGCGACTTGTACACTCATCTACGGCACCGCTGCCGACGTTGGGGTCGCTTCCACTACTCTCGTCTCAAGATGCATAAGACTAACCACTATCTGAAGGATTTCCCAATCTACCATCTCATCTGCTGGATGTAGTTAAACAGTTCAAGATTCAAGATCTTTCCGTTTGGGCTCTGTAACACGTTTGCAACATTTGAGCGCCTTGAACTGGTAGAGGTCGTTCTTGGTGACAAAGCCGGTTTAAGCCTTTTTGCTCTTTTTCCATCTGGACTGCTAATACCCCGAATTCAGGACTGGCCCATGGGCTATAACTGAGTTCGATGATATCTAGCTCGAGAAATTTCTGCAAATCCTGCTCTTGGTGTCTGATGGCTGCTTTGACATACACACTGTTTGAGTGGACGCTCATCAAGGAGGTCAATGCGGTTCTCGGCAATGTCTGTCTTGCCGAATGCACCGTCAGGACCCTTAAACACATTCGCATGCTGCTGGAGCAGCTTACGTTCATCACTTAGCCAGTCCTTCAGAATCCTAGCTTCCAAATGGTCTGGTAGAATGACGGTGTCCTCCCAAGCGACTGCCCTAGAGCAGGCAGTGTTGCACAGTGGACCGTCAGGAAAGACATTGCAAGACGTTGCGGGCGTGCATGTTGCAGCAACGACCAGTATAAAATAGTCTGTGGGGTTTGACCACGAAAATAGGTATTCCACTGAGATCGGACGTAATCAGAACCCCACCTACGTACAGCGAATCCCGTATCCCATGTGAATGTGTAAACTAGTTGTACATGTACTATGAGATTGTGACCATTGAGAAGCATGCGCTCGCATCTAGGGCGTGCCTCTACAATAGTCTCACGTCTCACGGTGACAAGACCGCAGCACGAGTACCCTGAGATGAAAAGAAAGGGCTGGACCTGTCCGAATCAGAAAGTGAACCACCCACTCCACTGAATTCCGTTGTCACCCCCATGTTTCTGGAAGAAGTTCATTCCTACTATCCCGGCTGTGCATCGGAGTGTATCGGCAGATCAATCAGACCCATGGTAGGGGAACAGTCGCTACCAATTACCAATGATTGATGACATTCGGAGTCTCGTAACTCGATTTTGCACAGCGCGAGGTCCTCAGCACAAGGGCGGCTTCCGACTCGGAATCCACCAGGAATCATACCGGATCAACCCCGAAGGTTAGGAGCCAGCAGGACCCTCGGATTTGTCACCAAAACCGTGTTACACTACATTTACAAATGGCCTGTTGGATATATTCAACATCACAACATATAAATTCCACAAAGATTCAACAGATAATGAAAGAAGGGAATAATTATTTCATTATCTGTGGGATATATTTACGATGATTGAGGATGTATGTAAGCCTATGTAACGTTTGACGCCCGCTACTTAGGGCGCAAGCGCCCCGCATCTGATCACGGTCATGGCAGGCATCGTAATTACTTAACTATAACCAGGTAATAGTCTGCCGAACAAGTTGGGCCTCGATTCATCACTCAAACATCACTAGACACATCACTCAAACATAGCCCGACGGTCTGCCGGAGCCTGTACACACCATCTCAGGGTGAGAAACTACCAATCCATGGGGGCGTGAGCCCCTGGATCAAAGCAGCCTCCCTCCTGGGCCCCCGATTGTAATCACGGGCCTTCTAGCCAGACAAAGGGGACAGGGAGCACATGGCCATTTCGCCTCGCTTGCTCTTAGACAACTCAAAGAAAACCTGGCTTGGTTTCCGCCTACAGCTTGGTATTAGTCCATGCAAAAATACGGTCACCGAACGACCTGAAAACCCGGGATTTTCGTGTTGGACCTATATCTCATGAAATACACTTTATACAGTGTATGTGTGCCAATGAATGTATCAGAGCCATGAAATACTTTCATGTCCATTCAATGGAATCATTCATATGATCTACAGGTGGATATATTTGGTATATTTTGAGTTTAAGTAGTCAAATCTGGGAGATTTCTGGCAAATTCATAAATCGGTGATATAACCATCATCAGTAAATGGGTATAAATTGTTGCAGGTAATATTATTCACCTGAGATAGCTGACCAAATCAACTGTCAGAGGCATATTTACCATCAAGGATAAAATGTTCCAAAGAAAAAAACAAGAATTCTAAAAAAAAATCATGCTTGAGAGCAGTTTGCTGACCCAGGTAAAGGTTGCCAGAAACCTCTCACATATCGATATTAAACTGGAAAATATATCAACTGTATCCAATGTAGACTACTCAAAATGTTTCCATAGAATGGTGAGAGGCTCCCCTATGGCTCTGACACATTTATTGGCACATACACACTGAATTTCATGAGATATTGGCCCAACACGAAAATCCCGGGTTTTCAGGTCGTTTGGTGACCGTTGTTTTTTGCATGGACTAGTACCAAGCTGTAGGCGGGCACCAAGCAAAAGAAAACCAGACGTGCTTCTAGCTATAAAGCTAGCAGCGCACGAGACTGAGAGTGTGACGTCACGACCATTGTTATAGTATAGTGGAGTGAGCAAAGACAATGCGCAACATACAAGCTTCGAACGTGAAGTGGCCAAAACAAGTGAGGTATGGTGTACGGTAGCGGCCGAAACTCCTATCATGCTCCTCCTCGGCCCAAAAGCTGCCAGAAGGAAGCAAGGTGAGCGGCACCCAGAAGTTGCGACGCAAAGCAGTCAGACCATAAGGGTCTGTTTTGGAAGAATGAGGGTGGACCCCTGGGTTTTCGGACTATACCGTAACACTTCCAAAATTTTGAGGAAACTCTGATAAACAAGGTTTTCCAGAAAGGATGATGACCTGGGAAGGTCAGCCACCGAAAGGGACGGTGTGCCGAGTGTTAACCTTTAAATTTAGAAATTTTGTAAGGCGACACACCGGTGATCCAAAATCGTAGTACCTCTATAAAGGGTTGCTGGTTGCCCTCGCCAACTGGCGTCACTGCAAGCACACAATGACGAAGCTAGCATCTAGCCTTTGTCCATCCTTCGTCCATAGATGGAGAACCCTGCGATGCCGGTCCTGGCTGGGCTGCCGGTCACTGACACGCAGTTGGCCACTGGTCCACTCAACTCACCACTCAACTCACCTGGGGTAGAGTGCCAGCTCCAACGCGGCGTCCGAGCAGTTGGCATCGACCTGACCAAGGGCGGACGACATAGGGTCATCAAAACTCTCTGGCAGGCGAGACTGAGCAGCCTCGGGCTCATGTAAATGATGCCGGAGCCCCTCATTCTCAGCCTAGAGTCTCTGCACTTCCGCCGCTACATTATCAGGTACTTGAGTTGACTGGGACTCGAGGAAGGCCCGCTGCTTATGGTCAGGTCTCAAGGCTATGCCGGGTACCTTTCATCAGCCCCTGTTCGTGTGCGAGGATGTACGCGACGTTAGAGGCTTCAGCTTGGTACCTGAGTAGCCTATCCAGAGAGCAATCCATCTCCGCTACAAGGTGGCAACATCTGGATCATACAGTATTCGCTCCTGGGCGTCACGTCGACGGTCAACCGTCTGGCCTATGGACTCGCGAAAAGTTTCATAGGCCCGGGCAGTATTGGAGCCATACTGTCTGAGGATCTCCTTGACCGGATTCAGCGGTTCCCGACTCAGGGCGGTTGTGCTCTGCCAGCCCGCGGGTGCACCATCCGAATAGATGGTGGAGACGGACGCCGACCTAGCTACTCCCGGTCTGTTCCTGGCTGGACTCCCAGAGGCTGGCGGACGGCCTCTGCTGCCATCGCATACTCCTCGGGGGTCTGGCTCATGGTCAGATAGGTGAGTTGCGTACTTCAAACCAACCAACATGATGTCAGAATCCTGCCAGCTGTCGTCCATGATACGCTGAGCGAAGCGCCAAGGACCGAAGTGGAACATCTGGTTTTTCTCTAAGCCTGACGTGGTCATGCCCGAAGAAACCATGGGTGCTATATAACAATAATTGTATACGGGCCCTGCCTCATCACTTTCTGTAGCGAGGCTCTCTCCGTGGTGTGCTCTCACGTGGTGAGTGTTCAGGGCTTGCAAACTGGAGAAAGATCGCTTCCGGGGACCTCATGAGAAGCACCCCTGGCAAACGAACAACCTCATCAAGGGGTAGTGATATGCCCTCACGTGACAAGTCAGGTGATCGGAAGTGGAATACCATTGATCGCGACTGAGCACTGTGTGAGGATCTTCATACCCGTCTAGGGACAGTGGACAGAAGGGACATTTGATTCCCTGATCTGTCAGCTGTTGCAGCATATCCACCTCCACCTTCATGTACGGACGGGGTCTGGCGAAGGTGATATCTGCTGTCATACCTACATCCCCAGTGCGGTGGAGGTATCTATCCCTAGCATACCAAGGTCAAAACTGTTCACCTTGTCACACTCCCAGAAATATGGGGCCCATGACAGACCGCAGCCTTTCACTGGGAGCTGCTCCAATGCAGGTTCCTGCTCAGACAAGACTGCGCTCAGGAGCGGTCGGGTACGTTATTGCACGCGAAGCTGGCTTCTTGGACTCCTTCAGCCAGCCAGCCATCATCACCTCGTCAGACATATTCTTACCCAATTCCTGGGCACGTTTCTGCAGTAGCTTCAGCCACAGCTCCTCAGCTAGTGGCGTAGATCCTGCTAAGGAAGGTCTCGATGAACAGCCTGAGGGTTCCCCTTCGGCGCCCGGATGGGCGACCTAGTGCAGGGTCCCTTCTTACCTGGGCCAGACTTTGTGCAGGTACCGTCCGCGTATTTTCCCAAAAGAGCAGACGTCTTAGCACCTCCGGTCTGGGGGGAGATACTGTCTGCGCCAGTACCTGGAGGAGTCTGTGTCTTGGTACCACCCTGCTTTTGTCCTTGTCAAGGAATCGAAGCCCCGCCGCTCGAGGTCGGCTTGGCGGCACGTGCGTTTGGACATGGGCGTGGTGGATCCCTCCTTTTCAGACTCATCGAGCGCCTCCGTACTGGACTCCAGCAGGTTGTTATCCGTCCTGGGTGAAGATTGCCCTGCCTCAACATGGTCGGCCGAACTCGCGGGGGATTGGACAGTAGGTGGACCTGAACCTGCATCTCCGGAACCGGCCGGAGACACCGGATGCATTGTCTGATTGACCACGGGTGTCCAGACGTCTGTTCAGAGGAGACTTCGCATCCAGTTAAAGAGATGCAGGCATCTCTTCGGTCGGATGGAGATCCAGTTCTAAAGCAACGAACCCCTTCTCACTTATGTCCATCAACTCTTCCACAGCGGGGAGAGGATCGTCCAGTAGCAGCTGCTGGGCTCCATTGTCGTCCAGCCCGCCACTTGCAGTGAGGTCAGTCCTACTGACAACACTCTCGACATTGCTGTCAGAGTGGAATTCATGGATTACACTTTCTAAGCAGGCTCATGCATGTACATGCATATCCATCCTGTGGCTCCTTGCATACAGTGGCGGATCCAGCGGGAGGCCAAGAGGGCACTCGCCACCCCCGTCAAATCCGTAAAAAAAATCGTACAAAATTCAATAAATTCATGTAGAATCGGGGCCTAGTTATCTGGACTAAAGCACCTGATAATAGATCGGTTCATCCAAGTATTGGAGGAAGTTCACATATGAAGCCTTCCGTTCAGGAGTGATTGGGAACTTCTCGCACTTTGGTGTCCGATGTATCCCGATATGACGCCGATGTCAGAGCCGATGTTATAGCAACACGTTAGCCTTTGTTATATCCCTGGGAGGGGGCACATGCTGTTCCTGTCATCAGGCGTCAGGCATGAGCCACTGGGCTTGTACACTCTCTGTTAGGGAAAGTTTTCAAGATATCTTCACGAAACTTGATATACAGATGTAGTATAATGATATGATGATTGATATTGAGTTTCGACAAAATCTGAAAAACAAAATGGCTGCCATGCATATTTTGTGCGGAACTCAGCCATGTAGCTTGTGCACCCTCTTAAAGGGAGAACTTTAGAGATATCTTCACAAAACTTGATAAGCACTTATAATATCGTAATATGAAGATTGTTATTGATTTTCGCCAAAATATATATAAAAAAGACAAGATGACCATCATTGTACATTGCTTGTACATGTAGCTTGTACACTCTCTGAAATGGAGAGATCTTCAAGATATGTTCGCGAAACTTGATATGCAGGTAAAACCGTAAAATACATGGCAACATGATGATTGAAATCGATTTTTTGCCAATATTCGAAAAAAAACAAGATGGCAGCTATAGTACCATAAAACGCCACACATTGAATATATCAGCCATTACGTATCGGTTGCGGTTCTGGGGACCGACAGCGTTTAGTTGAAATCCGGGATTGCACCCGCCTATCTCTTCAGGGTGTGGGGCTTCATTTTGAAGCACCTAAATTATTTAAAACTGATTATTCCTCATCTGAACACATTTACCTAGCATGGGGTAAAGTTTCAGAATTCTATGTAAAAAAAGTGAGAAAAGTTGGCAATCTACCCAACCTTACCAGCTACTGTGTGGTTAAATAATAAATATGTTTCCATATACGTTCTGAATTCCGGTTAATACAAATGTATACCCAGGACTTTACTTTGAATTAACATTGTGCCCCTCCGGCAAAATCATCCCTGGGTCCGCCCCTGGCATACCATGTATACGGATGACCAAAAATTAAGTAGGTCATCCAGGGGGATCCCGCAATCATAAACAGTAATTAAAACATGTCATTAGCTATAGCTGCCGCGCTGGCGGTCAATGTCATGAATCACTTACAGGATAGAGATTGTATGCAGACTATAACAAATATAATCAGCCGAAAGCAATAATAAAATAAATTATTATCGTTCCCCAAACCTTTTTCACAGGTCACGGCATGTTGCCACTGCCAATGGCCAATGTGTACACAATCTCCTACACCCTTCTTTCGAAAGCTGAAAAGCTCCTGATTTCAAACTCTCTGTTGCACCAGGGAAGAAATTATCACTAATCTCAGTTGTGTCATTAAATGAGAAAGAATAGCATTTGCATGGAATTGCCGCATACAATAATAATAATAACATGAAATATGGGTAAATAAATATAAACACTCCTCATAGACAAAGTAAAGCTTAAATTGACCAAGGAAGCGCGGTTCAATGGATTTAGATGGGAAGCTAACAGGTCCGTAACCTCAGTGATTAGAGGGTGAACCCTTCATGCCAGCGCCCAATCAAGAGAACGCCAAATATGATGAAATTAATAGCAGGCGGTCATCGGAAACTGCCTGCGGACGGAAGCCAGTCCCAGACAACCACCATTATATGACAGAAATGTGACGATAGGTATAAAAACCACAAAGTATGCTGACACAAGTATAACTCGACCACCTTCTCAGAAGGAGGGTCTGGGTTCCGATCATTCCGGCCGGATCGGGTATATATGTGACCAATCCGGATGAAATAAGTGTCCCCCTACTGCCTCGGCCGGCCTAACTTAATTACTGTAGTGGCGCACGGGTGATAACACACCGAAGCATGTTACCTCAAAGCACCCCTAATGCAGGATGAGTAATGCAGATGAACCACGGACATCAGTCCTCACATCCGGACATTAACCCTGTGTCCATAGCCAGCTCCCCGTTACCGTGGGGATGGCACGTCTCCCGCAGCTGTTAAAAGTCACAATCTCTTTCTGGCCCTCAGTGAGACTGCCCTGGGACTCTCGGGCGTCCGACAATGCACAAAAGTGGGTCAGCCCAGGCGTCGTGTTAACTGCACCGGACAACAGTCAACATGATGTGGATGTGATTTCCGTACGACCTTAGTGCTAGAAACTACGGAGGTCGGATGAGGAGTGGCGATGTTACAACGCAAAGTGTCCAGTTCGCTCACACCTGCAGATCACCGCAAAGTAGTGATCGCGGCATTAGGTGGTCCGGAATCCTGCTGAATGACTTAAAATCCGTCCTTGAGGTGATAGACGGATACCACAGCCACATCCATATGTGTGGAACGTCAGTCCCACTCGTACCGAGCATGGCGGCGTGGCCGTTGTCCATCTGTAATATCTGGAGGTTCTGGAGATATCTGTGGATCATCGAGTACTGGTACGAGCCAGACGGGTCCGCAAGGCCTACCGTATGGCTTTCCGTTCACCTGGAGTCAATGGATGCTTACCGGATGTATCCAAGAATGGAACATCATCTGGCTGTACATCCTGAATAAGTGGATCCATGACGAGCGGGCCCTCATATCCCCTTCAGGTTGTCTATGTGGACCACCGAAATCTTGTAATGCACTGAGGAGACCCCCTAGTGGCTTTGCCACGGGAAATCCTTGTTGAAGAAATAACGTTTACATTTATATTTACACTTCCTTGCGCAGATCCATAGGAAGCACCAGCTGCCAAATAGCAGGCCGCGGATGCTCATAGCACCAGTAAAGAAGTAGCCGCCCAAGTAGGTTGGCTCCTCATCCGCTACGTCTTGCTGCATGCCAGAGGCCATCACCACAGGAGGCAACTGCCGCTCGAACTCAGACTCGTCAGAGGACAGGGAGGGTATCCAAGAGGAATATATTCCCGGGGTTCGAGGAGGACTTGCTGGGGTTGATTAGCACCCGCGGATTGTATGCAGACCGGTTACGTCGGTAAAGCCATGTACGCGCAGAGGAGTCTCAGTGGACTTTTCATGGCTGGGCCGTCGTGGTACTGAGGGGTGCGGCAGCCTGCTTTCTTGCTTACTGCAGGGCCAGTTAGCTTTGGGTCTGAAGGGGAATGCACAGCAATCTGCAGGTCCCGGAGCCTCGATCCAAGTGCAGTGCGCAATAATCTGCGTGGTGCCGAGGTCATACTTTTCCATATTGTACTCGTCCGAGGAAAAGCACGACGCAGCAGACGGAGCTGCTTGCACCGCCATCACTGGTTGTTGGGACGGTGTGTTAGCCAACTGCTGGCTATGGTCTATGGCAGGTTCTGCCAGGGGACAACCTGCAATGCTACGGCAGGAGGAGGCATGGTAGCCTGCATCTACAGCCGCGAATAGGGCAGGGCCGGAGGCATCTGTCAAGCCTGACAGCTGCCTCTATCGCGAGTGCCGAGTTAATTGCCTCCTCCATTGACATTTCTCGTGCATGGCCAGGGCTTATCCTATGTGAAAAACTGGTTAATTAGCATCAGCTCAAATCTACTCGCAGAGACCTACGAGTTGGCTTTCTGGCCCAGTATGCTTAGCTGGAACGCATAGTTGGTGACGGACTCAGTAGCCAAGCAGTAACGAGTTTTGAAATGCTTCTTTTACATCTGCTTGTTTGCCGTGGGCATGAACAATAAGCGAACTTACTCAGCAACCTTAACAAATGTCACGGGCCCAGGCGGGATACTGGACATAACCTTGCCTTCAGGCTTAGTGCAGGGATGTATCTGGCCTCGGTCGGTGTTCATCCCTCGTAGAATGCGGTCCTCCAGAGCTGCAGGAGGCAGTCCCCCAGGCCATGACGACTGATCTGGCTTCCAGTCGTGAGGGGAGCGCTCCCAGGTATCTGATCCAGATCGGGAGTTAGTGGCGTGAAAGGGGCAGTCCCGGCTCCATCCCTACCCACGGCAGGGGCCAGCCTGTACGCTGCAGACATGGGCAGAGTGTAGGTCAGGGCTGAAGACGGGTAAGCACCAGTGGGCAACCCACTCCTGCCATATGTGTTTATGGAGCCCCCACCGAAACATAACAGATAGGATGCAGGTGAGGCAGGGTAGCCAGGGGCTGAGCTAGCTAGTTAGCTCCCGAATCACTGGTCGGAGTGGGAAAGTTCAACCACATGGCCACAGATCCCACCGTCGGAACAGCGGAGGCTGTAGCGAACATGGTACCTCCATGCCACGGGACAGGCACGGGTCCCATAATCAGGCCCGCCGGCACCTGCGTGCTTGGTACAACCTGGAGCGGGGCTGGCGGACCCGCCATCCCTGGGCTGTAAGGGACCGTAGGGTCCAGACTCGGTGCAGCCAGCTGACTGCACTTATACTCTTCCAGCACAAAATGAACCAACCGCCACTCCCTCTCTGTCAGCCGCTCCGAGAGGAGGGCTGGTGTCACAGAGAGGGCGCTTTACAATCAGGTCGTCTTGTGTGAGTAGACCGGCTGCGGTTGTAGCGGCCTAGCGGGGCCAGCTCATTGAGCGAATCAGTGAGCTGATCAACCGCATTTTGGAGTGACTGTTCGACACCCGAGCCGAGGGTCCGCGAGGAGATCGACTCAGCCGGGTGAGGAAGCCAGTACAGTCTATCCATATGTCTGAGACTAGCCAGTGTTGCCGGAACCTTGTCCCTCACACTCAGTGCCGTCGGAGAGGGGAGTATTGGCTGGTTCGGCTGTCCGGACAGTGGAAGGCTGGGCGAACCCATCTCCAGACCCGCCCATCGCACCGCACCTGGTGAAACAACTGTTGCAGCCCCGCAGGGCTCGAGACAACTCCAAGAAAACCAGACGGGCTTCTAGCTATAATGATAGCAGGGTACGATCTGCGCGGGTGAGGTATGGTGTACAGTAGCGGCCGAAACTTCTATCACAATCTTTGAGCAAAATCGCTACACCTATATGAATAGCATGTCAGCAGACAATGACACTAAACATGCATTCTGTCTTGCCCCCAAGGATTGGCGATCCTTTAGGGCCTATCTTACTAGACTTTCGACCAATTAGCGACTCAGAAGAATGCCAATTTGTTTGATTGATTTGTCACGATGCATGGTGCCGAATACTGCAGCTTCAAACCCAGCGATTGGGCCTGAAGCTCACCCACGACCCATTTTGGCTGAGTGGAACATATCGACACGCACTAGCACTGTTCCAACTCATGCTCGCTTCCACCTGGGTTCAGACCTCTACATGCGCTAGGTGTTGCGAAAGCACCAGTACCGGGTATCATGAAATCGTTGTATTTTCACCCCTGGTATATTCAGGTCAATGTAGCAAAAAATATCCCATATGTGCAAGCTCTATATTCACGCTTATCATGTGATGCGCCATGTACGTGATACCAGCTGCATTAGCTAGATTTGTAAATAGCATGTCATGGGCCGCTGAATATGGCCATTTAACATTGATTTAACTGGATCATGCAATTGGTACGATATGTTGTGCCATGTAAAATAAATACCAAAAGTTTAGGTTCAACATGTAAAGCAACGTCAGGACTCAGAAGTGGTTCAAGATCAAGATCACACCTTGGTCAGCTGTTGTTCACAGGCCTCCAGACACTCCGGCAGCACTTGACACAAGTCTGAGCGAAAACTGGGCAAGAATCACCCAGGATAATTTTTTAGATCTCATCAGGAGCTTGTCGTGCAGAGCCAGAGCCTTGTGAGAACAAAACTCATGTTACTCTTGGAATAAATGGGAGAACTTCTCGGGTTTATCCATTACTAACATGTGTGTCGTCCTCGGGCTTCTCACGAAGGTGCACAGCAAGTTCAAGACAAGATCTAGACAAGTGTCTTGGGAATATTTGGCCCAGTGTTCATGCAGACTTGTCTCAAGAGCTATCAGAGTGTCTGTTGCGCCGTCTAACCCTGATGTGAGAATGAATTTAGATGGGTTCAGACCTGGATTTGAGCCGACCACTTCTGAGTCCTGATTTCGCTTACATGTTGACTGCTGAAAGGCGAAAGTCGCAACTGCCCAACGTTATCTTCAGTACGGGTTGTTGGGAAACGACAGCTACAGTGACAGTATTGTGACCGAAAGGTACAAGCTAGGCCGATACACAGGTTAGACATTCAAACCTAGATTTCTTGCCTTTCGGATTTTACAAATCGTACGCTTGCCTTCAGGGCTAATTCAGATGGGCCATGGGAACCTCAATCAAATTCTAACAATCTTCCGGGCTTTGCATATTTTTTGGTTGCCCGCACACTGTGTCAAGTGTGAACACACGCGCGCACCCCTCTACATTTCACTTATGAGCGCATCCACTGGCACACGTGGAAATGCGGGGTAATACGGTAATCCTTTTAGACGCAATTTAGCCCTAAAAACGGGATTTCCCCCAAAAGTAAAAATAAAAACTGAGAGAAGAAACGCCCTGAATTTCAATTTACTCATTGGAATTCATTGCTGAAGTTCTATTAAAACAAATAAGAACCGGGTAAGTTGATCAACAAACCACACAACTCGTCTAAAACTAAACTTGAGTGTTGATCTCGATTTCTAAGCATTTTAGAACGTTACTTATACTCTGATTTTTCTAACTCGTTTACACAGTTTTTCGCTGATATTTTTGCGTTGCTAGATGCTATCGTTCTATAACTTGACTAGATTGAATGCAATCTCTGTGATCTTGACGATAAACAGAGATTGAGACCAACGTCACAAAAATATAAACATTCAAGCTGTATGCATAGACAATGCAATAGAAAACGTCATAAACGTAATATGATGGTCGGGTGGGAAACTCAAAATGGGGATCGATAATCATGACTGAAAATGATGACATTTGTCTCAAAAACTCTGGATAAAACGACTCTGCACTCAGGATGTAAAATTTTGTGTTTATATGCAGTAAGGTGAGTTATTTTAGATCCAAACTACATGTGTTAGATGATGTCCCCCGGTGATTTTCATACTTGTTTTGATGTTTCAAAAAGTCATTTCTAATAAAAAGGCACGTTGGTTTACAGCCGCTCTGAGGCGGCTGTATTTTATGGCTATAACTTGACATACTTCACCTGGGAGTCCAAGGGCAATCATTTACTGAATTTCAGATTTCTATCACGAAAATTTAAAAAGTTGGCAATCTACCCCAATGTTAAATTTAGCCCTATCATTTGATTTCTGGATCCGCACACAATTTCGTGCATTTGCTCGATTTTGTAGTAATGCAATCTTCCAAAATCAACATGTTTTTGTAGAGTACACCCCAATGTGTCATCTGTTCTAAAATTACAACAATACTTCGAATCCAGGTGGATGTAAACAGGATCAAATCCTCGAATAAGCTCAGATTCTCGAGATACCGTTTTTGTGTGAAATTTAACATTGGGGTAGATTGCCAACTTCTTCAATTATTGCGATAGAAGTCTGAAATTTGGTGGAAAATTGCCGTTTGTTTCCGAGGTGAAGTATGCCAAGTTATAGAACGATACCATTTAGCATCGCAAAAATATCGTCAAAAACCGGTGTAAACAAGTTAGAAAAATCAGAGTATCACTGCTACTGTACTCGTTACAACTTACACACATAGTTACAGCGTAAGCCCATCACTCGTTGACAAGTCCAGATTTGCTATTACTCGGTTCCCATTTCTAGGGACAGCACAAGTACTCAAGTACTCGTCAACGAGTCGAGTCACAGCAAGAACCGAGTTTTAAATTGACAACCGAGTACTCGTTGAACGAATCCAAGACTTTTTTTCAGTAAATATCACGAAATGAGCACTCAAAACCATGACAAAACGTTGAAAAAAAATTTGATCTCTTGTTGACATTGTTTCGAACAAGAACTAGCTGCGCCATCTGGCGAATCACTGGTGCTGCCTCTGGGCTCTAGCGAGTGCATTATGAACTAAGTCACATGATGCAAACAAGATGTCAGCACCCATCTGAGAAGGAATGCAACTTAGCTGTTCAGTAATTTAGTGAGCATATATCCGATATTTAATTCTAAACTACTTGGCAACGTATGATTTTACCTTCTGAATGCCCTCACTCATTAATTCAGCAGTCCACTGGCAGTCCCAGTGCATTACACAGTGAATTGACGATCTATTCGAAAAATTTGACTAATGCAATCTACATTTGGTAATTTTTCACGAGTACTCGGTTCCGAGTCGAGTCACAACACCCGAGTACTCGGGTTACGAAATTTGTACTTGTGCTGACCCTACCCATTTCACTACTCGAGTACTCGTTATAGACAATAGATCGGCCTTGTGGCATGAAATATTGATGCTAAACTACGATGGAATCACTTAACCGTGAAAAATGATATTTAAAGAGGCACTGTATGGGATTCGGCTTTTAGGGGATCTTCTATTCCTGTTAATAACACGAATAATTTTCATTGAGTCCCCCAATGAGTATGACCACAAAACTGCCACCAAGCTCTCAGGTATATCCCATTTGGGTATACAGGAAGTATACCCATTTGGTGGCATATATCCCATTTGGGCATATTTGCCACCAAATGGGATTCTTCTCAACTGTTATATAGCACCCTGATTAGAAGAGTCAGTCTATATAGGGCAAGGACATAAAACTCCAATGTGTGTAGTACTCGTGAAACAAGAACAGGGGAATCAACTGAATTCAGTGTTTGAGGTACTCAGTCATGTCTGGGCCACAGACCCCCTCGCAAGCTTGTGCGTGCTACGGCCCAGATACAACCTCGTGCCTCAAGCACTGAATTCAGTCAATTACATGTAAGAATTTAATATATACACGATTAAGTTTTTCAACTTTTTGAATTAATTCTTAATTTTTCATTTGAATATTGTTATGAGCTATAATGTATGTCTGTGTGCAAAATTGTACAATTATCAAGTATGTCTGTGTGCACGATAGTACATCTCTTCTTGCAGAACAATGGGTTCAGGAGATGGAACAGGCAAAGGCCAGGGCGAGGGCCAAGGTGAAGGTCGCGGTGAGGATACAACCACCAATGTAGCTGTCGGCAGTGCTGTAGCCATCGCTTTCACCGTCATCATGTGCTGTATTGGAGTTCCAATGTTGATCGCTGGAGTGATTTTCGTCTCCATCGATACCTTCCAAGTCGAGTCATACTTGTGAGTACCAAACTAGAATACATGCCATGTTTCGTGTGTACATTGATGTACAGCACTTGCTATAAATTGACATGCATGACATTATTATTTTGATACAATGATAATAATTGGGTCTACATCTTCCACAGAATCATGAAAACATTCTTTGCATTGTTGATTGTATGATTGGCTGATTAAAAATTGGTTACAATTAATTATATTATTTCATGTCACAGTTGACCAGTCAACCTTTTGAGAATGGCAGAACATAAAACATGTACAGTATATAGCATAGACTTCATGTACATTGCCAGTATTGCCCTTGTTGCACTTACTGAGGGTCAATATGTTGCTAATTACATGTAGCCAGCCTTCTCACTGGCATGTAAAGGTTACCATGTTAAACAATTCATTATGGTCATCAAAATTGAGTAAATAGCTGCCAGTAATAAATGTTCATGTAATGTACTGTAATGCATGTAATGTAATGCATGTAATGCACATATATTTATATAGAACTTCTACCAGTATTGTTGGAATCAATCATCGATTTTGTATATTGATGATTCATCTGATTATTAGATTTGTTCAATATGAAATGACCAGGCAATTGATTATTTTGAGGAATGATTGATTACCAGTAATTCTTGAAAATTTCTACTACTAGTAGTACAATGTTGATTTCCTTGATTAATTAACAAATGTATATGTTCTACATGTATGTAGACCACATGTGTACTAGCAGTATATGCACCCAGTTGGTGGGCTAACAATGTCAAATGACCTTTCTATTACAGTTTCAACATGGGGGTGGCCTTTATTGTGGTAGCGAGTTTGATGACTATCGGTGGGATCGTACTGATTGTCCTGATTTGTACTGGAGTCTGTGGCAGCAAGACAACTCAGGTTCGTTGGTGTCACCTCGTGCTACATGCGCTCACCTTTTGTGTGTTTCGCCGTGATGCATAACTACACACGTGCTCTCGTTAATCCTCACTAGTTTTGCGAGCGGCAGCTGGCTAAAACTGGCTGAAGCTAGTTGACTGGAGCCGGCCACAATAAACCCGCCTCCAAATTTTACCTAACTCGTTTACGCTCGCGTAAACCCGCTTGCAATTATGTCCGCACGTTTTTGCTAGCCAACATTTTCAAAGCTCGTTTTCGCTAGCATGAAATCTGTCGGCGAGCGTAAGTGCGCCGAAGCCAGTTTGCAAAACCACGTCTTCATGATTCAGTCTTTTGACCATCGATAAATAGGATTCTCCATTCTGTTTTAGTCGTATTAGTTTCAACTTTTTTTATTGAGAAAACTTCTTGTGACCAGTCAGTCCATGACATCAAGCAAACTCGAAACCGGAAGTGACATATTCCACCACCTAATTGAAGGTCAAGGCCA
This sequence comes from Terebella lapidaria, assembly GCA_949152475.1. Classification (NCBI taxonomy): domain Eukaryota; kingdom Metazoa; phylum Annelida; class Polychaeta; order Terebellida; family Terebellidae; genus Terebella; species Terebella lapidaria. Next base: position 80,964,173 of record OX424555.1, read on the forward strand.
TTTATATGCGCATAAAACAGACTGGTGTCTTGCGGGAAATTCAGAGCCCAAATGCTTTTCTTCGAGTCAAACGCGCTTACAAATGTGTCACTATAAAAACGGGCCGAAGAGAGTTTTGAAATCACTGGCGAGTTTAAGCTCGCTGGCCTGTGAGTCCACGGGTTTGTGCGCGTTATGACTTCACCAAGGAATATCTAGCGAGCGGGAGCGCGCCGACTCCATTGTCAGCCAGCTTTTGCTAGCCGACGAAAAAACGCAAAATTGATTAGCGAGCCGGCTGGTGAGGATTAACGAGAGCACGTGTGTAGCAAATTTTAAAACATTACTTGTAAAATATCACTTGAAGAATTACATTCTAATAAACATGATAAATAAGATACATGTTCTAATGTTGTTGTTTTTTATCATAAATATCAAACCTCTTTCAGACTAACAGTACAGTGGTGGTAACTACACCAGCTCAAGGTGTTGCCATGCAACCAGCCCAGAGCTACCAGCCCCCTCCCCAAGGCTACAATCTCCCACCCCAAGGATACCAACCCCCACCCCAAGGCTACCAGCCCCCACCCCAAGGCTACCAGCCCCCACCCCAAGGCTACCAGCCCCCGCCCCAGGGTTACGCCCCTGGGTACGGCCCAGACCAGCCGCCCCCTTATGCAAGCCAGGGCAAGGCCTGAGCTGCCACGAGTCCTTGGAGACGTCAGCGCTTCATAGAGAAGGGGGTTTCTGGTACACATGTATGTATAGCATGTGTAAGCAAAAATATTAATTTTGTGTCAAACTTCCCATATATTTAAGGTGCCTTCTACATTGTTCTATATGTACATGTTTGTGGTACAGTATACTTTTCTATCCATGTATACGTGTATTGTTAGTTGTTCAGATACATGTGTTATCAATCGCTGTTTTGGGAGGGGTGTGGGGGGGGAGGTGTTATTATGAATTTTCAAATATTGATACACATCAACATTTACGGCACAGTCAGTATGGTCCTAGAACCATGAGAACAGGTATATTGTACCAGATTATATGCACAATTAACTATGTGGGTGTCTAACTTTTCTCGGAATGGGACACCTGCAACAACTGCAAGTTGATTGAAGTCTTTTTGTAAAGACCTGACTTATATGTACAAAGACCTGACATACAGTATATAGCCGTTTGTTTCCAAGTTTGTATTGAAATTAAGTTTGACTTAAATAATAACATCCATCCTGTAATATCTCACTAGCAGGGAAGTTTGATACATGCTCACTGGGGGCAATAGTAAAAAATATTCAGGTTTTTGTACTGGCTGGCTAGTCAATGGATCATGTAGAAGTCATAATGGTCAGGAGAACCGTTAGCAAGGTCTAACTATATACTGAAGATTTGTATACATGTATGTTCTTTTCGGCTTATATATAACCCTCTTCTGTACATGTATTTGTGTCCACTAATCTTACTGGAATTACATTGTGGTACATTGATCACATTGGAACTACATGTACATCATAAGTTTTGTTCAAATGTCTCTACACATGTAAGAGGCAATTCAGCAAATATGTCGTACAACCATGTAAATTATCTATGTACATCTCTAACGTCTTGATCTGCTCGGAGGAAAACTACTCATTGTTCTGACTTTTTTCTGATAATATTTTTTTGGGAAGGGAATGTTGATGATAACAATATTATAAATCAGTAGCGCTACCGGGGTACAAGTAATACTGATATGACTACCTATTACACATGCAGCCAGACCGTCTCAATGGGTGTGATTGTATATACTCTATTGTTACATATATGATTCTGTTAATGTTCTGTTGTCATATACAATATACTACTTTTGATTTTGAATGTATCAGTTTGAACATCAGATCTGTATTGTTTCTCTACATTGACTATATTTTTATCAGATATTGTATTTTTCTACATGCATCTTTTTATATCTTATTGTTGTTTGTTCAATCAGTGTGTCTAGATCCAGTTACAAGTATATGTAGTGATTTAGGATATGAATCTTAACAGTGCTTCTTCGCAAATACTCCATGATAATAACTGAGCAAAGAGATCTGTCAAATTAAAGTTCTGAGATCTGAAAAGGAGATCTGAATGTTGAAAGTTTTTCAAGATCTGGAAGTGAAATTTATCTGGCAATTGTTTGCCTTTGTCACCATGATCAAGGATTTTAATTACTGGCAGCTATTTACACAATTTTGATGACCATTATGATTATGATTTGTTTAAAACAACAATATACTTGTACAGTGCTATAGTTTTGAAGGTTGAGGTCATGACTACAAAATAAGACATGTGCATAATTTTGCACGGCTACATTTACATTGAATGTTTAGAATTTTGCAGGCTAAGGTTGCATTGTGTTAAAAGTCTGATATGATGAGGACAATTTTCTCCAATTAATTTCCATTGTACATCATGATAGATGATCTGTACAGTACATAAGTTTCAGTGTGTCCTGTCTTGTCTTGTAAACTAATATACATGTTACGGGTTTGGTACCCGTATAACAGGCCTATGGTCTGGCAGGGAACTATCCTCTGCACATTGGAAAAATTTTAACACAAAACCTCTATGTTACATGTTTGTTAGAACTATTCTTGTTATATGTATACATAGGTATATAATATTTCCCTGTAAAATGGTTGTGATGTTTTCCCAATTCCTGCATAGATCGATGTATTCCCACACAAATTAATGGTTTGTGTGATATATTTTTTACATCTCCAGACGTCAAGCCAGAGTATGTTAAGGTTTTGGCACTTGCACAAATTGTTCTAAATATGGTATGGATATTTTATGGGATACAATATGTATTCTGATCACCTACATGCAGCTACAGGTATCGATTTTCATGGTGACTTTCATGAATATTTGGGTGTAGAGCATTACTAGTTGTAAATCGATACCTAGGTTTTAGGCACTAATAGAAAGTCATACGTGGGTTCCAAAATTGTGACCTTTATATGTAAAAAACTGATTTTTGATAGTGTAGATCATTTTGATAGTTATGACTTGAAGGGAGTTTGCAAGTAAAGTTGATTTCATTTGAATATTTCTTTTTAGCTAATTTCATTTGAATATCCCACAGTGATACTGAGAAAATCTGATGCCTGGCCGGCTTTCTTACATGAACAATCTGGCAGATTTCATGACAAGAGAATTGTGATAAGGGGTGTCCAAATGAGATACAAACCTCATACCGGTATTCAAGATCGATAGAAAAAATCGGTTTTATGTGTGATACATGTAAAATGTTTTGTTTTATGTGTAAATAGTTAAGTGCCTTTGCAACCCTTGCCTTGCTGTTATGTGCTTTACATGAACCCATTATTAAACTGAATTTAGCCAACTGTAGAGTATTACATGTAAGAATATGACACAAATTCAACATGTAGTGTTCCACATTGCTCGATTGCCCATGAGTGATGGTGGTGGTTAATTTCTCTTATCCAAATCTTACACCAAAGTCATGATGAGTGTACTGTTATATAGATAACCAAAATTATTGTTATTGAGGTCTATACTTGTATGATGAGCTGGTTCCTGATGGAAAGATCTGATATCCAACATGTCCAAGAAATTGATTTATTACATAACATGCAGACTCCTGGAGGAAAAATATGTAATCATATACATGTAGTAATAAACTGTATGGACCCAACTCTTCATACATGTACTAATGATTCGACTTATTTCATGTGGTGCCTTGTTAGAACTTCCAGATTTCTACTTATATATATTCTACATGTCCTACATGTACATTCAATGGAATATTGTATGGTAAATGTATGTACTAACAACTTTTGATCACTGCATTACCGGTATTGTCGCTACTCCATGTGCAGTCTCAAGCAGTAAATTCCAATCATAATGACATGTTTGATTAGCACTGAACTAAATTTAGCATTGAACTAAATTTTACTGTGGTTTATTTAGTGCCCTTCTGGTGAAATCAGTTTGTGTGCAATGAATTGAGATTCCAAATGGAAATCTCTCCCTGTCCCCATTAACAACTTGGGATATTATATTGGTCTTAATGTACACATGAATATCCCAGTGGTCAACATAATTATGTACACTACATTTCTTCAGTGTTTTTTACAAACTGTGACAAAGACATCTAGCTCATATCTTTACCAGAGATTACATTCTTGAGTTGCCCTGCTATTTATGACAAACATGTCTTATAGGACGAAAGTAATTGATCAATACTGTTTGTTATAAGCCTCTGTGTTACATATCTTGCTTTTTATGAACTAATAAATATGAGGAAAAAACGATACATGTATATCTAGCTTTCTCCCATCACTGGCATGAGTACGATAATTAAGGCATTTCGGCAGAATTCTTCTTCTTTTTTTCTTTTTTTTTTTTCCGCCATTTTCGTTTCCGCGCGATAACTCAAGAACGCCTCTTCGGATCGACTTGAAATTTTCACCACTGTTCAGATATATTATGTAGATACATGTATGCTGTATAGCTTTTGAGCCGGATCTGAAGTCCGTGAGGTCCCTGAGGATGAAATTGAGGTAATTTTTTGGACTTGGTTTCTGCGCGATAACTCAAAAACTATTCAGGCAATGGCTGCAGAACTTTGTATGGAGGTTCATATACCAACAGGAAAGAACCCTATTGATCAATCCGTGAAACGACCTTTGACTTAGAGGTCGGAAGAGTTTCCGCCCAGTCATCCTTGAGGTTTCCTGCATATCTCGAAACCGACGTTATTTTGAGACTCGTCGCCCTAGACAAACATGGATGAACTTTGACCTTGACCCTAATTAAGGCATTTCGGCATTTATGGTTTTAGCAGAATTTTTTTTTTTTTTTTTTTTTTTCTTCTTCTTCTTCCGCCACTTTTGGTTTCCGGACGATAACTTTAGATTGCCTTGACGGATCCTCGTCAAATTTTCACCACAAGTCAGAAATGATATGTGGAAGAACCCTATTCTTTTTGAGCCGGATCCGAGGTCCGTGAGGATGAAATCAAGGCTAATTTTGAGACTTGGTTTCCGGACGATAACTGGAAAAATATTTACGCAGTAGTTGCAGAACTCTGCATGGAGGTTCATATGCCACCAGGGAAGAACCCTATTGATTTTGGGATCGATCCGTCAAACGACCTTTGACCTGGAGGTCGAAATAATTTTTTGCTGATTCATCCTTGAGGCTTCCTGCATATCTCAGAAACCGTGCATCGTAGAGCGAAACGGACGTTATTTTCGGACTCGTCGCCCTAGACAAACATCTCTAGGGTGTATTATTTTTTTTGATCCGGCTCCGAGGTCCGTGAGGTCCTTGAGGATGAAATCGAGGCTGATCTTGAAACTTGGTTTCCGGACGATAACTCGAAAAATATTCAGGCAATAGTTGCAGAATTTTGCACGGAGGTTTATATATCAACAGGGAAGAACCCTATTGATTTTGGGATCGATACGTCAAACGACCTTTGACCTAGAGGTCGAAATAATTTTTTGCTGAGTCATCCTTGAGGCATCCTGCATATCTCGGAAACGGTGCGTCGTAGAGCGAAACGGACGTTATTTTCGGACTCTTCGCCCTGGACAAACATGTCTAAGGGGTATTACGGATGAACTTTGACCTTGACCCGAAATTTTTTTTGCCGAGTCGGCATTTTTCGTTTTCGTCGATATCTCGGAAACGGTCCGTCGTAGAGCGAAACGGACGTTATTTTCGGACTCGTCGCCCTAGATTAACATATCTAAGGGGTATTATTGATGAAGTTTGACCTAAACCCGAAATTTTTTTGCCGAGTCGGCATTTTTCGTTTTCGTCGATATCTCGAAAACGGTGCGTCGTAGAGTGAAACGGACGTTATTTTCGGACTCGTCGCCCTAGACAAACATGTCTTAAGGGTATTATGGATGAACTTTGACCTTGACACGAAATTTTTTTGCCGAGTCGGCATTTTTCGTTTTCGTCGATATCTCGGAAACGGTGTGTCGTAGAGCAAAACGGACGTTATTTTCGGACTCGTCGCCCTAGACAAACATGCCTAAGGGGTATTATGGATGAACTTTGACCTTGACCCGAAATTTCTTTGCCGAGTCGGCATTTTTCGTTTTCGTCGATATCTCGGAAACGGTGTGTCGTAGAGCGAAACGGACGTTATTTTCGGACTCGTCGCCCTAGACAAACATGTCTAAGGGGTATTATGGATGAACTTTGACCTTGACCCGAAATTTCTTTGCCGAGTCAGCATTTTTCGTTTTCGGACGTTATTTTCGGACTCATCACCCTAGACAAACATGTCTAAGGGGTATTATGGATGAACTTTGACCTTGACCCGAAATTTTTTTGCCGAGTCGGCATTTTTCGTTTTCGTCGATATCTCTGAAACGGTGCTTCGTAGAGCGAAACGGACGTTATTTTCGGACTCGTCGCCCTAGACAAACATGTCTTAAGGGTATTATGGATGAACTTTGACCTTGACACGAAATTTTTTTGCCGGGTCGGCATTTTTCGTTTTCGTCGATATCTCGGAAACGGTGTGTCGTAGAGCGAAACGGACGTTATTTTCGGACTCTTCGCCCTAGACAAACATGTCTAAAGGGTATTATGGATGAACTTTGACCTTGACCCGAAATTTCTTTGCCGAGTCGGCATTTTTCGTTTTCGTCGATATCTCGGGAATGGTGTGTCGTAGAGCGAAACGGACGTTATTTTCGGACTCGTCGCCCTAGACAAACATGTCTGATGGGTATTATGGATGAACTTTGACCTTGACCCGAAATTTTTTTTCCGAGTCGGCATTTCTCGTTTTCGTCGATATCTCGGGAACGGTGTGTCATAGAGCGAAACGGACGTTATTTTCGGACTCGTCGCCCTAGACAAACATGTCTAAGGGGTATTATGGATGAACTTTGACGGCATTTCTCGTTTTCGTCGATATCTCGGGAACGGTGTGTCATAGAGCGAAACGGATGTTATTTTCGGACTCGTCGCTCTAGACAACATTTATCTTATATGTATTATGGATGAACTTTGACCTTGACTAAAAAATTTTTTGCCGAGTTGGCATTTTTCGTTTTCGTCGATATCTCGGAAACGGTGAGTCGTAGAGCGAAACGGACTTTTTTTTCGGACTCGTCGCCCTAGACAAATATGTCTAAGGGGTATTATTTTAACGGTAAATTTTTTTGCGGAGTCGACATTTTTCATTTTCGTCGATATCTATTATATATTATAGATTAATCATTACACCGAAATGCCTCCAAGGCATCTTTAGGCCTTGACGTCTAGTTTTTTTGCCGAGTCGGCATTTTTCGTTTTCGTTGATATCTCGGAAACAGTGCGCCTTAGAGCGAAACGGATGTTATTTTTGTACTCGTCGCCCTAGACAAACATGTTTAAGGGGTATTATGGATGAACTTTGACCTTGACCCGAAATTTTTTTGCTGAGTCGGCATTTTTCGTTTTCGTTGATATCTCGGAAACGGTGCGTCGTAGAGCGAAACGGACGTTATTTTTGGACTCGTCGCCCTAGACAAGCATGTCTAAGGGGTATTATTCATCACACTGAAATGCCTCCAAGGCATCTTTAGGCCTTGACGTCTAGTTTTGTTTTCAAAATTCTGATTACCCCGGTATGATTGCTTGCGTGAACATGGAAATTTTTTCTTATACTGTCAATATTGTTAGAAGCATACAGGTAATTTTGATTTACTTGGATCATTTAAATCTACCAAAACTTAAATAGGCCTACTTGTAGGATTACATTTTCAAGTATATAGATTTCCACAATTTATATTTCCAAAAATATCGTATAATATTATAATAATCTATAATATTTCGAAATCACAACTATAATTCTACAAAAATAGGCCCAAGGGTTTTCGTCGATATCTCTGAAACGGTGCTTCGTAGAGCGAAACGGACGTTATTTTCGGACTCGTCGCCCTAGACAAACATGTATGTCTTAAGGGTATTATGGATGAACTTTGACCTTGACACGAAATTTTTTTGCCGGGTCGGCATTTTTCGTTTTCGTCGATATCTCGGAAACGGTGTGTCGTAGAGCGAAACGGACGTTATTTTCGGACTCTTCGCCCTAGACAAACATGTCTAAAGGGTATTATGGATGAACTTTGACCTTGACCCGAAATTTCTTTGCCGAGTCGGCATTTTTCGTTTTCGTCGATATCTCGGGAATGGTGTGTCGTAGAGCGAAACGGACGTTATTTTCGGACTCGTCGCCCTAGACAAACATGTCTGATGGGTATTATGGATGAACTTTGACCTTGACCCGAAATTTTTTTTCCGAGTCGGCATTTCTCGTTTTCGTCGATATCTCGGGAACGGTGTGTCATAGAGCGAAACGGATGTTATTTTCGGACTCGTCCCTCTAGACAACATTTATCTTATATGTATTATGGATGAACTTTGACCTTGACTAAAAAAATTTTTGCCGAGTTGGCATTTTTCGTTTTCGTCGATATCTCGGAAACGGTGAGTCGTAGAGCGAAACGGACTTTTTTTTCGGACTCATCGCCCTAGACAAATATGTCTAAGGGGTATTATTTTAACGGTAAATTTTTTTGCGGAGTCGACATTTTTCATTTTCGTCGATATCTATTATATATTATAGATTAATCATTACACCGAAATGCCTCCAAGGCATCTTTAGGCCTTGACGTCTAGTTTTTTTGCCGAGTCGGCATTTTTCGTTTTCGTTGATATCTCGGAAACAGTGCGCCTTAGAGCGAAACGGATGTTATTTTTGTACTCGTCGCCCTAGACAAACATGTTTAAGGGGTATTATGGATGAACTTTGACCTTGACCCGAAATTTTTTTGCTGAGTCGGCATTTTTCGTTTTCGTTGATATCTCGGAAACGGTGCGTCGTAGAGCGAAACGGACGTTATTTTTGGACTCGTCGCCCTAGACAAGCATGTCTAAGGGGTATTATTCATCACACTGAAATGCCTCCAAGGCATCTTTAGGCCTTGACGTCTAGTTTTGTTTTCAAAATTCTGATTACCCCGGTATGATTGCTTGCGTGAACATGGAAATTTTTTCTTATACTGTCAATATTGTTAGAAGCATACAGGTAATTTTGATTTACTTGGATCATTTAAATCTACCAAAACTTAAATAGGCCTACTTGTAGGATTACATTTTCAAGTATATAGATTTCCACAATTTATATTTCCAAAAATATCGTATAATATTATAATAATCTATAATATTTCGAAATCACAACTATAATTCTACAAAAATAGGCCCAAGGGGCCTGTAGCTTACCGGTTAGCCAATAGGTGATCGGACCAATGCTCCGGTAACTTCAAGGTCACAAGAATGTTTAGCATATATCATTTCCTTTATGTCCACCATTGATTTCTAAGCTGTAAATTGACAATGTGTGAGATGTGCGCCATTTTGTGCTCTGACCTTGAAAATGAGGTCAAAATTCAAGATCATGAGAACATTCAGTATATATCATTTCTAAAATGTCCACAATTGATTCCTAAGCTGTAAAGTAAATAATAAGCGAGATATTAGCCATTTTGTGCTCTGACCTGGAGAATTAGGTCAAAGATCAAATTCAAGGTCATCAAAATATTCGGACTATATCATTCCCTATATGTGCACAATTGATTCCTGAGCTGTAAAGTCGATAATAAGCGAGATATTAGCCATTTTGTGCTCTGACCTTGAAAATCAGATCAAAGGTCAAATTCAAGGTCATGACAATATTCAGAATATAACATTTCCTATAAGTTCACAATTGATTCCTAAGCTGTAAAGTCGATAATAAGCGAGATATTAGCCATTTTGTGCTCTTGACCTTGAAAATGAGGTCAGAGGTGAAATTCAAGGTCACGACAATATTCAGCATATATAATTTCCTATATGTCCACAATTGATTCCTAAGCTGCAAAATCGATAATAAGTGAGATATTAGCCATTTTGTCCTGTGACCTTGAAAATAAGGTCAAAGGTCAAATTCAAGGTCATGACAATAACCTGCATATATCATTTTCTATATGTTCATAATTGATTCCTAAGCTGTAAAGTCGATAACAAGCGAGATATTAGCCATTTTGTCCTGTGATCTTGAAAATGAGGTCAAAGGTCAAATTCAAGGTCATCAGAATATTCAGCATATATCAATTCCTATTTGTCCACAATTGATTCCTAAGCTGTAAAGTTGATAATAAGCGAGATATAAGCCATTTTGTGCTCTGACCTTGAAACTGAGGTCAGAGGTCAAATTCAAGGTCACAAAAATATTCAGCATCTATCATTTCCTATATGTCCACAATTGATTCCTAGTCTCTAATCTCAATATTAGGTGAGATATTAGGCATATGTCCCATTAAAAAGCATAGGATAATTTAACATGGGAAAGTCCCATTTGGGACCCGTCGAGAAAAAGAAAATGGCCGCCAATCGCAGACCGGCGATTCAGGGGCAACGAAACTTATACACATCACAGACGTATATGAGGGAAATCTTTTGAAATAAAAATCTCAAAACTGTCTGAACAGTTTTTGAGAAAATGGCCGCCAAAGTCAGAAATTGGTCGTTTTTCGTCGAAAATGGCCGCCATTCTGAAGAAAACGCGAAAATTAAAAAACTAAAAAATAACCCCTTTTTTAATTATTTTTAGGCATTTTTGTGCAAAATTTCAGAAAGATTCCCTCATAAACTTTAAAGATAAAAATGTGGACGAACGACGCAGACGCCGACGAACGATGGACACATCCCCATGCCAATAGGTTATCGGACCATAGGTTCGGTAACCTAAAGTTAAAAACTTCTGAGCCTATGGGCCCAACACATATTCACACAAATTTATGGGCAAATTCATCAGCCCAAAAAAAAAAAAAGATAAAAAATGTTAACAGACGAAGTGGACGACGACGCGACGACGGACGATGCACGACGGACGAAAAAATACGACAATAGCTTATCAGCCCTATAATGGGCGGTAAGCTAAAAATAAGGTTTGTTCAAAATAAATAATATTTCATATCGTTTTGATAGCTATACAGTTACTGTAGTTCGCATGGGGTTTTGTAGGTACCAATTTTTATGTTACAGAACCATATGGTCCGATAACCTATTGTCATGTTGTTGCATTTGTCGTCCGACCGTCCTCCAAATTTTAAGCTGAAATTACAGTCGAATATTTCAGAAATTATGCACAAAAATGCCTGAAAATATTCCAAGAGGGAAGTATTTTCTAGTGTTTTTTAATTGTTGCATTCTTTATAAAACCGCCGCCATTTTTGATGAAAAAAAACAGACAATTTTGGACTTTGGCAGTTGGCACCCATTTTGAGATTCTTTTTTAAAAAGAATCCCCTCGTGTAACTTTATGACGTGTATAAGTTCGGTTGCCCTTCAATTGTCAGTTTGCACGTGGCGGCCATTTTGACTTTTTGACTGGTCAGAAAAAAACTTTTCTGTCCCAAATCGTTTGCTATCCCTTTTTTTTTTTTTAGAAAAAAAATTTGGACTTATTATTGGGAGCTGCCTCAACTGTACTCTTAGAAAGCTTGAAGATAGGGCTTAGATAATGGCACTTTTTAATAGGAAGTCATATATGGCGCTTTGTGTGGTGACCTGGAATTTGACCTTCACTGACCTTGAAATGTCACAAATCACAACAGACATTTTGTGTGTCAAAAAAATGCCAAACTTTTTCTAAAAAAATTCAGAATATGCCAACTGGGATACTTGATTAATGGGGTACATTTTCGAAAGTGTTTGTGTCTTCCTGTATTTTGGCCCACTTTGTCATATGAAGATATCCCAATTTTCACAGTTTATTCATGCATGGCTAAAATTAATCGATATTCATAGGACATGGTCGGTGCTGACCAGTAAGGCGACTGAAATTTGTCAACAATACTGATTTTGCTATGCATAAAAGGTTTTCCCGAGAACAGGGCATGAAATGCAAGGTGGGTCTTTACCGAATGACTTCAAAGAATTTTCAATTGGCGCAGGACCCCATTATTAATACAAAAATGGAGCACTAAAAATCCTCATGTAGGTCCGAAACATAGATCCTAGGCCAGAATGGCCCAAAATGACCTGATTGCACCAAATATCCGCTGGGACGAAATCACTCGCACATAGATTTGTACTCGGGCTTGTAATATATAGGAAGTCTCAAGGAAGCGTATTAAATATTGTAAATTGTAGGCCTACCGATGCAGACAGAATGTTTTTTTTTTTCATAGGTGAAGCTTAGGTTTATATTATTAACATATAAGGTTCTTTTGGTGACCATTTGGTTTCACCTTTGGTGAATTTAATATGTCAAAGCGGCAATGTTACTGACCAAGGTTTTATGTCTAACACGGTACATTACTCCGGTAAGCTTTCGCAGCCCTTGGCCTAATTTTTCTATGGCTGATTACGATGCTGGATGTCAGTTATTAGTAACAAATGTAGCATAATATTCGAGGAACGTTACGGGTTGATGCCGCGCACACTTGTGACTTTTAAAATACTGGGTCTTGCGGTTGGGGCTTATCTCCCTAAACACGTACCGTTAATATATTCATTTCGTCGCCACTCAACGGATTTCTGATATCTGAGTGATAGTGTGAGACACTACGTTACCTCCCCCCCCCCCCCTCAAAAAAATCTATCAAACCCTCGCCCCCACAAGATTCCAGTTCATTGCTGTATATTATGATGAAAACCATAGGCCTATGGGCCTGTTCATTCATATTCCTAACAAGTAAACATTTATTTTGAACTCAATGAAACAGATACGCCTGCTTTCAATGATATTGAACCTCAATAAAATATCCTTAAAATATTGGAAACTCTGAGGAATATCTGCATCTGATACAGCGTATAGCCAAACACATGCCTACTGGGCAAATTAAAAGACCAGTTCAAAGGTAGCCATGGCATACATGGACGAATCACTGCATAGAAAAATGTATGTTCCAAAATACGCGTCATTGCGGTAAAGTTTGCTTTGGTTTCTGGGAACGTAAATTTCCATCGGCTTCGCCATTTTGGACGTTTTTCAGACGATCTGAGAATTTTATGTAATTTTCTCAAAACTAACACATCGATTTATGCATTATAGGCCCTAATAGTCCAAGTTTGCCATCAATTCGAGAAATTTTATGTCAAGGACGAAATTAAGAAAATCCTAGTTGAAGTAGGTGTCTAAACGTTTACATGCATGCCAAAATGGGCGTCGATAGGTTGGCATGAAAAAAAGTCATCACATAGACATGTACAAAGTTGCCCCCAACGCTCTAATGTCAAAACGTCAGATTGGAGCATCTCTCAAAATTTAGAATAAAATTAAATACTGGTTTCACCGAATCATTTTTCATTCGCATTGATTAGCATACCTTTTAGAATTGTTCAGAAGACGGAACAAGCATGGGACACCACGAGAAACCAGAAATCACGAGATTGAATAAATATCAGAGACCCATAATATTCTGATCCACCTTCAACTCATCTCTATTTTTTGAAAACCAAGAAATGACTATAATATCTCCAGGAAACGTGGTCGAAGTGATCGGATCGAGTTCATCCACATCAGGTACATACTGCTTTAACATTCTGAAAAGTTGTACATTTCACCAATTGACCTGTATTCGATGTGTTGGCTGACCGTCTGCTGTGTGCTATTTTCCCAAAACATAGCAAAAACAAATGGGTCCAATTATCCTATCCTGCGATTTCCTCTATACTCAATAAGGATAAAAAAAAATTGACGGAATATTAAAGTGAAGCGCATGATACTTGGGCCGAAAAACGTTCTCCGGTTATTTTGGAAAGCAAGTAGTGTGAAAAAGGAGGGAATCAGTACTTGAAATGCCATTATACATTGATGAAGGGGTACGTACTTTCCATTTTATGATTAGTCACGAATATAAAGTGAACCTCTATTTTGTACGCAACAGTGATTTGTACCGGAAGTTGCGCAACAAGGGGTGCGCGAGAAAAAAACAACAACAGGGAAAATCGAGGAATGTATACTGTAGCAAAGGCGCCGTCAAGATTAGCATCGAAAACAAGCAGACGGGGTGAGAAATGCACTTGAAATTAGCACAAGCAGCCACTAAATAATGTACAAACTGATATACGAGAACTAGAGTGAGTTGTGATGACAAAACCCCTTCTTTGTTTATGTTTTAGGGCCTGCTCAACAAATCACAACACTGGAAAACTTCGACAAACGCGAACAATCTGGCACCTGGGAAATGAGGTAAACAAAACAAAATGTCGCCCGATAACTGGACTTCATATCGATTAAGGGAATTATGTTGTTGGTTTTTTTTGTCTCTTAAAAAAACTCGACAATTCTGATTGTAAACAAAAGCACGTGTAACATTGTCCTTGCTCTGTTGAACAAAACAGCTGTTGTGAGGTCACCTTGATTGATTTTCTTGGCTACATAACATAGGCCTGCTAAGGCCAACCTGCTATAGCCAAGAACAGGCCAACTTACACAAGTATTGCAAAAGAAAAGACTCTTATAGTCTAATAGTAATACTGTATTCTTCCTATATCTGTCACACTAGTACCCAAGCTCACAAAATGTATCAGGGATTGGCTCAAATACAGATGGTCAAATACAAATACTCAAAGCCAAGTACAAAGGCAAATACATTTCTTCAAATACAAATGCAAATACTAGGCTCAGCACAAGTACAGATTTCGTAACTCGAGAACTCGGGTGTGGTGACTCGACTCGTAACCGAGTACTCGTATCAAATTACCAACTGTAGATTACATTGGCCAAAATTTTGAAATAGATTGCAATTCATTATGTATTGCAGTGGGGCAGCCAGTAGACTGCTGACTTAATGAGTGAAGGTATTCAGAAGGTAAAATCTTATGTCTCCAAGCAGGTTAGATTAAAATATCTCGATAAAATCAGTAAAAAAAACTTCAAATGCAGACAATAGAATTCTTGACCTTGGGTGCAACTCAAATATCCCACCTGTTTCCATGTTATAACACAGGGAGCCTTACCAATCTTTGTCTTTCTACATGTTCTAATGTAGGATCATAAATTCCAGACCACACAAAGACCAGTGATCCCATTGTTTTGTTGTACACACAAACACAAAATGGACGACTTGGCATTCAATGGATCTCTGTCCTAAAAAACTCCCCTTCAGATCCCTATCATTGGTTATCATGGTTATGTGATATACTTGTAAGTACACAACAAAAGAAGAGTTACGCCACCAAAAAAAAATACACTATTTGATACCAAGTACATCAAATACTAACCTCAAATTTCAATACACCAGTTTTTAAATTGTCAAATACAAATACTTATTTAATGTATCTTGTGTATTTCAAATACGAAACGTATTTGACCCCATGATCCCTGACATGTATATCATGTGGAGTTATATCGATGTGAAGTTACATAACTAGAAAATTCACAGTTACAGTTACGGTATATGACTTGGTTTTTGTGCAAATCTATACTGTTGTTTAGATTTCATCATTGTCCATATTTTATATGATTATGTAAGTTCTGTAGATAACTTTGATGTACTGTAAAACCAAATATATTGAAGACGAAAGGCGAAAATGGCTTTTTCAAAATTTTCTTGCCAATAATATTGATGATTTATTATTGACTGGCAATAATAAATCTCTTGATTATTGTAAAAACTAATTAAAAACTGAAAGCGAAATATTTTTTCAGAGAAAATAAATGCTCTTTATTTGAAAGTTAAAGTTATCAGATTTGATATAGCGCTCCTTTCAGCCGAACTAAAGGCGCTTTACACTTTAACCCCAGTCTGAGTGATTGTACTTGGAGCAGCCACACTCAAAGCGCTCTATACAACACCCATTATCAACCAGTACCCATTTAATCCTGGGTGAAGATAGACACATTAGTGGTAAATGCCTTGCCTAAGGACACTAGTGAAATAGCACAGCAGTCCAGCTCAAGACTCGAACCCATGATCTTGGGATTACGAGTCTGACGCCTTATCCAATGCGCCACTCACTCCACTCACTCAAAATAGTCCAATTTCCCAGATGGACCCTATAACAGGTATACCAACAGCCTAACAAACCAGTGGAGGGCACATCATCTCAAATTCAATTTGATAGTAATTATGGTCAGTGTGAAAGAGTCTCCAACAAGCAATGACAAATAATTTTAAGACCTCTGGAATATTAATATTTATGAACCACAATTTTTGGTGCCAAAAAATTAGGCAAATTTTTTCATTTCGCCAAGTTTGCGAAAGTTAAAGGCACGCTAATATTTTTGGTTTTACAGTACATGTACAGTGGATCCTGTGGTTTAAGACCACCCAAGGGACCCCAAAAAGGTGGTCTTAAATGGCAGGTGGTCTCTCATGACATGTTCATTTACATGATAAAAGGCCACTTGGGACCAAGTGCAGTGGTCTTAAAACACAGGGTGGTCTCTCAAACCAGGTGGTCTTTAACACAGGATGCACTGTACCTCATTTGCTGATCAACTAAATAATTTCGTGACTCCAATGTGTTGACATGGCTACAATTGTATATGATTGTTCATTTTATATCACAGCTCACCGAAACCAGTGTTCAATGGGAAGAAGTGTTACAACAGAACAAATAGCGGGGGCAGTTCCCCTGCCAACGGTACTCAACTCAACACAATGATCCAGGAGGCTTCATCACAACACCACGAGGAGAATGTCCGATACTTCTCAGAAGGTACCTTCAAAACAGTACAACATTGTACCTCCATTGTAGAATGGCCCTGCCTGTGCGTGTTATGTATACTATTGTATTGTGTGTTGTCTTGCAGTCTGGCAGCGAGTTAGCTTTGACCTCGAAAAAAGCAAGAAAAATGGACGGGAAGGTAAAGAATAATGTGTTAAAGTTGTGTAACCTCAGATTTAGTAAGCATGTGTAGCTTCGTTCTACATGATATAATCATGACAATCTGTAAGTAGTGTAAGATCAACTCCAAATGTTAAATGCCTTCAGTTAAGTCTCACATCACAAGTTAACACTTCCCTGGATTTCAGACCTCTATCTCAATTTTTTGAGATTGAGAAATTTGTTTCACAAGTTTCAGAACTTCGTTATATTTACAGATGGACCAGAAATATACCGTGAGAAATTTCCAAATACATTGCAAGGTAGGTATATACAAATTGATGACAGTCTGGTCATATATTCATAGGATTTTAAGTTGGAACATTATGTATTGCATTTACATAGTATGCATTTTTTTATGTCTGCTGAAAGTTAACTGCAGGATTAGCTTTATACTCATCTACTGTTTGACATCATCAAAAATAGCTGATTGATGTACAGAATGCTTTTACAAAAAGTAAATCCTACTTTATACATGTTATATGTATTATATTACATGTATATCCATTTCATATCTACAGAATTAACATGAGATGTTCATTCTTTTTCTGAAATTCACAATATTTGACTACAGTAGTTTCCGGTTATAGGTTTCTTTTTGTTTTAGAATATAAGCATGTTAAAAAGCTATTTAGATGTCTCTATATTTATAATATTTAAGAAAAAAAAAAAACACTAATAAGCTGGATGTGGTTGTGAGTGACTGTGTATTTGATATTTCAGGGTTTGAGGCAATAGATTTGGAGCAGTGGTGGGGCAAACGTACCATGGACAAAATCAAAGCCTCCTCCTAGGGATACGTTCTGGCAGCATCATATTTGTGTTGTGTATCGTGTTTGATGATTAGATTCTAATACAAGGGATACTATCAGTATTCAATATAAACCAGTCAGTTTAGGTGAGGAATGAGTTTAACAAAGAACAAGCAGTTCTGTCATAGCAGCCTGGATGTGTATATAAATGGAAAATTTACCGGTATCGAACATATATTTTGTTAGAGGATCCTGCTTTTATTGTGGACATATGAAATTATGGAGTCATTGAAAAATTAAATTGAACTGTTCAAGTGTGTGTGAATATATTTTTATGATCCAATTGTTTTGTCATGTATACAGTGTTCTGAAGATGTGTGTGTTCGCTTGCATGAGAATAAATGTGCATGAAAAGTCTTTCGGCGTATTTGTCTTTGTTCGTTTATAGCATACATGTATTCTTCAACTGTCTTTTCCAAGACCATTTGATTGAAATTTGAATGTTATATCATGGGATAGTCCCCACAAACTAATTTGTTATATATATTTTTAGTGAATCTTTTCAACTCCTATTTACATAAAAACTATGTCAATTTACTTTATAATATAATAGCAGAAGGTGTAGACACTAGGAAAATATGAGTGATTGTAGACTGTTATACAGCATAAAAAGTAGCTTTACATGTGGAGCTTGTCCTGAGAAAGCATAGGAAATCTGGTGTTACCTTAAAATTGGTGATTTAATATTTGAGAATGGAAGATTCAGAGTGCAATATCACTTCAGGCCTGAAATGGACATACTTATGGTCATGATTTGACCTCTTATAATATACACTCTTGGGTATTCTTAGGCTCAATAGAATAGACTGTGTTGTTTTGCGTTTGCGTGCAAGTAGCCTTTTCAGATAATTTGGCTCTAACACACAAAACAATCGTGGATATTTAACAGTGTTAAATCGATATTTTTATATAATTTTTCTTCAAATTTTTATCGGCCTCAATGTCGGATAACTAGTGAGCAATAAAACAACATTTCTTTCTGAATTTATCGTGCAGGGTTTGTCTAACTTGTTCTGGCATCCATGGAACAGCTTTTTACGGAAGCGTATTTCTGCCAGGCATGAAATTTGTTATCTCCAAATTTCAAGATACTATCTCCAAATTTTGAGATACTATCTCCAAATTTCGAGATACTATCTCCAAATTTCGAGATACTGTCTCCAAATTTCGAGATACTATCTCGGGAGGTGGTGGGGACATGGCTCAATTGGTGCCTGTGTCTCCTCAGGTGGTGAGGGATCTCCGGTGATAGCTGGATCTATTCAACCTGTTTTGTGCGTATCCGCTCTGTCAGCCACCTCCATCCAGGCATTTCGTTATGGATGCCAGTTTGAAGGATTATGAAGATCACTGGGACTTTCACGAGGTCTCCAGGCTGTGGACTCCTCAGCGGCTAAACGAGCATAAAACATTCTCGAAATGAGAGCAGTGTTCTGGCACTACAGCAATGAGAGGACCAGTTCTCTCAGCAGGTCGTATTGTTGTCCACTGACAATTCCACCATGGTGGTTACTTGAACAAGCAGGGAGACACAAAGTATGTGTCTTTGTGTCAGCTTACGATAGACCTCCTCCTGTGGTGTCACATCTTACTCGGAGCTCGTCACATTCCCATGTCTGTCGTGATGGGGTCAGATTCAGCCAACAGAATGGTCCGTCCCCTTGGTGGCCATTTGCTTGGGGCAGGCCGTCTGTAGACCTGTTTGCGACCAGGTGTAACGCTAAGCTTCCAACCTTCGTGTCGTCGATCCTGGACGAGCAGGCGTAGGGAGTCAATGATATATCGTCGATTATTTGCCGAAGCCTATCTGCCAGGCAGTGCTCTTCGAGAAGGTCTTGGCCAAATTCAAGTCCCGCCATGCCAGGATGATCCTCATTGCTCCACTGCTCCCCCACAAGCTGCGGTTCCCGGAACTTCTGCAATCGCTAGTAGAGTCCAGTTCCACTTCCGGATCGATGGGATCTGTTCAGATCTGTTCAGCCTAGATCGGATGTGTTCCACCAAGCTCCAATCATTTGGAAGCTTCAGAGAAGGTGGCAGTTAAGGGCGTGGAATTCGATGTAAATGAATAAAATTATCTTTCCCTCCTCATCAAACAAATGTACGTACCTATATACAAATATATTGGCTGAATTCTCCTCGATATTTGTGCAAATATAACATATAAACAATATCAGAATGGTACCCGAAAATGGGAAAATAAACGTGTTGAAAAACTGACCAGGGAATTCCAAAATTATTGGCACCATGCTATTCCTAGGCACCATGCTATTCCTACGAGATATCCACAGTACTCTACAGATGGCGTCTTACAACATCCCAGTATTATTCCACATCTACCGTGCAATACAATCATTGTATGTCCTTCCAAAAGTTGAATCTTGAAATTTAGATAGAGATTTTCGACGAAAAAAACTTAATTTGGAATTTTTACTCAATTTCTCAAAACCTGTTCAGATATTGTAGAAAAAACATGCATAAGATTCCCCTTGTGTACCTTCGCGAAGACCATTAAGTTTCATTGTCATTAAATCGTCAGTCTGTGCGTGGTGACCATTTGGATTTTTCGAAGGGTTGACGAAAAAATTTTTTTTGAAAAAATTCCAAAATCAAGTCACTATCAGTTTTGGGCCCTTGCCGTCCATAAAAAATAGAACAATTTATTGCCATTATTTCACCCCAAATTTTTTTTTGTTTTCGAATACACGAAGCCATATTGATTATTGTCCAAAAGTCTGAGAATCGGCAAAGTAATTTCAAATATTTGCCTCTCGATCTGAGTGGGTCTGATTTACTTGTTTAACATTTCACTTCATTGACATACCATTACCAACAACACAACAATCAAGACATCTCGCTCGTGTCAAACTACATGTACATGTATTCTAGTATGATTAAATTACCAGTGACCACTTAGTGCCTAAAACTGGGGCTACATGTACGGTAAGTTTCGAAAATA
Organism: Terebella lapidaria; assembly: GCA_949152475.1. NCBI lineage: Eukaryota > Metazoa > Annelida > Polychaeta > Terebellida > Terebellidae > Terebella > Terebella lapidaria. Next base: position 80,984,810 of record OX424555.1, read on the forward strand.
ATCAATCCGAGATAAATACTTTATTAGACATAAAATTTGATACTAAATATGCTAAGTTAAAACATTAAATCAATTTGTGAAATGAATATAATATATTACTTGATTTTAAATATGTTATACCCATTCTGAAAATTCCTGCATGGCTATCATACTAGTATATTGTTCATGGATATATGTTCGTGAAGAATATGCGAAATGATGCCGAAGTCAAGAACATGTTTGATATTTATTAATATCATGAACAAAATAACATACTTTATCAAAGACTAACTGTTTATGATACAATTCAGCAGTACGTTACCACGTATATGTAAAACACAGACGAGAACTTGTATGGACTAAATACACATTTGTTCGGCGACTGGGTCATTAAAATACATACAGTACGGCACTAAAATTATTGGTGTTACATTGAAATCTTGTGGAGCAGTGTAGTGATTCGTAATTAGGGAATAATTATGCGCTTCGCTTCAGGTTGTAACAAACATGATAAAATATACGTTTTAGTTTCTTTAATTATTTAGCGCATTATTTCATGGGCACTGTAATTCACGATTAAGAACAAACTGTATGTAAAAATCGCGATTCTAGAATGCGCCAGTTTTCCATTTACTTATAATGTGAATATAAAGGTAACAAAATCATGACTTTGCAAACATCCATTTGACACCAGAATTTACTATGGCGATATATAGCCATCAAGGTTCACCAACCGAGACTTGGTTATTGACCAAATATGATTATATGTCTTATAATTGTCATTTTCAAATGTCATTTTGAGAATTATTTCTCAAAACACAAGGTACACTCAAAAAATGCTCAGCGACAGGATTATTCTTCACTGCGAACAACTAGTAGGCCTAATGCTATGTAGTAAAGCTCACTGGTGCGTTGCGCTCCGGTGCAAACGTACATACCAACAACAGCTTGTTTGTAACGCTGAAGATAACGACGCGTTGTTTACTGACGCGTGTAAAAGTGATATCAATTATCATCAATTTGTACAATTCCTGTGACGCTATTTATGGAACCATCATCCATGGGCATCTCTGTTAAGGAATTTTGGGGAAGAAGGGGTGCATAGTCTTGCTGATTTGTTACCTTTATGATTACATTATGAACGAGACAATCAGAGATTGCAAACCCTCGCCCCTTCAGATTTAGTTACTAAAGTTAAAGCTGATGACCCTTACATTTTCTACTTGGGCGATAATTGAGGATTTTGGTCGTACGACCATTGTTCATATATTAAATGGTCCCGAATTGGCCATAGCAGAAATACAAAAATGTTGGGAGAATAACTGTTAATGAAAGTAGAGTTCTTGCGATTTTTCTATCTTGACCATATTTCTCAACCACGACTTGAAGTATTAGATAATGGGCAAGACACAGGTCATCATTAGAAAAACCCCCAATTTTTGGACATCGGACGATAATGAGGAGTTTTCGTCGCACGATCATCAACCATACACCATACGATTGGGAATTGGTCAGAGTAAAATACAAAATATTTGGAAAAATTAATATCAAGTAGAATTGGAGTTACAGCCAAGTATGTGATTTTAACTTTGCCGTGGCAACAATTTTCATTGCCGTGGCAACAATTTTCAACAAAACTTGAGGAGGACCGAGTCACTGCCATAACGCTTCATCCTTATAAATTTCACATCGATCAGACCATTTGTGTCCGAGTTATGCCAGCGGACAGACATACAGACAGACAAACCCAAATGCAATACCCTCGCACCCCCCCCCCCCCCTACAGGGGCGAGGGTAATGAATGGGAGAGCGGCTCACTGTTTGGTCTGTTACCTGCAGTCCATTTTTAATCAGTTATCTATAGGCTACTCGTAATATGAACGCATATACGCTGAAACAGGCAGCCGAGGCGATATGCTATAAATAATACTGCTTTCCATACAATCAAAGCAAGATTCCATGAAATGATGAACCTTCCCACTCAGAATCAGAACCCTGTTCGAGGTAATTAATTTGATATAAGATTGGAAGAGTAAATGCAAGGCATCGAGGTCGACAGATTCGGCGACTCCATTGACGTCACGGTCATTCTTGATGAGTTACTGGCTTCAAGCGGACGTATTAATTTTGAACACAGACGAGTTACTGATAATGTAGGTTCTACATATTACATTGATATTATATTGCGTAATCATTTCGCAAATTTGGTGATATCATATTTGTCATATAATTTTTTTTCAAGCAATCACCGACGCACCATCCCCTATGTATCACAATACAGTTTCTTTCTCAATGGTCCCTTTGTCCTTGTTGATTGGACGAGATTCCGGCTGGTCGTTGTTACGTGGGCCCCCGTAGTTGATGCTGATTGGTCCGTTTGGGTCCGAAGACTGACCAATCAGATCTGTGGTAGCCATTTGAGAGGACGGCCCAGCCACTGGTCGTCTTATTGGCGATGGCGGTTGCGAATGAGGTAATGGCTTCCCGTCCGTCAGCCTTATTGAAATTCCAGTACTTGGTATGTAGTTGGAGGATGAATATTCTGATATGGGCGTCGATAACACCTCACTGTATTGAGGTGGCGATAATAATGGAGTCTCTTGGTTGGGTTCATGAGATGATGGGTAGCTACTGTATAGCTCATGCGGTTCTTCATTTGCCTCGTAGGGAGAGTTTGAAGGTTGGTGTTTGTCCGGCCGCCCTGTGGACTGTGAATACGGGTCGGCCAGACCTGGACGGACGTCCCTCCTCCGTAGTCGCGTGAAGCCCTCCCCTGGGGTGTCTGTGGAGCAGGACGGGGAGGTGTCTGGGTGGTAGTGGTACTCCCCCTGAGGGTACAGGTCCGGCTTCCAGCCGATAGCATGAGGGTTCCTGCTGCTTTCAGGCTCCTTCCACACGGCTCGCTTGTCGTACGCTATCGCACCTTGGCTGTGGTGAAACAAATTACAGGCAAATAAACTATTCTGTCATATATGGGGTCTGACTGAAATACTTATACATGCATTGGCCTTGACTCATCCTGTCCAACGAAACGTTCACCTTTCGAAAAGGAAGTAAATTGTTCAGCTTACTTCTGACGCTGAAGTCTCTCAATCTTCAAAAGGGCCAGATCCAGTTCGTGTTTCAGCTTCCAGACTTGTGTTTCGCAAATTGGGTTTTTGCACTTGAAATTCCTCTGAAGATCTATGGCCTCTCGCACTGACTGCTCAAACGTCAAAGACTTCCCCATGCTCTGTGAAAACATTACCAACAATGCAGTAGATCATGAGATGCATTTTGTCATTGTATTCAATACAGCACACTGGCCAATCTGAGTTATATGTGATGTGGTCCTAATGATACCCAGCACTTACCAGACTGACGAGTCCACAGCATCCACATTTGTCCCATTTCCGCAGCTTAGCTCTGAAGAACTTGAAGTAGATATGTTCTAACAGTAGGAGAAGTGCTCCTAACAACATGCCTCCCGCCAGTAATATGAAGGCACTGGTGAAGTTGAGTATTCCTAGAGGGATGCTGACTTCTCCTTCTTGCTCGCCTTTCTTACAGACCCCAGCCAGCCAGAACTTGTGCAGTCTCTCCATCACACCTTGGTAAAGGTAGACAGTTGAATTCACAAGCATCAACAATCCATAACATTGAGTTTATTCATGAATACTCAGCATGTTTTTTTCTCTGGCTTGTCATGCTGATTCATGACAGTAGCTTTTATATAAACGGACACTGGTTTTATAATCCTCTACCGTAACGATTATCGTGAGAAACACCAAGACTGACCGTCATACTGGTACTGGGCCAGGTACTTGTTGACCTCTGGTATCCACTTGGAGCCCTTGGGGAAGCCGACTCCGTACCCAGTCATGGCGTACCAGCTGCCGACCGTGCGCAAGTTACAGCCCTCGTCATGAGAGGCCCGGTACTCCAGAACCGTCGCGTCGTAGATGAACGCGTTCAGCTCCCTACAACACATGACGGACATTGAAAAATTCTTTCTCCAAATACATTGTATATGTATATGTCAATTTATTCCTAAAAGTTACTACCTCACATCATCATTGACCATCTGCAGTAATATACTAGTACATTCGCTTAAAATTAGGTTGCTGAAAAATGTCCCCTGTTTTTTTACCTACTAGTACATGTACATAACTGCACGACCAACATGTTGATGGACCAGCGTACCCGCTTTTGACAGCCTTGATGCCCTCGCCCACCGATGTCCTGTTGAACTGGGACATCCACTGGTGCATCTTCTGGTTCGTCTTGCGAATATTGGTGTCTGTGCTGCCAGAGGGAATCGTGCCAAACTTGAATGGAGGCTTGTGTCGCTCTGGGTGCAACAACTGTGGAGTACAAACTTCAGGATAAACTACTTGGGTTGTTGAAAATATCGAAGGATGTCACTAATTTATCGACAAGGGTATCGACTTTGTGATATGCAATAACCTATAACTATACCCAATCAAAATCAACTCCTACAGTGTATATCCAATATCCTAGTTTAATTTTAAAACGGATATACATGTACCCTTCGATTATTTCAAGGCACAAAGCGAACCACCATATGGATGATGGAATTTGCAGTCGAGCTAGAGCAGTGGATTCCGCCCTGATGACCCTCACCCTCCAGTCCTTGATGCCGGTCAGCCTGTCATAGTCCTCCTTCGTGATCATGAAGGCGGCCAGGTTGGCAGTGTAGCTGGCGGTGAATACCACGGCGAACAGCGCCCAGATGTTGCCGAGGAAGCGACTGGAGACGCCCCTGGGGTTGTCCACGTTGACGGCAGCTCCGAACAACATCGCCCAGATCAGCCAGAATGATCGAAACAACGAGAACCTGTGCTCTGTAACACGTACAGAAACAATCGTAATTGAACATATTCCAATAGGATTTGAATATGGATTTCTTATACCGACCGACTGCATGTATAGTAGTCTTGAGTGTTATTGTCTGATATGTATATAATGCAATGTTTAAACCATCAATTAATATCAAGCAATTGAAACTAAAATTACATTAGTATCTGTATACGTGAAAGCATTTTGCAAATAGTAAGATTTTCCCTTCCACCACCTATTCAGTAGTCAATGTTTGCCCAAAAATATTCTGCAAAAATATCAGTTAAACATGAAAATGTGCACCAACATTTTTGCTAAACAGCGTAATAGGACAGAAAACATTCGCCACTTTCAATAGTGAGGTGTTTCAGATGTTATGAATTTGGATACCTTCTCCCAGAACATAATACTCTTTTAACAAATGATTACGCAAGTAAGAACATAATGAAGTAGAATTGGTTACACATATACCCATCGTTATTCTCTGGTCATACATTAAATGTATCATTGTACCTGACACTAATAGGCGGGAATAGGAAGCGAAGGGTTTGGAAAGGAGAATATCGCATTAAATATTACCAGATTACATGTATGAAAATGATATATATATATATATTAGTAGTTTATCGGGTTGTACATTTTGTAATTTGGTTTTCGTCATACAACAAAAAATACAAGTTCAACCAAATGCTGACAAAACAACCACTATATTATTTAATAAGAATATGTAATGACACAGTCAGTACTAAAATATATCAACATCAGACACCCACTGACATGCATCTATACATACTGAAGGGCAAATTCGCATCTACCAGTATATTATACATATCTCCAGTAACTTCACCAAAGCAGTAATATAGTACATGTATATACACATATAGTCATTATTAAATGCGAGTATTAGTCCCTCCTTTACACTTTATATTAGTCGGGGCCAATAAAAGCTTGAGGTCTGATAGGAGGCAGGGAAATCAAGCAAACAATTTTCTCATACTGACCGGCTGCAATTAAAGTTCAAGACAATGCCACTGATTAAAACTTTGCCAAACGAGAAAAGTATTTAAATTTATTTTCCATGTTGATTCAAGCTACATTCGAGCTAATACGTATATTAAATAAGTGTGCAACAACATAGTTATTTCATACAATCATGACGAAAAAGTTACGAAGTTTACATTACAACAAATTCTGAGAAGTAATCCTGTTTGTGCATGCAAATGATGTCAGTTATCCAGTCTTTCATGCCATCTTAACTGTCTTGTCCCGTTGTGATCACCGCATAACAACCGTTACGATAGTTTCAAGTCATTGTCAATTTTGATTTATACAGTCATACAATATACAATTATACATTACATAACACCTGAAACACAACATCTGGTAAAACTGAGTGGTTGCCAAGGTAGTTTCAGGAACGCGTACCTCTGATTGGCTTGTTGCCCCGATCCAGACCGCTAGGTGACAACCACTCAAAAATAAAGATGGCGGCTCCTGAGGCATGGACGCTGAAGACCAGGATGAGGCACCAAGATGGGTAGTCGTACGGCTCTGAGGAGCAAATGTGCACATGCGAATAATAAGTGCTACCCTTGTCTGTCAAATTCCGAACACACTGCACCTTTTTTCCCATTGATGTGCATATATACGTGTAAGTGTAAGCACTTCGTTTGCGCCTAGTTCCTCGTGCCTGGCGAATGAGGTGAATTCAGTGCTTTATTGAGGGCATAATTTAGAAAATGAACCTGTCGTAGGCCTCTTCTGGAGCCACTCGAAGAGAAATATTGCAACGGACATCGTTACCATGGAAATGGCCAGAATGAAAAGCCAGCAAACTAGATCGAATGGTTCTGAAAAGGAGTACTACCATATACTATTTGAACAACTTTGAATGGTTTCAGTACAAGCACACTGCAGGTTATCAGGGTTACGGTAAACAGAAACTACGTTTGTAGTGAAATTATAAAGACCAGGTACATGTAGTTTATTTATCGAGTTCACAAATCTATCTAATTAGGCATTGTCATAATGCTAATATACTTCAGTATATGTTCCAACTATTACTTTCATCAGTAAATCGTGATCATAGATGCTACTCCACCCATCCATATGGGCCCGATGGCGGTACGTACCGAGGAAGGCAGTAGGGGATATGACCCCGTCTCTCACGGCCACGATAATTGTGATGCCCGTCTCCATGTACGGAATAGAGAAGTCGATCATACTGTTACGCTCCGGAGTTATCTTCAATGACGTCATCACCAAATCGGCATCGCCGTCCATGATGGCCCGAACCAAACCGTTCCACTGCTTTGTGTTCTGTCAATATAGGTTTAATTTTCAGATGATTTGATGAAGTTTGTACCTCATGCATGCGTGTAATACTCATGTGACCTAGTCTTTTCAAAAGTAAACAATCTCCACCAAGTTCAATGTGAATTATATTAAATAACGCATGATCATTCACGCAGTCACGTACATTGTCATAGGCACCCCACTTGTCATCCTCCACATGGAAGAGCTCGAAGTCAAAGCCGATGGAGTTACTGAGGCGGTTTAGCAGGTCTATGGACAGACCCATGGCACAGCGGTAATACTCGCGGTTCAGCGACACATTCTGCACGCTAAAACGAGAAATAACAAGGATAATTTTATGCACATACATTATGCTAAATAAAGTATTATAGACCAAAGTTTCTGATGTTGTATGTGGTCATTGAAGTTCGGCGTTCGGATATTATAAGACCTGAGTTTCTGAGTTGTATGTGGGTCGTTGAAGTTCGACGTTCGGATTTCAGCATGCCCAAAATAATATTCACCAACAACGCATTCAACAGGTCATTCAGTGCAAGCAACCCCAAAGCCCCGCCCTAACTACTACTACCACTGCGCTGACCCGATAGTGTGGTTGTGTGGCCTCATCCTGCAGGGCACGGACTGCGGGGGACAGCCGTTGGAGTCCGGGTCTGAGTACTTGACGTACGGGTCCTCTTCCATGGTGACCACCCGCAGGTGGTAGCGAGCTGGTCGCCCGGCCGGCGGCATCACCGTGTCGTTGGGCCACGTTACGTCATTGATCTCCAGGCCCTCTTTCGTCCAAGACCCGATCTGTCATGGGAGATGAATTAACTTGGATACGCATAACGCAGCGCACGGTTCGATTATGATATGTTTTTTTACAATCTTATTGTGAAAATATACTCTCATCTATATGTAGAGTGACTTTCGAGTAGATGGCAATAAAATATACATGTGCATGAAGTAATATATTCTTTATCGCTGTTAATATGCATGTAGATGCAAATACTAGAATACTTCTAACGCAATAATGCATGTACATTATGATGTCTTTATAGATATTTTTCAGGAATAAATATCATCATATTTGTTACATCTTTCCATTTCCTCTTCATGTTGACATTGAAGATGCTCAGTTTGACATCAGTCAGTGTTCCATCTTCTTTAAAACGGAACTCCTGTCCTTTCCTCTCCGGTGGTAAGACTACGTTCTTCATGTACCTGATGGAACGATGAAAGAATGAACGTTGGAATACTATAACATTATTTATGCAATATATAGGCCTAAAGAAAACGTTGAGAAATATATAATGAGATTATGTATGTATTTCTGATATATACGTGTACTGTACATGTACTATCCCACTATACAATTACAACTGACTGGTAGAGGATTTTGCCGTCCTGCCAGTGTGTCGGTATGACGACGGTCTGGTTGTCATGAACCGGGCTGCCAGCGCAGCTGTAGTTGGGACTGAAGCGGAACTTCTGCAGGCTGGCGTTGTGTCCTATGTCATTGAAGATGTTCTCCATGGCGCGGAGCCAGATTTTGACGGCCGCTTCGAACTCGTCCTTCGGCGCAATATTCGTGTTGCTGTCATCGTAATCCGCTTGCTCGTAGTTTACAGCTGAAACACAGCAAAGCACAGGTGCAATGAGGCAATATCTATCAACAGGATGCATACTTGTGGTAAAGCCTACATAAGTCTATAGAAGCATGTCTGAACATTCCGCATTGTAATGAGACAATACAGATATCTATAACCATGTCTGAAATTCCGTCATTCCAAACTGTAACAAAACAATGCCTAATACAAATATCTAAAACCATGTACAGTATGCATAACATTCCATCATTTCGCATTGGAACAGGATAATGCCTAATAAAGATATCTATAACCATGTCTGAAAATTCCGTCTTTTCACGTTGTCACGAGATAATACCTAATATCTATAATCTTTTATGGATACAATACAGATATCTGGAACCATGTCTGAATTTCCTTATTTTCACGTTGTAACGAGACAATACCTAATATAGATAGCTATAACCATGTCTGAACATTCTGCATTGTAAAGAGACAATACATATATCTAAAACCATGTCTGAACATTTCGTCATTCTGCATTGTAACAAAACAATGGCCAATACAGATTAGAACTGTGTAGTGAGACAATATACAGATATCTAGAACCATGTCTGAACAATCTGTCATTCCGCACTGTAACGAGACAATACCGGATAAGACAGATATGGAACCATGTCTGACAATGACATCATTTCACATGTCTGAATACAGTATCTGCACCTTCTTGTTTTTCCAATCTACATGAGGTAGGTGTATGGTCATTGAAAATATATTACATATACTTGCTAATATCTTCGTTCTTTCTATCAAAATCGAAAAGAAACATAGATTGAGGCAAAAAATTATGAGCATCGGAAAACTATTACCGAGAAGGCCGGGTGGATACTCTGAGGGACATGAGCTGTGCACCTCTGCGCTCCCGACCACTGTCTTGGACCCGATCCAGATAAACTCTTCAGTACACAGGTTTTTGGGGACGGCTGACTCGAATATGTGTTCTGCTTGCTTCCTGTAATACAAGGAACACGTGGAAAATTAGCAGACATAGACAGATCGACAGTGACATAGGCCTACATTCTAGAGGATTCGTACTTACTGGGAAGAGTACAGAAGAATCACGCGACTCTCTGAGCCTTTCAACTTGTCGAGCTGACTGTCGATTGCACTGGCCTTGGTACTCGATATGTGGATGACGGACAGTATTTTGTACCTGTTTCAAATGTATTAGCAGATCAACGGCTATGTAAAATATTCAACAATAGATTTTTGTGTATCGCAATGAGCGACAAAATAAGTATTCCATGCATATTTGATGACAATATGAAAACTACATCAAAACGTGTGAGACATACACTGCTGTCCGCAAAACTGCTTCTTTGCATTGCAACCGTAGTCTACAAAACTGTATAATGTTGTATAATAGATCTGTATGGGGATAACAGTGTGGTTCTTGGGCTATGAACTACATGTACATGTGTACACGTGCACGTTATGATATTTAATTAAATGATTTACAGGACCACAAGTCGGAATCATGGATTTCACTTAACATGGAATATATTTATAGGGCCTTTAAGGCCTAAACTGTGAAATTCCTTTGATTGTTTTTTTTAACAATCATCAACATGACATATTAATGCATTTGAAAACAAAAACGTTTGACGAAATATTATCTACAAAGTGGAATTATGGGTAATTTTAACCCCCAAAATGCTTATAAAATGAATAATTTTTCGGCTATTTTCACTATGAACGTTTAATGAAAACAATCGGAGGAATTTACATTTTAGCCCCTCGAAGCAGATCCATCACTGGAGCTTGTCCTGAAAAAATAGAATCACTCATCAAAGAGCTTTTTTTAAATGTTTTTTGTTATGTTTTAGTCATATGTATTCGTGACTCAACATATTGTCACGGTCGAACGGCGTCGTGGTTAACTTTTCGGCCCATGTACTGATGTATTACAGGTTACTCTTTGTTCTATTTTCAATGAAGAATAAAAATGTGCCAGACGGATTAAATGACATTCATTCAGTGGTTGAGTAGTGTTGATGCAGTACAGAACGCTATATGGACCATTTCTGTGTGGATATGTGTACTGGCAACTCGGACCCATGTACATTAAATTTCACCGCACTCTACCAAATTAATAGGCCTACTACTCACCCACGGAATGATTGCTATTCTTGTTTCGTCTGGGACATTTTTAATCTTCAATAAATTTAGAACAAGCAGAAACCCATAAGTTATGTTATGGGTTTTTGGAACAAGGTAATGTATATGTAACCTGCTAAACTTGGACCGGTATACTCAATAAATATACTATCACGATTAGAACAACAATGGTCTTCTTAGCTGAAGAAGTCTGGCATCAATGTACAAAACTAGTCAAAATAATTTTTCAAACAATATTGTATGGGGTTCAAACTTCACATTTACATGTATGTATGTGAATGTACTTTTCGGGTACAATATTTTACATGACATTGTGTCTGTGTGGGTCTGTTGTGCAATATACATGTTTTATCGTTCTTATGTTCCCGAATGTACACAGTGGTGAAAAAAAAACTGTTGCATCAAATTATATGAAATATCTGTGACAATAATTCAAAAAGTTTGTCAACAATGGCATCTATCATTGTACATGTCGTTCAATGTAGCGTATACTTGACATTCGATGTCGCATTTCCCGAAACAACACTACAGTTTTGCTGTCAATATTGGTAAGGTCAACTCCCCGACTTGATTCTCGAGGGATATTAAAACTATCGTTGTTCGGCACAGCGGGTGTCGCTCTCAATCTCGCGAGCCGATTGTGTCGTGTTTTGTGTGGCATGTTGGATGTGGGAAAGAAATTGTAGCAACACCACCTCGGAAAACTATGTAGCTAAGCTGTGTTGCAATTCTTCACCCACGTAGATACTTTTTACAATCGCGACATGCACGATACCTTCGGAAAAAAATACATGCAAGCCAGAAAACAGGGTGTAAGCTGCGTTCATTACATAATGCAGTATTATCCAATTAGACTCAGGCTGCAATACGAATAGACCTGCAACCCGCATCGCAGTAGCAACATGCACATGTTCATCGATGAATTAAAACACATACATGTACTGTAGGCCTATTCATTGGTCTCATTATATTTGATACAACAAAGCGACATGTCATACATCTGTACATGTAGCCTATACATAAAATGAGTTATTGCAATTTATTCCAGTCGGGTATTTTATGACAGTGCGTTATGTCGGCCTGGGATCGGGTGGCAGCAGGTGATTGATGCCATATCAGCCTCAGTGCACTGATTTATATCTACGACCTGTTTATTGGTCCATGTAATATTGGTATTGTCACACGGTCATAAATAATTGCAAAGAATGTTAATAGCCTGTAATGATACGTGGAAATGTATTTTGTTCGTTCAACTGTGTACTCTGATTATGGAAGGCAGATTGTTAATTATTCAGACTACGTCGTCTGAGCAGATTGTTACGGATCCAATTAACATCTTACATAAGCGCACGTGGCATTTCTGTTTTAGTTCTACAGTAATTTTCCTACAGTAACAATGTTACAGTAACAATGCCCATAGCTCTGACAGGACAATGAGTCTCTTCTGTGGCCTTGTCATGAACTGTCAACGCTGCAACTAAAACAAAAGAACGGGGTTGTCCACTGGCACAAAAAAGAAACAACCACAAAAGTAAGTACACTTCGGAATAAAACATGAGACACTAAATAACAACGTGAACACACTTCCATTAGCAACAGATTCGCTTTCCCAGTACGTCTAAAGAAGCTTCCAACTTCCCCCCCCCCCCCCCGAAAACCCGCACGGCGAGACTCACTGGTCGGTGTATTCCTCGATCAGCTCCCGCAGGGTCTCCACGAAGTAGTTGTGTCCGGGGATGGCGCCCGTCAGGATGGAGAAGCTGTACCAGCGATATCGGCTCAGCAACTTGAGCATGACTACGCACTGTTGGCGGATGGAGGGAACCAGCTGTAGGATGGACGACTGGGGACTCGGCTGTACGGAGGGAACATGGGACATGTGTCAGATTGCGTGCCGGGGAGTTAGGGTCACGTGTATATATATGTGGTGTCACTGTACAGTTACATCGCAACGTCGCGCAGTCAGGTTTGTTTGATATATTTTAATACCAATGTAGTCTTCACCTGCAGAACCTTTTGCAGATAATTTTTAATTCTATGGAAATTTTTTTGACTTCCAATTACCAATTTCGAGGAAATGCATGCAAAATCGAACATTCCGCACAATCGGAGGGAGCATGGCTGAGACAGTCTATGTGTTCTACTCACGTGGACGAGCCCGGAGTAGGCGAGTACCGGCACCCCGAGAAAGGCTGTCATCTTGAGGAAGTATTCCTCGGCCAGGTAATTGTCATCAGACTGCATATCTTGCTTGAAGAGAACCACACTGGCGTTCTCGCCCACTACCACGTTACAAATGACCTGTAGGATCTCCGGGGGACTGTAACTATCGAGTACATTAGACTGGGCACTCGTGTCAAACCGCCATCGGAGGCTATAGTTCTGGAATAAATTGTAACTATCCGGAGACTCGCGGTAGACCCTGAGAGGGCGCTGGACCCAGCCCATGATCTTTCGGTGTATAGTCCTTGGGAGCTTGGGAATGATCGTGGCTATCCGAAGCTCCGGTTTTAATGGACTGAATTGGAATTCCTGACCTTGCATTTTATCCACGTGCAGGACACAGATAAAAGCAACGCATATAGCTGCTGCCCTCGCCACGTCCGTCCACAACATGGCTGTAGCCCCCGTGCACTCGGCGACTCACGCACAATATATAAAATTTAATTCCCTGCGCAGGACACCGAGGAGGAAGGACGGCGACGAGCTACCTGCTCCATGTATCCGTGTGCCGTCCACTGCCGAGTGTGGGGAGCGGTGAGTCGGACAGCAGTCTGATGCCCACCCTGGCAGAACCGATACCGGGCCGACTGCTGCAGCACGCCTGTCTCCTCCCGTCCCGCGCCTGCCTCACAAACCAACCTGCCGCCAGCTCACGGATCCTATTGCACCATTACCACGATTATGATTCGCGATGCGGAGACCGAGATTAATCAGGGATGCGGCACCTTAACCTTTACTGGAGTTGGTTACTAAATATCCCATGCCAAGGGACCGTCGTGGGGGGGCACCTTGCTGCTAGTGGCAGGTGTCCTCAAGACGCGTTCGACAACAGACAGATCGTTGACTTCAGTGTGTAGCAATCGCCGTCATCATCAGCCCAGAAATCTGCAATGCAATTGGCGTATTAACAAATAATTACGACACGTATCGATGGTTTTCAAGTGACGATATTGATTAATGACATTACCCACTCCGGAAATGGGGTGTGGAGTGTCGCCGTATTTTTTTCGTACCTAACTTGTAGGGTGTCGCGTATCGGAATTCAATCAGCAGATTAGTGCCTGTTTATTCAGTTGTAGCTGGTTCATTCAGTTGTAGCTAGGTACATAAACGTTCATGATAGCTGAGACAATTATGAACATTTATGCAAACAAAGAAATTTTATTTTTTGAATTAATCAAAAATAATTTATTCAATTTTATAGTGCTAAGAATATGTCAGGCAGTGTATAATTGCTACATTCAATAATCAATGCAAAATTGTGTACATGTACATAAGCATGTACATGTAATCCTAAAAACAAATGAAAACTTCAACAGGTAATAATAAAAGAAATAATACAAGATATCGTGGTGTTTATGCCGGCACATCATTAACTGTGAACAAATTGGTTAGATGCGCTGGTTGTTCGGCCAGCTCGGTTCGTATGTGGGCAACATGTATGTGGGCTGTATGTGGTCCACAAACCGCGCAAGTGTTTCCACCAGATTTTCTGGTTTTCTCCCACATTAATAACCATCCTTACGCCAATATCCGACTCAACAAACGATGTTAATATAATTTCATATGCTCGAGTTGCTGATCAATTCATCAATTACATTTTTAAAACCGCTTCACTCATTGAAAGTAAGTGACAAACGAGAATTATGATTGGACTTGCGTGATTATTTTAGCAGATTAGTTTAAATTCCTCCCTACCCATTGACTAGATCGCCCTCACACATTGTAATAACATAGCGTGCTTGCCTAACAACATTTCTCAGAGAGGAATGCAATAACAAGCCTAAGACCAAAAATTGACCAAAGAAGGAAATATCTCATGGACTGTGCTTTCAATTACTAGACCAAACATAAAATGACAGCTGCCTTCCCAGTATGCTGACAATGCCTCGTCATCACAATGCACTGTTGACATCACACTGTACGTGTTCTTCTGTATATTCTTTACCATTCCAGCACAAAGAGATGTATCATATAGTATCGAAACTGACACGCGAGACTTTCTCGTCTAGTGTGACAGTAGAATAGAATACATCTGAAATCTGTGACATCAGGAAAGCCATACATGTAACTTGCAGTGCACCTAAAGTACTACTGTAGTAGTCGCCTACCACTATACGGACAGTGGATGAAGCATTTCACACAAAAAGTAATTAACGATTCCACTCTCTGGAATAAAAGCACTCCAATATTTTACTCAAGTTAAACGGACGAGATCGTAAGATCTGAAATTGCAAATGGGAAAATCTCAAGTCCACATAACGATATTAAGGAAAATTACACATTAGACACAAGAGAAAGGCCATTCTTTGGCATTTCTTTATAATGTCTTTTGACGCTAATTGCGAGGCGAGGATGAATCAGTTCCCCTTGCTGTCTGACACACTTCTATTTCCCGAGGGACAAATCGCCAGTTTCCATCAGGACGATTGCTGGCAGCCAAGCAAGCAGTTCCGGCAATTCCTTGTCCACAGTATATAACAGATTACAATCAAGACCTTGTCTACAACAGGGTGTTTGGTTCTTGATATAGACACCGCCGATTGGTTTGCGTGAGAGAGTCTGCACACTGTGACAGCACAGTGGCGGCTCCCAGGGTCTTCTTCTCGCTCTGCCGTGTCTAGTAAACTCGACGCCATGGCAACATAAACTAGCCCCCTTTTAACGAACAGCGTCCAGCACGATATTTCAGCATGGAGAAAGCAAAAGAATGTAACTTCCGCGTGAATAAGCAATGAAGTCCGGACCATTAGAAACAACACATTTGTAGTAAAATGATCAAGTACATCATCTCGGAGGCCTGTAATTGGAAATATCGCTATAGTCACTGGCATCTCACATTTCTGAGAAAGCGCTTTTGTCTTGATATAGTTGTTTTTGGAGTCGTATCCGTTTAATTATTACACTGCATATTACCAGAAAAGTAAATCCCTGTCAGTATTAGACTATTTAACTTCTTGACAATAATGTTCATCTCGGAATCTATTCCTTACCCTCCAAACTCTTCTAGAATAAATTGCACGGTATGCCTGGTGTATGTTTTATTGCCAGCGGTCTTGATGCAATAAATGAAATACTTTCATATATGAGCTAGTGTACAGCCTTTATACACGTATATACATAAGCATGATATAGGAAACTCCAGATATATTGTGAGGTTCTGTTGCTATGGGAATCTCACCGCAGACAATTTGTAACCCGAACTCATTTCTTATGAAACACACATTAGCAAGTGATCGTCATGGAAACAGAGTATTAATACCGGACTCGTTGCATTTCGTGACCATAAAATGAGTGAAGTAATACACAGATAAACATCTCCATCTAACATTTATTAACACGAAATATTGACAGCACCCTATCTATTCTGCTACTTTTCTAGTAGCACAATGTATAGGACATGATATCTGATACGATTTGCAAAAACAGACATGTCAAACATTGCATTGCTGAACATTTGAATCATAACTCGAATATCTCTTATATTCTTATGGCATGATTTTTGAATGACTCGATCAACTCACCAAACAGTCCAAATGGAATCGTATTGTGCCCACGACATATTGGGGACCGTGGCATCTATCCCTAGAACAATAGCATAAATGTCACCGGTCGCTGTGTGACAGTCTGTCCAATCACGTTATAACAAACGGATTAAATAGAGACTTAAAGCACGCGCCTTTTAAAAAAATTCAATGCGCAAATAATTTACATTAATTGTATTTTGTACAGAGTTAAGCAGCAATTTCATGGAATCTCGCCTCGTTTTACCTAACGAGAGATATATCAAGTAACGTTACCGATACCATGTGAGAAAAAAATCACATTAACATTATGTAAACGGAGCTTTCATCATCACCATCACATGTAAGGGAAAATGTGTGTTGTACATTCATCACACCAGTTTACCCGTGTGATCAAAACTAGACTTAAATTACAACACACATATTGGCCAATGTTTGACGGACAATGTACATTAGAAGAGACTCAACGCATACAAAATAGTTATTTAACTTTTTTAACACTTAAAATATTGCCAAATACACCAAAAAGCTGACACCGTCCAAAATGTCTATCTATATGATAATCATAAAACTGTTCCAACACACCACCTGTTGCAGGCCCTCGCGATAACAATGGACACATCTACATTCTGGATTCCAAGTATTATTGTATGGTGCCATCAGAGTACTATACATAAACAGAAAAATGCCACAGAAAACAAAACAACCACGAGTATTCGTCCTGAAATTGTACCATTCAAAGCCTCAAACTGCTGTGGATTTATGATATCCATCAGCAGGTGAAAGGCTACCCGTGAGTGTTTTATATATCGTCGAGTTTTGTACAAAAGTGGATACAATTGCACATCGTTGAAAGATACCATCAATAAAGTATCAAACAAAATGCGAAATGATAACATATTTAATATATTGCACTTAGATGTCAAAGTTGGACATGGACATGCATATCACATAGCAACAGTTGGCACGCGATCAGTGATATATATGATCAATACATCCATCTGAATAAAGCCCTTAAAAAATTATATCGCTCTAAATACATGCATTTTATAGTATAAAAATAAATTAACATCATTGCAAATGTGCGTGCCTTATGTATCATTACAATTAAACCGTCGATGAGTATTTATTCATTTATCGTCTCGGGGTGAATATGAACTCTACTTACTATACTTTCAAACTAACCCATTGACGTATGGGCCCTATACGTAAGTAACCAATACTTTAACATATATTTTCGCGTGATACTCATTGGCAAAAACTCGACTTGGTAAGTTGTGCTACAACATTGCCGTATAAAAATTGTTAATCAAGATTTCCATACTAAGATGTAGTGATGTAATATCGGTAGACTTTGTGACTGTATGAAATGGATAGCTATAATATTTTAAAGCATGTAATCAGCATAGTCTGTCATGAAACAAGTTATATAGTATACCGGTACATTGTACAGATGTCGACATAACATGCTTTGTAATTCTTACCTGTGGATCTTGCCGTGCGGGATACTATTTCAATGTTATTATCCGAGTATTGCACACAAAGTCCTAATTGATCCAATTACCAATCATATTATGTGTCGAGTTCAAAATATCCAACAGATCAATTACTCTATCACATTTAGGAATGACATATAGATTAAATATTCCAATGACAAGTCGATCTTCCAATTATTAGATGCGTTCCTCGCGCTCATCAGGCAGTGCGCGGCACTAAATGTCACATTGTTTGGAGCTGTTGACCCGCGGACGCGAGTGCGCTCGGTCGGGCGGGCGGGATGGCTGAGGTGGAGGGCGTCAGCAATTGTTCGCCCGAGAGGTCCTGTGCGGGAATGCCGCCACGCGCCTGTAATAGTCATCAGACAACACAGCCCGCTCTCATCAGCCCTGCCAGCGGCAGCTCGCCAAGGCTGCTGCTGCTGATGAGTCGGCCCGCATCCCACTTCTGCTGACACGGTCAAGCCGATATACGCCAGATATACTCCACGGATTTGGGACAATACCTGATGCGGGCAGGTTTGCTTGCCAATTTAAATGAATGGCATTCGTATGGAGTGTTCATTATGAAGAGGGTGGCAAGTGAACTTTTGTTGCTGCAGATAAGGCGATGAATGTGCCCTCTGTTAACAACTCCAAATATTTGTAACCACGGATTGGATATGTCCATCGATGAAAAAATCACGTGGATTCTTTCACAAATATTGGGGGTGTTGTATGCCACGTGCACCTGTCAAAATTGAACAGCAGTACCTTCAGAAGTTAAATAACCTGTTATCATAAAATTACGAGTTGTCAAAAAAAAAATAAAGTAATACTTACTGGTGTACTTTTTTAGTTTTTGCGGTGGAAGTTACTCTACCATACTATGAATTTATGATGTATTTTGATCACATTTCTTATGTTGATCCCTATGTATTGCCAATGTAATGATCATCAGTTTCTTGAATATATTTAGTAATGGCTGGACCATAATTAAGCACTGCATTTATGCATACTCATGTATCCCCCATCGGATGAATATATCCTGGCACGTAAATCTCGTACAAATCGGATATTTTATGTTAACCTTTCATGAGGACTCCCAGTTCCGTTAGGCTGATGTGCAGAAGATTGTCAAACAGGTTCGGGAACTGATCGTCTATTGATAATAATGTTTTGGTTTTGACGCTTCGTACCCCAGCTGAAAGCACTAACATCTTGATTGCTACTGGGTCATACCTACATAAATCAATTTGTATTGCACATCCCCTCCGTTACTAAATTCTACTATGCTCCTCCCTGATCAGTGTGCCACTCTCAATGGCGGTGTGTGGGATGTCATGAGGAATTATACACACGCACTTTACGACACTCTTTGGTTGACTTTACCATCTGTGGCGCGGTATCCTATGGGGTCGCAGGATTAAGGGATCAAGACCAAACAAGCCCTGCCATGGACACCGAGGAGACCGTGGCTCTGTCCCATTATTGACGGAGCAAGGAGAAAATGACCCGTCACAAACTGGATTAACACATATTTATCGCCCGAAGCGATACAATTTCTAATCCACTAGCACAGGGCATATTGTCAGTGTCGAAATGAAGTTCAAGATGTCCTGACGGAATAGAGATAGCTGCGGACAATCATAACGCCTTCTTTTTCTGGCCGTGTGAAAAGTATATGAATTTGTTTTATTTCATCCTGAGCTAATGCAGTATATGTACACTAACTAAAAAAAAAATAGGGATATTTATCTCGATAAAATCGGTCAAAGTGATGAACTTGTACAAAACGTGAAACTTTGCATGAAATATATTCCATCTCCAATATGTTTACTGCTCAGGTGTCAGTGAGTCATGCTGAAGCCTGCTGAGCAACGAGTTGTTGAATTTTATTCACCATGTCTTGCCCACTTTTGTGTGTGTATATAAATTGAAACTAACACAAAAAAACATGTTTGGGATTATTTTCTGTTTTTGCCAACTCGTGTAGATTAGCTTTGGTGTCAGACACCATCGTCTAACCACCGACGTAGCCGGGGCAGTCTGGATATGGCAGGGTGGGAGGTGGCAGACGGAGGTGGCTAACATGCTTGGAGTTAGCTCAAATGTTGAATCCAGGTTGTGAGCGAGATACCAGGAAACCGGACATAAACATGTCCGGCCATTTGCCTGATTGGATTGGTCCAAGGGCATTCACGCCACAACATGACCTGTATCAGGTCGAAACGACTAGTCATCGTCTTGAAACTGCCAGATCTCTCCAAAATCATCTTCACACTGCCAACGGTGTTCGTGTAAACAACCAAACTTTGCTTAACCATCCTCATTCAGATAATTTGGATTCCCGCCCCCCCCCCCCCCCCCCCGAGGCACCGTACAGCCTGCCTTCAGATCGCCCAAGATCATATCATTTGGAGACTCGTTAATTGGGCCAATGTTTTGTTCTCAGATGAGACCCGTAATTGTGTCTGCACCAATGACCGACATTTTAGGGTATGGAGATCACGTGGTGAATGACTGGTTTGTTGGAGAATCTGTAATGGTCTGGAGAGGGATACGCGTTGATAGTCGCACGGATGTTGTGGTGTCTGAAAGAGGCACAGTGACAGCCGTAGTTTAGAGAGCTTATACCAAACTGCCTGTAGTTCGCCCATATGTTGGAACAATTGGTGTCATTTTCATGGATGATAATACCCCAAGTCATCAGGCTTGTATTGTTAGTGAGTGTCTCAAACGGGAAACAACAGAGAGAATGGTATGCCCTGCATGCTCTCATGACCTGCATAATATAGAAAATTTGTTGGAACAACTTAGCAGAGCTGTTCGGAGACGAAGAAACCTTCAAGTAAACAAGACATGGCTTGCAAAGGTTCTACAGGAAGAGAGTCGTGAGAACAGACAACAAGTCACCAACCGCCTCATTGGGAGCATGCGCAGACGCTGTCAAAGCTGCATCCAAACACCTGGTGGTCACACCAGTCAATGACTTTAAATCACATTTGTTGTGTTTCATTGCTTGAAAAAAAATCTGAAAATAAACCCTATGTTTCGGTATTTCCTTGGAATTTGTACTTATGCAAGCAAAATCACTATGACTGTGAATGTGAGTTTTGAAATGGAGTGAGTTTTAAAATATCCTTTTTCAACATAAAAGTTGAAAAGGATACAAAAATATGTTTCCCCAACAAAAGTTGCGACTTTATTCATCTGCTGTTATACAGAGGAATACACAGACAATATTCCTAACTTATTTTGAGTATTGTATATTGTTATATTCCATATATTCACGGTACAAGTGCGTGTACACCAACATAAAGTAAATACCGCAAGCTAGATCATATGTCGATTTATTGACAAAATATGGAATACCTAAAACACCCTATTGGCTTACGCAATGCACATATACAACACTCCTCCCTTCTATTGTATGCATAGAACTTATTCATTAATTTATGTGATTACATGAAACTATGTAACATTGAACATGAAAAACAGTACTGGCTTTCTAGGTAGACTACCAGATTGCCTTGAGGACACCAGGGCATTATTCTGGCCCAACGAAGGTTAACCTCAGATCACTTTCATAGATCAAGTCTGTTTGGTGCATGGACAGTTCGTCCTGATCTCCTCGGAACCACAAGCGGTTCTGGTGGATCTGCCAATACTGCAGGTCCAAGCGGCTCATCTGTATCTGACAATGTCTCTGGCTCTATATCGTGCCCCACAGAAGGACTGACCCCTGAGGCTGACACTGACTCATCAATGACACGATGTGGTGGTAGACTGTCATCCCGTATCAGATGATCAACATGGACAAACCTCCTTCTGTTCCCAGCTGTCCTTACTAGGTAAGTGAGTGGGCCTTTCACCTCGACAACTGTACCAGGTATCCACTTTTCCTTCCCTCCTCTGAAATTGCGAACTTTGACTCTCTGGTACAGGTCAAACTAACGTAGCTGGGAGTTCACTCCATCACGACGAGCACTTTGCTGAGCTTGTTTGGCTTGGATGGTCATCTGGAGGTTTGGCTTGAGCATGCTGAGTCGAGTACGGGGCGCACGTTTGAGGAACAGTTCTGAAGGTGTCTTTCCCGTTGTAGCATGTGGAGTATTTCTATATGTGAAGAGCACATCAGCAATTCTGTGTTGTATAGGCAGTGACTTGTCACTCTTAAGAAGCATACGCTTGAATGTTTGAACATTTCTCTCCGCGAGTCCATTCGTTGCAGGATGGTATGGTGGACAGAGGGTATGCTTAACTCCATTCCTCTTCAGAAATGTACGAAACTCTTCAGAAGTAAACTGGGGACCATTATCAGATACCACTTCCATGGGGAGACCGAAAGAGGCAAACTTGTGGCGCAGTGCAGTAATGGTACTGCTGGCTGTTGTACTGTTCATTAAGACAACATCCAACCACTTAGAATGGCTGTCAGCAATGATCAGGAAGTGATAGGAATCTTTCTCTGCAAAATCTATGTGGATGCGTTGCCATGGTTGAGTTGCCCACGGCCAGTAGAACAATGGGGCAGTTTTTGGGGGCATTCTGCACCCTGGCACATTCTGTACAGGCATGAACGAGATCCTCAACATCAGCATCTATGCCTGGCCACCAAATGAAACTACGAGCGATGGCCTTCATTCGCCACATGCCAGGGTGGATGCTGTGTAGCTCCTGGAGTAGCTGTTCTTGGTATTTGCGAGGTATAACAACTCTACAACCCCAAAGGAGACAACCATCTTCCAAAGATAATTCATCTTTTCTGATGAAGTAGGGCTGCAAGGCTTTGTCAGTGATACTCTGGGGCCATCCTGAAGATGTGTAGTCGAAAACACGAGCCAAGGTAGGTTCTTTGCGGGTGGCTTCTGCTATCATATGTGCAGTGAGGGGCAGCTGATGGGAGGAGAGGCTATACACTTCATGAACTTCATCTGGATGGGCAAATTCTGGGCTGCCAACAGGTAAGCGACTCAGAGCATCAGCAATGGTATTTTCAGATGACTTCCGATAGACAATATCAAATTGATATCCTTCCAAGAGTAAAGCCCATCGTTGCATTCGTGCAGCTGCCAGGGACGGAATTCCAAGTTTTGGGCCGAAGATTCGTGTTAGCGGTTGGTGATCTGTGACTAGAGTGAATCTGCGCCCGTAGAGGTACATATGGAACTTTTTGATCCCGAATATCAATCCAAGTGCTTCCTTTTCGATTTGTGGGTAGTTCTTTTCAGCGGGACTCAAGGTCCGGGAGGCATAAGCAACAGGTTTTTCCGATCCATCAGGAAGCCGGTGGCTAAGCACAGCACCCACTCCGTAGGCGCTCGCATCTGCACTTAGAACTAGCGGCTGGCTAGCATCATAGTGTACAAGAACCCTGTTGCCAGACAAGATTTTCTTGCAGCTGTTGATTTATCAGTTCCACATCGATATAGACCAAAACACTCAACATCTTCTTGCTCAACATGTTTTGCAGTATGAGCAGACTGGCCACCTCTACGACCACGGAAAGGTCTTCTTTGCCGGTTATCAGTCTTTTTTGTTCGAGGGCAAACAGGCTTGATATGGCCTACTTCTTTACATCCGTGGCAGGTGGCATTTTTGAAGCGACAGGTATCTGGTGAATGATAATATCGGCCGCATCTATAGCAACTATTACTGGCTTCGTTTGCTGAAAGTTTATTGACGATTGGGTCACTGGGCAATGTTCCTTCCCCCATATGTTCTTTGCTAGCTGTGTCTGCCATTTCATCTGCAAGACAAATCTTCTTGGCATCATCGAATGTCAACTTTGGCTTGGTCAGTAGATGAGTCTGAGTCTTGATCATTTTCTTGTGCAGACCACTGACCAACCTGTCTCGCATGGCTTCTTCATAGAAAGTTTTGAAGTCGCATTTTGATGCCAGCTGCTTCAATTTCACAATATACTGTGAAATTGACTCATCTTCAGTTTGATGGGCACTCCAAAATCGAAACCTTTCTGCAATGACGATACACTTGGGCTCATAATGTTCTTCCAGCAGCTTTATGAGTTCATCATAACTTTTATTTTTGGGGCGATCGGGGCTTGTTAGATTTTTCAGCAACTTGAATGTCTTGGCCCCTACTAATGACAACAGCAGCGATGCTTATTCATCGGCAGCAATCTTGTTTTCACTCATGAATGCCTCTACTCGGTCTTTGTAGTCATCAAACGCTTCAACGTCTTCATCGAACGCACCAACATTTCCATAGACGGCCATACTGATGGCTGGGCGATAATGGGGAACAATTTTCACTAACAAACACCTTACCGGGATCACAACGTACTCGATTCAAACAGTGTTTACAATCGAAACTTCCCACATGAGTACGAATTCTCGTCGCCAGTGTTATATTCCATATATTCACGGTACAAGTGCGTGTACACCAACATAAAGTAAATACCGCAAGCTAGATCATATGTCGATTTATTGACAAAATATGGAATACCTAAAACACCCTATTGGCTTACGCAATGCACATATACAACATATATCATACATATTTTGGAGTCCAGAACCCGAATTGGCTTCTTGAAACCATATGTTGTTTCACCTCGGATGTGTCAGGGGGGAGGGGGGATGGGTAATCTACAGGGTCGTAAACGTTTTCATGACATAATACAATTTTCGTAACATTGAAAGGTTAACCGTTGAACAATGCACCAAAATTTTTGCTATTCATCACTTCAAGAGGTAAACTTTCAACTAGAACAAATTTTTGTTGAATACCTGCTGCTTTTTACTTTCCATGCATGATGTCTGAAATTAATGTTTTCCACAAACATCCTTGTCGACTTTTACTTACCGCTCCGAGCAATTACGATCTTCTAGATTATCCAGCGTTTTCCCCACCACGGATAAAAAAAATGCATTCTGGAATGAAAACTGGAATTTATGTGGAGTTGGTGATTATGTGGAGTATCTCGTATATATTTTGATGGCACCCAACCGTTTCACGATAATCGCAATTCTACGGAAGACCGTTAGTGCCAGGTGTGAAAATATATTTAAGTGGCGGCCGCCACTTAACTATCTGGCGGCCGCCACTTAATTATCTGGCGGCCGCCACTTAATTATCTTAATTATTATGTGGCGGCCGCCAGATAATTAAGTGGCGGCCGCCACATAATTATCTGTAGGCCGTGGCTAGAAATATGAGGAGATTCTTGTAAAGCAATATACATATAGCTAATTAGGCCCTAGTATCCAAACAAAAGTCGTGACATACTGTATTAATGACAATACTGTTTTTAATGAGACAATGTTATATGGGGTATTGTGGGGGAGGGGGGGTTGTTGATATGCAAATTATTCAACAAAACTTAACTTTCACACTTAGCATTATATAGGGATCATCAATGAATTTATGTTATTTGTTGTGGCCATGGCAACTGGGCCCTATGCAATTATGGTTGCTACCATCGATATATCAAATTATCTGATTAATATTGATTGTGTGTTCCTTTAGCGGACTCGCTTTTGAACACTCAATGTACACTTGGTATTGGTTCACATTGGTCGGAAATTTTTTAACAACAATCGTGTATTAACAATATGGAATAGGTCGACCGATACCAGGAGTCATAAACGGCATGATTGCTGCCAGGTTAAACGCCCATCAATCTCCCTGTATTGCACCTTCAGCTTTCTCTAAACACTTCCCCAGCAGATTACTAAGGCATTGTAGAGTTGTGATAATCACACCCATGCACTTTGTGACACTCGTTGGTTTACAGCATACTAGTATCAGCGCCATATATGGGATTCTCTGAGGTCGCAGGATTAGAGCATCAAGACCTCGCCACCAGCGTTATGGACAACAGTGTGTGCTCATGTCCCATAATCAGCAGGACTGAAGGTTTGGCCCGTCATGAACTTGATGAACATTTATCGCCTGGAGTGATAAAACTACGTGTTCCATATGTCAAGCACAGCTGTTTGGATACGAGGGCATAATATGAATGACAATTGACAGATAATGTTATTGCTAATTCCGAATGTTGCTACCAAACATAGATATACAAACCACTAGGCCTACTGGTTCCCAGCGGCATTGACCTCTGTTTGGAATGTAACGAAAATTGACATGTATAGTTTGTTAGCAAATAAATCAGCTTCTGCCTCTGTGTAAATTACATGGCAAAAAGCTTCGGATCAACAGCAAATAGTATGTTACGAGCATGCTATCGTAAAACCAGGTGCTAAGCCGTGTGCATTATACACACTTACACAGAACGCATAGCAAGGGATGATATTTCTCGTCGGTCACGAATCCATCCTGGAATGACATGTGAAACTGTGCGTATATCCATACAACAAATGAACTTCGTCTGAATACATCTAGCTCTGCACAAGTAACATAGTGATACTGCATTCAGGTTACACGATGTCGTTCACAAAAGGCTACTGAGGAAGTTTTATGGAGACGTCATTAAGTAACACATGATATGATTCAGAAAGGAAAAGAACACCCTTGATGGCATAGTCCATTCAAGAATTTGTTATAGATCAGTGATGGATCCTCAAAAATACGTTTTGATGAGCTTGCTTTATTTAAGTTTGAAAATGCATCGAGTGAACGAAATACGTAAAAACGTGTTGCCACTTATCTGAAACACATAAGAGTCAAATTGAATATTTTGGGGTTCAACACCATTATATGGCCTTCATATACCATCTACAAGGGAATTTCCCTCGTGTTTGTTGTTTTTGGTATCACTGCAGGGGACTGTTTTGCGAGAAAATATGTAGGAACTAACTTTCAATGTGAAATGTTGACAAATTCGTTTTTTCAGTGAAAAGTTTGCTATGCCCACCTCTCTTGTAAGCATAACTAACCATTTTCACGCAAAGATTATGCAGATTATGCCTGTTTACCACATAATAGGGACTAATGAAGTCATCAATTTGTTTTTTATTCGATTTGATTATGTTTTTAAAACATGACTATGCAATGCATCAACATCGTGAAATATGGATATATTGCTTTCAGTAACAGGTAGAAGAATGTCTCTCACTGATGCTTCTGCTTCAACTCGCATCACAAGTACTGTCTTTTTCAAAAATAATATTATGTCAAGAAACTTCAGATCAAACATGCAGAAATTTGTCACAGCATTGATATCGTCGGGGCACCAAGTGTGTGGTGGGATAACGTCATGGAAACAATACCTGCTACCTTTCTTAACTACTACTAGTTTGATGTTGTGTAATACATCACCGCTGTGTAATACATCAGTTATCATATTGATAGAGGCAATGGGGCAAATAAAACACTGCACCAGAAAGCGAACCAGCAAAATACAATAACAGATCATATCTAATGAATCGCCCTGTATTGTACCTTTACTGCAATACCAAACTCTACTCTGCTCCTTGTAGATCACCGGGCCACTGTCGACAGCAGCGTGAGATGTCTTCCGTAGCTCTACCAACGCACTTTAGGACATTCTCTGTTTGACTTTATACATAGTACCATTTGTACGTGGCATCCTATGGGGTCACGTGATTAAGGGATCAAGACCAAAAAAAACCTGCCATGGAGAATAAAATGACTTCGGCTTTGTCCCATTATTCATGGTGGCAAGGAGAAGAGGCAAAATACACTCGTGTGGGGAGTGAATAAAGTTTCACCCTCATGTGATTGAGTATCCCTGATGTTTGGAAATCTGAGTAACCGCATGCTGGTTCTCGTACTTCAAACAAATCAGCTTCTGTCTTCCGGGATCAACAGTAAACAATATTCAGCGAGCATGCCATCGCAAAACTAGGTGCTCCGCCATGTACGTGTACATTAGACACAAGGACAACGCGTGGTAATGGGTTGATATTTCCCGTCGGTGACGACTCCACCCTGGAATGACACGTGAAACTGTGCGGATATCCATACCAATAAACAAAAGGAAATCTTTTGAATACAACGAATACAAAGTGATACTGTTAGTCATGTTACATGATGTTCATTTTCCAGATACAGCACATAGAGGCAGCACATACAGACTATTAGGAGTGCTAACCGGAAATAGCACACCTGGTGGGTAATGTGGCACAATCCCTTTAATGAAGAAGCTTTTAAGGGACATTCAACTTTTTTTTATTATTATTCCGGGTTTAACTTCCTGTTTATTTACTTAATTTCGGGTTTTAATATATAATTCCTGATTTTCAATATTTAATATACAGTTTCAAAATTTTTCCAATGAGTAACTTATTCTTCAGGGATTAGGGACGTTTTATTAATTTGATGGCTAGCATATTTAATATGAATCCTCAAACATTCGCCCTGGTGAGCCTGCCTTAAAACTGACTTTCAATGTCAGTTTCTTGCATGTGTTCATCTGTCTTGTAGGCAGCTACTAACCAGTTTCGCACAGAAAACCAAATAGATTATGCCTATTTAACACAGAATCAGGCCACTGAATTGATCAATTTGTTATGTATTCAAATTGATTATGTCTGCTTATGTATCTCTATCATGTCTCTCCGTTCATGTCTACATTTACAATTAGGTCATACTTCTGCTTCAAATTGCAAAACATGTACTCTCGTTTTGGAAGACTGTTTTGTCGAAAAACCTCAGACCAAACACACAACAATTTGTCAGGGCAATAATCTTGCTTTTCACTTGGCTTATTTCGACAAAAAGTAACCATGTATTACTTCTCTTTCTGTGAAAATCATAATGATAATAATATTGCACATGTCATTTCTGACAGACCTACTTCCCTGATTCCATACAGAACAAATCAAATTGTGAAAATACCACAGTGGCAATGTTTCACCCCTTTAAATACCAAAGGGATCCCACTCATTCCAAATATGTCCAGTACTTTCTCTGGACGTTATGCTGAATGTCAGTTTGCAAATTGCTTGGTTTTCCTCAGGAAGGATTCAGCACCTCAGCACCTCTTACAGACCTATCTCCATGCGTAAGGACCACGGGGATAGCACATATCACGACAGCTCTCACAACACACAGTGTCACTTGATCGATACAGTATCAAGAATAATTCTCAGGTGGCTTCATAATCTTTGGTCCAGGCAAATTCAGTGCCTGAAACGTAGATGAATACCATGCAATCAGTTGAGCTCGAATAGTGACAGGAACCATGAACGTAGAAAATTATAGCTCTGAAATCAAGACAAGAGGGGGTCTGTCTCCCTTCAGCCTGGTGATCAGCCTGTTTGGTTGGTCAACCCCCCTCTTGCCTTGTGTTAAGGGCTAAAATAATGACATATCGGTTTACAATTCCATAAACGGAATAATTCAATAGACTCTAGAATAATAGTATTCCATGAATTTAAGTTTATGATATGTTTTTTTCATTGTTATGTGTTTATTTCACCATATGCAAAATAAATAATGTCTGAATTAGTTTTTTTTTTTGTATTCTCATATTGACTCAAGTTCTTCTCTTCCTTGAACAAAATAGATAGATGCTTGTTATAACCTCCCCTGAACACCCTCATATGTGTTGGGATGTTGTTCCCAAGCAGAGCTTCATGTTGTCCAAAGGGTTCAAAGGGTTATTATTATTTATTGGATGTATATATAGGCCCTTGATTACATCTTGATTACTACTGGGTCATATCTAATGAATCACCCTGTTTTGCATTTTTGCTCCGATACTGTTACCTCAAATTTGCTCCTTGTAGATCACCCGGCTACTGCCGACAGCGGCGTTGAGAGGCTCTACCTTACGACACTCCCCCATTGACTTTATACATAGTACCATCTGTGGCATGGCATTATATGGGGTCACGGGATTAAGGGATCAGACCCTGCCATGGACAATGAGAAGACTTCGGCTCTGTCCCATTATTCATTCGGGCAAAGAAAAGAGGTTGAAAAACACCATAAGGCCATTTCTGCTCGGTCGTGAGGGAAGTAAATAAATTTGTGAAGTTTTATCCTCAGGTGATTGAGCATCCATGATGTTTGGGAACCCGAAAAGGCTGTATGTAATCACATGCTGCTTCTCCACTCCATCAGACGCGGTGAAATAGTATGTATTGCATATGTTTAATATTGCCAGTGCGTCAGTAGTTCATTTTGCAGTATTAAATGACAATATACAAAACTACGTTTTTCCTGACAAAATCACTGTTTCAATCCGGATGCTGAATATGTGTAATGATTTGTATTTCGTATTGATGGCATCGTTTCATGCTATTAATTTCTGGTGACAGTTAGGGCAACTCGTCTCGCTTGATTCCCACCTACTTGGTACTAGTCCATGCAAAAAATAGCTCAAAGGCAAAGACAGGTTACCGGACAATATATGTTTCATATTTTAGATATTAGCTTTTTGTGCTGTGACATTGAAAATAAGGTATCTGATCAAAATCAAGGTCACGAGAATATCCCGCATATATGTCCATGATGTATATCATTCCCCAAATGTCCACAATTAATTGCTAAGCAGTAACTTCAATAACAAGGAAGACATTAGCTATTTTGTCCTATGGCCTTGAAAATGTATCAATGCTCAAATTCAAGGTCATGAAAATATTCGGCACACATCACTTCCTATATTTGCACAATTGATTCCTGAGCTGAATAGATAATAAGCAAAATATTAGCCATTTTGTGCTCTGACCTTTAAAATTAGTTCAAATATCAAAATCAATGTCATGAAAATATCCAGCATATATCATTTCCTATGTGTGTACAATTGATTTCTAAGCTGATATTAGCCACTTTGTGCTCTGTCCTCGAAAATAGGGTCAATGTCAACTTAAAGGCCATCAAAGGCCATTCATCGTATATCGATTTCTATACGTCCACAATTGGTTCCCAAGCTATAAAGTCGATAAGAAGCAAGATATTAGCCATTTTGTCCTGTGACCTTGAAAATGAGGTCAAAGGTCGAATTCAAGGTATTATTTAGCACATACCATTTAGCAATATTTAGCACATACCATTTCCTATATGTTCATAGTATATGTTCACAATTGATTCCTAAGCTATAAAGTCGATAATAAGCGAGGTATTAGCCATTTTGTGCTTTGACCTTGAAAATAAGGTCAAGGTTCAAAGTCATCAGAATATCCAGCGCATATAATTTCCTATATGTCTACATTTGGTTCCCAAGCTATAAAGTCAATAGAAAAGCAAGATATTCGCCATTTTGTCGTTCGACCTTGAAAATGAGGTCAAAGGTCAAATTCAAGGTCATGACAACGTTCAGTCAACATCATTTTCCTATATATTCCCAAACACAGACTAGCACAGTGCTCTGCACTCTGTTTATTACCAATCACATCTCACTCACCCTTTGGAGCAGGAACCTATTAGGAAACTTTTGATAAAGTGGGGGAATTCCTAATAATTCACATAATTTATTTATTATTGTAATGGTTTTTTTCATATATGTATTCGGTGCAAAATATTCTCAGAAATAATTCACCAAGAACCTTCGGGAAACCTGCAGAATCATGTGTGAAAAGGTTTAAAGTGACGTAACTTTCACTACCCTGAATACCGAATGCATCCTTGTCATTGAAAATATTAAATCGGAATTGATGAGTTTTTATTGAAGAGGTGTCCCTCATTCGGTTGACAATGTCGGAATACTCGGCGCCACATGGACAAAACAGCATTACGGGTATAAAGCAATGATACTAATTTATGGTGCGTGGTTGACCCGAGATTGGTAAATTTCAGACATATTTGCATATGCAGTAGGACAATATCAATAACGTGAGTCACTGGTATCACACCGCACCAGAATTGAATAAATCAATATGAATTATAGTTTATCAGGAATCTATCGCATGCTGTTTGGCAAAATGTTTGCGATCAACAGTAAAGAGTAACAAATCCATAAAGCTTTATGCAAAACAAAACAAGCAGGTGCTTACACGATAACAATAATAATAATAATAGTTTATACTTGTATAGCATATATATCAGTAAAACTCTCAGAGCGCTTAACATAAAAAGAACATGTAAAGACATATGGATATAGTCTACAAAACAGGTGAAACACAGACACAGGTAAGAAAATATTGGAAGAATGACGACATTGAATAATGAATTTACGATGACACAGAAGGTGTAGCAAGGGTGTAACATTTCCCGTCAGTCAGGAACACATCCCAGAATGATATACGAAACTTTGTAGATAACCATATCAGCAAACTAATCTTCCGAGTACATCTAGCTATCGACAAGAAACACAATGACGCTGCAATTCACCTTACACGATGCTATACATGACTCATAATGTGAGGGCATTAGCAAGATAACCAAATACATGGCAAACAAATAGTACACTTGATTGTGAACACATATATCGAATGAACTTAACGATTTTTGTTATCATGTTTCGAGTATATGTAACTTCGTTTTGCTGGTGATAACATCTTGCAATAATTTAGGTTGTTTACCATGTTTATAATGAATATTAAGGTCACTCGTATGCTTCAATATAAATCACATGTACTATGGTTTTGGGTCAATATTATGACGAAAAACTTCAGACCAGACATACAAATGTTTGTCAGGGTATCAGCATACTTTAGTCATTCTCATTGCGCAGACCAACAGTAAGTATTGCGTGTTTTCTTGTATGAACTTATCATCTAGTCTATCGCGTTTTCTAGTAAGATCTCATGAACCGACTGAACCGTCATGGAGCCTACGGGACAAATCAATTGTGAAAACGACCATATTTTCACCATTATACTGATACCAAACGGGCCCCCGTTATTCCGAATATACGGGGTACTTTCTCTTGACATTATGCTGAACAATGATTTTGCAAATTGCTCGTTTTTCCTCGAGAGGAACTCAGCACTTCACTGACTCTCATAGACCATGTCTCCATCCCCACGGACTTTGAAGGGTGCATATAGCACGACTGCTGTCACACCACTCAGCACTATATGGGCGGCACAATATCAAGAATAATTGTCACATGGCTTCACCAGGAAAGTCGAAGCGCATTTAGCGCTTGACTTAATGTAGACGAATATATCTTACAATCAACAAAACCTTTCCAACCAAGACGCCGAAACGCACATAAAGCCGTTAGATAAATGGGACATGCAAATAATTCCCGCAATCGTAAATATGTCAGAAAGTGAAGTAAAAAATAATTTACCTGTTTGCTGGATGAAATATAATTTATATGATTCTGCCCAATTTATTCTCATTTGAATACAAATAATGAGAAACCTAACCATATTCATAATAGATTTTCAGCGTATTCACATGGAACATCCGAGTCGTCTAAACAAAATAAGCTGTATTATACTTGAATGATGAATGCGTTTTTGCAGCTCAAACTTCCGAATGAGGTGACATGGTGTGTAGAGTAAAAGCGGTCGAATGCTTTACGAGATGTCACTCTTCGAAGTGAGTAAGAATGTAAATATTCCAACAGGGATACGGAAGTTGAACATCCACATTTGGTTTATCCCATCTCTCGAATAGATGATTTCACAATATGTTCGAGGCCCCTTTAATTCTGCACAGTACAACATCAGGAATTTTTGAAGGGCCTTCGGTAGAACATCATGCTGAATATGTAAATTGTTCTTTGTTCGTATTGATATGTATTTAATTTGGGAATCCAATATAAACTTGGTAAAATCTTTAAGCAAACGGTTATTTGGATCAAATATCATGTTCAAATATGGTAAATTCTGTAATGTACAGATTGAAATTGCCTCTGCCGGAAATTATCAGTTCGTTGAATATGTACTGGCTATATTATGCGTTGCAAACAATAATTATTAGATACAACTTTATCAGGTGCTCTATCAGTTGGATCAAACAAACAATATCTGTAGCATTCATAGATCTGGTGTTAATAGTATGATAGGTGTACATGTATGTTCTGTACGGTAGCTGTACGGGTGACTCAAATGTTTGCATGTGAAATATGCAACCCGCTTTCTCAATCTCAATCATCACTTGTCAGATAATGGTGGCATTCAATTGATGTCAGGGATATTGTCTAACGTTTATGGAACCACACTGCACAGTCTACAGCATTTTTCAATGAATGTGTCACTGGTGGTTAACATTTTAACACAGCGGTTAACAGGTTTTTCTGTAATAGGATGCTAGCTTGCTTCTTAGGTATGGAACAAACATGTGATATAAAATATAGCTTTATCCCTGTATCAGATATCTGAAACATGGAATCAATATGTTGTTAGTTATACAAGTGTCATATTATACCTGTTATATTTGAATCGTCTCTTTTGATCATGTGCACTCTATAACATGTATGAGCGTGTAATCATGTATCCTGTATCCAGAATTCAGTTTTTTTGTGTTCGATGTATTTATAAAATTTATTATTTTTACGTCCCAGGAAAATGACGGTGAAGTAAATCAAGTCTGCGTTATTTCCTCACCACCTAGCAGCGTCCTCGTTGGAGAGGATTAACTCATTGATAAATAATCGTCTTCGCTTGAGTGAAAAAACAAAAACTCCAACATGATGCGCCCTGATATTTGAACAACAATATCGTTGTGTCTTAAATTTGTCGAGAGCAAGGAGTATTCGAAGGATTCCTATTTTTTCTTTGTGGGTATTGCGACATCCACACAGTGTAATATTTCATTTTGGGATGGACTTGTGTCGAAATGAACATATTGCACCTTTGCAGTGTGTCATACATCAAACTCAGTACCACTATTAACAAGATATATCCATGTCGCGCGGACACTCGCGTGGAATTGGTACATCATCTGATATTGGCAATTCGCTATCATATAATGGCAATGATCCAAGGTGAAAGACATTATGAGTTTTTGGAGATTGAAGATCACCTGAGGCTAACTCATTGGATCCCACATATCATACGATGTATACACTTTGTAGCTAAGCAAGGAATACTAGAATGTAAATCCTGAAGTATCGTGAAGTATGTACTGAATGTATGAACCTTCAGTACAAGATTTTTGTGATGGCAATAGAAAACCTAACAGCAAATACTTTTGGAATTTTCGAACAATTCTGACCACCAAAAACTTGTTTATGCTCTGAAGGCAGGAACAAAAACTTCTGAAAACATCATTAAACAAATACTGTCCTGAACAAGAAAAATAAGAAGCCTATAACCTCCACATATATAAAATCATACCCGTATTTATGAGTATCCATTTTGAGATAAGCTGTAATTTCTCTGCGAGCTGCTTGAGATTTCTTCAGACCTGGTTCTTGGTCTTGTCTTTCTGAAAATGCCGTGATTCATGGAACATTTCAGAGGAACTTGAAACGTGATAGAAAAGCCAATCAGAAAAGCCAAATTATCCTTTTGCCTCACCACTATAATTATTCGAAAATATATCAATACAGTAATCTTGGTAGGTATCTCACATATTGCATTCAGGCCCAATTCGTTCTCACTCAAGTCACGCCATGGATGCGCTTGGACTAATTCTGGTGAAACCATCTGACAGATATTCTTGATATTGTGTCATCCATATGGATTTGAGCGGCGTGACAGCAGCTGTGTCAATGGTCTGTAAGATTCTACGAGGTGCTGAAATCATCTCCAGGTAAAACGAGCAATTTGCAATATCATTAGTCAGCATAACGTCGGTAGAAAGTACCTGCTTTATTAAGATTGACTGGGTCCCTTCGGTATTCAGCTTTAAGCTGAGCTAATTTTTACAACGGATTTGTCCTGCAGGCTTCCTGTCCATGCATGAAATATTTCCGGAACGAATGACAAAGAAGGTCATACATGTGCATTATTGTTATTACAAAAACAAGCACAGCACATATTTATTATTGGTCGGAGTAATAAACAAAGTGAGCAGATGCTAATGCTCTGGCAAACTTTTGTATGTCTGATTTAAGTTTGTCGATCATATATTTTGCCAAAACCTTAGATTCAAACCGGCAAAATCAATGCAAGGAGTTATTAACGGTATATTTTTTATATCATTATTTAATAGTATTGTATATCAAATATTTGCACCTCTCGAAGATATAGATGTCATGATTTTATTATTGTATATGAAATATTTGCACTTCTGAAACATAATAAAAATGTAGTTTTCTTTTTTTTAAAGTAAAAGTTGGTAACTTCATTCACCGTGTGTTCGTGGTTGTCATTAGTTTTGTTGTTTCCTCAGGTATGCTATCTACGGAAGCGTAGAAGGGCCACCCAGGAAAATAATTTTTTTTGAATTCCCGACTTAGTAACTCGATAATATCGACTTAGTATCTCGATAATATCGACTTATAACTCGATAATATCGAGTTAGTATCTCGATAATATCGACTTAGTGTGGAACAGGCACAGGAAGGAGATTTATTTTTTTTAAATTCCCGAGTTAGTAACTCGATAATATCGAGTTAGTATCTCGATAATATCGAGTTAGTAACTCGATAATATCGACTTAGTAACTCGATAATATCGACTTAATATTTTAGGGTTGTCCGGCCCATGTGTACATGTATGTATAATGTACGTGGGTAACCATTAACGACTGTGTCAATTGGCGTATATGTCCACGTGTGAACATTGAAATAAATGATATCTAAAATGAGAACTTTCCCCTCTGATGTAAATATCAATTACATTAATTACATAATAGAGTTCTAACAGTATTTGACCCTCATATAAAATCAGTAATGTTTATTTGTTTTCTCATTATGTATTTGCACAAGCAGACTATACATCATGTGCTGTGATTTAAGTCGAGATACTAAGTCGATATTATCGGGTTACTAAGTCGATATTATCGAGATACTAACTCGATATTATCGAGTTACTAAGTCGATATTATCGAGATACTAACTCGATATTATCGACTTACTAACTCGATATTATCGACTTACTAACTCGGGAATTTGAAAAAAATAAATCTTCCTGTGCCTGATCCACTCTTAAGTCGATATTATCGAGATACTAAGTCGATATTATCGAGATACTAAGTCGATATTATCGAGTTACTAAGTCGGGAATTTAAAAAAAAATAATTTCCTGGGTGGCCCTTCTACGCTTCCGTAGCTATCACTTTGGCTACCGTAATAAAGTCTCATATAAGTAAACATAATAGTGCACATGGACAGCAGTGTGTCACAGAGGTCATTGTCAAGAGCTACATGTATTCGGAGGATTGCCATTTATTCTTGCTGGTACAGGTATTTACGCAGTGTCATATATCATTAAGGGATGGACTCATGACCCACGGGAAATATTACACCTTTGCAGCGCGTTCTGTGTGATCGTGTCTAATAAACATGGCAGAGCACCTAGATTTGCAATAGCTTGCTCATTGTCCGCTCACTCTTCACTGTTGCTCTCAGCCAAGCAGTAGGAGGCAGAAACGTATTTATTCATTGACGAAATATCAATACCGTTAGTAAGTAATGATATATGGTGGTCATTATCACTCTATTTGATAGCAACATTCGGAATTAGCACAACAAAATCATATTATGGTCGTCTACTCAAGCAGTTGTGAATAGCGTAATGACAAATGTCACTGTATCAGTAAGGCGATAAATTCGCGATAATTTTCTTCATGATTGGTCACCTCCTTGTACTGTTGATTGTGATACACAGGCCCACATTACCAGATTACTGTTCACAGCGCTGGTAGCCTGGTCGTGATGCCTTGATGCTGCGACCTCAGAGTTTCCGACAGATGACATTCACACTGGGGATACAGTCAACGCGCGCCATAGAGTGCGTTTGTGTCATTTTCACGGCTCTCGACAGTGTCTCAGTAATCTGCTACCGTAGGGTTCAGTGATAAACAGAATGTGCAATACAGGGAGATAAATGGGCATCAGCCTGGCAGCAATCATGAGGTTTATAACCTCTGATATGGGCCAGCTCACGCACATTGTGAATACGTTTGAGTCCCACACGTTCCCTACTTGTGTAATGTATGAGATTAACACAGAAAATATCCATGTCCTGAATACAAAATATATTTGTGGATTTTTCATTATTTGTGCACCTGGTTTTGTAGTCGTAAGAATCAGGTTTATTCAATTATCTACGAATCAGAGGAAAAGAATGAAATGGAAGATAACTATTTTTTTGTGAAATAATTTTTAATTGTCACGGGTATCAATATATCATGGAGGAGTTGTTAACTAAATATACATGTACCTTGGACCATGCTCAAACCCGCGTCAGGTCTACCGAAAATAAACAACGTCACTTTCCTATGTAAGGCCCCGCATGATTCCGAACACAACTTGCAAACATATACAATTTATTAACTTCCCACACGACCACACAGAAAAGGCGTTCATGCATCTTTTCTAATGCGACATTCTGAATGTCGGGACATTCTGAACGTTATTTCGACACTAACAATATGCAATGCGATTTAGAATTTGAGATTATAAATCGCCTGGTTTGTGACGGGTCATCTCTTTTAGCCTGCCTGTAATGTCACAAAGCCACAGTCTCAATGATAGGGCGTGTTTGGCCTGATAGTGGCGATATTATATCGTTACCCATATGACGTCCCATGTTCAACGGTATTATGCAAATATATGTATTATATGAATATATATTGATAGCATGATGGAAGGGAGTACCTGATGATTATATATCATCCAATTTGCAACCAGACAATCCAATTTCGCAGCTACCTGCTACAGATGTTATGTCGATGTTTGACGTCGCATCCTATTGATACTATGCATCACATTAGTAACGTGTATTACTTAATTTACTTGAGGTAAATATAACAAAGGTCTAGGTAGGGAAGAGCTAAGTATGGACATGAGACCTTAGCAATTGTCAAACAGTGTGGTAATCTGTATCGAATGATGTGATAAAAACCTTGACAGCCACATTGCAGTTTTCGATATGCAACCGGGGTGTTGATTGTATTACAATTATAGTTACTCATTGTTTATGATTTATATTGTGACTATAAACTCTTGTTTTCAATATTTGTGGTATGAGTTTGTTACAAGCACCAGTTTTCTTCGAAGTTTATCCAAATTTTGAATTTTAAAAAGAACAAAATTCATGAAGCCAGCAACGTTCACAAACTATTTGTATTCATTGTATGATAGTTACTTCCTCCAATCGAAGTGGGAAAATTCCCAGGAACAAACACATTCTGATTGGCCTTTCTATTCGGACAGACGCGTGTGACCAGCATATTAAAATAACGCAACAAGATATGACACACGCCCAGTAATGTGGATTCGACAGTGATGATACTCGATGTATCATTTCCGCACCACAATTGATATATTGGTTTAAAATTTACGCATATGCAATACATGTATATCCACGCACTGACGAAAGTCGGGTACAATTTCAACGAATTGTCCTTTAGCTGTGTAAAAGCAGTTACCCACATGAGCGTCAGCACAGTATTCAAGTTAGGGAACAAAAAAACCTGATTACAAAAAGTTACTGACTACGTTAAGAGTTAGCAGTTTGATGGATGGTTGAAGTGAATACAAATGGCAGTAATAGATCAACAAATATTCACAATAAGATGGCGTGAAGTGACACCATCTGCGTGATATACAAGGAACGCACGCATTTCATTATTTATTAAACAGCTTTGCTCTAATAAACATGACATTTCTCCCAGCGAACATTCACGCAACTTCTTTTCTCTCCAGTCGAGATTAAAATATATTCGTGCTTGAGGTAACGTAGTACGCTACAAACAGGGAGGTTATGAATTGTCAAAATTCAAAAGTTATATCTTGAATATTATCTCTTCAAAACAACATATTTCATAGAGTAAATGATCAGCATTCTAATACTGAAAAGAAAATAGGGGGTCACCGTGCTGGTTTCTTCGACATATTCGATCAAAAATCACAAACATTTACTAAAATGACTTAATTTATGGTATTTTTACACAATTTTTTGCCCATATTCACATCTTGCATCTTGTTTTTCAAGAGAACGGATACGGTGACCCCCTATTTTCTTTTCAGTTTTAGGATGCTGATCAGTTACTCTCTAAAATATGTCATTTTGAAGCTCTAGATTTTGTTAATACAAGTCATTTATTTTGAAAAACTCTTTGACCCTCTCTTCTCACTGTTTGGAGCGGGCTGTTTGTGTCCAAGCTACATGACGGTGCCAGATTTATTTCTCCCGCAGCATTCACTCAGTTGGAATGAGCTAAAAATAGAAACCTGACATACCAAGACATGTTGATGATGTGACATTATCTCTTTTTTTTCAACCACATAAACCTGGTGCAATGTACAATTAAATAATACATACAAGATCAGTTCATGTCGTGTTCTCAAAAAATCTTCCTATGTCACCGCTCTCAATTTGAAAGGGTCCTCAGGCATTCTATGCCGCCCCATATTTGAACAACATTTTGTAAGACACCAACATTGTGGGCTATATGATGGTGTTGAATTTCAAGACTGCGTATTATCAGGAATTAATACTCATTATGGTAATTTTGTAATGGCAACCATGTACATGTCTACAACCACCTTAGTGAAACCACTTTTAATCAATTATCTGGAGACATGTCCTTGATACGGCGTTGTCCATAGTTATGAAATTGGCTGTAATAACATCTTTATTATGAAGTCCACGGACGGAGACACCGTCTGTAATACAAGAGTTTGGATATACGGGGAATTGTGGAACCCTGACTGGGCTCCTCCCGTGAAAAAACAAGAGTTTTATCGTGACCAAAATCATTACTCAACATAACATCTAGCATGCACAATATCTATTAGCATTCAGCTAGGTGGAAAACATGTCAGTGCGGTAATTTTCACAATTGATTTGTCCCGGAGACTTCCTGTCAGTTCATGAGATATTTCCGGGAGCACAGACAGTGAATGTATATCATGGGTGTTGTCCGAAACATTATGATATTACGAAGATCCATACAAAAACTTTACCAAGGTGACATTTCATAGAAATTCAATATTCGATCTTGGGTCCTGATTATGATATTCACACCAGAACCAATAAAAAATGATGCATTACGTAACAAAGTACAATTATACTACCACACATAATACAATGTGGTCAAATGCAACCTGTTCTCACACAAAACCTGTATATAACATCAGCCGAAACATTAATTTAAGACTTTACCGTTGATATTCTGAGGACATGGCCATCAAAGTCGAAACATAGTTAAAAATAATGACCGTTCTGACTTTTCATGGTCATTGAAAGTCACCACTGAAATCGCCATATATAACTTACCATTTGAATGTGGGTATATTTGAACTGTATTGAACTGCGTACATGGGTTATTCGTAATCGAATACCTTTCCTCAAGTATGTGTACTCAAGTATCTCTACTCGAATACTTCTATAGTATTCATGGTGTCTTCGTATTCAAATACATGGTCAAAGTATTCATAAATAGAATACTTTCATGAATAACGTTGAATACATTACATATAGGCTCACTTCTGCCACTTTCACAGCTCAATTCATACCCGCCAGCCCTATTCCAAACTTCCACTGACATTTCCATAGCCCCCTTCTCCCCATCAAGACAACAATGAACTAATTAACCATACACTGGTTGTTCAACCAGTTGATTTTTACACGAGACACAGTGCGTGTGGTCTCATCTGGAACGGAAGACTGAAGTATATTACTTGACTGTAGTATCTTACTTCTGACTTGGTTTTGTTTTACATGTATATGTATTCTTTGATACCCAAGTTCCGGACTGATATATGTGAGTTGATCTTTTCAGTTAATCTTTGCACCAGATGTCATGTTTTGATAATATGACCAAATCATGCCAATGGAAAATTCATAACATGGATTACATCAATCAATATTTTCCCAGTGGCCTCCAACGGTTCTGTGTACACCAATATGTGATATTATCCATTAGTTTCCCAATGTGTGAATATGGTAGTAATAACTCCCGAATATTTCGATGTATTGCGCTGAGCAATCAGCACTTATAATTTTACAATATTATTGTAATAATATTTCTCAAAACATAGTAAAATTGTTTTGCACGTGATATCATATCACAATGTTATGGCAAAGTATTCGTGAATGTATTCATGAATACTTCCATATTCGACTAATTTTGAGAAAAATATGTATTCATATCCATGTAAAAGTGAGGTATTTATAAGTATTTGTCTAATACAGTTTAAAACATTCGCTCCATGGCTAGTTACATGTAGCATTATAGTAATGCAATTAATGTTACAGCTCTATTCTAATGGAGCTCTGTCATAATCATCATCACTTATTCAAAATTGTAGAAATTCACCTTTTTAGCTCCACCCAAGTAATGATGTGTATGGATGTATGTATCAACCTATTATCACGAATGCTCCTTTATAATAAAGAAGAATGATGTCGGTTTTCCTGTTAAAATGGTATGCCAAACACATGCACATTTCATGATGTGTATTTCATCTCAATAATGCATTCCCATTACATATAGTCAGCAGAGGTGTGAAACACTATGTACAAGAAAAACAAATCACACCCAGTGCACAAAGAAGCATTGAAAGAACAAAAAAAACAATTTGCTTGCTAAAAGCATTGCACAACAGTGCTTATTGTCATAGGGTGTAAATCATTCGTTGGGTCTATGAAAATTTGCGAAGAAATCAATTTGGTTCTGTTTATCAACGCTCTGATGACTTATGATTGATAATTTTGATATATTTACTTGCGTG
Source organism: Terebella lapidaria (assembly GCA_949152475.1). Taxonomy (NCBI): domain Eukaryota; kingdom Metazoa; phylum Annelida; class Polychaeta; order Terebellida; family Terebellidae; genus Terebella; species Terebella lapidaria. Next base: position 81,027,552 of record OX424555.1, read on the forward strand.
TTATAACGTTGTGCAGGTGCTAGCAAAATGCAATATTGGACGCATCAAAATGAAAGCCTGTGCATCAATATATGTGGCAGTATATGCATAGCATGGGCAATGTATTAATTTTTGGAATTCTCACATCTACAGATTCCCATTTGACGCATTTTTGAGCGAACAGGAGAGAAACAATTTGTTTGAAACTATCTGTTTGGTCTTAGCACCGCACAATGCCCTGCTATCCAGACAGATGCGCACAAAAGTGTAATACTGGAAGCTTGCGGGATTGTAACACCTCAGCCGATAAATATGTGTTAATCCTGTTTGTGATGGGTTATCGTCTCCTTTCCGAGCTGATAATGGGACTAGTCTCCACAGTATTACGAAGGCTGCTCTATTTTTGTTTCAGACGATCCGACAGATGGTATGCAGTATGCAATGCACCACCAGTTGTTATAAAGTGGGTATAACTTTTTTCATGACATGCTAAACCGCTATGGTGATGCTAGGAGCAGAGTAGAATTCGATAACGAACAGGCATATTTTGGAGTGTAGCTCGGTAGCAATCAACCCGTTAATACTTCTAGACGGGACTTGGGAGCTTCAGAAACTTCAACTCATGAATAGACGATTATTTCTAACAAGAAACATTTTTTGGGGCAAACTCGTCTGACGGAAAGAGAAATGTTGAATGGAGGGGATGGTGTTTGCTTGTCCACTGGGCAGAGGTTTTACCCGGGGGTGCCATATTCGTACCTGGAAAATGGTTGATTGGGCTGGGCAAAGTACAAAATATATTTAACCGCATTTGAACTTGAAATTAAAAAGACTAGTTCGGGAATATTTGTGGCAAATTATGCGTTATTTATTATTGATGCCTGGTAGATTCTTATATATTTTCAGCAAATTATCAAATATTATGTGCAAATTATTAGTAGTGCATGATAAATTACTGGATACTTGATCGAATTGAAAATATTAAATATACAATATTTGTCAAAACTGTTGATATGTTTGCAAAATTTGAAAGTAGTTTCGACAAACCCACTCCCATGAAATCGCTTACGCCAACTAAGAGTTTTGCATGGCAATTATTCTAGTCAACTCAGAATCAGATAAACATTGAAGATTTTGTTCCCAAATTTGTTAATTTGAACACAAAAAAGTGAGAATCTTTAATCAAATATATATTTTTTCAAATATTTAATCAAAAACTAGATGGCTATTTCCCAAATTATTTTCCCCAAAAATGGCAGAAATGAACCAACAAACATCTGAGAAGTTATTTCAGAGGAGATACTATTTGTTTAGCATCAGCGTGATTCAACACTGCCAGTTGTCATTCGAATAACGCCCTTATGTCCAAACAGATGCAAACAAATATGTAATACCGAAAGTTTATGGGATTGTATCAAGTCAGGCAGTAAATATGTGTTAATCCTGTTGGTGACCGGCCATCGTCGCATTGCCAGGCTGATAATGGAATCGAGACAGAGAGCCTCATATGTGTCCATAACGTACGCTGCTTGGTATTTGTGTCAGCGGATCGCACAGATGGTTCACTGAGTAGGCAGGAAATATGTGTGTCATAAAGTATGTGGTTGATATTTTTCATTACAAGTCACATCACCATAATGGCACTCCGTTCTGCTGAGAGAAAAGTATATTTTTTTTATAATTCCATAACAAACAGTATGGACTCGAAGATACTCGGAAATTCAGAAACTCCATCCTGTGAATAATCAATTATTTATCCTACATTTCAACCAGATATACAGTAATAGTATTTGTGAAAACGTGTCTGATGGAACCAGATGGAAGTTCCTGTGGCAGCAATCACACATATATACAGACAACAATTTTTATACATATAAATGTAATACACACAAAACATCAACCTCAGAAAGCACTCAACATTTGTTTTACGTCCAATATTCAACCTGGGAAGACGATCACGGTAATCTGTCGAAATTTCCCAACAAAGATGTTGTGGATGTTAGGACCATGATCCCACTTCTGGGAACGGGCGTGGAAACAAGAGCGAACAAAGCTGCTTTTGCAAACGCATTCAACACGTTTGTAGTGCGCTTCAATGTATTCGTGCTTTCGATTCGTGCAAGTTTTGAATATGTTAACTAGATTGAGATCAAGCAACGATATATCTTCTATTGGAAAAAATGATCTCAGCAAGATCACTTTTTGGTGGGATGGGGGGGGGGGGGAGTAAATCTTCTTGGTGTGATTCATAGATTTCGTAAAACCATAGTTTGAAATGTATATATCGATATTTTACCATTAACATAAGATTATGGTGACGTCAATTGAAAATTAATCTATATACCGATTATATATTCGCTTTTTATTAATTGCTTCGAGACAATTTGGATTGTTTTATTGATTGCGACTTCAAAACGAAGATACTTTGTGCTATCTCAATTTTGAAGTAATAGTAATGCACACTATCATCTTTTCTATGCGTCATATGGAAATATATTTAACGAAATTACAGGAAGCCTGCGGGACAAATCAATTGTGGGAAGTACCACAGTAGCAGATCTGTCACCAAGCTCAATGTCGAAGAGATAGCAGCCATTCCAAATAGACCTGTTACTTTCTTAGCCACTATATGCTGAATAACATTTCTGCAAATTGCTCATTTTCCTTGAGTGGAATTCAGCACCTCATGGACTCTTAAAGACCGTTTCTCCATCACTTCGACCCTTAGATTGTGTACATGCTGCCGGCACACCACTTAGCTCCATATGGGAGGCAGAATATCTGTCAGATTGAACTACAAAGTGGGTCCAAGTACATTTAGTGTGACTCATGAAGACGAATGAGGCGTGAAGGCAAGATTTGACAAACAAATATACAAAATAGGTTCACCAAACCAAAAATACTGGGATTTTTGTGCGTTTGTGTTTCTTCTTTCTTTCTTCTACTTGTTTCTTCGGGATGAAGCAATAATGATGTAATGATTTCACGAATCATAAGTTTTCAGTGGAATGCTAAGAGACCAAAAATTAAGTACAATCGTTGATAATTTGCACAAGCATATTGAAAAAAACACTGATCATCCAGACACTTTGCCTGGACACATTGTGGGTATGATAAGAATATTAGGCCAACACAAGTAATATGGCACATGTATTGTTGCAAGTAATATTAAAAGAACAGACATATTTCGTCATTTAACTTGATACAGACCGAAAATTGACATACAACGAATATAAACTACGTTGAAACATCCAAAACAAACGCATTTAATGTATGTGTGCTTTGTGTTGAGTGACCAAACAGGTAGATGGTTTAGATTACCACCAATGCAAGAAGATATTCATGGAATGAATCAAAAATTCTCAAGCTGCATATTTTGGGCCAATTTCAGGAAATATTACGTGTTCGATTGGTACTCAGTCATTCACCTATACATTTGAATTTAGTGCTCTTCATCAGTGCGACTGGTTGTAATTGGTCGTAATAAGATAAGATGATACAACTTCACACTGGTATATTACTGCGCCCGAATATAGGGTGCATGCCAAAGCAATGATATCCATTTATTTCGTGATACGTGCAGGTTTACCTCATGGCAGTCGTTGATTTCTGTATACGTAGTGTATACTTATGTACATGTCATATGTAGTCTTCTGCGACGACCTGCACAGTAGCCTTCGTACTTGTGGTTGGGTATCGGCCAAAACATTATCATTATTGTGGTTCTGGTTATTAGTGTTTCCGAAAAAGTGATGCGGTGATGACATTTTCTCGCATTGGTTTAGTTCACGCACATCCTATTCCACGTTCTGAACACACTTCGAATATAATCAATTCAGTAAAACAATTCAGTTATATGTTCTCAATTGTTGGCAAAAAATACCATCTTTAAGTTCACCTGTTAGATTCCACATTATATTGAAAAGCCAGATTCGATTTAAAAGGAAAAAAAATATGTAGTTGGTGTTGAATCTGGTATCAAAGATCGTTGACTGGCATTTTCGTGTTACGAAATTATCCAGTCAGTCTAGTTCAAAGTTATATATATATATATATATAATTTGGTTGGGTTACCCGGGGCGGGTCGGATCAGACCACACGGGTACCCAGACCGGAAAATATTCAGTCGTCCGAGCCCTAGTTTATAGATTCCCAGCTGACAATGAGATGATTTATTTTCGCATGTTCAAGTGAATACAAGAGAAACTATTTGTTCGAAACTATTTGTTTGCTCTTAGCACCGCACAATGCTCTGCTGTCCAGACAGATGCACACAAAAGTGTAATAGTGGAAGCTCGCGGGATTGTAACACCTCAGCGGATAAATATGTGTTAATCCTCTTTGTGATGGGCTATCGCCTTCTTTCCCAGCTGATACTGGGACTATCCCACTGGGCGTGTATTATAAAGGCTGCTTTGTATTTGTTTGAGAGGATCCCACAAATGGTATACATTATACAATGAACCACCATGTGTCATAAATTGGGTGTAACTTTTTTCATGACATGCTAAATCGCTAAGGTGGTACTGAGATATTCTAAGAGCAGAGTAGAAATCGGTAACAAACAGAAGATGCAGATTTATGAGAATGCAGCTCGGTAGCAATCAACCCTTTAATACTTCTGGACGGGACTTGGAAGCTTCAGAAACTGCACCTTATGAATAGACGATTAATTGCGATTAATCTCTCTAACAGCTTGAAGCAGTTTTTGTGCAAATTCGTCTGACAGAATAGGGGTGTTCGATGGATGATTATCCACAAAATGCCACTCGGCAGGGGTTTTATCGTGGAGTGTTATATTCAAGATTTGAGAAAAATCGTACATGGAAACTGTTGACTATGCCGGGCAAAATAGAAAATATATTCAACTGCATTTAAGATCGAAATTGAAAGGACTTAAAATAAGGAAACATTTGTCAATAACTGTGGATATTTTTTTTACAAAGTTTTTCAGGCATGTTATACATGTAGATGCATTCAAGTTCTTCATTAATTATGCCTGGTAGATTCCCAAATATTTCCAGTAAGTTATCAAATATTATGCGCAGAATATCAATAATGCGTGATATATTACTGAATATTGAATACTGAATTACTGAATACTGAATTGAAAAGATTAAATATAAAATATGTTAATTATTTATCAGAATTTTGAAGCAGTTTTGACAAACTATGAAATCACTCACGCAAAACTAAAAATTTTGCATGGCAACTAGATACCTATTCTATCGAACTCAAAATTAAAAAAAAAACACAATGAAAGATTTTCCCTCAAAACTGTTAATTTAAACACAAAGCAGTGAGCATATTTATTTAAATTCAAACCTCGATTGACTATTTCCCAAATTATTATCAACAAAAATGACGGAAATGAACAAACAAACAGTTGAGGATTTATTTTTAAGGAAGTAGATGAGATACTAACTGTCTTGCATCAACGTTGTTCAGCATTGCCAGTTGTCATTCGACTAACACCCTTATGTCCAAACAGATGCAAACACAAGTCTAATACCGCAAACCTGTAGGATTGCATCATTTCTGACGGTAAACACGTATTAATCCTGTTTGTGACGGGTCATCGTGTCATTGCCCGATTGATAATGAGATACAGTTTCATCTGCGTCCATAATGGAGTATGTTTGGTATTTGTTTTAGCGGATCGCACGGACGGTCCACTGAGCATGCAGTAAATATGTGTGTCATAAAGTATGATTTTATGTTCCTGTCTGAGTGGAATATACTAGTATGAAAGCTAGTGTTTCAATAAACGAAGTTGGTTTTGCCTATACCTGGTTCATTTCTGATAGACTAAAATAAAATTTCTGATAGCTACCACAACCTTTTTCCATGAAGTATATGCTTATTACTCTTCGTTATCAGCCACATCGCCACAGTGGCACTCCGTTCTGCTGAGAGCGAAATATAATTCAGTAACAAACAGAAGCATGTACTACGTCCAGACAGGACTCGAAGACACTCCGAAATTCAGAAACTGTCAATTTTTTTATGGTACATTTCAACTAGATATCCAGAAACAGTATTTGTGAAGATGTGTCTGACGGAAACAGATGGAGGCTCATGTGGCAGCAATCACACACATGTGGTGTAACACCGACAAAAATGTAATATACACAAAACATTAACCTCAGAAAGCATTCAAAATTAGTTGTATGTCCATTCCTGGTGGATAATGGAACAGAGACAGAGAGTCTCATCTGTATACATCCATGATGGAGGCTGCTTGGTATTTGTTTCAGCGGATCACATGGACGGTCCACTGAGTATGCAGTCAATATGTGTGTCATAAAGTATGTGGGTTAAAACTTTTCATTACAAGCCACATCGCCAGAGTGGCACTTCGTTATAATTCGTAACAAACAGAAGCAGTTGCTACTTCCAGACGGGACTCGGAAATTTAAAATCTCCATCCTATGAATAGTCAATTATTTATGGTACATTTCAACCAGATATCCAGAAACAGTATTTGTGGAAATGTGTCTGATGGAAACAGATGACGGTTCATGTGGCAACAATCTATGTGGTGTAACCCCGACAACAATTTTTGATACATATTAAAGTAATATACACAAAACATTAACCATTCAAACTAGGAAGACGAACACGTTATATAGCGGGAATATCCCCCACAAAGATGTTGAGGGTGCTTGGATCGTAATGCCACTGCTAGGGAAGGGCCTTGAAACAAGAGCGAACAAAGCTGCTTTCAATTATACGCATTCGCATTTCAATCTTTGGTCGATTATGGTACACATCTTGGTGTCTTCGAGCTTTCAACTTGTTTTGAATAATGTTCTGAATTTGAAAAAAAATAAATAAATTAGTTCATATATATCAACATATTACCAAGAACATAAGATAATCGTGAATGAAAAAAAGTGATCCATTTATTGGCTTTAATAATTGTGTCCAGAAACTTTGGATCAAACATATAAGAACATTAGCATACGCTTGTGTTTCTGTTCACTTAAAGCAGCTGCCTTCGAAACCAGTCAAAATTTTTGAAAACTATATTTCATACTAATCATGTTAAACTAACTGAATGAAACATACTCACATCAAATGTAATCAAAATGGCCAGTCCTCAGGGAAATTTTGCTCATTTGAACAGGCGGTTCTCTGCATCCATCACACGCAGATGTAAACAAAGCATAGAAGTGCGAGATAAACTGACAATTCCACGCACATCATGGTATATCACTGATTATTTTCTCACAACTACACTATATATGCATATACGAACTGGAAAATGTACTCGATGTGGATTTTTAAGTGCGATTTGAGCATTTGTTTACATTCGGGTTTGATGGATACACTTCGTTTGTTTATTTACAAAACCGGTTCAAAATGGGCACTAAAACAGATGAAAAGACAACTCAGACGGACTGTAATCGTCAAAATCATTGAGCACACCTTTTCTTATGCTGCATTAGATGTGTTTAACAAAAAAATTCGTTTTGAATAAAAAAAATATTGCATACATTCGAAGACAGCAGCTTTAACTTATTGCGACGACAAAAAGAAGATAATCTGTGCTACCTCAATTTTGTAATAATAGTAATGTTACCTTCGTTATGCTTCATCCGAATTAGATTTCATGAACGGACAGGAAGCCTACAGGACAAATCAATTGTGGAAAGTACCATGGCAGCCATTTCAAATATACCTGCTACTCTCCCTTGGCCTTATGCTGAATAACACTTCTGCGAATTGTTCATTTTCCTCGAGTGAAATTCAGTACCTCTTGGATTCTTAAAGGCCGTGTTTCCATCACTACGACCCTTAGAGTGTGTACATGCTGCCGGCACAACACTTAGCTCCATATTGACGACATGATATCAAGAATATCTGTCCTGAAGGTGGATTTGCCTGGATGGGTCGAAGCGCATTTAGCGAATGATGTATGAAGGCATGATTTGCAATGAACAAAAAAAGGTTTACCGAACAAAAACTACTGGCGAGATGAAATCGAGACGAAGCAGTGATGGTGTATTGATGACCATGTATAATCAATTGTGGGAAATATCAGTCTGGCAGATCTGTCACCGAAGTGACGGAAGAGATAGCAGCCATCCCAAATAGACCTGCTATTTTCTCAGCCTTTATATGCTGAATAGCATTTCTGCAAATTGCTCATTTTCCTTGAGTGGAACTCAGCACAGCATGGGCTCTTAAAAACCGTTTCTCCATCACGACGACCATTAGAGTGTGTACATGCTGCCAGGACACCACTCAGCTTCATATGGACTGCACAATATCACGAATATATGTCAGATGGATTTACCAGAATGGGTCTAAATGTATTTAGCGTGACTGATGAGGACGATTGAGGCGTGAATGTAAGATATACAAAGTAAATAAAAAAACTAGAAAAAAATCTCATATTTTTGTGCGTCTTTTTTTTTCTTACTCTTTAAATTGTATACACTAAAAACACCATGGTTCCGACAAGGAATAGAGTAACACTATTATTTGAATGTCACACTACGTGGGATTTTGCGGCCAATCATTGGAAACGACACTTCAGACCCGTTTCACGCTAGACCAAAATGTAGACGATTATTTCCCAATCAGAGAATCCTTTCCAGCCAAGATGCTGGCAGGCGGTGAGGAAATAATGCAGACTTCGTTTGTGACATATTTGCAGTATAATCTAATATAATCGCCGTTCATGAAATGAATCTTATAAGCACATCAAACGCAAAAACATTGAGATTTAAAGCAGCTGCCTTCGATTGTATGCAATATTTTTTTTCAATTTTTTTTCAATTTCAGTTTAAATCATCTAATATGATATAACAAAACATATGCACATTGATTTCGACGATTACAGCCCATCCGAGTCGTTTTTTCCATCCGTTTTAACACACGTTTTATGCTAGGATTGTTTATAGACAAACGAGATGTATCCATCAAGCTCGAATGAAAACAAATGTCCAAATCGCCTTTAAAAAAATCCAAATCGAGCATATTTCCCAGTTTGAATCTGCATATATACTGTAGTTATGAGAAAATAATCAGTGATATACGGTGGTGTGCGTAGAATTGTCAGTTCATTTTGCACTTTTATGTTTTGTTTATATCTGCGTGTGATGGATACATTTCCTGTATTGACGCGTGAACCACCTGCTCAAATGCGCCAAAATCCCCCCCCCCCCCCCAGACTGGTTGTAGCCATAACATTTGATGTGAGTACGTCTCATTCAGTTAATTGGACATGTTTATTATGAAATGCAGTTTTCAAAAAAAAATATTACCTGTTTTCGAAGGCAACTGCTTTAAGATATCTGATGGTGGGGATATCTGATAGTGGGAACATCTATGAGACATCTGTTAGTGGGGGTGTGAGACAGTGGAATGAATATGTTACATGGGTTAACTATTTGAAGCAATTATTACTTTGTTCATTCATCTATAAATCTACAAACGTTAAAATACAACCAGTCAGCAAATGTATGACAAATGTATGATAAATTACCATTAGCTGATAAATCAGCTACCATATGCAATATCCAATATGCAAGCAGACAAGCCGATTCTGCAGCTTCCTGCTATAGATATAATTTCGATGATTTGTTGACGTCGCATCCGTGTGATGCTATGCCTCATGGGAGTAATGTGCACTACTTATCAAGAGCTAATTATAGCGAAGAACTATGTATGGGAATGTCGCACATTCACGCGTGTTGAGCAGAACCAGCAAGACCTGCAAATGAACCCATCCACAAAATATGACTTTTTCATCCACATATCAGGGAATATCCACAAACAACAAATTACTGTGTGATTTTGGTTATAAGCCTTCTGAGGCACTTGTGATTAGCACCAGGTGATAATTTGACATAACTAATGCAATGTGAGTTTTGTGGTGTACTTTCAATACCATTTATGTTATACAAATCATTTCTTGGGTGAATTGCATGTAGGAAATTGCAAAACATCTGCCGTTGTAATATGTACAAAGATCTCTCAATCCAGGCATTGACGATTGTTCTACACATACCAAATCAATCCAAATGATGTTTTTTTGCTGCAACAGATTAATTACCAGTTGGTTGAGTGCAATGAAATAATATCGAGTTTATTATTTTTTGTTACAAAATGCGATGGCCTGAAGTGTGTGACCCCACTGCGTGATATGCAAGAAATTCTACGTAAACATTCCCTCGTTTAAGGAACAGTTCTAGCGTCAAGGAACACAGCATATAGTTTCACGAAATTGCATACATTATTGCATACATTTTCAACCTTAAACATTTAGACTAAATTATATTCTTGGCTGAGGTACCTAAAGGCTGTTAGTATCCAAGCGATATGACAGTGTCAGATTTATTCCTCCCACAGGATTCACGCTGGTGCTTGGAACCAGCTAAAAATGGAAACCTAAATACCAGGACAAAACTAGCGTAACTATTAAGTGACGTTGTATCTAGATACTGTTTCCACCGGACTAGCACAGGGTTCAGTCGAAAATACATATATATATGAACAGACGATCATATTTCTGTCGCACGATATTATACCAACTGATAACACTAAATCGTCACACAGAGTATCAGTGTATGTAATTTATCAAGGGCAGTAAAAATATCTAAATCATTAACCTCCACTATAACAGGCTTGTTAACCAGTTAACCACTATATATTATCATTACAATCATGTCAGACAACATCGTGGCCCATGACATTGTACTGAATCTCCAGAATGGATATTTATGGTCAATAATAGGTCTAAGCAATTTTATCCCCAGTTTCATTGGTTCTATATCCTATTCATGCAAGTGCTAAATGCATTTATTGATATTGTATAGTTCGTAATTGTGTTGTCGATAGGCGCGGCAGCGGTTATACCATGTGCACACTCTATGGTAGACACCGTCTGTGAGATTCCGGACACACGGGCCGTTAAGGGATCCTGATTGGGTACCTCCTGTGAAAAACCGACCAATCTGCAAAATCAATACTCAAAATAACATCTAGCAAAAGTGCCCGGCATATCCAGCATTTAGTATTCAGCTAGGTTTAAATATATGTCAGTGCAGTAATTTCCACAAATGATTTGTCCCGGAGGCTTCCTGTCAGTTCATGAGATCTTTCCGGGAATACTGACGGGGAATGTATATTATGGGTGTTGTCCAAAACAGACATGCTATTGCAAAGATTGCATGAAATGCCATAATTGTTTAGGTCATAACGAAATTCGGTGAAAAGCAGTATGTGTTTTTTGTTAAATAAGTTGTTAAATACGCAGGGCAAAATACAGAATATGTAATCAAATTCAAAAAGATATAAATATGTCATTTTGAGTGAATCGTCCTCAATAATCTCAAATCTAATTAATCCCAATATATTTTCAACAAATTATAAAATGTTTTACGCAAATATGCATGGACAATTACTTAATTTTGACCAAGTAAGAAAATCGAAAAGATCGAATATAACATGATTGTCAACATTAAGTTATCAAAATTTGAAAGTAGTTTCGACAAATTATAGCATGTAAGCATCAATCTATTACCACCAATACAGCTAAATTTTGATGATGCCAATAGCAAACGTAAAATACAACATTTTGCAATAGAAACAAAGCCCGAACAGTTAGCTTATCCAAAGACACATTGGCGTCACCGGGGACAGACAGTGTGTGAAATGTATTTGTTTCTAATGTATACTTGATGGGATTAGCATCCAACTAACCAACAACCTATAAAGTAATTTAGAAATCCGAAACAAGCCCCATGGAATAGATACATGACAAATATAGGTTTCTGATATCCTCGGGGACAGATTAAACGTCCACCAGCAGTGACACCGGCTCAGTAGCAAAAATTGTAAGTATCAATCTATTACCACAAATACAGCTAAATTTTGATGATGCCATTAGCAAACATAAGATACAACATTTTGCAATAGAAACAAAGCCCAACCAATTAACTTATCCAAAGACACACTGGCGTCATCAGGGGCATACAGTGTGTGAAATGTAGTTTTTTTTTCTACTGTACACCTCATGAGATTAGCATACAACTACCCAACAATCTATAAATTGATTTAGAAATCTGAAACAAGCCCCATGGAATAGATACTTGACAAGTACATACGTACCTAATCACAAGCCAAATGGTTACTGATTTATGATATCCTCGGGGACATATTTAACGTCCACCAGCAGTGACACTGGCTCAATGGTAAAAATGTAAGTATCAATCTAAAACATCAAAATCTGCAAAATTACAGCTAAATTATGATGATAATAGTAAATGTAAAATACAATATTTTGCAATTGAAACAAAGCCCGACCAGTTAGCTCATCCAAAGACAAACTGGCGTCATCTGGGGCAGACAGTGCATCTCCCGTACAAATTAATATCTCTGCATGACAAATTCGAAACTATTTCACCAAATTATGAAGTATACATAAAAATTTGTTTGACAAAGCTGGTATTTTGAAAATGTGAATATTTGACCAAATATAAAGAAAACTCGATTGATTGTAGGATACAAGCCTCTGTATATATCACACTGATCTAGTTATTTCCACATTGTCTAGGGAACAGAGGAGAAACTACCCGATCGAAACTCTGCTTGGCATTGATACCAACCTTATTCAACATTGCCAGTTGCCATTCCCATAACCCCCTATGTCCAGACAGACACACTCAAATGTGTAATACCGGAAACTTGTAGGATTGCATCATCTCATGCGGTAAATATGTGTTAAGCCTGTTTGTGACGGGTCATCGTCTCATTGCCCGGCTGATGATGGAAAAGAGGTGCAAAGTCTCGTCCGTGTCCATAATGGAGGCTACTTGCTATTTGTCTCATACCATCCCACACATGGTACACTGAGTATGCAGTAAACTGATATGTGCCATAGAATGTATAACTTTTCATGATATGCCACACGGTTATTGTGGTACACTTCTCTGTTGAGAGCAGAATAGAATTCAGTGAAGAACATAGGGGGCAATACAGGCAAATTTATGGAAGTCCAGCTCGGTAGCAATCAAGCAGTGAATACTTTCAGGCGGCATCCAAAGCCTCAGAAATTCCACCTTATGAATAGACGATTAATTGTAGAATCTTTCTGACAGCCAGAAACAATATTGTGCAAATTTGTCTGACGGTTGTCCGACGACGTTACCAGCTACAACTGTGTATGTCATGTATATTATACTACGACATGCGAGTGTATATTTGAAACATAAACCTTTGAATGCAGCAAGCATGCATAATACCCCCATCTGACCTGAGATGGCGAACGTGGCGATTTATGAAAAAATCGTGGGAATGATTTTGCGAGCTTCCTACGAATTTTTCACTTTCTTGGCTCATGTAGAGGCGCTGCTCACAGAATCATGTTACATGCAAAAGAATTTTGAAACTTTGCCATATTCTACGAGCAGGCTAACTATACAAAGTGAGGATGTACAAGTTCTTGTTTGGCTCCTGGGATGATTTCGAGTGGGCGGTGTTCGCATTGCAAATGTTTCCACCGTATTGTTATATCGCCATGCAGGTGAGCGGTGCCACTTCGAATGAAAACTTATACCCAATATGTGCTACGACGAAGTCATGCCAAATACATGAATTATGCCTGGTTATGGTGTGCCTTGGCAAGGTTTTGAACATGATGAAGACTTGAAATCGAAAAGGCTCGGGATTAGATTGAGAAGATCAACCCCGATCCACAACGCTTCTACTTTTCTGTGAGAGTAGCTAGAATGCCTATTACCACCAATACCACAAGATTTTTATGATAGCAATCTAAACCCAAACTATTTTGGCACAGAGACAAAGCCCGGCCACACAATTTATCTAAGGACGCACCGTCATCAGAGACTGACTGTGTGTAGAATAGTTGTTTTGGCAGCACACATGATGGAATTAGTATACAACTAGCCAAACAGTTTGAACATAGTTGCACCCTTTAGAAATTCAAAACAAACCTCGTGAAATAGGTGTATGACAACTACATTAGTACCCAAACAGAAGCCAAATGGTATATTGTACTTTCTCTTGTGTCATTCATCCCATTTGTAATCATCGTGCAGTTTCAAAATCTCCAGTTGGTCGAGCTTTCATTGCATTTAGCCTATCAAATATGATAAGTAAATGGGATTGCCTTTCTACTAAGCCCATTATTCCAAACGTAATACTAGATCAGAATACAACACTGAGTAGGACACAGCATTAAGTCCGAACGTAGTCTACCACAAAGCAGCATCCCCAATGATCTAATTTGAACACGCAATCAACATATTAACATATCGATACGTATCTGCAATTTAAACGTTGCGCAAGCAAGAATCAACCATGTGCAAAATCCATCTGCAATAAAATTGCCAAATATATACATCATTTCTCCAGAACTTGCCACATGTACATGTAAGCATTACGGGTAATTGCGATACTTATTCGCCAATGCTGGACACTGACCCGGCAACTTGGTATGATGGAACATTTCATGAAGCAGATGCGATGTCAAGATATCGATGAACTACCATATGTAACAAGCCTTCAATCTTGCTACTAAAAAAACAGCACCTTTCGCTTGTCTGGTTGCATCAAAACAACATACAGACGTTCAAGTTGACCCGCATTCAAGCAATACGTAAACTTTTTATGATATTGCAAATTTTTATGTTTAATTAGTGGTGAACACATTCTCAACGAAACAACTTCTTGATAAAATTGGTTAAAGGGGTGGAGTGTATGTAACATATTATCAACAATACAACCAGACTTGATGATGGAAATTACAAATACAAAGTTTTTGGTAAAAGAACAAAGCCCCGTCAAATATTCTCAGTCAAAGCCAGTTAGCACCGGTCAGGACACGTGCAACATCATCTAATCACCTGAATAATAATGATCAAACCGGTCGCACAAAGTTGAACTGACATGTATTTAGCGACGGTTGCGCGATCCTCTTGTCAGATCATGTTGACGTTTAATTGCCGACAGAGACAATGCTGTGTAATGCAAGACCATGCCACAGAGCTTACATCACTGACAGCTTCCACGGATATGTCAATGGCTAGTTTACAATGTGCGCGGTGTTGACAGACACTGTTAACGATAATGATTGCATCTGCACTACATCAGTAATAAACGCACACTCTATTGGTATCATATGTCCGTAATAAACTTGTCCCATTTTAACACACAATTACACAGAATTTTGGCATGTGTTAATATGTCCTGATCCGCTTTGATTCCGAAATACATGTTTGCATAATGGAACAATGCTAGTACAGAGGCAACAACACGTAAATTGCGGGGTTATTTCCACAGCATGTAATGTGGAAGTAACAGAATAATCATTAAACATGACATGAAGAAAAACACATTGCTGTGATGATAGCACATAGCCTAGGCTGTTTTCTTGTGCTTGTTCTCATTGACCTCAAGTATTCTACTGTTGTTATAGAGACAATGGTGTAATAATATTTACAAATAGTGAGAACACACAGTGATTTCCGACAGTGTGATAACCTTTGCCGGAAACATCATGTTTGCACTATTTTTTTCTTCACATTTTTGCTTCATATTTCACATATTCACATGCACTTGTCTGAATGCGTTTTTCTTTGAAGAACAATTAAAGCACGAGTGTTCTATGACGTCACAATGAAACATCACGCGATTCAGCTTTAGTAACATATATTCATTCATGAATCGTACAACCACTGTGACGTCATAATACAAAGTATTTGACGACCCGGTGATCTGCATTGTTTATATTGTTTCCTAGCAACGCACATGTTTACGGCCGGGTCTTCTACTCAGGGTCCTTGAGTACGATCAAAGATGGTAAGAAGTTCTTGCAATCTTTGGTACAATTTTACTTTAATTTACAGGGGTTGGGTTTCCAAATATTTCAGAATCATAAATTCATAGCATGTGATAAAAACAAAACCTGTTTAGTGTGTTTTCCAGCACACGGGAAAGATCGAGTTTGAACTGGCGGAAGAATACCAGAGAGCACGAGACCGAAGGTCGAGTGCTTTCTGGTGTTCTTCCGCCAGTTCAAACGAGATTTGCAATTGTCATGATTTGTAATTGTCATGTTTTGTAATTGTCATGATATACTGTATAGTATATATACTCTCTTTGACGTGCTGCAGAGCGAAATGCCCTGTTCAACATATATATCTCCAACATGAATGGGGATGGAGACGCCGGCTGTAGGAATCAGGTTTATTAGTATGAATTGATACTTATTTATCGATCTCTGGAAAGATGTAACATATATGATTCCCAAGATAACAATTTTAAATCGGACCGTTCTTTATGGTATGTCTGATTGTTCCCGGATATTATCCAAATATGTGTCTTAGTTATCTGCAAGCTGATGGCCACGGATTCGTCATTACATATGACATGTAACAGTGTTATTATATCAGTATAACAATAGTCGGCTAAAGTGCAGGATTGTTTCCAGCATCTCTGATGGAAGGGTTTCGTATATTTAACATGTCAGTGTGACACGTTTTGTAAGGATGTATCATACTTGATACAGAAATAATTGGAGCGATCAAAATTACAACCATATGCGTGCGCTGCAAGCAATGCCCCCAGCTTTCTCCACAGTCAAATAATGACTTTCTCGGTAACCTGACCACACTCTACCAGAAGCTTATTGAGTAAACGTTCTTTCATAGTTCGTTCACAGCTTGGGAGATATTCGTCTGCTATTCATCCAATCGCTAAATGCGTCTGGATCCATCTGATAAAGCCATCCGACATCGATCGTGCATATTGTGTAACTCGATATTGTTTCGTCCATATGGCACAGAGTGATGTGACAACGACTGTGTCATGTGCACATTCTAAGATCCAAGAGGTGGAGACACGGTCTATAAAGGTCCGTGAGGTGCTGAATGAGCTGCATGCCAGGGTAAATGGAATATATGTCTCCTGTATTTCAGGTCCCCCGGACATATATTTCCAGGGGAAATTGTCTGCCTGGACATGAGTTCTGGGAAAATATGTCCCTGGACATGTTTTCCTAGGAAATTAGGTCCCAGGACATGTTTTCCCAGGGAATTAGGTCCGTCGGACATATACTACTGAGAATATTGTCCCATTGGACAACATTTCCTAGGAATATATGTCTGTGGGACCTTTTTAACGTAGGACGTAAATTTCTTTTACACCGGCAATCCAGACCAACTCAGCTTAACGTCAGATGAACCGCCCAGTCATTATAGCAAATGACTATTCCATACCGATATGTCGCGATCGATATTGTCCTAATTGGTAGGCCAAGGAATAGCTCCCTCGTTGCTGATAATAATACGGAGGACCCTCAGTTTCTCAGTCAAGTTGATGGTACTCCAAGTATCGGGCCTGCTGCCCCTACGTTCATAGGTTTATGCAATATTCATAGGTTTAGGCACGATTAGCATTATGGACGAAGAATTAAAATTCTTGCAGAACTTTGTTGATACATTATATGATACATTTGTCCACTTTGTGTTGTTCCGGAATGTACATGTTGTACGACGTTGTGTATCAAGAATGACGCCCTCGTTAAAATATATTGCATGTTGCTCCATAAATGCAATTAACTATCATTGGCATGCCACTGTGACATAGAATGGCTCATCGAATAAGATTTATATCTCAGACGAACTTCTGGCATTTTTACAATGCTTTATGACTTTGTTGAATTATTCCGCATTCACCAAGCACTGTTATGGTTGATGTTTTGATCGAAACATCATTCAGAATTTCAAACAATTATGTTTGGATGTAAGTATTGATCTATTACCACCAATACAGCCAAGTTTTGATGATTCCTATAACAAACATACAACATACAGAAACAAAGCCCGACCAATTACTTTATTGGACACGCTAAATTCTCTGGTAATGTTCAAAGGAATAAAAAAATGTTTTCGATGGAATATCACGAAATTTCTCATACCAGTGGCGTACCTGACGGGGGGCTGAGGGGGCAGCGCCCACCACCCCCCCCCCACCCCCGGCATCATTTCTATCGGAAATTCGGGAAATCGGCAGGTGAATGAAAATTGGAAAACGTGAAAAAGGAGGTAAGTAAGAGAAATTTTGATCAAAATGACTTCAGCAATAATCCACGAGGCCGCAGGGTTATAAATATAATATCTCTGTACCTCAAAATCGTCTATATTCATGAATGGAAGTTTCAACGAGATTCTTTCACTGGCATCATACGGCTTGAAACTCTTTGTTGCATGCTTCGTGAGGCGTTGATACTAACACTAAAACTGTATCGACAACAATACGTGGATTCCGAAGAAGAAATTGTGTGAAGGCGATGTGCAGGGTTTGCAACCAGAATCATCATATTTTTTTGCTGAGTTAAGTTCAAGGTTGGTGGGAGGGGGGGGGGGTGGTCCCTGATTTAGAAATCCATTAAGTAGCAGTACTTTACAGCATTACATAACATGCATGGGTCAGTGATCGTTATATATATTTCACATATATTGGAATGAATCTCCCAGCGTCGATTGGAGTGTGTCGATCTAGCACACTGTGTGGTGACAATTGAGTGTCATTATCCTTTAATTATGTGATGTGAAATGAAATACTAGTATGTACAGTGACATGATGTATAGTTTCGAGATACATATACTTAAATACCAACATGACAAGATAATTGCATGCTTGTGGGGAATGAAAATCACCAATTCAGAGCCAGAAGGAGAGCTCAGAATCAATCACAGAACATGAAAAAAGCTCTGGCTTCTGTGCCCCACGCCGTATAGGCTGCTCCTTTGCTTTTCGGGGAATTGATGAGTGATAGAAACTTATGCTCGCTATTGTACCTTCTACATAACTGTGCAGAAATAATTGAGGTCACAAAATATACATCACACTATGATGTATCACAACACTACCTATCAAAATATATCCATATTCGGAAATTTCGAAAGTTTTGCTCCCCCTGGAAAAAGTATCCGGTATGCCACTGTCTCATACAACTGATTGTCCATTGAATCAATGTTTTTTGTCCGTGTATATCAAAACCGTTATGTGCCTATGCCCATGCATGACCACACCCACATGAATAGTTGTAGTAACATACAAGCCTTTTGTGCGAGATGTGTGGGCCTGCCATCATTCAAGATGAACGTATGTGTCTGATGTTTGATCGAAATAAAACATCCAAATCCTCGAGTGACATGCGACAGGTCTGTCGATATTGGACAACTGTTTCCATGATGTCTGATGTTATTTTGTATGAAAGTCGACTGGCAATTTATTTTATAATGGCTTTACATAATGACGTTATCTGCCATATAAATTTGGCATAATCGCACTATTTTTTCCCCAAACCTGGCCTTGACATTGGTCAAAGTGCCATTGAGATCAATTTCTACTCATCTCAGCAACTCAACGAATTGACACACCAAACGCTTAGCTCACTTCGAGAACATGTTTGTTGTGCGACTCGTTCTTCTATATCCAATAAGGCTTAAAATGCGAGATGACAAACTCAATTAAAAATCTTGTTAAGTGAGTTAAGGAGCTAAAGACCATATATGAGTCCTATGGACAATCAGCAGTGTGAGCAATGTCAAGGCTAAATCTTGATGATGCCACTAGCAAACGCAAAATACAACATTTTGCAATACAAACAACGCTCGACCAACAACTTATCCAAAGACACGCTGGTGTCATCAGGGGCAGACAGTGTGTGAAATGTAGTTTTTTTTACTGTACACCTAATATAAACTATAAATTATAATTTATAGTTTATATTTTTAAACTATAAATTAATTTAGAAATCCAAAACAAGCCCCATGGAATAGATTCATGTCAAGTACATAGGTACCTAATCACAAACCAAAAGGCTACTAATTTATGATATAATCGGGGACAGATTTAAGGTCCACCAGCAGTGACACCGGCTCAATGGTAAAAATTTAATCATCGATCTACATGATCTATAACCACCAAAATCTGCAAAATTACAGCTAAATTTTGATGATGCCAATAGCAAATATAAGATACAACATTTTGTAATAGAAACGAAGCCCAACCAGTTAGCTCACCCAAAGACAAACTGGCGTCATCAGGGGCAGACAGTGCATCTCTTATAAAAATTAATAACATCTGCATTACAAAATCGAATTTATTTCACTAAATTATGAAGTATACATAAAAACTTGTTCGACAAAGCTGGTATTTTGAAAATGTTAATATTTGACCAAATATAAAGAAAACTCGATTGATTGTAGGAGAATGTAAGTATCAATCTATTACCACAAATACAATCAGATTTTGATGATGCCAATAAGAAACGTAAAGTACAACATTTTGCAATAGAAACAAAGCCCGACCAAATAGTTTATCCAAAGACACACTGGCGTCATCAGGGGCAGACAGTGTGTTAAATGTAGTTGTTTCTACTGTACACCTGATGGAATTAGTATACAACTGCCCAACAACATATGAAAACAATTTAGAAATCCGAAACTATCCCCATGGAATAGATACATGACAAGTACAAAAGTACCCAATCACAAGCCAGAAGGGTACTGAGTTGATGGTATCCTCGGGACAGATTTAACGTCCGCCAGCAGTGACACCGACTCAGTGGTGTGAATGTAACGAGCCTCTGTATGTATCACATGAACTAGTTATTTACACATTTTATAGGGAGGAGAGGAGAAACTACCCGATCGAAACTATTTGTTTGGCATTAATACCGACGTTATTCAACATTGCCAATTGCCTTTCGCATAATCCCCTATGTCCAAACAGACACACGCAAATGTGTAATACCGGAAACTTGTAGGATTACATCATCTCAGGCGGTAAAATATGTGTTAATCCTGTTTGTGAGGGTCATCGTCTCATTGCCTGGCTGATAATTTAAAAGAGGTGCAAAGTCTCCCCCCTGTCCATAATGGAGGCGACTTGCTATTCGTCTCATAGCATCCCACAAATGGTACACTGAGTATGCAGTAAATTGATATGTGCCATAGAATATATGGGTATAACTTTCCATGACATGCCACACGGTTATTGTGGTACACTGATCTGCTGAGAGCAGAATAGAATTCGGTAACAGGGTGCAATACAGGCAAATTTATGGGAGTCCAGCTCGGTAGCAATCAAGCAGTTAATACTTTCAGACGGCATCCAAAGCCTCAGAAATTCCACCTTATGAATAGACGATTAATTGTAGAATCTTTCTGACAGCCAGAAACAGTATTGTGCGAATTTGTCTGACGGTAGTCTGATTACGTTTCCAGCTGCAACCGTGTATGTCATGTATATTATACTACCACTTGCGAGTGTATAAATCAAACGTAAACCTTTGAATGCAGCAAGCATGAAAAATACCCCATCTGACCTAAGATGGCGAACGTGGCGATTTATGAAAATTTCGTGGGAATCTCCTTTTGCGGGCTTCCTTCGATTTTTACCCTTCCCTGCCTCATGTAGAGGCGCCGCTCTTGTATCTCGCAAATTCATGGTGATAGTTACATGTATACGATACGCATAGGATCATTGAAACTTTATCATATACTACGAGCAGGCTGACTGTACAAAAGTGTGGATGTGTAAGTTATTGTTTGGCTCCTGAGATGATTTCGAGTGGGCGGTGAAGCGGTACCACTTCTAATGAAAACTTATAACCAATCTGTGCTACAATGAAGTCGTGCCAAATACATAAATTATGGTTATGATCTGCCTTGGCAATCTTTTGAACATGATGAAGATTTTAAGTCGAAAAGGCTGGGGATTAGATCAACCCTGATTCACAACGTTTTCTAATTTCTGCAAGAGTAGCAAGAATGCCCAATACCACGAGACTGTAATCTAAATCCAAACTATTTTGGCGCAGAGACAAAGCCCGAAGACACGCTGGCGTCATCAGAGGCTGACTGTGTGTAGAATAGTTGTGTTCATTGCACACATGATGGAATTCGTATACAACTAGCCAAACAGTTTAGACATATTTGAACCCTTTAGAAATCCAAAACAAACCTCGTGAAATAGGTGTATGACAAGTACATAAGTACCCAAACATAAGCTAATTGGTATACTGTACCTTCTCTTGTGTCATTGTTCCCATTTGTAATCATCGTGCAGTTACAATAAGTATGATATGATATGTATCATATGTAATTTCCAGTCGTTGCGGTGTGATAACACTAGTCTGGTTCGATGACACTGAGCAGCTTTGCGTAAGTGGCACAAATAAATTCTGCAAACAAAATCTCCAGTTGGCCTATAACTATCATTGCATTTAGCCTATCAAATGTGATAAGTACATGGAATTGCCTTTCTACTGAGCCCTTTATTCCAAACGTAATACTAGATTAGAACACAACACTGAGTAAGACACAGTTATACTCTAATGAAATATATATTTCCTCATTTCTCCGAAACTTGCCAGATGTACATGTAAGTCTTGGGGGGTAATTGCGATACTTATTCGCCAAAGCTGGACACTGATCCGGCACCTTGGTATGAAGAAACATTTCATGAAGAGATGCGATGTCAAGCTATCGATGGACTGCCATCTGTAACAAGCATTCAATCTTGCTACTAAAAGACCTGCACCTTTCCCTTGTCTGGTTGCAACAAAACAACATGTGTTCATATACAGGCGTTCAAATTGATCGGCATTTAAGCAATACGTAAACTATTTATGATATTGTAAATTTTCATGTTGGTAACATTCTCAACGATCCAACTTCTTAATAAAATTGGTTAAGGAGTGTATCATTATATTTCCACCAGACAACCAGATTGCGAGAGATTTCCGTTAATTTTGATAACCATGATAACGGAAATTACAAATACAGCGTTTTTGGACTAAAAACAAAGCCCCGTCAAATATTCGCAGTTAAGTTAGTACTAGTCAAGATACGTGCAACATCATTTATTCACTTGAATAATAATGATCAAAACGGTCGCACGATGTTGAACTGAAATGTATTTGGCGACGATTCCGCGATCCTCTCTTGTCAGATCATGTTGACGTTTAATTACCGACAGAGACAATGTTGTGTAATGCAGGGCCACACCACATAGCTTACATCACTGACAGCTGCCACGGATATGTCACTGGCTATTTTGTACCGTGGGTGGTGTTGACAGACAATGTCAACAATAATGATTGCATTTGCACCACATCAGTAATAAATGTACACTATATTGGTATCACATGTCCGTACCGTAATAACGCGTCCCATTCTAGCACACAATTACACATAATTTTGGCACGTGTTGATATGTCCTGATCTGCTTCAATCGAATTCCGAAATACATGTTTGTATAATGGAACTATGCAAATGCCGAGACAATAACAAGTGAATTGAGGGGTTATTTCCACATCATCTCCAGCATGGATGGGGATGGAGGCGCCGGCTGTAGGAATCAGGTTTATTAGTAGTATGAATTTATACTTTTTCACTCGATCTCTGGAAAGATGTAACATAGATGATTTCCAAAATAGAAATTTTATTTCGGACCGTTCTTTATGGAATGTCTGATTGTTCCCAGATATTTCCCAAATATATGTCTCATTTATCTGTAAGCCGATGGCCACAGATTCGTCATGACATATGACATGTTATGTTTATCAATATAACAATAGTAATATACCGGCTGAAGGGCAGGATTTTTTTCAGTGTCTTTGATGGAAGGGTTTCATATATTTTATCATGTTAGTGTGGCAGGTTATGTAAGGATGTATCATGCTTGAAAAAAAGTACTTGGAGTTGTAGCGATCAAAATGACAACCATATGCGTCCGCTTTTAGGTTTGCAGGTTCTATCGAGGGAGCTAAATGATACAATATTTTGGTACCAGTATCGTATGCTTTCATATCGTCGGTGATTTAAAAAAAAAATCACGAAAAATGACAGCTTTCTCCACAGCCAAATAATGAATCTCTCGGTAGCCTGACCACAGTCTACCAGAAGCTTATTGAGTATATGTTCTTTCAAAGTTTGTTCACAGCTTGGGAGATATTCGTCTACAATTCACGCAATCACTAAATGCGTCTGGACCCACTGTGGTGAAGCCATCTGACATCAATCCTTCATATTGTGTAACTCGATATTGAGTCGTCCATATGGCGCATAATGCTGTGACAGCGGTTGTGCCAGGTGCACATTTTAAGATCCAAGAGGTGGAGACACGGTCTATAAGGGTCCGTGAGGTGCTGAATGAGCTGCATGCCGGCAATCCCGACCAATTTGCAAAATCATTACTCAGCCGAACGTCAAAAGAACCTCCCACATATTATTACAAATGTCTATTCCATACCGGTATGTCGCGAACGATATTATCTGGATACTGTCCATATTGGCAGGCAAAGGAATGGCTCTCTCATTGCTGATAATAATATGGAGGACCTTCAGTTTCTCAGTCAGAGTAATGGTGTTGTCCCCATAAATCATTATACCACATTCATACATTTAGGCAAACGACGAACAATATGGACAAAGAAATAAAATTCTTGCAGAACTTGACATCATGGTACAAAAATGTGTGCGCTGACTTTGTTGATACAGTATACGATACATTTGTCCACAGTGACTTTGTTTTGTTCTGGATTGTACATGCTGTACGACTGATGCTGTATATTTCTGCTCTCGTAGGGCTTTAACATATTTTCCCTTATATGTTCGAACATCGGCTAGAAACCTTAATTCCTATTGTCATTGTGTATCAAGAATTACGCCCTCGTTCAAATATATTGCATGTTGCTCGATAAATGCGATTAACTATTATTGACATGTCAATAAAATGGTTCATCGAATAAGATTTATATCTCAGACGAACTTCTGGCAATTTTACAATCAACGCTTAATGAGTTTGTTGAATTATTCCGTGTACATAAGTAATCTATCACATTCACCAAGCACTGCTGTGGTTGATGTTTTGAACGAAACATCATTGAGAATTTCAAACAATTTTGTTTTGACACGCAAAATTATCTGGTAATGTTCAAATGAATAAAAACAAATTCGATGGAACATCACGAATTTTGTTCACGAAATTTGAATCAATGTTTTCTGCCCGTGTATAGCAAAACCATTATGTGCCTTTGCCCATGCATGGCCACACCTATGTAGATAGTTGCAGTGTTGTACAAGCGTTTTGTGCGAGATGCGTGGGTCTACCATCATTCAAGATGAACGTATGCGTTTGACGTTTGATCGAAATAAAACATCCAAATTCTCGGGTGGCATGTGACAGGTCTATCGATATTGGACAACCGTTTTCATGATGTAGGATGTTATTTTGTATGAATGCAGACTGCTAATTCATTTCATAATGGCTTTACATAATGACGCTACCTGCCATATAATGTATTGTTTTTACTATGGACATCGCTTATATATGTGGATCAGACCATCAATGTCAGGGTTTAGGTATACAATACTTAAGTTAATTTACATGTACTTATGAAGAAGGTCAATGATGAGCTTGATTTAAAGTATAATATACCCCCCAAATGGACCCGTGATGAATTTTCGCTCTATATACTAATCTCTAACATTAAAATACAATGGACACTTCATTGACGGAACCGATATGTGAACATTCGAATTTTGTCAATGGCCAGCGGCATCACACCAGGACCAGGTTGACATTTCCAATACCAATTGAAAAGCAAATCAAAACATCACAGGAATTAAATCTATGTTTAAAATCCCAATTTTGGCCTACTTCAGGATAACTTCCCCCGGGTAGTTGTAAATCTTCTGAAAAAAAGATGTATCTATTTTCACCACAGTCTATGAGACTTATAAAGAGGATCCCATATACTCACTTGAAATACGAAGGGTCTTTGGAATACTTCAAAACCACCATTAAAAACCCAACATTTTATGCACTGAACTGCTGAAACGCAATAATATTTTCACATAAATTCTATAGACTAGTGTTATATTAACAATATAATGTTCCCACATATTATTTATGTCAGTTATTGCAACGAATAACTGATATAATACACATACATTATCACGACGAGCTGATATGCCATTTTTCCAAGTGTTGATGATCAGAAAATTCACTTTTCGGGTCATCAAACGATACCAATTTCATTGAGATATATATCCGTAATATAATATCCAAAGATTTCGTTGTATCAATTCCCCTATGTCTGAGTACAGTAGTTTATTTGGGAAACCTCTTGGTTATTATATCCTGCCTATTTCTTGCAATGCAAAGTGTGATTTATGCAGTAAGAATAAATACATTTCGTATTAAACCCAGGTGCTGGATAAACCGAGTGAAACAGCTTGTTAAATCGTTCGTAAAATACTTCATACACAATGGAAGACAACGGACCAAACAGCGCGGTGATATTTTAAGTGATATTCACCGGCACTCCAGACGGCGACTATACAATATATAATTAATCATATGCTGCTAAAATATATCGGATATATTAGGTGACAGAGAGTAAAACTGATTATTGATTTATATATTTATGTACAATTGACGATCATAGACGTATACCCACTATTCATATGCTATCTTACTATATGCTATTTTTACTCGAAAACCTTCTTGTCTATCTGCCAAGGAAGATTTATTTTGTTCTATCTGTCAGGGAAGACCACTCTTATTCCTGGGCGAATGGTTGGCTGTGTCAAGAATTTCTCCTTATCTTGCCGTTGTGTCGGAATTTATATCTCCCTCAGGATTCACAGCGATAGAAACCACCATCTAAATGTGGTAGTATCAAACAAGAATGGTGTTCTGCCATCACAGATTTTTATTTTTGACAGAGACCATCGAGTCGATAATATAGTTCATATATATATAGCAGTGTGGTACCTAGAGTCACAATATATAACATATATCATTTCGTTCACAGTGTATAACGTTTCGTACCTGGTACACTAAACTATTTTGTCTCAATCCATCTTATACACCCATTCTCATGTAAACACATGATGTTATTACTTCAGTGTTCTTGTTTCAGTTTTGTCATCGCCGTTGATTGACATACAGAGTGTTCCAAAAATAAAGGACTCTAAACTATAACTATACGTAAATTCCCCTATGCATAGCAAATATGTTCTGGTGTCACCCTGTAAAACATTTATCATATAGATGTGTGAAATTAGACAATAATATAGCTATGAACCATATATGGAGATAACATATCCTCTTTCATTCAGGTCGTTTTCTTCTGGATCTTTAGTTCAGATTACTTCATGGTGCCCTCCGTTTTATGTCCGTAGACACTTATGATGGTAGCCGTTCTCTTTCCTCACCAAGCTAACTGATCCTTGCAATATTCGATTTTCAAGTAATATTGGTGGATAATCCAAGTGTGTTTCTCCCGTCTTGGCTACACTCCAAATTGTGACTTGATTTTTGTCAAAATCTTGGGTTGTCGGGTTATCGCTATAATGTGTCAGTTACCATAGCGACACTCAGTTTTTCATGTCATTTGTCCTCCTCCGGGCTGATTTTAATGATTACAAAGTACACCTACATCGTCAGAATGTTTCAAGCTACTTTTTAGAGCATCTTGTCCATCATTGTGCGACAGAACGTTTAGTGCCACTGGACGCCCCCATGATTACCTGACTGGATGGCAGAACAAAAATAATTTGACCGGAAACGCCTGCGACGTTACCAAGTTACCCCCAATGATGTTATACATACTATGGTAGATTTGCATTCTCCAATGATGCTTTTAGCGTTATTGTTGTCTGCTCAAATCCAATTGTCAAACCATCTGGCTTTTTTTGTTGATACCATTTTTTGTTGCTATCCTTGACATGGCGCCGAATAGTGCGCAAATGGCCTTGTGGAGTGTACACCATACATCCGCGGGAACAGATACCGGTCTATTATGTAGTA
This sequence comes from Terebella lapidaria, assembly GCA_949152475.1. Lineage (NCBI taxonomy): Eukaryota > Metazoa > Annelida > Polychaeta > Terebellida > Terebellidae > Terebella > Terebella lapidaria. The sequence continues at coordinate 81,055,401 of OX424555.1, forward strand.
GATATGTCATTGAAGTAGGGTGTTAGCTTAGTCCCTCTCGGGACAGAAAAATTACTAATATGCATAACCATTAATCAGGATAACGTCAAGAGAGTATCAGGCTTGTTCAAGTACGGCTAATGAGATAATCCTGGTGGTCATTTCTAAAATTTGTTATATTGTTGAGCAACAACAGCATTTTTTACCTAGATTGCCGTCTTTACCTTTCAATGTCATTATCGATCAAATTTTAAGGTCACCACTGAAACTGTCATATTATTTCCCAGTTGATTGTGCGAATGTTTAGACTCTTTCTTAGAGTATTGCAGGAGTTTACTCCATACAACTCTCGTTATGAAGAAAAAACGTGGATGCATGGAAGTCCCAAAAATAATTTAATGCCAAAACAATTCTTCAAGTTTCAACCGTAAACATTATGGATAAAAACATGGACGGCGATGAAGAAAAAAAGTGGATGGCATTCCCAAAAATAATTGAATGCCGAAAGAAATCATCAAGTTTCAACCGTAAACTGTATAGATGAAAATATGGTCGGCGACGACGGACGACATGTCAATAATCTATTGGTCTCATCTTAATAAACTAAGATAGACCATCATGAATTATCATTAACATGCATAGTACAACGTGATTTAACACTCATATTATTATATCTTTATGCTTTTGTTAATCTTCGTGCGTCTGATATATTCTGAAATCTCGAATCATATTAGCGTAGCCTGTCGAACATGTCCGAAGTGGTTTTCAATGTTTTTTTTTTTGAGGATGCAATCACTTTGTAAAGAAGCATGTTGTGCTCATAAATGTGAAATGATTTTAAATACCTATGTCATGCCATGCCCAATGCTATTGGTCAATACTTTAACATACAAATTAATATATGAAGTCTACCAGTAACGTTAGTGTGTGAAATGTCAACCTAAGAATAGAAACACTACCGTATGTGACATGTCCGCCCTGGGAGCAATAAACTGTTATCATCATGGTATTCTGTCGTATAACATATTTCACCCAGAGTTCCAGAACAGTGTAGGGAGAAAGCTTTAGAGGCACCAGCATGTGTTTAGTTGTACATGGTCTAGAATACAACTTTTTAACTCAATGCTGACCTGTGTTTCAACTGTTTGGACAAATAGGTCAACCAAATCATAAAATAATTATGTGATATTCAATGTCGAAATTTTGCATACAAGCCGATCATATATTCATTATCATATACGGACAAACGTGCCCTTGGTATATGGACCAGTTTGACAGGATTGACGACGAAGGATCAGTATGAAATAGGAATAAGTAAAGAACCGATTTCAATTGGGGATTTTTGAAATGGCAGGTGTCTCGGCGTTCTGGTATAATAGGAGCATGGACTGAAATATATGATATCTTTTGGCCAGAGCCTCCGAGTATTGATAGTTATTCAAAGCCAGTGTGCTTTCCAGGCGTTTCCTTAGGTTACGATTATTCCACGTAACAACAGAGAACAACACCGATTGGGTTCGCAATATTTGTTTTATTATTCAAATTGAACTTCATTAAAGATGACTTCGAGCCTTATCCTATTCGAGTCTACCAATCCAGTAAGTATAAGTATATATCCAGGTCGTTTCCATGGAGAAAATTTTTTGTCTAAGACTTGATCTGATTTTCGTCTGATTTTTTGAATAAAAAAGAGATCCAATTCTTACTTACAGAGGTGCGATGCATACCACTTAAACAATACATCGGTTGTTTCACCAAACAACCACCCTATTCACACAATCACCCTAGATGACAGATTATAAAACACTAGCAAGAAGCTATTATTATTAACCCTATAGGAAGTTGTGACACGTGGCATTAGGTGGAATTCTATTTTCATGCTTATGAGATTTAATAATCATTATACAGAACAACTACTGCCGCAAGTGACAAAGTTGACACGTACCAAACTGGAGTTGTGAATATTTGTACCATGACACCAGTTTAGGATCTGGCATATATTAATATTCTAACAAATATATTCCACAATGTCAAAAATAGTCAGAGATACGTATTTTCCAGCATAACCACTGACATATGGAATATAGCAAATAGTAACACCTACTCATTCTAGTATGTTGAATGAGAATGGATTATCTTAGGCGATGATGTATGTGCTCTCGGTAACAACGTCCCCTTATATTATCTATACATAGGAGTAGGTGATTTACTCCTGTTGGTAGGGACATATTCATGATATGATTTACAACAGGGACACACATGCTGCTGCCTCGGTGACCAAAATAACACAAATTACTGGCAGATGGGAATGTCTTGTGGAGTGGTGACAGATCAGTGACTCGTGATCTCTTGGGTTACTATCTCAGCGATTTGCCCTGTTCAGAAACCAAGCTGATTGTTTAAAAAAAAACTGTACGGAAGACTGTAAATATCAAAGATGACAGTCTAGACTATTCATTGAGTGCTATTCACAAATACAAATTTGTACCAAATTAGGTAGTGAATTTTCACAGGAGTACCTCATCAACCCGACTTCCGATTTCCAGTCTTATAACGCATGTGTCACACACATTTGCCTGGATGTCGGTGTTCACCACGCGTTTGCGAAGAACAACCGATGCATCCCGTTTAAGAAATAACCCAATCCATACATCATTGTCACACATACCTCGAGGTTCATCTACCTCGAATTAGGTACATAAAAGTTCAGTAATAAAATGAAGGAAATTTTCATGTATGTGAACCAAATCCAAATTGACTATCATGCATATTTGCTGGGTTATTTTCTGATATTTACTGCTAGTGAAAAGGATATCGTCTTTCCTTAGAAACGGGAGATATCCCCTCCAGTTTATCTTGGAATATATTAAGCATGTTTATTCACCCATTTCCATTTCTCAGGCAATCACGCACAAGACGCTTTTTCGATGCCCTAGTTGTCATTAATATATCTCAAATTGGGACTGAAGAAGTCTTCACAATATCGCTCCTATGTGTGCTTTACTAATTAAGCAATTAACTTACTGGCTCAGAAATTCGATATTGCCTATTACAGATACCAGAAGTGGTGTTTCCTAAAACACATACGTACACAGCTGACATGTATGCTGCCGCCAGAAATCCGTCTATGACATATGAGCTAAGACAAACATACACCAGTAACACATAAACAGCCAATTTAAGTATTAATATGAAAGTTGGTTTTGGGTGTTATTTACCATTAATTTTATGGACATCATACATGTATATATTCACATAAATGCATGTGTGTATGTTACACAATATATTTTACTGACGCAATTGTGGCTTTGAATGTGAATATTTGACTAGGGTTTGTTTATCATTGGCATTTTCATCATATTTGGATTTACACGAATGAGCATGGTAATGGTAAAAGTTTTTGTCCATTGATCAACATTCTTAAAAAAATATTCCACATTTTGAAACAAGTGGACTATATCATCTCGGATCCGGGAAATGGGCAAAAAAATAAATTTTCACAGCCATCCTGTATTAAATGCACATTAGTTACGTTGTATATGAGATGGTTTTCAAGAGATATCATAAGACAGATTGTAGATGGAAATACATTCCCTTGCCTTTAACTCCAAGTGGACCACCAGTTTGCCAGGACTACACATATAGGTTGAGCTATGAATTCTGAAGGTAAACTTCTGTGTTTTGGTGGGTCATATGGGGAATTGGCACCTTGTGGGTCACTGTATGTAGAATCTGAGTGTTTAATTGGCTTCCCCAGGTCACAAAACATAAGCATGGACACCTTATTTGTCTTTGTATGTCAAATATTAAGAAAGTATGACCATTTCCATATTTTGATACGAGCGATGGCGGCCATTTTGGATTTTTGGCCATATTTCTGGGTCCGGGCAAAATCTGGCTTGGTATTGTAGCTAAACTCAATATATATGTACTCAGCCTGATTTGTACCAATTTTGGTGCTTTTACCACCAAACCCACAATTCTTCTACATATCTGCTGCACTATCATACAAATTTGTTTGTAATGGCGAAAACTAATTGATACTCACATTAATACCAATGAGCCGGTGTGATTCTGTCCCAGAGCATCCCATCAACTCAAATCACAATAAATGCTCAGGATCGTGGGTAAATGGAGTGCTTTCAACCCAAAGCCACATGTCAAGCATAATAACGGCCATTTGTCTTTCCTGAATATCGTGTTTCAAGTACCTTGTTTCCTGGGTTATTCGCCCTTCGGTCGGGATTAACCATAGAGTGAGCTTTGGAGACAACAAAATGCTTCTTAAGTGTCAATATTAAACGTCTCTGCGAAATAGAGTATATACGTTCAGTGTGGTGGCGCATCCCCAGAAATATGACTTAACCCCTCCCTATGGTAGAACAATACCAAACCATATTTTTTTTATTAACTAGGTTGTCTGGATCACGAAATGGATGGTTGTGAAAAAAATGATTGCGTACAACATATATTTTTGACGTAAAATGTACATTGGGAATGAATCCAACAATGTGCTCACTTGAAAATCGACGAAAACGCCACTGCTGCTGAAGTTATTGTCCAATTTGCCCAAATGAGGTACCAAATTGACCACATTGATTTTTCCAACTACAAAGTGAACATCATTAGTGGTCCTTTCCAGTATTTCATTTCAAAAACAATGAAAATCCATATTTTCACCCGATTTTGGTGCTTCGGTTTAGATGGAAATCTATGAAAAACCCTCCCCATGCATAAAACACCAGCAAACTATGTATGTTTTTATTGTTTTAAAATTTGTCCGTGTCATTACTAGTTTCATACAAGTAAAAACTAAATCAGTCGTGTGAATTATTAAATTAATATGACCAAATTAGTAACTTTACCCCTTATTTATTTCAGCGGGCGCCACTGGCTGAAATACTAGTTCCGAACTGTCTTCAAACTAATGGCCGCGGAATATATGATCTAGTCAAGGACACTGGTAGCTTTTTGGACGAATTCACCTGACCTGCCCGTATCTAGCATTCGTCATTTTAGATAGGGCAATTTCTGACACTATAAATAACAACGATTGAAATTACGAGAGTGAAGCTGTTTTACACGTTTTATCTACATCGGCCACAGTAAATTTGTGACAAGTACAGACATGCATGATGTGACCAGTTTATTCTATACATCACCAATCTAAACTGATACATGCTCCTTTTCGATCCTGAGGATCGTTTTGGAATGAAAATTCACGTGATTGAAACTATCCACGATCGTCTGCCTCATGACTGTGCTCCTTTTCCCGCCAAAACCGCCGATCACGAGCACGCACGCGCCCATGCACAGCAACTTCACTTTTCTGTCCACCTTCATTTTTGCTTGGCAGGTTTGGATTTGTTCTCCCGGTGTATTCATGGAATTTATGTGACCGTGCCGAATAATGAAGGAGGCCAGGTTTTGTTTCAAATTTATTCGAATCCAGCGCCTGATGAATAACAACAGATGAATAATCATACACGTACAGTAATAATGTCGATCAGACTGTATCTCGGGCAAGTGCGGTTCGAACTTGCCGCCAAACCTATTTATAGTGCAGTGCATGAACAAAGAAAAATATAGAATGACCAATGAATGCCTTCATAGCAGCGTCGTATCCAACGGGCTGAAAAATGGTCAATACATAAATAAACATGTGCACGTGGTGAATTACATAAGATGAAAAAGGAAACAAGTACGGAGGCTGGAAAGAAACATTACATATTGGAAATGCATGATGAAAATGAAAACGTCTGATCAATGAAAGGTGTACGTGAAACATTCATACAGGTATGTAGTGCAAGAAGGAATGAAATGATATATATATATATACACATGGGCATCAAAGATTGGTCTGTCAAATAAATAAATAAATAAATAAATAAACCATACTGGAGAACCCTGCTACATTTAGTCTGCAAACTAGTCTTTTGCGATGTATTCTTACGGAATTTCATCAGGGTTTCAATAGACATTGATTTGTGTCTATTGTGGATAAGTATCGTGTCGATATTTTGTTACTGCTAGATACGTCAGTGTTCGTATAGCCCCTTATTTATTTATATAGCCCCTTACTTTACCCCTTATTTATTTCAGCGGGCGCCACTGGCTGAAATACTAGTTCCAAAATGTCTTCAAACTAATGGCCTCATAATCTAGATCTAATCGAGGACACTGGTAGCTTTTTGGACATATTTCACCTGACCTGGCCATAGTTAACATTCATCATTTTAGATAGAGCAATTTCTAACACTATAAATAATAACAACGATTGAAACTAGACGTCAAGGCCTAAAAATGCCTTGTAGGCATCTCGGTGTTAAGACTAATTTATAATGTTTATAACATGTTTACCATGGGTTCTACGACACACCGTTTCCATTTCCATATTGACGAAAATGAAAAATATTGACTCAGCGAAAAATTTCAGGTCAATCATAATAATCACGTTAATCCATAATACCCCTTAGACGATGTTTGTCTATGGCGACGAGTCCGAAAATAAGGTCGGTTTCATTCTACGACACATTGTTTCTGAGATATCGTCGAAAATGCCGACACGGCAAAAAAATCTAAGTCATGGTCAAAGTTCATCCATACTACCCCTCAAACGAAATATACCGACTCGGCAAAAAAAAATACAGATCAAGGTCAAAGTTCATCCATAATACCCCTTAGAATGTTTGACTAGGGTGACGATTCCGAAAATAAAATATGTTTCGCTCTGCGCCACACTGTTTCCGAGAAAGATGCTGACTCGGCAAAAAAATTTCAGGTCAAGGTTAACGTTCATCCATAATATCCCTAAGACATGTTTGTCTAGGACGATGAGTCCAAATATAACGTACATCTCGCTCTACGACACACCGTTTCCGAGATGAAAAATGAAAAATTCAAGGTCAATGTCAAAAGTCATACCTAATACCCCTTAGACATGTTTGTCTAGGGCGACTAGTCCGAAAATAATGTCCATTTCGCTCTATGTCGCACTGTTTTCGTGATATGGCTGAAAACGAAAAAATGCCGACTCGACAAAAAAATTCAGGTCAAGGTCAAAGTTCATCCATAATGCCCGTTAGACATGTTTGTCTAGGGCGACGAATCCGAAAATAACGTCCGTTTTGCTGTACGCCGCACAGTTTCTGAGATATCGACGAAAACGAAAAAATGCCGACTCCGCAAAAAAATTCAGGTCAGGGTCAAAGTTCATCCACAATGCCCCTTATCCATGTATGTCTAGCACAACGAATCCGAAAATTATGTCCGTTTTGCTCTCCGACGCACCGTTTCCGAGATATCGACGAAAACAAAAAATGCTGACTCGGCAGAAAAATTAAAGGTCAAAGTCAAAGGTGATCCCAATACCCCTTAGACATGCTTGTCTAGCGCGACGAGTCCGAAAATAACATCTGTTTCGCTCTTCGACCCACCGTTTCCGAGATATCGATGACATTCTCGAACGACTGAGTCAGAGTGAGCTGAGACTTTTCCCAGTTTGGAATCCACCCTAAACTCTTGGCCAACCTGAGGACGAACCTGGACTGCTTGATGGCCTGTGACGGAAGTTTGCTACTATCAGCCAATCGTCGATATAATGGTGGAACTGAATTCCTGCCATCCGACACCTGGCTGCCATAGCCCATACGATCCGAATGAATACATACGGGGCTGTTGCGACCCCAAAGGGAAGTACCCTGAACTGGTACACTACGCCCTCAAACGCAAATTTCAGATAGCGTTGATAAGTGTGATGGATTGGGACATGTAAGTAAGCGTCCTTGACATCGATACTAACAGCCCATTTCCCCTTTACTAGGGCTTTCTGAACATAAAGGCCGACTCCATACAAAACCTGGGTATGATCAGGAACTTGTCGAGGTTTGACAGATCGAACACAGGATGCCACCCGCCTGTCTTCTTTGGTAAAAGGAAGATTAGAGAATAAAATCCTCCCTCGTCATTGACCACCTCGATGGCCCTCTTCTCTAGCAACTGGTCTACTTTGTGCTTCAAGGGAGAGTACTTTTCCTGACTTCTGGGCACAGGGAAGAACCACGCACAGGGAAGAACCACGTCTTAGGGGTGGTTTTAGAGTCTCCCATCGAAAGGTGATACCCTACGTCACCCATGCCACGACGCTGGTGTCGGAAGCCACAACGTTGCGCCAGTTCTCGGAGAACTACACCAGACGACCCCTGGCTGGACCAGGTTGTAGGACCTCCTTCTTCCTCAGAACAAGCGAGCCCACAGAGCCTGTGCTTCCCGGCAACAAGTCACTTCTTAGCCGATTGCCCTCGCCCTTGAAGCTCTCAACTGCCTTACCGCCCCGCTTACCATCCCCCTGAGGGGGAGGATTGCTCCCCTGAAAGGACGCCTGCAAGGTAGAAGGTGCATGCGTTGCCTGAGGCTGTGTCGACCTATGGCTCTCAGCCTTCATGCCAGACGACTGCCCCACAATCGCCTTGGCAAGAAACTCATCCCGGAGATGCTCCGGAACACTGTGACATCCGCCTGGGAGAGTCCACCGAAGACATGACCCGTGAACATATGCCTCCCACGCAACTCCGATTCATCACCAGGAGTGACATCGAGAGTGCAGAGATTAGTAAGTGTGCACCCAGGTGCGCACTATCGCGCTCACCAGCCTGGAGCACTCTGGACAAAACGCCGAGTGCTGCCAAAACGTTGGCACGATCCCCATCCTCCAAGTCCGCCTCGTCCCCGAACATCTGCACCAAAGTGATGAGGTGATCCACCAACATTTGCTCGATGCGTCATTCGAGTCCTCGGTTTCCATCACTTGATGAGCCATCGTCTGCCAGTGGGCAAGGTGAGCCTTCTGCACACACGCCGGCCAGACTACACCCTGCTTCCAGGAAACCCTGCTTCCAGGAAAGCTTGTCGTCGACAGGGACGGACGTCTGACTGGCACCAGACGTCTTCAACGCTCTGTATGTGTCAATTGACTCCGGTTGAACCCGATAAGTAGATAATACTAATTCCGAACGAGCCATGTCCTTCTTTGCCGTCACCCCGTGTTAATTTTGGCCATAGCCTTTGTCAATGCGCCCGAGCCACAGGTAGCCGGACCCTTAGAGGACTCCGAAGCCTCGATAGGCGAGTCCATACGCTTTATTATCAACTTCAGAGCCCAGCTAAAGTTTGAACCTTCGCCACCATCGTTAGCCTAGTCCTCCGATGAGAAATGGTCCCAATCATCATCACCATCACCAGGCCCCCCAAGGTCCCCCCTCCCCCACGATCGTAGGATCTGAAAGACCCAATCGACGTTCTCACAAACGACCCAGAGGGTCCATCCTGAGAGGGACGTGAGGCCGCCTGGTCTCTGGTCTTGCCCGTCAAACGACTAATACCAGAAAATACAGGATTTGGGCCATGTTGGGGAACGACCCCAGCACGGCCTGACCGATCAAGAGCACAATCAGAGAGCTACGATTCACGATCGAAGGTACGATCTTGAGATCGGTCATGCAACCTGGGGTTACCTGCCCCCTCGAGCCTTGAAACTGAGGTCTCAAATGACGCATCAAGGAAAGCTCCGTGGTCCCTGCCCAGAGCATAGCCATCGGCCGCAAAGCATCCAACCAAGAAGCCCTGATCGCCGTCACAAAGAGACAAGCGATCGACCTCCAAAACTCTCGAAGAGCACACTTCCTCTTACCTGACTTGCCAGAGGCAGGGAGAACAGGGACGATCGTCTCCCCCTGACCCAACGAGGGTGGGGGGAAGGCGACCTCAGATTCCTCGACCACCTTCGCCCAGACAAGATGAGAAGACTTCTTCTCAGGAGAAGTCTTCACCTTTTGCAGAAGGTGGAGCAAGCTCCCCTGCCGAAGCCATGGTCGAAAATCAGCCGGACCTCCCTGCCCCAACAGAGCAGACAGTCCCGGAACCAAGGGACCCTGTGGGAACCTAGTGACTGTGCAAAGTTTCCATGTTAACCATGTCCTATGTCAACCCCAGGGGAGGATTGACACAGGATGCAGCCTGGTTGGTTGGGGCAGAGTCTGACTCCATGAGCAGCGAACGGTGTGGCAAAGCTCCAGAAGAGCCTGCCAGCCTCAAGGCATCCCTCCGAGCCTGCGGGCTCTGGGGATAGCCCTCCGTGGCCTGAACGAAAGTCAGACGGGAGCCACGAACGACACAGGTCGCACCTCAGGTCGTCCATGCACACCAGACCATGATCCAAACAGTCGAAGCATATGCTTCTCCCCTTGACGAAGGGTGTTAATCCCACACTGGGAACAGACTCTTGAATCATAGGTGGTGCCCATGGTAGACTGATACGATATGGATGTAACAATCACAAAAGGGTAAACAACAACAAACAGTAACAGGGATCAAGTGGCGGGCAGTGAAAAAATATGTACTGCGCTGAAAGAAAACTAACAGGGATACGGATATAGCTGTGTAAACTAGTAGACCAAGCTACCAACTATAAAATATCCAAATAATATACTCAAGTTCATTAATCAGTGAAACACGCTTTTTGGCCGTAGTTTTGTTTTAAATGATCGGATCAACTTGAAATTTTGTGTGTATTAATTGGGTATCATGCCATAATTTTTCACTAAATTTCAGAGTTCTATCTCAAAAATTGAGAAAGTTGGCAATCTAACCCAATGTTAAATTTCCGTCCCAACGTGGAATTTCAGAGTCTGCACAAAAAACAACAACTTTTATTCGATGTACGAGTTATATATTGCTTTAGAATAAACATATTTAGTTAATATACATCGACTATGGCTTCTGACTCCAAATCAATGCAATAGGTTCAGTCTATATGGGCATAAGCACGATAAAAGCCCTGTATTTGTTGAAATTTACTTGACCCCATTTCCGACTGAACTTTAACATTGGGTTACACTGCCAATTTTCTCAATTTTTGAGACAGAACTCTGAAATTTGGTGAAAAATTACGGCATGGCGCCCAATCAATACACACAAAATTTCAAGTTGATCCGATTATTGAGAACAAAACTACGGCCAAAAAGCGTGTTTCACTGATGGATGAACCAGAGTTTAGATGACAGATAAATATAACAGTAACCAACAGGTACACTATCTGACGATCAATGGACGATAATAGGTGAACTGGCTATACGAACACTGACGTATCTAGCAGTAACAAAATATCGTCACGATACTTATCCACAATAGACACAAATCAATGTCTATTGAAACCCTGATGAAATTCCGTAAGAATACATCGCAAAAGACTAATTTGCAGACTAAATTCCATGAATACACCGGGAGAACAAATCCAAACCTGCCAAGCAAAAATGGAGGTGGACAGAAAAGTGGAGTTGCTGTGCATGGGCGCGTGCGTGCACGTGATCGGCGGTTTTGGTGGGAAAAGGAGCACAGTCATGAGGCAGACGATCGTGGATAGTTTCAATCACGTGAATTTTCATTCCAAAGCGATCCTCAGGATCGAAAAGGAGCATGTATCAGTTTAGATTGGTGATGTATAGAATAAACTGGTCACATCATGCATGTCTGTACTTGTCACAAATTTACTGTGGCCGATGTAGATAAAACGTGTAAAACAGCTTCACTCTCGTAATTTCAATCGTTGTTATTTATAGTGTCAGAAATTGCCCTATCTAAAATGACGAATGCTAGATACGGGCAGGTCAGGTGAATTCGTCCAAAAAGCTACCAGTGTCCTTGACTAGATCATATATTCCGCGGCCATTAGTTTGAAGACAAGTCGGAACTAGTATTTCAGCCAGTGGCGCCCGCTGAAATAAATAAGGGGTAAAGTTACTAATTTGGTCATATTAATTTAATAATTCACACGACTGATTTAGTTTTTACTTGTATGAAACTAGTAATGACACGGACAAATTTTAAAACAATAAAAACATACATAGTTTGCTGGTGTTTTATGCATGGGGAGGTTTTTTCATAGATTTCCATCTAAACCGAAGCACCAAAATCGGGTGAAAATATGGATTTTCATTGTTTTTGAAATGAAATACTGGAAAGGACCACTAATGATGTTCACTTTGTAGTTGGAAAAATCAATGTGGTCAATTTGCTACCTCATTTGGGCAAATTGGACAATAACTTCAGCAGCAGTGGCGTTTTTGTCGATTTTCAAGTGAGCACATTGTTGGATTCATTCCCAATGTACATTTTACGTCAAAAATATATGTTGTACGCAATCGATTTTTTCACAACCATCCATTTCGTGATCCAGACAACCTAGTTAATAAAAAAAATATGGTTTGGTATTGTTCTACCATAGGGAGGGGTTAAGTCATATTTCTGGGGGTCTGCCGCCGCACTGAACGTATATACTCTATTTCGCAGAGATGTTTAATATTGACACTTAAGAAGCATTTATTGTGATTTGAGTTGATGGGATGCTCTGGGACAGAATCACACCGGCTCATTGGTATTAATGTGAGTATCAATTAGTTTTCGCCATTACAAACAAATTTGTATGATAGTGCAGCAGATATGTAGAAGAATTGTGGGTTTGGTGGTAAAAGCACCAAAATTGGTACAAATCAGGCTGAGTACATATATATTGAGTTTAGCTACAATACCAAGCCAGATTTTGCCCGGACCCAGAAATATGGCCAAAAATCCAAAATGGCCGCCATCGCTCGTATCAAAATATGGAAATGGTCATAACTTTCTTAATATTTGACATACAAAGACAAATAAGGTGTCCATTCTTATGTTTTGTGACCTGGGGAAGCCAATTAGACACTCAGATTCTACATACAGTGACCCACAAGGTGCCAATTCCCCATATGACCCACCAAAACACAGAAGTTTACCTTCAGAATTCATAGCTCAACCTATATGTGTAGTCCTGGCAAACTGGTGGTCCACTTGGAGTTAAAGGCAAGGGAATGTATTTCCATCTACAATCTGTCTTATGATATCTCTTGAAAACCATCTCATATACAACGTAACTAATGTGCATTTAATACAGGATGGCTGTGAAAATTTATTTTTTTGCCCATTTCCCGGATCCGAGATGATATAGTCCACTTGTTTCAAAATGTGGAATATTTTTTTAAGAATGTTGATCAATGGACAAAAACTTTTACCATTACCATGCTCATTCGTGTAAATCCAAATATGATGAAAATGCCAATGATAAACAAACCCTAGTCAAATATTCACATTCAAAGCCACAATTGCGTCAGTAAAATATATTGTGTAACATACACACATGCATTTATGTGAATATATACATGTATGATGTCCATAAAATTAATGGTAAATAACACCCAAAACCAACTTTCATATTAATACTTAAATTGGCTGTTTATGTGTTACTGGTGTATGTTTGTCTTAGCTCATATGTCATAGACGGATTTCTGGCGGCAGCATACATGTCAGCTGTGTACGTATGTGTTTTAGGAAACACCACTTCTGGTATCTGTAATAGGCAATATCGAATTTCTGAGCCAGTAAGTTAATTGCTTAATTAGTAAAGCACACATAGGAGCGATATTGTGGAGACTTCTTCAGTCCCAATTTGAGATATATTAATGACAACTAGGGCATCAAAAAAGCGTCTTGTGCGTGATTGCCTGAGAAATGGAAATGGGTGAATAAACATGCTTAATATATTCCAAGATAAACTGGAGGGGATATCTCCCGTTTCTAAGGAAAGACGATATCCTTTTCACTAGCAGTAAATATCAGAAAATAACCCAGCAAATATGCATGATAGTCAATTTGGATTTGGTTCACATACATGAAAATTTCCTTCATTTTATTACTGAACTTTTATGTACCTAATTCGAGGTAGATGAACCTCGAGGTATGTGTGACAATGATGTATGGATTGGGTTATTTCTTAAACAGGATGCATCGGTTGTTCTTCGCAAACGCGTGGTGAACACCGACATCCAGGCAAATGTGTGTGACACATGCGTTATAAGACTGGAAATCGGAAGTCGGGTTGATGAGGTACTCCTGTGAAAATTCACTACCTAATTTGGTACAAATTTGTATTTGTGAATAGCACTCAATGAATAGTCTAGACTGTCATCTTTGATATTTACAGTCTTCCGTACAGTTTTTTTTTTAAACAATCAGCTTGGTTTCTGAACAGGGCAAATCGCTGAGATAGTAACCCAAGAGATCACGAGTCACTGATCTGTCACCACTCCACAAGACATTCCCATCTGCCAGTAATTTGTGTTATTTTGGTCACCGAGGCAGCAGCATGTGTGTCCCTGTTGTAAATCATATCATGAATATGTCCCTACCAACAGGAGTAAATCACCTACTCCTATGTATAGATAATATAAGGGGACGTTGTTACCGAGAGCACATACATCATCGCCTAAGATAATCCATTCTCATTCAACATACTAGAATGAGTAGGTGTTACTATTTGCTATATTCGATATGTCAGTGGTTATGCTGGAAATTACGTATCTCTGACTATTTTTGACATTGTGGAATATATTTGTTAGAATATTAATATATGCCAGATCCTAAACTGGTGTCATGGTACAAATATTCACAACTCCAGTTTGGTACGTGTCAACTTTGTCACTTGCGGCAGTAGTTGTTCTGTATAATGATTATTAAATCTCATAAGCATGAAAATAGAATTCCACCTAATGCCACGTGTCACAACTTCCTATAGGGTTAATAATAATAGCTTCTTGCTAGTGTTTTATAATCTGTCATCTAGGGTGATTGTGTGAATAGGGTGGTTGTTTGGTGAAACAACCGATGTATTGTTTAAGTGGTATGCATCGCACCTCTGTAAGTAAGAATTGGATCTCTTTTTTATTCAAAAAATCAGACGAAAATCAGATCAAGTCTTAGACAAAAAATTTTCTCCATGGAAACGACCTGGATATATACTTATACTTACTGGATTGGTAGACTCGAATAGGATAAGGCTCGAAGTCATCTTTAATGAAGTTCAATTTGAATAATAAAACAAATATTGCGAACCCAATCGGTGTTGTTCTCTGTTGTTACGTGGAATAATCGTAACCTAAGGAAACGCCTGGAAAGCACACTGGCTTTGAATAACTATCAATACTCGGAGGCTCTGGCCAAAAGATATCATATATTTCAGTCCATGCTCCTATTATACCAGAACGCCGAGACACCTGCCATTTCAAAAATCCCCAAATCGGTTCTTTACTTATTCCTATTTCATACTGATCCTTCGTCGTCAATCCTGTCAAACTGGTCCATATACCAAGGGCACGTTTGTCCGTATATGATAATGAATATATGATCGGCTTGTATGCAAAATTTCGACATTGAATATCACATAATTATTTTATGATTTGGTTGACCTATTTGTCCAAACAGTTGAAACACAGGTCAGCATTGAGTTAAAAAGTTGTATTCTAGACCATGTACAACTAAACACATGCTGGTGCCTCTAAAGCTTTCTCCCTACACTGTTCTGGAACTCTGGGTGAAATATGTTATACGACAGAATAGCTTACTCATTGAGCGATCCGCACATTTATTGTACTCTAGACACTAATGTATTCAGTACATGTGTTCCAATGTTGATAGCAGTAGTTGTTGTATTTATTATCAATCTGCACGGTATATTCAGAATCATCCTCGTATTCCGAAATAAGACAGCTATATATATATATATTGTTGATTACACATGCAGTCATTACAGATATCGAAATAGTTTAACACGCGTGTGCAATATGATGCTTGCATTCATCAACTAGAACTCCTATACAGCAATGATTGTGTCCACGTGCTTACGCCCGCGTGTGGTCGGCTGATGTTTGCAAACAAATCGGAACTATACGTGAAGTTTGTTGTGGGGAACGTTCCCCAGAAGGAGATTGCCATCCTCAATGGGACGAATCGGTCGATAAGGGATCATGCGCAGATGGTGCTTCTCCATTCTAACGTGTCAATGCAGTATTCAGTACTGTTCACAGCATCGATCATTTGTGAAATGGTAACGTATCTCCACGATTCAACTTGTATGCAAATATTTTCTCAATGCGAAATTTCAATTGCAGAGGGTTTTCCATTTTACATTCATGAGTATATTTAAACAATTCGCATAATGATATGGTTCATACAATATTTCTAAGTTTCAATAAAGGTTAAAGATAGACCATGAACACACTTAGTGATCATGTATTATGACTGAAAAACATAGTAGCGGTCTGAACGTTGTTCTCATGGCCCGCAAGGCACGATATCAGAAACAGGCACTGGCAAAACATTCATGCTCACAAAAAGCACAAAAGGACATGAGGAATGGTGATCAGTAAAACAACATACATAACCTAACAAGTGTATCTTCCCAAACATCCTTGTTGTCGGGATATTTCGATGTGTTGAGTATATCAGTATATTGTCATATCAACCATCATGTACACATGTTGCCAGGCTATGTTTCTGAAAGATTTTCTAGGGACAACCCTACTTTCATCATATTTTCTTTTTGCTATTCTTGGATAGAAAAGTCAATATATGCATTGTTTTGAAGTAAACATCACTATCCGTTTTCCTGTATACATTCCTTCTCGTTTCAAGATAGTCAATTGTCGTCGAATTCTTTCGAAAGGAATATCATCGTGTGATTTTGATGCGTGCCCAGTCGCTTTCTCAATCTAGAGGAGTTGGACCGAACTGCCTCATGTAGCTGTATCCATTCATAGTTTCTGACGTGAGACCCTGAGCAATCAGGATAGTGGCATACTCTTGTAAGTATTCTGTTTTTTAGCATTCTGTAACTAGCATTCATACAAAGTAATGTATTCCGAAGGCTGTTTAAATAAACACATAAAATGTATGGTGAAAGCGCAATGGCATATTGCAAGTATTAGGATCGTTACAATACATCCGCGACAGGGATGGACGATATTTAGATGAATGAACCAAAATTGTCTATATGAACATATAATATGATTCCTAAATAATTGTATTATAAACGAATATTCTATTGTACAGGAAGACGATTAAACCTATGAGTTAGGTGTACACATGAGGTAGATGTATGATATTTTCCGCGGTAATTACATTGCCGCGAAAATTACGTGACTCACAGTATTCTAAAATGAAATATAAATGTATTGTAATGACCTATTGTACTAATCTACTGTCAACACAATCAGGAAACTATAATAGTGACAGGGATATTAGAATATTATATAAGTGGAATGTAAGTATCAACCTATTACCATCAATTATCAATCAATAAACCATCAACAATAATCGCGTACACAAAAATATACTTATTTGAATTAATCTCAGTAAGTTGTTGTAGGCATTGGTCATAACCAACCACCAGCATAATTAGAATGAAATTCTCAGTACTCTCGATGTCGAATTATGTCAAATACATTCAGATCTGAGGTTTTACAAAGAAAAACTAACAAGATAGACAGGGAAGAAACCAACACCATAGACAAACAACTCTAGCGACATTCCGTTAGGTTTGAAGCCACAAAGGACTGCCGATTGACGTGTGACCTCGCCACAGGTCCATCTGGTGTCGTTTATGGATCCCCAAGTGTTATAGCACTCGTCAAAGCAGCGCTACAGAACATCTGAAAGAATGGTACGAATATCCCTTAAATATAGCATGCCATGGTCGTCCCGACCATTTACCAAAGTGGCAATTTTCGAATTGTTGTCTGCATGCCGTGTGTAATTCCGATATCAGTATAACTGCTCTCCGATAGAATATCAGTTCAATGAAAACTGCAACTTCTCGAAATGCAATCGAAATATACTTCATTGCTCGAGCTATGGAGTGCAGACGATTCGTATATTCAACATTACACGATTTCAAACTATTAAATGTGCAACACTTCCTGTCACTGGCTACCCAATATATGAACGAATAGGGATCTTCAGGGATCAACCTCTCAGTGTCGGTTCCAGTTTCTGAGTCACCATGGTTGCAGTTTTCATCACGGAGAGGATCACGTCGGGGTGAAGCATGTACATGTATAATTACGTGGGGAATACGCCTGCACTATGCAGGTCTATAAACCCATGCTTTTGTTTCAAGAAGAAATATCAAGATTTGTCTGAGTACGCATAGGCCACACAAAAGTATCACGGTTCTGGTTAGGCGCGCGCTTCACTTAATACCCTGCACATCACTCTTCAAAAAAAAAAAAAAAAACGCACGCATCACTTAGGATCTTAGAACCGATTTCTTTTTATTTTAAAGTAGCTTGACACCCGAACACTGATTTCGGTGAGATAATGATCGAGTCAATTGGTCCTGCATGTCTTTAACATTGCAAAAATTGGTGTATGGTTGACCAAATTCCACCGGGTCAGTCATCAGCAGCCAATTTTAGGGGGAAATCGTTGGTCAAATGGAACATATTTGACCGGTTCATTCATCAGCAGCCAATTTTAGGCAATAAAAAGTCGCTTTCTCGGGAACACTGACAAACAGAACCATAATAGTACTGTTGCCTTATACGAGTATTCAGAAACCTATGTTTAGTATATCGAAATTTCGTACTTTTTGACGGTGTATTCGTCCTCAATGGCAAATGCAGTAAACAGCCATTCATTTCACACCCAGTCGGGTGTTATTTCCAGAAATAAACCATTTCCATCTCTTATCCATTTATTTGCCAAACTTCACGAATGCGGGATATCTGAGAGCTCGTGACCATTCTACGAGTGCTAAAAATCCATAAAACCATCTTCATCAAGTCATCTATTGTGAGGCACCAAAATGAAACAGTCTGTGAATGGAGTTATCACGAAGTATGGTGGGTTTTCTTCAGTTTGCCTCTCTTGACGCCATGTTCTTGTAGATGTTTCGTGTGATATTACACCGTTAATTGTGAACTTCGGTCACATTCTACATATCATTCTGTGACATATGTCAGAAGCAATGGGGTGTATAAAATACACCGTTAAGGATAGCATGTGTTATATGTCTCCTACATGCATATTTGCTCTACAGATAAACTAAACATATTATAGGATGTTTACATACTGCTGTCATTTATTCGCCAGTGATATCACACATCCCACGAGTGGTAAAAACTACATCTATACCAATTCGCTATGATTGAATTCTCGTTTATGGTTGGCGTGTTCATTATTTGTATGATCTATGTGTTTTTTATATGCATGAAATAACTCGTAACTGTATAAAATTGTCAGTGTGGGGATGGTTTTGGGGAGGGCAGTTTCTATGGGGAATCATTATCATATCACACACTAACGGAACTATAATATTTTTGAAGCTTAAGGAACATAAACCCACTTCTTCTGTTTGAACTAAATCAACAAGAAAGTCTCGGAAAACAATTGATTAGTAATGCTCCGCCTGAGAACTGAACATAAACGGTAATTGCCCTTACTAAACTTCCCCTCCGGGTAATTTAGTGTATACTTTTTCATGCCCAATTTAAGTCGTCACAGCAAAACTAGTGCCCTAATGGGCATCAGCAAACAAGTCCTATGGGTGATTGGATATGGGTCTCATATACCTATACATATTGTCATCTTTATGGACTGGTAAATTTTAACTCGAATACACAACACGTTCAAAGAATAAATATATATATATTTTTTTTACATGAATATTGATACACTTAGATGTATGTATAAAGAAACACGTTTCACACACTCTAGGTAATAAACATGTGAGCACTTTTGTTATAAACAGTTTCAAGCGAAGAAAAACGACATTTGTCGTGATATAGGGAATTCTACCCTATATATGAGATTGGATAACGGACCCTGTTTTGTTTGCTCGGAATACTTAATACTGGGTATTGATTCCACGTCTATTACATCATCGAATTACACTTTCAAAATTAGTGAATGCCATACCTGTGTAGTGTAGCCGTCACACCAGGGCTGCGTCCTCACGACGTGCTTACCGCGTCTGAGAAAAATGCAGAACGCCGAAGTGCACGCAGTGAGATCTCATACAACGCAGAAGCATCTCCGTGCCCTCTCCATTAAACGCCGTGGGGTCTCCTGAGTCGCCGTGCGACGGCGCGCACTTTGTGCATGCACCGCAGGAGCTCTGTGGGAGCGCCCTAGGGACGAACATAATCGCCCGACGGTCGCGCCAGCAGACAGCGGCGATTACTCGGTAATCTCACGGAGTCCATGAAGATGTCACTGCGGTTGTATCGCGTTCTCCTGGCGTGTACACAGCGCTTACACTACGCTTGCTCGGAGTCTTATTCATTCCGTTGCGCGCTGACAGAGATTGCACGGAGCTACTACAGCGTTCTTGCAGTGTCCATGCCGCGTCAATCGGCGTTAGCAGGGCGCTCAAACAGCGATGTCTGGGTAATCGTTTTAAATTTTCATTTACATACCTGTCTTCATCGTGGCTGTACTAAAACGACTGCAAGCAAGATTACTTCTTGCATATATGCACAACCAGTGAATATTTGCCATTGAATATTTGTACATCATTACACATGTATCATACTGAATCAGATTAATATGATATAGCTACGTGTTCAGCTCCGACATACAACGATATATATATAACTTATGCAATGATAGGAAAGTTAACATACTGTAATTTTTGGTGCAGATTTCCGGACGAGTTGCCACTTCGAGTGTGACGTTTGGTGCAGAATCCTGGACGAGTTGCCAGTTTGAATGTGACAAGTAAAATGAATAATTTTTATTATGTTTATAAACTTTATACAAGATTTGCAGCCATGTTACGAACGTTCGGGACACGCTGTCCGTGCAGTGTGTGCTCCGTGGGTGCGCAGTGGCATCTTCTAGCACGCCGTGAGCACGCCACGGGCACGCCGTCAGAACGTAGTAGGTCGCCACCTACTAGAACGCAGTGAAAACGGGGTTGCACTCCACAGACGCTCCATGAGAACACCGCGATTGCCGATCGGACACCGGACATCTCCATGCGGAAAAATATCAAATTTACTCGCCACGATTTTCGTCATTTTTCCTGCGATCCCTTGGCGTTCTGGGAAATTCAACGACGCAGGGCCAACTCCGTGGGATCGCCGTCCAGTGTGACGGCACCTTAATCCACACCACTTCACGAGCACACTCGTTCATTAACTGTTACGACACACGTAGTCACATATCTAGAGTATTTGGAGCTTTAGTATTTTTAACCCTTTTATCCTATTTCAAGTATCTTATTTCTCTGGAGATTCGCCTGAAGGTTTTGATTAACCACACCGTGACCTTTGAGGCAACTTGATGCCTCCCAAGTGTCAAGATTAACCGTCTCTGGGATACACAGCTCCCGGATTTGGCGTTTGTGGGTTCCAAAACTGTGCATGCCAATTTATTGAACTACCCCGATCAAAACAGTATATTGCTCTGTATCGACGTCAATATATTTGAATATGGAAACAATACATACATGTGCATTGCTTTGCTTGTATATTTAAATCAGTGAATTTATGCGACGTGGTTTTGATTCATTTATAGTAAAACAATGCATTCCTTGAGTGGTGTTTTGAGTAGAATTGGTTACCGACAAGCAGACAATTCGTATTCCAAGAGCGTACATTGCGAAATTTACATGCTCGAGAATCAGATTCTGGTCATCAAGTCGTGATTCAAATATTTATTCTATGTGTCGTAAACTATATACACACACTGGCGCACAAGCCGCAGTACTTTTAAAAATCGTTTGGGTTGGGTCTGAAAATGACCTCGAATAAGTACTTTGCTACTGATGAAACAATATCTGGTTTTGTTGCTGAGAAAAGTTGAATATCAATGAACACGTTCTTAATTGTTTGGTAACTATGTTTCGTTGTCCGTCTACTTTGTGAAAATGACCACGAGGGGGGGGGGGGGGGGGGGGGGCAGGGATGGGAGTGGCACTTCTTATGTCAAGTGTGTGTAGTAATTGTAAAATACATGATATCTCAGACGATATTATTAGATCTACAAACATCAATCCATCCTCAA
Source organism: Terebella lapidaria (assembly GCA_949152475.1). Taxonomy (NCBI): domain Eukaryota; kingdom Metazoa; phylum Annelida; class Polychaeta; order Terebellida; family Terebellidae; genus Terebella; species Terebella lapidaria. The sequence continues at coordinate 81,077,304 of OX424555.1, forward strand.
CTGTCATTTTGTTGGGATTACAATTCTATGTGGAGTCGATCGATAGGGCTTATTCCAACAGATAATCCTCTAGTGTGCTATGTCAGGACGAGTACATGAATCAATTCCACGCAATATTCAAGTGGTAACAGCATTATTAGACCTTCCCGCTTGATAAATCAAAGCAGTCTGATACACTGAATGGAATGTCAAGAGTTTATATTTTCATAATTCCCTTTATTCGTGGAAAACTAATTTTGAGACGCCATTTTCTGGTATAAGATCATTTTACAGTGAACCTGTTTCCTGTATCACAGTTTATTGATATTTTCTGAACGAAGAAGCCAAAGTAGTACAAGTTACCTCATACATTATCAGTAGTATGTCATCGACCTAATGCAAATTCTACATTCGCATGTCCTGCATGTAGGAACATATATAGAATCGATGCATGTTCATTGTATTCAACACGGACTGACGAGATGTTTGTTTTACAATTCACACCCGTGTTGTTGAATGTAAAAATAGTTTTAACTGAGGAAGCATTTATAAGGGTCCAGAATCAAATTATTTTACGAGAAAACAACATTGTGCACGCCACACCTTCTTGTTTACACAACCGTGCAAGTCCGTAAATAACATCCCGTATATTGTAGTGGCCAGCGAATGTCATCAGTTAATGGTGGCAGATGATTTGAAGATAAATATTCTCACGCGATCATTTCACTACGTTACAGAGGAATACAAAAATTATTTGGTCGGAAAAAACCACAATAAGAGTAAACATCTATACTTTTCACATGCAGCACGCTGAATGAATACATCAGCGGCCTCTAATGTTGATGTTGTGTGGTGGTGGTCAATGTCGATTGTGTGATACGCATTCAATGCGTTGAAACTCCAGATATCATATGGATCACGACAAGTTTTTGGCGCCCCATTACCTATATGATGTTAACGTTTTGTTTATATCCTAAAGACACAATTTAAAATTCATATCTTCATCAAGTATTTATTATAGATATGGAATGGAAAACTATAGTGGAATATTACATAAACATGAAATATATCGTGGCATCACCGATGGCATTACTGGATCTGCAGATATGTGCAATCGATATGTGCAATACTCAGTACATCGAGAACACAATACATGTTTTCATTCCGTGTGTGCAACATGATCCCGTGCTGCTCGCATTGAAATCGACATGGCTTCATCTTTCCTCTATGAGCCATATGCGTCGTAAACCAATTGAACCTAAATTTTATCTAATTATTACCCGACAACCTTATAGTTAGTAGATAGCAACATTTCAACAGGTCACTAGAAAGGCTGGAAATAACATTATTCAAATGAGTACAATTTCCATCAGTAATACCACTTTAGTTCCCTGTCTGAGAGCTGTCAAATATGTCGGGTTGTTTTATCAATCTGGCCGCATATAATTCTACCAGCTTTCTACCAGATTTATCACTTTCCAAACATACTGTGGTCTTTTCGAGACGGTCAGGAATGGGGAAAATCAGTAATTATGTTAAGTGAGATGATAAGAAAAGTCATTGTTCAATACCTACTTCTATTTCCTGCATTTCCATTACACTTTTGACTAAACCCATTGCTCAACATGAGGTCTGGATGTCTGTACACATCATCAAACACCGAATAATCAATGGTGGAAAAAAAACACGGCATGTTGCGGACATTTAGCTGAGGAGTTTCATTATTGATATTGACACCGCGCAGGAAGAGTGGATTGACTGTAAAGTTGAATACTGGTTTGTCACAGGGGTCAAAAAGAAGAGCGCACAAATGCAATAATATAAAAATCGTGATATGATGTATGATGAAGTAAATAGTGAGATACCCACATTATTCAATGTTGACCCAAATAAGCATCATTATTCAATGTTGACCGAAATACCCATGATCATTCAATGATGCCTGAAGAGCGTACAAATGTGATGAAGCCATAGAAACATCTTAAAGCAGCTGCCTTCGAATATATGCAATATTTTTTTCAAAACTAAATTTCAGTTCAAATCATCTAATACGATATAACAAAACATAAGCACATTAATTTTGACGATTACAGCCCGTCCAAGTCGTTTTTCCATCCGTTTAAACACACATTTTATGCCAGCCAGTTTTGTATATAAACAAACGTGATGTATCCATCAAGCCCGAATGTAAACAAATGTCAAAATTGCGTTTAGAAGTCCACATCGAGCAAATTTTCCAGTTTGTATCTGCATATATAGTGTAGTTATGAGAAAATTATCGGTGATATACGATGGTGTTCGTGGAATAATTATCATTATTGTCAGTCCATTTTGTACTTTTATGCTTTGTTTACATCTGCGTGTGATGGATACAGTTCCTGTATTGACGCGTGAACCAGCTGCTCAAATGAGTAAAATCCCCCCCCCCCCCCCCCCAAAAAAAAAAAGACTCGTTGTAGCCATGACATTTGATGTCAGTACGTCTCATTCAGTTAATTTCACATGTTCATTATGAAAGATAGCTTTCAATAAAATATTGCCTGTTTTTGAAGGCAGCTGCTTTAATTGGAATTGAAGTAAATGAGCAGTGAACAGCATTATGTGGATACCTGCAAACGACAACACATGTTGTTCATTTCAACAACATGCCAGATGTCAACACAGCATACTTCACATCCCTATCGTGTAACATTTACAAACGATTTACTATTTTTTTGTGTATTGTGGAGAAGGTCCTGGTATTATTAATTAAACATATTTAATTGCCTAGAATGTTTAAAGCCTAACTAGAGTGAAAAAATAACTTATTTTAGTTTAGTGTCAATATCAAAGACGGAAGTCTGGGGATCATTTCTGTTTTTACAGAAATGAAATATCTTGAATAGTCACTATTTTACGGAGGTTTGTTTATGACATGTCCTATTGACCTTTCGATGTCATATGCAAATATGCAAATGAGCAATGATGACGTCATATGAGTCACTGAAAGATAATGAGCTCATTGAAACCAGTACTGCACAATATTAAAGAGCATGAAAATAGTTTTTGTTCCACATAATGACTCCATACAGAAAATATTCAAATTTTGAATAAATTTTGTTGGTGTCATGGCAACCAGAGCCGGAATATGGCCCATAGCAACCACGTTGCTATGGAGATTTTGTTGCTAACCACTGATTATTCCACATTATTAGGACCTCAACTTTTGTTACATTATGATCCTTTGTGAAAATGTTAAAAGAAAGTAACACTTTCACATGTCGTAACAGGTCAATTGTCCATAGCAACCCACCCAACAACTGGTTGCTAAGGGGCGCTAGCTCTGATTGTGTAGCCTTGACAACATGCTGGCATAACAAAAGACTGACTATGCATTACCACAAAACATATCAGTCTCTATAGGAACCTTTATATACATTATAACCCTTGCATAAATGAGGTTTGGATAGCTAATTATAGTACCTGACTCATATGACGTCATGAGTATCTAATTATAATAATTAATGAGGTCCTACAAATTGCTGATAGATTTGAAAAAAGTAATTCACGAAAATAGAAATATCTCGGCTTGTGATTGAGATTTTCAAGTTCTGTAAAAACCAAAATGATCAGGGAAACCATCTCCACGGTATAAGAACATAAAAATTATACACTCTAGTTAGACTTTAATTTTGACTATTATAAACGGTAAATTTCCATGGTCGATTTCGTGTGTGATATAATTTGATGTTTTGCTGATTTGAAACAATGAGAGGACTCATTGAACGACACAAGCCTGAAAAAATCCAGTCTCAACGCTGTGATCAATGATCGAAATGATCGTCGTACATGTGTTTTAGTAAACAATATTTGAAATATTCAATCGAATGACTGCTGAATAATGCTGACAGAAGGGGCTAAATTTGTGAGCACAAGTGACATAATTTGTACAGCAACAACACCTTCACATAATGTGCAAAATTCCTGACAAGACACGCATTTGGTGACGTTGCAATCCCGTCCTGTGTGAGATCATGTTGATCATGTCAGATCACGTAATTACTGTCAGAGGTAATGTTGTGTAATGTAGAACACCCAGGTATTTACATCACTGTCAGCTTCCACGAATAATGTCACTGGCTAGGTCATGTGGCGTTAACGGTCAGTGCCAACAATAATGATTGCAACTGCTCCACAACAGATAGACAGGCTTATGTTCTACACAAATCCAATCTGCTGGTAATACATGTTTGTACCGGTATGTCCCTACATTCTGGTGCATAATTAACGCTATACTGAATCGTGATATGTTATCGTGTGCTGTATACCAAGTATGCTGACAATATGTAAAGCAAAGACATTTTGGCGTGCAGCTAAGCAAGATGGATTGTTATACTGCATGGATTCGCCAGCATCAATGGTGATTGTAGGAATCAGCGAAAACACATCACCTGTAGATTATCAACTTACTTCCTTATTCACATTACAATTGAGAAAAAACAACCCCAGTAACTCGCTCAATAGATATTTCCGTTAAATATATCCGTCTGTCTTCGTGGTCTATCAAGTTATTCTCTGAATGTATACAAATCTATTTCTCAGTTTCTTAGCGGATGACCTAAAATTTTGATAACAAAAAAAAGCTCAAGAGTTTAGCAAAGTTTCCGGAGAAATGTATAGTACAGTGTATTGAGTCTATACTGTTGATGTTTTCACCAAATTTGCCTTTCGACCTTTAAAGGTCACTCAATGTCAAATTCAAGGTCACCACTGAAATCTCTATGTCTAAATTCCTGTTTGAATGTGTCAATATAAAATATATCCCGAAGTATGCTAGGATTTTACTCCGCACAGCTCCCATTATGAAGAGAAAAATAGATAACATTTTGTTCAGTCCATAGGGCTTTCCAATGGCATAAAGTAATTTTTGGGCTGGAATTGACTCAAAACAGAAAGTGATTTAAATTCAGATAAATTTTCCTCCCGATCTTTTGGAAAATCAAAATGTCTGCCACAGGCAGGCCAGTTTTCGAGGAATAACCAAATTGATACACATCACAAGTGCACACACGGTTAGTCTTATTCATCAATTATAAAAACAGTTAATAAATATATTTTGAGAAAATGGCTAGTAAGTGAAAAAAAATCATCGGTTTTCAACAAAAGAAGCTGTTATGATCTTTCAAGGTCATTGAAAGTCAAGTTCGAAGTCACCACTGAAACCACGATATATCACTTCCCATTTTTAGGCTATATCTTGAAGTGTTCTGGGGATTACTCCATACAACTCTATGAAGCACCAAGTGAATGAAATTTTATGTCCAAAAATCTTTCACTGTTGGAAAAAATACATTTGTTTGCAAAACGAATAGTGACTTGGGTTTGGGACAATTGTTCTCGCCGACATAGAGACCGACGATTCAAGGGCAAGAAAACTTATACATATCACAAAGGTGCATAAGTGGAAATCGTTGAACATTTTTTTAGAAAACGGCCGTCAAACTCCAAATTTGGCATGGTTTCGCCGAAAACGGAAAAAAAGAAAAAAAAAGAAAAATCACCGCCCTCTTATTTTTAATAGAAATCCGACTGTGAACTTTAAAAAATGTGGATGATGCCAGTAGGATTCACTCAAGCGCTAAATGCGTTTGGGCCTATCCAGATGGTTATCTCAAAACTATCCTTCATATTGTATAACTTGAAATTCCCCATAATTATGACAGCTGCCGTGTTTAATACTCACCAATTCACTCAAGCGCTAAATGCGTTCGGGCCCATCCGGGTTTTTATCTCATAACTATTCTTTATATTGTTTAACTTGATATTCCCCAAAATTATGACAGCTACCGTGTTTAATACTCAGCATAACTTTGAATCTCTTGGGTCCATTCAGTACTGAACTGTGACAAACAATGATCCATCAGGAAATTTCCCTAATTGGTAGGCCATCATGGTGTTCTCTCCTTGCGGATTAAATTGTTCAATATGCATCCCAGGGCATGGTATTCCATGCACCAATCTTAGACGCATGTTTTAATGGAAATAAAATTATCTAGTCTCGTCAAGGTTGTAGGTGATGGGTCTATCTATTATGCCAACCGTTTTCATTACGCTTCACACAGTGTTCTGCACATAGTGTAATACCGTCTACGGTGGGTATATGTTATGGAGTCAGTTGTTCGATTAAGTATTGTGTTGACTAGTGAACCTGATGTCTGAATGAATGCATCATCACCAAAGCATCAATCCTCAACCCGGAATGTGCAAGTGATTCACTTGTGTTCAGCTGTACAAAGGTCAATTCAACACATACACAGGTGAAATCCATCAATGTTTTCAATCACGACATGTATGTAAGTATATTTGTCATAGACAATCGATATTCAACGGTCTGACCAATTATTAATACCATTTTCCCCCGAGTTTTGAACATTGAGTTTTTATCAACCTAATTGTGTCCTTTTTGTGAAAGCGCTAAACCTCCTGCGTGTCAAGATTAACTGTCTCTGAGCTTGAAAGGTATCTCCTATGTCCCATATCTGCACATTTTAATTTCTTCAAAAACCAGCGGCGTTGCAGCAGATTGTCTTTAATATCCGACACCGATCGCAAAGGAAATCAAAACATTACAGGAATAACATAAATGTTTGGAATCCCAATCTTAACCTAATTCGGAATAATTTCTCCATTTATTCGTCAATCTTTCGAACTTCAAGGGAAATATATTTTCACCGCAGTCTATGGGTCGATACAAGGTGGATCATATACTAATTTTAAAATGTGAATACTTGCTTTGCTTTACATAATGAGCAAGCCACATCTCCGAATACTATATTCCTATTAAATCGAGGAACACAAGATTCACTCGGATACTTTTAAAGCTTGGGTATTGGTTCTATATTTATTACAAATATTTTTTTCTGACATATCACACATACACACACAACATAAATATAATATTTTTGACGAACACCAGAGTGCCTACGCACTAAATATAGAACCAACACTCAAGCACAAAGCATTCTGAGCAAACAAAAACCGAGTATCCAATCTAAGCAAGTCTAGTGTCAGGCAAAACCCAGAACTTTACATGAAACTTCATGAACACCCCTATATGGACATAAGGGGGTGAAATCAGGTTTGGAATATTATGAATTGTTTCCACTGAGTCTTTGTCACTGCTGGCGGACGTTAAATCTGCCCCCGAGGACACCATCAACTCAGTAGCCTGCTGGCTTGTGATTAGGTACTTATGTACTTGTCATTTATCTATTCCATGGGGTTTGTTTCGGACTTCTGAATTATTTTCATAGGTTGTTGGGCAGTTGTATACTAATTCCATCAGGTGTACAGTAGAAACAACTACATTTACCACACTGTCTGCCCCTGATGACACCAGTGTGTCGTTGGATAAACTATTTGGTTGGGCTTTGTTTCTATTACAAAATGTATATTACGTTTGTTATTGACATCATCAAGAGCGGACTATTGGTGGTAATAGATTGATACTTACATTGTATATGTTGTAAGAACATTTCTCAAACATAGAGAAGTAAAAATTATCACGTATATTGTTTTATTTACACCTGACGTTTAATGACAATTTACCCTATAAACAATCTTGCTATATCCGATATAAGGATTTACCACATAAAAAGATATTATCTCATAATATAATAGTATAGTTTTCTTGCCCTAGTGGAGTAGATTTGTATCGCTATCGTTGTTCGAATGGATGTGTCAGGAAGGTTCCCATTATCTCGCTGTTGTCTCAGGATTTATATATCACTCGGGAATTAGGCGATCGACATAACCATCTAAATCTGGTAACATCAAATAACAGTGATATTCTTCCGCCATGTTCTTGGAAGGAGCCATCGAACATATCGTACACTCCATAAATAAATAGCAAGTATGTTATCTGGTGTCAAAATACATCAAAGATATGAAACACATGAGCTTGTGTTGTTTCACGTTTTGCTTCATCATAATACATATACATCGCATTGTGGTACACAGTACATACTATAGTACATTCTCCAACGCTGCTTACAGCACAATTGTGTCTTGGTCGAACCCAGGTGTCTAAATCATCTGTCAATACTGTGTTTTCTTGATGATATCCTTGACATGATGCCGAGTAGTACGACAATGACCTTGTTACGTGCTTACTCAAATGCTCTGGGTCCGAGGACATGGACCTCGGTCATTCGTACGGTTTGTACTAGATCTCGTCAGGACAGTGAGCACAATCTTTACTGAGGATAACGTCGGGAGAAAGCATTTGATATTTTAGGCCTGAGTTCCCTGCTGCTTTCAACAGACAGAGAGATAAACATCGTGGGCATTCGAGAGCTCACGTGTTTTGGAGAATCCACTTTTCAGGCATCTGTGTGACATGGTGTTGGTCACTTCCATAGCAGCCATGAGGCAATTACTCTATGAGATATATAAGTAGTGCGTGAAATGTCACCCAAGGAATGGAAATACTACCACATAGGACACGTCCGTCCTGGGAGCAATAAATTGTTATCACCATGGTACCCTGTCGTATCACATATTTCACAGACTCCCAAAAGAGTAGAGCGAAAAAGCTTTTTATAGATAAACTATGTCTACTACATGATCTAAATCAAACACAATGTTTACATCACTATTGACATGTGTTTGATACTGTTCGAACAAAAACGTGATATTCAACAAGAATACATAACAATGCACTAATTATAGGATACTACATTTGACAGTTTTGTCACTTGCAACCTCTATGATGGCATACACTTCAGGTCATAGTGTGCAGATGCATTAATTTACAGGTGTTCTGGGTTTTTCTGTATAAAAGGCCATATACGATGTTGTGACAAAAAAAAAACACGTGGCACATGGTGGAAATTTATTTTCATAATAATTGGTTTGAATTTATCATTTTACTTTTCGTGGACAACTGCCGCAATTTACACATAACATATTCAATCGAGGTTGTGAAAATATGTTGCATGACATCATTTTTAGAATTGTCGCACAAATATTGTCTTCAGTTTTCAACGTCATACTTCCATGTTATCAAACGTATTCTAAATAAAGTAACTTCACATATAACGAATGCAATATAACTCAGGTGACTTGAAATATAAACTGATTAACGACACCATTTCCAATGGGTTAAATGGAATTAGATTATCTTGAGACTCTATCTTTGACAGGTTCGTGTGTCGTTGTATGCTAATTCCATCAACTTTACAGAAGAAACCTATATTTAACACATTTTGAGTGCCATTTTTTATTCAAGAAAAATGTTTCATTCTAGGTTTGTTACTGGCATCGTTAAATGCTCGTTATATTAGTGATAATAGGTTGATACTCACATATATATATATTATTAGGCCGATGATACTGCTGGTGGACGTACTTGCATACATCTATTTGTGATCAGTTGGTACAGTCAGTTAAGGTGCTCGTCTCGTGACTCGCAGGTTGTTGGTTCAAGCCGCGGCGCTGGCGCTGCTGTGTTGGCTGTCTAGCACCCTTAGGCAAGGTGTGTACCACAGTGTGTCTCGGTTCACTCAGTCGTATAATTGAGTACCCAGTGTTGGCAATTATACGTGTGTCCTAGACACCTTGCACCAATATGGCAGCAATAAGTCTCTGACAAATAGGTGATCTATGGATCACAGTCAGAAAGTGGTTCCTGGTCATATATCGGGGGTAATAATTTTGAAGCGCTCTGAGCAGGTTTCTGAAAAAGGGCTATATAAAAATTTCACATCATTATTATCATTAATTGAGGATATATTTCGTTTGGATATGACAGGGGCGTCGGAAGCCTTTGAATAGTGAGGGGGCCCAATATTTTGGAATTTGGTGTTCTCTCAAAGCATTTCTGGCGTATACCTTGGGCCTAGTTCAATGTTATGTTTGTGGGCTATCAAGGGATTTAATTTTTCTTTAATTGGAAAATTATTATCTAAAATAGGCCCAAAGAAATTCAAACCCCTCCATCTTTTATAATCTTTATGAAAAGTTACTGAGCAGAACAGATGTGCGAGATCTAAAATAGGTAGATTTTATGTGTGCTCTATGTCTGTATTATGACTCAATTCAAGTTCATCTTCTCTTCAAGGGCAGCATCAGACCCCGCGACATGGTGTCTGAGCTCCCTGTTGGAGGGGGTCTGAAATCAATATGTACACAAATCGCAACCGATCAGAGGGAGGGAGGAAGCCAGTGTACGACGTGGGGTCTGGGGCCCGCTTAAGGGCCCCAGAAGCCAGAGCTTTTTGGTGTTCTGAGGTTGATTCTGAACTTCTCCTGGCTCTTAACTGACCTGGTTTCCATTCCCGCGATTTCAGAAAAAACGTTTTAGAAAATTTCTTTTGACTTCATTTTCGATCATTCAGTGATTAAGCCCATATCGATCCTGTTTATCTTTTTTGGAGATTTCAGACAGGGTTCACGATAAAATAATAAGAATACATCTTTTACATGTTTCAACGAGAGTTACACATTTTTCCCAGACGGAGGTGTGGGGTATGTAGCGCCCCTGAGCCCCTTTGCTGTTGCCCCTGCCTCACCGGTCCAGTGGTCCACTCGCAGATCTAGTTATTTTTCAGTTGTATATATATCGTTGGTTTCCCAAAGCTGGCTCAACTAGCAAGTTGCTGGTTGATGCAAGTTGTTAGTTGAGTCAGCTTTGGAAAACCTCGAGTGACTTTATCGTTACTCTTATATTCTGTTTCACCTGCATAAAAACAGTTTTTATTTGATGTTTGTGTTATGTATTGCTTCAAAATAAACATTCACTTAATATACACCGACTGTGCCTTCCGACTCAAAATCAACGCAATAGGCTAATTCTGAAAGGGCATCAAAATGATAAAAGCCCTGAATTTGATGGAATTTGTTTGATCTCGTTTGCGGCATGACACCCAATTAAGACACACAAAAAATTTCAAATTGATCCGATTATTGAAAACAAAACTATGGCCAATAAGCGTGTTTCACTGACAGATGAACTTAACACTATTCCCTAGGGATTCTGAGACATACGGCTGTATGATTTTGCATTTAATTAAAAATATCTGTTGAAAATGGAAACTATAGAGAGCCGAAGTCATAGCGTAGAGTATTTGAATAACAAAAGATTTAATCCGCCTACGGGTTCTAAGCAACTCAAATTCAATGGTAGGCCTACTGCTCACTTGAAACAAAGGCTCTACAGTTATTTAGAAAAAATGTCACACTTCGGCACTATATATATAATGTCCTAGAGGCTTATTGGCTGATTTGTAATTTAATGCCGAAAAATTATGCAAAAATTTGGGGGAGCCCAATCATACTCGAGCACCCCCCCCCCCCCACTTTAAAAAAAGTGAGGGGGCTCGGGCCCCAGAGCCCCCCCCCCCCCCCGGCTCCGACGCCAGTGGTTCGGCAGTGTACAATAAAGTACCTATATTTTACATACATTGTCCGCTCCTTGCTCTTGTCATCATCAGAATCTTGTAGTATTGATGGTAATGAGATTGCTACTTACTTTCATATAACCACAAATGTCAAGAATCCGAGGTGCAATGGAGTTTTTAAAGCAGCTGCCTTCGAAACCAGTCATAATTTTTTGAAAACTATATTTCATACTAAACATGCTATACTAACTGAATGAAACATACATCAAATGTAATGAAAAAAACCAGTTCTCGGGAAATTTTGCTCATTTGAACAGGCGGTTCTCGCGTAAATACAGGAACTGTATCCTTCACACGCAGATGTAAACAAAGCATAGAAGTGCGAGATAGACTGACAATTCCACGCACATCATGGTATATCACTGATTATTTTCTCACATCTACAATATATATGCACAAACGAACTGTTAAATATACAATATGTGGACTTTTAAGCGCGATTTGAGCATTTGTTTACATTCGGGTTTGATGGATACACTTCGTTTGTTTATTTACAAAACCGGTACAGAATGGGCACTAAAACGGATGAAAAGACAACTCGGACGGTCTGTAATCTACTAATCTTCAAAATCATTGAGCACACCTTTTGTTATATTGCATTACATCTGTTTAACAAAAAATTGGTTTTGAAAAAAATATTGCATACATTCGAAGGCAGCAGCTTTAACCCAAAGCTCGATGTTTTTCATGCGCTATCATGTATCAAGTACCTCATCTCCTGGTTTATTCCTTTGCATGTTTTGATTAATCATACCGCGACCTTTGGGACAACTCAGTTGATGCGTCCCAACTGTCAATCTTAGACGTATCTGAGAAATACAGTTAGTTGTTTGGCTCTCGGTGAATCCCGGAGCTGCACAGACCAACTTATTCATCCGCCAGGAACAATCCAGGTAGTTGTTTTTTTCCTGATATCGATCTGGTAGAGAATCTAAACATTATGGGCATTATCTGATATATCTGTCTATATCAAAAGGATCATACACTGACACCAATGCAAAGTTTAGAGGGTAACACTGAGGTTTGTTTAGATGCTTGTGAGATTCCTTTCTTTTTGAAAGTTGGTTGTGCTTGGATATTGGTTCCATGTTTATTGCTCACTTCAAGATGTGTATAGGGCTAGTAAATTAATAAGAAAAAAATTAAATTGTTTGGGTCAGAATCCGTGAAGAAATGTACAAATTAGAAAGTATTCAAGTAAACTGAATATTCAAAATATACTACCAATATGAGGAAGGCAATCAGGCATCAAATCTTACGTGAGTGTGATGAAATATACCACCTTTCCGTAGGGGAACGTAAGACGTCCGTTGGGGAACATATAAACACAAGACTTTCTATAGTGTTTCTATCTTCCCGTTCAAAGTCGCTTGCTAGTACGTAGGTGTTGAGATTTACAAGACAATTCTATTCCGATCAATAGAGCTTATACCCATACACACACCATCATTGTATCATGCTGACGAGTCGAGTACACAAACCAATTTAACGTAACACTTTCTTTGTCACTCTGTGCTAAATCAAGGTGAAGGAAAGCTGATTCGTAGAGAAGATTTAGGTTCAAGAGATTAGATCCTTTTCAACCCGACTGATTAGGTAAAGTACGTTGATAAGAACGTCGAGCAATCATATGTGAATTACTATTTCTGAGAGAAAGTTTGCAATCAATATTACTCTTATATGAGAACGTCTAGACAGGCTCCAAATGCAATAAATTAAATACATTCATCAAGAAAGTCCTAAAGTCCTATACAACAACCTATTGTATTCATGTTTTAATTGAATGCGTGTGGTCAGCTGATTTTTATACACAAAACAACTACCCATGAGGTTTGTTCAGGCGAATGATCCCTAGGAGATTATCTTCCCCAATCATTCCCAATGAATAGTTCCCTATCTAGCGTTGTATGTTATATTCCTGTTGTGAACACCATCAATCGTTTGTGAAATTGCAACGCACCTCTAGGATTTTACTTGGAGGCAAATATTTTCTCAATGTGAAATTTCACTTATCACATTTAATAATATCATACACGACAGTATTTGTAAATTTCAATATTCGTTGAATAAAATGATCGACAATGAACCTACTTAGTGACTGAAAAGAATTAATAGCTGAGGATAACAACAGACATGATTCTGTGTTTTTATTACCTGCAAGGCTTGATACTATATCAGGCACTGGAAAAACATTCATGTTAAACAAGATTCACAGCAGGATATGAGGCAAGGCATGTTAGTCAGTAAAACAACATACGTAACCGAAGAGGTGTACCTTCCCAAACATCATTGTTGTCTGGATGTCTTGATGTTTTGAGACTATGCCAGCATAGTTATTTCGACCACTTAAAGTGTACAGGCTGTGTTTCTATCCTGAAAGGTATTGTAGGTTCCAGGCTACCTTCGTCATAATTTGTCTTTGCTATTATCATGATTATTAATTTGTTTTTATCATAATAAAGTTAGCACCCACTTGAAGGTTATCAGATATCCATTTCCTTATGCACATGTGAATATTCCATCATATATCTATATTCGTTCCTTCACTTTTCAAATTACATGATATTATTATGATCATATAAAATTGACACCAAATTCTGTTTGGGAAATGAACGCGGTTTCATGCTGATGTATTCAAAATAATGTATTCCAAGTGGCCTCTGGGTTTATATAAACACTCCAGAAAGATGTACCAGTATGGTACGAGTATGAACGAGTAGCGTGTTGCAAATATCAGGGCTATTTCATTGCATCCGTAGAACGAAGGGGCGAGTACATACAACACCATCATGTCGAAGAGAAGATGACTGAACCGACTAAAAGGAAAAGTAGATGTATTGTAATGACTATTTCTTAAGCTAAATCAAGCTAATTACAAAATCACTATACTTTTTTCGGTTCAGTAATCTGAAAGAACATTAATGAGTGGCAATTAGAATTATATTGCATATACATGAAAATACTAGCTCGAGGTAACCATAGTTGATATGTTTGTCTTTATAAGCTGTGATATCTGGATGAAACACTGAAAACATAGCCAAACAACGTTTGGAAACAATTATTCCAGCGATTTGTTGATTAAGTTTGAAGTCACAAAGGACTGCCGACTGACGTGTGACCTCGCCACAGCTCCACCTGATTTTGTTTGTGGATCCTCAAGTGTATACCACTCGTGACTTGAGCGCTGTATAGCCTCTGTAATATTGGCAGAAATGTCACTTAGACGTAGCATGCCATGGTCGTTTCAATCTTTTTTCTGAAGTAGCAATATCCCAGTGCTGTCTGCATGTCATGCGTAATTTCGATATCAGTATAACTGCCTTTGAGTCATTTGTTGTGCTGCACTACTAAATGAAACAGAGTGGAGCTCTCATGAAGTATATGGTGAATTTTCCTCACTTTGCCTCTTGGCGTTCTTTTACATGTTTCATGTGATACACGTCAAAAAATATGTGAAATATATCAAAATCATAGGGGTAACGGGGTTTATATGATATTTCATTAGGGATAGCATGTGTTATAAGCCTCGTACAACAATATTTTCTCAGCAGATATACTGAACATATTATACTATCTCAGCATTCTGCTATTTCATTTATTCACCAGTGATATCACCCTTCCTACAAGTGGATAATACTGCTTGCCTATGACTTGAGTAGTTTTATTAAGCATGAAATTACGAAATATTGCGGCTGTATCAAAATATCAATGTCATGTGGATATGATTAGTTTTGGAAAGGGTAGTTTCTATGGGGAGTCATTATCCATCAAACAATAACGGAGCTGTAGCTTGAGGCATATAAAACCACTTCTGTTGTTTGCACTAAATCAACATATCGGAAAACAAGGGATCATTTATGTTCCACCATTGGAAACAGACGTTAATTGCTCTCACTGAAGTACCCATCCGGGTTAATCTAGTGAATACTTCTTCATGCGCAATTTAAGTTGTCCCCGCAAGAGCAGCGACCAAATGGGCATCAGCAAACAAGTCTTGTGGGTCTTTGGAATTGCCTCGTTCATATACTTATACCTGATGACATTATCCGCACATGATGGATTGGTAAATTTCTATCTTGGATACACATCGCATCCAGAAAAATAAAATATTTTTCGGAAAATGCTATATTCATACCTTTATAGGTGTAAAGAAACAAATGTGTCAGTATAGTCGAGGTAAGAAACACGTGCGCACTATTGTCATAAACTTCCATGCTAAGCACAACATGTGTGATCATCTTTCGAGATCTAAGCTTTAAGGCTACATTTCACATCACCCGATCACACATTCAAGTTTAATGCATTCCATATGTAATCCACACCTCTTGCCGAGCACACCTGTTCACATATATGGATACTAGTCACATATATGGAGCAAATTTGTGCAGTATTAATATTTTTCTCCCATTGATCCTATATGTATTTCAAGCACCTAGTTCCCAATTAGATTCGCGTCGATGTTTTGATTAACCACACCGTGACCTTTGAGACAACTTGATGCGTCGCAAGTGTCAAGATTCTCTGCGACACACATCTCCGGATTTGGCGTACGTGGGTCCCGAAGCTGTACTTACCAACTCAGTCAACGATCAAGACATTTAGTTGTTCTCAATCGACGGCAATATCTTGGAAAATGGAAACGATACATGTATTGCATGACTATTCAAATCAGTATATTCAAGCAACTATTTTGAATTATTGATAGTAAAGCAATGTGTCTCTTTACGTGTTTTGAAGTATATTGTGCTCATCGAATCAACATTCAGATTATTTATATGTATATGACCAAAATTAGCCTACATGGTAGAATACTTCAATTGTAAAATGCTATGACACATCTGCTATGATGTTATTAGGTCTGCAGATATCAATCCATCATCAACTGTCGATCGATAGGGCTTATTCCAACAGATAATCCTCTAATTGTGCTATTTCGGGACGAGTACATGAATCAATTCCACGTAACATTCAAGTCAACACCATTATTAGACCTCGCCATATGATAAATCAAAGCAGACTGATACATTGAATGGAACTTTAATTGTTTACATGTTTTATAATCCGCTTTATTTCGGGAAAACTGGTTTTAAGGCGTCATTTTTTACGATACGATTTCTCTGGCTCGAACCCAGGTGGCTAAACCATCTGTAATACTGTATTTTCTTGATGATATCCTTGACATGATGCCGAGTAGTACGACAGTGACCTTGTTACGTGCACACTCTAGGTCCGAGAACATGGAACCTGGTCAATCGTACGGTTTGTACTAGATCGCGTCTGGACATATGAGATATTGAAAGAACCCACTTGACCAGAAAACCGACCAATGTGCACAATCTTCACTCATGATAACGTCGGGAAAGAGCATTGGCTATTTTAGGCCTGAGTTCCTAGCTGCTTTCAAGGCAGAGAGGTAATCATCGTGGGCATCCACTTTTCAGGCATCTGTATGACATGGTATTGGTCACTACCATAGCAGCCACGAGGCAAATTACTAAATGTATACGAGGTAGATAAGTAGTGCGTGAAATGTCAACCAAGGAATGGAAATACTAACACATACGACACGTCCGTCCTGGGAGCAATGAATTGTTATCACCATGGCACCCGTCACGTGGCATCCTATCACATATTTCACATTTTCACAGAGTCCCGAAAGAGAACAGCGAAAAAGCCTTATATACAGACACTATGTTTACTACAAGATCTAAATTAAACACAATTTTTACACCGATATTGAAATGTGCTTGATATTGTTCAAACAAAAACGTGATATTCAGCAAGAATGCTTAACAGTATGCCAATTATAGGATACCACATTTGACTGTTTTGTCATTTGCAACCTCTATAATGGCATACATTTTATGTCATAGTGTGCAGGTGCATTAATTTACAGGTGTTCTGGGTTTTTATATAAAGTACCATGAACTGGAATATATGAGCTGTATTTGCCAGAAACGGGTGTTGATACCAGCCATTGTGTAAACCAGACGTTTTCTCAGACTCTTTTATGATTTTTCCACGTACGATGGAAAACAATTATTATCATTCGATCAAAATTTCATTAAAGAGGATTTCGATCCATGTGGGATGTGCGATGCATACCACTTTCATGATTTCGGCCACTTCACCACCAATACTCAACACCCATACCGAAAGCCAGAAAATCAAACACCAACAAGAAGTAATATCATTTACCCTATACGAAGTTGTGACACAAAGAATATGCCACGTGGCACATGGTGAAAATGTATTTTCATAATAATTGGTTTGAATCATTTTACGTTTTTGGAAAACTGCCGCAATTAATACATCACATATTCAGTTGAGGTTGTGAAAATATGTCGCATGACATCATTTTTCGATTTGTCGCACATATATTGTCATCAGTTTCGACGTCATACTTTTATCAAACGTAGTCTAAATTAAGTAACTCCACACATAATAAAAGCAATATAACTCAGGTGACTTAAGGTATAAACTGAGTAACGACCCCATTTCCAATGGGTTAAATGGAATTAGATCATCAACTTTACAGAAGAAACCTATATTTAACACACTTTGAGTGCCATTTTTTATTCAAAAAATGTTTCATTTTAGGTTTGTTACTGGCATTATATTAGTGGTAATAGGTTGATACTCACATTTATACCATTGGGCCGATGGCACTGCTGTTGGACGTATTCGCCCACATCTATTTCTTGGCGATATGTTTCGTTTGGATAAATATTGGTCAGCAGTTGTATGCTAATCCCATCAAGTGTACAATGAAACACCTATATTTTATATACATTGTTCGCCCCCAATGAATATGTTGGGGTGTACGTTTTTGGTAGGGCATTGTATTTATTCCCAAAACGTGTTTTAGGTTTGCTGTTATCATCATCAAAATCTGGTTGTATTGATGGTAAGGAGATTTCTACTTATTTTCATATAACCACAAACGTCAAGGATCCGAGGTGCAATGGAGTGTTTAACCTAAAGCTCGATGACGGCCGTTTGTTTTTCATCCTCTATCATCACCCTGTGGGAACACTGAAAGGGGTACACTAATCATGCTAATGCAATGTATGTACGGGTCCCGTATGTGTACGGATTTCAGATGCACAACACTTTGGGAAAGTAGGTGATTTTGTTGCCAAACGTGCTCATTCTTCCGTCAAATGTGATATCTGTTATCCAATAGGTATCCCATTAGATGACCTGGTTGTACTGGTATCTAATGCAAAACATTAAACGCCGATTTAGACAGATATATGGCTGTAAAGGTGTACCTAATCACGAAATTCACCCATTATCGCCCATCACTTGATGAGCTCACACCACCATGGTCAATGTCCGTGTGAAAAAAACAAGACTTTGACTGAATACCAAAATGTTTACGCTTGCTGGGCACTCCTGCATCTAAAGAATACAAATGTCCACCAGTATAATAACTTTTAGAACTATAAACAAGTAAAATGGAACCTGTACCACTTTCAGTCAAAGTGTACACCTTTCAGTAATTAGTGATTCGACCATTTAAACTTTTTTGGCGTTGAAGGTAGAACCTTTACAGCCATATATCTGTCTAAATCGGCGTTCAATGTTTTGCATTAGATACCAGTACAACCAGGTCATCCAATGGGATACCTATTGGATAACAGATATCACATTTGACGGAAGAATGAGCACGTTTGGCAACAAAATCACCTACTTTCCCGAGGTGTTGTGCATCTGAAAGCCGTACACATACGGGACCCGTACATACATTGCATTAGTGTACCCCTTTCAGTGTTCCCACAGGGTGATCATGTTTCAAGTACCTTGTCTCCTGGGTTATTCGTTCGCATGTTTTGATTAACCATACAGCGACCTTTGAGACAACTCAGCGCGTCCCAACAGACGTATCTGAGAAATACAGTTAGAAGTTTGGCTTTCGGTGAATCCCGGAGCTGCAAAGACCAATTTATTCATCCGCCAGGAACAATGCAGGAGTTGGGGTTTTTTTCCTGATATCGAAGTGGTAGAGATTCAAACATTATGGGTATTATCTGGTATATATGGCTATATCAAAGAGATCATACACTAACAACAGTTCAAAATTTAGAGGGTGACACTAGACAGGCTCCAAACGTAAAAAATGAAATACATTCATCAAGGAAAAGTACTATACAACAACCCACTGTATTCATGTTTTAATTGAATGCGTGTGGTCGGATGATTTTCATGCACAACACAGAACTACCCATGAGGTTTGTTCTGGAATTGTTCAATCTAGCGTCCTAATGTTGTATTCCTGTTGTGCACACCATGAATCATTTGTGAAATTGCAACGCACCTCTACTATACGATTCTACTTGTCGGCAAATATTTTCTCAATGTGAAATGTCACTTATCACATTTAATAATATCATACACGACAGTATTTCAAAATATGAATGGTCGTGGAATGATCAACGATGAACTTACTTAGTGACTCAAAAGAATTAATAGCTGAGGATAACAACGGACATGGTTCTGTGTTTTTATTGCCTGCAAGGTGTGGTACTCTGTCAGGCACTGGGAAAACATTCATGCTAAACAAGATTCACAGCAGGATATGAGGCATGTTGGTCAGTAAAACAACATACGTAACCGAAGAGGTGTATCTTCCTAAACATCCTTGTTGTCTGGATTTGTTGATGTGTTGAGAATGTATGCCAGCATAGAGTTATCTCAACCCTTCAACGTGCGAAGGCTGTGAAAGGGTCGTAAAGGCATAATTTGTCTTTGTTGTTACTAATTTGTCTTTTTTTATTATTATAAAGTTAGCATCACTCAAGGTTATCAGATATCAATTTCCCTATGTACATGTGATTATTCCATCATTTATCTATATACTCTCCTTCACTTTTCAAAATAAATGATATTATTATAATCATATTAAATTGACACCAAATTCTGTTTGGGAAGTAAGCGCGTTTTCATGCTGATGTTTTCATAGTAATGTATTCCAAGTGCCCTCCAGGTTGATATAAACACACCAGAAAGATGTACCAGTATGGTGAACGAGTGGCGTGTTGCAAATATCAGGGTTATTTCAGTGCATCCGTAGAACGGACGGGCGAGTACATACAACACCATCATGTCGTATGGAAGATGACTGACCATCCCAAAAGAAAAAGTGGGTGTATTGTAATTAACACTCTAGTGCTAAAATAAGCTCATCACAAAATCACTATGTTTTTTTCGTCCAAGAAATTGAAAGAATATCAATGAATGGCAATGAGAATGATATTGCATATTCATGAATGTACTAGCTTGAGGTAACCATAGTTAGTTGATGTGTTTGTGTTTACAAGCGAAACACTGACAACATAGACGAACAACTTTGGACACAATTATTCCAGCGATTTGCTGATTAAGTTTGAAGTCACAAAGGACTGCCGTTTGACGTGTGACCTCGCCACAGCTCCACCTGATTTTGTTTGTGAATCCTTAAGTGTATATCACTCGTGACATGGGCGCTGTATAGCCTCTGTAATATTGGCAGAAATGTCACTTAGACGTAGCATGCCATGGTCGTTTCAATCTTTTTTCTGAAGTAGCAATATCCCAGTGCTGTCTGCATGTCATGCGTAATTTCGATATCAGTATAACCGCCTTTGAGTCATTTATTGTGCAGCACCACTAAATGAAACAGAGTGGGGCTCTAATGAAGTATATGGTGAATTTTCCTGACTTCGCCTCTTGGCGTTCTTTTACATGTTTCATGTGATACCACAAGGTTCGTTCAGAAACTTGGTCCCATTCTACTCGTGATTCTGTGAAATATGTCAAAAGCAACGGGGTTTATATGATATTTCATTAGGGATAGCATGTGTTAAATGCCTCGTACATTAATATTTGCTCAGCGAGATACGGAATAGATTATAGTCTCTTAGCATCCTGCTATGTCATTTATTCACCAGCGATATCACCCTTCCCACAAGTGGATAAAACTGCATGCTCATGACTTGGGTAGTTTATTATGCATGACATTACGAAATCTCGTGGCTGTATAAAGATATGAATGTCATGTGGATATGAATAGTTTTGGAAAGGGCAGTTTTTATGGGAAGTCATAACCAATTATATTGCTTGTACATATTTGTGAACATTTTCTTGGCCTTTCGAGCCATTCAGAGCATTCTATCTTATACAGCCACAGATGCTTGTGAATGCTTGTGAACAAACCCCAAGTCCAAAATCCCTTGCCCTTCATCGAAAACGACTTATCCATTGTGCCTTTTCGTCTTGTAACAAAACACGCTAGAATAATTAATACCTCCCTCTTGATATATTTTCCAAGTTTTTTCATGTAGAATTTCAGGAAGAAAAGACAGTAATTTTATCTCAGCCTAAAAGTCTCAGCTTAAAAAACTAATCAATAATTCATTTTTCTCTAAAAAGGGACAACGTCGGTACCACTATATTGTAGTTAAATATAATACCGCTTATTTTGTTAAAGGCGACTCTGATGCCCCATACAAATATACTGAAATATATGTGGTAAATATGGTTAATTTTCTGATATTTTTGTGGAATTTGGTGGTCGAATATTTCAACAAACTATTGGTATTCCCATGGGTACAAACTGTGCACCATTATTGGCAGACCTGTTTTTATACTCATATGAATCAGATTTTATCCAACATTTACAACGAGGAGGTTCTAAGAAACTAACATGTAATTTTAATTTCACTTTCCGATACATAGATGATGTATTGTCGCTGAATAATCCCGAATTTGGTGATTATTTGGATGTCATATATCCTAAGGAACTTGATATTAAAGATACCACAGACTCCGCTAATTTTTCCAACTATCTAGACCTGAGGTTGGAGATTGATAATGATTCTAACCTGTCAACTAAATTATATGACAAACGTGATGATTTCAATTTTTCCATAGTCAATTTCCCTTTTCTAAGCAGCAACATTCCTATGTTCACCTGCATATGGTGTGTTTGTTTCTCAACTTATACGCTATTCCAGAGCTAGTTGCAAATATGAGGACTTTGTCTATCGAAGTGCCCAGCTAGTCTCTAAACTGCTGCGACAAGGATATGTTTTATTAAGATTTATAGCTGCGTTTAAGAAATTCTGTGGACGGCATCATGATCTGGTTGATAAATACAGCAAATCCATGTCTGCCATGCAACTAGATCTATTTTCATGTTAATTTTGGGGAAATCGTGACGGGTGCCACTAGTGGGGCAGGAAATGCTCACTCTTTCCGGAACACCTGATTTCACCTCCTAATGGCCATTTTTGGGGGTTCATGAGTTTCCCTGTCATTTTTGTTTTCTCTCACTTCGTATGCCTGATATGACTTTCTGTCCCCGGACTATGAGATTGGATAACGGACCCTGTTTTGTTTGCTCGGAATACTTAATACTGGGTATTGATTCCACGTCTATTTCAAATGTTGACGACGATGGGGACGACGGACACAACGCTATGCCAATAGATTATCGGACCATGAGTCGGTAAGCTTAAAATTACCCTTGTGGGAAGTAAAGTTCCTGCAGGTGTTGCAGGACTTCCTGGTAAAGGTTGTGTACAAGCTGCCTTAACCCACCACCAATCTGGGACCAAACCTGTGCGTATCATTGTTGTTTCTCGTCAAATTATTGCCAACAAATGTTCAGGCAGCCCGAGGTTGGCTTCAGTCTCCCTTCGTTGACAGAATACCCCTGTAAAAAAATAATAATATCAATTGTATGATGGACATCAATTAGTACACATAGTACAAGCTGGTAAGGTAGTAAATGTACAACCAATTACAATGACACAGAAAGTAAACTTACCAATTTCAATATACTAAGTGATATTGTGACGAGTTACAGTTATTAGTAATGAGTCTCTAATTCAAGTAAAGAATACATTTGAGTTAACATATTAACGTTTACAGTGAATATCGTCAATCGTTCTCGCGATGTTAAGAGAACTTTTCATATTTTTGTACAGAAATTTGCTATTAGAATGAGCATTCATGACGTGACGAGTATACATTACTGTAATTACCCGTGGTTAGTTTCGGATTTTTAAATTGTGTTCATAGGTTGTTGGGCAGTTGTATACTAATTCCATCAGGTATACAGTAGAAACAACTACATTTAACACACTGTCTGCCCCTGATGACGCCAGTGTGTCTTTGGATAAACTGTTTGGTCGGGCTTTGTTTCTATTGCAAAATGTTGTATTTTACGTTTCTCTTTGGCATCATCAAAATCTGATTGTATTGGTGGTAATAGATTGATACTTACATAATATCCCGTTATAACCCACGGGAATTTTTTTTTTCTCAATTGTACTGTCAATCGGGATGCGAGTTATGACATGTACAAAATCCAAGACAAATATATGCAAGATACAAGACAAACAAATTCTTGGGAGTTCTTTTAAATGTGATATCACAAGATTCATTTTGTCACATTCTACACATGACTCTGTGGAATATGTCAAAGTCAACAGGGTTTATGTGATATTTCATTGGGATATACGCCTCCTACATGTTCTTCGGATATAGTACTGAACATATTTTAGGATGTTAGCAACCTGCTATGTCATTTATTTGCATTCAATTACGAAATCTCATAGCTGTATAAATATGATAACAATGTCATGGGGATATGATTAGTTTTGGAAAGGGCAGTTTCTATGGGGAACCATTATCATATCAAAATTTAACGGAGCTGGTAATTTCAGGCATATAAACCCACTTCTGTTGTTTGCACTAAACCAACAACGAAGTATGGAAAACAAGGGATTAGTTATGTTCCAAAATGGGCATTGGAAAGAGCCCTTAATTGCCCTCACTGAAGTGCCCATCGTGGGTAATCCAGTGAATACTTCTCCATGGGCAATTTAAGTTGTCCCCGCAACATCGATGCCCTAATGGGCATCAGCAAACAAGTCTTGTGGATCATTGGTAACGACTCTTATATACATAGCCTATACATGCTGATTTTCTGCGCTTGATGGACTGGCAAATTTTTATCTTGAATACACAAAACATCCAGAAAAAATAAAATATTTTTTTAAACATGATATATTCATATTTTTTTATGTATACAGAAACAAAGTTTCAGTACACTCAAGCTAACAACTATTATAAAAGTTCCATGCTAGTAACAACATGTGTCATCATATTTGGATATATAAGCTTTAAAGCTACATTTTACATCGCCAGATTACACATTCTGTAATCTTGAAATTAAAGATACTACAGACTCCGCTAATTTGTCCAACTATCTAGACCTGAGGTTGGAGATTGATAATGATTCTAACCTGTCAACTAGATTATATGACAAACGTGATGATTTCAATTTTTCCATAGTCAATTTCCCTTTTCTAAGCAGCAACATTCCTATGTCACCGGCATATGGTGTGTTTGTTTCTCAACTTATACGCTATTCCAGAGCTAGTTGCAAAGATGAGGACTTTGTCTATCGAAGTGCCCAGCTAGTCTCTAAACTGCTGCGACAAGGATATGTTTTACCAAGACTTATAGCTGCGTTTAAGAAATTCTATGGACGTCATCATGATCTGGTTGATAAATACAGCAAATCCATGTCTGCCATGCAACTAGATCTATTTTCAGGTTAATTTTGGGGAATTCATGACGGGTGCCACTAGTGGTGCAGGAAATGCTCTCTCTTTTCGGAACACCTGTTTTCACCTCCTAATGGCCATTTTGGGGGGTTCATGAGTTTCCCTGTCATTTTTGTTTTCTCTCACTTCGTATGCCTGATATGACTTTCTGTCCCCGGACTATGAGATTGGATAACGGACCCTGTTTTGTTTGCTCGGAATACTTAATACTGGATATTGATTCCACGTTTATTCAAGTTTAATGTAGTACAGACTTATGTAATCCAGACCACTGACCAGCACACTAGTCTTGTTCATTTAATGCTAGGACCCACGTAGTCACATATCTGGAACAATAGTACTTGCAGCATTTTCTCCCTTTTATCCTACATGTATTTCAAGTACCTTGTCCCCATCAGATGCGCCTTGAGGCTTTGATTGCCACACCGTGACCTTTGAGACAGCTTGATGCCTCCCAAGTGTCAAGATTAGCCTCTCTGGTACACACAGCTCCCGGATTTGGCGTTCGTGGGTCTCGAACCTGTACATATCAATATTGTGCTGATGTGCTCATCGAATCATGATTCAGATTATTTATGTGTATATGTCCTAAACTACATGGTAGAATATTTCAATTGTAAAATAGTGTGGCATTTCTTGGACGATGTTATTAGATTTGGAGATATCAATCCATCCTCAACTGTCAATTTGTTGCTATGGATTACATTTCTATGTGAAGTCGATCGATAGGGCTTATTCCAGCAGATACCCTCTATTGTGCTATGTCGAGACGAGTACAGAAATCAATTCCACGTAACATTCAAGTGGTAACACCGTTATTAGACCTTACCACTTGATAAATCAAAGCAGTCGGATACACTGAATGGAACGTCAAGTGTTTACGTGCGTTATAAAATCCGCCGGGAAAACTAATTGTAAGGCGTAATTTTTTTCCAGAACAAAATCTCGATCTCGATCCTATTTGGTAATAGTCTCAGATATAGGAAGTTATTAATTTCGTTAAGCAGTACGAGTTACTGGTTCAATATTTTAGTAGTGTGTGATGAACCTAATACAAATTCTACATCGGTACAAACTGCTGTCATGCACGCATGATCATATAGAATCGATATATTAACCGATGTGTGCCAGACAGTAAGTTATTTCATGGCGGCATATGATTTGAAGTTGAATATTCCCCAGTATCCTTTCACAAACGTTCCGTTACATATGACAAAAATTATGTGGGCGGAACAACCCGTGTTAAGAGTGAACATGCATACTTTTAACACTCAGCATACTGTATGAATTCATGAAACTCTGATATTGATGACTATTGAAACGTGTCTAGTGAGATGATTTCAATACTCATTATTCAATGGTGACCAAATAAGAGTTGTCTGTATACACATCTAAACACATTAAGTATATGGTAGGAAAGATGATATGCTGTAGACATGTGGGCAGCAATAGCGGACTTCTACTTGATGGAGTGGAATATTCTAATACATGGTAGTTGCTCCATTGTTATTAATTACATGTACATTGAACCATTATAGGTTAGCGAGGGCCGTCACTAAGTGAATGTGTATTTGTGGAATGAAGAGTGAACAAATGTAATAATAATATCAATAAAGATCGTGATGTATGATGGGGTAAAACAAGTTTATGTGTTCACTTCACAAAATGCGATTTTCCATAAGCTGTCTTTTTACGTAAGGTCCCTCACTGTTATTGCCACAAGACTTATATTATTGTTTTTATGTGACAGAAAAAGATGTAAATTTCAGGAGAGTAAATTTGTTTTATTGATGTTCCTCACCATCTTCTTATCAACCAAGTTTTATTATATTGTGACTGGGGAACTAGTGACCTTGCACCGACTACTGATTTTCGTCGAGTGGTCTTTCATCATGTCACAAATAACTGCAGTAATTACAAACACGAGAGTAGTTCTATAACACGTTTCCCCATAAAAGATGTGTCATTTCTCTGCAGAGAGATATTGAACATGGGCCTGTAACCTAACCTCGTAAAGCAATCTGAACACAAAATTGGAGTTCTACTGTTTCATTCATCCAAGTCCATGTTTTATTGTGTATGATATGTCCAATAGACATTTCAATGTGTTTTGGCGGGATAGAAACTACGATTAGACTGCACATTGGAATAGAAATGGTAGGCCCTGGCGTCTGCCAGCATCAGTAACAACAGTAAGCGTGTAGTGTTACACTCATTGAGCAGCCGGATTGTATGAACATCAAGTTGGTTAGATTTGAGGAGGAATGTGAATAGCACAAACGGTCAAAATATCTTTTGAAACATGGTTTTGTTAATATCAGATTTGTGAAACTGTGGTATATCCTAATCATATAAAGGAACGCTACTTGAGAAATCATCTTCAGTTCGGAGACTGTGAGCATAACCCACATGTTTTTTGTTGTTTGCAGTAATGTGTTTGGTATGTTTAGCAGCGGAACAAGGACACACATCACCACAGAACAGTTTCCTATGTTATGCGTTCATCATTGACAGTGTAATTTTAGTGTTTTAATCAGTTTGATTCAAACGGAGAAATAGAACTCATGGTATGTTTTCGTAAAATGGTTCCACAATACAATCAATGTATGATATACTGTCACATCTCAGGTAATGTTTCTAATTGCGTACAACATTATATTCCATTGATATGTGTCATATAGCATCTCCTGTTTTGATGTTCTCCTGTTCTGACTGTTGTTTTAATACGAATATAATGTGTTTGAAATTCCAGCCATATAATAACTCACATATACATTGTGGTGTTTCCAGGTGGTTAACAATGGGGGAAATTTAAATGTTCGGTTAACTATGTATTGAGGTAAGAATAATAAACACCATCAATCAATGTTGACTTAAATTATCTGCATTTCCGGATCTCCAATTCCTCTGGAGATTGCTTACCAAATGCTGTCTGATTTTGTGCATCACATTACAACAGCACCCAGAGATGGATGGTAAAACAATACCAGAATCTTACAAACATTCATATATCAGATTCCGCAATATTGATGTTAGCCATTGAGCATCGTTGTCCGATTTCCTGTTACGCTTAGTATTTGCCTAATTGTTTTCAAAGTGGGTCATTAAGCAAGGATCACCCCCTCTGTTATTATGTAGACCACACAGATGTAATGAATGCAGAGGAACATGGATAGCCCCATAGGACAAGACAAGTTATAATTTTCAGCAAGCTGCTAGATGAAAAGTTGCACAGAAATACCTGAATTTGTTTAAGAGGCAGGTATTTCTTAGTGTCATAGTTTTCGCGTTTCTTCCAAAAACTCGGAAGTGACATATACTTGACATTGTCGGCGAAATTTTGAACTTTGAACTTTTTGAACGTTTAAGGCCATTTTCTCCAGAATTGTTCAGACATTTTTGAGATCTCTGTTTGAAAACACTACCTTCGTTTGCCTTTGAGACGTCTATATATAAATTGAGTGCTTTAGTTTGCCTTATCAGATGACAATAATCATACAGTAACGGCAGTTGTGGATAAATTTTTTTTGTGAACATTTTTTACCAGAACAACCAGGCAATGTCCTATTTGGCTTCTAAACCACTTGTATTAAGGGTGACGATTGTAGTGGAGCCCACATTTACTACAAAACGTCACCCACTCTACATCACGGCCAGACAAGCCCACATACCTGTATGTTCCTACGTTTCTGATGTATATTGGTTTTACACCTCTAATCAAGACATCAGTCTACTATTCACTCAAGCGCTAAATGCGTTTGGGATCATACAGGTAAAGTCATCTCACAACTATATCTTTATATTGTGTAACTCGATATTCCTCATAGTTATGACAGCTGTCGTGTTTATTACTCATCATAACTTCAAAAAAACTACCGGATTTCCGATACGGATATATTCAGAATATCCGGGGTCCATCAAGTACTGAAATGTGGCAAACGATGGTCCATCAGGAAATTTTCCTAATTGGCAGGCTATGATGCAAACTCGTCAAATATGCATCCCTTTCATGATACTCCATGCACCATTCTTCGACGAATTTTTTAATGAAAATATTAAAAATATCTAGTCTTGTGAAGGTGGTACGTGATGGTCTATCTATTAAGCCAACCGTTTTCATTATGCTCTACATATTGTCTAATATGATCTATGGTTGATGTGTTACGGAGTTAGTTGTTCAATTAGTTATTGTGTTGACATAATAAGAGGTTGTTAAATTGTTACCAGTGCCGTAATCTATCGTATCGCATATATCATCGCCCGAAGCAAGCAATTCTAAGCATGGAAGGTGCAAGTTATTCACTTGTGAAAAAGAGATTTGATATTTTGGAATAACTACTACTGCAACAGGATATAAAGACGAACGACGACGGATATCGATGAGCGTTACTTGACGGCGCCAACAAAGTGCGAGAAATGTACATTTTATCACGTAAATATATATGTCAAATCCATTCAATTCAGCACATGCACTGGTGAAAATCCGCCCATGTCTTTAATCACGACATATCTAGCTGTCAAGGACAATTACTATTCCACGGTCTGACCAATTTTAGTACTTTTCCCCCATTGTGTCAAGATCAGCCGTCTCTGAATAATATAGCTTTACAGGTCTTCCACCATGTCCCATGGCTGAACATTCCAATTTCTTCAAAAGCCAGCGGCGATGAAGCAAGTTGTCCTTATCCGATACCAACCGCAAAGGAAATCAAAACAAGGCAGGAATAACATGAATGTTTAAAACACCAATCTCAACCTAATTCTGAATAACCTCCCTTGGTATTTATCAATCCTTTGAACGCCACAAAAAGTATATATATTCACCGCATTCTATGGGTCGATATAATGTGAATCAATTACACTCACTTAAAATACGAGGGGACTATTGAATACTCGCTTTACTTATCACAATCACCAATTTTATGAATTCAAGAAACACAATTTATTTCCCACATAGGCCTATGTCCGATGAAATAGCCAACGCCAGTGTGTTGTCAGCTTTACACAATTTGGGACTGTGTGGTGTGACATTCATTCAATGAGGAACCTACACGAGATTCTAGCAGAAATATCACTGGTATCCTTGGATACTTTGTTTGATGTCTGAATTGGAGCTAAATCAACAAGTAATATACAGTAGAGGTAATTTGGTTTGTGGCCCGCGGCAATGTTTTGGAGTAATAAAATGTGTGGGATTATTTCTCACATAGAAATATCATAGTAAAAATATCATAGCTATATACCTATTTACATCTGATGTTTATTGACATACTATGATCCACCATGGTATTCTCTATTGATTTCCATGTACAAACATGTATTCCTTTTATATAGTCTAGTTGCTTTGTCTGGTGGGGTAGATTTGTATCGTTATCTCCGTTTTAACGGTTGTATCAGGAAGGTTCCCGTTATCTCGCCATAGTGTCTGGATTTATATAGCCCTCGGGAATCACAGCGATAGGAACAACTATCGAAATCTGTGAACATCAAATAGCAATGTTATTCCGCCACCACCGATTCGACCACATATTTGATTTCAGTAGACCCCATCAAACAGATCATATAGTGGAGTATTTTATCTCGTGTCATAATACATCAAGCATATAACATGGACTAATGTTGTTGTTTCACTTCGATCCTCATACATGAATTTGGTGTCTGTGGTATACATATAGCCAAGGGCGCCTGCAGGATTTATTTTTGTATACGCACACATTGAGACTAGAAGGAGGGGTCACTTGATGATTTCCTAGTCCCATTAATATAGCAAGGAGTATTTATATGTTACCCTGCGTTCATTTTAACAATCATTTTATCACAAAAACATGAACTAACTATTGATGCTATATCATGTGTCCGCAAAACTTGAAATTTGTCTGTCAGCCCCAAGTCAATACTCTGTTTATATAGCCCTGCCAATATCGTGAACTTATGAAGAGACAATAGAATACCTGAAGCGATAATCATCAGGCGCATATAGTGCATTATAATGAATATAATTATAATGATTATTGATTGTTTACCATCGAAAATGTTGTCTTACATTTACAATGCATTTACTTGTCATCGTGAATTTTATAATCTGTAAAAGGATCTGTTAGAATTTTGCTTAGCTCATACTTGCACTTTTCTGTAAATGCACATGGGCTCGAGGCCTTTCGTGAAATAAAGTAACAATAACAATATAAACTTGATGGGAAAAGGATAATTCAAATCCCATTAGATAGATATCTGAAACACACAAACACCGGTAATCAAGTGCAAAGTGAACGTTGGAGGTATGTATTCGCCTATACTACCTGGACATTTGTATTTTAAATTCATTCAACTTCAATCTAATACATAACTGCACAAAACATTGTCAAGTTCCAAGTAGAATGAACTACAATCGTCTGAAATATACATTTTATATGTATAACCATATAAGCATCCATATTCTAGTTTAGTAGTATATGTACCATGTTCACGTAACTGGGATTTTATCTGTATGTATACAGTGTATAATTAATTCACACAAAATTGCTCTATATTCAGTGTGTTTTAGTATTGAAACACTTTTTTCAAAATTATTTTTTACAAGAATGTTTCTTTGTCTCAAGCAAATTAAATACTCAAAGTAATACCTGAAGTATTAGAATCTTCATCTGAGATGACGTCAGGCTCATCAAATTTCAAATTCCTGCATGTATAGACTAATTTGGTAAATTTGGTGGCATTGACAATAATCAATCATACTATCACATCAATACCTTTCAAGTAATGAATATAGCTTCAAGTTCACTAACGATTTTAAAATGTTACATAAAGAGTCGTGATACGCCTATGCTTATCTTGATTTGAAAGATAAATTCAATTTAAGTATTCACATTCACTGGCTTAAAAATTACGATATTTTCACCTTATTTATATTTTTGTGTAATCGGTAGTGCGTAAAAAATTTACTATACGCACGTGCGTATAGTGCGTGTGCCTGCAGGCGCCTATGCATATAGCAGTATACTCTCCAATGCTGCTTTCAGCATAATTGTTTTCCAGACCAAACCCATTTGTCGAAAATATCTGGTGATACTGTATTTCCTAGATGATATCCTTGGCATGGTGCCCAGTAGTGCGATAATGGCCTAAGGTCCATGGGGATGGAAACTGGTCATTCTTATGGTTTGTAGTAGATCTAATCTGGATACATGAGATATTGAAAGAGCCACTCTCTACCAGATAACCGACCAATTTGCACAATCATTACCCAGGATAACAGGGGAAGACAGTATCAAATATTTTAGTAGGGCCTGCTAAATTATACCTTATTCGCATTTCCATGCTACTTTCAAGCAGCATAGAGACAAATCATCGCGGACATTTCAATGGTTCACGTATCCACTTTAGGCATCTGCGTGACTGGGTATTGGTCACTTCCGCAGCATGTAATTGACTACATGAAGTGTATCGGTAGTGCGTGAATTGCGAACCTACATGGACATACTAATGCTTCTGGCATGTCCGCCTCGGGAGAAATAAGCTGCTATCACCATGTTAACCTGTCCTATATTTCACCCAGAGTTCCAAAACAGTTTGGCGAGAGAGCTTCATCCACTTTTAATACATGGTCTGAAACACCACTTTTAACCCCAGGACTGACACGTGTTTGAATTGTTGGAGCGAACATGTACATGTAATATTCAACAAGAATGCATAATGACCATTTCGCCACTAATATTAAACACCCATACCAGAATACCAGAATAGAAAACACCAACAGATGATACCATTTATATTGTATGAAACTGCGACACAAAAATATATCATGTGACACATGGCGAAATGTATATTTATGATCATTGGTTCTAAGATCATTTTACTTTTTATAACAACTACCGTAGGTGACACAGCTGGCACGTACCAACCCGAACTTGTGAGAATATGTCGCATGACAGCTTTGGATTTGTCACACGAATATTGTCATCAATTCTCAACATCATGCTTATATTGTAGTCAAAATTGAATAATTTCACACATAATTAATAACATAAAACTATGATAAGTTTTATGATAGTGATTACCATGATAACGATATCATTTCCACTGGGTTGAAGGAGATTGGATTATCTTGGAACTCTGGCTTCGATCGGTCCTCGGGCATGCTAGTTCCACCAACTTTACACATAAGAAAACCTATATTTAGCACACTCTGTCTATGTGTTTTAAGTACATTGTATCCTGGTGATTGATTGGCCTGAAGGTTTTGATTAGCCATACAGCGACCTTTGAGACAACCAGTGCATCCCAAGTGTCAATATTAGGTGTCTCTTAGAAATACAGTTAGGAGTTTGGCATCCGGTGGTTCCCGGAGCAGCACAGACCAATTTATTCATCCGCCAGGAGCGCTACAGTGAGTTGTTTTTCCTGATAACAACGTGGTAGCAAATCTAAACAGTATGGACACTGTACGAAATCTCTGCCTACATCAACGGGGTCTTAAATGGACACCAGAGCAAAGTTTAGACAATGTGATACTGCTACCAGTTTAGATGCTGCGCGGGTAAGAGTGGAACTGATTCAAGGGAATTGAATACTAGAAATGTACTAACAAACCATAACGATATACGTTTAATACATGTAGAAAGTAACCAATTTATGTGAAATGTGATATAATGTACCACTGATGGCTCCGTAAAACAGATAAACTCCTGACTCTATAATGTCTCTATTTTCAGGTTTAAAAAACGTACGTGTGTTCACAAAAAAAATATCCCATTCAATAGAGCTTTACCCATACACAAACCGTCAATGTGTGATATTGACGATTCTATTACACGAACCAATTCACGTCACAGTTTATTTTCCATTCTGTGCTGAATCAAGCTGAATGAATCAAAGCCGATTGATAAAACTTTACGTTCAAGAGGTTCAAAATTTGATAAGGTATAGAGAGGCTCCAAACGTAATATATGACATGATATCATCAAAGAAAACTTTATCAACAACCCACTGTATCCACGTACTAAATGGTCGGCGCGTGTGGTCGGCTTATGTTCGCAAACAGAAGTAGATTACATTGCAATTAATCGCGCTAATCCGTCAGTCGTTGATCATGCGCAGGGGGCCTTCCCGGTGAAGCTTCTTCATCGTTCAATTTGCAAGCAAATTTCCCTATGCCAATTGTACCTGTTACATCATCACTAATTTGCATAGTAATATATTCTTACACCATAATAGGTTTCAATGTTGGTTGAGCTATCAAATATTAACATACATGTGATCACCTGAGCGGAAAGTCGGACCAATAGTAAATGTTGTGTGTTCTTTGACTGTCCACATGGCGTGATATTATTATCATGGTATAATTGTTATTATTATAATGGTATGTACATCACATCTACCCCACATAACGTTCAATGGCACTTCCGTTATCGTTTTGCCCCAAGCCATGCTTATGCACTGATGTCTAGTTATCTCCGTTCGATGAACCGGCGATTTGTTATCATTCATCATTATAAAAATGCCTTCACTGCTACATATTCAGTTGATGTTACATGAGTGAGAAAAATATATTAATGAACGGTGACCTGTATTGGCGTGTCTGGGTTTTTTAGGAAGTTTGTATAGGAAGCGAAATATTCCTCGGACACCTGATTCAAACGACAAGTTTATTCATTATACTGACAATATTATGTTGATGATAACAGGGCCTCAAGTATGGATTACAATTTACAACCGATTTTGTGTGATGATATCATAAGCCTTTTGTACTTATACTGTTTCTATAATCTTGTGATTGGAAACAGTCATATTATTGCATCTACTTAGCAGTAGCGTGGTGTCGTGACCTATGGGGATCAACAATCCAAGGCTAGATTTTACCCTATCTGCTAGCACTTTAACTTGTGTAATCCAGTCCTGCTCATTCATAGTTCATACCCACCCATTCACACGTCCAGCGAAATCTGCAGAATATCCATTCTATCCTATTTAGAGCCTTGTTTCCCGGGTGATTCGCTTGGAGAGTTTGATTAACCACTCTGTGACCTTTGAGGCAACTTGATGCCTCCCAAGTGTCAAGATTAGACTTCCTTGACGAAAAGAGCTCGCGCATCTGCCTCCTGATGGTCACGGAGCTGTACATGTCAATTTATTCAACGACCAGGAGCAATGCAGTGAGTTACCCTCAATCGACATCGATATAGTTTCAAATGGAAACAGTAAAGACATCGCATCAACATTTATCCCAGTCCATTGTTGCAACTATTAGAGTCATGCATCTCAAAATCACAGTGCTTCTCAGTGATCCTGATTTATATTTTCATCATCAAGAGTTTTCAATATATATATATTCTGATTCTTATGTTTACTGTCTACACATGCCTTTTTTTGTACATAAATTAGTGATACTAAAATTCTACGCGCAACGATTTCTTTCTGTTCCACACTCTTAGCTCGAGTAGCTCAACATTTGACAAGCTATCCCAATGCTAATGTTATCCCCATGAAACCCCATTTTCGGTCCGTGTACATGAATTATCTTCAATCCATAATTTCATGAATCATAGTATCTAAAATATACTCTGATTTTTCTAACCTGTTTGCACACATTTTGCCCCGTTTTATTCAGCGCCACTGAAAGCTATCATAATGAGCAATGGTAATTTTCGGCCGATCATGGAATTCTTGGGTCTGCATAGATTTTGTGCATTTGCGTACTCCATTAGAGCAAACTTTTGAGACCACGTTTGTGTGGAATACACCCAAATGTATCTTCTGGTCCAGAATTATAACAATACTTCTACTCCTGATGAATGTACGCGCGACTAAATTCCCCCAATACCATCAGTTTCCTCTTTGGGATGAAATGCAACATTGGGGTAGAATACAAACTTTAATCATTTTCTGATATAGAAGTCAAAATATTGGATGAAAATT
The DNA here is from genome assembly GCA_949152475.1 of Terebella lapidaria. Lineage (NCBI taxonomy): Eukaryota > Metazoa > Annelida > Polychaeta > Terebellida > Terebellidae > Terebella > Terebella lapidaria. The sequence continues at coordinate 81,113,254 of OX424555.1, forward strand.
GGAATACTCTATGAATTTGTAAATATCAAACCATCCTTTGTCGAAATAGCATTATCACGGGCGATTGATCAATTATTGCCACATATAATCATCCATTATGCTATGTCGAGACGAGTACGGAAGCCGATTCCATATAAGAGTTGCTCTTCCAATAGGCTTTAATACATGATAAATCAAAGCAGACTGATACATTGAATGAAAATCAAGAGTTCACATGTTTGATAATTTGATTGATTCACGGAAACTATAAACACAAGATCTGTTTATAGAATATGGCTGTTAGAATGCGGTTGCTGGAAACACTTTCAGATTACGGCAGCCATTCGAACAATAGTACATATTGCTTAGGATAACCAGAATCGAAGTTTTTATACCAGGCATGGAATGATGATTAATTATAATCAGCCATTTCTAATAATAAACTCCAATATCCAAACAAACAAAATTCAAGAAGGTTAAACATCACGAAGAAGGTGATATCATCAGGCGAAATTGTGACTGAATGAATTTGTCGTGACATATCTTCATGCTCATTGACATTGGTTCGAATGTATCACATTTATACAACTGTTGCAGCAAATGAGACAGCATGCCACAAATCAGACCACGATTTGGTGGCCATATGAACAATGACCTCGGTTCGGGTTATACAATATTATTACCATTTTTTCACCAAAGATATTCCAACATTGTCAAATGTAGTCAAAGATAAGTAATCATAATCGATGGCATAAATCATAACAGGTATTGCCACCGTCTCTGATTGGTTGAAAGGAAGCATGAATCATCCCACGACTCTAAACGAATGTGCTTTCTGTCGCGACATAGTCCCGTAACACTGATATTAATTATTTCACAACAGGGACACATGTGCTGCAGACTCAACACCCGAAATAGCACAAATAACTGGCAGCTGGGGATGCATTGTGGTCCGATGACACACGAGTGACTCTGTCTTAGTGATTTTTGTAGCTGAGAAACCGAGCTGCTTTGTTAACGAGCATTCGGATATATAGTACAATGCAGCTGGTAGGAACAATACATGTATGAACCACGAATTTGTTTCATGCGTTTCAAATAGGACCGCCACGGAATCCTCCCCATCTCTCGGTTGAACCTCTAAAGATCGCACTACTTGAGACGTTGACGAAACATGAGACCATATATTTGGAAGTTGTTAATACATTCCTCAATGTAGATTATGATTCCTAAAATGATAACATGACCTCATCAATAAGGCTCGTATTGTGACGAAGTAGAGGCGGGAGAACACAGTTTTGTATTTGAAAATGCCAGGATAAAATATCACGATGGTTTCATTGCACCCGCCACTCTCAGTAATAAACATGTACAAGTGGGAACATAGGATACTGGAACATAGACATCCACAAGTGGGAAAATACATATTTAATATATCTGGGTTTTCCACAAATATATTAAACAGGTCTAGTTTTTATTCTCCCATTTTCCGAGTCTATGACAATCACACACAGGACTTTTCATGCCCCTGTGGGCATTGCTATAGTGGGGACATCTCAAACTGAGACTGAAGAAGCCTTCACAAATAAGCTCTAATGGGTACTTTAGCAATTGCGTAATTAACCGATTGACCTGGAAATTAGATAGTGTTTGTATGCAAATACCAGAACTGGTATATTCCGAAAAACATACACTGTCGCTATTTTGTTCTCTCGCAAGGAATTCCCCATTGATTCCCCATCCCCATGAGCAGAGACAAAAAGATATCAGTAACGTAGAAATTTGTCTAAAACCAATTTAAGATTGCTTATCGGTGAACAGACTTGTATTTAGAATGGAAATAAATATCTCTGCCGTTTTTCAACACATTTTCATGAATTGAAATATATATTCTGGATATGATCAGAATGGTGGGCCAAATGCCAAGTTGACGATGGCAGTAATATGTTAGTATTTAATTAGGCATAAATAACATTATTCACTTGCAAATAGCATTGTCTGCTCGAAAATAACATTATTCACTCCCGCCTTGTTTGATATAATAACCAAATACAGCTAACACATGCTTTTATTTTTCCATTGGTCGTTGGGGGTAAATAACATTATTTCCACGTAATAATATTATTTACAAGCGAATAAAGTTATTTCTGCATAAGTAACGTTTTTCCCAACATAAATAATGTTATTTCTGCACAAAACTTGTTCAAGCAAGTTACTCCGAAAAATAAAGAAGTTTTTTTTATATAATGTCACTTCTCAACCAACGTACAAGTCTGCATGCGCGCAAACAGAAAGTGTGGATTCTTTAAATCACTGAACCATTGCGAGTGACATGATATAAATAGAATTGCACGAAACCCAGAAAATCACTTCACACTGACAAAAAGCAGGCGCAAGTAAGCGACGATGACGATATCTTCATCACACAGAGCAAAATCAGTTTTGATTTGAAAGCATCTATAGATAGCGATCAAGTGTTCGATGCAGCACAGATGCTCGGAAATATTGGTGACAAAACACTCTCCGAATTGGATATCGGATTACGAGTGGCGAAACAGTATGTATAGACTATTCGAAGTTGCTGTATATCTGATTAAATGTTTCTATGATGACAGTTTATGGTAAATGATATAATAACTATTACAGTAATTATGATTCATGCTTTTAGGCCCAATCTTCCGGCGTATCGACCTGTATATTCTGACATCTCAGACGACGAACTCGTGTCAACATGCCAGAAAATCGAGGTTTCGTTGGATAGCGCATCTCAGAGTGGAATGCCGACATTTAAACAGTTCGGCTGAGATTACTTTGCATAATGGACATAAACGACACTGTTAGCAAATTCATGTTGTACAAATTTGAAAAATTACCATATCTGGTAAAGTAATAACCAGATAATGAGTTGATGAAAACTGTCTCACGTCTCTGTAAGGACGCTGGATTAGATGGATTTCGAACAAATCATTCCTTACGAGCCACACCCGCTTCGCGTATGTTTGAGCAGCTGATATGTAGAACTACTGGTCATCGTTCTCTGACTGTCTGTCCGTACAAGCGCGTGTCCGACGCCAAGCGCAAGAAGACCAATGCAGCAATCTCAAGCACTAGTAGCGCTACGGAAGATCCAAGTTCTGAATGTCCCATCAGAAACAAAGACAAATTGCCAATCAACATGACTCTGAACTTGAATTTGAAATATGCTGTTATGTAATATCACATGTACTGGTTTGTACACGAAAGTATCCAATAATATTATGTGTGCGCTCTGCAAATAAACATGTACCATGACTAACCGTTGATTCTTTTCAAAGTGTTGGAAATTGTGCGTTAAGAATCCCCGGTTTCTAGTTGATTCCTCAAAAATAATCCACACTTCACACAATAGTGTGACGTCATCATAATGTTTTAAATGCTGCCGAATGTCAGTTGTACAAATGTAACCTACGTAGCATACACACAGCTTCACAAGATGCACTTCCTAAGCTACATGTAGTGTACATATCCGTGATCAATAACCTACTGTTCGATTTTACGATTTCCATCGATATTCACAAGCTACAGAATAGTAGGAATGGAAAGTGTTAAGAATATGGCCGGAGAAAATGTCTTGCTGTTTTTTTTTTACTTATGAATTAAATTAATATCTCGCCTATTATTCCCCAGTGCTTGAATCTTCACTCCAAGTTTTTTTTTTATGCGCATATGCCTATATCCTATTCTAAGTTCGATTGTAATATGATTCTATTGCATCAGCGTCATATCAGCGCGTGCAAAATATCACTGCCTGGGCAAACAGAGTGACAATATTTGCGACCTCCGCTGTACCACACACACATCCCTGACATCTGACATGAGGCATTGTGAACTACAGTTCACAGCATGGTAAAAGGGCGAAGCCCGCACAATAGCGCGCAACGTATTTCCACCGTGGAATCACTCCCTGCCCGTCACTGCGGGAGACCTGGCAAAACGGAACCAGCTGAAATTAGTGCGTTTTTAGTATATCCGGGCCCGGGGCCCGGACAATGACAAATTGATGTGTAATGTGTATCTCTATTGTAATATATGGAAAGTGACTTATGCCGCAGGTCATAGGTAAAGAAAATACCGTCCATGCTCACCGGTCGAAAACATTGTACTCAGGTATGAGATGTTGTTGCAATTTTGGTTGTATACTACATTTAGAAAATAACGAGAGTCACTGAATTCGTCGTACAGCTTGTGGTTGCGTTTACAATGCCTCCGAATAGGAACGTCAATTTTACGGCTGATGATGAATTTCTTTCCCTTCGTGTATTTTCACTGTTGATGACATCGAACATAACAATTTGATCATCAAATTACCACTAAGTTTTGAGGTAAATCTCAAATCAGGTAGTAGGTTATTGTTCTATGATGAGTATTCTAACCATAGTTGAGAAACTACACTCTAACACACTGTGTTAGTTACATTTGATAGATGGTGTTTAACGGTGTGGATCAGTATATTTATCCACTTTTTTTTCAATTTGGCAAATGGAGCGGACTTTTGGTCATGTATTGAACCTACATACGAATTTTCTGCGAAATCCACCTCTGAATTGCTGAGCTATAGCCCAAATAAAATATACCATTAATCGACTGACGAGGCGAGCAGGTTAACTGATAAGCAATCTTAAGTAGTAAAACGACAGACTTGTTATTTACCGTCCACGACCATATGGCTATAAATAACGCAAGATTCCGAATCTAGAATCGATTTGCATTTCAAGCCAAAGGCACACGTCCAACAGAATAACAGTCGTTTGTCTTACCTTGGCTATCATGTACATAGTGTCCCTGGTAATTCGTATGAAGGATGCAGCAACTATACCTGTAGCAACCTTTGAGACAAGTAAATACTTCCCAAATGTAAATATTGACGTCTCAATATACAGTTACGAATGCGACTTTCAGTGGGGCTCGGAGCTACATACGACAATTTCTTGATCTCCGAGGAGCAAGAGTAAGTTGCTTTGTCCCTGATATCAATCTGGTAGCAAATCCAAACAGTAGTATAGATATATTATATCGACAAATGTACAACATCCTTGGAACTATGAAGGGTGTCAGGGCCATAATTCGTTGCATTCCTATCTACATTTTCTTGTCAAACTGCTTTATGCATATGGCAATATTCTTTATGAATCATTTTAATTTTCATATTTTCTTCTTCAAATTTCCATATTGTAACTGCGAAGTTCCAACTATTATTTTGCTGAATGCTTCATGCAAAGTTCTATATCATAAACTCGTTATTCTGTACCCATTATCCTTTACCCTTTATCACATGCTGTGAATTTATCTTGAACTACAAACAGTAGGAACACACAGTGATTTCCGAGAGTGTGATAACCTTTGCCGGAAACATCATGTTTGCACTATTTTTTTCTTCCCATTTTTGCTTCACATGTCACATATTCACATGCACTTGTCTTGATGTGAAATAACAATGAGCGCGCGGGTGTTCTATGACGTCACAACGAAACATCGCGCGATCCAGCTCTGGTAACTTATAAACCATGCAAAAAACGTACAACCACTGTGACGTCATAATACAAAGTACTTGACGACCGGGTGATCTACATTGTTTATACTGTTTCCTAGCAACGCACATGTTCACGCGGGTTTTCTACTCAGTAGAAGGGGTCCTTGGGTAATTCAAAGATAGTGAGAAGTTCTTGCAATCTTTGGTACAATTTCACATTACTTTACATGTGTTGGGTTCTCAAATATTTCAGATGCATAAATTCATAGCATGTGATAAAAACAAAACCTGTTTCTTGTGTCTCCATCACTCTGGAAAGATCTCGTTTGAACTGGCGGAAGAACATCAGAAAGCACTCGACCTTCGGTCCCGTGCTCTCTTGTATTCTTCCGCCAGTTCAAACTCGATCTTTCCCGCGTGCTGGAAAACACACTCAACTAGTTTTGTCATTTTATCGCATACGGGCTGATTCTAACTCTGAATGTTTCTACTTCAGGTTCACTATCGATTTGTAGTACGTGGGAGTTTATGATACAATATTACCCCTATCGATAGAATTTCAACCATACTTAAACCGTATCATCTTGGCGAGTCGAGTACGCAAACCAATTTCACGTAACAGTTGCTCTTTCATTCTTCGGTTAGTCAGGCTAAATCAAAGCCGATTGTTACCGACGACTTACGTTCAAGAGATGCTTTCAACTCCAACTAATTGAGTGAAGATGAATTGGTAAGAAATGTCAAGCAATCAGCCACGAAATAATGTTCCTAAATGAAAGTAGCACTGGAAGTTGAAAGTGGTCTATCAGTTCGCAACCCATCTTACTCTTACTTATGAAAAGCCCCAAACATAATGGATGATATTCATTCATAGGAGAGTAGTATTGAGGGTGTTCGCCTGGGACTACCACTGACAATATAGTGATATTTTCCATCTGTTCAACAATAATGAGCGAAACAGTGGTCTTGAGCAATGTTATTCTCACTTGAATCGTGCGTTACCCATAATATCAGTGTTCATCCTGAAAATATAAAGGAACATACACTCCAGTTGTATATTTGAAGGTATCTTCCACAACTTAGCACGTTATATCTTCACAAGATGAACTGAGAACAATGGACGAGTGGTTGTTTAGATTCGGGTTCTTTTCTCAACATCTACACTAGGAGTTATGTCCAAATTGGGTAAAATTTGAATACCAATTAATTTTGTTCTTACCATTTCATACCATACCAATATATCTGATGCAGAGCATTTTGTAAGTAACAACATAATTATGTAGATTCAATGAACAGGCACTGGGCATGGATATTGTAAATAGTTGGTACTGACAGTGAATACCATGTGCTGAAATAAACGGGTCATTAATTGTGGTTATTAACGAGACATCAATAACTGGGTGGCAATGAGTACACTAAATGTATTTAAAATCGTGGGACTTAGTGTAGCGATTAGTCGACAGTTCAGAAATAGCTGAACAGTTCTTGATACTTTTTACAACCTACTGTATGCCCGTGATAAAAAAACTGCGTTCATTCAGCTGACGTTTGCAAACAAAACACAACTACCCATGATGTATGTTCTGGTGAATGATCGCAGCAGACTCCTTACTCGCTCAATACGGTCGAAACGGGATCATGCACTGGATTCAACCCAGTGAAATAAGTCTATCTACTATTATTCTAATCTTGTCATGCATACCATCAATCATTAACTTTTGTGAAATTGTACCGTATGTCGACGATTCATTTTGTATGCAAATGGCTAGTTTAGATACCTATGGTGTCATTTGACTTACCGGTATAATCGAATTACATTTCGCAGAATTTTCCGTTGAGTATATCTACAATGATGGTACATGTTACTACAGTTCATACAGCACACTATCTCTATGCTGCCATGTTGATGGATTGATTGATCATGAACACACATTGTGATCACAACAAATAACTGAATCCAACACACGTTTCAGTAATTTTTCGACGTGAACTCAGAATCAGAAACTGGTGATAAAAATAGGCAAACAAGATTCACAGCAGGAAATAAGGTATGGTGGTCAGCATAACAACATCCGTAGCCCACAGGGTTTTTCTTCTCGCTAACATCATGTTTTTTATCTGGATTTGTTCATGTGGCAGAACAATGGTTCGTATATCCGTATGATTATACGTGTTCTTGTATTGAAACCAAGGTGCCTATGTATGTCAGTATAATTGTATGATGAATATAACGTGTCTGACTGAGCATAATTCTACCCCAAAGTAATTGAATTAGGTTCCACACTGCTCGTGTCATATTTGGTTGTGATATCATTGCGTAATAGGTAAATGTATACACCCACTTGTGTAAATTAAACCACGCTTACCTGAAAGTGATCAATGTCCGTGATATTCATCTTTTTTACACAACCAACAAACTATCCATATCATATGCCTCCGCATTTCAAATTTCATAATATGAATGTCTTAACTTGGCAATATCAAGTGTCCATATAATGTATATGTCAACCTATTACACCTGAAACAACGAGATTTCGATGTGACATACATCAACACTCGGAATAAAAACAGATCCCAACCAATGTATGTCAAATCACTGGCGTCATCAGGGTTAGACGGTGTGTAAATATAGTTGTTCTCATGCACATAAGCATATAAACCTACTTGTGTCTTTCACACTAAAGTAACGACATGATATCAATAAACAAGGGATTTGTGTGCACCAACATAAACAATAATATATTGCCTTTACTAAAATGCTCAAGAGGGGTAATTTAGTCAATACTTCTTCATGCGCTATATAGGATTTCCTCGCAATACCACAGCTCTAATGGGGCAAACCATTCAAGTGGGTGCTCCGAACTGATTCACGTATACTTATACCCATAGACATAATCTGCATTACATGAAATGGAAACTATGATTTCGTATTGTGCAGGCCTTGATGTTGATCATTTTATTGCACTGGTCCTGTCGGGCCATAGGGGTTAGGGTCTTAGTTGACCGAAAAAGTGCGTTACAAACGAGGGACTTGGGGAAAACGTGTTGAGTTCAGCTATTATGCATAAATTGTCAAATAAATCTTTCATTTGAAGTTGATTACATCAAGTTTGAATATAACATTTGCACATGAAATTTCGATCTAATGTCCACTATGTCTATTCATTGTTTAGGCGCTGGGGCTCACCCTCCGGGTCTTGTTGCATCTGTTACATATCGTCTGAGGTGGCAGAAGACCATCGGGAAAACCCCATTCCTATCACAGCGTCAATGGCCACCGAGTTGTCAGGATGGGGTCCTTCAATTGAAATGTACATGAGCCTGATCAGAGTTGGTACATATCAACAGATAGAGCTCCAGCAACTTCGGCAGCCCAGGGAACAGTCCAAATTCTGTGAATAATATTATCATGATATCACTGTTGAAACTCATTCATTGTAGTGGAAATTGTTTCACAAAATGAACACAGTGCACAAAGATATGATATAAATATAATGATTATGATATGATATATCCGTAGGACAGTATAGTATGTTTTCATTCAGTTTACAATAATTGAAATTTAGGCCTATATAGAACAGTTGTAGTCCAACGCCAATTTTCAGTGTTCAACCAAACGCCGAAAGCATTGACACACCGAGATTGATGAAAAAAAACGACACACTCGTCCTGTAACTCTGTAAGCGATATTTGCACCAAGCTGTAGCTTTTAGCAGCACAGTAATAATAGCCTATCACGTATGCCGTCAGCTGCGGTCATCCAATCACTTGTGAGAACAAAAGCAAGAAACAAGTGGTTGGTCGTGTACGGACCGGTCCCACTGATATGGATTGCACTCTGCCAAGTATTATATCAAGATTTTAGGATAAACATTAAATGAACAACGACATAATTTCGAACCAAATTTCATAATTTTGAACCTAATTTCATTCACTGTCGCGGCCAATTTCGAGTCAACTTGCATAGATATGCAAATATTGTCAAATTAATATTTTGCAGATACTTCGGCACAAAATCCAGTCTCAGGAAACCATGCGAGTGGACCAGAGAGGGCTAAGCGTTACCGAGAGGAAAAAAACCTGATATGTATGCCAGCTAGTTCACTGGGTGTAAACCTGATGTAGGTAACTAAGTTACCTACATCCCAAGATGGCCACGGGTGAGAATGCTTCAAATTGCTATTGGTGATTACCGATTATTCACGAGGTTTTAGTTGAAGAATGTGTATAATTACATAATACTGGTTGTAGTTCTTGACGTACAAGCGTCGTTGTTCATTTATTAAACTGGAAACGTGCGTTTAGATTGATTGTTTTTTCGAGGGGATGTAGGTAGCGGAAAAGTTCCCGAATGAGAAGATGTAGGTAACGTGTGGGGTAAGATGTAGGTAACGGATTATTCACAAGATGGGGATTTACTACTGATTATTTTCTTCTCACATTAGTTGGGTCGACGACTTCGACGATGGAGGTCGTGGATGATGTAATTAGGCAAGGGTAGGCATTTTGAATGCAAGTAAAACTATGAGTATAAGCAAGCCTCTATTTTTAAAACCCATTTACACCGTTTTTTGAGGATATTTTTGCGATGCTGCATGGTATCATATTACAATTTGGCATATTTCGTGGGAGTCAAGCGACAATTTTCTACCAAATACCAGTTCTATAACAAAAATTGGAAAAGTTGGCAATCTCTTCCATTGTTAAATTTCAGTCCGAAACGGGATTTCAGGAATATTATCGTGGGCGGACCCCGAATTTATTTGACACACGTAGCACACTGTACTCTACTAATACTACTCACCCACTGAATGGATGCCGTATTTGATCCGTCTGACACATTTTTAAATTTCACAGGATGAATTTGGAAAGATTGCATGTGAACAAGAAAATAAAAGGAGGCGATCTTTTAATATTCATTGAATTCAGAAGAAAAGAGTATCTTGCTAAACATGGGCCCACAAGTGTTGGTGACTCTCCAATAGCAAAGTCATCTCTCAATGGAGAACACATGGATGAATTAATCGGGAACTATCCAGATCAATGTCTGATAATCGCACAGTTTTGATATATGAGTGTATAAAAAACACACAATGTAAAAGTGGTACATTAGAACAACGTATCATATATTGTTGAACGAATTGTAAACGTATTCATATGTAGGCTATAGTCGGCGTCATTGGTTTGTGAGCGGTGTTTTTTTTTTCAAGATTATTTCGTTAATAATTATTGTAGATTTATTCTCGATGATTAGTATGTGAACAAAATTTAGCCTATTCGGTCTAGATACAAAACGAAATAGGAAAACGTGTGATCGGGGCCAGTCAGCTGTCAATTTCACCAAACGTTTACTATGGGCGAGATCGGCCAACTTTCATATTTGGCATCCAATCTTCTTGAAAATATAAACGTTTGGCGGTTACTAGTATAGCATACATTTCAAAATTCCATCGGATTCTCAGTGTATTCAGTATTTCAGTGTTTTTAGTGTATTTTTAGTGTTTTAATTTTTGGCCAAAGCACATGTTTGATAACCGTTACCTACACCATTGATTTTTTTCCGAGCACCGTTACGTACATCCTGTCGTTAGCGTTACCTACATCCCTTCGGAAAATACAATCGCTCTAAACGCACGTTTCCAGCTATACAAACGAACAAGAACGCTTGTATGCCAAGACATATTACCAGTACTATGTAATTATACACAGTTCTTCAACCAAAACCTCGTGAATCACCTGTAATCACCAATAGCAATTTGAAGCGTTCTCACCCGTGGCCATATTGGGATGTAGGTAACTTAGTTATCTACATCAGGTTTACACTCAGTGTAGTTAAAAGCAAAAAAAATCAAATGACAAGCTATGGAGGCTGAATCTAGGCATATAACAAATGGAGAAACCGAAACAAAAGAACATGAAAAAAACAAACCAGGTATAGTTATGATTTGCATGGTGTTCTGTAACAACAACGACCAAATTAACTAAATGCTCCAGTATCATTACATCTTAGGTATATTTGATTGGCTTGAGGTACTGGTGCTGTAACCAACGATAACAACCGGAAAGTAACTAGAGTTCGCGGTGTTGCAAACCAGCGTGAATCGTGACTTGTGAATCACATCCATGAAGCATGCGTCGCACAGAGCCCTCTTCCCCATATACGACATTGTAATTCACTTAATGCATTGGTCACAGAACTGGATCTCAGTATGCAAATGAGTTTTGTAGTAGTGTATGAAATAAAAAATTACGTCACACATTCATTCATAACTGGAGAAAATTCTCACGGAGATCAATCATTGGTTGAAACTCAGAATACTCACCATATTGTTCGATTATTTGATATGAATAAATTGCAAAAACTTATAAGAAATAACGCAAATGTGTTTATAGGTATTGCTCTGATATTCTCGTTGAAACCTATTTTTTCAACCGTTAGATGCTACCGAAAGATAGCAGGGCCGGAAAAACGCATCCACACATGGGTCATTTTCATCTTATTTGAATATGTCGCCTCCTGGTGGGGGCGACAATACATTACAAATTATTGTATAAGGCATGATTTCAACCAAATAATATATACGGCGGTACTGCAGTTACAGACATACATCAGGCATTCTATTTCGTCTAATTAAAAGTGTAGATTGTATAAAAAAAAAAGTGTAAATGTATTTAAGACTGTTTCTCCAATTTCACATATGCATAACATTTGAACTGTTCATTTTGTGTATAAAGACATATCGCCTTGAAGTTTTCGAAAGGCCCGATATCTAGGCACAACTGACCCGAAATGCAAAAATGGATCCCTTGAGACAAACCACATGCGTATAGAATAGGCCTACAGTTTTGGAACATTTTGATTCATTCATAGAAAAGTTGTCGAAACGATTTTCGCCTCGAAAGTTAAAGGCAGCAATCTCATACTGAGACAATTGTGTATGATTAACAACAATGCACTGATATTGTCAAATACTACTCATGCATGTCATGCTTATCATTGCATACTGCTCTATGAGCCATGATGTGTACAAATATTGCTTTAGTGAGTCTCGGAACTAGTCGGCATTATCCGATACTGCTTAAAGGAATGACATTGCGTACCTTCCCTGATAGGGGGAATGATTACCTTATGCCTTTTTTATTTTCTCCGAGACCTGATGCAGGTGGAAGTATACACATGTCTTTTATCATCTCAGTTCTGAATCAGAGCTCATCACGGGGATAGTATGACAATACATGTACTAATTGCAACATTTATATGTTCTACATGCAAGAAATCATCAAGTGACGTAGTTTTATGTCGCAGGAGCAGTCGACCTATACGTCGTGACTTCTCATTCGAAGTAGGCTATAAACATATGCAATTTCCACAATACAAATTGTGTTTTAAAATTAAATGTATTTATATAACGTAGGAAAACCACACATTATTCGTAAATATGACTATATTTCACTGGCAAGATTACATCTTGCAAGTGCAATACCGTCAGGGACCTAACATTTCATAATCAATACGGTGAGGTTTCTGTTATAATTTTCGCTACCTTTTAATAAGCAGATTGTTATGACAACAGAACCAGAAACCACATGACCCTCCTTCGGATGCTCGTTTTTCTTGAATTAAAAAGGGTGTGTTTCATCAGTGTGACAGGAGACCACGAATATCGTAGAACATCAAACATGGAAATATTGATATATCACACTACTACACATAAAAAGGCTCTCATTTCTTCACATACAGCTTTCAGACATGAGCCTTTAAGGCCAAAAAAAGGATTGTGATGCGGCGACGCGATTTTCTTTTTTCTTTTTATTCCCTAAAACAGACTGCTGGTGAATTATCCGGTCAAATACGGACCATTTGGACAACCATTTTCCCAAAAATCGGCTGCTGATGACTGACCCGGCCGAATTTGGCCCGTTTGGCGAGCCATACACCAAATTTTGCCATGTCAAAGACAATCGGAAACATCTTACTCATCATTATCTCCCCAAGATCGATGTACGGGGGTCAATTCACTACAAAAAAGGAATTTAGCTCTCAAAAAGTGATGAGCGCGATTTACAAAGAAAACGAGTGATGCGCAGAGTTAAAAGTGATGTTTGCGCCTAACCAGAATCATAATGTTTTTTGGCCTAATGTAACGTGATATAGCAATGTGGAAAAAAAATGGATTTTTGTTCATTCTGCCTTTCAGCAAGGGAGGTTCAAATCCATGTTCTACATCATTATCCATATACCATGTCCCATGTCTAAATGACTTGCTCTGTGTATGTTCTGGATGTTAGGTTCTGGATTGTAGCTAGGATTAGAATGAACATTGGGGTAAGCAATAACGTTTATTTGGTCACGTTGATTTGATTTCAGGGAGACGGTAAATCGTAGTATACATTATATATAGTTCATATATTTATAGTTCAAATTGAAGTGCATGTATGCTTTTGTTATCCTTAACTGACAATATTATATGTAGGTTTATGCGGTTTACCAACGAAATTGTTATATATTTTATGAATGCATTTTATGAATGCAGCACAGTTTCACTTAGAAATCATGAAGCATATATATATGTGTGTATCCCAGTTTCTGCGGCTGAAAGTAAATTACCAGTAAATTACCGTTTCACTAGGGGGAAACAAAAACGATCAACATGGTAATTCACGGAATACTTTGCTATTTAAAACATTTACACTCTACCAGTGCACGAGAACCAACCTAAAGACATTAGCGGGAAAACGACAGCATTGACAACAGTAAGCTCAATACTCCAGTGTCTACAATATGTTCGCAAACGCGGTTAGGTTAAACTATCGATGTACAAAGTCAACTTCGATTATTTCCAGACCGATACCTAATGTGCATCTCTTACCAAAGAAGTGAAGATCCATTCATACTTTCGAACAACTCACTCGTAATCTTTGCCAATAGTTTTTCTCCACTATATCCTATTTCAGGTACCTCGTTTCCCGGGAGAGTCCCGGATGAAGGTTTTATTAAGCACACCACGACCTTCCAGACAACTCGATGCCTCCCAAGTGTCGAGATTAGCCTTCCCTGAAACACACCAGTCTCAAATTTAACTTCCGTGGATCCCGGAGCTGTGCACACCAATTATTCAAAGACCAGCGGCAATGTAGTGTAATCGAAACAATACAAACATTGTATCGATAGTTCAATCAGTTCGATATTGCTCTCATTATGATGTATTTGCAATGCAGCCATCATACTGTAGCATTTTAGTTCCTACATTTTGCGAACCACATCTGAGCTGAATACTTGTGTGATGTACATCTAATGTGGACTACGACAAAAATTTCCTCGTCTGAATATGTCAAAATTATTTATTCATGGATGCCCAATTTGGCTTCAACCTTGCCATGTCTAAAATAATTTGCAAAAGCTTGTAACTGTGCTTTTCTTGTAACTGTGAAGGAATGAATCAATCTATCCAGCTGAAAGGTCGTGTGATATGCTCACAATATACTAGAAACATCCAACCTTTATAGGTCACAACATCATAGCATACATTTTGAATTTTTCATATCAAATTTACATGTATGAGGATAGGAAGAAAAAAAACTGCTTAAATGACGTTATTTGCAGATCTACAAAATGCAGCAATAATTTTGGCATTCGTGTGATCATGATATATACGTGGAAATTTTTCAAATAAGTTAATTACTAAATTGATTGATGATTTAATTATCATGGACAGATCATTACGATCTGTCCATGGTAATTAAGCAATGAATTATAACATATTTACAGTTGTGGAAATTCCAGGAATGGTACAAGATGAATGTCTTTACAGACGTGTTTCTTGAACATGGTGAGCGCATTCCAGACCAAATATCAGATTCCGTCGATATGCAACCGAGAAAACAGCTCTGAGAATGTATCCATCTGTCTGCATCCAAAAATGTCGTGAAATATTCAGGTAATTGTTTTGTGACCCTTTTTCTTACCAACGTGTTTATGACTCAAGAGTATCTCATAACTCATAATATTGATATACAAAGGCCTCATTATGTGTTGCTGCATTTGGGCTTCACTTGGTTGCAGTATGCTTGTTACTGCTATAACAGCGTCAAACTGATCAGGACTTTTTCATCAATGGAGTAACTTTGTTCACACAATGTACTTTTGCCACAATACAATTGCGCAACATTATAAACTGATGCATAAGTGAGCACCCATCACACATTGGACCAATATTATACTTGCAAGGGTAGACTCTCACGAACATATTATCGATCTTACATCTCATAATATGTTGTGAATTAAAGATATGTATGATTAACCTCACCAAAAGCAGAGGATTTTGATGTCAATAAAAAAATAAAATAAATAAAATCTTGGGCATTCATATGCATACGCATGTAAGTGATGTGTGTTCTCTACGCTTGAGGTCAATGATGGTCAACAGCGATTGTAAAAGCCGTCGGAATCCTAAATGTCCACATCTGCCAAGGTATGTTGGCAAACAAAATAGAGCCAGAACAAACAGTGAGGGAGTTGGGCTGGCTAAACGAACCCAGATGCGGATTACCATCCTTAATCGCACAAAGCAGTCGATATGAGATTAGACATATGCGGGACATTCTCAGTGGGCCAACTCAATAGACACACAACTCTCTGTGGGATGTCCAGGGTGAAATCATCCTTTAGGATTAGGAGTATCAGTACCCAGCTCAAACATCACAACTGAGTGGTGTAAATACGTAGTTCACGCAACTGGCCCACTACTTTATGTATCGAATATAACATAAATGTCATCATGATATCTTTGTACAATTAGTTAACCCTTACTAGATATATGGGTAAATTTGCATCATGGGATGTGAACAGTTTCAAAAACATGAAGAGAATAAAAACGGAAAACCGTTCCTGCTTTCAATACGCATTTGAGTATACAAATACGTGTAAGTATCAATCTATTACCACCAATATAGCCAAATTCTGATGATTCCAATAACAAACGTAAATACATTTTGCAATAGAAACAAAGCCCGACCAAACAGTTTATCAAAAGACACACTGGCGTCATCAGGGGCAGACAGTGTGCTAAATTTAGTTGTTTCTACTGTACACCTGATGGAATTAGTATACAACTGCCCAACAACCTATGAAAATACTTTAGGATGTAAGTATCAATCCGAAAACAAACCCCATGGTATATGACAAGTACATAAGTACCTACTCACAAGCCAAAAGGCTACTGAGTTGATGGTATCAACTTTGTTTCCTATTAGAATCCATTTGGTTTATTTCATTAAGGGGGTCACAGGAAAACGACCAACTGGTAATGTGCTTCCCTGGCATAATAATTTTTGTATATATTTATTTATTTTGCGACATAAATTACTACTCTATATATGGGGGACTTGACATAAATTACTACTCTATATATATATACATTTATCGTGTTGAAATTTCCATTGGATATATGATGTGAAATGCATTGTTGTAGTATACTTGGATCAATGTGAAACAAATCATTTCACATTAACCATCCACTGTAATAATTGTAGGTTTTTATATAGCGCTTTTCAACTTTTTTTCCAACATTCTCAAAGCGCTTTACAATTATTACCCCCGATTTTATGGCCTGGAACCACTTTCTGAACACCGTCCATTGACAATCACCTATATGTTGCAGCCATTGGCGCAAGGTGACTAAGTCATATGTACATTAGCAAACACTGCCAATCGGGTACTCATTTGTACGACTGAGTGAACCGAGACACATTGTGATGTACACCTTGCCCAAAGGTGTTAGACAGCCAACACAGCAGCGCCAGCGCCGCGGCTCGAACCAACAACCTGCTGGTCACGAGACGAGCGCCTTAACTGACTACGCCACATGCCCTCACAAACATGATGTAAAGGGATATTCGATCAGCCAACCCTTTAGGAATACAATTTTACACTTATCATATTGAAAACCTTGGTCTCGAAGCCTTGTCTTGGTGCTTGGCGAGACAATATCCCGAAGGAATACAACACATCCGAGCGTTGTCACCAATTTCAACTGAACAAGGAATGCCTCTGCCACACCAGGATTTAAACCTGGATCTTCTCGCATATCGACCAGATGATGAAAAGAAATATCCCGTTAGTGAAGCTTGGTAATCACTTTCACACGTATAAGAGAGGAACATGCGTATTCACTCCCTGTGTACAAATTGATGTAATACTCGAGTAGTCACATAACATATGTACAGAACATAGGACCAAGGGACCTGTAGTTACTGGCTAGCCAATAGGTGATCAGACCGATGGTCTGATAACTTCAAGGTCACAAGAATAGACGTGGAATCAATACCCAGTATTAAGTATTCCGAGCAAACAAAACAGGGTCCGTTATATCATTTCCTATATGTCCACAATTGATTTCTAAGCTGTGAAGTTGACAAGTGAGATATGCATCATTTTGTGCCCTGACCTTGAAAATGAGGTCGAAGGTCATATTCAAGATCAAGAGAACATTCAGTATAGATGATTTCTAAAATGTCCACAATTGATTACCAAGCTGTAAAGTAAATAATAAGCAAGATAATAGCCATTTGTGCTCTGACCTTGAAAATGAGGTCAAAGGTCAAATTCAAGGTCATGTTAAGATTCAGTATACATCATTTCTTATATGTGCACTATTGATTCCTAAGCTGTCAAGTCGATAATAAGCGAGATATTAGCCACTATATGCTTTGACCTTGAAAATCAGGTCAAATTCAAGGTCACGAGAATATTCAGCATATATCACTTCCTATATGTCCACATTGATTCCTAAGCTGTAGAGTAAATAATAAGCGAGATATTTGTCACTTTGTGCTCTGACCTCGAAAATGAGGCAAAGGCCAAATTCAAGGTCATCAGAATATTCGGTATATATCACTTCCTATATGTCCACAATTGATTTCTAAGCTGTAAAGTCGATAATAAAGCAAATTATAAGCCATTTTGTGCTTTGACCTTGAAAATGAGGTCAAAGGTCAAATTCAAGGTCACGAGAATATTCAGCATATATCACTTCAAATATGTCCACAATTAATTTCTAAACTGTAAAGTCGATATTAAGTGATATATTAGCCATTTCGTGCTTTGACCTTGGAAATAAGGTCAGAGGTCAAATTCGAGGTCACGAGAATATGCAGCATACATCATTTCCTATATGTCCACAATTGATTCCAAGTCAGTGAGATATCAGGAACAATGTGACCCATTATAAAGCATAGGACAATTTAACAGTGGTCGTTTGGCTTGTGATTAGGTACTTATGTGCTTGTCATAATCTATTGTATCGGATTTATAATTTATTTTCAAAGGTTGTTGGGATGTCGTATACTAATTCCATCAAGTGTACAATAGAAACAGGTACATTTAACACACTGCCCCTGATGACGTCAGTGTGTCTTTGGATGAACTATTTGCTCGGGCTTTGTTTCTATTGCAAAATGTTGTATTTTTCGTTTGTTATTAGCATCATCAAAATCTTGATGTATTGGTGGTAATAGATTGATATTTACATTCAGCAGATGTTGTGCATTGCTCTATTATCGGCGTCTTCCGCCGCAAAAACAACCAAATTAGATCTACCATAGACGTTATGGTATTATGTAGATTGTACACACTTCAACCGGGAATTTTCCCTCTACCACCACATCAAGCTTGAAATATCATTATTTAAATGAGCAAAATTTACATATTGCTGAATGATATTCAGTACATTGGAACCACCAGTCCATCTTTCTCTAATCGAATTCAACAATGCATATAATACTACGTGAAATATCGATTATTGCTGATAATATATATATATATATATATATATATATATATATATATATATAGCCGCGCCTCCTTCACACAACCACTTGGATCGTTTGCCAATATAGAATCTACTATGCTTCAATTTCCGGCAATTAATTAACATCCGAATACATTGCTTTATCTCAGATGGATAGCAATGATAGCTATGTGAAGGAGATCCGCAAATATGGTTCTTGAAATGAAACAAATCTGTTAGGTATCACTGATCGGTTCTCATGTTTGAAAATTGACCAAAAAACGCTACCCATTGTTTATCAAACGTGTGCTGTCTGTGTGTACATATCACCTCAACACCAACAGATGGATGGAAGAAAAACATTGGCATGTTGCAAGCCTATAGATACCGACGTATTGATGTGTGTGTTTCGTGTGATATTTATACAGTGGAGCATTTGCAAGGGTCTGTCTAGTACAGCATGTTGAATGAAGAGCAAATAACGCCCACTGGCATAAGAAAAGAACATTCTGATACGTAATGTGGTAAATAAACAGTGAACAGAATTCTGTGGAAATGCCTGACATTACAGCCGTAGACTTTTATAATCCATGTTTAATAGGGTTAATTAGTTCCTTATTTTCTTTCAACCTATTTTCCGTATCCTAATGCGGATTTAAAGTGAATAAATTATGGAAACGCCTTGCATTACAGTCCTAAATTTTTATGATCTCCGATTTATCAGGGTTTAGGTCCTGAAACTTTGATTTTTCCAAGGACCTTCTGACGTAAAGCAAAGACGACCAAAATAATCCACTCCTCTGGAACAAATGTGATGCGGAATATCAAAATATTGAGAAGAAAGATCAGATTTAGCATGACAGAGTCAAACTGTATGTGTCGATTGGGCCTATATTCATGATAACAGCCACAACACCATTGTTCCAATGATTTAGGCCTATAGAAAACAAAACAATAAATACAGATCCATGAGAGTGTTACTGGAAGTGTGTTTTTTTTTTGTTCATAGAGAAGGTTGTAAATGATATTTTCATCAAATTTCGTTTCGAAACAGCATCACACAGATTGTGTTCAAATACAATTCATTTGAGCATGTACACCATGTGCACCCTATGTTTTCCGGAAACCCTGGCGAATTATCGAGACGTTAACATTTTTGTTGCCATTTTTTAATGAAAGTATTTAGGTTGTATTAAATCTCCAGGTAGGGTCGGTATACCCGAAGAACAACATTTTTTAGGCCTTACATATGTGTGGGGATTTCAGTAGGGAAAATGTAGAACCCAAGTGGGGTATGAATACAGAACCTCTGAATCGAAGTCGCCAATAATACCGATGGGGCCAATTAGTAGCGTCGACTGTCAAATAGGCATATACGGTTCGTAAAGCTACATTTTAACACCGAGTAAAACAGTGTGACACTGTTCACTGCACTATTCAGACTATCACCATCGATGCCCAAGATAAAAGAAGAGAATCCACATAAATTACCCAATTTTCATACGTTATCACCATCCAAGCCGTGACATTTTTCGGACAGGAATGATATTACTATGTTTCAAATAGATCTCTCACACCAAGTCTATTGCATGCTTTAGAGATGTTCGAAGTAGAAAAAACGAGAAATTGTTATTTGGGAAAAATAACATTTGTTATCATCACAAGAATAACAACAATAACCACAGCAACAGCTAGTTTACCATATATTTTTGTTATTTGGCAAACCATTGACTGAAACGTGAATATGCCTTGAAATCAAGGAATGTATTAACCTACTACCACCAAAAGCAAATGATTTTGATGTCAATAAAAATCCAAAAATCAAACCTTGAGCATGTATACGCTTGTAAGTGATATGTGTTTCTGCACTCGAGGTCAATGACGGCCAGAAGCAATTGCCAAAACCTTTGGAATCCTAAATGTTCACATCGCCAAGGTATGTTGGCATACAAAACACAGTCAGAACAGAACAAACAGAACCGAATCAGTGAGACAACGGGGTCTGACTAACCGAGCCCAGATGCAGATCAGCATCCTTAATCGCACAAAGCAGTCGGTATGAGATTAGACATATGCGGGACATTCCGTGTGGGCCAACGCAATGGAAACACAACTCTCTGTGGGATGTCCAGGGTGAAATCATCCTTTAGGATTAGGAATATCAGTACCCAGTTTAAACATCACAACTGAGTGGTGCAAATACGTAGTTCAAGCAACTGGCCCACTACTTTATATATCGAATATAACATAAATGTCATCATGATATCTTTGTGCAATTAGTTAACCCTTACTAGAGTTATGGGTAAATTTGCATCATGTGATGTGAACATGAAGAGAAGAAAAAAACGTTCCTGCTTTCAATACGCATTTGAGTATACATTTGATATACTATCAACTTTGTTTCCTGTTAGTATCCATTTGGTTTCCTTCATTAAGGGGGTCACAGGAAAACGACCACCTGGTAATGTGCTTCCCTGGCGGATTAGTTTTTGTATATATTTCTATATTTTGCGACTTAAGATAAATTACTACTACTATATATATATTTATCATGTCAGGTTGAAATTTCCATTGGATATATGATGTGATATGCATTCTTGTAGTATGCTTGGATCAATGTGAAAAAAATTGATCATTTCCCATCAACCATCCACTGTAATAGATGATGTAAAGGGGCATCCGACTAGCCAACCCATTAGAAATACACTTTTACACTTATCATAGTGAAAACCTTGGTCTCGAAGCCTTGTCTCGGTGCTCGGCGAGACAACATCCCAAAGGAATACAACACATCCGAGCGTTGTCTAACTGAACAAGGAATGCCTCTGCTAAACCAAGATTTTAACCTGGATCTTCTCGCATATCGACGAGATGATGAAAAGAAATATCCCACTAGCGAAGCTAGGAATTCACTTTCACACGTATCAGAGAGGAACATACATATTCACTCCCTGTGTACAAATTGATGACATACTCGAGTAGTCACATAAATTATGTACAAAACATAGGCCCAAGGGACCTGTAGCTTGCTGTGACCGGACCACTGGTCTGGGAACTTCCAAGGTCACAAGAATATTCAGCATATATCATTTCTTATATGTCCACAATTGATGTCTAAGCTGTAAAGTTGACAACAAGTGAGTTATGCGCCATTTTCTGCTCTGACCTTGAAAATGAGGTCGAAGGTCATATTTAAGGTCCAGAGAACATTCAGTATATATATATCATTTCTAAAATGTCCACAATTGATTCCCCAGCTGTAATTTAAATAATAAGCAAGATATTAGCCAGTTGTGCTCCGACCTTGAAAATGAGATCAAAGGTCAAATTCAAGGTCATCAGAATATTCGGCATATATCATTTCCTTTATGTCTGCAATTGATTCCTATGCTGTAAAGTCGATACCAAGCGAGATATTAGCCATTTTGTGCTCTGACCTTCAAACTGAGGTCAGAGGCCAAATTCAAGGTCATTAGCATATTCATTATATATCATTTCCTATATGTCCACAATTGATTTCCAAGCTGTAAAGTCTACAATAAGCAAGATATTAGGCATTTTTTGCTTTGACCTTGAAAATGAGGTCAAAGGTCAAATCCAAGGTCACGAGAATATTCAGCATATATCACTTCCTATCGGTACACCATTGATTCCTAAGCTGTAAAGTCGATATTAAGTGATATATTAGCCATTTCGTGCTCTGAACTTGGAGATGATGTCAGAGGTCAAATTCGAGGTTAGGAGAATATTCAGCATATATCATTTCCTATATGTCCACAATTGATTCCAAATCTCTAATCTCAATATTAAGTGAGATATCGGGAACAATGTGACCCATTATAAAGCATAGGAGAATTTAACATGGGAATGTCCCATTTGGGCCCCGTAGAAAACATCAAAATGGCCGCCACACGCAGACCGGCGATTCAAGAGCATCAAAACTTATACATAATATGATGATACACTAGGGGAACATTTTGAAGCTAAAATCTCAAAACTGATCAGACAGTTTTGGAGAAAACATTTTTCAATGTTGAATAACATGCAAAGACAGCCATTTTCGGCATAAAAATGGCCGCCAAAACTGCATAAACGATCCAATCAAGAAAATGGAAAAAAAAAACATCTGGGGGTATCGACCCAACACATATTCAGACAAATTTATGGGAAATTCATCAGCCCGAAAAAAGATAAGAAATGTTAACATAAGATGCGGATGCGGACGACGACGACGGACGAAAAACCACGACAATAGCTTATCGGCCCGTTAAGCTAAAAAGCATCCACATGTACCAGAAATACATAAAAAGAGAGGCTTTATGTATTTCTGATGTACATATCACACTGAACTCGTCTGGAAGTTGAAAATATACCCTAGTTATACGATGTACCTGGCAGTGTGTGGGTCTGAGTCCTGAAGCATCCAAAATGTTGTATTTTACGTTTGTTATTAGCATCATCAAAATCTGGATGTATTGGTGGTAATAGATTGATATTTACATTCATACCACTGGGCCAGTGTCGCTGCTGGTGGATGTTAAATCTGTCCCCGAGGATACCATCAACTCAGTAGCCTTTGGGCTTGTGATTAGGTACTTATGTGCTCGTCATATATCTATTGTATCGGATTTATAATTTATTTCCATAGGTTGTTGGGCAGGTGTATACTAATTCCATCAGGTGTACAGTAGAAACAACTACATTTAACACATTGCCCTTGATGACGTCACTGTGTCTTTGGATAAACTATTTGGTCGGGCTTTGTTTCTATTGCAAAATGTTGTATTTTACGTTTGATATTAGCAGCATTAAAATCTGGATGCACTGGGTGGAAATAGATTGATACTTACATTCAGCAGATGTTGTGCATTGCTATATTATCGGCGTTTTCCGCCGCAAATACCACCAAATTAGAACTACCATAGACGTTTTGGTATTATGTAGATTGTACACACTTCAACCGGGAATTTTCCCTCGACCACCACATCAGGCTTGAAATATCATTATTTAAATGAGCAAAATTTACATATTGCTAATGATATTCAGTACATTGGAACCACCATTCCATCTGTCTCTAATCAAATCCAAGAATGCTTATTATACTACGTGAAATATCGATTATTGCTGATAATATACTAGTATATATAGCCGCGCCTCCTTCACACAACCACTTGGATCGTTCACCAATATACTATCTTTCAATTTTCGGCAATTAATTAACATCCGAATACATTGCTTTATCTCAGATGGATAACAATGATAGCTATGTGAAGGAGATCCGCAAATATGGTTCTTGAAATCAAACAAATCTGTTAGGTATCACTGATCGGTTTTCATGTTTATAATTGACCAAAACACGCTACCCATTGTTTATCAAACGTGGGCTGTCTGTGTGTACATATCACCTCCACACCAACAGATGGATGGGAGAAAAACAGTGGCATTGTGCAAGCCTATAGATACCGACGTATTGGTGTGTGTGTTTCGTCGTGATATTTATACAGTGGAGCATTAGCAAGGGTCTGTCTAGTACAGCATGTTGAATGAAGAGCAAATAACGCCCACTGGCATAAGAAAAGTACATTCCGATACGTAATGTGCTAAATGAACAGTAAACAGAATTCTATGGAAATGCCTGACATTACAGCCGTAGGCTTTTATAACCCATGTTTAATAGGGTTAATTAGTTCCTTATTTTCTGTCAACCTATTTTCCGTATCCTAATGCGTATTTAAAGTGAATAAACGGTACACAGAAGTATATGGAAACGCCTTGCATTACAGTCCTAAGTTTTTATGATCTCCGATTTATCAGGGTTTAGGGCCCGAAACCTTGATTTTCCAAGGGCCTTCTGACATAAAGCAAAGACGACCAAAAAAATCCACTGTTCTGGAACAAATGTGATGCGGAATATCAAAATACTGAGAAGAAAGATCAGATTTAGCATGACAGAGTCAAACTGTATGTGTCGATTGGGCCTATATTCATGATAATAGTCACAACACCATTGTTCCAACGACGAAACAATAAGTACAGATCCATGTAAGTATGTAAGTAAGAATCAATAGACGTGGAATCAATACCCAGTATTAAGTATTCCGAGCAAACAAAACAGGGTCCGTTATCCAATCTCATAGTCCGGGGACAGAAAGTCATATCAGGCATACGAAGTGAGAGAAAACAAAAATGACAGGGAAACTCATGAACCCCCAAAAATGGCCATTAGGAGGTGAAATCAGGTGTTCCGGAAAGAGTGAGCATTTCCTGCCCCACTGGTGGCACCCGTCATGAATTCCCCAAAATTAACATGAAAATAGATCTAGTTGCATGGCAGACATGGATTTGCTGTATTTATCCACCAGATCATGATGACGTCCATAGAATTTCTTAAACGCAGCTATAAGTCTTGGTAAAACATATCCTTGTCGCAGCAGTTTAGAGACTAGCTGGGCACTTCGATAGACAAAGTCCTCATATTTGCAACTAGCTCTGGAATAGCGTATAAGTTGAGAAACAAACACACCATATGCCGGTGACATAGGAATGTTGCTGCTTAGAAAAGGGAAATTGACTATGGAAAAATTGAAATCATCACGTTTGTCATATAATCTAGTTGACAGGTTAGAATCATTATCAATCTCCAGCCTCAGGTCTAGATAGTTGGAAAAATTAGCGGAGTCTGTAGTATCTTTAATTTCAAGTTCCTTAGGATATATGACATCCAAATAATCACCAAACTTGGGATTATTTATTACCACCAACTAATCAATCTATTACCACCAACAGTCAGATTTTGATGATGCCAATAACAAACGATATACACAACATTTTGCAATAGAAACAAAGCCCGACCAAATAGTTTATCCAAAGACACACTGGCGTCATCAAGGGCAGACAGTGTGTTAAATGTAGTTGTTTCTACTGTACACATGATGGAATTAGTATACAACTGCCCAACAACCTATGAAAATAATTTAGAAATCTGAAACAAACCCCATGGAATAGATATATGACAAGTACATAAGTACCTAATCACAAGCCAGAAGGCTACTGAGTTGATGGTATCCTCGGGGACAGATTTAACGTCCGCCAGCAGCGACACCAACTCAGTGGTATGAATGTAAGAATCAATCTATTACCACCAACAGTCAGATTCTGATGATGCCAATAACAAACGATATACACAACATTTTGCAATAGAAACAAAGCACGACCAAATAGTTTATCCAAAGAGCGTCATCAGGGCCAGACAGTGTGTTAAATGTAGTTGTTTCTACTGTACACATGATGGAATTAGTATACAACTGCCCAACAACCTATGAAAATAATTTACAAATCTAAAACAAACCCCATGGAATAGATATATGGCAAGTACATAAGTACCTAATCACAAGCCAGAAGGCTACTGAGTTGATGCTATCCTCGGGGACAGATTTAACGTCCACCAGCAGCGACACCGACTCAGTGGTATGAATGTAAGAATCAATCTATTACCACCAACAGTCAGATTTTGACGAT
The DNA here is from genome assembly GCA_949152475.1 of Terebella lapidaria. Taxonomy (NCBI): domain Eukaryota; kingdom Metazoa; phylum Annelida; class Polychaeta; order Terebellida; family Terebellidae; genus Terebella; species Terebella lapidaria. Next base: position 81,140,047 of record OX424555.1, read on the forward strand.
GCCAATAACAAACAATATACACAACATTTTGCAATAGAAACAAAGCCCGACCAAATAGTTTATCCAAAGACACACTGGCGTCATCAGGGGCGGACAGTGTGTTAAATGTAGTTGTTTCTACTGTACACATGATGGAATTAGTATACAATTGCCCAACAACCCATGAAAATAATTCAGAAATCTGAAACAAACCCCATGGAATAGATATATGACAAGTACATAAGTACCTAATCACAAGCCAGAAGGCTACTGAGTTGATGGTATCATCGGGGACAGATTTAACGTCCGCCAGCAGCGACACCGACTCAGTGGTATGAATGTAAGAATCAATCCATTACCACCAACAGTCAGATTTTGACGATGCCAATAACAAACGATATACACAACATTTTGCAATAGAAACAAAGCCCGACCAAATAGTTTATCCAAAGACACATTGGCGTAATCAGGGGCAGACAGTGTGTTAAATGTTGTTGTTTCTACTGTACACATGATGGAATTAGTATACAACTGCCCAACAACCTATGAAAATAATTTAGAAATCTGAAACAAACCCCATGGAATAGATATATGACAAGTACATAGTACCTAATCACAAGCCAGAAGGCTACTGAGTTGATGGTATCCTCGGGGACAGATTTAACGTCCGCCAGCAGCGACACCAACTCAGTGGTATGAATGTAAGAATCAATCTATTACCACCAACAGTCAGATTTTGACGATGCCAATAACAAACGATATACACAACATTCTGCAATAGAAACAAAGCCCGATCAAATAGTTTATCCAAAGACACACTGGCGTCATCAGGGGCAGACAGTGTGTTAAATGTAGTTGTTTCTACTGTACACATGATGGAATTAGTATACAACTGCCCAACAATCTATGAAAATAATTTAGAAATCTGAAACAAACCCCATGAAATAGATATCAATCAATCAATCAAGTTTATTGGCGTAAATGTACAGGGTACATAATAACCAACATACAGACAAGTATTATACATGAGATACGTGTAAATAAAAAAATGATACAGACAGAACATGTTACAGACATGACCATGAGCACCGATGGTGTTATAAAGGCCTACTCTTTTAGGATCACCTGCATTGCTTTAATATAGGAAGTTACTAACCTTATAAATTGTTGATACTTTTCTTTATTGCAACATTTGTCTGTCCTTAGATCTAAAATGGTGAATAACTTCTCTTTGTCAGACATACGTTTGTAATTTTTTATGAGTTTTTTTCATATCATGGTCAAAACCGTTTCTTAGATTATATACTTTGTCAGTTTTACAATGCAAAAATACATGGTGAAGGCCATTGTTAACATTTGAGGAACACAGGGGACAACTGATATCACTGTTTCGAACATATTTGTGTATATTCCCTATTCTAAATTTTGTGAATGTGCTTCGCATCGATGGCGATTGAATGATAGAGAGGTAGTTACTAAATATGTATGTATCCTTAATACCATTCAAACCGCAAGCATCATACGGCTGGTTTGCAAAAAAGTTTTGTACATATTGATCACAAAGTATATGCTTAATTTTGTGGTAAATGTATTTGTTTGTTATAGATAGGGGATTTTCCCACACGTAGTTCATACCAGTCATTTTAATGACGTACTCAATCGACTGTAACCACGCAGATGGTCTCTCGTTCGTGGAAGTATAGGCGGCTACTAAGAGAGCATTCGGGGTGTTGCCGCACGCAATCTTGTGCCAATATTTTACACCCAAGGACATTGCTTTGATAGATATAGGGAATCTTCCGAGTTCAGCCCTGACAGCCGAGTTACTAGACCATTTATTGACTCCTAAAACGAACTTAAGATATTTAGAATGCATTTTCTCGTAAGCAATTTTCTCAGAGCGAGAATCGTAATTTACAACGTGGATGTTATCCAATGGCGAGTGGTTGAGTAGTAACAGTTTGTCTTGCAAGCGTCCTACATTAACTAATATTATTCACTCGGTGGTATTCTCAATGTAAGGACACTCCTGATTAGACGATTTGTACCACGTGACTATCCTACATTACTCTATATTGGACGGCGAAAGTCTATATTGGACGGCAAAAATGTATATTGGACGATGTTGTGTTTATCAGCCAATCAGAGCGCGTGTTACATCAATCAGAGCACGGGTTTTCCCCACTCTGGGTTTCTCCCACATTCATTGGTAAATAATATAGCAAATGTTGGATGTTGAGAGTCGTCCAATATACAGTTTACGGGATTCAGAAATGTCATATTGACCTCGGCTGGCGCCTCGGCCAATATGACATTTCTTCATCCCGTAAACTGTATATTGGACTCCTCAACATCCAATATTTGTATAATATAGGTCTCGGCGTGTTAATATCTATTTTTCCTACGCGTTTGGCCGAGCAAAACTGGATATGTTGCCCGCTAATTTTATAGAAAGCATTATTCGTGGCAGCTCTGGTGTCTCCCCCTTCCTGTACACCATTTAAGTATATTAAATTATTGGAGGTAGGCATCCCCCATATACTGCATCCATATAGTAGGATTGGAGATATAATTTTGTCGAAAAGACTAATTGCAATATTTACATTTATACTAGAATTATTGGAAGACATGATGGCCTTTCGAAGAACAAAGGAGGCACGATTCGCTTTCAGGATCCTATCGTCCATCATAGCACTGTGACTCATATTCGAAGTTATCACAAAACCAAGATATGTTGTTTGCTTAGTGTTCTCCAGTACAGACTCATTCAGAGTAAAAGTGGGGCAGTGTTTACATTTGCCCTTCGACATAACCATACATTTGGTTTTAACTGGATTAATATTAATAACCCATTTAAAGCAATACTTATAAAGAGCGTCCAAGCAATTCTGTAGACCAGCTGGAGAGGTCGACAAAAGGACAAGGTCATCCGCCCAAGACAGAGTTGAATTTATGAGCACCAAGAGATACAGGGTGACAAGAATCACCAAAGACGTCGTGTATATCATTTTGATATATATTAGAGAGCGCTGGGCTCAAATTGCAACCTTGTTTCATACCAGAAGACGATCGTATTTTGTCTGTGATTCCATCATCACATTTGATATGGTAAAAACAGGAAGCATACATCGACTTGATAACATTATATACATTGCCGGTTATGCCCATTTTCTGCAACTTGTAATACAAGAAGTCTCTATTAATTGTATCGAAGAATTTACGGAAGTCAATAAAGGCAACATATAATTTATTGCCCATTGATTTAACGTATTTGTCGTACAGGGATTGTAGGATGAAAATATTATCCTCCGTACGATGATCTTTTTTAAAGCCGTTTTGATTAATTGAGATCATGTTATTTGTTTTCAGAAAGGATTCCAGTCTGTTATTTATTAATGAGCTAAATAGTTTTCCCAAGCAACTGGAGATGGCAATTCCTCTATAATTGTCGGGGTCAGTTTTTGCCCCGGATTTGAATATTGGAACAATGATGTTAGACTGCCAAGAGGATGGGTAACAACCTTCAGATAGTAGTTTGTTAAAGATGTGAAGAATTGTCTGATGCAGACATAATCCGCCATCAAGTAGCATATCGTTTGTGATCGAATCTATACCGCTCGATTTACCCCTTCTGAGTTTTTTCAGGGCTGTTGATAGCTCTTCTTCGGTCAATGGAAAATCTAAAACACCCGGGCTACTTGAACAATTTTCAATGGTACTTAGTCCCGATCGGACGTATTCCTGGAACTGGGTGTCGGAATTATCTGCCTGTGAATTGAGTAATGTTTTAAAATGAGAGACCCACTCCTCAGGTTCGACCGGCTGTTGTTCCTTCTGGTTTTTCCCCAAAATATGGTTAACTTCTTTCCAGAATCCCTTAGGGTTATCTTTTTCCATAGATACTAATTTATTCCAACAACTAGACTTAGAGTTACGCTGGAAATTCTTGATAGATTTTTTGTATTTTTTCTTAGCATTAAAAAATTGTTGTCGTTTATCAAGACTGGTGGGATCCTTATTGAATATATGTCTTGTATGTTTGAAATACTTCTTTGCATCGGCAGTTTCCGAATCGCGAGACCATTTGCATGGGTATTTGTTTTTACTTTTAGCTATGGGGTTCATAGGTTTCAACTTATCACTTACAATGCCCAAATCAATACACGAGCTACCATTGTAGCCATGGTATGTTTGGAGACCCAACAGGTCCCCCGGAGTTCTTCCGTTTAATATCAGTAGATGACATTCATTGAGGGTGTCTATTAACCTACGTCCATACGAGTTGCATTTGTTATCTTGACAGAATCTGATAGGTAATGGAACATAGTCACAATCAACATGCCCGTCCATGGATATGGAATTAATATTTATCCAGGTTTCTTGTTTCTCCCCTGTTCTGCTATTCAAATCACCCATTATAATTACTTCTCCCTTGTTTTGGAAAAAGGTGATCTCCTCCAGAAGAATGTCATGTACGTCAATTTTACATGTAGTGAGGACACTCGAGGTCTCGAGTGACAAGTACTGATATATGACTGATATAGTGACAAGTACTGATATATGACAAGTACATAAGTACCTAATCACAAGCCAGAAGGCTACTGAGTTGATGGTATCCTCGGGGACAGATTTAACGTCCGCCAGCAGCGACACCGACTCAGTGGTATGAATGTAAGAATCAATCTATTACCACTAACAGTCAGATTTTGATGATGCCAATAACAAACGATATACACAACATTTTGCAATAGAAACATGTGTTACATGAAGAGTTTTTTTTGGTCATAGAGAAGGTTGTAGATGATATATTGATAAAATTTCGGTGCAATACATGTCTTGCTAATAAGTATGAACTGATGAGTACACATATGTTTCGAAACAGCATCACACAGATTGTGTTCAAATACAATTCATTTGAGCATGTACACCATGTGCACCCTATGTTTTCCGGACACTCTGGTGAATTATCGAGACGTTATCTCACATTTTTGTTGCAAGTTTTTAATACAAGTATTTAGGTTGTACTAAATTTCCAGGTAGGGTCGGTATACCTGACAAACGACATTTTCAGGCCTAACATATGTGAGGAGATTTCAGTATGGAAAATTTAAAACCCAAGTGGTGTATGAACACAGAACCTCTGAATCGAAATCGCCAATACTAGATCTATATGTCCAGTGGTTTTCCAACTGCGTATATTCCAAAATGTTTTTCTCTTCTTCTTCAAAACACGTACATATCACACTGTCTGGCATACTTGCAGCCACAATTTGAATGTCCTAATGATTTTTCTAAAGTGATACGTTGTATTATGCATAATCTGGCATTGTTCTCTTATGCCAAAAAAAACACAGATGTTTTACTGGTGTCTGTTTGTGAATAATATCTGAGTTTAGTTGTAGTTGGATCAATTCTAGCTTTATCTGTACAATATAATGTTCCAGTTACAATTGAAGAATTGAATGGATGGATTATTTTTGAGTGTACTGTTATCTAAGATATCTAGCCTATGTATCATGTCGTAGGTCTTGCTGTTCAACTGCCATATATTGAAATACCACATCAATCTAAGCATCACAATCTAACTCATTCGTGACAACAATTATTTGTGTATTTCTATGACAAATGCTATGCTGTCTGTCACTATTTACTCGTTTTATTCTTGCTGAGGCTTGCTTATTTAACTTTCTTCATTTCTTTATTTTCACACTAGTATCAGTGTAAATATATTTTCCGTAATAATTAATTTGGCACTGAATTGGGAAACGAATCATGATACATGTACACCAAACAATTTTTTGTTCCTCATGTTTACCGAATGTGATTGATGAGTTAATATTTTTTTCATGGAGTATGCCTAATGCTGGAGTCACAACAAATATGTACGGCATCATTACTAACAATGTCACTAGTGTGCTCCAGAGCAATAATTCAGTATTATGTAATTGACATTTATCCTCATGTGGTGGGATTAGCTAGGCAGCTGTAGTACCGGGTAAGCAGCTGTAGTACCGGGTAAGCTTCCTATATGTTGTTATTGGAATAGGTATTACCATTGTTGTGTTAGTACTTCATGGCAAACTTATATATTGTGGATACTGTCAATCCATGTAAATAATTCGTTGCTTCTCTGTATATAACTTGTTTGTTTACAGCCAGTAATAACGATCTCACATTTAAACTGTCAGTGGGTATAGGGGAGGGATATGGGGGGCTGATCTTATATATTTATGCACCATGTTTACGCTAAATTCGTTTGTCACCTACATATTCGTGAGCACAACTGTATGTCAAATATTTAATTCAATCACACGTTTAATGTCAACATCATTGCCCATGTCATTCATTTCATACAGGTCGTTGTGTCTGGTATATACCACTGTGCCCTCTCGCCCGGTCGTCATGGTGTCCACGGTCTTGTGTTGGTGGTTGCGGTTCTCTGCCCGTCGGGACGTTGGAGCTGTGAGGAAAAGTTCCATCAAACACCCAATTCATAATGGAGGGTGACAGTTTCAATAGCCTTGATAATATGCACAATTTACTATCGTGTCTGACTGGGTCAGATTCAGAGAATGATGAAGAACATATAATCACATCAGTCATTAATGACAGTGATTATCTTGATATAGATGGCTTGATTGCACAACTCACGCCAAATTCAAAGAACACCCAACTGAAAGTATTGCATCTAAATATTCAAAGTATCTCGTCAAAATTAACATCCCTGCAAGAAATTCTAGCTAAACTTGAGCACAATGACATTTTTCTTGACTGCATACTATTATGTGAAACTTTCTTGCATGACAAAAATATACACTTAGCTAATATACCTGGATTTTCACTTATCTCCAAACACAGGTCTCAAATGCCCAGAGGTGGAGTCGCGATATATGTTAAAAATACTATTGATTTTAAAATCAGAGAGGACCTTAGTGTCTTTATTGAAGGGGAATTTGAGACGGTGTTTATTGAGTTTGATTTGTTTCGTACTAAGACTGTGATCGGAGAAATATACAGAGTTCCTAATAGCGACCCTAACTTGTCTGTCCAACGATTTGATGACGTACTTACGAAACTGCGCAACCATAAAAACGTAATCATTGGTACAGACCAAAATTTCGATCTATTGAAGCTGAGAAGCCATAAACAAACCTCACAGTTAATTGACTCAATGTTCGCAAATGGCTTTATTCCTACAATAACGAAACCTACGCGCATTACTCATAGCACAGCAACGCTGATTGACAATATCTATGTTAAATTTGATCACAAACAGGCATTGCAATCTGCAATATTAGCTCACGATATATCCGATCATTTTCCTGTATTTTGTTCAGTGAATTATCCCCAAAAACATTCAGAACCATGTAAACCACTCACATTTGAACATAGAAAAATGACAGACGCGCAATTAGGAAAAATACGATCTGATTTGGATGAAATAAATTGGGAAAATTCACTGGGTGCTTTGGGTCCTGAAGAGGCATGTGACAAATTTGTGAATGTGTTAAACAACATAATAAATATCAATGCTCCCATGAAAACCATTACTATTGCAAAAAACAAGATCATCAGGGTTCCGTGGATGACGCCTGCATTATCTCATTCGGCCACAAATTGCATCAAGTTATACAAACATTGTATTGGAAAATCAAAATCCGACCCTTCCTACAAAAAGTATATAACTTACAGAAACCTATTTAACAAGCTGAAACGAACTGCAAAAAAACAATATTATAGCGAACAACTAGAACAATTTAAAGGTGACATGAAAAAAACTTGGCAAGTAATCAACTTAACAATTGGGAAAAATAATAATAAAACCGAAACGCCACAAAAGTTCCTGCACAATGGGTCAGAGATATTTGAGGATAAACGCATTTCCGAGGAATTTTGCAAATATTTTACGGAAATCGGACCTAAATTTGCCAACGCTATCGGCAAATCCAAACACAGTTCATTGCACTACCTACATAATAACAGACACAGTAACCCGAAGTCATTATTTCTCTCTCCGACCGATCATATTGAGGTATCTAGCATATTAAAATCTTGTAAACCAAAAAGCAGTAGTGGTCATGATGCCATAAGCACGAAACTCCTAAAAACAATAAGCGATTCTGTGTCCATCCCAATAAGTATCATAATAAACAAATCACTGATGACTGGTACAGTACCCAAAAACTTGAAATTAGCCAAAGTAATAGCTATACATAAAGCGAAAAGTAAAGCAGAGTTTTCAAACTACCGACCCATCTCGCTCCTGCCGATATCGAAAATATTAGAAAAAGTAGTACACAAAAGGCTTGTTTTCTTTCTGGAAAGTAATGACTTATTATACAACAATCAATATGGATTCCGATCAAAACGAAGCACGATAGATGCAGTCACAAAATTTGTTTCCGATATAACATTGTCTCTTGATCAAAAGAGATCTGCATTATCTGTATTCCTAGATTTGTCGAAAGCATTTGATACCATCGACCATGATATATTACTACAAAAACTACATTTTTATGGAGTCCGTGGAATTGCTCATGATTGGTTTCGAGATTACCTTATGGACAGGCAACAATATGTAGAATATCGAGGGATCAAATCAAGTACCTGTAATATTAGATGTGGTGTTCCACAAGGCTCAGTGTTAGGACCATTATTATTCATTATATACACTAATGATCTCCCCCAGGTTCTGAACCATTCTAAATCAATATTATTTGCTGACGACACAACCTTGTACGTAACGGATTGTAATATAGACAGACTCTATAATCACATGAATGAGGAACTGATTTCGTTAACTGATTGGTTTAAAGCAAATAAATTGTCTTTTAACGTAACAAAAACAAATTATATGTTATTTTCAAATTCACTGAGTAATAAAACACCAAGGAATTTAGTGCTAGCGAATAAAACCATTACCGAATGTGAAAACACGAAGTTCCTAGGCATACATATAGACCATAAACTGAAATGGGACAAGCATATAGAACACGTCAATACTAAAGTCTCCAAGGCCTTATTCGCTATAAACAGAGCTCGACAAACACTTCCAATCCACAACATAATCTCTATATATTACACTGTGGTGTACCCACACCTATCGTACGGTATTACGCTTTGGGGTGGTGCTCAGAAAACGTTCATTAATAAAATAGTTGTTCAACAAAAGAAAATTGTGAGAGCAATTACCGGCGTCCCCTATAACACACATTCTGATCCGCTTTTCTGAAGCCTGAAACTCTTGAAACTCAATGACATTTATAGCTTGCATATTGCCAAATATGTTCATTGTTTTTTCAAAAATGTCCTACCAGCCCCACTACGTGAACTGTTTATTTTATCTAGCATGCACAATCATGAAACGAGACATAGCTCGCTTCCCAAACTAAAACCTGCTAAATTTAACAGTATGACTTATGCTCGATGTATTGTTAAAAAAGGACCAGATATCTGGAATAATGATATACCTGTATCAATATATATGAACCCAGACCAGACAATGTGCAGCAAGAAAGCATTTTCCTCTCGTTTCAAGCGTCTTGTCGTCCAGGGATATAGTGACTATGAATCAGGCTGTGACAAAATCCCTCGGCTCGTGGGGGCACTGTGGTGTTACTTCAGACCTTACATTTCTCTCATAACATCATCGTTCCATGTCATCTCTTCTTCCTCATTGCAATCATCATCATTATCTTCCGCATCACCCCCCCCCCCCTCATCATCACCATCATCACTCCCCCCATCGTCATCCCCCTCATCATCTCCCTCATCTTCACCCCCCCCCCCCCATCATCATCATCACCCCCTCATAATCATAATCATCACCCCCTCATCGTCATCATCATTACCACCAGCAACAACAACATCCGTATCATCCATCTCTAACATTTTCAACTCGTCGCTCGCTATCTTGGTTTTATTTATATGTGTGTAAATTCATAAGTTGTGGAGTGCCTCACTACCAATCATTTAAAAAAAAAAAAACCCGACATTTACATATCGTTATTTAGTAAGGTTAACAGTCTACTGACTCTCACTCCACAACTTGTGCTGCAACCAATGTACATTCCGAAACATGTTACAAACATTAACAACATTAGCCTGTAATGTACCTCCAATGATCAATCTGTATGTATCATATGTAAATAGTGTAATGCAGCAGCACGAATAAATTCTATCTATCTACTGATGGGGCCAATTAGTAGCATCGACTGCCAAACAAGCATATACGGTTCGTAAAGCTACATTTTAACACCGAGTAAAACAGTGTGACACTGTTCTCTGTACTATTCAGACTAGCACCATCGATGCCCAAAATAAAAGAAGAGAATCCACATAAATTACCCAATTTTCATACGTTATCACCATCCAAGCCGTGACATTTTTCGGACAGGAATGATATTGCTATGTTTCACATAGATCTCTCTCACCAAGTCTATTGCATGCTTTAGAGATGTTCGAAGTAGAAAAAACGAGAAATTGTTATTTGGGAAAAATAACATTTGTTATCATCACAAGAATAACAGCAATAACCACAGCAACAGCTAGTTTACCATATATTGTTGTTATTTGGCAAACCACAGACTGAAACGTGAATATGCCTTGAAATCAAGGAATGTATTAACCTACTACCACCAAAAGCAAATGATTTTGATGTAAATAAAAATCCAAAAATCAAACCTTGAGCATGTATACGTTTGTAAGTGATATGTGTTTCTGCACTCGAGGTCAATGACGGCCAGAAGCAATTGCCAAAACCTTTGGAATCCTAAATGTTCACATCGCCAAGGTATGTTGGCATACAAAACACAGTCAGAACAGAACAAACAGAACCGAATCAGTGAGGCAACGGGGTCTGACTAACCGAGCCCAGATGCAGATCACCATCCTTAATCGCACAAAGCAGTCGATATGAGATTAGACATATGCGGGACATTCCGAGTGGGCCAACGCGATGGAAACACAACTCTCTGTGGGATGTCCAGGGTGAAATCATCCTTTAGGATTAGGAATATCAGTACCCAGTTTAAACATCACAACTGAGTGGTGCAAATACGTAGTTGAAGCAACTGGCCCACTACTTTATGTATCGAATATAACAAACGCATTAATGTTTTGTCAAAATCAGTTAGTACTAAATATAGCTCGGTCTTCAATGATCCGGTGGTTACTAATAGTTTGTTGAAGGTTCGTCATTGTCCCTGCAGATAAAGCTTCTAATAATGTTGTTTTCGTTTGTAAAGCATACTATATACAGTGCCTGTTTAACGAACTGGATATTACCAACAATACTAATTCCAATAGAACATACCAAGCCATTACCGTGCCCAAACAGGATATCTTATCAAATCATGTGTATGTATTGCATTCGTTTGGTATTACTACCTCATGTAAAGATTCTAATCTACCAAACTTATATTGGATCCCAAAGTTGCACAAAAATCCACACAAACAAAGATATATTTCAGGTTCAGCATCATGTTCTACCGAAGCCCTTTCTAAAATATTTACTGTTATATTGTCTAAAATTAAACAGGGTCTCCAAAAGTACTCTGAAACCATCTATTCTAGAAGTGGTATAAACCAAATGTGGATATTAAAAAATTCCAAGTCCTTATTGGAATATCTACATGCTCACACACTTTCAAAAGTAACGTCTATCAAAACATTTGATTTCTCCATTTTGTACACAACTATACCTCATTCTGAACTGAAGTCTCAGCTTAAAAAACTAATCAATAATTCATTTTTCTCTAAAAAGGGACAACGTCGGTACCACTATATTGTAGTTAAATATAATACCGCTTATTTTGTTGAAGGCGACTCTGATACCCCATACAAATATACTGAAATAGATGTGGTAAATATGGTTAATTTTCTGATTGATAATATTTTTGTGGAATTTGGTGGTCGAATATTTCAACAAACTATTGGTATTCCCATGGGTACAAACTGTGCACCATTATTGGCAAACCTGTTTTTATACTCATATGAATCAGATTTTATCCAACATTTACAACGAGGAGGTTCTAAGAAACTAACATGTAATTTTGATTTCACTTTCCGATACATAGATGATGTATTGTCGCTACATAATCCCAAGTTTGGTGATTATTTGGATGTCATATATCCTAAGGAACTTGAAATTAAGGATACTACAGACTCCGCTAATTTTTCCAACTATCTAGACCCGAGGTTGGAGATTGATAATGATTCTAACCTTTCAACTAGATTATATGACAAACGTGATGATTTCAATTTTTCCATAGTCAATTTCCCTTTTCTAAGCAGCAACATTCCTATGTCACCGGCATATGGTGTGTTTGTTTCTCAACTTATACGCTATTCCAGAGCTAGTTGCAAATATGAGGACTTTGTCTATCGAAGTGCCCAGCTAGTCTCTAAACTGCTGCGACAAGGATATGTTATACCAAGACTTATAGCTGCGTTTAGGAAATTCTATGGACTTCATCATGATCTGGTTGATAAATACAGCAAATCCATGTCTGCCATGCAACTAGATCTATATTCATGTTAATTTTGGGGAATTCATGACGGGTGCCACCAGTGGGGCAGGAAATGCTCACTCTTTCCGGAACACCTGATTTCACCTCCTAATGGCCATTTTTGGGGGTTCATGAGATTCCCTGTCATTTTTGTTTTCTCTCACTTCGTATGCCTGATATGACTTTCTGTCCCCGGACTATGAGATTGGATAACAGACCCTGTTTTGTTTGCTCGGAATACTTGATACTGGGTATTGATTTCCATGTCTATAAATGTCATCATGATATCTTTGTGCAATTAGTTAACCCTTACTAGAGTTATGGATAAATTTGCATCATTTGATATACTATCAACTTTGTTTCCTGTTAGAATCCATTTGGTTTCCTTCATTAAGGGGGTCACAGGAAAACGACCAACTGGTAATGTGCTTCCCTGGCGGATTAGTTTTTGTATATATTTATTCCTACATTTTGCGACTTAACATAATTTAATACTACTATATATATATTTATCATGTCAGGTTGAAATTTCCATTGGATATATGATGTGATATGCATTCTTATAGTATGCTTGGATCAATGTGAAAAAAATTATTTCCCATCAACCATCCACTGTAATAGATGATATAAAGGGGCATCCGACTAGCCAATTAGAAATACACTTTTACACTTATCATAGTGAAAACCTTGGTCTCGAAGCCTTGTCTCGGTGCTCGGCGAGACAACATCCCAAAGGAATACAACACATCCGAGCGTTGTCTAACTGAACAAGAAATGCCTCTGCCAAACCAAGATTTTAAACTGGACCTTCTCGCATATCGACGAGATGATGAAAAGAAATATCCCACTAGCGAAGCTAGGAATTCACTTTCACACGTATCAGAGAGGAACATGCATATTCACTCCCTGTGTACGAATTGATGGCATACTCGAGTAGTCACATAAATGATGTACAAAACATAGGCCCAAGGGACCTGTAGCTTGCTGGCTAGCCAATAGGTGACCTACCAATTTGAGCGGTTTCGCTACACGTGGTCAGGCTGGGATTTCCCCCAGATTTCCGAAGATTGCGCGCAGCTGCGATTGGTCAGTTTGAACTACGGAGTTTGCCGACTTCTAGGATTATTACCATTGATTTCTAAGCTGTAAAGTTGACAAGTGGGATATGCGCCATTTTCTGCTCTGCCCTTGAAAATGAGGTCGAAAGTCATATTTAAGGTCCAGAGAACATTCAGTATATATATATATATATATATATATATATATATATATATATATATATATATCTATTTTTTCAACCTTTTTGCCACATGGTAAAAATCCAACCTTTTTGTCACATTCTTCAATTTTCAAGATTTCGCTTCTTCGCAAGTGCTGATCCATTGTATATGACCTAATGAGTCTTGCATGCAGCAGGCGACATCTTAACCATACCCCTACGTTAGGTATATAAGATATATATTTTGTGTAGCAAAAAGTATGTGACAAAATGGTCAAGGTTCAATGGTCATGCAAAAACCTAACCATTTTGTAACATCAACCATTTTGTTACATAATATATACATTTCCATATACAACCTTTTTGTAACATAAATGGGGATAAACGTATGTGTTTAGCATTTCATCCGTTCCAATTAACACTTCAGAAGTTTGCATCACAGCCGATCGAATTTGAACCCTGACACCTGAACTTTTGTTGGAGGCTCCGGTCACTCAAAAGACATGATAATGGTTAGAGTTAATTCTGCAAAACAAGGGCAGCAAGCTGGCTGGTTAGGCTATGGTCAGAACCTAGAGCAGCGACCGACCGATTAATAGCCGGCTCGGTCACTGCTGAGAATAAGCTGTGGAAGACGACAAGCAGTCTAAATAGCATGTGGTCACAAATCAGAACGGCGACTGGCCGATTTTGCAATATCAGCTGGTGCTGCCTATTCGATTTTTAGAGTTTACACAAGATTTACGAAGCCCTAGCGATGCCCGGCTGTTGCCCTGTCGACTTACTGCCCAGTAACCCACCGATTTTGAAATCACCGTCCGTTGATCAACCGATCTCCCGGCCGACCGGGCGGTAAATATTTATTTGATATTGCAGCCTTAATTATTTTTGCTGGTTGACGGCGATCGCTCGATGAGGCATGTGCCGATTAAAACAGTGTCAAGCATCGAGCATATTGTGGTCGGCGAGTGAAAACTGGTCAGGCGCCGGCGGCGATTGGGTGATGTGTGCAATAGCAACAGCGACTGATAATACACCAGCAGCGGCTGGACGGATACCGCCCGATATCCAGACGAAATTAGCTAAAACTCGCTCCTCTTGAGGTTGTACCATGGCCTAAGGCTATGGTCAGAACCTAGAGCAGCGACCGCCCGATTAGTAGCCTGCTTGGTCAGTGCTGGAAATCAGGCATCGCCCAGCAGTTTTGGGAAACGGCGAGCAGTCTGTGAGCATGTGGTGACAAATCAGAATGACGACTGATGAATTATGAACTGGTGCTGTTTCTATTTCATGATTTTTAGATTTTGCAAAAGATATACAAAGCTCTACCGATGCCCGGCCGTTGAACGGTCGATATACTGCCCAGTCACTCACCCATTTTAAAGTCACCGTCCGTTGATCGACCAATCTCCTAGCCTCGTCCGGTCGATAAATGCTCATCAATCTTCCATACGGCAGTCTCGATTATTTTTGCATCAATTGGTCAACGGCGATCGCTCGATTAGGTAGGTGCCTGGGCGGAGAACGATCAGGCAGTGGCAGGTATCGAGCATATCGTGGTCGGCGAGTGAAAACTGGTCAGGTGCCGCTATAATTTTAACTACGCATTGAATTTTCAGCAGCGATCGGGCGATGTGTAAAATACTAACAGCGACTGTTGAAACACCAGCAGTGCCTGGGCGGCGGCCGCACGATGTCCGGACGAAATTGGCTAAAAACTCGCTGCTCGGTCGCCGAGCAGGTTATTTTTTTTAGGTTGTGACCATAGCCTTAGTTGTATGCTGCCCAGAGAGTTGAGAATGTGTAGGGTGATCAATACCCTAAGGTTGGGGCTAAATCATAAACTACGTTTGATAAAATATGACTCACTCAGGCTACAACGAGCGATCAAGTGCCACATTAAATGTGGTATTTTTTAAAACTGTTTTTATGTACTGTTTGTACATTTACAGCCATTTTTTTAATGTCAAAATTCATCAGTCATTCAGTATAATATAGCAACAAAGGTGTAGCAGGTTGCAGCGGCCTACTCCACATCTACAGTTAGTTACTCTAGTTTTTTATTGCACTCAATTAATCAGAGATGGGCTGTAAAAAACTTGATTCATGGACATGTCCACATACCAATCCAACAACTCCAATATTACCACTGACCATAAACAGGCCTTACAGGTTTCCAACTGACTATAGACACGCCTCACAAGTCTCCCTTTGATCATAGACAGACCACACAAGTCACCTTCTGACCATAGACAGCCTTCACATGTCTCTGTCTGACCACAGACAGCCCTCAGAAGTCACTTTCTTACCATAAACAGGCCTCACAAGTCTGCATTTGACACATACAGACCCAAAATGTTTCCCTCTGGTTATAGACAGCCCGCACAGTCTCGTTTTGACCATAAAACAAGCCCCGTAACTCTACGTCTGGTCACAAACATGCCTCACAATATTCCTTCTGACTGTAAGGAGGCCCCACAAGTCTCAGTATCATCTCACTGACCATGAACAGAGCTTACACACATCCTTTTGACCATGAACGGGCCTCACAAGTCTGCTTCAGACAAGTCTACCTTTACCTATAGAAAGACCTCACAAGTCTATCTCTGACCATAGAAAGGCCTCACAGATATATCTCTGTCAATGAACAGGCCTCAATCGTCTACCTCTGACCATAGACAGGATTCACAAGTTTAATTCTGTCCAAGGACAGGCCTCATAAATCTACCTCTAACCACAGACCCAAGTTTCCATTTGACCACATACAGGCTTCTTAAGTCTCCCTCTGAACACAGATAGGGTTAGGAAGTCTACCTATATGGCTTGACGAGTCTCACTCTGACCATTGACAGGCCTCACAAGTCTCCCTTTTACCATACACAGAGCTTACAATTCTACGTCTAACCATAGATATGCCTCTGAAGTCTCCTGCTGACTGTAGACAGTCCTCATAAGTCCCCGCCTGCCCACAGACAAGCCTCACAAGTCTACCTGTCACCACAGACAGGCCGCACAAGTTTCCTTATGACCACAGATCACAAATCTCCCTCTGATCATAAACATACCTCATATGTATCCATCTGACCATACACAGGCCTCACAAGTCTCCATTTCACCACAAAGAGGATTCCAAAGTCTCCATATTGACAAGCATCAGATGTATCTCCATATATAAACATATGTATATATTCACAACCTTTTTGTAACAATCAGACAACCATCTTGTTACATTAACATTTTGCTACATGGGTTGTGTGACAAACAAGTCAACTCAATGGCAACTAACCGTCAGAAGTCTCCGTCTGAACATTATCGGGCCTCACTACTCACTAGCTTCCCGTGGCCTCAAAAGTCCATGCTGAACATAGTCAGGCCAATCGGGATGCCTAACTAGACATTAGAGCCTAAACATGCTAAAGGCTTTGTGGCATCCCTCATTTTTCTGGAAGGTATCGTTCTAATTGTGTGACTGATGTTTGGAGCAAGTCGGACAATTTACTATAATCTGCATGGTGAAGTTACATGTACATGTATCACTGCAGTGCCTGTAAATCCCCTCACCCCATTTGCCTTTTTGATGGGTTATCACCTAGCTGTCCAGTTTGCCAGTTTATTCCATATAAACACACTTCGCTCTAGGCCCCTACTCCCCCACCCCACCAGACACTAGCAGACAGCCCGCCACAGAACTATAGTGATGGGATGGGGTAGCCTGGGTAGGTGGCAGAGGGGGGCTGGTGGGTGGGGAGCTATGTGTGTGTGGGAGGCAGAATGGATTGACAACTTAACATGACAGTCAGGCACAAGGGCCTGGGGGTGGGGGGTGGCCGAGTGTGGGGAAAAATTAATGGAGGCTAACAAAAGTTATCATCTTGAAACCAAACGGCGGAAAAAAAGCAGACAGAAACATAAGGCCTCCCGATTTCCAATCGGGATGCCTAATTACAACCACTTTGTGACAATCAGGCAACCATTTTGCTACATTAACATTTTGCAACATAGGTTGTGTGACAAGTGAGTCACCTTAATGGCAAATAAATGTGGAGGTGGGTGGCGCAGTGAGAAAGGTGGCCGGCTCGTGATCCAAAGGTCCTGGGTTCGAGTCACTGGCTGGATTGCTGTGTTATTTCACTAGTGTCCTTAGGCAAGGTATTTATCACTAACTGTCTAATCTACACCCAGGATTAAATGGGTGCCAGACACATAATGGGTCAAGTATAGAGCGCTTTGACTGTGGCTGCTCCAAGTACTGGTACTCAGACTGGGGGTCAAAGTGTGAAGTGCCTCTGAAAGCATACATCCGCTGTAAAGAGCGCTATATCAAATGCGATAACTTTACCTTTACCTTGACAAGTCTATCTCTTACCATCACATGCCTCACAAGTCAATGTCTTACCACACACAGGCCTCTGACCACAAACAGGCCTCACACGTCTCCCTCTGACTATCAATTGCAGACAGGCCTCCATACATCCCTCTGACCATAAAAAGGCCTCATTGCTCTACGTCTGACCATGAACAGGCCTGACAAATCTACTCCTGTCTATGTCTTGGAAGTCTCAATCTGACCATAGAGAGGCAGCACATCTCCATCTGACCACATGCTGTTCTCAAAGTTTAGAATTCGACCACAGACATACCTCACAAGTCTCCCTCTGACTATAGACAGGCCTCCATTTCACCACAGACAGACCTCACAATTCTCCATCTGACCACAAACAGGTCCCTAGACATGTCCACAAAGAGACCAATGAACATGAACAGGCCATACAATTCCCCCTCTTACCAAAAACAGGCCTCACATGTCCCCCTATGTGTATTGTTAGAGTGAGACTTGTGAGAATTTTGAGGCCTGTTCCTGGTCAGAGAGAGACGTGTGAGGCATGTCTATGGTCAGAGGCAGAATATTGGGGCCTGTTTGTGGTCAAAAGGAGAATTGTGAGGCCTGTGTATGGTCAGAGGGTGATTTGTGAGGCCTGTGTATGGTCAGAGGGTGATTTGTGAGGCCTGTGTATGGTCAGAGGGTGATTTGTGAGGCCTGTCTATGGGTTGAAATAGATTTGTGATGCCTGCCTATGGTCAGACAGAGACCTGTTTTCCAGTAAACAAATGCACAGATCAACCCCATAGTGTGCCACACGCCTCAAAAGTAAGTATAAACGAATATAATAACATTCTAGAGTGGCCACACTGTTGTAAAATAGAGCCACACGAATTGAATGGCAATGTCGGGTTTTCACTGTGGTATGTCATGTGGGACTACGACCCCCCCCCCCCCCCTTCCCTTATCTGGGGGTTGGAGAACCACTGCTGGGACTAGGCACTAGGCAGGTATGGCAAGTGAACTACTGTCCATAGTCAGGTCTCAAAAGTTCCCTCTGAAGGCCTCAGAACTCCACCTCTGACCATAAACAGGCCTGAACAGTCTGCTCCTGTCTATAGACATATCTCAGAAGTCTCCATCTGACCACAGAGAGGCTTCACGAAAGTATCCATCTGACCACAGACTGGCCTAAAAGTTTCCATTTCGCCAAAGACAGACCTCACAAGTCTCCCTCTGACTATAGACAGGCCTCACAAGTCTGTCACCATATATAAATATATTTATGCAACCTTTTTGTAACAGTCAGGCAACCATTTCGCTACATTAAAATCTTTCTACAAGGGTCGAGCGACAAAGAAGTCAACGCATTGGCGCATAAGCAGTTTGCGTTTTTCCGATTAAATTCGTGTCCACAGATATGATAGACATGTCAGTGTGCCTCTAAAGTCTACTGCTGACCATAGACAATCGTCATAAGTCTCCATTTTACCACAGACAAGCCTCACAAGTCTACCTCTGACCATACACAGGCCTCACAAGTCTATCTCTGACCATACACAAGCCTCACAAGTCTCCATCTGACCATAGACGGGCCTCACAAGTCTCCATCTGAATACAAAGAACACTCCAAAGTCTCCTTATAGACAAGCCTCAGATGTCTCTTTATATATAAACATATGTATATATTTACAACCTTTTTGTAACAGTCAGACAACCATTTTGCTACATTAGCCTTTTACTATATGGGTTGTGTGACAAACAAGTCAACTCAATGGAAACTAGCCATCACATGTCTCGTTCTTAACATAATCGAGCCACACTAGCTTCCCGTGGCCTCAAAAGTCATTGCTGAATATATACAGGCCTCATAATTCTCATGCTGACCATCAGCAGAACTCACAAGTCTCCCTGACCATATCCAGGATACACAAGTCAAAAGTGGCATATAGACAGACCTCACAAGTACAATCCTGTTCATGGATAGGCCTCACAAATCTACCTCTGACCATAGGCAGGCCTCAATAGTCTGCACCTGAACAACATGATTCAAGTCTACTTCTGTCCATAGACAGGTCTCAGACGACTATCTCGTCACATTTTCCCTCGGAGCATAGACAGGTCTCACATTCTCCCTCCCACTATACATAAGGCTCACGTATCTCCCTGTGACCATAGACAGGATTCACTTGTCTCCCTTCACCATAAACAGGCCTCAGAATTCGCCAGATGACCACACACCTGCTTCAAAGGCTAATGTAGCAAAATGGTTGTCTGATTGTTACAAAAAGGTTGTAAATATATAAATATGTTTATATATGAAAAGACATCTGAGGCTTGTCTACAAGGAGACTTTGGAGTCCTCTTTGTATTCAGATGGAGACTTGTGAGGCCCGTCTATGGTCAGATCGAGACTTGTGAGGTCTGTGTATAGACAGAGGTTGACTTGTGAGGCTTGTCTCTCTCCGACCAAAGACAGATGTCTGACGTGTCTATCTGACCATAGACACGTCCCATGGGTCTCCCTCAACTACAGACAGGCCTCACATGTCTCCCGCTGACCACAGATAGGCCTCACAAGTCTGTCTCCATATATAAATATATTTTTATATGTGCAACCTTTTTGTAACAATCAGGCAACCATTTTGATACATTAAAATCTTGCTACATGGGTCAAGCGACAAAGAAGTCAACGCAATGGCACATAAGCAGGCCTCTCTTTCTCTGACCATAGGCACTAGGTAGCCCCAGCAGTGGCTCTCCAACCCCAATATAAAGGGAGGAGGGGGGTAGAGCCACATGATACACCACAGTGAAAATCTGACATTGCCATTCAAATCGTGTGGTTCTATTTTAAAACAGTGTGATCACTCCAAAATGTTATTATGTTCGTTTATACTTATTTTTGAGGCATGTGGCACACTTTGGTGCTGATCTGCGCATTTGTTTCCCTGGAAAACGGAGAATTTACATTTGAAGTGCTTCCAGACATTCTAAGCATTCGAATTTGCTGGCAATGTAAATTCTCTGTTTTCCAGTAAACAAATGCGCAGATCAACCCCATAGTGTGCCACACGCTTCAAAAGTAAGTATAAACGAATATGAAAACATTCTAGAGTGGCCCCACTGTTGTAAGATAGAGCCACATGATTTGAATGGCAATGTCGGGTTTTCACTGTGGTGTGTCCTGTGGGTCTACGACCCCCCCCCCCCCCCCTTCCCTTATCTGGGGGTTGGAGAACCACTGCTGGGACTAGGCACTAGGCAGGTCTGGCAAGTGAACTTCTGTCCGTAGTCAGGCCTCAAAACTTCCATCTGAAGGCCTCAGAACTCCACCTCTGACCATCAACAGGCCTGAACAGTCTGCTCCTGTCTATAGACAGGTCTCAGAAGTCTCCATCTGACCATAGAGAGGCTTCACAAAAGTATCCATCTGACCACAGACTGGCCTAAAAGTCTCCATTTCGCCAAAGACAGACCTCACAAGTCTCCCTCTGACTATAGACAGGCCTCACAAGTCTGTCACCATATATAAATATATTTATATATATATGCAACCTTTTTGTAACAGTCAGGCAACCATTTCGCTACAATAAAATCTTTCTACAAGGGTCGAGCGACAAAGAAGTCAACGCATTGGCACATAAGCAGTTTGCGTTTTTCTGATTAAATTCGTGTCCACAGACATGATAGACATGTCAGTATGCTTCTAAAGTCTACTGCTGAATATAGACAGTCGTCATAAGTCTCCATTTTACCACAGACAAGCCTAACAAGTCTACCTCTGACCATACACAGGCCTCAAAAGTCTACCTCTGACCATAGACGGGCCTCACAAGTCTACCTCTGACCATACACAAGCCTCATAAGTCTACCTCTGACCATAGACGGGCCTCACAAGTCTATCTCTGACTATACACAAGCCTCACAAGTCTACCTCTGACTATACACAAGCCTCACAAGTCTACCTCTGACTATACACAAGCCTCACATGTCTACCTCTGACCATAGACGAGTCTCACAAGTCTACCTCTGACTATACACAAGCCTCACAAGTCTACCTCTGACTATAGCCTCACAAGTCTACCTCTGACCATACACAGGCCTCACAAATCTACCTCTGACTATAGCCTCACAAGTCTACCTCTGACCATACACAGGCCTCACAAGTCTACCTCTGATTATACACAGGCCTCACAAGTCTACCTCTGACTATAGCCTCACAAGTCTACCTCTGACTATACACAGGCCTCACAAGTCTACCTCTGACTATAGCATCACAAGTCTACCTCTGACTATACACAGGCCTCACAAGTCTACCTCTGACTATAGCCTCACAAGTCTACCTCTGACCATACACAGGCCTCACAAGTCTACCTCTGACCATACACAGGCCTCACAAGTCTACCTCTGACCATAAACAGGCCTCACAAGTCTACCTCTGACTATAGCCTCACAAGTCTACCTCTGACTATACACAAGCCTCACAAGTCTACCTCTATAGCCTCACAAGTCTACCTCTGATTATAGCCTCACAAGTCTACATGTGACCATAGACGGGCCTCACAAGTCTACCTCTGACTATAGCCTCACAAGTCTACCTCTGACCATAGACGGGCCTCACAAGTCTACCTCCGACTATACACAAGCCTCACAAGTCTACCTCTGACTATACACAGGCCTCACAAGTCTACCTCTGACCATACACAGGCCTCACAAGTCTACCTCTGACCATAGACGGGCCTCACAAGTCTACCCCTGACTATACACAGGCCTCACAAGTCTACCTCTGACTATAGCCTCACAAATCTACCTCTGCCTATACACAGGCCTCACAAGTCTAACTCTGAATATAGGCTCACAAGTCTACTTCTGACTATACACAGGCCTCACAAGTCTACCTCTGACTATAGCCTCACAAGTCTACTTCTGACTATACACAGGCCTCACCAGTCTACCTCTGACTATAGCCTCACAAGTCAACCTCTGACCATACACAGGCCTCACAAGTCTACCTTTGACTATACACAGGCCTCACAAGTCTACCTCTGACTATAGCCTCACAAGTCTACCTCTGATCATACACAGGCCTCACAAGTCTACCCCTGACTATACACAGGCCTCACAAGTCTACCTCTGACTATAGCCTCAGAAGTCTACCTCTGACTATACACAAGCCTCCCAAGTCTACCTCTATACCCTCACAAGTCTACCTCTGACTATACACAAGCCTCACAAGTCTACCTCTATAGCCTCACAAGTCTACCTCTGACCATAGCCTCACAAGTCTACCTATGACTATAGCCTCACAAGTCTACCTCTGATCATACACAGGCCTCACAAGTCTACCTCTGACCATAAACAGGCCTCACAAGTCTACCTCTGACTATAGCCTCACAAGTCTACCTCTGACTATACACAAGCCTCACAAGTCTACCTCTATAGCCTCACAAGTCTTCCTCTGATTATAGCCTCACAAGTCTACATGTGACCATAGACGGGCCTCACAAGTCTACCTCTGACTATAGCCTCACAAGTCTACCTCTGACCATAGACGGGCCTCACAAGTCTACCTCCGACTATACACAAGCCTCACAAGTCTACCTCTGACTATACACAGGCCTCACAAGTCTACCCCTGACCATACACAGGCCTCACAAGTCTACCTCTGACCATAGACGGGCCTCACAAGTCTACCCCTGACTATACACAGGCCTCACAAGTCTACCTCTGACTATAGCCTCACAAATCTACCTCTGCCTATACACAGGCCTCACAAGTCTAACTCTAAATATAGGCTCACAAGTCTACTTCTGACTATACACAGGCCTCACAAGTCTACCTCTGACTATAGCCTCACAAGTCTACTTCTGACTATACACAGGCCTCACCAGTCTACCTCTGACTATAGCCTCACAAGTCAACCTCTGACCATACACAGGCCTCACAAGTCTACCTTTGACTATACACAGGCCTCACAAGTCTACCTCTGACTATAGCCTCACAAGTCTACCTCTGATCATACACAGGCCTCACAAGTCTACCCCTGACTATACACAGGCCTCACAAGTCTACCTCTGACTATAGCCTCACAAGTCTACCTCTGACTATACACAAGCCTCCCAAGTCTACCTCTATACCCTCACAAGTCTACCTCTGACTATACACAAGCCTCACAAGTCTACCTCTATAGCCTCACAAGTCTACCTCTGACCATAGCCTCACAAGTCTACCTATGACTATAGCCTCACAAGTCTACCTCTGACCATACACAGGCCTCACAAGTCTACCTCTGACTATAGCCTCACAAGTCTACCTCTGACCATACACAGGCCTCACAAGTCTACCTCTGACTATACACGAGCCTCACAAGTCTACCTCTGATTATACACAGGCCTCACAAGTCTACCTCTGACTATAGCCTCACAAGTCTACCTCTGACTATACACAGGCCTCACAAGTCTACCTCTGACTATAGCCTCACAAGTCTACCTCTGACCATACACAGGCCTCACAAGTCTACCTCTGACTATAGCCTCACAAGTCTACCTCTGACTATACACGGGACTCACAAGTCTACCTCTGACTATACACAGGCCTCACAAGTCTACCTCTGACTATACACAGGCCTCACAAGTCTACCTCTGACTATAGCCTCACAAATCTACCTTTGACTATACACAGGCCTCACAAGTCTACCTCTGACTATAGCCTCACAAGTCTACCTCTGACCATAGACGGGCCTCACAAGTCTACCTCTGACAATAGCCTCACAAGGCTACCTCTGACTATAGCCTCACAAGTCTACCTCTGACCATAGACGGGCCTCACAAGTCTACCTCCGACTATACACAAGCCTCACAAGTCTACCTCTGACTTCACACAGGCCTCACAAGTCTACCTCTGACTATACACAGGCCTCACAAGTCTACCTCTGACCATACACAGGCCTCACAAGTCTACCTCTGATAATACACAGGCCTCACAAGTCTACCTCTGACTATAGCCTCACAAGTCTACCTCTGACCATAGACGGGCCTCACAAGTCTACCTCCGACTATACACAAGCCTCACAAGTCTACCTCTGACTATACACAGGCCTCACAAGTCTACCTCTGACCATACACAGGCCTCACAAGTCTACCTCTGACCATAGACGGGCCTCACAAGTCTACCTCTGACAATAGCCTCACAAGGCTACCTCTGACTATAGCCTCACAAGTCTACCTCTGACCATAGACGGGCCTCACAAGTCTACCTCCGACTATACACAAGCCTCACAAGTCTACCTCTGACTTCACACAGGCCTCACAAGTCTACCTCTGACTATACACAGGCCTCACAAGTCTACCTCTGACCATACACAGGCCTCACAAGTCTACCTCTGATAATACACAGGCCTCACAAGTCTACCTCTGACTATAGCCTCACAAGTCTACCTCTGACCATACACAGGCCTCACAAGTCTACCTCTGACCATAGACGGGCCTCACAAGTCTACCCCTGACTATACACAGGCCTCACAAGTCTACCTCTGACTATAGCCTCACAAGTCTACCTCTGACCATAGACGGGCCTCACAAGTCTACCTCCGACTATACACAAGCCTCACAAGTCTACCTCTGACTATACACAGGCCTCACAAGTCTACCTCTGACCATACACAGGCCTCACAAGTCTACCTCTGACCATAGACGGGCCTCACAAGTCTACCCCTGACTATACACAGGCCTCACAAGTCTACCTCTGACTATAGCCTCACAAATCTACCTCTGCCTATACACAGGCCTCACAAGTCTAACTCTGAATATAGGCTCACAAGTCTACTTCTGACTATACACAGGCCTCACAAGTCTACCTCTGACTATAGCCTCACAAGTCTACTTCTGACTATACACAGGCCTCACCAGTCTACCTCTGACTATAGCCTCACAAGTCAACCTCTGACCATACACAGGCCTCACAAGCCTACCTTTGACTATACACAGGCCTCACAAGTCTACCTCTGAATATAGCCTCACAAGTCTACCTCTGATCATACACAGGCCTCACAAGTCTACCCCTGACTATACACAGGCCTCACAAGTCTACCTCTGACTATAGCCTCAGAAGTCTACCTCTGACAATACACAAGCCTCCCAAGTCTACCTTTATACCCTCACAAGTCTACCTCTGACTATACACAAGCCTCACAAGTCTACCTCTATAGCCTCACAAGTCTACCTCTGACCATAGCCTCACAAGTCTACCTATGACTATAGCCTCACAAGTCTACCTCTGATCATACACAGGCCTCACAAGTCTACCTCTGACCATAAACAGGCCTCACAAGTCTACCTCTGACTATAGCCTCACAAGTCTACCTCTGACTATACACAAGCCTCACAAGTCTACCTCTATAGCCTCACAAGTCTTCCTCTGATTATAGCCTCACAAGTCTACATGTGACCATAGACGGGCCTCACAAGTCTACCTCTGACTATAGCCTCACAAGTCTACCTCTGACCATAGACGGGCCTCACAAGTCTACCTCCGACTATACACAAGCCTCACAAGTCTACCTCTGACTATACACAGGCCTCACAAGTCTACCTCTGACCATACACAGGCCTCACAAGTCTACCTCTGACCATAGACGGGCCTCACAAGTCTACCCCTGACTATACACAGGCCTCACAAGTCTACCTCTGACTATAGCCTCACAAATCTACCTCTGCCTATACACAGGCCTCACAAGTCTAACTCTGAATATAGGCTCACAAGTCTACTTCTGACTATACACAGGCCTCACAAGTCTACCTCTGACTATAGCCTCACAAGTCTACTTCTGACTATACACAGGCCTCACCAGTCTACCTCTGACTATAGCCTCACAAGTCAACCTCTGACCATACACAGGCCTCACAAGTCTACCTTTGACTATACACAGGCCTCACAAGTCTACCTCTGACTATAGCCTCACAAGTCTACCTCTGATCATACACAGGCCTCACAAGTCTACCCCTGACTATACACAGGCCTCACAAGTCTACCTCTGACTATAGCCTCACAAGTCTACCTCTGACTATACACAAGCCTCCCAAGTCTACCTCTTTACCCTCACAAGTCTACCTCTGACTATACACAAGCCTCACAAGTCTACCTCTATAGCCTCACAAGTCTACCTCTGACCATAGCCTCACAAGTCTACCTATGACTATAGCCTCACAAGTCTACCTCTGACCATACACAGTCCTCACAAGTCTACCTCTGACTATAGCCTCACAAGTCTACCTCTGACCATACACAGGCCTCACAAGTCTACCTCTGACTATACACGAGCCTCACAAGTCTACCTCTGATTATACACAGGCCTCACAAGTCTACCTCTGACTATAGCCTCACAAGTCTACCTCTGACTATACACAGGCCTCACAAGTCTACCTCTGACTATAGCCTCACAAGTCTACCTCTGACCATACACAGGCCTCACAAGTCTACCTCTGACTATAGCCTCACAAGTCTACCTCTGACTATGCACAGGCCTCACAAGTCTACCTCTGACTATACACAGGCCTCACAAGTCTACCTCTGACTATACACAGGCCTCACAAGTCTACCTCTGACTATAGCCTCACAAGTCTACCTCTGACTATACACAAGCCTCACAAGTCTACCTCTATAGCCTCACAAGTCTACCTCTGACCATAGACGGGCCTCACAAGTCTACCTCTGACAATAGCCTCACAAGGCTACCTCTGACTATAGACTCACAAGTCTACCTCTGACCATAGACGGGCCTCACAAGTCTACCTCCGACTATACACAAGCCTCACAAGTCTACCTCTGACTTCACACAGGCCTCACAAATCTACCTCTGACTATACACAGGCCTCACAAGTCTACCTCTGACCATACACAGGCCTCACAAGTCTACCTCTGATAATACACAGGCCTCACAAGTCTACCTCTGACTATAGCCTCACAAGTCTACCTCTGACCATACACAGGCCTCACAAGTCTACCTCTGACCATAGACGGGCCTCACAAGTCTACCCCTGACTATACGCAGGCCTCACAAGTCTACCTCTGCCTATAGCCTCACAAGTCTACCTCTGACCATATACGGGCCTCACAAGTCTACCTCGGACTATACACAAGCTTCACAAGTCTACCTCTGACTATACACAGGCCTCACAAGTCTACCTCTGACCATACACAGGCCTCACAAGTCTACCCCTGACCATACACAAGCCTCACAAGTCTACCTATGACCACAGACGGGCCTCACAAGTCTACCTCTGACTATACCGAGCCTCATAAGTCTACCTTTGACTATACACAAGACTCACAAGTCCGCCTCTGACTATACACAGGCCTCACAAGTCTACCTCTGACTATAGGCTCATAAGTCTATTTCTGACTATACACAGGCCTCACAAGTCTACCTCTGACTATAGCCTCACAAGTCTACCTCTGACCATACACAAGCCTCACAAGTCTACCTCTGACTATACACAGGCCTCACAAGTCTACCTCTGACTATAGCCTCACAAGTCTACCTCTGACCATACACAAGCCTCATAAGTCTACCTCTGACTATACACAAGCCTCACAATCCTACCTCTGACTATACCCTCACAAGTCTACCTCTGACTATAGCCTCACAAGTCTACCTCTGACCATACACAAGCCTCACAAGTCTACCGCTGACTATACACAGGCCTCACAAGTCTACCTCTGACCACAGACAAGCCTCACAAGTCTACCTCTGACCATACACAGGCCTCACGAGTCTACCTCTGACTATAGCATCACAAGTCTACCTCTGACTATAGCCTCACAAGTCTACCTCTGACTATACACAGGCCTCACAAGTCTACCTCTGACTATACACAGGCCTCACAAGTCTACCTCTATAGCCTCACAAGTCTACCTCTGACTATAGCCTCACAAGCCTACCTCTGACTATACACAGGCCTCACAAGTCTACCTCTATAGCCTCACAAGTCTACCTCTGACTATAGCCTCACAAGTCTACCTCTGACCATACACAGGCCTCACAAGTCTACCTCCGACTATACACAAGCCTCACAAGTCTACCTCTGACTATACACAGGCCTCACAAGTCTACCTCTGACCATACACAGGCCTCACAAGTCTACCTCTGACCATAGTCGGGCCTCACAAGTCTACCTCTGACCATACACAAGCCTCACAAGTCTACCTCTGACCATACACAGTCTACCTTTGACTATACACATGAATCACAAGTCTGCCTCTGACTATACACAGGCCTCACAAGTCTACCTCTGACTATAGGCTCACAAGTCTACTTCTGACTATACACAAGCCTCACAAGTCTACATCTGACTATAGCCTCACAAGTCTACCTCTGACCATACACGGGCCTCACAAGTCTACCTCTGACCATACACAGGCCTCACAAGTCTACCTCTGACTATAGCCTCACAAGTCTACCTCTGACTATACACAGGCCTCACAAGTCTACCTCTGACTATAGGCTCACAAGTCTACTTCTGACTATACACAGGCCTCACAAGTCTACATCTGACTATAGCCTCACAAGTCTACCTCTGACCATACACAGGCCTCACAAGTCTACCTCTGACTATAGCCTCACAAGTCTACCTCTGACCATACACAAGCCTCACAAGTCTACCTCTGACTATACACAGGCCTCACAAGTCTACCTCTGACTATAGCCTCACAAGACTACCTCTGACTATACACAGGCCTCACAAGTCTACCTCTGACCATACACAGGCCTCACAAGTCTACCTCTGACTATACACAGGCCTCACAAGTCTACCTCTGACCATACACAAGCCTCATAAGTCTACCTCTGACTATACACAAGCCTCACAAGTCTACCTCTGACTATAGCCTCACAAGTCTACCTCTGACTATAGCCTCACAATTCTACCTCTGGCCACAGACAAGCCTCACAAGTCTACCGCTGACTATACACAAGCCTCACAAGTCTACCTCTGACCACAGACAAGCCTCACAAGTCTACCTCTGACCATACACAGGCCTCGCAAGTCTACCTCTGACCATACACAGGCCTCACAAGTCTACCTCTGACTATACACAGGCCTCGCAAGTCTACCTCTGACCATACACAGGCCTCACAAGTCTACATCTGACTATACACAGGCCTCACAAGTCTACCTCTGACCATACACGGGCCTCACCAGTCTACCTCTGACCATACACAGGCCTCACAAGTCTACCTCTGACCATACACAGGCCTCACAAGTCTACCTCTGACTATACACAGGCCTCACAAGTCTACCTCTGACCATACACAGGCCTCACAAGTCTACCTCTGACTATACACAGGCCTCACAAGTCTACCTCTGACCATACACGGGCCTCACAAGTCTACCTCTGACTATAGCCTCACAAGTCTACCTCTGACTATAGCCTCACAAGTCTACCTCTGACTATAGCCTCACAAGTCTACCTCTGACCATACACAAGCCTCATAAGTCTACCTCTGACTATACACAAGCCTAACAAGTCTACCTCTGTCTATAGCCTCACAAATCTACCTCTGACCATACACAAGCCTCACAAGTCTACCTCTGACTATGCACAAGCCTAACAAGACTACCTCTGACTAAAGCCTCACAAATCTACCTCTGACCATACACAAGCCTCATAAGTCTACCTCTGACTATACACAAGCCTAACAAGTCTACCTCTGACTATAGCCTCACAAATCTACCTCTGACCATACACAAGCCTCACAAGTCTACCTCTGACTATACACAAGCCTAACAAGACTACCTCTGACTATAGCCTCACAAGTCTACCTCTGAAAATACACATGCCTCACAAGTCTACCTCTGAAAATACACAGGCCTCACAAGTCTACCTCTGACTATAGACGGGCCTCACAAGTCAACCTCTGACTATAGATGGGCCTCACAAGTCTACGTCTGACGATACACAAGCTTCATAAATCTACCTCTGACTATAGACGGGCCTCACAAGTCTACCTCTGACTATACACAAGCTTCACAAGTCTACCTCTGACTATACACAAGCCTCACAAGTCTACCTCTGACTATACATAGGCCTCACAAGTCTACCTCTGACCATACACAGGCCTCACAAGTCTACTTCTGACTATAGACGGGCCTCACAAGTCTACCTCTGACTATACACAGCCTCACAAATCTACCTCTGACCATACACAGGCCTCACAAGTCTACCTCTGACTATAGCCTCACAAGTCAACCTCTGACCATACACAGGCCTCACAAGCCTACCTTTGACTATACACAGGCCTCACAAGTCTACCTCTGAATATAGCCTCACAAGTCTACCTCTGATCATACACAGGCCTCACAAGTCTACCCCTGACTATACACAGGCCTCACAAGTCTACCTCTGACTATAGCCTCAGAAGTCTACCTCTGACTATACACAAGCCTCCCAAGTCTACCTCTATACCCTCACAAGTCTACCTCTGACTATACACAAGCCTCACAAGTCTACCTCTATAGCCTCACAAGTCTACCTCTGACCATAGCCTCACAAGTCTACCTATGACTATAGCCTCACAAGTCTACCTCTGATCATACACAGGCCTCACAAGTCTACCTCTGACCATAAACAGGCCTCACAAGTCTACCTCTGACTATAGCCTCACAAGTCTACCTCTGACTATACACAAGCCTCACAAGTCTACCTCTATAGCCTCACAAGTCTTCCTCTGATTATAGCCTCACAAGTCTACATGTGACCATAGACGGGCCTCACAAGTCTACCTCTGACTATAGCCTCACAAGTCTACCTCTGACCATAGACGGGCCTCACAAGTCTACCTCCGACTATACACAAGCCTCACAAGTCTACCTCTGACTATACACAGGCCTCACAAGTCTACCTCTGACCATACACAGGCCTCACAAGTCTACCTCTGACCATAGACGGGCCTCACAAGTCTACCCCTGACTATACACAGGCCTCACAAGTCTACCTCTGACTATAGCCTCACAAATCTACCTCTGCCTATACACAGGCCTCACAAGTCTAACTCTGAATATAGGCTCACAAGTCTACTTCTGACTATACACAGGCCTCACAAGTCTACCTCTGACTATAGCCTCACAAGTCTACTTCTGACTATACACAGGCCTCACCAGTCTACCTCTGACTATAGCCTCACAAGTCAACCTCTGACCATACACAGGCCTCACAAGTCTACCTTTGACTATACACAGGCCTCACAAGTCTACCTCTGACTATAGCCTCACAAGTCTACCTCTGATCATACACAGGCCTCACAAGTCTACCCCTGACTATACACAGGCCTCATAAGTCTACCTCTGACTATAGCCTCACAAGTCTACCTCTGACTATACACAAGCCTCCCAAGTCTACCTCTATACCCTCACAAGTCTACCTCTGACTATACACAAGCCTCACAAGTCTACCTCTATAGCCTCACAAGTCTACCTCTGACCATAGCCTCACAAGTCTACCTATGACTATAGCCTCACAAGTCTACCTCTGACCATACACAGGCCTCACAAGTCTACCTCTGACTATAGCCTCACAAGTCTACCTCTGACCATACACAGGCCTCACAAGTCTACCTCTGACTATACACGAGCCTCACAAGTCTACCTCTGATTATACACAGGCCTCACAAGTCTACCTCTGACTATAGCCTCACAAGTCTACCTCTGACTATACACAGGCCTCACAAGTCTACCTCTGACTATAGCCTCACAAGTCTACCTCTGACCATACACAGGCCTCACAAGTCTACCTCTGACTATAGCCGCACAAGTCTACCTCTGACTATACACGGGCCTCACAAGTCTACCTCTGACTATACACAGGCCTCACAAGTCTACCTCTGACTATACACAGGCCTCACAAGTCTACCTCTGACTATAGCCTCACAAATCTACCTTTGACTATACACAGGCCTCACAAGTCTACCTCTGACTATAGCCTCACAAGTCTACCTCTGACTATACACAAGCCTCACAAGTCTACCTCTATAGCCTCACAAGTCTACCTCTGACCATAGACGGGCCTCACAAGTCTACCTCTGACAATAGCCTCACAAGGCTACCTCTGACTATAGCCTCACAAGTCTACCTCTGACCATAGACGGGCCTCACAAGTTTACCTCCGACTATACACAAGCCTCACAAGTCTACCTCTGACTTCACACAGGCCTCACAAATCTACCTCTGACTATACACAGGCCTCACAAGTCTACCTCTGACCATACACAGGCCTCACAAGTCTACCTCTGATAATACACAGGCCTCACAAGTCTACCTCTGACTATAGCCTCACAAGTCTACCTCTGACCATACACAGGCCTCACAAGTCTACCTCTGACCATAGACGGGCCTCACAAGTCTACCCCTGACTATACGCAGGCCTCACAAGTCTACCTCTGCCTATAGCCTCACAAGTCTACCTCTGACCATATACGGGCCTCACAAGTCTACCTCGGACTATACACAAGCTTCACAAGTCTACCTCTGACTATACACAGGCCTCACAAGTCTACCTCTGACCATACACAGGCCTCACAAGTCTACCCCTGACCATACACAAGCCTCACAAGTCTACCTATGACCACAGACGGGCCTCACAAGTCTACCTCTGACTATACCGAGCCTCATAAGTCTACCTTTGACTATACACAAGACTCACAAGTCCGCCTCTGACTATACACAGGCCTCACAAGTCTACCTCTGACTATAGGCTCATAAGTCTATTTCTGACTATACACAGGCCTCACAAGTCTACCTCTGACTATAGCCTCACAAGTCTACCTCTGACCATACACAAGCCTCACAAGTCTACCTCTGACTATACACAGGCCTCACAAGTCTACCTCTGACTATAGCCTCACAAGTCTACCTCTGACCATACACAAGCCTCATAAGTCTACCTCTGACTATACACAAGCCTCACAATCCTACCTCTGACTATACCCTCACAAGTCTACCTCTGACTATAGCCTCACAAGTCTACCGCTGACTATACACAGGCCTCACAAGTCTACCTCTGACCACAGACAAGCCTCACAAGTCTACCTCTGACCATACACAGGCCTCACGAGTCTACCTCTGACTATAGCATCACAAGTCTACCTCTGACTATAGCCTCACAAGTCTACCTCTGACTATACACAGGCCTCACAAGTCTACCTCTGACTATACACAGGCCTCACAAGTCTACCTCTATAGCCTCACAAGTCTACCTCTGACTATAGCCTCACAAGTCTACCTCTGACTATACACAGGCCTCACAAGTCTACCTCTATAGCCTCACAAGTCTACCTCTGACTATAGCCTCACAAGTCTACCTCTGACCATACACAGGCCTCACAAGTCTACCTCCGACTATACACAAGCCTCACAAGTCTACCTCTGACTATACACAGGCCTCACAAGTCTACCTCTGACCATACACAGGCCTCACAAGTCTACCTCTGACCATAGTCGGGCCTCCCAAGTCTACCTCTGACCATACACAAGCCTCACAAGTCTACCTCTGACCATACACAGTCTACCTTTGACTATACACATGAATCACAAGTCTGCCTCTGACTATACACAGGCCTCACAAGTCTACCTCTGACTATAGGCTCACAAGTCTACTTCTGACTATACACAAGCCTCACAAGTCTACATCTGACTATAGCCTCACAAGTCTACCTCTGACCATACACAGGCCTCACAAGTCTACCTCTGACTATAGCCTCACAAGTCTACCTCTGACTATACACAGGCCTCACAAGTCTACCTCTGACTATAGGCTCACAAGTCTACTTCTGACTATACACAGGCCTCACAAGTCTACATCTGACTATAGCCTCACAAGTCTACCTCTGACCATACACAGGCCTCACAAGTCTACCTCTGACTATAGCCTCACAAGTCTACCTCTGACTATAGCCTCACAATTCTACCTCTGGCCACAGACAAGCCTCACAAGTCTACCGCTGACTATACACAAGCCTCACAAGTCTACCTCTGACCACAGACAAGCCTCACAAGTCTACCTCTGACCATACACAGGCCTCGCAAGTCTACCTCTGACCATACACAGGCCTCACAAGTCTACCTCTGACTATACACAGGCCTCGCAAGTCTACCTCTGACCATACACAGGCCTCACAAGTCTACATCTGACTATACACAGGCCTCACAAGTCTACCTCTGACCATACACGGGCCTCACAAGTCTACCTCTGACCATACACAGGCCTCACAAGTCTACCTCTGACCATACACAGGCCTCACAAGTCTACCTCTGACTATACACAGGCCTCACAAGTCTACCTCTGACCATACACAGGCCTCACAAGTCTACCTCTGACTATACACAGGCCTCACAAGTCTACCTCTGACCATACACGGGCCTCACAAGTCTACCTCTGACTATAGCCTCACAAGTCTACCTCTGACTATAGCCTCACAAGTCTACCTCTGACTATAGCCTCACAAGTCTACCTCTGACCATACACAAGCCTCATAAGTCTACCTCTGACTATACACAAGCCTAACAAGTCTACCTCTGACTATAGCCTCACAAATCTACCTCTGACCATACACAAGCCTCACAAGTCTACCTCTGACTATGCACAAGCCTAACAAGACTACCTCTGACTAAAGCCTCACAAATCTACCTCTGACCATACACAAGCCTCATAAGTCTACCTCTGACTATACACAAGCCTAACAAGTCTACCTCTGACTATAGCCTCACAAATCTACCTCTGACCATACACAAGCCTCACAAGTCTACCTCTGACTATACACAAGCCTAACAAGACTACCTCTGACTATAGCCTCACAAGTCTACCTCTGAAAATACACATGCCTCACAAGTCTACCTCTGAAAATACACAGGCCTCACAAGTCTACCTCTGACTATAGACGGGCCTCACAAGTCAACCTCTGACTATAGATGGGCCTCACAAGTCTACCTCTGACGATACACAAGCTTCATAAATCTACCTCTGACTATAGACGGGCCTCACAAGTCTACCTCTGACTATACACAAGCTTCACAAGTCTACCTCTGACTATACACAAGCCTCACAAGTCTACCTCTGACTATACATAGGCCTCACAAGTCTACCTCTGACCATACACAGGCCTCACAAGTCTACTTCTGACTATAGACGGGCCTCACAAGTCTACCTCTGACCATACACAAGCCTCATAAGTCTACCTCTGACTATACACAAGCCTCACAAGTCTACCTCTGACTATAGCCTCACAAGTCTACCTCTGACTATAGCCTCACAATTCTACCTCTGGCCACAGACAAGCCTCACAAGTCTACCGCTGACTATACACAAGCCTCACAAGTCTACCTCTGACCACAGACAAGCCTCACAAGTCTACCTCTGACCATACACAGGCCTCGCAAGTCTACCTCTGACCATACACAGGCCTCACAAGTCTACCTCTGACTATACACAGGCCTCGCAAGTCTACCTCTGACCATACACAGGCCTCACAAGTCTACATCTGACTATACACAGGCCTCACAAGTCTACCTCTGACCATACACGGGCCTCACAAGTCTACCTCTGACCATACACATGCCTCACAAGTCTACCTCTGACCATACACAGGCCTCACAAGTCTACCTCTGACTATACACAGGCCTCACAAGTCTACCTCTGACCATACACAGGCCTCACAAGTCTACCTCTGACTATACACAGGCCTCACAAGTCTACCTCTGACCATACACGGGCCACACAAGTCTACCTCTGACTATAGCCTCACAAGTCTACCTCTGACTATAGCCTCACAAGTCTACCTCTGACTATAGCCTCACAAGTCTACCTCTGACCATACACAAGCCTCATAAGTCTACCTCTGACTATACACAAGCCTAACAAGTCTACCTCTGACTATAGCCTCACAAATCTACCTCTGACCATACACAAGCCTCACAAGTCTACCTCTGACTATGCACAAGCCTAACAAGACTACCTCTGACTAAAGCCTCACAAATCTACCTCTGACCATACACAAGCCTCATAAGTCTACCTCTGACTATACACAAGCCTAACAAGTCTACCTCTGACTATAGCCTCACAAATCTACCTCTGACCATACACAAGCCTCACAAGTCTACCTCTGACTATACACAAGCCTAACAAGACTACCTCTGACTATAGCCTCACAAGTCTACCTCTGAAAATACACATGCCTCACAAGTCTACCTCTGAAAATACACAGGCCTCACAAGTCTACCTCTGACTATAGATGGGCCTCACAAGTCAACCTCTGACTATAGATGGGCCTCACAAGTCTACCTCTGACGATACACAAGCTTCATAAATCTACCTCTGACTATAGACGGGCCTCACAAGTCTACCTCTGACTATACACAAGCTTCACAAGTCTACCTCTGACTATACACAAGCCTCACAAGTCTACCTCTGACTATACATAGGCCTCACAAGTCTACCTCTGACCATACACAGGCCTCACAAGTCTACTTCTGACTATAGACGGGCCTCACAAGTCTACCTCTGACTATACACAGCCTCACAAATCTACCTCTGACCATACACAGGCCTCACAAGTCTACCTCTGACTATAGCCTCACAAGTCTACCTCTGACTTTACACAGGCCTCACAAGTCTACGTGCCATGCGTCCTAAATTCGCCAACATTTTTTAGTTTAAGTACTATATAATACATATAACACTCGTAACAGCAATATTTGTTACCAACGAAAACTTAGGTTCGCCAGCCAAAAATTCCATGATATAGCAGATGTCGTCATTTCCGGTGGTTGCTGATGGGAGCATCCGTTATCTGGTTGTCTCATCCCCTGCGAATGGCGATTGGAGTTCCCAAATTCGCCATGCGTTTCAGTGCTGTTATTCCATCTGTAAAGTATATTTAATAATGATGAAATAGAAGCAGATATACATCACATCATGATTACACATGTCTCTTCGTTTTAGCAATGTGGTATTGCGCCATTTAGTGTCTTAAACTATAACATGAAAAGTTATCGCCAGAAACGTTCTCCTCCTGCCATTCAGAAATGAAGGGTGGGACACCAACGACTTCGAATATATATCTATATATTCATGAACTTATATATTTGAACATCAAATATATGTCATTTTAATGATTTCATTATGTACATGTATTTCACGATGCATTGATTGTCCAAAAAGGGCCACCAGGCGAAACTGCCCTGAACCAGAAAGTGGAAGTTCACTCATTTGACAGGCACATAACCAGACATGAGCCATCGGCTGTTTGATTTTACCACTACATCCTTATTGGATTTGGATACCTGCAAATGATGAACCATAGCCTGGGGTGGGAATCGAACCCACAGTTCTGGACAACCAATAACAATGATATTGCAATTTAATGTTACAGCACATGCAAAATACATCCGAAAACTGACTGAAAATCTTTCACTAACAAATCAAAACTAATCGCAGTAATGTCCGCATCAAAATTTTACCAGTAATACCAACAAATTGTCATACTTTCCATAACAAACATACAATTTTACAAATAGGTTGACATTGTCATTTCCCAAAGCAACATGGAAACATACTAAAATTTAAGAACAATCTGAGCACACAAAGCTCAATGCCCCCACGTAGCAGCCAACACACTCGTTGTGAAACCACTTATCACATGTGTCACACGTGATCCAGTGCACCGTGCAATGTTGTCGTCCCGAACTGGATGAAGGGGGAGAATCGCCCATGCACACATTACATACATCAGCACTCTCACTCACACATGCATTGTCGATATGGATGTTTGTGTTGTGTGTGTCGTTATTTGTCGATCTTGTGTCCTTTCCGTTGGCCCTTCCCTTGCTCTTGCCCTTGCCCTTTCCTGCTTTCTTACCTTGTACTGTTTCCAGCTGCCCTCCGCCCTCTTGTTGATCTTAACCTTTCTCTTTCTCAGTTGTCTCTGTGTGTCCTTCTTCTTCATCTCTTTCTGGTGACTGCTCCATTTGCTTCTTTGTACTTCTCTGTCTCCTTTTGCCCTTTCCTGCTGCAGTGTCCTGTTTCGCATCCATTTTCTTCGTTGCCCTTTCCTTCTTTTCATCTGCCTTTTTCTGTCTTTCCTGCCTTCGCGCCTCCTTCTCTTTGTCCACCTATTCTTTCTTCTGGAGCTGCTTCAAAATGGCTTCCGACGTTATTGTTCTGCCAAAGTTGACAACTTTCCTGCGTCTGGCTGTTGTTGGTTTCATGGTGGTCCCGGGAACGATGAAAAAATCTTGAACTTCTTCCGGGAGGTCCAGCACGGACTGCACAGGGTGATGACATTTTATGACTTGGTGGCATGTCGGACAGTGTGATCCTTTCAGTTCAGCATTGTCTTCTGTGACATCATTCTGTGCCCCTTCTGCTGTCTCATCGCCACCATTTTCAACCTCCGTTACCTGATCAGAATTTTCATTACGGACTTTCGTCCTTGACCTTGTACTAGGTCCGGCACGAGGTTGTTGTGGCACGTCCGGTTGCTGCTCTTGCTGCACTGGTGTCCGGATGTTTGAGGGCCGCACTTGGGTCCTGTCGATGGCCTTTGAGTTCAGAGGGTTAATACCACACTTTGTGAATGATGACTTGACCGTACTTGGAGAACAGACCTTATCGATAGCATAACTGAGTACAGTTGGGAGTTTGGCTCGTGAGAATACATTGTTGTTATGCAACAAATTTAGGGATTGGGCTATGGAAATGAATTTGGCCTTGATGTGCTGAAATAAAGCCACGTCCAAGGGTTGCAGTAGATGCGTTGTGTGTGCTGGCAATCCTAGTACGTCAATCTGTTTGATATGGAAAACCAAAACTTAGCATTTCGTGCATATATATCCACATTCTGAAATAGACCAAATCAATCAACAAGTCTATCACTCAAAAAAAAAGCACTTCCACATAACGATAGATACATTTACAATACCGAATAAATATCAATATTGTGTGATGTGTTAATATATGATTGTCAACTTTAAACTCCACCTCTGACCATAAACAGGCCTGAAAAGTCTGCTCCTGTCTATAGACAGGTCTCAGAAGTCTCCATCTGACCACAGAGAGGCCTCACAAAAGTATCCATCTGACCACAGACTGGCCTAAAAGTTTCCATTTCGCCAAAGACAGACCTCACAAGTCTCCCTCTGACTATAGACAGGCCTCACAAGTCTGTCACAATATATAAATATATTTATATATATGCAACCTTTTTGTAACAGTCAGGCAACCATTTCGCTACATTAAAATCTTTCTACAAGGGTCGAGCGACAAAGAAGTCAACGCATTGGCGCATAAGCAGTTTGCGTTTTTCTGATTAAATTCGTGTCTACAGACATGATAGACATGTCAGTATGCCTCTAAAGTCTACTGCTGACCATAGACAGTCGTCATAAGTCTCCATTTTACCACAGACAAGCCTCACAAGTCTACCTCTGACCATACACAGGCCTCACAAGTCTACCTCTGACCATACACAAGCCTCACAAGTCTCCATCTGACCATAGACGGGCCTCACAAGTCTCCATCTGAATACAAAGAAGACTCCAAAGTCTCCTTATAGACAAGCCTCGGATGTCTCTTCATATATAAACATATGTTTATATTTACAACCTTTTTGTAACAATCAGACAACCATTTTGCTACATTAGCATTTTACTGTATGGGTTGTGTGACAAACAAGTCAACTCAATGGAAACTAGCCATCACATGTCTCGTTCTTAACATAATTGAGCCACACTACCTCCCCGTGGTCTCAAAAGTCATTGCTGAACATATATAGGCTTCATAATTCTCATGCTGACCATCAGCAGAACTCACAAGTCTCCCTCTTATCATATCCAGGATACACAAGTCTAAAGTGGCCTATAGACAGACCTCACAAGCATATTCCTGTCCATTGACAGGCCTCACAAATCTACCTCTGACCATAGGCAGGCCTCAATAGTCTGCACCTGAACAACATGATTCAAGTCTACTTCTGTCCATAGACAGGTCTCAGACGACTATCTCGTCACATTTTCCCTCGGAGCAAAGGCAGGTCTCACATTCTCCCTCCCACATTCTCCCTGTGACCATAGACAGGATTCACTTGTCTCCCTTCACCATCAACAGGCCTCAGAATTCGCCAGATGACCACACACCTGCTTCAAAGGCTAATGTAGCAAGATGGTTGTCTGATTGTTACAAAATGGTTGTAAATATATAAATATGTTTATATATGAAAAGACATCTGAGGCTTGTCTACAAGGAGACTTTGGAGTCCTCTTTGTATTCAGATGGAGACTTGTGAGGCCCGTCTATGGTCAGATCGAGACTTGTGAGGCCTGTGTATAGACAGAGGTAGACTTGTGAGGCTTGTCTCTCTCCGACCAAAGACAGATGTCTGACGTGTCTATCTGACCATAGACACGTCCCATGGATCTCCCTCAACTACAGACAGGCCTCACAAGTCTCCTGCTGACCACAGATAGGCCTCACAAGTATGTCTCCATATATAAATATATTTATATATGTGCAACCTTTTTGTAACAATCAGGCAACCATTTTGCTACATTAAAATCTTGCTACATGGGTCAAGCGACAAAGAAGTCAGCGCAATGGCACATAAACAGGCCTCTCTTTCTCTGACCATAGGCACTAGGTAGCCCCAGCAGTGGCTCTCCAACCCCCATATAAAGGGAGGAGGGGGGTAGAGCCACATGATACACCACAGTGAAAATCTGACATTGCCATTCAAATCGTGTGGCTCTATTTTAAAACAGTGTGATCACTCCAAAATGTTATTATGTTCTTTTATACTTATTTTTGAGGCATGTGGCACACTTTGGTGCTGATCTGCGCATTTGTTTCCCTGGAAAACGGAGAATTTACATTTGAAGTGCTTCCAGACATTCTAAGCATTCGAGTTTGCTGGCAATGTAAATTCTCTGTTTTCCAGTAAACAAATGCGCAGATCAACCCCATAGTGTGCCACACGCTTCAAAAGTAAGTATAAACGAATATGAAAACATTCTAGAGTGGCAACACTGTTGTAAAATAGAGCCACACGATTTGAATGGCAATGTCGGGTTTTCACTGTGGTATGTCATGTGGGACTACGACCCCCAGCCCCTTCCCTTATCTGGGGGTTGGAGAACCACTGCTGGGACTAGGCACTAGGCAGGTATGGCAAGTGAACTACTGTCCATACTCAGGTCTCAAAAGTTCCCTCTGAAGGCCTCAGAACTCCACCTCTGACCATAAACAGGCCTGAACAGTCTGCTCCTGTCTATAGACAGGTCTCAGAAGTCTCCATCTGACCATAGAGAGGTTTCACAAAAGTATCCATCTGACCACAGACTGGCCTAAAAGTTTCCATTTCGCCAAAGACAGACCTCACAAGTCTCCCTCTGACTATAGACAGGCCTAACAAGTCTGTCACCATATATAAATATATTTATATATATGCAACCTTTTTGTAACAGTCAGGCAACCATTTCGCTACATTAAAATCTTTCTACAAGGGTCGAGCGACAAAGAAGTCAATGCATTGGCACATAAGCAGTTTGGGTTTTTCTGATTAAATTCGTGTCCACAGACATGATAGACATGTCAGTGTGCCTCTAAAGTATACTGCTGACCATAGACAGTCGTCATAAGTCTCCATTTTACCACAGACAAGCCTCACAAGTCTACCTCTGACCATACACAGGCCTCACAAGTCTACCTCTGACCATAGACGGGCCTCACAAGTATACCTCTGACCATAGACGGGCCTCACAAGTCTACCTCTGACCATACACAAGCCTCACAAGTCTAACTCTGAGCATAGACGGGCCTCACAAGTCTATCTCTGACTATACACAAGCCTCACAAGTCTACCTCTGACTATACACAAGCCTCAGAAGTCTACCTCTGACTATACACAAGCCTCACAAGTCTACCTCTGACCATAGACGGGCCTCACAAGTCTACCCCTGACTATACACAAGCCTCACAAGTCTACCTCTGACTATAGCCTCACAAGTCTACCTCTGACCATACACAGGCCTCACAAATCTACCTCTGACTATAGCCTCACAAGTCTACCTCTGACCATACACAGGCCTCACAAGTCTACCTCTGACTATACACAAGCCTCACAAGTCTACCTCTGACTATACACAGGCCTCACAAGTCTACCTCTGACTATAGCCTCACAAGTCTACCTCTGACCATACACAAGCCTCACAAGTCTACCTCTGACCATACACAAGCCTCACAAGTCTACCTCTGACCATAGACGGGCCTCACAAGTCTATCTCTGACTATACACAAGCCTCACAAGTCTACCTCTGACTATACACAAGCCTCACAAGTCTACCTCTGACTATACACAAGCCTCACAAGTCTACCTCTGACCATAGATGGGCCTCACAAGTCTACCCCTGACTATACACAAGCCTCACAAGTCTACCTTTGACTATAGCCTCACAAGTCTACCTCTGACCATACACAGGCCTCACAAATCTACCTCTGACTATAGCCTCACAAGTCTACCTCTGACCATACAGAGGCCTCACAAGTCTACCTCTGACTATACACAAGCCTCACAAGTCTACCTCTGATTATACACAGGCCTCACAAGTCTACCTCTGACTATAGCCTCACAAGTCTACCTCTGACTATACACAGGCCTCACAAGTCTACCTCTGACTATAGCCTCACAAATCTACCTCTGACTATAGCCTCACAAGTCTACCTCTGACCATACACAGGCCTCACAAGTCTACCTCTGACCATAGCCTCACAAGTCTAC
Source organism: Terebella lapidaria (assembly GCA_949152475.1). Classification (NCBI taxonomy): domain Eukaryota; kingdom Metazoa; phylum Annelida; class Polychaeta; order Terebellida; family Terebellidae; genus Terebella; species Terebella lapidaria. Next base: position 81,183,891 of record OX424555.1, read on the forward strand.
CTGTGACTATAGCCTCACAAGTCTACCTCTGACTATACACAAGCCTCACAAGTCTACCTCTGACTATACACAGGCCTCACAAGTCTACCTCTGACTATAGCCTCACAAGTCTACCTCTGACCATACACAGGCCTCACAAGTCTACCTCTGACTATAGCCTCACAAGTCTACCTGTGACTATAGCCTCACAAGTCTACCTCTGACTATACACGGGCCTCACAAGTCTACCTCTGACTATACACAGGCCTCACAAGTCTACCTCTGACTATACACAGGCCTCACAAGTGAACCTCTGACTATAGCCTCACAAATCTACCTCTGACTATACACAAGCCTCACAAGTCTACCTCTGACTATACACAAGCTTCACAAGTCTACCTCTGACTAAAGCCTCACAAGTCTACCTCTGACTATACACAGGCCTCACAAGTCTACCTCTGACTATACACAAGCCTCACAAGTCTACCTCTGACCATACACAGGCCTCACAAGTCTACCTCTGACTATACACAAGCCTCACAAGTCTACCTCTGACCATACACAGGCCTCACAAGTCTACCTCTGACTATACATAGGCCTCACAAGTCTACCTCTGACCATACACAGGCCTCACAAGTCTACCTCTGACTATAGCCTCACAAGTCTACCTCTGACTATACACAGGCCTCACAAGTCTACCTCTGACTATACACAAGCCTCACAAGTCTACCTCTGACCATAGACGGGCCTCACAAGTCTACCTCTGACCATACACAAGCCTCACAAGTCTACCTCTGACCATACACAGGCCTCACAAGTCTACCTCTGACCATACACAGGCCTCACAAGTCTACCTCTGACTATACACAAGCCTCACAAGTCTACCTCTGACTATAGACGGGCCTCACAAGTCTACCTCTGACTATACACAAGCCTCACAAATCTACCTCTGACCATACACAGGTCTCACAAGTCTACCTCTGACCATACACGGGCCTCACAAGTCTATTTCTGACCATACACAAGCCTCACAAGTCTACCTCTGACCATACACAGGCCTCACAAGTCTACCTCTGACTATGCACAAGCCTCACAAGTCTACCTTTGACCATAGACGGGCCTCACAAGTCTCCATCTGAATACAAAGAGGACTATAAAGTCTCCTTATAGAGAAGCCTCATATGTCTCTTCATATATAAACATATGTATATATTTGCGACCTTTTTGTAACAATCAGACAACCATTTTACTTCATTAGCATTTTACTATATGGGTTGTGTGACAAACAAGTCAACTCAATGGGAACTAGCCATCACATGTCTCGTTCTTAACATAATTGAGCCACACTAGCTTCCCGTGGCCTCAAAAGTCATTGCTGAACATATACAGGCCTCATAATTCTCATGCTGACCATCAGCAGAACTCACAAGTCTCCCTCTTATCATATCCAGGATACACAAGTCTAAAGTGGCCTATAGACAGACCTCACAAGTATATTCCTGTCCATTGACAGGCCTCACAAATCTACCTCTGACCATAGGCAGGCCTCAATAGTCTGCACCTGAACAACATGATTGAAGTCTACTTCTGTCCATAGACAGGTCTCAGACGACTATCTCGTCACATTTTCCCTCGGAGCAAAGGCAGGTCTCACATTCTCCCTCCCACTATACATAGGCCTCACATATCTCCCTGTGACCATAGACAGGATTCACTTGTCTCCCTTCACCATAAACAGGCCTCAGAATTCGCCAGATGACCACACACCTGCTTCAAAGGCTAATGTAGCAAAATGGTTGTCTGATTGTTACAAAAAGGTTGTAAATATATAAATATGTTTATATATGAAAAGACATCTGAGGCTTGTCTACAAGGAGACTTGTGAGGCCCGTCTATGGTCAGATCGAGACTAGTGAAGCCTGTGTATAGACAGAGGTAGACTTGTGAGGCTTGTCTCTCTCCGACCAAAGACAGATGTCTGACGTGTCTATCTGACCATAGACACGTCCCATGGGTCTCCCTCAACTACAGACAGGCCTCACAAGTCTCCCGCTGACCACAGATAGGCCTCACAAGTCTGTCTCCATATATAAATATATTGATATATGTGCAACCTTTTTGTAACAATCAGGCAACCATTTTGCTACATTAAAATCTTGCTACATGGGTCAAGCGACAAAGAAGTCAATGCAATGGCACATAAGCAGGCCTCTCTTTCTCTGACCATAGGCACTAGGTAGCCCCAGCAGTGGCTCTCCAACCCCCATATAAAGGGAGGAGGGGGGTAGAGCCACATGATACACCACAGTGAAAATCTGACATTGCCATTCAAATCGTGTGGCTCTTTTTAAAACAGTGTGATCACTCCAAAATGTTATTATGTTCGTTTATCCTTATTTTTGAGGCATGAGGCACACTTTGGTGCTGATCTGCGCATTTGTTTCCCTGGAAAACGGAGAATTTACATTTGAAGTGCTTCCAGACATTCTAAGCATTCGAGTTTGCTGGCAATGTAAATTCTCTGTTTTCCAGTAAACAAATGCGCAGATCAACCCCATAGTGTGCCACACGCCTCAAAAGTAAGTATAAACGAATATGAAAACATTCTAGAGTGGCAACACTGTTGTAAAATAGAGCCACATGATTTGAATGGCAATGTCGGGTTTTCACTGTGGTGTGTCCTGTGGGTCTACAACCCCCCTCCCCCCTTCCCTTATCTGGGGGTTGGAGAACCACTGCTGGGACTAGGCACTAGGCAGGTATGGCAAGTGAACTACTGTCCGTAGTCAGGTCTCAAAAGTTCCCTCTGAAGGCCTCAGAACTCCACCTCTGACCATCAACAGGCCTGAACAGTCTGCTCCTGTCTATAGACAGGTCTCAGAAGTCTCCATCTGACCATAGAGAGGCTTCACAAAAGTATCCATCTGACCACAGACTGGCCTAAAAGTTTCCATTTCGCCAAAGACAGACCTCACAAGTCTCCCTCTGACTATAGATAGGCCTCACAAGTCTGTCACCATATATAAATATATTTATATATATGCAACCTTTTTGTAACAGTCAGGCAACCATTTCGCTACATTAAAATCTTTCTACAAGGGTCGAGCGACAAAGAAGTCAACGCATTGGCACATGAGCAGTTTGCGTTTTTCTGATTAAATTCGTGTCCACAGACATGATAGACATGTCAGTATGCTTCTAAAGTCTACTGCTGAATATAGACAGTCGTCATAAGTCTCCATTTTACCACAGACAAGCCTCACAAGTCTACCTCTGACCATACACAGGCCTCACAAGTCTACCTCTGACCATAGACGGGCCTCACAAGTATACCTCTGACCATAGACGGGCCTCACAAGTCTACCTCTGACCATACACAAGCCTCACAAGTCTACCTCTGACCATAGACGGGCCTCACAAGTCTACCTCTGACCATACACAAGCCTCACAAGTCTACCTCAGACCATACACAAGATTCACAAGTCTACCTCTGACCATAGACGGGCCTCACAAGTCTACCTCTGACTATACACAAGCCTCACAAGTCTACCTCTGACCATACACAGGCCTCACAAATCTACCTCTGACTATAGCCTCACAAGTCTACCTCTGACCATACACAGGCCTCACAAGTCTACCTCTGACTATACACAAGCCTCACAAGTCTACCTCTGATTATACACAGGCCTCACAAGTCTACCTCTGACTATAGCCTCACAAGTCTACCTCTGACTATACACAGGCCTCAGAAGTCTACCTCTGACTATAGCCTCACAAATCTACCTCTGACTATAGCCTCACAAGTTTACCTCTGACCATACACAGGCCTCACAAGTCTACCTCTGACTATACACAAGCCTCACAAGTCTACTTCTGATTATACACAGGCCTCACAAGTCTACCTCTGACTATAGCCTCACAAGTCTACCTCTCACTATACACAGGCTTCACAAGTCTACCTCTGACTATAGCCTCACAAGTCTACCTCTGACCATACACAGGCCTCACAAGTCTACCTCTGACTATAGCCTCACAAGTCTACCTGTGACTATAGCCTCACAAGTCTACCTCTGACTATACACGGGCCTCACAAGTCTACCTCTGACTATACACAGGCCTCACAAGTCTACCTCTGACTATACACAGGCCTCACAAGTCTACCTCTGACTACACACAGGCCTCACAAGTCTACCTCTGACTATACACAGGCCTCACAAGTGAACCTCTGACTATAGCCTCACAAATCTACCTCTGACTATACACAAGCCTCACAAGTCTACCTCTGACTATAGCCTCACAGGTCTACCTCTGACTATACACAGGCCTCACAAGTCTACCTCTGACTATACACAAGCCTCACAAGTCTACCTCTGACCATAGACGGACCTCACAAGTCTACCTCTGACCATACACAAGCCTCACAAGTCTACCTCTGACCATACACAGGCCTCACAAGTCTACCTCTGACCATACACAGGCCTCACAAGTCTACCTCTGACTATACACAAGCCTCACAAGTCTACCTCTGACTATGCACAGGCCTCACAAGTCTACCTCTGACTATACACAAGCCTCACAAGTCTACCTCTGACCATACACGGGCCTCACAAATCTACCTCTGACCATAGACGGGCCTCACAAGTCTACCTCTGACTATACACAAGCCTCACAAGTCTACCTCTGACCATACACGGGCGTTCACAAATCTACCTCTGACCATAGATGGGCCTCACAAGTCTACCTCTGACTATACACAAGCCTCACAAGTCTACCTCTGACTATAGACGGGCCTCACAAGTCTACCTCTGACTAAACACAGGCCTCACAAGTCTACCTTTGACTATACACAGGCCTCACAAGTCTACCTTTGACTATACACAGGCCTCACAAGTCTACCTTTGACTATACACAGGCCTCACAAGTCTACCTCTGACTATAGCCTCACAAGTCTACCTCTGACTATAGCCTCACAAGTCTACCTCTGACCATACACAGGCCTCATAAGTCTACCTCTGACTATAGACGGGCCTCACAAGTCTACCTCTGACCATACACGGGCCTCACAAGTCTACCTCTGACTATAGCCTCACAAGTCTACCTCTGACCATACACAGGCCTCATAAGTCTACCTCTGACTATAGACGGGCCTCACAAGTCTACCTCTGACCATACACGGGCCTCACAAGTCTACCTCTGACCATACACAAGCCTCACAAGTCTACCTCTGACTATAGCCTCACAAGTCTACCTCTGACCATACACAGGCCTCACAAGTCTACCTCTGACTACAGACGGGCCTCACAAGTCTACCTCTGACTATAGATGGGCCTCACAAGTCTACCTCTGACCATACACGGGCCTCACAAGTCTACCTTTGACCATACACAGGCCTCACAAGTCTACCTCTGACCATAGACGGGCCTCACAAGTCTACCTCTGACTATACACAGGCCTCACAAGTCTACCTCTGACCATACACAGGCCTCACAAGTCTACCTCTGACCATACACAGGCCTCGCAAGTCTACCTCTGACTATACACAAGCCTCACAAGTCTACCTCTGACTATACACAGGCCTCACAAGTCTACCTCTGACTATACACAAGCCTCACAAGTCTACCTCTGACCATACACGGGCCTCACAAGTCTTCCTCTGACCATACACAGGCCTCACAAGTCTACCTCTGACTATACACAAGCCTTACAAGTCTACCTCTGACCATACACAGGCCTCACAAGTCTACCTCTGACTATACACAAATCTCACAAGTCTACCTCTGACCATAGACGGGCCTCACAAGTCTACCTCTGACTATAGCCTCACAAGTCTACCTCTGACTGTAGCCTCACAAGTCTACTTCTGACTATACACAAGCCTCACAAGTCTACCTCTGACTATACACAAGCCTCACAAGTCTACCTCTGACCATACACAAGCCTCACAAGTCAACCTCTGACCATAGACGGACCTCACAAGTCTACCTCTGACTATACACAAGCCTCACAAGTCTACCTCTGACCATAGACGGGACTCACAAGTCTACCTCTGACCATACACAGGCTTCACAAGTCTACCTCTGACTATACACAAGCCTCACAAGTCTACCTCTGACCATAGACGGGCCTCACAAGTCTACCTCTGACCATACACAGGCCTCACAAGTCTACCTCTGACCATACACAGGCCTCACAAGTCTACCTCTGACTATACACAAGCTTCACAAGTCTACCTCTGACCATAGACGGGCCTCACAAGTCTCCATCTGAATACAAAGAGGACTATAAAGTCTCCTTATTGAGAAGCCTCAGATGTCTCTTCATATATAAACATATGTATATATTTACAACCTTTTTGTAACAATCAGACAACCATTTTACTTCATTAGCATTTTACTATATGGGTTGTGTGACAAACAAGTCAACTCAATGGAGACTAGCCATCACATGTCTCGTTCTTAATATAATTGAGCCACACTAGCTTCCCGTGGCCTCAAAAGTCATTGCTGAACATATACAGGCCTCATAATTCTCATGCTGACCATCAGCAGAACTCACAAGTCTCCCTCTGACCGTATCCAGGATACACAAGTCTAAAGTGGCCTATAGACAGACCTCACAAGTATATTCCTGTCCATTGAGGGCCTCACAAATCTACCTCTGACCATAGGCAGGCCTCAATAGTCTGTACCTGAACAACATGATTCAAGTCTACTTCTGTCCATAGACAGGTCTCAGACGACTATCTCGTCACATTTTCCCTCAGAGCAAAGGCAGGTCTCACATTCTCCCTCCCACTATACATAGGCCTCACATATCTCCCTGTGACCATAGACAGGATTCACTTGTCTCCCTTCACCATGAGCAGGCCTCAGAATTCGCCATATGACCACACACCTGCTTTAAAGGCTTCCTCTGACCACAGACAGGCCTCACAAGTCAAATCTGACAACAGGCAGGTCACACAAGTTTCTCTCTGACCACAACTTACCTATTATGCACATGTACGAACAAAATACAAGCATTCTGGATATTCCACCTACCATCATTTAGACTACAGAGGCTAATTTTAAACAGTTGAGGTCATACATTGCCTTTGGGCTTAATTACTCTTCTGATGTCAAGTTCAAGGTCACCAAAAGCTGTACCATATGCGGGTTCCCATATATTCATAATACAAACCTATGCTCCATATATTTGTTTAAGCATTTTGTCTCCAGAGACAAATCCACAGATCTCAGATCTCAGATCAGATGTGACATTGAGATGTAGCACTCAAGGCCACCTGAGGTCAAGTTCAAGGTCACCAAAAGGTTCACCATATATGACTACAAACCTAAGCTCTATGATATGATCAAGCGTTTTCATTCCAGAGGCCAATTTGTGGATTTCAGACCATTTTGGAATGGCTATTTGACCTTTCAAGGTCGTCGAAGGTCAAATTCAAGGTCACCACTCAAATCGCCATATATGACTACCAATTTGAATGTACCATTATTTAAGCTCATCTTCAAGTGCTCTATGTGAACACAGGTACAGTGTAGCAGCTCCCATTGAAATAAAGAAAAAATACAAAAAAAAAGTTCAAAAAAGTGTTTCTTTCAGTTTTTTCACTGACCCACCAGGAAACTCTGACTGCCGGCAACACGCAGACCAGCGATTTAAGGACAACGAAAAATTTGCCTGTAAACAAAAAAGTTAAAAATGTGGATGACGACGACGGAGGCAACGCCATGGGGCCAATTAGTTTATCGGATCATAGGTTCAGGAACTTAAATATGAACAAACCTATTTCTCGTGATGTGAACTTCGAACGTAAACCATCTCTATCCAGCCCGAGATTCATCCACCATTTGGCAGTTTCATCCTGATCACGCTTCTGCATCAGGGACTGGAAAAAAATTCATGAAAGTAAATTCATATTAGACATTAAAGCCTACATATCATGTACATGTAGAGGCCTTGTCTATTCCCATACTCTGTATTCTTTTTCTTTGTTTTTTAATTGTAAAAATGGAAGGTATAGTTTGAAATGTGTGACTGTTTGGTACATATCTGTTTGGTACACTATTATTCTGATTTGGGTGTATGACTAAGATCTGAATCCAAAGTGCTTCCAGTTTTTACAACCCGTGCTTTGATCCAAACCCCCTTCATCTTATAAACATACTAATAACTTCTGGGCAGTTATGTAAGAAACTAATTAATCATTTTAATCGATCATTGGGTGGTTGAATTGAACCAATTCATCAAAGATGAAATTGGAACCAATTACTAGTACCAATCCAACACTAGTTCTAATAGGCTAATTCCAGCACAAAGTGTCCTCATTCAGGGGTCATGATCTTACCATAATAAGTACCATATGAAATATAATGAAAAGCAGTTGAAATATGCAACCTGTGGAGCGTTCACAAGAAAATCTCTGCAACAATTTAGTTTCTTACCTCTTGTCGAGCAGTTAAACTGGCCTTCAGCTGAAAAAAAGGTTGAAAACTTTTAAAGAACAAATGAAGATGACCAATTTTCATAAGGCCTAACAGAAAATTAGCTCAATGGCTGAAATAGGTTACCGGACAATTTCAGTTTGAAACATTGCCGGTGAGATAATACCTTGAGATTAATTGCTTACGTCATCTCGGGTCGAGTTCAAGGTCACTGAAGCTGCATGGTAAATAGCTTCCTATAGGCTAGTTTTACACATTTATAAAAGTCATACGTGACCTTTGGAGTTATTATTCTTCTAATGTCAAGTTCAAGGCCACCAAAAGCTGTGATGTACATGTCTTCATATATGTTCATAGTACAAACCTAAGCTCTGCCCACTTGTGTAAGCATTTTGTCTGCAGAGCCCATTTTACAGATCTCAGATTAGATAGGACCTTGAGATTTAGCACTCAAGGTTATCTGAGGTCAAGTTCAAGGTCACCAAAAGTTGCGCCATATATGACTTCATATGTGCTCATAATACAAACCTAAGCTCAATGAGCAAGCGTTTTCACTCCACATCTCCAGTAGCCAATTTATGGATTTCAGGCCATTTTGGGATGGCCGTTTTGACCTTCCAAGGTCATCAAAGGTCAAGTTCAAGGTCACCAAATGTTGCGTCATATATGACTTCCTATATGCTCATGATGCAAACCTAAGCTCTATGATCAAGCGTTTTCACTCCAGAGGCCAATTTGTGGATTTCAGGTGATTTTGGAATGACAGTTTTGACAGTTTCATCGAAGGTCAAATTCAAGGTCACCAAAAGTTGTGCCATATATGACGGCAAGGGAGGCAGATCTACGGGGTCTCGAGCTTACGTCTGTTGACGAGGCTGAACTCCGTGCTTGGCCGCTGTTCATGGGTTTCATGTTTGGTGATGTCTCTCGTCAGGAAGTGCAATCTTTTAGAGAGAATGTTCGTGATGAGAAGGTCACGCACATCGTTACCAAGTCCAGCGGTGCGGGGAAGGCGGCAAAGAAGTCTAGGGTTGCTCGTCCTTGTGAGCTATCTGGGATGCGTCGGTGAAGAATGTCTCCTGTGGCACATAATCCTCGAGAGGCATTCCCCGAAGCAGGTTTTGTGAATCCGCCCACCAATGACATGCTTCGATCGCACGCTGATCAAGACGGACCACTTGATCCAGCGGGTCTTTGGAGATCCTCCACTGAGTGGAGAGAGACCACTGAATCGGTCGCATGAAACAACGACCGTAAGGTACCTGCTTTTCCATGGACGCTAGCAGCCTGATCATGATCAATGATCCAGCCAGTCGTCGATGTAGTAATGGAACTGAATTCCCATCAATCGAACCCTGGCTGCCATGGCCCTTACTATCCTGGTAAAGACGTAAGGTGCCATGGACACTCCGAACGGGAGAACACGGAACTGGTACATGGTCCCCTCGAAGGCAAACTTTAGGTACCTTCGAAAATGGGGATGCATCGGAACATGGAGATAGGCCCACATGCCCCGTTTCTCCCCTCTCCTGAGGGTGTTGACCTTGCAGGTCGGGCACAGACGTTCGGGGCACAGGTCAAAGGATTGAAATGAATCCATGATCAATGATCATTGCTGTCCCACACGCGGAAGGTGCTAGGTCTGGCGCTGTCGCTAGGATGGATTCCCAATCGGGAAAAGTCCCATCTCACGCCATGTCAAAATCTAACGTACATAGGAGTCGAGTTCGATTTGAGGAAGGGTGTAGCGCTCCCTCCTCAGGATCGCATCGACAAGACTCTGAAAATAATTCAGGACCTGTCGATCAGCCCGTCAGTACGGCTCAGACCGTGTTGTCACTGATCAATGAACCAGTAGACCTAACAAAATAGACTATAGTAACAAAGACCAGGGGATTGTAGGGTAACTTCAATCAACTGATCGCCTCATCAACGAAGTAGGGACCAGTTAACCAAAGGGGCCAGTTACCGGTGAATACTGTGTACGATTGAGTCCAGTCAATCACAAATATCTCTAACCAAAGCCCAAATACCTAAATCTGTAACGCCGATTAATTCCATGCCGTTAGCAAACAAGTGAAATAATCCACTGAAAACACGTAGTAAACCACGAGAATGCGGATAAATCCGAGGAATTTCCAAGAGCTAGGAAAATTTGCAGCCAGCCAAGATGGCACCCGGACAAGAAAAGTGAAGCAGGAAGGTGCGTGGGTCACGATTAGAGGGAAAATTCAAGCGTGGGGGCCACTGCATGGCACTAGACAGCACGGTCGATTTTTTGTAGGTGGTATGTCCGATATGCACGACCCAGATAAGATTCGAGCAAGCAGTATTTCAGATTGGTAATGTATAAAATAAACTCAGGTATGACATGCTGATAGGCATAAACCACAAAAAACAGGCAAATGTCTGAGTTTTAGGTTTTTAACAGCCCAATACCTTTGAAAAATCACTATTTGACCTTGAAAGGTCATCCAAGGTCAAGTTCAAGGTCACCATTTTGAAGGGGGTGGGGGTCGGGAACATGGCAAACAAACAAAATTGAAGGTGGCAATTCGTGTGGAAAATATGCATGACTATGGTGGCGAGAGAATGACAGGATGAATGTATACATTATGATAAAATGAATTCACATCACGCTATGAGAGCGTTATGACAGCCAACTAGTGGCGTTTTATCAGTGTTTATTTGCAGTCTCTACAAAATTGATTACTGAAAATTGAAATTTGAAAATAGGAAATCTGTCTGAGAATTCATTATTTGCATGACGCACATACAATAAATTTGATTGCCTTGTTGTTCGGGTGTTTTGAATTGCATTATTTGATGGGAACATTCCACAGAATGATGCTGGTAGCTATTTTAAGTATAATTAGCCATGAAAAGTGTTATTTCATATTCATATAAATCTGTGAGTTTGAGAATTTTATATTTTTTGAATAGGGGTTCAGTATGGCTCTTATTATTAGCACCTGCTATAATTCTTATTGCCCTCTTCTGCAGTATAATAGTTGGTTTCATAAGTGATTTGGATGCATTTCCCCATGCTAAGATACCTTATGTAAGATAGAGATGTATCATAGAAAAATATAGTATTCGGGTGGGAGAATATGTTTTATTTGTTTTATTGTGAATAGGGCTCTAGATATTTTTGACTCCAAGAAACTTGGTGCTTTTTTCTGTGGAGTTAAAACTGATTTGTCCAAGGCATGTATTATTTATTTTTATACAGTGGTCTGAATGAAAGTGGGTGTATGTATGCCTAGGAGACTTCACATGTAGGTATTTAGTTTTTGTTGGATTTAATGATAAACCATTTGCACAAAACCAGTGATAGATGTTATTGATTTCCATATTTGCTTTTGAATATAGATCTGTGATGTTGTTGGAGGACAAATAAAAAGAGGTGTCATCTGCAAATGACAAATTTTTCCTTCTGAGATTGAGTAGTTGATGTCATTTACATAAATTAAATACATTAAGGGTCCTAAAATTGAGCCTGCCATACTGAACTGGTAATACAGATGATTTAGTTTCATTCATTGACACATATTGGGTTCTGTTGTCCAGATAACTTAGAAGCCAGTCATTTATTATACCCCTTAAGCCATAGTATTCTAATTTATGCAACAAAATAATTCTGTTGATTACATCAAATGCTTTGGAAAGGTCACATAATATAGCAATGGTGCTCTCCCTAGGCAGATTATTGTTTGCTTCTGCACAATCATTTATTAAGTGGAGGATAGGGTGGATGGTACTGTGTTTGGGTCTGAATCTATATTGGTGGGTGTAGAGGAGTCCGTTCTGGGTCGGATATGTTGAAATTTTGTTGAAGACAATTTGTTCGAATATTTTACAGAATGCAGGTAAAAGACTTATGGGTCGGTAGTGATTCAATATGGCATTATATCCAGACTTGTGTATGGGAATTACTTTGGCAATTTTTAAAGCATTGGGTACTGTTCCACTCAGTAATGACCTTTTGATAAAATGAGTTAATACATGGAGGATATTGGTTCAAGTTCAAGGTCACCAAAAACTGCTACTAGTATGTTCATAGTACAAACTTGAACTCTACCCACTTGTGTAAGCATTTTGTCTGCAGAGGCCAATTTACAGATCAGATTAAATGTGACCTTGAGTCTGAGCACTCAAAGTCATCTGGGGACATATTCAAGATCACCAAAAGTTGCGCCATATTGACTTCCTATATGCTCATTATACAAACCTAAGCTCTATGATCAAGCGTTTTCACTCCAGAGGCCAATTTGTGGATTTCAGGCGATTTTGGAATGGCCGTTTTGACCTTTCAAGGTCATCGAAGGTCAAATTCAGGGTCACCAAAAGTTGCACAATATATGACTTCCTATATGCTAATAATACAAACCCAAGCTCCATGATCAAGCGTTTTCACTCCAGAGGCCAATTTGTGGATTTCAGGCGATTTTGGAATGGCCGTTTTGACCTTTCAAGGTCATCGAAGGTCGAATTTCATGCGAAATTCAGTGAAAATTCGGACATTTGGTCTCCAGTTTTGCCTAAATATGTGGACGCAGGGCAGGAGTTACTGTGTCCATCTGGTTTATCTAGGCACCTATTGATCAGTTTTATGCCAAAAACCGGGAACCGATTATGGAACTTTAAATGTCCCAAATATCGCCACAAGCTAGAATATCGATTCCATGACCATTTATATATTCTGCTGCAGAAACAAAAAAATTTGCCCAAGGGCTCAAATAGGTTACCGGACAATTTCAGTTTGAATCATTGCAGGTGAGATAATACCTTGAGATTAATTGCTCAAGTCATCTAGGGTCGAGTTCGAGGTCACTGAAGCTGCATGGTAAATAGCTTCCTATAGGCTAGTTTTAACCTTTGAACTTTATTTATTTTACAACAATTGATGAACAAGCATCAGCTTATATTAACATCTCTTGTTGGCTCGGATCTTGGCGTAAGGGTGGTCATTAGTGTGGGAGGAAACCAGAGAACCTGGTGAAAACCCACTTGCCCGGTTTGGCGACCACATACCACCTCACATACTGCCGAGGCCGGGGATCGAACCCGTGCCTAAACCGACTACATTGGTGAGAAGTCAGTCCACATACGAACTGAGCTAACCGGGCAACCAGTTTTACACTTTTATAGAGGTAATATGCGACCTTTGGAGTTATTATTCTTCTGATGTCAAGTTCAAGGCCACCAAAGGCTGTGATGTACATGTCTTCATATATGTTCATAGTACAAACCTAAGCTCTACCCACTTGTGTAAGCATTTCGTCTGCAGAACCCATATATGACTTCCTATATGCTCTTAACTCTTTCACCACTGAATAAAATTTTCAGGAATCGGCTGTCCCCTGAATTATTTTGGTGAAAATTTAACAAAATGATTCTGAGCTAATCATGTTCGTATGTCGAGCAAAAAGGCTTTCTGTGATTGAAACTTTAGATGTTAAATATACCATGGCCTAACTTCCAGAATAATTTTCGTTACCCCAGATGGTTACCATGGCAACGAGTGCGTATCAACCCATGAAATATAGGACAACATCAATATATTTGCAACTCTGTGATGCCTACACCATGTACACTTTAAGTTTAGTACTTATAATAGACCAACACATTAAATAGATACAACTAATAATTTTCTGATCAATACTTTACCATTCCAATATTCTGATTTACCAAAATATACCAATATTTTGAATGCAAAAATATATTTGATTCTTAGGTGAAAATTACCGAAAAAAACATGACCAAAACACGGATTTGAACCATTTCTCTGGGACCCTGCAATCTCTGGGCGCTTACATACAGCCAGTTGGGGAAAGTGGCAAATTTGGGGACTCTTGGGGGAGTTGTTAAATTTGACAACAGTACACAACCCGGGGGTTGTTAAATTTGGGTACAAAAATAAACTTTTCCCTTTTATGGAGAAATTAGTGCGTGGTGCATTACTTTCCCACGTTTAACTAAAAATACTGGTCCAACACACATTAATCATGTTAATTAGCCAAATATCCCAGGTTTTGGGTGCAGCATTGGATGCGCCTGGACTAAGCGGGGTCGGCAGTCTTCGATGCCTGTGAATTCGTTAATAATCCACTCGCCCTGACGGGCTCGTGAATTATTTGCACGAATTCACGGCATCTCATTTGTTACCCTATACATAATCTTGCACAAATTATACACTCATTTTGTGATTTCATTAGATGACCATTGATAATGAGATAATTCAGTTAAAACAATTTTTCTGATATTTGTCTTTTGCCATGTACCCAAATTTAACAACCCCCGGTATCCAAACTTAGGGACTGTTGTCGAATTTGACAACAGTCCCCAAATTTGTCACTTTCCCCAACTGCATACAGCTCCATCTCAAGTACAGACAAACAAATAAAATAAGTCTATATAACATATTATAACAGAGCATCGGTGCCCCGTCACGTATTTTTGTTTACAGCGCATAACAGTGCTCGGCCACTCAAAATCAGTCTCAAATAATAATAGATCTAGTCTATGTGTCAAAGCTGTACAGACCGGCATTTGCGACTGCTCTTCTTGTTGCCGGCAGAGTTATGACAACAACATCGTAACACGTGCGGTTGTTTACGTTTTCGTAGCCTAGACGTCTAGTTCTAGTTCTGTATGTCAGTGTCAGTCACGCGCGTTGTCCAGGTGATTTTATTGATCGCCATTTTGCCGGCTGAAGTCAACTTTTGACAGAATCAAACACAAGCAATTCATTCACGTGTAGACTCTATGTCGGAATAAGTAGATTTGAGAGAGAGGTCCACTGTAGTTGTGTGGGTGAGTTGGTTCTGTGTAGGGCTGGCACGATATATCGACATATTGATAATCTAATTTTAGCCAGCCATGATATAGCGTATCGAAAGGTTGTGAAAATATCAATTTTTCCCCTCGTGATAAAACACTGATTTTTGGCCCTGTCGGTCAGCCATATGCAGCTCGGATATATTTGAATATGCTGGTTTCCCATACTTTTGTACTTCTTGCTCTATTTGTCAGTGTTTGAAACAGTGTAAAGATGATATAATGATCACTGATGATGATGTAAAGATGCAAATTATGCAGTGAGCATGGCGACTTTCTGTTGAGATAGTTATAGGAAGTCAAATTAGCTCCATGGGCATGGACATACAATTTAGATGTTTTTAGTAGTTTCTTAGCCTTCATTTTGGTATGGAAAAAAATCGATATATCGACCTTCAAAACGCGATATAGACTATATCGACACTGATTTGGCCTTGATATGCCAGCCCTAGTTCTGTGCCGCTCGCATCATTGACATTTAGTGTCATAAGCGGATGACGAAAAAGCGGCACCAAGTTGAGTGGCTCTGCACCTGTGTGTACGATCAGTCGACTTTCGGAAATATCCGAATAATGTTCAACTTCATGCAAAATGTTACAGACCAGACAGGACTTGTACCTCTCTTATGTTTCACCGGTCCTTGCTGATTTTTACCGGCCAGGGACCAGCGGACAGGGGTCCCTGTGATAGACCTCGCTTGACCTGTTGACTTGTTGTCGATCGAGACCGTAAAACACGCGCACAGACACAAATGACGGATGTGGACTGCCAGCCGTTACAACGGCTGAGCAGCGTGACACCGCCTAAGGCTAAGGCATGGACTTCTTCAACATACTTTTTTGTATATTTCTTACGTTCTTGAAGGATTTGCTTGAAACTTGCAGGGTTTATAGAGGACGACTAAAATATGCTATAACCAAAAAATCTAGTAAACATATATAGTAAACTAACGAGAAAAAACGAAGAATAATGCATGTGACAAAATGGTTGTCTGGGATAATATACAAAATAATTAATTATTAATTGTGAATGGATATTGCTGAATTTTGCCAATTATTGTACTTATGAAAGCTCATTAGACCACCTTTCATGGTTTAACATCAAATGAACCGGAAAAACTCAAACCGGGTGTGGGCCAGGGGCAGTCGACTTTTTTGTCACACGGCCCATGTGACAAAATGTTAAAATGTAGCAAAATGGTTGCCCGATTGTAACAAAAAGGTTGTAAATGTATAAATATATATATATATATATCATTTCTTAAATGTCCACAATTGATTCCCCAGCTGTAATTTAAATAATAAGCAAGATATTAGCCAGTTGTGCTCCGACCTTGAAAATGAGGTCAAGGTCATCAGAATATTCGGCATACCATGTATATCATTTCCTTTATGTCTGCAATAGATTCATATGCTGTAAAGTCGATAATAAGCGAGATATTCACCATTTTGTGCTCTGACCTTGCAACTGAGGTAGGTCAGAGGCCAAATTCAAGGTCATTAGAATATTCGGTATATATCATTTCCTATATGTCCACAATTGATTTCCAAGCTGTAAAGTCTACAATAAGCAAGATATTAGGCATTTTTGCTTTGACCTTGAAAATGAGGTCAAAGGTCAAATCCAAGGTCACGAGAATATTCGGCAAATATCACTTCCTATCAGTACACCATTGATTCCTAAGCTGTAAAGTCGATATTAAGTGATATATTAGCCATTTCGTGCTTTGAACTTGGAAATGAGGTCAGAGGTCAAATTCGAGGTTAGGAGAATATTCAGCATATATCATTTCCTATATGTCCATAATTGATTCCAAGTCTCTAATCTCAAAATTAAGTGAGATAATGGGAACAATGTGACCCATTATAAAGCATAGGAGAATTTAACATGGGAATGTCCCATTTGGGCCCTGTAGAAAACATCACAATGGCCGCCACACGCAGACCGGCGATTCAAGAGCATCAAAACTTATACATAATATGATGATACACTAGGGGAACATTTTGAAGCTAAAATCTCAAAACTGATCAGACAGTTTTGGAGAAAATATTTTTCAATGTTGAAAAACATGCAAAGACAGCCATTTTCGGCATAAAAATGGCCGCCAAAACTGCATAAACGATTCAATCAAGAAAATGAAAAAAAAACATCTAGGGGTATTTACCCAACACATATTCAGACAAATTTATGGGCAAATTCATCAGCCCGAAGAAAGATAAAAAATGTTATCATAAGATGCGGACGACGACGACGGACGAAAAACCACAATAGCTAGCTAAAAAGCATCCACATGTACCAGAAATACATAAAGAGAGGCTTTATGTATTTCTGATGTACATATCACACTGAACTCGTCTGGAAGTTGAAAATATACCCTAGTTATATGTACCTGGCAGTGTGTGGGTCTGAGTCCTGAAGCATTCAAAATTTATTTCCATACGTTGTTGGGCAGTGTATACTAATTCCTTCAGGTGTACAGTATAAACAACTACATTTAACACATTGCCCCTGATGACGTCAGTGTGTCTTTGGATAAACTATTTGGTCGGGCTTTGTTTCTATTGCAAAATGTTGTATTTTACGTTTGTTATTAGCAGCATCAAAATCTGGATGCATTGGGTGGAAATAGATTGATACTTACATTCAGCAGATGTTGTTCATTGCTCTATAATCGGCGTCTTCCACCGCAAATACCACCAAATTAGATCTACCATAGACGTTATGGTATTATGTAGATTGTACACACTTCAACCGGGAATTTTCCCTCGATCACCACTTGAGGCTTGAAATATCATTATTTAAATGAGCAAAATTTACATATTGCTAATGATATTCAGTACATTGGAACCACCATTCCATCTGTCTCTAATCAAATCCAAGAATGCATATAATACTACGTGAAATATCGATTATTGCTGATAATATGTATATATAGCCGCGCCTCCTTCACACAACCACTTGGATCGTTTGCCAATATAGAATCTACTATGCTTCAATTTCCGGCAATTAATTAACATCCGAATACATTGCTTTATCTCAGATGAATAGCAATGATAGCCATGTGAAGGAGATCCGCAAATATGGTTCTTGAAATCAAACAAATCTGTTAGGTATCACTGATCGGTTCTTGTGTTTATAACTGACCAAAAACCGCTACCCATTGTTTATCAAACGTGGGCTGTCTGTGTGTACATATCACCTCAACACCAACAGATGGATGGGAGAAAAACAGTGGCACGTTGCAAACCTATAGATACCGACGTATTGATGTGTGTGTTTCGTCGTGATATTTATACAGTGAAGCATTTGCAAGGGTCTGTCTAGTACAGCATGTTGAATGAAGAGCAAACAACGCCCACTGGCAATTTTCAGATACGTAGTGCAATTTTAATTCATTTGAGCATCTACACCATGTCACCCTATGTTTTCCGGAAACTCTGGCGAATTATCGACACCTTAATTAACATTTTTGTTGCCATATTTAAATAAAAGTATTTATGTTGTATTAGGTGTCCAGGTAGTGTCGGTATACCTGAAAAACAAAATTTTTTTAGGCCTTACATATGTGTGGAGATTTCAGTAGGGAAAGTTTAGAACCCAAGTGGGGTATGAACACAGAACCTCTGAATCGAAATCGCCAATACTACTGATGGGGCCAATTAGTAGCATCGACTGTCAAATAGGCATATACGGTTCGTAAAGCTACATTTTAACACCGAGTAAAACAGTGTGACACTGTTTACTGTACTATTCAGACTAGCGCCATCGATGCCCAAAATAAAAGAAGAGAATCCGCATAAATTACCCAATTTTTATAGGTTATCACCATCCAAGCCGTTTCATTTTTCGGATACGACTGATATTTATATGTTTCACATAGATCTCTCTCACCCAAGTCCATTGCATGCTTTGGAGATGTCCGAAGTAGAAAAAAACGAGAAATTTTTATTTGGGAAAAATAGCATTTGTCAGCATCACAAGAATAACAGCAATAACCACAGCAACATCTAACTTACCATACATTGTTGTTATTTGGCAAACCACTGACTGAAACGTGAATATGCCGTGAAATCAAGGGATGTATTAACCTACTATCACCAATAGCAAACGATTTTGATGTAAATAAAAATCCAAAAATCAAACCTTGAGCATGTATACGGTTGTAAGTGATATGTGTTTCTGCACTTCAGGTCAATGGCGGCGAGAAGCAATTGCCAAAACCTTTGGAATCCTAAATGTTCACATCTGCAAAGGTATGTTGTCATACAAAACACAGTCAGGACAGAACAAACAGAACCGAGTCAGTGAGGCAGCGGGGTCTGACTAAACGAGCCCAGATGCAGATCACCATCCTTAATCGCACAAAGCAGACGATATGAGATTAGACATATGGGACATTCCCAGTGGGCCAACGCAATAGACACACAACTCTCTGTGGGATGTCCAGGGTGAAATCATGCTACAGGATTAGGAGTATCAGTACCCAGCTCAAACATCACAACTGAGTGGTGCAAATTCCTAGTCTAATGAACTGGCCTCCTACTTTATGTATCGAATAAAGCAGAACAAAATGTCGTCATGCTTTATACGAGATATGTAGGGGAAAAAACATTATGTGATGTGAACACTGTCAAAAACATGAGAAAAATAACGGTACCTGAGTATGCATTGTCCTATTTTACTTGGATCAGTACGTGTGAAACAAAAAGATTACACATCAACCATCTGCTGTAATTGGTGATGTAGAGGGATATCCGACTGGCAAACCCTTTGAAAGTACTATTTTATATTATATCATAGTGGAAACCCTCGGCTTTGAAGCCTTGTCCAGGTGCTTGACGCGACAACAAGCCAAAGGAATACAACACATCCGACCAATGTCAATCGAACAATGGGATTTTTACCGGGCATAACCTGGATCATTCGCACGTCGATCAAATGATGAAAAAGAAAAGCTAGGAGTATCAAAGATCTATTTTATTGGTTTGGGTTTTCTTGAATGCATCTGTACAAATTGATGTAATGGCTGATAATATTTATAGCTGCCCATTCTTCACACAATCATCTGAATAGTTTACCAATATACTGTGCATCAATTTCCGGCAGTTAATTAACATCCGCATACATTGCTTGATAACAGATGGGTAACAATGATCGCTTTCTGAAGGCGATCCGCAAGTGTGGATCCTGAAGTCGAAATATCTTAGATATCACTAATCGGGTCTCGTGTTTCTAATTGACCTGAACGCTACCTATTGTTTACCAAACGTCGGCTGTCTATGTGTACATTATCACTCCAACACCAACAGATATGTGGGAGAAAAACAGTGGCATGTTGCAAAATAGATAACGACGTACTAATGTGCTTTCCTGGTTATATTTATACAGCGGAGCATTAGCAAGAGCCTGTCATGAAAATGGCTGATATTACAGGCGTAGGTTTTTATACTCCCTGTTTAATCGGGATTTAGTTCTCTATTTTCTCTCAACCTATTTTTCGTATCGTAATGCGTATTAGAGTATATAAAATGTGCACATAATTATATGGAAACACTTAACATTACGATCCTAAGTTTTTATGATACCCGATTGCACAAGGAACACAAATGCACAAGGTTTTTGATTCCTGGCCAATGTGACACTGTTTTGGTGAAATGCACATATAGATACCTTCCGTTGCGAAAATGATGATTTTCAAGCATTTTCTTGCCCTACAAATGAATGAACTAATTCACCGCCATGAGCTAATCTTCGGAAATCTCTGGTTTCAAACAGACCGATCACAGGTGCGCGCGTTGCCCAAGGCAACAAGTGTAACCACGTTCGGGAAAACCCAAAGTCTAGGCCTATGTAAACACATGCGGGAATCAGAATTGCGCGTGATATTTTTTTCGGTTGAAAGTGCAATGTCTTTGCCGGCGATTATTCTCAATAAACTCTTTTAGTTATAATAACAGAATGACGTGTAGTCTGTCTATCTGAGGTTCATATCGGCTGAGAATTTTAGAAGTAGGTATGGGGAGTACTCGATGCAGATGAGATCGAAGTGATTACGTTGACACTTTCGGTTCAAAATCTGCGCGTAGTAGCAGTCATTGGTCGGCTGCTTGGGAACGCTCGGTAAAATTTGGCGGGAGATTTTATGAACTAGTATCAAGAATAGCGATACTGAATAATACATGTTTCAGCTCCGTTCGCCATCATAACGTGTTAGTTTTTGGGCTGGTGGTGCGATCCTCTGTGTTGTTGAATTATTCATTGTATGAAAATTACCAAATATGCAAAGGACACTCAAGACTCATCCCAAAATGTCGAACGCTGACACAGATGAATCGTCCGCAGGTAACCAGAAGCAATATGGCCTATGTTTTCAACAGCATGTGCACTTTTTGTCAGTGGCATAGTCACAAGCTGACGGTGTTCACGCTGGGAACCAGTCGGCTAAACCTTTGCAACGAACATCCTTCGGGAAAAATGGCAGTCGCCACGAACGAGACAGTCGCGACTCGAAAGCAAAATACTGACATGGATGATACAATAACGTACCATACCAAAATCACTTTGCGCATTATTAATAAGGGTGCTCGTAAGTAGTTAACAGCGCACAGAATAGCGTGTGGTAATAGTGCCAACAACTACGATTTTCACGGAAGAATTACGATTTTAATACATATCTTCCGACTGTACGATAAGTTATAAAGATCTCACGATTTTCTCCCTTGTTGATAACTTCTTTCGTTATTGCCAAACTCGATGATAAAATGTCTCCGCTGGCCTTCTGTAGTTAGACCGCGTCATCGGACGATTATCCAATCAGCGCGCGTGATGCAGTTTCTATTTTTAGAAGTTTTTGGCGGGATTCTTAAAGGGGCACTATATGGGATTCCGTTTTTAGGGGATTTCCAGATTTGTCGGCCGACGCTGTATTATTTATAGAGCAATAGGTCAGATTACGTTTTTGTCCCAGGATCTCTGCCGAGCCAATGAGGTTCCTGTTTGCCACCAGGATCGCCACCATGTAATTCGGGTATAGATAAACCATATCGGGTATAGATATGCCAAATACATACAAAAACGTAATAATGTTGCATTATAATTTTGTCATGTTTGGTTTTGCATAATGCAGATAATGGACATAACGTTTTTAGTACTTTTTAGGTATAATAGACTGTTCCAGGGCTCCAAAAGCACATGGCATCAGCAGGTACCCCATTGTCAGATCAGCCAGGTCGGCTCGTCAGATATCCTAGGTCAAAAACGTCATCTGACGTTTTGTTCTATAAATAGAAGCGTCTTGAGAAAAATCATATGGACTGCCAACTCCGATATCACTCTCTCTGTTTCTAGTCATTGAGCTTGAGGTCACAAAAGGTCAGAGGAAGATGGTAGTTACACTTCCGTTGTCAACGTATAACGTCCTATTGCTATTGTTCATTCCTGACGATCCTCAGAGTGTTGACGTCACGTACGGTATTCGACGTATTTTGACAATTCAATTTTCCCATGAAACTCCAAACCGGAAATAAAATACCCATGTTCCTCTGGTCACAAGCTCAAGGTCACTGAGGTCGAGTTGGCAGTCCATCTCTCTTCTATGTCTATGGAAAAATCTTGGAAATCCCCTAAAAACAATATCCCATATAGTGCCCCTTTAAGTGTTTGCATCGGTTCCGCTTTGAAATATGTCATCAAAACCATAGACATAGAGAGATGGACTGCCAACTCGCAAATCTCGCTCTCTGTTTATAGTCATTCATCTTGCGTCATGCGAGACTTCAACGAGAGATGTGACCCTGACTTCCGGTTGGGGCTTGTTTACATCTGAAAGCAGTGTGATACTGTCTGTTTTCTTGCCGTTTGTTCGAAACTTGGGTTGTTTTGGTTATTCTAAGGATGGATATGACAGATATTCTTGAGGTAAATGTTTCTGTCATGATAAATATGTGCATGTCCATCCGACAACTGCAGAATGTCAACGAGTATCGAGGTGGCTTTGGCAAAGCTTCAACCAAGGGAGGGGGGGGGTGGAATTCACTTTGGGCTTGGCGGCCTTATTTTCAATTGTACCATCAGGGGGATGGAGGTCTTTCACTTCTAAATACAAATCCTTACAGTACAGAAGTACAAAAAAGGATGATGCATATGATTTCTATGCATACCGTTATATTCAGTGTCCCCAAACTAAATACAGCAGAACACAACGATATGTATTTTGCAGAACACAACGATTTGTATTTTTTTTTTGTGTGTGCAATAAAGCTTTTGTTTTTGTTGCTGTGTCCCCCAATATATGTTTGTAATTATACAGTCTAGTATGTGTATGGAGTTGTGAATTTAAAGATTTCATGTTAGGTATGGTGGAATAGTTGCTGACAGAAGCATAGACCACTATTATTTTTTTTATTAATGTAAAGGAATTCCTATCACATGAATGTGTATACTGTTACAGGAGATTGAGGTGGAGGAAACTGATTTTAATATTCCGGATGAAATTGAGAAAAATCGTGGAAAACAAGTCGGAAGCATGATGACAGTGAGAATATACATTTATTTGACCAAATCGTCCGGCTCAGCTTTCTTTACAAACATGTATATTCATATCACATAGCCTACATATTCGTATTTGTTCACCCAATAAACATCAGTCATCATCAATCAACATCATCAATCAACAGTGTCACACCAATAGAATTCAATTATACTACAGTATTTAATCATTTACTCAGTGATATATATGAGAGACATGCCCAAATTTCAGATTGAAGAATGTGCAAGTAAGATCAATGACATCGTGAACAACCTGCATTCATCATTTGTGTTCAAGAGAGCAGCAAATGATTTTGCAAGAGATACAGAGAAAGGTACATGTTGGTACATATAATTGAAAATTCTTTTCCCTAAAGGTATTTGAAACAGAACATTTGCATTTGCAATGCAAACTTCATACTTGCATTGAATCCATTCGAAACACATTTCTTTCTTTTTATCAACAAGTATTCATCACTTTTACTCTCTGACACTAAGTTGAGGAACACTTAAACACATCCTACATACAATTCAACTGTTAGTTCCGTTCAGTTCACATGAGTTATAAAGGATGTCATCAGTTAATACATTATATACAAGTGGTTTTCATGTACCAGTTTTCATAGGCAAAATTCGAAATATCATACGCACATCATATGCGGCACTTTGCACAAATAACTGTCTAATTACCAGACATTATAATTGCAGTAACAGAGTTCTCTCAAAACTTGTATCAACTTTTGCTGGAGTCTGCCATCAAGGAGTCAAGGATCGATACCGTCAATCGCGAGGCATCTCATCTCATCTTTCTTTCAACCGTTGGTTGGTGGAGTCCCCCACTTAACGGCACTGACGGGTAACCATCAGCTTACGATGTGGCTTGCGACGAATGTGGCTGAATTCTGCCACAGCCATCGGCCGTCTGTGAGCACGGAGGTAGCAGTGGTGTCTCTCTCTGAGGAAGAGCGTGACGTGGCCCACTACGTCGGTGGCTTCGTCTGCAGTAAACTGAAAAGGAGAAGCAAAGATGAGACCTATGTCGAAACTATTGGGAAACTGATCACCGAGGATCAGCCAGAGGCAGAGACCCTGCTGGCTGCCAAGTCTCGAGGTCGCCTGACTAACATTAACGCAGATGCCAAGAGCATGTTTGTTGAATTTGAATTAATTTTTCAGGGTCTATTCAACACTGCGATAAAGGTGGACTTGTCCAATTTCAGGCAATCATGTTTCGAAAATCAATTGGTGCAAGATTGCTTTTCCAGTGCACTAGCTGATCTAGACGACACATGTAAACATCAGGTCTTGTGTGATATTGTAGCACTCTATTTCAAGGTACGAGTCAACCATAATAGTCCAGGGCTTTTATGGCCCAAATGGGGTCAGATAGGAAAAAATTGCAACACTACATATCACTTGTGATTTGATTACAGAAATTTATGCTGAGCAACATATCAAAAGTCTAAAGTTCTCAAAATATGGGAACTTGGCAAAAATCACACTTTTTGGGACCCCCCGTTTGAGTCATTTTCCGCCCCATTTCGCCATGTCAGAATTTATTCTACTGTAAGGATTTTGGGTAGACATTTGGATGTCAAAGCTGAATTTGTGCACAGTGACTCTGGAGACCAGATGGATAACCCACAAAAGAGTCCCCATCAATCCCTGATGGTGGTATTGCAGAGTTTCTGTGACTGTTGGTTGTTTCAAAATCCAAAATGGCTGCCACGTAAACCCGGGAAATTCGTAAAATCACATATCCAGCTATATTTCTGCTGCTATGGCAGATAGAGGCAAAATTTTGGCGTCTACCCACACATTTTCTGATCCAAGGAATCTGATGGTGAAATTGCTGAGTTTCTGTGACAGTTGGTTGTTTCAAAATCCGGAATGGCTGCCATAAAACACCTGGAAAATTCGAAAAAAACACGTTTCTAGCTATATTTCAGCTTCTATGTCAGATGAAAGCAAAATGTTGGTGTCTACCCCTATATTATCGGACCCCAGAAATACAGTGGTGATAACGTCGTGTCTCTGTAACTGTTGGTTGCCTCAGAAATAAATATGGCTGCTATAAAAATCTGTGACAATTTTCGACTATATACATGTATCAGCTTGTGGCGGATAGAAGCAAGCGTTTGGTGCCTATAATGATGTCAGTGAAAGGGAAACCAGAACCGGTGGACACATATTCAACTAACAAGTTTGAAATTTCCACATGATCTCCGTAAACTCATGAACTGAAATCAACACATCAACGGACTCACTACAATTTATTGATAAGATATAATGACAATCACAGTACCAACTTGCCGTATTGAATTTGCAGGAAAGTGGAGGGAATGCATGTTAGCAAAGCCATTTGCTGGAGACAGGCAATTCAATTTTGTCGTGACTGAGAGTAGCTCTACCTCTCGTACAATAATCTGTTTGATATTATCTTGGAATATGTCCACCATTTTGATGAATAATGAATCCTCACCATACATTATTTTTTTATTCACAAAGAGGCTTCGTTCAATCACAGCTGTGTGAATGGTGCTTGCTCAACACAGCAAAGAGCTTTGATAAACCCTTGTCACATTCACAAACAGGAAGAGTAGCTTATCCAGTTGTTGTGGCCAGAGAGAGGTTGATGCTAATTTATGCGTGGCAAAGCATGTCAAAAAATTTTACGGAGCTCCTAAAGCAGAAGATTGCACGACAGGAACTCTGCCACAACGGATCTGAGCTCATCCACATCCACAACTCCCACCCACAATGAAACCATAGGGCCTAAACAGAAGGTTCTGTTGAGATCACTTCAACAACCCGCGTGTTCCTGTAAGTTCAGTTTTGGCATGGCATATATTTTGAGTCCAATGATTTCAGAGGGGAACTACAAGCTTGAAATTTTCTAAATGTCGGCTCGGATCGTGCTGCTGTTCCAAAGGGACTGCTAAAATTGATTTACCACATGATTGACAACATGACGTGATTTTTTCAAAACAACACGTTTTGTGAAAAGTAACAAGACAAGACGTGAAGGAATAACAGGTTGTGTGGATGATGAATGTACTTGGGTATTGGTTCCATGTTTCTTGAGCACAGGATGTCAGCATGAGGCAGTGGCAACTTTGTCCAGAGGGTATCAGGGGCATTGAAATGGAGCGACTTGTCGCCACTGTTCAATAAAAAAGGTTCCAAAGGAGGCTTGGTGGAAGCATTCCCTGATCATGAAGCCCACACTGTTAACGTAGTCCGCTACAAACAGTGAGGTAACGAAGAGTCAAAATTTAAAAGTCATTTCTTGAATATTATCTCTTCACAATGACATATTTCATAGAGTAAATGATCAGCATCCTGATACTGAAAAGAAAACAGTGGGTCACCGTGCTCGTTTCTTCTACATATTCGATCGAAATCACACACATTTACCTAAAATGACATAAATTATGGCATTTTTTCGTTCATATTCACATCTTGCATCGTGTTTTCCATGCGAACGGATACGGTGACCCCCTATTTTCTTTTCAGTTTCAGGATGCTGAACAGTTACTCTATAAAATATATCATTTTGAAGCTCTAGATTATGTTGACACAATTATTTATTTAAAAAAAAACTCTTTGACCTCCCCCCTGCACTGTTTGGAGTGGACTACCTTAAGGAGCCCAACTAAACTGCCGACTGCAGTATTTCCTCCAAGACCTCAAAAAAGCTGGTCGAACATATATATTGTAGCAGCTGCCAGCCAATCCAGGGTAGAGTCTATCAAAATTACAGACTGTAGGGGCGTTTGACTCCCCCTGGCTGAGACATGGCCAAAGACACCGAGTAAGGTGAGGATTAGTTGTGCAACACCTCCCTTGGAGGGCCAAAACGGCTTGTCAAGAAAGTCCTTCTGGGAAGGTTCAAATACCTTGGAGAGCTTCGACCGCTTGGCATTGTCTCCCTTGTTCTTGAGAACTCCCTGCCAACGGCGCTTGAAAGCTTGGTGAACACTCCGGCTCAAAGGCGACGCTGATGAGTTCCACCTGGAGGTATGGGATGGCCCAGGTATTATGGTCCTGGTCATACCAACGAGGAAAGCAGATAGGGTGAAGCCAGCGACAGCTTGATCGGTCGCTGAGGCTGGCCTGGTGTAACCAAGCATAGGAAAGGCAATTGGCACGTAAAAAATCACTGTACCAGAGTGACTGCGAGAAACTGCTCCCTTTGAGCCTGGCTGCGTCGAAGCGGAGATGACAGCCAGTTGCACGTGGCTCCCTGTGTTAAACCTGCGGGAACCAGGAAGATACCAGGCAGAGACAGCTCTTGTGCAGGCTGACATGCAACAATCGATGGGTCATTTGAGTTTTCATCTACTGACTCATAGAATTGGGGCTGAAACGTTAGACAAGCGCCGAGGCTCAGCTCCAACTGCCTGAGATCTTTGGGGGTATTGTTGTACCTGATGGAAATCCCACAGAAAGGGCCTTAGCTGCGAGTCCCATAGACATCGAAGGGAGCGTTCCTGAAGCCAAGGAGGTACGGTCTAAATCCCTCGTTACAATGGCGGCAACGAAGACAAGCCCCGAGGCTGAGACATCGTCCGGAAGACAGACATTCGACCCAAAGGTACGAGAATGCAGTAGAAGATATGGATAATCACCGCTGACTGCATCGGCATTGACTGTCCCAATGGAAACCAGATTCCTATCAGGACCCAGCCCCGGGTCCGGACCCAGACAGGGCTGACCAACCGGCATGAAACAAATTCCGACTCGGTATTCGAGTTCCCAGGGAGGATCCTGGTGATTCCAACATTCCCTGTTGGTAAAAAGCAGCCAGAAAGACACGGATTACAAGAATAGGTTATAAGTAGTGCTGTTCCGATGAGTAGGAGAATGGGAGAAGCGACAGATAGATAAATTCATATTCCTAGACTTAATCCATGGATGATTTCCACAAAATAAGTGTACGTGGTCAAATCCAAGTGATACAAAAGTATCAAAGTCAATGCCATGTGAACATCACAGACACCTATCCAGCTCAGTGTGAGATCGGGTGCTCCGTAAAAGTGAGGTCATTCCATAATCTTTCGCATAGGGGGTTTCGCTATGTGGGGCGCATATTTTAAGTAGGCTGTATGGGTTAACGTCTAATATGGAGGTAATGTACATGTATAGGACTAGTTTTGGTGGATATAAATGGGGCGAAATCGATATGAACACAATGTTCTATTGCAACAAGCATACGTAATTGTGGCTTTTCAAGTGTGAAAAACTAGAAAAGCTTCACCCCATGTTTAGAAATGTTCCTGATTTTTTATCTCTTTAGACTTTTAGTATGTTAGTTAGATGCCTTTAAGGTAAACAATTCCACATGATTTGTTAGTGTTGCAATTTTTTCCCCGTGAAACACTATATACCCTAGACTATAAATGCACGATCTTTGTGGAGGGCATCCAAAACCGAAAGAAAATATCGAAAAAAGACAGGGCTTTGAGGGTTAAGCTTGCAAAGTAAAACATTCACACGCACTACTGGGTTAATACTGGTACCTGCTTATTTTCTTCTGATTTTCCTGAGTGGCGTGTTGTCAATTATTATCGGGTTGTCTGACCTCTTGGAGCGAATGTTTCTTTTTGGCAACAGGGTCAATGCCAGACTTCTCTGGAGACGCAGCTTGTTCTCTTGATACCTGTAACATTGTATGCAAACCTCTCAGTTTAATATACTTCATGTTCATTCTTTGTCACTCTGTAAAACGTGGAAATCATTTGCGGGTGTGAATAAAACCTCATGTTTTATAGCTTCTCAACCATATGTCCACAGCGAAGGGTTCTCGGCACGGATGCCAAGGCTCCTATGTCGCCCGAAATGTTGCTCCAGCGGATCCTGACAGTAGCGGTTTGTTAGCACCATCTTCACCCCACAGCCCAGGAGGTATTTTGTGGCTTCAATCATGGAGTGAACTGCAGAATAATTGATATCAAATAGTTGAGTTTGATCAGCAGCTTTAGATCCATGTGCAGAAAGTTTGGGGCGGGGGTTGGGGGGCTAAGGTGTACGCATGGATGAGGAGTGAGCTGCATGACTTTATCGAAAAACAAACATAAGGTGACATTACATTGGGAGGGATACTGGTAAGTAAACCTGTTTTTCACCTGTTGTTTTGAGACCATCATAGGTCTGCTGAGACAGAAACATCTTCTATTTTTCTGCCTTTGTGTAGCCTTCACGGGTTGCAACAGCCTCACGCCAGTTCTCAACATAGCCCCAAAATTCCTCACTCAGGAACTGGTACAAGAAAATAATATTTCAATTCGGTATCATGCCCCTAAAACAAGTTAAGAATGAAAGGAAGTAGTGTATGAGAAGGAAATTATCCCAGCCACCCTCAGTTTTCTACACTGAATGCAATAAATTTGTAACATTTCACTGCCATTGTAGAAGCAAGTCCGAAAAATTAACATACTGACCCGAAACCTCTCATCGTCAACACTTGTGAAAGGGGCCAGATACTTGTTGTTTTTCGTCAAACCCTCAGTTGGAGATCTGAAGTAAAACAACAAACACTCACCATTCCGAACAATATATATATATATATCACACCTTCAATAGTGGAGGCTGAACAACTCATTAGGATTTTGTGTTGAAAAAATAACATTACACTTTGAAATGGCATTATTACAGTATATCTCGGTGCCTACATCATATAAATGTACCTTGAATTCAGACAGTCGAAGAACTTATCCATCAACAGGATAAATTTGGCTGTTTCCTGACACTCCTCTACACCAAACGTCTGCATCACAGAGCCTACAGTGTTGCTTAACACCTACAAAATAACGAAAGTCAATAAAACACAAAGTTATTCGACACGAGTTACACAACTCAATTGATAATCATATATTTCCCTGAATACCTGAGCAGCAAGATACACTCGCATAGATGACTGGGGATTGAGGTAGATATGTTCCGCCGTCAGCTTGGTGCGTCTCAGTTGGCGCTCACTATCGTCCTTGTACAGTTGACAGACGTGAGCCCACAGGATGTCCTGGTCATTGTTCTATCAAAATTAAAGCAAAAAAACACATACAGGACTGTATATCACTACCAGATTTATCACTATATTGTATCAAACATGACAGAGTGTAATACATTTTTTTGACTCATATGTGGTTGTAACAGTGCAAGCTGTGTATCAATAGCTATCTATATCTATAGCTATCAATAGCTATCAATAGCTTAATACTGGGTATTGATTCCACGTCTATAGTAGATAACATGTATGCAAAATAACAAGCAGAGAGAATGATTACTGACCATGTAATTATACATCAAGCTTGTCGTTTTTCAATATCTCATCATGGTCATTACCAATCGAAAATGATATACATACCCAGAAGTGCCTGGTAGCCTTCCCTGAGCCCGAGTTTGACATGATGTTCCGTACGGTCTTTATCAAGTGTGGGGCATCACTAAAGAAATACACATCCCGATCTGGGGCATAGAGGTTCTGTGACTTGTATCCACTGGTGCCATGCATCTTGATAAGTTTTTGGTTGGGGCCTGCTTTATGACTAGTGGAAGCTATCACCTGGTCGCAAGTGAAGAAAAATAAAATGGTTATTGTGAATATCTGGAACAATCTGACAATACCATAGAGGATTATTATGGTTATTCATGAATAGATTTTTTTATGGTATTTGCCTACTTTGAGGTTGCTGACGCATTCTAGGAGGCCAATAGCTCGCCAGAGTTGAACGAACATCATGTCGGCGGTGGCTGTCCTGGTTGCGAAGTAGCCGATACTCATTTTGATATTTGCCGTGATCCCAACAACCATGAACACAAGGGCGTGTGTTGCCAATGCCGAGTCTTCGTTCTGTGATGGACTGTCCACGAAGCCTACTAGGTCTCCCCTTTTCTTGTCGTGGACAAGATCACACTTGATCGAAACCTCATCATGGAGCAGACACACCCATCTTTCGTTGTCGGACAAACTTGAGCACATTGCCTGAAGCTCCTGAAAAACCTCGATCCGGTAGCCAGTGGAAGGATGGAGCACATTGGTGTAATCCCTCAATGTGGACTCAGATGGCAGTTTCAATACCCCAGTGTCCTTCAGAGTACGGTACGTGGTTGGGCTCTGTGTGTGGACTAGGATTGCAAACCTCACCATCATTGGGTGCCACCTCATTCCTCCGCTACTCCTGTTGAAAGCCTTCACCTGTTCACGCCAGAACAAGGCCGCAGTGAAATCATCCTTCTCACAGTTATCCATGATGCTTTTCAATCCTTCGTGAGTTTCACTAGAGACTTGAACCTGTTCATCATTCGTTGGCTTCCGGCGTATGTCCTGGAGTTGCCCCGCCATCTCTCTGTTCTCCTGACGTGTGACCTTGAGGGCCTGTGTGATACGGCTTTTACTGACACGGGAGAGTCTCACCAGTTTGTCGTCGTAGTTGCTTGCGCAATACTAGTCTCTTGGCTTCTTTGTATGGAGTGCACAGGTCACCTTCCTTCAACTTCATTGTGCAAGCATGGGCACGAATGACAGAGGTGCAGGTCATCCTTTCCTCTCTACGTTCATAGGACACATGGAGGTAATAGGAGGTTGTCTGTGGCTCTGAAGCGAGGGGGAGGCTTGCATACTCCTGAAGTTCTGGATCGGTGATACCTGGGCATGGCATCTGGTCAGCTTCATCGTCGACGATATCAACCTCATCATGTGTAGAACCAACAGGAGGAACCTCTCGCGGAATCTAAGACCAAAAAAAAAAAGATATTTTCTCTCTAAGTAAGGCAAAGGATTGCTGTTCTGGATCAAATGGAACTGTGCAATCTAGACCTATCTAATTCACCTGATAATTTTGAACAGTACGAATGGGTGAATAACATCATAACTTGTCACATCGACATTATACATGCACATGTACACAGTGGTCCCTGTAAGATAAGTTCTTATTTCAGTCTATACTGACAGGGAAGTCTTATTTTGGAGGCGTCTTATCTTACAGGGACCACTGTAGAATCCTACTGTAGCATGAAAAATACGAAAAACTAGACGTCAAGGCCTAAAAGCCTTGGAGGCATTTCGGGGTGAAGCATGAAAAAAAAAAACTTGCTGACTCAGGAAAAACATGACCAAGCTTCCAATGACACCAATAAGACATAAACGCAATTACATGTACAATGATGTATGTGAAGGACAAACTTGATACCCCAACACTATCAGTATAATGTCTGTTTTTCTATTGGTAGCACCGTTTCCGAGATACCGACTCAGCGAAAAAATTTCAGGTCAAAGTTCATCCCTAATATCCCTTGAATGTTTGTCGAGTACGAAAATAACGCCAGTTTCGCTCTAGGACGCACAGTTTCCAAAAATGAAAAATGCCGACTCATCAAAAAAATTTAACGTTGAGGTCATCCATAATACCCCTTAGGCATGTTTGTCTAGGATGATGAGGCCGAAATTAACATCCGTTTGGCTCTGTGACGCACCGTTTCCGATGCATGAGAGCCTCAATGATGACTCAGCTAAAATTATTTCGAACCCCAGGTCAAAGGTTGTTTGACGGATTAACCTCAAAATCAAGATCAATAGGCTCCTTCCCTGGTGATATATGAACCTCCATGCAAAGTTCCACAGTCGTTGCCGTAATACTTTTCGAGTTATCGTGCAAAAATTATAAACATTGATTTCAACCTCACAGACCTCACGGACCCCGGAGCTGAAGTTATCGTGCAGAAACCCAAAAGTGAAGAAAAAAATAAAAGTGAAAATTTTGACAAAACCATAAAGGCAATACTGCTGAAATGCCTTAAGGCCATGTTGTGTTTATTCTTTGTTTCCCGTCAATTTTATTTTTTTGAAAAGTACCCACCAGCCGGGAAAAAAACAAACACAGACAAAAAACAGACGTTTATCATCACGATACCATCTTTCTTCACAAAGTAACTCATGCCAAAAAAGACAAAAAGGTTTGTGCTTTTTCTCAAAATAATTGCTATTTTCACCCGCCCGCTGACGGGGAAACAAAGCAAAAAACCAACACGGCTTAATGAGCAATCAACATCATCACAGGTCAAATTCAAAATCATCTGAGGCCGAGTTCAATGTCATCTGATATCACGTCCAAATCAGGATCAAGTCACCTGAGGTCAATTTCAAAGTTACATATTGAAATGTACATATTCATGAGCCAACTGCCTCACATTATTTTTAGAGACCTGATCAATTTGTGTGTTTTACCCTTCAGGCCTTTGGAGCCAATTAATTTGTGCCATATATCATGACAACAAATGGCTAAAAAAACTTGCACTGGAATCCCCTGTATAAAGATGCACTTATACTATGGTGTAACACTGAAAGAAACATGAACACTTCAACTAAAATTTAAGAACAAACACATAAGTCACGGAATTAAACAACATGAACATTGCAGTTATCCTTGCAACTAATATCTCACTGGTGGTTTTCTTGGACATGGCTTCAAAGTCTCAACAGACTTTTGTGGCTTGAAACGAGTGGGCAAACTGCCCACAGCCAGCTGTCGACGGCCACTTTGGTCTGATAGCACCAGGTGCAAACAGTAAGTTTACAATGAATGCCTGATCTAACTTCAAATTGTCTTATACTAAATTGTCCAGAAATCCACAATCAATGTCAAGGAATCAAACCACAGAAATTGAGGACCACAACTGACCAATCCAGAGCACTCTCTTTATCATTTTGTATATGATAGAACATAGATTAGCCTGTAGCACAGTCTAGCAGAAATTGTATACTATATTAGTCCTAACAGGAGCACAGAGAGCCAAAGCAAGACCTCCTGCAGCAGCGCGCACAAAAAAGAGGTTGAATTTAAGAAAATCACTGAATAATATACAGTTTTTATCTTCAATCCTCTTCATTAGGATTCAAATAACATAAATATGTGAATTGGAACACAAGATTTTATTAGAAAGATTGCAGCATTTACAAGGTTACAAAAACTGAAAATTTTGGGGGAAAAGAGGCGCCGAGCCGGGTGCTCTACTATTAAGGCACGTGCCAATACTAGGACCAATATGGTAGGCAGATCATCTGATGTCTTTTGAGCAACTTACCTGTCACAAAACAGGTTTCCTCAAAATGTCGGGAACAGATGAAAGCCTTCTCTGGGTTGAAGCCCTTGTCACATCTGTTGATCTTGACAACAATCTTTGAATGCCAGTCTGCATATTTCTCTGAAGAAAAGCAAAAAACAATATTATAATTCTACGACATTCTCACTCCCCCCCCCCTCCCCCCCCCCCCCTACTGACAGGGGAACACCATAGTCTGATAGTAGCCTCTCTACGTCTATTGATATAACTTATGCCCACAGTAGATGTATACGTATATAAGTGAGCAGGTGAGACAAATTAATCCATGGAAGTGGTTCATCCACAGGCCAAACAGTTGACAGTAGCCTTACTGTGTTGGCCTAGATGACAAGGCAGGGCCGCCTTCGTTTTTGAGGGCTACCACACAGTTGCACAGTGAATCGAGTGTTACATTGAGATATATATAACAAGCGACCCATTGCTTGGCGGGCTTTGCAGTTGCGAGGGGGAAGGGCAAGCATGGCCGAGGGCATGCAACGCCAGCGAGTGTTTGGAACTGTCGACTCAATAGTTTCAATCCTATTCGTCTCGACTATATCGACATTGATGAACAATATAATTTGATTCTATAGCACGCAAGGATTGTTTTATATCTCACCATCAAGTTTTTCTGGCGACGAATCACAAAGAAATGCGGTTTATAGGCTAGCTGGTAACGTTCAGACGTTACAACTCTAAATTGTTGGTGACAGCCGGAAGTTCTGGGCACATCTTGGTTGCCGCGCATGCGTGGCGCAAGTTCTTTACCGTAATTGCGCGAGTTGGCAGTCCATCTCTCTACGTCTATGATCAAAACAGACAACAGGAGGCGGGCGATTGCCAAGCACCACCCAAGAAGTGTAAATACTTTTATAGCCAACAGTTTAGACGAGAGTACACCGCCGAGTGGCGCTGTATTCAATCGTCCACACGCGGTGATAATGTACATAAATTGCATAAATACACAGTGTATGTATGCCACTTTTTACTTGTCGATAAAAAGTGGCGGGCGGGTGGATTGCAGTAAACACGTGAATACTAAACAACATCAGGACCAAACAAGAGGGCTTCAGAATGTGTCTTCAGTTACATCATTTGTCACCACGAATAAAGATGTAAAAAGTTATCAGGGCTGAAATGCTTTTTACTCATTTCACCAACAATGTAAATAAAATGTCTTGGTGTTATGCTTTGAGGGCACATTTAGGTTTGGATATAGAATACAAGGGGAAAATACAATATTCATTGACCAATCTCTGAGCATGAAAAGGTGTTTAGATTTGCACGAAATAACATCTAATATTCAAATTTTCCTGCTGGAGCATGCCCCCAGACCCCCCTAGCGGCGCGTCACGCCTCTGGCGTGACTCGGTACACTTATCCGCAATTATACTATCTCCCATATAATTTCTTCCTATGTTGGCACCTCTGTAATACAAGAAGTTGTGGAAAGCACCGTTTTGAGGCGAACACATTGTTGCAACGCTAAACTTGTAGGCAACGCTAAACCTGGGTATATAATCGTATTTCGAATTATGTACACTGCGACAGGCCATTCATGAGTAAATGTAACGTATGTATATACGCAATAAGTTATTGCCGTGCTCATCTTGGGCATTTGGACATTCTCGGGGATGCGTAGTTTGCCCAGGACAATCTTGGAATATAACAAAGATTTACACGGGACCACAACTCGTGTAAAATGCCCTACAATATTTTTATCGGGCCATTTTTAGTTCCCCTAAACCGAATGGCAGCGGAGCTTTAGCAATGCC
The DNA here is from genome assembly GCA_949152475.1 of Terebella lapidaria. Lineage (NCBI taxonomy): Eukaryota > Metazoa > Annelida > Polychaeta > Terebellida > Terebellidae > Terebella > Terebella lapidaria. The sequence continues at coordinate 81,220,555 of OX424555.1, forward strand.
ATGTTGTCCATCGTCCGGCCGTCCGTCGTCGTCGAGTTTGGTTATCTTTATAGTTTTTGGCCAAATTAATCTGAAATTTTGCACAAAAATGCCTAAAAATATTTCAAGAGCGCGGTATTTTTTTAGTCTTTTGATTTTCGAATTTTTTTCCCAAATGGCGTCCATTTTAGACGAAAAACGGCCAATTTTGAATCGAAGTCAAGTCACTATTCGTTTTGAGCCATTTCGTCATTTTCGCCATTTCGTTTTTTTCAGCTTTGTGAAAAATTCTGACTTTTCCCCTTCAAACTGCCGCAAGTGTACTCATAGAATACTTGAGGATAAATCTTAGCTATTGGTACTTTCAAATGGGAAGTAATATGTGATGATTTGTTTGAGGACCTTGGATTTGACCTTCTGAACTTTTGCAGCGGAGCGCTCAAGGTCGAGATGATATTTTCTTTTTGAAGTTTGGCAGTTGAGTTGTATGGGTCGCAGATATACATCGGGTGGACGTTGTCACTTGAACATTATTCATTCTGGTTACAGAAAAATATCTATACTAGTAGTTGGAGCCAAATGAATTGTCATGATTGTGCTTTATTATACCACAGGAAAGAAATTATATCTGTGGTGGAAATAAAATAATAGTAATGTGTGGCCCTTATTATGACATCATACTGGGAAGCTAAGGCCCACAAGTGCATGAATCAACATTGTCCTGATTAATTTCGGTAAGGCATCTTGCCACCTACACTTCTCATGCTCCTTTTTATTTCGCAAAACATGAGCATAGGTTTGACGGTTTGTTGCCAAAAAGTGGAACAAACCATGTACCACCACTGCATATGTTCACCCCATTCCGCTTGCTTCTTCCCCCAGTTGTATACTGTACATACCGAAGACTAACTCGTTAGTCCGGACTGACTCAATCGGACTTAATGTGGTCCCTTTCCTATGATATAAAGCCACAAATAAAAACTCCGTGGATTAGCGTTGAAACACCAGGTTTAGCGTTGCACAATCACATCGCTACCGATATTCGGGTAGTTCTACTAATTTTATCATATATTTCTTGGTATATCCACTCCCAAGTTGCATGATGGGTGTTTGGATGACAAATGTATACTATTTTACAACAAATCATTGATGGTTATTTGCCGTGTGAGTGGTGTTTCCATATTGTCGTCGCCTCAATGTTTTCGTCTTGGACCCAGGATGCGCGTACAATACACCCAGGATGTTCATTACGTAACCCAGGATGCGCGGACCAAACCCAGGTTTAGCCGACTGGTTCCCCAGCGTGGTGTTGCAGTCCAATAGTCACACAAAATATTGTGCGGTAAATGCAATGTCTTATTTACTTCTGAGTACATTACGTGGTGACGGTTTTAGGGTGGGACTAAATTGAAACATTAATGGCATGCAGAGGGAAGCACTAGTGATATGCACTTGCCACATACAAACACCTCCGATGAGATCTTATTTTGTGCCATTTTTCGAGGAATCAAAGTACGTAGATGGCAAAAACGTTGAGAGTAATGGACCGTTGGCGTCCATTGACGTGTTTATATGTCAAGTGTTGCACCACATAATGAAGACCATGTATTGATGGCAAAAGCATTACGTTAATAATGCACTCAATGCTGCATATATTGGCGTTAATATGTAGGTAGCAACTGAACCTACAAGACAGACCAAGTGAACAGCTGTTTGTTCTTCCATGGGCAATTTATTTGACATTATAGGCCGAATCAATCTCTTGACAACCGTTCTGATCGTAATGCTGAAATTTGTTGGTGATTATTAATAGGTTAGATTGCTTCATGTAGTTTTCATTACATACAAGAATCGTGAGGGAGGACTTGTCCCTCAGTGAATTCACATAGAACGAGATTAAATTCATAATAAATTTTGAAATATTTGCTACCAATCCTGGTGAAATCTAATGACAAACTGAGCCGAATTCCTCAAATATTTATAGGCCTATGATTGACCAGAGCTCCGCCACTGAGAAAATCATGCGACTGTTCTTTTTGTTAAATGACACATCATCACATTATATCATATCACCTTCATCATGCAATACCATGAGCTGGAATAAACCAGATTCATACGTAGAACGTTTAGTGACGTATATGAATTTCATGAACGTGTCCCAGAACAGTGTACGTTATTTTCAGTTCTCACACATCAGTTTTTTTATGATGAAGTAAATTAAAATAACACCCTTGTTCATCCACACCATTCAGAAATGTTAGAAACAAATTACAATGAACATTTGAACAAACCGATGATGGAAATAGCTAGACCCTTTATTAGTTGTCAAATAAAACCGTTTGATTTATGCATCTATACTGTCTTGAATTTGCCAGTTCATAAACTCCTTTTATGGCTCGTTTTGTCTGAAAGATACCCACATTTCCATGGCAATAGCGGTTGATAGTGATTGTTATGCCTCTACCAGCATGTATAGAACAGCTAGATTAACTGTCGTCAGGGAGTCCCGATATTTCAAAAACGCAAATTGCGAGTCATTAACCAGCGAATGAATACTGACCTATTTTGTCTCGACTGGCTAATCTGAATGGTCATCGAGGACGAGCGAGCATCAAACCCTCAAACGCCTCGATTTATTATTGGAAGTGTTTCGCCATGGAGTTTTCAGAAGGAATTGACGATGTTTATGTGGCGAATAGTACCATAAACTCAGTAGTGCTTGTAGTATTTGTCATACACCTATTGCATGTGATTTATTTTTCAAATTGTATTATTTGTGTTAGTGTATTGCTTGGTGTTGTAGAACGAGTTGGCTTTTTGCCACTATATCGTAAACGGTGAGTCGTAAAGCGGAACGGACGGTAATATAAACATGCCTCTGGGGTATTAGCTGTGGACTTCAATCTTGACCTATTTTTTGTTCATTTTCTTCCTACATCTCGCGAATATATCTATGGGGTATCACAACCACTATAAAAGAGTGTTACACTTCTGCATTATAACCAGAGCCGACGTGCTTGAAATGTGGGTTCCAAAATAACCTAAATATAGTATTTGTCTGTTTATATGGATGAATATGATATGAAGTCTGATTTCGTTTGTTGAGAAAGCCTGAATTGAATAGTGTAACTTCTTGACCAATGTTCACTACCTGATAGCGCTTCTATGAAGTGTGTTGAGCGCTTACCCCGCGGCAATGTAGTTCCCAACCTGAAGTGTAAACATTTTAAATGATTTTTGACCTGGTGTAAACCATTATTACATTTCGCTGATATAATTGCAGGGGAACAAATCTGAAGTTCTCAAATGTGTCATGTACTGACATATTGTGAAGGGGCCTGACAAGTCACGGGCACTACTCGGTAGAACATGTCATGCGTGTCAGTACCATGGTCGGGTCCCTCGAGAAGAGGGTGGAGCAGACATACTTGAGGGAAATGAACGATATGTACAAGTTCGTGGGTGCCAAGGACAATTTCAAGCTTTCCAAGCAATTTCGGAAACTTGTGAATGGCAGTATTAGACGTGGAATCAATACCCAGTATTAAGTATTCCGAGCAAACAAAACAGGGTCCGTTATCCAATCTCATAGTCCGGGGACAGAAAGTCATATGAGGCATACGAAGTGGGAGAAAACAAAAATGACAGGGAAACTCATGAACCCCCCCCCCCCCCCCCCCAAAAGAATGGCCTTATGCATTATGGCCATTATGGCAGTATATTCATATTTGAGGAAACATCTCTGCTGTCGTTTTTTTTGTGAGACATTCTCGAGGAAAATGGACGATGCGTACAAGTTCGTGGGTGCTAAGGACAATTTCAAGCTTTCCAAGCAAGTTCGGAAACTTGTGAATGCCAGCATATTCATATTTGAGGAAACATTCTCTGTTGTCGTTAGTCGGCTGGGTGTGACATGCTGTAGTTGCAGTTTTCGGCCCTTGAGTGTCACTGAAAGAAATACATTCCATTGCCATGTTGTATATTCCGGTGAGAGGCTCTTCCAGCAATTTCCATATCGCCAGCATCATGCGTTTGCAGGATTCAGGATCTTTGGATAGAGTCTTGAGAAGTACAGCCGAGCTCTCGACACAGAAGCCAAGATATCCGACATGCAGCGATAAATGCATATGAAATTGTATACTGATACAACTAATACGAGAGGTACGAGGGATTTCCGGTGCCAGTTTTGTTCAAAATCCTCCACCATTGCCGTTACTTCCCTGTAGGCTGGCGACCAGTTCCTGGATATCTGGTTGACATAAACGCAGCTACTGCTTGTGATACAGGATGGCCTCAGCCGGAGTGTCATTTCTTCCAGCATGCCCCACCTCCTGCACTACTGGGCAATGGTGTCGCTCTCGCCTCAGTGAATTACTAGTCGGATATCTGGGATGTCGGTGCCCATTAGGATCCAGCATCCATTATGACCAGCATCCCAAAGCGGGACCTGTGTGTCTCAAGTTCCGGGCAAAACCAATCATTGTGAATTGCATAAAACAGTATATTATACATCACCGTTACCGGTCTGTCTTATTCTAATTTCAGCCGGTCGTACCTGCAGCATATGATGGCTTTTCGTGTCTTAAACCCACCATGTTCCTCAGCATACCACCCAGAACATTTTTCATGTCTTGGGGGTGTTTGTCCTCGTACCGCAGGGAAATATTTGGTCCATGGAAGACAATTTTTTTTGTACATGCAGGACTGATTTTTTTCTTCGTGCAGAGATACTCAATTTGTATGAAGTTGGGATATTGAAGAAATCTGAACTTGTGGTGACCAATATACTGTACTGTACTATGTAGATCATACTGTTAAATATGATAAACGCTTGATAAATGGATTGATTTCCTAAGATATATTGGTGATATGCCAACATAATATATCGCAAGAAACAGACAAACGCCTACTTGCGATAATTTGACAATGACTTTGTCATCGCATGCCTGGTAAACGAACATTCACAGGTTTAGTGTGATGACCAAGGGGTTTTGCTAGCTTGTGGTCCATTAAATATGTTTTCTTCCCACACCTCTCTGGGATTCCGGACACGAGCGTGACTTCTTCCTTCAAGAAATGGAATACACGCATCAGGTCCTGTTGTATGATACCGGTGATGGTTGTTGTAGCCAAGAGAAATGGGGTTTCAGGGAAGTAGCTCTGGAGCTCAACCAAACTTTGATATGAGGGCCTGAACTTGTCTCCCCTATTTGTGGATTCTAAATATTAATTTCGATTGATGTTCAGAATCCGACCAAGTAAAGAATCCGATCAAATAATGAATTAACGTAGTCCGCTACGAACAGTGAGGTAACGAAGAGTCAAAATTTAAAAGCCTTTCTTGAATATTATCTCTTCAAAATGACCTATTTTATAGGGAAACTGATCAGCATCCTAATACTGAAAACAAAATAGGGGGTCACCGTGCTGGTTTCTGCGACATATTCGATCAAAATCACAAACATTTACCTAAAATGACATAAATTATGGCATTTTTACACATTTTTTTTGGTCCATATTCACATCTTGCATCGTGTTTTCCAAGCGAACGGATTCGGCGACCTCCTATTTTCTTTTCAGTTTTAGGATGCTGTTCAGTTACTCTATAAAATATGTCATTTTGAAGCTCTGGAATATTGATAAAACTCTTTGACCCCCCTCCCCTCACTGTTTGGAGCGAGGCTGCCTTCGAATGTATGCAATATTTTTTTCAAAACCATTTTTTTTTCAAACACATCTAATGCAATATGACAAAAGGTGTGCTCAATGATTTTGACGATTACAGTCCGTCCGAGTTGTCTCTTCATCCGTTTTAGTGCCCATTTTGTACCGGTTTTGTAAATAAACAAACGGAGTGTATCCATCAAACCCGAATGTAAACAAATGCTCAAATCGCGCTTAAAAGTCCACATCGAGTACATTTTCCAGTTCGTATGTGCATATATATAGTGTAGTTATGAGAAAATAATCAGTGATATACCATGAAGTGCGTGGAATTGTTAGTCTATCTCGCATTTCTATGCTTTGTTTACATCTGCGTGTGATGGATACAGTTGATGTATTTACGCGATAACCGAATGTTCAAATGAGCAAAATTTCCCTGACAACTGGTTATTTTCATTACATTTGATGTGAGTATGTTTCATTCAGTTAATTTAGCATGTTTAGTATGAAATATAGTTTTTAAAAAATTATGACAAGTTACGAAGGCAGCTGCTTTAAGAAAGAACGAAGAAATAATTTTAAAGATGAGCTATATACACTCACCATTGCACCAACACATGAGCCTCATCCACAGCCACGCAAGCCAACCCCTTGTCAAAACTGTAAGAAGTGAGGAACTTGTGCCATCTGCCACCAGATATATGAAGTAAAGTCCCAGTCAACCCCTTGCCAAAACTGTAAGAAGTGAGGAACTTGTGCCATCTGCCACCAGAAATATAAAGTAAAGTCCCAGTCAGACCTACCAACGATGTACTACGGATGTCACTGATTGTTCCTTGACCAAGATCCGGGGTGCCGGATCCTAGTCCGTGACTTCCACGGTCCTGAAAAAAATAAAGGGTGTGACACTGTTTCATTATCATGATATTATGGATGTTCACGTTAGCAGCACAGATAGTCAGGGCAGCACTGCTGTTACCCTGGTGGTCCATAACACATTGCGGTAGTACAGTAGAAGGTCCGTGAGACCTACAGATTCAGCCACGAATAACAATGGTTATACAAAGGAAACACTACGGATGTCCCGATGGCACTACGGATGACCCTAGACCATGCCAGTGCTATAAATAAGTGTTTTCTGAGGGAACAAATCATTATTTCATCTGGTTCCAAGATGTCTCCAAAGAAAACTTTAACAGTAACAACAAAACGTGTAACAATTTTGAGTCCGATTCTGATGCCACCGTTGAATACCCAGGCAATGGTGAAACTGCCAACGCTTAGAAAATTGGTTCGGGATCTTTTTGCGAACCAATGTCAGACAATGCATGAATTCGGCAACTAGAGCCTCGCAAACTTCATGAATTAACTATGATCATGATGATATGGTATTGTGTGGTACCCTCAAGCCATACATCAGCGAGTGATTATTGCCAGATATCGTAAGGTGATGGCCAGCTTCAGTCCTGGAGGAAGGGCTTTTTGATATCGGGTGTCTTGCTTCTTTATACATAACTCAATACATTCGAGGACTTATTTGAACATGTCAAGATCCATTCGTAGGAAATTGGAGTGTGTGATCTTCGTTTTGTAGCTTTCGTTTTCAAATGTGGCGTTTTCAACTGTGGCAAATCCTGGTCGTAATGAATTGGCAGGAGATCAGAAACCTACGGAAGCCCATTGTTGAACTTTTAAGATTTAAACTTGAAATTTCAAAAAAAAAAACATGAAATATTAAAATTTGAAGTTGAAATTTCAAGATTTAAAGTTGAATTTTCAAGATTTAAACTTGAATTTTCGAGATTCAAAACGTTCAATTTTCAAGATTAAAAGTTGAATTTTCAAGAAAAAAGTTGAATTATCAAGAATAAAAGTTCAAAATTTCAAGACAACTAAACATGTAAGTACCAGCACTTTGAAATAGTATGAATAGAATGTTGAGTTACACCATGGCATTGGACCTTTGTAATTGAACGTGGATTACTGGTATTAAATGTCATACCATGAAGCTGCTACCACCTGTGTTATTATCATGATATTGGACGTGTGTTATTATGTGTGATGCAATATTGGAATTGTGTTGTGTGCCATGAACACACATAATGCTTTGATGTTTGGATTCTTGCAAAAAAATTATTATGCATGTTTAGTGTTCTGGACTGTGGTGTACGATGCTACATTTTTTGTTGGTTATGTTTGTGCCACACCTGGCACCGATGTGACCGTTGTGGAGTTTTATCGTTTGTTGATTAATTTGTATAGGATTTGTGTAACACTTGTTCATTTAATGTATATGTACCTGGATTGAACTCCGAGTTGTGCATACTAGTTATTGGGAGTACCAGCTCTGCTTCTTCACCAACATGAAAAGGTTGAAGGAGAAATGCCACTTTAAAGACCATTGAGTCATTCTGAGTTGCTAATGTTGGGGTTGTATCAGAGTTGTTGTTCATTGTGCCAAGCTACATGCTCTTTCATCATGCTCTGTTTCTACTATCTGACCTGTCAACAGCCAAAGTGAACAGATTGTTAAAAGGAAAATTGCAAAGCTACAGAAACTTGCACCAGACCCATCTGCTAAAAACTGTTGTGATCAGGAAACATGTCATTGATGAGCTGGATTTACGAGAAGTTTCGACCCAAGCTGAACTACTTATGACACTGGACATGCAGAAGGGTGAATTTGAAATGCATACGTCATAGCTTTGATTGCGGTAAACAAGAAATTGTAGTGTATTCTTTTCTTTGGAATAGAAATAAAGCCCGACCAAGTATTTTATCCCAAGACACACGCACACTGTGTGTAAAATGTTATTCTTCCTATTGTACTCCTGATGGAATTACTATACAACTGTCCAACAATCTACTAATGAATTTAAAAATCCATAACCATGGAAACAAACAACATGAAATGGTGTATGACAATCACAGACCACTGAGTTTCTGGTTTCCTCGGTGACACATTTAACGTCCACCAGCAGCGACACCAACTCAGTGGTATGAATGTGCTTATCAATCTTTATACAGCCAGATTTTAATGATAACAATAGCAAACCTAATATACAATATACCAGAATAGAAATAAAGCCCGACCAAATATTGCAAATACAATTGATTCCAGATTCATGTCGGGTGTTGATGATGAGTCAGGAGTAAAAGTGTCTCTAGCAGTGCTCATTACCCAGAATCCAAGGGTGCAAACCATGATTCGACATTGTTGCCGACTGGAAAGAGGGCTTGAACTTCTTCACATTTTCAACTAGAAGCCTGAAACTAATCGAAATTAACTTGATTGGTGACTCCATGAGAGGTTTCATAAAGTTTGCCAGGAATGGATCACATGATGGGCCATCTCGGTTGGGCCACACGCAGATGACATACGAGTAATCGTCAGGGTCCATCCACACAACTGCTGCCGGTGTGTATATTGTAATATGGTAACGGTGTGTATATTGTAATATTTAACGGGGACGTTAAATCTGTCCCCGAGGATACCATCAACTCAGTAGCCTTCGGGCTCGTGATTAGGTACTTATGTACTTGTCATATATCTGTTTCATGGGGTTTGTTTCGGATTTCTAAATTATTTTCATAGGTTGTTGGGCAGTTGTACACTAATTCCACCAGGTGTACAGTAGAAACAACTACATTTAACACACTGTCTGCCCCTGATGACGCCAGTGTGTCTTTGGATAAACTATTTGGTCGGGCTTTGTTTCTATTGCAAAATGTTGTATTTTACGTTTGTTATTGGCATCATCAAAATCTGACTGTATTGGTGGTAACAGATTGATACTTACATTCATACCACTGAGTCGGTGTCACTGCTGGCGGACGTTAAATCTGTCCCCGAGGATACCATCAACTCAGTAGCCTTCGGGCTCGTGATTAGGTACTTATGTACTTGTCATATATCTGTTTCATGGGGTTTGTTTCGGATTTCTAAATTATTTTCATAAGTTGTTGGGCAGTTGTACACTAATTCCACCAGGTGTACAGTAGAAACAACTACATTTAACACACTGTCTGCCCCTGATGACGCCAGTGTGTCTTTGGATAAACTATTTGGTCGGGCTTTGTTTCTATTGCAAAATGTTGTATTTTACGTTTGTTATTGGCATCATCAAAATCTGACTGTATTGGTGGTAACAGATTGATACTTACATTCATACCACTGAGTCGGTGTCACTGCTGGCGGACGTTAAATCTGACCCCGAGGATACCATCAACTCAGTAGCCTTCGGGTTCGTGATTAGGTACTTATGTACTTGTCATATATCTGTTTCATGGGGTTTGTTTCGGATTTCTAAATTATTTTCATAGGTTGTTGGGCAGTTGTACACTAATTCCACCAGGTGTACAGTAGAAACAACTACATTTAACACACTGTCTGCCCCTGATGACGCCAGTGTGTCTTTGGATAAACTATTTGGTCGGGCTTTGTTTCTATTGCAAAATGTTGTATTTTACGTTTGTTATTGGCATCATCAAAATCTGACTGTATTGGTGGTAACAGATTGATACTTACATTCATACCACTGAGTCGGTGTCACTGCTGGCGGACGTTAAATCTGTCCCCGAGGATACCATCAACTCAGTAGCCTTCGGGCTCGTGATTAGGTACTTATGTACTTGTCATATATCTGTTTCATGGGGTTTGTTTCGGATTTCTAAATTATTTTCATAGGTTGTTGGGCAGTTGTACACTAATTCCACCAGGTGTACAGTAGAAACAACTACATTTAACACACTGTCTGCCCCTGATGACGCCAGTGTGTCTTTGGATAAACTATTTGGTCGGGCTTTGTTTCTATTGCAAAATGTTGTATTTTACGTTTGTTATTGGCATCATCAAAATCTGACTGTATTGGTGGTAACAGATTGATACTTACATGGTAATGAGCACATGCGTGTTTCCAGGCATTGTACTAGCCCAAAGTGAAGTCTATGTTGGTGCACCACAAATTTTTGTGGAAAAGGAACAATTTGATCATGATGGTGCCTTTAGTATATTCCTGTCTAACGAATTAAACTATATCATTTTGTCAGTGCCGGAATTTGACATTATACATGAGGCTGCAACATCGACCCACTGATGGACGTGGTATACACAAAACCTATTGGGCGATTTCCATTAACCAAGCTTTCATCCTCTTTGTAAAGCAATTTAGTAAGTTTGAGACAAATTATCTTTGGATCACATTATGCTTACTTTCCCTATAAGCATGTCGCTTAAAAAGCCCCGAAAGTATTCATCACCTAGTAAAGAGGATCAATAATATGGCATTTTTATTATCTTGCAGAGCGCTTCCACAAAACTAAAGATTCGTTAAGCGTAAAGTAACGTCTTCGCAAATATGAAAGGTTTACACAAAATTGTTAAAATCTCGAGAACGGTTGAAGATAGGTTCTGAAAAAGCTAGCACATCAGCGGTTTACGTGAGTTAGACCCTAATAACTAATAACTGTAACTCATCACAATATTGAAGTATATTGAATTTGGCAATTTGCTTTCCGTCTAATTGTAATTGTCTGTTTCTAACTTAATCATCTTGTACTCAGTGTACTAATTGATGTCCATCATACAATTAGGGGTTATCAAAAATATCAGCAATCACCAGCTGGCAGCACTGCTTTATCAGTCTTATGACGTCATTTTACTGTTTTTGCTGGCGTTATCAATATAAACGTAATTTTCCCGCCAAAACGTACGTCAAAAAGGACTGATAGTACAATGCTGCCCTCTGTTGAATGATGTTTGATAACCCCCTATTGATTTTTTTTCTTTTACAGAGGTGTACGTTCAATAAAGGGAGGCCGAAACCAACCACGTGCAGCCCGAACACTGGTTGGCTACATTTTGACGAGTGACAACAAACGATACACACATGTTCTGTCCCAAATTGGTGGTGGGGTGAAACTGCTTGTGAACCATTTTGTTCATTCTCCCATAGGATACTCGAGAAAAAGTACCCTTGACGATATGGAATGTGCTATCGGAAACTTCCAAGAGCTTCGTATGACTGAGGTTGAGTTTCCCCTTCACAATGTGATGGGAAAATCCAGCACAACAATACTGAAGCCTTATCAACGGAACCCCTAAGGGGACATACTAATGAGCGAAAAAAAAATTCTTTTGTGGTCCCTCGCGATAACTTTGCGTTCCCTTGTGAACATGTGCTCTCATGCAAGAGCTCTGGGTTTATTCACGACTGTGACAGTTAAGGCCATCTGATCATTCAATGATGAACGATTTGAATTTAGAAATGGCTTCCGCAATCATCGTCCTGTGTATATTCCAGGAAAATGAATTAACTTTCGAAAAACACGTCATATAACGTCATGTCGATGTACATCATATGATGTTACCTGTTTATCGTTGATCAAATTCCGTTTTGTCCCTATTGTGTTTATTAACGAATTCAATATATTTTTGCATTGTATATATTAGGGACATTATTAATTTCCACAACTGATGTTATTTGGAAGAGTAGCATGTAATAGGGATATTTGGTGATAATGGTCGTACTTTAACATGAGACAAAATATGTCATTCCCATGGCCGCCATCTTGGATTTCATGCTTAAGTAATTGTAAACAATTTTATTGCATTCTTGACCTAGCAAAAAATTGTATGAAATAGAGCAAATAACAGAGGCATGACATGAGCTGCGGAAATCCTTCAGAGTCACTGGACGTACCATATTTGCAGCACTGGGTTTGGAATCACTGAAGTAACGCAGACCACACTGACGCGGAATATGATGAAGGTATACTCCCAAGATACGTTACATGCCATGCAGCATGGAACTGAAGCAAGGAGTCATACGAGAAACTGACGCTTTTCCTAGGAAGTCACCAAGTCAGCCTTTTGCTTGTCAGCAACACAATCATCATTGTAATCAGCACACCGTATGCATAAGAATTGTTCACTAGCATGAATCAAGTGCTCCGCATGGCGGGTTGTGCTTTTGCACATATGGTCATGACGGTTTTGTTTCTGTGAGCGATCAGTGGGGAATCTTGTACAACTGGTCTTAGTGTACCACCGTTTTTTGCGATTTCCCAGCCTGTAAGCACATTATCGGGATCATTAATCATTCACTTGTGTGATTGTTCACTTTCCTTGTGAAGGACTGTTCGATATATTCAAATTCTCAAAGAAATCAATTTTTTTTCCAATAGATGATGATAAATATCCGTATCTGCTGATATCAATATATGGGACCTGAAATGGCGTCTGACAAAATAACCAAAATGAGTACTGTACCTCAGGATGCATATAATCTGCTTCGTAAAATCCGCAAAGGAAGTCTCAGTCGGAATGATTCCTGATATTGATCAGCAACACAAGCAAGCAACACGTGATACACCGCACGTGCTACCTATTATGTACTACATGCCTGGATTCAGTGTGGAGATGGATAATGTATGCAAGATCAGACAGAATGGTGTTCGTGCTAGCGACAACAGAAATCTGGACGTCAAAATTGTTGCTATCAACGGATATAGAGTTCAATGAAGTTGAAACGGAATATGATGCGGATTTTGGCCTAATATTAATGAAATTTGTCATGAAGCAAGCCAAGTGAGCGAAATCCTGCGAGTGACATACAAGAACAAAGACTGCATTGGTTCCATCCAGTGCACAGATAACCTACTTGAACACATGACCGTCGAAAAGTAGTCTGACGGTGGACTGGTGGTTACTTCTCTGACCACTGATAACAAGCCGAACATCTACACTTTGCAAGCATCATTTCACGAGGATCGCGGTAAAATGTTCAAAGAAGACATGCAGAAAATGTTGACTGTGAAGATAACATTTTGCAGTATCTTCCCCTGATGTCATGAACGTCCTTGATAAAACCTCCCTACATTTGAGTGAGCAAGCAAATTCGGTCATCAATGGACTGCTGAGGATGTGAGTGCCTCGACGAAACATTGAGTGATTGTATGATCTAGCTGACTGCCTAGAACGGTAAGTGTCAAACATTGATCATGAAGAACTTCAAAAATATGAGATCCCCCCAAAGCATACCGAAGCATTTTGTTGTTGCAGTTTTGAAAGCTATTGTCGATGTTGCTGGTGTAAAACACCCCCAAAGGACTGAAATCCGATCTCGCAAATGAAGTCCCCAAACACTTCAGCGACAGATCATATCTTCCTACAGAGGCGCAAACACCAAAGGCACTGAAGATCATCGTGAAAACTTTCATTCAGACGAAATGGTCCAATATTGTTGCGACTGCTGTGATTGCCACCAACGTATTTCCTGGACGTGCCGTGAATGGTGTGGGAAGCCCCACTTCAAGAATGGTACAGTAATCGTCTGTGACAATTCCACGTCCTCAGCTGTCCCGTACTGGTATGCTCAAGCATGTTTGGGCGGCCAAACATCCGAGGGAATCAAATGGTTGTTAAAAATTAGCCCAAGGGCTAAGAAAGGTTACCGGACAATACATATTTTAGATATTAGTAGTTTGTCCCGTGACCTTGAAAATAAGGTCATTGGTCAATTCGAGGACACAATAATATTCGGCATATGTCATTTCTAGTATGTCCACAACTGATTTTCAAGCTGTAAAGTCAATAATAAGCGAGATATTAGCCATCATGTCCTGAGACCTTGAAAATGAGGTCAAAGGTTGAATTCAAGGTCATAGCAAATTTCAGCTTATATCATTTCCTATACGTTCATAATTGATTCCTAAGCTCTGAAGTCGATAATAAGCGAGCTAATAGCCATTTTGTCCTGTGACCTTGGCGATTAGGTCAAAGGTGGAGTTCAGGGTCATGACAATGTTCAGAATATATCATTTTCTATATGTCCACAATTGATTGCTGAGCTGTAAAGTCGATAAAAAGCGAGATATTAGCCATTTCGTTCTCTGACCTTGAAAATGAGGTCAAAGGTCAAATTCAAGGTCATAGCAATATTCAGCATATATCTTTTCCTATATGTTCATAATTGATTCCTAAGCTGTAAAATTGATAATAAGCGAGATATTAGCAATTTTGTCCTGCAACATGGAAAATGAGGTCAAAGGTCAAGTTCAAGGTCATGACAATGTTCAGAATATATCATTTTCTATATGTTCACAATTGATTGCTAAGCTATAAAGTCGATAATAAGTGTGATATTAGCCATTTTGTCCTGTGATCCTGAAAATGAGGTCAGAGGTCAAATTCAAGGTCATGATAATATTCAGCATATATCATTTCCTATATGTTCACAATTGATCCCTTAGCTGTAAAATCGATAATAAGTGTGATATTGGCCATTTTGTCCTGTGACCTTGAAAATGAGGTCAAAGGTCAAAATCAACATCATCAGAATATTTGGCATATATCGTTTCCTATATGTCCACAATTGATTCCTAAGCTGTAAAGTCGATAATAGGCGAGATATTAGCCATTTTGTGCTCTGACCTTGAAACTGAGGTCGGAGGTCAAATTTGAGGTCACGAGTATATTCAGCATATATCATTTCCTATATGTCCACAATTGATGCCTAAGCTGTAAGATCGATAATGAGTGAGATATTAGCCATTTTGTCCTGTGACCTTGAAACTGAGATCAAAGATCAAATACAAGGTTATCAGAATATTCAGCATATATCATTTCCTATATGTCCACAATTGATTCCTAAGCTGTTAAGTCGATAATGAACGAGATATTAGCCATTTTGTGCTCTGACCTTGAAACCGAGGTCAGAGGTCAACTTCAAGGTCACAAGAATATTCGGCATATATCATTTCCTATATGTCCACAATTGATTCCTAGTCTCTAATCTCAATATTAAGTGAGATATCAGGCTTAATGTGTCCCATTATAAAGCATAGCAGAATTTAACATGGGACAGTCCCATTTGGGCCGAGTTTGGGCCCAAATGGCCAACTTCGAGCGATTCAAGCACAACGAAATTTATACATGTCACAGGGGTACATATGAGGAGTGTCATGCATCAATAAGAAGGAAATTTACTGAACAGATTTTGAGAAAATGACCATCAAAGTCCAAAATTGGCCATTTTTAGATGAAAACGGCCGCTCTGACCTTGATACCGAGGTCAGAGGTCAAATTCAAGGTCACGAGAATATTCAGCATATATCATTTCCTATATGTCTACAATTGATTCTTAGTCTCTAATTTCAATTTTAAGTGAGATATTATGCTTAATGTGTCCCATTATAAAGCATAGGAGAATTTAACATGGGAAAGTCCCATTTGGGCCGAGTTCGGGCCCAAAATGGCCCACTTCGAGCGATTCAAGGGCAATGAAATTTATACATGTCATAGGGGTACATAGGAGGAGTGTCATGCATCAATAAGAAAAAAAGTTACTGAACAAATTTTGAGAAAACGACCATCAAAGTCCAAAATTGGCCATTTTTCGACGAAAACGGCCGCCAGTTTGAAAAAAATGCGAAAATCAAAAAACAAAAAAAAACCTTTCCTGGAAATATTTTTAGGTATTTTTGTGCAAAATTTCAGAAATATTCGCCTGTAAACTTTAATGATAAAAATGTGGACGGACGGACGACGGACGACGACAACGCCACGGCAATAGGTTATCGGACCAAAGGTCCGGTAACCTAAAAATGCACATGAAGCTGTTGCCATTGATTGGACCCAATCCGTTCCCACCAGCAGGAGCCGCCTTGCAGGTCTGGCAATCACTCATACGATGGCATTTTGTCTAACATTGATCGGCCATTGCTTTCCACCAACTTGTGCTCAAAGATGCATTGGGTCACTTTCAACTCATTTCAGCAAATCAACGAAATTAACTTTCCAAACCCATTGCTCACATCGGGAACACCTTCGTTTTGCAACTCAGTCTTCGATTTTCAGTAAGGCTTAAAATGCAAGAACATCAAATCAATTAAGAGTCTCATTACACCAGTAGTATCAATGAGCTATAAATCCATTTGAGTCGTCTGGACGATCAGCAATTTGAGCAATGTCAAGGCCATTTTGGTGGAAAACCAAAGGGCGATAAAATTGAATTTTTCAATAGTGCAATGGGTGTATAGCAGAGGTCGACATCTGAGTACGTGTGGTAGCTGGTTGGTCTAGGCTGGGTATCATCCAACAACTATTCTTAGATGGTCTCGTATCCCCGAACAGTGGATTCTGCTAGGCCAAAAACAGAAAACATCGTAAGGAAACTTTTAGCTTTTAGGATGTCGGGCATGGCTAACAGACACTTGGGAAAAGCACACACACATATGCAACATGATAAGCCGTTGCAACGCTCATCGATAATTGACGAGCCATCCACTAGATATACATGTGTTTATGAAGTTTCGTGCCCACTATAATAGTCGCGGTTATATCGACCTTTGGTCCGAAAACCTATTGGCATGGGGTTGCGTTTATCCGTCCGTCTGTTCCATTTTCATCTTTAAAACTTACCGTAGAATTTTTCTGAAATTTTGCACAAAAATACCTGAATATATTTCCGGGAAAGTTTTTTTAGTACTTTCGCTTCTTTCCAAAATGGTGGCCATTTTCGATGAAAAATGCCTGATTTTGGACTTTGGCGGCCAGTTTCTCATACAGGTGATATATTTTGTTTACGTATCAACCAGATTGTGACGACGTCCATAAAATTTCATGGAAGCAGCTATTAGTCTTGGTAAACATATCCTTGTCGCAGAACTACACTCATGGTCAAAAAGGTTGTCACATACTTGATCCAGTGCATTTTTCATAATTTGCACCCGTTTTTTTACCCTTGAAACGGTTCGAACATCCTTAACTTTCGGAGGTATACTTGTCTCACTGTCGATACCCCGATTACCGTCGATTACGTTACGGTCAGTCAAAATGGCCGAAGATGATGCGATTCAAATTCAAGTTCACCGAGAACAGGTCACTGTGATGGTATCAGAACTAGGCGAGTGAGGCCTATACGGTCAATGATGTTGCTTCTGCCGCCAATTACAAAATATATTGTATTGTTCACGTTAAGTTGTTCTAATATCCATTAAAAAAAACCTTGTTGATACCGTAACGTGTACTGATGATTACAGTAGCGTGAAAATAAATACACGGAACTGATTACCGTATCATGGAAAAGCTTGCATGACAAATACGATACTTATGCTATGACTTGTAGCTGCGATATGATGCATGTGTTTAGAAAATGTGGAAATTTAATAGAGGGGCCTAATAATGACTCAAAATGTGGCATATTTATCATAATGATAACTTAATATCATATTAAGATGCTAGATCTAGTATGTCCTTTGTAGGAGACAGCGGACTCGTCAAGGATGGTGGGTAATCCGATGACTTTCTGACCACAATTATTCTAGTCCAGATACCAGTAATGTAGTTCGAAGTGAACAATTTTTTTTACAAACTATCTTGTTCTAGATGCACACCAGCGAAACCGACTAACGGAACGCGCGTTCCCTCGATCAAAAATGGCGAGCGGTAGGTTTTGCTTCGAGAAATTTTTCCGGCCGATGCAGCGAATTAGGGCGATATGTGCATGTGATCTATACATAAAACAAAATAATGGATTGGTTAGTCAGGTAAAGCACCTGCATTAGATAGTAATATGGGTGTATCGCGTCGAAAATGAGCTGATAAGAAAACACGAAGATCAGCGGAACGCGAAGATCAACTTTGCAAACGATTAACGGAACGCAAAGAATTGACCTACGGAACGCGAAGTCATGAACATGAAATTTACAGCTAAGAATTCATATTCCGAACTGTATCCATGTTTGTTCACTCTAGTGTTGAAGGTATATTCATATATTTCAGACATGGCAGCTGTTGACAGTGTTGTGCACCAGGTAGGCCTATATTAGATGAAGGTCAAATTTAACAAAAAATATAATAATGAGGTGTTCCGTGCTTGACTATGAAATGCAGGCCCATGTAGTCCTATGCAAACATCACTGACATGAGCTTGAATGAGTTATTGTCATTGATAGCTTGAGAATTCAGATGGTGAGCCGCACTGTATGCAATTCATCATGCTATGCATGTATGTTATCTATGTTTATTTGATACCGTACCACACACCTCACAATATCTTAACTGGACTTCACAAACAGATATCTACATTCAGATTATTATGTCCAGAGTGTGCTTTGATGTACACTGAGGAATGGAATGAGACAATTACTATTCAATGGAAGTGCTTGATTTCAACCACGCGCGAAATATTATTTATATTCTATTATCAGTAGGATTTTGTGATGAGTGTAGTATGTTAAGTAGGCATAATCTATAGGCCTTCAATTATAACTGACTACAATGTATTTTACATGAACGTACATAAGTTTTCCATGGAAAATTTACAGTTCTCATGTTTCTCAACATAGTAGCGGAATAGGGTGCTGACTGATTCGTACCGACCGGTACTTGGTGGACAGTAATATCTCATGCTGGTTTTTTTTGCAAGTACACACATTTTCATATCACTATTACAATGTCATGAAATGTTAAATAGATAGATCATGGATAACCATAAAACGTTTTTGTATTGGTATAACCTTTTTGTGCAGGGGACAATTTTCAGTGCATATCATTTTTCGAGTTTATAATACAAGGTCAAAGCTTATAATTCGAAGCTGAAACGAATACATCAATCATAAATTCCACAATGACTGTCCATATGTTCATAATACTAATTTCAACCATTACAAGTACAGTACTGATCTGGAAACCATTCTGGTTATTTTATGCTCTTTTCGGTCTTTATTTAAAGAGTGATACAAACCATATACCACTTCGAAACATATGGCATATAGGGATAACTAGTTATTGAGAAAATACATTCCAAAGGTGGAAATTTTTCGGCATGAAAATGACCAGTGAAACGCCAAAAAAAAAAAAATTAGCCCAATGGGCTAGTAAGGTTACCGGAGAAATATACAGAGTTAAGCCGAGAAAGTTGTCAAATTCAAGGTGACCACTGAAATCGCCATATCTCTAACCGTGAAAATGGGATCAAAGGTTAAATTCTAGATCACCAAACTATTCAGCATACATCATTTCCTATATGTTCACTATGGACACCTAAGCTGTAAATTTGATAATGAGCGAGATATAAGCCATTTTGTAATCTGACTTTGAAAATAAAATGACTGACCTTGAAATATAGGTCAAAGGTCAAATTCAATATCATTAAAATATTCAGAATATATCATTTCCTATATGTTCACAATTGATTCCTAAGCTGTAAAGTCGATAATAAGCAAGATATTAGCCATTTTGTCCTGTTGACCTTGAAAATGAGGTCAAAGGTCAAATTCAAGGTCATGAGAATTTTCAGCATATATCATTTCCTATATGTTCACAATTAATTCCTAAGCTGTAAAGTCGCTAATAAGCAAGATATTGGCCATTTTGTCCTGTGACCTTGAAAATAGGTCAAAGGTCAAATTCAAGGTCACGAGCATTTTCAGCATATATCATTTCCTATATGTTCACAATTGATTCCTAAGCTGTAAAGTCGATAATAAGCAAGATATTGGCCATTTTGTCCTGTGACCTTGAAAATATGTCAAAGGTCAAATTCAAGGTCACGAGCATTTTCAGCATATATCATTTCCTATATGTTAACAATTGATTCCTAAGCTGTAAAGTCGCTAATAAGCAAGATATTGGCCATTTTGTCCTGTGACCTTGAAAATGAGGTCAAAGGTCAAATTCAAGGTCACGAGAATAATCAGCATATATCATTTCCCATATGTTCAAAATTGATTCCTAAGCTGTAAAGTCGATAATAAGCGAGATATCAGCAATTTTGTCCTGTGACCTTGGAAATGAGGTCAAAGGTCAAATTCAAGGTCATGAGAATATTCTGCGTATATCATTTCCTATATGTTCACAATTGATTCCTAAGCTGTAAAGTCGACAATAAGCGAGATCCTAGCCATTTTGTCATGTGACCTTCAAAATGAGGTCAAAGGTCAAATTCAAGGTCATGAGAATTTTCAGCATATATCATTTCCTATATGTTCACAAGTGATTTCTAAGCTGTTAAGTCGCTGATAAGCAAGATATTGGCCATTTTGTCCTGTGACCTTGAAAATGAGGTCAAAGGTCAAATTCAAGGTCACGAGAATTTTCAGCATATATCATTTCCTATATGTTCACAATTGATTCCTAAGCTGTAAAGTCGCTAATAAGCAAGATATTGGCCAATTTGTCCTGTGACCTTGAAAATGAGGTCAAAGGTCAAATTCAAGGTCATGAGAATATTCAGCATATATCATTTCCTATATGTTCACAATTGATTCCTAAAGCTGTAAAGTCGATAATAAGGGAGATATTAGCAATTTTGTCCTGTGACCTTGGAAATGAGGTCAGGGTCAAATTCAAGGTCATGAAAATTTTCAGCATATATCATTTCCTATATGTTCACAATTGATTCCTAAACTGTAAAGTCGATAATCGAGATATTAGCCATTTTGTCATGTGACCTTGAAAATGAGGTCAAAGGTCAAATTCAAGGTCACGAGAATATTCAGCATATATCATTTCCTATATGTTCACAATTGATTCCTAAGCTGTAAAGTCGATAATAAGCGAGATATTAGCCATTTTGTCCTGTGACCTTGAAAATGAGGTCAAAGGTCAAATTCAAGGTCACGAGAATTTTCAGCATATATCATTTCCTATATGTTCACAAGCGATTGCTAAGCTGTAAAGTCGCTAATAAGCAAGATATTGGCCATTTTGTCCTGTGACCTTGGAAATGAGGTCAAAGCTCAAATTCAAGGCCACGAGAATATTCAGCATATATCATTTCCTATATGTTCACAATTGACTCCTAAGCTGTAAAGTCGATAATAAGCGAGATATTAGCAATTTTGTCCTGCGACCTTGGAAATGAGGTCAAAGGTCAAATTCAAGGTCACGAAAATATTCAGCATATATCATTTCCTATATGTTCACAATTGATTCCTAAACTGTAAATTCGATAATAAACGAGATATTAGCCATTTTGTCATGTGACCTTGAAAATGAGGTCAAAGGTCAAATTCAAGGTCACAAGAATATTCAGCATATATCATTTCCTATATGTTCACAACTGATTCCTAAGCTGTAAAGTCGATAATAAGCGAGATATTAGCCATTTTGTCCTGTGACCTTGAAAATGAGGTCAAAAGTCAAATTCAAGGTCACCAGAATATTCAGCATATATCATTTCCTATATGTCCACAATTCATTCCTAGTCTCTAATTTCAATATTAAGTGAGATATTATGCTTAATGTGTCCCATTATAAAGCATAGGAGAATTTAACATGGGAAAGTCCCATTTGGGCTGAGTTTGGGCCCAAAATGGCCCACTTCGAGCGATTCAAGGGCAAAGAAATTTATACATGTCACAGGGGTACATAGGAGGAGTGTCATGCATCAATAAGAAAAAAAGTTACTGAACAGATTTTGAGAAAACGACCGTCGAAGTCCAAAATTGGCCATTTTTCGACGAAAACGGCCGCTCTGACCTTGAAACCAAGGTCAGAGGTCAAATTCAAGATCACGACAATATTCAGCATATATCATTTCCTATAAGTCCACAATTGATTCCTAGTCTCTAATCTCAATATTAAGTGAGATATTAGGCTTTAATGTGTCCCATTATAAAGCATAGGAGAATTTAACATGGGAAAGTCCCATTTGGGCCGAGTTTGGGCCAAAATGGCCCACTTCGAGCGATTCAAGCGCAACGAAATTTATAGACATCATAGAAGTACTAATGAGGAGTCTTATGTATCAAAGAGAAAAAAAGTTACTGAACAGATTTTGAGAAAATGGCCGCCAAAGTCCAAAATCAGGCCTTTTTCGTCGAAAACGGCCGCCATTTTGAAGAAAAAGAAAATTATTTTTAAGTATTTTTCTGCAAAATTTCAGAAAAATTCGCCCGTAAACAAAAAAGATAAAAATGTGGACGACGACGACGGACGACGACGGACGACGGACGCAACGCCATGCCAATAGGTTACCGGACCTATCTAAAAACCGAACAAGAAAAAACACAAAATAAATAACACCCACAAAATTTTTGGTAGGGCCTACTTGTGCTATTGATACTAGTATAATACATAATCTGGCCAATGTTATTGAGAATTTTAGGCCTGCAATATTTATATTTCAGGGAGAAAATTGGCATTCGTGTTGAAATGTTCCTCGAACACGATACATTTCCTAAATTGAGAAATGATAGTAAAACATCATAATGTTTCTAATTTTATAGTGAGGAATCCTCTTCGACGTTATGGAAGAAACACACATGTGCATAACAGTTATTTTCACGTATTTGTTTAGTCACATGTTGGTTATTCATTTATTTCATGCAACATGGTTTTGCGCGTTCCGTTCATCGGGACATAAATTGTCTGGCGCTTTCCGTAAATCATTGTATTGCATTCCGTTAATCAGTGCGGGTTTTCAGCGATAAGAAATATTCATTGTTTATGCGTTTTCAGTGGCATACAACCTGTTCATAATGTCTGCTGTCCGGAGTAATATGTTCTTCATCTACATACAACACAAACCATACAAATAACGTGAAATATTCCATGTTCTTTGGCAAAACAAATCGAAGCAAAACCTACTGCTCGCCATCTTTGATCGAGGGAACGCGCGTTCCGCTAGTCGGTTTCGCTGGTGTGAGATGGGGAAAATCTCAGTGAAACATTGGGTTGACTCCTCCACACCCTGCAACATATCTTAAGGCGGTGACTGACCTAGTTCTTTTGTGTAGGGGTCAGGTCATGTTATTGTCACCGACTTGTGCTCAGATTTTTTGGAAGGAAGATCAACACAAGGTAAGAAAAATGCAAATTCTGCTACATAACGCATATATATAATAACTGAGGGGGATGATACGATGTCCGAGATACTACTACAAATTTATGTACTTCACAAATATTTGTAGGGGCTGAAATTCCCCAGAAATAAGGTTTCTTCCACCAATGTTTACCACAATTTTGACACGATGATAACGTTCATGGTCATTTTCAATAAATTCTGCACATTGTATTTCGATAATCCGTACACGGGAGTTGAGATAATCATCTCATGTTTCATACACCCTGCGCATATGCGCTAATATCTTGTAGTTTTTCAGTTATTCCTAAATTATTCCACATGCTTGTCGTGTCACCGATTTGAGTCAAGCGTCACCGACTTAGGTTTACATTTTGGGTATAACATACCCACTGGTTGAATGAGTTGAACTGTACAATGAGTTCTCAGGAAAGGTTTTATCGCGTACGGTTACAGGATATCATAATCGTGGTATCGTGGACCGTACGCAACAATATATTGTGCAGTTCATCGCTCCCCGAAAGTTCGAAACACTCTTTCCATCAGACACAGTGATTTCCAAATCATCCCCTGATGTAGCCGAGTCTGTACCCGAGTCGAACCCCGTCGGTGCGTCATTGTCGCATTGCTATCTTCGCAGTTTGTACGTGCACAGTGCACACCTGATTAGACAGGTACAGCTTTATTTTCCTGCCATGATTCCTGAATGAACAAACGATGGGACTATGGAAATAATTTACGCATGTTCACGTATTATGAGTATGTATAGTGAACATGTTAATTTTGCTCATTTTCCAAATATGAAGACAAGAATATGGAAAGGAAATAATATAAACATTTGCATTATGATGTAAAAATGCATACCGTTGATTGAACATCGGCGGTGGCTAATGCTTTTCGCCTTTTTTCGTGGAGAGATACCAGTCCTTTTCTGGAAAGATAACATCTTAAGTCGGTGACGCTTGACTCAAATCGGTGACACGACAAGCGTGTATAGTGATTTAGGAATAAGTGAAAAATTACAATATATTGGTGCGTATGCGCAGGATATATGAAACATGAGATGATTATCTTAACTCCCGTGTACAGATTATGGAAAAACAATGTGCAGAATTTATTGAAAATGATCATGAACGTGACCACCGTGTCAAAATTGGGGTAAACATTGATGGAAGAAACCTTATTTCTGGGGAATTTCAGCCCCTACAAATATTTGTGAAGTACATAAATTTGTGGTAGTATCTCGGACATCGTATCATCCCCCTCAGTTATTATATATACGCGTTATGTAGCAGAAATTGTATTTTTCTTACCTTGTGTTGATCTTCCTTCCAAAAAATCTGAGCACAAGTCGGTGACAATAACATGACCTGACCCCTAGACAAAAGAACTAGGTCAGTCACCGCCTTAAGATATGTTGCAGGGTGTCCAGGACTCGAATCATGGAGAATCCGCTTTACGAATTGAGTTACCGATGATTCTTAATTTCCTGCTAAAACTTTTTGTTTTATCACATTTTGTTATAACTATAGTGCTGGGAATTCGTCTTGTCACATGTGTGTTAGCACAACACATGCACAGTGCTCGAGTGTGTATATATAATTGGTATATCGATATGTTATCCTTTTAAAACTGTTTTTGAAATGACTGGAACGTTTTTGGAACAATGAATTGAAGAAATTTCAGCAACAAAGTAATCTTGATAAACGCTCTTGATTAAACTTACATTAAGTTGTAGCCACAACAACCTGTTCAATCGGTTCAATATGATAATGAAGTTTGAATAGTGTTATAAAGTATTAAATCACATACAGTTTTTATGCATTCATGTATCGAATTGATTTATTAGCTTTGAACGAATATCATATAAAAGAAGAATTATATAAATGTTTGAAATTCATACATTATATTATTCCTCGTAGCTGCTCATGCTTCCTCCAAAAATAATATAATACTGTAACACATTTGGGCTCTTGTCTGTATGGTAGCGTTAATGCTGCCCAAGTATACAGCTAAGAATTATATACGAAATGATGCCAGCAACACAGAGAGAAGTCTGATTTAGCAAACAAACACAATTTATTCAATAGACATAATATGTATTCAACATAAATTTCAGACATATATTGTTATCATGCTCAAACACAAATCAAATCATCAGTATGTTACACAGTTACGATAGCCCTGGGTCAAATCATTGTAGCCTAACTGTAGATCTACACCTTCCCTCAATGATTAACCCCGCCCGACTCTTGACTACTGCAACCCACGTATATTGAGCCAACAAGTACCTGCTCACTGTTGTCCGCTAGTGACAGCCTTGCACTCCGGTGGCAAAACAGTGATGCCTGCTATCCAGGCGCTTCCAGCAGGATCCTTGTCTGGTACTGTGCTGAGATCTTGCCGAGCCGGCAATCAGCAGTCACTGGGTGATCCCGTTAGCAAAAGCTAAGCAGCAGAGCAGTGAGGCTTGGGCGTTAGCAAGATGTTGCTAATTCGGCTGCTGCCGAGAGAAGTGAAGTCCCTCGGGAATATCCCGGGCTTATAAATGCTCCGGAACGCCGGAGATTTATGGCCCGGCCGTTCGGGCGCTTCCGGTACTACTCGGACAGGGAAATCATGGTTAATCAGTAAACATTGGTAAATCCTAGTGAAGTTGGGCAATTTTGAGGCCGAAAGGTATTGTTAACGTAAATAAACAACCCCAGAAGAAGATATTAGCTAATAAGGGTAAATATAATGAATTTAGGAGTCGAAACCTGGAAAAACCTTGGGGACGATCTAAACCCGCGTAAATAACAGAAACCCGGCTGGCTATGCCTAAACAAAAACATCACACATGAACCCGGACAATGCACGCGCATTACACTGCCCCCTTCCTAATATAGGCTCGACCCGAGCCGTGTGAACATAGTGTGACAAACATTCAAATACACATATATACAAGGTACGAAATGCAGAAAACATGACATGATCATCAACTATTTCATCAAGATACACACACAAAGTCCATCGTTCATCAAAATACACACAGAGTCCATTTTGACACTACGCCTCAAACACCTTGGTCCTTGGTCACCCTGACCCGTCGAGGATCAGGGACGTAGGTCGTTGACAGTTCATAGGATGTACCATCCGGCAGAACCGCTCTCTCTCTCCTGACGTGAAGCGAGGCTGCGTAGACTGGCGAGGATGGATCCCGGACCAGAGACATCGGATCCACTTGGAGCTCCCGCGAAGTACGGCGATTCCCGACGAGAGAGGTCAGCCACTGTCTCGAACAACGAGTGGCCGGACGACGACGAGCTGGAAGACGAGACGGACGAATCCCCCACTAAGGTCAGTTCCGGAAAGATTTCAGGTCGAGGCAGATCACTCGGGCAAGGGGAAGTTTCCCGCTGGACCCGGGACGTGACGACGGTTTCTCTTCCCCCGTCCTTCTTCTCCGGCGTCGATGTGTAGGTTGGCCGTGGCGGGCACGACAGATCCCGATCTTTGGCAAGCCTCTCAGCGTTTGATAGGCAGACAGGTGCCCCTC
Organism: Terebella lapidaria; assembly: GCA_949152475.1. Lineage (NCBI taxonomy): Eukaryota > Metazoa > Annelida > Polychaeta > Terebellida > Terebellidae > Terebella > Terebella lapidaria. Next base: position 81,247,546 of record OX424555.1, read on the forward strand.
CCGCGGCGTCTTTCAGGTGTCATCTTGAGAACTTCCTCGGGCGGGCGGTTCTCTGCTGTACGGGTGAAGTGGTTCGTCGTTTCTTTGGAGGTTGACCTCCACCCTGGCGTTCAAGTTGGAAGCGATATTCACCCATGGAGAGTCGGTGCGATTTCCACAGGTGACGGCGTAGGTCAGTGCGTCGGCTGAAACTGAGATGGCATAACCCACATCTCTCAACAGCTGCCCTGAACTCCTTACTGGTCTTTCGTGGAGGCATCGTCGGGTCTCTAGGGGAAAGGAATAAGACAACAGTCAGACATTCAGCAAATTATTGGACCCGTTGCTGAAGTTACCCATGGGTAATTAGTAACCTACTTCACTAATGACTGGTTTCCCCCTACTCTCCAATTAATCGTCCCACCCGAATCTTTTCGGAGGGCGATGCCTTCGCCCACTGGAACGTGCTGCTGGTGGATCTTTGGTGGGTTTCAGGTCAGGGACAGGGCCATCATCACCCTCTGAGTCTGAAAAGTGGTTAGGTTCAGATTTGTCCAGGTCACACTGGATGGCAACCCCTGAACATTTCCCAGGTGTTTTGGTTACCCAAGGTTCAGGTGTGTCCTTGCCAAGATATAGTTTCAGGTCGTCGACATGAACAGTTAAGGGATTTGCCTTTCGGCTTCGCTGAATCACATAATTGACTTCCCCCACTTTCTGGATAACCAGAAAGGGGCCAGTATGCGGGAAGTTCAGCTTGTCCCTAGCGACGTTCGGGGGATAATGCCTGAGCACCCAGTCCCCAACCTGAAAAGTCCGGCTTGATGCACGAGCATCAAAATGACACTTCTGGCGTTCGGCGGCTTTAGCCAAGTGTTCCCTGGCACGCTCGAAATTCCCTTCCATGGCCTCTTTGACCCACTCGACGTACTCGACTGGACAGTCGAACTGTCCGGCAGGGGTCCCCCCAGCGTACATCAGGTCAATAGGCAGGGAAATTTCTCGACCCAACATCATCCGGTTCGGACTGAAACCGACACTTTCATGGATGGTCGAACGATATGCGCACATCACATATGGGAGATGATCATACCAATCATCTTTTCTGTCTGCACAGAGTTTTGAAAGCATAGAGATGAGTGTGCGGTTGAACCGTTCCACTTGGCCATCGGACTGTGGGTGATATGGGGATGTTTTTGAAGCTTTTACTTCGAGCAGTTCGCAAATCCCTGCCATGAGATCAGACCGAAATTCCGGACCTTGATCAGAGTGCAAAACTCGAGGTGTTCCGAGGCGCAGGAAGACCTCTGTCACCAGTACATCAGCCACAGTCAGGGCTTGGTGGTCTGGCAGGGCAAATGCCTCAGTCCACTTGGTAAAGTAGTCTGATACCACCAATATACACACATTGCCCCGGTCAGTTTCGGTTGGCATACTCAGGATGTCCATGGCCATTCTTTCCATGGGAGAACCGACAGGATTTTGACAGAGAGCGTGGTGTCTTCGCCCTTCGCGCCGGTTGCGAAACTGACATGGGCGACACTCTTGGCACCATCTCTCAACATCCCCGGACATACCTGGCCACCAGAACCTGCGCCTGATATTAAAGCAGGTTTTCCTCACCCCAAGTTGGCCACCCACACGTTTCACGTGGAGTTGTTGGAAAACTTCTTCCCTGATTGGTTTTGGAGCCACAAGCCGTAGCTGTATTGTAGGTTCCCCGTCCAGGGAACAGCGCCTGTGCAACATGCCTTGATGCATTTCAAACTGAGTCCAGAGAGACCAACAAGTGCGGATCAGTGAACCTTCAGGCTTTATTTCGGACCATGGTGGTCGCTCACCATCTTTTTTCCACTGAAGCACTTTCTTCAGGACAGGATCCTGCTCTTGCCATGCGATTATCTGGTCTCTCGACCAGCCTTCGACCCATGGTTTGACATCATCTGCCTCCCCTGTGGTCGATCGAGTCAGGACTCGAATTTTATCATGGCCAGGTTCGGCTGCCTTGGCCTCTTGTCGCTCACAATGGCGACTCGTCGCATGGGCGACGGGACAGTGCATCTGCATTGCCATGAAGGCAGCCAGGTCGGTGCTTGATTGTCAGATTGTAGGTATCAATCAACTCAAGCCACCGAGCTATCTGTCCTTCTGGATTTTTGAAGTTACACAGCCAGCTGAGAGCTCCATGGTCAGTTCTCACAGTGGTTGGATGCCATACACATAATGGTGAAACCTTTTCAGTGATTCTACCACGGCTAACAGCTCACGTCGTGTGACACAGTAACGTCTCTCCTCACTGGAGAGAGCTCGGCTGTAGTATGCCAGTACTTTCTCGACCCCATCCTGTTCCTGCGACAACACAGCGCCAAGCCCTACACCACTGGCATCGGTGTCTAGTATGAAGGGCTTCTGTGGATCAGGAAAACTAAGTACTGGGGCCGTTACCAGTGAACTTTTCAGCTTATCAAATGCCAGTCTTCAGACCAAATGAAGGGCCGGTCTGTCTCTGTTAAGATGTGTAGTGGTTTAGCAATGTCTGCAAATCTGCGAACGAATTTCCTATAATAGGAGCACAAACCCAAGAAGCTACGTAGGTCCTTAACACATTGAGGATGAGCCCAGTTGTCGATGGCTTCAGTTTTACTGGGAGCAGTTGCCAGACCCTTTTCCGAGACAATATGTCCCAAAAATTCAACTTGACGTTGGAACAACTGACATTTGCTTGGAGACAACTTGAGCCCGGCCTTTGCCATGCGAGACAAAACAGCATCCAACCGGTCTACGTGTTCCTGGAAACTGCTCGCAAACACTATCACATCATCGAGATACACAAGACAGGTCTCCCAGTGGAGACCCGCTAACACCCGTCACATCAGCCGCTCAAAAGTGGCACCGGCTGAGGTTAGCCCAAAGGGAAGGACATTCCACTGAAACAAGCCACCATGGCTGGGGCAGAAAGCAGTTTTTTCTGCATCAGTGGGATCCATTTCGACTTGCCAGTACCCACTAGCCATGTCCAAGGTCGAGATCCACTTGGACCCAGTGAGCGCATCCAGAGTGTCATCGATTCTAGAGAGTGGGTAACTATCACGCTTAGTGACACCATTTACCCTTCTGTAGTCAATACAGAAACGCCAACTCCCGTTCTTTTTCTTCACCATGACAACTGGGGACGCCCAGGGGCTGGTCGATGGTGAGATGACCCCTATGTCCAGCATACGCTGCACTTCTGCTTGGCATTCCTGCCGTTTAGCAAAGGGGAGGCGCCGTGGCCTCTGCTTGATTGGAGCTGCATCCCCAGTGGGGATTTTGTGCTGAACAAGGTGGGTACGCCCTAAGTCGTCCTTAGAGGACGAGAATGTGGCACTGTGTCTGGTCAGGAAATCCAAGGCCTGACATTGTTGCTCGGGTGTCAGCCTCTTTCCCAATTCTGACCATATAGGTTCTAGATGAGCAGGCAGACCCCGATCATTTCTGATCTCTGCGCACTTCGATACTCGAACCGAGGGCTGGGCCTCACATGTATCGACTGGCTCACAAAGACCCGTAACAGTGGACGGATACAGAGTGACTGGAGAGTCCTGCAGATTAATCACTCTGAGAGGAATAACCTTGCGGCTCGGATCTATTACCGTCTTTGTGACCAGAATCCGCTTCCTCTCTACTAGCCTTGAGCTAGGCTCCACAATACCACATGTGTAACCAGGGTTGCCCTGCACTTGTGCTTCAGTCACAAATTCACTGCCAGGGGGAATCGTAATTTTCTCCCTCAAAGTGACACGAAATGTAGACGTTGCATCTTGTTTCGCAAGACAGCGAACAAGACAAATACCCAGACACAAGCTCCATTAGCTTCCAGAATGCAGTTGTTGCCCTTGAAAAAGTCGAACCCGAGAATTGCTGGTGATGAAATATCAGCCACAACGAAGCGCTGTAGACTGCACTGCCATACGTGTTAATGACAGTACCATCAGCAACCTCTAGCCTTGCTGATTCCCCAACCAATGCTGGCTTCCGGTCCTCAGGGAGGTCCTTGTAGCGATTCACATGCAATATGGAAGAGGTCGCCCCAGTATCTAATAGGCAACAAATTTCAGTTTCAAATATTTTGGGCAACAAGTACAAACTGTCAAAATTGTTAGGGGGTCGTTGTCCTGAACCGTTCAGAGCCAGAGTGTGACCCACTACTCCAGCTACTGGCCGTTTCCCGACTGGTCGTCCTGGTCACTGCGAGTACCAGTCAGGACCTGAGCAAGTTGTGCCTGCTTTTTGCGACAGACTGCTTCAGAGTGCCCAGGAATGTCACAGAAACCACACTTTTCCTTATTGGTTTTCTTTTTCCTCTTGGGGCACTCTGATTTGATATGGCCATTGCCATGACAGTAGAAGCACTGTACTATAGAGCTGGTTTTCCCAGATTTGGGTCTGACCACCAGTTGGGCAATCCGCCCAATCAACTCTTCAGTTGAAATGCCAACCTGAGATTTCGCACATGCCTGCTCAGGTTTCGAGTCAGGATGCTCAACCTGGCTTCTCACTGCCTGTCTACTGCCAAGGCGCTTTTGCCTCCCTGTCTGGAATGCCTCGTATTCCAGGGCCAGTTGCAAAGCACTGTCCAGGTCAGTGGGTTTCCCCTGACGGACCGACCACTCAAGCTCACCATCATTGAGTGCATCAATGAACGAGTCCTTTGCCAGGGTCTCTCGTATGTTTTGGTTCGCTTCGGGGTACGCTTTTCTGACCAGCACCTTGATATCCAGAGCAAGCTCAGTCAAGGCCTCAGAGCGCTTGCGAAGTCGGTTTTTTAACTGAGCAGGAAACACCTCAGACTGATTGTCTGGCTCAAACCGAGTCATTAGTGCCTTCACTAATCGATGGTAATTTTCGCGGTCCCCTTGGACAATGTCAGTCAATACACTGCGGGCCAGCCTATCAAGACTTGTGGCTAGTTCTATAGCCTTGGTGACATCATCCCAGCCATTGAGTTTAGCGATCAACTCAAACTGTACAATATAGTCCTTACAGCTATTTTTGCCATTGTACAGTGTGGGGCGCTTTGCCTTGGACTTGGCCTTTGGGCCAAGAGCTGTGTCAGCGAACGGGCTGACCGTCTTACCGGGCGCATTCTGGTGATCAGACCATGATGGGGCCACAACCCGGGACACAGCGATGGGGCTGGCTACAGAGAGCAACCCAGGGGCTGCCACTGTAGGTGTGGGCCTGTAGGCTGTTTGCGCGAAACAGTCAGGCTGTCCCAAATGAGAGCCAGCAGGCGAAACAAGGGTGTAGACCCTTGGCTGGAGTACATGGGTACTCTCGCCTTCTGATCGTGCAACATACTCTGCACGAGAGACTGGTCTGAAGGCAGATCCCTTATTCATAGGGGCAAAGGAGCCCTGCACTCCATCTACCACCATTGGGATTACAGGGAGGGTCACCGGGGGTCGCCCGACACTGCCGTTCCCGTCCTGTGTATCAGGCCTGACAAGACGAAAAACTGGTGCACCTGGAGCCAATGATGGCAAAGCGTCGTCAGGGGTTGCCCCGTGAAGGCCGTGATGTACGGCCGGAGGGTTACCGCTCCCACCATGCATGCTTGGGGCCCTAGTTTCAAAAGGACCCAGCATGTTCTGTGGGTGGAGCACCAGATACGCTTTTCGCCATAATACAGCCCCGGGCTGACTGGGTTGGGTGACTCGAGAATTTATTGGTGCCCACGTGGGTCTGGGGTGCGGCACCGTCTGGGACACCACCTGCGGTGTATAAGTTCCAGATCTCGAGGGAGCCGAGACAAATCTCACACCCTGCTGAGTGGTTGTCTCACAGGTTTTCACCTGGGTGGGTACAGCCACCGGGCTCCTATATCCCCCAACTCGATACTGAGTGGTATTTGCCATGTCTAACATAGTGTTAGCAGCCACAATTTCCACTGAAGCCCGCCCAGTTTGTGGTGGTATCATGGTACCCTCACACGATAACCAAAATTCTGCATTGCCATTCGCCTGTGTGGTCTCAAAACTGTTCAAGTCGATTAGTGGAGACACACCTGATCGAGTACGGTTTGCCAGTGGTACATTTGAGACTGATTGTCCATGGTTGAACAAATCCTCAACTCAGTTAATATTACCAACACTTTCTGCTAGATACTCAGGTGGCGAGTCCTGATAGAATCAGTTTTTTAGGCACCGCCAGCCAATGATCACTGACCCAAGCCTAAATCCTAATACCAGCTTGTATAGATAGGCTACCTGTCTTCCCAAACTAATAACCTATAACACGTCACTTACCCGTTTCTAATAAATAAATAGGCTACAACAAAACTTTGGGAGAAATATTCATATCATACTACCATGACTTGACGCATGTGTGAACCTGTCAGGTAATTATTTGTTCTTGAATGGTTAATATAACTTGCAGGTGACAGCAAAGTTATAATCAAGAAATACCTGATTGCTAAATTCGACTCTCTGTTTCCTGAGTTCGTATCAAGATCGCTATATGGAGCGATCCCACCGCTGCCACCAATTTAGCTGTAACACATTTGGGCTCTTGTCTGTATGGTAGCGTTATTGCTGCCCAAGTGTACAGCTAAGAATTATATACGAAATGATGCCAGCAACACAGAGAGAAGTCTGATTTAGCAAACAAACACAATTTATTCAATAGACATAATATGTATTCAACATAGATTTCAGACATATATTGTTATCATGCTCAAACACAAATCAAATCATCAGTATGTTACACAGTTACGATAGCCCTGGGTCAAATCATTGTAGCCTAAATGTAGATCTACACCTTCCCTTAATGATTAACCCCGCCCGACTCTTGACTACTGCAACCCACGTATATTGAGCCAACAAGTACCTGCTCACTGTTGTCCGCTAGTGACAGCCTTGCACTCCGGTGGCAAAACAGTGATGCCTGCTATCCAGGCGCTTCCAGCAGGATCCTTGTCTGGTACTGTGCTGAGATCTTGCCGAGCCGGCAATCAGCAGTCACTGGGTGATCCCGTTAGCAAAAGCTAAGCAGCAGAGCAGTGAGGCTTGGGCGTTAGCAAGATGTTGCTAATTCGGCTGCTGCCGAGAGAAGTGAAGTCCCTCGGGAATATCCCGGGCTTATAAATGCTCCGGAACGCCGGAGATTTATGGCCCGGCCGTTCGGGCGCTTCCGGTACTACTCGGACAGGGAAATCATGGTTAATCAGTAAACATTGGTAAATCCTAGTGAAGTTGGGCAATTTTGAGGCCGAAAGGTATTGTTAACGTAAATAAACAACCCCAGAAGAAGATATTAGCTAATAAGGGTAAATATAAAGAATTTAGGAGTCGAAACCTGGAAAAACCTCGGGGACGATCTAAACCCGCGTAAATAACAGAAACCCGGCTGGCTATGCCTAAACAAAAACATCACACATGAACCCGGACAATGCACGCGCATTACAATACTATGCAATCACGACATACACCCATACTTAATTTCAATATGCCATGTTATTGATATATGTATGTAGTACACAATATTCTGACAATTATCCCTGTTTTTAGGTTACCGGACCTATGGTCCGATAACCTATTGGCATGGCGTTGCGTCCGTCGTCCGTCGTCTGTCGTCCGTCGTCCGTCGTCGTCCGTCGTCCACATTTTTATCTTTTTTAGGTTACCGGACCTATGGTCCGATAACCAATTGGCATGGCGTTGCGTCCGTCGTCCGTCGTCGTCGTCCACATTTTTATCTTTTTTGTTTACGGGCGAATTTTTCTGAAATTTTGCACAAAAATATTTAAAATTAATTCAAGAAGGAGGTATTTTTTAGTTTTTTGATTTTCGCATTTTTTTCAAAATGGCGGCCGTTTTCGACGAAAAATGACTGATTTTGGACTTTGGCGGCCATTTTCTCAAAATCTGTTCGGTAACTTTTTTTCTTTCTGATACATAAGACTCTTCATATGTACTCCTATGATGTCTATAAATTTCGTTGCGCTTGAATCGCTCGAAGTGGGCCATTTTGGCCCAAACTCGGCCCAAATGGGACTTTCCCATGTTAAAATCTCCTATGCTTTATAATGGGACACATTATGCCTAATATCTCACTTAATATTGAGATTAGAGATTAGGAATCAATTGTGTACATATAGGAAATGATATATGCTGAATATTCTCGTGACCTTGAATTTGACCTCTGACCTCAGTTTCTAGGTCAGAGCACAAAATGGCTTATATCTCGCTTATTATTGACTCTACAGCTTAGGAATCATTTGTGGACATATAGGAAATAATATATGCTGAATATTCTCGTGACCTTGAATTTGACCTCTGACCTCAGTTTCAAGGTCAGAGCACAAAATGGCTTATATCTCGCTTATTATTGACTCTACAGCTTAGGAATCAATTGTGGACATATAGGAAATGATATATGCTGATTATTCTGATGACCTTGAATTTGACCTTCGACCTCATGTTCAAGGTCACAGGACAAACAGGCTAATATCTCACTTATTATCGATTTTACAGCTTAGGAATCAATTGTGGACATATGATATATGCTGAATATTCTCGTGACCTTGAATTTGACCTCTGACCTCATTTTCAAGGTCCAAGGACAAACTGGCTCATATCTCTATTGGACCACCGTACTGTCAACACAATTGCAGCTATCTTACCACAAAATATGTTCATATCTCTCAGAAAATGGTCACCTAAAGCTGAAAGTGAACCAGTTAGTGTGGATATACCATAAAGTACATGAGAAGGTATTGTTGAGCAATATGAACTGAACTTTAATGCATATTGTACGTGTGTGTGCTCCACTAATCATAATATCGCCCACCCAAGCCTGTCTGTGATGATGTGAGCGTCCATAACAACGCTATAAACCCCGATACAATTCGCTGGACGTCACGCTTGACTGAACAATACCTCGTAGGCAAAGCGGGCTCATTGTCTTACGGAACCCTTGTAGTGACATTCAGTAAATTACATTAAATCGCAGGATTATCACTAAAAACTATAATGTAGAGGCATGGGACCAAAAAAGAAGGGCACCAAATATAGTCCTGAAAAACTCTATGCCGTTGCCCATGGAAGGAAATGGGGCATATTCACACAATGGAGCGACTGCTCCAAACAGGTTACTCGATTTCCTGGAAGTGTATACAAGGGTCTTCCTAATATAGAGGACTGTGTTGACTTTCTCATCTTTAATAATGAGGGATGTACAGAATCTGGTGATATTAAAGTGTATGGCCCTAGAAACACAGAATGGACAGTTGATGAGTACACTAACATATACAGGAACCATTCCCAAGATCGTACTGATAATGATTGCAGCATGGAGTCAATACAGGATGAATGCCACTCACAAAATGAAGACTGTAGCCAGCCTCAAGATGGTGATCCCGGGCGACTGCCAGATCCAGAAGACGGGAATTCTCCTGCCATTGATGACGAAGAAGCTGAGAAAGGTGATGATCAACATCTTGTCAACGTATCCCAAGTACCTGCATATGTACAACCGGACAGATCATCAGAACCAACTGTGTTGCTTTTGGCAGCCGTGGAACGAATAGAGACTCGACTGATCAGTGCCATTGATAACAAGAACAAGGAGGTCATGGAATCTAAACTGGAAATGACGAGGCACTTTTATGAACAAAAAATTGCAGACTTCGAGTCCATGGTCAAGGATTATGAGGCGAACAGTCGTGACGGTAAAACATCAACCGAAGTGGCTCGTCGGCTGGAAAAACTGGAACAAAAATGCGATGTTTTGGAGTCTAAACTGGCAAACACACAAGCCAAACTCAAATCAACTGAAACTACACTTTCCACAAAATGTATGGAACTTCAACACGTACTTGAGGAGCTTCACATGATCACAGGAAAACTGAATGTGCTGGAAATCACTACAGGTGTCCTCAAGGCAGTGGTCAGTCAAAATGACAAGCAGTACTCAGAAGTCGTGAAATCTCCTTCACTGAGAGTAACCACCATGGGAGATGAACCTCTGATGCCCGGGAAGCCAGAGCAACGTCCAACGCAGATGGAGCCACAGGTGATCCCATTCAATGGACAAGGTCACCCACTTTCAAACTTTTACCCCATCAGAAAACGACTAGTTATTGGGAATGACACGTTCGACTCTGCAGAGAAAGCCTACCAATACTTGAAGGCAAAGGTTCTGAATACTGATGAACAGCAATTGGCACTAATCAAAGATGCCCCACACGCTGCCAGAGCTAAGCGGCTTGGAGATGAGCTTGGTACATCAGATGAGTGGGAATCGCAGAAAAATAAAACAATGTACCAGGTCCTGCAGGCCAAACTTGAATCATGTCCTGAACTCAGGGATACACTCATACAGTCTGAAAATTGCACTCTCGCAGAAACAACTCCTGACACATACTGGGGAACAGGACTGAGTTCCACAGACACTAAGAATACTCCCAGCCAACAATGGCCTGGTTCTAACCATCTCGGCAGGATGCTGATGTGTCTTCGCGATGAACTAAAGGCTCATGGGGACATGCAATCAGAACCAGGCATAAATCAATCAGCAGAACGGGACCGCAGTTATGACCATGACCATGCCCGTACCCACCGCCACGATCTTTCTTCGATCGATACTGGACCACGTGTACTCATCCTTGGTGGTTCAAACATACGAAAAATTGACAGTTCCAAACTCTCAGGGAAACTGACCACCAAAATTGTCAGCACTGCTTACACATGTCAAGATGCTGAGTCATTGTTAGTGATAGCAGAACAGGACCTGAGACCTCCCAGCGTCATCGTGCTGCACATCGGAATGAACGACGCCAGACAGAGAAAAGTCCCTACGTACATGTGTGCCAATCGTATCTGCGATGTCGTCCACAAGGCCGTCCGATCATTTCCATCTGCCCAAGTCATCTTAGCACCTCTTACTCCAGCACAGGACCCCAACCTTGATGACAAAAGACGCGACATCAACAAGCTTGTTAGAGCGAACCTGAGCCACATAGACCGCGTGTCCTTCAACCAGGCAGACAATCTAAACTCGCGTCAAAACAATAGGTACAAATACTTGGTTGATGAAATTCATCTGAGCAACAGTGGTGTGAAAATTTTAGCTGCCTCATTGAAGTTTTCTATCAAGAAAGTGTTATATACGGATTATCGCAGGGATACACCCACATTCAAAGACTATGACTGACATGATGAGTACGAGTGATTCACTTGGTGAATTTGTCCCACCTTTCAAATCATTATCTAACTATCAACTAGAATGTATGTTACTGTCACCACAATTACGTATTAAGAAACAGTTGAGAGACAACAATTTTGCAGCTTATGTAGACACCATTTCAAATGAAAACATGCAAGATAAATTGAGTTGTACTTTCTGTGATATTTCACATTTCACTGAAAAATGTAACTTTGATAATAAAATCCTAATATTCCATTTGAACATAGGAAGCTTGAATGCACATCGTACGGAATTAATAGCATATCTTGAATCTTTAACAGAAAAATTTGATGTGATCATGTTGTCTGAAATTGGTCACAGCAACCTTGATATGTTCTCTAACCTTCTAGACGGTTTCAATTTTGAGTTTGTCGCTTCGCCGACCCTGAAAGGTGGCGTGGGCATGTATCTTAGAGATATTTATTCACCATGTAACGTGTCCAAAAATGTCATTAGCAATAATCTATCGTGTGGATGCCAAAGCTGTCAAATTGAAGACATTTGGATTGAATTTAACGTAAACAATAATCACTGTGTAGTATGTACATGCTATCGACATCCTAAAGGCAATGTAGCCCACTTTGTCGAAGCTATGGAAAGCTCCATGAATTGTTTTAGTTCACAAAATATTTGTATTTTTGGTGGAGATATTAATATTGATCTAATGAGAGTGGAGAGCTGTCCTGTATATGATAACTATATGAAGCTACTTGTGTGCAATAGGTTATTACCAATGATCACACTTCCTACCAGAATAACTGATACTTCTGTTACACTAATTGACCACATATTTGTCAGATTACCTAAAAATATGAGTTCTTCAAAAGTTAATTCTGGAAATTTGTATTGTGATATCAGCGACCATCTACCGATTTTTTGTTGTATCGAAGGTAAACCTCAAGGATCTCGTTGTTCCCGACCAATGGTCAGACTATATAATGCTAAAAATTTCAGTCGATTTGTAGAACAGATGGAAGCTGTAAATATGTCTGATATATATTGTTGTAATGATGTGAATGTGGCATATAATATGTTTAATGCCATTCTTGTTAAATGTCACGACGAATGCTTTCCACTAGTAAAAATGTCTCGCAGCAAATTCAAGAGCAAGCCATGGATTACACCTGCTATTAAAAATTTGATTCGTCGGAAAAATATTCTATTTCAGAAGTATATATCTCAACCAAGTCCTCAGCGGAAATCCAAATTAGCTGAGTATAGGAATGCACTCAACACTAAGTTACGTGAGGCTGAATCTCAATACTACATCGATTTACTTAGTGAAAAGCAGTCGTCAATGAAAAAAGTTTGGTCTGTAATTAACAATATCATTGGGAAAAAATCCACCGTCAATCATGTTGATACACTCATAAGTGAGGGAGTTTCACATACAGAAAACTACGACATTGCGAATGTATTTAATGAATATTTTTCAAACATCGGTGACGAACTAGCTGGTAAACTACCCCAACACCTCGCCAGAACACCCCATGACTATATGGATAGCGCATTACCTCATAGCATATTTTTACGTCCTATCACAACAAATGAAATTATAGAAGAAATTGGGAAACTGAAAGATGGTAAATCTCCTGGTTTGGATAATATTAAACCTAAATTGCTGAAATCCGCCTACCATGTGATATCGCATGTACTAGCTCATATATTCAACATTTCATTATCCAATGGAACTTATCCATCACTACTGAAAGTAGCGAAAGTCATTCCTATTTTTAAGAAAGGAAAGCGTAATTTACCAGAAAATTATCGCCCAATTAGTTTGTTGTCTTGCTTTAACAAAATTCTTGAGAAAATGATTGAAAAACGAATAAGGGAGTTTTTGTGTCAAAATAATAGTTTGTACGAGTATCAGTTCGGATTTAGGAAAAAGTATTCGACAGCCCAGGCTTTGCTGGAAATAACTAATAATATTCGCACATATCTGGATTTGGGGGAAAATGTATTGGGAATATATTTGGATTTAAGGAAAGCATTTGACACAGTAGATCATAACGTACTCAAGATGAAAATGTCATACTATGGACTTCGCGGAAAATGTTACAACCTATTGTCTAGCTATTTAACTGGTCGTGAACAACGTGTTTATGTTAATGGCGTTTACTCCAAGTCAAATATTGTTAATACCGGGGTTCCACAAGGGTCAGTACTTGGGCCGTTACTTTTTATATTGTATATTAATGATATTAAAAATGTTGTTCCCCATATCTCGATCCGTTTGTTTGCAGACGACACTAATGTATTTTTACACAACCGTTCATGTGAAAATCTTATTGCAAATGCCAGATGTACAATAACAAGTCTTAAAACATGGTTTGATGTGAACAAGCTTACTTTAAATTTGTCCAAGACAAGCTATATGATTTTTCATTGTAGAAATATCCGAAATCACGAATGTATCAATGAGATAATAATGGATAATATTGTCATTCCTCGAACTAGTACAACAACTTATCTCGGTGTCACAATAGATGAGAACTTGTCATGGAAACATCATGTACAGCATGTGTGTAATAATATAGTCAAATATACATCTATTTTTCACAGAATAAGAAATCACCTCACTGAAAATGTAAGGATTCAAATGTATTATGCTTTCATATATTCAAGAATATGTTATGGTATAGAAGTCTATGGTGTAGCCAAAGTAAGTCAACTTCACCCACTACAGATTATGCAAAACCGTATCCTTAAAATATTAATGAAAAAACCGTATAGATTTTCAACAAATATGCTGTACAAAGGTTATGATTTATTGAAGGTATCAGACATCCATTTATACCAAATGCACACGTTCTTATTCAAATATAAACAGAATGAACTCCCAACTATGTTTGATAATCTTATGAATCCTAACCGAAATCTTTGCGGAATCACCACCAGGCAGAATACCTCATTTACTGTTACCAAATCAAATACTAATCACGGCAACCTATTATTGAACAACTATTGTACCAAACTCTATCAAAGTCTACCTGTAAAATTACACCAGATAAATTCATTAGCTACTTTCAAAAAGCATGTCAAACACAATTTAATGAGCAAATACTCGTAATTATCAAAGCATTGTAGCAGACAAATAGGTGACATATATGTGTATGTTTATGTGCGTATGTATGTATTTATATGTATATAAAATTGTTTCAATCATGTTTAAAATATTATGACTATCTTTTCGCTTGTACTTTGAGTTCTTTTATTTTTGTGGTTTCTTGTTGTAACGTAGTATTCTGTTAAAATATTTATTTTTGTGGTCACCAGCCCGATGAGCTTGTCTCTTCTGGTGTCCAGCATATGTTTCCTTGGTTTTGTTTTGTTAACATATGTGAAATAAATTTTCTTTCTTTCTTTCTTTCTATTGACTGTATGGCTTGGGAATCAATTGTTGGCATGATATAGAAAATGATATACATTGAATATTTTGATGACCTTGAATTTGACCTTTGCCCCTTCATTTTCAAGGCCACAGCACAAAATTGCTAATATCTCTCTGATTATTGAATTTACAGCTTAGCAATCAACTGTGGACATGATATATGCTTAATGTTATATATGCTGAATATTCTCTTGACCTCGAATTCAACCAGTGACCTGGCTAACATCTAAAATATTGAACATTGTCCGGTAACCTATCTTCGGCCCTTGGCCTAATTTTTGTTTACAGGCGAATTTTTCTGAAATTTTTCACAAAAATACTTATAAATAATTCAAGAAGGAGGTATTTTTTAATTTTTTTGATTTTCGCATTTTTTTCAAAATGGCGGCCGTTTTGGACGAAAAATGCCTCATTTTGGACTTTGGCGGCCATTTTCTCAAAATCTGTTCGGTAACTTTTTTTCTTTTTGATACATAACACTCCTCATATGTACTCCTATGATGTCTATAAATTTCGTTGCGCTTGAATCGCTCGAAGTGGGCCATTTTGGCATAAAGTCGGCCCAAATGGGACTTTCCCATGTTAAATTCTCCTATGCTTGATAATGGGACACATTATGCCTAATATCTCACCTAATATTGAGATTAGAGACTAGGAATCAATTGTGGACATATAGGAAATGATATATGCTGAATATTCTCGTGACCTTGAATTTGACCTCTGACCTCAGTTTCAAGGTCAGAGCACAAAATGGCTTAAATCTCGCTTATTATCGACTCTACAGCTTAGGAGTCAATTGTGGACATATAGGAAATGATATATGCTGAATATTCTGATGACCTTGAATTTGACCTTTGACCCCATTTTCAAGGTCATAGGACAAAATGGCTTATATCTCGCTTATTATCGACTCTACAGCTTAGGAATCAATTGTGGACATGTAGGAAATGATATATGCTGAATATTCTGATGACCTTGAATTTGACCTTCGACCCCATTTTCAAGGTCATAGGACAAAATGGCCAATATCTCGCTTGTTATCGACTTTACAGCTTAGGAATCAATTGTGGACATATAGGAAATGATATATGCTGAATATTCTCGTGACCTTGAATTTGACCTCTGACCTCATTTTCAATGTCACAGGACAAAATGGCTCACATCTTGCTCCTCTATTGACTGTATGGCTTAGGAATCAATTGTGGACATATAGAAAATAATAAACACTGAATATTTTGATAACCTTGAATTTGACCTTTGTCTTCATTTTCAAGGCTACAGCACGAAATTGCTAATATCTCTCTGATTATTGAATTTACAGCTTAGCAATCAACTGTGGACATGATATATGCTTAATATTATATTACTGAATATTGTCTTGACCTTGAATTTAACCAGTGACCTGGCTAACATCTAAACAATTAAACATTGTCCGGTAACCTATCTTTGGCCCTTGGCCTAATTTTGCGTTTATGGTGGTTGGTTTACTATTCATTAAATACATTCTCCACCACATTATCATCCTAGTTACGGTTAACATTTGACTATGGTGAATTTGACGTTACGGTAGTCACACCAAAAGTCGGCTTTCACGTTACGATAATCATGATTCGCTATATGCCTCACAATCCATTAACGATACATCTAGTACAACAAAAATCTATCATCCAAGTTCGTTTGATTGTAAGTATCAATCTATTACCACCATGATTTACGATAAACAGGCCTCACAATCCATGAACGATACATCTAGTACAACAAAAACCTATCATCCAAGTTCGTTTGATTGTAAGTATCAATCTAATACCACCATGATTTACGATAAACAGGCCTGAAACTTTTCGAAGCGCAATACCCTCCGCCATTTTTTACGATTATCGTAACGCACTTTACGGTAATCGGGGTATCCACAGTGTGTCTGGTATTGGTTCTGTCCCTGAGCAAAATTTGATAAAAATATCGAAACATTTTATGCATTTAATAAAGGAGTGTTAGGAGGACTGTCAAAATGAGCGTCAAATGCCGCATACAAAAGGCCTGCGTTCATGTTAATTTCTTTGATCCGGCTCGCGTTTCTGACCTTCGAAATTGTCATATACCAGTACGTGATGCCTGGACCTACTAGTATTGCCTTGAGAAATCAAATGCTTGCATATCATGATGCTGGGCTGCACAAAGGAGAGATCGCAAGACGCCTCTGGGTACCCAGACAAACTGTCCACAGAGTGCTCCGGAGACCGGAAGTTTACTTTACAATTGTCCACCAGAACCGCACAATGTCATCCAGGTCGATTGCAGCCGAATTCCACACAAGACGTCTGATCCGGAGACACTACCCTAGTAGAGAGCATGCCACGCTGCCTAGCGGACATTACAGAAGCACGTGGTGGGCATACCCGACATTGAACAGTTGGCATTGGCGTGTAAAATAAGCTTGGATTTGCTATGAAAAGATCGCGATGAGTTATGGATGATTTTGTTCCATTGTGCATTAGGTGACAAAATCACATAATAGAGTACACACACATGAGCACGGAGTAAACTATCTTCCATACATTGTGAAAACATCATTTTGCAGAGTTACACGGTTTATGTGATTCACAGTTGAGGACAATGCATATTTTGTGGTTTTCCGCCATATCGTTTCGCAAATGGTTATATCAGTAGTCGGCAGGTGATACCCGTATGTGAGACCAGCGATTCAGTGGTCCGTTTGAATTACGGAAAAGTCCGAATATGCATGAGATGGCGAGAAAGTCTATGAATTGGTCCATTCCAAATTTCCACAAATTGTGGGAATTTCGCACTCATCCTTCCCCCCGTACTTTTGCTGTCTGTATATGGTCCCCTGGTGGAAAGTCCGATTTTCCTAGTGATCGAGATGTGTGGTAGATACACGTTGGGGAGAGTTGCCTTGATAGGATACGCCAAAGACATTGGATTATGACTTTTAGCCATAAGTAAAACGGAAGTGAATGCCTTGAATGAGACGTCATGTTTTCTTATTTGACCACCAGATGTTATGGTTAATATATATATATATAGCAAAGCATACAGCATCTTGTTTCTAGGTTTGTTCTACACGACTTAATAATATGGGTCAATTTGTAGAAAAATGGGCGACAAAAAACCGAGAGAACGCCGATTCAAGACAAACTGTATCTGCTTCTTGGAAGAGATCAATCACAATGTAGGTTACATAAACATGCAGATAATGACGTGATTTAATCTGGATAATTCAATGCAACTTATTTCCGGTAGTCCCTTGTTCCTAACAGCTGTTTAATTAATTACTTCATTTCTATTTTGTGCAATAATCCTTCAAAACATCAAGTTTTGATGTTTTATCAAGTTTCGGATTTCTAAATTATTTTCATAGGTTGTTGGGCAGTTGTATACTAATTCCATCAAGTGTACAGTAGAAACAACTACATTAACCACACTGTCTGCCCCTGATGACGCCAAAATATAAAATATTTCGTTGGGCTTTGTTTCTATTGCAAAATTTTGCGTTTTACGTTTGTTATTGGAATCATCAAAATTTGGCTGTATTGGTAATACATTGATACTTACATTCTAAATATGGCGTGAAAACATATTTGACGTTGTTCATCATTTAGGAGCACCTACTGACTGCCGCCAAGGAAGATATGGCAAATGATTCCCCTGACATAAACCACGTATTTAACTTCATGAGCAGAATTTCACTGGATTTCCTACCGGAACAATATGCATGATGTATGACTGTGATATCTTAGTGGAGGATATGAAGCCGTATTAATCCCTGTCGCGTGACTGGGACATCGGTGCAACGCCTTAATGAAGTGAAAAAGCGGCACGATACGGAAGCAAAACCAAGGACAAGATCGCACTGTTAGAGCCTGTGGTGAAGTGTCTCCTTTAATTAAAGAATTACCACGGAATATAAATGAAATAAGTATAGCGTTATTGTGTTAGCTGCAGCAATACTGAGTTGCATGATTAAAGTGGCATAATCAGTTTTCGGTTGTCTGTGCGAAACTGATCAGTAGCAGCATACAAATTTACCATGCCCATGGCAACCATATTTAACGCGAATGATGCAATGGTATCAAAACCAAATTAATATACACAGCCAATTCTATGGTAGCTGTATGAATAAGCTATAATAATGACGGCACCCTAAATATTAAATTTGAAAATATTAAATGAAGGACTGGAGAGTGATATTTAATAGAACAATAGTGGGGAGGATTAAATTTAAATCATATGACATTTTCCTAAATATGTAGTGCATTGTGTGTGTGACTATGCTTAATATTAATCGCATGCTAATATATATCAGTGCTTCCCCGTATGCGCTTCGTATCTATGTGACGCGTTTATCGTGTTTATCTTCTGTTGGGGGTTCCAAAGTGTGAAACTGGTGGAGTGGGAATGGCAATTTGTATTTATTTCCAAAAGGGAGAGATGTGAACAAAACCGTTGGTACAATACACATTCTAATGAGAAGATTAACTAGATTATACTAAAGTTCATCTGTCAGTGAAACACGCTTTTTGGCTCTAGTTTTGTTTTGGATAATCGAATCAACTTGAAAGTGTGTACGTCTTAATTGAGTATCATGCCGTAATTCCTCACCGAATTTCAGAGTTCTATCTCAAAAATTGAGAAAATTGGTAATCTACCCCAATGTTAAAATTCAGCCCCACAATGGAATTTCAGGGTCTGCACACAAAAACTTTTATTTGATGTTTGAGTTATATTCTGATTCAGAATAAACATGTTTACTTAATATAAACTGCGACTATGCCTTCCGGCTTCAAATCGAAGCAATAAATTCATTCTGTACTGGCATAAACATCATAAAAACCCTGAATTTGTTGGAATTTGTTTGATCCCATTTTGGACTGAAATTTAACATTGAGGTAGATTGCCAACTTTGAGATAATATTGAGATAATATTCTGAAACTCGGTGAAAAATTACGGCATGATAATACAAAAAAGACACACAAAATTTCAAGTTGATTCGATAATCCAAAACAAAATTATCGCCAAAAAGCGTGTTTCACTGACAGATGAATTTGATTTTAGTGCCGTAATACTATTGGCTACGAGTGTTCTCAGACTGTCCAACAAACCATCAGTTTCTTCAAACCGCAATGCCCTTTTCTTCCTCTGACGTACTTGTCATCAAACATATAGCTCATGAACGAAATGTCATTCCTGGAGCAATGTGCCATCGCCTCACTAATAGAACTATAACCTGATCGACATCACATGAATACAGTCCGCCGATTTAATAAAGTGGAATAATCGGTTTCTGATTTTCGGTACCAATCAATTGGCTAGCATATATTAAATGATATAGCATCCTTACAACCCCCCAAAATACGTCCGCAAGATCCTGCAGTCGAGTGCTGGCGGACGTTAAATCTGTCCCCGAGGACACCATCAACTCAGTTGCCTTCTGGCTTGTGATTATGTACTTATTTACTTGTCATATATCTGTTCCATGGGTAGACCCAGGTGCACAGGTACAGATAGATAGAGGTAGACCAAGGTGCACAGGGAAACAGGTACAAGCATACATCGGGCAGAAAACATTTTATATTTCGATTGTTACCAAGGCACACAGCTACCTGGTATTAAGGTGTTCCTCAATATTTGGTGAATCAATCTACGTACTCATTTTTTTAGGCATGTGCCTATTTATACTATCATAGCATCATTCTAAATCGACATGAGTTGCAAAACTTCTGTTTCCTCCATTCCTGAGCGAAAAATGAGCGGAGTACGTGTCTGCGCATGCTCGGCCGGCCTGCCACACTACCGCGTACAGAGGACGGCAATATACTGGAGCTACCGCAAAATCCAAAACCAGGAAAAGTTGCATTTTAACGAAATAAAGTTTGTTATTCATTTGTGCCTAACACACGAACACACACCTAATAAAAAAAATGTCAACTATAGGGAACGAAAAGAAATAAAACTCAGCTACATTGATCAATATACAGGCAATCTACCTAGGACTAATAAAATACAGAGGTATATTATAAAGTCATATTTCATTAATGAGAGCACACTGCATCGCTCGAGATTCACGCCGAATCTCATCTCTGCTACAACACGCATAGGACTCTGGGAAATATAGGGAGCTATTTTCGTTGTAAACAAACAGCTCACGTGTGTTGCCGAGTTGTGGCAGACGGTTTACAGGGTTACGCAGTGCAAGGAACCGGCAAAATCGATATGGTTTTCTCGTTGTTGGCTTTTTTCTCTAGTTTTTCTTCCTCTAGTTTACCTTTCTCGTACTGTATTTGCATTAGTAGTTGATCACATCATGGTCTATATATCGCGGACTAACCTGCGTAAACTGGTAGCGTAAGGATACAATATTAAAAAAATTAATGTTATAGGGCAAGAGTGACAGCATCGACTGCTGGCTTTAGCGCAGAGGATGCTGGGAACAGTATGTAATGAGAGAGTATATTAGCAGAACGAAATGACGTAACTATCAATCGTTTCTGTGGACGATAAAATAAAACACCCCTGCAGCTGCAGAACTAGAGGGCTCCATGAGAGAAAATAGTAGACAATTTGAATTTACAGAGGTAAACTCAGCTGACAATTCATGGTGGTTATTTCAAATTAAATGGGATATATTCATGGAGTAGGATGGATGTGTGTGTTGGGTGTTTACCCCCTTTTCCGAGAGCTAAGACTGGTTCACTGAGGAGATGGTCGCTGAAAAAGGTTGGAAGCACCCCAAATGCGAACACATGCTTCCCTCATCTGAATTCGATGGTAGGATTTGTATGTTATGGGTGCCGCATGCGTGTCATAAGAGTGAGTTCAACCACTCTGTGGAACTTGGCCCAGGAAATCGTAGACAATGTATGGGTGAGTGTCATAATCCAAATTGGTACTTCATGTAGGTAACGTATCAAAAATCGGTAAACAAATTATAAAGCGATTTCATATTTTTTGTCCATGTATATGGATCCTAATATTGTAGAAGGAACATTTAGCGTATTGTTTGACAAAATGGTCTGGGATGAAATATTTTCACAGTTTGTCACTAGAAGAATGCTGTTGCTGAATGCCCTCGAGTTGAATGAGACATCAGAACTTTCAGAAGTTCCTAGCAGTTTTCCCGTTGACGGCTCCCCCACAGAAACACAAAATTGGGTGTGGAACTTGGCCCAGGAAATCCCAATACCGAGCAATGCTAAACCTTCATGTAACAATTACATATCTATGTGGGGTACTAAACCCATTTTCAGAATTGAAATTTTCATGAATATAACTTTCCATTTTGGATTCAACCAAGTAGCGAAACCATGGCAGTCAAGAACGCTTACATCGGTGATGCAGATGATGAACTTCATCCCTATTGTTCATGCTCAGATCGTAACTTCATGTACATATCATATACAACAAATCAACAACTACGCTTGAAATGTACCCACAATTAAAGTGTCCATTTCACTAGATAATTTCGTACTTCACAGACAAGGATGAAGAGGTAGTGTTGTGCTGTAACGCCAAATGTCGGCGTCAGTGGTTTCATCTCAGCTGCGAGGAGCTGGAGACTGCCCCCGAGGGAGACTGGTATTATTCCACAACGTGCCATTAATCACTCGGCTACATCTACTGCATGTGCAAGAGCAAGAAAGACGAGGCAGTATTGATGGTCCAGTGTCATCAGGAGGAAATTTGTACTCGTGCCGAGTGGTACCATCCTTCTTGCCTCAACATGAGTGCAGATGCTTTCCCAGGTATGTTGGACGAGCATATTATACATAGGCCTAATGTAAATATATACATTATAATGTAACTTACTTTTATAACAGGTATGGTATTGGTAGATGTTTCATCTATATCTCATGTTTTACACTATCATTGTCTCACGTTAAAGAAGTTTGGTACTGTAGTGAGCAGTGCAGGCTCAAAGGCCAAGACCTCGTACTCGAGCACTCGCGACAATTGTTGTGGGGTAGTCTGAATCTGTTAACCAGAAGAGATGCTGTGAAACAAGGAGATGGAGAAGATATTGCGTCACTGGCACCTAGATCTTATCCAATTTTGAGAGAGAAAAACACAACAAATATGTGATCATCGCCCACAAATTCCCCACAGGTTCGGCAATAAATGTACATATATTACAGTAAATAGAATGTCCTTAAAGGCTTGTGCCATAAGATAACAATTACATTTCAGATGTAGCAGGGTTTCAACCAGAAAGAATCAGACATGAACTTGTATGGGAGCGAACAGTGAATGTTCACGGTAAACAAGGATGCAACATCCCTCAGGATTTTGCGAATGAGCTGTTGAATTGCGACGTTAAGGGTTTGTATCTTTATTATAAATCTCGTATTTGAGCCTACGCAGTATAAATATAATATATTTACAGTGTAATGTATTGTTGTTGATACCTAGAAATCTCATACAGAGTCCATAAAGCGTTCACGGGGAAACTACACACCGGCACAAGTGAGCCATTGTGCACAAGTAAGCGGTCCCTTTGGAAAGCATGTCGATCGTCTACTTATCGACGTATACCATGATATTGTAGTTTAATATATTACAGCTTATTTTCTTAAAAGCGACTCTGATGCCCATACAAATATACTGAAATAGATGTGGTAAATGTGGCTAATTTTCTGATTGATAATATTTTTGTGGAATTTGGTGGTCGAATATTTCAACAAACTATTGTTATTCTCATGGGTACAAACTGTGCACCATTATGATTTATTAACATTTGTTGACTTTTAGGAAATCATATACGCTGAATATTCTAGTGACCTTAAATTTGAACAGATACCTTATTTTCGAATCCACGGAAGAAAATAGCTGTTATTGTTGTCCGGTAATCTATCTTAACCCTTGGGCTAATTTTTCATTATAATTTTACATGAATATATTTGTATTTATGAATCGTAAATCACAAGATATGTGTTGTATTTATTGGTATTTATATTTGATTCAATAAGAAATAACAGTTCCAAATAACATTTTTTTTATGAAATCAAAACACTAAAACATGTTGACCACTTTTACCTGCATAACTTTGTGTGTGTTTTACAATATTACTATTCAAACGGTCTATGGCTACATTGCAAGAATATATTGAGCATATTGATTTAACTGAATTTTCACATGAGTATACCATATGTCAGTTTAATAAAGCTGATATTTGACAAAATCTTCAACAAATCTTGTTCACGAAATATCTCATTCCCCACCTTGTGTGTCGTAGAATGAACAACATCTTGACCCATTGCAATAGTCATCTATATTCTTGTCACTTACTCCCGGGACCTGTAACTCAGTGAGAATAGCCTTTCTCACGCATATCTCAGTGTTTCTTTTGATCACATTAATCAATGATGTACATCTCGATGATGACAAAGTTCCCAGAGGGACATACATGATGGCTTTGCCAAATGTACCAGGCTTCCTGGCACACCGCCCTATTTCCTGCCAGTAGCTTAGTGGTCCCCAATATAGGACAAAGTCAGCATCGGGAATACATATGCCTATTCCGAACGTGATAGTGGTGACCACACAACGGCACCGCGAACCAACAGAAGAAAAGTTGGAAGGCAACTTGTCTTCGGAGTCGCTGTCCAGACTGGCGTGGAACATCTCCACCAACAGGCTCCCGAGCTCTCCACTCAATTCATCCCACCGACCCTCCTCGTCTAAATTCTCATACAAGAACTTAACATTTTTCATCACTTGTAGCATCGATCTGAAAAATACCACAGGTTAACTGATATTATTAACTGTGCACATGTAATAATTATAATGATTTCATTTACACAATACACCACCAAATCCAAATCACTCTCCAGCGAAACGTTGTGGTAGCGAATTGCCAAATGAATGATGGACCTTATGAAAAGAACAAAATATGTCTAATAATCAAAATCATGTATATCTTTAACGTGGTCTGTAGTATCGAAGAATCGTAAATTATACTTCAAATGTGTTACTTAATTTTATTCATTCAATCAACATACCTATCTGGCACCACAGTAACGTGCTCTGTGTCTTCTTTTGACATGGCCGTGATTTTCATGACACCGTTAACTACTAGTGTATTGGCTGTGGCAGTAAGGGCGATAGGTGCTGCCTCAGAAAACAAAGACCTAAGGCGCCCAACTTCCCCATAATCCTCTCGAGAAGTAGTTCCCCTATGATGGATGTAAATAATGTGTACACGTTTTTTAAACTGCTAGTTTGATAATCCTACACAATAAAGAACCTGGGGTGGCATATTCGAAATGGTTCGAACACTGCGACGACGCAAACCAAAAATAGCGATGTTCCTGCGTGGTATGTTCGAAGTCATTGCAAGTGTTACGCAGAAAGTCCCGTTTGCGATGAGCACGTGCTGCTCTTCGCAAAATCTTTCAAATCATCAAGATGGCGGATGACCACGAGTTATCATCACGCGCGAAAAATAACTAGAAAAGCCAACTACAGTGAGGGCGAGATAGAGATCATGATTGACGAGGTTACTCGAGGTTACTTTTTTTCTAAGCAATCTACAGTTATCACAAATCGAAAGAAGGACCAAATATGGAGTTGTATCACCCGCAAAATAAATGCGATATCAAAAACACAGAGGACGGACAGTGAGATCCGAAAAAAATGGTCGGATATACAAAGCAGGACCAAACAAGACGAGACCCAGAGGCGAAAGCATATGCAGGGTACCGGGGGTGGGAAGAAAATGAGGGACGCCACCCCAATGGAATTGAAAGTTTTGAGAGTTATTGGTACGCCGTAAAAGCGTGGTTACTTTGGGGTGTTTGCTTGTTTCAGGGGGGGGGGGCTTTATGATCGAGGTTCATTTTCACGGAATGAACCTCGATTTCATAAATTTCACGGAACTGCCTGAATCACGCAACTGCCTGAATGACTGTATTTTTGTGCAAAATTTCAGAGAGATTCGACTGTAAACTTTAAAGATAAAAATATGGACGGACGACGACGCCGACGGACGATGACGCAACGCCATGCCAATACATGGTAGGTTAAATATCGGATCATAGGTTTGGTAGATCTAGAACCGAAGAGTTCGAGGAATAGATCTACATGTAGATGATGTTTTAGATGATAATTGTTGTGCTGTCTAACAGTCTGGATATATGGTTAAGGATATGTGTCTTGCGTCAACTTGTTATCTAAATATTAATATATCTTTTTGAATTGAATCTACAAATATGTATCAGTCCCGTCACCTATGACACGACGATAAATGTATAAAACACATGAGCGTGGTTTTTATTTTATCACACACAACTGTTCAGACATAATTATAGATATTGTCGTAGATCATACGAAAATTGTGAATGATCATTAATTTTATGATATTCATGAATATGCCTGCTGTGATGTCCGAAAAATCTCAAGTCGGCTTGGTGACTTTCGGTTGCTAACATCATTTTCATATATATGATTTCATATTGTTCTTTTACGTAATAACGATCTTCACGTAAAAAAAAGTAGTATCGGCGATGTGGCTCAGCAAGTCACGGTGGCTAGGCGTTACGCGTTATTCAGGGAGTGCCGCGTAAAATCGTGAGTATTACGCGTTATTCGTGAGGAAATGGCACAGGAAACGACACAGGTCCCCACTTCAAATGAAGAAAATTGATGAAAAATTTCATTTTCTTCCTAAAATTTTGTTTCCACGGAACATCCCAATGAGCAGACATTGAGTATGCTACTATGAATAACTTGCATACATTGTTTTATTTTACGAAAATGGACACACAGTTCGTGAAAACACCCGCACGCTTGCGACTCGTTTAGGAAATATATCGGCTATCAATTGAAACCAACAAAGTGCATGTTGGTTAATCATAGAATGCTCGGAGAAATCTTTCTTTATTTTTACACCATGCAACCAGTTGTTTTGATAGAGTATTTTAAGAACTGAGAAGCTTTTTATTGTTTACGCGTATCAGCCTGAGAGAGAAAATCTGCACACGCGTTATTGCATGAGGAAACATGTGAGCGTTGTCGGGAATGGTAGAGCTGGTAATGCATACAAGTATGATTTGAGGCTGCACATGTTCCAAGTACTGGCGATACTTCTCACTTAACGTTATCCTCCATATGTTCCGCCAAATCTTCATAAATCTGAATTGGGCAATACTATGAGTTTTTCATTCTTTTACACAGAAACTCACCAAGTGAAAACATTATCTTTTGAACTTCAATTTATTCCATCGATTGAGCAGTAAAACTGGAGAAAAATTCGCAATAAAAAAAAGAAATATTCCAACCTCAACAAAATATTTACTCATGCACATACGCGTAATGCCCTCACGCAAATCGCGTAAAGTATAGCAAATAAACAAATGATACATTCAACCTGAATTCGTGCCGCTTGTGACCAATGTGAAACATTTTGAAGACAGGCACGTGTGCAGCCCATATTTTCGATATCATAGACCTGTCATTCAATCTACATTTATGCCGATACATAACATTTTCAACCCCAAAACCGAGGAGAGCGGCTGTCGAAACAAAATTTACAGATATTGTGCAGCCGAAGTTCTCGCTACACTGGCTTATTTCTTTGATTTAAACTCTCAACAACAATCATGAATATGTGTGTTGTTCCGTGCAAACCCAAATCCAACATTTCAAAACTGTATAATTAGCGAAATTGTATGTTTTTTCCTGCTAGGGGTCAACCAGAGGCTGCCATTTCCTCACGAATAACGCGTAATACTCATGATTTTACGCGGCACTCCCTGAATAACGCGTACGCCTAGCCACCGTGCAAGTGATACAGAATAATTTGAAGTAGGGTGATACAGAAAAGGTTATCACACCTTTTGGGGTCCTGTAGCATTGTAGATTATAGTGTGTAATAAATCATGTAAATGTGCAGAATACGGATGACAAACTTCACCGAGCAGACGTGTCGCAGATGTTTGCGACTGCCCATCCATGCCGCAATTTTCAGCTATTTGCGAAGTGGTAACGATGTCGCTAAATTCAACGATGTCTTTGAACATAGACATGACATTCTTGCGACGTGGTTGTGATGTGTCGCAAAGCTTGCGTTCATTTCGAACAAGTCACTCCTGGTTTCTAAGGCCAAAAAAAAAAATGTTTTGGTTTGCGTTCCCGCGCGCGTCGTCCCAAACCTCCCGCGTCAGATTTTTTTTTTTTTTTGCCATGATAGTATTTTGCAAGCAGCGGCCACATTTCATTTTGTGCAAGTTGATGAGCGTCCCCAAAGTGGCTGTATTAGTGATTGTACTGTATCGAGGATTGCAATCTTGCAGGAAGCAATCAGGCGTTTAACTGTGAAAGGTACAAACCAATCAATTAGCAAACTTATACTTTACAGATTTGTTTTTAAGATTATTGATCGTTGATCGTTATATTAACACGGGCTGATAACAAGTAGAGAAGGAGAGTCGTCCGGTAAACGATTTTTTAATTTCCGATACTAGCTAGTCCCTTGCCACGGAAGTAATAACACCTGGTTTTCCATACGAGCCCCTTCCACTTGTCACAGATTAAAACAGCAGATCACCTCCAGTGAACTGCTTCGTGAGAAATTTGTTTTATACAGACATAGGAAGTTGCATATGCGTGCAAAGAAAACCCTCTTGCTTAGAAACAATATGAGTTTATGTCGTTGATATATTTTGTAGCGAGTATCGGCCAAAGTTTTAAAAGTAAACAATTTTTTTGGTATATAAATATAGTTTTATGATTTTATTTATTACATTACTATTTTGTATTGATTCTGTTATCAATTAATATTTTCCACTAGTTATTTGATCCATAAGTGAGCTGATTTAGAACGTGCAAAAAATTGTTTTATCTCGTTATTTCGAGACAATTATATCGGAAACAAAAAAAGTTTTTTATCTCGTTTATTACGAGATAATTAACTCGTTAGTTGGAGATAGTATCTTGTTATTTCGAGACCATTACCTTGAAAACTATCTCTAAATAACGATATACTATCTCGAAATAATGACATGATTATCTCGGAATAATGAGATAATGCCTCGAAATAACAAGGTAACTATCTCAAAATAACGAGATAAAAAACTGTATTATTTTGGATTTCTATACAACTATACCATCTCAAAATAACAACATGATCATGAGATACAAAATAACGAGATACTATCTCGAAATAACGACTTATTTATCTCAAAATAACGACTGGACTATCTCGAAATAACGACATAATTATCTTGATGTAACGAGATAATTAACTCAAAATAACGTGATAAAGAACTTTTTTGCTGTCGTAAATAATTTTCTCGAAAAAACAGTAAAAATTGTTTTCGGGGTGTCCTAAACCAGCCGTCGTAGTTTCAATAGAGTTTGAATAAATCTGTATTTTACTGTTCCAGATGAAAAATATGGTACAAACACACTTTTTATGCAAAAAAAAAAAACCTAAACCGGTACTCAAAAAAAAAAAAAAAAAAAAAAACCTCAGCGCCATAGCACCGATTTCGGAGCATCACTGGGACGCAAACCAAAACATTTTCTTTTTTTTTGCCTAATCACAAACCATTTTGCGTGTCAGTAGTCGAGTCGGCTTTCAAATTATGTAGATTAATTTTATTGACAATAACCATTATTGTATAAATTTTTAGATTTACATGAAAGCATTATACATAAGAAAATGACACGAAATTCCAGAAAGTTATTTACCATTCAGTTACGCAGTGAGCCTCGTCCAGGGCAAGCACCGACACGATACCACTCATCTGCTTGTGGAGCCACCCACCAATACTCCGATAAGTAGTAGGTGACCCGAACAAAACCGGAAATTTCTTTTCCTTTATCCCTGTAAAATTATTCATCATTATGAGCTGACCATGGTACACAAATTAATTATAAGATTTATAAAACAAAATGAATCATTTCAGCAACAAATATAATCATTAGTAGGTCATGGTCCAATTTCACATCATGATAATATATTATTTTATTTTATTTTTAATTGTTACCGTATATTTAGTTCAATACAACATAATTGCATTTGACAGTGTGAATGACGGACGCAATGCAATGCCGTGGCATATCTTTATTACCCTCGAATGGAGAAAAACCCACTTTGTATAGTTTCGTCGTCCATCTCTGACCTCTTTCCTAGAACACAACACTCCACTCTTGTCTTTCCACTTCCCTGCTTAGTCGTGCATCAATACCCGGAGCGGACTTATCACCAAGGTGATGTGCCTTTTCTCAGGGTGCATCTTGGTATAATGAAATATAATTGGTATCACCATACTACATTACTACCTTTCCGGGCTAACTTTGAATATAAAATGTAATGGAGATAATATTTCGGGTTTTTATTCAAAAATATTTTAAACTTGTACTTTATTTAGTATGGCAGGAGCGAGCATGTAGATATCGCTCTTTCCGAATCCTGTTGGCAACACACAAAAGGTGGCCATGCCCGAAGTAACATGCCTGAGGGTTTCAACTTGCTCATCGTGTAAGTCAGAATGGCACAAATTATCCTGGCAGTGAGATATTGCTTCATCAAAGGAAGCCATTGCATGTATTGTCTACCATTTTCTCTCATGCAGCCCTCTAGTTCTGCAGCTGCAGGTGTTTTATTTTATCAACCACAGAAACGATTGTTAGTTACGTCATTTCGTATTGCTAATATGTTCTCTCATTCATGAAATATGACTTCATAATATACCTCTGTATTTTATTAAACCTAGGTAGAGGCATCACACCTGTGTTCCTCCGATGAACATCCATGTACCCAATGAAATGATGCCTAAAAAAGCTTGGATTTCATGTCATGTATGATTTGTGGATTTTGGATATATAACTAGTGGTGTTTTGCAGCTAAAAAGCTTCAAACATTGCATTACATGTGGTTTTGACAAATTATTAAATGTCTGGTATTCCTACGCCGAACACACATGTTTCGAGGGGACCTTGGCTGTCAGACCCCCGTCGGCAAAACGGTCGGAAACTGGTGATTTTTTTCATTTAGACATAGCGAAAAAAACGAGCGTGTGACCATATGACGAAACGGCATTTTTATTACTGGTCAGTGATGTAGCTGTGAGAAAAAAAGAACAATATGTTTAGTTTCTTCCACTTTGATAGAGATAAGAGGGTCCGAAGTGGGACAATTTACATTGATTTATATAGGGCCTTTAAAACCGAGTGTGAAGCCTAGATTGCCTGTATGTTGATGAATGTAGCCGAGTTCTATTTCTTCTCGTTCCCTATAGCTGACATTTTTTATTAGGTGGGTGTGTGCGTTCGTGTGTTAGACACAAATGAATAACTTTATTTCGGTAAAATGCAACTTTTCCTGGTATTGGATTTTGAGGTAGCTTCAGTATTATTGCCGTCCTCTGTACGCGGTAGTGTGGCAGGCGGCCGCGCATGCGCAGACACGTACTCCGCTCAGTTTTCGCTCAGGAATGGAGGAAACAGAAGTTTTGCAACTCATGTCGATTTAGAATGATGCTATGATAGTATAAATAGGCACATGCCTAAGAAAAATTGAGAACTTAGATTGATTCACAAGATATTGAGGAACACTTGCCCGAGGAACACTTCAGTATGAGGCAGCTGTCTGGTCACGCGATGTGTGCCTTGGTCACGATCGAGATATAAAATGTTGTACCTGTGTCCCACGATTGAGTCCCATCTATTTCCTGGGGTTTGTTTCGGATTTCTGAATTATTTCCATAGGAGGCAGTTGTATACTAATTCCATCAGGTGTACAGTAGAAACAACTACATTTCACACACTGTCTGCCCCTGATGACGCCAGTGTGTCTTTTGATAAAGTATTTGGTCGGGCTTTGTTTCTATTGCAAAATGTTGTATTTTACGTTTGTTATTGGCATCATCAAAATCTGACTGTATTGATGGTGATAGATTGATACTTACATACATCTGCGCTAACATAAACGAAGACACGAATTTGCCTATTTTGTCGTTATTTGCAACACAAAAGAATCAAACTGTATTTGGGGTCCCATGACTATAATATGCCATGTACGAGTTTCAATTGATATGACTGTGTATTTTTCTATATTTTCAGCTATTTTTGTTAATTTTGCACCACTGCATGAGAACCGCTCCGTTCGAAACTATTTTTAAAATCCGATTTTCAATGTCAAATTTAGACAAATTCGTGTGCGCATTAGAAGTTTTGCATTGTACAGCTCCTCTAAGGACAGCTACTGGTCACTTGCAAACGGAAAACCAAAAACCGATTATTCAACTTCGAGATGAAGCAATTGTCATGCGAATGCAGTGCATCCATTGGTAAAACGGAAATTAAGTAATGAGTCACTAATTACGTGCTTGATACCGAGATACCATGATTTTTCATGCAGTATCAAGTACCGGGGAGATTGACGTCCGGCCTGTGAGTATATCAGTATTATATTAAGTTTATTTGTAAATTTTATTCACATCATTGATTTTATTTTATTTGTCATGAACTATGTTAGGAAGGTAGCAATATATATTGAACCATGAGTGAGACCTGTAACCCTGTGAATGGTACTGCCTGTGGGTACGTGAACATGGACTACAAAATCAAAAGTACTCAGGAAATACTGCATTAAAACTCGATCCACATTCACAGCACAGTCACTGCACGTGATGTATAATTTGAGAACACCGAAATTAATCTTAGTATGAGACGAAAATAACACAGCACCCTGTTGCTTGATTCCCGCCTACAGCAACTGGAGTGTTGTAATTTAACCTTATGTATGTGAATTTACGCCGATATAACAAGATTTTCATGACGTCGATAGCAAACTTAAAATACAATATTTTGTAGGAACCCGATCAACTAGTTGATCCAAAGACACAGTGGCGTCATCAGGGGCAGATCGTGTGTGAAATGTAGTTGTACACCTGATGGAATCAGTATACAACTGTCCAACAACAGACCGAAACAATTTAGAGACCGGAAACAAGCCCTATGGAATAGGTGTTTGACAAATACATAAGTACCCAAGCACAAACCAAAAGACTACTGAGTGTATGGTATCCTCGGGGTCATATTTGACGACCACCATCAGTGACACCGGCTCATGCAGTGGTATGAAGGTAAGTATATTTCACCATCGTTGCAACCAAATTTTTATTATGCCAATAGCAAGCCTAAAAATATAGCATTTTGGAATAAAAACAAAGCCCGACCAAATAGTTTATCTATAAAACACACTAGCGTCATCAGGGACAGACAGTGTGTGGAATGTAGTTGTTTTCACGGACATATATATTTCGAAATCTTATATCCTCACTCGAAACATGGCCTTGAGGCCTGTCTCGTCTCAAATGACCAATTGGGTTCATTGAGCACTCAATGCCATACAACTTGGAGCCACAACTTATTGGGAAATCATTCTTGCTGTGTCTATTTGTTTACGTGTGAATACTGCCCATGCCAGAATATCAGATTTTACACATATGCCTCTATTGTCGGTGTTGGAAAACGGAATACGGTGTTGTCACTCATGTTTCACAAGAGCTTGCTTGAGACAGCTGGCTTGGTCGTGACAATAGACTCTTGGGAAACCAAGAAGGACATGTTAGATAATTTTGTTATTGTTCACAACATACTTCAGGCTATTGATTCCGACAAACAAGCTTAGTCCGATATAGCCTCATAATCTTGTGCATTTGTATCTTGATTCGCCATCGTAAAGCTCTCAGCGGGTGTCGCATGCGGGGCAGGAGATGCTCACCCTTCCGGAGCACCTGATCTCAAACTCAGCTGACTGGGTGTCTGTGATATATACGTGGCTTTCACTTTGATACCATATTATCATTTGGATTGACCACTTACACTGATTTTGTATACTTTGTCATTGAAATTTGTCTTGGAACATTGTCTGTTTGTCGCATCTATTTTTGTTTGTATAATATTTAAAGACCTAGTAGCATGCCGATAAAAGTGCTTTTCATTTAGTCCATTATGAATAGTTATCTGTAAATTCGAACGAATGTTACAAATACAATCAATGGGTTTCGAGATATTGAATTGAATAGGCACTCCTTCCGTAAATTGCCGAAGATTTTGATCACGATTTTAGTATGGGTCACGTGGTTTGTGACGTCATTTGAGGCAGTACTGAAAGTACATGTAGCCAGCAAGGTAAACTGCATGTCGCATATTCATTCTCGTTGTGTATGTTAGACATTTCGAGTGAACGGGTGAGATGGTTGGAATACGGCATTTCCTGTCTTGATATTTAGAATCAGTACTATTCATTCTCCCAGAAGGGAGTTTGTTGAACTGCAAGATGTCCAGTATTTGTTGGTTTTCATGTGTTTTCTTTTTAATCTCATGCATTTTGGAGTGGTTTTCTATCTTTGAGCTGACCGCCCAAATTACGTGTTTCACGTTTTTGGCCAGCCATCAAAGCACATTTTTCCTCAACTGACGTCACGATTACGGAAACTGCCGAAGCTATTTTTTTCATCGGCATAGGAAGGCGATTGCAATTCTGGCTCAATATACTCGATTATATGTCGCTGTTATTAATTACCAATTAACGCGAACATCTTTTTTATCACCAAATGCCCACAATGCCTTTATCTGAACAGGAATAAAACCATATAATGGTACCTTGCTACTATGACTTTAACAATTCGAGAAGCACTGAGACAAATATATGGTTTAAAAACTGTTTTTATCGTAACTTTTGAACAACAGGATTATTTCAGCAACTGTCATTTGATCAGGAACAACCACACAAAATTGTGGACGATGGGTCACAAGTGTAATCTCTCATCCCACCATATATCCTCTCGACAGCCGTGATATAATTATCACCAATTTATTTTTTATAAATATGTAGTAATATCAACTACCCACATACTTAGAAAATATAAAACAACAACCGCACGACTCAAGAATTCTGTAATATTACCCAGAAATGTTCCACATAACACCCCCAATACATGTGAGGATAGTGGTGATTTACAACCCCAGCCACCTTATGGTGAACGGGAAGAAATTGAATTCCTATCATTTCCGACAAAAGACATCAGCCATCCTGCGGAATAACGAAGTGCATCCAGGATGGCATCTGCGTTATTGGAAAGTCCAGTGATGGATAGGGATATCTAGTCGCCTTATGTCCGTTTCTATGCTAATATTTCCCATAGCGCCGACAATATCTCAATAAGTGCCAGATCTTCCTTGTCAAAAATCCAGAGCAAACTATGTAGAAAGGCCATAAAATACTTACAATGTGGATCGGCAGCTATGACACAACTGATTGAACTACCAGTTCGAGACTCGTTAACATTACAATGTTCCCTGTCATAGGTGTGGCTTTCTAATAACACATTACCACATTGCAGTGAACGCAAAACGTGTATACATTATTACACAATTTGAAAGTGGGATCAATTGTAATGAGAGTGTGTGGTATTAATATGAATTGTGTTTCATATATTCCCATATTATAGCTTCCTCAATTCTTGATATGTCGTACAATCAACCGTCGTGTCGTGTACAAATGACATTGGTTGAATTCAATTTAGAGCTGGTTCTCCGTCATTTTATTGGCCCCGCCCGCTGAGATGACAGTTTTGCATTTGTGTCTGTTGTCTGATGGAGAAATTAAAGGGAAAATCGGCTAAAAATTCATACGTATAAGTTCGAGACTCTGCATATCACATAACTGGCCATCAATTTGGGTTCTACTCGCCATGGAGACTTAAGTAGCTACAATGGGTAGGTCCGTGAACATTGAACAAGTAAGACGAGAAACATTGAACAAGTAAGACGAGAAAAAAGCTCGCCCATAAAATGTAATGATAAAATGTGATGATGTCATTCTTCGGAACGTACATATTCGATGCTCAGAGTTACCAACGATCAAGAATTGTCAAGTTTCAGTTCGCTCCGATTAGACATGAGTACGTAATCAACGCCTCCATTCACACTTTAAATATAGTTTTGGAGCATCCGTAATAATCCGCATCAGGTAACTTCGAAAGCTAATTTTCAGCGAGATGATGAGGGATTTTGGAATTATGGAATTGCGAGATCAAAATCAAGGTTACATGTATAATGGATCCATATGTGAATATCCGACAGGTGGATAGGTCAACAGATTTCAAGTTGTATTTAGACCTAAGTGCTACAATAAATAATTTTGAGTGTTGAGTTGGATATCTCAATGCGCTACTCTATGGTCCAATCTATTGGTAAGCCTACATTACTATCAATCATGTCACTAAATGTCAATATAATATGTCAAATACCAAGGTAAAAAAATCGTGATTGTGTGAAAAATGAAGATTTTGATCTAACCTGTCCACCTATTATCGCCCCGTTCATTGTTCCACTGATCCTCCCAGAATTTATCATTTATTAATCTATTCTTTCTCTCGCACACTTACTTGTGATAACGAAGAAAGCAAAACATGCACGCTCGGTGTAACCACACATTTCTTCGTGTGTTAGAGTCACGAATGTTCTGTGGTAATTTCTTAAATTTCCAACAGCTTTACATGTACAATTCTACCGTCATTGTTTCACTGTACTTTGTAGACTTATTCCACCCGTTTGTACCCTTTCACGTTCACCCTGAACATCATCATCATTTGGTGATGACATCAACATTATCACCAAAATACTTTAGCGAAACGTTGAACTTTAATGATTCTACATTACATGAATAGCTATAGTGTAGTACTTATTTATTCACCCGATTATGTATTTATTCACCCAAATTGTGTTTGTTTCAATAAGAACTCTGTTCTATTTAGCTTTAGTAATAATATTATTTAATCTGACGAGACAAAACCACATCTTACAAAACATTTGTTGAAATGTCACACATACTGGACACATGCGGCACACGAAACCGATCTCAAAAGGATTGGGTGACAGATTAATTCCGGTCTTCTAGGGATGAATCTGGGAGACAATCGGGAATATGGTCTGGAAAAAACCTCCACTAATTCATACATTTGCATATATCGTGCAAAGGTTTGTTCTGGTATGTTTCGCAAAGCTGAATCAATAGTGTGTGTTTTGTGTGTACTTACTGTACCGCAACTTAACTCAAATCATTCTTCATCTCCATTTATATTCAATGCCATGCGACACAAGGGTGACGAACTAGACAATGTATTTGCGGTTTCCCTGATCTGGGTCTAATGAGATCAGAATTATGAATTCTTCAGAGTAGCTAGTTATACTGGCAATGAACTAGTACACGGTAAAGGTGATAATGCCAACGAATAAGTATATATGATCAACTAAATGAAGGCCCAATAGTTCACGAACGTCCACGCCCGAATCCCTTAAATTTGCCGTCAGAATTACATCAAAATAATAATTTAATCGCTGAAATCTAAAACGAAGAGCGTTCTCAATATGACACAAAGTTTCTCTTTTTATTCTAACGTTCTGGGAGTCAGAATGTTTTGTGCTAAAAATAAACTTTTTTTGTGTGTGCTAAAAATAAACAACCACACCTGATCTAAATATAATCACGTTGTGCAATTTTACTATTGTATTTCAAGAACTTATCTATCATCTGCGGGTACAATCAATTTCTAACGTTCTACTCCTACGCGGGCAAAACATGTCTGACCAACCGTAGCTGCCCGAATCCACAATATTCAGCGCATATGCGTAGATTTGGGATCTGACTGGGATGTCTCCGCATCGGTGTTCAACTCACCAGCCCCCAGGACATGCCGGTAAGGAAATCAAACATTTCTGTGGTGGTTTGTAAGCGGAAATTGTACTCTCCTTGTCGATGTCAGGATTCATCGAATTAATAACTATAGAAATGACAGTTAGGAATAACGTTGAGATTGTTATGTTGAACCATGAATCGAACACATGTACACACATAGCGGAGCTATGACATACTTAAGGGTTTTGTGATTACTTTAAATGTCTACAATTCTGTGATTTTTTATGAAACTTCAATATTCCTGCAAAATTTGCTCAATTTGTTACTCATAATACTGATTCATTCGTGAAATATCGTCAGACGATACCATACTCTTTCAATAGGCTCCTGTCAGAATGAAGAATCGGGAGAAATTGTTCACTACAAATTCGTGCAACTTGTTTTGATTATTTTTTACCAACATCGCTAGCCGCGAAGCGGCTAGGCGCCATGTTTGGTAGTGTATTCACAAATCCATGGAGCCATGGAGGACCCAAATATGGCGCAGCTAATACTGCATTTTGGCTGAAGCCGTCTGGATAGTTGTGTAGGTTAGGGGGGTTTGGGGGGTTTACCCCCCAATCTACGACCCATATTCACCTAAATTTTTGTAGTGTGATTCATACACTTACTTTTGGTTGCGATAATATGGTCGCAACAGCTCATTCAGTTTATTTTTCAATATGTATTTCATTGCAATGTCGCTTTTGCATTGCTATAACTATTGTGCACCGTATCGAATGACGTCATCTTTATGCGTATATAGCTTTTGCATAGGAACCAATCATATCGCGTCATTGCACCACGCCCCTAGCAACAACAAAGGTCAAGGTAGATCTAGTCGCGTGCGTCACTTGGCGCTAGTTTTGTTTTGATTTCAGAAGCGTGTGATTTTCCAGCTCCGTTTGTTACGATTATGGTAGAAAATTGAAGGTAAGTGAAAGATCTCGATAAAGTTTTCTAGTTTAGGGGGTTTGGGGGCTTTACCCCCAATGTATGAAACATGATGATGCTAGAATACATCACCCGTGCCGTGGTTACGTTGCCAGCCCAGCCTCACTGACTCAGTGAGTCAGTCTCAGGTTCAATGAGTGCAAAACGTCGCACGTGCTCTCTGCCACATTTGAGGCGGATCTAGATGCAACGGCGGATCTCAGTTATGAAGAGATATTTATTTTATCGACTTTGCAACTGTATACATCACAATCACACTTGGAATCATTTTGTCATTTCAGCATTTGCCACAAACCAAAGCCAAGGCAAAGTATGACTGCAAGATCAACTTCAACTTGCATAACAGATATACTATCTAGTACTACTCTACACTACAGACAGTAAGCTTACAGCTCTGGCAGAGCCTCTGCGTCGCTCAGGCTGCGGCTACACTACAGACAGGCTGAGACACTCAGACAGCCAGTCAGGCGAGTCAGCACACAGCAACAACCAAATATCTGAGCCTGAAAGAAACTGTACTAGTGCGTAGTGCAGAGCAGCCACCTGCAAGGATCAAGAATAACAGTACGTATATTATATGTGTCTATTATCTATAGTTTACTGTAACTGGAATATTGTGCAAATACCGTGCTGTCATCATCTGTCAGATATTCTACAGATCCCGTTCTGACTGTCAACGTAATAATGGCACAAAACTGAATACTGTGAATAGTTCACTCTACAACTTAATCTCACATGTAATTTCAGGTTTCAGTTCTACATGTCAACATGAATGATATGTCATAGAAGGAAACACATCTACTGACAAACCCCACCGAAGGGAAGATGAGAGGCCAAGACCAACCAAATCAAACTTCATCAAGTGGCTAATAGATCTATAATGTTGTCATGTCCTGAGTGACAAATTACAGGCACTATTGACCATGATTTATTAAATGTCAAAGAAAATTGTTACGCACTCCGAAATGTCTCAATATGTACGTTAAAGTGCAAAACTACAAGATATGGCTTGAATCAAAGGCTCTTTGGCTTGAATAGTGTCAGTCATGAAGGAACATGGCAATGTTTACCTCAAAATAGAAAAAGTGCTAAAAAAATCTCCAGGCATTTAAACATAAGCTGTCTGGATGCTGTCTGGATGGTCAGGACCAATAAATAGTTGTAATGTTTGCGTATTATCATGTAATATGTACAATATATGAAATAACTGACAATGGTATGATAATGATAATTTGTTTTTGTTGCCCAATGTTCATCAGCATTTGTATATGTCACCTCATCATCTATGATTCATTGTCGGTCAATAACCTTGTGGCTAGTGTTTATTGTTTCATGCTATACCGATGTAAAATAAAGTTCATCTATATGATTATTGATCATCATTGTCAAAAGTTCATGTATAGTGTGCGCAACATACTATCTAGTGGTAGAAGGAGTAGCGATTTTCGTAACCGGTTAACCGTTAGACCGTACCCGCTTCGTAAGTGGGTACTCGTAAAAAAATCACCATTGCATCGGCATATTGGTCATAGTGAAACGGTCGGTCCCAAACTTGAGGATTGTCTCGTGTACCGTATGTACTATCCATCATTATTTGCATTTGAGAAACTCATAGAGTATTAATATATATGTGATGAAAGTTTCGTACAGCCTGGATGGCAATGAATAACAAAATTGTACAGTAGTAAATGTTACTATATGGGATTTTAATCATGACCCATTGTTATTGGAAAATCCTGGTCACAGTCAGGCATTACAGTAACATAGTACTGCTATTAATATTCTGTTTCCATGTTGTTGGTTACCAACATGGTATCACTTTGGCACCACAGATCAAATGTCAATGTATGCATGAAATGCTAGGAAGTGGCAAATAAATGTGTAATACCATGTCTAGATTGTTGCTGCATTTGAATATACACATATATGTTTTGAATGAATTTAGGACACCATAATAGGATTACTAGTATCTGAATTTCTACATATGTCATCGGTATAAGTAAGCTGACTTCTATTTGTGGTGGATTTCCTGGTAATACTAGTATTGGAATGCAAAAGTAAATTTAGTGTATAATATAGAGCAAAGAAAAAATTGGCCACAATTTTGAATAAATTCGTGAAGTTTCCGGCAACGTATATTCCGTGTAGAGAGGATAGTGATATATGCAGGTAAATAGGAAGTGCCTAAACCAACATAGAATCTTTTTTTTTCACCAGGCGATGTTGGTTTTTGGGCAGCTATGATGCATTTTCTTGTTTAAAAAACTGTCCCTGAATAACACATCTTTTGTGAGCACACGAATCGATTTTAGGCGGGCCTGGTTCTCTCAAAGACTAATTGATGCAGCACTCAAGCAAATTATTCTGTCTCAAATCTCATGGGAGTTGAGCATCGTGTGGTTTTATGAATTCACAAATGTTTCTCTTGTGTGCATATGTCCTACGGCGTGGGTGGTCACAGGGGTGTTCTTGGGTTTACAAAATTTTCTGTCGTTTTGCAGATCAATTGTCCTTGCAATTTACCAGTAAAACATTTATATTGTAACGGTTTTGGAGCGTACCCAAAAGTTTCCCCTAGGTAAATCTGTTAGTGTTTGTGATATTATGGTTA
Organism: Terebella lapidaria; assembly: GCA_949152475.1. Classification (NCBI taxonomy): domain Eukaryota; kingdom Metazoa; phylum Annelida; class Polychaeta; order Terebellida; family Terebellidae; genus Terebella; species Terebella lapidaria. The sequence goes on from OX424555.1 coordinate 81,288,416, forward strand.
AATAACCGTTTATTAAAATGTATATGTGTTTGAAGGTCCATACGGTTCCGTATTGTTAATGTTTAAAAGGTTTTCCGTCTCGGAACTTGGTATATTTGTGATGTTGGTAAACCCGGAGACGGAGCCGGAACCGGAGACGGAACCGGAGACGGAGCCGGAACAATGGAGTACAAAAACGTAATGCCGTTATTTCCGGAAGGTCATGTGATTAGCCTCGTTTTCGGTTTAAAAGGTGACGTGTCAGCCACTGATTGGTTCTAGAGTGTTTTTAGAAATCCGGAAAATATCAGTGTTTTGGCGGACTATGACGTCACAATAGGTTGGTCACGTGACGTGGGTCTCAGGTCTATAAAAGCCCCCGCTTCACAGCGGACGGCGGAGTTGGTGTCCTGACGTCGACCTGTGCAGACCCCTTCTCCCATAGCAGAGTACTCCCTTGTTCCGGATAGAGTCATCCAGATGATAGCAGTTAAGTCTTCCGACTGTGCACTTGGAAAATAAACATGAAAACTTCAACCGAGTTGTTTTTCCGTGTTCGTTAGGGAACTGGAATTTATAATAAAGTTAGTTCACCGGAAAAGAAAGTAATACGGAGTAAAGGGAGATCAGACCACAGTCGGTTAAGACCAAGTTGTAACGACGTCTTAGGGTGATCTAAGAACCCAGATCACCGAGGAAGGAGACGGAGACGGAGACGGAGGTGGAATTCAACGGAGCAACTACGGAGGCGGTATCGGACGGAGCAGTTGCAGAGACGGGAACGACGAAGCAGTTGCAGAGGCGGTACCGGACGACGGAGTTGCAGAGGCAGTACCTGACGGAGCGGTTGCGGTAACCGGAAGTGGGAACACTTCCGAGATACTCCATTTCAGGTGCAGTCGCAGGTTGCGGTGAGGCGGAGCCAACCGGAGCAGATTGCAGTGCGGCGGAACCTGGCAGAGCGGTTGCAGTATTCGGAAACGGCAACGTTCCCGGATTCTTTATTCCAGGCGCAGTCGCAGTTTGCAGTAAGACGGAAAACGACGGAGCTGTTGCAGTAAAGCGGTATCCCGACGGAGCAGTTGCAGAACCCGGAGACGGAAACGCCTCCGGATCCTTACTTTACAGGTGCAGTTGCAGATTAGCAGTCGGACAACGGTTAAGAGGTCCATTCCAGACCACGCTACCAACCTTAGAGACTTCTAGCCGGAGTTCAACCGTACAGCAGTAGCAGTTTCCCGGAGTTTTACCGTTTCAGCTCCGGTTTTATAACAACTCACCCACCTCCCTAGAAAACCGGTTCATCAAGACGTCACAGAAGGGTGCAAACCCGTTACAACTTTTTGGTGGCAGCGGTGGGATCATCTGCAGTATGACTACTAGACGGGGCAAATTGGCGGAACAGCAGCTGAAGACAGCCGTGTCGGACACGGAGCAGCCTGTAGGAGCAGTAGGAGCTGAGCCGTTGCAGATGCCGGTTGCGGAAAAGGAAGCAGTTCGTCCTGCCGAGCGAAAGCTGTTGCAGCCGGAAATGCAGAAAGCAGTTGCAGAAGAGCCCCTTCGGGTTCCTCAAGGAGTACAGCCTGCAGAGCAGTTAGCAGAGGCGGAAATTAACTTTCCGGACCAGGCTGGCGATCGGGAACCGGATGCGGAACCGGAAGGCGGAGAGAATTTAGGCCGTGTTCGTTTATTGAAAACCGTTCAACATAACCAGAACTGGTTTGTCTGTTTGGTTCGAGGTTTTCTGGTCAATAAACGAACGCATGGTTAGGGTAACCGATTAATTTTCTTTCGCCAGATGGCACTGCTTTTTCTTCGCCGATTATCGCTCATTAGTTATTTACTGCATGTACATGTATGTAGGTACAAGACACCGGTGTTTCAAATCGCCGTAAAAAAAACGGTTAAGATAAGATTTTTAGATACTTTACGGTGAAATAAAGAGTCGACTCGCCTTTATTTACTGTATGATATTTGTGTTTGAATGTGGATATTTACATACACACAGTCTGAGTCACAACATATTCGTTTCGTAGAATTGAAAAAAAGTGTAACCTCTGCGCCTACAGTACACCGTATGGATGCCAACAGACAGTGATAGGGTGCGTTATGATTAAGACACCGCATGAAATCGTAAAATACAGTGCTGACGAAATATGGTATTGATTGTGCGGCTATCGGCCGTACTATCAGCTACTATTGTATCACAGAACGAAAAACTAGTGTAACGTTTGGCACCTGTTATTCCAGATCCTCGCGGATAGACCGCTCCCCTAGGGTTACGGCGGGCGTGGGTAATTAATATAGAACGTTAACCATGTACCAGTGCGCTGAGCAAGCACATTCTACTTAACCTTCAACAACAGTATTTCTTGTGTGATATTCTTACAATATATACGACTTTGGTTACGTTGATAGACAAATAAATATAAATAGAAATTACTACTACCCACACAATATTATTCGTTATAAATCGAAATTGTACGTTACATAACAGTGTGAATGAATTATAATTACCTATAAAGTATATTTCAATTTGGCATTTGTTGGTGTTATCTCTGGGCATGAATGGCGTATTGGAATATAGCGTTCAGTTTGCATGTAGATCTACTTGTTGGGGATAATTTTCTTGACTTTTAGTCACTTTTTGGTTTATCTCCAATGGAGATTTTTATGGAGAAAACGTTTTGCAACAATGATCTCCGTAAATAACAATAGAAAAAAAAACAATGGGTGTGGGAGAGTGGGTGAGGTGTAACAGTAAATTTTTTTTCACTGAACTTTCAAAGATGGAGTTGGTCACTTTTGGTCCAATTTTAGAATTCTTGTTTGAAGAAAATAGTGATTCTGACGATGAAGTGTTGGACGTTGTCACTGGTATTGCTGCTGGATTGATTCCTAGAGAATGGAAACCACGCGTAGAGAATTATGTGGAGCTGGTGAAATTCCATTTCTCCGATGGTGACTTCAAGGAGGCGTTCAGATTGAGAAGAGCAACCTTCAATAAACTTCTGGAAACTGTCCATAACCGATGGCAAGAATGCCAACCAGTGATCTCTCGAGGTAAGGCGCCAGTGCCACTGGAGGACCAACTGTTGGTGTTGTTACATTACTTGGGAAACAACCATACCTTCCGCAGCATGTCAACCTTGTTCGGGTTATCCGAATCAACAGTGCACAAAATCGTGCATGGCATGATGAAATTCTTCTTTGATGAATTTCGTGAGAACTTGATTCATTGGCCGGAAGGTCAGACAGCTATTGATGTCATTGAAGGGTTTCGATCCAAGAGGGGACTTCGCGGTGTCATTGGAGCAATCGATGGTACTCATATTGCAATAAGCCCACCTGCTGATGACCCAGCCGTTTACATCAACAGGAAATCGTACAGCTCGGTTTTGCTGCAAGCTGTGTGTGACCATGACATGATAATCACCGATGCCTACTGTGGGTGGCCGGGGTCGGTTCATGATGCACGTGTGTTCAGAAACTCAGACTTGTGCCATTTAATGAAACAAGATCCTGAGAGGCACAAAAAAGAATGATCGTTTGGTGATTTCCTTATGTTACGACATATTAGGATTTTTTCCGTATCACACATACATTCATATTGTATCATCCAAGTTGTATGCATTGTACCAACAGATTATTCCCTGGAGAATCGTTCTTGATTGGTGACGCTGCGTATGCCTTGGATAGTCACCTGATCACGCCATTCAAGTTGTACGATTTGAACGACATCAAACGTCACTTCAACTTTGCCCACAGCTCCACCAGGATGACGATCGAACGTTGCTTCGGTCTTCTGAAAGGCAGATTCCGCCGTTTGCGCTACATCGACAGCCGCGACTTGGTCCACACAGCTCGCACAATTGTTGTGGCATGTATGTTCCACAATCTATGCCTCATTCACCATGATGATGTTGATGAGTACGTCAAGAACACACCAGACATTGGTCAAATAACTATACCGTCACTGTACAGTGACAGTGTTAGTGGCGAAGAAAAGAGAATGATGGTTCTCAGAGATTTGATCAAGTAATCAGGATTATTTCTTCTTAAGGTAGTCCGCTCCAAACAGCTAGGGGAGGGCATCAAATAGTTTTTCGAAATAAATGACTGTATTAACAAGATCTAGATCTCCAAAATGACATATTTTATAGAGTAACTGATCAGCATCCTAAAACTGAAAAGAAAATTTGAAGAGATAATATTCAAGATATAACTTTTGATTTTTGACTTTTTATTACCTCCCTGTTTGTAGCGGACTACGTTAATAATTTCTTCTTGTGGAACACCCCTCTCGTCCTAGATCCTAATCAACAAGTGCGGGGAAAGCGCGGGCCATGTGCTAGAGTGTCTGTATTTTTACTGCCTTGTGTAACGGAAGTCGTGTATGATAGGCCGAATGCGATGTCATGTCTGCGTAGGCGTGGTTTAGTGTCTGGAAGTGCAGTGATTGATGGGAGTGTGATGAGTGACGTCTTTGTCTGTAATATTTACATGTGGCACGGTGGCTGTGGTGGCTGTGTGCGGGTGGATGACGTAAGGTGAGTATGGATCATGTGATGAATCTATGACGTGTATCTGGATTGAGAGAGCGTGTGAGGGAGGGAGGGGTTTTGGCCGATTACAGTCATAAATATTATACATTGTTTTTATGTTGGCTTACTATTAATATTGGTGGATGATTATGCGAAATAAGTCTCTCGTCAAATTCAATAGGCCTATGCGACACTGACTGAGAGTCGGAATAACAGTTCAAACAATTTGACAATTTATTCAAAGAATTGATACGAAATGACATACAACGAACAGTTTACATCGTTCTGTCATTTCAAATTGCCTAAGTTCATTAGAACAGTTCAAAGTTACTCAGAGGGCAAGAGTAGCCATGACATACACTTAGATGTAACATAACCAAAATCAACAGGTGCCATCGTCTCACACGAATACAATCCATAAAAAGATTACTGTATATCATACTATTATATATATTGACTCGATTAAGTGCCTCTATTTAATATGCACCTCAAATGCAAGTTATACTAGGGGATAATTATGAGATATAAATCGAGCAAATTACTTTTTTTTTATAACACTCGATAACACAGTTTTATTCATATTGATTAATCCAATAAGAAGGTGGTGACAACTACACGGTGGGGAACCTGAACGATAATCCTGGGATTGAGTGTCAATCACCGAAAAAACGGGCCTCATAGAAAAAGGGGGAAAACATTCACTGCATGCAGTGGTTATTGCTTGAATTGTATGGAATAATTGTCGTCTACCTTTGTTTACTCCCCCCCCCCCCCCAAAAAAAAAGGCCAAAGGCTAAATTATGTTACCGGGCAAGATATTTCAGATATTAGTAATTTGTCCCCTGACATTGAAAATGATTTCAATGGTAAAATACAACGTCATGAGACTATACAGCTAACATGTGCAGCATTCCCCATATGGCCACAAATGATAAGCTGTCAATTCAATAACAAGTAATATAATAGCAAGTTTGTTATATCACCTTGGAAATTAGGTCGAATTTCAAATTGAAAATCATCAATAAATTCGGCAAACATCATTCCCTATATGTGCACAATTGATTTATAAGTTGTAAATTCGATATTAATCGAGAATTTAGCCATTTGGTCCTGTGACCTTGGAAACATTGCAAAAATGAACATAGAGCCGTAGGGCTCTGCGCTTACCGGACCCAAGACAGTTATATGTAAGCTGAAAGCAATGTCATGAAGTCATGAAAATAATTGCACATCATTCACGCCTAAAACTTGCTCTACGTAAGTCGATCGTGTTAGGGCCTAATATACAATGATATGAAACTAGAATCGAACTGACTAGTACTGTCAAAGATATTCTTTGCTTTTGTATCGGTTTCAGTTTATTCAGGTCAAATGTCAAATTCAAGCTCACAATAATATTCGGCATATATAATTTACAACATGTACTCAATTGATGCCTAAGCTTTAAAGTCGATTATAAGCAAGATATTAGCAATTTTGTGCTCTGACCTTGAAAACAAGGTCGAATGTCAGATTCAAGGTCATCGAAATATTCGGCATACATCATTTCCTATATGTTCATAATTTTTCCTAACCTGTAAAGTATTATGATAAATGAGATATTAGCCATTTTGTGCTCTGACCTCGAGAATGAGATCAAAGGTCGAATTCAAAGTCATTGAAATACTCGGCATACATCATTTCCTATATGTTCACAATTGATTCATGAGCTGTAAAGTAGATAATAAATGAGATATTAGCCATTTTGTGCTGTGATCTTGAGAATAAGATCAAAAGTCAAGTTCAAGGTCATGATAATATTCAGCATATATCATTTTCTCTGAGTCAACAATTGATTCCTAAGCTGTAAAATCGATAATTAGCGAGATTTTAGCCATTATGTGCTGTGACATTGAATTTTTCCTTTGGTGGACATTTTCTCGAGATTGTGATGTGTACAAGTTTTGTTGCCTTTGAATCGACTGTCTGTGAAAATTTGTCATTAACAAAAAAAGTCTTTCAATATGTAACTTGATTTCGTATTATAGTCCATACAGAAAATGTGTTTCTATCAACATTTACGAACATAGATTAGACTATCTTAACACATAGATTTTAATATCATGATTGCCGGTAAGCTACAGCACCCTTAGTGGTATGTTTTAATAAATCAATAAATCAAATTTATTTTCATATGTGTGAAATGTCGTCCCACCAAAAATAAAAAATAAAAAGTGCCTTCCTAAAAAAAAAGAGTGCCTCCCTACCCAATTTTCTCTTGAGCTGGACCGGTATTTTTTGCAAAATATAAAATAAAAAGTCCCTCCCTACCCAGTTTTGAGAAAATAGCTGGCGAGAAACACAAAATAATGTTTTTTAGGCCTGATGCGATTTAGGGAGAAAAATTTTTTTTTTTGCGACCCGTCAAAAAATAAAAATGGATGTCACATGGAGATTGGCTATTCAAGGGCAACAAAACTTATACACTTCACAAAGGTATATAAAAGGAATGTTTTTGAACAAGAATCTCACAACTGATCAGACAGTTTTTGAGAAAACGACCGCCAAAGTCCAAAATTGGCCATTATCGCTCTGAAACGAAAACAGCGGAATAAAAAAAAAGAAGAAGAATTATGACAAAACCATGCCGAAATGCCTTAAAAATGTGAGCGGACGACGATGACGACAACGAAGAACAACGGACGCAACGCCATGCCAATAGGTTATCGGACCAAATATCAGGTAATCTTAAATTAATATTCACTGTTGCTTTTTCATGGCATCTAAGAAGGATGAAAACAGCTGCATTTTTTCAGCATGCATTTGTTCTTGCCGATTTTGTCTTTCCTTCCTATCTTCAATCAACTGTCTCACAAGATCAACCATCTCTTTTGCTACAGAAGTACCCCCTGCTCCGTGTCTGCGCTTCCGTGGCTGGCGACTTGTTGTTGGGGTGGTCTCTGCCACATCTGACTCATCGTTGTCTGATACATGTACGTCTTCAGTTCCCGTTGTCTTGGATTGTTGTAGCCCTTTCAAGGAACTGGCTGTGCAAACGGGGGTAACATTAGGTTTGTATCCATATACCCTAGAAAGTTCATCGTAGTATGGGCAGGTTTTATTCTCATGACCCGAGACTTTATTGTAGTCCACTGTATCGCGAAATTTCTTCGTGATGTTCTTCCACTTCTGCTCAGCCTGCTTTCCAGTGACGATGAAGTCCCCATTACTTAGCACCTTTGCAATTTCCTCCCAAACATCCTTATTTTTATGCTTAACGCTGGTTAGTTTCTCCTCGAATTGGCCATGTAAGTCGATAAGTTTCAGCACCTGTTCCCTGCTGTACTCCACTGTGGTGCGCTTGAGAGTTGCAGTAGGTTCAAGAGAAGTACCAGGTTCTGAAGGGCAAGTTACAGGCTGAGGAGCAGGAGATGTATAAGTTGCAGTTGAGGTACTGGCCACATTTTCATCCCTTATTTCCCCTGAATTCTTGGTGGTTTTGGCTGTTTTCTGAACTGAAAGAGGATTTTAACTTTCATCATGACACGTTCCGGAGTTGACATTCGCTGAGCACTCAGTACAAAGTAATTGGTGTGATTTATGATTTACTGATCAGTTGAAAAGTATTTGTGATTAGTTCAAAATCACTTCTTCCTCTGTTGGTTGTCATTAGGCTGTATCTCATTGGGTGGAATGTTAGGTCACCAACATGTATTTGTAGCTGCTACATGAAATCACTCAATAGCAGACTAAAACACATGCAGGTTAAATCATCATTGCTGCTTATAGTCTACTTGTTGCACTGATCACAGTAATTCTAGTGATGTGTTCAATGTCTTCTGCAAAATATCTGCATTGCTCTCTTGTCGATGAATGATTTCGATATGAATAATCATTAAAATCACATTTGCTCCGCGCGTTGTCATTAGGCTGTATCTCATTGGGTGGAATGTTAGGTCACCAACATGTACTTGTAGCTGCTACATGAAATCACTCAATAGCAGACTAAAAACACATGCAGTTTAAATCATCATTGCTGCTTATAGTCTACTTGTTGCACTGATCACAGTAATTCTAGTGATGTGTTCAATGTCTTCTGCAAAATATCTGCATTGCTCTCTTGTCGATGAATGATTTCGATATGAATAATCATTAAAATCACATTTGCTCCGCGCGTTGTCATTAGGCTGTATCTCATTGGGTGGAATGTTAGGTCACCAACATGTACTTGTAGCTGCTACATGAAATCACTCAATAGCAGACTAAAAACACATGCAGGTTAAATCATCATTGCTGCCTATAGTCTACTTGTTGCACTGATCACAGTAATTCTAGTGATGTGTTCAATGTCTTCTGCAAAAAATCTGCATTGCTCTCTTGACGATGAATGATTTCGATACAACTAATCATTAAGTACAGTAACCTAAAAAACATTCAAAATAACTTGCTCCTCTGTTAGTTGTCATTAGGCTGTATACATATTACTGGGTGGAATATTAGGTTAGCACAGTAAGACCAGCAGTTATACATGACTATGCAACACCTTACACTACCTTGGAATCTAGCATGAAGTGGTGTTTTTGGAATGGAACATGTAAAAAATAACCAGTTCAGTTATCATAGAACGTCATATCTCATGATTCATCTATACGCTCTCCGGTAGCTGTCGACCATGTGGGTGTATCCCCCTACGGCCCATGTTGGCATGATCCCTCTGCCAAAACACTAAATGCATATTATATATATAAAATATTTTCACTGCACAATTTTACATTGCAATATTCATGTTACATGTAAATGTTTCTTCAGTGATCATTACAACCAAGATGAAGCTTTTCCATGCTAAGTGCAATAAATCATGTTTAATACATTAAATATTTTATTTTGTGCAATTATATCACACTGGAATAGCAAATTTCATTTTATGCTAACTCATTAAATGTCATCAAAATGATACATGCAACAAAAAAGATTTCCGATATTTGACTTCAATAATGAACCTTTCCAAAGAAGGATCGCATACGTCAAAGTATATACCGGTAATCTACAAAAATGGCTTCAGCTATGCTGCCTGTACAGTGTTCAAAAGAAAGTGTATACAGCAGCAGACATGGTAGGGACGTGACTCGCACAAATCCATAGTATCCCCCTAACCTCATATTCGAAATTAATGACATTTGGAAAAGGTACCTTTGTGGAAACCAGCAGCTTCATAGTCAAAATCTTTTTGTTTTAGAATTTCAGGATTTTCCAGGGATGCAATTTCACGACACTGCTCTAGACTTCGAACAGTGAGAGTTGATTGATGATCTGCAATCACATGGATGGCCGGTTGATTGATTGTTATTTACCATCACCTTTCCTCACAACTGCACTATATAATCATCAACACATGTATACAACTTATGTGACAAAATAGACATCATAGTTTCTAACACCCAACAAGTGATTTCTCCACCAGTTGGTATACACTGGTAAATGTGGGTTTTGAGTCACATCATGAGGCGAGTGCTCTGGTGAATACACCCCTCCCAACCCAAGCTATCAATTATCGAAAAAGAAATCAGGTACTAGGATTTATCACTGATATATTTTTAATTTGCAAGTGAACCATACATATACACATACCTCCGTATAGTGATGTTCTGCTTCTCTTGAAATCCTGAAAAGAAAAAAGTAATGATAAAGCGTTTGTACAATGACCCTATCAATATTGCATGCATGCTGGATATGCATGTACATATTTTATATTGAAAAATATAGCATTAAGGGTGCTGTAGCTTACCGGCAATCTTGAGAAACGTAGAGTATTGATTTTCCAACATATAAATTGTAACCGAGGTCACAGGTTAAAATCAAGGTCACGAGAATATTCAGCATATATCATTTCCTATATGTCCACAATTGATTCCTAGTCTATAATCTCAATATTAAGTGAGATATTAGGGTTAATGTGTCCCATTATAAAGCATAGGAGATTTGAACATGGGAAAGTATCATTTGGGCCATGTTTGGGCCCAAAATGGCCAACTTCGAGCGATTCAAGGGCAACGAAATTCATACAAATCACAGCGGTACATATGAGGAGTGTTATGCATCAAATGGAGAAAAAGTTTCTGAACAGATTTTGAAAAAAGGACCGTCGAAGTCCAAAATTGGCCATTTTTAGACGAGAACGGCCGTCATTTTGAAATAAATGCAAAAATCAAAAAACTACTAAATACCTCCCTCTCGAAATATTTTTAGGCATTTTTGTGCAAAATTTCAGAGAAAATCCGATCGTAAACTTCAAAGATAAAATTGTTGACGGACGGACGACGGACGCAACGCCATGGCAATAGGTTATCGGACCATAAGTCCGGTAACCTAAAAATTGCAGCCCGCTGGCTATCTTCCAAGTAAGAGAGCATATACGAGTTATCCAGGTTTGTTGTTGAGATATATATTAACCGGTAATTAAATCATTCATCATCAGTTAAATAATATACTTCTATATATAATAAATCATAAAAAAAATCATTTAATCTTGTCACTTCCAGTTTGATTACACACCTGCTGGGTGTCATCTTCAGTCTCACTCTCTTCAAGCTGTACTGAAACATATGAAATGAATGTTTCTTTCCTAAATTCTCAATATAGCCATGCAACACACACAAATTCAGCTGATGGACAAATACATGTACTAGTATACAATGTGTATGGACTTCACAAGGTAAAATTAAAATAATGAAAACCTTTGTTGACATTATCCTCAGGAGTGCTGACAGACACAATTTCTTTCACCATGTTGACATTACTGATGACGTTGGTTAATATCTGTGCATCTAAAAAAAAACATACATGTAACACGTCATATTAAGCTTTAAATAACTGTAACACAATAACATGTCAATTTTATGAAATAATGTCATTTCAATTTTTTGATGGATCATAGTAACAAATTAAACTTACCACCAGCTAACAGTTTTTGTGCGTCTTTTGAAGGCAAACGAACGACGATGCGCCCCTGATTATGTGTAATGGACACCTGCTGTAAATAACTGAAATGAAAAAAAAAATCTTAAAATTTGAAAAAATGAACAATCGTACCGCTTCAGCGAGCATTGCCATGTGCTAGATCTCTACGCAGTAGGGGACTATCACTGATCATATATCAGGGTTACCTGTTTGATTTTATGGGCAAATTCAATCCCAGTTAATTTACCATATATCTAGTTAGGACCGTCATGACAAGTGGTTATGCCAGAATTTTTTTTATTAATTCTATTACACACCAGATATTCTTTAAATTATCTGTTATTCTGTATTTATCATTCTAAGCAACTGTAAAATATCATTATCATTGATTATCATACTAGAGAAACAGGATTGCCCAATAAACTGATCATTTTTTTATAATGGCACTAATGCGCTTCCGTAATTATTGCTGGCTGTAATAGCATTACGTAAATACACTGTATGCCTACTGTTTAAAATCGGATTTATTCGATAATATCGCTCACAAATTTGTCATTAGTCACGAAATTGCTGAACCAAATCACTCGCCGGGTGTTATATACATGTACACATGATCAATGACGTTTTTGCAAGCAAAATGCATTACAGTTCCCTACTTGTTTTTTTCTTCTTCTGCCATTTCCACGACAAAAACATCGTCTTCGGCGGATGGCGTTGCCGTTGCCATGTCGAGAAAATGTCGTCTTCGCAATGCATTGTGGGATACATAACCTGACAAAACCACAGTCAGCGACGGTTTCGAGTTTTCATTGAAACTGGTTTCGGTTTCGTGCAAATCGAACAGTTAGTTTCGGAAACTGGTTTTGGTTTTGTGATAAACGAACACGGCCTTAGTCGACAACCTGACCAGATTGTTGGCGACCCAAATGGAGGTGTTTCAGCAGCACCTGGCAGTAACCGGAAAGCAGCAACAGGCAGAAGCAGTACAACAACCAGCACCAAGGGCAGGAGTAGCCAGATTAATGACATACGACGGAACTGATCCGTGGCCGGAGTATGAGGCTCACCTCCTCGAATACGCTCGGTACTACCGTTGGACAGCAGAGGAAAAGGCGCTGAACTTATGTGTCAGTTTGAGGGGTAACGCCCGCAGCATACTACTGGATCTGTCCGCGGAGCAGAGACGCAGCTTTGATACGGTTGTGGCGGCATTAAAACAGCAGTTTTGTCCGGGGGAGAAAACATTTGTTTTCCAGGCGGAATTGCAGACACGGAAATTGCAACCGGAGGAGGAGCTGTCCGAGCTGGCCAGAGACATACGGAGCAAGACGCGGCTAGCTTACCCAAAAGCGGATCCGGCAACAACAGAAGTGCTCATGAAGATGCATTTCTGCAACAGTCTGACTAACCGAGATATGCGGTTGTCGGTATTGAAAAGCCACCTGGAAACGCTGTCACAGGCCCTGGCTTTCGCTACCGAGTATGAGAGTATTATGAAGACGGACAACAGCAGACCAGCGGAGCGACACCGGACGAGGCAGCTGAACACGGAGCCGGAGTGGAGCCAGCAGGTGAACGAATTGCGGAAGCAAGCCGAGCAGACTCAGCAGCAGTTGGCGGATCTGATGACTCAGGTCAAGGAAGCGGTTAGCCGGCAGCAGCAGCAGCGCAGTTCCCGAGCGGATTTAGAATGCTTCAACTGTGGCCGGAAAGGGCATTTTGCCCGAGACTGTAGGCAGCCGAAGCAGCAGCAGCCGGAAAACTAGAGCGGGTCGCGGAAAAGGGGAAATCCGGGACCCGGAAGAGAGGACACCCCCATAACCGGCAGGTGGTTCACGGACCCGGTCCCAGGGGCGAGGTGGGCATGTGTGTGACAGCCAGAGTATGCGGAGAGCCAGTAACGCTGATAATTGACACCGGCAGCACTGTCACAATGCTCAACCTACAAACCTGGGAACGGATCCGGAAGCCCGGAATGAAGCTGAAGCGGTCGCCGATTCGTCTTTCAATGGTTGACGGAAGTAACATACGGACACATGGCCGGAAAGAACTCCCACTCAACATCGCCGGAGTAGCTGAGACCGTGACGTTCGAGATTGCAGATTGTGAAGACGAAGGAATACTGGGAATGGATTTCATCCGTTCCCGGATATCCGGCATAAATTTCGACCGAATGACCATGCAGATGGGCAGCCAGGAGGTGTTCCTCACCATGTTCGAGCAGACTAGGGAGCCGTTTCCGATCAACGCTGTAGCAGATTACCAAATTCCGCCGGAAACGGAACAGCTGATAATAGGACAAGCAGAGAGTGTCTGTGAAGCAGAAGGAGTACTAGAAATGCCGCAGGAGCCTACTGAGAAAAGACCTTGGCTGATCGGGAGAACTTTATCCCGGATGAAGCAAGGAACAGTCCCGGTTCGAGTGATCAATGTGATGGCGGAGCCGGTAATCATCAAGAAAGGAGCGCAGTTGGCGACGATGACCACCTTAGCAGCCGGTTGCAGTGTTGTGCCGTTGGCGGAGCGGAGCAGGAAGGTGCAGATTTCCACGGAGTCGGAGGCCGGGCGGAATTGGAGCGGGTACGAGAAGCTGCGGCAGTTAGCAGAGCAGACCCAGGATGCAGTGCCGAGTCATTTCCGCGAGAGAGTAACCGACCTCCTATTTCGGAATAAGCCGACCTTCAGTAATGATGCCGGAGAACTGGGGCAGACCAACGAGGTACAACATCAAATAAACACGGGCAGTTACCGGCCGATTAAGCAGCCAACCAGACGAATTCCGCCAGACAAGAGAGAGCTGGTGAGCAGTCTGATTCAGGAGATGAAAGACAAGAACGTCATTGAAGAAAGTAGCAGTCCGTGGGCTTCCCCGATTGTCCTCGTGAAGAAAAAGGATGGGACCACCCGGTTCTGTGTCGATTACCGGCGGTTAAATGCAGTCACGGAGAAAGATGCTTATCCGTTGCCGAGAATAGACGACACCATAGCAGCCTGTGCAGACCAAAGAAGAACGGAGATACTGTGTCACCCGGAAGGAGCTCCTGGCGGTTGTGTTTGCGGTACAGAAGAATAAGCAGTACTTGCTGGGACGACACTTTCTTCTTCGCACAGATCATGGCAGTCTTACCTGGCTTATGAATTTCAAGGAGCCCCAGGGGCAGGTAGCCCGGTGGATTGAGCTCCTGAGTGAGTTTCATTTCGACATCGAACATCGTCCGTGGCGAATTCATAATAACGCAGATGCCTTGTCCAGATCCCCATGCAGCCAATGCGGAAAAATCGACTGGAAACAAGCCAAGATAGACGCCTGGAACTACGGAGAAAGGATCCGGCAGACACGAAGTGAAGAAACTCCTCAGCCCAAGCCAAGGAAGGGGGGACGCCGGAAGCAGTCACGGAGATCGGGCGGAGAAGCAGAACTAACGGAGGAAGCAGTCCCAAGGAAGCCGGTTGCGGTTGCAGTGACGGAGAAAGCAGCGTCCCGGAAGCCGGTTGCGGTTGCGGTGATGGAGAAAGCAGCGTCCCGGAAGCCGGTTGCGGTTGCGGTGACGGAGGAAGCAGCGTCCCGGAAGCCGGTTGCGGTTGCGGTGACGGAGGAAGCAGCGTCCCGGAAGCCGGTTGCGGTTGCGGTGACGGAGAAAGCAGCGTCCCGGAAGCCGGTTGCGGTTGCGGTGACGGAGAAAGCAGCGTCCCGGAAGCCGGTTGCGGTTGCGGTGACGGAGAAAGCAGCGTCCCGGAAGCCGGTTGCGGTTGCGGTGACGGAGAAAGCAGCGTCCCGGAAGCCGGTTGCGGTTGCGGTGACGGAGAAGGCAGTTCCAGGAAAAGCGGATGCGGTTGCAGAGCAGATTAGGCTGGCGGAAAATGCGGACCAGGATACTGTGCTGGGGCAGAAATATCGACCAGATGATTTGCGGAGAATGCAGCAAGCAGAACCTTGGTACCCACTGGTAACGTCGCTGATCGACGGGAGCGGTACAGCTGGCAGTGCAGACTTTTCCAGCATGAGCAGTGAGGAGAAAGTGCTGTACGGGATGCGGAAGACCTTGCTGAAAGTCGACAGAGTAGTCTACCGGAAATGGAAAACGGCAGAAGGAACCAGCCGAATGCAGTTAATAACCCCGAAGGAGCTGAGACAGGAGATTTTCCGTCTGGCCCATCAGAGCCGGACGGGAGGACACCTCGGAAGCAGAAGGATGGCGGCTAGCATTCGGAGGCGGTATTTCTGGCCGGCTATGATGCGGGACATAAAGCAGTGGGTGCTGAGCTGTGACGAATGTGTGTCAAGAAGTATGCAGAACTTGAAACGATCTCCGATGCAGAAATACCGGGTTGGAGCGCCCATGGAGAGGGTGGCAATGGACGTGATGGGTCCGTTACCTAAATCCACCCGGGGGAACCGGTACATCTTAGTAATCGGTGATTACTTCACCAAGTGGGTAGAGGCTTACCTGATGCCGAATCAGGAAGCGGTGACGGTTGCGGACATATTCGTCAACCAGTTTGCAGCGCGGTACGGCATCCCGATGGAGATCCACACCGACCAAGGCAGAAATTTCGAGTCCGACTTGCTGAGAAATGTTTGCAGAATCCTGGGGATTCACAAGACACGGACAACCGCTTTCCGACCTCAGTCGGACGGTTTCATTGAGCGATTCAACCGGACGCTGCAGCAGATCCTGAGCCTGTACGTAAGCGAGTGGCAGACCAACTGGGATCAGCTAGTTCCGTTGGCGATGGCAGCTTACCGGAGTACCCCGCAGGAGACAACCGGGCAGAGTCCCAATTTGCTGATGCTGGGCAGAGAAGTCAACACTCCGGTAGAGTTACTGATTGGCAGGCCGCCGGGCGAATCGACAGCAGAAGTAACAGAGTATGGCAGTCAGCTCCGGGAGCGACTAGAAGCAGTATACAAGGCGGTTCGAGCGAAATCTGGCAGAGAGATGGAACGGCAGGAGAGCCAGGAGACCTAGTGTGGATGGCGGTCAAAACACGGAAGAAGGGCAAAGCACCCAAATTGCAGAGGAAGTGGAGCGGTCCAAAGCTAGTGCTGAGCAGATTTACCGACGTGACCTACGAGATTGCAGAGAGTGAAACTCGGCAGAAGGTGGTTCACTTCGATTTGCTGAAACCGTATAATGGTGTCAAGCATCCGAGATGGATGAGGCAGAGAATGGCGGATTCCTGGAGGCAGACGGAGCCGCCGAAGCAGAGTAGTGTTCCGGAGACGGAACAGACGGTCTCTGAGTCGGATACGGACTCGGAGTAAAGCCGCAGAGGACGAAGAAATATGAGAAGACGGAGTGAGCTGTAGAGCAGGAGAAGGAGATAGCTGAGACCCTGGTAAAACGTTGAGTTCCGGCAGAAGAGCGACCGCAAGAAGTCGGAACAGTGAGCAAGTGCTGGTTCCGGAAACAGGGCGGAGAAAGGAAGCAGAGCGGAAAAGCGGTGCAGAGACCGGATAGAGACATCCTAGAGGTTCTGACTGGGTTGAGAGCATAGTCAACCAGTCCAGAGTAGCGGCCAAGGGTCCAGAAGAACCTGGGTTAGCGGTCTAGTATCTCCAGAGAAGCAGCTACACGTTTTCCGTATTCAGAGAATTAAGACGGAAAAGTTTTCCGGCTGTAGACATCCAACCGGAGTTTCCACTTAGCAGAGACAGCAAACCGGCTGCAGATCGACAGAAGCGGTGAAACATCATTCCAGATAGGAAGGGCCCTCCTTCTGGACAAGAATGTATGCAGTTTCCAGTGTCGACAAGCAGTAATACCAGTGAGCAGATATGCAGTTGACGAAGCAGTACAGATGGCGGAAACGCCCAACTTGCAGTCTAGATGTTCGTCTGGCAGGCAGATTCAACTGGCTGAGACTCTATTCAACCCTCCTGATGGCAGAGATACTTCAAAATTGCAGATACTTCGCTCGGAGAAGCAGTTGAAAGGGAGCCGGAAAAGCCCGGAGAAGCCGGTTGAGCCGGAGACGGACACCTCTCGGTTAACGGTTGAGTTTTTGCATAATTGTGACGTCACTCCTGAGGCAGCCAATCAGCGTGGAGCTTTTCAAGTCACGTGAGCAGAAAGAGTATAAAAGGGCCTTGAAATCGGGCTCTGAGAGCAGTTGAAGAGCAGACCTCGAGCTGTGCACATCGCTGTTAAAGTTTGGCGGAATCGAATCAAGTCCAGCATTTTCCGGCAGCGGCAGATTTTGCAGTGAAAAACGACTAAGTGTTTCCCGGAAGACCACCAGTCCGGAGAAGCGGTGCAGCAGAAGCGGTGCAGTAGAAGCGGTGCAGTAGATCGACAACTTTTGTTTCCCGGCTTTTCCGGATGGCGCTCCAGCAAAGGCGAGGCGGCGGCCCCAATGAGACGGAGATGGACAACCGAACGAAAGAGCTGTGGCGGTACTGCAAGAAGTGTGACTGGACGTTTGCGGACGCAAGAGACAAGAGAGGACACGTCTGCCCGGGCCAGAAGTACTATTGCTGTCTGTGTTCCTTCTACGGAAATCGGGCCTGTGATTTACGGAGACATCTCCGGGAGGCGCATGGATGGACGTACCCTGCAGAATACCGTCCTCCTCAGGACGAATGGACACTGAACCGGGTCGGAACGTTCGACTCAGCCCGGAGAGGGATTGCTACGAAGTCCCGACAGAACCGCTTCCGCCGATTCCTGAATCGTTCCCCGGTACAGCCTCCGGTTCCTGTTCCATCCCTTAATCAACTCCCGTACGGAACAGACTGGGATGCCGGAGCAGCCGCTCCCATCGAACTACCGGAACCGATTGACCCGCCAGGATGGGTTCCGGATCCACAGGGCTGTCTTCGGGCAGCGGAAGACACACCTCCAGAAGACTGGGAGCGAGAGATGTTTCCGGAACCGGAAGAGGAAGTTCAGCCGGCGGAAGACTGGGAGGCAGAGATCCGGGTGTGGGAGTATACACCACCTTCTCCCACCCCGGACACGGAATCGGAAACTTCCGAGTACCACACCGCGGATGAGGAGGAACCCTGAGGCGGATGGCAGAGTAGCAGTGGACGGAGACGGATGGCAGAGTAGCAGTGGACGGAGGCGGTTGGCAGTGTAGCGGTTGACAGAGGCGGTTGGCAGTTTGGCGGAGACGGAGAAGAAGAGCGGTGGCAGATAGCAGCAACAACACGGAAAAAAAAAAAAAATATTATTTATCCAAGAAGACCACCAGGAGGAGTTGCAGTTGCTGAGCAGCCAATCATCAAGCAGA
Organism: Terebella lapidaria; assembly: GCA_949152475.1. Classification (NCBI taxonomy): domain Eukaryota; kingdom Metazoa; phylum Annelida; class Polychaeta; order Terebellida; family Terebellidae; genus Terebella; species Terebella lapidaria. Next base: position 81,307,111 of record OX424555.1, read on the forward strand.
TAAGCCAGTCACGTGACTTCCAGAGACTATAAAAGGGGCAGATAGCTGTTACCGGATGCAGAAGGCAGTTTGCTGTAGCTGAGTCAACATCGACACTAAGCAGAGAATCAGAATGCCGAAAGTAAAGACAACACCCCGCAAGCCCCGCCCTCACCGGTGTGGAGACTGCAACCTAGAGTTCAAGAGCAAGCACACGTTGCTCCGGCATGTCACGGAGCAGCACACGAGTGAAGTCACCGTCTTCGCCTGTCCGCAGTGTGACCATTGGAGCAGACGGAAGGAGGGGACACAGAAGCATCTGCAGTCCCGACACGCAATGGACGCGAACCCGATTCGACTAAGGGTTGGCAGAGAGCAGTTTGAGGAGAAAAGCCTCCGGTCCAAGATGACCCCTCGGAAAAGCAAGAAGCCGGTAACACGGCTTGACCAGTTGTCGGATACGGAGTCGGAGTCGGGAGGTTCGGTTTCGTCCCGGACCCGGTACCGTTCCGGTACCCAGTCGGTGGCCACACTAGCAGCCGACATTTCGTCCACGGAGGCGGAGAGCAGTTCGGAAGAGGAAGCGGAGCTGAAAATCATGGCAAGTGAAGACGAGTTGCAAGAACCGGGAGACCCGAAGCCGGTTAAGCCGCCGGTGACCCGGAGTTCTTCCCGGAACACCTCCCGGAAAAACAGCCCAGACCCATCTCGAGGTACCGGAGCAGATCGAGATCGCGGAAAGAAGCGGAGTCGCAGCCGTTCGCCGGATAAATCCGGTCGCCATCAACGCCGGGAATATAGGAAAGAGAGCCCAGAGCGAGCCAAGGACCGAGGCGGAGAACGTGGCCGAGAGGAGAAACGACACACCCCACCCAAGTCTTCAGGAGGCAGCGTCAAGGGAAAAGGCAAGGGGGTGTATGACTACAAGTTCCGGCTGTTGGAGGAAGGTTCCAGCGGAGCAACGGCAGAAGTTGGAGTAGCGGACATTGCGGAAATGCAGAGCAGGGACGATGAGGAAGACCTTTTCCGGAGCCCACCTCCGAGAACGACTAGCAGTGGCAGAGCAGTGAGCAGCGTGATTGTCCGGCCCGGAGGCGGAGCAGAAAGCAGATCCAGCGGCCGAGCCGATAGCAGAGCAGATAGCCGAGCCGATAGCAGAACAGATAGCAGAGCAGATAGCCGAGCGGACAGCAGACCCGTTGGCAGATCCGGAGGCAGATTGGAGACCAAAGCGGAAGGCGGAACCCGGAGCAGAGCTGGCAGTGAGACGGAGACCCGAGGATCCACGGAGAGAACTTTGCCGGCAACCATTCAAGCAGTGGCCGGAAGCGGAGCCAGTTCGGCGGCTGGGGGTGACGGAATGGAGTCTTCCGCATCTGACCGAAGCCATGCGGATGTGCAGAGAGCCCGGAGGAGTGTCCTGGTGGATCAAGCCGGAGCTACACCCGGAGTCCTGTCTCCGGTGGAGACCCGGCCTCGTCAGTCTTCCGGTGGGCGGTCCGGAGGGAGCCGGGCCCGAGCGCCAGCCCAGAGTCCACCCTGCACATTCTGCCCGTTTGGCGGTCCTTCGACTCAACCGTGTCCGTCCCACTGTTTCCCGGTGAATATTGGAGGACGGAGCGCTTCCGTCTTTGCACCTGCAGTCCCGGAGCATGCCAGATACTATGCAGTACGTTGGGGACCAGAGCAGTGGGGGCCAGCCGAGATGAGAGACTCCGGCGTCTACGTGGAGATCATGGAGCAGAGAGAGTCACCGTTTGGTCTCGTCCCGACCCGTCAGATCGTCCGGATTCCAGATTGGTCCATCCGGGACGAACGCCTCAGGAATGGGTTCTACGTCCCGCCCCAGTGGAGCCTCCATGATCCCGATCTTCTTCCGGTTGATGCCAGAGGAACAAGCTTCGGACGACCGCTGGTACCAAATACCATTCCACCTCGTCCGCCGTCGGGGAGTAGTTCGCGCCGTGATACTGGTAGGCAGTAGTCGTCGCAAGTCGCCGCAAGTCGTCGCAAGTCAAGTCAGCGCAAGGAGAAGAAAGAAGAACCGTTTCCCGGATTCTAGTATAATTAAGAGTTAAAAAGTGGGAAACGGAACAAGCAAGATATCCGGGTACAGTGACGGTAAACTAGTTAAGAGATACCAGTACCCGGATCACGGAAACAAGTTGTGTTTTATTTTACGGACAGTTTAACGGTTGACAATTTGTATATATGTGATATTGTTCTGTTCGGGACGAACAGAGTCTAAGGAAGGGGGAGTGTAACGGTTTTGGGGCGTACCCAAAAGTTTCCCCTAGGTAATTCTGTTAGTGTTTTGTGATATTATGGTTAAATAACCGTTTATTAAAATGTATATGTGTTTAAAGGTCCATACGGTTCCGTATTGTTAATGTTTAAAAGGTTTTCCGTCTCGGAACTTGGTATATTTGTGATGTTGGTAAACCCGGAGACGGAACCGGAGACGGAACCGGAGACGGAGCCGGAACAATGGAGTACAAAAACGTAATGACGTTATTTCCGGAAGGTCATGTGATCAGCCTCGTTTTCGGTTTAAAAGGTGACGTGTCAGCCACTGATTGGTTCTAGAGTGTTTTTAGAAATCCGGAAAATATCAGTGTTTTGGCGGACTATGACGTCACAATAGGTTGGTCACGTGACGTGGGTCTCAGGTCTATAAAAGCCCCCGCTTCACAGCGGACGGCGGAGTTGGTGTCCTGACGTCGACCTGTGCAGACCCCTTCTCCCATAGCAGAGTACTCCCTTGTTCCGGATAGAGTCATCCAGATGATAGCAGTTAAGTCTTCCGACTGTGCACTTGGAAAATAAACATGAATACTTCAACCGAGTTGTTTTTCCGTGTTCGTTAGGGAACTGGAATTTATAATAAAGTTAGTTCACCGGAAAAGAAAGTAATACGGAGTAAAGGGAGATCAGACCACAGTCGGTTAAGACCAAGTTGTAACGACGTCTTAGGGTGATCTAAGAACCCAGATCACCGAGGAAGGAGACGGAGACGGAGACGGAGACGGAGGTGGAATTCAACGGAGCAACTACGGAGGCGGTATCGGACGGAGCAGTTGCAGAGACGGGAACGATGAAGCAGTTGCAGAGGCGGTACCGGACGACGGAGTTGCAGAGGCAGTACCTGACGGAGCGGTTGCGGTAACCGGAAGTGGGAACACTTCCGAGATACTCCATTTCAGGTGCAGTCGCAGGTTGCGGTGAGGCGGAGCCAACCGGAGCAGATTGCAGTGCGGCGGAACCTGGCAGAGCGGTTGCAGTATTCGGAGATTAGCAGTCGGACAACGGTTAAGAGGTCCATTCCAGACCACGCTACCAACCTTAGAGACTTCTAGCCGGAGTTCAACCGTACAGCAGTAGCAGTTTCCCGGAGTTTTACCGTTTCAGCTCCGGTTTTATAACAACTCACCCACCTCCCTGGAAAACCGGTTCATCAAGACGTCACAGAAGGGTGCAAACCCGTTACAATATGTATGCCGTCACTGGGTATGTAACTAATCATGATTGATATGGGTGCTGTGATTTTTGTTGAAGCTGATACTTGTTGAAGTGGGAATTATTCACTGAAGCCGGACATACTCCAATTTACCGAACATTCAGCGAATGGAAACATGTCCAGACAATTTTAGGAAAATATTTATAGGTCCGGTGCCATGGAGTTGTGTCCGCCGTCGTTTATTTACATTTTTATCTTCGAAATATACGATTGAATCATTCTGGAATTTTGCACAAAAATGCCTAAAATATTTCAAGAGGGGTGTTTTTTTTTATTATTTTCCAAAATGGAGGCCATTTTGCGACGAAAAAGGCCAATTGGACTTTGACGGTTATTGTCTGAAAATCTGTTCTGTAACTTTCTTTCCTATTGATGCAAAAGACGCCACATGTACCTCTGTGATGTGTATAAGTCTCGTTGCTCTTGAATTGCTCGATTTTGTCCATTTTGGCCCAAATGTGACTTTCCCATATTACATTCTCCTACAGGGCTCGAAAGCGGAAGTATGATCGGTGATAAATTCCAGTGAAATATTCGTGAATAACAGGTCGTCTACTGGCAATTTTGCTGGAGCAAAGCTTTATTCGAAGTGCTGGTTTTACTGTGCCTCTCCGAAGCTTGAATATAATGTGGAATCGGAAACTTTTTATCTTTTACAATAGTTTTTGCATATCTTCATGGTGTATGGATACTACAATACACTAAAAACAGTGTTTATATACTCAAAATCACCATATTAAATGCACCCCCATGTTAAAAGATAGGGAGGCGTCAGGTGCTTGTCCCCAGTCCGATAAAAATTCATTGGAAATCGTCATCGATCAGTACTTCTGCTTTCCAGCCCTATACAGTATTGATCGTGGAGCCCAGTGCTGAGATTGGCTGAGCGATATCTATGATCATTGATCGAGTGCTGATTGCCGGTGGAGGAGCCTAATCAACGATCCTCGTTGGCCTAATGCCCGTTACTAACAGCGCGGTCAGGCCCGTTTAGACTGGATTAGCTGACCGTATTCCACATTGGGCAAGTGACCGCTTCAGGAAGCTAACTGCCGTATCATTAAGCATTGAAAATCTATCAGACTGAGCCAGACTGCCCTTAATGCACAAGTGCCCGTGTTAAACAAGTGACCGCGTGGTCAAGTTACACTGTACTTAATAATTGGACACATTATTCATAATCTCCCTTAATATTGAGATTAAAAATTAGGAATCAATTTTGGGCGATTAGGAATTGACATATGCTGAAAATTCTCGTAACCTGGATTTTGAGCTTTGACCGAATAGTCAAGGTCACAGGACAAAATGGCTAATATCTTGCTTCTTATCGACTCTATAGCCTCGAAATCAATTTGTGGACATATAGGAAATTGTATAAATGTATGTTGAATATTCTGATGACCTTGAATTTGACCTTTGATTTCATTCTCAAGGTAACAGGACAAGATTGCTAATATCTCGCTTCTTGAATTCATAACTTAGCAATCAATTGTGGTAAAATAGGAAATGATATATATGCTGAATATTCTCGTGACCTTGAATTTGACCAATGACTGAATCTCAAGATCATGTCTGACCGGAATCATGTGAGTTGGCCTATATAAACAAAATGCTTTTGTAGATTTAGCCAATTTTTGTATTATGAGCATATAGGAAGTCATATATGGCATAATTAATGGTGTCTTTTGAATATTTTAATATTTTGGGGGGTTCATGAGTTTCCTTGTCGTTTTTGTTTTCTCTCGCTTCGTGTGCCTGATGTTACTTTCTGTCCCCGGACTGTGAGATTGGATGACGGACCCTGTTTTGTTTGCTCACTTCGTATGCCTGATATGACTTTCTGTCCACGGATTATGAGATTGGATAACGGACTCTGTTTTGCTCGCTCGGAATTTTGGGGAATTCATGACGGGTGCCACTAGTGGGGCAGGAAATGCTCACCCTTTCCGGAACACCTGATTTCACCTCCTAATGGCCATTTACGGGGGTTCATGAGTTTCCCTGTCATTTTAGTTTTCTCTCACTTCGTATGCCTGATATGACTTTCTGTCCCCGGACTATGAGATTGGATAACGGACCCTGTTTTGTTTGCTCGGAATACTTAATACTGGGTATTGATTCCACGTCTATTGAATTTGACTTCTGATGGCATTGAGTGATAAATCTCACGTCTGACATGTTATGTGTAAATTGACCTGCCGAAATAGCTCAGGTTCGAATTATAAGCATTATGGGAAGTTTTATATTGCACAGCATTTGGAACTTGAACTTGACCTTCAGATTCCATTGAAGGCTAAATCTCAAGTTCACACCTGGCATTGAATGTGTATCAGCTGCTACAAAGAAAACAGCTGATCTTATGTATTGTATTATGAGAATATAGAAATTAATATAATGTTGACTCTTTCGGTGAGTCTGAACTTGACCAAGATGACCTTGTCCGGAGAATTTCAAGGTCATACCTGCAATGAATAAAAATAAAATTGTTCGGTTATGTGTTCAATCGAGGCTTATTTCATTGCAGATGGGACAAGTAGGCAACTAAAATTAATTTAAAGTAGCATCCAGGGTGAACATCCGGGCGATGTGTTCGTGTGGATGATTTAATTATATTAAAGCCTCTAGCCACAAGTGTGATCTCGCCCTTGGTATTGCTTACGTATTGCTTGACCCTGTCTCGGTCACGTGACGGAGATTATTGTGGCTTCATCCCATTTCCTCAGACCTCTCGCACATCAGATATAGTGTTCAGATGGTGAAGCATATGTAAGTATCAATCTATTACGACCGATACAGTAAGATTTTGATGATGCCAATGACAAACGTGAAATACAACATTTTGCAATAGAAACAAAGCCCGACCAAATAGTTTATACAAAGACACATTGGCGGCATCATGGGCAGACAGTGTGTTATATGTACTTGTTTCTACTGTACACCTGAAGGAATTAGTATACAACTGTCCAACAACCTATGAAAACGAGAGGCCATAGGCCACACACTTGCCGGAATAAGTACGCAATTATGACGTCATTTGTCGTCAATTCTATACTGCTAACTTACTGTGAATGGAGTTCACAGTATGGATATGCATGATAAAATCGTGTTTATATATGTTATATCATAATATCTTCAAATGATGAGTTTCCTTTAAACTTTTACCAATTTGTTGCCACAAAAACGTCAATTATGTCAAAACGGATATATCGATTGTGCTAAAAATTAATAGAGACCATCACAGGACGACTCCACATCGTTTGCATATGCTAAATATGCAGTAAATGTTATAACTTTGCACATCTGACAATCAAAAGGCCAAAATGTCAGTCTGAAATCACGTTCGACGCCATTATGACGTCAATTGACGTCCGATTCCAAAAATGACAACATATTTGGAAAGTACTCTCGAAGACATTTCAAACGAGCTACTACTCGATATTTTTGAAAAAGGTCAAGGTCAAGGTCATTTTTGAGGTCAACTTCGACCTCAGGCGCTTGCAAAGGCTATCGGTCATTCGCCTTAGGTGTAAATGCAAAAGTTGTTAGGCTAAGTGAGTGCAATACTTTGGATTTACTTTTTGTGTCTCTATCTTACCTACTTCCCCAGATATAGTGACCTACATGGTTTTCACTTGTGGGTCAATATTGACCTTGACTTTCGACCTTTGGCCTTGAATTCCTTGGAACAATGGAACTCACCCTTGGCTATGAACTGGTGTATCACTAGATTTTTATGCACATTATTGACGTTTTTATCAGCATAGACATCTTGAAATATGCAATTTCGGTCATCATGGGACCGATTTCGTTGCCATAGAAACGTCAATTACGTCATACCGAATTGACCGATCGGGCTAAAAAAAATTGACATTGAGCATGAGGGACCAGTCCTACGTCGATTCCAAGCATCAGATCGAAAATCGGAGGAGGTGACCTCCAAGGTCAAATATTCGACCTCAGGCCAACTTCTCAAGGTCAAGGTCAAAGGCCAAGGTCAAGGTCACGATAGAACTCAAGATAGAACTTGAGTATATCTACAATATGCATTTAATTTGAAGTCTCTACGACGATTAGAACCGGAGTTATGGCCACTTATGTGTTTTCGACGTTTTGCGTGACCTTGACCTTTGACCTACCTTCACCAAACAAAACAAACAAACACACACACAAACACATCCACCAACCGATCAACATACTTGCCGAAATCGTAGATTCCGGCAAGTAATAATCTAGAATACCGAAACAAACCTCATGGAACAGATGATAAGTACGTAATCGCAAGCCAGAAGGCTACTGATCCTCGGAGTATCCTCTGGGACAGCAGTGACACCGACTCAGTATAGTATGAATGTAAATATCAATCTATTACCACCAATACAGTCAGATTTTGATGATGCCACAGATGAGGTGACTTTACTCTTTCCTGAACATTTTGAACTGCAAAATTATCTGGAAGAATATCTTGTGAGATACCATATAATACAGCTCCATTATTAAGCGAGAATCATCTCATATTTCTGATGCTCTGGCGAGAAGGTCTTTTGTCGTAATTAAATCTGCCGAAAGGAGATACACGAGGTAAAACAAAGGCAGTTTGAGCGCGGAAAGATAATATTTAACATGGGCTCAGGTATCAAGTATCGAGATATCAAGTATCGAGATTTTGGCTTTACCCTGCTTCACACCGTCGGCATGTCTGTCCATTAATGAGCGCAAGTACTTCCCCACTGAGACAAAGCCAAACTCTTATGCAACGATCTTGGAGATATCCATATCAGACTGAACAGTGCAAATTTGTTCTGATATTATTGCCACGTGCACCAAATATCACAGCGCAAACTCGATCATCCATGGACAATCAGTACAATTATGCGATCGATATATAACTTCCACGATACGTGGTTAAAGGGATAAATTGGTTGACGGGGTATGATACTTATGCATCGTCCTACAATGTGGAATGCAACTCCTAACACAGTTCACTTTCGGACACTATAGCACAAAGCAGTTAATTCAGGCAATTAAATATTGGCAACTAACTTCATGCAATTAACTAGAAAAATATAGCTCTCAAATCTTTGCAAGCCCAAACACCTCATATTAAACATTAAATTCAACTGTATAATTATTATACATGTAGCTGAATTCGAGAAATCAGATGAATTCAACAAGACATCATTTGCGAATTTAGTCACTGTGCTACAAAAATATCCCTGTATATATATGTTACAATGCGAAACAAATTGAATTTCTACCTAGATCTGGGACAGTATCGTGTACCACGGAAAACCATCACTTATGTCACATCGCATCCAGCAGTGGGCATGGTCAATGTGTTATGCAATTTTGTTTTTGCAATTTCTAGTAATTGATGAGTTATGTGTTGTGTCCTCATGCCTGATCAAAATCAAATCAGCTGGTTGGATTCAATGTCAATACATTTCAGAATATAGGCAGATGTGTCCCACGGTTGCCAATCTGGTCTGGTTTTCTATTTCAAATATTTCATATTATATGTCATTAATGCAACTAAGAAACATACCTACTGTTTTGACGATCATGCTGCAGAAACCCAATGTATGTATGTTCGACAACATACATAGATCTCTATACCAGATAGCATGCATTTCCATGACTATCGGTCAAAAACTGATACCATACTCCGGGTAATCTATCATTATTATGATTATATGCTACTCTTTTATTCATGTCATTCGTATTGCCGGCCATGGAGTGTATTATTATATTAAATCAAATATTCCTTCTACTAAATGCATCTTACAAGTATCATAAGCTCACGACAGAAAATATATGAAAAGTAGTGGATTGTGATTGATGAATATTTTAACGAAGGACCATCCTTTATCATTTTCTTTGTTCACAAACCAAAACCCAGACGTGCGCATGGAGTTTGAGTACTATATGATTGAAGGACGGTATATGTGCTCTTGGGGACGGTGATAATTGACGATGAGACTTCTTGTGTCAATCACCGATGCCTCGATTAATTGAACGGTAGAGTACATGTGTATGGATTCAATATATCACTATTCAATTCACTATATCAATATATCACACCCAAATCAAAAAAGTCAGCAAAGTTCATCAAAAGTTAAATTAATTTCCTGCTAATTGTTGAACAATATACAAATATTGACTTTGGTGAGGTGAATAAGTGAAAAATATCTCTCGCCAGAGCTCCGTGATAAAAGCTCGGTTTTTGGCGATAAGTACATATTTTCACATTCAATATTCACTAAAACCAAAAGTTCATTTTTGTTTTGTTATATAATAAAGTTATTCGTGAAAAGTGAAGAAGTTCATGCAAATACTGAAGCAATATTGATGTATGAAGTTGACGTTAAGACAATTGCATAATGCATCCCAGACTACACTTCCATGTATGTATTACTGCATCAGTGACACATGCAAATTACAATTTGATGTCAATTTGATTTCAGGGATACTTAAACGAGGACTGATTTCTGAAACAGGGTTTTCAATTCCCCATATCACCATGTGTGAACAAAGATAAACACAAACATGAAAAACACATGAATTTGCATTTTGGCGAGAGGTATAATATATGTCTGACCAGTTTGTTTGATGAAAATGCACTTCTATGCACATACACGTGACCAGCTTAAAACCAATGACAACGTGATGATTGGACACAACCCAGTAATATTAAGGTACAATCAACCAGGTATAACTTTTTGAACTCGTCCACATTTTCCATGCACTGTTTTGTCTCATACATTTTGTTTGGTGTAGCTTTCAACCAAAGTGTAGAGTAAAAATAACTATCATTTACACTTTGTATGCCCTGAGGAAACCAATGTGGAATTGGACATGTGCATTTCACAGTGCTTACACAGATTAAGGTACCGCGCGGTACCTTAATCAAAGATGGCGGAAGGCAGGTTATGCTTCGACCTTTCATCGGCGATTTTTCCAGCTTATACATGAGAACTGCGTGTTTATATTTGTGGTTTCTGAGAGGGAGTAACAACATATACACTGTGGATAAGTTACAAGAGATGTTATAGCGGCAGTCGCGAGTAATTTGAGGGAGAAGCAATCGGCTTGATTACGGTACCGCGTGAGGTTGATTACGGTACCACGAACAGCCCCTGTATCGCTAATTACGGTACCACAACTACACAATTTATCCATTTAATGGGGTTTTTTTTCGTCACAGAGGTGCTATTCCAGTGTTACTTTTGTGACACACAGTTATATAGAGTAACGAAATTTTTCGACCACTGTGCTGTGAAGCATCAAGACCAGAAATTCAGCGTTCGGCGGCATATTCTGTGTGGCCAAACAGGAGAACTACTATGCAAGTCTGTGCATTTTGATATTTATACAGTCAAGTAAATAATTGATCAACTTAAACAGGGCCACAAACGGGAGAATGACTTACTTTCACTACTGCAGGCCATTGCCGATGGAACCCTAGATCCCAACACATTTCTCTACATATCTAATTGGATATAGGAAATTTCTTGTCGGCTGAGACTTTGAATAGCATCAAATACAATGATGAGACATTTGACTTCTGGTCCTTGGTTTCCCGGATGTTTAGGGGGAAAACGACAACAATACTAATCTATTCAAAACTGGGCTGTAAATATCAAAATCTCAAATATCTGGGATGTAACGAAGCATGATGAACACATTAACTAACATATCACCGTCGGCATTCTGGACTATAGATTGGTACAAGCAGAATTCGGAATACAATTGGGTAATTCATGACAGGTATGACAGTAATTAGAAAACAAGTATTACTTTGAATATTATGTGAATCGCAAACGTAAACAATCACACAGTCAGTTATAATCGATGTATCACAAGTTTACACATTTTCGATGCATTGTTTTAAACATTGAGTGGCACATAACTGGTCTTCCAGCTGTTCCTCGAAGATGAAATGGCTGGATAATGAATAAAGGCGTCCATGCAGGAAACGTCGCCTCACAAGAATCCCCTAACCAATATCAGCAGATTCCAAAAAAAATTGATTGAATCCCGGCTTTAATACGATAACAGTTTATAATCCAGGTAGTAATTTTCCAATGTGATGGGAACAGAAAATATATGCTCTTCTCACTCTATCATGCCGCCAAGATGAATTTATGTTCGAAAGTACAGTACACACATTTTTCAGATGTGGTACCATAATCTTTTACGCGTGGTACGGTGATCACAGTCCGCACAGCTCTGCGTGGTACCGTAATCAAGCCGATTTCTTCTCCCTCAGATTACTTGCCACTGCCATTATAACATATCTTGTTACTTATCCACAGTGTATATGTTGTAACTCCCTCCCAGAAACCACAAAAATAAAAACGCATTTCTCAAGTATATGCTAGAAATCGCCGATGAAAGGTCGAAGCATAACCTAACTTCCGCCATCTTTGATTAAGGTACCGCGCGGTACCTTAATCTGTGTAAGCACTGTGCATTTGGCGGAGCTTTCTTTTTATTCCAGAAGGCTTATTTTGGGTTTTCTATCGACATCATTAAAATCTTGATTTATCGGTAGTAGTAGAAAGTCAATACATACATTTACCAAGTTTTTGATATGACTCGATGTGAACGGCTACATCGCGGTTACTTTCAGTTGGTCTAGTTATGTATTCCTAAGAGGAAATGAGTATTTTCAGTGGGTAGAATTCACAAGATGTCCACCAGGTGGTCCGTCATTATCGGAAATTAATTTATCACTCCGGTAAAAGCATTCAGCTACAGGGGCATGTCTGAACACAAGAGACGTAATGGAAAAAAACCTGTTTAGCTACAACAAGATAAAATACTACCATACGATGACATAATTATTTTGCTCAGCAAAAAGGGCTTTTCCTGTACACTGTACTGGCAGAATGGATTCCATTTTGAACCTTGAATCACTGTTCATGTGAAGGGGGTGACAAAAGTAATATCCCTGTCATAATAACATTATAGCATCAAACACGTATCTCAGAGTTAGAAAAATGGGTTGTTAATTCAATTGACGTGGAAGACCCGAGTCGTGTGTAGTGTCAAATTAAGACAGAAGCTGGAATTGATTCCACCATTCACTGAATTCAAGTCTGCTCAGTCGTCTCCAAATCAAATAAAAGCACACTAGTCACGCGACTTTGGAAAGTTATTGCTACATATATGTATTATATATATAAATATTAACAACACTTGGCATTGCAACATTATCTCGAACAGCGTTATTTTTTTGTACGCATAAGCACTCTCAGATTCCATATTTGCATGCACATTTACTGTCTTGTTCAGGGATAAATCAAGTACTGGTATTGTTCTAAAGTTATATATCAGTCCAAAAGAGCTGAGGCGTGCCAAAGGGGGGATTATTCGGTGAACATATTCATCACGGCACTGAACACAACACTCAGTGAAAGGGAACATGTTCAGAGTAATTAATTGTAGTTTTCTGTTCACATTATAATTGAAAGATTCCCGAGTTTGCCCGATCCAGGGTTTTGTCATTGTAGATAGGACAACTATGCAACTTTATTTTCAGTGGCATCCAGGGCGATGTATTTGTGTGGGTGATTTAATTAAAGCCTCTAACCACAAGTGTGATCTCGTCCTTGGTATTGCTTATGCACTGTGCCTTTTCACCCTGTCTTAGTCACCTGACAGGATTATTGTGGCTTCCTATCGTTTACAGAGACCTCCTGCACATCAGGCATAGTGGTCAGTTGGTGAGACTAATGTGATTCAACTCATGAAATCAGATACACAATTCTTTCATGTAGATTATTCAAATGATATTGTCTTTGTGCAATCGTTGGTGCCGGGCTTTGACATCTAAACACAGGAGGATGACTTTACTCAGTCCTAAACGTTTGTAAACTGCAAAATTATTTGGAAAGAAAAACTCATAGGATACCATAATACAGCTCCAGTAACGAGACAATCAGAGATTGCAGACCTTCTTCCCTTTAGATTTAGTTACTACAATCAAAGCTGATAACCCTTACATTCTCGACCTGGGCGATAATCGGGGCTTTTATCGGGCAATTAGCCATAGAAAAGTACATGAATCATGGGAGAAATAATCATTGACAAAAGTAATGATTCTTGCGATTTTAGGTTACCGGACCTTTGGTCCGACAACCTTTTGCCGTGGCGTTGCGTCCGTCGTCCGTCCGAATCTTTCTGAAATTTTGCACAAAAATACCTAAGAACATTAAAAGGAAAGGGTTTTTTTAGTTTTCAGCTATTCGCTTCTTTTCGAAATGGGGGCCGTTTTCGATGAAAAATGCCTGATGTTGGACCTTGGTGGCCATTTTCTCAAAATCTGTTCAGTAACTTTTTTTCTTTTTGATACATAACACTCCTCATATGTACTCCTGTGATGTGTATAAGTTTCATTGCGCTTGAATCGCTCGAAGTGGCCAATTTCGGCACAAACTTGGGCCAAATCGGACTTTCCCATGTTAATTTTTCCTATGCTTCATAATGGGACACATTATTGCTAATATCTCACTTAATATTGTGATTAGAGACAATTGTGGACATATAGGAAATGGTATATGCTTAATATTCTCGTAACCTTGAATTCGACCTGAGACCTCATTTTCAAGGCCACAGGACAAAATGGCTAATATCTCGCTTATTATCAACTTTACAACTTAGGAATCAATTGTGAACATATAGGAAATGATATATTCTGACTATTGTCATGACCTTGAATATGAACTTTGACCTAAATTTCAAGGTCACAGGACAAAATGGCCAATATCTTGCTTATTATCGAATCTACAGCTTAGGAATCAATTATGAACATAAAGGAAATTATATATACAGATTATTCTCAAGACCTTGAATTTGACCTTTGACCTAATTTTCAAGGTCACAGGACAAAACGACTAATATCTCGCTTATTATCGACTTTACAGCTTGAACTTATTTTCAAGGTCAGAGCACAAAATAGCTAATATTTCGCTTGTTATCGATTTTACTGCTTAGGAATCCTTAGTGAACATATAGGAAATGATAAATGCTGTATATTTTGGTGCCCTTGAATTTAACCTTCAACCTTATTTTCGAGGTCACTAAACAAAATAGCTAATATCTCGCTTATTATTGACTTTACTGCTTAGGAATTAATTGGGAACATAGAGGAAATGATATATGCTGAATATTCTCATGATTTTGAACTTGACCTTCGACCTCAATTCCAAGGTCAGATCACAAAATGGCTAATATCTCACTTATTATCGACTTTACACATGTATTAGCTCATTAATCTATTAGGTCATACTAGAAATGATATATGCTGAACATTCTCTTAACCTTAAATTGACAAATGACCCTATTTTCAAGGTCACAAGACAAAAGGCTAATATCTAAAATTAATATCCGGTAACCTTTCTCAGCCCTTGGGCTAATTTTTAGCTTGCCGGCCCATAAGGGCGGATAAGCTATTGTCGTGGTTTCTCGTCCGTCGTCGTCGGCGTTGTCGTCCGCATTTTTTATCTTTTTTTTTCAGGCTGATGAATTTGCCCATGAATTTGTGTGAATATGTGTTGGGTCAATACCCTCAGACGTTTTGGTCCGATAACCTATTGGCAAGGCGTTGCGACCGTCGTCCGTCCGTCCGTCTGTCCATCAACAATTTTATCGGTTTACGGTTGAATCTTTCTGAAATTTTGCACAAAATGCCTAAAAATATTCCCAGAGAAGTAAATTTTTTTTTTTTCTATTTTCGCATTTTTGCTCAAATTGGCGGCCATTTTTGGAGTTTATCGGCCATTTTCTCGGAAACTGTTCAGTAACTTTTTTTCTAATTTACGCATTAGCCTCTGCTTATGTACCTTCAAGATGGGTATAAGTTTCGATGCTCTTGAATCGCCGATCTCCCTGTGGCGGCCATTTTGAATTTTTCACATATCGGCGAAAAAAAATTGTTTTGCCCCAAATCGTGTTACTATCCATTTTGGGCCATTTCTAGGCCAAAAAATTTTTTTCACTCTTTGAAAAAAAATGTTGGACTTGGAAAATTTTCGGCATTTTTCCCCTTCATAATAGGAACTGTCAAGACTGTACTCGTAAAATGCTTGAAGATAGAGCTCAAATATTGACACTTTCAAATAGGAAGTCATATTTGGCGATTTGTGAGGTTACCTTGAATTTGACCTTGGATGACCTTGAAAGGTTAAAACGGCCTTGATCAAAAAACACTCGGATTTTGGATTTGACGGCCTTTTTCTCAGAAATTGTTCAGATGGTTTTCATGGGTTTTTTTTCAAATGATCTCTCTTATGTACTTTGGCAACATGTACAAGTTTCTTTGCTTTTGAATCGCTCGTAAGTGGGCCGTTTTGGCCCAAAAGGGACAAATTTCCAGTGTTTAATTCTTCTATGCTTTACATTACTGCTAATATCTCACTTAATATTGGAATCAGAGATTAGGAAGTAATTGTGATCATAAAGGAAATCATATATGCCGAATACTCTCACGACCTTGAACTTGACCTTTGACCTTATTTTCAATGTCATAGCACAAATAGGCTAATATCTCGCTTGTTATTGACTTTAAAGCTTAGGAATCAATTGTGGACATATAGGAAGTGATATATGCTGAATAATCTCGTGACCTTGAATTTGACCTTGACCCCATTTTCAAGGTCAAAGCACAAAATGGTTAATATCTCGCTTGTTATCGACTAATCAATTGTGGACATATAGGAAATGATATATGCAGAGTATTCTCGTGATTGTGAATTTGTCATTTGACCTTGTTTTCAAGGTCAAAAACATAATGGCTAATATCTCCCTTATTATCGACTTTACAGCTTAGAAATCAATTGTGGACATATAGGAATTGATATATGCCGAATATTCTGATGACTTTGAATTTGGCCTTTGACCTCATTTTCAAGGTCAGAGCACAAAATGGCTAATGTTTCGCTTATTATTTTCTGTACAGCTTGGGAATGAATTGTGGACATATAAGAAATGATATATGTTGAGTATTCTCGTGACCTTGAATTTTCAAGGTCAGAGCATAAAATGGCTAATATCTCGATTAATATCAACTTTACAGCTTAGAAATCAATTGTGGACATATAGGAAACGATATATGCTGAATATTCTTGTGACTTGAAGTTACCAGACCATCGGTTCAATCACGTATTGGCTAGCCGGTAAACTACAGGTCCTTTAGGCCTATGTTTTTGTTTTGACATTTTTCTTGACCACGACCCCAATTCTTGATACTGACCCTCCTAACATCACGAGCTCTCTAAGATGTATTCTGCATACTTTATGTTCGCTATTCTATTGAATATCGCCAGTGGATTCGGAATTACTACTGCGTGAAATATAACGAATCGGTGATTTCAGCTGATGACCTTCAATTACATTGTCGACCTTGAGCGATAATAGGAAATTTGGATCGTATGGCTATCGATCATTCAGCAAATGATGGGGATTTGGTCACAGAAAAATACAAAATTAATAGGGGTGACTAATTATGAATATAAGAAGAGTTATTATATTGCGCCTTTTCGATTTTTACCTTTTCTGTGTCCTTGAAATTGTCGTTCACTATTGAAGTGTAAAATTTTGCAGTATTGTTTCTATCATCAAGGCACGTCTCCTGAGCGAAAACGGTTCAAAAAGATTCAAAACTGGCTTCACAACATGGTCTTGAATCAAATTTTCGACATCGGTCAATAATGGGGAGTTTTGTTGGTGAGAAATCGATCGACCATGCGATGGGAAATTTGCCCAAGAAAAATACAAAAATAGTTGGAAAAAATAATATTGAATGGAACCGGAGATGTAGCCAATTATGTGATTTTTTCATTTTTTTGTTTGCCATGGTAATTATTTTCATTAGATTTTGACAAAAATTGAGGCGCACCGCGCCACTGCCATACAGACAAACAAACAGACAGATCCAAATGCAATACCCACTCCCCCTATCGGGGCGAGGGTAATAAGCGAGAATCCTCAAATATTTCTGGTGCTCTGGAGAGAATAGCTATTGTCGCAATTAAATCATCATAAACGAGATACACGAGGTAAAACAAAGGCTGTTTGAGCGCGGAAAGGTGATATTTGACATGGGCTTAAGTATCAAATATTGAGATCATGGCTTTACCTGGCTTCACACCGTCGGCAGGTCTGTCCATAATTGAGCGCAAGTACGTTCCCTCGGACTAAGCAAAGCTCTTATGCAAAGATCCATGCGATATCCATATCTGACAGAATCATGCAAATTTGTTCTGATATGGCCACTTGCACCAAATATCACGGCGCAAACACGATCATTCATGGACAATTAGTACAATTATGCGATTGATTATAACGTCCACAATACCCTGTTGAAAAGTGAATCGGTTTACAATATTTCGTGTGTAATGCCATACTGATAGCATTTGTGTATGCTTCAGAATAATGTTCCCACAACGTATCAATTTCACAGCACTTAACAGTTACAATAGAGAGAGTCAGAGATTATTGGTACTAAACAAACATTATCGGCGTACTTATCATACTCATGACGTTACGTTGAGCTTACATTGATGTATCACGATGTTGACCAATGGAGTTGTCAAACATTCGTGATATACTCATCATGAAATATTCAATTCAATTGCGAAATAATTCCAGTTGAATTCGAGGAATCAGATGCACTAAAAGAGAGCAGTTGCAAGTTTCGGAGTCGTTTATGCCATCAATATATCCGTATAGATAGTTACACATTCACGAGAGAAAAATTGTGATTTATAATGCAGGAATCAACGCCGGGATCGGAAGAAATTGAAATCCTACCGCGAGATCTCTTTTGATAGTCGACAGTGTTGTGTTCCATCGGAAAACCATCAGTTACCAGCCGTATGTCACACGGCATCCAGCAATGTGCAAGGTCTATGTGCTATTGCAATCTCTAGTAATTGGTGATAAATGTGCTGTGTTCTCATGCCTGATCAAAGCAATAAGCTGGTTGGATTCAATGCCAATACATTTTACAAGGTAGAAACTAGTGCCCGGCCTGGTTTTTGGACATGGTTTTAGTTCTTTATATCATAACTGCGACTAAGAAACATACTTAGTGTCCTCACGATCCAGCTGCACAAAACCAATTAATACAGCAGGGTTCAAGCAGCATGCACATTCCAGATTGCATGCATTCCAAACTGATCCTTTACTATTCCATCATAATTGTGATTATACGCTACTCTTTTATTCAACTTGGCCGAGGTGTCGTATCGGTCTTTCGTATTGCCGGCCAGTGAAGGGTATCATTAATTAAATCACGTGTTCCTTCTACTAATCAGTCCCTCTACTAATATGTGATTAATTAAATCACATATTCCTGTACTAAAATGCATCGTACAAGTATCATGAGATCACGACAGAAAACTAAATGAAATGTAATAGATTGTGATTGGTGAATATTTTAACGAAGGACCATCCTTCATGTTTTCACTGCTCACACACCAAAATTAAGACATGTGCATGGAGTCTGAGCAGTGTATGATTGATGGTCTGTGATTTCTTGGAGACGGTGATAATTGACAATGCGACTTTTTGTGTCAATTATCGACGCCTATAATAAAACAGCCATTTCTCAAAATCTGCCTTTTGCCAAAATATGTCAAAATTGAAAATGTCGAATCGTTTGGAGAATGTCGATCAATTGAACGATATACCCCAGGTACATGAGTATCATATCCTAACATACTTACATATATATACTTGATCAATACATCAGTTATATATTAGCAGCATATAATTTAGGGTATAATCAACTATGTGTATTTTTGTGAACTCATCCTCATTTTCCATGCACTATTTTGTCCCATTCATTCTAGATTTTCACAATGCAGCTTTCAAACAATAGACAGGCAGCTCAGCAACTTGAAGGGAAAACGACTGGACAAAGCATTATATTTTGTAAGCTGTTACCATAGCCCCAATACAATCTGTTCAGGGTAGGTTCCAAAAATCTTTTTTACAATAAGTTCAATATCGCACATTTGCGGCAAATTTCGTCAAAAACCGTGATCCCAAAACACGTTTTTCAACATTGCTTCTGACTTTTCATTGGTAGAAATAAATCATGACTACAAAACTTGCAGGTATTAATTTCCCCGATCTAATGATACATATCTAAAAGAGATATTTCTGATTTTTGGCTTGTAATGTGGTGTTAACTGTTAATCGACACTTGCAGTAAACACTTGATCTTTTAACTTGGATGAACATGTTTCAAACCGCATGATGTTGTTCCACGTGATTCACAATGGTGTATTTTGTGACATAACAATCACTGGTTATTTTGAACGTAGGGTGGTTAATCTTCATAAAGTTTTGAAAAGCCTGTTGAATTGATTGAAATGATAACCACAGTTGATTATTGATGTCGGTCATAAACGACTCAGAAGTATCTATATTCAGGATAATTATCAGCATAATGAGCAAGACATTATGAACCCAAAATGTTAAAGTAGACAGTCGGAACACTAAAGCTGAAGACGTCTCACGGTGCTCGCTGGAAACAGATAATCGGTGAACAATTCCTGAGTAGAAGACCTCAGTCTGGAGTCGAGACCAGTCGAGTGCTTTGCCAAAGACTTGTTCCATTACATACGTACTCAAGTGATAAAGGAAGAAATCCAGTGTTTGCCCAATGCAGGGTTGTGTCATAGCAGATGGGACAACTACGCAACTGAAATGTATTTTCAGTGGCATCCAGGGCGAGCATCCGGGTGATGTATTTGGTGATTTAATCAAAGCCTCTAACCACAAGTGTGATTGGTATTGCTTACGTAACGTGCCTTTCACTCTGTTTCTGTTAAAAGTATCTGAAAAGAAAAACTTGTGGGATATTATAATATGCTATTTTGTAAGCGAGAATCCTCCAATATTTTTAGTGCTCTGGCGAGAAGTGCTATTGGCGTAACTAAAGCTGCGGAAAGGAGATACACGAGGTAAAACAAAGGCTGTTTGACGGCGGAAAGATAATATTTAACATGGGCTTAGGTATCAAATATTGAGTTCCTGATATTGGCTTTACCATGCTTCACACCGTCGGCATGTCTGTCCATAAAGTACTTTCCCCTCGGACTAAGCAAAGATCTATTACTCACTCTCAAATTTGTTCTGATATTATGGACACGTGCACCAAATATCATGCGCTAAGACGATCCTTCATGACCCATTAGTACAATTATGCGATCGATACATTCACATACTGGACATGAGAAATGTCATCCCTAGTCATTTCCGCAAAGTAGATGGACAATGAAACATTTTTACCAAACAACGAAAACGTGTTCAATGATATACAACTTTTCTTAGCATGTCCGATATTGTTTCATCAACATCAAGAACGAAATAATTATAGGTCATTTTTTTTAACTCAGATCAGACGAGTTGAAAAAGCACTGCGGTTTGACCCGTAATTATTGCTGGGCCGATTATCTTTTTTTTTCGAAAATCAGTTGAAAAAGTCAAACGAGTTCGATAATTAATTCGAAAACTATATAATCGATCGCCGCGAAAAGAAAATCAGAAAATCACATGTAACATCGAATCGTAATGGTAGAAATATATGTCAGAAAGAGTCACGATTTGATGCGGTGAACTTGGCGCGCCATATGGCGAATGGAAGATGAAAATACCAGCGCATGGCTGTCATATTTTTTAGAAAACTTTCTCGAGGAAATGTCCGAAAATACCACAATGATTCTGTGGAACGGAAAATACTTGATTACCCAGGGGGCGTAGGCGTTCTCAAGTTTGGAATTACTTTAGTTTCTTAAAAAAAACGGATGTCACTTGTTCTGCTAGCTCTGAAACACTGGATATGTCGAAATGTGTCGCATGTATGGCAAGGTCTATGCGGATAAAGGTTGGGATGATGACTGGTGAGAAAAAAGAAATGATAGAAAAAACACACAACTAATAGAAAGTTGAAAGAATGAAAGTTAACATTTCTTTTCAACAATGAACCAACAATGCAGGATTTCGAACCCAAAAGCATCTACTATTAGCAGTTTCGCACTATAAAGCCATGCCGTAGCCATAACTTGAACCAGTTGAACCGGTTAGGATCAATGATCAGTTGGTTCGAGAAACCGATTTTAAACCGAAAATCAATTCTAAAATCCAAACAGATCCCCATCAATACTCATAATGCAGGGGGTGACACTTCTTATATCCGAGGTGTGTAAGTTCCACAATATGTAGTTAAAGGTATATATTTGTTTGACGAGATATCGTACTTTGAAAACATGAAATATCCTGTTGATATCCGTGGTGGTTGCTCTGAAATAATGTGGCCACCTCTTTACACAATTCATTTTCAGTCTCTACACCATAAACAGTTGATTCAGGCTACTCAATGCGAGCCTTAGCGGCATTGTTACTGATGTATGGCGTGTTGAACGATAGAGTTATCTAATCCTTGCAAGCACAAGCACATTAAGCAATGGCATAATTATTATAATAATTATCATAATTGAATTTGAGTAATCATAGGAACTAAACAAGACATAATTTACAAGTTCAGACAGTCACTATCCTACAAATATCCCTGTATATAGTTGTTACAAATTAATGAGAGAATAACAATGCGCAACACACAAACTGGCATTCACAAACTGGCATTCTCTGGCCATATGTCACATGGCATGATCCAGCCGTGAGCTTGGCCACCGTGTTATGCAATTGTGTTATTGCAAATTCTATCAATTGATGAAATATGTGTTGTGTCCTCACGCCTGATCAAATCCAATAAGCAGGTTTGATTCAATGCCAAAACCTTTTAGAATGTAGGCACTAGTATCGAAAGGCTGCCAACCTGTTTTTCTTATGTCAAATATTTCATCTTATATGTCAATACTGCGACTGAGAAACATACTGTTCTGACGTCCATGCTGTAGAAAAATCATTGAATGGTTGAATGCTATCATTCATAGATTTCAGAAGCAACACAGCAAGTTTTCGACAACATACAAATTCCAGATTTGTATGCATGCATTTCAACGTCTAGTGATAAAAAACTGATCCCACGCTCTGGGTAATCCAGCATCGTTATACTATGCTACTCTTTTATTCAACTTGGTCAAGGTGCCTATGTATCATTCATATTGCCGGTCATTATTTAAATCACATATTCCTTCTACTAAATGTATCGAACAAGTATCATGAGATCACGACAGACTCTACAAAAAATGTAATAAATTGTGATTGATGAATATTTTAACGAAGGACCATCCTTCATCGTTTTCATTGTCCACACACCAAAACTCCAACTTGCATGGAGTTTGATCACTATATGATTGATGGATGGTCCATGTAATCTTTGGGACGGTGATAATTGACGATGTGTCAACTACCGACGCCTCTGTAATAATACAGCTATTTGTCAAAATATGTCTTTTTGCCAACTTATTTCAAAATTGTGTATATGTCAATTGATTAGAATGTCGATCTATTGAATGGTAGACTCCCAGTACATGTATGTGGATGCGTTATGTCCAAACACATTTACACGTGTATACTTGATAAAAACATCACGATTCAGCAAAGTACGTCAAGAGTTAAATAGTTTGCTGCTAATTATTGAACAACAGCGATTACTACCCAGTGAATCTGATTTAGGGTATGATCAAGTAGGTACATTTTTGTGAACTCGTTCATCTTCCACACACTGTTTTGCTTCATTCGTTATATTCTTCTAATCTTCTCTTGCTTTCAACCAAGGTGTACAGTAAAAAAAACACTTTGTATGCCCTGAAGAAAAGGTGTGGAAATGGATATGTGCATTTGGCAGAGCTTTATTTGTAATCCCGAATATCTTTATTTTTGGTTTTCTATTGTCGTCATTAAAATTTTGATTTATTGGTAGTAGAAAGTCCATATTTACATTTATCATGTTTTTGATATGAGTCGATGTGAATGGCTACATCGGTAATGGTAATAGATTGAAACTTACTTTCAGTTGGCCTGGTTGTGTATACCGGGATAATGACATTGTTCCGACACCCCACTGTTCCGACACCCCAATGTTCTGACACCCACCTGTCACCTAACTCTATTAAAACACTGCTGTGTCAGATCTGTCATCTAACTGTATTAAAACACTGTTGTGTCGGACAGAGAGGTGTCGGAATATAGGGTTAAACACCACATATACCTGAGAGCAAATGAGTACTAGGCACGGGATATAATTCACAAAAGATATCGACCAGGGTGGTCCGTCGTTATCGGAAATTAATCTATCACCCCAGTAAAAGCGTCCAGCTGCAGGGGCATGTCTGGAAACAGGAGACATTAATGGACACTAGTGTGTGTAGGTACATCAAGATAGAATACTTACCATGTGTTGTTCAGCAAGCATGGCTCTTCCTATGACAATGTACCGACAGAATGTGTTCCATTTTCAACATGGATTCACTACTGCTGTGAAGAGACTGAAAAAGAAATATCCCTGTAATAATAACATTATAGCATCAAACACATATCTCAGACTTAGAAAATGGACTGTTAATTCAGTTTATGTGAAGATCAAGTCGTTTGTAGTGTCATATTAGGACAGCAGGCCTGGGCTTGTTTCCACCACTCACTGATTTCAAGTCTGCTCAGTCGTCCCCAAAAAGCAGATTAGTCATCCAACGGTGGAAAGTGGATACAATATATATGTATCTTTAATATTCATAACATTTGGCGTTGCAAGATTATATTATTTGTCTTACTAGTGTCTTACAAGTGCGATATTAGCCATTTTGTGCCCTGACCTTGAAAATGAGGTCAAAGGTCAAGGTCATGAAAATATACAGTTTATATCATTTCCTACATATCCACAGTTGATTCCTATAATTTTTAGTCTCAATATTAAGTGAGATATTAGGAATAATGTGTTCCATTATAGAATTTAACATGGGAACGTCCCATTTCGGCCAAGTTTAGGTCAAAAAGGCCCACTTCGAGCAATTCAAGTGTAACGAAACTTATACACACCACAGAGGTATATAGAAAGATTCTTATGCTTTAATTAGGAAAAAACGTTACTGAACAGATCCTGGAAATATTTTTAGGTATTTTTATGCGAAATTTCAGAGAGATTCAAACGTAAACTTTAAAGATAAAAATTAGGCCAAGGGCCGAAGATAGGTTACCGGACAATGTTTAATATTTTAGATGTTAGACAGGTCACTGGTTGAATTCAAGGTCAAGAGAATATTCAGCATACATAACATTAAGCATATATCATGTCCACATTTGATCGCTAAGCTGTAAATTCAATAATCAGAGAGATATTAGCAATTTTGTGCTGTGGCCTTGAAAATGAAGGGGCAAAGGTCGAATTCAAGGTCATCAAAATATTCAATGAATATCATTTTCTATATCATGTCCACAAATGATTCCCAAGCCATACAGTCAATAGAGGAGCAAGATATGAGCCAGTTTGTCCTGTGACCTTGAAAATGAGGTCAGAAGTCAAATTCAAGGTCCCGAGAATATTCAGCATATATCATCTCCTATATGTCCACAATTGATTCCTAAGTTGTAAAATCGATAATAAGTGAGATATTAGCCATTTTGTCCTGTGACCTTGAAAATGAGGTCAAAGGTCAAATTCAAGGTCATGACGATAATCTGCATATATCATTTCCTATATGTTCATAACTGATTGCTAAGCTGTAAAGTCGATAACGAGCGAGATATTAGCCATTTTGTCCTGTGACCTTGAAAATGGGGTCGAAGGTCAAATTCAAGGTCATCAGAATATTCAGCATATATCATTTCCTATATGTCCACAATTGATTCCTAAGCTGTAGAGTCGATAATAAGCGAGATATAATCCATTTTGTGCTCTGACCTTGAAACGGAGGTCAGAGGTCAAATTCAAGGCCACGAGAATATTCAGCATATATTATTTCCTATATGTCCACAATTGATTCCTAAGCTGTAGAGTCGATAATAAGCGAGATATAAGCCATTTTGTGCTCTGACCTTGAAACTGAGGTCATAGGTCAAATTCAAGGTCACGAGAATATTCAGCATATATTATTTCCTATATGTCCACAATTGATTCCTTGTCTCTAATCTCAATTTTAAGTGAGATACTAGGCATATTGTGTTCCATTATAAAGCATAGGAGAATTTAACATGGGAAAGTTCCATTTGGGCCAATTTGGGCCAAAATGGCCCACTTCGAGCGATTCAAGCGCAACGAAATTTATAGACATCATAGAAGTACATATGAGGAGTGTTATGTATCAAAAAGAAAAAAAGTTACTGAACAGATTTTGAGAAAATGGCCGCCAAAGTCCAAAATCAGGCATTTTTCGTCGAAAACGGCCGCCATTTTGGAAAAATTGCGAAAATCAAAAAACTAAAAAATACCTCCTTCTTGAATTATTTCTATGTATTTTTGTGCAAAATTTCAGAAAAATTCGCCCGTAAAAACAAGATAAAAATGTGGACGACGACGGACGCAACGCCATGCCAATAGGTTACCTGACCATAGGTTCGGTAACCTAAAAATGTGGATGAACAAACGCCGGATGACAGACGGACGCTGTCATGTACCATGTATCGGTGAGCTATAGAGATTTGAAATGCTTTTATGTTCGGTAAGCTCATTGTTGTTTGGGGCTTCCGGTCTGCAAAATATCATGAAGAAGTCACAATGTTTCTTTCTTCAAACATAATATGGTGTCAGAAGTGTGCGAAAATCCAGAGGGATCGATGAAAATACGAATAAAAAAATGGATACGCTACGCCAGCCGTCATCGTTGTCGTTCGATGGCAATGTTACAGGACAGTGGAAGAAATTTAAACAAACGATAGATCTTTACTTCGCTGCAACCTCGACGGACGAGAAGGCCGACAAGGTGAAGATCGGCGCGTTCCTGTCAATTGCTGGTGACGATGCGATTAGAGTGTTCAATGGTTTCAGATGGGACGAGGCAGGCGACGTGCAAGATGACGACAAGAAATACGACAAGGTGGTCGCGAAATTTGAAAAATATTGTGTACCCAAAGCACAGAACTTGATTTATTTTCAACACAAATTTCTGACCTGCAAACAGCAACCAGGCCAGAGTACATAGATCGGAACAGTACATAGCAGAACTGGTAAGGCTTTCCAAAGATTGCAAGTTTGAAGACAAAACAGATACATTGATAACGAGTACATTGACTGTCGGAATCGCAGATGATAATTTGCGACTGAAGCTGCTTCGAACGGACAGCTTGAAGTTACCAATGGCTATTGACATTTGCCGAGCCTATGAAACCACAACGAAGCAGATGGAAGCCCTACGATTAGAAGAAGGGAAGAAAAATTCAACTAATGGCACAACGTCAGTGTCGTCAAAAGTGGACACGATAAAGAAAGACTGTGACAGATGTGGAATGAACCACGAGAAAGATACCAAGAACTGTCCAGCGATTGGACGTCAATGCATGAAATGCCAACAGTACAACCATTTCGCAAAGATGTGTGATGCAAACCAGCGTGGCCGAGCACGAGGAAGAGCAGCATTTAGCATGTCTAGAGGACGAGGTCGAAGTTACAGTCGAGGCTACGGGTACTACGAAGTACAAAGTCGAGGTTCCAGCTCACCGCATCCGCAGCCGTTCCATAGAGGAAGTCGAGGAAGAAGCCGTGGCAGAAGAGTCTACGCGCTAGAGGAGCAAGAAGAGCCGTATGAAGACTACGAGTGGCCCTATGAAGACGATTATGAAGATTCAAGAGAGAAGGAGTTTTTCGTAGCGGGAATCGAAGTTGAGTCAAGTGATTGTAATGAGCTGCAGCAAATCAATTCTGTGGATGAAACACATAATAATGTTAGAAAACAAAATGATAATTGGAATGTATGTATCAGAGTGAAAGGTCAAACAGTTGTCTGTAAAGTAGACACTGGTGCACAGTGTAATGTGATGTCAAAGTCTGTGTTTGATTCTTTGAGATTGTCGAAAATTACTAAATGTCGAACCAAGTTGGTGTCGTATTCGAAACATCGATTAAATACTCTTGGGAAAGTTGTCGTAAGTGCTGAATACAAGGATAAATTGTATCCAGTGGAATTTGTTGTAATCTCAGGTAACAGTCAGACGGTGCTTGGTGCAGAAACGTGTGAAAATGAACTAAAGATTGTGCAAAGAGTGTACACTGTAAAAAGAGAAGCAAGTTGTACTAAAGAGAGTCTAACAGAGAAAAAACTACTGAGTGACTTCCATGATGTGTTCAATGGGATAGGATGTCTTGATGGTAAAGTGTCATTGAAGTTGAAAGATGATGTGAAACCGGTCATTCATGCACCGAGAAATGTGCCGTTCGCCTTGAGAAAAAGGTTGAGACAAGAGTTATTAAGAATGGAAAAACTAGGTGTGATTGTAAAACAAAATGAACCTACAGAATGGGTTAATTCGCTTGTGGTTGTAGTTAAACCGAATAATCAGCTGAGGGTATGTATTGATCCGAGGGATCTAAATCAAGCAATTTACAGAGAGCACTATCCAATGAACACGTTGGATAAAGTGGCCGCTAATCTCTTCGGTGCTAAGTATTATACTGTGTTAGATGCCAGGTCAGGGTACTGGCAAATGCAGTTAGATGAAGTGACTTCACTGTATTGTACTTTCAATACCCCGTATGGAAGATATAGATTTCTGCGAGCGCCATTTGGCATCAATGCAATTCCGGAAATATTTCAGGCAAAAATGTCATCGTTGTTCGAAGGTGTAGATGGAGTTGAAGTTGTCATGGATGACATTTTGGTTTGGGGCTCTACAGAGTCTGAGCATGATGCTCGTTTGTGTAAAGTTATGGAAATTGTAAAAAAGGCAAACCTGAAGTTGAATAGTGACAAGTTAAAGTTCAAGATGTCAGAGGTAACTTACCTTGGTCATGTGTTGACATCAGAAGGTTTGAAGATTGATCCAAGTAAAGTTGAAGCGGTACACAGTATGAAAAAGCCAGATGATGTTAAAAGTTTGCAGAGGTTTCTTGGAATGTTAACCTATGTTCAGAAGTTCATACCAGATTTGTCGAACAGAACAGTGTCGTTGAGAAAGTTGCTGGAGAAAGGTGTTGTGTGGCACTGGCCACGAGAGTGTGAACAAGAGTATCGGGAATTACTGAGAATGTTAACGAGTACACCTGTTCTGGCATATTATGATCCAGATCAACCACTGATATTGTCAGTAGATGCTAGTTCAAAGGGCCTTGGTGCCGCCCTGATCCAGAATGGTAGGCCTGTAGCGTATGCCTCGAGGGCACTTACAGATTGTGAATCAAGATGGGCCCAGATAGAAAAAGAGTGTTTGGCGATCTTATATGGAGTGAAAAGGTTCCATGATTATGTAGCCCATAGGTTTTTTGTTTGTGAAACGGATCATAAGCCACTTGAAAGTATTTTTAAGAAACCTTTGTATAGAACTCCATTGAGG
Source organism: Terebella lapidaria (assembly GCA_949152475.1). Taxonomy (NCBI): domain Eukaryota; kingdom Metazoa; phylum Annelida; class Polychaeta; order Terebellida; family Terebellidae; genus Terebella; species Terebella lapidaria. The sequence continues at coordinate 81,336,059 of OX424555.1, forward strand.
TTACAGCGAATGTTGTTAGCTCTACAACGTTATAATGTGAAAGTGGAGTACATTAAAGGTGCACATTTGTATGTGGCAGATACTTTGAGTAGAGCATACTTGCCATACAGGAATGATCTCGATATATCATGTGAGAAACCTGTAGAGGTGTACCTCATTAAGGAACAGATTCCAATGAGTAAGGAGAAGTTTGAAATGTTCAGACTGGAGACAGAGACTGATAAATGTTTGACTGAAGTGAGTGATTGTGTGGTCAGAGGTTGGCCTGATGATAGAAGTAGTTGTCCATTGTTAACGAGAGAGTATTGGAATGTTCGCGATGAGTTGAGTTTAGTCGATGTAGTGTTATTCAAGAGCCACCAGATTGTTGTACCAAAGAGGCTCCGTAAAGAGATGTTGAGTATAATACATGAAGGTCATCTGGGTGTTGTTAAATGTAAGGCTAGAGCAAGAGAAGCATTGTATTGGCCTAATATGTGTCACCAGATCGAGGATTTGATTGCAAATTGTAGTGTTTGTAATGAAAACAGAAACAGGCAGGTTAAACAACCTTTAATGTCACATGAAGTACCTGAGGGTCCATGGGAGAAAGTAGCTTCTGATCTGTTTGAGTTTAAAGGGCTACAGTATTTGATAGTAGTGGATTATTATTCTAAATTTCCAGAAGTGTATTGTTTAAACAGGGATACGAGAGCTAAAGCTGTTGTGAATGCGCACAAGTCTATTTTTGCTAGGCATGGCATTTGTAAGACTTTAGTGTCAGATAATGGACCTCAGTATAGTAGTGAGGAGTTCAAACAGTTTGCTAAGTCGTGGGAGTTTGAACACATCACCAGCTCCCCGGAGTATCCAAGGTCAAATGGTCAGGCAGAGAGGATGATTCAAACTGTAAAGAACTTGCTTAGGAAAGCATATGATCCTTGTTATGCTTTGTAAGTGTACAGAACTACCCCACTTGAAGGTCTGTCATACTCCCCAGCTCAATTGTTGATGGGTCGCAGGTTCAATTCTAGGTTGCCTGTGGAAGGTGCATTGTTGAAACCATGTATACCTGATCATGACAGAGTTAGAGCTTGTATGTTGAACAATAAGGTTAAACAGAAACAGTATTATGATGTACATTCTAAACCACTGCCCGAGTTGAAAGTTGGTCAAGGAGTACGCGTGTTAAGAAATGGTATGTGGAGACCTGCTGTAATCCGTAGAGTTTTGTCATCACGCTCATATGTTGTAGAAACAGATACTGGTTCGTTGTTGAGGAGAAACAGGGAAGTTATCAGAAGTTCACCAGAGGTGAATGTCACAAATTTTAGGGGATCTGACAGGTTTGATGTAGATTTTGATGTACCAGTGAATCAGGAACGTTATGAGGTACCCGTCCAAAATCATAATATCCCACCGATTGCAGTAAATGTTGGCAATGGTAATCAGTCACAAGGTGATAGAGTTGTGGAAGCTATGGCTCCTCCACCCAGAGTACCAGTGATTGTGGATCCTGGCAGAAAGATTACCAGGTCAGGTCGTACAAGTAAACCTCCGTCAAGGTATGGTGAATATGTGTAGTAAGTTTATTGTAAACATAAACATACTATTGTAAGATTGGATGAATGTAGATAGGAATAGTTGGATCTTGACGCTTTAAAGGGGAGATGTCATGTACCATGTATCGGTGAGCTATAGAGATTTGAAATGCTTTTATGTTCGGTTATCTCATTGTTGTTTGGGGCTTCCGGTCTGCAATAAATCATGAAGAAGTCACAATGTTTCTTTCTTCAAACATAATAGACGCGACACCATGCCAATAGGTTATCGGACCTTACTAGTATAGTGCATTGAGCAAAATCCACACTTCAGCCTTGAGTGCGCAAATACGCTCATAGCAATGTTTGACTCAAGATGGCATGATACTGACTTGTCAGTTTCTCCCAGGATGTCAAGCAACACTACGCAATCTATATGCATGTGCATTATAAGTGTACGATACTACAATATGATCAAAGAACAAATATAGGACAAAAAATTAATGTCAAAACATATACATTACAAGATTTATGTTCAAACATATATACAGTATTTCATTACAGTGTTTCCCATTATTACCCGGGACCTAACTTCGCCAAAAAAATATTTGTGAACTTTTTGTTCTGTCCCCTGCCCATCCGTGATGCATTTACTCCATCCTCACAATCTTCATTTTCGACTTGACCAAATCTACAACACAGCCGATCTATTGGTACATTAGATTTGCCAAAACATTTTTCCGTGAGACTCGCTCTGTCCACTGCTCCCCCATCCGTTGTCCATCTTCCCTACCCACAAAATCTCCAGTTCACACCTGGCCAACTCTATAACACCATGGGGACACTATGACGAAATAATCGTTTTATGATCCCCGATGGATTAATATTCCCATTAAATTTGTTTAAAATTTTTACTCATAATACTCCTTTATTTCAACTATCGTCAGATGATACTATACTCCTTCATATAAATGTAGCTCATTCTATCCAATAAGCTCCTGTCACTTCTGCACAGCGGCACCCGTGGTGCAAGTGATGTACAGCAAAGAACAAAGGACGTAAAATTGGTGTTACCGAAGTCCATGCTTCATAAACTTGAAGCAGAAAGCACCTGTGGGCATTTCGGGAGAATGCTAACACTACAGATTCGTGTACCTTGTTTCGATTATTTTATTTTTAAAAACGTTGCTCTGAAAACAACATCGTTTGTAAGCACACGAATCGATTTTAGACGGGTCTGGTTCTCTTAAAGACTAATTGATGCAGCACTCAAACAAATTATTCTTTCTCAAATCTCATGGGAGTTACGCGTGGTAGGGTTTTATGAGTTCACAAATGTTTATGTTGTGTGGATATGTTCCGGGGCGTGAGTTGTCCCTGGGGTGTTATTGTATTTACCCTGTAGTTTTACAGATTAATTGTCCTTGTAATTTACCACCGAAGCAATTCATGTCACATGTCATCACTAGGTTTGTGCAATGAGTTTACTGCCCTGCTTAGGTATAAATCAAATACTATATATTGTTCTAACGATATATACCAATCCAAAAGAGCTGAAACGTGCTTAAGTGCGAACGATTCACTAAACATATGTATCGCAGCAACGAACACAGCATTCAATGAATGGGAACAATTGTCCGGAGCGATTGAAATATTTTGTTCAACTTATGATAAAGGAAAAAATCCATTGTTTGTCAAATCCATAGTTATGTTAATGCAGATAGGACAGCTATGCAACTGAAATGTAATTTCATTGGCATCCAGAGCGGACATTTGGACGATGCATATGTATGGTTGATTTAACTGAAGCCTCTAGCCACAAGTGCGATCTCTTCCTCTGTATTACTTGGGTATCGAGTCTTTTCACCCTGTCACTGTCACGTGACAGGGATTGTGGCTTTATCCCATTCCCTGAGACCTCCTACACATCAGGCATAGTGTTCGGTTGGTGACGCTGATGTAATTCAACTCATAAATTACATACAAAGTTTTCTTGATCATGATTATTTCAATGATATCGTATTAATGAAATTGTTCGTGCTGGGAGAATCTCCCAATATTTCTAGTGCTCTGGCGAGAAAGGCTATTGACGTAATTAAATCTGCGGAAAAGAGATACACGAGGTAAAACAAAGGCTGTTTGACCTCGGAAAGACAATATTTAACATGCTCTTAGGTATCAAGTATCGACTTTGTGATATTGGCTTTACCCTGCTTCACACCGTCGGCATGTCTGTCCATAAATGAGCGGCAAATACAATCCCCTGTACTAAGCAAAGATCTATTGCTTCCTCTCAAATTTGTTCTACTATGGCCACGTGCACCGAATATCACGACGCAAAGACGATCATCCGTGACACATTAGTACAATTATGCGATCGATACATACACATACTGGACATAAGAAATGTCATCCCTAGTCATTTTCGCAAAGTAGATGGACAATGAAACATTTTTACCAAACAACGAAAAAGTGTTCAATGATATACAACTTTCCTCAGCAACAATGTCCGATATTGTTTCATCAACATCAAGAACGAAATACGTAATATAGGTCATTTTTGGACTCAGGTCAGACGAGTTGAAAAAGCACGGCGGTTTGTCTCATAATTATTGATGGTCAAATCAGTTGAAAAACTCAAACGATTTTGATAATTGATTCGAAAACTATATAATCGATTGTCGCGAACAAAAAAAGAAAAGAAAATTTAATAAGTTAATCGAATCGTAATGGTAGATGCGGTGAACTTGGAAGACGAAAATACCATCGCGTGGCGTCACATTTTTAGAAAACTTTCTCGAGGAAATGTCAGAAAATACCACGGATGATTGAATGAAGCGGGAAATACACGATTACCCACGGGGGCGTAGGCGTTCCAAAGTATGAAATTACTTTGGTTTCTTTAAAATCGGATGTCACTGGTACTGCTAGCTCTGAAACACTGGATATGTCGAAATGTGTTTGCCGTGTGTGTGGCAAGGTCTATGCCAATAAAGGTTGGGATGATGACTAGTGACAAAAGAGAAATGATACAAAAAGTTCACAAACAACTAATAGAAAGTTGAAAGAATGAAAGTTAACATTTCTTTTTAACAATGAACCAACAATGCAGGATTTAGAACCCAAAAGCATGTACTACTGGCAGTTTCGCACTATAGAGCCATGCCGTAGCCGTAACTGCCAGTAAAACGATGATCAGTCGGTTCGACAAACCGATTTTAAACCGATAATCGATTTTAAAATCCAAACCTATTCCCATCAATACTCATGATGCAGGAGTGACGCATTTATGTCTGACGTATAAATTGTTTTGACGAGATATCGTACATTGAAAACATATGCAGTGTCCTGTTGATATAAGTGGTGCTTGCTCTGAAATAATGTGAACACTTCTTTACACAATTCATTTTTGGAGACTACACATAAAACAGTTAATTCAGGCTATTAAATACAGGTACTCAGCGCAAGCCCTAGCGGCATAGTTAGTTATCATACTCATAATGAAATACTGATTATGACATGTTTAATGACAGAGCTATAAAATTATTGCAAACATAAGCACCTCACATGAAACAATTGCATAACTGTTCTAATTGAATTTGAGCCATCAGAGGAACGAAACAAGGCATCATTTACAAGTTCAGACAGTCACTATGCTACAAATATCCCTGTATAGAGTGAGCATGGCCATTGTGTTATGCAATTATGCTATTGCCATTTCTAGTAATTGATGAAATATGTGTTGTGTCCTCATGCCTGATCTCAATCCAATAAGCAGGTTTGATTCAATGCCAATACCTTCCATAATATAAGCACTAGTATCGAACGGCTGCCAACCTGGTTTTTCATGTCAAATATTTCATATTATATGTCGATACTGCGACTGAGAACCATACTTACTGTTTAGACGTTCATACTGTAGAAAACCAATACAATATCTGAATGGTTGGATGCTAGCCATCAGAGATTTCAGAAGCAATACACTTACTATACAGCAAGTTTTCGACAATATACACATTACAGAAAGCATGCATTTCAACGATCAGTGCTCAAAAAGTGATCCCACGCTCTGGGTAATCCATCATTGTTATGATAATATGCTACTCTTTTATTCAACTTGGTCGAGGTGTCCTATGTATCATTCGTATTACCGGCCATTATTAAATTATATCACTTATTCCTTCTACTAAATGTATCGCATAAGTATCATGAGATCACGGCAGAAACTACAAGAAATGTAATAAATTGTGATTGATGAATATTTTAACGAAGGACCATCCTTCATCGTTTTCGCTGCTCACACACCAACACCCAGACATGTGCATGGAGTCTGAGCACTGTATGATTGATGGGTAGCTCTATGTAATCTTGGGGACGGTGATAATTGACGAGAATTTTTGTGTCAACTACTGACGCCTCTGTAATAATACAGCTATTTGTTATAATCTGCCTTTTTGCCACATGTCAAAATTTTGCATATGTCAGTTGATTTCAGAATGTCGATCCATTGAATGGTATCCTCCCAGTAAATGTGTATGGATCTGCTATATCCTACACACCTACATGTGCATGATTGATCAATACATCACACCCAAATCAGCAAATTCGGCAACGTTCATCTATAGTTGAATTAGTTTGCTGCTATATATTGAACAATCGTGATTACTAACCAGTGATTCTGATTTAACGTATCCACTAGGTAGATTTTTGTGAATTCATTCATCTTCCATGCACTGTTTTGCCTCATTCGTTCTAGATATACTCTTAATGGACCATTTCACAGCGCCCCCGTGGATCTCATCTGGCATCACTCGGTACTTTCCGTAGTTCGAAATGGACCAATGGCTCCTGAGGGCAGAACACGCGCTTCCTTGGCAGCGTAAAACTTGAGCTCAGAATTTTTGGACAGAACATCGACAAACGCTAAGAAAAATGCAATTTCTGCAATTTGATGAATTAATAGAATAACTGATGGAAATGATACGATGTTCGAGATTACTACTACCCGTTTATGTAATTTACAAATGTTAGTAGCGGTTGATATTCCCCCAAAAAAAGGTTTCTTCCGCTGATATTTACCCCAATTTTGAGACGGTGATCACATTCATCGCCATCTTCAAAAACTTCCGGACATTTAGTTCAATTTTCTCTACACGGGAGTTAGGATAATCATATCAGGTTTCACATATCTATGCATATGCAAAAATCGAGAGGCCTCGAGTGTCTCAGATCACAACGGAGATCTCGAGGGATTTTTGTAGCCATACAAATGACTATTCATTTGGTACCGTCATCCCTTCGGGCGGACAATTTGGTCCGCCCGAAGGGATGACGGTACCAAATGAATAGTCATATTCATTTTTTCCGTGAGATTCCGTTCTGTCCACTGCCCCCCCCCCCCCCCTCCCCCAATCAGTTTTCCTTCTTCCCCACCCAAAAAGTTTAGAGATTTATCAAGATAATTAACTCGATTTATCGAGATAATATCTCAATTTATCTAGATAATAAGTCGATTTAACGAGATAACTAACTCGATTTATCGAGATGATAAGTCGACAGATTGAATTTTTTTAAAAATCGTGTGGCCCTAATGTCGTGTCACCGATTTGAGTCAAGCGTCACCAACTTACCAAGCTATAGGAGGGGATCAAGCAAGCAGTGAGACTCTTGTACGATTTATAGGAATGTCGTGCGATATCCATACTCCGTGCGTTTCCCGTGCGACTCCCACACGATGTTCAAAGATCATGATGCGTGAGCCACACGACTGCCATTGTACCATCACTCGGACCATCCAAAACCATATAAAAGTTCATGGTTCATGATATTTATGGGTGAATCCACCCTAATGTGTCTCGTTTTATATCGATTGGCGAGATCAAGCAATGTCTCACGGGAATCGTGTGGCATTCGTGTTAGTCGTGTGGGTGTCGCACAACATGTGTATAGTACGCATGGGAGTCTCACTGGTGTCGTATGGATTTCGCATAGAGTCGCGTGGAAGTCGTGTGGTAGTTCGGTGACTCGCGGGAATGATTCGCATCGGAGTTGCACGACATTCGTGTGATAATCGTGAAAGTGAGACTGTGTCGACTAAAACCTGAGAGATTCGTGTTAAATTCGCATAGCCACACGAAAATTGCTAAAACACGTGGTCACGTGGCATTTGCATAAAAATGTGTATAGGTGAGAACGGGGCAGTACAATTATCATGAGGTTTCGGCAGAAACTACTGGCATGTAATAGATTGTGACAGATGATTATTTTAACGAAGGTCCATCCGTCACCATTGTCAATGCTTACACATAAAACCGCAGTCTAGTATGCGTGGAGACTACACTGTATGATTGACTGATGGTCTATGTTATCTTGAGGGTGGTGGTAATTGGCGATCAGACTTCTGATGTCAATTACCGATGACTACCGATGCCTGTAAGGAAACAGCCATTGTACACCGGCTTTTATGCGAAGATGAATTTTGAAAAATCGGTTTGAAAATGTCACTGAATCGAAGATTGAACTCTAAGTACAAATAGATGTGCCATTCACAAACACACTTCAGTACAAACTCCGTGGCCCTTTGTTACCCTATACATGTATATATCTTTAGACATTCACTTATTTCATTTGTTTGTTTTGAATCTCAACCTTGTTCGTATTGGCTGTTGCACCAATATTTCATTATGTGCACATTATGAAAACATGACATTTTGCATACTGTATGCCCTGATGGTGACAGTTTGAAGTGGGATGTAAATCTTTGTTCCTAAATCAGGTTTTGTACTGTAATCGAAAAAAATATGTTACTATTCACAGTGCGTCGATAATACATTCAACAAGTTTTCTGATATGAACAGCTATGAATCTACACCAGAAGTAATCGGAAATTAATCTGTTACTCGGGTAAAAGCTTTCAGCTGAATTGGCAGGGCTGGTAACGGGAGATGTTAATGGAATCTACTCTGTATAGACACACATCATTAATAGAATACAGACCATGGGTTCTTCAGCAAAAAGGACACTCCCTGGACACGTCAGTTGAGCGACAAAACTAGTATCCATATAATAGCATTATAGCATCAAACACGTATCTCAGACAGTCAGACTGTAATCAAATTTGTCGGAAAGATTGCGTCGATTGTCGTATTGTTTGTAGTTTCGTGTTAGGACAAAAACAGTTTGTTTCAACAACTCACAAATTAGTAAATTCAACAGGAATCACAGGCTCGGTGTGGAGAAAAAAACATATTCGACACATTGTCCTTCTGGGGTAAGCGTGGTTTTGGAAATATTCAATTGTTTGTTTCTATTCAGATAATTAATTATTGTAGGGATTTTCCTATAGTGGTAAGGATGTAGTGATATTAAATAGCGGTAGCCTATCAGGCCTAAAAAAATTAATTTTCTGTTTCTCGTCCCCGCCCGCCAGTGCTCAAAAGCAGCCTCCCGGATTTTTTTATTTGCGATTCTCAAATAAAAAATAAAAAGTGTTCCCGCCCCTATTTTGACGATAGTGAATGATCGAGACACCGAATCACAGCATGCAACTTAGGCGTATATTTAACTTACATGCACCTCCTTGTTTTCACTCCGCCAAATGAGACAAAGACGCTACCAGTTTTCGAAAACAGTTATTCTATGTGATTACGTGTATGTAATAATACATATACAATTATAATCAAGATTTGATTTACTATACATTCCTCATGTTATACTTTAAAGGACATATTAACTCATAGAACGGTTCTCAACAATTATTCATCATTGAAATATATTATCAACTGACGGTTTTTTTATAATAATACTACTAGTACACAGAATCATCTTGTCTGTGCTGACTGCTATAATGATGGCACACCAGTAGTGCCAATGTGCCCGGCCAAGAGGTTTCAAGCCCAAATAAATCAAGCCACTAGAAATGAAATCATTAATGTCATGTGTTACACATGATTTCAATTCAAAAGTCTTGAAGGGGCTTGAATGCGTCTGTGCACAAGTGGTTTTTCAATCAATCAATAAATCAAATTTATTTTCATATGTGTGAAATGTCGTCCCACCAAAAATAAAAAGTGCCTCCCTACCCAATTTTCTCTTGAGCTGAGGACGGTATTTATTGCAAAATAAAAAATAAAAAGTCCCTCCCTCCCAAGTTTTGAAAAAAATAGGAGGACAAGAAACAGAACATCAATTTTTTTAGGCCTTAGGTCAATATTATAACTTGTCATCAACAAGTGTAGTAAATGAATACTGTCAATAGAAAAATGAAATTATGCAGTGGATTATATCAGTCGGATAAATCAAGGGACAAGAAGTTTGCTATATTGTAAGGTTTTGCCGTTTGCCGACGTCAGTGGGCTTAACATAAATCTTCAGGCCATTCTGTGAAAGAAATACATGTACATTCTAATGTCAATCTGAAGTCACCGTTGTTTTCTGTTATTGTCTTGACGCCCTAACCAACCAGCATGAGCGGCATCTGTCAACTCGCGTATCTGCCATGATAAATCGGGGGGTTTTTTTTCGTTTCTATGGATATAACTATGTCGTTTTGCAAAAAAAAAGTGTAGCCTACCAATAAATTTATACGAGTACGTTATAACTATTACCACATACTGGTATTCTAGTTTATCCCAATTTGAATAGGAATACTCGGCTATATTTAGCTAACACCCAATGCTTTGAATAATCAGGTAATTTCTGGTCGCCACCCGTCACGAAATGCCATCCGCACTTAACAAGTTCCAAGGTGACAGAAATCAATGTTGCCAATATCAGCAACGTAGAAATTAACTAAATCCATGCTGGAGAATACTTATCATTTTATTAGCTATCAAACATGAGGTTTGATCGATGCTTCTAGATAAGGCCTTGAATGTATTTGTTGGTAATAAAACTCTTCCCAAGGCCTTTTCTGCTCGAAAATTTTCACATTTCACAACCCCATGGTTAACAAATATTTGATATAATTAAAATTGTGAACATCAGACCTACTTATTTGCAGTTATAGTAATTACACTGAAAGAATCGAATGGTTGTGAAGCATTGTTGAAAACACACTTATATGTAATATGAACGCCAAATTTGTTTTTCAACGTTTATTGTTTTCAATAAATAGTCCTCGTCACAATAGTTTAACAGATTCCTTTTTGGAAGTTTTTGTATGTATTTCAATGGACTCATGAATCTGTGCTTGGCCACACTTTGGTTTGTCACACAGGATGCAGTAGGCGTCCAGTTCTGTCGTGGGGTGAGCGTGGTACTCAAACATCAAACAGCTTGGTTCGATATCACATAAATACCGACAAGTAACGCGAGAAGCGAAGTGACGATTCTGCATCAGTCCAGAGTCATTTTTCATTGCAACGGAGTATTGTGCAGGGGCGGTTTGAAATGCTGGTTGAGTAATGCTCGCGGCTGAGAACAATCGGGAACCCGAACATCAATATATGCCATAAAACAATGAAATCACATGAAAGTATACATTAGCAAAGCATCATGAACATATTTACCTATGTCACTGTACTTTGCAGGAGCTTTCCCTATCGTTGGTGCTTGTTATGAGCGATTTTATACCTTTAAATTTGTTCACCCATTCTCTTGCATGGAGTCCGTTCATTATTGTGCACCCGCCCTCGTCGGCGGACAGGGAATGTTCTTTCCTTCCTTTTCTATAGGGGCAGCCAAGCGTGGCGGCCCTGTCTGTGTCCACCAGCGAAATGAGCTGTGGTCAGACAGCACTTGGGACACCGGCCCGTCAACATCGCCGTTGTGCATTTTGCTCACGCTTAAACGTTTGCCTTGTAAGTTTTTATTGCAGTACTAGAGTGGATTTTTGTACATTGCTGTAGTTTCCTTTGGGGTAACGTTTTCATTTTGTAGATACTTTGTTGGTACTCGCAGTTAGTTAAGCTTTTGCCTTCAGTTCAAACACCACGTGTGTCCTGAGTTGAATATTGTGTAAGAGGGGAATTGACTCAGAATAATTGGACCAGACTCGACGGCCAGTTCGTAACATTTGGGGGCTCGAAACGTCATTCTTGAGTCTATTTCTTTCTTGCATAGTGTTCATCACAGAGAATTCGTATCAAATCTGAACATCTAACTTTACAAATTTCACACATACAAAGAGTGTCTCATTATAATTCGGCCCTCCCAATAATAATACAACAACAAATTACTTACATAAGTTCGTTGGTGTGACGACTTTGTGAAGCAAAACAGTAAATTACTTGAGTTGATTGTGTCACGCCAAAGTTCTTATATTTACCGTGTTCCAAGTCTGTCTCATTTTCGTGATTTGGTTTGTCATTTTCAACGACACTGATTCGGCCAAATCACTTGTTGTGTTTTGCCACAACTTGGCCTTGTACAAGAAAATTTTGTCTTGGTTTCTGGCGGTCATCTTGCTATTTTGACATTGCTGCTCTGCAATGTTAGCCTATTAATGACTATGCCTTCTCTACATGTGCGTGGTTTCGTCTACGTGCTTTGACATATGTCTGTGAAATTCCCACTGGGTATCTTTGACTTCAACTCGAGTCAGTTTGCATAGTAAATACTGCATGAACTGTGCGCAATAACATTGCCTAGTAACTAGTGTGTGAAAAGTGTGTTTATCGCACTGTATCCATACCTATTTGTCGCTCTGTCGACTCGACTACAAGGTATTGTTACTTGTCTGAAAAGACACATCTATTGGTCTGAGTTCTGAGACTCTGTTGGATAAATGATCATCTGACTAATTTGATTTGTGTGGTTATTTCCACTTCAGTGTCTTTGACTACTGTTATTCATGTATATATTTTGTCAATGTAGTGTTGTATAAATATTTAAAAACAAAAAAAACAAAACACAAAAAAAGATAAAATAATTAAGTATTTTTGGATTGGTTGTGTTGCTTTTGATTCCATCATGGAGTTTCAATTGGATGAGTTTCTGGAACGACCAACTGTGGAACAACTCCATCGTGCAAGAAAGGTTGATTTGGTCGCCGTTGCCAAACATTTCAAGGTGGACATTAAACCTGACATGAAAAAAGCGGTGATAAAACAAGTACTGTATGAAAGTCTTTTGAAACAAAGTTTATTGGATGTCCCCAAGTTTGAGGGAACAAAGCCAGACACTGAAGCACAGCTTGCTCTCTACAAGGTTGAGCTTGAATATAAGCTTAGAGAAAAGGAGTTAGAGGCATCTCTCGAGCGTGAGCGTCTCAAACAAGAGGAAGCCATCGAGAGAGGTAAACTTGAGATGGAGTACAAAATCCGGGAGTTAGAGCTCCAAGTTCAGCGAGAGAAAAATGAAGCTTCAAATTTGGATGTCACTAAGAATATCAGACTTGTTCCGCCTTTCAGGGAAACTGAAGTTGACCAGTACTTTCTTCAGTTTGAAAAGATTGCGAAGTCAATGGCATGGCCAAAGAGCAAGTGGCCTTTGTTAGTGCAGAGTGTTTTGATCGGAAAGGCTCAGTCTGTATATTCAGCCCTAACAGTGGATCAATGTAATGATTACGATTCTGTAAAATCGGCCATACTACAAGCTTATCAGTTGGTCCCTGAGGCATATAGACAGAAGTTTCGTAACTACAAGAAGGCTGAATCTCAGACATTCGTGGAATTTTCCAGTGAGAAGGAAAGGTTGTTTGATAGGTGGTGTTTGTCTAAGGACGTTGGGTCTGATTTCAATAAACTTCGGGAACTGGTTTTGATTGAGGAGTTTAAGAGGTCAGTTCCAGCTGAGATTCGCGTCCATTTGGAGGAGCAGAAACCTGCTGATTTGAGGTCTGCTGCAACACTAGCAGACGAGTTTTATCTCGCTCACAAGAAGTCATTCAAAAGGCATAATGGTCCAAACGGTTTCAGAAACAAATCTGATCAAACGAGTATTGGAGAGAGTTCCAATGGAAGCTCTGCGACTTCCACTGCGTCCTCCAAGAGTTCTGATTTGTTTTGCCGTTACTGTAAGAAGAGAGATCATGTTATTGCTGACTGCAAAGTTTTGCAGAAAAAGAAAAACAAGGAATCTCCTACAGGACTCGGCTCATCACGCTCTGAGGAGACCGTAGTTGACAGACTTTGTCTACCTTCCAATTCAATGTCGAAGGAGTGTGAGTCCATGAAAAGTTTCAAACCCTTTATTTCCAATGGGTTTGTGTCTAGTGCAAAGTGTGGTCCAACTCCAGTTCGTATCCTACGTGATACTGGCGCATCACAATCTCTTATACTTGAAGGTGTTTTACCGCTGGAAACGGAAACACTCGAGGGTACAGTGTCATTGCGTGGTGTGGAGTTGGGATGCATCAACGTTCCTTTGCACAAGATACATCTAGAATCAGACTTAGTGACAGGTCCTGTTTTGGTGGGGGTGAGGCCATCCCTACCGTTTGAAGGAATATCCTTGTTACTCGGTAATGATTTGGCGAAAGAAAAAGTTATTCCTGCTCCTGAGTTAGTGAGCAGTCCGGTCGAGTCACCTGAAACAGAAAAACTTGCAGAAGAATATCCTGGAATATTCCCATCCTGTGTTGTGACACGTGGAATGGCACGTAAGGAAGCTCAGAACGCCGATCCGAATATGGACCTGTCAAACACATTTCTTGTGGATATTTTCGGTAGCAACACATTCAAGCACACCAGTGTGCATGTTGATGGTGCAGGATCTGGTCAAGGTTCTCAAGACATTCCTTTGTCAAGGGTTACTCGAGAACAGCTGATAACATACCAAGAGGACGATCCTGAAGTTAAGGCATTGTTGCGTCAGTCAATGACAGAAAATGAGGTTTCTGAGGTCCCTGTCGGGTATTTCACGAGGTTGGGAGTTTTGATGAGGAAGTGGCGTCCTCCAAATAGTCCTGCTGATAATGAGTGGCAAGTACATTATCAAATTGTAGCGCCACCAGAGATACGTCCGAGCATTCTCAGTATTGGTCATGAGTCTCCTATGTCTGTACATTTGGGAGTGAACAAAACATTTGACCGGATTAGCCGACACTTTTTCTGGCCTGGCATAAGAAAAGATGTGAGCTCTTTCTGTAAGTCATGCCATAGCTGTCAGGTTGTAGGCAAACCGAATGACAAGATCCCTAAAGCGCCTCTTATACCAATACCTGCATTCGAAGAACCATTTTCGCATGTTATTGTAGACTGTGTCGGTCCACTCCCTAAAGCACGTTCGGGTAATCAGTACTTACTGACTGTAATGTTTGCTTCCAGTCGTTTCCCTGAAGCTATTCCACTGCGTAAGATCACAGCACAGAGTGTTTCAAAAGCTCTTGTGAAATTTTTCACATCGTACGGTTTGCCAAAGGTGGTTCAGACGGACCAGGGTAGTAATTTTATGTCGAAGTTGTTCAAACAGGTTTTGAGGGAACTCAATATTGAGCACTGCACGTCTTCAGCATATCATCCCCAATCACAGGGGGCACTGGAGCGTTTTCATCAGACTTTGAAAACGATGATTAAGACGTATTGTATCAGTCATCTGAAAGACTGGGATGATGGGGTACACTTGCTCCTTTTTGCAGCAAAGGAGGTGGTGCAGGAATCACTTGGTTTCTCCCCATTTGAGCTTGTATTTGGGCATACGGTTCGAGGTCCCTTGAAGGTCTGTAAAGATAAGCTTCTGGATGAAGTTTCTGAGACAAATCTGCTAGATTATGTTTCGTCATTCAGAGAGAAGTTGCACTCAGCTAGAGAGTTAGCCAGACACAACCTTGTAACCACACAGGAGAAAATGAAATCGTGGTATGACCGCAAGGCAGTTGTCAGGACGTTTGAGCCAGGAGATGAGGTACTAGTTTTGTTTCCACTCCAGGGTAATGCGCTTCAAGCCAGTTATCAGGGTCCGTTTAAAGTAGAACGGAAAGTTGGTGATGTGGACTACATTATCAAAACACCAGATCGTCGAAAGTCTCGACAGTGGTGCCACATCAACATGCTGAAGCCTTATCACAAGCGTGTTCCTCCGGTCGCATCTGTTTCCAGTTGCCCTGATCAGTGTCCTGTAGAATCAGGAAAAATTCCTGAGCAGGAAAGTGATTCCCTTGGTGCTCCGCTAGTTGCTCAATCAGTTGACTATGGTGTGAGGTTGTCGAACTCTGAGGTTTTGCACAAGTTTTTGCAGAAGGTTGATTACCTTGACATGGAACAACAGAAAGATCTCCTTACACTGGTGAACAAGTATCATTCCATATTCCCTGATGTTCCCAGTAGAACCAGTGCTCTTTTTCATGATGTAGATGTGAGCGGCGCCTCGCCAATCAAGCAGCATGCCTACAGAGTTAATCCAGAAAAAGCAGGATACATGCGTGACGAGATACAGTACATGGTGAAGAATGGCATCGTAGAGAGTAGCTTCAGTCCATGGAGTTCGCCGTGTATACTTGTGCCAAAAGCTGATGGCTCTTTGAGGTTTTGTACTGATTTTCGGAAGGTGAATACGGTTACCAAAACAGATTCATATCCTATCCCAAGGATCGATGACTGTATTGACCGTGTTGGATATGCCAAGTATGTCACAAAATTCGACTTGCTCAAGGGATATTGGCAAGTCCCTCTGACCGAGAGAGCTAAAGAAGTCTCAGCATTTGTGACTCCATTTGGTCTCTTCCAATACACGGTAATGCCATTCGGTATGAAGAATTCACCTGCCACCTTCCAAAGACTCATGAACGGTGTGATTTCGGGGCTTATGGGCGTCTCTGCATACATCGACGATATTATAATATCCAGTCAGTCGTGGGAAGATCACATCAGGCAAATTGAAGCATTCTTCCAACGGTTGGAAGCCGCAAAGTTGACAGTCAATCTCTCCAAAAGTGACTTTTGCAAAGCAACCGTCGTTTATCTGGGACATGTAGTTGGTCAAGGTAAAGTTTGCCCAGTCTCTGGCAAGATCCAAGCCATTCTCGATATACCTCCTCCACAAGACGTTAGAAAATTGAGAAGGTATCTAGGCATGGTCGGCTTCTATAGAAAGTTCTGTAGAAACTTTGCCACGATCGCTGCACCATTGACCAATCTACTGCAGAAAAGTGTTGATTTCGATGGTCAAATGATTGTCAAAAGGCTTTTGACTCGTGCAAGGCTATACTGTCCAGTGAACCAGTATTATCGGCTCCAAACTTTGATGCACCCTTCAGTTTGGAGGTGGATGCCAGTGATGTTGGTGTTGGTTCTGTGCTCCTGCAGGATGACAAAAAAAGTTTGATACACCCGGTCGCATATTACTCGAAAAAGTTGAATAGGCACCAGAGAAACTATTCGACCATAGAGAAAGAAACTCTAAGTCTAATTAGTGCGCTGCAGCATTTCGAGGTATACTTGCGTGGATCCATCCACCCTATAACTGTCTATACTGACCACAATCCGCTGGTGTTCATTGGGCGCATGAAGAACAAAAATCAACGCCTAATGCGGTGGTCCTTGCTATTACAAGAGTTTGATCTCATCATCTGCCACATCAAAGGCAAAGACAACGTCGTCGCTGACGCACTGTCACGTTTGTAAATAGATTACATAAGCATACATAATATTATATACTTTGTTTGGAAAAATCGTCGGACCATACTATGAGAAATGTCGTTTCCCTTACACGGAAACTCTTTATGGGTGGAGGTGTTATGAGCGATTTTATACCTTTAAATTTGTTCACCCATTCTCTTGCATGGAGTCCGTTCATTATTGTGCACCCGCCCTCGTCGGCGGACAGGGAATGTTCTTTCCTTCCTTTTCTATAGGGGCAGCCAAGCGTGGCGGCCCTGTCTGTGTCCACCAGCGAAATGAGCTGTGGTCAGACAGCACTTGGGACACCGGCCCGTCAACATCGCCGTTGTGCATTTTGCTCACGCTTAAACGTTTGCCTTGTAAGTTTTTATTGCAGTACTAGAGTGGATTTTTGTACATTGCTGTAGTTTCCTTTGGGGTAACGTTTTCATTTTGTAGATACTTTGTTGGTACTCGCAGTTAGTTAAGCTTTTGCCTTCAGTTCAAACACCACGTGTGTCCTGAGTTGAATATTGTGTAAGAGGGGAATTGACTCAGAATAATTGGACCAGACTCGACGGCCAGTTCGTAACAGTGCTAAAACACAAAATATGGAAATATGATCCGCGGAGGACACGGTGATTGCCAATTTAGCAAGCATTCACCATTAGGATTAAAATGGATAACTGCAAATCTTGTGGCTAATGAGAGCATAACAACTTTGCTATCACCAACTTTTTATATTAATGTGGATCCATGTGTGGGTGATTAATTCCTTGACTTCCACAACCTCGTACGCCGAGTACCTCAGTCCATCAATCTGCTGCCAAATTGGGTCCATCTGCATCTCGTCCATTCTGGAATAAAAATGTGACTTTTCGAACCCTTCTACGAACATTTCAAACATGAAAGTAGAGCGTTTTGTATCACCATCAACTCAGTAGCCTTTTGGCTTGTGATTAGGTACTTATGTACTTGTCATATATCTATTCCATGGGGTTTGTTTCGGATCTTAAATTATTTTCATAGGTTGTTGGGCAGTTGTACATACTAATTCCATCAGGTGTACAGTAGAAACAACTACATTTACCAAACTTTCTGCCCCTGATGACGCCAGTGTGTCTTTTGATAAAGTAATTGGTCGGGTTTTGTTTCTATTGCAAAATGTTGTATGTTTGTTACTGGAATCATCTAAATTTGGCTGTATTGGTGGTAATAGATCGTTACTTACATCGAAGTATTTTATATAAATTCTGTGCCATCAATAAATGGCAACAAAATATTAATTGACTTATCATACATTTCGTATCTTTGTATTCTGCTGGTTCCGTTGAGTGTAAACAGCCTGTCCCGAGTGTGTTCGATTAGGGCGCACTTCCCAATATCCAAAGGTGGTCGGTAAATAAGCTTTTCCTCTTGGTAAAACCTGAAGTACGAGATGCCCACTAGTCAAAAATTAGCACTGTTCCATTGGAGATACTGGGAATTAAGTATTATTGATTACAGATGGATACTGTACTCATTGCACAATGAATACAAAATGTCATATCATTATAAATGGAAATACGCCACAAGACCTCTGTTTAAGGTTGTCATCTTCGGCTAAACCGGTTATCTGCCGGCGACCTGGTTAAATCATTACATTGACACAGGAGGGTCCTTTTGACAACACCTACTTGTAGTTATACCTATCGCTGTAGGCAGCCCAGTGTATCGGCTGGTCCCCACACATCACCATGTTGTCATCACTTTCGATAAAAGTATCAACATCGTGAAACAAAACACAGTCAGCAGTGAACATCTTCTTAACTTCCAGGTAGCCAGCGTTCATAAGGGCGGCCTTGTTGAATGAATAGGGCAGATTCTGCGCACAAGGAAGTATCACGTTTTGTGTAAAGGTGACTACAATGAACTAGTCACAAAAGTCTGGATTTTTAACTTGACTGGTACATTGGTGAATAGAATGGACTAGTTACACAAGTATGGATTTCAAACTTGACTTGTACAATAGTGACTACAATTGACTAGTTACATGAATCTGGATTGCAAACGTGACTATAATGGACATGTCTGGATTTCAAACCTGTTCGGCGACGAAGATGCGGTATTCCAGCTGTTGTTTCTGTAGTATAGGGTGCATGTGTGCCAGGAAAGCTCTGAGGTGACTTTCTCGATCTCTGGATGGCACAATGACCGCCACCCGTCTCCTAGCCACACAGCCAGACGGCGTCCAGTGACCTCCAACTTTGACCCCGGGTAGCAGACCTTCCAGTCCCCGCCATGACATCTTTGTTAAGCGATTTTTGTCCACGTTGATGGCTCCGTCTGTACTGAGACAAATGTTTATAAATGTTGAAATATTGTTCACTATTACACACACTATTCAGTTGAGGGTCTACGAAGCTGAGAGTCAGGCTTACAGGCGGACCCATTTTTTTTTTATTATTTGAGGGGGGGGGGGGTCAAAAACAAACCAGGACCTTGTGCCTGATCAAATAGGAATAGTGGTACTTTCCTCGTGAGTATAAATTCCGCACTAACCCACTATGTACTCAAATATATTTCGCGTTATTTTCTTCGGAGGGATAAGCCCATGAACCCCCTGGTGGGCCCCGTTGTAGCCCCCTAAACTTCAGAGGCTGATTTTGCCTTCAACATATCTCGGTTGAAACATCTTGGCTGTTTTGTGCACTTGATATTAAATTACTGGATACATTTTTACTTTTATCACCAATTACCACTGACTCACCTAGATGTGATGATACACAAGGACAGAAATCCTTTTCCGATATATTAGGTGCGTGTTTCTCTGATCCACAGATGCTTTTCACCCAGCATGTGTACTCTTCTATTGTCGGGGTCTTTGTGTTTTATCTGGCAAGACGCGACTCCATTTGGTCCAACAACTTTTTCCGCTTATCTTTGTCAAACTTGGCACGCTTTATTAAAAGCCAATACCGTTTCCATATTTCCGTATGGTTTCTCTCAACGACGACACATTTTGGTTCAACTGTTTGGTTCCGGATACCAATGAAATCCGTATATATCGTGCTATCTTTCAAGTTGAAATAACGGCGGTCAAATCCACTACATGTTGCTCTCTCATGTGAGCATGTGCTTTGGGGGTGTACGTTTGACCACTCCATCACCCAAAAGCACATTAGGACAACGAAACAAATCAACGCAATCCATTTCAAATTTGAAAGAAAGCGCCTAGAATATTTCCATAAATACATAATGGAATATCACGTCTGAACGAAATGTTACTTCTGTTCAGATTACGACATAGCTGAGCTGTGAAATGTTCACCAGTGTGATTTTTCATATGTCCAATACACATATATAGTGATATGCTGTTTGGGTGATAATATATTAGGTAGTAGATAGAGCACGAGCACCCGTGGGTATGACTCATATACGAGGTTATTCTCGAGGCGTTATCTTCCTATAAACATCCAATATGTGTGCATATATAGACAAAACGGTGTGTAGCGTAGCAGGTATCAACATGAACGGTAGGTGCCATGTTCGCCACTGTCCTTGTAACCAGGTCAATAGGACGGTTGTTCACGAACCATGACGAGAGGGCCGTGAAGCGGAACAAATTTAAAGTGATATTGGCAGGAAAACTATTTTTTCCAAATCAGTTACATATATGCCTGTGGTCTCAGAAAAATAAGTTGCAAAACAAACTATGCTTGATCAGATGGATAAATCAAGCATTTGACAGTACTAGCAGCCGCTTTTCTTTTGTGCGCCACTCAGAGTTACCTCTGACTTGACCTATTTCACGCTCGATTGGCTAGAACATACACGAGTAAGCTGAGATCGCACTGCATCACGGGATACAAAGCACCGAGAATGGCGGAAATGTAAACAAACTCAAAATCTCCACAAGAATTCGCAACAAAATCAATTAGAAAGGGGCGTTTGATTGGGCATACAAGTCCAGATATATAGCTGTTAAGTTCTCTTCGTTCGTTCAGAAAGATATGGAAAAATCCATAACTTGCTGCCAATATCACTTTAACAAAGACCAGATACATGTACGGCCGGGGGAAAGGCAATGAAAACACCGTACTACCACTAAAGAAAGGAGGGTGATAAAAATCACTAAAATGCCTCACTCCCACCAAACTACGTGACTGAGCACTTCTCACCGGTGAACGTGAGGATGATTCAAATGCTACGATGCATTACGCCCTAGCGGGCGAAGTTTGTCAATTCATCGCTGTCAGATTTGTATTGTTTGTGCTTGTCACATAGGAGGTTATATAAACCGGTAATTGTATGGTCAAAATGGAGCACCGATGTATTCTATTGTTTGAAAGTCACAATTTCTCTTCAAAATGCGCAGGTAGTGATGTAGGAAGGCGGTTTTAGTTTGTGCTTGGGACAAAACATTTCCCTTCCTATGTGATTTTTTTTAAATACAAAGTTGTATTGATTAAATGGTTATTGTTGTTTTATGTGTGTCACACGTGTGTCGTGTTATAACTGTATACATGTGTCATGTATCTTTTCTCGTATTGATATGTTTCTGTATATTTTTGTATTATTGTATATATACTACACATATGTCATATGTGAAGTTTTTGGTGCAATAAATCATTTCACGCAGTTCATGGTTTGTAGAATGCGTATGGTTTAGCTCAATCTCTTACCATTTTTTTTTTTAAATAATTCATTCACATTCATGCCGGTCAATACAGTGTATAAGACAAAATCGGGCTGAAATGAGATTTCACTGAATGGAAGCAAAACTTAGTAAGTCGACACTTTATTTTGACGTTTGTTTGAGAGGTATTCGCCATATACCGTTTCAAAAAAATATTTTAGAAGTCATACACACTCCCTGGACACACTGTCGCTATTTAAAATGCATATTACATAACTTCGATTGGTGTAAACGGAAAACGGCTTGCACCGGAAAATGGCCGCCATGGTTGATCAAACACATACATGACTCGTGCGTTCACATGTATGACTAGGCACATACGCGGCCCGTGTATGTGTGGAAACAGCCGGCACAAGTGAACTTTTTGACTGTGGCAAGACGATGCTAGATCTGCCATATTTACGAATCGTGTATGTGTGAAATACTAGACGAGTAGTGATGTCAACAAGTAGCGCCTCCGTGTTTAGCTTGACACGTTGAACGTGTCAAGCTAAATTAGCGTGTGATGTGTTGTTCATAAGTCATAGCATCTTGGCATGAAATAGGCGTCTATTAAAATAAGAGAGAAAAAAAAACATTACTCGGCGTTGTGTATCTGATATTTTTTCATGGCGTTTAGTGCACTTTAGGCTATTCATGTAGTAGTCGTCAATCGTATAATTCAAACTGGTAATAATTATTAAATTATATCTTTGTTTTCTCTTCTATTGTTTCAGACGCTGTCACACCGGTATAGGTCTACGTCTGACGATATGGTAGTGACATCGATTGAAAACATATAATTATCTGCTCCTGTAATAATGAATAGTAATGAATTAAATAGATGAATGTAAGAAACTGTATTTGTCATTGTTGTGAAGTCACAGTACTACACAAAATACATTTATAATTACCAATACACCAATTGGTAACTGATCAGTGGCAATATGGCCACCCGTCTCGGTCGGGGCTCTGGGGCCCGCTTAAGGGCCGAAGAAGCCAGAGGCTTTATGTTCTGAATTAATTTTGTGGCCTTTCCTTGGAAATAAATGCACTTAAAAAGTCATTGATGACTATATTCTGAAACTTTTGTGCAAAAATGTAGGAAGGAAGCTGCACATTTGGGCCGGGGGTCTGGGGCCCGCTGAAGGGCCCCAGCTGTCAGAACCTTTTTTATCCTCTGGTAGCTTCCTGGTTTCTCCTGAGTATACATTTTCAAACAAACTCACTATGATCAACCTGTTCTCAAACATATTTCGACATCATTTTTTGAGGAGGCCTGAATCCACCTATGGAAGCTCTGATGTTTTAACCGAAAAAAGTAGGGGTCTTGACACCTGTAACCCCCTCTAAATCTGCTACTGATACTGGTTTATAAGGTCAATAAAAAAATGTTTTGGTTTGCGTCCCAGTGATGCTCCGAAATCGGTGCTATGGCGCTGAGTTTTTTTTTGTTGTTTTTTTTAGTACCGGTTTATGTATGTTTTTTTTGCATAAAAAGTGTGCTTGTACCAAATTTTTTTTCTCTGGAACAGTAAAAATATAGATTTATTCAAAGTCCCGAAAAAAGAATATGCCGTCATTTCGAGAAAATTGTTTACGACAGCAAAAAATTTTTGTTTTTATCAGTGATCTCTGTTTTGTATCTCGTAATTTCGAGATAAATGTCTCGTTATTTCAAGATAATTATGTCGTTATTTCGAGATAGTTAAGTTAATCTCGTTCATTCGAGATAGTATCTCATTATTTCGAGATGATTATGTCGTTACATTGATATAGTATAGTTATATAGGACTCAAAAAATACTGTTTTTTATCTCGTTATTTGAGATAGTTACCTTGTTATCTCGAAATAACGAAACACTATCTCGAAATAACGAGATAGGCCTAACTCTCGAAATAACGAGATAACTATAATAATAATAATCTTTATTCACAAAGGCCTCAGGCCCATATGCATAAAAATTTACAAATAATGTGATGCAAACAAACAACAGAGCAGAATAACTTTATGTGCTACCATCAATATTTCGGGCATGTAGTTTTAAACCATAGTAAACATATGCTGACAAGTCTTTGATACATTGCGGATTTTTGGAGTTCATGATATTTACAAATAGAGTCGTTAAGGAATTATTTCGATTCATGTATTTACCTAAGTAATTTTCCCTCAACAAACTATACAAAGGGCACACTAGTAAAAAATGTAATTCGTCTTCTACAACTTCTGAGTTATTTTCTTTACAATATTTACATAAACGTTGGTATCTTTCATATTTAACGTGTCTGTATCTTTCAATCGATAATCTATGATTTGAACATCGAAATCGAGTAAGTGCTGCCTTGTGTAGTTGTGTTTCCAATAAATATCTTGAGACAAATACATTTCGAAGCATAAAACCTTTTTATAATTTCTATAAGTGTCTAATTTTGTACCATGACTCATTTCATCATACCAATTCTGCATTGAAATATCTATACATCTTTGTTTGAAAGTGATAAGAAAAACTTCGACATCTCCAACACCTTGTTGTAACCATACATCCCCAATCCCATATGTATAAAGTAAACATCTTATGTCTGTTGCCCAGTTATTACACCCGACATCATCAAAACCTTTTAACATTCTATATAGGGCATTCCGCAATCTTGTGTTATTATCATCGTGAACAATTTTCAACCAAAATTTGACACATTTGCATTTATACAAAACTAATAAAGGCAGCCGGCCTAGTTCGCCAAGTGCTGCAACATTTGAGGAGCTATACGATACAGACAAAAGGAATTTACAGAATTTTCTATGCACAATTTCAATACATTCTCTAGTTTTGGTGCCCCACATCTCTGCACCATATAGTAGAATAGGAACAACAATCTTGTCAAACAAATCTAAAGATAACTTAATGGGTGCCCCACACGTTCGTATTAAACGTTTTAACATAATTTTATATAAATTCTGTGCCATCAATAAATGGCAACAAAATATTAATTGACTTATCATACATTTCGTATCTTTGTATTCTGCTGGTTCCGTTGAGTGTAAACAGCCTGTCCCGAGTGTGTTCGATTAGGGCGCACTTCCCAATATCCAAAGGTGGTCGGTAAATAAGCTTTTCCTTTTGATAAAACCTGAAGTACGAGATGCCCACTAGTCAAAAATTAGCACTGTTCCATTGGAGATACTGGGAATTAAGTATTATTGATTACAGATGGATACTGTACTCATTGCACAATGAATACAAAATGTCATATCATTATAAATGGAAATACGCCACAAGACCTCTGTTTAAGGTTGTCATCTTCGGCTAAACCGGTTATCTGCCGGCGACCTGGTTAAATCATTACATTGACACAGGAGGGTCCTTTTGACAACACCTACTTGTAGTTATACCTATCGCTGTAGGCAGCCCAGTGTATCGGCTGGTCCCCACACATCACCATGTTGTCATCACTTTCGATAAAAGTATCAACATCGTGAAACAAAACACAGTCAGCAGTGAACATCTTCTTAACTTCCAGGTAGCCAGCGTTCATAAGGGCGGCCTTGTTGAATGAATAGGGCAGATTCTGCGCACAAGGAAGTATCACGTTTTGTGTAAAGGTGACTACAATGAACTAGTCACAAAAGTCTGGATTTTTAACTTGACTGGTACATTGGTGAATAGAATGGACTAGTTACACAAGTATGGATTTCAAACTTGACTTGTACAATAGTGACTACAATTGACTAGTTACATGAATCTGGATTGCAAACGTGACTATAATGGACATGTCTGGATTTCAAACCTGTTCGGCGACGAAGATGCGGTATTCTAGCTGTTGTTTCTGTAGTATAGGGTGCATGTGTGCCAGGAAAGCTCTGAGGTGACTTTCTCGATATCTGGATGGCACAATGACCGCCACTCGTCTCCTAGCCACACAGCCAGACGGCGTCCAGTGACCTCCAACTTTGACCCCGGGTAGCAGACCTTCCAGTCCCCGCCATGACATCTTTGTTAAGCGATTTTTGTCCACGTTGATGGCTCCGTCTGTACTGAGACAAATGTTTATAAATGTTGAAATATTGTTCACTATTACACACACTATTCAGTTGAGGGTCTACGAAGCTGAGAGTCAGGCTTACAGGCGGACCCATTTTTTTTTTTATTATTTGAGGGGGGGGGGGTCAAAAACAAACCAGGACCTTGTGCCTGATCAAATAGGAATAGTGGTACTTTCCTCGTGAGTATAAATTCCGCACCAACCCACTATGTACTCAAATATATTTCGCGTTATTTTCTTCGGAGGGATAAGCCCATGAACCCCCTGGTGGGCCCCGTTGTAGCCCCCTAAGCTTCAGAGGCTGATTTTGCCTTCAACATATCTCAGTTGAAACATCTTGGCTGTTTTGTGCACTTGATATTAAATTACTGGATACATTTTTACTTTTATCACCAATTACCACTGACTCACCTAGATGTGATGATACACAAGGACAGAAATCCTTTTCCGATATATTAGGTGCGTGTTTCTCTGATCCACAGATGCTTTTCACCCAGCATGTGTACTCTTCTATTGTCGGGGTCTTTGTGTTATATCTGGCAAGACGCGACTCCATTTGGTCCAACAACTTTTTCCGCTTATCTTTGTCAAACTTGGCACGCTTTATTAAAAGCCAATACCGTTTCCATATTTCCGTATGGTTTCTCTCAACGACGACACATTTTGGTTCAACTGTTTGGTTCCGGATACCAATGAAATCCGTATATATCGTGCTATCTTTCAAGTTGAAATAACGGCGGTCAAATCCACTACATGTTGCTCTCTCATGTGAGCATGTGCTTTCGGGGTGTACGTTTGACCACTCCATCACCCAAAAGCACATTAGGACAACGAAACAAATCAACGCAATCCATTTCAAATTTGAAAGAAAGCGCCTAGAATATTTCCATAAATACATAATGGAATATCACGTCTGAACGAAATGTTACTTCTGTTCAGATTACGACATAGCTGAGCTGTGAAATGTTCACCAGTGTGATTTTTCATATGTCCAATACACATATATAGTGATATGCTGTTTGGGTGATAATATATTAGGTAGTAGATAGAGCACGAGCACCCGTGGGTATGACTCATATACGAGGTTATTCTCGAGGCGTTATCTTCCTATAAACATCCAATATGTGTGCATATATAGACAAAACGGTGTGTAGCGTAGCAGGTATCAACATGAACGGTAGGTGCCATGTTCGCCACTGTCCTTGTAACCAGGTCAATAGGACGGTTGTTCACGAACCATGACGAGAGGGCCGTGAAGCGGAACAAATTTAAAGTGATATTGGCAGGAAAACTATTTTTTCCAAATCAGTTACATATATGCCTGTGGTCTCAGAAAAATAAGTTGCAAAACAAACTATGCTTGATCAGATGAATAAATCAAGCATTTGACAGTACTAGCAGCCGCTTTTCTTTTGTGCGCCACTCAGAGTTACCTCTGACTTGACCTATTTCACGCTCGATTGGCTAGAACATACACGAGTAAGCTGAGATCGCACTGCATCACGGGATACAAAGCACCGAGAATGGCGGTAATGTAAACAAACTCAAAATCTCCACAAGAATTCGCAACAAAATCAATTAGAAAGGGGCGTTTGATTGGGCATACAAGTCCAGATATATAGCTGTTAAGTTCTCTTCGTTCGTTCAGAAAGATATGGAAAAATCCATAACTTGCTGCCAATATCACTTTAACAAAGACCAGATACATGTACGGCCGGGGGAAAGGCAATGAAAACACCGTACTACCACTAAAGAAAGGAGGGTGATAAAAATCACTAAAATGCCTCACTCCCACCAAACTACGTGACTGAGCACTTCTCACCGGTGAACGTGAGGGTGATTCAAATGCTACGATGCATTACGCCCTAGCGGGCGAAGTTTGTCAATTCATCGCTGTCAGATTTGTATTGTTTGTGCTTGTCACATAGGAGGTTATATAAACCGGTAATTGTATGGTCAAAATGGAGCACCGATGTATTCTATTGTTTGAAAGTCACAATTTCTCTTCAAAATGCGCAGGTAGTGATGTAGGAAGGCGGTTTTAGTTTGTGCTTGGGACAAAACATTTCCCTTCCTATGTGATTTTTTTTAAATACAAAGTTGTATTGATTAAATGGTTATTGTTGTTTTATGTGTGTCACACGTGTGTCGTGTTATAACTGTATACATGTGTCATGTATCTTTTCTCGTATTGATATGTTTCTGTATATTTTTGTATTATTGTATATATACTACACATATGTCATATGTGAAGTTTTTGGTGCAATAAATCATTTCACGCAGTTCATGGTTTGTAGAATGCGTATGGTTTAGCTCAATCTCTTACCATTTTTTTTTTTAAATAATTCATTCACATTCATGCCGGTCAATAAAGTGTATAAGACAAAATCGGGCTGAAATGAGATTTCACTGAATGGAAGCAAAACTTAGTAAGTCGACACTTTATTTTGACGTTTGTTTGAGAGGTATTCGCCATATACCGTTTCAAAAAAATATTTTAGAAGTCATACACACTCCCTGGACACACTGTCGCTATTTAAAATGCATATTACATAACTTCGATTGGTGTAAACGGAAAACGGCTTGCACCGGAAAATGGCCGCCATGGTTGATCAAACACATACATGACTCGTGCGTTCACATGTATGACTAGGCACATACGCGGCCCGTGTATGTGTGGAAACAGCCGGCACAAGTGAACTTTTTGACTGTGGCAAGACGATGCTAGATCTGCCATATTTACGAATCGTGTATGTGTGAAATACTAGACGAGTAGTGATGTCAACAAGTAGCGCCTCCGTGTTTAGCTTGACACGTTGAACGTGTCAAGCTAAATTAGCGTGTGATGTGTTGTTCATAAGTCATAGCATCTTGGCATGAAATAGGCGTCTATTAAAATAAGAGAGAAAAAAAAACATTACTCGGCGTTGTGTATCTGATATTTTTTCATGGCGTTTAGTGCACTTTAGGCTATTCATGTAGTAGTCGTCAATCGTATAATTCAAACTGGTAATAATTATTAAATTATATCTTTATTTTCTCTTCTATTGTTTCAGATGCTGTCACACCGGTATAGGTCTACGTCTGACGATATGGTAGTGACATCGATTGAAAACATATAATTATCTGCTCCTGTAATAATGAATAGTAATGAATTAAATAGATGAATGTAAGAAACTGTATTTGTCATTGTTGTGAAGTCACAGTACTACACAAAATACATTTATAATTACCAATACACCAATTGGTAACTGATCAGTGGCAATATGGCCACCCGTCTCGGTCGGGGCTCTGGGGCCCGCTTAAGGGCCGAAGAAGCCAGAGGCTTTATGTTCTGAATTAATTTTGTGGCCTTTCCTTGGAAATAAATGCACTTAAAAAGTCATTGATGACTATATTTTGAAACTTTTGTGCAAAAATGTAGGAAGGAAGCTGCACATTTGGGCCGGGGGTCTGGGGCCCGCTGAAGGGCCCCAGCTGTCAGAACCTTTTTTATCCTCTGGTAGCTTCCTGGTTTCTCCTGAGTATACATTTTCAAACAAACTCACTATGATCAACCTGTTCTCAAACATATTTCGACATCATTTTTTGAGGAGGCCTGAATCCACCTATGGAAGCTCTGATGTTTTAACCGAAAAAAGTAGGGGTCTTGACACCTGTAACCCCCTCTAAATCTGCTACTGATACTGGTTTATAAGGTCAATAAAAAAATGTTTTGGTTTGCGTCCCAGTGATGCTCCGAAATCGGTGCTATGGCGCTGAGTTTTTTTTTGTTGTTTTTTTTAGTACCGGTTTATGTATGTTTTTTTTGCATAAAAAGTGTGCTTGTACCCAATTTTTTTTCTCTGGAACAGTAAAAATATAGATTTATTCAAAGTCCCGAAAAAAGAATATGCCGTCATTTCGAGAAAATTGTTTACGACAGCAAAAAAATTTTGTTTTTATCAGTGATCTCTGTTTTGTATCTCGTAATTTCGAGATAAATATCTCGTTATTTCAAGATAATTATGTCGTTATTTCGAGATAGTTAAGTTAATCTCGTTCATTCGAGATAGTATCTCATTATTTCGAGATGATTATGTCGTTACATTGATATAGTATAGTTATATAGGACTCAAAAAATACTGTTTTTTATCTCGTTATTTGAGATAGTTACCTTGTTATCTCGAAATAACGAAACACTATCTCGAAATAACGAGATAGGCCTAACTCTCGAAATAACGAGATAACTATAATAATAATAATCTTTATTCACAAAGGCCTCAGGCCCATATGCATAAAAATTTACAAATAATGTGATGCAAACAAACAACAGAGCAGAATAACTTTATGTGCTACCATCAATATTTCGGGCATGTAGTTTTAAACCATAGTAAACATATGCTGACAAGTCTTTGATACATTGCGGATTTTTGGAGTTCATGATATTTACAAATAGAGTCGTTAAGGAATTATTTCGATTCATGTATTTACCTAAGTAATTTTCCCTCAACAAACTATACAAAGGGCACACTAGTAAAAAATGTAATTCGTCTTCTACAACTTCTGAGTTATTTTCTTTACAATATTTACATAAACGTTGGTATCTTTCATATTTAACGTGTCTGTATCTTTCAATCGATAATCTATGATTTGAACATCGAAATCGAGTAAGTGCTGCCTTGTGTTTCCAATAAATATCTTGAGACAAATACATTTCGAAGCATAAAACCTTTTTATAATTTCTATAAGTGTCTAA
This sequence comes from Terebella lapidaria, assembly GCA_949152475.1. Taxonomy (NCBI): domain Eukaryota; kingdom Metazoa; phylum Annelida; class Polychaeta; order Terebellida; family Terebellidae; genus Terebella; species Terebella lapidaria. Next base: position 81,366,493 of record OX424555.1, read on the forward strand.
TTTTGTACCATGACTCATTTCATCATACCAATTCTGCATTGAAATATCTATACATCTTTGTTTGAAAGTGATAAGAAAAACTTCGACATCTCCAACACCTTGTTGTAACCATACATCCCCAAACCCATATGTATAAAGTAAACATCTTATGTCTGTTGCCCAGTTATTACACCCGACATCATCAAAACCTTTTAACATTCTATATAGGGCATTCCGCAATCTTGTGTTATTATCATCGTGAACAATTTTCAACCAAAATTTGACACATTTGCATTTATACAAAACTAATAAAGGCAGCCGGCCTAGTTCGCCAAGTGCTGCAACATTTGAGGAGCTATACGATACAGATAAAAGGAATTTACAGAATTTTCTATGCACAATTTCAATACATTCTCTAGTTTTGGTGCCCCACATCTCTGCACCATATAGTAGAATAGGAACAACAATCTTGTCAAACAAATCTAAAGATAACTTAATGGGTGCCCCACACGTTCGTATTAAACGTTTTAACATAAAAGTTGCTTTCTCGGCTTGAGATGACAGAGTATCTAAGGCAGCAGACCATTTTAGCATAGACGAAAATACAATTCCTAAATATTTGTAATGACTAGTACATTGAAGTTTTTTACCACTGAAATAAAACCGTTCATTATGTCTCAAGTGTCCCCCATTTCGAAACACAATAACATTTGTTTTAGACAGATTCACATTCAAACCATATTCTCTACAAAATATATTTAATACATTCAGTTGTCTCTGCAATCTTCCAACAGTGTCGTTCACAATACATATATCATCGGCATACATAAGCATATGGACATTTTGAAAATCATCATCGACATATATACTTGGGCAACGTAAATCCTGAAATTTTATAACAAGTTCGTCCATGTATAATGCAAATAAAAGTGGGCTCACCATACATCCCTGGCGAGTGCCAACAGAGCACGAGAAAAAATCAGTGATACCTTCGAATGTTTTTACAAATAAATTAATAATTTTACCGTGAATACCTTTTTTGAGAAGCCTGTACCAGAGTACAGTGTGTGGGATCGAGTCAAACGCTCGTGAAAAATCAACAAAAGCAACATAAAAACGGCCACCCTTCTTACGTAGATATTTGTTTGCTAAAGAATACAAGGAAAAAATTTGATCTACAGTAGAGCGACCACTACGGTACGCCCCTTGGGAATCGTGTAATTTGTTATTTGCTTCACACCAAGAAATAAGTCTATTATTAATTAATTTAGTGAATATTTTCCCTAAACACGATAACAAAGATATACCCCTATAATTGCTTGGTTCCGATTTTGGGCCCTTTTCATGAAGTGGACATATCATAGCATCACACCAATGACTTGGGAATGTTCCAGATCTAAGAATTGCATTGAATAAAATACAAAGATAATCTATAACCAGATCCTGTGAATGCTTGAAAAATTCATAAGAAAATCCATCAATACCAGGCTGCTTGCCATTTGAAACACTATTTATAACAATTGATATCTCTTCCTTGATTATTTCACAGTTTAACAAATCAGGCAAATCATTTAAACAATTCTCACACTCATAATCATGTGCAGTAATATAGTCTGTGACTATTCGTTCAAAATTTTCATCTATTTCCGGTTTGTCATTCAACAAATCATGAAAATGAGTATACCATTCATCATGTGTTATTGAATTATCAACAATATTGTGCTTCTTATTTACATTCTTTATACAACACCAAACCTTGTTACTACAAACCACAGATTGGCGCAAGTCTTTGTACAATACATTTTTATACGTCCGCATTTTGTTTCGACATATATGTTTAAAATGTTTCTTTGCCTCGAGATATAAATCAAGAGAGGACTGGATCCGGTTTATTCGATATTGTTTCAACAAAATTTGTTTCCTCAATTTAGCAATGTCGCATTCCTCATCCCACCATTCAGCATGTTTTTGTTTTTTTGTTTATATTTACATGTACCATGGCCCGGGGCTTCGGGCGACATTTCATGGAGATTGCAGCTCTCTGAAAAACACTAACGAAGCATGCAACAGCTTGGTTAATCTAACCCTTTACGATATTGGTATTAAAATCACTGAACTGAGCATTGCTCACTTCATCACACAATAAACTTCTGAAGTCGTCACGCTTGGACACATCCCATTGATATCGAACAGGTTGTTTATGACCTTGACCCTCAACATCAACAAAAACAAGGCTAGATTGTTTTGGGTCACAAATAACATCAAACAAAACACAGCTGATCGGGAAGTGGTCCGACTCATCTCGATCAGATACGACAAAATTACGAACATTTGACATTAGGTCAGTGGAGACTAAAACGTAATCGACAACACTCTGGCCAGTCGCTGAACAAAAAGTAAATTCACCGTTTACATCATTTGCTGACCGTCCATTTAATACATGAATACCACATTGTTTACATAAATCTAATAATGTCCGTCCGAAATTGTTGATTACCTTGTCTCTTGACAATCTAGGGATACAGAATGTATCACTTGGCCACCAACTAGGCAATTCCAAATGAGTGATTTCATCATCAATAATATAGTCAGGCATATCAGACACACGTGCATTCAAATCACCCATCACTATCATTTCTGAATCAGGCGACATTATTGATGATAACTCATCCAACAGTTCTTGAATACCATTTTTCTCTACACGCTTTTCATAAAAGGTTGACAGTTCGCATGGAACATAAACACCCACAATAAATACAGTTTTCTTCGAGTTTAAACAACAATTTTTTTTTGCTTTCAAATAAATACCATAATCTGAAATTTTATGACAATCGAAGACATGTTTGAATTCGTTGCGTACGAAAATAGCTACACCACCAGGAGTTCGGCCATGTAAGCGCCTGCGACACCCATGCAAATAGTAGGAGATGTAACCATCTAATATGCCATTCATGTCAGAATCATTCTCACTCCAGTTTTCCGTGAGCCATATGATGTCAAATTTTCTTAGGTATTCTTGACATTCAGTATTTTTGACAGAATTTTTACCGTGAACATTCCATTGTAACAAAGAAATGGGAAGAGTGAATTTTTTCCTATCAAACACATGACTAACATTACTTATCTTTGACTGTTCCTGTAAAACAACGGGTAGTTTGGGGGCTGACTGCTGACGCTGTGTGCGCTGTTCGCGAGCTGTTGCTGTGGCGATGCGTTGGAGAGTCGGTGTGCTGGTGTGAGTTGTTGCTGTGGTGGCGGAGGAGCGAATGACTGGTTAGGGCCGTAGATTGGTGAAGATTGCTGAACACAATCAGTGGCATGTGGGAACGCCGGGAGGCTTGCGGGACCATCTTGGTACTGAGGGAGCGGCTGTGAGTACTCAGCTGATACAGTCGGCGGTAGGTCCTCCTCACCGTCTCGGAAGCGTCCCACTTGGCGGCTGTCAGAGCGAACCAAACGACCGTGGCCCGCCATCCGGTACTGTCGCTTCAGGTCATGAAGAGAATCCAAGATAGTCTTGAAATTGTTCTCCGCGACACGCTCTGTATGAGGCTTGGACGAGCGAATGTACGTGTTCTTGTATTCTGGTTTCGAATTCAGAATGCTTCTACGTCGCAGTAGTTGAATTTTGGCGGCAGTTGTGGGCACTTCAATCTTCACGATACCAGGGTTGTTGTTTCGACCCTTCAATCTCATTGTTCTGACGATTGGAACGTCTCGTAAGCCAAGACCATCAGTGAGCAGCCGGCGGCCTTGCTCGTCAGTGGAACATCCGTCATCCGGAAGATTGATAACCACAACTGTCGTTTCCGGATCAAAGTTCGGGTGCACCGTATTCTCGATCGCAGTTAGGCGCCTGGATAAGTCATCCAAGTCGCCCTGGACACCAATACGTAAATCTTGCATCTGTTCATCGAAGCCAGACTTAACTGTATCCACGGTTTCGTAAACTTGCTTTATTTGTGCCTCCACTGAAGCTTGGACAGTTTTAAGTGACACTTTGATATCGTTTATCTGGCTTTCAACAGAGATTGCTAGCTGTTGTTGGCCATGCCATATTTTGGTCAACAGTACCTTGATATCACTGTCCATGGGATTTTCAGGCAGATTAAGCTGTTTTCCACATGGAGTTTGATCACCCACATCTGTGACATGTCTCGAAATAACGAGATACAAAATTTTTTTTTCGTTTCCTATATAATTATCTCAAAATAACAAGATAAAACAATTTTCTTGCACGTCCTAAATCAGCCACAGTATGGATCAAATAACAAGTGGAAAATAGTAATTGATAACAGAATCAATAAAAATAGTCATGTATTTTTAAAAAGTCATCAAACAACTAAGTAAATACAAAAAAAGTTTACTTTGAAAACTTTGGCAGATTCTCGCTACAAAAAATATCAACGATATAAACTCGTATTGTTTCTAAGCAAGAGTGTCTATATTGCCACGCATACAACCCCCTATGTCTGTATGAAACATGTTTCTCACGAAGCGGTTCACTGGGAGTGATCTGCTGTCAATGACAAGTGGAAGGGGCTCGTATGGGAAAATGAGGTGTCATTACTTCGCGGCAAGGGATTATGCTAATGTCGGAATTTTAAAACATCGTTTACTGGACGACTCTCCTTCTCTCTTTGTTATCAGCCAGTGTTAACATAACGACCAACAATTATCTTAAAAACGAATCTGTAAAGGTTTAAGCAAGGATCCTCTATAATTATTATAGACGATCCTTGGTTTAAGTTGCTAATTGATTGGTTTGTATCTTTCACAGTTAACGCCCGATTGGTTCCTGCATGATTGCAATCTTCGACAGTCACTAAAGGGCCATTTATACTGCATCGCTTTCGCTTCGCTTTCATTGAAAAGCTAATCGCTAGCGATTCGCCGGCGATTCGCGCGAAATTCACCCGACGTCTGGGTTTACTGTTGTTCTATTATATTGCCTCAGCATGATAACAATTGTTTGTATATAAAAATATAGGTAAACAAATTCGATTTATTTGAAAGTTTTACGGCGATGGCGTACCAAGCTATTTTGAATAGACAAAAAATAATATATATTTCACTATACAATCGTATGAAGAATAAGTGCCTAAGAAACTCCTACATATGAGATTTTTGCACTAAAAGGGACGATATATAGGACAATATCGTGCTAATGTGGACAAATCCTACAAAAGAAGACATAGATTATTTTCAAAACTACACTAGAATATCAGCGGGATGTTTTGAACATCTGATAGAAAAATTGTAATCTTATATAATCAAATGTCAAAGATTTTTTATATCTATGACAACGTCATAGATCTTATACCATGCCGTATAAAATTGGCAATCACACTGAGGTAGGCATATATGTTTAGAAATATAATTTCTAAGGTCCATCATATGGGGTTTGGTGTATTTTATAGATATTTATGGATATTCATATTGAATTAATATACAATGTACGATGGTTATTAGGCCTATGTGCCTGAATATGGGCTTCCCGATTTTGTCGTATTATGATTGATTTGATACTATTAATTGATAGTATATTGTTTAAGGAATAATGTATAGATTTGGAGTAATTGTCGCATAATAAACTTCGAGGGCAAGGTGATAAGGTCCCGAGACGCCGAAGGCGTCGAGGGCTATATCACCTGTCCCGAGAAGTTTATTTTGCAGACAATTACGACAAATCTATACATTATTTCTATTCTAACATGGTAAATGATTGTTAAGAAATAAACGTTACCATGGCTACACATGTTTGTTGCGGTCATGACGTTTTTGTACAACGTTGCTCTTGGAAACGTAAATCTGATATAGGCCCTAGGGCCGTATATCAACTGATATAACACCTTTTGAAATGACTGAAATGCTAAGAGCCCTCTGACGTCACCATGTTAGAATAAGATATAGACATATCGACACTTTTTCTTTTCTTTTCTGTTTCTAAGTTATTTTATGCATACGTGTTATATTATAAAGTTTTGGCATCAGGAGATTCCAAGAAATCATTCGTACCGCATACACTGTATAGCCGTCTTCTATCAGCAACATCATTGCCGAAGTGTATGGGATAATGTAATGAAAACAATACACGTTACCCTTCTTTACTAGTAGGCCTACTATTTTGATATATTATTCAACCTTATATGCTGTATCAATCAGACAGATCCGTTATCAGTTATCATGTTGTCAGAGGCTTTTAAAACACAACATCATAAAGCGAAACGCCGGCGAATCGGAAAGCGAAGCGATGCAGTATAAATGGCCCTTTATACAGCCACTTTGGGGACGCTCATCGGCTTACACAGAATTGAAATGTGGCCGCTGCTTGTAAAGTACCATCATGGCAAAAAAAATAAATCTGACGCGGGAGGTTTGGGACGACGCGCGCGGCACGATGAAACGTGCCATTGAATGGAGCCTATCTCCTTCGCGCATGCGCACTTAGTACTTTTTAGTGTGTACGGACGCGTGTTTTGCCACAATGGAAGTATGCGCATCGTACCGTTTGGAACAAGGTGGGGTTGTTTACATGCGCAGTCGACATATTTGAACGCAGGAGACTTCGCTGAAAGTGTAGGTGAAAATTTTGGTAAAATCGAGTCATTAGAAGTGAAAATATTGCCAAATAAGCAAAAGCCAATATGGCGGAACTGATCTAGGCGGTGTCTGCCTTGAAATGTTGTAGTGTTATTTGAACTTCGTCAGAATTTGCTGGAGGAATGAAACATTTTTCTCTCAATAACTAGGTGAATATACTTTGTATTGGCAGTGGATTTACCCCGTTCCGGAGGCGACCTGAGGCGGCCGGGAGGGTTTTCCGTTTTTAGGCCAAGGTAAAAAAAAATATAATTTGAAAAGTGCCAGATTTATATTTGTGTGTGTGTGTGTGTGCATGTGTGTGGAAGGGGTGGTATGTATGGGTTTTTTAGCAGTTGCTTAAGGAAATAATTGATGCAAAATATTAAAAGACAGTCTACAGGATATTGTCTAGATGTCATATAGACATGGCACTTTGTCTAGTTGTCTTCATCATGTAAATATTACATTGATTTGACAAAGCCGGCTGAGAAAGAAATCCCTTGCAACTGTGCATGTAATGTTGGCTGCCAAAAAAATATATCTAGATTACTAAATTTTGGAAATTTGCACAAAAAACCAAAAAATCATGTGTATTATTTATATCCTGGCAGTATCATGTACCGAAGTGGTGGCTGTGCTACAAAGCAGCTTTTGCTAGAAAGAGGGCCAATGTCCCCAAATGAAGCAACCTTCCTGATGTTTATCATCAGACATCGGCTTGTTAGCCCAGAGAAACTCTCCGATGAGGAGTCACTCCACGTGCCACAGCTGCTCGACGTGCTAGAGCAGATAGTTCACATTAAAGAACCCCACTGTTATTTGAAATTTGTGAAACAACTTTTGGACATTCTGAGGAAAGAGTTGAAGGAACATTGTGACATAGGAAAAGTGTTTGATGTAATATTCTGGGAAATGAGAGATGTACAGTCAAGACCTTTAATTTACAACTGGTATGAGTCACTACTTCTGGATTCCCCATTTAACCCTGTGAAACCTTGAATGTGTGCTACGGAATGAACTGCAGTTTTCAGTGTTGTGTGTGTTCATTATTAATGTATAGATCTCTCAGAACAAATATTTTATATTTGTGTTTCTCAATTATTATTGGTGTTGACAGGTCCTACTTCTATGTTGTGTGGTTTTCATATTGCTGTAAATTGTTTTCTGTTTGTGGTCATTGTACTCATGATACAGAGTTTGTATTTTGTTTTTAGTTTTGTTTTAGTTTGTAGCTTTGTTTTTGTGCACAGCACAGCCTTGATCAATTCTAGTCTCTTTGTTGTCGAATGTTGTGTTTACTGTTTTACCATTTAGGTATGCATGTACTCACACTTGAACATGGTCGTACATGTACAGGGCTGTAGCATGTCTCTTTGCCTGTGTCACTGGTATTGGGTACTTCCTTCTGCATAATGTGTGTTAATAATTACAGTACATTGGAATTTTTGTTGGTGAAAATACTGAGCTGTCCAATAAATGGATGAAATAAGGATTTCTTTCTTGGAAATTAGGCGTAGTGTATACAAATAATTTCCATGATGATGTGTGTTTGTGTAAAAAAAATCATCATTTCGTGATGCAATTTTTTCGGACAAGATGGTATTAATTTTGGAAGCATGTTTGGGCCTTACACCTGATTTGAAAGTACTAATCGGTATCGCCAGAAAATTTGCCAGAAAAATCCTAAACAGCTTTACTCAATAGGCTAATGTGATGAAAATTGAGTAAATAAAATCATGTCAATATAATTTAATATTCCTGTCTTCTTTCTTTTTTATACTTGCAGGTAAATTACACATGGGTCTGTAAATAAGCATTCTGGAGCATTCCCAAGCTGGATTCAAACAATTTGTAAAAACAAATCTGGTGTCGTTTCAGACTGTGTTAACCTGTTGACAGCTTTCGAAGGACCAGACAGTTGAGCAGATGGATGCTTCCACGCAACAGTCCTCAAACGTAAGTACTAATATTGTAAAAAAAACAAATTTACACAATTAAAAAAAATATGAACAGCTTGGCATACAGCAAAACATATAGATAACTAGATTGAAGGATCATTGATTTATTGCAGGTTGATGAGGATGTTGTTCACTTAGACAAACTACAGTCCACATGCCGGACTTGTGGAGACCGGGGTGGGTACCGGTACAGGCCGGCCAACTTATACGAAATTGAGATATCGGGACTGCTCGGTGTTGACATCAGAACAGATATTAATGGCGTACATCCAGGACGTGTTTGCCCAAAATGCTTCAAGCGGTTTGAAAGGTATAGACTGTCTTGTGAGGAGGGCAAGGCATTCCAGCCTCTTACCCTACCAGTAGTTCCCGACTTCAATCCACACAGCTCCCCATTCTGCAGTATTTGTTCTGCACGTCCAAGAGGTCGCCCAAGGGCATCTAATGAAGCAACAAATCCAGTCCCTTCCTCTCCGGTCCGGAGATCACCTCGCATCGCACGTCAAACTGTCGCTGTGTCTGGAGATCAGTCACACCAAGTACCAGTGACGACTAGTGCAGAGACTGAGAATCGGCCCACCACTTCCAGTAACCCTGGAGCACTGAAAAAAAGGTGCCAGAAAAGCGATCACTTTCTGAGAGTGACAGATGGTATGTCAAATCGAAGCGCTTGAAAAGTGTTCATGAATATGTTGCTAATTTTTGTGCAATCAATAATGAATCTCAAGGAGATGTTTTGCATGTGATGCTCCGCAACCATTTGTTAGATACTGGCCAGAAGGAGAAGGCTAAGGCACTTGACAATGTGATGAATGAGAACGTGTGTGATCTTGATGTTGATGAATGTTTAGCGATTCGTGTGAATAACCTATTAACTAAAAATGAGTATAAGAATGAATATGACAGTATAAATGGCAAAACAGGCCGTAAAGTGTTGCAAGCACCACATGCTCTGGATCTGAAAGAAGTATCTTACGATCCTCCATCAGCCAGATGGTCTTTGATTGCCAGTGAGTCTCGTGATAATATTGTCTACCACACTCCAGCTAAGCTTAAGCAACGTGTTGTTACACATTCCACAAGTGGTTTAGATTTTGAGCCCGTAAATATACTTAAAGATTTCAACAATACTTTGCCAGAGGTACCCTCACCCAATTGCAAAGGAGTGAGGTGGAATTACACAGATGCTCTTGCTAAAACCCTGGAGGAATTAGAACCTGATTATTGAAGGCTTGTCTGCAATTGATGACGGTAAACTTGGAGATCATGATGTATTTGTGGTATATATTAAAGATGGTGCAGACGGTATGGGTGATGTTGACAGACACAAAGAAAAATCTGATCGGTATCTTCCTGACAAGGCATTCAGGTTTTCATTCGCAGTAGTTAAAATCACTTTGTCATTGGACGGTGAAGAATTTGTCATTTTTGAAGAACCAAGTCCGAGTTCTGTTAAAGTTAACAGGCCACTGATGGTTGCTATAGCCGATGAAAACCTGAAGTCTTCAACAGTGGTATGCATGACTGACATTGAGTATGAAGGACAATACATGAAAGACAAGATGCTAAAAGTTCATATACCAGAAACTGGAATGCAACGCTTGTTTACTATGAAATTTTTCACATCCATGATTGATGAGAAGTTTGATCATTCCTCAGGGGGTCTTGAAGCATCAGGGTCGACATACTTGTGTACACTTTGTCATGCTACAAGAGAAAGTGCAGTTAAAGAACTTGGGTCATTTTCAGTTAGACGCTCTCTGAGTGAAACTTCCACAATTGCTGAGATCCTAAGATGTAATCCTGAGAAGCTTACTGAAACTGAAATGAGCAAATTTAAAAAAGGTGTTAAAAGTGCTCCACTTCTTATGTCTGAACCCAGAGAGCGTGGTATAGATGCCACACATGCAGACATAAATATGTGTTCCTTCTTCAAGTCTGTTATCGTACGAGAAATAGCAACAGTAAACAAGTGGGAAGCAACATCAGATGTGAAGTACTTGATTGATGATGCCTGTGTTAAACTGGATGCTCATGTGAAAGAGTCTATAGGTTTAAATCCAGCAATGATGATGCCAGGGAATTATGCTAGACATATGTTCAGTTTTGACAATGAAAATATTTTTTTGTCTCTAATACCAAATGCAGAAAAACGCCAGAAACTAACAGAAGTGTTTGCTTTGTATAGGTTTCTCAGGAAATTGTACAGATCCGCCAATCCCAAAAAAGATTATCCTGCAGATATACCTGTGTTCAAACAGAAAGGTATTGAATTGTGTAAAATACTTCTAGAGCACTTCAGTTATGTAAGATTCCCAAATTATCTTCATAAGATAGTAGAACATGGTCAGGAAATAATGGAAGATCCAAACGGTCCAGGTTCCATAGGTGCTATGTCCAGTCAAGGCAATGAAGCTGGTAATAAAGTATTTCGACTGCTACGGAAAAATCATGTCCGTAAGGGCAATACGTATGATGGTATAAGAGATGTTCTTTGGATACACTGGTTATATACAAGCCCAAAGCTGTGCAGAATTGGTGAAATTCAAGTCAATAAACAAATGTGTTCAAAATGTTATGCATATGGGCATAATAAGAGGACGTGCAAGGAGTAACTGCACATGATCTAGTATTGTGAAACTCGGAGATACTGTAACACCAACATTACATGCTACTAGTATGTTCCTGGTATTGTATTTATTACATGAATATTACATCCTTATGTAAAAACATTGATTTCATATTGTGACTGAAAATAATAATAAAAAAATATTTGTTAATTATTACACTGTTTTGATTCATTACTTTCAGAAATACATAAGTTCTCTCTTATGTATTTCTGTTACTTTGCATTCCATACATATTGCATACAAGATTCACAAAGGCATACTCGACATCATACATTCATTGCCTAAGCCAACATAGACAGAGGTGGTGTTTTCACCCCTGTCAATAGGATTTTTTGAATGGCGAAATCACAAGGTTCATTTTGGATTGTACTTTCCAGTGAAAAATTACCAGGGAAACAAACAACAGCAAAGAAAGGAATGAACTGAATAAATAAAATGTTAATAATATCCGACTGACAATGTCCTGTTCTCATTGCGACAGTTATTTGGACTTCTTCCCATGCCCCTTGCCTTTTCCACGGCCACGTCCTCTTTGTTTCCCAATTTGGGTGCGGCCAGAATATTTGCACTGTTCACACACCCACTTTCCCTTGGGCACCTCAGTGACGTTGGCGCAATACTGGTGAATCCAGCGTTTGCAACTGGATTCACATTGTATCCAGCCGATCGGCGACACTTCTGGAGAGTCCTGGATTACACACTCTGTCCCAAGTTCACATCCATCGGGGGAAAGAAGCTTTGGGGTAAATACAAAGATTGTGTGCTCTGTTCCACCAAAATAAAGTATGCACCTTTCGTCCAAGGCGAGTGCAGAGTGACCAGCTGTGGATGTACCTGTGTGCTGTGTATTGTGGAGTTCTGTAACCAGTTGATGCTCAATGTCCACAGTGAAAGCCCTATTGCCGGGTTTTGGGGTATTGTTGTCAATTGGACCCTCATCCTGTTGGTAGCCGCCATGGATGATTAGGTTGTTTCCCATGGCACAACAGCTGTGCATGGACAAATGGCAGGACACATCGCTTTGTAGGTGCATTGTGGATAGGCTGTAATTATCTCCAGTGCTTAACAGTATCGTGATGTCTGAGACGCAGACACGGATGCTCGGTGTGTGTTGTTCAAACACTACACCTCCCACAAACACCAGCATGTGGCTACTCTTTATGTAAGCTGCCTGGTGGAAAGCCATGCATGCTGTATGTGGCACGTCCAAGACTGTCCATTTTTTGGTTGCTGTGCATAGTTCATAGATCTTACTGTCATCACATGTCTGAGCAAAGTGGCCATCGTTGTAGAGGTTGTGTCTTTGGTCCATTTGGACACCACCGAAAAGGATGGCCTTCCCGCTGTCGATGAGTGTAAGGGAATGTCCAGTTCGGGGTGCCGGAACGTCGCCACTCTGCTTGAAGCCTGTGGTCATAGTTGGTTGCTTAGGATCCTTGAGAATCGTACAGTCAAACGAGGTGTTTCCTTTCAATACCGCCAGCTCATTTGTTACAGACATGGTGTTCGTGTTTAATCCACCAAAAATAAACACCTCAGACTTGTAGGAAAATCCAACAGGACTACTGAGGGGCGCCATCACAGCACTGGACACTTTGCACTTTTTTACATCAGTTATGCATACATCATCTGTTGATGCATGTATCTCTATCAGCACAACTTCACTAGCCATTGGCCAGGTGGATTCCTCCTTGGGTCTTGCTCCACCAATGACAATAACAGAAACAAAAGTTTCTCCTTGGTCAGTCTCTCTCGATGTTTCAATTAACACATGCCCTGAAGGTGGAAAAAACCCTTGTAGTTTTAGCTGCAATTCTGAGCGCCGTCTGGTTATTTTTCTCTTGTCTTGTGTCTTTTCGGCGTAAGGCATGAAACGCCATTCCTCCATATTTCCTGTATAAGATACTAGCACGGTTATCAGTGACAAACTTGACAGTTTATTTTCAATACAAAAAGCTATGCTTTTGATCCTGTTATCTTTATTTTATGCATGCCCCCAAGTATACCACATACACTCATATAATCAGTGCACCGTTATACTCATTGGTAACTAAATTGCATGTGTGTTCTGATCAAATAAGTTCAGTACGGGGTAATTATAAATCAGGGCAACAACAATTCCTAACATGAAATACCTGCAGTGTTAACAACAATCCTAACATTAAGTACAATGAAGTGGGATACACATATTCATTTTGACTTCTGGTGAATTCACCAAAATAATGTGAAACGAAATATACCATGGCCATATCACATGCTTATGGTATATGTATATTGTTATAAACAATATTTATTACAAGCAAAGTATGCTCATCCAGTCAAATTTCGTAAAACAAAAAACTTGAAATTCCAAAACGCCTATAGTCAAAATCATCTGTCAGTGAAACACGCTTTTTGGCGATAATTTTGTTTTGGATAATCGAATCAACTTGAAATTTTGTGTGTCTTAATTGGGTATCGTGCCGTAATTTTTCATCGAGTTTCAGAATTTTATCTCAAGAAATGAAAAAGTTGGCAATCTACCTCAATGTTAAATTTCAGTCTAAAATGGGATCAAACAAATTCCAACAAATTCAGGGTTTTTATGATGTTTATGCCAGTACAGAATGAATTTATTGCTTTGATTTGAAGTCGGAAGGCATAGTCGCAGTGTATATTAAGTAAACATGTTTATTTTGAATCAGTACATGTATATAATTCAAACATCAAATGAAAGTCGTTTTTGTGTGCAGACCCTGAAATTCCATTGTGGGGCTGAAATTTAACATTGGGGTAGATTACCAACTTTTTCAATTTTTGAGATAGAACTCTGAAATTCTGTGAAAAATTACGGCATGATACCCAATTAAGACACACAAAATTGCAAATTGATTGGATTATTCAAAACAATACTACGGCCAAAAAGCGTGTTTCACTGACATATGAATTTTAGTTTAACAGAACATTTTTTTAGTTTGGCCTAATATTTGCATGGCACACTCAGTGGAGGTTTTTATTATCATATGAAGATAAAATAATGATATCAGTAGATCTTTGCCTTCAAAAACAAGCTTGCTTGTTTTATAGTATAGAAAATGCAAAGATTTCAGACCAGCCTAAGCGCAAATAACGCTCAACTCTCGCGAGAACTGTGTCCGTTGTAACCACGTTTGGCCTTTCAATGGGAAGCATTGACAGCGTTTCATCGTGCGCGGGGACGCAAACCAAAACATTTTTTTTTTTGGCCTAAACAATCCAATCCACTTTTTGCACTTCGCACTAATGCACTTTGCACTAATTTTTAGACTATCCTAATTACACCCTAACAAAATCAATGCAACTGGCCGCGCCAAGACAAACGTTCGTTAAGGAACGAGTCCACATTGCGGAAGAACCGTTCGCGAAAGAAGTCGTCGGTGAAGAATGGACCCAGAAGACCCTTCGCGGAAGAACCGTTCGCGGATGACGAAGGAAGAGCTCTTCGCGGAAGAACCGTTCGCGGATGACATCATCACCACGTGAAAAAGCGAGCGGACGGCCGCTCTGAGAGCACTGCAACAGCACCACCACGACCAAGGACCAGGCGACCACCGCGCGGCTGACTCCTTCTTCAAGACCATTCGACCACTTACCTGAAAAACTGGGCGACGCCAAGGACGGGATTAAGCTTCGGGCGAAGAACTCTTTTTACTCGCGCCCTCGTGCACCATTATTTTCAATGTGAATGTACATTGCTTCATGTCTGACCTATTCATCTGTACGTCACGTGGGTGACCGACAATTCAATTGTACATGTAAGTTGATGATCTTATGCATGTTATGTATATAAATCTTCATTTATTTACGCATGAGTTGATCATTGCGTGAGCAAGCCCGTAAGCTATTGAGTGATGAAACGAAAATAGTGGAACACCTCTTGTGGCGGCTCTCGAATCACAACGAGCGGGAGTTACGAAATTCGATCTGAAAGAATAGTTTTTGGGTAGACAAAAACAAACAAAAAAGAGCTACAACACACACAAACACCACAACACTAACTGGATTGCTGGATCAGACAATGGAGGCGATTTGGCAATTAAAGTTGTTTATTCAGTCGTTGTTGGTTGTTGGAACATTTTAACAGTTCTGATAATGTACTGCCAAATCCAACAGTCGAATGCCGCTCGTGCAGTCAGGGCGCCGAAACCACGGGGACAGCTGGGGCAGAAAGGGGGCAAAAAAGTGCCTTCCATGAGTTAGATTATGCGATATTGTGATAAATGGATCAGTAAGATATTTACAATTGTACCACGGTAACACCTATAACAATAGGCCAGACCGTGGTCTATTCCACGTAGACACACTCGTGGTACAAGTAGTAGTACAATAGACAACTCACAGCCTAGAGTATGGCATTACACTCTTTAATCGCAAAGTCATACCCCAGCCCCATGTAACCCTGAGTCTTACCACCAGACACCATTGACTCGTGTATTCGTCATACCCTACGGCTGTTCGTAGTCTATTCTATGCCTATTACTGGGCTGATAGAACTAGCCCCTGACCATGGTTTAGACCAAAAGTTCGGTTTACAGGCTATTTTTCATCAACTTAGGGGAGGAAATTTAACATTGGGAAAGCCCGTAAGGCTCATCCGTTCGCACATCCGTCTAGCCATCCGCCCGGGTCTGTAATTTTTTTTGACAAGATGATTTTCCCCATGAATTTGTCAGCACATACCTTGGGTCAATATCTGAAGACATTAAAAAATTATTGCATCGATTTTGCATCGATTTTGCCGATTTGGCAGCCATTTGTGACGAAAAATGGCGGTCATTTCATTTTTGGATGGTTCAGCGGAAAATAGTTACTGTCTGTTTCGAGCTATTTCCAGGCAAAAACAAATGTTTGTGTTCGCCATTGAAAAGTTTTTTTGCACCTAGAAAATTTCATCCACACTATCTTTACCCTCGCCCCGATAGGGGCAGAGGGTATTGTAATTGGGTCTGTCCGTTTGTATGTCTGTCTGTTTGTTTGTCTGTCTGTCCGCGCGCATATCTCATAGGAGGATGGTCCGATCAACATGAAACTTATAGAGATGAAGCGGTACCTCAGTGGCTCGGTCCTCCTCGAATCTGGTCAAAATCGGACAAAAAATGTAAAAATCAAGAATTGACCATAACTTCGGTTCTAATCAAGATGATTTTTTTCTAACTAATTTTGTATTTTTCTATGGCCAATTCCTGATCACCTGATATATAGCCCGTGGTCGTACGACCAAAACTCTCCATTATCGCCCGATGTCGAAAAATTCGAGGTCACGATTTCGGTTATTTTTGGCCAGCGACGTTTCAGTGCAAATGTCTGCGCTCATAACTCAAAGGCAAACGGTCTGATCGATTTGAAATTTATAGGGCTGGAGTGCTATGGTAGTGGCTCAGTCCCTTTCAAATTTTGCCAAAATCAGGTGAAAACGGTTGCCATGGCAACGGAAAAAAGAAAATCACATAATTGGCTCTAACTCCGGTTCTACTTGATATTATGTTTTCCATCTCTTTTTGTATTTTTCTTTGGCCAATTCCCAATCGTTTGGTGTACGATTGATGGTCGTACGACGAAAAGTCTCCATTATCGCCCGATGTCGAAAAATTGGGGGTCACGAATTCGGTTATTTTTGGCCAGCGACGTTTCCGTGCAAATGTCTGCGCTCATAACTCAAAGGCAAACGGTCCGATCGATTTGAAACTTATAGGACTGGAGTGCTATGGTAGTGGCTCAGTCCCTTTCAAATTTTGCCAAAATCAGGTGAAAACGGTTGCCATGGCAACGGAAAAAAGAAAATCACATAATTGGCTATAACTCCGGTTCTAATCAATATTAAATTTTCAACTTATTTTTGTATTTTTCTTTGGCCAATTCCCAATCGTATGGCGTACAACCGATGGTCTTAAGACGAAAACTCTCAATTATCGCCTAATTTTAGTTACTAAGTCTGAAGGGCGAGGGTCTGCAATCTCTGATTGTTTCGTTCATAATGGCAACAGAGCTGTACGGAGTAAAGTCCCAGAACACTTCAAGATAAAGCTTAAATATTACCTCATATGCAGTGGCCATATTACCATTGTTTTAGCCATCTCGCATCGGGAACATATTTGTTGTGCCAAAGAATATATATTATGTCATTCACGAAAAAAAGTTTGAATATGGAACTTGATTGGAAAAAGCCTTTCAAGATATAACTTGATTTCGTACTTTTAGTCCATACGAAAAATGTGTGTTTGGTAACATTTAGGAATAATTTGACTGTTTTGACAATAGAGTTGAAGATCAGTGTAACAATGGAAAATCAATACTCTGAGCAATTCTCATGATCTGCCGGAAAGCTACAGCACCCTTGATGTGTATGGTTTTCACACTTCGATAAGAATAAGAATGTTAGCAAAATTTGGTCAATAGTCTTTTCCCCTGATTTCGCACAAGCAGGGCCCTCCAAGTCAAAGATGTATAAAGATAAAATGCTTTGAATCGCTCGAAATGTAGACCGAAAAGGTAAAAAAATCGAAAATCGGCTCCATGCTGGATATCTATTCATTATCTTCCTCTCTCATTTTACGTATGCATGCCATTTTGAACTGTTTGGCTTGTTTATAAAGATTGAATGCCTTCAATTGTTCGAAATGCCCAAAATTCAGGTTCAAATGTCCAAACGTGCACAAATTGTAGACAAAACGCTTGTAAATACAGCTTGGGTATGTGTTATGAGCATATATAGTAGGCCTAAGTCATATATGGAACATCGTTTTTATGATCTAGAATTCGACTGAATATGACCCTGAGTGGTAATTGTTAAGGTAGTGAAACATATAAATTGGCCAGTGCAGACAACACGTTTGTGGATAGATACTCTCAACATCACAGGCTTACATGATGAGATAATATGTTACGAAATCTGGTCGATCGCAGAGCAATAGTAAGGACTAAATCTCCCAAATAACCTGTCATGCACTACACAAGCCAAGAAAACAGTTATAAGCGTTCCAATCATTGCTTTTATGGATGTCCCTTCTTGTTGGCACAAATCCGCAGGCTATTCAGAAATCACACATTCCCTGGGAAGAGCGGATTTATCTTGATATTTCTGTCGTCGGCGCTGGCTGGCTCTGTCACAACATAAACCTCAGAGTTGGGGGAAAACACTGTGATACCAAGATTAAGTTTGTCTAAAATCGGTGGCAGGTATAGGCCGAATCATACCCAATGTATGTATGTCAGCTCAAGATGATTTACAATATCATTCTGTCTTCATTGCATGGCCTGGGAGGCAAAACGCCTGCAGATCTTCATGTACATATTTTATAAAAAAAAAAAAAAAAAAAAAAAAAAAGCTTTAGTAAATTTGATTTTCATATAACGAGGAGTTTCTTGTCTCATTAAACTTAATTATATTAATCTGCAATGACCATAAACAAAAAGAAAAATATCTGAAAGTTCCATCACGTTCGAAACGATCGTTACCTTCCATATACTAATATCAAGTGTTGATAATCGAAAGTAGCCAATCTCGTTCTGCCCATACGAAGAAAACTATTATGTTTTTGGTCATTCTCTATAAAAACAAAATGTGGAGTGTGCGTAGTATGAGGTATTTTCTCACTTTAATGTCAGAGGCAGTTTGGTCTCCTGCCAAGTTGTCGGTGAGAAAGGAATTCACATGTCACTCATTTTACCCAGTATTATATCTGTCCACCGCAAGATAAAATGTATCGGGTGTGGAGACTTGCTATTGAAGTCTAACAGACGATGATGGATGAAAACTTTAACGAGTGATCATCTTCGTCATTGCTCACACAATAAGGCAGTGTTCCCACTTCTACGGGAGACTGCTTCATGACTGATAAACGATCTAATGATAATGATGTTATCTTATTCTCATATATCGCATAAAATTGCTCGTAGCGCTCAACAACATATTTACATAATTCGCACAATACATAATACACCAATCAACATTGAGTGGAAAGCGTTTACGAGCAGTTACGAGCAAACCATAAGTTTAGGTTTGAAGCAAGTTAAAGTTTGACAGTTCTTTATAACGTCAGGAAGTTGATTTCACAGCAGTGGAGCACAGTGTTCGAATGTACGATCTCCAAACGTTTTGGTCTCAATGCTGGAAACAGAAAGGGTAGTTGTGGATGATGTTCGGAGTTGCCTTGATGAGGATCGTGTCTGCAAAAGTGACCGGAGAGGGTCAGGTTTGTTACTTTGGAGCAACTTGAAGGTTATGGGGAGGGTTTTGATGCGATGACGGACTGGGAGCCAGTGAAGGTCGATGAGCACTGGTGTGATGTGGTCGGATTTCCTCACACGTGTAACCTCTCTGGCGACGTTGTTCTGGAAACGCTGTATCCTGTTCAGCTTCTTCTTTGGGAGACCGCAGAAGAGACTATTGCAATAATCCAGCTTGAAAGAGACGCATGCGTGCACCAGTCGCACGCTAGTCTGCTGGTCAAGATACATCCGGACACGTGCTATTGAACGCAGTACAAACGTAGCCGCTCTACATAGCTCCCAGCGTGAGTTGGTTGTCCAGGGTGATACCGAGATCTTTGACAGAGTGGGATTGCACAACAGCTTCGACACCCACGTGGAAAGGCGGCAGAGTGGTGCTAGGTCCGAAACATAAAAAGAACACGATCAGTTCGGTCATGCTGTCGTTCAGTTTCGTTCTGTTTGTGAGCATCCAGAGCCGAACTTCATCAACACACAGATGTATTTGGTTGCGTGTCGATTTTTCCTGCAGGGTGACGTACAGCCGAGTATAGCTGAGCTACTTTGTGCCATAAGATGTTATAAGTTCACTGAGAGGAGCCATATACAGACTGAACAAAATGGGACAAGAACAGATTCATGTGGAAAACCCACTCAAACTGTCAAATTGATCAACTTCATAGCGGCAGTATCTATGCAGCAGCAGGTCGTGGTCATTCGTGTCAAAAGCGGCACTCAGGTCGAGCATAAGTAGAGCCACCTGATTGCCACTGTCAGCCGCCATGAGCAGATCATTCTGGATCTTCAGCAGGGTTGTTTTGGTTGAGTGTATGTATCAACCTATTACCGCTTATAACACCCCGTGAAATAGGTGTATACATAAGTACACAATCACAAGCCATAAGGCCACTAAGGTTGATGGTATACTCGGGGACAGATTTGATGTCCACCAACAATAGCATCGGCTTAGTGGTATACTGTACCTATCAACCTATTACCGCTTATAACAAGATTTTGATGATGCCAATCAAAAACATAACATCAAACGCTTTCGGAATAGAAACAAAGCCTGACCAAACTTTTATATCTGAAGCCACACTGGCGTCATCGGGGGCAGACAGTGTGTAAATACAATCGTTTCTATTGTACCCCAGATGGAATTAGTGCACAACTGCCCAACAACTCACCAAAACAATTTTAAAATCCGAAACAAACCCCGTGAAATAGGTGCATGACAAGTACATAAGTACGCAATCACAAGCCAAAAGGCTACTGAGTTGATGGTATCCTCGGGTCCAGATTTAAAGTCCATCAGCAATGACACCGGCTCAGTGGTATAATATCAGATTGATATGCAGTTTGCATCGGATCGCAGAGTGAGTTTGACTCCAAGTAGTGTTGGAGCTGTTGTGCTGTCCTAATGTACGTGGGAGTCACTCTGAATATGGATATGAAGATTATCAAACACAAACCGTTGATTTTTATTTACCTTAGTCAGAATTTGGTCTTTGGCCAGAAGACTTTGAATGACGTCTGTTTTGACCGCTATATTGACATCATCAAGGATCAGTTAGAGACGTACAACAGCCTGTGTGAACTTACCGACCTCAAGTGGACGAGACCTATGTATACATACCAAACCCATGAACTTATTGAGATAACGAAGTCCGACCATCGGAGTCCATTAAGGGCAGCCAGTGTGCAACATATAGATGATTCTACTGTAAACTTGATATAATTTGCATGCACTTACCCTACCACATAATAAAACAAATTAGAGATGCAACTTGGTGTTAATATATGGTATATACCTTCGTTAAATTACAGGCAAAAAATATAACAGGTCAAAAAGTTTATCGATTTTCTAGCCACGGAAACAATTTTTCCCAGTTTAGTTTTTTAAATAAAACAGATAAAAAGATGATCCAACATGACAAGTTGACCTAGTCATCAGTCAGGAATATCCCACATTTCTCTCATCTCCTACATTGATATGCCAACATACAAAAATCACCAGAAATGCCCTGATTATAAGGTTATCCAACAGCATATTACAATCCATTTACAACAAGTTCCTGCTTCAAAGATAACGCTATAAATATACGTTGTACAACAAGAAGTTCCAGCTTTAAAGATAACGCTATAAACAACAAGTTACTGCTGTAAAGATAACACTATAAAGATACGTTGTGCAACAACCAGTTACTGCAGAAACTGACGAGTTTATCAAATTTGTGGGAAATATAAGCCTAATCAATTAGATTACAAAGTGTCATGCGACAGCAGACGGAATCACACATTTTGACTGTCAACACCTCATCACAAGAATACCAAAACATCATCCCAAAATCTGAAGTATCCTATGCAGTACTAAGACTATACGTTTATGATCACAAATTGTTAGACATATCGTGTTTCATGTTCTGTTGTATTGGTAATAGAATTTTTAATATATGACAGGTAATAGATTTATGCATATTTTATATATAATGACAATTGTGCCAACTATAAATGATCCAGCGAACTTCATTACCCAGAGCTTGACTATGGTTAATCCAAACATTCATCAATCTGGTGATTTTGTTTTCATACCATCCCCTCGTGACCATTTGTATAGGATGGTCCAGTCGTTTGGTGTTTAACGATTTCAAAACATATACGTGAAACCGTTTTTGAAACATACATAATATCATCCTTGACTGCACTGGGTGATCTGATCGTCCGATTGCCTTGCCTCATTATGTATTATTCCAAGGTCCCAAGTACAATACCTGCAATATAATATATATTTGACACACAGACCAGAAATATAAAAAAACAGTGTACTGACGATCAGATGATATACAATATATAACAATCACAAAGTCATGACAATATAATATGATTCATTATATGATGGTGTACCACGGAATTGCGTGTCTCAGGCGAATGGGATGTTAAACGCAAAGATACATATGTTTCAGTCAAATAGCAACCCACAGCATTCCTTCTGTGGTGTTGAGTTGAGTTTTGTTTCCTTTATTCCCGATATCACATATCAATCACTCGGCTAGTGGGAACTTTATGCACAAAACGAACAAGACGCTAAATTTATTCCCAAATACTTTCCGCATAATACATCACCCCACAAGATCACACAAAACATCCAGCCACTCGACATGGGGGAATTGCCGGTCAGCACCAGCGTCATTGTATGTTTAGCACAATTCCAAGTATCACTGTGGTGATACTGGATGCACTAACGATCGTTAGTGCATCCCGCAATGGTCGACAGTAAACACGATCAGTTTGGTTTTTAACCGTATTCTATCAAATGACAGGTCCATTTGTGATAAATGGACACTCTGAAGGTAGCTTAGTGTTTTGGTCAAAGACATGCGTAGATATTTCAAGCAGATCACGCTTCTTTGTTTAGATATGTTGAGGAAAAGAATTAGCAATAAGATTCACCAACGACAAAAGTGAGATTCCCTAACGATATACGTCCATATCATACACCATTGTGAATTCGTTGATTTATGGGACATAAATTAGCGAATGTGACATCAAAAATAGGAAATATGTATTAGAAAATCATTTATACACATCAATACATGTCAATTGGTACTTTATTTCACGTTTAACATTTAAATAACGTAGATTTGAATTAATAAAGAAAAGATCGTTAGGGAATCTTCACATGTTCGTTAGGGAATCTTCGATTTTACAAAAACAATCGTTAGGGAATCTTTCGGCTTTTTTTCAGACGAGTTTTTCATGCTCAAACCAACATAAATCGCCATGTATTTGCAACGAACGGTTGTTTCGTGCGCATAGGAATCAGCAGATGCATGTGTGTATCGATCACAATCGTAATTATCGGGAAAATGAAGAAAATTCAAACGAACCGCGAGTGGGTTCGCCATTGCGGGATGCACTAACGATCGTTAGTGCATCCAGTCTCACCACAGTGAAGTATGTAATGATTGAGATCACTCAAAATTGCACATGGTGAATAATATTCCTATCTGTAAGGTGTTGGTCCCATTGATCTTTTGCCCCAATATTTGTAGTCTATATGCAATATGATTTCATCAGAATCATGTCCAAAGAATGTTTCAGACAATATCTTGATTCGAACAAGTAATGTTTTACGATGTATTGACACTGACAAACTCTCGATTGACTTAATTTCAGAAATCCGAACCTAGATACATGTCAGCAATTGTAATAGCTGTCATTTATAAGACGATGTAGCGAGGCGTTCACGCGTTTTGCATCACATTTGAATCAATACAACGAAATTGGGTTTCTTCATGTCACTAATCCACAGTTTGTGAAAATTTCTGCCTCCTCGGATAAAACATACGTCTGATACACTATATTTTGACGGCTAGACCATAGGTGTTTGGCCGTGAATTGGAGGCTAGAAATTGGTCTTGTGAGTGCTGAAAAAAATGAATGTATGCAATAGGCGGCAGATTCAACCAACTCAAATCTGACTTGCTGCTGAATTTTAGGAGACATATCCCACATGTGTGTATGACATATTGCTGGGAAAATGCTATTCCTACTCTCCGTGTGACTAATGATCACAGTAATATCATTGTCATCTTATTTTTGTTATTGGTGTCACAACTCTATGTAAAAGATTACTGTCTGCACAAAACCGATTGATGCACTGTTTGTGACCAGTTTCGTTCTGTAAATAATTCAATACATCAGTTATAACAGTTGTAACCGTTCCAATCTTTGCTCTCCTATCTGGCACGGTCTTGTTGACACTCGCATATATCCAAAGACTATTCAGGAAATAACACATTCCTTAGTGGTAGGGAATATATGATGACATTTATGTCGTAGTCGCTGTCTGGCTTTATCACGATACCAATCTCAGTGTAGTTGAAACCGCAAAACAACACACGTATATAGACTTTCATACCAAATAATGTATGTAGTCCAAAGATGATTTTCATTTCTTTGCATGACCCGGAAGGCAATACGCAGGCCTGCAGATCTTCTTCCACATCTAATTAATGTAATCGATATGGATTCCATTTGGAGAAAAAATATTTGTAGACTAAAACAGGTATATTTCTCATGCCTTCCGCAATATCTTCTCAACGTATGCACATGACTGTCGATGTGTAGTTTATTTCAAGTTTTACATTTGACGTGTAGAATGCACTTAGAGACACCAAAACCATTTTATTGCCACAATGTATAACTACCATATTATTAACTTGGCGATGATTTCTATATTCTAGTCAAACAATTGTCCTGATCTACTGCAATGAATAAAAGTGATTCGTGTCTAGAAAATTGTGCCACTTTATCTGACCGAACAATGCAACTTTCACAAGCAATGAATCTCCGTCATATCAATAAATCCATGTTGCTCACGTGACGATTCCACATGCAAGAGAAAGACTTATAAGGGTACTGTGAACAAGAGTGTTGTGAGCTTGATGGCATTTTCTTACCGCCAGATCTCATTAAAAAGACCCAATTGCAAAAACAAAATTGTAGTGATATTCGGTCAGGATAAACATTCATTTCTTTCCTGATGAATATAATCAGCCCAAACACTATGTACTTGAAACATTTAGAACACATGGTTCCACCTCTATGTTTGCCGGAATATATTTCGAAATTTTATAAAATGTTGATCTTGACTTTCTGGTGTAGGCTACAAGTGTAATTCTTTCATAAATACACCGATATACCACGTCAGATCACACAGGGCAACACTGAAGAACTGTAGGTTTTCTATATGAGAAAAAAACCGGGTCAGCAACTGCGTCACTGTATGTATAGCACAATTCCAAATCTTGAGTACACATGTATATACGTCTGTGTATTAACGTCAATATACAGTAAATATCGGTCAAAGTATGTAATGATTAAGATCATTCAAAATTGCACATGGTGAATTATGTTCCTATCTGTAAGACGTTGGTCCCATTGCTGTTTTGCTCTAATATTTGTAGTCTATACAAAGAGTGTAAAATCAATAAGAGGCCCAACTTCTTCAATGCGGTATAGTGCGGTTTGCTCGGTGGCGCCGCCATGCGGCTGCGAAGTCCGTTTCTACCGTAGTGACGCGTTTAGACAAATACGATGGAGAAGCCGAAGTGGACTAGCAAAACTAACAGTCACCACTGTGCAGCTATAAACTGTTCCAATAACAGAAAAAATAGCCGTCAGCTCAGTTTCTTCCGCTTCCCAAAAGAAAAAGAAAGGTAAATCAGGGCTTATAAAACCCTACAGATAAAAGAAGTAAATGAAATAGTATGGGCGATAATATAGCATTTTGACCTCTGCGATAAAGGTCATGTGTGAGTGGCAAAACCCGCTCGGAATGACGAGTCTGACAGTTGGTTGGAGATTGTTTATCAGTTTATAGCGTTTATAAAAAAATGTTTCAGCGCGTGGAATTGTAGTTTTCTTTGGACCTGTAAATGTAAATTTACAATACTACTAGATCTAGTGTGATTTTTGTGACTCCAGTTAGTTACAAGTTACAGTAGTCTAGTCAGATTATCTTTGATCATGTTGACAGATGCATGAAATGGGTGCAAAACACAAGGAGGCAGGACCTGATGAAGACACCAGCACAGCACCTGTACAACTCCCATGTTCTTTGTTCGAAACATTTCGAGGTGAATTCAGTTTCCAGTTTTTTTGTTCTCAGTGATCTGACACCATTAGAATAATGAGGTGCATATATTATGAATTTCGTCTTTCTGACTCTTTCATAAAACATCTAGATCTATCATACTAATTATGACTTAATATCAGCATTTCATCTTGATTCAGTCATTTGCTTTCATTTTTAAAGGATTCACAATTCATGAATGCGAGGGATCGAAACAAGCTGGTGTGGAATGCGATCCCTACATTATTTGATGTCCCAATTCCCCCTCCATCAGTCAGTGCTAAAAGGAAAGCTCCACGGCAAAGACCTTCACCAAGGAAACGAAGAAGGATGCTCGAACAGCCTGGTATATGTTCACCTGTTTACCTTGTCATAAATTATCTTTCTGTTTACATTATGTTCACCACATTTACTGTTCATTATAATAAGGGCAGTGTGCAGATATTGTCTTTATGTTCTTGTACATGTATGTATGTTGGCATCAATGAAATATTGAACTGAACAGTACAATAACATACCGTATTGGTCCTAATAGTGGCATGTGCCCTAATAGTAGAGCGGCCCCCTCTTTTGCCCAAAAATGTTTGATTTTTGTAACCAAATAATTCACTTCATATCTTTCTAATAAGATCTTGGAGTGTTCCAATTCATACATTCATGTTATTTTAATCATAATAAAGGGTATTATATATATATATAGGTATATATTATTCAGTGATTTTCTTAAATTTTACCTCAAGTTTGACGCCATTTTTCCAATACGGTACACAAAAGTAACACAATATAAAATTGTCTACAGAAAAATAAGTATGGTATATCCAGCGCAACAACCTGATATTCATGAATCAAGCACCCATAATAACTTGTGACAGAGAGAAAAAATGCTTTCAATTGAACAATATGTGAAACGTGTACTGTAATTAAATACAACTTTTCTTGATTACTAGACAAGTGTTTTATTAAGTTCTGTTTATGTTGTTGTTTATCCAGCCTAGTGACTGCCTGATGGTGAAATCACGGTGAGTAAATAACTAACACATATCCAAGTGAGTTTAGAACTAGTCATTGTGTTAAATCAGTGTCATCTATATAGTGGACTTGTCATGAGAAACATCATTATTGAAAACTTAATTTCAGGTGTTCAATGTGATTTTTATTGGCAAATGAAATTTTAAAGAAAATTGTTCACCTATATTTTTCACAAGATATACAAGAAACCAATAACTTGACCTGATTTTGGTCTAGTAACTTGTAGAATAATAGATGCTCATTGCAGTTTCGTTTACTTCTTTAAAGGTACTGGGCCCACTGGCATGTCATCTGATGTCAAGTCAATTCGTGCTCCCCGACGTGTCATGTCGATGGATGAAAAGGTCCAAAAGTTGACAAGAAAGAACAAGGCACTACTCATGCAGGTGTGCAAATATTTATTCAGATGAAATTCAGATTAGTTCAAGCATATGGGAATCATAAGTTACAGACATACAATATATTCACAGGTATGAAATATTGAACCATTCCGGTATCTCGAGGAGTGACAAGACTATCATACTAACCGGTATTTTTTCTTCACATTATTTCTCCCAGGTACGACGTTTGAAACTGAAGGCTAAGAGTGTGCGCATCCTGAATACGCGTCCGGCAAACAAGTTCAGCAAGGCGAAGATGAACGAGATCGAAGGGCTCCTTAAGGGTTATCTGAAAGGTATGTGTCTTATACATGTAGTCACATGATCGGTCTTGTGAACTTACCTAACACGTAAATATTTCCACATCTGCTATTCAGATGTTGAAGATGCAATTTTCTGATCAATATGAATATATATATATATATATATATCAAATTATCTTACAGGTGCTCAACTCAAGTTTGTGATGTCACAAATCAGAACGTCGCTGAGGACTGGACGGGCAAGACGATGGACTACAGCAGATAAGGCCCTCGCACTTTCATTGTTGCATTCTAGTCCCAAAACCTATCGCCTTCTCAGGCGTATTTTTGCTCTTCCGTCTGTCCAAACTCTGGCGAAAATCGTTGCTAATCTCGAGATCTACCCAGGATTCAATCATTCGATTTTGGAGGCACTGCGTCTGAAAGTTAGTCACTTGCCAGAGTCATCAAAACTTGTTTGTGTGGCCATGGATGAAATGACAATCAAGACAGGACTCAGCTATGATGACAGGAGAGATTTGGTGGAAGGCTTTGTTGACAAGAGAGTGGCTGATCATGCACTTGTGTTTGTTGTAAGAGGTCTCCTGTTCAGATGGAAACAAGCTTTTGGTTATTTTCTCTCAGCTGGATCGATGGATGGTGGGGAAATGTGTGCCCTTTTGTTCCAGGCAATTAAGGAGCTCCAAAACATAGGCTTGTTGGTAAAGGTTGTGGTCAGCGATCAAGGATCGAACAATCTGAACGTCTTCAAGACCAGACTGCAGGTTGGAGTTGAGAAGCCCTACTTCATGCACGGAGGACAGAAGGTTTTTGTTATTTTTGATCCTCCCCATCTCATCAAGAATGTTCGCAACAACTTGAAAAACCATGGTTTCCAGGTCGGTTCCAACAATGTGGAGTGGAAGTTTGTCACAGATTTTTACTACAAGGACTCGAGTAAGCCCACCAGGTTGGCCCCAAAGTTGACGGAAAAGCACATCAAGCTGCCCCCCTTCAGTGCCCTCCGCGTCCGGTTAGCAACCCAGGTGATCAGTCACTCAGTAGCTGTTGGGATGAAAGTCATGGCTCAGTGGGGTTTGATCAGTGAAGAAGCTGTGCACACTGCCAACTTCATTGAGAACTTCGACCAACTGTTCAATGCTCTGAACAGCAGTAGTCTCTCCAGCCCAGCAGTCATGCGGCATGCACTGACTGAGACCTCAGGGCACATCAAGTTCCTGCAGGAGAAGATCAAGTGGCTCCAGACAATCAAGACCAAAGGTAAATCCCAGAAGCTTCAACGATCTCTCATTGTGTTCAAAGATATGATTACATTGAATAGTATTTCTCACACGATAAGTGATTTGTCACTCACAACTGATTTCTGTTATTGCAGGCAAAAGGATGCCTCCATGTATCATGGGATGGCAGATGGCCATAAATTGTTTGCTACAACTGTGGAAACACCTTCACACAGAGCACGGGGTCAAGTTCTTGTTCACCAGGCAACTGAATCAAGACACAGTGGAGAATCTGTTTGCCATCGTGCGCAGCAAGGGTGGTGCACGTGATAACCCTGATGCGACACAGTTCCGAGGAGCACTGAAACAGGTACACAGTAATTTCTTGCTATTGGATATATTTTCTGATATACTATAATACTTTTTTTATTTAAATTCCAGTATTGCTTGTTGGTACATGTACAACAATAAAACCTGCAAACCTAAATTGTATCCAAAGACACAGTTAGGGAAACAATGATATACATGTACATGTAATATAATGAACAGGAACACAAATGTATAACCTTAAACATGGTCCTTCAACCAATTCAGATTATGGTTGATTCCGTGATGCAGAAGGGCAAATATTCTAACTGTGAGGAGGACGTGGATGCTTTTCTGATCTCCTACAGCACTTCGTCTCCATCTCAGGTGTGTAATTAGCAAGCACGCTAAACTCGGAATGAAGGTTCAGTAACAAGCCTGTGTTCTGAATCCTACGTGCAATTCTGTTCTATTCACAGGTATTAGTTCCTGTCGTTCGCCCATCACTTGAGATCGCGACTGACATCCCAGCCACCGTCAAGGACACTGTTTCCTGGACCCCTCCAGCTGAAGACCTTTCGCTTCAGGAAAAGAATGTTGTAACTTACATCGGGGGCTATATCGTCAGGAGAATTAGTCCAAAGCTGTGCGAGCATTGCAGGTGCGGAACATTATTTTTTCAAAGTATCAGAATCAATCGATCTGATGTGTATACTAAATTGCCATTAAATGTGTTCCTTTATATACCCGCATTTCATTTACAAATATGTCATATCTGTGTAATACTGTAAGTTCAAAATCAACAAATATCTGTTTGCAGGGAGAAAGTCTCGGCCTCGATTTCCAAGGACGAGCCATCTCATGATTTCCTTGTGGCCAAGAACTTCAACGAGGCACGAGTAGGATTGCAAGCGCCGAGCAAAATCTTGTCCGACACGTTGCAACAGATGGAACGCAAGTACCTGGAGGTGGTGGACGATGTCATGCACCTGACTGGAGTGAAAAGTGCTCTGGTGTCCTCTCTGTTGGACTGTGTTGACAGCAGGCTGGTTTGTGAAGCCTGTGCTCTGTCACATGTACTGGTACACCTGTTCGTCAACATAAGGCTTCACCACACCCTCCGGAAAGCTAATGCCGAACTGAGAGACATCAAAGACAGGAGAGGAAAAAACAGAAAATTGCTGAAATTCAGTAGCTTGTAAAGTTGGGAATGTGTTGTTCATGTAACAAAGGCCGAAATGCCTTTATGGTTTTAGCAGAATTTTTTTATGCTTATTCCGCCGTGTTGGTTTCCGGAC
Source organism: Terebella lapidaria (assembly GCA_949152475.1). Lineage (NCBI taxonomy): Eukaryota > Metazoa > Annelida > Polychaeta > Terebellida > Terebellidae > Terebella > Terebella lapidaria. Next base: position 81,397,004 of record OX424555.1, read on the forward strand.
GATAACTTTAGATTGCATTGATAGATCCTTGCCAAATTTTCACCAATAGTCAGAAATGACATATGGAAGAACCCTATTCGTATTTAGGCGGCTCCAAGTTCTGAGGATGGACATGTCTAAGGGGTATTATGGAGGAACTTTGATTTTGATCTAAAAAATTTTTGCTGAGTCAGCATTTTTCATGTTTGTTTATGTGTCGAAAACGATACGTCATAGAGCGAAAGGGATGTTGTTTATGGATATGTGACCCTCGACATACATGTTTTAGGGATATTAGGGATGAACTATGACCTTCCCCTAAATTTTTTTTGACGACTTTGCATGTTTCATTTTCTTCAATATCTTGGAACAGTGCATCGTACAGCCTGGGGCAAACATGTTATAAATATTATAAATTAGTCTCAACACCGAAAAGTCTCCAAGGCATCTCCATACCTTGGCATCTAGTTTATATGTGAAACTGAAATAAGGGAAGAAACTGAAACTGAAATAAGGGAACAAAGGTCTGTAAAAGTGAGTGATAATAGGGTTGTGGATTGAAATTGCAAAATGATCTGAAAAGAAATAAAGTTATGTACATGTATTTCAACATAGATACCAGTGAAATTCCAGTGAAGTGTGTTTTTGTGTAGTTTTGTTGAATGAGTGATGGAAGTACATGTAATAGTGACAGGTTGGCTGTATTATGATTATAAGCATTGCATTATACATGCTATGGATCCATTAAATGAAGGAGTGAAGTGACATTTATGAAAATGAAGCTTCATACATTTCAAAATGAGGTACATGTTGCGAATTTTTCATGAACTTCAATGGATTTATATTTGACTAGCTGACACATTTTCCACCCAGATTGTAATTTGTAATCAAAATCTTCAATGCACATCACTCCTCGATGTGTGAAAGTACATGTACATGTGCATTTAGAATTTTAGATCAATGAAGTGGAAATAAAAACACATTTCTCTCACGCTTTTGCCTGAATATGTCTTCTCATCAACAAATCAAGCAATTCAAATTTCTGAGCTCTGAAGCTGTTCACACCACATCAATTGACATTAAAATTTGCAGTTGCAATAAATATTTGTCAAACATTCAAGAATTTTCATATATCAATGTATCCAGATGAGATGCCAGTAATTCCCTATGCTCTGAAGTCATCAAAATTTTAATTTGCAATTAATTTGACTTCATCTTGTGAGGAATGCAATGTTGCCAAATGAGTCCACAGCTAATAGATATCAGCTAATACATATCCTGAAATTCAAAGAACTTCTCAGTTTGGTCATTGAAGTAAATGGTAATGCCAACTTGAGCACATCAAGCGAACTCAATGAGAATTGCTGAACCAGGTTTTCGGCAACCTGAGAAGATCAAATTTTAATTGCAACTCACATACCGAGATGCCTCTATTGAGTCTCAGTTTGGTCACGTGTCATAGAGACAAATCAATTCATTCAAAATATCTTCATTTCCATTTCCAACATACAAAAATAAACAATTTTTTAATATCAAATGAACATCAAAGTGAACAAAAATTAAAAAAATAAGATCCATAACATAAAAGTATCAGAAAGATATCACAAAATGAGTAATATTGTAAACAACAAGAAAAATGGTTCACAAACGTATTACAAAAGACCCAACAAATACTGCAGAACTTATGTAAGCTATAGATATTAGTTGAGACATTGATTGCCTTCGGTGATTTCATCATAACGTAACGAAATATCGCCGTAGCAGGGCGGGCCGACACAGTGAGCCTTTATAAGCAATCACCCGATGTTCCCCGTAATGAAATTCCCTGTTTATGAATGATTTTCATGTGAGTACTTCAATTGAAAGAGTGTGAAGATGTAGCTATATGCCATTTCAGTTAATGTTGTTCTCGAAACAATGGAGTACGTTGAAATAAACGAACGTTAGTGCGCACTCAACATCCATGTCTATGAAATTACGGTAAATAACTTCGCAGCCGCGTGGTGGCGCTGCGTGTCAAAACGTCACGCAAAACAACGTGAGTTGGGCCTCTTATTGATTTTACACTCTTTGGTCTATATGCAATATGATTTCATCAGAATCATGTCCAAAGAATGTTTCAGACAATATCTTGATTCGAACAAGTAATGGTTTACGATGTATTGACACTGACAAACTCTCGATTGACATAACTTAAGAAATCCGACCCTAGATACATGTCAGCAATTGAATAGCTGTCATAAGATGATGTCATAAGACGCCATAAGAATGGACAGCGATGCGTTCACGCGCTTCGCATCACATTTGAATCAATACAACGAAATTGGTTTTCTTCATGTCACTAATCCACAGTTTGTGAAAATTTCAGGCTCTTGGGATAAAACATACGTCTGATAAACTATATTTTGACGGCTAGACCATAGGTGTTTAGCCGTGAATTGGAGGCTAGAAATTGGATACTATGTCTATCTCGATATAATCTCAATCGGTCTTGTGAGTGCTGAAAAAATGAATGTATGCAATAGCTGGCAGATTCAACCAACTCAAATCTGACTTGCTGCTGAATTTTAGGAGACATATCCCACATGTGTGTATGACATATTGCTGGGAAAATGTTATTCCTACCCTCCGTGTGAATAATGGTCACAGTAATATCATTGTCATCTTATTTTTGTTATTGGTGTCACAACTCTACTTACTGTCTGCACAAAATCGATTGATGCACTGTTTGTGACCAGTTTCGTTCTGTAAATAATTCAATACATCAGTTATAACAGTTGTAACCGTTCCAATCTCTCATATCTGGCTCGGTCTTGTTGACACTCGCACATAAGACGATTCAAAGACGATTCAGGAAATAACACATTCCTTAGTGGTAGTGAATATATGATGACATTTATGTCACAGTCGCTGTCTGGCTTTATTACGATACCAATCTCAGTGTAGGGGAAACCGCAAAACAACACACGTATATATACTTTCATACCAAATAATGTATGTATTCCAAAGATGATTCTCATTTCTTTGCATGACCCGGGAAGCAATACGCAGGCCTGCAGATCTTCTTCCACATCTAATCAATGTAATTAATGTGGATTCCATTTGGAGAACATTTTTGGAGACTAAAACATGTATAATTCTCATGCCTTCCGCAATATCTCCTCAACGCATGCCCATGACTGTCGATGTGTAGTTTATTTCACGTTTTACATTTGACGTGTAGAATGCACTTAGAGACACCAACACCATTTTATTGCCACAATGTATAACTACCATATTATTAACTTGGCGATGATTTCTATATTCTAGTCACACAATTGTCCTGATCTTCTGCAATGAATAAAAGTGATTCGTGTCTAGAAAATTGTGCCACTTTATCTGACCGAAAAGCTCAAGATCAATGCAACTTTCACAAGCAATGAATCTCCCTCATATCAATAAATCCATGTTGCTCACTTGACGATTCCACATGCAAGAGGAAGACTTATAAGGGTACTGTGAGCAAGAGTGTTGTGAGCTTGATGGCATTTTCTTACCGCCAGGTCTCATTAAAAAGACCCAATTGCAACGACAAAATTGTAGTGATATTCCGTCAGGATATACAGTCATTTCTTTCCTGATGAATATAATCAGCCCAAACACTACGTGCATGAAACATTTAGAACACATGGTTCCACCTCTATGTTTGCCGGAATATATTTCAAAATTTTTTTAAATGTTGATCTTGACTTTCTGGTGTAGTAATTCTGGCACTCTGAATGCATTCATAGTTCCGACGACTTCGCAACAAACCACGCCCCCTTAGCAACCACCGGGAAAGTCCCACAAAATGCCACGTGGTTTAGCTCGAAATAACAGCAGATAATGCAAAAAATCGGCGTCTGTTTACACATTCGTTTACTAAAATAAAACACGATACATTGAATGTATGCACTTATGAATTAATGGAGAATATTTTGTGACAGAATATTTAGTTTGTTTGGCCTAACTTGGCCGTGCGTGCGCGAGAAGTACAGACCCCGCCTACTCTTGTCAGACGACAAAGTAAACATAAACATGGCCACGTGTGACGATGATTTGCGTGTCATTCCAGACAATATTTCAGTTTCTTTTATTCCTGATTATGATAATTTATCTCAGAAAGTTCTGGAGAAAGGTTTAAATTATTTTGTACAAAGTTATGTCCACAACGTAAGAGTGTCTGTATCAGAAAGTGATAACGACTGTGTCAAAGTTCACTGCAAGTGTTGGCGGTCGATGCGAAAAAACGAGTCACCTCATTCGGTACAAATCGATATTTGCAAGAATTCAGGCACACTGACAGAGGCCCACTGCTCTTGCAAAGCAGGGTATGATATATTTGGACAATAATTATTGACATCGTTCACAACGAGATAAAAAATATAATAAAGATTGAGATATGATAACATGATCACTCAATCCATTAATCTATCACAGATCTATCTATGAATTTCTCAGAAGATCTAGTCCAAAAAGGAATCTAAAAATTTGTATTTCCAGTGTTAGTGGGCGTTGTTCACATGTTGTTGGGCTGCTGAAGACCCTGCAGGGTTTGAAGTTACATAACTTCACACACGCGCCAGCACAGCATAGCTGTACCAGCATCCCCCAGCAGTGGAATGTACCTAGGGGCGACAAGTTGCAGCCCCTGCCTATCAGCCAAGTGGTGGTGGCCCGCCCCAAGGAGAACAGGCGTAGAAGACCAATCCAATGCAATATAGATCCGAATTATGAGTAATTTCATTTATATCTGTAATCACTTCGTAGTATCGAAAGACATGATTCTATAATGACATATCAAAACAAAATCTCAGACCATATCTAGTGCTAACTTTCTCTTGAAAAAACAATATACATGATTTTTTTTTCACTATCATGTCAATAATACCCTGTTCATTCCAGACTTCCGAGTATTACTCATCAAGATATTGGACAACTGCAGTCTCTACAGAACACCCCATTATCGTACATGATCAGAGAGGATGTACCCACAGTCACCACACCGCTTGGTGAAGTCCAAATAGGATCTTTGTTATCTTATCAGGTGCATTACCAAATAATGTTTGTTTAGGAAACACCCCCACAGTTCCTAGACAAACATATATGCATGTAGAAAGGCACAAAAAGGATATCCAGCTACATATATTTTTATTCAGTTTACACACATCAAACATCAACCTCAGCAGTTTCATTCTCCGACTTCACAAAGATATCTTGAAACAATGTCAGAATACAGCACACAGACCATATCTGATTGATTCTCTGGAACAATGAAGTTGGTACTCTATTTGATACAATCTGAAATCTTTTTATTTTCGCAATCAACCTTTCAATATGTACTCTGTGTCTTGCTATTTTCGTTGTCACCATACATTCATTTTGTGACATCTGACGACCAGATGCAACACAAGGCGGCACATTCAGTTCCAAACCCAGTTCTTTTAATTCATCTTTAATCGTAAACCCTTTGTCAGCCATCACAGCATCACCATTAGCAATGTACCCTTTATCCTTCAAGTTTTGGAGAACATCATAAAAACCACTTCTGTCAGTTAACGCCTTGTCTGAAATTGAACCAGTGAATAACTCAGAGACGAATGTAACTGAACCATTAGGATCACAACCTACAAGACATTTTAATGTGGTAGATGACTTGTAATCACTGTAACACTGACTTTGAAGACCAAGTGCACATGGAACTTCCGTTTTCAATTCTGTACCGTCAATAATAACTAGGGTTTTAGGGAATTCTTCTTTATACTTTTTAGGCATATTTGAGATTATTGTGTCTCTGTGAGGCCAAATTGACATTTGTCCAAATTTGAAATACATATGCTGAATCCAAAAATTGAATACAATTCCTGTTGATTGTACAGATATGCAAAATCTCATGGCCAAATCTTTCAATCCATAATTATGTCTAAGTCTACACAAAGTTAAAAACATAGCATCTTTTTTCGACATGGATACAATGTCAGTTCTTCCTTTTCCATAATCAACACAGAAATCAGTAGGTACCAAAAAAGACAGTAAACTTAAGAAACGGATATATGTGACACCAGTATAATATTTGAATAGATTCTTCAACTTTTCCTCTTTACTCAAAATTGTATCAACACAGAATGGTCGGCTACACTTTGATTCTTCACTCAGTTGTCTGATTTCTTTGTCCTTGTTTGATAAAACATTCTTCAGTATCTTGATTTCTTGATCTTTTTGCTCCAGTGTTGACTTTAGGTTGTGCACTTCTGATGTCAGAGACAACATATCCATGGCTGAGTAACCTGAAATTACAAATGAACAAAACTATATCAAGGCATGCTTATGTACAGTAAACAGTAACCCTAGCCACTAGGTATGTCAGCAAAACAACTTGATGACAAAAAGCTTACAAATACTAATAATAGTGTAGCTGGATAACTGATGATCATTGAATACTAGTATTGATAAGTGATACTCTTACAATGAATAGATCATATTATTAATGCAGAAGATCAGATATATAGTATATGAAAATCCATGAAATTTTGATAGTTAAACTGTTCTAGGGCAAAAACAGTATGATCCAGTGTAGTGTTTCATCAAGTGTGTTTTGTTGTATGTGCTGTTGAATGTTTCCAGTGAATATAATAGTGAAGCTACCGTGCAAGGAATTATTGTTGCAGATCAAGCACATGGGGAAAGCTGACCCAATGACCCCTGTGGCATCACAACAGTGTGGAGATATCTGCTTCCCTAAACCGCCCCTGGTCAAGCTGGATCCCGAGTTCCAACTGCTGAATGACGGGTATTTGTGTGCAGATCCACAGGACCTGGAGGGCCGAACAAGGGACCAGGCCGAGTCAGAACTATGGAAAAGCAGCAGAGCTGATAGACTCACTGCATCACAATTCGCTGCTGTTTTAGAGAGGAAATCACTTCCATCAGCCAAGTTTTTGTCTCGACTGCTGGATAAACAATGTCACGAAGTTCATGCAAAGTCCCTAGACCATGGTAGAAAGGGCGAAGACAAGGCCAAACATAAGTATTTACAGACATTCCCAAGCAATCACCTGCATAAATGTGGTTTAGTGATTAATAACGAGTTCAGTTTCTTAGGTGCATCACCAGATTCCAAAGTTTGTATTGATGGAGAGTGTGGTATAATGGAAATTAAGTGTCCATATGTAGCAAGGAATATGTATATCGCTGATGCTTGCGAGAAAATACCTAAATTTTGTTTAAGGAAGGATGAGAATGGTGCAATAGAGCTGCAAACCCAACACGGATATTACACTCAAGTACAGGGTCAGCTATTGATCACTGGTGCAAATTTTTGACATTAGAGCGTTGGGTGCGAAGCCCCCAACCCTCTACATGTCTATGTGCTGACTTTTTCATGGAGGTTTCATGCCATCTTATCGACGCTCGTTTTGGCATGTAAACGTTTAGATACCTACTTCAAATGAGGATTTTCTTCGTCCTTGACATAAAATCTCTCGAATTGATGGGAAACTGTGACTATTCCACAGATATATTAGGCATAAATCGATGTGTCAGGTTTGGGAAAATTACGTAAAATGTCCAAATTATCTAGAAACGTCCCAAAATGGCGGAGCCGATGGAAATTGACGTTCCCAGAATGCAAAGCAAATTTTACCACAATCACGCGTATTTTGGAACACAATTTCTGTTCAGCAATTCGTGCATGCATACATGCATGTGGGCATCTGCGTGTGGGCATCTTTTGCGTTGTGAAGTAAACACAATGATTCGTCTGCGATGCCACGGCTACATTTACCGTAATTTGACGTATTTTATCGCATGACAATTAAGCTGGTGTTCTGTGTTGGATTGCGAAGTTTTTTTATTTTTAACTTTTCATCCTAGTATATACAGAAATGAATTGGAATCATGTAGGGGATGAAATTATTCTTTTTTTTTCATTCTTTTTTTCATTCGGCTGTCGTGGTGCTGATGATGTGCTCAGGCTCTAATGTCGTCTCCCGCAGTGTGCTGCATTTTCTTGTTGTGAGTTTGTGGTGTACACAAACTTGGATTTGCATAGAGAAAAGATCTTTCCAGATGTGCATTTCATGACTGAATTATTGCATAAGCTATGTAATTTTTTCATGAAATATGCCAAACCCTACATTCAAGAGAAGAAGAAATGAATTGAAGGATATGCTCAGATTCACAATGTCAATGAGTATACATGCCACTGATATATCAGTCTGTTTATCAGCTGTAACAGCACACAAGTTTACAAATTGTACGTACATGTTTCTTCAGTTTGTGTCTCCGTGGTTGATCTGACTTTGGTCACATCACATAGCGTAGCACAGTCACCACTTCTAAGAGAAATGAATGAATATATATATTCAATTTTATCCAATGTGATTTACATGTAATGATATTTTGATTGTATGATGAAATTGGTATACATGCAACGGTAATTTATACCATTAAATTCGATGTGAATGATGATAATTTTATTGCAATAATGATGTACAATGGCCTTTTCCAAATGGAGATCTACATGTTATTTAAGTATTTCTGTGATCAATTTATTTATTTATTCAGTTCCTGTGAACATGAATGAGCTGAAATGTAACAGCACATGTGTTTTTGTTATTAATTTATTTCCATTGATTAATAATGAATATTTGTTAAAAACCTTGTTGCTTTATCTTGTGGATCACACTCAAGTTTCCTTTTCTTAGGCCTACTCTTCAAAAGCCCAGAATGTAGAACGCCTTCTGGCTGATCAGCGGACACAGGGTCTGGGTGCTCAGCGGTTGGTCCCTGCCCACCAACAAAGTGCTGAAACAATTTAAATAATCTAATAAATAAAAATAAAATAAAAACGTCATAGGCCTAGGAACGAAAAACTCATTCGGTGTGGCCTAAATCTAAGCCGTCCTTGAACTACGCTATAGCCGCGTGACCGGCTGTGACAGCGCGTAATCCGTCGATCGATATTCGTGATATGATCAGATGATGGACTTTGTCCTACACTTTATCCAAGATTTTACTCGCACAGTTTGACATGTTATGGCTGCAGTTCAGTTTCTATCAAAGTTACACCCTACCTTTGAACATACAACACGATGTTTGTTGATTCTGTCCCGGTTTAGCTGCTCCTGTGGACGACAACAGGCCTTGATCCATCGCAGACATTTTTCCAAATGGGTCTTCGGCTTAGGAAAGGGGACGAACCACCCTCCTTCCAATCTGTCTGGGTACCGTTGATCGGCCTTGCATTTCCCCCAAACACAGCGTTTTACCATGTTTTATACGTAAAGTAGGAAAAATGCCACAGACTGACAGTCAGTATTACTCAGTAATACAAAAAAATACTGGACGGTAGCTCACGCAGCGATATTCAAACGGAGCAGCAATCTGTCCGTGTTGCTGTTTTGCTGGTGGTCCCACACGCCGGTTTGTTTGTGGGACTTGGATCACCACGTGCAATTTGGCGCCATTTTTGTCGTACGCTGATTGGCTAGTAAATATGGAAGTGGGCGGGGCTTATGTATCATCGGAACTATGAATTGTCCCATGATGAGAACAGTGCCAGGAAAAACCCATCTGGCACTCTGTGGTTGTCAAGCAAAACGTCATGTAAAAGACGAAAAACGTTATCATTGCAAAAGCTACGTAACTAAGGTCATGTAAACATCGACAAAATGGACAGTGTTTTCACTTAAAACTTGTTGATTTTGTGGATATTTCTGATGTTTTGGACAATTTCTACGCCTGTAAAAAGGCTCGGCCTAGATCGCAGAGACTTGTGCCAAGATAAACCCATCTGGCACTCGAAACAATGCCATATGCATATATATTCTTTCATAAATACACCGATATACCACGTCAGATCACACAGGGCAACACTGAAGAACTGTAGGTTTTCTATATGAGAAAAAACCGGGTCAGCAACTGCGTCACTGTATGTATAGCACAATTCCAAATCTTGAGTACACATGTAGGCCCTATCTACGCCTGTGTATTAAATAACGTCAATATACAATAAATATCCGTCAAAGTATGTAATGATTAAGATCACTCAAAATTGCACATGGTGAATTATGTTCCTATCTGTAAGACGTTGGTCCCATTGCTGTTTTGCTCTAATATTTGTAGTCTATATGCAATATGATTTCATCAGAATCATGTCCAAAGAATGTTTCAGACAATATCTTGATTCGAACAAGTAATGGTTTATGATGTATTGACACTGACAAACTCTCGATTGACATAATTTCAGAAATCCGACCCTAGATGCATGTCAGCAATTGTAATAGCTGTCATTTATAAGACCATGTAGCGAGGCGTTCACGCGCTTTGCATCACATTTGAATCAATACAACGAAATTGGGTTTCTTCATGTCACTAATCCACAGTTTGTGAAAATTTCTGCCTCCTCGGATAAAACATACGTCTGATACACTATATTTTGACGGCTAGACCATAGGTGTTTGGCCGTGAATTGGAGGCTAGAAATTGGTCTTGTGAGTGCTGAAAAAAATGAATGTATGCAATAGGCGGCAGATTCAACCAACTCAAATCTGACTTGCTCCTGAATTTTAGGAGACATATCCCACATGTGTGTATGACATATTGCTGGGAAAATGCTATTCCTACTCTCCGTGTGACTAATGATCACAGTAATATCATTGTCATCTTATTTTTGTTATTGGTGTCACAACTCTATGTAAAAGATTACTGTCTGCACAAAACCGATTGATGCACTGTTTGTGACCAGTTTCGTTCTGTAAATAATTCAATACATCAGTTATAACAGTTGTAACCGTTGTAATCTTTATAACAGTTGTAACAGTTGTAATCTTTGCTCTCCTATCTGGCTCGGTCTTGTTGACACTCGCATATATCCAAAGACGATTCAGGAAATAACACATTCCTTAGTGGTAGGGAATATATGATTACATTTATGTCACAGTCGCTGTCTGGCTTTATCACGATACCAATCTCAGTGTAGGGGAAACCGCCGTGAGACCTACAGTGTATATTAAGATGGTCTAAACAACACACGTATATAGGCTTTCATACCAAATAATGTATGTCGTCCAAAGATGATTTTCATTTCTTTGCATGACCCGGAAGGCAATACGCAGGCCTGCAGTTCTTCTTACACGTGTAATTAATGTAATTAATCTGGATTCCATTCGGAGAGAATATTTGTTGACTGAAACAGGTATATTTCTCATACCTTCCGCAATATCTTCTCAACGCATGCACATGACTGTCGATGTGTAGTTTATTTCACGTTTTACATTTGAAGTGTAGAATGCACTTAGAGACACCAAGACCATGTTATTGCCGCAATGTATAACTACCATAATATTAACTTGGCGATGATTTCCATATTCTAGTCGCACAATTGTCCTGATCTTCTGCAATGAATAAAAGTGATTCATGTCTAGAAATTGTGCCACTTTATCTGACCAAAAAGCTTTGGATCAATGCAACTTTCACAAGCAATGAATCTCTGTCATATCAATAAATCCATTTTGCTCACGTGATGATTCCACAAGTAAGAAAAAGACCGTGTATGGGTACTGAGAGCAAGAGTGTTGTGAGCTTGATAGCATTTCCTCACTGCCAGATCTCAAAATACTATGTACATGTTACCATTTAGAACACATGGTTCCACCTCTATGTTTGCCGGAATATATTTCAAAATTTTACAAAATGTTCATCTTGACTTTCTGGTGTAGGCTACAAGAGTAATTCATTCATAGATACACCGACATATCCCCCCGGATCACACAGGGCAACACTGCAAAAAAAACCTGCAGGTTTTGGATCATTCTGTATAAAAATTTCGATGTCAGAAGCAGTTTGGTGTTCTACGAAGTTGTCCAGGGATCCATGCATCACTTTTTTTACCCAGTATATACCGAGTACATACTGTCCACCGCAAGATAAAATGTATCTGGTCTGGACGGTTGCTATTGATATTTAACAGAATGTGATGGATGAACATTTTAACGAGTCCCCATCCGTCATCCTCGTCAGTGCTCACACAATGAAGGCAATCTTCCCACTTCTAGAGGAGACTGTTTCATGACTGATAAAAAAAACTGGACCCATTCATCTTATCTCGGGTATGAATAAAGCAAGAAGCACATAATTGTTCTCATAATTGGTACTGAAGAGTCAACCACAAGCGTTTTTTTGTCGTCCACGTTTTACGCACGTTTCAGAATTTCATATCTATGCCATCCAGTGGCATACATTAAAAACGTCATCCATAATATGTTAATTATTATACATTTTCCAAATGAACGGCAGCAAAAACGTTGACACCGTCGCCGTTTGCATATATATGAAAGGCAAAACGTTACAAGCAAAGCATTAGAAAAGAGTAACAATAAACATGTAGATTAGTATCGATAAAATCTCATTTCTGGTCACAAAACGCTCTTCAACTATCGCAATACATACACAAACTGATTCACACCAATAGTTACAGACTTATACAGCATTACACCACATTTTCTATAGCCCGTATACATCTATAAATTTACGAGCTCATCGCATTGACCACATCGCAATTTGCAGAATATTTACAGCCAATCACGTATAGCATACACGTGACACACATTTTCCTTCTGACGATGCACATGAAGATAAGATTTTGAGCAAGGCGAACGCCATATTGGAAATTGTATGAATCCACAAATGTACAGGATTTTGTTAAAGCAATGAGGGGATTTTACCAGTAATTTCATAGTACAAAATTGGGCGATTTTCGTCGAAAAAATGGCCACCATTTTTTCAAAACGCGAAAAATCAAATCTAAAACATACCTCCTTCTTGAATAATATTTGGGTATTTTTGTTCAATATTTCAGCAATATTCGACTTTAAAACTTAATGATAAAAAGGGTTGCGGAAGAAATTTATAAGGTTGGACCATGAACATGGTTGACAAAATTTTTTTGACAAAAATGGCTGTTTTGACCTCTCAAAATCATTGAAGGTCAAATTCAAGGTCACCACTGAAACTGCCATATATGATTTCCTATTTGATGTGCCAATAGTTAAGCTCTATCTTGAGGTGTTCTAGGAGTTTTTTCCATATAGTTCATATAATGAAGAAAAAAGTAGATAAAGTTTTGTAAGTCAAAAAAAAATTGAATTGCGAAAAAACAATTAGTGGAGGGGGCTCTAAATGGCTCAAAAAAGAATAGTGACTTGATTTGGGAAGAAATCGAAGTGGCCATCACAAACAGACGAGCGATTCAAGGAAAAGGAAATTTACACATGTATAAAGGTACACTAGCAGAATCTTTTGAAACAAAAATCTCGAAACTGTTTGAACGTTGTTTGAGAAAATGGCTGCCAAAGTCAGAAATTGGCCCTTTATCTTCGTAAATGGCCGCCATTTTGAAAGAAGCCGAAAATAAAAGCGCCAAAATGTTACCAGACCTAAGGTCAGGGAACCTAAAAACACAAATAAACCAACCCAATTGTGATGGTCAATACTTATGGAATAATGTCATTGAATGTACGTATGAAGTATGACTCGTAAAATGGCATTCCTACCCTGTGTGTGGCACAATTCTATGGTGGCCATTATAATATCATGACCGCTGTATTTCTTGAATGGTGCCACAATTCTATTAAACAGCTCACCGTCTGCACAAAAGACATGATAACCTGTTGGCAACAAGTGAAATTCTGTAAATAGTTCAATACAACAGTTACAAACTTTTCTGCCCGGTTCTTTCTTGTTTGCACTCAAACAAATCGGCAAATTCAAACAATCCTTGGGAGTAGCGGTTTTATGGTGGCATTTGTGTCATCGTCGCTGTCTGGCTGTATCACGACATCATTCTCAGAGTGGAAAAACACTATGAGAACAAGGTTAAGATTGTCTAAAATCGTGCGACACATGGTGGAAAGTATAGACAGAATAGTATCTAATGTATGTAAGTTGTCCAAAGATAATTTACAATATCATTTTGGCTTTATTGCCTGGGAGGCAATACACCTGCCGACCCTCATACACATCCAAATAGTATCATCAATCTGGTTTTCAGTTAGAAACGTATTCTTCACGCCCCCATAAATATCTTCCCGATGCATGCACATGACTGTCTATCTAGCAAAACCTGTCTATTTCACGTTTTACAATTGAAATGCACAATGCTCTTGGAGATATCAAAACGTGTCTTCAGTTCTTGGCTTTTATAGCCACAATGTATAACTACCATAACTTGTCGATGATTTCCGCATTATAGTGTAACAAAATACATTCAACTGCCGCGCTAAAAACGTTCGTTAGGAACGGTCACGTGACCTTCAAAGTCCACTGGCGAAGACACCGTTCGCGGAAGAGGAGCCTTCGCGGAAGAACCGTTCGCGGAAGCACGATTGCGGAAGCATCAGTCGCGGAAGCACCGTTCGCGGAAGAGGAGCTTTCGCGGAAGAACCGTTCGCGGACGCAGTCTTCACCACGTGGAGAAGAGTGCGGAAGATACGTTCGCGGACGAAGATGCGCGCGCAGCCACCCTGGCTATATAAGGGAGAGCGGACGGCCGCTCTGAGAGCACTGCAACAGCGACATCGACCGTAGGGAGATCGTCACCGCCACAGCCAAGGGACTCGACGAACTCCGTGCGGACGACTCCTTCTTCAGGGCCTTAGAGTCAACCGGGATTTAGACCGACTACCTGGAGAATCCATTCGACTAAACGGGACGGGAAACTTCAACGGGACGGGACAGAGAGACGCCGCCGGCTAAGAACTTTTAGTTGTGCCCTCGTACACTATTTATTTTTGAAATGTGATCATACAGTGCTCCATGTCTGAACTTCATATCTGTACGTCACGTGGGTGACCAGCCATACAATTGTAAGTTGATTTGATGTATATAAATCTTCAATTTATTTGCATCTGAGTTGCTGCTTGCCTAAGTGAAGCCGGTGAGCTACTGAGTGATGATACACCAGGTTATGGACCTGTATTGATTTCCTTATATGGTCAAAATGAGGCATCAAAGTACTATATTATTTAAAAACTCCCAGTTTCTCCTCCAAATGCACATGTATCACTTTAAAATGTCTCTGTTTTGGTTTGTATAGTGGTATTATGGGTATTCCTCTATGTACATGTGAATTTTCATGTTGATTGGAGCTGTTACTGTGCGCATGAATACATATAAACAAACCGGCCCTTTCTGGGAGTTTGCTTTCTGAGGAATTCGCCAGGTGTCAGCAGCTAACAGTCAAATGCTTGTAGCGTTTGATCTATTCCAACAACATGTGCTGATTTTTTAATATTTTGTAAGTTATATATATTGCTTCAACATACTGAAATTTTATGAAAATTGAAACATTTTGAAAGTGATTTCTCTCATAAAACGTTATAATGGAGTTAAATGGCAATCCTATATGTGTTCGTATACCTAAACCGAGGACATGGAATTTTGTGTATTATAGATTTTTAGCAGGTTTTGTGGCATTTCTTTAATTTGTGTGTGGATAGTGTGCGGTATTCATGAATTTTTCACCATTGCAACCATAGTTTTCGTTCACGTGGATTTTTATTACATATGTAGGATTATATCTACATGCTAATAGCGGCGGTGTTTATCCCCCCCCCCTTGAATGCTAAGACATGGAGTTAGTGCCTTTTTATTTTCTTTATTTTCATATAGTAACCAATATTTCAAATCACTGTAAAATATTATACACTTTCACTGAGGACTACTGGACTCAGACACAGCCTAACCGAAAAAGGTGTCGAAATGGCCACCAAAAATTGAACGGTGGATAATACTAGGTGTCTCTGAAATTCATCACCACAACCTATATAGTCGATCATAAATAAGCTAGGTTAGGCATTGCAGAATGCATTTGGTATATTATTTGCAATTTTGGCACCATATCTGGTCAAGTACGCATTTTTCCGATTTTTTTACCATATTTTTTTTTCGATATTGCCGTAGAACCACATTTTTGACCCCATATGTGTCTCTTGCCGTTTGATCGATTGCAGTCCATCATATAAATGTGTTTTATAAATAAATTTTATACAGCACATAAATTAGTCCCCTGTACAAGGCACCTATGTGACCTAATGTCGGTGATCTCTGGCTTACAGAAACCATATTTTCAACAAATTGTCTACGTTTTTGTGTTTTGTCAAGATTAAAACCTTGGAATTTTTGCTTAATTTAGAAATATACTATATTGAGAGTGTGGTGGTAGCATTTTGCGACATTTGAATACTATTGGTGTAGACAGCAGTATGGTAGAAAGTGTTTGGTGCTAAGCAGCGGGGTAGGACTACCAACTCTTTTAAAATTTTGACATATTTAGTCCAAGGGGAATCAAACTGATGGTAATATATGGGTGAATAATACATTTATCTGACACAAACCCCAAATTGTCCTTGAGCATGTTTGATCGGGCGTCAAATCAAAATTTCCAAAGAAAATCTCACTTTTTTGTTCAAAATATTTCCCTTCTTAAGTGCAAAAATCACTGTTTTATTTCTTCTCTACAAGTCTTCCCTTTTCACATAAGAGCTCAATAATTGGGGATTATCACCTCTGTATGTGGGGTGTTATAATTGTAAAATGTGAAGAAAATTGCCATTATTTAGGTTATGGACCTGTATTGATTTCCTTATATGGTCAAAATGAGGCATCAAAGTACTATATTATTTAAAAACTCCCAGTTTCTCCTCCAAATGCACATGTATCACTTTAAAATGTCTCTGTTTTGGTTTGTATAGTGGTATTATGGGTATTCCTCTATGTACATGTGAATTTTCATGTTGATTGGAGCTGTTACTGTGCGCATGAATACATATAAACAAACCGGCCCTTTCTGGGAGTTTGCTTTCTGAGGAATTCGCCAGGTGTCAGCAGCTAACAGTCAAATGCTTGTAGCGTTTGATCTATTCCAACAACATGTGCTGATTTTTTAATATTTTGTAAGTTATATATATTGCTTCAACATACTGAAATTTTATGAAAATTGAAACATTTTGAAAGTGATTTCTCTCATAAAACGTTATAATGGAGTTAAATGGCAATCCTATATGTGTTCGTATACCTAAACCGAGGACATGGAATTTTGTGTATTATAGATTTTTAGCAGGTTTTGTGGCATTTCTTTAATTTGTGTGTGGATAGTGTGCGGTATTCATGAATTTTTCACCATTGCAACCATAGTTTTCGTTCACGTGGATTTTTATTACATATGTAGGATTATATCTACATGCTAATAGCGGCGGTGTTTATCCCCCCCCCCCCCTTGAATGCTAAGACATGGAGTTAGTGCCTTTTTATTTTCTTTATTTTCATATAGTAACCAATATTTCAAATCACTGTAAAATATTATACACTTTCACTGAGGACTACTGGACTCAGACACAGCCTAACCGAAAAAGGTGTCGAAATGGCCACCAAAAATTGAACGGTGGATAATACTAGGTGTCTCTGAAATTCATCACCACAACCTATATAGTCGATCATAAATAAGCTAGGTTAGGCATTGCAGAATGCATTTGGTATATTATTTGCAATTTTGGCACCATATCTGGTCAAGTACGCATTTTTCCGATTTTTTTACCATATTTTTTTTTCGATATTGCCGTAGAACCACATTTTTGACCCCATATGTGTCTCTTGCCGTTTGATCGATTGCAGTCCATCATATAAATGTGTTTTATAAATAAATTTTATACAGCACATAAATTAGTCCCCTGTACAAGGCACCTATGTGACCTAATGTCGGTGATCTCTGGCTTACAGAAACCATATTTTCAACAAATTGTCTACGTTTTTGTGTTTTGTCAAGATTAAAACCTTGGAATTTTTGCTTAATTTAGAAATATACTATATTGAGAGTGTGGTGGTAGCATTTTGCGACATTTGAATACTATTGGTGTAGACAGCAGTATGGTAGAAAGTGTTTGGTGCTAAGCAGCGGGGTAGGACTACCAACTCTTTTAAAATTTTGACATATTTAGTCCAAGGGGAATCAAACTGATGGTAATATATGGGTGAATAATACATTTATCTGACACAAACCCCAAATTGTCCTTGAGCATGTTTGATCGGGCGTCAAATCAAAATTTCCAAAGAAAATCTCACTTTTTTGTTCAAAATATTTCCCTTCTTAAGTGCAAAAATCACTGTTTTATTTCTTCTCTACAAGTCTTCCCTTTTCACATAAGAGCTCAATAATTGGGGATTATCACCTCTGTATGTGGGGTGTTATAATTGTAAAATGTGAAGAAAATTGCCATTATTTAGGTTATGGACCTGTATTGATTTCCTTATATGGTCAAAATGAGGCATCAAAGTACTATATTATTTAAAAACTCCCAGTTTCTCCTCCAAATGCACATGTATCACTTTAAAATGTCTCTGTTTTGGTTTGTATAGTGGTATTATGGGTATTCCTCTATGTACATGTGAATTTTCATGTTGATTGGAGCTGTTACTGTGCGCATGAATACATATAAACAAACCGGCCCTTTCTGGGAGTTTGCTTTCTGAGGAATTCGCCAGGTGTCAGCAGCTAACAGTCAAATGCTTGTAGCGTTTGATCTATTCCAACAACATGTGCTGATTTTTTAATATTTTGTAAGTTATATATATTGCTTCAACATACTGAAATTTTATGAAAATTGAAACATTTTGAAAGTGATTTCTCTCATAAAACGTTATAATGGAGTTAAATGGCAATCCTATATGTGTTCGTATACCTAAACCGAGGACATGGAATTTTGTGTATTATAGATTTTTAGCAGGTTTTGTGGCATTTCTTTAATTTGTGTGTGGATAGTGTGCGGTATTCATGAATTTTTCACCATTGCAACCATAGTTTTCGTTCACGTGGATTTTTATTACATATGTAGGATTATATCTACATGCTAATAGCGGCGGTGTTTATCCCCCCCCCCCTTGAATGCTAAGACATGGAGTTAGTGCCTTTTTATTTTCTTTATTTTCATATAGTAACCAATATTTCAAATCACTGTAAAATATTATACACTTTCACTGAGGACTACTGGACTCAGACACAGCCTAACCGAAAAAGGTGTCGAAATGGCCACCAAAAATTGAACGGTGGATAATACTAGGTGTCTCTGAAATTCATCACCACAACCTATATAGTCGATCATAAATAAGCTAGGTTAGGCATTGCAGAATGCATTTGGTATATTATTTGCAATTTTGGCACCATATCTGGTCAAGTACGCATTTTTCCGATTTTTTTACCATATTTTTTTTTCGATATTGCCGTAGAACCACATTTTTGACCCCATATGTGTCTCTTGCCGTTTGATCGATTGCAGTCCATCATATAAATGTGTTTTATAAATAAATTTTATACAGCACATAAATTAGTCCCCTGTACAAGGCACCTATGTGACCTAATGTCGGTGATCTCTGGCTTACAGAAACCATATTTTCAACAAATTGTCTACGTTTTTGTGTTTTGTCAAGATTAAAACCTTGGAATTTTTGCTTAATTTAGAAATATACTATATTGAGAGTGTGGTGGTAGCATTTTGCGACATTTGAATACTATTGGTGTAGACAGCAGTATGGTAGAAAGTGTTTGGTGCTAAGCAGCGGGGTAGGACTACCAACTCTTTTAAAATTTTGACATATTTAGTCCAAGGGGAATCAAACTGATGGTAATATATGGGTGACTAATACATTTATCTGAAACAAACCCCAAATTGTCCTTGAGCATGTTTGATCGGGCGTCAAATCAAAATTTCCAAAGAAAATCTCACTTTTTTGTTCAAAATATTTCCTTTCTTAAGTGCAAAAATCACTGTTTTATTTCTTCTCTACAAGTCTTCCCTTTTCACATAAGAGCTCAATAATTGGGGATTATCACCTCTGTATGTGGGGTGTTATAATTGTAAAATGTGAAGAAAATTGCCATTATTTAAACCGAGGACATGGAATTTTGTGTATTATAGATTTTTAGCAGGTTTTGTGGCATTTCTTTAATTTGTGTGTGGATAGTGTGCGGTATTCATGAATTTTTCACCATTGCAACCATAGTTTTCGTTCACGTGGATTTTTATTACATATGTAGGATTATATCTACATGCTAATAGCGGCGGTGTTTATCCCCCCCCCCCTTGAATGCTAAAGACATGGAGTTAGTGCCTTTTTATTTTCTTTATTTTCATATAGTAACCAATATTTCAAATCACTGTAAAATATTATACACTTTCACTGAGGACTACTGGACTCAGACACAGCCTAACCGAAAAAGGTGTCGAAATGGCCACCAAAAATTGAACGGTGGATAATACTAGGTGTCTCTGAAATTCATCACCACAACCTATATAGTCGATCATAAATAAGCTAGGTTAGGCATTGCAGAATGCATTTGGTATATTATTTGCAATTTTGGCACCATATCTGGTCAAGTACGCATTTTTCCGATTTTTTTACCATATTTTTTTTTCGATATTGCCGTAGAACCACATTTTTGACCCCATATGTGTCTCTTGCCGTTTGATCGATTGCAGTCCTCATATAAATGTGTTTTATAAATAAATTTTATACAACACATAAATTAGTCCCCTGTACAAGGCACCTATGTGACCTAATGTCGGTGATCTCTGGCTTGCGACATTTGAATACTATTGGTGTAGACAGCAGTATGGTAGAAAGTGTTTGGTGCTAAGCAGCGGGGTAGGACTACCAACTCTTTTAAAATTTTGACATATTTAGTCCAAGGGGAATCAAACTGATGGTAATATATGGGTGAATAATACATTTATCTGACACAAACCCCAAATTGTCCTTGAGCATGTTTGATCGGGCGTCAAATCAAAATTTCCAAAGAAAATCTCACTTTTTTGTTCAAAATATTTCCCTTCTTAAGTGCAAAAATCACTGTTTTATTTCTTCTCTACAAGTCTTCCCTTTTCACATAAGAGCTCAATAATTGGGGATTATCACCTCTGTATGTGGGGTGTTATAATTGTAAAATGTGAAGAAAATTGCCATTAATTAGGTTATGGACCTGTATTGATTTCCTTATATGGTCAAAATGAGGCATCAAAGTACTATATTATTTAAAAACTCCCAGTTTCTCCTCCAAATGCACATGTATCACTTTAAAATGTCTCTGTTTTGGTTTGTATAGTGGTATTATGGGTATTCCTCTATGTACATGTGAATTTTCATGTTGATTGGAGCTGTTACTGTGCGCATGAATACATATAAACAAACCGGCCCTTTCTGGGAGTTTGCTTTCTGAGGAATTCGCCAGGTGTCAGCAGCTAACAGTCAAATGCTTGTAGCGTTTGATCTATTCCAACAACATGTGCTGATTTTTTAATATTTTGTAAGTTATATATATTGCTTCAACATACTGAAATTTTATGAAAATTGAAACATTTTGAAAGTGATTTCTCTCATAAAACGTTATAATGGAGTTAAATGGCAATCCTATATGTGTTCGTATACCTAAACCGAGGACATGGAATTTTGTGTATTATAGATTTTTAGCAGGTTTTGTGGCATTTCTTTAATTTGTGTGTGGATAGTGTGCGGTATTCATGAATTTTTCACCATTGCAACCATAGTTTTCGTTCACGTGGATTTTTATTACATATGTAGGATTATATCTACATGCTAATAGCGGCGGTGTTTATCCCCCCCCCCCCCTTGAATGCTAAAGACATGGAGTTAGTGCCTTTTTATTTTCTTTATTTTCATATAGTAACCAATATTTCAAATCACTGTAAAATATTATACACTTTCACTGAGGACTACTGGACTCAGACACAGCCTAACCGAAAAAGGTGTCGAAATGGCCACCAAAAATTGAACGGTGGATAATACTAGGTGTCTCTGAAATTCATCACCACAACCTATATAGTCGATCATAAATAAGCTAGGTTAGGCATTGCAGAATGCATTTGGTATATTATTTGCAATTTTGGCACCATATCTGGTCAAGTACGCATTTTTCCGATTTTTTTACCATATTTTTTTTCGATATTGCCGTAGAACCACATTTTTGACCCCATATGTGTCTCTTGCCGTTTGATCGATTGCAGTCCATCATATAAATGTGTTTTATAAATAAATTTTATACAGCACATAAATTAGTCCCCTGTACAAGGCACGTATGTGACCTAATGTTGGTGATCTCTGGCTTACAGAAACCATATTTTCAACAAATTGTCTACGTTTTTGTGTTTTGTCAAGATTAAAACCTTGGAATTTTTGCTTAATTTAGAAATATACTATATTGAGAGTGTGGTGGTAGCATTTTGCGACATTTGAATACTATTGGTGTAGACAGCAGTATGGTAGAAAGTGTTTGGTGCTAAGCAGCGGGGTAGGACTACCAACTCTTTTAAAATTTTGACATATTTAGTCCAAGGGGAATCAAACTGATGGTAATATATGGGTGACTAATACATTTATCTGAAACAAACCCCAAATTGTCCTTGAGCATGTTTGATCGGGCGTCAAATCAAAATTTCCAAAGAAAATCTCACTTTTTTGTTCAAAATATTTCCTTTCTTAAGTGCAAAAATCACTGTTTTATTTCTTCTCTACAAGTCTTCCCTTTTCACATAAGAGCTCAATAATTGGGGATTATCACCTCTGTATGTGGGGTGTTATAATTGTAAAATGTGAAGAAAATTGCCATTATTTAAACCGAGGACATGGAATTTTGTGTATTATAGATTTTTAGCAGGTTTTGTGGCATTTCTTTAATTTGTGTGTGGATAGTGTGCGGTATTCATGAATTTTTCACCATTGCAACCATAGTTTTCGTTCACGTGGATTTTTATTACATATGTAGGATTATATCTACATGCTAATAGCGGCGGTGTTTATCCCCCCCCCCCTTGAATGCTAAAGACATGGAGTTAGTGCCTTTTTATTTTCTTTATTTTCATATAGTAACCAATATTTCAAATCACTGTAAAATATTATACACTTTCACTGAGGACTACTGGACTCAGACACAGCCTAACCAAAAAAGGTGTCGAAATGGCCACCAAAAATTGAACGGTGGATAATACTAGGTGTCTCTGAAATTCATCACCACAACCTATATAGTCGATCATAAATAAGCTAGGTTAGGCATTGCAGAATGCATTTGGTATATTATTTGCAATTTTGGCACCATATCTGGTCAAGTACGCATTTTTCCGATTTTTTTACCATATTTTTTTTTCGATATTGCCGTAGAACCACATTTTTGACCCCATATGTGTCTCTTGCCGTTTGATCGATTGCAGTCCATCATATAAATGTGTTTTATAAATAAATTTTATACAGCACATAAATTAGTCCCCTGTACAAGGCACCTATGTGACCTAATGTCGGTGATCTCTGGCTTGCGACATTTGAATACTATTGGTGTAGACAGCAGTATGGTAGAAAGTGTTTGGTGCTAAGCAGCGGGGTAGGACTACCAACTCTTTTAAAATTTTGACATATTTAGTCCAAGCGGAATCAAACTGATGGTAATATATGGGTGAATAATACATTTATCTGACACAAACCCCAAATTGTCCTTGAGCATGTTTGATCGGGCGTCAAATCAAAATTTCCAAAGAAAATCTCACTTTTTTGTTCAAAATATTTCCCTTCTTAAGTGCAAAAATCACTGTTTTATTTCTTCTCTACAAGTCTTCCCTTTTCACATAAGAGCTCAATAATTGGGGATTATCACCTCTGTATGTGGGGTGTTATAATTGTAAAATGTGAAGAAAATTGCCATTATTTAGGTTATGGACCTGTATTGATTTCCTTATATGGTCAAAATGAGGCATCAAAGTACTATATTATTTAAAAACTCCCAGTTTCTCCTCCAAATGCACATGTATCACTTTAAAATGTCTCTGTTTTGGTTTGTATAGTGGTATTATGGGTATTCCTCTATGTACATGTGAATTTTCATGTTGATTGGAGCTGTTACTGTGCGCATGAATACATATAAACAAACCGGCCCTTTCTGGGAGTTTGCTTTCTGAGGAATTCGCCAGGTGTCAGCAGCTAACAGTCAAATGCTTGTAGCGTTTGATCTATTCCAACAACATGTGCTGATTTTTTAATATTTTGTAAGTTATATATATTGCTTCAACATACTGAAATTTTATGAAAATTGAAACATTTTGAAAGTGATTTCTCTCATAAAACGTTATAATGGAGTTAAATGGCAATCCTATATGTGTTCGTATACCTAAACCGAGGACATGGAATTTTGTGTATTATAGATTTTTAGCAGGTTTTGTGGCATTTCTTTAATTTGTGTGTGGATAGTGTGCGGTATTCATGAATTTTTCACCATTGCAACCATAGTTTTCGTTCACGTGGATTTTTATTACATATGTAGGATTATATCTACATGCTAATAGCGGCGGTGTTTATCCCCCCCCCCCCCTTGAATGCTAAAGACATGGAGTTAGTGCTTTTTTATTTTCTTTATTTTCATATAGTAACCAATATTTCAAATCACTGTAAAATATTATACACTTTCACTGAGGACTACTGGACTCAGACACAGCCTAACCGAAAAAGGTGTCGAAATGGCCACCAAAAATTGAACGGTGGATAATACTAGGTGTCTCTGAAATTCATCACCACAACCTATATAGTCGATCATAAATAAGCTAGGTTAGGCATTGCAGAATGCATTTGGTATATTATTTGCAATTTTGGCACCATATCTGGTCAAGTACGCATTTTTCCGATTTTTTTACCATATTTTTTTTTCGATATTGCCGTAGAACCACATTTTTGACCCCATATGTGTCTCTTGCCGTTTGATCGATTGCAGTCCATCATATAAATGTGTTTTATAAATAAATTTTATACAGCACATAAATTAGTCCCCTGTACAAGGCACCTATGTGACCTAATGTCGGTGATCTCTGGCTTGCGACATTTGAATACTATTGGTGTAGACAGCAGTATGGTAGAAAGTGTTTGGTGCTAAGCAGCGGGGTAGGACTACCAACTCTTTTAAAATTTTGACATATTTAGTCCAAGGGGAATCAAACTGATGGTAATATATGGGTGAATAATACATTTATCTGACACAAACCCCAAATTGTCCTTGAGCATGTTTGATCGGGCGTCAAATCAAAATTTCCAAAGAAAATCTCACTTTTTTGTTCAAAATATTTCCCTTCTTAAGTGCAAAAATCACTGTTTTATTTCTTCTCTACAAGTCTTCCCTTTTCACATAAGAGCTCAATAATTGGGGATTATCACCTCTGTATGTGGGGTGTTATAATTGTAAAATGTGAAGAAAATTGCCATTATTTAGGTTATGGACCTGTATTGATTTCCTTATATGGTCAAAATGAGGCATCAAAGTACTATATTATTTAAAAACTCCCAGTTTCTCCTCCAAATGCACATGTATCACTTTAAAATGTCTCTGTTTTGGTTTGTATAGTGGTATTATGGGTATTCCTCTATGTACATGTGAATTTTCATGTTGATTGGAGCTGTTACTGTGCGCATGAATACATATAAACAAACCGGCCCTTTCTGGGAGTTTGCTTTCTGAGGAATTCGCCAGGTGTCAGCAGCTAACAGTCAAATGCTTGTAGCGTTTGATCTATTCCAACAACATGTGCTGATTTTTTAATATTTTGTAAGTTATATATATTGCTTCAACATACTGAAATTTTATGAAAATTGAAACATTTTGAAAGTGATTTCTCTCATAAAACGTTATAATGGAGTTAAATGGCAATCCTATATGTGTTCGTATACCTAAACCGAGGACATG
Source organism: Terebella lapidaria (assembly GCA_949152475.1). Classification (NCBI taxonomy): domain Eukaryota; kingdom Metazoa; phylum Annelida; class Polychaeta; order Terebellida; family Terebellidae; genus Terebella; species Terebella lapidaria. The sequence goes on from OX424555.1 coordinate 81,422,778, forward strand.
GAATTTTGTGTATTATAGATTTTTAGCAGGTTTTGTGGCATTTCTTTAATTTGTGTGTGGATAGTGTGCGGTATTCATGAATTTTTCACCATTGCAACCATAGTTTTCGTTCACGTGGATTTTTATTACATATGTAGGATTATATCTACATGCTAATAGCGGCGGTGTTTATCCCCCCCCCCCCCTTGAATGCTAAAGACATGGAGTTAGTGCCTTTTTATTTTCTTTATTTTCATATAGTAACCAATATTTCAAATCACTGTAAAATATTATACACTTTCACTGAGGACTACTGGACTCAGACACAGCCTAACCGAAAAAGGTGTCGAAATGGCCACCAAAAATTGAACGGTGGATAATACTAGGTGTCTCTGAAATTCATCACCACAACCTATATAGTCGATCATAAATAAGCTAGGTTAGGCATTGCAGAATGCATTTGGTATATTATTTGCAATTTTGGCACCATATCTGGTCAAGTACGCATTTTTCCGATTTTTTTACCATATTTTTTTTCGATATTGCCGTAGAACCACATTTTTGACCCCATATGTGTCTCTTGCCGTTTGATCGATTGCAGTCCATCATATAAATGTGTTTTATAAATAAATTTTATACAGCACATAAATTAGTCCCCTGTACAAGGCACGTATGTGACCTAATGTTGGTGATCTCTGGCTTACAGAAACCATATTTTCAACAAATTGTCTACGTTTTTGTGTTTTGTCAAGATTAAAACCTTGGAATTTTTGCTTAATTTAGAAATATACTATATTGAGAGTGTGGTGGTAGCATTTTGCGACATTTGAATACTATTGGTGTAGACAGCAGTATGGTAGAAAGTGTTTGGTGCTAAGCAGCGGGGTAGGACTACCAACTCTTTTAAAATTTTGACATATTTAGTCCAAGGGGAATCAAACTGATGGTAATATATGGGTGACTAATACATTTATCTGAAACAAACCCCAAATTGTCCTTGAGCATGTTTGATCGGGCGTCAAATCAAAATTTCCAAAGAAAATCTCACTTTTTTGTTCAAAATATTTCCTTTCTTAAGTGCAAAAATCACTGTTTTATTTCTTCTCTACAAGTCTTCCCTTTTCACATAAGAGCTCAATAATTGGGGATTATCACCTCTGTATGTGGGGTGTTATAATTGTAAAATGTGAAGAAAATTGCCATTATTTAAACCGAGGACATGGAATTTTGTGTATTATAGATTTTTAGCAGGTTTTGTGGCATTTCTTTAATTTGTGTGTGGATAGTGTGCGGTATTCATGAATTTTTCACCATTGCAACCATAGTTTTCGTTCACGTGGATTTTTATTACATATGTAGGATTATATCTACATGCTAATAGCGGCGGTGTTTATCCCCCCCCCCTTGAATGCTAAAGACATGGAGTTAGTGCCTTTTTATTTTCTTTATTTTCATATAGTAACCAATATTTCAAATCACTGTAAAATATTATACACTTTCACTGAGGACTACTGGACTCAGACACAGCCTAACCAAAAAAGGTGTCGAAATGGCCACCAAAAATTGAACGGTGGATAATACTAGGTGTCTCTGAAATTCATCACCACAACCTATATAGTCGATCATAAATAAGCTAGGTTAGGCATTGCAGAATGCATTTGGTATATTATTTGCAATTTTGGCACCATATCTGGTCAAGTACGCATTTTTCCGATTTTTTTACCATATTTTTTTTTCGATATTGCCGTAGAACCACATTTTTGACCCCATATGTGTCTCTTGCCGTTTGATCGATTGCAGTCCATCATATAAATGTGTTTTATAAATAAATTTTATACAGCACATAAATTAGTCCCCTGTACAAGGCACCTATGTGACCTAATGTCGGTGATCTCTGGCTTGCGACATTTGAATACTATTGGTGTAGACAGCAGTATGGTAGAAAGTGTTTGGTGCTAAGCAGCGGGGTAGGACTACCAACTCTTTTAAAATTTTGACATATTTAGTCCAAGCGGAATCAAACTGATGGTAATATATGGGTGAATAATACATTTATCTGACACAAACCCCAAATTGTCCTTGAGCATGTTTGATCGGGCGTCAAATCAAAATTTCCAAAGAAAATCTCACTTTTTTGTTCAAAATATTTCCCTTCTTAAGTGCAAAAATCACTGTTTTATTTCTTCTCTACAAGTCTTCCCTTTTCACATAAGAGCTCAATAATTGGGGATTATCACCTCTGTATGTGGGGTGTTATAATTGTAAAATGTGAAGAAAATTGCCATTATTTAGGTTATGGACCTGTATTGATTTCCTTATATGGTCAAAATGAGGCATCAAAGTACTATATTATTTAAAAACTCCCAGTTTCTCCTCCAAATGCACATGTATCACTTTAAAATGTCTCTGTTTTGGTTTGTATAGTGGTATTATGGGTATTCCTCTATGTACATGTGAATTTTCATGTTGATTGGAGCTGTTACTGTGCGCATGAATACATATAAACAAACCGGCCCTTTCTGGGAGTTTGCTTTCTGAGGAATTCGCCAGGTGTCAGCAGCTAACAGTCAAATGCTTGTAGCGTTTGATCTATTCCAACAACATGTGCTGATTTTTTAATATTTTGTAAGTTATATACATTGCTTCAACATACTGAAATTTTATGAAAATTGAAACATTTTGAAAGTGATTTCTCTCATAAAACGTTATAATGGAGTTAAATGGCAATCCTATATGTGTTCGTATACCTAAACCGAGGACATGGAATTTTGTGTATTATAGATTTTTAGCAGGTTTTGTGGCATTTCTTTAATTTGTGTGTGGATAGTGTGCGGTATTCATGAATTTTTCACCATTGCAACCATAGTTTTCGTTCACGTGGATTTTTATTACATATGTAGGATTATATCTACATGCTAATAGCGGCGGTGTTTATCCCCCCCCCCCCCCCCTTGAATGCTAAAGACATGGAGTTAGTGCCTTTTTATTTTCTTTATTTTCATATAGTAACCAATATTTCAAATCACTGTAAAATATTATACACTTTCACTGAGGACTACTGGACTCAGACACAGCCTAACCGAAAAAGGTGTCGAAATGGCCACCAAAAATTGAACGGTGGATAATACTAGGTGTCTCTGAAATTCATCACCACAACCTATATAGTCGATCATAAATAAGCTAGGTTAGGCATTGCAGAATGCATTTGGTATATTATTTGCAATTTTGGCACCATATCTGGTCAAGTACGCATTTTTCCGATTTTTTTACCATATTTTTTTTTCGATATTGCCGTAGAACCACATTTTTGACCCCATATGTGTCTCTTGCCGTTTGATCGATTGCAGTCCATCATATAAATGTGTTTTATAAATAAATTTTATACAGCACATAAATTAGTCCCCTGTACAAGGCACCTATGTGACCTAATGTCGGTGATCTCTGGCTTGCGACATTTGAATACTATTGGTGTAGACAGCAGTATGGTAGAAAGTGTTTGGTGCTAAGCAGCGGGGTAGGACTACCAACTCTTTTAAAATTTTGACATATTTAGTCCAAGGGGAATCAAACTGATGGTAATATATGGGTGAATAATACATTTATCTGACACAAACCCCAAATTGTCCTTGAGCATGTTTGATCGGGCGTCAAATCAAAATTTCCAAAGAAAATCTCACTTTTTTGTTCAAAATATTTCCCTTCTTAAGTGCAAAAATCACTGTTTTATTTCTTCTCTACAAGTCTTCCCTTTTCACATAAGAGCTCAATAATTGGGGATTATCACCTCTGTATGTGGGGTGTTATAATTGTAAAATGTGAAGAAAATTGCCATTATTTAGGTTATGGACCTGTATTGATTTCCTTATATGGTCAAAATGAGGCATCAAAGTACTATATTATTTAAAAACTCCCAGTTTCTCCTCCAAATGCACATGTATCACTTTAAAATGTCTCTGTTTTGGTTTGTATAGTGGTATTATGGGTATTCCTCTATGTACATGTGAATTTTCATGTTGATTGGAGCTGTTACTGTGCGCATGAATACATATAAACAAACCGGCCCTTTCTGGGAGTTTGCTTTCTGAGGAATTCGCCAGGTGTCAGCAGCTAACAGTCAAATGCTTGTAGCGTTTGATCTATTCCAACAACATGTGCTGATTTTTTAATATTTTGTAAGTTATATATATTGCTTCAACATACTGAAATTTTATGAAAATTGAAACATTTTGAAAGTGATTTCTCTCATAAAACGTTATAATGGAGTTAAATGGCAATCCTATATGTGTTCGTATACCTAAACCGAGGACATGGAATTTTGTGTATTATAGATTTTTAGCAGGTTTTGTGGCATTTCTTTAATTTGTGTGTGGATAGTGTGCGGTATTCATGAATTTTTCACCATTGCAACCATAGTTTTCGTTCACGTGGATTTTTATTACATATGTAGGATTATATCTACATGCTAATAGCGGCGGTGTTTATCCCCCCCCCCCCCTTGAATGCTAAAGACATGGAGTTAGTGCCTTTTTATTTTCTTTATTTTCATATAGTAACCAATATTTCAAATCACTGTAAAATATTATACACTTTCACTGAGGACTACTGGACTCAGACACAGCCTAACCGAAAAAGGTGTCGAAATGGCCACCAAAAATTGAACGGTGGATAATACTAGGTGTCTCTGAAATTCATCACCACAACCTATATAGTCGATCATAAATAAGCTAGGTTAGGCATTGCAGAATGCATTTGGTATATTATTTGCAATTTTGGCACCATATCTGGTCAAGTACGCATTTTTCCGATTTTTTTACCATATTTTTTTTTCGATATTGCCGTAGAACCACATTTTTGACCCCATATGTGTCTCTTGCCGTTTGATCGATTGCAGTCCATCATATAAATGTGTTTTATAAATAAATTTTATACAGCACATAAATTAGTCCCCTGTACAAGGCACCTATGTGACCTAATGTCGGTGATCTCTGGCTTGCGACATTTGAATACTATTGGTGTAGACAGCAGTATGGTAGAAAGTGTTTGGTGCTAAGCAGCGGGGTAGGACTACCAACTCTTTTAAAATTTTGACATATTTAGTCCAAGGGGAATCAAACTGATGGTAATATATGGGTGAATAATACATTTATCTGACACAAACCCCAAATTGTCCTTGAGCATGTTTGATCGGGCGTCAAATCAAAATTTCCAAAGAAAATCTCACTTTTTTGTTCAAAATATTTCCCTTCTTAAGTGCAAAAATCACTGTTTTATTTCTTCTCTACAAGTCTTCCCTTTTCACATAAGAGCTCAATAATTGGGGATTATCACCTCTGTATGTGGGGTGTTATAATTGTAAAATGTGAAGAAAATTGCCATTATTTAGGTTATGGACCTGTATTGATTTCCTTATATGGTCAAAATGAGGCATCAAAGTACTATATTATTTAAAAACTCCCAGTTTCTCCTCCAAATGCACATGTATCACTTTAAAATGTCTCTGTTTTGGTTTGTATAGTGGTATTATGGGTATTCCTCTATGTACATGTGAATTTTCATGTTGATTGGAGCTGTTACTGTGCGCATGAATACATATAAACAAACCGGCCCTTTCTGGGAGTTTGCTTTCTGAGGAATTCGCCAGGTGTCAGCAGCTAACAGTCAAATGCTTGTAGCGTTTGATCTATTCCAACAACATGTGCTGATTTTTTAATATTTTGTAAGTTATATATATTGCTTCAACATACTGAAATTTTATGAAAATTGAAACATTTTGAAAGTGATTTCTCTCATAAAACGTTATAATGGAGTTAAATGGCAATCCTATATGTGTTCGTATACCTAAACCGAGGACATGGAATTTTGTGTATTATAGATTTTTAGCAGGTTTTGTGGCATTTCTTTAATTTGTGTGTGGATAGTGTGCGGTATTCATGAATTTTTCACCATTGCAACCATAGTTTTCGTTCACGTGGATTTTTATTACATATGTAGGATTATATCTACATGCTAATAGCGGCGGTGTTTATCCCCCCCCCCCTTGAATGCTAAGACATGGAGTTAGTGCCTTTTTATTTTCTTTATTTTCATATAGTAACCAATATTTCAAATCACTGTAAAATATTATACACTTTCACTGAGGACTACTGGACTCAGACACAGCCTAACCGAAAAAGGTGTCGAAATGGCCACCAAAAATTGAACGGTGGATAATACTAGGTGTCTCTGAAATTCATCACCACAACCTATATAGTCGATCATAAATAAGCTAGGTTAGGCATTGCAGAATGCATTTGGTATATTATTTGCAATTTTGGCACCATATCTGGTCAAGTACGCATTTTTCCGATTTTTTTACCATATTTTTTTTTCGATATTGCCGTAGAACCACATTTTTGACCCCATATGTGTCTCTTGCCGTTTGATCGATTGCAGTCCATTATATAAATGTGTTTTATAAATAAATTTTATACAGCACATAAATTAGTCCCCTGTACAAGGCACCTATGTGACCTAATGTCGGTGATCTCTGGCTTACAGAAACCATATTTTCAACAAATTGTCTACGTTTTTGTGTTTTGTCAAGATTAAAACCTTGGAATTTTTGCTTAATTTAGAAAAATACTATATTGAGAGTGTGGTGGTAGCATTTTGCGACATTTGAATACTATTGGTGTAGACAGCAGTATGGTAGAAAGTGTTTGGTGCTAAGCAGCGGGGTAGGACTACCAACTCTTTTAAAATTTTGACATATTTAGTCCAAGGGGAATCAAACTGATGGTAATATATGGGTGAATAATACATTTATCTGACACAAACCCCAAATTGTCCTTGAGCATGTTTGATCGGGCGTCAAATCAAAATTTCCAAAGGAAATCTCACTTTTTTGTTCAAAATATTTCCCTTCTTAAGTGCAAAAATCACTGTTTTATTTCTTCTCTACAAGTCTTCCCTTTTCACATAAGAGCTCAATAATTGGGGATTATCACCTCTGTATGTGGGGTGTTATAATTGTAAAATGTGAAGAAAATTGCCATTATTTATAAACCGAGGACATGGAATTTTGTGTATTATAGATTTTTAGCAGGTTTTGTGGCATTTCTTTAATTTGTGTGTGGATAGTGTGCGGTATTCATGAATTTTTCACCATTGCAACCATAGTTTTCGTTCACGTGGATTTTTATTACATATGTAGGATTATATCTACATGCTAATAGCGGCGGTGTTTATCCCCCCCCCCCCCCCTTGAATGCTAAGACATGGAGTTAGTGCCTTTTTATTTTCTTTATTTTCATATAGTAACCAATATTTCAAATCACTGTAAAATATTATACACTTTCACTGAGGACTACTGGACTCAGACACAGCCTAACCGAAAAAGGTGTCGAAATGGCCACCAAAAATTGAACGGTGGATAATACTAGGTGTCTCTGAAATTCATCACCACAACCTATATAGTCGATCATAAATAAGCTAGGTTAGGCATTGCAGAATGCATTTGGTATATTATTTGCAATTTTGGCACCATATCTGGTCAAGTACGCATTTTTCCGATTTTTTTACCATATTTTTTTTTTCGATATTGCCGTAGAACCACATTTTTGACCCCATATGTGTCTCTTGCCGTTTGATCGATTGCAGTCCATCATATAAATGTGTTTTATAAATAAATTTTATACAGCACATAAATTAGTCCCCTGTACAAGGCACCTATGTGACCTAATGTCGGTGATCTCTGGCTTACAGAAACCATATTTTCAACAAATTGTCTACGTTTTTGTGTTTTGTCAAGATTAAAACCTTGGAATTTTTGCTTAATTTAGAAATATACTATATTGAGAGTGTGGTGGTAGCATTTTGCGACATTTGAATACTATTGGTGTAGACAGCAGTATGGTAGAAAGTGTTTGGTGCTAAGCAGCGGGGTAGGACTACCAACTCTTTTAAAATTTTGACATATTTAGTCCAAGGGGAATCAAACTGATGGTAATATATGGGTGAATAATACATTTATCTGACACAAACCCCAAATTGTCCTTGAGCATGTTTGATCGGGCGTCAAATCAAAATTTCCAAAGAAAATCTCACTTTTTTGTTCAAAATATTTCCCTTCTTAAGTGCAAAAATCACTGTTTTATTTCTTCTCTACAAGTCTTCCCTTTTCACATAAGAGCTCAATAATTGGGGATTATCACCTCTGTATGTGGGGTGTTATAATTGTAAAATGTGAAGAAAATTGCCATTATTTAGGTTATGGACCTGTATTGATTTCCTTATATGGTCAAAATGAGGCATCAAAGTACTATATTATTTAAAAACTCCCAGTTTCTCCTCCAAATGCACATGTATCACTTTAAACTGTCTCTGTTTTGGTTTGTATAGTGGTATTATGGGTATTCCTCTATGTACATGTGAATTTTCATGTTGATTGGAGCTGTTACTGTGCGCATGAATACATATAAACAAACCGGCCCTTTCTGGGAGTTTGCTTTCTGAGGAATTCGCCAGGTGTCAGCAGCTAACAGTCAAATGCTTGTAGCGTTTGATCTATTCCAACAACATGTGCTGATTTTTTAATATTTTGTAAGTTATATATATTGCTTCAACATACTGAAATTTTATGAAAATTGAAACATTTTGAAAGTGATTTCTCTCATAAAACGTTATAATGGAGTTAAATGGCAATCCTATATGTGTTCGTATACCTAAACCGAGGACATGGAATTTTGTGTATTATAGATTTTTAGCAGGTTTTGTGGCATTTCTTTAATTTGTGTGTGGATAGTGTGCGGTATTCATGAATTTTTCACCATTGCAACCATAGTTTTCGTTCACGTGGATTTTTATTACATATGTAGGATTATATCTACATGCTAATAGCGGCGGTGTTTATCCCCCCCCCCCCCTTGAATGCTAAAGACATGGAGTTAGTGCCTTTTTATTTTCTTTATTTTCATATAGTAACCAATATTTCAAATCACTGTAAAATATTATACACTTTCACTGAGGACTACTGGACTCAGACACAGCCTAACCGAAAAAGGTGTCGAAATGGCCACCAAAAATTGAACGGTGGATAATACTAGGTGTCTCTGAAATTCATCACCACAACCTATATATTCGATCATAAATAAGCTAGGTTAGGCATTGCAGAATGCATTTGGTATATTATTTGCAATTTTGGCACCATATCTGGTCAAGTACGCATTTTTCCGATTTTTTTACCATATTTTTTTTTCGATATTGCCGTAGAACCACATTTTTGACCCCATATGTGTCTCTTGCCGTTTGATCGATTGCAGTCCATCATATAAATGTGTTTTATAAATAAATTTTATACAGCACATAAATTAGTCCCCTGTACAAGGCACCTATGTGACCTAATGTCGGTGATCTCTGGCTTACAGAAACCATATTTTCAACAAATTGTCTACGTTTTTGTGTTTTGTCAAGATTAAAACCTTGGAATTTTTGCTTAATTTAGAAATATACTATATTGAGAGTGTGGTGGTAGCATTTTGCGACATTTGAATACTATTGGTGTAGACAGCAGTATGGTAGAAAGTGTTTGGTGCTAAGCAGCGGGGTAGGACTACCAACTCTTTTAAAATTTTGACATATTTAGTCCAAGGGGAATCAAACTGATGGTAATATATGGGTGACTAATACATTTATCTGAAACAAACCCCAAATTGTCCTTGAGCATGTTTGATCGGGCGTCAAATCAAAATTTCCAAAGAAAATCTCACTTTTTTGTTCAAAATATTTCCTTTCTTAAGTGCAAAAATCACTGTTTTATTTCTTCTCTACAAGTCTTCCCTTTTCACATAAGAGCTCAATAATTGGGGATTATCACCTCTGTATGTGGGGTGTTATAATTGTAAAATGTGAAGAAAATTGCCATTATTTAAACCGAGGACATGGAATTTTGTGTATTATAGATTTTTAGCAGGTTTTGTGGCATTTCTTTAATTTGTGTGTGGATAGTGTGCGGTATTCATGAATTTTTCACCATTGCAACCATAGTTTTCGTTCACGTGGATTTTTATTACATATGTAGGATTATATCTACATGCTAATAGCGGCGGTGTTTATCCCCCCCCCCCCCCTTGAATGCTAAAGACATGGAGTTAGTGCCTTTTTATTTTCTTTATTTTCATATAGTAACCAATATTTCAAATCACTGTAAAATATTATACACTTTCACTGAGGACTACTGGACTCAGACACAGCCTAACCGAAAAAGGTGTCGAAATGGCCACCAAAAATTGAACGGTGGATAATACTAGGTGTCTCTGAAATTCATCACCACAACCTATATAGTCGATCATAAATAAGCTAGGTTAGGCATTGCAGAATGCATTTGGTATATTATTTGCAATTTTGGCACCATATCTGGTCAAGTACGCATTTTTCCGATTTTTTTACCATATTTTTTTTTCGATATTGCCGTAGAACCACATTTTTGACCCCATATGTGTCTCTTGCCGTTTGATCGATTGCAGTCCATCATATAAATGTGTTTTATAAATAAATTTTATACAGCACATAAATTAGTCCCCTGTACAAGGCACCTATGTGACCTAATGTCGGTGATCTCTGGCTTACAGAAACCATATTTTCAACAAATTGTCTACGTTTTTGTGTTTTGTCAAGATTAAAACCTTGGAATTTTTGCTTAATTTAGAAATATACTATATTGAGAGTGTGGTGGTAGCATTTTGCGACATTTGAATACTATTGGTGTAGACAGCAGTATGGTAGAAAGTGTTTGGTGCTAAGCAGCGGGGTAGGACTACCAACTCTTTTAAAATTTTGACATATTTAGTCCAAGGGGAATCAAACTGATGGTAATATATGGGTGACTAATACATTTATCTGAAACAAACCCCAAATTGTCCATGAGCATGTTTGATCGGGCGTCAAATCAAAATTTCCAAAGAAAATCTCACTTTTTTGTTCAAAATATTTCCTTTCTTAAGTGCAAAAATCACTGTTTTATTTCTTCTCTACAAGTCTTCCCTTTTCACATAAGAGCTCAATAATTGGGGATTATCACCTCTGTATGTGGGGTGTTATAATTGTAAAATGTGAAGAAAATTGCCATTATTTAAACCGAGGACATGGAATTTTGTGTATTATAGATTTTTAGCAGGTTTTGTGGCATTTCTTTAATTTGTGTGTGGATAGTGTGCGGTATTCATGAATTTTTCACCATTGCAACCATAGTTTTCGTTCACGTGGATTTTTATTACATATGTAGGATTATATCTACATGCTAATAGCGGCGGTGTTTATCCCCCCCCCCCCTTGAATGCTAAAGACATGGAGTTAGTGCCTTTTTATTTTCTTTATTTTCATATAGTAACCAATATTTCAAATCACTGTAAAATATTATACACTTTCACTGAGGACTACTGGACTCAGACACAGCCTAACCGAAAAAGGTGTCGAAATGGCCACCAAAAATTGAACGGTGGATAATACTAGGTGTCTCTGAAATTCATCACCACAACCTATATAGTCGATCATAAATAAGCTAGGTTAGGCATTGCAGAATGCATTTGGTATATTATTTGCAATTTTGGCACCATATCTGGTCAAGTACGCATTTTTCCGATTTTTTTACCATATTTTTTTTTCGATATTGCCGTAGAACCACATTTTTGACCCCATATGTGTCTCTTGCCGTTTGATCGATTGCAGTCCATCATATAAATGTGTTTTATAAATAAATTTTATACAGCACATAAATTAGTCCCCTGTACAAGGCACCTATGTGACCTAATGTCGGTGATCTCTGGCTTGCGACATTTGAATACTATTGGTGTAGACAGCAGTATGGTAGAAAGTGTTTGGTGCTAAGCAGCGGGGTAGGACTACCAACTCTTTTAAAATTTTGACATATTTAGTCCAAGGGGAATCAAACTGATGGTAATATATGGGTGAATAATACATTTATCTGACACAAACCCCAAATTGTCCTTGAGCATGTTTGATCGGGCGTCAAATCAAAATTTCCAAAGAAAATCTCACTTTTTTGTTCAAAATATTTCCCTTCTTAAGTGCAAAAATCACTGTTTTATTTCTTCTCTACAAGTCTTCCCTTTTCACATAAGAGCTCAATAATTGGGGATTATCACCTCTGTATGTGGGGTGTTATAATTGTAAAATGTGAAATAATTGCCATTATTTAGGTTATGGACCTGTATTGATTTCCTTATATGGTCAAAATGAGGCATCAAAGTACTATATTATTTAAAAACTCCCAGTTTCTCCTCCAAATGCACATGTATCACTTTAAAATGTCTCTGTTTTGGTTTGTATAGTGGTATTATGGGTATTCCTCTATGTACATGTGAATTTTCATGTTGATTGGAGCTGTTACTGTGCGCATGAATACATATAAACAAACCGGCCCTTTCTGGGAGTTTGCTTTCTGAGGAATTCGCCAGGTGTCAGCAGCTAACAGTCAAATGCTTGTAGCGTTTGATCTATTCCAACAACATGTGCTGATTTTTTAATATTTTGTAAGTTATATATATTGCTTCAACATACTGAAATTTTATGAAAATTGAAACATTTTGAAAGTGATTTCTCTCATAAAACGTTATAATGGAGTTAAATGGCAATCCTATATGTGTTCGTATACCTAAACCGAGGACATGGAATTTTGTGTATTATAGATTTTTAGCAGGTTTTGTGGCATTTCTTTAATTTGTGTGTGGATAGTGTGCGGTATTCATGAATTTTTCACCATTGCAACCATAGTTTTCGTTCACGTGGATTTTTATTACATATGTAGGATTATATCTACATGCTAATAGCGGCGGTGTTTATCCCCCCCCCCCCTTGAATGCTAAAGACATGGAGTTAGTGCCTTTTTATTTTCTTTATTTTCATATAGTAACCAATATTTCAAATCACTGTAAAATATTATACACTTTCACTGAGGACTACTGGACTCAGACACAGCCTAACCGAAAAAGGTGTCGAAATGGCCACCAAAAATTGAACGGTGGATAATACTAGGTGTCTCTGAAATTCATCACCACAACCTATATAGTCGATCATAAATAAGCTAGGTTAGGCATTGCAGAATGCATTTGGTATATTATTTGCAATTTTGGCACCATATCTGGTCAAGTACGCATTTTTCCGATTTTTTTACCATATTTTTTTTTCGATATTGCCGTAGAACCACATTTTTGACCCCATATGTGTCTCTTGCCGTTTGATCGATTGCAGTCCATCATATAAATGTGTTTTATAAATAAATTTTATACAGCACATAAATTAGTCCCCTGTACAAGGCACCTATGTGACCTAATGTCGGTGATCTCTGGCTTACAGAAACCATATTTTCAACAAATTGTCTACGTTTTTGTGTTTTGTCAAGATTAAAACCTTGGAATTTTTGCTTAATTTAGAAATATACTATACTGAGAGTGTGGTGGTAGCATTTTGCGACATTTGAATACTATTGGTGTAGACAGCAGTATGGTAGAAAGTGTTTGGTGCTAAGCAGCGGGGTAGGACTACCAACTCTTTTAAAATTTTGACATATTTAGTCCAAGGGGAATCAAACTGATGGTAATATATGGGTGACTAATACATTTATCTGAAACAAACCCCAAATTGTCCTTGAGCATGTTTGATCGGGCGTCAAATCAAAATTTCCAAAGAAAATCTCACTTTTTTGTTCAAAATATTTCCTTTCTTAAGTGCAAAAATCACTGTTTTATTTCTTCTCTACAAGTCTTCCCTTTTCACATAAGAGCTCAATAATTGGGGATTATCACCTCTGTATGTGGGGTGTTATAATTGTAAAATGTGAAGAAAATTGCCATTATTTAAACCGAGGACATGGAATTTTGTGTATTATAGATTTTTAGCAGGTTTTGTGGCATTTCTTTAATTTGTGTGTGGATAGTGTGCGGTATTCATGAATTTTTCACCATTGCAACCATAGTTTTCGTTCACGTGGATTTTTATTACATATGTAGGATTATATCTACATGCTAATAGCGGCGGTGTTTATCCCCCCCCCCCCCCCTTGAATGCTAAAGACATGGAGTTAGTGCCTTTTTATTTTCTTTATTTTCATATAGTAACCAATATTTCAAATCACTGTAAAATATTATACACTTTCACTGAGGACTACTGGACTCAGACACAGCCTAACCGAAAAAGGTGTCGAAATGGCCACCAAAAATTGAACGGTGGATAATACTAGGTGTCTCTGAAATTCATCACCACAACCTATATAGTCGATCATAAATAAGCTAGGTTAGGCATTGCAGAATGCATTTGGTATATTATTTGCAATTTTGGCACCATATCTGGTCAAGTACGCATTTTTCCGATTTTTTTACCATATTTTTTTTTCGATATTGCCGTAGAACCACATTTTTGACCCCATATGTGTCTCTTGCCGTTTGATCGATTGCAGTCCATCATATAAATGTGTTTTATAAATAAATTTTATACAGCACATAAATTAGTCCCCTGTACAAGGCACCTATGTGACCTAATGTCGGTGATCTCTGGCTTGCGACATTTGAATACTATTGGTGTAGACAGCAGTATGGTAGAAAGTGTTTGGTGCTAAGCAGCGGGGTAGGACTACCAACTCTTTTAAAATTTTGACATATTTAGTCCAAGGGGAATCAAACTGATGGTAATATATGGGTGAATAATACATTTATCTGACACAAACCCCAAATTGTCCTTGAGCATGTTTGATCGGGCGTCAAATCAAAATTTCCAAAGAAAATCTCACTTTTTTGTTCAAAATATTTCCCTTCTTAAGTGCAAAAATCACTGTTTTATTTCTTCTCTACAAGTCTTCCCTTTTCACATAAGAGCTCAATAATTGGGGATTATCACCTCTGTATGTGGGGTGTTATAATTGTAAAATGTGAAGAAAATTGCCATTATTTAGGTTATGGACCTGTATTGATTTCCTTATATGGTCAAAATGAGGCATCAAAGTACTATATTATTTAAAAACTCCCAGTTTCTCCTCCAAATGCACATGTATCACTTTAAAATGTCTCTGTTTTGGTTTGTATAGTGGTATTATGGGTATTCCTCTATGTACATGTGAATTTTCATGTTGATTGGAGCTGTTACTGTGCGCATGAATACATATAAACAAACCGGCCCCTTTCTGGGAGTTTGCTTTCTGAGGAATTCGCCAGGTGTCAGCAGCTAACAGTCAAATGCTTGTAGCGTTTGATCTATTCCAACAACATGTGCTGATTTTTTAATATTTTGTAAGTTATATATATTGCTTCAACATACTGAAATTTTATGAAAATTGAAACATTTTGAAAGTGATTTCTCTCATAAAACGTTATAATGGAGTTAAATGGCAATCCTATATGTGTTCGTATACCTAAACCGAGGACATGGAATTTTGTGTATTATAGATTTTTAGCAGGTTTTGTGGCATTTCTTTAATTTGTGTGTGGATAGTGTGCGGTATTCATGAATTTTTCACCATTGCAACCATAGTTTTCGTTCACGTGGATTTTTATTACATATGTAGGATTATATCTACATGCTAATAGCGGCGGTGTTTATCCCCCCCCCCCCCCCTTGAATGCTAAAGACATGGAGTTAGTGCCTTTTTATTTTCTTTATTTTCATATAGTAACCAATATTTCAAATCACTGTAAAATATTATACACTTTCACTGAGGACTACTGGACTCAGACACAGCCTAACCGAAAAAGGTGTCGAAATGGCCACCAAAAATTGAACGGTGGATAATACTAGGTGTCTCTGAAATTCATCACCACAACCTATATAGTCGATCATAAATAAGCTAGGTTAGGCATTGCAGAATGCATTTGGTATATTATTTGCAATTTTGGCACCATATCTGGTCAAGTACGCATTTTTCCGATTTTTTTACCATATTTTTTTTTCGATATTGCCGTAGAACCACATTTTTGACCCCATATGTGTCTCTTGCCGTTTGATCGATTGCAGTCCATCATATAAATGTGTTTTATAAATAAATTTTATACAGCACATAAATTAGTCCCCTGTACAAGGCACCTATGTGACCTAATGTCGGTGATCTCTGGCTTGCGACATTTGAATACTATTGGTGTAGACAGCAGTATGGTAGAAAGTGTTTGGTGCTAAGCAGCGGGGTAGGACTACCAACTCTTTTAAAATTTTGACATATTTAGTCCAAGGGGAATCAAACTGATGGTAATATATGGGTGAATAATACATTTATCTGACACAAGAGCTAGGAAAATTTGCAGCCAGCCAAGATGGCACCCGGACAAGAAAAGTGAAGCAGGAAGGTGCGTGGGTCACGATTAGAGGGAAAATTCAAGCGTGGGGGCCACTGCATGGCACTAGACAGCACGGTCGATTTTTTGTAGGTGGTATGTCCGATATGCACGACCCAGATAAGATTCGAGCAAGCAGTATTTCAGATTGGTAATGTATAAAATAAACTCAGGTATGACATGCTGATAGGCATAAACCACAAAAAAACAGGCAAATGTCTGAGTTTTAGGTTTTTAACAGCCCAATACCTTTGAAAAATCACTATTTGACCTTGAAAGGTCATCCAAGGTCAAGTTCAAGGTCACCATTTTGAAGGGGGTGGGGGTCGGGAACATGGCAAACAAACAAAATTGAAGGTGGCAATTCGTGTGGAAAATATGCATGACTATGGTGGCGAGAGAATGACAGGATGAATGTATACATTATGATAAAATGAATTCACATCACGCTATGAGAGCGTTATGACAGCCAACTAGTGGCGTTTTATCAGTGTTTATTTGCAGTCTCTACAAAATTGATTACTGAAAATTGAAATTTGAAAATAGGAAATCTGTCTGAGAATTCATTATTTGCATGACGCACATACAATAAATTTGATTGCCTTGTTGTTCGGGTGTTTTGAATTGCATTATTTGATGGGAACATTCCACAGAATGATGCTGGTAGCTATTTTAAGTATAATTAGCCATGAAAAGTGTTATTTCATATTCATATAAATCTGTGAGTTTGAGAATTTTATATTTTTTGAATAGGGGTTCAGTATGGCTCTTATTATTAGCACCTGCTATAATTCTTATTGCCCTCTTCTGCAGTATAATAGTTGGTTTCATAAGTGATTTGGATGCATTTCCCCATGCTAAGATACCTTATGTAAGATAGGGATGTATCATAGAAAAATATAGTATTCGGGTGGGAGAATATGTTTTATTTGTTTTATTGTGAATAGGGCTCTAGATATTTTTGACTCCAAGAAACTTGGTGCTTTTTTCTGTGGAGTGAAAACTGATTTGTCCAAGGCATGTATTATTTATTTGTATACAGTGGTCTGAATGAAAGTGGGTGTATGTATGCCTAGGAGACTTCACATGTAGGTATTTAGTTTTTGTTGGATTTAATGATAAACCATTTGCACAAAACCAGTGATAGATGTTATTGATTTCCATATTTGCTTTTGAATATAGATCTGTGATGTTGTTGGAGGACAAATAAAAAGAGGTGTCATCTGCAAATGACAAATTTTTCCTTCTGAGATTGAGTAGTTAATGTCATTTACATAAATTAAATACATTAAGGGTCCTAAAATTGAGCCTTGCCATACTGAACTGGTAATACAGATGATTTAGTTTCATTCATTGACACATATTGGGTTCTGTTGTCCAGATAACTTAGAAGCCAGTCATTTATTATACCCCTTAAGCCATAGTATTCTAATTTATGCAACAAAATAATTCTGTTGATTACATCAAATGCTTTGGAAAGGTCACATAATATAGCAATGGTGCTCTCCCTAGGCAGATTATTGTTTGCTTCTGCACAATCATTTATTAAGTGGAGGATAGGGTGGATGGTACTGTGTTTGGGTCTGAATCCATATTGGTGGGTGTAGAGGAGTCCGTTCTGGGTCGGATATGTTGAAATTTTGTTGAAGACAATTTGTTCGAATATTTTACAGAATGCAGGTAAAAGACTTATGGGTCGGTAGTGATTCAATATGGCATTATATCCAGACTTGTGTATGGGAATTACTTTGGCAATTTTTAAAGCATTGGGTACTGTTCCACTCAGTAATGACCTATTGATAAAATGAGTTAATACATGGAGGATATTGGTTCAAGTTCAAGGTCACCAAAAACTGCTACTAGTATGTTCATAGTACAAACTTGAACTCTACCCACTTGTGTAAGCATTTTGTCTGCAGAGGCCAATTTACAGATCAGATTAAATGTGACCTTGAGTCTGAGCACTCAAAGTCATCTGGGGACATATTCAAGATCACCAAAAGTTGCGCCATATTGACTTCCTATATGCTCATTATACAAACCTAAGCTCTATGATCAAGCGTTTTCACTCCAGAGGCCAATTTGTGGATTTCAGGCGATTTTGGAATGGCCGTTTTGACCTTTCAAGGTCATCGAAGGTCAAATTCAGGGTCACCAAAAGTTGCACAATATATGACTTCCTATATGCTAATAATACAAACCCAAGCTCCATGATCAAGCGTTTTCACTCCAGAGGCCAATTTGTGGATTTCAGGCGATTTTGGAATGGCCGTTTTGACCTTTCAAGGTCATCGAAGGTCGAATTTCATGCGAAATTCAGTGAAAATTCGGACATTTGGTCTCCAGTTTTGCCTAAATATGTGGACGCAGGGCAGGAGTTACTGTGTCCATCTGGTTTATCTAGGCACCTATTGATCAGTTTTATGCCAAAAACCGGGAACCGATTATGGAACTTTAAATGTCCCAAATATCGCCACAAGCTAGAATATCGATTCCATGACCATTTATATATTCTGCTGCAGAAACAAAAAAATTTGCCCAAGGGCTCAAATAGGTTACCGGACAATTTCAGTTTGAATCATTGCAGGTGAGATAATACCTTGAGATTAATTGCTCAAGTCATCTAGGGTCGAGTTCGAGGTCACTGAAGCTGCATGGTAAATAGCTTCCTATAGGCTAGTTTTAACCTTTGAACTTTATTTATTTTACAACAATTGATGAACAAGCATCAGCTTATATTAACATCTCTTGTTGGCTCGGATCTTGGCGTAAGGGTGGTCATTAGTGTGGGAGGAAACCAGAGAACCTGGTGAAAACCCACTTGCCCGGTTTGGCGACCACATACCACCTCACATACTGCCGAGGCCGGGGATCGAACCCGTGCCTAAACCGACTACATTGGTGAGAAGTCAGTCCACATACGAACTGAGCTAACCGGGCAACCAGTTTTACACTTTTATAGAGGTAATATGCGACCTTTGGAGTTATTATTCTTCTGATGTCAAGTTCAAGGCCACCAAAGGCTGTGATGTACATGTCTTCATATATGTTCATCGTACAAACCTAAGCTCTACCCACTTGTGTAAGCATTTCGTCTGCAGAACCCATATATGACTTCCTATATGCTCTTAACTCTTTCACCACTGAATAAAATTTTCAGGAATCGGCTGTCCCCTGAATTATTTTGGTGAAAATTTAACAAAATGATTCTGAGCTAATCATGTTCGTATGTCGAGCAAAAAGGCTTTCTGTGATTGAAACTTTAGATGTTAAATATACCATGGCCTAACTTCCAGAATAATTTTCGTTACCCCAGATGGTTACCATGGCAAAGAGTGCGTATCAACCCATGAAATATAGGACAACATCAATATATTTGCAACTCTGTGATGCCTACACCATGTACACTTTAAGTTTAGTACTTATAATAGACCAACACATTAAATAGATACAACTAATAATTTTCTGATCAATACTTTACCATTCCAATATTCTGATTTACCAAAATATACCAATATTTTGAATGCAAAAATATATTTGATTCTTAGGTGAAAATTACCGAAAAAAACATGACCAAAACACGGATTTGAACCATTTCTCTGGGACCCTGCAATCTCTGGGCGCTTACATACAGCCAGTTGGGGAAAGTGGCAAATTTGGGGACTCTTGGGGGAGTTGTTAAATTTGACAACAGTACATGTACACAACCCGGGGGTTGTTAAATTTGGGTACAAAAATAAACTTTTCCCTTTTATGGAGAAATTAGTGCGTGGTGCATTACTTTCCCACGTTTAACTAAAAATACTGGTCCAACACACATTAATCATGTTAATTAGCCAAATATCCCAGGTTTTGGGTGCAGCATTGGATGCGCCTGGACTAAGCGGGGTCGGCAGTCTTCGATGCCTGTGAATTCGTTAATAATCCACTCGCCCTGACGGGCTCGTGAATTATTTGCACGAATTCACGGCATCTCATTTGTTACCCTATACATAATCTTGCACAAATTATACATTCATTTTGTGATTTCATTAGATGACCATTGATAATGAGATAATTCAGTTAAAACAATTTTTCTGATATTTGTCTTTTGCCATGTACCCAAATTTAACAACCCCCGGTATCCAAACTTAGGGACTGTTGTCGAATTTGACAACAGTCCCCAAATTTGTCACTTTCCCCAACTGCATACAGCTCCATCTCAAGTACAGACAAACAAATAAAATAAGTCTATATAACATATTATAACAGAGCATCGGTGCCCCGTCACGTATTTTTGTTTACAGCGCATAACAGTGCTCGGCCACTCAAAATCAGTCTCAAATAATAATAGATCTAGTCTATGTGTCAAAGCTGTACAGACCGGCATTTGCGACTGCTCTTCTTGTTGCCGGCAGAGTTATGACAACAACATCGTAACACGTGCGGTTGTTTACGTTTTCGTAGCCTAGACGTCTAGTTCTAGTTCTGTATGTCAGTGTCAGTCACGCGCGTTGTCCAGGTGATTTTATTGATCGCCATTTTGCCGGCTGAAGTCAACTTTTGACAGAATCAAACACAAGCAATTCATTCACGTGTAGACTCTATGTCGGAATAAGTAGATTTGAGAGAGAGGTCCACTGTAGTTGTGTGGGTGAGTTGGTTCTGTGTAGGGCTGGCACGATATATCGACATATTGATAATCTAATTTTAGCCAGCCATGATATAGCGTATCGAAAGGTTGTGAAAATATCAATTTTTCCCCTCGTGATAAAACACTGATTTTTGGCCCTGTCGGTCAGCCATATGCAGCTCGGATATATTTGAATATGCTGGTTTCCCATACTTTTGTACTTCTTGCTCTATTTGTCAGTGTTTGAAACAGTGTAAAGATGATATAATGATCACTGATGATGATGTAAAGATGCAAATTATGCAGTGAGCATGGCGACTTTCTGTTGAGATAGTTATAGGAAGTCAAATTAGCTCCATGGGCATGGACATACAATTTAGATGTTTTTAGTAGTTTCTTAGCCTTCATTTTGGTATGGAAAAAAATCGATATATCGACCTTCAAAACGCGATATATATCGACACTGATTTGGCCTTGATATGCCAGCCCTAGTTCTGTGCCGCTCGCATCATTGACATTTAGTGTCATAAGCGGATGACGAAAAAGCGGCACCAAGTTGAGTGGCTCTGCACCTGTGGCTGTGTACGATCAGTCGACTTTCGGAAATATCCGAATAATGTTCCAACTTCATGCAAAATGTTACAGACCAGACAGGACTTGTACCTCTCTTATGTTTCACCGGTCCTTGCTGATTTTTACCGGCCAGGGACCAGCGGACAGGGGTCCCTGTGATAGACCTCGCAATCGTCTGTCGCTTGACCTGTTGACTTATTGTCGATCGAGACCGTAAAACACGCGCACAGACACAAATGACGGATGTGGACTGCCAGCCGTTACAACGGCTGAGCAGCGTCAATTCAATTAAATGCATTCTAGCCTAGCTATTTATGCAGCGAATACCATTACAGCAGAAATATAAAGCAGTGATACAAATTGATGTGAATAAATTGATGGTTGTTGACGAAAAGGGCAATGAATGAAGCGCAAGCTTATGAACTTCCCCGTTATCATACGCTAGGTGGCGCGCCTTCCTACACCGCCTAAGGCATGGACTTCTTCAACATACTTTTTTGTATATTTCTTACGTTCTTGAAGGATTTGCTTGAAACTTGCAGGGTTTATAGAGGACGACTAAAATATGCTATAACCAAAAAATCTAGTAAACATATATAGTAAACTAACGAGAAAAAACGAAGAATAATGCATGTGACAAAATGGTTGTCTGGGATAATATACAAAATAATTAATTATTAATTGTGAATGGATATTGCTGAATTTTGCCAATTATTGTACTTATGAAAGCTCATTAGACCACCTTTCATGGTTTAACATCAAATGAACCGGAAAAACTCAAACCGGGTGTGGGCCAGGGGCAGTCGACTTTTTTGTCACACGGCCCATGTGACAAAATGTTAAAATGTAGCAAAATGGTTGCCCGATTGTAACAAAAAGGTTGTAAATGTATAAATATATATATATATATATATATATATATATATATATATATATATATATAAATATTAACAACACTTGGCATTGCAACATTATCTCGAACAGCGTTAATTTTTTGTATGCATAGGCACTCTCAGATTCCATTTTTGCATGTATTTACTGTCTTGTTCAGGGATAAATCAAGTACTGGTATTGTTCTAAAGTTATATATCAATCCAAAAGAGCTGAGGCATGCCAAAGTGGGGATTATTCGGTGAACATATTCATCACGGCACTGAACACAACACTGAACATGTTCAGAGTAATTAATTGTAGTTTTCTGTTCACATTATAATTGAAAGATTCCCGAGTTTGTCCGATCCAGGGTTTTGTCATTGTAGATAGGACAACTATGCAACTGAACTTTATTTTCAGTGGCATCCAGGGCGATGTATTTGTGTGGGTGATTTAATTAAAGCCTCTAACCACAAGTGGGATCTCGTCCTTGGTATTGCTTACGCATCGCGCCTTTTCACCCTGTCTTAGTCACCTGACAGGATTATTGTGGCTTCCTATCGTTTACAGAGACCTCCTGCACATCAGGCATAGTGGTCAGTTGGTGAGACTAATGTGATTCAACTCATGGAATCAGATACACAATCTTTCATGTAGATTATTCAAATGATATTGTCTTTGTGCAATCGTTGGTACCGGGCTTTGACATCTAAACACAGGAGGATGACTTTACTCAGTCCCAAACGTTTGTAAACTACAAAATTATTTGGAAAGAAAAACTCATAGGATACCATAATACAGCTCCAGTAACGAGACAATCAGAGATTGTAGACCCTCTTCCCTTTAGATTTAGTTACTAAAATCAAAGCTGATAACCCTTACATTCTCGACCTGGGCGATAATCGGGGCTTTTATCGGGGAATTAGCCATATAAAAGTACATAAATCATGGGAGAAATAATCATTGACAAAAATAATGATTCTTGCGATTTTAGGTTACCGGACCTTTGGTCGGACAACCTTTTGCCGTGGCGTTGCGTCCGTCGTCCGTCCGAATCTTTCTGAAATTTCGCACAAAAATACCTAAAAGCATTCAAAGGAAAGGTTTTTATAGATTTCAGCTTTTCGCTTCTTTTCAAAATGGCGGCCGTTTTCGACGAAAAATGCTTGATGTTTGGCGGCCATTTTCTCAAAATCTGTTCAGTAACTTTTTCTCTTTTTGACACATAACAATCCTCATATGTACTCCTGTGATGTGTATAAGTTTCATTGCGCTTGAATCGCTCGAAGTGGCCAATTTTGGCACAAACTTGGGCCAAATCGGACTTTCCCATGTTAAATTTTCCTGCTTCATTTTAATGCTTCATAATGGGACACATTATTGCTAATATCTCACTTAATATTGTGATTAGAGACAATTGTGGACATATAGGAAATGATATATGCTGAATATTCTCGTAACCTTGAATCCGACCTTAGACCTCATTTTCAAAGTCACAGGACAAAATGGCTAATATCTCGCTAATTATCAACTTTACAGCTTAGGAATCAATTGTGAACATATAGGAAATGATATATTCCGACCATTGTCATGACCTCGAATTTGAACTTTGACCTAATTTTCAAGGTCACAGGACAAAATGGCCAATATCTTATGGTGTTCCAAAAGGGCCATCGCTTTGTCGCTTTGGCGGGTATAGGTCGATAGGCCGACATGCCGTTAAGTCGATACGATAACCCGACAAACTGATAACCCGACAAAGCGACTATCCGACAAAGTAATAGGATAATTCGACAGGTCGAGAATGCGATATCTCAATGCGAGCGTGCGACAACCCGATACGAAAAGCCGACAAGCCAAGGATGTCTTCTATCGGGATATCGATTTTTCGCATCGGCTTTTCGACTTATCGCCTGACCCAATTTATATCACGCATGCGCATCAATCTCATCGAACGACATCGGTGTAATATGGAAGACAGAGTCCATGTTTAACAAGATTAATAACTATTTCCACTGAGGGTTAGGCTTAACTAATACAGGAATCAGGGGCGTAGTCAAAGATTATTGAAGTGTACCCAAAATCTTCAACAACACGTCTGGGGGGTTGGGGGCGCCGCAAGCCCCCAAGAAATTTTTAATTTCAACACTTTCTGGAAGCTATCGTAGGCTATATTAGGGACCGCAATTAACAACTTTTTTTCAATATTCTGGCTACAATTGTTGAGAATTATTTCAAAATTTAAATTTAATTTTTTAGCACTTTCTGGAAGCCATTAGAAGATATATTAGGCAGCACATTCAAAAATTTTTATTCAATATTTTAACTTAAAATGTTAGAAATTATTTATACTTTAAAAAGTGAAAATTATAAAGTATTTTCGCAATTTAGCGTTTTCTCCCGATATTTTACAAGTATACACATGTAGAAGCGATTCGCAGTCCGTTCAAGTAAAAATATTTCCAAGATTCGTTTGCTGCACTTTCAATAATGCATAAACTGGACGTATCATGTCATATGAATGCTGGTGGAATATTGTGCTAAAAACTGGCATTCGTTTCCTTCAAGTAGATAAAGAGGATATATGCAGCACAAGGTACTCTTACAATTTTACAAAGTTCGATTTCGGATTTATTACTGGTAAATTATCAAATGAAAGAGGTCGTTTGAGTCTGTATATTGAAACCAATCAAGGCTTTTGTCAAGGGAATTTTCAGGTTTGGCCAATTGGTTCAACACCATTAAAAACAAGTATGGACGACAAATGGGGCGGCCTAGGTTTTTACCTTAGAGAATACCTATATAGGAGACTTTATATATATAAAACAAAACACCAATGGGCTCAGTCTGAGCATATGTCTAGTCTGGTTAAATTAGTATAGTAATATTGCGTGTAGGTTACTCAGCTCTAAAGTATGTAGTACTGTAGGCCTACTAAACGATCATGGTCAGACTGGCACTGCCGAGGAGGGTCGGGGGGAGGAGGCTATAGTAGGTAGTAAGTGGTGTAACTTGTGTTTTAGGTAACATTTGAGTCGCTTGTAAAACTGATGATTCATTACCATTCGGAAAACATTTCCGAAATATTTTGTTCCGTTTCTTGATCACACTGCACTCTCCCTGACACCAAGGTCCTTATTCAATATTGAATTCCTCAGCATTCGGTTTGGCATTCGATGTCATTTATACATGAACAGGGAACATATAAACAATAATATAGCAAGTTGCGTGATTGTATTGGATTCGTTATTTTTGTGGTGTGTTTTTTTATGTCAGCATGAATCAATGTGTACGCAACTGCGTACGTGTGTACGCCAAGCTACGCGCCTGGAAATCATACGTCGCTTGTGGGAGCAGAACGTCTTCAGATTTCAACACACTGATTTGTGGACTTCAACACACTGCTTTGTGGAATGAGTGTTTTTGCGCATGCGTGATATAAATTAGTTCTAGCGATAAGTCGAGAAGCCGACGCGAAAACTCGATATCCCGATAGAAGACAACCTCGACTTGTCGGCATTTCGTATCGGGTTGTCGCACGCTCTTATCGAGATATCGCATTCTCGACCCGTCGGATTATCGTATCGCTTTGTCGGATAATCGCTTTGTCGACTTATCGTGTTGTCGGGTTATCGTATCGACTTATCGGCTTGTCGACTTGTCGACCTATACCCAGCAAGGCGACAAAGCGATGGCCCTTTTGGAACACCATAATATCTTGCTTATTATCGAATCTACAGCTTAGGAATCAATTATGAACATAAAGGAAATTATATATACAGATTATTCTCAAGACCTTGAATTTGACCTAATTTTCAAGGTCACAGGACAAAATGACTAATATCTCGCTTATTATCGACTCTACAGCTTAGAAATCAATTGTGGACATATAGGAAACGATATATGCTGAATATTCTTGTGACTTGAAGTTACCAGACCATCGGTTCAATCACCTATTGGCTAGCCGGTAAACTACAGGTTCTTTAGGCCTATGTTTTTGTTTTGACATTTTTCTTGACCACGACCCCAATTCTTGATACTGACCCTCCTAACATCACGAGCTCTCTAAGATGTATTCTGCATACTTTATGTTCGATATTCTATTGAATATCGCAAGTGGATTCGGAATTACTACTGCGTGAAATATAATGAATCGGTGATTTCAGCTGATGACCTTTAATTACATTGTCGACCTTGAGCGATAATAGGGAATCTGGATCGGATGGCTATCGATCATATAGCAAATGATGGGGATTTGGTCACAGAAAAATACAAAATTAATAGGGGTGACTAATAACGAATATAATAAGAGTTATTATATTGCGCCTTTTCGATTATTACCTTTTCTGTGTCCTTGAAGTTGTCGTTCACTATTGAAGTGTAAAATTTTGCAGTATTGTTTCTATCATCAAGGCACGTCTCCGGAGCGAAAACGGTTCAAAAAGATTCAAAACTGGCTTCACAACATGGTCTTGAATAAAATTTTCGACTTCGGTCAATAATGGGGAGTTTTGTTGGTGAGAAATCGATCGACCATGCGATGGGTAATTTGCCCAAGAAAATACAAAAATAGTTGGAAAAAATAATATTGAATGGAACCGGAGATGTAGCCAATTATGTGATTTTCACTTTTTCGTTTACCATGGTAATTATTTTCATTAGATTTCGACAAAAATTGAGGCGTACCGCGCCACTGCCATACAGACAAACAAACAGACAGATCCAAATGCAATACCCACTCCCCCTATCGGGGCGAGGGTAATAAGCGAGAATCCTCAAATATTTCTAGTGCTCTGGAGAGAATAGCTATTGTCGCAATTAAATCATCATAAACGAGATACACGAGGTAAAACAAAGGCTGTTTGAGCGCGGAAAGGTAATATTTGACATGGGCTTAAGTATCAAATATTGAGATCGTGGCTTCACCCGGCTTCACACCGTCGGCATGTCTGTCCATAATTGAGCGCAAGTACGCTCCCTCGGACTAAGCAAAGCTCTTATGCAAAGATCCATGCGATATCCATATCTGACAGAATCATGCAAATTTGTTCTGATATGGCCACTTGCACCAAATATCACGGCGCAAACACGATCATTCATGGACAATTAGTATAATTATGCGATTGATTATAACGTCCACAATACCCTGTTGAAAAGTGAATAGGTTTACAGTATTTCGTGTGTAATGCCATACTGATAGCATTTGTGTATGCTTCAGAATAATGTTCCCACAACGTATCAATTTCACAGCACTAAACAGTAACAATTGGGAGAGTTAGAGATTATTGGTACTAAACAAACATTATCGGCGTACTTATCATACTCATGACGTTACGTTGAGCTTACACTGATGCACCACGATGTTGACCAATGGAGCTGTCAAACATTCGTGATATACTCAACATGAAATATTCAATTCAATTGCGAAATAATTCCAGTTGAATTCGAGGAATCAGATGCACTAAAAGAGAGCAGTTGCAAGTTTCGTAGTCGTCTATGCCATCAATATATCCGTGTAGATAGCTACACATTCACGAGAAAAAAAAATGTGATTTATAATGCAAGAATCAACGTCGGGGTCGCAGGAAATTGAAATCCTGATGCGAAATCTCTTTTGATAGTCGACAGTATTGTGTTCCATCGGAAAACCATCAGTTTCCAGCCGTATGTCATCCAGCAGTGAGCAAGGTCTATGTGCAATTGCAATTTCTAGTAATGGGTGATAAATGTGTTGTGTTCTCATGCCTGATCAAAACAATAAGCTGGTTGGGTTCAATGCCAATACATTTTACAAGGTATAAACTAGTGCCCGGCCTGGTTTTTGGACATGGTTTTAGTGCTGTATATCATAACTGCGATTCAGAAACATACTTAGTGTCCTCACGATCCAGCTGCACAAAACCAATTAAATGTTAACACTCAAGACAGGAGCAACACAGCAAGGTTACAACAGCATGCACATTCCAGATAGCATGTATTTCAAACTGATCCTGTACTATTCCATCATTATTATGATTATACGCTACTCTTTTATTCAACTTGGCCGAGGTGTATCGGTCTTTCGTATTGCCGGCCAGTGAAGGGTATTAATAATTAAATCACGTGTTCCTTCTACTAATCAGTCCCTCTACTAATATGTGATTAATTCAATCACACATTCCTGTACTAAAATGCATCGTACAAGTATCATGAGATCACAGCAGAAAACTAAATGAAATGTAATAGATTGTGATTGGTGAATATTTTCATGAAGGACCATCCTTCATGTTTTCACTGCTCACACACCAAAATTAGGACATGCATGGAGTCTGAGCAGTGTATGATTGATGGTATGTGATTTCTTGGAGACGGTGATAATTGACAATGCGACATTTTGTGTCAATTACCGACGCCTCTAATAAAACCGCCATTTCTCAAAATCTGCCTTTCGCCAAAAAATGTCAAAATTGAAAATGTCGAATCGTTTGGAGAATGTCGATCAATTGAGCGATATACCCCAAGTACATGAGTATTATATGCTAACATACTTACATATATATAATTGATCAATACATCAATTATATATTAGCAGCATATAATTTAGGGTATAATCAACTATGTGTATTTTTGTGAACTCATCCTCATTTTCCATGCACTATTTTGTCCCATTCATTCTATATTTTCACATTGCAGCTTTCAAACAATAGACAGGCAGCTCAGCAACTTGAAGGGAAAACGACTGGACAAAGCATTATATTTTGTAAGCTGTTACCTTAGCCCAAATACAATCTGTTCAGGGTAGGTTCCAAAAACCTTTTTTAAAATAAGTTGTTCAATATCGCACATTTGCGGCAAAACCGTGATCCCAAAACACGTTTTTTAACATTGCTTCTGACTTTTCATTGGTAGAAATATATATCTCGACTACAAAACTTGCAGGTATTAATTTCCCCGATCTAATGATACATATTTAAAAGAGATATTTCTGATGTTTGGTTTGTAATGTGGCGTTAACTGTTAATCGACACTTACAGTAAACACTTGATCTCTTAACTTGGATGACCATGTTTCAAACCGCATGATGTTGTTCCACGTGATTCACAATGATGTATTTTGTGACATAACAATCACTGGTTATTTTGAACGTAGGGTGGTGAATCTTCATAAAGTATTGAAAAGCCTGTTGAATTGATGGAAATGATAACCAGTGTTGATTGCTGATGTCGGTCATAAACGACTCAGAAGTATCCATATTCAGGATATCAGCTTATTGAGCAAGACATTATGAACCCAAAATGTTAAAGTAGACAGTCGGAACACTAAAGCTGAAGACGTCTCACGGTGCTCGCTGGAAACAGATAATCGGTGAACAATTCCTGAGTAGAAGACCTCAGTCTGGAGTCGAGACCAGTCGAGTGCTTTGCCAAAGACTTGTTCCATTACATACGTACTCAAGTGATAAAGGAAGAAATCCAGTGTTTGCCCAATGCAGGGTTGTGTCATAGCAGATGGGACAACTACGCAACTGAAATGTATTTTCAGTGGCATCCAGGGCGAGCATCCGGGTGATGTATTTGGTGATTTAATCGAAGCCTCTAACCACAAGTGTGATTGGTATTGCTTACGTAACGTGCCTTTTCACCCTGTTTCTGCTAAAATTATCTGAAAAGAAAAACTTGTGGGATATTATAATATGCTAGTTTGTAAGCGAGAATCCTCTAATATTTTTAGTGCTCTGGCGAGAAGTGCCATTGGCGTAACTAAAGCTGCGGAAAGGAGATACACGAGGTAAAACAAAGGCTGTTTGACGGCGGAAAGATAATATTTAACATGGGCTGAGATATCAAATATTGAGTTCCTGATATTGGCTTTACCATGCTTCACACCGTCGGCATGTCTGTCCATAAAGTATATTCCCCTCGGACTAAGCAAAGATCTATTACTCACTCTCGAATTTGTTCTGATATTACGGCCACGTGCACCAAATATCATGCGCTAAGACGATCCTTCATGACCCATTAGTACAATTATGCGATCGACACATTCACATACTGGACATGAGAAATGTCATCCCTAGTCATTTCCGCAAAGTAGATGGACAATGAAACATTTTTACCAAACAACGAAAACGTGTTCAATGATATACAACTTTTCTCAGCATGTCCGATATTGTTTCATCAACATCAAGAACGAAATAATTATAGGTCATTTTTTTTAACTCAGATCAGACGAGTTGAAAAAGCACTGCGGTTTGACCCGTAATTATTGCTGGGCCGATTATCTTTTTTTTTTTCGAAAATCAGTTGAAAAAGTCAAACGAGTTCGATAATTAATTCGAAAACTATATAATCGATCGCCGCGAAAAGAAAATCAGAAAATCACATGTAACATCGAATCGTAATGGTAGAAATATATGTCAGAAAGAGTCACGATTTGATGCGGTGAACTTGGCGCGCCATATGGCGAATGGAAGATGAAAATACCAGCGCATGGCTGTCATATTTTTTAGAAAACTTTCTCGAGGAAATGTCCGAAAATACCACAATGATTCTGTGGAACGGAAAATACTTGACCAGGGGGCGTAGGCGTTCTCAAGTTTGGAATTACTTTAGTTTCTTAAAAAAAACGGATGTCACTTGTTCTGCTAGCTCTGAAACACTGGATATGTCGAAATGTGTCGCATGTATGGCAAGGTCTATGCGGATAAAGGTTGGGATGATGACTGGTGAGAAAAAAGAAATGATAGAAAAAACACACAACTAATAGAAAGTTGAAAGAATGAAAGTTAACATTTCTTTTCAACAATGAACCAACAATGCAGGATTTCGAACCCAAAAGCATCTACTATTAGCAGTTTCGCACTATAAAGCCATGCCGTAGCCATAACTTGAACCAGTTGAACCGGTTAGGATCAATGATCAGTTGGTTCGAGAAACCGATTTTAAACCGAAAATCAATTCTAAAATCCAAACAGATCCCCATCAATACTCATAATGCAGGGGGTGACACTTCTTATGTCCGAGGTGTGTAAGTTCCACAATATGTAGTTAAAGGTATATATTTGTTTGACGAGATATCGTACTTTGAAAACATGAAATATCCTGTTGATATCCGTGGTGGTTGCTCTGAAATAATGTGGCCACCTCTTTACACAATTCATTTTCAGTCACTACACCATAAACAGTTGATTCAGGCTACTCAATGCGAGCCTTAGCGGCATTGTTACTGATGTATGGCGTGTTGAACGATAGAGTTATCTAATCCTTGCAAGCACAAGCACATTAAGCAATGGCATAATTATTATAATAATTATCATAATTGAATTTGAGTAATCATAGGAACTAAACAAGACATAATTTACAAGTTCAGACAGTCACTATCCTACAAATATCCCTGTATATAGTTGTTACAAATTAATGAGAGAATAACAATGCGCAACACACAAACTGGCATTCACAAACTGGCATTCTCTGGCCATATGTCACATGGCATGATCCAGCCGTGAGCGTGGCCACCGTGTTATGCAATTGTGTTATTGCAAATTCTATCAATTGATGAAATATGTGTTGTGTCCTCACGCCTGATCAAATCCAATAAGCAGGTAATGCCAAAACCTTTTAGAATGTAGGCACTAGTATCGAAAGGCTGCCAACCTGTTTTTCTTATGTCAAATATTTCATCTTATATGTCAATACTGCGACTGAGAAACATACTGTTCTGACGTCCATGCTGTAGAAAAATCATTGAATGGTTGAATGCTATCATTCATAGATTTCAGAAGCAACACAGCAAGTTTTCGACAACATACAAATTCCAGATTTGTATGCATGCATTTCAACGTCTAGTGATCAAAAACTGATCCCACGCTCTGGGTAATCCAGCATCGTTATACTATGCTACTCTTTTATTCAACTTGGTCAAGGTGCCTATGTATCATTCATATTGCCGGTCATTATTTAAATCACATATTCCTTCTACTAAATGTATCGAACAAGTATCATGAGATCACGAGACTCTACAAAAAATGTAATAAATTGTGATTGATGAATATTTTAACGAAGGACCATCCTTCATCGTTTTCATTGTCCACACACCAAAACTCCAACTTGCATGGAGTTTGATCACTATATGATTGATGGATGGTCCATGTAATCTTTGGGACGGTGATAATTGACGATGTGTCAACTACCGACGCCTCTGTAATAATACAGCTATTTGTCAAAATATGTCTTTTTGCCAACTTATTTCAAAATTGTGTATATGTCAATTGATTAGAGAATGTCGATATATTGAATGGTAGACACCCAGTACATGTATGAGGATGCGTTATGTCCAAACACATTTACATGTGTATACTTGATAAAAACATCACGATTCAGCAAAGTACGTCAAGAGTTAAATAGTTTGCTGCTAATTATTGAACAACAGCGATTACTACCCAGTGAATCTGATTTAGGGTATGATCAAGTAGGTACATTTTTGTGAACTCGTTCATCTTCCACACACTGTTTTGCTTCATTCGTTATATTCTTCTAATCTTCTCTTGCTTTCAACCAAGGTGTACAGTAAAAAAACACTTTGTATGCCCTGAAGAAAAGGTGTGGAAATGGATATGTGCATTTGGCAGAGCTTTATTTGTAATCCCGAATATCTTTATTTTGGGTTTTCTATTGTCATCATTAAAATTTTGATTTATTGGTAGTAGACAGTCAATATTTACATTTATCATGTTTTAGATATGACTCGATGTGAAAAGCTACACGTGAAAGGTTACTTTCAGTTGTCCTGGCTGTGTATACCGGGATAATGACATTGTTCCGACACCCCACTATTCCGACACCCCCATGTTCTGACACCCACCTGTCATCTAATTCTATTGAAACTCTGCTGTGTCAGATTTGCCATCTAACTGTATTAAAACACTGTTATGTCGGGCAGTGGGGTGTCGGAATATAGGGTTAAACCCCATGTATACCTGAGAGCAAATGAGTATCAGGCACGGGTTAGAATTCACAAAAGATGTCGACCAGCTGCAGGGGCATGTCTGGAAACAGGAGACATTAATGGAAACTAGTGTGTGTAGGTACTTCAAGATAAAACACTGACCATGTGATGCTCAGCAAGCATGGCTCTTCCTGTGACAATGTACCGACAGAATGTGTTCCATTTTGAACATAGATTCACTACTGTTGTGAAAGGAGTGACAAAAGAAATATCTGTAGTAATCTGGTAATAACATTAGCATCAAACATTAGCATCAAACACATTTATGTGAAGATCAAGTCGTTTGTAGTGACATATTAGGACGGAAGCTGGGCTTGTTTCCACCACTCACTGATTTCAAGTCTGCTCAGTCATCTCCAAAAAGCAGATTAGTCACCCAACTTTGGAAAGTGGATACAATATATATGTGTATTATAAATATTCAAAACATTTGGTGTTGTAACATTATCTCGAACAGTGTTTGTTGTGTGCATAAGGACTCTCAGATTTATTTTTTGCATACATCGGTATTACACAAATATCATGTGATTGGAATTCAGCTCTAATATTACTAATATTAATATTACTACAAAAACTGTCTTACTAGTGTCTTACAAGTGCCATTTTGTGCTCTGACCTTGAGAATGAGGTCAAAGGTCAAGGTCATGAGAATATTCAGTTGATATCATTTCCTATATATCCACAGTTTATTCCTAATTTTTAATCTCAATATTAAGTGAGATATTAGGAATAATGTGTTCCATTATAGAATTTAACATGGGAACGTCCCATTTCGGCCAAGTTTAGGTAAAAAATGCCCACTTCGAGCAATTCAAGTGTAACGAAACTTATACACACCACAGAGGTATATAGAAAGATTCTTAGGCTTTAATTAGGAAAAAAACGTTACTGAACAGATCCTGGAAATATTTTTAGGTATTTTTATGCAAAATTTCAGAAAGATTCAAACGTAAACTTTAAAGATAAAAATGTGGATGGACAAACGCCGGAAGACAGACGGACGCAACACCATGCCAATAGGTTAACCGACCTTACTAGTATAGTGCATTGAGCAAAATCCACACTTCAGCCTTGAGTGCGCAAATACGCTCATAGCAATGTTTGACTCGAGATGGCATAATACTGACTTGTCAGTTTCTCCCAGGATGTCAAGCAACACTACACAATCCATATGCATTATGAGTGTACGATACTACGATATGATCGAAGAACAAATATAGGACAAAAAATTAATGTCAAAACATATACATTACAAGATTTATGTTCAAACATATATACAGTATTTCATTACAGTGTTTCCCATTATTACCCGGGACCTAACTTCGCCAAAACAATATTCGTGAACGTATTGTTCTGTACCCTGCCCAGTGCCCATCCGTGATGCATTTACTCCATCCTCACAATCTTCATTTTCGACTTGACCAAATCTACAACACAGCCGATCTATTGGTACATTAGATTTGCCAAAACTTTTTCCGTTAGACTCGCTCTGTCCACTGCTCCCCCATCCATTGTCCATCTTCCCTACCCACAAAGTCTCCAGTTTACACCTGGCCAACTCTATAACACCATGGGGACACTATAACGAAATAATCGTTTTATGATCCCCGATGGACTAATATTCCTGGTAAATTTGTTCAAAATTGTTACTCATAATACTCCTTTATTTCAACTATCGTCAGAATACTATACTCCTTCATATACATGTAGCTCATTCTATTCAATAGGCTCCTGTCACTCCTGCACAGCGGCCCCCGTGGTGCAAGTGATGTACAGCAAAAAACAAAGGACGTAAAATTGGTGTTACCGAAGTCCATGCTTCATGAACTTGAAGCAGAAAGCACCTGTGGGCATTTCGGGAGAATGCTAACACTACAGATTCGTGTACCTTGTTTCGATTATTTTATTCTTTAAAACGTTGCTCTGAATACCACATCGTTTGTAAGCAGACGGGTCTGGTTCTCTTAAAGACTAATTGATGCAGCACTCAAACAAATTATTCTTTCTTAAATCTCATGGGAGTTGCGCGTGGTAGGGTTTTATGAGTTCACAAATGTTGATGTTGTGTGGATATGTTCCGGGACGTGAGTTGTCCCTGGGGTGTTATTGTATTTACCATGTAGTTTTACAGATTAATTGTTCTTGTAATTTACCACCGAAGCAATTCATGTCACATGTCATCACTAGGTTTCTGCAATGAGTTTATTGCCCTGCTTAGGTATAAATCAAATACTAATATTGTTCTAACGATATATATCAATCCAGAAGAGCTGAAACGTGCTAAAGTGCGAACGATTCACTAAACGTATATATCGCAGCAACGAACACAGTATTCAATGAATGGGAACATGTCCGGAGCAATTGAAATATTTTGTTCACCTTATGAGAAAGGAAAAATCCATTGTTTGTCAAATCCATAGTTATGTTAATGCAGATAGGACAGCTATGCAACTGAAATTTAATTTCATTGACATCCAGAGTTAACGTTTGGACGATGCATATGTATGGCTGATTTAATTGAAGCCTCTAACCACAAGTGCGATCTCTTCCTTTGTATTACTTAGGTATCGAGACTTTTCACCCTGTCACAGTCACGTGACAGGGATTATTGTGGCTTTATCCAATTCCCTGAGACCTCCTACACATCAGGCATAGTGTTCGGTAGGTGGCGCTGGTGTAATTCAACTCATAAATTAGATACAAAGTTTTCTTGATCAGGATTATCTCAATGATATTGTGTTAATGAAATTGTTCGTGCTGGGAGAATCTCCCAATATTTCTAGTGCTCTGGCGAGAAAGGCTATTGACATAATTAAATCTGCAGAAAAGAGATACACGAGGTAAAACAAAGGCTGTTTGACCGCGGAAAGACAATATTTAACATGCTCTTAGGTATCAAGTATCGACTTTGTGATATTGGCTTTACCCTGCTTCACACCGTCGGCATGTCTGTCCATAAATGAGCGGCAAATACAATCCCCTGGACTAAGCAAAGATCTATTGCTCCCTCTCAAATTTGTTCTATTATGGCCACGTACACCGAATATCACGGCGCTAAGACGATCATCCATGACACATTAGTACAATTATGCGATCGATACATACACATACTGAACATATGAAATATCATCCCATGTCATTTTCGCAAAGTAGACGGACAATGAAACATAGTTACTAAACAACGAAAACGTGTTCAATGATATACAACTTTTCTCAGCAACAACGTCCAATATTGTTTCATCAACATCAAGAACGAAATACTTAATATAGGTCATTTTTGGACTCAGGTCAGACGAGTTAAAAAAAAGCACGGCGGTTTGTCTCATAATTATTGATGATCAAACCAGTTGAAAAACTCAAACGATTTTGATAATTGATTCGAAAACTATATAATCGATTGTCGCGAACAAAAACAAAATAAGAAAATTTAATAAGTTAATCGAATCGTAATGGTAGATGCGGTGAACTTGGAAGACGGAAATACCATCGCATGGCTGTCACATTTTTAGAAAACTTTCTCGAGGAAATGTCAGAAAATACCACGGATGATTGTATGAAGCGGGAAATACACGATTACCCACGGGGGCGTAGGCGTTCCAAAGTATGAAATTACTTTGGTTTCTTCAAAAACGGATGTCATTGGTACTGCTAGCTCTGAAACACTGGATATGTCGAAATGTGTTTGCCGTGTGTGTGGCAAGGTCTATTTGGATAGCCCCTCGATTAGCTGTCAAGCTACTGGGTTATCCAAGTAAAATAAATATGTTTAAACTAAACAATAAAGGTTGGGATGATGACTAGTGACAAAAGAGAAATGATACAAAAAGTGCACAAACAACTAATAGAAAGTTGAAAGAATGAAAGTTAACATTTCTTTTTAACAATGAACCAACAATGTAGGATTTAAAACCCAAAAGCATGTACTACTAGCAGTTTCGCACTATAAAGCCATGCCGTAACTGCCAGTAAAACGATGATCAGTCGGTTCGACAAACCGATTTTAAACCGATTATCGATTTTGAAATCCAAACCGATTCCCATCAATACTCATAATGCAGGGGTGACGCATTTCTGTCTGAGGTGTAAATTGGTTTGACGAGATATCGTACGTTGAAGACGTATGCAATGTCCTGTTGATATAAGTGGTGCTTGCTCTGAAATAATGTGAACACTTCTTTACACAATTCATTTTTGGAGACTACACATAAAACAGTTAATTCAGGCTATCAAATACGGTAACTCAACGCAAGCCCTAGGGGCACAGTTAGTTATCATACTCATAATGAAATACTGACGTATGGCATGTTTCACGATGGAGCTATAAAATCCTTGCAAGCTCAAGTACCTCATTTTAAATAAGTGCATAATTATTCTAATTGAATTTGAGCCATCAGAGGAACGGAACAAGGCATCAATCACAAGTTCAGGCAGTCACTATGCTACAAATATCACTGTATAGAGTGAGCATGGCCATTGTGTTATGCAATTATGCTATTGCCATTTCTAGTAATTGATGAGATATGTGTTGTGTCCTCATGCCTGATCTAGATCCAATAAGCAGGTTTGATTCAATGCCAATACCTTCCATAATATAAGCACTAGTATCGAACGGCTGCCAACCTGGTTTTTCATGTCAAATAGTTCATATTATATGTCGACACTGCGACTGAGAACCATACTTACTGTTTAGACGTTCATGCTGTAGAAAACCAATACAATATCTGAATGGTTGGATGCTAGCCATCAGAGATTTCAGAAGCAATACACTTACTATACAGCAAGTTTTCGACAATATACACATTACAGAAAGCATGCATTTCAACGATTAGTGCTCAAAAAGTGATCCCACGCTCTGGGTAATCCATCATTGTTATGATAATATGCTACTCTTGTATTCAACTTGGTCGAGGTGTCCTATGTATCATTCGTATTACCGGCCATTATTAAATTATATCACTTATTCCTTCTACTAAATGTATCGCATAAGTATCATGAGATCACGGCAGAAACTACAAGAAATGTAATAAATTGTGATTGATGAATATTTTAACGAAGGACCATCCTTCATCGTTTTCGCTGCTCGCACACCAACACCCAGACATGTGCATGGAGTCTGAGCACTGTATGATTGATGGGTAGCTCTATGTAATCTTGGGGACGGTGATAATTGACGAGACTTTTTGTGTCAACTACTGATGCCTCTGTAATAATACAGCTATTTGTTATAATCTGCCTTTTTGCCACATGTCAAAATTTTGCATATGTCAGTCGATTTGAGAATGTCGATCCATTGAATGGTATCCTCCCAGTAAATGTGTACATCACACCCAAATCAGCAAATTCGGCAAAGTTCATCAATAGTTGAATTAGTTTGCTGCTATATATTGAACAATCGTGATTACTAACCAGTGATTCTGATTTAAGGTATCCACTAGGTAGATTTTTGTCAATTCATTCATCTTCCATGCACTGTTTTGCCTAATTCGTTCTAGATATACTCTTAACGTTGTCCGCTACAAACATAGAGGAAACGGAGAGTGAAAATTTAAAAGTAGTTTCTTGAATATTATCTCTTCAAAATGGTAATATTTTATAGAGTAAATGATCAGCATCCTAATACTGAAAAGAAAATAGGGAAGCACCGTGCTCGTTTCTTCTACATATTCGATCAAAATCACACATATTTACCTAAAATGACATAAATTCTGGCATTTTTGCACATTTTTTCGTCCATATTCACATCTTGCATCGTGTTTTCCATGAGAACGGATACGGTGACCCCCTATTTTCTTTTCAGTTTTAGGATGCTGAACAGTTACTCTATAACATATATCATTTTGAAGCTCTAGATTATGTTGACACGGTTATTTATTTTAAAAAACTCTTTGACCCCCTCCCCTCACTGTTTGGAGCGGACTACCTTAATGGACCATTTCACAGCGCCCCCGTGGAATTCATCTGGCATCACTCGGTACTCTCCGTAGTTCGAAATGGACCTATGGCTCCTGAGGGCAGAACACGCGCTTCCTTGGCAGCGTAAAACTTGAGCTCAGAATTTTTGGACAGAACATCGACAAACGCTACGAAAAATGTAATTTCTGCAATTTGATGAATTTATAGAATAACTGATGGAAATGATACGATGTTTGAGATTACTACTACCCGTTTATGTAATTTACAAATGTTAGTAGCGGTTGATATTCCCCCAAAAAAACGGTTTCTTCCGCTGATATTTACCCCAATTTTGACACGGGGATCACATTCATCGCCATCTTCAAAAACTTCCGGACATTTAGTTCAATTTTCTCTACACGGGAGTTAGGATAATCATATCAGGTTTCACATATCTATGCATATGCAAAAATCGAGAGGCCTCGAGTGTCTCAGATCACAACGGAGATCTCGAGGGATTTTTGTAGCCATACATATGACTATTCATTTGGTACCGTCATCCCTTCGGGCGGACAATTTGGTCCGCCCGAAGGGATGACGGTACCAAATGAATAGTCATATTCATTTTTTCCGTGAGGTTCCGTTCTGTCCACTGCCCCCCCCCCCCCCCCTCCCTCAATCAGTTTTCCTTCTTCCCCACCCAAAAAATCTCCAGTTTAGAGATTTATCGAGATAATTAACTCGATTTATCGAGATAATATCTCAATTATCTAGATAATAAGTCGATTTAACGAGATAACTAACTCGATTTATCGAGATGATAAGTCGACAGATTGAATTTTAAAAAACTCGCGTGGCCCTAATGTCGTGTCACCGATTTGAGTCAAGCGTCACCAACTTACCAAGCTGTAGGCGGGGATCAAGCAAGCAGTGAGACTCTTGTACGATTTATAGGAATGTCGTGCGATATCCATACTCCGTGCGTTTCCCGTGCGACTCCCACACGATGTTCAAAGATCATGATGCGTGAGCCACACGACTGCCATTGTA
The DNA here is from genome assembly GCA_949152475.1 of Terebella lapidaria. NCBI lineage: Eukaryota > Metazoa > Annelida > Polychaeta > Terebellida > Terebellidae > Terebella > Terebella lapidaria. Next base: position 81,463,050 of record OX424555.1, read on the forward strand.
CCATCACTCGGACCATCCAAAACCATATATAAAAGTTCATGGTTCATGATATTTATGGGTGAATCCACCCTAATGTGTCTCGTTTTATATCGATTGGCGAGATCAAGCAATGTCTCACGGGAATCGTGTGGCATTCGTGTTAGTCGTGCGGGTGTCGCACAACATGTGTATAGTACGCATGGGAGTCTCACTGGTGTCGTATGGATTTCGCATAGAGTCGCGTGGAAGTCGTGTGGTAGTTCGGTGACTCGCGGGAATGATTCGCATCGGAGTTGCATGACATTCGTGTGATAATCGTGGAAGTGAGACTGTGTCGACTAAAACCTGAGAGATTCGTGTTAAATTCGCATAGCCACACGAAAATTGCTGAAACACGTGGTCACGTGGCATTTGCATAAAAATTTGTATAGGTGAGAACGGGGCAGTACAATTATCATGAGGTTTCGGCAGAAACTACTGGCATGTAATAGATTGTGACAGATGATTATTTTAACGAAGGTCCATCCGTCACCATTGTCAATGCTTACACATAAAACCGCAGTCTAGTATGCGTGGAGACTACACTGTATGATTGACTGATGGTCTATGTTATCTTGAGGGTGGTGGTAATTGGCGATCAGACTTCTGATGTCAATTACCGATGCCTGTAAGGAAACAGCCATTGTACACCGGCTTTTATGCGAACACTTGCTATGAACATGTGGGTTTGAAGAAGAATTTTGAAAAATCGGTTTGAAAATGTCACTGAAACGAAGATTGAACTCTAAGTACAAATAGATGTGCCATTCACAAACACACTTCAGTACAAACTCCGTGGCCCTTTGTTACCCTATACATGTATATATCTTTAGACATTCACTTATTTCATTTGTTTGTTTTGAATCTCAACCTTGTTCGAATTGGCTGTTGCACCAATATTTCATTATGTGCACATTATGAAAACATGACATTTTGCATACTTTATGTCCTGATGGTGACAGTTTGAAGTGGGATGTAAATCTTTGTTTCTAAATCAGGTTTTGTACTATAATCGAAAAAAATCTGTTACTATTCGCAGTGCGTCGATAATACATTCAACAAGTTTTCTGATATGAACAGCTATGAATCTACACCAGAAGTAATCGGAAATTAATCTGTTACTCGGGTAAAAGCTTTCAGCTGAATTTGCAAGGCTGGTAACGGGAGATGTTAATGGAATCTACTCTGTATAGACACACATCATTAATAGAATACAGACCATGGGTTCTTCAGCAAGAAGGACACTCCCTGGACACGTCAGTTGAGCGACAAAACTAGTATCCATATAATAACATTATAGCATCAAACACGTATCTCAGACAGTCAGACTGTAATCAAATTTGTAGGAAAGATTGCGTCGATTGTCGTATTGTTTGTAGAATCGTGTTAGGACAAAAACAGTTTGTTTCAACAACTCACAAATTAGTAAATTTAACAGGAATCACAGGCTCGGTGTGGAGAAAAAAAAACATATTCGACACATTGTCCTTCTGGGGTAAGCGTGGTTTTGGAAATATTCAATTGTTTGTTTCTATTCAGATAATTAATTATTGTAGGGATTTTCCTATAGTGGTAAGGATGTAGTGATATCAAATAGCGGTAGTACGGTGGCTCATTACCGCCAATTACGTTCGTGTATTTCTCACCCCATTTATAATTACCACCTCATAATATTCACCGCGTTTATAATTTCCACCCCGTTTATAATTATCACCTCACAATTTTCACCCCGTTTATAATTTACACCTCGTTCATAATTATCACCTCAGAATTACCACCGCGTTTATAATTTCCACCCCGTTTATAATTATCACCTCACAATTTTCACCCCGTTCATAATTATCACCTCAGAATTACCACCGCGTTTATAATTTCCACCCCGTTTATAATTATCACCTCACAATTTTCACCCCGTTTATAATTTACACCCCGTTCATAATTATCACCTCAGAATTATCACCGCGTTTATAATTTCCACCCCGTTTATAATTATCACCTCACAATTTTCACCCCGTTTATAATTTACACCCCGTTCATAATTATCACCTCAGAATTACCACCGCGTTTATAAGTTCCACCCCGTTTAGAATTATCACCTCACAATTTTCACCCCATTCATAATTTCCACCCCGTCTATAATTAACACCTCAGAATTATCACCGAGTTTATAATTATGAATTGATCACAATTATTACTAGGTACAGAATTTCAATTGTTGCATTGAGTCTTACTATGAACACTCTTGGTATTATGTGTACCGTATTGACGCGCATATAAGGACATGTCCTCATATATGAGCACTTCCTTTTATCCGGACATAAATACATGTCCTTATATGAGAACTTTCTTTAGAAACTGCCTGTAAAACATCTGACCCACATATGAGGACATTTTGCATGTCGATGATTATAAGTTGTGAAAAATGACGCAACTAGAACACATGTAGCACGTACCACTACGTATACCATGTTCATCATATTAATCTCGAGTATTCTTGTGGTCTTGAAATTAAATTGTATTCATGTTGAATGTATGTGTTATAGACCTACAGCGAATTGTGTGTCACTCAAAGGGACAAAATTAATTGCGCCAATAATTTAATTAGGCCCCCAATTCTTCAGTTTATTGTAGTGCATATAGTGTCCTTATATATGAATAAACGGGGTGTTTTATGTCTGGATAAAAGGCCATCTCCTTATAAGTGAACATGTTTTGAATTTTCGATATATTGTGATAATGGACAAATCCACATATAAGGACCTGTCCTTATATGCGCTTCAATTCGGTAGCTGTAGAGGCATTTCCACAAGCATCATGTTGCCCTAGGGCTGCAGATGCTCATGAAGTGAGGTGATAATTATAAACGGGGTGGAAATTATAAACGCGGTGATAATTATGAGGTGATAATTGTAGACGGGGTGGAAATTATGAACGGGGTGAAAATTGTGAGGTGATAATTATAGATGGGGTGGATATTATAAACTCGGTGAATATTGTGAGGTGATAAATATAGATGGGGTGGAAATTATGAACGTGGTGATAATTCTGAGGTGATAATTATAGATGGGGTGGATATTATAAACTCGGTGAATATTGTGAGGTGATAATTTTAGATGGGGTGGAAATTATAAACGCGGTGAATATTGTGAGGTGAAAATTATAGATGGGGTGGAAATTATAAACGCGGTGAATATTGTGAGGTGAAAATTATAGATGGGGTGGAAATTATAAACGCGGTGAATATTGTGAGGTGATAATTATAGACGGGGTGAGAAATGCAGGAATATAATTGGCGGTAAGGAGCCACCGTACGGTAGCCTATTAGGTCAATATTATAACTTGTCATCAACAAGTGTCGTAAATGAATACTGTCAATAGAAAAATCAAATTATGCAGTGGATTATATCAGTCGGATAAATCAAGGGACAAGAAGTTTGCTATATTGTAAGGTTTGCCGTTTGCCGACGTCAGTGGGCTCAAAGCTATAATCACTTTTACAATTGACAAAATGTATTTATTCTGCAGTAGCTTTGTTTTGTTTATAGAATGAGAATTCGTAAAAATTTGGGTCTGACAATGTGTATTACTCGGGCCAGTCAATCTTCAATCAATTTTTTCCTCAAAGCCGCCCGGCGAGTTCTACACGCAGTCTCATGACGTCCTTGGTATTTGTCTAGATACTGTGGCAACCGGCAATGTAGACAGGTCGATTATTCTCTATCCACTGTTTTCATGCACGATTAACGGCAATTTTCCAAGTATCTGTTGTCGAACTGTGCATATTTCCTATATATTCCCGACTATTTCGAGATGTACTTTCAAGTTTGCGTGACAATCAAGAATGCTAAATTTGGCTGATTTTGAAATTGATTCCAACTTTAACATAAATCTTCAGGCCATTCTGTGAAAGAAATACATGTACATTCTAATGTCAATCTGAAGTCACCGTTGTTTTCTGTCCTTTGCACAAATATTCGTTTCAGTTGGGCTTTTTGTTGTTATTGTCTTGACGCCCTAACCAGCATGAGCGGCATCTGTCAACTCGCGTATCTGCCATGATAAATCGGGGTTTGTTTGTTTTTTCGTTTCTATGGATATAACTATATGTCGTTTTGCAAAAAAAGTGTAGCCTACCAATAAATTTATACGAGTACGTTATAACAATTACCTCATACCTGGTATTCTGACATAGCTACAATACATTTAAATGTAGCACATTTAGATAGGGGAGTTTATTCCAATTTGAATAGGAATACTCAGCTATATTTAGCTAACACCCAATGCTTTGAATAATCAGGTAATTTCTGGTCGCCACCCGTCACGAAATGCCATCCGCACTGAACAGGATCCAAGGTGACAGAAATCAATGTTGCCAATATCAACTAAATCCATGCTGGGGAATAGTTTAGGAATAATGTATAGATTTGGAGTAATTGTCGCACAATAAACTTCGAGGGCAAGGTGATATGGTCTGAAGACGCCTAAGGCGCCGAGGGCTATATCACCTATCCCGAGACGTTTATTTTGCAGACAATTACGACAAATCTATACTTTATTTCTATTCTAACATCAACTCAGTAGCCTTCTGGCTTGTGATTGGGTACTTTTGTACTTGTCATGTATCTATTCCATGGGGTTAGTTTCGGATTTTTAAATTGTTTTCATAGGTTGTTGGGCAGTTGTATACTAATTCCATCAGGTATACAGTAGAAACAACTACATTTAACACACTGTCTGCCCCTGATGACGCCAGTGTGTCTTTGGATAAACTATTTGGTCGGGCTTTGTTTCTATTGCAAAATGTTGTATTTTACGTTTCTTATTGGTATCATCAAAATCTGATTGTATAGGTGGTAATAGATTGATACTTACATTCATACCACTGAGTCGGTGTCACTGCTGGCGGACGTTGAATCAGTCCCCGAGGATACCATCAACTCAGTAGCCTTCTGGCTTGTGATTGGGTACTTTTGTACTTGTCATGTATCTATTCCATGGGGTTAGTTTCGGATTTTTAAATTGTTTTCATAGGTTGTTGGGCAGTTGTATACTAATTCCATCAGGTATACAGTAGAAACAACTACATTTAACACACTGTCTGCCCCTGATGACGCCAGTGTGTCTTTGGATAAACTATTTGGTCGGGCTTTGTTTCTATTGCAAAATGTTGTATTTTACGTTTCTTATTGGCATCATCAAAATCTGATTGTATAGGTGGTAATAGATTGATACTTACATAGTAAATGATTGTGAGCAAACAAACAATACCATGGCTACATGTGTTTGTTGCGGTCGTGACGTTTTCGTAGGCCGTTGCTCTTGGAAACGTAAATCTGATATAGGCCCTAGGGCCGTGTATCAACTGATATTGATTGGATAACGATTGGATAACGGACTCTGTTTTGCTCGCTCGGAATTTTGGGGAATTCATGACGGGTGCTACTAGTGGGGCAGGAAATGCTCACTCTTTCCGGAACACCTGATTTCACCTCCTGATGGCCATTTACGGGGGTTCATGAGTTTCCCTGTCATTTTTGTTTTCTCTCACTTCGTATGCCTGATATGACTTTCTGTCCCCGGACTATGAGATTGGATAACGGACCCTGTTTTGTTTGCTCGGAATACTTGATACTGGGTATTGATTCCACGTCTATAACACCTTTTGAAATGACTGAAATGCTAAAAGCGCTGTGGCGTCACCATGTTAGAATAACAAATATTTGATATAATTAAATTTGTGAGCATCAGATCTACTTATTTGCAGTTATAGTGATTACACTGAATTCTAACATGGTGACGAGGGCTCTTAGCAGATGGCTCTTGGCATTTCAGTCAGTTCAAAAGGTGTTATATCAGTTGATATACGGCCCTAGGGCCTATATCAGATTTCGTTTCCAGGAGCAACGGCCTACAAAAACGTCATGACCGCAACAAGCGTGTGTAGCCATGGTAACGTTTATTTCCTAACAATCATTTACCATGTTAGAATAGAAATAATGTATAGATTTGTCGTAATTGTCTGCAAAATAAACTTTTCGGGACAGGTGATATAGCCCTCGACGCCTTCGACCATATCACCTTGCCCTCGAAGTTTATTGTGCGACAATTACTCAAATCCATAAATTATTCATTAAACCATGGGGTTGTGAAATGTGAAAATTTTCGAGCAGAAAAGGCCTTGGGAAGAGTTCTATTACCGACAAATACATTCAATACAATACAACATATTTATTTCAGAAAACTTTCAATACATTTGTTATTACAAGAATAATATATACTGTGAAATGAAAGTGCTTAGAAAAGAAACATGATATGACAAAAAAGACGTTATGAATGTTTAACAAAGAAATTTACATGGAGATATAACCGTCTGTGGAATGTCATATAGTAAAAACGAAATAATTAATATACATGATTGTTTAAACGTGTATATAAAATATAAAAAAATATAACACAAATAGGATAATAACAAGGTGAAAGTAATAACAAAAATCAATACTGATTCAATAGGTGTTGTTTTAGTTTAGTTTTAAACAGTGATTTTGATTTAATATTTTTAATGGTGGGTGGTAGCAAGTTCCATAACTGAGGTAATTTGAATCTAATTGAGGAGCTAGAAATATATAACCGATGATTACATGAGTGTAACAAATTAGATTGTCTAGTATTATGAGTGTGATATGAATTGTTTAGTGAGAACATGTTTTTGAAGTAAGTTGGCAATTTACCCTGGAGAAAGTCAAATACTAAAATACAGGCTTGGTATGTATACAGGTCAGTAAGTATTTTAGTGGAATTAAATAAAGGAGATGTGTGATCACGAAAATTTACTTTGTTAATTATTCTTATGACCTTTTTTTGTAAGTTGATTAAACATTTTAAGTGACTTATAGGGGAGCTACCCCAGGCCAGGAGGCCATAACTAAATAAGGGGAGTATCAATGAGTTATAAAGTAGTACCAATACATCTTTAGGAACTAGGTTTTTTAACTTATACAGTATACTACGGTGGCTGATATATGCCAGTGCAGTGGCTGATATATGCCTTTGCAGCATACAAAAAAAATTAGCCCAATGGGCTAGAAAGGTTACCGGAGAAATATACAGAGTTAAGCCGAGAAAGTTGAAGGTCAAATTCAAGGTGACCACTGAAATCGCCATATCTCTAACCTTGAAAATGGGATCAAAGGTTGAATTCTAGATCACCAAACTATTCAGCATACATCATTTCCTATATGTTCACTATGGACCCCTAAGCTGTAAATTTGATAATAAGCGAGATATAAGCCACTTTGTAATCTGACTTTGAAAATAAAATGACTGGCCTTGAAATTTAGGTCAAAGGTTAAACTCAATATCATTAAAATATTCAGAATATCTCATTTCCTATATGTTCACAATTGATTCCTAAGCTGTAAAGTCGCTAAGAAGCAAGATATTGGCCATTTTGTCCTGTGACCTTGAAAATGAGGTCAAAGGTCAAATTCAAGGTCACAAGAATATTCAGCATATATCATTTCCTATATGTTCACAATTGATTCCTAAGCTGTAAAGTCGCTAATAAGCAAGATATTGGCCATTTTGTCCTGTTGACCTTGAAAATGAGGTCAAAAGTCAAATTCAACGTCACTAGAATATTCAGCATATATCATTTCCTATATGTTCACAATTGATTCCTAAGCTGTAAAGTCGCTAAGAAGCAAGATATTGGCCATTTTGTCCTGACCTTGAAAATGAGGTCAAAGGTCAAATTCAAGGTCACGAGAATATCCAGCATATATCATTTAATATATGTTCACAATTGATTCCTAAGCTGTAAAGTCGATAATAAGCGAGATATTAGCAATTTTGTTCTGTGACCTTGGAAATGAGGTCAAAGGTCAAATTCAAGGTCATGAGAATATTCAGCATATATCATTTCCTATATGTTCACAATTGATTCCTAAGCTGTAAAGTCGATAATAAGCAAGATATTAGCCATTTTGTCATGTGACCTTGAAAATGAGGTCAAAGGTCAAATTCAGGGTCATGAGAATTTTCAGCATATATCATTTCCTATATGTTCACAATTGATTCCTAAGCTGTAAAGTCGATAATAAGCGAGATATTAGCCATTTTGTCATGTGACCTTGAAAATGAGGTCAAAGGTCAAATTCAAGGTCATGAGAATTTTCAGCATATATCATTTCCTATATGTTCACAATTGATTCCTAAGCTGTAAAGTCGCTAATAAGCAAGATATTGGCCATTTTGTCCTGTTGATCTTGAAAATGAGGTCAAAAGTCAAATTCAAGGTCACTAGAATATTCAGCATATATCATTTCCTATATGTTCACAATTGATTCCTAAGCTGTAAAGTCGCTAATAAGCAAGATATTGGCCATTTTGTCCTGACCTTGAAAATGAGGTCAAAGGTCAAATTCAAGGTCACGAGAATATTCAGCATATATCATTTCCTATATGTTCACAATTGATTCCTAAGCTGTAAAGTCGATAATAAGCGAGATATTAGCAATTTTGTCCTGTGACCTTGGAAATGAGGTCAAAGGTCAAATTCAAGGTCATGAGAATATTCAGCATATATCCTTTCCTATATGTTCACAATTGATTCCTAAACTGTAAAGTCGATAATAAGCAAGATATTAGCCATTTTGTTATGTGACCTTGAAAATGAGGTCAAAGGTCAAATTCAAGGTCACGAGAATGTTCAGCATATATCATTTCCTATATGTTCACAATTGATTCCTAAACTGTAAAGTCGATAACAAGCGAGATATTAGCCATTTTGTCCTGTGACCTTGAAAATGAGTTCGAAGGTCAAATTCAAGGTCATCAGAATATTCAGTATATATCATTTCCTATATCTCCACAATTGATTCCTAAGCTGTAGAGTCGATAATAAGCGATATATAAGCCATTTTGTGCTCTGACCTTGAAACTGAGGTCAGAGGTCAAATTCAAGGTCACGAGAATATTCAGCATATATCATTTCCTATATGTCCACAATTGATTCCTAAGTTGTAGAGTCGATAATAAGCGAGATATAAGCCATTTTGTGCTCTGACCTTGAAACTGAGGTCAGAGGTCAAATTCAAGGTCACGAGAATATTCAGCATATATCATTTCCTATATGTCCACAATTGATTCCTAAGTTGTAGAGTCGATAATAAGCGAGATATAAGCCATTTTGTGCTCTGACCTTGAAACTGAGGTCAGAGGTCAAATTCAAGGTCACGAGAATATTCAGCATATATCATTTCCTATATGTTCACAATTGATTCCTAGTCTCTAATCTCAATATGAAGTGAGATTTTAGGCATAATGTGTCCCATTATAAAGCATAGGAGAATTTAACATGGGAAAGTCCCATTTGGGCCGAGTTTGGGCCAAAATGGCTCACTTCGAGCGATTCAAGCGCAACGAAATTTATAGACGTCATAGAAGTACATATGAGGAGTCTTATGTATCAAAAAGAAAAAAAGTTACTGAACCGATTTTGAGAAAATGGCCGCCAAAGTCCAAAATCAGGCATTTTTCGTCGAAAACGGCCGCCATTTTGAAAAAAATGCGAAAATCAAAAAACTAAAAAATACCTCCTTCTTGAATTATTTTTAAGTATTTTTCTGCAAAATTTCAGAAAAATTCGCCTGTAAACAAAAAAGATAAAAATGTGGACGACGACGACGGACGACGACGGACGACGGACGACGGACGACGACGGACGACGGACGACGGACGCAACGCCATGCCAATAGGTTATCGGACCATAGGTCCGGTAACCTAAAAAAATAAATAATTAAACTCAACAATTTTGATCACGTTCAAAATGTTTTCTACGCGTTCAAAACTATTAAAATCGCGATCAAAACTACTTTTGACGTGTAGAAATAGTTTAAAATGCGTGCAAAACATTTTAATCACGTTCACAATGTTTTGTACGTATTCAAAATGTTTTGCACGCGTTCAAAACTATTTCTACACGTCAGAAATAGTTTGATCGTGATTTTAATAGTTTTGAACGCGTGCAAAACATTTTGAACGCGTAGAAAACATTTTGAACGTGATCAAAACTAATTTCGTACGTACGAAACTAATTATTTACATTAGAAAAAGAATGGGTGTGAGCCGCAAGTAAGAAAAACGTAAATAATTAAATTAAGTTTAATTATTTATTTTTTTTTTTTGCATTTTGTGAAGCGTGTTGCAAAAAAAAAAAATTCGAAATTGTTGAGTTTAATTATTATTTTTTTTTGGGCATTTTGTGAAGCGTGTTGCAAAAAAAAATAATTCGAAATTGTTGAGTTTAATTATTTTTTTTTTTGCACTTTGTGAAGCGTTGCAAAAAAAAAAATCGAAATTGTTGAGTTTAATTATTTATTTTGGTTTTTTGCATGTTGTGAAGCATGTTGCAAAAAAAAATTCTGGCATATATCAGCCACCGTAGTATACCTATATTCCGAGAAACCTTTTTTGAAATTGCAATTATATGAGGCTTCCAATCTAGTTTTTCATCTAAGACTACACCAAGAAAACTGGTTTGTTCAGTGGTACTAATCAGATCATTATTCAACAAAATATTTTCCATATCAGGGATGATTTTATTCTTTGGTTTAAACAGAATAATGTGTTTTACTTGAATTTACCAGCTATTTATTGGCGGAAAACCAATGGGAAACATGGAGTAGCTCAGTATTTAACTTAGAGATAGATATGTCATTAGTAGCATCATATACCATACTGGTGTCATCTGCAAACATGATGAATTTAATTTTTTTAGTAGTATTTACCAGGTCATTAATATAAACGAGAAACAAAAAGGGCCCAGTATAGATCCCTGTGGCACCCCTGCACTAATTGGTAGAAATGAAGATTTGATACCTCTAAGTTTAACGTATTGTTTTCTATTTGTAAGATAATTTTTAACAAATCTAAAGCTTTACCTCTTATTCCATAACGATAGAGTTTCGAGATTAAAATTTGGTGATCTATACAATCAAACTCCTTGGAAAGATCAATGAAAATACCAACAGATAACTTTTTTTCTTCAAATCCAGATATCATTGAATCAACCATTTCAAGTATAGCATGTTGAGTGGATTTGTTTTTCCTGAAACCGTATTGACTCTCATACAAAACAGAATGTTTGTCAAGAAATGCTACAAGTCTGTTGTATATAATACGCTCAAATATTTTGGAAAAGGTTGAAAGTAAAGAAATCGGTCTGTAATTGGAGACGATACATGGATCATCTTTCTTGAAAATTGGATTGACTTTAGTTATTTTCATAGCATCAATGAAGGTTCCTGTAGCAAGTCCCAAATTTATTATATGACATAATGGTTTAGCGATATGAGGCACTGAACGTTTAACTAGGACAGCAGAGAAGCAATCGATACCTGAACTTGTTTTATTAGCTAAAGAAAGTATTATTTTCTCAATTTCATCACATGGATTTAAAAATATAGACTGATTAGTTTGAGGACCTAAGAAAGTTTTATAGTGACATAGGCTTGGATGAATTTTAGAATGTGCTTCAGCAGCAACATTCACGAAAAACTTATTGAAGTGATCAACAATAGATTTGTCATCAGATATAGACCCTTCAGGAGTAGTTTATTTTGTTATACTTTTATGTTTATAATGTTTATTGATCACTTCATTAATAACACTCCAGGTCTGCTTAGAATCACCCTTTACCTGATCAAATTTGTTTCTATAATAGATTTGTTTACATTTTCTTATTAAGCTGTTATATATATTTCTGTATTACTTGAATACAATAATTTTTTGTAATTTCATATGCTCATTTTTGCACAATATATATTTTTTATAAAGTTTATCTTTATAACGCTTGGACTTCAGTAAACCTTGTGTCATCCAGACATTTTTACATCCATTTGATTCAACATTTGAAACCTTTTTTACTGGAAATGCTTCAATAAAACAATCATTGAAAACATTATTAAAATTATTATAGGCATCTTTTACATTGTCACAAACATAAACAGTATCCCAACATTTGGAACCAAGCTTCATAATAAAGTGTTTTGTATTCACATCATTGATCATTCTTTTGTACAAAGATATTTTCGGTTGCTTGCAAGTAGATTTACTAAAGGTAATAAAGGTGGGTAGATGGTCAGAAAAATCAGTAATTAAGCTGGCAGATAACTTACATAAATTAGGCACATTGGTCCATATATGATCGATAAGTGTTTCTGAGTTACAAGTAATCCTTGTTGGTCGAGTGATTAGTGGACAGAGTGATGATGAGCACATACAATTATAGAAGTTTGTGACATTGATATTTACATTTACTCTAAGGAGATCTATATTAAAGTCACCTAATAGGTAGATGTTTTTGTTTTCAGAGTTCAACAGTGTCAAGGTATTTTCTAAATCAGAGACAAATATGTCTTGATCAGCATGCCTTCTGTATATAATACCAACTATATCATTCTTTTCAAACCTGTTAGCAATTTCAATGAAGAACATTTCATAACAGTCATGTATGGTGCACAATTCGTTACGAACAAAATAATTCAGGTTTTTACGTACAAATATTCCTATTCCACCCCCTGCTTTATGGGGTAATGAATTAAAATCATAAGCAGGAATAGAAAAATTATCATCAAGCCACCATGTTTCAGTTACACCAATGACATGAATCGGTGGTTGGGAACAATCCCCAATGGAATCAAAATCACTCAGAATATTTATTAACTTATCCCTTTTGTTACGTAAACTTTGGCAATTAAAATGAAGCAATGAAAAATCGGTATCATCAAATGATTTAGGAGCCTCAGATACCTCACTAGGAGTTAGATATCTATTGGACCTCAGTCTCGGTACATCGCCCAGATCATCATCAACGTTATCATCATATAAAATATTTGCCAAATCAGGTCGGCGAACATCATTCAAATGCAAACTATCCATAACGTAATGTACCAAAAAATGCAGTGTTTTCATCAAACCACCTAACATTTCCCATCAGGCCAATCAAACTTACAAATAGAGATGTGCAGTTTACACTACTTACAACATATTACAACACCAATATGCAGTTTCAAATTGCAGACTGTCATAGCAAAACACTGGAAAGAAAACATACAAAACAGTAACAAGAAAGAATTCAATTATCATATATACATGCAAGAAACAAAACAGGCATACTAGCCTAAGCCTCATAAAAACAGTCAGTTTCATACAGTCATGGGGCAAATATTAGAACAATGAATAATGCAATAAAAGTAGAAGATAACAGTATGTGAACCCAGCAAACAACTTGACAGTTATCAATGAATTACATATAAGGTGATAGTTAGCAATGAAGAGCAGTTTGTGAATGAGATCAAAAGTCAGACAGAAACTTTGAAACCACATCAGATTTGGAGCACCAAGGTAGTACTTTTTTCCACCACATGACATCACAATGAACGGCCAGGCTCTTATGTACATGATTTTGGCTTGGGAACGATCAGCCACGATGAGTAGCTTTCTCTGGGCCAAGATGTCAGTTTTCAACTGACGCAGTTGAGGAGGGAGATCAGGGCTAATGGAGCAGTTTTTGTCCTTTAGTCGCTTAGCATTTCTCAGCCAGTTGTTCCTTCGATCAAGATCCACGAAGTGAACATAGATGTTTGCGTTGCTTTGTCTTGATAAGCGGTGACAGCCATGGAAGGCAGTGGTGTCGAGTTGGGCTTGGTTAATCTCCAGGGCTGACTTCGCAAACTGTAGGACTCTGGTGCGAGTTGTTGATTCAGGCTCAGCAGCGTCACCCTGAATTCCGTGTATGATGAGAGCCCACTAACGTTTGTGAACTTAGTCTGCAAGGGATGCCATCACCAAAGACTGCATTTGGTTGTTCAGTTGATTGGTCAGAGTAGGTATGCAGTGAGAAGAAAGATGTTCTTGGTCCTTGACACTAACTTGTAGAGATGTTTCGAGGTCAGCTAGTTTTTTCCCTCAGCAGCAGCAACTCTCGGGACGACTGATAAAGTAGTCGAAACATCTGATTTGACATTTGCTAAGTCCTTTCTAATAGACTTCAGTTCCGATGAAAACTTGCACACTTCGTTTTTTAGTTCGGCTATCGACTCCCGAAGAGGGTTTATCCCACAGTTGACAGCCAAGGTTATCTTGGATAGCATGGGATCCGATTCCGACTGATCGACATTTTCTTCAGGTTCACTTTCACTGACCTCTGACTCGCCATGCTTGTTAGATTCTGTATTATCGCCCAGGTACTTGTTCTTGTTTTTCCGGCCCATTGCGTTGTCAGTTAGTAGAATTCGAAAACTTTGAAGCTACATTGAATTGTTCATGTATTGGATCACAATACCGACGGAATATAGGCAAGATGACTTGTAATTCAGCAATAAAGCATGTTTGCCACAGAGCAACGTGTTTACGCCATGACTATCTAAACACCGACTGCGACAAACCAAAGTGTCACAAGACCTTATCTAGAAGCATCGATCAAACCTCATGTTTGATAGCTAATAAAATGATAATTCTAACCTGGTGACGTCAGAGGGCTCTTAGCATTTCAGTCGAAGTTTATTGTGCGACAATAACTCCAAATCTATACATTATTCCTTAAATAATCGAATGATTGTGAAGCATTGTTGAAAACACACTCCTACGTAATATGAACGCCAAATTTGTTTTTCAACGTTTATTGTCTTCAATAAATAGTCCTCGTCACAATAGTTTAACAGATTCCTTTTTGGAGGTTTTTGTATGTATTTCAATGGACTCATGAATCTGTGCTTGGCCACACTTTGGTTTGTCACACAGGATGCAGTAGGCGTCCAGTTCTGTCGTGGGGTGAGCGTGGTACTCAAACATCAAACAGCTTGGTTCGATATCACATAAATACCGACAAGTAACGCGAGAAGCGAAGTGACGATTCTGCATCAGTCCAGAGTCATTTTTCATTGCAACGGAGTATAGTGCAGGGGCGGTTTGAAATGCGTGTTGAGTAATGCTCGCGGCTGAGAACAATCGGGAACCCGAACATCAATATATGCCATAAAACAATGAAATCACATGAAAGTATACATTAGCAAAGCATCATGAACATATTTACCTATGTCACTGTACTTTGCAGGAGCTTTCCCTATCGTTGGTGCTAAAACACAAAATATGGAAATATGATCCGCGGAGGACACGGTGATTGCCATTTTAGCAACTACTCAAGCATTCAACATTAGGATTAAAATGGATAACTGCAAATCTTGTGGCTAATGAGAGCATAACAACTTTGCTATCACCAACTTTTTATATTAATGTGGATCCATGTGTGGGTGATTAATTCCTTGACCCCCACAACCTCGTACGCCGAGTACCTCAGTCCATCAATCTGCTGCCAAATTGGGTCCATCTGCATCTCGTCCATTCTGGAATAAAAATGTGACTTTTCGAACCCTTCTACGAACATTTCAAAGATGAAAGTAGAGCGTTTTGTATCACCATCAACTCAGTAGCCTTTTGGCTTGTGATTAGGTACTTATGTACTTGTCATATATCTATTCCATGGGGTTTGTTCCGGATCTTAAATTATTTTCATAGGTTGTTGGGCAGTTGTACATACTAATTCCATCAGGTGTACAGTAGAAACAACTACATTTACCAAACTGTCTGCCCCTGATGACGCCAGTGTGTCTTTTGATAAAGTAATTGGTCGGGTTTTGTTTCTATTGCAAAATGTTGTATGTTTGTTACTGGAATCATCTAAATTTGGCTGTATTGGTGGTAATAGATCGATACTTACATCGAAGTATTTTATATAAATTCTGTGCCATCAATAAATGGCAACAAAATATTAATTGACTTATCATACATTTCGTATCTTTGTATTCTGCTGGTTCCGTTGAGTGTAAACAGCCTGTCCCGAGTGTGTTCGATTAGGGCGCACTTCCCAATATCCAAAGGTGGTCGGTAAATAAGCTTTTCCTTTTGGTAAAACCTGAAGTACGAGATGCCCACGAGTCAAAAATTAGCACTGTTCCATTGGAGATACTGGGAATTAAGTATTATTTACTGTACTCATTGCACAATGAATACAAAATGTCATATCATTATAAATGGAAATACGCCACAAGACCTCTGTTTAAGATTGTCATCTTCGGCTCCCCATCCAAAGAACAAGTTGGTGAAGCCATTAACTGACTCGAAGACATCGGGCCGAAACAATACTCCAGATCCAAATAAATGGGGATCATTCCTAAAAACAGCGAGGGGAATCTGTATGGCACACATTACTCAACATAATGGGCGGAGGGGGGGGGGGACATATTTATCACATGATACCAAAAAAAAAAATGTCGAAAAATAAACAAAATCGAGAAATTCAAAGGAAATTCATGAAGGGACAAAAACCGCTTATCTGCCGGCGACCTGGTTAAATCATTACATTGACACAGGAGGGTCCTTTTGACAACACTTACTTGTAGTTATACCTATCGCTGTAGGCAGCCCAGTGTATCGGCTGGTCCCCACACATCACCATGTTGTCATCACTTTCGATAAAAGTATCAACATCGTGAAACAAAACACAGTCAGCTGTGAACATCTTCTTGACTTCCAGATAGCCAGCGTTCATAAGGGCGGCCTTGTTGAATGAATAGGGCAGATTCTGTGCACAAGGAAGTATCACGTTTTGTGTAAAGGTGACTACAATGAACTAGTCACAAAAGTCTGGATTTTTAACTTGACTGGTACATTGGTGAATAGAATGGACTAGTTACACAAGTATGGATTTCAAACTTGACTTGTACAATAGTGACTACAATTGACTAGTTACATGAATCTGGATTGCAAACGTGACTATAATGGACATGTCTGGATTTCAAACCTGTTCGGCGACGAAGATGCGGTATTCCAGCTGTTGTTTTTGTAGTATAGGGTGCATGTGTGCCAGGAAAGCTCTGAGGTGACTTTCTCGATCTCTGGATGGCACAATGACCGCCACTCGTCTCCTGGCCACACAGCCAGACGGCGTCCAGTGACCTCCAACTTTGACCCCGGGTAGCAGACCTTCCAGTCCCCGCCATGACACCTTTGTTAGGCGATTTTTGTCCACGTTGATGGCTCCGTCTGCACTGAGACAAATGTTTATAAATGTTGAAATATTGTTCACTATTACACACACTATTCAGTTGAGGGTCTACGAAGCTGAGAGTCAGGCTTATAGGCGGATCCATTGTTGTTGTTTTTTATTTGAGGGGGGGGGGGGGTCAAAAACAAACCAGGGCCTTGTGCCTGATCAAAATAGGAATAGTGGTACTTTCCTCGTGAGTATAAATTCCGCACTAACCCACTATGTACTCAAATATATTTCGCGTTATTTTCTTCGGAGGGATAAGCCCATGAACCCCCTGGTGGGCCCCGTTGTAGCCCCCTAAGCTTCAGAGGCTGATTTTGCTTTCAACATATCTCAGTTGAAACGTCTTGGCTGTTTTGTGCACTTGATATTAAATTACTGGATACATTTTTATTTTTATCACCAATTACCACTGACTCACCCAGATGTGATGATACACAAGGACAGAAATCCTTTTCCGATATATTAGGTGCATGTTTCTCTGATCCACAGATGCTTTTCACCCAGCATGTATACTCTTCTATTGTCGGGGTCTTTGTGTTATATCTGGCAAGACGCGACTCCATCTGGTCCAACAACTTTTTCCGCTTATCTTTGTCAAACTTGGCACGCTTTATTAAAAGCCAATACCGTCTCCATATTTCCGTATGGTTTCTCTCAACGACGACACATTTTGGTTCAACTGTTTGGTTCCGGATACCAATGAAATCCGTATATATCGTGCTATCTTTCAAGTTGAAATAACTGCGGTCAAATCCACTAAATGTTGCTCTCTCATGTGAGCATGTGCTTTGGGGGTGTACGTTTGACCACTCCATCACCCAAAAGCACACTGGGACAACGAAACAAATCAACGCAATCCATTTCAAATTTGAAAGAAAGCGCCTAGAATATTTCCATAAATACATAATGGAATATCACGTCTGAACGAAATGTTACTTCTGTTCAGATTACGACATAGCTGAGCTGTGAAATGTTGACCAGTGTGATTTTTCATATGTCCAATACACATATATAGTGATATGCTGTTGGGTGAGAATATATTAGGTAGTAGATAGAGCACGAGCACCCGTGGGTATGGCTCATATACGAGGTTATTCTCGAGGCGTTAACATGAACGGTAGGTGCCATGTTCGCCACTGTCCTTGTAACCAGGTCAATGGGACATTTGTTCACGAACCATGACGAGAGGGCCGTGAAGCGGAACAAATTTAAAGTGATATTGGCAGGAAAACTATTTTTTCCAAATCAGTTACATATATGCCTGTGGTCTCAGAAAAATAGGTTGCAAAACAAACTATGCTTGATCAGATGGATAAATCAAGCATTTGACAGTACTAGCAGCCGCTTTTGTTTTGTGCGCCACTCAGAGTTACCTCTGACTTGACCTATTTCACGCTCGATTGGCTAGAACATACACGAGTAAGCTGAGATCGCACTGCATCACGGGATACAAAGCACCGAGAATGGCGGTAATGTAAACAAACTCAAAATATCTCCACAAGAATTCGCAACAAAATCAATTAGAAAGGGACGTTTGATTGGGCATACAAGTCCAGATATATAGCTGTTAAGTTTTCTTCGTTCGTTCAGAAAGATATGGAAAAATCCATAACTTGCTGCCAATATCACTTTAACAAAGATCAGATACATGTACGGCCGGGGGGAAGGCAATGAAAACACCTTCTTACGGCCACTAAAGAAAGGAGGGTGATAAAAATCATAAAATGCCTCACTCCCACCAAACTACGTGACTGAGCACTTCTCACCGGTGAACGTGAGGGTGATTCAAATGCTACGATGCATTACGCCCTAGCGGGCGAAGTTTGTCAATTCATCGCTGTCACAAAGTTGTATTGATTAAATGGTTATTGTTGTTTTATGTGTGTCACACGTGTGTCGTGTTATAACTGTATACATGTGTCATGTATCTTTTCTCGTATTGATATGTTTCTGTATATTTTTGTATTATTGTATATATACTACACATATGTCATATGTGAAGTTTTTGGTGCAATAAATCATTTCACGCAGTTCATGGTTTGTAGAATGCGTATGGTTTAGCTCAATCTCTTACCATTTTTTAAAATAATTCATTCACATTCATGCCGCTCAATACAGTGTATACAGTGTATAAGACAAAATCGGGCTGAAATGAGATTTCACTGAATGGAAGCAAAACTTAGTAAATCGACACTTTATTTTGACGTTTGTTTGAGAGGTATTCGCCATATACCGTTTCAAAAAAATATTTTAGAAGTCATACACACTCCCTGGACATACTGTCGCTATTTAAAATGCATATTACATAACTTCGATGGGTGTAAACGGAAAACGGCTTGCACCGGAAAATGGCCGCCATGTTTGATCAAACACATAAATGACTCGTGCGTTCACATGTATGACTAGGCACATACGCGGCCCATGTATGTGTGGAAACAGCCGGCACAAGTGAACTTTTTGACTGTGGCAAGACGATGCTAGATCTGCCATATTTACGAATCGTGTATGTGTGAAATACTAGACGAGTAGTGATGTCAACAAGTAGCGCCTCCGTGTTTAGCTTGACCAACGTGTCAAGCTAAATTAGCGTGTGATGTGTTGTTCATAAGTCATAGCATCTTGGCATGAAATAGGCGTGTATTAAAATAAGTGAAAAAAAAACATTACTCGGCATTGTGTATCTGATATTTTTTCATGGCGTTTAGTGCATTTTAGGCTATTCATGTAGTAGTCGTCAATCGTATAATTCAAACTGGTAATAATTATTAAATTATATCTTTATTTTTCTTCTATTGTTTCAGACGCTGTCACACCGGTATAGGTCTACGTCTGACGATATGGTAGTGACATCGATTGAAATCATATAATTATCTTCTCCTGTAATAATGAATAGTAATGAATTAAATAGATGAACGTAAGAAACTGTCTTTGTCATTGTTGTGAAGTCACAGTACTACACAAAATGCATTTATAATTACCAATACACCAATTGGTAACTGATCAGTGGCAATATGGCCACCCGTCTCGGTCGGGGCTCTGGGGCCCGCTTAAGGGCCGAAGAAGCCAGAGGCTTTATGTTCTGAATTAATTTTGTGGCCTTTCCTTAAAAAGAAATGCACTTAAAAAGTCATTCATGACTATATTCTGAAACTTTTGTGCAAAAATGTAGGAAGGAAGCTGCACGTTTGGGCCGAGTATACATTTTCAAACAAACTCACTATGATCAACCTGTTCTCAAACATATTTCGACATCATTTTTTGAGGAGGAGGCCTGAATCCACCTATGGAAGCTCTGATGTTTTAACCGAAAAAAGTAGGGGTCTTGACACCTGTAACCCCCTCTAAATCTGCCACTAATATTGGTTTATAAGGTCAATAAAAAAAAAAGTTTTGGTTTGCGTCCCAGTGATGCTCCGAAATCGGTGCTATGGCGCTGAGTTTTTTTTTTTTTCAGTACCGGTTTATGTATGATTTTTTTTGCATAAAAAGTGTGCTTGTACCAAATTTGTTTTTCTGGAACAGTAAAAATATAGATTTATTCAAAGTCCCGAAAAAAGAATATGCCGTCATTTCGAGAAAATTGTTCACGACAGCAAAAAAATATTGTTTTTATCAGTGATCTCTGTTTTGTATCTCGTTATTTCGGAGCAATTATGTCGTTATTTCGAGATAGTTAAGTTAATCTCGTTCATTTGAGATAGTATCTCATTATTTCGAGATGATTATGTCGTTACATTGATATAGTATAGTTATATAGGACTCAAAAAAATACTGTTTTTTATCTCGTTATTTTGAGATCGTTAACATGTTATCTCGAAATAACGAAACACTATCTCGAAATAACGAGATAGGCCTAACTCTCGAAATAACGAGATAACTATCTCGAAATAACGAGATAAAAAAAAAATTTTTGTTTCCTATATAATTATCTCAAAACAACAAGATAAAACAATTTTCTTGCACGTCCTAAATCAGCCACAGTATGGATCAAATAACAAGTGGAAAATAGTAATTGATAACAGAATCAATAAAAATAGTCATGTATTTAAAAAAAGTCCTCAAAAAACTAAATAAATACAAAAAAAATTTACTTTGAAAAATTTGGCAGATTCTCGCTACAAAATATATCAACGATATAAACTCGTATTGTTTCTAAGCAAGAGTGTCTATATTGCCACGCATACAACCCCCTATGTCTGTATGAAACATGTTTCTCGCGAAGCGGTTCACTGGGCGTGATCTGCTGTCAATGACAAGTGGAAGGGGCTCGTATGGGAAAATTAGGTGTCATTACTTCGCGGCAAGGGATTATGCTAATGTCGGAATTTTTAAAAATCGTTTACTGGACGACTCTCCTTCTCTCTTTGTTAGCCAGTGTTAATATAACGACCAACAATTATCTTTAAAACGAATCTGTAAAGGTGTAAGTTGCTAATTGATTGGTTTGTAGCTTTCACAGTTAACGCCCGATTGGTTCCTGCATGATTGCAATTTTCGACAGTCACTAATACAGCCACTTTGGGGAGGCTCATCGGCTTACACAGAATTGAAATGTGACCATCATGGCAAAAAAAAAAAATCTGACGCGGGAGTTTTGGGACGACGCGCGCGGGGACGCAAACCAAAACATTTTTTTGGCCTAAACAATCCAATCCACTTTTTGCACTTCGCACTAATGCACTTTGCACTAATTTTTAGACTATCCAAATTACACCCTAACAAAATCAATGCAACTGGCCGCGCCAAAACAAACGTTCGTTAAGGAACGAGTCCACATTGCGGAAGAACCGTTCGCGAAAGAAGTCATCGGTGAAGAATGGACCCAGAAGACCCTTCGCGGAAGAACCGTTCGCGGATGACGAAGGAAGAACTCTTCGCGGAAGAACCGTTCGCGGATGACGTCATCACCCCGTGAAAAGCGAGCGGACGGCCGCTCTCAGAGCACTGCAACAGCACCACCACGACCAAGGACCAGGCGACCACCGCGCGGCTGACTCCTTCTTCAAGACCATTCGACCACTTACCTGAAGAACTGGGCGACGCCAAGGACGGGATTAAGCTTCGGGCGAAGAACTCTTTTTACTCGTGCCCTCGTGCACCATTATTTTCAATGTGAATGTACAGTGCTTCATGTCTGACCTATTCATCTGTACGTCACGTGGGTGACCGACAATTCAATTGTAGGCCTACATGTAAGTTGATGATCTTATGTATATAAATCTTCACTCATTTACGCATGAGTTGATCATTGCGTGAGCAAGCCCGTAAGCTATGTATAGGATAATGCCCTAGGCTGAGTATTTCTCACGAATAGAGACCGAGGCCGAAGGCCGAGGTTTCTATTGGTGAGGAATACGAAGCCGTAGGCATTATCCGACATAGTGCATGCACCCCCCCCCCCCCCCTCCACACACAAACACACGCACACATTTCTGGTACAAGCCACTCCTCCCCCACCCACATACACTTTACGTAATTCACTATATATCAAAAGAACAAGACTGCAAATGCAACGCACAGTCCTTGCCCAATCAAGTGTGTCCGTCAGGAAAGGTTTCGATCCATTACTCGCTACAGAAACTGCTTCACCACATGACTCAGCTCATAGATTGTACCTTCAACCCTAGCCCGCATTCTGTTGTTATGGCTACAGTATACATGGTTCCAATTGAGTGTGTTTCTGGTGGACTCGCAATGTGCCTTTGAGCTGTTTTCTCTCCCTAGTAACGCGTTTGTGAGTATTGCTCAAATGGAACCCTATAAAAACAAACGCGGCAAAAGGCGCGCTCACTTTGAAACAGCAAGCTAGGTGACACCAACTTTTCGTGATGAAAAATGCAACACATGGATACGATGCATGCGGATATAAACGCGTGTTCTAACACACTTATTTGTTGGATACAGTTGCAAAATCTTATTCCTGGGAATTACTAAAAGTTTTGGTCTAACCAGATGCAGTACAAGAACATCGTACCAGATTTGTAAACCGGTGAGTATATCACTCTTCTTTGAATTCAAAACAAAATTAGCATTTTCTCCTTCTGCATTATCTAACGGGTTGTACCCGTGTACAAAGAATTGAATCATAATTTATGCCCGAACTAATATCTTTATCCTGTGTTCTTTCAATCCTTATAAGAAAATAAAAAACGATTTGTACACATCTATTTACAGAATTCATCGTAAACCCACTACGACGATTATGAAGTTTGATCCAGGACTTCCCTGACTTCAACGTACAACTGGTAAGTAAAAGTTTTTTGTGGGTGCTATTCGTGCATTTAATTCATATGGCGGAGTGAAAGTTCTGTTCAAATTGTTCCCATAATACATGCTGAATAGCTATAGGGCCTACACTAGATTTGAAGAGGAAAAATCGAACATTCATGTTTGTGTATTTCATTCATGTTTGCAGGAAAATTACGTTATGCGTAATCTTGGAGGCTTCTCTAGGATTCCGGTACATTTGCGGATGTGGAATATCGCAGGATTGTTATCAAAACCCGGAATTCCAAGGATATTGTGGATATATACGTTTTCACTGGATTTCTGCAGAAGGCGGATGATTTCATGAACCAAATGTCCAAAAATGAACAACTGTTGTGACCCATGGATTAAACTCAGTATGGGATAGTGACCCAGGTTGAGTGATTCGCCCAGTTAGTAACCTCCCACGAGCGCGAAGCGCGAGGGGGGTTACTAACTGCGAATCACGAAACCGTGGAAACTGTCCTATATAGTGCATGATTTCACCCCCTCGCCATTACGACCCATAACGCTACAGTTCGACCAGACATGCACATAAATGGTCACACTTGAATGGACACAATAACTAAAAATACTTGACTGAAAATTACAGTGAATACATAACCCCTTGTATATGATGCCGATTAATGTATTGCAATTTTCAAAATGCGGTCAAGTGGAACCAAGATCAACAGTAGGCTAACATGCAACTCACGGCTTCGGCTCAACTCAGATATTTACATGGCGACATTCAACTCCAGAAAGCATTCTGTTGTTACAGCTACCGGTACTATGCACATAGTCCAACCGAGCATGTTTCTAGTGGATGTGTTTACCTGTTTCCCTAGTAACTTGTTTGTGTGTATTGCTCACATGAACCATTATAAAAGCGAACGCGGCAAGAGGCGCGCTCACTTTACCACGGAAAACACTGCAATAACGTTCAATGGTGCGAAAATGCGTAACTTGGATATCAGCACTGGGGATTTCAATTCGTATTCAAACCTGTTGTTAATGGCGGAATACAATCATTGCAAAACGTTAATTCTTAGAATGATGAGAACGATGGTGTGACCGGATATCAGCAAGACTTAGCGGGTGAGTTTTTTTACCCATTTGATTGCATTGGATTATGAACAACAATTGGCATTCTTTCCCCTTTCCGGCCCTTTTCCGTCTGCATTAACAAATGGGCTGTACCTGTCTACAGAGAATTATGTTATATGTCCAAACGAAATGATATTTCTATCCGGCCATATCGTGATACAGATCCCGTTTATTTCGGAAGTTACGATTTTATTGCGTCCGTCCATCCTCCACCAAGATATATAGAAGTTGACTGAATTAAAATAGTGTTACTATTCTAACTGAATAAGCCTCGTCATAATGTAGCGGGACATATTTAACGAGAAAGCCTATCCTGCATTTCCCTAGTCGTTATCAAAAGAAAACGAATTATTCCCGGCCCCTGAGGGCCGGGTATATGTGATTGTCGTTGACCTCACCCTATGTATCTCCTGTCTTCCGACTCTCTCGGACGACTCTCTTAGATTCAGCATACATTGGTGTTGGTTTCGCGAATTTGCAATAAAAGCCGATAAATTCCGCTAAACTGACTTAAAAACACTGCTAATATCACTATACTAAAAATAAGAATTTGAATGACAATGAGAAGTGCTGTTTCAAATGAGTTTTCGGCTGGTATTCGCAAGTGCAATTACCGATTCTCCTACCGGTTATTTTGGAACTTCTCATATTTGAACCGCCCCAGATATAATCACTGCGTTATATAACTACGCCAACGAGTAATCACTAAGAATATGTTGTATTGTAGCGACAGACAGTGAAACACTAGGTGTAAGCATTTCAGAGAATAGTTTAAAATTATCTTTTCGAATTATCACAGTTGCATTAGGCCTGTTAGGTCATTTATCGTTGGGCGATCAAGCGTGTAGCATAATAAAACTGAAGCATGAGAAATTTTGTTGCTTCACAAGCGCGATCGCCTTTAATAGCCAAGACCGCCATAATGAAGCCGTGACGAATCCGTGCTGTCGACCACGGGTACTTAAAAACCCGGCAATAGGTATAACCTTTATTCCAGTTTTATATGAGCCCTGCTATGGAATTTTGTACATATGCCTAGGGGCCTAATGTGCAGGATCGGTTAGACATCTATCCATTGTAATACGGCTGTACACATACACTTTAGGCCTATTCATCAAATCCTGCCGCCTCTACGTGAATATTTAAACCTATGGTGATGTTTTGGGGCATATTGGGAATGTGAGACTTTAAACTAGAAGATAGTTTCCAGATTCTTGGGCGACTTATGGAGCAGGAATTTAGTAGGATGTTTTTAACAGAGCTGCCGACGGCTAGGTCCAAAGACTGGCACTGGCGATCTGGCAAGGATACCGTACATCTAAGTGGACTTGGGGGAGATAAGTTGGCTGAGGGTGTACACAATTTCCTGTTTCATTTACTTTGATGTGACTGATTGTGTGACTTTTTATATGAACTGTACAAATATTGTTGTGAGTTATTCATATATATGTGTTGATTGTGTATTGAATGTGTTGAATTCAGATTTGTGAGTCCATGGGAAACACGTACACATAAAGGGCCGGGGTTTTTTCTGTCATGTTTTCTAAAACATGGCGTTATACTTGTATATTTTCAGTTCACTCGTGAGATTCACAAGCTTGGAGATGTCGACGGTGAACTATTAAGGCTGGTTCGGCTGGTTCTAAAGATTGATCCATTGCATCAAAATGCGACTGGTAAGTTAATTACATGACGATATGAACGTTCTGTTTAAGTATAATACGGGACATGCGATATAAATGTAATTACCTAAACGAATATTGTCTTTCAAGTTTATACCATTTATATTCACAGTGCAAGAACAATGTGCGTGCATAGCTGCATGTTTCTCAGCGGGTTTCTGCAGGATTTCGCCCCAGTTCTGGATATACATGTATGTGGAATATCGCAGGAATATCAAAAGATCTGGAATCGCAAAAACACCGTTTTCACTGGATAAGGGCGGATAATTTCAATAACTAAGTACCAATATATCGTCGACAAAATGTGGATATATCGTATGGATACAAGTTACTACTAAATGATGCTATACTGTGCAACTCTATTTGCATTTCCATTTGTTTTGAATATGTGATTTTGATGTGCATTTGTGTGTTCTTGTGATCGATGAAAATTAAATGTGTACAAAACTGTTATTTTTCATATACACGTTTTTCCACCAACACTCG
The DNA here is from genome assembly GCA_949152475.1 of Terebella lapidaria. NCBI lineage: Eukaryota > Metazoa > Annelida > Polychaeta > Terebellida > Terebellidae > Terebella > Terebella lapidaria. The sequence goes on from OX424555.1 coordinate 81,489,702, forward strand.
TAAGTGGTAGGTTCCATACCGAGAACCTGCAGGTTATTATCTGAAATATTAACCTCCCGAGAGGTTAATATTTTATTTATTAACCTCCAGGCGGAGTTCCTAACATGGATAATTACCCTTGAGAACAATGGGACACTCCCCAAATCATGCACTATCCCACCATAGCGACTAGCTGTTTATATACATCGAGTAATTTTCATGTCTGATACATGTATATGCTTGGCAATAAAAAATACAATCCCGGTGTGTTTATTGTGTCCACTAGTATTGATTTATTTTCATTCAATACCTGGGACAGGTATTTATGGAAATATATACCTCTGTGGGAGGTATTTATTACAAATAGATACCTGCTCGAGACGATGGAATCATGCACTATTGAGTGATGAAACGAAAATAGTGGAACACCTTTTGTGGCGGCTCTCGAATCACAACGAGCGGGAGTTACGAAATTCGATCTGAAAGAATAGTTTTTGGGTAGACAAAAACAAACAAAAAAGAGCTACAACACACACAAACACCACAACACTAACTGGATTGCTGGATCAGACAATGGAGGCGATTTGGCAATTAAAGTTGTTTATTCAGTCGTTGTTGGTTGTTGGAACATTTTAACAGTTCTGATAATGTACTGCCAAATCCAACAGTCGAATGCCGCTCGTGCAGTCAGGGCGCCGAAACCACGGGGACAGCTGGGGCAGAAAGGGGGCAAAAAAGTGCCTTCCATGAGTTAGATTATGCGATATTGTGATAAATGGATCAGTAAGATATTTACAATTGTACCACGGTAACACCTATAACAATAGGCCAGACCGTGGTCTATTCCACGTAGACACACTCGTGGTACAAGTAGTAGTACAATAGACAACTCACAGCCTAGAGTATGGCATTACACTCTTTAATCGCAAAGTCATACCCCAGCCCCATGTAACCCTGAGTCTTACCACCAGACACCATTGACTCGTGTATTCGTCATACCCTACGGCTGTTCGTAGTCTATTCTATGCCTATTACTGGGCTGATAGAACTAGCCCCTGACCATGGTTTAGACCAAAAGTTCGGTTTACAGGCTATTTTTCATCAACTTAGGGGAGGAAATTTAACATTGGGAAAGCCCGTAAGGCTCATCCGTTCGCACGTCCGTCTAGCCATCCGCCCGGGTCTGTAATTTTTTTTGACAAGATGATTTTCCCCATGAATTTGTCAGCACATACCTTGGGTCAATATCTGAAGACATTTAAAAAAAAAACATTGAATCGATTTTGCCGATTTGGCAGCCATTTATGACGAAAAATGGCGGTCATTTCATTTTTGGATGGTTCAGCGGAAAATTGTTACTGTCTGTTTCGAGCCATTTCCAGGCAAAAACAAATGTTTGTGTTCGCCATTGAAAAGTTTTTTTGCACCTAGAAAATTTCATCCACACTATCTTTCATAATGGGAACAGAGCTGTACGGAGTAAAGTCCCAGAACACTTCAAGATAAAGCTTAAATATTACCTCATATGCAGTGGCCATATTACCATTGTTTTAGCCATCTCGCATCGGGAACATATTTGTTGTGCCAAAGAATATATTATGTCATTCACGAAAAAAACTTTGAATATGGAACTTGATTGGAAAAAGCCTTTCAAGATATAACTTGATTTCGTACTTTAGTCCATACGGAAAATGTGTGTTTGGTAACATTTAGGAATAATTTGACTGTTTTGACAATAGAGTTGAAGATCAATGTAACAATGGAAAATCAATACTCTGAGCAATACTCTGAACAAATCTACAGCACCCTTGATGTGTATGGTTTTCACACTTCGATAAGAATGTTATCAAAATTTGGTCAATAATCTTTTCCCCTGATTTCGCACAAGCAGGGCCCTCCAAGTCAAAGATGTATAAAGATAAAATGCTTTGAATCGCTCGAAATGTAGTCCGAAAAGGTTCCATGCTGGATATCTATTCATTATCTTCCTCTCTCATTTCACGTATGCATGCCATTTTGAACTGTTTGGCTTGGTTATAAAGATTGAATGCCTTAAATTGTTCGAAATGCCCAAAATGCAGGTTCAAATGTCCAAACGTGCACAAATTGTAGACAAAACGCTTGTAAATACAGCTTGGGTATGAGCATATATAGTAGGCCTAAGTCATATATGGAACATCATTTTTATGATCTAGAATTCGACTGAATATGACCCTGAGTGGTAATTGTTAAGGTAGTGAAACATATAAATTGGCCAGTGCAGACAACACGTTTGTGGATTGATACTCCCAACATCACAGGCTTACATGATGCGATAATATGTTACGAAATCTGGTCGATCGCAGAGCAATAGTAAGGACTAAATCTCCCAAATAACCTGTCATGCACTACACATGCCAAGAAAACAGTTATAAGCGTTCCAATCATTGCTTTTATGGATGTCCCTTCTTGTTGGCACAAATCCGCAGGCTATTCAGAAATCACACATTCGCTGGGAAGAGCGGATTTATCGTGATATTTCTGTCGTCGGCGCTGGCTGGCTCTGTCACAACATAAACCTCAGAGTTGAAGGGGAAACACTGTGATACCAAGATTAAGTTTGTCTAAGATCGGTGGCAGGTATAGGCAGAGTCATACCCAATGTATGTATGTCATCTAAAGATGATTTACTATATCATTCTGTCTTCAATTCATGGCCTGGGAGGCAGAACGCCTGCAGATATTCATACACATACATACTTTATTTTTGAAAAAAAACGCTTTAATAAATTTCATTTTCATATAACGAAGATTTTCTTGTCTCATTAAACTTAATTATATTAATCTGCAATGACCATAAACAAATCGAGAAAAATATCTGAAACTTCCATCACGTTCGAAACGATCGTGACCTTCCATATAGTAGTATCAAGTATTGATAATCAAAAATAGCCAATGTCGCTGTGCCCACTTCTACGGGAGACTGCTTCATGACTGATAAATGATCTAATAATAATGATATTATCTTATTCTTATATATCTCATAAAATTGCACAATCTTGCAGCGCTCAACAACATATTTACATAATGTGCACAATACATAATACAACAGTCAACATTGAGTGGAAAACGTTTACGAGCAGGTGGATCTTAAGTTTAGGTTTGAAGCAAGTTAAAGTTTGACAGTTCTTTATAACGTCAGGGACTTGGTTCCACAGCAGTGGAGCACAGTGTTCGAATGTACGATCTCCAAACGTTTTGGTCTTAGTGCGGGAAACAGAAAGGGTAGTTGTGGATGATGTTCGGAGTTGCCTTGATGAGGATCTTGTGTGGAAAAGTGACCGGAGAGGTCAGGTTTGTTATTTTGGAGCAACTTGAAGGTTATGGGGAGGATTTTAAAGTTGATGCGATGACGGACTGGGAGCCAGTGAAAGTCGATGAGCACTGGTGTGATGTGGTCGGATTTCCTCACACGTGTAACCTCTCTGGCGACGTTGTTCTGGATACGCTGTATCCTGTTCAGCTTCTTCTTTGGGAGACCACAGAGGAGACTATGGCAATAATCCAGCTTGAAAGAGACACATGCGTGCACCAGTCGCACGCTAGTCTGCTGGTCAAGATACTTCCGGACACGTGCTATTGAACGCAGTACAAACGTAGCCGCTCTACATACCTCCCAGCGTGAGTTGGTTGTCCAGGGTGACACCAAGATCTTTGACAGAGTGAGTTTGCACAACAGCTTCGACACCCACGTGGAAAGGCGGCAGAGTGGTGCTAGGTCCGAAACATAAAAAGAACACGATCAGTTCGGTCATGCTGTCGTTCAGTTTCGTTCTGTTTGTGAGCATCCAGAGCCGAACTTCATCAACACACAGATGTAGATGTTTGCGTGTCGATTTTTCCTGCAGGGTGACGTACAGCCGAGTATAGCTGAGATACTTAGTGCCATAAGATGTTATAAGTTCACTGAGAGGAGCCATATACAGACTGAACAGAATGGGACAAGAACAGATTCATGTGGAACACCCACTCAAACTGTCAAATTGATCAACCTCATAGCGGCACTATCTATGCAGCAGCAGGTCGTGGTCATTCGTGTCAAAAGCAGCACTCAGGTCGAGCATAAGTAGAGCCACCTGATTGCCACTGTCAGCCGGCATGAGCATATCATTCTGGATCTTCAGCAGGGTTGTTTTGGTTGAGTGTATGTATCAACCTATTACCGCTTATAACACCCCGTGAAATAGGTGTATACATAAGTACACAATCACAAGCCAAAAGGCCACTAAGGTTGATGGTATCCTCGGGGACAGATTTAATGTCCACCAACAATAGCACCGGCTTAGTGGTATAATGTATCTATCAACCTATTACCGCTTATAACAAGATTTTGATGATGCCAATGAAAAACATAACATCAAACGCTTTCGGAATAGAAACAAAGCCTGACCAAACTTTTATATCTGAGGCCACACTGGCGTCATCGGGGGCAGACAGTGTGTAAATACAATCGTTTCTATTGTACCCCAGATGGAATTAGTGCACAACTGCCCAACAACTCACCAAAACAATTTTAAAATCCGAAACAAAACCCGTGAAATAGGTGCACGACAAGTACATAAGTACGCAATCACAAGCCAAAAGGCTACTGAGTTGATGGTATCCTCGGGTCCAGATTTAACGTCCACCAGCAGTGACACCGGCTCAGTGGTATAATATCAGATTGATATGCAGTTTGCATCGGATCGCAGAGTGAGTTTGACTCCAAGTAGTGTTGGAGCTGTTGTGCTGTCGTAATGTACGTGGGAGTCACATGGTGATTTTGTACTAATTTTTCTGAATATGGATATGAAGATTATCAAACAAAAACCGTTGATTCTTATTTACCTTAGTGAGAATTTGATCTTTGGCCAGAAGACTTCGAATGACGTCTGTTTTGACCGCTATATTGACATCACCAAGGATCAGTTAGAGGCGTACAACAGCATGTGTGAACGTACCGACCTCAAGTGGACGAGACTTATGTATACATACCAAACTCATGAACTTATTTAGATAACGAAGTCCGACCATCGGAGGCCATTAAGGGCAGCCAGTGTGCAAAACTTAGCTGATTCTACTGTAAACTTGATATAATTTGCATGAACTCACCCTACGACATAATAATACAAATTAGAGATACAACATGGTGTGGGATGTACCGCTGTGCATGATAATATCTGGTATTTACCTTTGTTGAATTACAGGCAAAAAATATAAAAGTTCAAAAAGTCTATTGTTATCGATTTTCCAGTCACGGAAAAAAAATTTCCCAGTTTAGTTTTTTGTCGAACAGATATGAAGATTATCCAACATAACAAGTTGACCCAGTTATCAGTCAGGATTATCCCACATTTATCTCATCTCTTACATAAACTATTTGGTCGGGCTTTATTTCTATTGCAAAACGTTGTATTTTACGTTTCTTATTGGCATCATCAAAATCTGATTGTATTGGTGGTAATAGATTGATACTTACATTGATATGTCAACACACAAAAATCACCAGAAATGCCCTGATTATAAGGTTATCCAACAGCATATTACAATCCATTTACAACAACAAGTTCCTGCCGTAAAGATAACGCTATAAGGATACGTTGTACAACAACAACTTCCTGCTTTAAAGATAACGCTATAAAGATACGTTGTTCAACAACAACTTCCTGCTTTAAAGATAACGTTTTCCAAGGAAACGTAGATCTATCCCAGCTCAGAAACTGACGAGTTTATCCAATTTGTGGGAAATATAAGCCTAATCAATTAGATTACAAAGTGTCATGCGACAGCAGACGGAATCACACATTTTGACTGTCAACACCTCATCACGAAAATACCCAAACATCATCCCAAAATCTGAAGTATCCTATGCAGTACTTGGACTATACGTTTATGATCACAAATTGTTAGACATATCGTGTTTCAAGTTCTGTTGTGTTGGTAATATAATTTTTAATATATGACAGGTAATAGATTTATGCATATTATTTTATATAATCACAATTGTGCCAAGCTTTGATCCAAAGCTTGACTAGGATTAATCTAAACATTCATCAATCTGGTGATTTTGTTTTCATTCCATCCCATCGTGACCATTTGTATAGGTTAGTCCAGTCGTTTGGTGTTTAACGTTTTCAAAACATACGTGAAATCGTTTTTAAAACATGCATAATATTATCTTTGACTGCACTGGGTGATCTGATTGCCTTGCCTCATAATGTATTATTCCAAGGTCCCAAGTACAATACCTGCAACATATATTATACATAAACATATGACACACGGACCAGAAATCAAAAACATATCACATGATATATTATGCCGGTTGTAAGATATCAATTATGAATACAATATATGACGATCACAAAGTCATGACAGTATAATCTGATTTATTATACGATAGTGTACCACGGAATTGCAGTCTCAAACGAATGGGATGTTAAAAGCAAAAATATATATGTTTCAGTCAGATAGCAACCCACAGTATTCTTTCTGTGGTGTTGAGTTGGATTTTGTTTCCTTTATTTCCGGTATCACACATATCAATCACTCGGCTAGTGGGAATTTTGTGCACAAGACAACAAAACACTCAAATTTTTTCCAAATACTTTGAAATTCCGAACAATACGTCACCCACAAAATCACACAAAACATTCATCCACTCCACATGGAAAAATTGCCGGGTCAGCACCAGCGTCACTGTATGTTTAGCACAATTCCCAATCTTAAGTAAACAGGTATCTACATATCTGTATTAACGTCAATATACAGTAAATATCAGTCAGAGTATGCACTCAAAATTGCGCATGGTTAGTACTATTCCTATCTGTAGGGTGTTGGTCCCATTGAAGTTTTGCCCCAATATTTGTAGTCTATATGCAATATGATTTCATCAGAATCATGTCCAAAGAATGATTCAGACAATATCTTGATTCAAACAAGTAATGTTTTACGTTGCATTGACACTGACAAACTCCCGATTGACATAATTTCATAAATCCGACCCTAGATACATGTCAGCAATTGTAATAGCTGTCATTTATAAGACCATGTAGCGAGGCGTTCACGCGCTTTGCATCACATTTGAATCAATAAAACGAAATTGGGTTTCTTCATGTCACTAATCCACAGTTTGTGAAAATTTCTGCTTCCTCGGAAAAAACATACGTCTGATAAACTATATTTTGACGGCTAGACCATAGGTGTTTGGCCGTGAATTGGAGGCTAGAAATTGGTCTTGTGAGTGCTGAAAAAAATGAATGTATGCAATAGGCGGCAGATTCAACCAACTCAAATCTGACTTGCTGCTGAATTTTAGGAGACATATCCCACATGTGTGTATGACATATTGCTGGGAAAATGCTATTCCTACTCTCCGTGTGACTAATGATCACAGTAATATCATTGTCATCTTATTTTTGTTATTGGTGTCACAACTCTATGTAAAAGATTACTGTCTGCACAAAACCGATTGATGCACTGTTTGTGACCAGTTTCGTTCCGTAAATAATTCAATACATCAGTTATAACAGTTGTAACCGTTCCAATCTTTGCTCTCCTATCTGGCACGGTCTTGTTGTCACTCGCATATATCCAAAGACTATTTAGGAAATAACACATTACTTAAGGGTAGGGAATGTATGATGACATTTACGTCGCAGTCGTTGTTTGGCTTTATCACGATACCAATCTCAGTGTAGGGGAAACCGCGGCGAGACCTACAGTGTATATTAAGATGGTCTAAACAACACAGGTATATAGTCTTTCATACCAAATAATGTATGTCGTCCAAAGATGATTTTGATTACTTTGCATGACCCGGGAGGCAATACGCAGGCCTGCAGTTCTTCTTACACGTGTAATTAATGTAACTAATCTGGATTCCATTTGGAGAAAATATTTGTAGACTAAAACTACGGAAGCCCAGATAGGACATTTGCCCCATTAGTTAAGTTCGCCTCGGCGAACTACTAACTCGCCTCGGCGAACTGCTAACTCGCCTCGGCGAAATACTAACTCGCCTCGGCGAAATACTAACTGGTCTCTTATCAACCAACTGTTATCTCGCCTCGGCGAACTGTTATCTCGCCTCGGCCAATTGTTTTCTCGCCTCGGCGAACTGTTGTCTCGCCTCGGCGAACTGTTATCTCGCCTCGGCCAATTGTTATCTCGCCTCGGCGAACTGTTAACTCGCCTTGGCGAACTGCTAACTCGCCTCGGCCAACTAACAGTTGGCCGAGGCGAGATAACAGTTCGCCGAGGCGAGATAACAGTTCGCCGAGGCGAGATAAACTATCGGGGCAAATGTCATATCTGGGCTTCCGTATAAAACAGGTATATTTCTCATGCCTTCCGCAATATCTTCTCAACGTTTGCACATGACTGTCGATGTGTAGTTTATTTCACGTTTTACATTTGAAGTGTAGAATGCACTTAGAGACACAAAGACCATGTTATTGCCGCAATGTATAACTACCATATTATTAACTTGGCGATGATTTCCATACTATAGTCGCACAATTGTCCTGATCTTCTGCAATGAATAAAAGTGATTCGTGTCTAGAAATTGTGCCACTTTATCTGACCAAAAAGCTTTGGATCAATGCAACTTTCACAAGCAATGAATCTCCGTCATATCAATAAATCCATTTTGCTCACGGGATGATTCCACAAGTAAGAAAAAGACTGTATATGGGTACTGCGAGCAAGAGTGTTGTGAGCTTGATAGCATTTCCTCACTGCCAGATCTCAAAATACTATGTACATGTTACCATTTAGAACACATGGTTCCACCTCTATGTTTGCCGGAATATATTTCAAAATTTTATAAAATGTTGATCTTGACTTTCTGATGTAGGCTACAATTGTAAATCTTTCATAGATACACCGACATACCCCGCCGGATCACACATGGCAACACTGCAAAAAAAAACCTGTAGGTTTTGGATCATTCTGTATACAAATTTCGATGTCAGAAGCAGTTTGGTGTTCTACGAAGTTGTCCAGGGATCCATGCATCACTTTTTTTTACCCAGTATATACCGAGTACATACTGTCCACCGCAAGATAAAATGTATCTGGTCTGGACGGTTGCTATTGATATCTAACGGAATGTGATGGATGAACATTTTAACGAGTCCCCATCCGTCATCCTCGTCAGTGCTCACACAATGAAGGCAATCTTCCCACTTCTAGAGGAGACTGTTTCATGACTGATAAAAAAAAATTGGACCCATTCATCTTATCTCGGGTATGAATAAAGCAAGAAGCACATAATTGTTCTCATAATTGGTACTGAAGAGTCAACCACATGCGTTTTTTTGTCGTCCACGTTTTACGCACGTTTCAGAATTTCATATCTATGCCATCCAGTGGCATACATTAAAAACGTCATCCATAATATGTTAATTATTATACATTTTCCAAATGAACGGCACCAAAAACGTTGACACCGTCGCCGTTTGCATATATATGAAAGGCAAAACGTTACAAGCAAAGCAATAGAAAAGAGTAACAATAAACATGTAGATTAGTATCGATAAAATCTCATTTCTGGTCACAAAACGCTCTTCAACTATCGCAATACGTACACAAACTAATTCACACCAATAGTTACAGACTTATACAGCATTACACCACATTTTCTATAGCCCGTATACATCTATAAATTTACGAGCTCATCGCATTGACCACATCGCAATTTGCAGAATATTTACAGCCAATCACGTATAGCATACACGTGACACACATTTTCCTTCTGACGATGCACATGAAGATAAGATTTTGAGCAAGGCGAACGCCATATTGGAAATTGTATGAATCCACACATGTACAGGATTTTGTTAAAGCAATGAGGGGATTTTACCAGTAATTTCATAGTACAAAATTGGGCGATTTTCGTCGAAAAAATGGCCACCATTTTTTCAAAACGCGAAAAATCAAATCTAAAACATACCTCCTTCTTGAATAATATTTGGGTATTTTTGTTCAATATTTCAGCAATATTCGACTTTAAAACTTAATGATAAAAAGGGTTGCGGAAGAAAGTTATAAGGTTGGGCCATGAACATGGTTGACAAAATTTTTTTGACAAAAATGGCTGTTTTGACCTCTCAAAATCATTGAAGGTCAAATTCAAGGTCACCACTGAAACTGCCATATATGATTTCCTATTTGATGTGCCAATAGTTAAGCTCTATCTTGAGGTGTTCTAGGAGTTTTTTCCATATAGTTCATATAATGAAGAAAAAAGTAGATAAAGTTTTGTAAGTCAAAAAAAAATTGAATTGCGAAAAAAACAATTAGTGGAGGGGGCTCTAAATGGCTCAAAAAAAGAATAGTGACTTGATTTGGGAAGAAATCGAAGTGGCCATCACAAACAGACGAGCGATTCAAGGAAAAGGAAATTTACACATGTATAAAGGTACACTAGCAGAATCTTTTGAAACAAAAATCTCGAAACTGTTTGAACGTTGTTTGAGAAAATGGCTGCCAAAGTCAGAAATTGGCCCTTTATCTTCGTAAATGGCCGCCATTTTGAAAGAAGCGCGAAAATAAAAGCGCCAAAATGTTACCAGACCTAAGGTCAGGGAACCTAAAAACACAAATAAACCAACCCAATTGTGATGGTCAATGCTTATGGAATAATGTCATTGAATGTACGTATGAAGTATGACTCGTAAAATGGCATTCCTACCCTGTGTGTGGCACAATTCTATGGTGGCCATTATAATATCATGACCGCTGTATTTCTTGAATGGTGCCACAATTCTATTAAACAGCTCACCGTCTGCACAAAAGACATGATAACCTGTTGGCAACAAGTGAAATTCTGTAAATAGTTCTATACAACAGTTACAAACTTTTCTGCCTGGTTCTTTCTTGTTTGCACTCAAACAAATCGGCAAATTCAAACAATCCTTGGGAGTAGCGGTTTTATGGTGGCATTTTTTGTCATCGTCGCTGTCTAGCTGTATCACGACATCATACTCAGAGTGGAAAAACACTATGAGAACAAGGTTAAGATTGTCTAAAATCGTGCGACACACGGTGGAAAGTATAGACAGAATAGTATCTAATGTATGAAAGTTGTCCAAAGATAATTTACAATATCATTTTGGCTTTATTGCCTGGGAGGCAATACACCTGCCGACCCTCATACACATCCAAATAGTATCATCAATCTGGTTTTCAGTTAGAAAAGCATTCTTCACGCCCCCATAAATATCTTCCCGATGCATGCACATGACTGTCTATCTAGCAAAACCTGTCTATTTCACGTTTTACAATTGAAATGCACAATGCTCTTGGAGATATCAAAACGTGTCTTCAGTTCTTGGCTTTTATAGCCACAATGTATAACTAACTACCATAACTTGTCGATGATTTCCGTATTCTAGTCACACAATTGTCGTGATCTTTCACGATGAATAAAACGATTCATGTCTAGAAAAATATGCAACTTATCTGACCAAAAAGCTCCAGATCAATTCAACTTTCACAAGCAATGAATCTCCGTCATATCAATAAATCCATTTTGCTTGCGTGACGATTCCACAGGTAAGAGAAAGACTGTATATGACGATTTCAAGGAAGATTTATGTGACATTGATAGCATCTCTTCACAGCCAAATCTCATTAAAAAGCCACATCAATCTTTCATGAACCGAAATGCATATGAGTTATTCTCTTGATAATGGTAAAATTGTGGTGAACTATAAATGTAATATCTACTCATAGCATATGTCTACACTTATCAAAACGTAGTATTTTCCCTGATGAATCAACCAATTTACACATGTCAACATGTACATTTCGAATAAATGTTTCCATCTTTATGTTCACAGAAATATATTTCATAATTTTTAGAAAACACTCAGTCTCATGAAAATCAGAGACAAAGAAAACTATGTAAATCCCTAACATTTGAAGGCATTCGTGTCTCCCAATTATCAAGTAAATAAAATCAAACATAGCAGCTGTCGCTCTGGGAGGCTTGAGGAAATTGGCCCATTCTACCGAGTGTCGTTAGGCGGCATCACTTCAAGACAATTTGATTTCCTACTACAACCACACACTTCCCAAATATTCATCATCCACGTCTGCCGAAACAATCTAAACTTGAACCATTCTTTTAACACGAGTAAAGTTTGTAGACACTATGAAGATGTGAACTTTGAACCCAAAAGTAGAAAAAAAAAGACTAGAAACAAAATATGAAATTTTTACCATAAATTTCAATTTTATTCCAAGTTTGAAAATATTCCTCTAGGATGAAAAGAAAATGGCCAAGAGATGAATGAGTGTAAGTACGATAATAAATGGGAACATACACTACCATCGGTAGCCATCGGATCTATTATTGTACCAGTTTAGATATTTTTTATTGCTGCAAAGTGTAAATCAGTTAAGGTGATCATTGAAATCATGTGATTTTGGCGGCAGTACATTGATACATACATTTGTAATAACTGCTGTACACACGTTTTTCAGAAAAATGTGATATTTACTCAATATCAGCTCCAACATAAAGTCCATCAATCTAGAGGTCATACAATATTGAAAATAATTATTGACTTTCTGATCTAGGCTGCACAATTGCAGAAATGTTATTTTTCATACAAATATCGATATAGCACGTTGGATCACCATGGCAACAAAAAATGTATGTTTTGGTTATTTTGTAAAAGAGTCGAGTGCGTGTCAAATGTACTCTGAGGTATTTTCTCATTTTGAAGTCAGAAGCAGTTTGGTTTCCTACCAAGTGTGGAAGAATTCATGCATCATTCATTTTACCCAGTATATACCCAGTACATACTGTCCACCGCTAGATAAAATGTATCTGGTCTGGACAGTTGTTATTGAAATCTAACAGAATGTGTTGGATTAACATTTTAACCAGTGCTCATTCATTATAATTGTCTTTGCTCGCACAATGAAGACAGTCTTCACATTACCAGAGAACACTGCTTCATATGATTAATGTACAATCTGGTTTTAAACCATTTATATTACCTTGGGTATGAATAAAACAAGAAGCACATACTTGTTACTGGACAGTTAAGTACAATCGTTTCCACCGTCCGTCCTAGGTGGGCATCATCAACGACAGGTTAGAGGCGGACACCAGTCCACCTGAATGTAAACACCTTAACCTATATCAACATACCAAAGTGATGAATCTATTTGGAAACGTTTTGTGGTAAAATCGAGGCTCGACCAAAACATAGAGGCGAGACAGTGTGAATAAATAAAGTTGTTTCTACTTGGTAGTTTAACAAACAACTGCCCAACAACCTACTCAAACAAATTAGAAATACAAATTGATGTGAAGTGTGGCTACGGGTATGTATCTTCGCTGAAGTACAGGCAAAACGCATGTAACAGGTTAAGATAAGACTATCATTTTTTGCCATCCAACATGAAACTTACTATGCGAATCATTGGACTCACCAGTGTGTACTAAAAACCAGTGAGAAATATCCCAAAATGCCCTCACCTACATGTATATACCAGCTCAATCATTTTCACCAGAAATGCCATGAATATAAGGTCACACAACATCATATTACGATGCCTTTACTCAAGCAACAAGTACGACTGATATTTTGAAGACTGACGCAACAAAAACGAAAAGCAGCAGGGTTCTTGTTTTCAAAACCACGTTCTCCGGTTTTGCAAACGTAGATTGACTAGTATCTTAATTCAGAAACAGACGGGCTGATCCAATTTGTGAGAAATATGAGGATAATAAATTAGATCACACGACGTCGTTCGACAACAGATGGAGCCACACACTTGTCAACATTACACCCGACAAATTATCAACACATCGTCAAATAATCTGGAGTATCCTGTGTTAGTAGTACTAGGAATATACGTACATGCATTTCCTACAATAGTTTTACCCAAAGTCCAGACATTAAGGCATAATTTATAATCACAAAATATTAGACATATCGTGTTTCGTACTCGATTGTGTTGGGCATAGATGTTCAAATGAATGACAGATGAACAATATATGCATTTTCTATAATATAATCACAATTTTCTCGAACTATCAACGCTCCAGCCAACTTCAGCTCATGGTCCGAAGCTTGACTAAACATTCATATTCTAAACATCCATACCAGTTTGAGTTAAGATGTTCATCACATCGACTTTCTGAACCCCTATTTCATTTTGAACACTTCTCATTTACATTCAAGACCACATAGCTTACGAGCATCAGACAGTGACAGTCACACAATGGATTCTCCAGCCTATTGGCTCACCGTCATAAACACTTGTCTAGGTTAATGCGGTCGTTTGGTGTTGAACGAAATGAAACCGTTATTCAAAACGTATACAGTATATTATCTTCGACTGCACTGCGAGATCTGATCGTCCCATTGTCTTGCCTCGTATTGTATTATTCCAAAGTACAATAATTGTACTTGGGAATAATACAATTATTACCTACAATATCTATAACACTAATATCTGACAGACATGCCAGAAATCGTCGCGAAAACAGTGTACTGACGATCACGAGACGAAAACATGTTCCTTTTTATGATATCAATTATGAATATAGATCACGATCACAAAGTCATTATAGTATAATATGATTTACATAATAAAAATTATGAATTAATATGATGGTGAACTATGGATTCGAGTGACGAAAATATATGTTAAAAACAAAGTTTCCCTTATTTCCTATTTCCGATATCAGTCTCTCAGATAGTGGGCGTCTTGTGTACATAACGAACAGGACTAACAGGATTGAAATGTAATTTACAACACAATAGTATTGCAGTAATGTCGTCATGAAGAACAAAAAGCTATATTTAATTCCGTACAATTCCGTACAGTGACATCACACAAAACATCGAACCATCCTACGTGTGAAAGCTGCCCACTAAGCACCAGTGTCACTGTATTTTCAGCACTATTTCGATTCTTGAGTATATCTACGTCTGTGTATTAAGTTCTATACACAGTAAAAAAAAATCCGTTAAAACATGTAATATAGATTTATAGTAAGCTCCCAAGACTTATATGTTGAATAATGTTCCTATCTGTTATGGCTGTGGATATGCTTATGGTGAACTTCCACTGTATAAGTTCACCAGAAGCATATCCAAAGAATGTTTTTTTTTTATTCCAACAATTGGCGTTTTATAATGCGTTGGCACCGACAAACTTCTGATTGGCCTTATTTCAGGCATCCGACCTTAGATACATGTCAACAATTTATTGGCTGCCATAAAACGATGCCAGGAGAGGACTGTGATGGTTTTTGCGTTTCGTGTCACATTTGAATCAATAGAACCATATCAAAATCTCAAACCTGACGTGATGGTGAATGCTTAGGAGAAATGTTCCGTGTATGTATGACATATTGCTGAAAAAATGCCGAAATGTTTTTTTTACCCTCTGTGATTGTAAGTATCAATCTATTACCACCAATACAGCCAAATTTTGATGATCCCAATAACAAACGTAAAACGCAACATTTTGCAATAAAAACAAAGCCAATCCAAATACTTTATCAAAAGACACACTGGCGTCATCAGGGGCAGACAGTGTGGTTAATGTAGTTGTTTCTACTGTACACCTGATGGAATTAGTACACAACTGCCCAACAACATATGAAAATAATTTAGAAATCCGAAACTAACCCCATGGAATAGATATATGACAAGTACATAAATACCTAATCACAAGCCAAAAGGCTACTGAGTTGATGGTATCCTCGGGGACCGATTTATTGGACAGATATATATTATCATGGTCAAACTAATTTTGTTAATGGTATCACAACTCTATGTAGTAGCTTATTGTGTGAACGACACCGATTGAGACACTGCTGGCCAGAAGTTCCGTTCAATACAGCAATAAAGCCGTTCCAATCTACGCTTTATTGTCTGGTCCTGTCTTGTTGGCACTCACACAAGTCCGCAGGCTATTCAGGAAACCAAACATTCCTTAGGAGTAGCGGATTTATGATTACATTTCTGTCGGCATTGCTGGTTGACTTTATCACAACATCACACTGTGTGGAGGACAAAAACGCCGTCAGACCAAGATATAAATGTCCAAAATCGTACATGGTGACATGTATGCAAAATCACACCTAATGTATGAGTGTTGGCCCAAGATCATTTACAGTATCATTTGGGCTTAATTCACAATATGCCTGCAGGTCCTCGTACTACACATCTAGATAGTCTCATTAATCTGGTTTTCAGTTATTTTTTTTTGGTAGGCTAACACATGTATAATTCTCACGCATTTGCAGTATGTTCTCAATGCATGCACATGGTTGCCGATATGTAGGCAGGTACAAAGCTTTTAAAGACAACAAGTCACGTCTTCAGTTCTTGCCATTTTAGGGCCACATGAATGTATAACTATCATAACTTGACGATGATTTCTATATTTTAGTCACACAATTGTCGTGATCTTTCGCAATAAATAAAATGATTCATGTCTTAAGAAAGTGTGACTCCTTATACATGTATTACCAAAGAGGTACGGATCAATGCAACTTTCACAAGCAATGAATCTCGGTCATATCGAAAAAAATTCATCTTACTCGCGTAAAAAAACTGTATATATGACAACTTCGAGAAAGATTTATGTGAACTTGATAGCATCTGCTTACAGCCAAATCCCACTGAAAAGATACATCAATCTTATGAACCCAGTGGCACGAGTTATTCTCTTTGGTCATAGCAAAATTGTGATGAAAATGTGATATCCGGTCATGATAAATATTTACCGTTTTTAAAAGTATTTTCCTTATGAATTAATCAATCTACACACGTCAAATTCTATATAATAGTATAGACATGTACATTTTGCTTACAGGGTTCCCTCTCCATGATCAATGAAATATATTTCCTAGTTATATAAAACTTTGAATCTCAAAAAATTTATTCTATTCATTAATCTCCGGTGACCGTGAAAAGAATCAGAGAAAATTACAGAAATAATCTGAAATTTGTTGACATTTGAAAACAAACGTGTCCTTCCATTTATCAAGTAATGAAAATCAAACACAGCAGCTGTCGTTCTGGTGGGATTCAGGAAATTGGCCCATTCTGCCGAGTGTCGTTATACAGCATCACTTGAGGACAATTTGGTTTCCTTGGAGTCAAACCACACATTTCCCAAAATATTCAACCCAGCGTCCACGTTCTCAGAAACAAACTAAAAGAAGAACTATTCTTTTAACACGACTAAAATTTGGAGACACTTTTGCGGACAGCACAAAATGGCATAAACAACCAGTAGCCTGGGGGTTCTGTGAAATAATTGAATACTAGAATCTGCAATGATTCATGAATCATGAGTCAGATGCATAAAAAGTCACTAAAAACACACGAATATGGGAATTTTTGTTACCATAATATTCCAGTTTTTCTATAACGTTTCCAGATAATTTGTTCCAAGATATGAATGTCTATGTATACCTCCATCAACAAAGAGAACCATACAATAACCATCAAGTCTATGGTTATGACAATACGTACATGTACAGGCCTCTAAGGTGTAAATAATTCGTTAATTTCATGTTTTTGTCCTATTGGTTGAATCATATATATATTCGAATTGATCTATTGCATATTCCGCCAAAACATGATGTCACTTTTAAAGTGGGTTCGTGGAAAGATATTATCGATGATTGGTTAAGTATTACTTATTGGCAAATAGTGATACATGTACTACATTACAAGAAATATCGGCCAATTTGAACATGAACGAAGGTTGGTCACGTTATGACTCATAATGTGTACATATTTACAGTTTCGGTACATTTTGCGAATGGTTGACCACTGTTCACACATGCACAATCAAGCCCATGGCTAATTTTATATGGGATATACAATAACAGGTCATTGTATTGCAATTCTGGCAGTTGTATCCTATTTCGCTATGTATTTTGGAGCATATGACAATTTGGATTTATATAAATTGATAAAATGAGTTGAATGAGTTGCGACTGGGAAATTCGCATCACCTTGACACAGATGGTTAATGAATATTACCGGTATATGTATATTATCAAAACAGCGAAAGGGACAATTTTCTTGTCATCTTAATATTATACGCATATTAAAATTAGCCCAAAGGCTAGGAAAGTTTATCGGAGAATGTTTAGTGTTAAACCTCAACTTTTTTTACCAAAACTGTCGTTTTTGTCCTTTCAAAGTCATTAAAGGTCAAATTGAAGGTCACCTGTAAATTCGCCATATATGACTTCACATTTGAATGCGTCAATATTTAAGTTATATCTGGAAGTGTTCTAGTAATTTACTCCATACAGCAGCTGATCCCATTATTAAGGAACAAATGGGTGAAAAAAACTTTTCAATGGGGAACAAAATTTTGTTTTGCCTGAAAATAGCTCGAAACAGAGAGTGAGTTGATTTCGGATTTTTTTTTTTTTGCCGACTCGTCAAAAAATCAAAATGGCTGCCACGCGCAGACCGACGATACAAGGGCAATAAAATGTATAGATGTCACAATAGTACATAAGGGAAATCTTCTGCATGATTTGGGAAAAAATTGTCCAAACAGATTCAACAAAATGGTTGCCAAAGTAAAAAAAAAATGGGCGTTTTTGTCAACAAAAAAGGGCCGTTGTGACCTTTCAAGGCCATGGAAAGTTAAAGTTGGAATCAATTTTAAAATCAGCCAAATTTAGTATTCTAGTTTATCACGCAAATTTGAAAGTACATCTCGAGATAGTCGGGAATATATAGGAAACATGCACAGGTCGACAACAGATACTTAGAAAATTGCCGTTATTCGTTCATGAAAACAGTGGATAGAGAATGATCGGCCTGCCTACATTGCTGGTTGCCACAGTATCTAGCCAAATACCAATGACGTCATGACACTGTGTGTAGAACTCGCCCGCAAGGCAGGCCGATTTGAGGAAAAAAATGATGCGAGATTGACTGGCATTTTTTTCAGACCCAAATTGGTACGATTTCTCATTCTATAGACAAAACAAAGCTACTGCAGAATAAATACATTTTGTCAATTCCAAAAGTTATTATAGCTTTAAATTCAAGGTCAGCGCTGAAACCACAATACATCTTTGCCCATTTAAATGTGAAATGGTCAAATGATCAGATTTTGAGTTTTTTAGGAAATGGTCACCAAGTCCAACATTGGTAGTTTTTCGTCAAAAATAACTGCCATTCCTTCTTGAAATATTTTCATACATTTTGTGCAAAATTTCAAAAACTTTTGACAATAACCTTTAAACATAGCACCAAGGGTGCTGTAGCATACCGGCAATCATGTGAATTGCTTAGAATACTGAATACATATAAATTGTTACACTGATGTTAAAATCAATATGTTAAAACATCTTTGTAAATGTTGATAGAAACACATTTTCTGTATGGACTATAATACGAAATCAAGTTACATCTTGAAAGATTTTTTTTGTTAATGACAAATTTTCACAGATCACTATAGTCGATTCAAAGGCAACAAAACTTATACACATCACAAACGTACATAAGGATAATCTTATACATGATTTCGAGGAAAACTGTCTGTATAGATTTCGATAAAATGACCACCAAAAGCAAAAGTCATCGTTTTTTTTTCGACAAAAAAGGTCGTTTCCACCTTTCAATGTCATTGAAGGTCAAATTCAAAGTCACCACTCAAACCGCAATATATGATTTCCCATTTGAATGTGCCAATACTTAGGCTCTATCTTGAAGTTTTCTATGAGATTACTCTGCATAGCTCCCATTATGAAGGAAAAATTGGGTGAAATTTTCTAAGTCCGAAACAATTTTCAATGGCCAAAAAAAAAAATTTTTTTTTACTCAAAACGAATAGTGACTCGATTTGGGATAAAAAAAAAAAATTTTGCCGACTCGTCAAAAAATCAAGATGGCCGCCCCACGCAGACCGTCATTTCAAAGGCAACGAAATTTATACACATCACAAAGGTACATAAGAAGAATCTTATACATGATTTTGAGGAAAACTGTCTGAATAGATTTCGAGAAAATGACCACCAAAGGCTAAATTCATCGTTTTTTCGACAAAAAAAAGTCGTTTTGACCTTTCAAGGTCATTGAAGGTCAAATTCAAGGTCACCACTCAAACCGCAATATATGATTTCCCATTTGAATGTGCCAATACTTAGGCTCTATCTTGAAGTGTTCTATGAGATTACTCTGCATATCTCCCATTATGAAGGAAAAATTGGGTGAAATTTTCCAAGTCCAAAAAAATTTTCAATGGTCAAAAAAAAAAATTTTTTTTTTTGCTGAAAATGGCTCAAAACGAATAGTGACTTGATTTGGGACAAAAAAATTTTTTTTTGCCGACTCGTCAAAAAATCTGAATGGCCGCCCCACGCAGACCGTCATTTCAAAGGCAACGAAATTTATACACATCACAAAGGTACATAAGGAGAATCTTATACATGATTTTGAGGAAAACTGTCTGACTAGATTTCGAGAAAATGACCACCAAAGGCAAAATTCATCGTTTTTTTGACAAAAAAGGCCGTTTTGACCTTTCAAGGTCATTGAAGGTCAAATTCAAGGTCACCACTCGAACCGCAATATATGATTTCCCATTTGAATGTGCCAATACTTAGGCTCTATCTTGAAGTGTTCTATGAGATTAATCTGCATATCTCCCATTATGAAGGAAAAATTGGGTGAAGTCCAAAAAAAATTTCAATGGTCAAAAAAATTTTTTTTTTTTTTTTGCTGGAAATGGCTCAAAACGAATAGTGACTTGATTTGGGACAAAAAAAAATTTTTTCGCCGACCCGTCAAAAAATCAAAATGGCCGCCACACGCAGACCGGCGATTCAAGGGCAACGAAACTTATACATGTCATAGAGGTACATGGGAGGAATGTTTTGAAACAAAAATCTCAAAACTGATCAGACAGTTTTTGAGAAAATGGCCACCAAAGTCTGAAATTGGCTATTTTTCGTCAAAAATTGCCGCCAAATCGGCAAAAACGATTCAATCAAAAAAATTTAAAAAACGTTTTTAGATATTGACCTAAGGTACATTCTGACAAATTTAAAGGGATAATTCATCATGCCAAAAAAAAGTTACAGATCCGGACGGACGACGGACGACGGACGGACGACGGACGGACGACGGACGACGGAAGCCGGACGACGGACGAAAAACCACGATAATAGCTTATCGGCCCTAAGGGCCGGTAAGCTAAAATTGTAAAAATCTGACCAGAGGTCCGTTAGCTTAAAGTTATTTGCTGCACGAACGACGATGCCGATGGACACAACGCCACGCCAATAAGTTATCGTACCATAGGTTCAGTAACCTAATAAAACCAAGTGACAGGTCCATAATATTTTATATAGTGCAGCATATTATGTATTGGTAAGTTATGATAGATCATCCCTCTTTGGTCATCCTATCTCAAAGTCAACATTGGACAAGCCTTTTATGTCTCGCTTTGTACAGCTGATCCACTCCGCCTAAATCTAACATCGATGAGCTGTTTCTCTCCTTGAGCTCTGTCCGTGGAGATCTTGGCCCTGAGATCATCCAGGCCCTTGTAGAGTTGGTCAGTCTGTGCCAAGAGCCACGGAATGTAGGCCACCAGTCCCTTGAACAGTTGGGTGTCCATCACTCCCATGTCTATTGTTCCACCTGTATCCTGCATCTCAGCAAATGGAAAAGACGTGTCATATTGTCCTTCAAGATGTTCACAAACTGCCATTACTTCATCCCAAGCGGCTTTCCCGCCATATTTGACAATCTGTTCTGTGATTGGCTGCAGATCATGCCGCACTTCGATGACCTTGACCCTGAGAACGTTCACCAGGGCGAGATACTCTCTAACCAGGTCAGTCCGAACATTACGCCCGATACTCTCGCTCGCTTGCAGGAACTCAAAACACTTCATGACGTCATCGAGACACGTGTATACCTCAATATCGAGAGGTTTTGTTAACTTGAGAACCATCAGAAATTTCTCCAACTTTTTCAGAAAGGCTTCATATTTCTGACGGACAGCATCGATACTCATCTCCAAAGATGATTGAATGAAATTTATCTTCGTCACACACTGGATTTTGGGTGAAGCTTGATCACACCCTGAGAGAAAAAAAAATCATATAATATATAACATACAAAATTTATATACATGTAGACGAATATAATAAAATAAAAATGTATCAAATTTATCTACAATTTTTGTCATAACATTGAACTTGATCAAAATGATGTGATTACCATTTTGAACTCCGTTGGTTGATGATTTCCTGTTGGTGGGTTTCCTGGCATTGAGCTCCTGGTGACAACGTCTCACATCAGCAGTTTGGACATGCGCACTCATCGCCACCCCATCCACTCCAACCTCCTGTAACAACTCATCCGTGACGAGAACCTGGTTCAGCTCATCCTTCAGCCTCCCACATCGGTGACTCTCTTTGAAGTTATTAAATGCATCGATGTCCTCGAAATGGGCATGTACTATAAGTGACCCCAATGAAATGTTCCTGAACTGGACACCCTTGATGTTGACGACATTTGTAAGCTGTTCCAGTAACTGCTCCTCCTCCCGCAGTATGGCTGTGTATGTCCTCAGTCGCTTGCGCTCGAAAGCACGGAGCCAAGATTCCAAACTCTCCGGCTTAGCTATGTCCAGGTCCTCGAGAGCCAGTCGGATCTCCAGATGACCGGGACCCAACCCTGGAACAATAGTAACTGGAGTAAATCACAAAAGTAGGAGTACGATTACATAAACACTTATGTACGAATACAATAAACTGAGAGATAATTCTCACGTATATGGATCGAAAAGACTTCACTGTCACATCTACGTACGTCCAACGATTGACCAAATTCTACGTGGATTCATCCTCAATTAGCATATATATCTCATTACCTCCACTAGTTGAAGACTGTTGATTACGAGCGCTCTT
Source organism: Terebella lapidaria (assembly GCA_949152475.1). Lineage (NCBI taxonomy): Eukaryota > Metazoa > Annelida > Polychaeta > Terebellida > Terebellidae > Terebella > Terebella lapidaria. The sequence continues at coordinate 81,512,644 of OX424555.1, forward strand.
TGCTCTTGCACTTGTCGTACGTGTATATTGTGAATTACATGACGTCACATCCGTATCCGAGTCCAGGATTTCCCTTTTCCCAGTTTTAGGTCGATGGAGAGGTGTCTCTGTCGGCTGTATGCGCTTACCACTCATCAAATATTCGGGTTTCTGCTGTCGATCATCTAGTTATTATGATAGAGGGTTTTTCTTATTAATTTCGTTTTTAGTGACTCGGGAAACACCGCGAACATGTAGATCTAAGCCTCACTAGCATGTTGCCTTAGTGGATCTGAATTATGAATACGATCAGGCATACAAAATGAATTGGTGAATGAGTAATCATTATTACGTTGCCTAGTTTTATACTTCACAGAATATTCACCTCGGAAATCGGCGAAATTAGATCTCCGTGTCGGGATCGATGTGGCTGGGCGTGGTCTTGCTTTACTTGCGCATGCGCTGTCGGTGTGTGACGACAAGGGACGAGATCCACTTCCTGTGCCATTCTTGACTTGGATGGCAGACTGACTTCGACTCAACCGTAGACGAACTATATCCATCTGTCCCGTAAGAGTACATTCATTGTCATTAGTATAGAATGTATCGCAGCACTAGCGTACTTTCAATAGTCACATTTTGCGTTGATATGCTTTATTAATTACAAAATTATAGACACGTATGATACCTACATACTTGTCAGCGCATTTGTCGATAAAAAGCAGCATTACTTACATTAGCAACTCATCCCTTCATGTTATGAACTGCGTTGTTGTTCCTGTTCACAAATGAAAAAGATATTTGAAGTTCGGATATGTTTGTGTTTGCTAATACTTGTGGTCGCGACTATAGACAAGTTGTTAATACAATTCACAGCACGCTCCTTGGCTATTAGTTATACCCCCTGTGGGTCACTATAATCAACCTGTTATAAAAATGTTACCTGGCCGTGTCATATTACCTCATTGTTATGTAAAGATCTCGTGGATTATATCAAGAAAACGGTATTTATTATACGGTCAATTCAGCATGTAAAATCACCAGATTTAACGTATCGTGTCTAAATGCCAATATAATTTACCATCCATTAAGAAGGTTGGAGACTGTTCCGTGTACATTACCTTATAATCACAAAATAATACATGTATCTGAATCATCAAATCCAATAACGTATTGCCCTGTAGACGTGCATTTGATGGTATCGTCGCGATTCTGTCCACTTATATTTGTTAACATCCGTATATGTATCAAGTGGGTCGTTGAAGGTATTATGAACGAAAAGAGTAATCGATGGGTGTGCAGGCCGTTAGGATCCGGCTTTTATCAGCTGTTTATACACACATCCACGGTGTTAATTGGTGCAGGTTTGTAAACCGGTTTTGTCATTGGCAGAGCCATAAGCCATTGATCTTTCAAACATCGGACCTGTGAACGTCCTGTCAGACCAGCCAGGTATAATCTACTGTGTTGTGTGAGATTCAATGGCTAGGTGTCGTCAACCGATTACCGACCTGTCTTCCAACAAAGTACAGTTTCATTGTACTCCTGATCCAGGACCCGGGGAGGTCACACACAATATGTATGATGCATGTGCTTTCAGAAATCCATGCATGGTTCTCAAATTGTCACGCCCGAGCCATATATGTCAAATACAACTAGCAATTAAACTGGCTAGGTTCCACTTCTATGTATAATTCTATGCACATGTATATCGATCTGTGCTATTGAAAACACGCTTCCAGAGGAACACCATGACAAGAGCACACACTCAAAGGCTAACGACCACGCCAACCACACAGCTCCACAATCGAAGGAGCACCTTAGGGCCACTCGCGGCCACCTTTCAGCGCAATACAGTCGGCCTCTCAGAGATATCTACGATTATTCTGTTGACGCATTTGAAGGTTATCGGTCATAATCACGGATTAATGCAATATTTGAAGTAAATTAGTCGGTAGAACACTTCACGCCACCCAAGGGTCGCCGATTAGTGAAAAGTGTCAATAGATCGAACGCACACATGATTGGAACCGAGCAACGAAAAAAAGTCGACCCCGTGATCCTATCCTTTTATAGATATACAATTTGTTAACATGTATCTGATCGCGAATTGGATATTACATGTAATTGTATTTCATTTAATTGAGTATATTATTAATCAAACATCTAAACAAGTATGTTGGGCTCACTGACCCATATGTGCCGATATTAAAGCCAGTGTCTTAGTTTTTCTTCCGTTGTCCATAACGTGATGAATTTTCCGATAAATATGCAAACATATAGGTCTACCTTGAACCAAAATTTTTGACTTTATTTTTTTCACATTGAAGAATGGTTTTAGCCGTTCGGCGGTCATTTCAATGCTAAAAATTTGACAACTTTTCAGTTTAATAATGGTTTTCAAAATCCTGACAATTTCGTTATAATTCTCTTCAAGCATGACGGTTTTTTTAGGCCAACTGAAACGCGTATGAAGAATTTGAAGATGGTGCACGCTGGATCGATCGAAATGCTCGTAATGTAGTCCCAAATGGGAAGAATTGTCCAGATTGGTCTCTATGGACTATGGGTACTTAACGCATAAGATATACCTAGAGTAAGAGCTATTAGGTGTATATGGGAAGTCATATGACTGATATCATAACATGTTTTTCGTGACCTTGACTTGACCTCAGATTTCATTGAGTTTCAAAGTCGCGTTTGATCTGAAATGTGTGAATTGGAATCTGCAAACAATCCATATTTCCGACAACATCGCAACAAGCTACGGAACTGTATGAATGGGAACTACTCGAATAGGCCTTCTCTTGCGGATAAAGCGTCGTAGTATATTATCAGCACATAATATGAACTTTGGCCGGCATATAGGGTTGGTGATGTCGTTGATCTTGACTTCGACACCCAGATAAACTAGAGTGGTAAACATCATCATCACATTCGATTTGAGTTCGATAAGTGTGAATATTGAACTTTGCAGACAATTTGTATAAGGTGGATCTCTTGACATCAAATGGCATTAACTCGTCGAGTCTCAATGTCAAGACCGACCCGAAATGTGTTAGTTGACCAATGCGGGCAAAATATTTGTAGACAGATCTTGGTAGTGTGTAGATATCATGTATATCGAATCCATTTTTGACCTTGAAATATACCGCGGACGACCAGGAGTAAAGCCTATGTCAGTGAGAGCCAAAATCATGAATTCAGAACTTAGGTTTGTAATATGGGCATATTACATGTACCTCAAGGCAAGACTTGGCTTCATCACCTTGAGTGTAAACACCCAATGTTTACACTAAGCACCAAAAGTTTAGGTTCAACATCGGGACTCAGAAGTGGTCAACTCAATATCCAGATCTGAACCTCATCTAAATTATATCTGATACCTTGGTCAGCTGTTTCACACACGCCTACAGACACCCTGGCAGCATTTGAGACAGGTCTGCATGAAAACTGAACAAGAATTACCATGATACTTGTCTGGATCCCGTCAGTTGCTTATTCTGCAGAGTCTAGGCATTGTGAGAAGACCGAGGACGACAGACATGTTATTGTTGGAATAAATGTGTGTAATTCTGGAGTTCATTTATTATTAACATGTTTGACGTCATCGGGTTCCTCTCACCGCCAGACTCTGCACCACAAGTTCCCGACAAGATCCAGACTAGATCCAGAAAAGTGTCCTGGATAATTATTGCCTAGTTTTCACGCAGACATGTTTCAAGAGCTGCCATGGTGTCTGAGAGCCTCTGTAACACCAGTCCACCCGGACAAGATGTGATATAGAATTTAGATGGAGTTCTTATCTTCACTTTATTAGCTGACCACTTAAGATTCCAGATGTCTCTTACATTTTGAACCTAAACTTTTGGTGCTTAGTGTATGTTTACCAGGGACTGTGTAAATTGGTCATCGGCATTACTATACATACATCAGTCAAATGATTGAATGACGCAATATAATTGCGGAATAGATTAATGTTTGTAGGTACGTATATTCAACTGTAAAATATCAAACTACTCAGTCATTTGATGACTGATTTATGGTAACTTCTCAATAGTTAGTTAATTAATGGGTAAGGGGTACAACTATTACAGGTAATAAATTACCTTGTCGTATCCCCAAAACCTTCGTGCACCAAATATTTGTGATATGTACCGAAATATATGGATGTCTTGCGTGTAAAGGTTTTGAAATAAATATAACATTACATCGCAATGCGTGCATTCAAAAACTTGGGGAGAAAGTACTCAAAATCATTTCAACGATTTCAACGAAAGAACAATCTGAACAGCACCTAACAAGGCGTCGCCCATCATAACATATCAATCATAACGTATTATGGTGAATTCCTATTCAGCGTTTTCATTTACCTATAATGTGGTTTAGTGAGGATCCTCTACCGTTATTTATACCCCGAGTTTTGTTTGAAGCCCGACAATATATGAATAACACACGAATACGGTCTTTTGGTTATTTTTTTTCATACGTTATAAACACAGAATAATGACGCGCCATATCTATAGAAATACATGCATTAATTTTTCATGTGAAGGTGTAATAATACGTTGCCATGTGATACGAATAGGATGTGATGGTACAGTGTATAGTATCTGATGTGGGATATGTAACACTGTATGTGCCCTTGAATTGACCTTCCGATACTTTACACACACTCCCATGACTGTATTGTAGCGTTCGCCAGATGAAATCACTACTTCCGAATGGTACTAATCCACTGCCATTATCATACACTTCGTTAGCTACTCATCGGTATAAATATTTCATTAGTTGCTCACAAATAACACGGGTGCGTTTGATTGTTCGGCGGCGTGCTCACAAATTGCGTAAAATGTACAATCGATAGGCGAATTAATTGATCGGCGCAGGCAAGGATGGAATGATAGTATCGTCGATACATTCGAGTATATCATCGTGAAATATTAATTAGACAAAACTAAGCCTATATATTTAATTAGGTTTTGGCCTTGGCTATCGAGGCTATTGGGTTAGCTGGGACAGCCCGGGAGCACCTGTCTGTGTTAGTGTGTTGACCCCGGTAGTCAGTGCGCGTTGCGTCACACACCTTGCACGTGTGGTGGGCAGGTGGATTGAGTATCCATCATCGGACCATAAATACGACCTGTCGCTGAATCCACACTCAGAACCACTCGGGCACTGGACAGTTACTACATAACTCAGTGCGATTGCTACACTCGGGCACTGGATATTCACTACATAACTTAGTGCATTGCAAAAAAAAAATCCAGAATGGCAGAAGAGGCACCGGAACTCTCTGAACAGGATCTGATGAAGATAAATGTAGAAGCCTACCGGCACCAGTCACAGATGGATCGTATCATGGTCTCCGAAGGCATTCAAGCGTAAGTATTACATTGAATGATCATTCAATATTTACTACGAATCGTTCTACAATCTTCCCATTCGGATGAAGAGAGCAAAATACGAAAGAATTTTGAGTTATTTCTGAGTTATTTGGCTTAAATAGTAGGCCTAAATACCAAAATGCCACTCAATACCAAAAGACCAATATATTCATGGGAGGAGAGTCCAACTCACCTTTATATCAGTAGACAATATATTCAAATTGTATGTTGAATCACCAGTGAATGAGCATGGATTCATAGTGAAGTGTAACCTAGACCTTGAGCTTGGTATTTTAGGCCCTTTTGGATGGATTGACCACCAATTTCTAGATTTGACAGCGCAACTACATTTTAACTTTTCGGACTAAACTACATGTACATCATTGCTCCATTCTTGGACACGTATAATTAATTGTAAAACAGAGTGTTGAAATATTTTCATTTCTTTTTATCGAATATGATAATTATTGATTTTTATGATATTGATATTTAATGTTATTCGCAGGTTGATGGAATACATTAGTTCGCGAGAAGATACGGACCGATTTGTGAACCCGAACTTCCCACCCAAGAAAGCCAACCCTTGGATAGAACAGAAGAAATGCTCAATTATCTGACACCGACCAGATAACTTGTTAACTAGTGGACAGTGTTGATCGCTTCTTAGGATTTATAATAGTGTGCGTGTATACACTATATTATGTTTGTCATGGGAATCGTGATCTGGTGAAATATATGCAGAATGGTGACTGTATGGTCACAGGAATTAAATTGTGTAAACGTGTTTACTTTATACAAATAAATATTCTGGTGTATGGCTGGCTTGGGTTCTCAAATCTTTTTGTCAAAACGAATTTACCGCAAAATGATTAGGCCTACTTGTGTAGTGCGCACCATTTGACACCATAGTGACAAAACAAAACATAACATTGCCGTTTGAACATATATCAAGTTCATCCATTCACCATGATCAGATTCGATGTCACCAAAAGTCCACAATAAAGTATTTGACTGCATATAAGCTCATAATACAATTCAAGCTCTATCTACAATCTCTTTGTCTGCAGCGGTCAAATTACACATTTCAGTTCAGATGTGAACTTTGCATAGATCAATTTCCATATTCGAGTTCGTCTGCGACCTTGAGATTCACCACTCAATGTCATCTGAGGTAACACTTGAGGGTTCAAACTTCAAAGGGTCACTGGCTAAACGTACAGTTTTCAACTTTGGAAGTCCAAAATGGTCATTTGTTTTCTGACAAAAATGACAGTTTTAACTATTCAGGTTCATCGAAGGTCGAATTTAGGGTAACCACTCAGATCATCAATTATTATTTCAATCTGACTAGGCTCTGTCTCCAGGCATTGGAGAAATACAGTCCATACAGCTCAAAATTTCAATATTTTTGCTTGGAATATATGGAGCCCTAACTTTAGGAAATAACAAGTCAATGTAAGGGATAATAACACATACGTATGTTATTTACACATTTCAGATCAATTGAGACTTTGAGATTCAGCATTCAAGGTCGTCTATGGTCAAATTTAAGGTCACCAAAATATGTGCCATTTTTGGCTTCTTACAATCCTGAACTGGTGCAAGTGTTTAAGCCTCAAAGGCAAATTTACATTTACATTCAAGGTCATCCAAGGTCAAGCTCAAGGTCAACAATAGTTGACTTCCTATATGCTCATAATGCAAACATGAACCTTACCCACAAGCATTTCGTCTGTAGAGGCAAATTTGGCCACTCCAATATGGCCATTTTGACCTTTCAAAATCATCGAAGGTCAAATTCAAGGTCACCACACAAATCGCCACATATGACTTCCTATTTGAAAGTGCCAATATCTGAACCCTATCTTCAAGCATTCTTGGAGCACAGCTGCAGCACATCCCATTATGAAGCAGGAAAGTCTAAATTATTGTACAAAGGGTGAAATATTGTTTAACCTAGAAATGGCCCAAATTGCTAGTAACGCAATTTGGGACACACAAAAAATAACCGACCCCCTCACAAAATCAAAATGGTATCAAAAAATCAAATGGGGTGGGTATTATATCTTTGAGCATCTAAAAATATATCACAGTTCCATATTGAATCTTAGAACCCTATTTGTGGTAAGAATTGTTAATTTAAAATGTTAGTTTGAGCAAAACTCTGCATACATCTTGTATACACACTCGCCAGTCGGGTAAGTTGTGAGACTATTATGGGTAAGCTAACGGAGATTTGCAGAATTCTGTGCATCAAAATCGCTATTATTCCCATAATATTATGTATACATCTTTTTTCTCAAAATTTTAGGAATTACATTGTACTACAAAAACTCTCAGACAATGTGATGATGTTGTTCCTATCTTCTCTTGCATATGGTTTCACATGACTTCACCTTTGTTTCACCTTTGTTTTCACACGATTTTTATCAAGGACTAATCAACAAACAACACACTTCAGTTAACAGAAAACAACTTCTTTATTGAAAAGTCAAATACATGTATCACAGTTAATTTAAATAAGATATACAGAAGTATTTCTGCTAATACATTCATCAACATAGTATTGTTGAATCAGAAATATCTGCGACAGGCCAGGACTTTTTCGAAAATGTGCACACTTAATTGTACAGGTTTATATTGAAAAGAATTCTATATCTGAGGCATCTTCTAAATATAATTCAGAATCATCATTGATCGAACTACATCAGTACAATATGTGAACGAATTTTATCTTCATCGTTGACTCCAGGAAGACTTCCTCTTTAAACCTATCGCCGAACCAATATGTCCGAGTCTTTTTATGTCATTTTCAACGCCTTCTCCCAAGGTTTTATTGGCCAAAGATAAGTTTGCCGATGTAATAGTGTAACTCGGACAACTTTTAGGGGCTTTGACGATAGGTTATACCAATTGCCATGTAACTGCAAACAATTGCAGTTGGCTTGTGCTACCAGTTATATACTTTCTTTTTCATATTTAATTTCAGGGATACCATTGTCAATCAAGCAGATGTTACAGGTCAACAAGATGGGGCAATACCTCTCATTTCAGGGTCTCGGAAAATGGCTTACTAGTAAATACTTATTAGCAAATGTAACATAACTGTAACTTCAGTACATGAAGATATTTATACAGAAGATGATAACTATGTTGAAGATATTTATCATCACATTATTCAAGACATAACCAAATTTGAAAAGGTCATACACATCTTGCCATGTCATACTCCAGACAGCCTACATCAGCTGTACTAGCAGAGCCTTGAGCTGTCGAGCCTCGTAGGTCACTGTGTTCTTCCCAGGATGCATCGGTTCTTCCTCTAATGGCTGCTCAACCACAGCCTTCACGTCTCGTCCATACACTGGCAATAAACAAGTTGGTAAAGTCCATACACTGGCAATAAACAAGTTGGTAAAGTCCATACACTGGCAACAAACAAGTGATAAAGTCCATACACTGGCAATAAACAAGTTGGTAAAGTCCATACACTGGCAATAAACAAGTTGGTAAAGCGTATTTAATATAGGTACCCCATGCTAAAATACTCCTGGTGTAAACAAACAATAATCATTGAGACTTCGTGTTTTTCTCACCAAATATGTACAAATACCATCAATGAGCATGTTATTATCAAAACAATAACACATTATACCGAAAGTGTGAAATGCAGTTCAAATTTTGTCTTGTGTCACTTACTCTCGCAGCACTCGAGGAACTGTACACACTCCTGCAGGACAGGATCTCGGATCATGATCATGTGCTTTGCCATGTTCTCAATCAGCGACAGGAAGCAGCGCTTGGCATAGTGCCAAGTGTCCGTGCCGAGCTTCTTCTGGTACGGCTCCAGGCTCTTGATCACGCGGGAAATCCCGAACTCATAGTTACCTTTGGCACAGTACAATGTGCTGCAACAAAAATGAATGGAAATACCAATGTTTGCTCAACTAATCACCATAAATTAGGACAAAAGAATTATCAAAGCTGACTTGTCGAGCTGCAAACCCACCCGATGACTAGGTTGACGATACAGAGGTGGAAGATTTTTTTCTCGGCATCGTCATAAGCGACCTGCTCCTCCTCCTTCTCGATCTTCCTCATGAGCTCCTCCGCTTCCTCGTTCTGACTCGTCATGATGTACGACACGCACAGGTTGGCCAGCACGATCGCACTCACACTCAGGATCTGAATGGTCAAGATGGTCAACAGACTTGTTATTGATAGGTAGCAAGTAAGTACTAGTAAATGAAGGGGGTAGCTCGACAGCAAGATCAGATTCATGATATAGGATGTACTGTAAACTTTATAGCATAAATATATTTTCCGGGATTTGACCAGTTAAACGATGTCAATAAAACTAATGAAATCTCTGTTTAGCGACGATGTCAATAAAACTATGATATCTTACATTATCATAATGCTTCTTGACGATGGGTTCATAGAAGCCAGTAGCCTCCTTGTATTTACTCTCTTGCATGAAGAGCACATGCGCCACATTTAGTTTCCATGTGTCATGTTCATTGCAGAACTCAACAGATTTCCTGAAGATTTTCTCCACTTGCGGATAGTTCTCCAGGTCCCAGTAAATCTTTGCCTGCTGCATCAACACTGGGATGTATCTGAAAGCAGCAGAGAACTTATCAATGTATCTCACAGAGAAGATTCAAACTACAAGACATACAGTAAATTGATGGTGAGTTTGATTTAGATAACTGGAGTCCCGAGTGAATTTTGTACTATATTTATATGAAGAATACTGACCTCTCTAAAGCCTCATCATAATCGTTGACTGCTTTCTTCACAGACTCGTCATCGTGATTCTGTCGGGATTCTTGTACCTGGAAATCACAGACGTGGGAAAGTTTTGTAAACCTCATCCACCAAAAATCAATAATCATTGAATGATCAATTACAGCCATCTTCATGTCAGGAAGCCTAGCTGACCTGTTTAGTGAGTTTCCTCAGTTGTTCTGTTTGTTTGGATGCCATCTCGTCCAGTTTTCTGTAAGCTTCCTCTGGTGATGTCTGACGGGTGATCACGGCTTCCAGGAAGTCATACAGGTACTATGGGAAAATACCAGTACATGTCGACTTTAAATTAGAGATCCATTGAATATGTTGGCAAAAATGTATCAAGAATATCCAAACTGTGCAAATTTCCAGGCCATGCAGGAGGTGATAACTGCAGTACCCAAATGATATTATCATCTATGTACATTGTACTATATACTAGCTGGTGAAATTATGGTTACTAACTACTCCAGTGAACTAGTCCCTGCTGTTTCAATGAATTGACCACAAACACATATGTGTCTGATTTTTGAGTGATATGGTGAAACATGCTGCTCAATTCTCAACAATTATACAACTATACATGTACATGTATTGATGAATTTATTACTAGTCTCCAATCATTGGTGGCTGTGTACACTAGTAGTACATTCAGTGTCGTGACTGTAAACATTGAAATTCTAGTAAAAATACTACCTGTCTTGTAGCCTTAAAATGAAAGAATGTTTGTTTTAGTGTTGTGTACCAACATCAAAATGTGTGTTGCAAACCTGGCCACTAAATTGTCAGTATCATGACCTGATAATCATGCGTCTTGGGGGAAAAAAGTTGTACATTTGTACTAGTACCTACCGGGTTCAAGTACTTGAATGTCAGGTGAGCATTCTCTGCCAGAACATCAGCAGCCAGGTCATAGTACTGCAATACATTGTAAAAGAGATTGATCACATGCGAGTACTCTAAGTACTTTCTTCAGCATTGCAATTAATGCTTCAGTGAAAGATGACAATTTGAAAGTCATATATTCCCCTAGTTGAGTGACTGCATGACGCACACTGCCAGGCGTCTGACCTCGTATTTGATGTAGAGCAGGAGCAGATTGCCGAAAGTCTCTGGAGGGAAGGGGTTCTGTTGGAGAAGGAACTGTAGCTTCTCGAAGCCATTGGTGGGGTTCTCCTCCATGTTCATCAGAGCCTGGTTGTGGAGTGAGACCGCGTCTAGCTCCTCCTCAGAGCGGGGCGGCATGTCTGTCAGGGCCTCACACGCAGCCTCGTCTACAGTACACAGATAGTTGGAGGGGGGAGGGTGTGGTTAGTGTAAAGAACACGTCACACAGAATTGTTTTTTTTTAAACTAATTTTCACCAATGTTTGTATGCAGACAGTTGATAACAATTTTGTATTCTGTGTTGAGAAGGGACTCTTTTGAAAACTCAACTGGGTTCACTCTTCGATGTAGCAGGCATTCATATCGATAATTAAACTGTTGTTGCTGCTAAGAAGTATACTCACAATTTTTCAGCTGGTACTCGATGGCAGCCTTAAGGTTAAAGGCCTCGACAAGAGCCGTCTCGTGGAGAACTAAAGTGTTCCCAACACTGCGAACGTCAATCCCTTCTGTTGTCATACCAACACTCAATTCTGCAAAGAAACACCAACAATTTTTCATAGAAGAATTTTTTAATGGAAGAGTTTCGTAGAAATACAATTTACACCTGTAAGCCACAGTACTGAGGCACACACCAGGATGTTCACGAATGCCTCGCTCGATGATATCCGCGATATGTTTGAGAGCGGGTGCATACTGTTTCAGCTGGTAGTTACAGAGAGCTATGTTGTACGACAGGTGGGCTTTGTATCCAACGACCTGCATGGCTGTGCTGAACTTCTGACAGGCCTCGTCAAAGCGACCCTCCTGAAAACAAACAGCAGCCATTGCTGTGATAATAACAACTGTAACAACAAATGCAATATGCTTCGTTTAAGAGAAGTTGTCACAGGATTTCTTGATTACCTTGTAGAGGAGACAGCCGAGGTTGATTTCTGTATCTGGGTCATCCACAGGACACTGCTCCACAAGACTCTGTCAACACACACACTCAGTGTCAGCAAAACTATCAATCAATTGGTAATTCAACTAGGTAATATATAAACTGGTCACATTGAATGGTCTCTTATTTTTCCATGTTTACCTGAGCACCTGGCAGATCTTCCACTCCGTATTTAATGGCTGCCTGCAGTTTTGTCACCTGCAGGAAAAACAATGTACAAATTTTTACAGCAAAGTAGTGTGCAATTTTCATATGGCAAATGTTTTTTACTCTATGTTTGAATACAAAAGAAGCCACACTTTTAATTCTTGTCACCAACCTTTGTCTGATACTCCTGGTTTTCAATCTGACAGGAGGTTTTCATGGCCTCCTCATAGAGACATGCCTTGTAGAGAGACTGAGCATAGTACATCTTATACTCGTCTACCTCGGGGTTCAGCACAGTCAGCTGTTCATAGCAGTCAGCAGAGTTGACAAAGTCCTGCAGCTGGTAGTAGCAATAACCCAGCAAGGACAATGCGGCTCGCGACTAATAAAGGGCAAATACAAAAGTATGGTTGAAATCTTGTAATTCAAAATTATAATGTATTGATAATTATCACTCAATCGTACGACGATTGTTGGACCATACAAGTCATTCTCACCTTGCTGTATGTTTGTATGACATTATTCAGGACTTGTATCGCTTCTGAGTATCGCTGATCTTTTATCTGTTCGAAAAGAAAGTATATTTTGACCAAAGTACGTCTTTCGGGGATACCTGCTGAGGACCGCAGGTCCGAAAGACGAAGTGCCATGCATAATAAAAAGTGTACCTCGATGCGAATGAAATCTATTCACCGTTTGACAGCTCAAAACATGGTGAAAACTAATGAAAATTACAACTAAACCTACCAAAATGGCCAGGATAATCATTTATAAGTTGTTATCCGCACTAAAATCGCTGATTTATTTTGTTTAACAAACATCTTGAATCGTTTGAACCAAAGATGCAAAATCTGGCAACTTTCTCGCTTCGAAACAATGGCGGTTTTATACGGTGTTGAAATGGAAACTGGCTTAGTGTATATGTTGTTTTGCATTACGCAACTCATTCTTCGTGTCGATTAGATTCTACACCGTATTTCTGTGTCATGGAGTTCATCCAGGCAAAGGTGAAACCGCCATAGAATCGAAGCAAGAAACTTGCCGGAATTTGCCGCTTTAGTTCAAACGTTTGAAAATGTTTCTAAAACACAATGAATCAACGCTTTTAACACAGATTTAACTATGAAATGATTATGCTAGCCATTCAGGTAAGTTTAGCTGTAATTTCCGTTAGTTTTCACAGAGATTTGAGCTGTCAAACGGTGAATAGATTTCGTTCGCTTCGAGTAACACATTTGATAATGCATGGAACTTCATACTTCGGACCTGCGGTCCTCAGCAGGTATTCCCGAAAGGCGTACTTTGTCTATCCTCCCCCCACCACCTCCCTCCAGGATCCTCCAAGATATAGATGTTGAATGAAAACATCAAAATGGTGTTATTTTAAAATTTAGCTGAATAAGCCTTGTCATAATGTAGCGGGGACTATTTCACGATAGGCCTACAAAATTGATCTAACTTTTGTGTATACTTTGCAATTTTTCTTGAATTTTGTACCGTACACAATTAGGCCGCAAAGAAATATGGAAGCTGTATCATAGATAGATTCTATACATCTAGATCCAGATATGTCTTGAGAATTTGAATTATCGGGAAAAAACAGTGAGTGAGACTGAGACCCCGAGGGAGAGACAGAGTTGAATGAATCGGACTGTATCATTACTGTGCACAGCGCTGTATTGAGTGTATACATGTATACACTAGTGGTCCCACGAGTAGACGATTAACCGTCTGCGGTTAGGTTAATGCTATTAATCGGTAACAAAATCTGTAATCGATTACTTGAACGTAAATTCATTCAGCATTTAAATAATTCATTACCTATACAATGTATTTCCATTTTATATCCTGTAAGGCCGCAAAATCAAGCTGGAAGTGTATACTAATATGGTGTGTCTTGACTTGAATTGTGCAGAACACGATGCCTCAAACTTATCCTCGGTGTTAATCATTAGTAGCTGGCAGTGTTTGAAATAAGGGGAAATTACATGCCGGACACCAGGGCCGGCCACTTCTGAAACTGGCCGGCCCGGCCAAAATTTGACCGGCCCTGCCAATACTTAACGAAACTTTTGGATAATCAATGCAAGTCTTAATGATGATACACACCACAAGTATATGCACATGGGGAAGGCGAGGTCCCGCGTGAATGCCTCTCAAAAATAAAGTCTACAACAACCAGACTCTACACTAGTTTTATTTGATTTCTCGCACTACATGTACATGATGTAGGTGTACTAGTCTGTTTCAACATTTCCATCATTATCATCATCATCATCATGATCATTCGTGTCAATGTCTGAGAAGTCAGAACCATCGGACATCACTGGCATGACATCAGTGCCTCCAACCGCAGTTTTCCGCTTTTTCCGGCGCATGAAGCTGGGACGTCTGTGTTTGTGGGAAGTCCAGCGATGTATAGCTGGAGTCGGATCAAATTCTGTGATGACAGGCGTGTGCATTTTTATCGTCAACAGCATCGTCAAAGTTGCTGCTTTCAACAGGTTACGATAAGCCCAGCAAAAACGCCATTTGTGAAAACTTGAAACCACGGATAAACTGTACATTTCGTTCTGGGGTTGGGCTTTCGCAAATTGCGAACTGCCGAAAAAATGATCTTACGTAAATCACCGAAAATTTGACTGGCCCATCGGGCGTGACACTTCAATTTCTGGTCCACCCGAGCTGAATTTGGCTGGCCTCGGGCGTGCGGGCGTGCTCTATTTCAAACACTGGTAGCTGGTCAAGCTGTCAGTTTAGACTTCATCAATCAGTCAGTATCTGGCTTTGAAAACAAATTGGCATCAGTAACGATTAATCGGTTACGGTTCGGTTAGAAGGCAACGATTAATTGATTACAGTTTTCTCTAATCGTGGGACCACTAGTATACACTCAATACAGCGCTGTACACAGTAAACTGTATAATGTATCACTGACTGTACACCATGGCATGATCACCGATCGACTCAAGATCTAGATAGACCGTCTACGCATCATCTTACTGCTTACCATCCCATATATTGTGGCTGTTACTTCTCCTTCTTTCATCTGTATTGCTGCCATTATTGTGTTTATATGCGTGTACGCGCTGCTGATTTAGTCTAGAACTGGCCAGAACAGTGGAAAGCGTCTCCGTTGTCAACGAACTTTCCCGGTCGGAGGAATGTTGTGCAAGATCGAAATATCCCAAGCAACTGTATAATTTGTTCTTACTATATTGGAAAAGCGTCCAACAAAGCTCTCACAGGCCAGTGTCACCGTGGCAAGATTCGACAACGGGCGCGTTGCACACTCTGAATCAGGGGCGGATCCAGGAAGATGTGTGGGGGGGGGGGGGCCAAGCATATATGGCAATACTGACTAGAGCGATCAAGCGAAGCGATAGATCATTCCGGTCTGGGGCTCCGGTGTGCGCCGTAAGCCCCCGGGAAAAAATGGAAGTTCATAGTTTTCATAGCACTTCTGGTGCGTATTTTAGGGGTCATTTGGAGTTCATAATGGAGAAATAATTTTTTTTTTTAAATTTAGGGGTCTAGGGGGCGGGCCCCATAGGTCCCCCCCCCCCCCCCCCCCGACCCCTAAATCTGTCCCTGCTCTGAATATAATGTCATCAAAGTAAAATCATTAGGCCCCTACTTTCATTCCTTTAATTAGGTCTACACTGTAGAGTGTGTGCATTAGGGTCGGTACTAGGCCTACTGGTCTTATAAAGTCAAATTCATCTGTCAGTGAAACACGCTTTTTCGCCTATTTTTCTTTGGATCATCGTATCAAATTGAAATTGTGTGTATCTTAATTGGCTATCATGCCGCAATTTTTCACCAAATTTCAGAATTTTATCTCAAAAAACAAAAAAAAGGTGGCAATCTACTCCAATGTTAAATTTCAGCCTCAACATGGAATTTCAGTTGTTTGAGTTATATTCGATGTTTTAACTTTTATTCGATGTTTGAGTTATGTATTGCTTCACACTGTGCCTTGCGACTCCAAATCCACACCAATAGGTTCATTCTGTACGGGCATATTAAACATAATAAAAGTCCTGAATTTGATGGAATTTATTTGATCGCGCTTTGTAATGAAATTTAACATCGGGATAGATTGCCAAATTTTTCATTTTTTAGATAGAATTCTGAAATTTGGTGAAAAATTGCGGCATGATCCTCAATTAATACACACAAACTTTCAAGTTGATCCGATAATTGGCAAAACAAAACTATGGCCAAAAAGCGTGTTTCACTGACAAATGACATTGACTTTAGTAGCATATAGTTTCTGTTGTAAAATAAAGATTCACCAACAGCCTCTAGCGTACCGACGTCTTGACGTTAGGCCTTAAAACCGGAAATGACTGTAGGCAATTTTTGTCATCTACGAAATTTCCAAAAGAATTAGATTCATTCGTTCTCATCATATTGATGAAACTATTTGTTCTTATTATATTGATGAAACATACCCACCCACCCCGAAAGAATAATGATAATAAATAACTGGAAAAATATCAGATTATACCTGAAACAGATCGTAAATCAAACTTTATTGTGTAGAATTCGTCCAATGATCGCTTTCTACGATGATGGAGGCGAGTTACCCCAATCAACACATTATTCTTTCTTGAATTAAGGCCTAGTGAGTTACGTTCATGAAAAAAACTTCAAATCGTTTTAAAATATTCAGAACAATAGTGGTACAAGTACTAGTGGGTGTGAACTACTGTAGGTGGTGCAGGTAAAAATTAAGTTCTGATATGCTAAATACCTCCGAAAGGGCATAGTACGGTAATCGCTCAGCCAATCAGCGAGCGTTCACTTCACTTAGGCAATTTGAAGAAAAACTGTTGTTAAACATCGCCTCATATATTTTTTTAGGCCAGACTTCTGGACGAGTGTATATTCACCTGAAAGAAGGTACTGCTGGGAAATAATGACCCGGTTTTCAAGGCGGTATCTCGTTGGCGTTCTTCACGGAGCTGGGGAATCAAAGGGGTTTTGCATGGCCATCAGTACCCATAATTTTGGATATTTTCACCCCGGGTCCATTCAAGGCATAAAGCGAAAAACCCATGTGTCGTCAATATATTCATGCTTACCACGCGATGCCCAATACGTTGAGGGATAAAACTAGCATAGTGGTTAGGCTGGGATTTTTTTTAGGAAGGTGTTATGGACCGTCAAAGATCATTTAAAAGCCCAGTCCCACTGTCACGAATCGAGGCTGCGAATTAATACGAACGAATATTCGTAGCACATCACGCATCATCGTATTGGTTCTCAGTATGTCTTATCAATTCGTTGACACATTCGTATCACATCGACATCGTTCGCACAGAAACGCAGATCAATCGCAGACCACTACGAATTTTTTGAACTGTTGAAAAAATTCGTATTGGTCCTGCGAACTGAATGTTACTGAAAATCGTTCTCACTAATTCGCGCTTTGTCGTTGAACTTCGTGTCAATTCCTGTTCGTTTGTGTCTCATCGTTTTACATTCCAATCAGATTGCCGCGAATTCGCATTGGTTCGTGTTGCTTTACCGGCAAGGGCGGATAATTGTTGCTGACTCATTATGTCTATGCAACTAGTAAATGTATAAAATACAATATAATACGATTGGGTGGCCATTGAAATTGTTATTTCCTGAATATACGTCCATTGGCTTACACATTTTTCCCAATCATAAGCCCGGAGCTTAATTACAGGGATCTGCGGTAGCTGATACAGTTTGAAAGGTGTACATATGTATTATGTTCCTGATATGACAGTTGTGGCTCTTCTCGTCGTACTCAGAGTTTACACCTTGTCAGAAGAGGAAGAGTTAAGCCATATGGTGGGAGTGGAGTAGTTGCCGGATATGGTGCAGCCTTCCTTCAGACTGTTCCCTTTCGATGCTTTTGGCATGTTTGATCTTGAGGGTCTAATTTGTACCACGAATTTCTACGATACTTATTCTATCGTGGCCAATCGTACTCAGACGTAATGATTCCCATTGATTCGTATCGTTTCCTATTGGTTCGCACTAGTTCTCATGACGTTCGTATGGCTTCTTAGCGCATCCGTATTGATTCCCCATCATTACCTTTACTGTTTCGTATTACACTTTGTTGTGTGCTATATGTTCTTGGTCATGTCTCACTGATTATTAGTCATTTGCGCTTATCATCGTAATGGATCTCATTAGCTCTGTTTTGAGCTACAAAAATTACACCGTTCGCTTGCGATTTCAGCCTCACTGATTCGCATTAATTCGCCGGAATCATTCGCAACTGTGGGACTGGGCTTTAACATTGAGTTGAATGGCCAATATAATTAATACCGTATTGATCCGCATATAGGCGCATGCGCCTATAAGTGAATATGCGCCTATATTCGAATATAGGCGCATGCGCCTATAAGTGAGACACTTTATATTTTTTCCGCCGAAAACCAGTATTCACATATAGGCGCATGTCATCGGAAAAAACAAAAAGCACGTACATGGAATGGGTCGCAATTTAGAAAACATGTCTGTTGCTGTGTTACACATTGCCATTCGCGGGGTACATAAGTACAGAATTTTTCCTGATAGACATATATCCAGATGGTACTGGCACCTCATAATATGTCGAGCTACAGACACGCTGTTAATAGGCCTATGCGTGACCTATCACGTGATATCACGTGATATCACTTCACTATGATATCATTTGATAAACTGGTAGAGATATATATTTGGCAGTAAAAATGTATATATGGTTTATTTTGATATAAAAATGAGGCCCAAATCTGTGTGATTTGGAGGCCTTTGGGGTGCACTTAGAAGTGAATATTGAGGGTGCGCCTATAAGTGAATATTGGGGTGCGCCTATATTCGAATATAGGCGCATGCGCCTCTAAGTGAGACAGTTTATTTTTCAACTGCATGGGAAAATATGCAATAACTCGCATATAGGCGCATGCGCCTATATGCGGATCAATACGGTATACTTCCGTACGCTTTTATCAAACGAATGTTTCTCGCCGTTACCACCAGGTGTCAGGTCACAAGCAAAGCCCATAACTTTGATAACACAGAGGGAGCCACAGTCGCCACTAGTTTTCGCTGGACATGGGTGTATGTATACAGGGTTATGGGAAATTGAGTGAAACAAACCTGTACCGAGCAAAAATAACACGAATTCCTAATTAAGAAGCAAATAGGAATCTAAATTTATAGAAAATTATATTTTGTAGGCAGTTGAGAACTAACTCTCCATGTAGCGAGGCAATATTGGGCTGGAAATCTTGTGTGTGACTTCACTGTCATAGGAAACGAAATGAGAGACACTCATAATTCCAACATATTTTATTCCACATATTGCATACTGATGTTATTGACAAAAGTGTCACTGTGGTTTCCTTCCACAATGTTTTCTGAAAATATACATGCAACAATTTTTCTTTAGTATCCAAAACAAACAGATACTTTAATCTTTATTCCCTCGTCATACAGATTTAGTGATTTTGTCCTTGGTACACACATTACAAACTCATGCAAATGTACACATACTTCTATCTGTTGTGAACCTCAAGAATGTACGTTTTTTTGTTTGTGCGACTGAAATTCAAGTGTCAGTGATCTCAAAATGAAACACTTTTTGCTCTTGCCAAACTGTTTACTCCTCAGACTTTCAAACAGAGCAGTCAAGACACAAATATTTATTTGAGTTTGTCACCAACCTTACTGTACAAACTGCTCACAGTATTATTAACTTTAGCCACCATTTACCGTGAGTCCGTGACCGATGCAGCCGTGGTTAACATCAAGTAGAAAAAAACTTCTGTGTCACTGGATATCATATTCTCAAAATATGCATGATTGGTCATTCCCTTATTGTATCAAAATGGAATATTATATTCAGAATACACATAGTATATATATACAATGCTACATTATACAATTTGTAGTAAACACAAATAAGCATAATTTGCCATGAATTCATAAAAATCCTTCAGCAAATATATACATTTGCACATAATTAATAGCTGATCTACTTGAAATGTTATAAGAAATAAAATTTAGCGTAAAAAATTGTGAGCTAGCCTGGAAAGTACTAACTCATTACAAAGTAATACATATACAGTGTCTTTTGTCAGTTTAATGTCTGAATCTAAAATTTTCTGGCATAGGCGATACTCATTTACATAAATTGCTGACAAAGAACTAGAACATGTATTTGATCAGACTGGACCCTACAAGCTACAGTATATAGACAGAAGATATGTTGTTGCAGTGTTCACAGACTGTGCATCAATAACAAACATTCAATTTCTATCAAGTCTCGTAACAAACGGACATAACCATGATAACATTCAAAACAACAAACGTTAGCTTCAACTTGGCAAATCACATAGTTTGGTTCAACAAATTTCTCAATCTACATGATTCCCGGTACTGCGACCAGTATTTATATGTTTCAACACAAACTAAACAACTTTAAACCTTACTTCATACTACTGTCTCAATGAATGAATGAAGTTTATTGGACATCAGGGTGTCTACTACTACATGTACAGGTATTGAACATGGCTTGAACCTGGCTTCATAACCTCAGTCAATCAACCAACCGACAATCAACGAGAACATATAATCATCTTTTAGGAATTTTCCAGATATAGGGGTTTTTTTTATTTTGCCCCACAAAAGAAAGCAGCTTTCATCGATGAGTAGTACATAGAGCAATAGCATCAGGCAACATTTGCCAATAGATACCCTGGTTCTGTAACCGCTATACAAGCTAAAAACTCACTAACGTTTTTCTCGTATTTACATCTATTTACAGCTCAAAACATAACAAACACCGCTAGCAGTGTGTCACAAATAATGCCAACAGGAAAAGTAACAAACTTGAGAAAACAGAAAGATGAACAATTCACAATTATACTATTGCCCTTACCACTGGGAATCTGTGTAAAAACGAGGACACACAACTACAGGTGACACTGTGTCAAGTACATGACCATATGTACAGTTATGTGGGAACACACGGTTATCTTGAGGGTACAACAGGGTAGACAGGTTACCATGGTAGCATTGGGTGAGAAAAAAGTATTACCATCACATTGAGAGGCGCAACAACATAACATGAGTGCCGTTCCAGAAGGGTGGTCAGCATGAGGTGATATAATGTGCACACGTTCTGGTCTGGAGAGGTGGGTGATAATCACTCAACATGACTCTATCAGTCAATGATGTAATCTCATGGTCTGTCCCAGTCAAGTCTCTGATATTGAAGTCTCCTAGACCTCTAATGAAATCCTTCCACCAAAACAACAAAGAAAGGAAATAAAACAGAGGAATCTCACAAATGGATCACAAACAAATGACACAAAACAAACAACAGTACCAAATCTACTCCACAAGTACCGATTTACTTACAGATATATCACCCAAATCAGGATTTCTCGGACAAGAATCGCAAAAGGGAAAACAACAATACTTGATATATCACAGTTATATCATCCAACAGACATACCGGTCTACCTTAGCTTCCAAAAACTTCACACCAGATGAGTATTACGTCTCCTGATAGCAAGAACCCCCAGCAGCAACAGAGGGCAGCAGTTACAATGTACGACACACAGCGTGAAACATCGATAGTATTATCCAATGTTCCTCAGGGAAATTTATACAATGCTACCAAGTACTAAGAGATCTTGACCAAAAACATCTTCTCGCCTTTGAAATCCTAAATGAACACTGTCAGAAGAAGTTTGGGTCGAAACAGACAGAAACTTGAAAGAAATGGTGGTTACCGTTAGGTCAGAATGCCAAGCATCATGACATTAGCATGAAAAAAATGTCAAATACATGATTGTTGATGATCTATCTGAAGCTGAATACCAATATGATGGAAACATTGACAGATGAATCTATATAGGATCCTTACATGTAACAGTTCTCAAAATATCATACATTGAACAATTGCTAAATAAGTTATCTCTATGAGAGGCAAGCACATAATATTTTGTTACGAACAACACTTGAGTGTGGTGTAGTTTACAGGCGATATGTTCTGGAAGTACATGTACAACTTGAGGTCGCATTAACATACAATCAGATTTAAGCACGATCACACACATGACTCCTGCAGGAAAACTGTCTTGCTATAATCCCATTTCTTCATCTTTCTGTCCTGTGAGTTAGCGCGCCGTGATATTGTCTCGCCTGGTTCGGCAGCCACCTCGGGTGAGGTCAGCGACCGTGTCAAACCGACCCTAGTCCGTTCCACTGGGACCTTGTGAGGGCGCCGACTAGTGGTCGACATGGCCTGGACAGTCGGTGCACTGCACGATGTCCCAAACGAGGTGTCACTGCCACATGTGTCACTGCGACGTGTCCGGAACGGTGGCGTGCTGAGCTTGCTGAGTGGGGTCACACGCACAGGACTTACGCCCTGTTTGCCAGCGTAGGTTGTGGAGTCGAAGCTCGGGGACTTGATACACGTCTGGGCGGGGGAGAGGTTGTTGATGGCCTCGAGGGGCGTGGAGTTCTGCCGTACGAGGGAGCGTTGATGCGTGCTGGCGGGGCTGTGCCAGCGGGGACTAGTGCCGTTGACTCGTACCGAGCGCTCGAAGTTGGGCGAGAGGTTGTCGTAGTCACTGCTCTCAGAGCGTACACTGCTCGGAGTGCCGGGTTTGGGCGACATGCCATTGACTTGTGGAGAGCCGTCGGACCTCGGAGACTTCTGCTGCTCTCGCTGCCTGGTCAGCTGACCCACCGTCAGTCCACGCAGGTTGCCATGGTTACTGGGTGATGTGGCTGGTCTTGCAGCTGGTGGTGTGCTTGTGGTCTCAGTTTTATTTTCAACTTTGGGAACTGCCACTCGCAATGTGGCATAGGCTTGAAGACTTCGTGAAAACGTATTGTTGTGGCCTTGGCTTGGGTTCATATCTAGAAGGAAAGGATACAAACACAGCTACACATCCATCAAATCATAAGTCAGAAAGCCCAGCTTCAATATTTTGTGCATGCAAGTCAGGGCAGGTGGAAAGAGGAAAATTTTAGATATTTTTACATAATTATTTCCCTTTAATTCCTAAAATATTTCCCATACAGCACAGTAGAAACATTATTGTGATTTTCGATTTGATACCAACTCAAAGACAGTTATACAACATACAAGTCAGTGACAGTGAAACATAAAGGGGAAAACATGGGAGAAAACAAGGATATCACACCAGAAAAGAACAGCCACCCCCAAGATTTAACTACCCAAATATCAGATCTCCCAGGTTAGGATCATAAAGGGTAATATCTGATGTAACATTTACATGTACATAAAACAATATTTACACTGAGCAAATTGATTACTGGTATCATAGAAATGTTAATTCATCTGAGTTTTTCAAATGTGGAATCCCACCCTGAGCGGTGGGCAACCCATCGAATCGAACTACGCTCATCGTCCCATTCTGACCATATACACCTTTCCCATTCATGGGTTTTTCCCACGTGCCTACGCCAGAGGTTTTGGTTTCATTCCTCTGTTGCCCCAGTACATGTGCACTGGGCTTACCATCGAGCAGGTCCTCATGTGACTTGCTCTGCTTGAACTTTGCGCCCTTGACAGTGACACGGGAGAGTTGGTGGAGCCAGTGGGCGGGGTCCGTGACGGCGTGGGACTGGACCGAGCGGCGATGATAGAACAGCAGGTATGCCGCCCTGGTGACAACATCCTCCTCTGCCATCTCTGTCACCTTCGTGTCATCGTACGTGTACCACTTGTTGTCGGCCACATTCCGGCAAAACGCTGTCACCAGGGGAGTCAAACATACAAAGATTGAATTTGTGTGACATATTTTACTATAACTGTACATTTTACTGTACATTTTTCCAAAAATAGTGATTTTATTTCCAAAATAGTGATCGTTAAATGTAGAATGATGTTAACAGTAGCTTGTCCTATGTACCAGTATAGTGTCCACCCTGCATGTTGCCATAGTGATTGCACACTGCATACAGATCAAAGATGTAATCATCGGGGTCCCCAGGGTTCTGTCGACTCCGTCGCCATGGAGACAATGTGATTGAGGGCTTGTTGCTATGCTGGTTGCTGTTGCGTTCACAGGCGTGGTGACTCATGTCCAAACCAGTGATTGGGAATGCGATCAAAGTGTTCAACTTGTTCCTTTTAGTACCCTCCTGCAAGACACGAATCATGTATTACAATTTCATGTACTGAGCGTCACATTGGCCCAAGTCAAACACATCATGTGGCTTATTATCCTTGATGAACTCGTGAAGCCATCAAAATTCATTCCATCACTGACCTGTTTGAAGCGCTTGAGATGGATGACAAGGATGTCAGGTAGTGACCACAAGTTGATTGACTTGATCGTCCCTTGTTGCCGTCGCCGACAGTTAGGGCAGTGCCACGCATCATCCCCATTTAGCTGAAAAAATAAATCTTTCTTTGTGAGGAATTCATTATGTGTGAGAATATTCAATATCTAATGTATAACATGAATATCACAGAATCAGAAAAGCTATAACTTTGTTGACTACAAAGTAAACTGTGTGAATCACACTGAAAATCTCATTTATAAAGCTCCTGACCTTTTCATCCTGAGTGTACAGCTGGAAGCATTCGTCCAGAGTCCCAAGGACTGGCTGGTCATGAGCCAGCTGCACCTGTCGCACACTCGTGTGTTCCTCCACCACATCCTCCGCCCCAGACATGATACTGAAACACCATCATCATGTCACCATCATAACGGTCATGTCATAAAGTAACCATCACAACGGTTATGTCATAATGTGGCTATCATATACTAGTATGAACATATATGAACAACATGAACACAGCTAACATGAATTCGAAGAGGGAGATGACTGTATTTGTATCCTTCAAAATGTCCGTGAAGGATTATTTTTTCTTTTCTGTCAGTAAGGCACAGGAACCATAGTTGAACTTGGAAATCAGTTTTTGACAGGGTCTATTTGCCCATTCTGAGCAGTAGGAGCCATGGATACCTTGGTTTTGTCTGCTGGTCCCACTCCGCCACGACCTTGATATGTTCTGGTCCCGAGCCAGGAATACAGCATGACAGCGCCCTGCAACAGACAGAGTTGTGGTGGTCAACTGGACACATTTACTCACATGTATGGTACATGTAGGCAACACTCGTGAGGTCACGTCTTGTGAAGAACTGATCATGACACACTCATGACACTCATTAGGGGTTTCAATCTGATAATTTCTGCAAATAATACCTATATGTTTGTAACTCTGTATCATTCTTCATTGTGGGTATCAAGTATGTGGTGGGTCATGTTATCAGAGGCAAATTGCTTATTTTCATTGACATTTTATAACCTGCATTAATTGTAGTCAAATGCAGACAGAGCCCAATGTGGAATCTATGTGTACAAGCTAGCATTGACTGATCAAACAAACGACTGCACAGGAACAAAACTGCAGCTTTTTGTGGCTGATGAGGAGTGGTCTCGTTGGAGCACACCACACAACGGTACCGAACCCTCAGCCCGCCGGCAGTCTCTTGAGACCCGTCAGCGATTTATTCTCGTTTTCCACAAGTGGAAGAGATGTCAGCACTGTCCGAGTGAATAAACCATGACAATGGGAGGCTCTGGGCCCCAGGAGACCTGAATCCCGCCGTCTCTAACCAGAGAGCCAATAGGCACCTCAAGCCCCATGGTTAACACTGGGAGCTAGGTACTACTAGTACAGGGCTCAGCAGAGTCATGGACAAACCCTGCACCAGTCACAGGAGAAATGGATCAAACATTACCAGTAAACACTAAAGTCCCGCATAGAAAAAAGTTATGTACTTGTTCAATGTGCCAATGTGGACTGGTGCAAACAAAATGTAGTACTGAATGTTGCAGTAATTTTTCATCCCCACAACATCACTGAACAGTGATTACCACATTTTTATGAATACAGAGCATTGCACAGTTCTGTCAGAATTTTGGCCATGATTGCTTGGTGTGGAGCAGTCTAGTCAAACCAGATTGATAACCAACCAAGCAAAATTCCGTGAGACCGATATCAAGGACAATATCTGCTTACTCCACGTGGAAAGGCTGCATTTATAAATTGGTGTACCAGTCATGAAGACACAAAGGGGAAGCCCACAGAAGACAATATCATGAATGTTATTACGTCTGCACATGATCACGAATTGGAAAACGATCCCTATTGTTTCCTACATGTATTGACTTGCAATGTCCTTATAAATATGGTAGACACTCGACAATTTGGCACGACTTCCCCGTCTCAGACATCACGAGTAAATTAGTCGACAGTTCACCACGAGACTTCTGAGGGAATTGTCTCATTCATGAATATTTGATGGACATGCATTGCAGCAATATTTTTTATTGCAGAACTTGTGAATATGACACATGTCCTGTGCATGCACAAACCCCAGAGTGGTAACATTTCATGATCAGATGGTACTTTATATGAGAGTGTATGCAGAAACCTTGCCATTAATACATGTAGATCGTGACTGCACTGGGGTACATGACAATTATGTATTTATGTCATCTGATACAAGCACACGAGAGTCCTAATATACAATTGGACACGATTCACATTGTACATCTTATGAATATTGTTTTATTCTCCTAAAATGCCACATTGACATGAACATGTAATTCTGTATAGCATACAGTCATGTACATGTCCATAGAATAATCACTGGGTTAAAATGTCTACTTGATTTCCAATTCATAATTTTCTTTATATCTATATTTTTACATCTGGCAGAGGCTGTGGCCTGGACATTGGTGACATATATATGTAAATACCCATAATTGTGATTGAACATGTAAGTCATGGCCCATACCTGTCCACAGCGGGCATGTAGAGAGGGTGTTCCACATCGTGAGGTAGGTAGCACCTTCCTGGTAGACCGTCCAACAGCCGCAACCGAAACAAAACTCCCAGACCCTGAAACAACACACCACAGATGTACACATAAAGCAAACAATATCCATGATATACCTCGGGCGTAAAACGAGCATAAAACCCACGGCAACCGCTGGAATTTCCTTGCACCTTTCATTCTGTTTTTATCTGCATCCTGTAACGAAACAATTCATGTGAACACAACTCGTATCTCAAATTCTTTCATATCAACACAGTGTTCCCAGTATATGTTGTGAAGCTGAGTCACGCCAACTTAATATATGAGGTGCATACCTATGTATTCAAAAACCTTCTTTTTATCTAGGAATATGTAGGATAAATAGTGTTAATCAAGGATGCAAAGTGAATGTAAACAGTTTTAAAACTTGAATAGGTATGGCCCATGATATTAGGCAGGGGGTATTCAACTATTTGAGTGGGTAATGATACCCAGGTACATGTCTGCAGCTTCATGACTTTTCAGCCGACTATCACGCTTACCACCGGTGCAGACAGTCTGATCGTGATAAATCGACCAGGGACCCGTATCTCCTCCGGGACAGGCCATGAAACAATCATAGAAATCCCACAATATTGGTAGCAGCAGGCCATGGCCATCTATCTTCCATCAGGCAAACCAACCGATCAAAGAACCCTATTGCCTCACAACATCTAATATCACTTTCTCTTTTTCTGGGGGCATTTCTGCATGGTCTGTTTGGAACAATGTAGAAAGTGGAAAATTGCGATAGTTGTTTCAAACAATAGCTAACAGCTTATCCATGTACAGCTATGATTGCTTCCATGACGTGAATGTGATTTCACATGGATTATACTTCAAAATGAATGAATAAATCGTGTTGACGGAAATGCTACTTGTGGATGCCTAATGTTTTTGATGACAATTTCGCGAATAAATTTGAAGCAGATTTGAAACCATGGACTTTACATGAATGCATGATAACATTGGTAATAAAACACTGGAACGCCCACACTCCAACGCACTTGTGAGACCTGCACGTGCCATCCGCAGATTACTACGACTAATGATGCCTCCATGAATTGTGGATGGCATGTGGGTTGACACAGTACCCCTGGGGTATACATGTACAGTCTCGTCCCAACCCCCAACACACATGGGGTACCAGACATGCTGTAACCAGTACCACACTGGGTAGAGGTGATAGCGGGTGATCAAGGTCATACCACAAACCATGCAGCACCTAGCAATCCTCCCACACTCCGAACTCAATTACAGCCCACTCTCTAACTGTAATTACATTCCTAGGGAAATGAACAAACTGATTCCTGTACTAGAAAATCTAGTACAAATCTACATGTACATGTAGGGGCAGGTGTTGGTGAAGTGTAAGTGGACATTTAGTGCATTCATTTTAACTGATATTACCAGTGTTTGAGCTTATATCAAAATTTTACTTTTACATGTAACGACTGATAATTTTTTTCAATACAGCCACTATAAATACATTGTATCCCTCAGAATTCTAGTTTGCGTGTATGGTTAGACACAATGTCATGTAGTAACAAGCTTGCACACAGCATGGATAACTGCCCCCCCCCCCCCCCCCCCCACCTTCAGTTCAATGATTCACAATCAACAAATGACAGATCCATTTTCACAAAGTGACATCAGACATGGGCCTATCTGTTTGACCTTGGGACTGGCAGCAAATGTTGTTAGCTGGACATGTGGGGCATACAAATCTAACAGCTTTTTTACACATGGCTCGGTCTTGTTTGTGTGTAAGCAGTAAGCAATACATGGCCATATATTCAGAAATATCAGAGCTTCCATTAGGAGTGACATCCTAGATGTGGCCATTCTGCCAGGCACTTAAGGAACTGCATCGGAGAAACATCTACAGTCCTGACTATATGCACTACATGTATTGCATGTTGGATAATATATATGCCCCTATTGTATATTTGTGAGTGAAACCAAAGACCCTATATACATGATATACAGGGTCTTTGGTGAAACGTGAACATGTAGAACTGCCTAAATTCCAGTACACATACACAAACAGAGGCTGTTATACAAGTACTTGCCTCATAGTGTTCGTCTCCCCATTGTATACATGAATACATAAGTCCTTACCTTTAACTGATAATGGAATAGCCGCTTGAAAATGATCATGTATATATTTGAAGAACAAGTATTGAACAAATAATCTGTAACAAGTTATAGATGCAGATGCAAAGTACATATACGTTTATTTTTGTCTTAGCATAATAATATTATTACAAACTACAATTTAAATGTTCATTCTCCCATCCACATACTCAAATATATGTACATGCACAATGTACATTATCATCATAGATGATTGGATCAGAGTGTGGCAACAGGCCAAAGGAGACAATATACATCATGTATATGATAAATGCACAATGACAAATGACAGCATACTGTCACTGCATGGAACTTCCTCTAGTAAAATTGTCAGCACACAAGGATACAGTCAAGGCCAGCTGCCATGTACATGGGGTAGCAAGTTAGGGAATTGAATTTTCTACGACAGTCCCAAACCCGTAGTGACACAGGCACTTGGCACAGTTCTGATATTGGCCCCCAGTAATGGACTTATCCCATCTCATCATGTTGGCCCGTATCCAGCCGTGAGGAATTCTTACACAATTTATAAGTTTGGGAACTGTCAACACTGCCAGGCTTGGACAGTTTGTGATGGCAACACGTAAATGCAAGGCTATAATTGGATCAGTGGCCAGCCTGGACTAAATGACATGTACAAAATATATTGCACAGGGTAGGGAGAGTGCAGGGGCTGGACCTTCACATCTAGACAATTTGAAGAATGGCTTTGACACTACCAATAGTTCAGAACATTGCAAACTGAATCGACATGTACATGCACATGTATGGTGATCTGAAATCTGATATTAAATCCCCTTCAGCATGCTCAGTAGGATTCAAACAATTTGATGCTAAACCTTGCACCTGAGCAAACCAAGCAAGCAAGCAGAGTAAATGAAAATCTGAACATGTTATTTTGTGGAAACTTCTACAGCATGAACCATGACAATTACGACACAAAAGGAAAAATACATGTATACCTCTAGATCACTGAGGTAGTTGGTAAGCCGTCAACATTGGTTATAGTGTCCATAGGTTACCATAGCAACCATAAGATTTTCCATTACAGTTACACAGTTACAGAAGTTACACATGGAAAAACTTGAGCTTGTACGTGTACAATTAGCCCAGTTGTATGGATTATTCCCTTGAGTCACGGCTAAAAAATACCTGTGAAGTCCGAGGCAGTAAATGTATGTATCAGTCATTGCACATGTGCAGTACATGTACATGATGTAGTGAAAGAAATGTTACAACTTTATACAAGTACACATTTCATAATATAACCCTATATGATGCAGACAGTAGCATCCCAGCTGCACAAAAAGGAATCATAGGACTGACATGTATACAATGTACATTGTATGCATCATGCCCCTCTGTAATTGATCTCATTAGAAGGGGGTGGATCTAGCAGAAGGGTGTGGATCTTTAATGGCACGACATGAGTGTTATCAACAGAAGATAGCATGCAGACAAGTAACATCTAAGCAGATAGAGCCTCACCTCTCTGGCATAACTCTGATTGGATTAGAATTGAGCCATTATTTGAGTAACGCTAATGGACATAGCAATGATATCTAGACATCTGATACAACTAGTGTACCCCCCTCTCTCTCCCCCCCCCCCCCCCCCCCCCCATTCCACAATCATGAATTAGATCACCGGTCGGATGCTGAGATCCCAGTGGTGTCTGATTCGTGGATTTCGTCAGGTGAGACGCTGCTATGACGGAGTGTCAGACCCCAGGCGGACCTGTCCCTCCCCTGGTCAGACAAGGGCATGACTGATCAGACCACACTGGTGCCACCAACTTCCATCCTAGCAATAGATCACCGCTCAGGAAAACACACTGACAAATGATGGGCCTCTCAGCTGTAAACATTACCTTTGTTCAAATCCTGGACCACTTTTTTTTCTTGTAAATTTTTCCAAGAATTCTCCCAAAGCAGACACCCCATTCCTCATGTATCTTTCTCGAAGAAGATGGGCAAAGACCCCGGAAGCGGAGATGTCCAGCAGCAAGATCGATACACGCGCCAGACTCATCTATTCTTGGGGGCCCGGGGACAGACTTGGTTTAGCAGCCCTCATGGGGACTGGAGGGGTGCAATATATTCCTATTTGTCCACAACTTTGATTCAGACTCCATACATGTATACATGAAATGGACAATTTATCACTGCCCCTCTATTCGTTTCTGGGGGGGGGGGGGGGGGGGGGGGGTTGACATACCAAAATAATTTCTAAAACATGTTGCCGTTGCTGGAAGCAATAGAAAATAGCATACATGGTACATATTATTCATATAGTCACATACATGTACATACATGTACTAGACTTCCTTTGAAAGTTCACCGATCAGAATATATTATGTAGTACAGTTTATCGGTTTATAATAATATTTCTATCAGAATTTTGAGTCCTATGACCAAAACCCCATTCCAAAGATCAATTTCTGTTTCCCGAGACATACATCTCTGTAGTTGAAGACGCGTAACGTTTACTTGCAAGGAGTGACTTGTTAGTGTACATGTACATGTACTAGACTTACGACAGCCTATACGCTAACTCCCAAATCACATTTTAACTATGCATGCTATCAGATATATTGCTGCATACATATAATCAATATATGTGCTAGTGATATGACTAAGGTTTCTCATTCATTATGTTCATACATACATACTGACAGACATGTACACATATATATTTCATCGCAAGATATTAGTACCATGACCAGTAAAATGTAACGTTTCTTCATCGAACCAGATACATGTAAGTACATGTTTGTTACATGTACACGTCTGTAGTATAGATGTCAGTACGAGTCACGCCTGTGATGTCACACATCATTTATTCATGAGTCACCACTACTCTATATACATGCTTTGTAACAAAGAATGCATGTTTGAAGATTTTCAAAACCCACAGTCATCCAGTCTGCACTTATATCAGGGACAACACACGCAAGTCTGTTCAATAACGCGTGTACATGAACATGATGAATGGATCATAAATTTTACAGCAGAAAAAATTGCCATGCATCAGCAATATGACATACTGTTTGATTTCGTCAATATTTTTACCTACTGAAAAATCAACTTTACAGCATGACGAATCACGAATGTCACATCATAAGTGCAAAAACTAGTAGACCATTACAATGACCCTTTGAAGTGATATCGTTTGTAAATATGATATTTGCATGTGTGTACACTTGTATATGATTGGACGGTAATATGATCATCAATCAATCTGTTTCAAGCAGTTGTGAGAAGTTACGGGTCAGCAAATTTTGTGTATAATCCTATCGCAGTAAATGAACTTGGTCCACATACATCCCGGTTGATCATACTACAATGTATACATATACATTGTCCTCTGTGTGTCACATTTATATTTCATTCTGCAGTGAGTATCACGATTGTTTACCTGGGATACGATGGAGTCCTTGAAGGAGCTGATCATGTGACTAAGCAGCTCATTCTGAAGCTTGCTGTAGCTTGCCTCTCGCTGTATCCGTAACACCAGCGGGCTGCCAAACCTGGTGACAGAAAGACAATAACAAGACATGACGCAGAGAAACACTCGGCATAAAAATACACAAGAATTGTGTCTGTCATTATAGCCAGCCAAAATACATGGCTGTTACTGGTATTATTCAGGGTAGTTTGGCGCAGAGGCAGTCTCATTTTAAATGATTTAAATGAATCATGCTTGACGATGTTCAAAGAAAGACATTCAGATTTTACGTGCATGCAAAAAACTCCTCAAAGTATCAAAGACAGTGTACAGCAACATCTATGCATGTATTCGGTTGTACTTTTCTATAATTTCTTGTCTGACTCCCAATTACACAAGAAATTGCCTGCCAGATTGAGTGCTACAAGGAGGAATGGATGATTGATGTGAGGAATGCTTCACGTAATCATGGTAATCATCCACAGATTGTGTACATACACATATTGCAAGCTTGATAATCAATAAACTGGCCAATCAATGGCAGAGTTAGCATACAAGCAAGTAAACAAGGCTTGTGTATGTGATGAATACTGTGATATCATCATCACTGCGCCTGCCAAGGATAAGCCCTCTGACTGACCCCAGCTACATTACATGTAGTTGTCCGAGAATGATGTACACAATGAATGATGTACACAATACTACACATGTACATCACAACGCCATACATGTACTCCGGTAAAGCTATGGTATCACAAGACAGTGATCAATTATGGATCCTGTAAAAAATGTACATGTACAAGTAACATTACTTGAAGACTGATCTCTATCTACATGTCTCCTGGGTCTGGCACTTGTTGGCAGTGGGAGTGATGGACATCCTCCCGAACCCACCAAAAACTTGCTTCCCTCCTGGTCAATAATAAATCCCAATCCTGTGGCTGGGTTTTTTTCTCAACCCCTTTTTCCGCAGACAGGAAGTAGAAAAAGAAGAATGATCTGTCTGAGAGCTGTCAATACTTTGATGGCAAGATTTGTCTGCTTGGGAGATTGTGAAAGGACAAGGTTGAAAGGTCCGGTC
Source organism: Terebella lapidaria (assembly GCA_949152475.1). Classification (NCBI taxonomy): domain Eukaryota; kingdom Metazoa; phylum Annelida; class Polychaeta; order Terebellida; family Terebellidae; genus Terebella; species Terebella lapidaria. The sequence goes on from OX424555.1 coordinate 81,546,556, forward strand.
CCTAAGCGGGTACAGAACACTAACTTTTTGCCCTGCTCATCCTGCAGACCTCTCCACATCGTCTACCCCCTAGAATTATGTGTTACTCTACCTCTGCAAAGCTGGGTAAGCCCCTGGGGTACACATGAGGTGCTGATGGAAATATTACGAGCTAATTTACGGTATGTCCATGATGTCCCAAAAAGCCGCTATGACATTACCATGATTACACCTTTTATCATTGTTCGAGTGAAGTCTGAGGCAGACAGCAGAACTGGAGCGCTGCCAGGAACTACAATCTTCCCACACATTATATTCAACTTTATAGTTTGACGCATTACACAAAAAGTCATTCACTTGTGAAGCATGCATTTTTGAGGGATGCCCAAATAGTTCTAACATCCAGCAAACACTGACGATTATTGTGTGCTTGAGGATGATACAAGTGAATGAACAAATGACATTTTGACAAATGACCATTATCAATACATTTTCAGTTGAATAGCCAAGCCAGTTCATGCGACATACATTACTCGACATTATACCCAGAATAGAAGCATTAAATGTACCAAGATAAATAACTCCCTCCGAATGGCAAACTTCCAATTGTTTTTCTGATTTTTTTTCATAAAGGTAGCTTTTTTGCACAAAAGCATTCATTATATATAACTGGCAAAGAGCTGATAGATTGATGTTCTATGCAAGCCATTGTGATTGCATGGTACAACAAAGCAAATGTTGGGGTGGGGGCAGACTAAGATATGAATTGCTAAAGAGCCACATTCATGGAAATATCTCAAGATTCTTATGATACATCGAGCACATCTGTCTGAGCAATGGTCTTTAAAAATCAATCCATTCCACCTTAGCTTGTATTTTATGATGATACATTACCTTTTGCCCTCCTCGGTCGTGCCCCTCACGTTTATGACGAGTAGGGTGAGGAACTCCAGAGCGTGGTCGGAGTTTTCAAGCTCGGAGGACAGCTCTGGCATCTCGACCGCGTACACGTTATCCGTCTCCTGGATGTCTGACAGCGGCTGGCTGTCGTGAAACGTGCGGTGGAACCCGTCCGCGTACAGCTCCGTCAACAGCAGCTGTAACAGGGAACAGGGCTTGTAGTATTGAGCAAGTGTACTTGAATTGGGGTGACATCGGTATTCATGTGTCCAAGTTAAAATGTCAACTTGGACAGTGCCACACACGGCGGAACTAGAGTTTGCATCCTCAAGGAGTTGAAATACCCACATGTACATATTTTGTAAATATTCATGTTTGTTATACCAGTCATTGCTAACTACGTAATACGTATTATACATGTACAACACTGGTACATGTAAAAGTCCATACATGTATTTACATTGTATTGGAGATTTTATTGTTATATCATGAAGCACTAGAGTACACATTAATCGCTATCATATCATCCAATAATGTATTTGTGTTCAGTGACAGGGTAGCTTTGGAGTCATTTTTGTTGTTAAATCCCCTCCCCACAACCAGACATAATTTATCAATCCCAGAGCTTTTTTATACAAATCCCGTATCACGAAAGGTCTATGAACTTGGTATTGTTGTGCTGTTGGCAATGAAATGAAGAAATCACGGTCACAGAACTCAATCGATGTTTATGTACAATAACTTTCGCACTAAAGAACCAATATCAATAAACATGATAAATATCTCAAACATGTGGTCAATGTACCGGTACCACAATTTGGAAAATCAGTGTTAGAAACAGCAAGTCACAAGCCACTGTGATTATGTGTGGTGACATAAGTATGTACCTGAGACTCAGGGATCTTGGTATCTGAGGCAAGTGTTTGTCGCAGGTCGCGTACTGTCTGACACTGCTCCATCAACAGACCAATACGGACTTGTTTGGGCTGAGCATCGTGGTACACAACAGTCACGAACAGAGGCCGTCGAGTCTTCTGAGGGATTGGCAGTGACACGGACAGGAACGGGTCAAAAGTGTTACTCTGCCGCCGACAGTTAGGACAGGTCAAAGATGATCGATACACAGCTTGGAACAGGTCATACACATAGCTATTGTTACAACGCATGTGATTGGCCAGCATATCTGCAGTGTCATCATGACGTCCATGGCTCTGTAAATAACAATAAATATTTGTATAATATTACATATTAGCATACATAGGTCTACATGTACTGGTACATCAAATACCAATCCACTGTATCAGTGTACCCACAAGTATATTATAAGAAAAAAGGTTTCTTTACAGTCTCTGATCATATGCCACTGATACTAGTACATGTATCATCATTGTCCTGTCCCAAAATTGTACAATATTGCGAAAAAGCATGCAGTGACATACCAGTAAATATATTGTACAATTTCAGATAAAGTACCTTGTTTGGCTTGAACTTTTTCTTTGAAGCGACATTCAGGTCTTCGTGCAGTTTATCCAGTAACCACATCAGAAATTCCTGAGCATCATGCTGTGCGAAGCCTTTATACTGGCTTCCATGTTTACCAACAACAGCTTTGAAATCACTAGAAATGCTGGCTGCATACTGACAAGTCCATATGCTTTTCAACAACACCGCTAAATGCTCTGTCAATTCCCCTTTTGTGCCATACTTTCTGGCATGTTGTTTATTGTTTCGTTTGATGTCATGTTTGTAGTTGTCTGTGATGAAGTATTTGACCAAGAGGTCGGTGTGTCCCAGACACTGGATGACACTGTTCATGAAGCATGTGTTGCCATGGTTTCTGATACCAGCAACTCCAGGTACTTTACCCTTCTCCCAGACCAAAGTTGGAGGTGTATCACCGTTTGTTTGTGCTGGTGACAAAGACAAATCAACATCGTCACTGCTTCTCCCTCTGTCCGACTCTCGTGTCATGCTCTGGCTACGCTTTTTGCGTGTTTTGGGGGAGTGTATTGACATCTGCCTCACAACTCTCTGCATGAAGCTTCCAAATCTGAAACTGGGAGTACGTCCTTTCTTTTTCCTGTCTAGAGTTTGGGTATAGGACGCGTCAATGTCTTCTACTTCGCCATTTGTCTTATCTGATGTAGTATTGTTCACCTGATGACCAACAAACTTTGGCAAGCTTTGGCTGACGTTTCTGTGCTGTGGACTCAAACCGGCGGGGGATAGGGCTAAATCAGTGTCAGTTTCATCCGCTTCCATGGACAACTGTTCACAAGAAGCGGCCTCCTGCCTCCCACCTGGTACTCGGCCTTCTGTTAATGCCATTACATGACATTACGAACTCCCTAAATATCAAATATACGCCCAATTTTGGTCAAAACAAGTCGTAAACAACTCCATCATTTTCAGCCATCATGTCCACTTCCGTGTTGCATTGTGGGAATGATATCAACCTTGAACTTGGCCTCATTTCCGAAGTGCACCCTGACCTATTTTTGAAACTTCTATGGAACGATATGCTGGTCACAATATAATTGTTCGATAACATGATACGCTTCAAATTTGACAGTGTAACTTGATGATCAAATGTATAGGCTCTAAACTTGAATTTATATGACAACAAAACCCTACAATATTTGAAATAGGCCTACACGTGTGCCTACATGTAAATAAACTCCGACCGGATACTGTGATATGCATGTACATACAAATATTTCTTGAATAGGCCTATTTTACTTATTTTATAACGTTAAAGATATTATTTTACATGTTTGTTAATGTATATTGAAATCTCAGAATGAGATGTGAGTGTTGGGATGTCTGGAGCACCGTGTGCAGCATAATGAGTGTTACATTAAGAATAGGCTAATAGACAGTATTTTCTTGATTACATCGAATATTAAAATATGACCAACATTAAAGTTGAAAAATAATATTTTGTGTCATGTCATCTTTTGATCACAAAGCAGTATACATTTATCACTGTGTGAATAAATTGTAATTGTATTGCACAGTGTTGACAACACTGATATGTGTTGTAAAATTATGTACTCATGCAGTCACTTCTTTGCCAGACGGCCACGTCTTGACGTTCACGTCTAAACGCGCAGAAATATAAACAACATATACACGTATGCAGAAGTGTGAAGTGGTTTTAGTCCTCGGAAATGATGACAATGTTTTTTGTGATGAATATGCATTTAATGTAAATTTAATACCAGCAAATATATGCATTTTATATGTATCTGCGGAAGTGCCGTTGGTGCTAGGTCCTCGCCTCTGCGGAGGTCGCTCACTGTGGAGGTCCTCTAGCTGAGGAGGTCCTCATCGCTGCGGAGGTTCCATGACCCTGCAGAGCTTCCTCATCACTGCGGAGGGTCCTCGGCTCTGCAGAGACTCCTCATCACTGCGGAGGGTCCTCCGCGTGTCTGCCACACTTCCTTCATCTGGGTGCGATGGTGGGTGCGATGGTTCATCTCCAGGGGGGTCTCCGCACATCAGTGGGTTTCTCTTTTGACTCCGCGGGTACAGAGCCGTCGTCATGGTTTTCCTTCCCCTTCCACCGTGCAATAAGAAAAAGCCGCCTTGCCGTCAACTGTAAGTCAAGAGTACCAGAGTTCATACATTGTAGGGGCATTGACTGGATTCATAAAATTGACATGGTGACGGCCCACACCCTTCTCGTTTAGATTTCCCAATAACATGGAGTCTCAGTGTTTGGATCTGCACTGCGGATGTCATGGTGCAGAGGTAGAAATAGTCTAAGTCCTTCCCTCACTTGTCCTAAAAGGAGCAGGACCGTCTCAGGTAAGTGGTGTCTCGTCCAAACTGAGCTCCCAGAGAGCTGTGGTTGCCTGCTTTTATGGTCCACCCAAACCGGAAGTTGATCTCCGCAAAAGCTCCACATGCACGTGGACAGAATCTGAGGCCAAGTAGACAAATCTCTGCAGGTGGTTTTGCGAAGGTTGGTGGTTTTAGCAGATCGTTATATTTATAACTAGTCGTCAAGGTCTAAAGATGCCTTGGAGACATTTCCGTGTAGAGACTAACCTATAACATTTATGATATGCTTGCCACGAATGACACCCGTTTTTCTCTAAGACACAACATACTGAAATCCCAAACGAACAAACAAAATCACAACTCAGGGTTGCACCATTTCCAAACATTCAAGGTCAAGGTCAAAGGTCATGCCGACTCAGCAAAATGCCGACTCAGCAAAAACAAATTATGGTCAAGGTCAAAGGTCGTCCATAATACCCCTTAGACATGTTTGTCTAGGGTGACGAGGCCGAAAATAACGTTCATTTCGCTCTATGATGCACCGTTTCCGAGATATCGCTGAAAACGAAAAATGCCGACTCAGCGAAAAATTCGAGGTCTGGGACGACGAGTCCAAAAATAATGTCCGTTTCGCTCTACGACCGAAAATATTAGACTTGAGTGTAATATTTTTGCTATGACGCACCGTTTCCGAGACATGCAGGGAACCTCAAGGATGACTTGGCGAAAACTCTTCCGACCTCTGGGTTAAAGGTCGTTTGACGGATTGATCCCAAAATCGATAGGGTTCTTCACTGTTGGTTGAATCTACATGCAAAGTTCTACAGCCATTGCCTGTATACATTTTTAGTTATCGTGCGAAAACAAAGTCCAAAAATCGACATGGATTTCATCCTCACGGACCTCACGGAGCTCGGATCCGGCCGAAAAACAATAGGGTTCTTCCACATAATATGTCTGGCCAATGCTGAAAATTTGGCGAAGAAACATCTAGGCAGAATTTGGCGAAGATACATCTAGGCAGAAACCAAAACGACGGGGAAAAAAAAGAAAAAAGAAAAAAAGGGAGAAAAAAATTCTGCTAAAATCATAAAGGCATTAATTAACATTCGCAAACTTATAGACCCACAGATTGAGAAGTCACACAAAAATCCGAAAATAAATCACTCTAATATGGTTAGGAGTTCTATTGAATATTTTTGACGTGCAGCAGGAAACATGATCAGTATCCAATCATGTGCATCAGATACATGTATCATAGTGACCATTACTTTGATACAGTTGAAAGCAACCATGGTTAATGAGGACATGTCATTGATTTTCGATTCGTTAGAGAAAGGCAAATTTACTTTCATTAAGGTAAAGAATTAGAACAAATATCCTAACATACAGCACGAGAGTCTATACTAGACATAAAAGCCTATAAGCTTTGTGACATCCTCCAATTTTTCTTTTCCTTTCTAATTGTGAAACTAGATTGATAAAACAATACATAGGATTATTGAACGCAGGTGAGAGTGAGAGTTCAACGAGCAGTTGCTCACTGGACAAATGCCCACTAGATATTTGCTATCAGAGTATACTTACTGTATTCAGTGTGTTCCTGGCTTCCATAATATTCTTCAGGTACTATTGCCAAATGCAGAATAATTTATACTCATACAGAATCCCCTGTCATGGTAATGGTCTCATGGATTTAACAAACCATGGAACTTCCAAGCCAATACAATAATTTTAAAACTTGGTGCATGTACATGGAAAATCATATAGCTTGAATTTGATAGCAATTATCAAAAACATCAAGCTTATGTAAAGTTTGACGTCGTCCGTTATCCTCGCGAATAAGCTGCTCACCGTTCGTCATGGCAGACGCTCCCCCGCTATCTCGGATCCTTGCGGATAGTCCGCTAACCAGGTAGCAGCCCGCCCAGCAAGCACAGATATATGGACACCACTAATAATAATAATGTGAAGTTATTATATATCGCTTTTCCAGGAACCTGCTCAAAGCGCTTCACAATTATTACCCCCGATATATGGCCAGGAACCACTTTCCAAATCCCTGGGGTCCATAGACAATCACCTATTTGTCAGAGACTTTTTGTTGCCATATTGGCGCAAGGTGACTAGGACACACGTACAATTGCCAACACTGCCAATCGGGTAATCAATTATATGACTGAGTGAACCGAGACACATTGTGGTACACACCTTGCCCAAGGGTGTTAGACAGCCAACACAGCAGCGCCAGCGCCGTGGCTCGAACCAGCAATCTACTGGTCACGATACGAGCGCCTTAACTGACTACACCAACTGCCCCCACACTAAGATACTGGATTATCACCGTGGTGTTAACTGTGACCGGCTCGCCGACGGTCCGCTCGGGGCACGGAACCCCCTGTGCTGTTTAAGCTACATACAATTGACTGGCAAACCAGCCCCAGAGAGACCTTTGAAGCTGTTATCTCCAGCCTATTATATAACCACATATTATATTGGTTTCTTTAGAAAGGGAAATAGGAAGAGGCAGCCGGTGGGGGGCTACTCCCTATAGTGCCATACAAAATCACTACAACATATAGATTTGCCTGGCTGACAGTGATTCCAGACACAGGAACAGTCAGTCAGTGAATACAGTAATCTGGTTTAGTCACAGTAGGTCCCAGCACTGATTATGCTCCACAGCATTTAGCCGCTGGTGTCCATATTGGAATTCGGATCTCGAGAGGAAGGTGCAGGATTGTACATTTTTGCCCGGAGGCATGCTATTCTGCTATGTCGGCCAATGTATATTCTGAACGATAAATTTGCTATTACGTGCTATTCCCATGCTACTGCTATTGCTACTGTTCACGGCCCTGGTACGTGAGCCGAATGCTACTGCTATTGCTCCTGCTATTCCTCCGCATGGTCGTGGAAGCGGACGCTACTGCTACTGCTATTGCTACTCCCCAGTTTCATCCGAGGCTGGGACGCTACTGCTACTGCTATTGCTACTCCCCAGCTTGAACCAAGGCCGGGACGCTACTGCTACTGCTATTGCTACTGCTACTCCTCCAATGTGTGGTCTGGGATTCGGACGCTACTGCTACTGCTATTGCTACTGCTACAAGGGCTGGTGTGGGAGACGGACGCTACTGCTACTGCTATTGCTACTCCCCAGCTTGAACCAAGGCCGGGACGCTACTGCTATTGCTACTCCTCCAAGGGCTGGTGTGGGAGACGGACGCTACTGCTACTGCTATTGCTACTCCCCAGCTTGAACCAAGGCCGGGACGCTACTGCTACTGCTATTGCTACTCCTCCAAGGGCTGGTGTGGGAGACGGACGCTACTGCTACTGCTATTGCTACTCCCCAGCTTGAACCAAGGCAGGGACGCTACTGCTACTGCTATTGCTACTGCTACTCCTCCAATGTGTGGTCTGGGATTCAGACGCTACTGCTACTGCTATTGCTACTCCCCAGCTTGAACCAAGGCCAGTACGCTACTGCTACTGCTATTGCTACTGCTACTCCAAGGTCTGGTCTTTCAGGCGGACGCTACTGCTACTGATATTGCTACTGCTACTCCTCCAATGTGTGGTCTGGGATTCAGACGCTACTGCTACTGCTATTGCTACTCCTCCAAGGGCTTGTCTGGCAGGCGTACGCTACTGCTATTGCTACTCCCCAGCTTGATCTGTGGCCGGGACGCTACTGCTACTGCTATTGCTACTCCCCAGCTTGAACCAAGGCCAGGACGCTACTGCTACTGCTATTGCTATTGCTACTCCAATGTGTGGTCTGGGATTCAGACGCTACTGCTACTGCTATTGCTACTCCCCAGCTTGATCTGAGGCCAGGAAGCTACTGCTACTGCTATTGCTACTGCTACTCCTCCAATGTGTGGTCTGGGATTCAGACGCTACTGCTACTGCTATTGCTACTGCTACTCCTCCAATGTGTGGTCTGGGATTCAGACGCTACTGCTACTGCTATTGCTACTCCTCCAAAGGCTGGTGTGGGAGACGGACGCTACTGCTACTGCTATTGCTACTCCTCCAAGGGCTGGTGTGGGAGACGGACGCTACTGCTACTGCTATTGCTACTCCCCAGCTTGAACCAAGGCCGGGACGCTACTGCTACTGCTATTGCTACTCCTCCAAGGGCTGGTGTGGGAGACGGACGCTACTGCTACTGCTATTGCTACTCCCCAGCTTGAACCAAGGCCGGGACGCTACTGCTACTGCTATTGCTACTCCTCCAAGGGCTGGTGTGGGAGACGGACGCTACTGCTACTGCTATTGCTACTCCTCCAAGGGCTGGTGTGGGAGACGGACGCTACTGCTACTGCTATTGCTACTCCCCAGCTTGAACCAAGGCCGGGACGCTACTGCTACTGCTATTGCTACTCCTCCAAGGGCTGGTGTGGGAGACGGACGCTACTGCTACTGCTATTGCTACTGCTACTCCTCCAATGTGTGGTCTGGGATTCAGACGCTACTGCTACTGCTATTGCTACTGCTACTCCTCCAATGTGTGGTCTGGGATTCAGACGCTACTGCTACTGCTATTGCTACTCCCCAGCTTGATCTGTGGCCGGGACGCTACTGCTACTGCTATTGCTACTCCCCAGCTTGAACCAAGGCCGGGACGCTACTGCTATTGCTACTGCTACTCCTCCAATGTGTGGTCTGGGATTCGGACGCTACTGCTATTGCTACTGCTACTCCTCCAATGTGTGGTCTGGGATTTAGACGCTACTGCTACTGCTATTGCTACACCCCAGCTTGAACCAAGGCCGGGACGCTACTGCTACTGCTATTGCTACTGCTACTCCTCCAATGTGTGGTCTGGGATTCAGACGCTACTGCTACTGCTATTGCTACTCCTCCAAGGGCTCGTCTGGCAGGCGTACGCTACTGCTACTGCTATTGCTACTCCCCAGCTTGATCTGTGGCCGGGACGCTACTGCTACTGCTATTGCTACTCCCCAGCTTGAACCAAGGCCAGTACGCTACTGCTACTGCTATTGCTACTGCTACTCCAAGGTCTGGTCTTTCAGGCGGACGCTACTGCTACTGCTATTGCTACTCCTCCAATGTGTGGTCTGGGATTCAGACGCTACTGCTACTGCTATTGCTACTCCTCCAAGGGCTTGTCTGGCAGGCGTACGCTACTGCTATTGCTACTCCCCAGCTTGATCTGTGGCCGGGACGCTACTGCTACTGCTATTGCTACTCCCCAGCTTGAACCAAGGCCAGGACGCTACTGCTACTGCTATTGCTATTGCTACTCCTCCAATGTGTGGTCTGGGATTCAGACGCTACTGCTACTGCTATTGCTACTCCCCAGCTTGAACCAAGGCCAGTACGCTACTGCTACTGCTATTGCTACTGCTACTCCAAGGTCTGGTCTTTCAGGCGGACGCTACTGCTACTGCTATTGCTACTCCTCCAATGTGTGGTCTGGGATTCAGACGCTACTGCTACTGCTATTGCTACTCCTCCAAGGGCTTGTCTGGCAGGCGTACGCTACTGCTATTGCTACTCCCCAGCTTGATCTGTGGCCGGGACGCTACTGCTACTGCTATTGCTACTCCCCAGCTTGAACCAAGGCCAGGACGCTACTGCTACTGCTATTGCTACTGCTACTCCTCCAATGTGTGGTCTGGGATTCAGACGCTACTGCTACTGCTATTGCTACTCCTCCAAGGGCTTGTCTGGCAGGCGTACGCTACTGCTATTGCTACTCCCCAGCTTGATCTGTGGCCGGGACGCTACTGCTACTGCTATTGCTACTCCCCAGCTTGAACCAAGGCCAGGACGCTACTGCTACTGCTATTGCTATTGCTACTCCTCCAATGTGTGGTCTGGGATTCAGACGCTACTGCTACTGCTATTGCTACTCCCCAGCTTGATCTGAGGCCAGGAAGCTACTGCTACTGCTATTGCTACTGCTACTCCTCCAATGTGTGGTCTGGGATTCAGACGCTACTGCTACTGCTATTGCTACTGCTACTCCTCCAATGTGTGGTCTGGGATTCAGACGCTACTGCTACTGCTATTGCTACTCCTCCAAGGGCTGGTGTGGGAGAAGGACGCTACTGCTACTGCTATTGCTACTCCTCCAAGGGCTGGTGTGGGAGACGGACGCTACTGCTACTGCTATTGCTACTCCCCAGCTTGATCCGTGGCCGGGACGCTACTGCTACTGCTATTGCTACTCCCCAGCTTGAACCAAGGCCGGGACGCTACTGCTACTGCTATTGCTACTGCTACTCCTCCAATGTGTGGTATGGGAATCCGACGCTACTGCTACTGCTATTGCTACTCCTCCAAGGGCTGGTGTGGGAGACGGACGCTACTGCTACTGCTATTGCTACTCCCCAGCTTGAACCAAGGCCGAGACGCTACTGCTATTGCTACTGCTTTTGCTACTCCTCCAAGGGCTTGTCTGGCAGGCGGACGCTACTGCTACTGCTATTGCTACTCCCCAGCTTGAACCAAGGCCGGGACGCTACTGCTATTGCTACTGCTACTCCTCCAATGTGTGGTCTGGGATTCGGACGCTACTGCTACTGCTATTGCTACTCCCCAGCTTGAACCAAGGCCGGGACGCTACTGCTACTGCTATTGCTACTGCTACTCCTCCAATGTGTGGTCTGGGATTCAGACGCTATTGCTACTGCTATTGCTACTGCTACTCCTCCAATGTGTGGTCTGGGATTCAGACGCTACTGCTACTGCTATTGCTACTCCCCAGCTTGATCTGTGGCCGGGACGCTACTGCTACTGCTATTGCTACTCCCCAGCTTGAACCAAGGCCGGGACGCTACTGCTATTGCTACTGCTACTCCTCCAATGTGTGGTCTGGGATTCGGACGCTACTGCTATTGCTACTGCTACTCCTCCAATGTGTGGTCTGGGATTTAGACGCTACTGCTACTGCTATTGCTACACCCCAGCTTGAACCAAGGCCGGGACGCTACTGCTACTGCTATTGCTACTGCTACTCCTCCAATGTGTGGTCTGGGATTCAGACGCTACTGCTACTGCTATTGCTACTCCTCCAAGGGCTCGTCTGGCAGGCGTACGCTACTGCTACTGCTATTGCTACTCCCCAGCTTGATCTGTTGCCGGGACGCTACTGCTACTGCTATTGCTACTCCCCAGCTTGAACCAAGGCCGGGACGCTACTGCTACTGCTATTGCTACTGCTACTCCTCAAATGTGTGGTCTGGGATTCGGACGCTACTGCTGTTGCTACTGCTACTCCTCCAATGTGTGGTCTGGGATTCAGACGCTACTGCTACTGCTATTGCTACTCCCCAGCTTGATCCGTGGCCGGGACGCTACTGCTACTGCTATTGCTACTGCTACTCCTCCAATGTGTGGTCTGGGATTCAGACGCTACTGCTACTGCTATTGCTACTCCCCAGCTTGATCCGTGGCCGGGACGCTACTGCTACTGCTATTGCTACTGCTACTCCTCCAATGTGTGGTCTGGGATTCAGACGCTACTGCTACTGCTATTGCTGTTCCCCAGCTTGATCCGTGGCCGGGACGCTACTGCTACTGCTATTGCTACTCCCCAGCTTGAACCAAGGCCGGGACGCTACTGCTACTGCTATTGCTACTGCTACTCCTCCAATGTGTGGTCTGGGAATCAGACGCTACTGCTACTGCTATTGCTGTTCCCCTGCTTGATCCGTAGCCGGGACGCTACTGCTACTGCTATTGCTACTCCCCAGCTTGATCTGTGGCCGGGACACTACTGCTACTGCTATTGCTACTCCTCAGCTTGAACCAAGGCCGAGACGCTACTGCTAGTGCTATTGCTACTGCTACTCCACCAATGTGTGGTCTGGGATTCGGATGCTACTGCTACTGCTATTGCTACTCCTCCAAGGGCTTGTCTGGCAGGCGGACGCTACTGCTACTGCTATTGCTACTCCCCAGCTTGAACCAAGGCCGGGACGCTACTGCTACTGCTATTGCTACTGCTACTCCTCCAATGTGTGGTCTGGGATTCAGACGCTACTGCTATTGCTACTCCTCCAAGGGCTGGTGTTGGAGACAGACGCTACTGCTACTGCTATTGCTACTCCTCCAAAGGCTGGTGTGGGAGACGGACGCTACTGCTACTGCTATTGCTACTCCCCAGCTTGAACCAAGGCAGGGACGCTACTGCTACTGCTATTGCTACTCCTCCAATGTGTGGTCTGGGGTTCAGACGCTACTGCTACTGCTATTGCTACTCCTCCAAGGGCTGGTGTGGGAGACGGACGCTACTGCTACTGCTATTGCTACTCCTCCAAGGGCTTGTCTGGCAGGCGGACGCTACTGCTACTGCTATTGCTACTCCCCAGCTTGATGCGTGGCCGGGACGCTACTGCTACTGCTATTGCTACTCCCCAGCTCGATGGGTGGCCGGGACGCTACTGCTACTGCTATTGCTACTCCCCAGCTTGAACCAAGGCCGGGACGCTACTGCAACTGCTATTGCTACTGCTACTCCACCAATGTGTGGTCTGGGATTCGGACGCTACTGCTACACAGTACCCTCAGTATAGTACTAGAATTATCTTGTAAACTAATTGGTTCATTCCATATCATTTTCCCAGTCGGCCCACCTCAATGTTACTGGTACGCATTACCCTCAGTATAGTACTAGAATTATCTTGTAAACTAATTGGTTCATTCCATATCATTTTCTATGTCGGCCCACCTGGATGTTACTTGTCCGCAATGCCCTCAGTATAGTACTAGAATTATGTTGTAAACTAATTGGTTCATATCATTTTCCTTGTCGGCCCACCTCGATGTTACTGGTACGCAGTACCCTCAGTATAGTACTAGAATTATCTTGTAAACTAATTGGTTCATTCCATATCATTTTCCTTGTCAGCCCACCTCGACGTTACTAATCCGCATTACTCTCAGTATAGTAGTTGAATTATATTGTAAACTAATTGGTTCATTCCGTATCATTTTCCATGTCAGCCTACCTCCATGTTACTCGTCCGCAATGCCCTCAGTATAGTACTAGAATTATGTTGTAAACTAATTGGTTCATATGATTTTCCCTGTCGGCCCACCTCCATGTTACTCATCCGCATTACCATCAGTATAGTACTGGAATTATCTTGTAAACCAATTGGTTCATTCCATATCATTTTCCCTGTTGGCCCACCTCGATGTTACTGGTACGCAGTACCCTCAGTATAGTACTAGAATTATGTCGTAAACTAATTGGTTCATTCCATATCATTTTCCCTGTCGGCCCATCTCGATGTTACTCGTCCGCATTACGCTCAGTATAGTACTAGAATTATCTTGTAAACTAATTGGTTCATTCCATATCATTTTCCCTGTCGGCCCACCTCGATGTTACTCGTCCGCAATACCTTCATTCAGTATAGTACTGGAATTATCTTGTTAACTAATTGGTTCATTCCATATCATCTTCCCTGTCGGCTCAGCTCGACGTTACTCGTATGCATTACCCTCAGTATAGTACTAGAATTATCATGTAAACTAATTGGTTCATTCCATATCATTTTCCCTGTCGGCCCACCTCGATGTTACTGGTACGCAATACCCTCAGTATAGTACTGGAATTATCTTGTAAACTAATTGGTTCATTCCATATCATTTTACCTGTCGGGCCACCTCGATGTTAGTGGTACGCAGTACCCTCAGTATAGTACTAGAATTATCTTGTAAACTAATTGGTTCATTCCATATTATTTTCCCTGTCGGTCCACCTGGATGTTACTCGTCCGCATTACGCTCAGTATAGTACTAGAATTATCTTGTAAACTAATTGGTTCATTCCATATCATTTTCTCTGTCGGCCCACCTCGATGTTACTGGTACGCAGTACCCTCAGTATAGTACTAGAACCATCTTGTAAACTAATTGGTTCATTCCATATCATTTTCCCTGTCAGCCCACCTCGATGTTACTGGTACGCAGTACCCTCAGTATAGCATGTATAGTACTAGAATTATCTTGTAAACTAATTGGTTCATTCCATATCATTTTCCATGTCGGTCCACCTCGATGTTACTGGTACGCAATACCCTCAGTATAGTACTGGAATTATCTTGTAAACTAATTGGTTCATTCCATATCATTTTACCTTTCGGCCCACCTCGATGTTACTGGTACGCAGTACCCTCAGTATAGTACTAGAATTATCTTGTAAACTAATTGGTTCATTCCATATCATTTTCCCTGTCGGTCCACCTGGATGTTACTCGTCCGCATTACCCTCAGTATAGTACTAGAATTATCTTGTAAACTTATTGGTTCATTCCATATCATTTTCCCTGTCGGCCCACCTCGATGTTACTCGTCCGCATTACCCACAGTATAGTACTAGAATTATCTTGTAAACTTATTGGTTCATTTTATATCATTTTCCCTGTCTGCCCACCTCGATGTTACTGGTACGCAGTACCCTCAGTATAGTACTAGAATTATCTTGTAAACTAATTGGTTCATTCCATATCATTTTCCCAGTCGGCCCACCTCAATGTTACTGGTACGCATTACCCTCAGTATAGTACTAGAATTATCTTGTAAACTTATTGGTTCATTCCATATCATTTTCCCTGTCGGCCCACCTCGATGTTACTGGTACGCATTACGCTCAGTATAGTACTAGAATTATCTTGTAAACTAACTGGTTCATATCATTTTCCCTGTCGGCCCACCTGGATGTTACTCGTCCGCATTACCCTCAGTATAATACTAGAATTATATTGTAAACTAATTGGTTCATTCCATATCATTTTCCATGTCGGCCCACCTCGATGTTACTCGTCCGCATTACCCTCAGTATAGTACTAGAATTATCTTGTAAACTAATTGGTTCATTCCATATCATTTTCCATGTCAGCCTACCTCGATGTTACTCGTCCGCATTACGCTCAGTATAGTACTAGAATTATCTTGTAAACTAATTGGTTCATTTCATATCATTTTCCCTGTCGGCCCACCTCGATGTTACTCGTCCGCATTACCTTCATTCAGTATAGTACTGGAATTATCTTGTTAACTAATTGGTTCATTCCATAACATCTTCCCTGTCGGCCCAGCTCGACGTTACTCGTATGCATTACCCTCAGTATAGTACTAGAATTATCTTGTAAACTAATTGGTTCATTCCATATCATTTTCCCTGTCGGCCCACCTCGATGTTACTGGTACGAAGTACCCTCAGTATAGTACTAGAATTATCTTGTAAACTAATTGGTTCATATCATTTTCCCTGTCGACCCACCTGGATGTTACTCGTCCGCATTAGCCTCAGTATAGTACTAGAATTATCATGTAAACTAATTGGTTCATTCCATATCATTTTCCCTGTCGGCCCACCTCGATGTTACTGGTACGCAGTACATTCAGTATAGTACTAGAATTATCTTGTAAACTAATTGGTTCATATCATTTTCCCTGTCGGCCCACCTGGATGTTACTCGTCCGCATTAGCCTCAGTATAGTACTAGAATTATCCTGTAAACTAATTGGTTCATTCCATATCATTTTCCCTGTTGGCCCACCTCGATGTTACTGGTACGCAGTACCCTCAGTATAGTACTAGAATTATCTTGTAAACTAATTGGTTCATTCCATATCATTTTCCCTGTCGGCCCACCTCAATGTTACTGGTACGCAGTACCCTCAGTATAGTACTAGAATTATCTTATAAACTAATTGGTTTATTCCATATCATTTTCCATGTTGGCCCTTTTCGCAGAAAGACATGACAATATCTTAACATGTATGTTGTTTAATATAGAACTGGAAATGTTCATAGCAAGGCTGTCCCGGTCTCAGATCAAGCCGGGGAGTGGCAGTAGCAATAGCAGTAGCAGTAGCGTCCCGGTCTCAGATCAAGCTGGGGAGTAGCAGTAGCAATAGCAGTAGCGTCCCAGTCTCAGATCAAGCTGGGGAGTAACAGTAGCAATAGCAGTAGCAGTAGCGTCCCGGTCTCAGATCAAGCTGGGGAGTAGCAGTAGCAATAGCAGTAGCGTCCCGGTTTCAGATCAAGCTGGGGAGTAGCAGTAGCAATAGCAGTAGTGTGCGCTTCGCAGACCAGACATTGGAGGAGTAGCAATAGCAGTAGCAGTAGCGTCCCAGTCTCAGATCAAGCTGGGGAGTAGCAGCAGCAATAGCAGTAGCGTCCCTGTTTCAGATCAAGCTGGGGAGTAGCAGTAGCAATAGCAGTAGCGTCCCGGTCTCAGATCAAGCTCAGGTGTAGCAGTAGCAATAGCAGTAGCGTGCATGCGCTTCCCAGACCAGACATTGGAGGAGTAGCAGTAGCAGTAGCGTCCCAGTCTCAGATCAAGCTGGGGAGTAGCAGTAGCAATAGCAGTAGCGTCCCTGTTTCAGATCAAGCTGGGGAGTAGCAGTAGCAATAGCAGTAGCGTCCCGGTCTCAGATCAAGCCGGAGAGTAGCAGTAGCAATAGCAGTAGCGTCCCGGTCTCAGATCAAGCCGGAGAGTAGCAGTAGCAATAGCAGTAGCAGTAGCAGTAGCGTCCCGGTCACAGATCAAGCTCAGGTGTAGCAGTAGCAATAGCAGTAGCGTGCGCTTCCCAGACCAGACATTGGAGGAGTAGCAGTAGCAATAGCAGTAGCGTCCCAGTCGGTATACAAGTATAGCAGTAGCAGTAGCATACGCTTTTGCTACTGTGTGCTATTGTGTGGTCTGGGATACAAGTATAGCTCGATGTTACTCGTCCGCATTACGCTCAGTATAGTACTAGAATTATCTTGTAAACTAACTGGTTCATATCATTTTCCCTGTCGGCCCACCTGGATGTTACTCGTCCGCATTACCCTCAGTATAATACTAGAATTATATTGTAAACTAATTGGTTCATTCCATATCATTTTCCATGTCGGCCCACCTCGATGTTACTCGTCCGCATTACCCTCAGTATAGTACTAGAATTATCTTGTAAACTAATTGGTTCATTCCATATCATTTTCCATGTAAGCCTACCTAGATGTTACTCGTCCGCATTACGCTCAGTATAGTACTAGAATTATCTTGTAAACTAATTGGTTCATTTCATATCATTTTCCCTGTCGGCCCACCTCGATGTTACTCGTCCGCATTACCTTCATTCAGTATAGTACTGGAATTATCTTGTTAACTAATTGGTTCATTCCATATCATCTTCCCTGTCGGCCCAGCTCGACGTTACTCGTATGCATTACCCTCAGTATAGTACTAGAATTATCTTGTAAACTAATTGGTTCATTCCATATCATTTTCCCTGTCGGCCCACCTCGATGTTACTGGTACGCAGTACCCTCAGTATAGTACTAGAATTATCTTGTAAACTAATTGGTTCATTCCATATCATCTTCCCTGTCGGCCCAGCTCGACGTTACTCGTATGCATTACCCTCAGTATAGTACTAGAATTATCTTGTAAACTAATTGGTTCATTCCATATCATTTTCCCTGTCGGCCCACCTCGATGTTACTGGTACGAAGTACCCTCAGTATAGTACTAGAATTATCCTGTAAACTAATTGGTTCATTCCATATCATTTTCCCTGTCGGCCCACCTCGATGTTACTGGTACGCAGTACCCTCAGTATAGTACTAGAATTATCTTGTAAACTAATTGGTTCATTCCATATCATTTTCCCTGTCGGCCCACCTCAATGTTACTGGTACGCAGTACCCTCAGTATAGTACTAGAATTATCTTATAAACTAATTGGTTTATTCCATAGCATTTTCCATGTTGGCCCTTTTCGCAGAAAGACATGACAATATCTTAACATGTATGTTGTTTAATATAGAACTGGAAATGTTCATAGCAAGGCTGTCCCGGTCTCAGATCAAGCCGGGGAGTGGCAGTAGTAATAGCAGTAACAGTAGCATCCCGGTCTCAGATCAAGCTCAGGAGTAGCAATAGCAGTAGCGTCCGGTTCCCAGATCAAGCTGGGGAGTAACAGTAGCAATAGCAGTAGCAGTAGCGTCCCGGTCTCAGATCAAGCCGGGGAGTAGCAGTAGCAATAGCAGTAGTGTCCCAGTCTCAGATCAAGCTGGGGAGTAGCAGTAGCAATAGCAGTAGCGTCCCGGTTTCAGATCAAGCTGGGGAGTAGCAGTAGCAATAGCAGTAGCGTCCCTGTTTCAGATCAAGCTGGGGAGTAGCAGTAGCAATAGCAGTAGCGTCCCTGCCTCAGATCAAGCTGGGGAGTAGCAGTAGCAATAGCAGTAGCGTCCCTGTTTCAGATCAAGCTGGGGAGTAGCAGTAGCAATAGCAGTAGCGTCCCGGTCTCAGATCAAGCCGGAGAGTAGCAGTAGCAATAGCAGTAGCAGTAGCGTCCGGTCACAGATCAAGCTCAGGTGTAGCAGTAGCAATAGCAGTAGCGTGCGCTTCCCAGACCAGACATTGGAGGAGTAGCAGTAGCAATAGCAGTAGCGTCCCAGTCGGTATACAAGTATAGCAATAGCAGTAGCAGTAGTATACGCTTTTGCTACTGTGTGCTATTGTGTGGTCTGGGATACAAGTATAGCAGTAGCAATAGCAGTAGCATCTGATTTTTGCTACTGTATGCTATTGTAAGATCCTGCACCTTACTGGATCTCGACGGAAAACAATAGGGGGCTGAAGCAAAGTCGGGATGAGCTGTGAAAGTTTCAGAAAGATAAATTAAGGCGTTCAAGAGTTATGATCTGGAAACCAAATGGCGGAAGAAAAACAAGGGCCACTGGCCTCAAAGGAAGAGCTTCGAAAATGTTTGCACAGAACTATTTAAAAACCCTTGAATATTGTATTTGATTTGGTACATATATGTTGTGGCCATATTGTAACTCTACTGGGCAGAATCTATACCTTGTTGGGCCAATAAATTTGTCATGTAACTATTTTCTTGTTATGTAACTATTTTTATTGTGGTCAATAATAGACTTAACTAGTAAAACTAATGATAACCTATTCGGTTAGTCATGACTGGATAGAACTTTTTAGGGCCCGAGTGAGTCGGAAATTTTGCGAACCGGGTACCTGTGTCGTCTGGCCCGACCCGTCCAAATATATAGCAAAATTTGAATGATACTCACTGAAGCAATTTGTAACACGTAAACGCCAGACATTGATCTTTGACACATATTATTTGTTTCGTCAGTAATTACCGGTATTTTCAAGTTTGAGAAAGATCACAATGTCATGACCTCATAAAACTATCGTTTTTTTTCCTGATGATTTCCTTGTCATTCTTGTGATTTTACTAGTGTTTATCACAAATATTCAAAACTATATCTTTATTTGTTCTCAAATACGAGTAACAAAATTCCGATCCAGGTAATTGTATGACCCGCCCCGAATTTGGGTACCTGTCGACTCGTCTGGGCCCCAGAACCTTTACATTGTTGAACCCAATAATAAATGTTTCTTGTAATAATTATTTTTATTGTGGCCAATAAGACTTAATCAATAAAACTAATGTTACTTATTCCGTTACAGCCATGAAATCTCTACAAGTCAGAAGCTTTACCTTGTTGAACACGTTTAAAAATCACCCGACTATTTTTGGGACCAATGTGCAAGATTTTCAAGGTTCTGATTATGTTTTTCTGATTTAGGAGGCACAATGTTTTTTGAGCTTTAGTCTTAGATTTAAATTTCTTTATGGATTTTTTTCAGTGTTTTGATTTGTACTGCAGAGACATTTCAGTAACTTGTCTGCATTTCCAATAATTCATGACATGCATGAAAGCTTTTTTCATCAATGCGATCATGTTTCTCCTTGCCCAAATGTTGGTTTGAAGATCAGCAAACCATGTTGTGTCAGTGTGCAGTGTGTAGTGTCAGCTGCCAAATACTGAAGTAGCCCAGGCACACCCCCCACCCCGAATCGCCGCTCGTGTGACTGCTATCAAAATCAGCACTGACAATTCTCGTCGGCAATATGAAACTATCATAAACATGATAAAAGTGCTAGATCTAGTATCCATTTGTTTCTGCTTATTTTAGGAGGAAACTAAGTTTTTTCCCGTGTAAAAGCTCCGCAAATCTGCCAAGTTTTGTTTGTTTGTTTCCGACTGTTCCTTTTAGTCAAATCTCGTTGAAATATCGCTTCACTTCAATGGCATTTTTAATTAAATTCCCCCATAAACAAGCTTTCGGTGGTGATATTTTTATGAAGTATTACCAGTTAAGTAGGAAAGAGTCATAGAAAAGACCATTTATTTGGGTCGTAACAAGTATTTCCACAAATACCGCACTCAGTTGGACGATCTCTTGGCGGCTGGCATTTTGACCTTGACCCTGAAGCAATTTTTTGGGGCAGTACGCTAATTGGCGGGACCCGCTCACGTGATCATTTGCATATCATTATATCCACGTGTATTTCATAAACATGTGGGTGTGTCCGCCAAGACAGCTTCCCGATTAGACAATTCAGTGACTCTCTGGCTGGCGGGCCGACTGCCGTGACTGCTTATCGGGGGCCACACGAGAACTGAATTTGCCCACTGGAATATGGAATACCACCACTAACACATAATTATTATGTTGCCGTATCAACTTGTTTTTCATTGTTGCAATACCATACTGTATCTATATATTGTGCGGAATGTATATCCAAAACTTTGAGTGCATATGATTGCAAGAAAGCACTGTTCCAGTGGAGATCAAAACGGGAGTGGTGATGGGTATGAAACGGTGACATACAAAAAAAAAAAAACGGTCGGAACACACGACTCCTGGGATTATTATCGCTAATAACTTATAACATTAACCATGATTAGGTACACGGGCGTCATTTTCCTCCCAACGGGCCCCGGGCCCTCCCAATTAGCCACAGTTGAATAGCCTGTTGTGGTTCCAAGTGGCACTTTCAAGAATGTAAACAAAAGAAAAAATTCAAAAATCCAAAAAAAACCAACATCATAGAGGAAGAGCCCTGCTCTTTCTAAAAACAGACAAAAACATAAGGCCTCCCGATTTTTGGGATGCCTAATAAATTAAATATGAGCATATCATTACAATACTCTATTTCATTTAAAACAGTCACTCACGAAAGTTTAGAGAATACACATACATGTACAGAATTCGACATAGATGCTATCACCTATTTTATCTTCTTCTGAAGTTCAATGCGCAAGGTTCGGCATCTCTATAAATCCGGCCTTGAGTTTGAAAATGGTTTAATCCAATTTACTCAATTGTTTTTCCCTTCCACCCAATATGCTCTAGCTTGTTTAATTTTCAACCTGAATATATATTTTGTGATTAAAAAGACAGAAGCATTTATTTTGCTAGATTGCCCAAACAGGTATGGAGTCTGGAGCCCCAGAAACCATTGACCTCTGGGTGCTCTGTGGTGAATTATGAGGCTCTCAGAGGTTGGGAGATGTTGGGAAACCACTCCACAAAATCAGTATACATGATTGGGCGGGTGCGAGCATGTACTTTGAAAAAAAGGGAACTGTATTTATATACATGTAGGTATTACAAATATATAGCTGTGTCTCATCTGGTCACATCAAATATACATACGATATAAGAGTACAGAAAATTCTTTATTTTCGAATTCAAGATTTAAAATAAATCAGTTAAATCAGGGACTATCCCATATACTCAATCTTGATTTTCAGAATTTCTGAAAATACTGTGATCAACGGGACTTACTTCTGACACCACCATGATAGGGGTGTATACAAAAGGTAATGTACCCAATAAAGCACACCCTATCACAGTACGACTGAATGAAATTTCACCAATCTTTCTCAATGTAATGAAGCCTAGTTTAAGTCTAATTTTGCACAGTTTTTTTGTTTATTTCTCGCTTCAACAACTGTTTAAAAGCACTCGCTGTTAACAGGTTAACGCAAGTGTCTGGTTGGTGAATATACGAGAACATGTTACGACTCTTTTATCGCTCCATACTGATGTCTTCCATTTCCCGAGTGACAGGTGTTTTGAAAAAGTACTAAAAACATTGTTTTAATTATGTCGATATCAGCTATGCTAGGATGTGTCATTGGAGTACAAATTCATCTAGTTAACGGCAATGATGTGATGGATGAATGTGTAGAATGTATTCCCCCGTACCAACATTTTTTGGAAAGATTTTCACGAAAGACTCTTGTCGTGTGTTTGCATGGCATGCCATGTGCAATGCTTTTGCTGAGTCAGCTTCACCGTGGACCGTGTCCACCATGTTCACCCTTCAAAATCAAACATGAATGTCACATGGTGGTTCTCTTGTTGGCTCGTTGCTAGAGCCAATGTCGTTCCTATCTACTAGATCCAGGTCTTTTAATATAATTTCGCGTAAGAAAATTGTTATTAAAATCAAAACAATTCAAATAGAGGTCCCTGGACTAAAAGTTTTATAGAGTCTACGAGCCGTCCGTCCTAACTTCGCCGCATTCCCAAAAAAGGGTTTCAGACCTTGTACTGCAAATGAAACGAACCAGTTCTATCATCAATCGAGACTCTGATATTCAATCTTTGTACCAGCAGTTTCTTTTCCATAAGATGAGTTTCTGAGCTCTGATAATATTGCATTGGCGAATTTTGGGATGCGGCGAATTTAGGACGGATGGCTCGTAGTACTTCCACTATTTTCAAGCTGACAGCTAGAGTCAGTTCGGGTAGCTTCGGACAGTGGGGTACAATCGGACATTTATAATTTTCGTTTGGTTATTTGCCGAGCTTTTTGCGTATTGTTTCGAACAGTGGAAGTCAGTAAGAATGTGTTTTTCGTATCGGGATTCGCTAAACTTTATCCATGAAGTCGGAACACAATAGAGCTTACTGATTTGCTGAAAGCGAGCACGTGAGAAGACCACGTGACATGCGATGATTTTGGCGGGAAAAACGCAATAGACGTCACACAGCAGCACGGAAGTTATTAGCCTACTATCCAGTATGTATCTATTTGCCAGTTTTGTTTACTCGATATTTTAATAAATAGCAATACATAGATCACAAAAAACATATTAATTCCATCATATCAATACAATATTGTTGGTAAAGTTACATGAATTTACTGTCCGATTGTACCCCCACCTCGACCATTCCAGCATGCGTCATGGAGGGTACATTCGGACAGTCAGTCAAAATATATCCGCTCAGTGGTTCGGGTGTTATTTCCACTCTATATTCCCTGGGGTCTTTCGAATAATTGTTCAAGCAGGGACATACGAGTAATAATAGTAACCTTTTTTGCATGACAACATACAGATAAATAAATGATTTTTTTTCTAATTAAATAAGTAAATAATAATAGGGAGGGGTGTAATAATAATTCCATCGTAATAATAATCATTTCAACCTCCTCTTGAATGCATTTGAAACAAGTCAGAATAAATGATAACGATAACAGAAAAAAATGTTTTATACAATAAATGATTCATTTAGCTTATACTATTTTTCCAGGAATGAGGAGTATAATAATATATTCAGTGTTTGCGGTGGGGATGCACCACCACGGTCCACGACAGTTAGCAGTAGGCCAAATCTACACGCTTCATCGCGAACCTCAAAACCCATACGACAAAAATGCGGTGGCAGTACGGGACGAGGGAGGGAGGTCCCTGGCGTATGTCAGGAGAGCGGACGCTGCTAAGCTGGCCATGTTGATGGACAGTGATTTGCTACACGGTTCAGTGTTCATCAAGCCAAAAGAAGACGCAGAAGTACGCTCAAGAAGGCAAGGGCCGCAGCAGACATGCAATGTCGGTATCCGTTTCACGGACGACAATTTAGATGCTGTCATCGATATGGTTAAGTCCACTTATTTTGTGTACGTACTCCGTGAACAAAAGAAGAATTAACTTTAATCATCACCGTGCGGTGTGATTCATTTGTTCCCAGTTTCCCTTTATGATACACGACCTAATAAATGTAATAGTACCACGTTATTATCACTGATTGTATGCATCACTGAATGTATGTACTAGTATTGGTCAGAGGTACACGCATGATATTGTTGTACAATTTGGTAAATAGACATATTTATATATAGACAATACAATAATTAATTACTACTACTTTTTGTGCGTATTACACCTGCACTATTCATACGCGTATGTCACGCACATATTGATATATATTTCTTATACACAGCATTATGTAAAAACCTCAAGTATATTTAATTGAAATATATAAAAGAGATTCATGCTCCGGGCATAGCGAATATAAATGGACACGAACAATTAGGTACCGTATTTTACGGTGGCTGTTATCTGCCAATGTTTTATTTTTCTGAAAAAAGTTCAACCTGTCCGTTTTCATAAAAATATCTTATTCCAAACAATGAAATTCGCGAACTAAATAATTTCCCTCGCGAATAAAATTGCTGAGATAACATAAATTGCGATTTTTATTGTTATATTCATGAATTACATTGTCAAAGCAATTTAAATCGCGAGCTAATTAATTTAGCTCGTGTTTTTTCACGAATTTAATTATTTTAGCAATAAAAATCGTGAACTAAATTATTTCCCCCGCGAATAAAATTGCTTTGGCAATTTAATTCGAGAATTTAATAATAAATATCGCATTTTTTCTAGTTTCAGCAATGTTTTCAATAATTTAATTTGCGAATCTTATTGTTTAATGAATTAAATTCGATACAAATTAGACCTATTTACCTCGAGAATAAAATTGCTTTGGCAATCTAATTTAACTCGCGAATTTTATTGTTTGGAATAAATTATTTTTATAAAAACGGACAGGTTGAATTTTTTTTCCAAAAATAAAAAAAACATTGGCAGATAGTAGCCACCGTAGTATTTACCGTGTATAATAGTGTTATACATCGTTGTGAGAGGAAATCATTCCAATATACTGAGCAAAATACTCAAGATGATCTGAATTTGCTAATACATGTATATATATAAAAAAACTAAACAAAAAAAGTGACCATTGATAACATCAATACAATAACAATTATCAACACTCAACAACAAGTACAAAAATACAATAAGATAGAATGACAATATAATAATTAATAATAAGTTAACAACATCAATAATAATATACACATGAACTCGACGTTCGACATGGAGCCGTACAAACGATCAACAACGAAAGCCAATACACGAAAATTGACCAGTCATCGATTGCTTACCAGTGATGATGTGTATAACAACAAGAAATTGGATTTTGTGAGAAAGCAACAAAAGGAAGAAGCAAAACGACAGGCTCAGCTCGAGAGAGCAGCGAAAAAACTAAGAACAGAGAAGCTAGCTGGAGAAAAGAAGAAGAAAAGAATAACTAAACAAATCACAAAGAAGAATTAGTCAAATTACATGACATATCAAACGTTCTGTAACTAAGCAAATATGTGTCTTGCCTTTATTGCTTCATTACTTATGCAGTAAACTTGATGCATTGTCTGATTGTGCTGTACCTAAATGGCTATTTACGGAATATTGTACTTGTATAATTTGTCTCGAAACAAATAACATTTTTTGGAACATTAATGTGCTTTATTTTTCAATTTACGCATAACGTAACAGTTGCTGCTAAAGAAAATGCCCATGTTGCACAATTACAGGTAATGGCATGATTCTCTAATAGATATCTAAAATTGACCCAATGGATGAGATTACCAGACAAATCTCGTTTATAGGGGTACTTGCGCATAAGTGAGGTAACCTAAGTGTGGTAACCTAAAAATCATAGATCTCAAGATCTATGATAGGTTGTTGGAAAATTGTGAAAATCGATTTCAACATAGTGGCCGCATTCCAAAATAGTGCGTTTCCCGACAAATATTCTCGTTTGATATTTCAATGTTGTCTAATGCAAGTTCAAGGTCAACACACTAATCACCATATGTGACTTCCCATTTGAAAGTGGCTACATATCTTACCTCATGATCATAAAGGCCAATTTTTGTACTACATACGATGCAGTTACTGTAATGCAGTCGAAACGTTCTACGCCAAAATCTATAGTCTATATATAACGTAGAACGTTTAGTATAACGGTGCCTTTGGTCCATGCCTCTGGCAAACCATTCCAGGACACCAAACAACTGCCGGACGCAATTGTTACACCAACAGGTTCGAGTAGTCTGTGCGTATAGACCTGTATATATATTGCAGTCATTCTTGAAATGTACTGATACACAAGCAAGTCATACACATGCAAGTCATGCACACGAGCCCGCAAAAAAAAAAAACATATTGGTGTAGTAATAGAAGAGCGGCGTTATAATGCAATAGGCCTACTTTTAACATTAGCGTGCATAAAATTATGCTAAATTTGAAGACATTTTGGGGAAATAATTTACGTGATATTATACAGTGTTTATTGTGTCCTGTCTTTATTAGATTAAACTAAATATAAAGTTTGAAACATTATTAGACCTTGATTTGAGAAAATAGGGACAGTTATATGGTAAAAAAACAATTTCTTCCGCAAAAAAGTAAGTGCTATTCCATTAGGGCACGTGCTACTTAGGAACAATATATATATTATTCAATAGGAATATAGGAAATGTTCAATACATGGCCACTCAGAAATGAAATTGCGGCTGCAAAATAGGCACTCAACAAATTTCATTAGATTGCACTAATAAATCAAAATATTTCAGGATTCGTGGAAGTTAATCCATTTGGACGATTGTACCCACCGGGTGTCCGAATGTACCCGTCTTGTGTTGTCAATACAAAAATTCAATCAGAACGCGACTCATCATAACGTGGCCCTTAATAATTGGTCACACTGTGCGCTGGTTCATGACACGTAGTGTCTTTTAATAATCGTTCCTGATATTCACTTGCTGTCTGTTCATTTCGTCGCAAATCCCACAGTGTCCGAAGCTACCCGAACTGACTCTACATTGCCACATGATCAATATATATCAGCAATACAGTTACAGTATGTCAGCTTGTAAAACAGCACTGGGTATTCCTGGAGGGGGGGGGGGGCAGGGGTTGTCTAGTGCACTTAGTATATAGTGATAATATATTGATTTCTATACTTTGCAGGTCCCTGTACAAGATGCCGAGGAAGCCTGCAGGTGGTTTGCATTGCAAGCATGGACCAGAGAACACATTCCGCCTGACGTCTCCGGTAGGAGTACTGGAGCTTGTGTGCTGTCCTAAAGGTGTACACCAGCTTCATCTGACGGGCTGGCAGGGAGACACCAACTTCCTGCCTGATGAAAAGTAGGAAATGGTGATGCCTGACATACTAAAGTTCGCACAGATAGTATTACAATTGGGTCCTGTAAGATGGAATAATGCATAAGTTTAAGACTTGTTTTGAGGGACAGTCGGACAATGATGACTGTGTCACTATTTTTTGCAGACAGCCAGTGACGATCGAGAACCAGTTATATGAGGACAATGGATACACATACAAATCAGCCTTGACATGTGTGGAATGGCTACAAACGTACTTCCACAATCTTCCAGGCCTCAACAGTGTCACTAAACCTCCAATCTGTCATCTAAACTTATCCACTCACACTGCAGGTGCGAATGAATATACGACTGTCCCACAAAGATATACCAGATAATATGAGAGAGGTCTAGTCCAGGTTTTTTTTTATGACAGTGATAAGCCTAGCACATGTATAATTGCTGACACTTTCATTTCTCCACTTGCAGCCCCTTTCACTGAGAGGATCTGGAGAACGCTCGCGGAGGATGTGTCCCTCGGGTCGATGGTGTCTTACGGACAGCTGGCTGTGTTGAGCGGCAGCACTCAGAGCGCCTCACGCGCTGTCGGCCAGGCCATGCGTAACAACCCCGTCATGATCATCGTGCCCTGTCACAGGGTCATCCTCAGCAGCGGTCAGATGGGTAACTACAGCAGCGGCACCAAGAACAGTGTCAAGGCGTGGTTACTGCACCACGAAGGAGCCTTGGACTGAACCAACTGCCAGCAAAATCATACTGTGTATGGCTATGTTACAAAATTGTGTTCATTTTACAGTTGTTACATTTTGGACAGAAATACTTGGTGATATTGATGGAAAATTATCGTTTTACATGTGAAATTTGATGAAATTAAATCTTTGGGCGCATTTCTTGTGTCAGGTTGAATGTAAACTTTTCAACTTTTTATACCCTGGCGAGGTTTGAGGGCGAGGTTTCTCAACTTTTTAAACCAGAAACTGGGGGAATCCCAACATTAGACAATTATTGTTCTAAAATCAGTCATGAGCAGTACCATTGTCTGACTGCATAAAGTTTGCTGTGCAAAATGCATTCAATTTATGTGATACGATAACAACACTTATACAGGCAGTTTCACTTCCGTTTCTAGCAAAAATAGGTTCACAAACTATCTCAACTTTTACATACTTGGGAATTCCAAGGTTTAAAAAGTTGACAAAGGTTACATTCAACCTGGCACAAAGAAACATGCCTTGTGTAGCATTGAAAAGGTGTTGTCGATTGTTGCTGTGAGTGGAAATCTGCCTTCATGGTGTAGATGATGTTACAGAAAAAGCAACGTGAAAATGCATTTATTTCACACATGAACCATCCATACATAACATTAAGCTCTGTAACGGTCAACAAAACATCTACAAACAAGTACCTTACACTGGACAAACTCTCTTTGTGTGTATGGCTGGCCACTGTATTAGTTAGTATAAGAACCATAGTGTTTGACACATATAATGATATTACATGTACATCTACCACCTACACGCAACATTTCAATGTATAACCGTACGTTATTAACTTATCGTGTTGAAAGTGAACAAGCTATTTGATTATAGGAAATGTCACTAGGTGAATTCAAAACAGATGGATATTATACTCAATGCAGGATCTGTGGCTCTACCAGTGTGAAGTATGGTGCTGGTGCAACTCTTATGCAAATTGGGAGGTTTTCATTCTTAATGTAACAACAGTGGAAGTATTGCATGGGTTGCAAAAAATCACCACTTGAAACACTCGATATTCGTCACTTGAAAGTACCACATTCTGTTTATGACAAAATTTGATTCATTCTGGACTTGTTGAAGACATGGAAATTTTAGTTCTAGTAGTAAGTATGACTGATATAGCTTGAAGTATTGTTACATTTCTCAAAAGATTGGTCAATGAATGATTGAGCATAAAGTAACACAGCACATGATCAAAGTCCACCGAGACGTGTGTTTCACAGCGAGCTGGGGGGCTTGTTTCCTTGGTGATCCAGAAACATTGTCTAATACAGAATGGCATAGCGGCTCACCGAGGCGGGTGAGTGTGTGCCGACGTCAAAACAGTTCAGTCTGCCACTTGCCCAGAATGGCATCTTTAATAGCGTCAACATACTGCGCTGGAACCCAGTACACCCAGTAACGTGAGGCTTCCGTTGGTCCAAGCTGAATGCCCTACACAAACGAAAGCAGAGACGTCATAACACCCACAGAGAATTGTATACATGTACCATCACCATGAAGGTTATTCCATACATGTCCAATAAATACATCCAACATTACCATCCGACAATATTCTCACAGTACATAGGTGACATTGTCTGATACGCCAGGGATGTAGTACAGACCAACATATATTTAGGTTGGACACGTAGTTTGGAGTTTAGCCTTGGTACATACCATGAGGTGGTAATCTTCATGTCCTTCTATTGGTTCACTGACCACAGCTTTTATTGATGCCATCTGAATCTTCTCTGTTCTTTCTGCATGACAGCAACATAAAGTGAAAACAATTCATCCACATGTCATTTCGTCAGAATTCCTTATTCCTACACAACAAAATGTTTGGTATTTTTGTATCAGCACAATGAAGAGCATAATTTTATACGCCCATATCCAAGGGTCTGGAGTACTGTTTATTCACCTCATCATCACCATGTATATACCTTTAGTGCCGATCCAGAGCTGATCCTGTTCCAGTTTGAATGTGAGTCTGACTTTGCCCCCTGTCTTGTTGTACATGCCGCTGATCGGGGCGGGAGGCAGCGGTTCTTTGTGTCGTTTCACACCAATCAGGGCATCGTCTGGTTTTCCGTGCTTCTCAAGGATGGTTTTGTGGGGCTGGGAAATATACCATGCATGTAGCTTTGCGATTACAGTATAAATTATCATTATGTAAAAATGGGCACCTAATGCAAGCATTGATTGTCACCTTTTGTTTACAAAGAGCTACTTTTCCAGTGTCTGCAGCCTGCTTCTCGATTTCTTTCATCGTAGCCGCGTCAGGAGCCGACACAGACATGATGTCATTGACGGTGCTCCCTATCACCATCACTTTGGATCCTTTGATTACTTTCTGATCACGTAACGTTGAATCATCTTGCATTTTACCTGAAATGATTTATGACAGATTTTCATTATCCATAGTTAGTAATAATCCTCAAGCAAACTGAAACTTCCAGATTTCATAATGACAAAAAGTTTCTACACCTTATAGCTTATGAAAATACCTTTGAACATAACTTTTTGCATGGAAGAAGGAACTCCTGAAACAACAGAAAAGTAACACAAATTTTCACACAGTTACTAATACATGAATGAATCTATACATACAAGTCTAACTGAAGTCTGCTCAATACTGTGCATAATTCATATTACCAATATGTTAGCCAATGCTATTGACATGATCAGATAATACAATAGTAGCATTCGCTTTTTGGTTTCTGATATCATGACATCAGTAAATCGTAAACTGGTAAAGTATCCAATACATAACAAATGCAGACAGAGACTGGTGACCTGTTAGTTTTTCTATGTGGCTCTTTAGACTAGCAACTGTATCGTCGAGAGGAAATGTGACATCATATTTTTGTTTGTTATAGATGACTTTGAAGGACACTTCTTCTTTTGGCTTTGAATCTTCCTTAGATAGTTCTGATGGTGGTTCAGCTGGCTCTGGGTGCTGTGATGTTCCTGTGCAAAAAGGAAATATATATATATCAATGTACATGGCATATTCGAGCACCAGGTACATTTGTTGCACATTCTTTCAATTTCAAAATAAAAACAAAAATATAAAAATTCTAATCTTTACCACCGGAGGTGTCACTTGGTGTTCCACCTGTATCTGCTTCACTTTCTTTGGGTTTATCAGTTTCCATCACATTTGTGTCTTCTGGAGTGTTTTCTGAATGAATTGATGTCTCCATTGCCTCAGGTTTGGCAGTGGCCTGTGTTGTTCCTTCCTCGCCCTCTGGCTCCAAGCGTACCTCACCTAGTAATGTAGACAATCATATTATTTTCTATTTTATTGCTACCTGCAGAATAGGTGTAAATAATGAATATGAACCCAACCTTGAGCTTGTAGAGGTCAATAAGTTCAATCAGCTTCCACCTAAATCAACCAGTATTAATTCATTCGAGTTTATGGGCGTGAAGGCCTGACGAGCTATGGAAGTTTGTGGCATTAGGATGTAAAGCATACGCATACATACAAAAAGCTGAGTCTAGCGGACTCAATAAGTCTATTTCAAGGGCGAAATACTCCTAAGAACTCTTAGACATGTTTGTCTGGGACGAGCAGTCTGTATATAATGTCCGCCTCGCTCTACAGTGGACTGTTTTTGAGATATCCCCAAAAATTGAAAATGCTGACCGCACAATATGGTAGGAAAGAAAATTTGCCTATGATCCATTTCGCTCGTCCAACACATTGATTCCATGATATACAGAGCCTCAAGGATGACTCAGCAAAAATACATGCAAGCTCTGGGTTCGGTCATATCGTGATATAGGTCCCGCTTATTTCGGATGTTATCATTTTAGTATGCGACTCTTTCCACTAGGGCCCGGACGAGTCGAAAATTTCCGACCCGGGTACCCGTGTTGTCTGACCCGACCCGCCCCGGGTAACCCGTCCAAATATAGATCAAAATTTGAATGGGAATCATTGGAGCAAATATGAGCAATATGTAACACGTAAACGCCAGTCTTCGATCTTTGACACCCATTATTTGTTTCATCGGTGTTTATCACTGTTTATTTTCGAGTTTGAAAGATATCACATGATCTCATATAACTACTTCCGATTTTTTTCCGATGAATTTATTGTCATTCTTGTGATTTTACTAGCGTTTATCGCAAATTTTCAAAACAAAAACTATATCATTATTCGTTTTCGGGTACGGGTAATGAAATTCCGACCCGGGTAATTGTTTGACCCGCCCCAAATTCGGGTACCCGTCGACTCGTCCGGGCCCTACTTTCCACCCCCCAACACCTCCATCCAGGATTCCCCAAGATATAGAAGCATTAAAATGGTGTTAATGTTTTAACTGAATAAGCCTTGTCATAATGTAGCGGGAACTATTTCACGAGAATGCCCAAAGTTCTCTGTCTGGCTTTATCCATCAATTTATTTGGGACCAAATTGGAATTTTTATTTGGAGGGAGCCGGGAGGGGTTGCAGCGTAATATGTCCATACCAGACGTCCTTTTCCTTTATCTGTTGAGTTTGATGTTTTCACAATAATATAGGGTTTTGTTTGTGATTAATAACTACATTATATGCAATTTGTGATTAGTTCTGCGCAGTTTTGTCATTTTTTGACAACTTACTGTTTTTCTCTGACTCCATCATCTGATGATCATGCTTCCTGCGAACATTTCCCTCGAGCTGAAGAGCTCCAAAAATATTACGAAATCTTGGTGAAAGCGTACAAACTACTTACATGTAGTGCATAGCAAAGGGGACTTGTCCAGAAAACCTGATCGGTGCCTATACATCATCCCACTACATAAGAAAGGAAAGACAAAGCTGAGTATAAGTAACTTTACAATAGCATAACCATCACGCCGAGTCCCTCCGCCAGGGACAATTAGGCCTAAGTCGTCCCCAAAAAGACAGCTCGGGAGCACATGTTCAATTTAGTGGGTAATTCAGATTATAATCAATGATAATGATGAGTTTATCAGTCATAGACAATGATAACCACAGATAAAAAGAACTAGATTGAATGATGTGTCAAAGGAAACATTTTTCTATCTTAACCATAATGCATTTCATTCCGGATCTTAAATAGCTGGGAATGAAATTGCCAACTAATTTGAACATGGTCGGCAAAAGTCGTAGTCACATCCTGAGGACTGTCATCCTGTGATTGTAATTCAGATCTGGCTGAGCTAAGATGGCTCA
Source organism: Terebella lapidaria (assembly GCA_949152475.1). Taxonomy (NCBI): domain Eukaryota; kingdom Metazoa; phylum Annelida; class Polychaeta; order Terebellida; family Terebellidae; genus Terebella; species Terebella lapidaria. The sequence goes on from OX424555.1 coordinate 81,580,279, forward strand.
GTTTTCGGAAACTGACTGAGCTTTCGGAAACGGGAAATTCCCCTGTTTCCACTGTCTCAATCAAAGTTGTCCAGTTGTTCAATAAGTGGGACGAGCTGAGTCGACTTGTCCTGCCCGAGTTGTCCAGCCTGGGCTGAGCTGTCCAGGCCGAGTTGTCCATGAGCCGAGTTGTCCAACCCCCCCCCCCCCCCCCTCGAACACGGCAAGCTGAAGTGGGCTCCCAGTCCCAGTTACCGTTTAGTTACTCGACCGCAACATTGGCATATACTCTGTGCAATTTCATTGTTGCACATTCATTGGCATGAATCACAGCTAGTATATCTCCTTGCTGAATGCTTTTTTTAACTATCTTTCACGTACCCGAGACCCCTTCGTGCCGGGCACATACCCCACTATGCCTTCCACAGAGTCAATAGGGATCGTTTGGAAGGGGTCATATGGTGGCCCAAAGGGGATGGCATATGCCAATATGCCAAAAACCACCGAAAATGGCAAAAAAAGGAAAAAGTAACTGACTTACAGGTACCCAAGACCCCTTTGTGCAGGGCACCGACCCCACTAATACATTCCAAAGGGTCAATAGGGATCGTTTGGAAGAATGGACATCCTGCTTAACCATGCTAAACTTGGACTCATCCAGCCTGATCCAGATAGATGGATGGATGGATGGAGGGAGGGAGGGAGGGAGGGACGGACGGACGGACGGACGGACGGACGGACGGACAGGGAGACGGGGAGAAAGGGAGAAAGGGAGACAGACAGACAGACGGGGAGACAGACAGACAGATACTTTATTCAATCCCGAAGGAAACTCGTTTCCGCTTGACACGAAGGAAACTTGACACCTCTGCAATACAAGTTTACAAGAGGTATGTCATCAGCGCTGGCTTTTCTTGTCATTATAGAAGCCATAGCTGATGCGATTGACTGAAGGGCACTGATGCAATTGACTGAAGGGTTGACCACAACTCTCTCCTGTGGAAGCTTTTTCTAGATGAACACATCCCGCTGAACCTATAAGTCTACTAGTCTCAAGACAGAGGCCCAAATCAAAATCTAGGGTAATCTCAGCAAGCCCTTCACCGTCAACCATAACGAGTGTTGGGCAAATCCGAATCATGTCTACATACAACGACAAGGCCTATGTGGATCAGCTCCTTGAGCAACTAGTGTCTTCATCAGACAGCTCCCGTTTCGAACACACCCCAACAATTGAAGTGTATTATGCATATGGTTGAGGCCCCTGCTCCTCATGATTAACAATAAAAATCTCCCAATGTCAGAGTCACTGATCCATCTCGGAATCGACCGTTACTCCATCTGCCTGACCTCTGATCTCTTCAAGGAGTCCCGCCTCTCTCAAGACAATAGAACCTCATATTCACTCTTGGGTACCGGCTAACATGGAATGAATGTGATCTCACTACAACATAGATTTACAGTACATACAAGCTCCTACTGTACACATAATTAGACTGGAGGCTGTTGTCCTGGAGCAGAAGCAGATCGAGGTACTGGAGAAACGTCATATAACTACATTATGAAAACTTCAGTCATTTCGTACCAAGGTGCTCCGTGAGTCTACATGCTTCAGTCCAACAAAGCGGGCTTCAGCTAACACCAAGTGAACTCAATAAGCCTGCTCTGCAAGGCAGAACCCTGATACACGTCAGACCTACTGATCCGGAATAGATGAGTATAATGTGTGCTAAATACCTGTCAAAGTTCAAAAACCTCGTGAAGGAATTGCTGAACTCTCCACAGATGACTAAGTGCAAGTCCTCCTTGACTCAGCCCACCCACTGAATCATAATCCTAGGGGGAAAAACGTGACAGAGCTGATTTGGAGATCTCTAGGTGCTATGATTTCAGCCTATTCTGTATGAGGTTAAACCTATTCAGCCCACCCACTGAATCATAATCCTAGGGGGGAAAACGTGACAGAGCTAATTTGGAGATCTCTAGGTGCTATGATTTCAGCCTATTCTGTATGAGGTTAAACCTATTCAATGGCTTCTGAACAAATTGGAGGCACAAGTCTACAAAAAAAACAACGACAACTAGCATTGGTAGAGGCCTCCTTTAGTTTCATCAATCAGGTAAATTCTGAAAGCTTTCTTCTTCCAAAAAAGCATGGGATTCTCTGTAGTATTGTGGCAATTTCGGCGTCAAACGTCACAGTATTCATGTGGTGTGTATGTGACTATCATGAGAAATCTGGATTAAGTTACAAATATGCAGGCATGTAGCAAGGCACTCGCCTTATGACCAGTAGGTTGCTGGTTCGAGCCGTAGCCGTGGCACTGCTGTGATGACTGTCTAGCACCCTTGGGCAAGGTGTGTCACCTTGCACCCGTAATAACAACGAGTCGCTAGCAAATAGGTGATTATCAATGGATCTCAGGGTGTTGGAAAGTGGTCCCTCGCCATATATCAGGGTAATAATTGTGAATTGCTTTGAGCAGAATCCTGGGAATGCACTACATGATAATTCAAATTATTATTAACTTCACATTTGCTCAGTGGTAGAGCGTTCTTGTCACATACAAGTGGTCCCCATCACGCATCATAGCACCTGATATGTTGTCCTTCGTTCACTCGCTCCACTAAAATTCTCTGCAGTGGAGATGGGGAAGCTAATATAAACCTTGATCTGCTTCAGGCTACTGTATATATGTAGTAGAGTTCCGATGTTGCAGTATATATGTTGCAGGGTTCAGAAAAATCCTCTTGCCTGAGAGGGGATTCGAATCCAGTACCCCACGAACAATAGTCCAACATCTTACCAAGTGAACTAAAGGGGAGCTAGTAGGATTACTATTTATTAAATTTGGCGAACCCCCAATAGGCTGGTATAATTACTATTTATCAAATTTATCAAATATCCCGGGGCACACAATCGTCACACAAATCAGGACCAGACTGGAAATGTGTGCATCCTGAGGGTTTACCCCCTGAATGAATTCAATCCGATACATGTGGATCCATAGTTCTGACAGTGATGTGGATAATCGTTCTTCAATCTGTTGACACTAAGGCATGGCACTCCACAATCAAATAGCATCAAGGGTGCCGGAAACATGAAGGAATGAGTAATGAGCTGATCCATTCCAGTGTGTTGCTTGTTATGAGTGTGGTTCCTGGAGGAGGCCTTTGTGAATGCTTTATCAAATGTCTTTGAAAGGTTCAGTGTAATAGCATCAACCTATCAATTGTCATCCGGGGAGCATTGCAGTTAATTGGTTCCTAATAAAATTGCTTCACAAGATCGTTTTTGCTTCACAAGATCTATTTTTAGTTATCTCATGTTCTTTGATTGGAACATGTGTGCCATCAGTTTGCAGCATATAGACATTATTAATACCCGGCAGTAAGTTGAAGCTGCCAATCGGTCAGGCTTCTTGAAGGACAGGGGTTCATGTACCTTAGTATGCAGCCAATCTTAATGGAATGCCTTCCAAGCTGATGTGCCTCTCAAACGATTGTTCACTTCATACGAGTGGGTGGAGATCTTTGGTCGGAGATGACACACTTCACGGGTGCCACCTGCTAGGCATGACATCTCATCAACACCTCCAGTTGAGACTGCAGAGGAGAATTGAGCATGTCAGCCTTTCATTAGAGACAGGTCGGTCTTCTGCCTTCCTCACCATGCAAGGGGTCCCTACCTATTTTGTTCTTTCTTTTTGTCATTTGATATCTAACTGAGCAGACATTCGGTGCTATTACATGCATGTATACTAGTACATGTTTCTGGAGCGAAGATACCCATAATGCAATCATCTGCTTGGGTGTGTCAATATCTGGTCCTTCAAATTTTAGGCTGGAATTGTGATGGCCATTTTCGCTTACAGTTGGCCGACACAAGTATTCCACCGTCTCGTTAAGAATCATTATAGATCTTTACCTTTGTTCGGTACAAGACTGTTGTAATGCCATTGCAAATAAAGGTAACCATTGTCAAGTTCGTATTGAAAGCTACCATACTTTCTACCCATAACCTCTTTTAGATCAACGCCCATCGTTTTCTCAGATTGCAATTGTGTTTCTATGTTGGGCCCAAACATCAATGAATCACCATATTATGTTCAGACTTCAAGGAGATTTAATGCTGGAGCTGAAATCCAATGTCGGGTGGAATACTGTCCACACTGTTTACATAGCAGTGTAAGCTCACATGGACGCTGCATAATGAGTAGTGCTGTATTTTTGACATAATTAGATGAGAATATTGAAGGCCTAATACAAACCATCAAATCAACATATCAATATCGATAAGCAGGACTGTTTCGCCATGCATACTTCAGAGCCCAAAAGCGGCAAGCCGGACATGGCATGTAACATGATCATTGCCGGCATACCAAGTTAGTTTAGTTCCATCAGCTAGGTGATATAACTTATGCAATGTTAGAACTTGTCACACACTGTTCCCTGTTGCAGGTGCACACAGAGGCCCCGGAGCAACCTCCGTAACATGTCTACGTCGTGCCCTTTACTGCTCTGGCTTCATCGATGGACTACGTGAATGTAAAACTCTTAATGGCCTGACAGAACCCAGGAAATTCTCATATACGATAGTAGCAAACTGGATGGTCCATGAGTACAAAGGGCCCTCTCACCAGTGAGCAAAATGCTCAATAATGCAAGATGGCAAAATGCAAAAGCTTCCAAAAAAACAGTGTAACATGTAACAAATGCCCGATTTGTTACTTCATTGATTGTTGCCTTTTCAGATTCATTCTGAATAAAGATTGGTTATAAATACAAATACTGGTGAAAATTGGAAGCCGAATTGGTACTTTTGAGAGATTTTACAGAGATCTGTACATGTTCTAATAATGGGATCATTAGCTCCATGGTGAACATACCCAGGTTCAATTTACTGATATGTTATTACAATGAAATCCTCATTGACTCAAGTAGCATTTTTTATCACAAAATATTGAACATGATTATATATTTCAGAATGTTTTGGAACAATTTCATTTGTATCAGTTGAATTGGAGTTTCGTTGGAAATGCGCGGAATTCATAGTCCCACAAACAAACCATTAGACATCACAGTCATATTGCTGTGGTATTTTATGGGATTTTTTTTCTGCCGTTGCCAAAGGGCAATAAATGTTATTATGTTATCAGAACTATGAATTGACTTTCCAAGAGGAATTCACATCCAACATTGCCAGGGGTGAAACGTGTCCTAGGACAATATCCAAGGTATGCGATTGTGGCAAATATGCCCATAGATCAGAACAGTTGTTTGGGTCGCAACTGACACCACCTCATACTTTGGCGGAGCTCTGCACTTTTGAAACACCCATTACTACAATAACGTCTATTGTTTATTAAACGGTTCCACTTTTTCACGTTTCGTGCTCGTGTGCTGGCATTATAATACTGCCAGCACTTTAGATTCTGGGGAGCCATTCTACTAGAATCGGAATGAGCAGGATGGCAAGCACGATCATGTACTGTTCATGTCCCTCTTCAAAGTAGAGACTAACAATTGTGGGCAACCCATAGGATGAGGCTATTACTGCTCAGTGCTCGGTGCCCTGAGACGATCGCTCAGACCTGAGGTGGTACTGGGACTGGGAGTCGCCTCCATGGCTCTCGGTATCAGGTACTCTGAGCTACATGACTGTAACTAACTCATATCACGTATGAGTTGGACCTCGTCTGACGGACTAACACCTGGGTCACAGGCGCTGCCACTCAGCAGGGCGTTTGCACCCTATACTCTGATTTTTCTAACTTATTTACATCAGTTTTGAAGATATTATTGTGATGCTAAATGGTATTGAATTACAACTTGGCATATTATTCGCCTGGGAGAACGGCAACTTTCTACCGATATTCAGATTTCTATCATAAAAATTTAAGAAACTGGCAATTTACTCCCAAACCAGATCTCGAGAATCTGTGCATATTAGAGGATTTGATCCTATTTACATTCATCAGGATTCGAAGTATTGTTTTCATTTTGGACCCGAAGACAGGAGTGTATTCTACAAATACATGCTCATTTCGAAAGATTGCACTGCTACAAAACTGAGCAAATACACAAAATCGTGTGTGGACCCAGAAATTCAATGACGAGGCTAAACTTAACATTGGGGTAGATTGCCAACTTTTTAAATTTTCGAGATATTAGTCTGAAATTCAGTACAAAATTATTTGCTGTTTGACTCCCATGACAGTTTAAATATACCAAGTTATAATAGGTTACCATCTAGCATCGCAATAATATCAGAAAAAAGCGGTGTAAACAAGTTAGAATAATCAGAGTATAGAGAGCCGGTGCCGAACTTTACTCAACTACATAATCTGATAATAGGCCCAACTGGAATCAACCTGGCCGACCTGGCCTGATCTGAGCATTGGCTCGGTAGAGATCCTGGGTCAAAAACGTAATCTGACCTTTTGTTCTATAATTATAACATGGCATATTGCTGTGACAGAAACGCTAACCACATGCGCGTATTTGATCGATCGATATGCAAATGAACCCTGGCGCTACTCGGCCAAGCAGACTGCAACACCAACGCAAAGTTGTTGACATGGAAAATAAACCGGGTTTGTTTATCATTTTCATTGAAGACTGAAAGAAACCAACACGTTAGGATGCCATGTTATAATTGAGATAAAACTGTGTTGGTTCGATGTCTGTGACGTGACAAAAATCCAGAGGGATCTCTGTTGTGATCTGAGACACGAGAGGCGAAGTGGAGATCTCGCGCCAAACACAGTTTTATCCCTTAAATAGAAGCGTCTGGAGAAAAATCTTCGAAATCCCCTAAAAGGCAAACCCCATACAGTGCCCCTTTAAATACAGTCGTACGTATAAAATCAAACGAATTAAGCATTCACGATATGTCTAATACTACATTTATATTGACATATATGCTGACTGATCAGTTGTGATAAACGGTTAGACGCATTCATGTCCCTTTGGCAACAGCAGGGTGCCTTTCTGGTGGCAAGTATTGTTGTATAATTTTACGTCGCAGTTCTCAGCTGTAAATTTTGTTCTTGCTTATAATTTTGACCAATCATATTCTCCTTCAAAAATTCCTCCGGTATTTGCATATTTTCATGTGCAACCAAAATAAACAAATCAAATAGGCCTAGTTTACGCCTAAAAACTGCTGAAGTTATCGGCAGTCAAACACTACCAGATTACAGTATGCCTACAATACTGAGAGGGAAATGCCTGGTGGTTGGTGAGTTGCTGCCAAATCGTGACATGTCGAATCAACTATGGCGAGTATGGGTTCACCTGTTGATGCCCCCACTCAGCACTGACTGTGACTGAGGTCTGAGCCGTCTTTGCTCTGGTGACTGGGTGACTGGCCGTACCCAGTTCTGGAACCTCCCCATTCAAGCGCTAATTGACGAACAAACTTGTTCGCCTGACACACTTGCGACAATCGAACACCCACTAGAAAGGTCTTCAATGTGTTCAGTTCGCGTGCATGCAGTACATGCAATATTGTTTAGTGTGCATGCATGGTTATTTGTACGAAATATCACCCCATAAATATTCGAATGCACCAGCAGCAACACTTCATCGCTCGCCTGGCCATTTCTGTTTATGCAATAAACGCGCCCCCGTTTAGCGAGTCGGGGAACGATCACAGATTTCCCGCCAATTTTCCAAGAGGTCCAACGGCCTTGGATCAGCATATTTGCACTTAGCGCGTTCCCACGAAGGTATATAGGTACCGGGTATACCATTAAGTCGCACAGAAACCACACAACACTCAAGTACAGAAAACAGCAACTACAACAACCTTGAACTTGACCTTATTTGTGTGTGTATGTGTGTGTGTTCCATTTCGGTGATATATCGAAGATACAATGCCGTATATCTGTAAACTGGAAGCCCCAGAAAAGTATTCTGGGGGTATGACGAGTGAGCTTTGAACTTGAGCTTTGACCTTGACTTCGGGACCTCGATTTATCATTTTTTTGTATGCATCAACATTTCTCATTTTATGATATCCTTGGAAAAATGCCTCATAGAGCAACACAGACGTAACTTTGGGACTCGTCAGCAGAGTATTTCAACTCCTGATTTGTAGTATTTTGAGTTACCCTATTTTATTCTTATGCTCTCACAAAAAATGGGCAAAGTCTTCTTTATCCTTTGACCTAGATATTTATATGTGGGTGAAAATTTTCAGTAATTGACAATTAAAATAGTGGGACCAATATTGATTCCGTGTTTATTTTTTAAATGGAATTTTGCACACACGAGATTTGTATTTAAGATGCTTTATGTTCTAGGACAAATGCAATTGTAATTGTCATAAATATTTGAACCCAACCCTGATTTTATATTATTATTATAATTTTATTGTATAATTTTATTGCACTTTTTGTTACTCTTTCTGTCTTGACTACTTCTTCTCCTTCTTTGGACCAGGGCTAACTTGGCTGCCTAACTTCTCCTGGCTTGGCATAGCTGCTCGCAAGCACGTTGTCAAAAATGGCAATTTCTCCAGACATTCCTCGACGACATCTTGCCAGGAGAACTGGTCCAACGTTGGCCCTGTCACCACGTCAGCTAGTGAGGTGATTTTCCCTTTCCGTCCACGGGCCGATACATTCATTACCTCCCGCTTGACTGTATCTGTCATAACCCTGACTGTGAGCTTCCTTCGCTGATGGGTTATTACACACTAGTACCTTGAAAGCTGACAAATACTTTGAGCTCTGGATGTACATGCAAGCTCTGTCTCTGTAGCTATGGTTTTCGTCAGCCTGCGTTTCTATATGTATTTGTTTTGGCTTGGGGGTTTCTTTCATGTCTAGTTGCTTGTGGGGTTGGGGTGTTCCCGGTAGCGACAATGCTGGCCTCTTAGCTGTCGTTGTTTTAATTGGTGTTACATATTTTCGTGTTTTAGTTCTTTTATTGAGAATAGTTTTTTTCTGCATAAGAGATATGCAATCTGTGCAAATATGACCACCGGTGTAGTTATGAATACTAGGGAACACTCTCTTCACTGTGTGTGGAGATGCCAACTTTTGTAATCGTTTTCTGTTAAAACCCTTAGATGATTTCACAAATTTAAATGAACACGCTGAACATGTTGACTCAGCCATGATTGCATTTGGCACCAGATCACATTATCCATATTTAGGAGGGATATTAGCATAAAACTATTAAAACAATGAAAAAAAAAATGTCCAAGTGACAAATCAACACGTAGTATTTTTAAAGGTATTTTATTGATAAAAATGATTGTATCATTCACAGAAAATAATCAGAGGTACATAATACAAAAATTTCACACCCGTATCATCATCCAATGTATGGTTTGCAACGGCAATTCAACATTTTAATAAAACGAGGTTACTAATGGCCACATTCGGACACCGTATTCCAGACGACCTTGGTGGCCTTGGCGAGCCAGCCAATCAGAGGCCGTCACACCCTTGAAGCGGCCATGAGCAAAAGACTTGAAAATTATCCCCTGGGGAAAGTAAGCTGTTATCTGGTGATAAACTGGACCTGACATGCAATTGATATACCGGATTTCTAGCGAAGATATGCTTCTTCACAAATAAAATCTTTGGATGGCAGCCTGTCATTGTTTTCATGTCCGTTTGAAGCTGCAAAGGTCCGGGCGATAATCTGGGCAATTGCCAGGAACTGTGACCCTCACACAACAACATAAACATCAGATATATAATAGTTGTGTACAGGGTCACCACTGGGGCTAGTCAATTAGCGCTTGAATGAGGAGGTTCCAGAACTGGGTACGGCCAGTCACCCAGTTCACCAGAGCAAGAGCCGTCTGAGACTTTCTCACTGAGAGCAGCTGTAAACTTGGATTTTTTTAGAAACTGCTTTTTCAAACACCATTTAGCACATGTAGGATCTAAAACAATTCACATTTTTCCATATACATATGAACTGCCAAGCTCACATCGATCGGCTGGGACACCTTGGAGCTGATTGGCAAAGCGCGCGCCACGATGATCTACCGCATGAAGGAGGATCCCGTTGACATCTCAGCTGCGGAGTACCTCAAACTCCAGACAACTAGAGGGAGAAGTTCCAGGGACAAGTTCCAGGTTCCATATGCCAGGACACTAGAAGAGTTACAACAGCGTCAGGTTCTAGAATGGCCTTCCGAGTGAAGTAGCGACGGCAGAGACTCTCGAGACCTTTAAGGAACAGCTCTCCAGCTACAAGACACGAACATAGCAATCTAGCACCCCCTGTATATAACAAAATATCAACGACAATATTCTGTACCAGAATCTTGTGCTTTATTGGAAGAAGAAGAAGAAGAGTTTCTGAGACAAATGTTTGCATTTATTGATTTACAGCCATGATTATCGATCCCCATTTTGAGATTCCCATCCGACCATCATATGTATGCTGTAGCATTATGAAGTGGTGTGGCTGCATGAGTACTGTGCGAGTACCACTGTTATGGTGCTGCAGGGTGGGCAGGTTAATAAGACATTCAACAGTTCAATGACACTCCAGTAATAGAATATACTTCTTTATCGTGGGGTCGCCGAACTTTACACATATTACATTTTTGACGTTTTTATTTCATTGTCTATGGTTGATTCATGCGACACACGAGACTGTACAGCTTGAATGTTTATACTTTCATAATGATTGTATCAATCTCTGTTTATCGTCAAGATCACAGAGATTGCATTCAATCTAACTACACTACTGTGACTGTGAGTGACTGATTGACTGTCACTGTGAGTCGTGTGACACTGTCACTAGCATGCCAACGCCTTTTTGAAATATTGTGTCTACATGATGGTCATGCTACCGTATTTATTCAATTAGTTCGAACACTCTAATAATTCGAACACCAAAAATTATTCAAGATAATAATTTTTAAATTGACTCTATTAGTTCGAACACGCAAATTTATGATCAAAATTTCGATTGAAACATCGAACGAAATCAACTTGTCAGCTGCCAAAACATCAAAATAAGCTTTGAGCTCCTGGAAGGCAAAAATTGAATAAAATTGACTGTACTTTAGGTATTGATTCAGAGGAGATCAAGGTGCGCACTGCTAGTGCAGTTCAAAGAAGGGTACCGTCTGGTCCTCCTGAAGACAAAAATTAGAAAAAGGTTCACAAAATGAAGCTCACTGTTTACTCGCAAGCAAAACGTGATTCACGGCTTGAATATATTCATTAATTACTTAACACATTGCAACCTCATATTCATACACCCATATATGTGACGGCCGTAGTAATGACTGCGTCAAAAGTTGCCCTCGTCAGATCAGTAAAGTAGTACAAATGATCTCTGAAGGCATAAAATGCCAGTCTTAAAAAAATGGTTGTATAAGTAGCACAAGTCCAAGGCACAATGCTCCATGACTCCATCCAGTGGGAGGAGTACAACTTTTCATTGATTTCACGCTGAAACAAAAACTGACTCTGTATATCTACAAAGCACTAAAATGTAATGAAACTGATATCGAGTGACCGGCTAATCGACAGGGAGTATTGTCACATACTTTCATTGATCGAGATTATTCAGCAAAAAACATTTGTCTTATCCAGGTGATGCCACAGTGGGGAAGAGTGCAATCACCCAAGTTTTCCACAGCGATGGATCACACTTTCCCAAGAACTATACCATGGTAAGTGATAGGTATGTCTACTTTTGTAGAGTGATTGACCATGTCCTTGTGAAGAGGTTTTATGGTATATGACTTGAAACAGTTCAATAGATTTTGGCACGGGTTGATGGACATGAAGTTGCACCCGAGAGTGCTCATCGTCAAGGCACCATGCAATAGCCATAAGTTGTATTTACACTCACTCTCATTTTCAGACTGTCGGTGTAGAACTTTGCACCAAGACTGTGACAATTCCTGAGACTCACGACACAGTTGTAAGTATTTTCTATCGAGGACTCGTTTGAAAATGTGTTTTCAATATTTTGAGGTGTCTTTTACATTGAGGTATTTTTGTATTCCAGGAACTGTTTCTATATGACTCAGCAGGAAAGGAACTGTTTTCTGAGACAGTCATGAGGCATGTGAGTATTACACAGTCATGGTGACACTTGACCATGAAAGCATATTATCGTATTGGTCCTAATAGTAGCATGGCGTGCCAAAGCAAGGCCTTCCGCAGCAGCGTGCGCAAAAATGAGGTCAAACTTGAGGTCAAATTTAAGAAAATCACTGAATAATTTACCTGTAGCCTTCAATCCCCTTTTTTTATGATTCAAATAACATGAATGTGTGGATTGGGATACTCCAAGATCTTATTAGAAAGATATGAAGTGAATTACAAAGTTACAAAAATCAAATATTTTGTCGGAAAAGAGGGGGGCTCTACTATTAGGGCACATGCCACTATTAGGACCAATACGGTAACTCTTCTTTTCATTTCCATCTTTCTGCGTTTTCACTAGCCTGATGTATGATTATTTGTGTATAACTGTTTTTTGCTGTATCCCAGTGGAGCCAGCCCTCGATGGTGATGATAGTGTTTGATGCGACAAACGAGAACACATTCAACAGCTGTTCCAAATGGCTGGAGAGAGTTCGCTCCCAGAAACCAGACGTCCCTTTCCCAGGTACTAGTAGTAAGATCGTGGTTCGGGAACTTTTGACTTGCAGTGTTGCAAGATCAATATTGTAGTACATGTAACTAATCATGAGATTATCAGTACAAGTAAAGACTAACAGTGATCACTAGTCACGATTGATCATGTCGGTTTAAGTTATTGGTCAGGTGTAATGCTAATTTCCTTTGCACATTCATGAAGTTAACCCTGTTGTATAGGAGTGCTGGTAGCCAACAAGACGGACCTGGACGATAGACGCGTTGTCAGTCAGAAAAGTGGCCAGGAATTTGCTGAAGTCAATGGCCTGGAGTACTTTGAGTGTTCAGCTGTATGTCACTCCAAAAAACTTTTAGGAAGAACTTTTTAGGAAATAATGTATTTGCATACCTCAAGCAAATAGTCATGTTAAATTACAATACAGATATATATCTCTCACCAATGCCCCACCCAGTTTCGACTGTATCTACATGAACAGATTCACTTACCTTTCACAGAAAGAGATGCAGAATGTGGACCAGCCATTCCTGTACCTTGCTAACGCCTTCCACAAGCTCTATCAGGAGAGAGTAGAACAGATGAAGACTCTGGCCTAGATTGGGTTACTCTTGTGTATATTGTTCTGTCTCAGTCCTCAAAATAACCTATTGTATTTATTGCCTGTGGTCTGTAAACAGTAATACATGTAGAGTCACAGAATGTTGTGTATGATAGTGCGATCTGAGTGTGTAAAAAATTGGAAGTATGGTATGCAAGACATGATTGTAATACTAGTATTTCATTTTATCTACTGAGTACATGTATGTTGTTTATGATTGTGTATCAGATTTTTTGTTTCAAATCTTCAAAGTCTTAATGCCATACCATTTAAAAAGGGGAATGTTTTGCAAGGATGAATTTCCTGGTGTTTCCATACTGCATGGGACTCCCTGCTATGAATGCTTTCAGTTTAATTGCCAGGGAACTCCTCAGATGTGATTTCATTGTATTCTGGTATTTAGGTTGCTGTTGAAGACATAAATATGCACCCCTGCAATATATACAAACAGAATTCAGAATAATCCAATGGTATGATGAAATGTAGATATTTCCCAGGAACAACTCCACAATACCGGATGATTCCAAATTCCAGAGCACTTCATCCTGCACAAAACATTCCCCATCCACGTCTGAGCACATTTTGACGAAGCATCCGTCCATACAAACTACTGTGATACTGTGACTGGTAAACTGAATTGTGTTTTCATTGTATTCCGACAAATGTTACATGGCATTGAATATATAATGTGGATCTGGATTTTCTTTCATATTTGTTGGTTTGTTTGTGTCAAATAAACATCAATTAAGGTAGTCCGCTCCAGACAGTGAGGGAAGGGGGTCAAAGGTTTTTTTTTAAATAAATACCTGTATCAACAAAATCTAGAGCTTCAAAATGATATATTTTATAAAGTAACTGTTCAGCATCCTAAAACTAAAAAGAAAATAGGGGGTCACCGTATCCGTTCGCATGGCAAACACGATGCAAGATGTGAATATGGACCAAAAAACGTGCAAAAATGTCAGAATTTATGTCATTTTAGGTAAATATGTGTGATTTCGATCGAATATGTAGAAGAAACGAGAACGGTGACCCCCTATTTTCTTTTCAGTATTAGGATGCTGATCATTTACTCTATAAAGTAATGTCATTTTGACGAGATAATATTCGAGAAATGACTTTTAAATTTTGACTCTCCGTTACCTCACTGTTTGTAGCGGACTACGTTAAGGGGGTCCAGCTGTGTCTTATCCGTACAAGTGCACTACATTATGTTACCGACCTTATGGTCCGATAACCTAATGCCGTCACGTTGTGTCATTCCGTCCGTCTGGAGGTCCACATTTAATTTGTCTGCAGTTGAAATGAGTGTAGAGCTTAAGTTTGCATTATGAGCATATAGGAAGTCATATTTGGAACAACTAGTGATGAGCTCGACCTCGAGTGCTAAATGTCTGAAGTGGATTGTGTAAATTGGCTGCAAAGGTTTAAACGCTTACACCCAGAGGATTTTATTATAAGCTTATAAGAAGTCGTATGTGGCATATCTTTTGATGACCTTGAACTTGTCCTTAGACGACCTTGAAGGCTAAATCTTGCCTGACCTGACATGTGTAAATTGGCCTCTACAGACAAAATACTTGTTTATAGAGCTTATATGTTTGTATTATGAACATATAAAGTCATATGCAGCACATAGATTGGTTGGTAAATCTTCTGGTGAAATTTCACCTGCAATGCCTAAAACCAAATTGTCCGGTAACCTATCTCAGCACCTGGGCTAATTTTAAACTGTTGGAATGGCAAGCCAAGATCTCAGAACAATAAAATTGTTACGATGGTGTAGATGTTTCAACTCAAGTCCCATTCTTTGAACACTAGATTCAACAATATAAATTGGGCAGTTTTCACACGACACATGAATTCATGTTGTGCTCTCACCTCAATGTTAATACATGCGTCTTGAATGAAAACAACAACTCCGACCAGAATACGTTCAAGGTCACCAGGAGATTTATCACCACTTCCTATATGTTCCCAGGATTCCTGCTTAACTCATTCACTGCCATGATAATTTTTGGGTTTCAAGGCCTGTGTGCCACATTAATTTTAGAAAATATGAAAAATTCCCGATTTTAGAAGTTATCATTTTTATTCCAAGATCAATAATAACACAACTAACTTTTGATAATCAGCTTATAATAAGACTGATAAGGATCCTTATTCTTGAAAACAACAACAATATTCCAAATATCAACTCTTGCTATTTTCACATACTGTTCTCAATATATAGGGCATTACCCAAAATTGATGAAAATTCACTGAAATAATTTGAAATACAAGAAGTAATTGTCAGAAATATGTCTGAATTTGTTCATATTGTCAACAAAAACGAAGTACAAACTAGCTAGACAGTGCCTGAGGCGCCACATATCGAATGGAACTGAAACCAGGTTTTTCCATGTGGGGAATCCCCCTAGGCGAGATATCTCGTCGCCGGCACACAGATCGTGACGTTTGGGCGACGAGATAACTCGTCGCCGGCAGTGAATGAGTTAAACTTGCAAATAAAAAACATCCAAAAAATCCAAAACTGAATGTCAAAAATGTCTCGCATATGGGATCTCGCTGTCAAACTTGGTCCAAGGAATTCAACTATTTGGAATAAATTGCCAATGATGATAACAACTACTGAATAATCCACAGCCTATTCGCCAGTAATTTACAAATGCAGCCACTACAATGTTTTGTGTAGATGTGGATTTATTACTGAAGCATCATAGAACAGTACATTTTGTCAGTCATCAATAAACAATAAGGCATCAAGGCAGTTTGAAGTCAAGTGTTCAGAAAAATAAATTGTGTATGCTGTGTACATATTTAAGTGTGTAATACCTGTAAGACACAATTATGTTACAACTGAAAGGCCATTTTTTGTACACATTATGAGATAACAAGGGTATCTCTCTCTCTGTATATATATACAGTGTGTACTAGTATATAAATGAACATATTTTACAAAACAAATGTAATGTACCCTTGTGCATACACTTACTACATAAGAGACTGATAAGACTTTGTAATTTGGGGATACAAATTATTATTGCACAATATTTTGCTCTGAGATGAGAGAAAAAAAAGTCAACTCGTAAACTTGCCCAATTATCGTCCTGAGCTATGGATTACACATGCTGAAATGGCATATCACCAATCAAAGCGGGGGTAAATGTTTTATTCAACATGACAGATTTTTTTAGCCACTGAAAAAACATGAATACCCGGTATATTTTAAATTTTTTTAGAATTACAATTCTGCTGTTGAAGCACACTTTTTAGCCGACCTGATAAAATCAATCAATACTGTTTGGTGCAATGGACGGAACTTTATCACAGATTGCAAATTGGATACGACTATGAATACACAAATGAATATACATATAGTACAACAAATACTGTAAACTAAAACAAGTGCATATCAGATACACCTGGAGTTGTTAATCTATGGAACAAAAATAGCATCAATTCAGACAGTGAAAACAGGAGTGTTGTTTCTAGAAGCAAGGTGTTCTATAGTAAGACTCCTACAATGGCATGGACAAAATAAGGTTAAAATTTCTGTTATTGACATTTTGAAGAAATTTCCAATATGATATCAACAGCCTTTACCAATTTTCTGTTAGGATGGTTGAAAATAATAGTTAACCTCTATCAAGACTGGTCCAATAAGGTACATTTAAGCTGTATCAGATGTTCACACAATGATGCAGATGTTTTGTCTTACAAGACTTATCACAAAACGGTGAAACACAACGTGCGGTGAATAACCAACCTGAAACCATTGGAAATTGGTGGTAAATAGTTAATAGTACCCAGTATACACTCGATTTATCCTCAGCAAGCAGGAAATAAAACAAGTAAACAAAATTGTACATGTCAAGCAATCCAGTTTGATTTGCATGTATTGTTTCGATGTTTGTTATTAGATATTGACTGGATATGAATGATCACCAACAACTGTCCTGCTTAATACGCTATCGAAGCAAACAGCATTTCTGTCAATCTGTCCAAGATATAACCCTCTCTCTATCATGTATCAGGACACATACCCGTATAGCATCAACGGTCTGTTGTGTTCGGCCAACATAATGACAGTTAAAAAGCAATATGACAAATACTGATCAGATGAATGTTCTTTGGCACAAACTGTTTACCCTATGCTGTAAATCTGTATATAAACATATACATACTGAATACTGTAATAATGTGTTACAATAGTGTAATACCTAAAACTCCGAATCAGTCACACATTATTGTACGGACATAGCACTGTACAAAAGATGCTTCCGGTCGCCTACGACCGCTTGGGTGTATCCCCCGTAGCCCTATCATCCCTGTTGCCCCAAATATATCACTGATGTACATTGTGAGTGTGAAACCTTTCAAGCTTATTGAAGGTCGAATTCAAGATCACCACTAAAATCACTGCATACGAATTTCCATTTCGACATATTCGGTAAAATAACGAAATTACAGCCAGATAAAAGTTTTCACCTAAAGTTATACTTCAACTCAGAATATTTGACAAACTTGGTTCCAAGTTGAAATTCAAGCAAAAGTTGACAAAAACTGCATTTCAAGATTACTAAATTGGAGCCAGATCGAACTTTTCACCATAAGTTATATTTCAACTCATACATGTACTATATGCCAATCTTGATTCCAAGTTGAAATTCAAAGTAAAAGTTGACCAAAACTACATTTCAAGATGACGAAATAGGAGCAAGATAAAACTTTTCACCATAATTTAAATTTTAATTCATAATAATTATGTGCCAAACTTGGTTTCGAGCTGAAATTCAAGTAAAAGTTTACCGAAACTGCATTTCACGATGACGAAATTGGAGCCAGATCGATTTTTTCACCATAAATTATATTTTAATTCATAATATGTGCCAAACTTGGTTTCAAGTTGAAATTCAAAGTAAAAATTGACTTTAATGGTAAAAATAATGTTAACTTATCCGGTTACACCCATGAAATCTCTACTGGACAAAACTTTTAAATTGTTGAGCTCAATAATAAATGTTTCTTGTCTTAACTATTTTTCTTGAGGTCATTAATAGACTTAACTAGTAAAAATGATGTTAACTTATTCGGCTACAGCCATGAAATCTCTACTGCACAGAAGCTTTACCTTGTTGAGCCCAATAATAAATGTTTCTTGTCTTAACTATTTTTATTGTGGTCAATAATAGACTTAACTAGTGAAAATAATGTTAACTTATTTGGTTACACCTGTGAAATCTCTACTGGACAAAACCTTTACCTTGTTGAGCTCAATAATAAATGTTTCTCATCTTAACTATTTTTATTGTGGTCAATAATAGACTTAACTAGTAAAACCAATGTTAACTTATTTAGTAATATTGTTCTGTTTTCACCAAAAACATCAGTTCTGTATTCTGAACAAGAATCCAGTGCAATTTGCTTTCATAGTACAGGTTATTGGAGTGATCACACATGTCAAAGTAGGCATTTTAGTTGTTGTAATAAGTTAACCTCTCAAACTTATTAATATTTATTCGATCATTTTGAAAAACAATAGGTTTCGTGTGATGGTCTTTCTCATTGAGCCTGTGCGATTTCATCATCATTCATCGAAAACTCCCACCCGTAGAGCGTTCACAACCCATGTGTGTTAAACAGGCTAATTTGAGCACAAAATGTTACGCCAATCGGCTATTTTGGTTGCTATGGCAACCAAAATCGATAGGTGTTGAGATCTCACCATAAGTCATGTCCAAATAAAATATTATCAAAATCGGTTCAGATTTGTAAGCTGTAGCGCGTTCACAAGAAAGTGTCTGCGGACGCGGCGGCGGCGGCGGCGGCGGCGCGACGATCGTAAATCCATAGTATCCGCCGAACTTTGTTCGGGGGGGGGGGGGTCTGTTTTCACCAAAAACATCAGTTCTGTATTCTGAACAAGAATCCAGTGCAATTTGCTTTCATAGTACAGGTTATTGGAGTGATCACACATGTCAAAGTAGGCATTTTAGTTGTTGTAATAAGTTAACCTCTCAAACTTATTAATATTTATTCGATCATTTTGAAAAACAATAGGTTTCGTGTGATGGTCTTTCTCATTGAGCCTGTGCGATTTCATCATCATTCATCGAAAACTCCCACCCGTAGAGCGTTCACAACCCATGTGTGTTAAACAGGCTAATTTGAGCACAAAATGTTACGCCAATCGGCTATTTTGGTTGCTATGGCAACCAAAATCGATAGGTGTTGAGATCTCACCATAAGTCATGTCCAAATAAAATATTATCAAAATCGGTTCAGATTTGTAAGCTGTAGCGCGTTCACAAGAAAGTGTCTGCGGACGCGGCGGCGGCGGCGGCGGCGGCGGCGGCGCGACGATCGTAAATCCATAGTATCCGCCGAACTTTGTTCGGGGGATACAATTAGAATAACAAGGTGTGACAATTCATGCTGAGTGAGTGAACAATTGTGAGCTTCACATATATACACAAATATGTGATAATACTTCGCTGTGCATTACTGATATAAGCATTAACAAACACTGTAAAAGAATATCAATAATAGGCAACAAAATTACAAAACCGTAGAAAATTTGGTGTTTCAGGTAAAGGAGATAATACATATTTGTACATAAGTAATACTTTTTCCCGTTGGATTTCTCAAGCCATGTGAATTACGATTATAGTTCGATTGACAGATTTCACACTTTCTTCGAACAAAATGAGCATTAAACACTATCAATTTACAATCACAGATCCAGCAGAAAATGCAGTTTAGTGTGAAGCGATACAGTTGCACAATGCCAGCGAAAACAGATAATTTGGTGTATGGTATATACAATGTACATTGAGTTAGACGGGCTGACGGCCAGTAAGAGACTCATCACGCCGTCTGTTCTACGACGGGGGTCGGAGTCGAAGACTTCTTGCTGTCGGTCGGGTCGGGTTCAGAGGGGGCGGGCGCGGGTGGTGGCACAAACTCCCGGCCGGTCGGTACTTCCGTCGTCACCTTGTCGCCTCTGCCTGAGCCGGCGGACATCGGGCGCTGGCCACGAGTGGACATTGGTCTAGTTCCCCCAGGAGACACGTCCGCAGACTGGTGTGTCGGGGGGTGCGGGGTCTTACGGGCCAACTTTGGCGATCTGGGCGTCTGGGTCTGTGAAACATATCAGCAGTGATATTAACTTGAGTTTACTTTACGGTGAGGTTACTTAAGAAATTACTTTGATAGCTAACACACAATATGTAGCATAGTTCCTAGTGTTTGTCACTAACTGACCGGCAGGTTGGGGAGTTTGGGATCCTGTCGACCCTTGTACACGTGTCCATCAGCCCCTTGGATCTCCTGCTCCTCCCTGTACACACAACATCATAGCAGTAAATTGATCACAATCCATCACAACTTGTAGGAATATTTTATTCCCACAATGCAAACATTTTGCAAAATTTCAGAAATTTAATTGCTCAATGAGAAGTTATCAGAAATATCTGCAATCACCAGCTGGCAGCACTGCTTTATCAGTCTTATGACGTCACTTTATTGTTTGGGCTGGCGTTATCAATAAAAACGTAATTTTCCCGCCAAAATGTACGTCATTGATGATTACAGACGATATCCGTTTATGATTTTGGCGCCAAAAAGGACTGATAGTACAATGCTGCCCTCTGTTGAATGTTGTTTGATAACCCCCCTATTGGACAGCATCATTTAGTCTCTCGTGCACGAAAGGAGTCTCGAAAACAACCTAATGTTACTCACTTGTAGACAACCCCGTCTTCATCACGGAACAGTGTGCTGAAGAACGAAAAACATATTGACATATTATACATCCAACCGCACCCGTTCCAGCATCTACTGGAGCAAAATATAAATCTGTGGAACATGACTGGTTACTGACTTCATCTGGGTGAGTCGAGTCATCCTGCGGTTGGGGTAGGTCATGGTGTGAGTGCCACCACAGGCCCGCTGGGTCGAGTACAGGTCCATTATCTCCACCTGGGTGTTGGGAGCACTGGGGGGAAACAAATAGGAGGACGGTCACATGGGCGGGATAGGCAGGACGGTCATATATCATGTATATGGTTTTGAGAATAGTTGGGTTGAGACTAGCAGGGTTGGGTTAAATATGGTAAAACTATGTACATACATGTACAGGTATATTTTTTAGCTTCAATCACACATTTATAGATGTATAATGGGCCTAGTAATGGAACACAGAGCTACTGGTATTGATATTTATTCAAGCTATTATGCAAAACAACAAAAAGTTTTAGAACACAAAAAGAAAGCTGAATAATGAAAGTGAGCTGTCAGTTCAACACAGATGAGGTGAATAGCAACACAGATGGAAATATGCATGAAAGTACAGAGACAGCTAGAGAATTTCAATATATCGGTATCGTCACATCGATCAATACAATAGCTCATGCAGAGTCATGTGCTGCATCAAGTTTAGTGCAAGTTTGTTTGTGTGTTGTATTCATGCCAGTTTTTTGTGTGGAAGAAAGAATATCTGTGTCGTGACCAAGAGTATGATTTCACAGTTCAATAATTCAGAAGGAATGAATGCCATGATTCATGTAAATGTAAGCACAGAAGTTATGTGCTCCAGTTTTGTGGTGTAGATACCACTGAACGAGTGGATGCTGAGCAAGTTCAAGTTTTAAATTTTAGTACAGTGCAGCAAATTGAAACTGTTGTCTCGTGTCAACTTACATCTCTTTCTTGAAGGACTTCATTTCATTACCGTAGTGTGCGAAATAGGCCCTGAAATCATGCATACGAGCTCTAGCGGCTTGTTTCTCGTTCAAGGCTCTATCATAATTGCTGATCTTCTCGGCATTCTTACAAGACATGGGGTGCTTGTCCTTGCCCCTGAGTGGGTGGTTGTGGGTGCGTCAGGGAGGAGAGGAGAGGAGAGGAGAGGTGCAAGACAGGAGAGGTAGGAGAAGTATCATACAGACAGTAATAGAGAGAGAATACATAGAACAGTGTGGTATAGGGATAACAGACAACAATATATGCGAATCTGTGCCACTCATTTAACACGCTGATTGTTACTCAATTTTCAATTTTTTTTCAGAAAATAATTTTTGGTGATTCTCTTTGCCTAGTATGGAATGCCGGTACGACATGCGAGAAGCAACATGCGAGAAGTGACGAGCGACACGCGAGAAGTGACAAGTGAGAAGCGACATGCGACCTGCAAACTATAAACTATGACTTATTCCGTATTAAACCATGGTTTAATACGAAAAAATGTGTATGATATTCAAGTTGCATTTTGTTTTACGCAAGTTACAGTTTGTAAAGTTATCTGGCATGTCGCATGTAGCAGTTTACAGCTCACAGGTCGCATGTCGCAGTTTTATAGACTAACTCGCAGGTCACATGTTCATGTAGGCAAAATTTCTCGCTTCTTGCATGTCACATGTCGCTTCTCACATGTCACTTCTCGCATTTCGCACCGGCTTTCCATAGCCTAGTGCAGGTGCAAATCTGATTTAAATTATATGATCCTCAATCCAGCTTTTTGAGGATCTCAGAAATAAGTGCCCCAGTTCTACATCATCAATTCAACTGTCCAAATGATGGTGCATAGAGTATGTACAAAATGTACTAGAGTGTGTACAAACACAGGAGTTAAAGGTTAACAGAGGATTACACTCACGTTGAAGCTCTAGGTACGTGCAAGCATATAATAGATATAATATATCATAATTTATAAACGTGGGTAAATAGTTATATAACTGGGAATAAATGGGCATGCAAATTTAGAGACCTACAACAGGCTTTTCATATAATCATTATAATTTGTAGATACAGTGAAGAATATCCAGTAGGAATTGACGCTACAGTCTGTCATGCAAGAATAATATCAAAACTGACAATATTCTATTACTCACGGAACATATGGATATTTGTAAATACCACTGTCAAATAGCCAATTCATTGATCATGAATGGGACAAGATTTATGTACAAAATTTGGAACCACTTTGAGGGAACATTGGAGCTTATGTATATGTCATATTTTACATCTAGATTCAGGACATGGAAAAGTATATTTTACAAGACCTTTGTACAAATACAGAATCTGTGCAATTTGTCAGGAAACCTTACAATAACATGACATCCACATTATCATGACCAACTTTATAATGTAATGTATTAGAATAGGAACCCGTAAAGTTTCAGCTTTGTCTCACAAAGTATCCATCTACAAATCTGCTCCCAGTTACGATACATTACACACATAGATTAACTGGATGGGTTAGTGAGCACGAAACCAGCTGAACGGCACATCCCAAACTTACAAGCCGCCCCACAATGCTTACCTCTTGGCATGCTGCCGTATCGTGTCCAGCTCGAAGGTTGTGTACGGGCGTGTAGAGCGCGTCGCTGGCATACCATTGGTGGCAGGGATTGATGGAATGGGGCTGCACAAAGGGGAACAAATGTCACAGGAATGACTGATTTGTGACTCATTTTGTGACTCAAAGTCCACATGATATATGTAGCTATGGCCGTATGCAATACCATACGGGACATATAATGGACCTTAAGCAAGCTTACCCATGTGGCGCCATTTCCAAAGGTCGATCACATGATATACAGTTGTATCTTTGCAACAGTTGCCTGAAAGCACAAAGTTCAGTGTTTATCATTTGTGAGGTCACAATTTGAGTCATCACAGCCACCCAATTTTATTGCTAGGAACATGGTAGAGCAAAACTTGAGATAATAATCAAGGCTGTTTTATAGTGAACTCTAACTTTCTGATCCCAGCTGCATCATCTTCATCAAACTCATTCTCGAAGTTGAGGTTTTTGAGTTTTTTGAGCAGTGCTTTGAGTTGGCGCTCTAGCTCATCTCTGATTGGTCCGAACTCTAGACGGTCCAGTTTACCGTCCAGGTCACCACTGAGCGTGCTCAGAGCCTTCTTCCATTCCTCCTCCTGGCAGGATAGGTTATAAAATAGAGAGTCTGACTCAATAAAATGGCAGTTAATACAATACTGAAGTCAATAAAATACCTGTCTGAATGTAAAGTATGACTACTTCTTTTCAAAAACTGTTAATTCAATACATAAATTGTGTGCTATGCAATTTCTAAGTACTTGAAGAGTGTTTTTTGGGTTGAAAAAAGATTCAAGTCTCACGTGTCCAAGAAGTTTGCTGAGGATGTCGTTGATCATCTTGTTGAGTTCATCACATGTGCTGTCAAACAGTGTTCTGTTAACCTTGCTGTCCAGGTGTCGTTTGTCCGCTTTCTAGAGAAACACAACAAAGCGAGGGATATATAAACAGGATCAACTGCACAATACCTGCACAGATTTCTCCAGAATTCAGCGAGTACTCACAACTTCGACCTCCGTCTGCACGAACTCTTTGTCTGCTTTGTTTTCCTCCAGCTTGTTACACATTCCATACAGGTTCTGAAAGATGTGATGGGTATATGATCCTGAACTTGTCCAACTTAGTTATATCATGTGAACATCGTTCTCAAAGGCACTGGTCTCAATGTAAGCTAAAATCACAACCCATATAGTGAGCTTTCATCTAGTTGATTTCTTTAAATGCATCTACAGCACACATGATTGGCATGCCCTCATATACTTGTAGCAGTCATTAGCCACTTTTTCACCAAACCAGCACTGATTTATATTTACCTGGATGTCTTTCTTGTGGTTGCCGGTGTCGTCGACGAGTTTCTGAGTGGTGTCACTGATACGCTCGAGCTCAGCCTGCAGCTGGAGGATGGCTTGCTGGAGACGGCTCAGCACGTCACTGTCCTGTAACACAAACAGGGTAGCATGGGAGGGGAGGTATACAGACTACTTAGCCTACATGTATTCAAATCAATGAAAACTAATGAGTGCTTATGAACACACAAATGAATTTGATTTGTCATGTACATTCTATAGTCATCGAAACAATACTAACAAGATGAGACAGAAAAGGAAGTCGAAGGAAAGCAAAGAGCAGAGAAACAGCAAAGTAAACAGAGCAAAGCATATAATGGCTCTCCAGTGGTCAGTACATGTAGATCGTCTAAGCAGCCATGGTCCATTGGCGATGCCCTCCTCATCCTTGCACTAACAACTCACCACGTCCTGATCCGACTGTACAGTCTTAGAAGCTATCACTGCATCCAAGCGCTCAGACATCTTCTGTAAGCTGTTCTCAACAGCCTTCAGACTCTCTCTGGACTCTGCCAACTGCCGGTTTGCGTCCTGCGACACCATTCGCACTTTCTGGTTGAGCTCGGAGGTTCTCCTGTGGAGCTGGTCTGTCACAGACGTGTCTCTGCCTTCGTCAGTCACTCCTCCAACTTGTTCTGGCTCCTCACTGCCCGGTATTCCCGGTGGTATTCCCGCCAGGAAAGTTTCCCGGAGCTCTTGAAGCTGGTCGTCAAAGCTGCCAAACTTTGTACCGCAAGTGACATCCAAATCCTCAAGCTGTTTCTTCAGATCAGCAATTTCCTGCAGAACTTCTAACATGTTCACTGTTGGGCCATCATCTTCTGTCTTCTCCTCTGCCACATTGATAGCCTTCTCAGATACTGTGTCTTCTGGTTCAACCTGAGTTGTGGTTTCGACTAGCTCTGGCTTGATAATTGCATGTGATGATGCTTTGCGGCTTGTATTTTCAGAGTCAACGTTAGCAAGCTTTTCAGAATACGAAGAGAGTAAACGAAAGCAGTGATGAGTAAGTTGAAAATAAAATACAGAGTGCAGAAGATTGGAAAACAAGAGGCTGCAGACATGAGAACTGAAGAAAGGAAGAGATTAAAGTACCAAAGCTTGTGATCGGCAGTGGATTTCACTCAAAACACTTAATACACTTCACACAGAGTCATGGAGATGTCACACATCCAGGTTGACAAACCGGTCCCTTACCTTGTCCTGCACCTTCTTCAGTGCTGCCAGATCTTCCTGGAGCTGAGTGAGCTGATCCAGCAGGTCCTGGGGTACACCTGAGGGTTACAGAAATCAACTTTAGTTAAGTGAACCTACATGTAAATTGACCATGTGAATTGACCATGTGTCATGAAGTGTATCAATACGTACTGAAAGTGCATGTAGGTATCATGATCAAAGTATTGTGTTATTTGTACAAAGTGTTTCTTGTGGAAATTGCATAATATATTTATCGTTTGAAAGTGTGAAGTACATGTATGTGCCAAAACTAACCTTATCAATCCAGATGAATGTGAGGAAATATAATACTAAGTGAAAGGGAAATGCTAAGTGTACACAAGTGCAAAATGCCCTAAAGCTCTAGGTGTAAATCTCTGAATAGACGACGACTGTTACATTATGTCCCAGATCTCTGAATACTATTTTCTTCTTTTCGATTCCAATCACAAGAAAGTGCACACCAAAGTTTGTGGCAGATTACTGGCCATGCATACAGGTGTTCTTAGCTTACCCAACCCTCCTGACATTTTGTCTGTGTATGAATCATAACAGATGAAGTTATGATACTGCCAAAAATCATGTAAGTGCAGAAAAATATTCCTGTATTGGCAGAAGAACATTGATTTCAGCAGTCTGACGCCCCATCACTCACCCAGACCGTCCAGGGCTCCCTTGTCTAGTTTGTTCTTCAACTCCTCCTGAAGGGGTAAACACATCATTCCAAAACCATCACCATCTAAAACCTCAATACATCTGCAAAAAAACAAAACTCCACCAAGCTACCACTAATTAAAACATTGATTGAGTATCTGACCTCGACGACGGTGACTCGACCTTCCAGCACATCATGCTCGTCGCTCAGTTTGCCGAGTTTCTCGAGGATTTCCGCAAGATCTTTGGTGGGACCGGGGGTGGAGGCTCGGGAGCGAGTGGAGCGCGCAGACACCGGGCGAGATCCCTGCAGGGAACACACGGCTTACAGTTTGTTCTTAACTGCAGTATCTGTTCAAACTAAATTGAGTGGAATTTCATGGCAATTTTCAATCCTAATTCTGCCTATTTACAACCTACAATGTTCTTCAGAAACCTCATAATGGCAAAAAAGGTAATAATATGATATTTTACGCACAATGTTCGCAGACAAGGTAATTAATTTTCAATTCCTGGATGTTTTTTGATGTTACCGGTTCAGTCTGACTGGACATCTCGATGACAACCCTCTCAGGGATGGCAGACAGATTGTTCATGTTCTCACGGATGCCCTTCAATGCGTCCTCGAGGCCAGACCAAGTCACAAAGTCGTTCAACATCTCTGGGTCTGGGTACTGACTCATACGTTCCTTCAGCTCAGCCTACAGATGGAGACGGGCCAATCAGAATTGACTAGTTACTGTGGTTTCAAAAGCAAATTTGTTGTCAAACTTTGTCACTACAGACAACAATTACAAGGTTAAAAAGCTTCTATATTTGCACTCAATTAGCTTGAACTGATGATTAGCATGATATGTTAGTACATGCACATCTAATATAACGCTGACTAATCTATGAGACTAATTTTTCTTTAGATTGAAATTAGTTTCTCTGTCAATTGGTTTTTTTTTCAACATTTAACATATATATGTGATATGTGTGTGCTCAGTGTATTTTTTCTGTACAGATGCATGCAATAATGGTATGTGCCATACTTTTGCTGAAATGCTGAAGAGAAAATGGTGGATAAATGTCACAGCAAAATGACAAAGGGAATATTAATGCAAAGAATATAAAGACACTTTTCTGAAATAAATTTGAAAAATGTTTAAAAACT
Organism: Terebella lapidaria; assembly: GCA_949152475.1. NCBI lineage: Eukaryota > Metazoa > Annelida > Polychaeta > Terebellida > Terebellidae > Terebella > Terebella lapidaria. The sequence goes on from OX424555.1 coordinate 81,608,166, forward strand.
AGACGCTTCCGGTCGCCTACGACCGCTTGGGTGTATCCCCCGTAGCCCTATCATCTCTGTTGCCCCAAATATATCGCTGTCAATTGTGAAAAACTAGAGTAAGGGCTAAAAAAGATTACCAGAGAAATGTTAAATCTCAAGTCACAACTGTTTTCTTTTCCCCACCAAAATTGCTGCACTGATTTTCCGAGGTTATTGAAGGTCGAATTCAAAATCACCACTGAAATCTCTTTATATGAATTTCCATTCGACATGTTTGATAAAATAACGAAAATACAGATAGATCAATCTTTTCACCTATTTATATTTCAACTCAGAATATTTTACAAACTTGGTTCCAAGTTGAAATTCAAAGTAAAATTTGACCAAAAATGCATTTCAAGATGACAAAATTGGAGCTAGATTGAACTTCTCACCATAAGTTATATTTCGATCCATAATACATGTATGTGCCAAACATGGTTTCAAGTTGAAATTCAAAGTAAAAGGTAATCAAAACTGCATTTCAAGATGACAAAATTGGAGCCAGATCAAACTTTTCGTCATGAGCTATATTTTAACTCATAATACCTGCCCAACTTGATTTCAAGTTGAAATTCAAACTAAAAGTTTACCAAAACTGCATTTTAAGATGACGAAATTGGACCCAGATCAAACTTTTCGCCATGAGTTATATTTCAACTCATAATATGTGCCAAACTTGGTATTAAGTTGAAATTCAATGTAAAAGTTGACCAAAACTGCATTTCAAGATGACGAAATTGGAGCCAGATAGAACTTTTCGTCATAAGTTATATTTTAACTCATAATATGTGCCAAACTTGGTTTCAAGTTGAAATTCAAGCTAAAAGTTTACCAAAACTGCATTTCAAGATGAAGAAATTGCAGCCAGATCGAACTTTCCATCATAAGTTATATTTTAACTCATAATATGTGCCAAACTTGGTTTCAAGTTGAAATTCAAACTAAAAATTGACCAAAACTGCATTTCAAGATGACGAAAATGGAGCCAAATCGAACTTTTCACCATAAGTTATATTTCGACTCATAATATGTGCCAAACATGCTTTCAAGTTGAAATTCAAAGTAAAAGTTGACCAAAACTGCATTTCAAGATGACAAAATTGGAGCCAGATCGAATTTTTCACCATAAGTTATATTTTAACTCATAATTTGAGCCAAACATGGTCTCAAGTTGAAATTCAAAGTAAAAGTTGCTCAATGTTTTCATAAAAAGCTATTGTGATCAATAATAGACTTAACTAGCAAAAAAATAATGTTGACTTATTTGGTCACAGCCATAAAATCTCTACTGGACAAAGCCTTCACCTTGTTGAGCCCAATAATAAATATTTCTTGTCTTAACTATTTTCATTGTCGTCACTTATAGACTTAACATGTAAAAACTAGACGCTTCCGGTCGCCTACGACCGCTTGGGTGTATCCCCCGTAGCCCTATCATCCCTGTTGCCCCAAATATATCACTGATGTACATTGTGAGTGTGAAACCTTTCAAGCTTATTGAAGGTCGAATTCAAGATCACCACTAAAATCACTGCATACGAATTTCCATTTCGACATGTTCGATAAAATAAAGAAATTACAGCCAGATAAAAGTTTTCACCCAAAGTTATACTTCAACTCAGAATATTTGACAAACTTGGTTCCAAGTTGAAATTCAAGCAAAAGTTGACAAAAACTGCATTTCAAGATGACTAAATTGGAGCCAGATCGAACTTTCCACCATAAGTTATATTTCAACTCATACTATATGCCAAACTTGGTTCCAAGTTGAAATTCAAAGTAAAAGTTGACCAAAACTACATTTCAAGATGACAAAATAGGAGCCAGATCAAACTTTTCACCATAATTTAAATTTTAATTCATAATAATTATGTGCCAAACTTGGTTTCGAGCTGAAATTCAAGTAAAAGTTTACCAAAACTGCATTTCACGATGACGAAATTGGAGCCAGATCGATTTTTTCACCATAAATTATATTTTAATTCATAATATGTGCCAAACTTGGTTTCAAGTTGAAATTCAAAGTAAAAATTGACTTTAATGGTAAAAATAATGTTAACTTATCCGGTTACACCCATGAAATCTCTACTGGACAAAACTTTTAAATTGTTGAGCTCAATAATAAATGTTTCTTGTCTTAACTATTTTTCTTGAGGTCATTAATAGACTTAACTGGTAAAAATGATGTTAACTTATTCAGCTACAGCCATGAAATCTCTACTGCACAGAAGCTTTACCTTGTTGAGCCCAATAATAAATGTTTCTTGTCTTAACTATTTTTATTGTGGTCAATAATAGACTTAACTAGTGAAAATAATGTTAACTTATTTGGTTACACCTGTGAAATCTCTACTGGACAAAACCTTTACCTTGTTGAGCTCAATAATAAATGTTTCTCATCTTAACTAATTTTATTGTGGTCAATAATAGACTTAACTAGTAAAACCAATGTTTACTTATTCAGTAATATTGTTCTGTTTTCACCAAAAACATCAGTTCTGTATTCTGAACAAGAATCCAGTGCAATTTGTTTTCATAGTACAGGTTATTGGAGTGATCACACATGTCAAAGTAGGCATTTTAATTGTTGTAATAAGTTAACCTCTCGAACTTATTAATATTTATTCGATCATTCTGAAAAACAATAGGTTTCGTGTGATGGTCTTTCTCATTGAGCCTGTGCGATTTCATCATCATTCATCGAAAACTCCCACCCGTAGAGCGTTCACAACCCATGTGTGTCAAACAGGCTAATTTGAGCACAAAATGTTACGCCAATCGGCTATTTTGGTTGCTATGGCAACCAAAATCGATAGGTGTTGAGATCTCACCATAAGTCATGTCCATGTAAAATATTATCAAAATCGGTTCAGATTTGTAAGCTGTAGCGCGTTCACAAGAAAGTGTCTGCGGACGCGGACGCGGACGCGGCGGCGGCGGCGGCGGCGCGACGATCGTAAATCCATAGTATCCGCCGAACTTCGTTCGGGGGATACAATAAAGTTAACTTATTCGGTTACACCCAGAAATTTCTACCGGACAAAACCTTAACCTTGTTGAGCTCAATAATAATCGTTTCTCATCTTAACTATTTTTATTGAGGTCAATAATAGACTTAACTAGCAAAAAAAATGTTAACTTATTTGGTTACAGACATAAAATGTCTACTGGACAGAATCTTTACCTTGTTGAGCCCAATGATAAATATTTCTTGTCTTAACTATTTTTATTGTAGTCAATAATAGACTAAACTAGTAAAAATAATGTTAACTTATTCAGTACACCCATGAAATCTGTACTGGACATACTTTCACCTTGTTGAGCTTAAGGTGGTAATAGTGAGTAAACAAAAATTTCAAGACATCCCAAATAATTGTGGTTTTGGAAAGGTAAGTTTACATGCATTCATTCAAAAAAATAAAAACCATATGTACCGGGGCTTCCCTGTAAAATAATCTACATTCAAAAAGTTATGTCAGATTTCACAGTTGCCGGAAGATTGACATTGTTTTCAGTGGCTGATCGCATGAGTGTCAATTTTATTCTTGTGTTCTATTGGGACTAATTTGTTTTTAGAAAAATTTCGATTTTACATATGTTGTACAAAAAAACACCATGAATCTGATTATCAAGACAAAATAGTGGTCATGGGGGAACATTGAGGTGTTTGGTGTCAAGATATTTCTGGTGATCAGGTGTTTTCCCATAGTTTTCTGCCCATTTCCATTGCTAGTCAGAGACGTCGTATCCAGTTTTTTTCTTCTACCGCTGCTAATTTTTTCAAGGAATGTACAGATTTGGTGTATTCTGTAGCCAGAAACACAAGGATTCTGATTATGAAGAAAAAATTAGGGGTCACGGGGGAAAATTGTGGTGGTTGGAGCCAATATATCCGGTGGTCATGTGTTATAACCCATGTATCCATGTGCGTAAAATCTGTGTTTTTGAATGTTTGGAAGCCAATAAATTCTCACGATTAATTTCAAGGTTGGGTCAACAGTGTATACCACAGTTAATAATTTAGGATGCATGTTTACAGGTACAATGGAGGATGTTATGACAACCGATGTTGTAATACTATATAACCATGAATATCAATTACCAAATCACACGGCGACATTGGCGCTGAATGTAAGCTTCCTTTTCGTGACATCAATGGCAAATAGATCTATAATCCGAGCCAGTACCCGAATCAATTAATATAGAGGGTAGCAACCACTATTCTATGACTGATGGTGCTGTTGTCAAGGCATATACAGAAAAATACATGTAAAATATGCTCAGCTCTATGAGTAGTTTATTGTGTAGCATGTAAATCATTATTAGCAAATTCAGCAAGCTTCAAATACACGTTTCTGCCCATAGCAACATTGATCGAATCTTCGATATCATTTCATGCAGTATTAGTACTCTACCTGTCATATTTTACCATGTTTGTTCAAAGTTTCATTCAAGTTCAAGATATTGCATGCGTACGGAACAAGCGGGGAACTACATTGGTCAATTATCATTACATTTGCACAAATTCAATGTGTAATTTAAAACAGTACAACGTGGATGCAACCACACAATTATTAGGCCTAAACCAGAGAACCAACAATTTTATCATGATATTACTGGAGTTTGACCACCAAAGGCATCCAAAGTGATCGAAAAAGCAAGCACGCAGAGCATTGCCGTTTTAGAACATCGTTGTCACGCTTGATTGAACATGCGCGTTATGATGCGCACAGCGTACTCACTCATACCACCTTAATAATAAATATTTCTCATCTTAACTATTTTTATTGTGGTCAATAATAGACTTAACTATTTGTATTGTGGTCAATAATAGACTTAACTAGTGAAAATAATGTTAACTTATTCAGTTACACCAATGAAATTTGTACTGGACAAAACATTTACCTTGTTGAGGTTAATAATAAATATTTCTTGTCTTAACTATTTTTATTGTGGTCAATAATAGACTTAACTATTAAAAATAATGTTAACTTATTCAGTTACACCCATGAAATTTGTACTGGACAAAACCTTTACCTTGTTGAGCTTAATAATAAACGTTTCTCGTCTTAACTATTTTTATTGTGGACAATAATAGACTTAACTAATAGAACTAATGTTAACTTATTCAGTAATATTGTCCTGTTTTCACTGGAAACTTCAGTTCTCCATTCTGAACAAGAAACCAGTGTCATTACCTTCCACTGTACAGGCTATTGGAATGATCGTACATGTCAAAATGGATATTTCAAAATTCTGTAATAAGTTAGGCTGTTAACATATTAATATGTATATGATCATTCTAAACAAGGGCCACTGGCCTCATAGGAAGAGCTTTGAAAATGTTTGCACAGAACTAGTTCAAAACCTATTCGTATCCTATTCGGTACATATATGTTGTGGCCATATTGTAACTGTAGCCCATGATATTGTACTGGCCAATCATTTGCTTATTGTTGATTTGGCCTGATATAAATTGATTGATACCATTATTAAGGTACTGATTCCATCTGCTCCCATCTTCCAAACTAGATGTTCTCCAGTCGCTGACGACTGCTGGAGTGTATCTCCCGTAGCCCTATCACCCCCCCCCCCCCCAAAAGTCACCCCCCCCCTCCCCCCCCCCCCCCCCCTAAACTATTAATAGATTCAACTAGCAAAAATCGATGTTAACTTATTTTCATAATATGACCATAACTACTACAAGCATCAAATTAATATTTACCAGAACCTTTATCTTGAACCTAATAGTCAATGTTTCATGTCCTAACTATTTTTTATTGTGGTCAATAGACACAACTAGTAAAGTTTATGTTAACCTATTCGGTTACAGTCATGAAATATGTAGTGGACAGAACCTTTACCTTATTGTGCCCAATAATAAATGTTTTATGTCTTAATTAAATTTACTGTGGTCAATAATAGACCTAATTAGTATTTACCCATCGGTTTATTTTTGATCTCCATCAGTAGACATATATGTCTTGTTAATTGTCTAAACAATGTCACAGCTCAGAATGCCACATCACGATTCCCATGCAACCAATAATAGTGGTGTAGCAACATCTGATCATACGTGATATTCAACAGATGGCGCTCTTGAAGCATGCAGTAGGCCCATACAGGAAAGATGTGCGGTCCATTATGATGAGAACTGTCATATTTTATTACAAACATGATGATGTGATTGCTGCATTACGAACTCGACTGGCGATTTTTGCTTTGATCATTTGTGTTCGATTCCAATTACTAGTAACCTATCATGCACAAAATAATCGAGCAATTGAAACATGACTCAACCAACAAATCATCGATTTTAAAAGATGATCGATAAGCTATGATAAATTGATTTATTTTTAACAGTATCTCGTGATGTCATCTCATTAATTATTCATTAGGCTATGAGGCACGCTCACCCAACGAACAGCAATGTTTAGGTGGAAGAGGAGGGGGGAGGCATAGTGAAGAAAGTGAACTTGTTGTCATCGGCATATGATCTCTCGAGGTGATCTTATTTCTGAAATGCATCAGTAATCGCCGATTGCGATCTTGCAGATAGTTTAGCGATATATTCATGCGAGAAAAGTCAGAAAACTCATCGGACCATTCAGCAGACCGGGTGCGGGCCAGCTTTCATTTATCACGATTGGGTCGTAGTCGGATGGCAGGGGTGGGGGAGGGGGAGAGGTGGTGCGGAATGGGGATGAAGCGGGTCGAGTGTGGCTGGCTGCCTCGCGAACAACCACTAGGAGGGGGCCACACTCATTTGCATTTGGCCTACTGGACATACCAGCACTTGCCACAAGTTTTCAATTATTATGTTGCCGTATCAAGCGTTTTTCCATTTTTGCAATAGCTTATGTACTATCTATGTAGTGTGGAATGTTTATGCAAAATTTTGAGTGCATCTGATACAAGAAAGCCCTGTTTAAGAGAAGATCAAAACGGGAGTGGTGATGGGTGATGAAACGGTGACACACAAAAAAAATAAACGGTCGGAACACACGTCTCCTGTGGCTATTATTGCTTATAACTTATTACAGTAACCATACTTGGGTACACGGGTGTCATATTCTTTCCAACTGGCCCCGGGCCCTCCTAATTAGCCACAATTGAATGGTCTGCTCTGGCTCCAAGTCGGACTTTCAGAAATGTAAACAAAAAATCCAAAAAAAAACAACATCATAGAGGAAGAGCTCTGCTCTTCCTAAAAACGATTGGTTTCGTGTGACAGCCCTTCCCAACAACACTTCCAAATATTATCGAGATTCGTCAAAAATTGCCATCTGTAGAGCGTTCACAAGCCATGTGTCTCAAACAGGCTGTTTTCAATGCAAAATGTGTCCCCAAACGACCAATTCAGTTGCCACGGCAACCAAAATCGATTGGTGTCGGGATCTTACCATAATATATGTGCCTGCGAAAAATAATGGTGATCGGGTGAGAATTGCGGCCTATAGCGCGTTCACAAGCCATGTGTCTCAAACAGGCTGTTTTCAATGCAAAATGTGTCCCCAAACGACCAATTCAGTTGCCACGGCAACCAAAATCGATTGGTGTCGGGATCTTACCATTATATATGTGCCTGCAAAAAATAATGGTGATCGGATGAGAATTGCGGCCTGTAGCGCGTTCACAAGAAAATCTCTGCGGACGCGGACACGGACGCGGACGCGGACGCGGACGCGGACGACGAAGCCAAATCCATAGTATCCGCCGAACTTTGTTCGGGGGATACAATAATTAGTGCACATAATTTCAAATTGCACACAAGTGATGACTTGACAAAATGAAAGAAATTCACTCCATCCTTGATACAATGTCACACCAAAATTCATGAAAAAAACAGGATATTATTAGTTATCCCATGTTTGTTCATGGAATACGAAATTATATCTACCGGTACATCTAGCTGTCCGTATTCTATGAGGCCGAAGGGGATACGGACAGCTAGACGTAGATATAACTCTGTATTTCGTGAACAGACATGGGGTACCGAATTTATCACTGACTGAAAACGTGCCAAATTAGATATTCAGGATACGGGTTTATATCACCGTTGTGATTGACCAATCACAGTCTCGGATTTGTCTTCAGTCAGTGATAAGGCATTGTATTGAGGATGGCGAACATGTATAACATATTTATATATGGGCAAGGAGGATGAATACATGTGATGCTTTTTATCAACTAACATACTAATGAATGTGCAACTTGTTTTTCTGGTACATGTTCTCAGGCTCACACTGTGCTTGCACACCATGCAAAAACTTAAACTCATGCAAGATACAATGTGTCAACAAAAACAAAATACATACATGCAAGTAATATCACATGTATCAAACAGGAAGGCTACAGCACTCGGAGAGTGGAAGTGAGGTCACTCAGTGCACCATGACTAGTGTAGACTGCTAGAGGTGCCGGGAGCACATACATCGGACAGCAGCTCTCTGTGGCCTGTGGTCTCCTTGGCAACCTGCTCAGGCTTCTCCTGACCACCCTGGGGCTGGCTCTGACCCTGGCCCTGACTTGGGCCCTGATTCAGGCCATTGCCCTGGCTCTGGTCCTCTATCTGGCTTGTAGCGGGGCTTGGTGAGGAGGAACTCCCTATCTGGGGTAACGTCATCTCAGGAGTCTGGGACTTGGATTTCTGGCTCGGTGGACGAGCGTCACCTGAGCCGGGGGACTCGGGTTTGTCAGAGTCTGAGCTTGTTTGTCCATGGGTGGGTGAAGTGGAGTCCTGGAGAGCAGGGTCGCACACAAATGCTCAATGTTTAATTGGATATCATGTAACAGCACATGCTTACCCCTAACATTGATGTAACATGCATGTGTCTGTATTATAATACAACAGTAGGGGATACACAATGTAGGAATGATGAATATATTATCATGATGGTTGTCAATAATTATATGTCAATGATTTCAAACTTCTAACACCAATCAAATAATCATCACCCGATGTTACGCATGATACGAAAAGGACTGACAGGTATCACCGTAACAACAGGTCATTAATCCCAAACAGAAACAATAATATTTGCCAATTGATTCCATGAATATACAATATCCTGGTGAGAGATTAGGGCGAGTCTCAATTGACTGGGGATTACCATTAGTGGTATGCCTGATAACTAATACTTGAAATTCAAGATCACCCCTGAGACGGTATGTATGCATGAGTGCAGGTCACTGAATAGCAAAGCAAACATTTCCTCGTCAATCTGACCTGAACGGATTGTTCCTGTCAATAATACCACATGTGGGTTAACGCATAAACAGCTTGGCAGATCAGGCAAAAGTTAATCATGTTAATGTAGGATATGTGAGGATGTATTAACAGATTGAACCTGAAACTAATTCTGCTGGAGTTCAATGAACTCAATTACTTATCAATTAATCAATGAGCAATTAATAACATTATAATTATCAGGTATACCAGCCAAATATCTCAACACAATGCTAGTCTAGATGAACACTCATGGTACACACCAAACAATAAATGACTAGTACTATTCATTAGAATAGCTTTAATATCCACTATCCATTCGAATACTGATACAGTACGAGTGAGTGAACAGGCCAGATCAATAATACTTGTACATGTATCTAGCATGCATTAAGATTATACAGTTTAAATGTTGTAAATTAGATTATACTGTAATTGGATGTTAGGTCTACGTTACGTTAACTTGGTAAAGTGGCAGCTCAACAAAATTTGAATGATTAATACTAATGATTACTGATGATACATCAACCATAAGAATATTCGATTAAAGTTAGTTAGTACATGATCACCGTACAACAAAGCTTACAATACTACTATTGGCACATCAGAATCTCAGATCGATTCAACTGAACATTTCTAAATGAATAGATTTTTTACAAAATTTTCGGGATGAATTATAATATAATTTTCACGCACGTTTGATTGAAAACTGGACAAGCAGCATGATTACACAACTTGATCATGATACCAGTACCAGATTGATTTTTCCTTTTATTGAAAACTGGCAGAAATACCATTCATGCCGAGGACATTTGTTCGTATGAAATAATTGTCAATATATCTACATGTATATGGGTGGCACTCACGGTGGTATCTTCCAGGTTCTTCAAACGATTCATCAGGTCTTCCAGTCCATCCTGATGTTACCATGGTAACAAGGGTTGTAGAACGAGGGGGGAGGGATGGGAATTAAGGGTATGATGGCAGGGATTAGCAGGAAGCACACGTAGCAGAGGAGGGAGGGAACAAAGATGGGAGACATAATTGTTCAACTATATACTTATATATCATATGGTTTAGGAAAATATCGGGCAATATGCATGAACCATTCATTAAAACTTATAAATTTATATAACCACCAGATACCAGTAAATTGGGTGCAGACTTTCATTAGATAAATGTAATTTGCAAAAAGTAGGCATACTTGTCACATGTGATGTAGATTGGTGACAACACTTGGGAATTACCGGTACAAAAATTACTACTTAAGGTAAAGAAAAAATTCAATAAATTTCGATTGAAGCACAACCTGGGATGGAAAGTCTTTTTATTAAAAGATGTTTTCAAAAAGTGTGAAGATATCAATAAGAAGTAATGATAACTGTAAATAGATGCATCAAGTGTCAACACGTACAATTTGTGTGGGTTTTCCGGTATTTTCCAAGGCGTCCTGTAGCTGTTTACGAAGCTGTTCGTTCTGGTCGCGGATACGCTGCGTCTCCCCCATCAAATCCTCCACCAATGACATCAGCTGTATGGAGAGACGGATGCAAACTCAAATTAAGACAGTTAGGGGGCATTTGGATTACAGTGGTCCCCCTCAGATAAGATCTACCATATTCTACCACAAAATTGAGGTCTTATCTAAGGGGGAGTCTCATCAATTACTATATAAGAATTCAGTCATTACAGAAGGGGAGTCTTTATAGAGGGGGATTTCATGAGGAAAGGTCAATGAAGATCTAATATAACATGTACATGCCATCAAAACATATTGGTACAGGTAAAGTCATCATGATCATGACACCTTAACGTGCTGCGAATATTCTGGTTACTGGACAAAAACTGTGAGACTAACAGCTCATTCAAGCAACTTCTGCATAACTTATCATGTTAATCATTCATCAATGACATTAATAAACATGGAACATGTACAGTTCAGGCACTTGAATGATCTCAAACAAGCATGCTCTCTGTATTCTATCTTTGATGTTTGCCGTTGATGTTTCTAGAGTAGATTCTGTTTTATGTACATGTATGTAGTATTGATTTCCATGGCCATCGATCACTATCAATCACTAGTTCAATGCTAGACAAGCAGCATGATTACACAACTTGATCATGATACCAGCACCAGAATGCACTATGATTGATTTTTCATTAGTTCGTAAACTGATCATATAGATAAACTACTAGTAGTTGGCATAATTATTTGGGAATGTCATGTACAATTTATCATTACCCCAGTACATGTATACATGGGGTCTTGTTACAACGCTTCCAAGTCTGTCCTTTTTTGTTTGTTCTCTAGAAACCTGTAGACCTGGAATGTAACCTATTTACAGGCAAATGGAGGAACAATCAAATCCCAAAATTGGTAGTATAGAGTATACTCTACACAATGTGTGTGTAGGTTTGGAGGACTTGAATTGCGGAGGTTCAAACTAGTCACACCTTGTAGCGTGGTGTGTCCTTGAATGTATGACGGTGGGTGTGTGGGTGGGCAATAGTATACACATGTAGGTACAGGGTGGAGTCTCGATGGTAGCTCACAGGAATCAAAGTACAATACATGTACGTGTACATGGCTGGGAAGTGGGCAATAACAGAATGTGGACTAGTAGTAAATCATAATATGCTTTCAATTGCCAAAAAATTTCCGTGCATTTACTATGTTACAAACATATCATGAACATTTACACCACAACTATATCACAGTCACTTTAGGAATGATTGAAATGTTCCATTTTACTATTCTACCTTGTTCATTACTCTCAAGAGAAAAATTTCCCAAATTTTGATCAAAAAATTTTCCAAGGAATGTTCAATAAAAACTTAAATCAAATAAATTCAGGCCACACATACTCGAACACCTATAACAACTGGCTTTATGGGTTTCGTTTTTTTTATGTACTATAATCAGCATCCATTGCCCAAGTCATCCACCTATCAGCTCTATACCTTTCTCCAGGCAAAACCCCTAGACACTGATACATCCAAGATTTGTATCTATTGGGTTGTGGACAGAAGATATATTGATTGGGCACACACTGTCAATGTGAAGTGCGGATATTCCATGAGCCCAGGTTGCTTCCAAAGGATTCCAACAGTGCCTAAAGGCCTCACACACTATAATGAGCTATTGATTACATTTTTGCCACCACTCACGATGTTCGACATGATTACATGAATAGCCACTATTGATCCATGCTTCAGGTGTGACAACGTGAGAGGTATCCACACAAGTGGCGAATGATACATTTTTTTTTTTTTTGCAGCACTGCTGGAATGGATGCATGACAGGTGAAACCTCTCTGGAGGACTCTCGTCCAATTCACACAAAAGCTTGACCAGTGAGCATATCGTATTGGTCCTGATAGCAGCACGGCGTGCCAAAGCAAGACCTCCTGCAGTATTGTGCGCAAAAATCAACGTGAAAAATTCTTTAGGTCAAATTTAAGAAAATCACTGAAAAATATACCTATTGACCCCCTTGATCATGTTGATTATGATTCAAATAACATAAATATGTGGATTGGAACACTCCAAGAGTTTATTAGAAAATTATGAAGTGAAATACAAGGTTACAAAAACACGAAAAACCGAACGTTTTGTGGAAAAGAGGGGGGCATGCTACTATTAGGGCACGTGCCACTATTAGGACCAATACGGTATTGATAATTTGAGAGAACTACATGTATGCATTTTACTGATCGACAGCTTCAAGTAAATTGAAGCATAAATAATGATGGGTATTTGAAATTTGACTTCTAAATTTAAAAAATGTCAATCATCATCCATTGATTTAAAATTGAAATCTAATGCAGTTATTACCATCCACACATGTATTTAAGATGACTTCTCTACATCATCAATGAATGGTGATAGATAATTTGTCAAAAGATATCAAATTCAGTGAAGATTGGAAATTGATCAGTGATAATAGTATAATTGCAAACTTGAGTGAAAATCTTTGATGCAAACATGAAAAAGACTTTACATACAGCATGTATAGTACTGTACCAGGTATCCATACATCAAAAATATTTCTTGCTCAATCTTTGAAGCTTCTTGAATCAATACAAATAACATTATGATGATTGATAGATTGTTCAAGGTTTTTTTTTCACGTGTTCTTATGTTCCAGGGGCTATTGGGGAAGATGGGGAGGGAGGCTAACTTAAATTTCATCTCGACACGATACTTTGTAGTTGACAGGTTACTATTGAACAGAGTTATTGCCAGGTTGATATTCCTGTAAATAGGGACCCCTGGGGCCTATTTCACAAAGAATCTAAATCTACTTTAGCCGACTAAGTTCGGCACTTAGCATGTAGGCTAAATCCTATTTTAGTCGGCTAAAGTTGATTTAGATTCTTTGTGAAATAGGCCCCTGCACTAAGTCAGATAATGCACACAGACGCGGGTCTCTCGCCAATCTAGTGGCCTCGTGCCCTTCGGGCACTCGGTCTTTGTGCATTATCCTATACAGAATATTTCCATATGGTGTGATACTAGCAGAGCATTGTGTGACCAAAGTTTGAGATACTAAGATATTTGAGACATGTGTCTTCATAAAGTGATCAACAACTTTCTTTGATTCAAAATAATGACTAAAATTGTTTTGACAGCGGACAAAAACATGTGAACAAACAATGATGGAGCAAAACCAATGGAACTAATTCTATACAACCTTTTTGACTCCATCTTCATTGGCATCAACGCGACGGGTCAACTGCATATTCTGCCACATATCCGACACTGGACGTGGTTTATCCGAGTCACTTGCCCCCTTTGCTCTCTCGAACAGTTCCGTGTTGGACGGCAGGTCATTGAGAGCCTGCAACTGGTTCTGAAGATCGTTGACTTTTTGCGCCAAAGCATGATACGGAACGGGTTGCGACTTTGACTGTGAGCCTTTGGCAGAGGAAGGGGCGGTTCCTGGGGCAGTACCCAATGCAGAATCAACCTCAGATTGGGTGTCATCATCTGATTTCTTCTTAGTTAAAAACTCTTTGTCATTGTCATTGATATCTGCCTTGTGATCTGCGATGTTCAGTTTTCCTATTACGGCGTGTAATAAAGTGTGTAACACGTTGAAGTTGACTGCCCCAAGCTCTGGATTGCCCAAGGCAAGGTCCACCATCTGAGATAAACTCAGTGAAGTTGTCATCTTGAATTCGTTGTGAAACTAAACAAAAAAACTAGTATTGTTTGATAGAACGTTGCCGGGTTGACTTTCCTTTATTTATACGGCATATCCATTATTGATGTCATGTTATCAATTCAAAATACTGCAATTTATTGCACATGCAATAAATCAACAAGTTTGTTGTCATCCACTGGTTGAGAGCCGAAGCACAACTTTCCCGGCACCTGATGCTGCCGCGCTGTCAGTTCCTAAGAACGTGGATAGAGCGAATGCCAGCTTTTTCCTCTCAGTTTGACTTACAAATTATAATACCAAACAATTATAGTATATTTATATTGACAATGGGAAGTTTAATTCACATTTAGTGAAAGCTATTTGATATTTTGACAACTGTTGCTCGAAGATATTCTTGCGCAGCCAACCTAGCAACAACAAACTTTCTGCTCGTGACGTCACACCACATATCATTCGCCAGGTGGCAGCATACCACACCACTAGGTGTCAGCACCACCCGTGTTGCTATCAAAATTTTCCCGCCACCAAAGAGGATATTCAACCTCTTTGAATGTATGGCGTGATGCACAGCTGTATACTATTACACAATCTGAACATTCACAGACCTACACAAATCAATGGAAAATTTAGCATTCGTTCCACAGTTTCGGGAATAGGCCTAATGTCATCAGAGTCTAGTTGCTCCACATTGAATTGAATTGAATTGAATTTATTTCACCAATCAATAATACATTCATACAGACAATAGTGGTACAGAATCACAAACATGAAAGGTGAAAAGGGAAATGCTAGAAGCTTGGAGCTTATTAGTTGCATGACCCCAAAACAAGAATTATAACAACACTGAAAAAATAAATAAATAAATAAATAAAATAAAATAAAACATGATAAAAGGGAGCATTGACAATATATGAATACTTTGGTGTGTAACATTGATATACCTCTTTTTAGATTAACAATCATAGTTTGATAAAAATCTATTTTTGATACGTTTTTTGAACATTGAGAGAGTCTTGCTGTCTCGTATGATGTCATCCAGGTCATTCCATAATTTTACACCTCTTACACTGATATTCATGGATCTTAATTTTGTTCTGCAATATTTAACATCAAAATTTCCCTTTGCACTAGATCGTGTATTATATTCATGAACATTCTGAGTTACAGTAAAAAACTTCTGAACATTAGTTGGGAGGCAATTATTTTTAGCTTGAAAAATAACCATTAATGTTTTCATATCTATTATATCTTTAAGTTTAAGACATTTAAATGTCATGAATAAAGGATCAGTGTGATCATGATACCCTACTTTTCCAACAATACGCATGGCCCTTTTCTGCAACACAGTAAGTTTTTTTAATTTCGATTCAAATGTATTACCCCATATTTCACAAGCATAACTAAGGTAGGGCAAAATAAGAGAACAGTACAATGTATAAAGGATCTTGCCAGTCAGGATATGTTTAACTCTATACAATACTCATATATTTTTCGAGATACTTCGGCTAACAGAGTTAATTTGATCATTCCACAACAATTTTTCATCAACAAGTACACCAAGAAATTTTGTTACATGCACCCTTTCTATTTTAACATCATCAATGAGAATTGTACAATCAGCCTTGCTGTGTGTATTACCAAAGATCATAAAATTGGTCTTGCTTACATTCAGTGATAACTTGTTTACCTTAAACCAACAAGTCAGATGTTTTAACTCATCATTGAGTACACTGATAACATCAATAATAGATTTATCTGTAAAAAACACATTAGTATCATCTGCAAATAAAATAAATCTAAGTCTATCTGAGATATTTGCAAGGTCATTAATAAATAAAAGAAACAGTATAGGTCCCAGAATTGAGCCTTGCGGAACACCACAAAGAATTGTTTTATAATATGAAGATACATTGTTGTGGACAACATATTGTGATCTATTGAACAAATAGTTTTGTACCCAATAGAGAAGCTACTCCTCTAACACCATAGTGATACAATTTTTTTACCAATATTGAATGATCAATAGTATCGAAGGCCTTTTTCAAATCAATAAAAACTCCAACAGTGCACAAATTCTTATCTATGTTGGATGTTATTTGCTCAATCAATTCCATTAGTGCTAGGGTTGTGGAGTGATTTTCTCTGAAGCCATACTGACCATTATACATTAGATTATTGGTTTTCACAAATGAGACAAGTCTATTGTAAAACAATTTTTCCAAAATTTTCGAGAATTGAGGGAGTAACGACACAGGTCTGGAGTTCGAGAACACTTTTTTATCACCACTTTTGAATAGAGGGATTATTTTTGCAATTTTCATCTTATCAGGGAAAACACCTGATATGAATGATTGGTTACAAATATGACATAAAGGTTTCAGAATGTTTGGGATTATTCTCTTGACAACAGCCATGTTGAATCCATCATAACCACATGAGTGTTTATTCTTAAAATTGCCAACAATTTTCAAGATTTCACATTCAGTAACAGGATACAAATAAAGAGATTCGGATATACTATTACCAAGATAATCGGCATAAGTTTTATCTGGACATTTCTTAATTTTTTTAGCCAATGAAGGTCCAACCTGGGTGAAAAAGTTTACAAAACCATTTGCGATGCTTTTGTCATCAGAAAAAATTTTTTCTCCAGAGATGAATTCATTCGAAGCTATAATATTACCCTTTTTCCTTTTAGTAATGTCATTCAAAATTTTCCATGTATGTTTAATGCAATTCTTATATTTTAGCAATTTATTATTGTAGAAGTGTTTTTCAGAATTCCTTAGAATTGATGTTAGTTTGTTTTTATATAGTTTATACTTTGATTCAGCTTCTTTAGTTCTGTGTTTAATGAATGTTTTGTACATATTGTTTTTTTTCTTACAAGCATTCAACAAGCCTTTTGTTAACCATGGTTTTTCATGTTCCCTTTTGTGTTTAACTTTAACTAGTGGGCATGTATTATTAAAAGAATCTGTGCAAATTGTCATAAAATTGTCATAGGATTCATTGACATCTTTAATATGCATACATTTTGCCAATCTGCATGAAGTAATCTACAGATTACTTCATGTTTCTTTTTTATACTGTTTCTTTTATACATACTATACCTATTACCAAAAGTTTGGAATCACTTTTATCTGGTTTTGAAATAACTAGACATAAAGGCCTAGAGGCCTTGGGGCATTTCGATACACAACACAATCACAGGTGAACTGTTAACTACCGACAACTCTGCAACCAAAATGATTATGTAGATACATCCATTTCAATCCAAGACGACGGTTTCTGAGATATAAATGAAAATAAACGAGATATGGCCGAAAATGAAGAATGCTGACTCAGCAGAAAAAAAAAATTGGCCCAGGGACAATTTCACCCAACATACCCCTAAGACATGTTTGTCTAGTACCATGAGTCCAGAAATAACATCCATTTCATTCAACGATGCATCGTTTCCGAGATATGGACAAAAAATGAAAAATGTCAAGAAAGCAAAAAAAATTTGGCCCAGGATCAAGCTCACCCAACATACCCCTGAGACATAATTGCCCAGTCTCACTCAGAGACCAAAAATAACGTCCGTGTCGCTCTACGACGCACTGTTTCCGAGATATGGCCGGAAATGAAAAAAATTTGGCCCAGGAGTTCACCCTACATACCCCTAAGACATGTTTGTCTGGTGACACGAGTCCGAAAATAACATCCATTTCGCTCTACGATGCACCGTTTCCGAGACATGCAATGAGCCTCAAGGATGACTCACCAAAATTGTTTTTGGCCCCTGGGTTGAAGGTCGTTTGAGGGATGGACCCCATAATCGATAGGGTTCCTCTGCGACACTATATCAACGTATATGTTCAGAATGGTGCAACAAGTACTTTTCGAGTTATCATCCGGAAACCATTTGACACAAAATTCATGCATGCATACAGGAGAAAATGATATTTATTAGTAATGAATGTTGTGCAAATGCATTTGTTAGGAGCTAACAGTCAGTAATCTTGATAATGCACAAAACGACAAACTCGCAAACGTAATGTTCAACATGTCGGTCCTCCTTCACTATGAAGACAGACTTGGAATCTGGTTGGACATGAACATTACAGTTCGTCAATATCCTTCTAAAGAATCTGAAACCATTCTGCCCAGATTACAACAGCGAGACCCCTAACGTTGATGACTGGTGGTCGATGGCTATCAATATGCACCAGTGAACGCAGTTTTTCACTGCGTTCAGAAAACATCAAGAAATTGTTATCCGATTGTTAAAATCGTAAAAAGTAAGCATATATACTTCACAATTACGCACAAACATCTAATATTTGTGCACATATATTTGTGATTCCAGACTTTTGGTAATAGGTGTATATCCAGGTCCAGGTAGACCTATACAAAATGTACTTTCCAAAAAGCCGCTCCAACCTCCTACAAAATTAAGACATCGACTTTGTTTGTGTATGAGTACTACTAATAAAGAAAACGTTCTAGTTTCAAATATCATAGAAAAGAATCAAATAAAAAAAATAGCCCAATGGGCTAGATAGGTTACGGGAAAATTTTGGATTATTAAGCTTCACAGGTGAGATCCATCAATCAAGGTTCACTATGATGACCAAATAATGACCACCCAATGTCATTTAAAACAAACTTCAAGCTCACCAGAAGTTCACCATACATGGGTGGCGATTTTGCCCAAAGATCGCAATAAGGTTTTGGCTGTTTTTGTACACTGTCGTTTGCCGCTTCGTCTTCGAAGGGCGCGTTGTCTTGACAATGATCAATAACACATTGACCGACTCAATGTTTCTTGTCTGTGATGTCACACCTTCGTGCTCGTGTGCACTGCCAGCCCGGCTTGCTTTGCTTGAGTTGTCTCAGAGCTAGCAAGGCGAGAGGACGACGGTGAAGCTGACATGGGCTGCTCCAGTCCCCTCCGTTTTGGGGCAGAAGGAAGGCTACTTTGATCTGGCGCTCACTCGCCTGGATTGCTAGTCTCTCGTCCTGGGATGGTGCTTACAGGCTCTGGCAGACTGTTTGGCTATCCAGACTGGGGGTACCCTATGATGGACCGTTGGCGAGCCCAGCCAGCAACACGCCCACGTGCTTGTGTTCTGGGGACCCCTGCCATGGTTCTCGGGCTTGACACCCCAAGTGACATAACTATGATGAAACTCTTAAGTTATTTATCAGTCGGATCTCGTCTGGCGAACTACTACCTGGTTCCTAGGTGTTACTACCTGGTGCCTACGAGGGGCGCTGGTGCCTAAGAGGGGTGCCATGGTGCCATGCCATCACACGCTAACAAGCCTTGTCTCGTTCCTGCGGAACTCGGCTCTCCTCTTGGAGATAAAATCAGCAATTAGTACAGACAGCAGTGGAATAGCGAGCAGGACACCCTCACAATCCAGCCGTGATTCGTTCTGTGGGGGCTCCGGCTCCGCAGAAGACCACAAGGACGACCTGCAGGACAAATGCCTGTCCACGAAGACGTCCGGAGAGTCTAATACTCCGTCTTTGGACGTGGAGTCCAAGGAACAGGGCTCCACTAGCGCCAGTCTTTAGCAACAGGCAAGCAGACATATTGTACCATTTTCCAAAGCAGCCTAGGCCGGTTTCATCAAAGACCCTCGGCCGCGACGTCTCTCAGTCTGTTCAGGATGTGGTCGACCATGTCACTAACTCACTCAATGACCTGGTCCTGTCCGTCCGCAATGATAGTGGCCAGTCGCCTCTCACAAAGCAGCGAGATTGTGGGAACCATTCACTCTCTCCATGAAGGCAGTCCACTTCGGTGCACTTCACTGAGAGAGAGCGGAGGCTAGCTGATTCAGATAGCACTTGATGAATACAAGCGTGGTCGGCCCTCTGCACCAAGCTCCGATCCTCTGACTCCTTACAGTCCGGGGCTGTAACCCTTACAGATCCTATGACCTCTTAAAGCTACCTATGAAAGTTGGATACCCAGCAAAGCTGGGTACATCCTGGCTGGGAGACAGGATCCTGGCTGGTCATGTTGAGTATTCCGATCAGGAATGCGACATTTGCCGAAGTTGCCAAGCAAATGAGGCTTCTGTTCGTGCCCACCATGGATACTTGGGAATACGAGGAGTTTGAGGCTCACTTCTGACTCCCAACCGAGACAGTCACGAACTACACTTTTGAGCTCCGTGTACTGGGCCGCAAGGCTTATCTGGAGCTGACTCCGATGCATCTGGAGAAGACTCTCATCGACCAGTTTATTGATGAGCAGCCGTACCACCTCCAGTACGCCAAAGATTTTCCATACCAAGATAGTCCACTCAGGCCAAAACAGATGCGAAAATTCAAACAGTGTCGATCCTGGTGGTGAGACTGGAAGTTGGATATATCTCCATTAGTGACGGCAGTTTTCATTCATAAAAAGACGTTTTGGTGACAGATATTCATTCATAAAAACGCAAAATAAATGTAGTAATTCCTGTCTGATCGCCAGGGGTATTTTTCGCTTCATTTTGGCTTGATTGGGCTATCTTGGTGTAGAAAATTTTTGATTACGCCTTGGCTGCCCATGAGAAATGGTCAATGCAGGAGGCCATCACTGCAGCGCTCGCCATAGAGGTGGCAGTACAGACTCGACAACTGCTGCCCGCAGTTGAATCCACCCACAGCTGAATCTGTACCATTGGCATTGCGAGTCGCCGTACAGCCCTCTGCTGCAGTCATTGCCAATGCAGAACAGTGGCAGTCTACGGCTTCCTGGAGACATGCCGTAGCCCTGCCTGAGTTTAAGCATCGGGCCATCAACCCAATATGGCGATGCAGGGGCTCCGGCCTCGGCACAGCACAGATGATGGCATACTGCGCCGAGATTGAGTCTCCAGCCCTGGCTAATGAATATGACAGATTTGATTGTTGCGAATACAGGCTAAATTGGCCTTTGTCAACAAGAACCTCCTTCATCAGTTTATGCCGTTCAGGCTTTGTAAAAAAAAGGGTACCTCTGCAACGCCCTTGTGATGTTCGAGCGTTTGATGGAGATGTTGTTGAAGAGGGTACCACTGGAAAAGATGTATGGTGTACACTGACGATGTACTCATGTGACTGCGGGTGCTCTTTCAATGAAATCCTCACCAACCTCCAGATGGTGTTCCATTGCATCCAGGATGCAGGACTCAAACTGAAGCCAAGCAAGTGCGAACTTTTCGCCCAGGAGATTTTGTACTTGGGCTTCATGGTGACTGAGACAGGCGTCCATGGAACTGGATGCTGTGCAGAGGTGGTCTTTCTTGGACTTCACTAGCTACCACCACCAGTTCATCCGATCATACTTTTGACTGTCCTCGTAAAAAAAAGCCGACTTCTAGAGAGCTATGCAGACTTCAGACTTCTAGAGAGCTATGACGTCTGTTCCTTCCTGACTGTCAGTTCATATTGGACACTGATGCGAGCAACTTCACCGTGGATGGACAGGAACATGTGGTGACTTATGCGAGTGTGGCCTTGAGCCACTCTCAAATGAATTACTGCACGAACCACTTTGAGCTCCTTGCAGTGGTGACTATGACCAAGTGCTTCTGGCACTACCTGTTGGGGTGGCAATTCCGGCTGCAGACTGACCCCTGTGCACTCCAGTGATTTCGAAACTACAGTGAAGCGGATGACTTGGTAGTGTGTTGGCATGCCAAACCCCAGGAGTATGACATGCAGATAGAGCACCATGCCGAGCAGACGGCCTGTCACGTTGCCATAAGTGCAAATATCCGGATTGTGTGAGAATGACCCTGTTCTAGAGCAAAAAGATTTCTTCCTCAGATTCGGATCCAGATCTTCCACCGCGGCCACCCTTTAGCACGAACGTGGCGTTACCATCCGGCATACGATCCAGAGGTGCAGCACGGCCTGAGTGAGTCCTCTACAGTAGGGCTGTTTTCCTCCTGGAACTAACCCTGTTTGCCTCTACGTCTGAGTACGAGCAGCAGTTACCAGCCCTGATAATGGCCCCTAATCTGCAGTCGGATGTATAGGATGAAGAACCGACCTACTTGGGTGGCTACTCTCCTAAGCAGATGGCTGCGCAAAAACAGGCAGACAGCAGAACGTGCAGAGCGGAAGACTTACACTGAGGAAACCCCAAGACTTGTTCTTCAGTTGAGAGCAAATGACGGCCTCCTCTACTGGCGCTACGAGCCCCCACATGCTACGCCTGCCATTTGGCAGCTGGTGCTCCACCAACTGCACGACCTTATAGGGTGACTGGTCCTGAAGCTCCTGAAAATCCCTCCCCAATTCTCCATACTGGCATTCGTAAAGAGATGCCTGGAGGGAGGAGGTTGATGAAGCGGAGCCCCCCTCCCCCTCCCCGGAAAAGATTGCATGGGTCCAACCACCATAGCAAGTCCTTAACTACCCGGTTGGACACTGGCACCACTGGGCCATATATATCCCCAGCTGCATGCAACCAATTGGCATGCAGGTGATGTTGGAGACACTGCATAATATAAAGGCGGCCTAACTTCATCTTCTTTGTTGAAGCCAGAGTGCCAAAAACGAACTGCGACTCAGGTCTAAGAAAGCGCGGGATTGCTCAAATAAATTCAACTGATGCTCCTCTGTACTGGAGGTAGTCAAAAATCAATAGCCCAGAAAGACCAAGTCTTGCCGAGGAGATAAGTCGATCTTGATTTGATAAGTTTGACTTTGGTTGATCTTGAAGCTGATTGACTGGCAAAGATTCACCACGCAATGAGCCTGGCAAACAAGTGTTCTTGAGCAGTGGTGCCTGTTTAGCAAATTGTAGAGATACTGATTCAGGACTATGCCATTTCGATGAGCTAATACTTGAAGCTCCCTGACCCACATTGTGCAAATAGAAGGGGCGGTGGACAGCCCGGATAGCAACGCCTGGAACTTCCATACCTGACCCTCATAAAAGAACCTGAGATACTAGTACTTCCTGATTGATATCCTCATGCAAACGTCGAAGTACACATCCTTCAGGTCGATAGTCACTACCCATGCATTCAACCACAATGCCGACCTGACCACCTCTGGAGTCTCCATTGTGAAAGTCAGGATGTGGAGGTATCGGTTCAGGGCTGAGAGTTCGATCACTGGTCTTCAGCCGCCAGACACTTTTGGTACTACAAACAGAATGCTGCACAAACTGGGGGAAGAATCCGACACCGGCTCTACCGCTCATTTATGTATCATGGCCGAAATTTCGTCTACCAAAGCCTAACGTCTTTCTGGAACGTGAGACATTGGAAGCACCCTTGGAGTGACCGTCAATGGTGGGAATTAAACAAACTTTAGACCGAACACCCGACGCAGGGTTGAAACTATCCAAAAGCTGGCCCCTACGTCTCGCCAACCAGGCCACAAACTACTTAGTCGTGCACCTACAGGCTCGCCTATATCCAAGACATTTACTGGAGCGAGCTGGCTTGGATATTCGACCATACGTGGAGGGTTCTGAAGGCATGACTAGGGAATTACCTGTTTTCTTCACACTGTGGACTTTGGTGGGCTGACGGAATGTCCAGAAGCATGACCGCCATGTATTCGCTGCACACCTCGCTGACCGCCGGCAGGAAAAACCCGAAAGGTCTAAGTGAAGTACACCCCCTGCTGGCACAGTCGAGGAGGTGCTGGAGCTGGGTTGTGTTGACTGTTGCTGCTGTTGCTGTTGCAGGAGCTTACGTGATCACCTCTCCATGGCCTTCGATTGTTGCAGAGAGGCAGCATCGTCCTATCATGCTCTTCCTGGCGAGACCTCAGATCGTCCACCTTTTGATTCACATTCTTCGGGAAAAGATAAAGCGATTGTGGCCCAATCTCTGGCAGCACTGGGTACAGACAGAGCTTCGCCAACAGCTGATCAGGTATCTTCAGAACCAGGCTCTGTATAACGGAGTTCCTTCGCCATAGCTCGGAAGCCCACCAGGCATGACAACCCAACGCCACCTTATCACCCATGGCCTTCCCTAGTGACTGAAGAAGGCCCACCGATCCATGGAGGACATCGACGAGCTCCAAACGGTCCAAATCCTCGTTATCTATGACTTGTTCATGACATAACATGGTAGCCAGAGTCCGGGCATGAACTAACTACTATAATAGTACATCACAGAATCCACTGCCACTCCCAGCCGAAAGGAAGACTGGAAGTCTGAAAGCTGGTTCCACGGTAAAGAGATTGTGAGAAAGTGTCCTACTCCTGCAGCCTTGACGGATCTCTGTCCAGGGCAGACGAAGTGTAGAAGTCCAAAACCTTCGGTTTGGGTGACAAATTTCCCAGCTGGGGAGGACCACGCTTGACGGTGTTCTCAACCCTTGCCGCCATCATTTTCCTAACACCACGAGCCAAAAGAAAACGCAAAGAATCCAGTGAAAGCTTGGGTTGTTGAAGATCACGCTCCGGAAGACGTTTAGCCAGAGGGGGGGGGGGGGTTAGAATTTAAATCATGCCACTCCTCACCAGTGAGTCTATATATGTAGTCCAGCTTATCTGCCCAGGGTCTCTTGAACTAACTACTATAATAGTACATCACAGAATCCACTGCCACTCCCAGCCGAAAGGAAGACTGGAAGTCTGAAAGCTGGTTCCACGGTAAAGAGATTGTGAGAAAGTGTCCTACTCCTGCAGCCTTGACGGATCTCTGTCCAGGGCAGACGAAGTGTAGAAGTCCAAAACCTTCGGTTTGGGTGACAAATTTCCCAGCTGGGGAGGACCACGCTTGACGGTGTTCTCAACCCTTGCCGCCATCATTTTCCTAACACCACGAGCCAAAAGAAAACGCAAAGAATCCAGTGAAAGCTTGGGTTGTTGAAGATCACGCTCCGGAAGACGTTTAGCCAGAGGGGGGGGGGGGGGGGGGTTAGAATTTAAATCATGCCACTCCTCACCAGTGAGTCTATATATGTAGTCCAGCTTATCTGCCCAGGGTCTCTTGAAGGGATTGTTGGATTCGTCTTCCACCTGAGAACTCGTATCATCGTCACACAGGCCCTTGGGACAGACCAATCCTGATGGGCCCGGCAACAAAATTATACCCTCATTCCGAGGCTCTCCTGAATTTCCAATGGAGAGAGAAGACGCCAGAGGGGCCTGAACGCATTGAACATGAGGGACATTGGGCAGTCAACATGCGAAAAGATACTCCAATCTGGTGTGTATGGTGTGTAAATGAGACAAAAATCACCCGGGATGGAACTCATGGGAGACCGAAGGGCCGTGAAAGCCGATGAGGTGATAATCGAAGCCAACGATGCCCCGCTGGAGTAGTCTGAGCTGAGGTCATGAGAGTAGGCCGTGACAAAGCCACAACAATTGAAACAACAGGAATCGGCTGCGATGAAGTCATCGGAGCAGGCTTGGGCAAGTCGGAGAGATGCTGATCTCTCAGAAGGAATCTCACTCTTCAAAATCCTCCGCCACCTGAGGGAAGAATCAAATGATACAGACTTCTTAGTATAAATAGACCGGACTTCTTAGTATAAATTGACACTGAAGCAATACACTACTCTCAAACCCACTCATAATTGGAAGTTGCTTATAATTTATCAGCATATAGCAGTTTGTCTCCATTAAGTGCCCCCGAACTGATTACTAGGATTTTTTATTTATATGAATTTCAAATTGTTACTCATAAATATTGACTATTTTTCTGTTAGTTAGTCAAGAGAATTCAAGGTTTTTGCCAACAATCCTGGTTTCACTATTTATTCCATACTGTATATGTCATATCATATGATACTGTAAGTGAAATGAAGGAAACTCCATGAAACTTTAAACAGCCTTTATCACAAAAATTATGCATGTACAATGTATATAAATGGGCATACTGGTATAATTTTGGTATAAACTCTGAGTACAAATATAATGCACACATATCACATAATACTTCACATATCATTTGGCACTAGTTCTGAGTTAAATTATGCACATACTGGTGATATATGCCACATAACTAAACAAGTCATGTAAACGGAATAATAGGATTTATCATACAAACATCAAACACACAAACAGGATTAATATTATTGTAGATCTACCATTATTGTAGATCTGTAGTCACGAATTTGTACCTGTTATGTTCGTTTCCAATTTTTCTACATTGGTAGTAACGTGAGGGAGTTGGGTTCGAAAAGTAACACATCAGAGATATCTGACCACACTCACCACAGGTTTTAGACACTGGCTAATTAACATATACCGGTTATGTAGCACTTCTGTATCCAGTAAAAAAAATAATATCATTATCGAACATAACATTTAACGTTGTGCATAATATCAAATTGAACATGTGTATCTGGTGCACATGAACTAGATTTTTCACAAATACTTCCAACAATAGCAACTATTTTTTTGTGGTTATTAAATATCAGTAGGCCATCCTATTGTTGTATTGAATCAATTGAACAGGACTCAGGATTCACAATGCACAGTTATGATGCCAGCACACTGTGGAACTATCTCGGAGTAGCTCTCTCATCCAGTGATACAAGCGCAGCATCAATCGCCATGCCGATACCAGTACCGATGGAGTCTTGGTCTTTCTGCAAATACGGCAATGGAGCGAAAATGACAAATACGTCTGCCAAACGTCTGCCAACCTCGTTTCCAACTATATTCCAAAATGAGTCAAATAGGATACAATTAAAATGTCAAAGTTATATTGATCTGGTATGGTTTTTTATATAGTTGAGCCCAAACCTTGAGTTCGAGCATGATGAGATCACTGATACGTTTGACCTCCCTACGACTGCTCATCAGTGCGGCCTCGCGACGTTTGTGCTCCGCCAAATCCCGCTTCTGTTTGTAGACAAACTTTTTCTCCTCTGCCTTCTCCTTCTCGTCCAGCCTGCAATCAGCACACCAATATTGGGACAGGTACCTAGATACATGTACTTTCTGGGACAGACAGGGTGTATGGCAATGAAATGAGTATGGCAATATAGTGGCATATACATCTGTACATAATGGAACAATTGTGCTGAAAATACTCACAAGTTATACTTTTTCTCGATGTCTTTCACTTTCTTGAAAGACTCATGAATCAAGTCTTTATAAGTTGGTGCATCTAATTTGATGTCAGGTTAAGGATGGAATACATTTTATTTTAACAAAATAGTGTGTAATCTATCCACATGTAACTGAACGTATTTAAAAATATGCAAAGAAAATATGCAAAGACAAAGGTGGGTACGGTAGTGTGTGTATTGTTTGTGCACAAAAGGATATGGAGGCAGGTTGCGGACTTCTGTTCGTTGTACGCGAGCATGCAGACCAGCCTCAATCTGGAGTCGCTTCATGCGTAGGAAGTGTGCCACCAGCGGACTCTGACCGTACGTGTTAAACACGCCTTTCTCATAGTCAGCTCCCTTCCCAACAGGGTGTGACTGGAACATAAACAGCATGGTAGCTTGACAGGTATCTGTGTCGTGATGCGTGACTGATGGCAAGCATTCTGCTGCTGTATTTAGAGTTTTTTTTATTGACAATGGTTTTTACTCCTGATGATCCCAAAACCCTAATGATCCAAAAACACCAAGTGAATAGATTGCCAAACTGACTTACAGATTTAGTAGCCCCATTGAGTAAGTGAGACTGTACCTGCATGACAGGAGACTTGACTTTTTTGGTAGCGAGATTGACTCGAGAAGTTTTGGTGTTCTTGGAACTGCCGTCGTCATCTTCATCAAACTCATGGATGGGAGTGAGGAGGTCCGCGTTGGCTTTCCCATTGTTACCGGTGACTTGAGCCTGGGCTACGCGACCAATGACTCGCGAGGTTTCCGTGCCGGTGGAGCTGGCCTGTGAGCCCTGGTACTTCTGCGGCCCTCGGCGCGGCTTCCTCCCTCGACCTGTACCGCCAACAGACGATATTGACGACATGGAGGCAGCATGGTTCAGTGTTGTATCTGACCCTGAATTCTGATTGGCTGTTAACTGCTCCAGGAAGTCTAGATTCAAGGCAGATGCTGAGGAAGAGACAATACATAAACAGTTATAGGCACAATTTTTTACTCTATGAACTAGATTACAATGTCCATTAGTCTTAGGTACATTTTTTGGCCTTGGACTGTGTGATAAGTTTCTCTCGCTGTTTTAGTCCTGCAGGCTCCAGCTCCTCAAAGTCCCAGCTCATCCAAATCCTAGGGGCAGGGCGATTACCTGCCAAGTCATTCAAATATGCACTTTTTGCATTGATGAAATTAGGAAGAAGATAATTGTCATGTGATATGATCAGCTATTGTTCAGAGATACACACCAGCCACCCATTCATAAACCAGAGCAATGAGATCCTCCTTGAAAGGTTCGTCAAACATCCGGTAGGAGTCTGGGAAAGCTGTACAGAAGCCAGCATACACAGCCTGTGACAGCAGACTTGGGTAGTCCTGGATATGGGGAGAGGGGGGGGGGGGGAAGCAATGCAGTGAATGGTGGAATACATACACATTGTAACACTGATCACAGGAAATCAAAGACTCTGACAATCTTATTGCAGAATGTTTCATACACACACAAAATCACACTTATTGGTAAAGTTTTGAAAGAAGGCATAGATGTTCAAGGTGCATGATAAAAGAGTAGTTCTAAAACTGACCCTGAGGAATGTCTCGCGGTATTGCGGGTGTTTACCGTACATCAGCAGCTTCACGTAATTGTGAGCTACTCGATTAAACAACTTCTTCTGGTACTCGGCATTCGGCTGCCATTTCTCCAAGAATATCCACCAGAATATATCCTGGAACAAACCTGACTCGTTAGTATATTTCAACACTATTCACATGTGCATACTCAAAATCAAAAGCGCAAGGTATGGGCTACATCAATGTAATATATTGCTTTTTTTTGCTACCTGCAAAACAGCCTGGGACATTTGGGAGTAGAAAAGTCGCTCAAATTCTGGTCGATATTGAGCCTGTATCGATTAGGAAAACATACTCAACCTAAAACAACTGGAGATCAACCATCTCATGTACATTGTAGATATGTATATGTTGATGAGTTTGCATTTGAATTATTTGCCTACCCCTTAACTCAGTCATCATGATTCACAAACATTCTAATTGTGACAGATACCTTGTTTTTGAGCTGTGGTTGTGCGTTCGCCACTTTTGTCAGTACTTCTATGGCGGACGTGTCGTGTGGCAAGGCTGTAAGCTCTCCAGAGTCATAGCCGGGAAACTGATGCAACTGCCCAATATTCAAACAGCATAGTCACTTGACAACAGAACATACATGACATATATATCACTCAGCAATCCATGGGAATTTACCGAGACTGTAATTATATATGTTTTAAAAGCCA
Organism: Terebella lapidaria; assembly: GCA_949152475.1. Classification (NCBI taxonomy): domain Eukaryota; kingdom Metazoa; phylum Annelida; class Polychaeta; order Terebellida; family Terebellidae; genus Terebella; species Terebella lapidaria. The sequence goes on from OX424555.1 coordinate 81,637,888, forward strand.
AAAAGTTTTTAAAAACATTTCAGACAAATGCATCAGAATAATAGGTTATATTAGGCTTACCTCCACAAACTTTGGTTTTCCAGAGTCTTTTTTCGCCTGCTGTGATAAAGCCAAAAACATATGTCATATTTAATGGGAGTTATAATAGTAATAATCAATATTACCGGTAATGACTCGATCATGGTTATTAGGCATGTTGATCTACATAAAAATGACATGAGTGTTACTAATTTAAAATGTGGGCTGAAAATTTGTAATTTTGATTGTTATACTCACAGAAGTCTTGTTGGGATTCAAACTGATCTTAGAAATGTGTTTCACTCTCTCATTTGGCTTATTCAGGAATGCTGAAAAAAATTACATCAATCCAACAAAATTTATAAAAGAATGATGATGACATGTAACCATATTTGATACCTGACAAATTTAAATATTATTAGACCGAGGAACATGACTTTGTGTAAGTTGTCAACCAAGCCGTAGTGTAAATATTATTATATTTCTACATTACCAGTACCTTTATTTTAAAACTTGAAAACAAAGTGTATATACTGGTAGAATGATCATAAAGATGTGCAGTAATTCAAAAAATTTATATTCATTGCAAACAGTGGTTATTAACATGAGATGCATTTACTCGAGTGTTAGTTGGAAATGTGTGCATTCATACAGCAATACATGTCATGTATGTGTCAAATTCTTGTGCAGTTTCATTCAAGATTAGTTAGTTCGAAAGCTGAAAAAGAAGAAGAAATTCAGCTCCATATTCACAGCACCAATGTGTCATGTATATCAAACTGTTACAAGCACCCAATGCTTGACAGATCTGTGAAAATTAGTCATGGACTGAGGGCTTCATCCAAGAAGAGATTGTGTCGGTGGTTTGAGGTACAGGAGTGCGCTGATACTTACTTGACTTAATTGAATATAAACCAGCAAATTGGTTTACCTCCTTAATTTCCTTTTCTGAACGAAACAGATTTAATACTGCTGATAGAATGTGGCTGTATATTTCGTACAATACTAGTAGTACATGATAAATGGCTTTCATTTTAGCCAACAACATTTATTTGTTATTTTCAAATCATAAACTGAATGAAACTGAATATCAACGTTTAATCTAACTGAGGCATTTGTGCTATAAATGTGGACAATGCATCGATAGTGAGCTCAATCCAAGTCACCTTTCTTCTGGTATGCTTCACGGACTTTGGCACTTGGCGGCGGAACATAGATGTCGTCACTTTGTTGTGATGCTCGGCTTTCAATCACTAGTTCTGTGTAAGACTGGAGCTGTTTATCAAGGTTGCTAATTCTCTGGTTCACTTCTTCAATGGATCCCACAAGGAAAGCTAAAATATTGGTCAAGGATGTTTTCCAGTTGTCCTGATATGATTTGGTTAATTTTGACAAAACACAGCACACCGGTGTACATGCACAACGATATTCACAAAATTATGGTAAATAACTTGGGTACACACGACAATACATGTATACAGACAATGTACACACATAATGGATGAGCTAATGATCTTGAGTATCTGCAAGGGGCTGGGTGAGCTATGACAATACATGTATACAGACAATGTACACACATAATGGATGAGTATCTGCAAGAGGCTGGGTGAGCTTGAAGTGATTGTATTAGATCTGGGAAAATTATCGTTAAGCTTCTGATTTAATTCAGTTATATTATGAAACAATATCAATACTAATATTATTATTATTATTATTATTATTATTATTATTATTATTATTACTAATAGTCATTATGACAAGACAGATGCACATCAATTTATCGTCATAGTATTATCCAACCTCTGTGAATAGCAACCTGGTTGCTACTAGTATATTTTCCACCACAATAATGAAAGATTTTTCACTCATGATATGTGGGTAACACGCCTATAAACCTGCATGAACAGGAACTAACCCGAGCACCATCAATTTAGTCATGTCATCAACGTGATCATGTCAAACAAATGTAATGTGGATACTGTTAACCCATTAATGTTTTCTACCCTTTAATTTCGTGCATTTCGTGCTTTGAACAAAATCTCGAACTTTAAAGGATGCAAAGCTTAAAAATTGCATTGAATGTTACGTGAAAATGAACAAAACACGAAATAATGATTAGCAAGATAATGATCACAGTACATGCCAAAACACATATTACCACTAGTCCACAACAGCAAAATAAATGACATAAACAACAAATGTGTAGGAATGCTCGTGTTCACTCCCTGCTCGTGAATGAGCTGCCCCTAATTTAATAGCTAACTTAGCCCTGAAGAAAGTTATTACCAATAGGTAATACAAGAAAATGTATACAGTAGGTGGTGAAAAGCCAGCCCAAGTGACGCAGAGTGCGTCCAAGATGGCCCACATTGGTGCTCGGGATGAAAACAAACAAATCACGATTATGACAGCTATCTGGGTTGACACACCAAATTGTCTTTTTGTATTCACTCAGATACTAGTACACGAGAAGACCCAAATTATGTAAGACAACGCACTTAAATACCCCGAAATGTTGACTTTAGCCTTGGCAGTCACCGACTACAAATTTTACCAGGAAAGATTAGCAATGTTTGGAGGGGATTTTGAGCAATACATCGAAGTATTTAGTTGAGTTTTCATATGTAATTTGGGTCCTCTCGTGTATTAGCATACATAGAATACGAGCAGTTAGTGTGTCAGCCTGTAAACCCATGTCGCTTGGGCTGGTGAAAAGCCTGTGTGGCCACACTTCATGGCTACTGCTGGTCAACACAAATTAAAATCCTCTCGGCTAGGATGTACAATAACAAGAAAGCCCTGTTTCAGAGAAGATCAAAACGGGAGTGGTGATGGGTGATGAAACAGTGACACACACAAAAAATTAAAATCCTCTCGGCTAGGATGTACAATAACGTGGGCAATTTTATTTTCAACTAATTTCCCATACTTATGATCCGGAATGACAATTGGTTATGATAGAAAAGTGTTCTTTATTATAGTCGGCGTCATTGATCTGTGAGCGGTGGTGTTTTCGCGATTATTCTGTCAATAATTCGTATATTTCGATGGAATTTTGGCAGGAGTGTTATTTTATACTCGCCTAATAGGGTGTAAATTTTCGGAGAGATTGGTGTGTAAACAAAAAAGTTAGCCCATTTGGCCTATATATAACGAAATAGGAACACGTCAAAACGTTATCTATAGAAATGCTACGGTGATCGGGGGCGGTCCACGGCTGATTTCACCAGATTTTTACTATGGACGAGATGGGCCAACTTTTTTGCTTAGCATCCAATCTTCTCGAAAATGCATCCGTAGTTAGGCGGTCATAAGATAACATACCTGTCGAAATTCCATCGGATTATCTCAAATATTGAGTAATCGCCGAAGAACCACCGCTCACAGACCAATGACGCGGACTATACACACCAGATGTTCTTTTTATCTTATCATTTTGTGTCACTGCAGTGATTAACTCATCGTTGACGTTGTCATTGATTATCATAGAGAAACAGGATTGCCCACTAGATTGTACATGTGCTCCATTCTCTCCACTGTACTTTACTTGTATATATACTATATCTAATTTAGGCTCTTTCATACTGATTATCATTGTTGTTTACTCAGCAGCTCAGTCACTGCTCAAAAATATGTGGGCGATAATTGAAGATTTGTACTGCATAGCAACACCAAACTTCAAGTCAAGAGTAAGTTTAAGGACATTATTTCAAGGATACGTGATTTTGTGTTTTGAGCACTTTCCAAAGTCTTCTTTTTCTCACGCAAACTTTCTCTTGTTTCGTCTAAATTCTCCTCAATATAGTGCATAGGAGTACAGGCTCGATTGATATCAGCAACAGTCCGCGCCATGTTTTTTTATTGTTATTATTTTACCGTAATCGCGACGCATACATGACCCAGAGTTTTTCTCTGCCGATCTATTCAGTCTACTAACAACTCCATTTAAACATATAACACATATGAGACAATATACATGTTTGTAGACATCCTCATGAAATAATTCGTATTACTAATTTATACAAATTAGACAATATTTTACAAGAACAAAAGATATGCGGCGCATGAAATATTAAGTTTTATGGCTTGCACATTTATATGAAATAATGTGGCGATTTTGCCCAAAGATTGAGATAGGAGTTTGACCTTTTCCGTACACCATACCGTTTTCGCTGTTTCATGTTCGAAGCTCGTGCATCACACTGGTGACGTATTGTCTCTAATTGATCCACTGCTCTGTTTCTGTGGACTGTGGCGTCACACCTAGCTGGTGGCTCGACTCCCTCAAGGCGAGAGGTCGATAGTGGGCACATCCATGTGCTCCATGTCCCCTTTGACTGGCTAGGAGGTCTAGGAGGACCCCAGGTACTTTACCAAGCGGGGGCCCAGGAGGGGGGGGGGGGCTACTTTGATCCAGGTGCTCACGCGCCCATGGATTGGTAGTCCTCCGCAACTGGGATGGTGCGTACAGGCTCTGGCAGACCGTCGCTATCCGGGGTTCTATCCCCATGGTGGACCGTCGGCGAGGCCGGCGAGCAACATGCCCATGTGCTTGTGTTCCGGGAAGCCACTCCCATGGGAAGCTGCTCCCGGGCTTGACACACCGGGCTCCATAACTGTGATGATGCAATGTCAGAGTTATGTATTGGGCCGGACCCGTCCGACAGACTATTACCTGGTTTTTACGTAATTTAAGTAATTACGGCTCCCACCGTGACCGTGCCAAAGTGCGGAGTGCTTGCACCTTAGGTAGCGGACATCAAATTTTAATTTTTTTTTACAACGGAAGGTGCCTTGGTGCCTTGGTGGAGATGGCCATAAGAGAGGGAAGTCCCCCACAAGTGGGACGTAGTTGTCAGTGGTTGTGGGAGGCTCGGTGTAGGTATGGCTGCTCAGACCTAGGCATTGCCGACAAGTGGTGGTGAACAGAATTGTGATTGCTCAAACAGACACCATATAAGGAGTGTGTGGTGAGACCAGGCCAGTTTAGCCACGAGGCCCACAACCAAAAGAAACTGATCTGAGAGTGGCAAAGGAAGAGAAGAGCAAAGAATGGCACTTCAGGACCTCATCTGGAGGTACCTGGACATCTTCATGGAGCCAAGTAGAATGCTTGGCAGGACGTCTTTGGTGCGGCACCAGATTGATATAGGGGCCTCATCACCGATTAAACAGATCCTCTCTGACAGCAGGAGATTATAGAGGCAGAGGTAAAGAATATGATGGATGCTCGTGCTTTCAGACCTAGTGAGAGCCCCTGGTGATCTCCAATAGTTCTATTCAGAAAGGGGTATGGAACGGTATGCATCTGCATAGACTATAGGAAGCTAAACAAGGTCACTCAGGTGGATGCTTACTCGCTACCTCAGATCGACGAGACATTTTTGTCAGTCTTGTTCAGACACTGTGTATTTGGGCTGTTGGGCATGCACTGTAGCAGGATGAGCTGCAACTAGTGTAGGGACAGCAAGACCTTCACCAGGGTGAATGTTCAGGGGACAACACAATTGTTATGAAGAGTTCAAGCCTTGAGGATGCTGTCCACACAATATTGTTAGAGAATTTGTCCCGCTTCTCGATTCTGAAGTGGCGGTGGATCCCAAGCTTATGAATGAGTCCAGGAGGATGGGTAGACTAGCATGAAACTAGCAGGAAAGCCCAAGAGAATTGTCCCCATGTAGATGGATGAACCTCGGTACAACTGAGAGAACACCGAGAACAACTGGTTGTGGTTATGCAGGTAGGCACTAGAGCAAACATCCACATTTAGAGGGAATGGTATGGTACCAGGAAGGTTGGTACCCTTCCAAATCCTATTAGAGGGCACGATAGTACCAGGAAGGATGATCAAATGGACCTGGAGTAAGCAAGGATATTCAATGAAGTTAGAGAACCAGGTCCAGGTGCTGCTAGAATCGGACCTGAATACCAATCAATCAGAGGTATCAACTGAGTGGTTTGAGTCCCCAGAATATTTGTAGCTGCTCTTGAAGGAATTGTCTGTGACCTCCTTGCATACTACCAGGCTGGACAGGGCTCTGGGTCATCCATGATCCAAGTGAAGTTGAAGGTAGTGATGTCACTGGGAGCACAAAGGTGGGAACTATAGGAGGTCATTGTCAGCACAAACTTTATACCAATGCCTCCAGTGTGAGAATGTGTTGTCAGTTTAAGATGTTTATCCTGATGGATACATCAAGACAGACAACGTGCTGATCGAAGTGATAAACTTCCACCACATGCCGAGTAAGCTCTCATCTCTGTTTTCAGCAGATATGCGTGGTCACCAACCTGCACTAACTGTGTTCACTGGAGTGGCGATGGGCAGGGTCTATCTCATGGTGGACCATCAACTCTGTCCAAGTTTTGTGAGGGGAGTATTTAAGTATTGAGATGGATATGACATCAGCAGCCTCTGAAACATTTGAACATTAAGGATGCCCATAGAGCTGATGTTATCCATGATCATCTGCTCAAATTTCTTGACTACAATCTCTACCCTGTAGTTGGCATGAAGGTTTGCAGATGAAGTGATCATGTGGCTGACACCCCAGTCCAGTCCAGTGGCACTTATGTCAGAAAGAGTGGATGTGTCATTGTCTATGTCCTTGCCATTGACTATGTCCCTGTCGTGCTGACTGAGGCTGGTGAGGGTGTCGGGCAGATCAGGGTAATTTCCTGAATCAGAGGTCTCTGTGGGCTTTCAGTGCAGATGACACTCCTAACATGATGTCGAGAAGCAGCGTTTGCATCCAGGATTTTCCAGCCTGGTATGTAGATGATTGTTAACTGTATACTCTGATTTTTCTAAATCGTTTACACTGTTTTTGTTCTTGATATTTTTGTGATGGTAAATGGTATCGTTCTATAACATGACATACTTCACTTGAGAGTTAAACGACAAGTTTGTACCAAATTTCAGACATCTATCATAAAAAATTGAAGAATTTGGCAATCTACTCCAATGTTAAATTTCTACCAAAAATGGGATCAAGGCATTTTGAGCATATTTGAGCATATTTGATTTTGGCTGGTTTACATCCATAAGGATTCAAAGTATTATTATAATTTTGGACCAAAAACACATTGAGGGGTATTCCACATGAACATGTTGATTTCAAAATATTGCACTGCTACAAAACCAAGCAAATGCACAAAATCGTGTGTGGACCCAGAAATTCAGGGCTAAATTTAACATTGTGGTATTTTGCCAACTTTTTCAATTTTCACGATATAAATCTGAAATTTGTGAGAAAGTTGCCGTTTGACTCCCAGGTGAAGTGTACTGAGTTATAATATGCAAAAAAAAACAGTGTAAACAAGTTGTCCAGGTTGCACACACACAAGGTCTTGTCATGATGGTCCATTTCACCACAAGCATTTAAAGGAGCTATTAGAAGGAAGGTCCATGCCTCTCAGATCACACTCGCAGCTCATTCCTCTGCCCATGAGATGAACTGCCATATGTCCAGCACTTCGTTCCAGAGGCAGGACTAGCTTTGAAGCAATACTCGTGGCACCAGCAGATTCCCATGACACCTAATGTCATATTGCCATGTTGTTGTTGAGAAATGGAAGAACAGTCTCATCCAGTGTACGATCAGGACCAGCAAATGACTTTCAAAAGTTGTCCATGATTATCTAATTACTGAAGTCAATGTCATGTGTACATGTGTCGTCCATGTGCTATTTTATGCACTTCCATGCGATGAACAAGGAAGGGAGGGCCCATCCTTTACAGCCAGTCTTTTGATGACACTCAGGACATCGGCCTCAGCCATTTTGGCAACATCTCTATGGATGTCTTTCTTGACATAAACATGTACGAAGATCTGCATCAGTATAACAAGGCAGTGGGCAACATGGTATCATTGACAATCCATGTCAACTTTGTACTTGTTCCAGTGTCTCTTGAATGATGACCACTGCTCCAAATTACAGTCAGATGCAACTTTTTGGGGATCCCATTTGAGCTTTTGTGGTGTTGGTGCGGCAGGAGTTGCATGGGCAGCGCGGTCCTGCATCTGGAGGACTGCAAAAGCGATACCCAGATCCTGAAACTACCATTGATACCCTCTCACTGTGCACTGTAACTCTGGTATCACACCTGGTTGATCTGTACTTTTCGACTTGGGAACTTGGAACTTGTTTGTCCTAGTAGCAGTCATAGATGAGAATTGGACATTTTCCTTTTAACCTTTTGAAAGTCTTTGTTCAAATGATGGGACTGCTACCTGTTGTACATCAATATACATCACATCAATTATAATATAATTATGTTCAGTGCAGGGCATATGAGGGCATTGACTACTCCAGACCATAACTCCATGTCTCCATCACCATATATTCCAGACCATTTCAATTTTCGGGGAAGCTACATACTATATTTGACGATTTTGCCCAAAGATTGCGATAGGAGTTTGGCTTTTCACACACTATTCTTGTTTTGGCCACCTCAAGTTCAAAGCTCGTGCGTCATCTAACTGGGGGCCCAATTAGAGGTCCAGGAGGAGGGCTACTTCGATCCGGGAGCGCACGTCCTGTGCAAAAGGTAGTATTTTGCCCTGGGATGGTGCGACACAGGCTCTGGCAGACCATCGGGCTGTCTGGGGTTCTATCTCCGCGACAGTGCCGTCGGCGAGACCAGCCAGCAACACGCCCACATGCGCAGGTTCTGGGTTCTGCTCCCATGGCTTCCGGGCTCGTCACACCAATCTACATTACCATAAGGATGTATATATTTCTTGTGATGTGATGTGGTGCAGTGCGGGGTGCTTGCGCCCTAGGTAGCGGGCGTCAAACGTTGCATATATAATTACTTTGATCGGAGATGGGACATCACATGGCAATTAAAAGGTATAAAGTATGTGGTTTTAAATACAGAAACACATACACAAATTATGTGTCCAGGGTTCTGAAGGAAGGCCCAGCTGTGAAATGGCACAAAGCGAAGTGATGAAGGCTCGAGGGCCTGGCTTCCACTCAGTTCCATTCCCCAAGCTCCTAAAGAGATTTTGCATGGTTGATTCGGGACAGATCTAGGATTTTGAGGGAAGGGCCAGTTATGGAATGTCGCTAAGTGAGCTGAAGCAAGCCATTGTTGGCCGGGGGTCTGTGGTCCGCTTAAGGGCCCCAGAGGCTGGAAGTATTCACATGCCTAATACGGCATTCCAAAGCTCTCCTGGGTCTAGGCAAGCATTACTTTGACCTAGAAATGCATAATCACTGTGGTTGAAAATAAATATGACATGTTTCACCTGGTTTTGGACCCCATCAAAGGATTATGTGCATTTGCCTATTCAATGCTCTCATTTTTTTTTCATAGAAGGTGCATGAGGCCATGATAGCTAAGACTGAGAAAGGGTGGAAATACGGCAGCAGAGCGAATACACTGTTTGTCACGTGGGGCCCCAGAAGCCAAAAGCTACTTCTCGGTACACGTATAAATTTATCTTGAGAAACCCCCCCCCCCCTGTCCCTGGCTATCCACATGCAGAGAGTGTCACATGCATTGAACTAAAAATACACTGGAATGGCCAATCAGCGGCTGTTGACGTGATTTCCGGCGGCCATATTGGAACATTGAACATGGCCGATCACTGGCTGTGCGACCGGCACATTGAATCCGGCCTTCTGGACGCTCAAGCACCACAAGTAACCAGTGCTTTGCCATCAACTGTTGCCGATACCAGAATAAACAATCAGGGTAGGCTGGAATTTCATTTCACAAGTAAAGAGTGCACGTGAATAGCATCCAATCACTCGCCAGCATAGTGAACATACTGCAGTGCATCACTCATCCACTCAGCTGCTGGTCAGTTTGACAGCTTGGTTTGGTGCACTAGATCTATCAAATTTGTAATAAATCTATACTAGATCCATTTAATAACGCTCACCATCCTACCTTTACACAGGGTCACAGGTCACAGGCCAGGATAGTTACATCGCAACCCTGGGTCAATGCCCCAGCGTTGCATCGTTGAATGCAAATTGCCGTTAGCAACCTGATTTTGCTCATTATTACCATAAGGTGTGACGTGTGGATGTAGAATCCCTCTAAAACTTAACAAAATATAAGAATAATGATCAAAAGTGATTTAAAACTTTGGTTATGCGTAAATCAGTTAAGAATTCCGCGAATAATCGCCATCGAAGCGGCAGTTAGAATCGAGGAAGCCGCCATCATGATTCTGGCCAATTTTCCACAATACGAATTCTCAACCCGGCGTGCTGTGAAGCGGACGAGATCTATCCAAGCAATGCAGCTGCACGTACTTTAATACTAATAGTACACGTACGAACAGATAACAAGTATGTTTTTCATTATGATATGTGATCAGTTGCAAACAGAAATTGCCGAAAATAACGATGGAAGATGTAAATTAATTTATGGTGAATGTAAATGAAATAACTGAGTTTGCTGCAGAAATTTATTGCAAAGATTCATACACGTCAAAAAGGTACATAGGAGTAATCTTTTGAAGCAAAAATTTCAAACCTGATATTTTTTTTTAAAATGGCTACCAAAGTTCAAAATTGAGCATTTTTCGACGAAAACGGCTGCCTTTTTGAGAAATATTAAGACCTGAAAAAACAAACTAAAAAAATACGTCTTCAAATTATTCTAAGTTATCTTCTCTCATATTTTCAGAAAGATTGGATTGTAAACTTTAAAGATAAAGATGTGAACGGGCGACAGACACAACGCCACAACAATAGGTTATCGGACCACAGGTAACCTAAAAATTATTATATTCGGTCTCCCAGTATATATACATCATACATCCAGGTATATTTGATCCAGGCCTAGCACTTTCCAAATCACAAGTTTCAAATGACTTTTTGTGATACTCGAATCAAATCATTCCATAATTTTACTTAAATACAATATTTTTTGCTAGTTGATTTTTTCTCTCTGATTTAATTGTTCAAGTTGAAAAGTTCGCGTTTCCAATAGTCAAACTACATGTACGATCGTAAGGTATGTGAGCCTCTTGTCAGGAGCTGCCGTCGCTTATCTGGTCGTGAATCCGTATTGTGCGAGCTCCACGGCTGCAGTGGTTATTCATATTGGCGATATCCAATGCAAAATATGTTATTGTCTTTGTTATCAGCATTATTCATGTGTTTTGTTGTCGGATTCTGCTCAGTATATTATCTATCATTCTAATTCCATACTTGTGTAAGTCTTTCTCTGACATCTTATATCAGTAAATGGCTGCTGAAATAGGGCACCCCTCGAAATTTCGCTTCCGATGTAAAACCACGTCGGAAGGCTGCTAACGGTAAAACGGCATTCAGCGATGAAACTGGGTACGGTCAGTCACCCAGTTTCGTTGGAACTAAGGCCAGGAATACAGGAGAGGCTTTCACCAGGTCGCAGAGCAACCGCAGATTAAAGTACGTACTTCGTTTGTAGTACGTACCTCGTTTGTAGTACGGCGTACTTGGAAGGAAGTACGTATGTTATGAAAGGGTGGTGGTGTTGAAATAATGTTATTAGATGCTTAAAATGCACGACTTTATGCCCGAAGGCATGAATTTTAAGAACGTCGAACGTTATGCTTCAGTTCTGAATTATTCACAATGTTGCAAGCAGCTGTGGGAAATCGCCACGAGGTGCCAAAAGTCGACCTCTCAAAACAAAGGAGAAAACAGCTCTTATATTTTGCCCATTACGGAAACTTAGGTCACAGGGCAGCAAAGGGTAAATAACAAAATGGTAGCTGAATATATGTAAATCTAAAATAATTCAATTTGCAATACATTCTATGTACTATAGGCGATCAAATGGAAGGCAAAGTCACCTCCTCTGTTTTCGTTTTTTGGTCAGAAATCCAACGTACTTCAATCGAAGTATGCTGTACTTCAATCAAAGTACGGCTGAAGAAAATCAACGATTCATCATGTTTATATATGTTCAAGTATATCTATGAATCATTTTGCTTATATATAACACTGATAACTGATCATGCAACATAATATATTGTAAAGTTATTGACTACCGTCCGCTCTTCGGGATCCTCGAGGATAGTCCTCTCTCATCCGAGTCCTTGCGGACGCGCATCCGCTATTCCGGATCCTCGCGGCAGGGCCGCTCACCGGAGGTCGCGGCGGACACGGTAACTACTTCAGCATTAACGGTAACCAGGTAACAGCCCACCCGACACTCCCAGGCCTACGGACACCGTTCAGAAACTAGTTCATCCCTACGGTGTTAACTGGCGGGGCCTGACGAGCCGCGGTCTGCCTCGGGGACGGAACCCCGTACAGTCCGACATGCTGGCCAGAGCCTCTGTCACACGTCCCGGGAAGGGAGAGAGCTGGCGATCCACAGGGCCGAAGGCCCCCGAGTCAGCAACTTGTCTCTCCCAGCCCGGGCCTCCCCACGGAAATCGTCCCCAGGGCTCTAGGAGCCCACTACTCGCTAACAGGGAACACAAAGCTCATGGCGAGCCTCGTGTGCGTCCTGTCTCTCGATCTTGGACAATCTCCTCGAACGAGTCGCTTCCAGTGTATATATAATACACCAGAAACTGTAGGGCGCACGCGAGGTTTAATCGATCCATTGTTATAGTTTACTGGAGCGTAAATTACAATACGTCGCCGTGGCAACGCACGCTCGAACGGAGCATGTCAAAACAAGGCCAAGTACGAAAAGGCCACATAAATGGCATTTATGTTTACAATCACCTGCCGCGTGCTTAGGGCAAAATCGCCACAATATAAATCATGTACTGATATATAATGCTGATAACTGGTCAACTACGAGTTTAAAGCTAGTCCTTAAGTCATAATTTGTTCGACTGTTCGGCCTACACATAAGACACTGTAATCTAAATCTATATGTCTGCTATGTCGATTTATCCAAACGTGTCACCTGTGCTTGGTTGCGTTTTGGAAACTCGAATGACCAGTTACGATTTTGGAAATTAACAATTATATTGCAAGATTCCATATTCTTTGCAGACAAACAACATGCCATTCAAGTTCAAATGCGCCTCTGAAAATATCCACGGTGAATTGGGCTGTCCAGACGGAGGAAAGCTAACATCGAAGGTTTCAAATGACGTGAAGACCAGATTGCTTATACTCGCTGGGAAAAAAGAAACTGTCCATTACACAAAAAAAACACCACACTTTTGTGAAGCTTGCATCAACCACATCGTTCGTCAGCTGGGAGGCGATGGGTCCGAGTCGGAACAGGACACAATGGACGTTGAAGCCATTCAGGGTGACGAGGACATGCCTGAAGGTGCGCTTGGTCTGGGGGAGTCATCAGTTACTTCGGTCTCTGCCTCGGGAACGATAAATACAGTGGATATAACGGCCTTAGATCCGTTGTCGAGGATACGCTTGGTGACCGAACTTGGAGAACTTGATGCAGCAGCATTGAGAACATATGCATCTGCCCTTTCCAAGGACAAGAGCCTTACAAACTTGTTGTCATACAAAACAAACCTCAACCACTAATAATTCCAAGCTAGGACTCAACCGGTACATTTTCATACATCATATTTTAATGTGTTGTGGCATACATAATCAATCATGTCAATGACATATAAATATATAGAACCATGAAATAATTGAACAGCCGAATTCCACTCATTTGACATGGACAATATCAGTGTGTCAGTAAAGTGTTAGTAATAATGGAACAAAACGAACAAGAAACATGCTTGTTATGGCCAACATAACCCTCATCTAATGATTTACTGCTGAGGAGATCTCTTTGGTGGCATTTTTCTTGCTCAACACTGAACATTATACAATATTGAAGTTAAACTGTGTGTATAATTTTATCGTCCTAGGACCATGGGGACATAGCGTACTTCCATTTAAGTACGGCGTACTACAGTCGAAGTACGTACTTTGATTGAGGGTCGTACTTGGATCGAAGTACAAACAGACTGAGGTATCATTAACATCAGTGATCGTTGGGTAAAAGTCTTTATAATACGAGTTTAGTTCATACAAATTATGTAAAACAAGTGAGATAATATAGATAAAACATTCATATAACATATATCACATTCTGTAGCATTGCCCATTTGGAAATAATACAATACTGGTGCATTTTGCTCACAGAACTTGCCACGCAATTCCACAACACCCAACTTCCAGCTCGTGTTTTGCTATCCCACAGCCGCTTACCACATCAAAATTTTTGCCGAACTTGGCCAATGATATCACGCACTATATATAGAATGGACACCAGGTGGCATGAGTGTTTACAAAATTAATTATTCAACATTTAATGATGCACTCTGTGGATAAAACTCAGCGACCGTCAAAGGAAGTACGGCGTACTACAAAGGAAGTACGTACTACAAAGCAAGTACGTACTTCGATCTGCGGTGCTCTGCGACCTGTTCACTGTCCCGTGTAGACCCAGGTGTCCCACTCTCTCGAACGCCGGAGGCGTGCCTGCGGCGTTCGAGAGAGTGCGACACCTGGGTCTATGTCCCGTGCAGAGCACTGTACAGTCGAAGCGATGTGAGCCGGTATTGAGACTTGGCTTCCGGACGATAACTCGGAAAATATTTTAGACAATAGTTGCAGAACTTCGCATGGAGGTTTATATACCATCAGAGAAGAACTGGGGTTTCAACAAGTACTCGGTTTACCGGTTACCATGGTTACAGTTCGATTACAAAGTGTAACCGGTTACAGATTTTGTAACCGGTTAAGCGTGAACGTATTTTTCAACCTTGTAATGCAGCCTCAAACACTTAACATCAGTCAAATTTCCACCCAAATGCGCAGAATTGAAGTGACTTATCACTCTCCGATCCAAATAGAATGTTTATTCATCATAATATGGCATATTTCCATGTGAAAATGACTTTTAATGTTGAGTTTTAGGCCCAATTTTGACCCATTTTTGACACTGAGATTTGATAAAAGCGAACTGCGAAAGAAAAGGTTTTACCTTGGACAATATTCAGCTCTATATTTTTGGACGAGTAACCGGTTCTGTTCGGTTACAAGCTAACGAGTAACTGGTCACGAAATTTTGTATTCGTTGAAGCCCGAGGAAGAACCCTATTGATTTTGGGATCGATTAGTCAAACGACCTTTGACCTAAAGGTCGAAATAATTCTTTCCTGATTCATCCTTTACATGTAGGCTTCCTGCATATCTCAGAAACGGTACGTTTAGAGCGAAACGGACGTTATTTTTGGACTCGGTCACCCTAAACAAACATGTCTGGGGGGTATTATGGACGAACTTTGACCTTGACCTATTGATTTTGGGATTGATTAGTCAAACGTGGCCTTAGACAAACATGTCTTAAGGGTATTAGGGATGACTCTTGACCTTGACCTGGAATTAAGGCATTTCAGCAGAAATGCCTTGATGGTTTTGTCAATTTTTTTTTTTTTAGCTTTGGGCCGATAAGCTATTATCGTGGTTTTTCGTCCGTCGTCTGTCATAGATTTTTGTTTCAAAACACTCCTCTCATGTACCTCTATGATGTCGTCGTCGTCCGTCCACATTTTTATCTTTGAAGTTTACGGGTGAATCTTTCTGAAATTTTGCACAAAAATGTCTAAAAATAATTCAAAAAGGGAGTATTTTTTAGTTTTTTGATTTTCGCTTTTTTTTTCAAAATGGCGGCCATTTTCGACGAAAAACGACCAATTTCTGACTTTGGTGGCCATTTTCTCAAAAACTGTTCAGACAGTCTTGAGATTTTTATTGCACATATATAGGGAATGATATAGTCTGAATATTTTCATAACCCTGAATATGACCTTCAACCTCATTTTCAAGGTCTAAGAACCATGAGCACAAAATGGCTAATATCTCGCTCATTATCAACTTTACAGCTTAGGAATCGATTGTGCACATATAGGAAATTATAAAGTCCAAATATTTTGATGACCTTGAATTTGACCTTTGATCTGATTTTCATGGTCAAAGCACAAAATGGCTAATATCTCGCTTTGATCTTTGACCTCATTTTCAAGGTCTCACAGGACAAAACGGCTAATATCTTGTTTATTATCAACTTTGCAACTTAGGATTCATTTTTGGGCCTGCAGCAAATGATATATGCTGAATATTCTAATGACCTTTAATTTGACTTTTGATTTCATTTTCAAGGTCCCAGGACATAATGACTAATATCTCTCTTATTATTGATTTTACAGCTTAGTAATCATGTATGCCGGTAAGCTACATCACCCTTGGTGCTATGTTTAAAAAATAAATAATTGCAACAATTTTTAATATTCCCTCAGCAGATGGGTGGAACAGCAACCACAACATCGGGGATTTCAGGGATGCTTCCTGTCAACGGATTATGAGGTGAGGCACACTGAGTGCAGTCAAGACAGGCAACCAGGTATCAATCCACAACAACCTACCGAGAGATCACCTGCCCACCGTGCCAGTCAACGCCCTGGCTGCCACATGTGTGTTCTTGCCAGTGATGAACAATGGTGGGTTGGTCAGCCCTATAAAGGTGTTGTTGCCATGCTGGTGTCCACAGAACATCACCTCAGACAGTTGTCAGCCGTCAACAAGGTTTACCCGAGCATCACAATGATCCATCTCAACAGTCAAGTTATGGCTGAACTGGGGTACAAGGACATTTTCTAAAGGTGCGATCACATGCAGGACAGCCAAGATCTCAGTCTCACTGTGATCAGGCTGATCACACAGATCTTCGATGACTTGAGACAGCATCATAAAATCAGACTTACAACTTGAAGCTCCATGCCAAAAATGTTTGCCACCAATGCACAAATCCAATAGCTTCCGATGAGACATTGGATATTAGTATTCCAGGTGTTGCTGTGGCCTAGTGTGTTCATTACCTTGTATGTCTGACGAAAGTTTGTTTTAAGTTCATGTACATGTATATACTGGGTTAAATACTAACGATCAAAATTGTAAAGCTGTACCATATACTAGTATGTATATGTATCAACACATGAATGTATCAGAATGGAATGAGTCAAAAAATGCGATCAATATACTGTAAACCCCTTCAATTTCGCGGCCGTTTAATTTCGCGTTTTCAGGATTTGGACTTATTCGCGGCCTTTTAATTTCGCGTTTTCTGTAGTATGCATATTACTGGAAACGCATTACAGAGGTATTTTCCAATTGCATACTCACTAAGCAACCCAACAATTGACAAAATACTGACATGAACACAATTGTATCTTTATTATATCTTTATATTACATCTACTATATCTTTATTTTTCGGCTTAGTAAACTTGAAATAAATACAAATCACCAGTACAAAATAGCTACGTACATGTAAACTTAGAATTGACTACTGGTTTTTAGCTTACCGGCCCTTTGGGCCGATAAGCTATTGTCGTGGTATTTCGTCCGTCGTCCGTCCGTCGTCCGTCCGGGTCTGTAACTTTTTTTTGACATGATGAATTTCCCCATAAATTTGTCAGAACATACCTTGGCCCAGTATCTAAAGACGTTTTTTAAATTTTTTTGATTGAATCGTTTTGGCCTATTTGGCGGCCATTTTTAACGAAAAATTGCCAATTTTGGACTTTGGAGGCCATTTTCTCGAAAACTGTCTGATCAGTTTTGAGATTTTCGTTTCAAAACATTCCTCTCATGTACCTTTATGATGTGTATAAGTTTCGTTGCCCTTGAATCGCCGGTCTGCGTGTGGCGGCCATTTTGATTTTTTGACGGGTCGGCGAAAAAAAATTTTCTTGTCCCAAATCAAGTCACTATTCGTTTTGAGCCATTTCCAGCAAAAAAAAAAAAATAATTTTTAGGCCATTGAAAAATTTTTTGGACATATAAAATTTCACCCAATTTTTCCTTCATAATGGGAGCTGTGCGGAGTAAACTCATAGAAGACTTCAAAATAGAGCCTAAGTATTGGCACATTCAAATGGGAAATCATATATTGCGGTTTGAGTGATGACCTTGGATTTGACCTTCAATGACCTTGAAAGGTCAAAAACGATGAATTTTGTCTTTGGTGGCCAATTTGTCAAAATCTATTCAGAAAGTTTTTCTCAAAATAATGTATAAGATTCTCTTTATCTACCTTCGTGATGTGTCATTTGATTTCGTATTATAATCCATGCAGAAAATGTGTTTCCAGCAACATTTACGAACATGTTTTGACAATTAGAGTTCAAGATCAGTGTAACAATTTATATGTTGGAAAATCAATACTCTGAGTTTCTCATGATTGCCGGTAAGCTACAGCACCCTTGGTGCTATGTTTTTATGTTGAATATACAACATTATTTGATCTTCTGTTTTATACAACACACATTGCAAAGTCAATTTCCGAATAAAAATGCGCGAATCAAAATATAAAAAAAAAATCGCGAATCAAAATGCGGTTGGCCAAAAAAATTGGCGCCAGAAATTTCGCGATTTTAAAGAATACGCGAAAATCGCGAATATTAATGGCCGCGAAAAATTAAGGGGTTTACAGTATCAGTTTAAACTAATTTGATGAACACTTTAGCATGATCTCGATATGTTTTGCCATATTGTGTATTTAAAATTCAATTAGTAAAGTAGTAAAGTCTAGATTGTCTAGATTTTTAAAAAGGGAATCCAAACAGGGGAACATGTGTTAATAAACTGTGATGAATCGAAAGACGTTAGAAACACTTTCAAAGAAGAAGAAATGTTCAATAACGTGGATGATCTATGTCAATTGTCGAACTATTGCCATAATGTTTTGTCTTTTACCGGACATAACTAATATAATTAATGTACTTGTGTACATGCATGGTATTTGTGTAGACCATTTGTTGTTACACTGACTTTTGTCACTAGAGTTCTCCATGAGGTCTATTGCCTTTGTCTTCTCCCCCGTTTTGTATGCTCACATAATGTTTGATTATTCGTATGTCAATAAATCTACTACTACTACTGTATGCTACAGAGAAAAAAATCTTTATAATCTTTGTTTATGCAAGCGATTTTTCATTGGATGAATCCTGTAGTATGATAAATAACAATAAACATTTAACAACTGCACGATTTGTTGACATTATGTTCGTTCATTGATTCATCAATGAAATCAAGCAGTTAGTTAAGTCTGTGGGCAAGCCTTACGAATGGAAGGAAACAGCATTATTTTCAGTGGACCAAATATTATAAACATTTCTCTCCCCCCATAAATTGATATACCCATGAAAAAAAAAGATTTTGAATTCAATATTGAGTCCAAAAAATTTCAAGGGAAAATCTCTATTTTGATCATGGTGAGGGCGAAGATTGGTAACTTATTTACCAGAGAAATACAATATTAGACAAGAAAGCGATATAACCTTTACATAATGGAGAGGGTGGTCAGTGCTTGAAGCAAATCACACTGGTGGAAAGAAAACGTTGCTTGAAAGGTAATGGAATTTTGTTCTAGTCTTGTTCTATAGGCTTAGCTTACTGCACTTCGTAGTAAATGACTCAATAAGTGCTTCATTTACTCCTGAGTCCTGCATCAGATTCATTTACGCAATAAAATTCTGAAGGACGCAATGAAATACAACATGTGATTCCTCGGAACGCATCAACGAAACACTAGAACTACATACATTAATCAAACTCTCAGAGAAAACAAACACATTTGAATGCAAAACTACTAGTACATCTGATCTCATGTCATTATCTCATGTTATAAAACTTTTAGCATAAATTATATCATGCCTAAATTGTAGGTCTGAAATAGGTATCGGAATCATTAATGATTTTAATAAATAGCATAAAAAAGAAGTCAGAGAAACAATTCAAATTATTCAAAAAATAATGTACTTCGACTCGCATTATAAATACTGTATGTCACACTTCAGTTCAAATTCTTTGAAAAACATGAGGGACTCATGAAAAACATGAGGATGAATATCAACTTCTTTTATTAAATAATTGTTCAGGCATCACCTACGAACTAAACTGTTGATGACTGAACAATTGTTTAATAAAAGAAGTTGATATATTCATCCTTTATTTGAGCTTGTAAACTAGCGGTGCGCCTTCAAGTTGACATGATCCAGGATTCCTCTATTACTATTTCAAAATGAAACACTGACTCAATGGTGTACAAACATTACCTCACCAGTTATCAAAAACAGAACTATCTCCCGGAGGCTGATACTGGACAGTGAGCCGATCTTTTGACATGTCAATGCCGATCACAACCAATGTTTACATGTACCAATCTCCGTGGACAGGCCACGCCTAAATCAAAATACCTGCCTGTATTGGGTCGTAATACAGGTATGATCGACCAAATTTGACATATTTCGTTGATGTATACCATAACTTCCACATTGAGATGTATGCGTGCATTGGCAGAACATTTCAAAGACTTATTTGACAGATGCACGTGGCTTTGTTTACTATGCATGTTCAATGTTCCAATATGGCCGCCGGAAATCACGTCATCGCCTATAGAAAACATGCTGATTGGCCATTCCAGTCTTCTTTTAGTTCAATGGTCACATGCATGTGACATCTAAAATTCGCGCACTGCGAAAATGCCGCCCCTATTCAACTAGCAGTTCGAGTTTTACTTTTATGTAAGCGGCAAACGGCGGTGGGAAGATATGAGAAAATGACTTCTGGGTTCGACAAGCTTTGTGGATCTCCAATTTGGGTAAGTTTATGCTTTTGTATTGTTCTGGGCAAAAATAAACATATATATTACTATATCACTAGAACAGATGGCTTCCAAATGTATGTTCGCAATGAAACTTCACGTGTGTTTGTTGACATTCATGAATATTCTTATTTTATCGCCCACGTCCCCCCCCCCCCCCTTTTCTTTTTTACTCACTCAAAGTCAAATCAAACAAGCAAATACTATGGTTAGATTTTCTAGCTGGGAATAGCAGAGGTATAGTGAAATGTGATAACATATGTGAATATTTACAGGCAATTTGAAGAGGAATGGCTATGAGTATACGTGAGTTCGGAAATGTTTTCAGGTCAGGTCAGTGGAATTGGGTCAGGGTCAAGTGGTATAAACATAGCCAATTCATGCTGTCACGCTACCATTGTCGAGTCACTGTCACCAACACATTACTCGATTTCGCGGGTACAATACTATATACTTTGTTTACTTCGAGTTCACCTCGTCACTCGCGTTTGAGCATGGTGTGCACGAAAGTTTTGTTTATACCACTTGACCCGACCTAGAAACATTTCCGAACTGGCTTATTAGACGTTACAGTAACATGATTCTAGGCCATGTAGGTCTACTTCAATCTTGCCAGTTGTCAGTCACGGTGACTAGTTGTGATTGGTAGTAGATCTGTTGTGCTCGATTTGCGAATGGTGACGGTTTCCAAATCGTGCGCCGATTTCGAAATGAACGCGTAATTTGTAAATGCCGAGTGCTGCGCATTTTGACAAAGCAAACTGTGAACTATTCACTACGATGAATATGCTACGATAGTGGGCATAAACAATTAAATATATAATATATATATACAAAGTGATTTGTATCGTCAGTGCTTCATTATTGTTTTTTATTTGTCCCTATTATACATGTCTTATTGATGTAGATGAGCTTCGAGCTTGAAATAAACAATCTTAATATCTTATGCCTGATCTTAATCAGGGCCCGGACGAGTCGACGGGTACCCGAATTCGGGGCGGGTTATACAATTACCCGGGTCGGAATTTCATTACCCGTACCCGAAAACGACAAAGATAGAGTTCTTGCATTGAAAATTAGCAATAAACACTAGTAAAATCACAAGAATGACAAGGAAATCATCGGTAAAAATCGAAGTAGTTTTACGAGATCTGTTTCAAACTCGAAAATAAACACAGACGAAACAAATAATATGTGTCAAAGATCGTGACTTGCGTTTATGTGTTACAAATTGCTCCTGTGATTCCCGTTCAAACGTTGATATATATTTGGACGGGTTACCCGGGGCGGGTCGGGTCAGACCATACGGGTACCCGGGTCGGAAATTTTTGACTCGTCCGGGCCCTAATCTTAATGTTAGCAGAAATAAATTGTGTTTTATTTTCAAGGATTTGAGCGCATGCAGTTGCATTCATGGAAGACAAAAAATCAAGACAGCAACAAGCACATGTAGCCTATAGTCGATGTATGAACACAGTTGACGACAAATATTAAGGCACGGCACATGCAAGATAAAAAAAATGGCAATTTTTGAGTGAGAAGTTTCAAGTTCAAGATAGAATTTAGGCCTACTCTACACTATTCATTGAACATTCAGTAGGATTGAAGCACATTCATTGAATAGAACTAACATGTGCAGTCCGATTTAGGCACAAAGGCAACTTGATAGCACAAAAAAAATCAACCACACAACTTTATTTTAGCAACAACAAATTAAATAGCACAAAGCACAGGTTTCTATTTTGGGATGATGTTCCATGATATCCATGTCTCGCAGACGTCTGATCTACATAGATAAGAAATATGCAATTGACAAAATGTTCATCTTCTAAATCTAGCAATATTATACATTTATCAGCAGGCCCGAGCCCCCAGCAGCATTTTCAAATCATCTGACCGATTTCGAAATCTCGCTGCGCGATTTGTGAATATATTTCACTGTTGCCATTGTCAAATCGTCCACCACTTGGCATTTCCAAATCGCCAGATGATTTCGAAATAGGCCCTCGATTTAAAAGTTTGCAAATCTCGTAGCGCGTTTTTGAAATGTCTGCATTTGCAAATATCTACACTCGCGAAAATAGAAGGTTATGTCGATATTATGTTCCCGGGTTTACAGTAAACTAAATCATAATGCACCCATGATGTTACCATGGTGAAAAAACCAGGCTAAATCAATTGAAGAAACGCTTGTAGGCCTACTGTATACAGGTAAACGGAAAAGTATGTTCGTTTCAATTTCGTATGCTTGATAGACATCACAACATCATTGCGATGCTGCTTTTATATGTAACAAGCAAAAACGGTGATATAATGATCTCGCTATTCCTGTCCCAAAACCCGTCGCGGCAAGATGGCCGTGCTACAGTTTGCTACCGGAAATGCTATTCCAGAAATTGATAGATAGTAGTACGGCGGGGCTCGTACAACAAGCAACACAACGGTTAGATCTACAATTAGGAAGTATGGGAAAAAATTGATATCAGAGGACAAGCAAGTTTGGATGGCGATGCAAAAATCTACTCTTTTTTATGCATTATGCCTTGTTATCAGCCTGGTTATGCCCATTCTCTGGCAAGCGTATTCAATCTCCCAAAGAAACTAGTAGCGCCACCTGTCAAATCTTTTATGGTAGGATATTATGCCTCTAGGCTTTAGCGAATGCACTGTGAACTACAGTATAAAATCACGTGATCAATGCAAACAAGATGTTCATGCCCGTCTGAGAAGGAAAGCGACTTCAGCTGTTCAGTAATTCACTATTATTTTACCTTCTGAATCCACTCATTAATTCAGATCTCTACTGCCAGCCCCACTGCAAAACATAATGAACATTATTGATGATCTATTTCAAACTTTTCGCCAATGTAATCTACAGTTGGTAATTTGATACAAGTACTCAGTTACGAGTCGAGTCACAACACCCTCCTGTACCGGTACTCGCGTTAGCAAATCTGTACTTGTGCTGACCCTAATTAAGCTGTCACGAAAAAAAAAAGTGGGTTTACTTTCTGGTGCTTTGTTTGCATGATGTATGCCCCTATCTCCTGATAATGTACTAGCAGAACCATATGATAATCCTGAATATATAAAAATTCTATTTTCAAGCCAAGAGTATTTCCCGTTTTACAGTATATCAAATTAGGCCGCTTAGCATGATGAAAGCTGTTGAAATTTCAAACAATAAAACACATATGCAGAACAAAACATTCTTTATCATGTTTATAGACTGGGAAGTCTTATTTTGGTGGGGTCTAATCTCACAGGGCCCATTCTTATTCCAAACTACCGGTACATGTCTCATGTCTTTCCATTTTTAATATAATCATACAGACTATTACCTCCTCAGTACTTCGCTTTGATTTCCTGTGAGATTATCAGAGAAAAACTGGTCCATCTGGAGATAAAAGTTGGCTGTGAAGTGTGATATAATGTGATAAGCCCCAATGAAGCCAATTCTGCACAAGGTTGCCGAAGTGTTTATGTAGCCTGCAGTGTTGTTAGTTTGTGTTGCCTTGCAACATATTTTGTGATGGGCTACTTAAGTTTTGAGGTGAATAGCTTTATCAGCAAGGCTGGCAGCAGGTGGAAACCATGGAATCTTGTTTGGCATGCTCCTGAATGAAGTTTAGCAATGTGTAACTTTATACATAATCCATTCTATGTTAGGCAAAGTCACCATAGTCACAGTGAGCATGGTGAGGTAATGAATAGTTGTTTAATTACAAGCCCAATGCATCAGTGAGAGCAATCAAACTTCTATGCAATTCACCACATGTGGCAAAACCTGTTGTCTTACCAGGGTCATCTCAGCTTATAAACAAGCTTAAAGCTGCTGCCTTTGAATGTATGCAATATTTTTTTCAAAACCAATTTTTTACTTAAACACATTTAATGCAATATAACAAAAGGTGTGCTCGATGATTTTGAAGATTGCAGTCCGTCCGAGTTGACTATTCGTCCGTTTTAGTGCCCATTTTGTACTGGTTTTGTATACAAACAAAAGAAGTGTATCCATCAAACCCGAATGTAAACAAATGCCCAAATCGCGCTAAAAATTCCACATCGAGTACATTTTCCAGTTTGTTTGTGCTTATATAGTGTAGTTATGAGAAAATGATTAGTGATATACCATGATGTACGTGAAATTGTCAGTCCATCTTGCACTTCTTTGCTTTGTTTACATCTGCGTGTGATGGATACAGTTCGTTTGTTTATATACAAAACTGGCATAAAATGTGTGTTAAATCAGATGAAAAGACAACTCAGATGGAGTGTGATCGACAAAATCACTGTCCACATGTTTTATTATCTTGTATTAGATGTGTTGCACTAAGATTTAGTTTTGAAGAAAATATTGCATACATTCGAAGGCAGCTGCTTCAATGAACCATTTACTATAAATTAATGCAATGATGGCAGTGAATACTAGTAGTGAATACGTTTTTGCATTGATTTACTGTGATTTCATGTCAGGAGAATGAGACGGCCTACAAAGGAGATGACAATTCGAGTGAGAGTAGTGGGATTGTGTTCAGCGAGTGTTTCACAAGTACCGTGTTCGTGTGGGTACCGTGTGGGTACCTCGGCCTGATTTCCCCTTTCTACTTCGCATACCTGGTCCACAAGGTCGACCGAGTCATTCGCTTATCATGGCTCAACATCTCCAAACTGGTCAGTAGGGATTAATAGTGGTGAGAAAAAATTGTCATTGTTTTTCATGAAATATGAATAAATTAAATTGTGACACATCTTTGGAGTTTTACTCTCGTAACTGTATACTACATTATGGAGTTCTGAGTATAACATACACTGTAATATGTATGTTTTGTTAACCAGGTGTTTGGTGTTTTGCTGATGGCCGTGTGTGCAGTGGGAATATTTCAACGCGTTCACCAGCATCGTACAGGAGAGCCTCTCTTCACTGCCATGTTATTGGCTCCAGCCATCAACTTTGTCTCTATGGTCAGTCAAAGGGATTTACTGTGATTTCATATGTCAGGAGATTTCATATGTCATATGATACATTATACTCACAGGCAATCAAACATTCCAATGGAGGTCTAAAAAAGCAGCCTTTACTGTGTTCCATACAAGCAAAAAATTTGTCACAATCCTTCAATCCTCAATGTTCGTCTTGTATTTTCAGGCCCTGGCCACAATTCTGATAGAGTTTGGGAGGAAGAAAGGTGTCCGATCAACAGGAATACTGTTCAATTACTGGCTGATACAGACTCTTGCCAGTACACTGACACTTGTCGCTACTGTACAGCGATCTGTACTACAGGTATCTGATCATCTTCTGACCTTTAAATACTGTGAACTGTGAAGTCATAGTTTTTTGTTTTTTGACTTATTGAATATGATGAGGTGGAGTAAAACTGTCAAATTGTGAGGTACATTATATTTTTAACGAATTTATGTTCCTTTTTAATTGGAACATTCTGGATAGAATAGAAATTCTTCATGACAAACTTGCAAATGTGATTAAGTGAATGGGAATCATTCATATTCTTCCTGTATTTTTGCAGATTGAGGAGCTCAACTCATTCAATCTTGCCATCCTTTCCATGTTTGTGCTGTTTGTATTTATTGAGCTGGTTTTGGCGTGTTTTGTGGACAGACCACCTGACTCCCATTCTGTGGTATCCCTCGGCGATCTGGTCAGTAACAAAATAGCTCTCATCAGAAACATAGTACAACTGTCTTTTATCAAATAACATTTTATAATGTAGCATGCAGAGATGAAGATTTGGGTAAAAGGAAATCAATGAACTTTCCATGTTACTTTTACTTACAGCCGCCATGTCCAGAATTATCCTCATCCTTCCTTTCTCGTGTCACCTTCTGGTGGTTTACAAGGTAATTAGATAATATATATATTATCATGAGGATACAACTGTGTGTCTTTCATTTCAACATTCATGACTATGAGAATGTCTGTAGCATGTGCATGTCTCGTCCACAGCTTGGTCATCCAGGGATATAAGAAATCACTGGAGAAAAAAGACCTCTGGATGCTAAATCCCGAAGACGAATCCAAGGAAATTGTACCGTTGTTGGACAAGTATTGGAAGAAAGAAGTTAACAAAAGTAAAAGGTGAGACCTTGAGAGATGAGTTATGGAATACCATAAACAACATCATACAAAATACCAGTGTATTTCACAGTTGAATTATGAAAACATTTTGCATGAGTTGCTTGTTGCTGAATGATCTCTTGGTTTGTAGTGAAGTTTGCCTTTGACAATTTGATAATCTGCCGTACCAGGTCCGCTGCTCAGTCGTCACACAAGGACACGTCGATAGAGGTAGATATACCTCTGCAATCCAAGCAGAGACATGACTCAAATGTCACTGTCAAGCCTGGCAAGCACTACCAGCCCAGCCTGACGCTAGCTCTTTGTCGAGCCTTTGGGCCGACATTCCTGGTCGGATCTTTCTTCAAACTGCTACATGATGTCTTGCTCTTTGTCAGTCCTCTCCTGCTCAGGTTTGTTCTCTGTCTTGCTGTATATCAAGTGTTTGTTTTAAAATATCTTCCTATTCTATTTACCACTGGCGATTGGAGAAACATTAGAATCTCATACCGGAACATGACCAGGTATGTGTCAAGTCATTATGTTTGATTTTCATATGATGTGTCTTGTTGCCATGGATACAGGGAGTTGATCAGGTTCACGAAGGACACCAGCGCCCCCTTGTGGAAGGGCCTGACATTCACATTCCTGCTGTTTGCTGTGGCATTCGTACAGTCGATGGTTCTTCATCAGAGCTTCCACCGCTGTTTTCTGACGGGAATGAGGCTTAGAACTGGCATTGTGGGCGTGGTTTATAGGAAGGTACACGAGACAATACATATTATGATGAATATTACCTTTGGAGTAAAAAATTCTAATAAAATTTAATTGAAAATATAAACAAGCTGTTGGAAATTAGGCTGGTAACTAGAATCACGAACAAATATGGAACAGTTTGATATCACAGCAAGAACTCTTTATTACAGGCCCTGAAGTTATCAAACGCGGCAAGGAGAACCTCTACCGTGGGCGAGATCGTCAACCTGATGTCTGTGGACGCCCAGCGGTTCATGGAGCTGATGACGTACCTGAACATGATCTGGTCCGGCCCGTTCCAGATGTGTGTGTCTCTATACTTCTTGTGGCGCACTCTCGGCCCGTCGATCCTGGCCGGTGTCGCTGTTATGGTGCTCCTCATCCCTATCAATGCTGTCATCGCCAAGAAAAACAGGGCCCTCCAGGTGTGTTAGCTGAGACAGGCGATTATCTTCTTTCATGGGTTTTGATTGATAGCACTACTAAAATGAATGAAATAATTCATAGTGTGTGTGTGGTTTCATAGTCTGTTTTTCTTTGCAGGCTCAACAAATGGTGCACAAAGATCATAGGATAAAGCTGATGAATGAAATACTAAACGGAATAAAGGTTTGTGGGATGGTATCTCTACTTTTGAGACTTGAGTTTGTATCCAGAGGAGATATGAAAAGACGTAGTAAAACATTGGTAACATGTACATCCTGTATCCTTCCTGTGATTGCAGGTGCTGAAGCTGTATGCGTGGGAGTTGTCTTTCCAAGCCAAGATCCTAGGAATCCGAAATGCTGAGCTGAAAGTCATGAAGAAGTCTGCTTTCTTGAATGCTGCCTCATCATTCACATGGACCTGTGCCCCTTTCCTGGTATGCATGGTTTGAGCTATTTTCTGCTATTTTCCCAATAGAGAAAATGGAAAATTATACAGCATTCAGGCATTGATAATCTAGATGACTTTACCTGCTGATTCTAAATTAAAATCAAGCTTGCTTTCATCACATTTGCAGGTGTCGTTAACAACCTTTGCCGTCTATGTGCTGTCTGATGAAAATAACATACTTGATGCAGAGAAAGCTTTTGTCTCGCTGTCTTTGTTCAACATCCTGCGCTTTCCAATGGCAATGTTACCCGCAATGATAGCAAGTTTGGTGCAGGTCAGTGATTGATAAATGTACATTTTCATGTGCTTCAGGATTGTATATAAAATATACGTATGTCAGGGTTGTATTTGAAAATAGAATGGATTATAACAAATAGGTGTTCATGTGGTGTTCATGTGCATTGATTCACCAGGTATCGGTGTCTATCAAGCGACTGAGAACGTTCCTGCTACACGAGGAGTTGGATCCGGATAACGTACAGCGAGTCACAGCTGGGGGTGAGAGGGATATCGAAGGATTTTGTCACAATGTATCAACTCATATGGATTTTGGCAGTGCCTTCAGTCCTGCATGTAAGGTGTAGTTCAGCATGGTGATGAAATGTGGTATGTTTTTGTGTGCAGACAGTGCGATATCCGTGACTGATGGAGCCTTCACATGGGATGTGGAGGAGGAGAAACCCACACTCCAGGAGTGAGTAATTTCAACATTCTCTGAATGGATCAAGTTCATGTGAGACCCTCAAAATACAAGTGTTTTATGTAAGGCCAAGAAAAAAAATAACTTCGTTTCCTGTCCACCTCCCTACTGGCCTTAAATGGTGCTACTGGATATTATTTTTTTGGTATCATCCAAAAAAAAAATGTTTTTCACTGTATATGTCGGATCAACAAAATTTGAAATGTTGAATGAAACATGAACAAGCAGTATTTGTCAAGCAATAAACTTGCACATGTGTATAAATCAATTATTGCACATACATCATAACTATATAGGTAAAGATTGCTCAATTAACTGTATTATAAACATCATTTCTTTGAAACATCCTGCAAAATTCTCAAATGCAAAAAAAAAAAAAATCCTCCCTCCCTTTTTTTTTGCCACCCGGTGGACAGGAAACAAATTTTTTTTTTATGATGGCCTAAACATCTTAAAAGCTCATTACTTCCCCGTTGTTAAATTTGGTCGTGCAACTGTAGTCCTGTCATACCGCTGCATGGAATTTGACTCTGATCTTGCAGTCTGAATTTCTCTGTGCCGAGCGGTCGTCTGGTCGCGGTGGTGGGTGTTGTGGGGAGCGGCAAGTCCTCTCTGCTGTCAGCGATGCTGGGAGAGATGGATAAACTTCAGGGCTCCGTAACTGTCAAGGTAGGTAGGGTTGTACGGAGAGTCTATTGAAGATAACATTCCAGGCATATAGAGATTATACCAGACTGCATTCTTTATTTGGGGAAAAAAGATGAAGGTTGAAAGGATAAAACGGTGATCACCAGAAGATTTAATAAATTCTATTAACATCTAGAGTTTAATATGTGTCTGTTTTATAGGGATCAGTGGCGTATGTGGCCCAGCAGGCCTGGATCCAGAACGCTACGCTGCGGGACAACATCCTGTTCTCACGTCAGAGACAGGAGCCAGAGTACACCAAACTCCTGGAAGCTTGCGCCCTGAACCCAGATCTTGAAGTGCTTCCTGCCGCAGATCTGACGGAGATCGGGGAGAAGGTCAGAAAATCATGCACAAAAGTTGGTTATTGAAGCTTTGAGTTGTCTAGTATGATGACAGGACATGAATCATCCAATTTCTCATCAAGACCGTCACATTTTTGCATGCCTTATTTGCCTTATGAACATATGGTTTGTGTTGTCAGGGCATCAACCTGTCTGGTGGCCAGAAGCAGCGAGTCAGTCTGGCACGGGCCGTGTACCAGGATGCAGATGTCTACCTCCTGGATGACCCTTTGTCAGCAGTGGACTCCCACGTTGGCAAACACATCTTTGACAATGTCCTTGGACCGAAAGGCGTCCTAAAAGACAAGGTTGTTCCAACAATAGATTCATAGATTTGACATAGATTCTGTTCTATATTTTCAACCCAAAGTTAAGTGTCTTCTGAAAACAATGAAAATCAAACTCTGCCATTACTCCCACCCTCCTAAGACTCGAGTGCTGGTGACGCACGGAATCAGTTACCTGCCGCAGATGGACTGGATCCTCGTCGTCAAAGACGGGACAATCTCGGAGCAGGGCACGTACACAGAGCTGCTGGATCGCGACGGTGCCTTCGCCAAGTTTCTGCGGAACTATCTCGAGGAGGATCACACCGATGACCAGGATTTAATGGACAAGGAAGGTGTGATGGGTGCTCTTGGAACTACATGGATTACTAACTGAAAATTGCATGGTTACTATGTTGTTGGGCTTTGGCACTTGAAACTTTCAGTCTAGTGCACGGAAAATCAGGATCTGCAAACTGCTGTTGTGTGTTTTCATTGATCACTTGTCACATTACAAAGGAAAAGTTCACTGCACATTGAAATCAACACAATTATTATCACAGCTATAAGATAACAGATGTTTACTCATTCAGAAGATATGATACACTTTGATTTGCAGACATTGCTGTCAGAGAGGAGATCTTGTCCCACATTGGCAGTCACAAGGAGGATTCTGCACTGGATGCCAAGTGAGTAACTTTTTGTTCAATGAATGCAATGAATGTTGATAACAATACGTGTCAGAGATATGACTGCTGTGAGCTTGCACCTACAGAGTTGAGTTCAGAAAATGGATGGTACTGATGTAAAATCCTGCTGTCGTCTTGCAGACAATCGCGTGTTCGGAAGGACACCGTACAGTCTACAGGTAGTGGAGCTATGTCACCCTCGGCACCACACTCGCGCCTGGAGTACCTGCGGTCTGTGTCCTCAGACAGCAGTGCTAGGAAGGCCCACCAGGGATCCACAGCCAGCCTCCACAAGGGCTCCAACCTGTCACTAAACAAAGCTGACCTCGCCAACGGCATCCCTCCCAAAAAAGAGGATAAACTCATTCAAGAGGAAAAGTCAGAGACAGGAACAGTAAGGGTCCTATTGGTTGTAATCACTTTGCCTTGAATAGATACTATTTGTTTTCATGTTACGTTGATGATTAGTTACTGGAAAGTTCCGTTGAAAGTCTGAGAATCAGAGTAAAAATCAGAGACTATTGCTTAAAGTCTACTGATTTCCCTCAACATGTAAATTAGATTTTACTTCATGTGCCAGTATGTAAAAATGCAATATGAGCTGAGGTCAATGTGTTATGTGAATTCATGTGCCATATGAACAATTCAACATTCCGTTCAGGTGAAGCTGTCCATCCTGCTAGCGTATCTCAAGTCGATGCGTGTGCCAGTCTGTGTGCTCATCTTGGTGCTGTACATGCTGAACAATGCGATGTCGTTGGGGGCCAACTTCTGGCTGAGTGCCTGGAGCAATGACAAGCTAGTGAACGGCTCGGTGGACACAGAGCTTAGGGACCTCAGACTCGGAATCTATGGACTTCTGGGGCTCGGCCAAGGTATGGGGTGGTGGTGATACGTGCTTGTATATATATATATATTGATTAGTGGTGTGTATAGGAAATATCATCTCTAAGGATACATAATGCTGTATAATATTTGAAGAATGAATTGACACAATTCCCTTTGATTTCAGCTGTTTTAGAAGTTGTAGGTGCCGTCACGCTAGCTATAGCTGGGATCTTTGCTTCCCGCTTTTGGCACCATTCCATCCTAAGCCACATTTTGAGATGCCCCATGACATTTTTCGATGTGACTCCAAGCGGTCGTATCATAAACCGTGTTGCCAATGATATCTGTGATATAGACTTTGTGATGCCATTCACCATCAGATCCATGATAAACATTGTGTTTGGTATCGTGACGAGTCTCGTGCCGATTGTGTACGCGACACCTCTCTTCCTAGTCAGTGTGCCACTGCTCGTGCTGATATATTTCTTCATACAGGTAATAACTGCTGTCTGCCTGCTCTGTTTGCTCTGTGTATAACAGGTTGCCATGGTTTCTTGGTGTGTATCTCTATGACAGCTGATCAGGTCTGGAGGTGCTGTGTCCTGGACAACTGAAGGCTAAAAATCATTGCTCAGTTAAGAGATTCTATGGTTTTGGCCATGTTTTCGCTGTGGCTGCATCCATAGAGTTCTATCGCAACTAATTAAGTGTTGCATAACTTTCAAAATTTACCTTGGATGAGATAAGATTCATTCAGAAAATTGGGTTCGGACCTGCGATGTTTCTGCCGAAGCCTTTATTATTCTTGAGCACAAGTTTGCTATTATCATGGCCATCAAAATGGTGACCTTGAGTTTGACCTTGGATGACCCTTAAAGGAGAAATACTGACTCATTAAGCTTACTTCTTACAAATACCTTGCAATGAAACAAGGAATGCATGATGCCTGGCAAGCTTTCTTATGTTCATCATTCTGTCAGGTGTAATGACAAAGTAGTAACTGACATGATGAGGAGATATAACTTTAATTGTCATGAGTAGTGACATAAAATCTAGTTAGCAGCAAGTGTTGTGGTCAATATTGATGTTATATTCCCCAAACAGTTGATTTAAATGTGTTTAGTAAGAAATGTACTGTAACAAATTATTGCTTTTGCTATTGCCTCATTGGTGATAAATCTTCTCTCTGGCATGAAGAATATATCCCCCTACCAATGAAATGTCAATAGGAATGCTTGTTATCGCATATTGTAATATGTGTAAGTGCATGATAAGTTTTGTAATAATGCTCAAGTACAAGTATGTTGTAAAGTTGAGCCCACTATAATGAAGCCCAAATGTGTACTGCTGAAAAGCCATGAATCAGACCCAGCCAAATCTGCCGGTGGATGACAAGCTTCAGCTGTAACCACTGTCAAGTGGTTCAGTTCCTGGGTGATGACTGAACCTTTCTGTACATGGACTACTCCTTCGTTATATTTGTATGGCTCCATTTGTCGCACCTTCTTCCAGCGGTCTGCTTGCTGCTGGGAGCTCTGTTACTGACAGTGGGGTGTCTGCAAGCGGCCAAGCGTTTACACTCCAGTCTTCTTCACAACATACTGCGTAGTCCGATGGCGTTCTTTGACCGAGTGCCACAGGGGCGTATCCTGAATCGCCTGTCACAGGATATCAACGTTTTGGACCAGGTCATGTGGATGATACTCAGGGACTATGTCCATGGCATCTTCAGGATGCTGACATCGATTATTGCCATCGGTTACTCGACCCCAATATTCCTCGTCCCGTTGGTCCCGATGGCAATCACCTACTTAGTGGTTCAGGTACTGAGGCCGGATTGATCACCGTTGTTGGCTACTCTTTGTACAAAGATGTATCATGCAGGAAATGCAAGACTTTGATTATAAAAAAAACAAGGTAGACAAATGTTGGCTAGTTCGCCTCATTTGGACAAGTGAATATCTGACATCCACCAGAAATTTTTGTGCTTAATGCGTACTGACATGATCGGTAAAAATTAACACTGAAATTCTCTTGAATTCCAAAGTTTTTTTGCATTTCCTTTCATGATCTTGAATGTGTTCTATTGCCTTTGTTTTGTTTAACATACCGGGTACTGTTTGTTTGGTTGATTTCTTGTATGTAGCCTACGCGTTGTATAGTTCTTGTGACTAATATTCTCATGTGCAGACTTGTAGACTTCTGGTTGAATGGTTTGTTCTGTTCTCGTCACTATACATGATCACATCAATAATATGCCTGCAACATTATCTTTACAAGTTGTCACAATACAGCTAGCTTACATATACTAGTAGCTGAGTTTAGCAGCCCCAGAAACTTACAATTAGAACAGACACGCCAACACCAGTGTACAAGCACCAATGTACAACATCCAGAACAATTGATCTAGAACCACTATCATTGTGATCTTAGGAAACAACAGCCATATTCAGAGTGATTTATGGATAATACAAATTCTGCGGCCCGTACCCCTACAAGCTGGTTGCCATGGAGATGGCATCTCTCCACCTTTTGGGAGTGAACTGGTCTACTGTATTAGTGTTTACCAAGCAAAAACCCCAATTTGTCTGCTGTGAACAATTCCATTTAGTCGAAGACATACATCCCCATTCATACATACCAGTTTCCATTGGTTGCAGCGGTATCAGTGGTGATCAGTAATGTGTTGATGATGCTGGCCTGTCTGCGAGCCGGGCGGGTGCTACACGAGGCACTCCTGACCAACACCCTCCGCTGTCCCATGCAGTTCTTCGACCGCGTCCCCTCGGGTCGCGTGCTGAGTCGCTTCTCGCAGGATATCTTCGTCCTGGACCAGGTGATCTGGGACAAGCTCCACGACTTCTTGTGGTGTCTGTTTGAGGGATTGACCGCCGCCATCGCCATCAGTGTCGTGACCCCACTATTCCTCCTGCCCCTCGTCCCCATCATCATCATGTATTTCCTAATACAGGTACTTGCCTACTTCCTCCAAACATCATCTATTCCTGTACTATGGTGCTTTAGTTTTTGATGGATTCCTGTTCATCAGCTCTACATCACCAACAAATGTTACTGGTTGTTGTTCAGTTTATGTTTGTCTACAGGTGTATGTTTTCTGTTGCCATTCACCAGCTTATCTAATACATGTAATTAAAAGTTGTACTTCATGTTGAGTTGTTTCTAGTCTGTTGGCTAATTGCTTTTTAATGCTGATTAGTTGTGCCATTTCTTGTACATGTACCATTCTGTCATACACAAATGCACAGTAACACACAGAATGGTATACCCATGAGATAACTTTGTAGGGCCTCAAGTGTACACAAGATGTGAAATTAAGATCTGCTTCTAATATGTCTGAAGATGTGTAGAACAGAAAATAGATGGTTTAGCTGATGTTATGATGCTGTATATCCTCTTGAACTGTATGTGGCAGACAATGTAACATTCAGTCTCAGGACTCACCAGGACTCGTGTATTTTTGACTGAACAAAACTGCTCTATTGAACAGAAACAAAGTATCTGTACCGGTAAATACATGGAGAATCGGCTAAATTTTGAATAACAGCTTAAGGATTGACTGCGGGTAACAAATTAAATAGTGCAGTGAGCCGCTGTCCCATTCATTTATAATGTAAACATAAAGGTAACAAAATCAGCAAGACTACCCGGCCTTTCTTCCCGAAACTTCTTTAATAGAGATATGTACATGTATACCCATGGATGATGAACCGAGACATGGTTCTTTAAAAAGTATCACAGGAATTGTACAATTGATGATTACAGGTATCACTTGTACACGCGTCAACAAACGAGGCGTTGTATCTTCAGCGTTACAAACAAGCTGTTTTTGGTATGCACGTTTTGTTGTGTGATCATCCAATCATAGATGCATATATGACTTGAATTTCTGCGAGAGGAATACAATAGGCGGATTTGGTGCACCCAAACGCAACTCACCAGTGAGCTTTACTAGCATTATTAGTTGTCCGTTGTAAGAAATAATCCTGCCGTTGGGCATGTTTTGAGTGTACCTTGTCTTTTGAGAAATAAGTCACAAAATGACTTTTGAAAATGAAAATTATCAGACAATTAATCATATTTAGTCAGGAACCAATGCTGCGTTCCATTCATGTCGTGCAAATAGTGATCACGAGTTTCCCAGTAGTAAAAACCGTTCCATTCACGTTACGACTGGTGAATTCCCATTTGCACAAGTCGTGAAGTGGGTCTGGGTTTTCAGACTCGATTTGCACGAGTAGGAAAAACATGGCGGCAAAGGGAGAGATTTTATAAGAGAGCAACATATAAAATGGAAAAACTTTGCTAGTTTTCCCTATTATCATGCATTGATGTTTGCAGTGGTAAAATACTAAACATTGAAATGACGATTCGACTTTTTCCATAAAATTATCAAAAAAAATTTTTTCTACTTTTATTAATTTTTGGCCTGAGTTGATTAAAAAATAATAGAATAATGAGTGCCACAATTACTTTCATTTACAAGGTCTTATTTTAGCCCATAGATACTTGAAGGCAATTTGTATGTGTTTTGCCAATGGAACGCTTCGAACTCGTATTGCACCACTTCCCACTCGTGATCACCATTTGCACGACTTGAATGGAACGCAGCACAAGTCTCGGTTGGTGATCCTCGATGGGTATAGGTCGCGATATTTACATTATATTTACATCATAAGTGAATGCAGGACTGGCGCATTCCAGATTCGGGATTTTACATGCAGTTCGTCCCAATCAATTTACGTCTTTCAGGAGTGGGAACTTGTAGGTAACCATTTTTCTGACTGTTGGATTCACCAGAAGCAGTGTTTTGAATGCTTGTAGCTGATCTGTTTTCTACTCGGAAGGTTTACTTTATATGCCAAGTGGCGGCAGTGTTTAAATTTTGTTGCTCATGTTAACAGAATATTCTCATTTATGCCATTTTTGCTCAATTTACCCACAGTTTACCTAAGTTTGTTTGTTCCATCCAGCTCATACTGTTGTTGTGTTGGTGATGCATCAATGCTTCTCAAGTGCCAAGTTCACAAACATGCCCTGAAAGATGATAATAATGTGTGAATTGCTTACCAGGTATATATCACATAAAATTACAGTGATCAATCCCCTCCAGATGAGCGAAACTAATGTCTCTTGTGTGTCTATTGCAGCCTTTACCATGGCAGGGTCCACCTTGCTACTGGCGTTTGCCGTCCTGCGAGGAGCCCAAGTATGGCACAGTCGACTCTTACACAATGTTTTCCGATGTCCAATGGGGTTCTTTGACCGAGTGCCGCTGGGTCGAATCATCAACAGGTTCTCCCAGGATATGTTCACACTCGACCAAGTCATGTGGACTATTCTGGACCACATCGTTCGATGTTCTTTGCAAGTTTTCATGACAATAATTGCCATCTCGGTGGCATCGCCATGGTTTTTAGTCTGCCTTATTCCGCTGACCGTCCTGTATTTCTTGGCACAGGTAAATATCACTTCTGATCTGTTCACAACTACGGTTGTAGAAATTAGATTAGCGTATTCAAGGCATTTTACAAACTTTCTGGTTTGGAAGGGACTTTCTCTCTGATTTTCCTCACATCATATTTGTGCTAATAAAACAGTTGTTAGACCTTAGACTCACATCTTATTCTCAGGGTAAAGTGTCTAATTGCTCATATTCCTGACTGTAACACCCAAGATATGCTTGTTCAACTATATCTGATTCAGAAAACATAATTATATACATGTTCATTTTACTCCTGTAGTTTTCTGTTTTGGTAATTGATGTTAATATGTCTCTTGCATGTACATGCAGCTGGTGACATTTGTTCTGTCAAGTGTTCCTTCTTAGCATCATTTGCTTTACTTATCGTGCTAATTGGAAGATCTGAACCTGTCCTATTCTTGCATTATATTTTGAATTACCATTTTATGTATTACTGGTACCGGGATATGCATTGTGCTGTACATATTTTTGGCTGTTCCTCATTACTTCAGAGTTTTCACAATGGTCAGATATGGGACAACAGAAAACAGATTATGGTGACATTTGTCATGTATTTTCAATTTGAAAATAATTTGTCACAAGTCATGCAGATAGACAACCAAGAGATTCCAGCATTTGCTCTCCGACCAATGAACCTATTGCCAGAGTATCACACACATCACATCAGCTGCTGTATGAATAAGTAACATCCGATCGGATATATTTTTCTCCATCAGATTGAGATCCAGACTACTCTGATAGCTCAATGGATGGCTGCTTCCTACATCCGGACACCCCTACCAGGCTGATATTGCTGTTTCTATTGGCTTGTACGAGTTGCCCGCCACTTGTCTATTGCAGGGTTATTTCAGCTGTCCTCATCGTTTGCACTGGCCATTGGGTCGATCTCAGCGTCCACTCTGCTCCACCAGCTCCTATTGGCCAACGTCCTCCGTGGTCCCATGCACTTCTTTGACGTGACTCCAACCGGTCGGATCATGAACCGGTTCTCCAAGGAGATAGACATCCTAGACACGATGTTGCCCCGGACGTTCGAGGGCTGGGTGCGCTGTGTGCTGCACGTTATCGAGTCGATGCTAGTTTTCTGCGTCAGCACTCCAATCTTCACGGCCGTCATCCTGCCGATTGGTGTCATCTACTTCATAGTTCAGGTGTGAACGACAGCAAACTCATCTGTGCTTGTTGGTTTGCTGTTGTTGTTGTTGTTGTTGTTACATGTATTTGGAGTTTATTATTTGGAGTTGCATGTATATGTTCTGTGGAGATTCAACTTTCTCGAATCTGCAGTTGCTATGTAGCATCATTGTGTCCGTTGCATGGAATCATTGCTGTATCAGTAACTGTACCCACCTTATCGTGTGATCCTGGGGGGGTGGGGGGGGGGAAGCTTGACTGCAAAACTTCCGCATGGCTTTGTTTGAGGGCACTAGTCTGGGTGCTGTAGATTGTGTAGAAAGCTACGCTGCAGATTTTGGAAGGTTGAACTCTACAGGACTTTAGTTGGCGCAGGAGTGCACTTCACGGAAATCACAATTGATGAGAGATTTTCATTTGTTCATGATAGTTGAAATCGATGAATTGATTTGAATTGATTTGAATTGAGCTTAGAACAGATAGGTGTCACCCCGACCACATAGAATCAATTTATGAATGCATGTGTGAAGTACCAATTCAAAATGAAAGAAATCCATGTAACGTCACAATCCAACATCGTACCCCACATGTACTGCCAGAAACACAATATTCCATGAATAGAACGGTACAGTTGTATACAATGTAAAACTGGAGTGAGAACTATCTGTTCTAAGCTCTCTGTATGCACGCTACAATCAACATCATACCTTGTGGTCACAACAGTGAACCACAGCTTTCATATCCAGATGTCATGCACATTCAATATGCTAATCAGTTGCTATGTTAGCATGAATTTACTTTATACAGTATATGCCCAACATGATACCAGTGCAGTATATATGTATGAATGGTAAACATTGTACCATTGATGGACAATGTGTGTGCCTACATTCATGACTGAACTTCTATAATCAAATAGTTACTGAAGAATACAATGATCCCTTGCATTCTGGAGTATGATACCATGGCAGCCGTCATAACCATGATAACCCAGTACAAACATAACTCCACAATACACACCATGAGGCCATGGTTACATGTATTTGTACCTGTACTGAGGTTTTGGCGATGTTCGTGTCCAATGAGTGTTCTCCAAATCCAGCTACAATTCACAACTTTGACGAATTGTTAAAAACGTTAAATGTATGGGTATGCCATGGGGTTAGTTGTCACCATATGGGTCGGTCTTCTTTCTTTCCATATTTCATGACCAAATAATGGTAACAGATATAAAAGTGGTTGTAGAAGAAAATGAACCTTTATTTGTGAAACACTGATTTTTGAGCTCTGTTCATTCTGCAAATTAGGTGCAGGCTATGACTTTCAAAAGTTTTGCCTTAAATTTGACCTTGGGTGACCTGAGTGACCTCTGAGGTCAAGCAGTGATTTTTCAGCTCACTGAAATAGGACAATTGAGTGTAGGGCCCAAAAGATTGCAGATACTCTCAGTGAAACATAGAATAATGCCTAGCGTAGTAGCTTTGTATAACCATGATAGCATGAGGCATGAAATGGAGATACAAATTTGCGACCGAACGTTTAGTTTGTGTGTACTGGTAGACATACTGGTATCTCAGTTACATCAGCAGATTAGAACATTAGAACTCAACTCATACACATGGATATTTACTATATATGAAGTGCACTTCTCTAATTAATACTTTATGATTAACTTTTTATTTTATTATACCCAAATATGTTCATTTATATTCCGTTCAAATCAGTTGGTTGCAAATTCGTTGATTTGCATTTGGTGATGTGTTTGTTTTCAGTTATTTTAAGGTTATTTGATGTTTAATATTTGTTTTTGTGTCCATTTCAGCACGATTTTAGATTATTTACGATTCTTGTTTACAGATTGGCACATTCTCAGTTATGATGATCATTTGCTCATATACTGGTGGTATCGGAATTCATACTTACTTACTTACTCATGTTAAGTTGTTAATTGTCTACCACATCAGGTGGTTGTCCACAATTTATCAAGGAAAATACATGCCACAAAAGGATGTTATGCACAGGCTGTATACCAATCTACCATTGCTATTGATGAAAAATCCTTACTGTCATCTTAAACATATGACTTCAATGTTGCATTCAGAAAATTGTACCCGGTAATGTAAAAAAATAATGGAAAAGTTACTACAGAAAAACCTCCACATCATCAATTATATATATACAAATCTGAAGGTATGTGTTAGAACATGGACCCAGCTGTTTAGAACCGGTACCTCCAGCTGTTCAGGCCTTTATCTCTTCCTACTTCTCCAGTGATCAACTTCCAGTTGTACACAATCATGTATGGGTAACTTATTGAATTTTCCACATAAAATTATACTGCACAATTGCGATGCCATGAGGAATAGTACTCTTCTTCACATTTGATTTGAAATTCAAATAACTGGAAGTTG
The DNA here is from genome assembly GCA_949152475.1 of Terebella lapidaria. Classification (NCBI taxonomy): domain Eukaryota; kingdom Metazoa; phylum Annelida; class Polychaeta; order Terebellida; family Terebellidae; genus Terebella; species Terebella lapidaria. Next base: position 81,678,792 of record OX424555.1, read on the forward strand.
GTCTAATGTTTATCCAACTATTACCGGTATCCGCCATCTTAGTATATAATAAGTTGGTGTGTGTGTGTTTTCTTTTATATTATACTAATTCACTGGGTATAGTGAATGTATACCTGTATCTTGTATATAATTGTGTGCATGTTACTAGGCTTGTTTATACTATCTTTATACATTTGTATATCATTTTATGGCTATACACGTCATCTTCTGTGGTGTATTTCTTATGTCTACCGCATACTTTTGTACCCTGAAAACTTAAAAAGTTCATTTTAATAAACTAATAGAGTTAAATTGAAATTATGTTAAGTTAGAAAAGTAGTGGTGGTCAAGACTAGAAATAATTTTCATGCATTGACATGATAATATTTTGTAGTGATACCTTGCGTGTCTTTCATGTTGACAGCGTTTTTACGTGGCGACTTCACGGCAGTTAAAGCGTCTAGAGTCTGTGAGTCGTTCGCCGATTTACTCGCACTTTGGAGAGAGCATACAAGGAGCTAGTACGATTCGTGCCTACAGACAACAGAGTCGTTTTATACGCGAGTCAGAGGAGGGAGTGGACAAGAACCAGATCTGTTACTATCCCAGCATTGTCTCCAACAGGTGAGAGTGGGTCTCTGGGTCAGCATGGAGAAGTTAGCACAACGGTTTGTTTCAAAGGCATCAGGAAGTGATATCATGAAAAATTTATTGTATGAAATAGAACATAAGTGCTTTATTGTATCCCCCGAACAAAGTTCGGCGGATACTATGGATTTGGCTTCGTCGTCCGCGTCCGCAGAGATTTTCTTGTGAACGCGCTACAGGCCGCAATTCTCACCCGATCACCATTATTTTTTGCAGGCACATATATAATGGTAAGATCCCGACAACAATCGATTTTGGTTGCCGTGGCAACTGAATTGGTCGTTTGGGGACACATTTTGCACTGAAAACAGCCTGTTTGAGACACATGGCTTGTGAACGCGCTACAGGCCGCAATTCTCACCCGATCACCATTATTTTTTGCAGGCACATATATTATGGTAAGATCCCGACACCAATCGATTTTGGTTGCCGTGGCAACTGAATTGGTCGTTTGGGGACACATTTTGCATTGAAAACAGCCTGTTTGAGACACATGCTTGTGAACGCTCTACCATGTCTACTGATGGCAATTTTTGACGAATCTCGATAATATTTGGAAGTGTTGTTGGGAAGGGCTGTCACACGAAACGAATCGTTTTTTAAAATGATCATATAAATATTAATATGTTAACAGCCTAACTCATTACAGAATTTTGAAATATCCATTTTGACATGTATGATCATTCCAATATCCTGTACAATGGAAGGTAATGACACTGGTTTCTTGTTCAGAATGGAGAACTGATGTTTTCAGTGAAAACAGGACAATATTACTGAATAAGTTAACATGAGTTTTACTAGTTAAGTCTATTATTGTCCACAATGAAAATAGTTAAGACGAGAAACGTTTATTATTAAGCTCAACAAGGTAAAGGTTTTGTCCAGTACAGATTTCATGGGTGGAACTGAATAAGTTAATATTATTTTTAATAGTTAAGTCTATTATTGACCACAATAAAAATAGTTAAGACAAGAAATATTTATTATTAACCTCAACAAGGTAAATGTTTTGTCCAGTACAAATTTCATTGGTGTAACCGAATAAGTTAACATTATTTTCACTAGTTAAGTCTATTATTGACCACAATGAAAATAGTTAGGTCTATTATTGACCACGATAAAAATAGTTATTGTCCAGTACAAATTTCATTGGTGTAACCGAATAAGTTAACATTATTTTCACAAGTTAAGTCTATTATTGACCACAATAAAAATAGTTAGGTCTATTATTGACCACGATAAAAATAGTTAAGAGGAGAAATATTTATTATTAAGCTCAACAAGGTGAAAGTATGTCCAGTACAGATTTCATGGGTGTACTGAATAAGTTAACATTATTTTTACTAGTTTAGTCTATTATTGACCACAATAAAAATAGTTAAGACAAGAAATATTTATTATTGGGCTCAACAAGGTAAAGATTCTGTCCAGTAGACATGTCTGTAACCAAATAAGTTAACTTTTTTTTTTTGCTAGTTAAGTCTATTATTGACTTCAATAAAAATAGTTAAGATGAGAAACAATTATTATTGAGCTCAACAATGTTAAGGTTTTGTACGGTAGAAATTTCTGGGTGTTATTTTTACATGTTAAGTCTATTATTGACCATAATGAAAATAGTTAAGACAAGAAATATTTATTATTGGGCTCAACAAGGTGAAGGCTTTGTACAGTAGAGATTTTATGGCTGTGACCAAATAAGTTAACATTATTTCTTGCTAGTTAGGTCTATTATTGATCACAATAGTTTTCTATGAAAACATTGATCAACTTTTACTTTGAATTTCAACTTGAGACCATGTTTGGCACAAATTATGAGTTAAAATGTAACTTATGGTGAAAAATTCAATCTGGCTCCAATTTCTTCATCTTGAAATGCAGTTTTGGTCAACTTTTACTTTGAATTTCAACTTGAAAGCATGTTTGGCACATATTATAAGTCGAAATATAACTTATGGTGAAAAGTTCGATCTGGCTCCAATTTCATCATCTTGAAATGCAGTTTTGGTCAATTTTTAGTTTGAATTCAACTTGAAACCAAGTTTGGCACATATTATGAGTTAAAATATAACTTATGATGAAAAGTTCGATCTGGCTCCAATTTCTTCATCTTGAAATGTAGTTTTGGTAAACTTTTAGCTTGAATTTCAACACGAAACCAAGTTTGACACATATTATGAGTCGAAATATAACTTATGGTGAGAAGTTCGATCTGGCTCCAATTTCGTCATCTTGAAATGCAGTTTTGGTCAACTTTCACTTTGAATTGCAACTTGGAACCAAGTTTGTAAAATATTCTGAGTTGAAATATAAATAGGTGAAAAGATTGATCTATCTGTATTTTCGTTATTTTATCAAATTCTTATTCATATAAAGAGATTTTAGTGGTGATTTTGAATTTGACCTTCAATAACCTCGGAAGATCAGTGCAGCAATTTTGGTGGGGAAAAGAAGACAGTTGTGACTTGAGATTTAACATTTCTTTGGTAATCTTTTTTAGCCCTTGCTCTAGTTTTTCACACTTGACAGTGATATATTTGGGGCAACAGAGATGATAGGGCTACGGGGGATACACCCAAGCGGTCGTAGGCGACCGAAAGCGTCTAGTTCTTTATATGCATCCAAATTTGGGGAGTACAGTAGGATACTTGGCTACTCCTGACAGGTGGCTGGCAGTGCGTCTGGAGTTTGTGGGCAATACCATCGTGCTGTTTGCGGCTCTGTTCGCCGTCCTGAACCGAGACAATCTGACAGGAGGAATCGTCGGCCTCTCCATCTCCTACGCCCTCAATGTAAGTGTCCTGCTCAATCTGGGGATCTGGAGTATTATATTTAATGCAAATACAATGTAACACTTTTCAAATAACATTTTGTTTAATTGTGTGCCCGCTACCATGGAAAAAACATTTGCAGATTATGTGATTCACCTCGTTTTGTACAGATCACACAAGTGTTAAACTGGACTGTGAGAATGACGTCTGAGTTGGAAACAAACATTGTTTCAGTGGAGAGAGTCAAAGAATACACAGAAACACCCACAGAGGTAAAACCTGTAAAATTTTCATAACTCAAAATTACAACTCAAAATTTTCACAACGCTGGAAACTGGACATTCTTTCACGTTCTTGTACACGATACAACTGATACCGATTGCTTTACTTTTTCCATGCCAAATTCACATGCAAATCTGATGGTAATTTTGAGTTGTGAAAATTTTAGCTTCATTGTAGATAAATGATACCATTCTGAATGAAGCTTAATTCAAATAGGACTTCTAACTTCACTGTAAATTCAGAGATGCTTGTACATAATAATCTTGCGAACAGTGAACATGAATACATAATGCACGAGCTGACCCTCCATGTTACCATGGTCACTTTTGAGGCGGCGTGGGAGGTGGAATCCCCTCGGCCTGACCCGTCCTGGCCAGACCGTGGTCAGCTAGAGTTCAGAGAGTACAGTACACGGTACCGTGAGGGACTGGACCTGGTACTCAAAGGCATCACCTGCGATATCCGGCCCGGTGAGAAGATTGGCATCGTGGGGCGCACTGGGGCAGGCAAGTCCTCCCTCATGGTGGCTCTATTCCGTATCATCGAGTCTGCCGGCGGACACATCTCCATCGACGGGCTAAAGATTGCAGATCTCGGGCTACATGATCTCAGATCCAAGCTGACCATCATACCTCAGGTGTGTGGCTACACCATGATAGTCATGGTGTTTTATTATATTTGGTTCTTCTGTGTATCTTGAAGTATATTTGAAATTGTAAACTTCAACTGATATTTTCCAATTTTGCGTAATGCCTTTTGTAGTATATTTTGGGTGCATTCCCATCTTATCTTGCCTTCTGTCTTGCAGGACCCAGTCCTGTTCTCTGGCTCACTGAGGATGAACCTGGACCCGTTTGACAGTTACCGTGACGATGAGGTGTGGCGAGCGTTAGAACACGCCCACTTGAAGAGCTTTGTGATGGGTCTGACAGAGAGCTTGGAAAACAAGAATGCCGAGGGGGGCGAGGGACGCAAGGCCTCGACAGGGGGCGCTGTGATTGACGGGCTGCAGTACCAATGTACAGAGGGAGGGGAGAACCTCAGGTGTGTGTCGACCGATTGTCGCAGTCATTTGTGTTCCCAGTCGCTGATTGTCCAGTCCAGTCAAGAGGATAGCAGATTCTAGTTTTGTAGTGTATGGTTTAATAGCTGTAGATGCTTGTATCCAAGAACTTAGTGAGCCGGGTATATTATATGGATATCTTTGACGATCTCTGTTGCAGTGTTGGGCAGCGACAGTTGGTGTGCCTCGCCCGAGCACTGCTCCGGAAGACAAAGATCCTGATCCTGGACGAGGCCACGGCGGCGGTGGACCTGGAGACTGATGACCTGATCCAGTCTACGATCCGGACGGAGTTTGAGGAGTGCACTGTACTGACCATTGCACACAGACTCAACACCATTCTGGACTATGACAGGTCAGTCTGCTCGCCAGGCTTCTGGCTCACAGTGTCTTGGTGTTCTGCAGATTCTTGAACCTTGTCGCTATACAAGTATACCCATTGTACTGTTATAAATTTTTCATTCTTCAAAAATGGATTACATTTTAAATAAGTTTTAAATGGTTTTCGTTCATCAATTTCGAAACCATGTACATTTTGCAGAATCATGGTGCTGGATAACGGGAGTATCAAAGAGCTAGACGCGCCTCAAACCTTGATGGCCAACTCCAAGTCTGTGTTCTACAGTATGGCAAAAGATGCGGGTCTTGTTGAATAACATGGTTCTGCTTAGGAAGATTAACGGGTAGCCTTGTGTGCTGTGTGTGATCTCCACTTAGCTGTTGTTCCTTTAGTGTAATGTACCCGAAATTAGTGATTGGTCCAGAAATATAATGTACACATACTGCAACAGATGTTTGTTGTGGACTTTCATGTGTTGATGATGTATGTGATCGCTGCTCTAGGTGGATCCCGATTCCCTTGATGTGAAGAATTTTGGTGCCTATTTGTTGTTTATGTATTTAATTATCCTGTGATTACTGTTGAATGTTACTGTCAAAACATTGTGTTCAGCTTCAGTGCCATTTATGTCTTCATGTGTCAAATATGTCTATTCATGCCAATTACATGTCTGAAATGTATACACGTGGGTATCAAACATGAAGATACTATTTCGATGTCATTATCTCGTGATAGGTTGCAGAGGTGACATTGACCCTGCTCGTGAAATGAGACCCTGCTCGTAAAATGAGCAGCAACTTAGTCTTACTAAATGGAATGTCACCTGTAAATGCTTCAGTTCTATATCCATGATGAATATGATCTTGACTCATCAGCATAATGATGCCAGTATATAACCAGCAACTACAGTCTCTCCTAACAGGACAGTACATCAACTGCCCATGTTAATTTATTTGATGGTTTGTACTTTTGTAAGCATTTTCAATGGCTGTACATATTTACACAGAAACAGGCTTATTTTTGTATCTCAGCGTTTCTCGTGTGCGAGTAAATGTCTGCCCTGTAATAGTTCTGTATCATGATAACAACTTTGAAGCAGACATAAATTCCTAGAGCGTATTTGCAACAGTGTTGACACATGTAAAATACTACATTATTGATCACATGAAAAATGTTTTATTTGTAAAACTGTTCATAATAATTGTATTGTTCTTTAGCTCGCTGACTCTAAACATATGAATATTGTCTTTGGTCGTATAGATTTAGTGGTTGTCGTATTTATTGATGTGTATACAGTGAAGTCGATTTCTGCACATGTTCCAAGATGGTTTGTTGAAATTCTCCTGTTAGATAATTTGTTGGGAATTATATACGAGTGTACATGTACGTGGTGATTGGCGTTTGTTGAGTCAGATTTGATTTATTTTTCTCATTTGCATGACTAATACTATAAATTCTGTATTAGGAGAAATTAGCTAGTCGAATGTGACCAGTCAAACTGTGAACTCTGTTTACAACATAGCATGTATTCACTGTTTTGTGTGCCTGTTGAGTTCTGTGCATTGAATATTCTGGAGTTGAAGTGGATATTTTTTGTTTTGGATCAGTCCGGTTATGTTTGGAAGTATTGTCTTTGATGGTAGCAAATAATAAAATATGCTCTAAGCAGAAAAATAATCCCGTTATTTCTTTACCACCACACACCAAATCTCTCCCTTCATTGTAACTACCTTGATATACTTTGGAGTACAGCTCTAAAGACAACAAATTCATGAGTAATTTATAGTGGTTTCTATCTGCCAAAATTTGCTTCTGAGCAGATGTTTTAAGAAGAAATAATTAGCCTGAGGGCTAAGAAAGGTTACCGGAAAAATGCTTAGTTTTAAACTATAACTTTTTTCCTCAAAGTAGCCGTATTGACCTTTCAAGATCATTTAAGGTCACCATTGAAACTACAATATATGATTTTCCATTTGATACTGCCAATATTTAAGCTCTATCTTGCAGTGTTCTATGAGTTTACTCCGTACAGCTCCCATTATGAAGGAAAATGATGTCGAAGGTTCAAGGTCATAACAAGATTCACCATATATTATTTGATATGTTTACAATTGATTCCTAAGCCCTGGAGTTGATAACAAACGAGATATTGGCCATTTTGTGTTTTCGACCTTGAAAAAGAGGAAGATCGAATTCAAAGTCATCAGAATATTCGGCATACATCATTTCCTATATGTTCACAATTGATTCCTAAGCTGTAAAGTAGATATTACATAAGCGAGATATTAGCCATTTTGTACACTGACCTTCAAAAAAAGGTCAAAGGTCAAGTTCAAGGTATGACAATAATCGGCATATCATTTCCTATAATTATGATCACAATTAATTCCTAAGCTGTAAAGTCGTTAGATATCAGCCATTTTGTGTTCTGACCTTAAAAATGAGGTCAAAGGTCAAGGTCATGACGATATTCAGCATATCATTTTCTATATGTCCACAATTGATTCCTAAGCTGTAAAGTCGATAATAAGCGAGATAATAGCGCCGTGACCTTGAAAATACGATCAAAGGTCTACGTAAGTCATGAGAATATTCGCCATATATATGTCTGCAATTAATTCCTGATTTCTAATCTCAATATTAAGTGAGATATTAGGAATGATGTGTCCTATTATACAGCATAAGAGTTTTCATTTGGGACCCTTAAAAAAATCAAAATGGCCGCCACACGCAGACTGGCGATTCAAGAGCAACAAAACTCATACACGTCACAGAGGTATATGAGGGAAATCTTTTGAAACAAAAATCTCAAAAATTGCCTGATCAGTTTTTGAGATTTTTGTTTCAAAAGATTCCGCCAAAGTTCAAAATTGGCCGTCAAAGTTCAAAACTGAGCGTTTTTCGACGAAAACGGCTGTCATTTTGAGAGAAAAAAAAAACTTTCCTGAATTATTTTAAGGACCAATAAGGTATATTTCTCATATTTTCTGAAATATAGGACCGTAAACTTTAAAGGTAAAAATGTGGACGGATGACGACGGACGGACGATGGACGCAACGCCACGGCAAAAGGTTATCGGACCATATCAGGTAACCTGAAAATACAGAACTTTCCGACGCTTGGGAAATAGTTCAGATGCATCAAAAAACATTTCCGATGCGTCTAAAACATTTATGATGCGTCTAAAACATTTTCGATGTGTCTAAAATACTTTAAGAGCGTCTAAAACACTTCTGATTTTTATGCATTGAAAGTTAATAAGTTATTAGGTGCATCATAGGCTAGGTAAAGTTCACTCTAGGGTGGATTGCCCGGGCCATCCACCCCAGAATGAAGTAACTCTATCTAATCACAGGCATGAAGTATTTTCGATGTACATGTGTCAGAAATGTTTCAGACGCATCGGAAATGATTTTAGATGCATCGGAAATATTTAAGATGCATTGAAAATGTTTTAGACGCATCAAGAATAGTTTCAGATGCATCATAATGTTTTAAATGCATTGAAAATGTTTTGGATGCTTAAAAAATATCTTAGATCCATCGAAAATGTTTTTGACGTATTTTTTTTTAAAGGCAAGGAAAATGTTTTGGACGCATGGAGAATAGTTTTAGACACATCAAAAATGTTTTAGACGCATCAAAAAGTTTTAGATGCGTTGATATTGACTGTATTTCATAATTTCTTCGAATCGTTGTTCGGGAGTAAAACTCAACATTATGGCAGATAGAAGCCATCGTGATAACCAGAAAAATTCACATCACAAGAACTGTATCACTTACAGAGTCAGTTGAACAGTCACAGTTTGAATCATATGGATGGCATTGAGTTCAGTCATTATGTGGAATTATGGCATCACTAAACTAAATGCGAGCTGTGTTCTGCAATGTAGTTTCCAGCCCTGCATGTTACAACCAGATGAGATGCAAATAGAAAATGAGTACGAGGTTATGATGACATATATTCCATATCACAAGGTAGTCAACTAGAGCTCGTTTGAAAGACATACTTGCAAATTATGTTGTATTGTCATTGGTTATTATGGTTTTAATTCATCATCGAATCTAAGATAACTGCACAGTGGACCCCCGTGATCATATTAAATTTATACAGCGGTTCACAAGCAATAGAAAAATAATATTGTGTTTCTAATGTAAGATAACTGTTAATTTGGTTGTAATGAAGTTATGTTGTTGAAATAAGAAAAATAGATGAGATTGTGTGTTTGTTTTGTTTTTCGGTCAATGTAAAGGCGTAATAAAAATAGGACTGATACGGTATATGTGAAAGTACGATAAACATTTTTGACGCTTTTTAGTGTTTACTAAAATTCAGAAATATTGTGAACAATATTTTTATTGACCGGTGTGTCTGCCAAGACCCGGATAGCAAGATTTAATGGCTCATTAATAAGCTTTTTTTGATCCCGCATTGTGTATGATAATAACGATATCAGATTCTGCTCGAATACTACGATTATTACAAAGGAGGATTTATCTTTTCTATAAGGAATATGCTCCTGCTGTTGAATTTGGGACCCCAGAAAACTTTCCGGATGAAAAGACAACTCGGACGGAGTGTATTCATCAAAGTCAATGTGCACATGTTTCATTATCTTGTATTAGATGTGTTGCACTAAGATTTAGTTATGAAGAAAATATTGCATACATTCGAAGGCAGCTGCTTTAAACAATATTGGATGAAACTGATTTGCAATCGTGTTGAAATGAGAAGTTGTAACAAGATATGTTCAATTTACTTCCCATACTTCCCAAGATTATTCCTTTTCTCGAAAAAATCCAGCGTTACGAATTGTATATTTCCAGAAAATTTGAGACTAAGTAAAGTCTCATGACTTATTTTTAACACACATAGAAGAGGAACTCCCACTGATCACATGCAGGCGCATCTAATTAGTTGCAAAGTCAAGAAGATTTCCCCAAAAGTCCGGGTTTCACTGAACATCCGTGAATATTTTTGAGGCAATCCGGTTCCTTTGCGTATCCATGTTTTAGTACAAAAGGAGACCCTGTGAGGAAATTTTGTTTTCGGTATGAAACTGTCATGATTTCAACGATTTAACAGTATTCTTATACATTATATGCTATTCTTACACCAATATAAGTTGATTGAAGACGGAACTGTATCTGGCTTATTTACCAGCCAGTCCAGTCACCAGTGGTGGACTGATTTACTCCTGCCAAAGATTTTCTATACCAAGATGGTCCACTCACTCAGTCTCAGGCCAAAACGGATGCGAAAATTTGGAGTGTTGAGACTGAAGGTTGGACGTATTTCCAATAATAGGGACCCCTAGCAATCCGTACGTGTACGGGAACGTATACGTAAACGTCGTCGACACTGCCAGTATCATATATGCAAATGCGTCATTTACGCAGAAATACCCCATGGATATCTAGCAAATGGTGATGTCACCATGTCGTTGACGTATACGTTCCCGTACACGTACGGATTGCTAGGGGTCCCTAATGACTGCGGTTTTCCTTCATAAAATGATGTTTTGGTCACAGATATTCATTCATAAAAACGCAGATGTAGTACAGTCAGTGTAGTAGTTCCGGATCATCAGTAATAGCGGATCACTTCAACACTAAACAAGGCAAATATTACTTGGAACTTCACGAACACAAATTTTTCTTGGCATGATTTTCCAAGAGTAAAGTATCCGTTCTCAAAATATGTTTTCGTGGTTTTCACGTGCAAATTGTTGACATCACGTGATCCGATTCACATCTGGGTCAGGGGTTTGGGCCAGAATCGTCACCTACGGAAACCGATAGGTGCATTTGTTGAATGCTTTGGATCTACATAAATATGAAAATCGATTATTTATAGATGCTAAAAAGTTCGCAAACATTTAGTAAAGGTATATTACGAAGCATTTTTTGTGAACAATGCGAGACTGCTGTGGTTTTACATTTTACTTGAAAAATGAAATTGAAGTAAAAGCGGATCACCGTTTGTAGGCTATGTCTGGGACTCTGTACATGGGTCATTGCGTTCTGAGAAATTATGAAATGCGGACAGTAACTTTTGGCATACAATCGTATTGAGAAATTTCGTTGGGGAGAGGACCTTCGTGAAAAAAGGAGATCTCACAATGTCCCAATTTTGAATTAAAAATTTACAAAATAAAAAATTGGCCCCGTTAAGTAAAATAAAGTTCAACACAAACCTCATAAGATTTTTGGCCATAACTTTTATTATGATGGTCAGATCAATTTGAAGTTTGCTTTCTTTCCATTTGGCATAAATCCACATTTTTTTCACCGAATTTCAAGTTTCTAGTTGGCAAACTACTCCAATGTTAAATTTCACCTGTGTAGACATTAAAATCGCGAGTCTAAACAGAGTTCGGCATGTTGTTCAATGTTAGAATTGCACAGTACAGCGTAAGAATGATATTTTATTGGAATACACTGTAAAATGTGTGCCCCTATGTGTTTTCCAAATCAAGAACTTTCCTCATATTACATTAGATCACGAACTCCCCAAATTTGCTTGAATTTCCGTGATCCGATTTGGGTCCAACATTTGACATTCATTTGGGGTAGATTGGCAACTTTTTTCAGTTTTCAAGATAGAACTCAGTAATTTGGTGAACAAAATATACAATAAATGGAAACATAAAATATTTAATTGCCGCAAGTGCGGCCCTGGTAGTATATCCATCAGCGTAGATAAAGCCACAAACAGCCGCCACACAGACGGCATCAAACAGCGTTAGGGTTTTTTTTTCATGTTAAATTTCCAATCTAATTTTCCGAAATTATCCCCTAAAACAGTGAAAAATAGCCCCTAAAGCAACATGTTGGTCTAAATTTCTAAAACATGGTTGGACAGCCCCTATGCCCTCGTTGTTTGCCCGTGCTCTCTATAACGGCCGCACACATATGGATGGCCTATGCACATGCGGACGGACATCCACACATACAGACGTACATGTTCGCCCGGACATGGGATACCGCCGGAGGGCCGCACCTGAGAACGCACCTGGGAAAAGTACGGGATCGGCGCCAAAGGCGGTCGAAGCACAAGCTACATACATGAATGAACAAATATAAATGCAAAAGTAAATGCACAAATATATCATCAGAAGTAATCTCTGGTATTGGCAATACATCAACAGGACAGCAATTCTCTGTTCTGGAAACGTCGATCTTCTCTCAGTCAAAATGACACACTGCCCAAAGCATAGTTTCCAAGTAGCGCCTACATCTTTTGTGAGAAATGTCGATTCCACATTCGCGAGAGAAGTAATTGAAACGGCTGTGACATCCATGATCGAGAAAAGTGTTATTGAACTGTATATGAGTGTTCATGTGCAATTTTATTTTCTCCTTATTGGCTTTTGTGACATACGCAGATTTTGAGATTAGATACTTGAACTGCAATAATTTATTTGTATATAGATCTATTAGTGAAATGCTATTTGACCACACGATGACTTCTGCAAAATCTGCAACAATATGTTGCAATACACATGAACTCTGGATGCTCAAACCTTCTTAATTAATTGGTTCCACAAAGATACTGTTCTTTAATGTTCTGCAACTGTCATAGATTAAAACAGTATTCAAATGATCTTGTTGGGTGACTATTTCAGGCGTCTCGGCAGAAATGCATTCAAGGATTCATACGGCTTGGTTCGATAAACTTGGCATTGCTTTGCGTCCGTTGTCCATCGTCCACATTTTTAGCTTAAACATTTACCAAAAATATGTTTCTAAAATATTGCACAAAATACCTGAAAATATTTCCAGAATGAGATATTTTTTAGCTTTTTTAATTTTCGAAAATCAATCGTCAATTTTTTTAAATGATGCATTAGATTACCCAGATATAACTTGGCAGTGTTTGACTTTTGTGGCCCTTGAATAGCTGGTCTGTGATCTGGCCATTTTGATTATCCGACGCGTCGGAAATCAAAGAGCTATCAGTTTTGATCCATTCCCATCCAATTTTTCCTTCTTACTTAGTAATTGGAGCTGTTTGGAGTAGACTTCTAGAACACTTCAAGATAGGACCTAAATTTTGGCACGTTCATATGGGAAATATGACAGTATCAGTGGTAACCTTAATTTTGACCTTCAATGACCTTGAAATATCAGAAACGGCAATTTCGTTGAATACACTTTGTGGCTTAACACCATAAATTTATCCGGTAACTTTTCTAACCCCTTATTTTTCCGCCATTCTAGATTCCAATAATAACTTGATAATACCTGAACGTATACATGGTATAAGAAATTTGAACCATGTGTATGTCATGTACAAATCAACGTTGCGTTTTTTTGGCTTAGCCTACATGTGCATGTAAGTTTTATACAAAAAAATGGAGTATTAATGTTACATTTCGCTTTAAGTTCTGCCGGCACATTAAATTCTCAATGATATTTTATAATTGATATTTTGAACTGTAGTCCAATATCATTTTGATGATCCATTGTTCAGCCATGTATACTCCATGAATGGCACTGCGACGATTTTGGTTTGCTGACTCAGCATTTTAGGCTTTCCATATACCTCGGTAATACATCATAGAGCAAAACAGACGTAATTTACTGACATGATACACTACGCATTTGTTCATTTTGCCAAACTTAGCACTGCGTCAGCAGAATTTTTCACACATGCGGCTCAGTGCCGATATATCCACTTGTCGTGTAGAATGTTATTACATGTTGAATATAGTCACGCCATCCGGAGTATCAAACCATAAAGTTTTTGGCATGTTTTGAGTAAATTATGATTATGTTAGATGAATAGCCTACTATGAATTGTCCCGAGATCGTACATTTCACAGATATATTTTACACAAAAATTGGCATGCTAGTATGTCACACATGTTATACTTTGTCCAAAACATTAGGCATATAAATAGTTTGTCGATATATTTTTCATATATAATAGCAAAAAATACAAAATACAAAAATTTACCACAAAGTTTGTCATGATGAACAGATAAAATACTTCTACATATACAATAATCTGTTATATATTTATACATAATATTGATTTTGTATACATGTATAATAAATAACTGAATAATATCAATTTCGTGATCATCTAGCATGTTCACAAATACGTTGCTATAAGGCATTGAAAAAAAAAATTTTCGGACAAAATCCACTTGGTGCAATGTAAGTATCAGTTGACAGAAAGATGTTCTCCAATTCGCAATTTCGGTAATAATTTATTTTGTCTGGGCCATTCTGTATGAGAGATAATTAATGGAAATAGAACCCAGTCCGCTACAAAGTAATACATTTTTATATCAAATATGTTGTTCTTCCAATTTGTAATTCAAAATCGATATCTTACAACTTTCAGTGCCGATAATCACCGCCAGAGGGCACGTGATCCGGAACTACTGAAATGATCCGCTTCTCCTTCAATTCCGTCCTGCAGTAAAAACTGCAGTTCGTAAATAATAATTACCACACAGGCGCCTTATCGACATATATTAAAAACATCTAATATACACATGTATTTGTAATAATATTTCATTCCAGTCTGCAAGCATACTGATTTAATTGGTTGCATCTAACAGAGTGATCCGGAACTACTACACTAACTGTAATTCCTCAGTCTGACCGCCAGGGAAACTTTTCGCTTCGTTTTGGCCTGAGTGGACCATCGGTTACCAAGCGATAAGGCCGCCAAAGCGATAAAGCCGCATATTATCATACCCGTATGCACGAGTGTCATAACACTCGTCATTCATCACTTAAGTGTAGTTTGATAGTTTTCAATGGCGGCCTGATCACTTTGGCGGCCTTATCACCTGTACCCCGGACCATCTTGGTATAGAAAATCTTTGCCCCTGCCCTACACTTAGCCGAAGTGACGCGGAGGATTGAAGTCCGATATCACTGGTCCATTGAGTGGGTGCACTTCGACTCTGTTTACAATAAACCCAGGTGCCCCACTCATCGAGCGCGAAGCGCGAGTGGGACACAGATTGTGGCGGACATGGGGCCCTAACTATTCTACATTTCGATCGTGACCAAGCCACATTTTGCGTGACCAGACATTTACTCATTGCTGTGATGTTCTTCAATATCTTCTGAAACAACTTACGTACTCAGATTTCTTGGTCATGTGCTTATTTATCCGATCATAGCTTCATTTCAAATCAACATGATAATCCACAACTTCTGATTTCGCCATTCCTGGGCGATAAATGAGCTGTTGCACACGGCTCGGTAGCTGATGCGTGTCTGCGCATGTGCGGCCACACTACCGAGCCATGTGCAAACAAGCAATCAGCTCATTTATCAGTTTTTGAAGCATGTGTCGTCAAATATATTCATGCTTATCACGCGATGTCCAATACGTAAATTGATAAAACTAGCATAGTGGTTAGTCTGGGATATTTTTTGAGATAGGTGTTATGGACCACCGAAGTAAGATAATTCAACATTGAGTTGATGGCCAATTCAATTACTATAATATGCCCTACAGGGTACAGGCACAGTCTGAGTGACGCGGACCGCCGGAGTGTATAATTTCCTGTATGGCCTATAGACTAGTGAAGATCCAGACAATTGGTTATGATAGAAGAATAGTTTACTCTGTCTCTGACACACCATGCAGTTCTTTTTATCTGTGATTATCATGTTGTATGACTGATAAACTCATCACTGTCATAAAGTCATTGATTATCATGGAGAAACAGAATTGCCCACGAAATTGAACATGTGCTTTCTGAGGGGACATAACTCTTGCAAGCGTATTCCAATCTCCCAAAGGCAGGGAATATGCTGTGACTTAGTTATTCGCCATCGGATCCTAGGCTGATTTTCAACCCGGTGTCAAGTACATTCTTTACTCCCAAAGGGTATCACCGGGTATGCGCGGATTGGTCGCACATGCCCATAAACATCAAATACGGAATGAACACCATGCCCATATTTGACTGTACATCACTGTCATGAATATTGTTTAAAAGGTTAAAGTTTGAATGATGCTGAATTTTTAATTGTCAGAATTAGCTCTTTGAACTAGGCCCTAGTATCTAGAACGTGTGATCATGGTGATAGAGCGTTTGTTACATATGACATGTAAAATGCTACACTGACACACATTTTGTGTAAATTGTGCGAGTATTATACATGATATTGTTTACAATAAAATATATGTCTGCCAAATGTACTGTAGTACTGTCGCATCATTACCGGTAAAATCAGGTAATTATTGTATGGAGGGTAGCATTTTATGGGCAGATGGTCATACTACTTTTACCTATACCATAATTAATTTAATAAGCTTTTGAGTATTGTCCAAATACCTGGTAGAGTAAATATGGAGGGTAGAAACTGCATGGACCAAATTCAACGAGACAATCAGAGATTGCAGACCCTCGCCCTTCAGATTTAGTCACTAAAATTAGGCGATGATTGAGAGTTTTGGTCTTAAGACCATCGGTTGTACGCCATACGATTGGGAATTGGCCAAAGAAAAATACAAAAATAGGTTGAACATTTAATATTGATTAGAACCTAATCAATATTGATTGATTAGAGTTATAGTCAATTATGTGATTTTATTTTTTCAGTTGCCATGGCAACCGTTTTCACCCGATTTTGGCAAAATTTGAAAGGGACTGAGCCATTACCATAGCACTCCAGCCCTATAAATTTCAAATCTATCGAACCGTTTGCCTTTGAGTTATGAGCGCAGACATTTGCACTGACACGTCGCTGGCCAAAAATAACCGAAATCGTGACCCCCAATTTTTCGACATCCGGCGATAATAGAGAGTTTTCGTCGTACGATCATCAGTCGTACACCAAACGATCGGGAATTGGCCAAAGAAAAATACAAAAATAGTTGGAAAAATTAATATCAAATAGAACCGGAGTTACAGGAAATTATACACTCTTTGATGTTCTTCAATATCTTCTGAAACAACTTACGTACTCAGATTTCTTGGTCATGTGCTTATTTATCCGATCATAGCTTCATTTCAAATCAACATGATAATCCACAACTTCTGATTTCGCCATTCCTGGGCGATAAATGAGCTGTTGCACACGGCTCGGTAGCTGATGCGTGTCTGCGCATGTGCGGCCACACTACCGAGCCATGTGCAAACAAGCAATCAGCTCATTTATCAGTTTTTGAAGCATGTGTCGTCAAATATATTCATGCTTATCACGCGATGTCCAATACGTAAATTGATAAAACTAGCATAGTGGTTAGTCTGGGATATTTTTTGAGATAGGTGTTATGGACCACCGAAGTAAGATAATTCAACATTGAGTTGATGGCCAATTCAATTACTATAATATGCCCTACAGGGTACAGGCACAGTCTGAGTGACGCGGACCGCCGGAGTGTATAATTTCCTGTATGGCCTATAGACTAGTGAAGATCCAGACAATTGGTTATGATAGTAGAATAGTTTACTCTGTCTCTGACACACCATGCAGTTCTTTTTATCTGTGATTATCATGTTGTATGACTGATAAACTCATCACTGTCATAAAGTCATTGATTATCATGGAGAAACAGAATTGCCCACGAAATTGAACATGTGCTTTCTGAGGGGACATAACTCTTGCAAGCGTATTCCAATCTCCCAAAGGCAGGGAATATGCTGTGACTTAGTTATTCGCCATCGGATCATAGGCTGATTTTCAACCCGGTGTCAAGTACATTCTTTACTCCCAAAGGGTATCACCGGGTATGCGCGGATTGGTCGCACATGCCCATAAACATCAAATACGGAATGAACACCATGCCCATATTTGACTGTACATCACTGTCATGAATATTGTTTAAAAGGTTAAAGTTTGAATGATGCTGAATTTTTAATTGTCAGAATTAGCTCTTTGAACTAGGCCCTAGTATCTAGAACGTGTGATCATGGTGATAGAGCGTTTGTTACATATGACATGTAAAATGCTACACTGACACACATTTTGTGTAAATTGTGCGAGTATTATACATGATATTGTTTACAATAAAATATATGTCTGCCAAATGTACTGTAGTACTGTCGCATCATTACCGGTAAAATCAGGTAATTATTGTATGGAGGGTAGCATTTTATGGGCAGATGGTCATACTACTTTTACCTATACCATAATTAATTTAATAAGCTTTTGAGTATTGTCCAAATACCTGGTAGAGTAAATATGGAGGGTAGAAACTGCATGGACCAAATTCAACGAGACAATCAGAGATTGCAGACCCTCGCCCTTCAGATTTAGTCACTAAAATTAGGCGATGATTGAGAGTTTTGGTCTTAAGACCATCGGTTGTACGCCATACGATTGGGAATTGGCCAAAGAAAAATACAAAAATAGGTTGAACATTTAATATTGATTAGAACCTAATCAATATTGATTGATTAGAGTTATAGTCAATTATGTGATTTTATTTTTTCAGTTGCCATGGCAACCGTTTTCACCCGATTTTGGCAAAATTTGAAAGGGACTGAGCCATTACCATAGCACTCCAGCCCTATAAATTTCAAATCTATCGAACCGTTTGCCTTTGAGTTATGAGCGCAGACATTTGCACTGAAACGTCGCTGGCCAAAAATAACCGAAATCGTGACCCCCAATTTTTCGACATCCGGCGATAATAGAGAGTTTTCGTCGTACGATCATCAGTCGTACACCAAACGATCGGGAATTGGCCAAAGAAAAATACAAAAATAGTTGGAAAAATTAATATCAAATAGAACCGGAGTTAGAGCCAATTATGTGATTTTCTTTTTTTCCGTTGCCATGGCAACCGTTTTCATCCGATTTTGGCAAAATTTTGAAGGGTCTGAGCCACCATCATAGCACTCTAGTTCTATAAATTTCAAATCGATCGGACCGTTTGCCTTTGAGTTATGAGCACAGACATTTGCACTGAAACGTCGCTGACCAAAAATAACTGAAATCGTGATCCCCAATTTTTCGACAGCGGGCGATAATGGAGAGTTTTCGTCGTACGACCATCGGTCGTACACCATACGATCGGGAAATGGCCAAAGAAAAATACAAAAATAGTTGGAAAAATTAATATCGAGTAGAACCGGAGTTAAAGCCAATTATGTGATTTTCTTTTTTCCGTTGCCATGGCAACCGTTTCCATCCGATTTTGGCGAAATTCTGAAGGGAATGAGCCAGCACCATAGCACTCTTGCCCTATCCCGATAATAGAGAGTTTTGGTCGTACGACCACGGGCCATATATCAGGTGATCAGGAATTGGCCATAGAAAAATACAAAATTAGTTAGAAAAATTTATCTTGAATAGAACCGGAGTTATGGTCAATTATTGATTTTTACATTTTCCATTGCCATGGCAACAGTTTTTGTCCGATTTTGACCAGATTTGAGGAGGACCGAGCCACTGAGATACCGCTTCATCCCTATAAGTTTCATGTTGATCGGACCATTCTCCTTTGAGATATGCGCGCGGACAGACAGACAGACAGACAGACAAACAGACATACAAACGGACAGACCCAATTGCAATACCCTCTGCCCCTATCGGGGCGAGGGTAACAATTACAATTTCTACTTTCCATACTGGATTTACTCCTTTTTGAATGAGTTTTTATTCGAATGCCATAATATAGTACAGAAGGAAGGTTAGAATTATATGGACTACAATGTATACCAGTTCGGTGACATCTGACAGGGGTTAATAATTGTATGGCAGTAAATAATATTGCAGGTCAGTAAAAATTGTACAGGGGTAATATTGTATGTGACACCGGTACGCAGACTGTGTACTTTGCCAGTTTATTTTATACATCACCAATCTAAACTACTACATGCTCCTTTTCGATCCTTTGGATCGTTCTGGATAGAAATTCGCGTACTGAAAGCAAGGCACGATCGTCTGCCTGCATGACTCGAGCGCTCCTTTTGCCGCCAAAACCGCCGCGCATATGCGCGCGCAGCTGCGCAGAAGCTTCACTTTTCTGTCCACCGCCATTTTTGCTTGGCAGCTTTGGATTTTGATTCCCGGTGAATTCGTAGAATTTAGTCTGCAAACTAGACTTTTGCGATATATTCTTACGGAATTTCACCTGCCACGTTCATAGACATCGTTTTGTGTCTATTTGGATAAGTATTGGTCGATAGTTTGTTACTTGCTAGATCGTCAGCGATTTGTATAGCCAGTTCACCCTATTATCGTCCATCCATCGTACTTGATAGTGTACTTGTTGTTTACATCTATCAATAGTTCTACGTTAATTTTCTACTGTATATATTTTGTAAACGTATACTGTAGTTTATATATTCGTAGTCCTCTTAGGGTTCTTTTTCAGCGCGGTCTCAGGTTTGCGTATTTTGCCCTCCCTGTTACTGTGTGTGGTTAGTTCCCTTTCGTGATCATGGCTTCACAATCCTCCCTTGGTACCGGTGCCATGGACGAACGTCCATGCCCGAAGTGTCTGGTCAATACCCTCCGAGGAGGGGAGAAACACAGTTTGTGTTTCGACTGTTTAGACCATGGCCCGGTATCTATGGAGGATTTGAGGTGTGATCTGTGTCGTTTCTGGCGTCCCTCTTCCTTCGTGCAGGCGACTGCAAAGTATTCCGAAGCCTCGTTGGCTCGTCGGGATGCTTTGAGGCTTGCGGAAGCTTCGGCTCCGCAAGTCCGCCAGTCGCCCATGGAGGTGGAGACTCCGCCTGTGACGGCACAGATTGCGGCTGTGCAATCCTTCTTTGCACAGTCGTTATCGTCCCTTCAGGGTCCCCTCCTGCCGGGTCTCTCTTCCCTGCTTGGACAGGGAGTCCCGGCCGGTTCTTCGGCTGCCCCTTCGTCGCAGGGAGAGCTTGCTCCCCCTGCTGGCAAGAAGTCGAAATCTTCTAAGAAGAAGGTTTCAGTTCTTGCCAAGGCGAAAGCAGCCAAGGAACCGCACTCCACCTTCGTCGTCCCTCAGTCGGGGCCGATCGAGGTGGAGGGGTCCGTCGTCTCTTCCCCTGGGCCTTCCAAGAAGAGGAAGCGTGCTTCCTCTAAGCGCCGTGGTGCTGAGACCACATCGATTTTCGATGTGGCTCAGGCTTCGTCCGACCTCTCGGTGGGCGACGATCAGGCTTCGGGCTTCGATCGGCGGAGCATCTTGGATGGCTCATTCGGGTCCTCGGTCTCGAGGTTCGAGGGGGAAGAGTTCCCTTTGTTTGGGGGTGAGGCTCTCGATCGTTCGTGCGATCGGGAGTCTTCACTTGGCGGTCGTGCTCCTGGTCCTCGATCAGGGCACGATCGGGCGGGTGGTGCTGGGGTCGTTCCTCAGGACCACTCAAGTCCTGTGTACGCGGATGTAAGTCGCCGGACGGGCGCGATCGCTGAGCAGGCATTCCCTCGCCCGTCCTTTGATGTACCCTTGGGGTCATCGAGGTCTTCGATCGGACCTGTGAGGTCCAACGATCGGGGGGGTCGAGTGGAAGCTGATCAGGAGTCGTCCTCCTCGGAGGATGAGACTTCCGATCAGGCCGGGGGTTCTAACTTCCGGTGGGCTTTGGAGTCGGTCGCAAGGCGAATGGACTTGCCGATCGATGCTCCAGGGCCCTCACGGGGAACCGGTAGGTTCGCGTCGGCGCCAGTTCGTCGGCCGATCCGGCTCCCTGTGGCTCCCGCGTTGGTCAAGTCCTTCGACAAGATCAACAAGGGAGTTACGGATAAGAAGGATGTGGCTCGTACGGAGTCGACATTCCCGACTAGCCGTGTTCGACCTGAGTCGATCGACACCTATCGGACTGTAGAGTCCGAGGGTGGACATCAGACTTTCGTCCCGGTCGAAGACCCTAACCTTCACCTGCTTTCCCGGAAGCAGGGTACGGTCTGGTCAGCTTATGTGAAAAAGGCTCGCCTTTCTCACTGGCAGACGCTGTCTCATCAATTGATGGGGCAGCTCTCGTTGACGGATCACCTGACCACTTTGGTTCAGGAGTTTGTGGACGAGGCGGATCTGGAGGAGGGGAGTCGCGCCAACATTCATGCAGCACTCGGCGTCTTGGCCGGAGTGGTCCATGCTGCTGAGCGTGACAGTGCGCACCTGGGCGCACAATTGGATCTCACCATGCGTGATGCCGATCTCCGTCTGCTTGACGTGTCCGCTACGGACGTCGCTGAGCTACGTGGGAGGCCGCTTTTCTCAGGCTATACCTACGCCAACCTCTCTCGATCGGATATTTCCGTTATGCGGGAACATCTCCGGGATGAGGCTATGGCCAAGGCTTTGCTTGGGAAGTCGGCGGGGTCTGGGACAGGCAAGAAGACCAAGGGTCAGAAGCCTGCCCAACCTCAGGCACCACATGCACCCGCTTCTACGCAGCCGCCCTTTCGGGGGGCGCAGCCTCCCCCTCCCCAGGGGGATGGCAAGCGTGGAGGCAAAGGGGGTGGACGCTTCAAGGGCAAAGGGAAAGCTTCTGGTAAGAAGTGACTCGTTGCGGGAAAGCGTAGGCTCTGTGGAAGGTTCAGTTCTGTCGGAATTCGATCTTCCACAACCTGGTCCAGTCGGGGGACGCCTGGCTCAGTTCGTCCAGAACTGGAGCGGTCGTCAGACAATTCAGTCGTGGCATGGGTGAAGTGCGGTCTCACCTTCAGATGGGAGGCTGGAAAACCACCGATCAGACCCAAAGCGTGGTTCTTCCCTGTGCCCGGCGATCGGGAAAAGTTTCAGCTTCTGCAGCACGAGGTGCAGCAGTTGCTAGAGAAACGTGCGATCGAGGTGGTCAAGGACGAGAGAGGATTCTATTCTCTCATCTTCCTAGTGCCGAAAAAGACAGGCGGGTGGCGTCCCGTTTTCGATCTGTCAAACCTCAACAAATTCCTGATCATACCCAGGTTCAAGATGGAGTCGGCGCTTTCCGTCCAGAAAGCCGACGTCAAGGACGCGTACTTACATGTGCCAATACACCCAGCCGATCGGCGATACCTCAAGTTCGCCTTCGAGGGTTCGGTGTATCAGTTCAGGGTACTTCCTTTTGGAGTAGCCACCGCCCCTTACGTGTTCACCCGTATCGTAAGGACGATGGCAGCCAGGTTTCGATCGGTTGGAATTCAATTCCACCATTATATCGACGATTGGTTAATCATAGCCGACTCCCCGTCTCAGGCTATAGAGCAATCCGGGTTCGTCCTCAGGTTGGCGACCAGCCTTGGCTGGATCCCCAATTGGGCGAAGTCTCATCTGTCCCCGACACAGAGGTTCGAGTATGTCGGGGTAGATTACGATCTAGAGCGAGGAGTAGCTCTTCCTCCGCGGAAGAGAGTTCTCAAGGCGATTGCGGCGATGGAGGTCGCGCTGACGCAGTCGTCGATCACAGCTCGACAGTTTCTGTCCATCATCGGTCTGTTGGCGTCGATGGAGAAACAGGTGCCGTTCGGCAGGTGCTTCCTCAGACCCATTCAATGGTGTCTAGCGTTGCAATGGCGGATCCTCACCGATCGACTAGACCAAGTCGTATCGGTGGACGATCGTGCTCGGGAAGCAATGCATTGGTGGCGGGACCATCGGAATCTTTTCCGAGGGATGCCACTGGCGGAGTATCTGCCCGATCGGACCTTCTTCACCGATGCGTCAGAATTGGCTTGGGGAGCTCATATGGACGAGCACGAACTCTCTGCTGTGTGGAACACGAGCGAGAGGGCGTTGCACATCAATGTCCTAGAGCTGCGAGCGGTGAGACGTGCGTTCGAGATCTGGGGGCCTCAGAGTCCCCCAGGGACGAAGTGGCTGGTCTTCACAGACAACAGCACAGTAGTGGCGCACATAAACAAACAAGGTGGAACTCGGTCGAGTCAGCTTTGTTTGGAGGCCGAGTGTCTGATCAGGTTTGCCTTCAAGTACCGTCTGTTTATCAGGGCGAGGCACCTGCCGGGTCACAGGAATGTCCTAGCGGACGCTCTGTCGAGACCGGACAAGATCATAGGCACGGAGTGGAGTCTGCATCCAGGGGTGTTTCGGCGCGTTTGTCAGGCGTTCGGGACGCCGAACATAGACCTGTTCGCAACCTCTCGGAATCACAAGCTCCCGGTCTACTTCTCACCTCTGCCAGAGAGCGAGGCACTGGCTGTGGACGCAATGTCTCAGTCGTGGGACGGGATGTTCGGGTATGCGTACCCGCCAACTCGGTTCCTAACAGAAGTGCTGCACAAAGTAGCCAGGTCTCAGTGCGAGATTCTGTTGGTGGCACCATGCTGGCCGATGCAGGCGTGGTTCCCCCTGCTACTGTCCCTCCTGATCGATGTACCACGGGTTCTCCCGATCGAGGACAGGTTGCTGAAGCAACCGGGGCGGGATATATTTCACGATTCCGTCCACGTGCTCAAATTACACGTGTGGAGGCTATCGAGCGATCCTTCCAGGAGGCAGGATTTTCTCAGCAGGTGTCCGTACATCTCGCGAGAAAGAATAGGAGATCCTCCTCTAAAACGTATGAGGCTAAATGGAGAGTATTCGTACGTTGGTGTAACGGAAGGCGCATTGATCCGCTCTCTGCCCCTCTGAATGCAGTGCTAGACTTTCTCTGCTATCTCTTTGATAGGCTTAATTTGAAGCCTACTACGATCGAGGGATACAGGTCCATGCTGGGCCCTGTATTCCGTGCTAGGGGGATCGATTTAACTAATAATCGTATCCTTGCTGATCTCTTGGCGTCCTTTAGGACGCAAAGGCCACGGGGAGTTCCTACTCTACCGGATTGGGACATGGCTTTTGTGCTATACTGTCTTACTAAAGCACCTTGGGAGCCTCTCAAGGAAGTTTCCTTGCAGAGGTTAACTCTTAAGACTTTCTTGCTAGTTATGCTAGCAAGTGGTCGAAGACGCTCAGATGTCGCGGCGATCGACGTATCGCGAGTCGCATTTGGCGCGGATGGGTCCGTTTCCTTATACCCAGTACGTGATTTTATGCCTAAAACACGTGCTGCAGTTGAGGGCGGGAAAGCGTTCTCCCCTATCGTAATTCCGTCACTGGGCGGTTACGTAGGACGGAATGAGCCGGACGCTCTATTGTGCCCGGTAAGAGCGCTGAAAATCTACATCGATCGTACCAGATCGATCAGGAAAGATCGCAAGCGATTATTTTTAGGTTACCGGACCTATGGTCCGATAACCTATTGGCATGGCGTTGCGTCCGTCGTCCGTCGTCCGTCGTCCGTCGTCGTCGTCGTCCACATTTTTATCTTTTTTGTTTACGGGCGAATTTTTCTGAAATTTTGCAGAAAAATACTTAAAAATAATTCAAGAAGGAGGTATTTTTTAGTTTTTTGATTTTCGCTTTTTCTTCAAAATGGCGGCCGTTTCCGACGAAAAAGGCCTGATTTTGGACTTTGGCGGCTATTTTCTCAAAATCTGTTCAGTAACTTTTTTTCTCTTTGATACATAAGACTCCTCATATGTACTTCTATGATGTCTATAAATTTCGTTGCGCTTGAATCGCTCGAAGTGGGCCATTTTGGCCCAAACTCGGCCCAAATGGGACTTTCCCATGTTAAATTCTCCTATGCTTTATAATGGTACACATTAAAGCCTAATATCTCACTTAATATTGAGATTAGAGACTAGGAATCAATTGTGGACATATAGGAAATGATATATGCTGAATATTGTCGTGACCTTGAATTTGACCTCTGACCTTGGTTTCAAGGTCAGAGCGGCCGTTTTCGTCGAAAAATGGCCAATTTTGGACTTCGACGGTCATTTTCTCAAAATCTGTTCAGTAACTGTTTTTCTTATTGATGCATGACACTCCTCCTATGTACCCCTGTGACATGTATAAATTTCGTTGCCCTTGAATCGCTCGAAGTGGGCCATTTTGGGCCCAAACTCAGCCCAAATGGGACTTTCCCATGTTAAATTCTCCTATGCTTTATAATGGGACACATTAAGCCTAATATCTCACTTAATATTGAAATTAGAGACTAGGAATGAATTGTGGACATATAGGAAATGATATATGCTGAATATTCTCGTGACCTTGAATTTGACTTTTGACCTCATTTTCAAGGTCACAGGACAAAATGGCTAATATCTCGCTTATTATCGACTTTACAGCTTAGGAATCAGTTGTGAACATATAGGAAATGATATATGCTGAATATTCTTGTGACCTTGAATTTGACCTCTGACCTCATTTTCAAGGTCACATGGCAAAATGGCTAATATCTCGCTTATTATCGACTTTACAGTTTAGGAATCAATTGTGAACATATAGGAAATGATATATGCTGAATATTTTCGTGACCTTGAATTTGACCTTTGACCTCATTTCCAAGGTCGCAGGACAAAATTGCTAATATCTCGCTTATTATCGACTTTACAGCTTAGGAATCAATTGTGAACATATAGGAAATGATATATGCTGAATATTCTCGTGGCCTTGAATTTGAGCTTTGACCTCATTTTCAAGGTCACAGGACAAAATGGCCAATATCTTGCTTATTAGCGACTTTACAAGGAATCGATTGTGAACATACAGGAAATGATATATGCTGAAAATTCTCGTGACCTTGAATTTGACCTTTGACCTCATTTTCAAGGTCACATGACAAAATGGCTAATATCTCGCTTATTATCGACTTTACAGTTTAGGAATCAATTGTGAACATATAGGAAATGATATATGCTGAATATTTTCATGACCTTGAATTTGACCCTGACCTCATTTCCAAGGTCACAGGACAAAATTGCTAATATCTCGCTTATTATCGACTTTACAGCTTAGGAATCAATTGTGAACATATAGGAAATGATATATGCTGAAAATTCTCGTGACCTTGAATTTGACCTCATTTTCAAGGTCACAGGACAAAATGGCCAATATCTTGCTTATCAGCGACTTAACAGCTTAGAAATCAATTGTGAACATATAGGAAATGATATATGCTGAAAATTCTCATGACCTTGAATTTGACCTTTGACCTCATTTTGAAGGTCACAGGACAAAATGGCTAAGATCTCGCTTATTGACTTTACAGCTTAGGAATCAATTGTGAACATATATTAAATGATATTCGCAGAATATTCTCATGACCTTGAATTTGACCTTTGACCTCATTTCCAAAGTCACAGGACAAAATTGCTGATATCTCGCTTATTATCGACTTTACAGCTTAGGAATCAATTGTGAACATATGGGAAATGATATATGCTGAATATTCTCGTGATGTTGAATTTGACCTTTGACCTCATTTTCAAGGTCACAGGACAAAATGGCCAATATCTTGCTTATTAGCGACTTTACAGCTTAGGAATCAATTGTGAACATATAGGAAATGATATATGCTGAAAATGCTCGTGACCTTGAATTTGACCTTTGACCTATTTTCAAGGTCACAGGACAAAATGGCCAACATCTTGCTTATTAGCGACTTTACAGCTTAGGAATCAATTGTGAACATATAGGAAATGATATATGCTGAAAATGCTCGTGACCTTGAATTTGACCTTTGACCTATTTTCAAGGTCACAGGACAAAATGGCCAATATCTTGCTTATTGGCGACTTTACAGCTTAGGAATTAATTGTGAACATATAGGAAATGATATATGCTGACAATTCTCATGACCTTGAATTTGACTTTTGACCTCATTTTCAAGGTCAACAGGACAAAGTGGCTAATATCTTGCTTATTATCGACTTTACAGCTTAGGAATCAATTGTGAACATATAGGAAATGATATATTCTGAATATTTTAATGATATTGAATTTGACCTTTGACCTAAATTTCAAGGTCAGTCATTTTATTTTCAAAGTCAGATTACAAAATGGCTTATATCTCGCTTATTATCAAATTTACAGCTTAGGGGTCCATAGTGAACATATAGGAAATGATGTATGCTGAATAGTTTGGTGATCTAGAATTTAACCTTTGATCCCATTTTCACGGTTAGAGATATGGCGATTTCAGTGGTCACCTTGAATTTGACTTTCAACTTTCTCGGCTTAACTCTGTATATTTCTCCGGTAACCTTACTAGCCCATTGGGCTAATTTTTTTCCTATCAGCCTAATAGGGCTACGGATATCTCCACAGCTACACTATCCCGATGGGTGAAGGTTGTAGTGAGGACTGTCTATGCGGAATCAGGTGCTGACGATCGAGTCACTTACAAAATATCGTCCCACCAAATCCGACACATCTCGATGTCTTTGGCGGCCAGGTCGAATATTCCGTTGGAATATATCGTGAGGGCTGGAATGTGGACTAATTCTACGACATTCATCGGGTTCTATCTGTCCAATGCTGCCGAACTTCAGGACCAGTCGTCCAGATTTAGACTGGGTCCGCTGGTCGTAGCGCAAGCTGTTGTTTGAACCAGCTGGACAGAAAAGTCTTGGTTTTAACGTGCACGTGTATATAAGCAACACTTTGTGTTTGTGTTTGAATTCTTTATGTTACGGTCTCAAGTAGAGTTCCGTTTTCCACCGATGGGTGAAGAAGAAATTCGTGCATGTCGGAGGCAAGCGATCGCACCGCTAGGTGAGTATCTTTATTATTTTACTAAAGATATATCGAAAATGTAGCATTTTAGCGATTCGCTTGAAATCAAGACTATCGTCTGTTTTCATGACTCTCTAGCACTACTGCTCCACCGCCTATCCTTTGATTCTAAGGAGCATGTAGTAGTTTAGATTGGTGATGTATAAAATAAACTTCCCAAATTTTAATTGTAAATTTGCCGTTTATTGTTATTACTCACCTCTAAACTACTACAGTAAAGGCCCTCCCATCCATCCCCGCCAGTTGTGTGCTAGGGGCTTCCTTTTGTCGTTTTTTGGACAGAAAAGTGAAGCTTCTGCGCAGCTGCGCGCGCATATGCACTGCGGTTTTGGCGGCAAAAGGAGCGCTCGAGTCATGCAGGCAGACGATCGTGCCTTGCTTTCAGTACGCGAATTTCTATCCAGAACGATCCAAAGGATCGAAAAGGAGCATGTAGTAGTTTAGAGGTGAGTAATAACAATAAACGGCAAATTTACAATTAAAATTTGGGAATTTTACACAAATAAACAGTATTTATTCCGGTTTTAACTGTATTTCATTTATAAGCGGGAAAGATTTGCTATCATTTTACATGTCAAAACTGAGACTGCTGTGTGTTTGTTGTAAATAACAAGCAAAATAGCTTGAGCTGTCAAATCTGTCAACTTTGTGTTGATATTGCCGCCATTGTGTTAAAATATGGTATGCCTGATTAGGTACATTATGATCTGGCTATGCTACATGTAGATAGAATAACATGGCATCAGAAAATTGTCCTGCAATGATCATGATAAATAACTTCTGATTTATCTTAGATATATATGTTGTTTTTGTCTGGCTAAAAGCTTAAAAGAAAGAGCTATTAAAACGTAAAAATACACCTGTACATTGTCTATGATACCAGCCTCTGTCAGTGAATGCGATTGACTTAAATTATATGGAAAATATTGTGTGTGTTGAAAACCATACTAGTGGATATTTTTGCCTCATTCCAGATTACTGTAAACTCAAAAAATATTGGTGCCCCTTTAATTTTCGCGAATTTGGCTTAAAAAAATCGCCAAATTGTTAGGCTCCAAATATTGTGGTTGACAGATTTGCAAATAATAATATTCCAAGTCTTGAAACTATTCCTTGATCTGTGAAAAAATATTTCGTTTTCAGTGTTTAAGTGGTATTTCAATAATCATGAGATTTCTTGGCAGTCTAGTCAATAATAAATCACCAATATTAAGGAAATTTTGAAAAAGCCATTTTCGCCGAGTTTGGTGGTCGCCAATATACTTGGGGTCATAGCGTGTTTTGTCCTCAGTCATGGGACTATACATGTACATGTATGTGATTGAATAAAATAAATAAAGGAGTGATCCTGTCCCAAACTAGTTCCAGGATATGAATATAAAAAAAATTCGTTTGCTTCGCAAATGTTTACTTTCTCGAATGAATTGACAAAAGATGGTACGTGTAATAGAATCTCACAATAACATGCCCAAGATTTGTACAAGAGCACATCTGAGTTGCCCAAGTTCCCGGGTCCCTAGATTTCTTGAATGATATTTTTCTCACATGTGTTCCCATCAGGAAAAAACAAGAAGAATAGAACATGTAGAAGCAAGGTTTGTGCTCTGAGTGCATGATTGAGTGACTTGAGCTGAGATTGAGCATAGACATAGAAGAGAGATGGACTGCCAACTCGACCCCAGTGACCTTGAGCTTTCGACCAGAGGAATTTGGGTACTTTATTTCTGGTTTTAAGTTTTGTGGGAAATTTGGATTGTAAAAATACGTCGAATACTGTACATTACGTCAACACTCTGAGGATCGTCAGGAATGAACAATGGCAATATGACGTTATACCTTGACAACGGAAGTGTAACTACCCTCTTCCTCTGACCTTGTGTGACCTCAAGCTCAATGACTAGAAACAGAGAGAGTGATACCGAAGTTGGCAGTCCATCTCTCTTCTATGTCTATGGATTGAGTGACTGTGCTCAGATTGAGATATTTTGCTCTGATTGAGTGATTTTGCTCTGATTGAGTGATTTTGCAATGATCGTGTACTCATGCTAGCAGCCGTGCTCTGATCGAACTCGAGAGTGTTAGTGTCTTGCTCAGTGACACATCTCCATTGAAATTGTTGGGACCAGACATGATGATGACATGTATTTGAAAAACAAGCATATTATATATACAATTATACATGTATCATGTATGTGCATCTATAGCAAAATGTACAAATGAATTTACACTTGTCGATGTTTATGACAGCATTATATGATTTTGAGATACGACTGTAGGACTTCAGCAACAGATAAAGAGTCACTTGTCATGCTTATAGGGAGTCTGTAACTAAGTATATGGATGTGTTTGTAGTACATCACATACATTTAAAGTTTTGTTTGTATTTTTGATAATGATTAATTGATTATGATGATGGTAGCTCATGGTATCTGGCCTGTTGAGTGCTTTACCGTTAGTCTTGTACTGTTTCCCATTGTCTGTCTCAGTTCTATGCCCTCTCTGTATCCCGCTGATGTTGTCGAATTGTGACAGCCATCATTACATCAAACTGGTCGAAAAGCTCAATATTGGCGCTAATTGATTTACACCTCAAATAATTAGCAGTTCCCTGAAGTAGGCTGGAGGGCATTTTAGCTGAAGAAGCATAGATTTCCTTTGAATGTTTTGTAGCGTCTAGTGGTTCATATTTCTCAGGATTTATACACAGATCTGTCGAAGGATCAATGTCTCACTGCCTGGGACATTGTTGCTCCAGCATGGTATTCCTGTAGAGCTGTACCATGGGCACTCATGCTGTGTCATGTACTCGATATATACAGCGTGTATAGATTTGTTTCGTCCTGTTCAAAGGTCAAAATATTTACACCCAAATATGACCCAACACAATGTAATGAGGAAAAATGTAATGCAAGATATATGTAGGCCTGCTAGGAAGTTTCTAGGTGACTCACAAAATACAATTAAAAGCTGAGGGTAAATTGTGATATACATTGTACATGTACAAGTATAGGAAATATTGTTACATGGGTCGCTTTCAGCCTGCTCGTGAATTGTTCCTTCCTGTTGCCGGCCTGCCTCAAGTCCTTTCATGGTTTTTGATGGGACACTTCACATGCTAATGGGGTAGTAGAACCTGGAGATTGGGGCTGGGCTGCCGACATGTAGGTCAGAGGTCACCAGCATGTAGGTCAGAGGTCAGTGGTGGAGGTCACTTGAGCTCTGGTGTGCACCAATGCACCATCTCGTCCACAGTGTCGCTGTCACTGATGGCTAGACTAATAGCATTACCCAAACCCGCCCAAAGCTCCAGATTAGATTACTGAATCATTCACACAAGTTGGATCTCATGGGGGGATACCACGGGACTTAGAACAAGTCTATTACATTAGCGCAGTCTTCCCGTGATGGGCTGAGGGATGTTTTGCTAACATTTGGTGTCTGCGGACGATGGAAATGCGACAGTCGACACTTGGTGACAGCCGTGTACAGTCAAAACAATCCAGTGTCTCCAATGTAAACATGAAATTATGGTATTGACATTGTTCTACAAAGTATTGTCATGACAGAAATGATTGATGCAAGCAAATCACAAAGTATGAAATAAAAATATCTGAAAGTATCTGATGTAAATTTGACACTTGAGTCTTGAGTACTTGTAAATCATGCTTATCATTATGAATACATGTAAACAGTATTCTATGCACTGCAATATATATTTCATTCGTTATGCTATGATTCTTTCTACTTATGCACAACACTTTTCCAAAGGAAAGTTCTTTCAGGCAGCAATAGATTCCACTCAAACTATGTCTCGGAGTTTATGAGAGAACCTCATTGAAACCGACCACGGTTAATGGCCATAAAACGTAATGCCGAAGTCGCCATTTGAGAGGGCGAGGTTTCAGATGTGTCGAAGTTTCGGATGTCTGACGGTCGTGGTATGTTTGCGGGTTGTCGGGAGGCAAGGGAAGTGGGGTCCAGGATATTGGCTACAGTGGTAAACTGATGCATTGTGACAGTCACGCACTCTCCCCATCTCTCTCCGCCGTAAACTCCTTCTTATGGCGGTCTTGCCGCATGCATTCCTCTGAAAGAAAGCTAAAGTAATAGCCCACGTCAAGACCGATGAGCTGCAAATTGAAGCTTGGGTTTGCCGTGACAGTTTTGTTGTTCCCTTTTACCGAATCAATATTTCTAACTCGTAATAGTTGCCCATGGAAATCAGTGTTTCAGTCTCCAATGTCATAGTGACTACACGTAGCTTGGGCTCTGGCTGATTCGTAAACACGTCTCCTCATCATTTCATTGATTTCCACAGTGCAAAATTCACACTTAATCACCTACTTTGTACTCTTATGTAGAAGTTTGGATTTGAAATGTTCATAAACTGCAAAATCATCACTGACAGTGCTGAATGGAAGCAAATCATCTATTCAAAACTACATGTGTTTGGTTTGTGAAAAAAAAGGTGCTATAAATTATGAGGGCAATAAGCTTTTCGTTTAAACATTAACAGATTTTTGATGGTGTGATTTATATAATACATGTTATGGATTTCTGTTGTTCAGTATTTATTTATGGGCTCTGAATTTTCATGGCTCAGAAGGCAGGCTATAAACCGTTCCCTCCCGCTTATTGATGCTTAATTAAGTTCATGACTTGCCATATTGTCCTGGGGAAAAATTTATTTGACAGGAATCAGTATGTCAATACTTGAAGTGGGGCTGTCTACCAGCAACTTGACCGTGATAACCTCTGTATTCACCACTCACAGCAGCCTTGGTATGAATCCTGGGAAAACAGGCACAATTCTCTGTGATAATTGCTCGGGTAGGAGAATGGAACAATTTTGTCAGCACATTTCTCAACATTATGTTTTTTTCTCCAACAGCTTTTCATTTTGATTATACATGTAATTGGTAGCAGTGTATTCATTTTCATGTAGACTTTAGAATTATGAGTTGATCCTGATAAACTAATTCTATTCTTCTGGAGTCTCCTCGGATTAACTGGAATGCAGCTCCAATAATGAATTAGGTCATGGATTTTAGGATTATTTTAGGAATATTTTCAATGAAAAGCCTCTTCTTGTACAAGATGATCTGGAGCAAGTTTCTGTGGTCTGCATGTAAGTCTTGCTGTCAGCTAGCTTTGTCCCTCACCCCCCCCCCCCCCCCCCCCCGTTCCCCCCCTCCTGTACCTTACCTGCTGTTGTTTCATCCCTTCAAGCTCATCATTCATGGGCTGTAGAGAGTTTTGGCTAGAATACCTCAGACTTGACTGACAGCCCAAGTGATTGCCATATCTCCATCTATATCTTTGATGTATATCTTTGCAGATGAAGCTTTATTGATCGTTGAAGCTGTATCAAAGAACCCTGTAAGAGAGGGATGCATGAACTCCAAATTTGTTGGAGATCCTTCAGAAGAGAGACATGATGTTCCAACACAGGTAAGGTATTCTTCCAAATCATACCAGTTTGTGCATGTACAAGTACTATTAATATATTTAACATAACATAGTTTAGTATGAACAATGTCATGGTTATTATAAAGCGTAAATCACATGTGCCTTTGGCTAACAATTCCAAGGCATTGTGGCTACCGAGATGTCAGGGGACATGGTTGAATAGGTGCAGACTTCTCCACCAGTTGTGTCACACCTATTGTTGTTGATTGTCTGTCTGCTTGGTCTGTGAGTCATGGATGGCACCATCACTGTAAGGCAGATTTCCAACGTTGGAGCGAGTCTCTCTTCTTTCCATGTTGTCAATAAAGTTTTGTGAAGGCTGTTTATGAAAATATTTTTAGTGTAGTATCTTTCCATCAACCTGGTCAGTCGGACACCGCAAGGTCATCAGCCTAGGGTACCATACTTTGTACATTGTACATGTAGTTATGTGAGAGATGCATTCCGTGTGTACCGGTCATGGTGAGATTACTACCAACGGCATCATAGACAGACCGGAGATAGGACACTGGACAGATAGACAGATGGGTGGACGAGTAGATGTGATGGGCTGAGCAAACATATTTGGCTTCATCAGACAGGGTCAGCTTGCGGTTGTGTTTGCCAATGTCCGCGGAGAGTCTGCGGTTGATGTGATCCGTGTCAACACTTGGTGAGATACACCCACCTGAACCTGACGGCTTCACGGCTAGAACCCTGCTATAATACAGCTCACTCCAGCTGCTTCACCCCTCACTACATGTATGTGGGGTCTGAGGGGGGGGGGGGGGGGGCAGTGTGCATTGATCTAAATATAACAAAATATTTCTCAGTCATACAGTAACTCTTAAAAATAACTAGTAATAGGAAAATCACTAATCATAATTTTCATGTTTTGATATAAGCACCATAGAAGTACACACTGTTGAACAGCTTGCAGAGCCTACAATCTTGTATACATTGTACTACGTAGTCTTCTAACAATGGCTGCAAATTGGCGACATTGGGTGTGATTTGTGACAGTAACTGGTAGTGACAGTGTCCGGAAACTAATCTTGATTCTTGGGATGTTTCTCCCCCGGCACAAATGTTTCCATCCCTTTCTCTGGTACATGTAGCACAGTTTCCGTCCCTCTCACAGTCCGTCCTGCCGAATATAGCCATAAATCAGCCAGCGTGATCAATGACCTCAGGGCGATGTGACAGTCACAGAGGTCGTTCCTCACGCCGACCGTGGACAAACAGTCACAGCTCCTGAGGAAGTGGGAAGGTCAAGGCGATGTGCTACGATCTGAGCTAATTACACTGGATAGAGTCATAAATCACGGCATTAAGACAGTCACAATTGAACAAACGGTCGGAGGCAGGGAGGCCGTGCGTGGGACACAAAGTGTTATCTGGCACGGGGATTGTGCTGGAACCTGTGGAGTCACCTTGGCGATAAAACTCCCCCGAGATCCGGCCCTTTCAACATGTCATCTACTCTATATAGCTGCCGTGTCCTTCGCTGTACTTCTCTGCTGCTGCCTGACCAATCAATTAAAGACGACATGACGGCGGAGAATCGTAGATGCTGTCCACTCGATGATAACCTTCCAGTACGCTGATTCCTGGAGAGTTCTTACGTCTATGTAGCTTCGCAATGAATCGTCCTCAGCCCTGCATTTTTACCGAGAGGCGAAGGGGACAGAGTTGTGATGGGATAATGAATCTAATTCTGCTGGAGGAAGATCTCACGTAATGAGCTGAACTTTTTTGTAAGCATGAGGATGTTTTATTATCAGCAGGCTGCAGATACAACAGTTATAACTGTACATGTATGTGGTGTTACATGTATTGGAGGAAAGTTATAATGAGCATTATATTGTAATAATCTGGTCATTTGGTAACATGTATGTGTATGATAGGAAACATTGAAAAAGAGTAAGGCTGCATTGCATGGGATGTGGTGTGTCTGTCGCATAATCGTGTGAGTATAATCATGTACGTTGTGGAGCTTGCATGTAAATGTTTTGTGTGTTTGTAATGTGAATTTGGAAAGTCATTCATGATTGTGGGAAGTTCATCTGTACAGAACATTACACTGGTTACCATGGTTACATTAGTTCTAGTGGAGCATCTCAACTCAGATTGATTCTCCTCGCACCGATCTTAATCCTTTTACCAAATATGGCATTTCATGCACCATTACCCATGCAACAGTGGGACAGAGCTAGAGTCTGAAGTTTCCTTTATTTCCCCTCGAGAGGATGTCAAATGGTGCATGTTCTGAACTTGAACATGCCGTCCAGTGGATCGGCAGCTAATTCTGTCAGGCAAGATCCAAACTGACAGAAATTATTTCTTTCTGCTCAACAATACACATCTGCGAGAGAATGATGAAGTACATGATCTATGGGATCTAGGAATTTGCTTACAAAAATCTACCACTATACTCTGATTTTTCTAACTTGTTTACACTGTTTTTTGGCAATATTGTTGACGTTGCAAACATTATCGTTCCATAACTTGGCAAGTTGGCATACTTCACCTGGGAGCCAAATGGTAATTTGCTACTAAATTTCAGACATCTATCGCAAAAATTGAAGAAGTTGGCCATCTAACCCAATGTTAAATGTCAGCTCAAACCGGGATCTCGAGAATCTGAGCATATTAGAGAGTTTGGTCTTGTTCACATTAATCGGGATTTGAAGTATAATCGTAATTTTGGACAAGAAGACATGATGGGGTGTATTCTAGACAAACATGTTGATTTCGAAAGATTGCACAGCTACAAAACCGAGTAAATACACAAAATTGTGTGCGGACCCAGAAATTGAATAACGGGGCTAAATTCAACATTGGGGTAGATTGCTAACTTTCTAAATTTTCGGAATAAAAGTCTGAAATTCGGTAGAAAATTGCCGTTTGACTCCCAGGTGAAGTATGCCAAGTTATAGAACGATACCATTTAGCATCGCAAAAATATCAGCGAAAAACAGTGTAAACGAGTTAGAAAAATCAGAGTATAGTTTTCAGCTTTTCATGCTACATGCTTTATCAAGCTATAAAAAGCAGCAGTCACCACAATATCAGGGAGACATCTAACATGTCTAATGTTGATCAATCCTCAATAATTATAGCCATTTATGGGCGTTCAGTTTCCAACCAAGGGAATGTCCCGGGCTGTTTCTGTGTAGTGTTATCTGTCCAGTGAGTGGTGAATGGGAGTGATTGGCACCGTATCTATGGCATTTGTACTCGGTGACGCTGATCAGATCTGTGATATCAACAGTCGCGGCCGTGAGACTGTCTCACACACCCGATAAATCGCGGCTTTGCACATGAAAGGCCATGAGAAAGTCGAGCCATTGTGCTATATTGATCTGAAAATCAAAATGCTCACTTTGTGATTTAGTGGTTTTTTGCACGCTATAGCTGCAGTATGATAGGTTCATTACCCTTGTGGTGGTGATGGAAAGGCTTCGACAAAATCTTGTCTGTAAGATTGTACACTGAACGAGACAACTATCAGGAGAAAATTTTATATTGACCATACAATTCATGTACATGTAAGTGACCATACAACATAGCACATGTTCAGAAAACAAGAATATCTCACCAAATTTTAGTTAGTTTGTGCATGGTATATTCATTGTTACCCAGTTACCATTACAGTATGTATCATGATGTATGGAACACATGTACCAAAACTTACATGGTTTTTTTTGGCAGCCTTGTAATACATGTACATGTATTTGGCACAGGTACAATGTTTGTTTAAATATATACGAGTGAATTGCACATGCATGCAACATGTTAAATGTGGCAGTATGATATAAATTTTTGTATCCACAAAATACCTTGAGGCAAAGATCGCAAGATAGATTGCTGTTTTTGCCGAAATAGACAGATTTATTCATCATTGTTGTGGAGAGATTCAAAGATGATTATCAGTGCGAAATAATAGATGGAAAATTACAAAGCTTTGATGCAGTCTTGATGCTGCACATTAGAAGATCCATTGTTTCATCAACGAGGTAATGAACGAGTTAATGAAAGCATTTGTCTCATCAGTGTTGTCACATCAAGCTGTGTTGTTTCTATCATTTCACGACAACAACAACGTTTTCTCCGTGAGCTGTCGATGTCGGCTGTCTGAGGACGCATAATGAAAACACGGCTCTTGCCTCTCGCCCGAAAACTGCCTCTCGGCTCCGGGGATCTAACCGCTTCCAGCAAAAAACAACGCTTCCAAAAGAAGATTTTGCTCTAAAGTGGCACGAGATACCATTAAAAGCCGTGAAGGAGAATAAGTCAATAATCAGGGCAGGATCGTTCAAACCGAGGGGAGTTTGGTCTCACTGGTGGTTCAGAGATGGAGGCAGAGGGGAGAAATAGTGCATCTCCAAATTGTAGATATCCTGAGCTTCCTCAAAACTCGAGAGTATGAACTGACTTGCATCATAGTCATGACATCTAAACCATGGTACAAAATATGAATGTTGTTTTGCATGCATAGAGCTGTTAGTTACATGAACAAGGAGTTCATGGTTTATTGATTTGATATCAAACTTATTGCTACTTGACTGTCATGAGATGATGCATGTCAGCCATTTATCTGCATTGAATGCCCCATAAGGACACCACAATACTGAGGCTAGGGTGACACTCGACCGATATCATTCGATGAAATATCGCTGGTTAAGATCTGTTCACTGTCACTTAGTTAGGTACTAATGAGAACAAATGTGGAGGCTAGCTAGTCCCTGCCATTTATCAGCAAACAACCACTGATAACTGAGTTTTGGTGGGTTTGTGTACAGTTCAGGAACCAGGATGTAAAAAAAAGGTCCCAACAAAAAAGGAAAAGAAATTTAAGGAGAATAAATAGACTTGTATGGTATTCCATTATTGTGAGCACCAAAATGAACCTGAATTCTGGCCAAAGTTTGTTTTCGTGTAATGAATATGGATGCACATTTAACCAATGGTGTATTTAGAGAGACTGAAGAAGAAGGAAAATAATTGGAATGCTGCTGTGAAAATTCTGCCATTGCCATTGGCATTACATTGCTGTGCTTTACTTGAGCAGCCAGCAAATGGCATAAGATCGGCCGTAACTAACAATTTAATTCCGACTCGTTGTCTGGGGTTGATGGATGAGAGTTGCTGTAATACTGTCAGTGTAAGTCCTTAATGTCACAGCACTGTGGGGTGATCAAGTGTGTGCCTTTGTCTTCATTGCATCGGGCTGTCTGGGCTCATAAATGGGCGCTTTCCCTTGAGCAGTTCAGTAAACTTGACATGTTGCAAGGGATTTTGAAGAAGCAATACATGTAAAAGTAATCCAATGCGATACAATTTTACATCTAGACATTTTCTGATGTGTTTTTGCAAAAATATTGTGTACATGTACCGTGAATACAATATTATTGCACATTGCTTTTGTATATTCAACTTTAACTGAACTTCCTACTGCATCATATTGGATTTGAACTAAGACACTCCAGGCAGTTGTGTGAGTGAAACTGTTGAATTATCACTACAAGAACATTGTAGCAATGAATTTATGATGGAAAACATGAAAGTCACAAAATGACATGCAACTTACAATTTTATTTTTGCGGGACGTCAAACTGCATACAACTTTGCGTCCAACCCAAAAAATTGGACAATGGAACATTGTGGGAAGACAACTTTCTATTCCAGAATTTTAAAGCACAGAATACACAAAAGTCATGATTCAGTTCATGACTCTTGTTTCTTAATTCCCCTCATCTAAATTGCTGTTGAGGTGGCAATTTGTCTTGTGTTTCCATAACTTGTCCAATCTACAGACAGCTTGTTTTAGAACCTCTCACAGTCAGAACTGTCTAATCTTCTCCTTGTGTGTCTGAAGAAACCACTCAAGGCTTTTGATGAACTGCAGCAAAACAAATCCTCATGTAGGAAATCTCCTTGAATGTTTTCTCAAGGAATTTCTGATCTTCAAGTTCCTCTGATTTGAGTGCAAATACAGTGTACATATATGCAAGTTATGTAGATGACTTTACTTGAAATATTGTGTAAAAAATACAATATATTATGTATTTATGTACATGTTCATGACCAGTTTTAACAGTGAATGCATAGTGGATGATGATATGGAACATGTAGAATATGTTGATTGTAACACTTCATACATTATGTACTAGTACGGTATTGTATATTGGAGTTTTTTAAATATACAGTACATTACATATACATATCTTGTCAATGTTCTACATGTAAGCACCTGTGAGTGTTACTGAGCCTCTAGTCTGAACATGGATAATATTGATCAAACTTACATGATTGTATTCAATATAGATATGATTAGTGAAATAGGCTCTGAATAATTGTTGACACAATTACAGCATATGCAAGAGACACATTGTGAGGGATTAGATGGAACTCCTGTCAATGATTGTTGTTTTCACATAACGATCAATTTATTGCCGCGATGACTCACATGCTGGCGGTATTGATGTGACCGTGGAAGCAAGTAGATGT
Organism: Terebella lapidaria; assembly: GCA_949152475.1. NCBI lineage: Eukaryota > Metazoa > Annelida > Polychaeta > Terebellida > Terebellidae > Terebella > Terebella lapidaria. The sequence continues at coordinate 81,719,328 of OX424555.1, forward strand.
ACATGTACATTTGATAGAAATCACTATATAGGATATTTAATAGATGTTGAAACGATCTATATACTTGATGTACTCCTGAGTAATATCAAAAAACCCTTTCAGGAATATGACATTTGTGGCCCGAAGTAATTGGCGAGTGTACATGTACATGTAGCGTTTTAGTTACATTGAACATGGTTTTATGAAATGTCAAATACATGTAGTTTGTAGTCATGGCATTTATAAATGTATTCCCGTGGTCAGCATTTCAGGGGATTATCATGAGTGTACGTAAATGCCCTGGACCCCAAAAATGTCAACATCATTACATCAATTGGAACATGGGGGGTGAATCTGAGTTGTACATGTATGTGATTGCTGTAGGAGTTAAAACATCACATATTTTTATAATGTACTAGTACCTTTGGAAAGTAATTTTCTGTAGTGTATATCAATTTCTTCTGGAAAACTTGTGACAGTGTACATGTACTGCTTGTGGACCAGGAGACGTGTGCTTGGTCTATTTCCAGGAATGATTGCTGCTAACTGGTTTCAGCAGGGAATTCTGTTCCCGGTTTCTGTGCTGTAATTGCCACAGTTTTTTCGGCAAGCTGAGCCATTGTGGATGGTACCTTAGGGTGTTGTTTATTCGATCAATCAACATGCCTAGGGCTTTTGCAATGTGAACCCATCCGACAGATCACAACTGCATTTTATTTCAGAAGCCAGTTTGTCAGAAATCCATAAAACTAACTTGTCTGGGGTGGAGCTCGTCGATATTTCAGACTGGTTCTGATCGTGATGTCTTTCTCCCGTTGTTGCAGGTAGCCCGAGTCGGAGCCCCTGTCATCGGCAGCGAAGGCATCTCTCGATCCGAGCGGAGCCGTGAAAACGATGATGAAGACAGCGGCGCGAAAAACCCATTCACTGTGACAGAGACTCTGATTAAGTTAGCGATAATGGCACACTGGAGAGTGACCCTCGGCCCGCGGAGCCACTGACGGACGGTAATTGGCAACGAGAACATATCGCATTTACACCTGGGGTGCTGGGAGGGACTGGGGAGGGCAAGTGAGCTGGCGAGGGTATTCTGCCTTCAATACCTCTCCATACCTCGAAACTGCATACATGTTGTGAGCACCTAAGGCAGATTGCTGGGGAGAGTGAAGGGATTCACTCAGCCTGGATAACACTGCCATCAGCACCTTGCAACTAATATTCATGTAGATTACTGGTATTTTACATCTCCTCCACAATTATCTATGCTAATTAATCACAAGCACTATCATTCTCTCCACAGTGTTATTATGTACAATAACTACATTTGTCTAACCGAATGACAGGATGGTTTATCCATGCCATACTGTTCTGTTTGTTTTCCCTCACAGTGTGCCTCTCACGGCTGGAGCAGGAGAAGTTGGAGCTGGACGCAGCCTGTGGACAGAGCGGGTGGAGTCTGCTGGTAGACCCCCAGGCCCCGACACCTCCTACCTACCAAGCCCGGGACAGGGTTACCCACACACGGTTTGTTGGGGAATCCGATCTGTCAGACATACGGCAAAACATCGCCGCAGGTCACAAGGCAGACCACAGCGGCATGCAAACAGGCGGCTCTAGTGTGAGGAAACATGCAGCATTCATCATGCCTCACTCACTGCTGGATGCCGGCACATACCATTTGGTGCCTGCCTTGTAACTTACAGTAGACTTTCCAGCGAATTCTCCGTGGATGATCTGGGGTGAGTGCCGAGTGACATTTTAGGAATATGTGCAGCTAGCTTGCAAGCAGCAGTGGTCTGGGATTGTTTAAAGTACAGGGCCAAATGCCTACAGCTAATTGGTGCAGAGGAACAGCCGGGGAGAGCAAGATCCACGGACAAGTTTACTGCAGCCAGTGATCACAGGGAAACCTGCCAACGTAGTCCGGAGAAAATGTTTTGTTGATCAATAGAAAGTCGCTGTTCTTGTGTAACGGAGAAACGTTTATCGGCGCCGGATTGAAACATACAGCGGTATTTCCCACGGGAGGTAAAACGTTTGTTCTGAAGGAGGATAAATGAAATAAGCGGCGGCTCCCAGCAAAAATAATCTCATACTCATCTCCCGTATCAAAGTGGAGAGGCCACAAGAACGAGCGAGCAAGCGAGCGCAGCAGTCGGATAAAGGGAAGGAGACTGCTTGTGACCTGCTTGAGATCTGAGATTGCATTAGTTTGCAGTCCCTATCTGCCCTGCTGGCTGGGCTGCAGTCTGATACCAGGGGCTCTGCCGGTGCCCTCTCAAACTCCCGAGCTCTGCAGGCATGCCATGGCTACGATGGCCACTAAAACAGTTTTTATAGAACAAGGCTTTGTCAAGTTCAGGAGAAAAGTCTGGGCGCTGGAGGTGGAGTAGGCACAGTGCCATGGACTGCTGATTGAGGGAGAGAGATGAGACACCTGCTGTGGCACACTGCTGCTGTTTTAGCCATGGTTATGTAACGGCCCGGCAGTCTGACAGTCAGTAGTAAAGGATACGCCACCCCCCACCTGTGTGGGCCAGGTGTAATCACATCCCAGATGTATCAGGCCTGTAAACAGAGGCTGTGTTACTCTCGTGGTGTAGAGCTAACCGTGTGGCAGCTCTCACTGACTCAGCCCTCACCAGCAGCTAGCCACTGTTAATGGCCCATCCATTAGCCAGTGGAAAACCTCTCAGCGAGAACTTGTCTTTAGCCTGGGATCTCAGACATGTGCAAGTATTGACGCTTTTTTTAGCCGAGCCAAGCTGAAAGAAAAAAGATCATGGATCACGTACATATGGTGGATGATATATATGGATACATTCCTTCATCGTGCGATAATGACATTATTAGACACTAATGGATATTGAGATGACAATGTTGTTATATAGGAATACACCCGAGGAACAATAGATGCCAGTATTGCTATGTAGGGGAGCAGTAAGTAGCTGTCTGTGATACAAAGATGAAGACTACCAAGGACCGGTTCTGCGGGTCACTGACCCGACTGTTCCTCGTCAGACAGCTGACGATCACCAAGAGTCTGATGGTGCTGCTCTTCCTGTGTCTAGTGTCGCTGATTGGACTGACGTACTACGTGTCAACAGGCACGTTGAACACTATGACGCGCTCACCGCCGCAGCCGACTGTCACATGTCTCAGCGGGATCTCAGAGGCGCCTCCGGACAGCGTCAACGACCATAGCGCCATGCCGCAACTCCGCATCGTCAGCAAAGTCCTCGTGCTTGTGGAGACGCCATTCACAAAGATGAGTCAGGAGATCATCGCCATCCTCGAGTCAAGTCGGATCCGGTACAAGGTGGAGATCGCACAGAAAAGTCTTCCCAATTTGACTCACATGGACAAGGGACGTTACGGAGTGGTCATCTTTGAGCGATTAGAGTCATATCTCAACATGGACAACTGGAATCGACAGCTACTGGATAAGTATTGTCGAGAGTACAGTGTCGGAATCATCGCCTTCGCACACCCTGACCAGCGTCTCTTCAATGCTCAGGTCAAGGACTTCCCTCTGTTCGTTCACTCCAAGCTGTCCATGCGAGACTACCAGCTGGTGCCTGACTCTCCCATACTGCGGATCATGCGCGCTAATGAGGTCGCTCACGGCGTCATGCCCGGTGACGACTGGACGGTCTTTGTGCCCAATCACACGACGTACGAGCCGATCAGCTGCGCCAAACTCAACCCGACCATGCCGCTGGTGCTGGAGGACACGGAGGAGACAGACACGGAGGACATCGGCAACATCCTCCACACCACCGTCATCCGTGACAAGGGGCAATTTGACGGAATTCAGCGGGTCATCTTCGGCAATGGCTTCAAATTCTGGCTACACCGGCCTCTGTTTCTGGATGTGCTGTCATTCCTGTCGCATGGCAAACTGAGTGTGACTCTCGATAGGTACATTCTCATTGACATTGATGACATCTTCGTTGGGAAGAAAGGCACTCGCATGGTGAAGGAGGACGTACTGGTAATGATACAATGATAAAAATCAGATTTTTGCTGTCATTTTAAATGTTATTGTACATTTAGATTTCATATCTAAGGGTTCATGATTATGGTCACAATTATACATTCAGTTGACTGAAATGTAAGCAATCATGTGATTTTCGTGGGTCAGGATGTGGACTTCATATTTTATCATCTCTCTTGCCATTATATTTATGGGTGGCCATACATCATAATTCCCACCCAAATATCTGTCAGGAAATGATACATTTCGGGCTTGAGACGTATCTGTCCCAGTGTGGGGCTGTCAGAACAGCTCAGGGATACGTAATACATTGTGGTCTTAGTTTTAGCCAAGGTGATCAATTCTAAACTTGCGAGATAGATAATGGTGTTTGCCCCCAATCTTGGTATGTTTTCATCGTCAGTGAACACCAGGGTTTGATGTACGGCTTTTGTTCCACGCCACTGCTTCAGTCTGGATTTGATATTTCAGGCGCCCAATCAGCTGGCTCTAGACTGCTGTGTTTACTGCGTAAATGATTGATTGATGATGTCTTCTGGGCTTTTTGATTGTGTTGATGACTTCGGGAATTTTTGGAAGAGTTTGTGATACTGTATCAATTTTCCCTTAAGATTTGGACAAGTGTAGTACATGAATTGGTCTGTAGGATTCTAAGAGGACATTAATATCAAAACCAACAGCAAGTGTGCTTTGTATAGGATACAACTATACATGCAGCATCTATTTAGCATTTCAATACTTATCATAAGCAGTTTGTAGAACACAAAAACACGAATACTGTGTCATTTGCATTGCAAGATGTTATCATGGTAATACTGACATCACGTTTTATGTGACACAAGTACATGTACCCTGTTACTTTGTTATGTAAAAAGTAAAAATCGGCCTGATAGAACAGTGATAGGAAACATACATGTAGCCGCTTTATCTTTTCTAACTTGAACATACATATAGGCCCTATCAAAGTAGCAATAAACTTGATAAATATCATTTGGCATTGTCAGTATATCCCCTAGCCTTTAAGAGCATGGCACTTGTGGGTTCCCAGCACTGAGCTGTAGGTACTGAGGGGCTATCACTCAGTGGAGATCTCCTTGTTTATGTTGTACATTATTGATAGAGGGATGTTAGTACTTGTTGAGGCTACCAACTGGGTTCGGAGTTACACCCTAGTATAGCATTTTCATGATGTTACTCAGTACACATGGTACATTGCGGAAAGTTCTATATTCAGGCCTTGTGTTAGATGTGTAGGGGCGAGTTTGGAGACATGCGGTTTGGAGGTGAAAAAGTCATACTGGTCATAACTTAGAATGTTTAACTGGTCTGTTTCTAAACATTGGTGACCGCTGTGTCTATTTCAAACCCAGCTGAATAAAAATTGGCAGACTAAATGTTGGCAGCAGAACAGTGGTAGACGATAGTATCATGACTATCATGACAGCGACAAAGCTGATTTCTGATAAAAGCCATTTACTCTTGTGTTGTACCACCCAAACTTATCTAATTACATAAAAGCATCCATTTAAAGTATAAAAAAAGTCTCAGCCACTGGTATCTCGGCTATCTGGCTTCCATTCAGTACGGTCCTTCTCATTTGCTTCAACTGTAAACCTTATCCATAAAACATTAGCCTGATTAAACTAGAGGTAAATTAGTTCTCACTGGAACATGTTTTGTCTATTTTCCCCAGGCTATTCATGAAATTGGTTCAGGCAGATGATGAATTCCAGCATTGGCAGCCAATTAATTCAATTAAATTATCCTAATTATTAAAGTTTACCGTTGTAATTACTGTACTTTCATTGATTATTTGTACTACATGTACTTGTATTTACTGTGAAAATGATGAATGCTTTTCAGAATTTTTTTTTAATATGAATGGAAATCTGTTCTAATATTGTTTTGTCTGTTTTCCCCCATCTCTATTTCAAGGCACTGGTGGATGCACAGTCCAGACTCCAGCAATCTGTTGATGGGTTTCATTTCAATCTGGGGTTTTCCGGGAAGTATTTCCACCACGGAACTCCCGAAGAGAACATCGGAGATGACACACTCATCGGTAAGCTGGGTTGTCATGGAAACAGTTACCTATTTCCACATTATCAATATACGTGAAAATGAACAAGTAAATATATTTGAAAAAAAAAAATTTTTTCTACCAAATTTGAAACAAAATGCACATGCCTTTATACCATACACTAATGATCATAGTGTTAAGTCTTTGTTCTTTGTCCTTATATTTCTAATCACCAGCACATTTTATTCATACAAAAATGCATAAAGTGTTGAATACTCATATTTCCAGCAAGACTGTGAATGCTTAATGGATTGTCTCATTATTGTTTGTCACGTTTTTGACATTCAGATTTTATGATGTTTTCCTTCCAGCAATTCTAGTGGAAAAAATATCGCAATACACATACATGTTGCATCATCTAAAAAGAGAACGGTTTATTGTATGTCTGTAAGCGATATGGTACCATATTTTTGATTCCCTGATCAGTGGATGTGTGCATTAAATTATTCTACCATCTTCCACGTGTACATGTATACATGTATTTATGTAAAGTTTTAACATGTTTAAGTGTCAATGTTTTAAACACAGGCTTCTCTGAAATGTATTACCAGGAGATAACATGTATCCGAAAAAACAATATTGATAAATTTATGTCAGCTTGAATACATGTACAATGATGTAAGAAACCTCAATTCTTTTCACTTGATATACTTCATGATCAACATGAAGACTACTAAAGTTGCCTAGATCTCGTAAGCTCATAAATATGCATGAGTGCGATTTACGGCCAATATCCGACTATTTTCTTATAATATTTGACACACACTAGTGGAAAGGAAGTGAATTTACTACCTTCCAAGGGGGCAATTCAAATATGGGCATCTATGGACTAAGATGCCCCTTTTGTACCCCCCCCCCCCCCCACACACACACATAGTCACACACACACTCTTGTCACCATAAAAAACCATTGAGATCTTTTGATGGACACACATTGGACGTCTCAAACAGTATGAGAGTCACTAGACAGGTCGCAATAGGTCCTGGAGGGGTAGTTTCCATGGTAACAGGTGCCATGACTACTGTGAGCCCAGGTCATTAGGGGTGGTCTGTGGTAATAGATCCATATGTCACTATAAACACTGTATGTTCATCTGTATGTATGACCGGGGATGGGCTTTTGTCATAAATAGGAGCATGTGTAATCAGCTTGAATATTGGTGTCTCCGTCCAGTCTCACATGCATTAAAGGCAAAGTCCGTAGCACAAGTAGTTGCAGATTTCTGCCTGGGTTCTTCTTAGACTTGGTCATGCCATTTGGCACTTGCCACACATAACATTGGATTCCTCTCCTTATAAATAGACTGGGGCAACACAAGTGTCACCGGCCTGCTTAGGTTACCGTGGCAACTGGAAGCCGAGTGACTGTTCAGACATGCTACATGATGTAAGTTCCCTAGGGCAGAATGACTCTCCAACTCTTGGACAGAATTGCAACTGTGTCCAACAGAATGGTATAAATCACCATTGATATTGTATAAATCAGTGCGGAATTCTTTCATGGATCGCAATAGGGCACTTTATTTTTATGACAAGGTCCTGTTAAATTCACCAAAATGCTGCGTAAAACTATATGGAATGGATTGCAATCCGTTTGGGCAGACTGGGTCGGTTGGTAGCCAGATCTCATATCTGTGACAGAGAGCCGGCCTAGCGTCTGCAGTGGCGGGCAGATTTCCATAAATATATAAATATAAATTGCTGTTTGATTTGATCTTGACCATGTTGACTCGCGGGTGACAGAAGCTGATTTCTGGAGAACAAGACTAACATGATTCAGGATGTGAGATGTAACAGTAGCAGCTCTTGTCTTTATCATCGTCATTGCATCAACATTGGTCATAGTTTTATAGGTCTCAGTAGTAGAGTCTAGCAGTAGTGTATTTTGTCCATACAATACATACCCATGATACAAGTGATTAGGGATAAATGGCTGATAGTGTACTGAGGGTATATAGATCTGGGGAATGATATGGTGATGATTAATATGCCTTAATGTAATCGTCTTCATATTGTAAACATGAGAGATTTCTCCCTCATATTTTGATATGGAACATCATTTCTACCAGCAGTATTAACAGGATTAAAGCAGCTTACCATATATTAGCAGACGATTTCAACCCTGACCGCATGTGACACCAATTATCGTGTTAATGGCCGGAGCCTTTCCTTCCTAAATATTTTGTACAGTAAAATGACATTAAACACTGCTGTTACATTTACATCACGTTTCCATGGTAACAATTTCTCACATGGCTGGGTTTAGTGGGTGTTCTATGACCAGTTGATGCTATGATATTAATAAAGGACATCGATCATGGACAAGCAGGCTGGGAGCTAGGCTGGGAGTGAAGGGGACATGTTACTCTGGGGTTACATGTAGGTGGAATGTTGAAACATGGTTTACTGCATAGTTTATACATGTGAAATACATATTGGTACCTTTGACAGTTATCAATAACATGGATAAATACATGTATCTGCAGAGAATTACTTTCACGAAATGGGAAAGTTTCACATGAGTAGTATTAATTCATCTTGGATGATTATTGCAGTCATCCAAAGCTTCATCAATTTTTCAGCATCAGTCCCCTCTGCACATATGTATCATGTTTATTGGGTTTATCAAGTGAGTACTTTAGCGTGACAGGGCAACATTACGTTTGGACTCGCAGACCACATGTCTCAAGTCCGGGAGTAAATAGCATGATGATTGAATGAACTACAGAGCTGTGTTTGAGTATAATATCCTGTATTTGATGACATTTCCCCTCCGTTTTCCTCCGTGCCCTGGCCATCGCGTGGTGTCCGTGTGGGTCGGAGAGTAGATTCCGTGTTTGTCCTAGCCCCTGATATAGCTGTCGTCGTGGCGACCAGACTCCCAGCTCTAACCGCGGACCCGTACCACGACCTGCCAATTTGTGGAGCCTATCTGTAATTTGGTCATGATTAGGAAATGAAAAGGTCGGCTGTGTCCCGGGAAGAAGTCTCGGTGATTTCGGCGCCTCACCGCTGTTCTGATCCCTTGTGGACTGTCCTTACAGCGACTTTACTTGACTTTCAAATTTCTTTTACATGTCGTAGAACCGAGGAGGAGGAGGAGGAGGAGGGGAGGATCAGGGATGGATCAGGGATGTCTTGAGGAGTTGGAGGTGTGTGTGTGTGTGTGTGTGGGGGGGGGGGGGGGGGTAGGGAGTCTGTGGACTGTGATCATTGATGAGCAGAGCTGTAACCATGTCAGCAGTAAAGGTAGATTAATTCTGGGGACGTTCGAAATGTCGCAGTGAAGCTCCAGGCTGCCTGGGGGATCAGCTTGTGATAAGGAGCTTACAACGACAGCAGGGATGTTCTACATGAAACATTCATAAAATATAAGAGATATTCTGGTATTAAGTGTATGTAGAGACAGCATCGAATGAAGGAGATAGCAAAAGAAAAAGAAATCTCCTTACATCAGGATAAACAAGCCACTAAATATGAACAGAGTGGTTAGATATTGGCAGTTCTTCAAATATCCGGTTCTCTAACTGGACTGTGGCACGTTTGTGAGACTAAATGTCCGGGGGAAAATCATTGAAAATGGGGAAGGAAAATTTTTGCCTACTTTGAAAAAAGGACTATGAATAGAAAATAAAAGTCAAGATTTTGCAGGCAGGCATGGTATTGGACATCCCGTTATATCCGTTGGTAACCGTGAATTGATTTCTGGGGTTGCCTTTAACCTGCGGTAAGAAAGTATTGAGCTGCGTTAGAGCGGTGACGGCTACGCGGTAGACTCAGACAAAGGCGCCTTGCCGCAGTCTCGCTGATGATTTATCGTCCCGCTAACGTCCCCACTGACGACTGGAGTGTGACACGTCGTCATTAGCTGATATTACCATGATAAAGGGCCATATAATCGTTGGACGGGAACATTAGAAACACAGGCACCAGTAATGATAAGGGTTTTTCATTTTGCTCGGAAAATTAATCACTTTACAATAGTAATTATATCATACATGTACCGGTACATCATGCACACGTCATACCGGTATACTGCTTTACACATGAAAGACTTTGTGATGTTGCAACTCTTCTAGCTTCAACTGAAACATAGTCATGGAAATATCAATCTGAATATATATGATGTGCTGCGAAGACTCACTACATGTATATATACTCGTACTGCTGAACAAGCTAATCATTATTTTCAGTTTCTAGGAGAAAAATAAAACGTGTATTAAATTGGACAGATAAATATTTGCTGGCGATTTTTGTACATGTAAGTTGTAATCAAATATCAATACATTTACATACATGTACATGTATACAATGTCATATAACTGATAAATATATAATGATTTTTGCATGAATACCCTGAATTTATCTGCCACCTATAGGCATATCGGTATTTCTTTGGAACTTGGTATGCGAGGTGGGTCCCTATAAAGCAAACCGGTTGTCCACTCGGGCCATATTTACACTGACGCTCAAGTTCTTTCTCTCCAAGTATAAAGGCAGAGCAGGGAGTGAGAAATGTGCCATTATTGGCCATTACATCGACAGGTCACATGCTTGCCACACATCAGCCGGTCAGTGGTCCAACCAGTCCCAGCTTCTTGCTCAGAATGTGGTGCTATATTGGTACACCTCCTGAATAACCAATCACATCTGCTCTATTACTGATAGTAACCAGGATTCACCAATTACACACCTCTGAATTCTGATTCACCTGAACTGACCAATTTCAGTTTCAGTTTATTTGCAATCACATACAATTAAAAATGAATACATAGGTCAACATGATAAATGACAAAATTTGTATGGAGATTGCTGGAATGGTGTAGCCAAGGGCTGTCTTACCACCATCCCAGAAAGTGTTTGAATATAAATTTGAAAACTTACAATTAGTATTATCAATAAAAAAAATGTTTACAGGGTGTGAAGTTAACAAAAATACAGATTGATAGTTGCCGGTTTGGTGCCATGCCGAATGAAATTTAGACTAGCTGGTTAGAAGCTCTACAGAGGGCCCGTCTACGTTCGAGTGAATGTGCAGAAATTTTAATTATGGACATATATACACATATATACATCCTCACACATAGAGTCGGGCACCCTGCAGTGCTTCCAGGGTCAGATTATTCCATATCGCGTGGTCAGGGGAAGTTTATTGACATCAGGTACAATCATGACAATATGGGTTTATGCACTTCACGGAGTTTTGGTATGTGGATATTATTTTCAGTTTTAATTTCTTCTTAAATTGGTTTCTAGTTAGTTCAGCGAGATTTGAATTGCATTCGTGATTGTAACTGTTCCATATGACTGGGAAATTGTAAAGAGGTAGTTTTGAAGAGAACTTGGAATGGACAATTTCAGTATGGATAAGATGATTGTTCCTTGTGGAGTATGATGTTTGAACTTCACCCCTATGTTTAAATAAGCCTTGAAAAGAATTTGGAGATAAATTATGCATATAGTCATAAATAAATAAACATGATTGATATTCGTACTGATCCTTGATTTTTAGTATGTTAGAGCGTTTGAACAATGGATCTGTGTGACTGTTGTATTTTGCTGAATTTATCACTCTAATAGCTTTTTTTTGCACCTTGTTTAGTTGGTTTAATATACTATAATCAGCATTTCCCCAAGCAGTGATGCCATAAGTTATGTGAGGTTGAATGAGTGCGTGATATAAAGTTAACAAACTGCTGATGGGTATGATATGTTTTAGTTGTTTGAGGCTGAAAAGAGCATAGGAGATTTTTTTACAGATGGACTTGATGTGCTGATTCCAGCATAAGTTTTCATCTATGTATAAACCTAGAAATTTGGTTGATTTTTCATTACTTTTGTTACCAATACGTGTTAGTACATTTCCATTTATATATAGATTAAGGTTGTCAAGATTGATATTTTGTCTAGATGGTTGAAAGACAATATAATTTGTTTTGTTTGTGTTTAATTTCAATTTATTCGCGCAAAACCAGTTGAAGATATTTGATAGTTCACTATTTACTCTAGTAAACTATAGATTTTCTTCTCTCTGACCATCTTTCTTGTCTGCGCGTAGAGTGCAGCTCTTTTGCCAGTCAGGTCGTCGTTGATGAAGATCCCGGTTCCTTTGAGACAGCGGCGATTTGTCATTACTTTCTGTTTTGCGGGGTAGGAGGTGAATTTAACGAGGATGCCAGGCCCTTTACCCAGCGGGTGGGCATTTTCTATTTCATCAGGTCTTATGTTAGATTTCATTTTCTTGTTGAAGCATTCAAGAACAGCATCCCTGGTCGTTAGGAAATTGACGTTTGAAGTGTTATCCATGCCGTGGATTCTTATGCTGTTTTTTCTGGTATACTGTTCCAGTTGATCAATCTTTGCTTCAAGCTGGGCAACAGTTTTGTCTTGCTGTGATGCGGATTTCTGCAGGTTAATAATTTTAGTGTTTAATTCAGAGACATGTGTGGCGATGATAGGAGTGATTAGATGGCTGAATGCATCTTTAACCACTTTCGTGCCCAAGGCCTTTCCGAGCATTTCAGCGAAGTTGTCGGCATCCATGGTTTCGTCGGTATTTAGTGACGGCAAGGCATCTAGAAAGATGTCGCTGTTGGATGGAGTTGGTTCAGGAGTTGGTTGGCAAGACGAGAAACCTGAACAGTCCAGTGGAGGTAAACTCAAATTATCTACAGAGATTGATGTGATGGATGTGGGCTCACAGTTCATAATTGAGATATTATAGTGTAGGTCCTGGCTGAGTCAGTCTCTCACTTGCAATCGATATTAGGCCTATTCAGACATTGTTGACGCTGACAGTGGGCCTCCCATCGAAAGCGAAACAGGTTGACGTGTATCCCGTCGATTTGTTTATGTTGACATCGTGGTATTACGTCATTGACGCATCAACAATAGCAGAGTTGATTGTTTGTCCAACCGTTCGTGCAATTTTGTTTGTTCAAGAACAATAGTGATTGTTTATTCCAGTCTTCCTTAGTGATTTATTTTCTTTTTGTAAACAAAAACAACAAATGGCTGAAAGATTTTTTGAGAATTTTAGGTCCAAAATGTCCTGATTTTGTGTATCAATCAATGGTCCGTATGTATTAATGCATGAGTTTATCCATTTCTTGTCCAAAATTCCTTTACACACAATATGATATATTTTCAAGTCCTGATGCACAGTATTTGCGGTGTTTTTTCCAAGTTTTCCAGGAGAATTATTTTGCAACGTTTGTTGCAAACCACTTCAGTGGTTGCTATACATTATCCATTGTGATGATTTGTATGTTGATGTCGGCCGCGAGCCTTTGTAAAATACTTTTCTAGTTTAGTCACGTGATGTTTTTGTATATGGTTGTGCACGAACAGATTTTGTCAGTCAGGTACCGGCGACTTTTGCCGATTACATTTTATTGCGGGAAGGGAATAACGCCATATTTGGGGAATGTGTTTTGTAGGCCCCCTTTTCTTATTTTATTGTCCCTATTTTATGTCATATGTGGTTGTTCGTCTTTTGCGAGCAATTTTACCGTACTATTTTTCGTACGGGCGCCATCTTGACATCGGTCGCGGGAGGTCCCGTCCATAGCTCATAGGGGGCGATACTGTCGCGTTAATGGGTTTTTTACGACCGATGTTTACATTTTTAGCCGATTTTCATGTGGTCACTATGCATCAAGGGAGAGTTGACCAGCTTTCTTCTTGGTGTCTTTTGATTCCATGAGGCTTTATCTACATGCTCATATCATATCTCGGAAGCGATATTTATTATTTCTGGCACTATTTGCCATATTCCGCCCAGGGTGCAAAACGTGTTTTCGCGTTGCATTCTGGGTAATATATTTATCGACCGCTGATTTCGGGGCCAGCTTGACCTCATTTTGGCCAATCAGATGGTCTCTGGAGATGTTTAGCCTCGTTTTGGTTAGCATCATCTAGGCAGCATAAATAGCCGGACACACATGGTCCAGTCTCTCACTCACATTTGGACGCCAAGCCAAGAAGACTGAAGATCGAGATTGCTGATCAGTATATAGTAGATTTATTCGCCGGGCCCTTTTACAGCCAAGTTATTTCACAGTACCAGTTATATCTTGAGGGACGATTTCCTGGGAGCCACACTACAAGTTATAGCCCAGTCAAGCCACTGGAACTCAGGCTCCAACACCATCCACAAGGTATTTGGTCTCTCACCAGATCATTTCTTTACCATTTAGATTTTATCAATTTTCCCAAGTGTTACTTGGTGAGCCGTGCCAGGCCTGTTTTGATTTGGGGAACTCTAAGTTTTATATCAGTCATATTGTCAGGTTGTAGGTTTATTTTGATCTGAAGATATTTGAGGAAGATTAATTTCTGTCCGTCTGTACATATACTTGGGCACTCAGTTATATATTGGGGAATATCTAGGTAGACCTGGATATCTAGGAATAATTCCACAGTTTGATTTCTACTGGATTTATATTTTGCTGGCCTGTGAATATTTTATCGCAGTCCAATTAAGATTTTGTATTATATATTTGGGAAGTCTTGAATACTAGTGGTCTCCTGACTATTTTTGATTGCCTGTTTAATGTTGTGGAATATTTAGTGATATTCTGATATTTTTACATATATATGTTATAGTTGTGTATTTGGAGTTACCGGGGTATCCATGATTTTATATTGATAATTCTGATTTGGTAGAATTTAACATTACCCGTCTTTTGTGATACTATTAGGAGTTGTATTTGGCCACAATTGTGGACCTTGTGTCTGTTTTGCTCGTGAAATTACGAGGAGTATAGCATATTTCCCATATCTCATTCCATATAAGGAAGTTTATTATTGAAGCATATTTTCTGTGTCTGTAACTATTTCCGTGTGTCTTTGAATAAATCAGTATTTTTAGCGTACTTAGAGTTCTCGTCATTTTTGAATAAAAATTCCACACACACACACACACCAGAGAAATCAACCAACTGCTTGGTCGCCACAACTTTGGTGTCAGAAGTGGGATCCTTGGCTACAACATCTGCGAGGATCCAGCGATTCAAGTCCACGACCTGTACCTGGTGTGTTGTGCTGTGTGTGTAAAAATTTTTTTTTTTTTTGACAAGTCCACAACATGCATCGATACCCAACAAGGAAGTCCGTCTTGTCTCGAGCTTCGAGTGAGTGTGGGGACGCACTCAGTGATGTCCCGACCGAAGAACTATGTGAGGCAGAGGTCCACACTCTGAGCACCATTGAGGAACAGAACGGAAGCTACAGTGACCCACTCAACCTGGAAAGTAGAGTCAGCCATGTGTTATCATCGGAACGTCATGAGAGGAGAAATCCTGAGGTTTGGGGAGAGGAGCCCGTTCGCCCTCACTCCAACCCTCTGGGCCTTGGAGCGACTATTTCTCAGGAAGTGCGGAGTCCACGGCTTGGGGGAAGGAGTCCGTTCGCCCTTACCCCAGCCGGACTGGTAACCCAGGGACTCTGCCAAAATCCTGATGACGAGACTTTGATCGCCACGCAACCTACAGTGAGAAAGGCCACTCAGACCTTGCAGCATGCCCCTGGGTACTTCAGGCAAGCAGAGGGCCCACAGGATGTGTTGTACTGCCCTCCACCACCACCACTGAGAATGATGGTCAACCCATGCCCCGTGTTGCATGAGAATCAAGTGGATGTACCTGACAGGGCGCCCCCAGCCAGACAAACAGGAGGATTTGTGCCAGTGAGTGGGAAACACAACGTGAGGCGCCGTGATGGATGGGAAATTCCCCCAGCTGTCCCAGTGATGCCAGGCTACACACCTGCAGCACCACTTGCACCACCTCGCCGGACAAGGCCGCATGGAGCCGCTTGGCCCCACAACATCGAGGATGATGGGCCCACATACTGGCTGCAGACCACCCAACCAGACATGGATCAGGTTTCAGACGTTTACGTCCCGGCTCAGACACAAGTGAAAACTGCACCGGTTCCACCTGCTGTAGACATGAGGCCCATCATAGAGGAGCTAAGGAACGTCGTGAGGAGTGAAATTTCCAAGTCAAAAAGCCCCAAGCCCACCCGGAAGCGAGACGTCCTTCGACAAGCCCGGCGGAGAACTGTATCTCCCAGCGATACATCAAGCGATGAGGAAAGTGGGACCTCGAGTACTGACGACACATCTCGCCTCTGCAGGAGCCAGAACTCTAGCCGCAGCCATAATAAGAGAGGACCACGACTACCCAGCTTCACCGGAAGGGAGTCCTGGCCAGTCTGGTATAATAGATTCAAGGAGGTCGCCCTAAGGCAGGGCTGGGACAGAGAGGAGCGGCTCGACGAACTGCTGCCCAAACTACAAGGAGTCGCTGGAGAGTTCGTATTTGGACAGCTACCCGCTGAGACCCGCCGGGATTACAAGGCCCTTGTGAAAGAGCTGAATAACCGATTTCGTGTTGTGGAGACGGCCAAGACGTTTGGAGCAAAGTTTAACAACCGCCAACAGAAGCCGAGTGAAACGGTGGAGGAGTACGCGGCGGAACTGAAGCGCCTGTATGACAAAGCCCATGCAAACAGGGACCGAGCAACAAGAAGGGAGGATCTGCTGCGCCGATTTTTGGACGGCCTGGTCGATGAGAGAGCTCGACAGCAAGTGGAGTACATCAAGGACCCCAGCGACATAGACGAAGCCGTTTACGAGGTGGTAAACTACATTGAGACACGGAAGCGGAACGGCGCCATGGGCAAGAGGAATGCCAGAATCGTGGAGGATGATGAAGCCTCGGATTCAGAAGGAGAGCTGCGTGTCGCCAGACTGCCAAGCAAGCCTGCCAAAAAAATGGACAGTGCTGACGTCCAGGGAGCAAAGCCAGCAAATGAGACCGACCTCCAAGCCGTGGTGGAGCAGCTGAGACAGGACATGGCAAAGATCCAAGCCTCCGCAGAAAACAAAAGCCAACCACTACAGCAGCAGGGTCCACAGCGGGAAAGCTACAACCGCTACCAAAATACTGGTGGTAGACGGGGGCCGCAATATGGTCAACAGCATGGACAGCAGTATGGTCAGCAGTATGGTCAGCAGTATGGACAGCATTACAGGTACAACAATGGGGGACATCGCACTTATCTGTGCTACAGATGTGGTCAAGAGGGACATATCGCCCGTGAATGCCATGTCAACAGAGCAGCATCTGCCCCTGAAGCTCGACCTGCTGCGGTGAACCCAAACGGACAAGGGCCGACCCCCGCGGCCATGGGGCGGCCCAACCAACAGTGAGTGGCCGTCACGACGCTCAACTGAGGGAGAATGGGAGACTGGAACCTTCCTCCCTGCAGACCAATGGTACCAGTCACAACGACGACAATAGGAATGCTAAAACAACGAGGGGAGATGACTTCGCCAGATATGAGGTATCTCAGGCTGAGGTAGTAGAAGTCAATGGAGTCGCAAATGTCGGAGAAGTAGCAGATGTCAAGGAGGCAGTAGATGTCAAGGAAGTCGCAAACGTCAGAGAAGTAGCAAATGTCAAGGAGATAGTAGAAGTCAATGGAGTCGTAAACATCGCAGAAATAGCAGATGTCAAGGAGATAGTAGAAGTCAATGGAGTCGCAAACGTAGGAGTAGTGGTCGTCAAGGAGATAGTAGCAGTGGACGGAGTCAAGAATGTCAGAGGAGTAGCCGAGGTCAGCGAAGCAATGGAAGTCAGTGGAGTGGAAACAGCCATGGATACAGCAGGCGAGAATGGAGCAACCCAGTCTAACGGCAGTAGGAGTGAAATAGCGAGAGGGGAGCCCACCGATGGAACGGAGACCGTCAGAAAGGAGAAAGACAGCCAGGAAATGACGCTCGCAGGAGGAGAACTGGAGGAAGTAGGGAGCATAGTCTGCATAGGAGAGACAGACCACACAAGCGACATGCCGACGGATGCTGATCTGGAGGAGATGGTGAGGAGACAGGTCCCGAAGTTTGATGGCGTTTACGTCGACGGGGAGATAGAGGGCGTGGAGGTTATCTTCACCATAGACACTGGAGCCACCAGCTCAGTCCTGTCCCACCGAGCGTACAATGAAATCCCAAGTGGCCGGCGACCTTCACTTGTAGAAAAAAAACAAAAGTCTATGTCTGTGGCCGACGGAAGAGCGATGAAGATCTGGGGGCGTGCTGATTTCACTATATCTCTTGGTCCAGTGAAGTTAACACAGAGCCTGTTAGTGGCAGAAATTGAAGATGAAGTTTTGATCGGATCCGACATCCTGCAGAAGGACCCACATGGCCCTGCAGATCTCCTTTTGAGTCAGGATGTACTAAGACTGCGTGGCATCTCCATCCCCATTCACCAAATTGGACCCACAAGGAAGCTCAGGAGGGTCCGAGTCGCCGACAATCATGTCCTTCCTGGTATGAGTGAGTCCATCGTCGACGTCTTTGTGGACCGAGAAGAAAAGGAAGGCACCGACCTGCAGTTTCTTGTAGAGGCAAACCCTGTGTTGACAGATGACGTAGCAGCGATCGTCGCTCCAACTTTGGTTGACTGTGGCACAAGCTGTACGGTCAAGATCCGAGTAATGAATCCGACCAATGAAGCGATTCTCTTGAGGCAAGATGTTGTCGTCGGCTATGCTGATGCTGTGGCTTGTGAGGTAGCGACACTGGCGGAGAAGGAGTATCCCGAGGAGGATAAAGACACCGGGAACATCAGGCGGATCAACCCTGGGACCAGTGGACAGAACAGTGGAATCCAACCGGTGCAGAGAAACCCGCCCGCGGAGGCCCCAACACCTGAACGTCGAGATATCCCTGACCATCTGTTGGAAACTGCGAAAAACGCTGTTGCTGAGTTGACATCAGGAGAGCAAATGGAGGCAGCCTCAAGACTGCTGGTACAATTCCAGGATGTCTTCTCCAAGGACGAGCACGACCTGGGGCTGACCAATATTACGGAGCATGTCATAGAGACAGGCGATGCTGCGCCCATCAAACAGCCACCAAGGAGGGTACCGTTGGCCTTCGCTGGTGAGGATAAAGAAGCCATCATGAAGCTGGTAAAACAGGGATCCGTGCGGCCTTCAACCTCCCCCTGGGCATCCCCAATCGTGTTGGTTAGAAAGAAGGATGGGAAAGTCCGGACGTGCGTAGATTATCGTCGTCTCAATGCCGTTACCAAGAAAGACGCTTTCCCGATCCCGAAGACCCAGGACTGCTTGGATGCCGTGGCTGGATCGATACTGTTCTCCACAATGGATATCACCGCAGCTTACAATCAGATCCCAGTGAGAGAGGAGGACATACCGAAGACCGCCTTCTGCAGTCGCTACGGCCTGTTGGAGTTCGTTACCATGCCGTTCGGGTTGGCGACAGCCACGGCCACCTTCCAGCGGACCATGGAAGTAGCCCTGAGTGGACTGCAATGGACGAGCTGTTTGATTTACCTCGACGATGTTTTGGTATTTGGGCGCACCTTCGATGAACACCTGGAGCGGTTACAAGCAGTCCTGCAGCGGATCCGGACCTCTGGGCTAAAGCTCAAGCCATCGAAGTGCCATCTGTTCCAAGAGAGGGTGCCGTTCCTGGGACACATAATATCCAGCTCCGGTGTGCTGCCGAACCCTGAGAACACGGCAAAGCTGATGAGATGGACCCCGCCAGTGAATGTAACAGGCGTTCGCTCGTTCCTGGGCTTGGCATCATATTACAGGCGGTTCGTGAAGAATTTTTCCAGCGTAGCTAGCGCCTTGACTCATCTAACCAAGAAAGGAGTGTCGTTTGAGTGGACAGGAGACTGTCAGATGAGCTTCGACTCCCTAAAGAAGACCCTGACTAGCCCGGCTGTGATGGCATACCCCCTGGATGATGGAATGTTTATCCTGGACACTGATGCCTGCGACGTGTCAATTGGAGCGGTCCTCTCTCAAGTTCAAAACGACGAGGAGAGGGTGATCGCGTATGGGAGCAGAACACTCGGGAAGTCAGAAAGGAACTACTGCGTCACCGACCGGGAGCTGTTAGCAGTGCGCTATTTTCTGGACCACTATCGCCACTACCTCCTGGGGCGGAAGTTCTTGGTCCGAACTGATCACCAGGCCCTGCGCTGGCTATTTAGCTTGAAGGATCCCAAAGATAGGACTGCGCGATGGATAGAGGCGATGTCAGCGTTTGATTTCGAAATCGAGTACCGACCTGGAAAAAAACACGGGAACGCTGACGGCATGTCCCGCTGCAAGGGCCCTGCAATCTGCGACTGCCCAGGAATCCTCGAGCTAGACGAATTGAAGTGTGGCCCTTGTAAGAAGTGCCTGCGTCGAGCTGACCTGATGGGCTGCAGTCTGACACATGCTGAGGAGACTCAAACAGGCCGTATCGGCCGGACCTTCGCTCAACGCAGTCGTCTCCCAGGGCTGCTTTTGTGGATGTGGTCATTGCTGTTTTGTTTGCGGGTCAAACTGAGTCATACCACCGATAAGGCCATCGATTGGGGAAAAGCAGCCTGGAGGAAATGGGTTAACACGTCAACTTCTTCAGAGCGCCTGGCCCGACTCACCAGACAGGCAGTCAATGCCTGGGGAGCAGTGGGGACTCCACTCTACCTGAGACAGAAGCAGATGCAGGACCCTGACTTGGCCGTAGTAATAGACTGGGTCGAAAACAAGTCACGACCTGAAAGCATGGATGTCGAGGGAACAAGTCCAGCACGTAGGCACTACTGGTGTCAGTGGCCCAACTTGGAGATACAAGGTGGTGTCCTAACGCGTCGATTCCGAAGAAGAGACGGAACCGGGGAGCACTTGCAGCTTGTCGTACCTCAATCTCTCAGGAAAGAAGTCATGACACAGATGCACGCCGCATTACTGTCCGGCCATCTTGGACGTAAAAAGACAAGGGAGAAGACTCTACAGCGGTTTTATTGGTTTGACCTGCGGACTGACATCAACACGTTCATTGCTAGATGTGACATGTGTGAGTCCATAAAATCTCCTCCAAAGAAAGTGAAAGCCCCGCTGGGGAGCATGCCTGTAGGGGCCCCTCTTGATCGCTTGGCCACCGATGTCCTTGGGCCTCTCCCAGAGACGCCTCGGGGGAACAAGTATGTGTTGGTGGTGACAGATCATTTCTCGAAGTGGGTAGAAATCTTCGCCGTGCCCGATCAAACGGCAGTCACCTGCGCGAACCTTATACTGAACGAGGTTATTGCGCGATATGGGTGCCCTCTGAGTCTGCACAGCGACCAAGGGAGAAATTATGAAAGCCAAATCTTCCAAGAACTTTGCAGGCTTCTTGAGATCAGGAAGACCCGGACATCAGCAAGAAACCCTCGCTGCAACGGGCTCACCGAGCGGTTTAACCATACTCTGATCCGAATGGTGAAAGCGTATCTGAAGGGTGAGCAGCGCTCATGGGATGAACATTTGGGCTGCCTCGCTGGCGCCTATCGTGCTACGCCCCATGAAAGCACAGGACTGACACCAAACCTGCTGATGTTCGGACGGGAGGTACGACTACCAGCCGAAGTGACGTTCAAGCCGGGAAGCCAGGGAGAGCCCATCAAATCTTATGGCGACTACGTGGATCGGTTGCGCGACCGCATGCAGTGTGCCCACAACGTTGCCAGAGAACACCTGAAGAAGGCCTCCATCCGGCAGAAGGAGTTGTACGATGTTCGTGTGAACCACAAGCCCTACGACCCCGGGTCCTTGGTATGGCTGCAAACGGACATCAGCCAGCTGGAAGTCGCTCCGAAGCTTCGCCATCCATATGAAGGACCGTATTTGGTTTTAGAGAGAGTCGGCAACCTCGACTATGTGATTCAACCCAAGGCTGATGGAAAGAAGACACTGGTCCATTATAACCGTCTGAAACGTTATGAGGGGTCCAAGCAGTTTTCATGGGCGAAGCGAGCTATCAAGGCCCACCAACAGCAGCAGTGTACCAAGCATGCTTAGTCAGGCTATATGAGGGGACGGGGGGAAAGGCACGGCTCACCATGGCATGAAAAGCTATGATAAACAAACCAAGCAATAACATGCTCTCTCCTGTGAAATTAAAGGATGATTATTAAAAACTATGATGAATTGAAGATGCTGTGAATGTGATGACATGCCCCCTAACATCATCTCTGCTCTTTGCAGATGCCAGGTCGAAGCGAGCGGAAGGCGCCAGCAGTCAGGTCGAAGGTCGTCAAACAACAGCAGCAGAAGACGTCTGATTCAGGTCCATCCACGGACGGGCCAACAGCATCTCAACCGACCCCCGCCATGTCATCACGTCCTCGCCGGAAGCCCACCCTCACCTGCCTGGAATGTGGGTTCGTCGGCAGCATGTGGAGGGTCCAGGCTCATTATGTGCGCCACCATGTCAAGTTCGAACTGGCCCCTTACTTCTGCCGGGGTTGTGATCTGGCGTTTCACGCCCCAAAAGCCCTCCGGGCCCACCTGTGGAGGGTTCACCCTGGCTTGGACCACGCAGAGCTGTCCGGAGGCTCAGGACGAGTGCCGCATTATCACGATGCATTTAAATTGCACGCAGACCCTCCTCTTCCCCCATCGCAAGAGTTAGCGGTGGACCTCCACGTGTCCCGTGAGATGGAGCAAGACCTGCAGTCGATGGAACAGGAAGGCAGCCCAGTCACCTCGGGAAAACGACCTAGACCACCCGGTGCCGACACGCCCAACAAGAGGAGGTGCATCAAGCTGGCGGGCACTCAAACCGATCCAGTTCCCATCCCTGCCACCACGACAACTGGGACCCAGACGCAACCCAGGGACGGCATTCTCGAGCAGCTGCACGAGAGTCTGGCAGAGATTCGAGAGGAGCTGCGCCATAGCAGAGCTGAGGTTAGCCAGCTCAGGAGCCGCCAGAATTCCGGTCAAGAGTCAGGCCCGGACCAGGATCAAGGCCCTTCTCGTCAGCCCCGCAGCGAACAAGAAAGGCGACGACCATATCAACCCCGCGGTGAACAGGAGAGGCGACGACCACCCCAACCCCGCGCATCGCCGGAGCAGGAGAGGCGACGACCACCACCTCAACCTCGCGCATCGCCGGAGCAGGAGAGGCGACGACCACCTCAACACCGGACCTCGTCCACCGCCGGACCTCGCTACCACCATCGGTACCTTCCTTCGCGCGACCTCCGCCAGGGGCCACCTCGCCATGATGAACGCCGTCCTTTCTACCAGTCACCCTGGAAGTACTGAAGCCTTAATGGAAAACAAAGACATTCATTAGTTGTGTAGAAAATTTACTGACACACTTGATTTTTGCCATGTATGTTTCATTTTGCCATGTTTGGTTGATCCTGCCATGTTTGTTTGATTTCGCCATGTCTGTTTAATGTCATGCATTATGTTATCTCACATTGGAGTGACCTCGTGTATTTGATGGTGCCAACGAGTAAGCCATATGTTTTAGGTGTGTTCCATGTAGTCATTTCGGTGACGGGTAAATTTTGCCAATTTTATGTGATGTGAATATGATCAAATTTTTAGTTTACATTCCTGTATATACACAGCACGTAGCAATTATTGTGGCCATTGATGGTCTGAGGACAGTAGCCATCATGGCGGGGAGCATTGTGATGATTTGTATGTTGATGTCGGCCGCGAGCCTTTGTAAAATACTTTTCTAGTTTAGTCACGTGATGTTTTTGTATATGGTTGTGCACGAACAGATTTTGTCAGTCAGGTACCGGCGACTTTTGCCGATTACATTTTATTGCGGGAAGGGAATAACGCCATATTTGGGGAATGTGTTTTGTAGGCCCCCTTTTCTTATTTTATTGTCCCTATTTTATGTCATATGTGGTTGTTCGTCTTTTGCGAGCAATTTTACCGTACTATTTTTCGTACGGGCGCCATCTTGACATCGGTCGCGGGAGGTCCCGTCCATAGCTCATAGGGGGCGATACTGTCGCGTTAATGGGTTTTTTACGACCGATGTTTACATTTTTAGCCGATTTTCATGTGGTCACTATGCATCAAGGGAGAGTTGACCAGCTTTCTTCTTGGTGTCTTTTGATTCCATGAGGCTTTATCTACATGCTCATATCATATCTCGGAAGCGATATTTATTATTTCTGGCACTATTTGCCATATTCCGCCCAGGGTGCAAAACGTGTTTTCGCGTTGCATTCTGGGTAATATATTTATCGACCGCTGATTTCGGGGCCAGCTTGACCTCATTTTGGCCAATCAGATGGTCTCTGGAGATGTTTAGCCTCGTTTTGGTTAGCATCATCTAGGCAGCATAAATAGCCGGACACACATGGTCCAGTCTCTCACTCACATTTGGACGCCAAGCCAAGAAGACTGAAGATCGAGATTGCTGATCAGTATATAGTAGATTTATTCGCCGGGCCCTTTTACAGCCAAGTTATTTCACAGTACCAGTTATATCTTGAGGGACGATTTCCTGGGAGCCACACTACAAGTTATAGCCCAGTCAAGCCACTGGAACTCAGGCTCCAACACCATCCACAAGGTATTTGGTCTCTCACCAGATCATTTCTTTACCATTTAGATTTTATCAATTTTCCCAAGTGTTACTTGGTGAGCCGTGCCAGGCCTGTTTTGATTTGGGGAACTCTAAGTTTTATATCAGTCATATTGTCAGGTTGTAGGTTTATTTTGATCTGAAGATATTTGAGGAAGATTAATTTCTGTCCGTCTGTACATATACTTGGGCACTCAGTTATATATTGGGGAATATCTAGGTAGACCTGGATATCTAGGAATAATTCCACAGTTTGATTTCTACTGGATTTATATTTTGCTGGCCTGTGAATATTTTATCGCAGTCCAATTAAGATTTTGTATTATATATTTGGGAAGTCTTGAATACTAGTGGTCTCCTGACTATTTTTGATTGCCTGTTTAATGTTGTGGAATATTTAGTGATATTCTGATATTTTTACATATATATGTTATAGTTGTGTATTTGGAGTTACCGGGGTATCCATGATTTTATATTGATAATTCTGATTTGGTAGAATTTAACATTACCCGTCTTTTGTGATACTATTAGGAGTTGTATTTGGCCACAATTGTGGACCTTGTGTCTGTTTTGCTCGTGAAATTACGAGGAGTATAGCATATTTCCCATATCTCATTCCATATAAGGAAGTTTATTATTGAAGCATATTTTCTGTGTCTGTAACTATTTCCGTGTGTCTTTGAATAAATCAGTATTTTTAGCGTACTTAGAGTTCTCGTCATTTTTGAATAAAAATTCCACACACACACACACACCAGAGAAATCAACCAACTGCTTGGTCGCCACACCATGTACACTATCTGGATCAACCAGTTACACTTACAAAATTTTTTTATACTAACCAATTACACCTTCTGAATTACCCTGTTTATCCATCTGACCATTGTGTATTGCTTACTGGTGCTTGTATCTTCTGCCACTTGAGACAACAAATCCATGAACACAAAAAGGTTTTCATGTTTCTCATGTTAAGGTGTCACCAATCCGTGTCTTCCTCAACATGTAGCTCATAGTATGAACTTACGGCACTAAAATATTGAGTTGTCCACATTACATTGTCATATAACTTTGTTGTATCATGACTTATGTAATGAGAAGAATAATATTGCATGTTTGTGATGAGATGTGATAGACTTAAGCCATTACCACACAAAAAGGTCATTCAATTAGCGTGTATGATTGTGTTCCCTAAGGAGTCAACAAAATATTAACTATTTTCAATAATCACAAAAAAACTGGCTAGTCTTCCAGTTGATGACGTTCTTTGAATTCAGAAAAAACATCGGGAGAATGAATTCATGATCTCGCTATTGGATGACAATTTTGACAGCTTTTTGTCTGCTATTGATTCAGCTCCAAACCAAATTCTGAAGCATTCTAAAGACGGTATTGGTTTTGTCGCCAAGAACAACATCCCTAACAAATCTGCTTTCAGTGCGGAGCCCTGCTTACCCCCATTGACTTTATTTTCCTGCTCACGAGTATTACAATGTTTGTGAGTTACAGAGTATCACTCTGCGTTCTGGTGGTTTCCACACATGTGGCGCCACTATCAGCCTCACAAGTTCGACAATGTCAGCCTGTTAGAAGCGGCAATGAGACGGAATCAGGAGTTTGCTGAGGTGAATGAGCAAGCAGGGCAGTGTCTCCTCTGTGTGGGAGATTTTATGTGCAGTTTTGTACAGTACTTTAGATAGGGCTGGCATGGTGTGACTTAATTTGAGTGTCTTTGTCTGTGATACTCTCTACTTCTGGGGGCAATTTGTGGTGCAAGCACAATTTCCTTATCTATGTGAAGCCAATGTAAATTACATGGGGAATTTTTATGGCTTGACCACATCGATTCAGATTCATGAGCACTGTAACGTAACGTCTTTGTGGCCTGTGTTGTGAACAAATTTACTTACATCGTTGACAAAAGTTCATCATGTTCATGTTTGTGAAGGTGTATTTACATGTACATAAATTAATGTTTTTATATTTTGCATGTTTTACAGAAGTTGATTATGTACACAATGTTGGTGATGTCTGTTAACTTTGTTTCTCTTTATATCTCAGACCTGTCTTTATGTCTGTTTATGTCCTGTGCTTTTCTCAAAAACATTTGTCCTTCATAAATTTGAATCATGTTTATGTTTTATGTTGTTTTACTGAAACTCTTTCAACAGAAAGTACAACTACCGAACACACTTACATGCAAACTGCACACACCTTGGGCAAAGTGAAACTGGGGAAAAAAATGTACATAATAAATATGTATCTGTGTGATATCCAGGCTATGACAGCATGCAGCCAGCTGGGCAACATTCCGTATTGCACATCTAACTGAGGACACTGGGATCCCCAAGACTGGATTGTTGGCACAAATAATGTGCCATCGCGGTACTTAGCGTTAGTCGATTAAAATGAGTGTTGACTGGTTGGATTTTTGCAGAGAAGAGGGACCAGTTTTGGTGGTTTGGACACACTTGGAGTCACATGCAAGCACACCAGTTCAATCTGACAGATGTCTCCCATGATATGGCTCTCAACAAACAGTTTGCTAAGGTATCATATCCCAGTGTGAATAGTACTGAGAGTAGCAGATGTCAGCAGAACCATAGGATGTTACATGTCAATATTCATTTCAAAACATGTGGTAGAACTTCTTGTTGTTCAGAGTAGCTTTCTATCCCACCAACTACACTTTCAATTGCATGCATTGTGTACATGTAAACTACCTGAACATGTTTAACTACCTGAATATCAGCTAGTACTGTCCTGTATTTATCAATTAAGTAATGTTCAGTATTGATCTCATATGCTCATCAGGCATGGTACAGCTTGTGACTAAGTGTAGAGGTACATGTACTATGTTTGATTACTGGTAGTGTCAGGCAGAAATGTTGAATAACAAATATTTTGAAATGAAATCTGAACTTACTAGCCCTCCACCATAATATACTAATATTCTTCTGTACCATGTATTTTATCTTGTCACACTATTGTATATTGTGTAAAATTACCACTCTTGTGCATACATATACAGTGGATCCTGTGTTAAATACCACCTGGTTTGAGAGACCACCCTGTGTTTTAAGACCGCTCCACTTGGTCCCAAGTGGCCTTTTAACATGTAAATGAACCTGTCATCAGAGATCACCTATCATTTAAGACCACCTTTTGGGGGTCCCCCGGGTGATCTTAAAACACAGGATCCACTGTAAAGTGTTGGTAGTCAGTCAAATGTTGTTTTTTTCCACAATTTTAGCTAAGTTTTGGCACTCATCTACTTTCTTCTGCGTTTATTCTTTTCACTGGTAAATCTACTAAATTAACAGAGCAATACTTTTGCCTTGAACATTGTCAATTATAAATATTGATTAACCATCAATAATATCCATGCTCCAAGCTCAAGATTCCGGATTAACATAACAGATTGAAACTAAGATTTTAAATTTTTATAAATCTCTCAAATCTATATTTAATTCATGATCGTATGCATTTTCAACAGCAGTATATGACGCCCACAAGATTCTAATTCAGGGTTTTGTAATGTTGCTCTCTTGACCCTGACAGAAATACGATATTGTTGTTAACAACTCATACGCTGTGGCTCCGCACCACTCGGGCGTGTTCCCAGTACACGAGCCTCTGTACGATGCGTGGAAGAAGGTCTGGGGCGTCCGGGTCACCAGCACCGAGGAGTACCCACACCTCCGACCAGCACGACATCGAAGGGGCTTCATACACCGCGGCATACAGGTAATGTCACTAATGAGGTTTCATACATCTCAGCATACTAATAGTGCATGTAATGGCACAAATGGGACTCATACAATGCAGCATACAGGTCATGACATCAATGGGGCTCCATACACCACAGTATAGAGATGATGGCACTAGTAAGGCTCCATAAATCATTGATAGGATTTAATGCAAGATTTTTGGCCTTATATCTTGCAATAGTAGTATCGGACAATATTACATAATATTTGATCAGACTTGCTCTCCCTTACAGGTGTTGCCGAGACAGACATGTGGACTGTTCACACACACGATATTCATAGACAAGTTCCCAGGCGGCCGTACCAAGCTGGACCAGAGTATACGAGGCGGCGAACTCTTCCTCACCCTGCTCTTCAACCCAGTTAGTGCTGCGAGTGGGCTCAGCTATGTGTGATGAAACAACCGCTCTACAGCATATTGATAGCAAATCATTGATAACCTAATAGCATACCGATGATGATTACATAATCGTGCACTTGATACTCTCTTAATACATGATATTCAGTGTGTTTGAATTGTGAAATACTAATGTTCATGATGCTGTCAGGAGGTCTTATAAATGTCCTCATTTTCAGGTGAGCATCTTTATGACACACCTGTCCAACTATGGCAATGATCGCCTGGCGCTGTACACGTTTGAAAGCGTTGTGAAGTTCCTGAAGTGCTGGACGAACCTGCGACTGAAGACAGTGGAGCCGTCCAAGCTGGGAGATATCTACTTCAACATGTACCCAGACGAGGTTGACCCAGTCTGGAGGGTGAGTCTAGTGTTAGGAGGGACTAGGGCAGTGACTTCTGTGTGTGATAGTGTTCACAAATGATGATATAGGCTGTATTATAGGATAACATTTCATTTTCAGTGTTGAAATGTTTAAACATTTCCAAAGTGTGGATGCTTATTCAACATATCCAGTTACCTGAAGAAAATCAATTCAGATTTGTTAAATAGTTTCAGTGCACCCGAAAAACTCAGTGCACTTGGAAATTGACCATCTGTTTGAGTTTCACTTTCTCCATGCCTTCCATACAGAATCCATGTAACGACAAGCGACACCTGGAGATCTGGTCCCAGTCCAAGAGCTGTCGCAAAATTCCCGACTTCCTCGTCCTCGGGCCACAGAAAACTGGTAAGCCAACTCGCAAACTGCCGTGGGAGTATACAAGTTGTCAGACTTTACTGTGAAGAATGCTCTGCTTCTTAGGCTCATGACATATCATACTGTGAATGTTCACGTATCTTGGAATATATGATTAAGTAGAACGTGTACCATGGTAAAGGTTCATAGGTCATTCAAAAATACCTAGTTACTAGTATTAATAGCAATAATGTTACTGTGATCAATGGTGTTTTCCATTTCCCTCCAGGTACTACTGCACTGTACACGTTCCTGGGCATGCACCCGTTCATGGGCAGTAATATTAACAGTCCTACTACCTTTGAGGAAGTTCAGTTCTTCAACGGCAAAAACTATTACCGAGGCCTGGACTGGTAAGATTGATGTCGATGACAATGTTCTTCAGTCATGTTAAATTCAAAACATAAGTAATATACTTCAGTGAATCCAAGGGTAAGATATTATACAGATAAAAAGCAGTATGAAATTGTAAATCGAAAGTCAATATTAAGATCAAAATTATAGGAAGCGTAATATCATCTTCACAGGTACATGCAGTTCTTTGAGCCTCCAGTAGATGGCAGCACACAGATTCTCTTTGAGAAGTCGGCTAACTACTTTGACAGCGAGAAAGCTCCCGAGAGAGTGTTTGCCTTACTGCCTCATGCCAGCCTGATCTGTATCATGATAGACCCGGCCAAGAGGGCCTACAGCTGGTACCAGGTAAACAGGGAGTTCTAACTTGGTCAAAACCAGTATTTGTTCCTTCTTCTATAGTTAATGGTTTAATATAGTGGTTCAAGAATGGCACACTTTTGCAAGTGTACATGAAAATACATGTATTACAGTATTTCAAAACATTCTGACCGGATGTCATGCAAAGCAAATGTCCTACATTTGGCTGATCACAAGAAATTGACTGGTAGAAACTGGCGAGTGAGCCTTAATTGTTCAACACTTAAAGTCCAGACATCCATTGGAAATTTGAACCTTTCTGTTGTATATTTGCAGCACCAGCGGGCACACCAGGACAAGGTGGCCCTGTCTTACAGCTTCTACGACGTGGTCTCGGCGTCAGACGATGCGCCACGTCCCCTCAGGGAGCTGCGTAACCGCTGCCTCGGGCCGGGGATGTACGCACACCACCTCGAGAGCTGGCTTGATTACTACAAGGATGAGCAGGTACTGCATGGTCACTGCTAGTTTCCATCTTCGTATTTTCTCTCAGTGTTTTGTAACGAAAATCAGATGCTAAAGATCATACATATTTGACATTCATGTAGATATAGTTGAACAGAAAAATATATTATACATGTTTTGTGTTTAGATTAAATGCTATTGAGTCTTTATCACAACTGATCCTACTTTCTGATGTACTTTCCAAGCCTGCACTGTACTGTTTTGTTCTAATCCTTTCTGTCAGATGTTGATCATTGATGGAGAGCAGTTACGTCTGAACCCTATACAAGTGATGGACGATGTACAGAGATTCCTACAAGTGGATCCTGTGCTGGACTACTCCACCAAACTCAAGTAAATATCACTTTTAGAAATGATAAAGAGACAAATTCCTTTGACACATACCCGTATTGCATGCACTGTGAAAAAAGATTTGAAAGAAATTCTTTTCATTGAATAAATACAGAGTTTCCTGAACCTCCTGTCTTGCAATTGATATCATAAAAGGACTATAAATAATAAATTTCCACTGCATTTCCACAGCACTGTTGTTACCACTATTTGTGGAAATTACCCTCCCATTGCCTCTGCAGGTACAACTCCAAGAAGGGATTTTTCTGTCCTGTGACGAGTGGGGGTGAGCACACCAAGTGTCTGGGCCGCAGCAAGGGCCGCAAGTATGCGGACATGGAGCCGCGGGCACAAGTCTTCCTCAGCGCGTACTACCGCAAACACAACATCGCGCTGTCCAAACTCCTCAACAGTATGGGCCGCACCGTGCCGAGTTGGCTGGAAGAACAACTCACCGACCAGAGATGATACTTGTAGACTGGGGTGGGGAGGGGGCGGGTGTATTAATATCATAGAGGGTTGTCTGGGTTGTACAGGTCCACTGCTATAGAATCAGGGTGTCGCTGGTGTGTGAATTCCTTGCTTTGTACAGCTTTATCATGTCGCAATGGCAAAGTATGTGTTCAAAATGAATAAGGTGATATGTACATTCTGAGAATAGATTTATTCGTGTTTGAAATGGTATGGAATGTTGAGTGACTGTTATGAACTTATGATATAAGTGGTATAATGAAATATCTATACCAAAGATCTTGTGATGCACCATTCCGAAACTATGTTGTTTAATCATTGTTCTAGGGACATGTAGGGTTGTTGTTTACTTTACCTTGCAGGTATCATCCAGTTACTGTAGCTTCAAATCATGCATTTGATGTAAAATATCATTGAACAGTAAATTATCAACATTTTATTCGCTTCGTTGCTTACCAGGTACTCAGTATTTGATATTGGTATTACCCGGTATAGCAGAACTGGACAGTCCCTGAACTACGGTTGTGGATGAGTTGACATGACTTCGCAAAGCTAGAAGCTTGAATTCCTGTGGAATTGTAAATTCTTTATCATGTTGACAGTACATGTAGTCGAAAACCCCTGGAATTTCTGTATAACTCTTGGTATGTTTCTGAAGCTATTTTATGATTATGACACACTATTTGTTTAATATAAAGGTCACTAAAACAATATAGCCATGCCATGTCAAATATTTTGATTTCTTGGATGAAATGTAGTCCACTTCCATGAAGTGGGTCTGAATGTCTTGATATGTCGTGAAAAATTTCTGCCAGACACCTGTGTCAATTCATAGTTCCCATGATACGTAATCCTCGGCCACTTCTACCTGGTATATTCACTAGCCACTCAAAAGACGTCAAAGAGTGCATCAAAGCGTAAAGGTCCCACAAACTAAACCAGCCTGTTCAACAGCACAGTCTTGAATAAAGTGGGATGGTAATGACTTCTGGTGCACTCATGGCCAAATTAAGCCAACTAACCTAAATATTTAGCATCACAATATATTCCTCATGCCTTCATGAGTGTAAAAATCGGAAATATTGTGTGCAATATTTGCCGTTATCTCAAACAAAAGGACATGTTTTTTTGTGGAATTTTTTATGCAGTTGCCAAGGGGTGTGGCCTGTAACAATGTCATCGGAACTATGAATCACTTGTGGAAACTGCTGGATTTTGTTCGTTGTCTCCATGTATGAACCCTGTGACAATGTAGCAGCATGCTAAGTATGGGCCTGGTGGATAATACTGGAAAGGAAATCATTGTGGTGCTATGTTCTTGTATGAACTGAATTATTTATCGGATCATGTATGTATATTATGCTGTTTATGTACATTTACTTGTGAAATGGATTGATGTGAATCATTGTTGTGGACAGTGTTCAGTGTAACAATTTTTGATCTCGGACGACCTCCCTGATTGGTTTTACTTGTAATTCTGGTAGCAACTTACGAACGGTGTATATGGTTCTAAATTGATCTGCATAAAATCAATACATTGCTGCTGTACCAAAACTTTACTGTCTCAATTTTGTTAAACTGAAATCCATTCATTCTCTTTTCACATATATTTATAATAACAAAACATTGTTTTGCTGTTTTACAACAAAAATGTGTGCTATGTGTAACTTACAAATTGTTGACAACTATTATTACTATGAAATGACCAATAATAACAAAGATTTTTCCATTCAAATTTCATATTGACATTGACTATTCCTTCTATGTATCGGATTGAATTACAACTTTTGCAAATACAGCAAATTAAGTGTAAAGTGGATTATAGTATGATAAACTTTTATCAAGTTTTATTTAGTATACAAAATTGCAACGATCAGTATCCGCTTTCCACTTGGTATAATATAGTCTCTACAATTGTTGCTACTTTTGTAATGCTGCGAAAGAATGTGTATCTGATGTTATTTGTATGTGTCTAGGAGCAGAATGTTGTCTGAGCTGTGTTATACTGTTAGGAACAGAATGATATTTTTATCAGAGATAATAAAGAGATTAAGAAAACAATCCCGCGTTCAATACAGAAAACAGGCGAAAATTCACAACATTTTTACACATTTAAAGTGTACGAAAGCCCTATGGAAGCCCAGAAGGCTTGTGTACCATATTGGTATCAATAGAAGCATGTGCCCTAATAGAAGAGCACCCCTGTTTTTGCATTAAAAAAATGTCTTATGAAATTGTATTATTATATTGTTTATATCTTGCATCATATCTAGGCTATTTCTACCTACTTTGGTAGTTTCTAACAAATTAACATATGACAAACACTGTATAGGTATTATATCAATGATTTTTAAAAAAGATTATGTTACATTTTGCCTTTTTTTATGTGTGGTTTGTCTTGCATTGGAACACCGCTCTTCTATTAGGACCAGTATGGTATACAACATCTATGATCTCAAACATACGACATGATTTTGTATATATATGACTGATTGATTATCTCGTTTATACCACTTGCAAGAAAGTGGAAAGAAGACATGCAGAATTGCCTATCATCATGGATCATCTTCAAATAAATATGATTATTATTATTACTTATTGATTATCTCGTATTTACAACCTATGTAACGGTTGAAATTTTCACTGAACCCTCAGAATTATATGGTTTGTTTCATGAACATAATACAGGGAGTCCTGTAAGCCGCATCATTTGGAGAAATATTTCAATTATTACTTAACTACGGATAATGTTTCTAGACAGCCTAGAATGCATCATTAACTTGGAGATTGATGATAATACAGAAATATTGACATAGTCACAAGAACATATACCCATCAATCTGTATATCAACACGATCAATGATTTTCGTATACAAATTACAACGTATATCAATGGGGTACCGGCGATTATTGCAAATTCGTTGGAGTCGTTCCAAATAATAGTATTTTTCAGGGTACTCCGGACCATTGGTCCTAATTTCATGTCAGTGTTTAGTGATGTTAGTTACGTAATTGTCCTTATTATCGCCCTCATCGAGACGGAACTGTTTAGTGCACAACTGTCATTTCCTTGATTCTACAGTACACAAATAAACAACTGGACGATGTCATTTTGCAGTTGGGCCAATTCCGAAAAATACAGGGATCACTTTGATGCAGGTTTGACTTTTAATTTGTCTCTATTTTTATACTCGTACAGTCAATACAGCGCGAGACTGCCCTCCCACGGCATCAGATCATCAGATCAGAGTTCAGCATTGTTCTGGGGGTCATGCCTTGCAATTGTCTTGTTAGATCTCGTCTGTACATGGGACATTGAAGGCACATGCCCATGCCATGGATGCAGGATGCTGCTGCAATGCGAGCTATCCGTCCTGATTTCCCACATCCCTAAAGTATTACCAACAGTAACACTAACACTATTTATAGATCTACTCTGATTTTTCTAACTCGTTTACACAGTTTTTCGCTGATATTTTCGAGATGCTAAAGGCTATCGTTCTATAACTTGACATACTTAACTTTGGAGTCAAACGGCAATTCTCTACCGAATTTCAGACTTCTAACACGAAAATTGACAAAGTGGGCAATCTACTCCAGTGTTAAATTCAGCCCTGTCATTCAATTTCCGCACACAATTTTGTGCATTTGCTCGGTTTTGTAGTAGTGTAATCTTTCAAAATCAAGATATTTGTGTAGAATTCACGCCAATGTGTCTTCTGGTCTAATATTTCAACAATACTTCGAATCCTGATGGATGTAAACACAATCAAATCCTCGATTAAGGAGGCTCACGGCTTAATACATGCAAAATTTAAAATAATAAGAAATTCTCGATATTTTCACCTTAGACGTATATAGGGATGATCTAACAGAAATTGAAATAAAAATGATATGTCACCATGTTAATAAAGAAATTATGGCATCTTTTCTGATGTGTGTTTTTTTACGATTTCGTGGCCTATTATAACGGAGGTTCAATGCAATTGTGTGGTATGCATATTCTAGTTTCTTTTCTGCTCTGCGTGGAAATAATAACATATTGACAAATGTATCATACATATTTTTGGAAAACGATTCTACAACGCAAATAACATACAAAATATGATGTTACCATAGAAATAATTCGCTAAAAACTGAGAAAAAAATGAACAATTGCATGAAAAACAGTATTGGCTAAATTATGTTTTTCAGCAATCTACGGTGTGTAAACTTGACTAGAGTGTGAAAAAATAATAACATATTGACAAATTTAGCACAGATATGTCAGAAAATAATTGTATAACACAAATAACTCTCAAAAATATGAGGTCACCATGGAAATAATTGACCAAAAATGAGAAAAACATGAAAAATTGCATGAAAAAAGGTATTGGATAAATCCGCTCTTAGCACTCTAATAATGACTTGAATGTGAAAAAATAATAACATTTTGACAAATGTAACATATATGCATTGAAATATTATTCTACAACACAAATAGCTCCCAAAAGTATGAGGTTACCATGGAAATATTTGACCAAAAATGAGATGAAATGAGTAATTGCATGTTAAACGATATTGGATATATTCACTAGATATATGAGCACTAAAATGTCTGTAGTACTGCATATGGCTGGATATATAATATTGTTTTATCATATTTAGGACAAAATGTCTCCGATGTTAACAGCTGGTTAGACTTGTTGGCCATGTAAAAACCGCAAAGCACGTATTCTTTGAGATTTCATGAGATATCATGAGATTTCAACTGGTTGTAGTTACTTCATTCACCAGGTGGCGCTTCTTTTCCCCGTGAGCCTCGTTAAGCACAGAGATCCCGTTTGTAGCTGAAATTTAACATTGGGGTAGATTGCCAACTTCTTCAATTATTGCGATATCGTCCCCCTAAAGCAAAAATGGCGTAACTCGTTTTCAGTGGTTTTGAGATAATCATTTTAGAAGGTTTCTTGCCTTTAAATTCCAAGTAAAAGCTTCCAAATTTAGAGACCTGTTGCATAAATTACCAAGTATTATACCACTATAGTTCAATTACTATCAATGTTATTCTTACTTTTAAGAAAATGACTAATTAACTAAGATTAGCATGACTTACGCCAAAGATGCTCTCATTGACAACTTACTGGACAAAATCACTAATGCAATTTTGGCGTATCTCACGAAGGTCCTAAAGCACAAATGGCGTAACTCAACAGCTAAATGCAATTTTGGCGTAAGTCAATACCCACTAGTGACGTTTTTGGCGTAAGTCACCACAAACACTAGAACAGTTTTGGCATAACTCAAGATCAAAATGGCGTAAGTCAAGCCTCAAGATACGCCAATATGTTACAGGCTTCTAGTTATTTTATGGTGCTGAATACAACCAGGAGTGATATACGAGCAGGTAGTGGACATGTCAAGCATTACTTTGGTATGTCTCATTGAGTTACGCCAAAAAATGAGTTACGCCATTTTTGCTTTAGGGGGACGATATAAGTCTGAAATTTGGTATAAAATTGTCGTTTGTCTCCAAGGTGAAGTACACCCAAGTTATAGATCGATACCACTTAGCATCGCAAAGATATCGTCAAAAACCGGTGAAAACATGTTAGAAAAATCAGAGTATAGTAATACTAACAGTATTGAATACTGTTGGCGAATTTAGGAATGCTTGAGTCGTAATCTGCTTTTCTGTGACATTGATGCTGATATTACAAATGAAACATCCATGCCTTTGGTCCATCCATAGCCCTAATGATGACTTTTCTTTGGTCGTTGTTTGATATTTATAAGCAGATTTTTTTTTTTGGTCGTTGTTTGATATTTATAAGCTGACTTTATTATTAGGGCTATTTAGTCATGATTTGGATTTATATATATCTGGGAACAATCATCAAAATCGGTGATTGGCAAATTTGGGGGTGCGGGAAAATTAGGACGGATAGCTCGTAGACTGGTAGGCCAGGCTCAGGCTATCAGACTGGGTCTCTCAAATCGGGTGAAGACTAAAGTTCCCCCTGGCAACATAAACAGCCTACGAGCCATCCATCTTAAATTCTCCTATTTGCGGAAATTTGCAGAAGGATATCAGAGTCTCGACTGATGATAGAACTGATTGGTTTCATTTGCATTACAAGGCCTGGAAACCCTGTTAGCGAATTTTGGAATGCTGTGAATGTAAGCTAAATGTCAAGTGAATACTAGTACTGGATCTAGTGTCTAATGGCTGACGAGGCGCTAGAAGCTACAACAAAACTGTGGAAACCATATCATTTTTAGGTTACCGGACCTTTGGTCCGATAACCTATTGCCGTGGCGTTGCGTCCGTCGTCCGTCGTCGTCGTCCGTCGTCGTCGTCCGTCTACATTTTTATCTTTAAAGTTTACGATCGAATCTTTCTGAAATTTTGCACAAAAATGCCTAAAAATATTTCGAGAGGGAGGTATTTTTTAGTTTTTTGATTTTCGCAATTATTTCAAAATGGCGGCCGTTTTCGTCGAAAAATGGCCAATTTTGGACTTTTGCTGTCGTTTTCTCAAAATCTGTTCAGTAACTTTTTTTCTTATTCATGCATAACACTCCTCATATGTACCTCTGTGACATGTATAAATTTCGTTGCCCTTGAATCGCTCGAAGTGGGCCATTTTGGGCCCAAACTCGGCCCAAATGGGACTTTTCCATGTTAAATTCTCCTATGCTTTATAATGGGATACATTAAGCCTAATATCTCACTTAATATTGAGATTAGAGACTAGGAATCAATTGTGGACATATAGGAAATGATATATGCTGAATATTGTTGTGACCTTGAATTTGACCTTTGCCCTCAATTTCAAGGTCCTAGGACAAAATGGCTAATATCTCGCTTATTATCGACTTTACAGCTTAGGAATACATTGTGAACATATAGGAAATGATATATGCTGAATTTTCTCGTGACCTCGAATTTGACCTTGACCTCATTTCCAAGGTCATAGGACAAAATTGCTAATATCTCGCTTATTATCGACTTTACAGCTTAGGAATCAATTGTGAACATATAGGAAATGCTATATGCTGAATATTTTTGTGACCTTGAATTTGACCTTTGACCTCATTTTCAAGGTCACAGGACAAAATGGCCAATATCTTGCTTATTAGTGACTTTACGCCTTATGAATCAATTGTGAACATATAGGAAATGATATATTTTCATGAACTTGAACTTTGACCTCATTTTCTAGGTCACATCACCGATCACAGAATGGCTAATATCTCACTTATTATCGACTTTACAGCTTAGGAATTTATTGTGGACATACTAGAAGTGATATATTTGTTGAAAAATTATTTTCAAGGTCACTGGACAAAAGGCTAATATCTAAAATGTATATTGTCCGGTAACCTTTCTTAGCCCTTGGGCTAATTTTTGAATTTGTGACATATTGTTGAAAAAATTAGCCCAAGGGCTAAGAAAGGTTACCGGACAATATACATTTTAGATATTAGCCTTTTGTCCAGTGACCTTGAAAATAAAGTCACTGATAAATTCAAGGCCATGAAATTTTCAACAAATATATCACTTCTAGTATGTCCACAATAAATTCCTAAGCTGTAAAGTCGATAATAAGTGAGACATTAGCCATTCTGTGATGTGACCTTGAAAATGAGGTCAAAGTTCAAGTTCAAGGTTATGAAAATATTCAGTATATATCATTCCTCTATATTCGAAATTGATTCCTATGCTGTAAATGTAAGTACCAATCTATTACCACCAATACAATCAGATTTTGATGATGCCAATAAGAAACGTAAAATACTACACTTTGCAATAGAAACAAACAAAGCCCGACCAAATAGTTTATCCAAAGACACACTGGCGTCTTCAGGGGCAGACAATGTGTTAAATGTAGTTGTTTCTACTGTACACCAGATGGAATTAGTATACAACTGCCCAACAACCTATGAAAATAATTTAGAAATCCGAATCTAACCCCATGGAATAGATACATGACAAGTACAAAAGTACCCAATCACAAGCCCGAAGGCTACTGAGTTGATGGTATCCTCGGGGACAGATTTAACGTCCGCCAGCAGTGACACCGACTCAGTGGTATAAATGTAAGTATCAATCTATTACCACCAATACAATCAAATTTTGATGATGCCAATAAGAAAGGTAAAATACAACATTTTGCAATAGAAACAAAGCCCGACCAAATAGTTTATCCAAAGACACACTGGCGTCATCAGGGGCAGATGTAAATATGATAATAAGGGACATATTAGCCATTTTGTTCTCTGACCATGAAAATGAGATCAAAGGTCAAATTCTAGATCACCAAAATATTCAGCATACATCATTTCCTATATGTTCACTATGGACCCCTAAGCTGTAAATTTGATAATAAGCGAGATATAAGCCATTTTGTATTCTGACCTTGAAAATAAAATGACTAACC
Organism: Terebella lapidaria; assembly: GCA_949152475.1. Classification (NCBI taxonomy): domain Eukaryota; kingdom Metazoa; phylum Annelida; class Polychaeta; order Terebellida; family Terebellidae; genus Terebella; species Terebella lapidaria. The sequence goes on from OX424555.1 coordinate 81,759,115, forward strand.
TTGAAATTTAGGTCAAGGGTCAAATTCAAGGTCACTAGAATATTCAGCATATATCATTTCCTATATGTTCACAATTGATTCCTAAGCTGCAAAGTCGATAATAAGCAAGATATTGGCCATTTTGTCCTGTGACCTTGAAAATGAGGTCAAAGGTCAAATTCAAGGTCACGAGAATATTCAGCATATATCATTTCCTATATGTTCACAATTGATTCCTAAGCCGTAAAGTCGATAATAAGCGAGATATTAGCAATTTTGTCCTGTGACCTTGGAAATGAAGTCAAAGGTCAAATTCAAGGTCACGAGAATATTCAGCATATATCATTTCCTATATGTTCACAATTGATTCCTAAGCTGTAAAGTCGATAATAAGCGAGATATTAGCCATTTTGTCTTGTGACCTTGAAAATGAGGCCAAAGGTCAAATTCAAGGTCACGAGAATATTCAGCATATATCATTCCCTATATGTTCACAATGGATTCCTAAGCTGTAAAGTCGATAATAAGCGAGATATTAGCCATTTTGTCCTGTGACCTTGAAAATGAGGTCAAAGGTCAAATTCAAGGTCACGAGAATATTCAGCATATATCATTTCCTATATGTTCACAATTGATTTCTAAGCTGTAAAGTCGATAATAAGCGAGATATTAGCCATTTTGTCCTGTGACCTTGAAAATGAGGTCAAAGGTCAAATTCAAGGTCACGAGAATATTCAGCATATATCATTTCCTATATGTCCACAATTGATTCCTAGTCTCTAATCTCAATATTAAGTGAGATATTAGGCTTGATGTGTCCCATTATAAAGCATGGGAAAATTTAACATGGGAAAGTCACATCTGGGCCGAGTTTGGGCCCAAAATGGCCCACTTCGAGTGATTCAAGCGCAACGAAATTTATACATGTCACAGAAGTACATATGAGGAGTGTTATGCATCAATAAGAAAAAAAGTTACTGAACAGATTTTGAGAAAACGACCATCAAAGTCCAAAATTAGCCATTTTCGACGAGAACGGCCGCTATGACCTTGAAACCAAGGTCAGAGGTCAAATTCAAAGTCGCGAGAATATTCAGCATATTTCATTTCCTATATGTCCACAATTGATTCTTAGTCTCTAATTTCAATTTTAAGTGAGATATTAGGCTTAATGTGTCCCATTATAAAGCATAGGAGAATTTAACATGGGAAAGTCCCATTTGGGCCGAGTTTGGGCCCAAAATGGCCCACTTCGAGCGATTCAAGAGCAACGAAATTTATACATGTCAAAGGGGTACATAGGAGGAGTGTCATGCATCAATAATAAAAAAAGTTACTGAACAGATTTTGAGAAAACGACCGTCAAAGTCCAAAATTGGCCATTTTTCGACGAAAAAGGCCGCCATTTTGAAAAAAATGCGAAAATCAAAAAACTAAAAAAAACCTTTCCTGGAAATATTTTTAGGTATTTTCGTGCAAAATTTCAGAAATATTCGACCATAAACTTTAAAGATAAAAATGTGAACGGACGACGGACGGACGGCTATACTCCCTCAGTAGCACTTGTGCATATTTTTACTTGTGAGGTGCAGGTGGTACATTTCATACTTATGAGTAGCATATTCAGTGTCCGTAAATGTGAGGAGCAACTCACAACTACAGACTTTGCACCTCACAACTACAGACATCGCAACTCACAACTACGGACATCGCAACTCACAACTATGGACATTGCAACTCGCAACTGTGGACATTGCAACTCACAACTACGGACATCGCAACTCACAACTGTGGACATTGCAACTCACAACTACGGACATCGCAACTCACAACTACAGACATCGCAACTCACAACTACGGACATCGCAACTCACAACTACGGACATCGCAACTCACAACTGTGGACATTGCAACTCACAACTGCAGCCATAACAATTATGGACATTGCAACTCACAACTACTGACATCGCAACTCACAACTGCAGCCATCACAACTATAGACATTGCAACTCACAACTATGGACATTGCAACTCACAACTATGGACCTTGCAACTCACAACTGCAGCCATCACAACTATGGACATTGCAACTCACAACTGTGGACATTGCAACTCACAACTGCAGCCATAACAACTATGGACATTGCAACTCACAACTGCAGCCATCACACCTATGGACATTGCAACTCACAACAATGGACATCGCAACTCACAACTGCAGCCATCACAACTAAGGACATTGCAAGTCACAACTATGGACATCACAACTCACAACTGCAGGCATCACACCTATGGACATTGGAACTCACAACAATGGACATTGCAACTCACAAATGCAGCCATCACAACTATGGACATTGCAACTCACAACTATGGACATTGCAACTCACAACTATGGACATTGCAACTCACAACTGTGGACATTGCAACTCACAACTGCAACCATCACAACTATGGACATTGCAAGTCATAACTACTGACATCGCAACTCACAACTGCAGGCATCACAACTATAGACATTGTAACTCACAACTATGGACATTGCAACTCACAACTGTGGACCTTGCAACTCACAACTGCAGCCATCACAACTATGGACATCGCAACTCACAACTATGGACATTGCATCTCACAACTGCAGCCATCACAACAATGGACATCGCAACTCACAACTGCAGCCATCACAACTATGGACATTGCAACTCACAACTGTGGACCTTGCAACTCACAACTGCAGCCATCACAACTATGGACATTGCAACTCACAGCTACAGACATCGCAACTCACAACTATGGACATTGCAACTCACAACTGTGGACATTGCAACTCACAACTGCAGCCTTAACAACTATGGACATTGCAACTCAAAACTATGGACATCGCAACTCACAACTGCAGCCTTAACAACTATGGACATTGCAACTCAAAACTATGGACATCGCAACTCACAACTGCAGCCATCACACTTATAGACATTGCAACTCACAACTATGGATCTTGCAACTCACAACTGCAGCCACCACAACTATGGACATTGCAACTCACAACTGTGGACATCGCAACTCACAACTGCAGCCATCACAACTATGGACACTGCAACTTACAACTGGAGCCATCACAACTATGGACATTGCAACTCACAACAATGGACATTGCAACTCACAAATGTAGCCATCACAACTATGGACATTGCAACTCACAACTATGGACATTGCAACTCACAACTGTGGACATTGCAACTCACAACTGCAGCCATCGCAACTATGGACATTGCAACTCACAACTATGGACATTGCAACTCACAACTGCAGCCATCACAAGTATGGACACTGCAACTCACAACTGGAGCCATCACAACTATGGACATTGCAACTCACAACTATGGACATTGCAACTCACAACTGTGGACATTGCAACTCACAACTGCAGCCATCGCAACTATGGACATTGCAACTCACAACTATGGACATTGCAACTCACAACTGGAGCCATCACAACTATGGACATTGCAACTCATAACTACGGACATCGCAACTATGGACATTGCAACTCACAACTGCAGCCATCACAACTCTGGACATTGCAACTCATAACTGCAGCCATCACAACTATGGACATGGCAACTCACAACTATTGGACATTGCAACTCACAATTGCAGCCATCACAAGACAAAATCATGTCAAAATCAGTTGCAGTCATGTCTGTCTAAGTTGCAATCCTGCATGTAAAACAGACTGGCAGGAAAAGTCAATCAAAGGGATTTGCAGTATTTTTTGTCAAAGTGATTTGCAGTCATGTCCATCGAAGGGAGTTGCAACCATGTCCATAAGAGCTCATTCAAAACCAAGACCACATATGCTTGACCACCGTATTTATTGTTTCAAAGTTTGCATGAACATACCATATAGTTTCCAAGAGAAGCACACCCTGCTCAGCACTTCCAACAGTGGCAAAATCAAAATTAAAGACCTAGTAGCATGCCAATGGAAGTGCTTTTCATTTAGTCTATTATGAATAGTTTTCAATAAATTCTAACGAATTTTACAAATACAGTCAATGGGTTTCCAGATATCGAGCCAATAGGCACTCCTTCCGTAAATTGCCGATCCCGATTTTAGTGTGGGTCACGTGGTTGGTGACGTCAGTTGAGGCAGACCTGAAAGTACATGTAGCCATCAAGATAAAACTGCATGTCGCATATTCATTCCCCTGATGTATGTTTGCAATTCAAGTGAAGGGGTGACATGGCAGAAATGTGGCATTTCTTGTCTTGATATTTAGAATCAGTACTATTTATTCACCCAGAACAGAGGTTTGTTGAACTGCAAGATGTCCAGTATTTGCTGGTTTTTGCGTGTTTTCTGTTGAATCGCATGCACTTTGAAGTGATTTTCCGTCCACAGAGAGCTGACCACCGAATTACGTATTTTACGTTTTCGACGAGCACATCAAAGCACATTCTGCCTCAACTGACGTCACGATTACGGAAATTGCCGAAGCTATTTCTTTCATCGGCTGGAGAAGGCGATTGCAATACTGGCTCAATATACAGTGGATCCTGTGTTAAAGACCACCTGGTTTGAGAGACCACCCTGTGTTTTAAGACCGTTCCACTTGGTCCCAAGTGGCCTTTTATCATGTAAATGAACCTGTCATGAGAGACCACCTGTCATTTAAGACCACCTTTTTGGGGTCCCTTGGGCAGTCTTAAAACACAGGATCCACTGTACTCCATTACATGTCGCTGTTATCAGTTACCAATTAACCCGAACACCTTTTTTTATCATCAAATGTTCAAAATGTCTTTATTTGAACAGAAATGAAACCATATAATGATACCTTGCTACTATGACTTTAAGGCCAAAGTTGATGTCCAATTTTTTTTTGGAAATCACCAATTATAGCATCCCACAGATGAATCCATCTCCGCTGGCCAAGCTGGGGAATCCGTCTCCACTGGCAAAGCTGAGAAATCCGTCTCTGCTGGCAGAGCTGGGAAATCTTTCTCCACTGGCAGAGCTGGGGAATTCGTTTCCGCTGGCAAAGCTGGCAGAGCTGGGGATTCCGTCTCCACAGGCAGAGCTGGGGAATCTTTTCCGACTGGTAGAGCTGGGGATTCCGTCTCCACACGCAGAGCTGGGGAATCTTTTCCCACTGGCAGAGCTGGGGAATCTTTTCCCACTGGCAGAACTGGGGAATCCGTCTCCGCTGGCCGAGCTGGGGAATTCGTCTCCACTGGCCGAGCTGGGGAATTCGTCTCCACTGGCCGAGCTGGGAATCCGTCTCCACTGGCAAAGCTGGCCGAGCTGGGGAATCCATCTGTGCTGGCCAAGCTGGGGAATCCGTCTCCGCTGGCAAAACTGGCCGGGCTGGGAAATCCGTCTCCACTGGCGAAGCTAGCCGAGCTGGGGAATCTTTCTGAAACACGAATATATAAGCAATGTTCACATCAGTTGGCTTGAGTTAATTGATCAATTAATCAATCGATTCATCAATAAATTTCTTATCAAGTTGTATTTAATATTGATGCTGAAACATTTATGCAGGTAAAATACGAAATAGACAGGTGTTTGCCTCGTCGCTAATGGAAACATGTTTTGTAAGGTACATTTGACATATTTTATAAAATCTCAAATATATTTTTCAGAAAAATTGCATACTTTCAACTTGAGTAGTTGAATGAAGCATTCAACATGTTCGAAGTTGAACCAATGATCCTATGCGAGTAGCTAGGCTACGGTATATGCAATGTAAGTATCAATCTGTTACCACCAATACAGTTTTGGTATTACTTCTACCATGACAAGGCAATCGGCAGCGCTGCCTGGTTAATTCTGTGTAACTGTCTAGACAATCACAATGGAGCAATCGCTACACAAGTTGAGCTAGGTATTAGTCAAATATATGCCAAACCTAACATGTCTAACATGATAAACGTTATTCCGTCCATGACACAATGTCACGCATGTTATGTGAAAATTCAGAAGAGTTGGCTATCTTAGCGAAGCTATACTAGTAGGTTCATTGGTTGAACATTCAGTGCATTAATATGTCTTATTATATGTCTGTCCAGTAATTAGCTGATATATTCAATGTGATTTGACAAGTGCAATAAGAAACCCATACTGTACTGTTCAGTCCTGGAGCCCGTTTCACTAAGGCCAAGAAGAGCTCGTTAGATTTTTCAGATTTTTCGTTGAGTAAAAAGAATCCTTGTTGATAACGAGCATTCCCGATGTTCATCTTTTGAAATGTTTGTTGTATCCATCGTTAACAATATGTTGTCATAGTTATTTTTCAATGTTTTTTCTTCCATTAATAAAACTTCAACGAGGAAAGGTACTCAAGGCACTCAAGGTCATCTGAGGTCAAGTTCAAGGTCATCATTAGTTGTGCCATATATGTCTTCCTATATGTTCATAATGTAAACATAAGCTCTATCTGCAAGTATTTCATTTATAGAGGCAAATCTGGGCATTTTTTTACCCAGAAATGGCTGTTTTGACCTTTCAAGGGCATCGAAGGTCAAATTCAAGGTCACCGCACAAGTCACCATATATGACTTCCCATTTGAAAGTGCTGATTCCTAAGCTCTATCTTCAGGCGTTCTATGAGTACAATTCCGGCAGCTCCCATTATGAAGGAAAAAATTGCCAAATATTTTTCAAGTCCAGAAAAATTTTGTTCCCCCTGGAAATGGCCCAAAATGGATAGTAATGCAATTTGGGGCAGAAGGAACTTTTGTCACCGACTCATCAAAAATTCAAAATGGCCGCCACATGCAGGCCGGCGATTCAAGGGCAACCAAACTTATACAAATCACAGAGGTACATAAGGGGAATCTTTCGAAACAAAAATCTCAAAACTGTCTGAACAGTTTTTGAGAAAATGCTGTCAATGACCGAAATTGGGCGTTTTTCAAAGAAAATGGCTGCCATTTCGAGGAAAATGCGAAAAAAAACTTTCCAGGGAATATTTTTAGCTATTTTTGTGCAAAATTTCAGAAAGATTCGACCGTAAACTTTAAAGATAAAATGTGGACGGACGACGGACGCAACGCCATGGTAACAGGTTATCGGACCAAAGGTACGGTAACCTAAAAAAAAAAAAATACCAGATTGTACTGGGATTTTTTGTGCGAAACAAATCCCAGTACAATTCAGTATAATCCTGTACTTGTATAAGACCAATGAAAGCTACATATTACTTATACCATGTATACTCACTAGTCATCATCAGCGTGTGAATATACAGTCATCACATCTTGCTCCTCTTCATGCTCGGTACATTCAACAGGCCATAACAACTGGCCAATGCCTGGCAAACGACTCCAGCAGGCAACTGTATAGAAAATGGTAAATAAGATTTATTTTCCAGAAATAATTTATAAGCAAAGGGTGAATGGCCTCTGTGGTATTGAGCTTGACAGCGGTCCGACCGCAAGCGACCGCATAGGCATATCCCCATTACGTATTATGGGACAGAATCACCTCACTAATCACAGACATCAACACACTGTGTGTTGTGAGAGAATGTAGCAGAGAACTAACTTGTGAGGTGTGGTCAGCCATGTGGCACCTCAGAATTATTGGACAAAATCACCTCACTAATCACAGACATCAACACATTGTGTGTTGTGAGAGAATGTAGCAGAGAACTAACTTGTGAGGTGTGATCGGCCATGTGGCACCTCAGAATTATTGGACAAAATCACCTCACTAATCACAGACATCAACACATTGTGTGTTGTGAGAGAATGTAGCAGAGAACTAACTTGTGAGGTGTGATCGGCCATGTGGCACCTCAGAATTATTGGACAAAATTACCTCACTAATCACAGACATCAACACATTGTGTGTTGTGAGAGAATGTAGCAGAGAACTAACTTGTGAGGTGTGATCGGCCATGTGGCACCTCACAATTATTTAACAAAAATCACCTCGAAACAGTTATACAAGTGGAAAATGTGTACGTGTATGGGTTTTTTTTCCTGTCGATGTGGGCATTTTGTTTATTCTAATAAGGCGATATTCAACTAGACGCTCTCTGGTCACTGTCGACATTGTTGTAATAACTCATTAACTTATTAGTATTTATTTGATCGTTCTGAAAAACATTGACCGTTTCATGCAATGACCGTTCCCAACGAGGCTACAAAACATCATGATTCGATGTAAATTGCCAGCTGTAGAGCGTTCACGAACCATGTGTCCTAAAAGGGCTGATTTCAGCACAAAATGTGTCGGCACTAGGTCATTTTGGTTGCTATGGCAACAAAAATCGATGGGTGTCGAGAACTCATGTATATATATGTCCCTACAAAATATTATCGAAATCGGTTCAAATGTGCAGCTTGTGGAGCATTCAGAAAGGAATGTTTACCGCGGGCGTTGTGGCGGGACTGTTGCAAATCCATATATCCGCCAAACTTCGTTCGAGGGACACAATTAATTCAGCTCCATGTATGGTTTTAGCAATGATATCTCAAATAGTATTTTTCAAGTTATTATTCGAATAAGCTGGAGAGCACACCTCACAGGAATCAGACCTGAAATTATAACGTTTCAGGATCTGATATGTATACAAAAAGTTCCGTAATGATATCTTGGTACGCTTTGAAATAAAGTGTGTGACGTTGCTCTCCCCCCCCCCCCCCCCCCCACCCAAATATTTTTTTTTCTTTTGTAGTGGACATTTTCCGATATGGCTGAAATTTGACAGCAACCAACCTCAGGGTACAATATATGTATACGAAAATTCTCATGATAGCTCACGTTTCGGAATAAAGTGTGTGACGTTATTCTCTCCAAAAAAACTAATGTTTAGTTTTTGTGGCGACCATCTAGTTTTTTTTTTCGAGTTTTTTTTTCCGGAATTCGATATCAACCAACCAACCTTCCTAAATTCGCTGGATTAAGGAAGTATTGACATGATCATGAGCTGCTTCTGACCAAAAACGCGAGTACCATTCCTGATTTTTAGCCAGTTAAAGCAGACTCGAAGAATTTTGACACTGGGGTAGGGCTTCAACGAGTACAAAATTTCGTGACCGGTTACTCGTTAGCTTGTAACCGAACCGTAACCGGTTACTCGTCCAAAAATATAGAGCTAAATATTGTCCAGAGTAACACCAATTTTTTTTCGCAGTTCGCATTTTATCAAATCTCCGTGTCAAAAACCGGTCAATATCCCGTTTAGAACTCGACATTAAATGTCATTTTCATGTGAAAATATGCAATATTATGATGAATAAACATTCTATTTGGATTGGAGAGTGATAAATCGCTTCAATTCAGCCCGTTTGGGCGGAAATTTAACTAATGTGAAGGCTGAATTACGAGGGTGCAAAATACGTTCACGATTAACCGGTCGCAGAATCCGTAACCGATTACGCTCTGTAACGGAACCGTAACTGGTTAACCGAGTACTCGTTGAAGCCCTACACGGGAGGCATTTCGTCTTCGGGCCTCTGGCCCTCAGAGAAGACGCCTGACACAGATCGGACAGAACGGTAACCAGGTAGCCTAGATCTAGTCCACTGTATTTCGAAACAGTGATAAACTTACAAGTCTGTCATGTCTCAGTCTTCAATATCTGCGTGAAATACGCTGTACAATGTACTCATTTCGACTCACCTTTCCTATCGAGTATCGTCATCCATCTTGAATGTCATCTCATGAATATCGATCACGTGACACCTGTCCGATTCGTACCCAGCGTTTCGTACCAATACGACAGTCCGGTCCAAGCTCAAGTTTTAAACTCGAAAGTACTTAATAGAAATGAACTTAATAAGCAATTCCGTTCATTTCAACACGTTTTTCTTCATATCATCATTATAAAGTTCACAGTTTCGTTAAATCTCAATGAAAGCGCAAATTGAAAGGCCCTTGTGCACCGCACAAGTCATCCAAGGCCGATGCACATTGTTACGAAATGCCTCAAAGGAACGCATGCGCCCCAAACGGTACGACTACCAGATCACTCGCCAGGGTGCAGCACTGTTCGATCATTTTCGTCTGTGTCATCAGATTGGCCGTCATAATGGCCAAATGTCGAATAGCCGTCGACTAGTGAGTTGACTTGCCAAAACCACACGTGCACCTCAGAAATGACCTCCTGGCGTGGCTGAATGTCATCACTGATGAGTTGCAGCTCACAAGTGACCAAAAATCACACAAGTCACACCTGTACTCTCCTTGCCAGGATGGCTCTGAGAGAGCCAGGCAGAACATAATGATGTTGGCACGACGGTTTATTATTTTTCATTGAGCACCACGACTTTTTAATATAATTAGTTTCAGTTACCTATAATCTCTCCATTAGCAGCAGTTTAGCAGTCGAGGAAGTGAGTTATATACAAGAAATTTCCACAATCTCAGACGAGGTGTAATTTCGTTTTTCCCACCGGTCATTTTTGTCTGTGAGCTTTCATTCGCCAGGGGTCTCTGAGGTTTGGTGCACAAATATACAACTCGGCAAAAGTCACTTTCGATCTTCTGATCGATACCAAATCAACCAAAATTTGGTTTAGCAGATTTATATCAGAAGTTGAAGGTGAGATGAAATCTTCCAGAGGGGTTGCGCGACTGTCGAAGTGAAACTTTTGGCATTTTGGAGGATGGGAGTTATGTACTACATACCAAATTTTTGACCAACAGTATACACACAGCCATTTCCTGTTTCAGTTTCAGAATTTCTTGTCAGATTTGAAGAAAAAATACTAAAACTCCTTCTTTGCAGTGAAAGGTGGGAAAAACTTTCTTTATTCACGCACTTTGTGTATATTATTCATGACACAATAGATTTATAACAGTTTTGGATAGTCTGGCAGTACCTCGTTTTTTATTCGACTTTACTGCCTGGCTCTGTCCCAGAGCCATTCCTGGCAAGTACTCTCCAAAATACTCACAACTTCAGTTTCAGGGAGAGCGGACGGACGGACGGACGACGGACGACGGACGCAACGCCACGGCAATAGGTTATCGGACCAAAGGTCCGGTAACCTAAAATGAGGACAATTTGCAAATTATTTGTATAAAATAATTTTTACTTCGTCTTCTGGACCTGTCAGACCCTGGCCCTGTCAGAGCTGTATCTACCGGTACATCACTGTGAATTCTAGAGCAGGACAATGGTCCTATTCACAGACCCCTCCTAAAAGTCGGCAAACTCCGTAGTTCAAACTGACCAATCGCAGCTGCGCGCAATCTTCGGAAATCTGGGGGAAATCCCAGCCTGACCACGTAGTGTTCAGGCCAAAAAGAAACCTGACATTTTGTGACATTCGCTGATATTTTCGGGAAAAAAGACATATTAACCCATCCCTTCCCCCGTTGAGACCAACCTTGCCCGTAAAATCATTTTACTCAGTAGCCACAACTACCGGTACTTGTTTACAAACACAGCGCGAGGAACACCATTGTCACTAACCCGTGTTTCCCTTACTGGGATTTCCCCAATACTGTGTTGACATTCTGACCAAACTCGCATCGCCGTTTTTGGTGATCGTTTGGCTTAGAAACCCTTATTAGGGCATTTCGGCACGAAATGTCCTTATGGTTTTGTCAGAATTTTTTTTTTTTTTTTTTTTTTACACTTTTTGGCTTCCGGACGATAACTCAAGAATGCCTTGACGAATCTTCGAGAAATTTTCACCAGTTATCACATATATTACATAGATGAACCCTATTGTTTTGGAGCCGGCTCCGAGGTCCGGTTAGTCCGTGAGGATGAATTTTGTGTCAAATGGTTTCCGGATGACAACTCAAAAAGTACTTGTGCTACCATTCTGAAACTTGACATATATGTTGATATAGTGTCACAGAAGAACCCTATTGATTATGGGGTCAATCCCCCAAACGACCTTTGACCCACGGGCCGAAAACAATTTTGGTGAGTCATCCTTGAGGCTCATTGCATATCTCAGAAACGGTGCATTACAGAGTGAAATGGACGTTATTTTCGGACTCGTGACACTAGACAAACTTGGGGGTATGTTGGGTGAACTTGGCCCTGGGCCAAATTTTTTTTTGCTGAGTCGACGTTTTTCATTTTCGGCCATATCTCGGAAACGGTGCGTCGTAGAGCGAAACGGAGGTTATTTTCAGACTCGTGACACTAGACAAACATGCCTTAGGGGTATGTTGGGTGAACTTGGCCCTGGGACAATTTTTTTTGCTGAGGCGGCATTTTTCATTTTCGGCCATATCTCGGAAACGGTGCGTCGTAGAGCGAAACGGACGTTATTTTCGGACTCGTGACACTAGACAAACATGCCTTAGGGCAATGTTGGGTGAACTTGGCCCTGGGACAAATTTTTTTTTGCTGAGGCGGCGTTTTTCATTTTCGGCCATATCTCGGAAACGGTGCGTCGTAGAGGGAAACGGACGTTATTTTCTGACTCGTGACACTACACAAACATGCCTTAGGGGTATGTTGGGTGAACTTGGCCCTGGGCTAATTTTTTTTTTGCTGAGTCGGCGTTTTTTCATTTTAGAGCGAAACGGACGTTATTTTCGGACTCGTGACACTAGACAAACATGCCTTAGGGGTATTCTGGGTGAACTTGGTCCTGGGCCAATTTTTAGGTTACCGGACCTATGGTCCGATAACCTATTGGCATGGCGTTGCGTCCGTCGTCCGTCGTCCGTCCGTCCGTCCGTCCGTCCGTCCGTCCGTCGTCCGTTCACATTTTTATCTTTAAAGTATATGATCGAATCTTTCTGAAATTTTGCACAAAAATACCTAAAAATATTTCAAGGAAAGGTTTTTTTTTGTTTTTCGATTTTCGCTTTTTTTTCAAAATGGCGGCCGTTTTCGACGAAAAATGCCTGATTTTGGACTTTGGCGGCCATTTTCTCAAAAACTGTTCAGTAACTTTTTTTCTTTTTGATACACAACACTCCTCATATGTACTCCTGTGATGTGTATAAGTTTCGTTGCGCTTGAATCGCTCGAAGTGGGCCATTTTGGGCCAAACTTGGCCCAAATGGGACTTTCCCATGTTAAATTTTCCTATGCTTTATAATGGGACACATTATGCCTTATATCTCACTTAATATTGAGATTAGAGACTAGGAATCAATTGTGGACATATAGGAAATGATATATGCTGAATATTCTCGTGACCTTGAATTTGACCTTTGGCGTCATTTTCAAGGTCAAAGAACAAAATGGCTAATATCTCGCTTATTATCGACTTTACAGCTTAGAAATCAATTGTGGACATATAAGAAATGATATATACCGAATATTCTGATGACCTTGAATTTGACCTTTGACCTCATTTTCAAGGTCACAGGACAAAATGGCTAATATCTCGTTTATTATCGACTTTACGGCTTAGGAATCAATTGTGAACATATAGGATATGATATATGCTGAATATTCACGTGACCTTGAATTTGACCTTTGACCTCATTTTTAAGGTCACGGGACAAAATGGCTAATATCTCGCTTATTATCGACTTTACAGCTTAGGAATCAATTGTGAACATATAGGAAATGATATATGCTGAATATTCTCGTGACCTTGAATTTCACCTTTGACCTCATTTTCAAGGTCACAGGACAAAATGGCCAATATCTTGCTTATTAGCCACTTTGCAGCTTAGGAATCAATTGTGAACATATAGGAAATGATATATGCTGAATATTCTAGTGACCTTGAATTTGACCCTTGACCTAAATTTCAAGGTTAGTCATTTTATTTTCAAGGTCAGAATACAAAATGGCTTATATCTCGCTTATTATCAAATTTACAGCTTAGGGGTCCATAGTGAACATATAGGAAATGATGTATGCTGAATATTTTGGTGATCTAGAATTTGACCTTTGATCTCATTTTCAAGGTCAGAGAACAAAATGGCTAATATGTCGCTTATTATCATCTTTACATCTGCCCCTGATGACGCCAGTGTGTCTTTGGATAAACTATTTGGTCGGGCTTTGTTTCTATTGCAAAATGTTGTATTTTACCTTTCTCATTGGCATCATCAAAATTTGATTGTATTGGTGGTAATAGATTGATACTAATTTTGTACCACTGAGTCGGTGTCACTGCTGGCGGACGTTAAATCTGTCCCCGAGGATACCATCAACTCAGTAGCCTTCGGGCTTGTGATTGGGTACTTTTGTACTTGTCATGTATCTATTCCATGGGGTTAGATTCGGATTTCTAAATTATTTTCATAGGTTGTTGGGCAGTTGTATACTAATTCCATCTGGTGTACAGTAGAAACAACTACATTTAACACATTGTCTGCCCCTGAAGACGCCAGTGTGTCTTTGGATAAACTATTTGGTCGGGCTTTGTTTGTTTCTATTGCAAAATGTAGTATTTTACGTTTCTTATTGGCATCATCAAAATCTGATTGTATTGGTGGTAATAGATTGATACTTACATTTACAGCATAGGAATCAATTGCGAATATAGAGGAATGATATTTACTGAATATTTTCATAACCTTGAACTTGAACTTTGACCTCATTTTCAAGGTCACATCACAGAATGGCTAATGTCTCACATATTATCGACTTTACAGCTTAGGAATTTATTGTGGACATACTAGAAGTGATATATTTGTTGAAAATTTCATGACCTTGAATTTATCAGTGACTTTATTTTCAAGGTCACTGGACAAAAGGCTAATATCTAAAATGTATATTGTCCGGTAACCTTTCTTAGCCCTTGGGCTAATTTTTTTTTTGCTGAGTCGGTTCACCTGTGATTGTGTTGTGTATCGAAATGCCCCAAGGCCTCTAGGCCTTTACGTCTAGTTTCCATACAGCCTTGTTGCAGATAATGGGGCATCTGGGTTAAATATAATCTGTATTGCCGTCTATGATGAGAAAATGTGCGATAAACTGGGCACTGCGGATTTGTTTATTACCGTTACTGCGCGCAGCTGTGATTGGTCGGCACTCGCGTGACCAGTGGCGGGAAATTCTGTGAATAGGACCATTACTTGATCCATGTACATGTAGCAATGTTACATATCCTTGCCCTATTCAACTGTTACAACATATTTAAGTTTGTTGAAATAAGCATGATGAGTTTGCATTTCAAGTTTCACTGCAATATCCCTTGCAAATGACTCTTTTTACAGAACCCCTATTGACTCATACAATGTATGTGCATCATACAAGTAAGTATGATTGGTTCATCTCCATTCTCTCACACAGGTGTCTATGTCTGCAGCAAATGTGAAGAGCCCCTGTTTTCTGGCAAGACAAAGTATGAGCATTCGTCCCCTTGGCCTTCCTTCACTGACCCAGTGACACCAGACTGCTTGGTGAAGCGCCAAGAAGCACCCAACACACTGAAGGTACATACAGCGGAAATGAAACACACAAATGTACTGGAATAATGATTTGAGGCTGTAAAACATGAAATACCTCATGTTTTGGACTCCATAAACATGTGATCTTCCATACCTATCTGACTAGTATGGAGTTAATATTTCTCAATTTTATCTCTTTCAAGGTCTCAATTTTATCTCTTTCAAGGTGCGATGTGCAAAATGCAATAATGGATTGGGACATGAATTTGTTGGCGATGGACCAAAGGCAGGAAAATCACGCTTCTGAATATTCAGTGACTCCCTCAAGTTTGTCGCAGACAATAGTACTAGTATGTAGCAGTATTTTTTTTACATTGCTATCACATGTAAAATATTGAACATAAAAATGTATACTAGTAGTAGGGTATGCTGTTAAGTCTATAATGAATGGCATTATATTAATTTCATATATTACAAATCCAGTCTTTTTTAAAGTGCTTATTCCTATTGTGGTTCCACTTGGCTTTCCTGCCAACAAGGATTATGCTTATTATACATTCAATATTTCAGAATTGTAAGCAGCAAGCTTAGACGGGAGGCTCTCACAATGTTGTTTGATCAAGTCAGTGTACAGCAACATTGGCAGCAACATCATTCTTATGGGAACATTCAACCTACATACTGTATAATACTGTGATCTCTCTTATAATGTCAGAATTAAAACTTATTACATGTTCATGCATGCAAAATGTGTCAGTCCTTAAGCTTAACTGCCTCTCATAAGGTTTTGAAAAATATATAAATCATGCATTCATCTATATTATACGCTGGAAGTTCAATGCATTTTACATCACATGTTGTTATCTCAGGTTGATTTTCCTCATTACCTGTACACAATTTTTATAATTATTAAGTTTTGTCCTTCATTTTCATTCTAGGAAATTATTCTCACAATTTCTCAGCATTTCAAATCAAAGTATTGTTGAAGTACAGCAAAGTTCTACATGTTATAAGTTAATTAATCATCTCATCATGTTACTTTATGTCAGTATGATTTTGCAACAGTGACAAAGAAAGAAATGAGTGAGGATGCAGACATTTACTGAATGACGCCCTGGAGTTACACCCACCTGGGAGCTCCTAGACTGATGTCTGTAACTCTGTATCCTCTCTCAGGTCTGAACTGGTTGTCACTTCGCTAGCCAGTCAGGGTTTTATTTATTGTACGGTAGGAAATTGGTTTACATGTATGTTTGCACTGTACAGGTTGTAGGTAGTATTGGTGTATGCTAATCATGTGTACGTTTGTGATATTGCCCAGCATTATAAACTTGTATAATTTATGTTTTAGCATCATTATCCTGATGTGCGAAGCATTTTTTGGTGTGTTGGGCGTTTTACAGTGAAGGAAAAGGATTTTTTGTTTTATTTGGACAAAATAATGTGATAAACTGGAAAGCTACGACCAAATCTGCTTACAGCATGATAGCTACATTGTACGTTTGTTTAACATGTTTTACAGAGAAGTTTGGTACCCGTATGTACATTTAGTACCTGTACATGTATGTACATAAACACACTGTATCAGATACTTGTTGTGCCTGTACTTATGGCTTTTCATGTTCAAACATCACACATGACTTAAATCGTTCTCTGTTATTATTCAATGATGACGAATAATGATACTCGCTCAAAGTGATAAGTTCTACTCGCATCTGCTCCAAACTCAACTCTTGTTAAGGCATTAAATAAACATTGTACTTTGTTCCATAGTGGGGTTTATTCTGTTGAAAGTGAAATGAGAAAATATAACTCTAGCACATTAATTAGTATTATTCACGAAAGCATGACAAGTGAAAAACTTTTATTGCATGAAGTCAGATAAAGAACTCCCAAATATCATTTTTTGCGGTACAACACAATTTCTGCGGTACACTGATGCAACACATATGTTTATAATGTGTCAGATTCCGTGCAATAGTATTTGTTGGTTGTATAGGTATGTGATTCATGTTCATACCATATAGATCATAATATGCAATCCCTTCAGCAACAACTAGACGTCAAGGCCTAAAGGCCTTGGAGGCATTTCAGGGTGAAGCATGAAAAAAATAGACAAAATGCTGACTCAGCAAAAAAATTATGATGCTCCCAATGAAACCTATGAGACATTTGTGCAATTACATGTATGTGAAGGACACCTTGATACCCCTAAGACTATCTGTCTAATGTCTGCTTTGCTCTAGGTTGCACCGTTTCCGAGGTATCGATGAAAATGAAAAATGCTGACTTGGCAGAAAAATTTCAGGTCGAAGTCAAAGTTCACCGCTAATACCACGAGTCCGAAAAAAATGTCCATTTTGCTCTAAGACGAACCATTTCTGAGATATCGATGAAGACGGAAAATGCCGACTCATCGAAAAAATTTAAGGTAAAGGTCAAAGGTCATCCCTGATACCCCGTAAGACATGTTTGTCTAGGGCCACGAGTCCGAAAATAACGTCAGTTTCGCTCTATGACGCACCGTTTCCGAGATATCGACGAAAGCGAAAAATGCCGACTCGGCAAAAAAATTCAAGGTCAAGGTCAAAAGTCATCCCTAATACCCTTAAGACATGTTTGTCTAGGGTGATGAGTCCGAAAATAACGTCCGTTTCGCTCTATGACGCACCGTTTCCGAGATATCAACGAAAATGAAAAATGCCGACTCAGCGAAGAAATTTCAGGTCAAGGTCCAAGATCATCCCTAATACCCATAAGACATGTTTGTCTAGGGCGACGAGTCCGAAAATAACGTCCGTTTCGCTCTACGATGCACCGTTTCCGAGATATCGACAAAAACAAAAAATGCCGACTCAGCGAAGAAATTTAAGGTGAAGGTCAAAGGTCATCCATAATACCCCTTGGACATGTTTGTCTAGAATGACAAGTTCGAAAATAACGTCCGTTTCGCTCTACGACGCACCGTTTCCGAGATATTGACGAAAGCGAAATATGCCGACTCAGCGAAAAAAATTAAGGTCAAAGTCAAAGGTCATCCATAATACCCTTAAGACATGTTTGCCTAGAGCGACGAGTCCGAAAGTAACGTCCGTTTCGCTCTACGACGCACCGTTTCCGAGATATGCATGAGTGCCTCAAGGATGACTCAGCTAAAATGATTTTGAGCCCTAGGTCAAAGGTCGTTTGACGAATCGGCCTCAAAATCAATAGGTTTCTTCCCTGGTGATATATGAACCTCCATGCAAAGTTCCACAATCATTGCCATAATACTTTTTGAGTTATCATGCGGAAACCAGAAACATTGATTTCATCCTCACGGACCTCACGGACCACGGAGCCGGCTTAAAAACTATAGGCTTCTTCTACACAACATTTCTGACCAGCGTTGAAAATTTGGCGAAGATACATCGAGGCAAACTGAAGTTATTTGACAAAACCATTTCTGCTGAAATGCCTTAATTAGCGAACAAATTGCAACAATTAGCGAACAATTATCAGCGAACACTTTTCATCAAGTTATTCAATGAACAGAAACCGGCCTGGTATGTGGTATTAAGCTCAGTTGTGCACCTTGTCTCGTAGACAGTCAGTGACTCTAGTGGCTTGGTTCAACATCAGGCTGATTAGATTTAAAACATGAGATCAACCCAGTGACACTAAGCTGAAGTTTGGTCCATCACCTATTACTGTGGTGCCTCTTTTTGATCTTTGTCTTTAGCTTTTGTATCAGTTCATGTACTCAGTTCACGTATTTAGTTCATGCACTAAGGAGGTCCTTTAGACTCTGACCCTTGGTCTCTGGATTGTTCCCTGTCGTGAGGTGGGACCAGTGATGTGTGTCCCTGGTATCCGGCCTGCTCTGTTACATGAGCTGGTACATGGTACACCCAGGCTTCTCGCTGTTCACACCACAGTTTGTATTCTTTGTTACACACAAAGCGTTTGACAGTGCTGCAGTCCAGACATCGAACCGACACATGCTTCTGACGCTTAGCTGGGAAGTGGGGAGAAAAATATGAATGTATATAATATACTAGTATTACAGCATGGCACCAATATTTTTCCATGTTAATGTGAATTTTTAAATTTTATAAATATCTCAAAGGGGCACTTTATTATGGGATTCTGTTTTTAGGGGATTTCCAAGATTTTTTTTGTACTAGGATATCTGCCGAGCCGACCTGGCTGATCTGACAATCGGCTCGGCAGATATCCTAGGTAAAAAACATCATCTGACGTTTTGTTCTATAAACAGAAGTGTCGAGAGAAAAATCTTGGAAATCCCCTCAAAACAGAATCCCATATAGTGCACCTTTGACAAACCTATACCTTTCATAAAACTTGTTATATCAGTATTATACAATGTTTATTCCATCACGTACTAGTATTTCACTGCACTAGTTTGTGATACATGAACCAGTAAGGATATTCAATATGTACATACATTTGAGTCTGATAGAGGCGGTGACTCCTGGCACCAGTAACATCATGCACTTCTTACACAGAGTCCTTTTCATGGATGGGTCCCTGCCAGAATAATTTATGTAAACATAAAATTCATTATATTTTGGTGTAAGCAAAAAATCCAGATCTTTTACTTTTGATAGCAATTGACCCAGCATTGGCCAGCAACATCCATTAGGCCTATCATTGTTAATTTAATATAAACTACTGAGAAATATTATATATTTACCGATACATATATATTTATATTTACCGATATATTTACCGATATGTAATTAGTGAACAAACATTGATATACTGTAAGTCAAAGAATGCATGTATATGATGATAATAGAATGGCAAACTAGCACTCACAATCGAAGAACATTTTTGCGAGCTATTGTTTTCAGAGATTGTATGTAGAAACGCACAAGTTCCAAATTGTGTGGTGTGGCAATCAGAGCAGCATGTGCAGCCTGTGAACAATTGAATTGGACTAAACTTTATATTTCTACATTATATATTTCGCAATTCATATCATAGAATCTTCATATTATTTGTTGTAGAGAATATTTAAGACATTTCTTGGGTGCAAGTTAATAAACAAATACTTGTGAAGAATTCGACTTCAAGCAAGACTAAAATGCATGGTACATATAGGCCACCGTACGACTGGCCACACTGAACACTCCTTTTATCGCCCATTTTTGTTTACCGCAAGTAGAATGATGCCACGACAAATCAAATTAGACATTGATCTACCTGATAAAGATAATTAATGCGAGAAAATGACTCTCCGTGAACTACGTTTTTGGCATCCTTTCCCATTGTTTTGTATTTTACTCGACTTTAATATCAACAACAACAGAACAGGCGAGTTTGTTGGTTCCGTGAACAAATTCCAAATATTGTTAAAATAGGACCATTGGTGATGCAGGTCACACATTGAAAATCTAAAATTGACATTTAACTACTGTATCAACCAAGGTGTTCAACCATTATGCTGGAGTGCATATCAAAATTATTGAATCATATCGCCCTGTGCCATTCATTAGCACCGAACTATTCTTGAGCGTGACCTAAGCGCACTCCAGGCACACTCCTTGAAAAACACCGAGACATAAATGGCCAGTAATTGAGTAGCCGACGTTGCTCCCTCTTGAACTTGTCTGTGTAGAATGTAAATTTGGCTCGACTTAGCTTACGACGGGTATTGAGAGTTGTAATCAAAGTTGGCACCAATTATATGACACTTTATGTTACAACGTAATGATGTTATTGAAATATAGAGTAGGCCTATGGCGTTGCGCCGTAAGCAATTTTTTGGGATCAATTCAGGCTATAATGTAACGCCGTTATTGAATTTTAGAGAATGGTGTTACACCGTAGTCATTTTTGGGGGTATGACCCCATTGGCCAACCATAAACGGTGGGATGGCACTAAAACGTTATTGTATTCTTCATATCTGTATGTACACAAACCCAAAGATATGAAGTTACTAGAGGCAGTCTAGTTAGGCTGTTCGAATGAAAGTTCTTCCTAGATACTAATCAGCAACAGCACTCTCGCCAGAGTTATAGTTATTGTATCCCCCGAACGAATGCCTGTGTCCACAGACACTTTCTTGTGAGCGCTATAAAGGTTAGATTTTCTGTCTCAGTTTGATCATTTTTAGTATATGTCCACACAATAAAGTGAGACCGTGACATCTGTGTGATTTTGATTGTCACAGGCTCATAGCAACCAAAATGGCCATTTGGGAACACATTTTCTGATGAAATCAGCTTATGTTCTTTTGGTGCGGCGACTCGCCCAGAGGGTCCTGAAAATAACTCTCGATTCACTCTGCAACAAACCATCTAGGGATGCTAATAATGTTCGTTTCATTCTACGAACCACAGCTTCCGAAAAAAAAAATTAGCCCAATGGCTAAGAAAGGTTACCGGACAATATGTTTAATATTTTAGGTATTAGCCATTTTTGTCCTGTGATCTTGACAATAAGGTCACTGGTCAACGTCAAAGTCACGAGAATATTTAGCATATATCATATTCAGCATATATCATGTCCACTGTTGATTCTTTAGCTTTAAATTAAATAATCAGAGACATATTAACTATTAAAAATGAAGTCATGCAGGGGTCAAATTAAAGGTCATCAACATATTTTGCATATATATAATTTCCTGTATGTCTACAATTGATTCTCAAGTTGTATTCTCAAGTCGATAATACCGGTAAGTGAGATATTAGCCATTCGTCCTGTGACCTTTCAAATTAGGTCAAATGTTCAAATTCAAGGTCACAAAAATATTCAGCATACATCATTTCCTATACGTCCAAAATTGATTCCTAAGCTGTAAAGTCAATAATAAGCGAGATATTGGCCATTTTGTGATCTAATCTTGAAAATAAGTTCAAGGGTCAAGTTCAGGGATACGAAAATATTCCGCATATATATATCATGTCTAATACGTCCACAATTAATATTAGGAATAATGTGTACCATTATAAAGCATAGGAGAATTTAACACAGGAAAGTCCTATTTGGGAGACCCTCTTTGGGTCGGAAAAAAAAACAAAATTGTCACCACACGCAGACCAGTGATTCGAAAGCAAACTTACATACATAACAGAGGTATCTATATGAGGGGGATCTTTTGAAACAAAAATCTCAAAAATGTCTGAACAGTTTCTGAGAAAATGGCCGCCAGTCAGAAATTGACCGTTTTACGTCGAAAATGGCGACCATTTTGAAAAAAAAATTATGAAAATCAGAAAACTAAAAAAGACCTCCCTCTTGAAATATTTTTAGGTATTCTTGTGCAAAATTTCAGGAAAATCTGACTGTAAACTTTAAAGATAAAAATGGGGACGACGGGCGGACGGCCCCTTTAACCCTGTGACCCAAAGTTTTACTCATCCTCACATATTTTTTCCTTATCTAACTAATTAATATTAATACTACATCCATTAGAAATCTACTGGATATGAGCTCGGCCTTGTTTTGGCATGGTAGGCCTATGCTATGGTAAACCAAAACCAATTTCTGTCATCTTACCAGGAGACATATATGGTGATCGGTCCAGACGCAGACACCACACTGTTGCTTTTCAATATTTTCCGAGCCAGTCGTACACAGAATTATGTCTATGGTTACATAATTTCTATGCAAATAATTGTGGATGGGAGACCCTCATTCCAGTATACTGTAAAAAGACTAATTTTGGCGGCTATTAAATTTGGCGGTTTTGAGCCCCACGTCATTTGGCGGAGATTTAATTTGGCGGTTTCAAGACCACTTATATTTTTTTAACATATATCTAGTTAATTTGGCGGACCATTTAATTTGGCGGTTTTTTCCTACCGCCAAATCCGCCAAATAAATCGTCCGCCAAAATTGCTCGTTTTACAGTACCCGTCGAACGTAATGGGTCTCTAATGCAAAATAGGACATTCTGGGTCTGTTGTTTGTCTGGTTTTATTCCTTTTAACCCCTTGATTTCCAAGATTTGTTGGCCGACGCTAACAGAATCCCATATGGTGCCCTTTAATATATCAAGGACATGGTCACCTCAAGATATAGCCTTCGCTCAAACAATGGTGTTTTTCTTGAAGTGCCAATGACAAACTACAAAACATTTTGGAGATCGCTCTTTCAAGGCTGCTGCACCTAAAATCTGGAACGCACTGCCTTAATACATACGGTCCTCAAGTGAACTTTCCGTGCTCAAGTGACCCACTACTTCCGCAAAGATTATGAGTATAATTAGTGTCTATAATTTGTATTATGTTTTTCTATATTGTAATAATCAAATATGTTTTTGTACATAATCTACAACTCACACGTCTTTCTAATACCAACTTCATTTGTAGAGCACCAAATAGATACAACATACATGCATATGGCTTTGGGGGATAGACCCCAACGGTCGTCGGCGACCGGAGAGCATCTAGGGTATAAGCCAGAAATAGACTTGGGGATGCCTGACACATTGAGGATTCCGTTTTAAGTGACGTCATTTCGCCAGATGTATGGTTGCCTAGGGAGACAACGCGAAGCGATATTGATCCACGTGCTGGTTTATTTTGCGCGTGTGGAAGTCTGGTTTTGGGAAAAGCAAAAATTCCGATGGTATTCCCCGGGATTTGGAGTAGAGAAAGGTTTTGCTGAATGTATGCTATGTCGGCAAATGCGATCTGAAAACGAGCTAAATTGACAGGGGTCCTGTTCAACGTCATTTTATGAAAAATTGGTACTATCATGCTCTATAGTGACCTAGATTTTATTGAAGTACTATGATTATACTATCACACCCTGTCAACCGTTAAGCCCTAATTTTTTTTTGAAAAGGTGAAACGCACACCCGAAGTTGCCCAATTTAACATTGATTTAAATGCAGCCAATAATTGGTCATTTCAACCCTCTCGTCTATTTTATAAAATTTTGTATTTGGTTTAGGTGTCACCATAAGCTATTTTGTTGCCATCTCAGAAGAAAAAATTGTCATGTCTTCGATGACATTTGGACAAAAGTCATTCAGTGCGAAACCACCTGACAAAGGAAGTTTCCCTTTAGATCACGAAGGTTCGACTTCTCATTATTGATGTCGTGTAAAAGTAAAATATTATAGATTTATGAGCGATAAATGGGGATTTCAGTGATAATTTAGGTTACCGTATTGTCAGGGTACCTAATCATCGACCGTGTCCTTAATCATCGACCCCTGCAAACACAACAGCTGTGCAAAACAGACATCTGACAAAAACCACATTGAAAGTATCTCTAATACACATTTCAGCCCACTTCACATTTTAGTTTATTCAAGTTTTGCCCAGCCGTTTGCAGGGGTCGATGATTAGGTACTCTGACGCTATACACTGTATGGCTATAAAATGATTCAGAGTTCATCCGTATGCGTTTACCCTTGTATTCTATATCTAGGTGAATGTAAATCTCTAATGGTCAAGTATATGAGATGCCTTCGGAGTCATGGCAACAGTAACACAGACTGCAGAGAGGATGCCAAACAATATCTGGAATGCCGAATGAAACAGTATGCAGACATTTAATTTGAATACTGTAATGTTTTTTGGTATGCGTACCATTTCTGTACTAGATCTAATTGATAGCAGTGATCAAACAAATGTTGTGTGGTTGTCAATAGTCCAACAAATACCTAGTATATAACCAGTAGATCTAAACTTTCATCTTACAAACAATTTGTAATGTCATTCAATTTATACAATGTCATTCTGAACTTGATTATATTTCAGTAACCTGATGGCCAAGGAGGACTGGAAAAAGCTCGGCTACACAGAGGACACAGGGATCGACAAATCATGACACTCACTGCTGAAATTCATCAGTAATGAATTAAAAGCTCAGCTGCTTTGTTGAATAATTGGACAGTTGTGAAAACTATTATCTGGCAGTACCAGGTTATTAGTGATATTTATACAGTGCATGAAAGGATGTTTGAACATGTGTAGCTTACAAGAAAATTGTTTGTGTACATATATATATATACATGGTTTTTTTTCTGAATAAACCATCCTGAATGTCTATGTTTATTCATTTCGTTGTAATAAGTATAGATTATATAGAAAACAAATGTTTTAACAAAATTTATTACATTGAATGTATAAATGACACCTGGGTCACAAGCGGGAATCATCCTGTTCATGTTCATTTACACCTGAGTCTTGTTTGATGAGAAGGTCATAGAACATCAGAGCCTGGAGAAAACTGTTACACATCTGTTCTTTGACTGCAGCTTTGCTGTCAACAAACGACATCCACTGTTCACGACCAACATTCACTTTTAGTGTACACTTGTCACTCCTCTGTTTGATGATATCGACAGCCAGCTTCTGACAGCTGACTTTCTGGCCACCCACCATCAGGTCGTAATGTTGCCCGACCTCGGCGTGTTTTAGTTTGTGAACGACATGGTGAAATGTCTCGGTGGTGCTGACGTTTTCCCTCATGTTGATCATCGTGGTGAGCATGGTCTCCATACGGGCGCGACTCATGGCTCCAGGAACGCTGGTTAGAGTCAGTGGCTGACCAGCTGGGGTGTCCTCCAGAAGGTACACCTCTCCCCGAGGTAACGACTGTAGCACCCGCCAAAACTGGTACAAAGTCCACAAATATTTCAACATGGGATGTTCGTGCTACAGGAAATACTAGCATTTCAACATATAATACGAGTAGTTTCGTTAGTATTACAAAATCATGGTAACTGTATTCAGATACCAGTAACATGCATCAAGTACTCACTGAGTTTTGATAGACAACATGATCATAGCGACGTCGCATATAAGGTTCTAGTGTACAGTAACTCCAGTCCGTCAACACCAGATCCTCAGTGATACGAGCCCAGTATACAGAGTCTAGCTGTATACCAAACGATACTACAGACTCCGGAAACTGCGTGTGTACACAGAGAAATACATGTATTGGCGGCTAGGAACACCTGTATATTTGGAATATTTTATGACATGGTCCACAAGTCATGTTAGGAAGAAAACACACATTCTACACATCATTCAAAGATAGGAATCTATTTATTTTATTTTAGGACACTCTAGTACCTGATAGGCCAGATATTTTGGATGGATGACAGTACTTGGGATCCTGTACCCAGCATGTTCTTTTGACACTGGCCAGAGGTCGTGTTCCTCCCGGTCGAGGAATTCTGCCGCAAACCTCCGCAGAGTCTTCTCACCAAGTCCCCGGACAGCTAGGACGTCACGGAACTCCCGGAACGGTGCAGACTCCTCTCTGTGGCTCACCAGGGCAAGGATCTGCCGCCGCGTTAGAGTGTTTGACCGTTGTAAGTCGATCTCACTGGCCGTGTTGAGGTGCTCAAGGAAGGAGGCGATGTCCGTGTTGGTTAGACAGCCGCATCCGGAACTGTGGTTGTAAGTCCTCCTTGTGACAAGTGAGAGCCTCGCTCGCTGCAACACACACGTGTAAATATTGACTATTATGCATGCTGTTATGTTTGGGTTAATGCCCGATCATATTACATGTACTTTGCAAAATATGCATGGTCAAAACAAGAATAATATACTTTAAACCTACAGTTGTTTACAGTGGATATTTATTTATGGAAGGAACAAAACCGTAAAATTAAATCGTCTGTCGATAGACTAGTACATGTATACGATATATAGTGTGAGGACATGAAAGCATAATGATAATCTCTGTAAAACATTGTGAAGTGCAAACTGCAAAATTAAAATCAAGTACATTTACAGTACCGGGGTTAATGTATTTACATTCTGATAGGCCAATTTTTTTTTAAATAAGGAAAAAATTGGAATCTTACAACGCAATTGCACCAATATGGCAATATTTCGGTCGAACAAAGACACTGTGTGAAAGCCTTTTATTGGAACATTTAGAAATGTTGATTGCCCACAATACATCTCTTGTCAATATTTGTGTGATAAACATCCACAGACATTGGACAACTCCTTGCAGTAATCGGTTTGTTAAGTTTGCCAGCATATGAATAGCAATGGCTGAAGTACCTGAAAATGGAAAGAAACATATTTTTTTAGCAAAAAAATAATTCTGTGTATAAATTTTATTTTTTAAAACAAAAGTCATCAATTGTAATGATATTACAGACCTTGTTTGAATCATCTTCAATGCCATTTTCCGTCATCCAATTTGCCATCTTGGCCTTTGCAAGTTGCCTTTTGAGGTATTTCACCTCGTCTGCTGTTTCAAGAACTGTTTTCCTTTCTTCTATCAGGTGGCCGTTGCACACAGAGCTGGGACATATGTGTGCATAGTTGTGTTCTTCCAGGATGTCTGTCCCTGTAATGCTGATCTCAGAAGAAAAAAAACCATCATGTTGAGGACCATCGTACGATAATTTGGTTATATTGAAATGTTTTAATTGACTTATTCCGTTACATTGCAAGCAAAAATGAGGTTACAATACCTTGGGCTGTACCCATCTGAAACTCCAGGATCAGAAAAATTGAAGTTCAGGATGTGTCTTTTCAGAGAGAACACGGATGGGCCATTTTCTTTTTTCCCGTCCAGAAAATGACAGGAACATATTCTGTCATTTAAAATATTGCAGGGTCGATCATAACGTCTGAAAAAAAAGTGAAGTGTCAAAGGGGAAAAGGTTCACTGAACTGCATGAATGATGTGACGTTTTTATATGAATGCTGACTAAAAGGAACACATAGGCCCCTTACTAACTTACTGAGTACCATAATGACAGGGAACAACAGGAAGTGATATATGATTAGGTAGTAGGCCTAACATAGTTATACCCGAAAATATGCTTATAATATACTTACCCGCACATTCTGTCCCATTGCTTCAGTTTGTCCGGGGGGAAACGATAGAATGAACACACTTCCCGCCCACGGCGATGATTACAATCAAATACGAAGCAGGACATTCGACTGATTCCGTGATTCGTGAGTATTTTGCCGGAATGTGAGCGATAATCGAATGATTCCAATTTGAGAAAATGAAATCCCGTTATCTCTCACGCCTAAATGTTCGTGCTCAGCTAGACCTAACGTTACTGTACCGTTCCGACGCGTAGTAGATCTAGGTACATGTGCACACGTCCTTCGCAAGCTACATACTGTAGATCTAAAGTCACTTTCGTACGGAAGCTCATATTCGCCACATAGAGGAGCACAAATTTTTTTTAGAGCGTTATAACGCTCTAATTACAGTGTAATAACGCTGTAATACAGCGTTATAACGCTCTAATTTACAGCGTTATAACGCTCTAATTTAGAGCGTTATTACGCTCTAAATTAAACCGTTCACCTTCCTAGCATATTTCCATTATCGTGATTTGTAATAAACATATCTAGATCAGAATAATTTTGAGATTTCCCTACAAATGATTGAGCTGATGAACTAGCAGGTCCGATGATGTCTCTGGCAGTGTAAATTAGAGCGTTATAACGCTGTAATTTACAGCGTAATTACGCTCTAATTACAGCGTTATTACGCTGTAATAGAGCGTTATAACGCTGTAAATTACAGCGTTATAACGCTCTAATTTACAGCGTAATTACACTCTAATTAGAGCGTTATTACGCTGTATTAGAGCGTTATAACGCTGTAATTAGAGCGTAATTACGCTGTAAATTACAGCGTTATAACGCTGTAATTAGAGCGTAATTACGCTCTAATTAGAGCGTTATTACGCTGTATTAGAGCGTTATAACGCTGTAATTAGAGCGTTATTACGCTGTAATTAGAGCGTAATTACGCTGTAAATTACAGCGTAATAACGCTGTAATTAGAGCGTAATAACGCTGTAATTAGAGCGTAATTACGCTGTAAATTAGAGCGTTATAACTTATAACGCTGTAATTTACAGCGTAATAACGCCTAAATTACAGCGTAATAACGCTGTAATTAGAGCGTTATTACGCTGTAAATTAAAGCGTAATTACGCTATAAATTAGAGCGTTATAACGCTGTAATAGAGCGTTATAACGCTGTATTAGAGCGTAATTACGCTGTAAATTAGAGCGTTATTACGCTGTAAATTAGAGCGTTATTACGCTGTATTACAGCGTTATAACGCTGTATTACAGCGTTATAACGCTGTAAAGAAAAAAGTGCATTCCTCCATCTGGCGAATATGAGCCACCGTACTTTCGAATTACAATAATAGGGACAGTGGCTAGTGATCCAACATCAGTTAATAACTAGTGTTTGTCCCTAGTCCACCACCGTACTGCTACAACCCGGTACCGTATTATCGCCCATATGTTCACACACAATGGATGTGTGGCAGAAATCATGAACCACCGTGAAATTTAAGTAACAACCCCCTTACATTTTGACTGTAATACCGCTGACGTAAAGGCACGATCCATTTACGCATTAAATTGTTCATATTTACAGTCCGTAACTTCGAAGCGACTAATGACCAGAGATGAGAGATCTACGGTGTCCCTAAAGAACCATGTATTAGGCGTAAAAATACCTGGCCCTGGTTTTAAAACAGGTTTCATATGCCTAGATTCTATTGAGTGATCCAAAATGTGACGGAGTATTTTTCCTGTTCAGTTTATTATCACCGTGCTCAATATTTATAGATGTTATAGACTCTATTATAGCGAGTCCTATAATTAGGCCTAGACCTTTTGCTAGCTAGTTATTGCACAGTAGGCCTAATTTTCAGCTAAATATATATCTGAGCTTATGTTTTATATTTATGTTGAATTGGTGATAGCCTAGTAGGTAGTTCAATAGGCCCTATACTTTATTGGCCTACCGGTAAAAGGCCTATTATTTAGCTTACCAAATTTATGGTCCGATAACCTATGACCAGTGTGACGTTTGGTCGAATCTCCCGGAAATTTTGCACAAAAATACCGCAAAATAATTCAAGAAGGGATATTTCTATTTCTTAATTTTATTTTTGTCCTTTTTGACGGAAATCACGTAATTTTGACAGTCGTTTTATCAAAATCTAGACTGTTCAGACAATGTTTTAATTGTAGCACGAGCTACATTTCAGTCATTTGTGCGGTGTATGGCCTAGCCCTAAAGATATATTCTGAGCTGATAACCTACCACGGTAATATCACACCAGGATAGTGAAGAAGATGGCGTCGTGGCGACAAGCAAGCGTGATCGATCACATTTATGATTTATTTAATTTTATCGCATTAAAAAAGTTGACGTTCTATAGCATGAATTTAGCATACGAAACTCTGTACGTTGATGATAGTAGCCTACTAGTAATCCTAATCATAGCAGATGGCATTTTGGATGAATATTACAGAATCCCATATGGGTTTCTGATAATTATAAAACATCATACTGTAGGCCTATATATCTCTCATGACCCAAAACCTCAAAGTTTGGTCCATTGGAATGTTGTGTTTCAGATGTCCACTTCTTGACGACATACTGAAGATCTGAGCAACACTGCAAATCAAGCTCAATGAGTCCAAGACTGAAGTTCCGTCCCAACATCTGCACCACGTGGCTTGATGTAAGTAAGTTTGTGAAACGACTGGTGAGGATTCTGGGGGACCTGGCGGTTTGGGAGGGGGGGGGGGGGGGTGGGGGTGTCTTCACTGTCTTGGTAAATACATGTGTTGTATAGTCTGTGGTATTCAGTGGTATTATTGTAGGGAGAGACGTGTAATATGGCCACTTTTAAAAGACTTTTAGTCACTTTCCGGCAAGGATTAGATGATCCCATACTAGTATCTTACAAATGTGTGAATTGCATGCATAAATAGTACTTTGAACGTGGTACTGTATAAAAATGATATCACACGGGAGCTAAGACCGCAAGGCTGTGTTTTTTTTTATTTGTTTCCCGTCAGTGGGCGGGTGAAAATAGCAATTAATTCAAGAAAAAAAACACAAACGTTTTGGTGTTTTTTCCCCTCAAAAATGATGTTTTTCTAGCCCCCAAAACACGTAACTTCGTGAAGGATAGTAAATGGTTTCCATTTTGCTGCTTCCCTCTCTGTTATTATCAATAAAGTATTTAATAGCTTAGCAAATGGCCAAATGCCATTTATTTTACATTTTTGGCATGACTTACTTTGTGAAGAAAGATGGTATTGTCATGGTAAACGTCTGTGTTTTTTTTCAGTGTTTTTTTTTTCCTGGCTGGCTGGTACTTTTCGAAAAAAAAGTTGACGGGAAACAAAGAAAAAACACAACATGGCCTAATGGAAAATGTAAAATAAGGAGTGGCCCATACGCTCCGTGTAATATGGACCAGCCTGTAGTGTAATGGGCCACGTCTCGTGTACTTTGGTCACCCGTATGTGCGGATTTTCCTCATGCACAGTACATTGACTTTATGTATGTACCACATACATGAGATACAAGCAATGGAGTGACCACGCGATAATATTTACAATTGAAAAATAACATCATTTTTAGCGATTTTCATTTACATTTCATTAAATACACCCTATCTTCATAATATTACTCTCCTCAGTGACAAAAGGTCATGTGCAAATGAGGTGCGTCATAATAACGTCAATGATCATGGCAATAGATGTCGTCCTGCCGCTGCAACCCGGGGGGTCCATATTACACACTGGTCCATATTACACGTCCCTCCCATAGTGTAGCCCACACACACGGCACGAATTCAGGTGCGATATACATCCATGTCTCCTCAGTTTGTTTCACTATGGTTGACTCCTCAGTTTGTTTCACTTCCATTGCTGTAGCCATATAGTTGTCCGATAGGCATACAGTTTATATATGTTTTAGCGGCTTTGCTTCATATTCATAGTGGGACCATTTACAAATCTGTCAGAAACAATGGATTCCTTGCCAAAACTCAACTTTGGCGTATAGGGCCATATATTTTCAGACATTTTTTTGCGGATATGTTTGAGCTTGCTAATAGAAGTCATGATCATTGCGATAGTGTCGAGCGTTATCTTGGATGCCGTTATTTTTGCGTGCCTATCTCATTCTATCGGTAACCCAGTTCACCATCTTAATTGAATGAAGTACGCACGTGAGGAGGTGGAACTCTTCACACTGAGTAACGACAAAACAGAACTACAGGTATATTGAAATTCATTGCGTTCAGCATCAGGAAAGCGCTGAAATACTAGTATGCCGAGGCCCGTATACGACTGGCGAGAACATTACAAGCGATGGGGCGTCCCCCATACAACGAGTTACCATTTCCCGGCTGAGTTCTCCAGCAGTCCACCCGTGCGCCTCGCGAGAGGGGACAGGTCCCCCGCCCGCGACCGCCGGGATATCAGCCAGGCCCGGGACTGTCTACGGTCCATCCTGGAGCAGGGCCAAGCCTCGCGCCTAGTGGCATCGGGAGCGTCAGCAGACAGGCCATCCGCGTCAGAGTGGACCCTGACTCCCACGTCCCTCTTCAAGAAACAGCTGGTCACCGCCTTGACGTCATCACGCCACGCCACGCACACGTGGAATCTAGGAGTGAGGAAACGTGATGAATGGGAGAACGAAAACGGTAGGCCTCTGGATCGTGAATCTCAACAAAATGAATGCCTTATACCATCTGTTAATGGTTGCGAAAACCAGGTCGTGTCGCCGTTGCTGAAATTGGAGACAAAATGGCAATGTCGGAACGAAAACTGTGACAGAAATGCGAATTTTAGACATCCCGAATATATTCATGATAAATCTAATTATTTTCATGAAGACCGTCTGTCCAAATATTCGTGGCCAGACTTTCGCGATGTGCCCGGGAGGACAAGGAAATATCCCATGGATAAAACGACTATGGAGACAGAACTGCAGACAACCAGCCCAGCCCCTGCCCCTGTGATAATCATTCCGTCCCACACGGACATCGCCTGTTCTCTTTGCCGTTTGTACGAAGGCGAGGACGAACAAGTCATTAAAGCCTCCCGAGATTCCACGTCACAGGACGCCGTGATAACTGGTGGAGAATCCGAGAATTCCGCACGTAGAAAGAGTCCGTCCGAGGCCCGTGGCACAGTGGCTGAGAACCAGTCCAGGGTCCGGTCAGCAGGAGCGCGTCGAGAGAGAGGACCCTCTCTAGACCATGTGCCTGAGCGGAAGAAGAGGACGTTGTCCTTCCCCAACTACAAACTGGCATACGTCACTGTCGAGAGCCTGAAGCTATGAATGAACATTTTTCTATTTATTAAAAGCAGGAACACGACCTGGAATGACATGTTAAATTAATGTTATCAAGCTATAGCTTATCATGCAATGTGTAATCTGTACAGCTAAGTGCAACACTCGCTGCCATTCAGCTAAATAATCGAATTAGTAGGCCTACTATTACCTGCTTGGGTTATTTTCACCCCAGAACAACCTTATTTGCTAATATCATTATATGTATATCCTATTCACAATTTGAGATCTTCTATATTTATATTTATATTTGACCAATGAACGTGCATTTACGAAGTTTTGTGAAATTGCATGTTCATGTGGATCTCACATGTAAATTTTCCAAACCACTTAGGAATTTCTGCACAAGACTTGTGTGACGGTTTCGTATAGTGCGTGAGTTTTGATAAACTGATGTACGTTCCAATAAATTTATGGCACGGGTAGCCTGCAATAGCACATATCAGCTGGCAGTAGTGTTTGACTTGAGCGACAGTATCGAGTCGTATCGTGGTTTATTGGTGCCCATTCATACTCTGCGAAGTGGTCTGGAGTACTTCTAATCAGACGTGTGCCGGTCACTTATCCGACTGGTATATTGTCGACACTATAATGTACGCCACCACCCCTTTCACCAAAGAGAATAAAGAGAAATTCCACCCGTTATATGCTTAATCCGATCTGTCACAAAGTGAGTCCGTGTAATTTGACAAATTGTTTCACTTTGGCAACCTGTCGGCTCAGATTATTAGATATAATAACAATAGTAAAACATATAGGTTGTTGACACTTCCAGTTATGAATTGATATTACAGGATTATTAGCAGATAAGAGGCAGTGGCCGCACGTGCTGGATCGAAAATCTAGGCCACTGACTATTTCTTTGTATGGTGATGAAAGACAATGCCTGCTAGATTTCTGACACCGAACTTTTGCTCTGTGTTCAACATCTATATGGCAAAAGTTTCTTGAAGAAAAAAACCCTATACATTGCAGTATGTTTATGGTTGACACATGGGCCATATAAAACTGCACTAAATTAGATTCGCTTAATTGGAGTGAAGAAACGATATCGCATATTATTACATGTGCATATGAAGGTTTGGTATTGGCATATTATCTCGACCGAAGGACTGATGTACACTTCATTGGCTGCCCTATCAATGGTGGAGGACAGACTGACGTGGGCACACATGGGTTGAGCTGTGTAAGGTAAGTGTGATTGACAAACTTGAAAATATTGTGACTATGTAATTGACTACCCCAAGGATGAGCGATATATGTCCACTAAGTTTGAATATGCTATAGA
This sequence comes from Terebella lapidaria, assembly GCA_949152475.1. Classification (NCBI taxonomy): domain Eukaryota; kingdom Metazoa; phylum Annelida; class Polychaeta; order Terebellida; family Terebellidae; genus Terebella; species Terebella lapidaria. Next base: position 81,793,759 of record OX424555.1, read on the forward strand.
AGGTGTATTGTCAGTAACCAAGGAATTCCAGGGTATGTGTCTGTGTGATAGGTGTAGTTGTGGAAAAATAAAAAATACTGACTACTTAACACAAAATAATACGTACTTTGGTCAAAGCACTGATGCCATCATTGATGTGGACGAGGCCTAAGTTTTGGGTTGCATTTGAACCTTTGATATTTCCAAGAAAGATGACGTCGAATATCAAGATAGACGTACATGTACGTCTAGATATTGGAGCTGTCTAGGCGGGACTATAGCTAGCTCCCAGATGATTTCACTAGTGTGTCAACAAGGAACCCTTGTCCACCTCTTCTGTTGCGTGATAGAACAACAAAGTCACCCATTGTCCAAATATCTGATTTTCTCAAGGGGCTAGATGTGTGTCATGCAGTGATCGATATCTCTGTCATTGATTACGTGCACATTGATCAGTGCTGGATTGTGCTGGAAAGCTTGGCTGCTGGAAGCATTCATTTTGCCCGTTATTGAGCTCTAATGAACCCGAGTGACCCTGAGGAGACCATGGCACTATGTCATGACTGATTATGGAGATACAGTTATCAAAATGTTTGAACGGACTGGGTGGACACCAAGAAAATTTACATGGACCCTTTTATCTACACTTGACTGATTCTTGTGAGTTGGCGCATATTATTGCATTACTGTTGACTTGAAGGTTGACACTGCTCTTGAACTCCGAGTCAAACTCTAGTTCCATCTATGTATCTAGGTAGGTGTGGGTGAGTTTGTGATTGATGACAATATCATTGCATGTACGTTGCGCGTATATGCGTACAAATACATCGTTAAATGTTTAATTCTTTGCTAGGTATCGCCTTTGTCTATGAACGTGAAGCGTTTGCACGGATATTTACCAGGGACAATGTGTAAGATCACATGAAAATGTGCCTAAAATACAGTGATCATGGCGGATAGGGATCCCATAAAAGTTACCAGGATACTCCCGGGCTGCACCCGTCTGGATTCCGCCACCAGATGTGAAGGCAGCAGATCCAGGCTTGTGATTGAGACTCGGCTGCCCGCCATCGACATGGAAGCAACTTCGCACGTATCCGTTGCCAAGGTGCACAGAATCCCGACGGATCACAACAACACGCCTGCCATCTGTGATTCCAAGTCTGGACATCTATCGGAAACACGCAGTGTCCACATTTCCCCCGTAGAATCGGATTTGGAATCACATCATGAGATCAAAGAGAAGACTGACGTTGAATGTTCATGTACGGCGTTACCGGGTAATACCAAACCGCGCATACATGTAGCGATAGCAACACCACCACCATCTACAGGCTCCCTATCACTGACGGGTTCCTCTCTGCCACTGATCCACTCCCGACAGGCGGAGTCTCACCTCATGAATCTCGCCACCGCCCCGAGACGTGCTCACTCCTCGTACATCCTTGACAGGCAACAGGATAACAACAGACTGAAGCTACCTGGCAAATCGCCAAGATCCATGAGTTTGAAAGGCACCGACTGCTCACCTCGGGTACGGACGGCTCACAAATCTCGGTCGGGTAACAGTCGTAGACCCAATCTCGTGCCGGCAGTGCCGCTCAAACAGAAGTACTTTGTGATCCAGAAACCGGGAACTAAAATGTCCAAACGCCATGGACCTTGGGGACAAGAAAACGTACCTGTTTGCTCAAAGGTTAAGGAGCCAGTGCTGGATGATGCCATTGACAAATTGGATATGTTCTCAATATCGTTCCGAGATTCAGATTCACCGATGTATGATCCCGGACTCTTCGACAATATCAGTGACCGTGCTTCCACGTGCAATCATAGAACGGAACAAATCGAACCATCACTTCCGGATCCGGTCACGTGTACGCAGTCCCCGCGTACGCGTACTGCCAGCATCCGATCTCACTCTCATGTAAATGCGTGCCTGACTGGGACAGCATCGAGGATACACCTGCGCTCTCTACCGGGCTATTGTAACTTCTGAACATTTTATTGTAATGTTGTGTCATTGTGTTGCAACGCGAGTACATATGTGGTGATATGCTGTTTCTAGTGTATAAATTGCTTAATTTCAATAGGTTTGTTCAATCTTAGGCCAATTCCAGATTTTTTTATTTCAGAATGCAATGATATGTAGTGCCGAAAAACTACAACTAAATGTAGTCTTCAAAAACTAAACACATCTAAGTAAATGGAATTTTATTTCAAATCGACTTATCACAGGAAAGCTTGCAACACCACGATATCACAATTGTACAGGTATAAAGCATAGTGCCACAAACACCAGTGTATGGCAACCAGACGAATTGTCTGCACATGTAAAAACAACAAAGTGAAAACCATTTCTTACAGCATTATGGCACAGATAAATGTGTTAACTGCTGTGAAATTGCAGATCAGTTTTGAAGTTGAATTGTATTCTCTTGTGAAATTTCTGATGAAATTAGTTACGTCGTTCAGTCCATGGTACTAGTAATCTGATCATTAGGCTCCTATTTTGTCTGAAAGGCCATCCGAATTGAAGACGTGTCTACATTATACGCATTCCTCGCTCAATTCAACATGAACATATTAGCTTGTGGGAGTTATCAAATCACACATAATATAATATTTGACAACAAACGAATTATTAGAAATATAATAACATTATTGTGTATTAATAAAATATAGAAGTTTTCAAATCCGAGCAATAGTGAGGGATCTCATCAAAATACGAATATGTGAGTTCTCTATGATAATATAATAATGGAGGAAACGTTTGACTAGACTAAATGTTTCCAAATTGCATGTGGTCTAACGTCCTATAAAGTAACTAGAATGGAAATGACGAAAATAAAATCAACAAAACGCCGCGATAGGAATGATATGATATTCTACGAAGCACATAGAATGCAAAGGCAGAAACTTTATGTCAGTCCTTAGAAATCATCCACCCGTAAATAAACACCAGCGAGTATCCATTTCAAATCTGCAGGTATCCCATCGAATAATGCCACCATGATACAACGTTGTGTGCATCATACAGTCACCAGCTGCAGTTCCCAACACGTTATGATACACGACCTCGCTAGCACAAGCCGTCATACATGGTATTGTACATGTTCATCTGGGCTTTGTTGTACTGTGACCTGTTGACGGAGAACGTCTTCCTGTCTATGGCATTGAGCGGTACATTGACCTTGTCCAGACCGACCCCACCCATGGCCCGACTGAACATGTTGACGGACAGTCGTCGCCCGATGAAACTCTTGCCGCCCATATTGCGGGCGAACTGCATGCAGAGAGGCAGGGTCATCAGAGGCACCGAGGGACCCATAGCGAACATGTTGGGTAGGTTTGCCTTGTCGAACTGGGGCATGCTTCCAACTTCGTCGGTCATGCTTTGTGGTAGGAAGGGGACTGGTTCAACAGCTGTAAAATGTGGGAAAGTTACACGTTAAACGTACACCACACCAACTCGTTATGGTTCGCGAAAGAGAAAGCGAGACATTGTTAACCTGTGCATTACAAAATTAGAAGTGAAATGTATGAGATGGAGTACAAAAACATTGTTAAACTGAAATTTTATATGCCATAACATAACAGCATCAAATCGGAAAAAACCATGTAACATTTAAGCTCGTAAAGAGATGAAAGAGCACAACTTGGTTAACATAATGCCAGGTTAACACACAACCAAGACGAGCCACGTACCATTGGGGATGTGGTTGGGGGACATGTTGTTGTAGGTGATGCCCAGGGTCAGGTTGCGGGCGGTGATGGTCCTCGCCAGGATGTGTAGCTCTTTACGGAACTCCTCCTGCAGCTCCGTCGCCTCCTCCTCCACGAAATATGTCTCCATGTAACTCCCCAGCGGATTCTGCACCAAATACATGTAGTACAACGCTTTAGTGAATCTTCATCAGTGTTTGTGTGCAAATCTCAGGCGAAAACTAGACCATGACGTTCTACTACATGTGCATACGGTGTTAAATGTTAAGTCATTACCTCGTCTGGTCTGCACTGTTGCAGGACATTAGCAAGAGATCCGTAGTAAGCTTCAGGGCTCTGTTCTGGTAGAGTTTTGACGATGAAGTCTCTGTTGGTCTGACCACGTCGGTGGGGCGGTAACTGCCTCATCATTGCGGGTACCAGGGGTAGGAAGCCATAGAGATCCAGCGCGTCCTGATGCGTGGCCGAGTGGAAACACGTGGCCGTGAAAATAATCTTGGTGACAACACGTGCCAGCTCCTCAATCGACGTAAACGATGTTGGAAGTCCCTGTCGCTGTTCGTCCGTCAGCGACGGGAAGCCGTCTCCGTGGATGTCCTGGATCCAATTCTGGATCTCAGTGTCGTTGATGACGTCCTCAGATGAGTTGTAGCAAAGTGTCAGGATCTCCTCGCAGTACTGCTTGATAGCGCTCCAGAGCCGCACGCCGTCATCCCTGTAGAAGTAGTTGGGTAGCTTCTCAGGGTCACTGACTCCTCGCTTCTCGAGGTCCCGCATCAAGTCCAACTCGTCAAAGGAGAATGTGTGCAGATACCGCTTCATCAACGCCTTGGCCCCGTCAGAGCCCAGAGACGTCCACTTGTCCAGGGCACCTCCCTTCTTCAGGATGTTTGAGCGTATCAGGGTGTTCATTGGTAATGTATAGCTAGAAAATAAATCATGCACAATATAACAAATTTTCCAAGGACAAACGGATGCTTAGAAATTGTCGGTATACATGTACTACTGGTAGTCATTGCAACTACAGGTAATGACTGTACTCGCACATGTTACAGTCGAATCAAAGAAAGCTCTAAGTGCGGGTGAAAGCTTTAAGTGCGACAGTTGCCCGTTCTTATACTCTCTGGAAACAGTTACAGTATTTACCGAAAGTGTGGTTTGAAGAGTTTGAAGATCGGGTGAGAGACGGACAGTTGTCGGAGTGTGGCGATAGCGAACGGTTCGATGAGAATGTGAGACTTGAGCAGGTGCGAGACGATCAGCTGGTGGTGGAAGTCGGCGCAGCGCACCCAGAGCTTGGCCATCAGCCAGTCCTCCGGGCACCTTTCCTTGGCCGTCCAGATCGGGTTCTCGGGACCCGGGTCCTGTCCCAGCTGGATGGCGATGGGAGTCAGGTTACCCGAGGCCCGCATGTAGAAGAGACAGATCGGCGCCACCATGAAACGGTGGTCGGCGTCTCGGTGGTAGGTTGGAATGTTGGCTAGCACCTTGTAGTTGGCTATGTACAGGTGACCATCCTACACAAGCATCAATAATATAGGATATAACACCAAGATTTACAGAATCTCTAAGACAGATTGATAAATTTTGTGGTGCGTCTATTCTTGATAGCATGCCCCATTGCCCAACCAACCTGTGCTTCCACAGAGAGCGGACGGCCTCTGTCCAATAGAACTTGCACATCAGAGTCGGTGACGGGAAAGTTTTCTGGAATGGTTGTGCACCTCTCTAAAGCAGTCGGGTTATTCCCGTGTAAGAACATCCGACCGAAATCTAAGTCATCCTGAACTGTCCGGCACATTTCGCCTTTTGGTCCATCAGGTAGTTTGACTTTGGCGATGAAACTGATGGCCAGTTTCAGCTTAGTCCATCGCATTCTGGCCCTGGGATTGGATTTCCTCGGCACCATATTCCGTACGGCAGGTGCTGACACCTGACGATTGAACTGGTGGCCTTTATTAGTTCTATTCATGTTCGTGTCTGAGCCAAGCGTCATCTGATGTGTAGTAGACCGTAGCGCGGTCAGAGACAGTAGGACGTCTCCGAGTGCGTGGTCAACCTCCCACGGTACGCCCGTGTACTTCTCAGCACGGAGCTGCTCGTTGACCGGGATGTCCTTGAGAGACTTGCCCCGGATCTGACTGGGCAGGCCCTCCACGTGCGTCCACACGTAGTCACCCTGGCGATCCCGGATCTCCAACATCCGTTCCTGCCGCAACACCTCGTGGCAGTCGTACTGCGGCAGACTCACTGAAAATAATGACATGATATTCTGGATTATGATAGCAGCATACTCTCTTGCGATACTCATGCAATATGCTGACATACAAGATTTATACTAAAGGCGAAACAAACAGGTATTACTTTAGTTGATATCATAAATGTAATTAAAAAGTCTACTGGAATTGACGTGTGTAAGAGATGAGATGAACAGTGTGTGTATGCATTTCACGATCCGTACCGTTGCCTGAGCGGAGGGTGACCTTCGAGAGCACGACGCTGTGACAGGGGAAGTGTCTGACCACTGAGCGGTCGGGGGCGGTCAGGGTGACGTATCTCAGGTACCAGTCGTCCGTCAGGTGTCTGTGTCGGACGGCCACCGTCACGGCCAGGATCTCCCCCACCGGCTCCGTGTTCACCTCATAGTGCTCAATCTCCTGCGAGTGCTCGAAGCCCTCATCCTCGTAGTGACAGTCTAAGCGCCGGGGGGTCGACCGGCCCTGGGTACCTGCGCGGGGTGAGGAGAGCAAACGTATGTGAGGACCGTCGTTAACGAATGACTGGACACTGCAACGCCTTTATCAATATCAACCGTTACATCGTCTCCTCTAAATGCAAATGGGTCGTCACAAAACCAAGAACGTCTGAGAGTACAATGATGATCAGACCTGTGAGGGTGAGGAAGACGTCGACCCTGGGCCTGGTGTCCTTGACGGGGCCGGCACACACGGTGACGATGTGCTGGACCTTGATCCCTCCACCCACTCCCCCTCCCGTCTTGTCCCCCGCGCCCCAGTCAGAGTGACGCATGTGTTTGATCTCGAACTTGGTGTACATCCCGCAGATCACGTGTTGGTAACTCCTGTACACAACACGGGTAAAATACACAAAATTAAACATTTGAACTATTGGGATTATCTTGCACATATAGGACTGCAATATAGGTTGTGAATTTATCTTTTCCAACGCCAAACGCGAAAATAATGATTGAAATTAGTACGTTTCTTTGGTCGGCGATGACCATCCTGAATAGTCCAATTCATCAATGGAAATAGACTATTAACTGAAAATGAATAACTATTAATCACACCTGAAGTCGTAGACGGAGACGGCTGCGGGGAACTTGAGGCAGATGGGTTTGTCGACGATGTTGAAGTATGTCCGGCCGAGGGCGGTGGACGTCAGAGCCGTGGTCATCTTGAAGTAGGCGAGGTCCATCCAGGGGTGACTGTCCTCGTCCCATACCTGACAGCAGGACACCGGGACAATCAGCCGTATATCATTACTTTAACCAGGCATTAAGTATTGAGAGTTTTCGCGAACTATGTTGGATTATAATATAGTGATTTGCAGTAGATTTTTACATGAAATTGCAAAAAAAAAAAAATGACATGGTATACATCAGTGTGGTTATGCGACAGCGGGTGACTATTCTCTGATCTACATGTTTAGATTATGCCTAATTAATTAATATCAGGATAAAACAGGTTTGGAATCGAACGTCGCATTTGAATTGCGTCATAAATTTGTTTGTTTACTGATCCATCCTGTTGATATTTATCTATAAATCTGCACCCGTAAATTTTGTGTTAAAGTCGTCCATCTGTTGGGAATTCGAGCACTTAGCAAAAACCGACTTCTCAGCGCCCTTTCAGAATGGCCCGTTCTCTCTTGTTATGCAAGCAATCTCCCCTATACTTTATCTATCTACCATATGTACATTGACTCGATTGTTTACCTTTTACCGCCACCTTGAATACCTTGATTCGTTCGTTATCTCGGCGGTATTACCTGAGCGGGGTCTGGATTTGTGGAGGTGCGAACTATAAGTTTGTTGCTCGCTCGAGAGATCCGAGACAAAACTCGCGTTATATTTGTGAAGCTGCAGACAGGCCCGCTTCTGCGGACGGGATCGTTACCTCCTGTGGGTTCCACATGTTGGGATCATCGTGGTCCCAGATCTGGAGCTGAAGTATGTAGTCCACGGCGTCCGTCTCTATCCGCTTGAGGAACTCGGCCCTCAGGTAGTGCGGACTCCGTACGTCCAGGGTCCTCCGACCTAGCACCTCCCACGGGCTTTCCTGAAACCATGGCAACGGGCGAATGTTTGTGAAAAGTCAGATTATAAGTGGATCCGACTGTGTGATTAGACGAAAAATATTCATGCTGATTTTTGTTTCAACCTATGAGGTCCCTGCAGCTGTTATGTACATTTTTTTCTGTTTAGACGGTATCTGATAGCTTCAGAAACCCGTATATAAATATCTTATGGGTTTCTGATAGCATGCATGATAGCAAACCTGTGTCTACGCTAGCATACCTGTTCGTGGTCGTCAAGGAGCCCCGTCTCCCGCGTGCCCCGGGCCGGGACGAGCCGGAACCTGACGAGACGCGCCCGCCCGTCCCGCGGCGTGAACTGGTACGGGATCTGGCTATAGTAGGACAGGTCAGCGAACGAGTCCGGACCTCGTCTCAGGCTGTCCACCAGCGCGAAATAGCTGTCATAGAGATGTTGTAATATGCATATAATAGGCCTATCGTTTTACTTAACTAGGGCAATGTGGTAGATAATGAGCATTAATATTGTCCGGCCATGCAAGTTTTTCTTTTGCCGTTAGATTTCTTCGAAATTATATGTATATTGGTGAATTTGTGTTTTGACAATAATTTTCTGATAAATTGAGTGTAAAACTATTTTGTTTATCTACTTAGTTTATCTTTTATCTGCATGATATTTGGTTGGTTTAACATATGTCTGGGCATTTTCCCCCCAGTTTCATAGATTTTAATGTAGACTTTAAACACCTGAATATTGGTAGGAATTTAGTTATCATTTTGATGGCGTGGATGATTTGGCGATCATAGTTCAAATTGGGGGCCCATTGGGGGTGATACGCAGTTCGCAGATCTAATTGAACAAGAGATCCCAAAATAAGAATGAGAAAGTCCGCCAACAACAACGCCTAAAAAATCTGGCAGGGGATATTTCAGAGCTCGCTAATAGAAACTTGAACCTTTGGTACCGGTGTTGATAATTTTGCACCAGTTGCCGGTTGCTGCGTCTGTGTTTCTGCTCGAGGCATCGGTCCGCGAATAATTCAAAGGTAAACTCCAGACAATTCGCAAGCCATACACTGTTACAATCTGGTCAGGACACGCCGCTAATGAAGCTCGATCTCAAATAAATCACAGCAATTGATAGGAAAACAACCCGGCGTGATCGATGCCGTGTGTTTAACCCTTAAACAACAAACGCGGTTTGCCTTGTCTTTTTGCAACATTCAAAATTTCAACGAATGGTTAGAAAAGAATACATGGCTAATGAGAGAGGCGTAGGGTCGTGGTTAAGTTAACAACACTTGCTCGGTGTTACCTGAAGTCAATAATGGTCTGTGTTATTGTTCTCGTTTTTTTTTTTCATTCTAAATGTGTTCCGAGAAGTTTTGATTCAGAAAACCTGAAATAGGTTAGGCTACTGTATCTTTTCAAAAATAAACGGGGCTTGATGAATGGAATCGGTGCATGATGGCTGGATCAGTTTTGGAACAATCGAATATTCAGCAACCATTTAAAATATCACACTCGCAACTCACTAGTGTGGGTCTTTGAGGCACATCTGTTTGGTTTCCTCGGGGGTTTTGATTTTCATGATGTCGATGAAGTTCTTGCAGTGTCTGGCGGGCGCGGCGCGTCCCGTGATCAGGATCAGATCCAGAGGGCCGTCCTCATTCTGGTCTGCGAACTTGATGGCAGCCTCCCGGGGACAGGCGGCGGCGTCATCATCACAGCGCAGGTTACTGTGTCTGAGACATCATAATTAAATAAAAATGTTGATCACATCAAAAGACAATAATCGAATCACTTCTCCAATAAACTAAATCAAAATCGAGAAAGACATTAATACGATGATATAGATGTATAATGAAATTTATTGATTTACTTATATTGGTTGGTTTTTCTCAAAGGCTTTATAAGGGACAATTTATTGCACAAAACGACAGATATATCTGCTCAGTAATTGAACATCGCAAATTGCTTTAAGAGTTACGTCTTTCTCTACCTTAATCGTATCCGGAAGCGTTTGTCTGGGCGGAAGAAATCGTTTTCTGGAATGCGCGTGTCCGTTGAGCATACGGCGTAACCGACGGCGCCGACGGCGTTACACCGCTTGATGTAGGAGGCGTTCGTGCCGACGGTTTTCTTGGCCTTTGAGTACTCCATGTTCAGCCGGGTCTTGTCCCCTAGCTTCGTCTGGTGCGCCTGGTGGTTGGTGGATTATGGCAGTATAATATTTGGTTATTAGTTTATTATATGGTCGAAATAAATAGTCATGATGTCAACATTTGTAGTTTAATACATAAAGTTGTATTAGCCTACCCATGTAGGCTACATCTCTGCGGAAAGGATAATGCGTAGTATGCTAAATGTTACATTTCCGTCAGCGCATTTTATTATATGTAATGAAAACTTTTTCTCTCGAATATCATATTTTTCTAGTACAATATATTATTGCAACACTGAAATGACAAACGTTACAAACGTGTTGATGGTTTGACTGTGGATCTTTACGACGTACCTGAGCAATCTTCATCAGCCGTTTCTTGTACTTTTCTTCCCCTAGGTTGCGCTCACAAATCGCGTATGTTTTGTTTTCCCATTCCTCGCCCATGTCGCTCTCTGAAATATAAACAATAAAAATGTGTGCTTTATATTGCTATTTTTCCCCCAGAAAGGTGTATCGCAAACTGCAGCCGAAACACGTTGGTACCTATGCATATTTTCTGTTGTCCTTTTGGTGCCGATTTTGAGAGTTTCAGTCCCATTTTTGCGAGTTTAGAACAACCTTCAAGAGGCCACAATCTCCAAATTTAGTATCGTGTTCAGCGATAGACGTCCTGGACTACTGAAAAGCCTTTGGCATTAATGGCAACTCGACAGTAGGACGAGTATTCCTGGAATCAACCACCATTGTCCGCACATGTCCCTGGTAATATCCCCATTAATACAGATACAATTCCTGGTCATCTATGAATGTTTGCGCTTGTTCTCTATTGATCATAGGCCAAAACATAATGTTGTATCTTTGGCGACATCTCCTGGTTGACATCTCCCCCACTTTAGTCATCTCGAACAATTATCCACAGATAAATAAGCAGTTATTGTTTCATGTGACAATAATCATATGTGATTATACTCTGTGATAAGCTACTCCTTTGACGGTGTAATGATCTGGAGGAAACAGCAGGATGTAGAGTTATGACCTCCAGTCAAATATCATTAATGCTTTGCGATACCATGTTCATTTGTGCATTTCAGAGCCAATTATTCAGGAAATTGATATACAAAAAAAAAATCCCCCAAAATATAAGTTGTTCTCGTTTAATGTTTGACAGCTTTCTAAATAAACTATAAATCATAATATGGCAAATGTTATTACTCTTTGTTCCGAAGTAGACGATGTATAATTATTAGTGGAATCTCACACTTGGCACGGCGATAATAATGCAATATTCGCATGGACCACATATCTACAGTCACAATCGTGAAATATAACGACTTATTCCACAACAAATGATCACACCTGTGCAGGCAGTGACCGCTGGTGTGGTCAGCCAAAGAGTTCAAGTAAACAGCAGTGGGTCAGTGTGCTACCGTGCACGAGTTATGATGGGAATTCCAAGCATCTCTAGCCAGCGTTCGGTTCTATAGCACACCGTTTGTTGTAGCTACAAGGCCGGGAAGCTTGTATCTGGATCACTACGTGTTTTACTCTATCGATCATTGATTAGAGATCCATATCTGCTCATCAATGAGTTTGATATCTCTTCTCCCAGCCGCCCCGGAGGTGCTTACGAGGGAAAGAAATTTGAATGGAGAGCTCAGCACATTCTTCAGCAGGGTAGAGGAGGCCATGATAGGCCCAGAGATGTGAATTGAACGCAACGGTTCACCGAATTGCCTGACTACTTTCTCCCACATATTTGTATTGTACCACCCATTCTATCAGTGCGCAGGTTCACTGGTTAGTTTTGGGATCGGGTTTCAGGAGGTGTGGGGTTTGGACCATCCATCACAGAGTCCTCCGGAGCAGTATCCTAGATACACGTGTCCGAGGCCCTACTGGGGTCAGTCTGGTCACTGCTCCTGCAACCTGCCCCCCAGGGTCGGCTCCTATATGTACTCCATACAAATAGCTACTGAATCATTATTGCTGAACCAATACACTCCAATACCAATTGCCAATAACGAATTTTTATAAGACTGTTTGTATCTCACTCGAATGTCAAACCGTGTAATTCAATATAGTTATAATTTACAAAATTTAAAAAAAAATCGTGTATGTGTATATCGGTGTCTAAGCACAAATTAAAAGCATGTAAACATCATGTTCAGGGAACATTTTTTTTCAATGATTATTTGTAAGTTAAAACTGAAGTTGTGCAATTAATTCCCAATATGTCCAATACTGCTCCCTTCATGACGATTCACATGCGGTCCATTCTTGGAGGTAAAACTTTACCTTCCATGCACAAATAAATCACCGATACTGACGCTAAAACTACATGTGCCATAATAAATGCGAGGGAGGATCCGGGTAATAACACTACAGCCTGTGCAATAAATACCAGCAGGTGCCTAGCTGCTCCCCATGCACACGGGCATTACATTGCCATAATAATTACAAAAATCTCAGCCCTGTCTGGGATGTTGTCCGGGATAATGGAGTAGTTAACTTGTCAATATCATATTGTCAATAGTATCCAGAGTCGAGCTTTTTTCCCCCTATATGATGCATTGTGCAATAAACTAAAGAGTTGTCTGTTTCCGCTCATCGAGTATACAAAACTCTATATCGTTTTCCCTTTTATTTTCCAGCACATTCATACGTAATATTTGTACGAATATTGCACAGTAAAGAGCATCTTCATTGCAACATGGTAAATCTTATCCCGAAAAATACATCCCGAGCTATATCCACGCAGCAATCAGGACTCAGTGTAGCTCATGATTGTCAACCGCTGACGAATATCAAGGTGATGGCGATGAATCGTGTGTATATCGCTTCCTTCAGTCACAATATTAAGATCCCAGTGCAATATCCCGATGAATTCCATGAAGTTTGCACACCATGACATTATTTGATTTTAGCAATTATATAGTTATGATGTGTCTACTTGGTATCGTACCAGTATAGCACAATGAGAGCGACTGTTTCTCTCACGGCGATCCGGGAGTCTGTGTCTACGGAGCTAAACTCCTGCTATTTATTTTACGCTGATATTTCTTTGCAAAAATATATCAAGCCAGATATATTGCCCTTTTGAAAAATCTTCACAAAAAACAAAAACAATGAATTTCAATATTACAGTAGCCTACTCTTTTCAGTTGGGGAATCTTTACCTTAACAAATTTATTGGACATTCCTTTTGATACAAAAGCCCCCATAAACAAAGGTTATCGAACACAAAAATTCTTCGCACGTCACACAATGAGTCAGTTTGTTTACGATATTCGGCCATGAATTGAAAAAAATTCAAATAGATCATGTACGCAATATCTCATTGTGCATGATATCAAATCCGAAGTTCGATGCCATACTATCAATACTGGCCCTTGCGTAATGACTGGTGATATTTGGGTGAAATAGTTTTGGATCTTTTTTCCAGTTTCTTGAACACAAACTGTGTAAAGCTTTGTGATGCTCAAATTTTATGAATATTGGAAATAAAAAATTGTCAGGGCTAGACGACCTCATACAGTACAGGTGGCAACAACTCTGAACTTGCTAATCGTTTGATTCTGATAAATTACACGACCCACAATCAAGAATGCTAACGTTAATCATCAAAATTCAAAGCTTTCATGATGAAACGACAACCACTGCGATATGTTGAAGTATCATGGCATGCACAATTCCGCAGAGATAACATACATCACAATTAACTACGTGTTTCTTGGTTAAAACTGCAATAAACGAATCATGACCCATGATGTGTTGACAATTGGGGGAATTTGTATCCAGGAGGTGAGCAACATCAAAACATGGTCTGTTTGGAAAACGCCACTATGAACAAGGAATTTTATAGGTGCAAATCCATTTTGAATTGTTTTGTACCCTTTGCTAGATGTTATGATCTGGATCTGGGATAGCAATGTGGAAAAATAGAAAGAGTGTTCATACATTATGTTTCAAATTAGTGGAATGAAGTGAATGGGGTGAATCATAGCATGTTGTTGGATGAATTTTCGTGTATATAGTAAATATGAGTGAAATTTACATTACCTTTTTTGTAGTGACTATGCAACACAGTCTAAGCAAGCGTTATATTTCGTCATTGAACATCAACACTGCCATCCAGGTCCACAATTAGTCCAGTTGTCCAAATCGGTACACATCAGTACCTCAATAGTTCTCTCTCTATGAACAAGGCATCAAAGCTATAGCTTGCCTCTACATGAACTCTATCAGCGATATATGGTAGATAATTCCATTTATGGATTTGACTGCCACGTGTAGGTTGTCCAACCTTTGAAATATATACATCTTTCTGATGAGAATACATGGATTGTAATCCAATCAAGCGTGACCACTTGAATCAAATACGACCTGCCCTCTAAAGTCGTGAAATACTTCACTTCTGATCGTTTTTTCCAAAACCATCGCCAAATCAAATAGTAAAATGTCAACAGGCCATTCAATGCGGTACTTTCGTGATGTACCAGGGTGAAATTTATCCAAATATTTCCTTGCGGTAAACATACGGTCAGTTATATGATCTATTCTGTAGGCTGTGATCAATAGCCTTGACATGAATCTTTTTGAAATTTAAAAAGAGTTTTTGTGTCCATACTCAAACAGCGCTAAAACAGGCGTTATTCCCCGGGCGGTATATATTTCCATGATCATATTTTTTGGCTAATATTTCGTGAGTCTGGCTACATTGTTGTGAATAGATGCGCGAGAGTAATTCCAAATTGACATTCATGTAATCAATTGGTAAGAAAATGACTGAATGCATTTGACGAGGTGTCATCTAGACTCAAAATTTACTTTTGCCAATGCGTCATTGGCTGAATCATTTCCGAACCAGTTTTTCATACCCAGATGTAAGAAAAGTACCTTAATGTATTTTTTCATTCTTCAGTGTAGATAATTAACATCCACTGGAGGTAATTACAGTTGAACAGCAATACAATTCAAAATATTGCATAAAACGTGCCGCATACATGTGTGTTTATATATGGCTAAACTGACGCTAGATACTCAAATGTCTACGGATGAAAATGGTTGTACCATTGTTCCCAAAACCAAATACCACTTGGTCAGGACAACTTCATGTTCGAACTAAGGTTAAACAAACTTTGTTACCCGATCTGACATTCAACCCTCTAGAGACAATTCGTCAGGTGTGTTAAGGTATTTGGGGATATAAATATTGACCACGATGTACACATGTACGTTCATACTGGATATTCAGTGTCATGATTTGAACAGAAAACGTCACACAAAGGCCTAAACGTACTGATATTCCCTGATATATAACCTATTCTATGCTGTGTGAAGGCAGACACTGAAACTGTGAGATACATTTGCATTAAAAATGAAATCACATGTATTCATTTCATATGAGTAAGAACATAATTTTTCCCAAGTACATCCACATGTATCACATAGCTGCAGTCACAACCGTGAAGTTTACTGACTTATGTGGTCAGCCAGAGAGGTCAATTAAACAGCCGTGGGTCAGTGTGCTACCGTGCACGAGTTATGGTTTGAATTCCAGGCTTCTCCAGCCCGTGGTCGGTTCTACAGCACACCGTTTGTTGTAAGTACAAGGCTGAGAAGCTTGTATCTGGATCACTACGTGTTTTACTTTATCGATCATTGATTAGAGATCCATATCTGCTCTTCAATGAGTTCGAAATTTTTTCTCTCAGCCGCCTCCGAGGTGCTTACGAGGGAAAGAAACTTGAATGGAGAACTCGGCACATTCTTCAGCAGGGTAGAGGAGGCCATGATAGGCCCAGAGATGTGAATTGAACGCAACGGTTCACCGAATTGCCTGACTACTTTCTCCCACATATATGTATTGTACCACCCATTCTATCAGTGCGTAGGTTCACTGGTTAGATCTGGGATCGGGTTTCACAGAGACCTTCGGGGCAGAATCCTAGATACACGTGTACGAGGCTCGACCGACCGGGGTCAGTCTGGTCACTGCTTCAGCAACCTGCCCCGGGGTCGGCTCCTACATGCTTCATACAAATATTGAACTATTAACCGAACCAGTACACTCCATTACTAATTGCCAATAACGAATTCTTATAAGAACGTATAATGCTTATACGTTTTTATCTCATTCGAATGTCAAACAGTGTAATTCAATATAGTCATAATTTACAAAAATAGAAAACAAATCTTGTACGTGTATTTCGGTGTCTCTCATTCAAGCACAAGTTAAAAGCATGTAAACTTCATATTCAGTGATTATTTTTTTTCAGTAATTATTTGTAAGTTAATACTAAAGTTGTGCAATTAGTTCCCAATATGTCCAATACTGCTCCCTTCATGACGATTCACATGTTTGGCAGTAAAAACTTTACCTTCCATGCACATGGACAAATAAATCACCGACAGTGATGCTAAAACTACATGTGCCATAATAAATGCGAGGGAGGATCCGGGTAATAATACTACAGCCTGTGCAATGAATACCAGCAGGTGCCTAGCTGCTCCCCATGCACACGGGCATTACATTGCCATAATAATTACAAAAATCTCAGCCCTGTCTCGCATGTTGTCCGGGATAATGGAGTAGTTAACCTGTCAATATCATATTGTCAATAGTATCCACAGTCGAGTATTTTTCTTCCTATATGATGCATTGTGCAATAAACCAAAGATTTGTCTCTTTCCGCTCATCTAATATAAAAACACTATATCGTTTTCCCTTTTGTTTTCCAGCACATTTATATGTAATATTTGTACGAATATTGCACAGTAAACAGCATCTTCAATGCAACATGGTAAATCTTATCCCGAAAAATATATCCCGAGCTATATCCACGCAGCAATCAGGACCCAGTGTAGCTCATGATTGTCAACTGCTGACGAATATCAAGGTGATGGCGATGAATCGTGTGTATATTGCATCCTTCAATCACAATATTAAGATCCCAGTGCAATATCCCGATGAATTCCATGAAGTATGCACACCATGACATTATTTGATTTTAGCAATTATATAGTTATGATGTGTCTACTTGGTATAGTACCAGTAACACAATGGGAGCGATTGTTTCTCTCACTGCGATCCGGGAGTCTGTGTCTACGGAGCTAAACTCCTGCTATTTATTTAACGCTGCTATTTCTTCGCAAAAAATAAATCAAGCCAGATATATTGCCCTTTTGAAAAATCTTCACAAAAAACCAAAAACAATGAATTTCAATATAACAGTAGCCTACTCTTTTCAGATGGGGAATCTTCACCTTAACAAATTTATTGGACATTCCTTTTGATACAAAAGCCCCCATGGTTATCGAACACAAAAATTCTTCGCACGTCACACAATGAGTCAGTTTGTTTACGATATTCGGCCATGAATTGAACAAAATTCAAATAGATCATGTACGCAATATATCATTGTGCATGATATCAAATCCGAAGTTCGATGCCATACTATTAATACTGGCCCTTGCGTAATGACTGGTGATATTTGGGTGAAATAGTTTTGGATCTTTTTTCCAGTTTCTTGAACACAAACTGTGTAAAGCTTTGTGATGCTCAAATTTTATGAATATTGGAAATAAAAAATTGTCAGGGCTAGATGACCTCATATAGTACAGGTGGCAATAACTCTGAACTTGCTAATCATTTAATTCTGATAAATTACACGACCCACAATCCAGAAAGCTCACGTTAATCACCAAAATTCCAAGCTTTCATGATGAAACGAGAACCACTGCCATATGTCGAAGTATCATGGCATGCACAGTTCCGCAGAGATAACATACATCACAATTAACTACGTGTTTCTTGGCTAAAACTGCAATAAACGAATCATGACCCATGATGTGTTGACAATTGGGGGAGTTGGTATCCAGGGCGTGAGCAACATCAAACATGGTCTGTTTTGAAGACGCCATTAGGAACAAGGAATTTTATAGGTGAAAATCCATTTTGAAGAGTTTTGTACTCTTTGCTAGAGGTTATGATCTGGATCTAGCAATACGGCATGATAGAAAGAGTGTTCGCACACATATTTCTCATTTTTGCAATGAAGTGGATGGGGTGAATCAGATCATGCTGGTGGATGAAGTTACGTGTATACTAGTTTCATATAAAATATGAGGGAAAATTACATCACCTTTTTCGTAGTGAATATGCGACACAGTCTAAGCAAGCGTTGTTATATTTTGTCATTGAACATCAGCACTGCCATCCAGGTTCACAATTAGTCCAGTTGTCAAAACCGGCACACATCAGTACTCCAATTATTCTATTATCTTTGAGCAAGGCCTCAAAGCTATAGCTTGCCTCCACATGAACTATATCAGCGATATATGGTAGATAATTCCATTTGTGGATTGGAAAGTTACGTGTAGGTCGTCCCTACATCTTTCCGATGAGAATACATGGATTGTAATTCAATCAAGCGTGACCACTTGAATCAAATACGACCTGCCCTCTAAAGTCGTGAAATACTTCACTTCTGATCGTTTTTACAAAACCATCGCCAAATCAAATAGTGAAATGTAAACAGGCCATTCAACGCGGTACTTTCGTAATGCACCAGGGTGAAATTTATCCAAATATTTCCTTGCGGTAAACATACAGTCAGTTATATGATCTATGGTGTAGGCTGTAATCAATAGCCTTGACATGAATCTTTTTGAAATTGAAAAATAGTTTTTCTCTCCGCACTCCAACAGTGTTAAAACAGGCGTTATTCCCCGTGCTTCATATTCCCATGATCATATTTTTTCGGTAATATTTCATGAGGCTGAGTACATTATTGTGAACAGAGGCATTCAGTACGAGAGTAAATTCAAAATGGACATTCATGTAATTAATTGGTTGGAAAAATGACTGAATGCATTTGACACGAGATGTCATCGAGATGTAAAATGTACTTTTGCCATTGGGCCATTGGGCGAATCATTTCCAAACCAGTATTTCATACACAGATGTAAGAAAAGCACCCAAATGTTCCTTTTTATTCTTCAGTGTAGATAATTAACATCATTTGGAGTTAAATACAGCTGAACAGCAACAGAATTCTAACTGTTGCATAAAACGTGCCGCATACATGTGTGTTTATATGGCTAATCTGACGCTAGATACTCAAATGTTTACGGATAAAAATGGTCGTACCATTGCTCCCGAAAACCAAATACCACTTGGTCAGGACAACTACATGTCCGAACTAAGGTTAAATAAACTTTGATACCCGACCTGACAATCAGACCCTCTATAGACAGATCACGCTCTTCTGCTGCTCCCCAGACAATATCCACATCCGCGGCCATGTTCAATTCGTCAGGTGTGTTAGGGTAATTGGGAATATAAATATTGACTATGATGTATACATGTACGGTCATACTGAATATTCAGTATATGTCATGAATTTGAACAGAAAACGTCACACAAACGGCCTACAGGTACTAATATACTCTGATATATAATCTATACTATGCTGTGTGAAGGCAGACACTGAAATTCAAGTAGGATACATTTGCATTAAAAATAATATCACATGCATTCATTTTATATGTGAGTAAGAACATATTTTTTCACAAGTACATCCACATGTACTACATAGCTGCAATCACAACCGTGAAGTTTGCTGACTCATGTGGTCAACCAGAGGCCAAATAAACAGTAGTGGGTCAGTGTGCTAACGTGCACGAGTTATGATGCGAATTCCAGGCTTCTCCAGCCCGTGGTCGGTTCTATAGCTCACCGTTTGTTGTAGGTACGACACGAGGAAGCTTGTTTCGGATGACTACGTGTTTTACTCTATCGATCATTGCTTAGAGGTCCATATCTGCTCATCAATGAGTTTGATATCTCTTCTCCCAGCCACCTCGGAGGTGCTTTCATGGGAAACAAACTTTAATGGAGAACTCGACACATTATTCAGCACGGCAGAGGTTCCATGATGGACCGAGGGGTGTGATTTGAACACAAAAGTTCACGGAATTGCAACACTACCTGTTTGTATGGTACCACCCTTTTATGAGCCCGCAGGTCCACTGGTTAGTTCTGGGGTCTTGTTTCTTGAGGTATGGGTTTTGCCCATTTATCAAAGGGTCCCTCCGGGCAGAATCCTAGATACACATGTACGAGGCTCGACCGACCGGGGTCAGCCTGGTCACTGTTCCAGCAACCTGCCCCGGGGTCGGCTCCTACATGGACTCCATACAAATACTGAACTATTATTGGTGAACCAGTACACTCCAATACTAATTGCCAATAACGAATTCTCATAAGACTGTGAGTGTTTTGTATCTCACTCCAATATCAAACGGTGTAATTCATTAAAGTCATAATTTACGTCAGACAAAAACACAAGTTTTTGTGCATGTTTATCGGTCTTTCATTAAAACACATGTCAAATGTGTGTAAATTTCATGTTCAATCATTTTATTTGTAAATCAATTCAAAAGCGAGTAATTTCCAATAAGTCCAATTTTGGTCCATCATGATTCACTTGTGGTTCATTCGTAGCGGTAAAAACATTACTTTCCATGCACATGGACAAATAAATCACCTATACTGTCGCTAAAACTACATGTGCCATAATAAATGCGAGGGAGGATCCGGGTAATAATACTACAGCCTGTGCAATAAATACCAGCAGGTGCCTAGTTGCTCCCCGTGCACACGGGCATTTCAAGGCTCGGCCACCATAACAATTATAAAAATCTCAGCCCTGTCCCGGATGTTGTTCGGGATAATGCAGCAGTTAACTTGTAAATATCAAATAGTCAATAGCATCCACCTTAGTTTTTCCTCCTTTCATATGATGCATTGTGCAACAAACCAAAGGTTTGTCTTTCTCCGCTCTTCGGCCATACAAAATGCTATCTAGTTTTACCTTTTGTTTTCCAACACATAATATTTCTGTGAATAATGTACATTAAACAGCATCTTTATTGCCACATGGCTAATCGTATATCCAGAACAATATCCATCCAACAATTGGGATCCAGAGTAGGTCACAATTATCAACTGCTGACGAATACCATGATGATGGAAATAAAGCATACGTATATTGGATCCTTCATTCACAATATTCAAATCCCAATATACATCCTAGTGAATTCCATGAAGTATGCACACTATGACAATGTTCGATTTTAGCAATTATATTGTTATACTGTGTCCACATAGTAGAGTACTAGTAATACAATCAGTGCGACTGTTTCTCGCATGGCGATCTGAGAGTCTGTGTCTACGGAGCTAAACTCTTGCTATTTATTTTACGATGCCATTTGATTGTAAAAAATATATCAAGCCAGATATATCACCCTTTTGAAAAATGTTCACAAACAAACAATGAATCTCGATAACAGTAGACCACTCCTTTCAGATGGGCAATAATAACGATGAAATATTTATTGAACATCTATTTTTATACAAATGCCCCCATAAACAAAGATTATCAAGCACAAAAATCCTTTGCACGTCACACACAATGAGTCAGTTTGTTTGTGATATTCGACCATGAACCGAAAAAAAATTAAATGCTTTGTATACTCAATATATCATTTTGCATGATATCAAATCCGAAGTTCCATGCAATTTTATCAATAGTGGCTCTTGCGTGATGGCTGATGATATTTGGATGAAACAGTTTTAGTTTTTTTTTTCAGTTTCTTGAACACGAGATACAAACAATCTGCGAGAAACGTAGTGATGCTCAAATTTTATGAATATAGTTAGTTTGGTAAGCCTAGATGACCTCATACTGACCGGCCCTTGTAGCACAACCGGCCCCCTGTACCGACCCCTGTCACACCACATAATTAAGTTGCACAGCATATACACAAACATGGGTTCGCCCAACAAAAATATTTAAAAAAGAAAAATACCTCATACTGACAGTACAGGTGGCAACGGCGCTCAACTGATCGGTTTATTGTGAAAAATTACACGATCCCCGATGGCATACACGATGAAACGACAATCACTGTCATCATGTCATGCACAGTTCCGCAGAGATAACATATATCAAAATTAAACAACATTTTATTGGTTAAAACTGCAATAAACGAATCGTGACCCGTGATGTGTTGACATCTGGGGAAATTTGTACCCAGGACGTTAGCAACAAGGAACTTTATAGGTGAAAATTCATTTTGAATTGTTTTGTACCCTTTGTTAGAGGTTATGATCTGGATCTGGGATAGTAATGTGGAATAATAGAAAGAGTGTTCATACATAATGTTTCAAATTTTGGGCATGATGTGAATAGGGTGAATAATAACATGTCAGTGAATGAATTTTCGTGTATATAGTAAATATGAGGGAAAAATTACATTACCTTTTTTGTAGTGAATAGGCGACAATCTAAGCAAGCGATGTCATTTCGTCATTGAACATCAGCACTGCTATCCAGGGTCACAATTAGTCCATTTGTCCAAATCGGTACACATCAATATTCCAATTATTCTATTCTCTATGATCAAGACGTCAAAGTTATAGCTTGCCTCTACATGAACTCTATCGGCGATATATGGTAGATAATTCAATTTATGGATTGGACTGTCATGTGTTGGTCGTCCCACCAAATATATCTTTCCGATGAGAATACATGGTACGTAACCCAATCAAGCGTGACCACTTGAATCAAATACGACCTGCCCTCTAAAGTCGTGAAATACTTCACTTCAAATTTTTACAAAACCATCGCCAAATCAAATAGTAAAATGTAAACAGGCCATTCAACGCGGTACTTTCGTAATGCACCAGGGTGAAATTTATCCAAATATTTCCTTGCGGTAAACATACGGTCAGTTTTAGGTTTTATTATGGTGTATGATCAATAACCTTGACATGAATCTTTTTAATTTTTTCTCTTCGCACTTCAACAGTGTTAAAACAGGCGTTATTCCCCGTGTAGTAGATTTCCATGATAATATTTTTCAGAGGCATTCAGTGCGAAAGTAGTTTCAAACGGATATTCATTTTTGGTTAAATCTATATAATCCAGTATAGACACATTAATGCACCAAAATGCATTTGGAACGAAATGTCATCTAGATTAAAATTTTCACACAAGAAACACAAATCATAGATCGTGTGCTTGAATCAACTCGTAACTCATATACAGATGTAAATATAATATTCAACTTTATTCGTTTAATTCAGTGTAATGAATTAACATAATATTCCATAGTTTGAAAGCAATCTAACTGCTAGGCCTATACAATTCTAAATATTGCATGAAACGTGTTTGTCTGAAGATATGGATTAACTGACGCTAGATACTTTTAAAGTGTTCATACATATAAAAGTTATCGTACCATTGCTCCCGAATACCACTTGGTCAACGCAAATACATGTCCGAACTAAGGGTAAATAAACTTTGTTACCCGATCTGACATTCAAACCCTCTAGAGACAGATCACGCTCTTCTGTTGCTCCCCAGACAATAGCCACATCCGCGGTCATGTTCAATTCATCAGGTGGGTTAGGGTAATTGGGAATATAAATATTGACCATGATGTACACATGTACGGTCATACTGGATATTCATGTGTCATAGAAGAAACATATGATCAGCCTACACATACCAAAGTATATTACCAGTAAGTGTCTATACTAGCCTGTAAGTGTCTATACTATTTGCAATAAAAAATATCTTGCGCTAACGACAATCTGCGGATACATACATGCAATTGTATTCATATCATTGGAACGAAACTGTTACTGTTGAAGAAAGAATTCAAAGTTGGTGGCAACTGTAGATCAGACTCTCAATCTTCACATACCGATGTAAATCTGTCAATCGGTTCGATCATCCACATATAAAATTGTGGCTTTTAGCGCCGAAGTAACGCCGAATGTTCGCAGTTTTTTTCACCACGGAAGTTGCGATTCTCTCCTACGTGCTATGTGCAAGCTCTGATCTCCCGCGGGGTCTCCCTCGCTTACAGACAGACAACTGGGTTATCTGTAAGTGGTTTGTTTATATCCACTAAAACTCATCACATTCTTTGTGTATCTGAAGAAAGGGAAGGAACATCAGGTGTATCAGACTTCTAGAGGCTGCAATGAACCAGTCAAGTGCCCATTGTACAGGGGCAGGGTGTGAAGTTAAACAAGGTACTACGGGGTGCTGACAGTCATTACCCACAAACTGCCGATATTGTGTAGACTATCGCACCGTCAGCACTCCTCTGTTATTCGAATATGTGGTCAATTTCGATGTAGGAACATCAATTCTCCTTTGTGAAAGTTTACAATGTACAACTGTATTCAAAATTAGATAATCGAAAACACGCATATGAATTGGTTAGTCATTTACACAAACACTCAGCTTTATACCCAGATATATAGACATTGTATGACATATATACTAACCTATCCCGACACTGTAGGCTATTCTACGTTTTCAATGGATTTACTAACTGCTCACAGAACAATCCTAAGACTGTAATGTATGCCAGCCTATGTAATGGGTCCACGTACCCCTGACATTGTATGCCAGCCTATGTAATTGGTTCACCTACCCCTGACATTGTATGCCAGCCTATGTAATGAGTTGACGTACCCCTGATATTGTATGCCAGCCTATGTAATTAGTTGGCGTATCCCTGACATTGTATGCCCGCCTATGTAATCTGGTAATTGGCGGACATCCTTTCTCGGCAAAGTACCTACCCCTGGGAAGCCGTCTTCCTGCCGTCCCAGTGTGGTTCCATCTGTAGTCACTGAGCTCTACTCGAGCCATTCACGGACCGAAATCCTTAACCATAGTCCTACTGGTCCTAGTTCTTATACAACTGATGTCTGTCAAAAATCTTAACGTGAATACATTATTCCCATGTTGAACCACACGTTTTCTCCGGTTTAAAATCAGTAAAACTATTTATCATCAACAGTATTATCACTGGAATTTGAGAGTTCAGAAACCCGAGTTGTATGCTTCTTGCAGTTCCTTTGATTCAACTGTTCGTATTCATCAATATCAAACTGATTCCGTCCATTCAAGCTCGAAGATAACGATAAGTTACGGCACCCTGTTTGCATAGAACAAATCCAAACCTGAACAATTTGCTCGGGGACCTCGACCCACATCCATCTGCTGAAAGTCGACTTGTAATCTTGTTGCCAATCGCGAGCTTGTGAGGTCATTTGTCACTTCGGACCATCAATCTACATGGAATCCGCGAGTTGCCATGACAACAGACTGACCGCTACAAGGCAGCCAATTACAACACGCGGCGTTATGGATCACTCAGTCAGATCGACCCCTGACCTCACTGACATCAATAGACGCATATCCTCTACATATACCCGGTAATATCGTAGTTCAAGTCTGTAGCTGTTTCCCCTTTTTGTTGGCCATTTTTTCTTGCCCGTAGAGACCTCCAACTACGCAGAAACCACCTTTTCATCCATGATCTTCCACCTGTGTTACAGTGGCTGTTCCAGGAATCCTCCCCGGGAGCACACGTGGGACGTCTCATTGATTTGGCTGGAGCCACCGTGGGGACACGAGGGATACCGCTCTCCAAGTACTCCCGGGCCGGCTGTGATTGTGCCACCCCGCCACCCACCGACCAGCTACCTGTCCGGGGTATCCAGGAAGATTCAGTGATAGGTCGTCTCGCCATCATCACACTCCATAATGACGACCTTATCGGTGGGGGACATGATCTCTGACTTAGCTGGTCAAGTGGTCAACAGATGCGACATTTCCAGTGAAGTTTTGTGGTGGAGCTTACGTTCATCAGATATTTTGTCCGCAGCTGAACTGAGTTTGTGATATCAATTTCAAGTGGTTGCAAGTAACATGTTGGTAATAAGAACGCCGTCCACATATTTGTTGGTTTACGTGAACCACATCCGATTTTCGACGCGAAATCCACAGACGTTTTGACATCAAACGAGTCGCTAGCCTCGCTATACCCCTAATTATAACATATCTCCTTGAGAGAAGTCCATGTATTTTCACTTTTTCATTGATGTTGGATCACTGAGTTATGTAACTCGGGTAATTTTGGCAGTTGTTCATAGACAGGTAGTGACTCCTCAGTGCGATATGTAACCAAACAAACCCTGGACCAATTTTTCTACCGTCCAACCACCGGCTGGCTAAGTCCAGTCACATGTTTTACTCAGTGGGAACGGTTGGCAAGCAAAAATACCCCACCTAGGATGCGAAAACACCGACGTAATGCGAACCATCCCCGAGCAGGAAGACAAGGCGTAGGGATACACGCGTAGGAATACACTCCGCGAGATCCGGTGAACTGCCGACAACAATCAGACGGCACGCCACACCGACAGCTGACGGACGTTCCGCGAGCAACGTACGGGCCATACGTCTAATTGGATCTGAATATCGTACGGCTAGACGACTGTTATAGAGAGATCAGCGAATGTACAAGCCAATTAATGTCAATATGCCACAAGGAGACAGCCAAGTTGTTGTGCACAACGTGATGTACACCTGCAGATTGACTGACAAGTCTAGACCTCAACCTTCTCTTGTCGGTCAAACTTCCCGAAACCAAAGACCCTGAGTTATACCAAAGTATAGATTCTTTCCACGAACGTCAAAATAAGCGATCAGTGATGTATCACTGAATAAGGTTCTCTTTCTTATGTTTTTTTTTTCCAGATTATGCGATACCAACCCAGTATATTTGAGGGTGAACCCTCAACAAAATGCACAAATATTCTCGGATATGCGTTGATGCACGTGTGAACGTACCTGACACTGAATAATGTCGCCATTGTGACACAAACTGCGCATTCATTCAACCTGGACCATCAAGATGTAAATCCTGTCTCTCCTTCATTCATCGTGGAAAATTTTTTTTTAGCACACATGCAACTAGATACTACGGAGCCGCTGAAAGGACATGGAAGAAATATTTTTTGACATATGGTTATTGCGTTCCCTCGCAATAATATTGCGTTTCGGATCGCGTTCCCTCGCGATCTTATTGCGTTCCCTCGCAATCCGGATCGCGTTCCCTCGCAATCCGGATCGCCTTCCCTCGCGATATTATCGCGTTCCCTCGCGATCTTATTGCGTTCCCTCGCATTCCGGATCGCGTTCCCTCGCATTGTGCTGACGCCAATGACTTCTGAGAAGGTTATTCTACAAGATCGCGAGGGAACGCGATCCGGAATGCGAGGGAACGCAATAATATCGCGAGGGAACGCGATAATATCGCGAGGGAACGCGATAATATCGCGAGGGAACGCGATCCGGATTGCGAGGGAACGCAATAAGATCGCGAGGGAACGCGATCCGGATTGCGAGGGAACGCAATAAGATCGCGAGGGAACGCGATCCGGAATGCGAGGGAACGCGATAATATTGCGAGGGAACGCAATATTATTGCGAGGGAACGCAATAATATTGCGAGGGAACGCAATAACAATGTGCCAGAAAATTTTCTTCCATGTCCTCTCGGAGGCTCCGTAAGATACAGCCAGGCACATCGTACTTGTGAGATAAAGATACACACAACTGGATGATGATATTGGTGCACGTGGTTACTGCTCTAATTGTTACATTTAGCATAGGACAACAATTTAAACTGTAGCAGAAACACACACGTTACTCTCCTCAATAGAACACATGTTACTCGAATCCAACCTGTTCCCCATCCATCAGATATTGTCAGAGATATTGAAGGCCAAATAACTCTTGATCAGTCATTCATTCCATCAGCAATAACTCCACGTGTGCCTAATTACTTTGTTATTTGGTTTAGTCTGTGGCCCATCGGTGAATATTACCTCCTGAGGAAACAATAGTACACAAACTGGATTTACTCATTACACCTGTTGAATACGTAATTACACAATGTTAGTTAAAAAGATGTTTTCTGACAGAAATGAATGGCACAAAATAGACTACATGGTTATAATATATTTCCGCGTTAACTGTTATACAGGTGGTTTCCTAAACGACCAAGAACGCTTACAACAATCATGGAATTTTGCTCCATTGATTGATTGATCCAAGAGAGTGCTTGATAAAATTCGTACATGGATATTTGTATTATTTTTTTGTGCGGGAATTTAAAATTAGGAACACCGGTAATTGTCTTTTTTTTTTGGTATTTACAATATTTGTGATATGGTGACTAATTCAGGACGATATGCATGAAGAAACATTACACCCTGCAAATAACAACGAACACGTCATAGGCCCTACATCATGTAAATCACATATAATCAATGTTTCATTCGGGATATCACATTCTGTTGTTGTCGTTGATGTATTCATTGGTGATAAGTCCCATAATTACACATCAATTATCGACAAAGGCACCAATTTGTAGAGCGCCAATGACGCCATTAGGCCCACCGCACGGTGTCGTGTGCCGTTCTATCTCTCTGTGTACAGTAGTATATCCTGATTGGTTATCTGGATCCCGAGGCAAATCACGAGATAAAGGCGACTTCCAGAATATCGGAACCTTCTAAAACAACAAGATTCTCCCGGATTTACCCGCTGTTATCTCCTTGTCTAAATGCACGGGGAAATTATTATGCCAGCGTTCCAACATGTCGAGTTCGTTCGCATAAAGCGATGGTATTCCTTGTTAAAAGATACTCTCATGGCATACAAGACCTTAGATGCAACTTCGGGAAAAAATATCAACAAACTGTCTCGGTCAATCTACTTTGCCCAATTAATACTTCATATAGTCGAAAGGTGAACTGATTCACTGCAATTTACACATCAATGGTGCATAACGTGATAACATAATTATAATGATAATGATATGAATATGATAGTGGAATAAAACGATGAGACTATTCACACATGTATTGGATACATAAACATATAAACTTACCAGTGAGAGCGCAATATTTGTCGTCCGTTATAGCATGATACTGGGCAATAGCTATCGGTCCGTATGCAAAACTTCTGATAAAAGCCGTGTACATTTCGCCATATTTTGCAGTAAAATAATTGAATCCAAGCATGTTGACAAATTTATGGTCATACAGTTTCAGAACAAAACGAAAACCGGCATCCTTATTTTCCGTAAAACTGTATCCAGTTATTTCACAATGCCATTCCTGCTGAGAGCGTGGAAGCCAAAGGTAAACTTCATATATCATAGGCTTAATATCTGTCGATTTATGAATACCTAACTACATGTGTAAAAACTCTTGCCTCTTGCACCAGTATATTATTGATTAGCAGTTAAAGTCGGTATCAGTAGATATAGACTCGAGGTTACGAAAACGATGCCACTGGGTTCAAAAGCTAAAACACTGGGATCAGCGGTACATTGTATAAAACATCTCGGTCTGGCAGAGGAAAGATTCTCCCGGTCTGTGGCATAGAGGAGGATGCTAGGGAGGATCATTAGCTCGCCGGTACCATTCAGGAAGTATGTGGTCCAGAGGCAGGTCTGAGCATTGGTCATATCCTATTGTCTTTAATTTCGGCCCAGTTCAATCCCAGTAATACTTCCCGTGTGGGATAATACTTTTTTTAGCATAGATAATGTAAATTTGTTCTACATATAATGCGCTTTATAACACAGGCTATTAAACTGTTCACATACCTTCGATAATTTCCAGCTTATTGACGGCACGAACTGTTTTGTGTGGAATTTTGTATAACTCGGTAACAATCGGACCTGTGTTCCTAAAAGACATTCTCGAAATATAAATACTGAGATAATCCAACAATCGCCAAATGACATCGACACCAGTCCGTTGTAAGTTGATCTCTACTGTAAGAGAATTGAACCAGTCACATTCAATCGTGATGGACAGAAAGCCTAAACGGTGTTGTTCGGTTGTCCATCGCTTTCGTCTAAAACAAATATTGATTTGAAATGCGGTGTATAACAAAATGTGTTCAATACATTTATAAAGGTGCATATGTTGTTCCATGTCATAGTTTTGAGACATTTCTGTGAAACTTTCGAACTAAACAACAGGGTCAGCTCGATATCAGTGGAAGCATATAGCTGGTCCACCAGAGGTTTGTGAAATCGTTCGCAAAATTCAATTCAACTAGCCATAGTTCGAAGCAGGAACACACTGTTTTCACATAATTTACACGAGAAGAACACACATATTTAATATCAAAGAACAAAATGCGTATCTGCGTCACTCCGAGTGCTGGCAAATATTTGGGGCGACAAGTTGGCTATTATCAAGGACGACCTCTCACTCCACACTATATCGAATGATCTGTTAGGCTTTGAACCCATGTTATGTCAGTTAAATTACCATATCTATTTATTTAAACTATTTATTTAAAACTAATCTGAGTTTTAATGGTACGATCAAACTGACTCAAGTTTTGGGTTGGAAGTTATAATTCTGGAGATAAATAGTTACACTTTAGCCAAATGGAAACACTTTGTGCACCAAGGAGGTCGGGTTGTTTGTGAACTATCCCCGGTGGTTACGGATGTTGATACTTTCAGTACACAACAGTTATATTGTTTTCATGAACTATTGATCGAAACGCTCCCTCGATAATATCCATGCGGCTAGGGCAGGTGTATTGATGAAGTATACAGCAGGTCTAACAATTGATGGTCATGTACATTATTTACTGATATCTGGAGTTTTAACATGTATGGTTTACTATATTTATAGTTAATAGCATATCAAGACTAACAAGACATTTCCGTATGGATTATGAAGATCGTAAAAAAAAATTCTGCCCGTTCACTTAGATATCGCCAGTAACTCAAAATCATAACGTTATCTTATCTTTCCAAGGAGTGATATCTTGGCCATATCCAAGCATACCGACAATCAATTGGAGATTAAACACAAAACATTCTTGTTTGTATACTATACAAATTAACATCACTACTCACCAACTGGGCCGCTCTCATCTGGGGGCAATTGAACTTCTCGGTGTCGCTGGCGCAACATTGGGACATGGTTAGATGAGTTGCAACTGTTGGTCGCCATTATAATGACTTTTCAATATAACTTTATCTAATGAACCTTAGGCCTGATGAAACCTTCAAAATGTAATGTAGTACTCAGTTAGGTATCCAGATTAGAAATCCAATACCAAGTTTCCCATGATCAAGTCCACTTGCAGATTGATTTGAACTTGCAGTCTCCATTTCGTAAGTTACATTAGGGTCTTACATTATCCACAATCTTGTGGGTCCTGAACAATGATGCGAATGAAATGAGTGATGCTGGGCCATATCCAGCGTAATGTAGGGAGACATCTGCTCAATGAGATCATAAATACGGCACGTGTGTTTGTCATGGTTATCTCATGGCACGCTCCCACAGTAAACCAACACGGGAACAGCTTCATCAGGGAGGGCACTGACTCCAGCCCACTCAGCCTCGTGTGTAAAACTCATAGCCATAGTGATGTACCAGAATTAATCCAGAGTTAGTAGTGTTTGTGCTCCCATTGTCAAAGCAGTCAGTGTCAGCATTATGAAACAACTATCCTCATCCAGTTATTATCGCTAGACTGAGCCAAACTGATGCTTTGATCCGGACGAGCCACATTAAGTATACGATTGTGGTCGTCTAGGCAACAAGATGTAACTGAACTCAGTTCTACATTGCTTGAAGCACCTATATGTCACGTCTTTCAAGCACCCATTATTGAGGCAAGATGTATCTGAATGTCAAGGGCAGGTGCTGCCAATTAAAAGATACCAAAAAATCATCGATTTTGACATAAGTAATGGGTTTCCGAGAACCGTCCGGATAGCCTTACCCAAAAACGTCGGGATCAGGAGAGAAGGGGGTATAATCACAAATACTAATTGTGCATGAGAAAAGGTTGTCTGTCTGTCAAACAGCCAACTCACAAGCTCGAAATCAGTAATCAGCTCGGAATGCCCGGGATCGGGATTAAATTGGATGGTGAAAAGATATGATTACAGACGTCTAATATAGTAATATTTCAAACATTTCAGAGACTGGGAATGCATGCGAATTTGTGCGAAATTCATTAGTAATCATTAAAATTCACAACACAATGATCCCATTCACTATTGCATGCCCATGGTGCAGCCCGCGGCATCAACACCCGTTCATAAACCAATAACTGTAAAATTACATTTCATCACGAGCTATAAATCCCGAATTACACCTTAACGCCGACCAGGAACAGTTCGCTCGAAGCACCTTACCAGACACACATGTAGCAACATGGAACTGCGGGGTTACTTGGCCCAACACGTGTGACCTGTACCCCAGCGGTAACCTAGCAACGGGAGGGCAGGTGTGCCGCCAAACCCATGTACAGGTCAACTTCTGCTTCCTGTTTAGTAACTTTTTCATATGTTTTTTATCCGCCCACTTCTCGGAGGGAAAGCAAAAATAATGGCTAATTATCCTGGATTGGTTCTGCTTACGGCGGTTTTTGGAAGCAAACGGATTGATGCAGGAACACAGAACATTGGCGTGATCCTGGGTGTACAACCTCCCAACAGGTTTATAACTCACGTAGAACTAAATTACGGATATTGCAGATTTAGTTAATACAGGTACGGAATTATTTAAATTAATATCTTTGCACTATAGACACGGTAATTTCTTCTAATAACACTGGTTCCACAATCATTTATTAATCATTTAATGACAAGTGATGTGCATAATAATATAGCGGCCCTATGTTCCTGTCGGAACACTATAACAGCTCCATTATTATTACTGTCATAACGATTTGGTAACTAAGGGTTACAGACCTGTGTCGTCCGGCCGTTGGCCCGGGGGTGACACCCCTAGAAGCCATTGCACCACCCTCTGGTGTAAATCCGCACACCGCACACAACAAACACTGTATCCAGACATCCCGGCTACACTGGCCAGTGGTGTGATCGCCTCCCGATGTGTTCTGTAACTACTGGTTACGGTCCATCCAGTAAATACAGTAAAACGGACCGAGAACCACTGTCCGTCCGTCTGCCTACAGAACCACCGACTGCTCTGGTTATGCCTCTCATCCCCAACAGGCAATGCCCGCTGCTTTGTGTAAACTTGATAGATTTTAAACATAAGTCAAGAGGCCTAATTTTCCGCGAAGTAGCCAAAAATTCCGGATCAGTGTTTTTCTTTCATCCTGCCGCGTGTTCGCGCCCAGTTTTAGCATTAAAACTTTTCGATAGATCGAATCATGTTCTTCCAACATAGACATGTTGGGATATTTTGGGGGCAGATAATAGGCATTCATGGTTTATGTAGCGCAGGTTTTATTTTTGCTATTTGACATTGGATTTCTTTCCTTCAGTAAGTATACACGAGGGATTAATGTTAAAGATTGGTACGAGGGAGTTGGCCAAACATCCGTATCCATGGCCCCTGTTACGCTGATTTATACTGAATATTTACCAAGCATTGTTGAAAGTTTATACAAGCAAGTGCTCGGTGAGACCTGTCTGACATCTGGGTCTAAAATGCCATCAAATCGACAGCTCTTCGAACCTAATTGCTCAACTTCCCAGAGTAACACCTAACAAACAAATCTACAATATCACTGGAGATAACAAGAAAATAGGGAACCAAACACTTGCAGTAGTTGAGGTGACAAGTGTACCGCCTTCAGGGAGCGAAATACAAATTGCAAACTTCTTTTATTGGTTCGATAGTGGGCTATCTGCAATCTGTTAAAGTTTGCATCCAAGCGAATGTCTGAGTTTCTTCTTTCGTGGTCCTGATATTCCATGCCTATTGTTGTATTGTATCCTGTATTTGATACATTTCAGAAGAATAATGATCTTGGTTAGTTTCTGTTCCATCTTTTACCCTATCAGCATCGAATGATCATAGAATACAGGAAAAAAATCGTACGATACCTGGTACGATGCTCATGTCATTGTGTTTCTTGTTCTTCCACAGTATATTGGGGACTAGTAAAGTGCCAGACGCAATAAATGATTTTCAGTGAACGATTAGTAGTACGCGATAGTACAAGCGACGTGGGCCGGCTACATGAACACTTATGCATCGTAAAGTGTTCAGTATTAAT
Source organism: Terebella lapidaria (assembly GCA_949152475.1). Taxonomy (NCBI): domain Eukaryota; kingdom Metazoa; phylum Annelida; class Polychaeta; order Terebellida; family Terebellidae; genus Terebella; species Terebella lapidaria. Next base: position 81,827,875 of record OX424555.1, read on the forward strand.
TAGTTTATACTGTTTTGAGTAACCAGGGCATTTTCATCTTCTGATGTTTTACGTGCCCCATACATTATTTCTCGAGTAAACTAATTCTTCTGCGTAAATTTCTTGTTTGTTTTACCCTACAAATTAGTAAGTTCCACCGAGCATCAAAGGGAAGTTTCCAAACACGAATGTTTCATTAATTTCCAAGAAGTGCGATTTGAGTGTTGCCTAATTTAAATGATAGTGGATACGAGGGAGTGGAAAAAAATATTCTGCATCAGAATCTATTAAACGTAGACTCTATATAATGGAACGTTATCATTATCAAAGTACTAGTATATAGTGAAAATAGAATGTGGGCTTCTATTGAAGCACTCAGAGTGTTGAGTAGAATGTCAATATCCTGACTTGTTCAAAAGTTACAAAAGTTTGAAGTTCGAAGTGGCTAGATTCTTTTCCCTTAAAAATCTGTTTGCTCATTGGTAAGCATGAGAGATAGTCGTGACTTCATGCGGGAGCCTTGACTGGTAACCATAGCAATCAAATAAATAAATGTGTATGAACACTGACCATTGATGATGTATAATGATAATATATAGTATATTTATCTAATAAAAATCGCCCCACAACGTCATGAATTCTAATTAACATCTCATTTACATACTAATGACCTGCTGAAAAGCTCAAGAACTTTTCAAGAGCATTGAGTGACATCGTGCGAAAATGACCATTTGGAGTGGCTTTAACTTTTGAACTATAAAATTAATGACACAGGGTAAAAACATATTAATCAGCTAAATGAGTGTTGCCCAATGAACCTACATCACTTTCCCAGTTTACTTGTACTCGAATCCACTTCTTTCAGAGGTGTGTAGATCACTGTCCGGAATCCGTTTCGGCAGAGGATATTGGAAAACGATATTTTTCGGTTGGGAAACGATATGTTCGATTGGGAAACGCAAAGCTGCAAGGAGGTATGTGTTGTTTTCCTCAATAAAGTATGAAAAAATAGGTGTAATCGTTAATCAGAAGAAAGACAAACATGCGCTAATGTTGTATAAAGTCTTCAGTGTCTACCAAACCTGCTATACTTGATGTAATATGGTTTTTGGGACGTGAAATGCGATGAAAATCACACCGTTTTGAACAAATGAACACTGATGATTAAATATGTGTCTGATGCACACAAAAAGTGACACGAGTCAAGAGAAAGGTTTATTACATAATCCCCACTGAAAAGAAACATTTTACATCGCCTCATTAATTAATGTTTCCTGATTTTCTGAACCATTGATGTTTCGGTGGGTAAACGATACTGTTCCGATTGGAAAACAGTTCTGATATGGGTGTTTCGATTAGTAAACGATATTTTATTGGAAATTTATGCACGTTAAGGCTCGTTTTTGGCTATTATTCATTCATTCTTATTATTTCTTTCAACAGATGGCGTCTCGCGGCTTCAAGGCCAGGTGTTATAACTGTCATTCCAAGTTTGAAGACTCTAACCACATTGTGAAGCACTCATTTGACAAACACCAAGAAAAAACCTTTTCTATACTGAGACCCGCTGTGGATGAGGAAACAGGGAAAAATTAGCCCAAAGGCTAAGAAATGTTACCCGAGAATTGTACAGTGTTAAGGTCTCAAAGTCTGCAATGGTAAATTTTCAACAATGTCTGCCCAAGGGGAACATTGTTTTTTATATGTTTACAGTTGATTCCTAAGTTGGAAAGTCGATAATGAGCGAGATATTAGCCATTTCGTGCTCTGACCTTGAAAATAAGGTCAAAGGTCAACTTCAAGATTATGAGAATATTCGGCATATATCATTTCCTATATGTCCACAATTGATTCCCAAGCCATATAGTCGATAAGGAGCGAGATATTACCCATTTTGTCCTGTGACCTTGAAAATTAGGTCGAATGTGAAATTCAAGGTTATGAGAATATTCAGCACATATCATTTCCTTTATGTCCACAATTGATTCCTAATATCTAATCTCAATATTAAGTGAGATATTAGCAACAATATGTCCCATTATGAAGCAATAAAGAATTTAACATGGGAAAGTCCCATTTGTGCCAAGTTTGGGCCAAAATGGCCCACTTTGAGCGATACAAGGGCAAAGAAACTTAGACATGTCGCAAAGGTACAGAAGGGTGATCTTTTCAAACGATAATCTGAAAACTGTCTGATCAATTTTTGAGAAAATGGCCGCCAAAGTCCAAAATTGACTGGTTTTCTGACAAAGAAGGACGTCTCAAGGTCATTGAAGGTCAAATTCAAGATCACCACCGAAACCACAATATACGAATTCCTATTTGAATGTGCCAATATTTAAGCTCTATCTTGAAGTGTTCTAGGAGTTTACTCCATACAGCTCCCATTATCAAGGAAAAATTGCGTGAAATCCCAAAACGTTTTGAAAGGGGAAAATTTTTCTTGGTTGGATATCACTCAAAACGAATAGTGACTTTATTAGGGACGAAAAGGTTTTTTTTCACCAACCTGTCGAAAATTCAAAATGGCCACCACATGCAGACCGGCGATTCAAGGGCAACGAAACTTATACACTCCAGAAAGGTACATAAGAGGAATCTTTTTAAAAAAACATCTCAAAACTGATCAGACAGTTTCTGAGAAAACAGCTAAAAACTGAATTTTGGGCCTTTTGAGCCTAAATATTGGGCCTATCGATCGTCAAGGCATTCCATCTCTATACACAATGTCAAAGACCCAAATTAGCATGTTTTGAAACAAAAATCTCATAACTTTTTCTATTATGTCGAGCCCGGGCACATGATTCACCTTGTTTCACACCCAAAATGTTGTGAATACAGTCATAAAATTTATAATTCACTAGAGGTAACCTTTCACTAAAGACCACACAGTATTGCTCGTGTATAACAGTTGATCTCGTATTTCATATGTACAAAATTTTCCGTTTCCCAATCGAAACAGCATGGATTACCAACCGGCGCCTTCTCTATACGTATCGTTTACCCACCGAAACATCAATGGTTCAGAAAATCAGCAAATATTTATTAATGAGACGATGTAAAATGTTTCTTTTTGGTGGGATCATGTAATACATCTTTCTCTTGACTCGCGATACTTTTTGTGTGCATCAGACACATATTTAATCATCAGTGTTCATTTGTTCAAAACGGTGTTATTTTCATCGCATTTCACGTCCCAAAAACGTAATTGCATCAAGTATAGCCTATTATAGCAGGTCTGGTAGACACTGAAGACTTTATACAACATTAGCGCATGTTTGTCTTTCTTTTGATTAACAATTACACCTATTTTTTCATACTTTATTGATGAAAACAACACATACCCCCTCGCAGCTTGGCGTTTCCCAATCGAACATATCGTTTCCCAACCGAAAAATATTGTTTTTTCCAATATCCTCTGCCGAAACGGATTCCGGACAGTGTAGATTAGGCCTGAAAAATTGTCGACTGGTGAATCTGGCAAAACACGATTTGACGGATGTCGTACTCGAGTTTTGAATGGAATGCAATATACATAGCTTTATCACATACTCGACACTGATATGCAATGAGAAGAAAGCACGCTGCATCAATGTCAAGCAAGTATCTCTAGCCAAATACTAGTACTTTCTATCAAAGGCTATCGTTACATCTACCACGGATACTATAGTGAACGGTGCGAGCTGGTTTCATTTGATATTATCATAGACATGAAATCACACGAATAGTATATCCATGTACATCTACCATGACGAAATTGAGACATCGGTGTCAGTGCGTCTATTGAATAGAACTTTGTTAAGTCAAGCCATCTACAAATATATGCATTTATATGTATTCATACACTACATGTGAACAACTGTCGGAGCCTAATGGGCAAAACTTTCATTGGAGAAATTGTTGGTTGGAGTTCGTCATCAGCAGATGAATCCATCACACATGAACAGCTGATGAAGGCAGGCACATCTGTGTATTTACCATTTCGAATAGGTTCTTTGAAAACACAATGTTTTCTCCTAATCACAATGTTTTCTAATTGACATACCTTTTTACCTAACAGTTCCATAAAACACATATGCCTGAGCTACAAGACATGGAATACAGTGTACTGCGGATGCCAGATACTATTTGTGTTATTATAACTCACCTGCCCGGTAATACCCCAGCGACTGATAACCATGGTCCCGGTGTCGCGTGTATCCTTGACGACGCCGGAAGTAGGAGACAACCGGAAGTATCACTTTATTGTATACATCCAATAGAAAGTTGGCCATCTTCAAGTTGGTCCCGTCGCAGTATGAAACCAGTGGGTGAATTATATCTTGGCATCAGCCAGCGCGGCTTATGTTTTCTGTATTATTTATTACACACTGTCCAAAGAAGTGCCATACTCCTCAGAATTGAATGCCGAGCGTTCTATGAGAAATGGACTGTTCCCCACGAATGTTGGATACACAAGTGGAAGAAAGCATTTGTGAGCCTTCTATCAGAGCTTTTATTCAATCAAAATCTCATAATCGTCCGTCAATAATTTTTCGTTACAAACATTCAGATCCACAAAAGTAATAACACTCACATAGTGTCGGCACCGCGATCGACCTTAATTGTTTTGAAAAGTAAAATAGCTTTTATCATTTTAAAATGTTCTTTACCGGCTACTTGTTCTATTTCAATTCAGCTCGGAATGTCTAGCAGTGAAATGTGCAAAACTACTTGGTAATATCCAATAATTTAGCGGACGTTGCATGCCATAGGTAAAAGAAAAATTGATCGATTCCAACATTTCAGCAAAACAAACTAACTTTGATTTTCTGAATTCCCAGAGAAATCAAGGTAACGAAACCATTGCTCTATTGTTATCACTATTAATGACCTTTAAACAAGTACGAGTATTTTTGCTTTCATTGAGAGCCATTCGCACAACATAACCGTTGCTTGTCAAAGTCGTTACCACAAAATGCTGGTCCTCTTGCTCGACGTAGTGTCCGTGAAGTGATCCAGTCGCAGTGAACACCACGACCGAATTATACTTATTTTCGGGAACGAATCACTGAAATCCACATCGACACATTTACAGAAATTCCGAAAATCAGCAAATAAACAAATATGTATAAATTATGAATGGAACCTACAATATACTCTACAGGTGCTACACAAGCTTATGATATATACAGTGTTTACAAAATGTTTTGCACCTGACTAAACCAATTATACAAAAAGCTAGTCACTGAACCACAGTAACACCAGTAGAGGCACTTATAATGTTATATTTATAATATTGCCCTGAAGTAAGCATACTAGTACACATTCGTATGTCAAGTACTAAATCAGGCTAATGATGATGAACAAGGGAGCAAATGGCCAACACATTGGAAATGAGTAGTTTTAGCTTAGAGGGATGGGCACCAGTCCCACATACGAAGCTGTCTGCACAAAGACGATACAGTTGGTTACATCCACAGTTGGTTACAAACCACTGATTAAATGGTAGCATTTGCTAAAACAATTGTCACCGACTCATCACAAGATGGTTTTAGTTATGAATCAACTGGTCCAGCCAATTAAACTGTGCCGTGTCATGAGGTGAATTTGTGTGATTAATTGTTGTGTGATTAATTGCTGTTGTTGTTGTTGTTGACAGTACGTAGAGTAAGATATATGACAATATTAGGCCCACATACTCTTCATGATCACGACATCCGAAGGCACAAGGTATACTGAGCCACTCTTTTATCAATCCATCCCCAATCATCAAATACATAGCAGTCTGTATGTTGACTTAACTGATAGCTTCTTGTGATCACAGCCCAGTTTGATATCTTTTCGCTTTACCTCAGAACTCCCTGGGAGAATATAAACGTAACATTTTCTCTAAATGGCACATCGCAACTTCCCTGACTATAGAATACTGGAACAAATGTCATCGAATACAACTTTTCATATTGTTTCTACGTAGAATGATACATGTACAATATCTTCATGAGATGTCGTGTATTCTTCCTACAGAGTGCACATGGTCGTCTTATAAATTTTCATAATAGTGTTTTGCAAATAGCGATGACATGACCTATTTTCCGCAAGAAAGAGACATGAATGTGATTAACAAATTCTTAATTCTCCCTTGGAATTTCTTCATGTGATATTTTATGCATTTAAGAAATTCCATGGACGTCATCACGATCTGGTTGATAAGTACATCAAATCTGGGACAAACACCCAGCAGGACTGTATATATATATTTTAAAAAATGCTCACTATTTCCGGAACATCTGAATTCACCTCATTATGGCCATTTTTAGAATGGTTTAGAATCGATTTCGTTCGCTCGGGATATTTCATACTTGGGTGTTTGTTCCATGTTTATGCAAGTGCAAACTTCATGCAACAGCTATTTCGCCAGATATTTCAAAATATAACATCAACAAACCTGTGAATTTTGACATATTAATGTCCAAAACTTTACATCACACTTCAAGACCATTCAGTACCGTACAAACTCGCCACACATGTGTCCAGATGCCAAGAAACTCACATCAAATAAATATCTGGGCATCACCTTTGGAAGAGGAGATGGACAAGTTGTCAGATAGTTTGAGGTCAGTACGATTGGGGAGCATCTCTGTCTGTTTGTTGTCTAGGATTCATTGGATGATGTTCTACAAACTGCCAGAATTAATCACTCTCTGCCAATTTGTCGGGACTGACGGTTAACGGTCTGTATGATTGGTGGCTTCACTGCTGGCAAGTCGGAGGTCAATATCGATCATGGGGTCCCTGTATATATTTGTAGCATTGTACTGTCAGCAGCGACGTATACGAGGTGTACTTGTAAGTAACCAATAGTGAGATTTCAATGATACGACTGGACAACGTGATATTGGATAAGCGAAAAAGAGATATAAAGAATAACTATCAGGCATACTAAACAGATGACGACACAGCATTGCCTAACATTTGGTCTAGGCTACTCTGTGTTGATGAATACTATACGGACTCAGTTTTGGTAGCAAAGGCATTTACAGTTCTGACGAACTGTTGCTACACATGCATCTGATTAGTAAGAGAAACATGATAAAAACACTTCACTCTGTCTAACCGAGAATATTAACTCACTGATCAGTCAAAGTGGGTCAGCGATCTTGGATCAATGACCCTTACTCCAACATCCTCTGTGATGATCCATTGCACAAATGGCTACCAATCTACACAAACATTTGCATAAATGTAGCAGCTTCCAAACAATGACGCAACTGTAAGTGGTACAAAGGACCGAGCGAGGAATAAGCGAACTTACTAGGCCTCTAGAAACAAACTTAAACCGGAAAATCTACAATTGGAAGGAGGGTGATGTGTTAACGAGGCTTGGACCTGGCAGTGTGAGGTCAACGTTATAACCGATGGTAACTGTAGCTGCCAATCCGCCATAATGGCATAAGCTATCATTATCTACCAACCATTCCCTATTGTACCCATGCAGTAAGAAGAGTGTGAGGAAGTAATGTCTGCATGCGGGTAGGCCACTTGCAGACCACTCACCACAAAGTGGGATTATTTTGTGGCGAGGAACGTTATAAGGAGCAGTCAGCAAAGCTACTGTGGTAACGACGATTAATTAAGTTATGCAGCTAAACACCACACCTCGAATTAAAATCAGCTCGGTATCTAATCTAGCTACTTCAGAGTGGTGCAGGAAGACACATACGACAATGTTCAACACCTCTGACAAGGACACGGATCAAGACGGTTTTACACACTGCACAATATCTAGATGTCTAGAATATCAGGAATAGAATTAGGACTTCGCTAGTATTAGGAAAAGGTGAATAACGGTAAAAAGAGATGCTCGCTACTACCGAAATCATGATGTTGTACGGTTTGCTTTACATATATGCATGTATGTAAGTATCAATTGATTACCACCAATACAGCGAAATTTTGATGATTCCAATAACAAACGTAAAATACAACATTTTATATAACAATGATGATGTATATCGGACAATATGATGTGTTACATGTCTGTGATTCTTAGCTGTTGCTTTCGATTCTTAGCGTTCCCATGTAAATAAAACTGCTGAGATGTGCCGTAGTTACAGACCACTTGCCTCATGAATCGTTCCGGTGATCTGATCGGGTGATATTCATCATGTCAATTACGGTATCCCGTTGGTTTACGACTCAAAACCTACTCGATTATGAACAAAGCAGCTCTAGACTAGGTTTAATGTACATGCTGCAGACAATCTAGGTCTCGATATTAAGCCATAATTATGTCACCTTATATACAAAGATAGATACAAGAAACCATAATATATGTCATAATTCACGATGCTTTGCTATCAAGTGAGCATAACATTGATATATTTCTAAAACGAACATATGAAGCAGCGAGTAGGAATTGTTTTTTGGATTAGTGTTTTCTTACACCAGTTTTAGTATTACTGTTTTCGATTGATCGAAACACATTCTTGCACGATAAAGAATGAACTTTTTGAATATTTGAGGAGGGTGGCGGGGTGGAGTTGTGTGTGTGTGTGTGTGTGTGTGTGTGTGTGGGGGGGGGGGGTGTTTTATAAGGCATCTATATTTTAGGTAGCACAGGTTATATTTTTGCAATTCGACATTAGGTTTCCTTCAGTACATGTAAGTATTTATGTAAACGATTAGTAAGAAACCGTTGGCATTGAAAAATTGTGTCCAAGGCCGATGGCCACTGTTACGCTGATTCATACCGAATATTTACCGAGCGAGAGCTTGGTGAGACCTGTCTGACATCCGGGTCTAAAATGCCACCAATCAGTGACATCCTGGACTTAATTGCTCGAGTTCCCAGAGTAACATCTAAGTGTTCTACACTAGAGGTAACAAGAACAAACCAAACAGCACAATTGTTCAATCTCTGATGCATTTCACGTGCAATAGGAACTGATACCCTACCAGGGTCGAGTGCTCATACAAGATAGGAGATAATTCGTACCATACATGATACGATGTACATTGCATAAAATTATACGACCCAGGTGGCTTGTGCGGCTTATTCTTCTTCAGTATATTCAAACAAGGATTACTAGTAAACAACTGTCAACTCATTCGATATGCTAAAGCATGTTCCAATTACCAAGATTTTCTGGCCAGAGCCAAAATGCTAACTAATAAGTTATTAAAGCAGGGGTATTTGAGACCCAGATTGTACTCGACCTTTAAGAAGTTTTAGGGTCGTCATCAGGAGTTCATAGACCATTTCGGTCTGTCTGTAACTCAGATGATGGGAGATATTATGACATCATGTTGATTGGTACTTGTAGAATCGTTATTATAACCTAACTATGTCCTTCATCTCGATGACATTTATTTTGGATGTCACAGTGGGTGTCGCATGCGAGGCAAGAAAAGCTTACTCTTACTGGTACACCTGATCTCACATTTGGCTTCGCCGGATGTCTGTGATATTCAATTTGCTCGGACCTTGATCACCAATTTTGAATTTTTGTCTAACCTTAACTTACCGATTATGTAAATTTTGTCCGTGGATTTTGAGTTTAGTCTTGCGGATTGTTTGGTGTTTGGTAAAACACTTGTCTTGAATTCGGTGGACAAGCACCATTGCGGGGTAGTACAAGCAACCTGGCCCGGCTACATGAACACGTACAGTTTCGTAAAGAGCTCAGTATCAATTAGTTCATGCTGTTTAGAGTAACCACGGCATTTTCATGTTCTGACAATACGTGCCCCATACAGTCTTTCTCGAGTGAACGAATTCTTCCGCGTAAATTTCTTGTTTGTTCCACGAGGCATCAAAGGGAAGTTTCCAAACACAAAATGTTTCATTACTTGTGAGTAAATGAAATTTCTTCTCCATCTGAATATGTTATAGACTCTATACGGGAGTGTTGAGAAATAGCTAAAAATAGTCTGACTGGCGAATTCAGTAAAATACACTTTTGACAGATGTTGTATTCGAGTTTTGATTGAAATACAATCTACACAGCATAATTGCATACTTGAGACTGATACATAGTTGGGGAAAAAACACACTGCAATGATATCAAGAAAGGATCTCAAGTGAAGAACCTTCTTTCTAAATCCAAAGACACATTAACAACCACGAACACTGAACGATGAGAGCCGGTTTAATGTGTTATCATATATTATCAGAGAAATCGCGTGACATGACTATTGTTCCCGTGTATGTCTGCTATCATGAAATTGACAAATGATGGTGTCAGAACGTCTATTAAACTGCATGCATTCACCTCTATTCACCCAAAATGTAAAGAACTGTATGTGAACAACCTTCGAAATTTAATATAATGAGCAGCAAATTTTCAGTTGGAAAATCGTTTGGTTGGCGTTGGTCATCAGATAAAACCACTCATCTATCATACATGTACATGTACCATTTTAAATAGGTTCTTTGGAAAAACAGACTTACGTTGCTAAAAATAATCACAATTTTTTCTAATTGAAATATCTTTACCCACTACTAACATAAACAATATATGGAACACAGCGTACCAGCGGATACTACATGTATACACTCTGTTGGATCCTTATAACTCACCTGTCCGGTGATACCCCAGCGACTGGCAATCATGTTCCCGGTGTCGCGTGTATCCTTGGCGACGCCGGAAGTAGGAGACAAACGGAAGTATCATTTTATTGTATATATCCATCATAAAGTTGGCCATCTTCAAATTGGTCTCGTTGTAGTATGGAAAGAGTGAGTGGAACATATCTTGGAAACAGCCCGTGCGGCTTTTTGTTTTGTTGTATTCTTTATTACACACTGCCTCCAAAAGTGGCACACACTTCAGAGTTGAATGCTGAGTGTATTATGAGAAATGGGCCATGTCCCACGAATGTTGGATACATACCTAGAGGAAAGTATTTATGAGGATTCTGCCTGAGTTTTTATTCAATCAAAATCTCATAATCATCCGTCAATAATTTGTTATCACGAAAATACAGATCCAAAGAAGCAACAACAATCACATAGGCCTAGTGCCAGCACCGCAATTAACCCTGATTGTTTTGAAAAGTAAAAGTATGTTTATCGTTTGAAAAATGTTCAAGGCGTAATGTTCGATTTCAATTCATTTTCGAATGTCTAGCAGTGAAATGTGCAAAACTACTTGGTAATAATTATTGTTCAATAATTTAGAGGATGTTGCATGCCATAGAGTTGAATGAAGAAGTTAAAAATTCTGATCGCTTCCAACGTTTCTGCAAAACCAACTAACTTTGATTGTCTGAATACCCAGACTATGCAAGGTAACGAAAGCACAACTCTATTGTTATCACTTTGACCTTTGCACAGGTATGGGTATTACTGTTTCCATAGTTCCTCTGGAATGTTACTCCGGTGATAGACACTTGTAAAACATAACTGTTGCTTGTCAAAGTCGTCACCACAAAATGCTTGGTCTTGGAGTTCGAAGTACGTGGGTAATGGGTATCCTTGAGGCGATCCAGATGTAGTGAACTCCATGGGCAAAATATAACTATAACGCATCATTGTATCGACATGCTCACAGAATTCCCGAAAATCAGCAAATGAAACAACTCCGTTATATATTATGAACGGACCTGATAATATACCACACGTATGACCAGAATAAAAAAAACTTCCGATTCACACAGCTAGTACTATTGTTTTGTACAAAGCTAAGCTAATTATACACAAGTTTAGCCAATGAACCCTATTAATACCAGTAGAAACACTATTAATATTAATTGCATCTTTCTGAAGAAGGCCTGCAATGAATTGTACGTAAATAATAATGGCAAAATGATATATGCCAAGTATTAAATGAGGCTAATGATGATGAACAAGTGAGCAAGTGGCCAGCATATTCACAGGGAGGAACCGTTTGTCTGATTCTATGTGCATTTGTCTGATTCTATGGGCAAAAAGTCTGATTCTATGAGCAAATTGTCTGATTCTATGGGCAAATAAGCAAGTAAGCTGCGGGGCACCAGTAAAACATGCTGGGTCGACGGCTAATTTCTCAACACAATCTGATGACATATGTTCTGTTTACTTCTTAAAACATTGCAGAATATGATTTATGTTCAGTTTCTTATGGGGTGTTCACCGCTTTTCATATATCTGTTGCACAAACATGGAACGGCTAGGCAGTGGAGCAGTTAGCCATCATAAATCACCAAAGACAAAGCGCTTCCAGTAACTTACCAGGATATCTTGACCACAATTGCACGACAATTATTCCAGTTAACATTTTGATTCTTCCTGGACGTGAAGTCAGCTACGTAATCCAACAAAATTGGACATAGAATGAAAATAACAGAAACAAACCTGATTCTATGGGAACAAACCTGATTCTATGGGAACAAACCTGATTCTATGGGAAGGTTGTTGTTTTAACCATGGAACTAAGAGATTCTCGATGATGATCCTGAATAAATATAGTATTGAAGCTTGATTTTATGTTCTGTTTCTAGGAGAAGTTCAATAACATGGATGACAGATCTTAGCCCATAGTTCCATGGTTATCAAATAAACCTACCCATAGAATCAGGTTTGTTCCCATAGAATCAGGTTTGTTTCTGTTATTTTTAATCTATGATCAATTTTGTTTGATTAGGTAGCTGATTTCACGTCCAGGAACAATCAGAATGTCAACTGGACTAATTGTTGTCCAGATACCCAGGTAGGTTAGTGTGAACGCTTTGCAATTGGTGATTTATTATGGATAACTGCTCCACCACCTGGCCGTTCCACTTTTGTGCGACAAATGTATGAACAACGGTGAACACTGCATAAGAAACTGAACATAATCCATATTCTGCAATGATTTATGGAGTAAATAGAACATATGCCATCAGATTGTGTTGAGAAATTTGTCGTTGATCCAGCATGTTTTACTGGTGCCCCACCGCTTACTTGTTTATTTGCCCATATAATCAGACAATTTGCTCATAGAATCAGACTTTTTGCCCATAGAATCAGAATAATGCACATAGAATCAGACAAACGGTTCCTCCCTGTGATATTGGGAATGTGTAGTTCACGGTAATGGGCGCCAATCCCACCTACATCATTGAAGCTGTCCAAACGAAACAACTCGTAATAAACTTTGTGTTTTCTGTTGTTCACCGAACATTAATCTTAATAGTAGTTTTTTGAAGGCAGCTATTGTCGCCGACTCAACACAAGATGGTGTTGCATGAACAAACTGGTCCAGCCGTTGGAACTGCGCCGCGCGATGAAGTGAGTGATGTGATGAGGTGATGTAGGATATAACATAGGGTACGGATTGCGTTATATGTTCACGGGGATTTTGAAAATAATCCTTGAACCAAGACAGAAACAACCAAAGTTCTGCTTCCTTATAGCTTTTAACGAAACGGTTGTGTTTCCGCCTGGGCTATCCTTCCGCCTGTGACCATGCACTATTCTCTAAAGATACATGCTTGTCTCATACAATCTCGGAACAATATGAAGAATTTTATATTCGATGACATTTCCTCCAGTGCTCTCAAGTCACGCAGTGTCGTTGCGATGTGCTATTTAGACAGAATGATGCCTGTTGTGTGAAACACGCGTGTCCGTCAAGTGATCCAGACGTAGCGGACTCCACGACCAAACTGTGACTATTTTCGTGAATAGACGTGGAATCAATACCCAGTATTAAGTATTCCGAGCAAACAAAACAGGGTCCGTTATCCAATCTCATAGTCCGGGGACAGAAAGTCATATCAGGCATACGAGGTGAGAGAAAACAAAAATGACAGGGAAACTCATGAACCCCCGTAAATGGCCACAGACTTCTGATATACACAGTAATATCAGTGTTTTACACCTGGCTAAACCAATTATACAAAACGCTAGTCCATGAGCCATAATAATACCAATAGAGGCACTTAACGGTAAATAACACCAGTCCCACCTACATCATCGAAGCTGTCCGAACAAAGACAACTCGCACTGGACATGTGCAGTTCACAGCTATTCACGAAACATTCATCATAATGATAGCATTTGATGATAGCAATTCTTGCTGACTCAACACAAGTTGTGTTAGTTCTGAACCAACTGGTCCATTGAAAATGCGTCTTGTGATCAGGTAAGTATTGTGATCAGGTAAGTTGTACGAAAACCTTTCCGTTGCGAACTTCTTCCGCTATTTGCAATAGTATACTGATATGAAGTGGGAAATAAGTCGACCTTGTACACACTGTAGTAGATATAAACCATCCCATGAAGATATCGTACATGTATCAGTCTATGTAAGAAGAGTTCGACATTTGATGTTATTTGTGGCAGTGTTCTAAAGCCATGCCATGTAGTTGCGTTGTGCCATAACTGCCATTTAAAGAAAATGTTACGTTTGTTTTCTACCAGGGTGGTCTGAGGTAGGAGGGAAAACATATCAAGCTGGGCTCTGATCATGAGAAGCTATCAGTTAAGTCAGCTTACAGACTGCTATGTATTTGATGATTGGGGATGTATCGATAAAAGAGTGGCTCAATATACCTTATTCCTGAGTATGTGGGTCTATGACATGAACGATTTTCAACAAGAAAAAACATGTATGTGATTAGTCATTATTTTAGTTAGTATGCTATGAATCATGCGGCAAAACATTATTATTTCTCCACGGGAAATTCGTCATTTGATATTTTATGCGTTTAGGAAATTCTATGGACGTCATCACGATCTGGTTGATAAGTACACAACATTTGGGACAAACACACAGCAGGACTTATTTGTATATAATTTTCAAAACTTCATGACGGGTGCCACATGTGGGGCAGAAAATGCGCACTCTTTCCGTTACATCTGAATTCACCTCCTTATGGCCATAACTTGTTCTCGACTTTGTCGGACACTGGACTTTGAGATTGGATAACAGAATCGATTTTGTTCGCTCGGGATACTTCATACTTAGGTGTTGATTCCATGTTTATGCAAGTGAAAACTTCATGCAGCAGCTATTGCCAGATATTCCAAAATATATCACCAACAAACCTGTGAATTTTGACATATAATGTCCAAAACTTTACACCAAATTTCAGGACCGTTTACTACCGAACAAACTCGCCACACATGTGTCCAGATGCCAAGAAACTCACATCAATTAAATATCTGACCATCACTTTTGGGACAGGAGATGGACAAGTTGTCAGATAGTTTACAAGGTCAGTACGATTGGGGAACACCTCTGTCAGTTTGTTGTCTAGGATCAGTGTAGAAGATGTTCCACAATCTGTCAGAGTTAATCACTCTCTGCCAATTTGTCGGGACTGACGGTTAATGATCTGTATGATTGGTGGCTTCACTGCTGGCAAGTCGAAGGTCAATATCGAAAAGGTCACTGGTTGTATTTGTAGCATGGTACTCTCAGAAGTATCGTATACGAATTGTACATGTACTTACCCAAAAGCAAGCATTCAGTGAATCTACTGGACAACGTTCAATTGACTTTACCGAAAAAAGGAGAAAAAAATACCTTCAGGCATAATAAACAGACGACGGCAAATCCTTGCCTAACATTTGGTCTAGGCTATTCTGTGTTGATGAATACTCTACGGACAAAGCTCTGGGACATTTACTGTTTCGAGAAAGTGTTGCAATATTATACACATGCATCTGTTTAGTAACAACAACATGATCAAAGACATTCTACCATGTCTAACCGACATGATTAACTCATTGACCAGCCAATGTGGGTCAGTGACCTTGGAACAGCATCACCTGTGATGATCCCTTGCACAAATGGCTACCAATTCACACAAACATTTGCATATATATAACAGCTTACAACCCACTTCCAAACAATGACGCAACTGGTAGTGGCACGAACGAACGAGCGAGGAATAAACGGACTTGTTAGTAGACCTCTGGAGGAAAACGTGAACCCGGAAAGTCCACATTTGTAAGGAGTGTGATGTGTTAATGAGACTTGAACCTGGTATTGTGAGGTCATCGTGATAACCGCTGGCAACTGTTGCTGCAATACATTAACGTTTGGCTTAACTAACAATAGAAAGTAGAAACAGACACTACACAACTATGACGCCAATCTACAACATCTACCAATCGTTTGCTGATGCTCCTCAATATTAACTCTCTGGCATACATAGAATGCTTTTCAGAGTTGAACGATGTTTTATGTTTTGAACTCAAAGAATATATATGATATTATGTCCAACAATGTACAAACATTCCAATATTCACATAAACGCAATGGCCTTTTGACTTTTGATTAGGTACTCATGTACTTGTTATACATCTATTCCATAGGGTTTGTTTCAGATTTCTAAATTATTTTCATAAGTTACTGGACAGTTATATAGTTATTCTATTATGTGTACAATAGAAATAACTACTTTTCACACATTGTCTGCCCCTGGTGACGCCAGTGTGTCTTTGTGTTAACTTTTTGGTCGGACTTTGTTTCTATTCCAAAATATTGTATTTCACGTTTGCTATTGGCATCATCAACTTGTATTGGTGATAATAGGTTGATACTTACATTCACATGTTATCACATGCCATATATTAAGTGATAGCTTCTTGAGCATCCAAGTAGCCCCTTTTCATGGCTTATTGACTTAATACTGGACAGTGTGATATTTGCACATGGAAATAGAAAAAAATCATATGCCATAAAATACAAAGATTTAGATTGGTCGTCCACATGTACCGTAGATGGACACGAAATTCAGACATTCAAGTCAAATATATTAGACCAGTGGTTTCGCTGTTACGCGGTTATGCACACAGACAGCTGAGATGGTTCGAGGTAAAAGAGGCTATGTTATCGGCTCTTGAAGAGTCTTTATCTGGCCCTCCAGTAAGCCAGCTCTCTGCACACTAATCAGCTAAAAATCGAGGGGGAAATAATGGCTCAGGGCAGGCCACTTGCAGACCATTTATTGTAAAGTGGTATTATTTTGTGGCGAGGGACGTTGGGGGAACAGTCAGCAAAGCCATTGTGGTAAAAACGATTAATCAAGTTATGCAACTAAAAGACACACAACTAAAAGACACACTTCTTCCAAATAAAACCAGTTTAAAGTGGTGTGTAATCCAGGACATAGGCTATTTCAGAATGGTGCGGAAAGAAACTGGACGTTTAGAATAATTTCAGCCTGACTTGGTGTTATTTAAATGTATTGCATGAATCAAACGAGACAATCAGAGATTGCAGATCCTCGCCCTTCAGATTTAGTCACTAAAATTAGGCGATAATTGAGAGTTTTGGTCTTAAGACCATCGGTTGTACGCCATACGATTGGGAATTGGCCAAAGTAAAATACAAAAATAGGTTGAAGATTTAATATTGATTAGATTTTCTTTTTTCCGTTGCCATGGCAACCGTTTTCTGAGCCACTACCATAGCACTCCAGCCCTATAAATTTCAAATCGATCGGACCGTTTGCCTTTGAGTTATGAGCGCAGACATTTGCACTGAAACGTCGCTGGCCAAAAATAACCGAAATCGTGACCCCCAATTTTTCGACATCGGGCGATAATAGAGAGTTTTCGTCGTACGACCATCGGTCGTGCACCAAACGATCGGCAGTTGGCCAGAGAAAAATACAAAAATAGTTGGAAAAATTAATATCAAGTAAAACCGGAGTTAGAGCCAATGATGTGAATTTCTTTTTTCCGTTGCCATGGCAACCGTTTCCATCAGATTTTGGTAAAATTTTAAAGGGACTGAGCCACCACCATAGCACTCTTGTCCTATAAATTCCAAATCGATCGGACCGTTCGTCTTTGAGTTATGAGCGCGGACATTTGCACTGAAACGTCGCTGGCCAAAAAAAACCGAAATCGTGACCCCCAATTTTTCGACATCGGGCGATAATAGAGAGTTTTCGTCGTACAACCATCGGTCGTACACCAAATGATCGGGAATTGGCCAAAAAAAATACAAAAATAGTTGGAAAAATTAATATCAAGTAGAACCGGAGTTAGAGCCAATGATGTGATTTTCTTTTTTTCCGTTGCCATGGCAACCGTTTCCATTCGATTATGGTCAAATTCTGAAGAGACTGAGCCACCACCATAGCACTCTTGCCCTATAAGTTTCAAATCGATTGGACGGTTTGCCTCTGAGTTATGAGCGCGGACATTTGCACTGGAACGTCGCTGGCCAAAAAAATTCGAAACCGTGACCCCCAATTTTTCGACTTTGGGCGATAATAGAGAGTTTTGGTCATACGACCACGGGCCATATATCAGATGATCAGGAATTGGCCATAGAAAAATACAAAATTAGTTAGAAAAAATTATCTTGATTAGAACCGAAGTTATGGTCAATTATTGATTTTTACATTTTCCGTTGCCATGGCAACAGTTTTTGTCCGATTTTGACCAGATTCGAGGAGGACCGAGCCACTGAGATACCGCTTCATCCCTATCAGTTTCATGTTGATCGGACCATTCTCCTTTGAGATATGCGCGCGGACAGACAGACCAAAAAATTGGCCAAAGAAAAATACAAAAATAGATTGAACATTTAATATTGATTAGAACCAGAGTTATAGCCAATAATGTGATTTTCTTTTTTCCGTTGCCATGGCAACCGTTTTCACCCGATTTTGGCAAAATTTGAAAGGGACTGAGCCACTACCATAGCATTCCAGCCCTATAAATTTCAAATCGATCGGACCGTATGCCATTGAGTTATGAGCGCAGACATTTGCACTGAAACGTCGCTGGCCAAAAATAACGGAAATCGTGACCCCCAATTTTTCGACATTGGGCGATAATGGAGAGTTTTCGTCGTACGACCATCGGTTATACACCAAACGATCGGGAATTGGCCGGAGAAAAATACAAAAATAGTTGGAAAAATTAATATCAGGTAGAACCGGAGTTAGAGCCAATTATGTGATTTTCTTTTTTTCCGTTGCCATGGCAACCGATTTTGGCAAAATTTTAAAGGGACTGAGCCACCACCATAGCACTTTTGCCCTATAAATTTCAAATCGATCGGGCCGTTTGCCTTTGAGTTATGAGCGCAGACATTTGCACTGAAACGTCGCTGGCCAAAAAAAAATCGAAACCGTGACCCCCAATTTTTCGACATCGGGCGATAATGGAGAGTTTTGGTCGTACGACCACGGGCTATATATCAGATGATCAGGAATTGGCAATAGAAAAATATAAAATTAGTTAGAAAAATTTATCTTAAATAGAACCGGAGTTATGGTCAATTATTGATTTTTACATTTTCCGTTGCCATGGCAACAGTTTTTGTCCGATTTTGACCAGATTCGAGGAGGACCGAGCCACTGAGATACCGCTTCATCCCTATAAGCTTCATGTTGATCGGACCATTCTCCTTTGAGATATGCGCGCGGACAGACAAACATACAAACAAACAAACATACAAACGGACAGACCCAATTGCAATACCCTCTGCCCCTATCGGGGCGAGGGTAATAATATACTAACGTTTGAATACTTCCATGGACCATATAGTAAAAAAGGATACGTGTTTCATAACGAGAGTTCGCTGATATGCTATGGGTACACATAGATACATATAGTATATAACAATGTTGATTTACCCCGGAGTATACCATTCGCATCACATGTTTTTCATTCTCACGTCTTATTTTCGAAATCTGTTGCTTCCTTAGGAAAGAGTCTGCCCTAGTTGCAGACAACAACCCCATGAATCGCTCCTGTGATCTGGCCTGGTGATATTCATTCTGTCAATTACGGTAACCTGCTGGTTTACGACTACAAAACCTTCTTCCCGACGGACAAGGACGATCTATACAAGATTTAATGTACATGCAGCAGGCACTCCACATTCTAAGCCCCGATATTGAGCCATTATTCCGTCACAAAATCGAAGATGTATACGTAAGTGGTTTTTGGAGATAAGATATGCTATATTACCAAATATTTTTTTTCACCACTTTTTTTTTTCACAATATTTGTTTGGATTGATCGAAACATATTCTTCCATGATAAACAGTGAATGTTAGAATAGTTTTTTTGGCAGGGGAGGGGAGGGGGAGATAAGGCATTCATGATTTATGTGGCGCAGGTTATATTCTTGCTATTTGAAATTGGATTTATTTCAGTAAGTTCACTCATACATATCCATGGCACTCTGTTACACCGATTCATACCGCATATTTACTAGGCATTGTTGAAAGTTTAAACAAGCGAGTGTTGGTGAGACCTCTCCAGCATCTGGGTCCAAAATGCCATCAATCGACAGTTTTGCAAATTTAATTGCTCAACTTCTCAGAGTAGCACCTAACAAACAAATCTACTTTATCATTGGAGATGACAAGTACAAACCAAACACTTGCAATTGTTGAAGTAACAAATGCCTCAGATTCAGCGAGTGAGATACAATTGACCAGTGTAGGTATTCGCTTGATATTGGGCTCTATATATTATCTACAATCGGGTAATGTTTGCATTCTAGCAGCTGCTTGAAATTTTTCATCTAGTGTATCCTGTTTTATCAGGATTAGGTTTCTGTTATAGAACTGCCTTGCATTTGGTACATTTCATGCGAAATAGAATCTGAAACATTTCCAGCGTCGTCTGACCATCCAAGACAGGAAAGAATTTGTATCATACATGCTACGAATTTCACAAGATCATACATGCTACGAATTTTACATGATCAATGTGGCGCGTGCTGCTTGTTCTTTTACAGTATTTTATATTCCAATTAGAATGTAAAAGTTGCCAGATGCAAACTTTGTTCTGTTTTGAGTGTATGAGTAGTATTACGGGGGCAGAATAAGCTACGTTGGCTGGTTACATGAACACTTATTTAAACGCCGTAAACCTGATAGAAATCTCAGTATTTATCAGCTCATGTTGTTTCGAGTAAACAGGGCACTTCTGACGTTTTACGCGCCCAATAATCATTTATCAATTAAAGTCGGGTAGACTTCTGGTTTGATTTACCCTACATATTAGTAATTTCACTCGGTGCCAAAGTGAAGTTCCCAAACATGAGCTGTTTCATTATTTGCAAGTGAATAAAATTTCTTCAGCATCTGAATCTATACAGACTTCATACAGGAAAAATGTTGAAAAAAATTTAGTTCGAAATCCACTTCTTTCCATACAAAGTGTGCACATGCCTGAGATAAAGTACCTCTCAGAAAAGTGTCTGAGTCTGGTGAATTTGGTAACACTCGCTTTTGACAGATGTCATTCTCTAGTTATTAATGAAATGCCATATGCAAAGATTGATTGCATATTTGAAACTGATATGCAGTTGGGAGGAAACACACTGCATCACTGCGTCAATGTGAGGGAGGATCTCAAGTAAAGAACCTTCGATCGAAGTTCAAAGATCACAAATATTGAACGGCGTGAGCCGCTTTCACGTGATATTATGATATAAATGACATGACATGATCAGTACGTCCCTGTAACGTCTACCATCCCGAAATTACATCTGTTGAATTTAACTTTGTGTATGCAGCCATCTACAAAGTAAACTCATTCAATACTAGTTAGAGTTTACATGTAAACAGCTGTTCGTGAACAAATGTCAAAACCTAATGGGCAAAATTTCAGTTGAGAAATTCGTTGGTTGGAGTTGGTCATCAACAGATGAAAACACTCATCTATCATACAGGTAGGCATGAACGTCTATCATTTCAAATAGGTTCTTTGAAAACACACCGGTGAGAACCAAGTTGCTGTATAAAATAATGATAACAGTTTTCTAATTGAAATATGTTTACCAAACGCTAACATAAACACATGTATGTGAGCAATAATCTATGGGGGATGCTAGATACTATAACTTCTGTTGGATCATTATAACTCACCTGTCCGGTAATACCCCATCGACTGGTAACAATGGTCCCTGTGTCGCGTGTATCCTTGACGACGCCGGAAGTAGGAGACAACCGGAAGTATCACTTTATTGTATACATCCATTAGAAAGTTGGCCATCTTCAATTTTGTCTCGTGCAGTATGAAACAGTGGGTGAAATGTATCTTGGCATCAGCCAGCGCGGCTTGTTGTCGTATTATTTATTACACACCGTCCAAACAAGTGCCATACTCTTCAGAATTGAATGCCGAGCGTTTAATATAAGAAATGGGATGGGTCATGCGAATATTGAAGATATAAGTGAAAAGCAATTGTCAGCATTCTGCCAGAGCTTCTGTTCTACCAGGAAGCTATAATGGTCCATCAGTAATGTTTGGTCACAAAAATACAGATCCGCAAGGGCAACAACACTCACATAGTGTCAGCACCACAATTAACCTTAATTGTTTTGAAAAACAAAAATACTTAATCTTTCAAAAATAAGTCAGCACACATTACGTGCCATAAAGGTTAAATAAAATCAGAAATCTTGATTGAATCCAAATTTTCGGCAAAACAAACTTTGATCGTCTGAATACCCAGACAAAGCAAGGTAACGAGAGCACAACTCTATTGTTATCGCTTTCACCTTTGAACAAGAATGAGTATTTCTGTTTCCATGGTTCCTCTAGAATACCACGACGGCGATAGACACTTGTAAAACGCAACGGTTGCTTGTCAAAGTCATCGCAACAAAATCCTTGGTATTCTTGCTTGAAATATGTGTGTTTGTGAAGTGATCCAGACGAAGCGAACTCAATGTCCAAAATATAATATCAGAAATATTTCCGGGATAAATAATAAAAGTTCTCAACATGTTTATAGAACGTCAAAAACCAGCGAATATAACAAATGTGTATCCAAGTAAATCGTGAACGGAACACAATATGCTACACAGATGTACATAATTAAAAACCGACATACGCAGTACTATTGTTTTGTACCAAGCTAAGCCAATTTACAAATATGTAGTCTATGTACCAAATAATACCAGTAGACGAACTAATAATATTATTTGCATCATTCTGAGTCGCGTTTGTATCTGCAATGAATCACACGTAAATATTATGAGCATAATGATATATATCGAGTACTAAATCAGGCTAATGATGATAAACAAATGAGCAAATGGCCAACAGAATGGGAACGAGTAATTCAGTACAGAACGGCGGAAAGGAGCGCCATTCCACCTAAATCATTGAATTTGCCCGCATATGTATTGAACTGCAATCTACAGTTGTCCTTGAAGCATTCATCCTAATGATACCATTTCACGACAGCAATTGTCGCCGACTCAAAAAGGTGACTTTATCTATGAATCAACAGGTCAATTTATTACACTGTGCCATGTGATGAGGTGGATTTGTGTGATTGATTGTGACAATATATAAAGCAATATATGTTAATTTTTGCATTACGAGCATCTTTCGCTTACCCTATATTGATATGTCGTGGAGAAATAAGAGGACCATACACACATTGGATGTATCGGAAGGATACAAGTCATCCCATGACGATATTGAGCATGTACTATTCGATATATACATTATGACGAGTTCCACATTTGATGTCATTTGCTTCAGTGTTTTCAAACTCATATAATGTAGATGCGATGTGCTACTGAGCGAAAATGTTATGTTTGTTTTCTCCCTGGGAGATCTGAAGTAAAACAAGAAATGTCTCAACCTGGGATATGATCACAAGAAGGTATCTCAAGTAAACCTACAGACTGGTATGTATTTGATGATTAGGGATGTATTGATCAAATTGTGGCTGAAAACACGCCTTCGGACGTTGTGCCATGATGATCATGTTCTCGACGGGCAAATCGTATGCGGGTTTATAAAATGACTTCTCATCCGCGAAAAGCTCAGGTATATGAGTGGTCGTTTTGGTTAATGCTGCTTGAATCGTGCAGCAAGAAACATTCTTAGTCATCCTCTGTAATTCATCAATGACATCCCTCACATGATATTTTTTCGGGCGAAGACTTCGTGTAGCAGATAAACACAAATATAACATTATTAAACCCTTACAGCAATATACAGTACTGTGAGATCCTGCAGTCCTACAGAAAGGCAAATTATTGACTATACTTTGATCAACTCAGATTGATGACTAAGGACAAAATGTTTTTGACGATGTCATGTTTGACGACGTGTCAATAGGTCTATTCATCTGATGAAATAAGATTTTTCGATTGACATGCTGACAGATTCACCAGGCTTCAATTAGGTCTACTTCTTGTTTCGGTTGGTGTCATATTCATTATGAAACCAACCGAAACAAGAAGCAGACCAAAGGGGCACTACAAAATAGTATCTTACAAAGGACATGTGATGTACTTGTTTTTCACAGCACAAAGTATTTGAAATTATGATGACATGCATCCGATTAGCAATAGCAACACGATAAAAAACATTCCAACACGATTAACTCATTGATCAGATAACACCAACATCACATGTGATGATACATTGTACAAATGGCTACCATTATACACAATCATTTATGTGTAGCAGCCCACAACCAGCGTGCGATGCATTACCAGACTTGTTAATAGTAGACCCCTGGAGACATACTTGAACCCGGGAAGGGGAGTGTGATGTGTTAACAACTGTTTGCTTCCGTTCACGTGTACACTAATAAGTGATCCGTCAAACAGCTTGTCAAGAATATTGAAAGCATGTCAATGTTGGCGGATCAAGTATATGACTCAACAAGTATAGCTGACACATTCTCTCCAAAGATAATATACAAAAAAAAAGTTAGTTAGATTTTCACATGATATCACATACCATATCAATGATAGCTCCTTGAACTATTGCTGAATGCTTGCAAGTAAGAGTATCATTTATTACCTGAAAGCTGGGTCCTGCGATGTTTACAGATGGAAATGAACAAAATTACATGCAATAAAGTAATAAAAAAAAGATTGGCCGTTTACGTGTTAATGGGCACGAAATTCATATAGTAGACTGGCTCTAGCAGTTTTGCTATTACGTCATTTATAATTGTATGTGATCTTAAGATGAGTTTGAGGTGGCCGAGGTGATGTTATTGGCTCCTGAATATCCAGGGGAAGTAATGGCTTAGGGCAGGCCACTTGCAGGCCACTCATGGCAAAGTGGAATTGTTTTGTGGCGTGGAATGTTATTGGGAGCAGTCAGCAAAGAGATTTTGGTAATGACGATTAAATTACGTGATGCAACTAAACGCCCAAATAGAACACTTATTCCAATTAAGATCACATACAATTATCTAATCCAAGACATAGGCTACCTCAGGGTGGTGAGGAAAGGAACTTCAACACACCAAAATTGTCATCAAATTTTCGACTGGACAAACGAATGAGACTGTTTCTTCCCCTGCCATAAGATTCCACTAGACGTCTAGACGTGGAATCAATACCCAGTATTAAGTATTCCGAGCAAACAAAACAGGGTCCGTTAACCAATCTCATAGTCCGGGGACAGAAAGTCATATCAGGCATACGAAGTGAGAGAAAACAAAAATGACAGGGAAACTCATGAACCCCCGTAAATGGCCATTAGGAGGTGAAATCAGGTGTTCCGTGAGCATTTCCTGCCCCACTAGTGGCACCCGTCATGAATTCCCCAAAATTAACATGAAAATAGATCTAGTTGCATGGCAGACATGGATTTGCTGTATTTATCAACCAGATCATGATGACAGAATATCAGACTGACCTGGTGTTATATAAAACGTATCTCATACAGCGGTATATATATTAAACTGTTTGAAAAAAATGATATGCAAAAAATGATATGTACATAGGAATATGAACTTGCTAATACCGCTAATATGCTATGGATACACGTATATATACATACATTATATAATAATAATGATATATACCGGAGTGTACGATGTATCAGATGTTTTCGATTCTCAGCTCTTGTTTTCGATTCTTAGCGTTCCCATGAAAATAACTGCTGAGATGTGCCCTAGTTACAGACAACTTGCCTCATGAATCGTTCCTGTGATCTGGCCTGGTGATATTCATTATGTCAGTTACGGTAGCCTGCTGGTTTACGACAACAAAACCTACTACCTGAGGGACAGAGCAGCTCCAGACTAGATTTAATGTACATACTGCAGACACTAGACATTCTAGGCCTCGACATTGAACATTAAACCTGTCATAAAATCTCCGAAGATGTATACAAGAGTGGTTTCCAGCCATAATATATGCCATAACTTTTTGCTATTTCGGGTGACCATAACATTGAAAGATTTCTAAAACGAAGATATGAAAATTTGTAGCGAGTGCTAAAAATTTTCCGGATCAGTGTTTTTCTTACACCAGTTTTAGTATTAAAGTTTTTCGATTGATGTTCATCCTTGATGAAGGATGAACTTTTGGAATATTTAGAGGGGAAGGGGTGGGGTGGGGAAGGGTAGGGCATTTATGCAGGTTATATTTTTGCCTTTTGATATTGGGTTTCATTTAGTAAATGTAGTGAATTCATGTGAAGTACGAAGCAGTTGGCCAAACATCCATATCCATGGCCCTTGTTACTGTGATATATACCTAATATTTACCAACCAAGTTTAAACAAGCGAGTGCATGTCTGACATCCGGGTATAAAACACTAGAGTAACAACTAACAAAGAAATCTACACCATCACTGGAGATAACAAGAACAAAACTAATAGTTACATTGTTGAAGTGACAAATGTATCAGGTTCAGGGAGTGTAATCGACAAATTTTATATTAAATCATGGGATCTTTATATTATATACAACCAGGAGAAGTGTGCACCCTAGCAGCGACCTGAATATCGTATCTGGTGGATCATATTTATCTGGTCATTTAGAAAACATAGGAAAGAGTTCATACTAACATGCTACGATGCACACTTTATACTGTATGAGTACATGCTCATGATGCTTATTCTTCTTCAGTATATTCAAATAAGGATTAAACAGGTGTCAGATGAATTGAATGGTTTGAATTCGGTGGACAAGCATCACGGTAGTACAAGCAACCCGGCCCGGCTACCTGAACACTTAGTTTCGTAAAGAGCTCAGTATTAATTAGTTTGTGCTGTTTTGAGTACCCAGGGCATCTTCATCCTCTGAAGTTTTACACGCCCATATATTCTTTCGCGGGTAAATAAATTACTGGGCGCAATTCTTTTTCTTTGTTTTTTGACACTAATACTTAGTAATTAGTAAGTTCCAACACCAAAGGGAAGTTTCCAAACACAAAATGTTTCACTAGCAAATGAATATTCTACTGCATCTCAATCTACGTAGACTCTATGCTGGAATGTTATCATGTAGGAATACAATTTGAAATCCACTGCTTCCCATACATGGAGTACAACTACATGGGATAAGAGCACCTCTTGAAAAACTGTCTGACTGGTGAATTTGGCGAAACATCTTTTGACGGATGTCTTATCCAAGTTTTGAATGAAATGCAATATAGATGGCTTTTAGCATACTTGAAATTGATATGCAGTTGGGATGAAGCGCGCTGTATCCATGCCAAGCAAGGATCCCAAGTCAGTAACCTTCAATCAAAGTTTGAAGATACGTCTACTACGAATATTGAATGTTGAGAGTCGGTTTCATGTGATATTATCATAGAACTGAAATCACATTATGAGTAGGTACATGTACGTCTACCATCAAGAAATTAACAGACATCGGTGTCAGGACGTCTATTGAATATAAATTTGTTGAAGCAAAATCATCTACAAATTGCATGCATTAACCTTTATTTATACCTTACATGTGTCAACAACTGTCGAAATCTAACGGGCAAAATTTCAGTTGAAGAATTTGTTGATTGGAGTTGGCCATCAGCAAATAAATTTGTCACACTTGAAGGCAGGAACATCCCTGTATTTATCATTATTATTATGTTCATTGGAAACACGATGCTAAAAACCACGTTGCTAAACCAAGTTTTCTAATTGAAATACCTTACCTGCCACTAACAATAACATAGTAGTTATATACATGAGCGACAATATATCGAATACAGTCTACCACAGGATACTATATGT
Source organism: Terebella lapidaria (assembly GCA_949152475.1). Classification (NCBI taxonomy): domain Eukaryota; kingdom Metazoa; phylum Annelida; class Polychaeta; order Terebellida; family Terebellidae; genus Terebella; species Terebella lapidaria. The sequence goes on from OX424555.1 coordinate 81,855,744, forward strand.
TCTGTTGGACCCTAATTACTCACCTGCCCGGTAATACCCCAGCGACTGGTAACCATGGTCCCGGTGTCGCGTGTATCCTTGGCGACGTCGGAAGTAGGAGACAACCGGAAGAATCAATGTATTGTATACATCCATTATAAAGTTGGCCATCTTCAAGTTGGACACGTTGCATTATGAAATGTATGGGTGGAATGTATCCTGGCAACAGCCAGTGTGGCTTATGTTTTCTGTATTATTCATTACACACCGTCCGAATAAGTGCCATACACTTCAGAATTGAGTGCCCGGTGTTTTGTAAGAAATGGGCTAGGCCCCACGAATGTTGAATATATAACTGGAAGAAAGCACTTGTGAGCCTCCTGCCAGAGATTTTATTCCATTAAAATCTAATAATCGTCCGTCAATAATTCTTGGTCATAAAAATAGAGATCAACAAAGGTAACAAAGTGTCAGCACCACAATTAACTCTAATTGTTTTGAAAAACAAAATTACTTTAATCATTTGAAAAATGTTCACTACCGGCTTCTTGTTCTATTTCAATCCAGTTTCGAATGTGCAGCAGTGAAATGTGCAAAAATACTTAGTAATAATCAACAAATCAGCAGACATTGCATGAAATAAAGGTGAAATGAAAAAGTTAAAAGTCCTGATCGATTCCAAATTTTCATCGAAACAAACTGACTTCGATTATCTGAATACCTAACACAGACACAGCAATGTAACGAAACCATTACTCTATTGTTACCAATAGCCTTTGAACAAGTGTAAGTATTTTTGTTTCCATAGTCCCTCTGGTATGACACATCCGGTGATAGACACTTGTAAAACATAACTATTACTTGTCAATATCGTCACTACAAAATGCGTGTTGTTCTTGAGTGTCTATCTCCTCAGTACGTATGACTGTGAGGTGATCCAGATGTAGCAAACTCTATGTTCGACAAATAATTATCTCCTACCATCGACATGCTTACAGGACATCAAAATCCGCAAATGTAACAACTATCTATAAATAATGAATGTAAACACTTCCGATATACTCAATATTTTAATCTTGTGTTGCAAGTGCAATTAGTCTTGCACCAAGCTAAGCCAATTATACAAAATGCTAGTCAATGAACCATAAAAATACCAATATATATATATAGGCACTGAGTAAGCATACGCGTTGTATCTGCAAAGAATTGCACAAAAGATTGACAGCAAAATGATATAAGCCCAGTATTAAATTAGGCTAATGATGATAAACAAATGAGCAAATGGCCAACACATTGGGAATTAGTAGTTAGTTAAACAAAGAGGGATGGGCACAAGTCCCGCGTACGTCATTGAAGCTGTCTGAACAAAGACGACTTCCACTGAACTGCGCGTCTACTGGTGTTTGAGAAACGTTCAACCTGGTAGTAACACTTGACGAAAGCTATCGTCTACGACTCAACACAAGACAGTTTTAGTTATGAATCAACTGGTCGAGCTATTGCAATAGCGCCACGTGAAGAGGTAAACTTGTGTGATTAATCGTGGGAGTACATGGAGTAAGATATATTTGCATTATTAACATGTTTCGCTATTTGCAATAGACTCATATAAAGTGGGAAATAAGACAACCATGTACAAACTGTATGAAATATACATGTCATCCCATGAAGAAACATGTATTGTAGAACGTAGATGTACTCTTACATAAAAACATTATGAAGAGGTTTACATTCGATGACATTTGATTTGCTCCAGTTTTCTAACTGAAGTCATGCAATGCAGATGCAATGTGCCATTTAGAGAAAATGTCAAGTTTGTTTTCTCCCAGGGATTTCTGAGGTAAAACGGAAAGATATCAAGCTGGGCTGTGATCACAAGAAGCTATCAGTTAAGTCAACCCACAGACTGCTTAGTATTCCTTGATTGGGGATGTATTGGTAAAAGTGTTTCTCAGTATACCCTGGTGCCTGTGGATGTTGTGCCATGATCATGTTCTTGACACGAAAGTCGCATTTGTGAGTACTAGTATGCAGGCTTATAAAATGAATTATTATTTGCGAAAGATATGCGAGTGTTCTTTATTTCGGTTAATATTTCGGTCTGTGTGCAGGAAGTGTGCAGGAAGAAACAGCTTATTACGTTTTACAGAGTACTCTTTCTTCCAAAGCTCACTTACATTCCCTGTACATCCCTGTTTGTGCAACTTTAGACAGGTAATACAATCTAGTTTCCAATGGTATACAATGTGTGCTGATCAGTGTCATGGAACCAACATACTAGACTATTTGCCAAGTGTACACATTTCATTTGTCTAAGCGAAAACCAAGAAAAACTCTATTTAGGGGTGCCCAATTCCCGATACCTATACTTGTATATAAAATCATTTTGTTTCGTTCAGTAGACCCAATGGACAGAACTGTACTAGTTGGTGAGGAGTCACTGGACTGTACGTGTGTAAAATCAGTCCATGGGTTACTTGATTTGTCAAACATACACGTGTGCAGTCAATCGCACCTATATCACCACCTACATGAAACGCAGTGCTACATATAGACTGGTAATCTATACAGGTTCATCAATGCGTCTGAGAGTGGGTCGTGCATCTCGATTACATCGACATTGGGCATAATCGTTTTCTAATGAATGAACTCGTTCTTGAAATCGTTCTCCTTCTTTACGGTGACTTCTATCAGCCTGCATTTCTTTCCCAAGTGTCCATTGTTTGTGCGTAAACAATGGTTAATGTGATCCGGACATGCACTTTTTCGTCACATATAAAGCGCAATATCCAATCCATAAGGTTTTGGAAGTTATGTTTACACCATGTAGTTGCGCACTGAAATAAAAAAAAATTATGTGTTTAATTGACAGAGCTCATGTTCTTCATGATTTGTGTGTGCACTTTATTGAAAGTATTCCTAAAGTGACCTACCAGGCTCCCTTTAATTTCTTTCACATCGGCCGCTGGAAGGGACCTACAAGTTCACTGAATGAAAGTAAGTAACGAGCATACCAACTTCTACGGAAGGTGTAGGTGAAATGGTTACTATTTGGAAAGTTAGGTTTAAGTGTGAGATGAGCATAAGACCCTAGTCATTCAGACCACACCTCCTATACTATTCATTACAAATACCCAATTGTGTCCGAGAGACAAACATTTTCAATCAAATAAATACCTGAGCATCAGCTTTAGGACAGGAGATGGACAAGTTGTCAGATAGTTTACAAGGTCAGTACGATTGGGGAACACCTCTGTCAGTTTGTTATCTAGGACTCGGTGGATGATGTTCCACAATCTGCCAGAGTTAATCACTCCCTGCCGATTTGTCGGGACTGCCGGTTAATGGTCTGTATGATTGGTGGCTTCACTGCTGGCAAGTCGAAGGTCAATATCGAAGACACTACACTATGTACGTGTACAATAGTGCCCGCAACAGCCACGTATATGAGTCGAGATCGAGCATGTATTTCACTGGTACCACTGGACCACGTTATCATTGGATAGCCGAAAACAGTATATGAAAACCTTTAGTAAACACATGACAGCAAGGCATTGACTAATTTCCGATCTCCTGTGGCATTCAGCTAAGATATTTACTCCCATGACTATGCCTATTTATCTGATGAAATGAGATTTAGCAAGCTGACAGACATGTATTTCTCCATGCTTCAAAATGGCGCCAACCGGAAAAGTAAGTACCCAAAAGGGACAAAACAAGATAGTATCTTACAAAGGACATGAAACGTACTTGTTTACACTCCTATATTCAAATACTATTATTGATTATACAAAGTATATAAAGTTATGAACACGAACTGTTAGCAATGGCAACACTTGTATGCACGACAACTCATGTTTACACGACAAGACTGACTCAAAGATCAGCCAATGTGGGTCAGTGAAGTTGGAAGTTGAACCCTTATTACTCTAACACTACATTCAAATGTAGTGACACCTAACACAAATGGCTACCATTATACACAAATCTGTACATACGTGTAGCAGCTTACAATCAGCTCCCAAACAAATGATGCAAGTATAAGCGGGATAAACGACCGAGAGAGAGAGGCACAACCGGACTCGTTATTAGGCCTATTGGGGCATACTTGAATGCTGGAAGTCTGCTAATTGGAGGGAGTGTGATGTGTTAATGAGGCACTGTGAGAGGTCATCGTGATAACCGCTGGCAACTGTTGCTGTAATACATTCCATTTTGGACAAAAGCTCATAAACAAATCCGAATAACAGGAATTTGAACAGGAAAATATCAGACCATTCCACCATACTCTACTTTCATCTAATAACCGTTCCAATTGTGCTCATGTACAGCAAGAAACGTGTTCAAGTACAGTAAGAATTGCCTGGCCGTACAAACTGTCCAGCATAACAATTATATGAATGGTGAAAGATTGAGTATAAATCTCAACAAGAATATTTGGCATCCTGTCCGAAGATGAATAAAAAGTTTAATATCTATTACATGCCATAAATGATAGCTCTTTGAACCGTGAATGAAGTCTTCTGAGTAACCTCTTTCGATGGTAAATTGACTGAATACTGCACCATGCAATATTTGCACATGGAACTGAAATGAAACAACATGCAATAAAAGTTTTTCGACTACATGCTCATGGGCACAAAATTAGAAATTGAAATCCTATAATATATTATATATATTAGACTAATAATTTTGCTGTTACGCCATTCAAGACTACTCTGAGATGTGTTGGACGTGACTTAGGTTATGTTGTTATTGGCTCCTGAAGAATCTGGGCCGTCAGTACAGCCAGCTGTCTGCTCACCGATCAGCTACAGATATCCAGGGGAAGTAATGGCTGAGGGCAGGCCACTTGCAGACCACTCATGGCAAAGTGGAATTGTTTTGTGGCGAGGGACGATAGGAAGCAGTCAGCAAAAAGAATGTGGTAATGACGATTCAATCAAGTTATGCAACAAATGCTACGAATAGGTAAACTATTCCAGTTAAAATCACATAGCAGTATCTAGTCCGGTACATGGCTACATCAGAGTAGCGCGGAAAGAAATACCAACACATCAAAATTATCAACAACTATCGACAGGTCATGAATATATCAAGACGGTTTATCCCACTCCAAAAGATTAAACTACACGCCTATTATTTCAGCCTGACTAAGAGTGACATGATATTTATTTCATGAAACGGTAAATATACTACCGTTTGGAAAGATTCATAGAATATTCTGCAAAAATAGCCACTAAATGTTCAGGAACAGGAGCTCGCTAATACCAACTGATGTGTAGAAAGCTATGGATGCACAAATATACATGTAAATATACATGTACAAATATACATGTATTATAATGATGATATAGATTACACCGGATTATACCTATCCCATATTTCCGATTGTAAAGTCTTATTTTTTTTGCTTTAGTTTTCCCATGTGAATAAAACTGCTGAGTTGTGCCCTAGTTGCAGACAACTTGCTTCATGGATCTTTCTTGTGATCTGGCCGGGTGATATTCATCATGGCAATTACGGTAGCCCGCTGGTTTACGACTACAAAACCTACTCCCTGACGGACAGAACAGCTCCAGACTAGATTTAATGCACATGCTGCAGACAATCCGCATTCTGGACCTCGGTATTGAGCCATAATTCCGTCACAAAGATTTATACAAGAGTTTTTTTCTTTCATAAGACATACTATAATTCAGCATGCTTTCCTATATCTGACAGATGAACGTACCATTATTTTTTAACACTAAAACGAACATATCAGAATCAAAGTTTGCTGAACACCCAAATACGTACATAACCATGTGATGACCGTTAGTTTGTGTTTCATAATCAGTAACTGAATAAATGCATAATGAACTTCCACTGTGTAAGTTCTTTATCTGTGTAACGTTCTTGTCTTCGTATTGAAGTAGGTGGGTTATACACACATGACTACAGAGGTGATATTTATATGAACCACAAAAAATTGTGCATGATATTATTTATTATGCCTGTGGCAGGGTAACCGGGATATTCAGAGCCCCCACACAATATCTCGTGTGCTGTCGCCTACACTTGGAACATACAGGAAACAACATTATCCACTTAACTGTTCTGTTAGTGGCCTACATATGAATGTATACAACACACCCTAGCGATTTATATAGGATTATGTAAGTTACATGTATGTCGGTACAACTCGTACAAACCAGGTTCGTGTAAAACACACAGATATCATCCAGTAAGTCAAACAGGGGCGAAACTCCTCCTTCACTTTTCTCATTGAAACACCCACAATATATATTTTTGTTACATAAAAATGAAGAGCTCCTACTAATAAAGTTTGTCTCATGAATATGTATGTAGTTAATATACTATCAAATTTCACCCAATGAGTGCAGGGTATGTAAGAACACGTGACACAAGCTCCGCCTACCTTCCAGTATGGGGTATATCCGTTGTCGGTTTCTGAGGTACTGACATTTCCAATCCATGCTTGGCTGTTGTTTCTTGTATTTATAAACATTATTACAAATTAAAATTCATAACTGTATATCATTATGTCCGAATCGATACCTGATTTGACTAACTCAGTACTATTCCACTCCTTTACGGTGTTCATCCTCTTTGTATTTTGTACGGCGTGATAAAATAAGATGCTATTACTCTCAATGACATTGACGCGGTCCAATTATTGTCGTATTTGGCAATTATAAAGTTGAACAAAACGCGGATGAGGCTCTATATTTCTCGTGATGCCTACATCCAGACATCGAACCAGTAATGTATAAACCATATTTTGGCACCAAGATTCTTCGAAACACGAGATATATTCTATCTATAGTCTGATGTATGGGACTCACGATAACACACCATTGTTTATGCTTATCAGCGAGTATTCGAACACTGCATCACAAGCAAGTCCACAGATAATACCGACAAAATGTGCACCAGTTATCAAGATTGAAATTGACAAAAATGGAACTCATCCATAACTTTACGAAAAATTACGAAACTCAAAAATTCGTTTTTTTGTAAATTTGTGGAATACTTTTGTGGTGTCTAACTTCATACTGTCTTGTGGATGGTTGATATGGTCGATATGAATTTTGTGGGACCATTTAAGTAAATTATTTCTTGTCCCATCCCGCCTCTGATGGAACTGGCCGCCTAACATCTTTAATCCTAAAATTTCTCAATAGAAATACAAAAGACCCACCGCCTGCAATTTCCGACAGTGAACGAATGATCAAACATCTTAACAAATCGAAACAAGAAACATGACACATTTTCTATTATATTACATTCTTTCTGTGGATATTTCCCTTTTGAGGTTGAGTCAAAGAAATATAGGCACACATGTGAAGTACAGGTAGGCAATACATGTATAGTCAATGTTCATTGCTTTAGGATTCTAACATATTTTAAGTGGAAAAAAAACGAAGAACAGTGAAAAGTATAAAAAATTAATATGCCTCCCTAGGAATCCCTCCCTGGTTTTGAGAAGATATGAAGACGAGAAACAATTGAACTGATATTATTTTTTAGGGCCAAAAGTAGGCAAGGATTATTATATCTATATTGCTCAAGGCTGAATAGATCTACGTCAAAGGGAAATGACAAACCTGTGTTTGTGCCATTTCCTCCCATCTTCCCGAAACATTCCATAAAGTCGGTAGTTGAGACAGATTTATCACATGTCGGAATGATAATTCACATCAACTTTTGATGTTCAGGGGATAACACAATATTCTTTCATTTATAGGAAATCGCACTTCAGAGGTCCAACAATACGTTTTACGTTGAGCTTACTTCAAAATTGTATCATTAGAATAAGTACATATATGTGGTTCATTAAATCCTTTCCACATTAAGATGGACTTATGTATCGATGAAGCTAAACATTACGCAATATAGTAAATGAAGATATATGATGTCTGTCATTCCGTGAATAACTCTAAAGAATAATTTCCAAAAGAATGGAATCATTTTGAAAGGATCAATTTAATATTGTTCTTATATTGATAACCCACGAGCCAAAGTCAAGTCTTTCATGTGTCTGCACATCAGAGTGTTCTGGGGAATCCAAATACTGTTGTGAGCGATTCATGAAACGCATCAGTCGGCTTTTAATCTGTCCGCCATGGCCATGGCATTTCTTTACAAACGAACGGCTGGGCGTTTAAAAAGAAAGGTTTTCTTCACAACATCAATGTGTATCTAACAGAGCTTCTCTTCAGGAGGTCCACAAAAGTTACCATTTTCGTAGGAATTCTCCCCCCCCCCCCCCATTCCACCCCCATCACACCAGTGACTTGTATCCAGGGCAATAGCTCTGACCCCCGGGCCATTTCTCTCTCTGCGGGAAATACTTTGAGATGCAAGACATCGATCTGATGTAGATAAATTGTACGTAAACAGAACAGTGTGAGGTGGGCTTATCATGCTTATGCTCGCCTGATGTAACAAGATCAAACACTTGATGATCTAGAGGCAACAGACTGCGACTGGATACGCGGAGAAACGGTACTCTCCATGCGCTTTCATCCGTGTACACACCTCTGTAAACTATAAATGTGTTAATCTGTAAAGGTACGTGCATGTGCAAATCCAGACAAACCAACATCAAAACATCATTGTAGGGGAAATCACCTAGGCACTTTTCAATTCCTAGATCATATATTATTGTATGAGTTCGTGGGTGTTGAGATAATAGAGGTTGACCCGTACATGTCGGTGTGGCCGTGATCGACCAATTACAGTTCCTTTCATGAAATGTGTACACTCCCTGTCCCTCTCTTGTCATCCCCGTTATTTGACGAGGCCAGTTGGAACTGAAACTGGTTGTCCCATAGTGGAAGAACACCGAAGTAACAGTTTTACCAAATGACTGTACAAGCACGTGTGGTAGGGCAGGCAATAGGGTAAATTTCTGGGTTATTGTTATTAAATGTAGGAGGGGTTGAATTGCCATCATCAGAGGAAGCTAGTGACTTAACATCGATATACCTGTATCATGATTGATTATGTAAGGCAATCGGAGAATATGGTAACTTTTGTCATTCGATGCACACTTTGATTAAAATCCAACCGGGATTGAGGTCCTTCGTTTGAACGTTCCGTTCTCAGTAGGGAATGGAGAGTCCTTGAGTTGTTGGATTTTAAGTCAGAAAAAAGCCACGCAACGCTCCATTCCTTTGCTTCAAATGAACCTCGACGCTTCGCGTCTCGGTCCATTCTAAGCAAGGAATGGAGAGTTACTCGGCTTTACGTATTGACCATAGAGTACGGACAATAGAACTATGTACAGACTACGTAACGACCACTAACTGTGTGTGACGACATCGGAGAGAATGTAACTCATCAGGCTAGTTACGTAATATTCTAGTTTTGCTGACGATTGTCGATTTGGTGTGTTCATATTGTAATGCTCAAATTTCGTATTTATGAATCAGTTGAAATCAGTATATATTTGCAATGCAAAATATTTTCCAAACAGTTGGTCTAGTGGCCCGTATTATCCAGATAACTGCATCCCACATCCCGGACTCACACCACAAGAAGTCGTTCTTGGCATATTTCTGATACACCATGACCACATCATACAGCACCCGATCACAAGGTTGTATGTAATCAAATCATGCGAACGTTATGATGAATCTGGCGTTGTAGTTGTGCAATAATCACAGCAAAGTGACAAAGTTAGATTTATCACGACACAAATATCACAACAAAGTAGTCTTTTTAATGGGGGTACATTATCGAAAGGTACAAATTGTTTGTTTGTTCCTGTAAATAGACCCACGTTGCCATATGAAGGCCTTTCAATTTCCACAGGTTAATCATGCATGACTGAAATTAATCGACATTTATAGGGCATGGTCGGTGCTGACCAGTAAGGCGAATAAAATTTGACAACAATACTAACTTTGTTATCCATGGAAGGTTTTCCCAGAAGAGGGCATTAAATGCAGCGTGGGTCTTTACCGAAAGACTTCAATGAATTTGCAGTTAGCGTAGGTGCCCCATTAGCTCACCCATATGTGCCGATGAGCAATTGTCGTGGGGTTTCATCCGTCGTCCGTTGGTATCTGTAATATTTGTTTGACGTAAGCCCCTAATGAATTTTCCTACAAGTATGCCAGAATATACATTCGGCCAATATCTAGATTTTTAAAATGAAAAAAATAATAAATAATTGAAACCCTTTTTGGCAATTTTGCGGCCATTTGAGTGTACAGAATGGCTAATTTGACGAAATCTCAGAATTCATTGATAATTTCCTAAATATTCGCGCAATAACGTTTATTCAGATTTTCTATAAGTATGTGGTTTTTTGGGCCATTTGTAATGTGTGTGTGGGGATGGTGCACCTTGGAAATATAGCCCTAAAATGGTTCGAAATGAAAATGAAAATTCGGTGGACAAAACGCATGTGCATGAATTTAGAACTAAGCTTTGTGTTATGAACACAGGAAGTCAGGTATGGTTGACTTTCTGGAGACATTGTTCTTAACATCAAATGCCTTTGACTAGTCTTAAGGTCAAGTCTGTCAAGTAGATAGACATTAGTACTATACATGTATTATGGGCATTATAGGAAGTACAATATATTGCAGATCTGTTGGTGAACTCGAACTCTACCCCAGATGACCTTGGGTGCTTAAACTCACGGCTGTATGATTGAGAGACAAAATTCATAAAGACAGTGTTTATGTTTTTAGTGTAGTGTGAACTTAATTAAGTACATTTATGGCACATGTCATATAAGTAGTCTTGTATTCTCTATCTGTCATCATCGAAGTGATGTTTGCCTGAAAATGTGTAGATTAGGCAATGGAAAGACACTGCTGAAGGCTTTGAAGAAAAAGTCAACCCGAACAAACGGCATCCCGGTGCTATGTATGTTTTGAATCTAAACTGAATACCTGTAATCGATAGTGTATCATCATTATGAAGCAGCAAAAAATTAGATCCATATCAATCAGAAAGCAAAGTTGTAATTTTATCTATAATACAGTGTTGGCAAATAAAACCCTGACTAGCGGATCGTCCTCCATATCGAATTCACTGCTGGCAATATATCACTCAGATATGACAGTACATCAATAAATATACACGTTTGGATATTGATAAATTTTCAATGTCAACAGCCTAACATAATGTACATTTAGGTATATTTACGACAACAGCTGTGTGTGCTCATGTATTTGAACGTGCACAGATACTGCATGTACGTCTGAATATGAATGTAGTGCTAGCAACACAATACACGATCACCTTGCAGTTAGCCGTCGATCGTTATACCGACCCAATCCCATAACTGAGTACGGATCACGTCATGTTTATAATGAAATTGCGATATCACTGAAAAAAAAACAAAAAAACAAAGAAGTGCTTGTTTTTTTTATTCTATTATGTTGTCGGTTTATATGTCTCGAATTTTAGGTTAGGTTTAGGCCTAATAGAAGCGTCGTGTGTTATTGACGCTTCGCTCACTTCTCGCCAAAATCGCTCATAACTAATTACATTTTGGTACCCAGACTGAAGACTAACGTACGTCTGTGACATGTCTCTTGTAGCATTAAATGTACAGATCAGATACCTAATTTTATAATACTATTCCAAACAAACTATAATACATGTAATTGTTACACATCTATATTGCCATTTCGGCCATTTATCACTGTAATCATTTAAAGGCTTCTTGGCCCTTAACGTTATGTGCATCAGTGATGGATATACTCTGTTAAGATATTGGAACAAATAATATCTCTTCCTGAATTCCACCCCCCCCCCCCCAACACAAAACATTTAAGTATGCATCAAAATGAAGGACGTAAATAATAATCTCTGGCTCCAGTGTATTTGTGATATTACAAGACTACTTTCGGATAATTTTTTTTTGTATGACAATCTTAGTGCAAATTTTGAAACCATTCTCAAAAGTAGAAGTTTATAGAATATAACCATATACACGTACGTACTTGAAAAGTGTTAATTTATTTTGTCAGGTTCTTGGTCGCAGTAGAACGACAACATAAACACGTCCTGACCTCCAACGCAATAAAATTGGGTCAGATATCGTTCGGCGGTTAGCAGCATAGTGGTATTGAATGCAGGATCAGAATATTCAATAGTTAAGTTTTAGTGTCTTGAATATCCATTAGAATTATCTGAACATGAATATAGAGGAAATAAATGACTGAAACGCATGTTTAATCTAAATGTATCATGTAACCAAACACTATTCCTCTACCTGTTTATCTTTACCTGTTAGTCTAATCACACGTAGGCCCCATCAACATTACCAACCATATACATCAATATGTTCCAATTCATGACTACCTCTGACCAGAAGAAGTGACGTTCTGAAATTGTTAATGGAAAAACTGAAATGTCCCTATTTTAGACCGATATTTGAGCTAGACGAGTTATTCCCAGGTAAAATTTCTCCCTTGAGGTACTCTCCCGGATAGCATGGCGTACCACCTGCAGCTAGTGGCATTTATACATCGCAGTCCCAGTTGAATGGGGCGTTCTGCAGCTAAGGTAGTGTACAAATGATGATATATATCCACTGCGATCTAATGGGGAGAAAACATCACCAGTTTGTTTGAATGAAGTATGCTTCTTCCAAGAAGCGGTTTCGGGTTTTTATAGTGATTACTTTGGGGTTTTACCGTGTTCCGAAATGGCACAGGTACCATATTCGCACACCGAACACCTGAATGCAATTAGCAATCGTCTCTCGCTTTTTCTGTTGTAAATATAAATGTATTGTTTGCATTGACTAGTCTCCACTTCAGCCACAAAATCGCCAAACTCAGTACGAATGCTCTCATATGATGCATTGCTTTTCTCTGGAAATTGCCGGATATTACACAAGCTTTCCGTTGTTTTAGTATCTCTTTAGATACGCACAGAATGTCGGGCTTGTTCGTGCAAAAAACGACTACACATTTTGACCAGTGCCGACATCTATAGCCAGTTGCATGCCTCTTTCCTCGGTAAAGAAGCATCGGGGAAAACACATCAATAGTAAATATCACGAAGGGTGTGACGGTGGAATCAGTTTTTAAATCCATGAATTGACATAGACTGTGCGGTATTCCAGAATGATGTAACCTTTGGAGCACAGAGCTGTATCGCCCTGTAGTAGTTGTAACTTTATACATAAGATAACATCAGATTGTAGAGACATTGTAGACACAAAGTCTGAGATCGATTTCCCATAAAAATTGAACATGGGCATATAATGTAAAACCATGTATACAGATGCATGCATTCGATGTTTTTTTAGGTTTGTGGAGAAAGAAATTATTGGCTGCAATTGGTTCTGGCAAAATAAACATGTAAATGTTTGACAGTGTTTATTTTTCCTGGTCACTTCTAACATTTTCCTGGTCACTTCTAACATTCAGTGCCATCTATTCCCCAATAGTTTATTTAGTATAATGTGCAGTCAAAATACATACGACCATGACGTGTATTTCCGTTGTAGCTGACAGTTATGTTGTAAATAACTAACATTTATCAATCAGTATAACGTAGACTATTTGTTGTATCTTTTTTTTTATGTTACTATTATTTTGCAACGTAATCCGGTGCTTTCCAGTCGATTTTTCAGGTTTGCAAACACACTGAATGCAAGTCCGGATCAAGAGGATATCTTTGATAACTACGAACAGTTTCCACCGTACTGCCCGAGGGCGCGTTGATACGTATGCTGTAGATTCCATGTCGGTGCCCCACGGGTATAATCTGACAGTGCTCTAGAATGTGTAATCTTGTAATCAAACAAGTGTGTACCCACTTATACTAACGACCATTGGTGGTCAATATTTTCCCTTGTTTCCTGAAAGAACTGACAAAACCACGAGGTACTGATAGAGGATGTTTGGCACAGTGATAAATGTAGTCCAAGAAACATTGCTACTTCTACCAATTTCCAGCTTTTTTCTGACGAGGTAACTATTTTGTTGTGCATTTTACTCCTCAAATAATTAATCTCGCATCATATCATTCACCATATAGTTGCCCATTTCTATATGGAGTTTCATTTCTTTGTGACAATTCTTAATACTATATTATGGTGAAATGAAGAATATGATGAAGATTTTACTGGGTGTTTACAGAGCGTGTAACGTCGATGAATTTGTGACAGCGAATGATGATTCGTGTGGTAGATCTAATGATATTCGTTATCACAAATGAGTAATTACATGTTTTCTCTATTTGCATCTGAGTGGTCTTGGTTTCATCCAAGAACATTGTACTCATACACATGGGAATATTATCCAGAAAGTTTCAGACTGGACCTATTAAGGTATGTATGCCTCATACTGGCATCTGTACTCACCGAAGTCGGAAGTCGAGGCCTGGTCGAAGCCGGACGTCAGGCTTGACTGGCTGTCGTGGTCCCCTGCCTGGAACTCGAAGCGGTGGATGGCGGCTATGAGGGGCTGCATGGCCCCACGACGGGTCCTGGGGGCTGGGGCCGCCTGTGCCCGGCCGGACCCGGAGAACAGCTGGCCCAGGTGGTTGCCCATGATGCGCTGGTAGTTCTCCAGGTAGGACTTGAGCACGGCCCTGATGTCGGAGTGGCCGGGACTGGTGCTAGGCGGAGACGGGCTGGACTCGGGCGACCCGGACTGGACCATAGCCCGGTAGATGGGGAGGGGCCCGCGGCGCTCCAGGGTGGACGGTCATATGTGCTCGTGATGGGAGAGTGGGTGACGGCGGCACCTCACCGGCAGCTATCAGCGCATGCATGGCTTGGAGGGGGCATCTCTACTTACACGGTCGATCTTTACTGCCGAGTATCTGAAACAGAGCAAAACACATTTGGGTAGCCTATAATAATAATATGCATATTATAGTTAACAACTGGCGTATGATATCTGTTCTCCCAGATAATGACAAGTCTTGTCACTTTACGTGCAGTATACAATTTCACCATCTCCATGCGTAAATATATGGTTACACGTTTTCTGTGTGTTTCGTGTTCCTGAAAAAAAAGTAACCGACTGCACTTGTTGCACGATAAAAATTTGAGCAACTCTTCTGAGAACACCACAAAGGAATGCATGAAGGCAATAAAAGTTGAGCGATATAAAGATTACACGCTCGCAGACACATTTAACTTCGTTGGTGGCACTTGAAATGTGCTGTGTGTTTGTTATCCCAATCAGCATTGTTTGCAGAACAGAACTGTAAAATAAACAATATAACGTATTTGCGTCAACTACTTTTTTCGGCAATTTGCGATATTTCAACTTGAAGTTTACGAGCGAACAGCCAGTTTGTTTATATTTGCATGTTTTTTAAAAAGCAAAACGCTTGTATATGTTCCATCCATGATGAACTTTTACAGTTTTTCTCGAGTTTCATACACGCTGCTGCTAGTTTAGGTGTGGCAATTTCCTTAATTACTGTATAACAAGTGAGGACATAGGCCCACAATATTTCCATTTTAAATTAAACAAATTTTTCTGCAGATAAATATACCATTAACATGTTACACGAATGAAGTTATTCCAACGTTCAACGACTATATACGTATACGGTATATATGTTTTGGAAATTATATCCTATTCATCTAGTTCAATTCTGGTGAAATCAACACCTCCAATTCGTTATCCTGCAGTGCATACATTAAGTTCACGAAAATCCGATCTGTTTGAGTCATATCTCAGTTGAATCCAGACTCGTTAAAACATTTTCAAGCCGATACAATGTGATCAAAAGCTTGTTCCAAGACACGAGAACCATCACATGCATGTCTGACTTTGGACATGAGCGGTCAGATGCAGATCTACCAGCGGTTGTAGAGCAGAACGTCGATATCAACCCTTGCGTGCCTCTGGAGGAACTTCTCCATTAGCTCGCGGCCGATGTCCCAAGTTTTTGGTACACGAGTTTTACACGGAGAACCTCCTCTCCTCAGCACAGTCACTCAGCGCTTACTTAAACGCGTACGTGGATTTTACGACGATAAACCAGTAACTGATATCAACAAGATATGTTCCCTTCTCCTTTCCTGTGTCTTTGTATTTTTATAGCCATTTATAAATGTTTGGTCCAAATGTTTGTTTCCAAGTCCAGAAGTGAACTAACGATTAAGACAGACATGTGTACAGACAGGTAGGCTCCAAGTTGCCACCTGCAAATCTGGTCACGTTGGTCTGCTTAAATCCCTTTAACTACATTACAACATGTATTTAGAGAAGCGCATACCATATTTTATAACCAGTCTCTGTTTTAAACGGCTTCAAAATATTCATAACTTTCCAGCAGCTTTAAAGGCTTTTCTTCATGGACGCCTTAAAGTATTCCAAGGGAATACAAGAGCCACAAAGATTAGGACAAGAAGGCAAATGTAGAGTACAACAATGCATTATACTGGTTACGCTATCTTACCGAGATGTCAGATGCAACACCGACAGGCGTGAAGGGAAACTGTCGACTGTAGATGTTCAAAACATGCCATATACACTGCACTGCGACAGGTCACTTATCCAAAACGCCCATACATTTGTATATCATCTTCTCAGAGCGCTGAAATCCAGAACATCCCACAAAATATTCTAATACAGTCGTTCTTTGAAGATAGTCGTCGGGCAGTACTTATCTTTATTATATCACACAATCGCGGTCACAGCGCAATATTCCACCTTCTTGTTCTTTGTCAGATCCAACTTCCAAATATAGTCCATACTTTTCCTTTGCTTCAGGACAAAAACACACTAGAAAACAGGCAATTTACTACGGGATTGATAAGGAATGCGTGTCAAGATAAGTATCTCCATGTTAGCGTGCCTCCGATGAGCTTTCCTTTGGTCTCTCTGGATCTTGATCCTATGATGCTCATTCGAACTGCTGCTACTACGTTGACTCAATATACACCCACGAAATTATTACATCATCGTTTTGCACGTTGCTTTTTCCACCTCAAAGCGGTCTGGTTTCCTTTGCGCACCTTGAATGGGCAGCACGTCCGTCCAGCCTTTCTACCAGCCAGCCCGGCTCTTCCAGCGAAAGTTAGAGATTCCCACAGACACAATTCAATTTAAGTGCTCGTTTCGAACCGATCGTAACGCCAAGTCGATCTGTTAATTGGCCAAATTAAATGTTTTACCCAACAAATATACAACTGTATGGACTGATATCAGCTTTGATTCGGTCCAGTTACGGTAAGACATCACTAGAAAGTAACATTTTCCTTGAGTGCTTCGAGGGAAAATTGTAATTTTGCAGGATTTTCATTGCAAAATAATATACTAGTACTAACTTACGACGTGCAATATTATATAAACTTGAGTATTGCTTTCGTTAATATACATCAACGATTCAACACAATATATACATTTGAATTCCCAGTGAAAGAAAACTTACACGTGTGCCAAATCCTAAACACAGTAGCCTATACATGAGAGAACCGTTTTCATTGCTATCCATAATTTGTGCACGAGACATGCAGGCATTATATTACCAAATTGAACATTGCTGTGAAACGATACGAATGCAGACGTCCACATGATAAGTCGAGCATAAACATGCTCTACCTGCATGCGTCAGTATTCGTGCAACTTTTATATCTATGACTGGAAGAATAATTATATTTGCATGTTACGTGTCTGGAAGCAGTTATACAAGACATGCATACAGTCTATCTGGACGCCATAACATGGGCCGGCAGAAATCATGCATCATCCCAAAACAGAAACTACTCGTATAGTTATCGGTCTGTTTTAAACAGTTCAAGAGGTACTGAGACAAAAACAGCGAAAACCTATGAATTGTTACCTATCAGGGCTTTTATATTCCTGTCTGTGGTTACTTTTATCCCTTTGTCGATGGATTTCTGCCTATTTCCCGCCGGTGTCGAGGCGCGGAGGTTATAATGTCTGGGGCGGTGTGAGCGCGGTCAGAGGTGCCGTGGTGGTCCCATCGCATGCATATGTGCCCTCTGTTGATACTTTTGATATCACAAAAGATAAACTAAGTTTGTACCTTTGCATTGCCTGGATTCACCTAGAAAGTGGCTGACTGCACCCACTGGGAAATTTTAAATAACGATGAGAAAACCATTGGAATGTTCCTCTCAGTTCAGTTAATGTTTTATATACTCTCGTCTCAACCCGGGAAAGTGTTCTTGAAAAAATATCAAGACTTGATTATCATTTAGTGTGGTAGTACTTGAACCTTGTAAATGCCAAATCGCGCTCTATTTGTAAGACAATCTAGTCGAGTTCGTCTGAATGTTATTTTCCCACGTCAAAATTGTTGTTCGCATCGTCTATAACTGTAGAGTTTCCCCAATACATCATCAGTGAATAACATTTTGTAACGTACTACTGAAGCCTCAAGGAAGCCTCAAGGAAGCGTCACGGTATCTCGTGGTGTCGTTATGGTACGTCCAAGGTACGTCCCCAGTGTCTCAAGACTCGCCTCGGTGGTCTAAACCGGAGCGTACCGGAGGCCACACCGGGACTGTCCGACCGCTGCAATAACCGAGGGTAACGTTGTCTTCGACATGGAACAAATGTACGTGGCAGCGGTCAAAATTTGAAACAATGCTGTCCGCTGCCACATTGTCAGGCGGCACGGGGGGCTTGAGGGGGACCGTGATTGTAAAATGTCTAAAGCTGGTTGACCAATCAGCGGCGGTGATTCTAACATGAGGTATAATAAAGTCAATTGATGTAAGATCGGAACAGTGGCGGATCTAGGAATTTTATTGGGGGGAGCAGTGATCATGCAGGTTCATGTATCACGGGAGAGAGTCCTAGTCCATAGGCGTGGGATCTGGGGCCCGGCAAGGGCCCCAGAAGCTCAAGGGATTTAGATGTTCTCTGGTTGATTCTGGGCATTTTAAGGACATCAAACATAGTCTCCAGATCCAACAACTTTTTGTGTGAATTTTCTGGAGAATGAGTTTGAGATTCTAAAAATTTAGATTTTCACTGAGCAATCCATGACATTGTATTCCATCGATGATCGACCATGTCGTCTGACACATGTTTAATCCAAGTTTAAGGGTGGGAATCGCCTAGCATTTGGGAATATCTTTAATTAAGGCATTTCGGCAGAAATGCCTTTATGGTTTTAGCAGAATTTTTTTTTTCTTTTTTTTCTTCTTCCGCCGTTCGGTTTCCGGACGATAACTTTAGATTGCCTTGATGGATCCTTGTCAAATTTTCACCACTAGTCAGAAATGATATGTGGAAGAACCCTATTCTTTTTGAGCCGGCTCCGAGGTCCGTGAGGTCCGTGAGAATGTCAATGTTTTTGGTTTCCGGACGATAACTCGGAAAATATTCAGGCAGTAGATGCAGAACTCTGCATGGAGGTTCATATGCCACAAGGGAAGAACCCTATTCATTTTGGGATCAATCCGTCAAACGTCCTATGACCTAGAGGTCAAAATAATTTTTTGCTGATTCATCCTTGAGGCTTCCTGCATATCTCAGAAACGGTGCGTCGTAGAGCGAAACGGACGTTATTTTCGGATTCGTCGCCCTAGACAAACATGTCTATGGGGTATATTTTTCTTTTGAAGCCGGACGTCAGGCTTGACTGGCTGTCGTGGTCCCCTGCCTGGAACTCGAAGCGGTGGATGGCGGCTATGAGGGGCTGCATGGCCCCACGACGGGTCCTGGGGGCTGGGGCCGCCTGTGCCCGGCCGGACCCTTGAGGGCCCCAGAAGCTCAAGGGATTTAGATGTTCTCTGGTTGATTCTGGGCATTTTAAGGACATCAAACATAGTCTCCAGATCCAACAACTTTTTGTGTGAATTTTCTGGAGAATGAGTTTGAGATTCTAAAAATTTAGATTTTCACTGAGCAATCCATGACATTGTATTCCATCGATGATCGACCATGTCGTCTGACACATGTTTAATCCAAGTTTAAGGGTGGGAATCGCCTAGCATTTGGGAATATCTTTAATTAAGGCATTTCGGCAGAAATGCCTTTATGGTTTTAGCAGAATTTTTTTTTTCTTTTTTTTCTTCTTCCGCCGTTCGGTTTCCGGACGATAACTTTAGATTGCCTTGATGGATCCTTGTCAAATTTTCACCACTAGTCAGAAATGATATGTGGAAGAACCCTATTCTTTTTGAGCCGGCTCCGAGGTCCGTGAGGTCCGTGAGAAAAAATGAAATCAATGTTTTTGGTTTCCGGACGATAACTCGGAAAATATTCAGGCAGTAGATGCAGAACTCTGCATGGAGGTTCATATGCCACAAGGGAAGAACCCTATTCATTTTGGGATCAATCCGTCAAACGTCCTATGACCTAGAGGTCAAAATAATTTTTTGCTGATTCATCCTTGAGGCTTCCTGCATATCTCAGAAACGGTGCGTCGTAGAGCGAAACGGACGTTATTTTCGGATTCGTCGCCCTAGACAAACATGTCTATGGGGTATATTTTTCTTTTGATTCGACTCCGAGGTCCGTGAGGTCCGTGAGGATGAAATCAAGGCCGATTATGAGACTTGGTTTCCGGACGATAACTAAAAAAGTATTCAGGCAATAGTTGCAGAACTTTGCATGGAGGTTTATATACCACCAGAGAAGAACCCTATCGATTTTGGGATTGATTCGTCAAACGACCTTTGACCTAGAGGTCGAAATAACTTTGCTGACTCATCCTTGAGGCTTCCTGCATATCTCGGAAACGGTACATCGTAGAGCGAAACAGACGTTATTTTCGGACTCCTCGCCCTAGACAAACATGTCTTAAAGGTATTATGAATGAACTTTGACCTTGATTTATCCATGTTTGTCTTTATAGCTTCGCCATACAAACACCAAATTGTCCCAAAATTTGACCATAGCTACTCTAAATCTGGTCAATGAATACTTTGGCAACAAAGTTATAATTTGTATGATTACGCAATGAATACAGACAGTTTAACGTCACTGATAAATAACAAGGTATATATCTTCAATTCATTTAAACGCCTTGTGGGGGAAACTTTCAGGATAGTGGGGCGACATGATGTAGATCACTGACCGAGGCTCACTTTTTTGATGATTCCATGGATACGTAGTCGATGTAAATCGGATTTTTTTTTACATGCAAATTTAGCAGGTATAGCGATTCTTTGTCGGTAAAAGCATATGCGGCAGTCATGATATCACACTCACTGCGGCGGTTGGTGCACACGAACGGATATATTGGATATATGCATAATACAGTGACCACGATTCGACTGAAATCGACTCAAGCGAATTTTTTGCGATCTGACTTTCCCCAGATGTTGAACGCAATGGAAATCATGCCATACACTCAACTTAGAAAATTTAGCAAGCAAGTCATTTTTTGTCGGCTCGTTCTTTTAATCTAAATGCAACAACGAATGGGGCTCACAGTTTTGAAATACGCCAGACTTTCGTCGACGTGCATAAACCTACTGGAGAAAGAAGCATCTGGATGAACTTGCCTTTATGTATTGTACACCATTTCTCACATTATATGCAGTGAATTTCAGAAAACTAATTCTCGATTCGTGATCACGGACATATGAATTTATTGTTGTGCAAGTATCATCGCAATTTACACCGTCATGAGGAAGTTCTACCTTGTTATCTGTTGCGTACATTCAGTTATTCATATTCATATACTATCATAGTAAATCCTCGTTTCAACATAGCAACTACAGACCAAATGTAAAATAGATTTGATCAGAATTCGCGGAGATATGGACAAAAACGTACACGGGTACGGTTTAAAATACTAGTAAAGTGAAAATAGGATGTTTTGTTATATGAAAGTTCTCATTGATCTGAGCAAAATGGTCTTTACGGTATATCAATATCTTTATCCGTTCAAAAATTACAGCCATTTGAAACTGCCATTCCGACACTACATTACAGAAACCACTTAAAAAGTTCTAGCAACTCATTAATATGCAAATTAGATGCTAATGAGAATTCATGACGTCACGAGGGGAACAAATTTCAATTAGGATATTTCAAGCCATGAGATAATGATTCTTATTGAAGGTTCTGACGATCTGACTAGTGCATATTATTATGTACCATACATAGTCAATATCCACACAAACTGTACTGTTGCTACGGTTACCAGTCGATCCCTATAGCCGTAGTTACCCATGGTTGCCATGGGCCCATGGCCATTAACTGCCAAGTCAGTCTATCCACAGACTTTCTGTCGATTATTTATGAAATAAATTATTATAGATTTCAAGTTGGCACCATTTTTTGTGTGCATACCCTGTTCTAAGTGGGTTTCCGGCCATAGCAACCATGGTTGCTATGGGCCATACCAGGTCACTGGCTACCTTGACAACAACAGAAAAAGTGAAAACACTGATTATTCATATTGAAATCTGTATAGAATCAGTTTTGATGAATAATCATAACATTAAATGAATGAAAAATACATATCAAAGTACCTAATTAAAACAGCTTCCCCTAATGACATCATGAATATCTCATTTGCATACTAATTAGCTAAATTGTTTTGAAAAAGCAAATTTGCCGATTTCACTCTTAAAAGTGCTATAACTTTTGAACGGATTGTGATATTTACATGCCGTAAAAACCATTTTGCTCAGATCAATGAGATCTTTCATATAAAATCACATTATATTTTCACTATACTAGTACTTTAAGTGACAATTGAAATTCGTAGGCGATTCCCCACCTTAAATACAACCATCCATGTTCTGGTCTTACCTGCAGGGCTGTAACTCCACCCCCTCCCTACCTTAAGACCCCAAAGAGGGAAATATGAGCGGAGAGAAGAGAAAACATGTTTGTTCCCTGGTTAGAAGTTGAGTTGACGTCCACGAGGCTGGACGTATGGATGAATCTGAGGAATAAGACTGTGAATTCAGAAGATAACCCCGGACTGATTTCAGCGTTGACAACTTAGGAAAGTGTGAAGGGCTTAAGGCCCAGTCACACTGACGATACGACCAAGATACGACCTTGCTGCGACCTATTTTTTGGACTCGTGCACAAATCGTGACACGAACGTCGCAGCAAGGTCGATGGACATGCAAGGTCGATGGACATGCTCAACCTACGATCTCTGGTCGCACGTTGGTCTTGCACAATCGTGCCACCAGTCGAGAATGGTTAGTCGGGCATGTACGGGGGGTCCCTTTGCACCCCCCCCATGATCCTCCAAAACCAACTTTTTACTCAAGGTTTTTTAATACTAATAAACATTACATATGTCTCCGGTTGCGTATCCATTGCAAAAATTGGTTTTCGGGCCATTTTTCAAAATGGCCGCCCCGCGAAATCTCGAATTTTGATATTGCTTCACTTTAAGCTGCATAGGTCTACAAAATAAAATCTGTGTTACCTTTTGCTGCTCATTGTAGGGGCCTTATACTTTGTACATGAGAAAACAGTGGTTAAATTAACAAAGAAATAGTTTGATTGTATTTATTTTGGTCTAAATGGATTCCCTGTATATGAAAACCTAGGTATAGACCCCAAAATGAACATCCTAGGTTGACTCAGTCCGAAGTTATGGACATTTTAGTGAAAAATTATCTAAATTTGGCGGCCATCTTGGATTTATGGACATATTCATATTATAAATGTTATTTTAACCACTGTTTTCTCATGTACAATGTATAAGGCCCCTACAATGAGCAGCAAAAGGTAACAAAGATGTTATTTTTGTAGACCTATGCAGCTTAAAGTGAAGCAATCTCAAAATTCGAGATTTCGCGGGGCGGCCATTTTGAAAAATGGCCCGAAAACCAATTTTTGCAATGGATACGCAACCGGAGACATATGTAATGTTTATTAGTATTGAAAAACCTTGAGAAAAAAGTTGGTTTTGGAGGATCATGGGGGGGGGGGGGGTGCAAAGGGACCCCCCGTACATGCCCGACTAGGTGGCACCACCAATCGGACATTGTTGCATGTTATTGACTAGCCCAAATGGTCGGGCTACTAGTCGTACAACCTGGCGTCTAGTGGTGCAATCAGTCGCACAACTTCATGATCAGTGGTCCGATGAATCACGACCTGTGCCGACTGGTAGGACGACCTTACGATTGGTGGTACCACCCATTTGAAGCTTCCCGAAAGGAGGATAAAACGTGCAGTGAAAATTATTATACCCAACACAACAAAATTTCTCAACATTTTTTAAAACTGCAAAATATGGTTTATGTTCAATTTTTTTGCCCTTCTGTCTAATCAGACGGACGGTCGTGCGTCAGGTCGCGATTTATCGTACGACTGGTCATTAATTGCAACGACTAGTTGTACGACAGGTCGGTGATCGCTACGACTGGAGGTTTGACAGGTCGGTGGTCGGTGGTTCCCATTCTATCAGTGATCATGCTACCAAGGGTACACCAATCGATTGAACAGTCGCTACTTGCGATTGCAGTGGCGATCACTAGTGATCAGTCGTAACTCAGCAAATTTGAACCTGATCGTGCGACCATAAATCGTACGACTCAGTGTGACTGGGCCTTTAGTCTTTGGGATAACGGACTTGTAGCGGCATACGTGGACAGCCGTGATCGTGCCATTTCATCTTACGCGCCTTACTGATATCTGACGTGCGAATAAAGAACTTGTGCCATCCACACAACGTTCTTGGTTGAATTACGATTGTGCGAAAATAGGAGCCCGAAGAATCCCCATTTCATCACAACTATATGTAGATACAAACTGTAAAATGTACTCGATGTGGACTTTTAAGGGTAATTTGAGCATTTGTTCATATTCGGGTTTGATGGATACATTCGTGTGTTTATATACAAAACTGGCATAAAATGTGTGTTAAAACGGATGGATAGATAACTCGGAGGACCTGTAATCGTCAAAATCAATATGCACATGTTTTTCAAATTTTATATTAGACATGTTGCATTTTTTAAAAAAGGTAATTTATGAAGAAAATGCACATATTCGAAGGTAGTTGCTTTAAACATTCAATATAAACTTCATTCTCTGCATTGTGTTTGGGTATAGTAAATCTTTGTAATTGTAATATATATTATTTTCACGAATTTGCAATATATGTCAGTCTGTTTCCAGTGGATATCAATTAGAAAACTTTGGATACATTAGAAACGAGTCACGGACCATACTATAGGCTGTTCTGGATAGTATGTTAGTTCCAGATCCCACACCAGGATGGTAACGGAGCCTAACATCACCGTGCCATTTGATAACACCAGGGCAATATCAGTTATCTGTTGTGAGTGGAGATAACAGGTGAGATATCTAAAAATCTATCCCTATGAGGAGAACACCCAGTCAGACTGTTGATGTATACAAGAGGCGTATCCAGAATACAGGTGTGATGACCTGAAGACGCAATACCACATTACGTAACTCGTGTTGATATAAACTCAGTTGCCTCCACATCCGATCACCCATCATAGGGGAGCTCTGCAGGTTGCTCAGTTTATCTGTAATCTGTACGGGAGCGCACATCCATCAGTGTAGATTACGATTAGGTCCATGGCGTGTATGTGGCCCAGTGATGTGTCTCGGATGTGAAGCCGTCATCAACGTCAGAGATGGCTGATGGTCAGGGATCAACAGGGCATTCAACTGACCATGCCACTTAAAATGTACGGGAGCCGTCTAATGCGAGAGCGGCGTCATGTCGTTAGGCCTAGTTGCATGGGTGCAAAAAAAAATTATTGGATGATTTGAGGTAAATCATGTGAAAACATCGAAGAATTAACTTTAGGTGATACAATTCCGTTTATTGAGCGGTGATTTCTCTCTCCATCAAGCATAAACATTCCATGGTAGGTGCATAAAGTATGAAAATACAGCAAATGGCTGAAATAGGGTTGTTGAACAGTGTTTCATCGATCATTCTAAATACCACTGTCTATCATGAAATAATATATGGGCCTACTCATCGGAAAACAACAGAAACTAGACGTCAAGGCCTAAAGATGCCTTCGGGCATTTATACTGAAATTAGGCCAAGGCAAAGTTCACCCATAATATTCTATAGACATGTTTGTCTACAGTGACGAGTCCGAAAATAACGTCTATTTCGCGCTACGCCGCACCGTTTCCGAGATATGCATTGGGCCACAAGGATGACTCACCAAAATCTCTTTTGACCTCTGGTTGAAAGGTCATTAGACTGATTGACCCCTTAATCAATAGGGTTCCTGTGTGACACAATATCACCTATGTGTCAAGTTCCAAAGGTGTAGCGCAAGTACTTTTCGAGTTATCATCCGGAAATCATTTGACAGAAAATTCATCCTCATGGACTAACCGGACCTCGGAGCCGGCTCCAAAACAATAGGGTTCATCTACGTAATATGACTGATAACTGGTGAAATTTTCTCGGAGATACGTTCAGGCTTTATTGAGTTATCATCCGGAAACCGAAAAGTGAAAAACAAAAGGAAAAAAAAAGAAAAAGAAAAGAATTCTGACAAAACCATAAGGGCATTTCCGAAATGCCCTGAAAAGAGCGCATTATTACATTAAAGTTTTTTTAAAATTACATGACTTGAATTGTACATCCAATGATCCAAACTGATGTTAACATTGTCAGGCTTATGTTCCACGTTGTCTAGAGAAAAGAGAAAACAGCCCACTCAATAATCAGGTGAAAGTTTCCGTATTCAACGCCAAAAGATGCTCCCTCAGACCTACTGTTACACGTATGCACTATCCAATCGTCCAAAAGACTGTATGCGACCTTTAATACTTAAAACACTTTACTCATTGTCTCATTACTCATAGCGACATAATTGGCTTCTGGCATTTTTTAGGTATGTGACAATGGGTAAGGAAAAACGTACTTATAATATAGATATAGGAACACGCATGATAAGATAAACAAATTTAATCCAGTTTTATGATTAGTACTAGTATCAGGGGCGTGTACAGAATTTCTGGAAAGAGGGGGGGCACAATTTTACGGTAGGGGGTCTGTGGGCCGCTCTAGGCCCCCAGAAGCTGAAGCCCTTCGCATGATATCCGATGGACTTTCGCCCTATTTAGATAAAATACATTGGATAATGTGACCGATAATCTTAAATTGTGATAGGCTGCTGCGAATGCAGAGTGGGATATTATTATTATCTTATACTCACTTGTATTAGCCTATATAGATGTAATGCCAGATGCACGAACAATGCCGCAATCCTGCATTCTGGATTTCAGTTTCCTCCGGTCCCACAGCCGAATATGCTGCACATAATACAATAATTTGTAAATTCCAGTATATGCCTACCTGCCCCTCTCGTGACTCAGCTGAATCAGATGCCAGGACTCTATATGACACCTTGAAGAGGGACGCAGCTTGCGGGGAGAATCGCCTTCGTGGCAAACAAATGTGAAAGAAAGTTTTATAGAATAGGCCTTGGGCCCTAGGCGGGCCACAGAAGCTGAAGGGGTTTAGATGTTCTTTGGTTGATTCTGAGCGTTTTCAAGTGTAGATCACAATCTTCAGATCCAAGGATTTATTGGGATAAAAATGACAAAATGACACATGGTGTTGCATTCCATCGACGATCGAACATTTCGATTGACAGACTTATCCCATTCAATACAACTCCAGATTATATTATGATTACAACAAAATGTTGCATTGGGGCAGCGTTTAACCCCCTTCCATCAACCGAAGGAAGTGGTTGGGTGGCGTGGAGGAGGTGGGGTTAGGGTGGTTCTGGCATTAGCACTTTAATTTCAAAGATAATAATTTATATATTAAGTGACCGCTGATCATGTTTGTGTTAACAAACAACATGGAAACATTATCTTGATGAATGCCGTACTAGTGAAAGAACATGTTCGCGCGCTGTACACACTTCGTAGGTCTACATACTATGTGCACACCAACCGCCCGGACTATCAAAAACATAGAGCCGTAGGGCTCTGTGCTTACCGGACCCAAGACAGTTATATGTAAGCTGAAAGCGATGTCATGAAGTCATGAGAATAATTGCATCATTCACGCCTAAAACTTGCTCTACGTAAGTCGATCGTGTTAGACCCTAATATACAATGATATGAAATTAGAATGGAACTGACTAGTACTGTCAAAGATATTCTATGCTTTTGTATCGGTTTCAGTTTATTGAGGTCAAAGGTCAAATTTAAGCTCACAAGAATATTCGGCATATATAATTTCCTATATGTCCTCAATTGATGCCTAAGCTGTAAAGTTGATAATAAGCAAGATATTAGCGATTTTGTGCTCTGACCTTGAAAACGAGGTCAATTGTGTGAGGTTCAAGGTCATCGAAATATTCGGTATACATCATTTCCTATATGTTCACAATTGATTCCTAAGCTGTAAAGTCGATAATAAGCCAAGCATTAGCTATTTTGTCCTGTGACCTTGAAAATGAGGTCAGAGGTCAAATTCAAGGTCACGTATATATCATTTTCTATATGCTGATAATTGATTCCTAAGCTGTAAAGTCGATAATAAGCAAGATATTCTAAAGCCATTTTGTGCTGTGACCTTGAAAATTAGGTCGATGGTCAAATTCAAGGTCACGAGAATAATCGGCATATATAATTTCCTATATGCGCACAATTGATTCCTAATGTCTAATCCCAATATTAAGTGAGATATTAGAAGAAATTTGTCCCCATTATAAAGCATAGGCTAATTTAACATGGGAAAGTCCTATCTGGGACCTGTCGAAAAAAATTAAAATGGCTTCCACACGCATACCGACGATTCAAGGGCAACGAAACTTATACACAGCACAAAGGTATATCAGGGGAATCTTTTGAAACAAAAATCTCAAAACTGATCAGACAGTTTTTGAGAAAATGGCTGCCAAAGTCCAAAATTGGCCATTTTTCGACAAAAATGGCCGCCATTTTGGAAGAAACGATTCAATCGACGAAAAAAAAAAATGGTCTGGAGATATGGGCCCATAGAACATATTTTGTGAATTACAGCAATATTCATCAAACAGATTTTTCCCAGCGGTTGACAACGCCGACGCCGACACCGACGCCGACACCGACGGGCGGACGCCGGACGCAACCTGACGGCAATAGCTTATCGGACCATAGGTTCGGTAAGCTAAAAAGGCAAGAAAATTATTTAATTTTATAAGAAACTGAGTACGGGCACGATTTTGTGAAATAGGGGGCACATATTTAGGTACCTATTTCATGGAATGAGGGGGCACGTACCGGCTGTGCCCCCCTCTAAACACGACAGTATTCGCCTTGGCGTAGCCATAGGCCTACATAATTATGACTATTAAGTTGGAAACTCGAAATTGATAGCGCTGTGGAAATAAATTTATTGTTGGCAATCCGATCGAGTGATCGACACAGTGATAGTGTCGTTTTGCTCGGAAATGAATGGACATTCTGGCAAAAAATCGAGGCATGTGTTGTCAAGTATTTGGTAGATGCTGGAGCCGCCGCAATTTTAGTCAGAACTGACAGGGTCGAAAGCCTTTATGACTATATTTGGTTCGCCCGAAGGGATGACGGAACCAAATGAATAGTCATAATTATGTATGGCTACCTTGGCGAATCAGTATTTCACCTAGGCAAATTTTTACATATTTTTGTGTCATGCCCCCAATACGCTTCCGTAGGGTCTTCCCTAAACGCGGACTGCAGATAGTAGTGAGAGTAACATTTCACACTTCGGATATCGATTCGTTTCTAATTTCTGGTATATATGCAATTTTCGTGGAAAGATGATCGATTTGGTTGGTTTATCGCCGTTCAATGTCATTTATACTGTTTTGCCCTGTTGTATGAATACACCACGGTTGAATTACCGGCATATGCACTCAAAATGTCCTATTATCGCTCTTCATCACATACCGTACTGCTTCGAATTTTGGTCATGCGAATAGAACACGAGCCATATATACTAGTTGAATTATTTGCTATGCGTCTCTGTTATAATTCATACGTTCTCTTGTTCAATACGGCATGGAGTATATGGAATATATACGTCCAAATAGAAAAGTCGAATGGCCCATGGGTGTACAGTCTTGGCCATTCGAATTTAAATTATCGGAATTTATGACACTATTTAAATATCTACATTCATGGGAATAAATACAAGCAGCAGTAAGCCCATGGCAATTGTTCAACAACAACTATTAGGACGAATTTCAAGATATCTGTATATAGGCCCACATGTTCATTCCAGTAACCGTGTCACAATTAGGTACTGGTATGCATATATAATGTGCGGTATTTCACTTCAAAACAAATACATTTCGTACATATAAATGTTAAGTTATGTTTGGGAATATAGTTGAATTGAATTGAATTTGTTTCTATACTGTACATACATGCATTTGAATAAAAGAACAAACGATACAGCATATAGACACAGGACAGAGTCTTAGAGACTGTACAACTTCTACTGCAATATACACAGAACAAAAAGCAACGTAATTGTGACAGAAGTTATCCAACCTGCAGATGTTAGAAGATATGACGAGCGAAATGAAGAGTCGACAGCTGTTTGAAACTCAGAAGAAACAGAGCTTGGATGGAGTAGACTTGAGTAGGAAGGGCAGCATCGATGAACCAATACAAGATCTGATTGCATACATCAACTCTCTGTCTGACTTCTTCACTCTCAGCTCCTGTTCCGGGCGTGTCTGTGTCTTCGAGGAGGTGCGTGCATTATATGAAGAAATTAGTAAATGCTCGTCGTATCACCATGTGTCATATATATAGGAAACTTTCTAACTGCTGAAAAATAGTTCGATGGAAGCCGAATGTATGGAAAACGAACAATTTGAATCTATCGGACAGGGTGATGATGGCGGCGGGACGCGGAAGAAAGGATGTCGCTGGTTGTACACAACTCACGGCGACTGTGACTGCTCTCAAGTGGTGAGGATACCTGTCCAGTCTATTGGGTTTTGATATTCATTGAAAGGTTATGTGGTAGCCGTTATTATTTTATCTGCAGCAAACAGCACTTCAGTCCTCCAAGGCTGATGCCAGTCTGAAATTTGAGCCATTTGTTCTACATGTACAGTGCTGCCACCTAGCAAATGCACAAGCATTGGTGAGTAGGTGGTTATTCAGATAAATGAGAATTCAACAACAATACAGTTATCATTTCACCATAATAAGTGTTTTCCCTTGAAGCATGCCGAGGCTGTGGCAGCAGGATTCAGAAATTCCGGGATCTCTGTCAGCAAGAAGGGCAAAATTGTGTTGGTACGCGGGAGAATTGAGTTTGACCGTATTTGAATTTGGGTACTTGACAGTATACTTAAATCGTAACCAATCAGCATAATAGAATGGTGTGCTTTGATTCATGAAATAGGGTGTCAGGAGCACTCACTCGATGGAGATCCCGGTTACATTTAGAGGTCAGGTCTTGGTATCTCCTGAAGTAGGTACCCTGAAATACGATCCTCGTATACCATCTGCAGGTTGACATTCCTGTTGTATATTGTATATTTCCTTGCCAATAACTACTTTCCAATGTATCTTGCAGTATATACAATATGTGACCACGTTATGCAACACAAAGATGAAAGAAAACCACCAGAGAGTTCAACGGTATGTATCAGCGTAATTTGTTACAACTATGTGGTGCATGTGATACTTGTGTTAAGTATTTTAGCGAATATACGGGTATTGCAGATTTTTTGACGGAGTCAAAACGTTGGCGGCCAAACTGACCACCGCTGAATCACCAGTGACTAATGATACTTTTTTGAGAGCAAGTTCTCATTCAAAGCGACACACATCTCCCCAACTGATTACAAGCAATGTGCGGGGACTGTCGGGTGACAGCTCCTCATCATCCACGCCTGCTCCGCACCTGGACACAGCGTCGTCATCAGACATAGAACACCTCGATATTGTGGATTGCTGTGGTGCTCTGTTTACCGAATAAATGTTTACTGAATATCATCTCTTTTTTCACCACATGTTCATGTTGTACGAATGCTCATGTTGTATGAATGCTCATGTTGTAAGAATGGTCATGTTGTAAGAATGGTCATGTTGTATGAATGATCATGTTGTATGAATGCTCATGTTGTAGGAATGGTCATGTTGTATGAATGCTCATGTTGTATGAATGCTCATGTTGTACGAATGCTCATGTTGTATGAATGCTCATATTGTACGAATGCTCATGTTGTACAAATGCTCATGTTGTAAGAATGTTCATGTTGTATGAATGCTCATGTTGTATGGATGCTCATGTTGTACGAATGCTCATGTATGAACGCTCATGTTGTACG
Organism: Terebella lapidaria; assembly: GCA_949152475.1. NCBI lineage: Eukaryota > Metazoa > Annelida > Polychaeta > Terebellida > Terebellidae > Terebella > Terebella lapidaria. The sequence goes on from OX424555.1 coordinate 81,887,920, forward strand.
AATGCTCATGTATGAACGCCCATGTTGTATGAATGCTCATGTATGAATGCTCATGTTGTACAAATGCCCATGTTGTACGAATGCTCATGTATGAATGCTCATGTTGTACGAATGCTCATGTATGAATGCTCATGTTGTATGAATGCTCATGTTGTACAAATGCTCATGTTCTATGAATGCTCAACATCAGGTGGAACACCATAGACATGGAACCAATGTCCAAGTATATATTTCCAGAATAAAAAACCATTACCTGTTTTCAAAAATAAAATACCAACCCCTGTTGGTGTGGTTCAGGTAGAATCGGGAGAATTCAAGGAATTTGAGGAGAACCAATATAGAATTATCCATGGCCAGAAGGAGGTGAAATTAGGTGTTCCAGAAATAGCGAAAAGCCTGTTTCTCGTTACCGTGTTATCATATTATCAGCACACCGATTCCACCGAGTTTACACTATAAACGTGTGGAATCTATAATATATACCATCAGATCAGTCTGAAGTTTAAATATGAATTACAAAAACATAATTTATTATGTTTTTTGTATGTGATATTAGGTATTTATATCTAGTTATATTATTATTTCATTGATATCTATGACTTTACATTTGAAGTCGATCTATAATATTGACACAACAATGAACTTAGATTCCTTAAAAGAGGAAAGTGGTTCAAAAACAAGTAATATGTTATAATTATTGTGTTTATGAATAAAATATGGCATAGTCCTAAATAGTGACCTCGGTCATAATTTAGTACAACAAACTTATTTTATTGCATAGCTGACCATTTTTCAATGTTTTTTCATTTTAAATATTGTTTATTTCAATGTTCACACGGGGACATATACACCAATTGACAAAGTCGTTATTGGTTACCCACCTACATTCTAATTACATGTACACATGGACAACCCTGATATATATATTAATTCGATATTATCGGGGCAATAAGTCGATATTATAGAGATTCTAACTCGATATTATCGAGATCCAAATCTTCCTGTGCATGTTCCACGTTTAAGTCGATATTATCGTGATAGTAAGTATATAATCGAGTTACTATCTCGGGAATTTAAAAGAATAAATCTTCCTCCTGTGCCTGTTCCACGTACCAGTATACTTCGATATTATCGAGTTATGAGTCGATATTATCGAGATTCTATGTGTATATCATCGAGTCACTAAGTCGGGAACTCAAAAGAATGAATCTTCTTTCTGGGCGGCCCTTCTATGCTTCCATAAGGTGGGGCTTTTACTGTTAGCTTTGATAAACTAGCCAGCAGTTATTGTGCTAGGATATTTTGTATCTGAGTGGTAGTGTATAGCTGGGTACACAGCCGAACCCGTCGATCTGTACTCGGTCGCTGTACACGTGCGCTGTGGCGTATACGTCCTTGTCGTGTGGAGTCTCTATGACGCCATGCAGACAGATGAAGGGGACGTTATGACTCTCGGCGTACGCGGTCCAGTGGCTGTGACCGGATATGTGGGCCACCACACAGCCGTTGTGTCGGGAGATGACGTCCATGACTTCGGAGTAATTCCAGCACACAGATGAGTGTCCGCTCGCTTCCACCGACACACCCTGATGTCCTGCAACGTCATAGATTTATACACCTTTAACACAGCCTCGCACATGTATGCTAATAATCCAGTGGAACCACCGGTATTCACTCTCTACGAGTTCGCGAATTTGGGACAGGCCTACTCACCGACAATAATGATGTTTTCTTCCCTTTGGTCAGCATCTGAAAGTATTTTATCCAGCCATTCCAACTGTGTACTGGACACGGCACCATTGTAAGCGACTAGCTGTTGGTACTTCAAGGGCAAACCGTCACCTGAGTTGACATCTTTATTGTGATTGATCGACCGCAAAAACTTATATGCTGATTTATACGCCTCTGATTCTTTGTCAAACCCCAGGACAGAGACATCATAGGTATCCAGTACAACTATTCTGAGACCGGTAGTTGCTAGGAAGTGGTAATACATGCCCTCTGGATCCCTGGAGTTCCTGTGCACGTTGGCGAGTGTAGACGTATTTAGTGGACTGTTCCTAACTGCCTGCTTCGAGAAGTTGTACAGCTCATGATTGCCCACCAAATGATGCACGGTGACGTCCCGGGGAAGCCGAGAGAACTCCTCGAGAACCTTCAGTAAAGCATCCTGACTGGCTCCCGGGATCCCAAGCCTCGAGTTGATGCCGTCTATGATGTCCCCCAGTTGTAGCACGAAGTCTGGAGGATGAACTGACCAGTGGTCCACGGCCCGCCGGAGGTGCTGCAGGGAGCCTCGATAGTAACGCACCTTGGTTCTTGCGAAGTTGTGGCCGTTGTCTGTGTCAGCGTATTGGATGTCCGAGATCAGTCCGAACGATACCTGACAAGGGGCGGTCATGTCCAGGAACAGCGCTGTCTACAATAGACGAATACAAGACACAGTTATGAGAAAACCAATGCCTTTGTACATTCTTTAGTCCTATGTGGAAAAGCGGTTGTTAGTCTTGACAGTAATAATGCGAAATTGCGAATGTGAATCTATAATTCCATATCATTTCACAACAAGACGACTGCAGTCAGCTAGTGTAGTGATATATTTCATAACTGTATAGGGCCTAGGCTACTATGATTCTTGTCCACACAATGTGTTCGACAGTAGCCCCCCTATTATTTTAGTATGACCATTTCTCTGTTGTTTAAATATTATCTAAAACATCGACAACGTATTTCGTAATACAAATCACATCTGGGAGAATATTATTTATAGGCCTAGGTGTAGCCTGTATTGAATCGCGTTTTTTTCGCCTTTCTCAAAGACTCTTCTTGTTTTACAACAGCGGCTTTTACCCCCAGTGTGTGTATGTTTACCTTAACCGCCTGTGACCAGCGGCTCGCTTGTTTGATTTATATCCCGTTTGTTGGTGTATTCTCATCGATCGGTTATCATCCAAGTTATTGAGGAGTAGCCAATTGATATTGTCAGCCTTTTATAGCCCCATGATGATTCGTATTCCTTATCAATGACATGGACAGATTTGACGTGTATATTGTGACACTCCTTCGGTGCAGTGTTGCGACACAAACACTACGGAGTCCTAGTGTTATCTATGGTGTACGATGGCGGCCACCTCGTGGCCTCGTGGCCTCGCCTTAGTATATATGCGAGGCCACGAAGCGAGGCTGCGAGGCCACGAAGCGAGGCTGCGAGGCCACGAAGCGAGGCCGCGAGGCCACGAAGCGAGGCAACGATGCCACGAAGCGAGTCCGCGAGGCCACGAAGCGAGGCTGCGAGGCCACGAAGCGAGGCCGCGAGGCCACGAAGTGAGTCCACGAGGCCACGAAGCGAGTCTGTGTCTTCACTCGCTTCGTGGCCTCGTTGCCTCGCTTCGTGGCCTCGTTGCCTCGCTTCGTGGCCTCGTTGCCTCGCTTCGTGGCCTCGCATATGAACTAAGGCTAGGCCACGAAGCGAGTCCACGAGGCCACGGAGCGAGGCAACGAAAGAAGTTCACAAGGCCACGGAGCAAGCTCACGCATGAACCCATGAGGAATCATAACGCATTCGCAACAATATTCAGTGATCTTTCTTCATCTGAAAAATGCCGAACGGTACTTGTTTATATCAATAATATACTACAAATATGTATCAAAGACAGCTACCACAACTACCGACATTTCATATGTGTATATGCAAAGCGTTTGCATATCTGTTATCAAGACGTTTTCGGTACTGGATAAGATCGTAAATATATGTAGACGATCGTATTAAATGTACACTTTTCTATGGCATCTAGGTCTATTTTTCAGTCTATATATCACTTACATTAGACTACATATTGACTATAAGCTAACAAAAAATGATTTGTGAAATATATAAACCACAACTACAACACACCACGTTTGAACCTAAAACTTATCTGTACTCGAAGTCAGGTTCAATGACACCGACAATGCTCTTTCCATTCGGTGTGACCTATAATCTCTTCGTATCTGATGATGACTGAATGACATATTTGGAAAACTGTGTGAATGTGTGATTCGTAAAGTTTCCAGCAACCAATCAGTTTATTATAATATAATATATGTACCTTTTTTTCAGGACTGGCATATTTACATCCTCCAATATAAGTTCTTTTGTTATTCGATCCTCTGGGTGCCAAGAACAAAAAGTGTTAGCTGTGATGAATAATAGCAATTAGAAAACTCCTCAAGTTACTGGTCAGCTTTCAAGACGATGCAAACCCCTGCATTTGTATGACTTTAAAAGAAATATTAAGTTTAGTTCAGTCACATTAAACGGAATTCCCTAATAATTATTCACACATAAAAAGTAAATTTCTTTTTATCCATGTTGAGGGAATGCCACTCACAATTTCCTGCATGAGTCTGTATGGACAAATGTTTTGTGACAGGGTTTTGGGTTTTGTTTTGTATCATCTTGGACTCGCTTCGTGGCCTCGCTTCGTGGCCTCGTAGCCTCGCTTCGTGGCCTCGTGGACTCGCTTCGTGGCCTCGTGGACTCGCTTCGTGGCCTCGCTTCGTGGCCTCGCGGCCTCGCTTCGTGGCCACGTGGCCTCGCTTCGTGGCCTCGTGGACTCGCTTCGTGGCCTCGTTGCCTCGCTTCGTGGCCTCGCGGCCTCGCTTCGTGGCCTCGCAGCCTCGCTTCGTGGCCTCGCATATATACTAAGGCGAGTCCACGAGGCCACGAGGTGGCCGCCATCGTACACCATAGTTATCTATTCATTTGAATCTATCGCGCGTAGCCTATATACAGTGTACCGGTCGAATTGGGCCACAGGATGGCCAAAACCACTGACGCATGCCATACAGCGAAGTAATATAATTTGTCATCATCTTTTAGTCAGAATTCCCAATTATACGGAACATATTACCGTAGGCCTATGCATGATTAAAACCTGGGATCAGGAACCTATACGAACAAAAATAAACGCGTAACCTGTGCTACAGTGTCGTCAATGCTAATGGTTACACATGTTTTTTTAGTTGTGAAGATTGAGAGTACAAAATGGCGCGTCTAAATACTCATGTGGCCCGATAACCGTATATGAGAAAAAAAAAATATTTAGGCCCGATAAAAATATGATAATAGCGCTAATAACAACATACATCAGAGTAACACACATGTATGTATTGGCTTAAAGTCATAGTAGCAAGGTACCATTATATGGTTTTATTCCTGTTCAGATGAAGTCATTGTGGACATTTGGTGATGAAAAAGGTGTTCGCGTTAATTGGTAACTAATAACAGCGACATGTAATGGAGTATATTGGGTCAGTATTACGATCGCCTTCTCCAGCCGATGAAAGAAATAGCTTCGGCAATTTCCGTAATCGTGACGTCAGTTGAGGCAGAATGTGCTTTGATCAGCTGTTGATGGCTCGCCGAAAACGTAAAACACGTAATTTGGTGGCCAGCTCGAAGAAAGGAAAATCACTTCAAAATGCATGCGATTCAACAGAAAACACGCAAAAACCAGCAAATACTGGACATCTTGCAGTTAACAAACCTCCGTTCCGGGTGAATAAATAGTGCTGATCCTAAATATCAAGAAAAGAAATGCCGTATTTCTGCCATCTCACCCCTTCACTTGAATTGTCAAACATACATCAGGGGAATGATTATGCGACATGCAGTTTTATCTTGCTGGCTACATGTACTTTCAGGTCTGCCTCAACTGACGTCACCAACCACGTGACCCACTCTAAAGCCAGGATCAAAATCTTCGGCAATTTACGGAAGGAGTGCCTATTTGGTTCAATATCTCGAAAACCATTGATTGTATTTGTAGAATTCGTTCGAATTTATTGAAAACTATTCATAATAGACTAAATGAAAAGCACTTTCATCGGCATGCAACTAGGTCTTTAAATGTATATGGACCAAAATGAACCTGAATATATACTAGTAATATTTTCGAATGGCATCTCCAATTTGATAATGATCAAGCCAGGATGAATTTATTCTTCATAGTTTGTTCACAGGAATATTTTGTTTTAAATATTATGGCATTATTCCATAGTACATAAATTTGATCAAATGCGATCGGTAAGTAGGTAATTAGTCCAAAATACACATAAATAAATTTACATGTGTTTTATTGTAACTGAAGGACTGAAGTACCATTTCACCCTGTTATTTTATGTTCTCCTGGCCTCTCTCCTTCTGTGTTGCATACAGGCCCTTTCTACGAGGTTTTGAGTCATTTCCAATGTCGCCGTCATGTTGACATTGTGATTGTTGCCGGTTGCACATCCGCATTATATTCTAGAACAAATTGAGTGAAGGAGTCTGGACGGGATTTGGCCGTTCCAATCCCGGCCGGTGTGATTTCGAGAGTCATTAAATTTCATGCTGACGGTCGTCTGATGTCCTTATCCAGAAAGATTCCTTCTATTGTTGGAAGTAGATGGTATTTACAAAAGGACCTAACAGAAACTCGTACTGAGCATATACACGTATTGTCGTCAGCTTCGTCACATTCATAAAAAGTCCCATTGTATTCACTTTCCAATGCACATTGTCAAGCAATTGTCGTTATTAGGCCTAGTACGTATAGCATGTCATGTTTAATTTAGTACGTTCGAGTATCTTTTTGTCTACTGAACGATTGGATTCTAGTAACCGAATCACAAAAAAAAACTTAAACCGAAAATTTAGTGGCATCATCTGTCATTTTCTAGAATTTAGATTGAATGTCTGCATCGCAATTAGCTTAAATATTGCCCCCTTCGTAATTTGCGTGACTAAAACTCAAATCGATATCGAATAATGATCATTATAATGTTATTGTATCTCAGACCAGTATGAAAGCTATTCGAGACTAAATTCCCCTTGAGCTGTACTCTCCAACCACTTGTCAATGGGATCTCGGTAACCTTTAACTATCTGATTATTATACATCTAGATAATACATGCATAATGCTATCCACCAGAGTAACTGAGAACTGGGTGATATAGTGCGTTAGCCGCACGCCATCTGTTCAGTTGCCTTTTTTGGGATATCATCATCGATGTGATCGACCGACCTTAAATTCCTATTGAACTGTATTGATGGCAGTGACGAGTATTGAATATTTGTCGGACTGGTATGCGCAGGGTTACAGGGTGTTGCGTGCTGGAGGTGCCTAGAGCATTCAAGAGAGGTGTCGGCTCTACCCGGCCTTCCCGTTACGGATAATCATGGGACTCGTCATCAAATTCATCCGACTGCCCCTTGTCAAAAAACTCCTGCTCATGGCCACGATAGCCATTGGAATCTACGCAATCATGCGCCCGGTTTACATGAAGGAGGCGTACACCATCGTAAAACAAAAAGCCAAACAGGCTCTCATCAAATCTAGAGAAGTGGGTCGGACGTACATATTTAGGATGGATTTGGATGGTTCGGGACTGCGCGGTTCTGAAGACAGTGATGGCTTCAGAGCCCCTGAGGATATGGTCAAACTAGACCAGAAATTTAGACTGCGTGACATCATCACGGACGGGGAAGAGGACGAGGCTAGTTTAGCCGACGAGGAAGATGATGAGGATGAGGAATTGGTAACTGACAACTTTGGTAATTTAGGGGATACATTAAATGTGGACCCCCTAAAAATCGGCTATAGTCTTTCTCCGCCCAAACCTGTCCCGAAACTCGGGAAAAAAATGAACGTGTTGTTCCTGATAGCGGATGATTTACGGCCCCAAATCGGCGCCTATTTCGGTCGTGACTATGCTACACCATACGATAAGCGCAAATTACACACTCCAAACATAGACAAACTAGCAGAGCAGAGCTTGGTACTAAAGCGAGCGTACAGCCAATACAGTCTTTGTGGGCCTAGTAGGGCATCTCTACTGACTAGCCGGCGGCCTGACACCACCAAAGTGTATCAGAACTTCATGTACTGGCGGGACAGTGGCGGAAACTTCACGACCTTGCCGCAATATTTCAAGCAGTTTGGCTACGCCTCTGTGGGGCTCGGCAAGGTGTTCCACGTGGACGGCCACAAGAACAGGGATGACCCGGTCTCGTGGACAGTGCCGCCCTTCCAGGCGCCTAACGTACGCCACGTCAATACGGCGGGCGTCAATTGGGCCTCGGTCAGTGAGTCCAAGCGGGAGAAAGAGCCCTTGGAAGATGAGATCACTGTCATGCAGGCCGCCAAGACGCTCCGCAAGCTGGCGCCTAGGGCCCTCACTGGGGAGAAGCCGTTCTTCATGGCACTAGGCTTCTATAGGCCGCACGTCCCACAGATTTGCCCGGCCGAGTTCTTCAAGCTTTACCCTGTGGAATCCAAGACCAGATTCATGGCAGAGAAAGTGTGGCAGTCTCCGAAGTTGGACCCCTACTGCGGAATGGCTCCTTTTAAGGAAGGTGTTGACAACTCGGAACTGACCCATATCCCCGAGGACTCTCTTAGAGAACTCAGGGCAGCATACTTCGCCTGTGTGTCGTACGTCGATTACCTCATCGGCTCTATTTTGAACACATTAGACGAACTGAAACTAACTGATTCCACGATTGTGAGTCTGGTTGCCGACCACGGTTTCCACCTCGGGGAGAACGATTGGTACAGTAAGTACACGACCTTTGACATCGCCCTGCACGTTCCTCTCATTATCCGGATTCCTGGTCGCACGGATGAGGGAATAGAATCCCGCTCTCTCGTGGAACTCTTGGATATCTTCCCCACGATCGCGGAGGCTGCAGGACTTCCTAAGATTAAGCACTGCCCGGAGATCTCCAGCAACATCAAGCTCTGTACCGAGGGCCGCAGCCTCCTCCAGCTGATCAAGAAGCCACAGAAGCCAATCCGCATGGCAGCTTTCTCGCAGGTGGCGCGGGGTCGGGATATCACGCAGTACAGTATCCGTACGGACCGCTACCGCTTCACGGACTTCGCCATGCACAGGCGCATCGAGCGGGAGAATGGCCTTTACAAGCACCAGCTGTTCTGGGACGTGGACGTACGGTACTCGGACCTCGAGCGGGCTTTGTACGACCACGACAAGGACCCGGAGGAGCGAGTAAATGTCTTGGATGATCAGGAGTACGCCCCGGTCGTCGAGAAGCTCCGGAATCGCCTACAACAGAAGTTCTCCACCGTACACGATTATCCGGATGCCGTCTATCAGCGATACGAGTGACGAGCGGGCTTTTAATAATCAATAGGGTGCTCAGTTAGGTTGATGAATAAAATCAGTATGCATGGCTTGCCATTTATATATTGTCTTGACATGTATTGTGCAGAGTAACATGTTTGTGATAACGTTTATACGTAGCATACCCATCTGCAAATTTAGCTTATTCATTATGCCTGGAATGAATAGAGGTGACTAGGGTCGCTGGTGTTGTCGACTATCGGCTCTATACATCACGAAAATATAGACATTTGTGTGGTATTTTTCATGTCTGTAATATCCATATTGCTGTGAATGTTGACAATTGAGCTAATAAACTGATAAGTACATTAATCATAGTATCCAATATGTACAGAAATTTGTTCGGATGTTCGTGCAAAACGATGGTTTAATATTTTATTCTTGTATATACCATTATGTTACAATTACACTGACGTTTGGGTGTATGTGGGTGACATTTACCTTTCCATAAGAAATATTCGTAACAGAGGTTTTATCAATACTGCTATTTATGCGGTGAAATGGAATAAATTACTTTTACGGACAGACATCAAAAACCCTCCAAATAACATTGTTCATGAGTACTTTGCCATAAGTATTCCTATTATCACAATTCACAAATGCTCCTTTCTTACATATCCGGAAAACCCGTGTGAGCCGTTGAATAACCCGACAAGGTACGTGGTCATATTTTGATGTGTTCTTGAAGCCCGCCAGTGTAAACATATGTGTCAATTTGAGATTGCGTATCAGTTAGCGTTTTTCAATATATGTACAATTTTGATTCATTCTTGGCCATTTCGTAACGAATTATCATGAAAGTTTGAATATTCTACAGCTGTTTTTGGGAAAGGTGACGCAAATATGATATTGATGATGTCATCAACATACTAGAATGTAAAATAGTTGAATGTTGATTGAACAAATGTAACTTAATAGGTAGCAAACACGAAGCATGACATGGTGTATTTTCTTAACTACAGCGAGTGTACATATCCGTGATCAATAACCAACCCCTTCAATTTTAGTTTTTTTCCCTTTGATATTCACGTTGAATTGATTTGCAAATACCGAATGACTTCTCATAAGGCGGTTTTCACGCTTAGCGGAAATTTGGTTCGCGGTCATATGGGCAAAATAAATTGGTAATAGGGCATAAAATTTTGATAGTATTTGACACAACCTATCATTTTGCAACAGATGCACATCAAATATATATAGTTTTCTTGTTATCTTTCAATAAATACTTCTAGGAAACATTAGCACTAACTTGCGAATGATCAGCACCGAGATAAAAGAATTGGTACCAACAAAGTTATTTAGTTCTAATTAAATGTATAATTTTGAATATTTCTGGCTAATTGATTGATTCTAGTGTATTAATTTTCAATGAGAAAATTATGTCAGAAAATTTTGCTATTTTGGACGGAAAAAATGGAATAAATAGTTGTTTGCCGATAAAATGATAATGTATATATCTCAAATAATTGTATTTTGTAAAATATGATTAATATGTAGAATATTAATGACAGTTATCGGCCCGAAACCCTCCCTCACACGTTATCCCACTTGACATACACGGCACAGATTCATCACATGACTTCATACTCACGAGAACTGACACACACCGTCCAAGAGATAACACTGCTTTGGTGGGCCACCAAGGGCCAGTAGGGGCCATTTTACCCCCGGTGTGCCACCGGTGGCAGACAGGTGGCTCACCATTTGCTACCGGTCGCATCTTCAGTGGTTCAATGGGGGCCACAAACATGTGTTTGCCCTCGGTGTGCCACCGGTGGACCACTGGCGGCATAATTACGCGACCGTTGCGCCATCTTGTGAATGAACTGAAGATTTGCTTGTTGCGCCATCTCGCGCTTCTGCTTTCTTCGCAAGACGGAAGACGCAGACGACAGAATCAGCGAAATTTTATCGAAGAGGCATGTTGAACATTATCATGGATAGGAAATCTTCAGGTAAGAAGCGCGTTTAGTGCATTTACTATCTTGAGAACTAATTTACAGTCGATTCAAAGCAGAAAATATAGTGTGTAACGGAATTTCACTTTTAGCCTTCTTGGCGCACGTGTTTGCCCACGGTTATCCGCGGCTAGCCGCTGGTGGCCAGCTGGGGGCAGCACGAAGACAGTCGATCTAGTTTGTGTTTCCGATTTCTTAATAGTAGGAGATCTATATTCAAGTTCAACACAAAACTTGATATGATTTTTTACCGTAACTGGCCATAAGGTCCGGTCGGATCATTTGAAATTTTGTTTGTTTCCATTTGACACAAAAAGTCTGAAATTTGGTGAAAAAATACGGTTTTATGCCAAATGGAAAACAACAAAACTTCAAATTGATCAAACAATCTTAAACAAGCTTATGGCGAATAATCATATCAGATTTTGTATTAAATTTAACATTAATATTAATATTGATACTCAAATTCGTGATTTAGTTTCTAGATCTACTCATAGTACACAGTACAGACGGGACAGAACAACTGAACCGACCGCATGCTCAGATCAGACCATCCGGTGAGACATAAGCCAACACCTATTCTGATGGTCCGGTGGTACATTTTAGTGGTCTGACACATGCTTGATTAGACTGGTGTTGGTAATCTTTCTCATTTGTGTATTTTTTCTTTTTTCTGGGAATGTCTCAAATTCACCAATAATGCATGGACTCATTTTTAATAATGCATTTACTCATTTTAATCATGACATGAATGGTAAAAGCAGAACCATACTTTATTTGGTTCTGATCTAAATTAAATTACAATGTTATCAATTATAGGATAAAATCAACCTAAATCCTTTATATCTATGTTGAAATTGTACTTGTTGAATGTTCATATTAAATGAAACCATTTCTTCTTTAGGTTGGTTACATCTCCTGCCTTGGATGCCTCCCCTTGAAGGATGTGGTGGTACATAATGTGTGCAGTATTGACTACTGGGCTTGCCTGCGAATTTAACTAGGGTGGGAACAGTCGTAAGGAGGCCTTAAGAGTCTTGACTTTGATGAATTTAATAAAAGGCACATAAAATATATGAATTTAAATAACTTGTAGAGTTTGTGACAGAGAATTTTATGCTTATCCTTCACATAATTCGTGTCTGATCATCGAATTTTACAGTGGCATGAAAAGCTAGTAATCTGAAGGAAGCGGAGACTGAGGGGCAGGTGATGAATTAAGAATGCCTGGGACTGCGCTGGTGGATATGAATTACGTCGAGAAAATAAACTGTAAGTTACTTTATTGTATCCCCCGCACGAAGGTCGGCGGATACTATGGATTTGCGATCGTCGCGCCGCCGCCACACTTTCTTGCGATCGCTCTACAGGTCACATTTCTAGTCCGATTTTGATAATTTTTCATACGAACATATAATGTGGTAAGGGTACGACACCTATCAATTTTGATTGCCAACCTGCCATAGCAACCAAATGGGCCGATTGACGACACATTTTGTGCTCAAATTAGCCTGTTTAACACACATGGCGTGTGAACGCTCTACGAGTGGAAGGTTTTGATGAATGTTGATGAGTTTTGATGAATGTATTGTTGAGGAAATCGCACAGGCTTGATGAGAAAGACCATCATACGAAACCTATTGTTTTTCAGAATGATCAAATAAATACTAATTGGTAATTAGTTAACGGACTAACTTATTACAATGAATTTCAACTTGAGACAAGTTTGGCACATATTATGAATTAAAATATAAGTGATGGTGAAAAGTTCGATCTGGCTCCAATTTTGTCATCTTGAAATGCGGGTTTGGTCAACTTTTACTTTGAATTTCAACTTGAAACTATGTTTGGTACATATATGAGTGAAAATATAACTTACATGTATGGTGAAAAGTTCGATCTGGCTACAATTTCGTCATCTTGAAATGCAGTTTTGGTCAATTTTTATTTTTAATTTCAACTTGAAACTAAGTTTGGCACATATTAAAGTCAAAATATAACTTATGGTGAAGAGTTCGATCTAGCTCCAATTTTGTCATCTTGAAATGCAGTTTTGGTCAGCTTTTACTTTGAATTTCAACTTGAAACCAAGTTTATCAAATATTCTTATTCAAGATTCAATTTAGGTAAAAAGTTTGATCTGGCTGTAATTTCGTTATTTTATCGAGCATGTAGAAATGGAAATTCATATGCAGTGATTTCAGTGGTGATCTTGAATCCCACCTTCAATAACCTTGAAAGGTCAATGCAGCAATTTTGGTGAAAAAAAAAACTGTTGTTTCTTAAGATTTTATATTTCTTTATCTTTTTTTAGCCCTTGCTCTAGTTTTTGGTGGTAACAGGGATGATAGGGCTTTGGGAGATACACCCAAGTGGTCGTAGGTGACCGGAAGCGTCTAGTTGATAATCTACATTACACACATTTGTCAGTTACATACATGCATCTATATCATGATTAATGAAGTGTGTTCACTTTCCATGTTCAGTGAAAATTTACATGTTATGTTTTTTTACAGAACGAAGAGATGTTTTGGTTCAAGACAGCTCTGACGAAGCCGATGATGCAACCCAACAGAACAACTGTCAATCAATCAATTAGTTCATTTTTACAATATCACATACAATGTCTTTTTTTACAAATACTGTATTTTCCCACTGAATAAAGTTTCTGGGGACAGAACTATTTTCTTGTGTTTCTGTAGATTGTGGCCCCCCATTGACACACCAGTGGCCAGCAATGAGCATGGTTGGACCACTGGTGTATCCCTTCATGAACCCTCAGAGGGCCACTGGAGACGTTGTTTATATAACCAGTGGCCCCCGGTGGCCCACTGATTGTGGGCTGGCCCATGGTGGATAGTATGCTATCAGCTGGACAAAAGTACTGTGGCCCCCCAGCTAGAGCCCTTGGTGGGCCACTGTTTTGGCCCATGGTGGGGAGCCAGGGGGCCACTGATTCCATGCTAACTCCACAAATGACGTCATGCTGAACACACCACCAATCACAACATTTCCAGACACCTAACCACGTCCACACAGACATTACATCACATTCAACGAATCACATGAACTCCTGTTCCACGACGCGGGAAAAACCGGACACCCATGAAAAGTCCCCGCGCTTTTCGGAGTCGAGTTTTAGAGATTTAGAGAGAGAAGACAGGTCTCTAAAATATTGAAGAAATTATAAAGAAGTTATAAAAGAGAATATCTGTGATATACTGTGATATACTGTTGTACGTGTCGGACTATTATTCGGACTATATCGGGAAGTGCGTATGTGGCCGTGATCGAGTCATCGGAATATTCATCCTAATAAACTTGGATTAATTGAATTCGGACTGGTTTGTGATATTTTAAGCACAGCGCTAACGAACACTATACGTCAGTAAAAGGGCTGATCGGACCCTGAAGAATCCCGATTTTGTAACAATATATATACTATAATAACAAAGACTCGTTTCTTCATATTTGTATCATTTGTCGTAGGCAGCTTGAAGGAAGACTTCCTATCAAATTCAAACGCAATTTGGTAACATAAGAGTTTCACGCACATGGAGTATTCATTCAGATGACTTGAAAATCGAAGAGATCATATTTTTAAAACAACTATTGAATGTATAATCGAAAAGAAACTAAACTAGCGGCCACGCCCTCCAACTGGGGAGAATGAATGAGTAGCGAACGATGACTTTTTGATTGATTGATTGAATTTATTCAGTAAAATAACATACAGTATAAATAACATTATAATGCACATTAAAATACACGGATGACACAAGAAAGTGAAGACACTTATTTCCATTGTGGTCCGGATCTAAATCACATGACAAAATAGGTTGCCTAAAAGTATAAATATAATTGTATAAATGAGTACACAAGTGTAAATGACTGATTGTATAAATATAACTACAAAAGTAGACAAAAATTGGAAAAAAAGATGGAAACATAATGGTGACTAGATAACCTAACAACAAAGACTAGAATGTTACAAATAAATAAAAGGGTTTTGTGACTCTTGATAGAACTTGTTGAATAAAAAAGATTTGACTTTGGACTTAAAAACTGATTTAACACTTGTTGTTCTGATATCACTTGGTAACTCATTCCAAGCAGTGACTGATGTGTACCGGAAAGAGGAGTGACCAAAAGACTTTACAGATGGGATAACTAGGGACATTGGGCCAGATCGGGTGTTGTGGCGGGAATTTTGGATACTAATGGAGGAGGTTAGGTATCTGGGAGCATTTCCATAAATCATGTCATGTATGTAATTTACTTTAAGTTGGTTGACGCGGACTGGCACTGGTAACATACCGACGGCTTCGAATTCCTCGAATCCTATGTGGGTTCTAGGGGGAGCGCTTAAAAGAAAGCGAATGACCTTATTTTGAGTGGTCTGTAGACGATTCTGAAGTCTCTTGGTAAGGCCAGAATACCAAGAGGTGCTGGCATAGTCAAAGTGACATTGAATCAGAGCTGACGTAAGGAGTTTTTTAGTGTCCACATTAAGGTGTCTGGCCTGTCTATACAGAAATTTTAGTTTGGCGTTAGATTTCTTGATAATATTGTCAGCTATATGGCTCCCACTAAGCGATTGGTCAAGTTCAACGCCAAGATATTTCACACAGGAATTACTGGAAATAGAATGACCATCGCAGGTGACGTCAAGAGGCTTTGTACCATTCAGCCTTCTGGAAGAGCCAAATAATATCGACTCCGTCTTTCCAAGGTGAAGAGATAGCTTATTTTCCACAAGCCACTCTTGTACGGACTGAAGTTCGACAGTGAGTCGTTGCTCAATATCAGCTACATTTTTGCCAGCTATAAGGAGTGCCGAATCGTCTGCATATAGCAGCAACTTGCATTTTGCTGCAGTGGGCATGTCGTTCACATATATGAGGAACAGTAGGGGACCCAATATGGATCCTTGGGGAACCCCACAGACCACATTAGCAGGTGACGAAGTGACGCCATTAACTTCGACACACTGCTGCCTATCAGATAAGTAGGCTCTGAACCAGTCAACAGCAGGTTTCTGAAGCCCAATGGCTTCAAGCTTGTTTAAAAGGGTACTATGCTCCACAGTGTCAAATGCTTTTTGTAGATCTAGAAGTACCATACCTGTAAAATTACCTTTGTCTTGCTCGCTTTTGATAAAATCAGTCAAATGAGCTAGACAGGTATCTGTGGAGTGCGAGGGACGGAAACCTGACTGGTGCTCATATAAGAGCTTGTGGTCTGAGAGATATTGATTTAGTTGCTCATAAACAGCTTTTTCGAAAAGTTTGCTCACTATGCTCAGGATTGAGACCGGACGGTAGTTGCCTGCTTCAGTTTTACTTTGTTTCTTGTATATTGGTGAAATTTTAGCAGACTTAAGGTCAGATGGAATTATACCAGTGGTAAGGGACAAATTTAGAATATGTGTGAGTGGAGAAGTTATGAACTCGGCACCATCTTTTAGAAAGCGAGCGGGAATCTGATCCAAACCGGTAGCCTTGTTCGAATTTAGGTTGAGGATAGTCTTTTGGACAAACTCCTCGGTAACAACATCAAAACTGAAACTTGTATCCTTACTCTTTAGTGATTCATAATACTTATACACATGGGTCATACCAAATTTTCCACTACCAGGGGTGAGTTTAGACTGCAGAGATGAGGCAATAGTTGAAAAGAAATTATTGAATTTTTCAGCAACCTTGGCTTTGTCGAAACAGATTTCGTCATTTATTTTAAGTCCTAGATTTGAGGGAGTGTTTTTGGATTTGGATGTGCCAAGGTCTTTTAGGGTTTGCCAAAGCTTGCGGGGATTGTTTTTATTTTCCTCCACCTTATTCGCAAAGTATTCTGATTTAGCAGCAGCCTTTTTGCTCTGTACTTGGTTTCTGAGATTGACATAATTGTCATACCAACTTGTTAGTCCAGTCTTTCTATACTTTTTGAGAGCACTATTTCTCTCATGAATAAGGTGGAGTACTTCGCCTGTCATCCAGGGGTCCGTGTTCATTTTAACACGGGCTTGTTTTAAGGGTGCAATTTTGTTTATGATACCAAGAAAAATTTCTTTGAAATTAGACCATGCCTCATCTACATTGTTACACTCTAAAACATTAGACCAATTTACAGATTGTAACTGACCATGCAATAGTTCTTTGGTATACCTTTTGAGTGACCGAAGTCTAACCGTATTGTGTTTATTACTAGTGTGACGCTGAACCTTACGAGTACAATATATCATCATATGATCACTGAAACCCGTAGTAATGACTCCAGATTGACTAATGTTCTGGGGACAGGAAACCAGAATCAGATCCAAGATGGTAGAAGTTAGGTCAGTTACCCTAGTAGGAGATGTGATCAGTTGTTTAAGATCAAACATATACATAAATTGTTTTAGTTGAGAACAATACTGGTTACTGTGTGAGTTCATGGCAATATAATCAGAGTTGAAGTCACCAAGCAATATACATTCACTTTCATTAAAATTAGAACAATTACCACAACTTGCTTCAAGTGAACTGTAGAAGTTAGAGTCCATAGGTGGTCTATAGCAGATTCCCACTAGTATTGGTTTAGTCTTTGGAAGGTACAGTTCAATCCAGGTAGTCTCTGTGTTTACCTCCAAGTCTTTGCGAGGACTGAACGCGATATCCGAGCGAACGTAGACACACACACCGCCTCCAGTACGCAGTCTGTCGTGTCGTTGGATGAAATATCCTGGGATCGAGACTTCTGTATCTGGGACGGTGTCATCTAACCAGGTCTCGGAGATACCGATGACTGCCGCCTTGGTGTTAATGGCGAGGACTCGCAGTTCATCCAGTTTGGGGAGCAGGCTCCGGGTGTTGACGTGGATGAAGTGGAGTCCCTTCTTCTTGAAACAGTCGTAATCCGTCTCGTCACTCGTGACATAGGTCGTGTGCGAAGGTTCGTCAGGGGCAGTGCTGTTCGTGGTGTCGTCAGGATCACCGGCGCTGAGGTCAGGATCAACTGAAGGATCAGTGACACATCGAGGGCACCACCAAGTGTCATTACATTCGGCCAAAGTCTTGTAAGTGGGGGAGTCGATGTTGATACAGCGAGCATGCACCCACTGATCACAAGCATCGCAAAGGAGAGCTTTCTGGTTTGAACGTACTGGTTTTGAGCAGTCACTGCAGGGGAACTTCACGGGTCCTGGATTCGGATGAGAATCTCCTGATAGGAGAATCAAAATCACCGTCATTGTTTTGATGATGCCTCGGGCAACGAAGCACTTCCAGCTTCTTTGGTTCCAGTCAAATGAGCCGCCTGTCGAGACATCTATCAAAACAATGACGTCATGCATAACGTTTTTGTCAGACATGCAGTAGAAACAACTACATTTACCACACTGTCTGCTCCTGATTACGCCAGTGTCTCTTTTGATAAAGTATTTGGTCGGGCTTTGTTTCTATTGCAAAATTTTACTTTTGTTATTGGAATCATCAAAATTTGGCTGTATTGGTGGTAATAGATTATTACTTACATGCACTGCCGAGTGGAAAAAACTTGCAGATTTTCGGTGTTTTTCATGTTATATCCTCCTTACGATTTGTTTGTACTGAACAAATATATACATATTTCATCTGTGAATGAAGCTTAGAGTCTTCTCCATTCAAATGCATTGCTTTTGATAAAGTATTTGGTCGGGCTTTGTTTCTATTGCAAAATTTTACTTTTGTTATTGGAATCATCAAAATTTGGCTGTATTGGTGGTAATAGATTATTACTTACATGCACTGCCGAGTGGAAAAAACTTGCAGATTTTCGGTGTTTTTCATGTTATATCCTCCTTACGATTTGTTTGTACTGAACAAATATATACATATTTCATCTGTGAATGAAGCTTAGAGTCTTCTCCATTCAAATGCATTGAGATATATTTGCTATATGGAAGTTTTAACCGTAAAATCATTGGTCGAAGCCAATACACATTGATAGGAAGTCCTTCTTTAAATGTCAGGTCAAGATGCTAACGTTAAATAGGACGGACATATAACGTCAGAATTAGGGACGGATAAAGTAACGTTCGCGTCATGAAGACGGACTGCATTTTGGCGCCAGTGAATACTATTGCCGTGTCTATGCACACCCGTCTATTGGCTCTGCGATTTCAGTATACCTGTAGGCCTATAGGCTATAAACAATGATTTTTCTTCGAAACAATAAATAATGGAAGTCATGCACGGAATACCCCTTCACATGTTTATAGTAACGTTAGAAACACGTCAGTAATGTAATGTGCCCTTTGGCACCAAACATAACATTGGTTATCAATATACTGAAAATGTATTATTCGGATATAGAAGTGCAAAATCTATATACAAATCGACACATTTTAGCCAATGACGGTGCAACTGTAATTGTAATTGCAAGTAACAAACTGTTTTCTTTTCAAGAATTTATATGTAACATGTTTACAAATGCTACATATTTAGTTTTCAGGCTGGAATTTTTTGTCAACGACTGACGCGAGGAGCCAACGGCTGTGAACAAAAGTAGTAATATTTTTAAAAATAGGTACACAAATAATTAATAATGATGACCAAAGGAAAGAGTGCAGAGTTAGCGAACTATTACCTCTCCTTTTACTTGGTCTGCCACAGCTCATCAACAATGGGGGACTCACACTTGGTCTGCTGCAGCTCATCGACTGCGAGGGACTCACACTTGGTCTGCTGCAGCTCATCAACTGTGGGGGACTCACACTTGGTCTGCTGCAGCTCATCAACTGTGGAGGACTCGCACTTGGTCTGCTGCAGCTCATCAACTGTGGGGGACTCACACTTGGTCTGCTGCAGCTCATCAATTGTGGGGGACTCACACTTGGTCTTCTGCAGCTCATCAACAGTGGTTTACTCACACTTGGTCTGCTGCAGCTCATCAACAGTGGGAGACCCACACTTGGTCTGTTGCCGCTCATCAGCTGTGGGGGACTCACACTTGGTCTGCTGTAGCTCATCAACTGTGGGGGACTCACACTTGGTCTGCTGCAGCTCATCAACAGTGGGAGACTCACACTTGGTCTGCTGCAGCTCATCAACTGTGGGAGACTCACACTTGGTCTGCTGCCGCTCATCAACTTTGGGGGACTCACACTTGATCTGCTGCACCTCATCAACTGTGGGAGACTCACACTTGGTCTGCTGCAGCTCATCAACTGTGGGAGACTCACACTTGGTCTGCTGCAGCTCATCAACTGTGGGAGACTCACACTTGGTCTGCTGCAGCTCATCAACTGTGGGGGACTCACCCTTGATCTCCTGTAGCTCATCAACTGTGGGGGACTCACACTTGGTCTGCTGCAGCTCATCAACTGTGGGAGACTCACACTTGGTCTGCCACAGCTCATCAACTGTGGGAGACTCACACTTGGTCTGCCACAGCTCATCAACTGTGGGAGACTCACACTTGGTCTGCTGCAGCTCATCAACTGTGGGAGACTCACACTTGGTCTGCCACAGCTCATCAACTGTGGGAGACTCACACTTGGTCTGCTGCAGCTCATCAACTGTGGGAGACTCACACATGGTCTGCCACAGCTCATCAACTGTGGGAGACTCACACTTGGTCTGCTGCAGCTCATCAACTGTGGGAGACTCACACTTGGTTTGCTGCAGCTCATCAACTGTGGGAGACTCACACTTGGTCTGCTGCAGCTCATCAACTATGGGAGACTCACACTTGGTTTGCTGCAGCTCATCAACTGTGGGAGACTCACACTTGGTCTGCTGCAACTCATCAACTCTGTGGGACTCATACTTGGTCTGCTGCAGCCGAGTACTCACACTTGGTTTACTGCAGCTCATCAACTGTGGGATTCATACTTGATCTGCTGCAACTCATCAACTGTGGGGGACTCACACTTGGTTTGCTGCAACTCATCAACTGTGGGGAACACACACTTTGTCTGTTGCAACTCATCAACGGTTGAGGTCTCGCACTTGGTCTGTACGTCATCGACATTGTCGTAATGTTCTCCGCGTCAGTCTGTCCAACTTGTGAAGTGGGCGCCCATATTGAACGACGTTGGAAAATACTGGTATTGTAAATCGAAATGTTTTTTGTACGTCTCTAGTTCTGCCACGTGAATTATAAACAGCTATCAATATTTTTACTCAGTATTGAGTCTATTTGTATTTATATTAGTAACATTCGCACCATTTTTTCCGTCTTGTTTTCATGTTCGCATCACATGTTCGTCGAAATCAATAACTTTACAAATAGTTCTCTCAGAATGACATCCCATACATTTAAACTGCTTCAGTTCTTGCGTTCTATCGATATGAATGGTAATATTCATCTTAGATGAGTGAACGTTCAAGATATTATATGAAAGAACGTTTAGCATATATGTCTCCAATTGCTTAGTAACGTTCGCATATATCTTGTCCGTCCTAGCCATGAAGTTTGCCGCAAGGTCCGTACCAGATGGAAAATCGATTTGGGGTAGCGAAAGTATGTACTTGGTGTTGCACGGGAGGTTTTGGTTTAAAATTAAATAACAATTCAGTATCACAGAGCAACTACTAAATCACAAGTCTTCTGTTGATAACGTTCGCACACAGTTGTCTGTCTCCTTTCCATACCAATTGCACCACCAATCCGTCCTCATGTGTAACGTTCGCACCAGGAGAATGCTTTCAAGATGTCAAAATCCGTGACACTATGTATGACAAGGAAAATCCAAACGGCGGGAGTCGCAATCAGGCGACCCTTCTACACAATTATTGACTTTAAAACTGTGATATTGAACAAGTATCTGCAGAATAGGTTGCACTATTTAGGTGCGAATGGTACGTGCATCTATCGTTTTTAATTGGACGGACTGACGACAATGTTGAACAGTTTTTTTATGAAGATTATTATCTTCCTCCTCTGGTTGTCGTCATCACCAGCTTGATCGGTGGCCATCTGGGAGCCGAAAAGACACACGTGCTTGCCAAAATGAGTAACGCAATCAAAGATAAAACATACGGTGCGATCGTTACATAACTTGGACGGACAAGAAACACGTAACATTCGCAATTTTTTTCATCCGTCAAAATATCATAAAAACAATAAATACTGGTGTTTGCATCTAGTACTTCACAATGGTACCAATATATTTCGTGTTGTTCCTACGATATTGGAGCAGAGCCTATTTTTTTAAATAATATTTTGTTACATTACCTTTTTTTTTTGGGGGGGGGGGGGGCATGTTGTCCGTCTTGGACGGCCAAACAGATAATTTAAAGCACTTTCAAATTAATAGAACAGTTGTAAGACCCAAGGCCGTCAAAAACAGTTTGGGTAACACTTCCAACTCAAGTACAGTTTTTCTGCAGAGCCTCAAAGATTTTTGGTCCTGTGCCCAAATACGAAAATGATGATATTTTATAACTGTGTACTACATGCAATTATGTGCATTAAAAATAATTCCTTGTAATTTGCTGTTACTCTTAGGAAAATGGTATTTTCATCACAATTTTCGTTTCGGCACTAAATCATTTTGCATGACCACTATAGAGCAAGCTTCAAACAAAAGTCAACCCTAACTTAAGTTGTCACATTTACCCGAATTCTATCAAATTTAAGTAGAATTGCAATAAGTAATTAATATCGATGTGTATTGGTGTATATTTTTGTTGGTATTTATGTCAATAAATGTCAGGTACATGTTTGTTTATGCGAAAGAATTGTTCCATGATTTGATCTATCGGGTAGGAGTAACTAATATACTTTTAAAGTGATATTGGCAGGAAAACTATTTTTTTCCAAATCAATTACATATATGCCTGTTGTCTCAGAAAATATGTTACAAAACAAACTATGTTTGATCAGATGGATAAATCAAGCATTTCACAGTACTAGCAGCCGCTTTTCTTTCGTTTTGTGCGCCACTCAGAGTTACCTCTGACTTAACCCATAGCGGGATACAAAGCACCGAAAATGGCGGTAGTGTAAACAAACTCAAAATATCTCCACCAGAAACTCGCAACGAAATCAATTAGAAAGGAGCGTCTGATTGGGCATACAAGTGCAGATATATAACTGTTATGTTTTCTTCGTTCGATCAGAAAGATATGGAAAAATCCATAACTTACTGCCAATATCACTTTAAAAGAAAATTGTAAAAAATTTAAATTTGTTTTGTTGGGCGAACCCATTTTTGTATATATGCTGCACAACTTAATTATGATTGTGTGGAGTTCCATTCCGCTTTGGGAATCCGTCGAAAAATATCACATATACTAAGTATATACTATATATACATATCATACATACTATGTACATTAACTATCCAATCTCGAAAAGTAGTTTTCGAATGTATGTGTCAACATATGAGATTTAACACCCACATAGAAACCAGAGTTGTCAACAATCAATTGAATGGGTTTTTACAGTCATGGAACTGTGTTTTCTTAAAACGGCAAAACTTCACACATGGCATTGAAAGGCCCAAGCATTTCGGCATGCACAACTGGACCTGGTACACTTCTCACATGAGCAGGAGATTGACCAGGCAATTTCAAGAGTTTTCCGATTTGTTTTTGGCATCAGGTGGTATTTTCTATGCCCCAAACCAGAGCCTATTGGATTCAGTGATTCAACTGGACCAAGTTCAAGATGGCTCTTCAAGACATTATGCATCATGTTGTAGGCATTGAAGAATGCCCGATGGCTATGAGGGAGAATGCCTTGCGTGGTCGGGGGCAGGTTGTGAAATGAGCTACATTTCCCAAAGGGGAAAATCTCTGCCCGAAGATCCGTGAAGTTTGTCGCATTACTACCCTTTTTCTGCACCTTCACCAGGTATTGTTCTGCATTATGAATTGAGACTGGCGAGAGGAGTGGTGACGTCCCGAACTGCTTGAGGAATTTCTCTGGCTCAGCCTTCACAGTAGCTTTCTTTGTGCCAACTCTGCTGGTGATCTCGCTCGCAGTAAGGCCGTGCAGAGCTGGAAAGTACTGCACAATATTGACCACCCAGGCGCTGGAACAATACATGAAGGGGTACATAACGTGTGGTATCTTCTACACCAGCTTGAACCCATAGCTCTGACAGACCGTATTTCGGAAAGACCGGCAGATGGTAAAGTAGGGCCACAATGACATCGGTGTCACTACTTAACGACACAGTCTTTGTGTTCTGTCTGAAGTGAGTCCAGACCATGAATAGGGATGCTTCTCAGTTTCTTCTAGTGATGATTGGAGATGAACCTGAGGCGTGTCTTTGCCACCATGAACCATAACACATTGCCAGTCACCATCTTCACGTGTAACCTGTCCGAGAACAGTGGGGGTATTTGTGAGTGTCATGGTTGTTCTGAAGACGGTAACCATAGATAAGTTTCTACAGCAACAGCTTATTGTTGTTGGAAGACCAGAAGGTATCCACCTGTGAAGAGATACGATCACAAATTACATTTACCTGTCTTGTGTGCTTTAATTCCCCTAACACCCTTGAACGTGCATGTACAGGTACTACTCAACCCACCCTCTGCGTTTATTGGAGACCCTGTGTTTATTGATTTCAGTGCAATGGAAACTGTCATAAGTGTACTCATAGAATGCTTGAAGATAGAGCTTAAATATTGGCTCTTTCAAATGGGAAGTCATATATGTGTAGTTACCTTGAATTTATTTTTCTATGGCATTGAAAGGCCAAAACGGCCATTTTTGTCGAAAAACACCCAACACTGGCGGAGATTTTCTCAAAAACTGTCTGATCAGATTTGAGAGTTTTGTTTAATATTGCCGAGGATAGCAAAAAAAGGGGCCAAAAAGGCAATTATTTCCACTGTGGTCCTCTTGAGATGTACGATAGGTCAGCAAGAACACATCGACTAGTAAATGGTACTGTATATAATGTAAGATAGAAATATAACATTGTAAATAATAATAATGATACTGATACTCACACTGTAAATAATAATAATAATAATAATAATAATAATAATAATAATAATAATAACTAGACGTCAAGGCCTAAAGATGCCTTGGAGGCATTTCGGTGTGATGATTAATTTATAATATATACTAGATATCGACGAAAAAGAAAAATGCCGACTCGGCAAAAAAATTTCGGGTCAAGGTCAAAGTTCATCCATAATACCAATTAGACATGTTTGTCTAGGGCGACGAGTCCAAAAATAACGTCCGTTTCGCTCTACGAAGCATCGTTTCCGAGATATCGACGAAAACGAGAAATGCCGACTCGGCAAAAAAATTTCGGGTCAAGGTCAAAGTTCATCCATAATACCCATTAGACATGTTTGTCTAGGGCGACGAGTCCGAAAATAACGTCCGTTTCGCTCTACGACACACCGTTTCCAAGATATCGACGAAACCGAAAAATGCCGACTCGGCCAAAAAATTTTGGGTCAAGGTCAAAGTTCATCCATAATACCATCTAGACATGTTTGTCGAGGGCGACGAGTCCGAAAATAACGTCCGTTTCGCTCTACGACGCACCGTTTCCGAGATATCGACGAAAACGAAAAATGCCGACTCGGCAAAAAAATTCAAGGTCAAGGTCAAAGTTCATCCATAATACCCTGATGTTTGTCTAGGGCGACATGTCCGAAAATAACGTCCGTTTCGCTCTACGACACACCGTTTCCGAGATATCGACGAAAACGAAAAATGCCGACTCGGCAAAAAAATTCAAGGTCAAGGTCAAAGTTCATCCATAATACCCTTTAGACATGTTTGTTTAGGGCGACAAGTCCGAAAATAACGTCCGTTTCACTCTACGACACACCGTTTCCGAGATATCGACGAAACGAAAAATGCCGACTCGGCAAAAAAATTTCGGGTCAAGGTCAAAGTTCATCCATAATACCCCTTAGACATGTTTGTCTAGGGCGACGAGTCCGAAAATAACGTCCGTTTCGCTCTACGACGCACCGTTTCCGAGATATCGACGAAAACGAAAAATGCCGACTCGGCAAAAAAATTCAAGGTCAAGGTCAAAGTTCATCCATAATACCCCTTAGACATGTTTGTCTCAGGCGACGAGTCCGAAAATAACGTCCGTTTCGCTCTACGACGCACCGTTTCCGAGATATGCAGGATGCCTCATGGATGACTCAGCAAAGTTCTGCAACTATTGCCTGAACATTTTTCGAGTTATCGTCCGGAAACCAAGTTTCAAGATCAGCCTCGATTTCATCCTCAAGGACCTCACGGACCTCGGAGCCGGATCAAAAAAAAATAATACACCCTAGAGATGTTTGTCTAGGGCGACGAGTCCGAAAATAACGTCCGTTTCGCTCTACGATGCACGGTTTCTGAGATATGCAGGAAGCCTCAAGGATGAATCAGCAAAAAATTATTTCGACCTCTAGGTCAAAGGTCGTTTGACGGATCGATCCCAAAATCAATAGGGTTCTTCCCTGGTGGCATATGAACCTCCATGCAGAGTTCTGCAACTATTGCGTAAATATTTTTCCAGTTATCGTCCGGAAACCAAGTCTCAAAATTAGCCTTGATTTCATCCTCACGGACCTCACGGACCTCGGATCCGGCTCAAAAAGAATAGGGTTCTTCCACATATCATTTCTGACTTGTGGTGAAAATTTGACGAGGATCCGTCAAGGCAATCTAAAGTTATCGTCCGGAAACCAAAAGTGGCGGAAGAAAAAAAAAAAAAAAAAAAAAAAAATTCTGCTAAAACCATAAAGGCATTTCTGCCGAAATGCCTTAATAATAATAATAATAATAATAGTAATAATAATAATAATACTCCACAAAAAAGTAAATGCACAAAAAAGTCACCCGATAAATTCCACGGAGCGTTTTGCTAAAATATCAAGATGGCCGCTTTGTCCAATACGAAAATTTGGAATTGATACAATGCCCATGTCGGACATATGGACAATATAATAATATCTGATAGATTATCATCAACGTACATCCAACATGACCGCTACAGTGTTACACCAGAATGTCTACCTCAACCTTTAAGAACTAATAGAAATTTACTTCCGCCCCATACTGTACAAGCTTTAATGAACTGGCTTATTGTATTCATAATAAGATTTGCACAAAAATCCGATATTCTGCTCAGGAATACATAATTGGATAACTGTAATGTCAGAAGATTCACACGACATTGGCAATAGTCACTGATGCTCACAATTATCTACGGAATTTGGTCACATACATTAAAACTCGAAACGGTACCATTCAATAAAAATGTCAAAACAACTAGTGCGCCAACGTTCCCAGAACCACACCTGCTTGAATGAAAAGCTATATCAGCATCCCGAACGGGAGCTCGACTATTTATTCAACTTTTAACCAATCGTTAATCGATGCCATGATGATATACATCTACAATCGATATATCGATCTGTTATAGTTGGTTGCGTTGGATGACTTGTTCGGAATGATGGATGGTTCTGAGTATTTCGTTATACGTAGAGTGTTACAAACAACTAACACCATGGCGAGAGAGAAACATGATACGATGCCTAAGTGTAAAGTCAGACTGAAACATTTCATGTTCCTGCTGCTAATATCATCTTTAGTAATTGCGGTCTTCAAGTATGAGTTTGATCAGGAGTATGTGACTGTCACCGGCCGGTCGAGTAATACTACGTCGATTCCCCTTGCTGCGGGACCCAGCACTGAAGAAGTTGATATAACGATTTCTCCCGCGGACCAAACCACGCAATTGACTAGGAATACTTCCCGCAAGTACAACGTTTTGTTCCTGATGGCGGACGACTTTCGGCCCCAGATTGGAGCCTACCGGGGCAAGGACTACGCGGCCCCAGGCGACAGACGACCCATTGTTACTCCCAACCTGGACAGACTAGCCTCGCACAGTCTCCTACTGACCCGGGCGTACGCGCAGTACAGTCTCTGTGGCCCGTCGAGGGCTTCATTGCTGACCAGTCGGCGGCCGGACACCACCCACGTGTACCAGAACTTCCTGCACTTCCGCGAGAGCGGCGCCAACGTCACCACGCTGCCGCAGTATTTCAAGCAGCATGGTTACGAGGTGCTCGGCGCCGGCAAGATATTCCACGTGGACATCCATGAGGATAGCGACGACCGCGCCTCTTGGACCGCGCCGGTCTTCCACGCAGACAACGTTCGCCATGTCACGACGGCTAACGTCAACTGGCTCTCTGTGCCTAGAGCAGATCGTGAGGATTCACCGCTGGAAGACGAGCAGCTTGTCTCGCACACAATCGACAATTTGCGGAGACTGGCACCGTCCGCCAGGAGTGGAGACAAACCGTTCTTCCTTGCCGTTGGATTCTACAGACCTCACGTTCCACACATTTGCCCGCAGAGATTCTATGAACTCTACCCGCTGGAGACGGGGCGCTACATGTCTGACCCCACGTGGCAGTCTCCCTCCTTCAGTCCATTCTGCACGATGGCGTCTTTCCACGAGGGGATGGACAACAGGAACTTCACGAGGATACCCGAGGACACGATGAAGGAGCTGAGGCGAGCATACTTCGCCTGTTTATCATATGTGGACCATCTTATCGGCCAGCTCTTAGAGGCCTTGGATGACCTCGGGCTGGCGGAGTCCACTGTGGTCAGCTTTGTGTCGGATCACGGCTATCACCTGGGCGAGAACGACTGGTACAGCAAGTACACATCGTACGAGGTCTCGCTGCATGTGCCCCTGATGATACACGTGCCAGGACGCACGGACGGCGGAGTGCGCTCGCGGTCGCTAGCCGAGCTCGTGGACGTATTCCCGACCGTGGCCGAGGCTGCGGGTCTGGGAGCCGTGGGCAGGTGCCCGCACCGCTCGGCCGACGTCAGCGTGTGTACGGAGGGTGTCAGTCTACTGCCCCTGGTGGAGCAGCCCAGAACCCGGCTACGGACGGCCGCTTTCTCACAAGTGTCTCGGGGAAGGGGCATGACGGAATACACGGCTCGCACACACCAGTACCGTCTCGTGGACTACGCCATCGTCCGTAGACAGGATACGGACGCCGACATTTCTGACCACAGCGTGGCGTGGGACGTCAACGTCGACAAAATCAGATTCAACCATAAGCTACACGACCATATCACCGATCCAGAGGAAAGACACAACGTGTACTCAAACAGACGGTATAAAAAACAGCGGGAGAAAATAGAACAAATTCTACATAGGAAATTCACCGAAGTGTTGAGTTATCCGAAAACTGTTTATGACAGGTTTTCTTAGCGTCACAAATGTATCAGTGCCACATTATCAAATATCAAAAGAATACATACTTGTGATACTACTGCGTAAAAATATCAGATAATAATGAATGAATGAATTATTGAAGGGAACTACCAGGTCAAAATACGCATGGCGCGGATTCTTAGAGTGTTTGCATCAATGAACAATTTTGTGTATTTATTTTAGAAATGAGTTTATAATTATGAGTATTAAGCAAACAAAATTGCACGGAAATATTTTTTTTTTGCTGTGAGACCATGGTTTTCTTTCAGCCATTGTTTTTCATAATGAACGGGAAGACACATCAGTTCATTGACTAATAAATCAAATTTCTGAAAACGTGATCAGCATTTTTTTCTGAAATCGAAGTGGTATAAAAACATACACATTTTTGGTATTATTAGGATGAAGTCACCAAATCAATAGCCAGTATGAAGTATTCCGGGCGATCGAAACCGAGTCCATCATCCAATCTCTCTGTCCAGTGTCAGGCAAAATCGGGAAATTTTGAGGAACTTTATAAACCCCACACATGGCAAGGAGGTAAATTTATGTATTCCGGGAAGAGTGAGCATTTTCTTCCCCACAACAAACCCATATACATATATTTGTGCGACGAATATATATACAACGGTGAACACCACTTAAGAAACTGAACATAATTCATATTCTGCAATAATTTAAGTAGTGAATAATAGTACATATGCCAACGGATTGTGTTGAGAATTTAGCCGTTGATTCAGTACCGGAGTATGTTTTCCTGGTGTCTTGTTTATTTGCCCATAAAATCAGACAATTTGCTCATAGAATCAAACTTTCACCCATTGAATCAGACTAATACACAGAAAATCAGACATACGGTTCCCCTTGTGCTAATTAGATTAGATTCTATCTAATTAGCCTGAAGTTTTGAGGTCCTGGAATTTAATGGATTATATGTGATCTTTGCAGGGTTCTGAGTATGATACGATTGTGACCATGAAAAAAATTTGGATATCATTAAATATCGCAAATATATCGCAGTAAATATCTGCCCCTGGAATCATACTTTCCCAGAAATATACAGTTTATGGTTGCCTGCCGGGCCCTAGAATCATACTTTGCCACAAATGTGACAGTTTATATGACAGTCTATGGTTTCCTGCCCCTAGAATCATACTGTCCCAGAAATACACAGTTTATAGTTGCCTGCCCTAGGATCATAATCTCCCAGAAATATACAGTTTATGTGACAATTTATGGTTGCCTGCCCCTATAATAATATTTTCCCAGTTATATACAGTTTATGTGAAACCATCGCGTTTCCTAGCCATAATTTTATAACCAAAGTAAAGAGTGATGCTTTTGTCATCTGAAATTCCTCGGAAACATGACCAAATACTTACTTCGAAATGTATGCTTCCTGAGTAGGCCTACTCATTGTTGCCATGACAGTCTACCTTGGTTTTCCGTAATATGGCCCTGGGCGATCTTTCGGAGAATGACATCTCACCGAATAAAACTTGAATCCTAATTATGGCCCATGGGCGAACTTTCGGAAGAACCGTTTTTCCACCAATATATCGGCGAAATATTGAATATATGAGGGCTTTATGTTTAGTTATGGAATGCATGCCTGTACCGGATTTCAATGCCCCATATCGGCCCAAGTAGCGCAACTTACTCTGTTAATACTACTAACCCATTAAAAGTATACCATTTTTAATCCGTCTCGCACATTTTTCATCTTCATTGAATTTAGAAGAAATAGTAAGCTGCGCTACATGGGCCCCTATATCATTCTTTGATGTGAAAACTCGGCCCATGTCTTATGAAATATCTGGATTTTCGATAATCGTCCACATTCAGATACGATGAATGAAAAAATCATATCACCAAATATTTAGGAAAAAATGACTCCGAATTATGGCCCATGGGCCATTTGTTTGGATTTTTTCCCGAAAGATGGCCCACGGGCCATAAATCGGGTGGGTCATATTACGGAGAACCCCGGTACCAGGAATTGCTGGAGCTTAATACGCGTATATAGGGGAGATCCTGCATGAAATCTCCTTTTGTGTGCACTCTGCAACAATTGAGCCAACTAATCGAATATTAACTGTTTTGATTCCTGCAGAATTTATATAACTTTTGCTCAATATTCAAGGACACACCACCTGTGTTGACAGGAACCCCCCCCCCCTAGAATCACGAAACCTTGGACCAGAATCACGGGACCTGCCCCCAAAATCACAAAACCTTCACCCAGAATCACGAAACCTTGCCCCAAGAATCACGGGACATGCCTCAGAGTCACAAAACCTTGACCCAGAAGCACGGGACCTACCCTTAGAATCAAGAAACCTTGACCCAGAATCACGTGACCTGCTCCGAGAATCACAAAACCTTGCCCGCAGAATCACAGGACCTGTCCCCAGAATCACAAAACCTTGACCCCAATTCACAGGACATGCCCCTAGAATCGCGAAACCTTGACCCAGAATCACGGGACCTGTCCCTAGAATCACGAAACCTTGATCCAAATCACGGGACTTGCCCCTAGAATCACGAGACCTTGACCCAGAATCACGGGACCTGCCCTTGGAATCACGAAACCTTGCCCCCAGAATCACGGGACCTGCCCCCAGAATCTCAGAATCTTGACCCAGAATCACGGGACCTGCCCCTAGAATCATGAAACCTTGACCCAGAATCACGGGACCTGCCTTTGGAATCACGAAACCTTGCCCCCAGAATCACGGGACCTGCCCCCAGAATCTCAGAATCTTGACCCAGAATCACGGGACCTGCCCCTAGAATCACGAAACCTTGACCCAGAAACACAGGGCTCGCCCCAGAGCCATAAAACACCCCCAGAATGATGAAACCTTGCCTCCAGAATCACGGGACCTGCCAGTAGAATCACGAATCCTTGATCCAGAATCACGGGACCTGCCCTCAGAGTCACGAAACTTTACCCAAAATCATGGGACCTGCCCCCAGATTCATAAATTATATACCCACAGAAGAACGAAACCTTGTTTTCAGAATCACGAAAATGTACCCTGTGAATTGAGCGAATTAATTTCACGTTTTAGCTCCTCTCGGCCCTCTGAGTGGGTCCTTCAATAAAGCGTGTCCTCAAGTTGAAAAGAGTTTTCTGTAACATTTGGTAATCAATACCTGTAATCAAATTCAGAACACAGCGCCAATTTTTCGTGCGTAATTCACATACAAATGCATATTGAGCCCGTCCAAAAGAGGTATTTTCGATTGTATTGCATATTTCGCTAAGCTGATGCAGCCCAAGCTTTCAACCCAGTTTAACTCATAATTTAAGGGTGTAATTGCTATATTCAGTGCTTGTGCCTTTCTTGCGTTTCTTGTTTTTTCCTGGCTGACTGGTAGTTGTTTTCTCAAAAAAGGCAATTGATGGGAAACACACGATTTCGTCATTGATAACTCAGTTCAATTTATTCGAAACACAATTGCACAACGGGTCTCACCGAACTCAAGTTGAAATTTATACGCATATAAAATAAAAAATATATACCCTAGATAAACCGGGCTATATCTGACAGATGCATTAACGATAAATTGTAAATGAATTATAGCAAGCATAATTTTCAGAATTATGAAGATAACTTCAGGAAGGGTGTATGCAATGGATGGAATAATCATGAAGATACATCAACAATAAATTCTAGGTAACTCCAGACCCATCTTATTTACCTGACATGCCTATGTTGTTCAATGTACATTTATACAATAAATGCGCTTTGAATGCAGTGCCAATCTTGTTTGTGGATGTTATGCTACGTGCACTATGATCGTGACTGGAGTGTTTGCATTATGATCAGGACTAGAATACGTGCCTGTTTTATAGTTATGACTATTTGTTATTTCATCGGTAATTACACACTCATTGTAAATGTTAAATTGTCATCAGTTCCCCTACATTAAAATAAAGTTTTATCGTTTCTTGGAAACAAATGGTATTATGAGACAATGGTATTATGAGACACCCGAGCCATACAGAGACTGGTGGAGTGAGTCTAGTGAACCTGTTGCAATAAATTTCTTGTTGAGCCGAAAATGTTAGAGCTGGAACAGTAAGAAATAATTTAAAACTGTAATGACTAAATTCCTTAAGTGGCATAACACTGATTCAGGGACTGTAATGCTGGATTAGTATTGCAAGTTATCTGTGCCACCTGTGAACGTTTCCACTTTTCCACATATGTGTTCACGATGGAAACAACATGTAGTTGTTCATGACCAGTTCAGGTTTGTGCAGAATCCTCCAATGAAATGTCAACAAATATGAATCAAATAAAGTCAACACAGTAGACTTCGAATTTTCCGAATACATCGAGAATAAAAAAGGAGGATAATGGTTTCAAAGTTAGACGATCTGAAGTGAAGCTCTGAAGTGAAGCATGCGAGCGATTTTTTTTCGTTTAAAAAAAACACGAGTGATGCACAGGGTTTAAAGTGGCGCGCGCGCCTAACCAGAACCACAATACTTTTTTTTTGGCCTTAGTAGTATATATTTTGTAGCGATAGCATTCTACAAATATATACTGACTTCAAATTTGCTCGCTGAATGTCCTAAACTTATTCATAGGAAAACTATAATGCAAGGTCGAGACTTCCGCGAGGAATCATGAATATTCTGATAGCTCTATAGAAAATATCATATAAAAATAAAACACCTCAGATCGATCCAACGCTGTAAACTTATTCTACTTCTATGGTATGTTTCACGCAATATATAGCATTATTTTGTGGTAAAATAAGATAAATCATGCAAATCCCTCAATTTCCACCGTGATCCACCACTTCCAGTTGTATGTAATGTATGTATGATGACAGTTGTGTAGAATACACATCGCTAAGCCCATGTAATGCTATTAGATTAACTGAGACAGTTAGGGATATTCTCTAGGCTTTGTGGCTTTTTTTTGGAAATCCCTCAGTTCAAAAAGGTTCATCATACTGTACCTCGTAAACATGGATGAATTATTTATGCATAAAACCATTACGTCTGAAGGACACGAGAGGTACATCCAGTATATGTGAATAGTTGTTAGGGTGGCAGAACGTGTCCAAGAAGAATTCTTACACATCGCTTCACTTCAAGGATAGCAATCAAAATGCATTAAATGGTAGCGAGAATTAAGTGGCACTGAAATCATTCAAATCGCAAGAGTTATCAATCGAAGAATATTGGTCCTACGTGACTAATGCTGCTGAGCTCAATATTTGTTTCTGATTGTATTGATTGTATAAAGGGAAGAATCAAGCAATGCATTCGGACGTTCACGGCCTGTGATTGATAGTGTAGCATATACTCTCAGATTCGTATTTTGGGATATTCCCTAGGCTGCGGGTGAAATATATTTGTTCGATAAAACGCACATCTAGTCGAGGAAATAATGAGGAGTTCATTGAGGCAGTTCGGAAACGTTTGTTTGGGATTTTTCGCTTCATGTTTAGCGATGCTTCTGGTATTATATCCACGGGAAGACGCCACCAAACCCACATGGTCCAGAAATGTGATACCAGAAACGAAACCGGATTATGAAAACGCTACCCATGTCTTTCTCAAACCAGAAATGAAAGACTCATCTTCAAATAAACGAAAAAATGACTTGCATAGACAACCCCTGAAGAATGTCTTACTAATCATGTCCGACGACTTTCGACGGGAGATTTCAGATGCGGACAGCACACACCATGCTGTGTTCACCCCTAACCTGGACAGCATGCAGGAGAGCAGTCTTGTGTTCGAGCGCGCGTACTGCCAGGTCAGCCTTTGCGGGCCCAGTCGGATCTCGTTGATGACTAGCCGTATGCCAGACACCGTCCGTGTCTTCAGGAACGTCGACACATGGCTTCTGGGGGACAGTAACTTCGTCACGCTGCCGCGGCATTTCAAGGACAGCGGCTATAGAGTGGCGGGTCTAGGGAAGCTTTTCCACGGAAGTCCCCCTGATGACGCCTGGACGGAACCTTATTATGTGCCCGAGGCCAGGGAGTTCAGCAGCGATCTCAAGGCTGACTGGGAGTCGGTGCCCGCGGATGTCAGAGACAGGTGGCCTCTAGAAGACGACCTCGTCCTCCAAAAGGCCTTGGATTTCCTGGATGACTTCGCCGAGGATGGTAGGTCTGGAGTCCAGCCCTTCTTCCTCGGAGTGGGTTTTCATCGTCCACACGTTCCGTTTGTATGTCCGGAAGAATTCTTTAAAGCATATCCCAAGCCACAGACCGAAGTGTACCTCGTCGATAAAGAATGGCAAACACCCTGGATAAAGATTGCTGACACGGTAGGTAACATCACCGGGGGAGAGAATCGCTTTGTTCCTGACGACTTTTTGCGAGAGCTACGTCAGGCGTACTTCGCTTGTATCACCTTCGTCGATTCACTTATCGGACGGCTTTTGGCAGCCGTGGACGATCGCGGACTGAGATCATCAACAGTTGTGGCCTTTGCCAGCGACCACGGCTTCCACCTGGGCGAGAACAGAATCTGGAGTAAGTACACGAATATGGAGCAGGCACTGCGAGTACAGCTGACCGTGAGGGTGCCGGGACTGACGGACTCTGGGCGACGGGTGAAGACGCCCGTTGAGCTCTTGGACCTGTTCCCGACCCTCGTGGAGGCGGCTGGACTCCCCTCCCTCGAGTCATGTCCGGATCGGTCAGAGAGCTTGCCACTCTGTGCCGAGGGTGAGTCTCTCCTGGGTTACGCCGGGGACTATAAACTTCCAGTGAAGAATTACGCTCGCTCGCAACTGTGGCGAGGTGAGCCATTCACAGAGTACAGTGTTCGCACCGAACATCTCCGTTACACGGAATGGGCTCAGAACGTACGTGTGCAATTGCCTGACGGTCAAACTCACCAAAGTATAACTTGGCAAGAAAAGAATTATTATACAGCGATGTACGATCATAGAACGGATAATTATGAACGATTCAATCAAATTGACAACCCAAAGTATAAAATACAAATCAAATCAATGAAAAGGTTGCTGCATAAATTATTCGACAAAACCATTTAACGCATATATAAATGCATACAATGATTATGTATCATACATGTTAAATTTAGTTAAGCCAAAAAAAAAGTCTTTTGGTTCTCATCATGGTGTTCTTGGAAAATTGGTGCTATGGTGCTATGATTTTTTTTTTTAACGCGGGGCGATGAAAATTTTGAAAGACGCGATCGACTCAAGTTGTTACTTGTAAAACGCTTACAAATCATACTCAGGTTTTAAAACTGAAATTTCTATATACATTATATTTCAGCACATTTCCAAATGAGAGAAATGCTATACGAACGCTATTTTATGTAAAATTCCGCCTACTCAACATAAACATGTATGTAAAACTTGATATGTAATGATACAGAAGTATACACAGATTCAGAACTAGAAATGAGCGAAATATACATGTTAAACTATAAATGCTATTCAGGCTACTCAGCATAAACAATTGTATAAAACTTACGAAACAATACTACAGCATTTGCAGACTAAGACTAGAAATGAACAAAATATATACGGAGGTATAGCTTTTACACTGTGTCATGCGTGTTGAGTTTCACGTATTTAGTTTGGGATAATATTTGTGTGTTGAATTTACACTGTGTCATGATACACTGCAACTATAGGAACGAAAACAAAAGTTTTCTGAGGCCATGTTATGCGAAGGCCAAATCGAATACGCCCTAAGAGATCAGGAAAGTCCATGGGAAACTCGCGAAACAAGATTCGTATTGAAAATTAAACATTTTCATCTCATTTTATTTAAGGGAAGCCTATTTCTTTGTGTTCACAAGAAAAAAAAAAAAAAACTGACGCGGGAGTAAAAAGTGGTGCGCGCGGGAATGAGAACCAAAAAACTTTTTTTTTTGGCCCTATACATATATATTTGTAGCTATCTCATGTATATGATATACATGTATATGTATATGATAAATGTATATTCGAGAGATTGTGAAGTTAGTATGGTCTTCATTAAAAGAACCCCGAATGCGTTGAATACCGATCTGATCAACTCAATAAAAAAAATACCACCAAGGTAATCATACTATGGAATCCCGGCCACGACCTGCGGACATATGGCTGTATGTATTTCTAGTACCGTATTGGTCCTAATAGTAGCACGGCGAGCCAAAACAAACCCTCTGAGCAGCGCGCGCAAAAATGAGGTCAACTTGAGGTCAAATTGAGTAAAATAACTTAATAATATACCTAATAATATAACTTTCAATCCCCTTTACTATGATATAAACGACATAAATGATTGAATTGGAACACTGCAAGATCTTATTAGAAAGATATGAAGTAAATTACAAGGTTACAAAAATCAAACATTTAGGGGGGAAAGAGTGGGGCACCTTCCTATTAGAGCACCTTCCTATTAGAGCATGCTTTGAACATTGATATTGCAAAATTGTCAACATACGTATACAGTTTTTTTTCATGTTATTTACTAGTATGTACCGGACTCGTATGCCTCAGTATATAAACATTCAGATGATGTGGAAATATTGAATCCATTTTTTCACATACCCATGATATTATAAACGACGTTAAGCAAATTCAGTGTTTATAGATCACGTTGTAGCAATGTGTCAATAGACGTCGAATTTAGTTGTGGCGACCAGAACAATGTGTCCAAGGTTTGTCTTAGTGTGGTATGTTGCCTTGCAGGATGGTGGTCAGTACGCCAGTGTCAATGTTGCTCCCGGAGACCACGCACGTTGTGGCACTGTGTCAATAGACGTCAAATTTAGTTGTGGCGACCAGAACAATGTGTCCAAGGTTGTCTTAGTGTGGTATGTTGCCTTGCAGGATGGTGGTCAGTACGCCAGTGTCAATGTTGCTCCCGGAGACCACGCACGTTGTGGCACTGTGTCAATAGACGTCAAATTTAGTTGTGGCGACCAGAACAATGTGTCCAAGGTTTGTCTCAGTATGGTACGTTGCCCTGCAGGATGGTGGTCAGTACGCCAGTGTCAATGTTGCCCCCGGAGACCACGTACACGATGTTGCCATCCGGGACCTTGTCCGAGAGCGCTGCAGCCACGGGGGCCGCCCCGGCGCCTTCAGCCAACAGCGAGTTGCGCTCGACTAGTAGGCGCACGGCCTCGGAGATTTCAACACCACGCGATTTCAACACCAGCTCTCGCCAGGGACCAGCTCCCGCGCAAGGCCCCACATCTGCGAGAACTTGTACATGCCGTCCACGTAACTCGGTCGGTGGTCGCTCACGGCGGTTGGTCTCCCCGCGGCAAGGAACTCCGATATCGGGGTGCTCGTCTGACCTCCGGGTGGACGTGCCGCAGGGCCGAGGCTATCCTATGCCGGCATCTATGGCTCAAAACCCCACAATTAACTGCATGCGGGTAACTATTTAACCATATGCGGTTAAATATAACTATCCACGTACAATTGCTGCCCCCAACCCACGGGTACACCACCGTGTCCACAGACGGCAGGTCCTCCAATATTTCCAGCTGTATCGTCCCATTACCTGGTAACAGAATTAGGATACATTAACAGTAAATACTAGTAAACAGGATTGAATGATCTAGCGTGAAGTATTGAGTCCAGTATGGACATACCAGGGATGACGATTTGTCACAAATTAGGTCCTTGGACCTCTTGCTTTTAGGTTTCTTTACAGCTGAATGGTTTTGTTCTTGAGGGCTAAGCTGGTATTTCTCAGTATTGATTTAAGCTGGATTATAATGAGTATTTCTTCCGGGCTGCATACAGATTATTGAGGGTATGGGATTATTAATTTTTCACCAGAGTTTATGAGTGAATTTCATGTAGTGATATACCTGAAAATTGTACTCTGTAAAATTTCGTAATTGAACAAAGAATATTTCGAGTTGTTATTTATAGGAGTGGTTCCTACCTGTATAAATTGGTGTGTGATTTTGTCATATGTCACTACAAGCGAACTAGTCGACAAGTCCTGAAGTGTTGGGAAAGAAAGAAAAGAAATATTGTACCAAGAAAGGAATTAGAAAGAAGACCAGGAAATTGTGAAACAAGTGCAAGTGGAATTTATAAGTGGAATTGTACCTAAGTGGAGTTGTACAAACAAAATTCAGCCAAGTTGTAAGTACGATTATTGGTTGTATGTATGGGCAAAATATGTTGTCAGCTGTATTAGAATTGTTATAAATACATAATGAAATAGTTATGTTGTGTGTTGTATCGATTATGTTCTAGTGAGTGCAAAGTTCAAGCAGAGCACAAGTCGTGATATTGCCTAAGCCGGCGTGTGTACGAGTGTCTGTGGGATCGAGGGTCGTCGTGTGACATCACATCGAGTGTCATCGAGGGACCTCACATCGAGGGTCATCAGGGAACATCACTTCGAGGGATTCATCGGGGGATTATCAACGTCGTGTGAGATTGTCAACGGGGGAAGTTTGGGACATTTGGGGGAAGTTAATCTATTGTTACTTGCCGGAATCTAAAGATTTCGGCAAGTATGTTGATCGGTTTGTGGATGTGTTTGTGTGTTTGTGTGTGTGTTTGTGTGTTTGTTCGCACTCTAGCGTCCACAGTTCTTGATTAAAAGCTTCCAAAATACGTGTGCAGAATCTGTAGAATACCGGCCAGAAAACGTCCTATTTTGGTGTGTCTAGGTCAAAGGTCAAGGTCAAGGTCAAGCAAAACGTCGAAAACACATAAGTGGCCATAACTTCGGTTCTAATGGTCCTAGAGACTTCAAACCAAGCTCATATTGTAGATAAACTCGAGTTCTATCTTTCTTGACCTTGACCTTGACATTTGACCTTGACCTCGAGAAGTTCGCCCGAGGTCGAATATTTGACCTTGGAGGTCACCTCCTCCGATTTTCGATCTGATGCTTTGAAACGATGTGGGACCTTTCCCTTAAGCCCAATGTACACCGGACGCGACGCGACGCGGCGCGACGCGATTGAAAATATACAACACATACAAATGATAGAAACTATGTACACCAGACGCGGCGCGGCGCGGGAAGATGCGGCGCGACGCGGTGCGATTAGAAGCGATAGAAAACTGTTCTATTTTTCATGAAGTCGCGCGCGATTTTTTGAAATTTCAGACGACACATTTTCAAAATGGCTAACAGCAGCACGGAGGTTAAAAATGAGTAAAATAGATGAAGAAAAGCTGATTGCTGAAGTGCAAAAATATCCCCAGCTGTACGTGATAAGTCATGAGAGCTACAGAGACAGCGTAGCGAAAGAGGATGCGTGGGCTGACGCTGAACGGTAAATTGAGTCTTCCCTCCCCCCTCCCTCCCTTCCACACACATTTAAATTCAACCCTAAAAGATGGATCTGCATCACTGGGGCGCACCTGTCCCTGGAGAAATCTCTAAACGAAGGAAAACCTTGTGACAACTTCACCAGCTTTGTCAGACCACAGTTCACTGTTCTCATCTCGTATAGCTGACAGGGTGTGTATATGATGTTCAGAAAGTTGTTTCACATTGCACCAGTCAGTTAGATATCAGTGGTTGACTATTAATACTTATTTGTCCTCGGACAATATTTATTCATGTGAAAGTCCAAGACAGTTACCTAAATTGAGTGTGATAGCTGTATCAAATGTTGTTATCAAAATTACACCGATTTGACACTTACTTACCGATTCATTTTTAAAACATCCTGAATAAATGTTGGTATACACATATGTTGTCATTAGGGGCCCGTGTAATTTCAAGCAGCCCTTATGAGAAGTGTTATAACCCTAATGGCGGCAGTGGTAAGCAGTAAGTTTTTGGAAATCTTAGTCCAGCCAAACACAATGGTTGGCCGCTCACTGTGTTTCTCCAAACAGTGCCTTACTGTCGTGGCCACGTCCCCGACCTTTTGATGGCAGTAGCAGCACCGGAACTGGTCCTAAAAAGCAATCATAATTTATTTACATTTTATTTTTTAAGTTGTAGAAAACATTTTACATTTTAAGTTGTAGGAAACCATGGGCACTATGTATCAAATCATAAAAAAACCATGGGCTTGTCGTAAAAAGCCATGGGCTTTAGATTTATTTCCCCGGGGCTTTGTCACATAAATACACTATAAAGCAAAAATCTGTTGTCTGCTTTAAGTGGATATATTCATGATAATAATACAACAATAACCCCAGGGCCTTGGAACAACGTTCATGTTATTATTTAGCACATGATAACTCCAGTATCTCTAATTGCCCTATTATCTGATCATATCATTATTTCTAGTCAACTACAGTCGCCTACAATACATTATTTACCAAAATATATCACTTAGTTTTCAATTAATGTTGTTCAAATAGCTTGAAACAGTCAAATACCATGATTAATCTGGGCTTCCAAATGTTCCTCATGTAGAAAACCATGGGCGTCGTCAAAAACCTTGGACGTAGAAAACCATGGGCGAAAAGTCGTAAAAAAATCGATTTCTGCAGGGTCAGGTGCGCCCCAGTGTGCATGGCCAAGACATGAGCGTAGGGCAGCGCCTACCCTGTTATATGCTTAGATATACTCTAGAATATCAAAATAAACGGTAGGAGCCTACATACGCCCTAGACCTACGATGGCAACATAGATTCAGGTCTAGATCAATACTGGGCATACGCAGGGGCGCCGGAGCAAATTTGAAGGGCGGGGGCAGCAGTGATCAGAAGTGCAGATTTTGTATAATAAGGAATCGCTGTAATCATGAAAAATTAACCTAAATGGGTATAGGGTACCCCCCCCCCTCCCCCATGCGCGTATTCACAAACAGGTGTTCCTCGGACAGTGAAGACCAGCTGAATTTAATATCAATAGACAACTGTATTCAAGCTAGTGAAATAATTAGTGGGGCATGTTAGATTTGTGTAAACCAGCTTGAATGTTCATTGAACATCACTCATAATATCCCAAGTAGTAGTACCTTACCTTGTTATGACTACTGAGTTACTACACTATTTATTTGCATATGCCATTATAAACCCATGCCAAACAGAACAAATGCATATTGTTAACTAAAATTGCTGCTTTGTCCTATCAAGTTCATTGGAGGTCAAATTATAGGTCACCAAAAGATCTACCTATGTGACCAATTTACACTATTCAGGTCTGAAACACATTTACCACTCAAAGTGATCTTAAGTCAAGTTAAAGACCATCAATGGGACGGTCCGTTATACGTGTATATGACTTCCTATATGCTCATAATACAAACTCAAACTTCATCTGCAGTTGTTTTGTTTGTGGAGGCCAATTTACACATTTCAGGTGGGCGTGACATGGAAAATAGGCACACAAGGTCCTGTGAGGTCAACCTGTGAGGTTAAGTTCACCAAAGGATGTTCCATATTGTGAATATATATATGCTCGTAATGTATACTGAAGCATTTTGTCCCCATTTGTCAATTTGTGAATTTTTACGCCATTTTGGGCCTACATTCTGGGCTTTGAAGGAAGGAAGGATTTGCATCTTGCTTTTACACAAGATAAGCAGTTCAAAATGTCATACACGCGTGAGATTAGAGAGAAAGTTACTGCATTGATGTCAGGACAGCAAAGTGCCATAATGTAGATTTTCGGTGTTTTTTATTTTACTTTTGATCCTCAATTTCGGGCCTTTCGAGCGATTCAGAATATGTCATCTTTATACAATGCAAGGTTAAGTTAGAGCAGAATTAGACAAAAAGTCACTGAACAGATTTTGAAAAAAAAAGACTGTCAAAGTCGGAAAACAACATCCCTCTGAAGATTCGATAAATAATCCAAGAACTGGATGCTAGTTATCGACGGGCTTACCATGTTTACTGCGCATTGGTGAGATTGCCCCAGCTTACATGTATTCTACAGAATACCGATTAACCCAATATTGTTTGTAAAGAAATTACTTTGTAGAGGACATTCAATAGAGTACCGAATGAGAGGGCACATTTGTGCCCCCGTGCAGCACCCCCCCCCCCCCCCCAACGAAATGGCAACTGGGGCAGCTGCCCCCGTGGTTCCGGCGCCCCTGGTCGCGATCTAACTCAAATTCGCGCCACTGGAAACGCTCGCGGTGTACCTAGCAAAATCGCGTGTACATTATCGCGTCGCATCGCGCCGCACCGCATCGCGTCCGGTGTACATTGGGTTTATGGTCAATATCAATTTTTAGCGCGATCGGTCAATCCGTTATGACGTAATTGACGTTTCTATGGCAACGAAATCGGTCCCATTATAAGCCAAATTGCATTTTTCAAGCTGTCCATGCTGATAAAAGCGTCAATAATGTGCGTAAAAATCCAATGAGAAACCTGTTAATAAGCAAGGATGACTTCTTTTGATACACGAAATTTCAAGGTCGTAGGTCGAAAGTCAAGGTCAATATTGACCCGCAAGTGAAAACCATGTAGGTCACTATATCTCAGGAACTAAGCAAGATAGAGACACGAAAGTAAATCCACAGTATTGCACTCACTTAGCCTAACAACTTTTGCATTTACACCTAAGGCGTATGAGCGATAGCCTTTGCAAGCGACTGAGGTCGAAGTTGACCTCAAAAATGACCTTGACCTTGACCTTTTGCAAAAATATCGAGTAGTAGCTCGTTTGAAAGGTCTTCGAGAGTACTTTCCAAATATGTTGTCATGTTTGGAATCGGACGTCAATTGACGTCATAATGACGTCAAATGTGACTTCAGACTGATATTTAGGCCTTTTGAGTGTCAGATGTGGAAAGTTATAACATATACTGCAGATCTAGCATATGCAAACGATGTGGAGTCGTCCTGTGATGGTTTCTGTCAATTTTTAGCTCAATCGGTATATCCGTTTGGACGTAATTGACGTTTTTGTGGCAACAAATTGGTAAAATTTCAAAGGAAACTCATCATTTCAAGATATTATGATCTTGTACGGGTATAATATGACATATATGAAAACGATTTTATCATGCATATTAAAAAACTCCATTCACAGTAAGTTTGCAGTATAGAATTGACGACAAATGACGTCACAATTACGTACTCATTCCGGCAAGTGTGTGGCCTATGGCCTCTCGTTTTTTTTGTTTATGTAAATGTTGTATATATATATTGTGGCCAAAAGTAAAGTGTACACTGTGTGAAATATATCTGTTATCTGAGTATTTGCTATTTCATTAAAGTTCATTC
Organism: Terebella lapidaria; assembly: GCA_949152475.1. Taxonomy (NCBI): domain Eukaryota; kingdom Metazoa; phylum Annelida; class Polychaeta; order Terebellida; family Terebellidae; genus Terebella; species Terebella lapidaria. Next base: position 81,932,377 of record OX424555.1, read on the forward strand.
CTATTACCAGTAGTTTTCCGTCAGTTTATTTTGAGTTGGGTACATTTTCATAAATTTTGTGACATTTATGGTGGCAGCGGTGGGATGGAAGGGACGGTGTTTTGATCAATAGGTGTTTGTTGAAGTCGTTTTAGGATAAATCTCCAGTTTTTTTTTTTCTCGAGTGAAGTTCTTATCCATATTTCCCCATCCCAGTTAACATATAATTTGTTGTGTTTGTATTAATAATGTACTAGTTTGTGCACTCAAACTCGGCGTACTATTGAGCGTAAATTGCGTTTGCGTTTTATCAAAATGGTTTAGTGGCTAGTGAGCAACCACTATTGGTATACTAAATTATTGGGTTTATTTTGTTTGCAGGGAGTCCATACTTTATCATTGTAGTTCGGTGGTGTATGTATGTGGTATGTTGAATATATGGTGTGTGTGAAGTTGTTTCCAGCCATTTTCAGATGAAAAGTAAAAAATGGCAACTAATTTTCAACAGTGGGTTGAAATTGGCTCAAAGTTGGGCTATGAAGGCAAAGAACTGCGTGACTTCGTCTCTGAGCAACAAGCAAGGGAAAGAGAGGAAAGAGCTCCAGAGAGACAGCGCCTCAAAGAAGAACAAGACAGGAAAGACTACGAGACAAGAGCAGCACGAGAGCACGAGTTAGAGATGAGACGGCTGGAGATTCAAGGCGGAGATACTCATGAAGGTGAGCAAAGAGACAGAACAGTGAGAGCTAAAGTTCCGAAGTTACCAGAATATCGTGATAAAGATGATATGGATGCATATCTGGAAAGATTTGAAAGGTTCGCTAGTGCTCAGAACTGGGACAGAGATAATTGGGCTGTCAACTTAAGCGCATTACTGACAGGTAGAGCTTTGGAAACATATGCAAGGCTGTCAGCAACAGATTCATGTAACTATGACAAGTTGAAAGAAGCTGTGTTGAAGGATTATCACCTGACTGCCGGGGGTTTCAGATGTAAATTTAGGGAGTCAAAAAAGAAGCCAGATGAGACTCCAACACAATTCATCACACGTATTGAGTCCTACTTCGACCGATGGTTATATTTCAGCCAGATAATCCATAAAATATACCCGAACGTTATGATTCGCTTTCCTCCTGTGAACAAGGTCGTTGGTCAATTCAAGGTAACAAGAATATTCAGCATATATTGTGTTTAGTATGTCTACAAATTATTTCTAAGCTGTAAAGTCAATAATAAGTGAGATATTAGCCATTTTGTGATCTGACCTTGAAAATGAGGTCAAAGATCAAATTCAAAGTCATGAGAACATTCAGCATATATCATTTCCTATATGTTCGCAATTGATTCCTAACCTGTAAGGAAGATAATAAGCGAGACATTAGGCATCTTGCTCTTTGACTTTGAAAATATGTCAAAAGTCACACTCAAGGTCACCAGAATTCTCAACATATCATTTCTTATATGTTCACTATGGATTCCTAAGGTGTAAATTCGATAATAAGTGAGATATTGGTCATTTTGTTCTCTGACCTTGAAAATGAGATCAAAGGTCAAATTCAAGGTCACCAGAATATTCAACATATATCATTTTGACTATGGATTCCTGAGCTAGTCGATAATAAGCGAGATATTAGCCATTTTGTTCTCTGATCTTGAAGATGGGGTCAAAGGTAAAATTCGAGGTCACCAGAATATTCAGTATATATCATTTCCTATATGTTCATTGTCGATTCCTAAGCTGTAAAGTGGGTAATAAACGAGACATTAGCCATTTTGCGATCTGACCTTGAAAATTGGGTCAAAGCTCAACTTCAAGGTCACCAGAATATTAGCATATATCATTTCCTATAAGTTCACTATGGACTCCTAAGCTATAATGTCGATAATAAGCGAGACATTAGCCATTTTGTGTTCTGACCTTGAAAATGATATCAAAGTTCAAAATCAAGGCCATGAGAATATTCGTCATACATCATTTCCTATATGTCCACAATTCATTCCCAAGGTGTAAAGACGATAATAAGCGAGATATTAGCCATTTTGTGCTCTGACCTTGAAAATGAGGTCGAAGGTCAAATTCAAGGTCACAAGAGTATTCAACATATATCATTTCCTATATGTTCACTATGGATTCGTGAGCTGTTAAGTCGATGATAAGCGAGATATTAGTCATTTTGTTCTCTGATCTCGAAAATGAGGTCAAAGGTCAAATTCAAGGTTACCAGAATATTCAGCCTATATCATTTCCTGTATGTTCACTCTGGATTCCTCAGCTGTAAAGTTGGTCATACACGAGATATTAGCCATTGTGTGATCTAACCTTGGAAATTAGGTCAAATGTCAAGATCAAGGTCACCAGAATATTCAGCATATATCATTCCCTATAAGACCATCGACTCCTAAGCTATAAAGTCGATAATAAGCGAGATATTAGACATTCTGTCCTGTGACCTTGAAAATGAGGTCATAGGTCAAATTCAAGGTCATAAGAATATTCGGCGTCATCATTTCCTATATGTCCACAATTGATTCCTAAGCTGTAAAGTCGATAGTAAGCCAGATATTAGTCATTTTGTGATCTGACCCTGAAGATGAGGTCAAAGTTCAAAATCAAGGCCATGAGAGTATTCGTCATACATCATTTCCTATATGTCCACAATTCATTCCCAAGGTGTAAAGTCGATAATAAGTGAGATATTAGTCATTTTGTTCTCTGATCTTGAAAATGAGGTCAAAGGTCAAATTCAAGGTTACCAGAATATTCAGCATATATCATTTCCTGTATGTTCACTGTGGATTCCTAAGCTGTCGATAAAATAAAAATAAGCGAGATATTAGCCATTTTGTGCTCTGACCTTGAAAATAAGGTCAAAGGTCAAGTTCAAGGTCATGAGAATATCCAGCATATACCATTTCCAGTATGTTCACAATTGATTCCTAGGCTGTCAAGTTGATAATAGCGAGATATTAGCCATTTTGTGATCTGACCCTGAAAATGAAGTCAAAGTTCATGTTCAAGGTCATGAGAATATTCAGTATATATCATTTCCTATAAGTTCACTATGGACTCCGAATTTATAAAGTCGATTATAAGTGAGAAATAATAGCCATTTTGTGATCTGACCTTGAAAATGAGGTCAGACGTCAAATTCAAGGTCATGAACATATTCGTCATACATCATTTCCTTTATGTCCACAATTCATTCCCAAGGTGTGAAGTCGATAATAAGCGAAATATTAGCCATTTTGTGTTCTGACCTAGAAAATGAGGTCAGAGGTCAAATTTAAGATCACCATAATATTCGACTTGTATCATTTCCTATATGTCCATGATTGATTCCTAATCTCTAATCTCAATATTAAGGTATATATTAAGAATAATGTGTCACATTATAAAGCATATTAAGAGAATTTAAAATGGGAAAGTCCCATTTGGGGCCAAATTTGGGTCAAAATGGCCCACTTCGAGCGATTCAAGGGCAACAAATCTCACACACATCACAGGGGTACACACGAAGAGTGTTATGCATCAAAAAGAACAAAAAGTTACTCAACAGTCTTTGAGAAAATGGCCGCCAAAGTCCAAAATTGGCGGTTGGCCGTTCCGGTATCCCAAAACTTATGGGAGAGTTGTGGGACATTTTGAGGCTGTACTTTTAAAAACGATTCTATTCAATCATCAACTGCTACGGTAGTTGAAGCTATAATTGTGTGCGTGAGAATCTAGGTATGGTCGTTAACATGATCTGAATCACCACCGTGAATGCCTACTGCCATACACGTATATGTCAACAGTAACACGTGGTTGTTGTCGGCGACTGTGTGGGTACTTCTTCCTGCCGATGCTGCTCAGTTCAATCTCTCATCGCATCAAAGAAAATTTCTTTGTCAATGTTGTTTTTAAATAAACCGCAATAGATGCAGAATTTAGGATAATACATTTTTTGGAGGCACTGAACAACTCCTGAGGACGGTGTCAACAAACTGTCACGTGGATGTTTTTTAAATCTAGAAACCGTCAACTATGACGTCATGGGATACCCCCGAATTATACTCCGCCAGCCAATCCGTTCAGCGGTTTTTAGAGACCATCTGAAACTTGACACCAAGGGTCGCCCCAACATAATGGAAGATCGTCATACGGTTTATTTTCAAACTTTCGCAATAATTCCAATAAAAACATCAATGAATATAAACGATCGCAAGTATTTACAGTGGTATATATAATATTATATTATATCCCCATATATATTTATATTGGCAATAGAACCCTTCGCACAGTATATTATTTATAGTAAAAATATAAAGGGGGTCCATTTTGGCAAACAAGAAATAAAAATAGGCCAATACGCAGATGATACTTTTCTTACATTAGATGGAAGTCCACAGTCCGTGCAGACGTCAATGAAGACTTCTGAAAACTTTGAAAAAAATTCGGGTCTGAAAATTAATGTTGATAAAACTCATGCTTTAAAATTGGGAATTTGCAAATTAGGAGAGACGTGTCCAATTATAAAACAACCTTTCTGTAAATCCTTTAAACTGCTTGGAATCGTGTTTCATTGTGGCATCAAAGAAATGGAGGACTTGAACTTTGGGAAAAAATTACAGCTGTAAAACACATCATTAAAACATATCAATGTCAATCTTTAACTATTAATGGTAGAATAACTGTCATCAAAATGCGTATTTTACCTTTGCTTGAACATGTTCTGACAGTGTTACCAACGCCTGACCCATCATACATAAGGACACTAAATGAATTCATCACGAAATTTATATGGAACAATAAACGTCCCAAAGTAAGCCAAGCCTTACTTGCACAAGACTACGAAAATGGGGGGCTCAGAATGCTACATTTAGAGACATTTTGTAGAACATGTAAACTCTCGTGGTGGAAAAAAATTATAAATGCTTCGTCTACTACTTCGTCTACTACTTCTTAATGTTCCACATATTGGTTTTTTAATTGAAGGGTCTCGGGAATATCTGAACCTGTTGATGCGGGGAACAAAAAATCTTTTCTGGAAACATGTTTTGGGAGAATTGATATACCATAAAGAAAAGGTCCAAAATCATTCAGATACCTTGCAAATGTCGGGAACGGTTATTTGGTACTCATCGCTGATACAAAATAAGGACATTTTATCTCGAATGATTAAATTTATCAATCATGGGTTGGTGTATTTTAGGGATCTATACGATTACCAAAATCAGAAATTCTATTCCAGACATGAAATAATGCTCAAATATAATAATAACCTGAATTTCTTAGAATATGCAAGTATAATTCAATCAATACCCCCCGAAAAGAAAGAGATATTGGAAAACTCAGGTAGGGTGCAAACTAAAACATCACAATTGAGAGAACTATGTAATAGTGTTAGTGATATCACACAGTGTAAATTGTAAAGCTAAATGGCAGGAAGAGCTATTTTTACCATATCAAGATAGTGAATGGAAAAATATATTTACTCTCCCTATGAAAATTACATATGATAAAGCACTACAAAGTTTTCAGTATAAGCTTATACATCGATTTCTACCCACTAACTCCTTACTACATCTGTACAAAATAACTGATAACCCCTTTTGCCCGGACTGTCCACAATCAATGGAAGATTTGTGTCATTTTTTCCACACATGCCCGACGAAATTAAAAATATGGTATCAACTTTCGAATTGGTTATCCCCAAACGTAAATCTCTTTCCTTATATAAACTCGGAAAATATATTGCTGGGCATACATAGAGAAGCTAGAATCACTGAAAACAATATAATTATATCAATAGAACGTTATTTTTACATAGCGAAATGGGCAAAAAAAGCAATCTCTTTACAAGGTGCAAAAACATATTTTGCAAACAGGATTCAATTAGAAACAAATTTTAAGGATCCTAAGCAAAGAGATGAAAATATTAAGAAGTGGGCGCCGTTGGTGGATATACTTAATAGTTAATATTAAATAAAGTGAAACCCGATTTATTGGAAATGGAAGTATGGTGTAAACGTAAAAGTGTAGTGTATATATATATATTTAGAATTTTAATCAGAGAGGTGTCCAAGTGTAAATCTGTCGTCGATATATGTTTTGACTATGTTTTGTGCTGCACCGAGTTCTGTATATTTTTCCCTTGTGTCAGGATTGTAAATGAGTATTGTGTTTAATAATAATAATAATAATAATAATAATAATAATAATAATAAAAAATAATGAGATAAAGCTGATATGGAACATTTAATACCGTGATAGTTATGCCCACAGTATGCAGATATATATATCTTGATATATAGTCCAAGTGTGGATTCAACCACCAATGTAAGTGATATACAATGAGCGTACCATGGTTAACTCTAAATATTATTCCCCAGTGCTTAAAAAAGCACAAAAACACGATCAATCAGTATATGTAATGATTATTTGATCCATCAGTAATGTGTACAATGATGTTACGTGCAGCAAAAGTGGTTTTTAATAGGGAAACATTCGCATCCCCATTTGTGCACGGTGCTAAATTATTGACGTGATTACACAAGTTCATCATGCTTGACGTTATATCAGAGAGAGATTCGTCATGCTTGACGATATCGGGTTTTCATTGATTTAAAGAAAAAAAATGTTTATGAGAAAATGAATTATAGTAATGAATGTAGATTTCTATTATTGATAAGTTTTTAATATATGTTGACGTTTGACATGTTATAAAGCGTCATGGTGCTACATAACAATCGTGTAGTGTGCTCATTCCATGGCTTGGAAATCTATTATGTACGCAACATAAATGTTTTTCCCCCGGTGAACAAGGTTCTTCAGAGTATATGTCATTGACCGATGGTCGTTGACATCACCCTATATGTATGTTTCTATTTTCCTACTTCTCGGACGACTCTTCTAGATGCAGCATAAGCCTACATTGGTGTAGGTTTTGCGAAGTTGTATTAAAAGCTGATATATTCCGGTAAACTGATAAGTTAAACATCTAAGTTACATGACTATTCAAATGCAATTCGTCAATTTGACGATTCAATCAAAGAATATCGGCAATGGATGTTGATCGCCACGCGCGTTTCGAGTTATTTTTAGATCAATGGAGTACGTATCTCCTGACAGGAATTCCCCCGATCCCCCTGAGACTGGCGAGAGGCAAAAACTATCTCCTTCCGTGCAAAAGTCACTAAATATCACTCAGTCCGTTGTTACTTCCGTCTAAAAATTCACCGACAGCAAGAAAAAGACATTCTGAACCAAAGGTGCCCCTAACGAAAGCGCCTTGTCGTAAACTGACAAAACGTGCCTTGGTTGTGACATACATACATCCATCCATCCATCCATTCATACACCCATACACCGACCATGACCAACGGTGAGCAAAAAATAAAAGAGCTTAGATCAATTCAATGCTGAGAAATTCATGCTTACTCTAATCCTATGGTATGTTTCACGCACATTCACGACTGCATATATAGCATTATTTTATGTTAAAGTCAGATCAATCATGCGAATTCCTCAATTTCCTACAATGAACCACCACTTCCAGTCGCTAAACCCATGTAATGCTATTTAATCATCTGTGATAGTTACGGATACCGTCAAGGCTTTGTGGCTTTGTGTCAACCGCTCAGTTCGAAAAGGTTCATCATACTGTTGTATAATAAACATGGATAAATTATTTGTGTATAAAACCATTACGTCTGAAGGACACTAGAGGTACATCCAATATATGTGAATAGTTATTAGGATAGTAGAGCATGCTCAAGGAGAATTCTTACACACCACTTTATTTCAAGGATAGCAATCAAAACACATTAAATGGTAACGAGAATTAAGTGGCACTGAAATCATTTCAAATCGAGTTATTAATCGAATGGACCTAGAACATTGGTCGTACGTGACTAATGCTGCTTAGCTCAATATTTGTATCTGATTATATATAGGGAAGAATCAAGCAATGAATTCGGATGTTCAGGGCCTGTGATTGATAGTGTAGCATATACTTTCAGAGCCACTGGGCTGTGGATTGAATATATATTTGTTCGATAAAACGCACATCCAGTCGGGGAAATAATGATGACTTCCTTGAGGCAGTTCGAAACTGTTTGTTTGGGATTTTTCGCTTCATGTTTGGTGATATTTCTTGTATTATATCCATGGAAAGATGCCACCCAACCCACGTGGTCCAGAAATGTGATACCAGAAACAAAATGGGATTACGAAAACGCTACCCAAGTCTTTCTCAAATCAATGGAAGACTCATCTTCAAATAAACGAAAAAATGACTTGCATAGACAACCCCTGAAGAATGTCTTACTAATCATGTCCGACGACTTTCGACGGGAGATTTCAGAGTCGGACAGTACACACCATGCTGTGTTCACCCCTAATCTGGACAGCCTGCAGGAGAGCAGTCTTGTGTTCGAGCGCGCGTACTGCCAGGTCAGCCTATGTGGGCCCAGTCGAGCCTCACTGATGACTAGCCGTATGCCAGACACCGTCCGCGTCTTCAGGAACGAGGACACATGGCTTCTGAAGGAGAGTAACTACGTCACGCTGCCGCGGCATTTCAAGGACAACGGCTATAGAGTGGCGGGTCTAGGGAAACTGTTCCACGGCATTCCCCCTGGTGACGCCTGGACTGAACCTTATTACGTGCCCGAGGCCAGAGAGTTCAGCAGCGATCTCAAGACTGACTGGGAGTCGGTTCCCGCGGATGTCAGGGACAGGTGGCCTCTAGAAGACGACCTCGTCCTCCAAAAGGCCTTGGATTACCTGGATGACTTCGCCGAGGATGGTAGGTCTGGAGTCCAGCCCTTCTTTCTCGGGGTGGGTTTTCATCGTCCACATGTTCCGTTTGTATGTCCAGAAGAATTCTTTAGAGCATATCCCAAGCCACAGACCGAAGTGTATCTCGTCGATAAAGAATGGCAAACACCCTGGATAAAGAGTGCTGACACAGTAGGTAATATCACCGGGGGAGAGAATCGCTTTGTTCCTGACGCCCTTTTGCGAGAGCTACGTCAGGCGTACTTCGCTTGTGTCACCTTTGTGGATTCACTGATCGGACGGCTTTTGGCAGCCGTGGACGAACGCGGACTGAGATCGTCAACAGTTGTGGCCTTTGCCAGCGACCACGGCTTCCACCTGGGCGAGAACAGAATGTGGAGCAAGTACACGAATATGGAGCAGGCACTGCGAGTACAGCTGACCGTGAGGGTGCCGGGACTGACGGACTCTGGGCGACGGGTGAAGACGCCCGTTGAGCTCTTGGACCTGTTCCCGACCCTCGTGGAGGCAGCTGGACTCCCCTCCCTCGAGTCGTGTCCGGATCGGCCAGAGAGCGTGGCGCTCTGTGCCGAGGGTGAGTCTCTCCTGGGTTACACCGGGGACTATAGACTTCCAGTGAGGACTTACGCTCGCTCGCAACTGTGGCGAGGCGAACCATTCACAGAGTACAGTGTTCGCACGGAACATCTCCGTTACACGGAATGGGCTCAGAACGTACGTGTGCAATTGCCTGACGGTCAAACACACCAAAGTTTAACTTGGCAAGAAAAGAATTATTATACATCAATATACGATCATAGGTCGGATCATTATGAACGATTCAATCAAATTGACAACAAAAAGTATAGAAAACAAATCAGATCGATGAAAAGGTTGCTGCATAAATTATTCGACGAAACCATTTAATGCGTACATAAATGCTTACAGTGATTATGTATAATACATGTTATGATTAGTTATACCTATTTGTACCACAATAATAGGCCAGACTGTGGTCTATTCAACATACACCACTGTCTGTCGTGGAATATAGGAATACGCTTGAGTGAACCCGTGGTACAAGTCATATAGACCACTCGCACCCGTGGGTATGGCTCATACACTCGGTAATCTCTCGGTTAACGCCTCGAGAATAACCTCGTGTATGAGCCATATCCACGGGTGCTCGTGCTCTATCTACTACTTGATTGTAGTTATCCCATTATATTATATGTACATGTATATGTATATTCGAGAGATTGTGAAGTTAGTAGATCTATGGTCTTCATTAAAAACCCGAATGCGTTGAATACCGACCTGAAAAACTCAACATAATAAACACCACCAAGATCATCATACGGCTACATGTATTTCTACTAGATTTGTTTTGATAACGGATATTGCATACTTGTTAATGTACGTATCCAGTTTTTTTCCATCTTATCTGTATACCGGACTCGTATGCTCCAGTTTTTAAACATTCAGATGAGGTAAACGTTGAATCCATTTATTCACATACCCGTGATATTATAAACGACATTAAGCAAATTTAGTATTTGTACAGGTAGGTCACGTTGTGGCACTGAGTTAATAGACGTCAAATTTAGTTTTGGCGACCAGAACAATGTGTCTCAGGTTTGTCTCAGTATGGTACGTTGCCCTGCAGGATGGTGGTCAGTACGCCAGTGTCAATGTTGCCCCCGGAGACCACGCACGTTGTGGCACTGTCTTAATAGACGTCAAATTTAGTTTTGGTGACCAGAACAATGTGTCCCAGGTTTGTCTCAGTATGGTACGTTGCCCTGCAGGATGGTGGTCAGTACGCCAGTATCAATGTTGCCCCCGGAGACCACGCACACGATGTTGCCATCCGGGACCTTGTCCGAGAGTGCTGCAGCCACGGGGGCCGCCCCGGCGCCTTCAACCACCAGCGAGTTGCGCTCGACTAGTAGGCGCACGGCTTCGGCGATTTCCCGCTCCGTCAACACCACGCTCCCACCAGCGACCAGCTCCCGCGCAAGGCCCCACATTTGCGGGAACAGCGCCTTGCCGTTCATGCCGTCCACGAAGCTGGGGCGGTGGTCGCTCACGGCGGTTGGTCTCCCCGCGGCCAGGGACTCCGAGAGCGGGGCGCCCGTCTCCACCTCGCACGCAATCACCCTGACCTCTGGGCGGACGTGCCGCAGGGCCGAGGCTATCCCCGTACAATTGCCGCCCCCACCCCACGGGCACACCACCGTGTCCACAGCCGGCAGGTCCTCCAATATCTCCAGCCCTATCGTCCCATTACCTGGTAACAGGATTAGGATACATATATCAATGTATACTAGTACCCTGTTAACGGAGGACTGAATGACCTAGCGTTAAATATTGCGTCCAGTACGGACATACCGGCGATGACGGTTTTCTCGCAGACGGGGTGCACGAAAGTCCCCAGAACATCCTTGTATCGGCCGGAGACCATGACCTGCCACCAGTCCGCGTATGGAATCTTGACCACCTCCGCCCCCAGCCGCTCTATGGCCTTGACCTTCATATCTGGGGCCGTATCTGGCACAACGATCCGACACGGCACCGATAGCTGCTCGGGATTACACGCAGTTAGCATGTAGTGTGTATAGCCGCCGACTCGTATTGACAATGTAACGGTGAGGAAGTACGCTTGATCATAGTTAACTACAGGCGCACATTGGCGTGATGGATGTGATTATGTACTGCATTGAACCTGCAAATACAATTAGAAATAAAATGGAAAGCGAGACCTTGCGGGCCATCCAGGCGAGTCCCTGTGCGAAGTTACCGGCGCTGGAGGTGTACACACCATCCTTGATACGTTCTTCCGGCAGCTGACACAGCGCACTGCACGCCCCACGGATCTTGAATGAGCGAACGGGCTGTAGGCTCTCGAGCTTCAGGTAAATCTAGCAATCATTCAGTGGCGAATCGTAGAGGTTGGGAGAGAGTTTGAGACAAAGCAGAGAAGTTAAAAATTATAAGTACATGAAGTGTCATACAGGTGTACTCGATGGCTGATAGCAAAATACGAAACACCATAGATGCCGAATTACTAGATTCGAGGCCTGAAGATGCCTTGGAGGCATTTCGACGTAAATACTAATGTATAACAAGCTGACTAAGAAAAGTAGATATATGGCAAAGAAAGCCCTAAAACCCATAAACAAGAAGGCCGACTTAGCAAAAAAGAACGTGGCAAGAAATTTCGCTCTAGTTTCGCTATATAGTGTCTGTTTCGCTTTCCAACGCACCATTTCCAAGATATGGACGAAAATAAGAATTACAGACTCGAACGATACGATAAGACATGTTTACCTAGAGCAACGAGTCTAAAAATAAGGTCCGTTTTGCTCTACGAAGCACTGTTTCCGGGATATCGACGAAGATACAAAATGCCGAGTCAGCAAAAAATTATTCAAAAGTCAAAATCCATCCTTGTTACCTCTAAAACCTCGATTTCAAGCCTGCTTCGCTCTACCACGCACCATTTTCGAGATATCAATGGAAATGTGAAGTGCCGACTCAGCAAAAAGATTCAAGTCAAGGTCAAAGCTCAACCCTAATACCTCTAAACACATTTGCATGAGATGAGGTGTCCGAAAATAACGACCGTTTGGTTCTATTACGTATCGTTTCCGAGCTATTGATGAAAATATAAAAATGCCGACTCAGCGAAAAAAATATGTTCAAGGTCAAAATTCATCCCTAATACCCTAAGAATTTTTTGTCTAAGGCGTCCGTTTCACTCCACGCACGGTTTCCGACCAAAAAACAGAGAATGCCTACTCAACAAAAAAATCAGGTCAAGGTCCCCAATACCCCTTGGACATATTTGTCTAGGGCTAAGTTAAAAATAAAATCCGTTTAGCTCAATGTCACACCGTATCCGAGATACCGATATACGAAGTCGTCCTCACGGACCCCACGGTCCTCATGGTCCGCTGGAAACCGAAAACGGCGGAAGAAATGTAAGCTACAATATGATGCTAATCCCATGTCGCTACGATGAAAAGTTCCAAAGATATGCGAGAACATGTAAGGTTGTGCTCGATTAGTCATTTGAAGGGCATTTCCCTGTTGACCTTCGAATTTGGTGAACGTGAAGGACTTGGCCGTGTGTAAAGTAATGTTCACTAATAGATTTTCCAAAGTATTGTTCACGCTGATATTGACATGGATCACTTGAAATGTGCAAGTTTGTTTATAATAGGACCTACTTCGTTGCAATAGAAAGGTCATTTACGTGATAACAAATAATCAGGTTGAGCTAAAAATTGGCATGAAGCATAAGGGCCCGGTGCTACGTCATACCCAATCATCGAATCGTACAATGGAGAAAATGAGCCCTAATGTCAAATATACGATCTGGGATAACTGTCCAGGTATCCGGTCAAAGGTCAAGGGTAAAGGTCATGCAGATTATATATCGAATCTAAATATGCACTTGACCCTTTGTGTGACCTTATCCTTGCCCTTTGACCTATGATAATCAAAATAATGCAGTGTCTGTCCGGTGCCTGTCAGATATGGATCATGTCATATAATCGAAGTCGAGCTGCAGCTGTGGACGCTGGAGTAGGCCTCCCAACTACATAATGCAGAGTCCACAAAACATCTACACACTACGGAGGCATAGAATGGACACCCTCATGAAAAATATCTCCTTTATTTCCCGACAATAATCTCGATATTTTCGACTTTATCTCGATAATATCAACTTCATATCTCGGTTATGTCAAAGTGTACACAGATATACACAATGTAGCGGGTAATCAATGACGAGTGTGTCAACTGGCGTGTATGTCCACGTGCTACCATTTTGTAATAGACGGCCATGAAAGACACGATCTCGGAATTGAGAACATTCCCCTCTGATTTAAACATCAATGTTAGTGTTAACCCTCATCAAACAGTATTTTGTCCCTGCTTCGTATATGACCGGTACAATGTTTTATTACTTACTTCACAAAAAACACGATCAAGTCGATATTATTGAGAATAAATTCGATGAAATCGAGAATCAAATCGATAAAACGGAGAAAAAAATTGGAAAATTTCGAGTTGATTGTTGATAAAATCGAAAAAAAAAACAATCTAAAAAAAAATAAAGTCAACAATATCTAGATCAATGTCTCGACATTAGAGGAAATATTCTTTTCCGAGGGTGTCCATTCTACGTTTCTGTACTATTATACACTCATGCATACACAGTCTGTGGTGTGATTTCGGTCGATATTACCCAGATATTAAGTCGATATTATCGAGAGTAACACTGCGCGAAAAGTCGAATTCAATGAAAAATTATACTTCATGTTATTCCATGATGGAAATATACAGGCAGTTTAATCACAATTATATGCAAGATTTTCGGTCTCATATATTACTTGAAGTATATATGTACCAGAAATGCCTTTATGGTTTTAGCAGAATTTATTTTTTTTTTTTTCTTCTTCCGCCACTTTTGGTTTCCGGACGATAACTTTAGATTACCTTGACGGATCTTCGTCAAATTTTCACCACAAGTCAGAAATGATATGTGGAAGAACCTTATTGTTTTTGAGCCGGATCCGAGGTCCGTGAGGATGAAATCAAGGCTAATTTTGAGACTTGGTTTCCGGACGATAACTGGAAAAATATTTACGCAATAGTTGCAGAACTCTGCATGGAGGTTCATATGCCACCAGGGAAGAACCCTATTGATTTTGGGATCGATCCGTCAAACGACCTTTGACCTAGAGGTCGAAATAATTTTTTGCTGATTCATCCTTGAGGCTTCCTGCATATCTCAGAAACCGTGCATCGTAGAGCGAAACGGACGTTATTTTCGGACTCATCGCCCTAGACAAACATCTCTAGGGTGTATTATTTTTTTTGATCCGGCTCCGAGGTCCGTGAGGTCCTTGAGGATGAAATCGAGGCTGATCTTGAAACTTGGTTTCCGGACGATAACTCGAAAAATATTCAGGCCATAGTTGCAGAATTTTGCACGGAGGTTTATATATCAACAGGGAAGAAACCCTATTGATTTTGGGATCGATACGTCAAACGACCTTTGACCTAGAGGTCGAAATAATTTTTTGCTGAGTCATCCTTGAGGCATCCTGCATATCTCGGAAACGGTGCGTCGTACCGCGAAACTGACGTTATTTTCAGACTCGTCGCCCTAGACAAACATGTCTAAGGGGTATTATGGATGACCTTTGACCTTGACCCCAAATTTTTTTGCCGAGTCGGCATTTTTCGTTTTCGTCGATATCTCGGGAACGTGTGTCGTAGAGCGAAACGGACGTTATTTTCGGACTCGTTGCCCTGGACAAACATGTCTAAGGGGTAATATGGATGAACTTTGACCTTGACCCGAAATTTTTTTGCCGAGTCGGCATTTTTCGTTTTCGTCGAAACTCTATCTCGGAAACGGTGCGTCGTAGAGCGAAACGGACGTTATTTTCGGACTCGTCGTCCTAGACAAACATGTCTAAGGGGTATTATTGATGAACTTTGACCTTGACCCAAAATTTTTTTGCCGAGTCAGCATTTTTCGTTTTCGTCGATATCTCGGGAACGGTGTGTCGTAGAGCGAAACGGACGTTATTTTCGGACTCGTCGCCCTAGACAAACATGTCTAAGGGAATTATGGATGAACTTTGACCTTGACCCCAAATTTTTTTGCTGAGTCGGCATTTGTCGTTTTCGTCGATATCTCGGGAACGGTGTGTCGTAGAGCGAAGCGGACGTTATTTTCGGACTCGTCGCCCTAAACAAACATGTCTAAGGGGTATTACGGATGAACTTAGACCTTGACCCGAAATTTTTTTGCCGAGTCAGCATTTTTCGTTTTCGTCGATATCTCGGAAACGGTGCGTCGTAGAGCGAAACGTACGTTATTTTTGGACTCGTCGCCCCAGACAAACATGTCTTAAGGGTATTATGGATGAACTTTCACCTTGACACGAAATTTTTTTGCCGAGTCGGCATTTTTCGTTTTCGTCGATATCTCGGAAACGGTGTGTCGTAGAGCGAAACGGACATTATTTTCGGACTCGTCGCCCTAGACAAACATGTCTAAGGGGTATTATGGATGAACTTTGACCTTGACCCGAAATTTTCTTGCCGAGTCGGCATTTTTCGTTTTCGTCGATATCTCGGAAACGGTGCGTCGTAGAGCGAAACGGACGTTGTTTTCAGACTCGCCGCCCTAGACAAACATGTCTAAGGGGTATTATTGATGAACTTTCACCTTGACACGAAATTTTTTTGACGAGTCGGCATTTTTCGTTTTCGTCGATATCTCGGAAACGTGCTTCGTAGAGCGAAACGGATGTTATCTTCGGACTCGGCGTCCTAGACAAACATGTCTAAGGGGTATTATGGATGAACTTTGACCTTGACCCGAAATTTTTTTGCGAGTCGGCATTTTTCGTTTTCGTCGATATCTCGGGAACGGTGTGTCGTAGAGCGAAACGGACGTTATTTTCGGACTCGTCGCCCTAGACAAACATGTCTAAGGGGGTATTATGGATGAACTTTGACCTTGACCCGAAATTTTTTGGCCGAATCGGCATTTCTCGTTTTCGTCGATATCTCGGGAACGGTGTGTCGTAGAGCGAAACGGACGTTATTTTCGGACTTGTCGGTTTAGACAACATTTATATTATATGTATTATGGATGAACTTTGACCTTAACTAAAAAATTTTTTGCCGAGTTGGCATTTTTCGTTTTTGTCGATATCTCGGAAAGACTGAGCCGTAGAGCGAAACAGACTTTTTTTTCGGACTCGTCGCCCTAGACAAACATGTCTAAGGGGTATTATTTTAACGGTAAATTTTTTTGCGGAGTCGACATTTTTCATTTTCGTCGATATCTAGTATATATTATAAATTAATCATCACACCGAAATGCCTCCAAGGCATCTTTAGGCCTTGACGTCTAGTTCAAGTTTACTTCTGAATAATGAAAAGTAAATGTTTCGGTGGTATTCTGTATGTTTTAGCGTAGTTTACTGAATATAATAATTCCTTAAACTGGGAGGTGATTTAATATAATGTCAAGTAAACTACACTGATATGGTTCAGGTTCATTTATCGTATTCGCGGTGTTTTGTGCTAACATAATGTACAGAAATCTGTGTCTTCTATATTTTTTTTATAAATAAATTGATCGCTTATTTAAACCTCATTCACGTTTACTTCTGAATAATAAAAAGTAAATGCTTCCGGGGTATTCTGTATGTTTAAGCACAGTTTACTGGATATAATAATTCATTAAACTGGGAGGTGTTTAAATCTAATATCAAGTAAACTACACCAATATTTTTCAGGTTTATTTATCGTACTCTCGGTCTGTAATCGTATTACACAAATTGGTAACTCTTACAATTATGTGTACAATCCAGGATGAGTGCAATAAGTCTAAGTACATGTATAAACATGCATGTATGTTTTGTAAAACGCGAGGGGCATTTTATAGCTATGTTTGCATTTTTAGCCCATGTATTAGATGCGGGCGATCAGGCAAGATATTGAGCAATCTGTAAATTGTGGTACCTGGATTTACCTGTTTGACAGAACACTGATCGAACTGCTCATGTCGCGAATGTCCCCCGTGAATGACTACCTGCCCAACGCAAACTGGAAGCCGAAATATTTCAATGATCGTAATTAGTGGATATAAGTACGTGCATGCAATTTCTTCGCAATGACAAGCAATTCACTACAACAAAACGTTATGCTGTCTGGCATTACAATCTATTGCTGTCTTCGTGTTTCAGTGAACCAATGTCACTCGTGTACCCTATAAACAATTTTAATATGTCGGTTGCGCTTATCATATAGTCAAACGGACCAAGCATTTTGGATTATTTTATTGTTATGTGATAGTTTGCCAAAAACAATGGATACTCCCGAAATTCCAAACGTACACCCGATGCAAGTTTAGTTCAAAATTCATACTGCTGTAGAAAAAATTCGAGCATTCTAAGTCAGATCCCATAATTTCCCCTGATCAAAATTTATTATGTATGTCATGGCTTCGAGATAATTTCACGTATTTCGAAGATTGAGTTTATTCAGATCAATTTGATTAATAACAAAAATATATGTCCAAACAAGTATGTCTTACATATATTTTTGATCAGACGTATACTCAGTTCCACTGTGAAATGTTTGTCAGTGAATATTCCAAAGACCAAAGCTAATTATTGTGGGTGATTCTAATACGTGTTCATTATTCCAAGTATAATAGATTACCTTTTGTTAATCATGATTATCCTAGTACATTGATCTTTACAACAACTGTTCAACACGTGTTGAAATAATTATAATTCCGTATTTAATATGTTCAAATACCAAATGTGATAAATATGACATTCAACGCTATGACCGACAACATGACAAAAACGTTATGATATGTGATGTACACTGTTCAGCTGAATATCATAATGTATTCACGATATTATTTATAAAGTCGAAAAAAAATCGAGAATAAAGTCGTAAATATAGAAATTAATGTCGAGAAATGAAAGAGAATATTTTTGGAGGGTGTCCCTTCAACGCTTCCGTAACAAACAATGTGACATAGACTCCGGAAGTGATAGACACAAGATGTCTACCTTTTTGTTGGGTACATCATAGTTGAGTGGTATCAGGGGTGTCCTAAACACCCCAGCTTCCTTCAGTAGAGTCCGTGCTCTCTCAATATCAGCCAGGGGTATGACGGTCAGATCAGTCAACTCATCCATAACAACAGCGTATCACTGAAACAATAACAACACAAAACCTCTCTGTAGCATTTACACCCTGCAACATATCTTAAGGCGGTGACTGACCTAGTTCTTTTGTCTAGGGGTCAGGTCATGTTATTGTCACCGACTTGTGCTCAGATTTTTTGGAAGGAAGATCAACAAACGGTAAGAAAAATGCAATTTCTGCAACATAACGCATATATATATAACTAGACGCTTCCGGTCGCCTACGACCACTTGGGTGTATCCCCCGTAGCACTATCATTCCTCTTGCCCCAAATATAGTGTGGAGATCTTAAAATCAATAGAAGCAATAACATTATGTTCTACGTCACGGCATAACAGGATTACGCCGCGGCGTGATGTACGTCACGGCGTAACAGGCGTACGCCATGGCGTGATTTACGTCACGGCGTAACAGGATTACGCCGCGGTGTGATATACGTCGTGGCGTGATATACGGCACGGCATAACAGGCTTACGCCGTGGCGTGATATACATCACGGCGTAACAGGATTACGCCGCGGCGTGATATACGTCACGGCGTAACAGGATTGCGTCGCGTCGTGATATACGTCACGGCGTGATATACGTCACGGCGTAACAGGCTTACGCCGTGGCATGATATACGTCTTGGCGTAACAGGCGTACGCCGTGGCGTGATTCACGTCACGGCGTAACAGGATGACGTATATCACGCCGCGGCGTAACAAGAATACGCCACGGCGTGTATTGCGCAAGAATAAAGGGAGTATAAAAAGTCATGTTAGAGGGAATGAGGGGCTCTCTTGTTTTGGTCTTCTGTTTGAGTCTCCGAGTATTCGTGTGCATTTGAGTTGTCTGTACTTTGTGAGTTTTGTGACATGTAAATAAAGTCTAGAAGTGGAAAAAGTGTTTGTTCATTCAAAAAACAAATGAACTGGTGGCAGCGAAAACAACATCGTGGAATATAGGACTATAAGAGAAAATAGAATTCCAAAGAACCACGACACTGGTGGCAGCGGTGGGATGCAGACTTCAACACGTCGAATAAATCGCATCCAGGTGAACCGTATCCAGTGGGATGCAGACTTCAACACGTCGAATAAACCGCATCCGAGTAAACCACATGCGGTGGGATGCAGACTTCAACACGTCGAAAAAACCGCATCCGAACCAATGGATTACTCAACGTAGCATGGAGGAGTACCAGCCAGATCAAGTATTCAGAGCAGGACCTTCAACATGTGATGCGACAGATGATTCAGGGGCATGCGACCTTCAGAACCTGTATCAGCAGCAACTACAGCATGTTGTGCACAAGATCCAAGAAGCAGAGACGAGGGCCCAGCAGGCGGAATCCAGGCTTCGCAATGCACCAGCCAGTGCAAAGTTGAGTCTGGATGAGCTAAAGGCCGACAGAGACAAGGCTCTCCACAGCATGAACAAAGCTCTTGATGCAGCATGTCATAGAGCTGCTGAAGCAAAAGAAGAGAGAGATATTGCACTGCAGTATGCTGATAAGGATAGAAGAAAACTTGTCCATGTGCAGGAAGCCATTGTCAATGAAAGGGTCAACTGGGAGCAGAAGCTTTTGGGTCTGCAGCGGCAACACTCATGTGAGTACAGAGACCTAGCAGAAAGGTGGCAACAGAAAGTGCTAGACACCGAAAATACACTTTCGAGGCAGCACAAGGACGAAATGGAGGCTGTTGCAGAGCAGTGGCGTCAGCGGCTGCAGCAGACAGAAGAACGAACCAACAGAATAAATCAGAGGTGGCAAGAGAAGTTGGAAGGATGGCGAGCATGCTCTGCATCAACGACAGGAGAGAGCTCTGGAAACATGTAGTGAGGTGCTGACCCTGGCAAATGATACAGGGACTGGCAGCACTTCCAGTGAGACATGTGGTGAGGTGCTGACCCTGGCAAAGGATACAGGGACTGGCAGCACTTCCAGCGAGATATGTGGTGAGGTGCTGACCCTGGCCAAGGATACAGGGACTGGCAGCACTTCCAGCGAGACATGTGGTGAGGTGCTGACCCTGGCCAAGGATACAGGGACTGGCAGCACTTCCAGCGAGGCATGTGGTGAGGTGCTGACCCTGACCAAGGATACAGGGACTGGCAGCACTTCCAGCGAGACATGTGGTGAGGTGCTGACCCTGACCAAGGATACAGGGACTGGCAGCACTCCCAGCGAGACATGTGGTGAGATGCTGACCCTGGCCAAGGATACAGGGACTGGCAGCACTTCCAGCGAGACATGTGGTGAGGTGCTGACCCTGACCAAGGATACAGGGACTGGCAGCACTCCCAGCGAGGCATGTGGCTAGGTGCTGACCCTGACCAAGGATACAGGGACTGACAGCACTTCCAGCGAGACATGTGGTGAGGTGCTGACCCTGGCAAAGGATACAGGGACTGGCAGCACTTCCAGCGAGACATGTGGTGAGGTGCTGACCCTGGCAAAGGATACAGGGACTGGCAGCACTCCCAGCGAGGCATGTGGTGAGGTGCTGACCCTGGCGAAGGATACAGGGACTGGCAGCACTTCCAGCGAGACATGTGGTGAGGTGCTGACCCTGACCAAGGATACAGGGACTGGCAGCACTCCCAGCGAGACATGTGGTGAGGTGCTGACCCTGGCAAAGGATACAGGGACTGGCAGCACTTCCAGCGAGACATGTGGTGAGGTGCTGACCCTGGCAAAGGGTACAGGGACTGGCAGCACTTCCAGCGAGACATGTGGTGAGGTGCTGACCCTGGCACAGGATACAGGGACTGGCAGCACTTCCAGCGAGACATGTGGTGAGGTGTTGACCCTGGCAAAGGATGCAGGGACTGGCAGCACTTCCAGCGAGACATGTGGTGAGGTGCTGACCCTGGCAAAGGATACAGGGACTGGCAGCATTTCAAGCAAGATATTTCGTGAAGTTTCGGGCCCAGCAATGGACACTGGGTCTCGAGTCACAAGAAGAGCGTCAAGTACCTGTGGATACATCTTGACACTTCTGACCATGCTGGTATTACAAGGACATGCAATGCATCAGATTTACCCCCATATAGGATGGATATGGTCTCATCTAAATAGGGGGCGGACTGGTACTGCTTGCACATCGACACCGGGTGTACAGGTAGAAGAAAGCAGAAAGGAAATGGGCATCACACTCAAAGTCGCTAAAGGACACGAAGCCAAAGTTGACACCGTGATGAAGGCGAACATGGAAAGTAATAACCCACAAAAGGGTTATCATCTTGAGCCAGGAGGGGCTGCACAGAACCAAGACACTCTTGGAGCTAACCCTCAAACTGGACAACTGGATACTCGACCCGTGACCTGAAAAACTTTCAGTAAGAGGACAAGAAGGCCAACAGATAGGTTTTCTTAGTTAGTTAGGAGCACTTATCAGGGGTGGTAGCATTTGATTAGATGACAGAGAGGGATAAATTGCTATTTTTCTCAATCATCACTCGTGTACATTGTAGGCACAGATTTGTTGCTGCTAGTTGGTAGGAGCCATCATCTATGGCTGTTTGAGTAGATTTAGAGCCGAATAGGTTTGATGTGGGGCTAGCTGCATGTTAGGTGGTATGGTTTTCTTGTGTTAGGTTGTATATTGGTAGATCTAGATTAGCATCATTGGAAATCTTTTTGAAATTTACCTGGGATCACATTTTGCAGCTGGTCTGAAATTAACTCCATGACAGGGAAATTTCCAAGTATTGATTTCATTTGTTATTATACAGCTCAGGCATGAATAGTATCAGCTTTGATTACATGTAAGTGTATTCCATGGGTCATACTCCATCTCCTGTGCTCTTTGCAACTTTCACATCTCATTAATGTATTGCCTAGAACTTCTAGAACAGAAAGTCTGCCAAGCAGTTTCTTAGAGCAACGGTGAAAAGCTAGGGAGGGCTCAGTCAGCCTTGACCTTTATCTAGATTTAGGTCACTGCCGGAAGTGGCTTTGTTTTGTTTACATAGCAGCCCAGAACACAAATCTGTTGTGGGCCAGACGACGCACTGGCCGATGATCAGTGGTTGATCATATCAGTGGAGGATACACTGTTTGGCAAGTAGGTGTCTTTGATCTGTACGTCCCCGGGTAATGTCTTTTTTATGGATCTACGGAGTGCTGAGATCACAGGGGTCGAGTAAAAGATCCAGCAGGAGTTGGCCAATATATTACTGGCGTGAAGCACTGAGTTAGATATAATTGAGATAGGACATGGATGCAAGGCATTGTCATGATTGTAAGCTATAGTAGGTACCTTCTGTTTGTGTTTCCAGATAAGTAGTGACTTAACTTCACATGTTGTTACATGGTGTGTGAAAACATTGGGTAGTGTTATGATGGTGATGTAAATAGATGTTGATTTAACTTCCATTTCAATTACATGGTACTGGGCTGATGTTTGAATCATAGGGTTCAGCACAGGTGTGGTCATAGGACAATGACAGTGGTAATTTGCAATGGGATCTAGGTTGTTTGGTAAAAACTAATTGAGAGGGCTTATGTAGTTATTGTATGCTGATCCAGGAGTTGGGGGGGGGGGGGGGGAGAGGTCCCCCGTTGACGTTAACAAAACCAGGGAAGCTTGGGGCCGGGTGGTCATTCTGTTCGATTTCTTCCAACGAGAAACATGGCAACAAAATTTCTAACCTGCCCTATCGGCACTAACAACAACAGGGGCTGTGGGAGGTTTCCAAGTGAAGCTCGCCTGGAGCGACACTTTTACAGCCACTACCCATGGTAATGTACACATACATGTGCCAGGACTGCAAGGTCGGTAAGGAATCCAGAGGGAAGCTGTTGGATCACGCCTGCACTAGTGGACACAATGGTCTGGCAGCGTCTTCGTCTATCGAGGTGGATGTCATAGTAGAGCCGACCCCAGAAGACCTCAAGGAGAAGCGGCTCGCTTTTGTTCGCCAGTTAAAAGATGACCATCCTGGGGCCAGCCTACTGCATCGCCACGCCACCCGCAGAATCACGGACACCATAGCCACACTCAAGCCGAAGGGTGGCGAAGCAGTCTGCATCCACTCTGTGGATGTGGACCAGATGCTATGGGAGATTGAGCAAATGGATCCAACCAATGCAGGTGTCACACAGCCTCCTCCTGCAGACCCGCCCATATCAACAGATGCAGGTTCTGGGGAGTCGACACTCAACTCCTCGCTCTTCTGGGATGTAGCCCCAAGCACGTCCCTGGTGAAGGAAGGTCAGCTGGAGCTGCCGGTTGTGGAGGACATCTCGCCACCATCATCGCCCCAACCTTCGGCGTCATCGTCGAGTGACCTCCCGCTACCCCCACTCCATGCTGCGGGACCAATCTCATCGGACGGTAAGCAGGAAATTGCTGTCCTCAGAGAAGAAATCCGTGACAGCGCTAGACGAATGGAGTCGAAAATCGATTCTGTGCTGTCACGACTATCAAACTACCAATACGAAACATCACGTGTCCTCCGGGAGGACATGCAGCACATCACCGACCGACTGGAACAAGTTGAACAGCTGTGTCGTCGGCCACTCAACGCGGACATGGCCATGTCCGCTTGCCTGCTCGCACGAGACATCCTCGCTGTGTTCGAGCAGCCAAGTTTTAACATCTCCATCAGCTGCATGTTCCTCCGGGACGGAGTAGTCTACTCATTCTCTTTTGGATAATAGTGCTGTATTCAGCTTCCGGGGATATCCATGCTTCCATGGATATATGTGTTTTCCAGGATATACCTTGCAGGATACAGTATCATATTTCGAGGTGCTATATAATACATGTACCTCATTTTTCAACTTTGAATGTATGACATATTTTGTATGTTTTGTACCATTGAAAATAAGTTTGTGGGGAATGAGTTTATGAAAAATATTTTTATGGGAAATGATTCAGTGAGACCTGTACGATTATAGTTTGCATGATTCGAGCGAGGCCTCGATGAATATCATTGTATCCCCCGAACAAAGTTCGGCGGATACTATGGATTTGGCTTCGTCGTCCGCGTCCGCGTCCGCGTCCGCGTCCGCGTCCGCAGAGATTTTCTTGTGAACGCGCTACAGGCCGCAATTCTCACCCGATCACCATTATTTTTTGCAGGCACATATATAATGGTAAGATCCCGACACCAATCGATTTTGGTTGCCGTGGCAACTGAATTGGTCGTTTGGGGACACATTTTGCATTGAAAACAGCCTGTTTGAGACACATGGCTTGTGAACGCGCTACAGGCCGCAATTCTCACCCGATCACCATTATTTTTTGCAGGCACATATATTATGGTAAGATCCCGACACCAATCGATTTTGGTTGCCGTGGCAACTGAATTGGTCGTTTGGGGACACATTTTGCATTGAAAACAGCCTGTTTGAGACACATGGCTTGTGAACGCTCTACAGATGGCAATTTTTGACGAATCTCGATAATATTTGGAAGTGTTGTTGGGAAGGGCTGTCACACGAAACCAATCGTTTTTTAGAATGATCATATAAATATTAATATGTTAACAGCCTAACTTATTACAGAATTTTGAAATATCCATTTTGACATGTACGATCATTCCAATAGCCTGTACAGTGGAAGGTAATGACACTGGTTTCTTGTTCAGAATGGAGAACTGAAGTTTTCAGTGAAAACAGGACAATATTACTGAATAAGTTAACATTAGTTTTATTAGTTAAGTCTATTATTGTCCACAATAAAAATAGTTAAGACGAGAAACGTTTATTATTAAGCTCAACAAGGTAAAGGTTTTGTCCAGTACAGATTTCATGGGTGTAACTGAATAAGTTAACATTATTTTTAATAGTTAAGTCTATTATTGACCACAATAAAAATAGTTAAGACAAGAAATATTTATTATTAACCTCAACAAGGTAAATGTTTTGTCCAGTACAAATTTCATTGGTGTAACCGAATAAGTTAACATTATTTTCACTAGTTAAGTCTATTATTGACCACAATAAAAATAGTTAAGTCTATTATTGACCACAATAAAAATAGTTAAGATGAGAAATATTTATTATTAAGCTCAACAAGGTGAAAGTATGTCCAGTACAGATTTCATGGGTGTACTGAATAAGTTAACATTATTTTTACTAGTTTAGTCTATTATTGACCACAATAAAAATAGTTAAGCAAGAAATATTTATTATTGGGCTCAACAAGGTAAAGATTCTGTCCAGTAGACATTTTATGTCTGTAACCAAATAAGTTAACATTTTTTTTGCTAGTTAAGTCTATTATTGACCTCAATAAAAATAGTTAAGATGAGAAACAATTATTATTGAGCTCAACAAGGTTAAAGATTTGTCCAGTACAAATTTCATTGGTGTAACCGAATAAGTTAACATTATTTTCACTAGTTAAGTCTATTATTGACCACAATAAAAATAGTTAAGTCTATTATTGACCACAATAAAAATAGTTAAGATGAGAAATATTTATTATTAAGCTCAACAAGGTGAAAGTATGTCCAGTACAGATTTCGTGGGTGTACTGAATAAGTTAACATCATTTTTACTAGTTTAGTCTATTATTGACCACAATAAAAATAGTTAAGACAAGAAATATTTATTATTGGGCTCAACAAGGTAAAGATTCTGTCTAGTAGACATTTTATGTCTGTAACCAAACAAGTTAACATTTTTTTTGCTAGTTGACTCTATTATTGACCTCAATAAAAATAGTTAAGATGAGAAACAATTATTATTGAGCTCAACAAGGTTAAGGTTTTGTCTGGTAGAAATTTCTGGGTGTAACCGAATAAGTTAACTTTATTTTTACATGTTAAGTCTATTATTGACCACAATGAAAATAGTTAAGACAAGAAATATTTATTATTGGGCTCAACAAGGTGAAGGCTTTGTCCAGTAGAGATTTTATGTTTGTGACCAAATAAGTTAACATTATTTTTTTGCTAGTTAAGTCTATTATTGATCACAATAGCTTTTTATGAAAACATTGATCAACTTTTACTTTGAATTTCAACTTGAGACCATGTTTGGCACAAATTATGAGTTAAAATATAACTTATGGTGAAAAATTCGATCTGGCTCCAATTTCGTCATCTTGAAATGCAGTTTTGGTCAACTTTTACTTTGAATTTCAACTTGAAAGCATGTTTGGCACATATTATAAGTCGAAATATAACTTATGGCGAAAAGTTCTATCTGGCTCCAATTTCGTCATCTTGAAATGCAGTTTTGGTCAACTTTTACATTGAATTTCAACTTAATACCAAGTTTGGCACATATTATGAGTTGAAATATAACTCATGGCGAAAAGTTTGATCTGGGTCCAATTTCGTCATCTTGAAATGCAGTTTTGGTCAACTTTTACTTTGAATTTCAACTTGGAAGCATATTTGGCACATATTATGAGTCGAAATATAACTTATGGTGAAAAGTTCGATCTGGCTCCAATTTCGCCATCTTGAAATGCAGTTTTGGTCAACTTTTAGTTTGAATTTCAATTTGAAACCAAGTTGGGCAGGTATTATGAGTTAAAATATAACTTATGACGAAAAGTTTGATCTGGCTCTAATTTTGTCATCTTGAAATGCAGTTTTGATTAACTTTTACTTTGAATTTCAACTTGAAACCATGTTTAGCCCATACATGTATTATGAATCGAAATATAACTTATGGTGAGAAGTTCAATCTAGCTCCAATTTCGTCATCTTGAAATGCATTTTTGGTCAAATTTTACTTTGAATTTCAACTTGGAACCAAGTTTGTAAAATATTCTGAGTTGAAATATAAATAGGTGAAAAGATTGATCTGTCTGTATTTTCGTTATTTTATCAAACATGTCGAATGGAAATTCATATAAAGAGATTTCAGTGGTGATTTTGAATTCGACCTTCAATAACCTCGGAAAATCAGTGCAGCAGTTTTGGTGGGGAAAAGAAAACAGTTGTGACTTGGGATTTAACATTTCTCTGGTAATCTTTTTTAGCCCTTGCTCTAGTTTTTCACACTTGACAGTGATATATTTGGGGCAACAGAGATGATAGGGCTACGGGGGATACACCCAAGCGGTCGTAGGCGACCGGAAGCGTCTAGTTTACAAATGTATGCCAATGTATTGTTCATGTCTGAGTCCGTATGTAAATATGTGTAGTGTAGTGTACCCGTAACCCATGATAATTGTCATGGCGGGATTTTGTTTTCTTCTCTTTTTTTATGTGTATAATAGATCAACATTATGAGTTGAGTCTAATACATTAAAGTAAACCCATAGCCCATGATAATTGTCATGGCGGGATTTTTATTTTTTTATTTTTATTGTTATTATCATCAGTGCATGCTTCGGAATGTAACGATAGGATATGTAGTGAGTTATATGTAGTGGTTTGCTTTTCAATGTTATTTGCTCGCAGGAGCTCACAAGTGCAAATAGGGGGTAGAGAGGAGATCTTAAAATCAATAGAAGCAATAACATTATGTTCTACGTCACGGCATAATAGGATTACGCCGCGGCGTGATTTACGTCACGGCGCAACAGGCTTACGCTGCGGCGTGATATACGTTACTGCGTAACAGGCATACGCCATGGCGTGATATACGTCACGGCGTAACAGGATTATGCCGCAGCGTGATATACGTCACGGCGTAACAGGATTATGCCGCGGCGTGATATACGTCACGGCGTAACAGACTTACGCCGTGGCGTGATATACGTCACGGTATAACAGGATTATGCCGCGGCGTGATATACGTCACGGCGTAACAGACTTACGCTGTGGCGTGATATACGTCACGACGTAACAGGCTTACGCCGCGGCTTGATATACGTCTTGGCGTAACAGGCGTACGCCGTGGCGTGATTCACGTCACGGCGTAACAGGATTATGCTGCGGCGTGATATACGTCACGGCGTGACAAGAATACGCCGCGGCGTGTATTGCGCAAGAATAAAGGGAGTATAAAAAGTCATGTTAGAGGGAATGAGGGGCTCTCTTGTTTTGGTCTTCTGTTTGAGTCTCCGAATATTCGTGTGCATTTGACTTGTCTGTACTTTGTGAGTTTTGTGACATGTAAATAAAGTCTAGAAGTGGAAAAAGTGTTTGTTCATTCAAAAAAAAAAATGAACTGGTGGCAGCGAAAACAACATCGTGGAATATAGGACTATAAGAGAAAATAGAATTCCAAAGAACAACGACAATATTACTAATAAGTGTGAAAAACTAGAACAAGGGATAGAGAAGATTACCAGAGAAATGTAAAATCTTAGGCCACAACTGTTTTTTGTTTTCCCACCAAAATTGCTGCATTAATCTTTCAAGGTTATTGAAGGGCGAATTCAAGATCACCACTGAAACCATTGCATATGAATGTCCATTTCGACATGTTCGATAACAAAAACGAAATCACAGCCAGATCAAACTTTTCACCTAAAATTATTTTTCAACTCAGGATTTTTGACATACTTGGTTCCAAGTTGAAATTAAAAGTAAAAATTCACCAAAACTGCATTTCAAGATCACGAAATTGGAGCCAGATCGAACTTTTCACCATAAGTTTTAACTCATAATGTGTGCCAAACTTGGTTCAAGCTGAAATTCAAAGTATAAGCTTACCAAAACTGCATTTCAAGATGACGAAATTGGAGCCAGATTGAACTTTTTACTATAAGTTATATTTTGACTCATAATATGTATCAAACGTGGTTTCAAGTTGTAATTCAGAGTAAAAGTTGACCAAAACTGCATTTCAAGATGATGAAATTCGAGCCAGATCAATGTTTCAGTAAAAATAATGTTAACTTATTCAGTTACACCCAGATATCTCTACTGGACAAAACCTTTACCTTGTTGAGCTCAATAATAAATGTTTCTCGTCTTAACTATTGTTATTGAGGTCAATGATAGATTTAACTAGCAAAAATAATGTTAACTTTTTTGGTTACAGTCATAAAATCTCTACTGGACAGAACCTTTACCTTGTTGAGCCCAATAATAAATATTTCTTGTCTTAACTATTTTTATTGTGTTCAATAATAGACATGACTAGTAATAATAAGGTTAACTTATTCGGTTACACTCATGAAATCTGTACTGGACAAAACCTTCACCTTGTTGAGCTTAATAATAAATGTTTCTCATCTTAACTATTTTAATTGTGGTCAATAATAGACTTAACTAGTGAAATTAAGGTTAACTTATTCGATAATATCGATCTGGTTTCACTAAAAACATCAGTTCTTTATTCTGAACAAGAATCCAGTGCTATTTGTTCTCCTGGTACAGGGTATTAGATTGATCACAGATCTTCAAGTCGGTATTTTAATGGTCGTAATAAGTTAGTCCGTTAACTGGTTACTATTTATTCGATCATTCCGAAAAACGATAG
Source organism: Terebella lapidaria (assembly GCA_949152475.1). Classification (NCBI taxonomy): domain Eukaryota; kingdom Metazoa; phylum Annelida; class Polychaeta; order Terebellida; family Terebellidae; genus Terebella; species Terebella lapidaria. The sequence goes on from OX424555.1 coordinate 81,962,207, forward strand.
GTTTCGTGTGAGGGTCTTTCTTCGTTCGGGGGATACAATAACTGAGGGGGATGATACGATGTCCGAGATACTACTAAAAATTTATGTATCTCACAAATATTTGTAGGGGCTGAAATTCCCCAGAAATAAGGTTTCTTCCATCAATAGTTACCCCAATTTTGACACGTTGATCACGTTCATGGTCATTTTCAATAAATTCTGCACATTGTATTTCGCTAATCTGAACACAGGAGTTAAGATAATCATCTCATGTTTCATAAATCTTGCGCATACGCACCAATATATTGTAATTATTCACTTATCCCTAAATTACTACACATGCTTGTCGTGTCACCGATTTGAGTCAAGCGTCACCGACTTAAGATGTTAGTTGCCCAGAAAAGGACTGGTATCTCTCCACGAAAAACGCATAAAGTATTAGCCACCGCCGATGTTCAATCAACGGTATGCATTGCAACATCATAATGCAAATGTTTATATTATTTTCTTTCCATATTCTTGTCTTCGTATTTGGAAAATGAGCAAAATTAACATGTACGCTATACACACTCATAATACGTGGACATGCCTAAATTAGTTGCATAGTCCCATGGTTTGTTCATTCAGGAATCATGGCAGGAAAAGAAAGCTGTACATGTCCAATAAGGTGTGCATGTACAAACTGCGAAGATAGCAATGCGACAATGACGCACCGACGGGGTCCGACTCGGCTACAGACTCGGGGTATTATCTGGACACTACAGTGTTTTATGGAGAGAGTGTTTCGGAGAGCGATGACCACCAATAAACACTTTTGCAACACTTGCTGGTTACGACCGTTTTTATGACAATTTGTTACATAGTATTGAAAAAGGTATTATGGGGAGGGACACTATGTCGTTCAAGCTATTCAATAAGTATCTGTCGTCTGTGTCATCCCGCGATACATATCAACACAGTGATGACACTTTGATGTGGTGGACGGCGGGATTCAAGATGTTCGGAGCTCGCTGGCTTAGGTTCATGTCGTGCGCCCATGAATCAGGAAACCGTTTGCCTGTCTCTCCGAAACCACCCTTCGAGGAGTTGTCCCAAACTCACTGTCCCCTACTGCTGGTGTTAGGAAACCAGGAAATAAACACGATAAACAGTAGAATATCTTTTCATAGAATATCGGGTTGCTGATGACTTCATACCTAAACAAATATTAAGTGTTTTATCAGCATACGTGGCCCGATTTACGATTTGTAATTTAAGCAAGGCTACATAAAGGATCTAAAAATATACGTTGATATATTTCTTAGAGATCTTCAATGACATGCTGGAAAATGTTAAAGACACTGCAGACAGTAGCTACATTTTTCATACTTCAGTACGACGGAAAGTTGATTCGAACTGCATTGACACAGAACTACGGAGACGCAGATTACATTGGAGTGGAAGTGAATATGCTGTGCACCAACACACCAATAACGCGGTCTTACGAAATGTTGTAGGGATGTATACTGCACAATACATTGCTGCGTACGGTCCACGATACCACGAATATATGATAACACTATAACCGTACACGAGAACGCCTTTCCTGAGAACTCATTGTACATTTCAACTCATTCAACCAGTGGGTATGTTATACCCAAAATGTAAACCTAAGTCGGTGAGGCTTGACTCAAATCGGTGACACGACAAAGCATGTGGAATAATTTAGGAATAATTGAAAAATTACAAGATATTAGTGCATATGCGCAGGATGTATGAAACATGAGATGATTATCTTAACTCCCGTGTACAGATTATCGAAATACAATGTGCAGAAAGTATTGAAAATGACCATGAACGTGATCACCGTGTCAAAATTGGGGTATACATTGATGGAAGAAACCTTATTTTGGGGGAATTTCAGCCCCTACCAATATTTGTGAAATACATAAATTTGTAGTAGTATCTCGGACATCGTATCATCCCCCTCAGTTGTTATATATATGCGTTATGTTGCAGAAATTGCATTTTTCTTACCTTGTGTTGATCTTCCTTCCAAAAAAATCTGAGCACAAGTCGGTGACAATAACATGGCCTGACCTGTATACAAAAGAACTAGGTCAGTCACCGCCTTAAGATATATTGCAGAGTATTCAGTACGGTGGCTCAGATTCGCCATCATGCCATTCAGTTTCCACCTCAGTGAATAACCTTAATTTCCACTTCGCTGAAAAGCTTCTCACCCCGGTGGAACCCCAGAGTCCTACAACAGGCTTGATACACAATCAAATGTCTTTTTTTTTGCAAAATATAATACAAACTTATACGAGTTAACGGCATGAATGATGGGTAGAATAATTTCAGCACGCACACGCGACACCGGTCAGTCGGCTCGTCCCAGTGCAGGCCCGAACATGGCTATGGCCCTCCCATGTTAAAGCTCCATAAGAAAATAGAAACATCGACTTTGTGTAAAGACTGTTGTACTACAAATTATTCGACCCACCAAATCCGTTTGGTTTTGAATCCGTCTTTGATTCCGTTTGGAAACACAGGTTGACTCATTCTCTTAGAAATGATCTAAAACATTGGTGACCAATATACCAAATGACCTGACATTAGGACCATTCCTCACTCAGTTCCTCAAATAATTGGTCTCGAGGCAATTGTACTATACTCATTGTGAGAGCCAATCAGAGCTAACGAAACAAACACTGCACTGGGTTGAACATTAATTCCTCGTGAAGAAGCCGATCTTTTCTGTCTTGTGTTTATATTGTATATATATATGAGAAGCATGATCATGTATTTCCAAGTAATTATTTAACGTAGCTCGCTACAAACAGGGGGGTAATGAAAAGTAAAAATTTAAAAGTTGTATCTTGAATATTATCTCTTCAAAATAACATATTATATAGAGTAACGGATCAACATTCTAATACTGAAAAGAAAATAGAGGGTCACGGTACTGGTTTCTTCGACATATTCGATCAAAAATCACAAACATTTACTAAAATGACCTAATTTATGGTATTTTTACACATTTTTTTTGCTCATATTCACATATTGCATCTTGTTTTCCAAGAAAACGGATACGGTGACCCCCTATTTCCTTTTCAGTTTTAGGATGCTGATCAGTTACTCTATATAATATGTCATTTTGAAACTCTAGATTTTGTTAATACAGTCATTTATTTTGAAAAACTCTTTGACCCCCTCCCCTCACTGTTTGGAGTGGACTACCTTAAATTTCAATTATATCCATCTTTTTTTCTTCACCGAACTAAACTTAGAGACAATTAGACTACTTCAGTCGCGAGATTTTTGGACATTGATATGAAAATGATGAAATGGACCAAGATGATTCTTTCCTTCAGTTCTGATGGCAAAGGTTGAAACATTGGATGCCATACAACTTGGTGAACGTATTTTTTTTTTATCAGCGACTGTTTGGTGTAATAACACAGCGTGAATTATGCAGACGACTCCACTTGACTGTGTACATTACTGGCTATGTTTATGCTTGGGACTAATGGACGAGTGCGTCCCCATAGGAAGAAGATCATATCGTGTTTTTTTTTCTCTAACACTCCGATTGGTTAAAAAAAAGATACCACAAGGCACTCGCTTCTGGACAAAACGGGCGGATATATAAATAATATGGTTTCGCTCCTGCAATGTGACACAAACATGCGATTTAAGTGTATACGTAATGTATCATACTTCATGACTGATAATAATCAGGGACCCAATAGTGGATAAGTAGTATTAATATGTATGTGTGATAATCATGATAATGGTCAAGTTATACATTTGACCAATGTACGGATGATCTTGTCATCATTTATCATGAGCGTTGGGTACACAAGATAAGCATGCACGTATCATTGTCGAGGAAAACAAGGTAAAACAGAGGGTAACAGAGGCTGTTGGTAAGGATTGCATGTGATTTGGATCGGCCGTCATCCAGATACATTCTGAAGTTTCAATGGAGTTTTCCTCGAAGGCTGAGCTGGAGGCGGGTAAGACCGTGACCGAGGTGCGGCCGCCGGCTAGGCGTGGGTTTTACGTGACGCCATGCCAGGTCGCCACCGTCATTGTCATCTTTATCCTGGTCACGGTGTCCGTGGGGCTGATGGCGGGCTACTTGAGCCGTGACAGTCCCTTGCCAGTGGACAGTGCCAGTCAGGATACGACGGCGGACAAGCCAGTTATGGGACAGGACATTGGGCTAACCCAGGTTATAGGGCAGGACACACAGGGACCAGACGCAGCTGCCGATCCCTGGCTGGATCCCTTCCTACCGGACTATATCCACCCCGTGCACTACGACCTCTACCAGTACCCTGACTTCTACTTCGAGGGCTCGACCTTCACGGGTCGCGTGTCGATCGAGGTGCGCGTGGACCAGGACACGCGTCACGTGCTCGTGCACATCAAGGACATGACCGTCACCAGCACGGAAGTGACGCAGCCGGGGGGCGCGGTCCTCCCAACCAATAGGACCTTCGCATACGACCCCAACCAGTACTGGGTCATGGAGATGGATGACGTAATCGCCGCGGGATCCACGGTCATCGTCACGCTGGACTTCACGGGATCGCTGACCAACGGTATTGTGGGATATTACAAGAGCACATACGTCAACAGCATCACGGGACAGGAAAGGTAAACCTTACTTAACGTTGTTGAATAGCATTGAAAAACTTTATGTATATGTCGTCTACATTGTAGACGACACAGTATGTAGCAGCTATCATAATTTCATCATCAGAACAATGATGAAAAAAACTTATTGCAAAAAAACCCCAACTTAATCAATGAATAAGAACTTGATAAATCCACAAAAGCATTGAAAATCTGAAACATTAATTGATGTGCGAAAAAGTAAATGTCATATCAAATGTCATCAAATGTCAAATGGCACCAGTGATATTCATTAACATAAACCTGAATTTGAACACTCATGCCTCAAGTGTTTCTTTCTCTTCCCGAATTTAAATTAGCTGGTTGGCCACGACCAAGTTCCAGCCTTCTGACTCTAGGAAAGCCTTCCCAAACTTCGATGAACCCCGGTTCAAGGCCACGTACACCGTCACACTACGACACTGGAACAACTTCACAGCTCTCGGAAACATGCCAGCCATCGTGCGTACAACAGCATATCATACAGCTCGATAAGCATAAAGCAGTAAACAATCAATGTCGCATACCAAAACTTCAAGCTTGCTCAAAGTTTGTGACTCGTTGTTTGATTTGCCCTGATTACACATCTGGTATATAAGCATTCAGACATCATCTTTGGTTAATGAGCCGAGTGCTTTGGTACTTACCAGCATCCTAAAATGTGCCTGTAGTTGAATTCTTTACAACCCGTATATCGTACGCGTAGTCGTTTTTTGTTGTCATCATCAAAAACTTGTATTGGTGGTAACAGATTGATATTGAGTGGTCTGGTTTTTACGGAAGCCCAGATAGGACATTTGCCCCGATAGTTTATCTCGCGTCGGCGAACTGCTAACTCGCCTCGGCGAAGTGTGGCTGCTGTTTGTAAGGATTACATAACTGGCAAGTTGGCAACTTAGTAGTTGGCCTCGGCGAACTGTTATCTCGCCTCGGCGAGCTGTGGTTGCCATTTAGATGTGTTAAATAACTGGCATTTTAGTAGTTGGCCGAGGCGAGTTAGTTGGTCGAGGCGAGATAACAATTGGCCGAGGCGAGATAACAGTTCGCCGAGGCGAGATAACAATTGGCCGAGGCGATATAACAGTTCGCCGAGGCGAGATAACAGTTGGTTGATAAGAACCAGTTAGTATTTCACCGAGGCGAGTTAGTATTTCGCCGAGGCGAGTAAGCAGTTCGCCGAGGCGAATTAGCAGTTCGGCGCGGCGAGTTAGTAATTCGCCGAGGCGAGTTAGTAGTTCGCCGAGGCGAACTTAACTTATAGGGCAAATGTCCTATCTGGGCTTCCGTAGGTTTTTGTACTGCATTTGACCTCTATAAGACAGCTATGTACAACCACGTGACATGTCCTTATCTCCATTCACCTATATTGCACCCCCTCCCCCCCTCCTCAGAGCAGCGAGCCCATTGACAGCACGTGGACGGAGACGACCTTCAACAGGACTGTCCGCATGAGCAGTTACCTCGTCTGTTTTATAGTCTGTGACTTCAGCAAGAAGGACGATGTCCTCGCCTCTGGAACACCCGTATGACCTAGTGTTAACCTCTTTTAATCGTAACACATAGTGCACTCTTTCGATTCTATGGCGCCCCGTTCGTGCCACCAAAAAGGGAAGTTATTTTTTTATTTATCTCATACGTATGATATAAAAAGTCATACGTAGGAGATACTAACACATACGTATGAAATACTAAGTCATACGTATGATATACTAAGTCATGATACGTAGGAGATACTATGTCATACGTAGGAGATACTATGTCATACGTAGGAGATACTATGACATACTCATACGTATGAGATACTATCTCATACGTATGAATTAGTATCTCATATGTATGACTTAGTATCTCATACGTATGAGATAGTATCTCAAACGTATGACTTTTTATCTCATACGTATGACTTTTTATTTCATACGTATGACTTAGTAACTCATACGTATGAGTTAGAAAAAAAAAAATTCTCTTTTTTGTGGCACGAACGGGGCGCCATACGATTCTAATGCCTCGCGCAATATATTTGCTACAGTTCACAGCCCCAGACTCTTGCTGATCTGTGTAAATAATATAATTCAGTCGTTATAGAGTTACATGTAGTTCGAATCTTGTACCAACATACAAATTACAAAATTACACAATGTCATTAGAATTAATGTACTTGATGATGAATTTGTTGTGTCAGATCTCGGTATGGGCCCAGCCAGACAAACTAGACCAGGTGGACTATGCTCTGGCGGCCGGTAAAACCGTCATGGACAGTCTGGAGAGTCTGTTCCAGATGCCTTTTCACCTCCCCAAACTAGGTACTAGACAACATTCCTCGGGGCTAATATGCAGAAAGTTTTAATGAAGTAATTTGTAATGCTATCATGCACAAGCTTCATCTGATGTTCCTCAACTTGGATCGAATCCAAAACTTGACCTTCACTTGCAAGAACACAGTATATGCACCTGAACGTCTAGACTATTAATACACGTGTCCTTGACCCAGATAACCTGGCGGTGCCTGACTACCCGTCCGGAGCCACGGAGCACTGGGGTCTGATCACGTATCGGGTCAGCCGGCTTCTGTACGACCCCGCTCAGGTCGGAGACGACGACAAACAGAGAGTGCTCTGGATCATTGCGCACGAAATGGCACACAACGTAGGGAGAAATTCAGACTCCTATTTCGATATGATGAACAATATATATTGTGATGATTCCAGTTGTGCTGGTAGCTGCATTTTGTCATTCTCCTTTAGTGGTAAACTCTACACTGTTGACATTATCTTTTACTACCTGCTATCTTTTACTAAGGTTGTTTTAGACGTATTGCCAAGCAATAATTATTGTTTCCCGACTTCTTTGTCGTTCGCTCTACCTCGGCAGTATTTCGGTAACGCGATCACCTGTTACTGGTGGGATGACCTGTGGCTCAATGAGGGGTTTGCAGTGTACTACGAGTACAAGGAATCCGACAAAGCCAATCCGGAATTCAACGCCGTGTGTTCATCTTTCGGTTGTCTCTCGTCAATTGCATTGACTTGATTGTTAACATAGCATTATTGAGCATAATACGTGATTCCATGTCATCTCACGTGTCCTACACTTATGGAAATAATACACATGCACGCTTCATAATAACACGGGACCATGCCTTCGCTATATTGAACGTATTACCACACACTAGACTGTAAATACCAGGTATAGATATAAATGTACACGTATCTCACGCAGGAGGGGCAGTACGCGATATTGGACATGCAGTACATCATGGAGGCGGACGGTTCTAACAGTTCTCGGCCCCTACTCATAGACATCAACACTCCCAATGACGCCAACGCCGCCTTTGACGGCATCACCTACTCCAAGGTGAGGTTCCGGTCACGTCGACGTCCTAACCGGGCACATGTCGTGTCAATATCAAAGTCGAAACTTATAGCAACGGTCTAGGTGTTTGTATTGTGTATTTGAATTAAAAAAGGCGCTAAATGCTTGATGTGAGAGATTTGTGCCTGCTATTCGGTTGTTGTACAGGGCAGCTCAATGCTGAGGATGATGGAAGGTTTCTTGACGGAAGATGTGTTCAACGAAGGAGCAAGGGTAAGCAGACATCCAATTGTGTTAGTAAAATTTGAATCTCCAGAGCTAACGTTCTGAATATTTTAAGTGTTTGTAACACTGGTACTTTGTGATATGACAGATCATGCTGAGGGATTTCGAGTACGGATCTGTTGTCACGCAGAATCTGTGGGACTCAATGCAGCAGGTCGTGTCTATTGTGCCCCGGCTTTTCTGTCGAATATCGACAAAAACTGCATGTTTTTGCACTGAAATGTCTAATAACGTTTCTTTGATTCCGGTTGAAGTAGTACTACATTTATTTTTAATTTGCTGCTATTATTTTTGTAAATTTTATGTCTGTTTTGGACTTCGTAAAGTGCTGATTACAAGATTGGAAGCACTTAATATTTTCTTCTCAAAACTTAGGCGGTGACGAATGCCCTGAACATCACAGCCATCATGCAGCCCTGGGTCTACCAGAGTGGGCTTCCGGTCATTGACGTGACTGTAGAGGGTGCTAACATCCGCGCCACCCAGCGCCGCTTTATGAAAGACCCGGATGCAGATCCTTCGCTACCCCATTCGCCTTACGGGTAAGGGGAAATGTATTTGAGGTGTTCAGAAAGTCTCATCAGTTTACATTGTCGTTCCATTCAGTTCGCGCGTTTTGCTTATTTCTCTTCCGAATACTGCACCATTTTAAATAAGCTCAGACTACGTAAACCTTTGAATTTTGAATTATTTTAGCTATGTATAACTTTTATGATGATGTGCATACGGGTAGGTACAAGTGGTTTGTGCCTTTAAACTACATCACGGAGACTGGGGCCTCCGACTTGCTCTGGCTGAACGGCGTCGATACTAGTAAGATGTTCTGTACTACCAATCGTTGCACGTTTTCCCGTCGATATTGGCACATTGCTTTGCGCGAAACAGACAAATATTGACGGCAAAACATCACGTCGATAACATCATCAACATTTGTCCTCTTCAGTCACGTTTCCGGACCCCACCGGTGGAGTCGATTGGATCAAGTTTAATTACGACCAGTACATGTACTACCGAGTGAATTATGCTAGCGAGCTCCTCGACAGAATCACTCGGCAGATCAACGAGGATTACACGGTACGGGTAAAAAAAAAACTAGTCCTTCGGTGAAACAAAAAGCATGTTTGAACACGCGTTCTTGCTTCTCAAATAAACTTGCATGCACTTGACATTTCAGATTGTTACAACTTGTTTTCAAGGCCCACAAACATGCTAATTTATTTCAAGGGCAGAATATGATTGAAGTACATGTACATGTAGGTATTAAAGGTCAATGAAAACTAGACGGTAAGGCCTGAAGATGACTTGGAGGCATTTCGGTGTAAAAGCATGATCAGCTACCTCAACCAAAAGTTATATCAATGGCGAAGATATCCTCAACTCCTCTGACAGTCAAAGTTTATTCCTAATACCCTGAAAAAAGGTATCTCCAGATTTCGAGATATTCACGAAAATAAAATCTCAGGACAAAAAATCCAAGTCAAGGACATACTTCACTCCTGAAAACCCTAACACATGCTTGCCAAGCAAAATAAATCATGTCAAAGTTCATCCCTGACACTCATAAGATATATTCGACTCATCATTTCCGAAATATCGACGAGAACAAAAAATGCCTACTCTGCCAAAAAAAATCAGGTCAAGGTCAAAATTCACCCCTATTATCATCCCTAATTTGAAATGCAAAAATTATTCTGATCAAGATCACAGTTCATACCTATTACCCCTGAGACATGTTTGTCTGTAGACGCGAGTCCACAAATAACGTCCGTTTCGTTTTACCATGTCTCGTTACCTAGATATGAAAAAAGCCTCAAGGATGACTCAGAAAATATTCTTTCGAGCCCTCGGACAGAGGTCGTTTGACCCCCCAAATTCAACGAAATTCTTCACTGGTTTTATATGAACATCCATGCAAAATTTTGCAGGAAACGAAGACCAAAATGAACACCAATTCCATCTTCACGGACCTCACAGACCGGGTACCCGGCTCTAAAACTATATAGCACATCTATATAATATGTCTGATCAGTGGTGAGAATTTTAAGACGATCCGCTGAGGCGTTCTCGAGCTATCCTGCTGAAAGGAAAACGGCGGACGAGAGAGAGAAGAGAGAGAGAGAGAGAGAGAGAGAGAGAAAGAGAATTCTGATATATGCCTTAACTACTCAACCAATGGAACGATTTTTCCGTCCTCGTAGGCGTTTTCCCCCGTGGACCGCGGGAATCTGCTGGATGATGGCTTGAACATTGCCCGGGCCGGTCAAGCGCCGTACCCGGGGATCCTGAACCTGACGCTGTACATGACACGAGAGGTGGACTACGAGCCATGGAAGGCGGCTAGGATCGGCCTGGGATACATCAGAGACATGCTATATTACACCCCCGACTTCTCTCTGTACAGGGTCAGTAAAACTCTAAGTTGGCTAACCCATCAACTCGTTAGATAGCTAATTTTGGGATTGTGATCGATGATACAAGTATAGAACACCAACTGGTACAATGTACAATGGTACTAACTTGGTCACCCACAAATGAACAAGTTTTCATCGTCAGGCCTACATACAAGAGCTGACTACTGCCAGGATGGACCAGCTTCAGGTCGAGGACAGCGGTACCCACATGGAGAAGTAAATAGTTATTATGGCTAACTCCACCTCCAATAGTCATAAGAATTCAATACATGAGGGAGGGCTTCGCGGCTGTTATGCACCACATTTAACTTTGTTCCAGGATACACCGAGAGGACATCATTCACCTGTCCTGTAGTCATGGTTATGTTCAGTGTCGACAGAACACAACACGCTTCTTCGCCGACTGGCTCACCGATGATATGTGTGTATTTTCGAGACAAACCAAAATTCATCTAATTTAAAAGCTACCCTTTTTGATGGTTTGAAGGGATTTTGTATGTATTTTAACATTTATACTATGCTATTGTTTGCGGTAGCCTCTACCCAGTGCCGCTGAACATCCGGCGGGTTGTGTACGCCTATGGTATGGAGGTGATGGGTGGGGACCAGGCCTTTGACGTCATGTGGGATAGGTACACCTCTGCCACGTCCAGCCAGGAGGCGGACAACATCCTCTACGGCATGACCTACACCACCGACCTCTGGCTCATCTCAACGTACGGCACAACTATAGTATTAGATTGAATCTCTCAGTTCGCCTTTTATAAATTGAAATAGACAAAAAAAAACACAAGGTAAAATTATACGCATGTATAGTATTGACTGAGGTTTATTTTGTCATGAGTTATAGATGAGATTTCGATCCTATTGTTCTTTTTACACGAAACATTGCAAAGTTTGACGTGCCAACACACGAATTCACATGTACTTGTATGTTTGGTGATCGTAGCTTCAATTACGCTGTCAATACACGTATTCACATGATGTTGATTGGTATTAACTTCAATTAGGTTGCTTGATTACTCGATGGACGAGACGAAGATTCGCTCGCAGGATTTCTTCACGTTGATCGAGTACCTAAGTGCGAACAAGGAAGCAAACCGCCATGTGTGGGACTGGGCCAGGGCCAATTACGAAGCCATTGTTGCCAGGTGATTGTTGCTTATTATCAGTAAGTCATACTTTCAGATTTTCTTGAATAGTGTTTGAAAACTACTGCTGATGGCAACCAAGTGTGTCTGAGAAACCGAACAGTTGGGATTTCAGATGTAAGTTTGAACTTTGTTTCAAGTTAACGTGGGTAAAATTGCAAAACTACACCCGAAGATGGCTAGTCTATTATGCCGCACAAATTGTGTGGGGCATACGGGTTGCTTCATGATGAGGGGCATATCCCATTTGCCGCTTCAACGAATAGTTGCTTGTGCTGTGGATGTAAGTGATTTTCACGTAACTGTTTGCATTATGTCGAACCAGATTTGGACTCGATAACAGATCACTGGGCGGAATGATTCCGGATATCGTCAGTGACTACAGTACTGAAATACAGCTCCAGGAGGTAAGGACACTACCAACAAATGATTTCTGTCGAATTATATATGTTTTTGATTAAGCCAGGTCATCAAATTGCACCCTAAAAAGTTCTGTCAACGCATCGTTAGAACGATGATAATAGGGAAAAATCCATGCTACCCTGAAATAGGCTCAAATAGCTCACGGGAAATAATTGAACATATTTTTTTCTGTGTACAGTAGGCCCTAATACTCCAAATGGGCAGTGTCAGTGCACAAAAGAGACACTAATTACATGATTAACTTAATTACCACCCTGTAGGTCGAGGACTTCTATGCGCAGTACCCGGATCCAGGCACGGGCGCCCAGGCACGTGCCGATTCCCTGGACAGTATCCAGAACAACATCAAATGGCGCGCGCGCAGCGAGGCAGAGATCGTCGCCTGGTTACAGAGATTCGCCTCGTGATAGCAAGGACAACCGAGTGATCCTAACCAGAGAAGATACATGTAATACGGGTTTATATGGATTCACATATACACGTAGGCCTACTACTAAGAAGACTGAAACTGTGCTGTTATTAATGCAATGTGGTATATTTTCGAATAAATTTAGCTTTTTTCACTTGCAAGCCTGTGTTTGTCTAATTTCGAACAAAGTATTGTCAACCAGCGCACCTGAATGAATCCCGTGTGGCTGGAGTATTGTGGCTAGGGTGTGCACAGTGACAATGGCAAGATCAAAATGTTAGGATCTCATCCGGTGCAGGTCCAAATGATTGAGCGACATCCGGTCTACTTTCGAGAGTTTGGTGCATATGTGGATGAAATATGCGTTTGACACCGCGATTACAATAGTTTAACAAAATATTAGACTGGTCGAAATGCATTCAAACACGCCGAGATATTTTGGCCGAAATGTTAAAGCATATATTCATGTTGAAAGTATATATATTTTTTCATTGTTTCGTCGATTCTTCGAATCAATTCCATTTCATTTTGATTATGGGACTATATATATATATTTTTCTTACATGTATATTTGAATACAATATCATATATGTGTGTATGATATCGCCACCAATACAGCCACGACGGAAAAAAATGAACGACTGCATTCGATGGAAGTAAATACCAAGTTTTATTCCAAAAGAAACCTACACTCACTGTTGAATGCAAGAATGAATGTTACCGTAGAGATTGCCCGCAGTTAACTAAATGTACACAAACGTATTGGAAAGAAGAACCCGTATTCATTCGGAACTGATCGGGAGTTTCCCACGGTAACATCAATTGGAGCATCACTACCACGGTAAAGTGCAGCACTCAGCGGAATCATAGAAATAAACAAAAGCAAGGTTCCTAGTACGACTTGGTTCATTGATATCCAGGGAAAAGCTGAGCCTCCTCAGTGGTAGCCCGTGCTGTATCTTCTCAACATCAACAGTGCCCAGTGAATCTCTCTCCCTGCCAGCAAAGCGAATGCCTCTAATAGTAGAATTGTAATTTTATAAACGACTACGGCTGCATAGGGTACACGCTTGTATTGCTCGTGTCAGTACATACTTTAATAAACACACAAATGGTGACAGGGTGAAAAGAACAATACATCACGGAAAATGACCACCCACAACATTAAAATTGACGTAAAGCAGAAATAATACATAGATATAGCCAACGAGTAGGAGGACTCTGTCGATACTTATTTCTTCAAATCACCAATCACCACGCAACAGCAATCTCAGAATGTTCAATCAATAATAAACAATCCAAGTTTCTTGACCATTCAGTGACTCTAAGGTTGACAGTGGTGTTGATACAAAACAACCTCTGTTCTACTCTCGACTCGAGCGTAACTACAAGTATATCTGAATCGTTCTAAATCTATGCAGTCACAAAATGGTAAAAAGAATTACAATAATCACATAAAAACTGCATTTCGTCTGTACAATTAACAGACACGTTCAATTTCTAGTTCAGATCTGAATGTATATCTCCTGTTCTTAATTCATGGCATGTAGCAAAGTAACACCACTACTATTTGCAGTTGATATCTCTGTACATGTCTCTGCCTGATTAGTCCCAGAAGGTCAATCCAAACAATTCACTCATCCATTACATACATTGTCGATCGAGAATCCAGCATGGCAGGTATGAAGATTTTTGTGTAGAAATTGCATAGCATCATCTTCACATTAAGATTGTTTGTACATGTTAATCCGTTCATTCGAGAGGAAATCCGAGTGTATTGTGTATAAGCGTGTATGGCTGTGCCTTTACTTCTGCTCGTCCGCTCCAGCATCCCTTCAGTGACAGGTATTGAGTATCGACGGTGTGGACACGACAGTCCAGTGGATGGTCCTGCAGCACTGGGTGTACTGCCAAGTGTTCGGTATGGCGAGTGATCGTTATACCGGGGTTTGTCTGTATCACTACTCGTACACATTCATACCACATATAGCCAGGAGATACAGTGTCATGCCGTGTACCCGTGAATAAATATGTCTGATATCCAAGCGACAAATGACGAGTGTTCTGCATCCAGTTCATACGGGTATAATTTATGCGTGCGCGTGATAATTTATGTACAATTATGAAGGTCTATAGCATCACAATTGAGCGTAGGTTAATGCTTTGATACAATGATAGATGAATGAATCCAAATCCTGGTGAATTTGATCAAACAATCAATCAAAATTCGCTGTATCTTCACAATCCCATGCCAAACATATTTTTTTCCTGTTTCCTTTATACACTGTATAAATATATTAAAATTACAAAGAAATGCTCAGAGTGCCATACTATCCAGCAACCTACGCCCGTGTTACTAGACCAACACGTAGCTGTAAACACGAAAAATATCCTCTCTCGCAATCGACCACTCCACACTCCAAAAATATCAATGAAACTGGGGTCTGTATAGATGATATCACTCTGTATGGAAAAGAGGAAGATGATTTTAGCGCTAGATATCCACTTGTATCACACCTGTGACAGCTCCATGCGTGCCACCGGCATCGTCCGCTCCTTATCGTCGTTCGTCATACGAGAGTCGTTCGACTTCTTCCGAGGCGCTTGGATCTGCAGCGTGTTGGCCTGCTGCTTATGCACGGTGATACTGAGCGCCCGTACCTCCTCTTGTATGGACGACAGCACTGTCACTATCGTGTGCAGGGCCTTCTGGTTCTCAGACATGACCCGCCGAATGTGGTCGATGTCGTCCCTCGTCTTTTCGTCGTCCTTGGCGTTGCTCTGTACGTGCTGCAGTCGCACGTCCAGCAGCTTCAGCGAGCGCTGTATGGCGTCCAGCTGCGGGATGGAGATGAGCTGCACCTGGGGCGGGCCCTGGTGGCCCATGGACGGCCGCCGCGGCTTGGAGCGCAGGGCGTTGCCGCCGCGTACAGACATCCGGCGCTTGAGGTTGGAGCCGCCGCCCGAGGGAGGAGGCGGGGGCACGAGAGAGGAGCCTGTGCTGTCCGTGAACACACTGGTCTCCTCCTCCTCGTCTGAAACAATATACGGTGGTAGATAGATTGCCTGCTATCATGGTAGTAAAACATTATTCATGTATAATAATGATTAGCTGTCGTCTCACCTGCATACGAAGGTTCCTTGTCTTGGACGTCACTAGACCGACAGTACTCTGCTGCTGTGTTGGCTAGCAAGTTATCTGGACTAAGGTTACCACCTTCTTTGGCTGAAGCAGTAAATTTAATTTCATTTTACAATATACATGTAGGATGTAACATTTGTTGGCACAATGGCAGCTTGTAGACATCTAGAATCACACACTCAGTCATCAAAAGTCACTTTCTTACCTGACTCCTCTTTCTGACGCTCGAGTTTGAAGAGGTACCTGCGGACCAACCGCTGTAGGATGTCGGCGTAACTCGTCTCCGGCGCCTCTATGTTTAGACTCTGGCACACGTTCTCTCGCCGTTTCTAGGAGAATATGGTTCAGTGTGTCAGCACAGTATTCGCTCGAACACTTTCTGTGGAGTTCAGGACTCGATGGGGCTCAACAAAGACGGAATAGGGAATTTCTAGTGACTACGACATTGCTACAACAGATGAAATCTAAAGCCGACAAGACTACGGTGTCAAGCATGGGGGTATATTCTCTATATAGTACATGTAAGTTATAACATTTAATAACATAGGTTGCCTAGGGAATCGAAGCTTGGCAGAAATAAAACAAAGGTAGGCACTAACACTTTCTCTATGTTGTCGTTTTGTTCACTATAAGATCAACACCACATATCTTTCAGTTTATTGTCTGTTTACTATTTTTTTATTTACCTTGTTTATATGTATAGTGTAAATGATTGATTTAAATTTGAACAGACAATGAACCATGACTGAGAGTCAATATCTAACGCAATGACGAGGAAATTATCACTGAACAGCGACACAGTGGAGTACCATTAGGAACTCCTAACTAAAACAAACATTTAATCTTAAAGAACGTTATCACTATATGGAACTGATAAAGGTACCTTAAATAATAAACCCGGTATTAAGGCGTCAGTGGACAGTTCTCGCTGTGGAGAAAATAAATAACTACCATTTAAAAACGCGTATAAAATTGACAACAACAATGACATATTGAACAACACAATAGTCGACTCTCCTCAGCGAACAAATATAGCTTAATCTGGACATCACAATGTAATAAATACATGAACATGCACAGACTATCGTACGCGAGATTGGACGCTGTACAGTTAACACAGATTCAGCGCATGTCAATCATGAGACAGTATGATACACAGAGAACTACATTTATATACATCGTGAACCCAGTTCTCCCGGGGTCAAGGACGCAGACATGAATCATGGTGTCTGGCATTGCTGCCCCACCAGTGTCGCCAGGCTTGCGATTTTACTTATGACAATTGTTATAGCAATGGCAGGCAAGCGATGACACACTGATCATATTGTATCCATAGGAAGGAAGCAGATTTCGAGCACACGTTATGATACACACGTTATGATACACTGAGTCCATTGTACAATACTTAAGTGCAAGAGAACACCGACCACTGCAA
Organism: Terebella lapidaria; assembly: GCA_949152475.1. Classification (NCBI taxonomy): domain Eukaryota; kingdom Metazoa; phylum Annelida; class Polychaeta; order Terebellida; family Terebellidae; genus Terebella; species Terebella lapidaria. Next base: position 81,979,419 of record OX424555.1, read on the forward strand.
AATTATCCCAGAGTTACAAAACATGCTCGACGATATCTTATTCCATTTATTCCATATATACGTATGATTTATATTCATAGAAAATATCAACCTCCGTTCAATGACACCCCTTCGGGATTTATACCTTTATGAATGTCTGTCGTTTGGCCTGCTCGTAGTTGAGTAAGGCCTCGGCGTCCTTGCTCGTCATCTCTCGCACCCAGCGCCAGGCGTAACGGAAGGACTTGATAGTGGGGATCATGTTGAAGGGCACGGGGAGGGTCGAACCCTCGTCTATGTAGTTCATCCAGAGTCGGGTCCGGGCAAACTTCCACTCAACATCACAGTCTCCCTGAAACATACAAGCCGCACGTTGTGACATCATCATTTGGTTTCTAGCTTTTTCAGCAGATTGAACTATTTGCCACTCTCAGAAAAACCCGCATTGAAAATACATGTACATGTAAGGGCAGGGAGCCTAAAGATGTATTTTATCTCATGCCCAAATCCACACGGACATCCAATACAAAATTCTTCGTTTCTCATAATTACAACACGGCATATCACCTGTATGTCCTCGAATGTGTGGCTCATCATAGCGATAAGCATGTTGACAAGGACGATGATGATGGCCACGTGGTAGATGGCGAAGAGGAACGTGCCGACGGCCTCCACGATGGACGTGGCGTGGTTGACACTCGGGAACGACTGTGGTTTCATCGGGTGTTGTGACGCCAGGCGGGCGTCCTTCGTCGGGTGCTTGATCTCCACGGAGTCGACGCTGACTAGGCCGAACATCGACCAGAACAGACTGTACAGCGTCAGTGGCAGGCTGTCGGCAGAGAGACAAACAGTTAAATGTCGGCAGAGACAAGCTGGACAAAGGACTGAAGGCTTGAAGCAAGGTTACCATTAGGACGGCTAAGCATATATGACAGACAATACGAATTTGCTTCTGGTGGAAATTTATCAGCTGAACATCGAAGTTATCACACGATAGATGCTCGCTGTGCTGAAAGTTTGATATATTCCGGCATTTGTAATTGACACTTGAAACACTTCAGGGATGGTTTACCCTTGGAATGCCTCCGAGGAGTGGACGATTTTGGTCAAATTTCCATACTCGTCATTCTCCTTGTACGTCTGTGTACCGTAGTACCAGTACAGGTTGTGCAGACCCACCATGAAAGCGAACAGCACCTATAGGGTACCCAATATATATTTAATTAGCTGGACGCAAATTTAGCACGATAGGTTTATAAATGGAGGCTGCTTCTCGTTTTATATGTACACGCTTGAGCTTCTGTTCCTCGGTTCAAATATTAGCTCTCAGAACTATCCAGTAGTAGACATGCGATTCAACACATATACTAGTATTTTGCGACTTGTACTGGACCAACAAGCATGAAGTGACCCATACCAGGGTAAAGACGACGAGGAAGCGCGTGATGTCGCCCAGCATGCGCCCCAGTGAGATCTGCAGCGGTCCCAGCACTTCAAAGGCTGGCATCAGGTATGTGGTCCTAGCTATACTTATCACATTTGCTACAGCGAACAGCACGTCAGATACGATCTCCGGATCATCAGGCTTCCACTCAAACCGCGCTGTGATACAACAAGGGTGAAGTTGCTATATTGTATCGTCGGACCAGTACGTGTAAAACTATCAATGAAGTCTCTCAACAGGTCTTATCATCACACTGAGCCCTTTTTTCAGAGATCATATTTTCGCAATTTTTTTTTCAGCACTTGTACATGTATTGCAACAAAATATTACTGATACGTGTAAACATTCATGGACATGCCGTGTTTTGCTTGTGGTACACGTTCTACATTAGATAAAAGTAACTTGCGTCTTCATGAACAACATACAAGCTTGCATGAAGTAGCTTTTCTGCGGTTCGATGGAGTCCTCGAAGATCTGGGACATGATGCGGCGGTAGTGAGTGTAGTTGGCCTGGATGAGGGACTCCCGGGCCCGCGCCATGCCGTTATAGTATCTGTCGGACTCCTTGATCCAGTGGTCGACCAGGAACCGCAGAGCGTACGACGACAAGTACAGCGACAGTACCGTAAAGTCTAGCCAGTTAAAATTGTCTAGAAAATAGAGTCGGATTCCTGAGGTATACATCTGCTTGCATTCCATCCACAAGAGACCTGATGGGAACGGAACAAAAGTGCCATCTTTACCATGTTTACAGTCACACGTACTTTGACAGAACAACGGAAACAACTGACGTCATGAGATTACAATTGCACGAGTTTTCAGTATACTTTCTTTCAGATATTGCTCCTAACTTGACAACTATAATCACTTTTCAACCGACGAATATATCGAGAACGTACCTAAGATCCAGAACATAAGACAGATCTGTACATTAGTCATGAGAGTATTGGCTGGTCGGAAGGTGCCCTTAAGGAGGCTCTCGATAAGCTCTTCCCGCGTCATCTCCTCGTGCTCCGTGGTGTCGGCCTGCAGGTCGGCCACGGTGATGGGGTAGGTCCGGTCCTCCAGGCGGAACGTCGCCGCCGCCAGCAGGATCAGAAAACAGATGTGTGACAGTGTGTGCGTGATGAACTTGGAGGCCGGACACCGCAGTGCGTTACCCAGCTGTGGGTGTGTGGTGTAAAAAAAAAGTATTTGACATTAGATTTTTTGTTCAAAATTAGGGTGAAGACCTGGTTGATTTTGTTTTAAAATCTTAAATCATACACACATATTTTTTCCATGCCTTATCACACACATATGTTTGGGAATTCATTTCGATTACAGTCGAAACTACATTTATAGGGAACATATAAGACTGAAATATAGGTGGAAATATTAGGAGGAACGTCGGAAAAAACGACACTGAAAATTGTACGCGACTTGTACATGTACATGTACAATTTATGTCATTTGTACGGATATCGGAATGATGACAGGGCAATATTATCCTTGTTCATATATTATGTTTAGTGGAGAAGAAACCTAAAAGCCTTGGAAATCGAAGATCTAATCATACCGAGGTAACCACATTTCTGGTTGTTTAATATGTAGGTCAACACAGTATGTTGTTTTAATTTTGCGAAGACAGTAAAAGTGTCGGTTTATCCAATCAGCAACAGACCAAGACCCCAATCGATGTGTCTGAGTGGGATGTCTACAGTATATATGCGAAAGAACAACAGAAATGTGACGAAACTAACACTACGCCATGGAAAAAAACACTTCCCAATCACGTCTGAGAAATTATTTTCGGTCGGTCGCGTCACTTCAGACTGTTTGTCTAGATGAGGCAGGAAACGTTTTCTTCTTTAGGATGTAAACTTCTGGTCACATTACAACATTTGTTGCGAATTCCCGAACATGAAGATTTGTTGTAATGGATAACCTGAATGTCAGTTCACTTTCTAGGGATGAATGTTCTGATGTGTATTGGGTGAAGGTTTCATTATATAACTTGCTGCACGTATGCCCAGATCGGGATAAATTGCATGCGTTATGATGAGTGGGCCCGGTCCTAGTAATCTCAACAACAAAAAATCACATCACTTTCCAAAATAATATTTCTATTGTTTCCATGAGGTTTTACATTTTAACCTTGTGAATAAACGCAAATACTGTGAGAGCTTTGCGATATTCGTTGATTTACCGCAATAAATACGCATACAGTAGCGCAACAAAAATATTGAGCTAAATTTCTGATGTTGGCATAACAATTACGAAAGGTTGCCAACTTCTATAGTTTACGATATAAAATGTGTAAAATATTACTCTCACACCAAAATGGACGCATAAAGTATAAATTTGATCCAAAACATTGGGCAACATCAAAACCATTGAATGTCTGTGCTCGGATACACATCTATAGATACGTTCTTCTTTGTTTATTATATGGAGAAAAATGAGCAATTTAATCCAATCATTTAAGGTTATTAATGACATAAACTTTCCCATCCCAACATATTTCCGCTGGCCACAAAAATAATTATCTCCACTGTAGGTTACTTGTACTACATATATATCAGAAACCTGAATGCGTATGATAATAAGGGACCGTTATCATGGCTCCAATTTGGTGGTATACACTACATGTATAATTGTCACATACACAGCAGCAATTAGCATTATTGAGTAGTTGGTTTCCTCTCCTTTACTGCCAGACAAAGTAGTAGCCAGACAAGTTTTATCGTGACGCTGATCTTTTAGGCTTATAGTGAGTAGTGAGCTAGCTTCTTAATTAAACCAATCATAAGTTAGTAATACATGTGTTACAAATGCACACTGGACACTGGCGAGTACAGCTTTTAGTAGCTGTCCATGCATGGTTCCTAGCTATGTTGGCATGGTTACGCACCTTTGAGTAGGGTGATATGATGTAGATCAGACAGAAGAAGGGTACGAGAGGGATACAGATGAGCCACATGAGCATGAACTTTGAGAGGTTGAGGGACTGCATGAATCCCATCTCCGGTCCGTACCAGATACTAGTCAGGTGCTGCTGGCAGTTCGGGTGTGCCACAAACTGTAGGGAGAGAGAGAGAGAGAGATACGGGTGAGACCTAGCGACTTGTCTGCCACCGGGCAGTGTCCCTTGCTATCACCGTTTATGGTCGTCATTTACTGCCCATGGCGCTCGACCATGCCCAGTCCATCAGGATACTGTTACAGATCGTGGAGGCTTTACAGAGATAACTAGATAACACCTTGCAACACGGCATTAAGGGTCCCCCAATACAGCCATGGACCGCGCTACAAATGCCCGTATCGAGGTAGATAATTAGATTTGCAACCGGTCTACTCTAAGCTGGAACGGCAAGGGACAATTTAGTGGCAGTAATTCGCTTCGGGACCTCGACATGGCACAGGCCAACCGTTTCTACCCGTCAAGTGCGCATAACAACCTTGCCAATGTGATCAGAGGAAATAATTTCGATTGAAAATGTACTCGATTATTATCGGCACTGTTTTTTTAATGTTCGTAATACACCTGGTAAAATATTTCAAAGACGAAGCGAGTAAAAGGTCATGAAACACACTTCCGGTTATTGAAATGCATTGCAGGTTGAGGTAAGATGGAGCAGCAAGCAGGTTTTCTTGGGAGTTGAAGCAGTTCATAATTCTTCTAGTTTTAAGAAGTGCATACTGATTGGAGCCAGAGTACAGTCGCAAGGAAGAAAACGCTATAAATCTCCTTATAGAGTACCGCAGGGGGAACAGTTTTCTCCTCATTCAGGGCACTAAATGCAATTTTTAATTAGTTTGGCTCTCTCATTGGTCCATCGTGATCTTCAACAGCTGAATTAATATGTACCTCGTTGTTCTCACCGACTGGGATCGGTGTGGTGATTAGATTCGAGAACAATATGGTTTCGAGTTGCAGAACTGTACGCGATTGCATAAGTCGACAACACTCCCGATTAGTTCACACTTTGAGATGAGGCCGCACGAACCAGAAAAACAATTCTTTCATTCGTTATTGCGCAAAATATTATAAAGCGTACGTAATACAACACCGAAATAGTACTGCGTGGAGCTGTAAAAGTCTGGGGTTGTATTATCATTCAGTGGTGTTGTACAACTGTACCAGACTGTTTAATATGCTAGGTATGTCGGCAATGCACGGTCCTAAAACTATATCACTTCCGCCAGCAGCACGGTAACAACAGGTCGCTGCCTCGTACACGTTCAAATACGTGCAGTCCGTACAATGTAACTTGGGCGTGGGTCTCTCTAGATCCAGATCGCACGCCACAATTGATTGGCTCCACTGCTTCGCTAGCCGCTAACCTATCCCTGCCGCTTCCCGTCAGGTGACTGCCCTAGTTAGCACGCTCATGATCACAAGCAGCGCAACTGACGACGGATTGCGCCAGATGCGCCAACTCAAAACCATGAGATGGCTCGCTAAATACGCCTAAGGAAACGCGTTTTTGTCAAGTGGAAGTGTTTTAATTAAGGGTCCAGTAATAATTTTCCATTGGGGTAGAAGGCACCTTTCCGAGTGATTACCACTTTGCAAAATTGTCAAATTGAATTTTTCGATTAGGACTAGCTGCTGGGCATCATTTCTCATGAAGCAGGGTCTGAAAACGTTCAAGACGATATGCAACTGGTGGATTGAAAAAAGACACATTGGCGAAGAATGCACTTAGCAGACTCCCAAAGGGTTGCAGTATGTCTTATTTGGCTGTGCTCATCTCCCCGATTCGTTCGGACTACAAAACTAAGCCCTACATTTTGCCATGATCAAAGTCCTGCATGTGTTCAAGCAGGATCACTATTATCATTCATCATGGACGGTTGTAATATTGAGTAAAGTGATCATATCGTCATAGAACCGTTATCCTCGTATCCCGAACTGATGATACATCTTATTCTTGTTGTTATATTGTTGGCAAGTGGCGTTTTTGCCGTGTGGGGGCGTAGTGGTTTTGTCCATCCACAAATCAATAAACACATGGAGGAAACAAATGAGCTCCTGATGCTAGCAATGGCAATTACATTGGACATCGGATTACGGGTGCTCCCAGTGATATATTGTTATAACGAACTGTAGCTACAGTTCAATATTTTCTCTTCTGACTCGTGAACGACTGTGAATGAAGGCGTCACAATGATCTATACGCCGCCTTTGTGGAATATACTGCTTATCTTATTGTTTATTTATCCTAATTTGAATGTTCAAATTTTATCGATAAGTAACTGTTTTCTTTTTCAGACATATGTCCAGATGTGTATATATGCTTTAAGCGCCTGTGAATGAAACGTGGAGCGGCATATTCTCATGACATGGCCATATTGTATCTCGAAAAAGCACAACGCCATAATTACACTGAATTAATTAAACTGTTATCGATAGTACATATTAAGCATACACCAATTTTATAGTAGGAATGGGAGTAATGTCGTGACAGAGGGTGCCACTACCTTTTTCTCCTCGTATTCCATGGCCATCTTGAGGCGGGCGAGCGGGTCTCTGTTGCCGTTGTCCTCGCTACCCACGGAGAGGACGGCCTCCACCTCGGGCGTCCCCCGGCACAGGTCCATCAGCCCACAGGCGAACTCCATACACTGCTCCACCAGCGCCAGGTACTCATTCTAGGGGATCGACAGGGTGCCCAGGAAATGTTATACTTGGTATAACTTATATTAACGTACACGAATGTATCTTGGGTAAAAAAGGTAATTAGGCAGGTAATTTGTCATATGTTGACAACGCATAACATACATTGTAAATTTGCCGATCGATACACATTTGAAAATCACATAGGACAAATGAATATCACAAGTTATTTGGAGTGCATCCGCCATTCGTTTCATACGAACTACATGTATAGTATTCACCTAATTATCATACACGGTGGTTGATAATTGGTGTGTATAAATGTATGTATCAAGCTACGCTTGAAAACCTAACTTACATTTCATTTCGAATTTATAATATGCAATTTCAATGCAGCTGCGAACAAAAATTTGCTAGGATCGAATGGGGAAACACTTCATCTACATGTAAAACAATTCACAAGAGACAATTGCTAAGACATCCCACAATCTTGATCGAATCATCCCCGGAAACCCCTGAGCTTGTCACTGATCCTATCAGCCGGATACCCACAAACTACCAGTAGCCAGACTTTTAATTAGAGATGCCGTTATGTACCAGGTCTTCCATTGGAACTTGCAATGCTTGTATTGGACCTGTCTCTATGTCTGCAAGTCGAGTGTCATATGTGTACATATTTTACATGCTTCCGTCGAGTGACAGCTAGAGCACAGTGATACGGACCACTTCACTCCTCATTATACGACACTCCACACTCCTACGCCGACAAAACAGTCCCTCCCAGGGGCCGGGAAATGCATGCAATCTGTTTGTGTATGAATATCATTTCCTCTGCAAAAACATATCTGCCACCTGAAATTTTCATGAAGCTTGCACTTCATCAAACTCCCTAGCAATATACTGTAGAAATAAGTCACGAAAATAATAACGGTCGTCACAAAACAGCCTCTCTTGTAAGTCAGTGTGGGAGTAATTAATCAGTCGGATACAGCCATTTGTTAAGTGTCATCATGTTTTGCAGGCTCCATTCAATCTCCCTGTAAGAGGACGGGAGATTGTCAGTGTTCCCTGCGGCATCAGTGGCCTCGTTACATCACACGGGGGATAAGCTCCAATACTACAAGAGACAAAACATCCCAATGTTATGAATGATTATCTGACTGTTGTTTTTTTTTTTTTGCAGCTCGGTCACTGTCGACAATTCTCTCTACCCCCACGAACGACTGGATGGAAATCAGGTCCCTTGTCGCAGTGGCTTTGTAATTAGGCCGCTAGACTTTTGTAAATTGCCGAGAGGTCTATATCGCCTGGTCATTGGGAACTTTGTCACCGGCTTCAAGCATTTGACACGAGAAAGGGGGTGGTATATCCGCCGTCTTCAGCATTGAAGTCAATGTCCCCCAAAATCGCCATATTAGAGCCAATGTTAGACTAATGACCGACCGTCTCGAGGCATCAAGGCCGGGTTTAGGACAATTATTTTTATTAACTAGGACCCTATCACCCGGTGTACCTCTCTTCCTCGAAAACACTCAAATCTCAACAATACATGAATTCGCCATCGTTTATCAATACAATATTACATACGACTATATGGCCCATTTCCATCACATATTGCTTTCTCATGGAACACATGCGATTTTATGATGCATATATATTTCATTAATACAACAGTTCCTTCAGAATTGCCTTGGCTGTGCGAGACAGGATTGGTCGTATAGCGCAGGACTGCTGTCAAGGTTCCAGTCATTTGTTCATATTGCTGACACACAGAGACAAATCTCGTACCAGTGTGCAAATAAACGACAAAAGTGACAGGATTGTCACGATACTGACGATAAAATTCCCGGCTTATTATTTTTGAGCGGAAGTCTTGCTAAATATTGCGAGTCTGCGGCACCTAATCACTGCCAGTCTCTACACCAGATCAAATCCACAGTGTATACAAGACGGGTAAACAGACAGCAGTGGATGTCAACTGTCAGTATAAATTTGCAAAACAAATATGTACATGTAGCGGCTCTAGAGTCTTTCTATATACATGGGATAATAATCATGTGTGTTTCTATGCAGTTGGTAGTGAATTTGCTTCATTTTCTACTTATCACTCTACGTTATCCCTCAAAGTAAAATAGTTAAGGACAAGCTTGAGTGAGGGACCAGCTCAGAGGGATTTTGTGAAATTCTTTTGATTGTTTTAAGACTTTCAAACAATGATTAATATGACATTATGCAATTGAAAACAGAAAATTTGGATGAAATATTCTCTACAATGTGGAATTACGTATGAGTAATTTCATCCCCCAAATACCTCAAAAATGGGTCACTTTTTCCACTGAAATTTTAAAGAAAACGACGAGACTTTTTCTGATTTTGAATTTTTCTGAAAAAACAAATCAAACTGTGATTAATATAATATTTTATCGAACCATAGTACCCAACCTATCTGGCCCGACTGAAGGAGCTCGCTGTACATGTATTGCAGGAAGTTTGCCCAGTTGTAGTACCAAACCATTTACTGGGACTGTAGCTCACACGGAAGCCAGAAAATTGAGAAAAAGAATGTCACTTATTCTTTTCGGTGATTGTCTGCTAACGCCTAGTCAAGGTTGTGCCTTTGATGTCACCAGAAAAGTTCGTTAATGGCAGTTTTCCCCCAGTTCTGGAGCTGCTGGCAAGGAATGTATCCTGCTGATCGATCAATAGCTGCACCAAATCTCGGCACCTCCTTCAGAGTCGACTTCATTACCCGCCCTGCTTGTTCTCTTCTTTTTTCGCCAACTCTTTCATTTGCAATTATTTATTTTCCAGCAGTTTTTCCGCGAGTCTCTAATCGCGGGATGTATGGCCCTTAAAGACAAGGTCATGTGCGAGAACGTGCCACGATTTCGTAACCACGAGCTGCCATGGCAACACCACTACGTGTGCATCACCAGTAAAATTAAATTCTACATTGACTTTATGAGTTTAGGTCTGTAATTCGCTGGTACACTACGTATGTAATTCCACGTTTCGGGAATGACTTAACACCGTCGATAGTTAGAGGGTCCACTAACAAATTGTTTCAGGGACGCGCTATGTGGTCGCCCTGGGCAATAGGAACCGCGGAGGGTCAGCCGAGCCTACACAACACAGTAATAGCCAGGGGCTCTGCGGGAAAGTGTGTTGATTTAATAGTCACATGATGATCGCGGCTCACCTCTGAATGGGAAATCTCATAAAAGGTTACTGAAGAGTCACAGCGGATTACCCATAAACTTTCAGCATTTGCAAATAAATGAGTTAGATTTCCCACCCAATGAATCAAATGATAACAAGCAAAATTGCTGTTGACAATGGCAAAACACCCCAGTGTCTAATGTACAATGTAATACCTCGGATTGATGCCGGAATCATGCACTGTCAATATTTCCAAACATTGGTAAATCAGTAAGGCCTATTATAGGTAATTAGTAACTAATACGTTAAGATTGCTAGCAAATTATTCATCATCGATATCATACCTTGAATTCTTTCTCAACCTGAGCAAGTTTCTTCATTTCCTGCCTGAGTTCGAATGTGGTCATGATGGGATCTGGACTGGACAGGGCCATGTACGCGGGACTCGCCAGGGCGCGATACGCGTTCAAACGCGAGCGCGACCTCTTCAGCGAGTCATAGTTCTGCTTGGTGACACAGTCTGTACATTGGCACGATATGGGATGAGGTTTGTCGATGGTATGATTCCTAGCCAGGAACATCTGGATGATCTCGTGGCTATTGTAATGTGCTGCCAAGATGAGCGGCGTGATATCTGGCGAGAACTGACTCTTCTCCTCGTTACGGAAGAACGGGTCGCGGACTCCAGTCCGCTTGGCCTGGTCCACGCCGGCCATGTAGTTCGGGTGTTCGATGATGATCTTGACGACCTTCGTGACGCCCTTGCTGATGGCGTGCAGCAAAGCCTCTTCGATGCACTCGAAGTTGAGCTTGTCTAGGAGCAGCTCTATGACCTCCATGCTCTCGCTGTCCACGCCGAGGTGTAATGCGTTACGTCCCATGTAATCCACGCAGTTGACGTTGAGAATGACGTCGCTCTCCTCTAGCGACTGTCGCACGATTGGGACGTCACCCATCGCCGCCGCGTTCAGGTACACGCGTTCCTCGTCCGTCAGCTGAAACGACACAGTACAGACTCAAATAACCGGGTACACAGTACAGACTCAAATAACCGGGTACACAAGTGTACTGTTACATATAGGCTTACATGTGTGTACGTAGTATACAATATAAACGTAACATACAATATTATGTCAAACAATGATAGGGCCTACATAACATTAAAGGGTATATATCACGAAAATTGGATATTGGTTTTTGTTATGTATGTGAAAGCACTATTTGAACTGAACAGAATGGTCTTCACAGCATATTGATATCATGATTCATTCCAAAGTTATGGCACCTTAAACATGTGTATATTTACATAATCTGGCAACAGAATCTGACGGCTAATTAAGCAAATGAGCTGTGTGACGTCATTGACAGACTGCTTTTTAATTAGGCATTCTAAAATGGAATATTGATATTGTTTGTATCTATATTTTTTCACCAAAATCCATTTTTTAAGTTTATTCATAGTCAGTGATTTCATGAAATTTGTGATTGCCATGGCAACCAATGGCCTGACCATGGTTGCTAGGGCCGATATCCAATTAAAAACGAGATATACATGAATGAAACCATTTCAGACAATGGAGTAATAACAATATATTGAGGAATATATCAGCAAAATGTCTGAACACAACCCTTATCAACCAATACAGGCACTGAAAACCAGCGATAATTGGATGTATTAGCTTCACATGGCTCTAAATGTCAGTGATTTCTCAGGCCTGTATCGGTTGCTAAGGAGTGTTTTTGTACATTTTGTTGATCAATTACATACAATATTGTCACTACTCTGTAATCTAAATTGGTTTGATACTTTTATGTCTTGTTTTAACTTGAATACCAGCCTTAGCAACCTGGTTGCTAAGGGCCAAATCAGTACATTGGTTGCCATGGCAACTAAAATTGACATGCACTCACTGACTATTCCTACTGAACTGAAAAGTTTCAGTGACCTGACAAAAGCTTAAATGCCTAATTGTGACATGTTCAAACGCCTCATTAAAAAACAATCTGTCAATGACGTCACACATCTTATTTGTATACTAATTAGCTGACAGATTTTTCAAGACTATTGGGATATTTAAATAGCAATAACTTTTTAACAAATCGAGATATCAACATTCTGTAAAGACTGTTCTTATTCTTCAATTAAGCTGATATCATATCTTTGTGATATATACCCTTTAAATGATATCCTATATCATACATATAGACCAACATGTATTACTGGATATTTTATTCAGGCAATTATCATCGAGAGATGTTACTGGTCATTTTTGTGTTATTGTGATGTTATTGTTGACCGAAATGAATGCATGAATGTTGATATGTGGCAATGGTATATTTTCACCTGTGTTCAATGTGTCATGTACAGTAATTAGATGGAATTTATGGACACTTCCACGGGACTACTTCTCGATAACCGTGTATGACATTGAACTTGGATGACCGATCCTCCGAATATTTACAAACGCGAGTTAAGATGCTTGAAAGGGTTCAAACCTTTAAATTAAGAACGCGTTAGTAATTATCACGCACAATCTGTCATATTGCTTCTTTGTGTTTCGCACTGTGTCACCAGAATATTCGCCGTTTGCACGATGCAGTGAAGCCAAAGGCTCTTCGACAGAAAGCGTGCACCACGGAGCGATTTGAACTGTCATTTCAAAGCAAACACAGCTTTCAATCACACCGTTCATTTGATCGAGTCAGTGCCGCGTGGGCGGCTGCTAATAAATTGTGGAGAATCCGATAGCTGATGTATGAGCAGCGACCGCGAAAATCCTCCTGGATTCAGTTAGTGGTTTGACCTCAGATGGATCTCAAGGGAATGGCCAGTCATATGGGCTTCGGGCGCCCCGCGGCATATAGCACGGTCACGGCCAGATAACGGCAATGAGCAAATGATGGACTGATTTATGCCGCCCTGCCCATAATTGGTCAACAATTGGTCCGTGTCAGCAATCGGGTCGCAGATTGTTTTGTGGGACGAAGATGCAGCGAATAACAATAGTTCAATGACCCATATTGTACTACATGTACCATACAGCGTGACATTAGTACTTTGGTTGTGGATATTCTTCTGTTGAGTTGGGCATATTGATGAATGTACATCACACCAGACTGTTATTCTTTGTGCTTTGATGTTTTCCAGAATAAAACGACTGACTAAGCCCTCCTTAAAAGTTATAAAAGTCACTGATATTCATATATGATATATGACTATCGAATTGCAATGTTTTAAAATGAACCAGTGAATTGAAAGAAAAAAAGTCCACGAAACAGAGAATATTACCCGTTTGAAAAAAGGCAACGAAGCCCACTGACGTTACTGTCATTGAAGGTAACACATACAGGTAGACGCCGTGGATACGTGACGTTTAACAATTCAGTCACGAAAGGTAAAAGTGCCAAGCGTTGTAGGGAGCCAGCTCTGATAGGCTGTTGAGCCTTCACAGCTACCCGGAGACTAGGCATGTCACGGGGGCATTACACACGGCCCGCAATGAATTGTTTCGTGAAAAGGCAATCTTTAAAAGATATAACATGTCACTGACCTCTCAGAACAGAGAAAATCAACTCAAAGTGAAACCATTTTTCACGGTTTTAAGACGCCTGTCGAGCCGGGGTTCAAGCTTGTCAAAATTGTCAAAGACACACTCAAGAATATTCAACATGATTTGCATTTGAAAAGAAATATTTTACATTGGAAAATGAAACTCTCAGTGAGTTGACACACGATCGCGAAAACATTTAGATATTCATTCTCTGATAGATACCTGCCATATCTTATCTTTCCAGAAAAAAAACAGACACGTTTTCATGAACATCGCCACCGTATTTATGCGCTGAAACTCACTGAGAGTTTCATTTTCATTGCATGTATTTTATTTTGGACAGAATGGTCATAACACGGATGCATTAACGCAACAAATATATATACACGTATCTGGGCATGAATTGCAAATGAGTGTAGCTTTTGTATAGGGTCAAAATAACTATTATAGGCTGGCACCAGAATGTCATTTAAAGTAATTTGTGTTTTCAACACCAGTCCCGACTGTTCTCACATCCATACAGAACGGACTACGGATATGTCCGATCACGGTAAACCAGGATACTGATGAATTGTGAGAACTACCCGTAGTTGACCTTTCCGCTAACAGGTAATCTACAGACTGTTACGGTGCTATACAGGGCAATGTTGACCTTCTCTAGAGAGAGAAAGAGAGTAACTCCGGGGGTTCGTGACGCCGAGGTATCCATCCACACCTGCCTCAGATCAAGGGCCCTCCTTCCAAGTGTAGTTGGTCCATACACGGCAAAATACCACAGGAAAACATGGGTACTGAGACATCAGATCATGAACGGAAGTCGTCAATCTTCTTAACACAAGTGTCAACACAAAACAGTGACCAGAATGGTATGTGTCTTATGGTACTGTATTACTAACAGCATGGATTGGTTTGGTGTGAATCATCCATGAGTGACTTGGTAGTATCATACTTGGGTCTTCATATAGGACCTTGCAGAAAAGTGAATTTCAATACATAACAATGACCTGACCTCAGCGTGCCATACAAGTAATAAAACTGTGCAATGTGAGTGTGTCACGTGATGTAACACGCCCCCGAGTACCAATGTGTCCTGTCACATCCGGGACCTGATACGTCACCGCTCTGTCAGTCGCACGTAACAGGAGGCTTATAAAATCATAACACACGTCATCCACAATCGATATGTGACAATGTACGACCTTCACAACACTACAGTACAGACATAATTCCTGGAAGGCACGAATACAACACTAAATGTTGAACATTTTTCCTTCATTCTTCGGAGAGCATTTGCAATGTGTCTGTAAATTTTTTTTTCAAATCTATGTGGAGAAAGGTAAATTATAACGTTACGTGTGTATGATCGAAATTTTATTAGTTTCTCTCGGTCAGAAAGAACATACAAAGTTCTTCATACAAAGTTCTTCTATACAACATACAACATACAACATACAACATACAAAGTTCTTCTATACAAAGTTTTAATTATGTTAACTCCCTAATCTCTCAATACATGAATATTGTTTACAGGGTGCTAAACTGAAGTATGTATGGAGTCCTAAAGCATATATTATCGTAAATGGTGCAATCATGAAACAGCCCAAATAATGAGCATCCTGACCATTTCCTCACAGGAATATGGCCATACATAATCCACGCTCCCTGCCTTTGGTCGAGCTACGATAAAACATACCACCGAATTAAACTACAGGGGAGATTTGCACAGCCCTATGACTCCAAATTAACGGACACTTCATTTATAACAATTTATGCGTGAAACTACAAAAGCCGCAATATCGCCAGAAGTCGCCAGATTCGGGTAGACGGGGGCAGGAGGGGCGCGCGTGTAGCCATGGAGAGGGTCAGCGAGGCGCTGTCCGTCCGTCCGAGCCACTGCCTCTATCCCGGAGCCTTTCATCCCGGCTCCTGGTGACCTGTCGGTAGATAGCACCCGACCATCAAGTTACAATAAAGACCGGGCCACGCCTCATGAATCAGACAAGATTGCGCCATTTCTGGGTCGCTGATAACGTGTTCTCCGTCCCCGTGTCCCCCTTTCTGTAGCCGAGGGGCTTCGTCCAAAGCAAGGTCGCTGGTCGAGTAGCACCTTTAGAAATAATGCACAAAGCAAACTAAATGGGCTGTGCATGGACAGACCCAATGGATGCCCCACAATAATCTGCAATAGAACTGAAGTTTCCGTAAATTGGCAGGTCGTAACTGCTAACAGTGTGCGGCCAATCCGCCGAAGTGATGTGCGAAAGTTGCCTGTCGTTACTGCATGTCTACTTGGCGGCAGTTGGAATGGAACTGGCACTGTATATTTGACGTAGATGGAGCTGAAATTGTGAAATTGTTTTGGAGATATCAGTAATTTCAGGATGTCATTCCTGGTCATTATACCAAACCACCCGATCCTTAGGAAACATATCTACATTATGTTAGATTGATACTTGGGACAAATACTTGTGCCAGTACAATTGAGAAGACGGCACCGCCATTCTATAGCGCTTGGGACCTGATACGGTGGAAGTCTCAATCACCAGCGCATTGGGAAATGTACTTGAAATGAATTTTAGGCCCACTATCTGATGTGAGTTAAGGTATATGTGTATCCTGATAAGATTTTAGTTCCGTTATTAGCGTTTTGGGGATTGGTGGTGATGCGGATGATTTATGTTGTAATACTGCAGTCTGTTCGTTTTCCCATTTCATCTCCTCACAAGATAAAGCTTTCATCGATATTCCCACTCACCAAGGGTAACACTGGATATGTCATGTTATTCAAACGCGAACTGCCTTATTGATGTACAATCGAAATGAATTAGCAAGATTTTCAGTCGCCGTGAAGAGTTGTACAAAAGAAACTGTTCATTAGTTAATGGACATTATCTTTTGTGCTGAAACGAGGCTCTAATCGAGTTTGTCGATAATTGTAGAAGCTAGAGCGCTTCTGCTAGATGAATAACAACATCGTTATTGTCAATGCGTCCTGTTCATTGCTTAATTAGAACCATTCCGTTAATAGGCATGGAACATTGGGTTCTGTTTACAGTTAGACCACAAATGCCACACAGTCACTATTTGTTAAGCGATCATTTTCATGGGTGTGTAGCTGGTGCCATCTTTGGGGTAGAAAATGGTGAACGCTACATGTAAAATACAGGATATATCAAGTTCTAGTGTGATCTCTTAGCTTGATTACTTGAATGTACATGTATACGTATGTGTTACACACGCGATTTAGCAATGTTGATGCTGTTGTTGATACACTGTTATAACCACCCAGGGGACCCCCATTATTACTCCACAGTTACTCCCATACATAGGCCCTACTCTCGGCTGCTCAGTACTGTGACCCTACAGGAACCTAATCTGGAATGAAACTGGTCAACAGTGGGACGTGGAGGACTCGAATACGGCAATAGTACTTGATTCATGGCGCGTGGCCAGATTTGAAGAGTTTCTTTGAACCGGCCGGATGTACGTAGATAAGACCCCGGATGCAATGCCCCGCCACCGTCCTAGGCTTACAACACTGAGACCAAATAAACATATAAATGGAACCGCCTCACCCTCGGATAGAGTGGACTGGTTGCTGTTACTTGTGACGGTTTATTGATACTTAGTCATTGTTTTACCACATCCAGTCGTACCGAGGGATTTCTGCAAACTCCGATTTAAACAGCAATGGGAGTAATTCTGGCTAGAAAAGCATTCTTGGGCGCAGTTTGTTGAAAAGAAATAGACCCATCAAGGCAGAGTTATGACACTTTCGAGTATTGTTCTAAATTGCTTAGGTCGCGTTGACCATGTGTTCGCTGGGCCTGGATAAGAAAAAAATATATGTATGTGTAAGTGATTTTCGTCACCCACGTGAAGATTCAATTCAGTGAATCAATTGCTGCTGTTCTGAAACAAACATGGGAATACATGGGTTCCCGTAAAGATATTAAGATATACCGCCAACAATATAAATGTAATGTTCACGTGATTATCGAGAGAATTGACTCCCCGCAAGTGACACATACATCACAGTGGAACCGACAATAGGTATTTTTCAGCGGCTGTCAACAGTTCCACAGCCAGGTAAGCCCCAAGGTCAGGTAATCCTCGCGATGTTGACCAGATTAATCATCGCGGGACAGGTGCCAAACAGACTGCGACACCGCCAAACTTAGAGGACCCGACCATATGCAACCTCTCCCGGCCACAATCGGCGACTGTCAAAGCTTGCTGTTTGATTTGTGTCACCACCTTCCAAAATATCGATATCAAAGGCATAGAACCCAGCGTGCAGTCCCAAGAACTGCATTTAACTGTAACTGTAAAGGTCAAAGCGCCTGCGCGAGGCACCTCGCTGTATTTGACCAGGCACTATAGTGGTCGCGTAATTGTATCCACGTGATTTCCGGGTTTTTTGTGGTGACAACCGGAAGTAGCGACAACATTCGCGGCCATTATTATTACGTATGGTGTTGGCGTTACAAATCAACCGGCAACATTTCACAGATAAAATGTTTTTGCTGACTGCCACAAAAGTGTTCTGGGAAATGCATTCATTGTCAATAGTTTACAAAATATCAACTTGAACAAAACACACATAACACAACATGGAACATAACATAAACTTCACTAGATACAATATTTTGCTCAATTGTTAAAATGACGTTCTCGTGGAGTTCACAGAAAATGAATTGGACACGGCTACATTTACCACACTGTCTGCCCCTGATGACGCCAGTGTGTTTTTTGATAAAGTGTTTGGTCGGGCTTTGTTTCTATTGCAAAATGTTGTGTTTTACGTTTGTTATTGGAATCATCAAAATTTGACTGTATTGGTGGTGGTGGGTTGATACTTGCATTCGATGCGGGGGCGCAATGACCAAAGAAGACGTAACCGTATCATTGCCAGACGTAGAAGACGTAACCATATCATTGTCAGGCTCGGGGCTCTAACTGATTTTACATCGACCAACTTGCTATTACAGCGATGGTTCAGAGACTACATATATGTAGTCTCCAATAAATGATTTCTGATTAGTCGTCATTGCACATATTCGTCACTGTGTCGCCTGCTCAATCAGTTCGGCTTGGCTGTGGTACAATGTGAGTGCGCGTCCTCGTGCCAGTCACGTGCAGATATCTATCTGCACGATACTTCCATATAGAGCCATGTCAGAACATTTCCGGAGACATTCTCACACAAAGTCAAACGGAAGTCCGGCTATGTTATTACTTGTCCGTGCAGAAAATCCGCAACTTCCCCAACTATTACCTGGATTTGAGTCAATAGATGAGTACCGGAATGATGGATATACGAATGTATAATATAATTGTTCCATATTGCACCTCTTTGCCATTACACGGGTAATGAAAGCAAATTGGTATTGGATCAAATAATATAGAAATTGTAGAATATGTCCATGAAATAGTACACTTGGCCTGGACAAGACATGTTTACGTGCAATTGATTCCATTGTCTACTAATACACCAAGTATTTTGACATGGGTAATATGCAATGGCACTATCAATCACAGGCAAGCCTGGCTCTGTCTGCTTGTTCCCATGGTGACGGGGGAGAGGTCGTTCTGGGGTCTACATTAGCGGAAGTGTGGCCGCCACATCACATGACCCACTCACGCGCACAGAGCAGCCATTGCGTCAAACCAGTGTCAGTTTTGTCACAAAACATAACCGAATTACTGAGAACCGACACTTGAGTCAACCATATCCCATTTTCCTCGATGCGGTGTTGATGTTTCACTCATTATTAATGGTAAAACAAGCCTGCTCAACTTAAAGTCTCCGTTTAACATGTACCTATATTAAAAAAAATACGATAACCAATACTGTGAGCAAAAATATTTTCTCAAACTAGTCACATGGCCATCATTTCTGAGAAGCCTGTCGAAGATGTGACGCACAGTTGAAAGAATGCATGTCCATTCGATAGTTGAAAGTCGCAATATAACACAGCCAGCACCCCAGTGACTACCCCCATGTTATTTATTACCATCCTGACGCTTCCGTTGGTATTGCAGTTGTTTGCGTCAGATGTGGTCCCAGCACTTTTATGGCTTCTTACGACACTTTTATGGGACAAGTATTTTATACCCTTAATCGTGTTCTTGATATCAATTTATCTTCTTTTGGCCAGCACGCGTGGATCTACACTATCACGAGACATAAAAGTATGATGTACTATGTCTCTAGACAGACATTACTCAATAGTAGTACCACGAGCCACGATGATTCTGCTCACACAATAATGCATCACAGAAGAGGTCACTTATATAAATCCTTCCGTGTTGGACTCCTATAGATACCTGACCTGGATTCAAAGTCCTTGTACAGTAGTTTCAGAACGACATCATTCTTTCTATCTCAAGATAAGGTCCCAAACAGAGATTCATTTGAGAGAACAAAACTCCCTGAATAATGTCCTCAAATGTTTCACGAGATTGCCCTAGTTTCAATGAAATTTAACTGTTAAAAATACTGAACGTCGAACCGAATTGAAATTTTAACCCGCCATGCTTGTGACAACTGTTCTTTCGCCCGAGTAATCCTGAAACATTTCGAATGTTCGCCCCTGGGGGAAAACCCGCACTGAGTTCCCCTGAAAAATACCACCACAGATTAGATCGAGGTGCTGGGAATATGTGACAATAAAGAACCGTGTATTGGCAGTTGATGGTGTGTTATGCAGTTTTATAATCCCTCTTGTGTACTGAAGAGTTTGGGGGGTTATCGTTAACCTAATGTCTAGCGAAACCGATCGAACGACCAAGAGCTTGCAGTTTTAGGTATTCAGGGAGCGTGGTCGATGACTCAGTACTCTTTGCGGTGTTCTCAGGTCCCTATCTGAGAAGTCGTACGGGTGGGTCAATAGCAGTGACATTACCGGGAATTTGAGATGAACTCCATTGGGGGCATTATATAACTCCAATATACAGTATAATTTGAAGCCGACTGAATTATGCTTGCTGGTTACACGATTAATATACAATATGAAATGAAAAGGTAGACACAATTTATGTAGGAGGTTTTAACTTCCATACCAGCTACATGTATTGTGTTCGAGAAACACATTTGTACTATATTTTATTTTTCGGTAGCAGTAATGAATTGTGTTATCCAAGTGTGGCTAAACTGATCTTTAGTCATGTAGTCAAGGTGTTGGACATGTACGGTTATGGACATTTACATTACTGTAGTGCCCAATAAGTATGCGATTCTTGCAAAGGGCAGTGAGAGACCATGTCCAGGAGAAACAAAATGCATCGCAATTACATCGCCAAAATGTTGTTTTACTTCTTATGTATTTGTCGACATTACACTCGTGCACCTCCATTATATGGGTCGTTCAAGCGAGTGTCGAATAAGCTGGAGTTATGGGATCGAAATCAGAAGAAGCCTTATTATGTCCCACCTGTATCACAGCAGTGTACACAATAACGACAACAGATGCCCACCGCTACGTGAAGATCGCCGGATGACAAACTACGTGTTGAGTAGAGGACCCCGGGATCCAATCATTGTCACGTCGTGTCCGTTTGTTTGAAGTGACGCGTCACACGCCTGGACAACCCGTGTCATCTGGTGACAGTCCACGCGTCACGACACCAGGGGACCTCGGCCCAGGGTCACCTCACAACACACCGACACAATCAGCCAAATGTCACAGCTAATATACACTCCTCAGGTCCGGCTAGATAACATGTAGAAGTAATATATATGGCAACGAGCCACTCCCCGGAATGTAGCCCGCTAGTTTTCCCTTATAGCTATTTCACCAAACATAACGAATTTGTCAGCGAGGTAAGATCCAAACGTGGTTGTGTAATTGGATTGATACCGAACACAAGGTCAAATCCTGTGTTGAATATCACGGATCAGCCGATTTATTCATGACTTGATAAACCGCATATTGCTGCAACTAACCTCGTAGATTGAAACGACTGACACGTGTCATACCTTGATACTTGTTGTATCAGATGATGAGATAATGATTGAGATGATTTTACCACATTACCCTACGCAGAGGCATTCTGGTGTTGTGGTGAATGCCTAATGCTAAATCACACAACGTTCAATGAACAGTTCTCAATTCCACGGAATCGTAAATGCCAGGAATTAGCGTATTCGAGTCTATGCACTTTAACAACTCGCAGAACAATAACAAAAGAACGTGTTTGCCTTGCCGACAAGATAGCAATCAGTGCAATTTGCCAAATGAGCTCCAATTTGATGAAGACAACTTGTTCATCTCAACGCAATGGAGTCTTCGAAAATAGCCCCAAGTGATCACTAGAGACAGAAAGCTAAATTGTCCATCTGATCGGAAGAATGCACGTAGACATTAGAGACGAACTTGAATGCCTGGTGTCTCAGGCGGGATGAGTATGGTACAAAGCCCAGTGCCCGGGACACGTGCTTGTTCCCGTCTCCGAGTGGACGTGCATCTTCCCAGCTCTCAAATCCTAATTGTCCGAAGTCGTGTCACAATGGGGAACAATCAGAGACGCTGACTCCATGACTTGAACGGTGGTTAGCACCACTTTGTCCGTGTCACGATTTAAGAAGTCGTCGTGGGGACGAAACCTGGATGTTTCCCAACACATGGACATCGTCACTATCAGAAATATAGGCCTATGTGTATAGCAAGAAAAATCATAATCATTTGCAAGAGTCTGCCAAAGTTACCTGAAATTTATTGCGAGACAACAATGGTCAATGTCACACGTTCCATAATTATGTGTAATTACATCGTCCCGATCTCTGAGCCATAGAGCGAATAATCACGTTATTTACAACCACACAAGGCCTACAGGGTTACGTTATTACCTGGAGTG
Organism: Terebella lapidaria; assembly: GCA_949152475.1. NCBI lineage: Eukaryota > Metazoa > Annelida > Polychaeta > Terebellida > Terebellidae > Terebella > Terebella lapidaria. The sequence goes on from OX424555.1 coordinate 82,002,016, forward strand.
CTGGAAGTGGGATGACTATTTATAAAATCAAATTATCTGGTAAAAACTGTCGAAACACATACAAAAGCACACTAATTAATATGGTGCTGTCTCACATTAGGTAGAATTGTTTCACGAGTTAAGACGAATTTCATCCACTTGTTTTAAGGGTTTCGGATTGCACTGAACTGAAAATCAAACATTATGTTAATTGACTGCTGATACTTATGAACACCATACAAGATCTAAAATACAGTTTGAAATTTGTTTGCTAAATAATCGATACCACAAGATGTAATGATAGTGATGCATAATTTTTATCAGTACCAATAAGCTAGGCTGGTGCTGGATATAATGAGCTTTGGTGTTTGCATATTAACCCTGTTATAAGGTGCAATGCGTGATTCTTGATGCGTTTCTAAGCCTCAGCTTCCCGCGCGCATATAAGGAATGTAAACAAGATTACTGACGCCACATCTCAAGGTGTCTTTGATGACGTAACATAGAGGGAGAGTAGCGGATTCACTTGTCACACACGAAATAATTCTATTTACTCAGCTCATTTAGGAATGGGCTCCGGCGGATATGGTATAATGTGATAATGCTGACATTGTGACCGCGTGTGACCGCCGTTGTCATGGTATCACGCGACATACACACGTCATTACATGGGTCATGACATGCGGGCAATATCCCGCAAACATCAAAGACATGGTTCCTTATATACCCATGAAAAACTATTATAAAAGTACTATTGGCTAAAAATACCATTAACATTTGATGATCATGATAGTCGAAAATAATGGACCTGAAGTAGTATATCGAATACAATTTTTGCCTAAAATATGCCACAAAAGTCAAGACTACGTGTTTTACAAACAAGACAGTATTCAGTATAACTGACAAACTAATCAGGCCATATTTATGATTATCGGTCGTTGAAAACAATAATGGAATACAAAAGCTGTTGAAATTCAAGCAGACGTTTTACGATCTGGCTTGGGTTCTGGAGCAGTTAGCGGCAATGGTTCTCGTCTTTGTGTGTGACAATTGTGCGGACAGCACCGAACCCTGGGCCCGTTTACGACCCGCCAGTCCCCCGTGTGTACGGATCCCGATCATCATCCAGCAGCTTACTTCATTGAATCTACAGCAAGAAATGCCAATGTGCAGACTACGCCACCCCGTCTCCACTGGTAAACAGTACCGACCACTGTTACTCTTTGCGACGCGCCCCACGACTGTGATTTTACAGCTCTTTACGTTCTCTGCCAATTGCCGCTGAAAGAATCACTACTAACGTGTGAAGTATGAGGCCTATAAGCGGCGTTACGTGGACAAAGACAGGGCTTAGAATGGAACACTAAATTCTATCACACCTCGATTTTATTGTGTGGTCGGCTTTTCGTTGAACTGCTGAACAGAACTCACTGACGCGTCATTTTCTCAACTGTAGCTAAACCTGCCTCTACTTCACAGACTTTCTGTTCGTGTGCATGGTTTTGAACGGTATTATATTTTATCCTTTTACGTATAGATCCTAATAACTTTTTTGTGTGGCTTAAACCGGATGTCACATAACTGCCGCAGGCAAGTGTAAAGGTATGTGTGATTTGGAATTTTGGATTCAGATGTTGCGCCAAGAATTCGTGCAGAGTTCCTGTAAGCCACCGTGTCGGATCGCTTTAACCGAGAGGCAATGGTGCTATAATACACTTCCGAGAGAGATAACATATCAATCATTCCTTGAAGTACCAATCAATATCCATAAAGTCACATATTTTTATGACATCGGGGCCTGGATATGATTTCCTGGACAATGATATATTGATGTGTGTGTTTATTTACACGTAGTGGGCTTTATATTAATACAAGAAATAGTGTCAGTGAACGATTAGAATCTGACAAATGAATCAACTACGATGTCAACAGATTTCTCTACATAGGCCTATGTATAATGTATGAATTTTGTTGGTGAAGAACTCGTGATATCGTAAACACGATAACAATATGTGAAATCACGGTGTCTTAGGACTCAATATAGAAATAAAGAGGATGCTCATTTCATTGACGTTTGAGGAACGCATAAGAACACACATTCGCTGAACATGAAAGGACCTATCACGCACTCGGCTTCCATTTGCGATTGAATTCCATCTTATGCAACACATGCACGAAAATAAAAATCAGTATTCCCGATCACATGTCGCAACAGGACATCCATTAATCTAAAATCCAATTATGCTGTCGAACTAACACAGTGAAAACAGACATGGCACAGTGTTTGACTGTAAAATAGCAGGTTAATTTGGAGTAGTGACTCAATTTGTTGGGAAGTATATACAAATGTTCATCGGAGTAGATTTATATAATTTACATTGCTTGGCTATTTCTATTGGTTTCAACTAAATAACAAATGTTTGGGTGATGGGTCAATGCATACTTCGTAATATATGCCCTACATGTATATGTAATTCAAATTCAAGTTAAATGTTCATGATTTATCATTCAACTAACTAAATGTATCTCCACAACTATCTGGTCATGGATGAACAGTATGTTGCAATTGTACTGCTTTTATTACAACGTCACCAGTCGTTGGAGCAGCGACGCAGACAGATAATCACTTATCGATAACGGAAGATCGTCCCAGAGACTCTTTGGTTTAATGGTGATTCATTAATTCCAAGTGCATTACCGTGTCCAGTGCTAAAACATTCATAAAGAAACACAGTCAATTATTAATAATGACCATGGCGTTTGTAGGTTATGGGAAAAAGGGGAGTGGAATAAAATTTATAGTTGGCGATGTTTACTGGCAACATTGTTCTGAATTTGTATGCAATGTACCTCTACATGTATGTATTTGGAGTGCTATGTCCATGATACAAATGTTTATTCGTGTGGACAAGATGCATCACACTCATTAGATGCATATTCATAATAATCACAATCACTAGATGTATATTCATGTATTAATCACAATCATTAAATGTATATTCATGTATTAATCCGCCAAAAACTAAACAATCAAACCCCAAGTCATTCAACCCAAAGTTGCCGGGTGTCACACCCATATGCCGCAAGTAACACGGAATACACCCTGATAAATGATCCACTGACTTAGATAAATATTGCATAGCTGGCGATGAACTACGTTTCCATTACACACGTGTAGACATTTCATTTAAACCGTAGGAGTAGAATACATGGACAAATGTGTGACAAATGTACTATTTATATCACATGAAAGATTTATACGCGATTTGTACAGGTTGAACTATCTTTTGTGTCTTTGAATTGTCATATGAGTGTATATGCATGTGAAAGTATGTAGAAGTTTATTACATTTTGACGTTAAAACCCTACTGCAACTTCATTTTAATTGCACAAACCCCAGTGTTTCATTTCAATTATTATGATGTTCTCACATTTGGTCAATATCATTGGCCTTTTAACTCTTTATGTCAAAATGATGATCTATCACCTAAGGAGAGTGAGGAAGCACATTGCGGCGACACAATTTCAGTCGCCATATGTCATAATTCTATGAAGCAAGTGTGACAGAGGTCTCATTTATATTTCTGACGGTGTTTAGCTACATTCAGTGACACTGTGACAGAGTCTACTGTGATGGATGAGCATGGCTTGAGGAATCGTGACATAATCACCGGCCTCTCGCACTGTTAATAACCTCTCATTCACCCACCCTCAACCTTTAATTCAAACCTACGATATCTCGCAGGGATGGCTTTCTGTCTGCATAATCATTTTCGCCACACGCAACGGGAAAATGTGATTCCGGATCGAAGCTGGTTACTTTGATGACACAAGTTTCAACGAATATAGCTCTGAAATAATATGTAGAACTGTGACAGAATGATCGATATTTCGGAAGAAATCTCTTCTGTTGACTACCTCCATAGAATAATTACGATATAACTCGTGAAGGTACACAGGAGACAACTTTTATAGGTCTATCACGAGGACAGGCCGGCGGTGATGAATCACTCGCCATTGAACAAGGCAGAGAACGCGTGGAGAATTCTTCAATTACATCAAAGTTTCCGAGAGAGTTTTTTTTTCTTGGAGACACGATGGCTTTCAAATTCAAACGGTGGTATCTGTGACAAAGGCACCGATGACTGCCCTATACTACAGCATATATAGTAATTTTCTCTCTCACGGGATTCTATCCCAATAACAGCATTATAGACCTGCGACAGAGGGAACTTCTATCTTATTCCATTTGGACACGTTTATTGTCGTAATTTGGTGTTGAATTAATCTCTATGGTGATAGCCCAGTAACGACCGTATCACAAGCGGATCGGCGACGTGCGGTGATTTAATGCCAGCCAATCGCCAATGATTAATGGCTGGTGTGGTTTAGGCAGGTTTTCCTAGGCCAAGGCTCCACCTAGCCCATACAGGGGACTGTTTACCAACTGGTAGACGGAACAGAGCCATTGTAATTCGTCCATCCACCTTGTGAATGTACGATCCACTACGAATGTTTTGTCATGCGTAGAACATAATCTAGTTATGGCCGAGGCCTTGTTTGTAATACATGATTAGCAATGTCATTATAACAATGGCTCACTGAATTTGAATTACCGTAAGTGTACATAACTGATAGCGAAGGAAACCTGGTTCTTAAGTGGAAGCTTATTCAAATTTTATGTGTAGAGTTCTGTACATTCCCTATTCATATTGTAGGCTATCGTGTAAATTGGACGTCAATTTGTGGTCTCTCAAAGGGAAAGGAAAATGACAAACAGCGGAAATTGAAAGGATAATAAATGAAGACACGAGGCAAGTGTCGACTTGGGATTGAATTCTCAGTCAAGAACCGTCAACTTGGCATGAACCAGATTAAGATTTTGGACAGTTGTACAATGTCGAGACGCCGTGTTCCGTGTGACTATAGTTTCTGCTCTCTAAAAGTTACTACATGCACAGACAAGAACTCGTATAACAATGTGATAGATCAGCCAATTTAAGTATTCTATACACAGGCATATCGTATGATTGTAGGTATCAATCTATTACCACCAATAGTCAGATTTTGATGATGACAATAACAAACCTAATATACAACATTTTGCAATAGAAACAAAGCCCGACCGAATAGTTTATCCAAAGACACACTGGCGTCATCAGGGGCAGACAGTGTGTTAAATGTAGTTGTTTCTACTGTACACATGATGGAATTAGTATACAACTGCCCAACAACCTATGAAAATAATTTAGAAATCTGAAACAAAACCCATGGAATAGATATATGACAAGTACATAAGTACCTAATCACAAGCCAGAAGGCTACTGAGTTGATGGTATCCTCGGGGACAGATTTAACGTCCGCCAGCAGTGACACCGACTCAGTGGTATGAATGTAGGTATCAATCTATTACCACCAATAGTCAGATTTTGATGATGACAATAACAAACCTAATATACAACATTTTGCAATAGAAACAAAGCCCGACCGAATAGTTTATCCAAAGACACACTGGCGTCATCAGGGACAATACATCATCACCATTGAAGGTCAGAAAATCATTTCAAAAGAAGCTTGAATATTATTCAGACAATTATGTTGGTGAACTATAATATTACATTATAGAGGTACTGTCTAAATTACCTAAACTTTTGGTTCTGGACACGACATGCTTCTGTGGATTTAGCTGTCAATATTTCCAGGTACATGTATTGGTTTGCTCGCCGTTTGGTTTGACTCTATAGAAGATTTAGAAAAAATCTTACTTTTGTCTTGATTAATTAATATTAATAATCATGCAGAGAAAAACATACAATTATAATATAATTTCAAACCACATTATGTTACTGAATAATACTCGAGGATTGTGCAAGTGCACACAAATTCACGTAGTTCACAGCAGAGATGATATATTATTGATACATAAACAGGCTGTCATTGAAAGCTGTGTAGACTGCAAACGTCCCAGTTTGTACGTGCTAACACATATCAAACACCTTTGTAAATTGTCTTGATTCTATCTCGAGTGAAATTGATTATAGCGAGTACGCTTTCAAGGTAGTAGGTTTGTATTGTTACTCTTCCAATATTCTGATGTACGTACAGTACATTTTGTTGATTGTGAATATGAGTGTATGGATATGATATATAATTTTTTCGCTTCTGACATTCCGTTGATTTTTTAGATGTCTATGTACATGAGTAAGCTGATCGGAATGAAGTGTCTGGTTACGAAATACTTGTCGAAAGATAGCACACATGGACAAACGGGTGGTTCGTCAAAAGAAACGCTACAAGTAGAATAAACATACTATCGTTCCATCCGACACACATGATATACATGGCCTTGAGCATAATAAAACATGGAATGTCATAACATCAACTCGCCTGTCATGCATCTGATGAAAGTACACTAATGCGATTGTATTTTCTTTTTCAATATCCGGCCCACTTACCTGTTTCGTTTGGAATGAATAGTACACTATTTTTTACCCAACATCTGATAGCATTACGTTCATTTTCATCGCATATTTCCACTATATATGTGCTCCCAAACTATTCAATATTCAATACTTAAGCATATTTCACACAGCACTTCTCGATCATTCAATACAGAAGCCATCACCTATTACTATGCAATACATATATTTAATATATAAATTGTTACGACTCAACAAGCAACACAGTCATCTCTATGTTCATTACTTGGATATGATTGGCAATTTCTGAGCTGGCTGTGAGAACAAGGAAACGGGTGGAAACTGGCAAAGCGGAAGAGTGACAGGTTATATCAGGTTTGACGGCTGCAGCAGAGTCAACCCCATTCAACCAAACATCGAGTGACAATCATATTCTGTGTGTACTTTCTCTGCAACTCTTGAAAGCCGAAAATCATATCATACAATTTTTTTCCGGTGTGTTAGAGACGTGGAGAAAGTCACATAGCGATTATGTTTGGGGTATCCATATTAATGGTGGGAAATCTGTTATGTCGACTTTACCCGTTAATTATCGATTCGTCTTCGTTTAAGTATTTATCAAATAATCAATTCTACACAAATGTGTTTGATTTCCGGCATGTTAGTATGTTTCGATTTACGTTCTCCAGATAAAGTTTTGTAGGCCTATGGATGGCGTGTAAAGTGCCAGTTCTAATATGTGGTGTCATTACTTGAGTTGGAAAGTGAATGCATGTATGTGTAAACTGGAAATGAGTAAGATTTCTTACCTGGACATCCTCGAAGTTCGTGAAGAGGGAGCCCCTGGAGGACGGCGGCGTCTTCCGGAGGTCCAACATGTTGACCTGCGGCCTGCAAGTACACAAAACACACACCATTTAGCGAGAGGTCAACACAACACAAGGAAGCATTTGGTCCTCACTCTCCAGCCTTGTGAGGCTTGTCAAGTGTTAGCTACAGATCCATAATGACAGTTATATTTTGAATAGGAGTAATTCTTCCCGACCGACTTTTGCTCACAAGTACAGGCATGCTTGTTTTTGTGTGAAATGAACACGATTTTCTTTGGATAAAAAAATGTCGCGTTGGTTACAGTTGCCATGACGGCGGGTGACCCGACAGGTCAAGCACCTGTTCTCGACCGTGACGTTGTTGGTTTTGACGTCGATTGCGGTGTGCGGAAGCGTGGAGACGCCGCCACAAACGGGGGACACCGGCACGACGGCCTTGACCTTCTTCGGCTCATCGTGGTCGGCCTCGGCGGAGGTGTATCTAACTTCCGGCTCGGGAGCAAAGCGCACGCGTCCTCGCATCGTGTCGTGCTCGTCCGTCATACTGGGGACGGGAGCCGGGGTTCGCGGCCGCGGGAAGTCCCTGATAGAGTCTGTGGGCGAGGTCTCCTCCAGGTCCGGCATGCGGACTCCCGCTCAAGGCGGCGGGTGTCAGGGCCCGGGGGAGGGTGTGACTAGGAACAGGGGGGTACAGTCCAACCACAAAACTTCAATGCGGCCCTTTCCTAGCGGTATCCCAGTGGTTTATCGTAGAGTATTATCCAGATATTAGATCCACCCCATCGGATATATCTGTGATAACGCAGTGAGTTAATCACAATTAGGTAGGACAGTTTGTTTTCGGAGAAATGTGATACAAGGTTGTCCAGCAAGGATGCCACCGTTCAATCTGTTAACACTCAACCTGCATTTAATCATATTGATTCTGGTCTTCGCCTGACAATAAACAAAGCGATTTATCCATAGCCGAAAGTTTTTAGTTCCCATTTAATCCATATACAAAAATATAAATGCTTATCCGCGACAATGCGTATCCATTTTGCACTGATTTATTCCCAATGGCGCCGCGTCAAATAGTTTTGGCAGGGCAGCAATAACTCTCGAAGCGCGCTTCCAAGTGACCGCGTTTGTCGCCTTTTCCGCCCCGTGAAGAGGCCGGAGTCCCCGCTATTGGTGGTAGTCAAGGCAACTCGCGGGCTCTCGGCAACAGAAGCGTCGCCAGACCACGGGAGCTGCCGACATCATAACTCGGTCACGTGGGCCGACCAGCGCTAATCAGCGGGAACAGGCTTCTCCCGGCTATAAGTGAAGGGTCCGACATATGGCCAGTCCAGTTTGCTATTTAGTTATGGATGTCAGTTTTGTTTTACTGTTTTGAGGGGAACAAGTAGGAGGAACCGCGAGTAATTTGGAGAGACCGCTGCCTTGATGTTTTAGGGATAAAGGGGCGAGGCACAAAGAAGGACATAGGCGACCAGTGCTTGCAGAATCAAGGGCTATCCAGCTCAGCGAGATCAGATACACGTGGATAAGAAACTTTGTCAGATCCATCGGGTGTAACAAGGGCATGAATTAATTTATAACCCTGTTCGGAAAACTGTTGTCCAAGCGAACATTAAAAGCTAGTTTGATTTTTGTTTCCATTTTTACTTCCCAAACTTCCGGCATTATGATCAGGTTTAGTTTCGTTTTATCTCTCACCCCTCAGTGTATGTTATTTCTGATGAAAACCTAGCAACTGTGACTTGGCGTGGATACGGCGGTAACTATCAAAAACTTCTTGCGGAGAAGCAGAGACATGCTTGGCACTGACGCTTGCATTGATACTTTGCACTAATCATGTTCACAAAAGGGATATATTGTTGTAAGTCATCTATTGCCACGCAAAGCGATGCATGGCAGTATGTTTCACTGATGTATTCGGCAGTGGGTATAGTCGTAGAAGATTCACAAATCTAATGGCACGTACGAAAGTGAGCTGCATTCAGAAAACTATTTCAATATCTCGAAAACTAATTTCACTACCTTTTACTCGCGTTTATATCGATTTATATGCAACGCAATAATAATTCATAACAGACAACAATAGGTGTTGTGATGGAATGAAGGTAACAACCTTTTACTACCAATGCAATCAGATTTTCATTATAGCAATAGCAAATCTCAAATACATCATTTTTTAAAACAGAAACAAAGCCCGACCACATCCAAAACCCCACCAGCTATCGTCAGCAGGGGCAGACAGTCGAAAATATTTTTTTCTATTGTACACTCGATGGAATTAGTAGTACACAATTGACCAACAAAATATTGCAACAATTTAGAAATCCTAAACAAACACCATGGATTAGGTGTATGATAAGTGCATGCACACGAGTACCGAATCACAAGCTAAAGGGCTACTGAATTCATTGTAACCTCGGGGACAGATTTAACATCCACCAGCAACCCTACACCAAATTAGCATAAAAAAAATGAAATCTTACAGTAAGACAATTTTGACACGTATCATGTTGAGAACTGATATATTCCCCGACAAGAGGCCATGTTGCACGGTATGACGTCATGCCTCTCTTCATTGGCCGAGGTTGGAAGAATATCACCTCCTAGACACTCGGACCACTCTAGTTTTGAGATGACAAGGTACAGACGGGGGTAATCTGCCTTATTATCGATCAGCAGATTCCAATCACAAAGCCGGTCATCTCCCTGGTACAACGGACAGCGGCATCGTCCAATTAATAGCCTATTAACAAACACACGGGCACATCGGGATTAGCGGACTGCGGATTTATGGCTCGGGTCAGATTTCTGGAGCAACCTTGACGAAAGTCACCCAATAAGCAATGAAATACCGTGTGTGACAGGGTTGAACCTATTATTGTTTGACAAACAAGAACTCTGCACTCCAGGAGAAGCCGCTTTTACCAGTGCGCGCGGGATGTGATTGCGTTTCAGGAGACATGCTTGTACATCAGTGCGATAATGCCACGCAGCGTCAATGTGTATTTACTGGTACATGATATCAGTTTCCTTGGATCTATCACGTCACCAAATCACATTTCAAAACGGGAAAACCTTTCAACTGAATTTCCATATCGGCATTGCTGGTATAAGTTAGGTACACAATATGTCGGAGTAATCGACTTTCTGCTGTAAATTATCAATGAGAATCTGAGTTTGAGTAAGGTCCAGATAGTGGAACACCAACTTATGATATGATATAGGAGTTCGCAAGCGAAATTACTTGCATGTAAAATCACTAAGATTTACAGCACATAACAAAGTGATTGCCCGGGCGTCAAGTTAGCTAGGTTACTGCTGCAAGGCTGGTCACGTGGTGGCCCCACATCCGGGCATACTCAGCGTCAAAACACGTGACAATGTAAACAGTTCCAGCGAGATTTACTCCCCGGGAATGATAAGACGTGGTGTGTTTACTTTGCAGATATTTCTGAGAATGTCATCATCCAAAGAACGCCCAATTGCATAAATGGAACCTTATGCTTTGGTCGAAATTCTAATATACCTCCATTGTGGAAGAGTAATTACTTTCGTCTTTCGTCTTAAAGTATCACGTATAGCTGTAAAATATTGAGCTGAATATCACTTGAATTCACTTTCACACGTCACTCGACCATTTCCAAATATGAGGATTACCATTATATAAGCAGAAGTGTGCTTAGTTACAACTGTGCAGGTTTATACCACTAAATCGAATATACAATTTGCACTGATATCCACAATTTAGAGTAATGATGTTGAATCACGTGGTGCAGAAAATGTTCACATCGTGACCAGCATCAGTGAATTTTATTATATGTAGTACTACATAGGTCGCGGAGTAACAAATGCAACTGCAATTTTCTAGGTGATAAAAAACGCAATACGTATCATTTCACCAGACATAGACATCTAACATCTATCCCTGTCATCACTAACTTTCGAACCGCTGCCTCGGCAGTACATACTGTACATGTAGATCTATAGGTCAGGCCAAATCGGACAAGAGTATGTTCTGGTTCTATAAGAGTATGTTCTATAAGAGTATGACATGAGTATGTTCTATAAGAGTATGACAAGAGTATGTTCTATAAGAGTATGACAAGAGTATGTTCTATAAGAGTATGACAAGAGTATGTTCTAAAAGAGTATGACAAGAGTATGTTCTATAAGAGTATGAAAAGAGTTTGTTCTATAAGAGTATGACAAAAGTATGTTCTATAAGAGTATGACAAGAGTATGTTCTATAAGAGTATGACAAGAGTTTGTTCTATAAGAGTATGACAAAAGTATGTTCTATAAGAGTATGACAAGAGTTTGTTCTATAAGAGTATGACAAAAGTATGTTCTATAAGAGTATGACAAGAGTATGTTCTATAAGAGTATGACAAGAGTATGTTCTATAAGAGTATGACAAGAGTTTGTTCTATAAGAGTATGACAAAAGTATGTTCTATTAGAGTATGTTCTATAAGAGTATGACAAGAGTATGTTCTATGAGAGTATGACAAGAGTTTGTTCTATAAGAGTATGACAAAAGTATGTTCTATAAGAGTATGACAAGAGTATGTTCTATAAGAGTATGACAAGAGTTTGTTCTATAAGAGTATGACAAAAGTATGTTCTATAAGAGTATGACAAAAGTATGTTCTATAAGAGAATGACAAGAGTATGTTCTATAAGAGTATGACAAAATATGTTCTATAAGAGAATGACAAGAGTATATTCTATAAGAGTATGTTATATAAGAGTATGACAAAAGTATGTTCTATAAGAGAATGACAAGAGTATATTCTATAAGAGTATGTTATATAAGAGTATGACAAGAGCATGTTCTATAAGAGTATGACAAGAGCATGTTCTGGTTATATACTCCCATATTAATGACAACACTAACAATAAAATCCGAGCCAACAAGAAATGTTGTGAAATAAGTGCAGTTTAAGTTCAAATTTGAAATCCATATGATACACACACAGAAATTCTATGTGGAATATACACGTAATAGTGTGACTAAAAAGGAATGGATCTATATCGTATGTTAGTGCCTTATTTGCATTGCATGAGGTACAATGTTCGTGTTCAAAGATTTATAATGATATTCCTAATTAAAAATGTGAATTAGGATTTTACGGATGTCCTCCAGACCAATCCAGATCTGTTTAATAGTAGCTTTGTGGATCTTATATTCAACTCAAACTGAACTCGAGTAACAATAAGCCATAAGGGACCCTAGCCTTTGCCAAAGACCATTAAACATGTTTCTTTGCCCCTGTAAATGGTTCCTTAAAAGTGCGCGAAGCGACAGATAAACTGCGACATTGCAAGGTCACATATGACCTGAGGGCCATCTATCGCCAAGTCATGCCTTGCGTTTAGTCGGAGCAACTGCTCGTGAGGCCCGTAATTGGCTGTACACTTACGTTCCTACAAGCCACAACAAGGACGCTAATGGTGGTTAATTACTCGCACGCCACGATGAGTACAAGTCAATGTCTGCATCTTCTTTAGCGGGGGTGTTTATTAAATTAGTGATTGCATTCCCGAACATAACCCTCGGCACCACTCATAGATGCTTAGCCCAATCTGCCCGCCTTCCAGCAGCTGAACAAGTGAAACATGCTGTAGAGACCATGACGTTCAAGAGAATGGACGCTATGATTAATACAGCTATCTCGCGGTCTCTGCGGCATGTTGACTTCGTCGATCGCATAATGATGGGCTAGCAGTGTTTGCAAATTGCCAAATTTGAATGTAATACTTTGACCCATTGATCTAAAATAAATTCCACTGCAACGGGAATTGTGGAATTTGAATGTTGTCAGGTACATATATTTTTATTTCATGCAATAAAAAAGTAATTGTTCGGAATCACTTTCATAGTGCCATGTACAAACAACCTTTCTTTTAGGACACACCACTGTGTGTTGCACGAATAGTGGTACCAAGTACCGTTTCGGTACTGGCCGACATGTACATACATGTACTAGACTACTTCCTCTAATAGCACGGTAGTTTGAACTCGGTCCTTGATATCGGCAATTCAACCACCATATTCCGACCCAGATACATTGCACAGAAGAACGTGAATGCAACCCACATAAATATGGCTTTGTGTTTCATATTCACAAAGCTATCGCTTGAACCAGGATCTTACGACATTTACGAGGTTTTGCTCCGATCTGCGGCTGAGTGATTGATGAGAGAGTTGCTCATGTTTCACACCAGACAGAAGTCTGACAGTCTATCTGCTCTGTATATGTCTATGGAATAGTTCTGGGCCAGGTATGACAGTTGGTTATCTGTTCTCTATGCAGCAACACCTATCCAAGTATCGCCACAGGTGATATTGCGAGCTTTCGGTTGCAGGAAAATAAGTTATTAGAGGGATATATCTACCATGGTGCAAAAAGATTGCTCGATATTTCCTCTGGAATTTGGACAGTGCCACTACGTGCAAAAATCCGTGTATTATGTCTAGGTGAAACAATAAGTAAATAAAAAATCCAATAAATCTCTGAGATTGACCCGACTAATAACAAGTATCCCAGCAGGATGGAACGTATATTCATCAGTACCCACATGTTTTGTTAGATCTACACGTACAAACTAGTTCTCATGTTCATTATTCCCTTCAGTTGACACTTCGATATATGTTAGTAACATCTTTTCGAAACAAAATCACTTCAAGAAAAGCGACAATAATATACATCCGTACTTGTTTGACTGAAAAGTGTATCTACAAGTCTTTAGAAAAATAAATGAGTTAAATACATGTAACATACTAATGAATGAGCAGAGACTGGGTTGTAGCATACATTTGAATTATTTTGCATACGATCATGTTTCGCCACTGTAATGCAAGGCACGGTTTGTAAAAAAAGAAGCGGTTCAGGCACCCATTTCCCTGAGTGTCCCAGTCAGATGGGCAAGGGATCTGGGCCCAGAATCACAAATAATGTTGGTGATCTGTGGTGCATTCTTTACTCGATCTCAGCTTTTCACTGATTGATACACGGAAGTTGATGATATAGGCAATAACTGGGTTTCAAGGGTAAACTGAATCCCAAAGCTCACGGTCTCGTCATTAAAAACCTGAACTACCCATAACTGCATGGTTGAGACTAAAGGAAAATTGATATGAAAACATTTTAATTTTTCGAAAAACCATGTAAGATGAGACAAATGTGTTTGAGGTCTGTTTAAGAGCCTATATACTATGAATATGTGTTTCTTCTTAAATTCGTTCCTGATGCTCTTTTGACTCCAAATGTTCTAGTGGCCATTCTCCCAGCATTATCGTATTTTTGACACACTAGTACATGTAATTACAGTTAGCCTGCACATGTGCAACCTCCCAGTAAAACTATTCCGTCAAATTGAGTTCATGGTTGTGGGGGATTATTCATCAGTCTGAGACGTCTAATGTCTGAACTTCCATTCGTGAATCATTGGAGTTATCGGGTCTCAATGCCAGGAGTTAAACTGAACGATGACGCCAAGCCAATTCTCCTAAATATTCACAGTCGAACCCATCCCGAAAGTTCGCAAACTTGGTGTCACCTAGGGTCAGCTGTCTGACCGTAGGCGTACACATTCAGCAGGTGTGCCGCTCTGCCACATACGGCATCAAGTTCATTGGCCGTTTTCGCAAGTAGTTGGATTAAAGTGCATGTGGAAAGGAACTAACATATATGCGTTTGTATTCTTTCTCTGGTTATATGTAATCATGATTGTTCGGCGCGCCGAAGGACAATTTGGGCCGCGGATTCACTCAGTACCATGAGAGGTATGCTTCATATAAATATGATAAGCTGTGATATTACATGGATATAGCACCAAAGCAATAGTTTGTAATATTATTACCTGGATGTAACACCGAAGCAATAACACCAAAGCAATATTCTGTAATATTACCTGGATATCACCAAAGCAATAGTCTGCAATAATACCTGGATGTAACACTAAAGCAATAGTCTGTAATATTACCTGGATGTAACACTAAAGCAATCGTCTGTAATATTACCTGGATGTAACACCAACGCAATAGTCTGTAATATTACCTGGATGTAACACTAAAGCAATAGTCTGTAATAATACCTGGATATAACACCAGAGCAATATAGTCTGTTATATTACCTGGATGTAACACTAAAGCAATAGTCTGTAATAATACCTGGATATAACACCAACGCAATAGTCTGTAATAATACCTGAATATAACACCAACGCAATAGTCAGTAATATTACCTGAATATAACACCAACGCAATAGTCAGTAATATTACCTGGATATAACACCAAAGCAATAGTCAGTAATATTACCTGAATATAACACCAACGCAATAGTCAGTAATATTACCTGGATATAACACCAAAGCAATAGTCAGTAATATTACCTGGATATAACACCAAAGCAATAGTCAGTAATATTACCTGGATATAACATCAAAGCAATAGTCAGTAATATTACCTGGATATAACACCAAAGCAATAGTCTGTAATATTACCTGGATATAACACCAGAGCAATATAGTCTGTTATATTAACTGGATATGACGTACATAAAATCATGTTCAAGAAGTGAAATGAATGATAAAACAATATAGATGGAAACAGCATATCAATACCCCTACCACCACAAATTCCGCTATCCCTGATGTTGTGTACTTGTATATCATTCTGGAATCTCATGGACGATATTGTCACCTTTATCAAAGTAAATGTATGCAGAATATATATGTATTCTGTAACTATAAATTTATATCTGTCCGATATTGGGATATATGGTAAGTCTATACTTACTCGGCGAAATATTTATTGCTCATGAATATGTATGATCGTGTAATATATACCGATATGTCTAGGCATTGGCAGAGCCCTTTTGCAATAACACAAGTCGGTGCAAGGTAAAAAAAATCACGTATCGTTGTCGTGAATCGAGGAAGATTATACACACCAAACAATAATTACGTATGGTAGCAAACGGGCAGTGACATTTAGGAACAAGTGTCCAGGAGGCGGTAAAGGCAGAGAGAAGGCAGGAGTTGGGGATGAGAGGTGGGGGTTGGGGTGGAGGTTGTCGTGACTTGGTCCTTGTAGGGACATCGTTGTCCAGTTCGTGTCGACAGAAAGCCGGCCTGTCTCAGATGGTAATCTTGTTATTCGATACGGCACCGGTAATCAGGCCAGGATAAACATCGCTGATCCAGCCCCGTGAAGGGAGGGACCCACAGGGGAGGGCCTGGGTAGTCCAGTCGGGGCAGGAGGATGCCCTCTTTATGTGTGGGAGGCTATAGGCTGCCGTCTTGTCACATGCAACTTCAGGGTAACAGCGTGTTGTCTTAACTGTCACAGTCTGTGATCGAGTAGTGCGTGAAACGTAGGGCAAGGGGCATCGGAAGCCATTGGGTAATGCATGAAATAGAAAGAAAAAAAAAGTTCAACGAAAAAAAGAGAGTAGGTCTTAATTTGATTGTGTCACAGCATTAAGACGATATGATAAATACGCTATTAAAGCCATGACGTATCAGCTGTCCAATCAAGATGGTGTGTTCTGAGTTGTGATATGTTTTTAATTATTTTTTTCTCTCTAGTTTCTGTTTTATGTGTGTCATGTAAGCCGACATTAGAAGAACAATAAGTTACGACTTGCTTGATGGATGACGTGTCGATGTAAATCCCGCTTCATCCTCAGTGAAAGAGCGCACCATAAATTATCCATCATAATATTTTATTAAGCATATCGCGGAAGGCTGCGAGTTTACGGAATCGGGCGGTAGCACGCCCCATCCGTCATATTCCTACGCGCACCACGCGGTGAGCACTGAGCGCGCGTGAATGATTGCAATGTGGGAGTGCCGCTTTACAACTCCGCGTATGTACATCCGTCCAGGATACACTCATTAATATAGTTGTGCAACAGTAAGTGTTCGATTTACGAGCCAATCTTTTTCCTCAACCGACAATGTCCCGATAAGTGAAACGAAATGCCTCGTAAACATTCAACAAACGAAGTTATCGTGCAAATCGCGAAGCCGCAATTCGCATCTTTCCACGCACGGTGGGGTACCACTTAAGTACGTACTAAATACATTAAACGACTGCTTACACCTTGCCAATACATCAAATCCCGGGATATTCAACACCTATCGCATTTCGTCTACAAGTGCATAAGCCTGAGATCAAAAAGGGCAAGACCCCATAAGACCGGGGTACGAGATAAGGACGACAAGATCAGATCGGTCGGAGACGGAGTCCGTCCACCTCAGTGCTCTCTATAGATACGGGTGATTGAAGGATTCCAAATACTAGGTAACTTTTGGAGTTCACCTGTGAGTGTGTTGACTCGACCGTGGGTCATCAAGTCCCCAGCATCAGCGGCAGCAACCGTACTGAGTGACTCGGCTCTGAATAATTAGCTGCCATGACTTCTTCCAACCGGATCAATAAGTTTTGTAATAAAACATTCTATCAAAACCGAATGCTTTTGATCGTCAGTGGAACAAATTCGAACAAAGAATTTGTTTTGATATTTGATTTTTGCCTTGATTTGGAAAGAAAAAAAAACCCAAATCAACCACTATGCATCCGAGTGTCAGCTTGCCAAGCTTTTTATTCCCCAATATTTGGCGCACATGTGATAAATTTTGTATCCTTGACGTGAATCTACCTCGAATGATGTTACTTGATTAGGCTGCATAAATGGTAGATTGGTCTACACTTAATGACGAGCACATATATAATGCACACCTGACAATTGCAAAAAATACTTAAAGTTTTTTTTTTTTCAATTTGATTTCAATATGTTCATCGAAAGTTCAACCAAATTTAAAACAACTTTCATGTTGCCATATATTTGGTGTAACAGATATGGCCACTTCTGGCATCACACAATATGGGAGCAATCTTTTCAGCAGCTTCCTTCTTTTCACATCTTAAACATTCCGATATCTGCCATTCCCGTTTATACCTCCGATCATTACGAAGACAGATTGCTGCATGGCTGTATTACACATGGAAGATTATGATTTGCATTTTTTCAAACGCAAAACTGCTATAATTATTGTGATTTGATTACTCAACTTAACAAAAAGTGATGCGCTGCTCAACTTCATTGCTAGTTTGCATGATGCAGTGAATTTATTCATGGTATTATTAGCATTTAAATGGCGCCCGGGCTAATAATAGGGTGACATGCACTGTCGAGGTGCCCATAAATAAGCCAATGAATGAGACGCTTCCCAAAAAGATTGTCAGTGGCAAAGACGGAGTAGCTCCAAGGCATAGAGGTGATGTGCAAAGGCTTTGGAAAACTGTGACACGTTTTTCTTCTTTTGGAGACTATTCGGTTTTGGCAAGTTATAAAAACCTGCCAACAACACGGCGAACGAAATCATATTGTATGTAACAATGGTATAGTGTGTTAGTTTTATTACTAACTTACTAATTGTATACATGTAGTCACGACAAGCTTCGGGTTATTCAAGTTGATGCTTGAATTCTACCAAGGGTCACAAAGTTATGTAGGCAATGGGGTTTATTTATAGGACGACAATCAACACTTGACACAAAATATCAATAGATATTCAAATAGTCCTATACTTGAGATATTTCCTGAAGAACCTGGCGTTAGCTGGATGTACAGAAAACATCCCACTCCCTGCAATACCAATTGAGTCCTTAGTTCTGAAGGACCACATTGTGACGAACTTTCACGTCTTGATCTCGTCGAGTACAGAGAAATTCAATCAGCACTGAACGTCCTTAACTGGACCATCGCTCGGCTAAGGACGTAAAATATAAAATCGATGTGCTCAGTTTGTGACTTGACTGCACTATGAAACACTCTATTTACCGGCTATTTCTAAATATATATCACAAACAACACTTTTGTTTCATCGAATGTGTAATAGTATACTATAGACCTAGCACTAATATACAAGTAACTTTATATACCTATCACCATTAACTTCCAATGCACCATTCATACATAATATGGTATGAACGACACATTTTCCTTGTGTTAGAAAAACATTATATTTGCAAGCCCTTATATCTAATATGAAATGATATACTATTGGCAAAACGCTACGCTACGTTTCGTTCTGGAACTGACAAACTTCAAAACCATGGACTATCGCTCAGTACACAGTTCTGAACTTTTTAGAATCCGTTTTATCATCACATGATACAAGCACGTTTGCTACCTTTTTTTTTTTTTTTTATAAAATATTGTCCGAAACCCTTGCCAATGAACACGGATCAAGGAAATCCCATGGACACCTGTGCGACTCTGTAGACCTCACCTGTCGAGGCTGGGTGAGGGCGGCTCCAAACGGACGTCCGGGTGGGTCATGCTCTCGTCCCCGGGCGTCGGGAGCGTGTCCAGGACCTGCAGAGGGGACTCCGGGGATTGGATCGGAGCCACACGACCGGACGTGCAGCACCCGTCCATGTTGTTAGCCAAGAAGTACAGCACGTTAGACCCCGCCCTCTCACGGGCGCTGCTACCATGGTTCTGGTACACGTGGTCCATAATGTTGACGTCACGGGAATGTCGATGATGTCACAGCGTCCTTGCACGTGATTGGTCGATAAGGAATCTTTGATGAAGCATGGAGTATGCATTGCGGAAGTAATGACTGAACTACTCTAATCGTGCGTGAAATATCCTCTGCAATACGAATAATTGTCCGTGAACAGGGTTTCATGGCGACTGGTATTTCACGCAGTCATACATCCATTCATTGTGAGATACTCTCTGGTAATATCCCAAGCTGGACCTATAACATGTGTATAACAGTTCCCGTGACCTTGACATAACTTATAGCGTTTCTTGACCATTTATCCCTTGGCATCAATGAGCAATCTCCTCTAGATACAGATCGGTTAGTCGAGGTAATGTGGGACTGCACCCAAGATGTCCGCCCCCTCACTATGTCCCTGACGGTCACTACCGTGGACCCGAGTGTCCAGTCTAGGGACACTTCCCCGGCCGGACCTTGGAATGCTGACCAAGTTGTTGATCGAGTCGACTTTCGCCTTCTGTCCGCGGTAGTTAGTGGCGTGGACGTGGCGGGGAATGAACGCGCATTAATACCAGTGGCAGAACCGACCCGGCCAGGTATCAACGGGACCGATTGGTTTCTTATGTTGCTCACGATACTCCTGTCGCCAGAATCTCAAAGTTGATCGCCGGGGATCCGTCATTTGTCCCAGGACTGGATTATCCCCTCACTCGAGCCGAGTTTTTCCAGAGCTCGGTAAGATCGCATATCACCTTGGTGTCGTCATAACAATAAATATCCCACGGACGAACGAGCTGTTACATATTCCTCTCTGCACTGAAACATCCTCGTCTTATCAACTTTTTCATATGTCACTCGTAATAAACTCCTTTTACTCTTTTCACATTAGCATTTATCGGAGTCGCCTGGTGCGTACATTTTAAAGAAAAGACTCTGTATCGATCATAATTTACATAATCTTTGCCTTTTAAAACTACAACAGACGGTACCAATCGACACTGAAGAGACGAGCGGGTGTCTACATGCAGAATTGGATAATCACGCAAATTTGATGCCGAAGAAGTGCTGCGATTGAGCAGTGATTTGCACAGGGCCTGTTTCATTAATGTCGCCTGTGGTCTCGGGTCATGCACGACTCCATGCCACAAATAAACGCCATTATAGCTGGAGCATCCTCCCGTCGCCCAAACTTTCTTCCCTCCTGATTAGTCGGAGACGGGCCAGAATTACAGGGTTCGGGGAGGTCCGGGATCACATTTATAAAGAGAAGGGCAGTGTCCACACCGGGCATAGGCGCACTAAATTCTTAATTTGGTTTTGTTATTACGCGGCACATCTCCCGTGCATTGGAAGGGTTTGCTGATCTCCACGGACTGAAGTGTGTGCTGACATAAAGTGGTCGAACCGACATCGAATCGGAACCCTAACTCTTAGACAAAGCACTAAGACAAACCAGTAACTGGGCACTCATCATCATCCCCCCTGATGACATTTACACGCTCGGCTGTGCTACGAGCGGAACAATATTGGCGTCATCAACATTGACTGATATTATCCATACAGATGAGTCTTCTGGTACTGATCGCATTATCCATTGCACATTCTTAATTGATCACTAATTACCAGCCAATCATTTCCACGAATACTCTGAATATCGTTTTGCGAGTGGTCAACAGGCTTTCCGAGATGGCGTTTGTTTATATCCGGATATTGACATGGTATCCTGCAAATTGAGCAAAAGTTTCGATGAGCTCAAGTATCGATCTGCTTCGATCCGGAAGTGTTGTGTCAGCCACTCACCTAGCCCGCGCATCTTCACTGCGGGCTGACTGCAAGAGAGCAGTCCCGCACACACTGTGAGCAGTCCAGCCTATTGGTGTTTATCCGTTATGAGGACAGCTCAGCCGATCATTTCTCACTGACCGGCCTAGTTGCTAGCATACTTGCACGTAACTTTGTGATTTACTTTGGTCCAGTCCGCCAAACAAACAGTGCGCTTCCTCCCCAGGAACATCATTGTATCTCAGTCATCATATCTTCAATGTTAGCCACTCGTGTGCTGCGATCTACAGCTTTACACGGAGTTTCGATGATCGAGCTTCACATCCGTCCACCTTCCCTCGGTATCGGGGCCTCTGTGTGTCCAGTTATGCGTGTGATCAAATGTTATGTCTACAAAAAACAAAGCGTTTGCGCACCCCATTTCCGAGCTATTATCAGGGGTTAATCTGTTTACCTAATATGAGAAGAACTCCGACATAAATCAGGGACAAGTGTCGGACTCGGCACAGCGGAAGCCGCGCAATAGTTTGCTTTTGTGTCCCAACGATGAATAATGGTGTGCAAGGTAAAAACTGTCGCGGAGGCTCAGAATCTCATCGTGTATCTGTCAAATATCTAATCTCTGCGTGACTTGCTGGACACAGCAACGCGGGCTAACTGCAGGTCGAGGGTAGATTGACCTGGCAATTTGGAGATACTCGGAATGTTCACGCGTGTTTGAAACTGATGTAATAATGGGTGGTATCAAACGAGAATCTCAACAACTATTACTTTGACCAAGGGACCTCTTTCACTCCCCACACATGCCGCACTGACACGAAAAGACGCACACG
Organism: Terebella lapidaria; assembly: GCA_949152475.1. Classification (NCBI taxonomy): domain Eukaryota; kingdom Metazoa; phylum Annelida; class Polychaeta; order Terebellida; family Terebellidae; genus Terebella; species Terebella lapidaria. The sequence continues at coordinate 82,024,390 of OX424555.1, forward strand.
TATGGGACTTCCATCATGAGGATTGATGTAGCCTACAGCCAACCTTGTCTGCGATGGCATCCGCATCATTCATATCGAATATATGTCGTACTGAAAGTTTGATATATCACTTAATACTAGTACTATTCATAACTGGGCAATATAATGCAACCAGTATTTTAGAATACACACCACAAGATGAAAGATCTATACACATGCGTAATATACACCACTAGGTTTGTCTCGTGAAGCGTCTGGTACTTTTCAAGAACATTCACATTCTCGCAAATATTTTTGATTGCATCACAAAATGTCCCGTTCGATTATGTATATGAACCTTTCACATATCAGAATATTTCTCGTGCGTGATTGGGGTTTTAACATTTCACTTTCAAGATGCCGAGGCAAGCAGCACACTGGCGCACCCCCATTATCGATAACTGAGCATTTGTGCAACCACGGCGATTGAATTGGGAATTGTACGTAATGGCTTGCACCAAATGTCATTCCAAAAACTTACCGCAATGATTGTACATCGTGCATCAGAATTGTGAGTGAACATCGAGAAGCAAGGTTCTGTATGTAAGGTTTTCTTTACAAGTATGCCATTCTTAATTTCAAATTGCAACTCAAGTCAAGACAATTATTTTTTTTACCTGATCGTTAATACCGATATTCTAATAATTTGAATGGAATTTAAAATGTGTGTACATTGTGATAAAGTGGACATTCGTTATTCTTATACTCATGATAGCGATCAGCCGTGATGTAACAATTTGTCTGGAAGTTAGTATGGTTAATTATCCTCTCAAGGCTGAATTAGCATAAATATTGCACAAGGAATCGCCTTGCATTATCTTCCAGTGGACCGAAAGCGTAAAATACGAGGTACTGTAGCTGGATTTACTGGCCCCCTAAGTCGTCGTCAGTTTGTGACAATATCCTCCACTCTGTACCCGGGGCTCAGCAGATGATTTGTGACCTGGCAAAGTGGTAGCGGACTACATCGTCTTGGTGTGGACAGAAACACTTGGGAAGACCCGGTCAAGGCAGCAGAGGCGGCAGGCAAGTGGCTGGAGGCGCGACCCAGCCAGAGACAGGTCTCCACACGAGGCGCCCAGACTGCAGGAACTTTATGTGAACATCGAAGTCCCCTATTTTGGAATTTATTGATATTGAGGATTTCCCCATGTTGCGGGTATTGCTTACGATTGGTTTATTCTCGTTCACAATCTCGCCAGATTTAGGTCTGGTTAGGTATGGTAGAAGCGCTGGATCCGAGTTGCAGTCGTTGGAGTAGTCGTAGTGATTTCGTGCTTTGGGGTTTACAAGCCACTTCGCTAATAACCTAATGTAATCAAAATCTCCGGTCAGTTCAAATCCTCGGACCAAATTCTTTAAATAAGATCTGGCAGAGCCGCTTGACCCATGAATGTCTCCTAGGATATTGCAATTAATACAATAATATGATAGTATCAATTAGACACATACACAACTGGACATAGACATGTTTTTGTCACAGGTGACAATGTCGAGTGTCACTATCGGCTTTCAGTTCTTGGTTTAACATAATATATTCGCAATCACGATGTGTGATTTTAAGGGGTATTTCCTACGATTTATCAATGCATAGTCGACACTTCGGCATGTCTACAATATGTGTCATAGGTCTACTCTTGAATATACTTTGTGTGTGGTATTAGCATATTCGATCTACATGAAAGATGTTTACCGCATCTCCGGTGACACCGAATAAAACTTTCTCCTACTACAAGGTTCAAACACTACGGTAACGGTATCATTTCCGATTGAACCTGAACCATATTGTCGCCCATGCGCTGCAAGGTCTTACTCCATCCAAGGATGTCCCATTCAACTGCCGGTCGAGTACGTGTGCTTTGGCCCTACTTCATTGCCTAACTACTAGCGTCAACAAAGCCAATTAGGTTAGTGACACCGGTGTCCCAAGAGTCCCAACAAACAAAGTTAAATCCCCATCGATAGAACATTTTTCTACAATCCGAATACAATCAGAAGCCAGAGACTGGCAGATAACCGACGTTGGTCTACAATAATACATGTCCAATAATTGAAGGGTCCCCTTGCCCTAATTCAATGCCCCCACGTGTTCGCTCCATCGGCGGCGACCAAACATCACACAACGGCCGTGTTTACCCTTCCGCTTCCGGCCGCCTCACAAGGCGGAGGAATATTAGATCTGTCGGTAAACTGGCACGGACGGCGCTGATTTGTGGAGGCTGTGCCACATTGTCCCGCCAGTCATACAAGGCATATATTCTCTGCGACCGAGACAATGGGGACCCGGCTTTTTATGTATAGGATTTACGGATAAATGCTGGTATGCTTGAATAGGAACCAGCTGGCCTTGAAATCGCCCCTGTGTCCAAATCCCTTCCACATCCGTGACAGTAAGATGAATACCACTCAAATATAACGAATGACGTTGCATCGAACGAGGCAAGTCCTATTATTTCATGGTGCAAGATGATATCGATGTATGCAATCGAAATAAATGTGTAAATGAAATTTATCTGACACTGCATTGTTATGGACATTATCAAAATGAAAAATGACTCTTCTTGTTTAGTTAAAACTAAACAACCACAAATGAATTGTGAGGTGCAAAATGTAATGCATGATGTTGCTGATCGAAGAGTTGCTCACATTCCCAACTAAAGTTTCGTTCTGTGTATTCTTTGTAAAATTCTCTGTCAGTGTGATTGTTTTTAGGACTATTCTTTACAATATCGTTCCTGCTCAATGTCTATATTACAGCGTAGACAAAAGCTACATTCAGTGTTTGCGACGTACTGTATAAAACCGAACCCCATGTACATGATAGGCGGCGAGCTACATTGATTAAACAAGGCTGGAGTGACTTCCGCAATAACTCAACGGCAAAGCTTTGAACAGAGACTTGTAAATCCAACGGTATACCTTTTAAAACACAATTGATGGCATATGGACAGGCAACATTAAATGTGAAATAACTGATAGTACATAGACTATAAGAATTATATTGCAGTTGGAGCGGTAATTAAGTTCACAGTGTAGTGAGCATGTATATATTTATATGGCGTTCCCCAAAATTTTCATGAAATTTTATTAGGATTGCAGGAATTTGTTCAAGTTGTTCAAATGTTACTGGCACCTGAACGTCAAGTTGTTATCGGATAATACATATAAACGTGTACATAAATGCACACATTTCAATGCAATACAACAGAAGCAATCGATCAATTCATGATATTTGATTCCATCCCGTTATTTGAACATCTCATAGAAAGTTGATAAAAATCGCGAAGAGCGGGAATGACCTGTCTGTCTGTTTGGCCTGAAAGCTTCGCCGCACGATAAATCACTCCCAGTCAGTTGTAGTTAGGTTCAAATGAGGAGTGGCATATTCCGAATGGAATTTCACTCGGCATACAGATATTTGACCAAATGTCACCTCGGTTTGCCAACATCATTTGCTCTGGTTTCATATAAAAAGTAGTTCCGGTAGCGGCAGTTTACTGCCCTCCCACGCCTTCCGATACAACTCTTCCGAGAACAAAAACAAACACTACACGCCAGGAGTCTTTGTAGTACTAGCGTAAGGTTGTACTTGTAAATGAGACATAATATCAACACGGAACGCGCAGAAATGATGACCATCTAAAACAGCTGATCGAAAGTTCGCACTACTAATTAGGAGGATGTCTGTTAGTTATTATTAAGATGTCGGAGTAAATGAAGTTTAGTACACCAGATACCACTGTGCACTGAATAGCAGAAATTACGATTTCCATGTAAATCTGACCAGGATCAATGTGTCTAAATTAATCCTGAAATTAATGACGTGCAAAATACATTAATTATGTGAGATAGAGGGCAATGAACGCGTATTCGTCTTATTTATCGAGGTCGTACTTGTGGGTACATGTTCTTATTATCATTCATCAATAATGGCGTTTTAGTTGTTATACATAGATGTATGATGTCTCAACCACAAATATGTTTCTTCTATTAATTGGGATTCAATATGAACTTTAGTAAGATGGAAGAAAGTTAATCAAGATAACAAATAAAAAAAAATATATGTCTGGTGCAAGCGTGCTACCTGTCGTTTTGTTCGACACCACCCGAGCACTCCTCGGGCACGGCCAGCGTGGTTTCCATGACAATCGGGTAGGTATCCTTGGTGAAGGGAGCTTCCAATGGTAGCAGAGCCACGGTGCCATCTAGCGTGTCTGAGGCGGTGTCACCAGTGTCGACGATGTCTCCACTGAACTTGGGGGCCGTCATGATCGAACGCATTGTCCTCAGCCAGTCTCCCGGCTCTTCGATGTTATCCTTAGAATTTCATCGTTTGAATGTGGAAGCACATTGCTTTGACTTGCCCTCCCGACTGTACCATGTGAGTTCACAATAGTAATGTCTATACTTCAAATATGGAGGCAAAAGAAAGCTGTGGCCGCTAGCAATCACCAAAAGTACAATAAGTGGGCGTTTGCGAGTTGTGGAGTCGACTGACGCCATCAAACTTCAGATTTTGGTTGGCGAAAATATTCTTTAAAACATTTGGCTAACATACTTTCTGTGTGGGGCATGACCAGGGACGTGAACCGAACCAGTGCTTATGCAAAGATTACGAACGTAGTCCAACAAAGTACCTCGTCACTAGGAGCACTATATTCATATCGGGCAAGTCTGGGTGAACTCGGCAAGAACCTCGCGATGTTTTCTGGGTTTGCTCTCGTGTGTGTGCCATGAAAATCATGACGAAATATTATCGACCCCATTCAAACTACGCACTGACTGTCCCTGTAAGCAGTTTACGGGATTGCAAATAACGGGCAATAACTTAACGACTTTTCCGCAGACTTCTTTGAACACACAGATCTCCCAAAGTGATTTTTGGCACACTCTGCAAACGGACACATTGGGTATTATTATTGACCGAATGACGAATCCAGGACTATCTGATTATCAGCGTTGTGATAGGACAAGAAATGATTCTAATCAGTAGCCTATCAACAATCGATTCCAGCACTCTTATAAATCAGGAATTTATCGATATAAATTACGTTTATTTCCCATTAGCCTATACACAGTTATCACGCGCTTTCATCAGCGGCCCACACAATCGTTCAAACCACTGCATGGTGTCTTATCTATAACTGTGTGTGCACTTGTTTGCGTGCTGCATGAACGGTGTTAACTGATACTTATCATGCTTCGGTTGATCACATGCAAACGGGAAACAGTCTTAATATTGGACAATCTCTACTGTGATTGCATGCAAAACTTCCATATAAAGACTACTGTAACCAGTGTAAAATATAATGTTTTGGAAAAGTAATTCAATAAGTTATGCTTCAAGCTTTTCCTTTCATCAATAACACTCAGTTTGCATCACTATATTATGTATCCATAGCATATTGATGAATAAAAATTTCAATTCAAGTCAAAATAAAGGCTGTTGAATTTGTTCGCGTTCCATAAATGATTAGTATATACAGTATTATAAGTTAGCTGATGAGTTAACCTGATCTTTCAGAAAACAGCATTGACCTGCTCATGCAGATGGATTTTGAAGCATAAATCGATGCAATGCCCTTGTCTCATGTTCATAGGCTGTTTGTTTGAAAAAAAAAAACATTCATCAATATCTTCTCATGATCAAAACTTGCACTCGCTAATCATTATGAACGCCATAATAATGTCAGATATGAATTCATAGAACATTTTAATCAGCAAATAAAATTGTTTGGAGTTGATTATTGGATTGACGTTGTTGTTATTGTTGTTTAGTATCGATGCGATGTGGTGTTTTCTCTTTCAATTGGTGCAAGACCATGAGTGCGCCACGAGGTTTTGATTGAAATCTGCATTCACAAAGGGGAAAACCCCAATTATATTATGCATTTCCATTCATACACTTAGCTACCTATCTGGCAACTGGATATTCTATCAGTACAACAGATTAGCGGCAATATATCAGTCTTCCGGAATGACCAGTTGCACCGGTCCTATTTGCACTCTTGTATGACCTTGACGCCCAAGTTTGTCCATGGATTCCCCTCCCTCGCCTCGCTACTGTAGCTTCTACGCTGCTTTCCATGACTCTCAGGGCGTGCTCGTGGACCATTGTGACCCATTTCTCGAGCCGTCCCACAAAACTCGAGGTCGGTCAAACAAGGACCCCCAACACCCGGACAAATGACCCGGCACAAATGCGCAAGACGCATTCCCGTAGATAACAACAATGGCCCGACCCCGATTGTCTATTAGGGCGCAATATGACAGTGCGCCGTGTAATAATCCCGTAATAATCGTCCGTATGCAGTGATGTCATAAAGACGGGGACGCAAGGCCGTTTGATATAAGGACCATCACTTGACACCATGGCAACAAAGGGTTTATGCCACGTTACGTTTTTACGCACAGTCCCAGCCGGTGTCAGTGCTAGGTGGCCTCTCGACTTTTATCAGATACCGAACCATTAACTGTGATAGCCCGCCATCGTTAGCATTCGTCCACATAACGAGAAATCAACTATTTCCACAGAAAGGCGAGAATGAGAATGATGAGGCCATGTGCCATGGACAAGAACAGCAATATTAAATCATTGCAAAGTCGTAGGCCTACATTGATTGCTGTTGTCTTGTTTATGCTATAATTGTGTTTTGTTTTTTCATGACCATTTCAGACTGACTTATTAAGGGAATGTAACACAAGTATATGTATTGCCTCAGTGACCTCTATAGCTGTTTGCACATAATTTTCACAACAGCATCAAATATTTAGGACTACATGTAATTCTGGTCACTGTGTACATGTATTATAACACATCGGTTATGCAACGGCGCCTCAAATCTTTGACACAGACAAAATTTCCCAACCAGCCAAGAGATGTTTTCATGGTAGATTTACTCTGAAAAAATGAGCAACTCATATATCACCGTTCCAATTGTCGAAGCCACAAATGATATTATTCACAATCATATTGGCCATTAATTGAATCCCGTGTTAAATCTAATCGTGGCACCCCATGTCGACTACTGATTCGGCGCGGCACGGGAAATCCGGCCAGCTTTGAAGTTGGCAGAACACCCTCTAGTAGTTTTGGATGGGTTCAGAAGAGGAAATACTCAAATTTTTCAGATTCGTCACTGCTATTTAATCATTCAATTTATCAGCAACTTTGTCAGTTAATTTAAAAAATCGATTTCTCTTCGTCAGATTCGCATCAGATAAGTGGCTTACATGTAAACGTGTTAACTCGCTAAAAAGCAGTATACACTACTTCCCTTCTGGGTTAAATTGGGCTGCTCATATCGAAATATTAAATGTGAAGACAAAGTCTTGTTTCAGAAAACTTAATACGATCGTGCATACGGTATCAACAGTTGTGACTAAGTTGCTTATCTACAAAAAACAACTGATCTTTTTAGATAAACATTCATTTGACCAACGCTGGTGCGATCATGTGGTGTACAAATTGTAGTCACCTTTGCAATTGTTCTCTTTCCGACATGTCATTTCTTGATGGGCATTTAATGAAAAACGCTCCAATTTCTGCACAGAAAATACTGCAATATGTGAAATATACCCATCACGTCCTTGAAATGCAACCCTAAATCCATTTGTTGTATTTATACATTGGCCTGGGGGCAGGAATGGTGCGGCTACCAGAAGTGGTGTTTCCCTCCGCACCTCCCTGCCGATAGTGTTGGTGGGGTGCCAGTCATATCTTGAAGAGCTCTTTACATGTACATGGCCGGAAACTGGAACTCGGCCCGACATTTGTCGGTGTACACTTACTAGTGATACCAAAAAATGTACTCACGTTTGTGTTTAGTGATATGTGTAAGGCAGATCATAGCAGTGGCACGACAACAGGGAAAGAAGTAGGAACGAAGTGTTGTTCACTGTATTATGAGTAAGTTTTAGACAGAACATGTAGTTGACTATAATAGGTATTCATGTACGGGGCATGACTACTGAAGTCAAACATGTCCTACACAGTGAACCACCCAGCGATCAGAAAGCTCACTGGTCAACAATATTGGTCAAGTTAATGTGACGTGTATTTTAATTCAAACATATTTATGAAATATAATTCTTTTGATCATCGACTTTATATAATATTACCAGTGTTCAACCATCACTGGAGTCACAATTACGTGTATAGTCGGTAATGTGCAATACACTGCACCTCGTACTGACAGACATTGAAGTACTTCGTATCTCGTGGGATATGTACAGCTGTGGTGCTGGTATTAATTGATGAGATGTAGTATCGCAAAACCACTTGTTCCGGTAGCCATCGAGCAGTCTCCAGGTGCGCTCGCGTCCTTCAAGTCATAATAATCTTCATTCGCATGCCAAATCTGTGGCGATGTTCGGAAAGTCAAGCCGGCAATGGGTACACGTGATTTCTTTCTTGACTCCTGATTGGGCCATGAACTGACCATGTGTAAGATTCCCCAGACCTCGATACAAAACATTACGCACTTTTTATAGAACTAGTAAACGCCTAAATATCCCATGCGTGAATCACATGTAGTTTTATGCTCGGTGTACCTTTTCAGATATTACCGTGGATGCACTCGATGAACACTGCACTGATATTTCTTGTTTATGATTATTAATAAAAGCACTTGAATACTATCGCAAAGCACTGAAAATTTCCTAGATAATTTCCATATGTCCCCGGTAACTTCCGACGAAATATACATGTACACCATTGAGAATATCAGAAATTATATATCTTTGTCTTCTACGATATTTATTTGATGTATCAAATAATCGGTCATTCAGAACCAGTAGTCACAAAAGGCACACCCATACGTGTAGTACAAGTCTTTCATCGGTAGTATATCAATGAGTTGAGTTGGGAATGTTATATTTCATAACAGAAACAGGCAAGTGTTACGGTATTCTCAATAACAAGGCGGTGTGCAAAAACAAATGTTCAACAAATGTAGCTGATCTTTGTCTTAGATCAACCTCATAAAACAGAGTGAAGTGACAAACAAAACCAATTCCCCTGAGGCTAAGGGCTTCACGGAATCATTTGACAAAGTTCCACGAGGGCAGCACAGTGATGTTGGAGGATATAACCCGTGAATAAACTCAGATTCCAAAGTGTCAACACATGTTCCAAACACAAGAGAAGATAATACTGTAAACTCGAGAGACAAGACAAAACGTCTTCTCAGCTAGTTGGGGTTGAATGAAAGAACATTGACTAAAAATCTGATGAAATCTGGCGATATTCATTGTCGCCACATCACACGGACAAAATGTTCTGCAATACTATCCACAACTTTAATCCACATTGAATTGTGGACATGAACACCCTACAGCTAGCCACAGAACGTTAACTGACCTCAATACACTGTAGCTATCCCTGACACTGTGGCAATCTCAATGCACACCGACTAATAACATACTTGGACATTGAATTGGAAAGATTTTAAACATGTACTTTTTATACTTGGAGCATGGGATTTTTCACCATGGACAAAAAACCATCCATTAGAACGTCAACATAAACATGACCTGACCCCCAACACAATAAAATTGGGCCAGTTAACGTTTGGTGGCCGGCTGCAGGGTGTGTATATTATCGTGGTGAGTATAAAATCAGTAACTATATAATATAAGAATAAATATACCGTATATAACTTCACCATTCTCATGTAATGGATTCACTGAATCAAATTAGGCTACTTTTACAAAAGATAAAAGATGGCAAAATCCTCTATGACCTAGGATTGCCAATTTAGTGACAAAAAAACACCAAAATGTTGGTTAATGCTCTACGGGTCATGCAAGCCATTTGTAACACTACAAAATACACGCTTCCCACAGCCTTCATAAATACATTATGGGCTCATACATTACTATTATATTATCATAAATACATGTACGATATGATTCACACATAACAGAATATTGATAGTATGATTCACTTGAATGGTGTTCGAATATGTATTGTCAAAGACACGCCGTTAGCCTGACATGATAGATGTGCACGAACTTTTTACAACCATCAGCAGACTCATTGTCATCAAGCAGAGACATGCGAATACATTCGAGGCGTTCGAGGAAACAAAAACTGATACTTGGGATTTTCCACAATTGACCATGTGCAGTACGCTTAGTAGGCCTATGGACCGATATCAAAGCAGTCAACTGTCATTGACGGTGTACTCTGCACTTGTCCATCGCGCTAATGTGAGTCGGTGACCCTCCATGATGATGAGAGGTGACTGTTCAAATATTATTGTAGTGGGGACAGCGGTGGCCTGGCTACGGTCAAGAGGCTGAGGTTCCCGTGTATCCCCAGACCACACACATGTGGGCCCCAGACTCTGACACCCCTCCCCCCCCCTCCAACGCTACCACGAGGAGAGGTGTGGGCGGTAGTGGACAAGGGCCTTCCACAAGACAGGCCGTCATTTTTTTAGCACTCTATTGTTTAATAATCGCTGCATACACCACGTGACGAGGACGGCATTTACTTGGCATTTGTCTTTTGACATTCATATAGATACTGAATAGTGACTGTGAATGCATATTTCTATATTAAAAATACAGTATGTTATGAATTGTAAATGAATTCACCACCACAACGAATTTACGTTTATATATATCTCGATTTCCGGTCATAAGTACCGCTACTGCATTAGGAATATATAGGATTTCGTTATTTTCATAATGTACATCACTTTTACGCAGAACTAAACACGTATATAGCTAGATTTGTAGTATCTTCTTGTCCTCTATAAAACACAATCTTGTGAAAAGGGCAACACAGTGAAAGTTTCTCGCTACGACTTCCTCTTAATTCAGTCCATTCCCGGTCAGTTGCCGAGACTCATCAGCCAGTCTACAAGCGATATATTCGATTTCAGCATAATGTATTTTCATGGCATATGTGCTCTCCAGCAAATGAGATTTTCGGCAACATTCTGTTAGATATTGAGGTTGCTAACTAGAACGAAGCCCTGGGCAGTGCTTCGTGTATTTGTTCTTTGTATGGATTTTCCTTCAACTGGTTTTACCGACATTTCAACGCAATGATCAATAAAAGTTGGTTTTCCCTTGAAATAATTGCTAACATCAGTTCGGCTACCCTGGTCGAACGAGGCTACTGTTACATGTATCATCATAAGTTCACTTTGATTTTATGCTCGTTAGTGAAGAACTACAATATAAATCAGAAGTGACAGAGCTGGGCTGTGGCCCACACTGACTACTATTGGTAAGACTAGGTATTATGATGGATTTACGCTAGTTTAGATTGTCAAAGCGATGATTAGCCTAGCCGCACACTTTGAATGGCACGTGCTCTGCCTGGCAACCAGTCCCCATGGTCCGTCCAATAGCAGCGGTCAGTTGGCCTAGCTAGCTCTTAACCATCAGGGTCACCAGCTTATAGACCGGGATCTCCAAACAAAAGTGGGGTATTAAAGACCGCAATATGCCCCCAATTACTGATTTGGCAGGACGCCTGTGGTAGGTATTGCCGTGGTTGGCGAGTGGTACAGAGTCTCTTTAGGCTGGCACTATGTTCTCCCCACGGGACTGACCACACTGTGGGACTCTGTGCTTACTAGGCGTCATTGTCCAGAAGCCTCGCGATTCCAGGCCCCGCAGCAATGTGATTTTATTATATTTGACCATCGAGACAGGGAGTGTCATTGATATCATCTGACTTAAGGCAACAGACACCCACATAACGGATTTCGGTGGGAATTTCTGGGCGTCCGATGAACGCGAAAATAATGAACCCTCTCTCGGGATGGAAATGGCCAAATTGTTCAAATATTGAACGAGATTGAACACGATGCGATCACAAGCGATATCGAACGCCGTCAGCCAGCCGTTCCAAGGTCATTACCGTACTGCCTCGTACAAAGTACCCCAGATCGCTGACGGCGCGACAGGTTGTAAATGTTTTATTCGCCGTAAATTAACGCCCTCTAGTGTCGTACATTGTCGCAGAGTATAAAGATGGCCCAGTATTCGGGTTTGTGACTATTGTCATTGACTGCGTATATCGCAAACTGCGGAATTGCTGGTTCCCCATTGTCTGTTTTGATTTTATCTACACTGGAACCATACGGGAACTATTCACTTTAATCCAGTCACGACCCGTTGACGCGCCTTAATACACAGGAGAATTCACATAACAGCGGCATCCGCCCGCGACACCAAGGCTTATAATGGCCTGTCCCTCACTCGGGGACCAATACATCGGACAACACTGAGGAATAAAGCCTACTCCGTGAATATAGCTAAATGTGGATCAGGATCACATTTTCATACATATATCACACACACGGTGCCATACGTCATAAATCAAGCGAAAGGAACGAGTTTAAATAACGCCCGATTAGGAGCGAAAAGTCGAGTTATTTATACGGTGCTGAGGTGCCACACTCGATCACCGCCAACCTGGTCAAAGTTAATTCTTGGAGCGTATGACCGTGATATAAACAGTCACAGACACACAGATACCGTGTGGCGACAGCGGGAAAAGTGGCCGCGTACAAGCCACCAACAGGACACGGTCTACACTATTCCCTGGCCTGGGGGAGATATCCCGGGGGTAATCAAGCAACCGGTGATCAGTTAGCTCACGAGACAGCCTGATTCCCCGAGCCCTACCCCCACTCTTCCCTTGGTCCGTCCACACCCGACCCCCACACGCATACATGTCGGGCCACCCTTGGACACCAAACCTTGTGAGCCCAAAACATTCACCCCTCTCACACTTGATCAAGCCAACGCTTCCATAGCGACACAACCCGACCACTTTCTGCCTTCAATTAATCACTGATCTTTGCTTTATCAAGCAAGGGCGTCAATTAAAAGGTGACTTCATTTGGCTCTCACGACGGGGCTGTTCCGCCTTGGAGCAAGGACACAAGACAGACGCCAGCAGGTTCGAAAGAAGCGTTTTTCTTCAAGTGAATCCCCGGCATTTCGGTTTTTTTTTCACACTTTCCTCTGTATTAAATAGAACAGTTTTGTCTTGCTCTAAAACAGTTGGGCGTCAGTTCCTTGCGTAGCCTACCCTAATACTGTAGCATGTCGTTTAAACTAAATGTAAACGAGCATTATGTGTCTTCTTTTAGTTTATTGTGACTGAAGTTCAGCTGAGTTCTCGGACGACTTTCCAACCCGATCATTGCCTAACCTGATTTGGGCGGAGTGGAATGAGTGTAATCCAGGACGGGGTCGCGAGCGTCAAAACAGGGTTAATCGATCCAAGGTTCCTTGCTTTTACTAGCTTTATAGCCCGCAATATTCGGCTCATCTCCACGATATTCTTTATCCACCCCATAAACCCTACACTAACAGTCATGCTACATCTGCACCATGGTCGCCTGTCTTCCAAGGGCTTCGCTTCCCCGAGATTATTCTTCAAGTAAAAGAGAAAATATGACAATAAACAAACTACATCTAACTCGTTTTTTTTTCAAAAGTGAATATGCACTTGATTTCCTTTCCCTTGATTTCTAAGTATTATTGAGCAGAGTGAATGATTTTTTTTAGGAAAAAAAGAGATAATCCTTCCAATCTGACGAGAATGTCATCAAGTGTAAAACGTCCCGTGGACGACTTTATTCTGTACCCAACGTACAAACGTCAGGGAAACAGTGAGCACTCTATCGGGAAAACACCAAATCCCACTTCAGCCACGTTTGTTGCCTTTCGTGAAATTGAACGCACTCCCGGTGCTGGTCTGTGAGAGTTCTAATCACCAAGTCCCGAGGTGCAAATCTCCGTCTGTATCGCCGACATCTCCTCTACAATACACCTGTCCATCGACACTCGTCACTGGGATTTCCAGCTTTGTAACATGTTCCTGGTTCTGCAAACCATTACAAAATACATGCCAAAATGAGAAAACAAACTTGCAAAAAGAACTTGAAAAAAAGAATCTGCAAATTATAACATAACTGGGTTATTTTTCACCTTGGTAAGTCACAGAATTGTCTTAAACCTTAATGGACAAGGTTCTTAACACCAAGTGCGCGACAGTCCAAGCAATCAAACCAGAAGGAAAACGTAGGCCTACATAGTCTATACTTGGTGTCCAACATCATGCAAATTGTAAGCCCGTCCATGGAATATTAGGCAGTTCCTGACCCACTGTGGCACTCCTCAGGAATGACCGAAATTATGGTTAAATTCATTTATAGTTCATTTACATTCAAACGTTGTACTGACCATTAAATGACACGTATGTTTCGTGAATTTCAACGAAGCTAGTTCATTCCAATACTCTTCTCGGTCTTCCAGAAGACAGATGTAAACTTTAATGTGATCTTGATATTCCCTATTCGTAAGCTTCGTCACGCCACCACCTCGTTATCGAAGTTTTGTATGTTTAATTCTTTATCCATCATACGCAGAGGATGTAATCTTTGGTGAAATATAGTACAAAACTGGAACAAATCGGTTTGATTGATATATGTGGCTGGACCTTACTGAACTAACGTGCACTTCCGTATCAAATTCACACACATGTATATACATGTATATGAATATTATGAACATATTTGCACTACTACATGGACCATCCAATCTACTGTAATATGTTTTTTTGTTGTGATCAACATTTTTATGATGATAAATGATGGCATATACAGTAACCCAAGTGAAATTCCATGAATTTGTTTAGTAAAGAGCCTCATGATACCTGCAGGTCTAAAACAAAATAATCGAATTCCATGATATACCGGTAAGTGTACATAACTCAATCACATAGTACGTTCAAGTGGCTTCGTTAAAGGCAATATATATACATACATATACACCAAACCTTACTGCTGTCACGATGTTACTAAATCATGTTTTGGGAATCGGGGAAATATGCCAAAACTCGCATATCCAGAATATATCACCTAATTGGCAACGAAAGCAATGAATTCCATACAAGATGATATTCATCAACTCAGTTGGAAATGTACCCGCGCGCCTGTTTTACATATAAATGTAGAATTTTTGTTGAACATTCTTCACTTGGGAAAATTTGCGGCATAGTTACATGTGGAAGTTTGTTCCAGACACCGGCCTTGTTTGCACTTACACAGTTTACTGTATATATTGTAGTAATTGTACATGTATACTGTCATTCAATACATTCAAAGCCTGTACAAATGACATAACTGCACCTAAATGAGCACAATTAAGAAAAAGGATGCGGAACACGTTCACGGGAATGATAAGGTCATTGTTCTATGCACGTGATACGCTCACGTTTAATACTGAGGTCTAGTAATGTACTAGAGGCTGCTATTCGATAAGCACGAACAGGCAGCATGATGTTCTGCTTGTCAAATAGTACCTCATTCCGACACAATAGCATTATCGTTGTACCTCAACCAGCAATTATTCAATGGCGGTAAAACTAATAAAATTCCACGTCTTGATATGGTTATAGTACACCTTGGGATACAGAAAGAAATCCCCAGCATTGCTTCAAATAGCAGGACAATCGGAATGCACGAAAACGCCGTTCTCGTTTGAACTGTTTTTCCCCTTCACCTTGACTATGTGCACTAGTTATTAATTCGAACGAAAAATCTAATATATGAAGACAGAAGGGTTTTTATTGTATTGGCTGGTCACGTGACTATTCCCGAGGCTCGGACAGTGAGGAGTACAGTGTCCATTCATCGGACAATTAATTGCTCATAATTCAGCACGCCAGCACCTCCTGGCTACACAGTGCAGAAACAATCAGCCCACGGCTCTGTTCGCGAGTACATTCTATTCACTCGCATCTGATTGATTCAATGGGGAGTAGTAAAAACAAAATAGAGACTGTTTCGCATCGACGAGCTACATATTTCTTTTATTCCACATTTCTGTATGTGACTTTTATTGTTGAACGAATTTATTTTGTCCACCACTTACTTTTGAAGCGAGAGCAAGTTGCCGTCGACGGCATCTCCGTTGTCGGATGTCGTAAGATCGACGTCATCGAATCGCGCATGCCGGTTTGCGATTATCTCCAGGTTGGTGCGATCTTCTATGATGGTATCCAGACCGCTATATCTCACACTATATCCCGACTTGGAGTGATTTTGTTTCATTTTGAACTGTTTCTCGTTGTTATCCACAATGACTTGGAGGCATTTTTCTCCGTAGATGAGATTGAGTTATCCAATGTTGCCGGTAATCCTCGTGCATGTCTCAGAGCGCCGTTCGTCCTCTGTCCACGTCTGTGACTGGCCGGGCTCTTCTCGTGTCACAAGCTCCCCGGGCCGTCTCAGACCATCGATAACTTGCTCCAGAGGTCTGTCCGACTGTCTGCCTAGCGGGGTCTTACACTCTCGACCACTGCCTTAAGAACAGGTGCCTCTTCCACGAAGCCTTTTTGCACATGAGCAACAGCCCCCCAAACTGGCGCCCGGGGGCCAACACACAAAAACCCAATACCAGGTCCTTTGTCGAGTTGCACGATTGCTCTTTTCAGAAGGAATTTTCGAGTTGTTTTTGTGTCTTAAGGCCAAAAGAAGTACAGACTGCCCATCTCCCCTGACTTCCCCCTCTCCCCCCTCAGTAATGACAAAGTCGTGACTTATTGTTGGAGATCCACGCTAAACGCTCCTTTGGGTGGGGTTAAACCCCCTCCGTAAGCCACTTCCTCTTTTCGCCGAACTGTTCCACCCCAGTTCTCCCTCACACTCCGCGCTTGTCATCTTCGCGACACACCCGCAACCATCGAAACCAGCTCCATTGGAAGGCAATTAAACGCGAGACAGACTCGCATAGCAACGGGACTTCTAAATCAACAATACTTGTGAGCCAATCATTGCAGAGCCATTATGAAATTCCACGGACATGTATTCAGACACTTTCTCTAATTCTTGGAGTATTGATGTACGCTAACGTGCAAGTCGACGAAGTGTAGCGAAAGTCGAATAGACATATGTAGTATTGATTATTTTGGAGCCGCTGTGCGTCTTTGGCGCTAAAGATGACTTGTCAATGTTGTGTCACAGCTTTCGCTGCCCTTCATTTCGATCTCAAAGTGTGTCGACGTAGTCAAATTCCTAGCGCCTTTGTAATAATGAGATAATCCTAAATCTGATTTAATCCATGGAAGTGGAATTATTAATTGCAGGCACACTCTGTAGCTGCTAATCACGTGCGAGACAAATCCTGATGCGGACCCGTGTCCGTGACCTTGACCTTGTGCCAAGACTTCCGTCCGACCGTTTCCTCTTACACACGACAAAGAGAGGTACTGGTCCACATCTGCAAGTTTTTCTTTGATTTTGCTGTGATTCGCAGTTGCCATGATATGATAGATACTGGAAACCCTATTTCCTTTCCACAATAATGGAATCAGTTGACCGCATTGTTATATTTTGGAGGCCAGTGACGACATATATTTATATAATGAAGTCCAGAGTCAATCTAATAAATTCCCGTCCTGTCAGCCTATCCCATATCGTGATTCATTTCCAGCTATGGGGAATTCTGAAAAGTGTATTCTTCTTCGCGTTGCACATTGGGTATCTTATGGCAAATATTTTCGAATAACTGGATAACATCAAAAAAGACTACGCGTTAGGGTCGTGACGCCTCTCGGGGGTTGAAACTTTCCATCCAATTTCTGTCAAAGTCTTCAAGAAAAGTCTGGGAATTGAAGTTATATTGATATACTCCATACTTCCTGATCTGTCTTTTGTAAGCATCACGTTCCGTCAAGTGTGCAGTAGCGTTAGCAACTATTAAATTCACATTATTGCATGGTATATCCATGCACAGTAAATGGATATCAAATGATATGCCCTACAAGATGTGTCTATGACAATATCATGTTTTCAATTTCATGGTATTAGGAATAAATGTCTTTATAGGTCTTTGTTGGATATTGTATGATGAATTTATTGAAAAAAAAGCGTTCGAGACCGGCTTCCTCAAAGTGATGCTACACATAAAATTGTACATACTGGGAATGAACCTCGCATGCCTGATATTTGGACCTGTCTGCTAACTGTACATGCCATACCTCAGGCTAGGTGCATTCATGCAGTTCTAATCTGAAATGTTTGACGCAGTGCTCCAATATGTATTTGTACATGGATATTTTTCTGAAGTATTTTTAGATGTCGTCCAAAAAACTTGTCAGTTATATCGATTACATCCCCAGAAGATAACCAATATATTCCAAGAGAGCCCAATTGTTTGAACTGAAAAGGTAACAAACAGACAAAGTGCAACCATTGTTCCCGCTATTGAACTCGTCTGGGCCAGGCTGTATACAGGGTCAGATCTGATCTGATGGATCGCTAGCTGTAGAAATGCCAAGTACTATTTAACCTTGTCTCTGATTGAAGCAAGTGGCACTTCACTGGAATCAAACAAGGAGTCAGTCGCCTGCTCACAGTGGTGTCAGATGGCACGACTCCACGTCACAGGGAAGCGACACTGACAAAACTCAACGTGAATGGTTCTCACTGAGCCCGCTAACGTAAAACTCGCAATGGTTGTGGCAGGATCTACTTGCGACCGTATAGAACATACTAGCATGGGTCCATTCACCAGGGTTGTTCAGTGATCAATGGGCTCTTGTATCTAGTATAATACTGAGATTTGGGACTTGCTGTTTGAGGAGTTTTATTTGTATGAATACGGGTGTGACATAACAATCGTCGAGGATGTCTTATTTAGTTCTACGATAACCACAACACTGATCAAGTTATGATATGAACGACGACATTCGCAAGGATTAATGCTTAGCACCATTGACAATCGCCAGGAGGGAATGTTTAGTACCGGTGACATTCGCCAGGGGGGATGTTTAGTACCGACGACATACGCCAGGGCACTCCGAGAAGCGGAAGTACTTACCGTTTGGGCCCAGCCACTGGTTCCGTGGCCAGGTTTAGTCCCACGGACAACAGCCGGACTATCACATTGTCTTCCCCGTCTTCCATCGTCCACCAATCACAGCTCACAACACTTGAGAACACTCCAAACAACACAAGTATCCAATCACTAAGTCATAAATCATAAGTGGAATTTTATCTTCTATGTGCGCAGTATCAACTTCTATATGATGGAAAGAACGCGTATAATCGATAATTGGTCAATACATTAGATCCCTGATGTTATATATTGTAATCCTCGGTATATACATATATCATCCTATTATCCACCAGGCGGAGTAGTGCACATGCGTGAATCAATTATCCAGGTGACCATATCGTACATACATATAGAGCACTGTGGAGTCCGGGACATGCCATTTTGTCACGAGCAGGCCCGCGATGATCAACAGTTGGTCTAGGAGGGGTTAGCTGCTATGGTTATCACGTGGCAGGTGTCGTAGAGACTGCGCGCGCAGAGGCGCCACAAAGTTTCTGCTGGAGAGAGCTGCCCGCCCACATTGTGGACCTTTGGCACCACCGTGTTCCACGGCAGCGCTCGAGCTCTATATGTTTTATGACACTTCAGATAAAGGAACGATAACTGGAGGATGTAGCATAGTTTGTTATGTAAATGATAGACAACAGGTAGCGACCCTAGCGCCCCATCGGAGAATGTAAACAATAGCCATCGGACAAGTCTGAATGGAGGCTCTTTTGGCACTTCTTGGTGCTCGTTATTCCGACGATTTCCGACCAGCCAATTATACAATTGTATGTGGAGTTTTGAAGGGTAACATGAGGGGAGAGGATGAGTTTGAGAGGAGGGGACCATGTCGTGCGTCCCCTGGCCTTGCCTCCCTGTCACCACGGACGGGTTCCCCGCCAGTCGGGAGCCCCTCGCCCGGGGATACACTGATACCCGCTATATAGAGCGGGAGTAACCTTACACGGATAGAGGTGCGGAAAGCCGTCCACTTGTACGGGCACTGAATGGAACCACCGACTCGTCAATGCGGTGGCCGCAGGCTGCCTGTTAAGGTTTAAATGGGAAGCCAATTAATGGGGTTGACGGTGTTTAGGAAGCTGCGGCTCCTGGCAGGTCACTCCCATATCGTTCATTCACATAAATCAACTACAAGTATAATACATCCAATTCTGGGATGGAAAGGCTATGGTACGAGATACCAAGGCCTCTTGGGCGAGGCTACATGACCGCAGAAAGCTCTTCCTTATATTGACCTAGCTATATAATTAGCACTTTTTATGTGTCATGCCGTTAATTCTGGACCCTTGTACTTTGATCGGCCATTGTTGAACCATGTATGCAATAAATGATACCAGTGCTAATCACAGTGGGTGCTGAAGCTGAACTCCCCACGTGTTTCTGTCTGAGGCACGGGCGAACATTCTTTGAATCTCCTGACACTTTCAATCAACCAGCACACCTTCCATTGTGGAACAAAAAACGGCAGACGAAAAGACGTTGCGAGGCGCGAGAGGAATTCCAGATAATCTAACCTGTATCAAGTACAACCATGGCAATTCTCGAAGGTGCGAGGCAAGACGACGACGGATCAGAGGTGTGTATTTGGGACTGTAGAAGTGAAGGACGGTGCATTAGGAATTGGCTGGCCACTGGGCGCGAGACGTGACCCCGCGGGTCTCGTGAGCAATGGCTGCCATTTGTCTCCGGGTTAATGCGCAGCGCGGCGGCGGCTAAATGACTACATTAATTAAAGCTATTACAGCATCTCGTTAGATGTCTTATCACACGGAACCGCGCCGCGGACGATAAAGTTGTGGCGGACGCTCATGGTGAATCGTTATATTAATGATTAAATGGGCCACTCGTGGGACTCGGGCTGTCAACCCTCAGGCGGTAACATTTCAGGATGGCTAGGCTCTTCAACTCGAATATCTACTGCTAGGCTTGGCACTAAAACATTATAATGAAGAGATAGAGAAGAAAGATTTGATTCAATCTAAAACGGTGTAGTGTATCCATCTAAACGCGACCTTGGTCCGAGGCCAACTGTGAACACACTGGCTGAGAATCTACAACTCGACTGTTTTCTAATCACGTGAACACTATAACGCCCAGGAGCGATATTAAAACAGTAGAGATTTCACGATCGATGAACCAAATTTGGTCCCTAAAATTTCCTCCATCCATGTGTCTAGTAGTCTAGTTTATCATTCAACAAGCGTCGACGGCTATTGTATTGTCATATCGATTGTCACAAAACTGACAAGAAGCAAGCGGGAGCTGACCATGCATGTCCTCCAGGTGAACAATGGAATCGAAACTAGATATCCTCACTCCTTGTCCAGAATATAATATAATATATCTTCATATTTTCACATTGTAGATAGTAGATGATATATTTTACAAATACGTGTAATATCATTAATGTAGTTTCTATAATAATATACTCATCAAAAGTGAACATTCTTTTCGGTTTTTTTACACTCTTAAACATGAAATTTATATTTATGATTGATATTTTCCCATGCCAGGAGTATTATTGTACCCATATTCACATTGATTATTATTATCTGTGTGAATCAAACCTGAAGGTACGTGTAAAACCCAATAGCTATCAAACACCGATTTCGTGGGATCTCTCCGGATTTTTAAATTACACTTGTTTCATTTGGAGCACAGTAGAGGCAACTGCATGTACACTTTACACCCTGTCTACCTCTGGTGACACGAGTGTGGCTTTGGACATGTCTTGTTTCTATTTACATCAGCAAAATCTCATGTTATTGGTGCTAATAATCATAATCTATATTCAATTATACCGCGTACATGCATTGTGTCAAAACATTTACGGGATGTGAAACACATACATTGATTCTTGTGATGCCAGAAATTTGCACATCGCCAACCTATTTTTTATGACTATCACACATACATCACTGATAAAGAACTATGTTTGAAAAGCAGCATCTCGTACACCTATCCTATTGGTTTCTTACTTGATGGATGTCATACTTCGTACGGGCATCGTGATTCTGTGTATCACTCCGCCAAACAAATAGTTCCAGTGATCCACAAACATCGGAAAGTGTCGGGACCTCGAACCTGCGCGGATGTTTTTACAGCCCGCCCCCTTCAAACTCAAAGCAGTTGATATGACGACAGAACGATTCCTATCTGCTGCCTTCATGCGGAAATAACGTAACCGTCCTTGTAAGCAACAAAGTTTTTCCATTAGCTACATAGTTTTATTGGAAATATCGGGATTTGACAGGGTAGTCTCACATGTACGCAATGGCGCAGGAGCTCTTATTTGAACTTTTCCCAATGCCTCTTTGGTTTCCAATTTTGGCTACCTGCTGGTAATCGTACGAAACTAATACTGGTATAAGATTTACATTGGTGTTTGCATATACACCGAAATGATTTCAGTAGAAATGATTTTGAAATGATTTCATCTGTCAATACAGATACTTGAATACTCGTGGACATCCAGTGGATCCCTAAATTTGATATGTAGTCGAGACCTTGACCTGAGTCATATTCCATGGGAATTTCATTTTATATGTTCATGATTCCTGTAATGCAGGCATAAACTATTGGTATATGACTTGAGCATTAGTTGCGGAACGCTAAAAATGAGGAAACAGATGAGATGTTTTAGACAAGTCATCTTTTTGTTCAAATCATTTCATGAAAAGCCAGCCGAATTGTGTTTAGAGATGTGCGATATCCGGAATATTAAATAAACTCTCCCGATGAGATATGTTCGATCAGAGTTTTTGATTTGCCGGTCTAGAAAAGCTTTTTTGTTCAAATATTTCACGATTGATGTAAGGAGAACCCAGTCCTCGTGAATGATCCTCCGGGCATTTACGCCAAGCGGCCAAACATACTAGAATTTATTTCGCGTGGAATTTCTAAAAGCCATTCGTCGGGAATTCAATCTGAATTGCCACGATCGAGGACGAGGAGAAAAACTGGGGAGTAATGCAGCTCGCGTCAGGTAATAGTAATAACAGAACCAGGATGTGATCAAACGATGCTCACGTGGGATGAAGGTGTGTGAAGTAACGAAAGCGAACATCAGCCAGGGCGGAACACACGCCGCACAGGACGTCCCGCCAGCAGCCAGCATTGAAACCAGCATTGAAAGCATTCATTCTCGTAGCATAAGCTGACAGCAGAAAATGTGATCATGTGATCAAACGATGCTCACGTGGGATGAAGGTGTGTGAAGTAACGAAAACGAACATCAGCCAGGGCGGAATACACGCCGCACAGGACGTCCCGCCAGCAGCGGCTGGTCCGACCAGCATTGAAAGCATTCATTCTCGTAGCATAAGCTGACAGCAAAAAATCTGACAGCAAAACTTCTGACATTAAAAACTGGCAGATGAGAATCTGACAGCAAAACGTCTCGCATTAAAAACTTACAGCATAAAATAGGGAAATATGAATGCTCACATGTGCGTGTGTAGTAATCATTGGTTCATTGTGATGACAAAATTTTGCAGACGATGTGTACAAATATATTTTGAAACTCAGTATGAGCTGACGAGCAATATAAAGCCAGAATAATTGCTATCAAGTTGTTGAATTTGCTCCAGGTAACTAACTAACTAACTAACTAACAAGCTAAACGAGCAAAACTATAATGTTCCGAAGCTTTACGTTTCCCAAGCCATATCTCCTTTTCACTTTATTGTTCTTATCTTTGAAAACTTCCCATAGGTCTTTGTTACTTGAACAGTTTCAATGTGGGTACAAAAATGGGAAAGCCAGAAAGGAAAAAATGGATTCAAGTTTTACTTTAGTTATCAAGTCACGTGGGATGAAACCAATCTCATCGATGCTTTGGCCTGCTGTTATTAGACCTATATGGGAAGCAAAAGAAATGCAAAACTATGGTTAATTGACATATGAAAGTTGAAGAGGTGCATCATATATTTTAATTCCTACTTGTAATTTGCTAGTACACCTTTACAGGAGCGCAGTGCTGCCACACGAGAAAAACATTAAGTCGATTCAACGATATAAAAAGTCGTTTTAATGATATTCTACCCCTGTAACGCCGATGTACCTTTGACTCGTAAATGCTCGTTTGGTATATCGGGTATTTGACTTCCCTCATGTTCAGCATTGGACTTGCTATCGACATAATCATAATCTTGCTGCACTGATGGCGTTCGGGTCACGGATTGCATTGGTTTGAGATTTGACATAGTTCTGTCCATAGAACTATGTCAGAACATAGTTCATAGTTCTGACATAGTTTGAGATTTGACATAGTTCTGTCCCCGGACTATGAGATTGGATAACGGACCCTGTTTTGTTTGCTCGGAATACTTGATACTGGGTATTGATTCCACGTCTATAGTGTATAATATTATTGGAGCCTCTGAAAGAAACACGTACCATCAACACACCGTTTGGAACATTTTGATAGTACACCGTCAATAACTTATGGTTGCATTGTAGTAGGGAGTATTCTGGAATTGTATTTCACATGTGGGACAATAACATGCGCCATATTTCATGATTCCATCTTCATCTATCGTTCTACATGGAATCATCTCTCACATACAAGCGGGAGCTGACCATGCATGTCCTCCAGGTGAACAATGGAATCGAAACTAGATATCCTCACTCCTTGTCCAGAATATAATATATATTCATATTTTCACATTGTAGATAGTAGATGATATATTTTACAAATACGTGTAATATCATTAATGTAGTTTCTATAATAATATACACATCAAAAGTGACCATTCTTTTCGTTTTTTTTACACTCTTAAACATGAAATTTATATTTATGATTGATATTTTCCCATGCCAGGAGTACTATTGTACCCATATTCACATTGATTATTATTATCTGTGTGAATCAAACCTGAAGGTACGTGTAAAACCCAATAGCTATCAAACACCGATTTCGTGGGATCTCTCCGGATTTTTAAATTACACTTGTCTCATTTGGAGCACAGTAGAGGCAACTGCATGTACACTTTACACCCTGTCTACCTCTGGTGACACGAGTGTGGCTTTGGACATGTCTTGTTTCTATTTACATCAGCAAAATCTCATGTTATTGGTGCTAATAATCATAATCTATATTCAATTATACCGCGTACATGCATTGTGTCAGAACATTTACGGGATGTGAAACACATACATTGATTCTTGTGATGCCAGAAATTTGCACATCGCCAACCTATTTTTTATGACTATCACACATACATCACTGATAAAGAACTATGTTTGAAAAGCAGCATCTCGTACACCTATCCTATTGGTTTCTTACTTGATGGATGTCATACTTCGTACGGGCATCGTGATTCTGTGTATCACTCCGCCAAACAAATAGTTCCAGTGATCCACAAACATCGGAAAGTGTCGGGACCTCGAACCTGCGCGGATGTTTTTACAGCCCGCCCCCTTCAAACTCAAAGCAGTTGATATGACGACAGAACGATTCCTATCTGCTGCCTTCATGCGGAAATAACGTAACCGTCCTTGTAAGCAACAAAGTTTTTCCATTAGCTACATAGTTTTATTGGAAATATCGGGATTTGACAGGGTAGTCTCACATGTACGCAATGGCGCAGGAGCTCTTATTTGAACTTTTCCCAATGCCTCTTTGGTTTCCAATTTTGGCTACCTGCTGGTAATCGTACGAAACTAATACTGGTATAAGATTTACATTGGTGTTTGCATATACACCGAAATGATTTCAGTAGAAATGATTTTGAAATGATTTCATCTGTCAATACAGATACTTGAATACTCGTGGACATCCAGTGGATCCCTAAATTTGATATGTAGTCGAGACCTTGACCTGAGTCATATTCCATGGGAATTTCATTTTATATGTTCATGATTCCTGTAATGCAGGCATAAACTATTGGTATATGACTTGAGCATTAGTTGAGGAACGCTAAAAATGAGGAAACAGGTGAGATGTTTTAGACAAGTCATCTTTTTGTTCAAATCATTTCATGAAAAGCCAGCCGAATTGTGTTTAGAGATGTGCGATATCCGGAATATTAAATAAACTCTCCCGATGAGATATGTTCGATCAGAGTTTTTGATTGGACGGTCTAGAAAAGCTTTTTTGTTCAAATATTTCACGATTGATGTAAGGAGAACCCAGTCCTCGTGAATGATCCTCCGGGCATTTACGCCAAGCGGCCAAACATACTAGAATTTATTTCGCGTGGAATTTCTAAAAGCCATTCGTCGGGAATTCAATCTGAATTGCCACGATCGAGGACGAGGAGAAAAACTGGGGAGTAATGCAGCTCGCGTCAGGTAATAGTAATAACAGAACCAGGATGTGATCAAACGATGCTCACGTGGGATGAAGGTGTGTGAAGTAACGAAAGCGAACATCAGCCAGGGCGGAATACACGCCGCACAGGACGTCCCGCCAGCAGCGGCTGGTCCGACCAGCATTGAAAGCATTCATTCTCGTAGCATAAGCTGACAGCAGAAAATCTGACAGCAAAACTTCTGACATTAAAAACTGGCAGATGAGAATCTGACAGCAAAACGTCTCGCATTAAAAACTTACAGCATAAAATAGGGAAATATGAATGCTCACATGTGCGTGTGTAGTAATCATTGGTTCATTGTGATGACAAAATTTTGCAGACGATGTGTACAAATATATTTTGAAACTCAGTATGAGCTGACGAGCAATATAAAGATAGAATAATTGCTATCAAGTTGTTGAATTTGCTCCAGGTAACTAACTAACTAACAAGCTAAACGAGCAAAACTATAATGTTCCGAAGCTTTACGTTTCCCAAGCCATATCTCCTTTTCACTTTATTGTTCTTATCTTTAAAAACTTCCCATAGGTCTTTGTTACTTGAACAGTTTCAATGTGGGTACAAAAATGGGAAAGCCAGAAAGGAAAAAATGTATTCAAGTTTTACTTTAGTTATCAAGTCACGTGGGATGAAACCAATCTCATCGATGCTTTGGCCTGCTGTTATTAGACCTATATGGGAAGCAAAAGAAATGCAAAACTATGGTTAATTGACATATGAAAGTTGAAGAGGTGCATCATATATTTTAATTCCTACTTGTAATTTGCTAGTACACCTTTACAGGAGCGCAGTGCTGCCACACGAGAAAAACATTAAGTCGATTCAACGATATAAAAAGTCGTTTTAATGATATTCTACCCCTGTAACGCCGATGTACCTTTGACTCGTAAATGCTCGTTTGGTATATCGGGTATTTGACTTCCCCCATGTTCAGCATTGGACTTGCTATCGACATAATCATAATCTTGCTGCACTGATGGCGTTCGGGTCACGGATTGCATTGGTTTGAGATAGTGTATAATATTATTGGAGCCTCTGAAGGAAACACGTACCATCAACACACCGTTTGGAACATTTTGATAGTACACCGTCAATAACTTATGGTTGCATTGTAGTAGGGAGTATTCTGGAATTGTATTCACATGTGGGACAATAACATGCGCCATATTTCCTGATTCCAACTTCATATATCGTTCTACATGGAATCATCTCTCACATACAAGCGGGAGCTGACCATGCATGTCCTCCAGGTGAACAATGGAATCGAAACTAGATATCCTCACTCCTTGTCCAGAATATAATATATATTCATATTTTCACATTGTAGATATACTCTGATTTTTCTAACTTGTTTACACCGGTTTTCGACGATATTTATGCGATGCTGAATGCTATCGTTCTATAACTTGGCATACTTCACCTAGAAGTTAAACGGCAATTTTCTATCGAATTTCATACTTATATCGCGAAAATTGAAGAAGTTGGCAATCTACCCCAATGTTAAATTTCAACCCAAAACGGAATCTCGAGAATCTGAGCATATTCGAGGGTTTGGTCTTGTCTCTATCCATCAGGATTCGAAGTATTATTGTAATTTTGGATCAGAAGACACATTGGGTGTATTCTGCACAAACATGTTGATTTCGTAAGATTGCACCGCTAGAAAACCGAGCAAATGCACAAATTTTTTTGCGGACCCTGAAATTCAATACTAGAGCTAAATTTAACATTGGGGTAGATTACCAACTTTCTCAATTTTCGAGATAGAAATCTAAATTTCGGTAGAAAATTGCCGTTTGACTCCCAGGTGAAGTATGCCAAGTTATAGAACGATACCATTTAGCACCACAAAAATATCAGCGAAAAACAGTGTAAACGAGTTAGAAAAATCGGAGTATAGTAGATGATATATTTTACAAATACGTGTAATATCATTAATGTAGTTTCTATAATAATATACACATCAAAAGTGACCATTCTTTTCGGGTTTTTTACACTCTTAAACATGAAATTTATATTTATGATTGATATTTTCCCATGCCAGGAGTATTATTGTACCCATATTCACATTGATTATTATCTGTGTGAATCAAATCCGATGGTACGTGTAAAACCCAATCAAACACCGATTTCGTGGGATCTCTCCGGATTTTTAAATCACACTTGTCTCATTTGGAGCACAGTAGAGGTAACTGTATGTACATTTTACACCCTGTCTACCTCTGGAGACACGAGTGTGGCTTTGGACATGTCTTGTTTCTATTTAAATCAGCAAAATCTCATGTTATTGGTGATAATAATCATAATCTATATTCAATTATACCGCGTATTCATTGTATCAGAACATTTACGGGATGTGAAACACATACATTGATTCTTGTGATGCCAGAAATTTGCATATCGCGTCCAAGAAGCCAACCTATTTTGTATGACTATCACACATACATCACTGATAAAGAACTATGTTTGAAAAGCAGCATCTCGTACACCTATCCTATTGGTTTCTTCCTTGATGAATGTCATACTTCGTACGGGCATCGTGATTCTGTGTATCACTCCGCCAAACAAATAGTTCCAGTGATCCACAAACATCGGAAAGTGTCGGGACCTCGAACCCGCGCGGATGTTTTTACAGCCCGCCCCCTTCAAACTCAAAGCAGTTGATATGACGACAGAACGATTCCTATCTGCTGCCTTCGTGCGGAAATAACGTAACCGTCCTTGTAGGCAACAAAGTTTTTCCATTAGCTACATAGTTTTATTGGAAATATCGGGATTTGACAGGGTAGTCTCACATGTACGCAATGGCGCAGGAGTTCTTATTTGAACTTTTCCCAATGCCTCTTTGGTTTCCAATTTTGGCTACCTGCTGGTAATCGAACGAAACTAATACTGGTATAAGATTTACATTGGTGTTTGCATATACACCAAAATGTTTTCAGTAGAAATGATTTCGAAATGATTTCATCTGTCAATACGATACTTGAATACTCGTGGACATCCAGTGGATCCCTAAATTTGATATGTAGTCGAGACCTTGACCTGAGTCATATTCCATCGGCATTTCATTTTATATGTTCATGATTCCTGTAATGCAGGCATAAACTATTGGCATGACTTGAGGAAACGCGAAAAATGAGGAAACGGAGGGGATGTTTTAGACAAGCCATCTTTTTGTTCAAAACATTTCATGAAAAGCCAGCCGAACTGTGTTCAGAGATGTGCGATATCCGGAATATTAAATAAACTCTCCCGATGAGATATGTTCGATCAGAGTTTTTGATTTGCCGGTCTAGAAAAGCTTTTTTGTTCAAATATTTCACGATTGATGTAAGGAGAACCCAGTCCTCGTGAATGATCCTCTGGGCATTTAGGCCAAGCGGCCAAACATACTAGAATTTATTTCGCGTGGAATTTCTAAAAGCCATTCGTCGGGAATTCAATCTGAATTGCCACGATCGAGGACGAGGAGAAAAACTGGGGAGTAATGCAGCTCGCGTCAGGTAATAGTAATAACAGAACCAGGATGTGATCAAACGATGCTCACGTGGGATGAAGGTGTGTGAAGTAACGAAAGCGAACATCAGCCAGGGCGGAATACACGCCGCACAGGACGTCCCGCCAGCAGCGGCTGGTCCGACCAGCATTGAAAGCATTCATTCTCGTAGCATAAGCTGACAGCAGAAAATCTGACAGCAAAACTTCTGACATTAAAAACTGGCAGATGAGAATCTGACAGCAAAACGTCTCGCATTAAAAACTTACAGCATAAAATAGGGAAATATGAATGCTCACATGTGCGTGTGTAGTAATCATTGGTTCATTGTGATGACAAAATTTTGCAGACGATGTGTACAAATATATTTTGAAACTCAGTATGAGCTGACGAGCAATATAAAGCCAGAATAATTGCTATCAAGTTGTTGAATTTGCTCCAGGTAACTAACTAACTAACTAACAAGCTAAACGAGCAAAACTATAATGTTCCGAAGCTTTACGTTTCCCAAGCCATATCTCCTTTTCACTTTATTGTTCTTATCTTTGAAAACTTCCCATAGGTCTTTGTTACTTGAACAGTTTCAATGTGGGTACAAAAATGGGAAAGCCAGAAAGGAAAAAATGGATTCAAGTTTTACTTTAGTTATCAAGTCACGTGGGATGAAACCAATCTCATCGATGCTTTGGCCTGCTGTTATTAGACCTATATGGAAAGCAAAAGAAATGCAAAACTATGGTTAATTGACATATGAAAGTTGAAGAGGTGCATCATATATTTTAATTCCTACTTGTAATTTGCTAGTACACCTTTACAGGAGCGCAGTGCTGCCACACGAGAAAAACATTAAGTCGATTCAACGATATAAAAAGTCGTTTTAATGATATTTTACCCCTGTAACGCCGATGTACCTTTGACTCGTAAATGCTCGTTTGGTATATCGGGTATCTGAATTCCCTCATGTTCAGCATTGGACTTGCTATCGACATAAAATCATAATCTTGCTGCACTGATGGCGTTCAGATCACGGATTGCATTGGTTTGAGATAGTGTATAATATTATTGGAGCCTCTGAAAGAAACACGTACCATCAACACATCGTTTGGAACATTTTGATAGTACATCGTCAATAACTTATGGTTGCATTGTAGTAGGGAATATTCTGGAATTGTATTTCACATGTGGGACAATAACATGCGCCATATTT
The DNA here is from genome assembly GCA_949152475.1 of Terebella lapidaria. NCBI lineage: Eukaryota > Metazoa > Annelida > Polychaeta > Terebellida > Terebellidae > Terebella > Terebella lapidaria. The sequence continues at coordinate 82,055,312 of OX424555.1, forward strand.
CCTGATTCCAACTTCATATATCGTTCTACATTGAATCATCTCTCACATACAAGCTGTTGTGCATATCTTACACACTTTCTGTCCCTGATGAAGCCAATGTGCCTTTGACGATAAATGTCTGTTTGGTATATTAATTCTAATCAAAACCTGGTTGCATTGACCTGAAGTTCGGGTCACAAATTTCATCGACTTCGGAAAGCTTATTATAATTATTGGGATCTCCGAGAGAAACAAATACCACCAATACACCGTTTGAGGCAGCCAAAACAACATACGAAATTGACAGTGACCTAATCAAGTGAATCCAACAGGATTTGCAGCTAACTACATTTGTCATTCCCATGCATGGAAAAACCTGTATACCAATATTCTATTCAGGTTTCAGTGTATCAGAAACCTGAATACATAGAGAAAGACATACTTTTGGACTTGGTTATCTATATCTTTTATGTTATGGAATGTATTACTCGCATGCAAGCTGAGAATGCAGAAATGTTTTCACCCGTGAAGAGTTTGATTGGGTGCGAGTGTGGAAGTTGCCCTGTTAAATACCGGGTAATGACTACCGCGATAGAGACATTGACCCTCCTAAGATGGAGGCACCGCTCCCTATCTCCAGTACCGCCATCCACTCGGCGGGCATCTCAACTCCCGCCAAGCGAGCTTATCTCGCGCCCCAATATACCACAATAAACTAGCGCCTATACGGACAGGTAAGCAAATATTTATGAAAACCATCCAAACATAACAGATGTCTTCTCGGTGGAGGCTCATGATCAGAGAACTTTTGTAAGTTGAGTTCGATCGTGAGATACTGCCAACAGCTTCGCTCCAACAGCATAAACCGGACATCTATCAAAATCCAGCAGATTCGCGCGTGGACACCCGCCAAAATGTGCGCATTGGAACAATTACCGATGGGAACCACAACTCCATTTTGGTTACATACTGAGTAAATACATGTAAACATTGTTTATTATACGGTATGTCGGTACAATACAAACTTCACATACGTTAGAAGGATAACTGGTGATCGTTCAATCTGGCAGTGTAAATGACCTATTTATTCGAGAATAAAATATACTCGTACATATTCAAAAGCAATCCAGACTTCTGGTTAAGGATGTTTTGAGTGAGGAAACAGAAGATCGAAGAATTTATGGTCGATTGGAATTTTTGCATCAGTAGTAAATATGGCCTCGACTGATTTTCACTTCCTTGCAATTTTGTTTCAACAAATATAAATCACTATTTTAAGAATGAATTTTTAAAAATGTATTAGAGTTGTTTCCCTGATACATTCGTGGGAATCGTCACGGTTGCTCATGAGTTAATTGTTCCCATGTCCCACACATTATGCAAATTACGGTAACCATATCCTAGTCATCAAACAGGCCTCTTCCATGGGGACAGTCGATATTCCGCCTTGTATAAATTACTCGTAGCTCTATACGAACTAGAAGCCTTTAGATTTTGTCGCCCTTTTCGTGGTACACAGTATATTATACATCACATCATGTATCGATTTGACAATATCATCAAGGTATATCTTAGTGCATAGAGGAATATGCTGAGTCTACACATATACATGCATTCGTATTGCAAAGGTTGTTGAAAATGCGTATAAAAAATCGAACATTATCCATCCAGTAAAATTCACTAACGTCAAACTCATCGTACAGGAACATGGTGCTTTTTCATAATATACATACATGAGTGGGGTAACCATTGCATTACCTTTTTTAAAATGTTTGTGGCTAAACACACAAGTGTGACGAGCTTAGTTGGCTATTAAAAGTAGCACCATGTATTCGGGTTCAATTTTTGCAGTCTGTTCGACTTAAATCCTGATGAACACTTTAACATGGTTATTGGCTCAAAGGCTGAATTGTGACGGAAAATTAAACATATGCACATACAAGTGTATATCGGAAGTTCATTCAGCGCTGTGGACGGACACCTCACCTGGTTTTATTTCCTTGCTCGGGGTCCGGTTCCTCTAGTGTCATGTACTGTATCCCAGTCATCTTCAGTTACGTATCTGTTGGTCCTGAGATAATCCGGGTCCTCTTCCAATCCGTGACAGTCGAAGATCGATAATCCTGAACAATAATCCGGTTGATCCGGAACGAGAATTTCAGTCCATTAATTCAAATTTATACGTGCACATGTTAATCCTGATTCCTGGAACAACTCTCCACGGGCTGTTTGGCCAAATCCATTGGCGAGAATTAGACAGGATTTTTAGCGGATGAGAAGGTGGAATGATGATGGCCCTCACCAGGCTGACGGGGCCCCCCGCTCCAGCTCTTACCCTCCTTGACAAACTGGGCCCTCGTCTTGCCGGCCTGAACCCCCGACCGCGCGGGCCGATAGTGATATATTCCCGGGTATATGTTAGATATGATTTTCAGGTGTGCCGCTTTGGGGATGATTGGATGGTGTTAAGGTGAGTTACAGGTGCTCAGTGAGAAAGCAGCAGCCGGTCCCTTGTACTTGACAGGTTATCTACGAACGCATGAGGTCGCCAGGGTCCCTACCCTTTCATCCATATTGTGAATGTGCCGACGGTCTAAGAGGCAACTGTCTTCTGAAAACTGCTTGCGAATAAATAGCTTTTTATCTGCTCAACTGCAATGTTTCATTGGTAAATCTGACATTTTTGGCCTTTTAATAACAAACACGGTGTCGGCTGTTGTCTGGTATAGTGTGCCTCTTGGCGGGATGGGACACCTGAGCTCAAGGAATTAACTTGGCCAGCGTTTCTTCCCGGACCAGATTGCTGGCCAATGTAATTGATTCAAAAGAAAAACAATCTGTTCAAGGCAGATCGGACGCGGGGCTGACCGGACTTGGGTTTTATGTGTCCGCTGGTTGTCAGTGACCGACTTGTTAAATTACCGGCGATGTGCCCTTCATGCTGATTGACTGGCACTCTGGCGTCCCCTGGGACATTTAGCCCGGACTATCCCGAGGAATCGTCTTTCAGAAATTGATTCCAGTATAGATTCGACCCCTATTTTCCAACTTGTAGCGAGCGTTGAGTCATCAATTCGTGTAAAAATTGCTATCGAACAGCAAAAAGACGCGTTTTGTAGCAGCAGTTTGCGTGTGTGGTCGGGTTTTAGAATGTCCACATCCTGCTCGCGGATGTGACGAGCCATGTTTTGCACGAGGCTAGGAGTTGATAAATGGCTTGCTGATTGGTGACGCAGATTTCCGAGACAATTCTTGACCCAATTGGAAGCACATTGCTGACAAATGGTACGACGGCTTACAAAGGGGCTCCTTGCCGAACTGTGTAGACGGGGAAAATTATCAATTGCACAATTAATGATCGTGTTGTGGATGTTCAGTTTCAAACTTATAAATTACAAAGCTTCAGCTCCAGGCGATTTCTCACAAGAAACCCCGAGATGATTCAGATTAGTATGATTCCATCAATTTGAAAACTATCCTCGTCGGGTTTCGATTTATTGCCTAAAGATACCGCAGCAATTAAATCGGATATAAACTATGATAATTTTTTTTATAACGCCGATTACTATGTTTTATTCCGACATGTTCCAATTATATGTTAGTGGCTGCAGGTCGCGCAGTGCGTGAGGCTAAGTGTGACTATTGATACTAGCATTCTATATCTGTTCCTCACAAAATGAAAAATAGGTTTATTTAGGCCTAAATATAGGCTATGCTGCTTGTTGTTGTATATCCAGTAAGGGTTGAAAAGGTGCCAGGCGGAATAAATGACATTTTCTCAGTGAATGAGAGGTATTAAAGAGGGAGCACACCCTATCCAACCAAAGAACCCAATTTTTCCTTGTGTATTTACATATTAATGCTCTGCAGTGATTGTTGAACCCAGAAGTATGATTGACGCGTGAACTTACTAGACTTGATGTGTTGTTTTGCTGCAAACATTTTTCCCAATGAAATTTGGCAAAGATATATACACAGATGATTGTGTGTTCGGGTCTGTTGTACATTTAACAATGTCTGGTAGAACCTTGTGGAGTAGTAAACAAAATAACTGTTGCATAATGCGGAAAAGCAGCATTTTAGTTTTTCCGTGTTAGGCAGGTGTTTTTGAATGAATGAACGCACAGGAACACCGCATTGCGGATGTATTTGTCCAACAACCTGCACATGCTCAATGGCTTAGACTATGAATCTTAGTTGCGCCATATACATATTTTAGGTTTCTGCGTTGGCGCATTTCACACAAAGGATATTTTTTTATTGATAATAATATCTGCACAGATATTACTCTATTCCATGCTGCTGTTATTGGTTTAATGGTAGTTTTATTTGGATGGTGTGGGCGTGGTCACTCATGAGTATGATAAACGTGTTTTTGCTGCTGTTAGCCTGGAGAGATTTCCACGGATGCAGGAAATCCCCAATCTAACTATCATTGTCTTCATTACGATTGACTGTCTACGAGAACAGGTCGTGCTTAAAAATTCTATAATTGGTCCTCGCTGGAGGTTTGGTGGCAGACTCGAGTCAGCCCTGACACTGGCCATAATTGGCCGGAGTTTGTGGGCGCGTTGGGTATTTCCCCTGTCATGGAGCCGATTTCCGGTTTCGGGACAGGTTGTGCGAGGCTGACCGGATTATCTCTGCTAGTCTGCTCTGAGGGGGCAAAGTCACGCGTCTCGTGCGCGTATTGTGAGCGATAATCGATAGGACAGGCCCTTGTAAAACAGGGGAATCCACTCCGAAACCAGTGTGCCATGGCTGGGGAAACCTGGGACACCCGAGGTCCGTGTTTGAGACATTGTTATAGATATAACAAATATTGTAATGGCAGCGACACAAAGTTCGAGGTCCCCTGCACTGGATGATACCCGGCTGGGGTGCTAGCCTCTACCTAGAAACCACGTGGGTGTGGCTGGGAAAGGGAGGAGAAAGAGAGAGGGGGAGAGGTGAAGCGAGAAATGGTTTCTCATTTCATGTCTTGTACGTAATTAACTTGCAAAGTTAACTAGGCTTTTGTTATCAGTGTTTGTTTTGCCATTTATTTGCAAGGTTATGTTCGCCGTCGTGACAACCTGTCAGCCCCTCAGCACTTACGGCACTGCACGTGCACGGGGCCCGTCACGTGCTGGACTATCAACCCCGACAACCGGAGTAGCCTACTCTAAGTTATCTTTCGAACACATACCAGCAGTGTCAAACTCAATCGCACAAAATAGTTCGACGCAGATTACGTATTCCCCTGCTAATATATAAAATATTACATTTGTCCGTGGAGATTGCTAGATCACACTGCGATCAGTTTGATGCGGATGTACAAACCGGAACAGGGCCGGAACATTAATCACATCCATACATCATTGCCAGTCCGTTGTGCCAATGTACGGACACCGACCCAACCACCAGTCGCTTGTTGAGTGTGAGTAATGATATTATTTATAAAGCGAGTGGCTTCTTTATGAAGATTATTAAACAAAGGTCAGCATTTCTTTGTGCTTTGATTCCCTGCGGCCACGTCGCGCGGGTTGTTGGGGCTGGATTAACGAGGCGACTGACCTCCACACGAGGCCTAATGCCCCAATCAAGCACAACTGTCTGGGCAGCTCATTAAACGGCCGGCCATACCGACACGGTCGGAAAACGGGACTAAATTCGGATTTAATTGAGAAAATCACAGCATCTTGCTGTTATCATGCAAACTATCCTCGAAACAATTGCGAAGTTTTCTGACATATCTCCACAGTAAACCTCATATCACACAGAAAGGACCATGTAATAGCACGACAACGAAATGAGTCAAATTATACAATGACCACATGTGAGACATACATGTATCTGTAATCCTTACAGATCCTTATAGCTTATTGCGAGACCTATATTACACATCCATGCTGAAATGTGATCCAAAAAAAACAGTGATCCATAATATGATATGGTCTCGGGGTCACACTGTGCCCTAGTCACCAATGGGTGCCTTCATCAGCTTTGCAGTGTGGTGTGGGCCATCCGTAACTAAGTGGGTCGCAAAGGAATTTTCAAATTAAAAATCTCAAATTATAGTATGTTCGAACATATTGTTTGTGTTATGTTTTTGAATTCCATCACATAAAACCAACATACAAAAATGTGTGAACTAACTACTCCAGGCCAGATAGAATAAACGCATCGTAACCACGCGAATTATGTGCGAATACTTGAAAGTGTTGGCATACAATCTGCGAATTCACTTCCGGATGCAAGCCATAGTATGGGGCAAAAACTGGCGAATATTTGCTGGATGTTATGGAGCACAGTGTTATTTCACACTGGTGTTATCACGATGCGGACTGCGGGTCGGCTGATATCGCATGCTCACATAGAGATGCCGAGCGTGCCTGCCGCTCAACCTGTAACTGCAACTCAAATTGCAACTTGAAAGACGCAACGATTGCAATTGTGGAAGATTTCAACCAAAAATCAGAATGCTGCAAATTATGGCCTCCTGCGATCAACCTAAAAAATATCATGAATGTATGTTTATTAGCGTTAAAGTTATTTTTGTAGGTGTTTTATGAGCAGGAAGATGTTGTATTTGAGGGTGTTTTTTTACTGTCAAGAATGTAGGCCTACCAACATATTAAATTCTGTTTGTATAGAAAAATAGTATACCACCAATATAATAGATACATGACTTTGATCGGTTCTAATTTGATAATAATTTTAAATTTGTCAAAAGCCGATGATTTATGTATACAATGTGGAATATAGCAACATATATTTGTAGTTTTACGAATGGATTATCGTCGTTGGTTGTAGCCATGGTAACTAAGACAGATGGCCTCTTCACAATGTATGACTTATCTTACGCAATGTATGATTTATCGGAAACGAGGCTCGTATGTCTGTGCTGCATAGTTAGTTATTTGTTATTGTGAAGAAACATGTAATCTCGCAAGAATGTAAAAGCAGATCTAAGCATTGATGCTGCACTTGTGTAACGATACATACAGCGTAATGCTGATACATATAATAATAAGTCAAGGACATTTGTCAAAAATGTACCATAAATTGTACTGCACCGAAACTGATTGACTAACGTCATGCTAAAATTTTTGGCAGTAGTAAGAATTGTCGGTATGATTTTGTTACATATTATCGTATAATCGAAGATATCTGCTTACATATATGAATAGATCATTCATGTACATAGTCACACCGTAATATGTATGATTTATATTTATATTCATATGAATGGATGAATACATATATACAGTATATACATGTGTAGAAAACTACAACTCGCATCTTGAATGATTACTATCCAATGCTAATGATCAGGTCGTATGTGGTTACATGATCATGACCCCTGTTGTGTAATATTCTGTTTCTCCGGATCATACTTCCATCACTGCAAAAGTATTTGTAAAAATGTACATGTAGACATATGTCAATGTGAATATCATAGTGTTAATAAATATGTGGATATATGTCAATTTAAATCGAAGTGTTATGAATATGTAAATTTTTGACTCGAAATATTTATAAATATGTACATATATATCAATTTGTATCAAAGTATTTTTAAATATATAGATTATGTCAATGTGAATAAAAAATATTTGTAGGCATGTAGATATCAATGTGAATTGCTTTAGAGGCTAAATCATTGTGCACAGAAGTGTTGAATCTAACAAACGTACATCGATGGTGCAGACAATCGCCACAGCATTTTGGTATCGCTAGTGCACATTTTGGGTCTGTAGGCTGGATGATGGAAGCTGATAGCCTCTTTGTCAGAGACACCGAGTGTGATAAGTGGCCGTCAGGCCGGACATAAACACCGACGTCTCAACATTAATAATTAGAGATTTGTGGTAAATGATGCAATCTGCTCATGTATCATTCAGCAACACGGCGATTACCAAGAAAAAGCGTGTGGCTATCTACTCCTACGTATTCTCACTAACTTCCATTAAAGAAACTGTTGGTATCATGAACAGATATTGTATCGATTACGGTTGCATTCCATCCCCGTGTATTTTTCTGATATACATGTATTTATAAATCCGCAATGCGAACTGTTGTATAGATGTGAACATTTCTTCACGGCATTTGAACATTCAGGAAGAGTTATACAAGAGAAACAAATGGTTGGGCTTTGATTCTATTCCGAAAGTATTTGATGTTAGGTTTTTTATTGCCATCATCAAAATCTTGTTATAAGCGGAACAAATTGATACATGCAAATTTAAATGAATTTCCAGATAAGGGGAAACTACTTAATTTCTACATTTCCCCATATTTATATAATGTTCCCCCATATAATATATAATATTTCCCCATATTTATATAATGTTCTTTAGAAAATGACAGTTACTCTCCTGAAGTACTACCCCATGCTTTTAAATATGTCAACATATTTTTAAAACCTTACTAAGCCATTTTGAGAACGAAATAATTATTAAGTGGTTCAGAAATCCCTAAACCGTCTTTGTCATGGGTTGCATCATATATGCCATCTTTCCTTGGCATTTTCTGTGTCCTTAATGGACACAAATACATTGAAAGAGGATAACCATCTTACGTCATTATGCTATTATGCCACTGTGGTCTCGATGGTATTCGCATGACTCAGTTCTATGCACGAACTTACTTTCGTTCGTTCAAATTTCATATTATGTACATATCATTTGCCAATGCATAAGTCATATATTTAGTTTGTTAATACAGCGAAATACATATATATCAACAACCAATATTTCACAATATATTTCAACCACTAATCAGGGAGCGGGTGTGAATGACCGAACCTATGTCATCTTGTGGCATCACACGCAGGTGTTGATGCCAGCGAGAATTGAATTTACTTAAAAAATAATTTGTGTAGTAAGTTTACCACTTACTGGATGGTATTTTTCATACTAATGTCTGGAATACTGCTGTAATGTAAAGACAGGCAGTGTAACCTTGTCGAGATAGTCAAGGCATAGAAGATTGAGTTAAATATTTTTATATTGATGTAGGGTCTGGTGTTATGGATTCGAAAACATTTGTGCATATTGCTAAATGAGTTGAATTGATAGCAACATGATCAACAATACTCGATCAGTTACCCGAAACTCTGTCTGTCATAACGAACCAAATGTTGTGTTCACTGGCAACAATCAGTCGATCATAAAGGACACAGTATTTCCAAGGATTAAGAAATGGAATCATGAAATTAAATCATGGCGTCCTTTCTGGTACGATATAGTTCAACGATTTTACTTTGGTTCTGCTTTTGTAATCACCAAAGTCTTGTTGTATTACTGGTATTAGGCTAAATCTGACAATCTGCTAAATCTGACAAAATCAGATTAAATTTATTTGTTGCTAATAACAATGCTATTAGCTTCTACATAGCACCGAATACTGAATTGTACATACATATTCATATTGTGTTCACACTTGTACAGTGTGGAATTCAAACATAGATATACACGGACACATTACTTGCAAATAAGATATCCATATAAAATATGACACGTATATATTCCAGATGTCCATTTCATAACGACACTTCAGGGTTTAACTCTCCATTATGAAGTATACAACAATAATAGATAGTATGAAAATGAGGAACTAAAATGAGTAATTTCAGGACATCGTTGACATGACAATATTGTCAGAATCACCAAGCTGCATAATATGCAAACATGCATGACCAGTGGCATCAGTACATAATGGAGATTATACTCCTATGAATTGACGTATGTGATATATTCGTCCATACATACTAGTCATTCATATCCTATAAAATAAGTGGAGTATTGGTATTAATGTATAAACAATCATTGTATTATTACAAATCCGAACGACACCAACGTTTGGCGGTTACTGTAGCCTGTATTAACAATACTAACCCATGACATACATCTATTCATTAACAAATCACTGAAACAATCCGCTACTGGTCAAGGCAATTATCAACACCTATTTGATTTGTGTATGGTTGTTTTCCTCAATAGTGTCCAAAACCAAACCCTGATTTTGTACATGAGTGAAGCGCACAGCACTCAAACGTGGACTCTTTTCGGAGTTCCTGCACGATTTCGAGGATTTGGTACTTGAAGTATATCTCGAACTAAAATGCCCAACTCTCTCCGATGTATTGTACGAAAGTTTACGAAGACGTCCGATCATTTCCGAAGGTTTAATGCAATTACACAAAATGGCTAACTCACGTCTAAAGCGACTTCCGGTGAGCGAGTAGAGAACGAAGTTAATAGAATGGTGAATGTACACCAGTTGGCCGCCCACCGCCTTCGCTATGTAGTAAGAGTCCTTACCATCCCACCACTTTTTGCCGAAAAACAAGACAATGTTAGGAAGCACGAGTACAACGAAGGCAATGCACGTGCTCACACACATGGCTGTCGTCTGCGTCAAGCCTCTGCGCATGCTCTTTGTCGCCGCGGCGTGACGTACGCTTGTCAGTACTGCTGCCTGCCTCATGGCTCTAGCGGACATGACTCGTGCCACGATCAAACTGTTCCAGATGACCAACACGACACATGGCACTAAAAACGCGGCGACAAACACGATAGGAGGTCTCACGGACAACTCAAAGGACACGTATCCTGGCAAGTAGCGACAGTTCTCAACCTGTCCGGTGTAAGTGTTGTAAGCGGCCCCGCGTGTCCAAAACACGTGAAGATTCAAGTTCGCTAGCAGAAATATCAGCAGGCACGTGACCTTCGCGCGTGGAGCCGTGCAATACATGCGCTTCTTCAGCGGGAAACACACGGCGATGAATCTATCGCAGGAGAAGGCGACTAGGGTCCAGATGGCGAAATCCAGCGCGGTGTAGTAGATATACAACTCGATCTTACAGACCCATGGGTGCACGTCCCACAGGTCGACTAGGTGAACCTGAGAAAGCCACTCCGGTAGCAGCCCGACCACCACCACCGTCATATCCGCGGCCGCCAGCACCGTCAGATACACGCTCGTCGACGTTCCGCGCATGCGCGGTCGCGACATGACGATCATTGTCAAGATGTTTCCGCAGATCCCGAATGCGAGGATCAAGGGAGAAGTGTAGATCCATATATGGTTCGTGGTAGTCCATTCCTCCGCGGAATCACTCGAGCTATTGTCGTATCCCGCCTCGTACTCATCCAAAGCTGGAGTCACATTAGTCGCCATCGTGCTCGCTGGCTTGTAATATCACTCAACACTTCATGTTGTTATCACGAATCCTTCTCGCTTCATTGGTTGCCAAAATTGTCACACATTCGTTTCTCTAGTATTTTAAAATCGATAAATATCTTTGCATAACCCACCAACTCTTTCCTCATCGCAAGTCGGTGTATTCATAAAACCCTTGAATAGGCTACGCTATGTTTGTTCACAGGGGTATGCGAGTAGGAAAAAAAGTGCTATATGCCCGGTAAAACCATGGCCTAGATAACTTCCATAAGTCGCTATAAGTTGCTCCAATGTGTATGTTATTATGTACATTTACACGCCGTTTCCTGCATAGCGTGTACCCTCCGATTTGTGGTGAAGAAGCCCTTGCTCAAGTGGCTTAGTTCAGCGGCCCAGATAACAGGGCTGATGACCCTGTATGAAGTAGATCAAATACCATAACAGTCCTCGTCATCAACTGATTGAAAGCCTAGGTTTCGTAGAGTACAAGCAAACATCTCGGGTTATGCCTCCACATCCTGCACTGTATGTCACTAGATAAACAGGGGTACGCTCACGAAAAGTACCGCACACAAACACCATGATGTAATCGCCTCGAGTCTTGTCAACACAGGGGTTTACCCTCCGACAACACAGTTTCTATGGAAATGTCCATCTGTGGTGCCAGGCAATCAAACATTTAGCGCACATGTAGCCTAGACACGAGTCACAAGACTGGTAACTAGATCCGCACAGTACACGAGTGAGTTCAGAAATGTGTAAATCTCCAGATACTCCTATTATGCGAAGGCGTACAAAAATCGAGTCTCACGTACAAGGGACACATGGATATCGCGTGTTTTTTCAAACACTCACTTGTTAATATATCTCCATTCTCTCGTCAGGAGTTTTGATCTTGGTAATAGCAGCTCGTTTCACATACGGATTTCAGCGGATAACGTGCTTTAATGACGGTAATTAGCCGGCTGCGCACCGTCCAGCGTTTTGTGTTTACAGTCCAAGGATCGTTCGTGTTTAACATTTATTTGCCAAGTTCAATTGTACTGGTACGATAATTGCATATAATTACTCAAACTTTTGAGATTCCACGTTTGATAATCGAAACACATGTACCAGAATACAAAGAGTCAAGGACCTTAATTTCCGGTTCTATGGAAGCAAATTCGGAATCCTACATGTAGTTGATTTGTAGGTCTACATATGTCATAGTCACGATTCCACAATTATAGTCCACAATAATGGGACTGTACGATGTGAATACAATGGATGACCTACATAAATCATAATATATTAACTGACAGTCAGTATACATCGAACGGACAATGGAATAGTTCTATTTGTTATGTATTGTGGCCGATACTCGGTCAAGTAAACTGATATCACTATTTTGTAACACGAATAGATCTACTAGACATATATTGTACACTACCATTTTTTCTATCTGTACATTCTATGATTACTTTGTATATTGACAAATCTTTGTATAGTTTCTATATATATCAGTCCTGTCATTGAAGTCATTAAAGTACTGAAGTTGATTTTGCGAGCTCCATTCACTTTATCCCTGTTTATATAACGGCGCACATGGTTGTGTGATAAAAGGATGATGGTTCTGCTTATGTTCTGTCATAACGCCCCTTGTTATGGTGTTCGCTTGAAGAATATACACCCTTTGAATGAAACAATGCTTGCACATATGCATACATATACATATATACATATAAATTAATCTATATCATGATATATTGTAGATGCTTGCACACCATATTGTCCATATGCCAATACAACATGCCTATCCATCCATGTAATACCGACTGAAGGACTGGATGCGATAATGTTACGTACATTTATGTTAAATAATATACAGTTAAGGTAGTCCGCTCCAAACAGTGAGGGAAGGGGGTCAAAGGGTTTTTTAAAATAAATACCTGTATCAACATAATCTAGAGCTTCAAAATGATATATTTTATAGAGTAACTGTTCAGCATCCTAAAACTGAAAAGAAAATAGGGGCTCGCCGTATCCGTTCGCATGGAAAACACGATGCAAGATGTGAATATGGACAAAAAAATGTGCAAAAATGCCAGAATTTATGTCATTTTAAGTAAATATGTGTGATTTTGATCGAATATGTAGGAGAAACGAGCACGGTGACCCCCTATTTTCTTTTCAGTATTAGGATGCTGATCATGTACTCTATAAAATAATGTCATTTTGAAGAGATAATATTCAAGAAATGACCTTTAAATTTTGACTCTCCGTTACCTCCATGTTTGTAGCGGACTACGTTAAATGCCACAGCATTGCAATGCATTGGTGTAGCTCTATGAAAACAAATGTCACATGACATATAAACATACATAAATACAAAGTCGAGACTTACTACCGGTAATATCAACTGGACATGGAAAGCACGTTCCGTAAATTCCTTATAATCCGATTGACCACAGTATCATTGGTCTGCAGGAGAGCAAGTTTATCGGTGCCGTTAGCTGGTATCACTGTCTTTCGGGTCCATGCAATAGACTTATCCACATCATTTCTCTGCATTACAGAATGAGTGCCAGACTTTGATATTTGATTTAAAACTGGTTCACTAGTACCGTAATTTATCAATGAGGCTCATACAGGTATATACCTGATTTACTCAACTCCACAAATCTACACAGTGAGAAATGATCTAATATTTGATCCAATATAATGTAAGTTCAATTATGGACATACCACAGGCCAGATAAAATCAGCTATTGGTGGAATAAACCCCATATGTATCAGGCCCGGTCGTAGAGAAGGGACCTCAGTTGAACCCCAGTTGAAACAAAATGTTTTCAAAGATTGTACTGTGATTTGAACCACATTTGGTTTACTTTGCTCCTGGGTCTTTTCGCTTAAATCAAACCCCAAACAGAGGGCGCGTATGGACAACAGGGAATAGGCATCTGACGAAGCAAGCGGAAGAGCGGCCCGAGGAAACTCAACAAAGCTGTGGGTCTGGCAATCACAGCGGGCAATCATGTTCCCCTGTCTGGCCCACTATAAACCTTGACGCTTGTGAAGTATTCTTGATCACATTAAATGTTTGTCGACGGCACCAGCCGTTCGTGTTTTATCTAGGCAATTTTTACTCCAAACAATACTGTTACATTTATGAAACCAGCATAGACGGGTCTTGTAAGCGTGGTTGTGTTGGAAATCACCGACAATGCTCTAATGTCCTACAGTTTATGTATATTCACATGGTTATCATTCGCATTTAAACATAACAAAAGATGCCATAATATTCACTCAGAGAAACGAGTCCAGGTAATAATATAATAACACAGAATGGAAAATGATTTACATTCAGGCACGGCTTGCTACAATATAAATTTTTTTAAAGCAATTCTCGATAAGTCATCTATTTTGTTTAACAAACGAATCACATATATGTGAGTGATTTATTCGATCCTGAAAAAAATTGTATCTTGTATATGTTTGATGAATTGGTAGAATCCCACGGGAATTATTTGAATCAAGAAGACGTGACACTAGCCGATAATCTTGATGGATGAGTTGAAAAGCACAGAACATGGGCATTACGTAACACCGTCTATAAAAATTAGCCCAAAGACTAAGAATGGCTACAGGGAAAGGTCATAATATTGAGCCACAAAAATGACCGGCAAAGTCCCAAATTGGGCGTTCTTTTTCGACTAAAAAGGACTTAATTAAAGTAAAGAAATGTAGATGCACGGACGACGGATGCAACACCATGGCAATAGGTTATCGGACCATTTGTCTGGTAATCTAGAAATACTTGTCCTATTCTTTCTGCATAGGTAGCTTACAATATACTTATCGTGCAAGAAATTGATGACATGCTTTTTCATTCTATAGTTTTGTTCATCTGGTTTTCCACGCTTGTTGAGGAGACAGCAGTTGTCATCTTAAGATCACACCCCCAATTCAGCTCATGTATTCTCTCAAACCGTACTACACAGTGTATGTTTATAGGTGTCCAAATACAAACCAACTGACAGGATGACTGTAGCACACGTGTAACGCTGCAGGCTGCCTAAAATTTATATGCATGATCAAATCTGATTAAGTGAAAAATTACAAAGGGTATATAGAGGTTTATCTCCTCTGTTATGTCCTCTGTTTTTTTGAAGTACTGTTTTTTATGTTATGTTTTTTTCTGATATTGGTGGTGGAAGGAAAATTACGTGGGGAATCTGGGTTTACTGAAAGTGACGGCAGACCACACAGAAGCCGGACATGTGTTTTTTTTTTCATTATATAACACAACAAAAAATGCCCAGTGGACACCGTCACATGATATAGAGAGCATCAGTATTAATATCGACAGTTAGCTAGATCTCCAATGCGATTACCCGAATGATGATACAAGCAAAAACTGTTGACAAAAATACAATTGGCGAGTGAATCAAGTTTATTGTATATCAAACTAGCATCACTAATAAAGGGTTGAAACAAGAAATATTTACATAATTGCTGGTGGGTAAAATATTGAGACATCATCTCATCTTAATTTTGAAAATAATGCTGCATACTGATGTTTCCCGTGCATATATCCTGTATGTGTATTATATCGTAGTATCTTATTGTGAAGGAGTACATGTACGTGCATTATTGCTATGAAAATGTAAATACACTCACACACAAAAAAAATAAAATGCCACAGTTTTATTAAGTATTGCTTCAAGTCATGCATTGGGCACAGCATACAAGTTGTAATTATATTTTCATATCTGAGGGTACATCAACAACCCGCCTACGATTGAGGGGTTATCAGCTGGGGTTATCTCAAATCTGCACCCCACCACGTTCTGACATCCAATCCAAATATAACTCCGGACAATTATAGAAGTGAACATGCTGCTATTGTCAAATTGCCGTGTTATCAGAAAGCCAGGAATAGAACTTCGACCGACAGTGCACCTTCTTTTCTGCAGCAGCACCAGGGAACACCAATGTCAACCATAGATGCATTTCTTCGGCAGCTATTAACAGAGAGCTCATTCGAATGTCTTAAATGTGTTAAAGTGATATTGGCAGAAATTTATGGATTTTGCTAAAAAATTCTGATCGAACGAAGAGAACATACTAGTTATATATACATATATATGCACTTCATTTGATCAATATATGCTCTTTTCTTGTTGATTTCGTTGTGAGGCCCTTTTAGAAGTTTGTATTTCATGGGTTAGGGTTAAGGAATATGTCTGTCTAATACACCGATGCAATAGAGAAGGTAAACTTCTTGAATGGAAATTATAAAAAGAAACATGACATAATTTCTGCATTAATTTTTTAAACATTGATCGCTCACTCATTATACACATTTTGTTTTCATTGAAGTCTTCAAATGTTTTATTCAATTATGTTTTATTGGAGTGTAAACTCTCGAAGCAACAATTATTACAACTGATAACAACTTCCAGTACACCAACGAAATTAGTGTGGCCTTCAACTGGTTGTATCAAGCATTGGAAGCATAAGTTGAGCTATCACAAGGGCGTATTGTCACAAAGCCCCGTTAACACGATTCTGTCACATCACAAGAGGCACCGAATATAATTCTTCTGCAGTTTAACCCCTTGTTCCACACAAGGACTCACATGGACCACTCTTCACTCACTCACTCCCATTCACTGGGCAGCAATGTCCCAGATGACATACCAGACACAATGTCCCTGATTGTTCGCATTGGGTAAAGGTCACACCCAAGTAGTGCATTAGAGTACTACTAATTCACATGAAATGACTGGGTGCGGGCATCCATAAATATAGGTTGAGATCGGTAACCATATTCCATATGCAATTCCTTAGAAGAGCTCCGCTGATGATGATTGTGACTAATATGTACAGCAAATCAGTACCGATGATATTATAAACCAAATCTATATTAGAGGCATATAACTACATACATAAGCCAGCATTTTGTAAGCAGTTATGTGGATTCATTTAGTGGTCACCTTCAGATGTGCTGCTCAACCCTTCTGATAAAAGTAAGGAAGATTTGATACATTCATCACAGTAAGGTAAAGGGTCACTAATGGAATTGACCAATCTTACTAATCCTGACATTTGACATCGGGCACATGTCGGTGGGAACAGTTCGGTATATGTCATGGGAATGATTTCCAGTAAAAGGAAGGATTGGATGGTGGGTAAGCAGTATTGTTAATCCAGAAAACACTCTTAATTTCCTGTGTGAGGCCGGACCTTTGATCCGTATTCGCGTTTGTCAGTATACATGCACCCGTTCGCTATTCACCCGGTGTAGTCGCCTAGAATTCATTTGTCATTCAGTACCATAATGCCACAATAATATACACTCTCTGGTATACTCTAGTATATCAATATGACAAATGGTATGGCAAATACACATGACAATATTCCTGTTTATATTTGCTATGCACTATCTATATTGATGATACGAGGAGATACACATGAATATTTCAAGAAATGCTGGAGACATATTTTGCTCTTTAAGTTTCAAGTCAACACTATTACCACTTCACAGTACGACGTCCTCAAATTTGCGTCAAATTCACCAGCGCCGTTATTGGTTTGATACCAAATCTAATATGCCATTGATATGGTGATCAGGGGTTAGGACCAGTGCCATGTCAATGGTGTGTATCGACCACAGAACAGCGATATCAGAGAGAACTGATGGTGGCGCAATCACCTCAATCATATGCACGGATACTTTTTGCACTATTTTACCTTGTACCCGTTCAAAGTGTAAAAAAAGCTCAAGGGCCGTGAAAGTTTACCAGAGAAAAGTACAGTATTGAGCCGCAACAATGGCTGTTGTAATTTTTGCGAGGACACTCCAAATTCTATATGCTCATGATACCTGGTTATGATCTAGAAGATGTGTACAGATACAGATTATTTGTAGGTGCAAATTTACAAATTTGGATTCAGACATGACATAAGAACTTACCACTCAAGGTCGTTTGAGGTCAGGTTTTAGAACATCAAAAGATCCACCGCCCAGGGCTGCCTTTATGCTCAAATTCCTAGGCGGTATCTAAAAATGTAATGCCTGCAGATTTCACAATTCACATGTTTCCTATGTGCTCATCATATACTATTTAGCCCAAGCTGTAAACAAGCATGTTGTCTGCCGAGGTAAATTCACACATAAAATCAGACGTTACCCTTGTGTTTACCAATCAATGTCGTCTGAGGTCAACTGCGAGGTCACTGAAAAGTCCACAATACAAGTTATGAATCCCTGTATACTCATAGTACAATCTGTAAATCTAATTGTACTATATACTAATAACTATAAACAAAATATATATTCTACCTACAAACGTTTCGTCTGTCTACAGAGGCAAATTTATACGTTTAGCATTCAAGGTAATTTGATGTCAAGGTCACCAAAAGATCCACCATATATGATTTCTTCTTTCTTTACCCGTATAGTCTGCAAAATATAGTTTTTTGTCACACATTCTAAGGGTACATGTGACATTCGGATTTTACCAGTCAAGGGCATCTGAGTTTGTAGTCGTTTTGTATGTAGAGGTAAATTTGAACATGTAAGATTGGATACGACCTTGAGATATATCACCCAAGTTAATCTTAGGTCAAGTTCAAGGCACACAAGATAAACAGTGAAAAAGGGAGAAAGTCACAGAACAGATTTGAACTGAATAGATTAAAATATACAAAATAATACAAAAATATACAATTCTGTATATTAAATATACAATTCTGGCCTTTGTGCAATATTAGAAATAAAATTCCGAACAGAGTTTGAGAAAATGACCACTAAACCAAATTTAGCATTTTTTTACCCAATTTGGAAAATCAAATGGAAAACTAACAAAGCCGATTTAAACTTTCAAGATAAAAGATGTTGGCACATGACGATGGACGCTGATGGGCGGCGGAAGCAATGCCATACCAATAGGTAATGGGACCAACTATCGATTTACAAACCATTGCAATGTCGTTCTCTGAAACTTGGTAGAATGACTTCGTTCGATATATTACCTAATGTCATATTTAGGGTAATATCATTCACTACAGTCGAATTAAAATATAGAAAAATGAAGACAACCAAAGCTAGCAAAAATTAGGATGTGCGAGGTTTTCAGGACGCACAAAAGTCCAAACTTTCAACCACCACGACAAATCAAAAATATCTACAGTTGTCCATATATACATAACAAAGCAATCTTGGATACACTGCGGCATGAAACTGATAGCTTTACTGAGGACCGGAGTGCTCAACAGTTCTGTAATGTCTACAGCAAGGTCAATGTGAGGACACAAGTAGTGGAGTATCACCGGATCAAAACTGTCAAAACGTGCCTAATTACAACTTCATACATAGTCGGTAATTCTTAGGCACTGGTCTGGACAACACGGTCATAAACATTGGGAAAACGTTTATCATTCGCCAGTTGTACACTATGATACCAGCACAAAATTCAAATTAGTTCTCAGTGTAAGAAAAGTAGTAAGGGCAGAATGCACTGATGTTTCAATAATGTATAAACCTGATACACCTATTTGATGGCCTATATTCCAATCAATGTTATAGGTACTTATGTACAATTCCAAAATTACCATTTCAATTTCGGAAATTTCTTCAATATCTACATTTCAATTTTGATGGTATACGTGTATATGCATGTACTATTGCAATGTCTAAGCACATTAAGTACGGAGCGTTATCACGAACAACATTATAATTAATATATCTCAACTGATTATAGTCTGACACGATCCCCTTGTTTCACTCAATTGATCAGTCCAGTCATTCCTCTAGTTGATGACACTAACCCGGCCCCGGGATTACTGGACATTGCCACTTATGCACAGCCACAGCTCCAGGGAATTGGACCAAAGTTGGCCACTGTCCTCCCTGCTGACACCTGACCCAATACATATAGACAACGGCGGCGTCGGGGCAGTGTTTCGTTTTTGATTGTGCAGGTTTCTATTTGCGAACGAATCGGTGCACATTTGATTTTATTTTCGTATGTTCAAGTTATTTACACAAACTATTTATCCAAATTATTCATGTGAGATTGTCTTGTAATATTCTTGTGGAAGTTGTCGTGAAAGCTACACTTTCTGAGTAAATTGAAGTTTAAGGGGTAAACCAGAACACAATTATTGAAAACCGATCATTTCTAGCTAGTGAACACCGTGACCTACAAAAACTCCGTAACAGAGTTCTCTGTAGTCTCTGTTGTATCACCAAATAATCAATGTAAAACTTTGTACTGATTTTCAAGGGCTCGGAGTACGTTAAAAATGTTACATATTGATCCCGTGTCTGCATCCATGAAGCGGGCCGGTGTCATTACCCTTTATGAAATGACGTCCGAGCAATAAATGAGATCACAGTAGAACCTTCTTTGCTCGCCCAAGACATTCTGTTTTGTCGAACTGATTCACAACAGGCTCCTGCGCCATGTCTGCGTCTATATTTTGTGCAGATGTATGTATCAACCTATCACTCCCGATACCACAAGATTTCGATGATACCAATGAAAAACCATAATGCCACATATTTGGAATAGAAAGTCGGATCTCATATTTGCATCGAAAAGCACGTCACAATGGACCGAAAGTTCGTGAAAAAGTTGTTTTCAGTGTACACTGTACACCTGGTGGAATCAGATCACAACAACCCGTTAAACAATAATGTCAAGAAGATATAGGTCTATGACAAGCACATCAAGCCACCAATCCCAAGCAAAACGAGCACTGAGTTGATGTTGTCTCGACGTGTGTCATACAGGACCTTGAAAGGAGAATCACAACAAAAAACAATCCCATGTCTACGCAGAAGGTGTAGGTTGCAGCTTTGTCGTTGCCATGATACACCATCAATCGGAAATTACAAATATCGACAGGATCAGACATGTCGCTGCAGTTACCAGATTACATCAGGAGTTCATTAATCCAAGCATATACGACCCTTAGTCACGGAGTCAGAGCGGGTATAATCCAGATACAATGACCAGGCGTGGTCAATTCCATTAATACGGGTCATGGTGTGACCTCAAATAGATCTGATTGTCCACGCCTTGTGCTGGGGTCATCAGAGAGACAGCCTGGAGTATTCCAGTACTGAAATACTGTTGCAAATTGACCATTAAACAATGATTCTGATGATAACAAAAACATAAATTGAAACATTATCGGAACATGAAACACAGCACACCCAAACATTTATACTGAAGTCAAACAATAATCATTGTGGTCTCGTGTTAGCTTCTTGTCCGATAATTATTATCAGTTGGATGCTGCAATTGTGACACAAGCAACGATGTGTTGTGGTTGAATGATATGTATTTTTCCTGTGATATTTCACAACCAACGAACAGTCATCCTTGCGGTGTTATGTCCGACCTCATGACATCATCAATCGGGATGGTGCCATAAAATATGGTGGTAACCTGACACAGGCAACAGGAAGGAACCCTTCAAGACGGAAGGGTTAGCGCTCAACATGGTTTCACATACGCCAGAGAACCATGCCAGCAGATGTTTGAGAGATATATGGTGATCAACTTGGTAGCCTTTTGGCTTATGATTAGGTCGTATGAATGTGTAATACACCTATTTCAATGGGTCTGTTTCGGAGGTCTGATATGTTTTAATATGTTTGGGCAGTTATATACTAATTCCATTAGGTGTACAGTAGAAACAACTATATCCTACGCGCAGTCTGCCCCTGATGACGTCAGTGTAACTTCAGATGAAATAATTGGTCGGGCTTTGTTTCTATTCCAAAATGTTGCATCTTAGGCTTGTTATTTTCATCATCTAGCTATATTGATGGTAATAGGTTTATACTGGCAATGACACCAGTGTTGTCTGTGCAGTGAAGAGTTGTTATATCAACGTTGATTTACGCGCTTATATTACAGCAATGGATGATCAAACTAGAGAAACACTTTGTTACATCCAATCTACACCAAATGGTGCTGTTTTGCCACGCATTGGGCATTTGACATGCACAATTTGTTGTTTGTTCTGATCACAGCCAGAAAAACCCCTCTATTATGGTAAACTGGAATATATGTGTGACTATTGCAACTACACTAGAGCATCCATGGGAATAAAAGGTCATCATTTACAATGTCAGTTTATTGCAGAAAATATGTGTAATAAATGTTACACACTGGTCTTTAGGGAAACAAATATTGACGATATTGTAGGAACAAGAAGCGCTAAACTGGTCCATGACCGAAACGGAATACGGCTGATAAAATGCGACATTACAGTGGCCATCAACTGGGGCTTGAGCACAATTTTCCCGACGGGACCAAATCCCATCGATTCCAATAACAACGGGGTTAACCATTATCGAGCCATGTTTCGAGGGCTGTAGAACACGCACGCCAATCTCACCTATCCAGAATGTCCAAGTGCATTTGATTAGGACCCATTGAACAACAATGCATCAACTAGCAGCCACAACATGCATGACTTTATTAGGCGAAGGATTTTAACACTGGGTGGGAGCTTGCCCATGATTCTTGACGAGTCAACTCGGTAAAAATCTTTCCTCGCAGGGGCTCTGCTCGGCAAAAATCTTTAATCACAGGTGCATCTGAAAGCCTATTGGACAAAAAAAAATTCCCGAGCAAAGCCCCTGCGAGGAAAGATTTTTACCGAGTTGACACGGGCAAGCTCCCACCCAGTGTTTAAGTATTCACTTGTTCATCTTACACGGCAGAATTATAAACCACATGTGGAAGTTTGGGTGTTTATCCGCACGTCTCCCCAAATGACTCGACATATGTTTCTGACGTGAAGGAATGATGGAGTAATATCCCACATTACACTTGCCTGGGAACGAATAGAATATAACACCGTAAGAGCGATACTGTTGCATCAACTGGTGACCACTGCTATTTTCAGTAGATGTTGCGCTATTTCCTGACATCATATGTCTCACCGAATGTCAGAGATGATAAACTGATAGGTGATATACGACTATTGTAAGTATTGTATTTCCACAACAGTGAACACATTGGCAGAGTAACTATGGGTTCTCAGTCTATATTTGTATTCATGTCACTTAATGATAGTAAACAAGTTGTACACTCCCATTCGAATGATGTACAAGTTTGTGCTACGTTCAAAATTATAGGCATAATATTATTACATTTAGATTCATATTCTTAGTTTTATCTCATCCTGATTTTAATTCTTCATAATTATTTTCTGGGCGAGGGGTATCTGGTATGATTCGATTTCCCGTGTGCATCAATGTTGAATGACAATTCATCGACAATTGTTTTCAATTTGAATTCAATCAAAGCCATGTGCTTTCAGGACATATTATCTGATCTTTATAGACACTACGTGAATTGTACAATGCCATTTTCTTAATGTAACATGCGCTGTATTTATAATACTATGTCAATAAATACCATTTTGAAAAAAAAAATAATTCATCGACATAAGGGTCAAGGTTCAACCCTAGCATGCGCTTCCTTAACAAGCAATGTCAACCCCTCTCCACTTGTGATAAGCCTGATTCTGGACAGCGCATGGGCGATTACTACCACAACTCCCTGAATACCACCCAATCGGAGAATTGGATGGTGCTCGTCAACTGTCAGCAATCGTGCATCACCACAATCTGAGCACAGGAGCCAAATCATATCCGAGGGCAGCTTTATGCTATTCATAAATTATCAAGTAGCTTTTCGAGGTATTGTCATGAAACCGGCCATTGGTTCTCAGTCTGTTTGTCAAACAATGACGAGTAATCTCTGATGCTAAGAGCCGAGGAATGTGTAATTCGACCTAATGTTTTTGATGACCACATGTTGGGGGTGTGGAAGATTGGGAGGCAATATATAATTGGTTATTGTTGTTGAAAAGCAGCATTGGCAAGGCCTGGAGCAAACTAAACAATAGTAATAATAGTTCTAAACTATAGGCGGTATACCTATGCAGCTATTAGAAAAGGAAACACCGCTTGCATGGAATAGATGATTAGTTACCTGTGCCGAGGTACACTGCAAGTACACAATAATACTTTGTATTACCTCAGACTTTAACACAATACAGCATGTGTGCAACCATAAGTAACACGCCTACGATGTTCAAGCGTTCAGAAACATTTGATAGTTCACTTCTGACTACGTTACCCACATTTCAATTTGTGTCTTGTCCTAATAACATGGCAACGTGTAGCAAGGCATTGTGTTTCCAAAATATTGTTCTTTGCCAGTCCAGCAGGTCCTGCTGGCCAAACCCACGACCGAATATGCTACCTGCCTGTGTCAGTGGTGTTATGAGCAGGGAATTAGTGTATAGGAGCCGCTCGGAAGAAGGTGGAGAGTGAGTGAACTCAGAGGGTCAAATGGAGTCGACCTCATGTCCCACTGTGGTCGCTCGCATGAGCCAACATCTCTCCCTCCCTCCCCACCTCTCTCTCCCGATCAAATCAAATCGGCATCAGTATTGGAATCTCTCAGTTCCGTGACATCAACGACCTGGGAGCAAGGGGACCACTTCATCCACGCGAGTTAGTCTGCTGTAGGGAGTCTCACGTATGGGACAAATCAGCACTCACTTGCTGGACTGAACCACGGATATCATCTGCCATCCCACCCTGCCCGCCACTGACAGGCGTTCTTCCCCCTTTTATACCCGTCCCTGGAGAAAACCGCGTGGGAAGTAACTAGTAATTGTCTGCAATCGCAATGGTTTTTAAATATGTCATAAAAGCGACATGTTACAAGACGTAACGTAAATCGTGAAGGACTTAGAATACGCGCCATGATGTTTCTCATGCCAGCAGTTGAGACAATATGACTCAATGTGTCTCGCGTTTTTCTTGTAATATCGTGGAACGTACTTGGCCAATGATACTATCTCCCATGCAGCCCACCTCAGTTGTGCGTATTTTGTTTGTCACATGTCCTTTACATGTGTGCTGTTGTGTTTTTTTTCCTTCAAGCCACGCTGACAAATACGGTCCAAGTGCATTTTGGACATGGAAGAAAAAAATGACAAAGCACTTACAAGCCAAAAAATAAATAAAAATGTAACAGCTATCTGGTGTGCCGTCCTATTACCTCATCGTCTGATGCTTCCTGTAGCAATCACCAATAAATACCGTCCACCGAGAGCGGAGGTTTTGGTTTAGGCACCGATATTGTCCTTTATTTCATCAGGACTGCCCCCTTCCTAAGTAAAGCACTGCTACAGATGCAGTGTTGGATCTGATGATCCTATATACGGCTGCATGAAACAGTCACGTATACACACACAAAATGGAGCATCGTAAAAAATTCTCATTTACGTATTTGTTCAAATGCTTGTACGGCAACAAGGGAGTCTGCCTTGTATCCAATTGTTTCCGTTTTCATGCATCTAACTGAATCAGACAAGAAATGAATGTTATGGTACAGGTATCCAGTCACTCTCATGAGTTTGATCAAATTTATTGCCAGTCATAGTGTCGTAAAATCTAATATATGAGAAACTTTATTTGTATTTTATGCACATTGGGACGTGTTGCATGCAATTGTCATAGATTTTGTTGGTTCAATGATTGAGTTATAATGGTCTGTAGTCAATTTTGACACAGTGCTTCGAGAGGCACATACAACAAGAAACAATGATTACTTCGCTTAAACAGTTATTTTTTTTTCAGACAAGACAAAATGACTACTGAGGAGATATTTGAACATATCTCACGGCGTATATCATATGTAGTAAAAGTTGAACAGATACCAAATATGCTGCCTAATTTGTGCTACCTGCCTAACGAGGGGCTATTGTTTGCTGGTCACATGCCATAATGTTTTATCGATGGCCACCTGGGACACGTAACTGAGGCTAAACTAATAATATTATACATTTCATAATTTGTCCTGGGTCATATAACCATAGAGCTCATGATTCAAACTCAAATTGTTCAATCAGCATAACAAATCATCTACAACTGATATCCGCATATTTTCTAGTATGCGTGTCATAGAACTCCTACTCATTTCAGGCGTCACCATGTATCCCTGTAGATCGACGGTTGACTTTTTATCAATGTTGAAAGGTCTGTGCCAATCATGAAAGGCGAATTTCTTGCTTCTCACTTCCATTCATCAATCTCCTTCACAGCAAGATACAAAAAAAATGATGACGACCATTTTTATTCAGTTATAGTGGTCATTTTCTTTTTTCTTTTATATAAAACTGATCGCTCATCGTCTTTTCATGCAGGTGTACATGTATTTTATGTTAAAATTGATGCGATATGAACACATTTGAGCGAACAATAGAGCGACAATTTGATTCCCGTGCAAGTTGAATTAAAACAAGGCCATGATAATGAGTCAATGCCATGGATTTCGTTTTTTTTTCTAGTATCTTCGAGTGATTTGTCAGAAATTAAAGGCATTGTTCGAATATGCTCGATGTATGATTCAATCGTACACACTCATGTCTCCCATCGACAAACGCTGCTGTTTATTGCGCGAGCACTATGTGATAGGCATCTCTTGGCTGAGTTGCACTGGGTGGCTAACCTGTGCCGTTCCCTCTCTACTTCCCCATGATCCAGGGTTACACGTTCGGGAAATGATGTCTCCTAGACAGACGCCCAACCGAGCTAATTATAGCCCGAGTACCAAATACAAATGATGAGTGGGTTGACTGGTCCCACTTGGGCAAAGTGTTAACCATAATTCCGAGATGTAACGTTTATTGGGGTCTGATCATTGGCTTTCTGACCCCTGACAACATTTCAAGCGAGGGTAGTAGCCCTGATCTACCAAGAACTGTTCAAAGAAACGATAGTGGCTACGTGCACAACCTCTAGGCAATTTGCATATCATGTACATATTTACCCAGTGAATCATTTCCTATGGCCGCTTGATGCTCAATTTTGGAACATATATACACCTGGTGCACACCTCGTAAATCAGAGACACTGTCACTTCCAAGGTCGGGAACTTGTGGATAATTGACAGACTGGCTAGCAGCTGTCTTTGTCTTTGCAGAGTTCACCAAACAATGGGGTGAGATGTTGGCGTTTTGTCTTCGAGAAAACTGATATATGCTAACAGATACTTTGTTGCATTTTATAGCCTTCTTGTAATAAACTTGCTATTTTCAGTGAATGTCCATGACCATGATTTTCGTACGACGAACATTTGATATACGGTCTAGAGGTATCTGGAGGTAATTTTAATGCGAAGAGGACATATAACTGAAACTGTTAGAGGCTACGGACGGAGAAAAAAAAAATATTCAGGGTTTTTAGCTTACTGGCCCATATGGGCCGAATAGCTATTGTCATGGTTTTTCGTCCGTCTAGCCGTCCGTCTGTCCGACAAATAACTTTTTTCCCTTGATGAATTTTCCTGAAAATTTACCAAAACATTGCTTACCCTGAGAGGTTTTTTTTTTCGTTTTATTTACTCAATCGTTTTTGCCGATTTGGCAACGATTTTTGTCGAAAAATTTGGAATTTGATGGCCATTTTCTCAACAACTGTCTGATCAGTTTTGAGATTTTTGTTTTAAAACATTCCCCTCATGTACCTCTATGATGTGTATAAGTTCCGTTGCCCTGGACTGGTTTGGTTTTTTTTCGACGGGTCGGCGATTATTTTTTTGGCCTTTGAAAAATGATTTCGACTTTTCATGCAATTTCATGCTTTTCATGAAATTTCATGCAATAATGGGAGCTTTGTGAGTATACACCTAAAACACATCAAGATAGAGCATAAATATTGGCATATTCAAATGGGAAATCATATGTTGCGGTTTGAATGATGACCTTGAATTTGATCTCAAATGCCCTTATTTTGTCGAAAGAAACGATGATGTTTTGTTGTTGGTGGCCGTTTTCTCGAAATCTATTCAGACAATTTTCCCAAAATGCATAGATTCTCCAGCTTCTCCCTATGTACTTTTGTGTTGTGTATTAGTTTTGTTGCCTTTGAGTCGACGGTCTGTGAATATATGTCATTAATGAAATAACCTTTCAAGACGTAAATTGATTTCGCATTATCGTCCATACAGAAAATGTGTGTTCGGCAACATTTACAATTATGTTTTGACAATAGAGTTGAAGATCAGTGCAACAATTTATATTTTGGAAAATCAATATTCTGTGCAATTCTCATGATCTGTCGTAAGCTGCAGCACCCTTGGTGCTATGTTCAGATATTGCTGGTGAAAGGATATGGCATGGGAAATCTGGGTTTACTGAAAGTGACAGCAGACCACACAGAAAATGATAATGTCCAGTAAGCACAGTCATGTGTTATTATGAGAGCATCAGTATTCATATCAACAGTTACAGTAACTGTGCACCTAGATTTCTAATATGATAACCTGAATGTAGAAACTAGGGGGAACAAAAGAATGTAGTGGTAAATGAATCTAGTTAAACGTGCATTGTATATCAAATCATCATCGTTAAAGGGTTGAAACCATGAATGATTACATAATTGTTGGCGGGTAGAATATTGTACATCATCTCAACCTATTGTGGGTTTTTTAGTTTTGAAAATGATACTGAATATTGATGTTCTACATGCGTTTCATTAGTCCGTTTATGGGTTTCAGAATATCTTGTTGTAAAATAGTACCGCAGCATTGTTACCGAAAATGGCACCGTTTTGTATGTTCATCCCTGAATGAATACATCCACATTCCACAATCTACTTATTATTGAGGGATAATCAGTTGGAGTTCTCTTCCATGTGCACCCCTACAAATTCAGGCTATCCAAGGCGAATATAACTCAATTACAAAATACAATTATGGAAGTGAACATGCTGCTATTGTCAAAGTGCCGTGTTATCAGAGAGCCAGAAATAGAACTTCGCCTGATACTGCTGTGTCAGGGAAGATGCATTTCTTGGGCATCAAGCTAATAACAGAGAGCTCATTCGAAGACAAATCGGTTAACGACCCTTTTTGAAGTTTGTATTTCATGGGCTACGCTAACGAATATTTCTAGCCTAATACAAAATTTGTAGTAGAGAACGATGACTTCTTGAATGGACATGTTAAAACACATGAGTACATAACCATTATTTTACTTTGAAGTGTAAATCTTCAAAGCAACGGCCGAAAATATCCATGTTACAACTATTAAAATCGAAAAAAAAACTACCAGTACACCAACGGTGTTGTCTTCAATTGGACGTAAAAAGCACGGAAAGCAAAAGTATGTCGCGTCACAAGGAGCATTGAAACTAATTTCTCTGCAGTTTAATCCCTCGCTCCAGCCAAGGACACACACCCAGTCACTGGGCTGCAATGTCCCAGATGACATACCAGACACAATGCCCCTGATTGTTCGCATTGGGTTAAGGTCACCCGCAAGTGTACATTTGAGTACTACTAGCTCACATGAAATTATCGGGTGCGGGAATCCATGAATATAGATTAATATCAGTAAGCACATTTCATACACAATACCTTTCAAGAGCTCCCCTGCTGATGACAGTAACTAATATGCGCAGAGAATCAGTACATATTATAATGAGTCCATACGGAGGCATTAAGGTAGTCCGCTCCAAACAGTGAGGGGAGGGGGTCAAAGAGTTTTTCAAAATAAATGACTGTATTAACAAAATCTAGAGCTTCAAAATGACATATTTATAGAGTAACTGATCAGCATCCTAAAACTGAAAAGAAAATAGGGGGTCACCGTATCCGTTTTCTTGGAAAACAAGATGCAAGATGTGAATATGGGCAAAAAAATGTGTAAAAATACCATAAATTAGGTCATTTTAGTAAATGTTTGTGATTTTTGATCGAATATGTCGAAGAAACCAGCAGGGTGACCCCCTATTTTCTTTTCAGTATTAGAATGCTGATCAGTTACTCTATAAAATATGTTATTTTGAAGAGATAATATTCAAGATATAACTTTTAAATTTTGACTTTTCATTACCTCCCTGTTTGTAGCGGACTACGTTAACTACATACATAAGCCAGTATTGTTTAATCCTTTATGCGGATACATTTAACGGTTGCCTTCAGATGTTTTGCTCAACACTCTCGATGAAAGAAAGGAAGATTTGATACGTTCATCACAGTTAGGTAACAGATCCCAGATGGGATTGACCAATCTTACTAATTCTGACGTTTGACATCGTGCACATGTCGGTGGGAACAGTTAGGTATATGTCATGGAAACGAATTCAAGTAAAAGGAAGGATTGGATGGCGGGTAGGCAGTATCGTTAATCCAGAAAATACTTGTATTTTCCCAGTGTGCGCTATTTGTCCCGTGTAGTTGCCTAGAAATTATTCAGTTTTTGAAATGAAAAAGACACCTCAAGGGCTAAGAAAGGTTACAGTGTTGAGCCACAACACTGGATTTTGTTATCTTTTTGTTTCACTCAAAAACACCGTTTTGTACCTCTGAAGGTCATGAAGTGTCAAGGTCCCTTCATTTTAACCTATATGCACATCATACATTCTTAGGATCTATCAGATGTACATTGTTTATTGGCACAGTATGTTTGCAGGTGCAAACATACACATTAATTATGAGTCAGACATTACCTAAGGGCTTATCACTCAAGGTCGTCCTAGGTGAAATTTAAGATCATCAAATGATCCACCACATAGTGCTGCCTTTATCCTCAAAATGCATTCTGACGTGTAAGCCTACGTGCAATGTCTGCAAAGGCCACATTTCACATGTCTTCCTATGTGCTCATTATATATTATTAAGCTCTGTCTGTAGACACGCTTGTTGTCTGCCATGTCAGACGTGACATTTGAGTTTACCACTCAATGTCGTCTGAAGTCTACCTGAAGTTCACTAAAATGCGCCATAACTTCATATATGCTCATAATACATACCCAAACTGTATTTACAAGCAGTATGTCTCCTGGGACCAACTTGTGAATTTCATGCATTCTGGGCCTTTTGAGCGATACAATGCCTTTCGTTTTTACACCGAATATAATCCACCCAAATGTCATGCATATGTGAAAAAGAAATTAATGAAATAAATTTCGAGCGAAGTGTCAAAAAGTAGTATTATGGTCTTAGTATTTCATAGTATTATGCAAACGAAAGTTCCTGAACAGATTTTGAAAATGGCGACAAAACCAAATTTGGCCATTTGGCGTCTGTTTTGAAAAAGAAACGTAGATCCAGAAACTGAAAAAAAACCCTCCTAAAATTTTTAAGGAAATTTTTTGTCGTAAGGTTGCATTGTCATTATCTAGAACTCGTTAGAATGACTTCATTCAGTATATTGCCTTCTGTGATACAAATTTAGGGTAGTATCATTCACTAAAGTCAAATTGGAATGAGGCGAATAATGACAACCACAGTTAGTGAAAAAGTTGAATGTCATTTGTGTGAAATTTTCCAAATACATAGGAATCCAACCTTCCAAGCACTACGACGAGTGAAATGTCTACAATCGTCCACAATATTAAAAAAATATGCTTGGATACACATTGTGACATGACTGACTGGCATGAAAGGCATCAAACTGATAGATTGACTGAGTAAGGAAGTCCTCAATAATTATGTGATATCTGAAGAAAGGTCAATGTGGGGATACAATGGTATGTTCAGATTATTTACACCAAACTATGATTCTTTTGAGATTGACTTGTAATATTCTTGTGGAAGTTGTCGGGAAAGCAGCAGCAGCTTCACTATCTGAGTAAACTTAGATAATGAAGTTGAAGGCGTGAACCAGCACAGAATTATTGGAAACCGATTACTCCCAGCTATTGACCTCACAAAAACACCATGACTGGGTTCCATATGATAGTGTTTCTTGTACCGCTGATTACTTTAAATGCTTGTACTGATTTGCAAGTTGAAACTATGATATGTTAATACAGAGTCTGCATCCGTGGAGCGGGTCAGTCTTATTACACCCTACCGCCGGGTATAAATTGATATCGACCTAAATCTTTTGTTTTCATGGTCGAGTGATGTTTACGACAACCAGTCATAGCTCATTTTGTTAACAGAATTGGAGGCGCGGTGAGGAAATGCAATTTATTATTACTTACACACAAATCCCACTATAATGCATGTACCGATATGTAAGGGGCATTAATTGATGATATCATTGCAACGAATAATACATTGCATGTCCATGGGTCCAGAAATATGCCTCCTCCTCCTATGGCATGTCAATGTATTTTGACATCGAAATCCATACTCCTGAAGTTGAAAGTACATAAGTGACCAATAACTAGTAAATAGAGTGCTAATTTGTTGGGATCTCGTGTGCAATGCAAGATCTTGAGAGTAAGTTGGAGAATCACAAGAGACCAAAACACTTCCATGTCTAAGTAGAAGGTGGGGGTTGCATACTTCCCTTTGTGGTGAAATACCATCCATCGGAAATCAAGTATCAGCAGGATCAGACATGTCGATGCAGTTAACACAGTATATCGGGAGCTCAGTGACCCATAGTCACGGAGTCAGAGCGGGGATAATCCATATACAATGACCAGGCGTGGTCAATTCCATTATACGGGTCATGGTGTGACCACAAGTAGATCGTCTGGTTCTCCACGCGTTGTACTGGGACCATCGAGACAGCCTGGAGTCTTCTGGTACTAAACTACTGTTGGAAATTGAAATCAATTACATGTACACCCTACTACGATTGAAACATGATTCTGATAACACCAAAAACGGTGAACACTACTACTTTGACCCAAGCAATAATGCAACATGGTCATGGGTCGTGTTTGAATGATATATATTTTTCTTGTTATGTTTGACAAACTCATCCTTGCGGTGTTATGCCTGATCTCATGACATCATTACTCGGAATGTTGCCATAAAATTGGCGGTAACCCGACACAAGCAATAGAATGAGACGGAAGGCTTATCGACCTCCTGGATAAAGAGACATATTTCCCGCAGTATCACGGAGTAGTTGAGGCTAAAGGTACCTACAAGGTCTCACGCATGTATACCACAGAACAATGCCAGCAAATGTATGGGAGATATGTGGCACCAGCCCTGTCTGTCAAGTCAAGGGTTGTCACTAATTTATGTGCTTATTTTACAGAGATGGGTAATAAAAAGAAGAAAACCACTGTAGTACACCCATATTACAGAAATGTGGTGGTAGTCTACCATCAATTGTGCATTTCAAATGCACAATTTGCTGTTCGTTGTGATATTAGCCCATCTATTGCGACAGACGGTGGTTACATCTTTATTTGTTTAACTACTGCCAAAACACCAGGGCATTCATGTTAAAAATAGTGCAAGTGACAGTTTTTTTTATTGCAGCGTATATGTGTAATAAATAGTATGCACTGGTCTTTAGGGAAACACATATTGAAGCCATTGTCAGAACAAGAAAGGCTAAACTGGTCCATGACCGAAATGGAATACGACTAATAAAATGTGACATTGCAAGGGCCATCAGCTTGGGTTTGAGCACGGTTTCTAGGCTGAGACCGAATCCCATTGATTTCCATAAAGACGGGGAGCACCCATTCTCAAGCCATGTTTCGGGGGTGGTAGAACACGCAACCAACCCAGCTATCAAGGATGTTCATGTGCGGTTGATTAGGTGCCATTGAACAACGTTACACCAACTATCTGTCACAACACGCATGGTCTTATTAGGCGAAGGGCTTTACTATATAATAGTATTCACTTGTTCACCTAACATGGCAGAACTATGAACCACATCTGGAAGCTTGAATGTTTATCGGCACGTTTCACCAAATGACTCGGCAGATGTTTCTGACGTAAAGTAATGATCGAGTAATATCCCACATTATAACATGGTAACAGTGTCACAACACGTTGAGATCGGCTCTTCCGAGCTCCACCTGCTACGCTTTGTT
This sequence comes from Terebella lapidaria, assembly GCA_949152475.1. Classification (NCBI taxonomy): domain Eukaryota; kingdom Metazoa; phylum Annelida; class Polychaeta; order Terebellida; family Terebellidae; genus Terebella; species Terebella lapidaria. Next base: position 82,089,294 of record OX424555.1, read on the forward strand.
ACACTGGATGGACTACCACGTGCTTGTACACGTGGTCGTGTTAGGTTTTTGTTTCTATACCAGAAAAAAAATGTTGTTTTCACTGTGTCTGTGGAACTGCGCTGTTCTGTTTGCTTCCATTCGCAGCCATGTTTTGATGACCCAGTCTGCGCCCTGCACAAAGTTGGCCCGCATTCGAATCTTGAAACTCAGAATTTTTATTGGATGGAAAGCACATTTTAAAGATTGGGGGTATATCTAGATCTATTCAGGTTTTGTCTAGTAAATGTCATGTTGCAATCGGGACAAAAATTAGTTTGTTTTGTCGGTCTCAAATCTTTCGGCACAGTCCCGATCTTGCCTGGGAACAAATAGAATATATTATGGAAAAGGCAACACTGATTCGCATATATCATTGCATATATGTACATTCCGAAGAAAGCAGAATTTTGGAAGAAATGTTATAACACTGGAAAATGGTAGGTACTGGTCGGTGGAAAATTCCTATCTTGTATAATGGGCCGATTCATAAACTAAGTCGGTTGCTTTTGATACGAGAACTGTCGTAACGCATGAAAAACTTCCAGCTTCACGGCATTTTCTAACATTGAATGGACACTGAAAAGATGAGTGGATAAGTAAAGCCTTAGTCCAGCAAAATTACCTCGCGATACCACATTCCTCCAACCTGTCAGATGGCTGGTTCCAGTCGTTCTGCCTGAGGTCCCTCTGCTGAACCCCCGGCGCTCTGCTATCATTCATAGCACCACTGAGAATATAGGATGATAAAAAAACGCCCTGACGACAGACGATAAAAACTTAACGGTCCAAGTTACACTCAGCAGGGTCAAAGGCGGTGACTCTCGATTGGGACGTGGACCGGCTTGATACGTGTAATATGCACTTCGATATTTACCTGATATAAATTATCATTCAGAATGACAGAGCTATCAAGATTTGAAAACCAGTAAGAGGATCCATATAAAGATCCCAAGAGAGACTTCCATGACATTTTATTGATGTAAGGGTCAAGGTTCAAAACCCATCACGCGCTACATTAGCGAGAAATATCAATCCCTCTTCGATAGTGATCAGCCTGACTCTGGGCAGCACACGGCCGATGACTACCCCGAATCACTAATACCACCCAATCTGAGCATACCTGTTCGGTGCCCGTCAACTGTCAGCAGTCGTGAACCACCACATCCCGGGCATAAGAGCCGAATCATATCCGAGGGGAATCTGGTCAGCTTTATGGCGTTCTTAAATTATCGAGGTCTCCGAGGTATTGATATAAAAGCGGTCATTGGTTCTCAGTTTGTTTGTCGAACAATGACAAGTAGTCCCGGGGTTGCTAAGAGCCAAGGAATGTGTGATTCGACCTAATGTTTTGATGACCACACTTTGGGAGTGTGGGAGATTGGAAAGCAATAGATTATTGGTCATTGTATAGAAGTACGAGTGACAGGGCCTGGAACAAAACAACAACAATTATAATAATAATGATTATAATTATATGTAGCAATAAAAAATTATGGCACACAGACCTTGGAAGAATATGTATGATTAGTTATCCGTGACGAGGTACATTGCAAAGTACTTTGCATTATCTCAGACGTGAACAAGAGTACAGCATGTGTTCAACTATAGATAAAACGCCTACAATAGTCAAACGTCCAGAAACATTTGGTGGATCACTTTCAAATATCAAAAGAACGGTGGTCGATCATTGTTACGTTAGCTATGTCTCAATTTGTGTATGACATTTAATGGCAGGACATCGTGTCGCATGACATCGTTTTCTGAAATAAAGTATTTCTTCTTTGCCAGGCAAACCACGTCCGAGCAGGAATTTGCCCGGGTCAGTGGCTTTATGAGCAGGGAGTCCATGTAGAGAAGCCGCATAGAGACAGTCAGAGTGAGAGAGAATAATCTCAGAGGGTCAAATGGAGTCTCCCTGGTGACCCACTGTGGTCACTCTCTCGAGCCAACATCGCTCCCACCATCCCCATCTCCCTCTCCCAACTAAATCAGCATCCGTATTAGAATCTCTCAGCTCTGCAACATCAACGACCTGGCCACTTCCGGGAGTGAGTCTGGAGTAGGGAGTCCCATCTATGGGACAAATCAGCACTCACTTGCCAGGCTGTCCTGTTTGGAAGCACGGATATCATCTGCCATCCCAGCATGCCTGCCACTGAGAGGCATTCTTTCCCCTTTCCGTCCGTCCCTGAGGAAAACCACGCAGCTGAAGTAACTGGCAATTGTCAATCGCAATGGTCTCTAAATATGTCATAAAGGGGTATGTACAAGGCGTGACGTATATCGTGGAGAACATTAAGAGACAATGTCATGTTGCTTATGCTAACAGTTGAGACAATGTCACGTGACTGTATTATTTATGTGTCTCACTTTTTTTCTGGTATATTGCAGAACCTACTTGGCCACTTATAATACCATTTCCATTACAGCTTATCTCAGTTGTGCGTATTTTATGTGTCACATGTACTTTATTATGTCGTATTGTGGTTTTTCTTTCGAGTCACACTGGTAGGGCACTTGCAATAGATTTTTTGGTGTGCCGTCATCTACCTTATTGTCTGACGGTCCCTGTAGCAGTCACCATTATATACCGTCTATTCCAGAGATGAGTTTTTGGTTCAGACGCCGATATTCTCCGTTTTTACCAGGACTTAATTCACCCCTTTCTTAAGTGAAGCACTGGTACAGATGCAGTTGTAGATCTAACGATCCTGGTGATACGGCTGCTGGAAACAGTGAAAATCGAACATTGTCAACTTCTTTCTCATTTGTTTGTATGGTTAAATGGTTGTACGACGAAAATGGAGTGTGACTTGTATCCAATCGCTTTGAATCCAATTGTTTCCGTTTCCATTTATCTAACTAAATCGGACAAAAAATATGAATATTATAATAGAGCTATCCATTTCTAACCATGGGATCAGGTAGCGATTTTGTCAATATTTATTACTATGCTGTAATCTAATATCAACGAAGCAGTATATTTCTTTGTTTAGGAAATGTGGTATGCGTATGGGAATGCATTGCTTCCATTTTTGTACGTACATTCAATTAATTCAATAATTAGGTCAATTTATATTCGTCGAGACTCAATTTTTAACACGGTGACTCTGGAGCCACCTCCAATAAGAAACAACGATCACTTCACTTGAAAACCTATTCCAAAGACGTTGTTGACAATTACTTCATTTTGCCTAGTCAACCATTCAGAGATATCTTCTGACAAGACATAATGGCTACTAAAAGAGCGATTTTGAGCCATCTCATGGCTTGTTTCACGTGTGGTGCAAGCTAAAAAAAAACCCACCAAATGTGCTGACAAATATATTCGTGTTAACTGCATCACGAGGAACCATATTTTTTTTCGGATCACAGCGAAAACATGTTATATTCATGGCGCACTGATACAAATTTAACATTTCAAGGTTTCCTAACGCTCCTAACACTAAACTAGCATTCCGGGCATAACCATAAATTAGCATAACCTCAAGACCTCTGCTGAATTCGGTTACTATATGCATCCATGGTGAAGATAACAGTTCTGATAGTTTGATGATGGATTTCTTTTCTCTGAGAGTGTCGACATTTCTCCACGTAAATGGATATCAGGTATTTTTGGCACTTCTGAAATATCATTTTTTTCATTTTTGAAAGGCGGATTTTTTACTGTAATATTTCTATCATTCAACGAACTTTTTTCCAGCAAAAAACAGAAAGCATGACGAAGACTGTCATATTTTATTCAGTTGATTTCAAAACTGCTCGCTCATCAGCCTTTCATGCAGGTTTACTGTGTGGTAAACTGATGCGATGTGATCGTATTCACGTGAGCATTACAGCAAAAATTGTATTCATGGGCAAGCGGAAATGAAAAAGGCGATGACAATGAGTCAATTCATTTCTCTTGTCAAAAATTAGAGATATTAATCGATTATGCTAGACGTATGCTCCAGTCTTATAGCACTGATGCCTCTCATCAACCATCATATCCGGTATATTGACGGATTTTGCCCTATTTACATTATAAATATTAGGAAAATGGTTGATTACGGGTTAGTAGAATTACTATTCAATAGTAAACTATATCAGAAATTAACATTTCACTTCCGTTTTTTAACTACAAGAGATTTATCAACTTGTAATTATTTCTGTCCAAATAGATACATATTCCCAGCGGTCCACAGTTGTCAAGTATCACATTCCCCGACCTGTCAGTTGGAGGCTGTGTCCGTTCTGCCTGAGCACACTTTGCTGATCCCGTCAACGCTGTGCTATCGTTCACGACACCGCCGAGATTTTATGCTAATAGATTACATGTCCTGGTGACAGGCGATAAAAGTATTACCTGAACAAGTAATACGGCAAAATGTGGTATCTGAAGATGTGTAATATGCATTTTGATATTTACTTAATTAAGTGAACATTCAGATTAGCTTAGAATGACATAGTTATCAACATATGATGATGACCATAAAGCACTGCAAGAGGATAATTCCATGACATCGTAGAGCTTCTAATGTACTCTATACAAATTTTAAGTACAATCATCGATAGACGAACAGTAGTGATTCGATTCTCCACGATAGTCAAAAGTACTTTGCACAGGTTCATAAAGTGCAAAAGCTGTGCTACCATCAATAATACGCCTACACCATAGTCAAGCGTCTAGAAGCATTTCGTGGTTCACTTGCAATTTTCAAGGAATGACAGTCGATCAGTCTTATGTTTGTTATGTCTCAAAATAAGGTATTCTATCTTTGCCCGTTCAGCAGGTATTGCCCGGCAAACCCATGACCAGGCATGAATTGTGTCCGGGTCAGTGATTTGTTGAGCGGGGAGTGCATGTAGAGGGTCGCTTGGAGACAGCTCACTGTTGGAGAGTGGATGACCTCAAAGGGTCAAATCCAGAGTCAAGTGGTATCTTCCTGGTGATCTGTGGTCGATAGCTCGAGCCAGCATCACCCTGTCCCTGCGATCTGTCCCTCCCGATCTAATCAGCATTAGAATATCTTGGCTCAGTAACATCAACGAGCTGGAACTGAGGGGCCACTTCATCGCCGGGATTGAGTCCAGTGTGCATGGTCCCACGTACTGGACAAAACAGTGCTCACTCCCTCGGCTGAGCTGGGAACCAAGAACATCATCCGCCACCGCACACTGCCCACTAATGACCAGCATTCTTTCCCCTTTCTTTACCTGGGAAAACACTGTGGCTAAAAAATAACTGGCAATTGTCTGCAAATTTAGTGGATGCTGAATGTGTCACAAAGTGGTATATTACAAGGCTAAAGTGAATCGTGGCAGACTTACAAAGATATCTCATTATGTTGCTGCTTATGCTTATAGTTGAGACAATATCATGTCACAGTAAGCTTCACATGTCTTGCATTTTCCTGTAAATTCATGAAATCTACTATGGTTAATTATTATACCATACCCGTTATCTCATTATCCCGTTATAACAGCTTATCTCAGTTGTGTGTATTTTATGTGTCACATGCGCCTTATGTACGTGTCCTGCTGTCGTTTTTTCCGACCCATGCCGATAAGGCACTTCCAAATCCGAAATAATGTAATAGATTTTTGGTGTGCCGTCCCTTTACCTTATTGTCTGAGGCTCGACGTGAAGGGAACTTTCTGTAACAGACGTCAATAACTCAACTCGAGAGCAGAATTTTTTAGTTTAGACGCAGATATTCTTCCTCAATTTTATCACTACACTAATGAGAAGTTTGCAGATGCAGTGGACCTAATGATTCTAGTGATTGGGCTGCTCGAAAGAATGACACGTGTATAGGGAAAGAAGGGGCATCGTAACCAATTCATCTCATTTGCTTGTAGGTTCCAATGATAGAGCGACACTAATGGGATTTTGCTTCGTATCCAATTATGTATAAACAGCTAAATTGTTGCTTTTGTTTCTTTTTAATTGAGTGAATGTTTCCTTATTATTAGGTGTCATGTTTATTTATGTTTGAATGTGCTGCATGTACTTTTTTATAATGGGGTTCAATAATTATTCTATAAATCATATCCGTCTTCTTCTATACTTGATTTTCAAAAAGTGATCCAAAAGTCACCCAAAAATAAACCCTGATGACTTCAGTTTTGAAGTTTGGCATGAAATATGACTCTTCGTCATTGAGTGTCGATATGCCTCCAAATACATGGATATTGAACGTGTTTATCCATTTTGAATGGTAATTTCCAATTTCGGAAGATGGTTTGCTTTTCATATATTTTTTATATTTCTTTTAACAACCTTCTTTCTAACAGAGAATAGGGAAGATCTTGAAGACAGTGATATTTTATTCATTTCATTTCAAAACTGATCGCTCATCGTCCTTTATGAAGTTGTACGCTATTACTACATTTATCTATGTGATATGAGCGTTTCCAAGGGAACAATACAGTGAAATTTGGGATGAGGTGCCAGGCGAACGGAAATTAAGAAGGCAATGTTAATGAGTCAATGACAAGGATTTCATATTCTGGTACCTCAGGGTGATTTGTCAGATATCAGAGGCAATGATGGAGTACCCTCGAAATCCAATTCAGTAATATAACACCGATATCGCCCATCGACAAACCGGGAGCAGCACATCGTGTCCTGTTAGCTGTTTGTAATTTCTGCTTGGTTTATCTGGGCACTTCCCTCTCCACAATCAGAGGTTATATTCCACAAGAACACCGAAGCCTCCTACACAAACGTCCAACAAGATTATTGGTCCAGTACATAACCCGAATGATGAGTGGGTTGATTTGTCTTATTTGGGCAAGGTACGAACAATAATTCTCAAAAGCAGTGTTTTGGGGGGATCTGGTCGCTGGTTCTTTGGCCACTGATACGACTAATTTGGCAACAAATCAAGCGACGGCAGTATTCCTAAACAAAATGTCAGAAACTGTTCAAAACAACAGTAGTGGTAGTGTGTACGACCTTTGGTAAATTTTTATGTACATATATTTCCCATGAATTTCATCAAATCAGCTTCCAGTTAGAAATTTAATTACATGTTGTATTATTGTTAGGACACTGTCACTTCCATGGACAAGAACTCAGTGAAAAGTTGCCGCACTGGCTAACAGCTGTTTTTGTTCTAGAAGATTGCATTTTGCAGGATACTGCGAGTACATATGGCACAGCTCGTTTCATGGCGCCATTAGTTCACCGAACAGTGAGACAAAGCGTTGGTAGTTTGTCTCGGATGTAACCTCGTACACAAACAGCTATTGCGAACAAGATATGGTAGGTATGTCCATGAATGATGATATGTTGCTATCTATTTTGCCAGAACGTAATCAACCATCACACAACTTGGTATCATCGCATCAGAAATATTCAAACCAGCTAGTGTGTATTGTAATCTTCAGTTATCTGTTTATGTGGACGATCCTGCTTCTCATTACTCTTGCAAAGATGTGCTATATCCTGATCGTAAAATGACCATATTAGGTAAACTACTGACCGTATTTCAAAATAGCTGATGCATACAAAATTGTCACACATATATTTGTTGCAAAAGTGGGCAACTATATAATCAACGTTCGTGTTCATGATATAGGCGGTTACATGTTACATGGAACCAATACCCGAGTACAAAGCGTTCCGAGCGAACAAAACCAAGTCCGTTATCCAATTTGGAAGTCCAGTGTCAGGCAAAATCGATACAATTGTACGGAACTTCATGGGCCTCCATTTTATGGCCATACGGAGGTGAGATCAGGTGTTCCGGAAAGAGTGAACATTTTCTCTAACGAGAGATGAAATATGATCCCGCTCTCTCAGATTTCCTGTATGTTCTTCCTTGTGATCCGTACAAAACCACCAAGTACACGAAACAAAACATGTTGGGCAGGCAGGTTTGAAGAACCAGAACTATCATCTTCGGACGAAAGTTCCAGTAGCAATGGATTGGCCTGCTTAAGAACGATGACCCATACTGTACAAATGAGCACTGAGCAACGATTCTCAACTAACATATATTTTGAACCTGAACGTGGTGAGACATATTGCAAGTGAGTTAGCCATATTCCTTATTATATAGTTTAGTTACGATGATATAGAATGCCTTTGATTAGAAACGAATCGCCTTGTAATCAGACAGGTGACCATTGGCGTTATCTACCCTAATCTTCTCAACAGACGATCTGCTAAAATAAAGATACGTACTTCTATGTCATTCTCTAGGGTTTTGTTGAAAGGCATTCTGTGAAAACAGGCGTGAAATTCCATCAACCCGCTCCGCTGCGGTGCAATAAATGGGAGAACGATGACCGGACGGAGGAAGGACAGTGTCGTTATTTCGGAGGCTGCATGTCTCGGGACATTGAACGTAATGGAGATTTCGGACTGCCTGGTGTCATCTCCGGAGATATGTGTAGGGAGAAGTACCGCATACACTGAATCTGAGATTACTATCAAGAGCATATTTATGTGACCGTTATATCGTCGTTTTGTGAACCTCCTATAATGGTAGCCTTTGCTCTCGTATTTACATCAAACATTACACCAAGGGACTTATATCTATATAAACTGAGAACGAGTATTCATCTGAGTCGATAACTGTAACAGCAAATGTTTAAGTTGTCGTCTGAACTTGCAACATTTCTGTGAGTATATTTGTCAGATATTTGTGTTCCTAGTTGATTTAGTAATTTTGGCTTGTGATTTATTAATTGTCATCAACCTATTTTGCGGGGTTTGTTTCAGATTTCCAAATTGTTTATTTGCTTTTTCGGCAGTTATATAATCAGATGTGCAGTAGACACAACTGTGTTTTACACACTGTGTGCCCCTGATAACGCCAGTTAATCGAGCTTTTGTTCCTTTTCTAAAACTTTTCTCACTTTAGGGTTTATATGTCATCATCGAAATATTTTGAGTTAATATCAGTTCAGTTTAAATATAATTCAGTTATATTTGTGCTCCAGGAAATGTTTATAGAGCACCTATAAGCGAATGTATGCACAATTTCTCCAAAATATCATTATCCAAGGATATAATAAGAATACTTATAGTGGGGAAATGGTGATTAATATGTTCTGAATTCTTCAAAAGGTGTGTATGTGGGTGGAATCACTGACATAAGGCTATAATCCGCTACAATTGATAGCTGTCGTATATATACAACTTACATTAAGAAATTACCATACTCGATATACAAAATAATAAAACAATATTCACCGAGCGCAATGAGAAAGAATGCATGTCCAATTGTACTTGAAAATCGACAGGAACTTTGCTACAAAAATGAATATATCACACTATTGAAGCTGTCTGTCACGATCCTTCTTACTACTCTCGATTACAAGCAACATAATTTGTCAAAGGAATTACATATTCGAATGTTCATTTCATCCTGATGAAACGTCACCTTTCTGTTCATGTTTGATGAATTGGTAAAATCTCTCGGGTTATTGTTTGAATCAATAAGAGATGACGCTGGGCGATGATTTTGATGGATGAGATGAAAATCACAGAACATGGACATTACGTAACACCGCCTATAAAAAATATTTGTGCCCCTCTTTTTTGCATAGGTCCCTCATACACTTATCCATATGGACAAGATGTCATATGCGCCTCTTCTCAATTTGTTTCAGTTTGTTTCTTTTTTCCCCAGGTTATTGTATTTTAGCCTTGCTCGAAAGAAGCACAGCGGTGGCAACTGAAGAGCACACCATACAATTTTAGGAAAATACTACACGATGAATAGGTGATACCATGCGGGCACGATAACTGTCGCACACATATACGCTATGATCTGTGATATCAAATCTATGAAGGACACTTAGAGGAATGATTCCATATTTCGGTTCTCTCTGCTCATGGGTGTACCTTTTTCGTTCATACATATTAATTCCTTAGCATTTGTAGTGTGAGGAAAAATTATGTTCATTCACGGTACTCCTATAATTTATTGGTATTGGTGGGAAGTCAAAAATATCGTGGAACATTGGTTTAATGAAAGTGACAACACAGAAAACGACATGTACATGGCAATAATATTTATAGTCGTGTCTTAAAAGTATACTCCTGGTATTGAAATAATTGGTTCATAAAATATTATTCGATATCCACATTTAGTACTCAATATTCAATTCTGAAATTGTTTGAATACAAATGTACACGCGAATCACACAGTTTAGTTCCGAAGTGCCTCAGTTTAGGTTCATCGGACATATAAACATTCGATACTAAAACGAAATATATATCCGAAGAAAAACATCAACAATCCGCCCACAATTGAGGGTTTATCAGCTGGAGTTATCTCCCATCTGCACCGCTACGAAGTCAGGCCATCCAATCCAAATATAACTCCGTGACAATTATAGGAGCGGACACGCTGCTATTGTCAAATTACCGTGTTATCAGAGAACCCGGAATAGAATTCGGATGATAGTGCACATTGGTTTCTGCTCTTCTCTTCTTCGTCAGTGTCAGTGAATTGCCATTTCAACTGTACAATGTACATGCACACAATCTTGGGCATCAAGCTAATAACAGAGAGCTCATTTGAAGACAAAACAGTGAACAATCTCTTTTAGGGGTTTGTCTTTCATGACTTAGGGTCAACGGATATTTATAGTCTAATACACCGTTGTAATCACTGGTAATAAACGTGAAATTCTGGAATTGAAATTGTGAGGAAAAAACAGATTCTTGCATTTAATTTCACGATTGTTTGCTCACTCGTTTTACCCATTTTACTTTCACATTGGTCTCAAGTGTCGGAATGCGAACACTTGAAGCAATGCCGAAACATCGACGTGTCACAACTATTACAACTGAAAGCACAATAACCAGTACATCATCGGTATCAGTGTGGCCTTCATATGATTGTGTCAAGCACTGGAAACGTATGTTTAGCTATCAGATCAGATTGTGGCAACAACCCCTTTGGCACGATTCGGTCAAATGACGAAGACCACGGAATATAATGTGTCTGCACTTTGATCTACCAAAAGACAGGCATGGACCACTGTCATCATTCCCGGGTCCTAGTCACTTCAACACAATACTCCTGATTGCTGGCATCAGGTTAAGGTCACCCGCCAGTGAGTGTACAGTACCACTAACTGGAACAAATATTGCTTGCAAACATCTGCAATATAAGTTGAGATTTGTAACTATATTTCATATGCGATACATTATCAATATTGCTAATAATATCAACCGAATTTATAAATACTTATAACTATATAACGTGATTATTTTTTCACGTTTATTATTTTTTTTCAGGTGGAAGTAAGGGAAATACAATACACGATCACAGTGTTCACATGTCACTGCAGTAATTCCGATCATAGAACGAATATCGGTATGAGAAAGGATTGGATGGTTGGCAGTGGTCTTAATCACGAAAATATTTTTAATTTCCTGTAGGAGGCCAAACCTGTGATATGTCTTTATATCTGTCTCACTGTAAAAGTAAATATGTTCTCTGTTTATCAGGAGGCAGTGCCTACATGTGCATGCCTTACATCGTCTAGAATCATAGTATGACAATAGTATGGCATACTGTAGAGTACGGAGAACAGAAACATGATACTGATGTGCATATTTGCTGTACTTTTCTTTATAAGGAAAACAATGTACACATCATTGCTTATGAACATTTCCAAGGGTACTGTGGACGTATTTCTCTTTTTATGGATTACCACCGCAGCGGGAAACTGTGTCGTCAGACTAGTACAGTATCCGCAAACGTTGCTGGCAAATTAATTAACTCAAAAATGGGATCAATGGCAAATTTAATATGCCATCGATATGGTGAGTTGAGTGAGTGCCCCCCACGACAGAACTACCACATCAGAGAAATGATGGTGGAGCAACGACCTCAATTATAGGCATTGGATTTTTTTCCCCTTTATTATCTTTGGTAATTTGAAGTGAAAATATATATCAATATATAGAACATTGCAGTGCCGTTCTCTGGGACTCGCTAGGCTGGCTTTATTGATATATTGGGTGGTGTCATACATATTATCAAGGCAGTACCACTCACTATAATCTAAAATTGTAATGTCATATAGATATGAATGAAGGCAACCTAAGCTGACCAAGAAGTTGTATGCCATTCATGTGATTGTTTTAATACATGTACATGACTTCACCCTTTTAACCCCCATAACAGATGGTATGTCTACAATCGTTCACAACATAACAAAGCATGAATTGATGCAAATTGTGCCAAGAGAATTATCCTCAACAGTCCTTCGATCTATGAAACAAGAACATTATATGATGAAAATCATTGTGGATGAATTGATCAAATATGCCTACTTAATAGGCATATTAATTTCCACTTAATATCAACTCCATATTCCCTATCCACTGATCTGGACAGCACCGTTATATATACAGTATTTGGAAAAAAAAATTTTGTCATTCATCATTTACGTAATATGATACCACCAACAAGTATTGTGTATTACACGCAGAAAACAATTCCGCAATTCACACCCGGTACACCAAGTATCGGTGTACAAAAATAGTACGGGAAGAACGTTCTAACAGATGTACAGTCACAGCAATCAACAGTAATTACTATAATCACGATATAACGGATTATGGTCTAACACGGTTCCTCTGCATCTACAATCAATTGATCAATCCGGTCATTCTTTCGGTTATTGACAGAGACCGAGTTCTGGAATTACTGGACACCCCCCTCATGTACAGCCACGGTTCCAGTGAATTGGATCCCTGTTAACACTATGACCCGATAGCTATAGACAACACTGGCGGAATCTGGTCAAGGTATTTTGTGTTTGAGTATGCAAAATAATTTGTATGTGCAAGACAATGTTCCAGGCACACTACTCAAAATTTGCACAAATACATAATTATTTATAATTCACATGCTATTGTCATATATTGACAGGTGTGATGAAAACTAGTGTATAATAGAAGCTAGCAAATAAAGTTTGATATTATACATATTAATTGTCTAACTGAACATTTTTATTTTAACCAGTTAAACATATTGATAGCGAAATTGTGGACCAAGAGGAGTGAACGCGAACACAATTAATGGAAACTGAACACAATTACTGGAGTCCCAGGCAGTGATCCCAGTGACCTTAGGAAATACTGCTTCAGTCCCCGTAGTCTTTTTTTACGTCGAATACTAGTAAATTTTGTACCGATTTTCTAAGGCTCGAGGTACGTTAAAACTGTGACACATTGATCGCAAAGCCGTTATAGGGCAATATAGCAGATCGCAGCAGAACCTTCATTGACATTTCATATCAGTGCAATTTATATCCATAACCGACTAGGTACAACTTGCATATGTCTGTCACAGTGTATAGTGATTGACTATACGTATTCCTTCTCCAGAAGACTCAAGACATCTTATTTTGTCGACACAAAATCAATGATTCAGACACCGTCAATCAGAAATTTTAACTATATACGGGATCAGACATGTCATTGCAGTTAACAGATTGTATTGGAAACTCAGTGACCCCAAAATCAATGACCCTTGGCCACAGTAAAAGTTGGTGTAATCCAGATACAAAGACTAGGCGCGGTCAATTCCATTACACGGGTCATGGTTTGACCTCAAATAGATCTCCTGATTGTCCACACATTGTGTTGATGCCATCTAGTACCGGTGGACTATTTTGGTACTGCTATTGAAACGGGGGATCAAAAGCATGTACTGACAAGAAACAAATAACAGAAAACGATTTTGACGATATTGATAGAAAACCATTATAACATGTACTGACAATGACATATTCAGCCAAATCGGTGCAAATATTTTGGCCCGAAAAGATTTACTTGCATGGTGTCTCTGTTTACTTAGCGGCACCAATCGATAATTGATTGGATGTTCGGTTTTGTTATGTACATATACATAAATGTATCATACACCACGGACCATACTGTTTCACGGAGGCCTGTACAAATCATGTAGTGGTTTATATTCTTGTGGTTCATACTATGGTATAGCCATTATAAATGTAGTCAATATATTTTGATCCACAACGCCGCCCATGTTCATGTGGTACTATCTTGCAATTCATGAGTAGTAAGTGGCGAGTCGTTAGCCATCTATCGAACTGCGATATTATTGAAGTGAGAAATACTAACGAAAATGTATAAACACACACCATTATGTAACAAAATTGTTTCTAAATCTTGGGGATATCCCACTAATGAAAGTCAGGATAATGATATTAAGCCATGATTTCATTATCAAACCTGAGAATAAATTATTGAAACTGGGAATACGTTATTGAAACTGGGATTGAATGGCTTAAACCGGGAAATATAATTTTACTCTTTTGTTCGTATCAAGAAAAGATTTAATAAACTGGGAAATAGTAATTTTAACCGCGAAAATACTGTCAAATCAAGAATCCATCAGTCAAACCAGGAATAAATTATCACGGTTGGGAAAAATGATTTAAACCGTGAAAAATAATTTAAACCAGCAATAAATTAATGAAAACCGGGATCCAATCATTTAAATAGGGAAAAATTATTTACGCCGGAAATAAATTATAAAAACCGAAAATTGTGAACAAACCATTCCAACGACTGATGTGATTCACCTAGCTGTGCATACTGGGTCAACTTTGTGTACTTAGAGAGATCAACAAGTGTGTGGTGGGCTCCGAGGTGTAATGGCTGGATGGTGTGACTTAGAGAGAACGTTCTAGGCATCCCGCCATCTGTACATGTCACGTCACATCAACTGACTGGGGTTAGAGCTCCGCAGCATTGTTCCACTAACGTGTACAGTATTGCAACAACTTTACATGATTGTACGAACCATTCTGTTCGTGTATATATCATGCAATAGCAAAGTTTATAGGCCAGATATATCCCATTGTTCGTTTGCCACTGCATGTAGATAGTATGCCAAGTTTCCCCTTGCATGTGGACTTGCTGATGCTTAGTGATATTTTTTCTTTCTGATATTTACTTATCCTGTGCTATTTCACAACGAAACAGCGGTCATCCTTGCCTTGTTACATCCGACCTTACGACATCATCCGAATGCTACCATAAAATATGGCTGGAACCTGACACAGGCAATACAAAGAGACACTCGTAAGCCTTATCGACCTGCGAGACAAATTTTGATCAGTATATTAGAACAGTCGGAGGAGAAGAGACCAACATAGTCTCACATATACCACATAATGATGTCAGCGTCTGTCTGGGAGATATATTAAACCAGTGGTGACTCTCCAGTCACAAGTTTATATTACCATTGATTTATGCACTGTATATAACCAAAATGGATAATAAAACCAAGAAATCCACTTCGATACATCTTCATTACACAAATGCGGTGCTGTTTTGCCATCCACTATGCTTTCGAATGCACAATTTGTTGCTTGTTGTGTTATAAGTGGAATAACCCATTGTTTATACTTGACTGTAGCTAGCTCTCAACCCATGCAACTTTTGGCAATATATAAGAGCATCGTCATTAAATTAATGTCATCCCCGGGTTTAGCCCACCATTTGCTAATGACAGTTTATTACAACAAATAGGTGTCATAAATGGTATGCACTGGTCTGTAGGGGAACAGATATTGACAGTAGTGTCAGAACAAGGATTGCTAAACTGGGCCATGACCGAAATGGAATATGGCTAATAAAAGGCGACATTACAACGGACATCATCTGGGGTTTGAGAACTATTTCTCAGACGGGACCGAATCCCATTGATTGCCATACGACGGGGAGCATCCATTCCCAAGCTATGTTCCGAGGGTGTTCGAAACACGAAAGTCAATCCCACCGATCCATGATATTCATGTGCAGTTGATTAGGTCCCATTGAACAACAATACATCAACAGTAATATCAGTCACAACACGCATGGTCTTATTAGTCGAAGGATATTAAGTATTCTCTCGTCCATCTTACACGGTACAACTATAAACCACACCTGGAAGCGTGAGTGTTTATCAGCACGTCTCACCAAATGACTCGGCAGATGTTTCTGATGTTAAGTAGTGGTCGAATAATATCCCACAGTACACTTGCCTGGGAAATATTAGGATATTTGAAAATGTGACCCCGGCCACGTCATGTTTTGTAGGACAAAACTCATCATTGCATATATGTACAGTAAAAAAAAAAACATTTTGAGACGAACATTATTCATGCACCATACGGAGACTGCAAAGCTCAGTCGGTGCTGGTAAGGAAGGGAGTGTGTTTCTCCATACCAATTAGCATATTTACACATATCTTAGTTTCACAATTGCACATATCTGGGTTGATATGTGTATAGATATGTAAATGTCTGGAAACTACCTGTCTGAATTATTACATTCAATTATTATAACAAGAAACACATATCAATATCAATAATATTTTCAAGATATTTCAACTTTCCGATCACTTTATGTTCAGAGAAAAGCCAAAGGCAATTGATTCATAATGGGTCACTTCTGATGCAAACCACACAATGGAGTAAAGACGCTAGGATGATTTCTATGGAGCGTTTTTAGGGTCAATATTCATTGACATGCATTGTAGATTTTCTCGTTGTGAATTATTATTTCAATCGCAAAATTCTTTATTCCACATTACTATTTCTAAACTTTCTGTGTCGAATTTACATATTCTTACTGCATAGTTCTAATTTCCATCTCCTTACTTCCAAGTTCTCACTGGTACTTTCTCAAGTCTTGATTAATCATGCCAAATTCTAACACCTTTGTTCATGCAAACTATTAAAAAACAAATCGCATCTGGCACAATGCATATAGGACTTAGCACATTTCACTTAGAATAAAGCACATCGCACGAAGAACAAAGCACAACGAATGAAGCATTTCATGTGCCAAAATTACTACTGCACCATTATGACGACAGACGGCGCTGCGGGTCGAGTGACCACATTGGGAATGAGAAACTGAAGACTCCTGGATGAAGGAAAGACCTTGCTTTGATGGACCGCTTGTCCGATGCTGTATTTTTAGCTTACCGGCCCATGGCCCGATAACTTGGTTGAATCGAAGAAAACTTCTGGGGTTTAGGGGCTTGAAAAAGCTAAAGATAGCCCCTAAACTCACTTTTTATGAGCAGACGTGTATTTGGGGGATTAATTTGTGGATGAGGGGCTCACACGGGAGAGGAAATTTAATATGGTGAAATCCCTTTAACCTAAAAATTTGGTACGTTCGTCCGTCGTCCGTCCGGCAAATAACTTTTTGTGCCTTGATGAATTTTTCTGAAAATTTACTAAATCATTCCTTGGGCTAATACCCTGAAACTACTTTTTTTTTCGTTTTTTTTTTATTCAATCCTTTTTGCCGATTGGCAGCCATTTTATATGAAAAGTGGCTAATTTTGGACTTTGATGGCCTTTTTCTCGAAAACTGTCTAATCAGTTTGAGATTTTTGTTTCAAGGGAGACTTGAATCGCCACTCTGCGTGTGGCAGCCATTTTGATTTTTTGACGTGTCTGCGAAAAAAAAAAAATTTGTCCCAAATCGAGCCACTATTCGTTCTGAGCCATTTCCAGCAATTTTCTTTTTTGGCCATTGAAAAAAAATTGGGACTTTTTGGGGAATATTTTTGAGGAAATTTCACCCAATCATCTTTCAAAATGGGAGCTTTGCGGGAGTAAACTCCTAGAACTTTTCAAGATAGAGCCTAAGTATTGGCACATTCAAATGGGAAATCATATATTGCGGTTTGAATGATGGATGACCTTGAATTTGACCTTGAATGACTTTGGAAAGTCAAAACGACCTTATTTTGTCGAAAGAAATGATGATTTTTGTCTTTGGCTGCCATTTTTTCAAAAACTATTGACAATTTTCCTCCAAATGCATGAGATTCTCCCTATGTACCTCTGTGATGTGTATAAGTTTTGTTGCCTTTGAATTGACGGTCTGTGAATATAGGCCTATGTCATTATCGGAAGGAACCTTTCAAGATGTAACTTGATTTCGTATTATATTCCATACAAGAAATGTGTCTTTGGCAACATTCACGAACATGTTTTGACAACAGGTTTGAAGATCAGTGTAACAATTTATATTTGGGAAAATCAATACCTTGTGTAATTCTCATGATCTGCCGGTAAGCTGCAGCACCCTTGGTGCTACATTGTCTCTTCATGTGGCAAACAGGTAAATAAGATATATATGTTAAATCCAATACAACTACCGTAGCGTAGTTGGACTCGTGCCAAATTAACGGCATGAAGAAATTATTATCGGAGAGATCATCATATTTAGCCTTGAAGGAGATATACGGAGCCGCTGAAAGGACATGGAAGTAGAGATAGCCGTCAGTTCCTGATTTTTTTTTTCACATCTCAATTATCACTGTCCGATCTCAAGTTATCACCATTTTTGTGTGTTAATTTCAGGCCTATGTCATGATAATATCTGCACCTAACTAGCAACAGTGTATTACATTACAATGAGTATTCTTGACGTCACATCGAAAATTGATTTCAAGGAGCATAGAAATCTTAATAATAGGCTCATACTAATCATCTCTAACTATTCTTTTATTCCCAGGGAAGATTGCGGGAATTCATTGGGGCCTGTGCTCAGCTGAGTGTGGCACCTGTTGGTCGCGCCAAAAATTGACGTGTCCAATGAAGGGAGGTCTTAGTTTCTCATACATCATGTGGCTACGCGCGGCCAGCGCCTCCTGTCGTCATAATGTTGCAGTAGTAATTTTGTCCCCAACAATTACTACTGTATCATTAGGACGACAGGCGGCGCTAACCGCCGAGTGCTTCATTCGTTGTTCTTTGTTCATCATGCGATATGCTATATTCTAAATGCAATGTGCTAAGTTCCATATGCATTGTGTCAGATGCGAATTTTTTTTTGTTAGTTTGCATGGACAAAGGTGCTAGAATTTGACATGTTGAATTAAGCATTGAGAAAGTACCAGTAAGGACTTGGAAGTAAGCAGCAAGGAGATGGAAGTTAGAACTATGCAATAAGAATATGTAAATTCTACACAGAAAGTTTAGAAACAGTAATGTGGAATACAGAATTTTGCGGTTGAAACAATCATTCACAACATGAAAATCTACAATGCATGTCAATGAATATTGACCCTAAAAACGCTCCATAGATTTCCCTAGTTCCCACCCGGACAACTCACCTGACCATTCACACAGCTATTCATATTTGAACGCGCCTCTCAGACGTGATGATGAATATCATGAACAAATTAAGCGACATTTGAGGGATATAATGGAGGAATGCAAGGAACGTGACCGGTGTTTAGGCTGATGTACGAGCAGTGATAAGTATATGAGTAGTGATTACAGTTAATGAAATAACCACAAGACTGTATGCATTTCGCCATGAAGCAGGCACGATAGATTGGTATAGTGTCATTTACACGTCAACTGAGCAGAAGTTAATGCAAACATTGGCAGTCTCACCAGAATCAAGAGCTTTGAAGTGCTGTGTAATGGTTTCCAATATTAACATTAACAGTAATTCAGAAACAATACATGCATGTGAACAAAGGTACTCCGAAGGAGTTATGCCTTTCCTGAAACGTGTTGCGAATGAATTTTAATATGTTGCATATTTACATGTGTATGAATATGTTTAATGGCATTGATTGGTGAAATCACTCTTCAATATTATACTATATCAGAGTTTGACAGGATACTTTCTCATGCAGTATATTCAATATGATATTACTGTATAAGTCTGATAACCCACCACCAGAGATTGATAAACTGGTAATTGTTCCATTCTACATAAATACCGATTCTCTGCGATCCACAGTTGTCAAGTATCACATTGCTCCGGCCTGTCAGTTGGAGGCTCTGGCCGTTCTGCTTGAGCACACTCTACCGATCCCCTCATCGCCCCGCTATCATTCACGGCACCGCCGAGAATTTATGGTAATAAAATAAACGCCCTGGCAACAGGCGATAAAAAATTAACGAACCAAGTTATACACTACGGAAGCGTATTAGGGCCACATGACTTTTTTTTTCAATTCAATTTGTCGACTTATTATGTCGATAAATCGAGATATTATCTCGATAAATCGACTTATTATCTCGATAAATCGAGATATTATGGCGATAAATCGAGATATTATCTCGATAAATCGACTTAATTATCTCTATTTATCGAGTTATTATCTCGATAAATCGAGTTAGTTATCTCGATGAATCGACTTATGTCTTAGGCATTTAAAATTCAAGTAAAATGAAAATATGTTTAGTCACATTATTCATATGTCGAATAGGCTTATGATGGACCATTATAACGTTAAATATTGAATAATACAGACAAAACTTCCTAGTTAAAACTATAATGAAGTTACTATATCACTATCTTTTATAAAGATGCAACATGTTCATCAATGAAAATGTTATAATTTTTTTAAACAATTCTTTAGCTATTAGACATGGATTGAGGTATATTCGTAAATTTATCTGTAACGGCTTCTTCAATTGTATAGTTTGGTATTATTTCAGAGATTAATGTAATGACTGTTAATCATTTACTCCATATAGTTTTCAATATGAGTAATCAGTATATTTTATTTGTCCTATTGTTGCCAAGGTAACCAATGAAATGGTATGGCTCGCCTATGGTCGATGCATATTCATTTTACTTGTAATTTACATGTTTGAGTCCTAAGTCGATTTATCGAGATACTATCTCGATTTATCGAGATAATATCTCGATAAATCGACTTGATATCTCGATTTATCGAGATAATATCTCGATTTATCGAGATATTAAGTCGATTTATCGAGATAACTAACTCAATTTATCGAGATAATAAGTCGACAAATTGAACTTTAAAAAATCTCATGTGGCCCTAATACGCTTCCGTATATACACAGCTTGGTTTGGTTATACTTTTTTCAGCTTGGAGAATATTCATACATATACATGAACTAGGCAATTTGATATTTACTTGACACACTGATTATTTAGAGAGGGACAGCTATCAATAATGTATGCCGACTAAGTTGACCCAAAAGATGCATGGAGGATATTCCATGGCCTTTTAGCGCTTACATACATACATACATACATACATACATACATACATACATACATACATACATACATACATACATACATGATAGATAGATCTGATTAGATTTCGTAGTGTAGAAGTATCAGAACAATAAATGCTAGTACAAGCGGTATACACATGTAGCAATAAACATTTTATGGCGAACAGTGCTTGTAACAGATTGATTATCCGAGCCAAGGTACGTTGCAATGTATTCAATATTTGATATTTACATTATTCAACATGTGAATAAAATGGAGGACACATGGAACTATAGATAATACGCCTACGACAGTCAACCGTTACAGTCACTTTCGCATTGCGAAGAATGTCAGTCGCTCATTTGTCACGTCCGATAGGTATCAATTTGTGTCGCGCATATAATGTGCACTGCATGTTATCATGTTCCGTGGCGTGAATCCTGCCTGGGTCAGTTGCTTTATGAAGAAGGAAGAGTGCCGCTTGCAAACGGTGGGAGAGTTTGTGACCTCAGAGGGTCACAGCCAGGGTCAAGCGGATTCTCCTTGAAGGCCCGCATGGTCACTCGCTTGAAACGACATCGCCCCGTCCCTCTCTATCTCCCCTGCCTGATTATTTCAGCATCAGTATTAAAATCTCACACTCTGGAGACGAGAGGCCACTTCATCGCCGGGATCGAGCTCGGTGTGCATAGTGATAAGTAAGGGACAAGTCAGCGCCCACTCGCTGGCCTGTCTTCTATGGAACCACGGACATTGTTCGCTACCTCAATCCGCACGCCACAACAGACATTCCTTCGCCTTTCCTTGTCCATCTATCGGGAAAGCCACGCGGCTCTGGTGACAGACAATTGTCCGCAATGGCAATACTCTCTAAATGTGTCACAAAAAGTGGTATGGTATATACAAGGCATGAATGGTATAGGACTTACGAAGAGACGATGCTGCTTACGCCAGCAGTTGAGGCAGTGTCACGTGACAGTATGATTTAAATGTCTTGCGATTTCTTATGATGTCGTGGAGCTTACTCATCCAATTATGGTACCATTCCCGATGCAGCTTATCTCAGTTCTGCATATTCCTGCGACCCACGCCGATAAGGCACTTCAAAATCCGAAATAATGTAACAGATTTGTGATGTGCTGTCCCTCTACCTCATTGTCTGGCACTTGACGTAAAAGCGACTTCCTGTAACAAACGTCAATAAATATCGCCCACTTGAGAGCGGAGTATTTGGTTAGACGTCGATGTTCTTGTTCATTTTCGCCACTACACTGATGTGCATTTTCAAAGATGCTTTGGTAGATCAGATCCCAGTGATACGGCTCCTCAGTAGAGTGACTTGGACACAGGGAAATATACAGCATCGTAAACAATTCTTCTCATTTGCGTGTTTGTGTAAAGGGCCGTGCAACACCATGTCGATTCTGCTTTGAATCCAACTACAACGAGCATAGTTTTTGCTTTTCTTTCCATTTACCCAATCGGACAGAATATTACGCTGAATTTATTCGGTTATCCTCATGAGATTACCCATTTTTATTGTCAAAATTTGTCAGTGTAAAAATCTAATGCTGTCAGAAGCATCTCGAAAACCTACCAAACATGCTGCCTAATATTTGTGTTTAATACCTACAGTGGCTAACGAGGGGTTCGTGCTTTCAGATCACAGACCAGAATGTTTTGTTCATGGCGCACTGGGACAGGTGACTGGGAGAATGCTGATATCGCCATGCATTCCAAGGTTTTCCATTTTCGGTTAAAGCTATAATCACTTTTTGAATTGACAAATTTTATTCATTCTGTGATAGCTTTATTTTGTGTATGGAATGAAAAATCGTAGAGATTTGGGTCTGAAAATGTGTATTACGTGCCTAAATTGCGTTTCCAAATCAAGATTCAAACTCGGGCCAGTCAATCTCGCGTATTTTTTTTTCCTCAAAGCGGCCCGCCGGGCGAGTTCTACACACAGCCTCATGACGTCATTGGTATTTGTCTGGAAACTGTGGCAACCGGCAATGTAGGCAGGCCGATCATTCTCTATCCACTGTTCTCATGCACGATTAACGGCAATTTTCTGAGTATCTGTTGTGGAACTGTGCATTTTTCCTATATATTCCCGACTATCTCGAGATGTACTTTCAAGTTTGCGTGACAAACAACAATTCTAAATTTGGTTGATTTTAAAGTTGATTCCAACTTTAATATGTGCAGTCATGGTGCAACTCAATGTAGGCACCAATATTTTCTGTTCAGATACTTTGTACTTTGGCAAAATGTATGACTTCAGATACTTAGATTATATCGAACATATACTGAAAGGTATATCTCAAACTTGATAGATTATCTTTCATCCACTAACGAGCTTCTGTCAAGCAATGAGCAACAAACATGAAGCAGACTGTCACATATTTATATTCAGTTTATTTCAAAACTCATCCCTCATCGTCTTTCATGCAGATATAAGTTGTAACAGAACTGATGCTGAACGTATTGAAGCCACTAATACAGTGATAAAGCAATGATAATGAGTCAATGACAAGGATTTTATTTTCCCGATACCTGGTATTGATTTGTCAGATATCAAATGTATTGATCGAGTACGCATGACATATGATCCGCTCGTATAACACTCATGTACCATCGGGTGCCATCGACAACTGTTTATTGCGGGAGCAGTAGCTTAGGCATCTCCTGAAGTTAAGTTGTTTGCAATTTCTGCTTGGCTGAGTTGCACATGGTGGTTGGCCTGGGTGTTTCCGTCGCCACAATCTAAGGTTACGTGCCACAGGAACACCGAGGCATCCTACACCAACTTCAAATCGAATCTGACTAATATGGCTCAATATAATCGAATGCAGTAATACCGCCCACTTGTCAGCTGTTTTTGAGAGCAGAATGCAGACCTCATATTTAATTTATATATAAAACTCCTCAATGTTTTTAATTTTTTTCAAATGCATGTCGGGTGCTACATGTGTGACAGGAAATTCTCACTGTTTCTGGAACACATGATATCACCCCCCCCCCCCCTCATTTTCTCGATGTTGCCTGACTTTATACTTGGACATTAGTTCCACGCACGTTTACCATTCGGTTCAATAAAGGTATTTTGGCATAATATTGTTAAACTGAATGATACGAAGCCTAAATTTGTGTTTGTGTGTCGTTCCATTCCTATGTGTGCTATGTCTTTTAGTTATAATTCCAAGATCTATGAAATCAGTGATTTTTTTGTTCCTATGGGCTGATCACTGACACCCCATCAATGTCTCTGGCTGTCTGGTGTCATTTCTGAAATTACTATCATGAGCATTTTTATGTGACTGATATATCGCTATGTTTTCGTTTCGTGGACGATCGATTCTATGGTAGCCTTTGCGCTTTTGATAATTAGATGAAAGATAAAAATAGAGATTTACTATATATATCCATATTTTGGGTAGCCTTTCTCTTCAGTCGAAAATCACAGCAGCAAATATCCATATTGTCGTTTGACCTTGCAAGATTCTATAAGTATTTTGTCAAATATTCAATTTCCTGTGATATCATTCCATTTTATATCAGTTTTCTCCCACTGCGTCATTTTCGCCTACCACAAATAATTATATCAGAATCATGACATCTTTCTCATCACTGTCCAATTATCAAGAGTTGGCGAGAAAATTAACAACCAATGTGTTGTGAATTGTGAATTTTTCGGGTGAATCAAGGCCTACCATCTTCATAACCTTACAGATGGTAGAAAATGCCACCATTTTTCCTTTTCGAGGAAATGGCCACCAAAGTCCAAAAATCATCATTTTTCAACAAAAAAGGCCTTTTTGACCTTTCAGGATAAGTGAAAATAAAATTCAAGGGCACAACTCAAACCGCAATAAAAGACTTCTTATTTGAATGTTCCGAAATTTAGGCTCTATCATGAAGTGTCCTAAAAGTTTACTCCATCTAGCTCCCATTATGAAAGAAATAGTGGATGAAATACTGCAAGTCCTAAATTTCCAAATTTTCAATGGCGATAACTAAACAAAGCATATCTGGTTTTAATGAAAGTGACAGCACACCATACAGAAGCCGGATGTATGTTTTGTAGTTATGTAATCAAAATAGGACATGCCCATTGGGCATAGTCACAAGATATTAGAGAATGCCAGTATTAATATCGACTTATACATGTGTATATGTTACTTTATTCGATTGCACCACTGATAATTCAAGTTGATGAATTTGAGGAACAAATCTGCATTGTAATATTGCATTGTATATGGTGATAGTATCCATGTTAGAGAGTTGAAAGCAGAAAAGTATTCAATATTCAATTCATACAAATGTGTTGCATATTTATGTTTCACACGTTTCAGACCCAGTAGCACATATGTACACATTATTTGGAAGTATATTGTTGTATATTGTAGGCACAGTCGTGTAACGTCGAAAATACCCAGACAAATGTAGTATAATTATAAACGTATATTCCACAGTTTTTCAAGAATTAAATTGATGTGAGTTTAGCCGACATATATGCGAAGAGGGGACAGACAAATTGTAGGTTCATATCTGAAGAGATACATTAACACCTAAAATTCACCTAAAATTGAGGGGATTAGTTTATCCCTATCCAAACCCGCACAAAGTTTGGCCATCCGATCCAAATATATATCTGTGACAATCACACGAGCGGACATGCTGCTATTGTCAAATTGCCGTTTTATCAGAGAGCGAGGAATGTAACTTTCCCAAACACGCTTGCTAGGGAGCTCATTCTAAAACAGAACAGGGAATGGCCATGTTAAAACTGTATATCTTATGATCGGAGTTAACGCATATTTCTGGTCGAATACACCATGGTCATAGAGGATATCATGTTAAATCACGAAAAAAAATCCACTAGATCTTTTTGCATGTAATTTTGCTGCGATTGTCAAATTGCCGTTTTATCAGAGACAGGAATAGAAGCGCTCATCAGGGATTTCATTCTAAACAGGGAATGATCATGATAAAACTGTGTCTCTTATAATGTGAGTTGGCGAATATTTCTAGCCGTATACACCATGGTCATCGAGAATTACATGTTAATTTACGGAAAAAAAAATCCACTAGATCTTTGTGCATGTACTTTTTTTCAACCATTTTAATTTCATTTAATTCTTCACACGCTTGATTCGAATCACCTCTACTCCTGAATACCACACCGATTCAAACTTCGAAGCAATGACCTAAAACTTACAGATTACAATTGAAAGCACTGAGAAGCTATCAGTAACGTAGTGGTATCAATATGACCTTCAACTAGTTGTACCTGGAACTTAAAGTGTATGTTGAACATTCGGAGAGGCATATTGAACTAAATTTTAATTTTGAACATATTGAACTAATATATTGGCATATTGAACTCAATTTTTTAATTGAACATTCAGAGAGGCATATATTAAAAAACCATGTTGACAAGATTCTGTCACACACAAAGAACAAGGAATATTAGTTTCACCTCTCGATCCACCCATTAAACATTTCAACGACTGTCGAGGAATGTTTTGTCCTTTGTATTTTTTCTTGTATGTTACATAATTAATACCTCATCAAAATATATATTCTGTCATATTCTTCGCCAGCAAAACTCGCTGGCAAATTGATTAATGGAATAATGGTAATGACATCGATGACGAATTCAATATGCGATTGATATAATGATTTGGGGTTAGTGGTTCCGTGTCCAGTACCATGTCAATGCTAGGCTCCTAGCGACTGAACGGTGATGTTAGAGAACCGCTGATGGAGCAACGACCTAAATTATATGCACTATGATAATTTATACTTGTTTGGTGTGGAATATAAATATATCAATTTACAGACTATTGCAATGTCATTTTCGGAACTGATCAGTGTTTAAGTGCCCAATAGTCCTGTGATGTCTGAAAAAAGGCCAATGAAGTGACACAAGTCGTGAACAAATAGCGTATGAAAACGGACAAAATGTCTTTTTATTATATACATGTACTAGCTACAGATTGGTAGCACTATGGAACATTGGTGTTTCCAGAGTTTCCTCAATTCAAACAACCCCTTCGCAGATATGGCGATGTACTTTGCAATCAGTTTGATACACAATCAGCTATACTCATGTTTTTCCGGCAAGCAAGTTTTCATTTTTTTTACAATTTCCTATATAGTTAGCAATTTAGTATATACTCTGATGATTAACTCCATGTACTCGCCCGGTCGTGTGTTTTGTGAAGTTGTTCGATCGGCTTTAAGGCAAGTGTATTCCAATTCCGTCAGGTGTGCTACATGTTAGATATTGTCTGTGATGACGTCAGTGTGTCTGGATTAAGATATTCGGTCCGGCGTCTGGTCTATTTCATTCTAGGTTTCCTATTGTTATCGTACAGATCGTGTGGCATTGGTAGTAAATTGCAACATATAACTGAGTAATTTTTCATAGATATTATTTCGTGAATATTGCCAAGTGTGATATTGTATGATGCGCTATACCAGAATAATTCTTATTGTTAAACACCGGTGAAAATTTCCTCTATCACAAACACCATTATAATAATATATGTCACGTGATTATTGTGTGACACGAGCCCATGATTTCCTAATCAATTTATCAGTCAGTTCACTCCTCTTGCTGATGACAGTGACCCGGCTTTGGGGTTTCTGGACATTACCACCTCATGCAGGGCCACGCCTCTGGGTATTGGACCAGAATCGGCGACAGCCACAGCTCAGTTGACACCTGACCCGAAAGCTATAGACAACATCCTGGAATCAGGCCAAAGTGATTTGTGTTTGAATGTGCAATACAAATTCCTATTTGCATGACAGTGTTCAAGATACACAGTTGATAGTGTGATGGAACATCTCATTTATATTTTTTGGGTATGTAAACTATATCAAGTATAATTCCTGTTAGAATATCATATATTGATATTCTTGTGGATAAAACGGATGTATGCTACCAAACAAACATTGATATGGACATATGTTTCCTCTTAACTGATTATAAATTATGTTCTTGTATCAAAATGCATACATATATTTATGGGGATTTTAAAGGATTTAATACGAACACAATTTTTAGAAACCGATGGGTCCAAAAAAAAAAGGTGACAGGATTCCACGTGGTGTTTCTTGTGCCGCCAAATACTTAGTAATAAACTTTGTACCGATTTCCTAGGACTCTTCAAAAGAGAGCACATTGATCCGTCCGAGTATGCGTCCGTGAAGAAGGTCGGTGCCATTACCGTTTATGGGGTGAAGCCCGGGCAATATAGCAGATCACAGTAGAGCCTTCCTTGCCAGTTAATGTCAGTGCAGTTTATATCCATAATCGAAGAGCAATGAATCTTTTATATGTTTGTGTACAATAACTAGAATTGACTTCTAGTTCACTAGAATCACAATCAGCTTACAACAGGCGGGTGTGGCAAGTTTACATCCATATTCTGTGCATATGTATTAACTTTTTGTTGCGAATACCACAAGATTCCAATGATACCAAAGGAAATCCTGAATTAAAACATGTTGGAATAGAAATGTTGAACAACTATAATATAATATATATATATCTGAAACGCGGAACTTGGAACTTGAAACTCGTTTTCGGGCGTCCCGTCCCAGGGGCAGGGATTATGTAAACCATAGGTTTTTCTACGCTAGAGCGTCTGGAATCAGATCACAAGGACCGAAGAACAATTCGTTTATTCGAAGCAGAACATTTGGGATGGGTCTATGACAAGTAAAGTAACCAACTTGAAGCCAAAATGAGGCAGACATATGCAGCCATTGCACCATGTCCTCTACCTCTACGAATTTTACAGGAACATCCCCAGTTTCGTGCAGGTAGTTAGGGCGGAGGGTTAGAATCATGGTTGCTGAAGACACACATACATACATGAGTAATGTCAAAAGTACATAAAATCAAACAATTTCGGAAAAACTTGTTTATGAAAATTTAGCCCAAAGACCAAGTCAGGTTACCGGTCAATATAAGTGTTATATTTTATATATTAACCATTTTATCCCATTATCTATAAGGGTTCACTGGTCATATGAGTTCACTGGTCAAATTGAAGGTCATTATATGTCCAAAGTTGATTGCTAAGCAATTCAACAATAAGAGAGATATTTGCAATTATGTCGTGTGACCTTGAAAATGAAGTCAACGGTCAAAATAAAACTCACCAGAATATACAACATATATCATTCCCTGGGTGTTCACAATTTATTCTCAAGTTGTGAAGTGGATAATAAATGAGATATCAGCAATTTTGTCCTGGACCTTAAAATGTGGTCAAAAGGTCAAATTCATAGTCATGACAATATTCAGCATATATCATTTCCTTTATGTTCCTATATTGAATGCCCGCCATTTTGAAAAAAATCCAAAAAAACGAAAGAAAGCCTTTCCTGGAAATATTTATAACGGCAATAGGTTATAGGACCAAAGGTTCGGTAACCTAAAATGACATATTGTACAGAAATCTTCAGTAAGGTGGAAAACCCCGAGATCAAAAACTCTTCTATATTGACGTAGAGGAAGGGTGCAATCGTAAATTACTTGTGTCCAATTACTAGTGTCCAGATTATTTTGGGTGCTCAGTGACTCAGACATCCACAACAATTGACCACGGAGTCAGATTGAGGGTAATCCAGATACAATGACCAGGCGTGGTCAATTCCATTACACGGGTCATGGTTTGGCCTGAAGTAGATCTTCCAAGCGTCCACGCATTTTGTCCTGTCAGGGCCATCGAATAAGTACACCAAGCCAACCTGGGGTATTATGCTACTGGAATGATATTACACCGTCGAATCAAATGCATGTACATGTACCTACTCATCACCAATAATACAAAATGATTCTGATTATATTAATAGAAAACCGATATAACAGAAACGGATGATCGACGAAACAATCCAAACAAAACAAGTTTACCAATGCAAAACGATCGCCAAGCCAATGGATCGATTACAAGAGATGTTAATAAAGAATTTGACACAACAGTGTAAAGCTAGCACCGTTCTCATCGATGCAATACTACTACATGTGCAGCATGTATGTGTTTGCGGTAGTCTGAAATATTAAGCATGCTAAGAGTATACACTCATATTTGTCAGTTCATTTCAATTAGTTGTTAAGTATATCAGTGTCAATTATATCTTTCAGTCATGACTCTTCTTGCAATAAAGATGTTCCAGAGAGTTTTCATATTAGTGCTCACGACGTGCTCGCCGGGAGAGGTCAACAAGTGTGTTGTCCCATGGCGTGTAGTGGTTGGATGTTGTGACGGAAAGAGAATGATCTAACCCTACCACCAGGTGTGCTTGTTACGACACATCAACTGACCGGGGTGAGTGGTACGCAGCATTTGTCCAGCTAACAGGTACTGTAGTAGACCTGCTTCAAAAAATAATATTCTGTTCCTAAGTGTGTTCCATGTTATAACACAGTTGGGGCCAGATATATATTAGTATGTCATTATTTATCCACTCCATATAGGCTATAGGATGTCTCACGATGTACCTTTCACGGTATCATTACTGACTGTAGACTGTCAATATACCGTCAATGTTCAATTTTGCGTGTTTCTCTTGTCATGTGTGAAAATCATCATCAAATTGTTATATCATAATTATAAATATATTGCTAAGTAGAGATGCTACCATTTAGTGATTTAATCTGAATCATTGACGAAGACACAAATCTGCTGATAGGAGAATGGCTGCCTCCAGTGAGTGAGCTTGTGGGCAGAGTCTGCCAATTTCTTGGAATTATGTGAGATAGAGTGCTGTGTTGGTTGTGTAAGTGGATGTGGTCATATATATGAACTGATGTGAAGACAATACGGTGATTTTTTGCTGGTAGGACTGATATTGGATGCACAAGGGTGGTGAGAATTGAACTAATAGACGATAATATAAGGTGTTCGGGTACATTTAAATGCCCCCATGTAATAACAGGCATATACGGACCGGGTCGTTCCGCATCAATAAGCATTTGTACCTTGTTGTGGACTCGTATACTATGAACAACAGTAAGCATGACTGACCAGGGCAGACACGCTTCCTCGGCTGGCACGGACAGCCCACCCACACTGGCTGGTTTCAAAGAGGTACTGCAGTCTATGGGTTTGGACAAAGTAATGTCGGAAATAACCTCACTAAAAACCACGATTGTTGAAATTCAGAACAATCAGACTGACTTAAAGCGCTCTTTAGAGTTCACCCAAAATGAACATGCTGAAACTGTGCAAAGTGTAAAATCCCTGCAACAGGAAAACAAAATTTTGGTGTCGAGACTGACCTATATGGAAAGTCGTATGCTGGAACTGGAGAAACGTCAAAACAATCTGAAAAAGGAACAAATTGATATCAAATTCCGCTCAATGAAAAACAATCTAACATTCCATAATATCCCTGAAACGAGCCCGGAAAATACTAGGGAGGTTTTGTTCCGCTTCTTGTCCCAAGAATTGAAAATTGATTCAAAAGAGTTCAGTTTCGGGGACAAAGATGACCAGACGTATTTCCACCGTGTCTGGATAGCACGCTGTCACCGATTTGGGCCCACGTCGCGTTCACCGAGACCAATAGTTGCTGTGTTCGTACGGGGCATGGATTATGTTCTTGAACAAGCAAAACTCCTGAAGGGGTCCCCGTACTTCATTGCCACCCAAACGCCACCTGAAATCAATGAAAAGAAAAAGGAACTTCTTCCTATCTTTAACAACGCCAGAAATGGAGGGCAAAAGGTCAAATTTGTGGAGAGGGGTGAATGTGTTGTGGTTGATGGACAGGAACACCGTCCGCCAGTCGTCCCTCAGTGCTCCGTTCCGGTCGCGGACATCCTGTCCAATATCTCACGTATGGGCATATGTGCGTCAGTTCCTATCGTAGATCACGCCACCAACAACAAATTCGTAGCTCACATTGCGGGTGTGTCGTCTCCTATTGAGATCTCCATGGCAGTGAACGCCATCAAACACTCCACCTCCATGGGTTTGAGTACTGCCACTCACAACATATACGCTGCGCGCATATTCAGAGATGGCCGAATTGTAGACTTTTGTGAAGACGATGGTGAGCACGGCGGTGCCAAAGCGATACTAGATGAAATGAGAAGGTCTAACATCACCAACAGACTCGTCTTGGTCTCTCGGTGGTTTAGTGGTAAACATATGGGCCCGGGTCGTTTCGCTGCCATCAAACACTGTGTGAAGGCCGTCGTTCAGATATCTTTGGGGTCTGGGAAACCTCCTTCGCCTTCAGCGCCAGTCTTGTCGACCCCAATGACCACATCTCCGGTCCTCACGCATTCCCAATCCGTTGGGCCACCGTATCCACCCTTCAGCGACTCATCATCAGCAGCCCAGTCAGTCGTGTCACCGCACCCACCTGTCACTGGCACAGCAACACCAGTGCAGTACGTCCCTCCAACATCGGGAGCTGGCAATCCGGCGCAGACCACGCAGTGTCCGTCAACGCCGCTACCAACACAAACGCGTCCACCTGCTGGTTCACTGTACCCGATTTTCTCACCCAGGCCAATGCAGAACTCTCAATAATAGTTGTCAGATCTTCGTGGTATTCGGCAATACCATCTGGTCCATTGTGGTTTTATTCTAATCGTCACCTTCTTGTAGTTAGTAGTTAGTGGAGGAAGGCAGATCAGTAGCATACAGGTAGATTTCTATATGTACATGTACATAAGGGTGACTAGGCGAATAATCCCGTTTTACTTGTCCGTATGGTCAAATAAAATGAATCGCTAAATAGGCTGTGCTTGGATAGATCAACTACTGTTGTTCATATCTATTGCTATCTGGACTGGTATAGTCACACAGATTCGAATTTAAGTGGTAGTTTCCTACTGCCGGAATCTCGTTATCTACGTAGCTTGTGAGAATGTCGTCGGTTATTGTGTATCTTTTACTCACCAACTTATGCCATCATGGAACAGTGGTTGTTTGTGTCTTTGACGGTTGACAATATATTTTGAGAATATTAGAATTGCTTCTAATTGTTGTAATTATTACACCTACTCGGATTTGTTAGCTACGCAACTTTTTTTCTGTGGTGAGAGTATCTGATATGATATATTGTCGTTTATACATACTATACATGTAGTATGTCAACATGATTTTGTGGTCGTTGACTCTTTGTCGGCAGACAGCATACTGGTCAGATTATTGGAATTTGACTATTGTATTCATAAACGTCGTTTGTACATAGTATGTCAACTTGGATTTGTGGTCGTTGCGTCTTGGTCGACTGACAGCATATTGGCGAGATTATTAGAATTTACTATAATTGTGGCAATAGTTACTGCTGCACGGATTTGTTAGCTACGTAATATCGACACACTAAAGCAAAAATGGCCTAAGTCAAAAAAGGCGATTTTTCAGGAGAAACAAAAAACTGTCTTTGCAAGTAGTTTTTAATCCCACCAGCAAAAACTTCCGCTATCATCTTTCTTGGCATGACCTTTAAGCACGCATCTGACCCTATAATCATTATCTTCAAATATTTAGGAATAAAGTGACTTAGGCCACATTCGGACTAAATCGACTGACTTAGGCCATTTTGTCTTTCGTGACTTAGGCCATTTTATACAACTGCATGTTACTTAGGCCATATGCGTTTTGCTGTTTGCAAGTGAATATTTGGTGCAATATGAATTGAAAGTACACAAACTGAGAACGAATTATCTTGTAACAGGTTTATTAAACATCAAAGCTAACCAACAATTGTTATTTTTAGGTTACCGAACCTATGGTCCGATAACTTATTGCCGTTTTATCTCTAAAGTGTATGGTTCCATCTTTCTGAAAATTTAAAATAATTCAAGAAGGGGGCATTTTTTCATTAATTTTCTGTTTTTTATTCTTTCTTATTTATTTATTCTCATTTATTTAAGGAATATGACAAAATCTCATTGTCAAATACACAATCGTGGAACATCTCTAATTATATATCATGTATATATCATGTACATCATGATATAGTGCATTGATACTTATGTATAGTAAATTATATAGTCAGTCATTTCAACTGTTGCCTGAACGAGTTGCCACTCGTCATGTCATGTCATGAATGTGTGTTCTGTATATTGCACTTCATTATATGACACTTATCTTATATGGGTGATTCACAACATGGTGACACTTATACCGTGGTGTTACATGGAAAAAGCAATTTCACCGTGTCTTGTAAAAGCGCCCAATCCCGGAGGCTCTAAGCACTGTACATAAAAGGGTTAATGCAATGTTGTATAAAATATTGAAAACATGGAGTAAAAGTATTATATGAATCATTATAACAAATGTATAATCTAGTTGTGGTACAGTTTAGAGTAAACTGTTTTCAAAGTTTTCTTGAAGAATGAGTTTGATGACAGTTCTCGGATGTTGGCCGGAAGTCGATTCCACAGTGACAGTGGCACGTGCCTGAATGCTCAGCCACCAACTAGCTTGTTGACAGGGTGACTGATCAGTGACGTGGTATCAGACGCTGATCTGAGAGTGCGGCGAGGGGTGTACGTGTCGAGGAGGAGTGGATTGGGTGTGTTTGGCTGAACCGGAGCCTGTGAAATCAATTGAATATCGATTGAGCATAGTCAAACGAAACTCACTTCACATGTACAATTTGAAAGATAAACTCATGTGGATTCAGATGTAGGCCTACACTACCTTTTGCTTTTGGACTTCTTCAATGACGTTTGCAGGAGCATCTGGCCCCGAGTCATTGTAATATTTTTCGAGGCCAGCATTTTGCTGCCTCTGCAGACAAAACGTGAAAGTATTGCAAGTGTCTACAATGGCTTCTATCTGCCAGAATTTTGAGTTTTGCTCCCGAACAGAAGCTTTAAGACGAAATTATAAAATGCAGCATTTCCGATTTGTCGGAAATATTTCATACAGATCGGAAAAAGTTTTAGACGCATCGAAATTTTTAAAGACGCATCAAAAATGTTCTAGATGCATGCATTGGAGGCCGGACAGTTGATGTGTAGGGAAGCTTATCAGGGACATTCAAATCTTTCTTTTAATTTGATGTTTCGTATATTCAATTCCCAGTTTCAAGAGTGAGTAAATAATTTTTCAGAAGAATAGCTATAGGCCCATCCTAGATAAAAAAAAAAGTTACTGCCACTCACAAGCTCCTCTAAGGCCCGGTCAGACAGTCGAAAACGCATGAATCACGTGAAAATTTGGTTAAGATTTGGTTGTGCGTGACTGTTAGTGGAGAATTTGACCATTTTTGCTGATTTACGTGATGAAAAATCACCAATGAACGGCGCAAGAACTACGGAAATGTCACGTACAAATCACTATTAAAGCATGCACTTCAGCGCAAGAAAGATTTGTCAGTGATTTCAAGTGAAATATACGTGTCACTAGTGTAGAATATTTAGTGACTGTAACGGCCCGTCCCTACGCGCACCACATTTCCATGACAACACCCACTCGCTACATGACTTAGCACACAATACACGGCCACTACACAATCAATACACGGTCAATACATACATGTAAAACCACACACAACCACGGCCCCGATCAATATAAGCTCACGCGCACTCGACACCGCCTGCACCGACATACATGCATATACTTCGGTACATGGAAAAGTACAGACACCTGCACTCAGATCACGAGACCAAACATGTCAGGACATGAACATGGAAAAACCCACATTCTCGAGGGACACCCGAAAACGAGTTCCAAGTTCCATGTTCCGAGTTCTGAGTTCCAAGTTCCGAGTTCCAAGTTCCAAGTTCTAAGTTCCGCGTTTAAAGTTCTAAGAAAAAGGTGTCGTCGGTGTTCAGTCAGTACCGTAAAAGTTTCACTCTATAGACCCGGCGTCTATTAGAACCCGGCGTTTATTGATTTCAGTCGTTGTCTGGATCCGGCGTTTATTGGAATTGGCGAGGCCTGTGTTACGATATGACAAATTGGACGACAGTTTAGATGTTAATAGCTGGAAATTCCCGACTGGGCCGCGTTGATGTTGTCGATATTAGTATATATACGTTGCTATGTTACACAATGTACGTAGACCCGGCGTCTATTAGAACCCGGCGTCTATTAATTTCAGTATACCTGAACCCCCGGCGTCTATTAGAACCCGGCGTCTATTAGAAACCCGGTGTCTATTAGAAGTTTTATGGTATTTCTACACATGCCACGCTTTTTCAGGAGTTCTTTCAACATTGAGTCTAAAAGTTGCAGAGACGAGGGATCATTGCGTCAGTTTGAAGGCGCAGCACCACTATATGTTACACGTTCGAATAAATGATGAATATCAACTTCTTCTATTAAATATTTGTTCAGTCATCCACAGCATAGTTCGTTGGTGATGCCTGAACAATTATTTAATGAAAGAAATTGACAAGATCCGAATTTATTCTGTCATAATGAAATAAGAATTATTTTCATTCCCCTTTGTTTTCAATTTTCCCATCATTTATATTTAATTTTGTGAATGTAAAATATAGAAATGATATAAAAATACATTTGAACTAAATAGAATTGAATGAAAAACATACCCAAATCCGCAATTAAACTATCCGAAATTTCAAATCATACCCGCGTGGCACTCTGAGGTCCGCGCGTACCAGGCATCAGCTTGGAAGGTTAATTTTCGACTTTGTGATATTGAAAGGTGGCACAAGAAAGTGATTTGAGTTGGAGAGACCCGATGCAGGAAACTGCGAAAAGTCTTACACGAATTGATTTTTGAGCTGCTCAAAACCCGGAATCGCGTAAAACGATGATCGGGCATACATCCACATACAACCACTGACGTTCCACGTCAGAAAAAATGATGAAATACGCAGATGACAGATGTATCGCGTAAGACTAAAATAAAACGAACTTCATACATAATTCATGCGAATTTAATTGTCACGACTAAAACCATTTAAATCGCGACCATAATCATTAAATAATATTCTCGCTGCGAATTAAATACTTTTAGCTGAGGCAAGAACATTATCGCCACGACCAGAATCATTTTCGCTGCAGCGAAATTGTTCTCGCCGCAACTTTAATACTTATAGCCGCGACTAAAACATTCTCGCTGCAGCGAAAATGATTATTGCCGCGGCGAGAATGTCCATACTTGCTACACAGTCTTTTTTACCATCAACTCAAAGAGAACAAACTAGGCCTATTTATTATTGCAATTATCGCCGCAGCGAATATTCACAGTTAGTGTAATTATCGCCGCGGTGGTAACTGTTCTCTCTGCAGCAGAAATGTATCGGTCGCGGCAACAACGATTTTCGCTGCGGCGAGTTTGTTTTGGTCGTGGCAACAATGGTTTTCGTTGCAACCAAAATGTTTCAGTTGCGACATCAACTATCTTCGCTGCGGCGAGGATGTTTGGGTCGCGGCGAGAATATTTTCGCTGCAGCGAAAACGTTTTGGTCGCGGATTTAATGATTTCAGTCGCCACATTTAAATTCGCGACGAAAACTATTCAGGGAAGAACTGATTATGGCATGAAATCAGCCATTGTAGATACTCGTAGGATACTCGTAGGACACAGATATTTCAATAGATGATGGTATAGACTGGGGATGTGCTTCTCGCACATTTTATCAATGGGATGTGTGCATATATCGGTGTAATATTTATGATATAGTACTACCTGGGCCAGGGCCCACTGACCTAATCACACTTGCCAATGGAAAGTTAAATATTTGCTGTTTATTACGTTAATTAGGCCTAATAAGCATGATGTATAATAGGCTTGACTTGGACAGACCAAACGACCCCGCTGTCGAGGCGACATAGGGCAAAATTTTGTGAGTTCACAAAATAAAGTTGTGCATTTTGTTGGTGTCCGTTGGCTGTCCCGACTGATTGCAGTGATATGAAATGTCCTGTAGTGATGTTCAATTTTGAATACGAGAA
Source organism: Terebella lapidaria (assembly GCA_949152475.1). Taxonomy (NCBI): domain Eukaryota; kingdom Metazoa; phylum Annelida; class Polychaeta; order Terebellida; family Terebellidae; genus Terebella; species Terebella lapidaria. The sequence continues at coordinate 82,127,236 of OX424555.1, forward strand.
AAACAATTGATGCTACACGATATCTTAAGGCTAAGTATGATGTAGCTTAGTATATATATACTACATACCCGCGCCATGAATACATGACAAACAGCCTGAATCAAACATGACACTATGCAAAATGGCCTAACTCAAATTTACCAAATGGCCTAAGTCTCTGCAGACAGACTGCAGTTGTGAGAAAATGGCCTAAGTCAAATGTGGGAAATTGGCCTAAGTCATAACGAGTTAGGCCAAATAATTAACGTTAATTATAAATAATTTCCATGCATTTCTCCGCACATGTTTTCATTCTTATTGATGCAGAATGGCGAAATGAACACTATGGAACAAAAATCTCATTTTGCGAAAAAAATGACTTAGGCCATTTTTGCTTTAGTCTGTCGATATGTTTTTATAGTGATAGTATCTGATATGATTCATATTGTATCCATAATTGTCGTTTGTACATAGTATGTCAACATGGATTTGTGATCGTTGCGTCTTAGTCGGCTGACAGCATACTGGTGAGGTTATTAGAATTTGACTATAATTGTGTTATTAGTTACTGCTACACGGATTTGTCAGCTACGTAACATGTTTTTATAGTGATAGTATCTGATATGATTCATATTGTATCCATAATTGTCGTTTGTACATAGTATGTCAACATGGATTTGTGGTCGTTGCGTCTTGGTCGGCTGACAGCATACTGGCAAGATTATTAGAATTTACTATAATTGTGGTAATAGTTACTGCTACACGGATTTGTTAACTACGTAGCTTGATTTCTTTTTCTTTCTCTTTTTTTTTTACAGTGGAATATGATACATATTATAATCATAAACATCATTTATAAATGATATGTCAATATGGATTCGTGGTCGTTACGTCTTTGTCGGATAAGAACATACTTGTGAGATTGATAGAACCCAGTTATGGAAATTTGTACTGCTACTAAGATTTATTAGCTACGCAACTTGTTTCTATAACGATAGTTTCTGATACGATACACACGTCCTTTGTAAATAATATGTCAACATTTTTTAGTGGTCTGCACGTTCATGTCGGCTGACAATATGAGATTATTAGAATTGATTCTAATTGTGAAGATGGTTGCTGCTACTCTAATTTGTTAGTTACGGACTTATTTTTTACGATGAGAATAGCTGGTATGGTACATTTTTATTTCGATAAATATCGTTTGTAAATAATACGTCAATATGGATTTGTGGAGGTCGCGTGTCTGTCAGATGACAACTGCTTGTGAGATTGATAGAGGAGATTATAACACAACATATTCAGTACAGGAATGATGTTTGTGGAAAAAAAAAATACATGACTATGGATATGTGGTCGTTACGCCTCGTACGTAGTCGCGAGCTACCGAGAGATAAGTTCGATTTCGGTCGACGACGAACCGAAACTTTAAGGTGGTGTTTTCGCTTGTTATTTCCACACCAAGATGGTGTTGTATTGAAAGGATTTATATTTTTCTATGATTTTATGTGTTTTCTTTTTGATTTGTTCTTTGTCCACCTAATTCTAGGTGAAACAAAAATAGTAGAATCCGCAGGACACTGCAGTACCTTCTGTAGATGCGGCTGTTTTGTTTTGTTTCGTTTTCGACGTTTGAATATTTTATCGCCTGAGCTTCGGCGCATGATGAGTAAACGTGTTTTGCTCTTTTTTGCGGAGCAATCCTAATCGTGTCGAGTACAATCCTTTCGATGCTTTCCCACCGAAACTTCTAAGTTTCTTCAACTAGTTTAAGATGAAAGATAATACATGATTCCACCCAAAACTGCAGTTGAGTACTTGCTAATACTTGATGTCTTTCTTTAAAAATTCATTTTGTTGCTAGGTCCTGATACTTGTGCTTCTCTGTGGCATGCCGGCGGTATATCAGCTGATGTTCTCAATAATCTATTTGTTGGTTTGGATAGAGACTGAATAACGTAAAATGTGTATGCATGCACTGAGTATCAAATTGGTAGCATGCTTATCTATCTAAATTTGTGTGGACATTGTTGTGAAACAATCCCTAACTCGTTCACTTTTCTGTTTTCATTGTTCAGGTTGCAATGTGAGGAAAAACTATATATCTCATAATAAATCTACCCGGTACCTTCATTCAAAGTGTATATAAGTATACAGTAAACTTCTGATTATTAGGATGTCTCATCTCATCCTATTCTGCAAATAAATTGAGAGCAAATCAGGGTTACGGTTCACTATTTTTGAACCGGTTTCACTTTGTTGATTTAGGGTCTCGTATTTTTCTGTACTGATATGTAACTGAATATATGAGATACGTATGATATTATCTGATCATGACACCTTGCCACTTGATATGCATTGGACTCCAATTTTGCTATGTTATACAATTCTGAGGTAACATATACATCACAGGCATATCTTTTTTTCTTTCATCCTTCTGCTGCATCCAAATGTATCCTGAAACATAGAAGCACAATGGATAACTGAGTTTGGCAGGGTCACCCACTTGCCCACAAGTAGATATATTCCAGGTGGTCTATTGTAGCGTTTAATACAACCCATTTTATATTTCCTAATTATTAATGGTGTTATATCACAATCCTGATCAAGACTGAATGACTGCTGTCGATATTTGTAGTGCAAATGTGCGTGGTACTAATGACGACATAAAACGACGAGATGTATTTGATTATTTGAACAACCAAAATTACAACATATGCTGTTTGCAAGATATACACTGTACACCCGGTCAAGAAACAAAATTCAGAAAGGATTGGCATGGAGAAATGTTTATAGCATGCGGGACGGGTAGATCAAGAGGTGTAGCTGTAATGTTCAAAGACAATTTTGAATATAAAATCCACCAAGTAGTGAAAGATGTTAATGGAAATTATATGTGTATTAAGCTTGAAATCCTTGACATGGAATTGTGTTTGATTACCCTTTATGGACCGAATAGTGATTACCCTGAATTTTATGAAGAAATATCTTCAGTGATAAATGATATGGACACAGCATCAATCATAATTTGCGGGGACTGGAATCTAGTCCAAGATCAAGATATGGACACTAAGTATTATTTGCACGAAAATAATCCCAAAGCTAAAAATTATGTGCTTAGTTTAAAACAACAATATGACCTGACGGACCCGTGGAGAATACAAAATAAAGATAAGCGACAATATACTTGGTTTCAGAAGACTCCCTTGAAGATGTCTAGACTCGATTTCTTTTTGATTTCTTCTGATATTGCGGCGCTGGCAAACAACCCAAACATAAAACCAGGGTATAGATCAGACCACTCCATAATAACTCTGCAACTAAATAAATACAAATACTGTAGAGGTAAAGGATTTTGGAAATTAAATACTTCCCTACTGTGTGACCAAGATTATATAAACATTATTAAAAAAACAATAAGTCAGAATATTGAACGTTATGCCAAGGAAAATGAAGATTTATCTAGTGAAAATGTCACATTAATCGTTAGTGACCAGTTATTCTTTGAAACTCTAAAAATGGAAATAAGAAAAGTTTCAATATACTATTCAGCAAAAAAGAAGAGAGAAAACGAAAAATCCGAATCCGATATTGTAAAACAACTGGAAACACTAGAACAAAAAAAGGGCAACAATTTAAACTTGCAGTTACAAATAGAAAAATTGCAACTTAACTTGCAGAACATACGAATTAATAAAATTAAAGGTGCAATGATAAGATCTAAAATACAGTGGGTGGAAGAAGGGGAGAAACCCACAAAATACTTTGCAAATTTGGAAAAGAAAAGGTATATCAGTAAGTTGGTTAACAAGTTAAATATTCAAGGAAACCTGGTAGAAGAACCTGATGTTATACTGGCGGAAATTAGAAAATATTACTTTAATTTGTATACCTGTAGAGTTGAAGGTGAAAATAATTTAATATCTGATATGTTCCTGGATCCGAATTTGATCCGTAAGTTAACAGAAGACCAAAAAAGCTCATGTGAGGGAAATATAGAAACAAATGAAATCAAAGAGGCCATTAAATTGATGAAGAGATGTAAAACACCTGGTATTGACGGAATTCCAGTGGAATTTTATATTGTATTTTGGGATGATATAGGTCATTTCTTGGTAAGATCAATTAGGGAGGCTTTTGAAAAGGGGGAATTGTCCATTACGCAAAAGAGGGGATTAAAAACATGTATTCCAAAGGGAGATAAACCTAGGGAGTTTCTAAAAAATTGGAGACCAATTTCACTTTTGAATGTGGACTATAAAATAATCACCACGGTTTTAGCAAAACGAATGAAAGAAGTATTGCCACACATTATTGGCCCACAACAAAAGGGTTTTTTGAAAAACAGATATATTGAGGAAAACACACGTTTTGTGTTTGATCTAATCCAACATCTAAAGAATGATAAACAAGATAATTTACTATTACTGATCGATTTTGAAAAGGCATTTGATTCCATTGAATGGTCATATATTAGGGAAGTTCTTGAAAAATACAATTTCGGTCAAATGTTCATCAAATGGTTTGACATAATTTACAAAAATTCCCAGAGCAGTGTAATAAACAATGGCAATTATTCACAATTTTTCAACTTGGGTCGTGGATGTCGACAAGGAGATCCCCTTTCCCCATATATATTTATATTGGCAATAGAGCCCTTAGCACAGTATATTATTTCTAATAAAAATATAAAGGGGGTCCATTTTGGCAAACAAGAAATAAAAATAGGCCAGTACGCAGATGATACTTTTCTTACATTAGATGGAAGTCCACAGTCCGTGCAGACGTCAATGAAGACTTTTGAAAACTTTGAAAAAATTTCGGGTCTGAAAATTAATGTTGATAAAACTCAAGCTTTCAAATTGGGAATTTGCAAATTAGGAGAGACGTGTCCAATTATAAAACAACCTTTTTGTAAATCCTTTAAACTGCTTGGAATCGTGTTTCATTGTGACATCAAAGAAATGGAGGAATTGAACTTTGGGAAAAAAATTACAGCTGTAAAAAACATCATTAAAACATATCAGTGTCAATCTCTGACTATTAATGGTAGAATAACTGTCATTAAAAGGCATATTTTACCTTTGCTTGTACATGTTCTGACAGTGTTACCAACGCCTGACCCATCATATATAAGGACACTAAATGAAATCATCACGAAATTCATATGGAACAATAAACGTCCCAAAGTAAGCCAAGCCTTACTTGCACAAGACTACGAAAATGGGGGGCTCAGAATGCTACATTTAGAGACATTTTGTAGAGCATGTAAACTCTCGTGGTGGAAAAAAATTATAAATGCTTCGTCTACTACTTCTTGGAAAATAATGGCTAGAATCACCCTTAATGTTCCACATATTGGTTTTTTAATTGAAGGGTCTCAGGAATATTTGAACCTGTTGATGCGGGGAACAAAAAATCTTTTCTGGAAACATGTTTTGGGAGCATTGATATACTATAGAGAAAAGGTCCAAAATCATTCAGATACCTTACAAATGTCGGGAACGGTTATTTGGTACTCATCGCTGATACAAAATGAGGACATTTTATCTCGAACAATTAAATTTATCAATCATGGGTTGGTGTATTTTAGGGATCTATACGATTACCAAAATCAGAAATTCTATTCCAGACATGAAATAATGCTCAAATATAATATTAACTTGAATTTCTTAGAATATGCAAGTATAATTCAATCAATACCCCCGGAAAAGAAAGAGATATTGAAAAACTCAGGTCGGGTACAAACTAAAACATCACAATTGAGAGAACTATGTAATAGTGTTAGTGATAAACCATGCAGATACACATACTGGAAGTTGGTATCAGTGTTATCACACAGTGTAAATTGTAAAGCTAAATGGCAGGAAGAGCTATTTTTACCATACCAAGATAGTGAATGGAAAAATATATTTACTCTCCCTATGAAAATTACATATGATAAAGCACTACAAAGTTTTCAGTATAAGCTTATTCATCGATTTCTACCCACTAACTCCTTACTTCATCTGTACAAAATATCTGATAACCCCTTTTGCCCGGACTGTCCACAATCAATGGAAGATTTGTGTCATTTTTTCCACACATGCCCGACGAAATTAAAAATATGGTATCAACTTTCGAATTGGTTATCCCCAAACGTAAATCTCTTTCCTTATATAAACTCGGAAAATATATTGCTGGGGATACATAGAGAAGCTAGAATCACTGAAAACAATATAATTATATCAATGAAACGTTATTTTTACATATCGAAATGGGCAAAAAAAGCAATCTCTTTACAAGGTGCAAAAACATATCTTGCAAACAGGATTCAATTAGAAACAAATTTTAAGGATCCTAAGCAAAGGGCTGAAAATATTAAGAAGTGGGCGCCGTTGGTGGATATACTTAATAGTTAATATTAAATAAAGTGAAACCCGATTTATTGGAAATGGAAGTATGGTGTAAACGTAAAAGTGTAGTGTATATTTAGAATTTTAATGAGAGAGGTGTCCAAGTGTAAATCTGTCGTCGATATATGGTTTGACTATGTTTTGTGCTGCACCGAGTTCTGTATATTTTTCCCTTGTGTCAGGATTGTAAATGAGTATTGTGTTTAATAAAAAAAAAAAAAAAATAAAAAAAATAAAAAAAAAAAAAAAATCTGCTGATATAATCATTAGGAAAACAACATGAAATGTGACGCAAGCATGAACATTAGCATGGGCGTAAGACGTGGTTAAATGATACAGATTTATCCTGTGCTGTTTGACAACAAAACAGCGGTCATCCTTGCATAAGTTGCGTTGTTACGCCCGACCTTATGACACCATTCGGAATGCTGCCATAAAATATGACGGTAACCTGACACAGGCAATAGAAAGAGACACTCTGAATGCTCATTGACCTTCGAGACCATGAGACATATTTCCCGCAGTATCACAGAACAATCCGGGCAAAAAAACCCAACACGGTCTCGCATATACCGCATAACAATATCAGTGAATATCTGGGGGAAAATATGAAACAAGGGGTGGCTGTCCAGTCACCAGTTTGATTTACATTCTATATATTACAAAAATTGGATAATAAATTGGAGATTACAACTTCAATACTTCCACATTATAGCCATCTGTGTTCCGTTCGTGCATTTCTCACACACATAGCTTGACATATTTATTCAATATGTTTCAGTATGGCTAGTTTTTTTACGACTTTTACCAATGCACAATAGCATCCACGTTAAAACTAATATTTTTCTGGGTTTAGCCAATCAGATGCATGTGTCGTTTTATCACAGTAAAAAATTGGTGTAATAGATGGTATGCACCCGTCGTCAGGAAAACAAATATTGGGGACATTGCCAAAACAAGAAAGGATAAACTGGTCCATGACCGAACCGGAATACGACTAATAAAATGTCACATTACAAGGACTACAGCTGGGATTTCTCGGTTGAGACCGAATCCTATTGATTTCCGTAACGACGGGGAGCACCCATTCTCAAGCCATGTTCGCAGGACGGTGGAACACGCAAGCCAATCTCCCACCTATCCAGGATGTTCATGTGCAGTTGATTAGGCCCAATTTAACAAGAAAACGTCAAATATCAATCATAACACACATGTTCTTATTAGGTGAATGACGCACTCATGACAAGTATGCATTTGTGCATCCAACATACCACCACCATAAACTGCATCTGTGTGCTCGAGTGGTTACCAACACGTCTCGCCAAATGACCCGGCAGATGTTTCTGACGTACAGGAATGATCGAGTAATGTCCCGCAATACATTTGCAAGGAAAGAATCAGAGAGGGAGTAACAACGTACAATCTAAATATCCAACATTTGTGGGAAAGGTTATTCTGAAACAGTTTCCATGGTTCATTTGGTCTTGTTGTGGTACAAACTCTTCATTCTCTTACCATAACACGTGTCCATATCTGTTTTAATTTACAATATTTCATTTTCCCTCTCGCCTGAAATTCACAAAAAAATCAGCCGACTGTCAACGAGTTACTTCAACCAAAAATGATGTTTAGGTCTACCCAAATGCGGTAAAAGACGCTGATGCTTTCAAGTCATCACTTGAACACCTCACCTGACAAGCAACGCTATTCAGATTTGAGTCAGTCAGTACTGGCAGTAATGATGAAGTAATGATGAACTCGCGTGCCGGGCAAAAACATGTTTGTATATATTCCCATATTATTACCATTTAATTTGAATATATTCACAGTTTCAAGGTAGAACGGGAAAAGGTGGCGACAGCTTGCCTTCTAGTTTCAGTTAAAGCACACATGAATGATCCAAACTGGGTGTAATCGAGATTGTGTAAACAATAATTATTAGATTGATCAACAGGTTGAACGCTATACAGAGGTCTCTCCAGAATTCAGACAATGAGATATTCAATTCAGTGGAAGTGACAGGTGTTTGTGATGATGTATCGACTGTAAAATCGTCGCAGCTAGTAATTCGAGTTAACACAGAAGAGGTCAAGACTGAATGTATTTCGTGTATTCGGATGTGGAACAGTTTGGATTGATCTAGACATTGTCATCCACAAGTTAACTGACATGTAAAGAACAGCAGGGCGTAATCATTGGCAGTCCCACAAAGAGCCAGGACCCATTTGTAAACTGTTGTGCCATAGCTTCCAAAATGAGTTTCTCTCCAGAAAATATCTCTCCAGAATTCAGACAATGAGATATTCATTTCACTGGACATGACAGGTGATTATGTATTGTACAAACATTGACTGTGAAATCATCGCAGCTGGTGATTCGAGTTGACGAATTAACCCCAAGACTGAATATACTCTGAACCACATATGAACTTTCTGGACCGAGTAGGCATTTCCTGCACCACGTTCCACTCTAATCACATTGTCTGAATTCAGCTAAATTCACCCTTATCAGAAATATATGTTGTCGTTCAATCCCAAATATATACAGCTTCCCTGTGATCCACAGTTGTCAAGTGCCACATTTGCCCGACCTGTCAGTTGGAGCCTCTGGCCGTTCTGCCTGAGCACACCCAGCCAGTCCGCTGTCATTCATGGCACCAACTGGATAAAAACTTAACAGAAACCAAGTTACTACTTGAATAGAAACCCAGCCTGCAAAATGTTAGTTGTAAAAACTTCATTACATATGCTCTGTATTTTAATATTCACTGGATATATTTAAGTGATCATTTGGAACGGCACAGCCATTCATTTAGATTTCATGACCAATATGATGATCCACACCACAATAAAAATGTCCATGACATTCCAGAACTCGTAATGTTGTAATCAACGCACAATGGGCACGAGCGATCCAATGTGATTCTACATTAGAATGTTTCATTCGTTGTGGGATCAAGGTTCGGAACCCATCACACGCTTCATCACCAAATAATGTTCCTCTCCAATATTATTGTGATAAGCCTAATTCTGGACAGCACACTCCCAATAAACACCACAATGCCGCGACTACTACGAGCACACGTTATGCATAGTCTGTGCCCGTCAACTCCGTCTCCCCCGCAGCCCGGGTACAGGAGCCGAATCATATTTGAGGGCAATTTGGTCATCTTTATGCCGTTCATAAAATATTAAGTAGGTCTTTGAGGTATTGCCATAACACCGGTCATTTGATCTGGGTGTGTTTATCAAACACTGACAAGTGGTCTTAGGGTCGCTAAGAGCCGAGGAATGTGTAATTCGATCTAATGGCTTTAGACAGCCACTGTTTGGGAGTGTGATAGATTAGAGGGCAATAGATAATGGGACATTGTAGTGTAAAAGTAACAGTGACAGACAGTGTAACAGTAACAGTGACAGACAGTGTAAAAGTAACAGTGACAGACACGGAATAAACAACAACGTCTATTATTAATAGCTCGGCCCAAGTATCATATCCTGCGCCTTCTTCTATTCAATAAGGATTAAAAAGGTGACAGACGGCTTGAATGGCATTCATTTAGTGGACGAGTAGTATTAGGCGCAGTGTATGATACTTGGGCCAGTAGGTATATACTATAATCGGTACATACATGTATATGCAGCAATATACATTTTTTGGCCAGCACTGCTGGAATAGTTTGGTAGTTATCCACGCTAACGTACAATCCAATACTGTGCAACTATCAATAAAATACCTTCGAAAGTCAAGCCTCCAGAAACATGTCGTCGATAACTTGCGAATTTCAAAGAATGGCTGTAGATCATTGTTAAGTTAACTGCGTTTAAATTTGGTTAACGCATGTGTGTGCCAGACGTGGCATCGTTTTCTGAAAAAGAGTATTATAACTTTGCCTCTCCAGCAGGGTTTGCCAGGCAAATCCATGACACGACATTTGTCCCGCCTGAGTTAGGAGGATGGGAATCCGTGTAGGGGTGGGAGGGGGGGGGGGGGCGCTTGGAGACATTTGGAGAGTGAGTGACCTCAGAGGATTAGAGCCAGGGTCAAGTAAAGTGTACCCTATGGCCTCTGTGGTGGCTCGCTCGAGACAAAATCACCATCGTCACTCACCCTTTCGATTAAATCAGCATTAGAGTTAAAGTCTCTTGGCTTTGTAACGTCAACGATCTGGAACCGAGGGGCCACTTCATCGCCGGTGAATCCAGTGTGCATAGTCACACGTATAGGACAAATCAGTGCTGACTTTCAGGGCTGACTGCTCGGAACCACGAACACCATCCACTGGCATTCGTTCCCCTTCCCTATGGCTTGTCCGTCCCTCGGGGAAAACAATGCAAACCCAATAACTGGCAATTGTCCACAATGACATACAATTGTTGCTTAGAGTGTCATCGAAGCGTTATGTCACAAACAGTAAGGTAAATCGTTGAGCCTTACAAAGCGACATCTAGTGGCGACGTTGCGTAGAATCATTATACCATTCCCATGCAGCTTATCTCTGTGGTGCGTATTTTATGTGTCACATGTCCTTTACATGTGTCCTGTTGTCGTTTTTACTTTGAGCCACGCCGATAAGGCACTTCCAAATTACAAACAATGTAATAGATTTGTGGTGTGCCGTCCCTTTACCTTATTGTCTGAGGCTCGACGAGAATGCGACATCCTGTAACAAACGTCAATAAATACCGTCCACTTAAGATTGTAGTTTTTGGTTTAGACGCCAATGTTCCTCCCTTTCACTACCACACTGATGAACAGTTTTGCAGATGCAGTGGCAGATCCAATGATCCTAGTGATATGGCTGCCTGGAAGAGTGATTTGTACACACAAAATTTTGCATCGTAAACACTTTTTTCTCATTTGCTTGCTTGTGGGAATAATCGTACGGCACAATGGGGAGTCTGCTTTGTATCCAATCATATAACCAGCTTTATTTTAGTTCCCAATTATCTAACTGGGTCCGACAAAAACTCAATATGATGGTGTATGTATGAAATTCCCATAAGATTAATAAACACCCATGAGATTAACAGGGGTGGAGGGTGATAATTTGTATGTCCAATGTGTGTATTTCTGTCAACTGTGCAACGAAGGGCTCTCACAATTCCTCTGTTTTCAGATCACAGGCCAGCATGTTTTATTCATGGCGCACTGGGATGTAACTGAGACAAAACTAATATTGCCATGTATTCCAAGGTTTTCCTTGGTCATATAACCATAAAGTATTATGGAATTACGATACTCGGTATTCATGAGCTCATGACCTCGACATCATTTGGTTAATTTGTGCTTACATGGTGCAACTAAGCCCCGAACGGGCGGTTTGGCGTGTCGAATGACTCCTCCTCATTGGCATTGTCGACATTTCTCTACGCAGATACATATCTGGCATTTTTTGTCAGTTTTGAAAGGGCTTTCAATTTTTTGAAAGGCTATATTTTTACCATAACCCTCCTTCCATTGTAACAACATTTTTTCCAGCAATGAACAGAGAAAATGATGAAAAACGGACATATTAATTCATTTGATTTCAGAACTGATCGCTCATTGTCCCCATGCAGTTATACCTTATGTTAGAATTGATGCCACATGATCATATTCAAGCGAACAAAATTATTGACGTGCAGGGGTATATGATATGAAGAAGACGACTATAATGAGCCAATGGCAAAGATTTTAATGATCTGGTATCCCCGAATAATCTGTCAGGAATCAAAGATCGAGTATGTACAACATTCGATCCAGTCGTATGACATTGTCCCATCGATAAACGCTGCTGCTTGTTGCGGGAGAAGTAGCGTATAGGCATCTCGTGTCCAGTAAGCGGTTTGTAATTTCTGCTTAGCTGGGTTGCACCGGTTGGTTGACTGGGCGTGATTAGAGATGGATGCTATCCTCTCCACTTCCCGTGATCAAAGGTTACATGCCCAGAAAACACCAAGGTCTCCCACACAGACGCCCAAACAAGACCGCTAATTATTGGCCTAGTACCGAACACGAATGAAAAGTGGGTTGACCGGTCTTGCTTGGGTAAGGTAAGGACCATAATTCCCAGATGGATCGCCTCTTGGGGAATCTGATCACTGGGTCTGTGGCTACTGATCCGGCTAATATGGCAACACTTCGAGCAAAGACAGTAGCCCTGTTTTGAATATATCAAGAACTCGTTATACTGTCTCATTTAGTATAACATGAGACCATTCAAACCATTTCCACGTTTTGCCAAGTTATTTCTATTGACATGGAAAATCATGCTTCCATAACTGTCCAATGATTTCTTTCAAGGAAGCATTTCAACAGTGTGCCACTACCAAAGTCAAATTCATCTATCAGTGAAACTCGCTTGTTTGGGATCATAATATCAACTTGAAATTTCGACTGTCTTAATAAGGTATCAGGCCGCAATTTATCATCAAATTTCAGAATTATATCTAAAGAAGTTGGTAATCTGACCCAATGTTAAATTTCAGCTCTTTTACATGGAATTTCATTTTGCACGACGAGACTCACCCTTTATTTCATGTACTAGTAATATAATGCTTCAAAATAAAGATATTTACTAAATATACGTGTAATATTCCTTCAGACTCCAAATCAGCGCAATTGATTCATTCTGTACGGATATTAAACACGATTAAAGCCCTGAAATTGTTGGGATTTATTTGATCCCATTTTGGACTGAAATTTAACATGGGGTAGATTGCCAACTTTTTCATATTTTTGGATTGCAGACATTCAAGAGAATATGATTGTCAAGCATATAATGGAGTTGAACGGCCTGCCCTAGTGGAACACTACTTCTTCGCTTTAGCATTATGCGAATGTATTCATTTGCATAAGTATGCTATTATCGCCCACTCACCTGTGTTGAAGAATATTCTCATCAAGTTTATAACTGAAGTCGACACTTGTGCATTGGTGTATACGTGTTGGTCCAATTTTGTTTACCTATGTAATGTATACACATGAATACTTCCTCAACCTACCTCCTCGGGTACCAGAGTGATTGATGAATTATAACTATTTCTTAGGCTACATTTCTCAATAACACTAGATTAGTCGGTGGAAAACCACTGACCAATCAACATCGACAAATCTTAGCTAACATATAATCTCATAAAGAACGCCTTTGATAAAATCTAAACGCCCTTGAAAGTCAGGCAGGTGATCTATTTTTGGCGTTACCTAATACAATCTACTCAACAGACGATTTGGTGTGATAAAGATACAGACTTTTATGTCGTTCCCTAGGGTTCTTGTCGAATGGCGTTCTGGGAAATCAGGCGTGAAATCCCATCAACCCGCTCCGCTGAAGGGCAGTGAATGGGAGAGCGATGATCGAGACAGAATAAAGACACTGTTATTTCGTATAACATGTCTCGGGACACTGAATGTAATGCATAGTTCCGACTGCCTGGTGTCATCTCTGGAGATATGTGTGGGAAGTGGTACTGTATCTGAATACAGCTGAGATATGCGAACATTATATTGTCATTTCATGGACACCCGATTCTATGTCAGCCTTTGCTCTCGAATTTTGATAAAACGTTCAAAAGATTTCCATGTAAATATACATCTACATGTAGGAACGATTGTATTCCTTTATGTCGACAATAGACCCAGAAAATGTTCATGTTTCGGGTCTGACCTTGCAATATTTTTCATCAAATTTCCGATATTTCAGTTCATGCAATTTCGTTTATTTCATATCTGTTTGAATCAACATCTAATAGCAAATAAGTATGGTGGGAAAACGGCGACTAAATGTGCTTTGAATTCTTCAAAATGATGACATGTGGCATTTATTTCGAAATTCAATCCCCAGAACGTGAATTTTCCGATATGTAGCTCACAATTGAATGCAATGCCGATTTTTTTTTTCTGACACCGTTGACTCTTCCAATCAAGTAGCACCCTTGATGGTTTCAGGGTGGAGACAGCGTGTGCGAGAGAAGGCAACAATACCAGCAGGGCCAGTCCTGCTAGGATCAATACCTCACTGGCAGGAAGCAATGTCCAATGTCTCAAGATCTCTCGCTATGTTAACACTTAATTTCAGACCTTGGTTGAGTGACGTTTTGTCAGAAACCATATTGATTTCTCGATAATATTGTGGAGAATTTTTTTTAGGATATCTGGTCAAAGTCCAGAATGTTTACACGTCTCATATATGTTTTCTGTATTTCCGTTTCAGTCAATGGTGGTGGGTGAGTGATTCCCTACTACATTTCTATTTGATGAAACACATGCGAACAATGTAGCCAAGTTTGACAGGCGCTGAAAATGGTCTTTGTGGGTGGGAGAAATATGTCTGTTGATTGAGCAATACTCTAATGGACCAATGATAAGAGCCTTGAGCAAAGTAGACAAATTGCTAGTTCACGAGAAGATCAGATGAATACGAATATTGTTGCTTTACATTTACAGTTACTTGTTCATCTCTGAATCCAATGATAACTTCTAATACTCTGAAACATACAATCTATGTTGTATGTAACAACGTGAAGCTGTAAATTACAATTTCTCTGGCTTCCCACAATACATGCGAGTGGTGGTTGCCCGTGTAAAAATAAATTCGAATTATTAACATACAATCTTACCCTCTTATAGAAAAAAAAAGAAATTATTGACTGGATGGATAGGACATGCACCAAGTATAGGAATTGAGAATATATTTTTGTGGGGATTTGTGGATGCATATATTGTTTGTAGCACAAGAGAAAATATCATTTCCTTGCCATCAATTTACTGTGACTGACGACAATTTTATCATGAAGCCAAAGTTTCAAGTGCAATCAATAGAATCAGCACCATCCCATTCAATCCGGTAGTGTGTGAAATCTTATCTACACGGATCTACTCATTTTTGATAAACATCTGATGGTTCGGAGTACTGTCGATGCTTGAAGGGTGACAACTTTCCTCACAATATCTGCGTATTGCACAATCGGAAGGTAATTTGAATGGGATACGGGATATCCAACTGAAATCGTGAAGCAGTGCCTTGTCGCAACCAGGGTAGCAATAAAATGGTTGTTGCAGTTTGTAGAGTGTGTTGAACTGACAATATGCCTTGAAAGCTATCTGGGTATTGCACAATCGGAAGGTAATTAGAATGGGATACGGGATATCCAACTGAAATCGTGAAGCAGTGCGACATCCACCGGGAATGTCTACACTACTGGTATGCTAGCTGTGAACAAATCAACACAACCTGTCTAAACAAAGGTGTAGTGCAAATGCCACACCACTGGAACAAATTTCAACTTCCGAAACTGCCGTAATTCAAGTGAAATAATCGGTTTCTGAAATTCGTTAACAATCAATTGGCTAGCATACATTGGATGATACGGCGCCGTTACAACCCTCAAAATACGTTCGCATGACCCTCCAGTGGAGTTTGACCGTACCGTAAAAACGCACGACGTGAACGAATTGTTTACATCTGCTTTAAAATGAACAAAGGCATGAATTTCCCTATATTCTCATTATTCGCAACACAAAAAAATCATACTGAATATCATACTGGGCTTCCATCATTATAACATACCATACATGTACGTGTTTCAATAGATGCTTTGCTGTGACGTCACACTGGACGGCAAAATCATGTACAACGTCCAGTGTTTGTTGGTTCTATTGTGATTTCACTGGGAATTTTGCCGTCCAGTATGGCGTCATAAATAGAGGAGAAATACGTTATGACGTCACTTGCAAAGCATCTATTGATAGAGCCGTGTATTTTTCTATATTTGCAGCTATTTTTGCTAATTCTGTGTCACTGCATGGGATCCGTTCCTTGCGAAACTATTCTTAAAATCCCATCTTTAATGACAAATTCGTGTACACATTGGAACTTTTGCGCTGTACAGCTGCTCTGACAACAGCTATTGATCACGTTCAACTGGAAAACTAAAAACCGATTATTCCACACGTTTATGCACCAAACTACTTCTGGTGAAAAAATCAATCTGATAATATTGTTGCGCGGATGAAAACCCGTTTCGCCTAACTGGCAACATTATCGATACAGATAATACCGGTAATAAAGATACTGACTGGCTTGATCTGAAGCTCTACACCTATTGCAAGATGTTTGACAAAATATAATGTAAATCCAATCACGATGAACACATGTTAGTTTTACCAAAACAGTTGTTGGCCATTCTATGTATATATCTCACATAGATCAGGTGCAGACAGTGGAAGGTGATCTCAGTTGAAACAATTTGTATTGAGAGATAATTTATGTTTAAAATCATGTTTAAATCAAACCCAAGTGCGGTGGTTGAATACAAGTATAGCTGTATAGGTACAATTCACAAGGTTATCAATGACTGATATTTATTATACAACATAATGTAGTGATATTCAACATGGTAAATGAACAACGATGCACGTGCAATTTTATGTGAACTTGTTGGGAATTTTAACACATAAATAAATATTTCACACATGATTGAAGCAATGGTCGTGACACACAGTGATACTCCAAACACGGAAACTGTTGTTCGCGATTGATTATAATCAAATATAATTTGTGTGACTTATTTCATCCGGAACACGTATTACATTTGGTATATGTTTCATGAACTGGTAGAATCCCTCGGGAATTATTTGAATCAGTAGACGTGATAACTGTCCAATATTCTTGATGGATGAGATGACTATCACAGAACATGGACATTACGTAACACCGTCTATGAAAAATGTTTGTGCTAGTCTTTCTGCAAAGATCGTCCACAATACACTAATTGATATCGACAAAGATGCCACATAATCCTCTACTCGAAGCTACCTACTTGAAGCCAGACACAGCGACGATCAACGGAAGATCAAACCTACAACTTTCACAATGTATAGAGTGTATGATAGTTGTCCAAAATCAAGACCATGCCTGCAGGATGACTACAGGACACATATATGCTGCCAAAAGTTTACTCGCAATATCAAATTTAGCTGAGTGAAAAATGTACGAATGATATTTAGAGGTATGATTTCATTTGGAACGTTGAATGAGAGTGACGGCAGAGAGCACTTCCGCCAGATACGTTTTTTATTAGGTAATGCACTTTGGACATACCCAGTGGGCATGGTCACATGATATTAGCGAGTCCCAGTATCAATAACAACATGTATATTAGTTACCTGGTACAATTACGCCACTGGAAATTCAAGTGGATAAATTTGAGGAGTGAAGAAAAACTGTTGTATATTATAATCTAAGTTAGTTGGTTGAAACCAGACAAAACTACATATCTGTTCAAACACTGCTAGGACACTGGATATTTTCAGACCTAGTATTCAATACTGACATTATTGATGAATATCAGTGTCTCACGGACGTATCAGAACCAGTAACACACATGTACAAATTAGTTTGTAATATATTGTTTTATTCCAGTGATTGATAAATCAAATATATTTGATATCGACTTTCAAAGATTTTATATTCTGAATAATAAATTTTCCCAAAACAACGGAAATGGTCTGATATCACATATATCAGAGTAATTGATATGTGCCACCGATTATAGTCTGACACGGTCCCTTTGCTTCCCAAATCAATTTTATCAATCCGGTCAATCCTCTGGTTGATGACAGGGACCAGACACAGGGATTACTGGACATTCCCACTTATGCACAGCCACGGCTCTGTGGAATTGGACCTGAATCAGCCACAGTCATCCCTGATGGAACCTAGCCCGATATCCATAGACAACATCGGCGGTAACAGCGGGTGCCTTGTGTTTGGGTGCTATGCGTTCAGATGTGTGGGTTTGTATTTGCAAAAGATTTTTCAATCATTAGACATACATTGAAAGAGTGTAAAAACGAATGTGCACAGTTGTGTTTGCATATTAAGATTATTGACAAAAACTATGCTTCTTGTCAATTTAAGGTGTAATATTCTTGTGAAAGGTGTTCTGAAAACTAGGGTGTCTGGGGAAAAAAAAGTATATTTGAATATATTCATATGTGTCCCCCAACCGTTTCTATTTAGTTTTTATACCTGTGTGAAATATAGATATTGATAAACGTACGTTTGAAGGAGTGAACCAGAACACGATTATTGAAAACCAATTCGACCAAGCCAGTGATCCCCATGACCTTACCAAAAAAGGATAAACTGGGTTTCACCTAGTACCTGTTGTACCGCTAAATACTCAGTAGTAAGTTTTGTTTGGATTTTCTGGGGCTCGAGGTACGTTAGAACTATATGTCACATTGCGTCCATGAAGCGGGTCGGTGTCATTACCGTTTATGATGTGAAGCCCGGGCATTATAGCAGATCACAGTAGAACCTTCATTGCCAGTTAATGTCAGTGCAATTTATATCCATAATCGAATATGGGTGCATCTCGTATATATATGCGTAAGGTAACGTGCTTTTGTTGAATTGATTCACAATTAGGTCGCAACAGGCTCATTTTTATACATTACAAACGTATGTATGTATAGTTTAAACATATTTATTTTAATTGGATTGTACAATAGTTCCCGAAGGAACTAATCTAGGTACTCCCCAAATTATAGCAGAGTATGTATCAAACTATTACTGCCAATACCACAAGATTTCAATGATGCTGGGGGTAATATTGAGTCAAAACTTTTTGGAACAGAAAGCCCCACCTAGGGAGGCTTCTATCTGCCACAATTAGTAGTTTAGATTTTTGCTCCAGCTAAAATTGAAAATACAAATATTAACACGTCGGAAATAATTATCAACGCGTCAAAAACAATTCCGATGCGTCAAAAATAATTTCAGACACGTCAGAAACATTTCAGACGAGTCGAAAATAATTTCGATGCGTCATAAAAAATAGTTTTAGAGGCATCGGAAATATTTTAGACGCATCAAAAATGTTTTAGATGCATCTAAAATAATTTTAAACGCATCTGAAATATTTTAGATGCATCGATAATAGTTTCAGACGCATCGAAAATATTTTAAATGCATCGAAAATGTTTTAGAGGCATCTAAAATATTTTAGACGCATCGAAAATGTTCTAGTACACATCGAGAATAGTTCTAGACGCATCAAAAATAATTTAGACGCATTGAAATTGACTCTATTTTTAGTTTCTTTTTTTGCTAGGGAGCAAAACTCAAAATTTCGGCAGATAGAAGCCACCGTACCCACCAACTATTCCTAACTAAAGCGTGTCAGCAGGGGCGAACATTGTGTAAAGTATCGTTGTTCCTACTGTAGAGCTGATTGAATCACAAAAACATTTAAGTAGAACACATGGAGGAAGGCTGCAGATCTGCTCTTGCCATGAAATGCCCTCAATCGGAAATTACTAGTATCCAAGAAATCGATCTTGTCACTGCAGTTACCAGATCCTCAGATAGCTAACTGATAGCTCAGTGACTCAGGCATCCACAGCACTTTTCCACGGAGTCAGATTGAGTGTAATCCAGATACAATGACCAGGCGTGGTCAATTCCATTACATGGGTCATGGTTTGACCTCAAATAAATCTTCCGAGCGTCCATACAATCATTGTGTTGGGGCCATCGAGTAAGCAAGTACACCAAAATAACCTGTAGTAATATGGACCGTGATGAAATGCTACTTCAACGTTTAATCAAATAGTACAGAAATATTACGAATAGTACAGAACGAATTTGATGATATCAATTGAAAACCAAAATAACAGGAACGAAGCCCCCCAAACATGATTATATTAAGTCACACTGGTAACAGTGAGTTTTTTATTTGGAAATGTGTATGGTCAAAAAATTGTACTGTCAAAAGCCGGGTGATTACATTCGTAACTGAAATATGACGTTTGGTACGTCCATACTAAGCGTGATTTATAAACCAGGTCTGGAACATATCTTATTATGGTGTTTCGTACAACAGGATCGACGAAACAACTTGAACAAAACAAATGCAATGCAACACCTACAAAACAGGTTAATAAAGAGTGTATAGCACAATAATAATTTTCGTGTAGAAAATAGTGTAGCGCATGCTTCATCCGCAGTAATGCAAACCACTGTTTGTGCACCATATATACGTATACGGGAAGTCTAAACATTAAACACACGGAGAGTATACAGGAATATGTCAGTTCATTTAATTGATTGTTGAGTGCATCAATGCCATCGATATGTATCGGACTACTGCTGCAATAAAGGTGTTCCAGAAAAATGTCTTTTAAAGATGTTCCAGTGAGATGCATATATGTGCTCACTTGGCCACCTTTATACTGCTTTGATCGTACGACCATTGTACCTGTCACGTGACATCAACTGAATGGGGTTAGTGGTTCACAGCATTGTCCAGATAACACAAACACGACTAGAACTTGTATAACACAATAATACCAAAGTGTATCTTAAATGATGACACTGTTGGGGCCAGATATACTAGAATGTTGTTCCTTTGTTACTACTTAGCTACTCAACATACGCTACAGGATGTTCTACAATGTACTTTTGTGCTAAAATGTCAATACTAACTGACTGTAGACCGTCACTCTATCGCCATTGTTCAATTTTGCGTGTTTCTCGTTTAAAATCATATAGTTAATCATTTATTTAAAATATATTGCCAAGAAGAGATGCTTACATTTAGTGATGATTAATGATTTAAATACTGTGTCTGCCAGATAAAATTCAGCAGTAACTGACACAAATCTGCTGACGCTAATCATCATGAAAACAACATGAAATGTGACGCAAGCATGAACATAGCTTGGGCGTGCGACCTCGTTAAATGGTGTAGATTTAACCTGTGCTATTTGACAACAAAATGGCGGACGTCCTTGCATAAGTTCTGCCCTGATCAGGCAAAACGCAGTAACTGCCATGTTTGGCGATATGGTGTTTGACATGTCATTCGAATCAGCAGTAAGTCCGCTATGTTGTGTGAGAGTTTGGTGACCACAGCCTTCATCAATCTGGAGATATAAGCCTTGGTAAAAGGCAGTAACTCCTTCCCAACACCTGAGTGGACAGGCGAAAAGCAGTATGTTGAAATTACTGCGTTTTGCCTGATCATCAACATTCTTTTACCGGACTTACTGCTTTCTGCCTGTCCATTCACGTGTTCTTATATTTTGTGAACAAACTGCATTTTTCTGTCCATTTCTTTCATGATTAGGCATATGATATCAGAGTGTGTGCAGAATTTCTAGAAAGAGGGGGAACCATTTGATGGCGGGGGTCTGAGGGCCGTTCAAGGCCTCCAGAAGCTGGAGCCTTCCCAAGATATCCGATGGACTTTCGCCTCATTTAGATAGATTGCACATTAGAATATATAGGTAAATGTGACACAGAACCTTGATTTGTGGAAGGCTCTTCCGCATAGCAGAGTGGGATGAGAGGAAATATTATTTTATATTCACTTGTATTATGTATTGCCGGATGCACAAACAATGCCGCAATCCTGCTCTCTGCATTTCAATTTCCTTCAGTCACATAGCCGAATATTAATGATGTATATATTTATCACAATGATTTGTAAATTTATATCACAGAAAAGACCTGGGACCCGCGGGGTCTGATCCAAAAAATGTGCTTGTAGCCCAATTTGAACATTTTTTTTACTAAGCCCCCCTGACTATTATAGAATAGGCCTGGGGTCTGCGGGCCCCAGAAGCTGAAGGGGTTTTTCTCTGGCTGTTTGTGGGCGTTTTCAAGCGTCATTTATCAGGCGGGCTAAATCTGAAATTCCCCTATTGTTTTGACCTGTATTTTCGTTTTCAAGCATATTTTTAGTTTTTGTTTTCAAACATGGTGTTTTATAGATGTAGGAGTAAGCATACAATTGCTTGTACATCCTTTCATATCTTGGCTGCAGTAAGTTTACAATTGTTTTTGTCACGGGTTTGATCATTAGGATCATTTCCACGTTGACGATCAGTCTACTGCACAAGAATCAGACAATCCGATTTCGTCCTGCAGTGTCAGATTTAGTAATTTATTTTATACACGCATTCAACACACATATGTTCATCCACATTGGTTTCAGTATAAATCTATAAGGACATAACTATCTAATTATATTGTAAGTGGTATAAAAAGACATGATTTCTCGACTTCACCATAATGATTTTTGCCAGTAGGCCTACAGGGTCGTGAAATCACGAATTGTCCAAACCCTAGCCAAACCCTAACATACCATTGAGAAAATGGGTAACCATTGTAACGACAGTGTCCACATTTTGTTTGTGATCCACACTTTAGGTTAGGTTTCGCACAACCATGGTAACGATAGTGTTAAACATTTGGTTGAAAACTTTAATCAAGGTCATTCCCCAGATCCTCTCAGCGGGGTTTTACCGTTTGGTGTCCATGCTTCCACTTCCGGCGCCCCTGCCCTAGGTTGATTCTCGTGTATTTCTATCAATTTTGTTCCAATTTTGTTCCAAGACATCGTGGATCATAGTTTTTTCCGAAATAGTTCATTTAACACAATCGGGGGAAAAAAAACACTTGAATGCCCGGATCGTGCAACACAAGATGCATATTTCAAGATACTGCTTTTTACCCGATTATTGCCATGATAACTTACTTGGTAATATCCAGATAAAGAACAGTTTTGCTCATATCTTTAATTTTATTAGTCGTATGATCTTTGGCCAGTAGATTGTTAATTATCACCATTGATCCAAATAATCAAAACAAGAACAATTTTTATTGAACTATGTGTTATCTAGTTAGATTGTAAAAACACAAAAGTGTGATTTTCTCCAAAACAACGTTCTGGCAGTTACTGCGTTTTGCCTGATCAGGGCAGAGTTGTGGTGTTACGCCTGACCATATGACACCATGCGGATTGCTGTCATAAAATATGGCAGGAACCTGACACTAACAATAGAAAGAGACGCTCTGAATGCTCATTGACCTTCGTGACCAATAAATAATTCCCGCAGTATCACAGAACAGTCGGGACAGTAGTTATCAACACGGTCTCACATATACCACAGAACAATATCATTGAATATCTGGGAGATATTTGATACGAGGGGTGGCTGTCCAGTGAAAAGATGTTGCTAACTTTGTTTTACACATTATATATTACAAAAATGGATAATAAAATGGAGAGAACCACTTTAATTCTTCCACATTATAGACATGTATCAGGCATGTGTGCTCATTGTGATATTAGCGTAATGCCCCTTTTATTTATGCTTCACTGTGACTTAACGTTGTGCGACTTTTGAAAACACACAAGAGCATATACGTTAAAACTAATGTCTTTCTGGGTTTAGCCCATCAAGTGCAAGTGACGTTTTATTGCAGCAAAAGTGGGTATAATAAATGGTATGCACCCGTCTTCAGGAAGACAAATATTGGGGACATTGCCGTAATAATAAAGGATAAACTGGTCCATGACCGAAATGGAAAATGGTTAATAATGGCATATTGCAGGGATCATCAGCTGGGGTTTGGGCACAATACAATGTCTCAGAAAACATTTGCCTGGGAAAGAATCAGATATATCTCAGAAAGAGAACAAAGTACAATCCAGCAATCCCACAAAAATCCAGAATTTGTGGTAAAGGATATGCTGAAATATAGAAAGGTTTCAAGGGTCAGTTGGTCTTGTTGCAGGTACGGAATATTTATTATCTTACCTTAACACTTTTCCAAGTATGTCTTATATTTACAAACTGATCAAATACGCCCATCAAATGTCCATATTGAAAACAAGACTTACCAAAAATGATGCTCACCCAAAATTCAGTGTTAAGACGCTGAAACTTTAGGTCATCACTTGAACACCTCACCTGACAAGCAACGCTATTCAGATTTGAGAGCGCCAGTCAGTGCAGACAAAAGTAATGATGAACTTGCGTGCCGGGAGAGAAGATAACCCCACCGATGTTTGTATATCTTCCCATATTATTACCATATAATTTGAATATATTTACAGTTTTAAGGCAGAAGGGAAAACAATCTGCAAAGTGGCGACATCTTGCCTTCGAGGTTCAGTTATAGCACACATGAATGATCCAAGCTGTGTGTTGTTGAGATTGTATAAACAATAAGTATTGGATTGATCAACAGGTTGAACCCTATACAAAGAATCAAAGATATCCCCAGAACTCAGACAATGAAATATTGAATTCAATGGAAGTCACAGGTGTTTATAATGATGTATTTTACAAACACTGACTGAAATCATCGCAGCTGGTGATTCGAGTTAGACCACAAGACTGGACAGCTCGGATTGATTTAGACATTGTCACCCACATGTTAACTGACATGAAAAGAACCCAGCAGGACATTTCCAGGACAGCAGGACTGTAGTCATTTTCTGAACCTCGTTTCGAATTAATTCGCACTATTCACATTGTCTGAATTCTCCCTCACCATATAAATGTAGTCCTTTAATCTCAGAGATATACACATTTCCATGAGATCCACAGTTGTCAAGTGCCACATTTGCCGGACCTGTCCAGTTTGCCCTATCTGTCAGTTGGAGTCTCTGGCTGTTCTGGCTGAGCACACTCTGCTGAACCCCTCGGCACTCCGCTATCTGTTATGACACCACCTATAATTTTATGGTAATAAAATAAACGCCCTGTTACAAACCAATGTACCCCTGGAACAGAACCCCAGCCTGTGAAAGAGGGTATCTAACGAGTTTTAGTTGTAAAAATTCCAGACGGGTGTTATGCACATTGATATTCACTCGATATATTTAAGTGATCATTTAGCCATTCATTTATTTCGACTATTATCCCACGACATTCCAGAACTTGTATAGCAGCGTATAACATACATGTACAATCACTGATGAGTGAACAGAGCGATTCAATTTCTCACCTACTTCAGAATGTTTCATTCATTTGTAGGATCAAGGTTCAAAGCCCCACACACGCTTCATACGCAAGTAATGTCCATCTCCAAAGTTATTGTGATAAACCTAATTCTGGACAACGCACGACCAATAAATACCGCGACTACTACGAGTGTACGTTATGCATAGTCGGTGCCCGTCAACTCCACCGCAGCCCGGGTACAGGAGCCGAATCATATTTGAGGGCAATTTGGTCAGCCTTATGCCGTTCATAAAATATTAAGTAGGTCTTCAATGTATTGCCATAACACCGGTCATTGGTTCTCCTGGTGTTTGTCAAACAATGACAAGTGGTCTCAGGGTCGCTAAGAGCCGAGGAATGTGTAATTCGACCTAATAGATTTGGATGACCATTGTTTGGGAGTGCGAGAGACTAGAGGGCAATCGATAATGGGATATTGTAATGTAAAAGTAACAATGACAGGTCCGAAACAAACAACAACGACTGAAAAAATTAGCCCAAGGGCTAAGATAGGTTACCGGACAATTTGGGCTTTAAGCATTGCAAGTGACATATGACTTTGAGATTTTCCAATCAAGGTCATCTTTGTGAACTGCAATATCACCATTAGGTATGCTGCATATGACTTCATATATGTTCATAATACAAACATATAAGCTCTATCAACAAGTATTTTATCTGTAAAGGCCAATTTACACATGTCAGGTCAGGTAAGGTTGTGAGATTTGGATTTCAAGGTCATATATAAAGTCAAATTCAAGGTCTCCAAGAGATGTGCTATAAATACAGGACTTCTCTTGTAAGCTTATACACAATCCTAACCTGTACTTGCAAGTGTTTAAGCCTCGGTGGCTTATTTACACATTTCACATCGGACATTTAGCACTCAAGGTCATCTGAGGTCAAGGGCAAGGTCATCATCAGTTGTTCCATATATGACTTCTTATATGCTCATAATGCAAACATAAGCTCTATCTACAAGCATTTCATGTGTAGAGGCAAATCTGGGCATTTTTTTACCCCAAAATGGCTGTTTTGACCTTTCAAGGTCATCCAAGGTCAAATTCAAGGTCACCACACAAGTCGCCATATATGACTTCCCATTTGAAAGTGCCAATTTCTAAGCTCTATCTTCAAGCGTTCTATGAGTACAGTTCTGGCAGCTCCCATTATGAAGGGAAAAAGTGGCGAAAATTATTTAAGTCCAAAATTTTTTTCAAAGGGTGAAAAATTTTTTTTGCCTAGAAATGGCCCAAAATGGATAGTAATGCGATTTGAGGCGAAAAAAATAATTTTTCGCCGACCTGTCAAAAATTCAAAATGGTTGCCACACGGACACCGGCGATTCAAGGGCAACAAAACTTATACACATAGTAAAGGTACATAAGGGGAATATCTCAAAACTGATCAGACAGTTTTCGAGAAAAGACACAAGGTGCAAATTTTGGCATTTTTTGACCAAAAAATGGCTGTTTTGACCTTTCAGGGTCATCCAAGGTCAAATTCAAGGTCACCACAAAAGTCGCCATATATGACTTCCCATTTGAAAGTGCCAATTTCTAAGCTCTATCTTCAGGCGTTCTATGAGTACAGTTCTGGCAGCTCCCAAAATTTTTTTCAAAGGGTGAAAAAAAATTGTTGTCTAGAAATGGCTCAAAATCGATAGTAATGCGATTTGGGACGAAAAAATTTTTTTTCGTCGACTCGTCGAAAATTCAAAATGGCCGCCATACGCAGACCGGCGATTCAAGGGCAACCAAACTTATACACATCGCAAATCTGATCAGACAGTTTTTGAGAAAATGGCCGCCAAAGTTCAAAATTGACCGTTTTTCGACGAAAACGGCCGCCATTTTGAAAGAAATTAAAAAATCAAAAAAACTAAAAAATACCTCCTTCTCAGATTATTTTAAGGTATCTTTTCCCACATTTTCAGAAAGATTGGACCGTAAACTTTAAAGATAAAAATGTGGACGGACGACGACGACAACGACGGACGCCGGACGCAACGCCATGGCAATAGGTTATCGGACCATAGGTCCGGTAACCTAAAAAACTAGGTCTAAACTAGGAATGAATACATGTGGTACATACATGTATATGTAGAAACACGCATTACTGGTGAACACTGCTTGTAAGAATTTCGTTAGTTATCCAATCTAAGGTACACCGTGCTGCTACTTGTATCAATAGTAGGTCTACGTCAAATCTCCAGAAAAAATGTGTGGTTTACTGGCTAATTGGAGAGAAAGGTGGTCAGTTTGTGTACCGCAGATGATGGGCCTTTCATGACATTTTTTAAATGCATCTAAAGTATTTTATCGTTCCCCTTCCAGCAGGTCTTCTCAGGCAAACCCGAAACAAGGCATTGATCCTGTCTGGATCAGTGGCGTTATGACCAGGGAGTCCGTGTAGGGCGACAGCTTGGAAACAGTTGAAGAGCGAGTAACCCCAGACGGTCTAAGTCAGTCTCCATCCGAGACATGGCCCACTGTGCTTTGATCGCTCGATCCAACATTGCTGTCTCCCTAGGCCTACCCATCTGTCGGCTCCGTAATATCTGTGAAGCGAGGGGCCACTTCTTCTCCAGGAGTGAGTCGGGTTGAAGAACTCCCACGTTTGGGACAAATCAGCACTCACTTGTAGGCTGTCCTCTCTGGAACCACGGATATCATCTGCCACCCCACCCTGCCCGCCACTGACAGGCCTTCTTTCCCCTTTCCATGTCCGTCCCTGGGGAAAACCACGCGGCTGAGGTAACTGACAATTGTCCGCAATGGCAATGGTCTCTAAATGACATTGTGTCCTAAAAGCGGTGTTTCAAGGCGTAGCGTAAGTCATGGAGGACTAAAAAAAGGCCATTGTGATGTAGCTTATGCTAGTAGTTGAGACAATGTCACCTGACAATATGATTTACTTGTCTTGCTTTTTTCTTGTAATATTCTGGAATCTTCTTGGCCAATTATAAAACCATTCCCCATGCAGCTTATCTCACTTGTGCTATTTTATGTGTCACATGTCCTTTGCATGTGTTCTAATGCATTTTTCCCTTCGAGCCACGACGATAAGGCTCTTCTAAATTCCATGTAATGTAACAGATTTGTAGTGTGCCGTCCCTCTACCTTATTGTCTGACGCTCGACGTGATAGGGACTTCCTGTGACAACCAACAATATAATATACCGACCACTTGAGAGCGGAGTTTTTGGTTCAGACGCCGATATTCTCCTTTGTTTTACCACGACTTCTTCATCCGTTTCTGAAGTGAAATACTGATACAGACGCAGTAGTAGATCTAATGATCATAGTGATACGGCTGCTTAAACACACAAAATGGAGCATCATAAACATTGTTTCTCATTTGCGTGCTTGTTCAAAATATTAATGGTCGCACGACGACAAGGGATGTCTGCTCTGTATCTGATTGTTTTCGTTTTCAAACTAAATCAGATTATCTAACCAAATCGGACAAGAACTGAGTAGTTTTGTACAAGTATCCAGTCATTCCCATGATATTAGCCAAATATATTGGCAATTTTGTCAATATGTTGAAATCTAATATAACTGAAACAGTATGTATTCTTGTTTAGGAAATTTGTTATTCATATGGGAATGCGTTGCATCCACATTTCATAGATTCAATAGGTTCAATGATTAGGTCATTATTCTTATTCGTCTATACTAATTTTGTAAACAGTGATTCTGGAGTCACATCCAACAACAATGATCACTTCGCTTATATCTTCATCCCAAAAGGGTTTTCGACATTTGCTACATTTTGCCCATTCTACACTCAAAAGATATCTTCAGACAAGACAAAAGCATTACTGAGGAGATGTTTCAAGACGGCTTGTATCACGTGTTGGGCAAGTCCAAAAGCTACCAAACGCGCAGTCGGATATCCGTGTTAACTGTGTAACGAGGGGCAATTGTTTTCTTCATGGCGCACATAGACAATACTAATATTCCAAGAATTACTAACATTCCCAACCCTGAACTGGCACTAGGCTAACATTCCAATTATGGTCATAAATAATTATAGAATTACAATACTCCGTTTTCATGAGCTCATGGCATCTGCCTAATTCGGTTAATATGTGCATCCATGGTGCATATAGTGCAACTAGGTACCAATAGTTCTGATCTTGTGTAGTTTGGCTTGAAATATGACTCCTCCTCATTGAGAGTGTCGACATTTCGCTACGTAGGTCTAGATGGATATCAGACATTTTTTTCAGTGTTCGAAAGGTATTTGTCATTTTTAAATTGGCTGATTTCTTGCTATAACCTTTCTTAGATCCAACAAATTCTTTCCAATAAAAAACATGAAACACGATTAATACTGTCATATTTTATTCCGTTTATTTCAAAACAACGATCGCTCATCATCCTTTCGTGCAGGTTCCCGTTATGTTAAAACTGATGTGACATAGAGGTGAAAGCTGAAACGAAAAAAGACGATACTAATGAGTCAATGACAAGGATTTCATTGTTCTGGTATCTCCGAATGATTTGTCGGAAATCAAAGGCATTGATTGAGTATGCTCGACGTATCATCCAGTTGTATAGCATTCCTGGCCATCATCGACAAACGCCGTCGCCAGCGCAGTAGTTGGTAGGCATCTCGTGTCCGTTAAGCTCGTTTTTACTTTTAGGTTACCGAACCTTTGGTCCGATAACCTATTGGCATGGCGTTGCGTCCGGCGTCCGTCTACAGTTTTATCTTTAAAGTTTACGGTCGAATCTTTCTGAAATTTTGCACAAAAATAGCTAAAAATATTCCCAGGAAAGTTTTTTTTTACGTGTTTTGACTTACGCATTTTCCTCGAATTGGCGGCCATTTTCGTTGAAAAATGCCCAATTTTGGCCATTTTCTCGAAAACTGTTCAGACAGTTTTGAGATTTTTGTTTCAAAACATTCCTCTTATGGATCTCTGTGATGTGTAGAAGTTTGGTTGCCCTTGAATCGGCGGTCTGTGTGTGGCGGACATTTTGAATTTTAGACGAGTCAGCGAAAAAAATAAATTTTCACTCCAAATCGCATTACTATCCATTTTAGGCCATTTCCGAAGAAACAAAATTTCACCCTTTGAAAAAGTTTTTGGACTTAGAAAATTTTCGGCAATTTTTCCCTTCATAATGGGAGCTGCCAGAACTGTACTCATAGAACGCCTGAAGATAGAGCTTAGAAATTGACACTTTCGAATGAGAAGTCATATATGGCGACTTGTATGGTGATCTTGAATTTGACTTTCGATGACCTTGAAAGGTCAAAACATTCATTTCTGGGTCAAAAAATGTCCAGATTTGCCTCTATAGATGAAATGCTTGCAGATAAAGCTTATGTTTGCATTATGAGGATATAGGAAGACATATATGGCACAACTAATGATGACATTGAACTTGACCTCAGATGACCTTGAGTGCCAAATGTCTGACTCGGAATGCGTACATTGGCCTGAGCGGCCTATACGCTTGCACCCAGACGTATCTTTGTATTATGGGCATATAGAAAATCAAATACCGCACCCGTACATGTAATGGTGACATTGAAGTTCACATGGATGACCTTGATTGGTTAATCTCATGGTCATAATGTTCACACTGATAACCTTGATTGATAAATCTCAAGGTCTGTTACATTCCATTATCCAAACCAAAATTGTCCGGTAACCTATCATAGCCTTTGGGCTAATTTTAATTATGCTTGGTTGAGATGCACCAGTGCTTGACCTGGGCGTGATTAGAGACGGGCACTATCCGCTCCAATCCCGGTGATCCAGGGTTACACAACCCGGGATCACTGTGTATTAAATTTTTTGCTTGTTGTGATCAGGTTTTTCGTTTATTTTTGGCTCACATCGTGCAACTATTGTCATTACGCAATAACAATCACGGTAAAAGTAAATGTCCTTTTGGGTTTAACCCGTCAGTTGCGAATGTCAAAGTTTTCAATGTCAAAGTTTTCAGTAATACAGAAACCAACTACTGTTGGCTCACATTTTGGAGCACGTGCATACAGTAGTCAGGCGTCCAGAAACATTTTGAAGTTCACTTCCAATTTTCAGTGAATGTTGGTCATTGTTATGTGTGCTACTTCGCAATTTGTGCGGCACGGATAATGTGCCCGGCGTGGTATCGTGTTCCTGAAGCAAAGTATCGAATCTCTGCCTGTCCAGCAGACCTTGCCAGGCAAACCAAGCACCAGGCATGAATCCGGCCCAGGCGAGTATTTTTATGAGAAGAGAATTCGCGTAGAAGAGCCGCTTCGAGACAGTGGGAGAGTGAGTGACCTCGGAGGGTTACAGGCAGGGTCAAGTGGAGTTTCCCTTATGGCCTCTGTGGTCGCTCGCTCCGATTAAATCAGCATTAGTGTTACAATCTCTCGGGTGGGTAACGTCAACGACTTGGAACCGAGGGGCCACTTCATCGCCGGGAGTGAGCCCAGTGTGCGTATTCCCACGTAATAACTGTATGGGATAAATCAGCGCTCACTTGCAGGGCTGTCCCTTCTAGATCATCCACTGACAGGCATTCTTTCCTCTTTCCTTGTCTGTCCCTCGGGAGAACCACGTGGATCAAATAACTGGCAATTGTCCACAATTGCAATGGTCCCTGAATATGTTATAAATAGGTATGTTACGAGGCGTAACGTAGATCGTGATGGACTTAAAATGGGATGGCGCGACTTTGCTTATGCTAGCAGTTTAGGCAATGTCAAATGACTGACGTGTCTTGAGTTTTCTTGTAATGTTTTGGGGCCTACTTGGCCAATCATAATACCATTCCCCATGCAGCTTATCTCAGTTGTGCGTATTTTATGTGTCACATGTCTTTTATATGTGTCCTGTTGGGTTTTTTTCCCCTACGAACTATGCTGATAACTTAGTGATAAGTTACCATGCCGATAGCTTAGCACTTCCAACTTAGTGATCATAGATTTTTGGTGTGCCGTCCCTCTACCTTATTGTCTGAAGCTGGACGTAAGAGCGACTTCCTGTAACAGACGTCAATAAATACCGTCCCCTTAAGCTTGCAGTTATTTTTTTTGTTTAGACGCCAATGTTCCTCACTTTTACTACCACACTGATGAACAGTTTTACAGATGCAGTGGTAAATCTAGTGATCCTAGCGATATGCCTGCTTAGAAGAGTGATTTGTACACACACATAATGGCGCATCGCAAATGATTTCTTTCTCATTACTTGCTCGTGGGAATAACCGTACGACAGCAAGGGAAGTCTGCTTCATATCCAATCACAACCAATTTTATTCTTGTTTTTGTTTCCAATTATCTAACTTGATAAGAATATTATGGTACATGTATCCAGTCACTCCCATGAGATCAACAAACTTGATTTGTTTTAGTATATTAGAATCTGAAATAATATGTTTTTCTTTTTCTTTTTATTCATGTGTGAACGTGTTGCAGACACTTGATACGTGATTGGGCCTTCAACGAGAAACATTTCACTTAGAATCATATTTCAAAGACATTTTCAAAAATTGTATTATTCTGTCTTGTCAACCATTCAGAAATATCTTACAAAATAAACCATACCTAAAACAAATGAGATTTCACGGAAACTCGCGGTCTATATCAGGTGTAGTACAAGTAAAAAAAATACCAAACGTGCTACCAAATAATGTGTCAACTGTGCAACGAGGGGCAATTGCTTTCAGATCACAGGCCAGAATATTTTATTCATGGCGCACTGGGCATGTAACTGAGACAAAACTAATATTGTCATGTATTCTAAGGTTTTCCTGGGTCATATAACCATAAAGTATTATGGAATTACGATACTCGGTATTCATGAGCTCATGACCTCTACTTAATTGGGTTAATATGTGCTTCCATGGTGCAACTAAGCCCCAACAGTTGCAGTTCTGAATATTGCAGTTTGGCGTGTTAAATGACTCCTCTTCTTTGAAGGTTTCGACATTTCTCTACAGGGATAGGTATCTGACATTTTTGTCAGTTTTGAGAGGTCTTTCAAAGTTTTGAAAGGCTGATTTCTTCCCATAATCTTTCTTCCATTGTAACAACATTTTTTCCAGTGAAGAACAGAAATGACGAAACGGTCATACTTAATTCATATGATTTCAGAACAGTTCGCGCATTGTCCTTCATTCAGTTTTACGTTATGTTAGAATTGATGCGACATGAACGTTTTCAAGCGAACAAAATTATTCACGTGTAGGGGGAAATGAAATGAAGGAGATGATTAAAATGAGTCAATGTCAGGGATTTCATTGTTCTGGTATACCTGAGTAATTTGTCAGAAATCAAAGGCAATGATCGAGCATGTGCAACGTTCGAACTAGTCGTAAAACACTCAAGTCTCCCTTCCATAAACGCCGCTGTTTATTGCGGGAGCAGTAGCTGATAAGCATCTCGTGTCCAGTAAGCTGTTTGTAATTTCTGCATGGCTGAGTTGCGCCGGGTGGTTGACCTAGGCATGATTAGACGCTATCCTCTCCACTTCCCGCGATCAAAGGTTACATGCCCGGGGAATGCTTAAATTTTCCCATACAGCTTGACGCCCAAACAAGACTGCTATTTATTGGCCCAGTAACAAACACGAATGGTGAGTGGGTTGACCGGTCTTACATGGGCAAGGTAAGAACCATAGTTCCCAGACATAGTGTCTTTTAAGGAATCTGATCACTGGGTCTCTTGCCATTGAAACGACTATTATATGACAACATTTCAAACAAAGACAGTCGCCCTGATCTAAATATGTCAAGAACTCTTTGTATCATCACTTGCAATAGATGTATAACATGAGATCATTCAAACCATTTACACATTTTTGTTCAGTTCTCTGCTGACGTGGAAAATCCTGCTTCGTTCTTTGTTGCAAGGGTGCATTTCAAGAAAATGATCATTATGTAGTTGTTGCAAAGGAACATTATGACTATATATAAGTGGTTCGAATATAAGCTGATTTATTCACCTTCAAGGCAACAAAATACTATAGGGCCGAACATCTGACATTCGGTTCAATGGAGCTCATGTAATATTTTGGCATATATATACTTATATACTGAACGATGCTAAGCATGAATTCTTGGCTGACTACAATTATTTACCCGAGTCAACATTATTTTACCCGAGTCTCAAACGAACTGTGTTAAATTGCCAACGATGTCCACTGAGAGCGGGAAGCGGGCAGGCCGATTTAGAACCGTGTGGTTTTCATTGTTTTTACTAACATTTCTACATAAAAGTAGAAATGGATACCGACACACAGACAAATTCATATGCCATGACCGAACCCATGGACGAATTTTACAAAATCAGTGTGAGTAGTCAAATCCGAGTGATACTAAAGTATCAAAGTCAAAACCATGTGAAAATCAAAGAGTAATTGCAGAATATAAATAATATATGGCAGAACTTACAGATTTTTGCACATTTCTTTTGCTATTTGCTCCGTACACATACGGGTAGGCCTATTCTATTAGCTTTCTATATCGTACGCAGCAAATAGACTACCCCTAGTGATAGTGTTAAATGCTTCCACGTTTTGATCGTGCTAACTTCGTTGTAGAAGTTTCCGCGCATGTCACGTATGGGCTTCCGTAGGTACGGAAAATATTGAGGATAATTAATGCATTTGATTAAAAACAAATGGCCTAGGTAGGTAAAATGGTGATCCATTCTGGTAGCGATTGACGTTACCTACCACAATCTACTCAACAGACGATTTGGTGTGATAAAGATACAGACTTTCATGTCGTTCCCTAGGGTTCTTGTCGAATGGCATTCTGGGAAATCAGGCGTGAAATCCCATCAACCCGCTCCGCTGAGGTGAAGTAAATGGGAGAGCGATGATCGAGACGAAAAAAGGACATCGTTGGTAGCATGTCTCGGGACAATGGGTAGTTCTGGCTGCCTGGTGTCTTCTCTGGAGATATGTGTGGAAAGGGGTACTGTATCTAACTACAGCTGAGATTACTATCAAGAGCACATTCATGTGACCGTTATATTCTCGTTTCGTGGACACCCGATTCTATGTCAATCTTTGCTCTCTAAATTTGATAAAAGGCATACAATTTCAAGGGACTTACACATATATATATATACATCTACATGTAAACACGATTGTATTCCATCGTGTCGACAATCGGCGCAGGACAAGTTCATACAATTTCGTTTTTTATCAATAATAGTTCAATTTATTTCTTATCCGTTTGAGGTCAACGAAGAAATTATTACCTATCTATATCGGAATTCATGCACTTCTTTTCCAAATGTGATTTTAATGTTTATTGAATTCTTCGATATGCTGCCGTGTAGCGTTTATTTCGAAATCTAATCTCGAGAATGTGAATTTTCGGATACGTAGCTCACAAAATGAACGCGATACGGAATCTTTTCTTTCTGACGCCGTTGACTCTTGCAATCAAGTAGCGCCCTTGATGGATTCGGGATGGGCAGATTGCAAGTCTTTGAAGTGGAGACAGCGTGTGCGAGAGAAGGCGACAATACCAGCAGAGCCAGTCCTGCTAGGATCAATACCTCGCTGACAGGAAGCCATGCCCTGTCTCAAGATTTGTCGCGATGTTAACACTTAATTTCAGACGTTGGTTGAGTGACGTTTTGTCTGAAACCATATTGATTTCTCGATGATATAATAAAGAACTTTTTTTACGATACATTTATCTGGTCAACGTCCTGGGATTTTTTTCTGTCTTTTTTATCTGATGGTGGTGGGTAAGTGATTTTCCACTACATTCTGTTGAACGACACACATAAGAACAATGTGGCTGAGTTTGACAGGCGTTCAACATGGTCTTTATGAGAGGGAGAAAATATGTCTGTCGATTGAGCAATACTCTAATGGACCAATGGAAAGGGCCCTGACCAAAGTAGAGAAATTGCTAGTTCACGAGCATATTGGAGGAACACGAATATTGTCGTTTTATATTTTCAATTTACTTGGTCATCTTTGAATCCAGTGATAACTTCGAATACTGTGAAACATATGATCTAACACTCTTATACGTAAGAACCAAAACAAAATTGTGAAATTGTCGAATAGATGGATAATCCTTGTACCAAGTAGCGGAATTGTGAATGTATTTTTGTGGGTGCAAAATTGTTTGTAACACAGGAGAAAGCATCATTTTCCTTCTATCAATTTACTGATATCGACGGAAAATTTACTATCGATAACGTTTGATGCCAACGTTTCCAATGTAATCAATAAAATCAGCACCCTTCCATTCAATCCGGCAGTGTGTGAGATCTTATCTACACGGATCTACCGATCTTTGATAAACATCCAATGGTTCCGAGTACTGTCGATGTTAAGAGGATGAGAGATTTCCTGACAATTGTCAGTTTTCCACGAATTTGGCAATTGCTTTTCACACTGAACCTAGCACATGTATTAGTATATCCATAGCATTCATTTAGAATGCGCTGTGTTGCCTTGTCGGACAAGAATTCAATCACGACATGGGTAGCAATAAAATGGTTGCTGCAATTCGCCGAGTGTGTTATGCTGACAACCTGTCTTGATACCTATCTGGGTATTGCACAATCCGAAGGTAATTTGAATGCGACAAGGACACGGGATATTACTAATTGAAATCGTGAAGCATTGCGTTATGCACTGGGCATGTGTATAGACGACGCTAGCTGTGAACAAATCAACACAGCGTGTTTTTTGTCTAAACAAAGGCGTAGTGCAAATGGCACATCACTGGAACCAATTTTACAACTTCCGAAACTGCCGTAATTCATCATGTTTATGCACCAGACTACGCCCAGTGATGAATGAATCTGATAATATTGTCGCTCGGACGAAAATCCGTTTGGCCTAACTGGCAACATTATCAATAAGAAGACTGACTGGCTTGATCTGGAGGCAGGGCGGGGAGTTCCCGCGTGCACCAAACCCTTTCCCGCCGTCCCTACCATGTCACGTGGCCCGTAGTATTCGATCGCTTCCTAACCGTTAAAACGTCGCTAACTGATAGAAAATCCGCGTGAAGGGGTCGCATTGTTATTAATTGATCCGCCAGACTCTTCCTGTTGCCTAGATTACGTTCGACCAAAGGAACACCACGATGTCCTTATGGGGTTATTGGAAATCTCTCCACTTCCTGATGCGATTAGTTTATTTTCCTCTCTCGTTTTTTTGCTTTTTCTGTGTGCTTTGTAGATTTAATGAATAAACATATATGCCACTCGTGTGCTAAGCTTGAATAAGTAATCAAAATAGTGGTATTTAGCCGTCGGATTATATTAAGAAAGGATTCCAATATTAGCCTATTGAAGTGTTGACTTTATTGCTATTTGTCCTGTTTCCCTTCTCATTGTGATTTCCGAGAATAAGATCTTTGACACACTGTTACTCTGAGGATTTCCTGGTTTCTCGGATGGAGAACATTTTTGTCCTCTCCACTGGGACAGACTTTGAGACCTGTGTAGATATTGACCAGCTGCTGCATAAACGAGAAAGCGGGCGTCGAAAATATTTCATATTTCGGATGATTTTTGTTGTGTTATGTTGTAGTTGGACTCATGAGGCAATGGTCTCTCGGTACGAATGATATCTCTCATGTTTGTTATTTATAACCAGCAAGTCCCCTAGAGGCAATCGAATCACCATATAATACTTCTTGTATTTGCAGGGGAACAAATAGCGACAACTTTGACAAGCAGGCAATAAATGTTAACTCACGTTTCAGCGAGATGTCTGAATTAAATCAATAACTATTGTTTTGAAGTAAATAGTATATATGTGTATTGTTAATAGAATGGTAGAGCCACTGGCCAGATCATCTCAAAAACCAAGAGAGGTCAATTAATGTTCTAATTCCTCTTCTCACAGTGTTTAAGTTTATATATTTGGAGGATTGTCATATGTAAAGCTACACAAGGAGAAAATGTACAAATTTGACGTCAAAACTGAATCTGTGTTAATTAAGAATAGGAGGATGTCTGCACGAGTTCATCTCGGCCTTGGGGCTGTTATCTGTCCATGACATCACGTGGCGCTCGTATGACACTCACTCCGGACAACATGCCACTCACATGTCACATCGAAATCACATTTGAAGTAACAATAATAATTTTGAATGAAATTTGGCAAGGAAGCAAGCTCGAGTCGATGAGGTGCTCTTCAAGACGAGCCTATGATTGGTTGGTAATAATGCAGAAATAAAGTTGACATGCTCAAACTTATTGGAAAGGATTTTAACTACGTTGTAATTCCTTTCGTACTAAGCATTTTTGCAGTGATGGTATTTATAGTTACCTTTCCGGACGGAACATAGTGTTATGTAATGATTGGTCTTTCCCGCTACACAAAAAGCAAACGCTACCAAAGATTCACATGAACTTTTAATACATCCTAACGCACTAATCAGTTAGTATTCATCGTAACTGAGCCTTTCACTAATCGATTGACTATTTGCACTGAATGTACATGTACTTGTGTTAGGGAATGCGATTTCAAAAGAAGGATTCCCGTACCTGAGTTCACCCAGATCTCGGAAGCATTCGCGAGATAAAACACTCAACAATTGATCAATACCTGATTACGGGATTTCATGTAGCTAATTTTGCACCTGATATGCCAAGTTTTTGCAGGGTTAAGTGATGTTGCTTGATTCGCGGTCAATACGATAGTCATGCGGCTTCGCGATGATGCTTGCGACAGTTTGAGTAAACAGAGATAAGTCGTCCGACCTTGCAATACAGCTCACGTGCTATCGACATTTGGTGTATTTTGATTATAAATATACGTACAAGATTCCACTGTTGTCGATGTTTTCTATTAGAGTTTGTAAAACAGAAAAACGATGCGATCAACACGACGTTGGTCCTCATCCGGTTGGAGACTAGAAAACACCGTCCGAGAGGCATTGTTATGTGACACAGTACATCACTCCATCGATGCAATCTTTCACGATGTTCCGATTGTCGACTGCCACATGGTATTGTTATAAAACAAACGCGAAACATGTACCACGTATTTTCAAAATAAGCAAAACATTTCATTCAAATGGGAGAACGACAGACCCACACAATTAGGTTATCATTCATGAACCCATCAGATCTGGGTTATCATAGCAGTGTAGCACTCGGAATTTTACATTATCATTGTAATACAAAGAGTACTTGGTCAAATTAGAATATTTTTCAGACAAAATAATCATTACAAAATTGTATGGTTGTCCATGCCCAATAATTTGATCTCAGTATTGACATACTGTTCGTGATATCTTTGTTGGACAACAGTCAGGCAATATTTCTGGATATGTAGTATAGGCCTACTGCTGATTTTTCGGGTCAAGTTTTGGTACCGGTCGTATATTGTCCCGGATCTGTGTGCAGGAATTTATCATTCGACACGAGACCACGACTAGATGACATTTTGCCATCCCGTAGAGTACGATTATATGTGATACACATGCAGAAATGTGCAGATTAATGGTGTATAATGTTGTAATTTACTCACTTGTGCCATTTCCAACGCTTGTCTCGGACGTGGTCGAGGTAGGCCTGGTGCCGGGGTGACCCTTCGTCGTCCGTCGTGTCCGTGTCCCCGGACATCGTCCTCACCGTCGTCAGGGGTATCTCCTCGGCGCTCCGACCCCCGGGCTTGTAACCCCGACCCCCCGCGCAATTCCGCCCCCGGTTGGGCAACATCATCATAGTGATATTTTTATTTGATTTTAATTTATCCGATAGAGAGAAACATGGACATTTGAACACAACGCGTGGAGATCCGATTTCAGGAATCGCTGGTATTCCAAGTATCCGAGTTTGTACGTATCCGGCAATTGCTCTGATGATTACGGTGTAGAAAAGTACGAATATTTATCCAAGAGTTGGCTTCCGCAAATATTATTGCACATCGAACGTGGATGGATTAAATTATTGAAAATAATCCATTAAAATCACAGCAGTCCTTTGAGCGCATCTCGTGATAAAAACTTCCAAGAGACATATCCAGAGCCAGTATCCCTGATAGTGCTAAGTTGAGCAAGTTTTCTGGGTACTTTTATGAACACAAAAAAGTAAATTAAAACGGCACACAGTACGACAAACACAGTCATGTACTGTAATGGCTCTTCAATATAAGCAACAAGATAGGAAAGATAGAAAGAAAAAAGGAAGAAAAAAGTGCTAGCAAGGTCCAGTACAATTCTGTAGCTGGCCAATGATTGATCACAGCGTGGCCACTGTCTACGACTGGCTGCTTCCGTCCGGCTGCACTTTTTGACGAGAGCTCCTCCTTTACCCCTCAAGTCCCGTCACCAGAGCAGCCACGGCGATGTCCTTACCCCCCAGCGGGCCTCCCTCCCGCTCACGGAAAGCCGTCCAACCCTCACATCCACTCCCAATCCCGCCAGCCCGATCGTGACTTCTTTAGCGGGAGCACCCGCGTACCAAACACCGAAACTCGGGACCCCAGAAATCAGACATGAGGGGTCTCCCAGCTTAGCACGTCCCTATCCAAGCCCCCCGGACGGACGCGACGGCAGAGGACTCCCAAGAGTGTCTCCTGCCCTACTCAATATTTGCTCTTTTTGTGCGCCGGTGTGAGGCGGCAAACAACAAGGTGATGATCCCCTCCCGTTCATTGTTCTGGAAGCTAACACCGCACCATTGTCGCGGGGACTTGTTGTATATAAAGCACGCTTATTAATTATACGGCAGGAAATGCAAACAGATGGAGATGTGAGGACCAGCTGCGGACATGGACCACTTAGCAGCAGCAGCAGCAGGTCTTGTGGACGGTCCGAACGCTGGAGACAGCGTCTTGTCAGGACTGACGCACGCCGATATATAGCACATTGTTGCATATAACAAACTGGCACTTGAAAACGCATGTAGTTTTTAATAATTAAGAAATCGAAGTATAATTAATATATGTATATATTTAGGAAAGGAATTCTGAAATGTCCCTATTATTCACACAATATCAGAATTACTGTGAGAAATGTCTGTCCACATTTTTATGTTCGTGCGTTCTTGTTATGGGTATACATGTATGCCATACTAGATTAGCAGTTCATTTTCACACAGAAGAACACACAGAAATGCACTGCGAGTACACTTCCAAAATGCGTCTGCTGATGTTATCGGTAGGGGCCTATCGAGTTTATTTTATGTGCGATATTATGTAAATTAGCATATAGAGATAACATAATTGATTTGTGATGGAAATGGATGTTATGAAGACATTTACATGAAACATAGCAGACATTCATGAAATACACTAAAATGACACACTATCTCTTCATAAAACCATGTTCAAAATTTTGTTCGCAAACAACTGAAATTTCAACGTTGAAGGTTGCGATTCTCATTAAATCCTCACTGTAGTGAGTTTATAGTTAATGTTTTTGACTTACCGATGTATGAAACACCATCATTTCCCGGAATGTCAATTAGTTTTCAAAGTCATATTAAAATCGATGAAATGTTTACATAGGGATAGTTTTGTGTTGAATGCTAAAATGAAACTCGTACACACGAGATGCCGGATAATGTAAAAGCACGCTCTGAAACGTTTGGGAGCAACGATTCAAAAATACATTGCGAACTATATTTATGAGTTTTTATAGCCTTGAATCGACATTTATGCATATAAATATGCTCAATATTATTTGAACATTGCTTCTCCCGCAAATACACATAAGTCATTCTCGTGTTAATGATGCTGTCTCCAATCGCTAGAGAGTGTTTCCATGTTCAGTTTTAGCATCCGAGATCTCCTTTCAATAGAGGGAGACTCCGCAAGACTACAGCATGGTCTGATTCCGTGTTATCAATCAACGTCCTTGACCAAAATAGGCTAATATCCCAGTTGGACATGGGGCAGTTTAACTTCCGTGTCTTTTGCTTTGCTAACGGAACTGTCTAATTATACCCATGGGCATTATCAAACTGTGGAGAGCAATAGATTTTTTAAACTTACTGGCGATTGCCAACTCTCGGAGAGGGGCTTTGGATATGCAGTAAATATTTGCTGATACCTGATCCATGGTGGGATTTGCTGTGGTTTATGTGTAAAAAGGCCAAAATGTATTCGTGCTGTTGATTAAATCATGTCATTATAGCAGAAATACGTTGAACTATTTTATCGATTATAGTCAATATATGATTACTATAGATGAATATATATAGTAGGAACGTAATCGTCATATCTAAAGTTCTAGTTCAGATATAACACCTAATATCACATGTATGATATCTATGTGTTACACCGACCAATGAGTCTTCTTCGAATTAATATTTCCCCCCAGTCAGTTTGAACCAGTGATGACCCGCCAATAACTAGAGCAAATACACAGTATATTATTATAAGATGTAAATGACTTGAAATCCTATACAGCGCTGTGGTAACTGATATATTTCCAGATCGGGAACCCCTGCTAATTCAGTGATTTGTCAACCATATCGTGAATATTAATGTGAGTAGCGTGTCCGCTATGATGATGGATGAGGCTATTGCTCTGTGTTCATCGAAAATAATAAATTCCATCACGTAACCGCAATGGACACGGATGTTTCCAACTTCAGCGCTTTC
This sequence comes from Terebella lapidaria, assembly GCA_949152475.1. NCBI lineage: Eukaryota > Metazoa > Annelida > Polychaeta > Terebellida > Terebellidae > Terebella > Terebella lapidaria. Next base: position 82,169,959 of record OX424555.1, read on the forward strand.
TTGAATCGAGCGTATCAGTTAGGCGTCCACGTGGAAAATTCAGACAGTTCGCATTATATGCAAAATATCTACGAAGTAATTTGAAAAATCTGAAATTGTTCCAGTAAAATGTGTCCATGCATATTTGTCATAGGATGACACTTTCGCCAATACGTTATCTAGCGGAATTCTATGTGACATCACCTACACAGACTCGGAGACAATCAGTCGCGTGGCGTGGGTGGCTGGCACACCCATGTCGCCATCTGCATTCCCCAGACCCTCGCCAAACTTCTGCCAAATGCAAATTTCACGTCAGGAAGGGTTACATGTACAATAGATTCCTAACATCCCTCTTTCGTAGCTAATATCCCTTATAGACAGGGCACCTACTCCGTTATTGATTTTTTCTATTGTCGGATTATCCCACCGAATGAAAATACATGTATTTTTTATTTATTTATTATTATTATTATTATTATTATGATTATTATTATCAAAAGTAGCCTAGACAAGAATCTGGACAGCCATCCATCACGATGTCGCCCTCGCACCATAAACCTGCCACCATCAAGCTTGTGTATTCTCTGCTGCAATATGTCATCAGACGGGGATTTATTCCCGGGCAGCACGTGCCGCGAGAACTGATGCGCACCACGTGATCACTTGGCCGTGATATGACAGACATTGACCGCCGCGGTCACTTCCGATCTCGGTCCAGTCCACCACGATAATTGCCTCCTATATAAATCGCCTGTCCTGGACGCACGGCCATCAAAACGTGACACACATTGCAGTCTGGCGAAATACAGTCGGTGGCAATACACCAGGAACCTTTACAGACATTACAAGACGATATAACAATTGCCTGTCCTTTGAAGGAAATATACCAGGATCCCGTCGTAAACCAAATGTACATATGATATAAATTCAGCTCTCAAATTTATATATACACAATAAATTAAAGTTTATGTTGTGTAAACGCTCCATTGAGGCCTATGAAAATGGCCAATAATTCAGAATCATGTCATCTGACCACGGTACAGGATAAACAGACCATATTCTGTTAACAATTGAAATGTAGGCCATTTGTTGCATGATACTTACTTACTTTGAGGAGCATGCTGTCAAATTAACTATTATTTTGTATTGATCTAAAATGGGTATAAATGCTTCTGGTAATATCTTTTTTCATGTAGACCAGCCACCTCATTAAAAGTATTCAATCACATCACCATATCGCAACATGTCTAAACCCGACATGTTGTCTAACTCACCTCTGCTTTATACTCATTTAATATTCTGGTTAATGATTATGACATCTAACCCTGGTGCATAGATTGCCCAAATTTACACAAGAATCACGGGAAAGAGTGGATTTCTAGCTTTCAAATGGTATATTGTTTATCCATGTAACGCTCGGGTCCATTAAAATATTTTTTTTACTGTTTGGCCGCTCACCTAATATATATATATATACATGTCATATGATTCTCCTGAAATTTTGTTTGTCTAATCATTTGTAAATTATTCATGGCATTGTGTGAAATATAGGTGTTTCTACTGTACACCAGATGGAAAAAAGTATACAAGTACCCAAGATATTTTAGAAATCCGAATCACTATATAGGTGTATAACAATGACATAAGTACCCAATCACAATCCAAAAGGCTACTTCCTTAACAATGTATCAATCAACAAAAGAATCAATCAATCAATCAATTAATTTATTGTCGCATTTGTACAAAGTATAGACATAACATGTATTAAAAACGTTATTTGATAATGATAGACAATACTACGGTGGCTCCGAATTGCTATCGATTCCTCTGCGTATATGCACTTTAACAAAAAAAAAAACATTGTAATTAAATTCACGGACGTCACAAATACTTCCTGATGCAGCATACATATTTGTGACGAGCAACAAATGATTTCTGAAGCAGCACAACTCTTTCTGACGCATCACAAATGATTTCTGATGCAGCACAAATTTGTCTGATCCGTCACAAATGATTTCTGATGCAGCACAAATATTTCTGATGCATCACAAATGAGTTCTGACGCAGCACAAATATTTCTGATGTGTCACAAATGATTTCTGATGCGTCACAAATGATTTCTGATGCAGCACAAATATTTCTGACGCGGCACAAAATATTTCTGATGTGTCACAAATGATTTCTGATGCAGCACAATTATTTGTGACGCATTACAAATGATTTTTGTCGCAGCACAATTATATGTGACGCATTAAACAAATACCTTTTCACAATTTCTGAAGCAGCACAAATATTCCTAGCGCATCACAAATGATTTCTGACGCAGCACAAATATTTCTGATGCGTCACAAATGATTTCTCACAAAGCACAAATATTTGTGATGCAACACAAAAGATTTCTGATGCAGCATAATAAATTTAATTAGGCTTTTCTCTTTTCGTAGAAGTCACCGTACAATACGGTGCAATTTGTATTTCTGATGAAAAAAAATCTACATGTCGGTATTGTACATTCTCTTAGCACGGGATTTCGAGTGAATATTATTAATGAGAGACATGACATCGTCGTCAATATATGAATGGTAATTATTTTTGGGTGATCCCATTCGAAAATGAAGAATTTGTTTAATTCATCGTTAACCCACTGATACCTATAATGTCGTTACACATCCGAAGACTAGGTATCGGCTACCGTTTATCAAGGACATGCGACAAATCGCGTGAGTAGTCATTCAATCCTTGACATTTTTTTCACAGGGTTGCTCAGACTAAAACTATTATTTCACAGACTGCCACTTGACGAAGTGGCGCTTCATATGAGTCGTCCCCTCATCCAAACAAAAAAAAGGAAAATGCAAATCTGGTTAAATCTGTTTCCCATACAGATGCTTTACTTATTTATCAACCAAGTCATGATGATGTCCGTAAGAATTCTTCTAGGTAGGTACGTGTTTGTCAATTCAACTAAAAACAATTCAACGAGAACTAGTTGTTATCTTGCGAACAAAGTCTTCAAAATGGACGCTTCTGAATCACGTACATGTCTATATTTTACATGGGTAGATTGTTGATTGAATAGATTATGAATTGAACAAATAATTCCATCACTTTCTCATTTAATCTTGCTGATAAATTTGACGGCGTCTTCGCCAGTTCGACAAAATATATATCGCTCGTCCAAATAATCCCCAAAATTCAATCTCAATTAGAGCGATTATTTCAAATTATAGGTGAGGCCTTGATACTCCGTAGACCTAAAGTGACAATAATAATGTAATCACAATCAATTACAAACAATTTGAAAGTGAACACTATATCAGATCGCATAATATAATTGGGAAATCCACTTCAACATAAATATAAGATTTTCGAGACTAATTATTATTCATGCAACTTTTATTAATGATTGGATCTGCTACAGCGTGCCTTGTTAGGAAATCGCAGGTTTCAATATAGGGACTGACACACGACCTCGTCACAGCGTGTGCGTAGACATTTTTATATAATTTTTGGGGTGGATTCATGGGATAACTTTGATAACTAATTTCATAATTCATAATTTAAACCAAAGCAATAATATACAATATTTGATAGAGGTATTCGCATGAACACACATCACTGAAATTGCGAGAGGACGCCGCAAGTATCCCTCCCCCCTCCCCCCTGAAAAATGCAAAATTGGTGTTTCTCAGATCACTTCTTCTGAGGGGTATATCCCAGCGCCATGCCGTGACGCCAGGAATACATAAGAATGATCTGTTATGTATTTCTGGTGACGCCTACCTCTTTGTCGGCTTACCAGCTCACTCTCCCACCCATCTCCTTGATCCTTGATTAATATGCGAGTGTGGCTTCTGGTTTGAATGTAACATAGAACAAAAGCATAAAATAATGCGTGAAAAGTGTGCCGAAACACCACTTGTATTGTTTCTGATTTTCCTTATTTTACTCAAAGAGTTAAATTCTTATTATTAGTAATGTGTTGCCTTTGTCGCTGGTAACATGCTCATTGTATAATTTTGTGTATTTAGGGCCTACAGGTTGAGTTTTTATTGCCAATGAGTTTGGCATGGGATCAGCACGCCTTCATTAATGTACTATGCAGAGGGAAATCTTCCAAACCTTCCGCTGTTGACGCCTCGCTCATCACTCATCTACGCACCAAGATCGGCCTAAAACATTGAAGATCACGAAATTGTGCCCCTTCCTCCATCCGACCCCCAGGTCTAACCATTTTAAGTCCCCTCGTTCACCAATTCCCGGATCCGCCCCTGGGATAGATGTTTTGTTGGGACATCCAGACAAATCTTACTGAATCTGTACGCAACTTCCTGTAATCGACGAAGTACTTTTCAAAAAGGTACGTGTGTTCTCAATTTCACACAGGCACGTACGTTCCCTTGCTTCACGCCATTGTTAGCTTATATGTGGGTGTGATGTGGACACAAATGAAGTATTGTTGTAGAAAAAAAAATGCGACGATTATCTATGTTTGACATGACACCATGATAGAGTGAATACGCGGAAGAATGCGGTGAAAACAATCTTGAGATGTCAAAAAAAAAAAACAGTGCATATCGTTATGGCTTCAGTAGCAAGAAATGGAATCGATCGTCACCCCACTTAACGTTGATTTTTGTGAAAAATTCTGGTATTCCTCATGCCTCACAGTGGCCGTTAGGGTTGGTTACCTGCTTGTACATATGACACTTTGAGAGACCATTCCAGATACGTCTCTCATGGGGCGAAATGGAACTTTTTAACACTATCGTCGGTTAACATGATGATGGGTACCTGTCATAATGCGACCCGGTTTGTGAAGATCGATCTCCTAACTACCTGTGTCATAACGTGCGGTGTCACTCGCGCATCGGTCGTTAGGTAATATAGAATACACAACGGACCGGCGAGATTGTATCGGGTCAGAATTTATTCAGTTTCAGCACTCCGATGGGGACACGGAAGAGACAAGGAGATTCTTACACCAAATCAACAAGCCAAGAGTTAGTATTGCATTCATTAGATGTTCATAGGTCGAATATAAGCCGTTGACTGATCTTGGAGATGGGCGATATTAAAGTGAAATTCCTTTATATAGACTCTAATGTGTCGTGGCTGGATGTGAAGACAATGCACCTGTGACATCTTATCAACACATGGTGCACCACAAGCGTATCGATAACAGATTTTCAAACCTTGTATCGTTTTAATTTCAGTGATTTTGGTGAAAATATAGGCTAGACTAACATGTAGGTAGACCTATGCATGAACACGTACTGACATCGTAGGCTTATAGGCCTGGGTCTACAGTAGATATACAGGGCTATTAAAAAGGGTATACCGAAATTATTGTGAAATGAGTTTTTGATAATCATCAGTCCAATGTAGAAAAAACTATATTTTTTATATCCTCCCCTGACAACATGTGTCATTCATAAATACATATTATAAATGTGCCGCGTCCACAGACACTTTCTTTACAGGCTGCTGTGCATTACCAATCCATGCTGAAGAAGACAGAGAAATCACTGGTCCTGAAAACTACCCCAAACACATACATATTTTTTCAAATAACGCTTTGTCTACATGGCTGATGGCATGTGAAATAGCATAGAAGGACAAAAAAAAACTTCTGGGGTGTTTTGGCACCATTTTCAGTTAGACTCGTTTTCGAAAGCGACTGCAATACTGATTTAGCATGTTTCAGGACTTTACTGGTAGTTTTGCATGAGCAAAACAAAATAAAAAAAACAACACAAAATAGTCTAGACTCAAAGCAAGAGCCTACCGTGTACAAAAAAAAACACTATTCGGCCTACTGGTAGTCCTACTGAGTCGGATTATATTGCAATTTTTTTTAAAATTTTGTAAATGGTCGAGATACACATTTTTACTATAACGTTATATGATTTAATATGCTTTCTATTGCGTGTTTCTTTATATGCCATACTCGGTATGATGTCATTTCAAACTTTGTATCCTCTGACAGACCGGAAGGGACGCCCGATGCGGAGCAGACGGAGGCGGTGGGCGGGATCCCCGCCAGGCGGCTGGTGGTGCGCTTCCTGGTCGTGGTGGGCTCAATATTCGCGCTGAACCTGTACAGTCGGTGGACGGGGGATACCTGTCTGGCGCGCAGTACAGAGACCGTAGAGTACAGGAAGGCCACGGTACCCTGTTCTAGAGACTACGACAGGGAGAGTCACCTCAAGGGTCCGTGTCGTTCATTTGGGTGTCAATATCAGAATTGTCCATAACCACCATTTATTTTTTGATAATTTCAATTTTGAAATGATTATCTGCTCCGTGTGATACTGAGCGTTGTTGGTGTGATTATCCAAGTGTATGAACCAAAATGTTGACATTATAACAGAGTGTTTGCCGAAGCGCTGTGGGAGAGTTGTAACAGATAAAGTAGTGGACAAACAAGAAGCGGAAATTCTACTCAGGTTAGATCACCTCTTTGCATACCGATGTATTTATTGTAGTTCTATAATATATAACCACCTGTTACCAATATCGTTGAAGATTACGTTGAAGGCACTATAAGATTATAAATGTGTGTGTTAATGTTTGCAGAATGGCGAAAGCTGGTTTGGCACTCGGTGGATCCAATGGAGGGGTAGGTTTTCGAAGTGACAGTAGTATTTGTATTGATGGGATAGTTGTATTACCTAATGGTAAATTGCATCTATATGAATATATGTCTTTCATTCCCCAGGCATCGATATTAGATATTCACTCAGGGGCCTTATCCAAAGGAAGTCAGTTTATCAACATTTACAAGTATGCACCCAAATCCACTTAATGATTCTCGGATACATTTCTTTTACAAAGTATGTTTACAAGAGCTATATTTTTCCTGAGCATAACTTAACCGCCGTTGTTGCACTTTTCCATTACAGAATTATAGAGGATACGGGCAAACAGATTTTTACCAAAACAGATTTTCAGTTATACAAGTAAGTTTAGTTACACTCCTATCAATTTGAACCACCAAGCTAATCACGCGCACACTTCTGGAGAAACATATATCACCTGCACCTTACCTTGTTGCTGTGGATGTCACTATTGCAGTAAAGTGAAGAACAAGATCCACAGAACCATAGCCCGGGAGTTTGGCGTCCGGGAGAGCAAACTCTACCTGACCAGTCCTACTTTCTTCTCGCGTATGAATACAAAACCCGCACAAACCATACACGATGAGTACTGGCACGTGCACGTCGACAAGGTGGGTCATAGAATCACATAGGCCTACCATAAATTATCATGTACTGACCTATGTGTCTTGGAAATCGAACTTCTAAGTAGTGTTGTCTCTTCGGAGTCCACTATGAACTGGTTTTTCAATGGTTCAAACTTTGCAGGGAAAGTATCTATTTTGGATACCAATAGTCAAAATAATCGGGTTTGTTGTAATGTTTTGTATATCCCGATATGACATCACGTTCATTGGCTTGTTCCAGGAGACGTACGGGTCGTTTCACTACACTTCGCTACTATACCTGACAGACTACGGCATCGACTTCAAGGGCGGCAGGTTTATCTTCACAGACGACGGCAGAAACACCACCGTGGAACCCAAACTCGGTAATGAATCCTTGGAATACTAGTCAAAATTGCTCGTCTGTCGCCATGAAAAAAGCTTGAGTACTGTAGGAGTATATTGAGGCCAATTGTTAGTGGTTACTACGAAAGGGTCATAACAGAGAGCAAAAATTAAACACGTTATCTCGAAAATAATTTCGTTATCTCGAATTTAAATTAGTTGTTTCGATTTTAAATTTTGTCATCTCGAATATCAAAACTTGAGATCTCGATTTTGTTACTCGTTATCTTGAGATAAAAAACGTTATCTCGAAATAAAAACTCGTTATATTGAGATAAAAAGTTGTTATCTGCAATTCAAAAACTCGTTATCTCGAAATAAAAAAGCTTCTTAACGAGCTTTTAAGTCGAGATAACGAGTTTTAAAGTCGCGATACCGACTTTCTATCTCGAGATAACGAGTTCCAAAGTCGAGATAACGAATTTAGTTTCGAGATAACGAGTTTAATTTCGAGATCTCGAGTTTATTTTTTGCTCTACGTTGTGGCCCTTCATGCGCCTGTTACAGTAAAGAAGTCTTCATTTCATGATTCGAACGGGTTCATTTTGTTATACCGAAGTAATGTATTATTCAGGACGTTATGATATGTACTCCCTTGGTTTCCATGCCCTCCATTCATCATCCAGCACACTGTTTTATTTATTCCCAGGTCGCGTGTCGTTCTTCACCTCGGGGTCTGAGAACCCACATTACGTGGAGAGGGTGCTGAGTGGTACGCGTTACGCCATCACGGTGTCCTTCACCTGTGATCCGGAGAAGGCTATCTCAGACCCGGGGCTCTACTGAGCCGGACCGGTGGCACATTCCTTCATGCATATCACCAGTGTGTTGTATTTATTCACCGAGCAATAAACTCCTGTCATTATTTGATAAACACCGCGTTTCATAGTAATTTATTAAATTTGTGGTGATGAACATCTTCCTGTACTTTTTAACGTCATGCGAATTCAATGTGGTAGGTAATTAAGGCGACTATTTTAAATTGTTTGTAGTCGTGATTGGTTTCAGTGGTGACATGACTTGCATTTCAGGCCCTCTTCTGGAGAAATCATTCATGTGTTGGAAGTCAGTGTTCTGGTCAGCGTATGATCAGGACCTATCTCACAAAGTCTAAATTTACTTCAACCGACTGAATTCAGCTTCGGAGACAACAGGCTAAGCCTATCAATTTATGGAAGAATATCAAACAACATAACCAGATATACTCATAACAACATGTTATGTTCAGTCAGTGGCGTATCCAGGATTGTCCTCAGAGGGGCGAGCCCACTGAAATTTTCTAGATGTTTTTATATTGTATGCTGTAAAGTACGAATACAATTGGTTTTATGCTGTTTTCAAAATGAACAGACAAAACTGGAGAATACGAGCCAGTGATTTTCAAAGGATTTATATGTATGTCATGTTCATTTGGCTGCCTTGCGCAATCGTCCGATCGCACTGCACGTTTGGCTGATCTACTATCGAATCTTTCTGAAATTTTGCACAAAAATGCCTCAAAATATTTCAAGAGAGAGGTATTTTTTATGTTTTTTTTTTTATTCTCGAGCTTGTTTTCAAAATGGCAGCTAGGTCATGGAACAAAATAGCTAATATCTGAAATATAAATTATATATTGTCCGGTAACCTTCCTTTGACTTTGTGCTATTTTTTTGCTGCTTATTTGATGATGCTGATTATCTAAAATATATTAGGCCTATGCCTTCCCCCAGGACCTCAAATTCAAATGAGAATACAGCAAAGTTGGTATTGAGCACGACTCCCCCCCCTCCCCTCTGCACTCCCTTGATACGCCACTGATGCCATCAGATCTCCTTTGAACGGAACATGTATCAAATCTTGCTGGCTAATCACACACATGATATCAGGGAAATACTTTGCTCACTCCATTTGACTTGTGATTTCTCACGCCAAAGAATCACGCCACTATATTACACTTGGACAGCTCATCTTTCCATAAATGCAGAGGATACATTTAAAAATCTTTTGACAATGAAGGACGTAAATAATTCTGCATGTTTACATGTACATGTATATACCTTACTATAATACATGATAATATCAACCAATCAAACAGTACGTGCACTAACCGAATTCAGCATCTGTCCCCATTCCAGTACAAATATAGGCTTGCGGTAGAATACTTACTTTTACGTACGTATATTGTGGGTCACATGTGAAAAAGTTAATGCTGAGAAAAATGAAACGTGTAGTTGCATATACATAAATACACGCCTTGCAAAATGTACGTGTGATTCGCGAAATAAAATGGGCATCAATGTAGTGAGGCCTGCGCCTGACCGTCTGAACAACGCGCAACTGCGTTTATTTTTCGTCATCTTAACAAACGTCGAAAGTGGGCTTTGCTTTAATATTGTTCATAGATTATTCAACTTTATGATATTTACTTTCTTTGCGTGGTATCCCAACGATCCAAGGTCCTATTATCTCCACTAACGGTGGAGGGGTTGAACGAAGCTATATACTTGACACATATCGCGATTTCTTGAGCTCAGAAGACTAGCCTATGTTATTAGCTATGCGCTATATCCGTATCGTTTATGTGGCCCTGGCCATGACACTTTTCCGCCCGGGTTCCGGCATCCTGTGGAACCGGCCCGAGTACGACAGTCCCGAGGAGTCGCAGTATTTCCCGGTGTTGGAGGCTGTGGCCGACAACCTGGAGACAGTCGTATTTCATCTGGCCGAGGTTCTGGAGCCAGAGCAGCAGGAATACGTCCTAGAAGAGCTCATCTCTAGCCACGACTTGAGCAATACCTCTTCCCCGGGATGCCGACAATGTGTCGTATGTATTATTTATTATTATATGTCACTATTCGTTTGTATGATATATGATTTGCTCAAAAATATATTTTCTTCTATTGTCCTCTTGGTTCAAGATTTCGTTGAAAATAAATTCAACATTTAACATCAATACTGAAAAAAAAGTTTTATGAACGTCAGTATGATATCATTATGGCACTCTATTTCTACAGACCACACATGCGCAAATGGGTCACATCCGGTAACACACGATTTTGTAAATAAACAAAAACACGTGGCTTCCGCATGGTCACGGTGAGGATACGCTTTGCCAATATCAATGAGTAATGTATAGTATATGTGTGAATGGACGATGTAAACTTGAAATGTAAGCGATATATTCGTACTGCACTTGAAAAAATGTCCTGTGAGAACTGGCACACGAGGTAGTGGTTGACCAATATATTAGGTAATTTCCAACAAACTGTAGCGAAAAACTGAATCTGTCGATCCATAATGAAATGTACATTTTTTGTTAGGCACATTGGTGGGGCATTTGTGGGATTTTATCGCTAAGCCCCAAGTATCGCAGGGAATGCTGTACATCGTTCATCGTAAGGTAGGTTTAACATGGGGAGTGAATGTAACTCGAAATTGTGTCTTATGCCCTCAATGCAGAAATTTATTTTCCCCATTTTGTACATTTTTAACATAAATATGATTTAGTTTTCATGGTACAGTAGTTATTTGATGTCTGAGATGAATAATAAATCATTTTACTGTGATCAGGGTGCTAACTTGGGAATATGATTAAACGTATATGAAAAGAGCTATAGTTAGCGATGAAATATTTCATTAGGCAATATAGTGTGGGGTTTGCCATCTAAAATATATCAGAATTACCTCATGGATTCATTTTATTATAGTTTCATTCAAAATATCACCAAAACAAATCAGAATTTCTCCTTTATTGGATGAAAGCTGCAGTGGCAAGGTGCTGATTTTTCACGCCTCGTTTGAGTATTGGGTGGTGTATTGCAATTAACGACCCTTGATCCTGTCAGTATCCAATCGTCATTGACATTATTCTGTTTCATATTGCTCCATAGATATCAAATTAGCCAAAAATTACGTTTTTGTTGAAATTCAAATAGATTTTGTGAGTGTTTTCATACATGATCAGACTGTAATTGAATTTGCGTTTTTCAATTATTAATCAATCTTACCTTGAATTAATCATACTAAGGTCACTGATCACTGATATATCACTAAATTTAGATGGAATATAATTCAAAAAGGTATTTATAGTCATGTTTACCACCAATCTGTAAATTAGAACTTCTAAATATATCCATTGTGGGTGCTTGTGCAGTTCACATGTGCAATTAGTGCATGTGGGAGGGCCAATTTCAAAGTTGTACTGAGAGTTCAGGATAGCTCTGAGAGAGTTACAACTTCACATACAGAGTATCATATACAGGTAGTTTGATAATATGCAGTTGCATTAGAAGATTTTAAAAAGTTGTCCTATTGAAGACCACACATGCGCAAATGGGTCACATCCGGTAACACACGATTTTGTAAATAAACAAAAACACGTGGCTTCCGCATGGTCACGGTGAGGATACGCTTTGCCAATATCAATGAGTAATGTATAGTATATGTGTGAATGGACGATGTAAACTTGAAATGTAAGCGATATATTCGTACTGCACTTGAAAAAATGTCCTGTGAGAACTGGCACACGAGGTAGTGGTTGACCAATATATTAGGTAATTTCCAACAAACTGTAGCGAAAAACTGAATCTGTCGATCCATAATGAAATGTACATTTTTTGTTAGGCACATTGGTGGGGCATTTGTGGGATTTTATCGCTAAGCCCCAAGTATCGCAGGGAATGCTGTACATCGTTCATCGTAAGGTAGGTTTAACATGGGGAGTGAATGTAACTCGAAATTGTGTCTTATGCCCTCAATGCAGAAATTTATTTTCCCCATTTTGTACATTTTTAACATAAATATGATTTAGTTTTCATGGTACAGTAGTTATTTGATGTCTGAGATGAATAATAAATCATTTTACTGTGATCAGGGTGCTAACTTGGGAATATGATTAAACGTATATGAAAAGAGCTATAGTTAGCGATGAAATATTTCATTAGGCAATATAGTGTGGGGTTTGCCATCTAAAATATATCAGAATTACCTCATGGATTCATTTTATTATAGTTTCATTCAAAATATCACCAAAACAAATCAGAATTTCTCCTTTATTGGATGAAAGCTGCAGTGGCAAGGTGCTGATTTTTCACGCCTCGTTTGAGTATTGGGTGGTGTATTGCAATTAACGACCCTTGATCCTGTCAGTATCCAATCGTCATTGACATTATTCTGTTTCATATTGCTCCATAGATATCAAATTAGCCAAAAATTACGTTTTTGTTGAAATTCAAATAGATTTTGTGAGTGTTTTCATACATGATCAGACTGTAATTGAATTTGCGTTTTTCAATTATTAATCAATCTTACCTTGAATTAATCATACTAAGGTCACTGATCACTGATATATCACTAAATTTAGATGGAATATAATTCAAAAAGGTATTTATAGTCATGTTTACCACCAATCTGTAAATTAGAACTTCTAAATATATCCATTGTGGGTGCTTGTGCAGTTCACATGTGCAATTAGTGCATGTGGGAGGGCCAATTTCAAAGTTGTACTGAGAGTTCAGGATAGCTCTGAGAGAGTTACAACTTCACATACAGAGTATCATATACAGGTAGTTTGATAATATGCAGTTGCATTAGAAGATTTTAAAAAGTTGTCCTATTGAAGACCACACATGCGCAAATGGGTCACATCCGGTAACACACGATTTTGTAAATAAACAAAAACACGTGGCTTCCGCATGGTCACGGTGAGGATACGCTTTGCCAATATCAATGAGTAATGTATAGTATATGTGTGAATGGACGATGTAAACTTGAAATGTAAGCGATATATTCGTACTGCACTTGAAAAAATGTCCTGTGAGAACTGGCACACGAGGTAGTGGTTGACCAATATATTAGGTAATTTCCAACAAACTGTAGCGAAAAACTGAATCTGTCGATCCATAATGAAATGTACATTTTTTGTTAGGCACATTGGTGGGGCATTTGTGGGATTTTATCGCTAAGCCCCAAGTATCGCAGGGAATGCTGTACATCGTTCATCGTAAGGTAGGTTTAACATGGGGAGTGAATGTAACTCGAAATTGTGTCTTATGCCCTACAAATTCCGTTTTTTTTCTGAATGAGAATGAAAACACATAATGGATGCGTTGCCTTGTGAGGATACATTTTCCTCTTTTATAAAAACGTTGATTCACCTCCATATTTAACGAATTCAAATTCACCATCTGTATTCAAAAGTTTAAAGCGACTGAATGAGGATACATCAAATTGGTAGCATTTTATGGAAGTGTATGATATTTCGGCGCCGAACGTGTGAAGTGGGATAAAATAATCTATATAACCATTCGAGTTATGGGGTTAAACCCCGTTTCGCGGTATTTTCGCCCATATGAGCAGTAGAAAATAATGCTTAAGGTGTATTTACAACAAGTTTTTTATACTCGAATTTGATTAATTTGTTTTTACGTTCAGTGATAGATTATGAATCACACATTATACGTGTGATTTTATGAAAGAAACTGATTTCCGTCCTCGGTGTTGACGGAAACATGTTCATTTAACATATTTCCCTCAATTGTGTCCTCGGACAATCACTTTAATAATATGGTTTGGATATTGAAGTAGAGCAATTTTTGTATGTGTGCATTTATAATCGCCTGTAAAAAGTGCCTCTATTTGGATGAATTATGGTGTCCAATGATATTATTATTCATTGGATAATTTTATGTAGTACAAAGTATTATAAGAAAACTATACTATGAACAAGGTTGAACCCATCAGAGTTTTACTATGAACAATAATTAGAATACATTTCCTCAATCCAGAGGGCAACAGGCGCTGCAATAACAGCAATAGACAATGGGTTGACTTTCGAGGAAATTCGACCACGAGTGATCGAGATCTGCTACAACCTGTCTCATATCGTTGACATGCGCGGTGATGTTGTTTGTGAAGGGGCTATCGACATATTTGGACCTCCGGTATGTTTGAGAGTGGGAGCTCAATAGTGAAGTTCTTCATAGAAATAGCGCGCGGGTTCAAATCCGAGCTCTCGTTTGGAGTGTAGTACGATTGTTTTAGGTGGTATCTTTCAAAAATGTCCCTTGCAAATTTGGAATGGTTTTCATCGAATTTTGACATCGGTTTATCACGGGATTCAATGTTGATCACAGTTGGTGGACATCCTGAATAAGACGACGATGACACCAGAGGAGATTTGCCTGTTGATGAACTCGTGTCAGCGAGACGACATAGAGCCCGAGGCTGTCCCCAAACCTCTCCCACCGGTTCCACCTCGAGCTCTCGGCCCCAAACCCTTCAGACGTAACGTCTCTCTGGACGAGTGCATCAAAATCCTCTTCATCACCGACGTGCATATAGAACCATATTACGACACGGTAATGTCATTCATGGAACTACACTTCGAATGCTGGTACAATAGAGGACGTGATCTAACATACACAGGTCTACAAATACTATGCTATTCCTAGCCTGAATAAGAACAGCGTTTAGTTGTTTTTGTTTAGCTCCTGACCATAAAACCGTTGAGCTACTGCTGCTGGGATAACGATGACTGTATCCATGTTTCGGACATAACTTTCAGCAATTAGGCCAGAAGTTATCATCACGGTACCGGTATTATCAGATGAGCTACGTAGTTTCGTTGGTGCTCTGTCATAAAAGTGCCTGAACAATTCGGCCAAAAAAAAAAAAAAAATGTCGTTCACTAATAAACGGATAGGGTATTGAATATTGATTTTTCATTATTGACGTTGATTTCGACATTGGCCAAAAGTAGAGTCACGTCAGGCTTGAAATGGACAAATTAACTGGCCTCTAATGTAACCATTTCCTTACATTGATCTTCCAGAAAATTGTGCGCAAAATTCGAAGGATATCATATTTTCGGGCATTAAAGAGGACTAACAGAGTTTTTAAACTTCTGTGCATACTGAACTGTCGCAGATACAGATATAATTTGTATTGATGAGAGACAGGAAGTCCCATATAGGTTTCTCATCGTTGACTTCAAATTGATCTTGGTCAGTATCAAAGGGACGTCTGGTCTGGAGTGGAGAAGTTGAAGCCAAACACTTGCAGGTAGAACTCAGATGGAGCCTCTAAACATAGAAAGTCACATATGATCCATCTATTGGTGACCTTGAAAAGTTATTATAACTCTTTGGAAACAATACTCTCGTAGACGGAGTTTAGTTTTGTACATGTAGGCCTACTGTAAATCTGTATCAGTGTATTACCAACCTATTACCACCAATACCACAAGATTTTGAAGATGTCCATGAAAAGACTTCTGGATTAGCAACAAAGATCGACCTAACATGTATGGTGGATGTCCCTGTTGGTGTTACCCTTGACCCTGACTTAGAAAAGTGTGCAATTTGGTGTTAGGCGTCAAAATTATATAGGATTTTGAAAATGTGTTCGGTAGTGACACATACAAGTAGCTAATACTGATGAAAATTCAAGAAAGTAGAACTGCATGAATCATTCAGGAGATATTGAAATATTGTGTCGGTGATCTACAAGTACAGGCCACGCGATCCTATGCTTAAGATTTGCAGGGTGCAGCGACTGAATGCGGTGTGCCTTTTTGTTGTCGGGACGAGTGGCCAGGCACAGTGAGTGATTCTGCCAGAATTCAGTGATTAGTTCAACCACAATTAAGTAAGATCTTATGATAGGCTTGCACCAGAATTGAGTAAGAGTTTATGATTACCTTGCATGGTGAAGACCTATGAGCACTACTTTCAGGGTTATGCCGTCCCATGGGGCAACTATTATTGTAACGGTCCTTTCAGAACTTTAGAACATTTCCTGGAAATGTTTGCGCAACACAACATCAATTACACTGTGTATACAGGTAAGATTTCTTAGGCTACATGGATGACATAACAATATATCCTCTAATAAATATAATTGAATATACCATGTACCAAGCTTTGATTAAAATGGTAGATTTTAACGGATATTTTATATTCATTGACGTGAACCTATGTTAATGTGTATATCTGGAGTTGTCGTTATTCCGGCATGCCCGTACGCAGGTGACAGTCCGTCCAATGCGGTATGGGAAGAAACTCTCGTTCATCAGATCAACATGACTAAAGTAGTGGCTGACAAGCTGGCCACATATTTACCCGGAGTCCCGGCTTACATGGCTCTAGGAAACCATGGTAATCAATATACACAAGGAACTAGTTACTTGTGTGTGTGGCTATAATGTGCTTGTTTACTACGACGATCTTATGTTTTTTTCACCCAGAAATATCTTGTTTGTTGCAGACATGTATCCAACCAACTTGTATTTTACGCCAAATATGGAATCGCGGGTAACTATTCAACAAGGGTAAGAAAATTGATATTATGACGGCCAAGATCCAGAGTTCTGTTGGTTCCAGGCAGTGAATGAAGAGTTTGGTCTGACATGGCAAGAACTGAGCGGCTTCACACAAGAGCAACTGGACACCATTAACACTGGAGCGTTCTACTCCGTGCTCATGAGACCCGGACTCAGGGTTATGACGTACAATTCAAATTTCGCGTGAGCACAGACATACGTGTTTTTATATTTGACTACCGGTAAGAACAATTACTAACTACCTAGCTACTTATTGTGATACCCACTTGCAACACGTCACGCAGGATGCTTGGGTTATTTCAGTGTCACTGGAAATTGGTACATTTTGTGGGATCAAGAAAACACAGGTTATGCTGCTATGAGAAACTTCATGGAAGACACGTTCACCCAGGCCAGAATCAATGGAGAAAGGGTACATTATCTCGTCCAGTATATTAGTTTGTCCTATTCGGCCTGGGAGCCTGCTGTGTGGACGTATTCCATAATCCTTCATCTCATTGTCTCATAGAGTTCCTCGGCCCGATGTGGCCTATAATGTCTACAATCTGAAACAATCTACAATCTGGGATCTGAAACAACATGAACAAAAATCGATGTTCGATTACAAATTGCACAGATAGTGCTGCTTGGACACCACATGTCCGGGAGTGGAGGCCGGGTCCGTGAATACAGTGACTTCATCACAGATATATGCCGAAGGAATGCTGATTTGATAGTTCTTCATCTCCTTGGTCACAGTCACGCAGACAGGTTCAGAATGGTAAAAATGACTTGAAACGGCAATTTAACGTAATACGACATTATCATATAATACTGAATTCGGCTGTAACTATTCCAGCTGTCCTTCTTACATTAGCATCAACGCGTCAATCAATCCTGTTACATTTCCACTCTCCCAGAACACAAACCAGACGACTGGAGAAGTGTACGATGTTCAGTACTCGGGACCTTCTCTACAAGGCCAGACAGAGATCAATCCGTCAGCAAAGATCATATACCTACACCCTGACACGTTTGACGCCATGGAGATGGACAACTTCTACCTCGATCTAGTAGATCCAATCAGTGAGATCAAGAAGCAATGTACCAATAATGGCGACTTCATGCTAGTCGACGGCAATAATGTACTTTTGATGTCACAAGCACACATAATAGATTTGAAAATGACCGTCTGTCTAATATCCCAATATTCTTGTATGGTCATGGCAGATCTATTATCGTGCAAGTTCTGATGAGGATTCATCAGTATTGCTATCATTCAATAGAATTTAGTGGATTGTAACCTATGAACAACTATTTTCCTTAATTGATTTAAATATAAATATTTTAGATAACGGTTCAGAGCCAAACATCGTATTCTCTTACCGACACACTGAGGAGTACGGAATGTCAGATATGACGCCAGATTCTTTCAAAGACTTGGTTGATAGGTAACCCAACTTACTTGGATCGTTATCTAATATTCACCGCAAGATCATTGACAATCTAAACATGTTTTTAGCTACAAATTAGCCGAGCACATATTTTGGGCCATATCTTCATTAATGACACTCCATTGAATGAGTCACTTTAATTTGTCCTTTCCACTCTATTTATTATTGCCAAAATGATACTGTAGCCTAATGTTCCGCACGCGGTCAATATCGTGAGTATCGGGTAACATGTGTAAGTTCGTGGTCTTCAGTGAATACGCTTCCATTAATGTGTTTATATATCCATTGTTACTTGTTTTCAGGATGGAGGTGGATGATGCGTTGTTTGACCAGTTCAGATATAATGAGGAGACTCGGACCGGACTGGAAGGGGCCTGTGATGAAGACTGCAAGACTGCTAGCCTGTGTGAGATGCGCACAACCTCCTACACGCAGTACCAAGGGTGCAGGGAAGAACTGGGACTCGACGTTTGGTAGTCACAACGACGGAACTGACTGCCGTTATTCTATCATAATTTGTGGAACATTTAATAAATTATTTCTCTGTTTGTTTTGCAACTTGAAGCGTTTTCAAAACTCGTTTCTGTTTTTCACGACTCGGACGTTGTATTCAGTCTTTTGATGTACAATATTACTTGGCCGAGTGGTTTTTTCACCGAGTATGATAGGTTGATGTGGGTCGATTTTCATTCAAATTGTAAATCGATGTAGACTTGCTATTTCATTGAACATGATGTCAGTATTTAAATATTTTGTTAAAGTCATAGTAGCAAGGTACCATTATATGGTTTTATTCTTATTCAGATAAAGCTATTGTGGATATTTGATGATAAAATAGATGTTCGCGTTAATTGGAAATAATTAACAGCGAAGTGTAATGGACTATATTGAGCCAGTATTACAATCGCCTTCTCATGCCGATGAAAACTAGCTTCGGCAGTTTCCGTAATCGTGACGTCAGTTGAGGCAAAATGTGCTTTGATGGCTGACCAAAAACGTATAATACGTAATTTGGGCGGCAAGCTCAAAGATGGAAAACCACTCCAGAAATGCACGAGATTCAAAAGAAAACACGCTAAAACCAGCAAATACTGGACATCCTGCAGTTCAACAAACCTCCGTTCCGGGTGAATAAATAGTACTGATTCTAAATATCAAGTCAAGAATTTGATCAAAATATATGACACCAAGTAGAAGAAATCGTAGACGTGTATATGGCATATAAGTATATGTCGGTCTTTGCTGAATATCCCAAAACATTACTGAATTATGACGCATCACACCTGCATTTTGTTACTGAATAGCATGGGCGAATACAAAATATGGGTACTCTACAAATGCACCACTTCCTGTTCTAGGAATGGAATGGATTGCTATGAACGTATGCACGATAATGTGTGTGGATTTAAAGTATTTTAAGCTCTGGTTTAATGCACAGGCTATATTTGGGAATATCAGAAGTGTCAAGAAAATTGCTCTGCGAATGTTTTAAGTTTTTAACAAGAAACCGATGTTCCAATGTCCCTCACCACGACAGACAGGATGGTTCATGTACTCAATTTGTTATGCAGCTTTTATCAGGTTTTTGCCTCCTTATCAATAATTGTTTCGTAATTATCGGAACCTTTTTGCTCTGTACACTTGAATGAATTAACAAGCAACAGCACACCCATTTCCGCAAGGCGTGACTGTTGATAAGCTAAACATAATAGTGTTCGGAAGCATGTACATGTATGCTTACAATTTGGAAAGGTGTACTACATAAAGTACCTGTTTTACACCAAGGGCTTGGTATTGAAGAAGTGGATGACAAAAGTTATTGCTGGCTCCAGCATCAATAAATGGGTTACTTATTATATAATACCATTAGACTGTGAATAAATGTGATATGGATATGTAACATGGTACATGCATTGCACGTTACGAACAACGCTGCATTGCCTTAATCAATAAATTTGAGCGAATGCACTCGTTCACGAGAAATAGGGGTAGTGTTTGTCGTTCTGCCTGGAACCAATATGTTCCCGGGTCAATTCCTGTATTACAACAATAAAGCATATAAATTCCATTTAATGTGCCTAACAATTGGGCTGTTTGCAACTTCGACATGCGTATCAAACGGTATAATTAAAGTGAACGATAACACGATATCTCACAAATATACACTACTCCAGGAATGATGGGAAAATGACAGACGCAGAAGAAAGATATACAGCGGACGCCAAAAGTAATAAAAATAAACAGGCATTTGACAATTTATATTCCCTGTGTTAGTCATTACGGTTTCAACAACACAAATTTTGCACCTATTTGTACTTCAATAAAGGGCAAAAGATGACTTCTCGTTCACCCCAAACTTTCTTCTTGTAGCGTTGTTTTGTTGCAGTTTGTCCTCATCAATCACGACACAGAATTGATCAAATCAAGAACTAGCGATACCCATTAACGTAAATCAAAGGACCAACCATGAATTGGGCTTTTTGTGTGAGTGTAGTAGTTACTTTGGCGGTGTTTCGCCCAGGTTCCGGGATCCTGTGGAACCGGCCTGAATACGACAGTCCCGAGGAGTCGCAGTATTTCCCGGTACTGGAAGCCGTTGCCGACAACCTAGAGACAGTCGTCTTTCAGCTGGTCGAGGTCCTGGAGCCAGAGAATCAGGAGTACGTCCTAGATGAACTCATCTCTAGCCACGATCTCAGCAACACCTCGTCTGAGGGATGTCGACAGTGTGTCGTGAGTTGGCTGATTTTTATATCTCACAGATTCACTCGACCTTCAGTTGTACATGTTATGTAATGTCGATTATGCAATATAGAGTGATAGACGTCAAAAACATTGTAGTTTGACAGTTTCATATAATATTAGCACATAGGTTGATGTCGGGTGAATCATGGTAAATTCAGGGTTGATTTTGCTAATGTTTACTTGGCATCACAGTTGGCGACAGGTGCGTTTATGACAGCCATACAGAATGGATTGACTTTCGAGGAAGCTAGGCCTCGAGCGATCCAGATCTGTTACAACCTGTCTGAGGTCGCTGAATTGCGAGGTGACGTCATATGCGAGGGAGCTATCGACATTTTCGGACCTCCGGTAAGTTACAACTTGAGCTTGCAAACCTAAATCTTCAAGAGCAAGAAAACCATCCTTGAGAAACAGGCTTTCACTTTTGTGTAGAATGATTACTTGATTAATTGGCTTTACTGCTGTTCAGTTTGCATACGATATTGATTGTAGTCACGGACTGTGGTATATACTGAACATTTATGACTACTATTAATGATCGCAGTTGGTGGACATCCTGAATAAGACGACGATGATAGCGGAGGAGATTTGCCTGTTGATGAACTCATGTCAGCCGGACGACATAGAGCCCGAGGCTGTCCCCAAACCTCTCCCACCGGCACCACCTCGAGCTCTCGGCCCCAAACCCTTCAGGCGTAACGTCTCTCTGGACGAGTGCATCAAAATCCTATACATCGCAGACATACACATAGAACCTTACTACAGCACAGTAAGATGAGACTCATTTATATCAGCAAAAATAACCGTGTGGTATATAGTTGAGATTTCTAAGTTATTTGACTGGACCACAAACGAAAACATTAGTTCATTGAATAAAAATTGTACAAAAATTAGCGATGACATTCAATAGTGAACCCGATTTATGTAGTTCATTAAGTATGATCAAAATTATACAACGTCATCATTGTGATATGATAACACGCCCGAATCAACCACTAAATATCACCTGATGCCAGTGCTCTCAAAAAACAGAATCTCGCTTGGAACCATGATTAATGCCAATGAGTGTTGTCACCCCATACAATGAGTGCAATGTGCTTGAATAATTGACAACGACATCATGAAAATTATTTGCTTGTTGTGTAAAAAAGTGAAATCAATCGACAGGGTGCAGCCACTGACTGTGGGGTGCCCTTTTGTTGTCGAGATGAGTGGCCGGGGACAGTGAGTAAACAATCAAGCTTACGTTGTCCGATGAAAAAAAACAAAAGCTAATCGTTCTGAAGTAGAAGACTATTTACACGTATATTAATTGTTTTCAGGGTTATGCGATTCCGTGGGGAAATTACAAGTGCAATGCCCCTTTCCAAACTATGGAGCATTTCTTTGAAATGTTCAGTCAGCATAACATCAACTACACAGTCTACGTGGGTGAGACGTCATCTCTGTCTCCATTTGCTGCCCAAAAGATATAACTATTATGACTGTACAGCTCTACAGCATTTTGCTTGCTGTGATATATAACGCATATATGTTTATATAAATAAGCTACGTGAAGAGAATTCAAGTCGGAAATTCAAGTAACTAAGAACGATTGTGGCATTTTCAGAGTCGCGTGCTATTCGAGTACGCCGCGTGGTAGTTTGAGTGCTTTGCGACGAACCCTTTATATTTCATTGAATTGACACATTTGCAAAAATATTGCTGTTTCATTCCAAGGTGATTCTCCCTCTAACGCTGTCTGGGAAGAAACGCTGGATCACCAGATCAATATGAGTAAAGTTTTGGCGGACCGCCTCGCAACCTATTTGCCCGGGGTCCCAGCCTACATGGCTCTTGGCAACCATGGTAACTAAACCAGTACCGCTAACCTGCCTAGACATATCAACATGGTAAACACGGATATTGAAAAATATTATTTTGAGCTGTACTATACTATCGCCAATGAAATATTACGGTAGTCAATGATTCTTCTAAGCACTTGTGGCCAACGACATATTGCACACTTGCACAAAATTTGCACCAAATCCACTATGCGCTTATTTTCGTGTTTCAGATATGTATCCAACCAATTTATACTACACACCAAACACGGATTCTCAAGTGAGTAACAGTTCAATGGTGCAATTCGTGATTTTAGTTTAAAGAACACATACACACATTTGTATTATTCGGTCCAGGCAGTGAATGAGGAGTTTGGTCTGACATGGCAAGAACTGAGCGGCTTCACACAAGAGCAGCTGGACACCATTAACACTGGAGCGTTCTACTCCGTGCTCATGAGACCCGGACTCAGGGTCATGGTGTACAACACTAACTTTGTGTGCGGTGCTTGTTTTATAGTAAACCATTTCATAAAATATATCAAAACGTGTACAAACGTGTTGGCTATAACCGCTATTGGGTAAATATATAGTAATGTCTCATCTTGTCTTGCGAATCAGGAATGTATCATTGTGTAGATATGTTCAACTGCAGGGCCACTGGGAATTGGTACATTGTGTGGGACCAGGAGAACACAGGTTATGCTGCCATGAGGGATTTCATGGAGGAGACGTTCGACCAAGCCAGATTAAATGCAGAAAAGGCAAATTGACTCTTGACAAATTAGCTAACCCTCTTGACTTATGACGATAAAAACGTGCAGGATGTGATGTAAACGAAATAAGCCACCGAAGTGGCTGCATATGAAATCAAATATGTCTTGATTTTATAATCTCATGCTATTATCAGAAAACGTTTAACTGCTTCCAGGTCGTACTGGTGGCACATCACGCCTCGGGTGGCGGTGGAATGGTCCGGGAATACAGTGACTTCATCACCGACATCTGCCGCCGAAATGCTGATCTAATAGTTCTCCATCTATTTGGGCACTCCCATTCAGATAGTTTTCAGCTGGTAATTTTTCCTTGACCTTTCATCGAATCTTGGACAGTAATTGAATTATCAATGTAACACTTCTCCGTATTTCACTCCACTATGTAGATGTAAAGTGTACTTGTCCAGCTGTCTGATGTTTCTAATTTTCTCTGAATATTTGCTCATGGTGCTTTTTAGTTTTTGTAAACCTAGGAGAAGGGCTTCCTAAGAATTTGCAAATTCGGAAAAACAGCATGATACTCTACGTTTTATCAGAACACAAACCAGACGACTGGAGAAGTGTACGATGTTCAGTACTCGGGACCTTCTCTACAAGGCCAGACAGAGATCAATCCGTCAGCTAAGATCATCTACCTACACCCTGACACTTTTGACGCCATGGAGATGGACAACTTCTACCTCGATCTAGTAGATCCAATCAGTGAGTCGTTGTGAAGAATTAATGAGCACCAAAGCTTGACAAAACTATTTGATCGATATCACTACTTATTAAGAGTGCATGGTGTCTCTGTGTTATACAATGCCTGGATCGACATGACATCTTATTGAATACAGTTAAATGTACAATTTTGCAGACAACAGTTCTGTGCCAAACATTGTATTCTCTTATCGACACACCGAAGAGTACGGGATGCCAGATATGACTCCCGAATCTTTCAAGGATCTAGTCGACCGGTAAACGATGTTATTTTGTTTTATCCCATATGGCTCTTGTAACACTGCATAGCATCAAAAGAAAAGAACAATGAAATGCAATAAATGCCAATGTCACAATCCGCCTATCACACATCCTTTATCTGACGGGACGGGAATTCCGTTGTCCCTTTGATATCGCCCTCAGGATGGAGGTGGACGACGCATTGTTTGACCAGTACCGGTACAATAAGGATACACGCACGGGGACAGAGGGATCGTGTGATGAAGAGTGCAAGGCTCGAGAAATGTGTGACATGCGCACTACGTCCTACACAGAGTACCAGGAGTGTACAGCAGCCCTCGGACTGGGTGGCTTGTGATTGTAGTGACTGGTGGAATTACTAGTTACAATGTTTATTGGTGGTACCTTGCCTGAATTAAAGATAATGTCAGTTCGCTTCGTTGTTGTTCTGTCGTGAAACTTGGGTGTGATCTTCTAAATCAAATCATTCCAACACTACCTATTATACCGCAATACCGCGCAATAAGGTTGTATGTCAGAAAAGTATGGTGTTTAATTACAAACTCGAGATATCGAATTACAAAGTCGTGATCTCGAACTACAAAGTCGTGACCTCGAGATACAAAGTCGTGATTTCAAATTATAAAGTCGAGATCTCAAATTATTAAATCGTGATCTCGAAATATACTATAAAAATATCTATAGAATCGTGGAACTTCGTCGTGATCACATTGTAATTCACTTTGTAATTCGAGAGCTCGACTTTGTAATTCGAGATTTTGACTTTGGATTTCGAGATGACGTCTTTGTAATTTGAGATCTCGACTTACACGCCACACTTGATCGATAGGTATATCACCCAATTCGTCTGAGAATTGGGTGATATATTCGTCACCAAATTAGATTCCAGAGATTCGGCATTTGGATCGCCATAGACCCATGAGTGGATCAATGTTGTTGACATATGGATTTCGTATTCCCTCGAGGAGCAATCGTTCGATGTTATCAGCTCCCAATCAGTAATTCACAGAAGCGTGTCCACTATTGAACGCATAGATTTGGTTTACTCTGCATCGGGAGAGCTGACATTTGGTCTGATATAACGAGACTTATATTGGACCAAGATTTATCAATGACCGTGTAAAAACGACAGATGTGTACGGTTGGGGGAATATTATGAAGCAGAGTGCGAGCGAACTCAGATGTCACCGCCCCTCCCCACCACACCCACCCCTAACGCCTCCGCCAATACGACATTTCTTCATCCCGTAAACTGTATATTGGACTCCTCAACATCCAATATTTGTATAATGTGACGTGGACTGTTAGATTGGGATCCAAAGTATGGTACGGCAGGTATCCCACTGAACTCAGACACAGTTCCTCAGATAATCTTTCCCTGTGACAATCCGGATGACAAACGTTCTCATGCAGCCCAGTTGTTTACAAGTCATCATTCATATTGTAGAGTTAATTAGTTTACACGCTGAAGCCACGCGACCGTTAAAGCGGAACCAATTTTAAAATCATCAATTTTTAGCATTCTCGTCTGTCATGTAGTTGAAGGTACATCTCGAGAATGTTCTCTATGAGAAAAATTAGGCCAAGGGCCAAAGATAGGTTACCGGACAATATACATTGTATGTTTAATATTTTAGATGTTATCCAGGTCACTGGTTAAATTCAAGGTCAAGAAAATCTTCAGCATATATAATATCAGGCATATATGATGTCCACAGTTAATTGCTAATCTGTAAATTCAATAATCAGAGAGATATTAGCAATTTTGTCCTATTCAAGGTCATCAGAATAAGTCGATAAGCGAGATATTAGCCATTTTGTCCTGTCACTTTTAAAGTCAGGCCGAAGGAAACTTGAAAATGAGGTCATTGGTCAAGTCGAGGTCACGAGAATATTCAGCATATATCAGTTGGAGTTTGACCACAATTGATTCCTAAGCTGTAAAGTTGATAATAAGTGAGATATTAGCCATTTGTGATCTGACCTTGAAAATGAGGTCAAAAATCAAGTTCAATGACATGAGAATATACAGCATATATCATTTCCTGTTCGCAGTTGATTCCTATGCTGTAAAGTCGATAATGAGCGAGATATTAGCCATTTTGTTCTCTGACCTTGAAAATGATGTCAAAGATCGAACTCAAAGTCACCAATATATTCAGCATATATCATTTCCTATATATTCAGCATATATCATTGCTTATATTCCTAAGCTGTAAAGTTGAAAATAAATGAGATATTAGCCATTTTGTGCTCTTATCTTGAAAATAAGTTCACGGTCAAATTCAAGGTCATCAAAATATTCAGTGTATATCATTTTCTATATGTTCACAATCGGTTCCCAAGCCATAAAGTCAATAGAGGAACAAGATATTAGCTATTTTGTCCTTTGACCTTGAAAATGAGGTCAAAGGACGAATTCAAGGTCATGGCAATATTCAGCATATATCAGTTTCTATATGTTCGCAATTGATTCCTAAGCTGTAAAATCGATAATGAGGGAGATATTAGTCATTTTGTTCTGTTCCCTTGAAATTGAGGTCGAAGGTCAAATTGAAGGTCATGAGAATAAATAATCTGTATGTATAATTTCCTATATGTTCATAATTGATTCCTAAGTTGTAAAGTAGATTAGAAGCGAATGTTAGCCAGTTTGTCCTGTGACCTTGAAAATTACGTCAAAGTTCAAATTCAAAGTCATTACAATATTCAGAATATAACATTTCCTATCTGTTCACAATTGATTCCTAAGCTGTGAAGTCAATAATAAGCGAGATATTAGCCATTTTGTGCTCTTGACCTCGAAAATGAGGTCAGAGGTCAATTTCAAGGTCACGAGAATATTCAGCATATATCATTTCCTATATGTCCACAATTGATTCCTAAGCTGTCAAATCGATTATAAGTGAGATATTATCCATTTTGTCCTGTGACCTAGAAAATGAGGTCAAAGGTCAAATTCAAGGTCATGACAATAATCTGCATATATCATTTCCTATATGTTCACAATTGATTCCTAAGCTGTAAAGTCGATAACAAGCGAGATATTAGCCATTTTTCCTGTGACCTTGAAAATTAGGTCAAAGGTCAATTCAAGGTCATGACAATTTTCAGAATATAGCATTTCCTGTATGTTCATAATTGATTCCTAAGCTGTAAAGTCGATAATAAGCGAGATATTAGCCATTTTGTCCTGTGACCTTGGAACTGAGGTCACATGTCAAATTCAAGGTCACGAGAATATTCAGCATATATCATTTCCTATATGTCCACAATTGATTCATAGTCTCTAATCTCAATATTAAGCGAGATATTAGGCATAATTATAAAGCATAGGAGAATTTAACATGGGAAAGTCCCATCTGGGCCGAATTTGGACCAAAATGGCCCACTTCGAGTGATTCAAGTGCAACGAAATTTATAGACATCATAGGAGTACATATGAGGAGTCTTATGTATCACAAAAACAAAGTTACTGAACAGATTTTGAGAAAATGGCCGCCAAGGTCCAAAATCAGGCATTTTTCGTCGAAAACGGCCGCCATTTTGAAAAAAAAGTGCGAAAATAAAAAAAACTAAAAAATACGTCCTTCTTGAATTATTTTTTAGTATTTTTATGCAAGATTTCAAAAAAAAGTTCGCCCGCAAACAAAAAAGATAAAAATGTGGACGACGACGACGGACGACAGACGACGGACGCAACGCCATGCCAATAGGTTATCGGACCATAGGTGCGGTAACCTAAAAACAGACGAGAGCCGAGTTTTGGACTTGGATTTAGCAAAATACAGAATTCAAACAATTTTCGGCGCGAATTGTCATTTCTATAGACAGAATAAAGCTACTACAGACTGGATGAATTCGGCCTAGTTTAACAGAGTTTCTAGCTTTAACGGAACCGTCAACGTTTCATGACGTTCGTGAACAGAAAAAAAAATTATAGCAGTTCCATTTTTCGTGTGAACACCTCGAGCGCACGATTCCTTCCTCTATCTGAGTCATTTTATGTGGAATTGACATTCAAAACGGATCACGTGCAAACCAGAACAGTGCTTTTGAACATGAACATTCTGGGAAGAAAAATCTGGGAAGAAACAAACGTCAGAAAACGTTTCCGAAAAACTGGCGTGTGGCGCCGGTGTTCTTCTTTTCGACCTTTGGGACAAAAAGTGCGTTACCGATAAAGACCCTAAATGACGCTGGTGTGAAATTAATTATCCTTTATTATTCTGTGCCTCTGTATGACATCACAATATTCGGCACAGTACTTTTCGGAACCTCAGGGAGTGTCGTATCAGTGTCAGACCTGAGATACAAGTTTGCAATTCTGCAAACCAACTCGAGGTCACGATAATGTAGTCATGAAATGGAGTTGTGTTGTTTTCATGCGTACATTTACCCCATCCTACATGTATGTCTTGATGGTGCTTCGTTTAATTTCTATGATAGCCAAGGATCTATTGTGCTTGCAAGTGACAAAAGTGAAGTGGATTCCCGGCAGTGTGTTTTGAGTATATGTTTCATGCAGTGCTTTGAATATAGGTATGAATTTGAATAATCACAGCCTATCGAGAAAGTTCAATTTGGTGCTCAAAGTTGAGAGATTTCACTGATTAGTTCTACGTTCAACAGAACACTACAACAGTCCCAGTGATTATGACCAGAAACAACGTCTGGGTGCGTGTAATGACCAATATAAGTATTTCACTCTGATCGACTAGAATAAAAAGTACATTAGCAAGGCAGATTCATAAGCAGATTAATCTGTGTACTTTGATCGTGTGGAAATATTGAATGTTAAATACAATGTATTCGTTCGTTCCAAACCAGTTGGTAGTTTTATCAGGATTATGGCAGAAGGATACAATACATAAATAATTACTGGTACAGTACTCACTCTGAGAAAACAGAAATCTTCTGAAGGATTTAAGGATTATTATCTGTGGTATAATAGCGTACGATCAGCACCGTGTGAAAAAAAAAAACACATTAAATTAATGCCCCGCAGTGTTCCAATTCTGAAACGGTTAATTACAATAATAATTGCAGCAAGGGATAGTGCGAATCCGTGAAAAATAATTCCGATAATTGTAGTATTAATATGTTTCACTTTGATGATGTTTTTTTTATATTCCATTCAGATTGGGATATCGACTGTATAACTAACTACGTGTCCAGTCATTTCAGGCAGACGTATTAAACGATCTCAACACAGCACATCAATCAAATCACAAACTATCCCTAATTGCCCGTTCTTCGCGTGTTTATTGACAGGAAACTGAGCACCGATCAACGTGTTACTAGTCTATTAATTGGAAGACTCGGTAATTCCTAGTTATGATAACACGGTGTACTGAACATAAGCTGGAGACACCCATTCCTCAAACCCGTTGGAGCTGTACACGTGGTAGATGCATTCATTGTTGATGTCATTTCATCTATACAGTGTGAGGTACACCACAGTCAGTCGCCCAGCCCTGGTAATCACCATGGGATTCTATATGTTCCATTGCTCTTCCACATGCCGAACTCCATGCATATGTTCAATTATTGTTGAGCGTGTTGGCGTGAATTGGATGGTGTGCTGCGAATTGTTGTTATTTCTTCAATCGATATATTTTGTGGTACTGGGGTTTTTTTTCATGCACTCTAAATAATAATGTGATCGAAGTGATCAGGATCATTATTAAATTATTCTGTGCGATTCAAACAGAAGCTAAAATGATCGAAGTAATCATCATCAGAATAAAGTAATCAAATCATCAAAAAGCAAATGAAACCCATCGTATTGCGTGTTTGTAAAAGTTTATAAAAAAGAAACTGTTTCAATCAAAAACGTAATGGCAACACATTGCAATTCATAGTTCCGTTGATACATGAATATGCACACTTCCATATTTAATAGCCAATCAAAAAAGTCAAATATTGCTCCAAAACGCAGTGATCAAGTCCCACAAACAAGCCGGCCCATGGGACAGAACTGTGGTATTTTGTGGGACATTTTCCACGATTGCCAAGGGGGCGTGGCCTGTTGCTAGGTTGTCCGAACTATGAATTGAAGCACCTTTTTACCACTGTGAGCGATATATTATCGCGATATAATTGAGTCGTGGCAAGCTACATATTACATAGTACGAGGTCATATATGGGGTATCTTTCGCTGGAGTGCTGTAATTCAGGGCAACCTCGATCGAATAAGTTTGAGTGCTTCACCTCAGGGAGATTTTGAACAGATCAACTTGAGTGCTCTAACTCTAGGAAATCATGAACAGATGAGCTTGAGTACTCTAATTCAGGGCTATGTCTACTTTTTTCATTTGCATCCAATTTATCAATGAAACCACTGTCCGTTAAGATATATATTAGCGTCAGTTGTGAAAGTGAATACTACAAATGATGAGATTCTGGTTCGCGTAAGCCCCAGTCTTACTGGGACCCTAGGGACGCCCCGGCAGCGCTACGACAAGAAATGCTTTGATCCGGAGTTAACCATTGTGTATCCGTAGTGCTACCGGATTTGCCATAAGGAAACCGCAGTACATCCGTTATGAACCGTGATAACTCGTGCCGAATCAGATCGGCCAGGCCGCCACCGGGACCGTCAATATTTTTCAAACCGAAGCTCTACCGGGACAAGAGCACCGGATTACTGATCCGTAGTGAAACCATCGTATCACTGGGACAACCGGGGCACGACCGTGGCGCTACCTGGAATCTGTAGTGAAATCGTGGTGCATCCGTGGCCAACGGGAATATTTTGCAAGTCGGCAGCACAATGGTCTCACCACGGCCGCACTACGGTTTTACGACGGATACACAAAGGTTATCACGGTTTCACAGCGGTTCTACCACAGATCTAACACGGATCAACCAGGTTATGCACAGAAGAGTCACGGTGGCATGACCGGAGCGTATTTTGATGTGACCACTTCTGTTTCACTTTCGATCCTCGGACATCCAGGACCACGCCGGATCACCCCGGTACCGCTACGGTTCAATGCCGTGAGATCCGTGGTGGTCCGGGACGTCCGTAATGGATTCGGTGCTCAATCACGTCCGTCGCTACTGATGGCTTTTATTCGGTGTTCTGCTCTGCTTCTCCTTGCTAGAACTAGTTTGATATCTGCTGCTGAGCTGATAAAAATGACACCGACAGAAAGTATTGGGGTCATACATAAGGACTGTGGTATGGTCATCGATAGTTTGGATCATCTAAAACTGTTTAGAATTTGTAGGAAATTTCAGTGTATTCATGTGGGGGTAGAATGAGAGTTGACCACTATACATTTGATATTATTACTGCTCAATGATGACAATAAGGTATTGCTATGATAACAGAAAATTTTCAGTTGCCGACTCATTTGTCGTCACCGTCAACCTATTTGATAACCCATTTGATAACACAATCGGGACAACGTCTTTAAACACACATATAAAATTCGCTAAGTACAATATACGTATCATCTGAGATATCTGGGTTATCATTGTCAGTTACAGATCGGTTTTCAAATTCGTGATACGGCAAGGTGTACTAGAATACCAATGTCCTCGGTTTCAACTGCATGGCTGTTATGCAATATGCAATCTAAACTACGAATAGGCAAGAGACAATTACCAATCTAAACACTGAGTTTTCTTTGACACTGCTACAATGCCCTCGCGGATCGTTTCGAGGCAGTTGGCAGTACTCCGATCGTACATGGTCGTTGTGTGGTCTATCTTCATGCTGCTGATCAGAAGCCGTCTCTTCAAACACATATCTATTCATGGAGGCACGGCTCGGCATTGTTTGCATCCGAACACAAACCTGGTGCAGTTTTCTTTCTATGTCCTTTAACAAACAAACATCGACGCATAGTTTTGATCATCGACACTCTGTTTGGATCACTTTTCGGTTCGCATTAGTACCGACTGGGCAACGTGTCGTGAAAAACACAAAATTATTGTACAGTTTGTAATATTTGATGGGGAAACAACGTTTCTTCAACTCAAAGCACATTTAAATAAATACGGCGACGAACTATGATTGGTATATGGGTATAGTTTCTGCGTCCTTGATTCTTTGCCTTGATGTTCGTATATTCCGAATGTTTTCCATGGATTTCCGGTTAATAAAAATTTACGCCACGGTGTCACTTCAAATATGTCGTGTTTCGGGGAATGAACACACTGGCTATCGATACCTTTCGTCCACATCGGACTCACGCAGGACATCCGCCAGCAGTTTGCGTTTTCTTAGCGCAATCGATGGTTCCTTCGCCCGGAAAATATTTGTTCACCGGAAACGTTCAGAGTCGCGGTAACTTGAACGCGTGTTTCGCGAACGTTGCGACCGTGGTCACCGATACCCTAAATCCTTCTTTCTGTCACTGTCATCCTAAATGGTTTTTGCAGGGCTACGTCTATAGGATTGACCGTTTGGACAAATAAGTCCCATAAGGTAAATGTATGTTATTATTAAATGTCAGCGCCGCTCAATTATTTCGTGCTTTGTTTAGGGTAGCCTTTTGTTTTCTGATAATGGATGATAGCAACAAGTTGTTGGTCTGCGCAGAAGGCCGATTTATCGGTCGTCGGAGCATTTGATCTTTGTCGCTTGCGTATGACACATATATACGTATATACATATAAGTGTTGATCTGTTAAATAAAAGAATGTCCTACAAAGAACGTAAGCGTATTGCTGCCACATGCGAAAAAAATA
This sequence comes from Terebella lapidaria, assembly GCA_949152475.1. Taxonomy (NCBI): domain Eukaryota; kingdom Metazoa; phylum Annelida; class Polychaeta; order Terebellida; family Terebellidae; genus Terebella; species Terebella lapidaria. The sequence continues at coordinate 82,203,312 of OX424555.1, forward strand.
TTAACTCGCTGCCGCGAGATACTAGATGAATTAAGTCGTCAGAAAAACAATTTTACCTCAACCATCAGATATGATCAAGGGAATTCAAGCGAAGAGAAAACCGCGAAATCCAACAGATGTCATTTAATCCTATGTGTAATATCAATAGTTAATATCCGAATAAATATACTATTTTCAAGCATTTTACATTTTTGGCCAATCGATATCTGATGAAAGTTACATTCACGGGGAAAGTCCCCAAAATTACATAAGCACCGTCGTTGCTGTCACTTGGCATTGTTTAAATATGAAGATACTGGGGAACAATTTCGTCGTATAGCCTATAGGTTAAATTAGGTTTTCTATTGACGCATCTAAGCTCTTTGTTTTTACTGATCTGTTCATTACTATATGTGCAATATTTATATCACTATAATGTACAGAGTCATATGACAAAACCGTCCTACTTTTTAGATCCAGAATGTTTTATTCTGATTCGAAAAAAATCCCGGTATTTTTAAATAGGAACATTTATGTAATGAAACAAAGTCTAACACGAAACATATTTATTTACAACTATATGTAAAAAATGTAATATGCATTCACTTGACATTTGCAGGTTTGTTAAAGCTATACACATGAGACATCTGAAAAAAATGCATTTATTATTATTCAGAATGTTTCAATATTCTAGCTGTAAAACCAGCCTCATTATGATATTGCCAGTAGCAGAGTATTGCTATACTCAAGTTAAAGCTATAATCACTTTTAGAATTGACAAATATATTTATTCTGCAGTAGCTTTGTTTTGTCTATAGAATGAGAACTCGAACAAATTTGGGTCTTAAAATGCGTATTAGGTGCATAAATTGAGTTGCCAATTCAAGATTTAAACTCGAGCCAGTCAATCTCGCATAATTTTTTTCCTCAAATCGGCCCGGATCGCGGGCGAGTTTTACACACAGTCTCATAACGTCATTTGTGCTTGTCTAGATACTGTGGCAACCGGCAATGTAGGCAGGCCGATCATTCTCTATCCACTGTTTTCATGCACGATAAACGGCAATTTCCTGAGTATCTGTTGTCGAACTGTGCATATTTCCTATATATTCCCGACTATCTCGAGATGTACTTTCAAGTTTGCGTGACAAACAAGAATGCTAAATTTGGCTGATTTTAAAACTGATTCCAACTTTAAACACAAAACCTCATATAATTTTTGGCGATAACTTCTTTTAGGATGGTCGGATCAATTTGAAATTTTATAAATTTTCATTTGGCACAAATCCATATTTTTTCACCAAATTTCAGACTTCTATCTTGAAAAATCTACCCCAGTGTTAAATGTTGGGCACTAATCGGATCACACGAATTCAAGCAAATTTTGGGATTTCATGATCTTTATTCCGCTAAGAAATGTGATGTGAGGAAAGTTTTTGAGTTAGAAGAATCATACAGGTGTATTCTAATAGAATATCATTCTCACAAAGTACTCTGCAGTGTGAACATCGAACGACATGCTAAATTCTGTTCAAACTTGCAAAATTCACGTTTGATGTGAATTTTAACATTATAGAGGATCGCCAACTTTTTCAATTTTCAAGATAGAAGTCTGAAATTTGGTGAAAAAATATGGCTTTATGCCAAAAGGAAACAAATAAAATCAGTTGATTTGACAAATTGATCCGACCATCCTAAAATCCTAAAGTTATAGCCAAAAATCATATGGGGTTTTGTGTTGAATTTGGGTATAGTTTCTGACGATATGCAGAGTGATGCAACAAATATTTACACCCAAGTCGACTTCACGCTTTAGATTGCACTACACCCAATTTCATGGAACTAATATTGTCACGATTTTTTGCTACACATGATACTCAACGTAACAGTTCAATAATACTGAATATTAATTTCAAAGGAACACCAACCAGAAAATTCTCGTAGGTCCGTTTCGACATTCAACTTCTGCATGTATAAGATATGTTTGCTTCTAGTGATTGTTTCAAGAAGATACATGGCACTAAAAGGAAAACCAAACAAGGGAAAACAACAGTACGGTGCATAATTGACACAGTAGCGCTGAAATGTTGTCCTGTCAGCGATATTGACGAGTTCCGCAGAAACAAGTTATTCTATTGCGCTCTTTGTCACAATCGACTCGAAACCATACTAAAACCCACAATAATTATGCATAGTATATAAGAGAACACTTCACCAATAGAATAATTTGCATTCGTGCTTGTTTCATCGCGCCCACTGATAAGAATCAATTCGACGTATTAAATAATTTCACCTTACATGCTATCATTATAATAGCATCTTTAGCGATATTTTCTGCTTTACACCTGCGTATATTGTGAAGTTATAATAATAATGTCATTGTAATAATGAGTTAGATCTATATCACAAGTTTGCTTCTAATTTACTTGATAGTCCTTTTATCACGACGATTTGTTTGGAATCGCGTTCAACCACCTCTCAGTTCAACCTGTGTGTGTCTCTTCAGTGAAGGCCTTGACGACGTTTCCAGTGTTCGCTTTATTTGCTGTGACGCTGTGGTTAGTGTTACTGGCGCCATCTGTCGAGGAATCTTCATTCTTAAGCCTCAGCATTCGCTTGATGGCGCTGCGGAATTCGTCGATGCGAATGAAGTAGAAGATCGGGTTGATGCAGGAGAGAATCTCGGCGATGTCGTGTGAGAGACGGTGCACGAATATCGGCATGATGTTGTGCTGGGGATCCGCGCCACACGTGATGATGAATGGCATCCAACAGATGATAAACACGACACTTAAAGCGAGCAGAGTCTTGGTTACCTTGACGAAGCGGACGTTTTGCTTGGAGTTGGCCTGGCCCAGGGTCTGTACCTTGTTCTTGATGACGATGAAGAGTCGCAGGTAGCAGAAGGAGATGACGGCATAGCAGAGGAGGATGATCACGGCGCCGGCTATGACCACCTCCAAGAGCCGATCCATGTTGATAGGAGTACACCTGGAGTAGAGGTGGCTGTACTTGCCGTGTACGATGCCAATGCCCACGCCCATCCCGATCATGGTCCCGCCAAGGATCCAGGCGCCCACCAGCCAGCCGATGGTTGCCTGCCAGCTGGACAGCTTCTTGTAGACGTGTTGCGGGGCTACGGCAGCACAGTAACGCACCACGGCGACCTCCGTGTGCGTCAGGATCGACACGAGTGCGCAGATCGCGATCAGGTAGGACTCCACGTTACACATCGTGGACCCCATCGTCCACTCGCCCTGGATGACGGACGCGACATGCACGGGCATACAAATGGTGGCCAGCAGTAACCCATTGAGGCAAAGGTTTCCCAGCATCAGGAATGTTCCCGTCCGCATGGACTTGGTTAAGATAATGACCACTATGGCCACGGTGTTGACAGCTATACCGATGATAATTGTCACAATTAGGAGAACAACCTCGAAATAGATCTCAGCTTCCGAGATGATCATGTGCGTCGAATGTCCAGATGAGTTGGATCCGGAATCACACGAGCTCCCGGTATTCATTCCCGAATGACCATCCATGCCGTCCATGTTCATATCAGGGACCGCAGTCGTGCAGGCCATGGAAGCTCCAGTGTCCATGTTTTCCATTCCACTGTCCATACCGTGTGAATCTTCCATGTGATCCATAGCGCTTCGTATTGAAGATTATGTTTTGGTAACAAACTATTTTGAAATTGTAAATCCGTGATTATATCAGGTTGATATATGCGCTTGATTTCGAACCGCAATACGTCCACTGAAAAAGAGAGCATATGTTCAATTGAAACTGTCATCCATTTGTGTTGTATTTCCGCGGCTATGAATCGTGTGGAACAAATTGAAGTTCGACTGACAAGTGACACAAGGATGACAACTCGATTCGCACCTGTAAACTAATGTGATTGGCTGCCACGACTTGCCGCGCACCGACTCCAGGGCCGGTCAGCGGGGACAGTCGCCGACCATGGGTCCCTGCGGACTAATCTCCCGATCGATCTCCCCGAGAAATGGAAAGTGAAGTGAATTCGCTAGAGCAGACGACAGTGGGCGTCATTATGAACTAGATCTATCTTGTCAATATGAGAACGCGGCATATTTATCCATTTTCCCAGAGCAGCAGAAGCGAATCTACCATTGCAGCCACCGATATTTACCAGCGTAAAATTTCCAAGGCAAATGAGCTGACCACGATCCAGGTGATCGAAAAGGGAACATGGCAAACATTTGTGAGTGGGAATAAGACTGGTTGGGTGGCATGCGAGAAACGACATGCGAGAAGTGGCAAGCGACATGCGAGAAGTTACAAGTGAGAAGCGACCTGCGAACTATGAACTATGACTTATTCCGTAGTAAACCATGGTTTGATACGAAAAATGTGTATACCAAATATTCAAGTTTGTTGCATGCAGGTCGCAGTTTGTAATGTTAGCTCGCATGTCGCAGTTTATAGGCTAGCTTGTAGGTTACATATCCATGTAGGCAATATTTATTGCTTCTCGCATGTCACATCTCATTTGTCAATTCTCGCATGTCGTACCGGCTTTCTCCTTCATAGTTTCGCTTGTTTTACATGTCGGTGTCACATTTATTACCAATAACTAAGTGTCGTACTATGTCGTCGCCCAAAACTGTGACTGTTGTCACGCCTCGGTCCGTTAATGCGTTAATAACCGGATGTATGGAATTAAATCAATTATCATATGCCCAAGTTTGATTGTGGGTTGCAGGGGTGTATAGCAATATCTCTAGGTAGCGCAACACCTGATCCATTATACATGGTTTAATGGGAGACCAATTAACAATCATCACAAATTGGTCCGTTTCCTTATTGGATTGTAGTTATTAAACGGATGCAATAAAGAACCTCCAAATAAGCTTATAAGGAAGCCTTGGTTCTGCCCAAACAAAAGTCTATCACAAGACAATCAGAGATTGCAGACCCTCGCCCCATTGATTTAGTTAATTTACAGGTTGAGCACATTCTATTGACGTGGTTGCAGACCTTTTTAAGGTTACCGTACCTATGGTCTGATAACCTATTGTCGTGGCGTTGCGTCCGTCCTTCCTACGTTCACATTTTTATCTCACATTTTAATGTTCACGGTCGAATCTTTCCGTAAAATACCTACAAATATTTCAAGACGGAGTTATTTTTGGGGTTTTTTTTATGGCGGCCATTTTTGACGACAAACAGTCAATTTTGGACTTTGGCGGCCATTTTATCGAAAACTGTCTGATTAGTTTTGAGATTTTTGTTTCAGAAGGTTTCTCTTATGTACCTTTGCGACGTGTAGTTTCGTTGCACTTGAATCACCAGTTTGCGTGTGGCGGCATTTTCGAATTTTCTATGGGTCGGCAAAAAATGTTTTTTTGTGTGTGGTCCAAATCGCGTTGCTATCCATTTTGGGCCATTTCAGATAGCAGATGTCATTAACCTTTTGGTCCTTCTTTATAATTTTATCACATACGTTGGGCCTTGTAATAAAAATATCCTGTTGATAGACGGATTTTGTGCTCGTGACAACTGGTAGTAATAGTAATAACAGATACATGTAAGGCTTTGAGACGATTTGAGGCCCCCCTTGGATGATTGGAAGGCATCTGGGTTGGAGTCCTCGATAGCGCTCGAGCCTCAAATGAACCATGTCGGTCCTATTTCAAATCACCTCACCGCTTGTACTGTTATATTCCAGTCGTTCGAATTGCGAAACAACCTAACACCACAAGTCGTCATTCAATCATAAGATTAAAATTGACTCAATCACAAATCTCAGTGATATGGATAAGTTAGCTAATAAAGCTAATCATTCACATAGAAAGCATAGTAGTTCTATGGGCACCACCATGATCCATTTTAGGGCCCAAGTATCATAGACGGACGGATTAAATGGCATTCGTTTAGTGACCGAGTAGTATTGAGGCGCAGCGTATGATACTTGGGCCCATTTTAGTATTTGTAGAGTCTAATATTGCGGGGCAATTGTTCGTGAATAAATTTTTTATCAGATTGCTTCGTTCAGGCACATCACATGTGGGATGAAAATGATCAATCCTTGACATTATATCTACCCAATAATTTACCTGATTAGGCAACTCAATGGCAAATAACATATTATACAACCCGGAATAATAAGGCTAACAATGGCGGCAAAATAATGGCGGCACATATACTGCAGTGTATATGACAAAATCAACAAATATCTCATTGGGCATCCCACTGAGTGAACTCTTTCTCGGCAAAAAGTAGAAGGTTACAGTATCAGGTGTTGGCATTAAAACCTATTGGCTCTAAACCTCCGCGGCTGACTGGGATCAGATAGAAATACGGAATGCGAATCGAACCGTGCACGAACGCTCTAGGTTACCAAACCTCTGGTCCGATGACCTATTGGCATGGCGTTGCGTCCGTCGTCCACCCGTCCACATTTTTAACTTTAAAGTTTACGGTCGACTCTTTCTGAAATTTTGCACGAAAATACCCAAAAATATTTCCAGGAAGAGTTGTTTTTTATTTTCGCATTTCGTTTCAAAATGGTGGCCATTTTCGGTGAAAAACGGCCAATTCTGCACTTTGATTGCCATTTTCTCAAAATCTGTCTTATAACATTTTTTCTGCTTTATGCATAAGACTCCCCTCACATGCCTTTATAATGTGTATAAGTTTGTTGCCCTTGAATCGTCGCTAGGTGTGTGGCGGCCATTTTGATTATTTGAATGGTCGATAAAAAAATTTTTTGGCTCAAAATCGCAGTACTATTCATTTTGGGCCATATCTAGGCAAAAAAAAAATTCACTCTTTGAAAAAAAAAGTCGGCAATTTTCTCCTTCAGAATGGAGCTGCCACCACTGTACTCATATAAGATAGATGATATTGGCACTTTCAAATAGGAGTCGTATAAGGCGATTTGTGTGGTGACCTTGAATTTGACCTTCAATGACCTTGAGTTAGATATTGGCACTTTCAAATAGGAAGTCATATATGGCGATTTGTGTGGTGACCTTGAATTTGACCTTCAATGACCTTGAATGTCAAAATGGTCATTTTGAGTGAAACATTGCCCAAATTTGCTTATACAGATGGAATGCTTGTAATAGAGCTTATGTTTGCATTATGAGCATATAAGAAGTCGTATATAGAACAACTGATGATGACCTTGAGCTTGACCTCTGATGACCTTGGGTGCTAAATGTCTGACGTGGATTGTGTAAATTGGCCGCTGAGGCTCGATCGCTTGCACCTAGAGGTTGGGTTTGTATTATAGGCTTATGAAAAGTCATATATATATATATATACATGTATATATATATATATGGCATTTTTTTTGGTGACCTTGAACTTGACCTTAGACGACTTTGATCTTAGACAAATCTCAAAGTCTCGCCCGACCTGAAATGTGTAATGTGTGACCTCTACAGACAAAATACTTGTTATTACGCTCGTAGAGCATTTGTATTATGAACATATAGAAAGTTACACTGACTGCCCCTGATGACGCCAGTGTGTCTTTTGATAAAGTATTTGGTTGGGCTTTGTTTCTATTGCAAATTGGAATTCTATTGGAATCATCAACATCTGGCTGTATTGGTGGTAATAGATTGATATTTACATTGTATGCAGCTCACCTAATGGTGACATTGACGTTCACAATGATGACTGGTTGGTGAATCTCAAGGTCATATGTCACCTACACTGCTTAAAACCAAGATTGTCCGGTAATCTATCTTAGACTTTGGGCTAAATTGTTTTCATGCTTCAAGTGGCGACACCTCGATATTCAATGAAGGAGATATTCGAAAATGGCGGTGAAATACGGTCTGAAACAGACCTAGTCATGCACGTCATTGCCTTCTTCAACTCAATACCCTCCAGCGGCCCAAGGCATATTGTAATAAAAAAAAATCGCCCAAGTTCACAGAAATGTTAGTGGAGAAAATTATTTTGAACAACGGTTTTTTCCGTGAACAAAATTGCCGTTTTGACCTTTAGAGGTCACGCGAGGTCAAATATCCTGCACTCTCACTCTGTACTGCATTCTGTTCAGACTGTTTTGAGATTTTGTTTCAAAAGGTTGCCCCTTTATGTAAGTAAGTTCCGTTCCTGTCAGTATCACCTCAAGATTGGTGCCATATATAAATTTGTGCAACGAGCATAAACTGCACTTATACATGGTCGACATTCTGGGACAGTGTAGAGCGAAAAAACCTACAAAACTTTTGAAGACAAATATATGGCGCCCCGTTCGTGCCACCAAAAAGGGAAGTTATTTTTTTATTTATCTCATACGTATGAAATAAAAAGTCATACGTATGAGATACTAACACATACGTATGAGATAACAAGTCATACGTAGGAGATACTAACACATACGTATGAAATACTAAGTCATACGTAGGAGATACTATGTCATACGTAGGAGATACTAACTCATACGTAGGAGATACTATGACATACTCATACGTATGAGATACTATCTCATACGTATGACTTATTATCTCATACGTATGACTTAGTATCTCATACGTATGACTTAGTATCTCATACGTATGAGATAGTATCTCATATGTATGACTTATTATCTCAAACGTATGACTTTTTATCTCATACGTATGACTTGGTAACTCATACGTACGACTTAGTAACTCATACATATGAGATACTATCTCATACGTATGAGTTAGAAAAAAAAAAATCTCTTTTTTGTGGCACGAACCGGGCGCCATACAAATAAGTGTACCAAAAACACTACTGATACTTTTATAGCTTGTACACCCCCTTTTATAGCTTATAGCCATGAACACCCCCTACGAGTAGTAGGCCGTATATGTTAGATGAGGGTGAACTAGACTGGAATACAATATGGTTGTCGATGCTTGGCCATCGTTTCCAGATTTGAGAGCCCGCATTCCCATTGGCTATTTTTCTTTGTCATCTTTTGTAATTTCATGTGATTGTTTGGAAACGATAATCTTATTTTAGCGTATTTTCCATGCGAAAAAATACGAGTCCCAAAGCGTCTTTTCAATAACTTATTGAATTAAAAACACATGAAATTCAATCGAATAGTCCCGGATTTTGCTATGGTATAGTCTAATACTTATACTTTCACTTGCTGTAATAATTGATCCAAATTTACAACAATCACTCGTTCAACTGGAAAGCTATTTATACTCTGTATAAACACGTCTTTTCGGTAAGATAGTTACCACGTGTTCTCTGGACTGAGTCTGCAAGAAGGTATCGCGTGTGTAGTGTCGTGTGCTGATTGGATGTGATGTCATGTACGCACGCGTTGCTATGGTGCAGTGAGTGTGTGGTACGAGGGATATAGTCTCCTTGTCAAAAGTGTAGTTGACGCGTTGCAGAAGTCTGTACAAGTATGTCGTATTAGAGTATATTGAGAGGATATGTTTTGGGGCAGTGACAGCAGGAAAAAATAATGTTTGTTCGCATTCTGTTTCAATATGTTAGCCTTGACCCAGTTGGTCATTATTTCTTAGCCTTCAATCATGTTCTCGAAACGTTGGTTTGTATTTGTGTTTACGTCATGGATGAAAGTGTCAAGGGCAATGCGTATGGATTTAGAATATTTTTTATTGTTAGGCACATCGCTAGTATAATTGATGACAAGACGAAGCTCCAGTACTGATCCTTGAGGTGCATCAAACTGCGTTCGATTGAATCAAAAACTTTTAAACCATTGGACTTCTATTTCGCTAACACCATAAAAAATAATTTATGGTTCTTAGATTTGCCAATGCTTTCCTCATATTATTCGTCCATCGTAAGACATATGTTTAATACATCAGTTGTCATCCATGGGCTCTTTTACACGCTTAACCGTACAGGTTGTTCAAGGACAAAGTGATCAATTTTACCATTCAGTGTATTCACAGATTGATCATTGTTCAAAAGGCTCGAGTCAGTTACAACAACGGCATTTGTGATGGGTTTTTTTTTATCCCGACTACAGAATATTAAGAATGCTTCGGATACTTCTGGCACGGTGTGCCATTAAATGTATGTACACACACTCAATGCTTATTTTGTATCTCTTTCAATTTTATAACACTAATATATTAATACCCATAAGCGAAATGTATTGAAATATCGCATAATCGCTAGCCAAACACAGGCAGAATAACTAAGTCATTTGTCACATCTATATGCTCTCCTTCATAAGGGTCGCAATGATGTGCATCATAATGTGCCCATTCCTGACATTGTAAATTGATAAGTAGATAAATATCACCCGCATGTAGTGTCATGACGGCATGGCTGCCATAAATGTTCTCACTTCAGAGGGATCTTCAGAAGGATTTCCCGCGATGTGTACCCGTCCATATTGCATTGGAAGTATGGACATTGCAACACAATGTACGAAGATATCAGTTATAAATTTGGTATTGGATGATAAGTCACTAAAAATGCACACGTCATAATTACTACATTGCAGACAGTACACTCACTGGACATAAGTAGTGTCACCCTTGCATTATGAGAAAAAACTGCAGTGCTTTTCGCATCGTCTGATTTGGGTTCAAAAATTGCCTAAAATTAGTACTTCTCTCTTGAAGTTGATGAAACAATATTACTAGTATTGCTGCGATTTACGAATTTGAGAGGCATCGGGAAACGTGGATATGGTTCAATGTTTAGTATGTTTAAGACATGGGAGCGAGTGGCAAAATATATCCATACTTTTGGAAGCAGTAGAATAATGTTCATCCCTGCAACAAAACCGAGTATTCGCCGATAAATATTCCAAACATATGTTATCTGATGCTCGTGTCCTCTATCTATGACCTTGAAGCAGCCATTATCCTCCACAAGGGCAACGTGACATTCAGGCTCCAACAGGTAGACTTTACAGGTTTACTCGCCTATTATTCCACCCTAAATTGCCCCAGGAAAGAGCATCAGGTCGGCTCTGGGGTGGACGCATCCCAACTGGTGATGTGTACATGTACGTGTAGGGGACAGGAGGGTAAGACACGGGGTAGGGCCGTAGGGGGGTTCATCAAAATTGTTGCTTGCGGATTCCTCGCTGCCTTACAAAAACAGGCACCGATCGATATGTACCTGGGCTAGGATAAATTATACGCTCTTCAATACGCTACAGATATCCCGCACTCATACAGGAGATACACGCTGGAGACACCCACAAGGCAACTGGTTCATATCGTCACAATTATAAGCTCTTGAGAGAAGGTCTGTTCACGTAGGAAGTATGTCTGCCAAATTCACGTTCCATGATTTGAAGGAATTTGATGGTCGCGGGCAATCTGGGAAGATCTACGTCGCTCTTGGTGGGAGAGTGTACGATGTGACTAAAGCAGGCGAGAAATTCTACGGACCAGGTAAGCGCATGCACACATGGATAAAATATTGAATAGTGCTAATCACATAGACACACGTTGCATGTAAGCAAGGGTATGTTGTTCAACCATTGGGATGTCTCTTCCTATCTGGTTGCACAAATGATCATGTTCAGAGTTTTTATTAATATCATCAAAATCTCGTGATATTGATGGTGGTAATAGGTACATGTAGATATATACGTTGCCAAGTCCAGAGATATTTTTATATGAGATTATGACTTGATTACGTCCATACATCCTCGTGAAAGCTTCAGGTAAACAACAACAGATCAACGCAGTATCAACCTTTCCTGAGATTACTAAAGCTGACAACAATGTAGAGAAATCTCACCTCTTTCAATATTCATGTAATGTATGTCTTCAGTGCCGAAATCAAATGTTTTCATGGTTTGGAGAAAAAAAAAAGTACCTAAACCACTACCCAGAAGTAGTACCAGAGAAGCCACTACCTCAAAGAAGCGTCCTTGAAAGCATTTATAAAATTACAATATATCAGGTCTCTTCGAAAAGCAATAAGTAATCAGAAGTTTATATCCTAATCAGAATACCTGTTCAATACCTTATACTATTGCACATGTATCTATGATACGTACATATATATTATTCTGGTGGGCAGCGCGTTAGCATGTGGTTTTGTGTGATTAGGCCCACATGTGTCGTCAGTTCTATTGCACCGTGCTATTGCATCAAAGTGATTTCGTAATGAGAAGCGTGATTGGGCTCCTGTCGTGAGTGCAGTACCGTTGTAAAGAAACCGTATCTGTACCTAATACATGATTAGCCAGAGATTACCGCCAGTATTAATGCCCCAGATACGGCGACCGCCATGTATTTCACAGCCTAATCACGTAAAATCACTACAATATCATTAGGTATGATTTCGGTATCGGTAATAAATGTGACTGAAATTGCGAGTGGTAGGAAAGTCTTTGGTGATTAGAAACATGTGAGCGTATACTAGTGGTAGATGTAAAGCATGGACTCGTGGTAATGTCCACACGACATGTGTCCTGGCAGGTGCGCCATACGAGAAGCTGGCTGGAAAGGACGCGTCTCGGGCTCTGGCCAGTATGAGTCTGCTCAAGGTGAAGGAAACTTACGACGACTTGAGTGACCTCAATCCCCTACAACAGGAGGGACTCAAGCGCTGGATCGCGCAGTTCGACGGTAATATTTGGTGGAGAATCGTCGTGAATCGCACATTTATTTAGAAATAGTTGTTAACGATTACGGTATTATATTAATTTTGTTTTCTTTTTTTTCCAGAGAAATATGATTGTGTGGGGGTTCTGGATGCTCAATAGACCGAGCAAAGACTTATTAATCGTTCGCATCACGAGGGACCAATCGATTCACGTGTTGTCAAAAAGGGTCCCGAAAAGTAGCCTAAACAGAACATAAAAAAACAGTGCATTCTGTCTTCAAATTGATTTTCAATGATTTCAAATGTACTAAAATGAATAAGAAACATTATAATAATACAAATGTTCGTTTTAAATGTCAAACAACATGATCAGTGATGAATGGTCAATAAAGACTGATCCTCGTAATTCAACGTCAACCAGAATGGCCGGTGTTCTGATTGGCCAAGTACCCAGTATACCGAAACACACGTACAAGTTATCTTCAAGTTTATAATGTGTTAGACAAGCAATGGTTCATAATTCTTTCCTTTACGCTTGAATTAATGTTCAACGAGCCATATAAGTGTTATAGGCGGCGTATTAAGCCATAATAATAAATATTTCACATTTTTAAATTTCAGTAAAATTTTTCCTCTTGATATTATCTGTATATCTGGATAAGGCAAATGAATATCGTTTTCGGGACTTTTTTATTAGCCCAGCCTGGTATAACACATATAGTCACATATTCACTTGTGGAAATTTTCAGAGCTCAATTGTTTCAATATGAATATTTATTTTAATCTCAATAGTATATACTAGTATTATAGCATGATATGTAATAATATCAGCTCTGGATATTAGAAAATCATATATGTAGTGGATTAGATGCCCATGTGTTTGGATATCGAATGGAATAAAACCTTCCTAACTCCAGATTCCTCTGCTCTTTGTCGTCTGCATAAACAATCCAATCTTATGATATTCTAAGCGATACGAAAAACTTCCTATGAAAAGTTGGGCCCAGGTACCGTACACTGCTCGTCAATACTACTCGTTTACTGAAAACATACCATCTAATCCGTCTCGCACCTTTTTATTCCTTATTGAAAGTAGAGGACGGTGCAGGATATGATACTTGGGCCAAAAGTTGGTTTCATGTATTTTGTTACATTATGAACTCAGGTCGTAATAGGTTCATCTGTGAACCCTCCTTCTTGAACTGTTCGCGTAATCAGTGAATGATTAATAATAATGAGCATTTTATAGTCTAGGATCACCAACTCAGGTCGGTCTCTCTGACTGCACCCCACGGCAGACCTGTTCATTCCGACACATACTCAACCTCCCGGGAGGCATACCGCTCCATGTGCAACCATTGTTTGGTGCAGGGAAATTGTGCATACACAATTGCCATCTCTGTCTATAGTCAGGGGCCCAATTATACTGTTGAGGTGAACAGCATACAGCAGCGCAGGTGAAGGCACAAACAGGGTCACCCATCCATGTATCACCCGCGCCTAGCGTTGCTTAAGGTTGTTCGAAACACCCGGGAAGTTGTTTTTATTGAGTAAACAATTATATTTCTTGATAGCTAGATATTTGTTGGTTACAAAAAGCAGAAAAAAATAGTAGGTCACCGTATGATATTTTTTTTACTATGATGCATTTTGTTGACCTCCTATCAGTCTTAAAAGTACCTCAGCAATAGCCACAATCCATTGCATCATGACATGCTATCTAACTGCATATTTTCCCTAAAACTCTATATTTATACGATTTTTTAGTACAGAATTGTTGTATATGCAACGGTTCATTAAACTGATGAAACAAAATTCGCTAGCACTGAGTTTGATATGTTTCGTGGCAAGAGTAAGAACATGTGTATATATTTCCGTACTGAAATTTTACAGAAAAGGAGCAACTTCTGATAATCCATACAACGTTGAGTATCACTGCTCGGTCAGTAATACAGTATTTTTTTCTATTTTTTTTACACATATTTCTTCAATGATATTTTGGCTTTGTAAAAATAATGTAAAAAATATACCTATCCAGGTTACTTTCCGCGATATTGGCGTTAAAATATGAAAAGTGTCATATTATGGAAACAAAAAATCAATAATTTCATGAATTTGGAATACATAATATGTCAAATTAGTCAAGTTTTTGTGAGTATGAATTGAAAATGATCATATATTCCATATATTGTATGTTCTGACTCGACTCAGAAATGTATAAAAGGCTGGCATGGTATAAATATGATCATTAGCATTAACGGTATGGCCGCTAGAATGAATTACTAGATGTTGACTGGTCAATTGGCTCAGATGAGATTCTCTCTGGTTGCCAACTCAGTAGGCCTAATAGTTGAAATATCCCCACCAAATTTGACAAGTCAGTAGAACTTTAGGAATGAATTTCACCCAATTGGCTTGAGCAACTTGACCGCCACATTTGGCACAGGATTTTGCGATAACTTGTATAGGTACATATAGTCCAGTTGCCAAATGACTATTTTCTTGTGAAGCATGTTTTGGCGTCATTATGAACTTTTATTGTTGATTCATCATCTCTGGGCATTCCTGAGTCAGAATCAGCCGGGTGCCACCTTGGCACCCTTGGGGAATTTTTTTTCAGAGCCGAAAAACAAAATGGCTGCCACCGAATACCGCTGAATTTACTTCTTTGACAATATCTCCGCTTCTAGGCCACTTAGAAGCCCAAACTTGGTGTCTACTACTAGGTTTTCATGGTCAAGGAATCCAAATATTATACTGTCAAACTTGTATATATAACAGCTTATCCGGTTTTCCTGACTAACCCGATTTCTAAAACAATTTGGTTCTGCTCAAGTCATATGCATTTTCCACTTTAATCGACAATCTTGGTGTTCACTACTGGGTTAGTGAATCTATAGTACTGATCCAACAAAAGCTGTATGATTTTAACTCATCAATTGTTACATGTGACAACATTGTGGGTCATTTACAGATCATAACTTGATCAGTCATCATTATCGCCTTCTGAACAGGTTCTTCTTTGTATATTCGTTGCAACAATCTTGGCTTAAAATACAGCCACGGAACTTTGAACAGCACATCTGTTGTTGAGCAGCGGATCTCCACAAAACTTGCATTCGAGCATGGTGTATATGCTGAGCAAAGGCATTTTGTGATGGGGCAATACCTTCAGTTTTGCAGCTGATGTGATCTTCGAGTTTGCCATCTTCACTTTCCGTACAAATGTCGGTAAACAGACATTGATCACTTCTCCCTTTGGAACCATAACAAGCAGCAATAAAGGCAGTCGTTGTTTTTTTTCTGTTCCTAGTTAACCAAGTTGGTTGAGGCGATGTCCTTCCATATGGGACTTCAATGGTGAGGCATTCACAAACAGATATCAAGATACAAAATTGCACAGTATGGCCAGCATAATATACCGTTTGGGGTGCTGTGAGCTGATCACACTCTGGGGAAGGCCATTTCACTCAGGTGTTGTACCGGAATAAATGACTAGTACATGTTGACAGTTGTTTGATATTGTGCGAACTGCTGATCGTTTGGTCGCCTGGTCCTTGTCTGAGACAGCTCAGAAGGATGATGGTCAATCCATTGGCCATCTTATAGAAATGGGTCAGCGTCATTCCCTTCTCCACTCCATGAGTGATATCCATCCGAGGTCATTAGAAATAGCTGTAATGCTGTCTGAATGACGATTGTCATAGGGTTCGTTTGCTAGAAATCCAGTCGCAGATCACTGAACCTTTCCAAGCTGGATTTATAACTTGGCCTGATGTTGGCACCGGACCACACAGCAATATTGATTGAGGACAGATGAGAGCGAAATTTTCCTTTGGCTTGGATGGCTTGTCACATCGAATAAGGTTTCTACAAAGGAAGCATAAAGCCCGAGTCGCCGTCGTTTATGGGTTATCATCCTGTACTGTCCTGTCACCTATGGAATATTGATACATGTAGGTAGCAATAGGTTTTGTGGCCAGTTACAAAGTAACAGTTTTCAGTATTGAAATCCATTTTCCTTTTGTGAATTCAGGCTACCAGTCTGTCAATGTCATTATGAAGCAGAATGTGATCCTCAGTTGATGACATTCCATGAAAGATCAAACAAATATCTGCACGCAGCCTAGTGGTTGATGTTAAATTTATCGTGATGTCATCTATGAAGAGTAGAAACAGCAGGTACTAAACATTCAGAAGCCAGATTTCCATCCACTTGGATTTTTTGGGTTCACTGATCCTTAAATGAACCAATCCATAGAAGATGTTTGTCTCTGATTCCAAAATAGTCCAGTTCTGCTTTTTAGTCTGGAGTGCAGGACCCGATCATGTGTCTTGCTGAAGTCTAGTATGGCCATATGTACTTGTTTGCACATATTTTGGGAGGTCAGGTCGTGAATCGCAATGATGAGTTGGGACTCATATGGAAGTTTAGCTCGGGATCTGTGTGGGCAGTCGACTAGGATATTGTGTTCGTCAAAATGGTCCATCATGTTGCTCACCAGAATATGTTCCATCACTTTGCAAATCACGGTAGTGCCGCTATATCTTTATAACATCCACACTGGGACCACATTAGCTTTCCTCCAGCATTGGTCAAACTGCTCGAACACACCGAAGCATAGCTAAATATATGCCAGGTGTACATGTCTCAATGGGGGAGGTGGGTGTGACACTGTGTACTACAGTATCTGTTTGGCATTGGAAAGGCCACAGCATTGAAGACCCCCAAGAGGGGAAATCACCTAATCTCAATTGGTCAACCAGAAGCAAATGAAACAAACCTGATGCCAGAAACGACTGCTTCTTTTGCTGCCTATCATGGTTTCAAACTGAGAGATGATATGTTTGTTCACCACCATCCTGTGAAGAACACATTAGCCTCGAAACTGAAGGTATTGCCCCTATCACAAGATGACTTTGTTCAGCATCTACATCGTACTCAATTACAATTCTAATGTATGAATCTGCTGTTCAATCAGATCCTCCACACTTTGACCCAACCCGATATGGTCGGAATACAGATGGAGACGGCACAACATGCGTCCAGCCCCGCTTCCAACTGGTGAATACACTGAATCTGTCGCCATTCTACAAACAAACGAATGTGGATGATCCACCAGCAGGCCATGTTCCACTGGGAGATGTGGCTGTGTAGTGCCACATATGTCTTGTTGGGTTGTCAAAGTTCTGTGCCTGTTATTCTGGACCAGATTGTTGCAATGAACATAACAAGGAAGAACCTGTTCAGGAAGATGATGTCGATGTCGGTTCAAGTTACGAAGAATTGCCAATGACTTGTAACGTTGCCACATGTAACACCTAATTTAATAGTGAAAACATATTGTCATATTTATTGTCATTGATTTATTGAGCCTGAATGCATAGTAGTGGACAGCAATAAATGTTGTACTGAGTGGCAAATGCATGAGCATTTGATGACTTGACCAAAACCAGATTTTTCAAATATCTGGGTGGTTAATCTCGAAAATCTGATGAGCTGTTATATATACAAGTTTGGCATTATTATAAATGGATTCCTTGACCATGAAAACCTAGTAGTAGACACCAAGTTTGTGCTTCTAAGTGGCCTAGAAGCGGAGATATTGTCAAATAAGTAAATTTAGCAGTATTCAGTGGCAGCCATTTTGTTTTTCGGCTCTGGAAAAAATTCCCCAAGGGTGCCAAGGTGGCACCCGGCTGATTCTGACTCAGGAATGCTCACAGATGATGAATCAGCAAAAAAAGTTCATAATGACGCCAAAACATGCTTTTCTGCTGTTCTGCTGGACTAATATGGACAACGTGAGGCTATAACCTAATGGCTGATAACGGATTTGACTGAGAGGGCAGCGCTTATCTATGCGCGGTGACTTTTGGAGATCATTTTGTCTATAGGTCTATTTCATGTATCTCGATAAATTTTGGCAGAAATTCGCCTAACGTAGTGTAAATTTCTGGGGAAATAAGCTGCGGAAGCAAAAAAGTCAGCCCCATTCGGCTTAGATAGCGGAACGGGTATGGTAGACGAAACGTGTCAAAAATGATAAATGTAACGAAAGTTGAGCCCCGCGAAATCGAGCCTGGTGGGCTGTAAATGTTGCGGCCCAATGAAAGTGAGCTCTTCTTATGATATATTCCTCTTAAAGAGTACACATTTGGTATATTCAGGCTATATATATGTCAATGGAATGTTGCTCAGTGGAGCTGAAAATGCATATGGGTGTTGAAACAAATTTAGGGGCGCATAATGCAAACTATTATAAAAGAGCGCGTGACGACCAATGGATATTTTGTGGTGAACTTTGAAGTTCTAAGAGAGTGAAAATGTGAAGAAAATGCTCCACAGGGGCACAAAATGCAGGATTCGGCGGATGGGAGGATGCGGTAAGAAACGGCAGAAAACCTCACACTCTTTTTATTGGTCTTACACAGTTATAGAAAGTAATGAGCGCCACTTGCGCCAGCAACTCTCCCCTAACTCCCCCCACCCCCCCCCCCCCCACCCCTCAAATTGAATTCGTTGTATCTTCTGCCCCTGGTCCATTCAAGTCAAGTAGCAACAAATCCCATGTGTTTTGCCATACATTCATGCTTATTAGGCCTACGAGATATGCAATACCATGAATATTCTTTCAAAATATTATTATCGCTAAGCTTGAGTTGTATTGAAAATTATGCCATGATCCACAGAAGTGTTGCCTTTTTATTTAACAGTGTTTTGAATAATTTTACGATCAGTTTGATTATGTTATTCAGAAGGTTTGGAAAATGTTAGGCCTACTAGTTTTGTTGTGCAAACGTTTACTCATATACATTTGAAAACTATGTAATGAATGGATGCTCTAGTAGTATTATCTCCTTAACCGAGGCTGGCCCACTGAAAGATGCTAGACATATTATCGACACACTAAAGCAAAAATGGCCTAAGTCAAAAAAGGCGATTTTTCAGGAGAAACAAAAAACTGTCTTTGCAAGTAGTTTTTAATCCCACCAGCAAAAACTTCCGCTATCATCTTTCTTGGCATGACCTTTAAGCACGCATCTGACCCTATAATCATTATCTTCAAATATTTAGGAATAAAGTGACTTAGGCCACATTCGGACTAAATCGACTGACTTAGGCCATTTTGTCTTTCGTGACTTAGGCCATTTTATACAACTGCATGTTACTTAGGCCATATGCGTTTTGCTGTTTGCAAGTGAATATTTGGTGCAATATGAATTGAAAGTACACAAACTGAGAACGAATTATCTTGTAACAGGTTTATTAAACATCAAAGCTAACCAACAATTGTTATTTTTAGGTTACCGAACCTATGGTCCGATAACTTATTGCCGTTTTATCTCTAAAGTGTATGGTTCCATCTTTCTGAAAATTTAAAATAATTCAAGAAGGGGGCATTTTTTCATTAATTTTCTGTTTTTTATTCTTTCTTATTTATTTATTCTCATTTATTTAAGGAATATGACAAAATCTCATTGTCAAATACACAATCGTGGAACATCTCTAATTATATATCATGTATATATCATGTACATCATGATATAGTGCATTGATACTTATGTATAGTAAATTATATAGTCAGTCATTTCAACTGTTGCCTGAACGAGTTGCCACTCGTCATGTCATGTCATGAATGTGTGTTCTGTATATTGCACTTCATTATATGACACTTATCTTATATGGGTGATTCACAACATGGTGACACTTATACCGTGGTGTTACATGGAAAAAGCAATTTCACCGTGTCTTGTAAAAGCGCCCAATCCCGGAGGCTCTAAGCACTGTACATAAAAGGGTTAATGCAATGTTGTATAAAATATTGAAAACATGGAGTAAAAGTATTATATGAATCATTATAACAAATGTATAATCTAGTTGTGGTACAGTTTAGAGTAAACTGTTTTCAAAGTTTTCTTGAAGAATGAGTTTGATGACAGTTCTCGGATGTTGGCCGGAAGTCGATTCCACAGTGACAGTGGCACGTGCCTGAATGCTCAGCCACCAACTAGCTTGTTGACAGGGTGACTGATCAGTGACGTGGTATCAGACGCTGATCTGAGAGTGCGGCGAGGGGTGTACGTGTCGAGGAGGAGTGGATTGGGTGTGTTTGGCTGAACCGGAGCCTGTGAAATCAATTGAATATCGATTGAGCATAGTCAAACGAAACTCACTTCACATGTACAATTTGAAAGATAAACTCATGTGGATTCAGATGTAGGCCTACACTACCTTTTGCTTTTGGACTTCTTCAATGACGTTTGCAGGAGCATCTGGCCCCGAGTCATTGTAATATTTTTCGAGGCCAGCATTTTGCTGCCTCTGCAGACAAAACGTGAAAGTATTGCAAGTGTCTACAATGGCTTCTATCTGCCAGAATTTTGAGTTTTGCTCCCGAACAGAAGCTTTAAGACGAAATTATAAAATGCAGCATTTCCGATTTGTCGGAAATATTTCATACAGATCGGAAAAAGTTTTAGACGCATCGAAATTTTTAAAGACGCATCAAAAATGTTCTAGATGCATGCATTGGAGGCCGGACAGTTGATGTGTAGGGAAGCTTATCAGGGACATTCAAATCTTTCTTTTAATTTGATGTTTCGTATATTCAATTCCCAGTTTCAAGAGTGAGTAAATAATTTTTCAGAAGAATAGCTATAGGCCCATCCTAGATAAAAAAAAAAGTTACTGCCACTCACAAGCTCCTCTAAGGCCCGGTCAGACAGTCGAAAACGCATGAATCACGTGAAAATTTGGTTAAGATTTGGTTGTGCGTGACTGTTAGTGGAGAATTTGACCATTTTTGCTGATTTACGTGATGAAAAATCACCAATGAACGGCGCAAGAACTACGGAAATGTCACGTACAAATCACTATTAAAGCATGCACTTCAGCGCAAGAAAGATTTGTCAGTGATTTCAAGTGAAATATACGTGTCACTAGTGTAGAATATTTAGTGACTGTAACGGCCCGTCCCTACGCGCACCACATTTCCATGACAACACCCACTCGCTACATGACTTAGCACACAATACACGGCCACTACACAATCAATACACGGTCAATACATACATGTAAAACCACACACAACCACGGCCCCGATCAATATAAGCTCACGCGCACTCGACACCGCCTGCACCGACATACATGCATATACTTCGGTACATGGAAAAGTACAGACACCTGCACTCAGATCACGAGACCAAACATGTCAGGACATGAACATGGAAAAACCCACATTCTCGAGGGACACCCGAAAACGAGTTCCAAGTTCCATGTTCCGAGTTCTGAGTTCCAAGTTCCGAGTTCCAAGTTCCAAGTTCTAAGTTCCGCGTTTAAAGTTCTAAGAAAAAGGTGTCGTCGGTGTTCAGTCAGTACCGTAAAAGTTTCACTCTATAGACCCGGCGTCTATTAGAACCCGGCGTTTATTGATTTCAGTCGTTGTCTGGATCCGGCGTTTATTGGAATTGGCGAGGCCTGTGTTACGATATGACAAATTGGACGACAGTTTAGATGTTAATAGCTGGAAATTCCCGACTGGGCCGCGTTGATGTTGTCGATATTAGTATATATACGTTGCTATGTTACACAATGTACGTAGACCCGGCGTCTATTAGAACCCGGCGTCTATTAATTTCAGTATACCTGAACCCCCGGCGTCTATTAGAACCCGGCGTCTATTAGAAACCCGGTGTCTATTAGAAGTTTTATGGTATTTCTACACATGCCACGCTTTTTCAGGAGTTCTTTCAACATTGAGTCTAAAAGTTGCAGAGACGAGGGATCATTGCGTCAGTTTGAAGGCGCAGCACCACTATATGTTACACGTTCGAATAAATGATGAATATCAACTTCTTCTATTAAATATTTGTTCAGTCATCCACAGCATAGTTCGTTGGTGATGCCTGAACAATTATTTAATGAAAGAAATTGACAAGATCCGAATTTATTCTGTCATAATGAAATAAGAATTATTTTCATTCCCCTTTGTTTTCAATTTTCCCATCATTTATATTTAATTTTGTGAATGTAAAATATAGAAATGATATAAAAATACATTTGAACTAAATAGAATTGAATGAAAAACATACCCAAATCCGCAATTAAACTATCCGAAATTTCAAATCATACCCGCGTGGCACTCTGAGGTCCGCGCGTACCAGGCATCAGCTTGGAAGGTTAATTTTCGACTTTGTGATATTGAAAGGTGGCACAAGAAAGTGATTTGAGTTGGAGAGACCCGATGCAGGAAACTGCGAAAAGTCTTACACGAATTGATTTTTGAGCTGCTCAAAACCCGGAATCGCGTAAAACGATGATCGGGCATACATCCACATACAACCACTGACGTTCCACGTCAGAAAAAATGATGAAATACGCAGATGACAGATGTATCGCGTAAGACTAAAATAAAACGAACTTCATACATAATTCATGCGAATTTAATTGTCACGACTAAAACCATTTAAATCGCGACCATAATCATTAAATAATATTCTCGCTGCGAATTAAATACTTTTAGCTGAGGCAAGAACATTATCGCCACGACCAGAATCATTTTCGCTGCAGCGAAATTGTTCTCGCCGCAACTTTAATACTTATAGCCGCGACTAAAACATTCTCGCTGCAGCGAAAATGATTATTGCCGCGGCGAGAATGTCCATACTTGCTACACAGTCTTTTTTACCATCAACTCAAAGAGAACAAACTAGGCCTATTTATTATTGCAATTATCGCCGCAGCGAATATTCACAGTTAGTGTAATTATCGCCGCGGTGGTAACTGTTCTCTCTGCAGCAGAAATGTATCGGTCGCGGCAACAACGATTTTCGCTGCGGCGAGTTTGTTTTGGTCGTGGCAACAATGGTTTTCGTTGCAACCAAAATGTTTCAGTTGCGACATCAACTATCTTCGCTGCGGCGAGGATGTTTGGGTCGCGGCGAGAATATTTTCGCTGCAGCGAAAACGTTTTGGTCGCGGATTTAATGATTTCAGTCGCCACATTTAAATTCGCGACGAAAACTATTCAGGGAAGAACTGATTATGGCATGAAATCAGCCATTGTAGATACTCGTAGGATACTCGTAGGACACAGATATTTCAATAGATGATGGTATAGACTGGGGATGTGCTTCTCGCACATTTTATCAATGGGATGTGTGCATATATCGGTGTAATATTTATGATATAGTACTACCTGGGCCAGGGCCCACTGACCTAATCACACTTGCCAATGGAAAGTTAAATATTTGCTGTTTATTACGTTAATTAGGCCTAATAAGCATGATGTATAATAGGCTTGACTTGGACAGACCAAACGACCCCGCTGTCGAGGCGACATAGGGCAAAATTTTGTGAGTTCACAAAATAAAGTTGTGCATTTTGTTGGTGTCCGTTGGCTGTCCCGACTGATTGCAGTGATATGAAATGTCCTGTAGTGATGTTCAATTTTGAATACGAGAAAAACAATTGATGCTACACGATATCTTAAGGCTAAGTATGATGTAGCTTAGTATATATATACTACATACCCGCGCCATGAATACATGACAAACAGCCTGAATCAAACATGACACTATGCAAAATGGCCTAACTCAAATTTACCAAATGGCCTAAGTCTCTGCAGACAGACTGCAGTTGTGAGAAAATGGCCTAAGTCAAATGTGGGAAATTGGCCTAAGTCATAACGAGTTAGGCCAAATAATTAACGTTAATTATAAATAATTTCCATGCATTTCTCCGCACATGTTTTCATTCTTATTGATGCAGAATGGCGAAATGAACACTATGGAACAAAAATCTCATTTTGCGAAAAAAATGACTTAGGCCATTTTTGCTTTAGTCTGTCGTTATGCTGTGATGCTTCCAGTACTTTTGTGTGTTCAAGTCGAGACTCCGCCGTACTGATTACAGACCGCCGGATTTTCCAGTACTCCCATTGCGCGGCAACATTCATACCCCGCCGATCCCTATTTCACCCCGCCGTTACATTCGCTGCTTATGACACGTTTGGTCAACCATAGACGGGCCACATTGATGACGCGTTCGGTGTATCGAACAACCTTAACTTCGGTGATCTTACGGGTACCGGTGTGTCATGCGCTACGAGGCCGTTAATCAGTAACACCGTGGTTAAACTGTAAACTTGGGTTGAATAAACCCAAAAGAACATTGACAACTTTCTAGTGAGGTCGTGATTTTATTACTCCTAGTGTCCCTCTTAATGGTTATTGTTGGGACGCTTTCTGGGTTTCGCAAATCAAATATTTATGTTGTGATGTTTCCCATTGTTTCTTAGCTGGACTGTAGCTAATTTTCTAAAAAGTAAAGATACACATCTTTCACCAATACAACCATTACACAATTTCGATGATGGAAATTGAAAGCCTAAATACTCTTTGGGATAATAAAGTTCGAACAAACAGTCATATTTCGAACCCCGCTGGCGTCATCGTGTGTGTGTCGTCAATAAAATAGAAATTCAGTGACTGCTAGGACCAGCTCCATTCTCCATCATAACGTGTTCTTTTTTGGTCTAGTGTTGCTATTCTTAGTGTTCATTAATAGCACTAAAATCCTGCGAGTCACGCCCAAATCACTTCCACAATGGCAAAAATGGACATCAATGATTGACCCGCAGTCGATCCGAATATAGACTCTTACAACCAGACAATTATATTCCATGGTCGAATTTATTCACGAAGTCTTAAAAATTGATGAAACTAAACTCGAACGCTACTACAGTTGGCATCATCGTTATTTAGCTGTGATGCTAACACTGACCAATCATAACGCAAATATATGCAAATAATCCTAGCAAGTAAAGAAATTAATGTACCATCAGCGTATTCACACAAATACAACCAGATTTTTATGATGCGAAATGCAAACCGAAAATACAACAATTTTACAATGAAAGAAAGCCCTCAAAACTACTTGCATCCATAGACATGCATCCATTGCATCTATAGACATACATCCATTCACTTTAACCCATAGACGCGTTTCGGGGATAGGGCTGCAAAGTCACGTAATATCATGGTGTTATTTCGGTGAGAAACAAACATACACCGTTTGTGTTACCTGCACGCTGGGGAACCAGTCCGCTAAACCTGGGTTTGGTCAGCGCATCCTGGGGTTTGCAACGAACATCCTTAGAGAAAAATGGCGGCCCCCATGAGCGAGACAGTCGCGACTCGAAAGTAAAACACTGACATGGAGGATAAAATAACGTACCATACCAAAATCACTTCGCGCAGTATTGATAAGGATGCTCGTAAGTAGTTAACAGCGGAGTAATTAGGGTGTGATAATGCAAGGAATTGTGGAAAGCACGGTTTTGAGGCAAACACGTTGTTGCAACGCTAAACCTGTGGGCAACGCTAAACATGGGTATATAATCAAGCTTTTAATTATGTACACTGCGGCAGGCCATCCATGAGTACATGTACCGTATGTACGCAATTAGTGTCGCGCCGTAATGCTCGTTCTTGGGCATTTAGACATTTTCGGAGATGTCCATTGCAGTTTGCCCAGGACAATCATATTTCTAATTAAATATTGGCCCTGAACAGCGAACAATATTTTCTTTCCCATTAAAATTTCTTTCCAATTAAAGTCGAGGAACATAAATTCAAAAAAAATTTCCACATGTTCATTCAATAATTAAATACATTGATATAAACTTATGAAGGTTTGTTTTAGTCAAAATTATCAGTTGAAGCCACCGTGTTTACCTTGCATGCTTGTTTCTGGTATATAGTCTGATAATTAGCTTTGTATAATCCAACTTGGTTATTAAACATAAGTTACATAATTTATGTCAGTTTGCCATATTATAAAGGAATAAATCAAAATCACCATGGTAAATCGTCCTTCCAAAACGGTCCAGGATCATTTT
The DNA here is from genome assembly GCA_949152475.1 of Terebella lapidaria. Classification (NCBI taxonomy): domain Eukaryota; kingdom Metazoa; phylum Annelida; class Polychaeta; order Terebellida; family Terebellidae; genus Terebella; species Terebella lapidaria. The sequence goes on from OX424555.1 coordinate 82,229,723, forward strand.
GGTATGCTTAAGTTTGCCCTGAACCCTCTCGAGATTGTCCAAATTTCCAAGAATGACAAATGTATGTAAAATGCACAAAGGCCCTACAATATTTTTTTATGGCAGCGGAGCTTTAGCGATGCCGTGTAGTCGTCAACTGTAGTTGTCAACTTTTGGTTTTATCTGTGGTCAACTTTTGGTCATCAACTTTTGGTTATCGTTAACTTTTGGTTATCTGTATTCGTCCACTTTTGGCTATCTTTATAGTTTTTGCTCGATACATTCATTTACATTTTGCATGAAATGCCTAAAAATATTTCAAGAGCGAGGTATTTTTTATTCTTTTGACTTTCGACTTTTTTTTTCAAAATGGCGGCCATTTTAGACGAAAAACGGCCCAATTTTTGGACGAAGAACGGCCAAAAATAATTTTTTTCTGCTTTCAAAAAATCTGTGGACTTTTTTTTCTTCATATTTTGAACTGCCGCAAGTACATGTATACTCATAGAATGCTTGAAAATAAAGCCTAGATATTGGCATTTCAACGGGAAGTCGTATATGATGATTTGTCTAGTAAGCTTGGATTTGACCTTCTGAACTTTTGTAGCGGAGCGCTCAAGGCCGAGAGGCCTCTCGTATTATTACGTAAGCCTAACCGTTATGAAAAAATGTCATGTAAAACGCCTAGAGATGTAGTGTTTTGTAGTATTTTTTTCGCAGTTGTGTTGTATGGGGCCCAGATATACGTCGGGAGGACGTTTAATGCCGGCACATAGGGCTCCTGCGTGAGAGTCACTTGAATATTGTGATGATTGTAATAATAATAGTAATGTGTGGCCCTTATCTTGACATCATACTATCAAACGAGGATATAAGACCCTAAGGTATACAAATATCAACATTGACCTAAATATATATTGGCAAAATATATATCTTGCCACGCGCACTTCTCATTCTCCTTCTTATTTCACCGCACTGTATTTTCAAACATGGACACATGGTTGGCGGTTTGCTGCCAAAAAGTGGGTAAACCACGTACCATCACTGCATAGGTTTACTACATCCCGCTTGCTCTTGCTCCTGGTTGTATACAGTGTACATACCGCCGACTTACTCGCTAGTCCGGACAAACAGACTAACTCAATCAGATTTGATGTGGTCCTTCTCCTATAATAATATAAAGCCACAAATAAAAATTCCATGGTTCCGTGGATTAGCGTTGCAACCCCAGGTTTGGCGTTGCACAATCACACTGCTATCGATATCCTGGTAGTTTTACTGATTTCATCATATATTTTATAGTATATCCACTTTAAGTTACATGATGGGTGTTTGAACGATGAATGTACACTATTTTACAACAAATCCTTGATGTTTCTTTGCCGTTTGAGTGGTGTTTCCATATTGTCGTCGCCTCAATGTTGTCGTCTTGGACCCAGAATGCGCGCACAATACACCCAGGATGTTCGTTGCATAACCCAGGATGCGCCAACCGAACCCAGGTTTAGCGGACTGGTTCCCCAGCGTGACCTGATTAACGTGAGTTCTGAATGGAGTAATTCAAAATAGACAACAGACTTGTCACCAAAATCACACCATGACATCACGTGACTTGCAGCCCTACTGCAAGATCGAGAGGTATTTTCAAGCTTTTTAATTGTTCAGTGTGGTGATGAAAAGAGCTTCAAATATCTACAAGACCGAAAGCGTTTGCGAGTGGCCAACCGGACTCTATTAAACATCGTTCAATATTTGCGATACTTACATATTTTGCCACATTAGCAAATTCGGTGATTTGATATCGGACCCAGGTGGCATGTCTGGGACCCTAATTATCGACAGAGCATCAAGATTACGTGCTCGTTAGAGAACTCTCCATCTATCCAATAATATCGATTTCTCATCAGATATATGGAATTTACCTTATCTCCAACCCAGATGAAAGAAGCACACCATTCTAATTTTTTGGCGGAAGTTCTCTATCCTTATTTTTATGTATTTAATAATATCCGTGTTTAGATTATTAGTATTCAACCTCATTTATTATGCACATATAGTATATAAACTTGTCTGCATACATGTATATATATTTCGCATTTGTGCATGTTTAGAAAACACGGTAAACCTAATCAGTAATGATTCGTATACTCGAATTGGGTCTTTACATTCTGAGGGTTCTAGCTAATACTGGATCGATCTGAGATGACACGCCATCACACTGTGTTAAGTTCATGAGTGAGCAACTGAGCGTGCCTTAATCTGGTCAATAATCTTCTGTCAGCATTTTTGGTAACAGAACACATGATTTTCAACACTATCAGTATCTCACAGAGATATACTTTTTTACTTTGAAAATCCGGTAAGTTTGTATTCAATTGTACTGCAATAACCACGGTAGTAGTGAAAATGAGCCCTTACAAGACACATCTGCATGTCAACTAAACAGTATACTTGATGTTACTAAAGTAGATAACACATTTGGTTCAGTAGATACTGAACTGAATGATACTGAACATGCTGCAAGATGGGCATCAATCAATCAATTTTTGTTGCAGCGCATAATGGTACACAAAATGTTCAGTGGTAAACAAAATGTAGATGTATGCTACATGTGGCATCAACTTTTGATCATATCAGACAGGCCGTGTATGTTTTGTCTGGGTTCCTGACCAGGGATCAGGAGACAGATGATCAGATATCTGACCTCAGGTGCAAAGTCTGGAAGGGTAATTACTGCCAAGTCAGCTGGATGAAAGTGGTTTCATCGTCCGTCCAAAGCTGTTGGTTTAAAAGTCTTCACATGCCAAATAAATTTATCACCGTACCCGAAATATCTCAGACGACCAACACAGCATGGATGTTTCCCGAATGATTTTACGTGGGAAACTAATTGCATAACCAGACATATCCGAAGAGATTATGTGAAATTTAGACCCACGTTCTTGTGAAGCCTGGGGCGTGATTTCTCAGACTGATGTTTGCAGTGGTATATTTGTATAATTGATCTGCATTGTAGGCAGCTAATCGATTCACATATAAAACCGAGATCTGGTTGTTTAACTTCCATCATATTCTGTTATCATGCATTGCCCATGGTGATTTGTGTTTCCAATCAGACAAATTCATTTTAATGACTTTGTGTTAAAGTGTCACCATGCTAACCTTATAACTTATACATAAGAATCTGTTCTCTGCATATAATTCTTAAAGAGGAAGCGAATGTTTTCAAGGTACCCGATGGTTTTTACAGAACCAAAACATCTTGATTTTATTCCAAAGAGATGCCCATGTTTGTTTCGCTCTTCTGGGAGTCCTCGAGGCAGCTCATTAGTTATGCCTGACGTCATCGATTTCGTTTCATTCAATTCGATTCTAATTATTCTAATTGTAAGCACATCATTAGTCGTTGAGTGTGTTTTATTCCTGCGATCAAGTAAATAATGCAAATAACCCACGAATCTGTCAAAATTTTCGTTGAATAGGAAGATTACCAGAAAGCGCTCGATGCTGATTGGAACTTCAATTCCACGCTAAAAGACCCGATAAACGTCAATCAAGGAAGATTGCGTCCGTGATTTATGCATGCACTGGTCGATGAAACTGTACTTACCGCACAAACTGGACTTAATTTAAGATGGACCTGCCCTTGACCAAAAATTAATCCCATTGCTTACAACACGATCCCCGGTCACTGTTAATGGAGATGCATGCCACTCTGCTAGTGGTATACTTCTAATGTGCGATGAACCTGATGACTGCAGGTTCGCCAATACACTGAAGGGGAAATACGATTCTTGAAGAACATTTAAAGCTCATATAGTATAACTATATATTATTATCGTATTTTATGCATTAAAAAAGTGTAACTGAATTGCCGTTTTTAACCAGATAACGTCAAACTTCACGTCGAAAAAATCAAAACGGCTTTTTGCTGAGGTAAAAATCAAATTTGTACGACAATTCACTATCAGAACTATATGTTTTTGTTCGGAAATACACAATACACAATACTCTGCATTGTTAATATACACTTATGCTAGATAAAGGATTTGTCGAGGACACGTCTCCAAGATTTTGTTCCCCATCCCTCTTTGTTTATTCCTTGATCCGGTGTATAACAGGGATGTTAAGAATATGAATTCCCCAGGTCGTATACAGTGGGAATACAGCGATGATTGTTGTGGCCAGCGGATGAACAATCTTACGTAGACATTTACATGTACAATACTGACCAATTGTCGGACGTTGTGCATGCGCTATTCTCCACAGCTGCCATTGGCCAGATTATCAATTTTCTGATACGTTATTGATACTAATCGTGATCAACAGTCTATCCAAATGGTCTGTGCAGCTGTGAATAATTACAGTGCAATGCATCGATTATACTACTTGGGCCTAGCAAGTTTATTACCCATCACAAAAAGGTTATTGCTGTTTTATTGGTGTCAATTTGATGAAAATCACCTTTATGTTTCACAGCTGTCTGTGTTGTTACCTACACGTAGAATCATGGCCTTCAGTTTGTTATTTTTTTGTATAAACTTTATTCAATGATTCCCAAACAATCAATAGCTTATGTGAATGGGTTTCAGTTTGTTATTTACCTCCTCTACGAATGTTGTTGAGTCTTGGTTTTACTTACATTACGATATTTATATTACGATATTTATGAATGATTATGAACAACAATGATACGTAATAATATTTGTTTTGTTATTATCCTTATGCAAATAACAATATTCACGTTCATTAATGTTTATTATACAAATGGGTAGGGGAGGAGTAATGATGTAGGTTGTTTGTTTTGCTCATACGCTTTTAACATATATGTGAAGCTAAATGGCACAACCTATTTCGTTAGGTGTGTGTTGGATACTTAGTGATAGACGATATCTAGCGACGCAGTTTGTGTTATATTAGCCACATACACGGAGTTGTGATGACTAAATAACAGCATCAGTTGAATCGTTTGCATATACATGTAGTTTGGTCAATTCATTAATGAACAACGGTGATTGGGGGTGGTTCTTACTTCTAATTGTTGATTTATCTCGCTGTCATCAGAATTTTTGTATAATACAAAATACCCTGGGGATGGGTACGTAAACCGTTTTATGCAAAAAGAATACATACGCCATTGGCCGTTGGTATCACCGTTGGTACCGTTGGTTGGTATTTCCCTGTCATTTTTGTTTTCTCTCACTTCGTATGCCTGATATGACTTTCTGTCCCCGGACTATGAGATTGGATAACGGACCCTGTTTTGTTTGCTCGGAATACTTAATACTGGGTATTGATTTCACGTCTCGTACATAAAAACAGACAATAAGTCACCCTCATAGATTGTAAATTTGTTTCTTTCTCTCATAGTTTTTCTAGTCGTCTCAGTAAGTAGGATGTACATATGATTTTAGAGGAATGTGATTTGCAAACGATTGCATAAGGGTTCTCAGTTTGTCTATTTCAGTCCGTGACACGGGTACAGATAAAGCCACATGGGGGAGATATTATGGTTTCTGCCACCAGATCTCATCAATACAACTGTTATGCAGACATATCGGACAATGTACATGTGCACAATTAAACTCCCTCCAATGTCGTTCTCGTTAAATGTTTTACATGGCGTTCGATCTCGTCAACAATATTTCAGTATGACACGACAGAGAATAACACGACGTGACATCAGGTGTCAGGTAATAATGAAATCAATCTGGCTATTAATATTTATGATGTTGGCATGTGTTTGTCAATTACATGTGTTATTTTGATAACGTGTATCCGTAATATATTTCACGATGTATTATGTACATTGTACTACATTATCCGTTGTAGATAAATAAGTGCATAAATAAATGCATGATACCCTTCATCGTGAATAATTAATTTTGGATAATAATAAGACTCAATAAATACTAACCACTCTTGATTGCCAAACGGTTCGCGATAATCTACACATTTTTAAAATTATAACGTGTATGTGCGGTGGTTTCAACCGTTATTGTAACTTTCGGAAATGCCATCCATATGTATTCTTCTGTAGGAACATACCTGTCCCTCAGAAGTTGAGGGTCGTGGGTTCACAAGAGTTATTTTAAAAGCTGTTGCTTTTCGCAGGGGATACTAGGCGTAACGGCTTTGCGACTATATCAGCGGTTGTGGCCGAAATTACACATGGATGTACCTGAACATATCAAACATTAAAATGCAGATCAAACAGCAAGATTTGCGTTAAGATGGTAAGGTTTAATTGAGTACCAAAATGGTATCACAATTTGAAGAACTTTTGAGAACAATACTTTCAATATCGTAGGATTGAGAGCAATACTTTCAATATCATTGGAATCCCGTCCAATATCATACTGCTCTTGTGCCAACAATCTAATCCATCATTTTCCTTGATTAATACAATTTTCCAGACTAATTATCTATGATATATGGACTACCGTCATAGCGTTTCACTTTTGGGGTCTAACGAGAATTTGGTAATGTCTACCACGACAACATATATTATATCGGCGACCAAATATTGATTATAATTGCTGAAGTGATGACTAAAATCTAGACTGTCAAATAAAGATATTAATTAAGGTGTTAGGTACGGCGTGCGGGATTGTATTTTTCTGATCGTGTAAATTATTTCATTTAGGTTTGGTAGTTATTGAGAGAGTAAGTTCTTCCAATGATCGTTATTCGAAGTCAAGAAACCAAAACATAATTGAGTAATATGGATTTACCAGAAATACATCATGCACAGCGACGTATTAAATCCCTGTGCTAGGGATTGACATTCAGTCGTAGATAAGGAATGATGTGCTTCAGGATTGGTTCGTTCAGGGTATCCGTGTTATTTTAATGCGAATCCATATTGACCATTAGATCGTATACATTGCATTATTAACTGCAAAACAATACCACTTTGTAATCTGAATGATAAGCACATCTTTTATGACGCACAATTCGGAAGTAGAATATCTTTTTCTCGTGTGTGCGGACAGAACACTTTTTGTGGAGTATTTTCATTATTGTGCAGTTGTTTTTAACACCACCTCACGCGTGTCACGTCTATGTAAATGTGGGTAGTTACAGCGAGTAATCAGGCAGTCATTGCGATAGGCCCAGCGTCATCTACTGTCACGCGGGCGGGTCATATTTTTCCTAATGTAACTGGTCTTTCCAGCGAAGTAACGGACCATCACCGAATGGGTGTTCATTATCTGGTGAGGTGATTGGTGTCCTTCTGGGGTAACCCCAGTGAACAGTCGCATCATTGGGTGATTTCAGTCACATTACATTGTTGAAGTATAACAACAGTATGATATGCTGCCATTCCGAATTCAGGCGTTTCTTGTTTATTCGGATCGGATCTCGAATCGGAGAGAGACAATGTCAACCAAGCTTGAGAAGTATTGTCGTGTCCGGTCTCAGAATAACATTGCTCGAATTACATACTTTGTCCCTAGGCCTTGAAAATAATGTCAATGGTAAAATTCAAGGTCACGACAATATTCACCATACATAGTTTTCTGTATGTCCACAACTGATTTCTAAGCTGTAAATTCAATAATAAAAAAATATAAGCAATGCTGTGCTATGACCTTGAAAATGAAGTCAAAGGTCAAATAAAGGTCATGAGAATATTCGGCATACATCTTTTCTTGTACATCCACAATTGATTGTCAAGCTGTGAAGTGGATACTAAGCAAGCTATTAACCATTTTGTGTTTGACCTTGAAAATGAGGTCAAAGATCAATTCAGGTTCATGAGGATACCTAACAGATATCATTTCCTATATGTGCACAATTGATTCCCAAGCTGTAAAGTCAATAATAAGCAAGATATTAGCCATTTTTCCTGTAACCTCGAAATTAGGTGAAAAGGTCAAATTCAAGGTCATGACAATGTTCAGTATATATCATTTCCCATATGCGCACAATTGATTCCCAAGCTGTAAAGTCGATTATGAACAAGATATTAGCCATTTTGTCCTGTGATTTAGTAGAAGGTCAAATTCAAATTCACGACAATATTCAGCATATAGCCATATGTCCACAAGTTTTTCATAAACTCTAATCTCAATACTAAGTGAGATATTAAGAATAATGTGTCCCATTAAAAAGCATAGGAGAATTTAACATAAGGAAGCCCTTTTTTAACACGTGGAGAACAACACCCGATATACCGTGGGTAATACCCGTGGGTATCGGACCAAAATTTTCAATGACAAAAAATGGCTATTTAGTTTGATTCATGTACAGCTCCCATCAGGAAATAAAAAGTGAATAAAAAAAATCAATGGATTTTTTCCTGCTGGAACCGACTCGGAACAAATAGTCACGTGATGTTCGTTGCCTCGTCGAAAAAACAAAATGGCCGCCACGTGCCAATGGCCACCGGCGATTGAAGTGTAACACAATGTATACATATCTTAAGCACAGTACGAGTGTGCGATCTACAGACAACCAAATGCATTCTGTCTGTTCTCATTCAGAAAACCGGCATTTGCAATACACTACATTGTTTGACGATATAAAGCAAGTTTAATCCCACTACAAATTCCGAATTCCAATGTATTCGTAAGGTTCATTTTAACGCGTTTTACTTGATTTCCTACGACCTACGTAGTAATCTATCTCGGAAACGTGATCTATCAGTTGTTATTCGCTCCACTTGTGAATTTGAATCCTTGCAAACCAATCTGGTTAGTATAGGAAATTGAAAAAAACAGTACGATCGATATGTAAAGATTTGAGCTCTTGTGTTCATCGTGATCTATGTATCGGTTAAAAAATACACTACATGTTTGTCATAATAACATTAATATAAACAACTGGTCTCATACTCAGTCGGCTGTGTGTCTGTGGTATTCACTTGGACTTGAATATGATACAAATGATATCACTCGGATTGGACCACTTACACTGAATTCGTTACATTCGTTCAGAGATTTTGTCGTGGAATATTAATTTGTCCGTTGCTCTCATAAACTTATTACTGCAATGAGAATTCATTGAACATGTGTGATGTAATTATGTATATATTTTATTTCTTTATAGTCACATCGTGTCGACCATATATAACACATGAAAAACAGAAACATATATATGTGCGTGACACCCAGCCCATGCGGACTTATGAGTGACTCTAAAACCATATGAAAAAGATACGGTCGGTGAGTACATTATGATAATGAATGAATACTAACGATAGATGGATACATTATGACACATATAACAAATTTTTCCTTTCAAACCACGCCTGTACAATAAAATGAATGAGCTCAGTACATTTATATTCCATCAAATACTTTAGTTTGGTAACAGGGTCCGAAATATTAGTATAAGTAGGTTCATTTCCTTCAAATATACTATCTCTAAACTTGGAATATACTTCACAATCAAATATAAAATGTAATTCATCCTCTACTGATTTTTTACTACATAACTTACAAATTCTTTCATCTATGTGTAACGTTCTTAATTTGCCAGTATCGGTATCTCTGACATTACAGTATCGTCCAGTTTCTATATGTAAGCCCAATATACCACATCTAAGTTGAGCATACAGAGATCTTTTATATTTTGGAATACACCTGGTCACATATACTTCTACCCCAAATTCAGGCTTGAGTTTACAATATAATCTTAATTTTGGCTTTGCAGCAACTGACACTTTCCATTCTTGAGCCATTATATGCATGAGTTTGTTTTTTACACTGTCAATATTAAATAATTGTCTACGTTTATACACATTAGTCATACCAAGTATAGCACTGATTTGTTGTATATCTTCACACCAATTACCAATCTGTTTACAATACATATACTGGAACACTATTTTTGTTAACCTAGTCATATCCATTTTAATAAGGCGATTCCAGAACCTCAACATCGAGATATACCTTTTAAATTTGATATAAATCCAACCCATATCACCATATAAAGCAGGTATTGGAGCAAATCTGTGTAAACCCAGGAAATATCTCATAGCTCTATGTACAATAATATCACTTTTCAGATAATCACCAAATCCCCATACTTCAGATCCATAGTTTAAAACGGGTTCTACAGATGTTTCAAATAACTTAGTGAATGTATAATAACCACAATTTTTTAATGATTTAAATTTTGTTATTACATTACCTAGAGCTCTGCTGCCTGAATCTGATAGAACCTTAGCACATTCTTTGTAGTTCAAAAATTCATCAAATATAACGCCCAGATATTTATAAGATTTAACCGTTTCTACTACAGAGTTGTTATATTGAAATACAAATTTACTTCTAGTTTTTCTATTTTTTCGAAAGTGTACAATGTTCGTCTTACTAACATTTACTGTAATTCTCCATTTTCTTGTCCATTCATACAAATTGTTTAACAATATCTGTAAGTCATTTTCATTTTCTGCAAGTAGGGCCATATCATCTGCATAAAGTAATATAGATATTCTGTCATTCCCTATTGGAATGCCTAGGTTTAGAGCTTTCACTGTAATAGCTAGATTATTAATGAACAAAGCAAAAAGAGTAGGTGACAGATTGTCACCTTGTTTTACACCATTTAATACTTGAAACCAATCAGTGTAATCATTATTTACCTTCAAACATGAGAAGGTATTTTTAATTATGATTAGCTCTTTCACCAAATTACACTCCTAGGTTAAGCTGTCTCATGTTACTTGATATTTGAGGTCTCCTTATTTAGATGATTAATGACAAAAAGCAGTTTGACTTGAGAAAAGGTATAATTCTAACGGTACTTTCATCTCTGAAATCCATTTGGAAGCGACACTCAATAAAAAATAACTCAATGAATTTTATTGACATTTATGGATTGATTGCATGTGATGGTCATGAACCTGGCAGTGACCAGCTGTCCATTCACTTATAATGTAAATATAAAGGTAACAAATTCATGAATTTACACACTTCCAATCAACGTGAAACTTTGCCTTTCTAATTGTTAGCCATCAAGGATTACTAACCGAGACTCTGTTTCTTACTAAGCAATGTTAAATTTGTTAAATTCATCGTTTTCATATGTCATTTTCCGACCTATTTCTCAGTCTACAAAATACACTCACAACAGGGCGAGCGAAAGGATTATGTCGGCAGCAAATAGCTAGTGAGGCCAGTAAAACTCACAGGTGATATGCACTCGGGTGCACCGAGGTGTTCGGGATTATGAATGTTCAGCTCATTGTATTCATCTCACAGAAAGTATAGCCCTAGATATTCTCATTATTTTGACGACAACAAGGAATAAATATATGCAACAGCCAGTGCTTGTCAAGCAGAACACTCGAATTTTCGTTTTGGTGAAACGTATAAAATGATTTATCTAATCATCAAATTGCACAGCTTTCGTGATATCATTTATGAAACCATGTCTCGGTTCATCATCCATGAGTATATGTGTATGTGCTAGCCAAGTTTTAGGTCAGGGGATTGTATTGTTTTGGTGATTTTGTTACCTTTACTTTCACATTATAAGTCAATGGAAAAGTGCCTCAGTGCAGTCACCGGTAAGTTACGTGCAAGCACACCTTATTCCATGGTAGATGAGGGAGATGAGCTGCTGTCGGGCTGGATCAGGCCTGAAAACATGGTTGATACATGGTTTGAACTACTAAAACATTAATCGTATCTTTAAACAGGATATGCAAATGATGCAGAGTAGATGCAAAAGGAGTATTGTAGTGCGTGATTTATTGATACCAAACGGCCGATAATGACCACTAACCAATGTTGAAATACTGTGTGGTGGCCACATACTTCCTCACTGATTATCATTGATGTCATACTTCATTACAAAATGTTTGTCTTGTGCAGCGTAACGAAGTAATCCGTCTATAACCATAAACGTCTCCATAAACGTCTTACAAAACAAAATATCTCTTCATTTTATTCTTCGAATATTCTTCAATATTTCTATATGCAGAACTTGTCAGAAATAATGACGATTTTGTGAATTCACATGCCCAAGTGATGGACCTCGAGGGATCCCAGGCTACAGATCATACACTGTGAAAATGCTATGAACTGAGAAATGTGTTTACTGGAAGTCATATGTCATTTTGCATGGGATATAAGAAGCAGTATTCATCATTTTATTATTATCCATAATTAGTATAAATGTCTGACTATCCATTGCATTGGTCTGGGCAGACGAGTAGGTTGTTATTAAAGGGGGTTGTTGATTAGGGTATATCGTTCACTTTGAGGACATCGTTTGCTGCGTTCATATTCACTGGTCTCTCAGTAACAGTGGCTGTGACGAAGTTGCATAATGTAGGACTACCAGAACATTTTGAACATGATAATTCAAAACAATCATCATCATCTACATACGTAAATAACCAATATAGGATTAAGTGAGCATCGAGTTTATATACATTTTTTATTTTTGATATTTTCTACTAAAGTACCGTCCATATATTGTCCTAATGCCCAACAAATTGATTCAATATACATGTAGTCCTTAATTAGTTCCCGGACACATTGTCAGGATATATTGGCTTACTGTCACAAACAGCTTTCGCCATTGCTATCTGATGATTTTTGTGAAGTTTATCGAGATAATGTTTGAAATGTCGTGCAAAAAGTATGATTGATAAGGTGATAGGTCACAATGTATAACTGATAAAGAGATGAATTGACGTAGACTGTATGGCATAATAATTAGTTTGATTACGTAAATGGTTATGTTTGGACTGTGCAGTTCGTTGCTTCATCTTATGTAAAGCCAGGGCTCTGGCTCGATGTCAGGAAGCCGACATAATCGATTTTCCATAATTAAATATGATGCACATTCACATATCTGTGGTATTAACACAGTTACATGTATACATACATACAAATGTGCGAGTGATTGATAATAAATCGTGAAAGTGGCATTATATTGTTCGGGGTGGATTGTTTCCCCCGGTTATCACTGTTATTTTAATGTATATCAATGTATCAAAGGATTCTTGTTTCGAAATAGAATATAATCGTATTTGTATACAGGAACAGTTTTGTTTATGTTTTGTGGTGTACTTGCATAATAATGAAGTTATTTATTAGAACACCTGAAGAGTGTCAAGTCCATGCATTATTGTGTGGGTTGTTAGTGTCACTGCGACAGATTCCGAGGCGTCTACTGTCACGCAGATCGGCCATATCTTTCCTAATGTAACTGCTGTTCCTAGCAAAGTAACGGACCATCACGGAATAAGTGTTTATCCCCCATGTGATTCGGTTGATTTTCATTGTATACCGACAGAACAGTCTTGTGATTGGGGTTCTCGGTTACAACTACTCTATAACGGTATACGGCAGTTGAAGGTGTCGCCATTCAGTATATTGCGCTACTTGTGCATGCAATGTGTGGCAGAATATCAAGATTCTGAGATTATCTTTTCTGGGCATAAATATTATCGCTTGTCTGTATCTCACGGGGGTCAAGCGTACCTGAATTATTCGAAGGAACATTGCCGCTCCTGAATTATTGGGAGTGGGGGCGTGATATCTTTGGAGGAAAATGTCACAGTAGGTTGCTAAAAAGCCGCAATTAACTCTCCAACGTAGTGTGAACAGACAACGCAATGCCACCATAGAGTATGGGATATAGTTATGTATTTGTTGACACATGTATTAGTTCATTAGCTTCCCTAGTTTATTGACAATCATGGTCACCGATTCTGAACACCGATAGAAATGAAACCATCAGGATTAATGACACATGGAATTACTCAGTGAACACTCAAAAGTACCCTAACTCTGAAGTAAGGTGATACTAGAATATCGGCTTGCAATTGTAAGGTGCTTTATTGTGTTTCTGTTTCATCCAAGTCATATCAATGTGTTTTTTGGCCGGGGTATGATTTATCGGGAGGAGGTACATGAATCTTTCGAAGATTCATGAAAAATAAACCTACCTTCCTGAACACTCCGTGTTTCTCCGTCAGTGCATGCCCTGAGGATTATGTATTTTTAAAGTGAGACACCGAATAGTCTTTTAAACTACAACATACGTACGTTCGCAATGATTTATATATATCTTTAAAATATCAATATTGCACCCTCCCAATAAATCATGTGACGGTCAAAAAACACATAAGGTGAAACAGAAACACAATAAAACACCTTACAATCAAAAGCCAATGCCCTAGCACTACTTTACTATTGATATCCTTTGAAGTTGGTGTACTTTTGAGTGTTTATATGTGCAAAACCAGAGTACTTCCACGTATTATTGGCCTCGTTGGGTTCATTTATATCGGTGTTCAGAATCGGTGAACATGATTGTGAATAAACTAGGAAAGCCAGGGAATCTGTATATCGTCAATTAATACAGAACTATATCCCATACTCTATGGTGATATTGGTTTGTCTGTTCACACATCGTAGGCGAGTTGTTTGCGGCTTTTTTGCAGCCTACTGACACGTTTTCCTCCAAAGATCTCACGTCCCAACTATCAATAATTCAGGGGCGCCAAGGTTCCCATTGGCGGATTCAGGGGGGGGGTGCACCCGGCGCGCACCCCCCTATTGGGCCGTGAAAAAAAGAGAAAAAGAAAAGAAAAAAGAGAGAGCAAGAAGAAAAGAAAAAAAGAGAGAGCAAAAAGCGATAGAAAATGTGGGTATGCACCTATGTAACGAAATATGAGTGTAATTTTCCTGGTTTGATATTTTTGACTGGGGGGGGGGGGGGGGTGTGCAGAGGGAGGGGGGTAGAGCCCCACAATATATTTTCAACAAAAAAATCTGTGACTCAGAAATATGTTAAGGTGCATTACAGCGTTACATAGGCCGAACATTCGTTGGTCAATGATTATGCAATTGAGTGTCATTAATCACGAGTTCTTCAAGTTATATGACATTTCATATGTAAAGTGACAATGAGTTGTTTTGGGATAAATAAATTTAAATACCAGCAATATTTACATGCATGTGTGGAATGAAAAATACTCAATACAGCGTTACATAGGCCTAACATTCGTTGGTCAATAATTATGCAATTGAGTGTCATTAATCATGAGTTCTTCAAGTTATTTGACATATGATATGTAAAGTGACAATGAGTAGTTTTGGGATAAATAAATTTAAATACCAGCAATATTTACATGCATGTGTGGAATGAAAAATACTCAATCAGAGCCAGAGAGAGCTCAGAATCAACCACAGAACATGAAAAAAGCTCTGGCTTCTGGGGCCCTTGCGCGGGCCCCAGACTCCACGCCGTGTAAGCTACCACCTATCCACCTCACTTCGCTTGGTCGCTTGACTCCTCTAACCAGCTTGCCAACCCCCACCCTCCCCCTCCCTACAATAATAAATCTAGTCCGACACACTTGACTTCAGACTGAAACTGTCATTGAATATACACAGGGGATATTTTTTATTTTATTTATTTGTTACAGACAGGGTTCTTTATAACTCTGGTTATAATTCTGGATGTCGGCATAACTCGGAAGATAATTATATTTTATCTTTATTATTAAACGATTGACCATCACAATGTCTGGTGCATAAGAACCTTAGAACAGCCTTAGAATGGTAGGACTATTAGACCTTCCTTTCTTTGAAAATCTATCCTTCATTTACAACAGAACTAAGCAGACTTCTAAAGTAAAATTCTACTTATTGATTTCGCAAGGTACAGTTGTAAAATACACCTTAAAAACCATCTCAGAGACACTAAATTAAACAAATATATCGTGGGCGTACGGCGCCCCTGAATCCCCAGACCGCGTAAGGCTTCACTCCCTAGTCAGTGATGTATCCTCCATTCACAAAAACAGACTCCTAAAGTGAAAATCTACTTAGTGATTTCACAAGGTACAGTTGTAAATACACCTTAGAAACCATCTCAGAGACACTAAATTCCAAAAATTTATCGGCGGGCTTACGGCGCCCCCCAAACCCAAAGACCGCATAAGGCTTCTCTCGCTACGCTCGCTCACACTATTTCAAGATTACGTACATTTAAGAAAAGCACCCCCCCCCCCCCCTATTAAAAAATCCTGGATCCGCTTCTGGTTCCTCCGAATAATTCAGGTTCGCTTGACCCCCGTGTATCTGCTATTATTAAGTTACGGACATTATAGTCCAATCGATTACATTTGATTGAAAATCCTATATATTGAACTTATGTTCAGATGCGAATCAATAGCTTTAGTAAAGGTTCATGACGCTTCATGAAGTTTTACGTGCTTCTTCAGAAGAGAAAACTGCTTTTCCTGGTTATCAAGATGGACTTAATATGAAGATGTTCGATATGAATCTAGACATCGAATTACGTGTTCCTTTAAAGAACAAAACTAGTCTACTAATTTCAATGTTATCTATAATTCTGTTGATCAACGCTTGTTCTGGATGCAGATAGGTGCAAATTTTGGTAATCAGCAACAATGAAATACATTTCCGGTATGTGGTTAGCCAAAGATTTGGGAATAATCATAGATAATTCCCTCACATAGATTTCAGTGGAATGAAAGGCGAGGCGCTACTAAATTCTAAAATGTGGCCGATTTTAATTGGAACACAAATTCAACCTAATGGGCCCATGAACATCAACACAGAAATGAATGAATTCATTCGTCCATGAATGATGTTGATTCTACTTTATGCAATTATTTTATAACACATGCCGATATCACGTTATCAGTATTAGTGATTCACATGACTAACAAGTTACTACTAGTAGAAGCAAAGACATGCACCATTGATGTACATAGTGCGATGTTTTGGGACCATACACTGCATAGCTCACTATATTTTGCGTCGGTCTGATTCGATACTCTATCTTAGTTTTTTACTGGTGGAATTGTTTTATAAACATGTATAATAAACATGTATTATTTCTTTGCACTATTTAATATTTGTTCTTGCCTACAGATCATGTATGGGAAATAATCGTTTCACACGTGTGTCTCCGTCCGAAATAGTGTTGTGTGTGTTGTGTTGGGTTTCCAGATAACCGGCAAGGACTTCACATCAACCACATCCTTTCAATATTGTATCTGCCATTACCTGGTGCCAATTGCTCCTGTATATAGTTCTTCCAGGCAGTGGGAGCAAAACGACATATATAGTGTATGCATGGGATAATGAATGTGACCTGTCCCTTACATTCAGTGCATATCAATGTTCAGCAGTCAAATGCATGCTGATTTGTTCATATGTGGAGATACTGTATTGGCATCTGCAATAAACTACACTTATATACATCGAACCTGGCTTTAGTATCATCATACATGCAAATCTCGATGATACTTCACTTGACACGACATAATAAATATTACAGCTTTTTATATGGTCACCTACAAGTTATTATGTCTCGGCATTTCACTCCGCAGGTAAATGTGAACGCGTCGCCGAAGTTGAATTTATTCGACTCGATCCTGTCAGTATGTTACATAGGACCATTAAGAACAGTTCGATCAAATAGTGTATACATTCAAAGGCTAGTGTAATAATTGGCAACATTCAAATATCGATTCGAAGAACTATCAACAAGTAGGGAAATCTAGTACATAATGGTCCATTCTAAATTCAGGCATGCATCATCTAACTATTATTAACTCTTCCAACGAATTACACCTGTCCGAGTCCCATAATACTTGGTAAACGAAGTCTTGTTAAGGCAAAATGGAAGTTGTTTATTGAAAAGAAGAATTTTAATGGTACCTTCATCCTCGTAAACATTTGGCGCCCACTTCATGAACATTGACCCAATGAAGGGGCGTACAAAATCCATTTATTGTTGTTCCAAGAGTAGATAGGAAGTATAGACTGTCATCTGGCTATATTAGGCCTGAAAAGATTGGTGCTGCATCGTTTGACAAACCAACGTATGACGAAACTTTCTTGAACAAATTATATCAAGAATGCACGGGAGAGTGCTGATCGCGTATGTGCGTAGTGATGCATGAATACTTGGATACATAGTGAACAATATGATTGCTGACCATATGCGACTCTAACAAACAAACTCAGATATAAGTGTCAGAATATAATGGAGAGTACAGCACAGAAAAGGAGACAATTTCCTTGCCCCGTTGGTGAAAATATCTCCACCAGAAACTCGCAACGAAATCGATTGGAAAGGGGCGTCTTTTTGAGCATACGAGTGCAGATATATAACTGCTATGTTTTCTTCGTTCGATCAGAAAGGTATGGAGCAATCCATAACTTACTGATAATATCACCTTATTTGTTTTGGCATTTCTACCACAATTTAATAGTGGTGAAGTTGTGTCATGATTCGAAAAGTCATTGTTGATTTACCGTTGGCAGAAGGAGATGCTAAAGATTAAACCTTTCGCTCAAGTTACATTGGTTCATGTTCACTCATTACATCTAAACGATGGTTAAATATACTCAATTTGCTCGTACGTTCAATGAATTGAATAAACCATTCACCCAATATAAAAAAGCGTTCTTTCAATATAATATATTGTTCTCACTGTTTGACACACCGTAACCGATTTGATATGTTCATGAACTATTGTGATAGTTCTCATAAACTGATCACATCAAATTTTGATTTTCCTAGGGATTATTTTTCGACTTTGACAAAATGCAATTTTACTTATAATGGGAGAAATTTCAAACGTTTTATCCTCCAAGACCACTCTATGGAATCGTTTGAAATTCCGTATGGTGATATTGTGGGATTTTCTTCACAAACAGTATTTTGAATTTTGAATTTTTGCTTATTTTAAAAATCTTCTGAAATATTTTACTTACAATGGGGAATGTTAACACATCTCCTATGAGACCACTGAATGGCATCTTGAAAATGTGCATTGTGATACGATGAGATATTCCCCACAAACTGATTGTTTTAGAATTTTGAGTAGAAAATGTTATTCCACAAAACATAACATGCACAAAAAAATAGTCTCCTTTGTTTGCCCCTATTCCATAAAATCAATAATTTGGACTTAATTTGACGTGTATAGTCACATATGCTGAAAATTCTAGTCGCGTAGGCACATGCAGGGTAGAAAGCGATTGAAGTTATTAGCTCCTTTGGAAATTGGTTTGCCCATCTATCTTTTAAATGTAGTTTAAACTTGCTTGGTTAAGTCCTCTCCTTGTGTTATTGAGGCAGTGATGGATGATGTTAAACGACGCCGTTTGAATTACTTACACTAAGTGGCCAGTGAATGTTCCACTTCTATTTGTATGTATCGCAGTATCATGAGATATCATGAGAGGTGATGAAATTGCAATTATGTGATGATAGTCTACATTTTTCTTCAGTTGTGCAGAGTGTATATACGACATCCCAAAAGACGAGTTGGGTTCACCGTTCAGCAATACAGAAATTCGTCTACCAAAGGCTATATCAGCGTTCATATTAAAATATCGGTGGGGATGAAAAAGTACAATTTATTGCATAGTTTTCTTGCACATTACGATAATAATTTTTTTACACATTCATTTAGTGTATAATACTATATTCAGAGTCCCGATGATTTTTTAAATTTATTATGCTCAGTAAACGATACATTTTTGTTTAATCACATGCCATCCATTGTGAATGTCTCATGAACCAAATTTTATCAAACAAAGAACAAAACTTAGATTTCCTAAGACTTCTGGGTAAAAAGAGCATATATACGATTTCAATGAGAAAATGTGATTTCCAGACGATTGGAAGTAGGTCCTCTGGTTATGTGTTTCAGTCATTGCACAGATGCCAAGAAAGCCACTTTGGGAATATCTGATGTCTCAATTTCTACCGTTACATCTCATCGGTAAAATAATTATGCAGTCATTGTGCACTGGCCCGTTTTAAAAATATGACAATAAAGGGCGAAAAATTATGCATCCTTGAATGTCGTTATCTTCCAGGATGTATATTACATACATGGTATGTCCTACACCGAATTACACTGGATACTCTTAGGCATAAGAGTCTCATTGTGAAGATCGGGTTTGTAAATTCTGTGTCACATCTAATCAGTGAAGTAATTGTGCAGACACGATGAAGTGGGCCATATGAAATATCCGACAGTGTTCAGGCGTTTAATTATACATGCTGGAATGTTGTAAACTGTCAAGTTTTTTTTCATCATCCGTCCTTCCGTACCTCCACGTCCATATCCATGTTTTTTTTTTTAAATGAGGCTTTCTTGGGACGGAGGCACACAATACTTGATTTGAGTTGTCCATTTTTCTCGAATTTTTTTATGGCATTTTTGTTATTCCTGCGCTGGAGATGTCACCATGTCCTAAATGGAAGGTATTCATTATTCATCCACATGCATGTACACATCCGTTTTGTAGCTCCCACTACTTTCTCACGAAATGCTGTGCACACATAATTCTTTCAAATGCACAAAATGTGAACTCAATGCATTAAATATATAGCACATTTTATGCGTTTGCACCAAGAGCATATGTTAATTCTGACCAAATCAATGACGTAAACCTATGTCAAGTTCACTGAATGTGTCCATTTCACTGGAATAGTTGGCTAGAGAAAATTGTTCCCTAGTCCGCGTTTCATCAATATTCAATTTTCGATCCGAAAGAAACCGTTGTATAATTGTACCAGAGGTTGATCCGTTTATATACATGTTATCCCATACAATTCACAACTAGTACTGCTTTCATAGTTACTATTGTTGAAAACCCAGCTAGTGTGTATCAGAAACACAGTAAAGTGGTTCCCTTAGATAAACCTCTCTCAATATAGACTTTCTATAGACGTTTTTGCGTAGGACCAGTTTAGGATGTGAATGAACCCTCTTAATGAGACCTCTCAGATAAGGGGGGGGGGGGGCGCTGTAGGAAGTTTCTACCACTACCAATATAACACCCTACATAGGGACGGAGAACACCTGTTTAGGCGACTTACATTGTGGCTATCAGAAAGTGAAGCCAATCACCACCGGGATAATAAAGACTTATTCATTGATGCTCCATTCTTTGTAACTGCGGAAACTGCAGTTTCAATGGGAACGATGCAGCCAACCTGACTCCGGGCCTATCGCAGTTACTAGTTGACCACTACCATTATGCATATTTGTGAAATTCGTTCGATACTGTATAAATCAACTACTAAGTACACGATAATGTAAAACACTGCACCCAAAACACGAAAATTTTACCGCAGAAGTTATGTGTACTACTGATCCTATATTACTGAAACCAAATATCTGATATGGTCATATCGTGACAATCCCATCACAGCCAATATCATAATTCAAATTGCATATTCAAGTCTTTATCGTTATTTCAAGGCAACTGATCACTACAGCGGCAATTTAGAAATGGTTCAGTGCTTGTTTCCGTCGAAATTGGATTGACCATCTATCATGTAGTTGCTGTTCTGACAGACATATTTCACTGAGCATTCTCCGTGTTATTGAGAATAGTGAGACATGATGTATTTCGACGTCACAAAGTGGTCAGGGAATATTGAAATTCTAATATGTGAGGTGTTCAACAAATGTTGTTGTTCAACAAATTTCAACAAAGTCGTTCAATTATTGAATAATTTAATATGCACCATAGAAATGAAATTTAATAATAATAATAATAATAATTTACTCTATCTACATGTATATACACTCCAGCATCAGAGCAATAATTCAGTAGTTTATATTAGGAGAATTATATGGAAGTAGTATCATACTGGGAGCAGTATCATAAATGTTCAATGGATGTCACATATATGTATACAGAAGATGCAACTAAATGAGGATAAGGTTTCCCATATTCTGCTGCCACATCTCATAATTGAAACAATTACACATTGGCATGTGGAACAATATATAAATATTGACTGGTTTGGAGTAACATGGCGGAATGCCCCCAACCCCCCCCCCCCCCACCCCCTCCAGGAGACTATATGTTGATATCACTAATCCAGCAGGTCAATTTTCAATAATTATTTTCATTGTCATTTTACCACTCGAAAGAAAATGTAACACAATTTAAGCCGTTGATATTGCCATTTATTCTGCTCCACGTGGACCGTCAGTTGCTAAGTACACCCTGTGTAATTTTCGGAAACCAAGGTGTGAAAGTGCTTCTTTTACATAATTTAGAATTCGTTCTGAGGAAAGACCTACACATACTGGTTTTAGCAAAGCCGTAGACCACATACTGTACTCCAAATTACACTTTGCCCCTTCAGGTTGCAAATGGGGGGAAATAGTTGTGCATAGAAATTGGTAAATTTACTGGCTAATCTGCAAACCACCAGAACTGCTATTTAGAACAGTGGTCCTAGGTACCACTCAATATTCGTGTTGTCAGTAATACATTTAATTGCTGTTCTAGTTCATTATGCCCATTTAACAACATATTCTCGCTGTATAGTCGCGAACGACCGGGCGGGCGTAATATTCTGATGCTATATTGCATACTACACAGCCAGTGTCTTTTATCAATGTCGGTGATGAACGTTCGTGATCTTACTATTTTCATGGTATGTAGTAATATTGAAAAACGAAACATGTCAGTAGTTTATCATTACTTATCAACTATTAGTACATTCCAGATAAGCTCGTCACAAGATTGGAATATAAAACCTGGCTGAATCCCAACCATATTGATGATTTCAATGTACCTTTGCAAATAATCAATTCGAGCGCCCACAAAGCCATGTGTTATAAAAGAGATTACTTTATCACAAAATATGTGAAATTTCACGAAATATTTCACGATAATTCACGAAATGCGTTCAAATTGTGATATAACCTTCACTCGAGGACATTCTGTCTTCATCTGTACTCTTCTTTTTTCTCATTTGTTGCATGCATATTTAGTTATGTTTCCTTTTCATTATCTTTTGTTCTTATATGATTTGTTTATAAGTACATACATAGTCTGTCTATGTTTATTTTCTTTGCATTTTGCAATGTTTTCCGTGTCATCCTCGTAAGTACATATCACATGTATGTGTATATAAGTTTTCAAGTTCCATGATTGACTTGTGTAATATTAATTAAGGGTGACACTGACTATTCGTAAATATTGAAGTCGATGACCCCTACAGAGGGTCGGAGAGCACCTGTTTAGGCGACTGTACATTGTGGCTATCAAAAAATGAAGCCAATCACCTCCGGGATAATAAAGACTTATTCATTGATGCTCCATTCTTTGTAACTGCGGAAACTGCAATTACAATGGGAACGATACAGCCAACCTGACTCCGGGCCTATCGCAGTTATTAGTTGACCACTACCAATATGCATATTTGTGAAATTCGTTAGATACTGTATAAATCAACTACTAAGTACACGATAATGTCAATAAAACAATGCACCCAAACCACGAAAATTTTACCGCAAAAGATATGTATACCACTGATCCTATATTACTGAAACCAAATATCTGATATGGTCATATTGTGACAATCCCATCACAGCCAATATCATAATTCAAATTGCATATTCAAGTCCTTATCGTTATTTCAAGTCAACTGATCACTACAGCAGCGATTAGAAGCAAAGATTCAGTGCTTGTTTCCGTCGAAATTGGATTAGCCATCTATAATAATAATAATAATAATAATAATAATAATAATCAGATTTATTTAACGACGGTCCATGATGATAGGCAATTCTGCCTGTCTTCCCCATCCCCCGTCGGGTGACAATTTAGAATTTGGAAAGCACATTCGAATCTCAACTATCATGTAGTTGCAGTTTTGACAGACGAACATATTTCACTGAGCACTCTCTGGGTTATTGGGGATAGTGAGAAATGGTTTATTTCGACGTCACAGAGTGGTCAGGGACTATTGAAATTCTAATAATGTGGTGTTCAACAAATTTGTGCATTGATTGATTAAGTCGTTCAATTATTGAATAATTTAATGTGCACCATAGAAATTGTAATTAATAGTATTGATAATAACCTACTTTATATCTAAGTGTATATACACTTCGATATCAGAGCAATAATTCATTAGTTTTATATTAGGAGACTTACATTTTATAAACGAAAAATTTGATAGACAGCGATTGGATGCAGTATCATAAAATTTCACTTAATGGCAAATATATGTATACATAAGAGTCTGTATACTAAATGAGGATAAGGTTTCCTATAGTCTGCCAGTTTCATCAGTGATACAATTACACATTGGCAAGTGGAACATTATATAAATATCGACCAGTTTGGAGAGAAACAAGGCGAAATAACCGAACCGAACCCCCCCATAATAATAATTTACTCTATCTACATGTATATACACTCCAGCATCAGAGCAATAATTCAGTAGTTTATATTAGGAGAATTATATGGAAGTAGTATCATACTGGGAGCAGTATCATAAATGTTCAATGGATGTCACATATATGTATACAGAAGATGCAACTAAATGAGGATAAGGTTTCCCATATTCTGCTGCCACATCTCATAATTGAAACAATTACACATTGGCATGTGGAACAATATATAAATATTGACTGGTTTGGAGTAACATGGCGGAATGCCCCCCCCCCCCCCCCACCCCCTCCAGGAGACTATATGTTGATATCACTAATCCAGCAGGTCAATTTTCAATAATTATTTTCATTGTCATTTTACCACTCGAAAGAAAATGTAACACAATTTAAGCCGTTGATATTGCCATTTATTCTGCTCCACGTGGACCGTCAGTTGCTAAGTACACCCTGTGTAATTTTCGGAAACCAAGGTGTGAAAGTGCTTCTTTTACATAATTTAGAATTCGTTCTGAGGAAAGACCTACACATACTGGTTTTAGCAAAGCCGTAGACCACATACTGTACTCCAAATTACACTTTGCCCCTTCAGGTTGCAAATGGGGGGAAATAGTTGTGCATAGAAATTGGTAAATTTACTGGCTAATCTGCAAACCACCAGAACTGCTATTTAGAACAGTGGTCCTAGGTACCACTCAATATTCGTGTTGTCAGTAATACATTTAATTGCTGTTCTAGTTCATTATGCCCATTTAACAACATATTCTCGCTGTATAGTCGCGAACGACCGGGCGGGCGTAATATTCTGATGCTATATTGCATACTACACAGCCAGTGTCTTTTATCAATGTCGGTGATGAACGTTCGTGATCTTACTATTTTCATGGTATGTAGTAATATTGAAAAACAAAACATGTCAGTAGTTTATCGTTCATCACCGACATTGATAAAAGACACTTATCAACTATTAGTACATTCCAGATAAGCTCGTCACAAGATTGGAATATAAAACCTGGCTGAATCCCAACCATATTGATGATTTCAATGTACCTTTGCAAATAATCAATTCGAGCGCCCACAAAGCCATGTGTTATAAAAGAGATTACTTTATCACAAAATATGTGAAATTTCACGAAATATTTCACGATAATTCACGAAATGCGTTCAAATTGTGATATAACCTTCACTCGAGGACATTCTGTCTTCACCTGTACTCTTCTTTTTTCTCATTTGTTGCATGTATATTTAGTTATGTTTCCTTTTCATTATCTTTTGTTCTTATATGATTTGTTTATAAGTACATACATAGTCTGTCTATGTTTATTTTCTTTGCATTTTGCAATGTTTTCCGTGTCATCCTCGTAAGTACATATCACATGTATTAGTGTATGGGCCGGACACACCAAATTAGGGTCATTGGTACCACTTGGGGGGGCAAATGCCCACTATATTTTTTTGAAAGCTATATGTCCCTAGAGCACATTTCTGCATGATAGCCCTCTGGATCTGGTAGCTTAACGGCGTTACCAGTCCAAACGTGGACCCACCCCCCTTCAATTTTTGCATGTTTGAAAATCTACATTTTGGACAAAAACTACAATGTAGAGTTCCGATAAATCAACCAATCATCACAAAACCCATAAGAAATATTGGCAGATATGCAATGTCTTTAGAATAAATGTATTTAAAGTTTTTTTAAATTTAAAATTTAATTTAATTTAAGTCAATTTACTCCGAAATACACAACACTACAATATAGCATACAAAACGAAATTCATTTGCTCTATGCGACCACATTACCTTCTGGTGCAGCACTTTGTCTATTGAAAGTCAAATATGGCTGCCAATGATAATATGACAATCATAATTACATTGAAATTGGAAAACAGAATTTGATGCGTTCGGAGCATTACAATTCATGAATCGGTCACACTTTTTTGCAATTTGGCACGTTATTAGCTACTGGTCTGGAATTTGCATGTTGAATTTGGTAAGTAGTAGTACATATATATACACTGTTCAAGATGTCATAACAAGTAACTTCCTGTAGCTGTGATGATGCACAGATGTGAGCATCCAAAATGGCAGCAGCCGAAACTGGATATGTTGCATCGCAGTTCTTGTGAATGGATATAAACTTGTATAATATAACTTTTTGTAGGTATTTTGCTTGCATTGTATGCATGTCAACTAAATAGTTCATTCCAAATAACTACCTACCTGCTTGGATGCCCATGAGTGGAAATCCAACATGGCTGCTACTCGGAAATGACTCGTCTCCCGATAATTTTATCTAATGATGAATCAAAGGTTTTATGGTTGAGAAATCTGCTGATGAACATAAAAAATGTACTACAAACAAGCTTATATGGCTGTCTGTAATCATCCTTTTCATATCATTTCCATATGGAACGTCACTTCTTTTTAGTATACTGCATCTATTATACTCATTCCAGAGTTGGTTTTGTTTGTCTGCAATATATTTGCTAGTCATTTATTGACACAGAATCAGTGCATGGCTTCCAGAAAACCGTAAAAATGATATTTGGCATTTTAATTTTGGGGTTTTCATGTTTTGATTCACATCAACAAAACAAATCGATTGTTCATACAGGTAAGAGTCATTTTCGGGAAGCAGTCATGATGTTGTTCTTTGTAGAGTCGTGCCTCTGCCTCCTACAATGCAAGCTGAACACAAAGCATCTGGAGATTTTCTCCAGACTATCTCTGTCCCTTTTTTTATTCTAACATTATGATTCATTAGGTGGGTCTGGATGAGTCCGGGCTATACATGTATGACATTACACTCAATCATTCATAGATGTCTTCCGGTGATTCTGTGTTGATGTTTTATGATGATGTGGGTACTTAACAGAATGGCATCTCTACATCTGAACAAATGACCAATTTCAAAGAAATAATATTTGTTCACTTGGTATTGGTTGAAGACAGCTTTGTTGGACTAAAGTGTGTGACCTCCAAGGAGAAGCCTTGGTCGAAGCCTTACGTCAACAGTGTCCCATACTGGATCCTACTTGAATAGCGAGCAAGCTTCATGTTGAGGAAACGCAGACTGGATTTGGCACAAACTGCGGCCTTCAGGCGTTCATTTTCAATAATTGTTTTGCGCATCTCAGCTTTCTTCAACTTTCCCTCCATGATTTGCAAAGCATTCATCCCATACTAAGCTAGCCGCTTGGACAGCAAATAAACCACGATGACGACTCCTCGTTCTTTGTGGTGAGCTGGTCTCGGTCAATGACCGCCAGTGGTGCGTCCGGCTTTTTGCCCACCATATTGAGTAAAGTGGCCATGTTCAGGACCAAGATTATCTCTAGCGGCTGGATCCAACAGAGTCACACACTTGACAGTCCCTGGCGGTAATTATTGAAGTTCTCATGATGTGGTTTGATGATGTTTCCCCAGTCCCTGGATCTGCTTCGTTTATAGGACAAACTATAGTTCATAGGTAAACCTTCGAAGCACGTATGTTCTGTAAATATCTTTCGTGATCTTTTGTGAGATGCCATTACTTCCATGCTAACTGGTACTCATCAGCATGATCAGTGAGTATGAGGTTCTTCTGGCTTGATAGAGGCGGGGTTCAATGAGAAATCAAAAGTCAAGCAGGTGGAGTAGCAGTCCATTTCGATGCCAACGGTACTCATTAGTGAGTATGAGGTTATCCTGGCTTGAGAGAGGTGGGATTCAATGAGATATCAAAGGTCAAGCATTTGGAGTAGCAGTCCATTCCGAGACGGGTCAATGAATCTGAGATTGACAGATCTTTGTTGTTAATCATGAGTTGAGCTGAGGCTTCAATTTCGTATTTGATGCACTTGGATTTGACGGGGTGTTATGTGGATCAGCTACATGAACAACTAGCGTCTTATACAGACGATATAGATCTGATGACCAAAGATATTGTCAATCTCCAAACCCAGGTGAAGATCATTGAGAGCTATGCCAAAGGAGAAAAAAATACTGAATGGTCTTTTAGTTTTATGTAGACATGATTCTGCCTTGTCCGACACCCTGATTGATGGTGAAGGGTTCATCGAGGTTACCCTGGAGTTTGACACGGACCTCTGCTTTCAGAATGTTCGACATACAGATCAGCAGGATGTTACCATCTGGAAGAATATAGCTTCCTCAGCAGACAGCTGTAGTCCACCACATCAAATGTCTTCTGGACATCCAGTATCGCAACACACATGGTGCATCTGCTATGCTGCTGTAAGGATAAGGGAAGCCAGGGATGGGACAAGGCTCTAGTAAAACTGTATTGCAGAGATGCCTGGATGAGTCCGGATTCAGCAAGGGCAAACAGCATGTGCTCGGGGGCTTTCGCCAGGATCGGCGTGATGGTGATGCCCCTGAAGTTAATTGAGCCCAGCTTATTCTTTCCTTTTTTATGATTTATGATGATGTAGGCAGCAATAATGTTTTCTCAACAGATCCCTCTTGCTATGAATAAAATTAGCCCAAAGGCTAAGATAGGTTACCGGACAATTTTGGTTTTGGCCATGGCAGCATTGGCAGGTAACAGACCTTGAGATTTACCAATCAAGGTTCGCAGTGTAAACATATGACCTTGGGATTTACCAATCAAGGTCATCCGTATGAACTTCGATGTAACCATTACATGTATGTGTGCGGCATTTGATATTCTATATGTTGGGTGGAATCGTTTAGGCCGCTCAGGTCAATTTACACATTCCAAGTCAGACATTTGGCACTCAAGGTCATCTGACGTCAAGTTCAAGGTCATCATCAGTTGTGCCATATATGTCTTCCTATATGTTCATAATGCAAACATGAGCTCTATCTGCAAGCATTTCATCTACAAAGGCAAATCTGGGAATTTTTTTACCCCAAAATGGCTGTTTTGACCTTTCAAGGTCATCCAAGGTCAAATTCAAGGTCACCACACAAGTCGCCATATATGACTTCCCATTTGAAAGTGCCAATTTCTAAGCTCTATCTTCAAGCGTTCTATAAGTACAGTCCTGACAGCTCCCATTATGAAGGGAAAAAGTGCCGAAAATTTTCCAAGTCCAAAATTTTTTTCAAAGGGTGAAAATTTTTTTTTGCCTAGAAATGGCCCAAAATGGATAGTAATGTTATTTGGGGCGAAAAAATTTTTTTTCGCGGACTCGTCAAAAATTCAAAATGGCCGCCGGCGATTCAAGGGCAACAAAACTTATACACGTCACAGAGGTATATAAGAGGAATCTTTTTAAGCAAAAATCTCAAAACTGATCAGAGAGTTTTTGAGAAAATACAGACCAGGTGCAAATTTAAGCGTTTTTCGACCCAAAAATGGCTGTTTTGACCTTTCAAGGTCATCCAAGGTCAAATTCAAGGTCACCACACAAGTCGCCATATATGACTTCCCATTTGAAAGTGCCAATTTCTAAGCTCTATCTTCAAGCGTTCTATGAGTACAGTCCGGACAGCTCCCATTATGAAGGGAAAAAGTGCCGAAAATTTTCCAAGTCCAAAATTTTTTTCAAAGGGTGGAAATTTTTTTTTGCTCTAGAAATGGCCCAAAATGGATAGTAATGCGATCTGGGGCGAAAAATTTTTTTTTCGCCGACCCGCCAAAAATTCAAAATGGCCGCCACACGGAAACCGGCAGATTTAGGGCAACCAAACTTATACATATCACAGAGGTATATGAGGGGAATCTTTTGAAACCAAAAACTCAAAACTGATCAGACAGTTTTTGAGAAAATGGCCGTCAAAGTCCAAAATTGAGCGTTTTTCGACAAAAACGGCCGCCATTTTGAAAAAAATGCGAAAATCAAAAAACAAAAAAATACCTCCTCAAAATATTTTTAGGCATTTTTGTGCAAAATTTCAGAAAGATTCGATCGTTAACTTTAAAGATAAAAATGTTAACGCCGGACGGACGGACGGACGGACGGACGTACCAACGAAAGGGTGGTTGTGGGACTGCATTTTTGTGGGACTATATTCAGAAATTTGTGGGACTATGAGAAACTTAGTTCTAACGAAGAACTATTGTGGGACTAATGTCCAAACATTGCGGGACTACACTTTTGTCCAAATTTTCTGGGACTAAACAAGTCCAAACTTTGTGGGACTATAAAAGTCCAAGACTTGTGGGACTACAAATGTCCAAAACTTTGTGGGACTATAAATGTCCAAGACTGTGTGGGACTAGACATGTCCAAAACTTTGTGTGACTATGGATGTCCGAGACTTGTGGGACTACACATGTCCAAAACTTACTGGGACTATGAATGTCCGAGACTTGTGGGACTACAAATTTCCAAAACTTTGTGGGACTATAAATGTCCAAGACTTGTGGGACTACACATGTCCAAAACATTGTGGGACTATAAATGTCCAAGACTTGTGGGACTACACATGTCCAAAACTTTATGGAACTATAAATGTCCAAGACTTTTTGGGACTAAACATGTCGAAAACTTTGTGGGACTATAAATGTCCAAGACTTGTGGGACTACACATGTCCAAGACTTGTGGGACTACACATGTCCAAAACTTTGTGTGACTATGAATGTCCGAGACTTGTGGGACTACACATGTCCAAAACTTACTGGGACTATGAATGTCCAAGACTTGTGGGACTACACATGTCCAAAACTTTGTGGGACTATAAATGTCCAAGACTGTGTGGGATTACACATGTCCGAAACTTTGTGGGACTATAAATGTCCAAGACTTGTGACTATCAATGTCCAAGACTTGTGGGACTACACATGTCCAAAACTTTGTGGGACTATAAATGTCCAAGACTTGTGACTATCAATGTCCAAGACTTGTGGGACTACACATGTCCAAAACTTTGTGGGACTATAAATGTCCAAGACTTGTGACTATCAATGTCCAAGACTTGTGGGACTACACATGTCCAAATCTTTGTGGGACTATAAATGTCCAAGACTTGTGACTATCAATGTCCAAGACTTGTGGGACTACACGTGTCCAAAACTTTGTGGGACTATAAATGTCCAAGACTTGTGACTATCAATGTCCAAGACTTGTGGGACTACACATGTCCAAAACTTTGTGGGACTATAAATGTCCAAGACTTGTGACTATCAATGTTCAAGACTTGTGGGACTACACATGTCCAAAACTTTGTGGGACTATAAATGTCCAAGACTGTGTGGGATTACACATGTCCAAAACTTTGTGGGACTATAAATGTCCAAGACTTGTGGGATTACAAATGTCCAAAACTTTGTGGGACTATAAATGTCCAAGACTTGTGAGACTACACATGTCCAAAACTTCGTGGGACTATAAATGTCCCAGACTTGTGGGATTACAAATGTCCAAAACTTTGTGGGACTATAAATGTCCAAGACTTGTGGGATTACAAATGTCCAAAACTTTGTGGGACTATAAATGTCCAAGACTTGTGAGACTACACATGTACAAAACTTTGTGGGACTATAAATGTCCAAGACTTGTGAGGCTACACATGTCCAAAACTTTGTGGAACTATGAATGTCCAAGACTTGTGGGATTACACATGTCCAAAACTTTGTGGGACTGACTATCAATGTCCAAGACCAATGAATGCCTAAGACCTTGGGGAACTACAAATGTCCCAAGACTTTATGGGACTATGAATGCCCAAGACCTCGGGGGACGACAAATGTCCCAAGACTTTATGGGACTACACACATCCAAGACTTTGTGGGACTATGAATGTCCCAACTTTTTGGGACTACATCTGTCCAAACCTTATGGGACTGATGTTCAAACTTGGTGTGACTTTATATTGGTATTTTGAAACATACCCAAATGAGATATTAAGAAAATATATACAGATGCCACTACATCAGTGGTCGCTGGTCCATATTATCCAGAGAATGTCGTTCAGGGGATACAATAAGCATATTGTATTTTCTGTAGCATCCCGATAAAACCAGAGCATGAAATGTGATTTTCATAATTTTATTTTCAATACTCGCAGACATGTCCAAAACTTTTCAACATCACTGCAGGAATGATCCAACCGGATCCTCACAAGTTCAATAAATGCATTCCCCTGTGGGACGCAGATAAAAACCTTACTAAGACCACACGACGAAATAAAAATAATAGTACCACTAAAGCCAAAAATTCAAGCAAAACCACTCATTTTCACAGGTATGAGAGTTTGTATAACTCATTAATAATGTATGGAACATGTACAGACATGTATCACTTCAAAGTACTTCAACTCCATATCTCTACATGCGGTCCTGATACAAGATGTAATGAACCTGAGACAGGTCATATTTAAACTTTACATGTACAAGCAATTTAAGGTAAACCGCTCCAAACAGTAAGGTTTTTCAAAATCATTAACTGTATCCAAGGTACTAATACAAAACAGTGACATTTCAGCAATAAAAAATTTACGTCAAATTCATGTGACATAACTGAAAGACATACTTGTCTAAGATGAATTTGGACATCAAGGCCTAAAGATGCCTTAGAGGTATTTAGGTGTGATGACTAATTTATAATATATACTAGATATCAACGAAAATGAAAAATGTCGACTCAGCAACAAAAGTTTCAGGTCAAAGGCAACGTTCATCTGTAATACCCTAGGGCGACGAGTCCAAAAATAGCGTCCGTTTTGCTCTATGACGCACCATTTCCGAGATATCGACGAAAAAGTGCTGACTCGGCGTTAAAAATTAAGGTCAAGGTTAAAGGTCATCCATAATGCTCATTAAACATCACGTGGCCATGATCACGTGACCAATCGACACTAACAGCCTCACTTCGCTGATGAAGGTGATCAGCCTCACTTCGCTGATAAACATAGAAAGCTCCGCTTTTACACTTGTTGCTGTGAGTATAGTTAACTTCTACTCATTATGTCTACCCCACGGCAGTATAAACTTCCACAACGGCTTGAACATGAGTTTGATCGTGTCGAAATTTAGAAACATGGAAAAGATAGAACGAAAAATATCGGCGTTTTCGAATCACCTACATTTCACCCTCCATTGTAAACATCACGGCATTTTTCCACCAAGTCTGACAATGAAATGCTCGATGAAAGGTCCAGGCACTGAGAGAATATTACGGAGAGCACAACTATCCTTACTGAATGAAAGAATAACAAGAATCTATAAGGAACTAGACTATTACAAGAAGAGAAGGTCGGAACCAGACAAATTTTTGTTTACAAATTTGCCTAACGACACATACGAGGAAGTTCCCCAGTGGATGGCGCATGCGCGACAAACCTCTTACAACAACATCCGGGAGAGGCAAAAACAGAAATTCCAACACCTGTTTGAGAAGTCGAAGCGCAATTCGAGGAAGGATGAAAGCATCCTAGCCGTAGACAGAGATGCAAGGGAAGCCGTCCAAAGTAAGTGGGTCGTCAATCTGTCAGACAGATCGTTGTCGAACGAGGAAACAGCACGTTTGAGGAAGGGACTCAACTTTGCAGTCACGCCTTCTAAGCTCCCCATAGACGACTATATCATTGGCATTGAGGAAGCATGCAGACAAATCAGACCGAACTCCAAACAAGCCGAAAGTCTGAGATCGGATTGCACCAAAATTTTGGAAAAGTCCCCCCCTCCTAAGCCTAACTTAACCAGGCAACAACATACATCTTTGTACAACCTGGCGAAGGACAAGGACATCACGATCCTACCAGCGGACAAGGGGAGGGCAGTGGTGGTGATGAACACTGTGGATTACAAGGAGAAGGCCAATAACATCCTGAGTGAGGAAAAAACCTACAAGGTTCTGAAGAAGGATCCCCCATCCAAATTCGCAGCTGCACTGACCAAGAAACTACAGGAGTTGAAGAGGACAGGAGTACTGAGTGACAAACGTCTTCACCCTGCCTCTTGCATCATCCCACGCTTCTACGGCCTGCCGAAGGTACACAAGGCCGGCAACCCACTACGACCCATTGTTGCCTCAAGGGGATCAGTGACGTACCAGATGGCGAAGTGGCTGGCCACTGTCACCCCTTGTGGGCAACAACGGCTACTCCCTGAAGCACAGCACACACCTAACACAACAAATGAGTCAGTGTGAACTCGGGGACACAGGCACCTTGGTATCGTTTGACATCACGGCACTGTTTACATCAGTCCCAGTGGACCAGAGCCTGGACGTGATCCATGATAAACTGACTAATGATGCCACTTTGCCAGAGCGCACTGATTTGTCTGCCACTCAAGTAAGGGATATGCTTGCCATCTGTCTTAACACCACCTATGTTTGATGGCCGTGTCTACACACAAGTGGAAGGGGCGGCCATGGGCTCACCGGTCAGTCCCATTGTAGCGAATCTCTTCATGGAATGGTTTGAAGAGAAAGCCATCCAGTCAATCCCATATGCGATCTCCATCTGGCGGCGCTACGTGGATGACACCATGGTGGCCTTGTCCGACTCCCTACTGGAGGACTTCACTACTCACATCAACTCCGTACATCCTGCCATCCAGTTCACCCAGCCCCTCCAAAACAAACTAGGAGTTATACGGACACTCTACCACCGATGCAACACCATCTGCTCGGATGAGGATGCCAGAACATCGGAAATCCAAGCCTCGAAAAAGTCCTTAGCATCTCCGGCTACACCAAGTGAGCTTGGGTGACTGCAACCAAACCTAACCCTCCCACAGTGCCCCATGACACTGAGAAGCAGAAGACACGCAATGTGGTATTACCATACGTCGGCCCGATGACGAAGGTGATAGCCAGACACATCAGGAAGGCGGGTGTCGCGGGTACACATCCGGCACTTCAACACCATCAGAAACCACCTGGTGCATACGAAGGACAAGGTGGAGAAAAGGGTATGATCAGGAGTTGTGTACTACATTAAGTGTCCAGACTGCAGTGCCAACTACGTAGGTGAGACGGAGAGGAACCTACAGAAATGGGTCTTGGAACATCAACAACCAACATCTCCAGTAGGACATCATCTGGAGTACAACAACCACTCCCTCTCCATGGATGACGTCTCCATACTCAATCAGGAGACCAACTGGTTCCGTCGGGGGGTGGCGGAATCGATCCACATCACCAGGGAAGAGCCGACCCTCAACCGAGACCAGGGCCTCCACACCCTCCCGGCCATCTACTGGGAGATCGTCAGGTCACGTTATCAGAAACAACATCACGATCACGTGACCAATCGACAATAACAACCTCACTTTGCCGACTCGGCGATAAAAATTAAGGTCAAGCTCAAAGGTCATCCATAATACCCATTAATCATGATGGTCTAGAACGTCGAGTCCGAAAATAACCTCCGTTTCGCTCTACGATGCACCGGTTCCAAGATATCAGCGAAAACGAAAAGTGCCGACTCGGCGAAAAAATTCAAGGTCAAGGTCAAAGGTCATCCCCAATACCCCTTAGACATATTTGTCTAGGGCGACGAGTCCAAAATTAACGTCCGTTTCGCTCTACGATGCACTGTTTCCGAGATATGCAGGAAACCTCAGGGATGACTTGGCAAAAACTCTTCTGACCTCTAGGTCGAAGGTCGTTTGGAGGATTGACCCCAAAATCAATATATGGTTCTTCCCTGTTGGTATATGAACCTCCATGCAATGCTCTGCAGAAAAAGAAATAAAGTTTAACGGCACTTTGGGCTCAAGAAGCCCATTTCAGTGCCAAACAAGGATATAAAAGTAGTATCAAGAATGATAAAACCGTAAGTTCTAGAACTGAAAATTTCTACTGAACAGTAAAATCTTACATGACTAAGTGTGAAAATAAAGATGACTAGATCTAGACTCGAAGTAGATATGAATGAAGACCGAATGAATTGAAAAATGAGAACGAGTGATTGAAAGATGCTTGGGTACCAACATGGGGCAAGACATGACCAGCCGATTGATCAGATCGGGCCAATCTGACCTCCCGTCTAGGTGAAATAAGGGCCAAAGTGGTGTGTTTCAACCACCAGGATCCCGTCTTCCACTATCACGGGCTGCAACCCACGGCCAACAGGTTGCTCCTTTTAGTCGCCTCTTACGACAAGCAGGAGTACTGGGGGCCTATTCTTCCCCGGACCCCCACGGGGTGCAACGCTCTGCAGCCATTGTGTGTATACTTTTTCAGTTATCGCACGGAAACAAAGTCCAAATATTGACATGGATTTCATCCTCCACATAATATGTCTGACCAATGCAGAAAATATGGCGAAGATACATCAAGGTAAACAAAAGTTATCGGTCGGAAAGCAAAATGGCTGAGATAGAAAAAAATTAGCCCAAGGGCTAAGATAGGTTACCGGACAATATATAATAGCTATTTTGTCCCGTGGCCTTCAAAATAAGGTCATGGTCAGATTTAAAGTCACGAGAGTATTCAGCATATATGATATGCTATAAGTTCACAACTGATTACTACTGTAAACTCGGTAACAAGAGAGATATTAGTCATTATATCCTGTGACCTCGAAAATGAAATCAATATAAAGGTCATCATAATATTCAGCATACATCATTTGCTGTATGTCCACAATCATAAGTTGTAAATTTGATAATAAAGAAGATATTAGCCAAGTTGTTCTGTGAGACCTTGAAGATGAGGTTAAAGATCAAATTCAAGATCACGACAATATTCAGCATATATCATTTTCTACACATGTATGTCCACTATTGATTACTAATCTGTAAAGTTGATAATAAGCAAGATTTAAGCCATTCTGTGCCCTGACATTGAAAATGAGGTCAAAGCTCAAATTCAAGGTCATCAAAGTATTCAGCATATGTCATTTCCTATATGTCCACAATTGATTCCTAAGCTGTAAAGTGGATAATGAACGAGATATTAGCCTTTTTGTTCTTTGACATTGAAAATGAGGCCAAAGGTCAAATTCAAGGTCATCAGAATATTCTAAATGTATCATTTCCTTTATGTGCACAATTGATTCCTAAGCCGTAAAGTCGATAATAAGTGAGATATTAGCCATTTTGTGCTCTGACCTTCAAAATGAGGTCAAATTCAAGGTCATGACAATAATCATTTCCTATGTGTCCACAATTGATTCCTAGTCTCTAATCTCAATATTAAGTGAGATATTAGGCATAATGTGTCCCATTATAAAGCATAGGAGAATTTAACATGATCAAGTCCCATTTGGGACCCGTCGAGAAAATGAAAATGGCTACACGCAGACCGGCGATTCAGGGGCAACGAAACTTATACACATCACAGAGATATGTGAGAGCAATCTTTTGAAATAAAAATTTCAAAACTGTCTGAACAGTTTTTGAGAAAATGGCCACCAAAGTCAGAAATTGGCCGTTTTTCGGCGAAAATGGCCGCTATTTCGAAAAGAATGAGAAAATCAAAAAGATAAACCCCCTCTTGGAATATTTTTAGGTATTTTTTGTGCAAAATTTCAGAAAGATCCTATTGTAAACTTTACAGATGAAAATGTGGACGAACGATGTTGATGACGACGACTCCGCCGCCGACGGACGCAACACCATGCCAATAGGTTATCGGACCATAGATCCGGCAACCTAAAATCGAAAAAAAAATCTGCTAAAACCATAAAGGGCATTTCTTCCGAAATGCGTTAATTCAGAATTCAAGTATTCTTCCTTTCTTACTTCTTGTTCATATTGGATATTTTTTTAATGATGGTGTGCCAATATCGGCGATGCAAATGACCGTTTTGTTCTTTACTAGCTGCTATGGCCCGCAAACAATCTTTTTTGTTTGGAACCGTTTTTGTTTTTAGATGGTTTGGAAAATATTTCCTGATTTCTTCTTCTTCTTGTGCATCCCAGCGAACCCTAATAGATTTAGTAACTTTAGTGGGAGCAAGGGGGTCCTTCACAATCTCCGGCTCCTCCTCTTCCAACGGCTGGAAAATCTCCATATCCTGCGATTGTGCAGCGTCTAAGACTGACACTGGTTCTGTACTTCCACCTTCCACCTGTCCCTGCATGGTTTTGTCCCAATCACACCGGATCGCCCGCAGGACTGCATCTACATGTGAATACAGAATGATCATCTATCAAAGTTCAAAAGTTTGTTGGTAACTTTCCCATTTATTGGTAGTCAAAAATACCACATGCTCGCACTATCTCCGAGGTTGACCTTCAGACTACCATGATTCAATTATTGGCCAGCGTGTCATGCTGGTCTACTGAATTTCAGTAGAAACAGACTCATGGAGGGTGGGAATGGGTCGCCCTACAAAACACGAATATTTCGCTCTACGACACTGTTTCCGAGATATTGATAAAAACAAAAAATGTCGACTCTGCAGAACTATGTACAACCTGTACAACCTTCCACGTACAGTAGAATACTAAACTATGAACTAGGTAACTTGATCTGTTACTTTAGGCCAACGAAGCTGAATGTTAACAAACCAAGGAGGGCGAAGTGGTCGAAATCTAGATATGAAGATGGAAAGCGATCTCAATACAACCAAAACCCAGATATTTTTCCGTAAAATGCCTTCCAATCACGAAGGCATTAGCCAAAAAGTGAAATACCTGGTAGTGCCACTTGAATTGTTTATACCTTTGAAGTTATCAAGCAAATCCGCAGACAAATTCACAACTCTATAGGTCAACAAACACCGAGATGGTGCCTGACAAGACAAGTGACGGAGGAAGCTGTGCACTGGGCATGGGCTGATCAGTTCTGGTGGGAACTTCAGCAACTGGCCACACCATGCCCTCCTGATGGCATTTTTTCGTGGTAGTCTGATGGTCAAGCAGGTATGACCATGTAGTATTTCAGATTGGTAATGTTTGAAACAAACATATGAAAGAACAACAGTGCTGTTTAACTGTCAAGCTATAGATCCTTGTGAGTTTTTTGCATGTGGTAAATGATTAGAGGCCTACTGAAAATGAATAATACCATTGATTTCTTTGTCTTGAAGTTGGTGGTTTCTGGCATTGCCAGTCAGTCCTAGTTCTTGAACAAGCATCAATTTGGCAATCTGAGTTCGTTCGACGGCTGCACTCATATTCCTGTAGTGGCCAAGATGTACAGCCTTTGTGTGACCTAAGTGGTCACACACCTGCTGGAGCTCAGCGTCAGAGAGGTTCAAGGCCTGAAAATCAAAGCATTTAATCTTAATTTTCTAATATGTATATGGTTCATATTTCAGAATTTAATCAATTTATACTCTGAAAGTTATTCTAAAACAGTAGTTTGTCTTCAGTAAATTACAAAATGTACTACAATACAATACATGAACTAAAAATTGAGGAATCAGTATATTAAGAATTTACAACATACATGTACCTGTGTGTATGTTGCACAGAATTTCCTCATCGTTACGCTCGAGATTCGTTCCGGGGCTTGTAAATTCATCTGGTCACATATTTTCTTCAGGCTGTCATAGGACCTCATTGGATTTTCCCCTAGAATTACATTGAGATAATAACTGAAATAACTACAATTCACATTTAAATAGCATCATGTTACGATTGACATGATTATCATTACAATATATATGCTTCTTAGTAAAGTTGTATCAAATATTAAATGATTATAGTCAAATAAAGCCCCAACTCCAATATCACAATTATAAATACCTGTGCTTCCAAAAAGCCACGTGCTCTTCACCCCAACTGCTGATCGGACTCCAGCGTCCGCGATGAACTCCAGAAGTGGCTGGATCTTCGATGGCACAAGTATTGGTACCCGTCTACCAATTCCCTGTATAAATAACATAAACACTATTATTAACTGTACCTCGTACTGAAATAAAAAAATAAACTCTTATCTCTTATCTAACAAAAAAAGTATGTACATGCAAAGGCCTAAGACCTGGAGGTATCATTTTGGAACAAACACATCGGACCAACAGCCCTGTAGCTAAATATACTTTTCAGTGATATTTTTAATTTCAAGAAATTTGTTTAGAATGACAAGATACGATAACCCAAGATAGTGTTATGATAGTGGTCTATGGACATTGAATACCAAACTTGAGTGCAGACATTATTACATGATAAGCACTAGATACAAACCTTCCCCTTCACAGTCATCAGCTCCTGTGAGTCGATCAGATGTCTTTCTAGTTCGGTGAGATCGCCCATAATACACTCGTCCAACTCGCTGATACCTTTGGATCGGGATGCATACTGCGTCAAACTGTAAAGATAAATGAACACACATTACAGTACCAATGTACCATTATACGGATCATTTCAATACGTGGGAGGTTACAACAGCGAAGACAAGTTTGGACGAACCCCAACATTTTGCGTTCAACATATCAGGATAAGCTGACAGTAGGTTGTCAATTTAAAATAAAATAGAATAAAAATCTGCACTCACGTTGCAGCGTCAATTTCACCAGATCTTCTTTTGTTAAACATCAGTAGCTTGGACTGTGCGAGCTGAACAGCCTTTTGGTATGTCGCGAAATCTTTGATCGACAAGTCAATAGTGTCCAGCAATCTCTGCATCCCAGTGGTTAGTGTCTGCATATCGGATGGAGTTGGAAGGGTAAGCTCAACATTTTTCTGTCGAGAAGCCAGAACAGACCTTGACAGTCTAGTGATTCGTTCAGTCCATTGAAGTTCCATTAATTTTTGAAAGTCCTCGCAGGACTTGGCAACATTGGCGTCTGGGACCTTGGATTTGGCATTTTCACACCACTTAAGATGGGAGCATTTGAGGAGATCGTATTTGAATTTAATGGCATTTGAAGGACTCTGCAGATTCTCGATGTCATCCATATACGGAAAACAACAGCTGACCGCTGCTTCCATAACTGTTTCAAACTGCTTTGGTTCCAGGACATCGGAGAGCGAATAGTCAGGCCTGTTCAAGCGTACACGTGCCTCGATGAGAAGCCGAGCCAAAAGGCGCATTCTCTGTGATGCATAATACTTTCTCTTATTTTTGTTATCGATATTTCGCCTTATCCAGGAGTCTCCCAGCAACACGATCAATCGGTCGCTCCTGGCCACCTCCCCAATTTCGTCCCTCTTCATTACTGCGAACACCTCATCCACCAACAAGGAGGAAGCGATGGGGTTGATTCTTCCTGATGTCAGGTCTGACAATGCAACAAGTTTGCCTCGTCGGACAGGTACCTGAGGAGTTTGCACACTTTCTGAGCCACTCTCCTTAGATGAACACTTGGCCAGATGATTGTCAATCTGTTCCTTCAGTAGCCAGTCTTTGCAGTATGGACAAGGCCCATAGTTGTTTGCAAGGAAGGACTTGGTTGGTCTCCTCTTCAGTAATAATTCTCCAGTTTTCTCTCTCATCACCTTCAAGTTGTGAGCATGATCGCCCGCCATTCTGAATGCCACAATTGCTGCAACACGATCCTTGGCCGGCAAACTGAGTGCCTCACGTGACTCTTCATGGCAGGCCATGTGGGGAGCTATGTGTAGCGCAAGTTTGCCACATAATTTACAGGCATGTCTGGAATTGTAAACCCTTTGACTTGTTTTCTTTTGTTTGGTTTTGGGTTCGGCATCTTTCAGGACTTTTCTAATATAGATGTTGGGGAAATCCTCGGCGCGTTGGAATATTTCTTCATTTAGGTCACAGAGTTCAGGCATTTCCATGATCTCTTGCTCAGGCGTTCCTTGCTCAGGCGTTCCATGCTCAGGTGTACCTTGCTCAGGCGTTCCATGCTCAGGCGTTCCATGCTCAGGCGTTCCATGCTCAGGCGTTCCTCGCTTAGGCATTCCATGCTCAGGCGTCCCATGCTCAGGCGTTCCATGCTCAGGCGTTCCTTGCTCAGGCGTTCCTTGCTCAGGCGTTCCATGCTCAGGCGTTCGCTCATCCTCGTCATGTCCATCGTCACCAATCTGTAAATAATGAATATATTTCATGTTGAATTGCAATGCAGGCACTATTCAGGAGTTGAGAAAACACCAATTTGTATATACTGACATTATTCAGCTGTCACTTCGTTTTTATTAATTTTTTCTCTTCTGCCTATTGTCTAACGGACTTGGTTTTGTTTGCATGGTATACTATCTACTTGGTATTGGTCTCGTGTTGATTTATAGTACAAAGGTACTTCTATCATTCTACTAAAAAGGGCGTTCTCATATTAAAAGGAAACACTGGGACTGCAACAAAGATATCTTGGATGCAATATAATTTTCATGATAATTTTTAACACATACCGTACACTGCAGAGTTGGTAAACGTGGGAGCTTTCGGTGAACCCTCCTGATGGGAAATCGTGCGGAGGAAGACGAAGACGTACTGCTACTGTTGGTTCGGCGGCCTCGTTCTCGCTTGCGTGAACGTCTTGGCGAAGGAGTCCAAGAACTCCCGGAACTAACTTCATCTGAGGAACTATCCGGAAAAAATCTTTCTCAATTACAGAAGTCACGATGTGTGCGATTAGAGTATTCAAGAATGTTGATATATAGAATGCATTATGTGTATGGTGTACATTCTGTACAGTGGAACCTTTGCAAACCAAAACGGAAAATGTATCGTGAGGAATATTTTTGTTGGGAGGCTTGATTTAGGATGGCATGAAATGTTTGTGAAATTTGAATTGTTTTTGTGAATGAAGTTTGTGCATGAAAATTGGTCAAAATAATCACCGCAGGTCAATAAAATCCTTACCTGTGAAAAACAGGGATGTGTATAGCAGCTCCATTATATTCCTCCTCAGACACGACATTAGAGTCAGATACGTACACCTTCCAAACATACACACAAAAATATTTGTTGAATCTATCATTTTATTCGTTCAACATCAATTAAATGTCGAATTCACCAAGTGATGGTCACAACTTACAGTGTTCTCCTCCGTCAAATGGCTCGCTGCAGCCTCGTTCTCGTTCTCGGCCTCGTTCTCGTTGTCGTTCTCGTTCTCGTTCTCGTTCTCGGCCTCGTTCTCGTTCTCGGCCTCGTTCTCGGCCTCGTCAGCCTCGTTCTCGTTCTCGTTCTCGGTTCTCGTTCTCGTCACGTTTTGAACGGTGTCACTGCCCGACCGGTCCTCTCTAAACTGAATGAATGTATCATTCTCATCAAATTTTGAGGAAAAAAAACGGAACAAGACAACTGTTGATTGATGAACAATGATAATCCTTCAGGTAAAAAAATTATTTGTGCCTTACCTGGTCCCGTACCTTGTTGGCTTCACATATATCATGGTTTAGTTCTGCTATAAAAGATGGATTTTTCTTGATCTTTGCTGAAAAATAAATGAAGGCTTGATATAGTGCTGCAGGTGTGTGACATTAACAGAATCCAACACAAGACTTCTGCCAGAGGGATAAGGCGTGCAGTATTTTGCTCACGGCTGATCTGTTTCGGACAGCATGCCCGATTCTAAGGCCACAAACCCGATAAGAATAGACACTATTATTAGACTTTACATGAAAAAAAGACACAGAGGATCCTGCGTTCAAGAGAACCTGATTTGAGACCCCCCCCCCCACCCCCCACTGTGTTTTAGGACCGTGGCATATGGTCCCAAATGGCCTTCTATCGTGTAAATGAACCTGTGACGAGCGACCAATTGTCATTCAGGGTGGTCTTAAAACACATGATCCACTGTAGTTTGATAATGACAAGCAGAAAAGGTTGAATCGTTCTCAACAGGTTCAGGATCAGGGGACTTCAGGTCTGCGATACAACAAGGGTTATTTAAAAAGAATGTCAAAGGAAACAGCACTTCTATAACAAAAATACAACAGAGAAACATAATTTGATAATGACTTGAATCATCCTCAACCGGTCCAGGATCTGGGGACTTCAGGTCTGCTCTGCATTCAGTTCATCAGAATCACTGTGTACGTTTTAACTCTTGTTATACAAGGTTGTTTGAAAAGAAACAGCACTTTACTCTAACAATAATACAACAACGAACAAGACCTTAGATAAGTTCTACCTCTAGTGA
Source organism: Terebella lapidaria (assembly GCA_949152475.1). NCBI lineage: Eukaryota > Metazoa > Annelida > Polychaeta > Terebellida > Terebellidae > Terebella > Terebella lapidaria. Next base: position 82,273,738 of record OX424555.1, read on the forward strand.
ATTTAAGAAGACCACTTTTCTGGTCATAAGGTTTTATCAGCTCTATCTGCGTGGTTCGTCTGAAATCAACAAATTTCTGGTTCAGAGGAACTCATACGTTAAACATACATGATTCTTTTCAGATTCATATCTTGATGTTATTAATAATAGTGTACCTATGCACAAGTTGCATATTCTAATACCTATACTTGCCTGGTGTTGTCGCTCCAAAAAAAAATTTCCACAGCCGACTGTTGGATGCCAACAACTAAGGCTGGCCACCAAGCTCCTCCCCCATCACCAACAAGTTTAGCCAGGACCGGGAGTCCAACATCTGTAAAATATGGTAAAAAGAGTCTGGACGATGCCAATATGTTCATAGATTGATCATACTGCTGAGTTATGGTTGATGTACCAGTAATAAAATTGATTTAAATCTCAAACACTATTGGATTGTGCATTACAGTGCGTATTACAGTGAATATGTTTGATGATTGAAAAATATTGCTAAGTATTCAGAAAACTTCCAATCGGAACCTGCATATTTCCTTGACATAACGACATAATTTTGAAATCAGTAGAAATTCATTACAGCTAACAAAATTAGCCTGATTAAAATTTGATCACAGTTTACCGATGCTCTCCATTGCAGCAACCCTTGTCAGGAGTTTGCGACGCTCCATCGCTGTAAAAAGGAGTAATGAAAATATTTTTAAACGATGTGGATAATCTGGATAAGATTATTATAAATATAATATTAATATAAAATGATATCCATATTTTAATTTTTTTTTTTTTAGAAATTTGTTGTTTTTCATGATGAACACACAAATCTAGAACGTTTAAAGTACTATCAGATTTCAAACTACTACAGTCTCACAATATTCGGACATACAGTCCCACAACAACTGGACATGAAGATGATTAAGGTCCCACAAATCTGGACACAAATTAAGTCCCACAAATGCAGAACGTCTCAAGTACTATCAGGTTCCAAACTACTACAGTCTCACAACATTCGGACATACAGTCCCACAACAACTGGACATGAAGACGATTAAGGTCCAACAAATCTGGACGGAAATGAAGACCCACAAATGCAGAACGCCTAAAGTACTATCAGGTTCCAAACTACTACAGTCTCACAATAATTGGACATACAGTCCCACAACAACTGGACATGAAGATGATTAAGGTCCCACAAATCTGGACGGAAATGAAGACCCACAAATGCAGAACGTCTAAAGTACTATCAGGTTCCAAACTACTACAGTCTCACAACTTTTGGACGTACAGTCCCACAATAACTGGACATAAACATGATTGAGGTCCCACAAATTTGGACGGAAGTGAAGACCCACAAATGCAGAACGTCTAAAGTACTATCAGGTTCCAAACTACTACAGTCTCACAATAATTGGACATACAGTCCCACAACAACTGGACATGAATATGATCAAGGTCCCACAAATCTGGACGCAAATGAAATCCCACAAATCCAGAACGTCTAAAGTAATATCAGGTTTCAAACTACTACAGTCTCACAATATTCGGACATACAGTCCCACAACAACTGGACATGAAGATGATTAAGGTCCCACAAATCTGGATGCAAATGAAATCCCACAAATCCAGAAGGTCTAAAGTACTATCAGATTTCAAACTATTACAGTCTCACAATATTCGGACATACAGTCCCACAATAACTGGACATAAACATGATTAGGGTCCCACAAATCTGGACACAAATGAAGTCCCACAAATCCAGAACGTCTAAAGTACTATCAGCTTTAAAACTACTACAGTCTCACAATATTTGGACATACAGTCCCACAACAACTGGACATAAGAGGATTAAGGTTCCACAAATCTGGACACAAATGAAGTCCCACAAATCCAGAACGTCTAAAGTACTATCAGATTTCAAACTACTACAGTCTCACAATATTTGGACATACAGTCCCACAACAACTAGACATGAATGATTAATAAATCAAGATCCTACAAATCTGCATACAAAAAGTTTGAACTCTACTATTTCTCACAACTCCAGTACTAGTATGAATGTAGCGCCTTCTATCAAATGGAAGATTGATGCCTGTGTGATAGAAATGGACACAAAACATCACAAAACTTTATTTTCACCAAGTTATATACGTAGTCTATAAGAGTAGATATTTCATTGAATTGGTAATTTAGTCATCGGTAATACCCGGTAGATGTCAAGTTGTCATATCAAAGGTCATCGACAAGAACAACATCAAATAAATGTTGATTACATTATGACAAAATCTTGATACACTTTGAGTGAAATAATCGAGCGACTCGATCATCGCTCATTCATCCAAACGATTAATGAAATGGTCAACAATTCCTAAGACTACTGAAACATCCCCTACTTTTCTCCATTAAATCGAAGCCGCATGACAACGACAGCTCATCAGCCTTAAATAATATTTCATGGCAGACACCAGAACATTTGATCAAGTGACTGTGTGACTAGTGTCAACTTGCGTACAATCAGCTGACAATTGAGCGTGTTTCATCCGTTTAAACTTCTGATCTGTGTAATTGACCTTACGACTGTCATGTTTGAACCTCTTTTCTGTGAAGCGTACACTTCGGACAAATATTGCTGAACAATAGTAATCCCCTCAGACAAACAACTCAAAGCATACACAGTCGTAAGGTCTATTACGTCACAGACTTCAGATCTAGATCTATTATTACTGGACAACAAAAATGGGAATATTCTTCAAATCTAGATCTATTCATATCCAAAAATTGAGTGACATAAAAAGTGACATATTAAAAAGCTGTTGGTGCGGATCAGTATTTTGGAATAGCACATTTGATAGATATATTAGATTTCTGATTTACTGATACACAAGTTGCCCTATTTTCGCCGAGTCACGATGATAAGAATGACAGCACCACCGGATACAGTCTGCGCTTAACAAGCATATTGCTCGTCAAGTCACCTACAAGTTTCACCTTGCAGGGAGCCAGATAAATTGATATAAATCAAACCTTTCCCAAGCAATTAAATAGAATAAAATATCATTATTCATATCATTTGATCAAGCTCACAGACTGATCCTGGAACCTGACCGCTCCCTTTGCCTGAATATTCAAGCAGTGAGTGAGTCTTACCGACAGGTACAGTGGATCATATGTCTGACAATAATCATACCAGTTTGTGATGCTACATTTATTGAAATTAAAAAGCACATTGAAGACATGCAGTTCTTTCGAAAGAAAAAACATACAACACCGAATAAACCTGCATGTACATTTCACAAAATTTCTTTTTTCCGGGGCCCGTGTTATGATATCAGCAAATCATGTGATCATGGAAGCTTTGACCCAAGAGTTCTGCTGCTTTGCTGTGACAAACTTGGTCAATTAAATGTTGCTTTTGTCGTTTGAATCCCAAAAATGTGACAAACAAATATTGAACACCTATCTGGCAAACAATCTACGAAGTTACAGGTTAGTTGTTGGTTAGAACTAGTCAAACGAACTTCTGTTTTTGCGAGTGTCTAAGCACTGACAGGTGACATTTTTCTTAGCAAATTTGGAGGGAATGACGAATGAGCAGCTATCTGCCGACTAATTGCCGACTGTCGTTAATTTTGTGTTGATAAATTCATGATGATTCAAATACACATAGACTACTTTTCCTATATATTCATCCACCAATTTGTGAAGTTCGTGTCGTTTTGTGTAGTAAAACTTCCTTTATGACACATCTCACATCATAGTGCAAAAGTGAAACATGCGGCAACTCGCGATGGCTGGAGGTAGCAACAAAACGCAACTCGCGGCAGTATAGGGTCAATTATAATGCAAAATAAACCTACGGTCAAGTAATCGATAACAGATTTTGTTAACTGATATACTAATAATGCTAGTAGAAATCTAGTAACCTAATCACAGACGGTTAATCGTCTACTCATGGGACCAATAGTTTTGTCAGAAACGGTATTACCAAACTGAGAGCATACGTAGGCCTACTAATATCTAGTCTAGATCTATAGATCTATCTCGCAACTGACATCGACGAACTCGCGAGGCCTGATAATTTGAATAGTATAGTCGGAGACAGCCGACATCCTAAACCCAGGTGTCCCACTCTCTCGAACGCCGGAGGCCACTCACGCCTCCGGCGTTCGAGAGAGTGGGACACCTGGGTTTACCGACATCCATGTGACTCACGTAACTTCGTAAGTCACGTTCAACTTCTTGACCGATATTTACGCTGCAGGTAGATCTAGAACTAGATGCTTCAAACTGTTTGATTATACTTCACTATAGATGGGACCTACCTTCAGAATATCGGATACTAACTGGCTCGATAAGAAATGTCAAGTTCAGTGCTAAATTGAATCAAAATGGCGGTTTTGCTATCAGTCACATCCAAATCTCGCCCCTATTTGAGGAAGACGAGACTTCGTGGAATATGGCGTCTGCTTGCTCGAACTTAGTTGATTAGATCTATTTCTGTCTATAATTACAAGAGAAATGCTGAAAATTACAATTGAATACGTTCACAGATTTATTCAACCAGGCCCTGAGCATCGAATCTATCGTTACTAAAGTGGTGGCATTGAAAGCTCGGTATGAGACGGCTGTACTAGGCCTAGATCTACTAGATGGATAGAGTATGATATTGATAGATCTAGGTCAATTCGGAATTCGGCGCTTTGATTCTGTTTAGAATCACCATAACATCACCCGAATAGGAGAAAAATAATCAGTTAAAACATGCTCAATGTGTATATCAGACCCGGAAGGCCTACCTTCAATTTTTTTTATCAATTCCACTGTTGATTGTCCTGATCCTCACAGTTGAAACAGACAACTCCCGTCGTGACGCAAATTAAAGCCTGTTGAGTGTCAGCGCCGTGATGACGCAAATTATGGTGTCAGCGCCGCCAAGTGAAAGAGAATTGAACTAATCACTGTGGTTTGATATCCGATCACCAGGTGGAACATTGTACGGTGATGTCCAACACCATGTCCAAAAAATGTCCGTTCACTCCTTGCGGGACCTTTGATAAAAAGTGATGCCAAACAGCTTGTGGGACTGTTTTCTGCTGTCCAAAGCTATCGATATTGTGGGACTATATTTTAGTCCCACAACATCAAAAATAGTCCCACAAACTATACATTCGTGAGGACGGACGGACGGACGGACGGACGGACGGACGACGGACGCAACGCCATGCCAATAGGTTATCGGACCAAAGGTCCGGTAACCTAAAATTATATGGGTATATTATTCAGTGATTTCCTCAAATTTAACCTCTCTTTTTGGCTAGTGCTGCTACAGGGGGTCGTGCTTTGGCTCGTCATGCTACTATCAGAGCCAGTACAGTATGATGATGTACAGGAGGTTACAATGTTGCAGGATAGTGCTCAGCTGTTTCTTATTTGTGAGTGCATATAGGGCCTTCGCAACTTCTCATTGGTCAATGGGAATGAAAATTCAACTTCTGATTTCATTCCTGTTTGTGATTAGTTTTCCATTTACCGATACTAGCTGTTCTGGAGCAGCTGAGGAGGGAGTAGCTCGATGTTTCTGGATAGGTTTATTGAGTAGCTCTGTGTCTCTTGAACTGGCTTGGGTGACGTCTTTGTACAACTTTGAGCAGTTATCGGTATTTGTTTGTCGTTGAGATTGACAGAATAGCTTCTCTGCAAGGAGACAATCCTCCTGTAGTGCTCCCGAGCTACATTAGGTAATAGGCCGTCACGCCATGCGCAGAGTGCTACTCAGTTGGCAGCCACTGCCTTTGAGACTGCACATTGCAGGTGTATTTGCACTGCTTTTTGTGGAGCTGTGGTATCAGAGAAGGCCTGAAGGACAGATATCATGGTTTCTCATCCATAGTAGGAAGGAGTTCAAGGATGGTCTGGCAGAATAAGCTACGATCACATCTGTCCAATTCTTCTATGTGCTGGATCGTGGCATGGATGAACTCTTCACTTGAACCTGCCCTCTCAGATAATCATTTGTTGGAAACATCCCATTGTTTTACACAACTTCTGTAACTTTGATCTCTACTGTTTCTATCCTCTACTAAAAATGCATTGAAGTCGCCAATGATGATGATGTTATATACAGGCATGTTTTTGTTTATGATGATTTGTAGAATGACCAGGACATCATCAAATCAGTCTGAAGACTGGTTTCCCCAAAACAGAACGTACACGTTGATTACACAGAGGCCATGGGGTGAATTATTTATAACGATGGGCAGGATTGCTTCATTGCCACCTGGAACAGGGCTCACTTCACTCATGGGCATCCAAACAGGCAGGTAATTATTTAGGGGGAACTTTTGAGTTGGCAGGCATATTATTCACGCCAAAGCACCTACAAATTGTGATGTTACACAAGTTTATATCCATCCACAAGGTCTGAGATGCATCATTCCCAACTTCGGCAGCGGCCATCTTGGATGTTCACATCTGCATATTTTAACAGCTACAGGAAGTTGCTTGTTCTGAAATTTTGAAAAGTGTATATCTATGAGCTACTACCAAATTTGACATGCAAATTCCAGATCAGTGGCTAAAAACATGAATGATATGCCGAATTGCAAAAAGTGTGACTGATTCATGAATTGTAATCCTGCACGCATTCAATTTTGTTTTCTAATTTCAACGTAAATGTGAATGTCATATCAATTTTGGCATTCATGTTGGACTTACTATAGACAAAGTGCTGCACCAGAGGGGAATGTGATCACATAGAGCAAAAAAGTTTTATTTTGTATACCATATTTTAGTGTTGAGTATTTCGAAGTAAATTGACGGTTTTTGGCGGCCATTTTGGATTTTGGCAGCCTTTTTGAATTTTGAAAATCTTCAAATACATTTATTCCAAAGACATTGCATATCTGCCAATATTTCTCATGGGTTTTGTGATGATAGGTTGATTCATTGGAACCCTACATTGTAGTTTTTGCTCAATATGTCGATTTTGCACGCTTTCAATTTTGTTTCCAATTTCAACGTAAATGTGAATGTTATATCAATTTTGGCAGCCATGTTTGACTTAGTGTAGACGAACTGCTGCACCAGAGGGGAATGTGATCACATAGAGCAAAGAAGTTCTGTTTTGTATACCATACTTTAGTGTTGAGTATTTCGAAGTAAATTGACGATTTATGGCCGCCATCTTGGATTTTGGCGGCCATTTTGAATTTTAAAAAACTTTGATTACATTTATTCCAAAGACATTGCGTATCTGCCAATATTTCTCATGGGTTTTGTGATGATAGGTTGATTTATTGGAACCCTACATTGTAGTTTTTGTCCAAATTGTAGATTTTCAAACATGCAAAAATTGAAGGGGGGTGGGTCCACGTTTCGCCTGGTAACGCCGTTAAGCTACCAGATCCAGAGGGCTATCATGCAAAAACGTGATCTGGGGATACATAGCTTTCAAAAAAATATAGTGGGTATTTGCCCCCCCCCCCCCCCCCCAAGTGGTACCGACCACCCCCTCTGGCCCATACACTATATGTGTATATAAGTTTTCAAGTTCCATGATTGACTTATGTAATATTAATTAAGGGTGACACTGACTATTCGTAAATATTGTAGTCGATGACCCCTACAGAGGGTCGGAGAGCACCTGTTTAGGCGACTGTACATTGTGGCTATCAAAAAATGAAGCCAATCACCTCCGGGATAATAAAGACTTATTCATTGATGCTCCATTCTTTGTAACTGCGGAAACTGCAATTACAATGGGAACGATACAGCCAACCTGACTCCGGGCCTATCGCAGTTATTAGTTGACCACTACCAATATGCATATTTGTGAAATTCGTTAGATACTGTATAAATCAACTACTAAGTACACGATAATGTCAATAAAACAATGCACCCAAACCACGAAAATTTTACCGCAAAAGATATGTATACCACTGATCCTATATTACTGAAACCAAATATCTGATATGGTCATATTGTGACAATCCCATCACAGCCAATATCATAATTCAAATTGCATATTCAAGTCCTTATCGTTATTTCAAGTCAACTGATCACTACAGCAGCGATTAGAAGCAAAGATTCAGTGCTTGTTTCCGTCGAAATTGGATTAGCCATCTATAATAATAATAATAATAATAATAATAATCAGATTTATTTAACGACGGTCCATGATGATAGGCAATTCTGCCTGTCTTCCCCATCCCCCGTCGGGTGACAATTTAGAATTTGGAAAGCACATTCGAATCTCAACTATCATGTAGTTGCAGTTTTGACAGACGAACATATTTCACTGAGCACTCTCTGGGTTATTGGGGATAGTGAGAAATGGTTTATTTCGACGTCACAGAGTGGTCAGGGACTATTGAAATTCTAATAATGTGGTGTTCAACAAATTTGTGCATTGATTGATTAAGTCGTTCAATTATTGAATAATTTAATGTGCACCATAGAAATTGTAATTAATAGTATTGATAATAACCTACTTTATATCTAAGTGTATATACACTTCGATATCAGAGCAATAATTCATTAGTTTTATATTAGGAGACTTACATGGTATAAACGAAAAATTTGATAGACAGCGATTGGATGCAGTATCATAAAATTTCACTTAATGGCAAATATATGTATACATAAGAGTCTGTATACTAAATGAGGATAAGGTTTCCTATAGTCTGCCAGTTTCATCAGTGATACAATTACACATTGGCAAGTGGAACATTATATAAATATCGACCAGTTTGGAGAGAAACAAGGCGAAATAACCGAACCCCCCCCCCCCCCCCAGGAGACAATATGTTTATATTACTAATCCACTAGGTCAACTGTAAATAATTTTTTGTCATTCTACCACTCGAGCGAAAATGTAACAATTTATGCCATTGATAGTGCCACTTATTCCTCTCCACGTGGACTATCTGCTACAGAGTACCATCCGTGTAATTTTCGGAAACCGAGGTGCGAAAGTGCGCCTTTACATAATTTAGAATTCGTTCTGAGGAAAGACCTACATAGACTGCTTTAGCAAAGTCGTAGACCACATATTCCACTTTGCCCGTTCAGCTTGCAAATGGGGGAATAGTTGTGCATAGAAATTGGTAAATTTACTGGCTAAACTGCAAACCAACAGAACTGCTAATTAGTGTTCCTAGCACAACTCAATATTCGTGTTGTAAGTGATACATTTACTTGCTATTCTAATTCACTGTATCCTCATTTGACAACATACTACACAGTCAAGATGTTTTCGTGAAATATTCTCATTAAATGGTACATTTTTGTCTATTCACATGTCACCCAGTTTGAATGTCTCATAAATCAAATTTTATCGAACAGAGAACAAAACTTGGCTTTTGTAATAGTCTGCTGGGTAAAAAGAGCAAATATACGATTTCAATGAGAAGATGTGATTTCCAGATGATTGGAAGTAGGTCCTCTGGTTTTGTGTGTCATTCATTGCACAGATGCCAAGAAATCCACTTTGGGAATATCTGGTGTCTCAAATTCTCCCGTTACGTCTCATCTGACAATCAAGAGCGAAAAATTATGCATCATTGAATGTCGTTATCTTCAAGAATGTAGATTACATACATGGTATGTCCTACACCGCATTACACTGAACTCCTTGGCATGATAATTGTCTCATTGTGAAGATAGGGTTTGTAAATTCTGTGTCACATCTAATCAGTGAAGCAATTGTGAAGACACGATAAAGTGGGCCATATAAAATATCCGACAGTGTTCAGGCGTCCTGGAATGTTGTAAACTGTCGAGTTTTTTCCATCATCCGTCCTTCTGTACCTCCACATCCATATCCATATTTACCACCAAATATCTGAAAATCCGAACAGGGACAACAATAAATAATTCAAGGAGTTAAATGTCTGTTTTTCATTTTCAGGTTTTTTTAAAGAACAAAATGAGGCTTTTTTTGCGACGGAGGTGCACAAAACTGGATTTTGGTAGTCCATTTTTCTCGAATTTTGTTGAGACATTTTTCTTATCCATGCACTGGAGATGTCACCATATCGTAAATGGAGCGTATTGTTCATTATTTATCCACATACAATTTATTGCAATGCTGGCATGTACACATCCGTTTTGTAGGTCCCACTACTTTCTCACGAAATGCTGTGCACACATAATTATTTCAAATTTATTGGTAATTATGTGAACTCAATGCATTAAATATAACACATTTCATGCGTTTGCACCAAGGACATCTGTTAGTTTTACCAAATCACCGACAGAAAACTATGTCAAATTAATTAAATGTGTCCATTTCACTGAAACAGAAAATTGTTCCCTGATATGCGTTTCATCAATATTCAATTTTCGATCGGAAAGAAACCGTTGTAATGTACAAAAGGTTGATTCGTTTATATACATGTTATCGCTTTCATAGTTACTATTGTTGAAAACCCAGCTAGTGTGTAACAGAAACACAGCAAAGGGGTTCCCTCAGATAAACCTCTCTAAATAGAGACTTTCCCTCTATAAATAAGTTTTTGCGTAGGACCAGTTTAGGCTGTGAATGAACCCTCTTAATAAGATCTTCCCTCAGATTAGACCTTAATTTTATGTCAGAATGGTAGGTCTCATCTGAGGGGGACCTGTATAGGAAGTTTCTACCACTGCCAATTTGACACCTTATAGAGGGTCGGAGAACACCTGTTTAGGCAACTGTACATTGTGGCTATCAGAAAACGAAGCCAATCACATCCGGGATGATAAAGACTTATTCATTGATGCTCCATTATTTGTAACTGCGGAAACTGCAATTACAATGGGAACGATACTGTCAACCTGGCTCCGGGACTATCGCAATTACTAGTTGACCACTACCAATACGCATATTTGTGAAATTCGTTAGATACTGTATAAATCAACTACTAAGTACACGATAATGTCAATAAAACACTGCACCCAAAACACGAAATTTTTACCGAAAAGATATGTATACTACTGATCGTATATTACTGAAACCAAATATCTGATATGGTCATATTGTGGCAATCCCATCACAGCCAATATCATAATTCAAATTGCATATTCAAGTCTTTATCGTAATTTCAAAGCAACTGATCACTACAGCAGCAATTTAGAAATGGTTCATTGCTTGTTTCCGTCGAGAATGGATTGACCATCTATCATGTAGTTGCAGTTCTGACAGACATATTTCACTGAGCACTCTCTGGGTTATTGAGAATAGTGAGAAATGGTTTATTTCGACGTCACAAAGTGGTCAGGGAATATTGAAATTCTAATATGTGTGGTGTGCAACAAATTGTTTGATTGATTGATGAAGTCGTTCAATTATTGAATAGTTTAATATGCACCATAGAAACAAAAATTAATAGTAATAATAAAAATCTACTCTATATCTACATGTATATACACTCCGACATCAGAGCAATAATCCAGTAGTTTATATATTAGGAGAATTATATGGAAGTATTATCATACTGGAAACAGTATCATAAATTTTCATTGGATGTGACATATATGTATACAGAAGATGCAACTAAATGAAAGTAAGGTTTTCTATAGTCTGCCGCCACATCTCATCAGTGAAACAATTACACATGGCATGTGGAACACTATATAAATATTGACTGGTTTGGAGAGGAACATTGCGGAATGTTGATATATATGTTGATATCACTAATCCAGCAGGTCAATTTCCAATAATTATTTTGTCATTTTACCACTCGAAAGAAAATGTAACACAATTTAAGCCGTTAATATTGCCATTTATTCTGCTCCACGTGGACCATCTGTTGCGGAGTACACCCTGTGTAATTTTCGGAAACCAAGGTGTGAAAGTGCATCTTTTACAAAATTTAGAATTCGTTCTGAGGAAAGACCTGCTGTTCTAGCAAGGCCGCATACTCCAAATTACACTTTGCCCGTCCAGGTTGCAAATGGGGACCGGGGAATAGTTGTGCATAGAAACTGGTAAATTTACTGGCTAAACTGCAAACCACCAGAACTGCTATTTAGAACAGTGAACCTACATGTGGGTACCACACAATATTCGTGTTGTCAGTAATACATTTACTTTCTATTCTAGTTCATTATCCCCATTAAACAACATATTCTCGCTGTATAGTCACGAACGACCGCGCTGGCGTATTATTCAGATGCTATATTGCATACTACACAGCCAGTGTCTTTTATCAATGTCAGTGATGCACGTTCGTGATCTTACTATCTCCATTGTATGCAGTAATGTTGAAAAACAACACATGTCAATAGCTTATTATTACTTATCTACTATATTTACATTCCAGATAAGCTCGTCACAAGATTGGAATATAAAACCTGGCTGAATCCCAACCATGATGATTTCAATGTGCACATTTGCAGACAATCAGTTTGTGTCCCACAAAGCCATGTGTTAAAAGAGCTGACTCCATCAAAAAATATGTGTCAAATCGGCTTATCGTGGTGGTGCGACGATCGCAAATCCATACTATCCTGGCAACCTCTTTCGTTGGATACATTATTGGTATACCCCAGTTTCCACAGCTCAATACAAAAAACAGGAGATATTCAACGAAATGTGTTCAAATTGGGATACACATGAACATGTACATTGATAATTTTGGCATACTCTTCAATCCCAATATCCCAGAGGGAATTCCAGAGAGGAGTCATTTTCGGTTCTGATACTGTATATCTTGTGACATCCATGTCTAATCCTGAGAGAGTAACAACACTTTTTTTGACAAAGTATACTTTGAAACACCGCATCTAAGTTACAAAACAATTAAATCTGTAAAATATTCCATACAAGTACATAACATTAGGTTTCCTATTTTCTGTCGTAAACGGGCCAAAGGAGTGGTCGTAAATGGTCCACATTCCCAAAAATGGCTACCTTTCTTTTTCATAGTAATCAAGTCATAATATTCATGTAATAGTATTTCCACAGACAATAATTACACTGGACAAGCGTGAAAGAGCCAAACATATATTATTTATCATTCTTTTATCTGGATTGTTTTGTCTGGCCGGAAGTTAACATACATATACTATCGAAATAGCAAACGAAAACAAGAAATGGTTCTTTCTTTTCTGCATACCAAAGGCATAATTATCTCACCTGATCAATAATGGTGCCGTTTTGAAAGTTATGTTGTTGGAGGACAATTGCATGTTCATCTGAAAAATTGAGTTTGAGTTTGATAAAACTACGTATTGTATATATTCCCGACTGATTCTTCAGTAACACGTGCCTCAATATAATGGTTATTGAAAATAGTGGACTCCTGACGGAATAATAAGCCTCAATATAGTCGTCATATAAGCATGATGACTAATCAACAAAAATAACCCGCCAACCCTGACTCTGATATGATGAAAACCATTTTTGATTTGTGAACATAAAAAAAAGTGCTCGTACATGCTCGTATGTATAACGGAAAACTCATTTTATATAGATATCGGAATCATTCAGCAGTGCGGAGGATGCAAACATTCTGTGTTATCATCAGAAATTTAGTTAAATGCAATAGCCAAGGGTAAATGAGCATTACAATCTCTTTTAGGCCCAATCCTGCTCCAAGCAATGAAAATAAAATCGCTTATTGATACACGGGTTATTCACTAACAAGTGTGCGGGTAGTTTTCGTGGATTACTCCGTCTCGATCATCATATGTTGAAATGAACACGAATGTGGTCATTTTCGATACAGACAGGACACATGTTATTGTCTTGGAGGATATAATAACTATATTGTTTTCCACATTGGACTGATAAAATTATCAAAATCATTTTCCTCAATAGTTTCGGTATATTTTTTTCGAATGACCCTGTACATTGTTCGTACAACATGTACAGCATATCGTGCAAATTGTCACCATTTGGTGAATGAAAATTATTGTCCGTTATGCATTCACGAACTACGTGTCACTTTGCCGATTTGACCACTTCCTTCTTTCCAGGTCCAACTGCTTTATTCACATCAGCAAATGTTGACCACTCACTGATCAGATCCACTCACTGATCAGACACATGTCCACAGACTTACGAATTGAGTCTAAACGTACTTTTAAAACACGTAGTCTAAACACAAGCTTCGGAACAACATGACGCACAATTTGTGAACATATTACCCCATACATTTCCCAAGTGACAACTCACAATTATTGTTGTTCGAACCGATTCTTTTGCAACACAAACTGGGAACTCATCATAAATGTCCACTACTGGCTGTCAATATAATATTATGCCTTGAGTTAACACCTTGTTACGGAAGCGTATTAGAGCCACATGAGTTTTTTAAAAATTCAATTTGTCGACTTATTATCTCGATAAATCGTGTTAGTTATCTCAATAATCGACTAAATTATATATCGATATTATCTCGACATATTCCCATTTCACTTGAACTTTGAATGCCCAAGACATAAGTCGATTTATCGAGATAATTAACTCGATTTATCGAGATAATCAACTCGATTGATCAAAATAACTAACTCGATTTATCGAGATAATATCTCGAATTATCGAGATAATTAAGTCGATTTATCGAGATAAATAACTCGATTCATCAAGATATTATCTCGATTTATCGAGATAATAAGTCGATTTTTCGAGATAATAAGTCGACAAATTGAATTGATAAAAAAAACTCTTGTGGCTCTAATACGCTTCCGTACCTTGTAGAGGGCGTGAGTAAATCCACTCCGGCCACTGTTCATTTGGGCTGCTAGGAAAGGAGCCAATCCTCCTCGAGATAATGATGACTATCCAGTAATTAATCTTAGGGAAGCAGCGATAACCTTACACAGACAATGCCCACGGACGCTTAACAGTACGAAATACCTGACCTTCCACTCCAACCACGTGGAAATGTCGATAGCGCACGAAAATTACGCCGGCGAACCTTCAACATATCGGTAATTTATTCCCATCAACAAGATTGATGCTCATTGAAATGACTTTGATACCTGGACGAACACACATGAATTGTTTTATTAACATATCCAGGTAGTATAAATTATCGTTACAGTCAAATTTCAACTTTATCCTGTGTTTTTCTCACCTATATGTTTTAGTTATTTCAAAACAAATTGTCGTGAAACAATATTTGTTCCAATCTGCAGTTGCTCAGTGGTTTCAGTGGATTGACCATCTATCACGTATATGCAGTTCAAACGAAAAACCGCATTTTATTGAGCACTTCCAGAGTAATCCAGGTTTGTGATGGTGTTTGACCTACCTGTCCATGCAGGGAATATTTCTCCTGTATTTGTATGCTCAACTTGTGCTACTTCACAGTATGTTTAACGAAGGGAGTGAAAACTCAATTAGTAATTGCCAATTACTGTGGTCATCAAGGTCATTTTCCTTGATTGAGTTAGGTTTTACTTTTATTTAATAATTTCTTCTTTTATTTCAGAATGTATCAACCACACGACCTTTTCCACTTGGAATATTCGTCAAATAATATGTACTCACTGAAAACCAAATAGTACATTTTGTTCTAATCACAGGCCTCGCTAGATGAATTATTTATCAACTTAATACTGCTTAAACCAGATTTTGGTGATGCCAATAGCAAACTCAAAACACATTTTTGAAATAAAAATCAAACATGATAAACTTTCATCCTACGAAGAAAACCGAACAAGTTTTTATTGCTATCTACTTTGGGAAACTGATAGGGGCATATACGATTTGTGGTGTCCAGAAGACTGGCAGTAGATTCTACATTCCAGTTAGTGACAGAGATTCAGACGAAGCCCTGTCTGGATATGTCGTACGCTACAACACCAACCAGACACCGTATTTGTCTGTCACACTATAATATGTGTCGTTCATTCAGACATAAAAGACATTTCAGTTAATATGCGATACACTTGCACACTTGAAAACTTGTGTTTGAAACGTTATTCTAAAACGGTTGAACAAACTGTCCGAACATATTTCGAAAGATACGACGGACATATGATCTCGCTACTTCCATATAATCATTCAATTACTATGGGTAGTTACAATTCTCTCATATTCATTTGAGAGTCAACAGCAAGTATATCACAATCTGTGTGCGCCCTAACCATCCGTTATTCTATACACGATATGACAAAATGTTACTTTTACATAATTCAGAATAGCTCTGATGGAACTGCTGCTCCAGCAAGACCATAGTACAAATTACACTTCACCCGTTCCAGGTTGCGAATGAGTAGCGAAATGGCTAAACTTAGAAATTGGTACCTTCACTTCCTGCACTCCGAACCAACAGAAGGGCTACATAGTTCATGAGCCCACCCAAAATTTGCTACCATGAAAGGGCACCAAACTTTGACTGTTTTTTCCAGTTTATATGATTCTCAACATGTCAAAACATCATGATGGACTTCTCAGAAGAGTAGCTTAAATTTTCTACCGAATTTTGAACATATCCGTATGTTATGCTATAGAGAATGACAAAATGAGTGATTTGAATGCACATTCCGACAAATTTGTTTTTTTTTAAGTCACAGAGAAATCAACATATATTGTTTCATGAAATATTATGGTGTTAATTGAATGTAAGTATCAATCTATTACCATGTAACAATTATATTTGATCAATGTATTGATATTTTCAAAATTTTGTCTGCAAATTTTAAAACCCCACAGCAGTCTAGTCCTGGATTGACGGAGCTAAAAGTCTGACCACTGCAGATATCGGAAAACAATTTCAACAATTCAATGTGTATAAGAAGTGGTATTTAATTGTATCCCCCGAACAAAATTCGGCGGATACTATGGATTTGCGATAGTCGTCCGCTTCCGCGCCCGCATTTCTTGTGAATGTGCTACAGGCCACAATTCTCAACCGATGGCCATAATTTTGTGCAGGCACATATATATTGGTAAGACCACGATACCAATCGTTTTTGGTTGCCAACTTAATTGGTGGTTTGGGGACACATTTTGTATTGAAATCAGCCTGTTTGAGACAAATGGCTTGTGAATACTATACAGATGGTAGTTTTGGATGAATCTTAACCCCTTCACTGCGTATAGCCCGAGAAGGTCTCGGGCACTAACATCAATTCCAGTGTGCGTATAGCCCGAGAAGGTCTCGGGCTCTGGACAATGTGTGATAACTCAGTGTGGAGTGTCAAGATCGTTATGATATTTCACATAAGTTTGGCGAACATGCATGGGCACTCTAAGATAAGGCAGTGAGCACTATTCGGCCAGTCATCTCAAACTTATATGTACATCTTTAGATTGATTTCTGCCAAAGAGAAGAGAACCAGCATGTATTTTGTCTACATGCAAATTCTGATTTATATGCACACATGGGATAGTTGTGATTTACAATATTTATATGCTGTTCGTTTTGACAGTTATGATTACAACATGCTGCTCAGCAATCGTGAACTATTCAAGTTAGCTCTTACATAATATATCTGATCAAGTCAATGGAAATGGAGACATAACTTTGTGTCTGATGGGAATAATTTAGTGCCGTGTAAAAAGCATGCTTTGTAAAAATGTGATCGTTGCTATGGTAACCTGCTACATAGCAAATAAATTTTATTTGCATTGCTGCTGTATTGGTGAGAATAAAATTTAGTACCAAATATATATAATTTTTACAATAATATTCCAATTTTTTCTTGAAAAATTAAAAATATTTGAGAATATATCATATTTTGCTATTTTTCCTCCGCACAGGCGATTTCACTGAGCCCCGCAGTGAAGGGGTTAATACTATTTGGGAGTCTTGTTGTGAAGGAATAGTTTCTCAGAATGATCATATCAATATCAATATGTTAATGGCCTAACTTATTACAGACGTGTGAAATACCAATTTTGACATTTATGATCATTCCAATTGCCTGTAGTATGAAAGATAATGGCACTGGATTTTCTTGTTCAGAATAGAGTTACTGACGTTTTTGGTGAAGTTACAACAATATTACCAAATAAGCTTGTTCCATTAGTTTTACTACTGAGCACAATAAAAATAGTTAAGACAAGAAACATTCATTTTTGGGCTCGGCAAAGTGAAAGGTGGTTTCAGCAGAGATTTTATGGTAACCTTGATATTACTGTCAGATAAGTGAACATTAATTTTGCTAGATACGTCTTTTATTGAACACAATAGCAAATATTCAGGACGAGGACCATTTATTATTGGGCTCAACAAGGTAGAAGTTTTATCAGTAGATATTTTATGGCTGTAGTAAAATTTAAATAAGTTAATATAAATTTAAATATAGTAAATAAGTTAATATTAATTCTGCTAGTAAATTTTATTATTGAGCACAATAAAAATAGTTTAGGCGAGGAATATTTTTATTGGGGGTCAACGATGTGAAATTTTGTTCAGTAAAGATTTTATGGCTGCAGTAACATTATATTACTGAATAAGTTAACATGAATTTCGATATTTGTATGTATGTTCATTACTGAGCACAATAAGAATAGCTAAGGCAGGGTACATTTTTTATTGGGCTCAGTAAGGAAAATGTTCTGTGCAGTACTGAGTATATGGCTGTAGTACCATTGATAGTACTGAATAAGTCAACATTAATTTGGCTAGTTGAGTCTTTTATTGAATATAATAAAAAAAAAAGGTAAGGCAAGGAACATTTATTGTTCGGCGCAATGGGGAAAAGGTTTTGTGCAGTTGAAATTTAGTAATAATGTTGATATTACCTAATTAGTTGACATTAATTTTGCTAGTTAAGTTTATTATTGTTTATTACAATAAAAAATAATTAAGGTGAGTGACATTTTGCGATCAATGAGGAAAATGTTGTGTCCAGTAGTGATTTCATGGCTTTACTACCAGCAATATTACTGAATAAATTAATATCAATTTTGCTGTTTAAGTTTTTCGTTGAGCACAATAAAGAAATTTGATGCTATTAACATATATTATTGTGCTCAATGTGGAAAAGGTTATGTTCAGTAGTGATTTCATGGATGTAGTACCACAGATTATACTGAATAAGTTAAGATTGATTTGGCTAGTTATAACATGCTGTGAACCCATTTCATTGATTTGACAACTTTGAACTCAGCTAGCACATATTTTGAATAGAAATAGAAGTTTTATTGGACATACTGATCCAGCTTCATCATTTTCAAATACAACGCTTTTGGTTAACTTTTAGTTGGAATTTCACTTATCACTTATTGGTCAACTTTTTGTTGTAATATCAACTTGAAACCAGCTTTGGCACATATTTTGAGTGAAAATATAACATATAGACAAAAGTGTGTAAAACTTCAATTTTGTTATCTTGATATGCAGTTTTGGTCAACAGTTGTTTTGAATTTCAAATTGAAACCAAGTATATTTGGCAAATATTTTGAGTTAAAATATAACTTGTGGTTCAAATTTCGACCTGGCTCCAGTTTCGAGTTTCTAGTACCTTTCCAGTACCTGAAACCCATATGGGTTTCTGTTTTTACTTTAAATTCAACTTGAAACCCAGTTTAGCACTTATTCTGAGTGAAGATATAACTTGTGGTGAAAAGTTCGATCTGGCCCCAATTTCGTAATCTTGGAATGCAGTTTTGGTCAACTGTTACTTGAAAATTGCATTCGAAACCAAGTTTGTCGAATATTTTTAGTTGAAATATAGCTTGTGGATGCAGTATTGGTCAACTTTTAAATTGAATTTCCACTTGAAATCAACGTTGTCAAATATTCTGAGTTGAAATATATCTTTTGGTGAAAATTTCGACCTGGCTATAACTTTGTCATCATATCGAACATGTCGAAACGGAATTTCAAACAAAGTGATTTCTGTGGTGACCTTAAATTCGATCTTCAATTACTTTGAAAGGTCAAAGCAGCAATTTTGGTGAAAAAAACAGGTGCGGTTTAACACTTCACTTTTCTATAATAACCTTTCTCACCCGTTGCTCTATCCCCCCCCCCCCCTTGTTGGTAACACGAATATGGGTCCTACATGGATGATAGGGCTACAGGGGATGCACCCCAGCGGTCGTAGGTGAGCGGAAAGCGTCTAGTTTTCACATAGGGTGACAATTTGGATGGATGGATGGAGTAACGAAATACGTTTCTGAAAGAAATAACGAAAGAAAAAAATGTTGATATACACGTAAACATCAATACAATCAAAATAGAACAAATTACTTGAAATTTGGTGCTATCTCGTTTGCTGCGGTTTCTGATATATACAAATTGACTCTAATTTGACAAAATAGTATGATCCAAGACAAGATCCAGTATATTTTGACTTGTCATAATATCCACATAACCTGTATAGTTCATTACGATACATTAATAGTAAAAAAACCCAGTTTGATGTAGAGGATGTATGTAGCAGGTTGAATCACGTTCGTCTGAAGCGGTCTATAGGGCCTATCTGTTTAAGACCCCACTCCAACATTTTAGGTTGTACTGAAGCTAAGCTACTCTCCCGAAGTGTCCATCATGCTGTTTCTGGTAGTAGATACATATATCTAACAAAATCAAGTCAAAAAGTCTGGTGCCCTCTCATGGTAGCAATTCCTAAAAAATCACCCTTCGGCTCATGGACTAACAGTATATCCACTCACTATTCAATATCCATCCAGAAGTAACTATGGCATTGTACATGAAATGGCCTATAAAACATGATGATTCGTAACTCAGTGAAACTGAAAACTAAATTGTCAGAACGTGGGTGTGAAAATGAAAAGTGCAAGGTGGGTTGATGGAGAAACTGTGTAGTTGACACCATGAACATAAGGAACAATACTCTCCAGTACACAAGTCTCCAAAGACCATAAAGCAAATTTGAATAAATCATTCATACATACAATTATCGTTGTTGAAAAAAAAAAACAGATTGCAGTTTGCAACAAAAACTGGAAACACAAAGTTGGAAGTCGCCACCACTGCCAATTTAAAATTATGCCTTTACACCGAACCGAGACTCTGAGAGCCCCCATGTAGGCGACTGTTCAATGTGGCTACAGGAAACGAGACCAATCACCGCCGGGAAAACAGAGACTTTTCCAGGGCTCGTCCATTATTTTGCAGTAACAGCAGTTATTTCAGAACGAGATATGGCCCGTCTACGTGACGGTAGAAGACACCGGACATATCGCAGTGACCGTCTGATTACTCGCTGTAACAACCTGTATTTGCATAGACATGACACTCGTTAGCTAGTTTGGAAATCAACGGTACAAAAATGCGACTGAACCACTGCTTCCAGCAATATGCGAAGATATGTACTCTTTCTGTAAACGAATGCAGAAAGCGGAGATTGATTCTAGGTGGATGTTGTGAAGTTACTGAGTGCCGAACCTCCAAGATATTGGTAATTTATTCACATCAACTCTGATAAACATTGAAATTGCAATCAAAACTGGATGGAAGAATCCGTGAAGTATTTTGTAACTATATCCAGGTTTTGTAGTAAATCCCAGGACGGTCAATATCGTAACTTAAATTGAATGTTTGACTTAGTTAAATATTTCATGTCTTAGTTATTGCGGCACAACTGGCTGTTGAACGAATAATTTCTTTGTTTCAGTGAAAACTGGATTGCAGATCCATCATGTTCATGCGGATTAAACGGAGGAATATAATATTTCGTTTGTTGCTCTCGACGATAGGGAGGACAGTAGTGATGGATGATGTCCAAAGTCGCCATTTGAGTTACCTACCCACTGAATGACTAGGTGGAGTGCGAGAACATCGTTTATTACTGATTTTTTTCTCATATCTACACTATATATGCAGATACAAACTGGAAAATGTGCTCGATTCGGACTATTAAAAGCAATTTGGACATTTGTTAACATTCGGGCTTGATGGATACATCTCGTTTGTTTATATAAAACCTGGCATAAAATGGAAAAACGATTCGGACGGCTGTAATCGTCAAAATCAATGTGCATTATGTTTTGTTATATCGTTTTAGATAATTTGAACTGAAATTTAGTTATATAAAAAATATTGCATAATATCGAAGGCAGCTGCTTTACATCAAAATGTCTGAAATGGTCAAATTGCAGATTTACTGTATATGGGTATTGTGAAGCTACTGATTGCCTTCAAGAATTACACTCTTGTTCGAAATGGCTGTTACATGCAAATGTGTGATCGAATTTGGAAATATATTTACAACAGGGAGTTATCCCAACACATAAAAAACAGTGTTGCCAGCTGGCGTTTGCAGGTATTCCTGTTAACCTCATATTGCAAATTTGTGCTATTCATCCATTTTGCACAATTATGCGTAATTCAATTTTGCTCAGTTGGTGCAGATCAATTCTGTGCAAATTGCACAATTTATCCGTTTAGCTATCCAAAAACCTAAAACAAACATGTCACGTTAATAATAACGTATTACACACAAAAAACACTGCTCTATCAGCAAACTATTATAATAAAAGCATATATTGTTGTACTCCATTAAAAGATCCACACTCGAATACATATTGAGAAAACAAGGGTGATAATTTTGGTCATTGCGTAATTTAAGCAAGAAGCATGTGATCGAGTCAATAAAAGTTGATATATGTATAAACTGTTGATTTGATCTGTGAAAGTGGCTCAATGACTGCAAATAATAATGTGATTTTTCCTTTCCTTAATTCACAAATATGTGAATGGTACGGTGGCTTAGATTCGCCATCACGTTTAATTTACACCCCATTCAGTTTCCACCTCGGTGAGAACCTTCTCACCCCGGTGAGAACTTTCTCACCCCGGTGAGAACCTTCTCACCCCGTTGAAAACCTTCTCACCCCGGTGAATACCTTCTCACCCCGGTGAAAACCTTCTCAACTCGGTGAAAGCCTTCTCACCCCGGTGAAAACCTTCTCACCCCGGTGAAAACCTTCTCACCCCAGTGAAAACCTTCTCACCCCGGTGAAAACCTTATCACCCCGGTGAGAACCTTATCACCCCGGTGAGAACCTTCTCACCCCGGTGAATACCTTCTCACCCCGGTGAGAACCTTCTCACCCCGGTGAGAACCTTCTCACCCCAGTGAGAACTTTCTCATCCCGGTGAGAACCTTCTCACCCCAGTGAGAATCTTCTCACCCCGGTGAGAACCTTCTCACCCCGGTGAATACCTTCTCATCCCGGTGAGAACCTTCTCACCCCGGTGAGAACCTTCTCACCCCGGTGAAAACCTTTTCACCCCGGTGAATACCTTCTCACCTCGGTGAATACCTTCTCACCCCGGTGAGAACCTTCTCACCCCGGTGAAAACCTTCTCACCACGGTGAATCTGATACTCACAATACGGGGTGAGAAGGTTTGCACCGGGGTGAGAAGGTTTTCACCGGGGTGAAAAGGTTCTCACCGGGGTGAGAAGGTTCTCACCGGGGTGAGAAGGTTCTCACCGGGGTGATAAGGTTTTCACCGGGGTGAGAAGGTTTTCATCGAGGTGAGAAGGTTGTCACCGCGGTGAGAATCTTTTCACCGGGGTGAGAAGCTATTCACCAGGGTGAGAAGGTATTCACCGGGGTGAGAAGGTTTTCACCGGGGTGAGAAGGTTTTCACCGAGGTGAGAAGGTTTTCACCGGGGTGAGGTTTTCACCGGGCTGAGAAGGTTCTCACCAGGGTGAGAAGGTTCTCACCAGGGTGAGAAGGTGTTCACCGGGGTGAAAAGGTTTTCACCGGGGTGAGAAGGTTCTCGCCGGGGTGAGAAGGTTCTCACCGGGGTGATAAGGTTCTCACCGGGGTGATAAGGTTTTCACCGGGGTGAGAAGGTTTTCACCTAAGTGAGAAGGTTTTCACCAGGGTGAGAAGGTTTTCACCGAGGTGAGAAGGTTTTCACCAGGGTGAGAAGGTTCTCGCCGGGGTGAGAAGGTTCTCACCGGGGTGATAAGGTTCTCACCGGGGTGATAAGGTTCTCACCGGGGTGAGAAGGTTTTCACCGGGGTGAGAAGGTTATCACCGGGGTGAGAAGGTTATCACCGGGGTGAGAAGGTATTCACCGGGGTGAGAAGGTATTCACCGGGGTGAAAAGGTTTTCACCGGGGTGAGAAGGTTCTCGCCGGGGTGAGAAGGTTCTCACCGGGGTGATAAGGTTCTCACCGGGGTGAGAAGGTTTTCACCGGGGTGAGAAGGTTCTCACCGGGGTGAGAAGGTTTTCACCGGGGTGAGAAGGTTTCCACCGGGGTGAAAATGGTTCTCGCCGAGGTGGAAACTGAATGGGGTGTAAATTAAACGTGATGGCGAATCTAAGCCACCGTAGAATGGCGTATATAAAACCACTTGCACATTGAAGGTGTCAATCTAATTCCTGGCATGTTGTTCTCCATAAAGAGTACAAAGAACAATGGTTAACATTCATATAATTTGACTGTAGATGTTGACGGTCCTAGTATTGACCAAACATTTAAGTACTTGCACTGTACATACGCCGAGGGCCTGAAGTACGATTGTCAAAATAAACTAAACTAAACTATTGCCAAGGAAAATGTATATAGGGATAAAACACAGAAAGAATCAAAGAGAGCACCATATATTTGGTTTTCATATCCTGAGTAAACTCCTGAGAAGGCAAATTTCCTGCTTACGAATACGAATATTTCCTTTAATCTGATATGTATTCTGGAAACACATGTTCGGGCTAGTGATTAGGTACTTATGTAGCTTTTGATTAGGTACTTATGTACTTGTCATATATCTGTTCCATTGGGTTTGTTTCGGATTTCTAAATTGTTTTCATAGGTTGTTGGGCAGTTGTATACTAATTCCATCAGGTGTACAGTAGAAACAACTACATTTAACACACTGTCTGCCCCTGATGACGCCAGTGTGTCTTTGGATAAACTATTTGGTCGGGCTTTGTTTCTATTGCAAAATATTGTATTTTTCGTTGTTATTGGCATCATTAAAATCTCACTGTATTGGTGGTAATAGATTGATACTTACATTCATACCACTGAGTCGGTGTCACTGCTGGTGGACGTTAAATATGTCCCCGAGGATACCATCAACTCAGTAGCCTTCGGGCTTGTGATTAGGTACTTATGAACTTGTCATATATCTGTTCCATTGGGTTTGTTTCGGATTTCTAAATTGTTTCTATTGCAAAATATTGTATTTTTCGTTGTTATTGGCATCATTAAAATATCTCTGTATTGGTGGTAATAGATTGATACTTACATGTTGTTGGAGGTCAATTGAAGCAATTCATTGGGGAAGAGTCAGAAAGTAGAGAGTTCAAGCAAGTATACCGTACAATATATTTTTTATTTACGAATGTTGTGCAAGTAACGTCATATTTCGGGTTAACGGCTTTCAGTTGGGTCAAGTACATCTTGTGAAGTATTAATGCAATGGGTGTGACTTATTCAACTTATAATGTATAAATTGCGACTCATAAAATGTTTTACGATTGCTGGTTGAATTGATAATCTTGTTGTTTCTTCATTGTATCATACACTGGGAGAAAACGTCGTTCAAAAGTTTTTTTTCCAAACATTAGATATGTTCACATTATTGTACTTTTGGTAAGCTTTCACAATAGTTTAGCTCGAAATTCAGATTATTTGTAAGAACATAAATATAAAAGTCAAACAAGAGAGCTGCATATACTTTTCTGAATAAATTCAACCGCCAAACATCTTCAACTAGGTGGTAGACAAACCTGTTTAGCTAGACTTCTAAAATGTCCTCTCTGTATAGCATCAACCAGGAATGGGTTGTTGTTGCTGTACATGTATACGAAAATGTACATTTCGATCATCTAATCTCCGCTCTGGTAATTCCTTAGAGGGAAATACCTAAACAGGCTACTTATCTAACAAGAAAATGCAGCTAACTGCGAGAGTCGACATTAGAGCTCGAGCACATCATCAGCACCCTGACAGCTGAATGTATACTACTCAACGTTACTCCCCCTACCCCCCCCCCCCCCCCCACAACAAACGCTACCATATATCCTCCCCCACACGATTCCAATTCATTCCCGTATATTATGATGGAAGCATAGGCCTCATAAGTAAACATTCATTTTGAACTCAATGAAACAGATACATTTGTACGCCTGCTAAAATAATATTGAACCTTAATAAAATATCCTTAAAAATATTATATTGGAAACTATAAGGAATATCTGCATCTGATATCATACTCAGTAATAAATAACATATTTACACTGGGCTAATGAAAAGACCAGTTTAAAATATAAATGATTGTCCGAAGGCTTCGCAAAGCCAACACCTTGACATATAAGGTACGTCAAATTAAGGTAAATGTAGCCGTGGCATCGCAGACGTATCGTTGTGTTCACTCCATAACACCGAAGAATGCCACACGGCACACGCAAGCTTACATGCATGCACGAATTGCTGCACAGAAAATTGTGTGCTCCAAAATACGCGTCATTGCGGTAAAATTTGCTTTGCATTCTGGGAACGTCAATTTCCATCGGCTCCGCCATTTTGACGTTTCCAAAACAATCTCAGCATTTTGCGTAATTTTCTCAAACCTAACACATCGATTTATGCATTATACATCTGTGGAATATTCAAAGTTTGCCATCAATTCGAGAGATTTTATGTCAAGGACGAAGAAAATTCTCATTTGCAGTAGGTTTCTAAACGTTTACATGCCAAAACGGGCGTCGATAGGTTGGCATGAAACCTCCATGAAAAAGTCAGCACATAGACATGTAGAGGGTTGGGGGCTTCGCCCCCAACGCTCTAATGTCAAAAAAAAATTCTAGAGCTCTTGGAGCAATTTTCGTGTTTCATCATTTCTGACTAATTTGTTGAGCTATATGTGTGTATGTAAGTATGTATGTAATTACAGCCTTATATGGGAATATTTTTGAACTAGATGCTTAGTTCCCCAGTTTTGGCCGTAATATCATTCACCATCCATATAGAACGAACCAAGAAGTTCTTGCACATGGGTTCAATAGTAAATGTTGTCAACTGACTGCTCAGATCTGGATCGTTGAATGGAAGAGTGAGAAGGATTCAGAGATAGTCTGTCACCAACACCACGTACATCAGAACTGAGTCTCGGCGCATCAGGATACCACGAAAGCAAATCGAATGAATCATTCGTTGTTACCAAAGGTGTATTCATTCATATGTAAATATCTAATTATACATTTTGTTCATAGACTAGACAGAAATGTATGCATTACCACTCAACAGAGGGACCGCAAACATCCATTTAGGCAACAGACGTACATTCATTACACGGTGTTCAAATCAGCATCACGATGGAACAAATAGAAAACGGCTTCCAAAAATTTAGCTGCAGAATTTATGTTATCTGTATGAAATCGAAAAGTTGGAAGCGCCCATAGTGCAGATTGATTGTTGGCGGATAATTGCGAAGATACTGAGTCTCCATCCTTTGGGATATATTGTCAATCATTGTTGTTATTGAATCCACCAACATTGATATTCATTGTGAAAACACTGATATTTCACCAATATCATAATCATGTTGTGGGTTTTTTTGTTACCTCATTTCATACTTTCGGAACAACTGATTAGCAATGGTTAGAGAAAGCATACAGTCCACACCATATACACGGAGAGAGGGGGGAGAGAGAGAGAGAAAATGCACAAGAACAGGTGACTAATAGGTGTTAATTGTCAAGTTATTCTTATTCATAAAAGTTATATTTATAAAAAAAAACAGCCATGGAACTAATACCCAAGAATGATGCATTTCGAGCGTACAGAATCAGGTTCATTCTCAATTCTAAGTCCAGTGTCAGGCAAAGTAGAGAAATTTGATATCTTATACTATTCTATATATGACAATTTTTTATAATAATCTGTGTTTAGAACCCAATCTTTTATAAACACAATCTGGAAACACAGTAGGATGTACACCACAGTTGCCAATATAATAATATGTGTTACCATCCAACCGAGGGTTTGAGAACGTCCATTTAGAGGACTGTTCATTGTGGCTACCAGGGAAAAAAACCGATCACCTCTTGTGGTAATAAAGACCTATCCAGTGATGGTCCATTATTTCGCTGGGAACAGCAATTAAATTGGGAAATATATGACCTGTCTACGTGACAGTGCAATGCAGTGGACATGTCCCAATGACTGTCTGATTGCTCGCTCTAACAACCCGTATTTGCATAAACTTGACATTGGTAAGGTAGTGTAAAAAAAAACATTACCGAGCAACTTCATTGGATCACAGCTTGCAAAATACGGAAATTCTTTTGCAGAAGGTCTACACAATCTCTTAGATCGAAATATCTGAAGTGGTCATATTGCAGATTTATTTTAGGGTATTGTGAAGCTACTGATTGCCTTCAAGATGTATTAAATTTATTCATATCAAAATCATTGATATTCATTGAAATGGTAAGTGGAACAAAAACATCCATGAAACACTTTAATGCAGGTTTATCGATTTTCGTAACAGTTAGTTTCATAACTCCTTTTGTATTGTGTGTCTTTACTTACTACAGATTTTGGTTTTTTCTTCAGATTAGCTGGACAGCTGGTCATTACAAGCGATTCATCATGTGTATGCATCATGTGTATGCCGTTCAAATGGATGAACGCATTGAATGTTCTCTGGGTTATTGAGTTCATTGACGGATGATACCTAACGACATTTTGATTACTTATACATAATGTGGCGTTGTTTCTTCTTTTTTGCTACACGGGTAAAATATCGCATCATTTTTTTATCATATGGGATCATTATATGTGTTGCATCACAGTTTTTTTTGTATTATTTGTTTGTTCTCACAGTCATTGAGTAGTTTACAATTATATGTTAAAGTATATTTTACAGAGCACAATTCCTGCATCTTGTCGCGCATTATCCATCATGTCCCACTGTAGGTTAATTGAGTGTGTTCATCTGATCATCTATGACGAGCACCCCACCAATGTATATTTTCGCACGGCTCGCAGAGTATACATCATGGCTAACATCCATGGAGATATATCATCCATAAGAAGCACATTTGGAAACATCATTTAATTTTCCATGATTATGTTCATGAGTACACTAGAACATTATATGAACAGATACATGAATATATAAATAGTGGAATATTTTGTAATAATTGGTACCTTTACTGGCTAATAAAAATAATTTGGTTTGGAATTATCCCTATTCACCATTGATTTATCATTCGTGTACATCTAACAAGGAATTACACAGAGAACTATCTAACATGACATTATATGATGAAATATGTGTTACCATTCATATCATTAATATGTTTATTGATTCATGCCCGACACTCGAAAAACATATTAAGATATCATGGGTGATAATTGTTATCAAGCTCGGGTGATATTTGTTATCATGCTTGGTCAATACGTATTGAGCAAGGGACATGTATTCAAATCAATA
Organism: Terebella lapidaria; assembly: GCA_949152475.1. Lineage (NCBI taxonomy): Eukaryota > Metazoa > Annelida > Polychaeta > Terebellida > Terebellidae > Terebella > Terebella lapidaria. Next base: position 82,303,040 of record OX424555.1, read on the forward strand.
AAAGTCAATATCCATATTAACGATTAATTTGATCTGCAAACGTTTCAATTAGTGCAAATATAAGAATGTTATTATTCCCTTCGGTGATCCAAAGACATGCGAATGGCGTCCATTCAAATTGCTTGCACATTACAGGTGTTCATCTTATTCCAGGCATGTTGTCTCCATAAACAGCACAAAGAAAATTGTAAGCGTTTATATTATTGCAGTCCTACTTCGACTGTGCTACTATTGCTACAGAAAATAATATTATTAGTCTGGTAAACATAGAAAGAGTCAACAAGAGCACCATATATTATTTAGAATTCTTTTAGCATCGAAAACCTTTTTATCTAGACGTAAGTAAACAGACTCTAATAAGTCCTGTCGGAATGGATACAACAAGGAATGGTTCATTCCTGCATAAAAATATGTATATTTCCTCTCAGTTGATCAACAGTTAGTCGTCTAGGAACACATGTTGTTTGAGAATAATTGATATCCCGTTCGTGTACAACGATACAATACATTGGAGAAGAGTCAGCGAAGCAATCGGTGCAAATTATTGTAGGTACATTATCACATTCGTCAACGTGGGCACAGGATTCCTGTAGCGGAGTTACAGGAAGCCTGCAAAAAGGAACAACATAATCTGAGAAAATTGATGGTAGGTGGGTATTTTTGTTTGGAAACACATCCCAAACGAGGTTCCAGCAAAGGGACTACTTAGCAGATAGACTAACATAAAATATTCTAAAATATTTTCATAGGTTGTTGGGCAGTTGTATACTAATTCCATCAGGTGTACAGTAGAAACAACTACATTTGACACACTGTCTGCCCCTGATGACGCCAGTGTGTGTTTGGATAAACTATTTGGTCGGGCTTTGTTTCTACTGCAAAATGTTGTATTTTATGTTTGTTATTGGCATCATCAAAATCTACTGTATTTGTGGTAATAGATTGATACCTACATAATGATATTCTTTCGCGTGGTAGTTTCTTTTGTTGTTGACACCTTCGTTTTTATTAACTATAAACACATGAAGTGAGATTATTACTCAATTATCGTCCGATTGCCTCTTTGTCTACATGTAATCACCATATAATGAAACTTTTGCACATTGCTAATGTGCATGGGGGTTGATTGGTTCACAGTTCAACAAGTTCAACAGTTAATGGGAGGTGACACTCGTCTGTTTGTGTTTGTCATGCAATCGTTTATCGTAGCACACACGAGATATGTGCTGCAGGATTCACGTAACAGGCGATTCAGTATTCACGTAACAGGCGCTTCAGTATTCAAGTAACACTGTATGTAAAATTGCCCCCAAAATATCTCTTTCCATCAAATTAACTTTGTACAAATCAATATAAACACATACAAAGGTCAGATTCATGGATTGTGGATTGTACTTTCCCAGTACAAGCATATATAGGCTGCGATATTCCTGGCTGGATCTCATCGACTGGCAATGCCTTTTCTTCGTTGTAAAGTAATTAAGTATGCAAGTAGCTCTAGATGAAAAATTGCCACCAAATATCTCTTTCCACTAAATTTTACTGCAAAATGACTTATTATGTGTAACGACTGGAACAATATAGTAAACTGAATATATACAGTGCTCATCAAGTCCTCAGTCATATCAGTATTGGTGTGTTGCATGGACCTAACCTATCGTACGTGTGTGGTTTTGTTAGCAACTTTCCTTCAGATAATTGATATGGCTGGTGACTGTGGGTACAGCAGTTTCTCATCAGAGCAAACGGATGACATGACACAACACTGCATCCAGTCCCACGCTGGTCCCAATACTAATCAGTGAGGTCATGATGAGCACTGTATATATTCAGTTTATGTATAAAGTTATCACATTTGATATCGCACTCTTTTCAGCCGAACTTAATCCGCTTCCGGGTGCTTTACACTCTAGACGATGAAGAAGAAGAAGAAGAAGAAGAATTGCTTTTACACATGCTAACAGACATATAAGACATATATGACAACTTATACAAACAGCACATGAAGGACACCAGAAAGACCAAGGCTCATCTAGCTGGTGACCTTACCCCAGTCTGAGTGATTGTACTTGGAGCAGCCACACTCAAAGCATTCTATACATCACCCATCATCAACCGGTACCCATTTAATCCTGGGTGAAGACGTGGAATCAATACCCAGTATCAAGTATTCCGAGCAAACAAAACAGGGTCCGTTATCCAATCTCATAGTCCGGGGACAGAAAGTCATATCAGGCATACGAAGTGAGAGAAAACAAAAATGACAGGGAAACTCATGAACCCCCGTAAATGGCCATCAGGAGGTGAAATCAGGTGTTCCGGAAAGAGTGAGCATTTCCTGCCCCACTAGTGGCACCCGTCATGAATTCCCCAAAATTAACATGAAAATAGATCTAGTTGCATGGCAGACATGGATTTGCTGTATTTATCAACCAGATCATGATGACGTCCATAGAATTTCTTAAACGCAGCGATAAGTCTTGGTAAAACATATCCTTGTCGTAGCAGTTTAGAGACTAGCTGGGCACTTCGATAGACAAAGTCCTCATATTTGCAACTAGCTCTGGAATAGCGTATAAGTTGAGAAACAAACACACCATATGCCGGTGACATAGGAATGTTGCTGCTTAGAAAAGGGAAATTGACTATGGAAAAAATGAAATCATCACGTTTGTCATATAATCTAGTTGACAGGTTAGAATCATTATCAATCTCCAACCTCAGGTCTAGATAGTTGGAAAAATTAGCGGATTCTGTAGTATCCTTAATTTCAAGTTCCTTAGGATATATGACATCCAAATAATCACCAAACTTGGGATTATTTAGCGACAATACATCATCTATGTATCGGAAAGTGAAATTAAAATTACATGTTAGTTTCTTAGAACCTCCTCTTTGTAAATGTTGGATAAAATCTGATTCATATGAGTATAAAAACAGGTCTGCCAATAATGGTGCACAGTTTGTACCCATGGGAATACCAATAGTTTGTTGAAATATTCGACCACCAAATTCCACAAAAATATTATCAATCAGAAAATTAACCATATTTACCACATCTATTTCAGTATATTTGTATGGGGCATCAGAGTCGCCTTTAACAAAATAAGCGGTATTATATTTAACTACAATATAGTTAAATATAAACACATACAAGATACATACAAGAAGATAGACACATCAGTGGTAAATACACATCAGATAGACACATACAAGAAGATAGACACATCAGTGGTAAATGCCTTGCCTAAGGACACTAGTGAAATAGCACAGCAGTCCAGCTCGAGACTCGAGCCCATGATCTTTGGATTACGAGTCCGACGCCTTATCCACCGCGCCACTCACTTCACTATGTATAATGTAATACATATTATATCGTTCCAGGTGTTATATATATATATATATATTAAGTCATTTTGCTGTAAATTTAGCGGAGAGACTGGGACAATTTTACATCCAGTGGTACTTGCATTGCCAATTGATGAGATCCAGCCAGGAAGATTGCAACTTATATGCTTGTACTGGAAACGTACAATGCACAATACATCTGGCCTATGTATGTGTTTATGTTGATGTGTACAAAGTTACTTTAGTGGAAAGATATATTTTGGGGGCAATTTTACATCTAGTGTTACTTGAATACTGAAGCGCCTGTTACGTGAATCCTGTAGCACATGTCTCGTGTGTGCTACGATTAACAATTGCTTGACAAACACAAACAGACGAGTGTCACCTCCCCCCCCCCTCCCCCTGTTGAATTTGTTGAACTGTGAACCAATCAACCCCCATGCACATTAGCAGTGGGCAAAAGTTCCATTATATGGTGATCACATGTAGAAAAGAGGCAATTGGACGATAATTGAGTAATAATCTCACTTCATTTGTTTATAGTTAATAATAACGAAGGTGTCAACAACAAAATTTAATGAAACTACCACACAGAAGAATATCACTATGTTAGTCTATCTGCTAAGTCATTTTGATGGAAACCTCTTTTGGGACGGTCTCCAACCAAAAATACCCACCTACCATCAATTTTCTCAGATTATGTTGTTGTTTTTTGCAGGCTTCCTGTAACTCCGCTACAGGAATCCTGTGCGCACGTTGACGACTGTGATTATTCCCCAGCCATTCACACGACTGCTATGCAAGTAACGTTAATAGTCTGCTAAACCTCCTGCTAACGGTTCGAAATTCTCTCTCTTGTGGGTATGTTCTGTGTCAAGTACATCTTCTAATGTACGTAGGAAGCAATCAGTTGTGATATTTTAATATTGTTTACAATCTTCTTTTACATGTCTTCAATATAATTGTCTACATCAATCTTTTATAATACAATTATAGTCTTTCGCGATATTCGAACTTGGCTACGGGACCATTTGTACCGAAAACAAGGTCAAATACAGCTGCATACTATATTGTTCAGCACACGTTCAACAGCCAAACCTGTTCAACTAAATGACAGACAAACCGGATTTAGTTTTTTTTGCTGTATACAGCTACGAATAAGTACATTCTCGCCCATCTGATCTCCATTCTGAACTTTTTTGGGAGCGAAGAGACTGATGGAAAGACACTCGCCTGAAGCATCTTTGAAATGTGTTGGGGCAATTATTTGCGTCATTCTTGTCTGGTTTGTTGACATATATATATATATATATATATACGTACATGTATTGCAACGTAGTATCAGCATATTGGATGCCTAGTTCACAGGTCATGGTCGTAATAATATTTGTTCATCATTCCCCCCAGAATCAACCGATGAATTGTTGTGAATGTACATGGATTTAAGGGTAAAGACTGATCAGATCTGGGTCGTGCAAGGGTAGAAAGCGTGCAGTCGATATCACTTGTATCAGAAACGCGTCTTTATACATCCGAGCATGCCTTGTAATACCATGAATCAAGATTGAATAAATCTTTCTTATTTACAACAGGCTTATTATTTTTTTCCACATGTATCTCCCAACACATTTAATAATTTAACAACCTCCCTATACATTTAAGAACTCACAATATCTAGTGATATATCTTGTTCACAAACCGGAATAAAATATTGTACATTACCACTCAAAACAGGCAGCGAGAACATCCATTAAGAGGACAGTTCAATGGGGCTACATGCAGCAAGAAATGGAGCCAATCACTTTCAGGATAATAAAAACCTATCCGGTGATGGACCCTAATTTTGGTGGGAACAGTAGCTACATTGAGAAATATATGGTTCGTCTGCGTGAGGGTAGAAGACACTGGACCTATCGCAAAATCTGCTTGATTACTCACTGTACATAACTGTACATAGACGGGACATTCGTTACATGGTGTGAAAAACAGCAAAACCAATGATCCAGAGCTTCCAAAACACCAGCTGCAGAATATATGTAATCTATATGAAATCGACAAATAGGGAACGCTGATATTATATATTGATTCTTGTCGAATATATTGTGAAGATATGGAGTCTCCATCGTTTGAGAGATACTATTGTTATTGGTTTCAACCTCATTTATATTCATTGGGAAGGCTCTGATAGCTAATGAAAAACATCCTCGAGAATATCTGTATCCATCAACTCAGTAGCCTTTTGGCTTGTGATTGGGTACTTATGTACTTGTCATACACCTATTTCATCGGGTTTGTTCGGATTCCTGAATTGTTTTAATAAGTTGTTGGGCAGTTGTGCACTGATTCCATCTGGTGTACAGTAGAAACAGGTATAATTACACACTGTTTGCCCCTGATGACGCCAGTGTGGCTTCAGATATAAATGTTTAGTCGGGCTTTGATTCTGTTACGAAAATGTTTGATTTTTTTTTTCTGTTACGAAAATGTTTGATGTTTTTTTGGCATCATCAATATCTTGCAATAAATGACTTCTCGACAGTCAGTTCATTCACAAACGAGTCTGGTATTCTGTGCTGTGAAGTCCGAGGACTCTCCCATAAAGGCATTAGAACCCGGAGTCGCGTGGTCTTCGTGTGGTTCTCGATGGTCTTCATGGTTTTTTTCTGAATTTTTGTCAAGTTCAAATCGGGGACAAGTACTTCAGGTGTCTCTTCAAGCTTTCGATTCCCTCATCCCGGATATATTCCATTATTCGCAAAGGTTCACCTTTGAGGGGCATGCCTTCTGAAACGATCCTCTATGGTGTTCTGAGTTTCCTGAATGCACTTCGCCCATTCTTCTTTCAGCTGGAGGATTGTGGTTGCCAATTCTCTGTGGCTGTCTATTCCGGTGCACTTTGTTAGTTCGTTCTCATCAGATTCACTATACTCGTTGCGGCTCAATGCACAAGTCTGCAACCCCAGAAATGCCATCACTCTGCTGGACTTGACCAGGAGCTCACCGGCATGCTATGAGAATGTCCAAATCAAGTTCCTTTAACACGTATATCAATGAAATCTCCACAACATGCGTAGCGTTATGGTGGTCAGTCCTTCCATCACTATATTTCAGCAGGAAGCAAGGTTGTTTCCTTGCGTTTCGTACGTGTTTTATCATGGAAACTGCGTGTCTGAACGGGTTTGATGTTTGCAAGATTGAGTTGTTAATAATACAGTAGTTGTGACTACTCCACGATATGAAGACTCAATCGATAATCATATTTGGTACTTTTCAAGTACACAGAGGGAGCAAGGCTTGCCTTGTGTGCAGCATCATGGTCACAGCATGGTCGCACGCGTCGCCGAACGCGGGCTCAGGCAGTTCTGGAACCACTGAGATATAGCACCCCGTGATCGACAGTGTCGAAGGCTGCCTTCAGATCTATGCACACCAGAGCATATACTCGCTGCCTTTCCATGTTCCACAAGATATCATTAGCAAACTTTGCTAGAGCCGTCTCTGTGATATAACCAATACCGTACGATGATTGATAAGACGGTAACAGGTGATTCGATTCCAGATATGATCTGAACATTGCCACAAATGGGATATTTTTCTCCATTTTATCAACACTGGAATATTCATTCCTGGTAATTTAACACACTGTCTGCCCTTGATGACGCCAGTGTGTTTGGATAAACTATTTGGTCGGGCTTGTTTCTATTGCAAAATGTTGTATTCTACGTTTGTTATTGGCATCATCAAAATCTACTGTATTTGTGGTAATACATTGACAACTACATTCATACCACTGAGTCGGTGTCACTGCTGGCGGACGTTAAATCTGTCCCCCAGGATACCATCAACTCAGTAGCCTTCTGGCTATTGATTGGGTACTTATGTACTTGTCATATATCTGTTCCATGGGGTTTGTTTCGGATTTCGTAAAATATTTTCATAGGTTGTTGGGCAGTTGTATACTAATTCCATCAGGTGTACAGTAGAAACAACTACATTTAACACACTGTCTGCCCCTGATGACGCCAGTGTGTGTGTTTGGATAAACTATTTGGTCTGGCTTTGTTTCTATTGCAAAATGTTGTATTTTACGTTTGTTATTGGCATCATCAAAATCTACTGTATTTGTGGTAATAGATTGATACCTACATTGTATCGGCATAGTTATCTCACAATGTAGTTGTACATTGATATCATTGTCGGCATTTATTTCATTCACATTATATTTCAGAAGTACCTTGATATTGCCAGGAAACGGTTGCGGGACGTCACTTCGCCAAACAGCGGAGTCTGTAGCAATTTTGAAGTTGACCAGTACTGCTTGCGTCCCGGTTTCAGAACAATACCCGTTAAAATACACCACTGGCCCGGTATCAAATATGATATTCTTATTATAGAATTAAATTTTCTGTAAGTGAGTAAGTAATTTATTTTCAAGCTATACAATATAATATATACAAATGATTGATTTGAAACAGAAGAGAAGTATAACTTGGGGTTAATCCCAAGGTAGATTAACTACCTGTTGGCCTCAGCAGTATTATTTATACAAAAGTCAAATAATATAAAGCAAATGAAATGTTGTGGCTGGAAGTAACCGGAGAAAAAAAAGAAGACAAAAAGCATGAACATAAAGCAAACTAACATAACAAAATCACCAGAAAAATGAAACATAAAATTGTATTAATCAAATACATTTATACTACATAAGCTAACTTAAGGGTCACTGCTCACACCACACCCGCCGTCCCCGCCGTACCCCGATCACCCACGAATTACTGTGAGTCTAATAACAGTGAAATCAGTCGTTATAATAATGATAATAATAATAATAAATTTATTTTATAAAGCGTAAATCCACATTTGCTCTAGACGCTGTACATGAATGAAAAAGTTAATCGATACAGTAGTAAAATCAGTTAATTAAAATATTGCACAAACAGGAAAGTTTTGAGTTTTAACTTGAAAGTATTCAGACTAGGGGCCACTCGTAAGTCACATGGGAGTTCATTCCACAACTTTGGCGCTGCCACACTGAAGGCACGTCTCTGTATCAAGTTAGAACTCGTGTATGGCACTTTGAGGAGGTTCTGCTCTCTCGATCTCAGGTTCCGAGGTGGGGTATAGAGCTCCAGGGGATCCTGCAGATAACTAGGAGTCGTGTTGTCAAGTACCTTGTACACAAGAACGAGGCACTTGTACTTCACCCTCTGTTCCACCGGTAACCAGTGAAGTGTCCGCAGAACTGGTGTCATGTGGTCATATTTACCGGTCCCTGTTAGAATTCTCGCTGCAGTGTTCTGAATTTTTGGAGGCGCTGGAGTTGTGTTGATGGTAACCCTAAGAGGAGGGAGTTGCAATAATCCAGCCTTGATGTTATGAAAGCGTGGACCACACACTCGAGTGATTCCCTGTCGAGGTACCACCGTAGATGCCTGAGGTTCCGGAGTTGGAGATATGGTGCCCTGCAGACAGATGCGATGTGGGTATCCATCGACAGTCCAGTGACAGTACATAATGACACCTATGTTCCTGGCCGAGGACGATGGAGTGACACACTTCCATCCAATGCTGATGGAAGGCACAGGGATTTTTCTGGACATCTGTTTGGATGATATAACCAGCACTTCAGTTTTCTTGTCATTCATTTTGAGAAAGTGGCTCGACATCCAAGACTGCACCAATGACAGGCATGACTCCATCTGGTGAGCAGCATTTTCGAGATCTCGCACTTTGCCATCAGCATATAGGTCATCAGCATATAGTCATCAGTATATAGGTGATAATCTATGGAGTTTGATCTAAGAAGTGACCCGCGTGATGAGGTGTAGATCGTAAAAATTATCGGCCCTAGGACCGAACCTTGCGGTACACAGCGCCGTCTCTGTGTTGTACCCTCGACGGTAGGCAGACTGGAATGGCTCGAGGAGGTCGTTGTGGCTCAAATAGGTCTGAAGCTGGGACATCACAGCCTTTCCGAGCAACTTGGAAACAAAATCCATGTTGGAGACAGGTCGGAAGTTCTTCAATTCCTCCGGATCTAATGAAGGCTTCTTCAATAGTGGCGTCACCAGGGCGGTTTTGTACTGCTCCGGAAAAACTCCACTGCCCAAGGACTTGTTGCTGATCAAGACTATCACTGGTGCGAGTGAAGCTGCATCAATTTGGAAAAGCATTGTTGGCAACGGGTCCAAGTCGCAGGTTTTCTTTGTTGAGGCTATCAACTTTGCAACTTTCCGAGCATCGACTCCATCAAAGGTTGTGAAGGAGCTGGACGTCCTTAGTAATGGAACGACATCCAGCACATTTCCGACAGAGTCCCGAATTCTTGTGACCTTTTGCACAAAGAAGTCACTGAACAGCTGACATAACTCCTGTGGCACCTTGTTCACTGGAAGTAAGGATGATGATTGCTTCCCCAGTAACTTGTTCACGACCACGAACAACTGTTTTGAGTCTCCTTTGCTGTCGGCCACAACAGACTTATAGTGGTCTCTTTTGGCATCCACTATGAGCAAATTTACTTCCTGTCGGTGCTCAAGATATATCTCCCGGTGCACTGTGAGTCTTGAGTTCCGCCATCGCCTCTCTGCTTGCCTACATATCTGCTTAGCCTCACGAATGGATTCGTTGAACCACTCAGGGTGTGGTCTTATGGTGATGGTCCTAGGTTTGAGTGGAGCCAGCTCATCGAGGATACTGCGGATAATATCTCATTATATAATGAGATATAATGTTTTTTTAGACGTGAGTCAAATGCTTTTTTTTGTATTGCATTCCTTCAATTGTATAGGAAGTCTTGACCATATTTCCGGAGCCTTAAAGAGGAAGCTATTGCACACATTTTTTTGTGAAATTGGGAATCTGTGGATATCATTACTCTGTTTCGTGTTGATTGCGTGTATCTTATCATTTACCAAGAATATATTGATCAGTGGGCCGGCCGATTCGGCCCATGTAGCGCAGCTTACTATTTCGTCTAAATTCAATGAAGATTAAACATGTGCCAGAAGGATTAAATATGGTATACATTCAGTGGTTGAGTTGTATTAACAGAGTAAGGTGCGCTACTTGGGCCGGTAATTCGCTATTAATGTGTTGATATATAAACTGACATAGCTGTGTATCATATATATCACTGGGAGTCAATATTCTAAACTTCTTAAAAAGGCCATTGTATGAGTGTTGTATGGCACTTTAGCTACAGCTCTGATTGCTTTTTTGTAAAACTATTAACTTATTTAGGTGCGTCTTGAACGCATATCCCCAGAGTAAGTTACTGGATGCAAGATGACAATGTACCAAGCTAAAATACAACATTTTAAAAATGTGTGTAGATAAGTATTTCCTTGCCATTTTTAGAGCATACTTGATGTGTTCTTTCCAAGTGTGTTTGTCATCAATATAAACCCCTAAAAACTTTGTAACATTAACTTGATTAATTACGGTTTTATCAATACTTATATCAGTTCCTTGTAATCGAATAGTGTCATTGTAGTATAGTAACATGTAGTTGGTTTTGGCAATATTTAGAGATAATTTATTCGCTTTGAACCAATCTGAGAGAGTGTTGAGCTGATAGTTTATGGTATTAGCCATCTCGTCCACTTGTTCGATGTTGTGTATATTGTTGTGTCATCAGCAAATAAAATGGTGTTGACATTATTAATTGCAAGCGGAAGATCGTTAGTGTATAGTATTAAAAGCAAGGGTCCGAGGACAGAGCCCCGTGGTACTCCACATTCTAAATCAAGCTGATTTAAATTTGTCCCCCAGCAATGCACATATTACTTTCGCCCTGTGAGATCGTTTTCGAACCAATGTAAAGGTGATCCCCTTATTCCGTAATGACATAATTTGTGTAATAATATTTCATGATTAATAGTGTCAAATGCCTTTGATAAATCAAGGAAAACTGCAAGTGTGGGACATTTATTTTCGAAGCCATTTAGTACATCTGCTATAAATTGAGTAAATGCGTTTGTTGTGGAGCGTTTCGGTCGAAATCCATATTGACTTTCATAAAATATGTCGTTTAATTGAAGATAATGGTACAATCTTCTGTCCAAAACTTTTTCAAGTACTTTGGAGGTAGCCGGGAGTAAAGATATTGGACGATAGTTATTGAACATTTGCTTATCATTTGCCTTGAAGATTGTGATTACTTTTGCTAATTTCATTTTATCTGGCACGATACCCTCGCTGATAGATTTGTTGATTATGATCGAAATTGGATAAGACAATGACGGACTGAGTAATTTGAGAAGCTTGCTACTGATGTCGTCGTGTCCAGTGCTCGTTTAGATTTGAAGCTGCAAAGTATCTTCTCAATTTCAAACTCATCAGTGGGGCTAACAAAGAACGAACCGGTGTGTCGATTAGGTTCTAGGTATTCATCAAATGTTTTTCTTGATTTGCCAATTTTATCAGAATATTGCTTCCCTATTTCAGTGAAGTATCTACAAAATTCGTTCGATATTGATGTTTTGTTTGTTATTGTATTTCCGTTCAGAAAGAATGAACTTGATATCCCACTTATCGTTGGTTAACCAATTAAAGTTTTGATTGTTTTCCAAGTTTTTAGCACATTGTTTTTATATTTTGTCAGCAGGTGACAATAATGTGACTGCTTGGCGAACTTTTTAAGTTTATTAAATTAAATTAAGTGTGTTTAATTTCGAGCATGTACAAGAGCATAATGATTTCTAAAATGAAGACTAGAAGACTATCATGTATACATATCTTCCAAAATTTAGAATATATGTTACTGATACATAGTTTGGTGACAAAATATTCAATGCCACTTCAAACAGTCACAAATGTACACAACGCAATCAATATAATATGTTCCCATATTTTACAAGAAGCCCTGCTTTGAATGTTCAGGAGTACCAAAATGGAAATAATTGTCGTTTTTGGTTTTATAATCAGTTCTCAGAATTCTGTATGCAATCATGAAATCTTCCACTCAACATATGGAAATTTGATGGAAGAATAAAGAATAGCAGCTAAACCTAGGCCTGTCACTAATTTTTTTCAGATCAGTATCCAATATATAGTAATTTTCATCTAGATATGCATATGTTATTCTTGTTAAAATTTGTTTACACGTTCAAAGCTTTTATACGCTTAAAACTCATATCAATTTTTTTTATCCAACCTTGTGGTTCTGAGGATTATTCCCTCTCTTCTTGATTGCGTTTTTGTCAGTCTCTTCGATGATTCTGGAAATGGTTGCATCTGTGAGTGGGCCTATCTCTGGTAGCTCTTTCGTTGGCTCTGGGTTGGCAGTGAAGTCCACCTGTACTTGTTTCCTGATCGATTTTGTCCAATGAGTCTCAGTATCCATCTCTGTTTCGGTAGCTGAGCTGGATCTATCAAGATCAGGGTCGTTTTCGACCTCGTCATCATCATCATGAGCATCACTGTCGCTGTCAACATCGAATCCATCGTTGTCTAGACGATTTCGCAATCGGGCGTGACAAATGTCATCATCACTTTCATCCCCGTCTGAGCCAGAACTTTCATTTTCTAGTGATATAAGTTCAGCCCTAGACACCGTAAAATAGTTGAATACTTCGTGTATCTCTCTATCGTTAAACCATCGAATTCGTCATCACTTTCACTCGAAGAAACTGCGGTGGTCACCATCGTTGTCACTGTAAACAATCGTCTGACAGATGGCAGATCAATCTTGCCGGACATCTCGCAGGAAGTCAAGCTAAAAAAATGCCCGCATGCACAGTGGTGTTTTGCGCAATTGGAGGCATTTCTGTTTCAGTTTAGTTGCAATGAAAACGAGTTTTTATGTGTGTACTGTGTGTACACGTGAGTAACTAATCATGATTCCAACGTTGCGTCCGTGCATTAGGGGCCCCTTCCTGGCGCTGCATTCACACAACGTTGAGCCCCTTCACGGTAATGCATTCACGTAACGTTGAGCCCCTTCACGGTAATGCATTCACGTAACGTTGGGCCTGAATGGGTTAATGAACAGCCATTGGGACAAATGGCAAGCAGTCTCCTGTCATCCGCTGCAGCCACATCTTCAATGATTGGGACAAAAGGCATGCAGTCTTCTGTCTTCCGCTGCAGTCAGATCTTCAATGCTATTTGACATGTTATCGAAGAAAGTGTCAGATCTCCCAGTGGGTCGCCCGGTGTTCAGATGTCTCAAATCATTTAACAGCCCAGTTTCTCTCATGAACCTCATCCTCTGCTGTGTATCTGGGTATTCTGATGTGGAAGCATCCATGAACAGCTCCTCATAGATCAGGTCGGCAACTGCTGGCTGCACGCTTGCTATGTGGGCCAGTTTTTCTTTGAACATCTTTTTCATGTGAAGGTACGAAATTCTGGCAGACATGGCTTGATACGTGCCACGCAGGTGGTAGCGTCAGTCATTTTCTGCCGTTGTTACATCCCTGTGAAACTTTAGCCAGGTACACAATGGACGCCAAGCCTCCACCAGGGCAGTACTTGTATAAATCTACTTCAACGGACAGCTGCAATTTCTCGAGAAAGTGTAGGTATTGTAACCCCGTTTCAAACGGCTTCGGCAAATGAGTGGCTTCATCCTGGAAGACACGTTCAAGAGGGTCTGTTGACGTCAAAACCTGATCAAGGAGTTTGTACATCTCGTCCAGAGGGAGACATTTACTTTTGGGTATGGTTTGCACACTCCAGTCCTCCGCCACTTATCTCACAGGGTGTTCCAGCTGGTTGTTCTCCATGAATTTTGCCTTCTGATGTTCCAGATACAGATGACAGGAGTTCAGGGAATCAGCCAGGCTTTTTATGTCATCATACAGCTACGTGCATGCAGGATTTGTTTGCATAATAGGTCGTGTGCACAAGCTGTAAAGAGCTTCATGATGGCTATTGATTCGGGTGATCTATAGGGGTTGATGATTAAGCTTGTGAAATGCCGGTAGGATGGGAGTTACTGACGATTATTTCAACCTTTTGTCCTGTATCAGTGTGTGGCTGTTGGTGAATTATTCTAGTTTGAAATTATCCATTTTGACCGTTTTGTTATTATTCATGCAGATATAGTACAAAGCATTTGTGATCGTCTGCAATGAAAAATTTAAAGCCATATACTGCAAGATCCATTTAAAATGGATCCATTTAAAATGAATTTAAAATCTCACTGTATTGGTGGTAATAGATCGATACTTACATCCAGAGAGAAAAGCCAACAAATCATTGAGGCTGAAATCACATTCAATGTTAGATTGTTAATGCATGTAATATGTACATGTACAAACATGTCCAATAGATTCTTTTCTGATAATATAGTTTCCCAACTACCATTGCCGTCTTGTAAATAATACACAAAAATTTATTTGTATTGAAATAAATCTACCACCAGAATTCTAACATCAGAATTCTACCATAAAAATTCCACCACCGAGAAAAAGAATGGAATACCTTGGAGTTCAAAACATATATTGATTGAAAAAAAAAACACTTAAAATTTATAAGAACATGTTAAAATACAAATGTAATTTGTACTGGTTTACAGCTTATTTTTTACGTAAGCGTATAATGTAGACACATTCTGTTGTTGAATTTCTGAAGGACAACGACCTTGTTTCACACCATTTCAACACCGCAGTGTAATTCATTTGTATCGGGTGGTTTCATCTACAGTCAAAATATTTAAGTTCACGCCAAAATAATAGGTAGGAGACCCAACCTGAAACACAACATCTTTTTTGCCGAAGTCTACTTGGGCAATTGATACTCATAATAGCTAAATTTCACTGCCAATACAAATAGTGGATAAGTCCACCACTCATGTTACCAGTAGTACATTTACTTGCATAAAGGAAAAAAGTTTTTGTATTCTGTTATTCACCATTATCATCCAACAACATAAAGCTCACGCACTCTTGGTTGTAAAATCTTCTTTAAATCCACCCTAGGAGGCTCTTTCACTTCGGCTGATGGTATGTTCCTCGCGGGAATTCTTCAAGTCACTGTGGTGATACTGGATGCACTAACGATCGTTAGTGCATCCCGCAATGGCGGACAGTAAACACGGTCAGTTTGGTTTTTAACCGTATTTTAGCAAATGATAGGTCCATTTGTGATAAATGGATACTCTGAAGGTAGCTTAGTGTTTTGGTCAAAGACATGCGTAGTTATTTCAAGCAGATCACGCTTTTTTGTTTAGATATGTTGAGGAAAAGAATTAGCGATAAGATTCACCAACGACAAAAGTGAGATTCCCTAACGATATAGGACTAATACGTGTATATTGTAATAGGTCCATATCATACACCATCGTGAATTCGTTGATTTATGCGACATAAATTAGCGAATGTCACATTAAAAATAGGAAATCTGTACTAGAAGATCATCTGTACACATCAATACATGTCAATTGGTACCTTATTTCACGTTCAACGTTTAAATAACGTAAATTTGAATTAATAAAGAAAAGATCGTTAGGGAATCTTCACATGTTCGTTAGTGAATCTTCGATTTTACAAAAACAATCGTTAGGGAATCTTTCGGCTTTTTTTCAGACGAGTTGTTCATGCTCAAACCAACATAAATCGCCATGTATTTGCAACGAACGGTTGTTTCGTGCGCATAAGAATCAGCAGATGTATGTGTGTATCGATCACAATCGTAATTATTGGGAAAATGAAGAGAATTCAAACGAACCGCGAGTGGGTTCGCCATTGCGGGATGCACTAACGATCGTTAGTGCATCCAGTCTCACCACAGTGTCAAGTGATACAAGTGTTGGATTCACATACATATATGATACATGTAAAATTATAGATATACATCAACTTTTTGAATGATTTGTCATTTACGTGTATTTCGAATGAATATTTTGAAGTTGGTGAAAACTTGTCTTCCTTGGAAAATGAAATTTAATAATAAATTATTCTAGTTCGGAATTATCCAGTTTGACCGTTTTGTTATTATTCATGCAGATATAGCAGGGTATTAATCAATACACTAAGCCCTAAAATGAACCCATGAATTAACTCAGACCATTCCATTAATAAACTCGAGATACAGGGGAGCATCACATGTTATTTGAAATTCTTTTAGCATCGAAAACCTTTTCATCTAGACGGAAATAAACAGACTCCATCAAGTCTTGTTGGAATAGATACAACAAGTAATGGTTCAGTCCTGCATACAAATATGTATTTTTCTTTTCATCTGATCGCAGGTATGACGTCCGGAATACATTGTTGGATCAAAATTGACCGTTTGAGAAAAGTATCAAAGGTGATTAGTATTGTTTTCTAATGTTTGTCCGAGGTGTGCTCCTTACAGAAAGGGTCTTTAACCATAAACTGCTCATTAGCATAATCGTAGGGTGAATTTATATGCCTTTCGTTTTATACAACAAAACAACTCTTTGGGGAAGGGTCAGCAAAGCAGTGTGTGCAAGTATCTGAAGGGTACATTATTCCCCAGTTTTTGACACCATTGTTGTGCAAATAACTTTATAGTTCTGGGCAACGACTCGTATATTTTGTATTGTGTGTGTATCAAGAAAATTGTGCTGAGAAGGAAGCCATCAGTTGAAACGAAAATAATCTCAACTTTGGCATATGAAATGTGAAATGTTTATGCATGTTTTTTCTGGTTATGTAAATGTTCTTGATTGTATTGTTGTATCAGACATTGGGAGGAAATTTCATTGGGGAAACATCGTTGAATTATCTAACATGTTCACCATAATTCTGGGATTGTGAGGCTCATATAAAATTGTAGGCCTTCATATTCGATCTTTAATATTCGAGCTTGGCTGTAAGACCATTTGCACTGAAAATAATTACAAAAGTCAAACAATGAAAAGATCAGAGAAATAGAGCAACATACATCATTCAGAACACGTTCAGCAGCCAGACCTGTTTGGTAGACAAACCGGAAGTAGTTTTTTTTTGCTGTATACAAACACGAATAATAAGTACATTCTCGCTCATCTGATCTCCATTCTGGACATTCCTGGGGGCCGGAGGTTGACGATAGGACTGGTTAACATATATAAGTATTGCATCCTATTATCAGCATATTATATTGGATGTCTAACTCCCAGTTCATGGTCGTAATGCAAATTATTATTGATCATCCCTCCAGAATGAACCGAGGAATTATTGTACATTGATTTACTAGTTAGTGTAAATGTTGATCACTTTCTGATCAGATCTGGGTCGCACAAGGCAAAAATGGGAAGGATGAGCGTGTAGTCGATACGACGTGCATCGGAAACGAGTCGTGGCACATCAGAGAAAGTCTTGTAATACCATGAGTCAAGTTTGAAAGAATCCTTCATTTTTACAACAGCCTGATAATTTTTTTCTACATATCTCCCTATACGCTTAAAAAAATGTCTAGCGATCTTCCTTGTTCACAAACTAGAATGAAATGTTATATATACATTGCCACACAATAGAGGGAGCGAGAACATCATTTCAATGGGGCTGCATGTAGCAAGAAAGAGAGAAAGAGAGCCAATCACTTTCAAGATAGTAATCACCTATCCAGTGATGGACCATTATTTTGGTGGGGACAGTAGTTACATTGGGAAATATATGATCCGTCTGCGTGAAGGTGAAAGACATTGGACCTATCGCAAAGACTGCCTGATTACTCGTTGTATCAATCCGTATTTGCATAAACGTGACATCCATTATATGGTGTGAAAATCAGCATCATGAAGAAAGCAATGGAGCACTGCTTCCAAAAATTCTACAGCAGTGCTGATGATATATGTAATCTGTATGAAATCCAAATTAGGAAGCGCTAATAATGTAGATTGATTGAGAAAATACGGAGTCTCCATCCTTTGGGATATATTGTCAATAATTTTTGTTACTGATTCCAACAACATTCACATTCATTCAGTGATAACTGGTGGAAAACATCATCAAAAACATTTGTAACCAAATCCAGTACTGTATCAATTCCCATGATAGTTTCTTACCTCATTTCATACTTATCTCAGAACAACTTATTATTCAACCCAAAGGCGATTTTGGTTGATTGCTTCAAGCAATCGTATTGCCCATCTATCAGCTGTATACTTGTTGAACAATTTAACCCTTTCATTGCAGAATACATCTCCAATACACCATGACCTTGGAAGAGTACCAATCAATAATCCCACTAATCATATGCCCTATCACACGTGATGTGTTTGATTATGTTTTGTTTTTGAAATGATCATAAAGAACATGTATTTGTCCCGCATTGAAACAATCTCTTGCACGTTTCTTTATTCAGAACGTCTGCCATCTAACACCTCATCCTATACCTGGTAGAAATGAACTGTAAACAAATAGTGTTTAGAAACTAAAACATGTTGAAAATGTAATTATCCTGATATTGTTGGTGTACCTATCCTGATGATGTTAGTGTAACTATCCTGGTATTGTTGATCCGGCAGGTCAACTGGCAAAGCAGAAGGCAAAAATATTACAATATGTGTTGTTCACATAGCAACCAATTCAGCTTCCCATGGACCATCCATTCCTAAATACACTTCAGTGTATTTCTCGGGAACTGAAGTGGTAAAATACGTCCTTTACATAATTCAGAATTCTCTGTGAGGAAGGACCTGTTGGTTACAAGGCCGCTGTTCATAACTCTAAATTACAACTTACCCTATCTACTTGTAAATGACAAGAGAAATAGTTGTGCATATAAATTGGTACATTTACTGCCTTAACTCCAAACCACCAGAAATGATAATTAGAAAGGAGGATCAGCGCATCACTCAATATTCATGTCACCAGTAATATAAGTCATGCTGCATATGAAATATGTAGAATGGTAGATACAGTTTCTTGAATTGTATATATGTGAATTTATGTTTGATTCTAGTTACAAGTATAGTTTCCACTCACAGGTTCTGAAACATATTTGTATCTCATTCAGTTGCACGCATAAGATGTCCAACACAGTGTTAACTTTATAATATTTTGTTGGTAATCTGCCACCTGTTAGCATAATTTCATACTTGAAAATACTGCATTCAAACATTTTGCTGATAATAGTTGCTGTACATCAGTGATGTAAAAAAAAACTTTATTCAAGCAGAAAAAACGTTACTTACGCAGAAATAACTTTGCTTATGCGTAATTAACATTGTTTATGCAGAAAAAACTTTATTTACCCCCATCGATCAATAAAAGAGAAAGATAAAAACGTGTAGGCAGTATTTGGTTAGTATTTCGCACACGGCAGAAGTAAATAATGCTAAGTTATTTCCGCGGAAATAATGTTATTTACTATAAAAATATTATTTCCGCATAAAAAAAACTTGCTATTTCCACGTAAATTATACTCGGATTTTTCTAACTCGTTTACACTGTTTTTCGCTAATATTTTTGTGATGCTAAATGCTATCGTTCTATAACTTGGCGTACTTCATCTGGGAGTCAAACGGCAATTTTCTACCAAATTTCAGACAGCTATCACGAAAATTGAAAATGTTGGCAATCTACCCCAATGTTAAATTTAGCCATATTATTTAATTTCTGGGCCCGCACACAATTTCGTGTTTTTGCTCGGTTTTGTAGCGGAGCAGTGTTTCAAAATCAATATGTTTGTGTAGAATACACCCCAGTGTATCTTCTGGTTCAAAGTTACAAGAATATTTTGAATCCTGATGGATGTAAACAGGACCAATTCCTCGAATATGCTCAGATTCTCGAAATTCCGTTTTGGGCTGAAATTTAACATTGAGGTAGATTGCCAACTTTTTCAATTTTCGCGATAGCTGTCTTCAATTTGGTAGGAAATTGCCGTTTTACTCCCATATGAAGTATGCCAAGTTATAGAACGATAGCGTTTAGCATGACAAAAATATTAGCGAAAAACAGTGTAAACGAGTTAGAAAAATCCGAGTATATGTTAATTATGTATCATTCAGAATCACTTCGAGAAATAAATGTTTTTTTCTTATAATGTCATTTATCAGCCACTGTATTACCAGTGTAATTACTCTCTGGTAAAATATTCTTGACAGTTAACATGAATTTGAATGTGCTGTCATTGTTTTCTCAAATCATATTTCTAATAAGGGGCATCGCGTATTACCTAAATTGTACTATATCGCTAATAGGGTTCAGAGTTTGGCGATAACGTGCTATAACTGTTTGGTTGATCAACGAATGACCAATATATCCAGAACTCCGATAAGCTTTATATTGCGTTCCAAAGGATTCTTATCAAAACTGTTCCTTTCAAGATTATGCAAAAATTATGTGACAAACATGTCACTCACCTTCTTTAAACATCACATGCGCGCACCGTGCATGCGTCAAAATATCGTATATTGGATTATGATATAAGTATACTACATTGATCGAACCTGTGAGATGTACGAACGCCACCAGAACTCATCATAAGGCTCGGCAATGTGCTTGGCGTGCCTCCAAAACCCAATTTATCAGTTTCAACTCTGACATGACCTTGATTATGACTCAAGTTCATTCCAGGTCAAATCCGAATTCCACAAAGAAAAATTTACCTGTGATTTCGCATCCACCAAAACCCAAGTTTCACCTGTGTCTGCAACCATTCATATATATATAAACTAAAAATTCTAAAGAGATCAGCTTGTGGAGGCTATCACACAGAATCACCATACAAACATCAAGAATGTTCCATGAAGTGGTCTTGGAGGGGAAAATGTTTCAACACAGTATTTATTTCAAAGTATGAAGCTATACCAACAGTACCAGCAACTATTGCAATTTGGTTGGAGTCGTTCAGTAAAGACTCGAATTGCATTTCTCTTCTGGGGGAAATAATTCATACATATCGAAGTCAGTGTTTTGGTCATCCTACTGCATGGTCAGCGCTGATTGGCTCCTGAGAATATTGGATGATTTTAGGCATGTCTGATTCTAGTAATTTGTGTAATATTCGTATATGACAAGTAGGATCTACATATAGAAAGATTAGAATTTTTTATTGAGAAAAATTGAAGCCTTTCATGTACCCCATTTTGATGAATGTATTTCTTGTAATAAGAATATTCAGTTGTTAACTGATCCACTGTTCTAAGTATATCTTGAACAACACGTCTCAAGTTTGAACAAGTAATATTACCTGGATAAAAACAAGTTGATATCGGTTCTTGAAGTTTTATTTGGTTTGCTATTTGAAGGATAATTGATATGTTTAATGATACCATATCTACAGTTCATACGGAAACTACACCGAGATCTACAGTACTACAATCAGTTTCGTTCCGAATTGAACATATTTATTGTATTCGCTCCTTATTATGCACATTGTTGTACGTACAATGTACATTCTGACGGTCTACAGTACTTCCAGATTGCAAAATAGTATCCATTCGAAAGTCAATTTCTGATCAGATAATTTTTCCTATGAGAATGATTTTGGAATGATAATAGGAAGCTTTCAGCGCGGGGAGACAACGGCATGAAGGTTTCTTATAGGTACATTGATGTTGTCCTTGAGGTTTTGAGCAGATGAAAACATCCTTTGTTGATGCGCTCAATGTCACAGCTGAAGCGCGACTGAATCTCTTGATATAAATCAATACATATATTACCAATATTAATGTTAGGACAATAGCCCGGTGCCCGGTATTCTGCGAGATCTCAGATCGTGACATAATTGTGCGTCGAACGCATATCGTGTCTTTCGAGAAAAACGCATTAATTTCCCTTGTTTTCATGCACATGTATGTTTTCGTCTCTTGAAGTGCATCGATTCCACGGCTGTTCTTTTGTATATCAAAATAGTTCCGATGCATTGGTATTTTTACAGTGTATTATAATATAAGATATAATATAAGATACGGCACATATCTTATAATATAAGATACGACACACAGCTCACCCGATGAGGCTGCAGAAAATTTTCTGTCCATATATAACAGAAATTTCATTCTACCCACTTCAAGATTTCTGTGCAGATATTCCGTGTACCATAAACAAACTTGATACAGCAAAATGCCACAGTTTGACAGTTGATATAAAGCACGATAGCGTTACAAATATTGTACGTGTGAATCGACTCTACTCGAACAAAATAATTTAAAGATAAAACGTTGTTTAATCGATATTATTATAATCGTTGCGTCGAGTATATCTGGTCGTTATTCCAACACAAGAACAGCAGCAGTTTGGGTGTAGTGGGTGCCACAACCCTGGAACAAAATGGTTTTAAGATAAAATATTGATTTATTGATACTGTTATAACTGTTACATGGAGTATATTTGGTTGTGTTTCGAGAGTGGAGATAATTTTTGTCGAAGTGGAAATGTTTGGGAATAAAACTTGTATATGAATTTTGTCAAATAACACTCGAATTCCCAAATAACAATCATTCATACTACCATATTCTAGCGAAAGCGGAAATCACGTGACCCTCTATAATGGTCAGTTTTTGGCAACCTTGGGAATCAAGCGCTGTTCGCTGACTGTAGAAGCTCGCATTTCGTGAATGAATCACCTGTTCGAAACTCACTGCTGCTTAACTTCGAACCAGGCCACAAAAACATACATGTATAAAGGAATTTTGTTAATTTTTCTCCCTACCGATCTCAGCCAATGCCTACTTGTACATATTTGTATGTTTCGCTACGATGCATGGCTGTATGACTATTTCATTTGTTGAACATGCAAACAATTGCAATGTATACTTGCAGTTCCGAGAGTGAAGTGCCAAGCGCTCGCTATGACAGGCCGTGTTTAGAGCACGTCAAATCGATGGTGACGGGCGTGCCTCGCGACAACGCAATACTAATAGCTTGATCATTATCGACGTGGGCCGCGGCTCACGCTATACACGGGAAGGAAGCGGCGTCAAATCTGCGAGCGAGCGATCGCAACCCAGCAACTGTCGGATCACTTTTTCCCGTTAAAAATCGATGCCGCCAAAGAACGCAGGGTGTGACACACAAAACATCAACATTTGAGAGCGAGTGAAAAACTTGTGGCTCGTCCCGGTGCCTCTAACCCGAGCTTCGAAGTATTGCCTCAAGGGAAATTAGCAGTCTGATTTTGTCGCCAGAGGGCGGGTGTGGTGATGCCAGGCCCGACGGCTTGTTGTTGGTGGCAGCGCGAGGCCAGCAACTTTCTGCAGACCTGTCGGTCGGCTTGGTGATCGCGGGACCGCGCGCGGGGAGAAAGTAGACCGACCGCTGGCGTCTGACGCCACCACGGCCCTCATTTGTAAGTAATGATGTTAGCATACAGGACGGTGTCTATATGACGTTCCGAGACACCAGGCGTCAATTAATTTTACCGTCATCTCCGGGTATAATGCTAATCGCGGTAGTTCACTCACTAATTCAGCAAGTAAGATCCGTGATTGCCAGGACATCAGTTGAACTTGCAGAGATCTCCTGTTGACTTATTATCATTCCGAGACTGTCCCTTATGGACCACTCATCTTTCGGCTTTGGTAAAAAAGGATAACGGGGAATCTGACAAATATCTTGTATGCGAACCGGGATCAGGATGGTTTCATGTTCTGTCAGGTGTGATTGGGATAGAGGATATCAAGTGCTAATTGAGTTATAACTCGCACTACCAGGAAAACAAAGTGTAAGTCGTCAAGAAAAGTTTGAGGAATGGATACCATCCTGGATATGAAGTGGATGACGGTGTGGCTCCTACTGTTGTACCACAGCCGGTCTTTGGTGAGCGGTGACACCTTCAGGGTGGGATATCTCGCGGCTGATCGGAGTTCACACTACGCTCGCGACAAACAGGGCCGCATCATCTCCGGAGCTATGACGCTGGCCGTCAACGAGATCAACAACGACCCATCGATCCTGAACGGTCACACTCTCGAGTTTATGTACTCGGACACGAACCTGGACACGCTGAACGGGACGCGGGCGCTGACGCACCAGTGGCAGAACAACTCGATAGCCTTCTTCGGGCCCGAGGACTCGTGTGCCGTCGAGGCTAGAGTAGCGGCCGCCTGGAACCTTCCAATGATATCTTACGTGAGTAGCAGGATACTTCACGTGCTAATTCTTATCGCGTTGTAACATTTCGAACGAGTATTGCGCGTCGAAAAATCAACATTTAAGTGCATGTGACCGGATAATGTTCATTAGTGTGCATCTATAATCTACGTGAAATTAGTCTTATCTGAATAATATAATCTGAGTAAACTGGACCAAATTCAAAAGTGCTCATTGGAATTTCCAGAATATGGACATTTTCATCGATCTATTGAGATGTGGGATGAATGACGTAGTTACTGAGAATTTCCGAATTTTTTTTTAATAATCATATATTTAGAATTCATTGACTTGGTGACATCAGCATATCAATTTAGTCAGGTAGTATGCCAGATTTGCGTAGAGTGTAAGACATAAACATACATTTGATGTTCTCTTTTGAAATTCAATTGAAATATCATCACTCATACCATTTCGACATTCTCTACCTACCAATCAGTGATGCCGTCATACAAGTAATCATGAATTTTAGTATGATAAATTCCCCTTGACTCTGTCGTTGAGTTATATTTTCATTTTCATCCTTCTGATTGCACGTGCAATATCCCAGTCAATATAAATGTGGATATAGTAATACTTTCGAGTGTCACAGAAGCGTGGGTGATTTTTTGCAGACCTTTACAATTATCAGTTCATGTGGTGTTTTGAGAATTCCCTTTATGATCTCGTGCATTGTATACTGTGTGATAAAAATGGAGACGAGGTGTCCGTTTGTGGTGCGATATGCTCATAGAAATGATGACTGACCCTTATCGCTGACTCTGCATAACCATATTTTGGGGTTGATCTTAGTTTCGTAATTAGCTATGGTTCTTCGCCGTTAATTTATGACTCTCGTTCCGGTCTACCTCGAGTCGCAAGTTATGAACCCCCGGGGAAATACATATCACCACACTATGCTGCAGTAGTCCCTTTCGAACACAATAATTACGGCCAACTTAATGTATTTGTCACCATAGGCGAATGTGGTGTGATCACCATATGCCGCTTGCGAGTTAACTGCCTATTCGGAATTGTTATCGGTTGTCTGCGCGACCATTTTATCTGTGACTTATCACTCGTTGCTCTCCAATAGTTCTATTGACTATATATATATATAGCAAGAACAATGCGGTTTGAGACGGTTTTTAGTTTGTTTCAATCACTAATAGGTATTGCACCTGTTTTGGTTACTGTGTCAAATGAATAAACTAACGTCACATAACGAAATTGAACGCAGTCGATATTGATTGCAGATGTGAGATATATCATGTACCTTTGTTGAGTTTTGTTTTCCGCGCAATTGCGGACATTCATGTATTTCATGCCTGCGTGGTTGGTTAGTCACAGGTCGACATTTCGTTGGTAATGTTATACCATGAGGTTGAGCTGACGAACAAATTAATATTACAGTGACATCGCCGCAATAACCACGATTGCTCTCAGTCAAGATTGCACCCCATTTTGGCTGTTCATTTTCGTAATGAAGAAATACACATGTACACACGTGGTAGAACCTTCTGCCTGTTTCCACTGACTACAGGTTCATTATGGATTTGGCATGAACCCTAGATCATGAAGAACGAACAGTAAAACAGTTTCAAACTCTGAACGTCGACATGGAGTAACGTAACATATCCGCCAATAAACGTACAGTTGACGTAGCCAATGGGTCGGGTTCCGTGCTTTTAAACAAACACTGTTGACTGCCAGACAAGGGGAGCATTTCTAGAAATTACCGACTGTAAATTTCAGATGGACTACTCTGTCCCACAGCGCTATTTCAAACCTGGTTTACTGTCGAATCCCCGTTAGCTTTTCTCCATGCTACCACCATCGTCAGGGGACACATCCTGTGGACCAGACGGGTTGTTTGCCTACTTGAGGCAGCCTGTTAGTAAATATCCAGCCTCATACAGTAGTTTTATTGGCGTGAATTGTGGAAGTTGTTGGTGGGAGAAGGACAGTGTCTCTGGAGTTGTTGTCGTCTTTTTCTCCAGAGATCGTGTTGATTTATACGAGTGATGACACTGTTCAATACCGTGATAGTATCAAGTGTCTGAAGGAAGATCTGTCATTCCTGTCAATGAATATCTCTTTCAGATCTCTGAGTTTCTTCAGGCTATTTATCACACTGGACCCTGCTTCAGATTTGTCAAACAATTGCTGCGGGACACACCACATGAAAGTGAAACACCCAACGCGTCACGCTTATAATTTATTCATACATGATATGTGTTGTTCGAGATATGATATGACAATGTATACATGTATGTTCCGTTTGTTGACACATACCTAGCTCGCTCGTGTGATTTAGATTTACATTCTGTGTAACGGTGTTTGGTGACGAGCTGTTCTGATATGCCATTTTTTTATACATATGCGTTCGCAATACAACATCAACAGCTCCACGCATATCTTTGGGTGTGTAACTAATTACCTGGTAGTTGCTCTCGAAAAGAGTGCCTGCACACGTGTGTAATGAGTATTGTTCTGAGGTCAGTGTGGACTCCCCGAACACCACCTGTGCCTCAGAGTCCCAACATATTCAAGGTTGTTCGGACAAGTTCAGAAATAGTTTACGGTCGTTGTTGACTAATATTGAACAGGTTCTCTTGGGTCGAAATATCAAATCAATCCACAATGACTGAAGTCAATGACTATTATCGTTTCTCGGAAACTGCACTAACGCACCGATGCACAACTCTAATAACCTTTTCATTATCACCCACATTTATCTTCTGTTACGATCAGATAAACACTCTGACTCACATTCGTCTTGAAACACAATATAATACACATATATGTAGGTTTGCACTGCATGTAAGTAACGTTGTAGACAGAGCCTGCTGAACTATGTTTATTATCAAATTTTATTGGTGTGACGTAGACACTGGAATTGAACGGAACCCTCTCTATATAGGTTCCACGCTCCTGCATGGTCCTGCTAAATTTCATTATGCGCTCCTGTGCTCAACATATCCAATTTGCCGATTGTGTGTGTCTGTAGATTGAACAATTTGCCGTTTGATGCATTGCACTACGTGTAGATTGCGCTATTTCTCTGTGAAGTGATCGTTTGACTGTGCAAGTATTCAATCAATTAATGGGGATATCATGTCACTAGTTATTTTTACGACAGGAAATCGTATTTGCTGGAGGAAAATAATCAAAATTGTGCTAGGAATGAAGTTAATTTGGACGCGCGTCCCGGTTTTTTTTTGTTCTAATTTAAATCGTTTACACGAAAGACGAGAACAATCGAAATGTACGAGTGCCAGTGTTTGTCTTGGTGTCATTTTACCATATCAGAAACGATGTAGTCAGAAATCTCCCCAGCTTTGCCTCTAGTGAGTCTGGCATCTGTCACGAGTGCATATTGGTCGGTTGTTCTGGCACCCTGAAGCAAACTGTTTACCTTAACGCCCTCGATATCTCTGGAATGCTCTATGAGGGGCAATGTCATTTCCCTTGGAATTTTTTATTAAATAATTCACGGTCTTTCTCGCCATGTGCATTATTTTGAAGTTTATCATGGTGAAACATTGTGGCATCCTTGTGACCTTTAATGAAATTCCGGAGCATAGAAAAGCCACCACAGGGCAAAGATCGATATTTTCTTATATCCATCGATAAGGCGTCTAACGTTTTGCAATGTCAAAGTGAACCATCACGTACTAGTTGACTCGAAGTTGGTAGGCTACATTCAGCGACAGGAAGACACAATTCTTGTTCCCAATTACCTGGAATAAACGGGCACAGTTGCAACGCCATGTTAGCGTTTGTATGATACATGTAGACACGTGCATGTAGAATACATTACTGAGTGTATAAAAATAACATATTCGTCCAACTGCTCACTTGTGTAATCATATCTAGTTTAGTGCTGATTCAAAATTATGCCAATCTCCGATGTTTTCGATTTTCCCGAAATTTGAGACCTCGATTTTCAAATTCCGATTGGTAAAATTGTTTGAAGACCTGGACAACTACATATAATATCACATGACTCACGCATATATTGTGACGATCGGGCTGAATGCTCACATGGTCATTAGTTGGGACAATAACGTTGCCTACATGTACTTGATAAGCGAAGGCAAAATGACCTCCACGCACACAACATATCGCAGGGACTTACCTGCACCAGTTTTGGTGCCGAACGAAACGTCCAATCTCAAGCTCAAAGGAGGATTTTCCCTTAAAGCTATAATCACTTTTAGAATTGACCAAGTTTATTTAGTCTGCAATAGCTTTATTCTATCTATAAAATGATAATTCATGCCAATTTTGGTCCGAATATTATGTATAATGTGCCTAAATTGAATTGCCAAAATCAATATTCAAACTCGGGCCGCATCCATTTTTTCCTCAGAGCGGCCCGTGTTGTGGGCGGGTTCTTCACACAGTCTTGTGACGTCATTGGCATTAGTGTAGATACTGTGACAACCGGCGATGAATGCAGGCCGACAAACAAGCGTGACAAACAAGAATGCTAGATTTGGCTGATTTTAAAATTGGTTCCAACTTTAATTTTACTAGTGAAATCCCCAAGTTCAATAAAATCTCCTGCTCCAGAGACAGAGACTTACATGGAACCGGATCAGCATGATTAGGACACTGATCAAAAGATATTTACCATTTTAATGCTGATAAGCGTTATATTAATCATTGTCATTTAACTGTCATTTCATTACCCAATGTGTTATGTAATAAGACCGACGGAGATAGGCCTACATTTCCATTTGTCATTTGAACAAGTGCCCATGAAACTCCGCAGTGACTGCTGACAAATTCTTCCGCAATCGAGCAATACGGTTTCGTTTGAGGAGATTGCTGACATTTTGACATATCGTGTAGCTCAGGTGGTCTATCTGTCTTATCACGTGTGACAAGAAGACAAACTGGAGGTCTCGGCCGCGCGGTCCGACTGCGGATTGGTGCAGGTCGTGCGAGGATAGCGGCCATGTTCCTCCCGGGAAATCCCGCCAAGAAGTTAATTTGACAATTAGAGCAGGTGGCCTGTGCGTGGACTCCATACTTATCTTTAATGGAGCACGTGTGACCGGATAATACCCGAATTGGCCGGTCCCGTCAAGCCGCGTGCCACCATGTCACCGTCTCCGTGTCTTAGCAACCAAACACAGCCCTCCCTCCCACCCGGACCAGACTATAGTCTCCGGAGTGACGGAAAATTAATTCATATGGACATGTTAACCGCTGTAATGGAAGCAGATTGAGCTTGCCAATCCACCTGGATTCTGCATCTTTCCACTAATTCCCGACATGTCGCCGTGACGCTATTTTCTATAGCAAATTAGATCGAACGATATCCGGCTTCGGAACGCTACAAAGCACAACTTAATCCGCTGGAATAATTTTAACGCTTTGCTACACTTCCTGTCGCCCGAATGAGCGTGGTCCATTGGGAGTCGCCCGACCTTCAAACATACGGGAAACATCTTGTATTAAGGAAGGGCTGGAGATATTAGATTCCAGGAACGGAGTGCCAACTGGTATCGATGACAACACACCAGTAAGCTGGCCGCGCCGTGTCGAAGGTCGGCATTTATCCCGTGCACTAGAGTGAGAGACGAATTGTACCCTCCCAGGGCCGGGGACGGTCCAGCACCTCTGGCAACTGGGAATTGACTGTCGCAATGGATGTCTTTAGCCATATGGTTCACATATAGTTGCAATGTTACTTAACCAACTATTTATCATATGCTCAACTTTCAGAAAGCCGTGCTACATCATATGATAGAAATCCGTATCATTGAAAAAAAAATCGCATTTCGTGTATTTGAGAACACTGGCTCAGTATATGAATAGTATGATCACAATACGCGATTGTGGTTATTCATTCCTGTAAGGTTGTTCAGTGGCGAAGTTTGATGTCAATGGTAGAGACAGCGAGATAATACAGCCCACGCTGAGGAGCGTCAAGAGATTTACGTACAGAACATTGTTAGTGCGCCTTATATTCCGCAAACAACCGGTTTTCTATCAACATTCTCGACATCAAGTGCTGGACAAGTTCTCAGACCGGATTACGATTGCCGTATTTTTGTCGCATTTCCATTAATACCAGGAACTCAGTCCCTACCAATACCAGTTTTTTCTTGCGAATTCGCACAATTTTCTTACCAAATGCAGACCCATTTTCACTGTTATATGTTAAGAGTAACAAATGTGGTCGTGGACAAATATTAACATCATGAATATATGAAAATGTACACGTACATTCAACATCATTATCATATAATTGCGCACAGACCGCAGTGTGAATTATTGCCTTGATAACATTATTGTCCGATTCTCACGGCATATTGTACGTCTATTCCAGATATACATATTATAAGTATCACACAACAGTTAAAACCATTTATTTTTCAAAATCATTATTATGCGTATTCTATGTTTCCACTTTCGAAGTCATAATTCATAATCAGGGATGCTTTCGCATGTATGTCATGGCCGTGTATATCCTTGTATGCATTAAAGGCCTACTGTATACCTGTGGACCGTATATATATAAACACCTCTGATTTATGATGTCCCCGAATACGTGCTATATTTATATCCCGAGTTCCGATCGTCTGCCCATGTCAAGATCAGCAATAAGACAGAAGAGGCTCCCCTTGTGGTACCAAGTGGTTGCTATGTAAACAGGTCAACCCCACACTCATAGACGACAAAACAACCACCACAGATTTATATCGCATATCTATCATGGCCCATACTGCGAGGAACGAGGTCCCACTTGTAAGATCAGCCGAAAACCACGACAGACGCAAGCAGGAGTGCTGTCCCTGAGACGTTTTGACGCGATTCTCTCGAAAGTCTGACTGCACAGTCGACTGTTCCATGCCAATCCTGGAGTCATGTGCCACTTCTCCATTAGGGGCTAATGGCCGGTCACAAGCCAGCTACTTGTACTGCTGGCCGCGGCTAATGGGACCGTGACCCTTGCCGTGGCTCTAGACTAGAATCTTGGGGGCACTCTCGGGGCTTGTGTTCGTCTTTATTGAGCAACCTGTGGAGTCTGATAGACACAAGAACAAGTGTTAATGGGGTCGCAGATGCATCATAAAATCCCCGGGATACACCGCAAATGTACATCGCGATCCCTGTATTAGCAGAACTGGGTGGCCGACGTCGAGTCGAGATTAAATGGGCTTCACCTTGTGGTGCTCGCATTCTTGTGTGTACCCTGACATTAGTTTCGAAATCACAGCTGATGTATACATAGCAATGATATATCAAATAAGCATGAACATGGAGGGAGGTTCTCTTGTATTTACTTTGGGTGTGACACCAACATGATCATAAAACAATAAATTAGTAAAAAGTCACCTTCCAATTTAGTTGTTTTTAGGAGTTAAAAATTGCGGATTCGAATACTATACTGAGACCTACGATAAGAATCTTCGCTGATATTAGGCTATTTAAGGATATTTTGGATTCTGAAAACATTATATTGACATAAAAAGTTCAGGATGTTTCGGTGAGTGTAGCTGTGTTTGGGAGTAGCTGTTCTTACCAGTCATTACCCTGGTGTGTGATGTTTGCTTGGCATGTGGTAATCAACGACAGGCCAAATTTGATAATTATATATGGACGATATACATGCAAGGACATGATCCAGGGATATTTTAGTTCGATATCTGTGCTGGAAGTCGTGAAGGTGCTGGAGAGTTGTCGGGACAGAGGTGGGAAAACCGTGATGTATCGGATGATAACTTTCGTCTCCCGCAGCCCGGCATCATGATTGGCGAGGAGGTATTATTCGAGGTGGCAGTCTAAGAAATAGGATAATGTTGCAATCGCGTGACTACCGGATCAGTGATATTTATATGGCCTGATAAAGACGGTAGTCGTGTCAGGCTGCTGGTCAATCTGATGGAGCAATCATTTCCCAGGTCTGAGCGAGATGCGGTCGAATTTGTCGGTGCGAAATAACTACAAATTCGAAGTACAATGGGGATTTGTGGACTCCAAAGTGTATTGACTCAAATAGTTCAAATGCAATTTCCATCAATTCCACCGAGTGTTTAGTGGTTCCTTTCGGGCTAAGCAATTGTGTAAGTGATAAATTCATTACCATACCTAGGTAAATAATGATTAGAACTATATGTATCAGTGCTTCAATATTAGGACATTGTCTCTATCAACACCAGTCCAACGTTGTTGCGCGTTGAATTCCACAGGGTATCCATGTTTCTGCGACATTGGTCAAGTGGCAAATTAAACTATGCATTTGAAAACATACGATAAGTTGGTAGGATTCACAAGTTCATCCAAGTAGGGAAAACCTAGCTTTGTCTTTCCATAACGTTGCACCATAATAAATTATCATATAGTACAATGAACCTATATTATTTCATAGTGTCCCATCTAATGTTTGTATAGCTTTTAACAAAATGTGAGTTTATGATGCAATGGGGATAACGACAGCTTATACTCCGCGATGAGGCTTTGGCGTTGCGGAGACTTATCACAATCACATATCCAAGTTATGAATAATCAGAAATGCTCATGATGCATTGTTTGTTGAGCGTATTTACACGCATAATTTGTATATCTTTTGTATTACACTGCAGCAAAGACTGTCAATATTATGTGTACATTATTTCTGTATGGTGAAGCACAGACAACAGTGACAGGACCATTAACTCGTGATTATCATGCTGGCACCACGTGGTCTGTAGCGAGTTCGCTTTCATGTTGTAGCACAGGGCGCTCACATTCACACTAATTCCCTTCCTTTCTTGATGGCATATTAATTTAAGCTTTCGTCGTCTGTGACTGAGCATCACATTCTTGCAGACATATTTACATATTTATAAATTCCATATAACTATACATTTCAATACATTGTACATGTTAGTGATATGAGGGATATTACGTGTACTTCGATCAAACTACATCACATGTCCTTAATTGCAATGTCGTGGTTATGTAGCGAAGTACATAGCCTTTGATTGATTTCATTCAAACACGAGGCAAGGCTTGCTATATTAATGTTGTAATCTCCATAAGCATGCCCTACCCTAGCCCCCGTGCATCTCCAGGGAGACAGTTATGCCGAGGAATGGCGCCTCCTTGCATACTTAGCGATCCCAACTTCCCACGTCGCTAGGCAACCAGAGCGACACAGATGTCGACTTAATTTATGCACATAAAACAACGCAAACAGCCAGCGAGTGATACACGAAATGAGCAGGAGGTAATAAAATGATATAGGGCCTAGATTACGAAGAAAAAAAATGATGTCAGAGTTTTAAAGAGGTTTTTTGCATTGTGGTACCACATGGGTAGCGAAGGATACCGGTGATAGACTCAAATGTCAAAGAAATCCATTTGCTCAGATTGCATGTTGCTTGCATGATCGAGGGTTAGATGTCCGAAGTAAGCTCTAAATATTAGTTAAGTATCCATTTTCATTCGATTGTCAATAAATTTATGATTACGTACGTTTGCCTTTAGCATAAATATATGTATATATATATATATATATATATACACATGGAAACAATACCCAAGTACATAGTATCCGAGCAAACAAAACTGAGTCCATTATCCAATCTCAAAGTCCAGTGTCAGGCAAAATCGAGAACATTTTAATGGAACTTCACGAGCCCCCATAATTATATGGCCATAAAGGGGTGAAATCAGGTGTTCTGGAAATAGTGAGCATTTCCTGCCCCACATATATATCACAAAAGTTGGCTGGAGGTGGTATATTGTGTAGTAGGTATAGTAATGACATTGTGTACTAATTGTACAGTGCTAATGAAAATTGAACTATTGAGACTATACTAGCATTTAATGGTTACTTTGTACATGTATCTCCTGCAGAAATGCACGGACCACACGGTGTCGGACAAGACGATGTATCCGACGTTTGCCCGGACCTCCCCTACAGCCACTCAAGTCACCAAGTCCATCATTGCCCTGCTACGTCACTTCCGCTGGCAGAAGTTCTCCATTGTATTCGGTGACACATCGAAGACGGAGAAGATCGCCACAAGACTCCGGCAGCTCTCGGCAGAGAACAACATGACCGTAAATGGCGTCTTTACGTACGACGCGCCATACTTCGACAGGACAGACAAGACATTCTCAACGATCATAGAGCGGAGTTATATCGACACAAGGGGTACGCAAATATCAAGGCCATCCAACATGCGTTCATGCTTCAACGCAAAAACAAACATTTATATATTATTTATCGTATATTCACCTGGGCACACGAGCTAGGGAAAATCAAACACAAGAGCCCATTCTATCTCGCAAAGGAACCTGAAACCGTTTCGATTATAACTATGGGCCTAATACTTTTCCAACCTTGAACAAGAGAATGTCGGTACAGTGTATTAAGCACGATTTCAAACGTTTATGAGATAAAGTTTCACATAGCAAACACGGATTGATCTATATTACTTTTTAGGAAATGAAGCTTACTTATATTTTAGCATATATTGCATACTTCTGAAATCACAATTCAACTTTAATCGCTTTAATGTATAGAATACTTCTACGTGCAACAACGTTCTACCAATGTCATGAGACTAAAGTATGCTGTACTCGGCCCCACGATTATTCGTTTAAAGCACTGCCACTCCCTGTGTAATTCAATAGTCACGAGCCGAGGGGTCCTCGAGCCGTCAACATCTCGAGTGGTGTGGTTGAGACACTCTCCCTTCTCATCACGTTATTGTGCTCGAGAATGAAAATTACACGGATTTGGACAATAGTTGTCTTGATTACATGCAAGACACATCTTGAGTTTTCCCCCCAAGCCAAAAGAAAAAGTTCATCCTTTTTACACAACGACATGCAAGGATAATTTTAGGAACTACTGTAGATGGAAAAAAAAGTTGGACGTTTGACTATGATGTTTTGCTGGAAAGAAATACCAGAAATTTGATCGACTTGATATGCAAATCCGCTAAGATGGTTGAGGACGATGAGGTCTGGTGATCGCGAGATTACCTGAGCCAAGTTACCGAGAGCTATATGTGATCAATAGCACGGCGTTGAAAGCTTGAATGAGATTTATGGTGGACGGATGCATGTGTTAGGATCATGCTGGATTCAAAGGACCGTATCATTGTATGAAAATAGTAGTATTAGCGATCTTACGTTAATACGGTTACGGATGCGTGATTTCACGACTGAATATATAATCAACCAATGGGGCAGCGAGAAAATGACGGTCATGGTCTAATGGCGTTCGTCGTGACCGTTCTGTCTCTATTTTCAATGAGGAGAATCTACTAATGTGACGAATGTATGCATGAGGCAATTTCGATGAGCGCAACTCGTGCAAAGCGCCGGGAATGATCACCCGATATAAACAACTGCACTGTTGAAGAACACTAATGTTCGTTCTGGGCATGCATGCCGTAGAACAAAGAGCAAAATTCACTGAATAAACTCCTTTTTGGCCTCGATCCAGTAACGGATAAAAATATCATCGTGCACATTGGCATAATGCACCAGAGAGTCAAACGGCAATGTTCTATAAATTTTGAAACATCCATTGAAAATGTTCGTAATCTAAAGCGTGGAAGGGGACGCGTACATGTACATGAGTGTATGCACCGGGATAGGTTTTGGGGCTGGGTCCTAACGGAAAGTATGCTACAGTTATAAACCTAATATATGTATATTGATAAAAACATGTCAATTTCGACCATGATCATAGAAAAACGACACTTCTGCAATTCCAATACTCTCGCCACTCCCAAGATCATCAGAAATGTTATACTTTACATGCGTCCATTTCCACGAGTAAAATTACGAATATCTTTTCGTCACTGACACGTACATTCAAAGTCTGAGGGAACCCATGTGGCCACAATCAGTTAGTACTGTAATAACGTGCTAACATCCCTCACCTCCCTGACTTGAGTCTGATATCGATCACATCACAATGAATCAGCAATGCTACGTATAACACTTTGTTTCAATGATTTGACAGAAAAGTATGTTTCCTTCACACACATTCAACTTTAGTTTAACTTTTGAATGATCTGTGGGAAATATATCTTATAAGCATGTACTCATGTGTTGTTTTCATATGTAAGTTCAGTCCCAAATTAAACAGTTTTCCACGCGTGATAACAAAGTCTTACGGCATTTACATATTCAGTCCTCATTAGTCATTGAAAATAGAGACATGACGGTCACGACGAACGCCATCAGACCGTGACCGTCCTCTTCTTGCTAGCCCATTGATGGATTATATATTCAGTTGTGAATTCACGCATCCGTAACCGTATTAACGTAAGATCGCTATTGGTACAAACATGACCGACCGTCCATGTGCTGAAACAATACGATAAAACAAATTGTCAGGATAAACCGATTGGCTATAAAATGAGTCATATGCACAGTGTCCCAGGCAGAAGTTTCCACTACGGATATTTCCACTTGTCTCTTAGTCCCACAATAAAATCTGTTAGCCTCAAGCTGTTGCAAGATTACAACGCTCTAGTAACTCGATGCAAATGAACAAAGCCTGGACACTGCATCTTCTGAGCCCGACGGCACACCAGCCACACCAAGGAACTGTCTCATTCCACCTCGTCAGGGAGTCACTCAAGCAAACTGCCAGAGTTCATCGCACCAATTCCCAGTCATTTATTCTACCTCCAGCAAAACAAATATGCTAATTTGAAGTTCCTTCGGCCACTTGATGCATCGCAAACCAAAGAAAACATTATTAATTCCACTAGTACTATACACGTCCCACAATACATAAACCCTGCACATAAGCAATAATCAGCTGAAATCAAATCAACGACTAATAACCGTTATACGTCACACAGAGCTGAAATACAGTACATGCACATGTATACCACATGTACACTGCACAATACCCATGAAATACCCAAATTAAACATATATATATATATGTATGTCTTGAAAATCTAAAATGAATTACATTCAAAACTCTGAAAGATAGTTTGGCTTCAAGCACATCCGATGTATTCAATAAATACGTGTAAACTATTCCATAACTGATATCATAGATAGTATTTTTTTCGGAACAGTTAACTGAACAGTACGAGTTTCGTAGTAGGTTCACATTTCATCAGCAAGATCATTTTATTTTCAAACCTTGGACGATTTTGATGATGCTTTTCCAGTGTATATTTTCCTCGGGGAACATGATGCGATGGTGGACTTTATGGTGAACCTTGACGCTCGAGGGCTGATTGCTACAGGAGAGTACATGGTCATCTACCTAGACCTGACCAACACGTACCCAGATGGAGTCTTCTACTTCAGACGTGAGTACTGTCTGGATTCTCCACCAGTTTATGTGTGGATCGAACGTACTTTACGTGGAGTGTTATTGTGTGATCGCACCTTGTATGAGCTGTACACAAATAAACTGGGAATTACTAGAACACGTAATGTTGTGGCTGAACACAGTCATAAAGTGAGTGAATACTTAATTTCAGTGGCATGTACATTTGATACAAATATATGAGCAAAATAGTTATGCTTATCAACATACATGTAGTACTCAGCCTCACAAGGTTTCACGTCAATATATACAGACACTAAATATTATAATATGTACATATACATGTATGTGATTGGCGTATTTCCTTCCCATGCTTCACATAAATAATGTGCAAGTTGTCTTTAGCAATTCCTGTTCATAAAAAAATATAATTACTGTGACAATCCAGAGACCACATTCATTAAATTCGATATCAAAATTTAAAAAATAAAAATCGAGTTGTTATTTTTCTCATAAATGGGACAGCGATTGCGGCACATCATTGAACACCAAACAGTATCTGAACGTATTTATGCAAAATTGTTATAATCCCATATTTTCGCTACCATAATCACACTCGCTAGCAATGCCGCAATCATACATTTTAGTTAAAGTATTAAAGCCATATTTTAATTGTTGAATAAATGGCTAGAAACATCACAATGTTTTTCAGACCGTCATCAAGCATGATACGGATGTTACCACATGAGAATCAAAAAGTTGATGCTCGATTGTTTGACATTAACCTTTTCACCAGCACGGAATACATGTAACACTATCTATGGCATCGAAAATGGACTTTTATGCAATTATGCATGCGTTACGTTACTATTATTGATCCGAAAGCAGTTTTTGAGGAACTACATTGTACCTTTATAAGTGATTTTTTGGCACGTCATATTACATAAACATATGTATATAATCCCTCACTTACAGAATGTCGATGTTAGTACGATGTAAGCACAGAATACGTGCGTAGTTACCTCATGGGCCTGAACAAAAGTTGGAACGGGGTAACATGAAATGATCTGATGTCGGCGCCTATTTAATGTTTATGGTTTCGTTATGTCCCAGAGTTTGGGGTTTTTTTTGGTTTCGGTTTGTTTCGGGATCTTCAGATCAGAAAGTGTGTTCGTTTGCACCCTGCGACCCCAAACACCCTAAATATGCCGGTTTGACTGCTGAGCGACCCTTCCTAGCGTAGAGATCTAGCGATCAATCTCATGTTGTGAATGTACTTGCTGAGAATGTTTGTTTCATGGCTTCCGTCTATTTACACATATAATTGTTTGTGACCAAAATTTATCCGGCAGGGTATCTGACTACATCGCCCAAACACGACATTTAATCGAGGGACGTCTCCTTCCTGAACAAACGACTGTGGGTTCATGGTAACGAGAACACATGCTAGGCCCTGAGTGGATAACTCGTGATAGATTGACGGGACTATTGCTTCCTAGAGAGTCCCACTGCTTTCCAGAAGATCAAAGAGTGGCGATGGACCGATAGGGTCCAGCATAGAAATAATGATGGCTTTTTCGAGGTTTCATGGTCATTGGTGGAAGATTTATAAGGGACAAATGAAAGGACATTTCAGAAGGAATGTGCTCCTAATTTGATATCACCGCTAAAGGCTGCTCACACTGTTATGCCTATTTCTTTCTTGACAAAAATTGTTTCGTTCTGAAAAAAAACTGTTTACCCAGTTTTACAGTCAAGAAGTTTTCGTCATTGGTCACTTGGTTTGTCCAGATCAACATTGGAGTGTTTTCAGGTGAGGTGAGCACTGGGCACTCACTCTACTATTTGTTTCACATAGCTATGATTAGCCTCACATTAACGTTGTCCCTAATGTAGGACTTGAAATTCGAGCACGTGTCGAACAATTGTATCTACCCTCAAAGATTCCCAAAGATAAGTCCATCGCTTCCATTGCAGACTTCTGCACACGTTTTTTCATTACATTCACCAGCACGACATTCCTCAGATCCTGTACTGGCATTTGTAATTGACACGAGCGAGTAGTAATTAATGTGATTCGTTATCACAGACGCCTACGACTCTCCACTGGAGTCCCCGATCGAGTCCGCAGCCCAGGCATTGCTCATCATTGTCTTCAGTCGCCCCAACGACCCTCATGGCGAGTATGCACACTTTCGGAACACTGTGGACTTTTTCAACCAGAAGCCTCCGTTCAACTTCAAGAACCCTTTCCAGATCCCTAAAGCCGTAAGTGTGCTACCTTTAAATACTTTTGAATAACATTATGGTGTATATTTTTGTGTGACGAAAAAACTATTTCAGATTGTAGTAGATGCATTGATTTCACGTAGTGTTCCAACAAGTTTGACAAAGTTAGTGTGGAACCTTTTTGATGATATGCATCAAACGGTATGAAAACGCATGTATCAATACTACTCCAGAGAAGCACATATAGTTTGTTTGCTTAAGAAGATCCTTCATGTAAACGCTACCTGATATGTATGCTAAACAATTGGTATAAACTGAAAATAAAATTACCCACGTACATATATATTCCAGGTCACAGTGTATGGAGCCTATCTGTATGATGCTGTGCATCTTTATGCCAGAGCTCTCAACCAAACATTAGCTGAGGGAGGCAGTCATCTCGACGGAAGAGCCATTATTAATCGAATAAGAGGGACATCTTACAAAAGTACAATTGTGGTTTTACATTCTCATTCTGTATTCACATTGTGCATGCTTTCCCCCAAGTTAGAAGACAAAATAACAAAGTGGCCATGTTGTCCATGATGTCAGTTCGATTTTTCCAAGCTAATGTTCCTTGATCATACTGATTACAGGTATTCAAGGTTTCCATGAGTATATAGATGAGAACGGAGATGCCGAGGGAAATTACACTGTACTCTGTAGACAGCCCTTCCTATCACACAACAGTAACTTCTCCATGTTACCAGTCGGCCATTTTGAAATTGCTGACCAATCAGATATCCAGCATCAAACTGATAATCAGACGGAACCGGGGAAAACACTTCACGTATGGGACAAACGTGCTGGAATGATCATACTTGTATCATTAAGATGGAGTATCCTGTTTTAAGTTTTAATTATTTAAATTTTTTTAAAAAATCAAATATTGATTGTTTTTAAATTAATGCAAATCACACAATGTCTTCCCATGCATTTGATGAAGTGTACCTGTTGCTGCAGATATTCAAGATATTCCAAGACAAGAATATACACTGGGTGAGTGGCGAGGTACCACTGGACGAGCCCGAGTGTGGATACAGAGGAGAACTTTGTATACCTCCGCCCAGTGAGTATATTGTCTCTCATAATCTACTCTAGTAGATATATATACCGCTCGTTGCAATTAACAGTGGTAGCATAGAATGGTACTTATAGTGGAAATTGTACGTTTGAAGTGTTTATTTACAGATTACACACTGGAGATAGTATGTGGAGTGCTTGGTTCTATCGTGTTCATAGCTTTCATAGTGATCCTGGTGATATACAGGTAATATCTGTGGTACCATACTTTAAGCTAGACTTAGGGGTCTGACAGACAAGCGCAGTCATGGGCGCTTGTTCCATTCGAACCTGTTGAAATGATACAAGTCTAATGAGTGTTCGACGAGCACAAAGCAAGAGTGACGCCACTTTCAGTGCAATTCCGCTGAACAAGCACATGTAATCAGCAGAACCATGGCAACGTTGATCATTATCTCAATTAACTGTCACTAATAGGAAATGCACCTACCTCTACGGCTGTTGCCACGGAGGATTCTCTGACTCACGGGGTGAATGTAACTTCTATCATATCATTCGGTTAAATAGGTACACACCGCCATTTTTAATAAAATACACTATATAATTTCAAAATAATGCAGTTTGGTTA
The DNA here is from genome assembly GCA_949152475.1 of Terebella lapidaria. NCBI lineage: Eukaryota > Metazoa > Annelida > Polychaeta > Terebellida > Terebellidae > Terebella > Terebella lapidaria. Next base: position 82,344,549 of record OX424555.1, read on the forward strand.
AATTTGTATGAAGGTTTAGTTAGACATTGGGAAAGACTATTCGACTTGTACACTGCATTATATATGCCGAATAGTGATATAAAATCACGCCATCAATTATTCTTGGTAGCGCGCCTCCGTTTCAGGATGGAACTCCATTTGGGGATGGAAATATGAAATATAGTAAAATATATCATAACACTGAAATATAAATGCCACATGTTTTGTCATGCGAAACCCGTTGGTCGGTCTCGTTGTCGGTACGTATATGTGATTTGTGAACTGCAGAAACTGGCGGTACGAGCAGGAGATTGCCGGACTACTGTGGAGGATACATCTGGAAGAGATACAGGGACTGGCTGAGTCCTTAGCAGGCAGCAAGGTCAGTTTTACAAGCCAAGTGTAAAGTGCAAATAGTACGGTTCACAGTGAGCCAAATTATGTTTTAGTCATATTTATCCGTGGAATTATATGAAACAATGAATGAATGAGTGAATGGATGGATGAATAATGAATATCGATGGTTGATCAAACGTCAGAGCAAGTTGCATTTTCAGTGCAAATACTGGTTCACTGCTTCCTACGGTTCCGCCCTGCGTGTTCCACGCATTCATGAGTACAATCTAAATTCTTAATTATGACTTCAATCGACTTGATCAAGTTTTTACATTGTGTTACTGTTAAACTGGTTACCAATGGGAGATGTGGAATCAATAATTCAGACCGTTCGCCTGTTCTGTCACAAGCAAACAGGGTGTGATCAGTCACGTTCTATGAATTATGTGTTGCACCCTTTGGGGAAAAGAAACTAAATGCCCGGAGAGATGATACAAGGGGGAACTGTATATAGTTCACTCGGTAAGCTCTGGCATCCATGTCAAAAGGGGGATTGGGGTCCATATTGCCATCAAGATCCATTGATCTCAATCCTCCCAGCCATTGACCTTGTATGCTGACCTTCCAACGCAAACAGAGTCATTCATCAGGCGACCACTGGGGTATATCGAACAGGACATCCCTGAACACTAAACGTCGGACATACCTGGCGTGACAGATCCAATGACACGTGCGCTCCCCCTGTCTCTCGCGTCCATAATCGTTCGCGTTCTTTTAGTGATATAGTATGCATTTAACCGTACTTTCCGTGAGCTGTTGTCTCTCGTGGTTTTGGAATATACTTTGGGCATGTTCCATCTGATTCTGTTTCCATTGTTCTACTGGCCAATGCAATATAGCGTTGTTTCTTGCTTTGACAGCTGACACTGAACACGCAGTGCTCCTTCGACTCCCGAATGTCCCTGGCTCAGATCTTCACAATTACGGGAACCTTCAAGGGACAAGTGGTCGCTCTCAAGAAGATCACCAAGCGGAACATTGACATCACCAGAGAAATGAAGAAAGAGATGAAACTGGTGCGAAAAAAATCAATTACCTTTAGACTTCAACTCTCTGATGTCACGGTAGAATAAATTGCAAAAGAATCGCCTTTGGTATCAAAGATGTGGATGTCACTGGATTGATTCATTTCTTAGAAATGATTGGCGTCGTCCTTTTCTTGACTGCCATTATAAATATATATATATTGGACAGATAATAAAGTTGTTATTTCCTGACTGTATTCATATATCAGCAATTGCCACAAGCACAATCAGACATATGTAGCTATCTATTCAATCTAACACATGTAGATATCTATTAATAGAGCAAAGTAACTGAATATTGATGATAACCCACACGATGATCACCATAGATGCGGGACCTGCGGCACGACAATGTCAACTTATTCCACGGCGCCTGTGTTGATACGTCGTCAATCGTTCTAGTGTCTGAATATTGCGGGAAGGGGAGCCTGCAGGTGCGTGCTATACACACTCATCGCGTGTTGTGTTCCGCGTTGCAAAATATGTAAATCAAAGTGCAATCATTTTAAATTCAAACATGCTCACTTTGGAATTATTGGATTGATATGTACCGATTCTTTGCTGCAGCAGATTTGGTCTTACTTTCCAGGATATATTGGAAAACGATGACGTGAAATTAGATTCCATGTTCATTGCGTCACTAGTGATGGATTTGATAAAGGTCAGGATGAAATTGGAGTATTTTTCCACAGACGTGATAGACATGTAATTTCCATGTGTTATGCATACAAATATCTCTTTTCTTTTCGGTATATGCTTGAGATTTAGTGTTTTTGCACTTCTATCGATTGGACCCTCATTTAGAACATGTACATAACTTGACATAACTTTTTTCACTGGTATGCGTATTTCAGGCTATGATATTTATACACGACAGTGAGTTGCACACACACGGCAATCTGAAGAGTTCTAACTGTGTGGTGAACAGCCGCTGGATGCTGCAGGTGGCGGACTACGGTCTGCACTCCTTGAGGCGCTCTACACAGGACGAGGAGAACGACCACGTCAAGTACAGAAGTACGCGTAGTCCCATCCAGACAGATGTCAAAATTGTGCTGAATAAAAAATAATATTATTGTTATGTATTTATTGCCAAATAGAGAGATACGAAGCCACACATGAACACGGCAGAATTCATGTCATGTCACAAAAATAAACACAATAGTTGTTGGCACAATAAAATGTCAGCTTAGATTGTATGTGTACATAGAACTGGTTCATCATAGCGACGGCATCAATGAGGAAATATTGGCCGGATACACAACAGACAAGAAAGAGATCAAGCATCACATACATAACAGTGTCAACATTTTTCCCAATTGTACTATACGATGTAATAAGCTAAATGAGTATACCATACATATGCACCTTAGCTATGACTGGCATTATCAGTTAGGCACAGATCTATAAATTTAATTCTGTACCTAGTTCATGACAGTAACTATAATTCCATGCAGACATGCTGTGGACGAGTCCGGAGTTGTTGCGATCCAGCAACCCACCCATCAGGGGCTCACAGAAGGGGGACGTGTACAGTTTTGCTATCATCCTCTATGAAATCCTAGGCAGGATAGGACCGTATGGCGACCTGGAACTTTCACCTAGGGGTAAGCAGCTTGAGTTGTGTTTTTGTGACTATACCTGCAGTAACATTTGCTGTGAGGTTGGTTGCTAAACGGAGGATTCGATTCAATTTCACCTGCACGCACGAATTTGTATGGGTGATACCAGATAATTGTACATGAAATTGTGTAGTTGAACGAATGATGAGGAACATCGCCGCACGTAGACAGGTTTCATTTGATAGTACTTTGTCGCCTTTCACAATACACGAATGTACAGTATAGTCACCTTTTACCTGCGTCCTTGTCATACATGAATTTTACAGCACAACCACATTGTCCTGCGAGGCCTGTATTTTGTCCGGGTTGGCTGCATTGCCCTGTATGTTTATGGTGTTTGTAGCTACCCTATCTCAGCAGAACAGAGGGCGAGAAAGATCGTTGGGGATGCGGCGATTTTTTTTTCAGGATCCGGCCCCGACCGCTACATGACAGTAGCCAGGTTATTTATATGGGGAGGCTGCCCGGTTTTTGTGTATGTTACCACGTGTGGCTCGACGCCTTTCCCATTAGCGATGAGTGGCAGTTTGTGTCGTAATAAAAGGGGTTAATTTGCGGTTGAATGTCGATTCGCAAATTGAGGTGGAAAGTTTGTCCCTAAAATATATGGTCCAACCGGATATATATCAATTATTCATTTATACGCGCTTGGTCATCGCACTACACAAGCCATATACATGCAGTTGACTTCAATTTCAGGCCCAAACAATAATATCGACAATTGCCCTTACTTCTACATGTTCTATACAGTTTTAATATTTCTGGGGTTTTACTGTCTTGTTTCTTGTCGCCGCTTCAATACCTTGTCTTATTTCGGGTTCAATTTCAGAAATGTTAGTATGTTTTAAGCTGTTGAATGACTTATGTGAACACGCCAGTATGACATCACGTACACACGAACCTCGTAAGAATGACAGAAGTGATGAATTCCCTTCGATATCCTCATTAGCATATCTATGAAAGTGTCTTTGTTCACTTTGATGATGTTGATCGTGTAACACCTCAGTCCCTACTCTGAATACTTGCGCATGAAAATGACGGTCATTGATTTTTCTTACATAGCAATTGCTCTTTATACTAAGTGTACCTTGTGGATTTACCGACATAACACTTAACCTAGATGAATAAGTACACTATTCTGTTATTACACACCAGGGGTGCCTTACAAAAGCAACAAGTCATTCGCAAAAATGTAACGCCGTCATTTTTCCCTCAGAAAGGCAGCCGTGTGCTATATGCGGATTGTGTTGCCGTTACGACAGTTCTGTCGCTGTCAATTGACTTAAATATCACAGTTCTGACGAAGAATTCGATGCAAGTTCGGGGTTAGCATGGAAGTTCAATCAAATCACGTGGTTGGGCTTTTCACTGATATGTCTTGGTACATGTATCGCGGTAAAAAAGGACAAAATTATGTCACATGTGTCGTTGCGTATGATCTGACCAATATATGTTGCGCTACTGATAGAGAAGCCTTGTAGTGGAGGTAATGGCAAACAAGATTTTATTTTTTTCAATCAGCCAGAAAGCAGTCTTGAAGATGATTAGATTTGCAATATCTCAGACTCCATCCAGTAAAAGTTGAACTACTCAATGTTTACAAATATCGACAGAAATTTGAGACATGTGATCGTGCCAAGCACTCGTGCTCTCCTCGTCGTCATGGGAAAATGCAAGTTCAGTGGGAGTGTGGTCAGAGAAACCATAAATTCCCTTCATCTATGAATATATCTGTTATCTGTGGAGAAACCAAGCTTATATGTTTACTATTGGCGTGTTTTACAGATATCGTTGAGAAGGTGAAGTCGCCTTGTGGGCCGCCGTTCCGACCGGACGTGAACGAGATTTCCTGTCAGGACTACATCCTGCACACACTGGAATACTGCTGGCACGAGAACCCGGACCTCCGGCCAGACTTCAGAACCGTGCGCTCCAAGCTCAAGCTCATGACGGCCGGGCTGTGAGTATATTGCTCAGACATGGTGCTTGTAAATAAGCGTAGAGTATATGATTGATTGATAATTAACGTGGAATAAGTGGCATACACCTATATAATATAGTGATCTACATAATATATTACATTCCCTTTCGCTACCAAACCAAAATGTAATAGGAAACGTAGAAACAAGTTGGAGGGTAAAACTAATGTGCAATTTGAAATCATACCAGCGCTACAAGAAAATCTGACAAACTTGAAAGTCTTTCAGAGATATATGAGAGTACCGTTGTCTGAAGTAAACGTATGATAAGCTCTCGGCTATACATCGAAACCAACATGAAAATGTATGTGTGTCACTGTTAGAAATATTTTCAGAGGCGACTGTGTCATGCCATGAATTTGTGTAATTTAATAATTGACCAAAATATTCGCCTATTATCCTGTCACTCCAAGTTGACATCTAAATGTGACATTGTTTGCAAGTTTATTGGACAAATACGTCGTTTAACCATGGCAGGACTGATTACCGTCTATCAACTTCTGCTGCAGGAATCACGGTGCAATACAAATTATCAGTACTTAAATTATCAGTAAACAAATGCATGTGTCATATTGTCGATTGACAACACCAGTAATACGGTAATATTAAAATGACATTGTCTGTTTTCTTTATTTTACACTACACCATTACCTTGAATTTTTTAGTTGCGAGCGAATAAAGTAATTCTATTTAGGCTTACGCCGATGATCCTATCAATATGATCAAATCATATTATGCATAATTAACGTAATGATGTACATTTACATATCTGATTGCATACTTCCAATAGATTTAAGACATCTATATACTAGTATACTGAACAAAAATGGCTCAAAACTTAGTTTTCAATCAGTTAACTTTTGAAAGTTAAATTTCTTTGAAATCCATAGCCCAAAAGTTTAAACAGTGGTGGATCTTTGAGGAAGAAGGTAGTCTGGTAAACTGCAAGAACAATTCACAAGCACTTTACACTTGAAGAGGGATTGAGCTTACATCTCAATAATATATAGTAGCAGATTTATTCCCTTTCGAACCGTTCAGCACAGTTCTATAATCGTTCGGACATCTTATACAATGCAGATATTGTTTATCCTAGTTCTTACACGGTCCATACACCTGCTTCCACGAGAGGCAGTTCCACCGCCCGAGGGCACCTGAAGCACGTCTTTAGCAAAGCCGAATCCATTTTCTCCCCCCACAGGAAAAGGAATATATTTGACAACATGATGGCGATGATGGAGAAGTACCAGGGCCACTTGGAGGATCTGGTCACCGAGCGAACCGAGCAGCTCGTCGAGGAGAAGAAGAAAACCGAGGGGCTCCTCCATAGAATGTTACCAAAGTAAGCCTCAAACGATACCCTCTCGTCCGCTGGGCCACGCTCGCTCAAGCATCGTGCTCAAGTGGGTACAGACCATTTCTCTTGGAGAGTAAAGGATGGTGAGAAGTGGGGTATACAGTCTGTATTCAACACTAGCCACACGGGTAAATGCAGATGTACTTCATATTTTTGACATTGATGGTTTCGTTACGATAATGGCCACTAAAAGGACTATGATTTGAATTGATATAATTCCATTTACTAACAATGTCAACACACGTTATCAGCGACGAACTTAACATTTTTGCGATGTAAATTTCCTCGTAAAATGCGTAGGGTGTTGTTTTTATAATAAGAGTAATAAAGAACTTTAGAGAAATTGTGCAGTTCCTGAGCTTCACAGTCAAAGAGTCGGTTTGTAACTCGTACCCGATGTCAGGTGTTTAGGAATGCTTCAGAGCAAGCAAAAACAAAGTTATACGCCGGTTTGTTATGGACGGGATTAATGGACATTCATCACGCAGCGGAACGACTAGATGTAATTCGGTTCGCGTCCTGATTTAGTCCCACTGCAATGACATTAGCGTATTCATTGCAGGCAACATAAAACGTATTCGTAATTTAGCATATTGCTATCATTGGGAATATTTTATTAATTTCCTTCTCTATGTGATTATATAATTAATGAACATATACAAATGTATTCCCGTGAGTTTCAAACGCGACTGCTTCATGTGGCTGTCCCACTCCATTACTATAAAATCCCAATTGTGAAGCATATTTGTCTCCCAACACACACTTCTAGTGTTAGTAATTTTATTTTTCAATGTTAGTTTTGGCGAGATCCTCGTTACCATGAGGAGCAACGACTTATTTTATCCATGTGTTCCTCTGTTCAGTGGTCTGGTATTAGCTCGTGTCTAAGACGTAATTAGAGAAGGTGAATTTTTGCTCCGTCAGACCTGTAGCTGTTCTCGTTGTACGTGTTTACAGAGTGGTGGCAGACCAGCTGGTGTGTGGGATGTCAGTCGTCCCCGAGGCTTTCCCGTCCGTGACGATCTACTTCAGCGATATATGTGGCTTTACTGCACTCTCGGCGGAAAGCACTCCGATGCAGGTATGGTTTGAGTATCCTTCCCGCATACCCACACAGTGACAGGGGTCCTCCCTAGGTCATAGTTCTTTGTCACTTGTCTTTCTCTTCCTTTGTCAAACCACGGCGAATATTGAAGACGGTAGGAGGAAGTGCTGCCTTTTCCCTTATAACACTAATGATATTTACGTCGCGGAAGAAAAAAAAAATTATGTTGTCGTGTCTGGAATAAATTGCAGTTGTGTCTGGAATAAATTTCTTAATGAAGTGAAAAAAAATTGCCGACCATTTTGTATCCACATCGTCGAAAGGAGAAGAATGCAGAAACGAGAAAGAAAGAAGGAACAAGTGCATAATGAGTTTTATTTAATTGCCCACTCCAAGGTTATAATTAGCGAACTATTTTCATTACTTTTTTACAATATTATTTTTTGTCTTAGTGCGTCCTGTCGATAGATCTATCATTTCTCCAGGCACATAAAGCTATTAAACCGTTTATCTGCACACACATTTTCCAACGTTATGGAGCCAAATGCCACTCACAGATATGGGACAAAAATTATGGAAAAGCTGACCAAAAAAAAACCCCTGCCGATAACAAGCATCCCGTTGTTTTAGGTGGTAGATCTGCTGAACGACTTGTACACGACGTTCGACTCGATTATCCGGAACTATGATGTGTACAAAGTCGAGACTATAGGGGACGCGTACATGGTCGTGTCCGGGTTGCCAGTGGAGAACGGTAACAACCACGCCGGGGAGATCGCCTCCATGTCGCTCCACCTCCTCACGGCCATCAAAAGCTTCGAAATCAAACACAAGGAGAACGAAACCCTCAAACTTCGCATCGGAATACACTCAGGTATGCGCCCATATCTCTCCTGTTATGACACATTTCGGAAAGTATTTTGTGTGTAAGTTGTGCAATTTGATATATCTTCTATGAAATGACATCTTGAATAAATGAAATTGGAATTCGGCCAGTGAACTTGCTCGACACTAATAAAACGCGACAATGCTGAAAGTTTGTTGCCAAATACTTGCACATTACCCTGCCTACCTGGTTCTCTGTCAGGTCCTGTGGTGGCCGGTGTTGTCGGTCTCACTATGCCCAGGTACTGCTTGTTCGGAGACACGGTCAACACGGCGTCTAGAATGGAATCCAACGGACAAGGTACGGCTTCACCATTATAGCTATTGACAAAAATCATTTCGTAATATCAATCCGTGGTGGAGGTAATTTTTGTCGTTCATTAGTGGACAGCTACGGAGCTCAGTTGTTAATTGATCCATAATTTGTTCGCACAATAGCATTAAAAATTCACGTGAGCGAGGAGTGTAAAGTTGTGTTGGACATCCTCGGCGGGTACACTCTGGAACCTAGGGGCTTTGTGTCCATGAAGGTAAATCCACGAGACAAGAGCCCATTATAACCACTGATGACAGCTGAGTACCTTTATGAAGAAACAAAAAATGCACCTTTTAACTGTAAATTATAACATAATCTCATGTACATGTAGCATTATGATTCTTAGAGAAACTGAATAAATACATAATGCCCAGTACGACTAGCGGTATCATACATTGAACGTTGTTATTATTAAATGGTGAATTGTTTATACTGCTTCATAAATGTTCTTGCTGTGACCCAGGGTAAAGGCGAGGTGTTCACATACTGGCTGACAGATGAGGACCCGGCAGTGCGGCGACAGCGGGTAGCGAACCCTTACGACTACGAAACAATCGAGTCTTATGCCGGCCGCTCTCCAAAACCAGAGGGTCGACCCTCGCAGAAGTCCTCGGGGAAGGACCGCAAGTCTTCGGCGGACCAGTCCACGAGCTTCTTCGAGCTGATCCGAGACACTGAGACCTCGTCATCCTTCCGATCTAAGATGAAGCGGACCGCGTCGCTCGGTCCGAGGAAAAGTTCGAAGAAAGGCATCTTGCCGAAGGAGTCTGCCAACACGAATGGTCACTGCAGCACCGGTTCCAAGAGCACGACCAGTCCGCCGGTCACGAGGCCTGGGCTCATGAAGCTGCCATCAATAGTCGTGGACACGACGGCGGGCGACCAGACTGAGCTCTCTGAGGAGACAGACCTGCTCCTGGACAGTGGCGTGGCTAGTGATGCTAGCGTCGTGCCAAATTCTCAAACTGACGTCGGTCCGAGTGGTGACAAGTTGCCGAGTGAGTGTCCCTCGTGGAATAACCCAGATATCCCCTTGAATCGACTTTGCCACGACGTCTACGAAGATGACAAGTCTTGTGCTATTGGTATAGTGTAGATGTGAAATTCATCCATCGCGAATCAAAACGACTGCATGTACATAGACAATATCGAATGCTACGTGTCTTGGCCGTGTGATACGTGTCTTAAATTGTATTAAATTGCTTGCCAAAATATTCTGACATCGAATCTGCAAAAGTATTATACGTGCTACACGTTTCAAAATCTGCCTCCAGCGTCTTAGATACAGTGCTTTATTTGTGTAAAAAATACTCCTCTGAAAATTTTGAGTCTCGTATGCACTGGCAAGTTATATTGTGTTAGGTGACTGTCATAGTACGTCTTTCGTCCATATGCTTGTGTTCGTTGCCATTTTTTGTGGTAATTTGCATTCCGGCAGCTTTCTTGTCTATTTGGCAACGTAGTTGTGTTACGATTTCGTCCGGCGTAATACAACATATATTTTTTTAGTCTGTGATGAACTGTACATATTGAAAGACGTGTGAATATACGTCGTACATGTGCTAGCTAGTAGCTGTGCATTAGTGTTGAATAAAACATATCTACTCGCGAAAGATATGAATTGTTTGTGTCAAATTCCCATCACCGTATGCGGACATCGCGCGCACATAAATTCCAACGCACGAAGGTCACACACAATTTGCAATTACACTGCCGTATGTGTAGAATCATGTTGGCGTATAGAATAGCTTCCCAATAGGTGCAGCACATTACACCCGTTGTTGTTTCAAAACATGTCACTGTTTTGTTATTTCCTAAACGAACCAGGGAATAACCGTGCATCAAACACACTGAACGCGAACACAACCTATAGTCGTTATAAATAAGATTGAAAACGAACACGCTGGAAGATATGGATATGTTTTTTGTTTCATATTTGTCCATAATTTATGATTCAATTTCTGACGATATTTACCACTATTTCACTATTTTCAAAAACAAAGCCTGAAGATGCGTGGCAAGTGCCCAGTCCCTTGTTTCAGCTATCTCTGTTACCCTTGTGAGCCCAACAGTTAGTAGCGATACCAATCTCTATCCCGAGCTTGACGACACGTTACCTCGCAATATATGGTGTTATTTGAAGCCCATTATGCCCATTTCAACAATATAAATTAGCAGATTTGTCACAAGGAAAATCTTTGATAGCAACACCATTGACTGCGTTTGTCACTGGTCCTCGTTGTTTCCCTGTTACGCTGTGTCCATGATGGCAAACCTGATAATGTATTGAAATCAATACCCTGAATAAATCGCTATACAGATTCTACATTGTGCAAAAATCTTTATCTCTGATCACATAGCTACAGGAAACTACCATTGATAGCAAAACTTTCGACCAGCTCTGGTATGTGCATAACGTGTAAAGGCGATTATGAATAAGAAGTAAATGCGTGACATCACATTAATTTTATTGAATGAGTTGTCATGGGGTGTGTGTTATTTACGTTTGTACGAATCAGGATGACTGTTATTCCTCTGTGGACGACTATCTCAACCACAAAGCAAGAAGTGTCATGTCTTTCAAAAATTCAATTTTACCAGGAAACGATTTGTAAAGAAAGCTCAACCGAACTGCAGTATCGAAAGACGCTCTATTGTCATCAGGACAGTGTTAAATATAGCTGTAGATACCATAATACTAATTGAACCATTGTATGATTTCTAAACTAAACTTATCAGTAAACAGTACTAGTTGATTTCCAGCAGGATCCTCGTATTTTGATCATTGATCAGCAGGATCCTATCATATTTCGTCTTAGTATTATATGTGTATTACATGTGTCAAACATGCCTCCAACAACTTTACATATAGTGCTTTATTCGTGTCAAATGAAGTATTACTCCAATGAAAAGTTTATTACCTCATGTACATGACAAAATTGAATTAAATTAGGCAACCGCCATAGTACATTTTCCGTCACTATAGGAAATCCACTACCGTATTGTGACGTACGGTAATACAAACAATGGTGGAATGTTAGCTCTGAGAAGTTTCATTTTTTCATGATAAAGTAGGCAGGGTTCGCACACAACACAAAGACAAAGTGAATTGTCGAGATATACTCCATATTGCAACAGTGTAATCAAGCCGTAGTTCTGATTGAATCCAGAGAAAACCGGTTTGTACTATGCGACGATCACTACCGTAGTGTTAGTCGCCTATTACTGTAAGGTGAATTTCCTGATACCAAATACATTTGTGTATCATATGTACTACCATAACATCTGCATGAACTCTTCACCAAAATACATATTAATTTTATCTAATCATACTTAAGTAATATAGGATGCCTGATAATAATGAATAGTGTCTATGTAGATAATTTATGGTAAAGTCGGGACAATATAGTTTGATAATTTTCCAGGCAAATTTTCCATGCTGAACCTTGGGGCTATTCGGGATTCTGACAGTCCTCTCTAAACCAACCACCTGGTGACTAGGATAAACAATATTTGTACCACAAACTGTACCTAGTGGTAATCTCCACTTTGAAATTACTTATAACCTTCAAGTTTTTAAGTTACCTAACATTTACGCATGATTGGCCATGGTGAGAACAACACTCACCCATTCATGCTACGCATGATTTTTTTGAATGCTCAATTAAGCGACGGTTTTACAGACATGGAGAAAAATCGGTTACACTATACAGAAAGTTATACGCTGATTTTTCTAACTCGTTAACACTGTTTTTGCTGATTTTTTTTTATGCTAAATCGTATCGTTTTATAACTTGGCATAGCTAACCTTGGGACCAAACGGCAATTTTCTGCAAACTTTCAGACTTCTATCCATGAAACTGATAAAGTTAGTAATCTGCTGCAATGATAAATTCCTCCTGAAAACTTTTCGTCTTTATGTCAACAAATATTGTTTATTTTGAGCGCGTGACGGAAGAGTCTATTCGGATGATTTACGCAGGGAGCGCGGGTTAGGAATAGGACCATCCCAGCATGTAATTGGTACATATAGTGCAGCGCACACCCCCATAGTACCTGACTTTAACTTGTCCAATTGAATTACGTAATGAACAAGGCAATATGGCAGTGCCCTACAACAGTGAAAATCCTCGCTTAAATCGAAGAAATATGTAGCGTTTCGGAAGCCAGGTTTGTGAAAATCTATTGCCGTTTGCATCATAGACATGTAATATTCAGATAAATAGTTCGCCTGAAGTAATCTGACTGAAACAACGGCAAAAAACGGTGTAAACGAGTTAGAAAAATCAGCGTATACATATCTTTTTGGTATACTCCTGCAAGTCAACAAGGATTGGCCTAAGGATATTTGAAATTCCCAAGAGTCGATCAGACATGGCAAAGATCAATCAGTCTTCATAACAACTGAACGGTGCTGACTCGTTGGATGACACTACATACAAACAGATAGTTAATTTGAAAATAAATTCATTTTAATAAAGTATCTCTAAATTAATTTGATAATGTATCTCATTGACAAGCTCTGATATGTAAATGATTTTTTAATAAGAAGATAAGAATGACGTCACAAACAAGGTTCGTTCAATGAGTTTTCATCAGTTGAGAGTCGCTTAAGTTTGTACAAAATAGGATACCTGTAGTTTCCATGCGTATTTTGTGTATGAAATTATTGAATATCACATTCAGATCTAGTAATGCCATATTTTGGTCCTTTAGAATCCAATTTCAACAGAAAAAAAACCTGTAATCAGACATCAACAAGAGCAGACATTATGTAAAGTATATTTTTTGTGCTATGGAAATGATTGAATGAGGGTATGATTTCTAAACTTTATTGAATATTATTGTTGTTGTTTAGATTCCAACTGGGTCTTATTAAAGCAGAAAATTACAGTGGTATAAATCTGTTATATACCAAAATAACCTAAATGTGTGAGACGATGGTGTTTACATATATCTGTGGATATACAAGCTATACTAGGATACCTAACCAAAGAGGGGTTTTTACGTTGAGACAAACTTGGCATACTAAACTGATGAGGAAGGATTGCTTGTTCCTGATGATATATCAAACGGGAGAAGTGATTGTGACAGCATTTGTTGTATGCCAGACACTGACAAGGCACTGGTCTATCATTGTACCCCCAATGTAGCTCCTTTACTTTTGTTCTTTTGAGGGTCTTCAGGACAACCGAAAGTGCAGCAATGTAAGTATCAATCTATTACCACCAACATCATCCAACTCTAATATGATAGCTACCCTGAGGGGTAAAGCGTCCGCCTTAATTAATTAATGATTATTGGTGAAATAAATATCAGAGAAATCATACACTTTTCCTGTCATTTGAAATATGTCTTACAATAATATAAATCTTGTCTATCCCTCGCATTGCAATATAATGCAGTATTAATAGTTACAGTGAGTGTTTATTTACGATTCGCATTATATATTAATGTATAACATAATGTATATAACAATATAACAAAGCAGATTGTAATATGAATAGCTTAACCAATGTAGTAGTGTTTTACTCTCCCTTCTCTGGATTGGTAATATACTATTACTATTTATTATAGACAACATATAAATAAATTTGAATATCACTGGATAACGTGACTGATTGGAGTACATAGAACAGGTGGAGAGAAACTGGTGAAATATAATTACTTGATGTAATAATCCAAATTATACATTTTTCATTTAGTCATCTTATCAAAACGTGACATCCAGGGCAGAGATTACCTTGGCGGAGATTACCCCGTATGCCTACGAGACAATCGAGTCCAAAACCCGAGGGTCGACCCTATTTATTTGTGACTGTCATAGTTACGTCTTTCCGGCAGCTCCAGCATTCCGGCAGCTCTCTTATCAATTTGACAACTGTAGTTATGATTTTGTCCAGCGAAATACAGCGTATATTTCTTTTTAGTATGGGATGAATTGTACACATTGAACAACTTGTGAATATATATCGTGTGCATGTGCTAGCTAGTAGCTGTGCATTGGTGTTGAATAAAACATATCTACTCGCGTAGGCTATGAATTGTTTGTGTCAAATTTCCTTTACCGTATATATCCATGCGCACATTGGGCGCAACTAAATTCCAACTCACGAAGGACATATATAATTTAAAATCATACTGCCGTATGTGTGGAGGAATGTAGTGTTTTGCTTCCTAATATGTGCAGTACATTACACCCGTGGGTGGTTTCTCATTTTGTAGTCTCTGTTGTTCTCAAACATGTCACGCTTTTGTTATTTTCTAAACGAACCAGGGAATGCCACAAGTTGACATCAGCTTGATTACTGCATAAACTGTGTATCACACACAATGAACGTGAATAAAACCTATAGCCGTTATCATGATTGAAAATTAACACACTGGCCGACATGGATATGTTTTTGTTCCATTTTTTTCTACAATTTATTATTCATTTTTAAAGATATTCAGCTATATTCCAAAAACTATTGAGAAAGTCTGTTGAAACTATTGAATATGCTGTGCTAGTGCGCAGTCTATTACTTCAGTTGTCTCTGTTACGCTTGTGAGCCCAGTAATACCGATACAGATCTCTATCCTGTTACTTGACGACAAGTTACCTCGCAATATATGGTGTTATTTGAAGCCCATTACACCTATTTACCTCGCAAGTTACCTCGCAATATATGGTGTTAGTTGAAGCCCATTACCCCTATTCCGATCATATAAATTAGCAGATTTGTCACAAGGAAAATCTTTGATAGCAACACCATTGACTGCGCTTGTCACTATTCCTCGTTGTTTCCCTGTTATGTTGTGTCCATGACGACAAAACCTTATAATGTATCAAAACTTTAATTTTCACATTGTGCAAAAATCTGTATCTCTGATTACATAGTTACATGAAACTACCATTGATAGCGAAACTTTTGACCAGCTCTGGTATGTGCATAACATGTAAAGGCGATTATGAATAAGAAGTTAATGCGTGACATCGCAGTAATTTTATTATGAGTTGTCATGGGGGGGGGGGGTTATTTAGGTTTGTACGAATCAGGATGACTGTTATTGCTCTGTGGACTAATGACTATCACAACCAGAAAGAAAGGGTAAGAAGTGTCATGTTTTTGCTTTTCAAAACTTCAATTTTAACGATTTCTGAAGGAAGCTCGACTGAACTATTGTATCCACAAACGCCCCTGGGTCATCAGAGCAATGTTGAATATAGCTTTTGATACTAGCCTATCTAACTAATTGATTCAGGGCACGATTCTTAAACTAAACTGAGTATAACTTAGTAATAGGCTACACTAAACAAGTTAAATTCTAGCAGGATCCTATCATATCTTGTCTTAGTATTGTAAATGTAGTGCACGTGTCAAACATGCCTCAAACATCTTTACAGTGCCTTGTTCAAGTGTAACGAAATAATACGCCACCAAAAATCTCATCTAACGTGCATGGCAAACTATATTATGTACTGCTAACTTGGGTGCTCACTTAGTGCGTGTTCCGGTCATACGATTATCAGTAAAGTTAGGTTCAACACAAAACCTCATATGATTTTTGGACATAACTTCGTTTGGGATGGTCGGATCGATTTGAAATTTTGTTTGAGTCTATTTGGCCTAAATCCGTATTTTTACACCAGATTTCAGGCATACATTTTTGGTCATAACTTCTGCCCCTGATGTCGCCAGTGTGTCTTTGGATAAACTATTCAGTCGGGCTTTGTTTCTATTGCAAAATATTGTATTTTTCGTTTGTTATTGGCATCATTAAAATCTCACTGTATTGGTGGTAATAGATTGATACTTACATTCATACCACTGAGTCGGTGTCACTGCTGGCGGACGTTAAATCTGTCCCCGAGGATACCATCAACTCAGTAGCCTTCGGGCTTGTGATTAGGTACTTATGTACTTGTCATATACCTGTTCCATTGGGGTTGTTTCGGTTTTCTAAATTGTTTTCATAGGTTGTTGGGCAGTTGTATACTAATTCCATCAGGTGTACAGTAGAAACAACTACAGTTAACACACTGTCTGCCCCTGATGACGCCAGTGTGTCTTTGGATAAACTATTCAGTCGGGCTTTGTTTCTATCGCAAAATATTGTATTTTTCGTTTGTTATTGGCATCATTAAAATCTCACTGTATTGGTAATAATAGATTGATACTTACATTCTGACTGAACAAATCAGGGTAGGGACTTCAAATTTGTTTAATATTGTAGGGTTAACATATGACAAGCGCATAAGATATGACCTTGACAGTTGACTTTGACCTTTGAAACATTCGCCAGGGGTCAAAGTCAAGGTCA
The DNA here is from genome assembly GCA_949152475.1 of Terebella lapidaria. NCBI lineage: Eukaryota > Metazoa > Annelida > Polychaeta > Terebellida > Terebellidae > Terebella > Terebella lapidaria. The sequence continues at coordinate 82,361,457 of OX424555.1, forward strand.
TTTACAATTTTTTGAGCACCGTATCGATTAGTATATCGTTGGAAAGGTTTTGAGCCCACGATTCCAGATATACTCATTTTTTTGGTGCTACGACCTATTAGTGATATCACAATGACGTCATAATCATAAAAATTCTGATATTTCAAAATGCCGTAACTTCGTCAAAACGGCATGAAATCGCTTCAAACTTGACGTGCGTCTTACTTGCATGGTTCCCGCAAGCAAACGTCTTACACGCCATGAACTCAATAGGATGACCTATCAATGTCAGGGTCATTGAGAACTTGTGAAAACACATTTTCGTTGATAAGCCCTTGTCAGTGCGAGGTAGAGAGATGCGACTGGAACATGACAAGCAGGAAAGGAATTGCAATCACACGTGTATTTCAAATTTCCTTTCTATCTCGAGTTGGTGAGATAATGGGGGTCAATCGTTAACGTAATTTGCTCACCTCGTACTTCAGCCTAAAACACACCACATCAGTCGAATTGCCGCCTAAACGCAACGGATCGAAGTGATATATCACTCTCCAATCCAAATAGAATGTTTATTCATCATAATATGGCATATTTTCACGTGAAAATGACGTCTAATGTCGAGTTCTAGGGGCGATTTTGACCCGTTTTTGTAGAGAAGATTTTATAAATTGCGAACTGCGAAAAAAAAAATGTGTTACTTTGGACAATATTTAGCCCTATATTTTTGGACGAGTAACCGGTTACGGTTCGGTTACAAGCTAACGAGTAACGGGTCACGAAATTTTGTAATCGTTGAAGCCCTACTTCACAATAACGTTTCAAACATAAAATTTCCAGAATTTCAAAACGTCACAACTTTGTCAAAAATGCATGAAATCAATAATATTATTGAAACTTGGTATGTCCCTTATAATTGATCTGCGTTTGTCTATTTTATTTTTGGTCAGTAACAACAAAAAAGTCTGCAAACACGTTAATAGAATGCTTCTGCTGGCTGGTGAGATATTCTCATGGCTCTAACTATGATTTGTATGTTTGTCGGTATCCATTTGTGCTCTTGTATACTTCAGCAAGTAGACCCGGTTTACCATGCAGATGTGAAATTCAGGCAATCAGGCTTGGCTAATATCAATCAATATTCATAGCAGCTGATCTGTGCTGACCAGCTGGATGACCAAAGCACTGACTCCGTTATGGAAAGTCAGGTCTACATACAAAACGAGACAATTAAATATTGCAGACCCTTGCCCCTTTAGATTTAGTTACCAAAATCAAAACTGATGACCATTACATTTTCGACCTGGGAGAAAATCCGGGATTTTAGTCGTACGACCATTAGTCATATATCAAATGGTTGGGAATTAGCCATAGAAAAGTACATAAATCATGGAAGAAATGATCATTGATAAAAGTAATGATTCTTGCGATTTTTCTGTTTTTACCTTATTCTGGACCAAGACCTCAATTCTTGATACTGACATCCCTAACTTCGAAAGTCTCTAAAATTTATTTTGCATACTTTACCTTCAATATTCTATTGAATATCGCAAGACTAGTGGTTTCAGAATTACTGCTGCTTGATATATAACGAATCGTTGATTTCAGTTGATGACCGTTACATTGGTGACCTTGGCCGAAAATATGGAATTTGGATTGTACAACCATCGATCATTCACCAAATGATGGGGAATTGTTCATAGAAAAACAGAATTAATTTTGGAAAAATATGAATATAAGCAGAGTTATTGCGATTTTTCTATTCTGCCCTTTTCTTTGACTTTGACCTTGTCGTTCAATATTGAGCTGTAAAATTTCACAATATTGTTTCTATTATCAAGGCACGTCTCCAAAACTAAAACGGTTTGAAAGAACGAAACAAACGTAGAGCATTCAGACGTGATTCACCCGTTGTACTGCAGTACCAGTTTTTCACAAATCGTACGGGTGAGTGAGCCCTTTCTACACTTGCGCTTGTGAGAGGAATGATCAGCAGACAACACACAATGACGTGAACGTCGGGGAACAACCGTTTATCGCAGGACTTCAATGCTCCTTGTCGCGTTTGGGGCAGTGTATCACACTGAGAACTGGGCTGAGACCTCCACCGACGTTTCCACATCATGACTTCTTGAACAAAAACGGCACAATCTGGGAGATCAGGCTCAAAGTACTCCCCAATGTCAGATAGAGACTGATCACTCAATTCATTTACACGGGCTGGGATGAATTGCAATCCTTGGACTGCCACCACAGATGCACCAGTGAAAGGACAAAAAAAGAGAAATAAGTGTGTCCAGGAAAAGCAGAAATGCTGTACGCCTGAAGTAAACATCAGGGGTTTCTGCGAGCATATTGCTTCTTAACGTTTGTTTACCACAACGTCGAGGAACTATCAGCTCACTGTTAGAAATCTCAGCCATTTTCTTCATTGCTGTCCAAACTTGTTTTGCGTAAGTTGCAACAGCATCCTCTATCATACCACGAAACTCATCCAGCACCGCACCAACCTCCCTGTAACGTCCATTGCTTCTCCTTGCAATAACACAGCTGTTTTGTGAAACCAAACAGAAAATTGCAAGTTTAGAAAGCAGCAATAAACTTTGAATAACAAATTTGTGTTATTAAGCCTTGTGCTTCAGTTTTATTCTTGGCATCGAATCTTGTATCGTGGATAATACTGTCAAGCGTTTCCACCAATGGTATATATACAGTAACTGTTCAAAAGTTGTGAGACTGTCATGGCGTTCAACCCACCGTGTTTCACACAATGGCTTCATTTTAGATTCGCTGATTTTCTTGGAGGTGAAGACCTTCGTGTTTTCCTCTTCAATATGTTCTCCAAGACATCTTTGGCGCTTAGGTGAGTACTTAAAAAACAGCCGACCGACTTTTTGTTGTGTTCAATAATAAATTATTTTTACTAAGCAAACAATTTAAATACTCATTTTGAAACAAAAACAATGGGTTTCTTGTGATTGGCTTTCCAAACATGCCTGTACAATATGGTTGTTGTTCCTACATTGAAAACACCAACCTGCAGAGCGTTCACAAGCCATGTGTCCCAATTGGCAAACAGGTCGTTCAGCGCGAAATATATCTATGTCTGCAGTCAACCATCTCAGTGGCTATGACAACCAAAATCGACAGGGTCGTGATATTGCCATTATGTCCTCAAGATAAATGATTAGAGTATTCCCAAATCACAATAAATATGAAAGGCGAGTGAGGCACAACGACCGTAAATCCATAGTATCCGCCAACCGTCTTTCTGGGGCATGCAATAATGCCTATAGGCCCATAGCCTTTGCGTGCGGACGGGGGATATGCCTGGTAGATCTAAGTTTGTGACTGAAGTAGACGTCAGTCGTGGACAGAATGATACGATCATGTTTTAATCACTGACCTCTTGCCCGTGGGGAAGAAATCAAACAAATTCCTGTCCTTTCTCTTCATTTTCTATTGTAACTGCTACTAAACACTATGCGCGTGCTTTGATCAGTATGCGCAGTCTATGTCTGTTGGCTGCAGACGATGCATGCATGCGCAAACTGCATGGTTTCATTCGACCGTGGCGCGCATGATACGGCATAGCAACGACACGAGCTTTGCTGCCAACGGGTAGATCATTCCCTATCATTTTCAATTACTGGGGGTCTTTGTGCATCGCTAAATGACCCAGACAAAGACACATGCGTATAGAGATCAATGTAACATTATCAAGTTTGGTTTATTGACGCAGTGGATATTTGAGTAAAAATTTTGGGGCATGGGCGCCCGATGCGCCTGATGCTAGATCCGCCACTGGACAGCATCCGTTGTGTGTCGGCCCTTGCCGAGGCACTGCTCTGTTGTTGTAACCACCTATGCGGAGCTCCCTCACAGCCCATTTACTCTTGTTCTGTTGGAGACCTTCAGAACAACCAAAAGTGAAGCAACATCTATCAACTCTGATGATAGGTACCCATTGCGGTGAAGCTTTCGTCTTGATACTGATTAATGGTGCAATAAATAACATAGTCACCATACACTTATCCTTTCACAAGAAATGTGGCTTACAAGAATATATGCCTATTAGATATTGCTTCCTTGTACTTCGATATGGTACAGAATTGATAGTGTCAGTGATTGTTTATTTACAATTCACAATATATTTATTGGTTTGTGTGCGAAAGGGTGGATGGTCGGGAGAACAGTCATCGGATGTGTTTGGGATAGGCCTGGTGGGTGTGAATTGGATAGTGAGAGGACTAAAACATAGGCCCAGGGGACCTGTAGCTTACCGGCTAGCCAATAGGTGATCGGACCGATCGTCCGGTAACTACAAGGTCACAAGTATATTCAGCATAATCATTTCCTATATGTCCACAATTGATTTTTAAGCTGTGAAGTTGACAACAAGTGAGATATGCGCCATTTTGTGCTCTGACCTTGAAAATGAGATGAAAGGTCATACAAGGTCACGAGAATATTCAGTATATATCATTTCTTATATGTCCACAATTGATTCACAAGCATTGAGGAAACAATAAGCGAGATATCAGCCATTTTGTGCTCTGACATCGAAAATGAGATCAAATGTCAAATTCAAGGTCATCAGAATATTCGGCATATATCATTTCCTATATGTCCACAATTGATTCCAAGTCTCTAATCTCAATATTAAGTGAGATATCAAGAATATTGTGGCTCATTATAAAGCATAGGAGAATTAACATGGGAAAATTCTATTTGGGCCCCGTAAAAAACATCAAAATGGCCGCCACACGCAGACCAGCGATTCAAGAGCATCGAAACTTATACACGTTATAAGGATACATCAGGGGAACATTTTGAATCTAAAATCTCAAAACTGGTTGGACAGTTTTTGAGAAAATAATTTTTAAAGTTGAAAACATGCAAAAAAAAAGCCATTTTCGGCTTGAAAATGGCCGCCAAAACTACATCATCGATTCAATCAAAAGAATGAAAAAATACATATTGACACAAATTTATGGACAAATTCATCAGCCCGAAAAAAAGATAAAAAATGTTAACAGATGATGTGGTGGACGACGACTACGACGGACGAAAAACCACGACAATAGCTTATCCGCCGCTATGGGCCGGTAAGCTAAAAATGAGCCTCTATGTAATGCAATCAAATGTCTTCGTGAAACTATTCCAATTTAAGAATACTTTGATCATGTATACACATACGAATACACCTTGAATTCAATAGAAGTATTCAAATACAAATATGAATATCTACTTGAGAAGAAGTATTTGCATATATTTGAATGCGAATCCCCCATGTCTGAACTGAGTTTTCGTTCAAGAATCTGACAGCACAGTTGTCCATACGAGGGGAGCTCGACACAAAGTGAACCCACATGTACCAAAATCCATTCCACAAATGACTCTCGTTTGGTGGGTGTGAATTGGATAGTGAGAGGACTAAAACATAGGCCCAGGTGATCCGGTAACTACAAGGTCACAAGTATATTCAGCATAATCATTTCCTATATGTCCACAATTGATTTTTAAGCTGTGAAGTTGACAACAAGTGAGATATGCGCCATTTTGTGCTCTGACCTTAAAAATGAGATCAAAGGTCATATTCAAGGTCACGAGAATATTCAGTATATATCATTTCTTATATGTCCACAATTGATTCACAAGCATTAAGGAAATAATAAGCGAGATATCAGCCATTTTGTGCTCTGACATCGAAAATGAGATCCCCAAAGTCTGTACTGAGTTTTCGTTCAAGAATCTGACAGCACAGTTGTCCATACGAGAGGAGCTCGACACAATATGAACCCGCATGTACCGAAATCAATTCCACAAATGACCCTCGTTAGCCCTGGGCATCCACAGATGCGTGTTTCAAACAGTTACACGTTGCCTACACGAGGCCCTTGAGACACAATAATACGATGCTCAGGAATAATTTCGGCCTGTAGTGGACTTATTGTCATACTTTGCAACAGAATTTCATTATCTGGAACAATAAACAGGCTCCCTGTGCCATATATGTGTAACAAACAACGTAACATGTATTATATTCCCTCTATGTACACATGTGCAGGATACTGAGTGACAACACTGACAAGCATATACTGTAATATATTGATGAGAACGTTGTCTGGCTTATATCTTCGCAATGGACGACCATAGCAATTGGTAGTGTTATGGATATTGTATGGAATAATTTAAATTTGGTACAGCTAAAAGCGAAGTTGTTACTAGAAAAAACACACACTGAACGAGAAATAGGGGAACAAACACCACTCCTAATATACGAATGTAGGAGTTTTCCTTGTTGGGGAGCAACATTGCGGATGAGATACGTTTTCTGGGTACGATAGAGTTGAACAGCTCACCAGCCGTCCCTTTCCACAATGAGTGACAACTAGTGTTGAGATATTTGACGACTGGTGATGCAACCAGGATCGAGCAGACGGCTGCACCTCCAATGAAGCAGCCAAAACGCCAGGTCATCCCCCTTGACACGCCGCCCCGACCACGTCGCGACACTAGAGCAAGTTTTTGCCAGGCGCCAAGCTTAAGAGAGCCGTCAGTGGTCGGAGCAGGCTCAAGCGCTGGGAGCAAAACCAAGGGTGATCTTTACGCAAAGACCAGGAAACCTGGTGTGCAAGGAAGAGGCAGTAGTACTACCAGACGGAACAACATACCGTCTGGAGTCGTCCTGAACCCCAGATCCACGATCGCCGACCTGTCTGCGCACCGCCTCTTCCGAGACACTGGACGATTAAAGAACATTCATGCACATGGATTGTGATTTTGTAGTGGACAGTTCCAACTTTTGATTTTTGTACATGTATTTGTGAACAGTTAGGGACGAACTTTTATTTTGTTGGGGGCAGTGTGACGATTGTGCTAAAGCCTGTGTTTAATTTATGTATTTTTGTATGTAAACAAACATGTTTTTAGTTGTATCATTATGTATTCATGTTGCACGATAAATGTCGAATATCCACACAGGGCAGCCAAGTTGTATGGCTAAAAGTGTACTTACTGGAAGGGTTGGCATCGCACACAGAATTCTTGTCAAGTTGTTATTAGTATAATGACAAAACTAGGTGAGTGTGTTTTCCAGCACGCGGGAAAGATCGAGTTTGAACTGGCGGAAGAATACAAGAGAGCACGAGACCGAAGGTCGAGTGCTTTCTGGTGTTCTTCCGCCAGTTCAAACGAGATCTTTCCCGTGTGCTGGAAAACACACGAAACAGGTTTTGTTTTTATCACATGCTATGAATTTATGATTCTGGAATATTTGGAAACCCAACCCCTGTAAATTAAAGTAAAATTGTACCAAAGATTGCAAGAACTTCTTACGATCTTTGATTGTACTCAAGGACCCTGAGTGGAAGACCTGTAAACATGTGCGTTGCTAGGAAACAATATAAACAATGCAGATCACCGGGTCGTCAAATACTTTGTATTATGACGTCACGGTGGTTGTACGTTTTCTAAATGGTTTTATGTTACTAAGGCTGAATCGCGTGATGTTTCATTGTGACTTCATAGAACACTCGTGCTTTAATTGTTCTTTGAGAAAAACGCATTCAGACAAGTGCATGTGAATATGTGAAATGTGAAGCAAAAATGTGAAGAAAAAAATAGTGCAAACATGATGTTTCCGGCAAAGGTTATCACACTGTCGGAAATCACTGTGTGTTCCTACTGTTTGTAGTTTAAGATAAATTCATAGCATGTGATAAAGATCAAAATTACCGACATTTCTCTGCCATGTCTGCCGACATTTCTCTGCCTCTGCAGTTTTCCACTAGGCCACCAGGGAGCATCACAGTCACTCCGACATTTTCCTTCAGGTGTCAGTTCAATCGCGGGGTAAGGAAAGGGCGCCAAAAAAACGGGATGGGCCACGCACTCGGGCTTATAGAAGACCGGCCTACGGGCTGACAGTCAGATTGATCGCTGGACCCTAGAGATCTACACTGACATACTCGCTGCAATACTATAGCCGGAGTCGCCGGATACTGGACCCACTTGCTGGACCATAGCCTACGTGTGCTGGACAGCTGATTCAAACCAATCAGGCAAGCCGGATTTCAGTTATCAAGCCGGACATTGGCGGGGCTCAGTGGGGATAAGAAATATGAGGGGACCAGGACGATAAAAAGGGGGTCTTTTCCCAAGGGGGGTTTGCAGCGGGATCTCAAACTTTTATTAGCAAAAACGGTATTGAAAAACTAGAGCAGGTTTAGGCCTAATACCAGTTTTATATATGTATATGTGTATTCGATAAACAGGTAACGGCTATAGTTCTAGTTTGCCATAGACGGGCCAGGATCTTGAGTTTTAGCCTCTGTGTTGTATGAATAAATGAACTGTATGGAAGAATATTTCCCTCCGCGTTTTATTCAATAGCTCGCAATTAACTACAAAGCTGTGTGTCATTCACGCTACCAATATACATTAAATACCTGCACCCTACAACTCCAAATTCAACAGAAAACACTTGAAAAAAAAATCCACAAATTTTTGGTAATCAAAGACATCATCAAAAATACGCATTGTGTAGAGTATAGCTGTTTGTGCTATAAACCTAATTGAATCAATGTATGGTTTCTAAACTTAACTATTTAGTTAAGTACTATTAGTAATAGTACTATTTAGATTCCATCAGGATCCTATGAAGGCATAAAAATACAGTGATATAAATCTGTTGTATACCAATGTGTGAGAACCTAAATGTGTGAGATTATGTTTATATTTGTCTGTGTATATATATACAAACTATACTAGGATACCAACTAACCAGACAGTGTTTGTTTTAAAAAAGAATAAAATAAACTTGGCATACTCAACTAATGAGGAAAGATTGCTCATTTCTGACCACACGTCAAACGGGGGAAGTGCAGCATCCGCTGTGTGTCAGACACTGACGAGGTACTGGTCTATTGTTGTAACCTCCTGGGCGAAGCTCCCTGACAGCTCATTTACTCTTGTTCTGTTGAGGACATTCAGGACAACCAAAAGTGAAGCAACATCTATCAACTCTGACATGATAGGTTCCCTGAGGGGTAAAGCGTCCGTCTTGATGCTGAATAATTGTGCAATAAATAACATAGTCACCATTCACTTATCCTGTCACAAGAAATGTGGCTTACAAGAATAGGTCTATTAAATCTTGTGTCCCTGTACTTCGATATAGTACAGCATTGATAGTGACAGTGATAGTTTATCTACAATTCACAACAAATATATATATATATATTGTATTGTGGGCGGAAGGGCGGAAGATGGGGAGAATAGTCAACGGATGTGTTTGGAATAGGGCTGGTTGGTGTGAATTGGACAAGTGAGAGGAGTAAAAAAATGAGCCTCTATGTAATATTATCAAATGTATTCATGAAACTATTCCGATCAATGAATACTTTGAACATGTATACAAATATGAACACACCATGAGTTCAATAGAAGTATTCGAATACAAATATGAACTTGAGAACAGGTTTATGCATATATTTGAATACAAATACCCCTTGTATGAACTGAGCTATCGTTCAAGAATTTGACAGCACATACGAGAGGAGCTCGACACAAAATGGACCCGCATGTACCAAAATCAATTCCACAAATAACCCTCATTAATAACATCCACACAGATGCGTGTTTAAACAGTTACACGTTGCCTACACGACGCCCTTGAGACACAATAATACGATGCACAGAGCAGAGGAATATTCTCAGACTGTAGTTGACTTATTATCATGCTTTGCAAAAAAAAAACTTTCTGAAACAACAAACATGCTCCCTGTGCCATATATATATTTCGCATTAAAGAAATCACAATCACACGATATCCACGGTAATTCTTCAGTCCGAATCTGAACTGCTGGATTCACCCAGATGTATGACGACCCGATCAATGTGGATCTCGTCATTGACTTTGAACGACAACTTCATATTACGCGCATAGATATTATACATGTATGTATACATGTGTTATAGGTTACGGGTATTTTGGCTCATATGTTAAGGAATACATGCGCTGTACGTTGAAAATATATTATCAGGAACAAAATTTTGCTGGAATGATCAACAGCACAATAAAGCACAAACATTTTATCATTTTTTCTGAAATATGTTGCATAGCTTTTTTGAGACAGTCCCTTAACCAGGATTTCAATTGGACTCAAAGGCCAGAGCAACGTGGAATAGCCGGGCACGATACAAAGCTGGTCAAAAATTAGACACCATAAATCCTCAATTTGGACATATATTGATGAAAACTGAATATGTTCGTCTGTTTAGCGAGATAACAATGTACTGCAGTCAAATATATAATGTATCTCCTGTTCGGCCTGATATACAGTTTCACACCCAAATATAAACCAACATTCTCAACCTTTCCGGGACATAAAAATATGAACCACGATCAGTTTTTGAACAGGATAAGTCATTACATGTTACTTTTCAGACCGTTGCACACCACTGGTCAGACCAATGATATTTCTTTGCATTAATGAGCTGTTGCATTGGCATTCACCACTGTTTAACGTTCCGATTTCCCGATCATTGTTACAATGGTAAAATCCCATTTAAAATTATATTTATTGAAATAATTATTTTCTGTGTGAAGAACAAACTTCAAATTCACGTCAGCAACTTTGGTCACAGTCTTGTTCAAACGTTGCCTGAATTTCATATAATACAAGTCATTAAATTCCGAGATTTCATGAGATATGTTCGCGCCAATAAATTATGCGCCGACTTTAACATCGAATACCTCTGGAATGGAAACAAAGCCCTTGTCTACTTACCTTGTCTTCGTGAGGTAAATTTTTTTTTATCTGGATGTGTACGATCTAGGTCCAGTCTGGGGATGGGGGACTGTTGTTTGCATAATACAATTCAGCGCCGGCTGTTGTTTGCGAAATTGATGTCCATCATGTTACTTTTGAGATGTACAATTCAGCGCAGGATCGTGACGGGGTGGGGGACCACTGGCTTTCCCCTCTGGATCTGCCTAAGACTTTGGTGATAATTGCATTCCAACGGCTCTTTTATTAAGGCAGATATGTTAAAAAGATGTTCAATGCTAACAGAAAGTATGAAAATTTGTCCCTCGGGGTTTTTGAGTATGCTGAATATGCTGAATCCGAATTTGATGAGAACCACGTCATCAGAACAAGGGATTAATTGTTGTTCGCTATATGCATATCAGTAGCACCATGGCATGAATGATTTTCGCAAGTGTCTTTGTCAGCCATGTTGAATGTAAGTATCAATGTATTACCACCAAAACAGCCAAATTTTGATGATTCCAATAACAAACGTAAAATACAACATTTTGCAATAGAAACAAAGCCCGACCAAATACTTCATCAAAAGACACACTGGTGTCATCAGGGGCAGACATTGTGGTAAATGTAGTTGTTCCTACTGTACACCTGATGGAATTAGTATACAACTGCCCAACAACCTATGAAAATAATTTACAAAATCAGAAACAAACCCCATGGAATAGATATATGACAAGTACATAAGTACCCATTATAAGTAATTTTGAGGCAACCATCTGTCACATGTACTTAGCAATGACACCATTGAATTCCCCAGTATCAAAAACATAGGTGTAGACACAACTCATGTTTCTATCTGCAATAGAAGCCGAGTTATAGCCCAAAACGCGGCCATTTCGAAAAAGGCCATTTTGAGTGGGATCTGGCGACGTGGTTCCCATTAAATTCGGATTCAGCATACTCACAATCCCCCAGGGACAAATTTTCATACTTCCTGCCAGCATTGAGCTGAGCATCTTTGCCATATTTTGTTACATATCCGCTCCACCATCTTGTCAATTTGGCAACTTAACGTAGTACGCTACAAACAGTGAGGTAACGGAGAGTCAAAATTTAAAAGTCATTTCTTGAATATTATCTCATCAAAATGACATTATTTTATAGAGTAAGTGATCAGCATCCTAATACTGAAAAGAAAATAGGGGGTCACCGTGCTCGTTTCTTCTACATATTCGATCAAAATCACACATATTTACCTAAAATGACATAGATTCTGGCATTTTTGCACATTTTTTTGGTCCATATTCACATCTTGCATCGTGTTTTCCATGCAAACGGATACGGTGACTCCCTTTTGTCTTTTCAGTTTTAGGATGCTGAACAATTACTCTATAAACTATATCATTTTGAAGCTCTAGATTATGTTGATACAGGTATTTATTTTAAAGAAACCCTTTGACCCCCTTCTCTCACTGTTTGGAGCGGACTACCTTAAGGATGCTTATCAGTCAGGATCCATGCCTTTACCAGCAGGATTCTGGTATGTTTTGTTTGGCCTATAAATCTGCAGTTTGGTAATGGATTGCGCTGAAAATTGTTGCATAGGTTCTAACCATGACTACAAGGCTTGTCCAATGGTAAGATTGAAGACTCAGTCGATATTCATACAGATCCTCAACGTTATATACCGCCAATCAAATGTAACTTACCGGTACATAGAAAATTGACAGCGTTTTAGGGTACAGTTTCTTGACTATGGTTAGATTACATATCATAGAAAAAATACCTACTGCCTGTTTAGAACCAGTATGGTGCAGTATAAAACCAAAAGTACAACAACATCTCACTCCTGAGTACAACGTTCTCGACAGCTGAGCATTGACGGTATTTGCCATACGAATAATCCGCTGATCTGTACTTAGCACGTCACTGACCAGCGGCACAAGACATTTTGGCCCAAGTATCATACCCTGCGCCTTAATACTACTCGTCCACTATATGAATGCCATTTAATCCGTCTGTCACCTTTTTTTATTTATTTTTTTTTTTATTTATTTCGTATCAAAAACACGATACAAATGAAACACATATAAAACATAGTAAGATATTTGTAAAAATCGATTTGATACAGAGGATAAAAACCCGAGAAAGTCCGGACAGAGGACTTATTTCCGTTGGGGTCCTGTGTACAAGATCGAGTTGAGACAAACGGAGAATTATTTACACAGACTAGCGTATCACAAGAAAACTGATGATTAGATTACATTACAGGTATACAAAATCATGACGTTCCCTGTGGTTCAGAACATCAAACAAATGCACCTTGAGTAGTTTTTTGAAACCATTGACTGTTGTGATTGCCCTGACATTGGAAGGAAGAGTATTCCATTCCTTGATAGCAGAGTACTGAAATGAATCACATCCTATTTTGGTTTTAAACCTAGGAACCTCCAGACAAGAGGACTCCCTTTGACGGGTACCCTGAGATATGTTAGAACAGTTGAACCCTTCTGACAAATATGAAGGAGCAACACCAGATAAGATTTTCATAACCTGACACATTTTTAACTGAATTACACGTTCAGGCACAGGAAGCCAGTTTAACGAGCGAAAATGTTCAACCCTTAGATGAGTTTGGTAAGGTAATCTAAGGACATTTCTGACCATTTTATTCTGGCAAGTTTGTAATTTACTTTTTAACCTTGCAGTTAAACCTTGATACCATGATGGACTACAATAGTCCAAATGGCACTGAATAAGAGCCGAAGCCAGGAGTTTACTAGTGTGAACATCGAGATATCTTGCATTTCTATTTAGAAACTTGACCCGAGAAGTAACCTTATTGATAACACGCAATGCCATGTTAGACCCACTGAGTGATTGATCCAATTCAGCGCCTAGATATTTTACACTTGTCTGGGACTTAATATTGATTTCCTTACATTTAATATTTAATGCTGAACATTTCCTTAGCATATGCTTACTACCAAATATAATGGACTCAGTTTTACCTAAGTGGATTGACAATATGTTGTCTACTAACCAAGTACAAAGTGATTCAAGTTCTCTACTAAGAGATTTTTCAATCATCTGAACACTACGTCCGGACACTAATAAGGCTGAATCGTCCGCGTATAACATTAATTTACATGTGACGGATGACTCAATGTCGTTAACATATATTGAAAACAGCAATGGCCCCAAAATGGATCCCTGGGGAACACCACAATTTATGGACATTTGATTAGATTTAGTACCATTTACATCTACAATCTGGCTCCTGCCTTCTAAATAGGATGCCATCCACTTGACACAGGTGTTGTTTAGGCCTATTGCTTCCAATTTTGACAGACGAATACGATGGTTAACGGTGTCAAATGCCTTTTGCAGGTCTATCATGACCATACCACAGTACATGCCCTGATCAATTACCTTTCTAATACAGTCAGATAGGTGAATTAGAGTAGAATCAGTTGAATAGTTTTTCCTAAATCCTGATTGAAACTGGTACAACAGTTTATTATGGCTTAAGTACATTTGCAACTGGTCATACACTGTTCGTTCTAAAATTTTAGAAAGGATACACAATACAGACACAGGTCTATAGTTGCCACAATCAGTTTTTGATGATTTTTTATACAGAGGTATGACTCGAGCTACTTTCCAATCATTGGGTACAACCCCTTGATTGAGTGAGAGATTTATTATATGTGTTATTGGATGTGCAATAACATCTGCTGCATCCCGAATAAATCGTCCTGGGATATTGTCCAAACCCGTGGCCTTAGATTTGTTTACCAAGTGAAGAGATGTTTTAACAGTGTCAACAGTGACATTACAGAAACTGAATGCGTTATTTGTTACACCTTTGTTTTGGTAATAGCTGATCACATGTCTTATGCCATACAACCCACATGGATTTGGTAGTTTATCAAGCAGAGTGTTAGCCACACTAGTGAAATAACTATTGAATTGGTCAGCTACCTTGTCCCCCTCAAATGTCAGGTTGTCATTTATCATGATACCAATATTTCTAGTTTTGGCTTTGGATCCTTTACCAGACCCAAGATTTTTCAAGGTTTGCCACAATTTCTTGGAACACTGTTTATGTTCATCAATTTGGTCCTTATAATATGACCGTTTGGCTTGATCGACAAGCTTTTGCACCTTGTTTCTTAGCCGTTTATACAATGAGAATTCTTCATCACTGTGAGACAATTTGAATTTTTTCAACATGTCATCCCGGTTCTTAATGGCATCTATAATAGTGTCAGAGAGCCATTTTTCTGAACTTTGTTTCAACCGTACAGTTTTCTCTGGTGCAAAAGAGTCCAATATGACCATGAACATGGTTTTAAAGTTATTCCATGCCACATTAACATCAGTACAATGTAATACCGGAGCCCAGCTTACATCAGACAATCTGTTCTTGAACTCCAGCTCGTTATTTTAACGACCTAAATTTGACAGTGTTATGACCGTTATGTTTAAGACGATTGACTTTGCGAGTACAGGAAATTGCATGATGATCACTCATACCAATTGTTTGAACACCACTATGACTTATTTTATCTGGGTCAGACACAAGTATCAGATCTATTAATGTTTTGCTATTATTGGTTACTCTAGTATGATCCTTGATCAACTGTTTACAATCAAATGAACGACAAAACTTATTTAACGACATCAGTAAAGTATTGTCAGGATTTTTTGTTTACAGCGTTTGTGTTAAAGTCCCCCATTAGGATTGTCTCTTGTTCCAGGAACGAGCTTGTGCTTGCGCAGCATTCTTCGAGAGTGTCGTAGAAGTGCGACTGATCTGTTGGTCGATATATAGTACCGACGAGAATGGGCTTGCTCCTAGGTAGCAGAATCTCGATCCACACCGCTTCGAGGTCATCGCGTTGTAGGTCATGTCGAATGTTGTAGGTCAGGTCCCCCCGGATATACATACAGACTCCACCGCCGTGTCTGTTGCGGTCATTTCGGACACAGTCGTAGCCCTCAATTGTTATTTCCCCATCAGTGATTGATTGGTCATACCAGGTTTCAGACAGTCCAAGAACCGCCGCACCGACATCCTTGGCAAACAACCGAAGTTGATCGATCTTCGGCCAGGCACTTCGTACGTTCAAGTGGATGAACTTTATTGAATATAGGGGAAGGCGCAGTGTATGATACTTGGGCCGACATGTTCAGGGGATCGCATTAGATATACACATTTGCACATCAATTTGACATGATTAAGGAGGGGATATTTAAAATTTAAGGGTAGGTAATTGATCACTGATATGTACACTCGCTGCAGTTAAGAAACTACACAATGTAATGTTTCGTGTACGCAACGTAAGTTACATTTGTTAGAGCAACATTCAACACCATTTATATATAATTTATTAATGAAATCTTCAATCTCTTATTCGCGTCGGCTTCATAGATATATACGGAATATATATTTCAAATCTCATGAACCAAAATTTGGTATGAAACCATCGAAATTATGGTGATCGTACTCGATACGCAATCTCAAGTTGTGTTGTGATTTCGTCTGGCGTCGTACAACGATATATTTTCAGTCTGTGATGAATGGTAGATACGCAAAAGCCTGTGAATATACGCCGTACGTGCACTACTAGTTGTGCATTAGATGTTGAATAAAACATATACTCTGTAAGCTATGCATTGTTGTGTCAAGTACGGTACAATTTCAAATACATTGTTTCGTACATGGGACAATATTTCATCGCATGAAAGCCATACATAACGCATGATTAAAATGTCGCTTGTGTAGAGGATTGTATTGTCATGCTCCCTCCCCAGAGTGCAGCATAATACCCTCGTGGGTGATTTCTTATTTTTGTTCACCAGGAGACATCAGCTGGATTGCTGTGTAAATCGCATATCAAACACACTGAACATGAATACAACATAATATAGCCATTATCGTTACGATCAAATGGCACTACAGTAGCTGTATTGGCTATGTTGACACGTGACTATGTTTTTGTTGCATTTTCTCCATAATTTAGAATATTATTCTTCAAGATCTTCACCATTACCTGTATTTCAAAGACTATTGTGAAAGCCTCAATATTCTGTGAAAGTGCGCAGTCTCTTGGTTCAGCTATCTCTGTTATATTGGTTGGCCCGTCAGTAGCGATAGGAATCTGTATCCAATTGCTCGCTCGCCGACAAGTTCCTCGCGATGTATGGTGTTATTCAACCCATTACGCCTATTGCGATTCTATAAATTAGCAGATTTGTCACAGGAAAATCTTCTATAGCAACACCATTACTGTAACTGCGCTTGTCACTATTCCTCGTTGTTTACATGCTATGTCATTTTCATAATGGGAAAACCTGATAATGTATCAAAACAAATACTCTGAATAAATAACTGTTGGAAGTGATGTGCATTACAGTACTCCAGACACCGCCAAAAGATTATGCACCAAATTGTTGACTTTCACAAATAATTTCAGAAGCTTGTTATTCATGTCAATTAACTGACACCACAATTATTGATTTACAATGGGATAATAAATCGGACTCTCAAAGATATTATCGGTGCAGCAAGGAAAGTGTCTGAAGACTTTAGCAGCCGAAGGTGGGCAATCCCGCAAGGCAGTGAGGCGTGCTATAGCCTGATACGTAGGAACGGGAGATGTTGCAGACAGTCCAAGATCGAGAAAACCTGCCATATCCACTGCCAGGGATGACAGAGCCACGGTACGTCACTGCGAGCAGAACAGACGGGCCACTCTCAAGTTCAGGGCACTTTATAGCCACCATGGTGTGCGTGCTTTTCGAACAACATTGCGCCGACGTCTGCAAGCACTAATTTGAATGGCAGAGTGGCCAGAATGAACTCCAAAGCACAATCAGCTGAGGTACGATTTCTGTAGTCAGCACGAGGTTTGGACGTGGGTGGTTTGCACAGTGGTTTTATTCACGAGTGATTCCAAACACAACCTCTACTCCGACAATAGGGATGTCCACGTCCACTGCTGAAGAGTATATTCCACAGTGCATCAGCGCCAAAACAGTAAAGTTCGGTGGTTGTGGTGTCATGGTGATAGCCTAGTACCATCAGCACACATATTCGGATAGGGGACCAAAACACCGTGCAGGATGATGGCACACCCTGCCATCGCTCTCACCTCGTAGCCGAGGGAGAGTCCAATGGCATTAGTGCTACTGTGCTACAATGGTCACCACACAGTCCAGATCTGAGCCCCATCAAGAACTTGTGGGCCGACATCGGTCAGATGTCAAAAATCAGCCAAATCCAACCTAGCACTGGAGAATCATATCCATGGTTTTCCACTGGAGTTTTGAAGTAAACGTCTGAGGACTGGGTGCAATCCATGCCAGCTCGGGCTTGTATCGAGGCTCGAGGCGGCCACACCAAGTATTGAAAATGACTAAATGTTGTGTGAACTGTGTCGTATTGACATCAGTCTGTTACTTCCAGTGTTGTTGCTGATTTGGTTTTTCCGTTTATGTTGTTACCATAATCATAAAAAATGAACTTCTGTTGATAATTAGTGCAAACGGAATTCAGCCTTCCACAATTGTTGAATGATGCATTTTCATTTCATAAAAAAAGGTTTTGGCACATCTATAAATTGCACTCATGATTGTGCTCAAACATGTTCAAAATTGGCATATAACCGAAAAACAACTTTTGAAAAAATTCGGGTCCAAACTGAGGTGACTGTATAGTTGTTGGTACTATAAACCTGATTGAATTATAAACTGAACTGAATATTATTAGTACTAAGTCCCATACTTGGATTCCAGCCTGATCATCCGAAAGTGGAAAGATGGTCATACACAGCGGTAGTTCAAAACTGTTATATATATATTAACCCAATTGTCCGAGACGAGGGTATTTGTATTCATCTGTAAATATGCGAGCTATACTAGGATACCAATTAACCAAACATGGTTTATTATACATCTGTATAAAACACACTTGGAATACTGGTACAATGAAGAAAGACTGCTCGTTTCTAACGATCAATCAAACAGGAGTAGTGACTGTGACAGCATCCGCTGTATGCCAGACAGTGACGAGGTACTGGTCTATTGTTGTAACCCCCTGGGCGTATCTCCCTGACAGCTCATTTACTCTTGTTCTGTCAAGGACCTTCAGGTCAACCAGAAGTGCGGCAACATCATCCATCTCGGACACAGTAGGTACCCATAGGTACAGCGTTCGTTTTTATGCTGATTAATGATACAATAAATTGACATGGCCACTATATACTTATCCTGCCACATGATATATGGCGCACAATTATTTACGCCCATTGAAACTGCACCTCGTGTAATAGTGTAATAGTGACAATCACAGATGGTAAATATGAAATAAGGCTATCTCAAACGAATTGTGATGTGAATTACGGGATTTTATCGTTCCGAAATCAATATATCAGTAGCCCATTCAACACAACAAAACGTTCTGGATTGTTCGCTAAACTATGAGTCATCTGTGACTAGAATCAGCGTGGATGACTCAGCAAATGCTCGTCTGATAGGCGGTCTTGATGCGCTACTGCACTAATGTTCATAACTGTCTATACAAAAAGAGCTCGTGTCAAATGCACCACAAGTGCCAACATCACAAAAGACCGACGTTGGGGACATCCATACAGATGTGTAATGAGAGTATTATTTAGAAACTAACTTTTACATTTAATGCAATACTCTTGATTCATTCCGGTAAGTTGGATGATTTCATTCCACAGTAATCCAATCTGGCAGCACCATACGGGGCCAGTCAAAATCCAGTACGTCAGCGATGCCCAGCAAGGTGGGCAAAAGATGACTGGCCGAAACATGCCTGTTGAAGAAAACCCACGAGCTAGCATTTATATTATGGTGTTAATAGTTTTGTTTACATATAAGCTGAGAGTGATTGTTTGTGTATTTACAACAGTAATGAGGTCATGTGTGATACGTATCAGACAGACGACTGATATGAAAAAGGAAACCGATGCTCATGAGGAACGTATGGTATTTCATAATGATTCTACCTCTATAATAATTATTTAGGGGTTTTTTTTGTTATTATTTTACTGGCGAAATTGTCATGGCTCCAAACCTAGAGTCAAGACAGTTTGGCACGCCCATCAGGCCTTGAAGGATAAACAAACTTGCTGTGTATTATAGCCATGTGGATATCATCATGGCACCCCCAGAAACTTCTTATCATGAATGTACGTCGGGATTTGTTGCCATGGATAAGGGACTTGTCTAGTCGCAAGATGTGCATCCGAGCCACTAGTTTTCTCACCGGTCATGCTACACAGCTCTTTCCCAAGGACATATACATCAGGAATTGATGGATTCAACAATGCGAGGAAGTTTCTTTGAATCATAGACATAGAAGAGTCTCTTCTATGTCTATGCTTTGAATCGAGGTCAGTCGTCGGTATGGATTAAGAGTCGTTTCGAAGGGTGTATGAGGGGCCGAGATAGTCGTCAATTCCATGATAGTTTTGGTTCGACTCCTTTCTTGGCGGGGCCTAGTATGTTCCCCCGACGAGGTAAGTCGGCTATGCTGGGATTGACAGCCCCTGGTCGCACTGCATCTTCGACTGGGAATCTTTTTATGACGATAATAGAAAATCTAACATCAAACACCTTTGGAATAGTAGCAAAGCCTGACCAAATAGTTATATATGAAGGAGTGCCAGGAACATAGCTCCGGCCACAGGTATGAATCGCTCCAGCTATACGCGAACAAGGGTTTATTATAGATGGTATATTTTCGATATGCCGTGCCCTCCCCGTCTGCGTAAAATAATATTTGTGTGAATTAGCATGGAACCAATACCGAAGTTCAAATTTCAAACTCCGAAACCAAGTCCGGTATTCAATGTTGACTATTGCCATCATAGTTGATGCAATCTAGGTTGATGCATACATTTTGTGTACAACTTCACTTATTCGTCGTCACTCCAATGCAAGCATGTATATCCGTCAGCAACGAGGACAAGCTTGAGTTCGCCCTCAAAGACTACTTGGTGGGCATGTTATCCATGTACCTCAGTTTTTCATAAACACATTGCAACGCAATGCTGTTTCCAAGTCGCTGGCGTATGTAGTTGTGTAGAGTCCTTTTGCCAGTGGAATACTAACCCATGAACAGCACATGTCGAACTTTTTACCATACCGGTCCAACTAATTTTGTGACGAACAGTTTCGTTTCCGCCTAATGTCGTTCGGTGGGCCATACATACATTCTCTTTCTTCATAGTTTAACCCCCCCCCCCCCACCCCGGTTACTGTGGTCTTGATCTACAAATATTCTCGTCAACGATGACTTCCTTGCGCTGAATGTCGCTTGTGATGTTGCTGTTAAAGCCAGTTGAAACGGAGGAGTACTGCATCTGGTTAAGATATGTCATACCATTGCACAAACTCCATCATGAACTCTGGCATTAGCTGTCATGACTGTTTGTTGTACTTGTCAAAGTTTGTGTGATCCTCATAGGCGCAGTCCTCAGCAATCATGTATATCGCATCCTGGAATTTGTTAGCTTTTCTATACCTTGTTTGTTTGGGTCCTACACTTTTACCAGTAGAAGTGTTTGTCGAGTTGTACTGTTCAAAGGAAGAGCCACGGATACTCTAGGCACTCAATGCTGTGGCGATCACTTGCATGTCAACCGACCAACAATTAGAACTCTCAGGAATTCAAGTAATCAATACATGACTTTTCTATGAGATTGTTATTGGCATGATATCGATAAAGGGAACATTTTAGTGACCTTGAACAAGGCCGCAGAAATCCTATGAGTGGAATTTGAGACCGGGGACTGTCTTTGTGACTAGTATGTCTAAGTATTTTGGGACATTTCATGGAAGCTAAGCACAATATCAGTAATTATCCCTCGAAACAGTCCAGATGTGACCACCTGCCAAAGAACTGAACTTCTCGCAAGGCAGAAAACATTTCGTATTCAAGATAGTCCCATGTTTGTACTCACTGTAACTTGTGCCATGAAAAGTCACAATGCTCAAGAATGTTTATTCAATATTAGAATGTACACACATCATTGCACTGTTGGGCAGATATGAATATGTACGTTATATGACACAATATAGTGGGCATTATAAAACATATGTTGGGACGTGCCATTTTTACTCATGTGTATGATAGAAAATTTTCAATCTTCAATTAGGCACTATATGAAATAAATAACACAAAAATTTACAATTTTAGCATTAAATGTATTTTTCTGTGTGCCAGGAAGTAGATATCATTTAATTCGTTTCCAGCCAAATAGAGGAAATTAACATAATCAAAATTAGGCGATGTATTTCAGACATGGAGACCGTTCTCAGGGACCTTGATAAGACCCTAGGTCCGGACTTTTATCTGCTATTCATGATATTATGGAATGTGTTCTAATGCATCAGTGTATTTGGCCCTTTTTCTAAAGTATTTCCATTATTTTAAGCTATAGGTGGCAGTAACATCTGAAGGTAAAAACTAAACCTTCGATCATGAAGCTGCTGTTCATGTACGTCGGGCTGTCTTCCTTTTCAACGATGTTCCATTAATTTGTTTTGTATAATCGAAATTTTGATGTATTAGTAATAGATTGATGCACACACCAGACAAAAATATTAAAATATTATGAAATTGTATATGGGTTTGCGATCATTGTTCAATATTCGTCCCAAAATGTAACAGTCAAACAACGTACTTCAAAACTGTGACAACATGTGTCACGAGAATTGGACTTTTTCCTGACTAGCCAGTTTCCACAGACGACCACATCTGGACTGGGGGTGATAGCTTCAGGTTGTTCTCCGTCTAATGTACCATCATGGGTCTGAAATACAATGACACTCCATAGGAACCAGCCAAATGAACATGGTGGGCAGAGTGTAATCGCGTATTCATGAACGGGATCACTCACTCTAGGAAATAACAGAGTATGGATACGGTGGGTTTTATATCAGACATTACCAGTGTTTTAGATGGCTGAGAGCTTCAGGGTGATCAATTGAATAGAATACCGAACACTGATAATTCGAGCATTGCATGATTTTGCAAAGTAGATATTTTTGTTAAAGTTGTTACTTTGTACAGCCGAATAAACATTGCACCCATATGACTTACTAATTATGTTTCCGATGTGCAGGAGATCCTATGGAAAATGAATCTGGAACTATTCATAGAGCCATGAACAGATATTTGAAGAAAGTGCCCATGATATATTTGTTGGTTCAGTGTGCTGAGTGGGATTGATTGCACCTCATCTATACAGATTTCATTTTATGTAAAGGGAATTTTGTACGTCCATTACATACGATACTACCAAACGTTCACTCTCTGAGTGAACGGAATGTTTCGGATTTCTGACTCGTTTGAGTAGGTATGCTCAGCCTGTTTCTATCAGGTGTACAGTCATGTCTATCATGTTTTACACACGACCTGCTTTGGATGTAAATATATTGTGGCTTTCGTTTTTATTTCTCAGTTATAATTCAGGTTTACTATTGTTATCATCAAATCTGAATCGGTGGTGATAGGTTGATACCTACAAACCCCACAAGTACCCCTACTGACTCATCCCTCAGCCTCCATACTGAGCCCATTCATGTATGCATTGATCGGATTTCTACTCATTCGATTATTTTTATAATGTTTCAGAGTAATTATGTGTAGTATAGAGTCATATAATAGTTTGCAATTGATATATACTAGTAGTATCCTTTTCAACCCTGTGCCATTGGTTACTGTGGAAACAAAAAAGAATCCTAGGGACCAAACAAATAGCTGTGTTTCTATTTTCTCTACAATACAGCCATTTTCGAATTGGTAAACAAATATAACCCAACACGTTTTGCCTGAGTACTTGTAGTCTTATTTATGTGTGATGAACTGATTCTCACGGGATGGGTTTTGATAGTGTTTATTGTAGGTCAATATCTTGATTAGTTACGAAGATATTAAAGTTTCAGTGAAAATTGTCTGTAGTTCGATCCATTGTAATGAGTACTCAAGGTTAACGGCAGGTTAATTATTCAATTAACTGAACATTACAATCGGTGCCAACATATAGGTACTAGTTTAGCGTGTAGGTACATTTTCGGTCACATATAACATCAAACACAATCAGTCCACAGCATTTATTGGTAGTCGAAAATATGGTTACGCAGCTTAACCATCAGTACAGCAGCAGGGGTGTGGTATGGTTACGCAGCGTAACCATGAGTAGTGAAAAGGCTAGAGAAACGAATTGGATATTTGGGGGAGGGGATCATCCCTTTAAAATACCATACGTTTACGAGTTTCAAATGATTGGACCTTGTACTTTTCCATATTTTTGTTATTTCCGCATCACTACAGGGGGACCATTCTTTGCGAAACTACTTCAAAAATCCGATTTAGACCAATTCTGTGCTCATTGAACATTTTGCACCTGAACTTCCATGGAAACAATACAGCTGCTTTGGAGACAGCTATTGTTCAAACCAAACCGATTATGCCACTTCAGGCACTTGACAACTACTTCCCGCAAGCAGGTACTCATCAAATACATGCATTCAAATCACCCAGGTATATTGTGTTTAATCAGCACCGTGTCCTGCATGGGTTTGCAGACAGTTTCGTCAATTCCGTTGGGCCAGTTTCAATCTATGAACAATCCCATCGAACGCACATGTACCGCGAACATCGGAACTGACTACTGCTAGCCTGTCGAACAGACTACTGCAAGACTGTTGTGAATGTAGAAGTGATTGATGTGTCTTCCCACAATAAGAGTTGTGGAACAAAAAATTAATGTCATGCTTTCACCGGTACCGGCAGATTGTTTTTACATTCAATATTGGTTCTCCTGAACAATATTCAAATCATTATGTCGTTTTTCATCTGAGAGCATCATGGTCTTTACGTATAACCACACATCTCACTCATATTGATCCACTACGAAGGAACTATGTACACGATGTAAGCGATACCACCTCCAGAATCGAGCATTTCGAATTTATTCAGCTCTTGCACATGTGACAAGACAAGATGGTCGATTGCTTTGTCACGTGACTGCATACTAGTTGGTAATTTTGAATAGTTTTGATGTAAGAGCCTTACCATCCGTCCTTGCCATAATGCAAAATACAGAATGCTCATGTTATAAAAAAATATATATATATGTCATGTGCATTGCATCAAATGTACTTAGTGATTATGTGAGTATGGCATATACTGTCAGGCATATGATAGGATGATGTGTGAGTTTCGAATATCGTTGGAAACGCATGAAAATATTCGTTGTGCAAGCCTTTTGCTCCTATCATCCTATCCTTTATAATGGAGTGATAGCTATTAAGTTGATAATTAATGTTATATCAAATCAGTAAATTATGTGTTGTACCATGCGATGAAAAACTAACGATTTGCTCCATTTTAAGACCGAACATGCATAAAAGCCCGCATTTTTCTATTTTATAAGCGGCATGAAGTTAACGGCCGTAAATCCACTGTGCTTTGTTTACCAGTCTCACTGACAATATCGGGGCCAATCATGGTCGAGAGTAATCGAATATGGTTAATATCCTTAATTGCATATGTTTTTCTTACAATGATAGTTGATTTATCTGGAAATCGAGCTAGGCAAAAAGTGCGCGATAATAGGAAAATCCCGGTCGAGGCTTATTTCGAGAATATCATGTTTTCACTTAGAGTGCCCTATTATACCATTAATCAACATCAGGACGGACACTATATACCCTTCGGGGTACATAGGTATCGCAATGTTGCTATATTTCTTGGTGACCTGAAGGCCCTTGACAAAACAAGAGTAAATAAGCTGTCAGAGAGATTCGCCAAGGGGGTAATAGACCAGTGTCTCATAAGTGTGCGACATACAGCAAATGCTATCACAATTGCTTCCCCTGTTTGATGGATCGTCGAGAATGAGCACTTGTCATTAGTAATGAGGAAGCTATTCTTCATATACCCCTGTGATTCACAAATGAATACGAAGTATACAGTAAATACTTGTTAACAATATTATGTGCTTCGCGTGTAAAGAATGTTTTATTCCATTGAATGAGGAATTTCAGGTGACAACGAGACAATCAGAGATTGCAGACCCTCGCCCTTCAGATTTAGTCACTAAAATTAGGCGATAATTGAGAGTTTTGGTCTTAAGACCATCGGTTGTACGCCATACGATTGGGAATTGGCCAAAGAAAAATACAAAAATAGGTTGAAGATTTAATATTGATTAGAACCGGAGTTATAGCCAATTATGTGATTTTTTTTTTCCGTTGCCATGGCAACCGTTTTCTGAGCCACTACCATAGCACTCCAGCCCTATAAATTTCAAATCGATCGGACCGTTTGCCTTTGAGTTATGAGCGCAGACATTTGCACTGAAACGTCGCTGGCCAAAAATAACCGAAATCGTGACCCCCAATTTTTCGACATCGGGCGATAATAGAGAGTTTTCGTCGTACGACCATCGGTCGTGCACCAAACGATCGGCAGTTGGCCAAAGAAAAATACAAAAATAGTTGGAAAAATTAATATCAAGTAAAACCGGAGTTAGAGCCAATGATGTGATTTTCTTTTTTTCCGTTGCCATGGCAACCGTTTCCATTCGATTATGGTAAAATTCTGAAGAGGCTGAGCCACCACCATAGCACTCTTGCCCTATAAGTTTCAAATCGATTGGACGGTTTGCCTCTGAGTTATGAGCGCGGACATTTGCACTGAAACGTCGCTGGCCAAAAAAATTCGAAACCGTGACCCCCAATTTTTCGACATCGGGCGATAATAGAGAGTTTTGGTCATACGACCACGGGCCATATATCAGATGATCAGGAATTGGCCATAGAAAAATACAAAATTAGTTAGAAAAAATTATCTTGATTAGAACCGAAGTTATGGTCAATTATTGATTTTTACATTTTCCGTTGCCATGGCAACAGTTTTTGTCCGATTTTGACCAGATTCGAGGAGGACCGAGCCACTGAGATACCGCTTCATCCCTATCAGTTTCATGTTGATCGGACCATTCTCCTTTGAGATATGCGCGCGGACAGACAGACAGACAAACAAACAAACAAGCAAACAAACAAACAAACAGACATACAAACGGACAGACCCAATTGCAATACCCTCGCCCCCCTACGGGGCGAGGGTAAATATTAGGATCGTATTGTGGAGAGAACCATCAGAGACACCAATCGCTTTTTCGAACATTTGGTATTCCAGACACGTAGAACGAAAAACATGTCTAGAAATTCTAGCTGACATCACATCGAAGAACTAGTAATCCGTCGCACCATAGAATTGGCCATTGGGTGCTATTGGTCAACATTTCGAGGATTCCAGCAAAGAAGCTCCACAATTTGTCAAATTATGCCATATAATGTGACATAAGTGGATTGTCCATGTCAGTCCATCAATAACCATGAATGTCATGCATATAGTGTCACGTTTGAACTACTATAATCTCTTCACATTGCACTCCTGAGATTCAATATTTGGGAACAAATAGTGTACAAATCAACAACGATGATTCGTTCAACACCGATGTCTCCCAAGAAGAATGTCAAGAATACTAAGATAGGATCATAGCTTTGTGGTGGTTCATAATATACTGGATACAAACAGTACCTCTCTTCACAATAAATTGCTATTTTTCATTGTATTGGAGCACTGACTGGACATCGGAATGACACGTAAGTGTGCACGAATAAGTATGTAGGCCTACCAATTTAGGGATCCACGATTTGGAATCAAATCAATATTAATGCATGGAATTTTGTTAATTTGACAGGTGGGGGACGACAGAATGAACAAACAAGCAACTGTGACTTTTCAAAATCCAATGTCTAGCTTGGGATAAGAGCTGTTGATTTTCATCCACAGTAACAACAATTGTGGACTGTATGACAAACATATTCTTTTCTTTCTAGACTTCCACCCGTTGGTTTTCGATGTTTTTAAGATGCTTCATGAAAAAGAAAGGTTTACTAATTCTACAATATCCTCGCAATGTCCTAATTCTGCAATATAACTGTCAGTGTGTATCATATTTCATATTTAATATACTAGAGTATTTCCTTCCTGAAAATAAACTGTGAAATTGTATCTATTCTATGACTTGTTATACAATGTCATGACAAATATATATATATAAATATATATATAGGCATCAACATTATGACCATATATTCAGTGATAAAATGGGGGATGCATGAGCTACATATATGTATGAACGATTAGATTTATTGGGTTTGTATTTAATGTTGAGATTTTCACCTAGTACGGACGAGACTCTTCGTCTAGGTTAAGAAATTCGATCGTCCATCGGGGCTTCCTCTACATCTGTGTCACTGAGACAGACGAGACTTCTCATCCATTCCCTCGAAAATCACATTCTACCTCAAATCCTATATAGGTCAGTTTGAGAAGATGCTTCTGACAATAAATTATTGGCAGTTGTTGTGTTTCATGTGTAGGATTATTATCGATTTCTGTTTGTGACTGTATATGCACTATATTCTGCTAACTGGCTTTCCCAGAAACTGTGCATCATGCATATAGTGTCACGTTTGAACTACTATAATCTCTTTACATTGCACTCCTGAGATTCAATATTTGGAAACAAATAATGTACATGTCAACAACGATGATTCGTTCAACACCGATGTCTCCCAAGAAGAATGTCAAGAATACTAAGATAGGATCATAGCTTTGTGGTGGTTCATAATATACTGGATACAAACAGTACCTCTCTTCACAATAAATTGCTATTTTTCATTGTATTGGAGCACTGACTGGACATCGGAATGACACGTAAGTGTGCACGAATAAGTAGGTAGGCCTACCAATTTAGGGATCCACGATTTGGAATCAAATCAATATTAATGCATGGAATTTTGTTAATTTGACAGGTGGGGGACGACAGAATGAACAAACAAGCAACTGTGACTTTTCAAAATCCAATGTCTAGCTTGGGATAAGAGCTGTTGATTTTCATCCACAGTAACAACAATTGTGGACTGTATGACAAACATATTCTTTTCTTTCTAGACTTCCACCCGTTGGTTTTTGATGTATTCAAGATGCTTCATGAAAAAGAAAGGCTTACTAATTCTTCAATATCCTCGCAATGTCCTAATTCCGCAATATAATTGTCAGTGTGTATCATATTTCATATTTAATATACTAGGGTATAGCCTTCCTGAAAATAAACTGTGAAATTGTATCTATTCTATGACATCTTATACAATGTCATGACAAATATATATATATAAATATATATATATAGGCATCAACATTATGACCATATATTCAGTGATAAAATGGGGGATGCATGAGCTAGATTTATTGGGTTTGTATTTAATGTTGCGATTTTTACCTAGTACGGACGAGACTCTTCGTCTAGGTTAAGAAATTCGATCGTCCCTCGGGGCTTCCTCTACATCTGTGTCACTGAGACAGACGAGACTTCTCATCCAATCCCTCGAAAATCACATTCTACCTCAAATCCTATATAGATCAGTTTGAGAAGATGCTTCGGACAATAAATTATTGGCAGTTGTAGTGTTTCATGTGTAGGATTATTATCGATTTCTGTTTGTGACTGTATATGCACTATATTCTGCTAACTGGCTTTCCCAGAAACTGTGAATTTTGTGGAGATATTTGGTACCTAATAAAGACTCCACGTACACATGATTCGGGTTGTTCTATATGGACACCTTGCGTCATGGACAAAGACAAGACTAGTTATATTGATGGTATTTACGTTACGTCTGCCTTCATGACGCCAATGAGTTGGGAAAATAAACATCCATAGTTGATATAGTTTCAGGAGAGATAAGCCACTTGAGAGCTTATACATATCACCTACTAATTTGTGTCAAACTATTTTTGGTTGTAGCGGGCGTATGTGATCCAATATTTGGGGTTATGTGGGTCACTGTTATATACACCATGATATTTTGAGCACTAAGCATTTATCATCATAATCATAATGTGAATGATCATATGTGAATGATTTATTCCGAGGATACCATCAACTCAGTAGCCTTTTGGTGTGTGTTTAGTTATGTACTTTATGTACTTGTCATAAATCTATTCCATGGGGTTTGTTTCGGATTTATAATATATTTTCATTGGTTGTTGGGCAGTTGTATACTAATTCCATCAGGTGTACAGTAAAAACAACTACATTTAACACCTGATAACCCCTGATATGACACCAGTGTGTCTTTGGATAAACTTTTTGGTCGGGTTTTGCATCTATTGCAAAATATTGTATATTACGTTTATTAGCATCATCAAAATCTGGATGTATTAGTGGTAATAGATTGATAGTTACATGCTTCGATTGGAGAGGCCTTCACGGTCAAATGAAGAATGAATCGCCAGTGATTGTTGGTTGTATCAACAGTGAAAGCTGCATTGCAAGCCAAATCAAAGTTTGGAGGATATATACGTAGAATGAAAGAATCACACTTTTACA
Organism: Terebella lapidaria; assembly: GCA_949152475.1. Lineage (NCBI taxonomy): Eukaryota > Metazoa > Annelida > Polychaeta > Terebellida > Terebellidae > Terebella > Terebella lapidaria. The sequence goes on from OX424555.1 coordinate 82,391,725, forward strand.
ACAATTATATTAGAGAGTGTGTTGTTGAAACTTTCTGTTGGGTAAATTTTCGATTGTACATACGATGTTCGGTGTGTGTCACGAGGTATTGTGAAACTTCGTGGTCCGGTCGATCAAAGAGCGATTCATACCAATTATTAGATATAATTTGACGCACATCAAGCCAGATGTGCAAAAAACATGTGCGTGTATATTTTGCTATTTATCTCATTCAGTATCTGCTTTTGATAGAACAAATTCAGGAATAAAATCCAGAATCGTTTCTTAAAAGTTTTTCCATTCTTTCGCTGTCTCCCAGGTATGTCAGGCAAACAGCACTTCGGTGACCTTTTGCATATGTTTTATGGCTATGGTTTTCTAACACTAATGCGCCTATCGCGTATGGGTTGGAAATGAAAAAAAAATTAAATTCAAATTTCAGTATATATATGTGAATATGTGCGATGTGGCCAGTGTGGTGCTGAACAGAACCGGTAGTCCGACAAACCTTCTTGCAAACAAAATGAGTGTTTACGGGAAGGCCTATGCATCACAAATGGTACCACTCATACCGAGGGCAGTCCTCCTCTCGGTGACACTGGACCATTGTACCCTCTCTCTTCATGCGACAGAGACAGTAGGTGTATCCCTCCGCTGCCTCACACTCTGACCAGAAAAACCAGTCCCCTTTGGGCTGGTCATGCAGGGCGGGGGATGCACAAGCGTAGGGCAACCACTGCTTGGGGCATACGCTGTTACAGCACTTCACCATGTCTTCACCATTTTCTAATTGACAAAAATATCAACTAATAACAATATGACTTAACAATAACTTCGGATATAAATATGTGCGTATGTAACACATATGTGTGTATACAATATATACATGGCTGGTTTCAATATTACCTTTTTCACAACAGAACGGGAAGTCACCATCCTTTTTGGAGGCCTTTCCACGTCCAAACGCTCCAACCACTCGAGCTGGTCTCGGTGCTTGGGCGGAAAATCGTCAGGTGTGGAGGTGATATCGGTGGTACCTGTCAGAGCCAGAGCTTGCAGAAGGATGAGACCATCTGTTGTGACCTGCAGTGTATCCATTAATATAAGGTCATTCCACAGATGTGATGATGTGGTATACATGCAATGTATGCTTATGATTTATGGGTATGTGGGAGACGTTTGTTTGGGCACTCACATCCACAAGATCAGCCACGTGCTGGAACTTGTTCATCACGTCAGTTGATGCCGACCTATGATCAAACTGCTACTTGATTTGATATAAGCTTCCTGTAGAACGTTCGCTTGCACCACTGAACATCTATTTCATCAGTTCCTATAGATAAGGTTACATTCTTATCGCATATGCCCAACAAAACATATATAAATGTAGGGAACAAATGTTGAACACCATAAGGATATCTCATGTTGGCAACCATGCTGGTAAAAATAGAATTAGATACATGAAAAATACACGGAAATATAAATGACCTGAAGGAGTAGCCCTACTTTGATGAACTCCTGTGTGGCTTCGGTGAAGGATTTGAAGGTATCGATGGGTGTACCAGTAGTGTAGTACCAGCTAGCGTTCCGCCAGGTGGCGCTACGGTGCTCGCCAGGGGGCGCAATGGCGTCATAACGTTTGCCCTGCACTCACCAGGTGGCGTCATAACGTTTGTCCTAAACACGCTAGGTGGCGTCATAACGTTTGCCCTATACCCGCCAGGTGGAGTCATAACGTACCAATAAATAATTGGAAAATCATAACGTACCCATAAATGTTCTTAAAATCATAACGTACCCATGAATGTCTGGAATATCATAACGTACCAATAAATGTTTGAATAAGCATAACGCACCAGTAATTTTTTGGAAAATCATAACGTACCCATGAATGTCTGGAATATCATAACGTACCAATAAATGTTTGGAAAATCATAACGTACCCATAAATGTCTAAAAAATCACAACGCACCCATAAATGTCTGGAAAATCATTATGTTCCCAGAAATGTTTGGAAAATCATAACGTACCCATAAATGTTTGGAAAATCATGTATTAATTTTTGCAATATTTTTAAACATTTTTTCAAATAAACTTTCCTTTTTATTCAAATTATAAGCATCATATTAAAACGAGTCTATACCATTTTCTCAGGTTTTTTATTTCACAGCACACATCTACTATATATACAATTTCTACACAATGGCCTATACATGGACTCCTTTTTCTGTATTTTTAAAAAAATTTATATTTTTTTGGTTCGCTAAACTACGCATGCGCAATATACAACTGAAGAGTGAACATGGATACCTGCTCTATATGTCTGAAGAAATTTTCATGAGCCCATGATGTTAGGCGACATATGCTTACCGTACACAATACAACTAAGCTGCAGCAAGTGATGACACTACCGCCGCTGCAACCATTGCCGCCGCCACAGGCGTTGCCACCGCCACCACAGCCATTGCCGCCGCCGCGGCCACAGGCGTTGCCGCCGCCGCCACAGTCATTGCCGCCGCCACAGGCGTTGCCGCCGCCGCCACAGCCATTGCCGCCGCCACAGCCATTGCCGCCACCGCCGCCACAGCCATTGCCGCCGCCACAGCCATTGCCACAGCCACTGGTGCGTTATGATTATTCAAACATTTATTGGTACGTTATGATATTCCAGACATTCATGGGTACGTTATGATTTTAAGAACATTTATGGGTACGTTATGATTTTCCAATTATTTATGGGTACGTTATGACTACACCTGGCGGGTATAGGGCAAACGTTATGACGCCACCTAGCATGTTTAGGACAAACGTTATGACGCCACCTGGTGAGTGCAGGGCAAACGTTATGACGCCATTGCGCCCCCTGGCGAGAACCGTAGCGCCACCTGGCGGAACGCTAGCTGGTACTACACTACTTGTACCGGGCCATGCCCTACCCCGTTCAGCCTTTGTTACCGCGCCAATCGTTCCGGCATCTCCATGGAGAGCAACAGACACTCCCCCCCCCCGCTATAAAAACTCTAAAAAAAATTATTTCTGATTGTTTCTATGAGGTTGTACATTTGAATCTTGTGAATAAACGCAAATACTGTGAGAGCTTTGCGATATTTGTTGATTCACCGTAATACATATGCATACAGAAGCGCAGCGAAAATATTGAGCTAAAATTCTGATGTTAGCAGAACAATTACGAAAGGTTGCGAACTTTTATAGTTTACGATATAAAAGTAATAAAATGTGATGACAAATATTTTTTTACACAACAATATACACATAAACTATCATTTATTTCCAAACATTGGGTATCATTAAAACCATTAAATGTGCTCGGATAAACATCTATAGATATGTTCTTTTTGTTAATTATATGGAGAATAATGAGCAATTTAATCCAATAATTAAGGTTGTTAATCATATAAACTTTCCCATCCCAACATATTTCCGCTGGCCACAAAAATATTTCTCTCCACTGTAGGTTACTTCTTCCAGTTTTTACACCGAGGTTACCACTCTGCGATTTTTGTGCCATCTCCTCCAAGTGAAGGTGTGGTTGATGCCAAGTCACATCCTTCTTCAGCGGTGCCAGGTAGGCCAGGTGAGACACCAGCACACGTTGACACAGACGACCATAGACTCCTGCTGCAGCGAGAAATCACCAGTGTCTGGAAGGAAGCTTAAGGGTCCATGTCCTGTGCCCTGATTGTTTCAACCTGGCCGGTTTAGGAAATAGGAAAGCATTATGGTTGTGTAGAGCCTTTTCCTGACAGTATATGTTTATAGTGTTCTGTGCTACTCGATATTAGTGAACCATAAGAATATGACCCGGTTGATTATGATGTTGAGAACACACCGAAAATAACACGATGACAGTCTGCCAAGCTAGTCTTCGATCTTGTCGTCTGGTGTTTTACGTGGGCAGTGAACTGAACATTGTCGAAAGTTATGCCGTAGGGAGCTGAATGAACTGTCGGGGATAATGGAGGTGCTCTGTGAGGAGGAGGTGGAGGTGACAACTCACAGAGGCCGAGGCAGTCGTCGCCGAGGCACAACGCTCCTCTCAGGTGGACTTGTCTCCTTGAGACGACCTTTCTGTTTCCCCACAAAAAAAAAATGATATCAATCATGAAGACATTTCAAACACATTTATTACAATCAATATGCGAAATGGAATATTTAGTAGTTTTTATTTCTCATCAGTACCCACAAAGTTAAAATATACAGGGAATAACATCTGCCTCATCCTTCCAGCCCAACAGGATACTGTCGAAACGCTTTCGCATCTTATCGGCGTTGTTTCTAGTAGCGTTCACCCCTTGTGATATACCCAGCCCGTGGAAGAAGTTGTTAGTTGCCTGTGAAGCACCTGTAATAATTGTAAGTACATGTAAATCACGTGCAATTAAAAATAAAATTTCCCAATACTCCACGTATGAAAAGTGATACATGATTACTTTGAACAGACAATAACATTACGCTATGTACTATGCACATAGTGATTTCACCTTCTATCCACAGGAACGTCCCAAACATCGCAGGGAACACTTTGTACTTTTTGGACAACCGACTGTACGGGGCTTTGCGAATGAGCAAGGCCTGTCCCATGTCCCGTATCCGTACAGTCTCCTCCTCCGAGATGTGTCTGTAACATCATATCATGTCAAATATAGTAACTTCTCTGAGTCAGGATATATACTTAATTCGAAGCCGGACGTCATTGCAATAATTTCATATATACCGTTTGTCAGCTCTGGGACCTGGCAATTTCTGGTTAACTCATTCAACCCGACGTACCGCTATAGCGGTATGACGTCACTGGTCCATGTACCTGAAGTACCGCTATAACTGCCAATCTTTGTGGATATAGCAAGTAAAATACAATTTCCAAGAAATATTCTTCCTCATGTTGTTTGTTGTGTCATGTTATGCGGTGACCCGCAATTATATATCAGCGTTGTGTCATGTTTTATAAGTATCGATTGGATATTCTAAAATGTGTCTACCATGGCTTAGGGATGTTTGCCTGTAGGACCTTTCCTCTGACATAATCGTCAATAAAAACAGTCAGGTAAAAGGTCATATTTAGGGTTAAAGTACACAAGAAATCTAATCAAAACAATTCCACCTGCAGCATCGAGCATTTCGAATCTGCCATTTAATTTATTCAGCTCGTGCACACATGACAAGGATTCATGGTCGTTTTGTTTTCTCTCGCAACTGCACGCTAGTTTGTAATTTTGAACAATTGTGATGTAAGAGCCTTGCAATCCGTCCTCGCCATAATGCAAAATACAGGATGCTCATGATATAAGAAACATATATGCCGTGTGCATGGCATCAATTGTACTAAGTGATTATATCAGTGTGGCATATACTGCATGAGTTAGTATGATGTATTTACTATACCATTCATCAATCTCAGGACGGACAATATTATACCATTTGGGGTACCTGGCATGTCATGGTGTTGCTGTATTCCTCGTTGATCTGATGACCCTTGACAAAACAAGAGTGAATGAGCTGTCAAAGAGATTTGCCAAGGGGGGTTACAACAATAGGCCAGCGTCTCATCAGTGAGTGACATACAGCGGATACCGTCACAGTTACTTCTCTTGGTTTATGGATCGTCAGGAGCAGTTGTTTTTAGTAATAAGGAATTTCTTCATTCCTTCATTAATATTCTTCAAATGCTCATAAATGGTTCACAAATGTATACGAAATATACAAACTCGCTAACAATATAATGTGCTACGAATGTTTTACTCCATTGGAATGTTTTACTACATTGGATGATGAATTTCAGGTGACATATATTAGGATTTTATTGTAGAAAGAACCATCAGACACCAATTGCTGTTTCGAACATTTGGTATTCCAGACATGTAGAACGATGAGAATGTCTAGAAATTCTAGCTGACCTGTTATCGAAGAACGTAGTTGTAATGTTGTTATTGTACGCATTGATCTGTAACGGTTGACCACCGTGACGAAATAAAGCAGTTCATCCATTTGCATGAACTCACGTTTTACACCTTCATAGATGAAGCTATTTCCGTAGTGATCCTCCGCACCATAGAATTGGCCATTGGATGCTATTGGTCAACATTTCGAGGATTCCAGCAAACAAACTCCACAATTCGTCAAATTATGCCATATAATGTGACATAAGTGGATTGTCCCAAGTCGGTCCATCAATAACCATGAAAGTCGTTCAAATAGTGTCACATTTGAACTACTATAATCTCTTCACATTGCACTCTTGAGATTTAATATTGGAAACAAATAATGTACAAATTAACGATGATTCGTTCAACACCGATGTCTCGCAAGAAGAACGTCAAGAATACTCACGATGGCTTTGTGGTGGTTCATAATATATACAAACAGTACAAACAGTACATCTCTTTACAATATATTGCTATTTTTCATTGTATTGAAGCACTGGCTGGACATCCGAATGACAAGAAGGTGCGTAACGAATAAGTAGGTAGGCCTACCAATTCAGGGATCCACGATTTGGAATTGAATCAATATAATTTACGCCGCGATTAAAGCTATGATCACTTTTAGAATTGACAAAATTTATTCATTCTGCGATAGCTTCATTTTGTCTATAGAATGAGAAATCGTACAAATTTGGGTCTGAAAATGTGTTTTACGTGCCTAAATTGAGTTTCCAAACCAAGAATCAAATTCGGGCGCATCAATTTTTTCCTCAAAGCGGCCCGCCTTGTGGGCGAGTTCTATACACAGTCTGATGACGTCATTGGTATTTGTCTAGATACTGTGGCAACCGGCAATGTAGGTATGCCGATCATTCTCTATCCACTGTTTTCATGCACGGTTAACGGCAATTTTCTGAGTATCAGTTGTCCAACTGTGCATATTGTCTATATATCCCCGACTATCTCGACATGTACTTCCAAGTTTGCGTGACAAACAAGAATGCTAAATTTGACTGATTTTGAAATTGATTCCAACTTTAAACTTAACTGACATGGGTGGATTGTGTTGACTTGACAGGTCGGAACGACAGAATGAATAATCGATGTATGACATTGGAATGTATGTCAAACATATCCATTACTTCTTTCCAAAATTTCACCATTTGGTTATCGATGTATTCACGATGCTTCATGAAAAGGACAGGTGTACTAATTCTGCAATATCATCGAATAGATAAACATTCCATATTTAATATACTAGGGTATTGCTTTCCTGAAAATAAACATCTGTGAAATTGTATCTATCGTGTGACTTATTGTCTCCCCGCAGAGGAGACTTCTTAAGCACTCTTTGAGAATCCCATGGTGGAAATACTCTTCGACTGGGGGAAAACCTGGTTTCGAAGAGAAAATACTTTGAACGTGTGTTCTACAGAGCTCGACGTGATAATTCAGTTAATTAATATAATCTGATGAATATTTTTATCGAAGGGAACAATTTTTTCGCCACTATCGCCGATTTACGTGAACATCAGCGTGTCGGCTGGATTTGAGAATAAACTTATACTTTATGTGCCGGATTTTCCTTGATTTGGAGCAGTAAAACTAGCACATTTGTTACGTTACATTTTCTGACTACATCTTCACTTTTAACGATCGTACGTATTTATTTTTCGCTGTCTCACAACGAGCTAATTTTTCGCTGGCAGAGTGCGGAAGATTGAGAACCGGGCATCGATCGTTGGCAATGTGTAAAAGTCGGCATGGGTTCCGAGTTCAACACCGCCACCTTCAACATCGATATTTCGGCGCTTATAACTATTCCGACGGTACTGGGCATATATTGTCGTCTATTTGTTCACTATTGACCAAAAACTACTTTACGAATATATATTGAATTTTGGGTCAGATAGAAAACAGTGCTGAATTTCATGAACACCTTGGCTATTTTTTGATGGGCGTACTCGATCAGGGATACTATTCTTCAGGGATACTACGATCAGGGATACTATCAGGGATACTATTCAGCGAGGACGTTCTAAGAAACTAACATGAAATTTTAATTTCACTTTCCGATACATAGATGATGTATTGTCGCTAAATAATCCCAATTTGGTGATTATTTGGATGTCTTATATCATAAGGAACTTGAAATTAAAGATACTACAGACTCCGCTAATTTTTCCAACTATCTGGACCTGAGGTTGGAGATTGATAATGATTCTAACCTGTCAACTAGATTATATGACAAACGTGATGATTTCAATTTTTCCATAGTCAATTTCCCTTTTCTAACCAGCAACATTCCTATATCACCGGCATATGGTGTGTTTGTTTCTCAACTTATACGCTATTCTAGAGCTAGTTGCAAATATGAGGACTTTGTCTATCGAAGTGCCCAGCTAGTCTCTAAACTGCTGCGACAAGGATATGTTTTACCAAGACTTATAGCTCCGTTTAAGAAATTCTATGGACGTCATCATGATCTGGTTGATAAATACAGCAAATCCATATCTGCCATGCAACTAGATCTATTTTCATGTTAATTTTGGGGAATTCATGACGGGTGCCACTATTGGGGCAGGAAATGCTCACTCTTTCCGGAACACCTGATCTACCTCCTAATGGCCATTTTTGGGGGTTCATGAGTTTCCCTGTCATTTTTGTTTTCTCTCACTTCGTATGCTGATATGACTTTCTGTTCCCGGACTATAAGATTGGATAACGGACCCTGTTTTGTTTGCTCGGAATACTTAATACTGGGTATTGATTCCACGTCTATTCATCAGTGTTCATACAAACTATACGGTACCAATTGCTTTCACATAGATATTCGTCCTGCGTGGACATCGTAGGCCTATGCGTATAATCATGATAATATGCGCACGGAATTAAATTGAAAACAGTGTTAGAAATGAACGCGCTCTTGACTTCTCTCATGCGGGGAGATCTGGTGCTTTGCACCAGATATGATTCTTGTTATACATGTTAAACTTGTTATAGTGTAAATTGGCATCAACATTATAAACTCTTGTTATAATGTTAGATTGGCATCAACATTATGACTCTATATATTTAATGATATAGTGAGTGACTCGTGAGCTACATATATATACCTATAAAGCATTAGATTTATTGGGTTTGTATTTAATGTTTGGATTTTTACCTAGTACGAACGAGACTTCGTCGTCTAGGTTAAGAAATTCGATCGTCCCTCGGGGGCTTCCGCTACATCTGTGTCACTGAGACACACGTGACTTCTCATCCAATCCATCGGAAATCACATTCTCCCTGAAATCCTATATAGGTCATTTTGAGAAGATGATTCTGACAATAAATTATTGGCAGCTGTAGTGTTTCATGTACTTTGTAGTATTATTATCGAATCCTGTTTGTGACTATAATGCACCGTCTTCTGCTAACTAACTCGCCCAGAAACGTATATAGATATTTGGTATACACATGATTCGCGTTGTTCAATATGGACACATTGCCTCATGGGCAGCTAGAAGACTGATTATATTTATGGTGTTTACATAATGTCTGCCTTCATGACGCCAATGAGTTAGGAAAATACACATCCATACCAGTTGATACAGTTTCAGGAGTGATACACCTGATTTCACCCCTTTATGGCCATATATGGGGGTTCATGAAATTCCATTTAAATTTTCTCGATTTTGCCTGACACTGGACTTTGAGATTGGATAATGGACTCGGTTTTGTTTGCTCGGATACTATATACTTGGGGATCGTTTCCATGTTTAATGCCACTTGGGGAGCTTATGCATATGACTTGCTAACTTGTGTCAAACTAATATAATTGTAGCTTGCGTGTGTGAAGGATTCAGTGATTAAATACTTGGTGTTATGTGGGTAAATGTTATACACACCATGATATATTGAGCACCATGCATTTATCATCATTGATCATAGACCTCGATTGGAGAGGCCTTTGAGGTCCATTGCGTGTGAGTGTTTGTGTATAAAACATTGAAACTGCATTGCAACCCAAACCAGAGTTTGGAGGATATAGACGTACAATGTGTTACAACAAATGGACATATATTAGAAAGTGCGTTCCTGAAACATTCTGCTAAATAAATCTTCGATTCTGGATACAATGCTCACGCAAAATTTAATGTAGTTTGTCAATAGCTCTAGAGTATTGGAAACTGTGGTCGGTTTCGTTCCAATCATCAGATAAGATTTGATGCACATCAACTCAGATGCGCAAAAGTTATGTGCATGCATATTTCGTTGTTTATCTTATTCGATGTATGTTTTGGATATAATTATTCCTGAATAAAACCATATCTAGGCTTCTCTAAAAGTTCTTCACTTTTTTCGCTGTCCCCAAATATGTCAGTCATACAGAACAGCAGATGTCGTATAGCGATGGTTTTCTAACAGCAATGCGCTTCCCGTTTACGTGTTGGAAAGAAAAAAGTTCAATTCAAAATTAATATCACTATATTGACAACTTGCCATGTGGTCAGTTTGGTGCTGAACAGAACTGGTAGTCTGACAAACCTTCTTGCAACCTAGATGGAACCAACAGAACGTGTGTAGAATTCCTTAATTGATTTATCATGGCGCTCTATGAGGTGTAGTTTCCTTGGCAGCTTATCGTGTTGGGAACATCGTGATTTAATTTCACATCTCTGAGTAGAATTCCACGTTTGCATAATTTGTCGTTGGTAAATAAATGAAATAACTAAGCTTGATTTCTCACGGCCTTGTGCATGGATAAGCAACAACTCGCGAATTAAAAAAATGTAACAAGCCCACACGGGAATGAGCAGTGATTTTATGTATCCTTAATTGAATTAAGATAAATGCTTTGGATTGATAGAAGTGCTTAAGTGACGTATTAAAATTGTCCATACAAATAATGTTCAAGATATCATTTTCTGTGACGATCATGCTACAGACAATTTATCCAGATAGTTCTTGCCTTTGATGCGAGCGTTCTAGAGATATTTAAGGTTGGATCCAAGGCCTCAAAACTATGCGCCACATATGATAGAAACGTGAGCTTTGCGAGCGATAACAAGCGTACGCCAGTGTGTCTTTTGATAAAGCATTTGGTCGGGCTTTGTTTCTATTGCAAAATGTTGTATTTTACGTTTGTTATTGGAATCATCAAAATTTGGCTGTATTGGTGGTAAAAATTTGATACTTACATCCTAGTTTCATTGCCCAATTAATAAACTATATGATGGACACAATTTTAATTTATATTTAACTTTGTGAAGCTCTTGTGATATTCAGATGTATTTGACTTTCTAATGGTGTAATACTTAATACTGTATTTCAACATATAGGTTGACGTTCAAATGCAAGTATAGTATGATAGAATAAGATTTTAATGATGACAACAGAGAACCGACACCAAGAAAAGAAACAAAGACGAATCCCGTGGAACAGGTGTATGCGAAGTATATACATGAGTACTGATGATTACCCATTCACAAGCAAAATGATACCATAAGTAAACTACTAGTAGGCAGACATGGTGAGATCTCGTCTCAATGGGACAATATAAATTGCAAAGCTGCAAACACAACCTCCATATAACAGTGTGATGTCTTTAGCTGATTTTACTCCTCATATCAATCTACACCTTGTCAACTAGAAAAGGCACAGAGTGTATGTTCTTTGGTTCCTGGCACAGAAAGAGTCCATGGAAAAATCTGAGTCTTTAAGGATGCTGTAGAACAGAGCAGGACAAATCAGAAATGCAGAGAAGTTTTACAAATTTGTGCACAGCTGATCGTGATTGCCAAGGATGATGACCAGTGTTGTCACCAGAAGAGAGTGATCTTTTACGATCCAGAGATAAACCTGAACACCTGGATCTTCTCTAATCCATGGTAACAAAAGCTACATCAATTACATTCAATAAAACTGTATCGTGATCATCTACATTATAACTCATCATATGGCAAGTGTCCGCATGTTTTTATTAGTTCAACTGTAATTATATTCTCCCTGAAATCCCAGTTTCCCTTCGAAATAGGCATTCTTACCAAGAACTCACAAAAACTTTGTTGCTGTGCCGCCATGATTGACACTCGCTGGTGTCGCTGCGATTGTGTCACGATGTGAACACTGAATGTACAGTGAAAACGTCGCAGTACGCAGTCCGTAGGCTTCTAGGTCTATGTTATAAACTATTTGAAACGAAATGGCTCCGAGGCATCTGTAGGCAATGGGAGCTCATGTATTTTTTGTGGATACACTGCCCTGTTGTTTTGGTCGGTCAATTTGCGATATTTCACTTTCTCTCAGCCTAGATTTCGATCAATCCCTCGAGTGTCGTCATAATGATGTATGTACTTTTTTATAACCTAAAGGATGTATTTCCTTGGTCTAACATTCTCCGTCAAAACTGTTAAATATATGTAACTAGTTTGTTGGGTTGTTATATGTAACCATAAGAGCGCTGGATTCTCCCAATTTCCCCCAATATTTCTCAACTCACGTACATTCCCACAACATAATCAAAGACTTATTTACACAGTAGAAACATCCCATAATTAGCAATGTGTTTTCGTCCGTGTTTGTTAATGAATGTATGTAATTTATATTGATATGAATAACCAATACCTATGGTAAAGGTTTCAGTCATCATTGCTCCCTTCACGGAGAAGAAAATAAGTACATAACAGTTAGTGTTGTATTTATTTGTTTCGGATTTCTAATTTATTTTCATAAGTTGTTGGGCAGTTGTATACTAATTCCATCAGGTGTACAGTAGAAACAACTACATTTACCACACTATCTGCCCCTGATGACGCCAGTGTGTCTTTTGATAAAGTATTTGATCGGTTTCTATTGCAAAATGTATTTTACGTTTGTTATTGGAATCATCAAAATTTGGCTGTATCGGTGGTAATAGATTGATACTCACATTGATATTAAATTTATGACGCCAATTAAAAATCAACACCATCAATAATTGAAGCAGAAACACAGTCTGATCAAACATCGTGTCAAAGTCAAACTGGCGTCATTAGTCCTTTCTATTTTACACGAAGTTGATCGAGTGTTGAACAATTTATTAAAACAGTTTTATTAGTGAACCAAAAACGATTTCGTGGAGTAGGTGTATTCCATGAAGCAAAGAGGGTAACGAGCTGATGGACTAGAGAACACTGATTGGACCTCGAAGGGATAAGTGCTTACACGTATTTGAAGGATCTACATTTGTCATTTACTCAGTATAATCAATATGAATTTAAGCCACAATTAAACTAAACAGACGTTAGATTAGATCATGTGAACTGTGAAGGTCATGGATGGTAAAAAAAACGTAAAACGAATATACGCGTCACACTGATCCTTCCATCCTACTTGTATACTTAATTTGAAATAAGCTACAGAATAGTAGGAATGGAAAGTGTTGAAGTCAGCGCATAATTGATTGGCGCGAACCTATCTCGTCATATCTCAGAAAATGCTGACTTGTATTATTTGAAATTTATATAAAGTGAAAACGGCACAACGACCATTGTGAAACAATGGCTGTTTTTCTGTCGTGTGCGTTTCTCGTCGGTATATCTGGGAAAATATATATCCTTATGGTGTTTCAACATGGGAATTCTAGCTTGCCATTTTCATGTTGTCTGGGATTGAGACAAATCAATGGAATAGCCGATTTGAATAGGGGCCTTCTCAAAGAAAATACAATAATAATTCATTATATTATTCGTGCTTGAATATATTTCGCATTAAATAAATTACAATTACACAATATCCACGGTCATTCTTCAGTCTGAATCTGAACTGCTGCATTCACCCAGTTGTATGACGACCCGATCAATGTGGATCTCGTCGATGACTTTGAACGACAACTTCATATTACGCTCATAGATATTATATGTATACACGTGTTATAGGGTACGGGTATTTTGGCTCATCTGTTAGGGAATATAGGCATAATATGTGTTGTACGTTGAAAATATATTATCATGAAAAAATTTTGCTTGAATGATCAACAGCGCAATCAAGCACAAACATTTTGTCATTTTTCTGAAATCTGTTCCATAGCTTCTTTGAGACAGTCCCTCAACCAACACTGAGCTGAGCTCAGAGGATTTTAATTGGACTCAAAGGCCAGAGCAACGTTAGCATAGCCGGGCACGATACAAAGCTGGTAAAAAATTTGACACCCTAAATCCTCACTTCATATATTGATGAACACTGAATATGTTCGTTTGTTAGCGATAACAATGTACTGCAATCAAAAAAAATAATTTTTGTCCTGTTCGGCCTGACATACAGTAGTAGACTATAGACGTGGAATCAATACCCAGTATTAAGTATTCCGAGCAAACAAAACAGGGTCCATTATCCAATCTCATAGTCCGGGGACAGAAAGTCATATCAGGCATACGAAGTGAGAGAAAACAAAAATGACAGGGAAACTCATGAACCCCCACAAATGGCCATTAGGAGGTGAAAACAGGTGTTCCGGAAAGAGTGAGCATTTCCTGCCCCACTAGTGGCACCCGTCATGAATTCCCCGAAATTAACATGAAAATAGATCTAGTTGCATGGCAGGCATGGATTTGCTATATTTATCCACCAGATCATGATGACGTCCATAGAATTTCTTAAACGCAGCTATAAGTCTTGGTAAAACATATCCTTGTCGCAGCAGTTTAGAGACTAGCTGGGCACTTCGATAGACAAAGTCCTCATATTTGCAACAAGCTCTGGAATACACCCAAATATAAACCAACATTATCCTCCTTTCCGGGACATCAAAATATGACCACTATCAGTTTTTGAACAGCATAAGTCATCACATGTTACTTTTCAAACCCTTACACACCACTGGACAGACCAATGATTTTTCTTTGCATTAATGAGCTGTTGTATTGGCATACACCACTGTTTTAACTTTCCACTTTCCTGCTCCTTGCTACAATGGTAAAATTCCATTTAAAATCGATTCTATTGAAATAATTATTTTCTGTGTGAAGAACAAACTTCAAATTCTTCTTGTTCAAACGCTGCCTGAAAGTTCCGAGATTTCATGAGATATGTTCGCGCCAATAAATTATGCGCCGAAATTGAGAATGTGTCCGGAGGAAATGTTTTGCTGTTTTTTTATTTATGAAGTAAATTAATATCTCGCCTATTATTCCCCAGTTCTCGAGTCTTCACTCCAGGTTTTTTATGCGCATATGCCTATATCCTATTCTAAGTGCGATTATAATATGATTCTTTTACTTCAGCGCGTGCAAAAAATCACTGCCTGGGCAAACAGGGTGACAATATTTGCGACCCCCGCTGTACCACGAGACATCTTACATGAGACATTGTGAACTACAGTTCACAGCATAGTAAACGGGCAAAGCCCGCACACTAGCGCGCAACGTATGTCCACCGTGGAATCACTCCCTGCCCGTCACTGCGGGAGACCTCGCAAAACGGAACCAGCTGAAATTAGTGTGTTTTTAGTATATCCGGGCCCGGGGCCCGGACAATAAGAGCTGTTTACTCTTATCAACGGTGATAGCAATTGTGGAAGTTTCGGCAAGCATATCTTGATCTTCATTGGTCCACTTTTGCCCATTTGCCTGTGCGTTCCGATGGACTGAAATTCTAGAGGAGTAGTATCGCTGTGTCCCGGATACTGATCACATTTGAGGAATGTCAAAATATTGTCATTGTTAGCTCATTTCACTCATTTCAAATTTTCGAATGTCTGGATTTCTGTTTGCTTGACGGTGGCCCGTTCGACCACGACCGTCTCTGTCGCCACCGCTGAATATACGTGTGATTAAATGACATGCCACAGTCGTGCACTTTTAGTTTCAAAGTGGCGTTAACTGAGCTTAGGGGGTCAATCCTAGGGGCTTTCGATAAGGATTGGTCAAATATGGGTCAAACGTAACAATGTATTGGACAGAAAGGTATATGTTTTGTATTCTGTCCATAAAAAGGCCAAATAAAATGGCTGGAGTGATGTCTTCAGAAATCATATTTGCATCGCATCTTCAGACCTGATCTCACATGGAACTCACATGACTTCATCAGGGCGAAGTTTTATTTTCAGAGATAAAAGTATACCAGCAAAAATACTGAAAGATAAATTGCCTGATGTCAACATACGATATCATCATATTGAGTAAATTTGATTAGTTGATTAACTTGACTTCTTTGACTTGAGGTCAAGTTTGAAGAAAATCTCAAACTCTGATAGCAGTAGTGGTGATGTGGTATTACCCATGTGATATTTCAGGTGGATATGCTGGGATGTCCAGAGATACACCCATGAAGGAGGCGAGCCTAGGGTAGTCTAGTTCAATGAACCGTACACCACTCTTACGTATGCACTACTCTCACATCAGACAGTGTCACCCTTCAGATGATGGTCATGGTGGACATATACGTTCGCACGTGTATGTGAATCAAGTTCGAGAGAAAACATACTGGCTGAAGAAGAAAGAGAATGGTACAAAAAATATGAAGCACATACACTGAAAAAAATACCTTGTCATAAACTTGTCCAAACTCGTCATTTTTACCACTTTCCGGCTTGTCATCTCAATGAACAAGTTTCTGACGAGGCCAAAGTTGGACTCGTCACATTGACTACTTTTAAGTCGTCGGTATTAAGCCACGTGCGCTGTCTGCGCATGCGCATCGACAATCACCAGAAACCAAGAGGATAATGATTTCTTGTTCGGTTTGTGTTTTTGAAATCGAAAATCTACTTTAATCGTAAAATTCTACCGTAATCGACCTAAAATGTACACGTGGCACATATCTAGATGCACTCCTCGATCCCCTTTTCATAATATTTTTCTCAACCAATCGATTGTCAACATTGTTGGTTGAAGCAGATGATAGCCCTGTTGGCTGGCTGGCTGGCAGACGTAAGCTGAACGCACCGCGTCTGCCCATGATGGATCTAGATCTCTACAGCAGGGATCACTCTGGCCTAACAGGAAGTGTGCCCCAGGGGCACACCACTAGTTCTTGAAGTGTTCCTTTTCAAATTTTTATGTGCCCCAAAGGTATGCAACCAAGAATTTGCAACGATAATTTTAGCGTAAAATCCACACACACACACACATACTGTTACACACCCACACAAATAATCAAAATCAGTATAACAACAGCCTGTGTGTATAATATGTTGTTTTGGTAGTAAATCTATGTTGGATCTATGCGATGTATACTCAAGTTCAACACAAAACCTCATATGATTTTTGGCCATAACTTCATTTTGGAAGTTCGGATCAATTTGATCAATTTGTTTCGATTTGGCACTAAACGATATTTTTTCACACAATTTCAGACTTCTATCTTTAAAACTGCAGAAGTTGGCAATCTACCCCAATGTTGAAATTTGGACAAATCAGATCACGGGAATTCAAGCAAATTCTGGGTTTTCATGATCTTTATTCCGTTAAGAAATGTGATATGAGGAAAGTTTTTAAGCAGAAAAATCATAGAAGTGTATTCTATTATCATTTTCACAAAGCACCGTGCAATGCGAACATCGAACAATATGCCAAATTCGGTTCAGACTCGCAAATTTCATGTTCGATGCGAAATTTACCATTGGAGTAAATTGCCAACTTTTTCAATTTTCAAGATAGAAGACCGTCTGAAACTTGGTGACAAAATACGGTTATATGCCAAATGGAAACAAACGAAATTTCAAATTGATCCGACCATCCTAAGAGAAGTTATGGCCAAAAATCCCATGAGGTTTGGTATTGAACTTGACTTTAGTTGGAACTGTAAGCAATCGTTTTGACATGTATCACAAGAGACAAAAGTTACTGGCTTAATTTCGCTAAAATACGGTAGGTAGGAACTGTCGCGGCTATGTATCACACATTTGCCATTTGGCAAGTTTCTTTGTGGCAGGTTGAATGTAAACTTTCTCCACTTTTCGAACCTTTTTAGGAGAATTCCAGGTTGGCGCGTTTCATGTAAAAGTTTAATGTGAACTTTCTCAACTTTTTAAGCCAGAAATTGGTGAATCCCAACATTGGTCAATCAGCTATTGTTATAAAATCGATTGTCATGACACCATGAGCAGTACCATTGTTAGAAAGTCTGACTGCATCTAGGTAAAGAAAAGGTTCACAAACTTTTTCAACTTCTTCAACCTTGGGAATTCCAAGGTTTTAAAAGTTGACAAAATTTACATTAAACCTGATACAAAGAAACGCGCCCACTGTACAATGGACGACGAGGATGATCTAGGGGGTACTCGGGTTTAAGTCCTCGCTCGGAAATAGGCACGTCACCTTAGTCTTATCAATGTACGGAAGCCGTTATGTGAAAGTGGCGTGATTTCGGGTGAATATTATCAGAGATTATGAGTTATGGATATTGATGTTAAATGATTCCAAATGAAACATGTGGGAGAAACAAAAATTACAGTAATATTTTGTCTAAATTAACATATTTCTGGCAACAGGGATGATCAGGAGATACACCAGGGGATACACCCACACAGTCGTCGGCGACTGGGAAGTGTCTAGTTTAATACGGAATACCCACCAAGAGTGTGCAATTTCAATTTGCAATCTGCGAACTACGATTGTACTTTAGCGTGAAACTCCCAGATTTTGGTGGTTCTGTGGACAAAGAAAAATATTTGTAGATAATTTCAGATAGATTTTGATCATGAGTCCATCAAGTTAGAGCATTGTCTATTTATGATTTGTCACATCCAAACGATCTGTCATAGGGCGACTAAGGGACAAAATAACAGTCGCTCTCAAAGGTCACGAGGTTCGCCAGACAGAATGGACCATGGAATGATGATGAAATGGTTGGATGGAATGTTGATGGAAATATCAAACAATTAAAATTTCTTACCCTCACCCCGATGGGGGGGGGGGGGAGGGGGAGGGTTTTGCGATTGGGCCTCACTCTGTCTGTCAGTTTGTTTGTCTGTCCACGCACATAAAATGAAAACGAATGGTCCGATCGACCTGAAACAAGATCAGAAAGGAAAATAGAGAGCCGAAGTCATGACGTAAAGTATTTGGATAATAAAATATTTAATCCGCCCACTGGTTCTAAACAACTCAAATTCAATAGTACTACTCACATGAAACAAAGGCTGTACACTTGTTCAGATTCGAAATGACGTCACACTTCGGCACTCTATAGACTTTGCTGTAGCTATGTAGAAATAAGGATCTTCAAATTGAAAATTCACTGTCAAATCTTCCTGAAAGTTTGCACAAAGATGCCTCAAAATATTTCAAGAGAATTGGGATTATTTTTATTTTCGCATTTCATTTTAAAATGGCGGCCATTTTAGACGATAAACCACCAATTTTGGATTTTTCAGCCATTTTCTCGTAAACTCTGATCAGTTTTAAGATATTTGTTTCAAAAGATTCCCCTTATATACGTTGGTGACATGGATAAGTTTCATTGCACTTGAATTGCTGAACAAAAAATGTGTTCGCCCCAAATCGAGTCACTATTTGTTTTGAGCCATTTCCAGTCAAAAGAATTTTTTTCTCTTTTGAAAAAAAAAATTCTTTTTCCCTTCATAATGGAAATTGCCATAGTTGTACTCATGGAATGCTTGAAGATAGAGTTTTGATATTGGCACTTTCAAATGGGATGTCACATGTGATTATTTGTGTAGTGACCTTGGATTTGACCTTCAATGACTTTGAACATGTTGAAAGGTCAAAACGACCGTTTTTGTGAAACACATATCATATTCGGAATTTCAACTTCACTACTAACTTATGGGGACTCTTGTGTTCTTCATAATGGGAGCTCTATGCAGGAATCTCTTAGAACACCTAAAGATAGATCTTGAATATTTGCACATTCAAATGGGAAATCACATATTGTGGTTTCAGTGGTGACCTTGGCCTTTTTGTCCCAATTTCAGACTTCGACAGCCATTTTTGTGGCTCAACATTATACATTTATCTGGTAACCTTGGGCTTACCTTGGGCTTACCTTGGGCTTAATTTTTAGGTTACCGGACCTATGGTCCCAAAACCTATTGGCATGGTGTTACATCCGTCTGTCCGTCCATCCGTCCGGCGTGAACAATCTTATCTTTAAAGTTCACCGGCGAATTTTTCTGTAATTTTGCACAACATACCTAAAAAATGTTCCTTGAGAAGGAGGTATTTTTTAGTTTTTGGATTTTCACCTTTTTTTTCAAGATGGTGGCCGTTTCCAATGAAAAACGACCAATTTCTGACATTAACGGTCAATTCCCCAAAACTGGCCAGACAGTTTTGAGATTTTTAGTTCGAAATATTTTCCCGATGTACCTCTGTGATGTGTATAAGTTTGGTTGCCCTTGAATCGGTTGCCCTTTGGGCCGATAAGGTATTGTCATGGTTTTTCGTCCGGCGTCCGGCCGGGTCTGTAACTTTTTTTGGACATGATGAATTTCCCCATAAATTTGTCAGAACATACCTTGGGCCAGTATCTAAAGACTTTTTTTACAGTTTTTTGATTGAATCCTTTTTGTTGATTTGGCGACCATTTTTGACGAAAAATTGCCAATTTTGTACTTTGGTGGCCATTTTCTCAAAAACTGTCTGATCAGTTTTGAGATTTTTGTACTTCTAGTAAAAAAAAAAAGCCCAGATTTGCCTATACAGATGACATGCTTTTAGATAGAACTTACGCTTCAATGCATTATGAACATGCAGGAAAACATATGACACAAGTATTGATGACCTTGTGTGCTTGAAAGTTCTTGACCTCGGATGACCTTGAGAGAGCTAAATGTCTGATTGGAATGTATAAGTTGGCTTCAGCGGCCTGAATGCTTGCACCTAGAGATATCTTTGTATTATGAACATTTAGAACATGAAATGCCGCACGCCTAATGGTGACAACAATGAAGTTCACACAGATGACATTAATTGCTAAATCTCAAGGTCATATGTCACCTGATAAGTATAAAACCAAAATTGTCCGGTAACCTATCTTAGCCTTTAGGCTAATTTTTAGGCTTGGTAAGCCAAAATAAAATTATTATTGGCATTTCAGGGTTCCTTTGATGAACTTGAATGTTGGCCGTATGAATAATTATGTAGTATGGTAGTATAAGGAGTGAGCTTCAGTTAAAAATCTGGTCTCCCCATTGAACAAGAACTCGAAGCACAGATCTTTTGCTTGATGGACGACTACCTGATCTAACAATTTGGGATCGTTATTCCGTAGAGGCAGTCCTCCAGCAGTAAGAAATCCGTGGTTGGAGTCCCAGTCAGGAGATCAGAATTTTCACTGAAATTTGTCAGGTGTCGATATTGAACTCAACCTTGTCTCTTACCATCCAGGAAATTTGTGGGAACAACTTATCAGACCTCGAAACCGTGACATTTTCTGAATGTGCTGATAACAGTGACATGGATCAGATAATGGAGGCTGGATCTGTGTAAGATTCATAATGTTTATGTCAGTTTTGCCTTCTCGCCTTCTCACTTTTCTTCTCATCAGACATGACAACAAGCATCCTCAGTTGGTGGTTAAGTGTGATGTTATAACAATCTACCAGACCTCGAAGTTCTCGAACAATCTACCAGACTTCGAGTTCTGAATCTGCTGATAACAGTGACATGGATCAGGCAACGGAGACTGGATTTGTTCATCTGCACAAGAGTCACAATGTTTCAGTATCATTTTGGCCCTTTACTTCTATGAACTATCGCTTACTCATCAGACATTATGACAACAAGGATCTTCAATTGGTGGTTAAGTGTGCTGTTGTCTAACAATCTATTAGACCTCGAAACCATGACTTCTTCGAGTTCTGAATCTGCTGATAACAGTGACATGGATCAGACAACGGAGACTGGATCTGTTCATCTGCACAAGAGTCACACTATTTCAGTATCATTTTGGCCCTTTACTTCTATGAACTATCGCTTACTCATCAGACATTATGACAACAAGCATCCTCAATTGGTGGTTAAGTGTGCTGTTGTATAACAATCTATTAGACATCGAAACCGTGACATCGAAAAGTTCTGAATCTGCTGATAACAGTGACATGGATCAGACAACGGAGACTGGATCTGTTCATCTGCACAAGAGTCACAATGTTTCAGTGTCAGTTTTGCCCCTTTGCTTCTATGAACTATCACTTACTCATCAGACATTATGACAACAAGCATCCTCAATTGGTGGTTAAGTGTGCTGTTGTTAGCTGTTTCAAATCATTTGTCTCCCCACGGAGACTGATTTCACATGTTCAATGCAAACATCGTACATGTTATGACATTTATTGTCGTGTTCAAGTTGAGCGTGCTCATGGTGTGCAAGAGGTAAACATTCCAGTGGGCCGTATTGCTGACACGGTTGCAAAGGATAATGATGGACCTGATGCCTCAGACGATGATTCGTTTCAAGGGCAAAATAATCGTGATGAGGACGATGACCTGCAATACAGCACTGTGCGAAAGGATTTGGATTTGAAATTGTTGACTTTGGGTGAAAAATTCAAAGTGCCCGCTGCTTTAGTATCGTCTGTTGCGAATTACATAGCAGGATTCTCGGAAAGAGCACATCAGTCGCTGTCACAAGACATTAGGAATGTATTGTCACAGCAAAATATTAACATATCTCCTCAACTGCAAGAAGTTTTGGACGGACCTTCCAGAGTTGCTGTTGCATGCAGTGAGGTTAATGCGCAACATAAACTTTTTGGTTTTACAAAACCTTTTTAAAAAGGTTTTACAACCAGGAATTGGGTCCCATACTCCCACTTGAAACAATTTTGGGAAGGAATGAATCTGGGCAATCAGAAAGTCTACAATATATACCTGTCAGGAACACCCTCCTGAAGTGGTTGTCATACCAGGATGTTCTGGCTGAAGTTCTTGCTGGACTGGATCTGTTCATCTGCACAAGAGTCACACTATTTCAGTATCATTTTGGCCCTTTACTTCTATGAACTATCGCTTACTCATCAGACATTATGACAACAAGCATCCTCAATTGGTGATTAAGTGTGCTGTTGTATAACAATCTATTAGACATCGAAACCGTGACTTCTTCGAGTTCTGAATCTGCTGATAACAGTGACATGGATCAGACAACGGAGACTGGATCTGTTCATCTGCACAAGAGTCACAATGTTTCAGTGTCAGTTTTGCCCCTTTGCTTCTATGAACTATCGCTTACTCATCAGACATTATGACAACAAGCATCCTCAATTGGTGGTTAAGTGTGCTGTTGTTAGCTGTTTCAAATCATTTGTCTCCCCACGGAGACTGATTTCACATGTTCAATGCAAACATCGTACATGTTATGACATTTATTGTCGTGTTCAAGTTGAGCGTGCTCATGGTGTGCAAGAGGTAAACATTCCAGTGGGCCGTATTGCTGACACGGTTGCAAAGGATAATGATGGACCTGATGCCTCAGACGATGATTCGTTTCAAGGGCAAAATAATCGTGATGAGGACGATGACCTGCAATACAGCACTGTGCGAAAGGATTTGGATTTGAAATTGTTGACTTTGGGTGAAAAATTCAAAGTGCCCGCTGCTTTAGTATCGTCTGTTGCGAATTACATAGCAGGATTCTCGGAAAGAGCACATCAGTCGCTGTCACAAGACAATAGGAATGTATTGTCACAGCAAAATATTAACATATCTCCTCAACTGCAAGAAGTTTTGGACGGACCTTCCAGAGTTGCTGTTGCATGCAGTGAGGTTAATGCGCAACATAAACTTTTTGGTTTTACAAAACCTTTTTAAAAAGGTTTTACAACCAGGAATTGGGTCCCATACTCCCACTTGAAACAATTTTGGGAAGGAATGAATCTGGGCAATCAGAAAGTCTACAATATATAACTGTCAGGAACACCCTCCTGAAGTGGTTGTCATACCAGGATGTTCTGGCTGAAGTTCTTGCTGGACATGCTTCCACTGATGGAATTCTCAGAGATGTTGTTGACGGCTCGCTTTTCCGCAATGATCCGGATATGATTGAACAACAAACTCTGGCACTAATTATATATACGGATGATTTCACTATAAAGAATCCCCCCTGCGAGCTCGATGCAAATCCTACAAAATCTGCGGAGTGTACTTAACATTGGGAAACTTGCATCCTGAATTTCGAACGCAACTACATTCGATACAGCTTCTAATGCTCTGCAAATCAAAATGTGTGCAGAAATATGGAATGGATAATGTATTTGCAAACTTAGTAACTGACCTTCAATACCTCGAGACGAATGGACTGGATTTTGTTCATGACAACAATGAACTACATTTCGCTTGCAAATTATTCATTGTCATTGGGGATAACCTTGCCAGTCACCAGGTTGGTGGCTTCATGGAAGGATTCACGGCACAAAAGCCATGTCGCTTTTGTCACACCACCATCCAGGCAATTCGTTCTGGTTCCCTGGAAGAAATGCCATCTAGGGATCGGGACATGCATGATGCGCAAGTACGTATTGTTTCCGGGAATCCAACATTGGCTAAAACCTATGGCGTCAAACGTGCATCTGTGTTTCGAAACTTATGCAGTTTTCATGCATCTAGCAGTCTACCAAGTGATCTGGCACACGATGTGTTCGAGGGTGTTGCTAAGTTGGTAGTTAGTGATGTTCTGACTCACTGTCTGACAGTTGGTCACTTTACTTTGGCATATCTCAATGACTCTATAATATCTTTCGAGTACATCAACTCAGACAAGGTGAACAAGCCTTGTATCTTAAGTGAACTTGGACCATTAAACATTAAGCAGACTTTTAATCAAATGTGGTGCTTGATACGGTTGCTGCCACTTCTGATTGGTGACAGAGTGCCAGTTGGTGAACCTGAATGGAATGTACTCTTAAAGCTTTTGAAAGCATTGGAATATGGTTGTGTTCCAGCACTGGGATAGGAACACATTGATGCTATGGAGAACTTGATCAGATAATTTCTAGAGGAGCGTCTGAGGATATTCCCAAACGCAATTTTCACACCAAAAACTCATTTCATACTGCACTACGCGAACAAATGGCTATCTTTGGACCCCTTCGACATGTTTGGACGCAGCGGATGGAAGTTAAAAACAATTACTTCATTGAAGTGAACAAAACTAATAAATGTTCAAAAAATGTCTGCTTGTCTCTGGCAAAGCGTCACCAGTATTATATGAGCACATATATGGGAAGGAATCTTTTTGAAACCACAGTAAATATTGTCAAGGGCAAACTGATGACACCTGCACAAATGGATAACAATCTGCGACACTTGGTGCAACCTCTTGTAGGTGCTGGATTACAGCTCCATGTAGGGAACAAAATATGCATCAATAGTATAGTTTATGAGAAAAACACTGCTGTGATCATAGGGGCAAAGGGAGATGGTCCCTCAAGAAAGGGATGGTCATTGACCACACACCATATCTGGCTTGTCAAGTGCTGACTACTGTGGATTACAATAACCACTTCAATGGATACATTGTGGAAAACTACCCTGAACTTGTCTTGAGGAAAGTGAACGAGCTCCCTGACAAAAGCCCGCTGAGCATTTACCCTCTCACTGGAGGACATCAACGTGTCATTGTTTTGAAACATAAAGTGCTACTACTTTAAGTGTTTCTGCAATATTATGTTAAGGTAAATTTAACCAAAATGAAATGCGACCTGACTCTATTGCACGAGTTCGTAAAGTTATCACTTGAAGTTGGTGCTTTGTTTCCAATACCACAAATGTCCGTACCGTGCATATATTTTAACTGCTGTAGAGGATGTTTTTCATTCCTCTGCAGATCTGAAAAAATGACAAAACTAATTGTGAAGTTCAACGGCACTAGCCGGCTGGTGGTACTTCGCGGGCGAGTCACATTTCCTTCACTTGTACAGTCGGTATCGAAAAAGCTGGCAATAGATGATCCGAAGTTAGAGGTACACGTATATACACATTGGGGATCGTTCGATAGTTATTGGATACATAAGATGATGTTAATGTATATGAAGTATAATTTTTTTCATTTACTCCAAATTTCTGCTGATTTGAAGTAATATTGATCATTAAAATCTGCCATCTGCTTTTCTGCAGGTTGAATTGGATGGTGAACATGTTGTTCTCGATGAAGATGTGGCATCGGTTATGAACAGTTCCGACACCTGGCACATGATAGCCGTGCAACCTGAAATCAATCAGTCCAATGAGTAAATACCAGAAATACTCATCAAATCTTGCTGGTTCGGTTGTCTTTGATCTGAAACTAATGCATTGAATCTGTGATTTGTTTGCAAAGTCACTTGCGCTTTGAAAAAAAAAGTTCAAATATTCGTTTGCAAAGTCACATGCTTGTTGGAAAAAGTTCATATACAGTATTTGTCCTGTTCATTTTCAGCATTGTTAATGGAAATGCTTCTTATAAAATGTAATTCCACCTCTAGAGTGAACGTGGGATGTGTCCCCTGTCAACAACAGCCGTCATCGCCTTTACAGTCTCAACGGTCCTCGCCTTTACGGTCACCGGCACCGGCAATTGATTCAAGATTTGTCGGGTGTGGTGAAAAGTAGAGCTGATTACACACTGAAGCCACACATCCTTAAGCATGCTGATGGCCATAACAGGTTTAGAACACGCATGTGTCTACGGACCCATCGGTCTCGTGGTGTAACCACCTCGATGCTCAGCTATTAAAATGATCACCGGTAATAATGTGTGCATTCAATTTCAAACTGGATGCATCTGTACATGCTGGATACAAAGTGACAGTCCTTTGTCATTGTAGAGTTCCCACCCCAAATCGGATGTGGCCAAAAGTGGTCCCTAAGTACGCCATGCGGGAGGACGTCTTGCGACAGTTGGAGACCGGAGGGAAGATGTCAAAGTCCATTGAACATTCCATCACAGAAGCCTGGTATATGGACGCCTCGAAGAACGATATTTTGTAAGTATGAATGGTAAGGTGCAACGTGGTTGAATTGTCCAGTATCTTTCCACATTCATGCCAATGTTAGTGATGGCATTTCCACTACACTGATTGCTCCATCCAATATGTTGGATCTGTGTAATCCGTATGATACTTTCACTTTCAAGGTACCCAACGTCAAGGCAATATGACGGTATGGTTTCAACAACTATTGCCGAATTTCCCCTGCTGTCCTCTGGAAATGACTTCGAAGATGCATATGTAATTCTGACAGGAATGCATATATTCGTTCATTGTTTCGTTCTGCATTTGAGTATTTAAAGTTATATTTCTGGTCCTATCTTGTGAGTGTTATGTTGTGTATGAGGATTCTTTTTCATCTTGTTGACCAGGTAATAACCCTATGCTACCTGAGGTATTTTCAGAGCCACCCATGGGAGTCTGAATTAGTTTGGAAATAATCTTCGAATTTGACATTTTCCACAGAAAAGACTTTCTGAAGACTAACCAAGATTTTTCGCTGTATGTGAATCAGAATGTTCTCCTTTTCCTGTCAGTATATCATAACTGGAAGTGCTACAAATATTGGCGAAGTTGTGAACAATGCAATGATAAATACACATATCTCGAAAACACAAACAAACGGCAACTCTAGATGACCAGAGGAAGTAACAAAACGCAACTCTAGGTGGCATAGGGTTAATATGTAATCTTGAATAGATTCTTAATGATGTATGGTTATATTATAGTTTTGGAAACTCTGATGGTTTTTCTTCCACAGACGAGAAAACATGTCTGACTGTAGGGTATATCAAACAATTGATCGGAATTATAATATATATATATATATAACAATTACTATAATTTGGGCATCACAATATAAAAAACTAATCTAATTTGTGTTTGTTTCGTTACTTTACCATGAATATATCAACCGCAGAAGACATACTGTTGAGCAATATTCCGGGTCATATTGAATATGTATTTCAACCCATAAAAATATTAATTGTGTCAAATTTCCCCCTTCATTCAGGTGTTCTGGAAGGAGAAGCTGGTACAGGGGTTCCAGAATTACCGTAGGAGGAGAGACCAGAGCCACCCGCAGGTAAAGAAACGCAAACTTTTCCCTAAGAGCCCAGAGCAGCAGTCGGACAACTCAGAATTGACTAAGAGGTCTGTTAAGAATGAGACCATCAAGACGACATTGTTTGGATTCTTCGATTACGTCCCCCTGAGTCGCCCTGCATCGGAGACTCCAGCAACCGTGGCATCCCACATACAGGTATTGGATAAATTGGTGCTCTCATGCAACATCGTTATAAGATAAACTGTCGCAAGCTTTATAGCACCTTAAAATGTATGAACAATGGGGCTCAATGGCTGGTTATCCGACCTGCTTTCTGGGGTCAAACACATGTTCCCGGATCACCATATGCATTCTCAATATCTTCTTTTCTCATTTTCAATCTTGTCTGCAGGTCTTAATTTGATATTGTTGCCATTTGTACTCTGTATTAAAATTATGTTCACTGAATATGTATCCCATATCAGTCTCTGAAGAACGAGCATCGAAAGCGGAGCCCTGACAAACACCTTATCAGCACGTTGATGGAGCTTACATTCTATGACAGACGTTCACAAGTGATGAAGGATGATACGGCGGAACAGATTCTGGAAATGTACCCAGTACTCTCCCGACGGGGCCAGGCAAGCAAAATATACAACTAGATGCTGTAACATGATATTATCCGCATGTGTTACTAAATATTAACTTGCATGGAGTTCTTTTATTTATTGGTCTGTATGTGTATGTGAAATCTGATAGATAAGCAAGGAGTACCTTCGGCTCGGACCTGGGGAAGCAGCTGACCTTGAGACCCTCTTGATTGACGGAATAAACAAGTATGGCAGGGCCATCCTCGCCATGATAGATGACAGGAAAACAACAGACCCATCATGGATCAGCTCCCTGCTCACTGAGGCCAAGTTAGAGGCAGACACTAACACCAAACGAAGTATGGTATATTTATGCTCCAACATAAAGGGTTTGCTTTTAAGGTACTGCTGGCCAGTTGTGTAGTGTTATAGATAAATATCTGATTTGTTTGTTGATAAATTGTCAACTATTGCTTTGTTTTGCAACCTGATGGTGATTTTATTGTGACCATTTTTCCTAGTTTTGAAGGGGTATGGTGCTTTGCTGGCTTTGCCCTACCTTCTCGGGGAGGATGGAGAGGATTTCATGGACATCAACTTGGTAAAACTACTATTGTATCTTTTCCGAAACCTTATTTTATTCATTTTTTTTGTTGATGCATAAGATAATATTGTTTTGTGTCCTTCTCGAGCTTCATGACAGGCAGAATTTCTGTATATCTATTGCTTTGCAGAGAACCACAGGGGACGTGTATATCTTTAAGAGTGGTAGGAGCCGAGCAGACTTTGCCAATTCGTCGTTCGCTGTCT
The DNA here is from genome assembly GCA_949152475.1 of Terebella lapidaria. Taxonomy (NCBI): domain Eukaryota; kingdom Metazoa; phylum Annelida; class Polychaeta; order Terebellida; family Terebellidae; genus Terebella; species Terebella lapidaria. The sequence continues at coordinate 82,420,987 of OX424555.1, forward strand.
ACATTGACCGTATTCGGATAGCCAGCTTCCACGACCTTTTCGATGCAACGGCATGCTCCGAGTTGCCAAAAAATCTAACAAAGGTTTTCTCTTTTCTTCAAATGTACATATTCAATTTGAAGGTGAAGAACGTCCCGAAAACTGTTCGCAAATTTGCAGTCAGGCTTCAGCAGGCCAGTTAAGTGTGTCACACACATGTACTCGAGAATTGTTCAGTAGATTAAGGTCCTTGAAATAATTCTACAACCTTGGGTCTAGTTTGTATACCACATCATCATATCAAACATACAATGTTCTTTGTATATCTAGCATGACAAGCGCTCCATATTTCTCGTGCTATTATATTGGATTGCATGACTAACTATTGTTACAAAATAGTTTTGATATATTTTCGCTATAGTGTGGTGTGACTAACTAATTGAGAGGTTCGGAACATTCCAAACTGAAAGTTTGTTGTCATACTCGAGCATGCCATAGGTCTTTTGAGACTGTTAGAATTAAGTTTTAACTCGGAACATATTTTGTATTGTGATGCTGACTTGAAATTTTCAGCCTATATGTAATTTAAAGGTTGGAAGCATACCAAAAACTGTATAAATTGGCGGTCAGACTCCAGGATGCTATTTGAATGTGTCTCGCACATAGAATCGAAGAATCTTAAGAGATTCGTCATTCGTGCCCATAATAAGGATAGGTATTCGTATACAATTTCAACGGTACCATCTGTAAAAGGTTCATAATGTCAGATTGTTCGATTGTGTTACTTCATTGATTCAAGTGTTGATTCATCAATATGATGCGACTTGACATGAAATTTTAGGACCAAGTTTGTCTGTCCTTAGGCTGTACACATAAAATGCAGGCAAGATTTGTACAGGTCATGCACCTTTCAAAATCTGGAGCTGTAATGGGACACATGGAATGTTATTGTCCAAAAAAATGAATGTTATGTTATTTTATATGGATTTTTAAATTACTGGACCTTGGTCCGATAACCGCCATGTGTTAGTCTGTCGTCCGTCTGTCGCCCACATTGGTACCATCCTTTGTTAAAGTAAATTTTTTAAGCGACATATCCTACAGAACAGGGCACGACCTCTGGCGTGACATGAGGTATCTTGTACGGCAGCTCTGCCTCAAATTGTCCGTAAGTCGTGAGTCACTGGCATGGGTGAAATATACCTGTAAACTTGACGTGCTGTGGGATAGACTGCAATAAACGTTTCGGCAGACAATGCCCCAAATATCTATTTTCCCTGATACACATTGGTACCATTCTTTGTCAAAGCAAATTTTTTAACCCGACGTATTCTACAGAACAGGGCACGACCTCTGGAGTGACATGAGGTATCCTGTACGGCAGCTCTGCCTCAAATTGTGCGTAAGTCGTGAGTCACTGGCATGGGTGAAATATACCCGTAAACTTGACCTGCTGTGGGATAGACCGCAATAAACGTTTCGGCAGACAATGCCCCAAATATCTATTTTCCCTGATACACATCGGTACCATTTTTTGTTAAAGTAAATTTTTTAACCCGACGTATCCTACAGAACAGGGCACGACCTCTGGCGTGACATGAGGTATCCTGTACGACAGCTCTGCCTCAAATTGTCGTGAGTCACTGGCATGGGTGAAATATACCTGTAAACTTGACCTGCTGTGGGATAGACCGCAATAAACGTTTCGGCAGACAATGCCCCAAATATCTCTTTTCCCTGGCATGTTAATAAACCTAAAAAAAATATATCATCTTTAAAATGGTGCAATATTCTTTGGTACCATTTGGATTTGGCCCTGATCCATATTAAGTCCAATAATCATGATAGGCATCAAATGGGAAGACATATATACAGCGATTTAGGCAGTGACCTTGAAATTAACCAATGGCCATTTTTTTGTAGAAATACACATCTTGATGTATAATTCTCCGGTAACCTTTAATAGCCCTCGGGTTAAATTTTGTGACACGACTTGGGCACAATGTGAATACAGTCTGCTATTCGGTATGTTAGTATATTAGTGATAATGATGCACTCACTACATGCAGTGAGGATATGTATAAGATACAGTATTCAAGATGTACATGCAGAAAAGTGCTTGTTTTGCCGCAGATAATCGTAAATAGTGAACGATTTTGATATGTCGCCCATTGAAATACTTTTTCGTTCATGTTGCGGCAGGATGGAAAGACATTTTTTCCCGTACTTGTTCCTGTACTTATGAAATATGAATGTGAAATAATGAATATACTTAATTGGAAATTAATTTGCCTTGTTTATCATTAATGACAAGTATTTGACGAGGTTTGAGGCTGGTTGACGAGTTTATAGTCGTCAAATTTTCTTGCTGACGAGGCTAAAGTACTCCGATTTGGCACGGTCAAATCGATAGTCCGAATGTTGTCTTTTTGACAACCTATTGACAAGGTATTTTTTCAGTGTAGAGAGAAACTGTTAGCTGATGAGGGGATGTACCGGCAGTTCAAAGAAGAAGACAAAATGAAGAAATGACACGCCAGAAAATCTATGTCTGCTGAACAACGACTCGAATACGGCGCATGAGTCCAATAATTGACGGTCATTCCCCTTGCCAATTTACGCCACTGTGTGAGACGACCACCGCAGGTGTTGCCATCACCGCCACAGATGCCTTTCAAATGTATGGACCCAATAGTATTTTAACACCAGTTTACCCCCAATGTGTCGTGACTGGGTAAAAAAAATGGGTGAAATCTCTCTTGGAATCTGGTCGAATTTTCCCTGCCAGACCAGGATGCACTATAATAGATGAGGAACGCTAAGTGATTTCTGACATGATCTGACTTTTGAACATTAGGTGATATCGGACAGTTGATTCTAGATTTTTACTAATGATTGTCTTTCAGTTTTTGTGTACAATAAAAATATGAACCAAATTTCATACCGAATTTAATTTTATCTTCCCTTTACCGATTGGACAAAACATAAGATCCTACATTCAGCTATCAAATTCAAAATGAATGTGACAGTGGTGTTGGATCAGGTACTCTGGTATGGAAACATAATTCCCTGCTGGTTGAGGATCATGGATATTGATTCGGGTGACCGGGAGTAGGCTATTTTGAACACATCAGTAAAAATTATGACTCGAAAGATGCTTTAAAAAAGATGCATTACGCTCGCGAATGTTCCTTCTACATGAATGAATTAAATATCGGCATATTACGAAACGACAAATTTGATGCCACACGAATTTGGTTATGTGACAAAAAAGCTTCGTAATTCTCGAAGGAGTAAAGAGAACGTGTGTAGATTTCATTAATTGATTTACCATGATGCTCGATAAGGTGTGGTTTCCTTGGAAGTTATCTTATTAGGAAAATCGTAATTTGATTTCGCTGCTCTGAGTAGAATTCCACGTTTGCCTATATTTTAGCTGATGAATAACTGAACAGAAATGTGTCCAAATGCCTGAAGTTGCCTGAACATTTGAAGACCTTGTCCTGGGTGCACGAACATTGCTGTTTGATACACACACAATGTATTGTCTCTTGCGGCAATGACTAAATACCTAGCTTCAGTTCAAACACGATGACACATCTTTTCGTTCGATCAAGAAGAAAGACGATGCTTGGAAAATGTAGAAAAGTAACTAATGTACATGCTACATTTCCATATGAGTATTTGTGTCGTACCTTTTCACAACCTTTTTCTCCATATGGACAAAAATAAGATTGTTTATGTCATGAGACACGTGGTATATCCCATATACATCCCCTCTATTAATGGCATAGGGATATAATGTGTTCAATGAATATGCATATTCAAAATGACAGGTATATGGGAGAATATATTGTGTATTATGTATTTATTATATCATTGATCGCCACCAAGACAGAACACTATTATATATAATACGCGTTTTGTTTCAGGCCAGAGTTGGAAGATGTTGCTGCACATCTGGATGACCTGACGGACTTTATGAGAACAAGAGAAATTAACTGTCGGAGCGATTTGTCCAGCGGTTACAACAATAGACCAGTTTCTCGTCAGTGGGTGGCATGCAGCGGATGCTGTCAAAATGTATTTCTCCTGTTAGACACATTTCGGAAACGACCAGTCGTTCTTCATTATAGTGTAGTGTTGAGGTGGGTATGTATCAGATATATTGGTGTCTGATTCACCAATTAATATCTCATATTCTAACTCACTATTGATCAATATTAAAAGGAACATAGACTCGTACAGAGTTTTGTTTGTTGAAGGAATTTCAGATGGCAACTTAAAACAGAGAACCATGTGAATCTCTAAACTAGATATACATTATTCAAAACACAACCCCTTTGGGAGGTGGTTGGTAACTTCTCCCTAAATTTCAAGTCGATGGTAACGAAAAAATGACGGTGGCTTCTATCTGCCAAAATTTTGAGTTTTGCTCCCGAGCAAAGATTCAAAGCAGAAATTAAAAACAGAGTCAATTTCAACGCGTCTAAAATATTTTTGATGTGTCTAAAACTATTCTCGATGCCTCTAAAACATTTTCGATGCACCTGAAATATTTTCGATGCGTCTAAAACTATTCTTGATGCGCCTAAAACTATTTTAGATGCGTCCAAAAGATTTTCGATGCAGTTAAAATATTTTCGAAACAACATGACACCATGTATTTTTATTTCAGAGCGAGAAGAATGTACACACACCCCTTTTATCGTCCATTTTACAACCAAACGTTTCAGTTACACTGGATCCACATTCCCTTATACTGGATCCAGCAAATGAAACGTTTGATTGTAAAATGGACGACAAAAGAGGGATGTGCACATCCTTCTCGCTCTTAGTTAATTAATACATGGTGTCATGTTGTTTAATCACCGCCAAAAATTAGTTTCAAATAATATATTGAAAATAGATACAGTATTCAATTGAGTAGTTCTTCGAATCTAATATGCGTTTGTATCACATAGCTAAACATCATAAAATTTACCTTGCCTGTTTCCCCTGATATTTGCAGAAAAAGGCCACTTCCAGTAGCCGGATCTCCAAACTGATTGCGCACTGTGATAAGAGTTGTTGATTCTTAGCAACGGTTACATCACTGACTATTGTGAAGTTACTAATAAACATATATATTTGTATATGTGTAAGATAAACATATATATCCAGTTCCTGGACCATCGGATTTCGATATAGTCATAATGCTGCATATGAATGACGTGGTTCTTAATACTGGTATGTCCAAGTTGGGTGCGCATGGGAGAGAAAATTCTACAATATACATGGAAAGGGAAATTGCCCTGTGTAGCATAGTTAGCAATTCTTCTTGGGGTTGTCTTCTGAAACGATAATAGTTATCATGATTATCGGAAATGAACGTCTGTGGCGTCACATCGTTTGTATGGGCTTCCAATACGTGTATGAAATGTATAGGCTGATATTTATACAAATTTGTTACCCGATGGTAGAAAAGATTCGCGAATCACGGGTTAACAAATTAATATGTGTCTACATATTGTGTATATATATGTGTGTTTTTCTTTAACCAGTTTATATTTGGTACGGGCATCTATCTGTATCACTGAGACACACGATATTCCCCATTCAATCCCTCGCAATTGACATTTCCCTCTGAAATCCCATATATGTCCACCTGCGAAGATGCTTCTGACAATTAATTATCGACGGTGATGTATTCCGTATACACTTCGCAGAGCAATATCTTTGAGAACCAGTCATCCTTATGTGTTTATTTGCGCCGCTAATTTGTGTTATTCCAAATGCATTGATCATATGTACAAACACATTGTTCATTACGTGCAAGCCGAAGAGCATGACCACGTGTGTTTCTTTGGAATTTCGCGTCCAGCAAAGTGATTTCCTAGAATGTCGAATTTTTGTGGGGGCAACCACAATTTTTGTGTATGACACATTGCGTCATGGAAAGTCACGAGAGTTCACTATTAACGTTATATCCGCCTCGATGACGCACCATCCACATTTTGTCGTGACATGTTCATACATGCATACATTGGGTGGAATATATACGTGAATTTAAGTATCAATCTATTACCACCAGTACAACTAGATCTTGATGATGACAATAGCAAACGCATAGTACAACATTGCGAAATACATACAAAGCAATTAGTTTATCCAAAGACACACTGGCATCCAACAGTAATTAAATGCTGATCGCAATAAAAGAATAATAGAATCGCATATGAACCTAAAGTTGGAATCAATTTTAAGATCAGCCAAATTTAGCATTCTTGTTTGTCACGCAAACTTGGAAGTACATCTCGAGATAGTCAGGAATATACAGGGAATATGCACAGTTCGACAACAGATACTCAGAAAATTGCCGTTAATCGTGCATGAAAACAGTGGATAGAGAATGATCGGCCTGCCTACATAGCCGGGTGCCACAGTATCTAGACGATTACCAATGACGTCATGAGTCTGTGTGTAGAACTCGCTCGCAAGGCGGGCCACTTTGAGGAAAAAATTGATGCGAAATAGACTGGCCCGAATTTGAATCTTGATTTGGCCTCTCAATTTACGCATGTACTACCAAATAATTTTGTACAATTTCCCATTCTATAGACAATATGCAGCTACCGCAGAATGAATCAATTTTGTCAATTCTAAAAGTGATTAAAGCTTTAAATAACATGTGGTTACATTTTTGGGGTGACACATGAACAATTATTTGATATGTGCATCAATGAGGTCCAATAATGAAGTCTATACTCAACAAGGTTGAATAGGCGGTGTATTATCCACTCATTTTTTTGTAAACCCTGGAAATGTTCTGTCACCTTTACGTCACGTACACAAGTAATACAATCTTATCTAAATTAGGCGGGAGAATCAAATTCCTAATGAATGATACAGTTTTGGCCAATTTGTCACATGAAAGAAAATATATAGGGTAAGAGATCGACCATTAACTGGTTGAATAGATTGTTTTGGTATCGTCAAGCCACATGTTAACGCTGCCCAGGTTGTCTCCAATAACCAGCACATAAATCCAAACACTATCCATCAAGGCATGATGTTGATGAAAGCGTTAATGTTGTTTGTGGGTTTAGTGTGAAAACAGTGGAATGAATCGGGAAAATAATGATATTTCACATAAATTGAGACTGACTGAACACCCCCTGCAGGAGAGAAATATTTAATGCAAAATTACAAACTGAGATGTAACCACAATACATTACTGATACAGTAATGTATCATTTGGTTGAAGTTCACATTTAGATAAAAACGTTGGAAAGGAGAGGAGTTGTAGGTTAAACTATGTTGTTTTGCGTATGAATGTTATACACTTACTATAGTCACCAGTGTGACGAGTGTGTATAGTGTGTATAGGTTGAAAGTATTCAGTGTTCATAACATTTTGGTGTGCGACTTTTCCAGACGGTTGCAATTCAGTGTTTCCATTTGCTAAAACGTGTTTCTAAAACTAATCAGCGTTTTCTAGTAATTCTTGTTTGGTAACCTATCTTCTTCGTGTTCGATTGGTTATATCTAACCCTGAAAGAAGACTTTCGTGATAGGATGTCGAATGCCTAGGCTGATATGTTATGAATTTGTCACGTCAGTGGCTGTACACCAGCGAAACCGACTAACGGAACGCGCGTTCCCTCGATCAAAGATGGCGAGCGGTAGGTTTTGCTTCGAGAAATTTTCCGGCCGTTTCAGCGAATTAGGGCGATATTTGCATGTGATCTATACATAAAACAAAATTACAGATTGGTTAGTCAGCTAAAGCACCTTCTTTAGATAGTAATAAGGGTGTTTCGCGTCGAAAATGAGCTGATAAAAAAACACGAAGATCAGCGGAACGCGAAGATCAACTTTTCAAACGATTAACGGAACGCAAGGAATTGACCTACGGAACGCGAAGTCATGAACATGAAATTTCCAGCTAAGAATTTATTTTCCGAACTTTATCCATGTTCGTTCACTGTAGTGTTGAAGGTATATTAATATTTTTCCAGACATGGCAGCTGTTGACAGTGTTATGCACCAGGTAGGCCTATATTACATGAAAGTCAAATTTAACAAAAAAAATATAATAATGAGGTGTTCCGTGCGTGACTATGAAATGCAGGCCTATAGTCCTATGCAAACATCACTGACATGACCATGAATGAGTTTTTGTCATTTATGGCTTGGGAATTCAGATGGTGAGCCGCACTGTGTGCAATTCATCATGCTATACATCATGTTATGTTATCTATGTTTATTTGATACCGTATCACACATGGTCACAATATCTCAACTGGACTTTACACAGATATGTACATTCAGAATATTATGTCCAGTGTGTGCTTTGATGTACACTGAGGAATGGAATAAGACAATTATTATTAAATGGAAGTGCTTGATTTCAACCACGCGCGAAATATTATTCATATTCTAATATCAGTAAGATTTTGTGATGAGTGTAGTACATGTATGTTAAGTAGGCATAGCCTAGGCCTTCAATTATAACTGACTACAAGGCATTTTATATGAACGAACATAAGTTTTCCATGGTATCGTCGTAAGGAAAATTTACAGTTCTCATGTTTTTCAAAATAGTGGCGGAATAGGGTGCTGACTGATTCGTACCGACCGGTACTTGGTGGACAGTAATATCTCATGCTGTTTTTTCTTCAAGTACACACATTTTCATATCACTATTACAATGTCATGATATGTTAAATAGATCATGGATAACCGTAAAATGTTTTTGTATCGGTATAACTTTTTTGTGCATTGGTCAATTTTCAGTGCAGATCATTCTTCTTATTTATAAATCAAGGTCAAAGCTTATAATTCAAAGCTGAAATGTATACATCGATCCATTCCACAATGACTGTCCATATTTGCTCATAATACTAATTTCAACCATTACAGTACTGATCTGGAAACCATTCTGGTTATGTTATGCTCTTTTCGGTCTGACTATAGTGATACAAACCATATACCATTTCGAAGCATATGGCATATAGGGATACTAGTGATTGAGAAAATAAATTCCGAAGGTGGACATTTTTTGGCTTAAAAATTACCAGCAAAACGTCAAAGACAAAAAGGAACAAGAAAAAAACACAAAATAAATAATACCTACAAAATTTTTGGTAGGGCCTACTTATACTGTTGATACTAGTATATTACATAATCTGGCAAATTTTATTGGGAATTTCAGGCCTGCAATATTTGTATTTCAGGGAGAAAATTGGCATTCGTGTTGAAATGTTCTTCAACCAAGATACATTTCCTAAATTGAGAAATGATAGTAAAACTTCATAATGTTACTAATTTTATAGTGAGGAATCCTCTTCGACGTTATGAAAGAAACATACGTGTGCATAAGTTATTTTCACCTATTTGTTGAGTCACATGTTGGTTTATTCATTTATTTCATGCAACATGGTTTTGCGCGTTCCGTTCATCGGGAAATAAATTGTCTGGCGCTTTCCGTAAATCATTGTATTGCGTTCCGTTAATCAGTGCGGGTTTTCGGCGATAAGAAATATTCATTGTTCATGCGTTTTAAGTGGCTTACAACCTGTTTATAATGTCTGCTGTCCGTAGTAATATGTGCTCCATCTAAATACAACACAAAACATACAAATAACTCAAAATATTCCATGTTCTTTGGCAAAACAAATCGAAGCAAAACCTACCGCTCGCCATCTTTGATCGAGGGAACGCGCGTTCCGCTAGTCGGTTTCGCTGGTGTGGCGAAGGAGGCGACAGTAACCTATCTATTATACCCGTCAAATTGCGTAGGGGGTTTTGGTTCTCTGGTGAATTCACCGAGTTATTTCTTGAATCCGTGTTCCGCCACAAACATACAAAAATTTGCATTCCTGATGGATGTTCGCATCAGTATACATGTAGATGAAGAACGATGACCTGCTATGCTAGAAAAATGTAAAATAGTATTCACATGCTAAATTTTCTCTGGGAATATTTGTATCCTAAATGCTGGGGCACATGGATGAGTTTTACACAGCGTTCTCAAGATGGACAAGGTTCAGGTTGCTTATGTTATAAGACCTCCATACTATACCCACGTACATTGCATCTATTATTGTACAAAGAAAGTATATGTTTGATGAATTGTCATATTCAATTTGACAGGCACATGGGAGTCTTAACATCAAAATGGACAGCATACCCTTCACGTACCTGAAGTACATTAACAGAACAAGAGTAAATGAGCTGTCAGAAGCTCCGCCCTGGGGATTACAACAATATGGGCAAGTGCCTCATCAGTGACTGGCATACAGCGGATGCTGTCACACTCGCTTCTCCTGTTTGATGGATCGACATGAACGAGTAGTCGTTCATAATCAGTGCAATATCGAGATGGGTATGCCTCGTCTATCGGTGTCTAACACGTCAATGATTATAAATTATACAAACTTACTATTATTATGATGTGGTAAACACCGAGGTTTTTCGTTCACGGAAACCCAGGTGACAACATATTACGGAGAGAACCATTTGACATCAATACATCTTCAGAGCGTATCGTATTACCATGATTACAGGCATGCAGACAATGGGACATCGTTGAGATTTGACCCAACGAGTCATCAAGCAACATTTATCAACATGCCGTGATGCCATCTGCACACCCTATTTCTGCCGGAATCTGTCGTGTTGGCATCATGGTCGTGCCGTGTTCATGCGGGTGTCACTGCTGGTGGTCGTTAAGTCTGTCCCCGAGGATACCATCAACTCAGTAGCCTTTTGGCATGTGATTAGGTACTTATGAACTTGTCATATATCTATCTATTCCTTGGGGTTTGTTTCGGATTTCGAAATTATTTTCATAGGTTGTTGGGCAGTTGTATACTAATTCCATCAGATGTACAGTAGAAACAACTACATTTACCACACTGTCTGCCCCTGATGACGCCAGTGCGTTTTTTTTATAAAGTAATTGGTCGGGCTTTGTTTCTATTGCAAAATGTTGTATGTTATGTTCGTTATTGAATCATCAAGATTTGGCTGTATTGGTGGTAGTAGATTGATACTTACACTCATATCACTGAGCCGGTGTCACTGCTGGTGGACGTTAAGTCTTTCCCCAAGGATACCATTAACTCGATAGCCTTTTGGCATGTGATTAGGTGCTTATGTACTTGTCATATATCTATTCCTTGGGGTTTGTTTCGGATTTCTAAATTATTTTCATAGGTTGTTGGGCAGTTGTATACTAATTCCATCAGGTGTACAGTGGAAACAACTACATTTACCACACTGTCTGTCTTTTGATAAAGTAATTGGTCGGGCTTTGTTTCTATTGCAAAATGTTGTGTTTTATGTTTTGGAATCATGGAAATTTGGCTGTATTGGTGGTAATAGATTGATACTTACATTGTAACTACTGGGAGGGGGCGACCGTATCCCCATGAAATATTTCTCTTTTGAAATGTAGCCATAAAAAATCACACGGGACTAATCACCTTCTATACTGCGCTTTCCTCTTTATTCAATGATCACGGATTAAAGTCATAGTAGCAAGGTACCATTATATGGTTTTATTCTTGTTCAGAAGAAGCTATTGTGGACATTTGGTGATAAAAAAGATGCTCGCGTTAATTGGTAACTAATAACTGCGACATGTAATCGAGTATATTGAGCCAGTATTACAATCGCCTTCTCATGCCCATGAAAATAATTGCTTCGGCAGTTTCCGTAATCGTGACGTCAGTTGAGGCAAAATGTGCCTTGATGGCTCGCCAAAAACGTAAAATACGTAATTTGGGCGGTCAGCTCAAAGATGGAAAATCTCTTTAAAATGCATGTGATTCAACAGAAAACACGCTAAAACCAGCAAATACTGGACATCTTGCAGTTCAACAAACCTCCGTTCTGGGTGAATAAATAGTACTGATTCTAAATATCAAGACAAGAAATGCCGTATTCCCCGACTATCTCACCCGTTCACTTGAATTGTCAAACATACACTAGGGAAATGAATAGGCGACATGAAGTTTACCTTGCTGGCTACATGTACTTTCAGTTCTGCCTCAACTGACGTCACCAACCACGTGACCCACACTAAAATCTGGATCAAAATCTTCGGCAATTTACGGAAGGAGTGCCTATTTGATTCAATATCTCGAAATCAATTGATTGTATTTGCAAAATTCTTTCGAATTTATTGAAAACTATTCATAATAGACTAAATGAAAAGTACTTTCATCAGCATGCTACTAGGTCTTTAAATAAATGGCATTCATTTAGAGGGTGATTAGTGTTAAGGAGCAGCATATGATAGTTGGGCTGTTCAGGGGAACAATAATCTGTAAATAGGTTTTATTTTTATTCAAAAAGTACCTCTGACTGAATTGCCGATCTTGTCATTGTTTGTGTAATGACTTCTGTTCATTTATGAAGGTGAGACGATGCGTCATCTTATGAGGTGTACCATAATAGTTATAGGTGTTACTATAATTTATGCAATGCCTGTCCCTGGCAGGGTTTATTTGGATACAAATTATAGTCATTCTCAATGGATTTCCGCGTTCAATGGATGACCGACCGAAATCGCCAAATTTCATCCTTTTCGGGCATCGATTCCTCATCGGCGTAGGAATCGGTGCAAGTGTGACCCAGGCATAAGTCTCCACAAAAAACATGCGCGATCCTCGCACGTGGATAGACGCCGCAGTGGACAGTTCTCCGCAGGTGGTTTTGCAGAGAGCGTGGTTTAGGTTGACATGTGCCCCTCTGGGACAGGTCGCGCCGCTGACAACAATCGGCGGGTTGGTCGATTCTTACTTTATCTCCTCAAAATATCGCTGATTTAGGTGTATGATTCTATACCTCTGACATTTATGTGGCTGTATGACGTGTACTCTAAATGTCTCTTCGAAACATAACTGCAATACAACATCATTTATTCAAATCAAAGAAAATTCGAACAGCGCGCGGCCATTTTGCCTGTGCAGATCGCACTAAAAACCGTCCGGAACCGTCCTGGACCTACCAGGGAACAAATAACACTGTCCGGGACCCGAGAAAACCACCCGGGAACTGGATTGCATTGCCAGCCTCGACGAGTACGTAATTATCAATGTTTGAAAATCAGTATTGTATAGAAAAACATTTTGGGTGATGTCATTGTGCTAATAACTAATAATGTGTGGATTACATATACAAACATAAAACCACAGGAGAAATGCGTTCATTGTTCATCACAGACATTACTAAAGAACTTATTTGAATATCGACGAGATGTTTTCTGACTCAGATATGAATGTGATACTGATAATAGTACCATCAAATTAAAATAAATTAGTCACAAGCATACAAATAAAACCATAATCAAAAGTACTAAAAATTACCATAAAAATGAATAAAATATCATAATATAAAGTAAAATATTAATAAACTATTAATGAATAACCAAACTTCCCTCAATTCGACTTTTATGGATAATCTACATTGAAAAAAAACACCGGAGCAAAAAAGAATGCTGAAGCAAGAAAAAAAAAGGAGCAAAATGTTATTCTTCCACATACCGGTAAATATAGTCCCAATGACATAATGATTACAGATTTCAATGCAGTTCGAGATTTGTTATTGAACTAACCAGAATATAAGCATTTCACAAACATACTGGCAATGAGAAAATCGACTTACCAGCAATTGGTTATCATGTTTTTGATCTCAAAAGTGATACGAGTTGAATACTCGTCAAGCTTCAGCAGATCACATGGGTGGATACAGAATGTTGGCAAAAAAGGGCGCAGTTGGTTTGAATACCTCTAGACGACCTCTACATGCAATGTTCTCCGGTGAATTCTGGGGCTCTGGGAACATGGGATGTGTTTGTGATACCGTATCAACCAGTTTTTTTTTTTCATTTAAAACCCTATACCCGGTTACTTTCAACTCAACAATAATGTAGAATGATCATCAAAATGAAAAAACTAACATAGTTTTACTGCATATTAAACGACACTTCAAAAAGTGTGATGATTTTCCATTGCCACATAATATACACTATACATGTACATGTCAGGGGCAGATCAAGAATTCAGAATTCCGAAGTAGCCTAATGGCCGGTTTTGGACAAAAATTCAGCTTAGATACCCATCGATGCCTCTATTCTGAAATGTTTTTAAAAAGAAAATATAGACGCTTACTGCATTTTGGAGGTATCGTCTTCGACTTACCTGCCACAACTTCTCAAAACTGCCTTATGTAGCTCATCAACAAGTATTTGATTTCATTACTATATGTGGAGTTCGATTTTATCAGGAAAATATTTCAATCGGTACCCTTTGAAGTCTGAACAGTAGTGATTGCAATTGCACTTAAAGAAACACCCCAGTTGAATGCACCACTTGAAATGTTTTATGCACCAGTTAAAAGTATGTTTACTGTGCTCTCTCCGTGCCTTGGAGACAAATAAATATTATTAATGTCAAAGGAGTCAAGGACTGTGGTGTTAAAACCCCATCAGTTATTATACATTATGTCCCTATAGATGTTGTGAATTTTCACCCATTGAAATATTTCTTGCAATGTCTTGTGACTAACTCGTTTTCATGTATAGTTCGGAATCATAGAGATCTGAATAAAAATATAGAAAACATTCATAGGCGGTTTTCTCGGGTCCCGGACAGTGGTATTTGCCCCTGGAAGGTCCAGGACGGTTCCGGGCGGTTATTAGTGCGACCCACACAGGCAAAATGGCCGCGCGCTGTTCGAATTTTCTTTGATTTGAATAAATGATGTTGTATTGCAATTATGTTTCGAAGAGACATTTAGAGTACACGTCATACAGCAACATAAATGTCAGAGGTATAGAATTATACACCTAAATCAGCGATATTTTGAGGAGATAATGTAAGAATCGACCAACCCGCCGATTGTTGTCAGCGGCGCGACCTGTCCCAGAGGGGCACATGTCAAGGTTTAGGCAGCTCATTAGGCATGTAGAAAAACTGTTTACTACGGACGTGGTCAACCAAAAAGGCATCTCAAGAATTCCGGTAATTCGTGGTGTTTGCGATCACCGGTGAATGGAAATAATGTTGTAATTTCGGAACAGAAAACAATTAACTTGGGGTGTATTCTACACGAGCATGCTGCACGCAAAAGATTACAAAGGTACAGAAGCAAGCAAATGCACAAAATCGTGTTCACACCAAAAAATGCTATGATGTGGCTAAAATTATGTGGAGTAGATTGCAAACTTTTTCATTTTTTTTTCCGTTTGGTCCGAGATGAAGTATACCAAGTTATTTATATTTATGAGCAAAACGGTGCAAACGAGTTGTGCCTACAAAATCTATGTATCTCTCATCTCTGAATTGATGAAGGAGAAACGTAAATGCAGTAGAAATGTCTAGTGTCAGATACCACAATAATGTTCCGCTCTGATTGCTCAACGCGCATCTATAACTGGCAAAACCAGTGAACCATTGCGACTTGTGTGTACAAAAGCTCTGTCTGTCCGTGTCATTTCTCCCCGCCCGCGACATAGCACCTTGTAGGCCTATCATATAAAGTTCAAACTTTGACCGAGTTTTAGAAGTACATGTTCTCGATAAGTTTACACATGATACCAGCGCAGACAGGTCGGACGTAAAACCAAGACTCGTCAATGTGCACGTACATGTAAATAAACTTTTGACTACGAGAGATCGTATATTTATTACAATGCGGACTATTTACCGGGTGCGATGTAGAAGATTGAATTGATTGCGCCACAAGATCCACTGGAGCCTACATGCAAGGGAGGTACGCAGGTTTTCGTGAGGTCATTTACGTCGAAACTCAGGTAGCCTATGTCTTATTATCTTGTGCGAACAGTAATTTTCTGTTGCAAATAAATGTAAGTTAACTTGTAACGGTCGGTAGAACCGTGGCGTCCACGTCGCTTGTGCTGCCCTCAAATACTACACGTCCATTTAAAGCATACCATTTAATGCGTTTGACACTTTAAATTGCTTATTATTATAATAACATACATATACCTGGGCCAACCCTGATAATACAAGCGACTGCATTGTATTGAAGCAACTGCCTGCGTAAATAAACCTTTTTTCAAAATTAAATTTTAGTTAAACACATAAATTACACATTTTCAACACATTTAGGTATTTACAAAGTGGTAATTTTAGCTTACCAGCCCATACGAGCCGAGAAGCTATTGTCGTGGTTTTTCGTCCGTCCGCCCGGCCGTCCGTTCGGCAAATAACTTTTTTGCAGTGATGCATAACACTTCTTATATGTATCCCTGGATGTGTGATAAGTTTCGTTCCCCTTGAATCGCTCGAGGTGAACCATTTTGCCATGCTTTATAATGGGACACATTATTCCTAATTCTTATTCTCACTTAATATTGAGATTAGAGGCTAGGAATCAATTGTGAAAATATAGGAAATGGTATATGCTGAATATTCTGACCAATTTGACCTTGATCTAATTTTCAGCGGGAGGGGGGGCGGGTACACGGGGATCAAATTGGGCCTGGGCAGTTTACCTCATACTTTTGGCCGCTTCATTTTCGAAGCACGCGTTGCTACGGTGTATTTAAATTTTACTGTATTTCCATGGTTTACATTGTCATAGACGTAGAATCAATACCCATTATTAAGTATTCTTAGCGAACAAAACAAGGTCCGTTATCCAATCTCATATTCTTCGGACAGAAAGTTATCAGGCATACGAAGTGAGAGAAAACAAAAATGACAGGGAAGCTCATGAACCCCCAAAAATGGCCATTAGGAGGTGACATCAGGTGGTCCGGAAAGAGTGAGCATTTCCTGCAACTATCATGAAATCCCCAAAAATAACACGAAAATAAATCTAGTTGCATGGTAGTCATGGATTTTGTGTACTTATCAACCAGATCATGATTACGTCCATAGAATTTCTTAAAGGCAGCTATAAGTCTTGGTAAAACATATCCTTGTCGCAGATAATTCAGAGACTAGCTGGGCACTTCGATAAACAATGTCCTCGTATTTGCAACTAGCTCTGGAATAGCGTATAAGTTGAGAAACAAACACATCATAATTATGCTGGTGACACAGGAATGTTGCTGCTTAAAAAAAGGAAATTGACTATGGAAGAATTGAAACCATCACGCTTGTCATATAATGTAGTTGATAGGTTAGAATCATAATCAATCTCCAACCTCAGGTCTAGATAGTTGAAAAATTAGCGGAGTCTGTAGTATCTTTAATGTCAAGTTCCTTAGGATATTTGACACCCAAATAATCACCAAACTTGGGATTACTTAGCGACAATATATTGTTCTAAATGTGTTTGTGGCGTATTCCCTCATGGTCGTGAGCTGGTACTATACTGACTCACTACTACATTACAAGACCCTATTACAGTGTACTCTGTATACCGGAATATACCGGAATTTTGTCCATACCGGCGTTCCTCTTAGGTTCGGAATTCTTCCCCTTTGTTTCTACAGTAAGCAAATCTCGATATACCGGCTGTTGTCCATTCTGAAAACCGGCCCTATTCCTACGCCCCAACCGGCCATATCGTATTGTCCAAACCGGCGTTACCCCCAATAATTCAAAACTGCGGCGTCTAAATTGCAATCAGTCACACTTCATCGGATCACAGACCGATGTCAAAGGCTGTGCTTTAGTCACACGTCTTTGTAAACACAACAGCATCAGGAACATGGGGCTCACAAATTGTAATTAACAACAACTAAACTTCGTCAGTTAGGGGCCGTTTGAAGAATGCATGATTTACCTGACATGATTTCTCGAGTAAATTGCAAGCTCATCACTGGGGTGATACGCATTGTTCAAGGTGATTATTAATCAGCGCATGCTATAAACGCAAATCTTTGACATCATGCAATCCATACTATGTATATTCTGCAATTATTTTTGAGTCGTGATAAAAGCACAAGATGATAATGCTATCAATAGAAAACCTACACTTAATAATCAGTTGACTCAAATTATTTACTTGAATGTTCTGCAATAAATCTATACAGATCCCACCTATTACCAATAACATGATATTTAAAACTACGTCGATGTCCAGAAAGTTTGTAACTACATGTACTCAAAATATCTGGCCGGTATTTAGTTACGGTATGTAGTGCAACAGTGAAAAACGAAGTCGGACGGTATCTGCAGATTGGGTGAGAAGATCGATGTTCTCTCTTTTCAGACTCTTGATAAACCGGCGTTCTGTCAAAACCGGATTTTTTGCCTGGTCCCCTGGAGATCCGGTTTATACAGAGTACACTGTATATAAATCAGCATCGGACCCTCTTATCTGTCTGAAAGGGTCGACAACCAACATAATGTTTATGTATATTGTTTACAGAAAGGGCATTGTAGACAACAAACCTATCGAATATTCGTTTTAATTCCGTATCTATGACAGCTGATTTAGGACACATGACAAAATTTGTTCATCGTTATATTGAAATCTATTTATATTATATCGAGAAAGCTACCTCGTTATATCGGAGATCTTTTCTCGTTATATCGAGATAATTATGTCGTTATATCGAGCTAATTTATTATAAAAAAAATCATGCTACACGTACTGTTTCCAAGCCCAATCAGACAACCAAGTGCTATCTCATTGTTTACATTCGTTTTCAATTCCAGACAGCTTGGTGCGTGATGAAAAATTAGTCCATACAACTACATCACTACTGACTTCAGCGCCATCCGAGGGATACAGCCCTAGTAAGCGATTGGCTGCCTGGATTCCATGGAAACAGAACGAGTGCCGACTTCAACGATCATGTCTAACGCCGGCTACGTACAGGAAGGGAAATACCAGAAGAGACATTGCCTCAATTTCAGTTTTCTGGTCTGCGTGACCTCAACCTTGCTGATATTGGTAGCGGCTGGTGCGAGTTTGTTCGGCTGGTGGCTGCTTACTAACAGGAATCAAGATTCCTCCGCGTCGAATGTTGTGGTCCATTCAAAAACCGACACTGAACATGATCAAACATATCTAACGGATCCTACTACTTGACAGACAGGCGTGGTTAGTGTTGCTCTACCAAATGCTCTGCAATGTCATTTGTGTTCTGGAATCAAACCTACTTGTGCACAGTTCATCGAGTGGAAATTGCTCAAATCGACGAATCAGTTTACGTGTATACATATAACTGGTGTTTGGGTAGAATGATTCATAGTCTCGTATACATGTATTACAGTATCATATGATTATACATGTAGTCTGTGAACGAAAACTTATACCTTCGGTGGTATACGGCAAACATGCCGTCCCATCTAGATGTCGTTCCATCTAGCATCTTGTTGTTCAATTTCCTCCTCAAATGTTTAATGTGTCAGTGTTCCACATGGTAAGTATGTTTCCACCATGTGCTTTGTACCACTTTTTGTGTTTTGTGTGATCGATATGTTTGTTCACATGTATATCAATTATGTTTCTGTTCTGAAACGAATTTCATCCACTGACGACCAAATAAAGTTATATCTAGCTCTCTATCTATTGCGACAGTTAAAATGATGGACAGAAACATCGATGACGAATCTTAACAATTACTTTATCTGAACCCATATTGTCAAACACAGGCTCTGTTTTGATGGGTACCGGTCTTTACCTTGCGAATAACAGTGCATTGTCGTTGTAATATACTAGTACTGTGTTTGCTCTGTTTAGATATTGTATTTGAGAGTTTTGATGGTTTATTCACATCACATATTCAAGTTCAATACAAGAATCAATTCTCAACCTGAAGTCTAGAATCCGTCTATTTTTACCGTAACCTGCACGAATACGAATGAACAAATGCAGCGAGTACCGTAGTTACGCGTATACGTGTTAACTCATATACAACATCTCCCCTTTTCTTGAAAGAAAAAAACCCAATCAAACATGCAACTACATGTTGTACAGAATGTCTAAAATTTACAATCAAGTCAGAGATCAAGTCTTTTCGGCTTCCTGCTTGCATGTGCTGATCTCCTGAGCGGTTGATCTGGTACAGCGACGTTCTTGTCCTCCTCACGGCGAAGATCAACTGGTGTGTCCTCCTGGTTGTTGTTTTGATTTTGATTGTCAACTAGCTCAGCGGGTGTACATCCTCATATGGAGCGTTTTTAGGGTCAATATTCATTGCCATGCATTGTAGATTTTCTTGTTGTGAATGATTATTTCAATCGCAAAATTCTTCATTCCACATTACTATTTCTAAACTTTCTGTGTCGGATTTACATTTTCTTACTGCATAGTTCTAACTTCCATATCCTTGCTGCTTACTTCCAAGTCCTTACTGAGGGCGAAAAAAATTTTTTTTCTCTGACTCGTCAAAAATTCAAAATGGCTGCCAAACGCAGACCGGCGATTCAAGGGCAACCAAACCTATACACATCACAGAGGTCAGTAAGGGGAATCGTTTTGAAATCTCAAAACTGTCTGAACAGTTTTCGAGAAAAGACAGACAAGGTGCAAATTTGGACATTTTTCGACCCCAAAATGGCTGTTTTGACCTTTCAATGTCATCCAAGGTCACCACATAAGTCGCCATATATGACTTCCAATTTGAAAGTGCCAATTTCTAAGCTCTATCTTCAGGCGTTCTATGAGTACCGTTATGGCAGCTCCCATTATGAAGGAAAAAAATGCCAAAGAATCTTTTGAAACAAAAATCAGACAGTTTTGAGAAAATGGCCGTCAAAGTCCAAAATTGGGCATTTTTCAACGAGAATGGACGCCATTTCGAGGAAAATACGAAAATAAAAAAAACCTTTCCTGGGAATATTTTTACCTATTTTTGTGCAAAAATTCAGAAAGATTCGACCGTAAACTTTAAAGATAAAAATGTGGACGGACGACGGACGGACGCCGGACACAACGCCATGCCAATAGGTTCTCGGACCATAAATCCGGTAACCTAAAAATGACTACGGACATTGTATAGATTGAGATGTGCATACACTCTTGATTGGTGGAACAAGATGCGTGATGGTACTGAAGACACACGACTCATGAATTACAAAATTACACTTGTTTATATGTGCGTACATATATAGTGCATATTGATAAGTGCTCAGTTCGGTACTCAGATATTTAACTGGTACGTCCGCGACTTTTTGTTTTCTGATAAGAAATTCGATCGTCCCTTGGGGCTTCCTCTACATCTGTGTCACTGTTGTGACACACGATATTCCTCATCTAATCCATCGGAAATCACATTTCTGCCTGAAACCATATGTAAGTCAATATAAGAAAAGAAGTTAATATAGCTCCTGACTATATAGATTATTGACCGTTGTGGTATTTTTGAGATATGATTTGTATGGTGTGTTTGATTATATACGTAGACCTTACTATGTTCTGCCAAGTGGTCTTCCCAGGAACTAGTTATTTTCGTGGGGCATTTAGTGATTCATTTTAAACGCCAACTTCATAAAGAGACACGAGACTGATTTCAGTGTTTACACAAGGTCTGTGTTGGTGACGCCCCTGTGTTTCTACACACTAATGTTTTGCTGAGCTTTTTGTTTTCCATTCCTAATGATTGTTTCAGTCTAGATTTGTGATAGGCATCACCCGAATCTTGTGGTGATAGGGTTCATATTTATTCATCCTTGTGCATTCAAAACACTGACAGGTTCAGTCACCTTTACGTCATGTTCACAACTAACATAATCTATCTAAATGAGTGGAGAGAATGAAATTCCTAATGGATGATACAATTTTGGACCGATTTGTCACTTGAAAGTAGGGAATCGACCATAAAATAAATAAATAGATTGTTTTGGTATCGTCAAGCCAGGTATTAACGCTGCCCCAGTCACCTTCAATAACCAGCATAGAAATCCAAACACTATCCATCAAGCCATGATGGTGATGATATCGTTAGCACTGCTTGTGGGTTTAGTCTGAAAATAATGAATGAATATCAGGTAAATAATGAAATGCCACATATATTAAGACTGGCTGAATATTGTCTTGCAGGATGAAAATACTGAAATATCACATAGAAATATGACGAGGTTATTACTACAATACAGTACTCGTGATCTATAATTCGGATGGAGTTCACATAAACATTTTGGACATGATGGAGATCTAGCTTCGTAGTTTAATCAAGGATCTTTTATAATAGGATGTCTAACTCTGCTCAATGTGGACGTAAAAAACGTGATTACGTAAAATGACGAAATTTCATTTGAGCGTGTCAAAACGGTGACAGGTGCTCGAAATTGAGTTTTTCATACTGCTTATCAGTTCACTCATAGTGAGAACATACAGAATCGGGCCCTGGGATTGAGCTCAGTGATCTAGGAGGGCACGCGTGTGGGGTGGAGCCTCATTGTCATCCACAGTTTGTCTCTCTTCCCGCTCGCGAAAATATTTTTGATGTGGTCCAAGCACGTGCATGTCTGTATGCGTGTTTTTGAGCACATCCACGTCAATAATTTGAAAAGTTAACATTCCATCTTTTCAAAAATTTAGGATAGAGAAGCATCATCCATTGCCTCGTAAATATCCCGTTTCCATGGAAATCCGATGAAAACTGTCGGTATGAGAACCATTCTAATATCATTGCAATACTCGACTTTCATTAATTTTGGAGGTAAATGTTCTGTCTCATAACTCTGAAATGAATCTATCTTTCACCTGAAAAATACCACCAGAGTTACATCAGAACTTGCTCTCTATTATGTGGGTTTTTTTAATGAGGCGCCAATTTTATTGTCACCATGAGTGGGTCGGTTCTACAGGCGTTTTTGGTGGCAATAAAATGGCATTTCAGGACTTTGAACGGTTGCCATGGCAACAAAAATCAACCGATTTCCATGGAAACTGAATATTTTCAAGCCGAGAGGTTATTCATCCCATTGCTCAAATTTAAAGACGACTGGATTAAACCCGTTTGAGTTACAGCCTTCGATTCACACACAGACATATAAACGGACACTCACAAATCCCGACCCCAATACCACATCAACGGTAACGCGAATGCTGAATATTGTTGAAGAAATTTAGGCCGTATCCCCCACTCAATGCAATCACCTATCATTTATTTCAATATATGATTCACAACTCTGCTCATGTCCATTACAAATCGATGTGCCCATTCTGATTTTTAGTGACCGGCACCGTTTCAACACGCTCAAATCAGAATTACGTCATATTACGTAATCACGCCTTTTTAGGCAGAGTTGGATATCCTATTATAGAAGATCCTTGGTTTAATGTTTACGTTCGATTCAATGATTTTCGTCAAGTGTGCATCCGATCGAGCTGGCTGCGATTAGCGTTAAGATAACATTATTTTCTGGTCTTTCTTGTTTGGTATATGGCTTGAAAGAAGGAAGTCGTGGATGGGTTCAATGCCGATTGTCCAGGTTTACCTGCTCCGAATTTGTCACATCAATATTTGTAGTGAAAAAGGCGACAACAACAATCTGTTACACCTGGCAGCTTGTGTAATAGTCACTAACACACAAAAAGTCCTCGTGCATGTTTGCATCACTATGTATATGTATCAAGAACCTGAACTAGAAGCTATATAGTACCCCTTCACCCAAATATAATGAGCACTATTATAATGTGATATCTGACTTTTGATCACTGTCATCGATTCCTTTATTTATAATGGTCTATAAATTCTTGTTTACGGTTGGAAGTGATATAGTATTTGAATTCAGCCAGCCAATTGAAAATGCATGTGGCAGTTGTGTTGAATTTGGGGACCATGAAATTTAAAGCAGTCCAACATAAATCACGCCTGGTTTGGAACAATTGCGATTTGACCGGATGTTCGAGGGTTGGGTACTTTTTGCTTGACAGATAATCATTTTGAAATAGACACATTTAAATTATACGGAATATGAAAACATTCTCTCACCACGAATGTTCCTTTCACTCATTAAATTGTGGCACATTGTGATATGATATGTTCGATGCTACTGTTGCTACACGAAATTGGCAGTATGACTGAAAAATAATTACAATTCTAGGAAGAATCAACCTAACGCATCGTGTATAGAATACCTTGAACTGTCTACCATAATGCTCGGTGAGGTGTAGTTCCCTTGGCAGTTTATTTTGGAGGAAAACTCGTGATTTGATTCCTCTGCCACGAGTATAATTCCACCTTTGTATAACTTGTCGTCTGTAAAAAATTGAACAGACAGTTCCCGTTTCAGATCGCCATTGTTAACCATGAACATTGTCACTCTTTCCGTATGAATAGCCACTCTTATATGGAATACAAATGATAATTTTTGAGGGCTTTATCCTGGATGCACGACAGTGACAAGGAGGTGATTTACCAATTCATGTGCATCAAAACCATTGACAGACTCAGTCATCTTTACCATGTACCTCACGTACACAAGTAACACAGTCTTATCTAGATGAGTCCAGAGAGTAAACTTATTATACACTGCGCCTTATTACTACTCGTCCACTAAATGAATGCCATTTAATTTGTCTGTCACCTTTTTAATCCTTATTGAATATAGAGGGAGGCTCAGTGTATGATACCTGGGCCAAATTTCTAATAGATGATAGAGTTTTGGACCGATTTGTCACTTGAACGAAAATTTATAGGGTATAAGGAATTGACCATTTACATAGATGAATAGATTGTTTTATGGTCAAGCGACGTGTCAGCGCTGCCAGGGTTACCTTCAATAACCAGAAATTCAAACATCATCCAATACTCCATGATGGTGATGATATGGTTGAATAGCCGTCGTATTGTGTAGGGGTTTTGGTTCTAACCTGGGCTCGTGTGGTGTATAACCGAGTCACTTGAAAACCTGTATTACATCAAAAACAAGCAACAAGTTACATTCCTGGTTGATGTTTGTATTTGTGTGTAGATGAGAAATGATGACCTGCGATGCTCCCAACAAATGTAAAATATTACTCCCGTGCTAGATTTTGAGATTTAAGTATGTGTGTCCTAAATACTATAATATCCCATTATATCCCATGTACATTGTATCTATAATACACAAGGATATTATAATATTTAATGAGCAGTCATATTGAATTTGACAGGCAGCTGCGAGACTATATTATTTTGTACTTACAAGTATCATACCATTAATCTACATGGACAGCTTACCCTTGATGTATCTGAAGTACATAAACAGAACAAGGGTACATGATCTGTCAGAAAGATCTGCCTGGGAGATAACAATGGACCAGTGCCTCGTCAGTGTCTGATACACAGTAGATGCTGTCATGGTCGCTTCTGTCTGATATATCGTCAGGAATGAATAGTCGTTCATCATTAGTTCCGTATTGAAGTGGGTGTGTCTCATATAACGGTGTTTTGTACACCATTGACTATGGACGATACAAAATGCTAATGATATTTTGTGGGGAAAAAACATATTCGGGGGGGGGGGGGGGGGGGTTGTTTACGTAATACCAGGCGACAACATAATATATTATACCTCTCCCAAACATATAGTACTGGTGTTCTAGGCATGCGGAACAGTCGGATATCATTGAGATTTCATCCAACCTGTCATTAAAAAAGTGTATTAACACGGAATCAATAACAAGTTTAATAATTTATTAAGTCATTATGCAGAATGTGTACTTATGTGATATGGATTTATATTGAAGGATTCTTGTGAAAACAAGCTTTACAATTAAGCTGTCAAGTTATCCCTAAAGTTGTCAACATGAGTGGATTTTCAAAGTTGCTCAAGTGACATTATTAACCATGAATATCATTCAAATGATGTAACGTTTGAACTCATCCGTTAGCAGCAAGCTGCTGTATTCAGTGTTAATGCAATTGTTAGGTTCCCATGAGATAATTCTTTTTGGAAATGTAGCCTTCAACAACGATGATTTGTGATCAAAATGAACAAAGTCATACAATAGTTTGTCTTATTCATTGAAGCAATAATCTGTCAATAGGTTTTATTTGTTTTAAAACGAATACCTCCGACTACGTTCTTGGTGTTTAATGACTTGATAATGTAATGACTTCTGCTGATATATTGAAGTGAGCCGATGCTTCATTCTGTCAGAAGTACGGACTTTGAATGGATTTGAGTAAAAATATTAGTCAGACTTGTGTCCATTCTATTACAGACATACTTATTTTTTTTAATTCCCACCATACATCTTCTAGCTTTCATAATGACACTAAAGCAATTCACCACACACACACATTCATTAAATACTTCATGATGCAACGTCACGAGAAAAAACGATCAGAAGATGTTGACTCAGTCTGAAAGTATAAGTATGAACGTGCTGTTCATATATATTAATTTATATATGCTTTTGTAGCAACATAGGTATCATAGTAAAAATCCCATATAGTATTGTATTCCACAACACATATATTTTGGCTCCCCAGTATACATTAAGATGTATGTATCAGCCTAGGTTTTGATAGCTAGTACAAAGTGTTGATGATACCAATAAGAAACCAACAGTTTTTGGAACACCAACAGTTTTTTGAGTCCCATCAAATATCTATGTCGAAACATTAGTGGCATCAGCGGCGGTGTATGAATAGAGTTGTTTTACTAAATGGAATGAGTGCACACGTGTTCAACAACTTTGAAACAATTAAAACAATTTAATAATGAAAAAACAAAACGCATGAAATTCTGTATTTCAAGCACATACATAAGTATTCGTTCAAAAGCAAAAAGGGTACCGAGTTACTGGACCTGAAATGAAAACACTGCATGGACCTCAGAAGAAATAAGTAAGTGCCCATTTGACAACAATTGGGCATTGAATCAATATAGTCAATATGAATTCCAGACATCACTAAGCTAAACATACATGGATGGGATCTCCTAAAATTGACAGGTCGAGGACGATGGACAAAATATACAGGCAACTCTGATCCTTCCATCCTACACTTCACTTGGAATAAGAGCGGTTGATTCTGATCAAAGGTGACAGCAGCTCTGTGAAGTGTACTTTCACCCTCTGGCTCTCGGTACATACATGATGCTGCATAAGGATACGTGGTTCTTAATACTGGTATATCTGAAATCGGTACGTGAGAGATTAAAATAATGAAATACATTTGGAAAGATAAACAAGTATTTTATTTCAGAGTAATTTTCTGTGATTTTGTTCACATTGAAACAAGAATCATTCTCGGAAATGACTGTGGAACCAATCAGTTCTTACTCGGTACGGAGATTTTTAATTGACCAGTACGTCCGAGACTCCTTGGTTTATGATAAGAAATTCGATCGTTCCTCGGGGCTTCCTCCACATCTGTGTCACTGAGACTGAGACATCATCAAAATCTGATTGTATTGTTGGTAATAGATTGATACTTACACACAATATTCCTGATCTAATCCGTCGGAAATCACATTTCTGCCTGAAACCATATGTAAGTCAATATAAGAAAAGAAGAAGTTAGAAAGATGCTCCTTACTATATAGATTATTGACAGTTGTGGTGTTTTTGAGATATGATTCGCAGGGCAGTATCATACACGTATATTCTGCAAAGGGGCCTTCCCAGTAATTATAATTCTTGTGGGGGCTGTTAGTTATTGATAACGCATTTACTTCATGTGCGTAGCATTGTTTATGGCAACATTGCGTCATAAAAAGACACGAGACAGATTTCAATGTTTACACAATGACTATTCTGATGACGCCAGTGTGTGTCTACACCCTATTGTTTTGCCAAGCTTTGTTTTTCACTTCTAATCAATGTTTGAATCCATATTTTCCGAATCTGGTGGTGATAACTGTGTCCATATTTATTCATCCGTATGCATTCAAAACACCGACGGGTTCAGTCACCTTTACGTCATGTTCACACCTTTAGAGTATAGTCTATCTAAATGAGTTGAGAAAATGAAATTCCCAATGGACGATATAATTGTGGACCGATTTGTCACTTGAAAGTAGGGAATCGACCATGAAATAAATAAATAGATTGTTTTGTCCCTCAATAGCCAAGTCGAAGTTCACATGGAAAGTTTGGGAAATGATGGACATCTAGGTGCGTAGTTTCAATGTTCACGTTCGCTTCAATGGTTTTCGTCAAGTATGCATTTGATCGAGCTGGCTGTGATTAGCATTAAAATAATATATTAATTTTCTGGTCTTTCTTGTTTGGTGTCTGTCCTGAAAGAAGAAAGTCGTGGATGGGTTCGATGCCGAATGTTCAGGTTGGCCTGCTCCGAATTTGTCACATCAATTGTGGTGGTGAAAAAGGCGACAACAACAATCTGTTACACCTGGCAACTCGTGTGAGTCAATAACACACCAGACAGTAAGAGTTCTGGTTCGATTCCCTACTTTCGAGTGACAAATCGGTCCAGAATTGCACGTTTCCATCGTTATAAAGAATCAGAACTAAAAACTATGTCGTACCCGTTCACCCAAATGAAATGAACACTACCATAATGTGATAAGTTGGGAGTGATATACTGTTTTGAAACAGCCATCAAATTGAAAATGCATGTGGCAGTTGTGCTGAATTTGGGACCATGGAATGGAAAATCACTTCTGGTTGAGGAAAATGGCGATTGGACCGTATGTTCGAGGGAACACAGTCACCAATTATAAAAGCTCGTAACCATTTTTGGTTGACGGATTATCCTTTCGAAATAGACCCATTGAAACTATGCTCAATGTGTGAATATTTCTTGCCATGAATGTTCCTTTAACAAATTATATATAGGCATATTGTGATATGAAAAGTTACACAGAACTGATAGTCTGACAAAAAAACTTGGAATTCTCGAAAGAATCAAGCTGACGTGTATGGAATATCTTAAT
This sequence comes from Terebella lapidaria, assembly GCA_949152475.1. NCBI lineage: Eukaryota > Metazoa > Annelida > Polychaeta > Terebellida > Terebellidae > Terebella > Terebella lapidaria. The sequence goes on from OX424555.1 coordinate 82,449,723, forward strand.
CGATTTACAATGATGCTCGGTGAGGTGTAGTTTCCTTGGAAGTTTAACTTGTTGGGAAAATCGTGAGTTGATTTCTCTGCCAAGTATAATTCCACCTTTGCATAACTTGTCGTGCGTGAATAACTGAGCAAAAGGTTACCCAAATATATCCCGTTTCAGATCGTCATTGTTAACCTTTAACATTGTCACTCTTTCCGTGTGAATAGCCACTCTCATACGGGATACAAGTAACAATATTAAGGTCTTGATCCTGGATGCACGAGCATTGCTCTCTGATGTTACACAGAACTGATAGTGTGACAAAAAAATTCTCGAAAGAAGCTCCTTCCGATGTCATGGACTGACATGCAATGACTAAATTAATTGCACGAAATCAGGTTTCTTGTCAGCAAGAGAACCAGGGTACCAGCGCGCCAGTGTACCTTATCACCCGAAAAATGTAAAATACTAATCACATACTAGATTCTGATCGTGGGTATCGCATTGGTCCTAATAGTGGCAAGCGCCCTAATAAATGGAGCGCCCAACTCTTTTCTCCAAAAATATTAGATTTTTGTAACCTTTTAAGTCGCTTCGTATATTTCTAATACAATCTTGGAGTATTCCAATTCACCGCATGTGCACTTAGGTTATTCGGATCATCATGAAGGGGATAGAGGGCTATGTATCAGACAATTTCGATTCAGTAAATTCTGAAAAACACACTCCATGTGATAGGTGTATGCCAAGTACATACATAAGTACTTTATTCAGAAGCAAAGAGGGACTGAGTTGGTGGACCTGATAACACTGGATCTCGGAGCGAATTAGTAAGTACCCATTTAAAGCATCTACGATTTGGCATGAAATAAAAAAAATCAATATGGTTTCACGCCACCGTTAGACTAAACAGACATTGATGGGATCTCCTAAATTTGACAGGTCGAGGACGATAGACAAAATATACAGGCAACTCTGATCCTTCCATCCTACACTTCAGTTGGGATAAGAGCTGTTGATTCTGATCAAAGGTGACAGCAGCTCTGTAAAGTGTACCTTTACCCTCCGGCTCTCGGTACTTAAATGATGCTGCATATGAATACGTGTTTTTTAATACTGGTAAATCTGAAATGGGAACATGAGAGATGAAACTAATGAAATACATTCGGAAAGAGTTATTTTTGGGGATCAACAGCTCTTATGAAATACATTCGGAAAGAGTTATTTTTTGGGATGTCCACAATGAAAGGAAATTAATTCTTGAAAATGAACGACTGTGGAATCGCACTATTTGTGTGACTTTATATGTACGTGTCAAATTTATAGATTGAGATGTATAAAATATTATTGGTGGTACAAGATATGCAACGATAGAGAAGATTCACGACTAATATTTCACAAAATTACACTTGTGTATATGTGCGTACATAACCTAAATATGTACATGCGTGCTTATAATAATAAGCCTCAACCAGTTCTTATTTGGTACTGAAGTTCTTACCTGGTACTTCTGCTACTATTGTGGTCTGGAATAGAAACTTCATCGTCCCTCGGGGCTTCCTGAACCTCTGTGTCACTGAGACACCCGAGACTTATCATCCAATCCCTCGGAAATCACATTACTCCCTGAAATCAATCGCGAAGATGCTCGTGACAATAAAGTATTGATGATTGTATTGTTTTATAAATTATCAAGGGCAATATTATTGAATCTTGCGTGTGATAATACATAACGATATTCTGCAATTGGCTTGTTTATATTAGAAACCAGGTTTGCTTGCGGGGGGATTTAGCAATTGATAAACCCCTAAGGGTGTGATATCTGACATAATCGCCGTTGATATCACTAGTTATTTTGTCTTCACGATGTCGGGATTTATGGGAGATAATGTACTGATGGCACTCGAAGTGATATCACGATCTGTTCTCGACTACGCCTTAAACAGATAGACATAAAGGACTTCTGGTTCATATAGTTTGTGTTGTTTGCGGACACTTTGCGTGGGGAAAAGACGCTAGACTGATTTCGTTATTTACACAATGTCTGCCTCGATGATGCCATTTAATGCCTGGACACTAAAAGTTTTGTTTTTTTACGCCTTAATGAATGTGTCAATCTAGATTTGTTATATGCACCACCCAAATCTTTATGATCTATCCATACTAACATTGGTGAAAACGGAGTTATATCCTTTTGGTCAGGGACTCCGTATACCCGAAATGGAGGCATCATTTGAGCTGCAGCACTGCCACAGAACATGACAGTGAATCGATCCTTGCTCGAACTCCCGGTGGCATGAGGAACCATTCTCGAATTTCATTGGGAACGGGACTGTCCCAGCCTTGCTGCCCATGGCAAACCCGCATTCATCAGCATTCCAAATCTGAGCTGGTTTGTATCAAGCAGATATTTCTCCATGTGGAAATCTCGGAAATTTTGATACCACTGTTCCATATCGGCTGGCATCAATCTACATCGGCTGTATTCCAGTAGCACTGCTTGCCTCGGCCCCACAATGTGCCCATGAATGAGTAGTACCAGTCATACCATGGGTTGCCATTTTTAAAAGGATTTTGGCCTGTATCCTTGATCATAATTTCTTCCGTGAAATGCAGAAATTCCCTTGGCCTCAACCCCATCTCTCGCCTCGCCAGTTCTGCCAGTCGTTTTGCTATATCTTTTTTGCTTCCCTGGCATTGAACATTCCCACAAAAACCCCAATACAGGTACATGTAGCTCAAATCGCATTCTTTCAGCGTGCTGAATGGATGGATACCTTTTGCTCCCTGATCATCTCCAGAGCTCTTCTGACACGCGTTCCTTTTCTTATCGATCTGGGATAACCAGCCTTGTACTACCCAGCATTTTTTCTTCTTCGAGCAGGAATTCGGCTTCTTTTGCCTTTCTCTGGCGCCATGATTACCAGTATTTGATAGCGTACCTATACTTGTACGAGTAGTGCGGTGAACTGTGTGTACTTAGTGGTACGAACACGGAGTATTCTGTTATGGTAACAAATATCTTTTAGCAGAGAAATGCAACACATAGGAGAACTTCGACGTCGCTATTTTGAATTTTTGGACCGGTGGCGCCCCAAGCGAACGGATGCGCCAGTGGTTATTGCTGTGTGGATAGAACGTGGACACAAGTTGATTTTTTTGCGATCACACCACATGGTGAACATAAAACGAGAATACCATAATGCAAATAAACATTGATAACTATGAAATTTATGGAATCTTGGTCACATATGCTACCCTGGAAATGCAAATCCGAGGCCAAAACACGCGTACAACACAATAGTTTGAACGTCAATTTCGGTCTTTACTGAGGATATCAGTAAAAAATGTTGTTACCCATATAATATATATTAAACAGTAATATGAATATTAGGTACCTCAATTGGGTTTCAGTGATGCAGAGTTGTCTGTACAAGGATTTGTTATAAGTTGCTTGGTCGCAAACAACTACAACAGGGTTTAGTTAGATTCCGCGCAATGAATCTAGTGCTTAGAAACCAAGAAATATAAAACGCTGCAAACATAATTCCTTATGATGATCAATAAACATTCACAATTTTTTATGTGGAAATGCAATGTATCAGTAAAAACTGTGGCATGGCATACATGTGTGTGTAAATCAAGTTAAAGGACATAGAAAAGAAGATTTTATTACAGACAAACACACCAGCGATTCCTTGAGCCATGAAGACCAAGGTTTCTTTGGCCATCTCAGATTGTCGAGTCGAAAGATGTACACCACTGTCAACTCGGTATGTGTTTGCATCGTAGCGTAGTTCTTTCTTCAGGCTCATTTCATCAAATGTCAAAGCACAATAGCGAGACAGCGCATTCCTCGACTGTACTTTGACAGAAAGCAGGCGTAGCATACCACTGTTGATTTCTGGTGTTCTCAGCACACCTTTGAATGAAAAAGGTATCATTGATACAGGTTTATCATTTGAGGTTTATCATTTCACTTGCATATAATTAGAATAAGTTTTAGTTCTAAGAAACTAACATGTAATTTTAATTTCACTTTTCGATACATAGATGATGTATTGTCGCTAAATAATCCCAAGTTTGGTGATTATTTGGATGTCGTATATCCTAAGGAACTTGAAATTAAAGATACTAATTTTTCCAACTATCTAGACCTGAGGTTGGAGATTGATAATGATTCTAACCTGTCAACTAGATTATATGACAAACGTGATGATTTCAATTTTTCCATAGTCAATTTCCCTTTTCTGAGCAGCAACATTCCTATGTCACCGGCATATAGTGTGTTTGTTTCTCAACTTATACGCTATTCCAGAGCTAGTTGCAAATATGAGGACTTTGTCTATCGAAGTGCCCAGCTAGTCTCTAAACTGCTGCGACAAGGATGTGTTTTACCAAGACTTATAGCTGCGTTTAAGAAATTCTATGGACTTCATCATGATCTGGTGGATAAATACAGCAAATCCATGTCTGCCATGCAACTAGATCTATTTTCATGTTAATTTTGGGGAATTCATGACGGGTGCCACTAGTGGTGCAGGAAATGCTCACTCTTTCCGGAACTCCTGATTTCACCTCCTAATGGCCATTTTTGGGGGTTCATGAGTTTCCCTGTCATTTTTTTTTCTCTCACTTCGTATGCCTGATATGACTTTCTGTCCCCGGACTATGAGATTGGATAACGGACCCTGTTTTGTTTGCTCGGGATACTTAATACTGGGTATTGATTCCACGTCTATTTTAAATACTCCCGTGAAGAAAAAATGCACATGGTTAGTATAACTTCAAATACTTCGGTGATAAAAGAAACCTGTGCAAGGTGCTACGTGATGGCAGTGAGTCCAAAGTTCGGTACACTTCTTTGCTCTTGAAGTACAACACAAGAGCAATACCCGTGACATTGCTTGCCCAACTCTGTCCTGTACATGTAATTGAGATCTTTTATTTCATGACATCAATGTATTTGAATAGATATATATTTTTTAAATAGTTGGGCAACACCACTTCCCCATACACATTTGAGCTACTTTTAACACGAACACTACCATTCTCAGTTTTAATTGTACAAAGTTAATTGTACTAAATGATGAATTTTTTTGGAACATGAAGCAAACTTTCAACTACATATATGTATATTCTTTTGACTGAATTAAAAAAGAATTTGCAACGTACGACATGTATTGTGATGTTTGAAATTGAATTCTTTGTGAGCATATATAATTTGCAGGTGTGCATTTGTATAATTATTTCAAATCAGTGTCAAGATATCCAGAAACAATGCCAATAGGGTAACAACCTATGGGGAACAATACCCTTGATGATCCAGAGATTGGTTGCACCCGCCACAATTTGATCGACATTCAACTCTGCTGTAGCTGAAATTCGATAAACAACCTCTTAACATCAAGACGTTTCTTAATTCAACAAACCAACTATATACTATTTGCTAATTGCTCATAAAACAATTGACATTTCACTGAATCATGTGCAAAACACAGATAACAGATAAGCTATAGAAGTCCTGTATATTGGTATTTCAAATAGTTAGCTTACATTTGCCAGTGTTTTCAGGCCGGAACTGTTTCCCCGATTAGAACCATCCTGTTTCACATGCCCAGTGACAGCAGCGTTTGATGATTGTGCTATATTTCTGATCCATCACAACAAGATGCTTTAGATGAAAGGAAAATACTTTGATGATCAGCTGTAAATATTTGTGTCACTTATTCAACTGTTCACTCTTAACCTTTGTGATAAAGTACCCAATATATATAACTGAATCGAATACAATTCAAAACGAACATGTCCCGCTCCCAGAACTATGTACTTCATCTGACTTTTCTCACATCCGAACAAATTACCAACATCATACTGTCATAACCCATGTCCTGTGACACAACACATTTTTTAATATATTATTTGAGAACTGTATGTACACATACGGAATTCGAAAGATTGTCAGATTTCATATCTTCAGCTAGTTTGGCAGTGTGATATTTTGGAGACTTTCTCCAAGAAGGACCTGCGCTTGGTTGAATCGGGAGATTCAGGGTTAGTACAGAATCACACACCAGTTTGTTTTCTGTAAGGGAGTCCATAAACTGAGATGGCAGAAAATATTTGCTGCATATTCAACATTTCTTATTCATAGAACTTTGTGTTCTTAGTGTTGTGCTAATGTGCCTTTCAAACGCCTCCATGGTTGTGTGATATTGTTGTGTAGACAACTGATCGAGCTGCATGTGATAACCATTGAACATGTTTATGGTCTCTCCTGACTCATGTTTGGTATCTCGCATGCTTCTCGTTTTATTGGTTCTAATCTCCTGTTGAACGACGGCCGTGATTGATGAATTCAATGTCGAACGAATGATTTGACATGTTTGAATTTTTCACATCAGTTATTGTGGCGAACAAGGCGTTGATACCCAATTTATCACACCCATTATCTTGTGTGGTAAGTCATGATTTCAACTTGGACGTGTATGGTGGATTCATTAAATAACCATTGTGGTATTGATATATTTAGCGTGATATAACAATCATCAAGTGATGATTCATCCTTGTTCACTTTTACTCAATTTCAGATGCATGTACTTTGTACAATAACATACTTTCAAGCCAGGATTAAGTTTGGCGGAAATGACAATTTCATAGACTATGTTTTTTCTGCCCAAGGCTCGTTCAGCGTTTTTGGTTGGCAATTTATTGTTTGGACACTGGATACCGCCTTCATGAATCATAATATGGAATGTATGTTAAAATTAGGCATGCAATGTCCCTACTGCTATATTCACTAGAATATTGACGTATTTTGATGTGACAAGTTTAGCGCCGAATAAAACTAGTACTACTAGTCGGAAACCAAAATTACATGCAAAATTCGAAGCAATCAACAGGATGTGTGTAGAATTCTTTAATTGATATGCGATGATGTTCGGTGATGTGTAGCTCCTCGGCGAATCTCTTGCTGGGGACATGTGATTTAATTTCCCAGCGCTTGAGTAGAATTCCACGTGTGCATAAATTGTCGTGGGAAATGAATGAAATAACTAAGCTTGACTTCTCACGGCACTTGCGCATGAATAAGCAATAGCGTAGGAATCTGGTTGTTGAAATAAGCAAGGCTGCCAACATTACCGAGACGTGACAAGTGATTGGGTGAATATTCGCATGTGGGATTAAATGTATAGCATTGATACAAGTGTGCTAATTAATCTCACCATTGGCTTTTCCAGACTCATTAACTGAATGTTCTGTTTCGTTTTATACTCTTTTGGCTTTCCTTGGTGGAGGTATCTTGAGTATGTACGATGAAACTCTGATTTCATCTACAGTCTCCATAATATGCATACATATAATTAAGTGACATCTCAACGATCAGACTCATGTTTGTAGATAACTGGTCATAGTGTGTCGATTGTTCAATGTGCGAAAATCTCCTATCTATCCATCGATTGACACGATTTATTTTCCTCGGTTGAATTTACTCAAATAGACTGATGTTACTAAATTAGCAATACTTAAGGCCAGATAGATACAAATAAACATGGAAACAATACCCAAGTAAGTATATAGCAATCAATACCGAGTCCATTATCCAAACTCAAAGTCCAGTGTCAGGCAAAATCGAGAAAATTTTAATGGAACTTCATGAACCCCCATGTATGGCCATAAAGGGGTGAAATCAGGTGTTCCGGAAAGAATGAGCATTTCGTGCCCCACATGTGGCACCCGTCATGAATTCCAAAACATTGACATGCAAAAAGGTCTTGTTGCATACTTGTAACAGATTTTGTGTACTTATCAACCACATTATGATGACGTCCATAGAATTTCTTGAAAGCAGCTATTAGTCTTGGTAAAACATATCCCTGTCGCAGCAGTTCAGAGACTAGCTGGGAACTTCGGTGAACAAAGTCCTCATACTTGCAACTAGCTCTTGAATAGCGTATGAGTTGTGAGACAAACACGCCCTATGCTGGCGACATAGGAATGTTGCTGCGTAGAAAAGGGAAATGGACTATGGAAAACTTGAAATCATCACGTTTGTCATACAATCTAGTTGACAGGTTAGAATCTTCATCAATCTCCAACCTTAGGTCTAAATAGTTGGTAAAATTAGAGGAATCTCTAGTATCTTTAATTTCAAGTTCTTTAAGATATATATCATTCAAATAATCACCAAACTTGGGATTATTAATTGACAATGCATCATCTATGTATCGGAAAGTGAAATTAAAGCTACTAGTTTGAAACTCGGATACTCCTCTTTGTAGATGTTGGATGAAATCTGATTCATATGAGTATAAAAGCAGGTCTGCCAATAATGGTGCACAGTTATCATTAATGATTAGTTTAAAGATGTGTGAGATTGGCCAAATCTACGACAGCCTGGCAGGGCCATGCGACTTCCTGAAGTTGAAATACATGGTCATCTTGAATATGCAAATTGTCATCCTGAATATTCAATTTATCTTCTTTAGTGCTCAAATTTTATCTCGAATAATCAACGTGTTATCGTGAATGATCAGCTCGAGTATAAATTCAAGTAAAATAAGAATCACTGACACCCAGCCAGCTGAGATACAAGTAATGCTAGTAGTGATACTAGTGGTATTAGTAGAAATACCAGTGCAGTTGGTCTTTACTTTTCAATCCGAATGTCATTCCACAGAATGAACAAGAGAAGTCAACGAAATATTTGAAAGCACAGTAATCCAACTTCTTATTTTGCTAAAGATATAGGCGCTTTCCGTCTGAATATTATTTACCGATATTGACATATACATGGTAAGCTCGTCAATATCCTTTGATCATTAACAAGACACACGTTTCCTATCTATGGTAAGTTAAAAGCAAGTTGATGAGCTGGCGGTTGTCTCATTTCATAGTTTTATATCAACAATTGATGTCAAATGCAGAAGCAATCGACTTCAATAATGAGACCCAGAAAGACGAATCTGTTGTCAGATACAAGCTTTTCCAGTAGATATAATCTGATTTGAACACTTAGCCCGTGGGGTTAAATCGGTTCCCAACCAAGGGCTCAATGTTCGAGATCACCAGATCCTATGTAATGTCCATACTATTAACAGAATCACACAGTAAGGTATAATAATAGTTCAATTATAAAAATTCTGATGACGTTATTCCGAACACGCTATACGACATATTTGATGCACATTCAAGGTCAGCACAATCCCCAAAATGACATCCTATATCACCCTGATTACCTTAAAAAGTGACACCAAGCACTCCGCCCCCAGTGGTCAATTCAAAGAATGTGGAGGTAGACTCAATGTTATATAAACTTCAGAGTGTAGAGCACTGAAGTTTATATCAGGTCAAATTAAATCAAATATATGAAACTGGATTATTCACCGTGCACGACTTCCTTATGTTCATAATAGAATCTCTGTTGATGGCACGTTCATTTACGCAGTGATATGACGTGACTCAATTAAAATACAGCTGAGTGGATAGGTAATATGCAAGCGACCAAAATCAAGATCACAGCACCAAGCACACAATAGAAATAAGCAATGCCACATCCATGTCATCACAATGTCAAACTACAAATGCAGATTATTATATAATTCAACTCACAAAAATACCACACTACTACACTGAACAAGAAGGAAATATACCAACAATGTGTCAATTTCCTCACTTCCACGAAATATCAAAAATGTCAATCCAAAGTGTCGTTTCAAGTGTTCCTTTGATGTCTTTCGCCCTTATATTCTACATTTGCAGTACAAATGCTTTTATAAACCCAACATGTGCAGGTCACGAATACAAGCATATACGAGGTCGAGAGATGAGTACACATTAAAGACCCACAACGAACCAGAGAGAGTACAAAGAAACACTAATTGAAACACGGTGTTCATGTTGAAAAACTGTAAGTCACCAGTAATATTAGAAGATGAGTGCAAAAATGATATCAACTTGACAATACTGATATATGCTTTCATTATATGATTTGGATTGTTATCATTCGTTAATAGTACTCCGTATTTTCCTTGTATAGTTTGTCGTTTCCCAAACCCCTCTAATATAAACCATATCACATGATATGTTTTTCCACGGTTACGAGAAACGATATCTGATGAATTTTCCGAATAGAACTAGAAGTGCCATCTGGCGAATCTGTCACTGTAAACAGATGACAAAAAAACCCCATAAAACATGGATTGTTTTGTTGAATTGGTAGTGCAAGTTGGTGTTGATAACCTTGGTTTTCAATTGAACACAATCTAAATCATATAATAAACGAATACTATCATTGTAGCCACCTGATATATTTTTATCCAGTCGTGGATAAAAATCACATCAGGAAGCTATCATGGTATAATCTATATCTAGCCTATTTGCCTCTGCAATGAATCCCCATATTCAACTGTTCTGCTTCCAGTGACCAATCAACACATTTTAAGGCGGACGTCAACTTGATTTTGACTTCGTTCTTTAGGGTCCAGTTCAAGACCACCAGAAATAATACGGTTTCATACCCAACCCCCTTTTTTAAAAAGAATGTTTTTTTTCCACATTGCATGCTTCAAATCCGATTTCTGAGGATCTATTTTCTGTTTATATATCGAATACGTCAGCGTTGGCCAAAAAGCAAAAGACAAATGAATGTTTTCCAGTGTTCGCCTTGAAGAACCAAAACTTCTTGGTTTATGGTTTAATAAGAGTCCATCGCGCATATGGAGATCTCTCATGGATGGTTTAGGAGGCGACAGATGCTAAACCCATATATCCAGACCAGTCCAATTCCGTGGGTCAACTGGCACTTGACATTAAATAAATCCCACGCCTGAGTCTCTACGGTTACGACAGGTGCCCGTTGTGATCCTATTTACATTTGCCATCCTGGTAGGGAAATATTAACAGTACAACGATTGAGGAGGTACTAAATGTTCCTATTATTTCTTTATATGATGTGCCGATAAACAAATATGGTGTAGAAGATGCACATGATGTTCCAATAAAAAGTAAAAAAAATATTCGATCATGAGTTCGACGTTTTGAAAGTTATGAAATTGTAAATACTTCTATAATAAGCCACCAGCTAGTTTCCATAACATCACCTGACAGAACCATTTCGGGACCTTTTATATGTGAATTTCAGAACGAACATTCGTTGTGATCATCACGTGGGTGTCCAGTAATTGAGGATGATCGCAGGTTACCACATGAATTGATCAACTGACGCCCTACTGTTCATAATTGTTTATTGTGCCCCCAATGCTAGGACAGCACTTTTGTCGAAAAAAAGAGCACAGTCCTGTTGTTTATGTCGTTCTACAGGGCTTACAGAATAAGAACCCTTATGGCCAGGGTATGAGTGCGATATAGCCCTAAAGTCAGACAAACATAGAGGTGAATATACAATGAAAATAAGCATCAATTCCAGTGGCGGCCTTCGGTGGATTGAGTCATCTGGATTGGAGCATTTTTCACATAAATCAAGAAATTTCGAGTTTCATACTGCAGTGGATTTCATGGTGAAATTTTATCATCATGGTTAATATAACCTGCAATACACTTTACGGTATTGTTGCCTGTGAACTTGTAATGTTTATATTTATTACATGATAATGAGCGTTATTCCACGCATTATACACATATCCTTGAATTTAGTTGTACACTGGTGGATGTTTGGTTGTGCTCTCTCTTGTTGTTTGTTTATTATTATTATTATTATTATTGTTCAGAACGCCGTGATTAATACATTTACATGTATTTTTCTTAACTTTTCATTGTACTGGAACACCATGATATGATTTGTCTGGCTGTTCTGAGGAAAAAGAAACAATCCACAACTATCAGCGGAGAATGAACAAAAATCTTACAGTTGATTTATCACATTTAGAGATAATTTTCCTGTGGAAGAATTCAGGCACCACTTAAGGTGACGTGAAAACTGGAAGAACGTATCTTTTACATAACGGACTGTGAATATTATTTTGCTGAATGAATAGGCATGTAGGATGTGGTACCATGTATGTGGAAACTCAACATAGCTCTGGTATCATTAAGGGCATATATGTTGGCTCATACTACCGGTGTCGCTAGACTAGAAAACGTATAGGCATAAACGTTATTACCGTTATCGATGTGTTTCTCAAACCTGTGGCATATCCAAAATATTTGTGGACAATTGTATCCCGGACTTAACAACATGTGACATACGTTTGAAAATATGAGACAGGTGTGATTCACATATTATTGGTGGTATTAACTGAATAGTGTATTGGCTTTCACGAGCTTTCCATTATTTTAATTGCTTGCCACAATCTTGGCGCCATTTAAAGATTAATGTATCTCAGTGATCAGCAATTTGCATATCAGATTTTCAGTTTTCGCAGGAATCCTGACTCGATATCCGAAGGTTTATCTGATTGATCATACTTTTAGTTTCTTGTCTACATTCCTTAATTTAGTTCCCTTGAGGTAAAGGCGAAGATGGGTGTCACCCGAGTTGTTATATCAAATATCTCCATTACAAGAAGTAAACTCATGCAGTTTCATTGGTTGGACTTCGATTGTTGTTAGAATATGGAGTGAGAAAAGTGGGAGGGTTGGTCAGTTCAGAAAAAAAAACATTAGTGTCAGCAAGGCGTAATTCCTTCCCATTGCAAAGTGTTCAATCATCAAGGCATTATGCATTCGTTGGTGACCACAGTAAAATATCGACAATGTAATCATATATAACTTTGACCTTCCGTATTCATGTAATACAACATTGATATTGCGGGGCACATGTAATGGTAAATCAGTAATGCTAGATACACATGAAGAATACTAATTCTCCTCAATTGCAGACACACTGGACCTCAGAAGTGATGCTCCAGAATGCAACATTAGTCAGTTACACTGTAATTCGACTGATCACATGCCGAATGTTATCGTGACCTGTAATATCAAACAAAAAGCAGCAACACTTGGCAGAATGTTTCAGTGTACCATGTATGTTCGGAATAAGTCTTCTGATGCGTTACTTGGTTCAGGTGTGAGAATGCCTGTATTGGAACAGCTTCGGGCCATAAATAAAGCACGTACATGTAATTCCCTGCTATAAAATAAAAGTATCTACAAAGCAATCAGAAATAGTAGTTATTGTGTTGAACATCGATCAAAATATTTTTGCAATACAAATACACAGTATTTCAGTATGTCAGTTGTTCAACAAATATAGTGCGGCACTTCACAACAAATGTACGTCATTTTCAGAAAAGTATATTCAGCAAAAAATACTTGTATCTGACGCTGGTTATATATGACATGTTATATCCTAAGAACACTTGTCCGGGCACCTGTCAGGTCAGTGGTACACTAATTGCTTTAATGTGAGAAAATTGAAACATTTTATAGAATTATTATTTTTGTCCATATTCAAAGATCAATTGGAAAAGGGTATGGAATACGACATGTCTAATTGGCAATTGCACCTCATGCCCGATATTTTGCACTCGATAGATGTATATTCACATTCATACACACAAGTTGCAGTAAATCCTCGAGTCAGGCTATTACTGGGCACACGGGTATGAGGTATTTGTACCTTACGATGGTCTTTTCAAGCACAAATAGACCAATGTCAGATTACCGGCAGTGAAGCCCACACATCTGAAGATAATTTACATAAGAAACAGTATTAGTTGAATGAACGTCTAACACAGATATAGACGTTCATTCAGTGAGCCACAAACGTGACCAGTTTTGTGTGTTTGTTCTGATACACCATTCAGGTGCATGTCAGTTGGATCAGTAACTGGCAATGAAAAGAACAACTAATGCACAAGAAAGCATCATATCACACTAATGCCGATGTTTGGACGGAGTTTTGTTTTACTAAGTACATGTTAGTACGGATGTCTCATATATAACATATAATGTTCATCTTTCCAGAAACATCATCATTTCAGTCACTTCTCAAGGTTGATACGTTGTCCTAATCGGGCGAATGTATCTGGATTTGCTTCTCTCGAATAATACACGACAATGATAAAATGGACAATTTTTGTAACCATGTGTTACTCTACTAATGTCTTTTGTTATTGATGGTCTAGAGAATATTGGGCAAGGGTAAGGGTAAATCTCGAATTAGGGGCAAATTTGGATTTGCAGAAAATGTATAGATATCCCACGCTCAACCATGGTTTGTGTGGGAAACCCCACATGATACATAAATAATGTACATTGTCAATAACTTATCCGCGGGGGAGGGGGGATCCATTGAAAAATTATGTTATACCAGAACGAATAACAGCTTACCAATTATATGAACAAAAACAAAGGTTGATAAGATGATTGAACCATTTGTTAGCAATGTGGAACTGCGACACATCTTTTGGGTTATTGATCCTTAAGTCAATAATGCAGCAAATGATCTTGCAGGAGTACGGGACACCTGGCAAGCAAAACGGTCAGTGTGGAGTGTCTGAAAAGCAGCCCATGTAAAACATGTGTTTGAGGAAAGTCGGTATTAATCCAAATATGATGATATTGTTGTTCGTTGTATGTATGCGAGTCCATGTATTGGCAGAGCCGGATGACATATGTCCCTACTATGTAAACAGCAACCATGAACTATGTGACCAGCCACAGGCATCTGTTTGCAAGCTGAAAATTATACAAATGCTATATTTTTCTATACATAAGTATCTTCTCAAAAGAATATACTTTGTATCAAACAAAGATGCTGAATATTGCAATTTTGAATGGTACATCTTTCACGTGTTCTGATCTGCCATCATTTATGACTTAATAAATGCATATCAAAATGTCACACGGATCAATTATATGACGGCAGTTGCAGAGACGACACATGAAAGCGAGTCCACTTCTGGCAAATAACGACCAATAACCGCGGGACCGTTGGACGATAAAGCTACGACAAGTGCCCGTGGTGATGTTTTCTCTACACAATAATGAAACAGATAATAAATGATATCCTGTTACGTAAAAAGGTTTCATTCAATTCCTCCTTGCACTTTTGTAGCTACATTCCTATTCCATACCTTCATTTTTTTGTTTGGGATTTGATAGACTATTCATAGTAACCACCAAATTTTTTTTTTAATTAGTGAGCGAAATCATTTACCTAAAACAGAAAAATGTGAGTCCAACATCCCACTACAGACAGTGACAATGTACTCCGTACAGAAACCCACGATCCCAGTCAAATCTTAGTAGCAAGTTCATGGTAGCTCTGATGTCCTTTTGTGTACAGAAACACACATGGATACCGACAAACAGACAAATTCAAATTCCAAGACCGAATCCATGGACAAAGTTTACAAGTTCAGTGTAAGTGGTCAAATCTGATGAATACTATCAGTATCATAGTCAGAGCCATGTGAATATCACGTACACCCAGGCAGCTGAATGTGCGATCAGGTGCTCCAAAAGAGTGAGCATATCCTGCCCCGCATGCGACACCGGCTGCGATATCCACATAGGCGAAACGAGAATCAAATATGTGCACATAATTACAAGGATGGGATTATATCTTCCATCGCATGCGTGGCATGCTTGGCGTTACCTCCAGCAAGATCACACTACCTTCAACAAGATCAGTTGATTCTTTTATTTCAAGTTCGTGTGGATATACCTGATGTCGGTGTTCAACAAATCTAGGATTATGCATTGATATGACACCACCAACATACCTGTAAGTAAGACTGTTATTCGCTCATCTCCTCGTTTTATGAGATTATGGATGAACTCAGGTTCATATGAATATAGGAACAAGTCCGCCAATAGGGCTGCCGACCGTTTGTTCGAAATGAAAACCACCAAACTGAACGAAATTGTCAATGGGAAATTATCAGCTGGCTATCAATATCATGTTCATTACATTTGGTAGCACAGTCCGTGTGATCGTTAACAAAGTACATTGAATTACGATTAACAACAAGATATTACGTCGTTTACCATTTATAATTATATGATATTTAAAAATATCATTCAGCCTCGTTTCCAGCTTAGTATGATGTACAGTAGTGTACAGTGTGGAAAAATCATACATTTGTTTGCTGGTGACAGTGGTAAAAAGAACTGCATTTCAGGTTGTTGGTAACTCTTTGGAGTTCTTCAATATCCACATTTGATTTACATCATTTCTGGGTTAAGCCCTGTCACAGTGTCACAGTGTTTGATAACATCGTTATACACCGTTATGTTGTACTTAGTATTCATATTTGTAAATTTCTCAGCACCAAAACAACCATTGGTTGGACAATTCTTGTGAAATGACAAACACATCATGCCATCTATAAAAGGAGAAAGTGGGTGACCTGTCGTGTCACGTATCAACGAGGTTTCATACTCACGTCAATTGCAGAGATATTTGACTTGAATTATCCCACTCCACAACGAAGACATATCAGATTAATTTTGTCAAACGTGGCAGCACCCTTCAGTGCTTGACAAACTTTGTGGTTGCCATATTTAACATTAATTTTAATAATTGGAAATACCAATTACCGTCTCTGTTGAAGAAGTTTGTACCATGAACATTCCACATATACCCGTTATGTAAACAGTGACCATGTAGTAGAACTGATACTCTGCCACCCCTCACAGTTCATTCAAGTACACGTAGTTATGCTCATGTGAAATACTATGAAAAAAATATCAATATACTTGTCCATACATAAAAGATAACAAACGCACCCGTGACGTTCTTGTTGCTGAAGAATCAACACACGTCGTTTATGGCTAAATAAATGTCCATGACGCATATTGAGATGTCAGGTTTTATATGATAACAGCTGTAGAGGCCACACGTACGTGAAGGTGAACTCACCTCACCGCTAACGTCAGCTAAATCTGGATTCTGAGGCATACATGATCATTTGATAATAGATAAAAAAAAATGTCATGGATTTTCTCAGAGTATCAAGAATTTCTTGAAAACCACATTTTCACATCACAGCAAAAAAATCATAAATTACTCTCACAGCTAGAAAATCATAAATTACTCTATCTGGGTTTACAATCGCATCCCCGGCCAAGGTTCCATGTGTGTAAGACGGTGATGTGTGCCATGTGTGGAATTAGGATGCTATAGATTATGGCCTGTGGTAAAAATCCGCCAACAGTCAGTAAACAGTGATCCGCCTGGGGAGGGGGGGGGGGGGGGGGGCGGGGGAATCGTTTTACAAATGGTTGGCCGAGGGGGGGGGGTGGCACCGAGCGTTACGTAACGAAGGGGGTGTATGACCTAGCGTTACGGAGCGTTACAAGGGGATGGGGGTGTCATATTTCCCTGTAAAAAGCGTTACGTAATTTTTGAACGGCCCCTAACTCGGAGGACGCTATGTATAACAGCAACGTCCACAAACATAGAAATATGTGTTATTATTTATTGTCTACTTCTTCTACTTATTCTACATTTGATCCAATAACTGATACTGGAGTAAAGGTGTAGGCCTACTTTCGACTGTGACATGTGTTCTGGTGAACAAATGATCGGTATGTGTATGTAATGTGATCAAATTACAACCTCATATTTTCATACATCAATTAGTTTTAAGCAAGTTTCAATGAGTTTCAATGGGTTTAAGCAAGTTCCAACTTTGCCCAAGGAAATTTATATATGTTAACCGTATGATAGTACGATTAATGTAATTGGATCTCCAGGAGTATCTTTTCGTGGAAAGAGTCAATCTAGAATGGAAGACTTTCCATACAAACCACGAATTTTTGTTCTGCTTACCTCGCTACTTTACATGTATGAGCTTCTTTCTTGTAGTGGGTAATGGGCTACACGATCTTATCAACTCTGTAAAGTGTTCGTTATTATCTGCGAAAAATTCTACAGTATTATCTCTCGTGAGATTGTTATGCTTATCATAACGTCATGAACTCAAATGATAAGTGTTTGCATTGTGAATATCCTCAAATGTAGTTGTACCCGTGCTCGTTGTTGATGCCAATGCCATCTTTGAATTGCTCCTAGCTCATTTACAAGTAATGTAAATAATTTGTGATAACTACTTCATTATAATGCATGATTTGAAATAAATATTTTCCTCTATCTATCCATTAATTAACTTCACAAGTATGGTACAGAGACTGTAAAATACTTCGCATTGCTGCATCAACCAAACGGGCGTAAGTAATTCTGGAATCATTCATGATGTTGCTCATTTACATATATACTAGTATCCCTTTGCTGCTCGTTTTGTTGGGATTACATCATGATTTATATGACTGTTCTTAGGAAAGAGAAAACTATCTTGAAGTTTCAACAGTGATTGAAAAAAAAGTACGACTGATGTCTCACTATCACAATTATTCTTTGTTGTATTAGAGATATTAGAAATAGAGATGATATTGTGAATATCATCTTTTGCTGGCCACAATCGTGGTATAATGTCAATATTAATGTGTATCAAAGAGCTTGGATTTGCATAATATGAGTTCTCCAGCTTTTTTTCTAAATCTCCGCTGGATACCGGTATCCGAAGACTGTCCTAATTTATCACACTTTTTTATTTGTGGTCAGTACGTATTTTATGTATTCCCCAGCGGGTAATGTTGCAGTTAGGTGCAAGCATCTATTTGAATCAGGTTAATCAACGCATAGAGTGACAGCACATAAGAGTGATGGAAAAGTAGCAGTCATTATTATCAGTCTATTAACACCATTGCAACCACATGTTGCAGGGCAACTTTGATATAATATCAGTAACTCGAGGCCCAGTAGCAGGCAGGACTAGTATACTGAGCATCCCTGATCCAGGTTTCGGTGACCGATCCAGTGTTTTTTTTTTGCATTTCTCCGTGTCTTATACTTTGTGAATTATAATGGAAAATCCACATTCATCACATCAATTATTAAGTATTATAGTACAAATGAATTTAATTTATGCACTTTGTGAAATTTCGTCATGTGAGCGCAATTCTTGTCAATTGCAGCAACAATGGACCTCAATGATGGTGCTTATGAAGCCATAAGATGGCTTAATGTACATGATATGAAGAAGGTGATGGTAAATTGCATCTTTTTTCCAAATAAAACAAAAAAATATACATATTGTAAGAAAGACATAAATCAGAAACCACTAATCTATAGAGTGGTACAATGTTTTTGGTGTGTTTGATATTGGCGTTTAGTTACATGTAAGTTTTATTGATACATCGTTCGGTTCACGTCTTGGAATTCCATGTATTAGATCAGTTTTTTCGTTGTACAATGCAATGATGTACAAGGCATATTATCCCGGACAGTAATTCCGGACAGTAATATTATTCAGTGTGTCAGTTTTTCATAAATATATTGCGTCACCAATTCAACAGATGTTTCTCGTCATACCCGGCAAGGCTTGTATCTGGCACCAGTTATATTGTAGTTACTAGTATGTCTTTTTTAGGACACTTGAGGACACTTGTCACCTTAATTCTGGGGAATATCAACCGCTACTAACATTTGTAAAGGACATAAACGTTCAGTAGTATCTCGGGCATCGTATCATCCCCCTCAGTTACTGTATGTATGCCTCATATTGCAGGAATTGAATTTTCCTTACGGATTGTCGAAGTTTCGTCCAAAATTTGAGCTCAAGTCGGTGACAATAACATGACCTGACCCCTGGACAAAAGAAATAGGTCGTCACCGACTTAAGAAATGTTGCAGGGTGTACAACAGTTGTATCAAGCAGCAGCATAAAGCTCACTCAGGCTATTACTTGGTACAAGCTTTCGGCGGTCTGCTAAAACACGGATAGACTAATATGGATTACCTGCATTGAGGCCCATAGAAATTCTTCTATGGGAAATTCACAGTTGAATGAAAGTTTACCACAAATATAATGCATCTGATACTCCATAATTGAGCCACAAGCTCTGTTTTGCGAAATAAGTTTCGTCAGCGTTGTAAGTTTGTCCTGGTCATGTGTATATCAATTGGATTTGTAAATGTCCGAAAACGGAAGATACAAAAATTCATAATGTAATACATTTATACAGTAGCGTCGTATTACATATTTGACCAATCAACTGACTGAATCTGAAGCTTACAGGTGAGTGTCGATGTCAAGTACAAGACTTGGTATGTACACTCTTACTGATGCACCATCATTTCAGTTCCATTCCATGGTAGAAGCATTGTCCTAACCCGATTATGGACCCGGTCTGAGTTCTATGGGTAATTCCACAGAAATAATGTACAATGTTATCAGGCGGCTTTGGTGGCACTATACCGCCTCTTGTCTGATAAACTAAGGCACACTGAGTATATCGTGGAAAACAACCCTGTCAGTTACCAGCTTGCCTAAATGTACATGTATGGTTTACCATATTTGATGTTTTCTTTGTATTTTTCAATTATATACAGAATTTTGTAATGAAACTATTCTAAACACTTAGGATATCCTTAACACAAATCAACATTGCTTGCCGCACGAATAATTATATTCACTCTACATTACTTTGAATATAATTATTTGTCACTGTAGAATCACTGTAGAATTATACTTGTAAATCCAATTCAATTCTTAGATGCAATTCTGATTCAATTGTAATTTTGTCATTCATCATGGGACGTTTTGCTCTAGTGTGTGACTACACATTTTGGATCAATTATTAATCATTACATTAGAGATAGGTACATATATGTGTGGGATTTCTCACAAATACAAAATCAGGCACAGGAAGAGGAAGGCACAGTGCAAAGGGAAATCGAGGACACATTACATGTTCCCTAAAAATCAGTGTTTGTCCAAAGATATTAATATGCTATTTCTGGTACGTGTGAGAATTTCATGTATGGGCACAGCTGGGTGACATAAACCTTGCACACGTTCCCCACTATATAAACAGCAGTTATGAACAAAGCAACCAACGACACGGATATAAATAATTACGAATCATTCTTTCAAACAACATGTCGCATAATGCTCAGATCTGATTGGTACAACCCCTTCCCATCACTTGTGGATTAATAATGGTCCATGTCAAATGAATAGTTTATAATTAGACAGTTGCAGAGACCATACATCAAGGCGGGCCCACCTCTGTGAGGCACCTGGCAATTAACGACCAATAATCCTGGGACCGTTGGACGATAACGCTAGGACAAGTGCCCTTGGAGATGTTTTCTAGACATAAACATCAAACTATGGTGTACGACGGCGGCCATTTTTGAATCTCGTGTTTTCGCCTAAAAAAGTAGGGCGAGAACGCGAAAGTACGAAGCGAAAAGACGAAACTACGAAGCGAAAACACGAAGCGAAAACTCGAAACTGAATCTTTTTTGATTGATTTATTTGGTATAAAACAAGGTACATTGAATACATCAAATAACAGTTGTAAAAAACAATGATAAAAGTGTAGAGCATTGTACCGGTGTTATACCGAGGATTACTCAAAAAAGTCCAATAAGGGACTTGTTTCCATTGAGGTCCTCATGAAAAAAAATAAAAAATGATCCAAAAAAATGACCAGAGTGTACAATTCGTAAATAGTATAAATGATGACAAAATTACATGGTAAAACTATAAAGAGTGTAAAACTTGGCAGATTTGAAACACTCATTAAAAATTACAAATAAATATATAATCAACGGTAATGAATAAAGTCGTTCTCTGAGGTAGATCTAAATGTTTCAAATAAAAACGACTTGCAGGAATGTTTAAAACTATTGAAAGCACTAACATTTTGAAGGTCATGACTAAGATTATTCCAATCAACAATGGCAGTATATAAAAAGCTACATTTACCAACAACAGAAAGGACACGCGGTAAAACAAGTGAGGAACTGCTAGATCTTGTGGCATGGGAATGAACTGACCTGACATGCATGATGTTATTGCACAGGTAGGAAGGTGCCTCACCGGAAACAATCTTTTTAACATATAGTAATTTTTTGTACTTGACTCTGTAATCTACAGGAAGCCACTGGGGCGTTCCAGTTGACTGATACATGTGTTCTTGATACATGTGTCCAGATTAAGCAGAAGTCAACACTCTGTTTTGACAAATTTGAAGTTTCTCTTATAACGGCTTAGACAAACCTGAGTACCATGCACAAGAGCCATAATCAAGGTGACATTGAATCAAAGAAGATGCAACAAGTTTGGCAGTTGATAAGTCCAGGAACTTTCTAAAGCGAGACATGAACTTTACACGAGTATTGACCTTTTTTATTAGCTTGGTTGCCATGCAACTGCTTGACATATTCTGATCAAGCTCGATGCCAAGATATTTTACAGTGGATTTAGCCTGTATGGGGACACCGTCACACATTACGTTCATACGTGACTGTTCTTTTAAACGGTAGTTGCTGCCAAATAACACTGATTCAGTTTTTCCGAGATGTAATGACAACTTGTTATCTACAAGCCACTGTCGAAGTGAATTTATTTCAGATTCCAATACTTGTTCGATTTCCTGTACATTTTTTGCGGAAGTTAAGATGGTGGAGTCGTCAGCGTATAACGAAAGTTTGCTTTTTACAGCTCCTTTCATGTCATTGACATATATTAAAAATTAGGCCAAGGGCCAAAGATAGGTTACCGGACAATGTTTATTATTTTAGATGTTAGCCAGGTCACTGGTTAAAGTCAAGGTCAAAAGAATATTCAGCATTTATAATATTAAGCATATATCATGTCCACAGTTGATTGCTAAGCTGTAAATTCAAAACAGAGAGATATTGGCAATTTTGTGCTGTGGCCTTGAAAATGAAGGCAAAAGGTCAAATTCAAGGTCATCAAAATATTCAGTGTATATCTTTTTCTATATGTCCACAATTGATTCCCAAGCCATACAGTCAATAGAGGAGCAAGATATGAGCCAGTTTGTACTTGGACCTTGAAAATGAGGTCAGAGGTCAAATTCAAGGTCTCGAGAATATTCAGCATATCATTTCCTATATGTCCACAATTGATTCCTAAGCTGTAAAATCGATAATAAGTGAGATATTAGCCACTTTGTCCTGTGACCTTGAAAATGAGGTCAGAGGTCAAATTCAAGGTCATGACAATAATTTGCATATATCATTTCCTATATGTTCAGAACTGATTCGTAAGCCGTAAAGTTGATGACAAGCGAGATATTAGCTATTTTGTCCTATGACCTTGAAAATGGGGTCAAAGGTCAAGTTTAAGGTCATCAGAATAATCAGCATATATCATTTCCTATATGTCCACAATTGATTCCTAAGATGTAGAGTCGATAATAAGCGAGATATAAGCCATTTTGTCCTATGACCTTGAAAATGGGGTCAAAGGTCAAATTCATGGTCATCAGAATATTCAGCATATATCATTTCCTATATGTCCACAATTGATTCCTAAGCTGTAGAGTCAATAATAAGCAAGATATAAGCCATTTTGTGCTCTGACCTTGAAACTGAGGTCAGAGGTCAAATTCAAGGTCACGAGAATATTCAGGATATATCATTTCCTATATGTCCACAATTGATTCCTAGTCTCTAATCTCAATATTAAGTGAGATATTAGGCATAATATGTCCCATTATGAGGCATAGGAGAATTTAACATGGGAAAGTCTCATTTGGGCCAAAATGGCCCACTTCGAGCGATTCAAGCGCAACGAAATTTATAGACATCATAGAAGTACATATGAGGAGTGTTATCAAAAAGAAAAAAAGTTACTGAACAGATTTTGAGAAAATGGCCGCCAAAGTCCAAAATCAGGCATTTTTCGTCTACAACGGCCGCCATTTTGAAAAAAATGCGAAAAACAAAAAACTAAAAAATACCTCCTTCTTGAATTATTTTTAAGTATTTTTGTGCAAAATTTCAGAAAAATTCGCCCATAAACAAAAAATATAAAAATGTGGACGACGACGACGACGACGGACGACGGACGACGGACGACGGACGCAACGCCATGCCAATAGGTTATCGGACCATTGGTAGGGTAACCTAAAAACAACAGTAGTCCCAAAATAGAACCTTGCGGAACTCCGCATGTGATGGAACACTCCTGTGATAATATACCGTTTATATTCATCACTTGTTTTCTGCTGCTTAGATATGACTTTGGCTCAAGCCCAACGCTTCCAATTTACCTAACAATAATTCATGGTTGACAGTGTCGAAGGCTTTCTGTAAGTCTAATATAATGATACCACAGTAGTTTCCTTTGTCAATCTCTGAACGTATGAAATCAGTCAGGTGTATCAGACAACTTTCAGTTGAATAATTATTTCTGAAACCTGACTGCAATTCATAGAGAAGATTATTGTTTTGCAGATATTCATACACTTGATCATATACGATTCTTTCCAAGATTTTTGACATTACACCTAAAACTGACACAGGCCTAATAGTTACCGGCTTCAGTTTTGCATGATTTTTTGTACAAAGGGACCACACGTGCCATTTTGAAATCATCAGGTACAACTTGCTGACTGATTGACAAATTAACGATGTGTGTAATTGCTGGAGCTATGTGTTCAGCTGCGTCCCTTAGAAACATAGCAGGCATTGAGTCTAACCCTGTAGCTTTGTTTTTGTTTACACTTTTCAGAGCATTACACACCACAGACTCAGTAACTCCGCAAAGGTCGAAACTGTTCTGTCTGACACCTTTTGAGATGTAGAAAGTAGTAACGTAAGACAAACCAAATAAGCCACTTGCCTGAGGCAATTTTGAAACCAGATTATGTGCCACAGTTGTAAAGAAGTCGATAAACCTGTTGGCAACTTCCAGTTTGTGGTATGTTACGTATATTTTCGTATATTGCTATTATTAATAGTTGCATTTCATTCAATAAATCTCGTCTTTTCGTTTCGTGTTTTCGTATTTTCGCTTCGTGATTTCGTGTTTTCGCTTTGTTAGGGGTGTTGCAGGGGTACTGATAGACGGATTAAAATTATATTATTTATATTATACATGATTTTATAGGGCGTCAAATATATTTAGTGGCCTGACATCAATGATTAGCGGCCCGTGACGGCCGCCTATCATGAATGGAGGGACACTAAAATGTGATGTATATTACCCTATAAAATCATGCATAATATAAATAATATCACTCAGTTCAGTCCTTCTCAAAAGCCCAAAACAAATATTGCTATTATTATTAGTTGCATTTCATTCAATAAAGACATTTCAGGCATTTGTTCATTATCAGTCAGCCATGTCTGACGGATAATCATTGCCGACTCGTCAGGTCAGATATACAGTATTCAGTGCACACGACGGCGGCCATTTTGGGATCTCGGTTTTTCGCCTATAGAAATGGGCGAGAACGCGAGAACACGAAGCGAAAACACGAAATCACGAAGCGAAAAGACGAGATTCAGTTTCGAGTTTTCGCTTCGTGCTTTCGGGTTTTCGCTTCGTAGTTTCGTTGTTTCGCTTCGTACTTTCGCGTTTTCGCTTCGTGTTTTCGCGTTCTCGCCCTACATTTTAAGGCGAAATCACGAGATCCAAAAATGACCGCCGTCGTACACCATATCAAACAGATAATACATATGAAATTATTTTGTAAACTAGGTTGGATCCAATTCCTCGTGACAGGGTACATTTCATCTTCTTGTTATGTGCGTCATTTCACTTCTGTTTCTCGTTTGAGATATATCAATAAACTAGACGTCAAGGCCTAAAGATGCCTTGGAGGCATTTCGGTGTTAGGACTAATTCGTAATATTTAAAACATGTTTGCCACGGGCCTATGACACACCGTTTGCTAGATATTGACGAAAATGAGAAATGTCGACTCAGCGAAAAAAAATTCGGGTCAAGGTCAAAGTTCATCCATAATACCTTTTAGACATGTTTGTCTAGGGCGACGAGTCCGAAAATAACGTCAGTTTCGCTCTACGACGCACCGTTTCCGAGATATCGACGAAAACGAAAAATGCTGACTCGGCAAAACAATTTCGGGTCAAGGTCAAAGTTCATCCATAATACCTTTAAGACATGTTTGTCTAGGGCGACAAGTCCGAAAAAAAGTCTGTTTAGCTCTACGACGCACCGTTTCCGAGATATCGACGAAAACGAAAAATGGCGACTCGGCAAACAAATTCGGGTCAAGGTCAAAGTTCATCCATAATACCCCTTAGAAATGTTTGTCTATGGCGACGAGTCTGAAAATAACGTCCGTTTCGCTCTACTACGTACCGTTTCCGAGATATGCAGGAAGCCTCAAGGATGAGTCAGCAAAAAGTTATTTCGACCTCTAGGTCAGAGGTCGTTTGACGGATCAATCCCAAAATCGATAGGGTTCTTCCCTGGTGGTATATAAACCTCCATGCAAAGTTCTGCAACTATTGCCTGAATATTTTTCGAGTTATCACCCGGAAACCAAGTCTCATAATCGGCCTTGATTTCATCCTCACGGACCTCACGGACCTCAGAGTCGAATCAAAAAAGAAAATACCCAATAGACATGTTTGTCTAGGGCGACGAGTCCGAAAATAACGTCCGTTTCGCTCTACAACGCACCGTTTCTGAGATATGCAGGAAGCCTCAAGGATGAATCAGCAAAAAAATATTTCGACCTCTAGGCCAAAGGTCATTTGACGGATTGATCTCAAAATCAATAGGGTTCTTCCTTGGTGGTATATGAACCTCCATGCAGAGTTCTGCATCTATTGCCTGAATATTTTTCGAGTTATCGTCCGGAAACCAAAAACCTTGATTTCATCCTCACGGACCTCACGGACCTCGGAGCCGGCTCAAAAAGAATAGGGTTCTTCCACATATCATGTCTGACTAGTGGTGAAAATTTGATAAGGATCCATCAAGGCAATCTAAATTTATCGTCCGGAAACCAAAACGGCGGAAGAAGAAAAAACTAGACGTCAAGGCCTAAAGATGCCTTGGAGGCATTTCGGTGTTAGGACTAATTCGTAATATTTAAAACATGTTTGCCACAGGCTCTATGACACACCGTTTCCGAGATATTGACGAAAATTTTTTTAAAAATGTCGACTCAGCGAAAAAAATTTCGGGACAAGATCAAACTTCATCCATCATACCCCTTAGACATGTTTGTCTTGGGCGACGAGTACAAAAATAACGTCCGTTTCACTCTACGACGCACCGTTTCCAAGATATCGACGAAAACGAAAAATGCTGACTCGGCAAAAAAATTTCGGGTCAAGGTCAAAGTTCATCCATAATACCCATTAGACATGTTTGCCTAGAGCGACGAGTCCGAAAATAACGTCCGTTTCGCTCTACGACGCACCGTTTCTGAGATATCGACGAAAAAAAAAATGCTGACTCGGCAAAAAAATTTCGGGTCAAAGTCAAAGTTCATCCATAATACTCCTTAGACATGTTTGTCTAGGGCGACGAGTCCGAAAATAACGTCCGTCTCGCTCTACGACACACCGTTTCTGAGATATCGACGAAAAAAACGAAAAAATGCCGACTCGGCAAAAAAATTTCGGGTCAAGGTCAAAGTTCATCCATAATACCTTAAAGACATGTTTGTCTAGAGTGACGAGTCCGAAAATAACGTCCGTTTCGCTCTACGACGCACCGTTTCCGAGATATCGACGAAAACGAGAAATGCCGACTCGGCAAAAAAATTTCGGGTCAAGGTCAAAGTTCATCCATAATACCTTTAAGACATGTTTGTCTAGGGCGACGAGTCCGAAAATAACGTCCGTTTCGCTCTACGACGCACCGTTTCTGAGATATCGAAGAAAACGAAAAATGACGACTCGGCAAAAAAATTTCGGGTCAAGGTCAAAGTTCATCCATAATACCCCTTAGACATGTTTGTCTAGGGCGACGAGTCCGAAAATAACGTCCGTTTCGCCCTACGACGTACCGTTTCCGAGATATGCAGGAAGCCTCAAGGATGAGTCAGCAAAAAGTTATTTCGACCTCTAGGTCAAAGGTCGTTTGACGGATCAATCCCAAAATCGATAGGGTTCTTCCCAGGTGGTATATAAACCGCCATGCAAAGTTCTGCGACTATTGCCTGAATATTTTTCGAGTTATCGTCCGGAAACCAAGTCTCATAATCGGCCTTGATTTCATCCTCACGGACCTCGGAGTCGTGTCAAAAAAGAAAATACCCCATAGACATGTTTGTCTAGGGCGACGAGTCCGAAAATAACGTCCGTTTCGCTCTACGACGCACCGTTTCTGAGATATGCAGGAAGCCTCAAGGATGAATCAGCAAAAAAATATTTCGACTTCTAGGTCAAAGGTCATTTGACGGATTGATCCCAAAATCAATAGAGTTCTTCCCTGATGGTTTATGAACCTCCATGCAGAGTTCTGCATCTATTGCCTGAATATTTTTCGAGTTATCGTCCGGAAACCAAAAACCTTGATTTCATCCTCACGGACCTCACGCACCTCGGAGCCGGCTCAAAAAGAATAGGGTTCTTCCACATATCATTTCTGACTAGTGGTGAAAATTTGACAAGGATCCATCAAGGCAATCTAAAGTTATCGTCCGGAAACCGAACAGCGGAAGAAGAAGAAGAAGAAAAAAAAAATCTGCTAAAACCATAAAGGCATTTCTGCCGAAATGCCTTAATAATCTTTATAACTTTGTTACCGACGTCATTTATCTACAACAGAAACGGGAGTCCAACCCCCAACTACACACAACATCGGTGTAACTCTTACAGACGCTCATAATAACTGTCCTACCTTAGTGTCAAGTTCATGGTAACTCTGATGTCTTGTTGTGTACAGCAAATTCCACTGGCAAAAGTTTTTGATAGCATCGTGATACATCGTTATACGTAGTATTCAATACTACAATTTCAAATCACTCAGCGTCAAACCAAAACAACAATTGTTCAGGTGATTCTTTTTACATGACAGATACATCATGTCATCTTTGAAAGATTAGCAAGTGGAAGTGAATGACCTGTCTTCTTGTCTTATCATCAGGGTGTCATATTCACGTCGATTTAAGAGATATTTGACTTTACAACAAAAACATGTCGGGTTAGTTTTGTTAAACATCGTACCTTTCAGTGTTTGACAAACTTTGTGGTTGCTATATTCAACATTATTTTAAATGAAAGAAAATACCAGATGAAAGGTCTAACAAAAACACAAAAGCAAAACATATGAGTGATGAAAGCAATGAGATGTGATGGAAGTAACGTCTCTGTTGGAGACGTTATCAGAATTTTAAAAAATGCACATATCAAATGCACATATGTTATGTAAATTGCGACCATGTAAGAAGTATCAGTAGTGCTGATACTCAGCAGTGCGGCACAGTTCGTCGAAGTACATGTAGTTATGTTCATATGAATGTAAAATATGGACAAACAACAATATACGTGTTCATAACTAAAAGATAAATAAACGGCGACCCTGGAGCACATGAATCAGCACATCGTATTTTTTTAAATATGGCTTCATAAAGCTTCTAGGCACATATTGAGTTGTCAGGTGGATGGGTTTAATATACAACGGCAGCTGTAGATGCCATACGTATGAGGTTTGAGGGGACAGAGCTACACAAGTGCACACCGAATCTGAAACCATCAATTCATTTCGATACTCACCAGGTATACAGCACGTCTAGCGATCCATGTAGCATGCGTTGGTTTATCTGTAGAACATTTGTCCGAGACATCTGTCAGATCAGTGTACACTGATTAGGAAATTGAGACATCAATACTTTTGTCGTTTTTGAAGATACAATATACGGCCTTAGGAGATACATGCACGATAAATATATCCACATGATGTAGCCAAGCATACTTGCTCGGGGTATTATTAAGTGATTGAATGTAGCTATCAGTAGATTACTACCAATCATAATGCACTGAATAAGTTCTCACCTTTGATACGACAGGTACTAATATTCAGAAATACACATTCTAGAACCACAGTCGTCCACAGTGGAGACACCAGACACCAACTACACATTCTAGAACCACAGTCGTCCACAGTGGAGACACCAGACACCAACTACACATTCTAGAACCACCGCCGTCTTCACTGGAGACTCCAGACACCAACTACACATTCTAGAGCCACAGCCGTCCACACTGGAGACTCCAGACACCAACTACACATTCTAGAACCACAGTCGTCCACACTGGAGACTCCAGACACCAACTACACATTCTAGAGCCACAGTCGTCCACACTGGAGACTCCAGACACCAACTGCACATTCTAGAACCACAGCCGTCCACACTGGAGACTCCAGACACCAACTACACATTCTAGAGCCACAGCCGTCCACACTGGAGACTCCAGACACCAACTACACATTCTAGAACCACAGTCGTCCACACTGGAGACTCCAGACACCAACTACACATTCTAGAGCCACAGCCGTCCACACTGGAGACTCCAGACACCAACTACACATTATAGAGCCACAGTCGTCCTTACTGGAGACTCCAGACACCAACTACACATTCTAGAGCCACAGCCGTCCTTACTGGAGACTCTAGACACCAACTACACATTCTAGAACCACAGCCGTCCACACTGGAGACTCCAGACACCAACTACACATTCTAGAACCACAGCCGTCCACACTGGAGACTCCAGACACCAACTACACATTCTAGAACCACAGCCGTCCACACTGGAGACTCCAGACACCAACTACACATTCTAGAACCACAGCCGTCCACACTGGAGACTCTAGACACCAACTACACATTCTAGAACCACAGTCGTCCACACTGGAGACTCTAGACACCAACTACACATTCTAGAACCACAGTCGTTTACACTGGAGACTCCAGACACCAACTACACATTCTAGAACCACAGTCGTTCACACTGGAGACTCCAGACACCAACTACACATTCTAGAACCACAGTCGTCCACACTGGAGACTCCAGACACCAACTACACATTCTAGAGCCACAGTCGTCCACACTGGAGACTCCAGACACCAACTGCACATTCTAGAGCCACAGTCGTCCACACTGGAGACTCCAGACACCAACTGCACATTCTAGAACCACAGTCGTCCTTACTGGAGACTCCAGACACCAACTACACATTCTAGAACCACAGCCGTCCACACTGGAGACTCCAGACACCAACTACACATTCTAGAACCACAGCCGTCCACACTGGAGACTCCAGACACCAACTGCACATTCTAGAACCACAGTCGTCCTTACTGGAGACTCCAGACACCAACTACACATTCTAGAACCACAGCCGTCCACACTGGAGACTCCAGACACCAACTACACATTCTAGAACCACAGCCGTCCACACTGGAGACTCCAGACACAAACTACACATTCTAGAACCACAGTCGTCCTTACTGGAGACTCCAGACACGAACTACACATTCTAGAACCACAGTCGTCCACACTGGAGACTCCAGACACCAACTACACATTCTAGAACCACAGCCGTCCACACTGGAGACTCCAGACACGAACTACACATTCTAGAGCCACAGCTGTCCTTACTGGAGACTCCAGACACCAACTACACATTCTAGAACCACAGCCGTCCACACTGGAGACTCCAGACACGAACTACACATTCTAGAACCACAGTCGTCCTTACTGGAGACTCCAGACACGAACTACACATTCTAGAACCACAGCCGTCCACACTGGAGACTCCAGACACGAACTACACATTCTAGAACCACAGCCGTCCACACTGGAGACTCCAGACACCAACTACACATTCTAGAACCACAGCCGTCCACACTGGAGACTCCAGACACCAACTACACATTCTAGAACCACAGCCGTCCACACTGGAGACTCCAGACACGAACTACACATTCTAGAACCACAGCCGTCCACACTGGAGACTCCAGACACCAACTACACATTCTAGAACCACAGCCGTCCACACTGGAGACTCCAGACACCAACTACACATTCTAGAGCCACAGCCGTCCACACTGGAGACTCCAGACACCAACTACACATTCTAGAGCCACAGTTGTCCACACTGGAGACTCCAGACACCAACTACACATTCTAGAACCACAGCCGTCCACATTGGAGACTCCAGACACCAACTACACATTCTAGAACCACAGCCGTCCACACTGGAGACTCCAGACACCAACTACACATTCTAGAGCCACAGCCGTCCACACTGGAGACTCCAGACACCAACTACACATTCTAGAGCCACAGTTGTCCACACTGGAGACTCCAGACACCAACTACACATTCTAGAACCACAGCCGTCCACATTGGAGACTCCAGACACCAACTACACATTCTAGAACCACAGCCGTCCACACTGGAGACTCCAGACACCAACTACACATTCTAGAACCACAGCCGTCCACATTGGAGACTCCAGACACCAACTACACATTCTAGAGCCACAGCCGTCTACACTGGAGACTCCAGACACCAACTACACATTCTGGAACCACAGTCGTCCACACTGGAGACTCCATACACCTACTACACATTCTAGAACCACAGCCGTCCACACTGGAGACTCCAGACACCAACTACACATTCTAGAGCCACAGTCGTCTACACTGGAGTCTCCAGACACCAACTACACATTCTAGAACCACAGCCGTCCACACTGGAGACTCCAGACACCAACTACACATTCTAGAGTCACAGCCGTCCACACTGGAGACTCCAGACACCAACTACACATTCTAGAGCCACAGCCGTCTACACTGGAGACTCCAGACACCAACTACACATTCTAGAACCACAGCCGTCCACACTGGAGACTCCAGACACCAACTACACATTCTAGAGTCACAGCCGTCCACACTGGAGACTCCAGACACCAACTACACATTCTAGAGCCACAGCCGTCCACACTGGAGACTCCAGACACCAACTACACATTCTAGAACCACAGTCGTCCACACTGGAGACTCCAGACACCAACTACACATTCTAGAACCACAGCCGTCCTTACTGGAGACTCCAGACACCAACTACACATTCTAGAGCCACAGCCGTCCACACTGGAGACTCCAGACACCAACTACACATTCTAGAACCACAGCCGTCCACACTGGAGACTCCAGACACCAACTACACATTCTAGAGCCACAGCCGTCCACACTGGAGACTCCAGACACCAACTACACATTCTAGAACCACAGTCGTCCACACTGGAGACTCCAGACACCAACTACACATTCTAGAACCACAGCCGTCCACACTGGAGACTCCAGACACCAACTACACATTCTAGAGCCACAGTTGTCCACACTGGAGACTCCAGACACCAACTACACATTCTAGAACCACAGCCGTCCACACTGGAGACTCCAGACACCAACTACACATTCTAGAACCACAGTCGTCCACACTGGAGACTCCAGACACCAACTACACATTCTAGAGCCACAGCCGTCCACATTGGAGACTCCAGACACCAACTACACATTCTAGAACCACAGCCGTCCACATTGGAGACTCCAGACACCAACTACACATTCTAGAGCCACAGCCGTCCACATTGGAGACTCCAGACACCAACTACACATTCTAGAGCCACAGCCGTCCACATTGGAGACTCCAGACACCAACTACACATTCTAGAACCACAGCCGTCCACACTGGAGACTCCAGACACCAACTACACATTCTAGAGTCACAGCCGTCCACACTGTCGACTCCAGACACCAACTACACATTCTAGAGCCACAGCCGTCCACACTGGAGACTCCAGACACCAACTACACATTCTAGAACCACAGCCGTCCACACTGGAGACTCCAGACACCAACTACACATTCTAGAGCCACAGCCGTCCACACTGGAGACTCCAGACACCAACTACACATTCTAGAACCACAGCCGTCCACACTGGAGACTCCAGACACCAACTACACATTCTAGAACCACAGCCGTCCTTACTGGAGACTCCAGACACCAACTACACATTCTAGAACCACAGTCGTCCACACTGGAGACTCCAGACACCAACTACACATTCTAGAGCCACAGCCGTAGAACCACAGCCGTCCACACTGGAGACTCCAGACACCAACTACACATTCTAGAACCACAGTCGTCCACACTGGAGACTCCAGACACCAACTACACATTCTAGAGCCACAGCCGTCCACACTGGAGACTCCAGACACCAACTACACATTCTAGAACCACAGCCGTCCACACTGGAGACTCCAGACACCAACTACACATTCTAGAGTCACAGCCGTCCACACTGGAGACTCCAGACACCAACTACACATTCTAGAACCACAGCCGTCCACATTGGAGACTCCAGACACCAACTACACATTCTAGAGCCACAGCCGTCCACACTGGAGACTCCAGACACCAACTACACATTCTAGAACCACAGCCGTCCACATTGGAGACTCCAGACACCAACTACACATTCTAGAACCACAGCCGTCCACACTGGAGACTCCAGACACCAACTACACATTCTAGAACCACAGCCGTCCACACTGGAGACTCCAGACACCAACTACACATTCTAGAACCACGGCCGTCCACACTGGAGACTCCAGACACCAACTACACATTCTGGAACCACAGTCGTCCACACTGGAGACTCCAGACACCTACTACACATTCTAGAACCACAGCCGTCCACACTGGAGACTCCAGACACCAACTACACATTCTAGAACCACAGCCGTCCACACTGGAGACTCCAGACACCAACTACACATTCTAGAACCACAGTCGTCCACACTGGAGACTCCAGACACCTACTACACATTCTAGAACCACAGCCGTCCACACTGGAGACTCCAGACACCAACTACACATTCTAGAACCACAGCCGTCCACACTGGAGACTCCAGACACCAACTACACATTCTGGAACCACAGTCGTCCACACTGGAGACTCCAGACACCAACTACACATTCTAGAGCCACAGCCGTCCACACTGGAGACTCCGGACACCAACTACACATTATAGAGCCACAGTCGTCCACACTGGAGACTCCAGACACCAACTACACATTCTAGAGCCACAGTCGTTCTCACTGGAGACTCCGGACACCAACTACACATTATAGAGCCACAGTCGTCCTTACTGGAGACTCCAGACACCAACTACACATTCTAGAACCACAGCCGTCCACACTGGAGACTCCAGACACCAACTACACATTCTAGAGCCACAGTCGTTCTCACTGGAGACTCCGGACACCAACTACACATTATAGAGCCACAGTCGTCCTTACTGGAGACTCCAGACACCAACTACACATTCTAGAACCACAGCCGTCCACACTGGAGACTCCAGACACCAACTACACATTCTAGAACCACAGCTGTCCTTACTGGAGACTCCAGACACCAACTACACATTCTAGAACCACAGTCGTCCACACTGGAGACTCCAGACACCAACTACACATTCTAGAACCACAGCCGTCCACACTGGAGACTCCAGACACGAACTACACATTCTAGAGCCACAGCCGTCTACACTGGAGACTCCAGACACCAACTACACATTCTAGAACCACAGCCGTCCACACTGGAGACTCCAGACACCAACTACACATTCTAGAGCCACAGCCGTCCACACTGGAGACTCCAGACACCAACTACACATTCTAGAGCCACAGTTGTCCACACTGGAGACTCCAGACACCAACTACACATTCTAGAACCACAGCCGTCCACATTGGAGACTCCAGACACCAACTACACATTCTAGAACCACAGCCGTCCACACTGGAGACTCCAGACACCAACTACACATTCTGGAACCACAGTCGTCCACACTGGAGACTCCATACACCTACTACACATTCTAGAACCACAGCCGTCCACACTGGAGACTCCAGACACCAACTACACATTCTAGAGCCACAGTCGTCTACACTGGAGTCTCCAGACACCAACTACACATTCTAGAACCACAGCCGTCCACACTGGAGACTCCAGACACCAACTACACATTCTAGAGTCACAGCCGTCCACACTGGAGACTCCAGACACCAACTACACATTCTAGAGCCACAGCCGTCTACACTGGAGACTCCAGACACCAACTACACATTCTAGAACCACAGCCGTCCACACTGGAGACTCCAGACACCAACTACACATTCTAGAGTCACAGCCGTCCACACTGGAGACTCCAGACACCAACTACACATTCTAGAACCACAGTCGTCCACACTGGAGACTCCAGACACCAACTACACATTCTAGAACCACAGCCGTCCTTACTGGAGACTCCAGACACCAACTACACATTCTAGAGCCACAGCCGTCCACACTGGAGACTCCAGACACCAACTACACATTCTAGAACCACAGCCGTCCACACTGGAGACTCCAGACACCAACTACACATTCTAGAACCACAGCCGTCCACACTGGAGACTCCAGACACCAACTACACATTCTAGAGCCACAGCCGTCCACACTGGAGACTCCAGACACCAACTACACATTCTAGAACCACAGTCGTCCACACTGGAGACTCCAGACACCAACTACACATTCTAGAACCACAGCCGTCCACACTGGAGACTCCAGACACCAACTACACATTCTAGAGCCACAGTTGTCCACACTGGAGACTCCAGACACCAACTACACATTCTAGAACCACAGCCGTCCACACTGGAGACTCCAGACACCAACTACACATTCTAGAACCACAGTCGTCCACACTGGAGACTCCAGACACCAACTACACATTCTAGAGCCACAGCCGTCCACATTGGAGACTCCAGACACCAACTACACATTCTAGAACCACAGCCGTCCACATTGGAGACTCCAGACACCAACTACACATTCTAGAGCCACAGCCGTCCACATTGGAGACTCCAGACACCAACTACACATTCTAGAGCCACAGCCGTCCACATTGGAGACTCCAGACACCAACTACACATTCTAGAACCACAGCCGTCCACACTGGAGACTCCAGACACCAACTACACATTCTAGAGTCACAGCCGTCCACACTGTCGACTCCAGACACCAACTACACATTCTAGAGCCACAGCCGTCCACACTGGAGACTCCAGACACCAACTACACATTCTAGAACCACAGCCGTCCACACTGGAGACTCCAGACACCAACTACACATTCTAGAGCCACAGCCGTCCACACTGGAGACTCCAGACACCAACTACACATTCTAGAACCACAGCCGTCCACACTGGAGACTCCAGACACCAACTACACATTCTAGAACCACAGCCGTCCTTACTGGAGACTCCAGACACCAACTACACATTCTAGAACCACAGTCGTCCACACTGGAGACTCCAGACACCAACTACACATTCTAGAGCCACAGCCGTAGAACCACAGCCGTCCACACTGGAGACTCCAGACACCAACTACACATTCTAGAACCACAGTCGTCCACACTGGAGACTCCAGACACCAACTACACATTCTAGAGCCACAGCCGTCCACACTGGAGACTCCAGACACCAACTACACATTCTAGAACCACAGCCGTCCACACTGGAGACTCCAGACACCAACTACACATTCTAGAGTCACAGCCGTCCACACTGGAGACTCCAGACACCAACTACACATTCTAGAACCACAGCCGTCCACATTGGAGACTCCAGACACCAACTACACATTCTAGAGCCACAGCCGTCCACACTGGAGACTCCAGACACCAACTACACATTCTAGAACCACAGCCGTCCACATTGGAGACTCCAGACACCAACTACACATTCTAGAACCACAGCCGTCCACACTGGAGACTCCAGACACCAACTACACATTCTAGAACCACAGCCGTCCACACTGGAGACTCCAGACACCAACTACACATTCTGGAACCACAGTCGTCCACACTGGAGACTCCAGACACCTACTACACATTCTAGAACCACGGCCGTCCACACTGGAGACTCCAGACACCAACTACACATTCTGGAACCACAGTCGTCCACACTGGAGACTCCAGACACCTACTACACATTCTAGAACCACAGCCGTCCACACTGGAGACTCCAGACACCAACTACACATTCTAGAACCACAGCCGTCCACACTGGAGACTCCAGACACCAACTACACATTCTAGAACCACAGTCGTCCACACTGGAGACTCCAGACACGAACTACACATTCTAGAGCCACAGCTGTCCTTACTGGAGACTCCAGACACCAACTACACATTCTAGAACCACAGTCGTCCACACTGGAGACTCCAGACACGAACTACACATTCTAGAGCCACAGCTGTCCTTACTGGAGACTCCAGACACCTACTACACATTCTAGAACCACAGCCGTCCACACTGGAGACTCCAGACACCAACTACACATTCTAGAACCACAGCCGTCCACACTGGAGACTCCAGACACCAACTACACATTCTGGAACCACAGTCGTCCACACTGGAGACTCCAGACACCAACTACACATTCTAGAGCCACAGCCGTCCACACTGGAGACTCCGGACACCAACTACACATTATAGAGCCACAGTCGTCCACACTGGAGACTCCAGACACCAACTACACATTCTAGAGCCACAGTCGTTCTCACTGGAGACTCCGGACACCAACTACACATTATAGAGCCACAGTCGTCCTTACTGGAGACTCCAGACACCAACTACACATTCTAGAACCACAGCCGTCCACACTGGAGACTCCAGACACCAACTACACATTCTAGAGCCACAGTCGTTCTCACTGGAGACTCCGGACACCAACTACACATTATAGAGCCACAGTCGTCCTTACTGGAGACTCCAGACACCAACTACACATTCTAGAACCACAGCCGTCCACACTGGAGACTCCAGACACCAACTACACATTCTAGAACCACAGCTGTCCTTACTGGAGACTCCAGACACCAACTACACATTCTAGAACCACAGCCGTCCTTACTGGAGACTCCAGACACCAACTACACATTCTAGAACCACAGTCGTCCACACTGGAGACTCCAGACACCAACTACACATTCTAGAACCACAGCCGTCCACACTGGAGACTCCAGACACCAACTACACATTCTAGAACCACAGCTGTCCTTACTGGAGACTCCAGACACCAACTACACATTCTAGAGCCACAGCCGTCCACACTGGAGACTCCAGACACCAACTACACATTCTAGAACCACAGCCGTCCACACTGGAGACTCCAGACACCAACTACACATTCTAGAGCCACAGCCGTCCACACTGGAGACTCCAGACACCAACTACACATTCTAGAACCACAGCTGTCCTTACTGGAGACTCCAGACACCAACTACACATTCTAGAGCCACAGCCGTCCACACTGGAGACTCCAGACACCAACTACTCATTCTAGAACCACAGTCGTCCACACTGGAGACTCCAGACACCAACTACACATTCTAGAACCACAGCCGTCCACACTGGAGACTCCAGACACCAACTACACATTCTAGAACCACAGCCGTCCACACTGGAGACTCCAGACACCAACTACACATTCTAGAACCACAGCCGTCCACACTGGAGACTCCAGACACCAACTACACATTCTAGAGCCACAGCCGTCCACACTGGAGACTCCAGACACCAACTACACATTCTAGAGCCACAGTCGTCCACACTGGAGACTCCAGACACCAACTACACATTCTAGAGCCACAGTTGTCCACACTGGAGACTCCAGACACCAACTACACATTCTAGAGCCACAGCCGTCCACACTGGAGACTCCAGACACCAACTACACATTCTAGAACCACAGCCGTCCACACTGGAGACTCCAGACACCAACTACACATTCTAGAACCACAGCCGTCCACATTGGAGACTCCAGACACCAACTACACATTCTAGAACCACAGCCGTCCACACTGGAGACTCCAGACACCAACTGCACATTCTAGAGCCACAGCTGTCTACACTGGAGACTCCAGACACCAACTACACATTCTAGAGCCACAGCCGTCCACACTGGAGACTCCAGACACCAACTACACATTCTAGAACCACAGCCGTCCACACTGGAGACTCCAGACACCAACTACACATTCTAGAGCCACAGCCGTCCACATTGGAGACTCCAGACACCAACTACACATTCTAGAACCACAGCCGTCCACACTGGAGACTCCAGACACCAACTACACATTCTAGAGCCACAGCCGTCCACATTGGAGACTCCAGACACCAACTATACATTCTAGAACCACAGCCGTCCTTACTGGAGACTCCAGACACCAACTACACATTCTAGAGCCACAGCCGTCCACATTGGAGACTCCAGACACCAACTACACATTCTAGAACCACAGCCGTCCACACTGGAGACTCCAGACACCAACTACACATTCTAGAGCCACAGCCGTCCTTACTGGAGACTCTAGACACCAACTACACATTCTAGAACCACAGCCGTCCACACTGGAGACTCCAGACACCAACTACACATTCTAGAGCCACAGCCGTCCACATTGGAGACTCCAGACACCAACTACACATTCTAGAACCACAGCCGTCCACACTGGAGACTCCAGACACCTACTACACATTCTAGAACCACAGCCGTCCACACTGGAGACTCCAGACACCAACTACACATTCTAGAGCCACAGCCGTCCACACTGGAGACTCCAGACACCAACTACACATTCTAGAGCCACAGCCGTCCACACTGGAGACTCCAGACACCAACTACACATTCTAGAACCACAGCCGTCCACACTGGAGACTCCAGACACCAACTTCACATTCTAGAGCCACAGCCGTCCACACTGGAGACTCCAGACACCAACTACACATTCTAGAGCCACAGTCGTCCACACTGGAGACTCCAGACACCAACTACACATTCTAGAACCACAGCCGTCCACACTGGAGACTCCAGACACCAACTACACATTCTAGAGCCACAGCCGTCCTCACTGGAGACTCCAGACACCAACTACACATTCTAGAACCACAGCCGTCCACACTGGAGACTCCAGACACCAACTACACATTCTAGAACCACAGCCGTCCACATTGGAGACTCCAGACACCAACTACACATTCTAGAACCACAGCCGTCCACACTGGAGACTCCAGACACCAACTACACATTCTAGAACCACAGCCGTCCACATTGGAGACTCCAGACACCAACTTCACATTCTAGAGCCACAGCCGTCCACACTGGAGACTCCAGACACCAACTACACATTCTAGAGCCACAGCCGTTCACATTGGAGACTCCAGACACCAACTACACATTCTAGAACCACAGCCGTCCACACTGGAGACTCCAGACACCAACTACACATTCTAGAACCACAGCCGTCCACATTGGAGACTCCAGACACCAACTACACATTCTAGAGCCACAGCCGTCCACATTGGAGACTCCAGACACCAACTACACATTCTAGAACCACAGCCGTCCACACTGGAGACTCCAGACACCAACTACACATTCTAGAGCCACAGCCGTCCTTACTGGAGACTCTAGACACCAACTACACATTCTAGAACCACAGCCGTCCACACTGGAGACTCCAGACACCAACTACACATTCTAGAGCCACAGCCGTCCACATTGGAGACTCCAGACACCAACTACACATTCTAGAACCACAGCCGTCCACACTGGAGACTCCAGACACCAACTACACATTCTAGAGCCACAGCCGTCCACACTGGAGACTCCAGACACCAACTACACATTCTAGAGTCACAGCCGTCCACACTGGAGACTCCAGACATCAACTACACATTCTAGAACCACAGCCGTCCACATTGGAGACTCCAGACACCAACTACACATTCTAGAGCCACAGCCGTCCACATTGGAGACTCCAGACACCAACTACACATTCTAGAACCACAGCCGTCCACACTGGAGACTCCAGACACCAACTACACATTCTAGAGCCACAGTCGTCCACACTGGAGACTCCAGACACCTACTACACATTCTAGAACCACAGCCGTCCACACTGGAGACTCCAGACACCAACTACACATTCTAGAACCACAGCCGTCCACACTGGAGACTCCAGACACCAACTACACATTCTAGAACCACAGCCGTCCACACTGGAGACTCCAGACACCAACTACACATTCTAGAACCACAGCTGTCCTTACTGGAGACTCCAGACACCAACTACACATTCTAGAACCACAGCCGTCCACATTGGAGACTCCAGACACCAACTACACATTCTAGAACCACAGCCGTCCACACTGGAGACTCCAGACACCAACTACACATTCTAGAGCCACAGCCGTCCACATTGGAGACTCCAGACACCAACTACACATTCTAGAACCACAGCCGTCCACACTGGAGACTCCAGACACCAACTACACATTCTAGAGCCACAGCCGTCAACACTGGAGACTCCAGACACCAACTTCACATTCTAGAGCCACAGCTGTCTTTACTGGAGACTCCAGACACCAACTACACATTCTAGAGCCACAGCCGTCCACATTGGAGACTCCAGACACCAACTACACATTCTAGAACTACAGCCGTCCACACTGGAGACTCCAGACACCAACTTCACATTCTAGAGCCACAGCTGTCTTTACTGGAGACTCCAGACACCAACTACACATTCTAGAGCCACAGTCGTCCACACTGGAGACTCCAGACACCAACTACACATTCTAGAGCCACAGCCGTCCACATTGGAGACTCCAGACACCAACTACACATTCTAGAGCCACAGCCGTCCACACTGGAGACTCCAGACACCAACTACACATTCTAGAACCACAGCCGTCCACACTGGAGACTCCAGACACCAACTACACATTCTAGAGCCACAGTCGTCATTACTGGAGACTCCACACACCAACTACACATTCTAGAACCACAGCCGTCCACACTGGAGACTCCAGACACCAACTACACATTCTAGAGCCACAGTCGTCCTTACTGGAGACTCCGGACACCAACTACACATTCTAGAGCCACAGCTGTCCTTACTGGAGACTCCAGACACCAACTACACATTCTAGAGCCACAGCCGTCCTTACTGG
The DNA here is from genome assembly GCA_949152475.1 of Terebella lapidaria. Classification (NCBI taxonomy): domain Eukaryota; kingdom Metazoa; phylum Annelida; class Polychaeta; order Terebellida; family Terebellidae; genus Terebella; species Terebella lapidaria. Next base: position 82,492,570 of record OX424555.1, read on the forward strand.
AGACTCCAGACACCAACTACACATTCTAGAGCCACAGCCGTCCACACTGGAGACTCCAGACACCAACTTCACATTCTAGAGCCACAGCCGTCCACACTGGAGACTCCAGACACCAACTACACATTCTAGAACCACAGCCGTCCACACTGGAGACTCCAGACACCAACTACACATTCTAGAGCCACAGCCGTCCACACTGGAGACTCCAGACACCAACTACACATTCTAGAACCACAGCCGTCCACACTGGAGACTCCAGACACCAACTACACATTCTAGAGCCACAGTCGTCATTACTGGAGACTCCACACACCAACTACACATTCTAGAGCCACAGCCGTCCACACTGGAGACTCCAGACACCAACTACACATTCTAGAACCACAGCCGTCCACACTGGAGACTCCAGACACCTACTACACATTCTAGAACCACAGCCGTCCTTACTGGAGACTCCAGACACCAACTACACATTCTAGAGCCACAGCCGTCCACACTGGAGACTCCAGACACCAACTACACATTCTAGAACCACAGCCGTCCACACTGGAGACTCCAGACACCAACTACACATTCTAGAACCACAGCCGTCCTTACTGGAGACTCCAGACACCAACTACACATTCTAGAGCCACAGCCGTCCACACAGGAGACTCCAGACACCAACTACACATTCTAGAACCACAGCCGTCCACATTGGAGACTCCAGACACCAACTACACATTCTAGAGTCACAGCCGTCCTTACTGGAGACTCCAGACACCAACTACACATTCTAGAGCCACAGCCGTCCACACTGGAGACTCCAGACACCAACTACACATTCTAGAACCACAGCCGTCCTTACTGGAGACTCCAGACACCAACTACACATTCTAGAGCCACAGCCGTCCACACTGGAGACTCCAGACACCAACTACACATTCTAGAACCACAGCCGTCCTTACTGGAGACTCCAGACACCAACTACACATTCTAGAGCCACAGCCGTCCACACAGGAGACTCCAGACACCAACTACACATTCTAGAGCCACAGTCGTCCACACTGGAGACTCCAGACACCAACTTCACATTCTAGAACCACAGCCGTCCACACTGGAGACTCCAGACACCAACTACACATTCTAGAGTCACAGCCGTCCTTACTGGAGACTCCAGACACCAACTACACATTCTAGAACCACAGCCGTCCACACTGGAGACTCTAGACACCAACTACACATTCTAGAGCCACAGCCGTCCACACTGGAGACTCCAGACACCAACTACACATTCTAGAGCCACAGCCGTCCACACTGGAGACTCCAGACACCAACTACACATTCTAGAGCCACAGCCGTCCACATTGGAGACTCCAGACACCAACTACACATTCTAGAACCACAGCCGTCCACACTGGAGACTCCAGACACCAACTACACATTCTAGAGCCACAGCCGTCCACACTGGAGACTCCAGACACCAACTACACATTCTAGAACCACAGCCGTCCACACTGGAGACTCCAAACACCTACTACACATTCTAGAACCACAGCCGTCCACACTGGAGACTCCAGACACCAACTACACATTCTAGAGCCACAGCCGTCCACACTGGAGACTCCAGACACCAACTACACATTCTAGAGACACAGTCGTCATTACTGGAGACTCCAGACACCAACTACACATTCTAGAGCCACAGTCGTCCACACTGGAGACTCCAGACACCAACTACACATTCTAGAACCACAGTCGTCCACACTGGAGACTCCAGACACCAACTACACATTCTAGAACCACAGTCGTCCACACTGGAGACTCCAGACACCAACTACACATTCTAGAACCACAGTCGTCCACACTGGAGACTCCAGATACCAACTACACATTCTAGAACCACAGCCGTCCACACTGGAGACTCCAGACACCAACTACACATTCTAGAACCACAGCCGTCCACACTGGAGACTCCAGACACCAACTACACATTCTAGAGACACAGTCGTCCTTACTGGAGACTCCAGACACCAACTACACATTCTAGAGTCACAGCCGTCTACATTGGAGACTCCAGCCATGGGAAGAAACATGCACACCTTGATGTCCTCAAGACTACGATCAACATCAGCTACTATAGTATGGTTCAACTCGGAATTAAACCCCAACCAATCCTACTGGTCAGGTCTTCTGGCAGTGTGCATTTCTGTAAAGGCCTACATAACATTTACAGAACACATAGTGTTAGATATTTTTTAGTGTTAGATTTTATTTATGGTTGTTTTCTATGGATTTTAACAGGTTTTGTATGGTGTATTAAAATATGAATTTTTACAGTAAAAAAACCAACCCTGCCAGATACCAACTACACATTCTAGAACCACAACTAATTTTTGTGTCCATTCTTGAGGTACATGGATTGAGGAGCAATAAGTGTGTGTACTACCACTTTTCATATTTTCTACTGTCCATTCAAATTATGAAAGCAGTGTTAGTGTTACATCTAAACATGGTATCATTTCTTTTTCCAAATACAGAATGAACACATCAATGGTACCACTACATAGTATATGGTAGTTGATATCTAAAAATGGAACACATCATGTCATTACTCAATCAAGAATATTTATTATTTCTCTACATCTTACTATACAGACAAAATAATTTCATAGAAAGGATTGAAGTCTATGTCAATACAAAGAAAACATACTTCATTGACATAAGGCAAAATCATTTACCACCAAATACCAATATTTAATTTATATCTCATAAATCAAAGCACTACACACATGAAAAAAATACACACCAAACATTCTGTAAGGGTTACATGATACAGACTGCAGGCCCTAAGACACGAGGAACTTGATAGCCAGTAACCGAACTGAACCACAAGTACATGAACTTGCACAGTTCATTTTGTCAATATAGATCTGAGGTTCTTGTCAATGTCCTACTAGAATTGCAGTTCATAGCTAATAAATATATGTGTATAAACAGATAAAGAAACACAATAACAAAATTGAAACTCATGACTAGATCCAATCTATGTCTCATACAAAATTGTGCATCTCTGAAAATGTTCTGCCACCCACATTGGAAGATTTGTGGAACTTTGTTTACATCAGTGCTCAATTCATTGACCCTAAGCGATAGGTGTATACAGTATTTCATAGATAAACAATTTGACACGATAACTGAATTGGAACATTTCATTTTGCCTGTGATTCTGGCTTGAAGTGTTGATAGAAACTCCTGGTCAGATCAATCATCAAGTCTTGTGTACACTCTGGCAACTCAGCCGTGAACTTTCCTGAAATTCGAAAGCATACTAATATGAGACATAAGACAACAAAAGGAAGGTTTGACCTGTTAACAACTGGTATTTATTACATACCGGCCTCTACAATGAACGAAAGTTTCTACTATGGAGATAGAAGCAAGGCAAAAACAAAATATTTAGTAGCCTCCATAAAGATGTGGCTTATATATTACATATACCCGAATTGGCAAGATATTGAGAAACGGGTTTACAGCTACATCCCATAACGTGCTTAATAACCAAAGCTCTGAATCAGCAAAGTATTGACATACCTGGTGATCCAGAAAACAGTGTGAAAGGCGGCACAACGGTCTCTGGGGGTAACACTGTGTTGTCCGCTATAGCACAGCAGTCTTTGAGAACACATCGCCGGCCCTGCAAGGGAGCAAGAGAATTCTTTTCAGACACTATTGCAAATATGAAGTTTGTATGCTGTACTAGAAAATTTTCTTAATTATTTCTGAGGAAGAACAAGTGATCAGATTCAAATTGTAATCTATGCAGAACTTATCAAATACACATTGTATGCGTATGGTAGGATGTTCACATTTACAAGTACTTACTATGATACAATTTTTGCCAATGTGGACAAATGACCCTACAAGAGCAGCATTCACGATGGAATCTTCTTCTATCAACACGTGATCTCCAATGTGGATTGGGAAAAAGGCAACACTGCAATCCAGATTAAAACCTCAGGAACATAATGGCAATTATGAATTGTAATGAGGTTTAAAAGTATCCTAAATTTTCCAGTTAAACAGATTAATGTGAAAAAGATAAATTTTGGCAAATGATTTTTTTGGCAGATAGGGAGGTAAGAAAGAAACCTTCAAACTAAATATAGCGTCAAAATGAAATATGTGCATGGTTGAGATAAATATGTGGTTCACAACCGCAAAATTTACTCCATGATTTCAGATTTATAAACTGACCCTTTACTGAATTTTTTGAAGGGAGGTCTGATGACGGATCGTGAGCTGACCGCACAGTGACGTCCAATCCGCACATTGGCCAGGTCTCCTCGAATGATGCAGTCTGACATTATAATCGTCTGAAAAAATATATATTAGGGTGTTACAGCATACATCACGAAATCCTGACAATGTTATCATTGTGCTTGCTATGACAACTAAGCCACACTCAAAATATTCAATATGTATTGTGTTATACATGACAAAAATATATTTTTTAACACCAGTACATAAAAGTGTTTTCAAGTATTCATTACTTCATTATAAACTGACCCTTTACTGAATTTTGTGCTATACCATTTCGTGATGTACTACAAAACTCATCATACATGTACAAGACTAAGGACTGAGCAGTGAATACATGTATCAAAGTAGTATATTATACCTTTCCATTGAGTACAATGTTTTGGCTTCCACATAAAACAGACTGCCGGCTGACCTTGTTTCCTGATGCCTGTCAACAGAATAAGTGATGCATCAAATCTATATTATCAACAAATATATCATCATCATATTTATCATCATCCTTCAATAACATAGAATGTGGTACATCAGTCACTGTCAGTGTCATTTAATACCTCATTTGTGTGTGCATGAATGCCTGATAGTGTATTTTTTAGGGGTTTTTTTGTCAATGACTTCAGATAACTTGATTGTAGTTTGACAGAGATGTCATCAGGTGTTAGTGGTTATATCCAACCAAATGATTCACATGTATGCACGATGCGTGTGAAACAGAATGGTTTGACAAGTCAAATTTCAACAACAATCTGGAAACACTCAAACTGTAGGTTATGTATATTTGTATAATTTAATTCAAAAAAGTTTCTAAAGGTGCTAGACCATACAAACAAATACATTCGTATGAAAATTCTAACCGCCTCTGTGGCTGAGTGGATTGGACAGGTGGCTCTTGAAGCAAAGAAGCTCAGAGGCGGTAGGTGACGCGGGTTCAAACCCTGTCACCGGCACAAAGTAGGTGGAGTTTTCATCCTGGCAACGCAAAGGTTTTTCCATTCGAATGTGCTTTCCAAATTCAAAATTATCACCCGACGGGGGATGGGGAAGACAGGCAGAACTGCCTATCATCATGGACCGTTGTTAAAGAAATCTACACTTGGAATATGATGGGTAATGATTGGAGTATGATTTGAATATACAATGTTACAACTGGAAAATGAGTACAGGAAAATAAAACTAGACGCTTCCGGTCGCCTACGACCGCTTGGGTGTATCCCCCGTAGCCCTATCATCCCTGTTGCCCCAAATATATCGCTGATGTACATTGTGAGTGTGAAACCTTTCAGACTTATCGAAGGTCGAATTCAAGATCACCACTAAAATCACTGCATTCGCAACTTGGTTCGCAACTAAGTTGCGAGATGACTAAATTGGAGCCAGATCGAACTTTTCACTGTAAGTTATATTTCAACTCATACTATGCGCCAAACAACTCATACTATGTTCCAAGTTGAAATTCAAAGTAAAAGTTGACCAAAACTACATTTCAAGATGACGAAATTGGAGCCAGATCAACTTTTCACCATAATTTAAATTTTAATTCATAATATGTGCCAAACTTGGTTTCAAGCTGAAATTCAAGTAAAAGTTTACCAAAACTGCATTTCAAGATGATGAAATTGGAGCCAGATCGATCTTTTCACCATAAATTATATTTTAATTCATAACATGTGCCAAACTTGGTTTCAAGTTGAAATTCAAACTAAAAATTGACCAAAACTGCATTTCAAGATGACGAAAAATTAGCCCAAGGGCTAAGAAAGGTTACCGGACAATATATATTTTAGATATTGGTATTTTGTCCCGTGACCTTTAAAAAACGTCATTGGTCAATTCAAGGACACGATAATATTCGGCATATGTCATTTCTAGTATGTCCACAATTAATTCCTAAGCTGTGAAGTCAATAATAAGCGAGATATTAGCCATTATGTCCTGTGACCTTGAAAATGAGGTCAAAGGTCGAATTCAAGGTCATAGCAATATTCAGCATATATCATTTCCTATATGTTCATAATTGATTCCTAAGCTGTAAAGTCCATAATGAGCAAGCTATTAGCCATTTTGTCCTGTGACCTTGGAAATTAGGTCAAAGGTGAAGTTCAAGGTCATGACAATGTTCAGAATATATCATTTTCTATATGTCCCCAATTGATTGCTAAGCTGTAAAGTCGATAAAAAGCGAGATATTACCCATTTCGTTCTCTGACCTTGAAAATGAGGTCAAAGGTCAAATTCAAGGTCATAGCAATATTCAGCATATATCATTTCCTATATGTTCATAATTGATTCCTAAGCTGTAAAATCGATAATAAGCGAGATATTAGCTATTTTGTCCTGCGACCTTGAAAAGGAGGTCAAAGGTCAAATTCAAGGTCATGACAATAATCTGCATATATCATTTCCTATAAGTTCATAATTGATTCCTACACTGTAAAGTCAATAATAAGCAAGATATTAGCCATTTTGTGCTCTGACCTTGAAACTGAGGTCAGAAGTCAAATTCAAGGTCACGAGAATATTCAGCATATATCATTTCCTATATGTCCACAATTGATCCCTAAGCTGTAAAATCGATAATAAGGAAGATATTAGCCATTCTGTGGTGTGACCTTGAAAATGAGGTCAAAGGTCAAATTCAAGGTCATCAGAATATTCGGCATATATCATTTCCTATATGTCCACAATTGGTTCCTAAGCTGTAAAGTCGTTAATAAGCAAGATATTAGACATTTTGTGCTCTGACCTTGAAACCGAGGTCAGAGGTCAAATTCAAGACCCTGAGAATATTCAGCATATATCATTTCCTATATGTGCACAATTGATTCCTAGTCTCTAATCTCAATATTAAGTGAGATATTAGGCTTAATGTGTCCCATTGTAAAGCATAGGAGAATTTAACAAGGGAAAGTCCCATTTGGGCCGAGTTTGGGCCCAAAATGGCCTACTTCGAGCGATTCAAGGGCAACGAAATTTATACGTGTCACAGGGGTACATATGAGGAGTGTTATGCATTGATAAGAAAAATAGTTACTGAACGGATTCTGAGAAAACGACCGTCAAAGTCCAAAATTGGCCATTTTTCGACGAAAATGGCCCTCTGACCTTGAAACCGAGGTCAGAGGTCAAATTCAAGGTCACCATAATATTCAGGATATATCATTTCCTATATGTGCACAATTGATTCCTAGTCTCTAATCTCAATATTAAGTGAGATATTAGGCTTAATTTTGTCCCATTATAAAGGATAGGAGAATTTAACATGGGAGAGTCCCATTTGGGCCGAGTTTGGGCCCAAAATGGCCCACTTCGAGCGATTCAAGGGCAACGAAATTTATACATGTCACAGGGGCACATAAGAGGAGTGCTATGCATCAATAAGAAAAAAAGTTACTGATAAGATTTTGAGAAAATGACTGTCAAAGTCCAAAATTGGCCATTTTTCGACGAAAACGGCCGCCATTTTGAAAAAAATTGGAAAATCAGAAAACTAAAAAAAACCTTCCTTGGAAATATTTTTAGGTATTTTTGTGCAAAATTTCAGAAATATTCCATCATAAACTTTAAAGATAAAAATGTGAACGGACGGACGACGGACGACGGACGCCGGACGCAACGCCATGGCAATAGGTTATCGGACCAAAGGTCCGGTAACCTAAAATGGAGCCAGATCGAACTTTTCACCATAAGTTATATTTCGACTTATAATATGTGCCAAACATGCTTTCAAGTTGAAATTCAAAGTAAAAGTTGACCAAAACTGCATTTCAAGATGACGAAATTGGAGCCAGATCGAATTTTTCACCATAAGTTATATTTTAACTCATAATTTGTGCCAAACATGGTTCCAAGTTGAAATTCGAAGTAAAAATTGACTTTACTGGTAAAAATAATGTTAACTTATCCGGTTACACCAATGAAATCTCTACTGGACAAAACTTTTAAATTGTTGAGTTCAATAATAAATGTTTCTAGTCTTAACTATTTTTCTTGAGGTCAATAATAGACTTAACTAGTAAAACTGATGTTAACTTATTCGGCTACAGCCATGAAATCTCTACTGCACAGAAGCTTTACCTTGTTGAGCCCAATAATAAATGTTTCTTGTCTTAACTATTTTTATTGTGGCCAATAATAGACTTAACTAGTAAAAATAATGTTAACTTATTCGGTTACACATGTGAAGTCTCTACTGGACAAAACCTTTACCTTGTTGAGCTCAATAATAAATGTTTCTCGTCTTAACTATTTTTATTGTGGTCAATAATAGACTTAACTAGTAAAACCAATGTTAACTTATTCAGTAATATTGTTCTTTTTTCACCAAAAACATCAGTTCTGTATTCTGAACAAGAATCCAGTGCAATTTGCTTTCATAGTACAGGTTATTGGAGTGATCACACATGTCAAAGTAGGTATTTTAATTGTCGTAATAAGTTAACCTCTCAAACTTATTAATATTTATTTGATCATTCTGAAAAACAATAGGTTTCGTGTGATGGTCTTTCTCATTGAGCCTGTGCGATTTCATCATCATTCATTGAAAACTCCCACCCGTAGAGCGTTCACAACCCATGTGTGTTAAACAGGCTAATTTGAGCACAAAATGTTACGCCAATCGGCTATTTTGGTTGCTATGGCAACCAAAATCGATAGGTGTCCAGAACTCACCATAAGACATGTCCATATAAAATATTATCAAAATCGGTTCATATTTGCAACCTGCAGCGCGTTCACAAGAAAGTGTCTGCGGACGCGGACGCGGCGGCGGCGGCGGCGCGACGATCGTAAATCCATAGTATCCGCCGAACTTTGTTCGGGGGATACAATAAATCAAACATAGCACAACCTCAGTTATCAGAGCAGTAATCTGGCTCAAAGTTAATCAGTACAGTCATCAGTCATTAAATTTGGACAATTTCCAAAAAACAAACATCTCGTGAATAATAGCCCTAGTAGCATGGTTTGGTGCAGTATGAAATATAAGAACCACCAGCATGATCTGTCAGGCTATTGGTGCTTGGAGCCATGCAGTGCACAAACAAACATAGCTGATCCAGACAGATCTGAGACTTCCCCCATCCTCTCCCTGGCTTGCAGGGTAATTAAACATGAGTTTATGTAAAGTTAAAGTTATCAGATTTGATATAGCGCTCTTTTCAGCCGAACTAAATCCGCTTTCAAAGGCGCTTTACACTTTAACCCCAGTCTGAGTGATTGTACTTGGAGCTAAGACGTTCTAAAGTACTGCATCATAGCAGCCCCTCTTCACACTCGCATTAGACGTAGATTTATCTTACGGTACAAAACCCAGGTGAAATATGCCAAGTACTACTACAATACTATAGCATTTGCCATCGCAGAAATATCTGCAATAAAAATCAGGGTAAAGTCAGTGTCTAGTCAGTCAACCACTGATGAAAAAGTCGCAAACAACCAAACTGCCGATGGGCAGATGCGACCCAGTGATATACTGTAATATAATGGAAATCAAGGCAGAAATTTAACATTGGGGTAGATTGCCAACTTTTTCAATTTTTTGCGATAGGAGTCTGAAATTGAAAAATTGCCTTTTGACTCCCAGATGAAATATGCCAAGTTATAATACTATACCATTATCATTGCAAAAATATCAACAACAACGTAAAATACGGTGTTTCACGTGTTAGAAAAATCAGAGTAAATATGTCGTAAACAAACTGTCCATGTGCAGATGAGACACAGTGAATAGGCCTATGTATTTTGCTGCCCAACCAGTAATCGCCGTAGTTAGCAACAAAATTCAGTTCACGATATCATATTCCAGTCGTAACACGAGCAATTTCAATCACATTCCAGTCATGACAAGAACAAGATTTTCATTGGTAGATTCTGCATTTATTCTTTGTTTACGCAAGTATTGTTAAATATTGTGACAGGCCCATATACTAAGTACCATCACTACGATGTTATCATTTTCAACATGTTATATACTGCTATTGTCAAGTTTTTTGACATTAGAGCGTTGGGGGCGAAGCCCCCAACCCTCTACATGTCTATGTGCTGACTTTTTCATGGAGGTTTCATGCCAACCTATCGACGCCCGTGTTGGCATGTAAACGTTTAGAAACCTACTTCAAATGAGAATTTTCTTCGTCCTTGACATAAAATCTCTCGAATTGATGGCAAACTTTGAATATTCCACAGATGTATAATGCATAAATCGATGTGTTAGGTTTGAGAAAATTACGCAAAATGCTGAGATTGTTTTGGAAACGTCAAAATGGCGGAGCCGATGGAAATTGACGTTCCCAGAATGCAAAGCAAATTTTACCGCAATGACGCGTATTTTGGAGCACACAATTTTCTGTGCAGCAATTCGTGCATGCATGTAAGCTTGCGTATGTCGTGTGGCATTCTTCGGTGTTATGAAGTGAACACAACGATACGTCTGCGATGCCATGGCTACATTTACCTTAATTTGACGTACCTTATATGTCAAGGTGTTGGCTTTGCGAAGCCTTTGGACAATCATTTATATTTTAAACTGGTCTTTTCATTAGCTCAGTGTAAATATGTTATTTATTACTGAGTATGATATCAGATGCAGATATTCCTTATAGTTTCCAATATTTTTAAGGATATTTTATTAAGGTTCAATATCATTTTAGCAGGCGTACAAATGTATCTGTTTCATTGAGTTCAAAATGAATGTTTACTTATGAGGCCTATGCTTTCATCATAATATACGGGAATGAATTGGAATCGTGTGGGGGAGGATATGGTAGCGTTTGTTGTGGGGGGGGGGGGGGGGGGGGTAAGGGGGAGTAACGTTGAGTAGTATACATTCAGCTGTCAGGGTGCTGATGATGTGCTCGAGCTCTAATGTCGACTCTCGCAGTTAGCTGCATTTTCTTGTTAACAGACTTGTACTTTTTTTGCGATAGCAGACCTATCGGACAAAAAAGGAGAAAAGTACGGTACAAAAAAACAGAAGCAGAATAGATCTAGTATTCTATTCATTCTAGAATTTCGTGACTTCAAACGAAAAGAAAAAAGCTATTCGAAAATCACGAGATAAATTAAGTAGTAGTCTGTGCTATCCTTGACGGACCAGGATAACTATGGTTTTATATGTATTGTATTCTTGTATGTTTATCATGTTCTGTCCAATAAACAAATCAAAATCTGAGTAGGACCTATATATAGTAGGGCTTATACGAGTAGGCGAGTACTCGTTGATGGTTACAAAAAGGCTTCTAACCGGTTAGGAATTGGCTAACCGGTTACTCGTGAATTTCAAGAAGTGATAAAAAACAATACATTCTCCAGTAATTCTGAGCTTTTTGTTCTGTATTTATTCGTTTTTGGGCGTGTAATGTTGTTTTTCATGCCGTCAGTTGTAATTTATGCCTCTACATCGCTTCAGCATGTGCGAGTTCCATTCTTTTGTCAACGTTTGTGGTTATGTTTTCAATTGATCACGAGACTGCATGCAACATTTAATGTAATTGTTTGCTGTCAGACGATCAGACGTTTGCTTATTTCGAATTTTCGATGTCCCGGCAAAAGTATAAGTGATTTCCGACCTATGATACGCAGTGGTATACAATATAACGAGTAACCGGTTAGTAACCGGTTACACACTACCGAGTACTCGGTTACGAAAATCTCTACTCGTATTAGCCCTAATATATAGACTAGCACTGTAAATTACCCTATTATCGCTCAACACTAATTTTCAATTTTGTAATGAGGCGTTGGCGTTCATCGTGTAACTGTATCAAATATGCCCATTACCGTTTCAATATATTCCGCCTTGTTGTAAAATGTGTCGGTTTGTTCCATTTTACAATCGATTGGCAACACTCTATCTTCTGGCTAAAAAAAATCAGCAAGAAGAAATCCTAGAGTTCTTCCACATTCGTCAGGTGGCAGCACTATCATACACTGTGTGGCAGCACTTGAGTATGCGCAGGGGCGTACCTCGCGGTCTCACCACCACCACCACCAAGAGACGTCACAACCGTACAATTGAATTTTTATGGGACTTCGCTAAATTTCGCTAAAACAACATGTCTAACTGAGCCTACGGTATATGAGATTTATTATTGTGGAAACGTCATTGACTTGATGAATATGATATTCTACTAGCTAGTCTGTTCATTTGTGTACTGTAGATGTACTAATAGTACACAGGCTGTCAAAATTCCGTGAAACCAGCGTGGGTAGAATAAAACTACGAATAGGACAATGGGCCTATGTGGTTAGTACTGGCTGATCAAACTTGTCTGTCTGTCTTGCCTTTTTTTTTTGCATTGTGAATTTTTCTGCAAATTTTCCAAAAACATATCTTGTGGTAATGATTTCTCAGTTTCAAGCGATCATGAAGATTTGGCGGCCATTTAATTGTCAAAATGGTGAACTTGGTACATCTTCCTATTTGCAATTTATTTATGCATGAAAGCAGAAACTTCGATCTGCTGAAAGTTGTTTGTCTTAAAAGTGGAAATGGATACAGACAAAGAGACAAATTCATAATTTCATATTCAAACACTAAATCAATGGACATTTTTTGGACAAATTATTTCAGTGGTCAAATTCGGGTGATGCCAAAGCATCAAAATCCAAACCATGTGAACATCATAGACATCCAGTTAGCTGAGTGTGAGATCAAATGCTTCGACAGAATAAGCATCTCCTGCCCCGGATGAGACACCTGCTGTGATATCTGTAAGGATGGATTATCTTCCAGCAGATGTGTGACAGGCTTGGCGTAACCTTCAACCAGATCATAGTTAGGACCATGCAATTTCTTGAATCTCAATAGGTATCCCTGTTTTAGTAATTTGAATTGCCGCAAAAAACCCACCAAATTATAGGCCCAAGAGCCTACACATGCACTAACTAATTAGCTTTTGAAAATCATATATGGTGCATAGATGGTGGCCTTGACTCCAGATGGCCTCTAGTGTTCAATGTCATTGTCATTATCATGACTAAACTCAATGTCATGGCAACATGAAGATAGTAATATTGTAACGGTTCTAGGGGTCGAGTTTCTTTCTTCGTACAGTCTTTCTTTGAAAAGGGGTTAACCACTTTCTTTTTGTGTTGATATAGAGACGGCCATTGAGTCTCTGTTGCTGGGTCTCAGGGTAGCTCCGGGACTTCGGCTGCAGGGGCGGTTCAGGAGACTCCGGTACTCCGGTGCTCCGGTTGTCTCTGGAACTTTGGCTGCAGTGGCACTTCGGGAGACTCCGGTGCTCTGGCTGCAGGCCGTCCCGGTTGTCTCTGGAACTTCGACTTCAGTGGCACTTCGGGAGACTCCGGTGCTCTGGCTGCAGGCTGTCCCAGTTGTCTTTGGCACTTCGGCTGCAGTGGCACTTCGGGAGACTCCATTGCTCTGGCTGCAGGTCGTCTTGGTTGTCTTAGGTGGGGTTCTTCGGGAAGCTCCGGTGCCCTGGCTGCGGGCCTTCTCGGTGGTAGCGTGTTCGGGACTGCAGCTGCTAGTGTTCCCGAAGTAGGGATCATGTAGTTCGGTGTTCGCTCCTTCTCTCGACCTCTTCTTCTTCGGTTGTAAGTTCGGTTGATAGCTTGGGTTCACAGCTATCTCAGATGTTATCAGCTTTGATTTCAACCCGACTGGTCTTCCAGTCCTTTTCCTTGTATTACTTTGGTTGACTCTACTTCTATAAATTCTCCAAGTTCACTTCGGTTGTCATTCCAGTTGTTTAGTCAAGGACAACTGGCTCAAGGACCAACTCTCGGCAACAGTTCAAGGTTTAATGACGAATCATAGAGTCGGTTGAAATAGTTGAGAATTCATCTAGTGATGACATCTTACGGTTGCTCGTCCGCTCTTCGGCCAATTTGACTAGTTCGGCTGAACCGCGATGTACTCTGGTGGGTGTCCCAGTGTCAAAAGGCCCTGACTCCTGTGAGTCGGCAGTATTTATACATTTCGGGTTAGGTGTCACGTGACCTACCCCAACCAATCAAAACTGACCTTTCTGGTCGAAAAAATATTATGATTGATAACCAATCAGTAACTGGTTGATAACCAATCAGTAAATTCTTTTCCGAGCACCTTTACGTAATCACGTATTTTGACCATCAAGGTCTGATCTCAGCCGAAGAGCAACCGAAGCTGCCGAAAAATACCCAAACTTTGATAATCATATATACACACTTAGAATCAATTCAAAATGCTTTTAACGACCATGAAACATCATGCAACCACATATATCATTAACAAACAGGTATTAAAATTTTGCCAAACACAATTTTCGGCCTAAAAACATTACAATATGGTCATTGGGGACAAAACACTTGTGGAGAGAGCAGGGTTTGTATGATGAGCATATATGAAGTCATATAAGTCATACCATTCCGACCAAATATCTGCATGTGGCCGTGACCAGAAAACCCTGTACAACATCTCCAGGACCCTCCTTGGACAGAAGAAATCGTCACCACTACCACAACAGATTCCGACTAGTGCTCTTCCGGATCGTTTCTATGATTTCTTTGCTCAGAAAATCGTCTCCATCAGGGATACCATCACAAAGGACATTGCACAACGTCTGAACCAGGATCACCTACCAGATTGAATGCTGTTGTCAACTCTGTCTACATTTCTGACACATAATGAAATTAGGAAAATCATGGTTAAATCTGCCCCTAAGTCATGCTAGTTAGACCCTGTTCCAACGTGGTTGCTGAAGCTTTGCCTTGACGAGATTGTACCGATTGTCTACAGGATCGTCAACTCGTCACTGTCAAACAGCATTGTTCCACCTCCACTGAAGAGTGCTCTCATTCGACCTCTTCTGAAAAAGCCTGGTTTGGACAAGGAACAGCTCAAAAGCTATCAGCCTGTGTCGAATTTCCCTTACATTTCGAAAGTAGCACCATGGAGATCGTCAGCTACATGAACACTACCAGTCAGCCTACTGAAGGCTGCACTCCACCGAAACTGCCATGTCGAAGGTCTCAACCGACATCCTTCAGGCCGCCTGATTATGCTTGATTTATCAGTGGCATTTGATACCCTTGAACACAGTGTCTTGCTGCAGTGCCTCGAAAAAGTTTTCAGCATCTCAGGGCACGTGCTGCACTGAATTCGTTCCTATCTGTGTGAATGTGAGTATTAATCTGTTACCACCAATAGTCAGATTTTGATGATGCCAATAACAAACGTAAAATACAACATTTTGCAATAGCAATAAAGCCCGACCAAATAGTTAACTATCAGTCAGTGATTTTCAATGGAAAGTGTTATGTATATGACTGTAACTTTACAGGGTTGGAGACCATGCGTGCTCGAACAGCAATAACACAAAGACTGTAATATGTTTTATGACATTTAATATACTAACAGTACAGAATACAGATACAAGTTTTACAGATAACACACAAACTCACGAATATCCGCCCGTTATGTTCACGGTCTAACAGTGACAAACAATAGTAACGTTGATAGTCCAGTTAGAAATTTGACATTGTCCAAAAGCACGTGTAAATATATCCATGAGCCACCCATCGGTGTCTTCGTTGTCTCCATGCCGTACACTCTGCCCAACGCATCGCTCGTCGGCTCCTGGACTCATCAAGCGTGACAGTCTGAAAATATACAAAAGCTCTGCCCCTTGAGGCAGAGTAGTCAGTGTCTGTACACAGATAGTATTGAGTTAATTAAGCAACAAGAGGCCCATTGGCCTTGGAACTGCACCTCGTAACAAAAGGTGTCGATGCCTGTCCACCTCCAGCAGGGTGTACCCCAGGGATCGGTGTTGGGCCCTAAACTCAAACCTCTGGAGAACCTCATTGCCTCTCATGGAATTCAACATTACTTCTATGTGGTCGACACACAATTGTATGTGTCCTTTAACCCGGCAAACAGGACTGAACAACGGGAAGCCATACAAGCCATCGAAAGCTGTTTGTTTGAACATTTTGAGGCTGAACATGGATAAGACCCTGGTGATCTTGTTTGGGTCTGAGAGCAAGCTGGACTTGGCAGGTTGTGTTGAAATCAAAGTTGGAAACTCTACAAGCGTTCCAACCACACTCGTGAAAAACCTTGGGGTTTTCCTGGAATCCACCCTGAGTATGACTGCCCAAGTCAATCACATGTTCTGAATTTTCTACTTCCAGCTCAGGAACGTTGGCCATATCAGGAAGTACTTGACAGTTGACGCCACAAAATCATTAGTCCATGGTCTTGTGACAACTAGAATGGACTACAGCAATTCCCTTCTCTCCGGTCTGCCAAACACGCTAATCGGGAAGCTTCAGCAGGTCCAGAATGTTGCGGCCAGAGTCGTCACGAGAACACCCCAACGAGAGCATATTACACCTGTGCTACAATCTGTACACTGGTTTGATTTTTTATTTGATTTGATTTATTCGGTTTAAAAATGACAAGACAAATTTTTATGGTATGAAATGTACATAAAAAAACAGGATAACACAAAAAAGTGAATACACTTGTTTCCATTGTGGTCCCAGGTCCAGTCTCATGACGCATCGAGTTCAAAGTGCTGATGTTGACCTACAAGTCGCTCCATGGACTCGCCGCCGGTTACATCAGTGAACTTGTCCGACTCTATCTACTGACCAGGCAGCTACGGTCAGTACACAGCATGCAGTTGGTGTGTCACCAGTCCAAGGTTGTGAAACCTATAAGAGAGATGGGTTGAGTTTCTGCTCCTATGGATAGGTAATATAAGCCTACACTGGAGTAGGTCTATATTAACATTGCCTTTGGTTGTGTATGAGTAAGCCGGATCATGTCAGTTTGAAGGTTCTTATGTGAGCGGCACCCATAGTTCTTAGGTGTTGCCTGAACACTTACTTTATAAAAGAAGTTGATATTTATCCTTTATTCGAGCGTGTAAACTATCGATCGGTGCATCCAGTAGGCCTAAGTTAGTGCTGCAAATGTGAGTATGGCGATTGTTTCCTTGCGTTACTCTTGCATGCTTGCATATATACTCTGATTTTTTTAACTCGTTTACACCGTTTTTTGCCTTCAGTTCAGTCAAGTTACTTCGAGCGAACTATTTAACTGAATATTGCATATCTGTGATACAAACGGCAATTAATTTACACAAACCTGCCTTCCGGAACGCTATCTGTTTCTTTCAAAACACAAAAGTTTTATTTAAGCGAGGATTTGCTCGAACCATGGGCGCCGACATATTGCTTGGTTCTCGACAACTGATGACGGAATCCAAATGGACAAGTTCAAATTAGTCATAATAGGGGGATCGGGTTGTCAGTTGTCGTCAAGGTGCCTGCACGTGCGAGTAATTTCGAATCAGTTTACCTGCGTGGGCGGTCCCGAATCCTAACTCTCGCCCCTATGCAAATTATCGGAACAGAATCGCTCATCACGCGCCAAAGGAAAGCAATATTTGTTGATATGCAAACAACATTATTTCAGGGAAAATTTATCATTGCAGTAGATTGCTAACTCTCACAGTTCTATGAGCAGAAGTCTGAAAGTTTGCAGAAAAATGCCGTTTGATCTCCAGGTGAAGTATGCCAAGTTACAATACGATAGCATTGAACTTCGCAAAAATATCGGCAAAAAACGGTGTAAACAAGCTAGAAAAATCAGAGTATAGTCGAGTCAACCTTTTCCGCTTCTAATATAAGTTTGTACGGAAGACCGTTAGTGCCAGGTGTGAAAATATATTTAAGTGGCGGCCGCCACATAATTATCTGGCGGCCGCCACTTAATTATCTGGCGGCCGCCACTTAATTATCTGGCGGCCGCCACTTAATTATCTGGCGGCCGCCACTTAATAATCTGGCGGCCGCCACTTAATTACCTGGCGGCTGCCACATAATTATCTGGCAGCCGCCACATAATTATCTGGCGGCCGCCACTTATTTAGTGCTTTAACACAGCATTTTGGTCTATCCATAGAAATTCATTTTAAAATAAAATAAAATTTACATTTTATTTGAGATACATTATCGATATACTAAGTCGATATTATCAAGTTACTAACTCGGGATTTAAAAAAAAATCTTCTCCGCCCCCCCCCCTCTCCGAATACCAGCATCCCATAGGAGTGGTGCGCGTCAGTAACATGCAAAGTGTCTCTCATCGGTCAATGCCGATTTATATTGTAACATATATGGCCCGAGATACCTCAATAAAATTAACGAATATTTGTTTGGGGGATGAAATGTACATATTTTCATGTCATTGATTGGTATTATGGACCATAGGGCAACTTTCAATACTTAATCCATAGGGGAAAAACACTAAGAAAAGAAGGAACACACAATATTAATAAGATAATTTGACGAATATTTGTCACCACCATCGAATATGCACTGTTTTTATTTGTTTCCTTTAACCTATATATCGATGGTAGCAACCATAATTGCAGAGGGCCCAGTTGCCATGGTCACAACAAATAACATGAATTCATTGATGATCCCTATATAATGCTAAGTGTGAAAGTTAAGTTTTGTTGAATAATTTGCATGTCAACAACCAACCCTCCCTCCCCACAATACCCAATATATCATTGTCTCATTAAAAACAGTATAGTCATTAATACAGTATGTCACGACTTTTATTTGGATACTAGGGCCTAATCAGCTATATGTATATTGCTTTACAAGAATCTCCTCATATTTCAAGCCGCGTCCTACATATAATTATGTGGCGGCCGCCAGATAATTATGTGGCGGCCGCCAGATAATTAAGTGGCGGCCGCCAGATAATTATGTGGCGGCCGCCAGATAATTAAGTGGCGGCCGCCAGATAATTAAGTGGCGGCCGCCAGATAATTAAGTGGCGGCCGCCAGATAATTAAGTGGCGGCCGCCAGATAATTAAGTGGCGGCCGCCAGATAATTATGTGGCGGCCGCCAGATAATTAAGTGGCGGCCGCCAGATAATTATGTGGCGGCCGCCAGATAATTAAGTGGCCGCCGCCAGATAAATATATTTTCACACCTTTCATTTTCTTGCCTCTATGGGCTTCCGTAAATTTGTTTGGATACGACCCTGTCTCACCTTGTTGCGTGTGCTGACACCTATGGTAAATTAGGTGTAACCGGGATGCCACGTCGAACGGCAATGCGCATGTGCAACTTCCAGTGCACTTCCGGCACAAAGAAACACTGATTTCCGAAGACGCTTGATATCGATCATTTTAGTGAAATATGACAATAAATCGGCTTATATAATCCCCAGGCGGGATGTCAATTTATTGACCAAGATATCCTGATGTCTCTTAGTACCATTTTGTAGACACGGAGTGAAAGCTTAAACGATTTCTGACCCCAATACACAAGATTTGACAGACGGTCACGGTAAAAATGGCCGACCCGAATTGGGCACACGGTCCGAGGGCAAATGCTGGGAGCTTTGGACCCCAGCAATATTCCCAACAAGGTAAATATTTGTCCGATTATTCCTTGAATAAAAATATGTTTTATTACATGGATTCATGATAAAGATTTATTCAAAGTAATCAAACGCATCCTTCTGTACATCTTGACAACACTGAACAGCTGATTGCTAGTGTTTTCAATCAGAATCAGTAGTCAGATTCATTGCTGGCTATCAGCAGATCAGTGGTTTTGAACTGTGTTTGTCATTTGGAACTTGTGGTCCCACGATTAGAGAAAACTGTAAACAGGTAATTGATTACTCGTTGCTCTTTAACCGAACCGTAACCAATTACTCATACCAATGCCATAAACTTTGACTCCAGCTTCTGAGGGTGCGACAAAGTTTGTTTGTTTGATCTTTATTTCAGACACCATGGTCCATAGACACCTACAATAAATATGAGTTGTATAAAAACATACAGATTACAAAAATAAAAATATCATGTAAAAAACACGTTCACACAAGAACAGTAAACAAAGATAAATTCCAAAGTTTGACAAGGACGGATTCACGGAAGACATCACTGGATACAAGAGTGACCAAAATACTGTTGGCGGGATGGAGCACTCTGCACTTAAGGCCATACACTGTGTTTCGAAGATATGTATGGAAATTATCAACATGAGAATGTGCAAACATCTGACTTGCACTACATCGCCAGGGCCGGTTCAGCAAAATTCTATAGGCATTATTGTAAGCAACCTTGATACTATTAAAGGAGGAATTACTAAATTTGGCCCAGAGGCCGACCATATATATATTACGACAATGTACATTAAACAATTTTACTTTAATAACATCAGAACAAAAGTAAAACTTTCGGATCAGCATATTGGCTCTAGCATACAAAACACTGCGTTTAGATTTGATGTCATCATCGTCACATAATTTTGAGTTTACAATGTGACCTAGATATCTATAACAGTCAACCTCTGCTAACACATTAGAGCCCAAAGACAGTTTAGAGGGTTCAATGATATTAAACTTTTCCTTATTACATACCATAACTTGTGACTTGGTTGAGCTAAATATAATATCATTATCAATGCCAAAGGCGAAACAATGATCGAGGAGGGCCTGTAACCCTTTAGCCGACGGTGCAATTAAGACTAGATCATCAGCGTAAAGTAAATGATTAGTAATCTTGTTGTCGATACAACACCCAACAGGAATATTATTCAGTGTAGTACTCAGGTCATTAATATATAAATTAAACAAGAGAGGAGATAAGGTACCTCGGCAATGACAGTGACAGATTGACCAGTGAACAGATTAGATCCTGCTGTAAATGTAACTATAGATTTCCGGCGCGATGCTCACGCTTGTCGGAGGACTGTTTACTACTTAAGGTGTGATTGCACGTAACTTACCGGTGACTGCATTGAGGCACTTTTCCATTGACTTATAATGTGAAAGTAAAGGTAACAAAATCACCAAAACAATACAATCCCTTGACCTAAAACTTGGCTAGCACACATACACATACACATGGATGATGAACCGAGACATGGTTTCATAAATGATATCACGAAAGCTATGCAATTTGATGATTAGATAAATCATTTTATACGTTTCACCAAAACGAAGATTCGAGTATTCTGCTTGAGAAGCACTGGCTGTTGCATATATTTATTCCTTGTTGTGGTCAAAATAATGAGAATATCTAGGGCTATACTTTCTGTGAGATGCATACAATGAGCTGAACATTCATAATCCCAAACACCTCGGTGCACCCGAGTACATATCACCTGTGAGTTTTACTGGCCTCACTAGCTATTGCACAGCATAATCCTTTCGCTCGCCCTGTTGTGAGTGTATTTTGTAGACTGAGAAATATGTCGGAAAATGACATATGAAAATGATGAATTTAACAAATTCAACATTGCTTAGTAAGAAACAGAGTCTCGGTTAGTAATCATTGATGGCTAACAATCAGAAAGGCAAAGTTTCACGTTGATTGGAGGTGTGTAAATTCATGAATTAGTTACTGTTAGGTACTGTTAGGCGCTTTAAAAAACTTTACTATTATTATTATTATTAATATTATTACTCTGCATCAGTCCGGACAATATAGCAAAAATATTTTTCTGCAGAAATACCATTTTCCGTATTCCTGCAGAAATACGAAATATTGTATGCAAAATATAGAAATACCTGAAACTGTATTCCTGTTGTCAGTACAAAATACACAATATTGTATTTGTAAACACTGAAACCTGTCAAAGTCTTACATAAAAGTCCTACCGGTAAGAGGAAATGGAAGAACTGAAGTAATCACTTTGTGATGTAAAACACTGTTTGCCAGTATTATATAATAATATTTATGTATTTCCATCATTTGAAAATGAAAAATTTAAATGGTGCAGTCGGAGTGACTGTCAAATGCCTACTCTAGTTGTCTTACCGTAAGCCTGCTGGCAGTCAATTTGCACCTGCTCATTGGGGATTGATATCAACTCTAATCGGTAACCCTTGTGAACTGATTGAACAACTTTTGTATCCATAATTGACCAATTAGTATCTAGGAGCCATCGAATTGACCAGTTATCTAGGAGCCATCAATTTGACCAATTATATAGGAACCAATGATCTGCCTTAATTTTGCTGCATCTCATAGATCGTCAATTGCATATTCAATCCACAATCTATCTTTGTGACAAACGACTCCCAAATGATGATATACCGTATTGGTCCTAATACTGAGTAGTAGCAAGACGAGCTAAAGCAAGACCTCCTGCAGCAGCGCGCGCAAAAATGAGGTCAAACTTGGGGTCAAATTTAAGAAAATCACTGAATAATATACCTATAACCTTCAATTCCCTTCATTATGATTCAAATAACATAAATGTGTGCATTGGAACACTCTTATTAGAAAGATATGAAATGAATAACAAGGTAACAAAATTTTAACGTTTTTGATGAAAACAGGGGGGCGCTCTACTATTAGGGCGCGTGCCACTATTAGAACCAATACGGTAAGTTTTTCCTTTATTGTACACACCAAAAACTGAGCAAACTCATGTGTGCTAATAGTCATACAGGTATTGGACATATATCATCCAGTTACACGATTCCCTGTGTGTTCGGAAGGCTCAAAGCAAGTTGAAGGCTCATCATACTTCCCACCTTGCCAAGGGTCATACATCATGTACATGTAGGCCTGCTCTAGGGCCTGAAAATTTTTTTGTTTTTAGACAATGTACAACATGCTAAGGGTGAATTCGGAAGACTCTTGGTAGAATACTGCTCTAATGTGCATGTTGCATTGCAAGGTGTAACTTTTAATTCAATATTTTTCAAGAGGCCTGGGACTGGATAAATGACTACGGTAGTAAATTTCAGTAGTTTTGAAGGTCACCAGAGTCACCATTCTCTCTTTTCCTCATCATACACTTGGGGCAGGTGCCATGCAAGAGAACAAGTTTTGAGGTTTGACCTATTTACAGTTGCATCAATATCACTTGAGTAGATTGTCATCTAACATGTTGTTACTGGGATGATAGTCTCCATGGTGTTGAGAGGACAAAGGAAGATATTGATTTTCTGGTAGCACATGTATGAAGACATACACTGTTTATGCTTGGCCTGACGTGGTTGGTGTGACGCTGTTTAGGGTGAATGACTGTCTAGATGCTGTGTCAGTGACCACGTGGCAATGTTTACATATCAATAACTAGTGTTGTTTATGTGGTCGTGGAATCAGTCCAGACTGGGAATGTGCATGGTGGAAACATAGATACTACCCGAGTAATACAATGTCATCAGTAGTCGTGTGGCAGCAGCACTGTGTCACTGGACACTCACACAACTTCAATCCAGTATGGCATTCCATCTGGATTTTCACTTGTACAGTTGTTTTATCATGTTCATTCTGAACACGGAAACTCAACCTTAACATGCAACTAACAGCTAGAACATAGAAAATTGGTTCATATCATCCAATGCAACTCTAAACAGCTAAACGATAGTGAAGTGTTGTGATTTATTCCATATAAAATTGCTTATATCTTCAGGACCACCAGTAGGTGCTGCCCCAGTGACGTCTAAGATGGGCATGATGATGCCTGGTCCTGGTCAGTTCAACCCGCCGACTGGTGTCAGTGCCCCACAACCTTCGTTCCCCGGCATGAGGCCGCCAGGCCCCGCACCCATGACTTCCCAATCAGGTCCCCCACAGAATCTCCCAGGGACTTTTGGGGGAACCCAACCCCCAAACATGGCAGGGGGAGCACCACTGCCGGGGACGTTTGGACCTGCACCTCCAAGGATGTATGGACCCCCACAGGGACAGTTCCCCGGTGTGAATGCATCCCACAGCGCCACACCGCCACCGTCGTCTAGCAACCTGCTGGCAGCCCCTGGCACAGGCATGTCGCGTAGTAGCTCTTCACCATCCATGCCCCCTGGACAGTTTGGTCAGCCTGCCGCCCAGCAGATGGTCAATGGATTACCAGCAAGGCCACCTGGACCAGCCGGACAAACTGGACCACCCCAACTAACAGGGGGCATGCCAGGACAGGTCCGTCCACAGGCGCAACCCGGACCACCTTCAGGCATGACTCGAGCTCCTTTGGTAAGTATTGATAGTGAAGCATGATGTATGTGTACATTTTCAACGGTTTATTGATGTTTATGTTGCAAATTTTCCACTAACTGTTGCTTGAAAACAAATTTCAGCATAATGGTCAGGGCCCCCAAAGCCAGTTTCCCAGACCACCAATGAGTAGTCAACCCCAGAATCAGGTATGAAATTTAATATATATGAGGTTGTGCTGAAGGTGTTAAATATATTAGGAAATAGGTAATAATCATATTGCAGATTTAACAGTTTTAACTTATCATTTACACCAGAGACATAGAACAGAGATGGACTGCCAACTCTGATATCAATCTCTCTGTTTGTAGTTATTGAGCTTGAGGTCACAAAAGGTCAGAGGAAGAGGGTAGTTACACTTCCGTTGTTAACCTATAACGTCGTATTGCCATTGTTCAATCTTGACGATCTTCTGAGTGATGATGTCACGTACGATATTTGACGCATTTTGACAATTCAATTTTCCATGAAAACGCCAAACCGGAAATAAAGTACCCCTCTTCCTCTGGACGCAAGCTCAAGGTCACAGAGTACGAGTTGGCAGTCCATCTCTGTTCTATGTCTATGATTTACACAGATGGGCCAACCCCCAAGACCTGGGGCACCTGTCCCCCAAGTGGGAGCCGCACCACCTCAAACTGGAGCTCCACCCCCGCAAGTGGGAGTGGCTCCACCCCCCAGACCTGGAGTAGCTCTGCCTCCTGGAGGCGTGCCTCCCCAGGGCGTGGCCTCACCTCCCAGACCTGGAGCCCCTCCCACTCAAGGCCAGACACAGCCCACAGGTGAGGGACCAGTGTACATATCTGTGACTCACAACATTTTCTACTAGTTTTGCATGGCCAGTGTGATGTCTTTCGTGTGGTTTCTTCATAGTTTGGGTAATTCAGTTCATGTTCATACTATACTCGGATCTTTCTAACTCGTTTACACTGTTTTTCGCTAATATTTTCGTGATGGTGAATGCTATCGTTCTATAATTTGGCATACTTCACCTACGAGTAATACGGCAATTTTCTACCAAATTTCAGACAGCTATCGCATAAATTTAAAAAGTTGGCAATCTACCCCAATGTTAAATTTAGCCCTATTATTTCATTTCTGGGCCCGCACACAATTTTGTGCATTTGCTCGGTTTTGTAGTGGAGTAATGTTTCAAAATCAACATGTTTGTGTAGAGTACACCCAGTGTATCTTCTGGTTCAAAGTTACAAGAATATGTCGAATCCTGATGGGTGTAAACAGGACCAATTCCTCGAATATGCTCAGATTCTCGAGCTCCCGTTTTGGGCTGAAATTTAAAA
Source organism: Terebella lapidaria (assembly GCA_949152475.1). Taxonomy (NCBI): domain Eukaryota; kingdom Metazoa; phylum Annelida; class Polychaeta; order Terebellida; family Terebellidae; genus Terebella; species Terebella lapidaria. The sequence goes on from OX424555.1 coordinate 82,518,166, forward strand.
TTGGGGTAGATTGCCAACTTTTTCAATTTTCGCGATAGCTGTCTGAAAATTGGTAGAAAATTGCCGTTTGACGCCTAGGTGAAGTATGCCAAGTTATAGAACGATACCATACACCATCACAAAAATATTAGCAAAAAACAGTGTAAACGAGTTAGAAAAATCTGAGTATATGATGATCATCTGAATGCAAACTGTACCGCAACTGTACTGCAGACTATACTGGTACCATTGGAACTAGATCATGTAGATGGGATATAGTCAATTCCACATGTTTCATATATTGTACATCATATATATACATGGCATCATGTAAATTATCGAGGCTTATTGATATATTGCTCTATTACTGGTAAATTCATTCATTCATTTCCATTCTTTGCGCAAGTCTGCTGAGACTTATCAATCACTTATGTGTTTTTGATGTTATTGATGTACTTGACAGTGTTGATGAACTATTGACTTGCAAAGTTCATATAGTATTATTGATTTTGATCATGATTTCAAAAGCTCATTCATCATGATATGTCAAATGCTGATCATCTCTGAACAGGTGTGCACATATGTTCCTGTTGGTTTTCACATCATCTGATCCTTGCTCTATAAAATCCTAGCTTAGTCTCCATGGTATCATGCTAATTACATGGCTTACGGCTAACAACCCAGTGATTTGCTAATTAATCTGTTGAGTGGATGTGATGTAACTGAGTATTGACGCATGCGAGTCCCCAGCTGCAGTGCTAGGCCTGACGTGTCCTCCTGCCTGTGGCTGCCTTGTATTGATTGGCCACACACTGCCACATGGCTTTCCTGTCGGGCTCTATACTTTTAATGAAAGATAAAACCGTCTGTATTGTCTGTCTTGTTTAAATAGTAAATGGAGAAATATGCCCTCAACTACATTTAATACAGAAATTATGCCCCAGAAACAAAAAAAGAAAAGCAAGGAAAACAAATCCTTGTTAACTTAAAAGGCCTTTTGTCGATCCATTCGGCAATGAGTTGGTGTTGTGTGCTCCTGATAGTGTAATATTTTCATTTAGAATCCTTTTGTGTGCTTTGATATAGTTCTCGATTATAAATTTGCCCACATCAACATGATCAATGACATCATCATGATTTACATGTCAAAAATACTATTCCTTGCATTGTTAGAACTGTTATATCCACAAATTACCTCCTAAGTCTGTTGCATATATATCCGACATAATTGTCGTACATAGTCCATTATACATTCTATGATAGTCATACATATATTTCGATTGCACGTCAGAGATCAACATTAGGCAATGACGCCAGTGGCCACATTTGGTCAGTAACATTTGAAATATACTGGACCCATCAAGGATCTACTAGCTCTACTTTCGAAGTCTAAACAATCAACGAAAAGCACAAGACTTAGTTTACTAGCTCATGTGATATGGGGCCAGCTCATATGATGTGGGGCTAGTAGGCCAGTGTTAATGTCAATCCCTGCACAGGCATTAAATTGCTGGTACTGCATCACCCTAATCACGCAACCATATTGTGGCTATTTGTGATTGTTTTAATTTGCCTTGCATGTTTTGGGTTATACTGTACTTTAGTGTGGCTAACAGTTTCTGTTGCTGTCTGACACAGGTCGCCCAAATGAGCTGCCCCTCCCTTACCAAGGTCAAGGTCAATATTCCCATCAGGTCCCAGGCCTGGCTAACATGGCTACACCAACCCCCAACACTTCAGGTATGGTATATACACTCTCACTATATATCATTAACCATTTTTTAGTTTTGACCTTGCACCTGGCACTAATTGCCCCATGTGCCCCTTTTGTACATACTAGTAGTACCATGTACTGACCCTAACACCACCAGCAGTACAGAATCTAACAGAAAGCTTCAGTATCAAACCCAACCCTGTTACATCCTGTTCATTCACAGCTTGTATACACTGCTTTAGTTTACTGTATTTGTTCAGTTCATTGTATACATGTATTTTGTCCAGAGAAATGATCATGTTTACTGTTATGTTTTGTTGCTTTGCATTGTGGTCACGAATACCAAAAACTATTTTCCTCTTATGCCTAATTCATATCCTACATCATAATGTTGACAGGGCCACCCTCCCAAAAGTCGTCAAGAGCTCCATCGCCAGTTCCCGGACAAAAGTATGATGCTTTGGAGGGTCAGTTCACACCATCAGGACAGCAGGGTAAGTTACATGTAGTGCAGAGAGTTTTAGAGATCTGTATAACTTTGAATAACTACAGAGAGAGATTGGATTCGAATGTATATGGCGTTCTGACAGTCAGTCTCCAATATTTCTCTGCTCAGGTGGACAGACCCCAGGCCAGCAACCCTCAGACGCTCAGCCTCCAAGCAGCTATGGACAGCCGTATGTTCCAGGGTCTCAGCCACCTAACACAGCACCGGTCGGCGGCTACCAGACCTCTGCTCCCGGACTTGGACAACAGAACATGCCCCCGATGCCTGGGGCCGCACCCCCCATGCCTGGCATGCCCCCCATGCCTACATCACAACCGATGCCAGGAATGCCCCCCATGCCTACATCACAAGCGATGCCGGGAATGTCCCCAATGCCTACATCACAAGCGATGCCAGGAATGCCCCCCATGCCTACATCACAAGCGATGCCAGGAATGCCCCCAATGCCTACATCACAACCGATGTCAGGGATACCCTCCATGCCGACATCGCAAGGAATGCCAGGATCCAGCATGCCTCTGCCACCCACGTCAACCGGGTCGGGGATCACTGGGCGACGACAGTACCCACAAATGGTCTGTATCGATCATTCATCAAACTGAATAGTTCTGCCTCAAAGTCATTGGTTTTGGCCCACTTTTTTTGTTGTCGTCATATACTGAGTGTGTTTGTCTTTCAGTCTCAGCCGCCTGTAGGAGGAGCGGTACCCCCGGGTCAGCCGGGTACCACCCCAGGATCCATGCCGGGGGCTGTACCACAGCCTGGGGTACCCACTTACCCAGCAAACAATGCCTACCCCACACCCAACAACACTGCACCTCTCAACTCCAGCTTCAACAATATGAAAATACAGGTACAGTACAATCATGTACATGTCATGTTGGGGTCTGATGTCAGTTTGGGATGTTTATTTTTGTCCATAATGGAATTATGTCAATAGTGATAGATTATAAATAGTCTGATGATATCTATCTTCCTTTTTCCAGGATACACAAAGACCTGTAAATTTGTTGCAAGAGAGGAATATTTTACCTCCTGAGGAAGTGGAGATACCAAAACCAAATTTACCACCAGATTATAAAAAAGCTAATTGCAGTCCAGAGTAAGTATGGGAGTATTAATATTCATCTTCATTACAAATGAGTTGTATTATTGAATGGAAGATGGAATTTTTCTTGTATGGTAGTTTGACAATAAACTTTTTGTTTAGTATTTATGTTTAGTACATACATAAATTATATGTATTAACTGTATTTGCAGATGTAGTTTCAAAATGTGAATGCATTCTCCTTAATATCAGTTCACTGTTCTATCTATTTTCAGGATATTTAGGTGCACTTTAAATAATATTCCAAACACGCAGTCGTTGTTAACCAAGTCAAGACTTCCCCTAGGAATAATGATTCATCCCTTCAAAGACTTAGCCGTACGTATCGGTCATTATATTGTTGTGTGTATGATCTGTTTTGTAAACAGGGCTCGTTCTCAAGTGTTTCCATGAGCTAAAATAAGTTACAGAATTCAGCGCACATCTGTGTCCCTATCTTTGATGGACAACAATGTTGTTGTTCCAGGACCATGAGTATCCTGTTATATTCGCTGGAGAAGGAACTGCAGTAATTTTGTTTTTGCAATATTTGCCTCTTAGATAAGATCTATCTATCCCCAGTGTTGGGACTCGTTCAGCTTGTGATACTTGTGTTGTCCTGTCTGTCAACAGTGATGTTATACGTGGTGGTGAATCTAGCATTCTGCTCTGACATGAATGATACCTGTGTTTACATAGTTGCCATGGTGAGCTTGTTCAGATATTTGCATCAATTCTCCGTGTTGATGTAAGTTGTATACACGTGCAATTTACCTTTTCGGTGTTTTGACCATTGGAAATGAAGAATTGGTGCATGTAGGTTAAGGTGTGGATTGTGACATTGGATATATTGTGTATACTAGTATGTTTGTTGAGTCCTAAATTGGACTTGAAGGGTTTCTGTGTGGGGTTTCTGCCTATTGTACTGAGCATTATGTGTTGTCATATGGCATTAATGTGAATATTTTTCGGATACTGATACTGAAGTAAATAGCTAGGGATACTTATAGGGTATGTATTGGAACGTTACATAATGGAGTTGTGATTACATGTAAGTTATATTTTTCGACAGCAATTGCCGGTGATCCAGTCAAGTGTGATAGTGCGATGCCGTTCCTGTAGAACCTACATAAACCCCTTCGTCACATTTGTTGATATGAGAAGGTGGAAATGCAACCTGTGTTATAGAGCTAATGACCGTAAGTAATTGTGTGTAGCTATACATTGACCTCTTTTTCTGTGTATAGCTATAATGTCATTTCCCGAATTCATCAGTCTTTACATTGAATATATGGTGCGATCGCATTGAGCATGTTTTTATTTCACAGTTCCTGAAGAATTCAATTACGATCCAGTTAGTAAAACATATGGGGAACCACAAAGACGACCAGAAATCAAGTCAGGGACCATAGAATTTATTGCTCCTTCAGAGTACATGGTTGGTGGACATTGTAATAACATTCAATAAATCCATTTTTAATTTAATTAGTGTTGCTTTCATAAGAAACCATTGTACTTGTCTTCCAGTTGCGGCCACCACAACCTGCTGTGTACCTGTTTGTTCTGGATGTGTCCTACAATGCTAGGGAAACTGGTGTGTATGGTATTTCAATTAGTATTGCGGTAGTGCAAATATTATCGAAATTAAATTGAATGTTGAAAATGTAAGCATATTGATTCAAAGTACAAACATTTTTTTCAGAACATGTCTTCCATCTCATATTTAGCTGTTGTAAAGACAAGTTCTTGCTTGGATAAATTCTGAATACTCTACCTCATAATGCAGTACACAAATGAGTAATGACCAATTGGATCCTTCATACATGTGCCATATTTTTGTTGTGTTGGACAGGGTACCTGCATACATTCTGCCAGACACTGCTGGATGAGTTGGACAGACTGCCCGGAGACTCTCGCACACAGATTGGCTTCCTCGCGTTTGACAGATCGCTGTACTTCTTCAACCTCGCCGAGGGCCTCTCCCAGCCCCAGATGCTCATCGTGTCAGACACCGATGGTCAGTTCTTCACAATCAAAATAATTTACAGGAAAGTACAATGTATCATTTGGTTTTCATATACCTATTTCATAATATGCACACCAATAAAATATTCAACACTTAACATGATCATAGCTCAAATAGAAAGACAGGAATTCAGTAATTAGATCCATTTCTACAAATAATCATACTATAATTGATTAACATTCAACCATTGCTTGATATTTCCATATACAGAGGTGTTTATCCCGGCCCCGGACAACCTGCTTGTGAACCTGCAAGAGAGTAAAGAGTTAGTGACAGAGCTGCTCAACATTCTGCCTGAGATGTTCCGAGACAACATGGAGACAGGTTCTGCACTCGGACCAGCCCTCGAGTCCGCATACAAACTCATGGTGAGTACATGGTCAAATTCGTTGGATTATCACTGGCCAAAGGTCCTTGCACATTGTCTGAAAATTTTGTTGTGAGGAATTTAAAGCTTTTCTATAATAACCTCATAAATATACATTACTTGAGACCTCAAACAAGATCAATGACTGAAAATCGACATATGAATTGCTGTTGCAGAGTCCCACTGGGGGCCGAGTGTCTGTGTTCCAGACCCTGCTGCCATCTGTTGGTAACGGAGCTCTCAAGAGTCGGGAGGATCCTAATGAACGATCAGGAAAGGTGGGATTTATGACCTCAACCTTGTTTCTATATCTATAATACTGGTATCCAGAATAGAATGAGGAATTGCTTACAAATCTTTACCTTGGTTTGCAGAAAGTACATCACCTCGGTCCAGCGACTGACTTCTATAAGCGACTCGCTTTGGACTGTTCAGCACAGCAGATAGGCGTTGATCTCTTCATGCTCAATTCACAGTATGCTGATTTAGCCAGTATAGGTGCGTCAGAGAGATCCGTTAGCAATCCTTTGAAGCACCTGGTCTTCAATATGATTCACAGGTTCATCAGTTCAGTTTTAAATGTCCTCAATTCCAGGATGCATTTCAAAGTTCTCTGGTGGAAGTCTGAACTATTTCCCGGCATATCATGCGGTAACCAACCCTCCAGAAGCAGAGAGATTTGAAGGCGTTCTGCGACGGTACTTCACTAGGAAAATTGGCTTTGAGGCTGTGATGAGAATCAGATGTTCAAGAGGTATGTCTTAAGACAATATTTGGTGGTATCTCGAGCAGTCACAGAGACGATAATGAAGATTGATGGAAATTTTCACTTCTAAAGTGAATGTGCTAATGTTTTCAGGTTTGAGCATTCACACGTTCCACGGGAACTTCTTCGTTCGGTCAACGGACCTTCTGTCTCTGCCTAACGTCAACCCAGACGCAGGCTTTGGAATGCAGATGTCAATAGAAGACACAATAGACGCAAACTACGTGTGCTTTCAAGCAGCTCTGCTCTACACATCCAGTAAAGGTTTGGGTATAGAATGCTGAGGAACACTGTAGAACCACTTGGTTTAATGAATATATAAAATGAATTTTACAAATTCTTGTCAATGTTCGCAGGTGAGCGACGGATTCGAGTGCATACCCTGGCAATACCTGTCACCCAGCAGCTGTCCGAGGTTCAAGCCGGGGCAGACCAGTTGGCCATCGTGTCATTGCTCTCTAAAATGGGTGAGTGATTTACCTTACAACAAAATCTTTGTGTTGATACCCATTGTATGTGCACAAACATGATTTTGAGGTGGTTTATTAGTTCACAGCTGTATGTTATCACTGTGTTGGTTTTACAGCTGTTGACAAGTCCTTGTCGTCATCACTCGGGGATGCGCGTGATGCGCTGATCAATTCGTCCATTGATATGCTTGGTTCCTACGGCAGCACACTAACGTCGTCACAGCGTCAGGGAATGCTGCCCTGTCCGTACACTCTGCGACTGCAGCCTGTCTTCACTCTCGCCCTCCTCAAATCGGTCAGTTCTCAACATGCCAACTTCTCGGAAATGCAAATAAATGCAAACAGGACTCGCAAAACCGATTATATTCTGGATTTTTATCAGTTTCACAGTGTAATAACAATTAGCTTATTCCGTCAACAGTTAGCATTCCGTGTGGGTTTGAGTACAAAGGTGGATGACCGAGTGAATGCAATGGAGATGTGTAAGAACCTACCAGCCTGCTTCCTACTGCAGATGTTGTATCCAAACCTCTACCCTGTGCACAACCTTGATGATAAGGTCAGTTGATCGCCATTAAATTAAATAATTTACTTGCTGGTAGTCCTGCACATGATGTTGATATGTTGTATATTGATGATCATGCCCCAAATTGGTATTATCGAATGTTTACCATGTTTGCATCACACAGAATAACGTGCTGAGTAAGGGAGATACAGTGGTTCCTCAGCCTCCACTACTACAGTTATCCTCGGCTAACATGGACCGCCATGGAGCCTACCTGATGGACACTGGCCCTCGCATGTACCTGTGGGTCGGAGCTGCCATCAACGACCAATTCTGTCGGGATGTCCTGGACAGGCCTAACTTCTCCACCATCCCTGACCCACTGGTAAGCTCCAGATGTCAAAATGCAGGATCAAATATTTATGTATTTCAAACTATGTCTCCAATATCATGCAATACTTTTAATATTTATTCAGCCTATTCACATTTCCCTCGCCAAATTTGTTTAATTTTAGCGGGTTGCGTTTCAGTTTGAGCTGCCAGAGCTGGACAATCCCACATCGGAGTTAGTCCGAGCATTCATCAGTCACCTGAATGACCAGCGACCTTTCCCAGCCTCCCTCTCTGTATTGAGGTAATGAGTGGCGGAGAGACTCTTGAATAAAAGCTGCTTTATGATACTATGCCAGTCTCCATACAACATTCCTCCGGTCTCATAAGGTTTAGAAAGTTTCACGATTGATGTTGGGTGATGTACTGACGAATGTTGTTCTATGTTGACAGAGAGGACAGTCGCGGTAGGATGCATTTCTTGGAGCACATGATTGAGGACAGAACCGAGTCAACGTTTTCCTACTATGAATACCTCCAACATCTGCAGAAAGAGCTCAAGTCTTAGCCTGCTGGAACAGTCCCCCGCAAGTGCCAGAAATTATAGCACTGATTGTGGTTCACGCCAAAAGTTACTGCGACATACATATTGACAATGTGGAGTTGACTGGCATTAGTCAGTTTTGTGATAACGTCAAAACTTGCTGTCTGATCGTTCATTTATTTAGTTTAATTATCAAGCTTTGGTCAGTCTACCACATGTACAATATCTACACCTTATGGCTATGGTGTGTACTGACAAGATACTCTCTATGCTACTGTAACTACACACATAGGAAATTGATGGTATTTGGACATTAGGTTGGACTTTACATTGCTTATTTTTTGTTGTTAGCTGTATTTCAAGACTTAACAACATTTGAATGCTCTGAAGATCACATTTTATCACAACTTGTTTACAAAAGCCTACCGAATGCAGGTTCAGCAACCTGAGTCAAGGTCGGTTTGCTAAGTGCACATATGATTTGTCAACCCAGGTATCAGTATCATTTGGCGTCTTTCCTTTAGCTGTGATTGTAGATTGGCGACTATGTTCTATATCTCAATGGTTATATTGAGGGAATAGTTATTTTCAGGTCAGAATGCCACTCCATTCCGAGTAAAACAAAGGCATGATGTGATCAAAATACTCGTGTATCATCCATATAAGTTTGAACTACAAATTTTGAATTGGAGCATACAATTGTATCCAGAGAATTTCTGAAGTGGATCGGATAAATATCAAATGTTATTGTGTTTCCGCCTTAAGAGAGTGCTTGTCTTATGCTAGTCAATTATGTTCATCAATCGTGTAAATATTTGTGAACTTGAATGATTGTAAGATAATTATGGTATTTCTGTTTATTGTTACATATGCAAAGCAAAATACTGATTAAGGAGTTTGGATGTAAAAATTAACATGTTGAAGTTTAGTGGATGAGTTATTATGGAATGAGTGCGATAATATTGCATGAAAAGTTGCTCACGCATCAAAATATTTGTTTGACACTGTACAGAGTGTCTCAAGTCTGGTGTGTGAGTGAGTTGTTCCCAGTTGTAGGATTTTAAGGCTTCCCAGCCGAGTCCTACATTTGTGCTATTATACATACATGTATGTGTACACGTAATGTACTGGTACTTAATGTGGATGTCAAAAGAAGCATCCGATGCGCCTCTTAAAATCAAAATTTTCTTCAGTGAAATATTATGTTTGCTCATTCTTCTGTGCAATGAAAGCACTCAGTCTTTGAATGTGCATGTCGTTTTGTGAATTAATTAATTGCTGGAGAGTAATTCATATGCCAGTTAGGTTGTGAGTGTTCACAGATAAAAGTATAATATAAAGTTGTGTTTCTTGTATTAATGTATTCTGTTGATAACTTATTTGTCAGATGTTTGCTGCATGTTGAATTTGTGGTTGTCCTGTTGTGTTTTGTTCCCGCTATAAATCATTGCGGAATAGAAAAATGTGGTAAAACTACACAGTCTATATTATCATGCATTTAGCTGAAACTGACAGGTGCTTTAGTTACAGTATGATAAGCTGTTCATTCACTATTAACAGAATCAATTCAACCTGATGCTTGTCAGTTCGCTGACAATATTCTACAGTTACAAAAATACTACATGTATCCAATTGTCATTTGTAAATAAATATTTATTTCTTGATCTAAAGTAAGTTCCTGTATTTTCCTTTCATGTGCATTCAATGGATCATATTAATGTATGGTGCAGTCTGTGCTGTGTTGTAATCTGTTTGGTTTGCAACCACCAAAGCCAAGATTGTTGCGACAAGCACTTTTAAGTGCGTTAGGATGTATGTTACCACAATGCCAGTGTTAAACAATACGTGTATGCGCCTTGTAAATAAATAATTTTGAAGACTAGTGGCTCACTTTTTGTCTTGGTTCTTCTTGCTTTTGTGTTGTGCTTCTAAATATGATGTGCACATTTTGCTATTTATTTTTCCAATTCCGGACATACATCACTCGGATTGAAAATAGACTGCTGACAAAAAATATCTTCAGGTTTTATAATCTACATGTATATAGACTGAACATTGCTTCTTGCAACTATTTGGGCAGGATCTGCAAATGGAACCATAGGCGTTACTGAGAGATAGGCACAAATCTCTGCTTATCCATTGTCCTGATTTCATTGCCTTGTTCTCGGCAAAACACCAAAGCAAAACTGATTAGAAAGACAATTTAATAGCACATTCAAACATATTTATAAATGAGATCTCTAGGACCTGCTGTTTGGATTTCAACTTTCACTGGCCTCTTTAAATAATGGCTCAATAGTTCTTCACTGTAACCTTTCAGAAAGTACAGAGTCCTTGTCTGTGTTAAAGCTTTCACATATCCTGCAATTACAATGATGTTCTGTCTTCGTTTGATAATGACATCCGACAGGAATAAATTATGCCATGTTCCATCCATGAATCTCCTTATGAAGTTATCTTCTAATGTCGTCTGTGGGCCCTTGCTTGTTTCGTCCTTCAGATTGCCTGAAAGAATACATGATTTATAAGCAGCCCATCAATTCAGAAATATGATAACAGCAGAACTAATGACAATACTTTGGAGGTGTTCACCAAATTATAGTTTGTTTACATCATACTTGAATCGATACTCACTGATATTCCAGGAATTCCATGATTTGCTGACACCAAGGAGGTATGGATACTGTGATTGTTCGTAGGTGAGAGGCTTGTTCTTGTTTGGCGTACTTTTCGGCTGTCCTGCTCGAATGTTCTTCCAGCACACTGCACTTGTTGACAGAAGACATCTGTTGTGCCTATTTGCACTCCAAGCGAGACAGCTTCCAGCATTTTGTGTCAGCTAAGGAAGAATAGATCAGAGGAAAGTTTAGAAACAGTCCCTTATCACTCCCCGGCCCAGGCAGCCCCATTGTGGCCCTACGTTGGCCCGATATTGAACATTCATGACGATTGTCCGACATCGAGCCAATGGAGGGCCACAATTGGGCTGCGGCCCAGCCCCAAGCATTTACCAGTTGCATCCTGCACTGGTGAGTGGCCATATCGTGATAAACTGATATACGAGTCATCTGTCCTAAATTCGCAGCATTCCACCTTGGCCTTGCTGGGTATAAGCCAGAAATAGACTTGGGGATGCCTCACACATTGAGGATTCCGTTTTAAGTGACGTCATTTCGCCAGATGTATGGTTGCCTAGGGAGACAACGCGAAGCGATATTGATCCACGTGCTTGTTTATTTTGCGCGTGTGGAAGTCTGGTTTTGGGAAAAGCAAAAATTCCGATGGTATTCCTCGGGATTTGGAGTAGAGAAAGATTTTGCTGAATGTATGCTATGTCGGCAATTGCGATCTGAAAACGAGCTAAATTGACAGGGGTCCTGTTCAACGTCATTTTATGAAAAATTGGTACTATCATGCTCTATAGTGACCTAGATTTTATTGAAGTACTATGATTATACTATCACACCCTGTCAACCGTTAAGCCCTAATTTTTTTTTGGAAAGGTGAAACGCACACCCGAAGTTGCCCAATTTAACATTGATTTAAATGCAGCCAATAATTGGTCATTTCAACCCTGCTATGGCCCTCAGTCAGTGAGCGATAATAGGTGTCACCAGGCAGTCACAATTATTATCTATGGTTTTTAAGGCACAATTGAGCACATAAAATTCATGAATTGTTTTCATTTTATTTTAATTAATCAAGAAAGTCTCGAACATGGTATACACACCATATCAACCATAAAAATCTTACAATGATTGCTGCCTGTCGTGCTGACATTTTCGACGATCCCGAGGCACCCATAGAAAGTAACATGTACTTGTAGGTTACCGGCTCCGGACACGCGTGCACGTGACGGTGTAAACATGTGTAAACATGGACACTGGTGTAAACATTTGGGGTCATTCTCAAGAAAGTTGAGCAAGGATGATTTGAACTACAGTCATATTACTCGGTCAGATGGATTTGTCGGCGTCTAATGTAAGAGGTAATAAACCTTTACAATATTGAGTCGTTCCATGTCAGTTCCCATGTCTCTTAAAGTCATAGTAGCAAGGTACCATTTTATGGTTTTATTCCTGTTCAGATGAGGGCATTGTGGACATTTGGTGATAAAAAAAGATGTTCGCGTTAATTGGTAATTAATAACAGCGACATATAATCGAGTATAATGAGCCAGTATTGCAATCGCCTCCTCATGCCGATGAAAAAAATAGCTTCGGCAGTTTCCGTAATCGTGACGTCAGTTGAGGCAAAATGTGCTTTGATGGCTGGCCAAAAACGTAAAACACGTAATTGGGCGGTCAGCTCAAAGATAGAAAACCACTCCAAAATACATGAGATTCAAAAGGAAACACGTGAAAACCAACAAATACTGGACATCTTGCAGTTCAACAAACCTCCCTTCTGGGAGAATGAATAGTACTGATTCTAAATATCAAGACAAGAAATGCCGTGTTCCAACCATCTCACCCGTTCACTTGAATTGTCAAACATGTATATACACAACGAGAATGAATATGCGACATGCAGTTTACCTTGCTGGCTACATGTACTTTCAGTACTGCCTCAAATGACGTCACAAACCACGTGACCCATACTAAAATCTTGATCAAAATCTTCGGCAATTTACGGAAGGAGTGCCTATTTGATTCAATATCTGGAAACCCATTGATTGTATTTGTAAAATTCGTTCGAATTTACAGATAACTATTCATAATGGACTAAATGAGAAGCACTTTCATCGGCATGCTACTAGGTCTTTAAACTGTCGTTTCGTTAAAATATGTTACGTACGTTTTGTGCACACGTGAACTGTGCCACACGTTGACAAGGTACACAATTCAGTGATATTCAGCTGATGATCTTGAATGCCAACTTCTCCAATTTTTGCAATAGAAGTCTGAAATTTGGTAGAAAATTGCAAACTCCCAGGTGAAGTATGCCAAATTATAGAACGATAACATTTAGCGTCGCAAAAATATTGTCAAAAAAAACGTTGTAAACAAGCTAGAAAAATCAGAGTATACATATGAAACATACATCGTTTCAGGTTGCAGTTTCTTAACTATGGTTAGATTACTTCTCATAGAAAAATATCCTACTGTCTGTTTTGGGGTTTACCTCAACACTTGGTGGTAATTTGATGATCAAAATAGCATGATATATATCATCCGCATTGAAAATACACGGGGCAAAAGAAATTGATTGTCAGTCGCATTAATAATGTCTATATACGTTGGCATTGTAAACTCAACCACAAACTATAGGGGCCTATCAAGAATTCAGCGACTCTAATATTTTCTAAGTGTAGCTTAGAACCAGAAGGGGCCTATCAAGAATTCATGTAGCTTAGAACCAGAATCACAACATCTCACTTCTGAGCACAACGATCTCGACAGCTGAGCATTAATTGATGGTATTTCCCATACGAAGTAATCTGCTGATCTGAATTTAGCGCTACACTGACCAGTGGCAAAAGAAATTTTCAGTGAATCGCAATAAATATAGGCCTACGTATTTGCACATCAATTTGAAATGAATATCGATGGGATATTTGAAATTGGAAGGTAAGTTATTGATCACGGATATGTGCACTCGCTGTAATACACATTGTAATACTCAACTACACCATGCTTAACTACACCATGTAATGCTTCGAATACGCAACGTAAGTTCCATTTGTTCCAGCATTACTCAACTCTATTTAATTACTAATATTAATGGAATTGTAAAGTCTTGTTCACGTCACCTTCATAGATATAAGCAGAATATATATTCCAAATTTCGTGTGAGTTGTTGCGGAACGGCCGAGATATGAACCAAAATTGCACATGGTATGGAACCATTGAAATTACAAGAATCCTATCCGATACGCAATCTCAAGCAATTCTCGAAAAACTGTGCCGAAAACTGAATCTGTCGATCTCGTATGAAATATTCATTTTTTGTTAGGTGCATTGGTGGAGCATTTGTGGGATTTTACCGCTAAGCCCTAAGTATCGCTGTACATTGTTCACCGTAGGTTCAACATGAATGTAAGGGGAAATGATGTCACGGTAGGCCTAGTTGTCTACGGTCCATTTCCCAGGATTTTCACTATTGGCAGATCGACCTCCAGTGCCATAACATACACATACATGTCGAAATTCGACCGAATTATCTCAATTTCTCAAATGAAAAACAATCGCGTTATGAGTAAGCTAATTTCTTATCGAAGCTGGGAGAGCGATTATTTTTTGATATTGCTTGATATTGTTTGTGACAATATTTGCGTCCAGGAAACATATCAAGAACAAACTCTTAAAGAACAGGGCTTACGATAGTTTCATCGAGCAAAGTTACTCTTGAAACACTTCTAAACAGCTGACTCGTTCATTTCATGTTTTGTTTAATTTTCGAGAAGATTTAAAGCTGCTGCCTTCGAATGTACGCAATATTTTTTTTTCAAAACCAATTTTTTGTTAAACACATCTAATGTAATATAACAAAAGGTGTGCTCAAAGATTTTGACGATTACAGTCCGTCCGAGTTGTCTTTTCATCCGTTTTAGTGCCCATTTTGTACCGGTATTGTAAATAAACAAACGAAGTTTATCCATCAAACCCGAATGTAAACAAACGCTCAAATCTCGCTTAAAAGTCCACATCGAGTACATTTTCCAGTTCGCATGGGCATATATGGTGTAGTTATGAGAAAATAATCAGTGATATTCCATGATGTGCGTGAAATTGTCAGTCTATCTCGCACTTCTATGCTTTGTTTACATCTGCGTGTGATGGATACAGTTCCTGTACGTATTCACGCGAGAACCGCCTGTTCAAATGAGCAAAATTTCCCTGAGGACAGGTTATTTTCATTACATTTGATGTGAGTATGTTTCAATTAGTTAGTTTAGCATGTTTAATATGAAATATAGTTTAAAAAAAATATTGACTGTTTTCGAAGGCAGCTGCTTGAATATTGTGTGTGAAGACTACATGTAAGATATATTTTCATATATAGATGTGTTAGTATGTCTTTATTACGAACGATGACAACAAAGGACTTTTCTCAAACTCCTTCTCGGAGTTGTCCTTCAGAATGACAAGACCTCACATAAAAATGGGAAAATCTCAATAAAATGGGATAGTTTAGCATGAAATGCACTTTTATATGAACCTAAACATGAGAATGCAATGTCAGTAAAATTTCCTCGCATCGTCGTAATATTTATTTGGATTACTTTGGGCACTAAAATTATTCACATGCTGGTGCAAACACACCATGCAGTACATGGAATTATCACCGATCGCCAAAAACGGTAACCTAAATAATAAGTGCTGACATCTAACGAGCAATGTTTTGTATCGACGACTACGATTGGTTGTTCGATGAATGCCGTTCTAGAATTAACCTATCAGAATGCTTGTAGTAGCCTCCAATCTCTGATGTAAGCAGAAGCCATTTTGATTCGTGTCCACCTTGGTCTGAGTAATGTTCTAGAAACTGACATTATTTTGTTGAAATTGACAGTTTATTTGTGAAACATTTGTCCTAGGTATTATTGATATTCTCGTTTAATCTGGTATGATTTTGTTTGTTAGCGGAAACGAGCGATTCTTGATCGTTCGGTTCTATTTGCCCAGTCTCAGATGACTGAGATGAGTCTGTACCAGCCAGGAGACTGCGTGACACTCACTCAGACTCAGTCACTGACACGAAAAATAGGGACACCTAGAAATCCATGCGTGTACGGGAACGTGAGCCTATATGTAACGCCATCTACACTATCAGTATGACGTGGCCAATTGCGTCATTTACACAAGAAGACCCCTAGAAGTTCTAGTAGAAGACCCCCAGATATCTAGCAAAGGGTGATGTCCCCTTGTTGTTTACGTTCCATGTTCCCGTACACGTATGGATTTTTAGGAGTCCCTACTGTATTTGTCACGTTCAGACTTGAGACTCAGTACTAGAATCTAGTAGATCTACTCCGTCAGAATTTCAGTTTGCAACTTGTACCACAGTGGCTCGTGACCATATGTGTGCGGTAACCATGTAATATATAATATACAAGTGAGGACACAGATTTTGACAAGTTCTGGCCACAGGGTTCCGAGGTGCATGGCACACAAAACCAAAGCGATATATCGATCACAGATACTGTCCCGAATATCACAGACGTGAACAGGTCTCACCATACATGCAAATATTGTTAATTTTTCGATTTTTGTTACATTTGTACTTTCCGTGAGTTTGTTCGTATCGGAAGTTGATTGTTGAAAGTGGGTATGAAACAACTATGAATTTCGGATGTACTTTGGGGGACCCGGATCTGGTCCGGGTATGTGATCCGACTTCTCACCACAGCATTCGGTTTACATGCGGGTTCAATCCCCGGACTTGGCAGTATGTGAGTTGGTGTATGTGTGGTTGCCAGACTGGGCAAATGTGTTTTCACGGTGCTCTCTGGTTTCCTTTGACGTCAATGACCACCCTTACGCTAGCACCATTTATGGGCAATGTCCTGTCCTACTGCAAGCTAAATGTTTCAATGTAAGATTAAAAACCAAAAATTTAAAGGGGGATATTTTCTGGATTATGACATCCGCATATCAGATCCAAGAGAAGAGAATGATACATGGTAATTATACCATGCATTCAAAACATGTTTGATTCTGAACTAAATTCGTAATTTCCTGAACCGCCATCCGTGACTGTAGAGGTGACCGAGTAGAGGTAGTTCTTAACCATGTTTATGAGGCTGAATTCCCTTTATGCCAACATCTACAAGTGATACTTGTTCATCAATTGTTGTAAAATAAAGTTTTAATTGAATAAATCATTCACTGACCTACTTACTTACTTACATACATACACATGATACATACTACATACACACATGTACACAGAATATTTTTGTTCGCTAATTATTCAAATTTGTTTCGAAGGTTTGTGCATACACAAATTCACCCCGTTTTTTCATTTCTTGGTTATTTCAAACACTGAAATATGTCGTTTCGAAAGGTATCATTAGTGTTTGAAAATTAAAAGCGGGAATGCGATGGAAACAAATGGATATCATGTCGCATACTAGTATATGGAATGAAGAGATTACTGCGAGTAGAAAAATGCAATGCGATGTGTGACCATCTGCATTTTTGCTGATGGTATTTATCCACGATGTACATAATGCTTTATTTCAATAATTATGCAAACAAATTATAAATAACTATGCTTGAAGTGTAGTGTCCGAATACGCTGTATATGTGGGGTTGACAAATGATGTCCAGTGACCAATCATGACTCCTGAACCAGGATTCTCATCGTTGGCGATAATAGGTGTACCCCGATCTGGCTCATACATACAGTACATCACACAAAAGAGCTACCCACAGTGAAAATATGTGCGTGCACCCCTATGTTTCACCCATGAATAAATCCATCCATATAGTCTTCATAATCGCCGTCATGATTTTTGTGAGCGTTCGTGCAAATATACTACACACGTACATGTATTTTTTTTTTTTATCTGGAACTGTTGATGTTGGAATGGCACGTACATATCCGGGTTGCTATATGCGATTCCGAAATTTATTCATCGCCAGTAATTCAGAAGCTCTCCTCTCATTGGTTGACGATTGTTGAATATTTTGTTTTTTAGCCAATGGTATTGTAGCTGATATTTAAGCTCGATTGTCTTCTGTCTCAGGAACAACATCCGATACGAACAAATTCACGGAAAGTACAAATGTGACAAAAATCGGAAAATTAGCAATATTTGCATGTATGGTGAGGCTTGTTCACGTCTATGATATTCGGGACAGTAACTGTGATCGATATATCACTTTGGTTTTGTGTGTCATGCACCTCGGAACTCTGTGGCCAGAACTTGTCAAAATCTGTGTCCTCACTTGTATATTATATATTACATGGCTACCGCACACATATGGTCACGAGCCACTGTGACTTGTACTACAGCTCAGTAGTGTTTGGACTCATTTGAAATTTCCAGTTTGAGTAATCGTTTTGAAACATGAGCGATGATGGAGCACAGCTCGAGCTTCACAACTACAGATGCCACTGCCATGCCAGTGTGAAAATAAACAATCCCTCGATGAGTTAGCCTGCTGGGTCTTGCCATTCTGTCCCAAGATTCTAACCAGAAGTGAGATGTTGCAAAGTTGGAGATGAAAATAAAGTGTGTTCGTGTCTTATTGATGCGAAATACGGCCTGAACTTAGTAATAGTTGTTGAATTTCAAGCACAATGAATAAGTTGAAATAATCGATCATTGAAATTAAGGCTTGAGCACGAACATACTTCGCAATTTTGTAATCCAGCCCCAAACTCTTCATATCACTCAAAGTGCTGCCAAACTTTGAAGTGAATTGAAGTGATTTTGCTACTCTACAAAGTCAAAAACACTGTTTATTTGATATTCAATTTTAACATAATATCCTGCATAGTAGAGTAGATTTATTGACATTTATGAGACACATAATGGTACAGGGTGAGAATCAGTCATTATTCATAATGTCCAAAAGAATTCCAATACGTTATGGCAAATGTGTGCAACACTTTTCTGATCAGATTGATTGAAAAATTCATCCAGAGTCTTAATTTGAGTGTTGGATTGCAAGTGACGTGTCAAGGGACACAACAGGAGAACATGTTCCACATCTTGTATCCCAGTTTCACACTGGCATGTTCGTTGTTCATACATATGCTACAAAATGTCTACTTTAATATTTTTTTACATAAGAGCCAGTTTTGTTTACCATCATTAGTCGTAGTAATTTTGTTGAGTTTGTGTTGATATACATAATTTAGAAAACTTCGGGACGAGAAGAGAATTTGTTCCTTCTTATGTGTTTCCTTCTGTCTTTTTCAGATATTGGTTTGAAATCACACATCATGTTCCTGTGGGACTGGTTTTCCGGCATTCTTAATTTCCTAGGTGAGACAATTATGATGTGCAGGGGAAATTTTTAAGATATTTATTGCACAAGGGGTCATTGTTCATATTGAAACTGGATATGTATTGTATGCTGAGACTGGAAATCATACAATTCATTGTTCATTCAATTTGGTTACTGTTTGATGCATGGAATGATTAAAATACATGTGAGCAAATCTTACCAAGTCTGTAAAAGCATGTTGATATACATGTTAAACTTCATATTAGAAATCAATTTGTTGTTTATTCCGATACGTAAATGAATACTTATTGCAATGCATCAAATACCTAGAACATGTGAAGTCTTACCAAGTAAGTGAAGGCATATTATCTTCTTCTCTTCAGGTTTATACAAAAAATCTGGCAAATTAGTGTTCTTGGGATTAGATAATGCTGGGAAGACGACTTTATTGCATATGTTGAAAGATGATCGAATGGCACAACATGTTCCCACACTACATCCCAGTAAGGCTATACATGTGATATTATTAATGTTCCCAACTTCCCGTACAGTTAAGGATTTCTGTTGATATTTTTGATGTTTCTATAATGATACTTGCTGATCAATGTTACAGTGTACACTCTCTTTGCTTGACAGCATCAGAAGAGCTGAGTATGGGAGGCATGAAGTTTACAACATTTGATCTCGGAGGACATGCGCAAGGTCAGGATTACGACAGATTCAGAGCTGGAAAATATTCTACATCTCTGATATATGTACTTCTGATATGATTGAATGGATTTTATGGTTTTGCACATTTCCTGTTGTTCTTGTTTTCCAGCACGACGTGTGTGGAAAGATTACTTCCCAGCCGTAGATGGTATTGTGTTCCTTGTCGATGTATTCGACAGAGAACGATTCCAAGAAGCGCACGCAGAACTTGAGGTGACTACAAGCATATGCAATTTATCAATTCAGTTCTACAGTTGTGCACTGTCCGAACTTGATGAGAGATGTGCAACCAAAATCACTATTCGCTTTTACATAAAGTGTTGATTATTAAGTTATGTATATAAAATTATTATATAACAGACACAATAGGAGAAAGTTTGTGAAAACTAAAAAGACATGTGTATAAAACTTTGTATGCAGAGCCTGTTGCGAGATGAGCAGATCATGCAAGCACCTGTATTAGTACTCGGCAATAAAATAGACATCCCAGGGGCAGCCAGCGAAGACGAAATACGATCAGTGTTCCACCTCCATGGCAAAACCACAGGCAAAGTATGTCAAACTGTGCATGATTTATTGTTCAGTCAGCGTGTTTGAATTGAATTATAGTTGTTTATAATACTGTAATAACAGAATGTTTCATCGCCATTGAATCCTATGTGTATCTGTTATTTTACTGTCGTAGATAACTACAGTGTATTTTGTTGAACAGGGCACAGTTTCGCGTAGTGAGTTACACACTCGACCGATGGAGCTGTTTATGTGCAGTGTTCTCAAGCGGCAAGGTTACGGCGAAGGGTTCCGGTGGATGGCGCAGTACATCAACTGAAACAAGTCGCCCTACGCTGCCCATATCCAGACATTTAACTAATTACTTTCAAGACTTTGTTGATTTCCAATCCGTTGTGTGTGTTGTGTGTGGATCGCAGGAGCGGGGAAACGCCTGCCGCCTTCCACAGAAAGTCTTGGATCGAGACACTCTTCACTTCCTTGTTAGACTCTGCTGGCATCAACATTGCTTCTAGTAATATTTAACTGCACGAGGCACTGATTTCCATAGATATGCTATTTCATCTCTTTGTGAACATCAAAATGTAAATTATTCATTCGTTTTAGTGATTTTGTGTGAAATGTTGGCAGTTTTATGACATGAAAGATGCTTAAATTTGCAGTACAGTAATTCGGAGTTGGTGTATTCCATGATTAAGACTCGGATGTGTATGAGAACACAATCAAAACAGTTTCTGAGGAATATTCTATGTTACTGCAGTTCATAGCACTTCCACTCGCTTAGCCAGGTTATAATGTAGCACACTTTCCGTATCGTATTTGAATGTTCGTTAGGCGATTATTTCTCTGTGTGACACACAATAGTGCTGACAATAGGTAAACTGCCCCGAGCTGTATGTGTTGAGAAAAAACCAACTTTGTAAATGTTGGCATTTATTGTAAGTTAGCATCTGTGTTGATATAGTGCACTTGTCCTGTATTGAAAGGTTTTCCAGCATGTTACTGAATAACAAACATACTCCTGCTTTCATAAGCGTGTACAGTGTGATACAGGCATTATTTGTGGTTACTTGCTCCTTAATTTGTGTAATACGAATGCTGAAGTGTGTAACTAAACTATTTATGTGTAAAATAGCATTTACATAAAAAACACTTTTCCACCATCACGACTATACAGGTTAGATCAATAATGGTTATATGATGGAAGAGAAATTGCAGTTGCCAAAAGGTTGAATTGACAATAGAACTCCATGCTAATTCACATGATGCAGCAATTCATGAAGGAGATTTTGTGCAATTTTCGAAGTAAAACCATACACTAATAGTTAACTAGACATTGACACATTCATTGTATGATAGATAAAAAATATCAAGTTGAAATGTCAGGAAATGTATCGAGAAATGTTTTTGGGATGGGATTGTCCCTTAAATAGATTAGAAAATAATTTTGTGCCAGTAAATTTCTGCATGTTGTTGGTGGTGAATCAGAGTATTCTAGGTAGTTAATGGCTGTGTGTGTCGGAAGCTGAATGTTTGTGGAATCCCTGATTTCATTATGTCATCTAAAGGTTCAGTTTTATCCATATTGATATCAAAACTGTAAATCTGCAAATTTTGCGATTAACATTGTGAAATGTAAGGGTTTTACAGTATTGTTGTGTACATGTGCTACTGTGGGGATATGTCGGGGTGAAGTGTTGACATGCTATGCATTACCATTTCCACAGATTTCAATCCTCTTGTGTGTGTTAGGCAAAAACTTGGTGCTCATCTCATCCATGATGCTACAAGTCCTGTCATCATCGTCATCATCATCCTTCGCAATCCATACACATGGCTGTGGAATGAATTGGTGTGTGTGGTGTCAAATTTAATTTTGGTGATTCATAATATATCGTAATATTAAAGTTTTGAAGAAAACGCTGTAAACTCATCTGCCCAAAGGTGTCTCCTATTTTTAAACCCCAGTTATGATATTTGAACAATTGAATGGGTCTAAAAACTGAAGTGATGTTTAATAATAAATTGTGTAAAATGAGACGTTGTGTCCACTTCTGATGTACAATAATGTGACACAAATTCCACAACAGTAGCTGATTTATCGCATACGTATAAAACATTCTATTATTAAAAAATTAAAATTTCACACAATCATGCTTTGATGCAGTGCTGTACACGTACAAGTTCTATCAATTACAAAATGCCCATCCGGCAGTGTAACTGGCTGTGACAATCCCTATTTTGACCACTCGGTCTGGGAATGTATATTTACAAAATTCAATGTAGGCTACATGTATAATGACTTGTATGATGATGGGCGATTTTATGGGAATACACAACCAGTTTAAAACCAGTATTGACACTATCAGATATGTTGTATGGTCGTATGGTTATGGTTATACCATTGACTGTTCAGATGTACTGTGACATCCACTTGAATGCCGCTCCGTAGCCCTGTTTCCGGAGTACACTGCATGGGAAGATCTCTAGCGGCCTCTGTCCCCTCAGGTACGCCTTGTCCAGGTTACCCTACAAGCCAACAACACATCATTGTAATTGTAACCAATTAAATGTCATTTGGGGGTAAATGCAATAAGCATATAGCTACATATGCCCCGGTACCATGTAAGAATGAATTTGGTTACATGTATTCCATAAATGAGTATAAACAGTTCATCCAGTACACGGTAATAGGATGAGATCATGTTAGGCCTAACAAAGCAAACTACATGTACATGTATAGCTTTAAAAGCGACTTACCATGTCTGTGTTACAGTGAACGTCGAAATACTGGCGGATTTCTTGCACAGAAGCTGCGTCTTCCAGGTCAATTTTGTTAACCAGGATAGCGAACGGGATGTTTGGCATATCTGGGTCAAATAGCAGGGACTGAAATACAAAATACCAAACGAAAATGAACTTCCATATGTCATCTGTTTTCCAGGCAGCGAATGGACATCCATAAGGTTCTGTCTAAGCGAAAACACTGGTACTTGATACCACCATTGAATGGTCGTCCGAGTTTAGTCTCATGTAGGTCTAGGCCTAGGGCGCAAGCACCCCGCACTGTACATGTAAGTTGTCCTAGTACATGTAAATTACTATGGTTAGGCCTACCTGTACCTCCTTCCTGGCGTCCGCGAACCTGTCCCGTGCCGCCGCGTCCACCACGAAGAAGATCCCGTGGGCGGCGACCGAGTAGTCCCTCCACACTCGCCGTACTGTACGGAGTGAACCGGAAAATCGACAGTGATCCTCGTATATTTGTTGGGGGGGGGGGGGGGGGTACAAGTGCTAGTACCCTTTCAAAATATATTGTGTGATGAGATGATAACAAAAACTCATGATGGGTTGAAATGGAGAAAGCTTGAAAATAGCAAGTACGTATATATAGCACAGTGTCAATGGTGAAATTTCCATAGATATATCAACACTGACCTTGCTTGTGTCCGCCCAAGTCGTAAGTGTTGAATGTGATGTTTCCGATTTTCAAACTTTCATTAGCTGAAACCGAAAGAAACGGGTTGAAACTAGACATGAAATAAGTTGAAAATGAAACCCGACTTGCCAAGTATATCACAACACATTTACTTTGTACCAGAAATTCATAAGGACAAGTATATATTTCTATAAAGTAGCTTACACCTGGATGACGAAGGAGAAAATATCACATAGGCCTAGGTCTATGATTTTCTATTATATACGCGGTTTTATTATAATTTAACATTGAAAGAAGAAGAATAAAGATGCGTCATATACACACTGGGCAGTGGTGTAGGACTGGGCTGGATCATCCTTCCTTCCTTCACGCGGTACATTAAGCTCGTCTTACCCGCGTTATCCAGTCCCAATAGGAGCAGGGTACCCTTCCTATGGAACAACCCGGGAGCTGTAGTACGGAAAAGGTGGAGGTAATCACAGTCAGTTTATCATGTATCCATTCAATATAGTTTCTAAATCTACACAATATAAAGCAAATGTCGTGGTATTTTTTGAAAAAAAAAAGTTCAATGGATTATTTGAAACATCATTATATTTATATTTTTAAATCACTGTCGACGCATTTACTCACCAATGTATTGTAGGAGGCTTCCCAACTGAGCAAAGATCCAGCCAAACATATTTGTATCTTGTTTTGATTGAATCAACTGGTATCAATTTTTTTCAAAATGTTCCTCTATTCAATGAATTAATTGAAAGTATATATACGTCCGCAATGCATGAATGTTCTTTTGTAGAATAGAGTCTGTAGATCACCGGTTATGATTTTATTTGGTATGGCATGAACATTTATATAGACCCATTTTGATCAGCTATTCATATTTTGCTGTGTCTCTCATATCAACGTGTAATATAAGAGATGGAACATAGTTTGACGTTGATCCCACGTCACCAATAATGACACGGTCTACTGTATTACGTGATGCCGTGGTATCACCAGTGACTATATTCATGTCTGGATTCAGGAAATCGATATTGTATGTACCGTCATTCAGAATGACGTGGAGTTGATGCATCATGTTCATGCGTTATGATAGAAGAAACACATTTTCTGGATTCGTTATGACAAACAAAATGAACGGATAGGCCTTCGCAAAACGAATCGACTCTCGGGATTCGACTGAGCTCTCAGTATGCTACATGTATCATATGCGGGTTATTGAAATTATACTCAATGTTGTATTGTGAATCATAAGTATCCTGGTTAGAATTTCAACTGGGAAATAAATATTGGCATGAGGCATATTTGTTTAAACAAAAATGATATATTCTCCTCCGTTTACTAATTATTTCCTGGTTGATACGTGCATTTTGGTGTGTTGATTATTGGTCAATATTGTGGAACCCAGATTGGTCATTAGGTCTAATTACTTTCAGATTTCATCAGTTATAATATGTTAATACCATGTATCAATATATTCATGCTCAAACGAAACAAGTGTGGATTTTAAAAAAAGGAACGACAAGATATATGATTCTCGGTGTATTAATTATAACATAAGTATATACTGGCATAGAAAAATCATATGTCACCCTACATGTATGTAGTGTAGAAAATGTATCTGCGGTCTTGGCACGAAAGAAAGGCACCAGAAACCTGAGATATTCCGGCGCTCACCGGCCAGTCAGGGGTATAAATTCCACTGAAATCCCCACAATTGATATCCCTGTTTTCAAAGTAATTATAACAAATTAGAGTCGATGCAAGCCCGTCTCAGTCGCGGAATGAGCCCTGAAGCCAGAACCTCCTTTATATCCTGCAAAGGGCGGATTTAAGGGGGAAGGCGCAAGGGGGTGCATCCATCTAGGTCGAATTTTGTATGTGTGTGTGTTTTGTTCCTGTTTTGCTCGAAAATATATTTTTGTTTGCATGGACATGTGCATATGACATATAGGCCTATTTTACCGATTCTATGTAATTTATTGCATATGTAGATGTTCATGTTATTTGTAAGCCCAATATGAAATATTGATGTTTAGCCCCTTTTCGTTGTTCATACTCGCATTCGCAGAAACCCGCACTCTGTATCCTTGTGGTATGCTTTTTTCACATTTTAAACCTCTGAGAGCCTCAAAATTCATCACAGAGCCTCCAAAGGTTGTTAGCTTCTGGGGCCCCATTACCCACGCGTCGTTGTTTCGTCAATCTAGCAAAAATAAATGTCTCTGTCGTTTTTGATTACAAAGTATGAAAGAAAGTTGACAAAAATACCAAGCTAGAACATATTGGGGGAAGGGGAACCATTGAGTAAGTTGGGAATCAGTCTAAATGTTTTCTAATGGTTCTTTCACAATTAATTTTCACCTTAAGGGGCATAATAATAGTGTACATGATGCCACTGGCCACTGATGATATAACACTGGATATAACAAGTCATTGACCTATTCACATTGCAATAGAAAGAAAATACCAGATGCCTGGTAACATATGCCAACATATTGTTAATAACCTGCCAGCAATGGTATATTTTAATCCGAGAAAGATGAGGGATATCTTTGCCCCCCCCCCCCCCCCTCCGAATAAATGATGTCGAAATGTAGTGAATTTGTGATGAATTTATAGCTATCAGAGACCAGGAAGTTACAACAGAACATAAAGACGGCTATGGATTCTGGGGCACGCTCCCTCTCTCTAAATCTTAGACACGCCCCTGATACAACATGTATAGTATATTATACGGCAAAAGAAAATGTCACACGTTTTGAATGTGTCGGGTATTATGCAGTTAAATTATATTAGTTATTTTTAGCTTACCGGCCCTTTGGGCCGATAAGCTATTATCGTGGTTTTTCGTCCGGCGTCCGTCCGGGTCTGTAACTTTTTTTTAACATGATGCATTTCCCCATAAATTTGTCGGAACATACCTTGGCTAATATCTAAAGACGCTATCAATTTTTTTATGATTGAATCGTTTTTGCCGATTTGGCAGCAATTTTTGGACTTTGGTGGCCATTTTCTCGAAAACTGTCTGATCAGTTTTGAGTTTTTGATTCAAAACATCCCCTCATGTACCTCTAGGATGTGTATAAGTTTCGTTGCCCTTGAATCGCCGGTCTGCGTGTGGCGGCCATTTTGATTTTTTGACGGGTCGGCGAAAAACATTTTTTTATGGCCATTGAAAATTTTTTTGAACAAAAAATTTCACCCAATTTTTCCTTCATAATGGGAGCTGTGCGGAGTAATCTCATAGAAGACTTCAAGATAGAGCCTAAGTATTGGCACATTCAAATGGGAAATCATATATTGCGGTTTGAGTGGTGACCTTGAGTTTGAACTTCAATGACCTTGGAAGGTCAAAAACGACCTTTTTTGTCGAAGAAATACGATGAAATTTGTCTTTGGTGGACATTTTCTCTAAATCTATTCAGACAGTTTTTCTCAAAATCATGTAAAAGATTCTCCTTATGCACCTCTGTGATGTGTAATTTGAGTTTGTATTATAGTCCATACAGAAAATGTGTTTCCAGCAACATTTAAGAACATGTTTTGACAATAGAGTTTAAGATCAGTGTAACAATTTATATGTTGGAAAATCAGTACTCTGCATTTCTCATGATTGCCGGTAAGCTACAGCACCCTTGGTGCTATGTTTCACTCTAATCAACACTCACTATTGTTGAGTTGAAAGTATATGGTTTTATATAAGAAGTGTATATTTGATAGCATCACATTTTCAAGCTCCGAGAGCCTCAGAGTTCACTACATAACATCTACAGGTCGTTGGCTTCTGGGGCCCTAGGCAGGCTCCAGACCCCACGTCTAGTTTGGGTCGGGATCATGGGAACGATGATGCGCTAGAAACCATCTGGAAACAAAGGGCACCAGAAACCAGAACATTTTTTTAAATGTTCTGTGGTAGTTTCCAGCCTTTTTATGAGTTTAAATTTCGAACATACACTATATGATCACCCTGTTCGCAAACATATTTCGACATTATTTTTTTCGGGAGAGGGGGGGGGGGGGGGGGCTGGATCCGCCTATGGAAGGTCTAAGTTGCGGCTGTCTGATTTTGTATTAGTTGTGTTAACATGCAGCACACGTATATACCTGTCTCCATGTGATACGTTTGACATTTGCTGGGAATTGCGAGATATTCCTTGACCTGGTTTACACAGAGATTTCCCCCAGCAAATATCCTCAGTATGCGCGTGAATAGCACAAAGTTTATCATTTAGGCTAAGTTATTCAACCTGGATTCGATTTTTGCTCAGGCAAGTGTCTTCGTTGAAATTAATTTCCTCCTTTCATGTTCCAAGTGCATTTTACTTGTTGGTGGGTTCGGTTGAAAACTGTTTATGCAGGATGTGAAGTTCCCGTTGTGTGAACTTCATTGTATGAACTTCTAGATGTTGTTCAACAGAGCTATGCGTATGGTTCCTCAACAATTACAAATTTAGTATATTGCAATGTAAATTAATCAATTATAATTAATTCTCAGTTTGCACCCATTTAAAGCTTGGTTGTAGGCAAATAAATCATCAATGGTCTTCTATCAACGTTGAGTAGCCTTTTTCTATTGAACAACAAGCAGGTAATTATGTATTAATTATCGTGCAAATTGTGACACGAATAAGTTGTGACAAAAAGGGAGTTTTGACGTCACAATTCCTGGGCACTTCAATTATCAGTTCTGATTTCTGTGACAAATGAAAAAAGAATCCATTAAAACCCATAGAGAAAATGTATTTGTCAATTCTAAGGCTGTCAATTCGAGCACAATTAGTGGAGCAACGAGCAGTGAAAGAGACAGATTCGACGCCGACGGTGTCGGCACTGACTGGCCTTACAGATGTCGAGTAATAGCTGGAAATTGAATTTCGTGTGGGGCTTTCTCTGGCACCCGTGCCCCTGTAGAGTCTATGGTCTCGGTCAAGTACGTGTACATGGTGTTGTGTGCATTCACTCGCGCCTAGTTCGCACACCCGGGAGGTCCGTCAGTGGGCTTTGTTGGCAGTCGACAAGGGGTCCAGACCTGGGGCCATACACCAACTGTCCCGTCTGTCAACACACAACCCCCACACAAAAGCCGCCTCGTATGTTGTCATCTTGTGTCGGGAGGTGGTCTTGGACCTCAAGATGGCATCGCCCGCATGACAAAGCCGACCAGGTCACCACCTACCGGGCCAAAATTGAATATTACCCTTATTAGGAACCGCATTTTATCTAAAACAAGATCTCAAGTTCCTCATTCGTAAGCCCACATGTACACTTCCATTGTAAGGTAATGATCACGTGAAATCATAAAGTTTTCACATGTCTTACCATACTATAAACACACACTCTAGGAGTCCCGCTCTACATTTTGTTGTGATTTTGTTCGGAGGGACAGAGACTGGTTCCGTTACCCTTCCATTGTCATGCTGGAGGCCCATACATGTAGTTGTGACACTAGGCGATAGTTTCGTCATTATCTAGAACCACAAGGCGACCATTCCCCACGCTCTCATCACCACATAGAGAGGTGCGCTCCTCAACACTCTACCAAAGGCTCGGCGATCCTTACATCAAATACTGGAATACCTAGTGCAAACAGACAAAAAGGCTTGCTATCTCTCCGTGGACAATGTGATACACAGGAGCTTTAGCGTTTTCTCTTGCTACAGATATTTGTTCTTGTATAGAAAAGAAAAGAAAGCATTTGCGGTAGCGACATCTAGATGAGTTGCGAGGGCGTCATAGTTATTCGCAAAAAGAGGAATCACATCGGATGCAACATCTTGTTTGACGGTTGCTGAAAAATAGGAAAGGAAAAACCGATAACCGAGAGAAAGACATTATCACATTTGCTACATGGACGTGAGTTTTTGTGCGGCCGTTGACGTTTCTCTCCCGGGCTGGGAACACTAATTGGCTGTGGAGGATGACGGTCGCCGTGTGATTGGACCAGTCTCCCGGTGTCTCCTCTCGAGAGCTCTCTCACAGTCGCCCAGCCTCGATCAGCAGTACGTCTTACGTCGGCAACGCTTCCTGCACGGTGCAAGAGAATTACACCCATTAATCTGGGCCGCTAATGCACATTCACTTCTGAGGATACACAAAAAATGTGAAATGAAAAAAAGGATCGATAGTTCGGCAGAAGACCTGGGTATGTCAGAGACCTGGTTACTGAAGAACTCAGAATGTGCGAGACAGAATCATGGACATGTTGCGTAATGGCCTAGATGCATAATGTATTTCCAAACCACGCGTATACTTTAGTTAAGTGTGGAAGATTTAACATGTTTTAATTAGCTGTCACTCACACTTTCAAATGGAGTTCAAGTAGAATATCACAGCGGGACGTCACATCACGTGACCGGAAGTTCTGCTGGGGTATCCGGACGACATGAGGTGTGAGTGGACTCGGATGACTACATTGATGGTCACGTAAGTCTACATGGTCAACTGGACTGGTCTTTTTCCCATAAACGTACATTGTACGAAAGGCGCCAATTCAATAATCACAGATCGCCATGGGCGATATAAAATAAGTATTTGCATTAGAATTGTGCAAATAGCAAACTGAATACCTCGTTACAAAATGGACCAGGATCTATCTTTATGTCGCAGAAAATTGAGTCCCCGTTCGTAGAGGCATCGCCCGAATGATGCTGTTTGCTTTGTGGTGGTTAAGCGACACATAAACCGATCACAAACCTGGCAATTCTGAAATATCCTCGGCAGATATACGGCATTGGACAGCGATATCGCGCCCACTTGCGCGAGTTATTACTCGTGCGATGACCCCCTGGATAAGGGCGCCTCGGAATGGCCGCTACTGGGAATATACCCTATATCCAGTTGGAAATTGAACGTTAAGTGAATTGTGTCCAGTTGGTGAAGCAGTCCACAGTCTCTGGATACAGCAAGAGCATGTCCCAGGCTGAGTCAACTGTCACCATAACAACCGTCGACATGGCGACCGAGGAACACGAGGACGACGACAGCGATCTTGATGACGTCATGAAACCGTCGTATGAAAAGACGGAGTTCCGATTGGGCATTGTCGGTGTGATATTCATAATTGCCGGGGCGTTATTCCTAATAGTGCCCGGGACCGTGACCAAGAAATCAGCGGATAACGTCCAGTCTAACAAAAACAGTTCGGGATTTTTCATCACGGGCGGAGTGATGTTCGGACTCGGGGCCATGATGATATCCATCAATATATTCTGGTGTCTAAACGAACAGAAAATACTCAGGGATATGGAAAAGGCGAAAGAGAAGAAAACGCAAGAAAGGTACATACAAAGCTTCATATATATATATATATATATATATATATATATATATATATATATATATATAAATAAATAAATAGAGGTTATATGATGGGGTATCGGATATCGGCACATGTATGGACAAGAGTTTGTGGATATCGGCACGAGGCTTTAGCCGAGTGCTGATGTCCAACAAACGAGTGTCCATACATGTGCCGATATCCGATACCCCATCATGTAACCTATTTATTACATGGCATCAGACCGTCGTTAGGAAATCCATGGATACAGAACGTCATGACGTTTTGATGCAACCTGTGCCAATATCCGGATATCCTGCATTGCTCATCCTACACTTTGTAGTTCCTTACCCATGCCGATATCCGATACCTATGCCGATATCCGGATATCGGCACAGTCTCCACCTCCATGGCTAGTTCTTGTTGTTGTAGGCCCACTTGTAGTGGATATTGGCATTGCGTGCTGTATATTTGCTGATTCATATTATGAATATACAATGACAAAATCACCTTCAACTGCATCAATACACTCCGTGTCCATGTAATAAATATATATATATATATATATATATATATATACTTACGAATTCGACCTTTTTGACCACAACTTACGAATCCGACCTTTTTGGCACATTGCAGGTTATTGCTTTCAGAATGTATTTCTGTACATTATTTTTCATATTTGGACCTTTTCAACAAATTTTGTCGAAATATATTACTCTGCTGCAGTTATTGAACATTTTATTTCAAACATATATTTTTTGAGCCAAAACGTATGAGCCAAAAAAGTCAGGACCGTACGGTCATGCAATATACCAACTATTTTGGCTCATGCTATATATTTGTATATCTATGATAAAACCATTTTGGCACATACCATTTGGGCACATACCAGTATTATTATGTGTGTTGTAAACTGTGTCATATTTTGCCAGTGTATTTTAACTCTTTTAATCCAATGGTAAGATGAGAGTGAAAATTGGGAGAGGATCGATGTATCTTTCTTGCGGTGAGTCGTGACTCCATTCACCGGGACGCGGTCAGTTGGCCACAGTTCCCGTTTTGCTATCCATGTTAATCATGCAGGCGAATGATTACATGGCGATGACATCGCACAGGGGCCCAATTGCACCACTTGCAAAACCTGCCCGTAACATTCCGAAGCACTAGCGCTTGGCATGTTGCGTTTCGGAAAGTTTTCTCTGTGTTTTCATCATTGATTTTATATTATAATATATTCACCACAACCAAATTAAGCACTCAAGCCTGAATCAAAACACGACACGTGACTCGTTTCTGGTAAATAAGGGAATAGTCGAAACGGCATGCAAGCAATATTGCAAAATTCTGTGTTGCTCACTGATATAAACTAAGCGATATCATTTCTAGCGCAACAAAAACGCGAATGAGTATGAAATATACAATTTCGAAGTATCTTATATCTCAGTATGCCAATCATGTAAAGATGTATCCGAAATTATCAGATAACCATGCATTCGAAGGGAAGCTGGACACAATGTTCAAAGCGCTTCCATTGCCTTTGGTGTGCTCAAAAAGCACATCACATATTCGCATCTCAGGTACGTTTCTGATGTACGCATCTTAACTAAAACCTTGAAATAAAAGCATGACATTTTTTCAATCTTTCATTTGATGAAGGAAGAATATGGACCTAATTTTTTTTGCTGTCTGTCTTACTTGTAGATCATTCTGCCTAACATGAACACAATATTAGATTGGGCTGTGGCACCGTATAGGTGCGGGACGTGCAGGGCTGGTTGTACAGGGTAATTGCAGGACGTACAGGGTAGATGCGCGATGTACAGAGTAGATGCCCAGTTTACAGGGTAGGCGGAATTTTACAGGGTGGGCGCCATGGTGCGCGATGTACAGGGTAGGTGGAAATTTTAGGGTAGGTGCGATGTATAGAGTAGGTGAGGAACTGACAGGGAAGGTGGAAGGTGTACAGAGACTTAGATGCGCAATGTACAGGATAGATGCACGATGTACAGGGTAGATACAATTTACAGGGTAGGCGGAATTTTACAAGGTGTGTGCCCTGGTGCGCGATGTACAGGGTAGGTGAGATGTATAGAGGGGAGGTGGAAGGTGTACAGAGTAGATGCACGATGTACAAAGTAAATGCGCGATGTACAGGGTAGGTACGTGATGTACACTGTAGAGGGAAGGTGGACACGGTAGTTGCGAGAGAGATGTACAGGATATGTGTGGAAGGTGTACAAGATAGATGAAAGGAGAACAGAGTAGGTACGCGATGTACAGGGCATGTGGAAAGTGTACAGGGTAGATGGAAAAAGATGAACAGGGTATGTGGAATATGTACGGATCAGGTGCGCAGTGTACAGTGTATGTGGAAGGTGTACAGGGTAGTTGCGATGTATGCTGGGTAGGTGGGAGGATGTACAGGGTAGTTGAGAGATGTAAAGGCTAGGTGGAAGGTGTACAAAATAAGTAAGTGATGTAAAATTAAAGTTATCACATTTGATATAGCACTCTTTTCAGCCGAACTTATTCCGCTTTCAAAGGCGCTTTACACTTTAACCCCAGTCTGAGTGATTGTACTTGGAGCAGCCACACTCAAAGCGCTCTATACAACACCCATTATCAACCGGTACCCATTTAAACCTGGGTGAAGATAGACACATTAGTGGTAAATGCCTTGCCTAAGGACACTAGTGAAATAGCACAGCAATCCAGCTCGAGAATCGAACCCATGATCTTTGGATTACGAGTCCGACGCCTTATCCACTGCACCACTCACTCCACTGCAAGGTAGGTGAACGGTGAACAGTATAGGTGCGAGATGTACAGGGTATGTGGGAGGTGTACAGAGTAGGTGTGGCATGTACAGATTATCTGCGTGATGTACGAAGTATCTGGAAGGTGTACAGGGTAGGTGGAATTATTACGGAGTAGGTGCGTGATGTTCAGGGTATGTGGAATGTGTACAGGGTAGGTGGTGCACATTCTATATGGTATGTGGAAGGTGTACCGTGGCGGTGCACGATGTACAGGATATATAGCAAGTGTACGGGTTCGTAGAAAAAGTACAGAGTAGATGCGTGATGTACAGGGTATGTGGAAATTGTGCCAAGTAGGTGGAAGGAGTAGAGAGTAGGTGAGCGATGTAAACCTACAGGGTAGGTGGGAGGTGTACATGGTAGGTGGAAGGTGCACAAAGTAGGTGCGTGATGTGCAGGGTATATGGAAAGTGTACGGGGTAGGTAGAAAAAAAAGTACAGAGTACTTGAGTGATGTCCAGAGATTGTGGAAGGTGTACGGGGTAAGGTGGAAGGTGTACAGGGAAGGGGAACGATGTACAGGGTAGGTGTGAGATGTAAAGGTTAGGTGGAAGGTGTACAGAGTAGGTAAGTGATGTACAGGGTAGGTGGAAGGAGTACAGGCTAGGTGCGCAATCTAGAGGATATGTGGAAGATGATCAGTGTCGGTGCGAGATGTACAGGGTATATGGAATGTGAACGGGTAAGTGTACGGGGTAGGTAGGAAAAGTACAGAGTAGGTGCGCGATGTACAGAGTATGTGCGTGATGTACAAAGTATGTGGAACGTGTACAGGGTATAAATATTACGGAGTAGGTGCGCGATGTACAGGGTATGTGGAAGGTAGGTTCATGATGAGCAGGACATGTGGAAGGTGTACAGGGTAGATGGAAGGAGTACAGAGTAAGTGCGCGATGTACAGGGTATGTGGAAGGTGTACAGGGTGGGTGCGGGATGAACAGGGTATGTTAAAGGGGTACAAGGTAGTTGGAAAGTGTACAGTGTAAGTGCGCAATGAACAGGGTAGTTGGAAGTTGTACAGAGTAGGTGCGTATATAGATGTACGTTATAGGTGGACGGTCTACAGGGTATGTGGACGGAATATAGAGTAG
The DNA here is from genome assembly GCA_949152475.1 of Terebella lapidaria. NCBI lineage: Eukaryota > Metazoa > Annelida > Polychaeta > Terebellida > Terebellidae > Terebella > Terebella lapidaria. The sequence continues at coordinate 82,553,221 of OX424555.1, forward strand.
GTGCGCGATGTACTGGGTATGTGCACGGTGTACAGGGTATAGCTGGGCGATGTAAGATGGGTAGGTGAGAGGTGTGCAGGGTAGGGGGATGATGTACAGGGTAGGTGCGAGATGTAAAGGCTGTGTGTAAGATTTGCAAAGTTGGTGCGTGATGTACAGGGTATGTGGAAGGTGTACAGAGTAGGTGCGGGATGTACATGGTATATGAGAGGGGTACAAGGTAGGGGGATGATGTACAGGGTATGTGTGAGATGTAAAGGCTATGTGGAAAGAGTACAGAGTAAGTGCGTGATGTACAGGATATGTGGAAGGAGTACGGAGTAGGTACGTGATATACATGGTATGTAGAATGTGTACAGGGTAAGCGGTAAGAGTACAGAGTAGGTACGCGATGTACAAGGTACATGGAAGGTGTACACAGTAGGTAGAGGATGTACAAGGTACATGGAAGGTGTACGCAGTAGGTATAGGATGTACAAGGTATGCAGAAGGTGTACACGGTAGGGGGAGGATGTACAGGGGAGGTGGAAAGTTTACACGGTAGCTAGAGGATGTAGAAGGTATGTGGATGTGAACACGGTAGATGGAGTATGTACAGGGTAGGTGGAAGGTGTAAAAGGGATGTACAAGGTATGTGGAAGGCGTATATGGTAGGTATAGGTTTTACAAGGTATATGGAAAGTGTACACGGTAAAGGAATGATGTACAGGTTAGGTAGGAAGTGTACAGGATAGGTGGAAGGAGTATGCGGTAGGGGGCCATGTATATGGTAGGTGGGATGTGTACAGGCTAGAGATAGGATATACAGGGTAGGTGGAATGTGCACAGGGTAGGTCGAGGATGTACTGGGTAGGTGGGAAGTTTACACGGTAGGTAGAGGATGTACAAGGTATGTGGAAGGCGTAGATGGTATGAAAGGATTACAGGGTAGGTGGAAGGTGTACATGGTTGGTAGAGGACGTGCAAGGTATAGGAAGGTGAACACGGTACGGGGGATGTACCTACATGATAGGTAGAGGATGTACAGGGAAGGTGGAAAGTTTACACGGTCGGAAGAGGATGTACAAGGTATGTGGAACGTGTACATGCATGGTAGGTAGAGGATGTACAAAATTTGTGGAAGGTGTACACGGTAGGGGGAGGATGTACAGGGTAGGTGGAATGTGTACACAGTAGGTAGAGGATGTACAAGGTATGTGGAAGGTGTACACGATAGGGGGCGTGTACAGGGTAGTTAGAGAGTGTACAGTGTATAACATTATCATCTATATACTATCCCGAACATGCTGGCAAATTTTATATCAATCCGCCCAAGAATGAATGTGCTTGCAATCATGTATGTGCGCCCTTTCATTGTGAGACCTCGTTAGGAAATGTCTATCTTGAAATATTGGGGGGGGGGGGACAAAGTGGGTAGACGGGGGATGCTCAGGGTTGGTGGAGAATGTAGGCGTACAGGGAAGGTGGAGAGTACTAGTAGGTGCGGGATGTATCAGGTAGGTGGAAGGTTTACATATTACGTGGGATATACAGGGCAGGTGTTTGATATACTAGTAGGCCTACATGGCAGGTGCGTGATATAAAGGATATAGGTGAAATGTTCACAAAGTAGTTGAGGAATATTGGCTACAGTGTAGGTGGAGGCTGTTAAGGGTACTTGCAGAGTAAACGAGAGGTTTAGCCTACACAGAAGATGCAGGATTTACAGGGTAGGTGGGGGATGTGCAGGGCGGTTATGGGATGTACAGGGTGGATGTAGGATGTACAAGTCCTTTGCGGGATGTACAGGATAGGTGTGGGATATACAAGTCGGATGTGGGTTGTACAGGGCGTTTGCAATATGTATAGAGTAGTTGCGGGATATACAGGGTAGTTGCAGTATGTAACGTATAGGTGCAGTATGTACAGGGCGGGTTTACCGGGTAGATGTGGGATTTACAGGGTAAGTGGAAGGTGTATAGGTTAGGTGCAGGATGTGAAGGGCGGGTGCAGGATGCATACAGGGTAGGTGCGGGTTTTACAGGGTAGGTGTGTGATTTACAACGTAGATGGAAGGTGTATAGGGTAGGTGCAGTATGTTCAGGGCGGGTGCGGGATTTACAAGATAGTTGGAAGGTGTATAGGGTATGTGCAAGATGTACAGGGCGGGTGTGGGATTTACAGGGCAGGTGTGGAATTTACAGGTTAAGTGGAAGGTGTACTAGTATAGGATATGTGCGGGATGTACAGGGTAGGTGCAGTATGTACAGGGCGGTTGCCGGATTTACAGGGTATGTGCGAGAATTAGAGGGTAGGTGGAAGGTGTATAGGGTGTAAGTGCAATATGTACAGGGCGGGTGCGAGATTTACAGGGTAGGTGTGGGATTTACAGGGTAAGTGGAAGGTGTATAGGGTAGGTGCAGGGTGTACAGGGCGGGTGCAGGATGTACACAGGGTAGGTGCGGGTTTTACAGGGTAGATGCGGGATTCACAAGGTAAGTAGAAGGTGTATAGGGTAGGTGCAGTATGTACAGGGCGGGTGCGTGATTTACAGGATAGTTGGAAGGTGTATAGGGTATGTGCAAGATGTACTGGGCGGGTGTGGGATTTACAGGGCAGGTTTGGAATTTACAGGTTAAGTGGAAGGTGTACTAGTATAGGATAAGTGCGGGATGTACAGGGAAAGGGTGCAGTACCTACGGAAGAGGATGTACAAGGTATGTGGAACGTGTACATGCATGGTAGGTAGAGGATGTACAAAATTTGTGGAAGGTGTACACGGTAGGGGTAGGATGTACAGGGTAGGTGGAATGTGTACACAGTAGGTAGAGGATGTACAAGGTATGTGGAAGGTGTACACGATAGGGGGCGTGTACAGGGTAGTTAGAGAGTGTACAGTGTATAACATTATCATCTATATACTATCCCGAACATGCTGGCAAATTTTATATCAATCCGCCCAAGAATGAATGTGCTTGCAATCATGTATGTGCGCCCTTTCATTGTGAGACCTCGTTAGGAAATGTCTATCTTGAAATATTGGGGAGGACAAAGTGGGTAGACGGGGGATGCTCAGGGTAGGTGGAGAATGTAGGCGTACAGGGAAGGTGGAGAGTACTAGTAGGTGCGGGATGTATCAGGTAGGTGGAAGGTTTACATATTACGTGGGATATACAGGGCAGGTGTTTGATATACTAGTAGGCCTACATGGCAGGTGCGTGATATAAAGGATATAGGTGAAATGTTCACAAAGTAGTTGAGGAATATTGGCTACAGTGTAGGTGGAGGCTGTTAAGGGTACGTGCAGAGTAAACGAGAGGTTTACAGGGTTTTACAGGGTAGGTGGGGGATGTGCAGGGCGGGTATGGGATGTACAGGGTAGATGCAGGATGTACAAGTCCTTTGCGGGATGTACAGGATAGGTGTGGGATATACAAGTCGGATGTGGGTTGTACAGGGCGTTTGCAATATGTATAGAGTAGTTGCGGGATATACATGGTAGTTGCAGTATGTAGCGTATAGGTGCAGTATGTACAGGGCGGGTTTACCGGGTAGATGTGGGATTTACAGGGTAAGTGGAAGGTGTATAGGGTAGGTGCAGGATGTGAAGGGCGGGTGCAGGATGCATACAGGGTAGGTGCGGGTTTTACAGGGTAGGTGTGTGATTTACAACGTAGATGGAAGGTGTATAGGGTAGGTGCAGTATGTTCAGGGCGGGTGCGGGATTTACAAGATAGTTGGAAGGTGTATAGGGTATGTGCAAGATGTACAGGGCGGGTGTGGGATTTACAGGGCAGGTGTGGAATTTACAGGTTAAGTGGAAGGTGTACTAGTATAGGATATGTGCGGGATGTACAGGGTAGGTGCAGTATGTACAGGGCGGTTGCCGGATTTATAGGGTATGTGCGAGAATTAGAGGGTAGGTGGAAGGTGTATAGGGTGTAAGTGCAGTATGTACAGGGCGGGTGCGAGATTTACAGGGTAGGTGTGGGATTTACAGGGTAAGTGGAAGGGGTCAGGGTAGGTGCAGGGTGTACAGGGCGGGTGCAGGATGTATACAGGGTAGGTGCGGGTTTTACAGGGTAGATGCGGGATTCACAAGGTAAGTAGAAGGTGTATAGGGTAGGTGCAGTATGTACAGGGCGGGTGCGTGATTTACAGGATAGTTGGAAGGTGTATAGGGTATGTGCAAGATGTACTGGGCGGGTGTGGGATTTACAGGGCAGGTTTGGAATTTACAGGTTAAGTGGAAGGTGTACTAGTATAGGATAAGTGCGGGATGTACAGGGAAAGGGTGCAGTACCTACGGAAGAGGATGTACAAGGTATGTGGAACGTGTACATGCATGGTAGGTAGAGGATGTACAAAATTTGTGGAAGGTGTACACGGTAGGGGTAGGATGTACAGGGTAGGTGGAATGTGTACACAGTAGGTAGAGGATGTACAAGGTATGTGGAAGGTGTACACGATAGGGGGCGTGTACAGGGTAGTTAGAGAGTGTACAGTGTATAACATTATCATCTATATACTATCCCGAACATGCTGGCAAATTTTATATCAATCCGCCCAAGAATGAATGTGCTTGCAATCATGTATGTGCGCCCTTTCATTGTGAGACCTCGTTAGGAAATGTCTATCTTGAAATATTGGGGGGGGGGGGGGACAAAGTGGGTAGACGGGGGATGCTCAGGGTTGGTGGAGAATGTAGGCGTACAGGGAAGGTGGAGAGTACTAGTAGGTGCGGGATGTATCAGGTAGGTGGAAGGTTTACATATTACGTGGGATATACAGGGCAGGTGTTTGATATACTAGTAGGCCTACATGGCAGGTGCGTGATATAAAGGATATAGGTGAAATGTTCACAAAGTAGTTGAGGAATATTGGCTACAGTGTAGGTGGAGGCTGTTAAGGGTACTTGCAGAGTAAACGAGAGGTTTAGCCTACACAGAAGATGCAGGATTTACAGGGTAGGTGGGGGATGTGCAGGGCGGTTATGGGATGTACAGGGTGGATGTAGGATGTACAAGTCCTTTGCGGGATGTACAGGATAGGTGTGGGATATACAAGTCGGATGTGGGTTGTACAGGGCGTTTGCAATATGTATAGAGTAGTTGCGGGATATACAGGGTAGTTGCAGTATGTAACGTATAGGTGCAGTATGTACAGGGCGGGTTTACCGGGTAGATGTGGGATTTACAGGGTAAGTGGAAGGTGTATAGGTTAGGTGCAGGATGTGAAGGGCGGGTGCAGGATGCATACAGGGTAGGTGCGGGTTTTACAGGGTAGGTGTGTGATTTACAACGTAGATGGAAGGTGTATAGGGTAGGTGCAGTATGTTCAGGGCGGGTGCGGGATTTACAAGATAGTTGGAAGGTGTATAGGGTATGTGCAAGATGTACAGGGCGGGTGTGGGATTTACAGGGCAGGTGTGGAATTTACAGGTTAAGTGGAAGGTGTACTAGTATAGGATATGTGCGGGATGTACAGGGTAGGTGCAGTATGTACAGGGCGGTTGCCGGATTTACAGGGTATGTGCGAGAATTAGAGGGTAGGTGGAAGGTGTATAGGGTGTAAGTGCAATATGTACAGGGCGGGTGCGAGATTTACAGGGTAGGTGTGGGATTTACAGGGTAAGTGGAAGGTGTATAGGGTAGGTGCAGGGTGTACAGGGCGGGTGCAGGATGTACACAGGGTAGGTGCGGGTTTTACAGGGTAGATGCGGGATTCACAAGGTAAGTAGAAGGTGTATAGGGTAGGTGCAGTATGTACAGGGCGGGTGCGTGATTTACAGGATAGTTGGAAGGTGTATAGGGTATGTGCAAGATGTACTGGGCGGGTGTGGGATTTACAGGGCAGGTTTGGAATTTACAGGTTAAGTGGAAGGTGTACTAGTATAGGATAAGTGCGGGATGTACAGGGAAAGGGTGCAGTACCTACGGAAGAGGATGTACAAGGTATGTGGAACGTGTACATGCATGGTAGGTAGAGGATGTACAAAATTTGTGGAAGGTGTACACGGTAGGGGTAGGATGTACAGGGTAGGTGGAATGTGTACACAGTAGGTAGAGGATGTACAAGGTATGTGGAAGGTGTACACGATAGGGGGCGTGTACAGGGTAGTTAGAGAGTGTACAGTGTATAACATTATCATCTATATACTATCCCGAACATGCTGGCAAATTTTATATCAATCCGCCCAAGAATGAATGTGCTTGCAATCATGTATGTGCGCCCTTTCATTGTGAGACCTCGTTAGGAAATGTCTATCTTGAAATATTGGGGAGGACAAAGTGGGTAGACGGGGGATGCTCAGGGTAGGTGGAGAATGTAGGCGTACAGGGAAGGTGGAGAGTACTAGTAGGTGCGGGATGTATCAGGTAGGTGGAAGGTTTACATATTACGTGGGATATACAGGGCAGGTGTTTGATATACTAGTAGGCCTACATGGCAGGTGCGTGATATAAAGGATATAGGTGAAATGTTCACAAAGTAGTTGAGGAATATTGGCTACAGTGTAGGTGGAGGCTGTTAAGGGTACGTGCAGAGTAAACGAGAGGTTTACAGGGTTTTACAGGGTAGGTGGGGGATGTGCAGGGCGGGTATGGGATGTACAGGGTAGATGCAGGATGTACAAGTCCTTTGCGGGATGTACAGGATAGGTGTGGGATATACAAGTCGGATGTGGGTTGTACAGGGCGTTTGCAATATGTATAGAGTAGTTGCGGGATATACATGGTAGTTGCAGTATGTAGCGTATAGGTGCAGTATGTACAGGGCGGGTTTACCGGGTAGATGTGGGATTTACAGGGTAAGTGGAAGGTGTATAGGGTAGGTGCAGGATGTGAAGGGCGGGTGCAGGATGCATACAGGGTAGGTGCGGGTTTTACAGGGTAGGTGTGTGATTTACAACGTAGATGGAAGGTGTATAGGGTAGGTGCAGTATGTTCAGGGCGGGTGCGGGATTTACAAGATAGTTGGAAGGTGTATAGGGTATGTGCAAGATGTACAGGGCGGGTGTGGGATTTACAGGGCAGGTGTGGAATTTACAGGTTAAGTGGAAGGTGTACTAGTATAGGATATGTGCGGGATGTACAGGGTAGGTGCAGTATGTACAGGGCGGTTGCCGGATTTATAGGGTATGTGCGAGAATTAGAGGGTAGGTGGAAGGTGTATAGGGTGTAAGTGCAGTATGTACAGGGCGGGTGCGAGATTTACAGGGTAGGTGTGGGATTTACAGGGTAAGTGGAAGGGGTCAGGGTAGGTGCAGGGTGTACAGGGCGGGTGCAGGATGTATACAGGGTAGGTGCGGGTTTTACAGGGTAGATGCGGGATTCACAAGGTAAGTAGAAGGTGTATAGGGTAGGTGCAGTATGTACAGGGCGGGTGCGTGATTTACAGGATAGTTGGAAGGTGTATAGGGTATGTGCAAGATGTACTGGGCGGGTGTGGGATTTACAGGGCAGGTTTGGAATTTACAGGTTAAGTGAAAGGTGTACTAGTATAGGATAAGTGCGGGATGTACAGGGAAAGGGTGCAGTACCTACAGGGCGGTGCGGGACTTAAAGGGGAGGTACGGGATTTAAAAAAGGTAGGCCTATATGGAAGGTGCTTATGGTTGCTGCGGGAAGTACAGGGTAGGTGCAGGATGTACAGGTCGGGTGCCGGATTTACAGGGTAGGTTGAAGGTGTATAGGGTAGGTGCGAGATGTACAGAGTACTATAGATGCAGGGTGTACAGGGCGGGTGCGGGATTTACAGGGTATAGGTGGAAGGTATATGCTGTAGGTGCGTGATATACACGGTAGGTTGAGAGTGTGCAGGGCGGGTGTGGGATGTAGAGGGCGAATATGTAAATCCGATCCAATCCAATCCGATATCAAAGATTCTCCACACCAAGATACATGTAGCTAACTCACGTCATTTCGTGCGACCAACTGGATAGTGGCGCCAAGGAGTCTGTGTAAAAATGACGTTTTGATGGTAAACGGGCACACGAATTCTAGCCCGAACATGCAGCATTCAAATGCAAATTGCGAAAATTCTACCATAGGTACCCCCACATTTTATTCCATAAATATCATACGTACAATCCGTCAGACATGTAGACTAAGTTTTGGAAGTACCTACCGTATGAATTTTTTTCTAGTACTGGTCCTTTATTGTAGTTAATATCGTTCAGCGTTTTGCAAAAAAAAAAAAACCCATCGCACTGTTGCACAATTTTTAATCAATGAGTTCGATTTTTATATATATCACATGAAAATTGGACAGATTTAAAGACCACATGGTTTCCTGTGGGAGATAATTTATCAACATTTTGGAAATATTATCCGATTATTGCATGATAAATCCAGTGTGACGGAATAGCGACTATATATTAGGGCTTTCGCTTTTGTTGTGTAGATTTTTTTTTCAAATTAACGATAGTTGTATTATAACATTATTATCCATATACTATCATGAACATCTCATTGTGAGAACTCGTTCGGAAATGTATCTTGAAATATTTGAAGGGGGAGGGAGGAGAGGGGCAAAGTGGGTAGACGGATGATGTATATAGGGTAGGTGGAGAATGTATGCCTACAGGGAAGGTGGAATGTGTACAGAGCACTATTAGGTGCGGGATGTAGGGTAGGTGGAAGGTTTACAGATTATGCAGGATATACAGGACAGGTGTTTGATATACCAGTAGGCCTACATGGCAGGTGCGTGATATACAGGATATAGGCGGAGTGTTTAAAAAATAGTTGAGGAATGTACAGTGTAGGTGGAGACTGTAAAGGGTAAGTGTAGGATGTGCAAAGTAAGTGGGAGGTTTAGCCTACATATATAAGGTACAGCATTTACAGGGTAGGTGGAAGGTGTAGAGGGTAGGTGAGGGATGTACAGAGTAGGTGCAGGGTGTACAGGGCGGGTGCGGGATTTAAATGGTATAGGTGGAAGGTGTATGGTGTAGGTTCGTGATGTACAGGGTAAGTTGAGAGTGTGCAGGGCGGGTATGGGATGTAGCGGGCGAACATTTAAATCCAATCCAATCCCAATCCGATATCGAAGATTTTCCACACCAATATACATGTAACCAACTCACGTTATTACGTGCGAATAGTGACGCCACAGAGTTTCTGTAAAAATGACGTTTTGATGGTAAACGGGCGCACAAATTCTAGCCCGACATGCAGCATTCAAATGCAAATTACGAGAATTCTAGCATCGTTATACCCCCACATTTTATTTCACTAATCTCATACGTACAATCCGATAAACATGTAGATTAAGTTTTGGAAGTTTCTACCATATGATTTTTTTTTCTAGGGCTGTTAATTCATTTTAGTTAGTGAAATATCTTTCACAGTTTGCAAAAACATTTTGGAAATATTATCCGATTATTGCATGATAAATCCTGTGTGACAAAATAGCGACTATATATTAGGGCATAATTTTGTTGTGCAGACGTTTTTCAAATGAGCGACATATTTTATTAGGCCTTTTATTATTTTATTTATGTCAATCCGCCCAAGAAGGAATGTGTTGCAAATGCTTGCAATCATGTATGTGCGCCCTCTCATTGTGAGACTTCGTTCGGAAATGTCTATCTTGAAATATTGGGGGGGGGGGGGGGGGAGAAAAAATTCTCAACAAAGCGGGTAGACGGAGGATGTACAGGGTTGGTGGAAGGTGTACAGGGCGAGTGAAAGGTGCACAGAGCAGGTGTGGGATGTACAGGCTAAGTGGAAGCTGTACGCGGTAGGGGAAGGATGTACAGGGTAGGTGGAAAGTGTGCTATATGGGTAGAAGCTGTACGTGGTGGGGTAAGGATGTACAGGGTAGGTGGAAAGTGTGCTATATGGGTGGAAGCTGTACGTGGTGGGGGAAGGATGTACAGGGTAGGTGGAAAGTGTGCTATATGGGTAGAAGCTGTACGTGGTGGGGGAAGGATGTACAGGGTAGGTGGAAAGTGTGCTATATGGGTGGAAGCTGTACGCGTAGGGGAAGGATGTACAGGGTAGGTGGAAAGTGTGCTATATGGGTAGAAGCTGTACGTGGTGGGGGAAGGATGTACAGGGTAGGTGGAAAGTGTGCTATATGGGTGGAAGCTGTACGCGTAGGGGAAGGATGTACAGGGTAGGTGGAAAGTGTGCTATATGGGTGGAAGCTGTACGCGTAGGGGAAGGATGTACAGGGTAGGTGGAAAGTGTGTTATATGGGTAGAAGCTGTACGTGGTGGGGGAAGGATGTACAGGGTAGGTGGAAAGTGTGCTATATGGGTGGAAGCTGTACGCGTAGGGGAAGGATGTACAGGGTAGGTGGAAAGTGTGCTATATGGGTAGAAGCTGTACGTGGTGGGGGAAGGATGTACAGGGTAGGTGGAAAGTGTGCTATATGGGTAGAAGCTGTACGTGGTGGGGGAAGGATGTACAGGGTAGGTGGAAAGTGTGCTATATGGGTGGAAGCTGTACGTGGTGGGGGAAGGATGTACAGGGTAGGTGGAAAGTGTGCTATATGGGTAGAAGCTGTACGTGGTGGGGGAAGGATGTACAGGGTAGGTGGAAAGTGTGCTATATGGGTGGAAGCTGTACGCGTAGGGGAAGGATGTACAGGGTAGGTGGAAAGTGTGCTATATGGGTGGAAGCTGTACGCGTAGGGGAAGGATGTACAGGGTAGGTGGAAAGTGTGCTATATGGGTAGAAGCTGTACGTGGTGGGGGAAGGATGTACAGGGTAGGTGGAAAGTGTGCTATATGGGTAGAAGCTGTACGTGGTGGGGGAAGGATGTACAGGGTAGGTGGAAAGTGTGCTATATGGGTGGAAGATGTACACAGTAGGGGAGGATGTACAGGGTAGGTGGGAGGTGTACAAAGTAGGTAAAGGATATACAGGGTAGGTGGAAGGTGTACAAACTATGTAAAGGATGTACAGGGTAGGTGGAAGGTGTACAGATTACGTGTGGGATGTACAGGGCATGTGTGGGATGTATAGGGAAGGTGCGGGATGTACGACGTAGATGGAAGGTGTACAGGGTAGAGGGTAGGTATGATAAGTATAGGGCGGATGCGGGATGTACATAGTAGGGGGGTCTACAGAGTAGATGCTGGATGTACAGGGTAGGGGAGGATGTACAGGGTAGGTGGAAGGTGCACAGAGTGAGTACGGGATGTAAGGGTAGGTGTGGGATGCACAGGGTAGGGGCGGTATGTATACATGGTGGCTGGAATCTGTACAGCGTAGGTGCGGGATGTAGAGAATGGGTGGAACGTGTTCATGGTAGGTGCGGGGTGTAGGGAATAGTTTGAAGGTGTACAAGGTAGGGGTGGTTTGTACAGGGCATGGAGGTACAGGATGTAAAGGGCGGGTGCGAGATGTACAGGGTAGGTGTGGGTTGTACGGGGTAGATGGAATGTGTACAGGACGTATGACAGATGTACAGGACGGATGGAAAGTGTACAGGGTAGATATGAGATGTACAGGGTAGGTGGAAGGTGCAAAGCAGGTGTGCGATGTACAGGGTATGTGGAAGTTGTACATGGTAGGTGCGGGATGTACAGATTAAGTGGAAGGTGTACGGGAACGTGGGTGTTGCTGGCCTCGGCCACCACTAGTACTAATTCCCGGCCCGTCTGAGAATTTTGTGGTTCAGATTTAAGGTATACTTGCATTAGGAATTTAGGAAAGAGTTGTCCGATCCCCAGGGAAATCCCAGCTCAGCTTGACTCCTTCTGTATTCCTGATCATACTTGAGGACATGTTCCCACTGGAAGGACCGCGCCAGTGTAGCTCTCTCAGTGTAATCACGTAGGCCACGTGTTGCATGACATCGCAAAGACCCGCACTATCCTCTGTAACCATCAGCCGCGTGATGCGTAAGCTATAGCTTCCATATACTGGGATATTTTGACAGATTCAAGTGGTATTTTGCTTGTCTTTGAGGCAGAATTCTCTATAAAAAAACGTGGTCTGTTTGAAATATCTAAGCATGACTTCGACATATTTATACACAGCAAATGGCCCTGGCATTTGTTAACGGTTAAAACGGTTTAAAAAAAAACAGACCGTATTCACTGTCCGCCATTGTTGGATAACGATTATGGCAAGCAGTGTCAGTGATACATATCATTTCTCGAGAATATCCGACATGTTTGGGCCGTGCGTTTTTAATGGTGTTCGCGAATTTAGCACCTGATATGTTGTCCTCTGGCGGGGGAGGACATTAAACTTCGTGCTGGGTGAGAATTACGGTTGCTGCACAGGGATTCTCAGCGGTGGTTAAGGGGAAGCTGATGGATGTACCGTGATCTGTTTCAGGCCGCTATAGAAATTCTGACAATGCATTACATACACAACACAAAACAGGACCCTCACTGGAAATAAGTGCATGCACTTTCCTGGGTTATCCTGAGGGCTCTATTCCTAAATAAATCCAATCCAATCCAATCCAATCCGATATCGAAGATTATGCACACCAAGATACATGTAGCTAACTCACGTAATTGCGTGCGACTAATGGGGTACATTATCGAAAGGTACAAATTGTTTGTGTCTTATTGTAAATAGACCCACGTTGCCATATAAAGGCATGCCAATTTTCACAGTTTAATCATGCATGACTAAAATTAATCGATATTCATAGGATATGGTCAGTGCAGACCGGTAAGGTGACTAAATTTTGTCAACATTACTGACTTTGTTATGCATGGAAGGTTTTCCCAGAAGAGGGCATGAAATGCAACGTGGGTCTTTACTGAAAGACTTCAATTAATTTGCAATTGGCGTAGGTACCCCATTGAACAGTGGCGCCACGGACACTCTGATGACGTTTCGATGGTGAACGAGTGCACGAATTCTAGCCTGACCTGCAGCATTCAAATGCAGATTGCGAAAATTCTAACATCGTTACCTTCACATTTTATTTCATCAATCTCATACGTACAACCCGTTAGACATGTAGACTAAGTTTTGGAAATTTCCACCGTATGAATTTTTTTCTAGGACTGTTCATTCATTTTAGTAAGTGAAATATCGTTCAGTGTTTTGCAAAACAAAATCCATCGCAGTGTCGCGCAATTTTTAATCAATGAGTTTGATCTATACATATCACATGAAAAATAAAGACAGACTTGAAGATCACATAGTTTCCTGTGGGTGATAATTTATCAACATTTTGGAAATTATTATCCGATCATTGCATGATAAATCCAGTGTGACGGAAAAACGACTATATATTAGGGCATTTGTTGTGCAGATTTTGTTCAAATTAGCGATATTTTTTATTATAACATCTGTATACTATCGTGAACATGCCTGCAAATTTTATGTCAATTCGCCTAAGAATGAATGTGTTGCAAATGTTGTCCATCATGTATGCGCGCCCTATGATGCGCGTTTGGAAATGTCTATCTTGAAAAACTTTGGTGGGGGGGGGGGGGTGGAAATTGGGTAGACGGAGGATGTACAGGGTAGGTGGAGAATGCAGGCCTACTAGTACAGAGTACTAGTGGGTGCGGGATGTATAGGGTAGGTGGAAGGCTTACAGATTATGCGGGATATACAGGGCAGGCGCCCGATATACTGGTACATTGCAGGTGCGTGATGTATTAGATAATGGGCGTCACGCATGTCATTATGCGGGATGTACAGGCTAGATGCATGTACAGGGTGGGTGCAGGATTTACAGAGTAGGTGCGAGATTTGCAGGGTAGGTGCGGGATTTACAGGGTAGGCGGAATGTGTATAGGGTAGGTGCGGGATGTACAGGGTGGGTGCGGAATTTACAGGGCGGTGCGGGATTTACAGGGTAGGTGCGGGATTTACAGGGCGGGTGCGGGATTTAAAGGGGAAGTGCGTGATTTACAGGGTAAGTGGAAGGTGTATAGGGTAGGTGCGAGATGTATGGAGTAGTTGCAGGGTGTACAGGGCGGATGTGGGATGTAAAAGGCCACAGTGTAGACAGTAATTCGGAATGTGCAGGCCTATACAGGTGAATGTGTACGGTGCACAGAGTAGTAGGTTATGGGGAGTATTACATAGTACGTGTGGGATATACGGGGTAGGTGGGTAGTGCGTGTGGTATAATCTCGCAATACAATGTATTGAATGCATAAGGTGTTCATAAATATATATATACCGGTATACCGAGATATCTACCTTTTTGGCTCACGGTCTCAAATGTAACCAGACACGGTGTCACGAATTGGCCAATTTATATATTTTACCATTTACACACGAAACCTGGCCATTATGGGCTATATGTGATGTACTAGTATAAAGTAGTAAAATATAAAAATTCGAAGTAAATATATACGTGAAACTAAAGAAAAAATTGATGTCAAAAACCCATGAGCCAAAATAGTCCATTTCATAGAAACGACAAACACTTAGCCGCATGTTACTCCTGAGTCGTTCAAGTTATTAAGGAAATAACAAGGCCTAGACCTTCCATGGGACATGTAAGATCGATAGAAATTGTAATGACAGTGAATATTGGACTTAGAAACCGTTGGCGATGTGATGACTTTTTTGGCTCTTCGCCATGAGCCAAAAAAATGTTGATGTGCCAAAAAGGTCGTATATATGCGCCATCAAGGTCGCATTCGTAGTAATATATATATATATATATATATATATATATATATATATATATATATATATATATGTGTGTCCATGATCAAATGTTTCACATAATGTCATAATCTGGTCGGATCAATCCATAGATGCACCTGACAGAGTTTCTGTCAGATCACAGAGCTTCACATGTTCGGGAACTAGGAAACCACAAGAAAACACGCAACATGTCGCTGATGTTTAGCACAAAAGCTATAGTGAAAAAATCTAAATGATATGAATACGTTTTCCATTTTAAGGAGTTTCGTAATCCGATTCATTTGTGATATGGTAATCACATTTAACGGTTGATTTAATTTAATCGCGAACTTTTAGGGCCACATTTGAGGTTGTGATGACGTCACAGTCTGGGGTCGGGTCTGTTTCCATCTCACGCGGCCGGATGTCTGATTAAAAATGGAAGCTAGCAATTCAACCAAGCAAATTGCAAATCTAATTGCTTCGCAGTCAATTTATCACCATCATCCCTTCCCATTTAAACAGTGCCAGAGGTTCTGATCTGTAAAGGTTCCCAAAGGTTTCGGGAAGGGGGGTTGTTGCATGAGGGACTGGGATCTAGGCCTAAATTGCTAAAAAAAAAAAAAAAAAAAAAAAAAAAAAAAAAAAAAAAAAAAAAAAACCTTAGGTCGTGACCAGCCGTTCGCATTTGCTGAATCTCGTGCGGTAAAATGATTGTGATCTCCGTAGAATCGACCGTTTGAGTGATAGATTGCCAGATTTTATGGAAAGATTAATAAAGTCGAGATTGTTCAGTGCCAGTGCAGTGACTTCTTTGTAATCCCCGAACAATTGCAGGGTTGAGGTGAAACGTTTCGATCGGCGTGATGGTGTGTCTGGTAATTGTTTACCCTTTTGGGTCATTATACCATTCCCCTCACCCCCCCCCCCCCCTCGGTCTTCATGACAATACAGTGGCAATGATGTGTGATGGCGTCTTTATTCAAAACATCGCCCCAATGCACAATGTATGATTTTTAAAAATGCAATTTTCAAGTTCCAGTCGAGATCTTCTGGTACAAACAACGCTAATATTAATCAGATTAAGATAAACGTGGTTCAAGAAGTTTAAACCCCATATTGAACGCAGGTCATTTATAATGCTACCGAAGATAGCTCTGAAATGTCCCGGTAAACAGATCTGAAGTTAAGTACGTATATCTGTGGACAAGTTCTAATCTAAAGCCAATTATTTTCCACTTTATCACTGACATACATGTACATGCATAGTGGGGTAGTCAGGATGTTCAGATGGAGGGAATACTGCATCCAACTCTAAATGATTTCAAGTCTATTAGAAAGAAGCCGAACTTGCCTCTTATAGATACTCTTTTGATAAAGTATCTCCACATGAGGATGAAGTGGCACCTAGAGGTCATAGCCGTACAACTATCTCCAATCTATATATTTCAGGCGGAGTCCCCAGTGTGCCTACCACAGTCTACCACAACCGGACCCCAACCCGTGCCCGGGGGGTGCTCGCCTCTCTCCAGGACACCAGAGCCCCCACCACCCCCACCTCGACACCGACCCTGACTTAGAAGTGTACGACCCCGGGCAGGAGTTGGACAATAGCCTCGGGGGTGTGGACAGGGAGAGCGGGGGGCCTAGCGGGACCGTGCGCGAGAATGGCGCATCCCCCGTGCCCCCGCACCCCTCCCCGACAACATACGACAACCCCAGCTACCTGAGTGATACTCGTATGTGAGGACAGTGTACGTGTTCACCGTACGATCACATACAGTCAGAAACCCATAAGATCTTATGGGTTTCGGGTACAGCCGATTCATCCATCGTGCTTGTGTCTTCATATTGTGCATTTGTGAAATGTGTTCGTGTTCATCTGTGAAATTGCAAGTGTGAGCCATTGTTGTAGGCCTATTTCAATCATAGGAAGATACCGAGGTGACATTTCTATGACTTCAATGTTTTGTGATAAATTAGTGTTCATCCAAATGCCTATATCATGTTGTTATTTTTACCCAAAACAAGCACCGACAAACAACTCACTGACGCAACCTGATCCACGACAAAGCTTGAGAGATTCTTGAATGAGGTGTCCGGTCTATATTGGTGTCTGTTCAATATTTCGTTTTTGGAAATGAATAACTGATGCAGTATAAACCGATTGTAATTTAGAATCTACAACAATATGTTGGGTCTGCTATCTATGAATCAACTGCATGTCTTCAATGCTAGATTTATATTTTATTTGGCTATAGTTTAAATGCTTTAAAATGAAAACACGATTGGTAATCCTTCCATTAACCAGAATGCAATTTCTCCGAGATTTTTCAAAATAATGCACAATTTACCAAAAAATATGGAATGAATTCAATCTAGGTTCATTATTCCAGTAGGATTATTAATACAATTTAAACCTCATCTCCAATTAGTTACAAATACTAGGCAGGCATTCAATCACCATAGACCCGTAGAAGCGGAGATCCCGGACCATTAGCACTGCATACTACTACAATTCCATCTACTACTACCACCGGGACACAACAAAATAAGTGGTGGAGAATCTGACGAAGCGAGATTTCCTTATCCCATTGCATAGTGATTGCTTGTAAAATGTACGGTCTCGCTAACAATCAAATCATCAGATAGGAATGGTTGGTTAAGAACCAGGGAAAGTCCCCAGTTTTGAGTGATGAAATATATCATTTACATGCACATGTCTCTAACTGAACAGGAAGTATTACGAAATCAATTTTGTCAGAGACAGGTAAGAAAACCTATTCTCTTACGGGTTTCTGTTCTACTAATGTATACTTCCACTGTAGCTTATATCAAGATGAATATTTAGGTAACGTTGAAAAGGTGTGTGTACATTATATGCTTGCACGTTTTGTCCACAATAAAAACAGTCAGGATACACATGGAGACAATGGTAAATATAGAACAATTATCCTAGATTGATCGCTAGTATGTGCATGCGACTCAAGCATGCAAATTTAAATGTCAAATACTTTTCACGGTGCATTATACGCCCATTTGTGTCCATGAATCTACAGATTTAAATGTCAGGTTGGTTATGCCAACGAGCTTTTCCTGCTCACATTCGAAGTAATGTCACACATAAAACGAGTCCTAGGCCTGGTGCATGTATAAAATATAAATCATAGATCGTATAACATGTGATCTATGTCCGCGGCTTTTTCCTCACACACAACACTCACATGAGAGTGTAATACACTGCTCAAAACATTATAAAGATATCTTTTTTATAGATTCACTTCAGGTTTGAATTGGTAGACCCCATTCATGGAATTCTGTATTATATTATATCCAATCTTCTGTATTTTAAAGGTTTCATCCTGGTAATACCGAATGAATTGCCAATGCATAGAACAATACTATTTTACTGTTATAACATAGGATATTTACCACTGGGACAGAGTTCATGACGGGTGCCACGTGTAAGCACGAAATACTCACTTTTTCCGGAACACAGAAAGTCGCCTCCTTATGGCCATATGGGGTTCATGAGGATTTATCAATTTAGCAACGGCGGATTTAGAGTGGAGTTCAGGGGTCCTGACAACCCCCCCCCCCCTTTCTGAGCCGGACCCCCCTCCCCCTTTCCCCAGAGGTGATTAATGCATCTAGGCCATATTTCATCACTGAGCACTGTATTCTATCTTCTTCTGACATAAACGTGAATTCGATGCGGTTGTTTACGTCTCCGATCTAACTCCCCAAAAAGCCATTAATCTCGAATGTTGAGGGGTCCGACTCTAATCCCTTGGGATCCATTGAAGGTGGGATCCGACGGCCGCTGGAGGGCATGCTTGTAATTAGCTACTGGTCCCATTGTTCTCCGGAGGTCGATAACTAACTTATACACCCGCTAGCAGGTATATAACTAACAACAATAGAGCCAGTAGCTAAGTCAGATATACACTTCGCGCTTCGGTGAATTAGAATATTATGAACCCTCGCGGCTTCGCCGCTCGGTCCATAATATTCTAATTCACCTCGCGCTCAGTGTATATCTATTACTTAGCACACCTCATACACTGCTGGCCTCAAGTAAGGGACCTCGCTTACACACAATACACATACACTGTGGTGTACAAGTATGCCACATATGGAACATATCTGATGTATCTGATGTGGTAACACATGAATCACACAACACACCACAAATCTTTGAGTGGGGATGTTTAACCTCACATTTCAATATATTGTAGCCTGTGAAAACAAGAATGGTCCATGCGGTTGTGGATGACCGCCTGGGTTGTATATGTAGGAATATCTCGGGACGCCCTTTGTCCTTGGTGCCCATGCATATCGTATCAAAAAGTTATGTGTCTCTGGAGTACAATATAGATACTAAATATTTCTGGAAACATATATCCCTTCAGCCGCCTGTGTGTTGATGTCAGCTGGGAACAGGTGGAAGGAGAGAGGTGGTATTTCTGTCTCATAAAAAACACATGTAACGATCGCGATTGGAGACTAAAATATTGGAGAAAATACTTATAATGGTTGCCAGAATGCTTAAAAAAGGCCATGTTTGAATGTCAAATGTCCTTTTTTTCCCGGGGGGGGGGGGGGGGGGGTTACGGCGCCCCCGGACCCCCAGACCCCCAGACCCCATTGGCTGTGGACCCCCTGTTTAATCTGTCGGACCCCCCCCCCCCTTTACATTATCCTGGATCCGCCCTTGTTTTGTCAGGCACATTTAAGAGATTGGATTACGGATATTTAAGAGATTGGATAACGCGCATTTAAGAGATTGTATAACGGGCATTTAAGAGATTGGATAACCTGAACCAAATCCTCACATATTATATATAAGATTGTAACTTGTTCCTGGTTTCGGTGATTCTCAAGTCAAGAATTGACTTTAGACGGGGTCAGAAAATATGATGATTTTAATTCATTTGCAATCCACACATGGTGAATGCACATGATTGTGGGTTCAATCTACACATGTGGACTTTGGCCTGGTATGAGAATACGACTCGCAGTAATCAGAAATAATACCCTAGAAGTTTTTAAAACTCTTGGCAAGTTGCATCAATGTATACATGTACAGAAACTTAGTACACGGTTCTATTGTCCTATGCAATCGACTATTTTTCAGAATCCACTACCAGTAGTAGATTATTTGCGTTCAGTAGATTATTGGAGTATATTATTGTTCAAATAATGTACTCCAATAATCTACTCCTGTGTAGAAATAACGAACCACAACAAACCGATGTATGAACGCTACATATTTATTTAGGCAACAAATTTTACAGCACGAGATGCATCACAAATTGCAAAAACAAAAAGCAATGTTGAAACATTTCTCAATTCTCGACGTACAGATGATCATTGCAGCCATGAGATGCTGATTAATATCCAAGGGTTGTATTTGGCTTTTCACTTCGTGATATAATCCATTTGCAGATATACATAATCCAGTGAAAACGTTATCCTCGATATTTTGATATTCCTCGGAGATTCCGTAGGTCCACAATTGTGAATATTTCTGCCAGAAATCTCCAGATCATATTCGCAAACATTTCACACATTTCCTGCAAATATACAGAATGTACAAGCCTATGAAACATTAAGTGCCTAGCTCGTCATTTTGAATATAACGTAATAGTTATAGTGCCTATTTGGCGGCATATTTACATTGTCGAATAAATAGCGCAAAGTAAAAATACACTTACTCACCTGTATGATGGATCGTATATATCGAGGCCAGGGATGGACCTTTTCAACCAGTCTTGAATCCACGCAAAATTCTGCCATAGATAAATCGTATATATATCTTGAAACCAATTAAAGGATGCAGAATATTCATATCCATTTTGTATGGACTTTAAGGCTTCCGCATTTTGATGTAGAAAGTAAAAGAATGTTATCTCTGTTGAACCTTCAATGAAATAAGTTTAGTAAATAACTCACCTGTTTGCCGAATGTGCTCGCATCATTTTTTAGGTTCTTGCCGTTTTGAATGCCGTTTTGAATGAATGCCGTTTTGAATAAAAGGATGCCGTTTTAAATACTCAAGTAGCATTCCTTGGTACTTTATAGGCTCCCGTTTTGAAATTCAATTGTACTATCCAAATGCTTCATTCCGACATCACGGAGTTTTTCCAGTGAGCTTTGTGGCAAAAGAGAGCGCGTGTGTTGTCGTGTTTCCTTTTATACTGCTTCATTCGAATAATACTCACAACCATATGAAAAGAGGCGAAACGACTAAACGCACATTGCGAATGAACTAAAAAACTATTCAATCGGAACCGTGTAAACTGTAGTCATAACAACAGGAAGCTCTCTGTCGTATTTAGCTCAGCCATGTGGATATTAGAGTTGAGTGGAAGGCACCTGTCGTGATGTTGGTTCCACTTGACCGCATAAATGAGAACAAAATTACTGAAAATCTTGGGGACAAATATTGTGCACCATCGGAGGCATGATGTCAAATAGCTTGGTCAAGGAATTCAATCATCCGAGACGGTCGTATATTTGTTTGCATGTAGGTGTGTGTGTGTGTGGGGGGGGGATTGTTCCCTGGGGACCGTGTACTAAGTGGGATAATCGGTTCAGTGTCGCGCCCCTTCGAAATAATGTACTCGGCCTTCGGCCTCGTACATTATTTCGAAGAGGCGCTCCACTTCACCGATTATCCCTTACATAGGTGAGTTTATTCTTACTCACTGGGAAACTATGAGTAATATATTAAATTGTTTGCAGTGGATAGTATTATTTACAATGACATGTCAATTTTATCCATCCTCGCTTCCCACTGCTCTCTTGAAGAACAATTTGGCCGTCACTGGGTTTACCATCGTAGACCATGACGGTAGTATTAAATTTCGTATTTGTTTGGCTATTCCAAAGATTTGTGACTGTTCTTTGGCTTACTGTAAACAATTGTAACTGCTACCGTAACTTTACTTGTTGCTATCTAGCATCTAACGGTCTCTGTCGCAGATAACGCGATTAAGACACAACAAACATGGCAAATTGCTTAAAAGACACAATCTTTTGATTTCATTTAATCAGCTGGTTTTGTTAGCCTGTTTGTGCTGGTGCCTGGTACAATTCCACGGAATAAAGGGGTCCAGCCACAAAACTTTTGACTGGTATATTCATTGTTCGCTGAAGGTTGATTTAATTTTTCTCAAAGTTGGTTACACTTGGGGTTCCCTAGAACATTCGTGACAAACATCAAGACCCTGACGTGTTGCGTAACAATTACGAATTCTTACACGTATATATAGTTATTGTATGTATAGGCCTATACCAGTACGTTATATACAATACTGTTATCAGTTCATCTATAATAGATTATCCTTATATACATGTGTGTCAAACTCAATGATTGCAGAAAATATGCAACTTGTTGCCGACAGTGTACAACTCACAAGATGTTAGCAAAGTGCGCAATACAAGATGTTATCACCCATTTGTCAGTTACCGCGCAGATACATCGCCAACTCTATTGTTCTTATCGAAAGTGGTGTGTCGGCGATAAATCCGAGCATGTTTGTTATCAGCAGCAAATAAACAAGGCATTAGAACAGAAGAGAATCGTAACTACAGTGATGAAGAGAACTGTTACCAAACAGCCACGCGGTTTGAGCTCTTGGTCTTCAAGAGAGTAACATGGATGATCTTATGACACACGTTACGTGATCACTAGCTGGAGTGGACAAAAACGTAACGCTTGACAAGTGCGAGCTAAAAGCGTTCAATAGAAGCATGTACATACCCATGTACTACGAACGGTTGGTTATTACACTCTCGAAACTTCTATTAACAGGCATAACACGTATCCTAGAAAATAACTAACCACCAATTTGATAACCTTATCTACTACTGGGATCTGAACATTCTTGTGGGATATCAAGTGGATACTATGTGGTGAAATTGCACAGGTAGTTTGTAATACGTCAGTGAAAACATCAATTCTGCGAAGCAAAAAAAGAGCAAGATCATAAAAAAAAACTGTTACGTTACTCATAACTTATTATGTTGTAGCCTAATGCTTTTGGGAGGAGACATTTTATTAGCATGAATATTTGACTAAACAGTCAATTTCTGTTACATAGTGGAGCTCGACCGTCGGCTTTCAGATGTAATTGAAAGGTATGATATGGTCGCAGTATAACACAGGTGATTTATTGCTGGATCTACGAGAGGAACAGTCGGACGTGTCTGGTCGGCGCCGTTGTCATTCTCCGACACAATTGATGGTGTTATGAAGGAGGATGTGCCCGTTGTCTCAGCCAATTACTCAACACTCGCTGGCAAAGTTCGTTCAATTTGACGAGACAAGACGGCCAATTAGGTCGGATGAGCGGGTCGCAGACAGCAGAATGACACGTCTCTCACCGGCCTCGTCACTCTATTAACCTGGATACATATCAGACGCTCAATTACTCAATGTTCTCGTGAGTGACAAGTCGATTAAGTCATGGAGGTCATCTTCCGATCAACCCTAACAATGCACACGCTGCTTCTCTTGTACCAAGCTCGTGCTAACCCCATCATAGCGATCACGCATGCGCAGACCAGACCGGAAGCGGCGTGTTTATACGACGACAAAACGTACGAGCCCGGGAGTCACTTTAGTCCGGACCCATGCACGTACTGTCACTGTCCACGACACGGAGGGCGGGTGCGCTGTGCGGTCGAGGACTGCCGTCCGGAGCCAAGCTGTGTGCGGACCGAGCGGAGCCCTGGCTCATGTTGCCGCGTGTGTGTGGAGCGGGGCTGTCTGGGCCGGCAGGGAGCAGTGCACATACCGGGCGAGGTGGTGTCCCGGGGCCCTTGTGGTGTGTGTGTCTGTCCCCAGGACGGCGGCAGGGTCCAGTGCTCCCAAGTCTCCTGTCCCCCAGTCAACTGTGTGGACCCTGTCCGTGCAGAGGGCGACTGCTGCCAGCGCTGTCCCAATGGTACGTAACCATGGCGACTAACACCACGTAACCATGGAGTGTTTCTCCTTGTCTCGATAATCGTTGGTTTACGGTTTAATTAGCTAACTAGGTCCCAGCTTAAGTTCCAACCCAATACAGGAAAACAAGTTCTGTTCGCCTAAATAATTTGAAGTCTATACGTATAGGCTACATGTACAAGGAACATTGCAGTATTGATCGCTTGCTATTATAACAGGCTAGTTATTGTCGTGGACTCATCCAAACTACTCAAACATATTTATTTACAATCTGAACGGAAGTAGGAACTGGTTGTTCTGTAATCGATCAATATCTCATCAATTTCTGTTGTTAGAAAAAAATTCGAATCGTCAAATCTCTTACAGTGATAATGTGACACAATAGGCCCACACGTCTTTAGGCTAAAATGATTGTAAGGAATGAGCATTATACGTGTATGTCGCCTGACGTGATACATGTATATGTAATACATGTTGTATATCTAATGCAATCTATGTGTAAATCATGGCATACTATTAGTAGGTCCTATCTGTCTGACTGTGATTGAAACTGCCGAACAAAATTGTCCAACAAAATATTAGCATTAGCAACATGTACATCGCTCATAGCGACCAGCATATTGCCTTTTTTATTCACATACGTGTAGATTCCAGTTGGTAGATGTGGGATCAGGGAAGTGGGGAAAGGGAAGTGTTGCATACCTATTTCCGACAGCACACTCATTCTGGGAACTCCAATCTCCTGACCCTTGATACCAATTATTGGCGACGCAAAGTAGGCAGCCAAAAGCCCGCAAAAGTTCGCCTGTCAAATCCGATTATTCGGCAAGTAATACACAATATGCCCTGTGATTTGGGAATATTGAATTCCATCCCACATCGATGTGAGCGAGATTAGTTTTGGACCCGAGCGTGGGTTTCTAGATGATAGATTTTACAAAACAAACACGAACTATAACCTTGAATTGTTCCCTTATGAGTCCACCATTTCATCCACGATAAATGTCAACAATATCGGTTTCCGGGCCTATCCAGGTTGGACTGCTAATAGTTATTTGCAGAAATCGGTATTTTATATATAAACAATGTATGACTTAATTGAATTTTAATTTAATTTACACCGACATACATCCATCCATGCATATACATGTAGATGTGAGATTGTGACTGGTACATTTCAGGTCCGAACTGCTGGTTGGAGGAGAAGATCATCCCGGCCGGTAAGATATTCGACGTCACTTCCTGTAGACGCTGTCACTGCCCCACCAGTGACGTCACGGGATTGTTTGGTAAAGGTCCATTTGCGGTGTGTTCTTCAGAACATTGTCCTGAGGGCACGTGATATACGACATCAAAGGGACTGCAAGTGTGAACGCATAGCATCAACGGCTATTGAAATATATCGGAAAACAACGAACATTTGTATTATTCCAGTGACAATGTCCTGGCGAAAACAGTTCAAACAATTTATTTAGGGCTTACCGGTATACAGGACCTGCATAAACAGGCCTGCTTGCTATAAGTATAGGCCTACACCTAATGTGAGTTAATGTAGGCCTACGTGTAGACCCATTTTCGAATCTCTTCTACGTTACGTTTCACTTAGATGAACATAATCAATATTCTATTTGCTTTAATAAACTTTGAGCTTTTTATTTTGTCATTCTGTTTGTTGACCAAGGGTACACCAATGCCATTTTCTGAAACCGCATTAAAGCGACTGTCCGAGGAAATGTGCAATATTTTACAGAAAATATATTTGAGCGTGAACATGTCAAATGAACATAATTCATTTGACATGATAGTTAGTCCTAGTACCGAGAACTAACATTAATTCATTTCATATATTTACATATATATAGGCCATCGAACTACTGTCCATCAAACTCGAATGTAAGCACACCTTGTAAATTTGATTTCTCGGCAAAGAAGGTCTCGAGTTTAATTGATATATTGTATTTGCCAATACGCAATTCCTTTGCTCGTGTCTACAGTCTAAAATATGGCTGGGTTTAGTCCCATTTTGATAACACTGGTTTAATAATAGATTATGATGTTTGACGCCAAATTAAAATTTCGTATGTATCCTCGCGTTCAGTCGCTTTAAACTTTTGATCTTGTTTTCTGTAGATGTTTTGTGCAGATCCACATGAATTGATTGGAATTATAAACAGTTATGTACATATAACCATTATCACAACAAATTTATTCTGCATCGATTATGTTCGAAGTATACACAGTCAACATCAGTGAACAGCCAGTATTATTACGTATGTGTTAGTATCCCATACGTATGACTTGGTATATCCCATGTATTACTCATTATCTCCTATGTATGACTTATTATCTCATACATATGAAATACTATTTCATACGTATGACTTAGTGTTTCATACGTATGACATAGAAAAACTTCACTTTTTTGTGGCACGAACGTGGCGTCACAGTAGACCCCCTTATTATTACCACAGTTCACTGCTGTCCAATCACAGTGACATCACTACCAACTGACCACTGACCTCGTTAAAAAGATGCTTTCTCCACGTGACACGTCTCTCATCATACCACGTTGTGGCATATTATTAATATCTTGCTATAAAACTGCATACTATTTCAAAGTGATTAGATTGTTGTTCTTAATGCTGCTGATGGACAAAACGCGAGAAGTCAACACCAATGATATTCATAACAATACGAAGAAACTGCACGTTAGATGCAAAAAGTAAGATAATTTGCATTATATTATAGATGTTTGCTGATAGGCCCATTTCCACTGTGTGCCTGTTCAGGACAAGTTGTTTGTCGCTCTGTCTATAAATTTGATCCGGAGTGGTCGATCAGGAACCGTGAACACTCGGTTGATCATTCCGATATCCTCGTGGTGATACTCTACCCGAAACTTCTGCAGCATCTATTAAAAGACGTTATGATCATAATGGTGAGTCATCATACAGCAAGCAAAAAAAGCTCTACGTAACTAAGAAAGGTTACCAGATACAGTGTTCAAAACTACAGTGTTCAACTGCCAATTATGCTGTTTGTGAGCAAAGGTCAATTTACACTTTTATGCTTGGACATGACCTTGGAATCCACCACTCAATATCATCTTAGGTTAAACTCAAGGTCACCAAAAGTGGTGACATATTATGGCTCCCGTACGCATATAATATTATTCTGCAGTCGCTCCGGAGTCAAATTACACATTTCAGTTCGAATGTCGCCACTCATGAGAGTTCAAGTGCAAGGTCACCCAAAGATGCGCCATATGTGACTTTCTCTGAGTGGTTGTTTGAAGCGGCCAATTCACATGTTGCAGGTCACCGCTTAAGGTCATCTTATGTCAAGTTCAAGATCACCAAATGAACCGCCATATATTAACTCCTATACGCTCTACCTACATGTATTGCCTTTCCGATGTAGTGTCTAATGTAGATTGTACATGTGAGATGTGACCTTCGTATTCACAACTGAAGGTCTTCTGAGATCAACTTCAAGATAAACTTATATGAATTCCTATATGTCCTTAATACAAAACGAATCTCCATCTGCAGTCCTTTCGTTTGCAGAGGTCAATGTGAGGTCAAATTCAAAGTCACAACGTACCATATGACTTCGTATATCCTCATAATATACGTAAGCAATATCTAAAAGAGTTCTGTCTCCAGGGGCCATTTTGTGTATTTCCAGCAATTTCGGGCTTTTCGAGCGAATCAAGGCATTTTGTCTTCATAAGGAGTTCAAGAAATGATTCTTATTTGAAAGCTGGGGAATAACTGAACAGAGTTCGAGCAAAGTGACAAAAAGTGGGATTTGGGGGCCATTTCGGCCTTTTGAGTCTACGTTCCGGGCCTTTCGAGCGATTAAAAATTGGTTGCGACAGATGTCCAAAATGACGTGATTTCTTAGCTACAATCTTCTAGTATTTTGTTCAAAATTTCGGGAATATTCGACCGTAAAATGTTGACTCACGATGACGGCCCCACTCTGACTACATTTATACATGTACATGGGTAACCATCATAGGGATTTGTTATTTCATAATGCCGTTCGGTACCTTGATGAGTGCCAGGTAGATTTCCTGCTCCGCGAACCGCCGCCCGATACACATCCGGGGCCCGTAACCGAACGGAAGCATGACAAACCGCGGGGGTGGTCGCAAGGTGGCGCTTCCGGTTTTGAGCCAGCGTTCCGGGAGAAACTCGAAAGGACGGTCAAAATACTCGGCCTGTGAACACATCGTCTGGTTGTTCATCACTAGCAATGTCTGTCGACAAAAGCAACCAGCCGTTATACATGTAGGTCTAATTTGGGCTGCGAGTCTTACTATTTGTATAGCATTTCAACCATTAAACAAGTTAACGTTTTAAATATATTCATTCTGATATCGTGGTAGATCTATTCGAGGGAACAAGACAAGACACATTTTAAAACACATTTTAAAAATAAACTAACCCCTTTTGGAATCTGATATCCATGGAGTTCAATATCGGAATCCAAAATACGGCTGCTTCCGCCTTCTACGGGGTAATTTAACCTGTATAATGGTAAATCGCATTATCTGAATGACACCTCAGTTAGACATTGAGATAGTGTATACTGCGTTAAAACGTTCTAGGTCGTAATTGGAAGGGCAACTGTAAAGCTCAGATAGCCTACTAGTACTATACTCGGCAAACATGCCTAAAGGATTCTTTCACACAAGCCTTGAGGTACGTCAGTTTGTTGATTTCTTCACTTGTGATCACATGACCTTGTTGACTATTTACAACACTGTGAAGTTCCTCGTACAACGTCTGCTGTTTGTCCGGATTCCGCGCCAAATTATAAATGGCAAAACTCAAGGCGTTCGCCGTCTGAAGTGTAATTTGTTCAAGTACAACAACTATAACGTATTGTGGTTCTGGGCGATCTTTCGGGAAAAGAGTTTGTTTAGTCCCAAAGACAAAATACTAGACGGCTAGATGTTTCAGGTTAGGCAGAAATAATTGTTTAACTAAAACTAAATGTTTAATGTGCATACATGAACAATATATGATGTATTCTTCCATATACGTAGGCTATACCAGATATATATGATATCATCAATCAAAATAAATGTATACGTATCACAACGATTCGTACAACTTAACCTGACTGAAAAACACAAATTCTGAATCCAAAAGATCGCCCATAAAGTTCCTCCATGGGCCATACATCGGGTGTATTGAGATAACAGTACGAGGACAAACACTAAACTTAATATGTTCACTGTGTGGTATTCATGTGTATACATGAACGTTTTTGTGATCAAATATCGATAATGAAATAGTAATGAATGATCGGCTATATTGGATTGTGTGACATTACCGAGTCTATGCCGGCGATGAAAAGTTCGTTAGCGATGGCCACGACCCTGTTTGGGTCGAGTTTCTGACTTTCTAGCAAGGACGTCAGGAAGTTAGGGCCACTGTCCAGGTCATCACCAGGCGACATGTGAGGACACTGGGATACCCCAGCAACGTATGACATGGCGATCCTGGAACCAGAAATGCATGGCAAATACATGTACACCCTTCAAAACATATATGTTACAATGCAATTGTGAACAGGTATACACTGTCAATTTCCAACATGGCTTATTTTCATGCTTTCACATGCAACAATATATTCGAGTTACCGATCACATTCTATCTTCGAGTTGATGAATTGTCGATACAGGGGAGAACGGAGTATGCTGAACCACGGAAATGCAAACATCGTTCGTTGTACGGCGTCGAACATGGCGGAAGTTGCCGAAACCATCCGATGTCCATCCGAGTTTTTCGACAACTCTTTCTTGAGACACCCCAGTCTGTTATTGTAGCAGACGGTACCGATAGCTGTTGATATTTGAAATTTAATATTCTGTTGGGATTTCACGAAACCTAGAGATCCTCTAAATGCGGGTCCGCATTAACAGAATAAAAGAAAATGTCCATCACATGCTGCAGATCACTCTCAATTCAGCTCACCATCCAAAACTTACATTCCATTGTGTATTTCAAAATTATATCATTGAAATCTTCGACTTCCCCATCTTGGTTTATTGAGTCACAGATCAGGGACAGGAAGTCGTCTGCGACTGCCGATTGAACCGGAAGGTAAACACTGGCAGCACGTGGGCGCATCATCAGCTGCTGGACGGAACTCCGCAAGTTGTACCATTCTTCACCGTTTCTGTGGACAAGGTATGTGCTCCTCTGAATACGAGACAACAACAACAACAAAAACAACAACAACAACAACATGTAGACAACAACAACAACAGCACGTACAGCGAGCCGAGGCCGAGGGTCAGGCCATCCCGACGGTGGGCGGCTAGTGTGATGGGGAGTGCTGGGCGGAAGGGGTACTTTCCCTCCTTGCGCAGCACAAGGCCACATGACTCCGGGTCGAAGATCTGCACCACGTGTACACCCGGCCCCAGGGTCTCCCGGTACAACCGCCCATATCTCTCGTGATTTGCTTTCTTCGCCTCGTGAAGCCGCTCGAAACTGTATGGACCTGAAATGTTACGTATGCGTCAATTGAATTTTAACATTTAAATTGTACTATACTCTGATTTTTCTAACTCGTTTACACTGTTTTTCGCTGATATTGCGAAGCTGAATGGTATCATTCTATAACTTGGCATACTTCACATGAGTGTCAAACTCAGAATTCAGATTTTGTCACGAAAATTGAAAACGTTGGCAATCTACCTCAATATTAAACTTAGCCATGTCGTTAAATTTCTGGGTCCGCACAAAATTCTGTGCATTTGCTTGGTTTTGTAGGGGTGCCTCTTTTCAAATCAACATGTTTGTGTAGAATACACCCCATTAGGCCACACCAATTTATAAAGTTGGTCTATGGAATCGCCGCCCCTAAAAATTTATTTTCAAAACTTTGATAAAAAAAATCGCCGCACCTATTTTGACCTAATAAAATTCATCGACAACTTAGTTTTTGCCCCAAATAAAAATCACAATCTGTATCCACTCAAATAGTTGTCAAAAACCGCATTTAAGAGCCAGTATTGATATTTTCCGAGGAACTGTTTGAATCATTGTGTGCCAACACTACACAGGATCACCCGTGAGCTGAAAATATCAGCATTTTGGGCATTTAGCACAGCTTTGGGCGGGTCTTCCTGGCATGACATGTTGATATACATGATTTTAACAGAATATATCTCAATACCAACAATTTTCCAGAACTTAACTAATAGTATCTTGCGATAGATAATTCTTCTGTAACTCATAGTTCTATATTACCAACTATAGTCATCTGAATACATCAGGACAGTTTGGACTTTTACTCAATAATACTGCAATAATTTGCGTTATTTCAGACAAAATTCATAAACATGACAAGACATGTAATTCAACATGACACATTGAAAATCTTTCACAAATTTCTAAACTATTTACTGTGAAAAAAGGCACAAAATACATTGAATTGTTTATCTACCAGAAATTACCCATACGGCCTAGATATATACATGTAGACGGGTTAACAGAGGAAAGAACAGGTTATAATTGATTTAAATGATCCTATTTTCCCGCTAAACTGGCCAATTTGATAAGGACGTGACTGTCAAATACAAAACCAAAATAAGCGGCAAATACATAAGTTATCATTCAAAATAAAATCCCTCGCACGAATTTTGGCAATCTAGATTCCAAAGACAGAAATTATTAGTAAAAACAAATATATCGCTCGTATTTTTGAAGTGAAATATTCCAAAGACAGAAAATTTAATATTAAATATAAAAAAATTCGCTCCCACGTACGATTTTTTCAGGACAAAAATCCATAGACCAACTTTATAAATTGGTGTGGCCCAATGTGTCTTCTGGCCCAAATCTTCGAATCCTGATGGATGTAAACAGGAACAAATACTCAATTATGCTAAGATTCGCGAGATCCCGTTTTGGGCTATAATTTAACATTGGGGTAGATTGCCAACTTCTTCAATTTTTGCGGTAGGAGTCTGATATTTGGTAGCAAATTGCCGTTTGCTCCCAGCTGAAGTATGCGAAGGTATAGAACGATAACATTTTCAACGCAAAACTATCGTCCAAAACCAAAGTAAACAAGTTAGAAAAATCAGAGTATAATATTAGTACAATTATATTGTACTTTCGACTTTAACTTTGGACAATTTCCTCAAAAATCGTTCAGACAGTTTTGAGAGTTTCGAAAGCTTCCCTTCTGAGATGTGTATTTATAAGTTTGGCTGCCCTTGAATCGCCGGTCTGCGTGTGTCGGCAATTTTTGATTTTTCGACGGATTCGCGGAAATGTTTGCCCCCAATTAAGTCACTGTGAGCCTTTTCCAAATGGGTCGGCGAAAAAAAAAGTTTTGTATGAAATTAAAGGCAAGGATGACCTTTGAGGCAAAATTTTTGCTTCCATAGATATCTTTCAAAATTTGATAGTTGGTTGCTTTCGACCTTATAACTAGTGACCAAAATGTGAAATTTGAAATGACTGGTGAAATATAACTAGATTGTTGGACACTAAAATCCTTTTCAACGACGTGTTCAACTCACTGCTGGATCTCGAAAATCAATGTGGATATGTTGCTTGATTCTTTTATCATCACAATCATAATCAGATTTGTTTAACGACGGTCCATGATGATAGGCAATTCTGCCTGTCTTCCCCATCCCCCGTCGGGTGACAATTTTGAATTTGGAAAGCACATTCGAATGGAGAAACCTTGCGTTGCCAGGATGAAAACTCCACCTACTTTGTGCCGGTGACGGGGTTTGATCCCGCGTCACCTACCGCCTCCGAGCTTCTTTGCTTCAAGAGCCACCAGTCCAATCCACTCGGCCACAGAGGCGGTTTTATGCCTTGTATTTCTTTCGTATATGAATAATAAAATATGTTATTAGCTTTCGTCAAATATATTATTGAGATATCAGATTCACATGTCATTGTAATGCATCCCACGTGTTTGAACTTCGAGTAAAATGTACTCATTATTGCAAAAATGATTTATTTTTTGTATAAAAAATGATCGGTTCCAAGGAATTTTCTAAAACTTTGACAATAACTAAAACATACACTGCTGAAGAAAACTGCAAAGATTCGTAAATATTATGTGATCGATTTATTCGTAATAGCCTCGAAAACAACCTGACCCTCAGTTTTTAGGCGTTAATTATTGGATTTGACACCACATACTTCGGTATAAAAACTGTTCTCAGTCGGATATTTTGAATTAAAAATGAATTCCCTCAAAAATCTGCCAATTACATGAAATATCGTATATGATTTGAAACAATTGTATTTGGTGTTGATCGGATAGTTTCTGACAGAATGCCGTTTGAACAAAC
Source organism: Terebella lapidaria (assembly GCA_949152475.1). Taxonomy (NCBI): domain Eukaryota; kingdom Metazoa; phylum Annelida; class Polychaeta; order Terebellida; family Terebellidae; genus Terebella; species Terebella lapidaria. Next base: position 82,586,072 of record OX424555.1, read on the forward strand.
CAACCCCTATAGTTTGTGCGCTCTTCAACCATTGGTTTCACCACCACGCTATTCCGTGCACAATATTGTGACAGGGTTTCTTCAAAACGGCTAAATTCTTATTCCCTTAAATATATAACCTGCGCACTAATAAACCGTATGGCAAGTGATAACATGCTATATAAATAAGAAATATTCAATACATAGACCACAACCGACTGTTTGCACAATTTACTTGCACAGTTTGCACAAACTTTTTCCACCTGACCTTTTCAATAAAAAAAATTGTAGATAGGTATGCATATTATTTGGATCAAATGTGTATCAATAGTAACACACCTGACAAATATATCAATAGTAACACACCTGACAAATATATCTGAAGGTGGAGTAAGAAAACCAAGGCACATGGTTCCTGTGTGCTCCCAATAATAAAGCAAAAAATCCATACAGATCAGTTATTTCTGCAAATATGGTTTCAAATTCTCCTTCACAATGGCACTGAATATCATGAACTTTGCAAGGAAACATATTATCAATATACAAAGCCACGTCTACGGTGGCTGATATATGCCATAGTTATATTCTTTAGTTTTTATTTTTTTTACGATACTTTCCAGATGGATATAATACACGTAATATTAAATACGTGTACTTAATATTACTACACGTACTTAATATCAAATACGCCTACCTAATATTAAATACACGTACATTATATTAAATACGCGTATATATAATATCAAATACGAGTATTTATTGTTAAATACACGTACTTAATATTAAATACCAGACAGTTAGATATTTTGTTCATTTTTACAGCGCCATGTCACTTGATATATACCTTGTTTCACGAGACATACACAGCAACATATCCACATCCATGTTTTGCTAATTCAATATTAAGTACGCGTATTCAATATTAAGTACACATATTTAATATTATATACGCGTGTTTAATATTAAATACGTGTATTTAATATTAAGTACGTGTATGTAGTATTAAGTACGCGTATTTAACATTAAGAACGTGCATTCAACTATTTTATTGTATTTTTATTTAGTCTTATTTTCTTGAAAAAAAAAATAAATGAAATCTGAAAAATAAAACTATGGCATATATCAACCACCGTACACGTCTCCTTTGTTTTCGTCTAACCTATTTCTGTACATGCATTTTCAACCTGCGATGTTGTATTTCAGGCATTATCGTCCTTCAAGAAGGTTTCACAGAGCGAATTTGTCCGGAATGCTGTGTATATTCAAATGTAGACATACATATCGTGATGATTCGATATTGTAGCGGAGGCATTCAATATCTTCAGTTTCATAGTATTCATTACTCAAGTTCATATCATTCATGGTGTCATAACTGTCATTGAAAGAGTTGTCTTGATTCACACAATCACTGAGGATATTCGAGATGATTTCATCAGACGATTCTGATTGAAAAATTGAAGAAAAAAATATATTTAGGACGTAATTTTCTTCTTCTTCATGTCGGGAGCTCTGCGGAGTACACTCCTAGAATACTTCTAGACCTTAAATATTGACACATTCGAATGGAAAGTCGCATATTAATAGTGATTCCAGTAGCGACTTTGAATTTTACTTTTAGTGACATTTAAGGGTCAAAATGGAAATTTTGATGACCCCCCCCCCCCCCCAACACAGTTGTGGCTCAACAGTATAAATTTCTCCGGTAACCCTTTATATTAGCCCTTGGGCTATTTTTAAATGAGGAATTTTGCCTAATGTAGGCGAAATGTTGATGATCGCTCATGGCCATAAAATAGTGTTCATACCATTAGACCTGAAAAAGGTCTAAAACGGCAACGGAAACATTTGGACACATCCTTGTATAGCAATGATTTCTCGGGAGAAGGTCAATCAAACATACACGCGTATTAGGCCTATATAATCTCGCTGAGCTGCCGACCGTCTGTAGGGCCGTGAAAAACGTAACAACGCTGACAAACAAACCTAGACCTCTAACAAATTTTGAAATCACGCAGTGAAATACTAGTATAACACGATTTTGCCAACACACATCTAACAAGCGGAATATAAATCTAATTGCTAACCACACACACAAAATAAAAACCAATAAATAACAATATCCGAAGCACATCATTGGGGTTGTACACAGCTCCACGCATAGAACCTTCACATCTGGAACTAAGTCTTAATTTTGTCCGGAAGTTTCCATTGCTTCCTCCGACATCGCGAGACTAGTCAGCGCGGTTTTGTCGGCGTTATTGCGTTTGTCGGCACTGCCAGCCTCTGATCTATACTGTACGTACGGACATACGGTTCAATAATTCATCATCATGTATTCCTTACAATTCAACACTTAACGCTCACCAAGTTTTGAAACTTATACGGTCCAGACAGACAAATACATTATCCCAGTATTATATTCTGTTCAGACAGTAATAAGACACTATAACATAGCTAGTGCCCCTTGCCGAATGTCAGTGATCCCGAGAGACCGTGGTGTAGGCTTACCGAGTGGCGAGTACTGAAGCAATGATCCCACAACCGGTAGTGTAAGTGGTCCTGGAATACTCCGGAAACTTTTCGCCATTGTTCACAACAAGCTAGATCACCGGGCTTTACTACCAGAAAACAATTACTTTTAATGTTAATCCATGTCGCGAGGCATCTAAATTGTGATGAATACAACATCAACTCTGAAGCGAAATGGTTGATTTGATCGAGAAATGATGGGTGAAACTATAATCTAAACTTAGCAATGCCCGGATGACAATTATTCAATTACAGCTGGCGACACCTGCGGCGAAGATAAACACTAGGACAACGCGTTATCTGACACATGATTGACGCTGAAGGAAACACCAGAGCGGCAAGATTAGGCCGGTTATTAGCCAAATTGTGGAGTTTCCAAGCTGTTGATAATCCACTATGATAACAACCTTTGTGGGTATGTTTACACATTCCCAGGTGATGGCACTTATAGTATTTGTTGCCAGGCAACGATTCAGAGGTTGTTCACCTCGCTATTTTTAACCCTCAAAATTTTTCCTCAATCAAAGGAGAATCTGAATTGAATTACGTTGGTAGCCAAACTACCTGAAATATTCAAATAAGTTCAAACAACGGATGAAGTTTTGCAGAAAGGGGCTGGGACCAGAAGTATAGATCCAGAATGCTTGAGGTCCAGTGTTATAATGATCCTAACGTTCTAGGCTATTCACGCCCTCGAATTTTGCCAAAATTTCACAAATAAGTTGCATTCAATCATAGCCTACAGTAAAACAAATTCATTTCGTGTTAAATCTCCTATCATTACTCAATCCAAGACATTGATTTGGAGACTAATCAGACAGTGCGTAGACTATAAGATGGTAAATTCTGTATACGGAAAAAAATCCAAACCACGGACAACATGTAATATTTTAGGTGAAATATGGACTCATAGAATAACATGTTCACAATGACTTTGCATTTCTAGCCTACTATTCGGAGGCTGATGAGCAGTTGTCGTCATCTGGCGTCCTGTTGTAGAGTGTATGTGTTTTGTCAGTCATCATCTTCTCCGAAACCTCCAGCCAGGGTTTTTCCTCAAGGTACATGTATGAACATGCTAATGAACATATTTTTAATTGAGACATAGAGGGGGAATTATACAATTGGCACACCGTTACCAGCTCATATTTTTAACTGTAAAGACGACTGGTCACATCTGTGCTTTAAGTAATAGTTATCTATTGAGTGCGAGGTGCATGTCAAAATCACTGTGGTGAGACTGGATGCACTAACGATCGTTAGTGCATCCCGCAATGGCGAACCCACTCGCGGTTCGTTAGAATTTTCTTCATTTTCCCGATAATTACGATTGTGATCGACACACACATGTATCTGCTGATTCTTATGCGCACGAAACAACCGTTCGTTGCAAATACATGGCGATTTATGTTGGTTTGAGCATGAAAAACTCGTCTGAAAAAAAGCCGAAAGATTCCCTAACGATTGTTTTTGTGAAATCGAAGATTCCCTAACGAACATGTGAAGATTCCCTAACGATCTTTTCTTTATTAATTCAAATCTACGTTATTTAAATGTTGAACGTGAAATAAAGTACCAATTGACATGCATTGATGTGTACAGATGATCTTCTAGTACAGATTTCCTATTTTTCAAGGTGACATTCGCTAATTTATGTCGCATAAATAACGAATTCACAATGGTGTATGATATGGACCTATTACAGTATACACGTATTAGGCCTATATCGTTAGGGAATCTCACCTTTGTCGTTGGTGAATCTTATCGCTATTTCTTTTCCTCAACATATCTAAACAAAGAAGCGTGATCTGCTTGAAATAACTATGCATGTCTTTGACCAATACACTAAGCTAATTTCAGAGTGTCCATTTATCACAAATGGACCTGTCATTTGATAGAATACGGTTAAAAACCAAACTGATCGTGTTTACTGTCGGCCATTGCGGGATGCACTAACGATGAAACCTCGCGGCTTCGTTGCTCGGTCCATAATATTCTAATTCACCGAAGCGCGAAGTGTATATCTGACTTAGCTACTGGCTCTATCGTTGTTAGTTATATACCTGCTAGCGGGTGTATAAGTTAGTTATCGACCTCTGGAGAACAATGGGACCAGTAGCTAATATTATTATCATTCTCCCAACACCTCCCACAGGTTGATAACTTTGTTATAGACATCTGCGGAACAATAGAGTCAGTAGCTAATACTAATTAAGTAACCCACCCATAGCTGTATAATCATATCACGGTTAATCTGGCTCACGTTGTGTCAGGGCTCCCTTGTAAATGTACAGAATCGGTATTCTTGAAGTTTTGCCTAATGAGAATAACACATGATTGTAAATGAAAGAGTGACACTCACATACGACACAACATACGATATCTGAAAAAAAAAAGTTCAACAATTGATCGGCGATCGAGTAACAAGAAAATGCAGCTAACTGCGGGAGACGACATTAGAGCTCGAGCACGTCATCAGCCCCACGACAGCTGAATGTATCTTACACAACATTACCCCCCCCCCCCCCCAAAAAAAAAACAAAAAAAAAACAGAAGCTATCATTTCCTCCCCCTACATGATTCCAATTCATTTCCGTATATTAGGATGAAAAATATGGCCTACTTCATTCATATCCCTAATAAGTAAACATTTATTGTAAAATCGATCAATGGAACAGATACGCCTGCTAAAATGATTTGGAACCTCATTAAGATATTCCTAAAACATCGGAAACTATGAGGAATATCTGCATCTGATATCATCAGATATAGCCTAACACATGCCTTTACTGGGCAAATTAAAAGACCAGTTTGAAATAAAAAGGCTTCGCAACCCAGCACGGAACACAAGCTTAATTGTCATGTGATGAAATACGTCAAATTACGGTAAATGTAGCCGTGGCATTGCAGAAGAATCGTTGTGTTTACTTCATAACGCCAATGTCGCCAAAGATGCCCACACGCAGATGCCCACATGCATGTATGCATGCACGAATTGCTGAACAGAAAATTGTGTTCCAAAATACGCGTGATTGTGGTAAAATTTGCTTTGCATTCTGGGAACGTCAATTTTTTCCGGCTCCGCCATTTTGGGACGTTTTTAGATAATTTGAACATTTTACGTAATTTTCTCAAACCTAACACATCGATTTATGCCTAATATATCTAATAGTCAAAGTATATATAATAGTCAAAGTTTCCCATCAATTCGAGAGATTTTATGTCAAGGACGAAGAAAATCTTCATTCGAAGTAGGTGTCTGAACGTTTACATGCCAAAACGAGCGTTGACAGGTTGGCATGAAACCTCCATAAAAAAGTCAGCACATAGACATGTAGATGGTTGGGGGTTCGCCCCCAACGCTCTAATGTCAAAAAATTTACAAAGGGTATCGAATGGGCATAACTTGTCAGTAAAACCAGAGACCCATAAGACTCTCATGGATACTTCAGGTTCTGGTAAAATGTGGATACACCGTACTTCTGTAAAGCTTTAAATGAAAAACGTTTCCCTGGATTGCCTTATTTGTAACACGTTTGTGCATTATATTGTACTGTATTTTATAGAAATAAAGCGTTATTTTAAAAACACCTGATTAATGTATTCAGTATTTGTACAGTATAATACTGTTGATATACTGTTTGTGCGATTATTATTTCACCAATACTGGCTTGTAATCACGTGTGTAAAGTGTGTTAAAGTAAAATATGCTCCATTCTATCCTATTCTAATCTAGTCTATAGATTCATTCAAAGATTTCAAAAGTATACACACAGTATCAAACATGATTGTGTGTTTTCGTTCACTAAAAATAGCAATCCCTCCGTCGGAAATCGTATTATTGCTCGCATTATCCTGAATCGTGATTTGTACCTTGTATTCGACAAGGTGTACAATAATGTTCAAAACTCAGACTGTATCGCTTTTGTTAGGTTAATGTCAAGTCACAAGCAGAGTTTGTACACTGTTATCAGGTTATACAAGTACAAACCAAAAATGGCTCATTCATGTGAAAATAAATGAATGAAAAGGCTTTCATACTACAAACTATAAAAAATACCTTAGATTATGGTCATATACGTAATAGTATTCCTTAAAAATAAATTTATGAAAACAAATTATATACTATTTGTTCAGTTTTTCTTATAACATTCACTCAACAAATCATTGAGAAAGTGGAGAAAGACAACATCATTGCTCTGACATCGTCTGCTTTGATCACATTATGAACCCACAAACTTTTAGCATAACCCGTCCTGTAAGGACCAATCAGACCCACTGAATTTGGACGTGTCCAGAACTGCATCATGGCAGTCCCGGGTATGCAGCGTAAATAGCGTCCTCACACTCAAGCGAACATAGAAACCTACCCTTCAAAGTGGATCATGCATTGAATGATATCACCGGCATCGAGTGTACCAGTGCATGTTAGAGGAGGAATGATATAGTCCCATCTCCTTTCCTTGCTAGACCGATGAACAAATGGAACGAGCGTCCATACTCCAGCAAGGCGTTGATGCGCTAATGCCGTTGATAAAAAAATTAGTCCACATGCTAAGAACAATATATGATTTATATTTTAGATATTAGGCATTTTGTCCCGTGACCTTGAAAACAAGGTCACTGGTCAAATCCAAGGTCACAGGAATGTACAGCATACATGTATATTATTCCCCTTATTAATTGCTAAGCTGTAAATTCAATATCAAGGAAGATTTTAGCAATTTTGACCTATGATCTTGAAAATGACGTCAAATGTCAAATCCAAGGTCATTGAAATATTCAGTATACATCATTCCCTATATGTGCACAATTGATTCCTAAGCTGTAAAGTCCATAATAAGCGAGATATTAGCCATTTAATGCTCTGACCTCGAAAATGACGTCAAATGTCTAATTCAAGGTCACGACAATAATCTGCGTAACATTTTCCATATGTTCACAATTGATTCCTGAGGTGTAAAGTCGATTATAAGCGAAACATTAGCCATTCTGTCCTGTGACCTTGGAAATTAGGTCAAATTCAAGGTCGAGAGAATATTCAGCATCATTTCCTATATGTCCACAATTGATTCTTAATCTCTAATATGAATAAGTGAGATATTTGGAAAAATACGTTCCATTGTAAAGCATAGGGAAATTTAACATGGGAATACAAAACTTATACACGTGACAAGGGCACATATAACGAATGTTATGCATCAATAAGAAAAAAGTTACAGAACAGATTTTCAGAAAATGACCGTCATAGTAAAAAAAATGTCATTTTTTCGTCAAAATTGGCCGCCATAATGATTTTGAAAAAAAATTTGCAAAAATAATTTTTTTTTTAAAAAATACCTCCTTCTTGAAATATTTTTAGGCATCCTTTTGGCAAAATTTCAGAAAGGTTCGACCGTAAGTTTTAAAAATAAAATTGCAATAGGCAATAGGTTATTAGACCATAGGTTCGGTAACCTAAAAACAAGTTCTATATGATATAGCCTGTAGCACTGACTAACAGTAAGCGTGAACGAATACAAGCTTGCATTATCACCCACTTGTAGACATCAGTCCAACTTTCAATGTTTTGCAAGCGCTAGCTAGTTTTATCTCAGAATTTCAGGCTTCACGGTGATTAATATTACGCATAAACTTGAATTCATATCGAATCCATAACGATGAAAAGGCGTGAAAAACAAAACAATGCATTGCCTGCAGTTTCTGAGTCAATTAGGCATATCCTGTACAAAGAACAAGCAAATGTGAAAAAAACGAATCAAGAATTTATTTTTATTCAGTGGATTTTCACTTCTGACGGCTTGAAGAAATCATGGACACCTACTCAAGCACCATGAAAAATCATGGAACCACCTGAAAAAAACACCCACATCCAAATAAACACTATCCATTCCAAACAATTTACTTATTTGTTTTGCCATTTTTGGTGGTTTTCGTCACATTGGTATATGCCATCCCTTTGTGCCACCATATGACCCCTATCCCTATTGACCCTATGGAAGATATCAGTGTGGTCTGTGCCTGGCATAAAAGGTTCTTGGGTACATATGAGCCAGTTAAAAAAAGACCGAACAAGGAGACAGACCGCGATTCACAATATGACTAGCTTGCTCTAAGCGCCGCCTGTTGTAATAATGGTGCATAGAATTTTGGCTCTTTCGTTCTTCATTCTTCATGCTTCCTTCTTTATTCTGTAAAGGAGAAGGCCTTTCTGCATCGACGGATACGCTTTAGGCCCGTATAAAAACTGATATCAATTTCATGGTTTATTCATTTCATTAGGAAGAGGACGATCTATATATTACAAAATACATTGCAGCCTAATCCAAGAAAACATATACGATTGCAAACCCTTATTTTTCTAAGTCGTTTACACCAAGAATGATGGGGTCAAAATTAGTATTAATGAAAACTTTTTCATTCTCTCTATTAGAAGTCTGGAATTGGGCAGAAAATGGTCGTTTGACTCTCAGGTAAAGATCTATGCGAAGTTATATTAGGATACAATTTGCCATCGCAAAAAAAAAAATACCAGCAAAAACGGTGTAAACTGGTTAGAAAAATCAGGGTATAAATAGCTAAAAATGCACGCCGAAAATACATTATAATGCTAAAGTTGTTTTCTTAGTTACGCCATTTGTGCCTGAAACAACTGGTATGCCTGTTCAAAATTGTGAATATATACGCTAAATATACACCATTATGCTACATAAGCCTTTTTTGGTTTTGTATACCTATGTATTTTATTATATTTGCAGGGAATGTGCAAGAGGGAGATTAGATCTGCAGGTATCTGAAGGCTTTCTACACGTATTGGGATGTGTGGAATATCACTGGAATATCGAAATATCGAGGGTACCATATTCATTGGATATCTTCACACGAGGCTGTTCATATCAAAATATACGATGGATATCGTCTGAACTTATGGACACAAAGTTTTACCGTTTGTGACACATGTATATCATGCAAATCCATTTATGTGTATTTTAGGCCCAAGTATCATACACTGCGCCTTAATACTACTCGTCCACTAAATGCATACCATTTAATCCGTCTGTCACCTTTTTAATCCTCATTGAATATAGAAGAAGGCGCAGTGTATGATACTTGGGCCGTATTTTATACTGTTGCATTTGTACTTGAGTGAATAATTGTTATCGTGCGTTTTTAATTGGCAGCATGCCAGCATCTACATAGTATACTTTGCCTCTGCAGGGATTTGTTCACTGGACCATGGCGGGCCCTATTCAAATAGGCACCTCCCGGAGCGGTGCCTCTTTTAAGAGGGCCCGCCATGGTTCAGTGAACGAGGCATTTCTCACATAGAAGGGGTCAAGAAAACAAAGGAACACAGACGTAATCATTTACTATATGCTGATCATTTTCTTATGCTTAGTTCTTGATCTATTTGTTGTCCATTATTCGTGGTTTTACATGTCATATACAATAAAAGGTAAAGGATAAATAACTTGGCATGAAGAATTGAGCAAGAAAAAATCAGAACTTCGCTGTTAGAACCAACCGCATACGATAAAGGCTAAAGGATAATGGGTAAGGTTAACGAGTAAACGATCGATATAGAACTCGGCATGAAGCATTCAGCAAGACGAAGTTAGAACTTCGCAGTTAGGCCCAGTCACACTGAGGATACGACCAAGATACGACCTTGCTGCGACCTAAATTTTGTGTAATCGTGGACAAATCGTGACACGAACGTACGACTGGTCGTACAGGTCGTGAATGGTCGCAAACAAGAAACTAGTCGCAGCAAGGTCGATGGACATGTTCAAAACTTCCAACCGACGATCTCTGGTCGCACGTCGGTCTTGTACAAACGTGCCACCAGTCGGGAAAGGTGGCACCACCAATCGGACATTGTCGCACGTTATTGATCAACCAAAATGGTCGTGCTACTAGTCGTACAACCTGGCGACTAGTGGTGCAATCAGTCGTACAACTTCATGATCAGTGGTGCGATTATTCACGACCTGTGCCGACTGGTAGTACGACCTTACGATTGGTGGTACCACCCATTTGAAGCTTCCCGAAAAGAGGATAAAACGCGCAGTGAAAAATATTTTACCCAACACAACAAAATTTTGTAGCATGTTTCTAAACTATAAAACTGCAAAGTATGGTTTCTGTTCAAGTTTTGTGCCCTTCTGTCTAATCAGACGGACGGTCGTGCGTCAGGTCGCGATTTATCGTACGACTGGTCATTGATTGCAACGACTGGTTGTACGACAGGTCGGTGGTCGCTACGACTGAAGGTACGACAAGTCTGTGGTCGCTACGACTGAAGGCACGACAGGTCGGTGGTCGCTGCGACGAGGTCGTACGACTGCTTGCTATCAATCTTTTCCATTCTTTCCGCGATCGTGCCACCAAGCGTACCACCAATCGTATTAACAGTCGCTACTTGCGATTGCAGTGGCGATCACTGGTGATCAGTCGTAACTCAGCAAATTTGAACCTGGTCGTGCGACCATAAAATCGTACGACTCAGTGTGACTGGGCCTTATATTATCGATCGTTAGTGCATCCCGCAATGGCGAATAGCACTCGCGTTTGGTTTGAATTTTCTTCTTTTTCCCGATAATTACGATTGTGATAGATACACACATATATTTGTTGATTCTTATGCGCACGAAACAGCCGTTCATTGTAAATACATGGCGATTTGCATGGAAAACTCGTCTGAAAAAAGCCGAAAGATTCCCTAACGATTGTTTTTGTAAAATCAAAGATTCCCTAACGAACATGTGAATAGTCCCTAATGATCTTTTCTTTATTAAGTCAAATCTAAGTTATTTAAAAGTGAAATAAAGTACCAGTTTACATGTAATGATGTGCACAGATGATCTTCTGATATGAATAACATAAGATATTGTGTAGGCGTGTGTGTAGGTATATGAGGTATGTGACTATATGTATTTATTGATACACACTATTAAATCCAACTTCACTAGAAGCCGAAGCTTCGTTTGCGATAGTTAGAGAAAGGGTACATCAGTGTGCATCTAGTTCTGTTTATCTAGTACAGATTTCCTATTTTTAATGTGACATTCGCTAATTTATGTCGTATAAATCAATGAAATCACAATGTTGTATGACATGGACCCATTACAATAAATATGTATTAGGCCTATATCGTTAGGGAATCTCACTTTTCTCGTTGTTGAATCTAATCGCTAATTCTATTCCTCAACATATCTCAGCAAAAAGGCGTGATCTATTTGAAATAACTACGCATGTCTTTGACCAAAACACTAAGCTACCTTCGAGGTATCCATTTATCACAAATGGACCTGTCATTTGATAAAATATGGTTAAAAACCAAATTGACCGTGTTTACTGTCCGCCATTGCGGGATGCACTAACGATCGTTATTGCATCCAGTCTGGTCACAGTAACCATTGATAAGGTCCTTCCCGTGTTTGGCACCTGAAATAGTCTGCCACAAACACCAGAAACAAATCGTTTAGAGCCTGGTTTACACGATCAAACTACTTAAAACTTTTACTTTAAATTACTTCAAACTTTGGAAATTGATGCCAAGTTTGATCGTGTAATCTGAGACTCCAAACTACGTGAAACTATTTCAAACTCCCCCACAAAGTTTGATCAAACTCAGTCAAACTATTCAAGCTCGTGTCCATATCACATTAAGGAAAAACGATATTTCACTTTGAAACTCGTGACATTGAAGAATATTACACACCCGTTCAGTTTTAAAGCTTAACGCATGGGCAGGCTCCCATCCAGTGGGTACATGTATGTGGAGTGTGTTCCTACGTCGCATAAAGCGGCTCTGCTCTCCAAATAAAGCTTATTAAAAATTAGCCCAAGGGCTAAGAAAGGTTACCGGACAATTTTGGTTTTAAACATTGCAGGTGACATTACTGACATATGACCTTGAGATTTACCAATCAAGGTCATCTTTGTGAACTGCATTAGGTATGCTGCATATGACTTCATAATACAAACATAAAAGCTCTATCAACAAGTATTTTGTCTGTAGAGGTCAATTTACACATGTCAGGTCAGGCAAAATTGTGAGATTTGGCCTTCAAGGGCACATATAAGGTCAAATTCAAGGACACCAAAAGATGTACCATAAATACATGACTTCTTGTAAGCTTATACACAATCCTAACCTGTATGTGCAAGTTTGTAAGCCTCAGTGGCTAATTTACACATTTCACATTGGACATTTAGCACTCAAGGTCATCCGAGGTCAAGCTCAAGGTCATCATCAGTTGTTCCATATATGACTTCCTATATGCTCATAATGCAAACATAAGCTCTATCTACAAGCATTTCATCTGTAGAGGCAAATCTGGGCATTTTTTTTACCCCAAAATGGCTGTTTTGACCTTTCAAGGTCATCAAAGGTCGAATTCGCCATATCGCCACATATGACTTCCCATTTGAAAGTGCTAATTTCTAAGCTTTATCTTCAAGCGTTCTATGAGTACAGTCCAGGCAGCTCCCATTATGAAGGAAAAAAATGCCGAAAATTTCTTTTCAAAGGGTGAAAATATTTTTTTGCCTAGAAATGGCTCAAAATGGATAGTAATGCGATCTGGGGCGAAAAAATTGTTTTTTCGCCGACTCGTCAAAAATTCAAAATGGCCGCCACACGGAGACCAGCGATTCAAGGGCAACCAAACTTATACACATCACAGAGGTACATAAGGGGAATGTTTTGAAACAAAAATCTCAAATCTGATCAGACAGTTTTTGAGAAAATGGCTGCCAAAGTCCAAAATTGACCATTTTTCGACGAAAACGGCCGCCATTTTGAAAAAAAATCAAAAATCGAAAAACTAAAAAATACCTCCTTCTCGAATTATTTTAAGGTGTCTTTTCCCAAATTTTCAGAAAGATTGGACTGTACACTTTAAAGATAAAAATGTGGACAGACGACGACGGACGGACGGACGCCGGACGCAACGCCACGGCAATAGGTTATCGGACCATAGGTCCGGTAACCTAAAAAATCACACCATGACGGCACGTGACTTCGCAGACTTAACGGTCGCTCTAGCATACCATAGCACAATATCGGTGAAGCGTAGCATCATGACACGTTTTTGGTATGGACAAACGTTGTTCGCTCGAAATGAATGGAAAAGGGTTGTGTGAACACATATATGCGTTTCTGCGTGATCTCTGAAGTTGTATAGCAATATTCGACAACCTAAACAGTTATACACGGGACATGAGATAAATACTTGGATCTTTGTAAGTGAGAAGCAAGAGTTGAGACATTCAAAGACAGATAGGTAAGCACAGAATATTTCAAATGATGGCTCATTGGATAATCACTCAATTGCTGAAAAGTACGCTCCAAACCAAACTGATAAAATTTGTGCCGGTAAGACCAATATTTGGAGTGTATTTTCAACAATATGTCGAGGTATTGATTTAAGTTATCATATAGTTGGGTCCTATCGTGAATCAGAATCAGTTGTATCAGTTGGTTGTATCAGTTGGTTTGCCAGCCTGTGAATCGGTCATTTGGTGATTATTTTGTATTCGTCCCGAGCACCAGTGTTGGCCATCTTGGATGCGCTCCGCGCCGCTTGGGTTGAATCAAAGGCTCTTTTAATATAGTCAAAGGCACTTGAATAACAGTGGATGCATGGTACAGTGTGGTATACAGTGTAATAATAGACAATATTATAATATTTTTCACTATGTAACCTGATATTTGCCCGAGATCCCGAGTATTAGCCCGAGACCGAAGACCGAGGGCAAATGCCGTGATCAAGGGCAAATGGCGAGGTTATGGCAAGGTCGATGCACGAGCGATCGTTGACAGCGGGCAGGATACTGGACAGTGTTTGCTCTGATATTCGCCCTCGTATTTGCCTGATGAGCGTTGTTATCGTCCAGGGCTGTCAACGATCGCTCATGCGCATCGAATGTAAATTAGGGACTTTCACAAGGAGGAAAGGTGTATATCACGGTATGCCATAAACACTGTCCGGAATCCGTTTCGGCAGAGGATATTGGGAAACGATATTTTTCGGTTGGGAAACGATATGTTCGATTGGGAAACGACAAGCTGCAAGGGGTATGTGTTGTTTTCCTCAATAAAGTATAAAAAATAGGTGTAATCGTTAATCAGAAGAGAGACAAACATGCGCTGATGTTGTATAAAGCCTCCAGTGTCGACCAAACCTGCTATACTTGATGTAATATCATTTTTGTGACGTGAAATGCGATGAAAATCACACCGTTTTGAACAAATGAATACTGATAATTAAATATGTGTCTGATGCACACAAAAAGTAAAACGAGTCAAGAGAAAGGTATATTACATGATCCCCAACGAAAATAAACATTTTACATCGTCTCATTAATAAATGTTTGCTGATTTTCTGAACCATTGATGTTTCGGTGGGTAAACGATACGTATAGAGAAGGCGCCGGTTGGTAATCCATGCTGTTTCGATTGGGAAACGGAAAGTTTTGTACATATGAAATACGAGATCAACTGTTATACACAAGCAATACTGTGTGGTCTTTAGTGAAAGGTTACCTCGAGTGAATTATTAATTATATGACTGTATGCACAACATTTTGGGTGTGGAATAAGGTGAATCATGTGCCCGGCTCGACATATCAGAAAAGGTTTCGAGATTTTTTTTTCAAAACATGCTAATTTGGGTCCTTGACCATGTGTATTAAGATGGAGTGCCTTGACGATCGATAGGCCCAATATTTTGGCTCAAAAGGCCCAAAATTCAGTTTTTAGCTGTGTTCTCAAAAACTGTCCTATCAGTTTTGAGATTTTTGTTTAAAAAGATTCCTCTTATGTACCTTCCTGAAGTGTATAAGTTTTGTTGCCCTTGAATCGCCGGTCTGCATGTGGCGGCCATTTTGAATTTTCGACAGGTTGGTGAAAAAAAACAAACTTTTTCGTCCCAAATCAAGTCACTATGGTTTCCAACGAAAAAAATTTCCCCCTTTGAAAACTTTTTTGGATTTCACGCAATTTTTCCTTCACAATGGGAGCTATATGGAGTAAACTCCTAGAACACTTAAAGATGGAGCTTACATATTGGCACATTCAAATAGGAAATCATATATTGTGGTTTCGGTGGTGATCTTAAATTTGACCTTCAATGACCTCGAAAGGTCAAAGCGCCTTTTTTTGTCTTTGGCGGCCATTTTTTCAAAATCTGTTCAGACGGTTTCAGATTATCGTTTGAAAAGATCACCCTTATGTACCTTTGCGACATGTTTGAGTTTCTTTGCCCTTGAATCGCTCAAAGTGGGCCATTTTGGCCCAAACTTGGCCCAAATGGGACTTTCCCATGTTAAATTCTCTTGTGCTTTATAATGGAACATATTATTGCTAATATCTCACTTAATATTGAGATTAGAGATTAGGAATCAATTGTGGACATAAAGGAAATGATATAAATGAATATTCTCATAACCTTGAATTTCACATTCGACCTAATTTTCAAGGTCACAGGACAAAATGGCTATTATCTCGCTCCTTATCGACTTTATAGCTTGGGAATCAATTGTGGACATATAGGAAATGATATACGTCAAATTTCTTGATGACCTTGAATTTGGCCTTGATCTCATGTTCAAGGTCAGAGCACAAAATGGCCAATATATCGCTTATTATCGACTTTACAGCTGAGGAATCAATTGTGGAGTTTTCGTGACCTTTGATCTTGTCTCAAGGTCAGACAACAAAGTGGCTAATATCTCGCTTATTATCAACTTTACAGCTTAGGAATCAATTGTGGACATATAGGAAATGACATATGCCGAATATTCTCATAAGCTTGAAGTTGACCTTTGACCTTATTTTCAAGGTCAGAGCACGAAATGGGTAATATCTCGCTCATTATCGACTTTCCAACTTAAGAATCAATTGTAAGCATATAGAAAATAATGTCCCCTTTGGGCAGACATTGTTGAAAAATTACCATTGCAGACTTTGAGACCTTAACATTGTACAGTTCTCCGGTAATATTTCTAAGCTAATTTTTCCCTGTTTCCTCGTCCACAGCGGGTCTCAGTGTTGAAAATGTTTTTTTCTTGGTGTTTGTCAAATGAGTGCTTCACAATGTGGATAGAGTCCTCAAACTTGGAATGACAGTTATAACACCTGGCGTTGAAGCCACGAGACGCCATCTGTTGGAAGAAATAATAAGTATGAATGAATAATAGCCAAAAACGAGCCTTAACGGGCCATAAATTTCCAATAAAATATCGTTTACTAATCGAAACATCTATATCAGAACTGTTGTCCAATCGGAACAGTATCGTTCACCCACCGAAACATCAATGGTTCAGAAAATCAGCAAACATTTATTAATGAGACGATGTAAAATGTTTCTTTTCGGTGGGGATCATGTAATACACCTTTCTCTTGACTCGTGTTACTTTTTGTGTCCATCAGACACATATTTAATCATCAGTGTTCATTTGTTGATTTTCGGTGTGATTTTCATCGCATTTCATGTCACAAAAATGATACTACATCAAGTATAGCATGTTTGGTCGACACTGGAGGCTTTATACAACATCAGCGCATGTTTGTCTCTCTTCTGATTAACGATTACACCTATTTTTTTTATACTTTATTGAGGAAAACAACACATACTCCCTTGCAGCTTGGCGTTTCCCAATCGAACATATCGTTTCCCAACCGAAAAATATCGTTTCCCAATATCCTCTGCCGAAACGGATTCCGGACAGTGATAAAGGCAGGTAACGAATAAAGCCGGCGCTACAGTAGTAGGCCTACGGTCAATAAGGGCAGACTTATGCCGAAGATACGGCAAGTAATGGGATGTCCTGGGTTCAACCGCCGCATTACCGGGGATGCTGGTTGTTTAAAGCAGCTGCCTTCGAATGTATGCAATATTTTCTTAAAAACTAAATCTTAGTGCAACACATCTAATACAAGATTGAAGATAATCAAACATGTGCACATTGATTTTGACGATTACAGTCCGTCCGAGTTGTCTTTTCATCCGATTAGCACACATTTTATGCCAGTTTTGTATATAAACAAACGAACTGCAGCGGCGGATAACACTCGGCGACGGTGTCGCGCCGGATGTTTACATTTTTTTTTGGAAGTTTTCGTGGTCCCGTGGACTGAATCCCGGTTTATCCCGGGATGTACAGGACTCTCCCGACTGAGCTATGGGTCATCCTGGATCTTTCCAGCCCCTTCACGGATTTCTCCCGGGTTCCAGTTCCGGGGAACCCGGGGTGACCCGTGGACTAATCTAGTTGAGTAATTTAATTTATTTGAGTATCTCTAAATGTGTAAGGGGCTCTCTCGCTACCATCAAACGTTTGACGTCTTTATGAAGAGTATTTCCTACCGTTGATGTTTCTGCTCTCTGCTTGTGCAGGTTCTTCTCAGGTTCATCGAGATGACAATTTCCTCCTCATTGGTTGATGTAGGGAACGAACCCACCCTTCCAGTGTGCGTGGCTGTCCCTTGGACAAGTACAGCTTGTCAATGTCATCGGAAGGCATCTTCAGCTCTGCATTGACTGCAACATTAGCCTCGACATATTTTGTGGTTTTTTTTTTCGTGGACGCCATGTCTAAAAACAGATTTGGCCTCAAGTATTATATCCTGCGCTCTATATTCAATAGGGATTAAATAGCTGACAGACAGATCACTCATCATTACTGACAAGACTCGGCCCATGTAGCGCAGGTTACTATTTCTTCTAAATTCAATGAAGATTAAAAATGTGCATTTAGTCGGTGAGTAGTATCAGTGGAATAAGGTGCCCTACTTGGGCTCGAGACTCTATATTGAGTTTGTATTATCGCATTAATTTTTAAGCCTTATTGGATATAGAGAAGACTGAGTCGCATTATAAACGTGTTCCCGAAGTGAGCTAAGCGTTTGGTAAGTCAATTCCGATGAGTTGCTGAGATGAGTAGAGAGTGATCTCAATGGCACTTTGAGCAATGTCAAGGCCATAGGGGAAAAACAATAGGGTTATAATACCGAATTTCCAATAGTGCAATGGGTGTATACATTTAAAACTATCTGGGAAGTCTGTGGATTTCGTCAGGTCCACGTAATCTCACGATCGTAAGCAAATTAGAGTGCTGTGTGTTGGCACAATTTTTCTGTACGACAAGATCACAGCTCGAATGAATGGAATGTCACCTATATCCCAGTCGTCAACAGTAGATCAGTCCTTTTCTTATAATTAATCCAATTCACAGCTAATAATATTCGTAACTTAGGTGTTCACGTCCATTCACGTGGATGTCCAAAACTCAACTCCTCGTAGCAAGTCCGTATGTCTGGAAGTGTCAGTGTGTTTTCCCGCCTTCGAGTGCGAGGTCGTGTCTGACTGGTTATGTGTGTCACGTGATGCCTGTATGCTGTCTGGAATTAGGAGTCCTTGGAATGAGTGCATGTATTTAGCGCGCTTTTCTGTGTGAGGTGTGAATGCGGGGGCGTGTGTTTATGTGCACTGGAATGTAGGTGAGAGTACATGTGGGGGAGGGGTTACGGGCGGTCCTGTCCTAAAAAAATACTACATATCATATATAATCCAAACGAACTGAAATTAGACAACACAAACTTACTTGTGCATTTTTGACGACGGACTGCAGAGTCACGGCCCTGCTAATGACATAGAGTGACCACGCGAAGTGCACCCGCTGCAGCCACAGGGATGCGTTAGTATTTTAGGATACCGGATCTATGGTCTGATAATCTATTGGCATGGTGTTGCGTCCGTCATCCGTCGGCGTCATCGGCGTTGTCTGCCCACATTTTTATCTTTGAAGTTTATGGGTGAATCTTTCTGAAATATCGCACAAAGATGCCTGAAAATATTTTGAAAAGGGGGGTATTTTTTAAAAATTTTGTTCATTTTCGCCTTTTATTTCAAAATGGCGGCCTTTTTCGATGAATGAACGGCCAATTTCTGACTTTTGTGGCCATTTTCTCAAAAACTGTTCAGGCAGTTTTGAGATTTCCTGTTTCAAATTATTCCAGTAATATACCTCTGTGCTGTGTATAGGTTTCGTTGCCCTTGAATCGCTGGTATGTGTGTGTGGCGGCCAATTTCATTTTCTTGACGGGTCCCAAAATTACTTTCCCATGTTAAATTCTCCTCTGCTTTAGAATGGGACATAATATCTCACTTAATATTGAGGTCAGAGACTGGGCATCTATTGTCGATACATAGGAAATGATATATGCTGAGTATTGTCATGACCTTGAATTTCACCTTTGACCTCATTTTCGAGGTAAGAGCACAAAATGGCTAATATCTCACTTATTATTGACTTTACAGGTTAGGAATCAATTGTGGACACATAGGGAATGATATAGTCCGAATACTCTGATGACCTTGAATTCGACCTTTGACCTTATTTTTAAGGTCACAGGACAAATAGGTAATATCTCATTTATTATCAACATTACAGTTTAGGAATAAATTGTGCACATATGGGAAATTATATATGCAGAATATCCTCATGACTTCGAACTTGAACTTTGACCTCATTTTCAAGGGCAGAGCACAAAATAGCTAATATCTTGCCTATTATCGACTTTACAGCTTAGCAATCAATTGTGAACATATAGCAAATGATATATTCTGGAAATTTTCATGACCTTGACCTTGTCCTTTGACCTCATTTTCATGGTCACAGGACAGAATGGCTAATATATCGTTTCTTATCGACTTTCAAGTTTGGGGATCAATTGTGCACATATAGGAAATGTCGAATATTCTCACGACATTGAACTTGACCTTTGACCTTATTTTCAAGGTCAGAGTTCAAAAATGGCTTATTATCGACTTTACATACACAGCTTACGAATCAATTGTGAAGACATAAGGAATAATATATGCTGAATATTGTCATGACCTTAAATTTTACCTTTCACCTCATTTTCAAGGTCACAAGACAAAATGGCTAATATATCTTTTTTTTTCATTTTTACAACTTGGGAACCAATTGTGGACATATAATAAACGATATATGCCCAATATTATGATGACCTTGAAGTTGAGATTTGACTTTATTTTCAAGGTCAGAGCAAAAAACGGCTAATATCTCTCATTACTGAATTTACAGTTTAGAAATCAATTGTTGATATACTAGTATAGGAAATGATATATACTGAATATTCTTGTGATTTTGAGTTAGACCAGTGACCTAATTTCAAAGCCACGAGACAAAATGGCTGATTTCTAAAATATAAAATATTGTCCGGTAAGCTTTTTAAGCGCTTGGGCTAATTTCTTTTTCATCGTAAACATATGTTATAAGTTTGTTTGTCACAGCTATTCGTTGTGGAAATGGGCGCATATTACATTGATTTTCATGATATTACATGTACATGCCCCAAAAACATAGGCACATGTAGATATGTCATCTGACTATGATAAGCAATACAAATCTAAACACACTCAGTATATGAAGCAAATATTTTTTAGTGAACATGAATGTGTTTCAAACTTTCCATCTATAAAAGTGTTGATTCATCATCCTAAAGCATGCTTATCTTATGTGTATTAACAGCAGGCGTGGTGAAATATGGAGTTGTCTAGTGGACCACCACGCCCGTGCAATAGCCGTCTGATGATCGTTGTCTTCGCCTTCTCTACCTTCTGCTTCACGGTTTTCTACGCTTTAACAGAACGGATGGAGGTAGAGCAAAGTCCACCTTTCACAAAACCTAACGTCGTAATGGCACACAAGACTCATTCAAATACCGACTCTAAGCTAAGCACATTCGAGGAGAGTGTCCAGCCATGCACGTTCTCGATCCTGCGCCAGTATTACCGAGACTTTGGCCACTTGCCAGGTCATGGCAAGGTGCTCTACAAACCCATTCCTCATTACCAACCAGCAATCTGTAAATTCAAACAGCTCCGTATGTCAAAGCCTAACATAGCGAATTGTTTGAAGAAAGCAAAAATCACATCCATCATGACAATAGGCGACTCTAATGCTGGGAAACACTATATGGCTTTCAAAGCATATTTCAAGAAGTGCAGAACTACTGGACATGAAGCACTTAAACAACAGGGATTCCTACCTGACGCTAAATACTACAAGGGTCATGGACTCACACAGAAAGAGTGGAACAAATTCATAAAAGTGCACTACAGGTTTTGTAAAGGCTGCGCTGGAACGAGAGACAGTTGTACCACATATGACAACCGCCAGGTCAAGTTAGAACATCTACCGATGACTCTGGTGTTAGACAACTCAATATCGCTTGAAATCCCGACATTTGGACTTGCTGTACACACGATAGACCAAGTGTGGGCACTGACCTCACAGGAATTTGTTTTTCGATATTTCCTCAAAAACCGCTATCCCGACCTGTTCATCATATTCTTACCTTTCAACCACGCCAAACACCTGTTGTCTGAGCGGCTTCTCATGGATGTCAAGTACTTCCATTCAATACTCAGATTTTATTTTCCAGCAAGGACAAAAGTCATATATATGCCTGCGTTTAGTGAGTTTGAGTCGAGACGAAAGTCGAAAAAATGGATCAACGCGACCTTTGAGAATATGATGGCCGCAGACAAGATTGAGAAGCTGAACCATGTTCTGTTCTCGGCTCTGGAGAACGACTTACTGAATGCCACCTCTAACACATACACATTCCTGGATATGGTCAACATCACACGTCCGCTGGATAAATGGTCACCAGATGGGGTCCATATGAACAATATGTGGTATGGAATGGCAACATCCATGGTATTGGAAACGTTCTGCAACAGCCTGGAACATGACGCTTTTTGACGTGAGTTTTAATTAGTCTGTACATCAAAATAGGAATGTTTGCGTAAGATGTTGGTAGCACTGCCGGTGTAGATATCTGGCCGGTATCATTCAGTGATATTGTTCTACGATCTTATTCTTCGGATCGTGTCGAAGATTGTATCATCAGTGCATTCAGGCAACTTGATATATCTGGAATTATGCAATGGAAACGAAACTGCTACATGTATTATCTCAAAGGTTTTTTTTACTTTGATTTGCCTAAATGTCACATCCGTAACATAAAAGCTGTTGTCTCGCGTTGAGAGATATGAATCGTTGATCTATATGTCTCATATAGCTGCCAATAGCTTTGATGTCGTTGGCCTGAACGAGAAATGGCTTGGTGATAACTCGAAGAATATCTCGATCAATATTTCTGAAGCTTCCAGAAATATTTTCCTACAACCTATTCTTCGTTTCTCATCGAGATCCCAATTCCAAGATGGCCGCCAGTGCCCGTTTTGGAGAAAAATGGTCAACATCTGTCAATGTCATAAATCATTTCCTGACCTGCTAACGATTCTAGGTCGCTCGAATATCGCCGCCGCAACAATTTTCACACTTTACCTTCTTGACTATCTTGACTATGATGATAACTTTTCATGCACTGAATGTGTAGGCACTTACTGATATTGGCGCCTCGAGGGATATCACTTTTGGTCGCGGGTGACCGATTGCGTCTATTGTTGTTATTAGTATGGTGATGAATCCTTGCCAAATTTTCACAACTAGTCAGATATGGTATGTGGGTGAACCCTATTGTTTTTGAGCCGGCTCCGATGTCCGTGAAGTTGAAATCAAGGCTGATTGTTAGACTTGGTTTCCGGACGATAACTAAAAAAAAACCTTGAGGCAGTGGTTGCAGAACTCTGCATGGAGGTTCTTATACTAACAGAGAATATATCGATTTTGAGATCGATCTGTCAAACAACTTTTGACCTAGAGGTGAAAATAATTTTCTGCTGATTCATCCTTGGGGCTTCCTGCATATCTCAGAAACTGTGCATCATAGATCGAAACGGGCGTTATTTTCGAACTCGTCGCTCTGACAAACATGTCTGAGGGGTATTATGAATGAACTTTGACCTTGACCTGAATTTTGTCTTGCTGAGTCGACATTTTTCGTGTTCGGCGATATCTCGGAAATGGTGCGTTGTAGAGCGAAACGGACGTTATTTTCGGACTCATCGCCCTAGACAAACATGTCTGAGGGGTATTATCGATGAACTTTGACCTTGACCTGAATTTTTTTTGGTGATTCGGCATATTTTGTTTTCGTCGATATCTCGGAAACGACGCATCCTAGAGCAAAACGGACGTTATTTTCGGACTCTTTGCCTCAGACATACATGTCTTTTGGATGAACATTGACCTTGGCCTGAACAGTTTGCTGATATATATAATTTTACCTGGACTATACTTTCAGTTAATAAATAATCATACAAAATTTCTTGATTTGTACCCATGAGTCAATTAACATACATGAAGCTGATAGCTTATGATTATGAAGATGAGTGATGTTGATATCGAGTATTTTATGCACGTGTTATTTTATATTCAACAAAAGCACCTGATTACTGAATACACTGAATATGTATACTCGGGATTGGTATGAGCAAAAAGGTCTTTCTCTAACTTTTTATGATTTGGACGAATGTCTTGTTCTACAATAATATGCCTTTAGTCACGTTCCAAAAAAATTCCATCAACGTCAATCTATTTTGATCTACGGAAGATTGTCAGTTTTCCCATTTCGAGTACATGGACAGTCATATTGAGAATTGCAGTCAAAGCGTTCAAATGGCTGTCGTCTATTGACCACCCCCATCGGCACAAAACATACCATGGTATCACAAATGTATATTATTGGAAGATGTAGCTATATAAATTTATACCATGATTATGCCATGCAGAATGGTCCACCAGCATAGCAACCATTCTTTGATACTGCCCCTAGCAACGAGGGTTGCTAAGGGCGTAACTCACAGCCTAAAAGCAAATTGCGTTTTAAAAGCTTTGTGTGAGATAAATAAATGAAGATCATTGATATTTTCACTTTCTTGAGCAACATAATAGAATATTATTGATGTAGCTACATATATTTATATAGCTACATCTTCCAATAATATACATTTGTGATACCATGGTATGTTTTGTGCCGAAGGGGGTGGTCAATAGACGACAGCCATTTGAACGCTTTGACTGCAATTTTACATACCATATGACGCCGCCTCTTATGAACTTGCATTGGCTACGAATGTCCAGGCGTGTTCAGTTAGTTTTGCTGAGATATTTTGAATACAAGTTCGTTGTGATACTGAACTAAGCCTGGAATAGTGATTTCGTGATATAATTTTGAATATAATCATACCTTTGGAACTATTTATTGTAATAACCTGCAGTGAAACCCATAATATTTGGTGAATTTATCAGAAACGAAATAAAACGAGTCTTATGATACTGAGTATAAGCAGTATCATATGTGGGGTCATAGGTCTCGAGTAGATCAGGCGATTTGATTTACTTGAAAATCCAAATTCGTTACATACATGTGCACACTTACATTACCAGGGTGTCGCAAGAAAAGGATAAAATAAAGTTTTTCTTTCATCACCTCAAAGGAAACAAGTTATTTATTATTGCAGTTATCGTCGCGGCGGATAATCCCAGGTAATGCAATTCTCGCCGCGTAGTGTATGGGCCAGAGGGGTTGGTAATTACTCTCGCTGCAGCAGAAATGTATTGGTCACGGCAACAATGGTTTTCGCTGCGAACAAAATGTTTTAGTTGCGACAACAAACGATCTCCACCAGTGACTCACAACGAAATCAAAATGAAAAGGACATCTGTTGAACAAATGAAGTGCAAATTAACAATTAGTATGTTCTTTTCGTTCGGTGAGAAATTTATGGCAAAATCCATAACTTTCTGGGAGTATCACTTTTAATCTACTTCTGTCATATGTATGAGTTTCGTGGCGGCCATTTTGATTTTTTGACGGGTCGATAATACTATTTTTTCGTTCCAAATCACATCACAATCCATTTTGGGCCATTTCTAGGCAAAAAAATACCCCCCCCTCCAAATAATGTTATTCTTTTCCTTCATAATGGGAGCTGTCCAACTGTAATCCTGAAAAGCTCGAAAACGGGGCTTAGACATTGGCAATTCCAAATGGGACGTCATATATATGGCGATTTGTGTGGTGACGTTTAGTTTGACTTTAGACGACCCTGGAAAGTCAAAACAGCCATTTTTGGGAAATGGCAAAATTTACACTTGGTTTTGTCTCAAGTCTCAAGATATCTGATCAGCTTTTAGGTTATCGAACCTTTGAAGATCAAATCCAAGGTACAAATTTTTGGAAATGAAGAATTTTCATTTTTCCATTTGAAAATGCTAATATTTAAGCTCTATCTTCAAACGTTCTATGTGAACGGTTGTGGCAGCTTTCATTATGAAGGGAAAAGTGGCTAAATATTTCCAAGTACAAAATCCTTTCAAAGGGTGTTTTATTGTGCCAAGGAATTGCCCGAAATGGATAGAAACGTGGGACAAAATTTATTTTCAACGACCTATCAAAAAATAAAAAAAATGGCCGCCATCCTGGGCACCCTGGACACATGTACGTAGATACTAGTAAACTACCTGTGTTAACCTCATGTCAATTCAATATCAATTTGTTGGATACGTTATAATATTCCTCCTGATCTTTTTGACAGGCCGAGCTGTGAGACATGGAGGAGTTGCCCACCCCACATTCACTCCCGCGCAAGAACCGTCTGGTGATAGGGGTATTCGCCTCCTCGGCTCTCTGCTTCACCATTTTCTACGCTATGACCACCAACTCATGGGTACAGCAACGTGCAATATTTTTACAACCGGACGTCCCATTCGAGGTCAGCTACAGAGGAAGTTTTATTCAGGAGAGTGTCCAGCCATGCACGTTCTCGATCCTGCGCCAGTATTACCGACACCTTGGCCACTTGCCAGGTCATGGCAAGGTGCTCTACAAACCCATTCCTCATTACCAACCAGCAATCTGTAAATTCAAACAGCCCCGTATGTCAAAGCCCAACATAGCCAAATGTTTGAAGAAGGCAAAAATCACATCCATCATGACAATAGGCGACTCCAATGCTGGAAGACACTATATGGCTTTCCAAAGTTATTTTGAGAAGTGCAAAGTCACCGGACATGAAGAACTCAAAGAGAGAGGATTCCTACCTGACGTGGATTACTACAAGGATCATGGACTCACACAGAAAGAGTGGAACAATTTCATTAAGGTGCACTACAGGTTTTGTTCAGGTTGTGCTGGAAGGAGTGACAGTTGTACTGTAGATGATGGACGGCAGGTCGAATTAGAACATCTACCGATGACTCTGGTGTTAGACAACTCAATATCGCTTGAAATCCCGACATTTGGACTTGCTGTACACACGATAGACCAAGTGTGGGCACTGACCTCACAGGAATTTGCTTTTCGATATTTCCTCAAAGACCGCTATCCCGACCTGTTCATCATATTCCTACCTTTCAACCACGCCAAACACCTGTTGTCTGAGCGGCTTCTAATAGACATCAAGTATTTTCATTCAATGCTCCGGTTTTACTTACCATCAAGGACAAAAGTCATCTATATGCCTGCATTCAGTGAGTTTGAGTCGAGACGAAAGTCGAAAAAATGGGTCAACGCGACCTTCGAGAATATGATGTCCGCAGACAAGATTGACAAGCTGAACCATGTTCTATTCAAGGCTCTGGAGAACGACTTACTGAATGCCACCTCTAACACATACACATTCCTGGATATGGTCAACATCACACGTCCGCTGGAGGAATGGTCACCAGATGGGGTCCATATGAACAATACCTGGTATGAAATGGCAACATCCATGGTACTGGAAACCTTCTGCAACAGTTTTGAGCTAGACGCTTTTTGATGCAAGCTCTGAACTGTTTGAACTGGTCATTTCGAAGTTAGACTATTGTATACGTGTTTGATATGCTGTACATTTTTATCACTTGACATTTCTATATAATCGATATTGTGTCATATATTTATGCAAATCTGAAAGACATACGAACACAATTCGAGATATTGACTGACATTATAATTTGGTGAACGTAAGTACTGGCCAAAAAGATCGGAGTATACTCGTCAAAAAGATCACCATGTCCAATGGCTCCATGCTCGCCAGATTATGAGATGACAACATTATAAGATGGGGTCCATATGAACAATACCTGGTATGAAATGCAACATCCATGGTACTGGAAACCTTCTGCAACAGTTTTGAGCTAGACGCTTTTTGATGCAAGCTCTGAACTGTTTGAACTGGTCATTTCGAAGTTAGACTATTGTATACGTGTTTGATATGCTGTACATTTTTATTACTTGACATTTCTATATAATCGATATTGTGTCATATATTTATGCAAATCTGAAAGACATACGAACACAACTCGAGATATTGACTGACATTATAATTTGGTGAACGTAAGTATTGGCCAAAAAGATCGGAGAATACTCGTCAAAAAGATCACCATGTCCAATGGCTCCATGCTCGCCAGATTATGAGATGACAACATCCCTTGCACCGGAGACGTTATATAGCTAGAAGCCTCCATACACCGGCGTCTTTCAGGCTTGGATGCATGTTTTCTGTGATAATTTAAATTTAAATGCGCCATGAATTTACATAACTAGTCTACAGCTCTCCTTGTAAATTTCAGAACGAACTTTTAAAATGTCAACTCCGTTTATAATTTGTAAAACATTAAAATAAACTATTAGTTGGTGAATTATCTGGATTATTGATAAATACTTTTTTAGCAACTTTTGCGATGCTGTGTTGTCCGCCGTCAGTCAGTCCGTCGTCATCAACTTATTTTATCTTAAAAGTTTACTGTCTAACCTTTCTGAACTTTTGTACAAAAATGCTTAAATATTTCAGTAAGGTGTATAATTACTATATATATTTTTTTATTTTCGTATGTTTTTTTAGGGTTTCCTTATCTGTTTTCACTTTCTTCTTCCGGTCAGGAAACTCTTTGATCACGCTGGTCAATTGTGACGCATCCGAACATGACTGACCATGTTCATAAGATTAGATATTTCTACCTTATTCTTTGAAACTGCTCTTGTTGAAATTCTTGAAGTGAGTACAGACACGGTCAAGACGCTCCGTCCTAAATGAATCTGGTGGACAATGGCAGGTCTCTTTTTTTTAGAATGGCGGCCATTTTTGACGAGAAACGGCCAATTGGGAATTTGGTGGCCATTTTCGAATTAAATACTTTTAGCTGCGGCAAAAACATTATCGTCGCGACCAAAATCATTTTCGCTGCAGCGAAATTGTTCTCGCCACGAACGCCGCGATTTAAATACTCATAACCGCGATCAAAACATTAATAGAAGAACATCAAAACCAACGATGGCCTAGTACTGGTTCTCCTAACATTATCAATACTGGGCCTGTTTATGTGGGGGCAACTTGGCCCAACGCCGTCATGTGGAGGGCCGTCATGTGGAGGGCCAGAAAGGGCCTACTATACTTGTAAACGAGTCACTCTCGTGACCAGTACTGGCCCCGTACATGATGAGATGTTGTTCTGAGGTTTAAGAAGCACTGGCCCGATTAAAGGTAAGCTGTAATAGTTCAATAATGGAATTGTAACATGAAGATACAGAAACTGTGTGCTATATCGTTGTTGTGATTGTTAACTCGGGTCCATGTCCATACAATTTGAGAGCATTCATAACAAATACACGGAAATAACAAATAAGCATTTACTGTTCACTTAGCCTATCAGTACATGTATGTGTACTCATGATAGCTTACTCTTCACATCAACATCTATACATAAAAGTCATGGCTACAAAATTAATAATGATTTGCTCATAACTTGCTCCAGAAGTCTTCGGAGGTACAATCACTGTACATGGACAAAGTTGTCAAATTAAATGGTTTCACCGCGCAATTCTATACAGTATGTAAAAACAGTCATTATATTACAATTTGATACATACGCACAATTAACGTTTGCTTTTGCGTCCACCTTGATGGTCACTGCATGACATTCTGAAGCCAGATCATAATCTCACTGTGTACAATCTGGCTTTTGAGTTTGGTCCACGTTTCTCAGTATGGCACCTGGGAGAGAAGCATGACATACTCACACATACCGAGTGTGATACGGAGTGAATGTGCATGGCTGTCGAGGTACAGGGTTTTATCAAAGCACGATTTCAGATGGTGATTAGTCCGATTAGGCATGCATCTTTTTTTTTGGGGGGGAGGGGGGTTAATACATGTATTATATTAGAAAACGGAACTAACTTGTAATGACCTCACAGGGCTTCAGCTCTCCGTAAGCTCTTTTTTTTTGCTCTTTGTTGCCCTTCCACTCCATTTTGCTGTTCCAGTAATGCAGCACGGCTTATACATGTATGACTAAAGGCGGGCACACACCTGTCCGATTTTCACCATCCGCATCCGCATCCGTATCCGCATCCGTCATCAGTTAATTCAAGAGCGTGTACACACCTTGTCCGATTTATTCCGTCCGTTGTCAGCTTTTTTTGTCCGGATGAAGTGAAATTACATCACGTGAGCATAAACTGATGAAAATACTGCATAGAAGCACGTTTCGAGATGATTTATTGGTTGAATGTTCTCAGCGTAAATTCTACTGTATTGTTTACAGTTATGTCTGATGAAAAGATTGAGGAATTATTTTAGCAAGGTACCGGGCCAAAAACAGAACTGTGATCCCAAAAAAAAGATATTGGGTACATAGCATTGTGCAAAAGCGCAAGAAATATGACTATCATCGGTTGGTTATGGAACTGGAACTGGACAGCGAACGGTTCCATAATTACATACGAATGTCCAAGGAACAACTAGGTCGGACTTTTTAACTAAAGTCGGTGCATAATATATTGGCGCGAACCTATCTCGTCATATCTCGGAATTTACAGACTTGTAGTAATTGAAATTTATATAAAGTGAAAACGGTACTATGGCCATTATAAAATAATTTTTTTTCCGTCGTGTGCGTTTCTCGTCAATATATTCAGGAAAATATATATCCTTATGGGGTTTTACATGGGAAATCTAGCTTGCCATTGATGCTGTTTGGGATTGAGACAAATCAATGGAATAGCCGATTTGAATGGGGGCCATCTCAAAGAAAATACAATGGTCACAAATGAATATTTGTTTTATTACTCGTGCTTGATAATATTTCGCATTCCCTAGAAATCACAATCACACAATATCCACGGAAGTCATTTAGGCCGAATCTGACCATACATCTAACAGTTACTTAAGTTGAAAGACAACTTCATGATATGCTTGTAGTTATTATTCGTATAAACTCCATTTTCAGACTATGAACAAGTTAGGAAAAGTCCAAATCAAACCCTGTTTCATCAATTAATAGGATATTGAACGCCAACAAATGTAATTGTCCTGATGGAATCAGTGCCTTATTATTAAAGTATACACACTTGCCAATTAATGATTTTTTAAGCAGAATATTTAACCTATCTTCTGGGTCGGGAATCGTTCCGGTGCAATGGAAAACAGTTAATATTGTTCCAGTATACAAGAAAGGGGATAACAAGATTGTCACCAATTCTAGAAAGAATGATATGCAATCGTCCTTACGAATACTAAAAGTTGTCGAATTTCTTAATGTAGAGGAATCTCTACTTAAAACTATGGATTCTGCTATGAACCAAAGAGCCTAAAATAGGCTCTTTGTTATGGACATCTCGAAGGCCCTTGATCGTGTATAGCACACGGGTCTAATTCATAAATTAAAAACTTTGGGAATTACGTTTCGGTTATTAAATTGGCTTTGAAACTATATCCATGGTCGTTCTCAGCGGGTTCATAAACGGGATTAATGCTGACTGGCGTCTCATGAATGCTGGAGTTCCACAAGGGTCGATACTAGGAGCCCTATTGTTTTAGTTCATGTGAACGATATAACACTTGGTTTTGATTCCGATATTTACCTTTACGAGAGTTGTCACGGGCCCGATTTCTGAATCCATTATGATGAACAACGACCTGGGACTTCTGAATTGAGCCAATGTGCTGTGAATAAATTACCCAAATTTACGTTTCCAGAGGTCGAATATCGAGAGAGTACAAGAACACTGTCATTTGGGAATGGTATTTAATGAAAACTTCTCTTGGGAATCTCACATGAACAGACGCATTTCACAAGCAGCACCCTGTTTGAATTTACTGATAAGGACAAGTGTTACTATACCTCGACGTATAAAAGAACTAATTTATTTAACATATAAAACTTCGATTCATTATTTTCTGTAATGACCCATTCACCTTCATCGATACAATTCTTCTGCGCCGTTGACCCCTTTATCGCGGATATCATGCCCGACATAAACATCTATGACCTTACTTTCCAAGACAAAAATATTTTATTGCGATTATTCCTATTCGGGGACGATCGACTTCCACTTTATACGAATCCCCTTAATGCTATGGTAACATGTCATACCCGGAGGATATATCTACGGCAAAAAAATCGAAAACTCCGGGAACTGACGGGAATCTCCGTGGACATTCCGCCTTGACTCTCGCCTGTGTCGGGAGCTGCTCCGGGAAAAGTTGGACACGTTCAAAAACTTCTGGCCGAATGCTGGAGTACACGCCGGCTATCTCCGTGCTTCTCCGGCTGTTTCTAAAAGTCCGTATTTGTGTCGGGAATACATGTGACCATAGCATTAGTAATTAAGAACTAGATTCTATATATAGTAACGTAGGCCCCTACTTACCGATGAAACCCACTTTAATTGAATCCCAGGTGTTTCGCACCAGCTGGGCGTCTTTGTATTCCGTATGCTTCCGATTATATAGGTATTCTTCACTTCTCAAAAGTTCAATTAAGAGCTCATAATTAAAATCTCCTGTTTTTTGGGGCCTTCATATTCTCATTTCTGTCACTTGATTACTAGACTATTATGTTTGACAATGGCACCGACGGTTCGGTTTGAATTTAAATAGGCCTATAAGTGGCCTAGCCTAGGCCTAAGAGTCGTAGTACATGCACCGTGCACTTGTTATGCGTCTCATGACGTGCGTTCTTAAGCACGTGATTTTTTATCCGGAAGGGCGTCCGCATCCGTGAAAGTCGGTCCGCTACCGATTTTTCCGGACGACAGTGCAGATGCGGATACGGATGCGGAGAGGTGTGCTCACTGCCTCTCAAATAAGCCAGAGCGAATTTAACTGATGACGGATGCGGATACGGATGCGGATGCGGATGGTAAAAATCGGACAGGTGTGTTCCCGCCTTAAAGCTGTGTTTATCACGCGTTGGTTGCCATCTTTCAAGGATGATCAACCGGACAGTGCAAGACGTGTATCTGGAACAAATGCATATGCAACATGGTACTAGATGTTAAGAGGAATCTGAGATGTGTAACAACATTCAAAGGAGCAGGATCCAAAAGCAATTCCATATACTATGTTTGGTTTTGAATCTATTGTTGTCCCCAGAGTTACGTGTGCAATATATAGGCCTATTGTAGAGACATCACAATTAACTATTACCATTGCTTTCCTTATTTTAGTTTTTTCTTTCTCCTTATGCTCGACCAGGGCATCCAAATCTACGATGGGGAGGTGGATGTCGTCTGAAGTCCTGGATCCTCCTCTATCATATACGTTAACACTCACCATATTCGTGGGCCGATACTGGGTCAGTTTTGGGCCGGTACAAACAGGATTATGGCCCTTAATCGGCCCATTACCACCTATTGCTAGGCTGATATTCTACCATTGTAACCTTTTATCGCCCATTTGTTTTGAAATCATGTTTTTCGAAAGAATTTGGCTATAATTATTATATTTCTATCTACCCTTTCCTGTCTACAATGTGTTTTATTCATCTTCACCATGTTTGTGTCGAATAATACAACAATGAAGAGAACTTACCAGCAAAAACATATATTTAAGGGATAAAAACTGGTTTGCCATGATGTTTGTGACGATTAGAAACGCCCAAGGGACTGTGTCGCAGATTTGAGACCGACCCGAAGGGGAGGTCCCAAATGTGGCGGCACAGTCCCGAGGGCGTTTCTAATCGCCACAAACGTCATGGCAAACCAGTTTTATCCCGATTATAACGTGGCATTACATTTTAATTGTGACTTACTTGATTTGCATATGTTTTTGAGCTGGAATAACCCCCATTTTGCCTTCGAAGTGAATGAAGCTGCAAAGTTTTCAACCTGGGAAAGGCCCACAGTTTCGGTCCGGAAAGAAAAGGATCCATGGAAGAGCCATGACAACGCACGCGCAGAAGCGCATATTACGTGAAAAAAAACGGCGTCACGGCAACCAGCAGCCGGTCTCAAATGCCGGTCTCTAACACTTATTATAACATACATGGTCAATCTCTGCTTATACACAGTAGTTTGATGAGGATAGACTTTGTCAGACAACCAATGCCTTGTAAGCATTCTAGCATTGATATACATTCAACCGGGCATTCGATTTGATCGAAAGCCCTAGGGCTTTTCGATCCCATCGAAAGCCCTCCTGGATTTGTTTACGCCGTTCCGTTTACCTCCCTCCTAATTCCAGAATATTTTGTAAACCATACTGAAAACAGAATATTTCAAATATTTTTTCAATGTAAGTAGATCTATATAGTACAGACTGGGCAGAATGATTGAGAATCAATAAAAAATATAATTTATTTTAAAAAATTAAGGGTTTTATACAGTTTTGCAGTGAACAGGTAAGCAAAATCACTGTGAGTGTGACACACATGACACAACAGTCACTATGTACTTTTCCATCCTGAGATTTTGGCTAGACATGTGTTTTTAACCTTGTGTTATATATTTGCAAGGAGTCCGTACTGTACACTGTCACAAAACATTGGTGATTCCCGTGCCGATTGTCAACGGGCCAAGTCAAGGTATGGAGCAAGCAGGCTGATCACTTGTCATGCTGCCAGCGCTGATGATCTTGTCCTGAAATGTCTGAATTGCGAATGAAGATTTACAACTGGACTTCCTGAGACAGGATTACTTGGATGTGCCGTAGATGTCTACAACAACAATTGTTGGGACTCCCAAGACGACGAAGAAGTCGTAGCTCGGGTCCATGTTGCAAGCAGATCCGCCTGGAGATCCGCGCGCTGACCTAGAAAGAGAAAATCGATCCATATTTAAAATATCATGGCGACGTAGGTGTACGATTCGACATGCATGCGGAAATGTATATAATTTGCTGCGCCAGTACGAACAAAATAATCTCTGTTTCATATACACTAATCGAAGAATAAAATCTACTGTAATGTCTTCTCAAGAATACTAATCTCATATGTGTTTATCATCTGTAGAAGCCCAGTTTTTAAAACTTTTTAGCCGTCATCGAAGTTTGAGCATCATACCGGCCATCGCCATCGGCCAGTGTTGGCGCGGACCCGACATCTTTCCAAATGCCGCGGAACGGTGTGCACACGCATGCAACAAATGTCACGCAAAATATACATGATCCCTCCGATTTCCAGTGGAACTAAAACACTTTGAACATGTCCATACACTCTATTTCCTCTTGGTGTATACAGAACCGCATGACAGCTCGTATTTTTGCTGAATTTCGACTGTAAATATCCACATGATGAAAAGCGATCCCTCAATGCTGCATTGCCAGGCGGCAGGGGGAGTCAAATGGAACAGCTGCATCTTTACGGTCTATCAATAATTCTACGTTATTACGTTTTCTGGCCAGCGGTCCGGCTCTGGGGCGGTCATGCTGATCGTAGCGGAGAATTCAACGATTTTCTGGTTCTTCTATGAGTATTTCTGCCCAAAATCGGTTGTATTTTCTTCTTCTCTTTGTTTTGTCAGGCATAAAATCAAGAAGGAGTGGTTTATGTTATAATAGGGATTAATCCTGCGTTCTCGGGCATTGCAGTCCTACAAACAATCTCGGGTGAAATGACTATGTCAAAAGCCCTCCGTCGCTTCGCTCCGTCGGGCTATTGACGTTGTCATTTTCCCCTCGATTGTTTGTAGGACTGCAATGCCCTCGAAAGCAGGCTCAATCCCTAAATTAGAGACCGGCTTTGGCTGCTCAAACATTGCCGCATCGGGGATCTGGATGCTGAAGCCATGTTATAATTGAATTTTAGGCACCAACGTGCTGACTTGCAGACGGCATTTCAGGATATGGCGGGAAATATGTTCACCATACGGCGCACTATTGAACCTTGATCGGGTCGGTACCGGGCAGGTTGTCGGATGTTTATTATAATTATGCTCTCCAGACGGCGCTCATTGTGAGTAAACTGGGTCGTCACAGGCCCCGGAGGCCCGGATTTCACATTGTTGCAAATCTTGCCATTACCGTGCCATAAGAAGGCCGGTATCGCAAAGTGTATGGTTGTGGTACTGGCCATGTTCAGGCCAGTAAAGGTAACTATTCCCGTACGGGGCCGATTACCTAAAGTTGACTGGGTCCTGTAACACACAAAATGTCAGTAAACAAAAGCAAGTGGCTATATGTAATCATGCTGGTACCATAGACTGTGAGCGATATGTGTCCAGTTAACGTTAGGTATTATGTGATGTGTGTCTAATGGGCTATTTATGACATAAATTGCAGAAATGTTGGTTGAAATTTACTCACTGACACGGCTTTGTGAAGACTGTCTTCCAAACAGCTCTAGATGGGTCTGGTGGTAAACACCGGCGATAAGTAAAATTCAACGAGCTATAGCAAAAAATTGAATCTGTCGATCCCATATGAAATACCATTTTTTTGTTAGACATATTGGTGAAATATTAGCACATATTACCGTTAATCCTCAAGTATCGCAGGGAATGAGGTGTGCGTCATGGAGTAAGACAGCTTTAGCATTGGCATAAATGGGAGTTTTTTTGTGTGTGTTATATCCTACCAACAAACTCAAACGATCTCCACCAGTGATTCACAACGAAATCAAAAAGAAAAGGGCATCTGCTGAACAAATGAAGTGCATATGTTCTCTTCGTTCGGTGAGAAATCTATGGAAAGTCTTGGAAAGTCAAAACAGCCATTTTTGGAAAATGGCAAAATTTACACTTGGTTTTGCCTCTCTCTATTTCTATGGTTTTGTCTCAAGAACTATCTGATCAGCTTTTAGGTTACCGAACCTTTGAAGATCAAATCCAAGGTACAAATTTTTGGAAATGAAAAATTTTCAATTTTCCATTTGGAAATGCTAATATCTAAGCTCTATCTTCAAACATTCTATGTAAACAGTTGTGGCAGCTCCCATTATGTAGGCAAAAGTGGCAAAATTCTTTCAAAGGGTGTTTTATCGTGCCAAGGAATTGTCCGAAATAGATAGAAACGTGGCACAAAAATTATTTTTAACGACCTATCAAAAAATAATAATGGCCGCCACGCGCAGACCGGTGATTCAAGTGCAGTTTCACACATCACAAGGGTACATAAGGGAAAACTTTTGAAGCAAACGTCTCAAAACTGTCTAAACAATGTTTGAGCAAATGGCCGACAAAGTTCAAAATTGACCGTTTTTCGTCAAAAGTGACTGCCATTTTCCGTAAATAAAAACAATGAAAAATACCCCCTCTCAAAAATATTTTAGGCATTTTTGTGCAACATTTCAGAAAGATTTGACTTAACTTTAAAGATATAAATAGGGACGGACGACGTCGACTATGGACAACGACGGACCACAGACGCAACGCCATGGCAATAGGTTATCGGACTATAGGGCCGGTAAACTAAAAAGCCTCATTATACGGTGGCTTAGATTCGCCATCACGTTTAATTTACACCCCATTCAGTTTCCACCCCAGTGAGAACTTTCTCACCCCGGTGAGAACCTTATCACCCCGGTGAGAACCTTCTCACCCCGGTGAGAACCTTCTCACCCCGGTGAAAACCTTCTCACCTCGGTGAAAACCTTCTCACCCCGGTGAGAAGGTTTTCACTGGGGTGAAAAGGTTCTCACCGGGGTGAGAAGGTTCTCACCGGGGTGATAAGGTTCTCACCGTGTGATAAGGTTCTCACCGGGGTGATAAGGTTTTCACCGGAGTGAGAAGGTTTTCACCGGGGTGAGAAGGTTTTCACCGGGGTGAGAAAGTTTTCACCGAGGTGAGAAGGTTTTCACCAGGGTGAGAAGGTTCTCGCCGGGGTGAGAAGGTTCTCGCCGGGGTGAGAAGGTTTTCACCGGGGTGATAAGGTTCTCACCGGGGTGAGAAGGTTTTCACCGGGGTGAGAAGGTTCTCACCGGGGTGAGAAGGTTCTCACCGGGGCGAGAAGGTTTTCACCATGGTGAGAAGGTTCTCGCCGGGGTGAGAAGGTTCTCGGTGGGGTGAGAAGGTTCTCACCGGGGTGATAAGGTTCTCACCGGGGTGATAAGGTTCTCACCGGGGTGATAAGGTTCTCACCGGGGTGAAAAGGTTTTCACCGGGGTGAGAAGGGTTCTCACCGGAGTGATAAGGTTCTCACCGGAGTGATAAGGTTCTCACCGGGGTGAGAAGGTTCTCGCCGGGGTGAGAAGGTTCTCACCGGGGTGATAAGGTTCTCACCGAGGTGAGAAGGTTCTCAAAGGGGTGAGAAGGTTTTCACCGGGGTGAAAAGGGTTCTCGCCAAGGTGGAAACTGAATGGGGTGTAAATTAAACGTGATGGCGAATCTAAGCCACCGTATCATTAGCCTTGAATCTATGTT
This sequence comes from Terebella lapidaria, assembly GCA_949152475.1. Lineage (NCBI taxonomy): Eukaryota > Metazoa > Annelida > Polychaeta > Terebellida > Terebellidae > Terebella > Terebella lapidaria. The sequence continues at coordinate 82,624,152 of OX424555.1, forward strand.
TTAAGATGCCGGTTGTACTAGAAAATGATCATAATACTACCTAGCAATTTTTGATGTATAGGGTTTGTCAATGGTGCAATATTACGGTGGCTTAGATTCGCCATCACGTTTAATTTACACCCCATTCAGTTTCCACCCCGATGAGAACCTCCTCACCCCGGTGAGAACCTTCTCACTCCGGTGAAAACCTTCTCACCCCGGTGAAAACCTTCTCACCCCGGTGAATACCTTCTCAACCCGGTGAATACCTTCTCACCCTGGTGAATACCTTCTCACCCCGGTGAGAACCTTCTCACCCCGGTGAGAACCTTCTCACCCCGGTGAGAACCTTCTCACCCTGGTGAGAACCTTCTCACCCCGGTGAGAACCTTCTCACCCTGATGAAAACCTTTTCACCCCGGTGAGAACCTTCTCACCCCGTTGAAAGCCTTCTCACCCTGATGAAAACCCTCTCACCCCGGTGAGAACCTCACCCCGGTGAAAACCGTTTCACCCTGGTGAGAACCTTCTCACCCCAGTGAAAACCTTCTCACCCCGGTGAAAACCTTCTCACCCTGATGAAAACCTCACCCCGGTGAAAACCTTCTCACCCCGGTGAGAACCTTCTCACCCCGGTGAGAACCTTCTCACCCCAGTGAATACCTTCTCACCCCGGTGAGAACGTTCTCACCCTGGTGAATACCTTCTCACCCCGGTGAAAACCTTCTCACCTCGGTGAAAACCTTCTCACCCCGGTGAATACCTTCTCACCCCGGTGAGAACGTTCTCACCCTGGTGAAAACTTTCTCACCCCGGTGAGAACCTTTTCACCCCGGTGAGAACCTTCTCTGCCCGGTGAGAACCTTCTCACCCTGGTGAGAACCTTCTCACCCCGGTGAGAACCTTTTCACCCCGGTGAGAACCTTCTCACCCTGATGAAAACCTTTTCACCCCGGTGAGAACCTTCTCACCCTGGTGAAAGCCTTCTCACCCTGATGAAAACCCTCTCACCCCGGTGAAAATTTTCTCACCCCGGTGAAAACCTTTTCACCCTGGTGAGAACCTTCTCACCCCAGTGAAAACCTTCTCACCCCGGTGAAAACCTTCTCACCCTGATGAAAACCTCACCTCGGTGAAAACCTTCTCACCCCGGTGAGAACCTTCTCACCCCGGTGAGAACCTTCTCACCCCAGTGAATACCTTCTCACCCCGGTGAGAACGTTCTCACCCTGGTGAATACCTTCTCACCCCGGTGAAAACCTTCTCACCTCGGTGAAAACCTTCTCACCCCGGTGAATACCTTCTCACCCCGGTGAGAACGTTCTCACCCTGGTGAAAACTTTCTCACCCCGGTGAGAACCTTTTCACCCCGGTGAGAACCTTCTCATCCCGGTGAGAACCTTCTCACCCCGGTGAAAACTTTCTCACCCCGGTGAGAACCTTTTCACCCCGGTGAGGACCTTCTCACCCTGATGAAAACCTTTTCACCCCGGTGAGAACCTTCTCACCCTGGTGAAAGCCTTCTCACCCTGATGAAAACCCTCTCACCCCGGTGAAAATTTTCTCACCCCGGTGAGAACCTTTTCACCTCGGTGAGAACCTTCTCACCCCGGTGAAAACCTTTTCACTCCGGTGAGAACCTTCTCACCCCAGTGAAAACCTTCTCACCCCGGTGAAAACCTTCTCACCTTGATGAAAACCTCACCCCGGTGAAAACCTCCTCACCCCAGTGAATACCTTCTCACCTCGGTGAGAACCTTCTCACATCGGTGAAAACCTTCTCACCTCGGTGAAAACCTCACCGGGGTGAGAAGGTTCTCACCGGGGTGAGAAGGTTCTCACTGAGGTGAGAAGGTTTTCCCCGAGGCGAGAAGGTTTTCACCGAGGTGAGAAGGTTTTCACCGGAGTGAGAATGTTTCCACCGGGGTGAGAAGGTTCTCACCGGGGTGAGAAGGTTCTCACCGGGGTGAGAAGGTTCTCACCGGGGTGAGAAGGTATTCACCGAGGTGAGAAGGTCTTCACCGGGGAGAGAAGGTTCTGACGGGGGTGAGAAGGTTCTCACCGGGGTGAGAAGGCTCTCACTGGGGTGAGAAGGTATTCACCGAGGTGAGAAGGTCTTCACCGGGGTGAGAAAGTTCTCACCGGGGTGAGAAGGTTCTCACCGGGGTGAGAAGGTTCTCACCAAGGGGAGTAGGTTTTCAACGGGGTGAGAGGGTTTCCACCTAGGTGAGAAGGTTTTCACCTAGGTGAGAAGGTTTTCACCTAGGTGAGAAGGTTTTCGCCGGGGTGAGAAGGTTTTCACCGGGGTGAGAAGGTTCTCACTGGGCTGAGAAGGTTTTCACCAGGGTGAGAAGGTTTTCACCGAGGTGAGAAGGTTTTCACCGAGGTGAGAAGGTTTTCACCTAGGTGAGAAGGTATTCGCCGGGGTGAGAAGGTTTTCGCCGGGGTGAGAAGGTTTTCAACGGGGTGAGGAGGTTTTCACCGGGGTGAGAAGGTTCTCACCGGGGTGAGAAGGTATTCACCGGGGTGAGAAGGTTTTCACCTAGGTGAGAAGGTTTTCACCGGGGTGAGAAGGTTCTCACTGGGGTGAGTATGTTTTCACCGAGGTGAGAAGGTTCTCACCGTTGTGAGAAGGTTTCCACCGAGGTGAGAAGGTTTCCACCGAGGTGAGAAGGTTCTCACCGGGATGAGAAGGTTTTCGCCGGGGTGAGAAGGTTTTCACCGGGGTGAGAAGGTTTTCACCGGGGTGAGAAGGTTCTCACTGGGGTGAGAAGGTTTTCACCAGCGTGAGAAGGTTTTCACCGAGGTGAGAAGGTTTTCACCGAGGTGAGAAGGTTTTCACCTAGGTGAGAAGGTATTCGCCGGGGTGAGGTTTTCGCCGGGGTGAGAAGGTTTTCAACGGGGTGAGGAGGTTTTCAACGGGGTGAGAAGGTTCTCACCGGGGTGAGAAGGTATTCACCGGGGTGAGAAGGTTTTCACCTAGGTGAGAAGGTTTTCACCGGGGTGAGAAGGTTCTCACTGGGGTGAGTATGTTTTCACCGAGGTGAGAAGGTTCTCACCGTTGTGAGAAGGTTTCCACCGAGGTGAGAAGGTTCTCACCGGGATGAGAAGGTTTTCACCGGGATGAGAAGGTATTCACCGGGGTGAGATGGTTCTCACCGGGGTGGGAAGGTTCTCACCGGGGTGAGAAGGTTCTCACTGGGGTGAGTAGGTTTTCAACGGGGTGAGAAGGTTTCCACCTAGGTGAGAAGGTTTCCACCTAGGTGAGAAGGTTTTCACCGGGGTGAGAAGGTTTTCAACGGAGTGAAAAGGTTTTCGCCGGGGTGAGAAGGTTTTCACCGGGGTGAGAAGGTTTTCACTGGGGTGAGAAGGTTCTCACCGGGGTGAGAAGGTATTCACTGGGGTGAGAAGGTTTTCACTGGAGTGAGAAGGTTCTCACCGAGGTGAGAAGGTTTTCACCTAGGTGATAAGGTTTTCACCGGGGTGAGAAGGTTTTCACCTAGGTGAGAAGGTTTTCACCGGGGTGAGAAGGTTTTCACCTAGGTGAGAAGGTTTTCACCGGGGTGAGAAGGTTCTCACCGGGGTGAGAAGGGTTCTCGCCGAAGTGGAAACTGAATGGGGTGTAAATTAAACGTGATGGCGAATCTAAGCCACCGTACAATATAGATATGTATACTAGTTGTGTGTATTCACACCCGTGTTGAAATACGATACAAAGCTACTGACAATCCTTACTTTGTCAATTATCACACTTTTAGTCTACCTCGCTGCATAAACACCCTGCAGCGAGCTGCCGAAAGTTACTTGACCCATTTGGAGTGTGTTCGGGTCAGGTCATGTTTATGTTGGTGTCCTGTTCCGCCATATGACGATATATGCCGTTGGGCCAGGTATGACCCACAACCCCCCCCTTCTCTCACCCCCCCCCCCCCCACACACCACCACCACCAACGTATTTTGAAGCCCAGAAGCACAATGAATACATTTTTGAATGTTTATCAAGAAAAAGTTGGGATGAACTTCAGGTTAAAACTATTCAAACATCTGCTATGAATATTCAATTGTTTATGGCAAGTCGAATAATTGTGAGATAATGCACTGATACAGGAGAAGTGCAGTGGCGTACCTGATATTTTTTCCAGGGGGGGGGGGGGGGGGAGGGTCAAAAGTTTCGAAATTTCCGAATATGGATATATCGTGATAGGTAATGTTGTGATACATCATGGTGTGATGTACATTATGTGCTCTCAATTATTTTTGCACAGTTATGTACATGTAGGTGGTAAAATAGCAAGAATAAGTTTTTATCACTCATCAATTCCCTGAAAAGCAAAGGAGCAGCCTGTACGGCGTGGGTCTGGGGCCCTGCGAAGGGCCCCAGAAGCCAGAGCTTTTTTCATGTTCTGTGATTGATTCTGAGCTCTCCTCTGGTTCTGAATGGGTGATTTTCATTCCCCACAAGCATGTAATTATCTTATCATGTTGGTATTTAAGTATATGTATCTCGAAACTATACATCATGTCATTGTACATATTAGTATTTCATTTCATAAAACACACTTAAAGGATAATGACACTCAGTTGTCACCACAAACGTGTGCTAGATCGACACACTCCAATCGACGCTGAGAGATTCATTCCAATATCTGTGAAATATATATAACGATCACTGACCTATGCATGTTATGTAATGCTGTACGGTACTGCAACTTAATGGATTTCTGATTCAGGGATTTTTAGAAAAAAAATTGGGGAGGAGGCTGCAGCCCCCTCCCACCACCCGAATCTGATCCCCTGGGTCTGACGCCCTTCAACCTTGAACTTGAGTCAGCAAAAAAGTGTGATGATTTTGGTGGCAATCCCTGCACATCGCCTTTACACAACTTCCGCTTCGGAATCCACGTATTGTTGTCGATACATTTTTAGTGTTAGTGTCAACGCATCACGAAACATGCAACAAAGAGATCCAAGCCGTATGATGTCAGTAAAAGAATCTCGTTGAAACTTCCATCCATGAATATAGACGATTTTGATGTACAGAAATATTATATTTATAACCCTGCGGCCTAGTGGATTATTGCTGAAGTCATTTTGAATAAAATTTCTCTTAATTACCTCCTTTTTCCACGTTCCGATTTATATTCACCTGCCAATTTCCCGATAGAAATGATGTCAGGGGGGTCAGATATCACACCCCATGGGTTTATATTAATATCGACAACTCCGAACACTGGATGTAGGTCATGGGGTGAGTTTAACTGCTGTGAACCATTCATATTCTCCACCCAATGCTACTTTGTCTGATAGGGTGTTTTGTTACTGAAATAATAAGTATTAACTGCAAAAACACATTGATAAACTCGAATATTAACACCCTGTAAGCTCGGGTTTCCCTAAACACATTTTTTGTGATATTTATTCACTCTCCAATTAAGGCGGTATACTTGGTAAATAGCTCACCGTGTCAGATTTTTACACCAATCACCACATGTTATACATCATTGGATTGAGAATTAAATATATGAAACTGTCTTCTTTTGTGCTAAGAATATTCATGTGTCGATGGGAAGTTTTATATCGACAACTCAAAAAAATCCTTTGGATCCCCCAAAGTGCTACGACTGAGTTCAACCCATTGAATTTTCCATCTTCTCTCTCGACCTGGTAGACAGTATTGTTCATTTCGTGCGTAGCTATTAAAATAGCTTTTGTTCATGAATTTCACGACATGCATACCATATTATCGTTTAATTCATGAGCTTCCACAAGTGATATAGGACCTACGACCTCAATATTCAGATTCAGCACGCATAGCTGAAAACGAAAAGGCAGCTGAAATCGATGGGGTGTGTACTCAACTTTGGGGTCCGGGGTGTCCAAACAGGAAGCGCCTCAGAAAATTACACGCCTAGATCATATTATTGTGAAAATAGGTTTCAGAGAGCAATTTAGGAATGTTAACCCCCGGGTTTAGGCCTAATGGCTAATTGAGACTGTATCATTACAGTAATCATTTATTATGAGTCTCAATTATAATGGCCGATTGAGACTGTCTCGTACGCAGGATCAGCAGGGGAGCTCGAGGCATCACTTGGTATATCACCTACCCCACCTCGTCGGGTCTGGTATAATAGAGGGTTTTAAGGTGCAATGTTTTGAGTACGTGTATGTCCAGCCTTTTTAGAAATCACAAGCTTTACAATTAGGCCTACTGGTTACCAGACACATTTATAAATGTCATCGCATTCAAGATGCTTCAATTTCAATAAAATTTCAGAATGTTGAAGCAATATATATAACCTACAGAATAAAGAAAAAATCAGCACTTGTTGTAGGAATAGACCATGTGCTATAAGCATTTGAATGTAGACTGCTGACACCTGGCGAATTCTTCAGAAAGCAAACTCCCCAAAAGGGCCGGTTTGTTTATATGTATTCATGCGCAAAATAACATGTACATAATAAAGGCCTCTATTACACAATATACAGTCTAAAAGAGAGACATTTGAAGGTAGTACATTTGGAACAGAAACTTTGATAGAATAGAATTTGGAATTAACTTCTCCGGAAGTGATCCTTGAGGATCCGCCTAGTTCCTCCGCAGCTGAGGCAGATAACGAGGACTCCATAGCGGAACACAGTGCCCCGGGTGACTCCGGTCATTCGACGTCCCCGCTGGTGAGGGACCCATGCTGGTCCCTGCCCTTGTATTTCGGGCGGGAGCCGTTCCGGTGCCTCGTAGACTCCGGCTCGAAGGTTACCCTCGTAGCTACAGGAACTTTTAAGCGTGAGAAAGCGCTCCATGACCTAGCGTTGCGGGATCCTGGTCGTTACAAGCCCCTCGGGGCTGGTAACAACTGCGTCGGTATCCATGGTATCATCGATCTGCCTATTACCCTTGGGGACAAGGTGTATACAACAAAGGCAATAGTTTTTTTGCGGATATTGGAGCAGCCGGGATCATTGGGATGAACTTCCTCCAGATCCACCGGGTGATCGCCAACTTTAGCTCTGGCGAACTATGGATGGGAGAGGACACACACTTCCTCTTTCAGGTGGGTCCAACCCGTTCATTCCAACTACGGGCGGCACGCACAACCACTGTGCCGCCTTTGAGCAAGATGATCATTGAGGCGAGGGCGCACCGCTAACGCATGCCCCTCGATGGTCGTCCATGTATAGTGCAACCTGTAAGCAATTTCGCCCGAGAACGGGACTCGTGCTGGGTGGGGCTCTGGTCAAGTCCGACAATCGCGCGTAGCCTGTTCTCGTGAATCCCGCTGAAGCTCCGGTTGTACTGCGTTGCGGTTGTGTGGCAGCTACTGCTATACTCGTGGCATCTAGCCGGCTTATCCCCGACGACCCTGTTTGTCGCGCTGCCTGCGCAGAAGCGGTGGCCGGAGATGATCCGTTCACCCTGCCGGACCATTATCCGGATGTGTTCATGAGTCCTGGTGGGGCGGTTGGCAAGACGGACGTGGCCAAACACCGCATCGATCTCCTGGACGAGCGTCCGATTAAACAGCGTCTATGACGAGCAGCTATCGTGCACCAAGAGGTCATAGACCAAAAGGTGCATAAGATGCTCGAGTTAGACATCATCGAACCCAGTGATAGCCCTTGGTCCTGTGGTTATGCCAGTTTTGTGGTTATGGTGAAGAAGAAGGACGGCTCGTGGAGGTTCTGCGTGGATTATCGTAAACTCAACGATGTCACGTGGAAGGACTCATATCCTCTTCCACACATCGAGGACACCTTTGATGCCCTGGCCGGATCGCACTCCTTCTGTGCTCTGGATCTGGCCTCCGGGTATTGGCAGGTCGAGATGGACGAGAGTGATAAGGCCAAAACTGCCTTTATTACCAAGAACGGGCTCTTCCAATTTAAGGTAATGCCGTTCGGGCTCTGCATAGCCCTTGCGATGTTTGAGCGCCTCATGAAGATGGTTTTAAAAGGGTTCCTCTGGAAGCGATGTATGGTCTACATCAACGATGTCGTTGTGTATGGCCGGTCGTTCGAAGAACCCTTACCAACCTCCAGATGGTACTCCATCGCTTCCGCGAAGCTGGCCTCAAATTAATGCCCAGCAATGTGAACTCTTCGCTGAGGAGATATCGTCCCCCTAAAGCAAAAATGGCGTAACTCGTTTTTAGTGGTTTTGAGATAATCAGTTTAGAAGGTTTCTTGCCTTTAAATTCCAAGTAAAAGCTTCCAAATTCAGAGACCTGTTGCATAAATCACCAAGTATTATACCACTATAGTTCAATTACTATCAATGTTATTCTTACTTTTAAGAAAATGACTAATTAACTAAGATTAGCATGACTTACGCCAAAGATGCTCTCATTGACAACTTACTGGACAAAATCACTAATGCAATTTTGGCGTATCTCACGAAGGTCCTAAAGCACAAATGGCGTAACTCAACAGCTGAATGCAATTTTGGCGTAAGTCAATACCCACTAGTGACGTTTTTGGCGTAAGTCACCACAAACACTAGAACAGTGGCATAACTCAAGATCAAAATGGCGTAAGTCAAGCCTCAAGATACGCCAATATGTTATAGGCTTCTAGTTATTTTATGGTGCTGAATACAACCAGGAGTGATATACGAGCAGGTAGTGGACATGTCAAGCATTACTTTGATATGTCTCATTGAGTTACGCCAAAAAACGAGTTACGCCATTTTTGCTTTAGGGGGACGATATTATACTTGGGCTTCATGGTAACAGGCACCGGAGTTAGACCAGAACCCATGAAGATCGAGGCCTAACAACACTGGCCCCGGCCTTGTAACATGGCGCACGTGAGGTCCTTCCTGGGCTTCGCGAGCTACCACCGCCGGTTTATTCGAGGCTTCGCGGAGATCGCTTGCCCCCTTACTATCCTCACGGGAAAGGGCATTGATTTCATCTGGGAAGCTGAGCAGGCAATCGCCTTCTCGTACCTCCGGCAAGCTTTAGTGGCAGCCCCGGTGCTGCGGCACCTTCGTCCGGACTGTGAGTTCATCCTGGACACTGACGCGAGTAACTTTGCACTCAGCGGTGTCCTCTCCCAGATCGTGGACGGGCAGGAGCGCATAGTAGCTTAGGCGAGTGTGGCTCTGAGTCGCTCTCAAATGAACCACTGCAAGACTCACCGCGAGCTCCTCGCGGTGGTAACCATGAACAAGTGGTTCCGGCATTACTTGTTGGGGCGGCACTTCCGGTTGCGGACTGATCACAGTTCGCTCCGGTGGCTCCTCAATTACTGTGAGGCCGACAGCTTGGTGGCCCGGTGGCTCGTCAAACTCCAGGAGTATGACATGCAGATTGAGCACCACGCCGGAAAGCTGCACGGCAACGCTGATGGACTGTCACGTTGTCATAAGTGCAAGAACCCCACCTATGCAGCAATGACTCCATTCCAGCGCGTTGGGGATTCTTTCTCAGACTCGGAACTGGACCTTCCGGGGAGACCGCAGGCCACCGCCCCCTTTAACAACATGGCGACCCGAGCCACAGGAGTCCACCCCCGTGCGAGGACCCGCCGTTACCGGCGATGGCGTCCCGCATTTGAACTGGAGGTGTGGCTCAGCTCCAGCGAGTCTTCCTCGAGTCCGGCGGTGTACTCATGGGTACCCTCCACGTCCTCGGATGAGTCTGAGTACGAGCGGTCTTTACCCCCTGTGGTGATGGCTGCTGGTGCGCACTTGGACGTAACAGATGAGGAATCGAATTACTTGGGCGGCTACTCTCCGGCACAACTGGCTGCGAAGCAGAGAGCTGACAGTGCTCTGGCACCGGTTATAAAGGCCCTAGAGGCCGGCCAGAAGCCCTTCAAAGCTGAGCGGAAAACCTACAGGGAGGAAACACAGTCCCTAATCTCCCAGTGGGACTGGCTCACCTTGAGGGATGGCCTCTTGTACGGGCGCTAAGAGCCTCGAGCCCATTGCCACCTATTTGGCAGTTGGTGCTTCCGGCGGAGCTGCAGAAAGAAGTGCTCCATCAGTTGCATGACCTTCTGGTAACCGGTTACCTGGGAATCCGGAGGACCGTCCATCGGCTACAACAGTGCTTTCACTGGCCTGGTAGCAGATTGGACGTGCAACGGTGGTGCGCAGCTTGCCCTCGGTGTCAGGCTCGCAACAGAGTTCTGGCTCCTGGCCGCCACCCCTCAACCACGGTTAAGGCTGGTGCGCCTTTCAACTGGATCACCTTGGACATACTGGATACTCACCGGGTCACTCCGTGTGGGTTCCGGTACATCCTGGTGATCTCGGACTATTTTACCAAGTACAACGATGCCTACCCGCTGCGGCGCCAAACCGCGGACGAGGTACCTCGGTTGCTGGTGAATAGGTGGGTGGTTTACCATGGTGTACCTAAGCAGGTACATTCGGATCAGGGCACGCAATTTGAGAGCAACCTGTTCCGGAACCTAGCACAAATGCTGGGCAGTACGAAGGTCCGGACCACCCCTTACAGGCCCCTGTCTGACGGGCAGGTCGAACGGTTCAATCGATCTATCCTGAATATGCTGGCGGCCTTGTAAATGATTGTGCAAATGATTGGGATGACCACCTCCCTTATGTCTTAATGGCGTACAGGTCGTCGGTCCACTCTTCGACCGGAGTAACTCAGCACGCGATGTTGTACGGCCGGGAACTCAATCTGCCTGTGGATATCATGTATCCAACCGCGGCGGAAACCGGTCCGATCCGGACAAGGTACTGGTGGTCCATATCGACCTGAAGAAGTATGAGGGCCCGCTCGTCATGGATCCTTGCATACAGGATGTGGAACCAGATGATGTTCCGCTTCTGGACACTTCCAATCGGCATCCGTGGACGCCAGACGAGCGTGTGCATCGTATGGTGGTCTTCCAGACCTCTCTGATGCATCAGATGGAAGTCTGGACGACATTACACCTGTTCTTGGCGATCGGCAGGTTCCCCCAATACCTCCAGGACCTGTGGTTGACGGGTGTCCACGCCGGAAACCCTGTGCGCCGACCCGATACGGGTGGGACTAACGTTCCGCTCATGGGGATGTGTCTGCGGTTTCCACCTATCACACCAGGGATGGATTTCAGGTCGTTCCGTAGGAATCCGCACGACTTCACTCTGTGAGTGGCCACTTCTCCGGAGTTGAGGTCCGCGGATATCTTCACCTCGTAACGCCGCCGCTCCGCATCCGCCCTCCTGTAGTTTCTAGCACTAGGGACGTGCGGCAGGTCTATCCACATCATGTGGACTGCTGTCCTGCGTAGTTAACCCAACGCCTACACTGGCCGGACCACTTTTGTGGATTTGCTGGACGCCCCTTGGTCCCGGAACAGCCTCTGATATGGCCAGGCTGAGGTTGGGATTTATGGGAGAAGCGCCTTCCCACGGATTTGGGGAACTGGCATATGGATGCGGGGAGAGTATCCAGATGTGAGGACTGATGTCCGCGGTTCGTCCGCATGACTCGTCCAGCACTCTGGACGCTTTCGGACGACGCATTTCGGTGCGTTGTCACCCGTGAGCCACTACTATAAGGTTGTTTATAGTAGGATAAGGTATCTAGCGGCAGGAAACCGTTTAACCATTATTTATAATGGGCCGGCTGTTAAGTCCGCACGTGCGGACCAGCCGCGGCAGCGGGTGAAGCTCATTTTCGTCCGGATCGCACCTTACAAAACGCCTTGTAAGCGTACCAGCGGCTATGAGGAGTGTTTATATTTAGTTATCCATCTCATGTTATTATTCACTGAGTGGATTATTTAAACCACAAGTATGCGCATGTCTATGGAGAATTCTGTTCTTGCTCATTTACTGACACAATTGAGACAAGTTTGTGAAATTTCCTTTCTGGTGCAATAGAGGGTTGGAAATCAGGTGATTTCCGCTCTCGAAAGAGGGGTGTAAGGAATTGTGTTAATTTTGACAGTGACGGTGTGATGTGATATCTAAAAAGACTGGAGAACGACAATTTATTGTTGTTTTCGTCTGACATATTCGTAACACCCACAAGTTAGTGGTTACTGTCAATTTAAGCACAATTTCTTCATTGACCGCCAACGCGGCAGCTATAGTTAATGACAGATGTTGTCGCTTGTATGTTATTTGCAAGGGCCCCTGGGATAGAAAATTTTCTCTTTCCACCCGTATCAACGGTTTGATTTGGAGTCACCGGAAGGAAATGACTGCCCCCGCATGAGTTTATAGTATTTGTATTTTGGTCCGGGCAGTGTGTCATTATGACCGAGGATAGAAGTTAACAGCCACGCCGCGTGCATTGCTGCGCGGATAGAATTTCTGTCAACATTTGTTGCATATATATATGTATGTAAAATGTCGTACCCGGATTTTAATTAATCTCCAGTCGTTTGCGCATTTATATTGTGCCACTCGCATTTCGTCTGCTGCCGCGGCGCCGGATCCAGAGGGGTCTGGCGTGGCCGGCATTTGAGGTGCGAGATTGTGAGACGTAGACCCCTCCGCTGGTCTGAGGAGCCAGCCGGCCGGGTGGCCGGCAACACTTTTTAGAGGTACTACCACTTTTAATCACTCGGTGTGTTGTTTTCCAAATTTCAAATTTGGAGTTTAACCTCAAAGATCTTCCAAATACTCGGCACACCGTCCCTTTTGGCGGATGACCTTCCAAGGTCATCAGTCTTTCTGGAACACCTCGGTAAAAATTTTAGCATGTTTATTAGGGTTTATTCAAAATTCAGGAGCGCCATCAGTATAGTCCGCAAGTCCAGGGGTCATTCCCCATACTTCCAGAACGGACCCTTAAGGTCTGAGTCTGTTTGCGTCACGACTTTCGGGTGCCGCTTCTCGGCCTTGTTTTGGACGCTTCTGTTCGAAGCACGAGCGCTGCTTAGCAACGCTCTCTAATCCTCTTTTCCATTATACTGTAACAATGGCTGTTTACGTCATATCTCTTGCTCTCGCCTCTAGTATAAATACTGTGGCCGCATTTTGTGTGGCCGGAGTTGTCCAGAGACTGAGCACGACAGGTGAGCTCACGCCATGAGCTCCTTGTCTCTGTTCGGGTAAAGGCCAGTCAGGCCTCAGGGACGACTTCCGTAGGGGGCCCAGGTGGGGAAGATCTTGATGCCTCGGGGGTGTACGCCGTCTGGATCACCGGTCTCCCACCTGGGATGGTGCGACACAGGCTCTGGCAGACCGTCGGGCTGTCCAGGGTTCTATCCCTGCGGCAGTGCCGTCGGCGAGGCTGGCCAGCAACATGCCCACGTGCGCGAGTTCTGTGGTACCGCTCCCATGGCATCTCAGGCTCCGCACACGGCTACATTACCATAACTATGTACTATGTATGTTGTATATGATGTTGTTGATGTTGGTGATGATGATGGTGATGGTGATGTGTTATGATGTGATGTATGACGGCCGGACTCGTCCGGACGGACTGTTACCTGGTTGTAGTGCTAGTAATTACCGACGCCCGCCGCGTGCGCCGAGGGCGCCGAACGTTACACTTAATTCCCAAAAAAAATACGTTCGTCTTTTTTTATTAAAATGGCTACTTTTTCACATTTAATAGAGTATTAAACCCAATACGCCTGTTTCGAAATGCACAATATCATATTGCTGATTGTTCGAGAGTCTGATATTAATAGAAGGGATTTCACTCTTTAGAAATTTTGTCTATGATGTTTTTTGGTCAATTTCAGTGTTATTTGAGCGACAGAAAACTGGTATAAGACTCCAATCCCTAATATCTGGCCTTCCACCCATAGTTGAGTCACACAATACGAGATAGAGATAATCTTGCATTTCATGTGTGCATTTTATTCTTGACAAACGATCTGAATAATGAAGACATAAATATGTTTGTACATAAATGAAATCCACGTGTAATCTTGTTGACATTTACTCTCTGGTTTGTTTGATCAAATCCTACAGTACGATAGTTCTACTCAATTGTTCTGCAAATATGGCTTCTGTTCTGAGTTGAAGAAGTTTAAGACAACTTGGATACAGGAGATCGCTGTTGGCAGGCAAATCCTCACTCTGCAGAGTTGGATATATAACATGACAGGAAATATGATATGTTTGACGATATTCATGGCATACATGAATCGTCATCCCGTTGCGAGACCTATATTGTACCTCTGCTGCGCCCCTAACCGAGATAATGCGTGTGGCTTGTTTTAACCTCAATGATTGACATATATACAGGTATTGAGGCTTATGAGATGTTCAGTGAATAATTTACACACAATGTAATGAAACTGGGAATCGATATGTTATGAACAATAATTACAAGTGAGGGCGATGCATCCAGCATATTAAACAAATATAGCCAATCACAATGGAGAACAACCGCTATGGGAAACCTACGGTGGTAACACTACCAGTTTTGCAGAGGACAAAAACTGATCTTCTCAAGGAACAGATGAAAACTGAAGTATCTCACCAATCGAAAGACAAAACACTCATACAAAATTCACACAGCAAAGAGACCAGCAAACGACCAACAAATCAGGAAAAGCCACGGGGCCGTCTTCCGGATCACACAGAGAGCAGTGATGAATATGACACGGACTTGGAACAGGAAGCACGTACGTAAGCCTGTTTCATGCTGATTCATTTCATATGATAATCAAGTCATTATTGTCCAGCATGTCCAGTAATACAACATCAGAAAACAATATGATAAATATAGATCAGTATTAAATGTACGTTGTATCCGTGATCAAAGATCAACTTTGGACCTGACACAGCTGCACTACGGATGAACACTTTACCAGTAAGGATCAACCCAGATCAGCAGGGCACTGCCACATACCAAACCAAGGATCACCCCAAACCACCCCGACCAACAGGCCAACATTTTCGATAAACCCGTACCAGCATGTTGAAGCCAAATAATAACACAATGCCAATATGATTCCAGACCTAGATAATCCTCTATGAGCTCAAGACAGAACAAAACAGGACCTTTCCACCCAGGATAGCAAAACAGTCCCGGATCGTCTTGGATGAGCCTAGGTAGTGAATCGTACATGGATTGGTTAGTGATTAGGACATCGCGGATCATCACGGAACATATATGGAAACATCGTGAAACCAATACAGATCTGAAACCAGGGTGGCATGATTCAGCAATTCTTCACTTTTGATCAATGATAAAAGTCCGAGCTTTCTCTCAGTTGGCTTTGGGGGTCCAGTTAGTCTTTAAACAACAAAATCAGTGTTTATTTCGGAGTTTGGAACTATGTTTCTGGATGATGATAATTATTTTATTTTGGTAATGCTTGTATTGGTTTTCATAGATTTTTTCACTAAAAGTTTCGAAGTCATTAAATGAACTGAATGACCCTCGACTCAGGTCTTGACTGTGTCAAAAGGGCTCAGACACGGTTAGCTTTGGAGTGGATCCTGGATGCCCCCAACATCCAATCAAAATTGAGGGCTGTCATGATCATACCCATAACATATGCCCATGAATAATAATTGGACTCAGTCGTGATGGCATTCACTTCACAACAATGGGCATAGTGGACACGCGAATAAATCATGAATAAAGCGTAGAAAAATAGTATTTAATTAGTATATTGTAACGGGTTCTTCACCCTTCTGTGACGTCTTGATGAACCGATTTTCTAGGGAGGTGGGTGAGTTGTTATTTAACCGGAGCTGAAACGGTAAAACTCCGGGAAACTGCTACTGCTGTACGGTTGAACTCCGGCTAGAAGTCTCTGAAGGTTGGTAGCGTGGTCTGGAATGGACCTCTTAGCCGTTGTCCGACTGCTAATCTGCAACTGCACCTGTAAAGTAAGGATCCGGAGGCGTTTCCGTCTCCGGGTACTGCAACTGCTCCGTCGGGATACCGCTTTACTGCAACAGCTCCGTCGTTTTCCGCCTTACTGCAAACTGCGACTGCACCTGGAATAAAGGATCCGGGAACGTTGCCGTTTCCGAATACTGCAACCGCTCTGCTAGGTTCCGCCGCACTGCAAACTGCTCCGGTTGGCTCCGCCTCACCGCAACCTGCGACTGCACCTGAAATGGAGTATCTCGGAAGTGTTCTCACTTCCGGTTACCGCAACCGCTCCGTCAGGTACTGCCTCTGCAACTTCGTCGTCCGGTACCG
The DNA here is from genome assembly GCA_949152475.1 of Terebella lapidaria. NCBI lineage: Eukaryota > Metazoa > Annelida > Polychaeta > Terebellida > Terebellidae > Terebella > Terebella lapidaria. The sequence goes on from OX424555.1 coordinate 82,640,219, forward strand.
CCTCTGCAACTGCTTCGTCGTTCCCGTCTCTGCAACTGCTCCGTCCGATACCGCCTCCGTAGTTGCTCCGTTGAATTCCACCTCCGTCTCCGTCTCCTTCCCTGGTGATCTGGGTTCTTGGATCACCCTAAGACGTCGTTACAACTTGGTCTTAACCGACTGTGGTCTTATCTCCCTTTTCTCCGTATTACTTTCTTTTCCGGTGAACTAACTTTGTTATAACTTCCAGTTCCCTAACGAACACGGAAAAACAACTCGGTTGAAGTTTTCATGTCCAAGTGCACAGTCGGAAGACTTAACTGCTATCATCTGGATGACTCTATCCGGAACAAGGGAGTACTCTGCTATGGGAGAAGGGGTCTGCACAGGTCGACGTCAGGACACCAACTCCGCCGTCCGCTGTGAAGCGGGGGCTTTTATGTGCCCGGACGTCACGTGACCAACCTATTGTGACGTCATAGTCCGCCAAAACACTGATATTTTCCGGATTTCTAAAAACACTCTAGAACCAATCAGTGGCTGACACGTCACCTTTTAAACCGAAAACGAGGCTGATCACATGACCTTCCGGAAATAACGTCATTACGTTTTTGTACTCCATTGTTCCGACTTCGTCTCCGGTTCCGTCTCCGGTTCCGGTTCCGTCTCCGGCTTTACCAACATACAAATATACCAAGTTCCGAGACGGAAAACCTTTTAAACATTAACAATACGGAACCGTATGAACCTTTAAACACATATACATTTTAATAAACGGTTATTTAACCATAATATCACAAAACACTAATAGAATTACCTAGGGGAAACTTTTGGGTACGCCCCAAAACCGTTACAATATATATTATGATACTGGCTCCTTATAGTTGTCATCAATAGTGTATTATCGCCGCGTGTGAGTGGGGTGTACGAGGGACGGAGGAGGCGGGGGTGGGAATGGGGATCACATTTTTATGTTGGATCTTGTTGGGGGGGGGGGGGGGGGGGGTTAGGAGGGGGGATAGTGGAGAGTCACACTTTTATTTTGGATCTTGTTGGGGGAGGGGGGGGGGGAATCACACATTTATTTTTTGGATCTTGTTGGGGGCGGGGGGGGGGGGGGAAACTTCATTTGTAGAAAATTCATTCTTCGAAAAACCCATCCAACCCCCACCCAACTAATAATGACCGGCCCCTAAATCTAATGCTCAGAACTTTGCTATGCTAAATGCTACCTGTGCTAGAACCTAAAAACCTGGCAATCTTCAGTAAAGCAATCTGAAAATCAGACTATTTTACTTATTCGTTCACATCGTTTTTTACGATGCTAAATGAACATGATGAAGTCGTGTTGTAACTTGATATGGGATACTTCACCGATTTTTGAAGCAACAATTTTCTGCGAACCTCAGACTTCTGCTCATGAAATTTTAACTGACAACTGGATCCCCCCCATAGTGACTGAGGGTCACTAGTCCATAAGATTTTTGTGCTTATACCTCACGTATGCATCGATGTCCCGGCGATGATGAGGATACGATGCCCGAAAAGGCTGAAATTATGGCCATTTCGACCGAGCACCTGAGGTTCATCCGTGACCTTCAGGCATCAATCGGATATCGGAGAGACGTAGGCATCGGTAGAGTTATTTTCTTGCAGCGACCGGTGGGATAAATCGCTAGCACGCCTGCCAGCGACCGATCAGAGACCCTCCAGTTCAGATGCCAGCATTTTTTTTTGGACGACAAATGTGGGTATAGCTCACCAGGCGATCGACGTATGATATCTTGACCGGACCCGATAGAGGTACGGAAGGTGCTCTTTAGATAATCGGCCGACTTGTACATATCAGACGGTAACCGAGCAGGTATCAGTAAGGTATTGTGCTGTCTCCGGTAGTGCATCGTTGGTTGGTCAGTCTTTCTTGGGGTTTCACTGTCTGTTTTCACTTCCTTCTTCCGGTCAGGAAACTCTTTGATCACGTTGGTCAATCGTGACGCATCCGAACATGACTGACCATGTTCATACGATTAGAGATTTCTACCTTATTCTTTGAAACTACTCTTGTTGAAATCCTTGAAAAGTGAGTACAGACACGGTCAAGACGCTCGATCGTAAATGAATCTGGTGGACAATGATGGCAGGTTACGTGGAAGGGGGGGGGGGGGGGGGGGCGGCGGTGCATGGGCCAGTGGCGTATTTCCCCTTTACGAAAATACGCAATTGCGTACTGAAATTTTTGCGTATCACAGTCATTTCTGCGTACTAAATGTAAAAGTCCCCTAATATCCCGGGTAGTGGTACATATGTTCATCACATTTTTTACATGGATGAGAGAGAAGAAATACAACTTATCGTTTCATTTGAATGTGGACTGGTCAATGTAATGATTTTAATTATCAGTATGACGACAAGTCTAAGGTATTGAGCGATCTGTCCGAAATTGTGTTTTCTACCGGAGTTTTCCGTAATATGGCCCACACGATTAATGGCCCATGGGCCGCGCCATCTTTCGGGAAAATATCTCAAAAGATGGCCCATTGGCCAAAATTCGGATTTACTTTTTCTATATTTTTGGCGATGTGATTTTTCTATATGTCGTATGTCGATAAAAATGTACACATTTTATCAAACAGCCAGATATTTAATCAAACCGGGCCGAGTTCTCACATCAAAGAACTGCATTGGAGGCGTTTATTCAGCGATCCTGTGCATGGATGAATCAAGAAGAGAATACTATATGGCGGAAATGTTTAGGCCCAAAATCTTCAAAAGATACCACCAAATATGCACCAAATCATTCATACAGAACGCAAAATTTTGCGAAATTTTGCCAATACCAATATGTTTACAAGGAAAGTTATAAATATATGGCGGAAATAACCAGGCCCAAAATCCAAAGCACCAAATCACACAGAACACAAAATAGCTAAATTTTCCGGGGACTCACGGCGCCACTCCCCCGGACCGTAGCTTACCCCCAGCTACATCCCTGCAATAATACTTTCCGGTGCTTTCATGACCACTCGAAAGATTATGGAAAGGATGCCTGCAAAACCGGAAGCCAGAAATTTGTCGTTTGTATCATATGCATATTCAGTAGAATATTCGGTTGAAGTTGATGGAAAACTGATGTAAATGAGTAAAAAAAAACATACATATTATTTATCCGGTTTGTATACAAACAGACAGTTCTGAGCCGGGAGACGATCGCTGGGGCAGGAGGGTGTACACGCGCACCTGTCGCCGCCTGGGCCTCAGTCCCGCAGGGTCGGTACTTCGGGCTCTGCACACTCCAGTCATGGACCTGACAGGCCGCGGATTGGATCGCCGCGAGATACTCCCTCTAGCCGTCGCCTTGCTGGTACGTGGGCTATCGGATGATGTCATTTGTCAGTCGAAAATATAGATAATTTTCATGCAAACTGGTTTTTATTTTATTCATTGATATTTACTGCTTATCGTTCAGGAGAATAAGGCAGTAAAATGTCTCCACCTGGCTGAGAACAGACTGGGCGATACGGGAGTTGAATACGTATCTCAGATGTTGTACGAGAATGACGTCATCCACTCTCTGGTATATAGTCAATCCACCGATATATCCGCTTATGTCTTGTTTTTGGCGAATTTCACAAAAAACCCTATGAGTCTCATGCCACTTTTATCATCGCAAACGAAAATTAAATAAATAATTTGGTGTATTCAGTTATCTAAGTGAAGTTCCATGGCATAGTAGGCTACCAGTACCATAGAACCTCGATCATCATATGCTTCCTATCTATGTCGATGCACAGAACCTGTCGTGCAACTTCATCTCGAGTACAGGGTTAAGACATTTGCTGGAAATGCTTCTGTTCAACACTTACATAACCAAACTCGATCTTGCAGGTAAAAACTACAATATAATCAATTCCATATGTAGAATTTCTATCAACCGATCAACTGCAATAGACGCACACGAATGCGATACAACAAGTAGTCTCTAATAATACGTGAACAATGATCTACGATTCTACCAGAAAATGGATAATGAATCCAACTGGTGTCTAATCGTATATCTTCCTGAGACATAACTTTTTATGTTTTAGATTCTGATCTCTGGTTCTCTTCTTCGTCTTCTACAGGCAATAACATGACAGACCGTGACGCGTGGATGCTTGCCGAATATCTACAGGTGAAATATCAAAATCAATTCACGGCGCGACCTGAAATTCTACTGATGAAATATTTCTTTTGCCTATCACCCGAGAAAAATAAGTGAGTAAGTAAGCATATTCGTCATATGCATTTGCAACTATACACAAATAAGCAATGTGATATCGAATCACAGGAAACGAAGATCCTGAAACATCTAGATTTGAGTCACAACAGTTTCGGAGACTCCGCAGGAAAAGACTTAGGTCCCGCCATCGGTGAGCACAATACAGATTCCTCTTGCGATTCGTGGAATTGAAACAACATAATAATCGAATCGTTAAAAGTGACCCCCTTCTGTATGTTCTTTCAGCTGCTAACGTGTCACTGAATACCTTAGATCTGAGTTGGAATAAAGTCAGAACGGAAGGTGGTATCGCCATCTGTCGAGCGCTACAGGTAACCGCTATCGATTGTCATACGCCACGGCGCCACCACATACACTCAAAAAAATATTTCTGAGGGGCGTTTATGTTATAAACACATGTATTACATAATTAAATGAACTGGCATTTAGTATTTAAATGGAAATATGTATTTTTTAAACACATGTGTTTAAAAAAGAATAACGAGAGCGTTTATCCATTAAATGTATATGTTAGACCAAGTGTTTAGTTCATAAGGGTGTTTATAAAATATACACTCTACATAGCGAGAGCGTTTTAGTTATAAATACACGTTGTAGAAAATAAACACTAGTATGTCATTTCTACATATGTAGGCTAAATACTAGCAGTATCTAATCTAAACACATGTGTCACTAACCCAATGATGACATTTTTCCTGCACAATTATTCCAAACTAGATCTAGTTTCTAAAATACACAAAACACGTTTTTCACATAGTTCTTTCAAAATTAATATTAAAATTTGATTCCTTCAAGATATTGCTCATTGGTGACTGAAAGACTCAATTTAAATAAACGGAGAAATATATTAGGCATATATCTGAGGTTCTTCGTCGCCAACATATTGCACTTCCACTACTACCTATTTGTACAATGTTGGCTTCATGGAAACTTGCTTTTGTGAATGCGTGCATTTTGAAGAGCGACATCTTAGCAATCTTCGTTTCCTGCCACATAAATACAGGTGTTTAGAAACGAGACATATGTTGGACATATCACATATTCTCAAATTCTATCTACATATTAAATGTTCATCTAAACTTAAGTGCATTTTTTATATTGCCAATGATTATGAAGCTTAATAGTCCATGAAATAATGTGTTCATTGAGAATAATGTCTTGCAATACTGGCAAAAAGAAATAATTTCAATTTGAAGAAATAAACACGTGTATTTAAACACTTTGAAAGTAAACGCCAGCGACGATTAAATAATGCGAGTGTTTAATTTTGTTTACTTGACCTACATTTGGAACACATCTGAATGTGCATCGTTTGCATGCATTTCGATTCATTTGGATATTCGTTCCTGAAGAGCACACAAGTAGGCCTTCATTATGCATTGGATTTGTTCTGCCTTTTTGGACTTATCAGGTAATTGTGGAGTGTTTATTTGTTGAAAGATATGTATCTATCAATTGTTTAAAGTTACTGAAGTGAAGTATTAATTGGCGATTCACTTGGAGTGCACTATATAGTGTAATCCTGTCCTACATGTATTTGGAATGTTGACAGAAGATTGTCCTCTCATTTACTGTATAATTTCAAACTAAAATTAGTTTATTATCATTTGCACTGGACCGACCATGAGCGACATCACGATCACTAAAGTGCTGGGAGACGAATAAGGGTGTGACCTCGATAAAGGCGTCAAGTAAGCGCCGATTCCCGATCAACGACAGGTAATTCCAAACGTCAACACGGTGATGTAATTGTGTTAGGAACTTGATACCCTATACACTGATACATGCTGAATATTTCATCTCCTTGCTTGCACAGAACCTGGTAGAGGTTGGAGAAAACACACTGGCAGTTGCAAAGAAGTAAGGTCGCACCAACGAACTCAATGAAATGTGGATATTAGCACATGATTAGCAGATTGCAACAAACGGAACGCTTCAAATGGATATCAAATGGATAACAAACTCTGAGTACATTCACTCAAAGAGGATGGAATTAAACGTTTCTAGTTTGACTTGAAAATTACACATGCATGTGTAGCAGAATAGCACGCATGTGTTATTTTTAAATACAAATGTTTATAATGTATATGCCTCTAGGTGTATAAAAGTCGTTACAGGGCATAAACGCCGTTGGGTGTTTAGGAAAATAAACACTTTTATTATATGTCTAATCAGTGCATTCCTATCTTATTCAATGTAATTTGGCGAGTGCAATAAATATCCGTATTGCACTGTTGTCATTACTGCACTGGCCAGAAACCGTTGCTATGACGTCACTCATTGTGACGTCACTCAGACTCATTGTCTCTTTTGTGCTGAAAAACGTTATTGTAGACATATAATAAACCAAATACTACATTGTCCTGTGTTTTATTCCGCACTTGGTCCTTTCGCGGAGCACTCGTAAACTCGTGCTCCGTGAAAGGACCCGTGCGGAATAAAACCCAGTACAATGCAGTATTTGCTTAGTATGCCATTTATGTTAAACACCAGTGTTTTTGGAATAAATGATATAAACACCTGTGAAATATCTATACGCGTTTAGATTTTAAACAGCACTGTTGAATACTTAAACAATACACATACACTTAAACATCAACATATAACTTTTAATCACTCATGATTAAGATTAATGCTAACGTTTAAAAAAGCTAAATGCCGTTTAGTAATTCATAGTTCCGATGATACATGAATATTCACACTTCCACATTTGGTAGCCAATCAAAGAGTGTCAAATATTGCTCCAAAACGCAGTGATGCGTATCAAGTCCCACAAACAAACCGGCCCATGGGACTGAACTGTTGTATTTTGTGGGACCTTTTCCGCGAGTACCAAGGGGGCGTGGCCTGTTGCTATGTTGTCGGAACTATGAATTATATGCTTTAAACGCGTAAATTAGTCGTTACAGAAAGGTGTTTAGATAAGCATATAAAAGCTAAACACTATTTTTTTGAGTGTATAACTCAGTGTTCAACACTGAGTGTTGTACTCACATGCGTTTATTTTTCGCGTAGGCAAATACATCACTGACCACCATGGATCTGGCCTATAACGGACTCTCGAACATGGGAGCCGTCCACATGGCGCAGGCACTGGCTGTAAATTCTACTCTCAACGACCTTGACCTTACGTGTAACCGGATATTCGACGAAAGTCTCGCGCATATAGCCAAAGCCCTGGCCTACAATAACTCGCTGAAAGTCCTCAGGGTGAGCATGCATCTGCATTCTGATATCCATAAGTAATTAACATTCCGCGAAAAACTTTGGAATAACATCATAATAACGATTAAACTACACGATTCCGTATACGTGTAGTCTCAAAACCAACACCCCATGTTGTTTCAAGAGAACAAATAACAGTAGCCTATTTGTTGTTAATGCATAATGCGTGATGTATTCCACGTGTCCCGTTTGTGTTCTCGTGTATATGATATGATATATATATAGTCATACTGTGACTAGAGGTGTAGCAGGATGCAGGAATGTTCACAGGTATCGAACAATCCTCTGACGAGCGCGAGTGTCGTCTCCCTGCTCCAGTCCGTGGTGAACAACGCGAACTGCGCACTAGAACTCCTAGACCTCTCGGTCAGTCAGCAAATCGTGTGTATATCTGCGCTGTACTGTATCGTACTGCGCTATATCGTACATGGGCCTACACTATCACTTTATCATACATTTGAAAATATAGATGTACTGTGCTGTTGATAGCAGACACTCAATATCAAAGATACATATAGGTCTTATGTTATATGTGTTCGTTGCAGAATATACACATCTACGAAAGCGTCTTGCAGAGTGTCGACGCAATAAAGAAAAGTCGACCATCCTTCAAGCTGAAATATGCGGGTGTTGTTCGTTCTGATGACTCATTTGGTGAGGATTGTTCCAGCATATGGAATGTATACATTTTTTTTTCGCTGTGTCACCCTTCGTTATTCAATTGACCCCGCATGTGACTAGGCGAAGAGGAGCGACCGTTTGACAGCCGCAACCCCCTGACGATCCTGAAGGAATACATAACATCTCAGAACCTGCGGCTGGTCGACCTCTTCAAGCAGTTTGACAAAGATGGCGGTGGCAGCATCTCACGCAAGGAGTTCGTGGACGGTCTCAAGGTAACAGCTATACTTTTACCAGAAATCCATTACATTGCTCAGCTAACATGGCTTCATTACTCTAATCTTTATTGATATTATTATTTTTACCTTGAAGACGATCGAGGTTCCACTGACACAACAGCAGCTGGATGACCTGATAACGATGTTGGACAAAGATGGTGATGGGGAAGTGGACTATGGGTCAGTACAGTATGATATTTGTATCGTATAATTATTCATACATGGTGATGTTGGTTATGCGATCACAACCATATATAGTCCCACATGTGGCCTACATACAAGTCCAATAACAGATAAACCTTAAACCAATGTGTCTTTAGCTGTACCAGTATGTATACAATTAGCAAGTGTTGTTTGAACAGCGAGCTGGTGGAAGGGGACCGGGAGTATCGCAGGAAGGTGATGCGCATGAAGCAGAATGCCGTGGCCCGCATGACCCACAGGCGGGAGCGGCGACCAGACGCCCAAGGCGGACTGAACACCACTCCAGACGACCAGGGTGGACTGATCACCAAACCAAACGCCCAAGGCGGACTGAACACCAAACCAGACGCCCGGGGCAGACTGAACACTAGATCATACCCCCAAGTTTGACTGAACAACAAACCAGACGCCCAGGGCGGACATATCACTAAACCATACGCCCAGGGCGGACATATCACTAAACCATACGCCCAGGGCGGACTGAACACCAAACCAGACACACAGGGCGGACTGAACACCAAACCAGACGCAGGCTGGACTGAACACCAAACCAGACGCACAGGGCGGACTGAACACCAAACCAGACACACAGGGCGGACTGAACACCAAACCAGACGCAGGCTGGACTGAACACCAAACCAGACACACGGGGCGGACTGAACACCAAACCAGACACACAGGGCGGACTGAACACCAAACCAGACACACAGGGCGGACTGAACACCAAACCAGACACACAGGGCGGACTGAACACCAAACCAGACGCAGGCTGGACTGAACACCAAACCAGACACACGGGGCGGACTGAACACCAAACCAGACACACAGGGCGGACTGAACACCAAACCAGACGCAGGCTGGACTGAACACCAAACCAGACGCACAGGGCGGACTGAACACCAAACCAGACACACAGGGCGGACTGAACACCAAACCAGACGCAGGCTGGACTGAACACCAAACCAGACACACGGGGCGGACTGAACATCAAACCAGACACACAGGGCGGACTGAACACCAAACCAGACACACAGGGCGGACTGAACACCAAACCAGACACACAGGGCGGACTGAACACCAAACCAGACGCACAGGGCGGACTGAACACCAAACAAGACGCCCAGGGCGGACTGAACACCAAACCAGACACACAGGGCGGACTGAACACTAAAACAGACACACAGGGCGGACTGAACACCAAACCAGACACACGGGGCGGACTGAACACCAAACCAGACACACGGGGCGGACTGAACACCAAACCAGACACACGGGGCGGACTGAACACCAAACCAGACACACAGGGCGGACTGAACACCAAACCAGACACACGGGGCGGACTGAACACCAAACCAGACACACGGGGCGGACTGAACACCAAACCAGACACACGGGGCGGACTGAACACCAAACCAGACACACGGGGTGGACTGAACACCAAACCAGACACACGGGGCGGACTGAACACCAAACCAGACACACGGGGCGGACTGAACACCAAACCAGACACACGGGGCGGACTGAACACCAAACCAGACACACGGGGCGGACTGAACACCAAACCAGACACACGGGGCGGACTGAACACCAAACCAGACACACGGGGCGGACTGAACACCAAACCAGACACACAGGGCGGACTGAACACCAAACCAGACACACAGGGCTGACTGAACACCAAACCAGACACACAGGGCTGACTGAACACCAAACCAGACACACGGGGCGGACTGAACACCAAACCAGACACACAGGGCTGACTGAACACCAAGCCAGACACACACGGCGGACTGAACACCAAACCAGACACACAGGGCTGACTGAACACCAAGCCAGACACACACGGCGGACTGAACACCAAATCAGACACACAGGGCGGACTGAACACCAAACCAGACACACAGGGCTGACTGAACACCAAGCCAGACACACAGGGCGGACTGAACACCAAACCAGACACACGGGGCGGACTGAACACCAAACCAGACACACAGGACGGACTGAACACCAAACCAGACACACAGGGCGGACTGAACACCAAACCAGACACACAGGGCTGACTGAACACCAAGCCAGACACACACGGCGGACTGAACACCAAACCAGACACACAGGGCGGACTGAACACCAAACCAGACACACAGGGCGGACTGAACACCAAACCAGACACACAGGGCTGACTGAACACCAAACCAGACACACAGGGCTGACTGAACACCAAACCAGACACACAGGGCGGACTGAACACCAAACCAGACACACAGGGCGGACTGAACACCAAACCAGACACACATGGCGGACTGAACACCAAACTTGACACACATGGCGGACTGAACACCAAACCAGACACACAGGGTGGACTGAACACCAAACCAGACACACGGGGCGGACTGAACACCAAACCAGACACACGGGGCGGACTGAACACCAAACCAGACACACAGGGCGGACTGAACACCAAACCAGACACACAGGGCGGACTGAACACCAAACCAGACACACAGGGCGGACTGAACACCAAACCAGACACACAAGGCGGACTGAACACCAAACCAGACACACAGGGCGGACTGAACACCAAACCAGACACACAGGGCGGACTGAACACCAAACCAGAGACACAGGGTGGACTGAACACCAAACCAGACACACAGGGTGGACTGAACACCAAACCAAACACACAGGGCGGACTGAACACCAAACCAGACACACGGGGCGGACTAAACACCAAACCAGACACACGGGGCGGACTGAACACCAACTCAGACACACAGGGCGGACTGAACACCAAACCAGACACACAGGGCGGACTGAACACCAAACCAGACACACAGGGCGGACTGAACACCAAACCAGACACACAGGGCGGACTGAACACCAAACCAGACACACAGGGCGGACTGAACACCAAACCAGACACACAGGACGGACTGGACACCAAACCAGACACACAGGGCGGACTGAACACCAAACCAGACACACAGGGCGGACTGAACACCAAACCAGACACACAGGACGGACTGAACACCAAACCAGACACACAGGCCTGACAGGGCGGACTGAACACCAAACCAGACACACAGGGCGGACAGAACACCAAACCAGACACACAGGGCGGACTGAACACCAAACCAGACACACAGGGTGGACTGAACACCGAACCAGACACACATGGTGGACTGAACACCGAACCAGACACACAGGGCGGACTGAACACCAAACCAGACACACAGGGCGGACTGAACACCAAACCAGACACACATGGTGGACTGAACACCGAACCAGACACACATGGTGGACTGAACACCGAACCAGACACACCGGGCGGACTGAACACCAAACCAGACACACATGGTGGACTGAACACCGAACCAGACACACAGGGCGGACTGAACACCAAACCATACCCACAGGGCGGACTGAACACCAAACCAGACACACAGGACGGACTGAACACCAAACCAGAGACACAGGGCGGACTGAACACCGAACCAGACACACAGGGCGGACTGAACACCAAACCAGAAACACAGGGCGGACTGAACACCGAACCAGACACACAGGGTGGACTGAGCACCGAACCAGACACACAGGGCGGACTGAACACCAAACCAGACACACATGGTGGACTGAACACCGAACCAGACACACAGGGCGGACTGAACACCAAACCAGAAACACAGGGCGGACTGAACACCAAACCTGACGCCCAGGGTGGACTCAACATCAAATCAGATACACAGGGCGGACTGAACAGCAAACCTGACGCCCAGGGTGGACTTAACATCAACTCAGACACACAGGGTGGACTGAATACCAAACAAGACGCCCAGGGTGGACTCAACATCAAATCAGATACACAGGGCGGACTGAACAGCAAACCTGACGCCCAGGGTGGACTTAACATCAACTCAGACACACAGGGTGGACTGAATACCAAACCATACACACAGGGTGGACTTAACATCAACTAAGACACACAGGGCGGACTGAACACCAAACAAGACGCCCAGGGTGGACTCAACATCAACTCAGACACACAGGGTGGACTGAATACCAAACCATACACACAGGGTGGACTTAACATCAACTAAGACACACAGGGCGGACTGAACACCAAACAAGACGCCCAGGGTGGACTCAACATCAACTCAGACACACAGGGCGGACTGAACACCGAACCAGACGCCCAGGGTGGACTCAACATCAACTCAGACACACAGGGCGGACTGAACACCAAACAAGACGCCCAGGGTGGACTCAACATCAACTCAGACACACAGGGCGGACTGAACACCGAACCAGACGCCCAGGGTGGACTCAACATCAACTCAGACACACAGGGCGGACTGAACACCAAACCATACACACAGGGTGGACCTAACATCAACTCAGACACACAGGGCGGACTGAACAGCAAACCTGACGCCCAGGGTGGACTTAACATCAACTCAGACACACAGGGCGGACTGAACAGCAAACCTGACGCCCAGGGTGGACTTAACATCAACTCAGACACACAGGGTGGACTGAATACCAAACCATACACACAGGGTGGACTTAACATCAACTAAGACACACAGGGCGGACTGAACACCAAACAAGACGCCCAGGGTGGACTCAACATCAACTCAGACACACAGGGCGGACTGAACACCGAACCAGACGCCCAGGGTGGACTCAACATCAACTCAGACACACAGGGCGGACTGAACACCAAACCATACACACAGGGTGGACCTAACATCAGCTCAGACACACAGGGCGGACTGAACAGCAAACCTGACGCCCAGGGTGGACTTAACATCAACTCAGACACACAGGGTGGACTGAACACCAAACAAGACGCCCAGGGTGGCCTCAACATCAACTCAGACACACAGGGCGGACTGAACAGCAAACCTGACGCCCAGGGTGGACCTAACATCAATTCAGACACACAGGGCGGACTTAACATGAACTCAGACACACAGGGTGGACTGAACAACAAACCGGACGCCCAGGAAGGACTTAACATCAACTCAGACACACAGGGCGGACTGAACACCAAACCATTTGACCAAGGTGGACCTAACATCAACTCAGTCATACAGGGCGGACTGAACACCGAACCAGACGCCCAGGGTGGACCTATCATCAACTCAGACACACAGGGCGGACTGAACACCAAACTAGAAGCCAAGGCTGAACCTAACATCAACTCAGACACACAGGTCGGACTTAACACCAAACCAGATGCCCAGGATGGACCTAACATCAACTCAGACACACAAGGCGGACTGAACACCAAACCAGAAGCCAAGGCTGAACCTAACATCAACTCAGACACACAGGGCGGACTTCACACCAAACCAGACTCCCAGGATGGACCTAACCTCAACTCAGACACACAGGGCGGACTGAACACCAAACCAGACACACAGGGTGGACTTAACATCAACTCAGACACACAGGGCGGACTGAACATCGAATCAGACACACAATGTGGACTTAACATCAACTCAGACACACAGGGCGGACTAAACACCAAACCAGAAGCCAAGGCTGAACCTAACATCAACTCAGACACACAGGGCTGACTTAACACCGAATCAGACACACAATGTGGACTTAACATCAACTCAGACACACAGGGCGGACTAAACACCAAACCAGAAGCCAAGGCTGAACCTAACATCAACTCAGACACACAGGGCGGACTTAACACCAAACCAGACGCCCAGGATGGACCTAACACCAACATAGACACACAGGGTGGACTGAACACCAAACCAGACACACAGGGTGGACTTAACATCAACTCAGACACACAGGGCGGACTGAACATCGAACCAGACGCCCAGGGTGGACCTAACATCAACTCAAGACACACAGGGCGAACTGAACACCGAACCAGACGCCCAGGGTGGACCTAACATCAACTCAGACACACAGGGCTGACTTAACACCAAACCAGCCACACACAGGGTGGACTGAACACCAAACCAGACGCCCAGGGTGGACTTAACATCAACTCAAGACACACAGGGCGGATTGAACACCAAACCAGACGCCCAGGGTGGACCTAACATGAACTCAGACACACAGGGCTGACTTAACATCAAACCAGCCACACACAGGGTGGACTTAACAACAACTCAGACACACAGGGCTGACTTAACACCAAACCAGACGCCCAGGGTGGACTTAACATCAACTCAAGACACACAGGGCGGACTGAACACCAAACCAGACGCCCAGGGTGGACCTAACATCAACTCAGACAAACAGGGCTTACCTAACACCAAACCAGCCACACACAGGGTGGACTTAACATCAACTCAGACACACAGGGCGGACTGAACACCAAACCAGACGCCCAGGGTGGACTTAACATCAACTCAGACGCACAGGGCGGACTGAACACTGAACCAGACGCCCAGGGTGGACCTAACATCAACTCAGACACACAGGGCTGACTGAACACCAAACCAGACGCCCAGGATGGACTTAACATCAACTCAGACACACAGGGCGGACTGAACACCGAAACAGACGCCCAGCGTGGACCTAACATCAACTCAGACACACAGGGCGGACTGAACACCAAACCAGATAACCAGGGTGGACCTAACATCAACTCAGACATACAGGGCAGACTGAACACCGAACCAGACGCCAAGGGTGGACTTAACATCAACTCAGACACACAGGGATGACTTAACACCAAACCAGACACACAGGGTGGACCTAACATCAACTCAGACACACAGGGCGGACTGAACACCAAACCACATGACCAGGGTGGACCTAACATCAACTCAAACACACAGGGCTGACTTAACACCAAACCAGACACACAGGGCGGACTGAACACCAAACCAGACACACAGGGTGGACTGAACACCAAACCAGACGCAGAGGGTGGACTGAACACCAAACCAGACGCCCAGGGTGGACCTAACATCAACTCAGACACACAGGGCGGACTGAACACCAAACCAGATGACCAGGGTTGATCTAACATCAACTCAGACATACAGGGCGGACTGAACACCGAACCTGACGCCCAGGGTGGACCTAACATCAACCCAGACACACAGGGCGGACTGAACACCAAACCAGACACACAGGGTGGACTGAACACCAAACCAGACACACGGGGCGGACTGAAGCACCAAACCAGACACACAGGGCGGACTGAACACCAAACCAGACACACGGGGCGGACTGAACACCAAACCAGACACACAGGGCGGACAGAACACCAAACCAGACACACAGGGCGGACTGATCACCAAACCAGACACACAGGGCGGACTGAAGCACCAAACCAGACACACAGGGCGGACTGAACACCAAACCAGACACACAGGGCGGACTGAACACCAAACCAGACACACAGGGCGGACTGAACACCAAACCAGACACACAGGGCGGACTGAACACCAAACCAGACACACAGGGCGTACTGAAGCACTAAACCAGACACACAGGGCGGACTGAACACCAAACCAGACACACAGGGCGGACTGAACACAAAACCAGACACACAGGGCGGACTGAACACCAAACCAGACACACAGGGCGGACTGAACACCAAACCAGACACACAGGGCGGACTGAACACCAAACCAGACACACAGGGCGTACTGAAGCACTAAACCAGACACACAGGGCGGACTGAACACCAAACCAGACACACAGGGCGGACTGAACACAAAACCAGACACACAGGGCGGACTGAACACCAAACCAGACACACCGGGCGGACTGAACACCAAGCCAGACACACACGGCGGACTGAACACCAAACCAGACACACAGGGCGGACTGAACACCAAACCATACACACAGGGCGGACTGAACACCAAACCAGACACACAGGGTGGACTGAACACCAAACCAGACACACAGGGCGGACTGAACACCAAACCAGACACACAGGGCAGACTGAACACCAAACCAGACACACAGGGTGGACTGAACACCAAACCAGACACACAGGGTGGACTGAACACCAAACCATACACACAGGGCGGACTGAACACCGAACCAGACACACGGGGCGGACTGAACACCAAACCAGACACACAGGGCGGACTGAACACCAAACCAGACACACAGGGTGGACTGAACACCGAACCAGACACACAGGGTGGACTGAACACCAAACCAGACACACGGGGCGGACTGAACACCAAACCAGACACACGGGGCGGACTGAACACCAAACCAGACACACAGGGCGGACTGAACACCAAACCAGACACACAGGGCAGACTGAACACCAAACCAGACACACAGGGCAGACTGAACACCAAACCAGACACACAGGGCGGACTGAACACCAAACCAGACACACAGGGCGGACTGAACACCAAACCAGACACACAGGGCAGACTGAACACCAAACCAGACACACAGGGCAGACTGAACACCAAACCAGACACACAGGGCGGACTGAACACCAAACCAGACACACAGGGCGGACTGAACACCAAACCAGACACACAGGGCGGACTGAACACCAAACCAGACACACAGGGCAGACTGAACACCAAACCAGACACACAGGGCGGACTGAACACCAAACCAGACACACAGGGTGGACTGAACACCAAACCAGACACACAGGGCGGACTGAACACCAAACCAGACACACAGGGCGGACTGAACACCAAACCAGACACACGGGGCGGACTGAACACCAAACCAGACACACAGGGCGGACTGAACACCAAACCAGACACACAGGGCGGACTGAACACCAAACCAGACACACAGGGCGGACTGAACACCAAACCAGACACACAGGGCAGACTGAACACCAAACCAGACACACAGGGCGGACTGATCACCAAACCAGACACACAGGGCAGACTGAACACCAAACCAGACACACGGGGCGGACTGAACACCGGACCAGACACACAGGGCGGACTGAACACCAAACCAGACACACAGGGCGGACTGAACACCAAACCAGACACACAGGGTGGACTGAACACCGGACCAGACACACAGGGCGGACTGAACACCGGACCAGACACACAGGGCAGACTGAACACCAAACCAGACACACGGGGCGGACTGAACACCAAACCAGACACACAGGGCGGACTGAACACCAAACCAGACACACAGGGCGGACTGAACACCAAACCAGACACACGGGGCGGACTGAACACCAAACCAGACACACAGGGCGGACTGAACACCGGACCAGACACACGGGGCGGACTGGACACCAAACTTGACACACAGGGCGGACTGAACACCAAACCAGACACACAGGGCGGACTGAACACCAAACCAGACACACAGGGCGGACTGAACACCAAACCAGACACACAGGGCGGACTGAACACCAAACCAGACACACAGGGCGGACTGAACACCAAACCAGATACACACGGCGGACTGAACACCAAACCAGACACACAGGGCGGACTGAACACCAAACCAGACACACAGGGCGGACTGAACACCAAACCAGACACACAGGGCGGACTGCATGGACACCAAACCAGACACACAGGGCGGACTGAACACCAAACCAGACACACAGGGCGGACTGAACACCAAACCAGACACACGGGGCGGACTGAACACCAAACCAGACACACAGGGTGGACTGAACACCAAACCAGACACACAGGTTGGACTGAACACCAAACCAGACACACAGGGCGGACTGAACACCGAACCAGACGCCCAGGGTGGACCTAACATCAACTCAGACTTACAGGGCGGACTGAACACGAAACCATACACACGGGGTGGATTTATCTTCAACTCAGACACACAGGGCTGACTTAACACCAAACCAGACACACAGGGTGCACTTAACATCAACTCAGACACACAGGGCTGACTTAACACCAAACCAGACACACAGGGTGGACTTAACATCAACTCAGACACACAGGGCGGACTGAACACCAAACCAGACACACGGGGCGGACTGAACACGAAACCATACACACGGGGTGGATTTATCTTCAACTCAGACACACAGGGCGGACTGAACACCAAACCAGACACACAGGGTGGACTGAACACCAAACCAGACACACAGGGCGGACTGAACACCAAACCAGACACACAGGGCGGACTGAACACCAAACCAGACACACAGGGTGCACTTAACATCAACTCAGACACACAGGGCTGACTTAACACCAAACCAGACACACGGGGCGGACTGAACACCAAACCAGACACACAGGGCGGACTGAACACCAAACCAGACACACGGGGCGGACTGGACACCAAACCAGACACACGGGGCGGACTGAACACCAAACCAGACACACAGGGTGCACTTAACATCAACTCAGACACACAGGGCTGACTTAACACCAAACCAGACACACGGGGCGGACTGAACACCAAACCAGACACACAGGGCGGACTGAACACCAAACCAGACACACGGGGCGGACTGGACACCAAACCAGACACACGGGGCGGACTGAACACCAAACCAGACACACAGGGCGGACTGAACACCAAACCAGACACACAGGGCGGACTGAACACCAAACCAGACACACAGGGTGCACTTAACATCAACTCAGACACACAGGGCTGACTTAACACCAAACCAGACACACGGGGCGGACTGAACACCAAACCAGACACACAGGGTGCACTTAACATCAACTCAGACACACAGGGCTGACTGGACACCAAACCAGACACACGGGGCGGACTGAACACCAAACCAGACACACAGGGCGGACTGAACACCGAACCAGACGCCCAGGGTGGACCTAACATCAACTCAGACTTACAGGGCGGACTGAACACGAAACCATACACACGGGGTGGATTTATCTTCAACTCAGACACACAGGGCTGACTTAACACCAAACCAGACACACGGGGCGGACTGAACACCAAACCAGACACACAGGGTGGACTGAACACCAAACAAGAGTCCCAGGGCAGACTGAACACTAAATGACACAAAATTACATTGTATAGGCTACCATTTGTTCAAACCGTTTATTGTTATTTTTGTACATGTACATACTTGGCAGTACAAATTATTTAATGCACATAACATAAAAGCAATATGCACACTGTATGCAGTAAAATTATATTGCCGATGATTTTAAGAGCTCGTTATCTCTGAAGTTAACTTTAACCAATATAATGGGAAAGATGTATGTTAGCCATTAGGCTATTTGTCAATCCCTTTAATACATATATGTTTACAAAAATTAGCCCAAGGGCTAAGAGAGGTTACCGGACAATATACATTTTAGATATTAGCCTTTTGTCCAGTGACCTTGAAAATAAAGTCATTACTGAATTCAAGGCCATGAAATATTCAACAAATATATCACTTCTAGTATGTCCACAATAGATTCCTAAGCTGTAAAGTCGATAATAAGTGAGATATTAGCTATTCTGTGATGTGACCTTGAAAATGAGCTCAAAGTTCAAGTTCAAGGTCATGAAATTATTCAGCATGTCATTTCCTCTATATTCGCAGTTAATTCCTAAGCTGTAAAGTCGATAATAAGCGAGATATTAGCCATTTTGTTCTCTGATCTTGAAAATGGGATCAAAGGTCAAATTCTAGATCACCAAAATATTCAACATACATCATTTCCTATATGTTCATTATGGACTCCTAAGCTGTAAGCGAGATATAAGCCATTTTGTATTCTGACCTTGAAAATAAGGTGACTGACCTTGAAATTTCTGAAGGTCAAAGGTCAAATTCAAGATCATGAGAATATTCAGCATATATCATTTCCTATATGTTCACAATTGATTCCTACCCTGTGAAGTCGATAATAAGCAAGATATAAGCCATTTTGTATTCTGACCTTGAAAATAAGGTCAAAGGTCAAATTCAAGGTCACGAGAATATTCAGCATATATCATTTCCTATATGTTCACAATTGATTCCTAAGCTGTAAAGTCGATAATAAGTGAGATATTAGCCATTTTGTATTCTGACCTTGAAAATAAGGTCAAAGGTCAAATTCAAGGTCACGAGAATATTCAGCATATATCATTTCCTATATGTTCACAATTGATTCCTAAGCTGTAAAGTCGATAATAAGTGAGATATTAGCCATTTTTCCCTGTGACCTTGAAAATGAGGTCAAAGATCAAATTCAAGGTCACGAGAATCTTCAGCATATATCATTTCCTATATGTTCACAATTGATTCCTAAGCTGTAAAGTCGATAATAAGCGAGATATTAGCCATTTTGTCCTGTGACCTTGAAAATGAGGTCGAAGGTCAAATTCAAGGTCACGAGAATATTCAGCATATATCATTTCCTATATGTCCACAATTGATTCCTAGTCTCTAATCACAATATTAAGTGAGATATTAGGCATAATGTGTCCCATTATAAAGCATAGGAGAATTTGAGAAGGGAATGTCACATTTAGGCCGAGTTTGGGCCCAAAATGGCCCACTTCGAGCTATTCAAAGGCAACAAAACTCATACACTTCATCGGGGTCCATATGAGGATTCTCATGCATCAATGAGAAAAAAAAAATACTGAACAGATTTTGAGAAAATGGCCGCCAAAGTCTGAAATCAGGCACTTTCCGTCGAAAATGGCCACCATTTTGAAAATTTAGGTCTAAGGTCAAAGTCAGAGCATGAGAATATTCAGCATTTATCATTTCCTATATGTCCACAATTGATTCCTAGTCTCTACTCACAATATTAAGTGAGATATTAGGCCTAATGTGTCCCATTATAAAGCATAGGAGAATTTAACATGGATAATTCCAATTTGGGCCAAGTTTGGGCCCAAATGGCCCACTTCGAGTAATTCAAGGGCAACGAAACTTATACACATCATAGGGGATCATATGAGGAGTGATATGCTTCAATGGGAAAAAAAGTTACAGAATAGATTTTGAGAAAATAGCCGCCAAAGTCCAAAATCAGACGTTTTTCGTCGAAAATGGCCGCCATTTTGAAAAAAATGCGAAAATCAGAAAACTAAAAGAAACCTTTCGTGGAAAAATTTTAGGTATTTTTGTGCAAAATTTCAGAAATATTCGGCCGTACACTTTAATGATAAAAATGTGGACGGACGGACGCCGGATGCCGGACGACAGACGCATATAATATATATCGCATACCATCTACTACAATGTACAGCATTAATTACAGTCAGGCAATATGTATTACGCGAAGGCTTACAATGGAAGGCATACAACATATTGAGTATCAGCTCACTGGGAACTGTGGTATATAACACACCACTGAGAGATCGATCATCCATTCTATTTGGTCAGATCCAAGGTTGGTTAGTGAGTCTACATCAATGTTTGACCCTCACCCAGTGTGGGGGTCAGTACATCCACGTTTGCATGGTCCACTGTGGTCAGTAGATGTGTTCGCGTTTGGTTGATTTGTTGCTGATGGCCGGCACATCATCCTCGTCCACCTCCACAGCAAGCGGCCGGTAGTTCTTCGTGCTCTCATTGCTCATACAACACAAATCCTCGCAGTAGTTACACATCTGTTCATACAACAAAAATTGTATTGTAAATATTTTTACTATACATCAGACGTGAAAGCGACGCTCTTATTAGTTAAGAGCTGGGATGTATTTCGCCATGGTCGGTGCTGAAATACTTCCCACAGGTCGGTAGTGAAATACTGACCGTTCAATACTCTATACTGACTCTCTAATGTACAAATATTGACTTTTGGTGAGGTGAGTACGTGAAAATATATGTACCTTTCGCAAAAGACATATTTACCGAGTTAGGGTAATATTTGTTTTATTATCACATATGCAAAGTTTGGAAGTTTATGCAAATACTGCAGCAATGTTTGTTTATGACGTGGATGACATATAGACAATATTACCTTGTTTTTTCCAGTATGTGACCTGATATTTGCCCCGAGATCCCGAGTCCATGAGCCGAAAAGTATTTTTTTTTAGAAATTGCTACCATGAGAGGGCACCAGACTTTTTACTAGATTTTGTTAGACATATGTATCTATTATCAGAAACAGCATGGTGGACACTTCGGGAGAGGAGCTTAGCACCAGTACAAACTAAAATGTCAGAGTAGGGTCGTAAACAAATATAAACCGCTTCAGATGAACACAATTCGATCAGCTACATATATCATCTAACATCAAACTGTTTTTGTTACTTGTTACTTTTGCTCTATCATAATGAAACATACAGCTAATCTGGATATTATGACAAGTCAAAAATATACTGGATTTTGCCTTGGATTATATTATTTTGTCAAATTTGAGTCAATTCGTACATAGCAGAAACCGTAGCAAATGAGAAAGCACTACATTTCAAGCAATTTGTTTCATTTTGATTGTGTTGATATTTAAATGCATATCAACATATTTTCCTTCGTTATGTCTTTCAGCTTCGTTTCTTTACTCCATCCATCCATCCATTCCCCACTCACCCATCCATCCATCCATCCATCCATCCCATCCATCCATACCCTAGTGTTCTCACTGGGGTGTATACCCAGTAGCCCTATCATCCCTGTCGACCCATATTCGTGTTGCCAAAGGGGGTAAACAAGTATAACGCCATGTTTGAGAAAACATGGCAGAAAAAACCCGGCCCTTTTATGTGTACGTGTTTCCCATGGACTCACAAATCTGAATTCAACACATTCAATACACAATCAACACATATATATGAATAACTCACAACAATATTTGTACAGTTCATATAAAAAGTCACACAATCAGTCACATCAAAGTAAATGAAACAGGAAATTGTGTACACCCTCAGCAAACTTATCTCCCCCAAGTCCACTTAGATGTACGGTATCCTTGCCAGATCGCCAGTGCCAGTCTTTGGACCTAGCCGTCGGCAGTTCTGTTAAAAACATCCTACTAAATTCCTGCTCCATAAGTCGCCCAAGAATCTGGAAACTATCTTCTAGTTTAAAATCTCACATTCCCAATATGCCCCCAAAACATCACCATAGGTTTAAATATTCACGTAGCGGCGGCAGGATTTGATGAATAGGCATAAAGTGTATGTGTACAGCCATATTACAATGGATAGATGTCTAACCGATCCTGCACATTAGGCCCCTAGGCATATGTACAAAATTCCATAGCAGGGCTCATATAAAACTGGAATAAAGGTTATACCTATTGCCGGGTTTTTAAGTACCCGTGGTCGAAAGCACGGATTCGTCACGGCTTCGTTATGGCGGTCTTGGCTATTAAAGGCGATCGCGCTTGTGAAGCAACAAAATTTCTCATGCTTCAGTTTTATTATGCTACACGCTTGATCGCCCCACGAAAAATGACCTAACAGGCCTAATGCCTGTAATAATTCGAAAAGATAATTTTAAACTATTCTCTGAAATGCTTACACCTAGTGTATCACTGTCTGTCGCTGCAATACAACATATTCTTAGTGATTACTTGTTGGCGTAGTTATATAACGCAGTGATTATATCTGGGGCGGTTCAAATATGAGAAGTTCCAAAATAACCGGCAGGAGAATCGGCAATTGCACTTGCGAATACCAGCCGAAAACTCATTTGAAACAGCACTTCTCATTGTCATTCAAATTCTTATTTTTAGTATAATGATATTAACAGTGTTTTTAAATCAGTTTAGCGGAATTTATCGGCTTTTATTGCAAATTCGCGAAACCAACACCAATGTATGCTGAATCTAAGAGAGTCGTCCGAGAGAGTCGGAAGACAGGAGATACATAGGGTGAGGTCAACGACAATCACATATACCCGGCCCTGAGGGGCCGGGAATTAGAGTAAGGGCTATATACAGTGGCTGATAACTGACACTGCGAATAAAAACTTATTTATTTTTCGGAGTAATTTTGACTTGTTCATAGCAGACATAATATCCGCTTAAATAACTTAGTTCACGCGTAAATAATGTTATTCATGTGTGAGTAACGTTTTTTTTCTGAGTAAATAAATTTTTTTTTATGCGGAAATAACGTTATTTACGTGAAAATAACGTTATTTGCGCAGAATTAACGTTATTCACCCCCATCGACCAAGGGAAAGATAAATGCATGTGCAGGTTAGTATTTGGTTAGTATCTCACACACGGCAGAAGTAAATAACGTTTTTTTTTGCGTGAATAACGCTATTCCTGCAAAAAAAAACTTTATTTATGCGGAAAAACGTTACTTACGCGTAAATAACTTTATTTACGCGTGACTAACTTTATTGATCCTGAAATAGCATTATTTACGGGTAAATTATGTTGATTATGTATCAGTCAGGATTACTTCGAGAAATATATATCTTTTTTCTACACTGTCACTTATCAGCCACTGTAGGGCTAAGAGGGTTATCATAGAAAAGTAAAGTGCTGAGCCACACCTTTTTTCATCAAAATTGCTGCTTTGACCATTCAATGTAATCGAAGATCAAATCTAAGGTCACCACTGAAATCATTCTGTACGAATTCCCATTTCAACAAGTTCAAAATGATTACGAATCTTGAACAAGTCAAAATCTTGACTTAAAATCCGCTGAAATAACTTAGTTCACGCGTAAATAATATTATTCATGTGTGAGTAACGTTTTTTTAAGAGTAAATAAAGTTTTTTAACGCGGAAATAACGTTATTTACGCGAAAATAACGTTATTTGCGCAGAATTAACGTTATTCACCCCCATCGACCAAGGGAAAGATAAATGCATGTGCAGGCATTATTTGGTTAGTATCTCACACACGTCAGAAGTAAATAACGTTTTTTTTGCGTGAATAACGCATTTCTGCAAAAAAAACTTCATTTATGCGGAAAAAACATTACTTACGCATAAATAACTTTATTTACGCGTGACTAACTTTATTGATGCTGAAATAGCATTATTTACGGGTAAATTATGTTGATTATGTATCAGTCAGCATTACTTCGAGAAATGTATATCTTTTTTCTACACTGTCACTTATCAGCCACTGTAGGGCTAAGAGGGTTATCATAGAAAAGTAGAGTGCTGAGCCACACCTTTTTTCATCAAAATTGCTGCTTTGACCATTCAATGTAATTGAAGATCAAATCTAAGGTCACCACTGAAATCATTCTGTACGAATTCCCATTTCAACAAGTTCAAAATGATGACGAAATTATTGCCAGATCGAACTTTAAAAAAGAAGAAGATATATTTCAACTCAAAATATTTGGCTTGGTTTCAAGTGGAGCCAGATCGATCAT
Organism: Terebella lapidaria; assembly: GCA_949152475.1. Taxonomy (NCBI): domain Eukaryota; kingdom Metazoa; phylum Annelida; class Polychaeta; order Terebellida; family Terebellidae; genus Terebella; species Terebella lapidaria. Next base: position 82,665,979 of record OX424555.1, read on the forward strand.
TTCACCACAAGCTATTATTTCAACTCAAAATATCTGATATATTTGGTATCAAGTGGAAATTCGAAGTGAAAGTTGAGCCTATCGAGATGTTGAAATTGGTGCCAGATCGAACTTTTGACAACAAGTTATAATTGAACTCAAATTATGTGCCGAACTTGGTTTCAAGTTGAAATCAAATTTGACCATGACCAAAACTGCATTCCAAGATGGCAAAATTTGAGTCATATCCCTGTTTGGTCCATATGTTATATTCTCATTCAAAATATGTGCCAAATTACAACGAAAAATGACCAAAACTGCAGTTGAAGATGATGAAATTTAAGCCGAATCAGATTTTCCAAAAAGTTATATTTTCACCCCAAAAATGTACCAAGTTTGGTCCAAAGATGAAATTCTAACCAAATGTTGACCATAACTGCATTTCAAGATAATGAGATTGGAGCCAGATCAAAAGCAGATCGCAGAAAGCTTTGTTTCTACCCCAAATATGTTCCAATAAGGTTCGATTGTGAAATTCCAACTAAAAGTTAATCAAAACTGTGTTTGAAAATGATAAAACTGAACTGGATCAGAATATCCAATAAAACTTCTATTTTTACTATGTGTAAGCTGATTTCAGAATATCACATTTTTCTGTGATATTCACATGGCTCTGACTATGACACTGCTAGTATCCCTCGGATTTATACCTCACTTATACTGAAATTCATGGGTTGGGTCTTGGAATTGGAATTTGTCTGTTTGTCGGTATCCATTTGTGCTTTTGTCAAATAATTGCAGATTGTCAAATAATGAAAGGTGTTCACAGGATGCGAAACTAGCCAAAACGATGTTACTTTATTCAGCAATATCTCGGGTACTACAGCAATAAAATCACTACTGGGCAGAACATTATCCGTATCGAGCCCAATATTAAATGTTCCCCGCCTTAACTATTCTTGCGGCTCTCAGTAATAAACTTAATAGCAGAATTAATGTTAACAGGTAATAAAAAAAATGTTACTACAGCCATAAAATCTCTACTTATCAAGAGTTTTACCTTGTTGAGCCCAATAATAATGTTCTTCGTCTTAACTACTTTTATTTTGCTCAGTAATAGACGTAACCAGCAAAATTAATATTAACTTATTCTGACAATGTTGAATACCAATGTTACTACAGCCATAAAATCTCAGCTGAAACGACCCTTCACTTTGCCGAGTCCAATAATGAATTAACTATTTTTTTTTTCGGTAATAGCCAGTAAAACTAATGAAACTAAGCTTGGTCAGTAATAATGTTCTTGCTTCACCAGATTCATCAGTTCTCTATTCTGAACAGGAATCCAGTCCCATAATCTTTCACAGTACAGGCAATTGAAATTATCATAAATGTCAAAATGGAATTTCACATATCAATGTGGCGATTTTGCCCAAAGATCGCGGCAGGTGATTCTTTTTAAACACGCTTGTTTCTCGGTCATGTTTTGGACGCGTCTGATTCGAAGCACGTGCGTCGCTTAATGACGTATTGCCACTGTACTGAACACTGGCTGTTTACGTCATCTCTAGTGCTCTCGCCTCTAGCATAAATACTGTGGCCGCATTTTGTGTGGCCGGAGTTGTCTCAGAGACTGAGCACGACAGGGGATCTCACGCCACGAGCTCCTTGTCTCTGTTCGGGTAAAGGCCAGTCAGGCCTCAGGGACGACTTCCATAGGAGGCCCAGGTGGGGGAAGGCCTTGATGACTCGGGGGTCGGTGTACGCCCTCTGGATCACCGGTCTCCCACCTGGGATGGTGCGACACAGGCTCTGGCAGACCGTCGGGCTGTCCAGGGTTCTATCCCTGCGGCAGTGCCGTCGGCGAGGCTGGCCAGCAACATGCCCACGTGCGCGAGTTCTGTGGTGCCGCTCCCATGGCATCTCAGGCTCCGCACACGGCTACATTACCATAACTATGTACTATGTATGTTGTATATGATGTTGTTGATGTTGGTGATGATGATGGTGATGGTGATGTGTTATGATGTGATGTATGACGGCCGGACTCGTCCGGACGGACTGTTACCTGGTTGTAGTGCTAGTAATTGTAGTTGTAGTGCTTCGTGTCGAGTTCTATATCGTTCACTCGTTATCCTATTCCAATATCCTTTAGCCTTGATTGTATACGGCTGGTTCTAACAAATAAGTTCTGATTTTTTCTTGCTCAATGCTTCATGCTAAGTTATTTATCCTTCACCTTTTATTGTTTATGACATGTAAAACCACGAATAACGGACATACAACAATGGATCGAGAACTAAGCATAACGAATGATCAGCATAGAATAAAGAATACACCATTATTACAACAGGTGGCGCTAAAAGCAAGCCAGGCATACTGTGAATAGCGGTCTGTCTCCTTGTTGGGTCGTTTTTTAACTGGCTCACATGTGCCCAAGACCCTTCTAGGCCGGGCACATGGTGGCATATGGTGGCACGAAAGGGATGGCATATGCCAATGTGACGAAAACCACCGAAAATGGCGAAACGAATAGATAACTGGTTCACAAGTACCCAAGACCCCTTGGTACCGGGCACAGACCCTACTAATATCTTCCACAGGAACAATAGAGATCGTTTAGAGGTGGTCATATGGTGGCACAAAGGGGAAAAAATCACCGAAAATGGCGAAAACCAATAAGTAACTGATTTTATTCTCAGGTACCCATGGAAAAATCAGAACTTCGTTGTTAGAACCAGCCGTATACGATAAAGGCTGAAGGATATTGGTATAGGATAACGAGTAAACGATCGATATAGAACGCGGCATGAAGCATTCAGTAAGACAAAGTTAGAACTTTGCAGTTACAATATGGAAATTTGAATAAGAAAATGTGAAAATTAGAATGATTCATAAAGAATATTGCCATATGCATAAAGCAGTTGGACAAAAAAATGTAGACAGGATTGTAATGAATTATGGCCCTAAACGCCCTCCATATCTTTCATGGTAGCAAATTTTGGATTGGCTCATCGAACATTGAAATTTCCTGTCCTACTTGATTCAAGCTCGTATTAAGGGGTTTGCATCAATCAAACGATATAATAAATTTCACTCTTGCCCTGTCTATGTACATGATGTGTTCATCTGACATATTAAGATTGTAAACACACAGTACATGTAGCCTACTTTGGCCCAAGTATCATATCCTGCGCCTTCCTCTATATTCAATATAGATTAAAAAGGTGCGAGACGGATTAAGTGGCATGTTTTCAGTGGACGAGTAGTATTAAGTAGCAGTGTACTGTACTTGGGCCCCTACTTTGTTGATGGCGTTGCCATTACAGGCTTCGAATCGACATGAGGCGGCATGTGAGGAAATTGGGCCCAAGTATCATACGCTGCGCTTTAATATTACTCACTCACTAAATAAATACCATTTAATCCGTCACCTTGTCACCTATTTATGGCGCCCCGTTCGTGCCACAAAAAAGAGAATTTATTTTTTTTCTAACTCATACGTATGAGTTACTAAGTCATACGTATGAAATAAAAAGTCATACGTATGAGATAAAGTCATACGTTTCAGATAATAAGTCATACGTATGAGATACTATCTCATATGTATGAGATACTATCTCATATGTATGAGATACTAAGTCATACGTATGAGATACTAAATCATACATATGAGATAATAAGTCATACGTATGAGATAGTATCTCATATGTATGAGTATGTCGACGGGTGAAAACCAGAAGGTCGTAAGCGCCATTTTTGGTGAAAATGAGTTGATCAGTCAAATCAAGCCAGGACCTTCTTTGTCATCATCCAATCGATGACTGACCACACTCTCAATAAATTTAATTATTTGTAAAAAGTCGTAAGCGCCAATATGCACAAAACGTGTTCGCCAAAAGGTCGTAAGCACCAGCGATTTTTGCCAGAAGGTCGCAAGCGCCCGTGTGTGGTTCACAATGGTGACGCCAGAACCTCGTAAGTGCACTTGCGTCAAAGCCAGAACATCGTAACCGCCAGCACGTGTTGACATACAAGGACTTTTACCCGACATGTGGAAAGTTTTCAGTTCTCCTAAAACATATAAAACATATGTGAACATATAGAAAATGATATATTCTGAATATTGTCTTGACCTTGAAGTTGATCATTGACCTAATTTTCAATTTCACAGGAAAAAATGGCTAATATCTAGCTTATTATCGACTTTACAGTTTAGGAATCAATTGTGAACATATAGGAAATGATATATACTGAATATTGTCACGGCCTTGAATTTGACCTTTGACCTCATTTGCAAGGTCACAGGACAAAATAGTTATTATCTCGCTTCTAATTGACTTCACATATTAGGAATCATTATGAACATATAGGAAATGATATATACCGATTATTCTTGTGACCTTGAATTTGACCTTTGACCTAAATTTCAAGTCGTTATATCGCTTATTATCGACTTCACAGCTTGGGAATCAGTGTTGAAGATATGATATATGCTGAATATTGCCATGACTTTGAATTCGACCTTCGACCTCATTTTCAAGGTCAAAGAACAAAATAGCTAATATCTTGCTTCTTTTTTTACTTTATAGCTTCGGAACCAATGGTGGACATACAGAAAATGATATACACTGAATATTCTGATGAACTTGAGTTTAACCTTGACCTTAGTTTCAAAGTTAGAGCACAAAACGGCTAATATCACACTTATTATTGACGTTACAGCTTAGGACTCAATTGTGAACATATAGAAAATGATATGAGCTGAATATTGTGATGACCCTTGATACCGACCGTTGATCTCATTTTCAAGCTCACAGGGCATAATGACTAATATCTTGTTTCTTATCGACATTATAGCGTGGGAACCAATTGTGATACAGAAAGTGATATACGCTGATTATTCTGATGACCTTGAACTTAACATTTGACCCTATTTTTGAGGATAGAGCACAAAATGGCTAATATCTCACTTATTATCGACTGTACCGGGTAAGAATCAAGTGTGCACATACAGGAAATGGCATGCTGGATATTGTCATGACCTTGAATTTGACCTTTGAACTCATATTCAAGGTCACAACACAAGATGACTAATATTTTGCTTATTATCGACTTTCCGACATAAGGACTAATTGCGCAAATATAATGAATTATGTATGTCGAATATTTTAATGACCTTGAATTTGACCTGAGACCTTATTTTCAAGGTCACGGGGAAAATGACTAATATCTAATGCATAAAACATATATTGTCCGGTTACCTGTCTTAGCCTTTGCATTAAGATTTTCCTTCTCACGGACTATATGTGTCATTCATCTTGGTTCGTATATGTTGCATAAAGTGTTTTGTTCATGGAGCCTGATAACGCATTTAGAATCTGAGAAAAAAATGGACCATTCACAGTTGATTCGCCTCTGGTCTGTCCAGTCAATGAGCGATAAAAGGTGACGTGTGTGGCACCGCTAAATGTAACACCTGCCCCAAATGTGGTAAGATCCCCTATATGTCATAAGACAGGAACCCCAAATGTCATAAGGTCCCCTAAATATCATAAAGGTCCCCTAAATGTGACATATCATCCAACCCTAAATGTCATAAATTTGAGGCCCCCTGAATGTAACATACATGCCTAACCTAAATGTCATAATATAATTGAAAACATTCTGAACCATTAATCAAACATATTCGACCACTTGTCGACCACTTGTCCATTGCTTTTTATTTTTGACACAAACGATCTTCCTGAAAACTTAAAGATGTTAAAACTGTACTCTTCGGATACGATTCATAGGCAGGGTGATATTAGGCCAAAGAAAAACGTTTTTTGGTTCTCATCATGATGCTCTTGGAAAATTGGTGCTATGATGCTATGAATATTTTTAATGCGGGGCGACGAAAATTTTGATAGCAGCGATGACTAATATTATTACTTGCAAAACGCTTAGAAATCATACTCAGGTTTTTTATTACGCATAACGCATTTGTAAAACTGATATATTTTGGCACAAATTCCAAACGAGAAAATAAAAGAGACTTATATAATTACTAGTACTGACGAATTTACGCTATTTATGTAAAATTACGCTTACTCAACATAAACATGTGTGTGGAAATTGATATGTAATAACACAAAAGTATACACAGATTCAGGACTAGGAATGATTAAACTATTAAACTATAAAATTCAGGCTACTCAACATAAACATTTGTATAAAACATAGAAACAATAGGGCCTACAAAAGTATTTGCAGACTGGGACTAATCCCCGGTTTTGCACTGTGTTATGCACGTTGAGTTCCACATATTTAATTTGGGATATTTGTGTGTTGTTTTTACACTGTGTCATGATAAACTGCGACTAGGAACGAACACAAAACAAGTTTTCTGAGGCCAGTATGCCCGGTGAGATCTGTAGATACATATCGAATACGCCCTTTAGATCAGGAAATTCCATGGGTAACTCGCGAAACAAGATTCGTATTAAAAAATAAGTATTTTCCCCTCATTTTTTAAGGGAAGCCTATTTCTTTTTGTGTTTGCAAAAAAAAACACTGACGCGGGGGTAAGACGTTGTGCACGCGGGAATGAGAACCAAAAGACTTTTTTCTGGGCTTTTAAATGGGGTGAAAATTATGAGGTGGAAATTATACACAGTGTGGATATTATAAACTCGGTGAATATTCTGAGGACGTAATTATAGAAAGGGTGGATATTATAAAAGGGTTGGAAATTCTGGGGTGGATATCATAAACTCGGTGAATATTATGAGGTGGAGAATATAGACGGGGTGGATATTATGAACTCGATGAATATTATGAGATGGTAATTTTAGACTGGCTGAGAAATGTACGAACGTAATTGGCAGTCGTAAAACAGTGGCGGAGAGTGCTCATTGTAATTTGCTCTGCACATTGTCCTCATAGCTTTTCGCTGTAACACGTTCATTAAGATAAGTTTTTTTAGCCCATCCCCAAATAATATTTCCATAGGTCAAAGGTGAATGTACTAACCTGTAGGGTATGTCGGAGAGCGTGAACTGTATGACATAGTTAAATTAGCTCCTGTTGAGTATCTTTTTACAGCATTGGGGCATATAGGTCACTCCTAACTTAATAGGAATCATCTGATCCAATTTACTATCTAAAGTACTAAGGAGCCACGGAACTTGAACACGCTAGCCTGCTCAATAGATCGTCGTTTTTAAAGGTGCCATCCCTTCTGAGAGGACAGAAAAGTCCTTTGAGCGGAAGGATCATTGGAAAACGTCCACACGGAAGGGACACCTGGTGCAAACTCTGGTGAAACACCAGATCTCCTCGGGGAGGCAACGGCCTCGGAAACTCGATGAGGAGATCTAGAAGCTCTGGAAACCACGGCCACAGCTTGTCGGGTACCAGAGGAATGATCAACAGAAGTCGGCAATGATGTGCTCGGACCTTGGCGATCACCTGCGGTATTAGGATGGCCGGAGGGTAAGCATGCACACAGGCCCTCCCAATCCATTGAAAGAGCATCGACACCCCACACCAGGGTCTTGAATCGATGACACAAACGTAGGAAATCTGTTGTTCCATTGAATGGCAAACAGGTCCGCGTGAGGTCAGTCCCAAAGAGGACAGAGCTGCCCAAAAACTGCTGGTTGCACCTGACCCTGGCGAGAAAGCATGTCTGCCAAGACATTGAGACGGCCGGGGAGGTGACGGGCCTGAGACGGCCGGCGATGTTAAAAGCAGGATTGATCAGGTGTTGCACCATTGATGCAAGGCAGACACCTGACGACTGAGTGTCAGGAAATGGGTGACCCCCTGCTTGTTGATGTAAGCGACGACTGTTGAGTTGTCCATGGCAACCAATATGAAATGGCCAATTAACTTGGATGGCCAGTTGGCCAGAACCCGAGATACGGCTTCCAAATCCAGAGCATTGATGTGCCACCACAAATAGTTACCACTCCATAGACCCGATATTTCCTGAAACTCCAAGTGGGCCCAGCAGCCCTCTGTACTGGTATTCATAAACAGATGCTTGGATGTCAGCAGAAGACAGAAAGGAGAACCCAGGCATAAGTTGCATCCACCACCGGACGCACTCGTGAGCTGCGGGAGTCAAAGTTACCAGAGTAGGGTTGGGGTCTCAGGCATTGCTGAAGTTCTCGCATGTGAAGGTGGCTGAGCAGCTCAAACTTCTCAGTTGCAGCCAACAGACCCAGCAGGAGGCGGCCATCTGACACGGATCGGCCAGAAAGGAGGCCAAGAGGGGAAGCAACTTGCAGATCCGCTCCAGCGGTGCCTGACTTGATAGCAAACTGGTAGCCCAGAAAGACAAAATCGCTAGATGGAGCGAGTTCCGGGTTCTCGAAATTGATAACCATGCCCATAGTCACACATGTGTTGAGCAACCAATCGTGGTGTTCCATCAAGGTGTTCCGAGACTGATTGCATAAAAGCCAGTCGTCGAGAATCGGAATGTGGAAGAAGGCATCTTTCAGATCCAGATACACTGCCCAAGCATCCACCGGGAGAGCTAACGGAATGGATCTGGCCGTCTCCTTGGCGAATTTGGGGGTCTTCACGAATGGGTTTAGCAGTGACAAGTCGATCACTGGACGCCAACTGCTTGAACACTTGGGAACCATAAACACAATAATGTAGAACCCTGGAGTCCTGGAGATCAGTTTCTGGAACTCAGCATCTAAGGCTGCCCGCTTGTCTGCGGCTAACGGTAGAGTATAGGGCCTGGGAACAGGAAACCGAAGAGGTATCTTTACAAACTGAATCTGGAATCCCTTCTGGAGTATCCCCTTGTCATGCAGAGCCTCCTGCACGCAGGATAGGAGCATGAGAGCCATGAGAAGCTTCGACTGAAAGGCAGCCAGAGCCCTAAACGAGAGCGGCTTGAGGTAAGCGTCCCATTGCCATTGTTCAATCACGTAAGTGCCATAGGCAGTCTGGCGTAGCTGATCCCGTATAGCGAAGCCCGCAATACTGAGAGACTGATTGCTGAGGTGAGCTGCTCCCGGATTGATTCTGGAGATACAGGGCCTGCCGTGGCATGCTGGGTTGACGCAAGGAGCCAATTCTGAGTGGAATCGATCAACAGGGCAGATCGCAGTGCCTGTTGTACCTCCTTAAGCTGTGTGAGTGGAGTCGAGATAGGAGCAGACATGAACTGTAGGGCCTCCTTGGAGGGCTCCGTGGGTTCAGCGGAAAGTAAAGTTTGGACAACTTCGGCCATTTCACCTTGTCTCCCTTAGAACGAAGAGCATTCTTGTGGCGGCGCTCAGTAGGAGCTGCTGGTGTATATTTATCCACAGGGGGCTCCATGGGGAACTGTGACCCCAGGCAGGAGCAAACAAGTAGTAGCTCATCTCGAAAGAACAAGTCTTGGCATGACACATGATCCACCTCACATGAGGAGGCGAGACTAGAAGCCTCATCAAGGTTGTGAGGCCGTAGTGGAAGAGGGCAGTTTGGGCTGAGCCCGCAGAACGACCTGAGCCAGAGAAGCCACGCAGACAGATGATCAGGGCATGAGTTCTATCTCTGAGACTGTGTGTCCGACAGAAGCTCCTCCGGAGGAACGACACCCGGAGGGTGCAAAGCCTGAGTACACTCTAGTAGACGGTGCTGCATGGACTCCACTAAAGAGCGGCCCAAAGGTAGTGCGGACTCCTCTAAAAAGCAGGCCGAAGGTAATGCGGACTTCGTGGCCCGAGCGAAGTGCAAAAGACCCTCCCACCTGCTTCCACCAGGACATCCGGCCTTGAGGTGCTGCAATGTAGTGGAAGACGTGGTGAGTATTCAGCTGTCAATGTGGAACCTGGGTGTCAGTCAGAGTCTGGGATCCGATCAGATCCTGGGTCCTGGACCCCTAGATGGGCCGGGGATCGACTACAGCGTGATTTCAACTCAGCTTGAACATTACCGTCGGCTTCCGGGACCCGATGTGGGCTTGGGAGTCATGATAAGGCACCCAGGGACCTCCTCTGAAAGATACTTGGGCAGCGAGAAGCGGATCGCTGATCGCTTATCAGTGCCCGGGATATGGAAGGGGTTTGTGTTCCTATTGGTGCCAGGGATACGATCGGGTCCCGGGAACTGACCGCCGCCATGCAACACATGAGTGCTGGACAGTGACTCAGAAAATGAGTTTGTATTCCTGTCAGTGCCCGGGTCACGATTGGATCCCGGGAGCTGAGCATCACTGTAAAAAGTGCATGTTTGACAGTGTAACATATGCATGTCTCGACACCTATCGGTGCCTGGGACATGATTGGATCCCGGGAACTGAGCGCCATCATGCAACGCACTAGCATTGCACAGAGACTTGGAACCACAGTGTTTAGAGTGAAAACTGAAGTAGGATTTTGCCAAGCCAGCTGGACAATCGTTCAAACTTCGAAAACTCGTAAGCTTAGGGTGTAATGCCTTGATCAGCGAGCGACCCAGCACATCTCCCACGACACCCATGAGGCCAAGAGGCGCATGGTGGAGGATAGGATAGGTAGAGGATAGGGGGGAATCGAATAGTTGAGCGCCAGCGAACTTGTGCAGATCGTGAGTGGTCTGCAGTGGTACACCTCGCACAGGGAGGCTTCAATGCAGAAGGTGTTGGTGCACCTCCAGCAGTAATCGTGAACCTCCAAGGCTGGCAGAAACACGTGGCACTTGCCACACACATGGTGAGGCATAGCTCGGCTTGACTAAAACTGGGCGACGGGTGATGATCCACTGATCAACGAGCTAAGGCGACCCCTAGAAGTAAATAGACTCTTTCCTGAAGATATCCAACGAAATTTGGTCCAAATTCAAGAATTAAACACCAAAGTTGAAGAGTAAGCTATAAAGCGGTTGTTAGGAGGATTGGGAATGAAAGAAGTGAGCGTGGTGCTGCCCCTGGTCGCAGCACTGGAGGAATCATTCTTTAATCCCCCCATGGGGAGGTTTCTCTATGGGGGAGGGCCTTTTTTTTATAGCGAATGTTTTCGAAAACAGGCAATATTTTCGAATAACAGGCAAAAAAAAAATTTCACAATAAACATGTGGAATTAACTCAATGAGACGTACTCACATCAATGCTATGTCTGCAACCCAGTCTTTTGCGAAATTTTGCTCATTTGAACAGGCGGTTCATACGTAAATACAGGAACTGTATTAATCACACGCAGATGTAAACAAAGCATAAATGTGCAAGATGGACTGACGATTCCGCGCACACCACCGTATATCGCTGATTATTTTCTCATAACTACACCAGATAAAAACTGGAAAAGGTACTCGACGTGGACTTTTAAGGGCAATTTGAGCATTTGTTTACATTCGGGTTTGATGGATACGCTTTGTTTGTTTATACACAAAACTGTCATAAAATGTGTGTTTAAACGGTAAAGACAACTGGGACGGACTGTAATCGTCAAAACCAATGTGTACATGTTTTGTTGTATTGTATCAGACGATTTTCAAAAAAAAAATTGCTTTAAGTAGGCTGTTGGGGTTACCCGTGTAGTATTATAGAGGTAATGTATAGGACAATAATGCTGTTATAAATAATTACAGGGGCCCCAAAACCCGCATGTATTGCTAAGTAGTATATAATTAGTTTCAGTAATGTTCAATGATAATTTAGTTGCTCTGAACCAGTCGGATAAAGTATTTATTTGATTACTCAGTATTTTAATCATACTGTCAATATTTTCATCAGTCAAATATATAGTCGCCGAAGAGAATATTTTTAACATCCTTTAAATAAAAAACAATAAACAAATGGTCGACAGGTGGTCGAATATGTTTGATTTATGATTCAGAATGTTTTCAATTGTGTTATGACATTTAGGGTAGGCATGTATTTTACATTTAGGGGGCCATGTCGCCAAGTCCCACCAGGGGACTGTAACCACAACTAGTCTGTGTTTATTCAATGTACATGAACGGGGGAGGAGTCAGGATCCAATTAATGTGCTCTTGTCCATATATATGCCGGCAAGGCTTTCAATAAAGGCAGTTTTGGATTTGATTTCAAACTATCCACATCGTTGTTGTCTGTCTCCCAACACAGAACCCAGGCCGGCTGGCTTTGGCCAGTCCGGCCTGGACAGAAATACAGATTTGTGAAGTTTGTGAATGTGAAATTTGTGATTTTCTCCATATTCACAAATTTCACAAACTGTGGTTACAGTCCCCTGGTGGGACTTGGCATCTTAATCAGTATCCGGAACAGCAGGGGTTGGAGTCACTTAATGGAACACCTAGCTTCATGTGTACATGACATGCAAGAGCAGATGCCCTATCCTGATTACATTTTCTGATAATAATTAACGAACATTTTGAACTGAATTAAATACTGTAATGTGGATCTTACACATCTCCTAAATATGCATATCCATACTGTATAATTCAACAGAGTATATAATATGATTTTTCAAACGTCCTTTGCTGCAGGCCTATGTATAAAGCGATCGTTCGGTTTAGCTTACAATAACTATTATTCTAAGAAAAACTGTAAGATCATAACTATTTATTTATTTACAACACTAATATATATAATCGGCCATGAGCCAAGCTCTACGAATAGGCCTACACTCTATAAAATAATGTACACATATTTTTACATTTAGGCCCTAACACATCTCCTGAGCAATGTCCGGTATTAGAGAATAGAACATCTCCTGAGCAATTTGCAGCATAAGAAATTGAAAATGGTTTGAAAATTAAATATGTTATGAGTTTCAGCAGTTGGTGATTGCATGCCACAGGACTACTCTTAGTATTTGAGATTATGACACTTGGCGGTGGCCCCTTTCGCATGCCATAGGCCTAGGCCTACTCGTAATAACTGATATTTCAACTAAAGTCAAACTTTTATGTAGGCCTACATGTAAATCTATCACTGTGTGTATCAATCTATTACCACCAATACAGTCAGATTTTGATGATGCCAACTACAAACGTAAAAAACAACATTTTGCAATAGGAACAAAGCCCGACCAACACACTGTAAAAAGCATATCTTGGATAAAATCACCCAATATAAATTATAATGAGTTTACTGGATATTGTGAAACAAAAACAGCATAGAGCGTTACAATCTCTCTCCAACTAGCAACTGATATTACTTACAACCGCATGACGACCAGAGAGCGTTAAGAAATCCCAAAAAAAAATCCACCCACTCACCCCAAAAAACAAATGAATATTTGCAGGCTGTGTTGCACTTCTGGTATATATTTTAGAAATCCTTAGGTATTGGGAATATAATTAAAGATCACACCATTGAAACTTGCCTGTTTCAAGATTCGACAATATTCATCCTGACAACTTTCTAGTTAGGCCTAATTTTACGAAAAAGAATAAATTATCAATGTAGGCATACTAGGATATATATCACATCGGTCCCAATAGTGGCATGCGCCCTATTTAAGTTCGCCCACAATAAATATGACTACCTCACACCCAAGAGCCACGACGTCACACTTGTGAGGTCGCTGTGATTCTTGCGCGATCACCAGTGTCTTACACTGTCAGTTAGTCCAATATTCATTCCCAGTCTATCCATGTATATCAAATATCATGTTAATATAACTCCGGGATAGATTGAAAGATAACTCAATGAGAAACAAAATGTGGATATTTATTGGTGTCTAATTGTTGGTGAGCATTTCTATTCAATACCAAAATCGCCCGCCCAAGAAATATCAATGTTTCAATGTATTTTACGTCCAAAAAATTTGGATGGGAGGAGGGGTCAGGACAGTGGTTGCTGGGTAGAACTGCGTTCCTTGAAACATGGCTCCATGATATGGTACGGGATATGGCGCCCCATGAAACCGTAAAATCATGACGCCCATCCCCCCCCCCCCCGCCCTCAAATTTTCGACCTCGGGATAATCGGGTTTTGGTCGTACGACCATCGGTCACACAGCAAAGTAGGCCTACACAAGTCTTATTCAGAAGATTTTTTGACCTTTTGTTTGAAGTTGACCTTTTTTATTTACCATAGCCACGAGGCCATCACCTCACAAAGTCCGTCTAATATTTCCAGCTACTAGTACTTAAAACACGACACACCCGCCTGGGTATTTATTTCTTAGGAACCTGTACCGTAGATTCGCTGCCAATTCGTAGGATATTGTCCAAGAGGAAAATGGTTGGCCGTATTGTAATGAGTCAAATATTTGTTGGATTTCAATAAAATGAATCGTGGTAAATTCCTGGCAATTTCAGACACGAAGGATGATATAACGTAATTGAGATTATAGGAATTTTAATCAAAATTCAAAATAACACCAGCAAATGCCGGAGATATTAACTTGGCTGAGTCGGCAGTTTGTATGGCGCACAAAAACAGTGGCATCTTCTAAGATAACTTTTTTTTTTATAAAAATTCTATTCTACTCTATTAAGAATACAGCTATTGGTGCCCACGAAAGAGCGCGAAACTTCATTCCTTTTCCAGTAAACGGTTCATGTAGGCTTCGTAGCCTAAATTACAACATTTATTTGGCATTCTATCGCGTTATTGTCATAATGATACAGGCTCCATAATAATAGAAAATATAAATATAAATACCTATGGTCATCATTCGAGGTAACACGCTCACTATTCATGATAAACAAGGCCAAAAGATACAGTAAAATATTCTTCTGGGTTGACGTTCTTTCACAGCCACTGGCACTTACGATGTTCTGGCGAACACGTGTGGCGGTTACGATGTTTTATCGATTTAACCCATTCACATTGCTCCGATTTTAATTTCATTTACCTGGTATGATCAACTATCCATGTATTGCGTCATGAACGCGTAACTTTGTTGTATTCTGAAATAGAACGGAGCCTCGCGAAAAACAGTTACGACCTTCTGGCGTTTTGTCCGTGTTAGGTCTTTGCGGAATAGTGACGAGCCAGAACCTCGTAAACACCATTTGCTTTGTTCATGCTTGAAAGCGAGGAAATCGTTAAGATATCGATGCGAGGATATTAGTTTCGAAAAGTAAAACTAGAATAAGTATGCATTGGCAGAGATTCTCCCATTTAAAATTGTCGCTCACGATGTTCTGGCTGTTACCAAGCATAGGTATGCCTTGTTTAGACGTAACGCCAGAACATCGTAAGTCACATTTCCTTTGACAATAAAATAAAATAATAGCTATGGTGAATAAAATCTGTAAAATGACACCAACAAATCCCAATACAAAGCATGTGGCAGAAGATCGCAACAAGTAATTCTACAGATTGAAAAATGACGCTCCTGGAAAATTGTCAAAAATGGCGCTTACGGCCTTCTGGTTTTCACCCGTAGATGTCATCGTATCTCCTACGTATGAGTTAATAGCTCCTACGTATGAGTTAGTATCTCCTACGTATGACATAGTATCTCCTACGTATGATTTAGTATCTCATACGTATGACTTAGTATCTCCTACGTATGTCATAGTACATGTATCTCCTACGTATGACTTAGTATTTCATACGTATGTGTTAGTATCTCCTACGTATGACTTGTTATCTCATACGTATGTGTTAGTATCTCCTACGTATGACTTTTTATTTCATACATATGAGATAAATAGAAAAATAACTTCCCTTTTTGGTGGCACGAACGGGCGCCATACCTATCTAATATATGGAATGTGCAGGATATAATATTTGGGCCGAAAATTGGATAAAGTTGCTGACGACTGTTTAGGACTGACCTTATGTTTGTAGTGATATAGGAAATATGACGTGGGGATCAAGATGATGGCAACTATGATGACTGCAATGATCAGAATGGAACTGAGATCACGAGGTTGAGGCTGATCTCCTCCTGGATCCTTTTGCGGATCCTTTTCCTTTTCCGGATCTTTATTCGGATTTTTTTTCTGATCCTTTTTCTGATCCTTTTTCGGATCTTTTTTCGGATCCTCTCCCGGATCTGGTTCGACTGAAAGGTATTTTCCACTTTTTTGTTATATCATAGACATACGGACGATGACTAATTTTTTCGTCCGTACATTATTATCGAAGCACCTGGAGTGCATAGAAGAACGGCGCTCACGACTCACCTGGATTTTGGCAGTTCTCCCCGTGGAAACCTTGAGTACAATCACACGAGTACTTTTCTGATCCCTCGACTGTACTGCATGACCCACCGTTCTCGCATGGACTGCTGTCGCACGGCGTCTTTTCTGGGAGTGAAACATGCTGGATATCATTGATCAATTCTTTGTCACGTTAGGCCCACACGCGCTTAATTGCTCGGAGATAGTATCTATTTAATACACTTAATGATATAGCTCACACCATTCTATCGTATATTCAGTAGCAAGCCCCATGATACAGCATGTATGTGACATTACATTTATACAAGGCATGTGTGTCATCAATCTGTACATGTAATGTCAAAAAAAAAATTAGCCCAAGGGCTAAGGAAGTTTACCGGACAATGTATATTTTAGATATTAGCCTTTTGCCAAATGACCTTGAAATTAAGGTAGTTGGTCAATTCGAGGTCACGAGAATATTCTGCCCATATCATTTCTAGCATGTCCACAATTGATTCCTAAGCTGTAAAGTCGATATTAAGTGAGATATTAGCCATTTTGTGATCTGACCTTGAAAATGAGGTCAAAGGTCAAATTCAAGGTCATGACAATAATCTGCATATATCGTTTCCTATAAATTCATAATTGATTCCTACACTGTAAAGTCAATAATAAGCGAGATATTAGCCATTTTGTGCTCTGACCTTGAAACTGAGGTCAGAAGTCAAATTCAAGGTCACGAGAATATTCATCATATATCATTTCCTATATGTCCACAATTGATCCCTAAGCTGTAAAATCGATAATAAGTGAGATATTAGCCATTTTGTGGTGTGACCTTGAAAATGAGGTCAAAGGTCAAATTCAAGGTCATCAGAATATTCGGCATATATCATTTCCTATATGTCCACAATTGATTCCTAAGCTGTAAAGTCGATAATAAGCAAGATATTAGACATTTTGTGCTCTGACCTTGAAACCGAGGTCAGAGGTCAAATTCAAGACCCTGAGAATATTCAGCATATATCATTTCCTATATGTCCACAATTGATTCCTAGTCTCTAATCTCAATATTAAGTGAGATATTAGGCTTAATGTGTCCCATTATAAACCATAGGAGAATTCAACATGGGAATGTCCCATTTGGGCCGAGTTTGGGCCCAAAATGGCCCACTTCGAGCGATTCAAGGGCAACGAAATTTATACGTGTCACAGGGGTACATATGAGGAGTGTTATGCATTGATAAGAAATTAGCCCAATGGGCTAGAAAGGTTACCGGAGAAATATACAGAGTTAAGCCGAGAAAGTTGAAGGTCAAATTCAAGGTGACCACTGAAATCGCCATATCTCTAACCTTGAAAATGGGATCAAAGGTTAAATTCTAGATCACCAAACTATTCAGCATACATCATTTCCTATATGTTCACTATGGACCCCTACGCTGTAAATTTGATAATAAACGAGATATAAGCCATTTTGTAATCTGACTTTGAAATAAAATGACTGACCTTGAAATTTAGGTCAAAGGTCAAATTCAATATCATTAAAATATTCAGAATATATCATTTCCTATATGTTCACAATTGATTCCTAAGCTGTAAAGTCGATAATAAGCAAGATATTAGCCATTTTGTCCTGTCGACCTTGAAAATGAGGTCAAAAGTCAAATTCAAGGTCACTAGAATATTCAGCATATATCATTTCCTATATGTTCACAATTGATTCCTAAGCTGTAAAGTCGATAATAAGCGAGATATTAGCAATTTTGTCCTGTGACCTTGGAAATGAGGTCAAAGGTCAAATTCAAGGTCATGAGAATCTATTCAGCATATATCATTTCCTATATGTTCACAATTGATTCCTAAGCTGTAAAGTCGATAATAAGCAAGATATTAGCCATTTTGTCATGTGACCTTGAAAATGAGGTCAAAGGTCAAATTCAGGGTCATGAGAATTTTCAGCATATATCATTTCCTATATGTTCACAAATGATTCCTAAGCTGTAAAGTCGATAATCAGCAAGATATTAGCCATTTTGTCATGTGACCTTGAAAATGAAATCAAAGGTCAAATTCAGGGTCATGAGAATTTTTAGCATATGTCATTTCCTATATGTTCACAATTGATTCCTAAGCTGCAAAGTCGCTAATAAGCCAGATATTGGCCATTTTGTCCTGTGACCTTGAAAATGAGGTCAAAGGTCAAATTCAAGGTCACGAGAATATTCAGCATATATCATTTCCTATATGTTCACAATTGATTCCTAAGCTGTAAAGTCGATAATAAGCGAGATATTAGCAATTTTGTCCTGTGACCTTGGAAATGAGGTCAAAGGTCAAATTCAAGGTCACGAAAATATTCAGCATATATCATTTCCTATATGTTCACAATTGATTCCTAAACTGTAAAGTCGATAATAAGCGAGATATTAGCCATTTTGTCATGTGACCTTGAAAATGAGGTCAAAGGTCAAAGTCAAGGTCACGAGAATATTCAGCATATATCATTTCCTATATGGTCACAGTTGATTCCTAAGCTGTAAAGTCGATAATAAGCGAGATATTAGTCATTTTGTCCTGTGACCTTGAAAATTAGGTCAAAGGTCAAATTCAAGGTCACGAGAATATTCAGCATATATCATTCCCTATATGTCCACAATTCATTCCTAGTCTCTAATCTCAATATTAAGTGAGATATTAGGCTTTAATGTGTCCCATTATAAAGCATAGGAGAATTTAACATGGGAAAGTCCCATTTGGGCCGAGTTCGGGCCCAAAATGGCCCACTTCGAGCGATTCAAGGGCAACAAACTTTATACATGTCACAGGGGTACATATGAGGAGTGTTATGCATCAATAAAAGAAAAAGTTACTGAACAGATTTTGAGAAAATGGCCGCCAAAGTCCAAAATTGGCCAATTTTTTACGAAAACGACAAATTCAAAATGGCCGCCACACGCAGACCGGCGATTCAAGGGCAACGAAACTTATACACATCATGGAGGACATAATAAGGCATCCTTGTGCAAAAAAATATAAAAAGTTACTGAACAGATTTTGAGAAAATGGCCGCCAAAGCCCAAAATTGACCGATTTTCGATGAAAACGACAAATTCAAAATGGCCGCCACACGCAGACCAGCGAATCAAGGGCAACGAAACTTATATACATTATGAAGGACATAATAAGGCATCCTTGTGCAAAAAAAGAAAAAAAGTTACTGAACAGATTTTGAGAAAATGGCCGCCAAAGTCCAAAATTGGCCGATTTTCGACGAAAACGGCCGCCATTTTGAAAATATTGTGAAAATCAAAAAATTAGGCCAAGGGCCAAAGATAGGTTACCGGACAATGTTTAATATTTTAGGTGTTAGCCAGGTCACTGGTTGAATTCAAGGTCAAGAGAATAGTCAGCATATATAACATTAAGCATATATCATGTCCGCAGTTGATTGATAAGCTGTAAGTTCAATAATCAGAGAGATATTAGCAATTTTATGCTGTAGCCTTGAAAATGAAGGGGCAAAGGTCAAATTCAAGGTCATCAAAATATTCAGTGTATATCATTTTCTATATCATGTATATCATGTCCACAATTGATTCCCAAGCCATACAGTCAATAGAGGAGCAAGATATGAGCCAGTTTGTCCCTGGACCTTGGAAATGAGGTCAGAGGTCAAATTCAAGGTCACGTGAATATTCAGCATATATCATTTCCTATATGTCCACAATTGATTCCTAAGCTGTAAAATCGATAATAAGTGAGATATTAGCCATTTTGTCCTGTGACCTTGAAAATGAGGTCAAAGGTCAAATTCAAGGTCATGACAATAATCTGCATATATCATTTCCTATATGTTCATAATTGATTCCTAAGCTGTAGAGTCGATAATAAGCGAGATATAAGCCATTTTGTGCTCTGTCCTTGAATCTGAGGTCAGAGGTCAAATTCAAGGTCACGAGAATATTCAGAATATATCATTTCCTATATGTCCACAATTGATTCCTAAGCTGTAGAGTCGATAATAAGCGAGATATAAGCCATTTTGTGCTCTGACCTTGAAACCGAGGTCAGAGGTCAAATTCAAGGTCACGGGAATATTCAGCATATATCATTTCCTATAGGTCCACAATTGATTCCTAGTCTCTAATCTCAATATCAAGTGAGATATTAGGCATAATGTGTCCCATTATAAAGCATAGGAGAATTTAACATGGGAAAGTCCTATTTGAGCCGAGTTTGGGCCAAAATGGCCCACTTCGAGCGATTCAAGCGCAACGAAATTTATAGACATCATAGGAGTACATATGAGGAGTGTTATTTATCAAAAAGAAAAAAAGTTACTGAACAGATTTTGAGAAAATGGCCGCCAAAGTCCAAAATCAGGCATTTTTCGTCGAAAACGGCCGCCATTTTGAAAAAAATGCGAAAATCAAAAAACTAAAAAATACCTCCTTCTTGAATTATTTTTAAGTATTTTTGTGCAAAATTTCAGAAAAATTCGCCTGTAAACAAAAAAGATAAAAATGTGGACGACGACGACGACGACGACGACGGACGACGACGGACGACGACGGACGACGGACGCAACGTCATGCCAATAGGTTATCGGACCATAGGTCCGGTAACCTAAAAAATAAAAAATACCTCCTTCTTGAATTATTTTTGTGCATTTTTGTGCAAAATTTCGGAAAGATTGGTCCGTAAACAAAAAAGATAAAAATGTGAACGCCGACGCCGACGCCGACACCGGACGCCGGACGCAACGCCATGCCAATAGGTTATCGGACCATAGGTCCGGTAACCTAAAAAAACCACAGTGCCCAAGAGGACATTCTCGAACAAGAATCTCGGCTTTGTGGGGGACTTAATTTCCCCTACGAGATTTTCTGCATTTTTCGACAGTTCAATGAGATGTCTGAAATTGCGGACACTCATTAACTAGCGCTCAGGGCTAGGGTCACGTATGTTACGTAGATTTTGTTCTCGTTATACGACGTTATACGACGGAAGGTATATTAATGCTAATGGTCCTAATCTCAGACGTTCCGGCCACTGGTCAGGCCACTGGCGACCAATCACAGCTGCGCCCAAGTGATCCGGGTCCAGTTTATCGCGAATCTTGAATTATTTTACCATTATGTAGCATATTTCTACAGGTAGCGGTCCCCCAAAACCTACCTCCACCGAACTCATACAAACATACACTTAGGCCTAAAAAAATATTTTTCTGTCTCTCGTCCTCCTATTTTTTCAAAATTGGGTTTCCTATTTTTTCAAAAAATACCGTCCTCCGCTCATGAGAAAATTGGGTAAGGAGGCACTTTTTATTTTTTATTTTTGGCAGAACACAATTTTATACGTATGAAAGAAGAAAAAAACACTCTCGCATAAGGGCATTCAATCCGAAGAAAAAAAAATAGAATTGAAATTATGATACGAATGATCTCAATGATTTTAATCATAATGATTTCATCTCTAAAGGCTTGATTTATTCTGACTTGAAAGCCCTTGGCCACCATTGCACCACCGGTTGACCATCATCCTTTAGTATTCAGCACATGCACAAGTTATGGTTATGTGTACTAGTATGATTATTTTCATCAAAGACCGCCAGTTGATATTATACTGTTTCAATGATGAGTAATTGTGGTGAGCCGTTTTGATCAAGTTATTATACATCTAATACAGTATATATGAGAAAATACAGTAAATCAATTCACGATCACAATTTCATACATATTACTAAAGTATTACATACATGTAACCACACGGAATAACTGTTTTGAAAACTGGTAGTGTCCTAATTGGTCTCATTTGGCGACGAGTGAAAACAAGGTGGTACATTGTAAATTAAGTAAGTTACATGCTGTGATCCCGTGTTTCGATCATTCATTGTCCTCAAACTTGGGGCGGGGACACTTTTTAGTTTCTATTTGAGAATCGCAAGTAAAAAAATCCGGGAGGCTTCTCTTGAACACAGGCGGGCGGGGACGAGAAACAAAAAAAATAATTTTATTAGGCCTTATACAACAAACCCCACACTTTCTACAAACGGCATATCGCACTAGCCAAGCGCTTAACAACAACATTGGCAACGAATGACGCACGAACATACACAGCCAATCAGGACTCATCTTTTAAATCACGTGACACCCCCCGGAGAAAGCCAAGTTAGAAATTATGTCGAGTTTATGTAATTATGTATGGATATGCTGACAAGTCATATTATAAGTTACACACTTAGTCATTTTTGGGCTTGGGCTGGGGCAGTAATTTATTTATTGGGACTCTAGTGTGTATTATTCTTATAGTCATGGACAAGTCTTTGCCCAAACTGTAATATTAATAATATTTATTCCTGGCTAACCGTAGTATTTAATTTGACATTGTATTTATTTGTGTTACAGGGTTTAGTCGATATAAACACAAACACACGCTGTGCATTGTGCCCTACCCTATAGCACCATAGGGTGAGCTTGGTTACTGTACAATAGTGTAGATATTTACTAGTATTGTCCTTAACATTATGGTAGATATAGTATATTTGATTATTATAATAATACATATGAATCCTGACTTGATTCATCTGTAGATTTGGAGTGGATATGATTGGATGTGGTTATGAATTATTATTATTCTTATTCTGCAACAATTTGCTGTTCTTTATTATGACCATTTCATATTTGTTGTTGCAGGGTGTATTTATTGAATTGTTCAATAAAACTGAAACCCAACGCTGTCGTGCCTCTGTTACTCCACATACACGATAGTGCTACACTATATCTAGATAACATATTCTATTTTCCGATTTGGAATGATCTAACATTGAGAAGTCGCTACTTGGTTTGGAATACTAAGTACACAAGATAAAAGGGACTATAGCTTCGATAAGGGTTCGATATTTCGTTCCCGAGAAGAAAATCCAACACAAATAGCTTTGGCTAATCAGTAAGTTTATATCATGGGCAAGTTTGACTTTGGTGTCTGATTTGCCCCAGATATCCGAAAGTTGCGCGCAGCGGCGATTAATCAGTTTGAATTACGGACTTGATTCAATCAGTTTGAATTACGAATCTTGATTTTTGAATCTGAGATTCCTGATTTGTGAAAAGATTTTGCGCAATGCAGAGTGGGCTGAAAGAGGTCATTTTATATTCACTTGTATTTTGCAAATGCCAGATGCACAAACAATGCCGCAATCCTGCTTTCTCGATTTCAGTTTCCTCTGGTCCCACAGCCGAACATGATGTATATGATACATGATGTACAACAATTTCAACTTTCAGCGTAGCCCTACATGCCCCTCTCATGACTCTCATATAATATGCCCGGACCCGCTTAGGACCCCAGAAGCTAAAGGGGCTTTGATGTTGTCTGGCTGATTTTTGGCGTTCTCACCTATCATCATCTTCAGATTCAAGGATTTATTGTGATAAAAATGATAAGTTTTAATCTTTAACACATCATGTTGCATTCTATCGACGATTGAACATTTCGATTGACAGACTTATCCCATCCAATACAACTCACGATTGCAGCAAAATATTCCAATTAACCGAGTAATGTGAGGGAGGGTATAAAACGTATATTACATTAACATATTATTGCCAAGATAATAATGATTTGATTATAATACTGTAATAATAATAATAATAATAATGATAATAATAATAATAATAAAAAAATAGAAAATTAGTCCAAGGGCTAAGATAGGTTACCCGACAATATATAATAGATATTAGTAAAATAAGCTCACTGGTCAAATTCAAAGTCACGTGAGTATTCCGCATTTATGATTTCATATAAGTTCACAATTGATTACTAACCTCTAAATTGAATAATAAGAGATATATTAGTGATTATGTCCTGTGACCTTGAAAATGAAATCAAAAGTCAAATCAAAGGTCATCAGAATATTTTGCATATATCGTTTGCCGAATATCAACAATTGATTCTCAAGTTCTAAAGTCGATAATAAGCGAAATATTAGCCATTTTGTGCTTTGACCTTGAAAATAAGGTCGAAGGTCAAATTCAAGGTCATGAGAATATTTGGAATATGTCACATCCTATATGTCCACAATTGATTCCTAAGCTGTGAAGTCGATAATAAGCGAGATATTAGCCATTTTATGCCTGACCTTGAAAATGAGGTCAAACGTCAAATTCAACGTCATCAAAATATTCGGCATACTTTATTCCCTATACGTCCACAATTTAGTCCCAAGCTGTAAAGTGGATAATAAGCGAGATATTAGCCATTTTGTTCTTTGATCTTGAAAATGAGATCGAAGGTCAAATTCAAGGTCATGAGAATAATCTCCTCAAGGTGCATTCGGACATCACCTCTTGAATAGATCGCTCAAATGCTGTTCTCTTAGTCCTCCTCGATTTAAGCGCGGCATTTGACACTATAAACCATGTCAAACTGATATCTACTCTAGAACGGCACTATGGTTTCAGCGGTCATGTTCTGCAGTGGTTCTCCTCATACTCAACGAACCCAAACCCAGCGAGTGACAACTGCAGGGGCGGATCCAGGAATTTGGAAAGAGGGGGTCCAACATTATACGGCGTGGGGTCTGGGGCCCGCTCAAGGGCCCCAAAAGCCAGAGCCTTTGTTCTGTCTTGTGGTAGCTTCCTGTTATCTCCTGGGTGTGAATTCCAATTCTTGCCCCTGGTATATTTGTAAACAAAAGTCGTGAGTGAAGCGTGGGCCTGGGGCCCGCTCAAGAGACCCTGAAGCCAGGGTCTTATTTATGAATTGAGGTAATTTGATGTCGTCTCCTGGGTATACATTTCATTTGAATACGCATTGATCGCCATACTTTCATAATGAATGCAAAAACTAGAAACGAAGCGAACCTGTCTCAGCTTTGGGGCCGGGCCCGCTAAAGGGCCCAGAAATCAGAGCCTTTTTATGTTCTGAATTAGATCCAGTTTTGTGGCCTGTCCTGGGAATAACTTGCGCTCAAAATTTCATCGATGATCATGTTCTGGAAACTTTGGTAGAAAGTAGAAGGAACCTACCCATTTTGGCCGGGAGGCTGGGGCCCACTCAAGGGCCCCAAAAGTCATAGCCCTTTTTATGTTCTGAACTTAATTTGAGGCCTTCTCCTGGGAATAAATTGCACTCAAAGTTTCATCGATGACCATGTTCTGGAAACTTTGGTAGAAAGTAGAAGGGAACCTACCCATTTTGGCCGGGAGGCTGGGGCCCACTCAAGGGCCACAGAAGTCATAGCCCTTTTTATGTTCTGAACTTATTTCGTGGCCTTCTCCTGGGAATAAATTACACTTAGAAATTCATCGATGATTATGTTCTGGAAACTTTGGTAGAAAGTGGAGGGGAAGCTACCCATTTTGGCCGGGGGTCTGGGGCCCGCTTAAGCGCCCCAGAAATCATAACCCTTTTTATAATTTGAACTCATTTTGTGGCCTTCTCCTGGGAATAAATTGCACCTAAAAATTCATCGATGACCATGTTCTGGAAACTTCGATGGAAAGTACTTAGAAGGGAAGCTACCCAGTTTGACAGGGGATAGCTTCCCAGTCTCGCCTGAGTATACATTTCGAACAAACTCACCTACAGTGCGCAATCAGTTTGAAGATTTGGTCACTGGAGGTGGAGCTTTTCTGCAAATTTCACGGAAAACAGGCAAGTTAAATTTTAGGCTGTTGAGTTTGGTGATGTGAATACATACTAAATGCGGAGAACTACTCAATAGAATACTGTAGTTACGTTCAATATACTCTGAATATTACCAGTGATTAAACAACATGACAAAAGATATTTTTTGATGCAGAGCGAGCACAATGTAAACATCACCTATTTATTACCCATTTCACACCTAAACGTATCAATTGCTCCGTTATACTTGACTGTGTCACGCATCAAATTTGACATTAGATAAGTGATTCAACACTTTATCGTAAGCACACAGTAGAACTATGGGGGCTTCTGTGATTTTGACAAAATCTATTTGTTTTCGTGATTTTCAAATCTTCAAACTGATTGCGCACTGTGTCACCATGATCAACTTGTTCTCAAACATGTTAGTTCGACATCATTTTTTTCTCGGGCAGGAAGGCTGAACCCGCCAATATGTACATGTATTTTTTTTTTCGAAAATGTCCCCGACCCCAGTAACCCCCCCCCCCCTCTAAATCCGCTACTGAATTGGCAACATTTCGTCTTCTCCACAAACAATCGAACACGGCGCACCACAGGGCTCAGTAATGGGTCCTGTGCTGTTCTGCCTATATACAGTGGTCCCCCTCAGATAAGACCCCCCTCAAGAAAGACTTCCCCCTCTGTAAAGACTTTTTCTTGTGGCGCTAGAATGACTTTAACATGTAAATGAACCCCTCTAATAAGACATCCCCTTAGATAAGACCCTAATTTTGTGGCAGAAGAGTAGGTCTTATCTGAGGGGGACCACTGTACTGCCCCAATGCGCTCAATCAATGAAAAGTATGGCATAAACTTTCACAAATACGCAGACGACCTGCAGCTGTATACTATGGAAATCCGGTGCGGCCACGACTTGCGAGTGGCGAAATGCCAGTTGTGATTTATGTGTTGCGACTTGCGTGATGTGACTTGCGTGACGCGCCACGACTTGCGATATGCGTCTTACAAGTTGCGATATGCGCTCTGTGACCATGGTGACATATGCGTCATACGACATGCGTGTTGAGAGTTGCCTGTTGTGAGTTCCGAGTAAGTGAGTTGTGGACTGGGTGCTGAGATTTAAGATTTCTAGCGGTTTTTAGAAAAGAAATATCTTTTTTTTTGGCGTCCACGATCGGAACAGACGGAGGAACAGACGTTGTTGGCTTTGAACCATGGAATTCCCGTGAGCCACGACTTGCAAGTGGCGACTTGCGTGTTGCGAATTGTGTGTTGCGAATTGCGTGATCCGAAAATTCCGAAAATTCTGCAATGCCTTCGGGTTAACCTGATCACGAGTTTCCCAATTACTTTGGGGCAGAAAATATGGGGGTACATTTAGATATGGAAGAACTTGATCAATGTAAAGAACATTCTCGTGAAGAAATTTATGCCAATTTTTGCAATGATGAATATATGCTGAAATGCTTTTCTGATGCGATCTTGGAAAATGTGGGACATAGGCATATGCCAGTTTGCATGAATCTCGACTTTTGTGGGAATATATTGCAGTTATTGTAATATAGTGAGCCTACAAAGAGTATAGCGAACGCGGTGGTATAAAAACCCATATTGGCCCAGACCCCATAGATATTAAATTTTCTCCACATAATTCAGACACTTGTAACTATATTTCAATGCTCAAAAGTAATTGGCA
Source organism: Terebella lapidaria (assembly GCA_949152475.1). Lineage (NCBI taxonomy): Eukaryota > Metazoa > Annelida > Polychaeta > Terebellida > Terebellidae > Terebella > Terebella lapidaria. The sequence goes on from OX424555.1 coordinate 82,693,313, forward strand.
AGAATCAAGTCATGAAGAGATATCTGAGGTGATTTTAGTGAATCATTGTGGCAGTGTCACAAACTGTATCACAATTACAATACATTTATATAATACAATATATATTAGGCCTATATAAAAACAATTCAATTACCGGTAGTGCAGGTAATCTTTCACCAAGCATAATGAAGACAGCATGCATCTAATATCAAAATAGCACAGAAACCTCAAAACCACCGATTACAATACGCAACTCACAACACTACACGCACAACATGCAACTCGCAAGAGGCGCCACGCAAGTCGCAACTCGCAACACACAAATCGCCACTCGCAAGTCGTCAATGCATCGGGACTCCCTACATCCTGGGAGATCCGAGTATAGTTTGTTCAAAGCCAACAACGTCTGTTCCTCGGTATGTTCCGATCGTGGACGCCAAAAAAAAAAAAATCTTCTCTAACACCGCTAGAAATCTTAAATTTCAACACCCAGCCTACAACTCGCTTACTCGGAACTCGCAACAGGCAACTCGCATCACGCAGTTCGTATGACGCATGCCAATATTGGTCACAGGGCGCATATCGCAACTTGTAAGACGCATGTCGCAAGTCGTGGCGCGTCTCGCAAGTCCCATCACGCAAGTCGCAACACATAACTCGCAACTGGCATGTCGCCAATCGCAAGTCGTGGCCGACGATCCTTCTAATCGGACTGTACGCGAAGAGGCTTTCAACACTATGAGCCGATGTATCATTGATGTGGAACGCTGGATGACCCTCATTGACTTACAACTTAACAAGGACAAAACTGAAGTCATCATCTCCCAGTCGCCTCACCAGCGTAAAAAAATCGGCACTTCCGACCTTCGTGTCGATGGAACTGTGCTGAAGCCTACGACGTCGGTTCGAAATCTGGGTGTGGTTTTTGATCAAGATCTCACCTTCAATAACCAGATTACTGCTGTTATCAAAGCATGTAACCTGCTTCGCAACATAGGTCGTGCCAGGCGTTACTTGACCACTTCAGCCTGCCAAACAGCCATCCAGTCACTAGTGATCTTCCGACTCGACTACTGCTGTTCCTTGCTTGCACATGTTACCAACAGCAACCTACACCGCCTGCAACTAGTTCAGAACAGAGCTGCGAGGTTAGTGACGCGTACGGCTCCGTCGGACCACATTACTCCAGTCCTGGCACAGCTCCACTGGCTGCCAGTGGAAGCACGGATAAACTTCCGGATACTTGTGTATGCATATAAATGTGTCTACAACCTAGCTCCTGGCTACCTGTCAGACTTAGTCCCTCTGAACACTTCTGCACGAGCCCTTCGATCCACCGAAGACAACAAACAGCTCGCAAGGCCCAGACCAGCCAAACGAATCGGAGAAGCAAATTTCGCTCACAATCCATCATTACTGTGGAACGGACTACCTAGACACCTCAGAGACATCCCCACTGTCACTATGTTTAAGAGACATCTTGAAGCTCACCTTTTACGCTCTATAAGCAATGGTAAATAAATAAATAAATAAATATTAGGTGAGATATCAGGTATAATGTGTCCCATTTTAAAACATAGGAGAATTTAACATGGGGAAGTACCATTTGGGACCCTCGAGAAAATTAATATGGCCACCACACGCAGACCGGCGATTCATGGGCAACGAAACTTATACACATCGCAGAGGTATGTGAGGCCAATCTCTTGAATTTATCTCGTGAGGCCAATGTCAGAACAGTTTTTGAGAAAATGGCCGCCAATGTCAGATATTGGCCGTTTTTCGTCGAAAATGGCCGCCGGTTTGAAAAAAAAGCGAAAATAAAAAACAAAAAATACCCCCTTTTCAGTATATTTTTAGGCATTTTCCTGCAAAATTACAGGAAGATTCGCCCGTAACTTTATAGATAAAAATGTGGACGGACGCTGACGACGCCGACGACACAGACGACGCCGACGGACGACGGACGCAACGCCATGCCAATAGGTTATCGGACCATAGGTCCGGTAACCTATTAATTGACGCTCGCCATCCGCACAAATCGACATGTTCCATATTGTTGTCCATTTCATTCTATGTAGATACAAGACTACTACAACATAATACACATTTTGATGGCAAAATTACTTTAGGGCCAGCGTTTACCCTCCATCCCTTAACCGAAGGACGAAGGGGTTGGGAGCGTGAACCTACTTGTTTCACAGTTGTAGCCCTGGAAACCCTCAGCACACTTGCAGCTGTAGCTGTCTTCCTGGTCCACGCATCCTCCACTGTTCTGACAAGGATTGCTAGCGCACACGTCTGTTTGTATGGTAAGAATCCTTAATCTATCACATATAATAATTCAACATATATATAAGTCAGTGTGACTTTCTTTTCGGTATTACCACATATAGGCGTATAGACAAATGATATCTATCTAAAAGTGTGCAAAACCATAATATGATCACTAATGTGATATACTGAATAACTATTAAGTGCCCACGATGCCCAAATAGTTTGCACTGTTATTTGTTGGATGGGGGAGTGTGATCACATGGTTTTCGTTGTCGCTATACTGTGGAAACGTGTATTATCATGATTAATTCAATGTGAATGAAGCTGGTGATGATCGCCTGCAACCTTATGGCAGAACGAATAGAATACAGTCAGAATAATATTTGTTATACCACTTTTGAAACACCCTGTATAACACTTTTTCATATAGGACTCATGTACTAAAGTGACAATTACAGACATGTACAATCATGTATTGTAGGGAAGCTTGTCAGGGCCATCCAACTTTTTTGCATTTAATCAGTTTGATATTTAGACACTGGGAAATCCCCACCTCTCAGAACTGAGAATAAATTATCTAAAACAGGACTGAAAATGATTATTATGACCGGAGGAAAAAATACAATTGGAACTATTAAAAAATGTACCTGAACCTGGAATATTTCATTGAAATGAGGGATAATCCAAGTGAATAACTCGTATGATCGGGGATAAACCAAGTTGTTATAACTGATAACAAACGGAAGAATTTTATTAGGCATATAGATGTGTTCTCAAAATAACTAAATCAGACGTTATTGCACAGCTATGTCGTAAGATTCCACCGATGCTCAATATGGACATTCTTGTATTATTTGATAAATGAATCACCCCTAGTTTTAAAAAATATATAAATTTTCGGTTTCAACAATGTACTCTCGTTTAAAATGATTAATTACTGGATGCAATAGTGTATTCCCGGTTTAAAGCAACTGCCTTCGAAAATATTTTTCTGGGTTTTTTTTTCAAAACATTTTTTGGTGCAACACATTTATTACAAGATGACAAAACATGTGCACAAGCATTTTGACGATAATAATCAGTCTGAGTTGTATTTCCATCCGTATATCCAACACACATTTTGTGCTGGTTTGGTATTTAAACACACGATGTGTATCAATCAATCTGGTATGTAAACAAATGCCCAAATTGCCATCAAAAGTCCACATCAAGTATTTTTCCAGTTTGTTTCTGCTTAGAGTGTAGTTATAAGAAAATAGATTTGTCAGTTCATTCTGCACTTTTATGCTCTGTTTACATCTGTGATTACACATCACACTTTGTTTACGTTAAAAATGAGCACACTGGCACACTTACCGCTTTCGTCAGTGCAGTTCACGCCTATGTACCCTTCCTCACACTCGCACGAGTACTCATCAATGCCATCGATACACGTTCCGTTATTCTTGCAGGGATTGCTATTGCACTCGTCTGCAAATAGTCAAACTCATACATTATATAAATGTAAAAGACTTTCTTGGGCTGATCGTTAACCCTCGCGATCGTGTGGTCTTAATCTCTGCGTCCAGTGATAATTGTCATCGCCCGGGCTTAGCCCGGAATGGCCCCGGATATATTATAGCCGTACTAATTTGAACTGGTTCCGTTTTCGGGCAGCGAACGATTCCACGGTGGACATAGGACGTTGCGCGCTATTGTGTGGCCTGGCCCGTATACTAGCATTCTGTGAACTGTACCCAGTTTACAACATCGTGTGATACAGCGGGGGTCGCAAGGTCAACCAAAGATGTTCCATATACGACTTCATGTGCCAAACCTGAGGTTTATGTGCAAGCGTTTTGGTCTCAGAGGCAAATTTATGTATATCATATCATTCTGGACCCTTCTGCCCTCTGTCCTTCTGTATCGGGTCTTATGGGGATTTAACGTAGTCCGCTACAAACATGGAGGTAACGGAGAGTCAAAATTTAAAAGTCATTTCTTGCATATTATCTCTTCAAAATGACATTATTTTATGAAGTAAATGATCAGCATCCTAATACTGAAAAGAAAATAGGGGGTCACCGTGCTCGTTTCTTCTACAAATTCGATCAAAATCACACATATTTACCTAAAATGAAACAAATTCTGGCATTTTTGCACATTTTTTCGTCCATATTCACATCTTGCATCATGTTTTTAATGAGAACGGATACGGTGACCCCCTATTTTCTTTTGAGTTTTAGGATGCTTAACAGTTACTCTATAACATATATCATTTTGAAGCTCTAGATAATGTTGACACAGTTATTTATTTTAAAAAACTCTTTGACCCCCTCCCCTCACTGTTTGGAGCGGACTACCTTAAGCTATTCCGTCTGCTGGAGCAATATCAAATATCACAATTGGCATGTTCTGAATAAAAATCTCGAAACTGATCAGATCGTTATTGAGAGAAGACAAAGTGCAAAATTGAGCACATTATGGCCCAAAAATGACTGTTTTGACAATTCAAGGTCATCGATGGTCAAAGTCACGCCACAAATCCCATTTGAATGTGCCAATATCTACAATATAAGCTCCATCTTCAAGCTTGTACAGTTGTGGCAGCTTCCATTAAAAAAGAAAAAAATGTGGCTAAAATTCACTAAAGTCCTTAATTTTTTTTTTCAAAAGGTGAAATTTCTGTTTTCCCTGGAAATTGGACAAACTGGATAGTGACATGATTTGGAACAAAAAAACCAACAACACCGGAATGCCTCAAACAATCATTTTGGCTGGAATCGGCTCGAACAAATATTTTGAGCCAAAATTGTTTATTGCGGACCCGTCGAAAAATCAAAATGGCCGCCACACGCAGACCGGCTATTGGAGGACAACGAATACATGTCACAAAGGTACATACGGAGAATATTTTGAAATAAAAATATCAAACATAGCACCAAGGGTGCTGTAGCTTACCGGCAATCATGAGAATTGCACAGAGTATTGATTTTCAAACATGTGAATTGGTTACACTGATCTTAAACTCTGTTGTCAGAACATGTTCGTAAATATTGCCGGAAACAATTTTCTGTATGGACTATAAAAACAAATCAAATTACATCTCGGAAGACTTTTGTCGTTAATGACATAGATTCACAGACTGTCGATTCAAAGGCAACAAAACTTTGACACATCAGAAAGGTACATAGGGAGAATCTTATGCATTTTGAGGAAAACTGTCTGAATAGATTTTGAGAAAAGGGCCACCAAAGACAAAATTCATCGTGTTTTTTTCGACAAAAAAGGTTGTTTTTGACCTTCCAAGGTCATTGAAGGTCAAACTCAAGGTCACCACTCAAACCGAAATATATGATTTCCTATTTGAATGTGCCAATACTTAGGCTCTATCTTGAAGTGATATATGAGTATACTCCGCACAGTTCCCATTATGAAGAAAAAATTGGGTGAAATTTTCCAAGTCCAAAACATTTTTCAATGGCCAAACAAACATTTTTTTTTGCTGGAAATGGCTCAAAACGAATAGTGACTCGATTTGGGAAGAAACAATTTTTTTTCGTATACCAGTCAAAAAATCAAAATGGCCGCCACACGCAGACCATCTTTTCAAATGCAACAAAACTTATACACATCACAGAGGTACATAAGGAGAATCTTATACATGATTTTGAGGAAAATTGTCTCAATAGACTCTGAGAAAAGGGCCACCAAAGACAAAATTCATCGTTTTTTTCGACAAAAAAGGTCGTTTTTGACCTTCCAAGGTCATTGAAGGTCAAATTCAAGGTCACCACTCAAACTGCAATATATGATTTCCTATTTGAATGTGCCAATACTTAGGCTCTATCTTGAAGTGTTTTATGAGTATACTCCGCACAGCTCCCATTATGAAGAAAAAATTGGGTGAAATTTTCCAAGTCCAAAACATTTTTCAATGGCCAAAACATTTTTTTTTGCTGGAAATGGCTCAAAACGAATAGTGACTCGATTTGGGAAGAAACAATTTTTTTTCCCCTACCGGTCAAAAAATCAAAATGGCCGCCACACGCAGACCATCATTTCAAAGGCAACAAAACTTATACACATCACAAAAGAAGATAAGGAGAATCTTATACATGATTTTGAGGAAAACTGTCTGAATAGACTCTGAGAAAAGGGCCACCAAAGACGAAATTCATCGTTTTTTCGACAAAAAAAGCCGTTTTGACCTTTCAAGGTCATTGAAGGTCAAATTCAAGGTCACCACTCAAACTGCAATATATGATTTCCCATTTGAATGTGCCAATACTTAGGCTCTATCTTGAAGTGTTCTATGAGTTTACTCCGCACAGTTCCCATTATGAAGGAAAAAGTGGTGAAATTTTCTAAGTCAAAAAAAATTTTTTTTTCATTTTGTTGGAAATGGCTCGAAACGAATAGTGACTTGATTTGGGACAAAAAATTTTTTTTTCGCCAACCCGTCAAACAATCAAAATGGCCGCCACACGTGAACCGGCGATTCAAGGGCAACGAAACTTATACACGTCGTAAAGGTACATGAAAGGAATGTTTTGAAACAAAAATCTCAAAACTGATCAGACAGTTTTTGAGAGAATGGACACCCAATTCAAAATTGGCAATTTTTCATCAAAAATGGCCGCCAAATCGGCAAAACCGATCCAATCAAAAAAATTTCAGAAATGTCTTTAGAAACTGGCCCAAGGTATGTTCTGACAAATTTATGGGGAAATTCATCCCGTCAAAAAAAAGTTACAGACCCGGACGGACGACGACGTAAAAATCTCAAAAATGGTCAAAACGTTTTTGAGAAAATGGCCATTGAAGTCCAAAATTGGCCGTTTTTCGTCAAAAATGGTTGGTTTGACCTTTTAAAGTCATTTAACGTAGTCCGCTACAAACATTGAGGTAACGAAGAGTCACAACTTAAAAGTCATTTCTTGAATATTATCTCTTCAAAATTACTTATTTTATAGAGTAACTGTTCAGCATCCTAATACTGAAAAGAAAATAGGGTCACCGTGCTCGTTTTTTCTACATATTCAATCAAAATCACAAACATTTACCTAAAATGACATAAATTATGGTATTTTTACACATATTTTTGTACATATTCAAATCTTGCATCGTGTTTTCCATGCGAACGGATACGGTGACCCCCTATTTTCTTTTCAATTTTGGGATGCTGAACAGTTACTCTATAAAATATGTCATTTTGAAGCTCTAGATTATGTTGATATAGTTATTTATTTTAAAAAACTCTTCGATCCCCTCCCCTCACTGTTTGGAGCGGACTACCTTAAGGTCATTTTCAAAATCACCATTGAAATTGCCATTTATGATTTGCCATTAGAATTCGCCAGTATTTAAAGTGGAATGATCGGTTTTTGGTTTGCTGGTTGAAAGTGATCAACAGCTGTTCCCAGAGCAGCTGTACAGTGCAAAAGTTGCAATGCGCACACAAACTTGTCAAAATTTGACATTGAAATTTGGATTTTGAAAATATTTTCGCACAGAACGATTCCTATGCAGTGATACAAAATTAACAAACATAGAGCCGTAGGGCTCTGCGCTTACCGGACCCAAGATATATGTTTCAGTTATATGTAAGCTGAAAGCGATGTCACGAAGTCATGGGAATAATTGCACATCATTCATGCCTAAAACTTGCTCTACGTAAGTCGATCGTGCTAGAGCCTAATATACAATGATATGAAACTAGAATGGAACTGACTAGTACTGTCAAAGATATTCTTTGCTTTTCTATCGGTTTCAGTTTATTGAGGTCAAAGGTCAAATTTAAGCTCACAAGAATATTCGGCATATATAATTTCCTATATGTCCTCAATTGATGCCTAAGCTGTAAAGATGATAATAAGCAAGATATCAGCGATTTTGTGCTCTGACCTTGAAAACGAGGTCAAGTGTCAGGTTCAAGGTCATCAAAATGTTCGGCATACATCATTTCCTATATGTTCACAATTGATTCCCAAGCTGTAAAGTCGATAATAAGCAAGACATTAGCCATTTTGTCCTGTGACCTTGAAAATGAGTTCAAAGGTCAAATTCAAAGTCACGATAATATTCAGAATATATCATTTCCTATATGCTGACAATTGATTCCTAAGCTGTAAAGTCGATAATAAGCGAGATATTAGCCATTTTTTGATGTGACCTTGAAAATTAGGTCGAATGTCAGATTCAAGGTCACAAAAATAATCGGCATATATAATTTCCTATATGTGCACAATTGATTCCTAATGTCTGATCCCAATATTAAGTGAGATATTAGACGAAATTTGTCCCCATTATAAAGCATACGCTAATTTAACATGGGAAAGTCCTATCTGGGACCGGTCAAAAAAATCAAAATGGCTGCCACACGCAGACCGACGATTCAAGGGCAACGAAACTTATACACAGCGCAAAGGTATATCAGGGGAATCTTTTGAAACAAAAATCTCAAAACTGATTAGACAGTTTTTGAGAAAATGGCCGCCATGTTGGAAAAAATTAGCCCAAAGGCTAAGACAATTTTGGTTTGGATAATGGAATGTAACAGACCTTGAGATTTATCAATCAAGGTTATCAGTGTGAACATTATGACCATGAGATTCACCAATCAAGGTCATCCATGTGAACTTCAATGTCACCATTACATGTACGGGTGCGGTATTTGATTTTCTATATGTTCATAAACCGTCTGAACAGTTTTTGAGGAAAGACAGACAAGGTGCAAATTTGGGCATTTTTCGACTCAAAAATGGCTGTTTTGACCTTTCAAGGTCATCCAAGGTCAAATTCAAGGTCACCACAAAAGTCGCCATATATAACTTCTCATTTGAAAATGCCAATTTCTAAGCTCTATCTTCAGGCGTTCTATGAGTACAGTTGTGGCAGCTCCCATTATGAAGGAAAAAATTGCCAAAAATTTTCTGTCCAAAAATTTTTTCAAAGGGTGAAAATTTTTTTTGCCTAGAAATGGCCCAGAATGGATAGTAATGCGATTTGGGGCGAAATTTTTTTTTTTCGCCGACTCGTCAAAAATTCAAAATGGCCGCCCCACGGAGACCGGCGATTGAAGGGCAACCAAACTTATACACATCACAGAGGTCCATAAGGGGAATCTTTTGAAATAAAAATCTCAAAACTCTCTGAACAGTTTTTGAGAAAATGGCCGTCAAAGTCCAAAATTGGGCACTTTTCAACAAAAATGGCCGCCATTTTGAGGAAAATGCGATAATCAAAAAACGAAAAAAAAATTTCCTGGGAATATTTTTAGCTATTTCTGTGCAAAATTTCAGAAAGATTCGACCGTAAACTTTAAAGATAAAAATGTGGACGGACGACGGACGACAGACGACGGACGGACGGCCGGACGCCGGACACAACGCCATGCCAATAGGTTATCGGACCATAGGTCCGGTAACCTAAAAACGAGCCAATCGATGAAAAAAAATGGTCCGGAGATATGGGCCCATAGAACATATTATGTGAAGTACAGCAATGTTCATCAAACAGATTTTTCCCAACGTTTGACAACGACGAGGCGGACGCTGACGCCGACGGACGGACGCCGGACGCAACCTGACGGCAATAGCTTATCGGACCATAGGTCCGGTAAGCTAAAAATAGCTGAAAATATTGAAAAATACACAGCCTATATCACTTGAAACTCTTATATGTAATGTATATTATAGTGATGGAACCCCAAATACATGTATTCAGTTTGATTGTTGGATATTACGTAACAATCTTTATTCTACAATGAGAGTACATACCGACACAGCTCCCGATTGTGGATATTACGTATCAATCTCTATTCTACACTGACAGTACATACAGACATAGCTCCCGAGGTGGGATATTACGTACCAATCTATGTTCTAAAATGACAGTACATACATACAGACATAGCTCCCGAGGTTGGATATTACGTACCAATCTCGGTTTTACACTGACAGTACATACAGACATAGCTCCCGAGGTTGGATATTATGTACCAATCTCTGTTCTACAATGGCAGTACATACATATATACATAGCTCCCTAGGTTGGATATTACGTACCAATCTCTGTTCTACACTGACAGTACATACAGACATAGCTCCCGAGGTTGGATATTACGCACCAATCTCTGTTCTACACTGACAGCACATACAGACATAGCTCTCGAGGTTGGATATTACGTACCAATCTCTGTTCTACGCTGATAGTACAGACATATCTCCGGAGGTTGGATATTATGTACCAATCTCTGTTCTACACTGACAGTACATACAGACATAGCTCCCTAGGTTGGATATTATGTACCAGTCTCTGTTCTACAATGACAGTACATACAGACATAGCTCCCTAGGTTGGATATTATGTACCAATCTCTGTTCTACACTGACAGTACATACAGACATAGCTCCGGAGATTGGATGTTACGTACCAGTTTCTGTTCTACACTGACAGTAGACACAGCTCCCGAGGTTGGATATTACTCACCAATGTTTGTCTCACATTCCTTTCCCATGTATCCTGGAGCGCACTCGCACTCGAAGACCGTTGCATCGCTCAGTGTGTCTAGACAGGTGCCATTATTTTTACACGGTTGATTATCACATCCACCTGGTGAGCACATGTATAAATGTATATATGTTACCAAATAACACGCACATACGAGAACTCACAGATACGTCCGAAATGACCACCCATGTAATCAAGAAGAACGAATTATGTACTTTACTAACGGGATATTTTTTCACAGTTTTCCCCCTTGTAGTCTTTGGAACATGTGCAGCTATAACTGGCGACTCCATCTTCACAAGTTCCACCGTTCTTACATGGATTACTTTCACATTCGTCTATAACGATACACACAATAGTCAAAATATCAAATGGAAAAACAGGGCAAAAACCTACTACATTATACTCAAAATTCCGCGAATTGAGGTAACAGGCGATGGGAGCGCAGGGACTGACCGATGTTGAATTCGCAGATGAGTCCCGAAAAGCCAGTTGCACAAACACACGAGAACGCGTCGACACCATCTTGACAGGATCCACTATTGTGACATGACGTGCTCTCACATTCATCTGCGAGAAATGGGGAAAACACAAAAAAGAAAATAATCATCATGCTGATCCTAGAATAATTCCAGTTACTCATATAGTGCAGTGAAATGTCGGTCGGCGTCAGATGTTGAAAGTACTGTGTGTAACTTTATGGTACTATATAGCTTACATGCTTCTCCATAGCGATCTAGGCCTTTACTGTTTCCTACACAATTTATCAACATATGTGAATTTATATGATTAGATATTCACAGAGGCTATATGTTGTGTACGTGTACTTATATAAAATGTACATACATTAGACAATATAATCGATGGAATATATGATGACCATGATTTAAATATAGTCACCTATGTCAATGTCACAGTTTACTCCCTCGTAGCCCGGTGGACAGTGGCACATGTAGGCATTACGCGAGCTTGTCGAGAAACATAGTGCATTGTTCTGACACGGCCCACTCAGACACGGTTCCACGATAGCTTTTGAAGACAAAACAGTTAGAATGTGTGCTCAAAGCGTGGGCTTCGCTGTCGACCAGTCATATACACATTTGAATATATCAAGAACAGTGGAGTGAAAATATGATGTGGGCTTATACTGAAGCACCCAGTGGGCTGAGCAGAATGACCTAAAGAGAATGTCGATATCATGATTTGTTCATAAGTTACAGCAGACTGAAGTTCGAAGTACGCCTAATTTGAATCCTTTCAGTTTACTCATCATTATGCAAATGATATTTTGTCAAATATTGTCAAATATGAGCTGAAGAAATGTTTTGTGACCATCAATATTAGGGCCTATTCGATGGAATCCCCAACAGGAACAACCAACGATTGCAATTATTATGTTGTTACCAAGGTAACGAGTGGTCTGCAGCAACAATGGTTGCTATGGCCACACCCCACGCTTTATCCACCCTGACACCGCTATCACTATTATGTGGCAGTAATGACCATATGTTCTGTATTCACAGCTAAAATTTCTCTAGGAATCGTAATAGAGTGACCGGTGTTTACTAGGGCTCTATGATTAATTGGTAAGCTTATGTAGAATAGTTTGACTGTGATCCCCCCGCCCCCATCCAAATAAAAAAACTCTCCTCGCACGGCCACTTTACTGTAATAGGCCTACATATGTTGCAATGTCGACAGCACGCTTCCATAGTCATGCATGCATGACAAACGCGACATGCCGACATGTGAGAAACCCGAACATCACGTATGTCGGTTTTTCTCACAGTCAAATGCTTATTATCGCCATAGCCCATTTTTTACGCCTGATGTGATTGGTGGACGGTGCTTGCGATATCCACATCAAAGATTATTTTTTGACTTCTTAATACGTTTCAATTAAGTTATTGTTGCATTAGGAGAAGTAAACAGACAGATACCTGATGGTCAAATTTGTGTTTTTGTCAATGGAATGCTTCGAACTCGTACTCCACCACGGTCACCATTTGCACGACTTGAATGGAACGCAGCACACAATGCACCCAAAACATCGCTTGATGCATTGGTCAACAGTCAAATATCGCACCATAATAAGATCTGTTGTGCTGTTGTGCTAAATCCCCCCCCCACTCGATTTCAGCGCTCTGTCCTGATTCAATATTGAGTGGAAGTCCATGAATTTGGCGATAATATGGTCATGCATGTCGTGAATTTCACGAACAAAAGCTATTTCAACTGAAACTGTCAAATGTGATGGTATATATATATATATATATATATATATCAAGAACAATTGAGGTCTTAAGATCGACCCCATTGGTACACCACATTTGACAGTTTCAGTTGTTGACAGGGTACCACCTATGCCAACAACCTGAGTTCTACCGGTCAAGTAGGACCCAAACCATCTCAAAGACTGCCTTCCGAGACCAATGGCTTTTAACTTAATTCATAAGGATGATGATCGACCTATCAAATGCAGCGATGAACGATCAGGCGCCTTCCAATAACCCTATCGGTTCGACGAATGTATAGCGTAGTCCGTAGGTGGTACGAGGATCCCACTAAGTAGTCCTCACAGTATTTCTTCTAGTATTCCTATGTACGTAACTGACGTTGGATAACCCTTACAAAATATATGTAAACGATCTGCCTTCTGTGATTACATGTAAAACAGTCCTTCATGCTGATGATACAGAATTGTTGGTTAGCGGAAATAATATATATATGCATATGGCATTGTTTCGAGCGCTAGATCGGTTTATCTAGCACTCTGTCCCCGAATCTAGACAGATCCTTTAGGCGAGGCGTAGATTTTGAGACTACAGTGTCATGTGCGTTGTCTCGCACGACATGCCAATAAACTACTGTCACGACAAACAAATGTTATATTTTACCCGCTTGAGTTTTAGATCGAAATATCTTGGAACTGCTCTCAGCATTGGACGGAAACGGAGGAGGGCGAGTATACTGCAGATATAGAACTAGCTCTTGCCACCGAGCTTCATGCAGTTCAAGAGTGGTTAATCGAAAACAAGCTGTCATTACATTTGGGCAAAACTGTATCCATATTGTTTGGATCAAAACGTATACTTAGTAAATCAGCAACGTTGCATACTACATGTGGCGAAAACGACACTGCTTGCAGAAACAATGTCAAGTTTCTTGGATCAACTCTCAACCAGGATCTATCAGGTGAAAGTGTTGCCCAAAACAATATTCATTATCAAGAAGTGTAATGACAGACTAAGGTTTCTGTATCGTCAGGCCAGAAACCTCAATATTGAAACTAGACGAACTTTGGTATCTGCACTTGTTCAGTGCCATTTGGACTATGCCTGTTCGGAATGGTATTCTGGTCTCACCCAACGATAAAGAAGCAGAATTCAAACCACTCAAAACAAGATTAAATGTTTCATCTTGCAGCTGCCAGCAAGAGCCCATATAGGCTATACCGAGTTTAGAAGGGTCGGTGTGTTTCATCTACGCGTGACTAAAACTAAATCACATCTTTAATCAAGCACCAACTTATCTGAATGCGAACGTTAAATGGGTCCGAGATCAACACACAGTCAATACACGATCCAGTAATACCTCACTATCCGTCTCTGCAATTAAGACAAAGCACTTCGGCCAAACATCTTTTTTCTACACCTCTATAACTACATGGAATGATTTACCCACTGATATCCACATACTACAACCAAACAAGCCTTTGAAGTAGCAGTAAGAAATTTCCTTTTTCGAAAAGTAGCTAGCGATGAAAATAATGCTTTTATTTAATAATCTAATTTTATTCACATATTCTTGGAACCTTTTGGTTTAATAGTCAATCGATCTAGTCATATGTAGGCTATTATATAATTTTTCCATATTTTCATGGACTTCTCCCCATATTTACAAATTGGCTATAGTCGGTAATTCTATTTTAATTATGTCACGTGACCTTACAAACAGGTACCACACTGGAAATAACTATTGGGTTACTTTATTGTGCAATCCCTGGTGATTTCATAATCATGCATATATTTATGTATAATATGGGTTGTCAAATAAACAAACTAAATATCACACACAAAGGGCCTGATATAGCCCAAAGAATCGTTCTATCATCACACATAGCAACTATAGAATGTGTATGAACGCTAACTATTGAAGATGGATGATATGATATGATAAACATTAGTCATCTGCAGCTTTAACAAGAAATGATATATTTAAGCTGCTACTTGTCTGAATAGAAATGTCCACACGACGTCTCGATTCTAATTAACATATCAATAACAAACTAATGACCTGCTGAAAAAAATTCAAGAACATTGAGTGAAAATTGTACGAAAATGACTTTTTATAGTGGGTAGTAGTGAACTTTTGAACCGACAGAGATATTGACAGACGGTGAAAACATTACTAATTTTACTTGTATTTCAAACATCAGAATTGTTCTTGGTCCACTGGTTACTCTATTCGACCATTCACTTTAAATGAAAGATTCATAATTTTCTTCGACTGATCACACATTGCCGATGAAGAAAACGAACTATATCGGTGTTTACCTGGTGGCAGTTGACACTTATACCCTCGGTCTGTGAGCTCACACTGCCAGCCACTGGCACAGGGCGAGACGCAATGCTGGGTCTCAAGGCTGGGTGCTGCTAAAATACAAAACACATAATATATCATGGTATGTGTACATACATGTACATCTATAAGCATGTTCAATGTACATCAGTAAGCGTGTGTAATATACTATCAATTACCCTCGCCCCGACATCATGGATATGGGGCGTGGATATTGCATTTGGGTATTTCTGTCTCCCTGTCTGTTTGTCTATCCGTGCGTGTAATTCTGAGAGGAATGGTCTGATCGAGTTCATGGAGTGAAACAATACCACTGTGGTTTGGGCTTCCCCTATTCAGGTCCAAATCAGACTAAATCAGACTGGTTGCCGTGCAACTAGCCCCAAAAGTGGCTCTTCAACCTGGTGATCGATATAGACGGTTGCCACATGACACCCTTGGTTAGAAATCGGAAATCACAAGTCTTCATCCGTGTGGCGCTAAGCTAACTGGTGTGGCAACTCATGAATGGTTTATTTTGTTTCCTTGACAACTTTTGAAGAGTGTGGCACAGTTTGGGGGGCCTTTCACATAGCTTTCCTTCATCTTTTTGTATTTACATTCTTAAACACATCTATCGACCAATCTTTGCTTGATTTCTAGTCTCTCGGATTGTAACAATAAAATATATAAATACATTTGATGTTACATGAGGAACGACTACATGCGCTCTCAAACTGTGCCACACTCTTCAGGAGTTGTCAAGGAAACATAACAATCTGTTTGTGATATGCCACACCGCTGAATTTAGAGTTGAATTTAGAGCAACACGGATGAAGACTAGTGATTCCCGATTCCTAACCAAGGGTGTCATGTGGCTCCATCAACCGCCCATATCAATCATCAGGTTGAAGAGCCACTTTTGGGGCTACCGTGCAACGGGAACTGTAAACATCACAACAATTGCCACGACTACGGTTTTAATCAAGATAAAAATGTCCACTATGTTTTGATCATAGGGCTTTTGGCCCTATTTTTTAGCATTTTTATTCCTGTAGATGTACTTTGATGACAGAAACAAGGTCAACGATACAGAAAAGGTCAAAATTGAAAAATGACAAAAGCTCCGTTCGTATTGATGAATAACTGTTGGAGGGGGGGGGGACTAATTCTTCATCATTTGCTACTATATGACAGTTGTAGGACCAAAATTGATTCTTGTCGATCCAGCTCGAAAATGTTAGCGTCATCAGCTATAATCACCGAATTGTGGTATTGCGAGTAGTTGCGAGTAGTTGTAGTGTATGTATCAACCTATTACCGCTTATAACAAGATTTTGATGATACCAATAACAAACCGAACATCAAACACTTTCGGAATAGAAACAAAGCCGGACCAAACTTATATCTGAATCCACACTGGCGTCACCAGGGGCAGACAGTGTGTGAATATATAGTTGTTTTTACTGTACACCAGATGGAATTAGTGTACAACTGCCCAACAACTTACTATAAAACAATTCATATAAATCAGAAACAAAAAATCCGAAACCACTGAAGATTATCAAACGAATATTGAACATAAAATATGCGGTATAAGTCTGAGAGAATTTGCGAAGTCGGGGAGGTCAGCATCAAGCATTCAGACCATCGTCCTAAATAATGTCAGACTTGAAAAATCGCAATAAATCTGATATAGAGTGGCTCCATTAAGTCGCAATAAAAAAAAATTTCCTAGTATTTATGTATTTCACTATGTCAGATATCCAGAATGTGATATATTGTTGCCATGGCGAGTTAGTCACATGTATTCAATATAGAGGTCGGTCTCTAGAATGTGCTTTTTTGTAATTTTTAGAATTTTCATTTCTTCTCTTGTAATTTTTAGTGAATAAAATTTCTATTGTTTTCGAGGTTTCTTGAATGTTCTGTTCTTTTCCTGTATTTATTCACTGAATGGACATATTATATTGAGGTGGCTGTAATTAGAATAGTGGTTATTGTTGGTTGAACATAGAAAACAGGCAGTTTCCGTTGAAGTATTATCATCAAAGAGATGATGTTTGAATGTTTGATGGTGTACATGTGTGGTGTTGATTTTTATTTTAACAAAATTAGACAAATTTTTTAAACTGAGGAATTCAAACGCTATGTCCCTGTTGAACTTAAAACGTATGTTGAGGAGCAAAAAGCTTCTGAGATACACCAAGCTGCTGTTTTGCCCTATGAGTATTCCCTCACCCACAAAAAGTTCGTAGCAAAGTCTCATCCGCAGAAAAGTCATAAAAAGAAGAACGATGAATCAGAAAAATTACAAGAAACATTACATAGGGAAAGAAAAATCCAGTCCCACCAACCAGATGTCAAAATGTAGATCCAACAAGCATTGTGTATATTAGGTTGGACACCTAATGTCAGAATGCTTCAAGCTAAAAAAGAAGAATGCCATGTCGTCGTCAATTGTCATTATCTCGTCTAATGGATCTACCACAGAAGCTGAGGGTATTCAACCTGTCCAGTCCGCTGTTGTACCCAAGACTGTCGACGCATCTGAGGATGTTATTGAAGAGCGTTTAATTTTGGAAGAGATCCTTCCGTTTTCTGAGAAGTCTTCAATTGGAACCAAAGTTTTATTTCGGGTGTAGTATGTGGAGTTAGCGCCGTTCCTCTTCATGAAGTTTATTTGCAGTCGGAGCTGGTTACGGGTACAGTGACTTGGTATTCGGCAATCCCTACCTGTTGGGAGAATTTAATTTTGTTACTTGGCAAAATTTTAGCCAGAAGCAATGTGATTCCAGAGCCTCATGTTGTTGATACTCCCACAGAGGAACCCATTACAGAGCAACTCGTGTGACCTTGGCACACGAGCACAAGCTATCAGGCCATTTGGGCATTAACAAGACTCTTGGTCGTGTAAAACGTCATTTTTATCGGCCAAAGATGCACCATGACGTCAAAGAATATGGTAAGACGTCACATACATGTCAAACAGATTGTAAACCGAACCAAGTCATCACAAAGGCCCCACTGCGACCGATCGGGCCAATGCCGAGGACCAAATCGGGAAATGAATACTAGCTCACCATCACGTGTGCTTCAACTCGATTTCCTGAAACCATCACATCGAGAATATCACTGCCAAGAACATCCTGAAGTCGCTCCTGAACTGTTCTTCACAACATTTGGACTTCCGAAGGTCGTACAGTTGGACCGAGGTTCCAAGTTCATGTCTAAGGTGTTCCAACAAGTTTAACATCAAATGAACATTCATAAGATCGCCTCCAGTGCTTATCATCCTGAGTCACGAGGAGCCTTGGAACGTTTTCACCAGACACTGAAGACGATGCTGAAGACGTACTGTGCTGAGCATACCAAGGACTGTGATGAAGGACATCCCTTGCTCCTGTTTGCTGCTCGAGGAGTCGTACTAGAATCCTTGGGATTTTGTCCATTCCAGCTGGTGTATGGATATACTGTCCGTGGACCTCTGAAGCTTGTGAAATAGAATGGCTTGGAGGAGAAGGAGCTACCACCTGTCTTCTTGACTATGTGACAACTTTCAAAGCTAAGCTAAATGAGACTTTACCAATCGCCAGAGAAAATCTGAAGATTTCACAAGAAGGCAGGAAGACGTGGTACGACAAAAAGTCACGAACTCGTTCATTCAAGCCTGGCAAAAACAATTCAGATATTTTGGTCCCTACACTGTCAAGAAGAAACTCAACGACATCAACTATATAGTGTTCATTCATGACCATAGAAAGACTGAACAGCTTGACCATACTATGATCAGAACAACACGGACGCCCAAAGCATCCTGCAGTTGCCGAGGAGCCCACAACAGACGATTTTGCAATTGATGACCTGGACTAACCAGTCAAGCTGATGAACTCTAGTGTTTCGCAATACCTCGATGACAAACTGCAAAATCTGAATGACCATGAGTGATTGGAGCTGAGAAGGCCCTCATTGAGGAATATCTCCAGCCACTTGTATTCCCTGATGTTCCAGGTCTGACTAACGTGATCGAACACGATGTGAATGTGGGGAGAGCTAATCCTGTAAAATTATCTCTGATCAGGAAAGAGTACATGTTAGACAATGATCTGATAGAACCATCATATAGTGATAGGAGTTCACCATGTATGGCTGTCCCAAAACCAGATGGTTCTGTACCGATTTCAGCAAAGTAAATAGCGTGACCAAAACGAAAACATTCCATATTCCAGGTATTGATGATTGTATTGACAGGATAGGAACTAGTACATATCTGACCAAAATTTACCTCCTGAAAGGCTATTGGCAGGTTCTATTGACGGAATTAAAGAGATATCTGCTTTCGCCGTACCTGATGATTTGTACGAATATAAGGTTATGCCTTTTGGCATGAAATATTCTGGTGCTACTTTCCAAAGGTTAATGAACCACATAATCAATGGTGTAGACGGTGTGTACGCATACATTGATGATGTTATTGTTGTCAGTAATACTTGGCCCGATCATGCTGAATGTATTAGATCATTCTTTGAAAGCTGTTCTGAGGCACATCAGACTATAAATTTATTAAAAACAGAATTGTGTAAAGGAACTGTTTTTTTTACCTTGGTCATGAGATGGCTAAGGCAAAGTCGAACCTGTACAAGCTAAGGACGATGCTACGGTGAGGTATTCTGAATGAAAAAGCAGTTTTTTTCCATCCAACAAGCGACATACTTTGAGAATTCCTCATTTCCCAATATCACTTCTTTTTTTTCAAATTCAAATCACATGCATTACGTATTTCTATGCATGCATAAATGCATTACGTATTTTTTTCTACAACAGCAACACCAAGCGATGTCGAATGTAATTATTTGGATGCTGAACTAAACGGACATTTTCCATTTCACACCGTGGCTCTGTTCAACAGCCGTCACCAATTATTCCACGTGCATCGATATAAACTAGTTACACATTATGTTATGGTGTACAATATCATGTTTTGGTCTCACGGTACACAGGTACAAAACTTCCTGGTCTTGATTTTACTGTACTAATGTCTCTCACTGTTGGGTTATTGTATAAGTACATTATCTCAGAAATTATAGAGTATATATTCTCAGATTGTATATGAGGGGAGATTTCACTTACGAGGTGTGTTGTCTGCCTGGATTGAAGCACACCAAGCTGTGGTCAGTATCAGTATCTCACTTGTTCCCATTTCGCTGTTGTCCCGAGTCCCTCCTCTGGTAATTCGAATGTTATCACTATACCGTACAGTGTCATGTGCGTGTGCAAATTAAAAGAGAGAACGTAGCCCGAACGACAGAGTCTGTGTTATTTATAGCCTGTGTGCGACACTTCTGAAAACATTTGTGTACTTTGTTGTGGACCGTTTTCTTTACTTCAAGCAGCATATAGGTTGTGCAATAACTTGAATGTGACGGATAGGCCCAGACAGAAACATATTTTACATTGTACCATAACAGATTTCACATCGTAAAGTTGTATGCTAGTACCTCCCAAAATAACTTCTCGCATAGAAATCGAAGGGCGTTAGTCTCGAGATATTTACCAGATACAGGCCAGAGTATAGCTAGAAGTGTGATATTTCATATAAACCCTTTTTATAGAGATTAATATTTTCTTAGCATATAAACGCGTGATCGAGGCCACCTTAACATCATATCTTGACCACACTTATCACATGTGTACCTCGTGTACCACCGCCCTCGCAGTGTATAAATTAGACTTGGCTGGGTGCATGGGGTGTATTTTGAGAATCAAGTTCTGTATTCGCATTGATTTATTGTCAATTTTGTGCTAACAGAAACTGAAGGGTTCTTGAAAAAATACCGAGAACATTAATTTTTTAATTGTTTAATTGAAAATAATTGTATCCAGTTCCTTCCATCAAACAAATTAGGTGAAAGAAACATGAAAAATAATCAACGTACACAATTATGTCACAAGAACTGAAAGAGACCACGTGAAGCCATGGGGTTGAATTATGCCTGACATCAAGTCATATAAATAACAAATATACACAACAAAATCAGTAAGTTTGTTATATTAGGTTATCACCAAACTCACTCTGACTTCTAGACACTGTCACAAACAAAATTCCATTCAATGCTACACAGACATGATTTTTGCTGTAAGCTGAGACAATCAGCATACCCCCTTGAAAATGTACTATGCCATGTGATAAAAAAAATGTCAAATTGCCTAACTTGGGGTAAAATAACTAAAATACTAGTACTAATTATAAACTCAAACATAGGACTGACATTTGGAAACCTACACAGTGAGGAGAAACCCTGTCATGATTTGTCCCGAACGAATTTAAAAATTCATCATTTGATATTAGGCAGTCACCCCCCCCCCTCCCCCCCCCACCTCCCCCAACAGAAAGTCTGATGTCAGTAACAAGACTTAGTAATACACGACTTCCGTTACACAAAGCGGTAAAATTCCAGTTGATCAGAAGACATTGAAGAGAATAGATATGTTTGTAAGTCAAGAAGAAACGAGACAATCAGAGATTGCAGACCCTCGCCCTTCAGATTTAGTCACTAAAATTAAAGCTAATAACCTTTGTATTTTCAATGTTGTAAGTCAAGAAGAAACGAGACAATCAGAGATTGCAGACCCTCGCCCTTCAGATTTAGTCACTAAAATTAAAGCTAATAACCTTTGTATTTTCAATGTGGGCGATATTCAGGGATTATGGTCCTACGACAATTGGTCATATATAAAATGGTCGGTAATTAGCCATAGAAAAATCATGGGAGAATTAATCATTGATAAAAGTAGAGTTCCTGTGATTTCTCTATTTTGACCACATTCTCGACCACAGAATGAATTCTTGACACTAACTTTCCAAACTTTGCAGACTCACCCATATTTATATTGCGTAAAATATTCTATTGAATATCTTCAGTGGTTTCTGAATTATTACTACTTGTAATATTATGAATCGGTAATTTCAGCTGATGACCCTTACATTCTCGACCTTGGGCGATAATGGGGAATTTTGATCGTACGACCATTGGTCATATAGCAAATGATGGAGAATTGATCACAGAAAAATACAAAAATATTAGGGAAAAATAATCATGTATATAAACGGAGTTATTGCAACTTTTCGATTTTGACCTCTTCTGTGACCTAGGCCTCATAGTTCAATATTAAACTGTAAAATTTCACCGTAATGTTTATATTATCAAGGTACATTTTATGAACGAAAACGGTTTGAATAGATTGATAACTGGCTTCACAATATGGTCTCGAATCTCAGAACACTCACAAAAGAATCGTGACCCCAAATTTTCGACCTGAGGCGATAATTGAGAGTTTTTGTCTTAAGACCATCGGTTGTACGCCATACGATTGGGAATTGGCCAAAGAAAAATAAAAAAATAGGTTGAAAATGTAATATTGATTAGAACCGGAGTTATAGCCAATTATGTGATTTTCTTTTTTCCGTTTCCATGGCAAAATTTGAAAGGGACTGAGCCACTACCATAGCACTCCAGCCTTATAAATTTCAAATCGATCGGACCGTTTGCCTTTGAGTTATGAGCGCAGACATTTGCACTGAAACGTCGCTGGCCAAAAATAACCGAAATCGTGACCCCCAGTTTTTCGACATTGGGCGATAATGGAGACTTTTCGTCGTACGACCATCAATCGTAGACCACACGATCGGGAATTGGCCAAAGAAAAATACAAAAATAGTTGGAAAAATTAATATCAAGTAAAACCGGAGTTAGAGCCAATTATGTGATTTTATTTTTTCCGTTGCCATGGCAACCGTTTTCACCCGATTTTGGCGAAATTTGAAATGGATTGAGCCACTATCATAGCACTCCAGCCCTATAAATTTCAAATCGATCGGACCGTTTGCCTTTGAGTTATGAGCACAGAAATTTGCACTGAAACGTCGCTGGCCAAAAATAACTGAAATCGTGACCCCCAATTTTTCGACATTGGGCGATAATGGAGACTTTTCGTCGTACGACCATCGGTCGTACACCATAGGATCGGGAATTGGCCAGAGAAAACTACAAAATTAGTTTGAAATATTAATACTGATTAGAACTAGAGTTATAGCCATATATGTGATTTTCACATTTTTCGTTGCCATGGCAACACTTTTTATTCGATTCTGACAAAAAATGAGGAGGACCGAGCCACGGTGATACTGCTTCATTCCTATGAATTTCAGGTAGATCGGACCATTTGTTTTCGAGTTATGCGCGCGGACAGACAGACAGACAGACAAACAAACACAGACCCAATTACATTACCCTCTGCCCCTATCGGGGCGAGGGTAATTACGCTAAGGAGAATATTGTGATAAAAAGAAAACATCGGAATACATACGGACTAGTATATTGTCGGACTTAGTGGGGATCTGAACGTGTGAGTGGCCGTGCTCATCGATCAAAGTTGTAGGTGCAGATAGCGACAAAAGAGCTACAAGTCCTGGTAACGTGTACAGACGGTTTATTCAGCATATACGGTTGATCAATACATATTTGTACAGTCCAGAAAAACTGAAGCAAACAAGATACAATGGTCTGAAATTTTCCATAGTGAAAATAACATTGACAAAAAATATCCGGTAACCTACAGGAGAAAGCCTGAGAAATGCTTTACATACAAAATACAAAAATTTCGACCGTTAGAGAGTCTACTTGTAATTTGTAACCATAAATCTTAATGATTGAAAATAACATGAAATTTACACCTGTGTCCAGCAATAATCATATTCGTCCAAAAACTTCCCGTATTTTCAAAACGTTTCAAACAATGGAAACACATTTGAGAGACGATCTCAACCTTGTAAATACTTCCTGTGACAAATTCTAATAGATAAAGATGTATAAAATTTATATGGATTACTAAAAACTTGAACCCGCAAACCTGTGTTGACACATCTCACCACTTACCACTGGACTGCACGACTTGAACAGTACAAAGCATTTGATAACGTGCAACTATGACCACGGAATTAATCATAATGCAAACAAACAAGGTTTACAAGAATTATACTTGGCTATGGGCATTTACAATCCCAGTAAATCGAATTAAATTGAACGCCGGACTTACTCTGTCGTATCGGGCCCGGAATAACCCGACTCGTCACAAAATATTCTTCTAAAACTACTTCACGTGGGTCAAGCGAACCTGAATTATTCGGAGGAACATTGGCGCCCTTGAATTATTGGGAGTTGGGGCGTGAGATCTTTGGAGGAAAACGTGACGGTAGGCTGCTAAAACATTGCGAGTAAATCGACTACGATGTGTGAACAAACAGAGCAATGATATACCATAGAGTATGATATATAGTTCTGTATTTATTGTCAATATACAGGTTCCCTAGCTTTCTTGGTTTATTGGTTTTTATTTCACCCGACACATCTTAAATGTCTTAATCGCTCTCTCAGAATCCCATGGGGGAATACTCTTCGACCCTGGGAAATGAAGTGACTTCGAAGAGAAAATACTTTGAACGTCTGTTCTACAGAGTTTGGCGTAAATAATTCAGTTAATTAATATAATCTGAGGAATATCTCCGGTGAATGGAGCAATTTTCTGGGCATGCACTATCGCCGATTTACGGGAACATTTGCGTATTGGTGGATTTTTAGAATATATACATCAACACGATGTGCGCTCACTCAGTTCATGGACCTCAGTGCAAAATTCTGCAGTCATTGTCCAACTCCTTTGGACATCATCCGAAGTTGTCATCCGGGAACAAGAAACATTGATTTCATCCTCACGAACCTCACGGACCCCGTAGCCAGCTTAAAAACAACAGGCTTCCTTTCTCTACACAACATTTCTGACCAGTGGTGAAAATTTGGCAAAGCTACATCGAGGCAAATGAAGTTATTATGCGGAAACCGAAAACTGAAAGAAAAAAATAACCCTAGGGCTAAAAAAGGTTACCTTAAAAATTTATAATGTTGAACCACAAAATCCAGAATTGGGGGTTTTCAACAAAAAAAAACATTTTGACCCTTCAAGCTAATTGAATGTCAAATTCAGTCCCCACTGAAGCCGTCCAAAAACAATTTAAAAAACGCGAAAATTTGTTTTATTTTGGATGGAAGGGGGGTGCTGGAAATGGCTCCAACGAATAGTGACTTGATTTTGTATAGAAAAAGAATATTCGCCGACCCATCGAAAAAATTAAACGCATCACAAAAAAGGTACATATAAATATGAAGAATTTTATGCATGAATCAGAAAAAAACATACTGAACAAATATCGACAAAATGTCCATCAAAATGCAAAAATCATCGGGGTTTTCCGACAAAAAAATGGCTGTTTTGTGAAAACAATGACTGTTTTCAAGGTATGACAACATAACATTTCACAACACTCACAACCAATCACAATACGACACCTCACACAAGTGACACGCACTTGGTCCCTGCAGGACAGAATTTGGAAAAAGGTCGATGAAGACGGAAGCTATGTTGGAAATGTGACGATAATTTAAGTACTGAAATACGGGCTCAACAATGAGATAAACGTGAAAGACTTGTTTGAGTGAACACTGTGAAAAAATAGAAGAAAGCCTGGAGTTTTGGACTAATAAAAGTCTGGGATACGACTAGGAAACTGGAATAATGGTACGAATTTCGGTTTGCAAATGAATCATTCGAAACCACGTTTGTTGAACCCACAAATGTGAAAACGCCCACAAGTGTGAAGACCCACAAATGTGAAAAAAGACAAATTACTCACAGATGTAAAAAAAAATCACCCACAAAATTAACGCGAAAACGTTTTTTTTTGTCAATTTACCCACAAATGTGAAAAAAAAAACTATTCACAAATGTTAAAAAAAAAACAACCACAAAAGTGAAAATGGGTTTTGTCAATTGCCCACAAATATGAAAATCTAACACAACGCAAGATTTAACATGAGAAATGGCATTTGATGTATATCTTCAGTAAATATCACTGGCAATGAAGGCTGATTGCTGTGTAGTTTGGCATGGAGGAAATTTAAGGAGGTGTTTTTAGGTTACTGCACATTTATGGACATGATATATCCGTAATATTTCTTGTGACCTTGAATTTTGACCATTGACCCAATTTTCAAGGTCACAGGACAAAAATGGCTAATATGTCACTTCTTGTCGATTCTGTAGCTTGGAAATCAATTGTGGACATAGCGGAAATGATATAAGCCGAATATTTTTTATGACCTTGACTTCAACCCTTGACCTCATTTTCAAGGTCAGAGCACAAAATGGCTGATATCTCGCTTATCATCGATTTACAGCTTGGGAATCAATTTTGCACATGAAGAAAATGATATACACTGAATATTCCCATGACCTGGAACTTGATCTTTGACCTTGTTTTCAAGGTCAGACCACAAAATGGCTAATATCTCCCTTATTATCGACTTCACAGCGTAGGAATCAATTGCGAACATATTGGAAATGATATATGCTGAATATTCTCTTTCACAACTTGAGAATCAATTGTGGACTTAGAGGAAATGATATATGCCGAATATTGTAATGAACTTTGACGTGACCTTTGACTTCATTCTGGAGGTCACATGACAAATTTGCCAATATCTCATTCAATTCACGATTTAGTAATCAAGTGTGGACATATAAGAAATAATTTATGTTGAATATTCTCGTGACCTTGAATTTGACCAGTTACCTTATTTTTAAGGTCACCAGACAAAGTGGTTAATATCTAAAATATAAAACATATGTTTTTGTCGGTTGATTTAGGATTCCGGACAACATATGTTTTATATTTTAGATATTAGCCATAATATCAGCCCTACATATTGCAAATTTAGGTTACCTTACCTCTGGAATGAAAAGCTATTGGCATAGCTTTATATCAATCGTCCGTATGTCCATGTGGCCGTCGTCTCCGTCATCGTCCATATAGGGCATGTAAGTCACGTGATGTCATCATAATGATTTCCGGTGGCAAACAAATATACACCTTTTGTTTGATATGAGTAAAACTACATTCAAAACTCAAATTACTCAGGTGACACAAAAGTTGTATGTTTGTTTGCCACCAGGATCACACCGTAACGGCACGTGACTTACAGGCCCAATTTGTATCTTCAAAAATCGTGGTCGAAGAAAACCCAAGAGGGATCATCGATCACAGAGATATACCTAGATGCTTGAGGGGTAACAACTGTGATGGAGATAGACTTATCAATCTTAGAATATATCCAGGAAATGGTATAATTAACCTGTCAGCATACTGAACTCATTTCTGTCAAACTAATTCAATTAAGTTTGACATTTTCCCATGATTTTCAACCGAAAAGTATATTTTAAAAATTAACTCAAAATCTACAGTGCTAGACTTATGTTTTTACTTCGCAAATGAGGACAAGAGTCAACTTCAGTCATCAAAATATCCGGCATACATCATTTCCTATATATCCAAAATCAAAGCTGTAAATTCGATAATAGCGAGATATTAACCATTTTGTGCTCTGACCTTGTAAATAAGATCAAAGTTCAAGTTCAAGGTCATGAGATTGTTCGGCATATATCGTATATGTGTACAATTGTTTCCTAAGCTGCAAAGTCGATAAGAAGCGGGATATCAGCTAATTTGTCTTGTAAACTTGAAAATTAGGTCAAAATCAAATTAAAAGTCATGAGAAAATTCAGCATGTAATATTCTTTATATGTCTGCAATTGATTCCTAATCTCAATATAAAGTGATTAATGTGTCCCATTCTAAAGCATAGAAGATTTTACGATGGGAAAGTCCCGTTTGGGATCCGTTGGAAAAATCGAAATGCTCGTCACACGCCGACCGGTGATTCAAAGGCAACTTATACACGTCACAGAGGCAAGTAAGGGAAATCTTTTGAAACAAAAATCTCAAAACTGATCAGACGGTTTTTGAGAGAATGGCCGCAAAATTTCCGAAATTGGACGTTTTGCGCTGAAAATTGCAGTCTTTGCAAAAAAAATGGCTTTTTGTGCCAAAAAAAATTTTAGGCATTTTTGTACCAAACAAAATCATAAAAATTCGCCCGTAAACCTCGAAAATAAAAATGTGGACGAACGGACGACGGATGTGTAGTATATTTTTCAGTGCAATTCCCCCCAAAACCTAATCCCCACACGAACTCGTGCAAATATACACACGCCGAATTACATGGACATGTCACAACTTATACAGTATATATACTCAGCCAAGCACTCCACAATCTCCTTAGCAACGAATGACGCACGAACTTTACAACCAATCACGACTCGTACAAGTAAATCACCACATGACATCCTCAGAAGTTTCCGGAAAAGATACAGTTCTGTGTAGACGGCAGCGTGGTAGAAACTATTTTGAGTTTCTGTGAAGTCTGGATTACTGAAATACCAGGACTAGTTGTGAATTGAATTTTATAATTATCATACCATAATGAACACAGGTTATCAGACCGCAGGTACGGTTACATAAAAACGCAAAAATTGAAGAAGAAAAAACCTCCCTATTGAAATATTTTCAGGCAAAACTTCAGAAAGATTCGACCGCGTACTGTGAAGATACAAATGTGGACGAACAGACGACGAACAGACGACGGACAGACGACGGACGCAACGCCCCGACAATAGGCTATCGGACCATACTAAGATATTGGTACCTAAAAAAGACATTTCTGATGTTAAGCCTGTTGCTGTGTCTTCACATTTGTGGGCAAATATCAAAAACCATTTTCACATTTTTGGGTGGCGTTTTTTTCCACATTGGTGGATTTTTTTTTTCACATTTATGGGTGAAGATTTTTTCACATTTGTGGGTGATTTACAAAATCTGTTTCCTACGGCCCTATGCTGCCAAGAAGTTAATGAACCAATCCGCCAAGTTTGAATTTCAGAAGAGTTTGTAAACCAATGCGCCCAATTTGTAAACCAATGCGCCACGTTTGAATTCAAGACAGTAGTTTTCAAGAAGTTAGTCAACCATTCCCCCCGAGTTTTAAGCACGGGCGGAAACGTTTTTAGGATATAGCGGAAACCTCCTTAGCATGGCACAAACCTTTCTAGCATGGAATGAGCATTTCTAGCAAGGTGAATACGTTTTTAGCTAGGAAAAAACCTTCTAAGCATGGCGTGAACCTTCTTAACATGGCAGAAATTTTTAGCACGGCATAAACTTTCCTTAGCACGGCACAAACCTTTCTATATCATTTCATTCTATAGCGTTTTTAGCATGGGGGGAAACTTCTGAGCATGGCACAAACATTTTTATCATGGAATAAACATGCTGGCTGGAACGTTTATTGCATGGCAGAACCTTCTTAGCATGACGAAAACCTTCCTAGCATGGCATAAACTTTTTAGCATGGCATAAACCTTATTAGCAAGGCACAAACCTTTCTAGCATGGACTTAACCTTTCTAGCATGGCGGGAACGTTTATAGCATGGCAAAAACGTTGGTAGCATGGCGGAAAACTTCTCAGCACAGCAGAAACTTTCTAGCACGACACAAACCTTTCTAACATGGAATTAACCTTTTTGGCACGGCAGGAAAGTGAATAGCATGACGAAAACCTTCTTGGCATGTCAGAATTTTTTTTAGCATGGCATAAACCTTTTTAGAACGGCACAAACCTATTTAGTATGGCACAGAGCTTTTAAGCACGGCACGAACCTTTCTAGCATGGAATTAACCTTTCTAGCATGGCGGGAACGTTTATAGCATGGCAGAAACCTTCTTAGCATGGCGAAAACCTTTTTAGCATGGCAGAAATCTTTTAGCACGGCATAAAACTCTTTAGCACGGCACAAACCTTTCTAGCACAGCGCAAACCTTTCTAGCATGGAATTAATATTTCTAGCATGGTGGGAACGTTTATAGCATTGCAGAAACCTTCTTAGCATGGCAGAATCATTTCAGCACGGCATAAACCTTTTTAGGACGGCACAAACCTTTCTAGCATGAATTGATCTTTTCTAGCACGGCGGGAACGTTTATAGAATGGCAGAAACTTTTTAGCATGGCACAAACCTTTCTAGCATGGATTGATCTTTTCTAGCACGGCGGGAACGTTTATAGCATGGCAGAAACCTTCTTAGCATGGAGAAAACCTTCTTAGCACGGCAGAAACTTTTAAGCAGGCCTTAAACCTTTCTAGCATGAAATACACTTTTCTAGCATAAAATAAGCATTTCTAGCATTATGGAAATTTTTTAGCATGGCGGAAACCTTCTTAGCATGGCGGAAACCTTCTTAGCTTAGCGAAAAACCTTCATAGCATGGCGACATAGTCACATATAGGCCTATTTTTTGTCCGAACAGAATTTTCCCAATACCTGCTTATATTTTTACACGAAGACCACGTGATTTCAAGCAGTGCCCATATGTATGGTCGCCCCTGCTGTGAACATTTCCAACATGCTAAGGATGTATATGCCGTGCCTGAAAAGTTAGCGGCATGCTCGAAAGGTTTATTTCATGTAAACAAGTTTTTGCAATGTTAAGAAGATGTCCGCAATGCTATAAACATTCCCGCCGTGCTACAAAGGCTCATTCCCATGCCAGAAAGGTTTGTACCGTGCTAGAAAGGTTTGTGCCATGCTAAGAAGGTTTAGGCCGTGCTAAAAAGTTTCTGCCATGCTAAGAAGGTTTCCGTCATGCTATAAACGTTCCCGCCGTGCTAGAAAGTTTAATTCCATGCTAGAAAGATTTGTGCCGTGCTAAGCTCTGTGCCATGTTGAAAAGGTTTATTCTGTGCTATAGACGTTCCCGCCGTGCTATGAAGGTAAATTCCATGCTTGAAAGGTTTGTGTTATGCTAGAAAGGTTTGTGCCATGCTGAACATGTTCATTCTGTGCTAAACAGTTTCTGCCATGCTAAGAAGGTTGGGAGTTTTTCCCGAAAGATGGTCCATAGGCCATAAATCGGGGGGGGGGGGGGGGGCATAATGCGGGAAACCCCAGAAGAAAGGTTTGTGCCGTGCTAGAAAGGTTTGTGACATGCAGAAAAAGGTTTAAGCCGTGCTAAAGGTTTCTGCCATGCTAAGAAGGTTTCCCTCATGCTATAAAGGTTCCCACCGTGCTAGAAAGGTATTTTCATGGTATCAAGGTTTGTGCCGTGCTAGAAAGGTTTGTGCTATGCTAAAAAGTTTCTGCTTTGCTGAGAAGGTTTTTGCTAGAAAGGTTAATTCCATGCTAGAAAGATTTGTGCCGTGCTAAAATGGTTTATGCCATGCTAAAAACTTTATGCCATGCTGAGAAGGTTTTCGCTAGGCTAAGAAGTTTTCTGCCATGCTAAAAATGTTTCTGTCGTGCTAGAAAGGGTAATTCCATGCAAGAAAGTTTTGTGCCATGTTACAAAGGTTTCCAGCATGTAAAAACGTTACCGCCGGTTCTAAAAACTCGGCGGAATGGTTGACAAACTCGTCAAAAACTATTGTTTTGAATTCAAACTTGGCGGATTGGTTTAAAAACTGGGCGCATTGGTTTACTAGGGCGCCCCGTTCGTGCCACAAAAAAGAGAATTTATTTTTTTTCTAACTCATACGTATGAGATAGTATCTCATACGTATGAGTTACTAAGTCATACGTATGAAATAAAAAGTCATACGTATAAGATAATAAGTCATATGTATGAGATACTATCTCATATGTATGAAATACTAAGTCATACGTATGAGATACTCATACATATGAGATAATAAGTCATACGTATGAGATAGTATCTCATACATATGAAATAAAAAGTCATATGTATGAGATAAAAAGTCATACGTTAGTATCTCATACGTATGACTTAGTATCTCCTTAGTATCTCCTTGTGGGTTCAACACACGTGCGATTTGGCCTTAGTACAGCGCTACTAAATACCTATACGTCGTGAAGGGTTTCGTATTTACCCAAGAAAAAATACCCTAAAGTATATTCTAAAGTGGCATGAATGGCTCGCTTAGGCTTCCTACGGTGGCTTGAAACATATTTCGTTTTCAAATTGAATGTCAAAATAACATTAAATTTTAGTGCAAGTAGTGTGTGCTACATCGGCTCTTGAGATGTCATGCAGAACAACTAAAACGAGGGGTTGGTGGATATTTGTTATGTTGTGCCCATGTTTTTGACAGGGTTACGGTCTAACAGTTCTTGGTTTGATGTCCTCAGGGGTGAGCTAAATACACGTATATATACTTGTGATGTGTTGTCATGTAAACGAAAAAGCAATGAAATGCATGGCTTGGAGTGCAAATGATGGATAGATTGTGATATGCTCCAAATAAGATTGCCAGTACAAATACATCGCACTTAATTCAGGAATATAGGCCTAGAACAACCTCGGAGGTGGGATATTATGTCAGTGACATGGCCTAGAAGAGATGTTTTTTATTGTTATAGAAATTTTTGGTTTTTAACTGTACGAGCCATCCGTTCTAAATTTGCCGCATTCCAACATTCGCCAACAGTGTCATCATTCATTGTAATGCAAGTACTATCATCAATCGAGACTCTGATATCCAATCTTTGTACCAGCGGTTTGTTTTCCTTGAAACGAGGTTCTGAACTCCGACAATATCGAGATGTGGCGAATTTAGGTCAGATGGCTCGTATATCATTTTATGTAAGTGCACTCTTCGTCAAAAACATTGGGCACATATTATGTAACGGTACCTTCACACGGACGCACGCCTATAGCTTGCGTTATGTATGAGATAATACACTGATACAGGAGAAGTAATATCACTTCGAGTGCCATCAGTGTATTATCTCCCATAAATCATGTGATAACAAAATAGTGATAATTGGTAGTGATATCAACGGCGATCAAGTCAGATTCCAGACAACATGCATACGTTGGGTCAATGACAAATCACCCCCTGTTCTTTCTTGGCAGCATAAATGATAATCATATGACTTAGTGTGGAACCCCATATATGTGGTTTTGATTTAGTGAAATTTCTAAAGAAAGAAAAGTAATTAGGGCCTACAAACCAAAATACTCAGATATTCGTTTATTTATTTTGACAGACACTACTGCGATGGGTTGCTGGGGACACGCAGGCGAGGAAGCCGAAGAACACCCGCTGGTGTCCTCGACGCCAGAGCAAGCAGAGGAGGGAGAGAACTCCAGGGCAAATCAGGACGAGCAGAGGTTCACACCAAAATCACATCACATCGGGTTTGGAAGCATATTCCTGGCAACTGTGTCGGTCAGTTTTGCTATGGTATTCTCCCAACTGTTGGATAGAGCAATCCCACACTCGGAGCTGACTGCACTACGATTTTCAACCCAACTCTTCCTTTGTGTAATAATAATGACAGCAACTAAAACATGGCATAAGACAAGTGATAAACACTCTGTTGTATGGCTATTGCTCGCTTCAGTATTAATGGTCACCAACCAGTATGCCATATATGGCACTTCATACTATCTGCCAATCAGGACATCCTGCAGTGTCAGTAAATGTGTGGAACTGACCATCTATTTGATCCTGGGTTCGTTCGTTCTCCGAAACACGAAGGCTTACCAGCTTGTCGCTGTATTCCTCTGTATATTTGGCGTGATATTGATAGAGCTACCCACCGGGTTATTCCACAGGGAGAACCAGTCATCCATTCTGAAGGACAGAGTCCCATACCGGTCTCCATGTGGAAATCATGATGTTTTCAATGGCTCAGTCTTCGAGAACACGACGAAGTCCAACATGACTATAAACATTCTGAACGCTACACATACGGGGAAATCATACATACTGAACAACGTCGTGGGTTACAGCCTGGTCTGTTTGGATGCCACCAGCTGTGTTGCTATTGCCTATATCGTGACGTATCGACTGAACCATATCAACACCATCCTTATCGTCTTCTGGGCGGCCTTCGTGGGCGTCGTCGTCCCGCTGGTCATAATGGCTCTGACGGAGACTCCGACATTGCCAACGCTAACTCCCTGCGTGCTGTTTCTACTGGGTCACATGCTCCTCTCCGGCACTCACTCCTTCTTCTTCATCTATGGCTACATGCTCGTGCCGCCGACAGTGTTCGGCCTGATCACGATGCTGCAGATCCCATTGAACTTCGTGCTGCAATACACCCTGCTCTCGGGCATGTATCCGGGCCACGCGAATGGCATTGAGGTGTCGGGCGCTGTCATAGTCTTGCTTGGCGTGTCCTTGATGCCTCTGTATGAATCGGTACTTTACTTTAGAAACGGTGATGACAAAGGGTGATCCCCCGATATTGTGAAGGTCACAACTAAAATCTGTCCCATTCAACTCAGTACTATTTATTTAATATTGTGTGCTTCTAGTAAAGAGCTCAAACTCACTGTATGGGCTGCCACTTTTTGTGGCATACTACGAATGTTTTTCTGAATGTTTTGAAATATGTGAAATTTACCATGTGTGATTATTACCATGTAAGCTAATCAGTGACTCTGATATTTTAACTGTTTGTACACTTCCTGTAATATATTATGTTGAGGTAGACTACCTTCGTGAGGTTGACTACGATTCACTATGTGAATTGATCATAATTTTAATGTATATACATAACATTTATTGTTATGAGCTCTTTGGTAGCATGGACTGGTCCAATTGAGAAGTAAAAGCAAGTTGAAATGCGCCTTGAATGTCGTAGCTGGACTTCATGACAGCAGTCACCAGAATGACTAAGAATACGGACATGGCCTTATGTGAAAATGTCAATAAATCACATACTATATGAACACCTCAATCTTGTCATATGGGTCACTATGTATAGAATAATGCTTTACAGAAACCGAGGCTGTAAGCTGAGGATACTATTCGTGAGACTTATGAAGCCTATGGCATAGTCCGACATAGTATCTGATTCTCCCAGCTCGTGATGTGGGTTACATTGGCCACTCTCAAATCCCTGTCACATTTTTAACGAAGTATGAGCAGGAATCTACGGAGCCGCTGAAAGGACATGGAAGAAATATTTTTTGACATACGGTTATTGCGTTCCCTCGCAATATTATCGCGTTCCCTCGCAATCCGGATCGCGTTCCCTCGCGATCTTATTGCGTTCCCTCGCAATCCGGATCGCGTTCCCTCGCGATCTTATTGCGTTCCCTCACAATCCAGATCACGTTCCCTCGTGATATTATCGCGTTCCCTCGCGATAATATCGCGTTCCCTCGCATTCCGGATCGCGTTCCCTTGCGATCTTGTAGAACAACCTTCTCAGAAGTCATTGGCGTCAGCACAATGCGAGGGAACGCGATCCAGAATGCGAGGGAACGCAATAAGATCACAAGGGAATGCGATAATATCGCGAGGGAACGCGATAATATCGCGAGGGAACGCGATCCGGAATGCCAGGGAACGCAATAATATTGCGAGGGAACACAATATTATTGCGAGGGAACGCAATAACAATGTCCTAAAAATATTTCTTCCATGTCCTCTCAGAGGCTCCGTAGGAATCAGTACGGAGCCGCTGAAAGGACATGGAAGAAATATTTTTTGACATACGGTTATTGCGTTCCCTCGCAACAATATTGCATTCCCTCGCATTATTATCACGTTCCCTCGCAATCCGGATCGCGTTCCCTCGCGATCTTATTGCGTTCCCTCGCAATCCGGATCGTGTTAACTCGCGATCTTATTGCGTTCCCTCGCAATCCAGATCGCATTCCCTCACAATATTATCGCGTTCCCTCGCATTCCGGATCGCGTTCCCTCGCGATCTTGTAGAATAACCTTCTCAGAAGTCATTGGTGTCAGCACAATGCGAGGGAATGCGATCCAGAATTCGAGGGAACGCAATAAGATCGCGAGGGAATGCGATATTATCGCGAGGGAAAGCAATAAGATCGCGGGGGAACACGATCCGGAATGCGAGGGAACGCGATAATATTGCGAGGGAACGCAATAACAATGTGCTAAAAATATTTCTTCCATGTCCTCTCAGAGGCTCCGTAAATCAGAGACTGTCTCAGTTGCAATTTGGTGATGACCCTAGCCTCTTTCCACTAACTGAAGTATCATTCCACTAACTGACGTGGCAGTGCAGTGTGGGTATTCAGCCCCAAGGCCAAGTGCTGGTCCAAGCATATCGGACCACAACTTCAAAAATCAGCCTGCCTGATGCTACCCATGTGTTAAGGGCCCGACTAGTCAATATGGTGATATCTTCACTGGCAACCAATGAAAAAAGCGTTGAAGATGAGTCGAGCATTCCGTCACAGCGCACATCATTTGCCGAGGTTGCTCAGTTACTACAACAACTACTTGTTCCGACAGTGAACATCCGTGCACACATGAGAAAAAATTTAGATTGATGGAATATGCTTGTGGGCTCCAGACACTCGGCGGTAAGGCTTTTCTAGATGTGAGTCCAATTAAGATCTTCATCGGTGAGTTCATTGACGGACAGCCATACCAACAGACAACAACGCCAGTCTGTAAGTACGGGGCCTAACAGATAAAGCCTGGAAGACCCCGTAGCCATCAGCTACCAACAACGTACCAACACAACCTCCAGTGCCCACAGACCAGTCCCTATGGAAAGTCCCAGTCATCAAGGGATATACCTCAGAGCCTGTCTTTGCCGACAAATACACCGATCAACTGTTACTCAATGGTGGTGCAGAAAATTCTGCTAGTTGTCCCGTACAACTCACACATGGAGTCATATAAAGTGGAGAAATGTGACCCTGGTACAGTGCAGATGATTGCACATTGCGTCAAGATGGAGGTTTAGTGTCCAAAGTTATGGTGTGGCTTCTGTCTGCTCGATGTAAAAAAAATGACACATGGTGACAGGAAAAGCTGAGAAGTCTTGCTTCAAATGGAAAATGTGCTGGGATACATCCTCTGTGTGATGCCAATTACAGCTCTAAGTGGATATGAACCATCGTAGAACACAGCAAAAATCAGGGGTATTGCTGCAATTTTTGTGGATACTTTGACTTGGATTGAGAGCTTACCATATTATCACTCACCTATGTGTGGTCAGCGACTAGCAAGAAATGAACACTTCAGATTCAAATATGGCTTCAAGCCCGAATTTCAGAGAACTGGCCAGAAACAAAGAGAACTGGGTCATACTAGAAGCCTTCCATGGGCGAAAAAAGAGGATATGCTGAAGGTAGTGAGGATATCTTTAATGAGTGAGTCATCAACACACCTGTCATCACACCTGTCATCCACTGATGTCTTTGGTGTACAGTATTGTGAAAACCCAAGACCAAAACACTGAATTATCTACACAACGGGTAAGGAAGCAAAAGCCCGGCTTTAGTCTCTGATGACTATTACAATACGTGGAAGAGCATACGAACACCGTGACTTCTCTTATGACATAGGACCCCCTGGTAACCGCTTGTCGATACATGGCATCCCACTACACGTCGATGAACTCGAGTTTGAGCAATGGGTGGATGAATTTGCCACCAGAATATCACGTTTGCAGGCCGTACAGAAATCCAGCACTGAACTTGGGCAGTACTTCAACGGAAACGGCTTCTATCATGTGGCCTCAGTAAACACAGCAACACTGAGATATATACCTTTTACAATGCAAGATCCTAGCAACCTGAACCTCTGATTGAACATAATATCATGCTGTATTATGTGGAACAGACGATAAACTGTAAAATATGTCATGATCTTGACCACGAGGGATATGAATGTCCGAAAAAAACAGACACATACATCAGCCATCCAGTGTTATCTGTGTTGGAAAACGGGACATACATGTACCCGTAAAGACTGCACTACAACAGTAAACACCGATCTGATAACCTTCAGAGGTGACAAGGAAGCGTTGTCTAACTTCTGTCCATGCACTTTAGAAGAGGAGGGCTCTAGTTACCCTTCTGCAGAAAACATGTTTCAGTGCAAGAAGGCGATCTCAATGGCATCCATACATTCCTAACGACATGAAGTCTGCAAAACATCCCAGAAATGCGAAATCGCTGGGAGACCAACTGGACACCGGTGAAGGATGGGAACGAATCAAGGTCAAGACAATGGAAAGTATACTGCAACAATGTCCTCAGTTTAGGAGCACGCTGGAAAATTCTGCTAAAAAGCTTTTGGTGGAAGCCACAGCCAATGAATTCTGGGGTTCGGGACTAAACAAGACCCAAACGAATACCGTAGCTCCACTCCACTCATCCTACATGATGAGCCAAGTGGGCCCAAGTACCGTACACTGCTCCTTAATACTACTCGTCCATTGAAAACATACCATTTAATCTGTCTCGCACCTTTTTAATCCTTATTGAATATAGAGGAAGGCGCAGGATATGATACTTGGGCCGCCAAGTGTTGGAAAATAGACTTTTGACTCCAGGACACTTCTCACATACATTTGAATAATGTTGAAAATACTGACTACTAACATTCGTGGCCTACGGAAGTTGACAACACGCAAAGCTGTCCTTAGTAAATTGAGAAATACATGTATTCATATTGATATAATATGTTTGAAAGAAAGTCGGCCCATGTAGCGCAGCTTACTATTTCTTCTAATTTCAATGAAGATTAAAATTGTGCCAGACGTATTAAATAGGTATTAAATATGGTATACATTCAGTGGGTGAGTAGTAGTGTTCCGGAACACCTGATTTCACCTCCTAATGGCCATTTTTGGGGGTTCATGAGTTTCCCTGTCAATTTTGTTTTCTCTCACTTCGTATGCTTGATATGACTTTCTGTCCCCGGACTATGAGATTGGATAACGGACCCTGTTTTGTTTGCTCGGAATACTTAATACTGGGTATTGATTCCACGTCTATTTTAACAGAGTTAGGTGCGCTACTTGGGCCAGAAAGTCATATAACATGTGATGTGGCGACAGGGTGGGAATCTCAGTGGAAAGGAAAACTATTTTATGTACCATGTACTCCGTACAAACAAGGTGCGCTAATTTTGGTTAAGAGATATTTTGATTCTACTGAACTCACAGTGGTAAGCAGCACACAGGCTATACTAGGCATTGAGTTTATGTATGAGGAGAAAGTACATAGTGTTTATTGTCCATGTACAACCAGCGAAAAGCTACAATTTTTTCACGGAGATTCAATCAAAAGTTGAAACAGTTTTGCATGATTAGCCCAAGGTCTAAGAAAGGTTACCTGACAATATATATTTTAGATATTATCCTTTTTTTTGTCCCGTGACCTTGAAAATAAGGTCATTTGTCAATTCAAGATCACGAGAATATTCAGCATATATCAATTGCAGTGTGACCACAAATAACTCCTAAGCTATAAAGTCGATAATAAGTGAGATATTAGCCATTTTGTGATCTGACCTTGAAAATGAGGTCAAAAATCAAGTTCAAGGTCATGAGAATATTCAGCATATATCATTTCCTATATGTTCACCTCATTTCCTCTATTTTCTCTGACCTTGAAAATGAAGTCAACGGTCAATTTCAAGGTCACCAATTTCCTATATTGAAAATAAGGTCAACATCAGATTCAAGGTCATCAAAATATTCAGTGTATATCATTTTCTCTTTGTCCACAATTGTTTCACAAGCTATAAAGTCAACAGAGAAGCAAGATATCAGCCATTTTGTCCTTTGACCTTGAAAATGAGGTCAAAGGTCGAATTCAAGGTCATGACAATATTCATCATATCATTTTCTATATGTTCGCAATTGATTCCCAAGCTGTAAAGTCGGTATTAGGCGAGATATAAGTCATTTTGGCCTGTGACCTTGAAATTTAGGTCAAAGGTCAAATTCAAGGTCACGAGAATCTGTATACTTCATTTCCTATATGCTTATAAATGATTCCTAAATTGTAAAATCGATAATAAGCGTGATCATTTTGTCCTGTCACCTTGAAATTTAGGTCAAAGGTCAAGTTCAAGTTCACAAAAATATTAAGCATATTTCATTTCCTATATGTCCACATTTGATTCCTAATCTCTAATCTCAATATTAATTGAGATATTTGGAAAAATGTGCCCCATCATAATGCATAGAAGAATTTAGCATGGGAAAGTCCCATTCGGGCCGAGTTTGGGCCCAAAAAGGCCCACTTCGAGTGATTCAAGGGCAACGAAACTAATACATGTCACAGGGGTACATATCGGGAGTGTTATGCATCAATAAGAAAAATTAGCCCAAGGGCTAAGAAAGGTTACCGGACAATGTGTATTTTAGATATTAGCCTTTTGTCGCATGACCTTGAAAATAAGGTCATTGGTCAATTCAAGGTCACGAGAACATCCAGCCCATATCATTCCTAGAATGTCCACAATTCATTCCTAAGCTGTAAATTCGATGTTAAGTGAGATATTAGCCATTTTGTGATCTGACCTTGAAAAAAATTAGGCCAAGGGCCAAAGATAGGTTACCGGACAATGTTTAATATTTAAGACGTTAGCCAGGTCACTGGTTAAATTCAAGGTCAAGAGAATATTCAGCATATATAATATTGAGCATATATCATGTCCACAGTTGATTGCTAAGCTGTAAATTCAATAATCAGAGAGATATTAGCAATTTTGTGCTGTGACCTTGAAAATGAAGGCAAAGGTCAAGTTCAAGGTCATCAAAATATTCAGTGTATATCATTTTCTATATGTCCACAATTGATTCCCAAGCCATACAGTCAATAGAAGAGCAAGATATTAGCCATTTTGTCCTGTGACCTTGAAAATGAGGTCAGAGGTCAAATTCAAGGTCACGAGAATATTCAGCATATATCATTTCCTATATGTCCACAATTGATTCCTAAGCTGTAAAGTCGATAATAAGCGAGATATAAGCCATTTTGTCCTATGACCTTGTAAATTGGGCCAAAGGTCAAATTCAAGGTCATGACAATATTCAGCATGTATCATTTCCTATAGGTCCACAATTGATTCTTAAGCTGTAAAGAAGAAGCATATAGGCTTTGTGGCATCCCCCAATTTGGTCTTATCATTTCAATTGGTAATACTGGACTGAGAAAATAAGGATACATAGGCCATTGTATGTGGGTAAGAGTGAGAGCTCATTAGACAGTTTCTTACCAGAACTGCTTTCTATCATCTTGACAACTTGGCCCACCAGATATTTGCCACCCAAAATGAATGGACAATTACCCAGCCAATATTGTTCAGAGTACTAGTATATTTAATCAGGATGTTCGTGATATTTTTCAGGTGCTCCTGTCAAATGTAAAATGATACGTGACTAACAGAATGCTGTGTCATCTTGGCCAATTTTGTGATTTCAAAACTTGTACAATACAGCGGAATTTTCGCATTCATATTTTAACCAAAGCCAAACATTTCCGAGCTAACTAAAAAAAATTAGCCCAAGGGCTAAGATAGGTTACCGGACAATTTTGGTTTTAAGCATTGTAGGTGACATATGATTTTGAGATTTACCAGTAAAGGTCATCTTTTTGAATTTCAATACCTCCATTAGGTATGCTGCATATGACTTCATACATGTTCATAATACAAACATATAAGCTTTATCAACAAGTATTTTGTTTATAGAGGCCAATTTAAGATTTTAAGATTTGCCCTCAAGGTCGTTGAAGGTCAAGTTCAAGGTCACCAAAAGATGTGCCATTTATACATGACTTTTTATAGGCTTATACACAATCCCAACCTGTATGTGCAAAAGTTCAAGATTCAGAGGCCACTTACAATATTCCGAGCAAGAGATTTAGCACTCAAGATCATCCAAGGTCAAAATCAAGGTCATCATTAGTTGTTCCATATATGACTTCCTATATGTTCATATATCTACATGCATTTCAGCTCTATCTACATGCACTCCATCTGTAGTGACAAATTTTGGCCTCTTTTTTACCCAAAAATGGCTGTTTTGACCTTTCAAGGTCATCAAAGGTCAAATTCAAGGTCACCTCCAAAATCGCCATATATGAATACCCATTTGAAAGTGCCAATATCTAAGCTCTATTTTCAAGCGTTCTATGAGTACAGTCCTGGCAGCTCCCATTATGAAGAAAAAAAGTGCCAAAAATTTTCAAAGTGCGCAGTTTTTTTCAAAGGGTGAAAAAAATTTTTTTGCCTGGAAATGACCCAAAATGGATAGTAACGCGATTTGGGGCAAAAATAAGCCGACCTGTCAAAAATTCAAAATGGCCGCCACGCCAAGACCGGCGATTCAAGAGCAAGAAAATTTCTTTATAAACATCATGAAGGTACAAAAGGGGAATCTTTTGAATCAATAATCTCAAAACTGATCAGAGAGTTTTCGAGAATAACAGACCAGGTGCAAATTTGAGCATTTTTCGACCCAAAAATGGCCGTTTTGACCTTTCAAGGTCATCCAAGGTCAAATTCAAGGTCACCACACAAGTCGCCATATATGACTTCCTATTTGAAAGTGCCAATATCTAAGCTCTCTCTTCAAGCTTTGTATGTGTACAGTCCCGGCAGCTCCCATTATGAAGGAAAAAAATGCCAAAAATTTTCAAAGTGCAAGGTTTAGTTTTTGCCTAGAAATGACCCAAAATGGATAGTAACGCGATTTGGGGCAAAAAAAATTTTTTTTCGCCGACCCGTCAAAAAATTCAAAATGGCCGCCACGCGGAGACCGGCGATTCAAGGGCAACAAAACTTATACACATCATAAAGGTACATAAGGGCAATCTTTTGAAACAAAACTCTCAAAGCTGATCAGACAGTTTTTGAGAAAATGGCCGCCAAAGTCCAAAATTGGCCATTTTTCGTCAAAAATGGCCGCCATTTTGAGAAAAAAGCGAAAATAAAAAAACTAAAGAATAACCCCCTTTTGAAATATTTTTAGGCAGCTTTGTGCAAAATTTCAGGAAAATCCGCCTTTAAACTTTAAAGATAAAAATGTGGACGGACGACGGACGACAGACGGACGTCGGACGAGACGCGACGGCAATAGGTTATCGGACCATAGGTCCGGTAACCTAACAACGATGATCTGG
Source organism: Terebella lapidaria (assembly GCA_949152475.1). Lineage (NCBI taxonomy): Eukaryota > Metazoa > Annelida > Polychaeta > Terebellida > Terebellidae > Terebella > Terebella lapidaria. The sequence continues at coordinate 82,736,512 of OX424555.1, forward strand.
TCATTGCATGTGAAATAGAGTTGAATAACAAAACATTCAAACAATACATGTTTGTACAATATAAATGTAGACAGGGCAAATCATTCCACAAGCATGTTGTGTCATGTGTGTTGGCTTATTAACCAACTATTGTTTTCTGTGGGGTGGAACTTCATTCTTTTACCATGTACACACACTAGTAAACCAGGCTTTGGAGGGAGGAGTGGCGATTATGCATGGATATGAGCCTAGGGTCATGTTGGACATGCTAGCTTCACTGCTGTGTCACTTGTCAGGCATGACTGATCAGGGCTGGCTGAGAGGGGCGGAGCCTATTGCTGTGCTGGACAGACTGGCTGATCTTGTAAGGCATGACTGAGCAGGGCTGGCTGAGAGGGGCGGAGCCTATTGCTGTGCTGGACAGACTGGCTGATCTTGTAAGGCATGACTGAGCAGGGCTCTCATATACTGCACTGGCTGAGAGGGCAGAGCCTAGCCTCATGCTGGACATGCAGGCTGCAGTCTGTGAATACAGTAGAATGGCTCAGTTACAGTATTGACTGCATGACTGACCAGGCTTTAAGTATCTGGCTGCATGGAGAGCTAGCATCTGCCTGGGTCCCCCCCCCCCCCAAGGAAAAAAAATTAGCCCAAGGGCTAAGAAAGGTTACCGGACAATATATATTTTAGATATTAGTATTTTGTCCGTGACCTTAAAAAAAAAGGTCATTGGTCAATTCAAGGACACGATAATATTGGGCATATGTCATTTCTGGTATGTCCACAATTGATTCCTAAGCTGTGAAGTCAATAAAAAGCGAGATATTAGCCATTATGTCCTGTGACCTTGAAAATGAGGTCAAAGGTCTAATTCGAAGTCATAGCAATATTCAGCATATATCATTTCCTATATGTTCATAATTGATTCCTAAGCTGTAAAGTCCATAATGAGCGAGCTATTAGCCATTTTGTCCTGTTACCTTGAAAATGAGGTCAACGGTCAAACTCAAGGTCACAAGAATATTCAGCATATATATCATTTCCTATATGTCCACAATTGCTCCCTAAGCTGTAGAATCGATAATAAATGAGCTATTAGCCATTTTGTACTGTGGCTTTGAAAATGAGGTCAAAGGTCAAATTCAAGGTCATGACAATAATCTGCACATATCATTTCCTATAAGTTCATAATTGATTCCTACACTGTAAAGTCGATAATAAGCGAGATATTAGCCATTTTGTCATGTGACCTTGAAAATGAGGTCAAAGGTCAAAGTCAAGGTCACGAGAATATTCAGCATATATCATTTCCTATATGTTCACAATTGATTCCTAAGCTGTAAAGTCGATGATAAGCGAGATATTAGTCATTTTTTCCTGTGACCTTGAAAATGAGGTCAAAGGTCAAATTCAAGGTCACGAGAATATTCAGCATATATCATTTCCTATATGTCCACAATTCGAGCGATTCAAGGGCAACGAAATTTATACATGTCACAGGGGTACATATGAGGAGTGTTATGCATCAATAAAAAAAAAAGTTACTGAACAGATTTTGAGAAAATGGCCGCCAAAGTCCAAAATTGGCCAATTTTTGACGAAAACGACAAATTCAAAATGGCCGCCACACGCAGACCGGCGATTCAAGGGCAACGAAACTTATACACATCATGGAGGACATAATAAGGCATCCTTGTGCAAAAAAATAAAAAAAGTTACTGAACAGATTTTGAGAAAATGGCCGCCAAAGCACAAAATTGACCGATTTTTGACGAAAACGACAAATTTAAAATGGCCGCCACACGCAGACCAGCGAATCAAGGGCAACGAAACTTATACACATTATGAAGGACATAATAAGGCATCTTTGTGCAAAAAAAGAAAAAAAGTTACTGAACAGATTTTGAGAAAATGGCCGCCAAAGTCCAAAATTGGCCGATTTTCGACGAAAACGGCCGCCATTTTGAAAATATTGTGAAAATCAAAAAAATAAAAAATACCTCCTTCTTGAATTATTTTTGTGCATTTTTGTGCAAAATTTCGGAAAGATTGGTCCGTAAACAAAAAAGATAAAAATGTGAACGCCGACTCCGACGCCAACACCGGACGCCGGACGCCGGACGCAACGCCATGCCAATAGGTTATCGGACCATAGGTACGGTAACCTAAACAACCACAGTGCCCAAGAGGACATTCTCGAACAAGAATCTCGGCTTTGTAGGGGACTTAATTTCCCCTACGAGATTTTCTGCATTTTTCGACAGTTCAATGAGATGTCTGAAATTGCGGACACTCATTAACTAGCGCTCAGGGCTAGGGTCACGTATGTTACGTAGATTTTGTTCTCGTTATACGACGTTATACGACGGAAGGTATATTAATGCTAATGGTCCTAATCTCAGACGTTCCGGCCACTGGTCAGGCCACTGGCGACCAATCACAGCTGCGCCCAAGTGATCCGGGTCCAGTTTATCGCGTATCTTGAATTATTTCACCATTATGTAGCATATTTCTACAGGTAGCGGTCCCCCAAAACCTACCTCCTCCGAACTCATACAAACATACACTTAGGCCTAAAAAAATATTTTTCTGTCTCTCGTCCTCCTATTTTTTCAAAATTGGGTTTCCTATTTTTTCGAAATTTATTTTTTATTTTTCATTTTTTATTTTGCAAAAAATACCGTCCTCCGCTCATGAGAAAATTGGGTAAGGAGGCACTTTTTATTTTTTATTTTTGGCAGAACACAATTTTATACGTATGAAAGAAGAAAAAAACACTCTCGCATAAGGTCATTCAATCCGAAGAAAAAAAAATAGAATTGAAATTATGATACGAATGATTTCAATGATTTTAATCATAATGATTTCATCTCTAAAGGCTTGATTTATTCTGACTTGAAAGCCCTTGGCCACCATTGCACCACCGGTTGACCATCATCCTTTAGTATTCAGCACATGCACAAGTTATGGTTATGTGTACTAGTATGATTATTTTCATCAAAGACCGTCAGTTGATATTAAACTGTTTCAATGATGAGTAATTGTGGTGAGCCGTTTTGATCAAGTTATACATCTAATACAGTATATATGAGAAAATACAGTAAATCAATTCACGATCACAATTTCATACATATTATTACATACATGTAACCACACGGAATAACTGTTTTGAAAACTGGTAGTGTCCTAATTGGTCTCATTTGGCGACGAGTGAAACAAGGAGGTACATTGTAAATTAACTAAGTTACATGCTGTGATCCCGTGTTTCGATCATTCATTGTCCTCAAACTTGGGGCGGGGACACTTTTTAGTTTCTATTTGAGAATTGCAAGTAAAAAAATTAGGCCAAGGGCCAAAGATAGGTTACCGGACAATGTTTAATATTTTAGGTGTTAGCCAGGTCACTGGTTGAATTCAAGGTCAAGAGAATATTCAGCATATATAACATTAAGCATATATCATGCCCACAGTTGATTGCTAAGCTGTAAGTTCAATAATCAGAGAGATATTAGCAATTTTATGCTGTAGCCTTGAAAATGAAGGGGCAAAGGTCAAATTCAAGGTCATCAAAATATTCAGTGTATATCATTTTCTATATCATGTATATCATGTCCACAATTGATTCCCAAGCCATACAGTCAATAGAGGAGCAAGATATGAGCCAGTTTGTCCTTGGACCAAGGAAATGAGGTCAGAGGTCAAATTCAAGGTCACGAGAATATTCAGCATATATCATTCCCTATATGTCCACAATTGATTCCTAAGCTGTAAAATCGATAATAAGTGAGATATTAGCCATTTTGTCCTGTGACCTTGAAAATGAGGTCAAAGGTCAAATTCAAGGTCATGACAATAATCTGCATATATCATTTCCTATATGTTCATAATTGATTGCTAAGCTGTAAAGTCGATAACAAGCGAGATATTAGCCATTTTGTCCTGTGACCTTGAAAATGAGGTCGAAGGTCAAATTCAAGGTCATCAGAATATTCAGCATATATCATTTCCTATATGTCCACAATTGATTCCTAAGCTGTAGAGTCGATAATAAGCGAGATATAAGCCATTTTGTGCTCTGACCTTGAAACTGAGGTCAGAGGTCAAATTCAAGGTCACGAGAATATTCAGAATATATCATTTCCTATATGTCCACAGTTGATTCCTAAGCTGTAGAGTCGATAATAAGCGAGATATAAGCCATTTTGTGCTCTGACCTTGAAACTGAGGTCAGAGGTCAAATTCAAGGTCACGAGAATATTCAGCATATATCATTTCCTATAGGTCCACAATTGATTCCTAGTCTCTAATCTCAATATCAAGTGAGATATTAGGCATAATGTGTCCCATTATAAAGTATAGGAGAATTTAACATGGGAAAGTCCCATTTGAGCCGAGTTTGGGCCAAAATGGCCCACTTCGAGCGATTCAAGCGCAACGAAATTTATAGACATCATAGGAGTACATATGAGGAGTGTTATTTATCAAAAAGAAAAAAAAGTTACTGAACAGATTTTGAGAAAATGGCCGCCAAAGTCCAAAATCAGGCATTTTTCGTCGAAAACGGCCGCCATTTTGAAAAAAAATGCGAAAATCAAAAAACTAAAAAATACCTCCTTCTTGAATTATTTTTAAGTATTTTTACATAACCAAACTCGATCTTGCAGGTAAAAACTACAATATAATCAATTCGATATGTAGAATCTCTATCAACCGATCAACTGCAATAGACGCACACTAATGCGATACAACAAGTAGTCTCTGATAATACGTGAACAATGATCTATACGATTCTACCAGAAAATGGATAATGAATCCAACTGGTGTCTAATCGTATATCTTCCTAAGACATAACTTTTTTATGTTTTAGATTCTGATCTCTGGTTCTCTTCTTCGTCTTCTACAGGCAATAACATGACAGACCGTGACGCGTGGATGCTTGCCGAATATCTACAGGTGAAATATCAAAATCAATTCACGGCGCGACCTGAAATTCTACTGATGAAATATTTCTGTTGCCTATCACCCGAGAAAAATAAGTGAGTAAGTAAGCATATTCGTCATATGCATTTGCAACTATACACAAATAAGCAGTGTGATATCGAATCACAGGAAACGAAGATCCTGAAACATCTAGATTTGAGTCACAACAGTTTCGGAGACTCCGCAGGAAAAGACTTAGGTCCCGCCATCGGTGAGCACAATACAGATTCCTCTTGCAATTCGTGGAATTGAAACAACATAATAATCGAATCGTTAAAAGTGACCCCCTTCTGTATGTTCTTTCAGCTGCTAACGTGTCACTGAATACCTTAGATCTGAGTTGGAATAAAGTCAGAACGGAAGGTGGTATCGCCATCTGTCGAGCGCTACAGGTAACCGCTATCGATTGTCATACGCCACGGCGCCACCACATATAACTCAGTGTTCAACACTGAGTGTTGTACTCACATGCGTTTATTTTTCGCGTAGGCAAATACATCACTGACCACCATGGATCTGGACTATAACGGACTCTCGAACATGGGAGCCGTCCACATGGCGCAGGCCATGGCTGTAAATTCTACTCTCAACGACCTTGACCTTACGTGTAACCGGATATTCGACGAAAGTCTCGCGCATATAGCCAAAGCCCTGGCCTACAACAACTCGCTGAAAGTCCTCAGGGTGAGCATGCATCTGCATTCTGATATCCATAAGTAATTAATATTCCGCGAAAAACTTTGGAATAACATCATAATAACGATTAAACTACACGATTCCGTATACGTGTAGTCTCAAAACCAACACCCCATGTTGTTTCAAGAGAACAAATAACAGTAGCCTATTTGTTATTAATGCATAATGCGTGATGTATTCCACGTGTCCCGTTTGTGTTCTCGTGTATATGATATGATATCTATAGTCATACTGTGACTAGACGTGTAGCAGGATGCAGGAATGTTCACAGGTATCGAACAATCCTCTGACGAGCGCGAGTGTCGTCTCCCTGCTCCAGTCCGTGGTGAACAACGCGAACTGCGCACTAGAACTCCTAGACCTCTCGGTCAGTCAGCAAATCGTGTGTATATCTGCGCTGTACTGTATCGTACTGCGCTATATCGTACATGGGCCTACACTATCACTTTATCATACATTTGACAATATAGATGTACTGTGCTGTTGATAGCAGACACTCAATATCAAAGATACATATAGGTCTAATGTTATGTGTGTTCGTTGCAGAATATACACATCTACAAAAGCGTCTTGCAGAGTGTCGACGCAATAAAGAAAAGTCGACCATCCTTCAAACTGAAATATGCGGGTGTTGTTCGTTCTGATGACTCATTTGGTGAGGATTGTTCCAGCATATGGAATGTATACATTTTTTTTTCGCTGTGTCACCATTCGTTATTCAATTGACCCCGCATGTGACTAGGCGAAGAGGAGCGACCGTTTGACAGCCGCAACCCCCTGACGATCCTGAAGGAATACATAACATCTCAGAACCTGCGGCTGGTCGACCTCTTCAAGCAGTTTGACAAAGATGGCGGTGGCAGCATCTCACGCAAGGAGTTCGTGGACGGTCTCAAGGTAACAGCTATACTTTTACCAGAAATGCATTACATTGCTCAGCTAATATGGCTTCATTACTCTAATCTATATTGATATTATTATTATTACCTTGAAGACAATCGAGGTTCCACTGACACAACAGCAGCTGGATGACCTGATAACGATGTTGGACAAAGATGGTGATGGGGAAGTGGACTATGGGTCAGTACAGTATGATATTTGTATCGTATAATTATTCATGAACACCAAACCAGACACACAGGACGGACTGAACACCAAGCCAGACACACAGGGCGGACTGAACACCAAACCAGACACACAGGGCGGACTGAACACCAAACCAGACACACAGGGCGGACTGAACACCAAACCAGACACACAGGGCGGACTGAACATCAACTCAGACACACAGGGCGGACTGAACACCAAACCAGACACACGGGGTGGACTGAACACCAAACCAGACACACAGGGCGGACTGAACACCAAACCAGACACACAGGGCAGACTGAACACAAACCAGACACAGGGCGGACTGAACACCAAACCAGACACACAGGGCGGACTGAACATCAACTCAGACACACAGGGCGGACTGAACACCAAACCAGACACACGGGGTGGACTGAACACCGAACCAGACACACAGGGCGGACTGAACACCAAACCAAACACACAGGGCGGACTGAACACCAAACCAGACACACGGGGTGGACTGAACACCAAACCAGACACACAGGGCGGACTGAACACCAAACCAGACACACAGGGCGGACTGAACACCAAACCAGACACACAGGGTGGACTGAACACCGAACCAGACACACAGGGCGGACTGAACACCAAACCAAACACACAGGGCGGACTGAACACCGAACCAGACACACAGGGCGGACTGAACACCAAACCAGACACACAGGGCGGACTGAACACCAAACCAGACACACAGGGTGGACTGAACACCGAACCAGACACACGGGGCGGACTGAACACCAAACCAGACACACAGGGCGGACTGAACACCAAACCAGACACACAGGGCGGACTGAACACCAAACCTGACACACAGGGTGGATTTAACATCAACTCAGACACACAGGGCGGACTGAACACCAAACCAGACACACAGGGCGGACTGAACACCAAACCAGACACACAGGGCGGACTGAACACCAAACCAGACACACAGGGTGGACTGAACACCAAACCTGACACACAGGGTGGATTTAACATCGACTCAGACACACAGGGCGGACTGAACACCAAACCAGACACACAGGGCGGACTGAACACCAAACCAGACACACAGGGCGGACTGAACACCAAACCAGACACACGGGGCGGACTGAACACCAAACCAGACACACAGGGCGGACTGAACACCAAACCAGACACACAGGACGGACTGAACACCAAACCAGACACACAGGGCGGACTGAACACCAAACCAGACACACAGGGTGGACTGAACACCAAACCAGACACAGAGGGTGGACTGAACGCCAAACCAGACACACGGGGCGGACTGAACACCAAACCAGACACACAGGGCGGACTGAACACCAAACCAGACACACGGGACGGACTGAACACCAAACCAGACACACAGGGTGGACTGAACACCAAACCAGACACACAGGGCGGACTGAACACCAAACCAGACACACAGGGCGGACTGAACACCAAACCAGACACACAGGGTGGACTGAACACCAAACCAGACACACAGGGCGGACTGAACACCAAACCAGACACACAGGGCGGACTGAACACCAAACCAGACACACGGGACGGACTGAACACCAAACCAGACACACAGGGTGGACTGAACACCAAACCAGACACACAGGGCGGACTGAACACCAAACCAGACACACAGGGCGGACTGAACACCAAACCAGACACACAGGGTGGACTGAACACCAAACCAGACACACAGGGCGGACTGAACACCAAACCAGACACACAGGGCGGACTGAACACCAAACCAGACACACAGGACGGACTGAACACCAAACCAGACACACAGGGCGGACTGAACACCAAACCAGACACACAGGGTGGACTGAACACCAAACCAGACACAGAGGGTGGACTGAACGCCAAACCAGACACACGGGGCGGACTGAACACCAAACCAGACACACAGGGCGGACTGAACACCAAACCAGACACACAGGGTGGACTGAACACCAAACCAGACACAGAGGGTGGACTGAACGCCAAACCAGACACACGGGGCGGACTGAACACCAAACCAGACACACAGGGCGGACTGAACACCAAACCAGACACACGGGACAGACTGAACACCAAACCAGACACACAGGGTGGACTGAACACCAAACCAGACACACAGGGCGGACTGAACACCAAACCAGACACACAGGGCGGACTGAACACCAAACCAGACACACAGGGTGGACTGAACACCAAACCAGACACACAGGGCGGACTGAACACCAAACCAGACACACAGGGCGGACTGAACACCAAACCAGACACACGGGACGGACTGAACACCAAACCAGACACACAGGGTGGACTGAACACCAAACCAGACACACAGGGCGGACTGAACACCAAACCAGACACACAGGGCGGACTGAACACCAAACCAGACACACAGGGTGGACTGAACACCAAACCAGACACACAGGGCGGACTGAACACCAAACCAGACACACAGGGCGGACTGAACACCAAACCAGACACACAGGGCGGACTGAACACCAAACCAGACACACAGGACGGACTGAACACCAAACCAGACACGCAGGGCGGACTGAACACCAAACCAGACACACCGGGTGGACTTAACATCAAACCAGACACACAGGGCGGACTGAACACCAAACCAGAAACACAGGGCGGACTGAACACCAAACCAGACACACAGGGCGGACTGAACACCAAACCAGACACACGGGGTGGACCTAACATCAACTCAGACACACAGGGCGGACTGAACACCAAACCAGACACACAGGGCGGACTGAACACCAAACCAGACACACAGGGCGGACTGATCACCAAACCAGACACACAGGGCGGACTGAACACCAAACCAGACACACAGGGCGGACTGAACACCAAACCAGACACACAGGGCGGACTGAACACCAAACCAGACACACAGGGCGGACTGAACACCAAACCAGACACACAGGGTGGACTGAACACCAAACCTGACACACAGGGTGGATTTAACATCAACTCAGACACACAGGGCGGACTGAACACCAAACCAGACACACAGGGCGGACTGAACACCAAGCTAGACACACAGGGCGGACTGAACACCAAACCAGACACACAGGGCGGACTGAACACCAAACCAGACACACAGGGCGGACTGAACACCAAACCAGACACACAGGGTGGACTGAACACCAAACCTGACACACAGGGTGGATTTAACATCAACTCAGACACACAGGGCGGACTGAACACCAAACCAGACACACAGGGCGGACTGAACACCAAACTAGACACACAGGGCGGACTGAACACCAAACTAGACACACAGGGCGGACTGAACACCAAACCAGACACACAGGGCGGACTGAACACCAAACCAGACACACAGGGTGGACTGAACACCAAACCAGACACAAGGCGGACTGAACACCAAACCAGACACACAGGGCGGACTGAACACCAAACCAGACACACAGGGTGGACTGAACACCAAACCAGACACACAGGGCGGACTGAACACCAAACCAGACACACAGGGCGGACTGAACACCAAACCAGACACACAGGGCGGACTGAACACCAAACCAGACACACAGGGTGGACTGAACACCAAACCAGACACAAGGCGGACTGAACACCAAACCAGACACACAGGGCGGACTGAACACCAAACCAGACACACAGGGCGGACTGAACACCAAACCAGACACACAGGGCGGACTGAACACCAAACCAGACACAAGGCGGACTGAGCACCAAACCAAACACACAGGGCGGACTGAACACCAAGCCAGACACACAGGGCGGACTGAACACCAAACTAGACACACAGGGCGGACTGAACACCAAACCAGACACACAGGGCGGACTGAACACCAAACCAGACACACAGGGCGGACTGAACACCAAACCAGACACACAGGGCGGACTGAACACCAAACCTGACACACAGGGTGGATTTAACATCAACTCAGACACACAGGGCGGACTGAACACCAAACCAGACACACAGGGCGGACTGAACACCAAACCAGACACACAGGGCGGACTGAACACCAAACCAGACACACAGGGCGGACTGAACACCAAACCAGACACACAGGGCGGACTGAACACCAAACCAGACACACAGGACGGACTGAACACCAAACCAGACACACAGGGTGGACTGAACACCAAACCAGACACACAGGGCGGACTGAACACCAAACCAGACACACAGGGCGGACTGAACACCAAACCAGACACACAGGGCGGACTGAACACCAAACCAGACACACAGGGCGGACTGAACACCAAACCAGACACACAGGACGGACTGAACACCAAACCAGACACACAGGGCGGACTGAACACCAAACCAGACACACAGGGCGGACTGAACACCAAACCAGACACACAGGGCGGACTGAACACCAAACCAGACACACGGGGTGGACTGAACACCAAACCAGACACACAGGGCGGACTGAACACCAAACCAGACACACAGGGCGGACTGAACACCAAACCAGACACACAGGGCGGACTGAACACCAAACCAGACACACAGGGCGGACTGAACACCAAACCAGACACACAGGGCGGACTGAACACCAAACCAGACACACAGGGCGGACTGAACACCAAACCAGACACACAGGGCGGACTGAACACCAAACCAGACACACAGGACGGACTGAACACCAAACCAGACACACAGGGTGGACTGAACACCAAACCAGACACACAGGGCGGACTGAACACCAAACCAGACACACAGGGCGGACTGAACACCAAACCAGACACACAGGGCGGACTGAACACCAAACCAGACACACAGGGCGGACTGAACACCAAACCAGACACACAGGGCGGACTGAACACCAAACCAGACACACAGGGCGGACTGAACACCAAACCAGACACACAGGGCGGACTGAACACCAAACCAGACACACAGGGCGGACTGAACACCAAACCAGACACACAGGGCGGACTGAACACCAAACCAGACACACAGGGCGGACTGAACACCAAACCAGACACACCGGGCGGACTGAACACCAAACCAGACACACAGGGCGGACTGAACACCAAACCAGACACACAGGGCGGACTGAACACCAAACCAGACACACAGGGTGGACTGAACACCAAACCAGACACACAGGGCGGACTGATCACCAAACCAGACACACAGGGCGGACTGAACACCAAACCAGACACACAGGGCGGACTGAACACCAAACCAGACACACAGGGCGGACTGATCACCAAACCAGACACACAGGGCGGACTGAACACCAAACCAGACACACAGGGCGGACTGAACACCAAACCAGACACACAGGGCGGACTGAACACCAAACCAGACACACAGGGTGGACTGAACACCAAACCTGACACACAGGGTGGATTTAACATCAACTCAGACACACAGGGCGGACTGAACACCAAACCAGACACACAGGGCGGACTGAACACCAAACCAGACACACAGGGCGGACTGAACACCAAACCAGACACACAGGGCGGACTGAACACCAAACCAGACACACAGGGCGGACTGAACACCAAACCAGACACACAGGACGGACTGAACACCAAACCAGACACACAGGGTGGACTGAACACCAAACCAGACACACAGGGCGGACTGAACACCAAACCAGACACACAGGGCGGACTGAACACCAAACCAGACACACAGGGCGGACTGAACACCAAACCAGACACACAGGGCGGACTGAGCACCAAACCAGACACACAGGACGGACTGAACACCAAACCAGACACACAGGGCGGACTGAACACCAAACCAGACACACAGGGCGGACTGAACACCAAACCAGACACACAGGGCGGACTGAACACCAAACCAGACACACGGGGTGGACTGAACACCAAACCAGACACACAGGGCGGACTGAACACCAAACCAGACACACAGGGCGGACTGAACACCAAACCAGACACACAGGGCGGACTGAACACCAAACCAGACACACAGGGCGGACTGAACACCAAACCAGACACACAGGGCGGACTGAACACCAAACCAGACACACAGGGCGGACTGAACACCAAACCAGACACACAGGACGGACTGAACACCAAACCAGACACACAAGGCGGACTGAACACCAAACCAGACACACGGGGCGGACTGAACACCAAACCAGACACACAGGGCGGACTGAACACCAAACCAGACACACAGGGCGGACTGAACACCAAACCAGACACACAGGGCGGACTGAACACCAAACCAGACACACAGGACGGACTGAACACCAAACCAGACACACAAGGCGGACTGAACACCAAACCAGACACACCGGGCTGACTGAACACCAAACCAGACACACAGGGCGGACTGAACACCAAACCAGACACACAGGGCGGACTGAACACCAAACCAGACACACAGGGCGGACTGAACACCAAACCAGACACACAGGGCGGACTGAACACCAAACCAGACACACAGGGCGGACTGAACACCAAACCAGACACACAGGGCGGACTGAACACCAAACCAGACACACAGGGCGGACTGAACACCAAACCAGACACACAGGGCGGACTGAACATCAACTGAGACACACAGGGCGGACTGAACACCAAACCAGACACACAGGGCGGACTGAACACCAAACCAGACACACAGGGCGGACTGAACACCAAACCAGACACACAGGGCGGACTGAACACCAAACCAGACACACAGGGTGGACTGAACACCGAACCAGACACACAGGGCGGACTGAACACCAAACCAGACACACGGGGCGGACTGAACACCAAACCAGACACACAGGGCGGACTGAACACAAACCAGACACAGGGCGGACTGAACACCAAACCAGACACACAGGGCGGACTGAAGCACCAAACCGGACACACAGGGCGGACTGAACACCAAACCAGACACACCGGGCGGACTGAACACCAAACCAGACACACAGGGCGGACTGAACACCAAACCAGACACACAGGGTGGACTGAACACCAAACCAGACACACAGGGCGGACTGAACACCAAACCAGACACACAGGGCGGACTGAACACCAAACCAGACACACAGGGCGGACTGAACACCAAACCAGACACACAGGGCGGACTGAAGCACCAAACCAGACACACAGGGCGGACTGAACACCAAACCAGACACACAGGACGGACTGGACACCAAACCAGACGCCCAGGGTGGATTTAACATCAACTCAGACGCAAAGGGCGGACTGGACACCAAACCAGACGCCCAGGGTGGATTTAACATCAACTCAGACGCAAAGGGTGGACTGAACAACAAACCAGACACACAGGGCGGACTGGACACCAAACCAGACGCCCAGGGTGGATTTAACATCAACTCAGACGCAAAGGGCGGACTGGACACCAAACCAGACGCCCAGGGTGGATTTATCATCAACTCAGACGCAAAGGGTGGACTGAACACCAAACCAGACACACAGGGCGGACTGAACACCAAACCAGACACACAGGGCGGAATGAACACCAAACCAGACACACAGGGCGGACTGAACACCAAACCAGACACACAGGACGGACTGGACACCAAACCAGACGCCCAGGGTGGATTTAACATCAACTCAGACGCAAAGGGCGGACTGAACACCAAACCAGACGCCCAAGGTTGATTTAGCATCAACTCAAGACACACAGGGCGGACTGAACACCAAACCAGACGCCCAGGGTGGACTTAACATCAACTCAGACACACAGGGCGGACTGAACACCGAACCAGACGCCCAGGTTGGACTTACCATCAACTCAGACACACAGGGCGGACTGAACACCAAACAAGACGCCCAGGGTGGACTCAACATCAAATCAGATACACAGGGCGGACTGAACAGCAAACCAGACGCCCAGGTTGGACTTACCATCAACTCAGACACACAGGGCGGACTGAACACCAAACAAGACGCCCAGGGTGGACTTAACATCAACTCAGACACACAGGGTGGACTGAATACCAAACCATACACACAGGGTGGACTTAACATCAACTAAGACACAAAGGGCGGACTGAACACCAAACCAGACACACGGGGCGGACTGAACACCAAACCAGACACACAGGGCGGACTGAACACCAAACCAGACACACAGGGCGGACTGAACACCAAACCAGAGACACAGGGCGGACTGAACACCAAACCAGACACACAGGGCGGACTGAACACCAAACCAGACACACAGGGCGGACTGAACACCGAACCAGACACAGGGCGGACTGAACACCAAACCAGACACACAGGGCGGACTGAACACCAAACCAGACACACAGGGTGGACTGAACACCAAACCAGACACACAGGGCGGACTGAACACCAAACCAGACACACAGGGTGGACTGAACACCAAACAAGAGTCCCAGGGCAGACTGAACACTAAATGACACAAAATTACATTGTATAGGCTACCATTTGTTCAAACCGTTTATTGTTATTTTTGTACATGTACATACTTGGCAGTACATATTATTTAATGCACATAAGATAAAAGCAATATGCACATTGTATGCAGTAAAATTATATTGCCGATGACTTTAAGAGCTGGTTATCTCTGAAGTTGCCTTTAACCAATATAATGTAAAAGATGTATGTTAGCCATTAGGCTATTTGTCAATCCCTTTAATAAATATATGTTTACAAAAATTAGCCCAAGGGCTAAGAGAGGTTACCGGACAATATACATTTTAGATATTAGCCTTTTGTCCAGTGACCTTGAAAATAAAGTCACTACTGAATTCAAGGCAATGAAATATTCAACAAATATATCACTTCTAGTATGTCTACAATAGATTCCTAAGCTGTAAAGTCGATAATAAGTGAGATATTAGCCATTCTGTGATGTGACCTTGAGAATGAGCTCAAAGTTCAAGTTCAAGGTCATGAAATTATTCAGCATATATCATTTCCTCTATATTCGCAATTAATTCCTAAGCTGTAAAGTCGATAATAAGCGAGATATTAGCTATTTGTTCTCTGACCTTGAAAATGGGATCAAAGGTCAAATTCTAGATCACCAAAATATTCAGCATACATCATTTCCTATATGTTCACTATGGACTCCTAAGCTGTAAATTCGATAATAAGCGAGATATAAGCCATTTTGTATTCTGACCTTGAAAATAAGGTGACTGACCTTGAAATTTTTAAAGGTCAAATTCAAGATCATGAGAATATTCAGCATATATCATGTCCTATATGTTCACAATTGATTCCTACGCTGTGAAGTCGATAATAAGCAAGATATTAGCCATTTTGTCCTATGACCTTGAAAATGAGGTTAAAGGTCAAATACAAGGTCACGAGAATCTTCAGAATATATCATTTCCTATATGTTCACAATTGAATCCTAAGCTGTAAAGTCGATAATAAGCGAGATATTAGCCATTTTGTCCTGTGACCTTGAAAATGAGGTCAAAGGTCAAATTCAAGGTCACGAGAATATTCAGCATATATCATTTCCTATATGTCCACAATTGATTCCTAGTCTCTAATCACAATATTAAGTGAGATATTAGGCATAATGTGTCCCATTATAAAGCATAGGAGAATTTGAGAAGGGAATGTCACATTTGGGACGAGTTTGGGCCCAAAATGGCCCACTTCGAGCGATTCAAAGGCAACAAAACTCATACACCTCATAGGGGTCCATATGAGGATTCTTATGCATCAATAAGAAAAAAAGTCACTGAACAGATTTTGAGAAAATGGCCGCCAAAGTCTCAAATCAGGCATTTTCCGTCGAAAATGGCCGCCATTTTGAAAATTTAGGTCTAAGGTCAAAGTCAAAGTCATGAGAATATTCAGCATATATCATTTCCTATATGTCCACAATTGATTTCTAGTCTCTACTCACAATATTAAGTGAGATATTAGGCATAATGTGTCCCATTATAAAGCATATATGAGAATTTAAAGACCTAGTAGCATGCCGATGAAAGTGCTTTTCATTTAGTTCATTATGAATACTTATCTGTAAATTCGAACGAATTTTACAAATACAATCAATGGGTTTCGAGATATTGAATCAAATAGGCACTCCTTCCCTAAATTGCCGAAGGTTTTGCTCACGATTTTAGTCAGGGTCACGTGGATTGTGACGTCATTTGAGGCAGTACTGAAAGTACATGTAGCCAGCAAGATAAACTGCATGTCGTATATTCATTCTCGTTGTGTATGTTTGACAATTAAAGTGAACGGGTGAGATGGTGGGAATACGGCATTTCTTGTCTTGATATTTAGAATCAGTATTGTTCATTCTCCCAGAAGGGAGGTTTGTTGAACTGCAAGATGTCCAGTATTTGTTGGTTTTCACGTGTTTTCTTTTGAATCTCATGCATTTTGGAGTGGTTCTCTATCTTTGAGCTGACCGCCCAAATTACGTGTTTTACGTTTTTGGCCAGCCATCAAAGCACATTTTGCCTCAACTGACGTCACGATTACGGAAACTGCCGAAGCTACTGAGTATTTTTTTTATCGGCATGAGAAGACGATTGCCATACTGGCTCAATATACTCAATTATATGTGGCGGTTATTAATTACCAATTAACGCGAACATCTTTTTTATCACCAAATGTCCACAATGCCTTTATCTTAACAGGAATACAACCATATAATGGTACCTTGCTACTATGACTTTAACATGGATAATTCCAATTTGGGTCAAGTTTGGGCCCAAATGGCCCACTTCGAGTAATTCAAGGGCAACGAAACTTATACACATCATAGGGGATCATATGAGGAGTGATATGCTTCAATAGGAAAAAAGTTACTGATTTTGAGAAAATAGCTGCCAAAGTCCAAAATCAGACGTTTTTCGTCGAAAATGGCCGCCATTTTGAAGAAAATGCGAAAATCAGAAAACTAAAAAAAACTTTCCTGGAAATATTTTTGAGTATTTTTGTGCAAAATTTCAGAAATATTCGAACGTAACCTTTAATGATAAAAATGTGGACGGACGGACGACGGACGCAGCGCCACGGCAATAGGTTATCGGACCAAAGGTCCGGTAACCTAGAAAAACAAACAATATACGGCCATGCACACATACTGGGAAAATTACGGAATTAATTTTCTATTTATGCGCTACTGAACTTATACAAAAGCACAAATGCAAAAGCAAAAATATTGCATACCATCTACTACAATGTACAGCATTAATTACAGTCAGGCAATATGTACTTACGCGAAGGCTTACAATGGAAGAGAAGTACAACATATTGAGTATCAGCTCACTGGGAACTGTGGTATATAACACAACACTGAGAGATCGATCATCCATTCTACTTGGTCAGATCCAAGGTTGGTTAGTGAGTCTACATCAATGTTTGACCCTCACCCAGTGTGGGGGTCAGTACATCCACGTTTGCATGGTCCACTGTGGTCAGTAGATGTGTTCGCGTTTGGTTGATTTGTTGCTGATGGCCGGCACATCATCCTCGTCCACCTCCACAACAAACAGCCGGTAGTTCTTCGTGCTCTCATTGCTCATACAACACAAATCCTCGC
This sequence comes from Terebella lapidaria, assembly GCA_949152475.1. Lineage (NCBI taxonomy): Eukaryota > Metazoa > Annelida > Polychaeta > Terebellida > Terebellidae > Terebella > Terebella lapidaria. The sequence continues at coordinate 82,754,780 of OX424555.1, forward strand.
AGTAGTTACACATCTGTTCATACAACGAAAATGGTATTTTAAATATTTTTACTATACATCAGACGTGAAAGCGACGCTCTTATTAGTTAAGAGCTGGGATGTATTTCGCCATGGTCGGTGCTGAAATACTTCCCACAGGTCGGTAGTGAAATACTGACCGTTCAATACTCTATACTGACTCTCTAATGTACAAATATTGACTTTTGGTGAGGTGAGTACGTGGAAATATATGTACCTTTCGCAAAAGACATATTTACCGAGTTAGGGTAATATTTGTTTTATTATCACATATGCAAAGTTGGGAAGTTTATGCAAATACTGCAGCAATGTTTGTTTATGACGTGGATGACATATAGACAATATTACCTTGTTTTTCCAGTATGTGACCTGATATTTGCCCCGAGATTTTTTTTTAGAAAAAGTATTTTTTTTTAGAAATTGCTACCATGAGAGGGCACCAGACTTTTTACTAGATTTTGTTAGACATATGTATCTATTATCAGAAACAGCATGGTGGACACTTCGGGAGAGTAGCTTAGCACCAGTACAAACTAAAATGTCAGAGTAGGGTCGTAAACAAATATCAACCGCTTCAGATGAACACAATTCGATCCGCAACATATATCCTCTAACATCAAACTGTTTTTGTTACTTTTGCTCTATCATAATGAAACATACAGCTAATCTGGATATTATGACAAGTCAAAAATATACTGGATTTTGCCTTGGATTATATTATTTTTATATGATATTTTATATTATATGACGTTATTTACGCGAAAATAACGTTATTTGCGCAGAATTAATGTTATTCACCCCCATCGACCAAGGGAAAGATAAATGCATGTGCAGGCATTATTTGGTTAGTATCTCACACACGGCAGAAGTAACTAACGTTTTTTTTTTTGCGTGAATAACGCTATTTCTGCAAAAGAAACCTTTATTTATGCGGATAAACGTTACTTACGCGTAAATAACTTTATTTACGCGTGACTAACTTTATTGATGCTGCATTATTTACGGGTAAATTATGTTGACTATGTATCAGTCAGGATAACTTCGAGAAATATATATCTTTTTTTCTACACTGTCACTTATCAGCCACTGTAGGGCTAAGAGGGTTATCATAGAAAAGTAAAGTGCTGAGCCACACCTTTTTTCATCGAAATTGCTACTTTGACCATTCAATGTAATTGAAGATCAAATCTAAGGTCACCACTGAAATCATTCTGTACGAATTCCCATTTCAACAAGTTCAAAATGATGACGAAATTATTGCCAGATCGAACTTTAAAAAAGAAGAAGATAGATTTCAACTCAAAATATTTGGCTTGGTTTCAAGTGGAAATTCAAAGTAAAAGTTGAAATTGGAGCCAGATCGATCATTTCACCACAAGCTATTATTTCAACTCAAAATATCTGATAAATTTGGTATCAAATGGAAATTCGAAGTGAAAGTTGAGCCTATCGAGATGTTGAAATTGGTGCCAGATCGAACTTTTGACCACAAGTTATAATTTAACTCAAATTATGTGCCGAACTTGGTTTCAAGTTGAAATCAAATTTGAACATGACCAAAACTGCATTCCAAGATGGCAAAATTGGAGTCATATCCCTGTTTGGTCCATATGTTATATTTTCATTCAAAATATGTGCCAAATTACAACAAAAAATGACCAAAACTGCAGTTGAAGATGATGAAATTTAAGCCGAATCAGATTTTCCAAAAAGTTATATTTTCACCCCAAAAATGTACCAAGTTTGGTCCAAAGATTCTAACCAAATGTTGACCATAACTGCATTTCAAGATAATGAGATTGGAGCCAGATCAAAAGCAGATCGCAGAAAGCTTTGTTTCTACTCCAAATATGTTCCAATGAGGTTCGATTGTGAAATTCCAACTAAAAGTTAATCAAAACTGTGTTTGAAGATGATAAAATTGAACTGGGACAGAATATCCAATAAAACTTCTATTTTTACTATGTGTAAGCTGATTTCAGAATATCACATTATTCTGTGATATTCACATGGCTCTGACTATGACACTGCTAGTATCCCTCGGATTTATACCTCATTATACTGAAATTCATGGGTTGGGTCTTGGAATTGGAATTTGTCTGTTTGTCGGTATCCATTTGTGCTTTTGTCAAATAATTGCAGATTGTCAAATAATGAAAGGTGTTCACAGGATGCGAAACTAGCCAAAACGATGTTACTTTATTCAGCAATATCTCGGGTACCACAGCAATAAAATCACTACTGGGCAGAACATTATCCGTATCGAGCCCAATATTAAATGTTCCCCGCCTTAATTATTCTTGCGGCTCTCAGTAATAAACTTAATAGCAGAATTAATGTTAACAGGTGATAAAAAAAATGTTACTACAGCCATAAAATCTCTACTTATCAAGAGTTTTACCTTGTTGAGCCCAATAATAATGTTCTTCGTCTTAACTACTTTTATTTTGCTCAGTAATAGACGTAACCAGCAAAATTAATATTAACTTATTCTGACAATGTTGAATACCAATGTTACTACAGCCATAAAATCTCAGCTGAAACGACCCTTCACTTTGCCGAGTCCAATAATGAATTAACTATTTTTTTTTCGGTAATAGCCAGTAAAACTAATGAAACTAAGCTTGGTCAGTAATAATGTTCTTGCTTCACCAGATTCATCAGTTCTCTATTCTGAACAGGAATCCAGTCCCATAATCTTTCACAGTACAGGCAATTGAAATGATCAAAATGATCAAAATGTCAAAATGGAATTTCACATATCAATGTGGCGATTTTGCCCAAAGATCGCGGCAGGTGATTCTTTTTAAACACGCTTGTTTCTCGGTCTTGTTTTGGACGCGTCTGATTCGAAACACGTGCGTCGCTTAATGACGTATTGCCACTGTACTGGCTGTTTACGTCATCTCTCGTGCTCTCGCCTCTAGCATAAATACTGTGGCCGCATTTTGTGTGGCCGGAGTTGTCTCAGAGACTGAGCACGACAGGTGATCTCACGCCACGAGCTCCTTGTCTCTGTTCGGGTAAAGGCCAGTCAGGCCTCAGGGACGACTTCCATAGGAGGCCCAGGTGGGGGAAGGCCTTGATGACTCGGGGGTCGGTGTACGCCCTCTGGATCACCGGTCTCCCACCTGGGATGGTGCGACACAGGCTCTGGCAGACCGTCGGGCTGTCCAGGGTTCTATCCCTGCGGCAGTGCCGTCGGCGAGGCTGGCCAGCAACATGCCCACGTGCGCGAGTTCTGTGGTGCCGCTCCCATGGCATCTCAGGCTCCGCACACGGCTACATTACCATAACTATGTACTATGTATGTTGTATATGATGTTGTTGATGTTGGTGATGATGATGGTAATGGTGATGTGTTATGGTGTGATGTATGACGGCCGGACTCGTCCGGACGGACTGTTACCTGGTTGTAGTGCTAGTAATTGTAGTTGTAGTGCTTCGTGTCGAGTTCTATATCGTTCACTCGTTATCCTATACCAATATCCTTTAGCCTTTATTGTATACGGCTGGTTCTAACAAATAAGTTCTGATTTTTTCTTGCTCAATGCTTCATACTAAGTTATTTATCCTTCACCTTTTATTGTTTATGACATGTAAAACCACGAATAACGGACATTCAACAATGGATCGAGAACTAAGCATAACGAATGATCAGCATAGAATAAAGAATACACCATTATTACAACAGGTGGCGCTAAAAGCAAGCTAGGCATACTGTGAATAGCGGTCTGTCTCCTTGTTGGGTCTTTTTTTAACTGGCTCACATGTGCCCAAGACCCTTCTAGGCCGGGCACATGGTGGCATATGGTGGCACGAAAGGGATGGCATATGCCAATGTGACGAAAACCACCGAAAATGGCGAAACGAATAGATAACTGGTTCACAAGTACCCAAGACCCCTTGGTACCGGGCACAGACCCTACTAATATCTTCCACAGGAACAATAGAGATCGTTTAGAGGTGGTCATATGGTGGCACAAAGGGGAAAAAATCACCGAAAATGGCAAAAACCAATAAGTAACTGATTCTCAGGTACCCATGGAAAAATCAGAACTTCGTTGTTAGAACCAGCCGTATATGATAAAGGCTGAAGGATATTGGTATAGGATAACGAGTAAACGATCGATATAGAACGCGGCATGAAGCATTCAGTAAGACAAAGTTAGAACTTTGCAGTTACAATATGGAAATTTGAATAAGAAAATGTGAAAATTAGAATGATTCATAAAGAATATTGCCATATGCATAAAGCAGTTGGACCAAAAAATGTAGACAGGATTGTAATGAATTATGGCCCTAAACGCCCTCCATATCTTTCATGGTAGCAAATTTTGGATTGGCTCATCGAACATTGAAATTTCCTGTCCTACTTGATTCAAGCTCGTATTAAGGGGTTTGCATCAATCAAACGATATAATAAATTTCACTCTTGCCCTGTCTATGTACATGATGTGTTCATCTGACATATTAAGATTGTAAACACACAGTACATGTAGCCTACTTTGGCCCACGTATCATATCCTGCGCCTTCCTCTATATTCAATATAGATTAAAAAGGTGCGAGACGGATTAAGTGGCATGTTTTCAGTGGACGAGTAGTATTAAGTAGCAGTGTACTGTACTTGGGCCCCTACTTTGTTGATGGCGTTGCCATTACAGGTTTCGAATCGACATGAGGCGGCATGTGAGGAAATTGGGCCCAAGTATCATACGCTGCGCCTTAATATTACTCACTCACTAAATAAATACCATTTAATCCGTCACCTTGTCACCTATTTATGGCGCCCCGTTCGTGCCACAAAAAAGAGAATTTATTTTTTTTCTAACTCATACGTATGAGTTACTAAGTCATACGTATGAAATAAAAAGTCATACGTATGAAATAAAAAGTCATACGTTTGAGATAATAAGTCATACGTATGAGATACTATCTCATATGTATGAGATACTATCTCATATGTATGAGATACTAAGTCATACGTATGAGATACTAAGTCATACATATGAGATAATAAGTCATACGTATGAGATAGTATCTCATATGTATGAGTATGTCGACGGGTGAAAACCAGAAGGTCGTAAGCGCCATTTTTGGTGAAAATTAGTTGATCAGTCAAATCAAGCCAGGTCCTTCTTTGTCATCATCCAATCGATGACTGACCACACTCTCAATAAATTTAATTATTTGTAAAAAGTCGTAAGCACCAATTTGCACAAAACGTGTTCGCCAAAAGGTCGTAAGCACCAGCGATTTTTGCCAGAAGGCCACAAGCGCCCGTGTGTGGTTCACAATGGTGACGCCAGAACCTCGTAAGTGCACTTGCGTCAAAGCCAGAACATCGTAACCGCCAGCACGTGTTGACATACAAGGACTTTTACCCGACATGTGGAAAGTTTTCAGTTTTCCTAAAACATATAAAACATATGTGAACATATAGAAAATTATATATTCTGAATATTGTCTTGACCTTGAAGTTGATCATTGACCTAATTTTCAATTTCACAGGAAAAAATGGCTAATATCTAGCTTATTATCGACTTTACAGTTTAGGAATCAATTGTGAACATATAGGAAATGATATATACTGAATATTGTCACGGCCTTGAATTTGACCTTTGACCTCATTTGCAAGGTCACAGGACAAAATAGTTATTATCTCGCTTCTAATTGACTTCACATATTAGGAATCATTATGAACATATAGGAAATGATATATACCGATTATTCTTGTGACCTTGAATTTGACCTTTGACCTAAATTTCAAGTCGTTATATCGCTTATTATCGACTTCACAGCTTGGGAATCAGTGTTGAAGATATGATATATGCTGAATATTGCCATGACTTTGAATTCGACCTTCGACCTCATTTTCAAGGTCAAAGAACAAAATAGCTAATATCTTGCTTCTTTTTTTACTTTATAGCTTCGGAACCAATGGTGGACATACAGAAAATGATATACACTGAATATTCTGATGAACTTGAGTGTAACCTTGACCTTAGTTTCAAAGTCAGAGCACAAAACGGCTAATATCACACTTATTATTGACGTTACAGCTTAGGACTCAATTGTGAACATATAGAAAATGATATGAGCTGAATATTGTGATGACCCTTGATACCGACCGTTGATCTCATTTTCAAGCTCACAGGACATAATGACTAATATCTTGTTTCTTATCGACATTATAGCGTGGGAACCAATTGTGGAGATACAGAAAGTGATATACGCTGATTATTCTGATGACCTTGAACTTAACATTTGACCCTATTTTTGAGGATAGAGCACAAAATGGCTAATATCTCACTTATTATCGACTGTACCGGGTAAGAATCAAGTGTGCACATACAGGAAATGGCATGCTGGATATTGTCATGACCTTGAATTTGACCTTTGAACTCATATTCAAGGTGACAACACAAGATGACTAATATTTTGCTTATTATCGACTTTCTGACATAAGGACTAATTGCGCAAATATAATGAATTATGTATGTCGAATATTTTAGTGACCTTGAATTTGACCTGAGACCTTATTTCCAAGGTCACGGGGAAAATGACTAATATCTAATGTATAAAACATATATTGTCCGGTTACCTGTCTTAGCCTTTGCATTAAGATTTTCCTTCTCACGGACTATATGTGTCATTGATCTTGGTTCGTATATATTGCATAAAGTGTTTTGTTCATGGAGCCTGATAACGCATTTAGAATCTGAGAAAAAAATGCACCATTCACAGTTGATTCGCCTCTGGTCTGTCCAGTCAATGAGCGATAAAAGGTGACGTGTGTGGCACCGCTAAATGTAACACCTGCCCCAAATGTGGTAAGGCCCCCTATATGTCATAAGACAGGAACCCCAAATGTCATAAGGTCCCCTAAATATCATAAAGGTCCCCAAAATGTGACATATCATCCTACCCTAAATGTCATAAATTTGAGGCCCCCTAAATGTAACATACATGCCTAACCTAAATGTCATAATATAATTGAAAACATTCTGAACCATTAATCAAACATATTCGACCACTTGTCGACCACTTGTCCATTGCTTTTTATTTTTGACACAAACGATCTTCCTGAAAACTTAAAGATGTTAAAACTGTACTCTTCGGATACGATTCATAGGCAGGGTGATATTAGGCCAAAGAAAAACGTTTTTTGGTTCTCATCATGATGCTCTTGGAAAATTGGTGCTATGATGCTATGAATATTTTTAATGCGGGGCGACGAAAATTTTGATAGCAGCGATGACTAATATTATTACTTGCAAAACGCTTAGAAATCATACTCAGGTTTTTTATTACGCATAACGCATTTGTAAAACTGATATATTTTGGCACAAATTCCAAACGAGCAATTAAAAAAGACTTATATCATCACTTGTACTGACGAATTTACGCTATTTATGTAAAATTACGCTTACTCAACATAAACATGTGTGTGGAAATTGATATGTAATAACACAAAAGTATACACAGATTCAGGACTAGAAATGAACGAAATATACACATTAAACTATATAATGCTATTCAGGCTACTCAACATAAACATTTGTATAAAACATAGAAACAATAGGGCCTACAAAAGTATTTGCAGACTGGGACTAATCCCCGGTTTTGCACTGTGTTATGCACGTTGAGTTTCACATATTTAATTTGGGATATTTGTGTGTTGTTTTTACACTGTGTCATGATAAACTGCGACTAGGAACGACCACAAAACAAGTTTTCTGAGGCCAGTATGCCCGGTGAGATCTGTAGATACATATCGAATACGCCCTTTAGATCAGGAAATTCCATGGGAAACTCGCGAAACAAGATTCGTATTAAAAAATAAGTATTTTCCCCTCATTTTTTAAGGGAAGCCTATTTTTTTGTGTTTGCAAAAAAAAACACTGACGCGGGGGTAAGACGTTGTGCGCGCGGGAATGAGAACCAAAAGACTTTTTTCTGGCCTTACAAATGGGGTGAAAATTATGAGGTGGAAATTATACACAGTGTGGATATTATAAACTCGGTGAATATTCTGAGGATATTGGATATTATAAAAGGGGTGAAAATTCTGAGGTGGATATCATAAACTCGGTGAATATTATGAGGTGGAGATTATAGACGGGGTGGATATTATGAACTCGATGAATATTATGAGATGGTAATTTTAGACTGGCTGAGAAATGTACGAACGTAATTGGCAGTCGTAAAACAGTGACGGAGAGTGCTCATTGTAATTTGCTCTGCACATTGTCCTCATAGCTTTTCGCTGTAACACGTTCATCAAGATAAGTTTTTTCAGCCCATCCCCAAATAATATTTCCATAGGTCAAAGGTGAATGTACTAACCTGTAGGGTATGTCGGAGAGCGTGAACTGTATGACATAGTTAAATTAGCTCCTGTTGAGTATCTTTTTGCAGCATTAGGGCATATAGGTCACTCCTAACTTAATAGGAATCATCTGATCCAATTTACTATCTAAAGTACTAAGGAGCCACGGAACTTGAACACGCTAGCCTGCTCAATAGATCGTCGTTTTTAAAGGTGCCATCCCTTCTGAGAGGACAGAAAAGTCCTTTGAGCGGAAGGATCATTGGAAAACGTCCACACGGAAGGGACACCTGGTGCAAACTCTGGTGAAACACCAGATCTCGTCGGGGAGGCAACGGCCTCGGAAACTCGATGAGGAGATCTAGAAGCTCTGGAAACCACGGCCACAGCTTGTCGGGTACCAGAGGAATGATCAACAGAAGTCGGCAATGATGTGCTCGGACCTTGGCGATCACCTGCGGTATTAGGATGGCCGGAGGGTAAGCATGCACACAGGCCCTCCCAATCCATTGAAAGAGCATCGACACCCCACACCAGGGTCTGGAATTGATGACACAAACGTAGGAAATCTGTTGTTCCATTGAATGGCAAACAGGTCCGCGTGAGGTCAGTCCCAAAGAGGACAGAGCTGCCGAAAAACTGCTGTAAAAAATGTCCATTCGGTAGGTTGCACCTGACCCTGGCGAGAAAGCATGTCTGCCAGGACATTGAGACGGCCGGGGAGGTGACGGGCCTGAGACGGCCGGCGATGTGAAAAGCAGGATTGATCAGGCATTGCACCATTGATGCAAGGCATACACCTAACGACTGAGTGTCAGGAAATGGGTGACCCCTGCTTGTTGATGTAAGCGACGACTGTTGAGTTGTCCATGGCAACCAATATGAAATGGCCAATTAACTTGGATGGCCAGTTGGCCAGAACCCGAGATACGGCTTCCAACTCCAGAGCATTGATGTGCCACGACAAATAGTGACCACTCCTAGACCCGATATTTCCTGAAACTCCAAGTGGGCCCAGCAGCCCTCTGTACTGGTATTAATAAACAGATGCTTGGATGTCAGCAGAAGACAGAAAGGAGAACCCAGGCATAAGTTGCATCCACACTCGCGAGCTGCGGGAGTCAAAGTTACCAGAGTAGAGTTGGGGTCTCAGGCATTGCTGAAGTTCTCGCATGTGAAGGTGGCTGAGCAGCTCAAACTTCTCAGTTGCAGCCAACAGACCCAGCAGGAGGCGGCCATCTGACACGGATCGGCCAGAAAGGAGGCCAAGAGGGGATGCAACTTGCAGATCCGCTCCAGTGGTGCCTGACTTGGTAGCAAACTGGTAGCCCAGAAAGACAAAATCGCTAGATGGAGCGAGTTCCGGGTTCTCGAAATTGAAAACCATGCCCATGGTTACACATGTGTTGAGCAACCAATCGTGGTGTTCCATCAAGGTGTTCCGAGACTGATTGCATAAAAGCCAGTCGTCGAGAATCGGAATGTGGAAGAAGGCATCTTTCAGATCCAGATACACTGCCCAAGCATCCACCGGGAGTGCTAACGGAATGGATCTGGCCGTCTCCTTGGCGAATTTGGGGGTCTTCACGAATGGGTTTAGCAGTGACAAGTCGATCACTGGACGCCAACTGCTTGAACACTTGGGAACCACAAACACAATAATGTAGAACCCTGGAGTCCTGGGATCCGCAGGTTCTACAGCCCTTTGGAGATCAGTTTCTGGATCTCAGCATCTAAGGCTGCCCGCTTGTCTGATGCTAACGGTAGAGTATAGGGCCTGGGAACAGGAAACCGAAGAGGTATCTTTACAAACTGAATCTGGAATCCCTTCTGGAGTATCCCCATGTCATGCAGAGCCTCCTGCACGCAGGATAGGAGCATGAGAGCCATGAGAAGCTTCGACTGAAGGGCAGCCAGAGCCCTAAACGAGAGCGGCTTGAGGTAAGCGTCCCATTGCCATTGTTCAATCACGTAAGTGCCATAGGCAGTCTGGCGTAGCTGATCCCGTATAGCGAAGCCCGCAATACTGAGAGACTGATTGCTGAGGTGAGCTGCTCCCGGATTGATTCTGGAGATACAGGGCCTGCCGTGGCATGCTCGGTTGACGCAAGGAGCCAATTCTAAGTGGAATCGATCAACAGGGCAGATCGCAGTGCCTGTTGTACCTCCTTCAGCTGTGTGAGTGGAGTCGAGATAGGAGCAGACATGAACTGTAGGGCCTCCTTGGAGGGCTCCTTGGGTTAAGCGGAAAGTAAAGTTTGGACAACTTCGGCCATTTCACCTTGTCTCCCTTAGAGCGAAGAGCATTCTTGCGGCGGCGCTCAGTAGGAGCTGCTGGTGTATATTTATCCACAGGGGGCTCCATGGGGAACTGTGACCCCAGGCAGGAGCAAACAAGTAGTAGCTCAACTCGAAAGAACAAGTCTTGGCGTGACACATGATCCACCTCACATGAGGAGGCGAGACTAGAAGCCTCATCAAGGTTGTGAGGCCGTAGTGGAAGAGGGCAGTTTGGGCTGAGCCCGCAGAACGACCTGAGCCAGAGAAGCCACGCAGACAGATGATCAGGGCATGAGTTGTATCTCTGAGACTGTATGTCCGACAGAAGCTCCTCCGGAGGAACGACACCCGGAGGGTGCAAAGCCTGAGTACACTCTAGTAGACGGTGCTGCATGGACTCCACTAAAGAGCGGCCCGAAGGTAGTGCGGACTCCTATAAAAAGCAGGCCGAAGGTAGTGCGGACTTCGCGGCCCGAGCGAAGTGCAAAAGACCCTCCCACCTGCTTCCACCAGGACATCCGGCCTTGAGGTGCTGCAATGTGGTGGAAGACGTGGTGAGTATTCAGCTGTCAATGTGGAACCTGGGTGTCAGTCAGAGTCTGGGATCCGATCAGATCCTGGGTCCTGGACCCCTAGATGGGCCGGGGATCGACTACAGCGTGATTCCGACTCAGCTCGAACAGTACCGTCGGCTTCCGGGACCCGATGTGGGCTTGGGAGTCATGATAAGGCACCAAGGGACCTCCTCTGAAAGATACTTGGGCAGCGAGAAGCGGATCGCTGATCGCTTATCAGTGCCCGGGATATGGAAGGGGTTTGTGTTCCTATTGGTGCCAGGGATCCGATCGGGTCCCGGGAACTGACCGCCACCATGCAACACATGAGTGCTGGACAGTGACTCAGAAAATGAGTTTGTATTCCTGTCAGTGCCCGGGTCACGATTGGATCCCGGGAGCTGAGCATCACTGTAAAAAGTGCATGTTTTACAGTGTAACATATGCATGTCTCGACACCTATCGGTGCATGGGACATGATTGGATCCCGGGAACTGAGCGCCATCATGCAACGCACTAGCATTGCACAGAGACTTGGAACCACAGTGTTTAGAGTGAAAACTGAAGTAGGATTTTGCCAAGCCAGCTGGACAATCGTTCAAACTTCGAAAACTCGTAAGCTGAGGGTGTAATGCCTTGATCAGCGAGCGACCCAGCACATCTCCCACGACACCCATGAGGCCAAGAGGCGCATGGTGGAGGATAGGATAGGTAAAGGATAGGGGGGAATCGAATAGTTGAGCGCCAGCGAGCTTGTGCAGATCGTGAGTGGTCTGCAGTGGTACACCTCGCACAGGGAGGCTTCAATGCAGAAGGTGTTGGTGCACCTCCAGCAGTAATCGTGAACCTCCAAGGCTGGCAGAAACACGTGGAACTTGCCACACACATGGTGAGGCATAGCTCGGCTTGACTAAAACTGGGCGACGGGTGATGATCCACTGATCAACGAGCTAAGGCGACCCCTAGAAGTAAATAGACTCTTTCCTGAAGATATCCAACGAAATTTGGTCCAAATTCAAGAATTAAACACCAAGTTGAAGAGTAAGCTATAAAGTGGTTGTTAGGAGGATTGGGAATGAAAGAAGTGAGTGTGGTGCTGCCCCTGGTCGCAGCACTGGAGGAATCATTCTTTTATCCCCCCATGGGGAGGTTTCTCTATGGGGGAGGGCCTTTTTTTTATAGCGACTGTTTTCGAAAACAGGCAATATTTTCGAATAACAGGCAAAAAAAAATATTTCACAATAAACATGTGGAATTAACTCAATGAGACGTACTCACATCAATGCTATGTCTGCAACCCAGTCTTTTGCGAAATTTTGCTCATTTGAACAGGCGGTTCATACGTAAATACAGGAACTGTATAAATCACACGCAGATGTAAACAAAGCATAAATGTGCAAGATGGACTGACGATTCCGCGCACACCACCGTATATCGCTGATTATTTTCTCATAACTACACCAGATAAAAACTGGAAAAGGTACTCGACGTGGACTTTTAAGGGCAATTTGAGCATTTGTTTACATTCGGGTTTGATGGATACGCTTTGTTTGTTTATACACAAAACTGTCATAAAATGTGTGTTTAAACGGTAAAGACAACTGGGACGGACTGTAATCGTCAAAACCAATGTGTACATGTTTTGTTGTATTGTATCAGACGATTTTCAATAAAAAATTTAGTTTTGAAAATGAAAATTGCATACATTCGAAGGCAATTGCTTTAAGTAGGCTGTTGGGGTTACCCGTGTAGTATTATAGAGGTAATGTATAGGACAATAATGCTGTTATAAATAATTACAGGGGCCCCAAAACCCGCATGTATTGCTAAGTAGTATATAATTAGTTTCAGTAATGTTCAATGATAATTTAGTTGCTCTGAACCAGTCGGATAAAGTATTTATTTGATTACTCAGTATTTTAGTCATACTGTCAATATTTTCATCAGTCAAATATATAGTCGCCGAACAAAATATTTTTAACATCCTTTAAATAAAAAACAATAAACAAATGGTCGACAGGTGGTCGAATATGTTTGATTTATGATTCAGAATGTTTTCAATTGTGTTATAACATTTAGGGTAGGCATGTATCTTACATTTAGGGGGCCAAGTCGCCAAGTCCCACCAGGGGACTGTAACCACAGCTAGTCTGTGTTTATTCAATGTACATGAACGGGGGAGGAGTCAGGATCCAATTAATGTGCTCTTGTCCATATATATGCCGGCAAGGCTTTCAATAAAGGCAGTTTTGGATTTGATTTCAAACTATCCACATCGTTGTTGTCTGTCTCCCAACACAGAACCCAGGCCGGCTGGCTTTGGCCAGTCCGGCCTGGACAGAAATACAGACTTGTGAAGTTTGTGAATGTGAAATTTGTGATTTTCTCCATATTCACAAATTTAACAAGCTGTGGTTACAGTCCCCTGGTGGGACTTGGCATCTTAATCAGTATCCGGAACAGCAGGGGTTGGAGTCACTTAATGGAACACCTAGCTTCATGTGTACATGACATGCAAGAGCAGATGCCCTATCCTGATTACATTTTCTGATAATAATTAACGAACATTTTGAACTGAATTAATTACTGTAATATGGATCTTACACATCTCCTAAATATGCATATCCATATTGTATAATTGAACAGAGTATATAACATGATTTTTTAAAACGTCCATTGCTGCAGGCCTATGTATAAAGCGATCGTTCGGTTCAGCTTACAATAACTATTATTCTAAGAAAAACTGTAAGATCATAACTATTTATTTATTTACAACACTAATATATATAATCGGCCATGAGCCAAGCTCTACGAACAGGCCTACCCTCTATAAAATAATTTACACATATTTTTACATTTAGGCCCTAACACATCTCCTGAGCAATGTCCGGTATTAGAGAATAGAACATCTCCTGAGCAATTTGCAGCATAAGAAATTGAAAAAGGTTTGAAAATTAAATATGTTATGAGTTTCAGCAGTTGGTGATTGCATGCCACAGGACTACTCTTAGTATTTGAGATTATGACACTTGGCGGTGGCCCCTTTCGCATGCCATAGGCCTAGGCCTACTCGTAATAACTGATATTTCAACTAAAGTCATACTTTTATGTAGGCCTACATGTAAATCTATCACTGTGTGTATCAATCTATTACCACCAATACAGTCAGATTTTGATGATGCCAACTACAAACGTAAAAAACAACATTTTGCAATAGGAACAAAGCCCGACCAACACACTGTAAAAAGCATATCTTGGATAAAATCACCCAATATAAATTATAATGAGTTTACTGAATATTGTGAAACAAAAACAGCATAGATTTAGAAAATAAATATTGAACAGCATGTAGATTCGAAGCGGGGGAATGAAATACCTTTGTATTCGAACGCGGGCGCTCTAACCACTCGACCACTCCACTGCGGCATCACGCAACCGAGCGTTATAATCTCTCTCCAACTAGCAACTGATATTACTTACAACCGCATGACGACCAGAGAGCGTTAAGAAACCCCCCCCCCCCAAAAAAAAAAAAATCCACCCACTCACCCCAAAAAACAAATGAATATTTGCAGGCTGTGTTGCACTTCTGGTATATATTTTAGAAATCCTTAGGTATTGGGAATATAATTAAAGATCACACCATTGAAACTTGCCTGTTTCAAGATTCGACAATATTCATCCTGACAACTTTCTAGTTAGGCCTAATTTTACGAAAAAGAATAAATTATCAATGTAGGCATATTAGGATATATATCACATCGGTCCCAATAGTGGCATGCGCCCTATTTAAGTTCGCCCACAATAAATATGACTACCTCACACCCAAGAGCCACGACGTCACACTTGTGAGGTCGCTGTGATCCTTGCGCGATCACCAGTGTCTTACACTGTCAGTTAGTCCAATATTCATTCCCAGTCTATCCATGTATATCAAATATCATGTTAATATAACTCCGGGATAGATTGAAAGATAACTCAATGAGAAACAAAATGTGGATATTTATTGGTGTCTAATTGTTAGTGAGCATTTCTATTCAATATTGCGAGGGGGCTACCCCAAAATCGCCCGCCCAAGAAATATCAATGTTTCAATGTATTTTACGTCTAAAAAGTTGGGATGGGAGGAGTCAGGACAGTGGTTGCTGGGTAGAACTGCGTTCCTTGAAACATGGCTCCATGATATGGTTCGGGATATGGCGCCACATGAAATCGTAAAATCATGGCGCCCACCCCCCCCCCCCCCCACCCCCCTCAAATTTTCGACCTCGGGATAATCGGATTTTGGTCGTACGACTATCGGACACACAGCAAAGTAGGCCTACACAAGTCTTATTCAGAAGATTTTTTGTCGATTTTGACCTTTTGTTTGAAGTTGACCTTTTTTATTTACCATAGCCACGAGGCCATCACCTCACAAAGTTTGTCTATTATTTCCAGCTACTAGTACCTAAAACACGACACACCCGCCTGGGTATTTATTTCTTAGGAACCTGTACCGTAGATTCGCTGCCAATTCGTAGGATATTATCCAAGATGAAAATGGTTGACCGTATTGTAATGAGTCAAATATTTGTTGGATTTCAATAAAATGAATCGTGGTAAATTCCTGGCAATTTTGGACATGAAGGATGATATAACGTAATTGAGATTATAGGAATTTTAATCAAAATTCAAAATAACACCAGCAAATGCCGGAGATATTAACTTCGCTGAGTCGGCAAAAATTATTTGCCGTTTGTATGGCGCACAAAAACAGTGGCATCTTCTACGATAACTTTTTTTTATAAAAATTATATTCTACTCTATTAAGAATACAGCTATTGGTGCCCACGAAAGAGCGCAAAACTTCATTCCTTTTCCAGTAAACGGTTCATGTAGGCTTCGTAGCCTAAATTACAACATTTATTTGGCATTCTATCGCGTTATTGTCATAATGATACAGGCTCCATAATAATAGAAAATATAAATATAAATACCTATGGTCATCATTCGAGGTAACACGCTCACTATTCATGATAAACAAGGCCAAAAGATACAGTAAAATATTCTTCTGGTTTGATGTTCTTTCACAGCCACTGGCACTTACGATGTTCTGGCGAACACGTGTGGCGGTTACGATGTTTTATCGATTTAACCCATTTACATTGCTCCGATTTTAATTTCATTTACCTGGTATGATCAACTATCCATGTATTGCGTCATGAACGCGTGCCTTTGTTGTATTCTGAAATAGAACGGAGTTGTCGCCTCGCGAAAAACAGTTACGACCTTCTGGCGTTTTGTCCGTGTTAGGTCTTTGCGGAATAGTGACGAGCCAGAACCTCGTAAACACCATTTGCTTTGTTCATGCTTGAAAGCGAGGAAATCGTTCAGATATCGATGCGAGGATATTAGTTTCGAAAAGTAAAACTAGAATAAGCATGCATTGGCAGAGATTCTCCCATTTAAAATTGTCGCTTACGATGTTCTGGCTGTTACCAAGCATAGGTATGCCTTGTTTAGACGTAACGCAAGAACATCGTAAGTCACATTTCCTTTGACAATAGAATAAAATAATAGCTATGGTGAATAAAATCTGTAAAATGACACCAACAAATCCCAATACAAAGCATGCGGCAGAAGATCGCAACAAGTAATTCTACAGATTGAAAAATGACGCTCCTGGAAAATTGTCAAAAATGGCGCTTACGACCTTCTGGTTTTCACCCGTAGATGTCATCGTATCTCCTACGTATGAGTTAGTATCTCCTACGTATGAGTTAGTATCTCCTACGTATGAGTTAGTATCTCCTACGTATGACATAGTATCTCCTACGTATGATTTAGTATCTCATACGTATGACTTAGTATCTCCTACGTATGTCATAGTATCTCCTACGTATGACTTAGTATTTCATACGTATGTGTTGGTATCTCCTACGTATGACTTGTTATCTCATACGTATGTGTTAGTATCTCCTACGTATGACTTTTTATTTCATACATATGAGATAAATAGAAAAATAACTTCCCTTTTTGGTGGCACGAACGGGGCGCCATACCTATTTAATATATGGAATGTGCAGGATATAATATTTGGGCCGAAAATTGGATAAAGTTGCTGACGACTGTTTAGGACTGACCTTATGTTTGTAGTGATATAGGAAATATGACGTGGGGATCAAGATGATGGCAACTATGATGATTGCAATGATCAGAATGGAACTGAGATCACGAGGTTGAGGCTGATCTCCTCCTGAATCCTTTTGCGGATCCTTTTCCTTTTCCGGATCTTTATTCGGATTTTTTTTCGGATCCTTTTTCTGATCCTTTTTCGGATCCTTTTTCGGATCCTCTCCCGGATCTGGTTCGACTGAAAGGTATATTCCACTTTTTTGTTATATCATAGACATACGGCGATGACTAATTTTTTCGTCCGTACATTATTATCGAAGCACCTGGAGTGCATAGAAGAACGGCGCTCACGACTCACCTGGATTTTGGCAGTTCTCCCCGTGGAAACCTTGAGTACAATCACACGAGTACTTTTCTGATCCCTCGACTGTACTGCATGACCCACCGTTCTCGCATGGACTGCTGTCGCACGGCGTCTTTTCTGGGAGTGAAACATGCTGGATATCATTGATCAATTCTTTGTCACGTTAGGCCCACACGCGCTTAATTGCTCGGAGATAGTATCTATTTAATACACTTAATGATATAGCTCACACCATTCTTGAATTATTTTTAAGTATTTTTGTGTAAAATTTCAGAAAAATTCGCCCGTAAACAAAAAAGATAAAAATGTGGACGACGACGACGACGACGACGACAGACGACGACGGACGACGGACGACAGACGCAACGCCATGCCAATAGGTTATCGGACCATAGGTCCGGTAACCTAAAAAACACTCTCGCATAAGGGCATTCAATCCGAAGAAGAAAAAATAGAATTGAAATTATGATACGAATGATTTCAATGATTTTAATCATAATGATTTCATCTCTAAAGGCTTGATTTATTCTGACTTGAAAGCTCTTGGCCACCATTGCACCACCGGTTGACCATCATCCTTTAGTATTCAGCACATGCACAAATTATGGTTATGTGTACTAGTATGATTATTTTCATCAAAGACAGCCAGTTGATATTATACTGTTTCAATGATGAGTAATTGTGGTGAGCCGTTTTGATCAAGTTATACATCTAATACAGTATATATGAGAAAATACAGTAAATCAATTCGCGATCACAATTTCATACATATTATTACATACATGTAACCACACGGAATAACTGTTTTGAAAACTGGTAGTGTCCTAATTGGTCTCATTTGGCGACGAGTGAAAACAAGAAGGTACATTGTAAATTAACTAAGTTACATGCTGTGATCCCGTGTTTCGATCATTCATTGTCCTCAAACTTGGGGCGGGGACACTTTTTAGTTTCTATTTGAGAATCGCAAGTAAAAAATTAGCCCAAGGGCTAAGAAAGGTTACCGGACAATGTATATTTTATATATTAGCCTTTTGTCCAGTGACCTTGAAAATAAAGTCATTAATCAATTCAAGGCCATGAAATATCCAACAAATATATCACTTCTAGTATGTCCACAATAGATTCCTAAGCTGTAAAGTAGATAATAAGTGAGATATTAGCCATTCTGTGATGTGACCTTGAAAATGAGGTCAAAGGTCAAATTCTAGATCACCAAATTATTCAGCATACATCATTTCCTATATGTTCACTATGGACTCCAAAGCTGTAAATTCGATAATAATCGAGACATAAGCCATTTAGTATTCCGACCTTGAAAATAAGGTGACTGACCTTGAAATTCAGGTCAAAGGTCAAATTCAAGGTCACGAGAATATTCAGAATATGTCTTTTCCTATATGTTCACAATTGATTCCTAAGCTGTAAAGTCGATAATAAGCGAGATATTAGCCATTTTGTCCTGTTGACCTTGAAAATGAGGTCAAAAGTCAAATTCAAGGTCACTAGAATATTCAGCATATATCATTTCCTATATGTTCACAATTGATTTCTAAGCTGTAAAGGCGCTAATAAGCAAGATATTGGCCATTTTGTCCTGTGACCTTGAAAATGAGGTCAAAGGTCAAATTCAAGGTCATGAGAATATTCAGCATATATCATTTCCTATATGTTCACAATTGATTCCTAAGCTGTAAAGTCGATAATAAGCGAGATATTAGCAATTTTGTCCTGTGACCTTGGAAATGAGGTCAGGGTCAAATTCAAGGTCATCAAAATATTCAGCATATATCATTTCCTATATGTTCACAATTGATTCCTAAGCTGTAAAGTTGATAATAAGCGAGATATTAGCCATTTTGTCATGTGACCTTGAAAATGAGGTCAAAGGTCAAATTCAAGGTCATGAGAATTTTCAGCATATATCATTTCTTATATGTTCACAATTGATTCCTAAGCTGTAAAGTCGCTAATAAGCAAGATATTGGCCGTTTTGTCCTGTGACCTTGAAAATGAGGTCAAAGGTCAAATTAAAGGTCACGAGAATTTTCAGCATATATCATTTCCTATATGTTCACAATCGATTCCTAAGCTGTAAAGTCGCTAATAAGCAAGCTATTGGCCATTTTGTCCTGTGACCTTGAAAATGAGGTCAAAGCTCAAATTCAAGGCCACGAGAATATTCAGCATATATCATTTCCTATATGTCCACAATTGATTCATAGTCTCTAATCTCAATATTAAGTGAGATATTAGGCTTAATGTGTCCCATTATAAAGCATAGGAGAATTTAACATGGTAGAGTCCCATTTGGGCTGAGTTTGGGCCCAAAATGGCCCACTTCGAGCGATTCAAATGCAACGAAATTTATACATGTCACAAGGGCACATATGAGGAGTGTTATGCATCAATAAGAAAAAAAGTTACTGAACAGATTTTGAGAAAACGATCGTCAAAGTCCAAAATTGGCCATTTTTCGACGAAAACGGCCGCCATTTTGAAAAGAATGCGAAAATAAAAAAACTAAAAAATACCTCCTTTTTGAATTATTTTTAAGCATTTTTGTGCAAAATTTCAAAAAAATTCGCCCGTAAACAAAAAAGATAAAAATGTTAACGGACGACGGACGGACGACGGACGCAACGCCATGGCAATAGGTTATCGGACCATAGGTCCGGTAACCTAAAAATCCGGGAGGCTTCTCTTGAACACAGGCGGACGGGGACGAGAAACAAAAAAATAATTTTATTAGGCCTTATACAACAAACCCCACACTTTTTACAAACGGCATATCGCACTAGCCAAGCGCTTAACAACAACCTTGGCAACGAATGACGCACGAACATACACAGCCAATCAGGACTCATCTTTTAAATCACGTGACACCCCCCGGAGAAAGCCAAGTTAGAAATTATGTCGAGTTTATGTAATTATGTATGGATATGCTGACAAGTCATATTATAAGTTACACACTTAGTCATTTTTGGGCTTGGGCTGGGGCAGTAATTTATTTATTGGGACTCTAGTGTGTATTATTCTTATAGTCATGGACAAGTCTTTGCCCAAACTGTAATATCAATAATATTTATTCCTGGTTAACCGTAGTATTTAATTTGACATTGTATTTATTTGTGCTATAGGGTTTAGTCGATATAAACACAAACACACGCTGTGCATTGTGCCCTACCCTATAGCACCATAGGGTGAGCTTGGTTACTGTACAATAGTGTAGATAGTTACTAGTATTGTCCTTAACATTATGGTAGATATAGTATATTTGATTATTATAATAATACATATGAATCCTGACTTGATTCATCTGTAGATTTGGAGTGAATATGATTGGATGTGGTTATGAATTATTATTATTTTTATTCTGCAACAATTTGCTGTTCTTTTATTATGACAATTTCATATTTGTTGTTGCAGGGTGTATTTATTGAATTGTTCAATAAAACTGAAACCCAACGCTGTCGTGCCTATGTTACTCCACATACACGATAGTGCTACACTATAATATCTATATCTAGATAACATAATCTATTTTCCGATTTGGAATTATCTAACATTGAGAAGTCGCTACTTGGTTTTAAATACTAAGTACACAAGGATAAAAGGACTATAGATTCGATAAGGGTTCAATATTTCGTTCCCGAGAAGGAATTCCAACACAAATAGCTTTGGCTAATCAGTAAGTTTATATCATGGGCAAGTTTGACTTTGGTGTCTGATTTGCCCCAGATATCCGAAAGTTGCGCGCAGCGGCGATTAATCAGTTTGAATTACGGACTTGATTCAATCAGTTTGAATTACGAATCTTGATTTTTGAATCTGAGATTCCTGATTTGTGAAAAGCTTTTGCGCAATGCAGAGTGGGCTGAAAGAGGTCATTTTATATTCACTTGTATTTTGTAAATGCCAGATGCACAAACAATGCCGCAATCCTGCTTTCTCGATTTCAGTTTCCTCTGGTCCCACAGCCGAGCATGATGTATATGATACATGATGTACAACAATTTCAACTTTCAGCGTAGCCCTACATGCCCCTCTCATGACTCTCATATAATATGCCCGGACCCGCTTAGGACCCCAGAAGCTAAAGGGGCTTGGATGTTGTCTGGCTGATTTCTGGCGTTCTCACCTATCATCATCTTCAGATTCAAGGATTTATTGTGATAAAAATGATAAGTTTTAATCTTTAACACACGATGTTGCATTCTATCGACGATTGAACATTTCGATTGACAGACTTATCCCATCCCATACAACTCACGATTGCAGCGAAATATTCCAATTAACCGGGTAATGTGAGGGTATAAAACGTATACTACATTAACATATTATTGCCAAGATAATAATGATTTGATTATAATACTGTAATAATAATAATAATAATAATAATAAAAAAAAATAGAAAATTAGTCCAAGGGCTAAGATAGGTTACCTGACAATATATAATAGATATTTTGTCCAATAAGGTCACTGGTCAAATTCAAAGTCACGTGAGTATTCCGCATTTATGATTTCATATAAGTTCACAATTGATTACTAACCTCTAAATTGAATAATAAGAGATATATTAGTGATTATGTCCTGTGACCTTGAAAATGAAATCAAAAGTCAAATCAAAGGTCATCAGAATATTTTGCATATATCGTTTGCCGAATATCAACAATTGATTCTCAAGTTCTAAAGTCGATAATAAGCGAAATATTAGCCATTTTGTGCTTTGACCTTGAAAATAAGGTCGAAGGTCAAATTCAAGGTCATGAGAATATTTGGAATATGTCACATCCTATATGTCCACAATTGATTCCTAAGCTGTGAAGTCGATAATAAGCGAGATATTAGCCATTTTATGCCTGACCTTGAAAATGAGGTCAAACGTCAAATTCAACGTCATCAAAATATTCGGCATACTTTATTCTCTATACGTCCACAATTTAGTCCTCCTCGATTTAAGCGCGGCATTTGACACTATAAACCATGTCAAACTGATATCTACTCTAGAACGGCACTATGGTTTCAGCGGTCATGTTCTGCAGTGGTTCTCCTCATACTCAACGAACCCGAACCCAGCGAGTGACAACTGCAGGGGCGGATCCAGGAATTTGGAAAGAGGGGGTCCAACATTATACGGCGTGGGGTCTGGGGCCCGCTCAAGGGCCCCAAAAGCCAGAGCCTTTGTTCTGTCTTGTGGTAGCTTCCTGTTATCTCCTGGGTGTGAATTCCACTTCTTGCCCCTGGTATATTTGTAAACAAAAGTCGTGAGTGAAGCGTGGGTCTGGGGCCCGCTCAAGAGACCCTGAAGCCAGGGTCTTATTTATGAATTGAGGTAATTTGATGTCATCTCCTGGGTATACATTTCATTTGAATACCCATTGATCGCCATACTTTCATAATGAATGCAAAAACTAGAAACGAAGCGAACCTGTCTCAGCTTTGGGGCCGGGCCCGCTAAAGGGCCCAGAAATCAGAGCCTTTTTATGTTCCGAATTAGATCCAGTTTTGTGGCCTGTCCCGGGAATAAATTGCACTCAAAATTTCATCGATGATCATGTTCTGGAAACTTTGGTAGAAAGTAGAAGGGAACCTACCCATTTTGGCCGGGAGGCTGAGGCCCACTCAAGGGCCCCAAAAGTCATAGCCCTTTTTATGTTCTGAACTTAATTTGTGGCCTTCTCCTGGGAAGAAATTGCACTCAAAGTTTCATCGATGACCATGTTCTGGAAACTTTGGTAGAAAGTAGAAGGGAACCTACCCATTTTGCCCGGTAGGCTGGGGCCCACTCAAGGGCCCCAGAAGTCATAGCCCTTTTTATGTTCTGAACTTATTTCGTGGCCTTCTCCTGGGAATAAATTACACTTAGAAATTCATCGATGATTATGTTCTGGAAACTTTGGTAGAAAGTGGAAGGGAAGCTACCCATTTTGGCCGGGGGTCTGGGGCCCGCTTAAGCGCCCCAGAAATCATAACCCTTTTTATAATTTGAACTCATTTTGTGGCCTTCTCCTGGGAATAAATTGCACTTAAAAATTCATCGATGACCATGTTCTGGAAACTTCGATGGAAAGTAGAAGGGAAGCTACCCAGTTTGACCGGGGATCAGAAGTCATAGCCCTTTTTATGTTCTGAACTTATTTTGTGGCCTTTCCTGGGAACGGTTGCACTTAAGAATTCATCGATGATCATGTTCTGGAAAGTTTGTAAAAAGGTGGAAGAGAAGCTGGACTATTGGGCCGGAGGTCTAGAGCCCACTGAAATGCCCCAAAAATCATAGCCTTTTTATGTTCTGAATTAATTTAGTGGTTCTCCTGGGTATATATTACACTTAAAAATTCATTGAAGACTATGTCCTAAAAAATGTGTAAAAAAAAAATGTAGAAGAGAATCTGCACATTTGGGCCGAGGGTCCGTGGCCCACTGAAGGACCCCAGAAGCCAGAACCCTTTTAATGTCCCGTGGTAGCTTCCCAGTCTCGCCTGAGTATACATTTCGAACAAACTCACCTACAGTGCGCAATCAGTTTGAAGATTTGGTCACTGGAGGTGGTGCTTTTCCGCAAATTTCACGGAAAACAGGCAAGTTAAATTTTAGGCTGTTGAGTTTGGTGATGTGAATACATACTAAATGCGGAGAACTACTCAATAGAATACTGTAGTTACGTTCAATATATTCAAAACTGAATATTACCAGCGATTAAACAACATGACAAAAGATATTTTTTGATGCAGATCGAGCACAATGTAAACATCACCTATTTATTACCCATTTCACACCTAAACGTATCAATTGCTCCGTTATACTTGACTGTGTCACGCATCAAATTTGACATTAGATAAGTGATTCAACACTTTATCGTAAGCACACAATAGAACTATGGGGGTTTCTGTGATTTTGACAAAATCTATTTGTTTTCGTGATTTTCAAATCTTCAAACTGATTGCGCACTGTGTCACCATGATCAACTTGTTCTCAAACATGTTAGTTCGACATCATTTTTTCTCGGGCAGGAAGGCTGAACCCGCCAATTTGTACATGTATTTTTTTTTTCGAAAAGGTCCCCGACCCCAGTAACCCCCCCCCCCCCTCGAAATCCGCTACTGAATTGGCAACATTTCGTCTTCTCCACAAACAATCGAACACGGCGCACCACAGGGCTCAGTACTGGGTCCTGTGCTGTTCTGTCTATATACTGCCCCAATGCGCTCAATCATCGAAAAGTATGGCATAAACTTTCACAAATACGCAGACGACCTGCAGCGTGGCCGCACCGGATTTCCATAGTATACAGCTGCAGGTCGTCTGCGTATTTGTGAAAGTTTATGCCATACTTTTCGATGATTGAGCGCATTGGGGCAGTATATAGACTATGGAAATCCGGTGCGGCCACGACTTGCGAGTGGCGAAATGCCAGTTGTGATTTATGTGTTGCGACTTGCGTGATGTGACTTGCGTGACGCGCCACGACTTGCGACATGCGTCTTAGAAGTTGCGATATGCGCCCTGTGACCATGGTGACATATGCGTCATACGACATGCGTGTTGCGAGTTGCCTGTTGTGAGTTCCGAGTAAGCGAGTTGTGGACTGGGTGCTGAGATTTAAGATTTCTAGCGGTTTTTAGAAAAGAAATATCTTCTTTTTTTTGGCGTCCACGATCGGAACAGACCGAGGAACAGACGTTGTTGGCTTTGAACCATGGAATTCCCGTGAGCCACGACTTGCAAGTGGCGACTTGCGTGTTGCGAATTGTGTGTTGCGAATTGCGTGATCCGAAAATTCCGAAAATTCTGCAATGCCTTCGGGTTAACTTGATCACGAGTTTCCCAATTACTTTGGGGCAGAAAATATGGGGGTACATTTAGATATGGAAGAACTTGATCAATGTAAAGAACATTCTCGTGAAGAAATTTATGCCAATTTTTGCAATGATGAATATATGCTGAAATGCTTTTCTGATGCGATCTTGGAAAATGTGGGACATAGGCATATGCCAGTTTGCATGAATCTCGACTTTTGTGGGAATATATTGCAGTTATTGTAATATAGTGAGCCTACAAAGATTATAGCGAACGCGGTGGTATAAAACCCCATATTGGCCCAGACCCCATATATATTAAATTTTCTCCACATAATTCAGACACTTGTAACTATATTTCAATGCTCAAAAGTAATTGGCAAGAATCAAGTCATGAAGAGATATCTGAGGTGATTTTAGTGAATCATTGTGGCAGTGTCACAGACTGTATCACAATTACAATACATTTATATAATACAATATATATTAGGCCTATATAAAACTGGTAGTGCAGGTAATCCTTCACCAAGCATAATGGAGACAGCATGCATCTAATATCAAAATAGCACAGAAACCTCAAAACCGCCGATTACAATATGCAACTCACAACACTACACGCACAACATGCAACTCGCAAGAGGCGCCACGCAAGTCGCAACTCGCAACACACAAATCGCCACTCGCAAGTCGTCAATGCATCGGGACTCCCTACATCCTGGGAGATCCGAGTATAGTTTGTTCAAAGCCAACAACGTCTGTTCCTCGGTATGTTCCGATCGTGAACGCAAAAAAAAAAAATCTTCTCTAACACCGCTTGAAATCTTAAATTTCAACACCCAACCTACAACTCGCTTACTCGGAACTCGCAACAGGCAACTCGCATCACGCAGTTCGTATGACGCATGCCAATATTGGTCACAGGGCGCATATCGCAACTTGTAAGACGCATGTCGCAAGTCGTGGCGCGTCTCGCAAGTCCCATCACGCAAGTCGCAACACATAACTCGCAACTGGCATGTCGCCACTCGCAAGTCGTGCCCGACGATCCTTCTAATCCGACTGTACGCGAAGAGGCTTTCAACACTATGAGCCGATGTATCATTGATGTGGAACGCTGGATGACCCTCATTGACTTACAACTTAACAAGGACAAAACTGAAGTCATCATCTCCCAGTCGCCTCACCAGCGTAAAGAATTCGGCACTTCCGACCTTCGTGTCGATGGAACTGTGCTGAAGCCTACGACGTCGGTTCGAAATCTGGGTGTGGTTTTTGATCAAGATCTCACCTTCAATAACCAGATTACTGCTGTTATCAAAGCATGTAACCTGCTTCGCAACATAGGTCGTGCCAGGCGTTACTTGACCACTTCAGCCTGCCAAATAGCCATCCAGTCACTAGTGATCTCCCGACTCGACTACTGCTGTTCCTTGCTTGCACATGTTACCAACAGCAACCTACACCGCCTGCAACTAGTTCAGAACAGAGCTGCGAGGTTAGTGACGCGTACGGCTCCGTCGGACCACATTACTCCAGTCCTGGCACAGCTCCACTGGCTGCCAGTGGAAGCACGGATAAACTTCCGGATACTTGTGTATGCATATAAATGTGTCTACAACCTAGCTCCTGGCTACCTGTCAGACTTAGTCCCTCTGAACACTTCTGCACGAGCCCTTCGATCCACCGAAGACAACAAACAGCTCGCAAGGCCCAGACTAGCCAAACGAATCGGTGAAGCAAATTTCGCTCACAATCCATCAGTACTGTGGAACGGACTATCTAGACACCTCAGAGACATCCCCACTGTCACTATGTTTAAGAGACATCTTGAAGCTCACCTTTTACACAGCATTTTGCTGCTTTTATCTGATTAACTGGGTTTCAATTGTGTTTCACCAACGTTTTATACCTGTACCCTTAATCTAAACAATACAACATTTACATGTATTTTCAATTGTAAAGCGCTCTGATGCTGGTCGAAGGGCGCTCTATAAGCAATGGTGAATAAATAAATAAATATTAGGTGAGATATCAGGTATAATGTGTCCCATTTTAAAACATAGGAGAATTTAACATGGGGAAGTACCATTTGGGACCCTCGAGAAAATTAATATGGCCATCACACGCAGACCGGCGATTCAGGGGCAATGAAACTTATACACATCGCAGAGGTATGTGAGGCCAATCTCTTGAATTTATCTCGTGAGGCCAAGGTCAGAACAGTTTTTGAGAAAATGGCCGCCAATGTCAGATATTGGCCGTTTTTCGTCGAAAATGGCCGCCGGTTTGAAAAAAAATTAGCCCAAAGGCTAAGACAGGTTACCGGACAATTTTGGTTTGGCCATGGCAGCATTGGCAGGTAACAGACCTTGAGATTTACCAATCAAGGTTCGCAGTGTGAACAAATGACCTTGAGATTTACCAATCAAGGTCATCCGTGTGAACTTCGATGTCACCATTACATGTATGTGTGCGGCATTTGATATTCTATATGTTCATAATACAAAGATATATCTGGGTGGAATCGTTTAGGCCGCTCAGGTCAATTTACACATTACGAGTCAGACATTTGGCACTCAAGGTCATCTGACGTCAAGATCAAGGTCATCATTAGTTGTGCCATATATGTCTTGCTATACGTTCATAATGCAAACATGAGTTCTATATGCAAGCATTTCATCTATAGAGGCAAATCTGGGCATTTTTTGACCCCAACATGGCTGTTCCGACCTTTCAAGGTCATCGAAGGTCAAATTCAAGGTCACCACACCGAATCGGTGTGGTGACCTTGAACAAGATGACAAAACATGTGCACAAGCATTTTGACGATAATAATCAGTCTGAGTTGTATTTCCATCCGTATTTCCAACACACATTTTGTGCTGGTTTGGTATTTAAACACACGATGTGTATCAATCAATCTGGTATGTAAACAAATGCCCAAATTGCCATCAAAAGTCCACATCAAGTATGTTTCCAGTTTGTTTCTGCTTAGAGTGTAGTTATAAGAAAATAGATTTGTCAGTTCATTCTGCACTTTTATGCTCTGTTTACACACTTTGTTTACGTTAAAAATGAGCACACTGGCACACTCCTCACACTCGCACGAGTACTCATCAATGCCATCGATACACGTTCCGTTATTCTTGCAGGGATTGCTATTGCACTCGTCTGTAAATAGTCAAACTCATACATTATATAAATGTAAAAGACTTTCTTGGGCTGATCGTTAACCCTCGCGATCGTGTGGTCTTAATCTCTGCGTTCAGTGATAATTGTCATCGCCCGGGCTTAGCCCGGAATGGCCCTGGATATATTATAGCCGTACTAATTTGAACTGGTTCCGTTTGAATCCACAGTCTCCACAGTGACGGGCAACGAACGATTCCACGGTGGACATAGGACGTTGCGCGCTATTGTGTGTCCTCGCCCGTATACTAGCATTCTGTGAACTGTACCCAGTTTACAACATCGTGTGATACAGCGGGGGTCGCAAGGTCAACCAAAGATGTTCCATATACGACTTCATGTGCCAAACCTGAGGTTTATGTGCAAGCGTTTTGGTCTCAGAGGCAAATTTATGTATATCATATCATTCTGGACCCTTCTGCCCTCTGTCCTTCTGTATCGGGTCTTATGGGGATTTAAGCTGTTCCGTCTGCTGGAGCAACATCAAATATCACAATTGGCATGTTCTGAATAAAAATCTCGAAACTGATCAGATCGTTATTGAGAGAAGACAAAGTGCAAAATTGAGCACATTATGGCCCAAAAATGACTGTTTTGACAATTCAAGGTCATCGATGGTCAAAGTCACGCCACAAATCCCATTTGAATGTGCCAATATCTACAATATACGCTCCATCTTCAAGCTTGTACAGTTGTGGCAGCTTCCATTACAAAAGAAAAAAATGTGGCTAAAATTCACTAAAGTCCATAATTTTTTTTTCAAAAGGTGAAATTTCTTTTCCTGGAAATTGGACAAACTGGATAGTGACATGATTTGGAACAAAAAAACCCAACAACACCGGAATGCCTCAAACAATCATTTTGGCTGGAATCGGCTCAAACAAATATTTTGAGCCAAAATTGTTTATTGCGGACCCGTCGAAAAATCAAAATGGCCGCCACACGCAGACCGGCTATTGGAGGACAACGAATACATGTCACAAAGGTACATATGGAGAATATTTTGAAATAAAAATATCAAACATAGCACTAAGGGTGCTGTAGCTTACCGGCAATCATGAGAATTGCACAGAGTATTGATTTTCAAACATGTGAATTGGTTACACTGATCTTAAACTCTGTTGTCAGAATATGTTCGTAAATATTGCCGGAAACAATTTTCTGTATGGACTATAAAAACAAATCAAATTACATCTCGGAAGACTTTTGTCGTTAATGACATAGATTCACAGACTGTTGATTCAAAGGCAACAAAACTTTTACACATCAGAAAGGTACATAGGGAGAATCTTATCCATTTTGAGGAAAACTGTCTGAATAGATTTTGAGAAAAGGGCCACCAAAGACAAAATTCATCGTGTTTTTTTCGACAAAAAAGGTTGTTTTTGACCTTCCAAGGTCATTGAAGATCAAACTCAAGGTCATCACTCAAACCGCAATATATGATTTCCTATTTGTATGTACCAATACTTAGGCTCTATCTTGAAGTGATATATGAGTATACTCCGCACAGTTCCCATTATGAAGAAAAAATTGGGTGAAATTTTCCAAGTCCAAAACATTTTTCAATGGCCAAATAAACATTTTTTTTTTGCTGGAAATGGCTCAAAACGAATAGTGACTCGATTTGGGACGAAAAATTTTTTTTTCGTCTACCAGTCAAAACATCAAAATTACCGCCACACGCAGACCATCTTTTCAAAGGCAACAAAACTTATACACATCACAGAGGTACATAAGGAGAATCTTATACATGATTTTGAGGAAAATTGTCTCTATAGACTCTGAGAAAAGGGCCACCAAAGACAAAATTCATCGGTTTTTTTCGACAAAAAAGGTCGATTTTGACCTTCCAAGGTCATTGAAGGTCAAATTCAAGGTCACCACTCAAACTGCAATATATGATTTCCTATTTGAATGTGCCAATACTTAGGCTCTATCTTGAAGTGTTTTATGAGTATACTCCGCCCAGCTCCCATTATGAAGGAAAAATTGGGTGAAATTTTCAAAGTCCAAAAAAATTTTCAATGGCCAAAACATTTTTTTTTTTTGCTGGAAATGGCTCAAAACGAATAGTGACTCGATTTGGGACGATTTTTTTCCCCCTACCGGTCAAAAAATCAAAATGGCCGCCACCCGCAGACCGTCATTTCAAAGGCAACAAAACTTATACACATCCCAAAAGAAGATAAGGAGAATCTTATACATGATTTTGAGGAAAACTGTCTGAATAGACTCTGAGAAAAGGGCCACCAAAGACAAAATTCATCGTTTTTTCGACAAAAAAGCCGTTTTTTTCATTTTGCTGGAAATGGCTCGAAACCAATAGTGACTTGATTTGGGACAAAAAATTTTTTTTTCGCCGACCCGTCAAACAATCAAAATGGCCGCCACACGTGAACCGGCGATTCAAGGGCAACGAAACTTATACACGTCGTAAAGGTACATGGAAGGAATGTTTTGAAACAAAAATCTCAAAACTGATCAGACAGTTTTTGAGAAAATGGACACCCAATTCAAAATTGGCAATTTTTCAACAAAAATGGCCGCCAAATCGGCAAAACCGATCCAATCAGAAAAAATTTCAGAAACGTCTTTAGATACTGGCCCAAGGTATGTTCTGACAAATTTATGAGGAAATTCATCCTGTCAAAAAAAAGTTACAGACCCGGACGGACGACGACGTAAAAATCTCAAAAATGGTCATAACGTTTTTGAGAAAATGGCCATTGAAGTCCAAAATTGGCCGTTTTTCGTCAAAAATGGTTGGTTTGACCTTTCAAAGTCATTTAACGTAGTCCGCTACAAACATTGAGGTAAGGAAGAGTCACAATTTAAAAGTCATTTCTTGAATATTATCTCTTCAAAATTACTTATTTTATAGAGTAACTGTTCAGCATCCTAATACTGAAAAGAAAATAGGGTCACCGTGCTCGTTTTTTCACATATTCAATCAAAATCACAAACATTTACCTAAAATGACATAAATTATGGTATTTTTACACATATTTTTGTACATATTCAAATCTTGCATCGTGTTTTCCATGCGAACGGATACGGTGACCCCCTATTTTCTTTTCAATTTTAGGATGCTGAACAGTTACTCTTTAAAATATGTCATTTTGAAGCTCTAGATTATGTATATATAGTTATATATTTTAAAAAACTCTTCGATCCCCTCCCCTCACTGTTTGGAGCGGACTACCTTAAGGTCATTTTCAAAATCACCATTGAAACTGCCATTTATGATTTGCCATTAGAATTCGCCAGTATTTAAAGTGAAATGATCGGTTTTTGGTTTACTGGTTGGAAGTGATCAACAGCTGTTCCCAGAGCAGCTGTACAGTGCAAAAGTTGCAATGCGCACACAAACTTGTCAAAATTTAACATTGAAATTTGGATTTTGATAATATTTTCGCACAGAACGATTCCTATGCAGTGATACAAAATTAACAAACATAGAGCCGTAGGGCTCTGCGCTTACCGGACCCAAGATATATGTTTCAGTTATATGTAAGCTGAAAGCGATGTCATGAAGTCATGAGAATAATTGCACATCATTCATGCCTAAAACTTGCTCTACGTAAGTCGATCGTGCTAGAGCCTAATATACAATGATATGAAACTAGAATGGAACTGACTAGTACTGTCAAAGATATTCTTTGCTTTTCTATCGGTTTCAGTTTATTGAGGTCAAAGGTCAAATTTAAGCTCACAAGAATATTCGGCATATATAATTTCCTATATGTCCTCAATTGATGTCTAAGCTGTAAAGATGATAATAAGCAAGATACAAAGCGATTTTTTGCTCTGACCTTGAAAACGAGGTCAAGTGTCAGGTTCAAGGTCATCAAAATGTTCGGCATACATCATTTCTTATATGTTCACAATTGATTCCCAAGCTGTAAAGTCGATAATAAGCAAGACATTAGCCATTTTGTCCTGTGACCTTGAAAATGAGGTCAAAGGTCAAATTCAAAGTCACGATAATATTCAGAATAAATCATTTCCTATATGCTGACAATTGATTCCTAAGCTGTAAAGTCGATAATAAGCGAGATATTAGCCATTTTTTGCTGTGACCTTGAAAATTAGGTCGAATGTCAAATTCAAGGTCACGAAAATAATCGGCATATATAATTTCCTATATGTGCACAATTGATTCCTAATGTCTAATCCCAATATTAAGTGAGATATTAGAAGAAATTTGTCCCCATTATAAAGCATAGGCTAATTTAACATGGGAAAGTCCTATCTGGGACCGGTCAAAAAAATCAAAATGGCTGCCACACGCAGACCGACGATTCAAGGGCAACGAAACTTATACACAGCGCAAAGGTATATCAGGGAAATCTTTTGAAACAAAAATCTCAAAACTGATCAGACAATTTTTGAGAAAATGG
The DNA here is from genome assembly GCA_949152475.1 of Terebella lapidaria. Classification (NCBI taxonomy): domain Eukaryota; kingdom Metazoa; phylum Annelida; class Polychaeta; order Terebellida; family Terebellidae; genus Terebella; species Terebella lapidaria. The sequence continues at coordinate 82,787,837 of OX424555.1, forward strand.
CCGCCAAATCCAAAATTGGCCATTTTTCGACAAAAATGGCCGCCATGTTGGAAAAAATTAGCCCAAAGGCTAAGACAATTTTGGTTTGGATAATGGAATGTAACAGACCTTGAGATTTATCAATCAAGGTTATCAGTGTGAACATTATGACCATGAGATTCACCAATCAAGGTCATCCATGTGAACTTCAATGTCACCATTACATGTACGGGTGCGGTATTTGATTTTCTATATGTTCATAATACAAAGATACGTCTGGGTGCAAGTGAATAGGCCGCTCAGGCCAATGTACACATTCTCAGTCAGACATTTGGCACTCAAGGTCATCTGAGGTCAAGTTCAAGGTCATCATAATGTGGCGATTTTGCCCAAAGATCGCGGCAGGAGTCTTTGCAAAACACTAACCAGTTTTACGGCCTTTGTTTTGATCGCTTCAGCTCGAAGCACGCGTTGCCCCGGCAACGCCCTCTAATTCCCTTCTCCACTATACTGAACACTGGCTGCTTACGTCATCTCTCGTGCTCTCGCCTCTAGCATAAATACTGTGGTCACATTCTGTGTGGCCGGAGTTGTCTCAGAGACTGAGCACGACAGGTGAGCTCACGCCATGAGCTCCTTGTCTCTGCTTACGTAAAGGCCCGTCGGGCCTCAGGGACGACTTCCATAGGGGGCCCGGCCTGGGGGAGACCGTTGCTGACTCGGGGGCGCAAGCTCTGTGGATCACCGGTCTTTTCCCACCCGGGATAGTGCGACACAGGCTCTGGCAGACAGTCGGGCTGTCCAGGGTTATCCTGCGGCAGTGCCGTCGGCGAGGCTGGCCAGCAACATGCCCACGTGCGAGAGTTCTGTGGTGCATCTCCCATGGCATCTCAGGCTCCGCACACGGCTACATTACCATAACTATGTACTATGCATGTATATTATGTTGTTGATGTTGTTGATGATGATGGTGATGTGTTATGATGTGATGTATGACGGCCGGACTCGCTCCGGACGGACAGTAACCTGGTTGTAGTACTAGTAGAGTACCATCCGGCGCCCCACGTGCGGGCGTCGTACTTTACATTGGTGCCGTGATCAGGATCAGTCCGACGGCGTCCCATGGCAGCCTACCGTCGCAGTGTCTTGCTCCCTCGTCCCTGGGGACTGCCCGCTCCTCCGGTACACTCCAGAAAAGAAAAAAAAACAGAAAAATGGATGAAAATGACAGTGTGTCCCAACACACTCACTCCCAGGTCATCCGGGAGCAGGTCTGCGGTGGCTCAGGCCCCGTGGAAGGACGTCAGGACGCCTCAGTCCGCGGAGACGTCCCCGACGTCCTCGACTCCGTCCCCGGAGGTAGAGTCGAACCCTGCGGGGTTGCAACATGTGTTGCCACTGGAGCTCGACTCCAGTGTTCTAGGCGCGATTGGCGGATCCGCAGACAGGTGTTACTGACGGTCCGCACGTACGGATGTAAGTGTGGTATCCATCTATCACCCCAAGGATGGATTTTAGGTCGCTCCGCAGGAGTCAGGACTGCCCAACGCTGCGATCACCACTTTGTGGTGGTCCGCATCTGTGGGCAGATCGACTTTGCGTCATAACGCCACCACCGCGCATCCGCCTCCCGTAGTTTCTAGTGCTAAGGACGTGCAGCAGACCTATCCGCATCATGTGGACTCTTGTCCGGCGTAGTTAACCCAACGCCTACGCTGGGCGGAGCACGTTTGTGGATTTGCCGGACGCCCGATGGTCCCGGAACAGCCTCTTATATGGCCAGATTGAAGTTGGGATTTACGTCCGCTACGGGAGAAGCGCCTTCCCACGGATATAGGGAACTGGCAATGGACGCGGGGATAGCGTCCGGATGTGTGGATTGATGTCCGCGGTTCGTCCGTGGGACTCGTCGGGCGCTCCGGATGCTTTTGGGTGACACACTCCGGTGTGTCATCACCAGTGCGCCACTACTGTAATTAAGTTTATAGTAGCTTAAGGTTTCTAGCAGCAGGAAACCTTTAACCATTATTTTTAATGGACCGGCTGTTAAGTCCGCACGTGTGGACCAGCCGCGGCAGTGGGGGACTCTCATTTTCGTCCGGATCGCACCTCACAATATGCGGTACGGCCGTAATGACCGGATCCCCGGCCTCCTTCTAAGAAGGGGGGGGGGCGTATTTTACATGCGTAGCATACTTTGTGGCTTTCAATCCGGATTCATTATCATTGGATAAGGTCAATATGCCTGATATGGTAGTCGTCTGGCCTGGACTCCGTCCGCGGGCAGCTCCGGACGACCGCCGGCTATTGATTTCATCATGTTTGGGATCCTCTAGATTGGGCGCCGGCATGAAGGGTTCGCCCCCTAACCATTGAGGTTAAGGCCAAAAAGGTTAAGGTTAAAAAAAACAGAAAAATGGATGAAAATGACAGTGTGTCCCAACACACTCACTCCCAGGTCATCCGGGAGCAGGTCTGCGGTGGCTCAGGCCCCGTGGAAGGACGTCAGGACGCCTCAGTCCGCGGAGACGTCCCCGACGTCCTCGACTCCGTCCCCGGAGGTAGAGTCGAACCCTGCGGGGTTGCAACATGTGTTGCCACTGGAGCTCGACTCCAGTGTTCTAGGCGCGATTGGCGGATCCGCAGACAGGTGTTACTGACGGTCCGCACGTACGGATGTAAGTGTGGTATCCATCTATCACCCCAAGGATGGATTTTAGGATTTGGATTTTCCCACGGATATAGGGAACTGGCAATGGACGCGGGGATAGCGTCCGGATGTGTGGATTGATGTCCGCGGTTCGTCCGTGGGACTCGTCGGGCGCTCCGGATGCTTTTGGGTGACACACTCCGGTGTGTCATCACCAGTGCGCCACTACTGTAATTAAGTTTATAGTAGCTTAAGGTTTCTAGCAGCAGGAAACCTTTAACCATTATTTTTAATGGACCGGCTGTTAAGTCCGCACGTGTGGACCAGCCGCGGCAGTGGGGGACTCTCATTTTCGTCCGGATCGCACCTCACAATATGCGGTACGGCCGTAATGACCGGATCCCCGGCCTCCTTCTAAGAAGGGGGGGGGGGGGCGTATTTTACATGCGTAGCATACTTTGTGGCTTTCAATCCGGATTCATTATCATTGGATAAGGTCAATATGCCTGATATGGTAGTCGTCTGGCCTGGACTCCGTCCGCGGGCAGCTCCGGACGACCGCCGGCTATTGATTTCATCATGTTTGGGATCCTCTAGATTGGGCGCCGGCATGAAGGGTTCGCCCCCTAACCATTGAGGTTAAGGCCCATGCCGGCCCCGCGTCTAATCTATTGGTTCCGCTCTCCGGTAGTCGTTTGTTTGGGCTCTGGGTTTGACCGGGCTTGCTCCGCGGCCGGGCTGTATGTTGGGGTTGCTAGTGGGCGCGTCATGAACGCCCACAGGGCGCCCAATTGTCTGTCCGCCTGTCATGGGCTTGCTCGATCGCCTTGTAAGCGTACCAGCGGCTATGGGGAGTGTTTTTGTTTATTTATCCATCTCATGTTATTATTTACTGAGTGGATTATTTAAACCACAAATATGCGGCATGTCTCTGGAGAATTCTGTTCTTGCTCATTTAATGACACAAATGAGACAAGTTTGTGAAATTTCCTTTCCGGTGCAGTAGAGGAGTGTAAGGAATTGCGTTAATTTTGACAGTGACTGTGTGATGTGCATATTCGAAAAGACTGGAGAATGACAATTTATTGTTGTTTTCGTCTGACATATTCGTACCAGCCACAAGTTAGTGGTTACTGTCAATTTTAAGTCAATTTCTACCTTGCGGAGGTGATTAATTTTACGTCATTGTCCGCCAGTGCGGCAGCATAAGCCAATGACTAATTTTAATTACTGTATGTTATTCGCAAGGTCCCCCGGGATAGAGATTTATTTTCTACCCGTATACACGGTTTACGGAGCCCCTAATAGGACATGTTGAGAAAAAAAATAAACTGTTCGCTCAATTTAATAAATCGTTCGCTCAATTTAACAAACTGTTCACTCAATATAATAAATCGTTCACTCAATATAACAAACCGTTCACTCAATATATTATATTGTTCGCTCAATATAATAAACTGTTAGCTCAATATATTATATCGTTCACTCAATAATATAATAAACCGTTCGCTCAATATGTTATATCGTTAGCTCAATATAATAAATCGTTCGCTCAATATAATAAACCGTTCGCTCAATATGTTATATCGTTAGCTCAATATAATAAATCGTTCGCTCAATATATTATATCGTTCGCTCAATATAATAAACCGTTCCCTCAATATATAATATCGTTCCCAAGGACTGAGAAACCGGCCAGAACTTTATTATAGTCGGTTTATTATATTGCGTGAACGATATGATATATTGAGCGAACGGTTTATTATATTGAGTGAACGATATAATATATTGAGCGAACAGTTTATTAAATTGAGTGAACAGTTTGTTATATTGAGCGAACGATTTGGTAAATTGAGCGAACGATTTATTAAATTGAGTGAACGGTTTATTTTTTTTCTCAACATGTCCTATTAGGGGCTCCGTAACGGTTTGATTTGGAGTCACCGGAGGGAAATGTTTGCCCCCGCATGAGTTGATAGTGCTTGTATTTTAGTCCGGGTGGTGTGTCATTATGACCCGGGACAGAAGTTTTCAGCGACGCCGCGTGCACTGCTGCGTGGGTAAAATAGCTGTCAATATTTGTTGCATACATATATATGTAAAAATGTCGTACCCGGATTCATTTCCATGAATCTCCAGATGTTTGGTGCATTTATTTTGTGCCACTCGCATTTCGTCCGCTGCTGCAGCGCTGGATCCCGAGGGGTCCGCATGGCCGGCGTTTGAGATGCGAGTGTTTATGCCAGTGGTGTATTCCCTAGGCGGGCTGTGTTCAGGGGTGCGCGGGCGGTCGGTTTCCGCATTTATGTGCGGACGTCCGTCTATCTGCGCGCCTCTGCACTGGCCTGCCCGGGTAGCAGTATACCGATACTTATGGAATTCCGGTGCGGCCACGACTTGCGAGTGGCGACATGCGACTTGCGTGATGTGACTTGCGTGAAGCGCCACGACTTGCGACATGCGTCTTACAAGTTGCGATATGCGTGCTGTGACCATGGTGACATGCGTTATACGACATGTGTGTTGCGAGTTGCCTGTTGCGAGTTCCGAGTGAGCGAGTTGTGGGCTGGGTGTTGAAATTTAAGATTTCTAGTGGTTTTAGAAAAGAAATATCTTTTTTTTCTGGCGTCCACGATCGGAACAGACCGAGGAACAGACGTTGTTGGCTTTGAACAATCTAGACTCGGATCTCCAGTATGTATGGAATTCCGGTGCATTGACGACTTGCGAGTGGCGACTTATGTGTTGCGAGTTGCGTCTTGCGAGTTGCGTGTTGTGAGTGTAGTGTTGTGAGTTGCTTATTGTAATCGGCGGTGTTGAGGTTTCTGTGCTATTTCGATATTAGATGCATGTTGTGTACAGTATGCTTGGTGAAAGTTAAAATCTGCATTACCGGTAATTGAATTGTTTTTATATAATATATATTGTATTAGGCCTATATAAATGTATTGTAATTGTGATACAGTCTGTGACACTGCCACAATCACTAAAATCACCTCAGATATCTCTTTATGACTTGATTCTTGCCAATTACTTTTGAGCATTGAAATATAGTTACAAGTGTCTGAATTATGTGGAGAAAATTTAATATATATGGGGTCTGGGCCAATATGGGTTTTTATACCACTGCATTCGCTATAATCATTTTAGGCCTTCTATATTACAACTGCAATATATTCCCAAGTCGAGATTGATGCAAACTGGCATAGGCCTATGTCCCCACATTTTCCAAGATCGCATCAGTATGTCGTATAACGCATGCCACTATGGTTACAGGACGCATATCGCAACTTTTAAGACGCATGTCGCAAGTCGTGGCGCATCACGCAAGTTGCAACACATAACTCGCAACTGGCATGTCGCCACTCGCAAGTCGTGGCCGTACCGGAATTCCATAACTGGGAGATCCGAGTCTAGTTTGTTCAAAGCCAACAATGTCTGTTCCTCGGTCTGTTCCAATCGTGGACGCCAAAAAAAAATATTTCTTTTCTAAAACCGCTAGAAATTTCAACACCCAGCCCACAACTCGCTTACTCGGAACTCGCAACAGGCAACTCGCAACACGCATGTCGTATAACACATTTCACCATGGTCACAGCACGCATATCGCAACTTGTAAGACGCATGTCGCAAGTCGTGGCACATCACGCAAGTCACATCACGCAAGTCGCATGTCGCCACTCGCAAGCCGTGGCCGCACCGGAATTCCATAGATACTGGCAGTCAGCGCGGCTTGCTGTGTTGGCTCTGATAGCTGTCTGAGTCAGACAGCTGTCCGCGGGACATTTATGTCCGCGCGGACTTGCCGGAGCTGCTTCCCGCGGCTCCGCCCTACCTTGGACTTCGCCGCGGGTCCGAGGAGCCGCCCGGCCCGGCCGGCAACACTTTTTAGAGGTACTACTACTTTTGATCACTCGGTGTGTCGTTTTACAAAATTTCTAAATTTAAAGTTCAACCATAAAGATCTTCCAAAGACTCGACACACCGTCCCTTTCGGCGGATGACCTTCCAAGGTCACCACACCTTTTTGGACCACCTCGGTCCAAATTTTAGCTTCTCTATTAGGGTTTATTCAAAATTTAGGAGCACGTTCAGTATAGTCCGTAAGTCCGGGGGTCGTTCCCCATTCTTCCAAAAGGGACCCTTAAGGTCCTAGTCTTTTGCGCCGTGACTTCCGGGTGTTGCCATCTTGCCTTCTTCCGGCCCCCGCCATGCGAAGCCTTCGTCGGGTTTCTGGCATTTTGGGCGCGGGCGGAACATGTTGGGGACCAACATTGTAAGAAGGGGGTAATGTGGCGAATTTGCCCAAAGATCGCGGCAGGAGTCTTTGCAAAACACTAACCAGTTTTACGGCATTTGTTTATATCGCTTCAGCTCGAAGCACGCGTTGCCCCGGCGACGCCCTCTAATTCCCTTCTCCACTATACTGAACATTGGCTGCTTACGTCATCTCTCGTGCTCTCGCCTCTAGCATAAATACTGTGGTCACATTCTGTGTGGCCGGAGTTGTCTCAGAGACTGAGCACGACAGGTGAGCTCACGCCATGAGCTCCTTGTCTCTGCTTACGTAAAGGCCCGTCGGGCCTCAGGGACGACTTCCATAGGGGGCCCGGGCTGGGGGAGACCGTTGCTGACTCGGGGGCGCAAGCTCTGTGGATCACCGGTCTTTTCCCACCCGGGATAGTGCGACACAGGCTCTGGCAGACAGTCGGGCTGTCCAGGGTTATCCTGCGGCAGTGCCGTCGGCGAGGCTGGCCAGCAACATGCCCACGTGCGCGAGTTCTGTGGTGCATCTCCCATGGCATCTCAGGCTCCGCACACGGCTACATTACCACAACTATGTACTATGCATGTATATTATGTTGTTGATGTTGGTGATGATGATGGTGATGTGTTATGATGTGATGTATGACGGCCGGACTCGCTCCGGACGGACAGTAACCTGGTTGTAGTACTAGTAGAGTACCATCCGGCGCCCCACGTGCGGGCGTCGTACTTTACAATTAGTTGTGCCATATATGTCTTCCTATATGTTCATAATGCAAACATAAGCCTTATCTGCAAGCATTTCATCTATAGACGCAAATCTGGGCATTTTTCGACACAGAAATGGCTGTTTTGACCTTTTAAGGTCATCCAAGGTCAAATTCAAGGTCACCACACAAGTCGCCATATATGACTTTTCAATTGAAAGTGCCAATTTCTAAGCTCTATCTTCAGGCGTTCTATGAGTACAGTTCTGGCAGCTCTCATTATGAAGGAAAAAATTCTCAAAAATTTTCAGTCCAAAAATTTTTTCAAAGGGTGAAATTTTTTTCCCCTGGAAATGGCCCAAAATGGATAGTAATGCGATTTGGGGTGAAAATTTTTTTTTTTCGGCGACTCGTCAAAAATTCAAAATGGCCGCCACACGCAGACCGGCGATTCAAGGGCAACCAAACTTATACACATCACAGAGGTCCATAGAAGGATTCTTTTGAAACAAAAATCTCAAAACCGTCTGAACAGTTTTCGAGGAAAGACAGACAAGGTGCAAATTTGGGCATTTTTCGACCCAAAAATGGCTGTTTTGACCTTTCAAGGTCATCCAAGGTCAAATTCAAGGTCACCACATAAGTCGCCATATACGACTTCCCATTTGAAAATGCCAATTTCTAAGCTCTATCTTCAGGCGTTCTATGAGTACAGTTATGGCAGCTCCCATTATGAAGGAAAAAATTGCCAAGTCCCAAATTTTTTTCAAAGGGTGAAAATTTTTTTTGGTTAAAAATGGCCCAAAATGGATAGTAATGCGATTTGGGGCGAAAAAATTTTTTTTCGCCGACTCGTCAAAAATACAAAATGGCCGCCCCACGGAGACCGGCGATTCAAGGGCAACCAAACTTATACACATCACAGAGGTCCATAAGGGGAATCTTTTGAAATAAAAATCTCAAAACTGTCTGAACAGTTTTTGAGAAAATTGCCGTCAAAGTCCAAAATTGGGCACTTTTCAACAAAAATGGCCGCCATTTTGAGAAAAGTGCGAAAATCAAAAAACGAAAAAAAACTTTCCTGGGAATATTTTTAGCTATTTCTGTGCAAAATTTCAGAAAGATTCGACCGTAAACTTTAAAGATAAAAATGTGGACGGACGACGGACGACAGACGACGGACGGACGGACGGACGGCCGGACGCCGGACACAACGCCATGCCAATAGGTTATCGGACCATAGGTCCGGTAACCTAAAAACGAGTCAATCGACGAAAAAAAAATGGTCCCGAGATATGGGCCCATAGAACATATTATGTGAATTACAGCAATATTCATCAAACAGATTTTTCCCAGCGTTTGACAACGACGACGCGGACGCTGACGCCGACGCCGACGCCGACGGACGGACGATGGACGCAACCTGACGGCAATAGCTTATCGAACCATAGGTCCGGTAAAAATAGCTGAAAATATTGAAAAATACACAGCCTATATCACTTGAAACTCGTATATGTAAGGTATATTATAGTGATGGAACCCCAAATACATGTATTCAGTTTGATTGTTGGATATTACGTAACAATCTTTATTCTACAATGAGAGTACATACCGACACAGCTCCCGATTGTGGATATTACGTATCAATCTCTATTTTACGCTGACAGTACATACAGACATAGCTCCCGAGGTTGGATATTAGGTACCAATCTCTGTTATACACTGACAGTACATACAGACATAGCTCCCGAGGTTGGATATTACGTACCAATCTCTGTTCTACACTGACAGTACATACAGACATAGCTGCCGAGGTTGGATATTACGTACCAATCTCTGTTATACACTGACAGTACATACAGACATAATAATAATAATATATCAAACTTTTATAGCGCTTAATTTCGTATAACGAATTCTAAGGCGCAACAGTCCTGATTAATAACCAATATCATAAAACGTGGTCAGAAATAGTTCGTGATCGAGATGACAACCGGCTGTGTTGAGAAGGTTAAGGGGGATAGGCATCCTGAAATAGATGCGTCTTAAGCTGATGCCTGAAACTAGACAGGGTTGGAGCAGAACGAATATCATTTGGTAGGGAATTCCAAAGTGAGGGGCCGTCATAACTCAAACTGTTTTGAAATTGAACCTTTGATTTATTAATGGAAGGTTTATAAAGTGGGACATGGAGGAACAGTTTATCAGGATTGCCACGCCTCGTGTTCACTTTACATGTGTAGCGAGTTAGGTGATCGTTGAAATATGCAGGTAGTCCCGTATGCAATGATTTATAAATAATTGTTGCGGTTTTAAACTCTATTCTGTGCCTAATGGGCAACCAATGTAGTGACCTGAGAACAGGGGTAATATGAGAGAACTTAGATGTCCGAGTGACAATTCGGGCCAAAGTATTCTGAACACATTGTAACTTATTCAAATCCCGACTGGATAAAGACCTATACAATGAATTACAATAATCAAGTCTACTACTAACTAGTGCATTAGCCAATGTAATTGTATTGCTTTTCGAAAGATTACGCCTGATCCTTCTTAGGTCACGAAGACCCACAAAACATGATTTACAAACAGAAACAACCTGATTGGAGAATGAAAAATCAGAATCAAAAACAACACCTAAATTGCGTGCTTTTTCCGTAGGACTGATTTCATTTCCAAGAATATCCACTGGAAAACAATCTGCCATCTTAGCCCTTTGAGACTTGGTACCAAACAGGATGAACTCAGTTTTATCTGGATTGAGCTTAAGCTTGTTTGCATTCATCCAGTTTTGGACATCTTTGAGACATTCCTGGAGCGTGACTAGATCCGTAGCACAATTTGTTTGTGAGAGTGGCATATAAAGCTGAGTATCATCAGCATAGAAATGATAGTTAACCGTATTATGTGCAGAGATTATTTTATGTAGAGGTGTTGTGTAAATGGAAAACAAAATGGGACCAAGAACTGATCCCTGTGGAACACCAAATTTTATATCTGCGGGCTCTGAAAGGCTGTCGCCAACCTTAACTGATTGGACCCTACCAGACAAATAGGACGAGAACCACTTGCGTGCAGTCCCACCAAAGCCAAACCAAGATGATAGACATTCTAAGAGAACTGAATGGTCGATCGTGTCGAAAGCAGCCGAAAGATCAAGTAATACCAGAGCAGTCGGCATGCTTTTTGACAACGAAATGTTTATGTCATTCTTTATATTTAACAACGCAGTTTCTGTTGAGTGGCCGCTCTTGTAGGCAGACTGGAATGGATTACCCAAATTGCTTTTATCCAAGTGTTGTTTAATCTGGGATGCAACCACTCGTTCAACTAGTTTGGAGATGAAACATAGACCCGATACTGGGCGGCAGTTTTTCATCTCTTCCTTGGATAACGAGGGATTTTTAAGCAATGGAGTAATTACAGCCTGTTTTAATCTACTAGGACATAGCTCCCGAGGTTGGATATTACGTACCAATCTCTGTTCCACACTGACAGTACATACAGACATAGCTCCCGAGGTTGGATATTACGTACCAATATCTGTTATACACTGACAGTACATACAGACATAGCTCCCGAGGTTGGATATTACGTACCAATCTCTGTTCTAAACTGACAGTACATACAGACATAGCTCCCGCGGTTGGATATTACTCACTAATCCCTGTTCTACACTGACAGTACATAAAGACATAGCTCCCGAGGTTGGATATTACGTACCAATCTCTGTTCTAAAATGACAGTACATACATATATAAATAGCTCCCTAGGTTGGATATTACATACCAATCTCTGTTCAACACTGACAGTACATACAGACATAGCTCCCGAGGTTGGATATTACGAACCAATCTCTGTTCTAAAATGGCAGTACATACAGACATAGCTCCCGAGGTTGGATATTACGTACCAATCTCTGTTCTACGCTGACAGTCAATACAGACATAGCTCCCGAGGTTGATTATTACGTACCAATCTCTGTATACACTGACAGTACATACAGACATAGCTCCCGAGGTTGGGTATTACGTACCAATCTCTGTTCCACACTGACAGTACATACAGACATAGCTCCCGAGGTTGGATATTACATACCAATCTCTGTTATACACCGACAGTACATACAGACATAACTCCGAAGGTTGGATATTACGTACCAATCTCTGTTCTACACTGACAGTACATACAGACATAGCTCCCGATGTTGGATACTACGTACCAATCACTGTTCTACAATGACAGTACATACAGACATAGCTCCCTAGGTTGGATATTACGTACCAATCTCTGTCCTACACTGAGAGTACATTCAGACATAGCTCCCGAGGTTGGATATTACGTACCAATCTCTATTTTACACTGACAGTACATACAGGCATAGCTCCCGAGGTGGGATGTTACGTACCAATCTCTGTTCTAAAATGACAGTACATACATACAGACATAGCTCCCGAGGTTGGATATTACGTACCAATCTCTGTTTTACACTGACAATACATACAGACATAGCTCCCAAGGCTGGATATTATGTACCAATATCTGTTCTAAAATGGCAGTACATACATATATACCTAGCGCCCGAGGCTGGATATTACGTACCAATCTCTGTTCTACAATGACAGTACATACATATATACCTAGCTCCCGAGGCTGGATATTACGTACCAATCTCTGTTCTACACCGAGAGTACATATAGACATAGCTTTCGTGGTTGGATATTACGTACCAATCTCTGTTCTACACTGACAGTACATACAGACATAGCTCCCGAGGTTGGATATTACGTACCAATCTCTGTTCTAAACTGACAGTACATACAGACATAGCTCCCGCGGTTGGATATTACTCACTAATCCCTGTTCTACACTGACAGTACATAAAGACATAGCTCCCGAGGTTGGATATTACGTACCAATCTCTGTTCAACACTGACAGTACATACAGACATAGCTCCCGAGGTTGGATATTACGTACCAATCTCTGTTCTACACTGACAGTACATACATATATACATAGCTCCCGAGGTTGGATATTACGTACCAATCTCTGTTCTACACTGACAGTACATACAGACATAGCTCCCTAGGTTGGATATTACGTACCAATCTCTGTCCTACACTGACAGTACATACATACATAACTCCCGTGGTTGGATATTACGCACTAATCTCTGTTCTACACTGACAGTACGTACAGACATAGACCCTGAGGTTGGATATTACGTACCAATCTCTGTACTACACTGGCAGTTCATACAGATATAGCTCCCGAGGTCAGATATTACGTACCAATCTCTTATTCTACACTGACAGTACATTCAGACATAGCTCCCGAGGTTGGATATTACGTACCAGTCTCTGCTCTACGCTGATAGTACATACAGACATGGCTCCCGAGGTTGGATATTACGCACCAACCTCTGTTCTACACTGACAGCACATACAGACATAGCTCCCGAGGTTGGATATTACGTACCAATCTCTGTTCTACAATGACAGTACATACAGGCATAGCTCCCGAGGTTGGATATTACGTACCAATCTCTGTTCTACACTGACAGTACATACAGACATGGCTCCCGAGGTTGGATATTACGCACCAACCTCTGTTCTACACTGACAGCACATACAGACATAGCTCCCGAGGTTGGATATTACGTACCAATCTCTGTTCTACAATGACAGTACATACAGACATAGCTCCGGAGATTGGATGTTACTCACCAATCTCTGTTCTACAATGACAGTACATACAGATATAGCTCCCGAGGTTGGATATTACGTACCAGTTTCTGTTCTACACTGACAGTAGACACAGCTCCCGAGGTTGGATATTACTCACCAATGTTTGTCTCACATTCCTTTCCCATGTATCCTGGAGCGCACTCGCACTCGAAGAACGTTGCATCGCTCAGTGTGTCTAGACAGGTGCCATTATTTTTACACGGTTGATTATCACATCCACCTGGTGAGCACATGTATAAATGTATATATGTTACCTAAAGGCCAAATAACACGCACATACGAGAACTCACAGATATGTCCGAAATGACCACCCATGTAATCAGGAAGAACGAATTATGTACTTTACTAACGGGATATTTTTTCACAGTTTTCCCCCTTGTAGTCTTTGGAACATGTGCAGCTATAACTGGCGACTCCATCTTCACAAGTTCCACCGTTCTTACATGGATTACTTTCACATTCGTCTATAACGATACACACAATAGTCAAAATATCAAATGGAAAAACAGGGCAAAAACCTACTACATTATACTCAAAATTCCGCGAATTGAGGTAACAGGCGATGGGAGCGCAGGGACTGACCGATGTTGAATTCGCAGATGAGTCCCGAAAAGCCAGTTGCACAAACACACGAGAACGCGCCGACACCATCTTGACAGGATCCACTATTGTGACATGACGTGCTCTCACATTCATCTGCGAGAAATGGGGAAAACACAAAAAAGAAAATAATCATCATGCTGATCCTAGAATAATTCCAGTTACTCATATAGTGCAGTGAAATGTCGGTCGGCGTCAGATGTTGAAAGTACTGTGTGTAACTTTATGGTACTATATAGCTTACATGCTTCTCCATAGCGATCTAGGCCTTTACTGTTTCCTACACAATTTATCAACATATGTGAATTTATATGATTAGATATTCACAGAGGCTATATGTTGTGTACGTGTACTTATATAAAATGTACATACATTAGACAATATAATCGATGGAATATATGATGACCATGATTTAAATATAGTCACCTATGTCAATGTCACAGTTTACTCCCTCGTAGCCCGGTGGACAGTGGCACATGTAGGCACTACACGAGCTTGTAGAGAAACATAGTGCATTGTTCTGACACGGCCCACTCAGACACGGATCCACGATAGCTTTTGAGGACAAAACAGTTAGAATGTGTGCTCAAAGCGTGGGCTTCGCTGTCGACCAGTCATATACACATTTGAATATATCAAGAACAGTGGAGTGAAAATATGATGTGGGCTTATACTGAAGCACCCAGTGGGCTGAGCAGAATGACCTAAAGAGAATGTCGATATCATGATTTGTTCATAAGTTACAGCAGACTGAAGTTCGAAGTACGCCTAATTTGAATCCTTTCAGTTTAATAATCATTATGCAAATGATATTTTGTCAAATATTGTCAAATATGAGCTGAAGAAATGTTTTGTGACCATCAATATCAGGGCCTATTCGATGGAATCCCCAACAGGAACAACCAACGATTGCAATTATTATGTTGTTACCAAGGTAACGAGTGGTCTGCAGCAACAATGGTTGCTATGGCCACACCCCACGTTATATCCACCCTGACACCGCTATCACTATTATGTGGCAGTAATGACCATATGTTCTGTATTCACAGCTAAAATTTCTCTAGGAATCGTAATAGAGTGACCGGTGTTTACTAGGGCTCTATGATTAATTGGTAAGCTTATGTAGAATAGTTTGACTGTGATCCACCCGCCCCCATCCAAATAAAAAAAAAACTCCTCGCACGGCCACTTTACTGTAATAGGCCTACATATGTTGCAATGTCGACAGCACGCTTCCATAGTCATGCATGCATGACAAACGCGACATGCCGACATGTGAGAAACCCGAACATCACGTACATGTCGGGTTTTCTCACAGTCAAATGCTTATTATCGCCATAGCCCATTTTTTACGCCTGATGTGATTGGTGGACGGTGCTTGCGATATCCACATCAAAGATTATTTTTTGACTTCTTAATACGTTTCAATTAAGTTATTATTGCATTAGAAGAAGTACACAGACAGATACCTGATGGTCAACTTTGTGTTTTTGTCAATGGAATGCTTCGAACTCGTACTCCACCACGGTCACCATTTGCACGACTTGAATGGAACGCAGCACACAATGCACCCAAAACATCGCTTGATGCATTGGTCAACAGTCAAATATCGCACCATAATATGATCTGTTGTGCTGTTGTGCTAAATCCCCCCCCCCCCCCCCCACTCGATTTCAGCGCTCTGTCCTGATTCAATATTGAGTGGAAGTCCATGAATTTGGCGATAATATGGTCATGCATGTCGTGAATTTCACGAACAAAAGCTATTTCAACTGAAACTGTCAAATGTGATGGTATATATATATATATATCAAGAACAATTGAGGTCTTAAGATCGACCCCATTGGTACACCACATTTGACAGTTTCAGTTGTTGACAGGGTACCACCTATGCCAACAACCTGAGTTCTACCGGTCAAGTAGGACCCACACCATCTCAAAGACTGCCTTCCGAGACCAATGGCTTTTAACTTAATTCATAAGGATGATGATCGACCTATCAAATGCAGCGATGAACGATCAGGCGCCTTCCAATAACCCTATCGGTTCGACGAATGTATAGCGTAGTCCGTAGGTGGTACGAGGATCCCACTAAGTAGTCCTCACAGTATTTCTTCTAGTATTCCTATGTACGTAACTGACGTTGGATAACCCTTACAAAATATATGTAAACGATCTGCCTTCTGTGATTACATGTAAAACAGTCCTTCATGCTGATGATACAGAATTGTTGGTTAGCGGAAAGAATATATATATGCATATGGCATTGTTTCGAGTGCTAGATCGGTTTATCTAGCACTCTGTCCCCGAATCTAGACAGATCCTTTAGGCGAGGCGTAGATGTTGAGACTACAGTGTCATGTGCGTTGTCTCGCACGACATGCCAATAAACTACTGTCACGACAAACAAATGTTATATTTTACCCGCTTGAGTTTTAGATCGAAATATCTTGGAACTGCTCTCAGCATTGGACGGAAACGGTGGAGGGCGAGAATACTGCAGATATAGAACTAGCTCTTGCCATCGAGCTTCATGCAGTTCAAGAGTGGTTAATCGAAAACAAGCTGTCATTACATTTGGGCAAAACTGAATCCATATTGTTTGGATCAAAACGTAAAATTAGTAAATCAGCAACGTTGCATACTACATGTGGCGAAAACGACACTGCTTGCAGAAACAATGTCAAGTTTCTTGGATCAACTCTCAACCAGGATCTATCAGGTGAAAGTGTTGCCCAAAACATTATTCATTATCAAGAAGTGTAATGACAGACTAAGGTTTCTGTATCGACAGGCCAGAAACCTCAATATTGAAACTAGACGAACTTTGGTCTCTGCACTTGTTCAGTGCCATTTGGACTATGCCTGTTCGGAATGGTATTCTGGTCTCACCCAACGATAAAGAAGCAGAATTCAAACCACTCAAAACAAGATTAAATGTTTCATCTTGCAGCTGCCAGCAAGAGCCCATATAGGCTATACCGAGTTTAGAAGGGTCGGTGTGTTACCCATTCATCTACGCGTGACTAAAACTAAATCACATCTTTAATCAAGCACCAACTTATCTGAATGCGAACGTTAAATGGGTCCGAGATCAACACACAGTCAATACACGATCCAGTAATACCTCACTATCCGTCTCTGCAATTAAGACAAAGCACTTCGGCCAAACATCTTTTTCTACACCTCTATAACTACATGGAATGATTTACCCACTGATATCCACATACTACAACCAAACAAGCCTTTGAAGTAGCAGTAAAGAAATTTCCTTTTTCGAAAAGTAGCTAGCGATGAAAATAATGCTTTTATTTAATAATCTAATTTTATTCACATATTCTTAGAACCTTTTGGTTTAATAGTCAATCAATCTAGTCATATATGTATTATAAATTTTTCCATATTTTCCTGGACTTTTCCCCATATTTACAAATTGGCTATACTCGGTAATTCTATTTTAATTATGTCACGTGACCTTACAAACAGGTACCACACTGGAAATAAGTATTGGGTTACTTTATTGTGCAATCCCTGGTGATTTCATATTGATGCATATATTTATGTATCATATGGGTTGTCAAATAAACAAACTAAATATCATACACAAAGGGCCTGATATAGCCCAAAGAATCGTTCTATCATCACACATAGCAACTATAGAATGTGTATGAACGCTAACTATTGAAGATGGATGATATGATATGATAAACATTAGTCATCTGCAGCTTTAACAAGAAATGATATATTTAAGCTACTACTTAAAAATGTATGTAAAAATGTCCACACGACGTCTCGATTCTAATTAACATCTCAATAACAAACTAATGACCTGCTGAAAAAAATTCAAGAATATTGAGTGAAAATTGTACGAAAATGATTTTTTAAAGTGGGTAGTACTATTACTTTTGAACTGACAGAGATATTGACAGACGGTGAAAACAGTACTAATTTTACTTGTATTTCAAACATCAGAATTGTTCTTGGTCCACTGGTTACTCTATTCGACCATTCACTTTAAATGAAAGATTCATAATTTTCTTCGACTGATCACACATTGCCGATGAAGAAAACGAACTATATCGGTGTTTACCTGGTGGCAGTTGACACTCATACCCTCGGTCTGTGAGCTCACACTGCCAGCCACTGGCACAGGGCGGGACGCAATGCTGGGTCTCAAGGCTGGGTGCTGCTAAAATACAAAACACATAATATATCATGGTATGTGTACATACATGTACATCTATAAGCATGTTCAATGTACATCAGTAAGCGTGTGTAATATACTATCAATTACCCTCGCCCCGATATCATGGATATGGGGCGTGGATATTGCATTTGGGTATTTCTGTCTCCCTGTCTGTTTGTCTATCCGTGCGTGTAATTCTGAGAGGAATGGTCTGATCGAGTTCATGGAGTGAAACAATACCACTGTGGTTTGGGCTTCCCCTATTCAGGTCCAAATCAGACTAAATCAGACTGGTTGCCGTGCAACTAGCCCCAAAAGTGGCTCTTCAACCTGGTGATCGATATAGACGGTTGCCACATGACACCCTTGGTTAGAAATCGGAAATCACAAGTCTTCATCCGTGTGGCGCTAAGCTAACTGGTGTGGCAACTCATGAATGGTTTATTTTGTTTCCTTGACAACTTTTGAAGAGTGTGGCACAGTTTGGGGGGCCTTTCACATAGCTTTCCTTCATCTTTTTGTATTTACA
The DNA here is from genome assembly GCA_949152475.1 of Terebella lapidaria. Classification (NCBI taxonomy): domain Eukaryota; kingdom Metazoa; phylum Annelida; class Polychaeta; order Terebellida; family Terebellidae; genus Terebella; species Terebella lapidaria. The sequence goes on from OX424555.1 coordinate 82,806,502, forward strand.
TTCTTAAACACATCTATCGACCAATCTTTGCTTGATTTCTAGTCTCTCGGATTGTAACAATAAAATATATAAATACATTTGATGTTACATGAGGAACGACTACATGCGCTCTCAAACTGTGCCACACTCTTCAGGAGTTGTCAAGGAAACATAACAATCTGTTTGTGATATGCCACACCGCTGAATTTAGAGTTGAATTTAGAGCAACACGGATGAAGACTAGTGATTCCCGATTCCTAACCAAGGGTGTCATGTGGCTCCATCAACCGCCCATATCAATCATCAGGTTGAAGAGCCACTTTTGGGGCTACCGTGCAACGGGAACTGTAAACATCACAACAATTGCCACGACTACGGTTTTAATCAAGATAAAAATGTCCACTATGTTTTGATCATAGGGCTTTTGGCCCTATTTTTTAGCATTTTTATTCCTGTAGATGTACTTTGATGACAGAAACAAGGTCAACGATACAGAAAAGGTCAAAATTGAAAAATGACAAAAGCTCCGTTCGTATTGATGAATAACTGTTGGAGGGGGGGGGGACTAATTCTTCATCATTTGCTACTATATGACAGTTGTAGGACCAAAATTGATTCTTGTCGATCCAGCTCGAAAATGTTAGCGTCATCGGCTATAATCACCGAATTGTGGTATTGCGAGTAGTTGCGAGTAGTTGTAGTGTATGTATCAACCTATTACCGCTTATAACAAGATTTTGATGATACCAATAACAAACCGAACATCAAACACTTTCGGAATAGAAACAAAGCCCGACCAAACTTATATCTGAATCCACACTGGCGTCACCAGGGGCAGACAGTGTGTGAATATATAGTTGTTTTTACTGTACACCAGATGGAATTAGTGTACAACTGCCCAACAACTTACTATAAAACAATTCATATAAATCAGAAACAAAAAATCCGAAACCACTGAAGATTATCAAACGAATATTGAACATAAAATATGCGGTATAAGTCTGAGAGAATTTGCGAAGTCGGGGAGGTCAGCATCAAGCATTCAGACCATCGTCCTAAATAATGTCAGACTTGAAAAATCGCAATAAATCTGATATAGAGTGGCTCCATTAAGTCGCAATAAAAAAAAAATTCCTAGTATTTATGTATTTCACTATGTCAGATATCCAGAATGTGATATATTGTTGCCATGGCGAGTTAGTCACATGTATTCAATATAGAGGTCGGTCTCTAGAATGTGCTTTTTTGTAATTTTTAGAATTTTCATTTCTTCTCTTGTAATTTTTAGTGAATAAAATTTCTATTGTTTTCGAGGTTTCTTGAATGTTCTGTTCTTTTCCTGTATTTATTCACTGAATGGACATATTATATTGAGGTGGCTGTAATTAGAATAGTGGTTATTGTTGGTTGAACATAGAAAACAGGCAGTTTCCGTTGAAGTATTATCATCAAAGAGATGATGTTTGAATGTTTGATGGTGTACATGTGTGGTGTTGATTTTTATTTTAACAAAATTAGACAAATTTTTTAAACTGAGGAATTCAAACGCTATGTCCCTGATGAACTTAAAACGTATGTTGAGGAGCAAAAAGCTTCTGAGATACACCAAGCTGCTGTTTTGCCCTATGAGTATTCCCTCACCCACAAAAAGTTCGTAGCAAAGTCTCATCCGCAGAAAAGTCATAAAAAGAAGAACGATGAATCAGAAAAAATTACAAGAAACATTACATAGGGAAAGAAAAATCCAGTCCCACCAACCAGATGTCAAAATGTAGATCCAACAAGCATTGTGTATATTAGGTTGGACACCTAATGTCAGAATGCTTCAAGCTAAAAAAGAAGAATGCCATGTCGTCGTCGATTGTCATTATCTCGTCTAATGGATCTACCACAGAAGCTGAGGGTATTCAACCTGTCCAGTCCGCTGTTGTACCCAAGACTGTCGACGCATCTGAGGATGTTATTGAAGAGCGTTTAATTTTGGAAGAGATCCTTCCGTTTTCTGAGAAGTCTTCAATTGGAACCAAAGTTTTATTTCGGGTGTAGTATGTGGAGTTAGCGCCGTTCCTCTTCATGAAGTTTATTTGCAGTCGGAGCTGGTTACGGGTACAGTGACTTGGTATTCGGCAATCCCTACCTGTTGGGAGAATTTAATTTTGTTACTTGGCAAAATTTTAGCCAGAAGCAATGTGATTCCAGAGCCTCATGTTGTTGATACTCCCACAGAGGAACCCATTACAGAGCAACTCGTGTGACCTTGGCACACGAGCACAAGCTATCAGGCCATTTGGGCATTAACAAGACTCTTGGTCGTGTAAAACGTCATTTTTATCGGCCAAAGATGCACCATGACGTCAAAGAATATGGTAGGACGTCACATACATGTCAAACAGATTGTAAACCGAACCAAGTCATCACAAAGGCCCCACTGCGACCCATCGGGCCAATGCCGAGGACCAAATCGGGAAATGAATACTAGCTCACCATCACGTGTGCTTCAACTCGATTTCCTGAAACCATCACATCGAGAATATCACTGCCAAGAACATCCTGAAGTCGCTCCTGAACTGTTCTTCACAACATTTGGACTTCCGAAGGTCGTACAGTTGGACCGAGGTTCCAAGTTCATGTCTAAGGTGTTCCAACAAGTTTAACATCAAATGAACATTCATAAGATCGCCTCCAGTGCTTATCATCCTGAGTCACGAGGAGCCTTGGAACGTTTTCACCAGACACTGAAGACGATGCTGAAGACTTACTGTGCTGAGCATACCAAGGACTGTGATGAAGGACATCCCTTGCTCCTGTTTGCTGCTCGAGGAGTCGTACTAGAATCCTTGGGATTTTGTCCATTCCAGCTGGTGTATGGATATACTGTCCGTGGACCTCTGAAGCTTGTGAAATAGAATGGCTTGGAGGAGAAGGAGCTACCACCTGTCTTCTTGACTATGTGACAACTTTCAAAGCTAAGCTAAATGAGACTTTACCAATCGCCAGAGAAAATCTGAAGATTTCACAAGAAGGCAGGAAGACGTGGTACGACAAAAAGTCATGAACTCGTTCATTCAAGCCTGGCAAAAACAATTCAGATATTTTGGTCCCTACACTGTCAAGAAGAAACTCAACGACATCAACTATATAGTGTTCATTCATGACCATAGAAAGACTGAACAGCTTGACCATACTATGATCAGAACAACTCGGACGCCCAAAGCATCCTGCAGTTGCCGAGGAGCCCACAACAGACGATTTTGCAATTGATGACCTGGACTAACCAGTCAAGCTGATGAACTCTAGTGTTTCGCAATACCTCGATGACAAACTGCAAAATCTGAATGACCATGAGTGATTGGAGCTGAGAAGGCCCTCATTGAGGAATATCTCCAGCCACTTGTATTCCCTGATGTTCCAGGTCTGACTAACGTGATCGAACACGATGTGAATGTGGGGAGAGCTAATCCTGTAAAATTATCTCTGATCAGGAAAGAGTACATGTTAGACAATGATCTGATAGAACCATCATATAGTGATAGGAGTTCACCATGTATGGCTGTCCCAAAACCAGATGGTTCTGTACCGATTTCAGCAAAGTAAATAGCGTGACCAAAACGAAAACATTCCATATTCCAGGTATTGATGATTGTATTGACAGGATAGGAACTAGTACATATCTGACCAAAATTTACCTCCTGAAAGGCTATTGGCAGGTTCTATTGACGGAATTAAAGAGATATCTGCTTTCGCCGTACCTGATGATTTGTACGAATATAAGGTTATGCCTTTTGGCATGAAATATTCTGGTGCTACTTTCCAAAGGTTAATGAACCACATAATCAATGGTGTAGACGGTGTGTACGCATACATTGATGATGTTATTGTTGTCAGTAATACTTGGCCCGATCATGCTGAATGTATTAGATCATTCTTTGAAAGCTGTTCTGAGGCACATCAGACTATAAATTTATTAAAAACAGAATTGTGTAAAGGAACTGTTTTTTTTACCTTGGTCATGAGATGGCTAAGGCAAAGTCGAACCTGTACAAGCTAAGGACGATGCTACGGTGAGGTATTCTGAATGAAAAAGCAGTTTTTTTCCATCCAACAAGCGACATACTTTGAGAATTCCTCATTTCCCAATATCACTTCTTTTTTTTTCAAATTCAAATCACATGCATTACGTATTTCTATGCATGCATAAATGCATTACGTATTTTTTTCTACAACAGCAACACCAAGCGATGTCGAATGTAACTATTTGGATGCTGAACTAAACGGACATTTTCCATTTCACACCGTGGCTCTGTTCAACAGCCGTCACCAATTATTCCACGTGCATCGATATAAACTAGTTACACATTATGTTATGGTGTACAATTATCATGTTTTGGTCTCACGGTGCACAGGTACAAAACTTCCTGGTCTTGATTTTACTGTACTAATGTCTCTCACTGTTGGGTTATTGTATAAGTACATTATCTCAGAAATTATAGAGTATATATTCTCAGATTGTATATGAGGGGAGATTTCACTTACGAGGTGTGTTGTCTGCCTGGATTGAAGCACACCAAGCTGTGGTCAGTATCAGTATCTCACTTGTTCCCATTTCGCTGTTGTCCCGAGTCCCTCCTCTGGTAATTCGAATGTTATCACTATACCGTACAGTGTCATGTGCGGGTGCAAATTAAAAGAGAGAACGTAGCCCGAACGACAGAGTCTATGTTATTTATAGCCTGTGTGCGACACTTCTGAAAACATTTGTGTAGTTTGTTGTGGACCGTTTTCTTTACTTCAAGCAGCCTACATATTGTGTAATAACTTGAATGTGACGGATAGGCCCAGACAGAAACAGATTCTACATTGTACCATAACAGATTTCACATCGTAAAGTTGTATGCTATTACCTCCCAAAATAACTTCTCGCATAGAAATCGAAGGGCGTTAGTCTCGAGATATTTACCAGATACAGGCCAGAGTATAGCTAAAAGTGTGATATTTCATATAAACCCTTAGCATATAAACGCGTGATCGAGGCCACATTAACACGTTCACATCATATCTTGACCACACTTATCACATGTGTACCACCGTGTACCACCGCCCTCGCAGTGTATAAATTAGACTTGGCTGGGTGCATGGGGTGTATTTTGAGAATCAAGTTCTGTATTCGCATTGATTTATTGTCAATTTTGTGCTAACAGAAACTGAAGGGTTCTTGAAAAAATACCGAGAACATTAATTTTTTAATTGTTTGATTGAAAATAATTGTATCCAGTTCCTTCCATCAAACAAATTAGGTGAAAGAAACATGAAAAATAATCAACGTACACAATTATGTCACAAGAACTGAAAGAGACCACGTGAAGCCATGGGGTTGAATTATGCCTGACATCAAGTCATATAAATAACAAATATACACAACAAAATCAGTAAGTTTGTTATATTAGGTTATCACCAAACTCACTCTGACTTCTAGACACTGTCACAAACAAAATTCCATTCAATGCTACACAGACATGATTTTTGCTGTAAGCTGAGACAATCGGCATACCCCCTTGAAAATGTACTATGCCATGTGATAAAAAAATGTCAAGTTGCCTAACTTGGGGTAAAATAACTAAAATACTAGTAACTCAAACATAGGACTGACATTTGGAAACCTACACAGTGAGGAGAAACCCTGTCATGATTTGTCCCGAACGAATTTAAAAATTCATCATTTGATATTAGGCAGTCACCCCCCCCCCCCAACAGAAAGTCTGATGTCAGTAACAAGACTTTCAATCAATCAATCAATTAATCAATCAATCAATCAATCAATCAATCAATCAATTGAAAACAGAAAAGTTGGACGAAATTGTAGAATATTCATGATTGTAACGACCCAAACATGTTCTCTCCTTACATGTTCTCTCACTCCACGCCCGTCATAGATTACCCGTTATGTATTCCACAAATCCTACACGACTTCCGTTGCACAAGACGGTAAAATTCCAGTTGATCAGAAGACATTGAAGAGAATAGATATGTTTGTGAGTCAAGAAGAAATTACGCTAAGGAGAATATTGTGATAAAAAGGAAACATCGGAATACATACGGACTAGTATATTGTCGGACTTAGTGGGGATCTGAACGTGTGAGTGGCCGTGCTCATCGATCAAAGTTGTAGGTGCAGATAGCGACAAAAGAGCTACAAGTCCTGGTAACGTGTACAGACGGTTTATTCAGCATATACGGTTGATCAATACAGATTTGTACGGTCCAGAAAAACTGAAGCAAACAAAATACAATTGTCTGAAATTTGCCATAGTGAAAATAACATTGACAAAAAATATCCGGTAACCTACAGGAGAAAGCCTGAGAAATGCTTTACATACAAAATACAAAATATCGACCGTTAGACAGTCTATTTCTAATTTGTAACCATAAATCTTAATGATAAAAAAATAACATGAAACTTACACTTGTGTCCAGCAATAATCATATTCGTCCAAAAACTTCCCGTATTTTCAAAACGTTTCAAAACAATGGAAGCACATTTGAGAGACGATCTCAATCTTGTAAAACACTTCCTGTGACAAATTCTAATAGATAAAAATGTATAAAATTTATATGGATTACTAAAAACTTGAACCCGCAAACCTGTGTTGACACATCTCACCACTAAACCACTGGACTGCACGACTTCTGATAACGTGCAACTATGACCACGGAATTAATCATAATGCAAACAAACAAGGTTTACAAGAGTTATACTTGGCTATGGGCATTTACAATCCCAATAAATCGAATTAAATTGAACGCCGGACTTACTCTGTCGTATCGGGCCCGGAATAACCCGATTCGTCACAAAATATTCTTCTAAAACTACTTCTGATCACGTGGGTCAAGCGAACCTGAATTATTCGGAGGAACATTGGCGTATATTGTCAATAAATACAGAACTATATCCCATACTCTATGGTGGCAATGCTTGGTTTGTTCGCACATCATAGTCGAGTTATTTGCAATGTCTTGGCAACCTACGGTCCCATTTTCCTCCAAAGATCTCACGCCCAAACTCCCAATAATTCAAGGGCGACAATTTTCCTCCGAATAATTCAGGTACGCTTGACCCCCGTGTACTTACCCACTAAATGAATACCATTTTTAATTCACCTCACACATCTTAAATGTCTTAATCGCTCTCTCAGAATCCCATGGGGGAATACTCTTCGACCCTGGGAAATGAAGTGACTTCGAAGAGAAAATAATTTGAACGTCTGTTCTACAGACTTTGGCGTAAATAATTCAGTTAATTAATATAATCTGAGGAATATTTCCGGTGAATGGAGCGATTTTCTGGGCATGCACTATCGCCCATTTACGGGAACATTTGCGTATTGGTGGGATTTGAGAATATATACATCAACACGATGTGCGCTCACTCAGTTCATGGACCTCCGTGCAAAATTCTGCAGTCATTGTCCAACTCCTTTGGACATCATCCGAAGTTGTCATCCGGGAACAAGAAACATTGATTTCATCCTCACGAACCTCACGGACCCCGTAGCCAGCTTAAAAACAACAGGCTTCCTTTCTCTACACAACATTTCTGACCAGTGGTGAAAATTTGGCAAAGCTACATCGAGGCAAATGAAGTTATTATGCGGAAACCGAAAACTGAAAGAAAAAAATAACCCTAAGGCTAAAAAAGGTTACATTAAAAATTTATAATGTTGAACCACAAAATCCAGAATTGGGGGTTTTCAACGAAACAAGCCATTTTGACCCTTCAAGCTAATTGAATGTCAAATTCAAAGTCCTCACTGAAGCCGTCCAAAAACAATTTAAAAAACGCGAAAATGGAAGGGATGGAAGGGGGTGCTGGAAATGGCTGCAACGAATAGTGACTTGATTTTGTACAGAAAAAGTATATTCGCCGACCCATCGAAAAAATTAAACGCATCACAAAAAAGGAACATATAAATATGAAGAATTTTATGCATGAATCAGAAAAAAACATACTGAACAAATATCGACAAAATGTCCATCAAAGTGCAAAAATCATCGGGTTTTTCCGACAAAAAATGGCTGTTTTGTGAAAACAATGACTATTTTCAAGGTATGACAACATAACATTTCACAACACTCACAACCAATCACACCAATCACACGCACTTGGTCCCTGCAGGACAGAATTTGGAAAAAGGTCGATGAAGACGGAAGCTATGTTGGAATTGTGGTGATAATTTAAGTACTGAAATACGGGCTTAACAATGAGATAAACATGAAAGACTTGTTTAAGTGAACACTGTGAAAACATAGAAGAAAGCCTGGAGTTTTGGACTGATAAAAGTATGGGATACGACTAGGATACTGGAATAATTTTACGAATTTCGGTTTGCAAATGAATCATTCGAAACCACGTTTGTTGAACCCACAAATGTGAAAACGCCCACAAGTGTGAAGACCCACAAATGTGAAAAAAGACAAATTACTCACAGATGTAAAAAAAATCACCCACAAAATTAACGCGAAAACGTTTTTTTGTCAATTTACCCACAAATGTTAAAAAAAAAAATCTATTCACAAATGTTAAAAAAAAAATCAACCACGGGTTGAGAAAACGGGTTTTGTCAATTGCCCACAAATGTGAAAATCTAACACAACGCGAGATTTAACATGAGAAATGGCATTTGATGTATATCTTCAGTAAATATCATTGGCAATGAAGGCTGATTGCTGTGTAGTTTGGCATGGAGGAAATTTAAGGAGGTATTTTTAGGTCACTGCACATTTATGGACATTATATATCCGTAATATTTCTTGTGACCTTGAATTTTGACCATTGACCCAATTTTCAAGGTCACAGGACAAAATGGCTAATATGTCACTTCTTGTCGATTCTGTAGCTTGGAAATCAATTGTGGACATAGCGGAAATGATAAGCCGAATATTTTTATGACCTTGACTTCAACCCTTGACCTCATTTTCAAGGTCAGAGCACAAAATGGCTGATATCTCGGTTATCATCGATTTTCAGCTTGGGAATCAATTTTGCGCATGAAGAAAATGATATACACTGAATATTCCCATGACCTGGAACTTGACCTTTGACCTTGTTTTCAAGGTCAGACCACAAAATGGCTAATATCTCCCTTATTATCGACTTCACAACGTAGGAATCAATTGTGAACATATTGGAAACGATATATGCTGAATATTCTCTTTCACAACTTGAGAATCAATTGTGGACTTAGAGGAAATGATATATGCCGAATATTCTGATGAACTTTGACGTGACCTTTGACTTCATTTTGGAGGTCACATGACAAATTTGCCAATATCTCTCTTATTATTTAATTCACGATTTAGTAATCAAGTGTGGACATATAGGAAATAATATATGTTGAATTTTCTCGTGACCTTGAATTTGACCAGTTACCTTATTTTTAAGGTCACCAGACAAAATGGTTAATATCTAAAATATAAAACATATATTTTTGTCGGTTGATTTAGGATTCCGGACAACATATTTTTTATATTTTAGATATTAGCCATAATATTAGCCCTACATATTGCAAATTTAGGTTACCTTACCTCTGGAATGAAAAGCTGTTGGCATAGCTTTATACCATCGTCCGTATGTCCATCCTTCATTGTGGCCGTCGTCTCCGTCATCGTCCATATAGGGCCTGTAAGTCACGTGATGTCATCATATGATTTCCGGTGGCAAACAAATATACACCTTTTGTTTGATATGAGTAAAACTACATTCAAAACTCAAATTACTCAGGTGACACAAAAGATGTATGTTCGTTATGTTCAGGATCACACCGTAACGGCACGTGACTTTCATGCCCAATTTGTATCTTCAAAAATTGTGGTCGAAGAATACCCAAGAGTGATCATCGATCACAGAGATAAACCTAGATGCTTGAGGGGTAACAACTGGGATGGATATAAACTTATCAATCTTAGAATATATCCAGGAAATGGTATAATTAACCTGTCAGCATACTGGACTCATTTCTGTCAAACTAATTCAATTAATTTTGACATTCTCCCATGATTTTCAACCGAAAAGTATATTTTAAAAATTAGCCCAATGGGCTAGAAAGGTTACCGGAGAAATATACAGAGTTGAGCCGAAAAAGTTGGTCAAATTCAAGGTGACCACTGAAATCGCCATATCTCTAACCTTGAAAATGGGATCAAAGGTTAAATTCTAGATCACCAAACTATTCAGCATACATCATTTCCTTTATGTTCACTATGAACCCCTAAGCTGTAAATTTGATAATAAGCGAGATATAAGCCATTTTGTAATCTGACTTTGAAAATAAAATGACTGACCTTGAAATTTAGGTCAAAGGTCAAATTCAAGGTCACTAGAATATTCAGCATATAACATTTCCTATATGTTCACAATTGATTCCTAAGCTGTAAAGTCGATAATAAGCAAGATATTGGCCATTTTGTCCTGTGACCTTGAAAATGAGGTGAAAGGTCAAATTCAAGGTCACGAGAATATTCAGCATATATCATTTCCTATATGTTCACAGTTGATTCCTAAGCTGTAAAGTCGATAATAAGCGAGATATTAGCAATTTTGTCCTGTGACCTTGGAAATGAGGTCAAAGGTCAAATTCAAGGTCACGAGAATATTCAGCATATATCATTTTCTAAATGTTCACAATTGATTAATATGCTGCTGTAAAGTCGATAATAAGCGAGATATTAGCCATTTTGTCATGTGACCTTGAAAATGAGGTCGAAGGTCAAATTCAAGGTCATGAGAATTTTCAGCATATATCATTTCGTATATGTTCACAATTGATTCCTAAGCTGTAAAGTCGCTAATAAGCAAGATATTGGCCATTTTGTCCTGTGATCTTGAAAATGAGGTCAAAGGTCAAACTCAAGGTCACGAGAATTTTCAGCATATATCATTTCCTATATGTTCACAATTGATTCCTAAGCTGTAAAGTCGCTAATAAGCAAGATATTGGCCATTTTGTCATGTGACCTTGAAAATGAGGTCAAAGGTCAAATACAAAATCACGAGAATATTCAGCATATATTATTTCCTATATGTACACAATTGATTCCTAAGCTGTAAAGTCGATAATAAGCGAGATATTAGCAATTTTGTCCTGTGACCTTGGAAATGAGGTCAAAGGTCAAATTCAAGGTCACAAAAATAATCAGCATATATCATTTCCTATATGTTCACAATTGATTCCTAAGCTGTAAAGTCGATAATACGCGAGATATTAGCAATTTTGTCCTGTGACCTTGTAAATGAGGTCAAAGGTCAAATTCAAGGTCACGAGAATATTCAGCATATATCAATTCCTATATGTTCACAATTGATTCCTAAGCTGTAAAGTCGATAATAAGCAAGTTATTAGCCATTTTGTCATGTGAACCTGAAAATGAGGTCAAAGGTCGAATTCAAGGTCACAAAAATATTCAGCATATATCATTTCCTATATGTTCACAATTGATTCCTAAGCTGTAAAGTGGATAATAAGCGAGATATTAGCAATTTTGTCCTGTGACCTTGAAAATGAGGTCAAAGGTCAAATTCAAGGTCACGAGAATATTCAGCATATATCATTTCCTATATGTTCACAATTGATTCCTAAGCTGTAAAGTCGATAATAAGCGAGATATTAGCAATTTTGTCCTGTGACCTTGGAAATGAGGTCAAAGGTCAAATTCAAGGTCATGAGAATATTCAGCATATATCATTTCCTATATGTTCACAATTGATTCCTAAACTGTAAAGTCGATAATAAGCGAGATAATAGCCATTTTGTCATGTGACCTTGAAAATGAGGTCGAAGGTCAAATTCAAAGTCATGACAATTTTCAGCATATATTATTCCTATATGTTCGCAATTGATTCCTAAGCTGTAAAGTCGCCAATAAGCAAGATATTGGCCATTTTGTCCTGTGACCTTGAAAATGAGGTCAAAGCTCAAATTCAAGGTCACGAAAATATTCAGCATATATCATTTCCTATATGTTCACAATTGATTCCTAAGCTGTAAAGTCGATAATAATCGAGATATTAGCAATTTTGTCCTGTGACCTTGAAAATGAGGTCAAAGGTCAAATTCAAGGTCACGAGAATATTCAGCATATATCATTTCCTATATGTTCACAATTGATTCCTAAGCTGTAAAGTCGATAATAAGTGAGATATTAGCAATTTTGTCCTGTGACCTTGGAAATGAGGTCAAAGGTCAAATTCAAAGTCACAAAAATACTCAGCACATATCATTTCCTATATGTTCACAATTGATTCCTAAACTGTAAAGTCGATAACAAGTGAGATATTAGCCATTTTGTCATGTGACCTTGAAAATGAGGTCAAAGGTCAAATTCAAGGTCCTGAGAATATTCAGCATATATCATTTCCTATATGTTCACAAAATGATTCCTAAGCTGTAAAGTCGCTAATAAGCAAGATATTGGCCATTTTGTCCTGTGACCTTGAAAATGAGGTCAAAGGTCAAATTCAGGGTCACGAGAATGTTCAGCATATATCATTTCCTATATGTTCACAATTGATTTCTAAGCTGTAAAGTCGATAATAAGCGAGATATTAGCAATTTTGTCCTGTGACCTTGGAAATGAGGTCAAAGGTCAAATTCAAGGTCACAAAAATATTCAGCATATATCATTTCCTATATGTTCACAATTGATTCCTAAACTGTAAAGTCGATATTAAGCGAGATATTAGCCATTTTGTCATGTGACCTTGAAAATGAGGTCAAAGGTGAAATTCAAGGTCACGAGAATATTCAGCATATATCATTTCCTATATGTTCACAATTGATTCCTAAGCTGTAAAGTCGATAACAAGCGAGATATTAGCCATTTGTCCTGTGACCTTGAAAATGAGGTCAAAGGTCAAATTCAAGGTCACGAGAATATTCAGTGTATATCATTTCCTATATGTCCACAATTCATTCCTAGTCTCTAATGTCAATATTAAGTGAGATATTAGGCTTAATGTGTCCCATTATGAACCATAGGAAAATTTAACATGGGAAAGTCACATTTGGGCCGAGTTTGGGCCCAAAATGGCCCACTTCAAGCGATTCAAGGGCAACGAAATTTATACATGTCACAGGGGTACATATGAGGAGTGTTTTTCATCAATAAGAAAAAAAAGTTACTGAACAGATTTTGAGAAAACGACCGTCAAAGTCCAAAATTGGCCATTTTTCGACGAAAACGGCCGCTCTGACCTTGAAACCAAGGTCGGAGGTCAAATTCATTCCTAGTCTCTAATCTCAATATTAAGTGAGATATTAGGCTTTAATGTGTCCCATTATAAAGCATAGCAGAATTTAACATGGGAAAGTCCCATTTGGGCCGAGTTTGGGCCCAAAATGGCCCACTTTGAGCAATTCAAGGGCAACGAAACTTATACACATTATGAAGAACATAATAAGGCATCCTTGTGCAAAAAAAGAAAAAAAGTTACTGAACAGATTTTGAGAAAACGACTGTCAAAGTCCAAAATTGGCCATTTTTCGACGAAAACGGCCGCTCTGACCTTGAAACCAAGGTCAGAGGTCAAATTCAAGGTCACGACAATATTCAGCATATATCATTTCCTATATATCCACAATTGATTCCTAGTCTCTAATCTCAATATTAAGTGAGATATTAGGCTTTAATGTGTCCCATTATAAAGCATAGGAGAATTTAACATGGGAAAGTCCCATTTGGGCCGAGTTTGGGTCCAAAATGGCCCACTTCGAGCGATTCAAGGGCAAGGAACTTATACACATTATGAAGAACATAATAAGGCATCCTTGTGCAAAAAAAGAAAAAAAGTTACTGAACAGATTGTGAGAAAATGGCCGCCAAAGTCCAAAATTGGCCGATTTTCAACGAAAACGGCCGCCATTTTGAAAATATTGCGAAAATCAAAAAAATAAAAAATACCTCCTTCTTGAATTATTTTTAAGCATTTTTGTGCAAAATTTCAGAAAGATTCAACCGTAAACAAAAAAGATAAAAATGTGAACGACGGACGACGACGGACGACAGACGACGACGGACGACGGACGCAACGCCATGCCAATAGGTTAGCGGACCATAGGTCCGGTAAACTAAAAATTAACTCAAAATCTACAGTGCTAAAACTTATGTTTTTACTTCGCAAATGAGGACAAGAATCAACTTCAGTCATCAAAATATCCGGCATACATCATTTCCTATATATCCAAAATCAATTTCAGAGCTGTAAATTCGATAATAGCGAGATATTAACCATTTTGTGCTCTGACCTTGTAAATAAGATCAAAGTTCAAGTTCAAGGTCATGAGAATGTTCGGCATATATAGTATATGTGTACAATTGTTTCCTAAGCTGTAAAGTCGATAAGAAGCGTAATATCAGCTAATTAGTCTTGTAACCTTGAAAATTAGGTCAAAATCAAATTAAAAGTCATGAGAAAATTCAGCATGTATTATTCTTTATATGTCTGCAATTGATTTCAATCTCTAATCTCAATATAAAGTGATTAATGTGTCCCATTCTAAAGCATAGGAGATTTTACGATGGGAAAGTCCCGTTTGGGATCCGTTGGAAAAATCAAAATGCTCGTCACACGCCGACCGGTGATTCAAAGGCAACTTATACACGTCACATAGGCATGTAAGGGAAATCTTTTGAAACAAAAATCTCAAAACTGATCAGACGGTTTTTGAGAGAATGGCCGCAAAATTTCCGAAATTGGACGTTTTGCGCTGAAAATTGCAGTCTTTACCCAAAAAAAATGGCTTTTTGTGTCAAAAAAATTTTAGGCATTTTTGTACCAAAAAAATCATAAAAATTCGCCCGTAAACTTCGAAAATAAAAATGTGGACGGACGGACGACGGATGTGTAGTATATTTTTCAGTGCAATCCCCCAAAACCTAATCCCCGCACGAACTCGTGCAAATATACACACGCCGAATTACATGGACATGTCACAACTTATACAGTATATCTACTCAGCCAAGCACTCCACAATCTCCTTAGCAACGAATGACGCACGAACTTTACAACCAATCACGACTCGTACAAGTAAAACACCACATGACATCCTTAGAAGTTTCCGGAAAAGATACAGTTCTGTGTAGACGGCAGCGTGGCAGAAACTATCTTGAGTTTCTGTGAAATACCAGAACTAGTTGTGAACTGAATTGTATAATTATCATACCATAATGAACACAGGTTATCAGACCACAGGTACGGTTACCTGAAAACGCAAAAATTGAAGAAGAAAAAACCTCCTTATTCAAATATTTTCAGGCATAACTTCAGAAAGATTCGACTGCGTACTGTGAAGATACAAATGTGGACGGACGACGAACAGACGACGGATGATGGGCGACGGACAGACGACGGACGCAACGCCACGACAATAGGCAATCGTACCATACTAAGGTACATTTCTGATGTTAAACCTATTGCTGTGTCTTCACATTTGTGGGCATATAACAAAAACCATTTTCACATTCTTGGGTGGCGTTTTTTTTCACTTTGGTGGGTGGAGTTTTTTTTTTCACATTTATGGGTGAAGACATTTTCACATTTGTGGTTGATGAAGTTTATGAACCAATCCGCCAAGTTTGAATTTCAGAAGAGTTTGTAAACCAATGCACCCAATTTGTAAACCAATCCGCCAAGTTTGAATTCAAGACAGTAGTTTTCAGCAAGTTAGTCAACCATTCCCCCGAGTTTTAAGCACGGGCGGAAACGTTTTTAGGATATAGCGGAAACCTTCTTAGCATGGCACAAACCTTTCTAGCATGGAATAAACATTTCTAGCATGGTGAAAACGTTTTTAGCTTGGAGAAAACCTTCTTAGCATGGCAGAAACCTTTTAGCACGGCTTAAAACTTTTTAGCACGGCACAAACCTTTCTAGCACGGCACAAACCTTTCTGGCATGGAATTGACCTTTCTAGCCTGGTGGGAACGTTTATAGCATGGCAGAAACCTTCTTAGCATGGCAGAATCATTTTAGCACGGCATAAACCTTTTTAGGACGGCACAAACCTTTCTAGCATGGAATTAACCTTCCTATCATGGCGGGAACGTTTATAGCATGGCAGAAACCTTCTTAGTATGGCGAAAATCTTCTTAGCATGGCAGAAACTTTTTAGCATGGCACTAACCTTTCTAGCACGGCACAAACCTTTCTAGCATGGATTGATCTTTTCTAGCACGGCGGGAACGTTTATAGCATGACAGAAACCTTCTTAGCATGGAGAAAACCTTCTTAGCATGGCAGAAACTTTCAAGCAGGCCTTTAACCTTTCTAGCATGGAATACACTTTTCTAGCATAAAATAAGCATTTCTAGCATTATGGAATTGTTTTAGCATGGCGGCAACTTTCTTAGCTTAGCGAAAACCTTCATAGCATGGCAACATAGTCAACATATAGGCCTATTTTTTGTCCGAACAGAATTTTCCCAATACCTGCATTTTACACGAAGACCACGTGATTTCAAACAGTGAACCATATGTATGGTCGCCCCTGCTGCAGGGGCGGGTTTAGGGGGGGGGGGGGGGCCAAGGGGGAAGAAGTGTTTTCAAGATACATTACACCGGGAAGTAGCTTTAACTTCTGGGGCCCCATGTCGCGAGCAGTGTGTTCATTCTACAGTCATGGCCAAAAGTTTAAGACCACCCTGGAAATTATGTTTTATTTAGTATTCAGTCATTTAAAATTTAACTTGAGTGAACCATATGGTATATTCAGTGCTTGGAAGATATCAAGATAGGATATTGATGGATTGGTCTATTCAAGGGTTCATTTTTCGTACACAACTTGTCAGCCTTTTCACCCCGACAAGGTGTTTCGTCATATTTTCATAATATATGACAATTTCTTTGCAAAACTCGTTTAAATTGTTTTTCTTATGAAACTATTACTTTTAATATTTATTTTTCATTGAAACAACAAATTCAATATCAATTGTGGTATTAAACTTTGTTGGTAGGTACTACACTGACACATATGATGCGTTCTATTTTCACCATATCCACAGTGTTTCGCTGAATTTGCATGACTTAAGTAAAAACCCTCCTAACTATGACTATGACCACGTCAATATTATATATAACTTGATAACTGATGAAAATATGCACATTGAATTATAGCTAATAGGTAAGAAATCAATTTACACTAATCCATTTAGCTTAGAATTCCATTCTGGCACTGCAAAAACAAGGTTTCGTCGAAAAATCATTATCATAAGGCTAACATTCCAATATTTTTTGTGTCTTTTTTGCACTTTATCCCCAGCATCTAGCACTTCGGCATGCATTCAACTAGTTCCTAAGCTGAAATCTGTTGAAGAAATAATCGTTTGATGGTTGTGTCCAGCTAGTTTGTGATACTGGGCTGCACGTCTGGTATTATTACCCGTGCGACAACGACACATCTTCACATGGGTTTAGGACTGGATTGTTCCCAGGCCAGTTAATAACCTGGACTTTGTTGTCCATCAAGAACTTCTTGGCAATCTCTGATTTATGACAAGGCATGCCATTCCGCATGAAGATGTGGCAGAATTTGTAGATAACCAAGTGCAAGTTCAGTTTGCGCTGCAATAACCAAAATCAAAGTCATCAACGAAGGAAGTCATGCCTCATGTCAACCAAGAAGGTCGGACGTCCATTGTTCCTGCAAAATTATTTAGATTGGACTGCTGCAGAGTGATCCTAAACTGCTTTTCTCTGATGATGCTACTATTGGTGTTCCATTCATTATGTCTGGGTGACCCACAAGCAATATGAGTATGCTACTCAAAAAGATAAACCCACCAGACTACAAAGCAACCTCCAAGCACAAGAATGTTGTTATAAGCTACCATATCAGTCGATAAAATATTAGTTCTAGTATTCCAACGAAACAGTGTCTTAGCAGTGCAAAAACTTTATTCCAATTGTTTTATGTAAATTACTTACTTCTGAACTATTATCTATTGCATATATGTGTTAAATAATTATTATGATTTGTAAAATAATAAACAACATTATCATTTTAGGATTTTATCAAAATTTCCCCTTTTTGTACCTACATATATTAAGAAAACTTCTCGGAACAGTGTGTATATACTGCTGTGAATAGAGGAAGCATTGTATTTTCAGTGACCAACCTACCAACAAAGCTCAATAACCAAAGTCAATATTCAATAAGTGCTTGCTGTCTCAATAGCAATTGGAAAAGCATTTTCAAGCGAAAAGCCGTCGGAATGGTTATTGCAAAGAAATTATCATATATTATGAAAATATAACGAAACATTGTGTTCGTGGTGAAAATACTGACAAGTTGTGCTCACAAAATATCTTCTTCGATCGATAATTTCATCAATGTCCTATCTCAATATCTTCTTTGAATTCAATATACTTATGGTATACGTTCAAGTATAGTTTCATACGGCAGAACTCTAAATAAAATACACTTTTCAGGGTGGTCTTAAACTTATGGCCACGACTGTATAACCAACCCACCTATTCTAAGTGGAAGCACTTTATGCCCTTCACCTTCTATAAATGATTTGAAAGCATTGAATGGCCAAATGCACTTAATCCTTTGATGGGGTAACAGTGATCAGTGATCATGCATTTATGGGTGTTGAGTAATGCTTGATAGTTAGACCCAGGAGAGCTCTGGGATGCTGTATTAGGCACGCGAAAACCGCCAGCTTCTGGGGCCCTTGAGCGGGCCCCAGACCCCCGGCCGACAGGGGCTTGCTTCAACTTCCTTAACAACATTTCAGAACTAGGCTTTCCCTCTAAATCCTAGATTTGCCTGAATCAGCCATGCAACACACTCTTTAGGGGAATGGGAAATGGACCAAAGGAAACCTATAAAACACACCGCTGCATGTCCCTCCAGCTTCTGGGGCCCTCAAGCGGGTAACAGATCCTTGGTCTTCACCACCTCGCTTCACGACATTTCATATCTTGACCTTCCAATCAGAACCCTGGATTCACCCAAGATCAGGTATTCATAAACTCTCCAAGGCCATGGATATTGGACCAAGGAGATCCCTAGAACACATCATTGGGGATGCCTTCAGCGTCTGGGGCTCTTGAGCGGGCCCCAGACCCCCGACCGACAGGGACTTGCTTCACATGGCTTAGTAACATTTCACAAATGAACCTTCCCTCAAATCCCAGATCTGCTCCGAATTAGCCTTGCGAAAATACTTAGGGGGTTGGGGAATGAACCAAAAGAAACCTCTAAAAAAAACCACTGGGCATGCATATCCTTCCAGCTTCTGGGGCCCCTTTGCCAACTCGCTTCGCGAAATTTCACATTTTGGCCCTCCTCCAGAACCCTCGATCCGCCAAAGATCAGGCATTCAAAAACTTTCTAAGGCCATGAAATTGGACCAAGGAGAGCCCTAGAATACACCATTGGGGATGCATAAACCTTCAGCTTCTGGGGCCCCAGACCCCTGGCCGACAGGGGCTTGTTTCTTCTGGCTTAGTTACATTTCACAAATGGGCCAGATCTGCGCACAAATTGCCAGATCTGCGCAGAATTAGCCATGCAACAACTCTTAGGGGGATGTGGAATGAACAAAAGGAAACCTATAAAAAAAAACACCACTGGGCATGCATATCGGCAACTTGCTTGGCAATATTCCATATCTTGGCCGTCCTTCAGAACCCTCGATCCACCCAAGATCAGGCATTCATAAACTCTTTAAGCCCATGAAATTGGTCCAAGGAGAGCCCTAGAACACACCATTGGGGATGCATAAAACTTCAGCGTCCGCGGCCCTTGAAAAAACCACTGGGCATGCATATCCTTCCAGCTTCTGGGGCCCCTTTGCCAACTCGCTTCGCGAAATTTCACATTTTGGCCCTCCTCCAGAACCCTCGATCCGCCAAAGATCAGGCATTCAAAAACTTTCTAAGGCCATGAAATTGGACCAAGGAGAGCCCTAGAATACACCATTGGGGATGCATAAACCTTCAGCTTCTGGGGCCCCAGACCCCTGGCCGACAGGGGCTTGTTTCTTCTGGCTTAGTTACATTTCACAAATGGGCCAGATCTGCGCACAAATTGCCAGATCTGCGCAGAATTAGCCATGCAACAACTCTTAGGGGGATGTGGAATGAACCAAAGGAAACCTATAAAAAAAGCACCACTGGGCATGCATATCGGCAACTTGCTTCGCAATATTCCATATCTTGGCCGTCCTTCAGAACCCTCGATCCACCCAAGATCAGGCACTCATAAACTCTTTAAGCCCATGAAATTGGTCCAAGGAGAGCCCTAGAACACACCATTGGGGATGCATAAAACTTCAGCGTCCGCAGCCCTTGAGCGGGCCCCAGACCCCCGGCCGACATGGGCTCGCTTCGCTCGCCGCTCTGTCGAACAAAGGTTTTGCCCCCCCCCCCTTCCAAAATCCTATACCCGCCCCTGTGCTGTGAACATTTCCAACATGCTAAAGATGTATATGCCGTGCCTAAAAGGTTAGCGGCATGTTCGAAAGGTTTATTTCATGTTAACAAGTTTTTGCAATGCTAAGAAGATGTCCGCAATGCTGTAAACATTCCCGCCGTGCTACAAAGGCTAATTCCCATGCCAGAAAGGTTTGTGCCGTGCTAGAAAGGTTTCAGCCATGCTAAGAAGGTTTAAGCCTTCCAAAAAATTTCTACCATGCTAAGAAGGTTTCCGCCATGCTATAAACGTTCCCGCCGTGGTAGAAAGTTTAATTCCATGCTAGAGAGATTTGTGCCGTGCTAAAAAGCTCTGTGCCAAGTTGAAAAGGTTTATACTGTGCTATAGACGAAGGTAAATTCCATGCTTGAAAGGTTTGTGTTATGCTAGAAAGGTTTGTGCCATGCTGAAAATGTTCATTCTGTGCTAAACTGTTTCTGCCATGCTAAGAAGGTTTCTGCCATGCTATAGACGTTCCCGCCGTGCTAGAAAATTAAATTCTATGCTACCGGGATTTTCCGTAATATGGCCCTGGGCGCTCTTTCGGAAAATGGTATCTCACCGAATAAAATTCGAATCCGAATTATGGCCCATGGGCGATCTTTCGGAAGAACCGTTTTTCCACCAATACAACGGCGAAATACTGAATATATGATGGCTTTATGTTTGGTTATGAAATACATGCCTGTACCGGATACGTCAGGCAACAGAGAAATAATTTTCACCGACAGAGAAAAAATTGTGTATCGGTGCCACTACATGTAGACTTTGGAACATACCTCGGTATACTATATTCGAGTCAAAATCAGTTTCAAAATATCATGTTTTATGTGAGAGAAGCAGAAAAAGCTACAGTGCTAGCATTTACAGAAACATTGTCGAGATACAATTTCGTGTTAAGTTTTATGAATATTCGTACTTAAAATTTGAAGCTCGATAGCTAATTTTGACGACCATTCGGGACGTCACATGAGTATATTGCTTTATTTGGCAATTTTAGAGCCTCTTTCTGAGTCACCATGGTTATCCTGTTGTGATTTTAATGCCTCATATCATTCTTCGATGTGAAAACTCGGCCCATGTCTGATGAAATATCTGGATTTTCGATAATCGTTCACATTTTCATCTAAATACGATGAATGAAAAAAATCATATCACGAAAAATTTGAGAAAAAAATAAATCCGAAATATGGCCAATGGGTCATCTTTTGGGAGTTTTTCCCGAAAGATGGTCCATATGCCATAAATCGGGGGGGGGGGGGGGCATAATGCGGGAAACCCCAGAAGAAAGGTTTGTGCCGTGCTAGAAAGGTTTGTGTCATGCAGAAAAAGGTTTAAGCCGTGCTAAAAGTTTCTGCCATGCTAAGAAGGTTTCCCTAATGCTATAAAGGTTCCCACCGTGCTAGAAAGGTATTTTCATGGTAGAAAGGTTTGTGCCGTGCTAGAAAGGTTTGTGCTATGCTAAAAAGTTTCTGCTTTGCTGAGAAGGTTTTCGCTAGAAAGGTTAATTCCATGCTAGAAAGATTTGTGCCGTGCTAGAAAAATGTTTATGCCATGCTAAAAAATTTATACCATGCCGAGAAGGTTTTCGCTAGGCTAAGAAGTTTTCTGCCATGCTAAAAATGTTTCTGTCGTGCTAGAAAGGGTAATTCCATGCAAGAAAGTTTTGTGCCATGTTACAAAGGTTTCCAGCATGTAAAAACGTTACCGCCGGTTCTAAAAACTCGGCGGAATGGTTGACAAACTCGTTGAAAACTATTGTTTTGAATTCAAACTTGGCGGATTGGTTTACAAACTGGGCGCATTGGTTTACTAGGGCGCCCCGTTCGTGCCACAAAAAACAGAATTTATTTTGTTTCTAACTCATACGTATGAGATAGTATCTCATACGTATGAGTTACTAAGTCATACGTATGAAATAAAAAGTCATACGTATGAGATAATAAGTCATATGTATGAGATACTATCTCATATGTATGAGATACTAAGTCATACGTATGAGATACTCATACGTATGAGATAATAAGTCATACGTATGAGATAGTATCTCATACATATGAAATAAAAAGTCATATGTATGAGATAAAAAGTCATACGTTAGTATCTCATACGTATGACTTAGTATCTCCTTGTGGGTTCAACACAAGTGCGATTTGGCCTTAGTACAGCGCTACTAAATACCTATACGTCGTGAAGGGTTTCGTATTTACCCAAGAAAAAATACCCTAAAGTATATTCTAAAGTGGCATGAATGGCTCGCTTAGGCTTCCTACGGTGGCTTGAAACATATTTCGTTTTCAAATTGAATGTCAAAATAACATTAAATTTTAGTGCAAGTAGTGTGTGCTACATCGGCTCTTGAGATGTCATGCAGAACAACTAAAACGAGGGGTTGGTGGATATTTGTTATGTTGTGCCCATGTTTTTGACAGGGTTACGGTCTAACAGTTCTTGGTTTGATGTCCTCAGGGGTGAGCTAAATACACGTATATATACATGTGATGTGTTGTCATGTACACGAAAAAGCAATGAAATGCATGGCTTGGAGTGCAAATGATGGATAGATTGTGATATGCTCCAAATAAGATTGCCAGTACAAATACATCGCACTTAATTCAGGAATATAGGCCTAGAACAACCTCGGAGGTGGGATATTATGTCAGTGACATGGCCTAGAAGAGATGTTTTTTTATTGTTATAGAAATTTTTGGTTTTTAACTGTACGAGCCAGCCGTTCTAAATTTGCCGCATTCCAACATTCGCCAACAGTGTCATCATTCATTGTAATGCAAGTACTATCATCAATCGAGACTCTGATATCCAATCTTTGTACCAGCGGTTTGTTTTCCTTGAAACGAGGTTCTGAACTCCGACAATATCGAGATGTGGCGAATTTAGGTCAGATGGCTCGTATATCATTTTATGTAAGTGCACTCTTCGTCAAAAACATTGGGCACATATTATGTAACGGTACCTTCACACGGACGCACGCCTATAGCTTGCGTTATGTATGAGATAATACACTGATACAGGAGAAGTAATATCACTTCGAGTGCCATCAGTGTATTATCTCCCATAAATCATGTGATAACAAAATAGTGATAATTGGTAGTGATATCAACGGCGATCAAGTCAGATTCCAGACAACATGCATACGTTGGGTCAACGACAAATCACCCCCTGTTCTTTCTTGGCAGCATAAATGATAATCATATGACTTAGTGTGGAACCCCATATATGTGGTTTTGATTTAGTGAAATTTCTAAAGAAAGAAAAGTAATTAGGGCCTACAAACCAAAATACTCAGATATTCGTTTATTTATTTTGACAGACACTACTGCGATGGGTTGCTGGGGACACGCAGACGAGGAAGCCGAAGAACACCCGCTGGTGTCCTCGACGCCAGAGCAAGCAGAGGAGGGAGAGAACTCCAGGGCAAATCAGGACGAGCAGAGGTTCACACCAAAATCACATCTCATCGGGTTTGGAAGCATATTCCTGGCAACTGTGTCGGTCAGTTTTGCTATGGTATTCTCCCAACTGTTGGATAGAGCAATCCCACACTCGGAGCTGACTGCACTACGATTTTCAACCCAACTCTTCCTTTGTGTAATAATAATGACAGCAACTAAAACATGGCATAAGACAAGTGATAAACACTCTGTTGTATGGCTATTGCTCGCTTCAGTATTAATGGTCACCAACCAGTATGCCATATATGGCACTTCATACTATCTGCCAATCGGGACATCCTGCAGTGTCAGTAAATGTGTGGAACTGACCATCTATTTGATCCTGGGTTCGTTCGTTCTCCGAAACACGAAGGCTTACCAGCTTGTCGCTGTATTCCTCTGTATATTTGGCGTGATATTGATAGAGCTACCCACCGGGTTATTCCACAGGGAGAACCAGTCATCCATTCTGAAGGACAGAGTCCCATACCGGTCTCCATGTGGAAATCATGATGTTTTCAATGGCTCAGTCTTCGAGAACACGACGAAGTCCAACATGACTATAAACATTCTGAACGCTACACATACGGGGAAATCATACATACTGAACAACGTCGTGGGTTACAGCCTGGTCTGTTTGGATGCCACCAGCTGTGTTGCTATTGCCTATATCGTGACGTATCGACTGAACCATATCAACACCATCCTTATCGTCTTCTGGGCGGCCTTCGTGGGCGTCGTCGTCCCGCTGGTCATAATGGCTCTGAAGGAGACTCCGACATTGCCAACGCTAACTCCCTGCGTGCTGTTTCTACTGGGTCACATGCTCCTCTCCGGGACTCACTCCTTCTTCTTCATCTATGGCTACATGCTCGTGCCGCCGACAGTGTTCGGCCTGATCACGATGCTGCAGATCCCATTGAACTTCGTGCTGCAATACACCCTGCTCTCGGGCATGTATCCGGGCCACGCGAACGGCATTGAGGTGTCGGGCGCTGTCATAGTCTTGCTTGGCGTGTCCTTGGTGCCTCTGTATGAATCGGTACTCTACTTTAAAAACGGTGATGACAAAGGATGATCCCCCGATATTGTGAAGGTCACAACTAAAATATGTCCCATTCCACTCAGTACTATTTATTCAATATTGTGTGCTTTTAATAAAGAGCCCAAACTCATTGTATGGGCTGCCACTTTTTGTGGCGTACTACGAATGTTTTTCTGAATGTTTTGAAATATGTGAAATTTACCATGTGTGATTATCACCATGTACATGTACGCTAATCAGTGACTCCGATATTTTAACTGTTTGTACACTTTCGAATATTTATGTTGAGGTAGACTACCTTCGTGAGGTTGACTACGATTCATTATGTGAATTGATCATAATTTTAATGTACATAACATTCATTGTTATGAGCTCTTTGGTAGCATGGACTCTTCCAATTGAGAAGTAAAAGCAAGTTGAAATGCGCCTTGAATGTCGTAGCTAGACTTACGACTTTCATGATAGCAGTCACCAGAATGACTAAGAATATACGGACATGGCCTTATGTGAATATGTCAATAAATCACATACTATATGAACACCTCAATCTTGTCATATGGGTCACTATGTATAGAATATTGCCTTACAGAAACTGTAAGCTGAGGCTGTAAGCTGAGGATACTATTCGTGAGACTTACGAAGCCTATGGCATAGTCCGACATAGTATCTGATTCTCCCAGCTCGTGATGTGGGTTACATTGGCCACTCTCAAATCCCTGTCACATTTTTAACGAAGTATGAGCAGGAATCAGAGACTGTCTCAGTTGCAATTTGGTGATGACCCTAGCCTCTTTCCACTAACTGAAGTATCATTCCACTAACTGACGTGGCAGTGCAGTGTGGGTATTCAGCCCCAAGGCCAAGTGCTGGTCCAAGCATATCGGACCACAACTTCAAAAATCAGCCTGCCTGATGCTACCCATGTGTTAAGAGCCCGACTAGTCAATATGGTGATATATTCACTGGCAACCAATGAAAAAAGCGTTGAAGATGAGTCGAGCATTCCGTCACAGCGCACATCATTTGCCGAGGTTGCTCAGTTACTACAACAACTACTTGTTCCGACAGTGAACATCCGTGCATACATGAGAAAAAATTAAGATTGATGGAATATGCTTGTGGGCTCCAGACACTCGGCGGTAAGGTTTTTCTAGATGTGAGTCCAATTAAGTTTGAGGCTATCTTCATCGGTGAGTTCATTGACGGACAGCCATACCAACAGACAACAACGCCAGTCTGTTAGCACGGGGGTAACAGACTAACAGATTTTTCCAGACATAAGTCCGATGAAGTTTGAGGTTACCTTCAATGGTCAGTTCATTGACGGACAGCCATAC
The DNA here is from genome assembly GCA_949152475.1 of Terebella lapidaria. NCBI lineage: Eukaryota > Metazoa > Annelida > Polychaeta > Terebellida > Terebellidae > Terebella > Terebella lapidaria. Next base: position 82,832,783 of record OX424555.1, read on the forward strand.
CAACAGACAACAACGCCAGTCTGTAAGTACGGGGCCTAACAGACAAAGCCTGGAAGACCCCGTAGCCATCAGCTACCATGCCAGTCAACAACGTACCAACACAACCTCCAGTGCCCACAGACCAGTCCCTATGGAAAGTCCCAGTCATCAAGGGATATACCTCAGAGCCTGTCTTTGCCGGCAAATACACCGATCAACTGTTACTCAATGGTGATGCAGAAAATTCTGCTAGTTGTCCCGTACAACTCACACATGGAGTCGTATAAAGTGGAGAAATGTGACCCTGGTACAGTGCAGATGATTGCACATTGCGTCAAGATGGAGGTTTAGTGTCCAAAGTTATGGTGTGGCTTCTGTCTGCTCGATGTAAAAAAATGACACATGGTGACAGGAAAAGCTGAGAAGTCTTGCTTCAAATGGAAAATGTGCTGGGATGCATCCTCTGTGTGATGCCAATTACAGCTCTAAGTGGATATGAACCATCGTAGAACACAGCAAAAATCAGGGGTATTACTGCAATTTTTGTGGATACTTTGACTTGGATTGAGAGCTTACCATATTATCACTCACCTATGTGTGGTCAGCGACTAGCAAAAATGGACACTTCAGATTCAAATATGGCTTCAAGCCCGAATTTCAGAGAACTGGCCAGAAACAAAGAGAACTGGGTCATACTAGAAGCCTTCCATGGGCGAAAAAAGAGGATATGCTGGAGGTAGTGAGGATATCTTTAATGAGTGAGTCATCAACACACCTGTCATCACACCTGTCATCCACTGATGTCTTTGGTGTACAGTATTGTGAAAACCCAAGACCAAAACACTGAATTATCTACACAACGGGTAAGGAAGCAAAAGCCCGGCTTTAGTCTCTGATGACTATTACAATACGTGGAAGAGCATACGAACACCGTGACTTCTCTTATGACATAGGACCCCCTGGTAACCGCTTGTCGATACATGGCATCCCACTACACGTCGATGAACTCGAGTTTGAGCAATGGGTGGATGAATTTGCCACCAGAATATCACGTTTGCAGGCCGTACAGAAATCCAGCACTGAACTTGGGCAGTACTTCAACGGAAACGGCTTCTATCATGTGGCCTCAGTAAACACAGCAACACTGAGATATATACCTTTTACAATGCAAGATCCTAGCAACCTGAACCTCTGATTGAACATAATATCATGCTGTATTATGTGGAACAGACGATAAACTGTAAAATATGTCATGATCTTGACCACGAGGGATATGAATGTCCGAAAAAAACAGACACATACATCAGCCATCCAGTGTTATCTGTGTTGGAAAACGGGACATACATGTACCCGTAAAGACTGCACTACAACAGTAAACACCGATCTGATAACCTTCAGAGGTGACAAGGAAGCGTTGTCTAACTTCTGTCCATGCACTTTAGAAGAGGAGGGCTCTAGTTACCCTTCTGCAGAAAACATGTTTCAGTGCAAGAAGGCGATCTCAATGGCATCCATACATTCCTAACGACATGAAGTCTGCAAAACATCCCAGAAATGCGAAATCGCTGGGAGACCAACTGGACACCGGTGAAGGATGGGAACGAATCAAGGTCAAGACAATGGAAAGTATACTGCAACAATGTCCTCAGTTTAGGAGCACGCTGGAAAATTCTGCTAAAAAGCTTTTGGTGGAAGCCACAGCCAATGAATTCTGGGGTTCGGGACTAAACAAGACCCAAACGAATACCGTAGCTCCACTCCACTCATCCTACATGATGAGCCAAGTGTTGGAAAATAGACTTTTGACTCCAGGACACTTCTCACATACATTTGAATAATGTTGAAAATACTGACTACTAACATTCGTGGCCTACGGAAGTTGACAACACGCAAAGCTGTCCTTAGTAAATTGAGAAATACATGTATTCATATTGATATAATATGTTTGAAAGAAAGTCGGCCCATGTAGCGCAGCTTACTATTTCTTCTAATTTCAATGAAGATTAAAATTGTGCCAGACGTATTAAATAGGTATTAAATATGGTATACATTCAGTGGGTGAGTAGTAGTGTTCCGGAACACCTGATTTCACCTCCTAATGGCCATTTTTGGGGGTTCATGAGTTTCCCTGTCAATTTTGTTTTCTCTCACTTCGTATGCTTGATATGACTTTCTGTCCCCGGACTATGAGATTGGATAACGGACCCTGTTTTGTTTGCTCAGAATACTTAATACTGGGTATTGATTCCACGTCTATTTTAACAGAGTTAGGTGCGCTACTTGGGCCAGAAAGTCATATAACATGTGATGTGGCGACAGGGTGGGAATCTCAGTGGAAAGGAAAACTATTTTATGTACCATGTACTCCGTACAAACAAGGTGCGCTAATTTTGGTTAAGAGATATTTTGATTCTACTGAACTCACAGTGGTAAGCAGCACACAGGCTATACTAGGCATTGAGTTTATGTATGAGGAGAAAGTACATAGTGTTTATTGTCCATGTACAACCAGCGAAAAGCTACAATTTTTTTCACGGAGATTCAATCAAAAGTTGAAACAGTTTTGCATGATTAGCCCAAGGTCTAAGAAAGGTTACCTGACAATATATATTTTAGATATTATCCTTTTTTTTGTCCCGTGACCTTGAAAATAAGGTCATTTGTCAATTCAAGATCACGAGAATATTCAGCATATATCAATTGCAGTGTGACCACAAATAACTCCTAAGCTATAAAGTCGATAATAAGTGAGATATTAGCCATTTTGTGATCTGACCTTGAAAATGAGGTCAAAAATCAAGTTCAAGGTCATGAGAATATTCAGCATATATCATTTCCTATATGTTCACCTCATTTCCTCTATGTTCTCTGACCTTGAAAATGAAGTCAACGGTCAATTTCAAGGTCACCAATTTCCTATATTGAAAATAAGGTCAACATCAGATTCAAGGTCATCAAAATATTCAGTGTATATCATTTTCTCTTTGTCCACAATTGTTTCACAAGCTATAAAGTCAACAGAGAAGCAAGATATCAGCCATTTTGTCCTTTGACCTTGAAAATGAGGTCAAAGGTCGAATTCAAGGTCATGACAATATTCATCATATCATTTTCTATATGTTCGCAATTGATTCCCAAGCTGTAAAGTCGGTATTAGGCGAGATATAAGTCATTTTGGCCTGTGACCTTGAAATTTAGGTCAAAGGTCAAATTCAAGGTCACGAGAATCTGTATACTTCATTTCCTATATGCTTATAAATGATTCCTAAATTGTAAAATCGATAATAAGCGTGATCATTTTGTCCTGTCACCTTGAAATTTAGGTCAAAGGTCAAGTTCAAGTTCACAAAAATATTAAGCATATTTCATTTCCTATATGTCCACATTTGATTCCTAATCTCTAATCTCAATATTAATTGAGATATTTGGAAAAATGTGCCCCATCATAATGCATAGAAGAATTTAGCATGGGAAAGTCCCATTCGGGCCGAGTTTGGGCCCAAAAAGGCCCACTTCGAGTGATTCAAGGGCAACGAAACTAATACATGTCACAGGGGTACATATCGGGAGTGTTATGCATCAATAAGAAAAATTAGCCCAAGGGCTAAGAAAGGTTACCGGACAATGTGTATTTTAGATATTAGCCTTTTGTCGCATGACCTTGAAAATAAGGTCATTGGTCAATTCAAGGTCACGAGAACATCCAGCCCATATCATTCCTAGAATGTCCACAATTCATTCCTAAGCTGTAAATTCGATGTTAAGTGAGATATTAGCCATTTTGTGATCTGACCTTGAAAAAAATTAGGCCAAGGGCCAAAGATAGGTTACCGGACAATGTTTAATATTTAAGATGTTAGCCAGGTCACTGGTTAAATTCAAGGTCAAGAGAATATTCAGCATATATAATATTGAGCATATATCATGTCCACAGTTGATTGCTAAGCTGTAAATTCAATAATCAGAGAGATATTAGCAATTTTGTGCTGTGACCTTGAAAATGAAGGCAAAGGTCAAGTTCAAGGTCATCAAAATATTCAGTGTATATCATTTTCTATATGTCCACAATTGATTCCCAAGCCATACAGTCAATAGAAGAGCAAGATATTAGCCATTTTGTCCTGTGACCTTGAAAATGAGGTCAGAGGTCAAATTCAAGGTCACGAGAATATTCAGCATATATCATTTCCTATATGTCCACAATTGATTCCTAAGCTGTAAAGTCGATAATAAGCGAGATATAAGCCATTTTGTCCTATGACCTTGTAAATTGGGCCAAAGGTCAAATTCAAGGTCATGACAATATTCAGCATGTATCATTTCCTATAGGTCCACAATTGATTCTTAAGCTGTAAAGAAGAAGCATATAGGCTTTGTGCCATCCCCCAATTTGTTCTTATCATTTCAATTGGTAATACTGGACTGAGAAAATAAGGATACATAGGCCATTGTATGTGGGTAAGAGTGAGAGCTCATTAGACAGTTTCTTACCAGAACTGCTTTCTATCATCTTGACAACTTGGCCCACCAGATATTTGCCACCCAAAATGAATGGACAATTACCCAGCCAATATTGTTCAGAGTACTAGTATATTTAATCAGGATGTTCGTGATATTTTTCAGGTGCTCCTGTCAAATGTAAAATGATACGTGACTAACAGAATGCTGTGTCATCTTGGCCAATTTTGTGATTTCAAAACTTGTACAATACAGCGGAATTTTCGCATTCATATTTTAACCAAAGCCAAACATTTCCGAGCTAACTAAAAAAAATTAGCCCAAGGGCTAAGATAGGTTACCGGACAATTTTGGTTTTAAGCATTGTAGGTGACATATGATTTTGAGATTTACCAGTAAAGGTCATCTTTTTGAATTTCAATACCTCCATTAGGTATGCTGCATATGACTTCATACATGTTCATAATACAAACATATAAGCTTTATCAACAAGTATTTTGTTTATAGAGGCCAATTTAAGATTTTAAGATTTGCCCTCAAGGTCGTTGAAGGTCAAGTTCAAGGTCACCAAAAGATGTGCCATTTATACATGACTTTTTATAGGCTTATACACAATCCCAACCTGTATGTGCAAAAGTTCAAGCTTCAGAGGCCACTTACAATATTCCGAGCAAGAGATTTAGCACTCAAGATCATCTAAGGTCAAAATCAAGGTCATCATTAGTTGTTCCATATATGACTTCCTATATGTTCATATATCTACATGCATTTCAGCTCTATCTACATCACTCCATCTGTAGTGACAAATTTTGGCATTTTTTTTACCCAAAACTGGCTGTTTTGACCTTTCAAGGTCATCAAAGGTCAAATTCAAGGTCACCTCCAAAATCGCCATATATGAATACCCATTTGAAAGTGCCAATATCTAAGCTCTATTTTCAAGCGTTCTATGAGTACAGTCCTGGCAGCTCCCATTATGAAGAAAAAAAGTGCCAAAAATTTTCAAAGTGCGCAGTTTTTTTCAAAGGGTGAAAAAAATTTTTTTGTCTGGAAATGACCCAAAATGGATAGTAACGCGATTTGGGGCAAAAATAAGCCGACCTGTCAAAAATTCAAAATGGCCGCCACGCCAAGACCGGCGATTCAAGAACAAGAAAATTTCTTTATAAACATCATGAAGGTACAAAAGGGGAATCTTTTGAATCAATAATCTCAAAACTGATCAGAGAGTTTTCGAGAATAACAGACCAGGTGCAAATTTGAGCATTTTTCGACCCAAAAATGGCCGTTTTGACCTTTCAAGGTCATCCGAGGTCAAATTCAAGGTCACCACACAAGTCGCCATATATGACTTCCTATTTGAAAGTGCCAATATCTAAGCTCTCTCTTCAAGCTTTGTATGTGTACAGTCCCGGCAGCTCCCATTATGAAGGAAAAAAATGCCAAAAATTTTCAAAGTGCAAGGTTTAGTGTTTGCCTAGAAATGACCCAAAATGGATAGTAACGTGATTTGGGGCAAAAAAAATTTTTTTTCGCCGACCCGTCAAAAAATTCAAAATGGCCGCCACGCGGAGACCGGCGATTCAAGGGCAACAAAACTTATACACATCATAAAGGTACATAAGGGCAATCTTTTGAAACAAAACTCTCAAAGCTGATCAGACAGTTTTTGAGAAAATGGCCGCCAAAGTCCAAAATTGGCCATTTTTCGTCAAAAATGGCCGCCATTTTGAGAAAAATGCGAAAATAAAAAAACTAAAGAATAACCCCCTTTTGAAATATTTTTAGGCAGCTTTGTGCAAAATTTCAGGAAAATTCGCCTTTAAACTTTAAAGATAAAAATGTGGACGGACGACGGACGACAGACGGACGTCGGACGAGACGCGACGGCAATAGGTTATCGGACCATAGGTCCGGTAACCTAACAACGATGATCTGGTCATTGCATGTGAAATAGAGTTGAATAACAAAACATTCAAACAATACATGTTTGTACAATATAAATGTAAACAGGGCAAATCATTCCACAAGCATGTTGTGTCATGTGTGTTGGCTTATTAACCAACTATTGTTTTCTGTGGGGTGGAACTTCATTCTTTTACCATGTACACACACTAGTAAACCAGGCTTTGGAGGGAGGAGTGGCGATTATGCATGGATATGAGCCTAGGGTCATGTTGGACATGCTAGCTTCACTGCTGTGTCACTTGTCAGGCATGACTGATCAGGGCTGGCTGAGAGGGGCGGAGCCTATTGCAGTGCTGGACAGACTGGCTGATCTTGTAAGGCATGACTGAGCAGGGCTGGCTGAGAGGGGCGGAGCCTATTGCTGTGCTGGACAGACTGGCTGATCTTGTAAGGCATGACTGAGCAGGGCTCTCATATACTGCACTGGCTGAGAGGGCAGAGCCTAGCCTCATGCTGGACATGCAGGCTGCAGTCTGTGAATACAGTAGCATGGCTCAGTTACAGTATTGACTGCATGACTGACCAGGCTTTAAGTATCTGGCTGCATGGAGAGCTAGCATCTGCCTGGGTGCAGGCGAGGGAAAAATTCTAAGTCCCCCCCCCCCCCCCCCCAAGGAAAAAAAATTAGCCCAAGGGCTAAGAAAGGTTACCGGACAATATATATTTTAGATATTAGTATTTTGTCCGTGACCTTAAAAAAAAAAGTCATTGGTCAATTCAAGGACACGATAATATTGGGCATATGTCATTTCTGGTTTGTCCACAATTGATTCCTAAGCTGTGAAGTCAATAAAAAGCGATATATTAGCCATTATGTCCTGTGACCTTGAAAATGAGGTCAAAGGTCTAATTCGAAGTCATAGCAATATTCAGCATATATCATTTCCTATATGTTCATAATTGATTCCTAAGCTGTAAAGTCCATAATGAGCGAGCTATTAGCCATTTTGTCCTGTTACCTTGAAAATGAGGTCAACGGTCAAACTCAAGGTCACAAGAATATTCAGCATATATATCATTTCCTATATGTCCACAATTGCTCCCTAAGCTGTAGAATCGATGATAAATGAGCTATTAGCCATTTTGTACTGTGGCTTTGAAAATGAGGTCAAAGGTCAAATTCAAGGTCATGACAATAATCTGCATATATCATTTCCTATAAGTTCATAATTGATTCCTACACTGTAAAGTCGATAATAAGCGAGATATTAGCCATTTTGTCGTGTGACCTTGAAAATGAGGTCAAAGGTCAAATTCAGGGTCACGAGAATATTCAGCATATATCATTTCCTATATGTTCACAATTGATTCCTAAGCTGTAAAGTCGATAATAAGCGAGATATTAGTCATTTTTTCCTGTGACCTTGAAAATGAGGTCAAAGGTCAAATTCAAGGTCACGAGAATATTCAGCATATATCATTTCCTATATGTCCACAATTCGAGCGATTCAAGGGCAACGAAATTTATACATGTCACAGGGGTACATATGAGGAGTGTTATGCATCAATAAAAAAAAAAGTTACTGAACAGATTTTGAGAAAATGGCCGCCAAAGTCCAAAATTGGCCAATTTTTGACGAAAACGACAAATTCAAAATGGCCGCCACACGCAGACCGGCGATTCAAGGGCAACGAAACTTATACACGTCATGGAGGGCATAATAAGGCATCCTTGTGCAAAAAAATATAAAAAGTTACTGAACAGATTTTGAGAAAATGGCCGCCAAAGCCCAAAATTGACCGATTTTCGACGAAAACGACAAATTCAAAATGGCCGCCACACGCAGACCAGCGAATCAAGGGCAACGAAACTTATACACATTATGAAGGACATAATAAGGCATCCTTGTGCAAAAAAAGAAAAAAAGTTACTTAACAGATTTTGAGAAAATGGCCGCCAAAGTCCAAAATTGGCTGATTTTCGACGAAAACGGCCGCCATTTTGAAAATATTGTGAAAATCAAAAAAATAAAAAATACCTCCTTCTTGAATTATTTTTGTGCATTTTTGTGCAAAATTTCGGAAAGATTGGTCCGTAAACAAAAAAGATAAAAATGTGAACGCCGACTCCGACGCCAACACCGGACGCCGGACGCCGGACGCAACGCCATGCCAATAGGTTATCGGACCATAGGTACGGTAACCTAAACAACCACAGTGCCCAAGAGGACATTCTCGAACAAGAATCTCGGCTTTGTAGGGGACTTAATTTCCCCTACGAGATTTTCTGCATTTTTCGACAGTTCAATGAGATGTCTGAAATTGCAGACACTCATTAACTAGCGCTCAGGGCTAGGGTCACGTATGTTACGTAGATTTTGTTCTCGTTATACGACGTTATACGACGGAAGGTATATTAATGCTAATGGTCCTAATCTCAGACGTTCCGGCCACTGGTCAGGCCACTGGCGACCAATCACAGCTGCGCCCAAGTGATCCGGGTCCAGTTTATCACATATCTTGAATTATTTTATCATTATGTAGCATATTTCTACAGGTAGCGGTCCCCCAAAACCTACCTCCTCCGAACTCATACAAACATACACTTAGGCCTAAAAAAATATTTTTCTGTCTCTCGTCCTCCTATTTTTTCAAAATTGGGTTTCCTATTTTTTCGAAATTTATTTTTTATTTTTCATTTTTTATTTTGCAAAAAATACCGTCCTCCGCTCATGAGAAAATTGGGTAAGGAGGCACTTTTTATTTTTTATTTTTGGCAGAACACAATTTTATACGTATGAAAGAAGAAAAAAACACTCTCGCATAAGGTCATTCAATCCGAAGAAAAAAAAATAGAATTGAAATTATGATACGAATGATTTCAATGATTTTAATCATAATGATTTCATCTCTAAAGGCTTGATTTATTCTGACTTGAAAGCCCTTGGCCACCATTGCACCACCGGTTGACCATCATCCTTTAGTATTCAGCACATGCACAAGTTATGGTTATGTGTACTAGTATGATTATTTTCATCAAAGACCGTCAGTTGATATTAAACTGTTTCAATGATGAGTAATTGTGGTGAGCCGTTTTGATCAAGTTATACATCTAATACAGTATATATGAGAAAATACAGTAAATCAATTCACGATCACAATTTCATACATATTATTACATACATGTAACCACACGGAATAACTGTTTTGAAAACTGGTAGTGTCCTAATTGGTCTCATTTGGCGACGAGTGAAACAAGGAGGTACATTGTAAATTAACTAAGTTACATGCTGTGATCCCGTGTTTCGATCATTCATTGTCCTCAAACTTGGGGCGGGGACACTTTTTAGTTTCTATTTGAGAATCGCAAGTAAAAAAATTAGGCCAAGGGCCAAAGATAGGTTACCGGACAATGTTTAATATTTTAGGTGTTAGCCAGGTCACTGGTTGAATTCAAGGTCAAGAGAATATTCAGCATATATAACATTAAGCATATATCATGCCCACAGTTGATTGCTAAGCTGTAAGTTCAATAATCAGAGAGATATTAGCAATTTTATGCTGTAGCCTTGAAAATGAAGGGGCAAAGGTCAAATTCAAGGTCATCAAAATATTCAGTGTATATCATTTTCTATATCATGTATATCATGTCCACAATTGATTCCCAAGCCATACAGTCAATAGAGGAGCAAGATATGAGCCAGTTTGTCCTTGGACCAAGGAAATGAGGTCAGAGGTCAAATTCAAGGTCACGAGAATATTCAGCATATATCATTTCCTATATGTCCACAATTGATTCCTAAGCTGTAAAATCGATGATAAGTGAGATATTAGCCATTTTGTCCTGTGACCTTGAAAATGAGGTCAAAGGTCAAATTCAAGGTCATGACAATAATCTGCATATATCATTTCCTATATGTTCATAATTGATTGCTAAGCTGTAAAGTCGATAACAAGCGAGATATTAGCCATTTTGTCCTGTGACCTTGAAAATGAGGTCAAAGGTCAAATTCAAGGTCATCAGAATATTCAGCATATATCATTTCCTATATGTCCACAATTGATTCCTAAGCTGTAGAGTCGATAATAAGCGAGATATAAGCCATTTTGTGCTCTGACCTTGAAACTGAGGTCAGAGGTCAAATTCAAGGTCACGAGAATATTCAGAATATATCATTTCCTATATGTCCACAATTGATTCCTAAGCTGTAGAGTCGATAATAAGCGAGATATAAGCCATTTTGTGCTCTGACCTTGAAACTGAGGTCAGAGGTCAAATTCAAGGTCACGAGAATATTCAGCATATATCATTTCCTATAGGTCCACAATTGATTCCTAGTCTCTAATCTCAATATCAAGTGAGATATTAGGCATAATGTGTCCCATTATAAAGTATAGGAGAATTTAACATGGGAAAGTCCCATTTGAGCCGAGTTTGGGCCAAAATGGCCCACTTCGAGCGATTCAAGCGCAACGAAATTTATAGACATCATAGGAGTACATATGAGGAGTGGTATTTATCAAAAAGAAAAAAAAGTTACTGAACAGATTTTGAGAAAATGGCCGCCAAAGTCCAAAATCAGGCATTTTTCGTCGAAAACGGCCGCCATTTTGAAAAAAAATGCGAAAATCAAAAAACTAAAAAATACCTCCTTCTTGAATTATTTTTAAGTATTTTTACATAACCAAACTCGATCTTGCAGGTAAAAACTACAATATAATCAATTCGATATGTAGAATCTCTATCAACCGATCAACTGCAATAGACGCACACTAATGCGATACAACAAGTAGTCTCTGATAATACGTGAACAATCATTGTAGGAACCCCCAGTCGAAACGATTACCGTAACGCGCGTTACGGTAATCAAAAACATGGCGGAAGGCCAGTCGCTTCGTATCGTCCATGTCCATTCCCAAAGAAATCATGATTTGTTTTATAAACTTGCAGCATTCCTATGGGAGTTTGGACATTGTTTAACATTCAGTGAGTTGGACGATTGTCTCAACTTACTGTATGTATGTTTATTTTGCCTGCGAAAAAATGTCACTGGATTACCGTAACGTCATCAAGCTTGACAGCTATGATTACCGTAACTTTTAGGACTGATTACGGTAACGTGAGATGTCAAAATACATATTTCAAGTGATTTAACGTAGTCCGCTACAAACAGCGAGGTAACGAAGAGTCACAATTTAAAAGCTATTTCATGAATATTATTTCTTCAGATTGACCTATTTTATAGAGTAACTGACCAGATCCTAATATTGAAAAGAATGTAGGGGTCACAGTGCTGGTTTCTTCGACATATTCGATCAAAATCACAAATATTTACCTAAAATTACATAAAATATGTCATTTCTTGCACATTTTTGTGTCCATATTCACATCTTGCATCTTGTTTTCCCTGCGAACAGATATGTTGACCCCCTGTGTTCTCTTCAGTTTTTGGATGCTGATCAGTTAATCTGTACAATGAGTCATTTTGAAGCGCTAGATTATGTTGATACAGTTATTGATTTAAAAAAAAACTCTTTGACCCCCTCCCCTCAATGTTTGGAGTGGACTACCTCAAGTGTAAAAGTAGCGTGTGCTGCCTCCTCCAGTGCATATGATATGACTCATAATTTAGAATAATCTTGGTCAGGATGGAACCTAGGCTGTTGAGATAACTTATTTATGTAAAATCATATCTTACGTGAATGTGCACAGCCAGGGAAAGTACCCACAGGCCAAAGGACGCACAAACACTTGATCATTCTTATAACAGCACATGATCTATTTTACAGCAAACATGTCCGGGAAGAATTCAATTCAATAGTAACTTTTAATTTAAACCATTATTTTCAAGCCTACAAAAATACAACATATACAATAAATACACGTATAAATAAAATAGTGATAGGTGGACGAGAAATGGCGATCTGACGAAGACGTGACCTGAGTACTTACCTTATCGGTAAGACAAGTATTAGTTAATAGTCATTAATAATATGAATATAATAACAATTAATATAAAAAATGTATATATTCTGTAAAAGGAGAAGTGGAGGTAGGTTGTTTTATCATTTTGTCCTAAATACCCAATATGTGGTCATGGTTATGTTTCATATAAATAATCGTCGCTGTAAAATAGCAAAAAAAATACAAGAACACACAAACACGAAAATACAAGGTCGTACTATCAAGGTTGTCGCTACTGCTCATTGTGAGATGTTAGTTAATGAAATCTTATTTTCAACGCACATTCTTTAAATGTACTGAAAATAAATGGTATATTGTCCATAATTGAGAGAGAAGGGGGGGGGGGGGATACACATTTAATTTCTGTTTCGTTACTGAATCGAAGTTCAGCCAGAATTTATGTTGTACTGGCACACCATGCAGATAAGGCACCGGTTGGTTGATTGAGGCATTTTCGTCTGATAGTCAATGCATTGTTGGACCCACTGTGGTGCTGTATTCCGTGTTTGACCAAATATGATAACACAGCTTCAAACGGCTGTTGTAGGACATCTGCATTGCGAATCTAAATTGAGGAAATTTGTGTCAAATATATTATCAACATCAGTTGTATTTTATGCATTCGGCGACCATTATTGATGTGGATACATGTATTTGTGATTTTCCTGCTAATTTAAGACGGTATATGCGTGAAGTCCCAGTGATTTCAGGGCAGTAATACAACACGTTACGGTAATCTGCCTCACTGTGCCGTCCAACGTTACGGTAATCAAGCCTAGAAGTTACGGTAATCTTTAACAAATTTTAAAATCTCTCCTCACTCGCATCAAACTATACAAAACGTTTCAGAAACAGTACCGATCTGTTTACCACAACGTCTGATATATATGTATCACTGTGACTCCAATAATATACCCGAGATACCCCGCAAATAACGCAGTTTATATTCGAACCGACTCACCTTCCGCCATGGTTTTGATTACCGTAACGCGCGTTACGGTAATCGCTCCGATCGTGGGTTCCTACAGTGACAATGATCTATACGATTCTACCAGAAAATGGATAATGAATCCAACTGGTGTCTAATCGTATATCTTCCTAAGACATAACTTTTTTTATGTTTTAGATTCTGATCTCTGGTTCTCTTCTTCGTCTTCTACAGGCAATAACATGACAGACCGTGACGCGTGGATGCTTGCTGAATATCTACAGGTGAAATATCAAAATCAATTCACGGCGCGACCTGAAATTCTACTGATGAAATATTTCTGTTGCCTATCACCCGAGAAAAATAAGTGAGTAAGTAAGCATATTCGTCATATGCATTTGCAACTATACACAAATAAGCAGTGTGATATCGAATCACAGGAAACGAAGATCCTGAAACATCTAGATTTGAGTCACAACAGTTTCGGAGACTCCGCAGGAAAAGACTTAGGTCCCGCCATCGGTGAGCACAATACAGATTCCTCTTGCAATTCGTGGAATTGAAACAACATAATAATCGAATCGTTAAAAGTGACCCCCTTCTGTATGTTCTTTCAGCTGCTAACGTGTCACTGAATACCTTAGATCTGAGTTGGAATAAAGTCAGAACGGAAGGTGGTATCGCCATCTGTCGAGCGCTACAGGTAACCGCTATCGATTGTCATACGCCACGGCGCCACCACATAACTCAGTGTTCAACACTGAGTGTTGTACTCACATGCGTTTATTTTTCGCGTAGGCAAATACATCACTGACCACCATGGATCTGGCCTATAACGGACTCTCGAACATGGGAGCCGTCCACATGGCGCAGGCCCTGGCTGTAAATTCTACTCTCAACGACCTTGACCTTACGTGTAACCGGATATTCGACGAAAGTCTCGCGCATATAGCCAAAGCCCTGGCCTACAATAACTCGCTGAAAGTCCTCAGGGTGAGCATGCATCTGCATTCTGATATCCATAAGGAATATCAGAATAACATCATAACAACGATTAAACTACACGATTCCGTATACGTGTAGTCTCAAAACCAACACCCCATGTTGTTTCAAGAGAACAAATAACAGTAGCCTATTTGTTATTAATGCATAATGCGTGATGTATTCCACGTGTCCCGTTTGTGTTCTCGTGTATATGATATGATATCTATAGTCATACTGTGACTAGACGTGTAGCAGGATGCAGGAATGTTCACAGGTATCGAACAATCCTCTGACGAGCGCGAGTGTCGTCTCCCTGCTCCAGTCCGTGGTGAACAACGCGAACTGCGCACTAGAACTCCCTAGACCTCTCGGTCAGTCAGCAAATCGCGCACTAGAACTCCCTAGACCTCTCGGTCAGTCAGCAAATCGTGTGTATATCTGCGCTGTACTGTATCGTACTGCGCTATATCGTACATGGGCCTACACTATCACTTTATCATACATTTGACAATATAGATGTACTGTGCTGTTGATAGCAGACACTCAATATCAAAGATACATATAGGTCTAATGTTATGTGTGTTCGTTGCAGAATATACACATCTACAAAAGCGTCTTGCAGAGTGTCGACGCAATAAAGAAAAGTCGACCATCCTTCAAACTGAAATATGCGGGTGTTGTTCGTTCTGATGACTCATTTGGTGAGGATTGTTCCAGCATATGGAATGTATACATTTTTTTTTCGCTGTGTCACCATTCGTTATTCAATTGACCCCGCATGTGACTAGGCGAAGAGGAGCGACCGTTTGACAGCCGCAACCCCCTGACGATCCTGAAGGAATACATAACATCTCAGAACCTGCGGCTGGTCGACCTCTTCAAGCAGTTTGACAAAGATGGCGGTGGCAGCATCTCACGCAAGGAGTTCGTGGACGGTCTCAAGGTAACAGCTATACTTTTACCAGAAATGCATTACATTGCTCAGCTAATATGGCTTCATTACTCTAATCTATATTGATATTATTATTATTACCTTGAAGACAATCGAGGTTCCACTGACACAACAGCAGCTGGATGACCTGATAACGATGTTGGACAAAGATGGTGATGGGGAAGTGGACTATGGGTCAGTACAGTATGATATTTGTATCGTATAATTATTCATACATGGTGATGTTGGTTATGCGATCACAACCATATATAGTCCCACATGTGGCCTACATACAAGTCCAATAACAGATAAACCTTAAACCAATGTGTCTTTAGCTGTACCAGTATGTATACAATTAGCAAGTGTTGTTTGAACAGCGAGCTGGTGGAAGGGGACCGGGAGTATCGCAGGAAGGTGATGCGCATGAAGCAGAAAGCCGTGGCCCGCATGACCCAGAGGCGGGAGCGGCGACCAGACGCCCAAGGCGGACTGAACACCAAACCAGACGCCCGGGGCAGACTGAACACCACTCCAGACGACCAGGGTGGACTGATCACCAAACCAAACGCCCAGGGCGGACATATCACTAAACCATACGCCCAGGGCGGACTGATCACCAAACTAGACACACAGGGTGGACTGATCACCAAACCAGACACACGGGGCGGACTGAACACCAAACCAGACACACAGGGCGGACTGAACACCAAACCAGAGACACGGGGCGGACTGAACACCAAACCAGACACACGGGGCGGACTGAACACCAAACCAGACACACAGGGCGGACTGAACACCAAACCAGACACACAGGGCGGACTGAACACCAAACCAGACACACAGGGTGGACTGAACACCAAACCAGACACACAGGGCGGACTGAACACCAAACCAGACACACAGGGCGGACTGAACACCAAACCAGACACACGGGGCGGACTGAACACCAAACCAGACACACGGGGCGGACTGAACACCAAACCAGACACACGGGGTGAACTGAACACCAAACCAGAGACACGGGGCGGACTGAACACCAAACCAGACACACAGGGCGGACTGAACACCAAACCAGACACACAGGGCGGACTGAACATCAACTCAGACACACAGGGCGGACTGAACACCAAACCAGACACACAGGACGGACTGAACACCAAACCAGACACACAAGGCGGACTGAACACCAAACCAGACACACCGGGCGGACTGAACACCAAACCAGACACACAGGGCGGACTGATCACCAAACCAGACACACAGGGCGGACTGAACACCAAACCAGACACACAGGGTGGACTGAACACCAAACCAGACACACAGGGCGGACTGAACACCAAACCAGACACACAGGGCGGACTGAACACCAAACCAGACACACAGGGCGGACTGAACACCAAACCAGACACACAGGGCGGACTGAACACCAAACCAGACACACAGGGCGGACTGATCACCAAACCAGACACACAGGGCGGACTGAACACCAAACCAGACACACAGGGTGGACTGAACACCAAACCAGACGCAGGTTGGACTGAACACCAAACCAGACACACCAGGCTGACTGAACACCAAACCAGACACACAGGGCGGACTGAACACCAAACCAGACACACAGGGCGGACTGAACACCAAACCAGACACACAGGGCGGACTGAACACCAAACCAGACACACAGGGCGGACTGAACACCAAACCAGACACACAGGGCGGACTGAACACCAAACCAGACACACAGGGCGGACTGAACACCAAACCAGACACACAGGGCGGACTGAACACCAAACCTGACACACAGGGCGGACTGAACACCAAACCAGACACACAGGGCGGACTGAACACCAAACCAGACACACAGGGCGGACTGAACACCAAACCAGAGACACAGGGCGGACTGAACACCAAACCAGACACACAGGGCGGACTGAACACCAAACCAGACACACAGGGCGGACTGAACACCAAACCAGACACACAGGGCGGACTGAACACCAAACCAGACACACAGGGCGGACTGAACACCAAACCAGACACACAGGGCGGACTGAACACCAAACCAGACACACAGGGCGGACTGAACACCAAACCAGACACACAGGGCGGACTGAACACCAAACCAGACACACAGGGCGGACTGAACACCAAACCAGACACACAGGGCGGACTGAACACCAAACCAGACACACAGGGCGGACTGAACACCAAACCAGACACACAGGGCGGACTGAACATCAACTCAGACACACAGGGCGGACTGAACACCAAACCAGACACACAGGGCGGACTGAACACCAAACCAGACAGACAGGGCGTACTGAACACCAAACCAGACACACAGGGCGGACTGAACACCAAACCAGAGACACAGGGCTGACTGAACACCAATCCAGACACAAAGGGCTGACTGAACACCGAACCAGACACACGGGGTGGACTGAACATCAAACCAGACACACAGGGTGGACTGAACATTAAACCAGACACACGGGGTGGATTTGTCATCAACTCAGACACACAGGGCGGACTGAACACCAAACCAGACACACATGGCAGACTGAACACCAAACCAGACACACGGGGTGGATTTATCATCAACTCAGACACACAGGGCGGACTGAACACCACACCAGACACACATGGCAGACTGAACACCAAACCAGACACACGGGGTGGATTTATCATCAACTCAGACTCACATGGCAGACTGAACACCAAACCAGACACACGGGGTGGATTTATCATCAACTCAGACACACAGGGCCGACTGAACACCAAACCAGGTGACCAGGGTGGACCTAACATCAACTCGGACACAAAGAGCAGACTGAACACCAAACCAGACGCCCAGGGTGGACCTAACATCAACTCGGACACAAAGGGCGGACTGAACACCGAACCTGACGCCCAGGGTGGACTTAACATCAACTCAGACACAAAGGGCGGACTGAACACCGAACCTGACGCCCAGAGTGGACCTAACATCAACTCAGACACACAGGGCGGACTGAACACCAAACCAGACACCCAGGGTGGACTTAACATCAATTCAGACACACAGGGCGGACTGAACACCAAACCAGACACACAGGGCGGACTGAACACCAAACCAGACACACAGGGCGGACTGAACACCAAACCAGACACACAGGGCGGACTGAACACCAAACCAGACACACAGGGCGGACTGAACACCAAACCAGACACACAGGGCGGACTGAACACCAATCCAGACACACAGGGCGGACTGAACACCAATCCAGACACACAGGGTGGACTTAACATCAACTCAGACACAAAGGGCGGACTGAACACCAAACCAGACACACAGGGCGGACTGAACACCAAACCAGACACACAGGGCGGACTGAACACCAAACCAGACACACGGGGCGGACTGAACACCAAACCAGACACAGGGCGGACTGAACACCAAACCAGACACACAGGGCGGATTGAACACCAAACCAGACACACGGGGCGGACTGAACACCAAACCAGACACACAGGGCGGACTGAACACCAATCCAGACACACAGGGTGGACTTAACATCAACTCAGACACAAAGGGCGGAATGAACACCAAACCAGACGCACAGGGCGGACTGAACACCAAACCAGACACACAGGGCGGACTGAACACCAAACCAGACACACAGGGCGGACTGAACACCAAACCAGACACACAGGGCGGACTGAACACCAAACCAGACACACAGGGCGGACTGAACACCAAACCAGACACAGGGCGGACTGAACACCAAACCAGACACACCGGGCTGACTGAACACCAATCCAGACACACAGGGTGGACTTAACATCAACTCAGACACAAAGGGCGGACTGAACACCAAACCAGACACACAGGGCGGACTGAACACCAAACCAGACACACAGGGCGGACTGAACACCAAACCAGACACAAAGGGCGGACTGAACACCAAACCAGACACACAGGGCGGACTGAACACCAAACCAGACACACAGGGCGGACTGAACACCAAACCAGACACACGGGGCGGACTGAACACCAAACCAGACACACAGGGCGGACTGAACACCAATCCAGACATACAGGGTGGACTTAACATCAACTCAGACACAAAGGGCGGACTGAACACCAAACCAGACACACAGGGCGGACTGAACACCAAACCAGACACACAGGGCGGACTGAACACCAAACCAGACACACAGGGCGGACTGAACACCAAACCAGACACACACGGCGGACTGAACACCAAACCAGACACACAGGGTGGACTGAACACCAAACCAGACACACACGGCGGACTGAACACCAAACCAGACACACAGGGCGGACTGAACACCAAACCAGACACACAGGGCGGACTGAACACCAAACCAGACACACAGGGCGGACTGAACACCAAACCAGACACACCGGGCTGACTGAACACCAAACCAGACACACAGGGCGGACTGAACACCAAACCAGACACACAGGGCGGACTGAACACCAATCCAGACACACAGGGCGGACTGAACACCAATCCAGACACACAGGGTGGACTTAACATCAACTCAGACACAAAGGGCGGACTGAACACCAAACCAGACACACAGGGCGGACTGAACACCAAACCAGACACACAGGGCGGACTGAACACCAAACCAGACACACAGGGCGGACTGAACACCAAACCAGACACACAGGGCGGACTGAACACCAAACCAGACACACGGGGCAGACTGAACACCAAACCAGGTGACCAGGGTGGACCTAACATCAACTCAGTCATACAGGGCGGACTGAACACCGAACCTGACGCCCAGAGTGGACCTAACATCAACTCAGACACACAGGGCGGACTGAACACCAAACCAGACGCCCAGGGTGGACTTAACATCAACTCAGACACAAAGGGCGGACTGAACACCGAACCTGACGCCCAGAGTGGACCTAACATCAACTCAGACACACAGGGCGGACTGAACACCAAACCAGACACACAGGGCGGACTGAACACCAAACCAGACAACAGGGCGGACTGATCACCAAACCAGACACACAGGGCGGACTGAACACCAAACCAGGTGACCAGGGTGGACCTAACATCAACTCAGTCATACAGGGCGGACTGAACACCGAACCTGACGCCCAGAGTGGACCTAACATCAACTCAGACACACAGGGCGGACTGAACACCAAACCATACACACAGGGTGGACTTAACATCAACACAGACACACAGGGCGGAATGAATATTAAACCATACACACAGGGTGGACTTAACATCAACTCAGACACACAGGGCGGACTGAACACCAAACCAGACACACGGGGTGGACTTAACATCAACTCAGACACGCATGGCGGACCTAACATCAACTCAGACACACGGGGTGGACCTAACATCAACTCAGACACACAGGGCGGACTGAACACCAAACCAGACACACCGGGTGGACTTAACATCAACTCAGACACACAGGGCGGACTGAACACCAAACCAGACGCCAAGGCTGGACCTAACACCAAACCAGACGCCAAGGCTGGACCTAACATCAACTCAGACACACAGGGGGGACTTAACATCAACTCAGACACAAAGGGTGGACTTATCTTCAACTCAGACACACAGGGCCGACTGAACACCAAACCAGACGCCCAGGGTGGACTTATCTTCAACTCAGACACACAGGGCGGACTGAACACCAAACCTGACGCCCAGGGTGGACTTAACATCAACTCAGACACACAGGGCGGACTGAACACCAAACCTGACGCCCAGGGTGGACTGAACACCAAACCAGACACACAGGGCGGACTGAACACCAAACCAGACACACAGGGCGGACTTAACACCAAACCAGACACACAGGGCGGACTGAACACCAAACCAGACACACAGGGCGGACTTAACACCAAACCAGACACACAGGGCGGACTGAACACCAAACCAGACACACATGGCGGACTGAACACCAAACCAGACACACAGGGCGGACTGAACACCAAACCAGACACACAGGGCGGACTGAACACCAAACCAGACACACAGGGCGGACTGAACACCAAACCAGACACACGGGGTGGACTTAACATCAACTCAGACACACAAGACGGACTGAACACCAAACCAGACACACAGGGTGGACTTAACATCAACTCAGACACACAAGACGGACTGAACACCAAACCAGACACACAGGGTGGACTTAACATCAACTCAGACACACAGGGCGGACTGAACACCAAACCAGACACACAGGGTGGACTTAACATCAACTCAGACACACAAGACGGACTGAACACCAAACCAGACACACAGGGTCGACTGAACACCAAACAAGAGTCCCAGGGCAGACTGAACACTAAATGACACAAAATTACATTGTATTATAGGCTACCATTTGTTCAAACCGTTTATTGTTATTTTTGTACATGTACATACTTGGCAGTACATATTATTTAATGCACATAAGATAAAAGCAATATGCACATTGTATGCAGTAAAATTATATTGCCGATGACTTTCAGAGCTGGTTATATCTGAAGTTGACTTTAACCAATATAATGTAAAAGATGTATGTTAGCCATTAGGCTATTTGTCAATCCCTTTAATAAATATATGTTTACAAAAATTAGCCCAAGGGCTAAGAGAGGTTACCGGACAATATACATTTTAGATATTAGCCTTTTGTCCAGTGACCTTGAAAATAAAGTCACTACTGAATTCAAGGCAATGAAATATTCAACAAATATATCACTTCTAGTATGTCTACAATAGATTCCTAAGCTGTAAAGTCGATAATAAGTGAGATATTAGCCATTCTGTGATGTGACCTTGAGAATGAGCTCAAAGTTCAAGTTCAAGGTCATGAAATTATTCAGCATATATCATTTCCTCTATATTCGCAATTAATTCCTAAGCTGTAAAGTCGATAATAAGCGAGATATTAGCTATTTGTTCTCTGACCTTGAAAATGGGATCAAAGGTCAAATTCTAGATCACCAAAATATTCAGCATACATCATTTCCTATATGTTCACTATGGACTCCTAAGCTGTAAATTCGATAATAAGCGAGATATAAGCCATTTTGTATTCTGACCTTGAAAATAAGGTGACTGACCTTGAAATTTTTAAAGGTCAAATTCAAGATCATGAGAATATTCAGCATATATCATGTCCTATATGTTCACAATTGATTCCTACGCTGTGAAGTCGATAATGAGCAAGATATTAGCCATTTTGTCCTATGACCTTGAAAATGAGGTTAAAGGTCAAATACAAGGTCACGAGAATCTTCAGAATATATCATTTCCTATATGTTCACAATTGAATCCTAAGCTGTAAAGTCGATTATAAGCGAGATATTAGCCATTTTGTCCTGTGACCTTGAAAATGAGGTCAAAGGTCAAATTCAAGGTCACGAGAATATTCAGCATATATCATTTCCTATATGTCCACAATTGATTCCTAGTCTCTAATCACAATATTAAGTGAGATATTAGGCATAATGTGTCCCATTATAAAGCATAGGAGAATTTGAGAAGGGAATGTCACATTTGGGACGAGTTTGGGCCCAAAATGGCCCACTTCGAGCGATTCAAAGGCAACAAAACTCATACACTTCATAGGGGTCCATATGAGGATTCTTATGCATCAATAAGAAAAAAAGTCACTGAACAGATTTTGAGAAAATGGCCGCCAAAGTCTCAAATCAGGCATTTTCCGTCGAAAATGGCCGCCATTTTGAAAATTTAGGTCTAAGGTCAAAGTCAAAGTCATGAGAATATTCAGCATATATCATTTCCTATATGTCCACAATTGATTTCTAGTCTCTACTCACAATATTAAGTGAGATATTAGGCATAATGTGTCCCATTATAAAGCATATATGAGAATTTAAAGACCTAGTAGCATGCCGATGAAAGTGCTTTTCATTTAGTTCATTATGAATACTTATCTGTAAATTCGAACGAATTTTACAAATACAATCAATGGGTTTCGAGATATTGAATCAAATAGGCACTCCTTCCCTAAATTGCCGAAGGTTTTGCTCACGATTTTAGTAAGGGTCACGTGGTTTGTGACGTCATTTGAGGCAGTACTGAAAGTACATGTAGCCAGCAAGATAAACTGCATGTCGTATATTCATTCTCGTTGTGTATGTTTGACAATTAAAGTAAACGGGTGAGATGGTGGGAATACGACATTTCTTGTCTTGATATTTAGAATCAGTATTGTTCATTCTCCCAGAAGGGAGGTTTGTTGAACTGCAAGATGTCCAGTATTTGTTGGTTTTCACGTGTTTTCTTTTGAATCTCATGCATTTTGGAGTGGTTCTCTATCTTTGAGCTGACCGCCCAAATTACCTGTTTTACGTTTTTGGCCAGCCATCAAAGCACATTTTGCCTCAACTGACGTCACGATTACGGAAACTGCCGAAGCTACTGAGTATTTTTTTTATCGGCATGAGAAGACGATTGCCATACTGGCTCAATATACTCGATTATATGTGGCGGTTATTAATTACCAATTAACGCGAACATCTTTTTTATCACCAAATGTCCACAATGCCTTTATCTTAACAGGAATACAACCATATAATGGTACCTTGCTACTATGACTTTAACATGGATAATTCCAATTTGGGTCAAGTTTGGGCCCAAATGGCCCACTTCGAGTAATTCCAGGGCAACGAAACTTATACACATCATAGGGGATCATATGAGGAGTGATATGCTTCAATAGGAAAAAAGTTACTGATTTTGAGAAAATAGCTGCCAAAGTCCAAAATCAGACGTTTTTCGTCGAAAATGGCCGCCATTTTGAAGAAAATGCGAAAATCAGAAAACTAAAAAAAACTTTCCTGGAAATATTTTTGAGTATTTTTGTGCAAAATTTCAGAAATATTCGAACGTAACCTTTAATGATAAAAATGTGGACGGACGGACGACGGACGCAGCGCCACGGCAATAGGTTATCGGACCAAAGGTCCGGTAACCTAGAAAAACAAACAATATACGGCCATGCACACATACTGGGAAAATTACGGAATTAATTTTCTATTTATGCGCTACTGAACTTATACAAAAGCACAAATGCAAAAGCAAAAATATTGCATACCATCTACTACAATGTACAGCATTAATTACAGTCAGGCAATATGTACTTACGCGAAGGCTTACAATGGAAGAGAAGTACAACATATTGAGTATCAGCTCAATGGGAACTGTGGTATATAACACACCACTGAGAGATCGATCATCCAT
This sequence comes from Terebella lapidaria, assembly GCA_949152475.1. NCBI lineage: Eukaryota > Metazoa > Annelida > Polychaeta > Terebellida > Terebellidae > Terebella > Terebella lapidaria. Next base: position 82,857,181 of record OX424555.1, read on the forward strand.
TCTACTTGGTCAGATCCAAGGTTGGTTAGTGAGTCTACATCGATGTTTGACCCTCACCCAGTGTGGGGGTCAGTACATCCACGTTTGCATGGTCCACTGTGGTCAGTAGATGTGTTCGCGTTTGGTTGATTTGTTGCTGATGGCCGGCACATCATCCTCGTCCACCTCCACAACAAACAGCCGGTAGTTCTTCGTGCTCTCATTGCTCATACAACACAAATCCTCGCAGTAGTTACACATCTGTTCATACAACGAAAATGGTATTTTAAATATTTTTACTATACATCAGACGTGAAAGCGACGCTCTTATTAGTTAAGAGCTGGGATGTATTTCGCCATGGTCGGTGCTGAAATACTTCCCACAGGTCGGTAGTGAAATACTGACCGTTCAATACTCTATACTGACTCTCTAATGTACAAATATTGACTTTTGGTGAGGTGAGTACGTGGAAATATATGTACCTTTCGCAAAGGACATATTTACCGAGTTAGGGTAATATTTGTTTTATTATCACATATGCAAAGTTGGGAAGTTTATGCAAATACTGCAGCAATGTTTGTTTATGACGTGGATGATATATAGACAATATTACCTTGTTTTTCCAGTATGTGACCTGATATTTGCCCCGAGATTTTTTTTTAGAAAAAGTATTTTTTTTTAGAAATTGCTACCATGAGAGGGCACCAGACTTTTTACTAGATTTTGTTAGACATATGTATCTATTATCAGAAACAGCATGGTGGACACTTCGGGAGAGTAGCTTAGCACCAGTACAAACTAAAATGTCAGAGAAGGGTCGTAAACAAATATCAACTGCTTCAGATGAACACAATTCGATCCGCAACATATATCCTCTAACATCAAACTGTTTTTGTTACTTTTGCTCTATCATAATGAAACATACAGCTAATCTGGATATTATGACAAGTCAAAAATATACTGGATTTTGCCTTGGATTATATTATTTTTATATGATATTTTATATTATATGACGTTATTTACGCGAAAATAACGTTATTTGCGCAGAATTAATGTTATTCACCCCCATCGACCAAGGGAAAGATAAATGCATGTGCAGGCATTATTTGGTTAATATCTCACACACGGCAGAAGTAACTAACGTTTTTTTTTGCGTGAATAACGCTATTTCTGCAAAAGAAACCTTTATTTATGCGGAAAAACGTTACTTACGCGTAAATAACTTTATTTACGCGTGACTAACTTTATTGATGCTGCATTATTTACGGGTAAATTATGTTGACTATGTATCAGTCAGGATAACTTCGAGAAATATATATCTTTTTTTCTACACTGTCACTTATCAGCCACTGTAGGGCTAAGAGGGTTATCATAGAAAAGTAAAGTGCTGAGCCACACCTTTTTTCATCGAAATTGCTGCTTTGACCATTCAATGTAATTGAAGATCAAATCTAAGGTCACCACTGAAATCATTCTGTACGAATTCCCATTTCAACAAGTTCAAAATGATGACGAAATTATTGCCAGATCGAACTTTAAAAAAGAAGAAGATAGATTTCAACTCAAAATATTTGGCTTGGTTTCAAGTGGAAATTCAAAGTAAAAGTTGAAATTGGAGTCAGATCGATCATTTCACCACAAGCTATTATTTCAACTCAAAATATCTGATAAATTTGGTATCAAATGGAAATTCGAAGTGAAAGTTGAGCCTCGAACTTTTGACCACAAGTTATAATTTAACTCAAATTATGTGCCGAACTTGGTTTCAAGTTGAAATCAAATTTGAACATGACCAAAACTGTATTCCAAGATGGCAAAATTGGAGTCATATCCCTGTTTGGTCCCTATGTTATATTTTCATTCAAAATATGTGCCAAATTACAACAAAAAATGACCAAAACTGCAGTTGAAGATGATGAAATTTAAGCCGAATCAGATTTTCCAAAAAGTTATATTTTCACCCCAAAAATGTACCAAGTTTGGTCCAAAGATTCTAACCAAATGTTGACCATAACTGCATTTCAAGATAATGAGATTGGAGCCAGATCAAAAGCAGATCGCAGAAAGCTTTGTTTCTACCCCAAATATGTTCCAATGAGGTTCGATTGTGAAATTCCAACTAAAAGTTAATCAAAACTGTGTTTGAAGATGATAAAATTGAACTGGGTCAGAATATCCAATAAAACTTCTATTTTTACTATGTGTAAGCTGATTTCAGAATATCACATTATTCTGTGATATTCACATGGCTCTGACTATGACACTGCTAGTATCCCTCGGATTTATACCTCACTTATACTGAAATTCATGGGTTGGGTCTTGGAATTGGAATTTGTCTGTTTGTCGGTATCCATTTGTGCTTTTGTCAAATAATTGCAGATTGTCAAATAATGAAAGGCGTTCACAGGATGTTGTAACTAGCCAAAACGATGTTACCTTATTCAGCAATATCTCAGGTACTACAGCAATAAAATCACTACTGGGAAGAACATTTTCCGTATCGAGCCCAATATTAAATGTTCCCCGCCTTAACTATTCTTTCGGCTCTCAGTAATAAACTTAATAGCAGAATTAATGTTAACAGGTAATAAAAAATGTTACTACAGCCATAAAATCTCTACTTATCAAGAGTTTTACCTTGTTGAGCCCAATAATAATGTTCTTCGTCTTAACTACTTTTATTTTGCTCAGTAATAGACGTAACCAGCAAAATTAATATTAACTCATTCTGACAATGTTGAATACCAATGTTACTATATACAGCCATAAAATCTCTGCTGAAACGACCCTTCACTTTGCCGAGTCCAATAATGAATTAACTATTTTTTTTTTCGGTAATAGCCAGTAAAACTAATGAAACTAAGCTTGGTCAGTAATAATGTTCTTGCTTCACCAGATTCATCAGTTCTCTATTCTGAACAGGAATCCAGTCCCATAATCTTTCACAGTACAGGCAATTGAAATGATCATAAATGTCAAAATGGAATTTCACATATCAATGTGGCGATTTTGCCCAAAGATCGCGGCAGGTGATTCTTTTTAAACACGCTTGTTTCTCGGTCTTGTTTTGGACGCGTCTGATTCGAAGCACGTGCGTCGCTTAATGACGTATTGCCACTGTACTGAACACTGGCTGTTTACGTCATCTCTCGTGCTCTCGCCTCTAGCATAAATACTGTGGCCGCATTTTGTGTGGCCGGAGTTGTCTCAGAGACTGAGCACGACAGGTGATCTCACGCCACGAGCTCCTTGTCTCTGTTCGGGTAAAGGCCAGTCAGGCCTAAGGGACGACTTCCATAGGAGGCCCAGGTGGGGGAAGGCCTTGATGACTCGGGGGTCGGTGTACGCCGTCTGGATCACCGGTCTCCCACCTGGGATGGTGCGACACAGGCTCTGGCAGACCGTCGGGCTGTTCGGCGAGGCTGGCCAGCAACATGCCCACGTGCGCGAGTTCTGTGGTGCCGCTCCCATGGCATCTCAGGCTCCGCACACGGCTACATTACCATAACTATGTAGGCCTACTATGTATGTTGTATATGATGTTGTTGACGTTGGTGATGATGATGGTGATGTGTTATGATGTGATGTATGACGGCCGGACTCGTCCGGACGGACTGTTACCTGGTTGTAGTGCTAGTAATTGTAGTTGTAGTGCTTCGTGTCGAGTTCTATATCGTTCACTCGTTATCCTATACCAATATCCTTTAGCCTTTATTGTATACGGCTGGTTCTAACAAATAAGTTCTGATTTTTTCTTGCTCAATGATTCATGCTAAGTTATTTATCCTTCACCTTTTATTGTTTATGACATGTAAAACCACGAATAACGGACATACAACAATGGATCGAGAACTAAGCATAACGAATGATCAGCATAGAATAAAGAATACACCATTATTACAACAGGTGGCGCTAAAAGCAAGCTAGGCATACTGTGAATAGCGGTCTGTCTCCTTGTTGGGTCTTTTTTTAACTGGCTCACATGTGCCCAAGACCCTTCTAGGCCGGGCACATGGTGGCATATGGTGGCACGAAAGGGATGGCATATGCCAATGTGACGAAAACCACCGAAAATGGCGAAACGAATAGATAACTGGTTCACAAGTACCCAAGACCCCTTGGTACCGGGCACAGACCCTACTAATATCTTCCACAGGAACAATAGAGATCGTTTACAGGTGGTCATATGGTGGCACAAAGGGGAAAAAATCACCGAAAATGGCAAAAACCAATAAGTAACTGATTCTCAGGTACCCATGGAAAAATCAGAACTTCGTTGTTAGAACCAGCCGTATACGATAAAGGCTGAAGGATATTGGTATAGGATAACGAGTAAACGATCGATATAGAACGCGGCATGAAGCATTCAGTAAGACAAAGTTAGAACTTTGCAGTTACAATATGGAAATTTGAATAAGAAAATGTGAAAATTAGAATGATTCATAAAGAATATTGCCATATGCATAAAGCAGTTGGATAAAAAAAATGTAGACAGGATTGTAATGAGTTATGGCCCTAAACGCCCTCCATATCTTTCATGGTAGCAAATTTTGGATTGGCTCATCGAACATTGAAATTTCCTGTCCTACTTGATTCAAGCTCGTATTAAGGGGTTTGCATCAATCAAACGATATAATAATTTTCACTCTTGCCCTGTCTATGTACATGATGTGTTCATCTGACATATTAAGATTGTAAACACACAGTACATGTAGCCTACTTTGGCCCAAGTATCATATCCTGCGCCTTCCTCTATATTCAATATAGATTAAAAAGGTGCGAGACGGATTAAGTGGCATGTTTTCAGTGGACGAGTAGTATTAAGTAGCAGTGTACTGTACTTGGGCCCCTACTTTGTTGATGGCGTTGCCATTACAGGCTTCGAATCGACATGAGGCGGCATGTGAGGAAATTGGGTCCAAGTATCATACGCTGCGCCTTAATATTACTCACTCACTAAATAAATACCATTTAATCCGTCACCTTGTCACCTATTTATGGCGCCCCGTTCGTGCAAAAAAAAAGAGAATTTTTTTTTTTCTAACTCCTACGTATGAGTTACTAAGTCATACGTATGAAATAAAAAGTCATACGTATGAGATAAAAAGTCATACGTTTGAGATAATAAGTCATACGTATGAGATACTATCTCATATGTATGAGATACTATCTCATATGTATGAGATACTATCTCATACATATGAGATACTAAGTCATATGTATGAGATAGTATCTCATATGTATGAGTATGTCGACGGGTGAAAACCAGAAGGTCGTAAGCGCCATTTTTGGTGAAAATGAGTTGATCAGTCAAATCAAGCCAGGTCCTTCTTTGTCATCATCCAATCGATGACTGACCACACTCTCAATAAATTTAATTATTTGTAAAAAGTCGTAAGCGCCAATTTGCACAAAACGTGTTCGCCAAAAGGTCGTAAGCACCAGCGATTTTTGCCAGAAGGTCGCAAGCGCCCGTGTGTGGTTCACAATGGTGACGCCAGAACCTCGTAAGTGCACTTGCGTCAAAGCCAGAACATCGTAACCGCCAGCACGTGTTGACATACAAGGACTTTTACCCGACATGTGGAAAGTTTTCAGTTTTCCTAAAACATATAAAACATATGTGAACATATAGAAAATTATATATTCTGAATATTGTCTTGACCTTGAAGTTGATCATTGACCTAATTTTCAATTTCACAGGAAAAAATGGCTAATATCTAGCTTATTATCGACTTTACAGTTTAGGAATCAATTGTGAACATATAGGAAATGATATATACTGAATATTGTCACGGCCTTGAAATTGACCTTTGACCTCATTTGCAAGGTCACAGGACAAAATAGTTATTATCTCGCTTCTAATTGACTTCACATATTAGGAATCATTATGAACATATAGGAAATGATATATACCGATTATTCTTGTGACCTTGAATTTGACCTTTGACCTAAATTTCAAGTCGTTATATCGCTTATTATCGACTTCACAGCTTGGGAATCAGTGTTGAAGATATGATATATGCTGAATATTGCCATGACTTTGAATTCGACCTTCGACCTCATTTTCAAGGTCAAAGAACAAAATAGCTAATATGTTGCTTCTTTTTTTACTTTATAGCTTCGGAACCAATGGTGGACATACAGAAAATTATATACACTGAATATTCTGATGAACTTGAGTGTAACCTTGACCTTAGTTTCAAAGTCAGAGCACAAAACGGCTAATATCACACTTATTATTGACGTTACAGCTTAGGACTCAATTGTGAACATATAGAAAATGATATGAGCTGAATATTGTGATGACCCTTGATACCGCTCACAGGACACAGGACATAATGACTAATATCTTGTTTCTTATCGACATTATAGCGTGGGAACCAATTGTGGAGATACAGAAAGTGATATACGCTGATTATTCTGATGACCTTGAACTTAACATTTGACCCTATTTTTGAGGATAGAGCACAAAATGGCTAATATCTCACTTATTATCGACTGTACCGGGTAAGAATCAAGTGTGCACATACAGGAAATGGCATGCTGGATATTGTCATGACCTTGAATTTGACCTTTGAACTCATATTCAAGGTCACAACACAAGATGATTAATATTTTGCTTATTATCGACTTTCCGACATAAGGACTAATTGCGCAAATATAATGAATTATGTATGTCGAATATTGTAACGGTTTTGGGGCGTTCCCAAAGGTTTCCCCTAGGTAATTCTGTTAGTGTTTTGTGATATTATGGTTAAATAACCGTTTATTAGGGTGTATATGTGTTTAAAGGTTCATACGGTTCCGTATTGTTAATGTTTTAAAGGTTTTCCGTCTCGGAACTTAGTAATTTATGATGTTGGTAAAGCCGGAGACGGATCCGGAGACGGAGACGGAACCGGAGACGGAGCCGGAACAATGGAGTACAAAAACGTAATGACGTTATTTCCGGAAGGTCATGTGATCAGCCTCGTTTTCGGTTTAAAAGGTGACGTGTCAGCCACTGATTGGTTCTAGAGTGTTTTTAGAAATCCGGAAAATATCAGTGTTTTGGCGGACTATGACGTCACAATAGGTTGGTCACGTGACATGGGTCTCAGGTCTATAAAAGCCCCCGCTTCACAGCGGACGGCGGAGTTGGTGTCCTGACGTCGACCTGTGCAGACCCCTTCTCCCATAGCAGAGTACTCCCTTGTTCCGGATAGAGTCATCCAGATGATAGCAGTTAAGTCTTCCGACTGTGAACTTGGAAAATAAACATGAAAACTTCAACCGAGTTGTTTTTCCGTGTTCGTTAGGGAACTGGAAGTTATAATAAAGTTAGTTTCCCGGAAAAGACAGTTATACGGAGTAAAGGGAGATAAGACTACAGTCGGTTAAGACCAAGTTGTAACGACGTCTTAGGGTGATCCAAGAACCCAGATCACCGAGGAAGGAGACGGAGACGGAGACGGAGGTGGAATTCAACGGAGCAACTACGGAGGCGGTATCGGACGGAGCAGTTGCAGAGACGGGAACGACGAAGCAGTTGCAGAGGCGGTACCGGACGACGGAGTTGCAGAGGCAGTACCTGACGGAGCGGTTGCGGTAACCGGAAGTGAGAACACTTCCGAGATACTCCATTTCAGGTGCGGTACCAGGTTGCAGTGAGGCGGAGCCAACCGGAGCAGATTGCAGTGCGGCGGAACCTGGCAGAGCGGTTGCAGTATTCGGAAACAGCAACGTTCCCGGATTCTTTATTCCAGGCGCAGTCGCAGTTTGCAGTAAGACGGAAAACGACGGAGCTGTTGCAGTAAAGCGGTTTCCCGACGGAGCAGTTGCAGTACCCGGAGACGGGAACGCCTCCGGATCCTTACTTTACAGGTGCAGTTGCAGATTAGCAGTCGGGCAACGGTTAAGAGGTCCATTCCAGACCACGCTACCAACCTTAGAGACTTCTAGCCGGAGTTCAACCGTACAGCAGTAGCAGTTTTCCGGAGTTTTACCGTTTCAGCTCCGGTTAAACAACAACTCACCCACCTCCCTAGAAAACCGGTTCATCAAGACGTCACAGAAGGGTGCAAACCCGTTACAATATTTTAATGACCTTGAATTTGACCTGAGACCTTATTTTCAAGGTCACGGGGAAAATGACTAATATCTAATGTATAAAACATATATTGTCCGGTTACCTGTCTTAGCCTTTGCATTAAGATTTTCCTTCTCACGGACTATATGTGTCATTGATCTTGGTTCGTATATGTTGCATAAAGTGTTTTGTTCATGGAGCCTGATAACGCATTTAGAATCTGAGAAAAAAATGGACCATTCACAGTTGATTCGCCTCTGGTCTGTCCAGTCAATGAGCGATAAAAGGTGACGTGTGTGGCACCGCTAAATGTAACACCTGCCCCAAATGTGGTAAGGTCCCCTATATGTCATAAGACAGGAACCCCAAATGTCATAAGGTCCCCTAAATATCATAAAGGTCCCCTAAATGTGACATATCATCCTACCCTAAATGTCATAAATTTGAGGCCCCCTAAATGTAACATACATGCCTAACCTAAATGTCATAATATAATTGAATACATTCTGAACCATTAATCAAACATATTCTACCACTTGTCCATTGCTTTTTATTTTTGACACAAACGATCTTCCTGAAAACTTAAAGATGTTAAAACTGCACTCTTCGGATACGATTCATAGGCAGGGAGATATTAGGCCAAAGAAAAAGTTTTTTGGTTCTCATCATGATGCTCTTGGAAAATTGGTGCTATGATGCTATGAATATTTTTAATGCGGGGCGACGAAAATTTTGATAGCAGCGATGACTAATATTATTACTTGCAAAACGCTTAGAAATCATACTCAGGTTTTTTATTACGCATAACGCATTTGTAAAACTGATATATTTTGGCACAAATTCCAAACGAGAAAATAAAAGAGACTTATATAATTACTAGTACTGACGAATTTACGCTATTTATGTAAAATTACGCTTACTCAACATAAACATGTGTGTGGAAATTGATATGTAATAACACAAAAGTATACACAGATTCAGGACTAGAAATGAACGAAATATACACATTAAACTATAAAATGCTATTCAGGCTACTCAACATAAACATTTGTTTAAAACATAGAAACAATAGGGCCTACAAAAGTATTTGCAGACTGGGACTAATCCCCGGTTTTGCACTGTGTTATGCACGTTGAGTTTCACATATTTAATTTGGGATATTTGTGTGTTGTTTTTACACTGTGTCATGATAAACTGCGACTAGGAACGACCACAAAACAAGTTTTCTGAGGCCAGTTTGCCCGGTGAGATCTGTAGATACATATCGAATACGCCCTTTAGATCAGGAAATTCCATGGGAAACTCGCGAAACAAGATTCGTATTAAAAAATAAGTATTTTCCCCTCATTTTTTAAGGGAAGCCTATTTTTTTTGTGTTTGCAAAAAAAAACACTGACGCGGGGGTAAGACGTTGTGCGCGCGGGAATGAGAACCAAAAGACTTTTTTCTGGCCTTACAAATGGGGTGAAAATTATGAGGTGGAAATTATACACAGTGTGGATATTATAAACTCGATGAATATTCTGAGGATATTGGATATTATAAAAGGGGTGAAAATTCTGAGGTGGATATCATAAACTCGGTGAATATTATGAGGTGGAGAATATAGACGGGGTGGATATTATGAACTCGATGAATATTATGAGATGGTAATTTTAGACTGGCTGAGAAATGTACGAACGTAATTGGCAGTCGTAAAACAGTGGCGGAGAGTGCTCATTGTAATTTGCTCTGCACATTGTCCTCATAGCTTTTCGCTGTAACACGTTCATTAAGATAAGTTTTTTCAGCCCATCCCCAAATAATATTTCCATAGGTCAAAGGTGAATGTACTAACCTGTAGGGTATGTCGGAGAGCGTGAACTGTATGACATAGTTAAATTAGCTCCTGTTGAGTATCTTTTTGCAGCATTAGGGCATATAGGTCACTCCTAACTTAATAGGAATCATCTGATCCAATTTACTATCTAAAGTACTAAGGAGCCATGGAACTTGAACACGCTAGCCTGCTCAATAGATCGTCGTTTTTAAAGGTGCCATCCCTTCTGAGAGGACAGAAAAGTCCTTTGAGCGGAAGGATCATTGGAAAACGTCCACACGGAAGGGACACCTGGTGCAAACTCTGGTGAAACACCAGATCTCCTCGGGGAGGCAACGGCCTCGGAAACTCGATGAGGAGATCTAGAAGCTCTGGAAACCACGGCCACAGCTTGTCGGGTACCAGAGGAATGATCAACAGAAGTCGGCAATGATGTGCTCGGACCTTGGCGATCACCTGCGGTATTAGGATGGCCGGAGGGTAAGCATGCACACAGGCCCTCCCAATCCATTGAAAGAGCATCGACACCCCACACCAGGGTCTGGAATCGATGACACAAACGTAGGAAATCTGTTGTTCAATTGAATGGCAAACAGGTCCGCGTGAGGTCAGTCCCAAAGAGGACAGAGCTGCCGAAAAACTGCTGGAAACAATGTCCATTCGGTAGGTTGCACCTGACCCTGGCGAGAAAGCATGTCTGCCAGGACATTGAGACGGCCGGGGAGGTGACGGGCCTGAGACGGCCGGCGATGTGAAAAGCAGGATTGATCAGGCATTGCACCATTGATGCAAGGCATACACCTAACGACTGAGTGTCAGGAAATGGGTGACCCCTGCTTGTTGATGTAAGCGACGACTGTTGAGTTGTCCATGGCAACCAATATGAAATGGCCAATTAACTTGGATGGCCAGTTGGCCAGAACCCGAGATACGGCTTCCAACTCCAGAGCATTGATGTGCCACGACAAATAGTGACCACTCCATAGACCCGATATTTCCTGAAACTCCAAGTGGGCCCAGCAGCCCTCTGTACTGGTATTAATAAACAGATGCTTGGATGTCAGCAGAAGACAGAAAGGAGAACCCAGGCATAAGTTGCATCCACACTCGCGAGCTGCGGGAGTCAAAGTTACCAGAGTAGAGTTGGGGTCTCAGGCATTGCTGAAGTTCTCGCATGTGAAGGTGGCTGAGCAGCTCAAACTTCTCAGTTGCAGCCAACAGACCCAGCAGGAGGCGGCCATCTGACACGGATCGGCCAGAAAGGAGGCCAAGAGGGGAAGCAACTTGCAGATCCGCTCCAGTGGTGCCTGACTTGGTAGCAAACTGGTAGCCCAGAAAGACAAAATCGCTAGATGGAGCGAGTTCCGTGTTCTCGAAATTGATAACCATGCCCATGGTTACACATGTGTTGAGCAACCAATCGTGGTGTTCCATCAAGGTGTTCCGAGACTGATTGCATAAAAGCCAGTCGTCGAGAATCGGAATGTGGAAGAAGGCATCTTTCAGATCCAGATACACTGCCCAAGCATCCACCGGGAGTGCTAACGGAATGGATCTGGCCGTCTCCTTGGCGAATTTGGGGGTCTTCACGAATGGGTTTAGCAGTGACAAGTCGATCACTGGACGCCAACTGCTCGAACACTTGGGAACCACAAACACAATAATGTAGAACCCTGGAGTCCTGGGATCCGCAGGTTCTACAGCCCTTTGGAGATCAGTTTCTGGATCTCAGCATCTAAGGCTGCCCGCTTGTCTGATGCTAACGGTAGAGTATAGGGCCTGGGAACAGGAAACCGAAGAGGTATCTTTACAAACTGAATCTGGAATCCCTTCTGGAGTATCCCCATGTCATGCAGAGCCTCCTGCACGCAGGATAGGAGCATGAGAGCCATGAGAAGCTTCGACTGAAGGGCAGCCAGAGCCCTAAACGAGAGCGGCTTGAGGTAAGCGTCCCATTGCCATTGTTCAATCACGTAAGTGCCATAGGCAGTCTGGCGTAGCTGATCCCGTATAGCGAAGCCCGCAATACTGAGAGACTGATTGCTGAGGTGAGCTGCTCCCGGATTGATTCTGGAGATACAGGGCCTGCCGTGGCATGCTGGGTTGATGCAAGGAGCCAATTCTAAGTGGAATCGATCAACAGGGCAGATCGCAGTGCCTGTTGTACCTCCTTCAGCTGTGTGAGTGGAGTCGAGATAGGAGCAGACATGAACTGTAGGGCCTCCTTGGAGGGCTCCTTGGGTTAAGCGGAAAGTAAAGTTTGGACAACTTCGGCCATTTCACCTTGTCTCCCTTAGAGCGAAGAGCATTCTTGCGGCGGCGCTCAGTAGGAGCTGCTGGTGTATATTTATCCACAGGGGGCTCCATGGGGAACTGTGACCCCAGGCAGGAGCAAACAAGTAGTAGCTCAACTCGAAAGAACAAGTCTTGGCGTGACACATGATCCACCTCACATGAGGAGGCGAGACTAGAAGCCTCATCAAGGTTGTGAGGCCGTAGTGGAAGAGGGCAGTTTGGGCTGAGCCCGCAGAACGACCTGAGCCAGAGAAGCCACGCAGACAGATGATCAGGGCATGAGTTCTATCTCTGAGACTGTGTGTCCGACAGAAGCTCCTCCGGAGGAACGACACCCGGAGGGTGCAAAGCCTGAGTACACTCTAGTAGACGGTGCTGCATGGACTCCACTAAAGAGCGGCCCGAAGGTAGTGCGGACTCCTATAAAAAGCAGGCCGAAGGTAGTGCGGACTTCGCGGCCCGAGCGAAGTGCAAAAGACCCTCCCACCTGCTTCCACCAGGACATCCGGCCTTGAGGTGCTGCAATGTGGTGGAAGACGTGGTGAGTATTCAGCTGTCAATGTGGAACCTGGGTGTCAGTCAGAGTCTGGGATCCGATCAGATCCTGGGTCCTGGACCCCTAGATGGGCCGGGGATCGACTACAGCGTGATTCCGACTCAGCTCGAACAGTACCGTCGGCTTCCGGGACCCGATGTGGGCTTGGGAGTCATGATAAGGCACCAAGGGACCTCCTCTGAAAGATACTTGGGCAGCGAGAAGCGGATCGCTGATCGCTTATCAGTGCCCAGGATATGGAAGGGGTTTGTGTTCCTATTGGTGCCAGGGATCCGATCGGGTCCCGGGAACTGACCACCACCATGCAACACATGAGTGCTGGACAGTGACTCAGAAAATGAGTTTGTATTCCTGTCAGTGCCCGGGTCACAATTGGATCCCGGGAGCTGAGCATCACTGTAAAAAGTGCATGTTTTACAGTGTAACATATGCATGTCTCGACACCTATCGGTGCATGGGACATGATTGGATCCCGGGAACTGAGCGTCATCATGCAACGCACTAGCATTGCACAGAGACTTGGAACCACAGTGTTTAGAGTGAAAACTGAAGTAGGATTTTGCCAAGCCAGCTGGACAATCGTTCAAACTTCGAAAACTCGTAAGCTGAGGGTGTAATGCCTTGATCAGCGAGCGACCCAGCACATCTCCCACGACACCCATGAGGCCAAGAGGCGCATGGTGGAGGATAGGATAGGTAAAGAATAGGGGGGAATCGAATAGTTGAGCGCCAGCGAGCTTGTGCAGATCGTGAGTGGTCTGCAGTGGTACACCTCGCACAGGGAGGCTTCAATGCAGAAGGTGTTGGTGCACCTCCAGCAGTAATCGTGAACCTCCAAGGCTGGCAGAAACACGTGGCACTTGCCACACACATGGTGAGGCATAGCTCGGCTTGACTAAAACTGGGCGACGGGTGATGATCCACTGATCAACGAGCTAAGGCGACCCCTAGAAGTAAATAGACTCTTTCCTGAAGATATCCAACGAAATTTGGTCCAAATTCAAGAATTAAACACCAAGTTGAAGAGTAAGCTATAAAGTGGTTGTTAGGAGGATTGGGAATGAAAGAAGTGAGTGTGGTGCTGCCCCTGGTCGCAGCACTGGAGGAATCATTCTTTAATCCCCCCATGGGGAGGTTTCTCTATGGGGGAGGGCCTTTTTTTTATAGCGACTGTTTTCGAAAACAGGCAATATTTTCGAATAACAGGCAAATAAAATATTTCACAATAAACATGTGGAATTAACTCAATGAGACGTACTCACATCAATGCTATGTCTGCAACCCAGTCTTTTGCGAAATTTTGCTCATTTGAACAGGCGGTTCATACGTAAATACAGGAACTGTATAAATCACACGCAGATGTAAACAAAGCATAAATGTGCAAGATGGACTGACGATTCTGCGCACACCACCGTATATCGCTGATTATTTTCTCATAACTACACCAGATAAAAACTGGAAAAGGTACTCGACGTGGACTTTTAAGGGCAATTTGAGCATTTGTTTACATTCGGTTTTGATGGATACGCTTTGTTTGTTTATACACAAAAATTGTCATAGAATGTGTGTTTAAACGGTAAAGACAACTGGGACGGACTGTAATCGTCAAAACCAATGTGTACATGTTTTGTTGTATTGTATCAGACGATTTTCAAAAAAAAAATTTAGTTTTGAAAATGAAAATTGCATACATTCGAAGGCAATTGCTTTAAGTAGGCTGTTGGGGTTACCCGTGTAGTATTATAGAGGTAATGTATAGGACAATAATGCTGTTATAAATAATTACAGGGGCCCCAAAACCCGCATGTATTGCTAAGTAGTATATAATTAGTTTCAGTAATGTTCAATGATAATTTAGTTGCTCTGAACCAGTCGGATAAAGTATTTATTTGATTACTCAGTATTTTAATCATACTGTCAATATTTTCATCAGTCAAATATATAGTCGCCGAAGAGAATATTTTTAACATCCTTTAAATAAAAAACAATAAACAAATGGTCGACAGGTGGTCGAATATGTTTGATTTATGATTCAGAATGTTTTCAATTGTGTTATGACATTTAGGGTAGGCATGTATTTTACATTTAGGGGGCCAAGTCGCCAAGTCCCACCAGGGGACTGTAACCACAGATAGTCTGTGTTTATTCAATGTACATGAACGGGGGAGGAGTCAGGATCCAATTAATGTGCTCTTGTCCATATATATGCCGGCAAGGCTTTCAATAAAGGCAGTTTTGGATTTGATTTCAAACTATCCACATCGTTGTTGTCTGTCTCCCAACACAGAACCCAGGCCGGCTGGCTTTGGCCAGTCCGGCCTGGACAGAAATACAGACTTGTGAAGTTTGTGAATGTGAAATTTGTGATTTTCTCCATATTCACAAATTTAACAAGCTGTGGTTACAGTCCCCTGGTGGGACTTGGCATCTTAATCAGTATCCGGAACAGCAGGGGTTGGAGTCACTTAATGGAACACCTAGCTTCATGTGTACATGACATGCAAGAGCAGATGCCCTATCCTGATTACATTTTCTGATAATAATTAACGAACATTTTGAACTGAATTAATTACTGTAATATGGATCTTACACATCTTCTAAATATGCATATCCATACTGTATAATTGAACAGAGTATATAATATGATTTTTTAAAACGTCCATTGCTGCAGGCCTATGTATAAAGCGATCGTTCGGTTCAGCTTACAATAACTATTATTCTAAGAAAAACTGTAAGATCATAACTATTTATTTATTCACAACACTAATATATATAATCGGCCATGAGCCAAGCTCTACGAACAGGCCTATAAAACCCTCGAACCCTCTATAAAATAATTTACACATATTTTTACATTTAGGCCCTAACACATCTCCTGAGCAATGTCCGGTATTAGAGAATAGAACATCTCCTGAGCAATTTGCAGCATAAGAAATTGAAAAAGGTTTGAAAATTAAATATGTTATGAGTTTCAGCAGTTGGTGATTGCATGCCACAGGACTACTCTTAGTATTTGAGATTATGACACTTGGCGGTGGCCCCTTTCGCATGCCATAGGCCTAGGCCTACTCGTAATAACTGATATTTCAACTAAAGTCATACTTTTATGTAGGCCTACATGTAAATCTATCACTGTGTGTATCAATCTATTACCACCAATACAGTCAGATTTTGATGATGCCAACTACAAACGTAAAAAACAACATTTTGCAATAGGAACAAAGCCCGACCAACACACTGTAAAAAGCATATCTTGGATAAAATCACCCAATATAAATTATAATGAGTTTACTGAATATTGTGAAACAAAAACAGCATAGATTTAGAAAATAAATATTGAACAGCATGTAGATTCGAAGCGGGGGAATGAAATACCTTTGTATTCGAACGCGGGCGCTCTAACCAGCTAACCACTCGACCACTGCGGCATCACGCAACCGAGCGTTATAATCTCTCTCCAACTAGCAACTGATATTACTTACAACCGCATGACGACCAGAGAGCGTTAAGAAATCCCCCCCAAAAAATCCACCCACTCACCCCAAAAAACAAATGAATATTTGCAGGCTGTGTTGCACTTCTGGTATATATTTTAGAAATCCTTAGGTATTGGGAATATAATTAAAGATCACACCATTGAAACTTGCCTGTTTCAAGATTCGACAATATTCATCCTGACAACTTTCTAGTTAGGCCTAATTTTACGAAAAAGAATAAATTATCAATGTAGGCATATTAGGATATATATCACATCGGTCCCAATAGTGGCATGCGCCCTATTTAAGTTCGCCCACAATAAATATGACTACCTCACACCCAAGAGCCACGACGTCACACTTGTGAGGTCGCTGTGATCCTTGCGCGATCACCAGTGTCTTACACTGTCAGTTAGTCCAATATTCATTCCCAGTCTATCCATGTATATCAAATATCATGTTAATATAACTCCGGGATAGATTGAAAGATAACTCAATGAGAAACAAAATGTGGATATTTATTGGTGTCTAATTGTTAGTGAGCATTTCTATTCAATATTGCGAGGGGGCTACCCCAAAATCGCCCGCCCAAGAAATATCAATGTTTCAATGTATTTTACGTCCAAAAAATTGGGATGGGAGGAGTCATTACAGTGGTTGCTGGGTAGAACTGCGTTCCTTGAAACATGGCTCCATGATATGGTACGGGATATGGCGCCACATGAAATCGTAAAATCATGACCTTCTGGCGTTTTGTCCGTGTTAGGTCTTTGCGGAATAGTGACGAGCCAGAACCTCGTAAACACCATTTGCTTTGTTCATGCTTGAAAGCGAGGAAATCGTTAAGATATCGATGCGAGGATATTAGTTTCGAAAAGTAAAACTAGAATAAGCATGTACTGGCAGAGATTCTCCCATTTAAAATTGTCGCTTACGATGTTCTGGCTGTTACCAAGCATAGGTATGCCTTGTTTAGACGTAACGCCAGAACATCGTAAGTCACATTTCCTTTGACAATAAAATAAAATAATAGCTATGGTGAATAAAATCTGTAAAATGACACCAACAAATCCCAATACAAAGCATGTGGCAGAAGATCGCAACAAGTAATTCTACAGATTGAAAAATGACGCTCCTGGAAAATTGTCAAAAATGGCGCTTACGAATCGCTTACGACCTTCTGGTTTTCACCCGTAGATGTCATCGTATCTCCTACGTATGAGTTAGTATCTCCTACGTATGAGTTAGTATCTCCTACGTATGACATAGTATCTCCTACGTATGATTTAGTATCTCATACGTATGACTTAGTATCTCCTACGTATGTCATAGTATCCCCTACGTATGACTTAGTATTTCATACGTATGTGTTAGTATCTCCTACGTATGACTTGTTATCTCATACGTATGTGTTAGTATCTCCTACGTATGACTTTTTATTTCATACATATGAGATAAATAGAAAAATAACTTCCCTTTTTTGGTGGCACGAACGGGGCGTCATACCTATTTAATATATGGAATGTGCAGGATATAATATTTGGGCCGAAAATTGGATAAAGTTGCTGACTTTAGGACTGACCTTATGTTTGTAGTGATATAGGAAATATGACGTGGGGATCAAGATGATGGCAACTATGATGATTGCAATGATCAGAATGGAACTGAGATCACGAGGTTGAGGCTGATCTCCTCCTGGATCCTTTTGCGGATCCTTTTCCTTTTCCGGATCTTTATTCGGATTTTTTTTCGGATCCTTTTTCTGATCCTTTTTCGGATCTTTTTTCGGATCCTCTCCCGGATCTGGTTCGACTGAAAGGTATTTTCCACTTTTTTGTTATATCATAGACATACGGACGATGACTAATTTTTTCGTCCGTACATTATTATCGAAGCACCTGGAGTGCATAGAAGAACGGCGCTCACGACTCACCTGGATTTTGGCAGTTCTCCCCGTGGAAACCTTGAGTACAATCACACGAGTACTTTTCTGATCCCTCGACTGTACTGCATGACCCACCGTTCTCGCATGGACTGCTGTCGCACGGCGTCTTTTCTGGGAGTGAAACATGCTGGATATCATGGATCAATTCTTTGTCACGTTAGGCCCACACGCGCTTAATTGCTCGGAGATAGTATCTATTTAATACACTTAATGATATAGATCACACCATTCTATCGTATATTCAGTAGCAAGCCCCATGATACAGCATGTATGTGACATTACATTTATACAAGGCATGTGTGTCATCAATCTGTACACGTAATGTAAAAAAAAAATTAGCCCAAGGGCTAAGGAAGGTTACCGGACAATGTATATTTTAGATATTAGCCTTTTGTCAAATGACCTTGAAATTAAGGTAGTTGGTCAATTCGAGGTCACGAGAATATTCTGTCCATATCATTTCTAGCATGTCCACAATTGATTCCTAAGCTGTAAAGTCGATATTAAGTGAGATATTAGCCATTTTGTGATATGACCTTGAAAATGAGGTCAAAGGTCAAATTCAAGGTCATGACAATAATCTACATATATCGTTTCCTATAAGTTCGTAATTGATTCCTACACTGTAAAGTCAATAATAAGCGAGATATTAGCCATTTTGTGCTCTGACCTTGAAACTGAGGTCAGAAGTCAAATTCAAGGTCACGAGAATATTCAGCATATATCATTTCCTATATGTCCACAATTGATCCCTAAGCTGTAAAATCGATAATAAGTGAGATATTAGCCATTTTGTGGTGTGACCTTGAAAATGAGGTCAAAGATCAAATTCAAGGTCATCAGAATATTCGGCATATATCATTTCCTATATGTCCACAATTGATTCCTAAGCTGTAAAGTCGATAATAAGCAAGATATTAGACATTTTGTGCTCTGACCTTGAAACCGAGGTCAGAGGTCAAATTCAAGACCCTGAGAATATTCAGCATATATCATTTCCTATATGTCCACAATTGATTCCTAGTCTTTAATCTCAATATTAAGTGAGATATTAGGCTTAATGTGTCCCATTATAAACCATAGGAGAATTCAACATGGGAAAGTCTCATTTGGGCCGAGTTTGGGCCCAAAATGGTCCACTTCGAGCGATTCAAGGGCAACGAAATTTATACGTGTCACAGGGGTACATATGAGGAGTGTTATGCATTGATAAGAAATTAGCCCAATGGGCTAGAAAGGTTACCGGAGAAATATACAGAGTTAAGCCGAGAAAGTTGAAGGTCAAATTCAAGGTGACCACTGAAATCGCCATATCTCTAGCCGTGAAAATGGGATCAAAGGTTAAATTCTAGATCACCAAACTATTCAGCATACATCATTTCCTATATGTTCACTATGGACCCCAAAGCTGTAAATTTGATAATAAACGAGATATAAGCCATTTTGTAATCTGACTTTGAAAATAAAATGACTGACCTTGAAATTTAGGTCAAAGGTCAAATTCAATATCATTAAAATATTCAGAATATATCATTTCCTATATGTTCACAATTGATTCCTAGCTGTAAAGTCGATAATAAGCAAGATATTAGCCATTTTGTCCTGTTGACCTTGAGAATGAGGTCAAAAGTCAAATTCAAGATCACTAGAATATTCAGCATATATCATTTCCTATATGTTCACAATTGATTCCTAAGCTGTAAAGTCGATAATAAGCGAGATATTAGCAATTTTGTCCTGTGACCTTGGAAATGAGGTCAAAGGTCAAATTCAAGGTCATGAGAATATATTCAGCATATATCATTTCCTATATGTTCACAATTGATTCCTAAGCTGTAAAGTCGATAATAAGCAAGATATTAGCCATTTTGTCATGTGACCTTGAAAATGAGGTCAAAGGTCAAATTCAGGGTCATGAGAATTTTCAGCATATATCATTTCCCATATGTTCACAATTGATTCCTAAGCTGTAAAGTCGATAATAAGCAAGATATTAGCCATTTTGTCATGTGACCTTGAAAATGAAATCAAAGGTCAAATTCAGGGTCATGAGAATTTTCAGCATATATCATTTCCTATATGTTCACAATTGATTCCTAAGCTGTAAAGTCGCTAATAAGCAAGATATTGGCCATTTTGTCCTGTGACCTTGAAAATGAGGTCAAAGGTCAAATTCAAGGTCACGAGAATATTCAGCATATATCATTTCCTATATGTTCACAATTGATTCCTAAGCTGTAAAGTCGATAATAAGCGAGATATTAGCAATTTTGTCCTGTGACCTTGGAAATGAGGTCAAAGGTCAAATTCAAGGTCACGAAAATATTCAGCATATATCATTTCCTATATGTTCACAATTGATTCCTAAACTGTAAAGTCGATAATAAGCGAGATATTAGCCATTTTGTCATGTGACCTTGAAAATGAGGTCAAAGGTCAAAGTCAAGGTCACGAGAATATTCAGCATATATCATTTCCTATATGTTCACAATTGATTCCTAAGCTGTAAAGTCGATAATAAGCGAGATATTAGTCATTTTGTCTTGTGACCTTGAAAATGAGGTCAAAGGTCAAATTCAAGGTCACGAGAATATTCAGCATATATCATTTCCTATATGTCCACAATTCGAGCGATTCAAGGGCAACGAAATTTATACATGTCACAGGGGTATATATGAGGAGTGTTATGCATCAATAAAAAAAAAAGTTACTGAACAGATTTTGAGAAAATGGCCGCCAAAGTCCAAAATTGGCCAATTTTTGACGAAAACGACAAATTCAAAATGGCCGCCACACGCAGACCGGCGATTCAAGGGCAACGAAACTTATACACATCATGGAGGACATAATAAGGCATCCTTGTGCAAAAAAATGAAAAAAGTTACTGAACAGATTTTGAGAAAATGGCCGCCAAAGCCCAAAATTGACCAATTTTCGACGAAAACGACAAATTCAAAATGGCCGCCACACGCAGACCAGCGAATCAAGGGCAACGAAACTTATACACATTATGAAGGACATAATAAGGCATCCTTGTGCAAAAAAATATAAAAAGTTACTGAACAGATTTTGAGAAAATGGCCGCCAAATTCCAAAATTGGCCGATTTTCGACGAAAACGGCCGCCATTTTGAAAATATTGTGAAAATCAAAAAAATAAAAAATACCTCCTTCTTGAATTATTTTTGTGCATTTTTGTGCAAAATTTCGGAAAGATTGGTCCGTAAACAAAAAAGATAAAAATGTGAACGCCGACTCCGACGCCGACACCGGACGCCGGACGCAACGCCATGCCAATAGGTTATCGGACCATAGGTACGGTAACCTAAACAACCACAGTGCCCAAGAGGACATTCTCGAACAAGAATCTCGGCTTTGTAGGGGACTTAATTTCCCCTACGAGATTTTCTGCATTTTTCGACAGTTCAATGAGATGTCTGAAATTGCGGACACTCATTAACTAGCGCTCAGGGCTAGGGTCACGTATGTTACGTAGATTTTGTTCTCGTTATACGACGTTATACGACGGAAGGTATATTAATGCTAATGGTCCTAATCTCAGACATTCCGGCCACTGGTCAGGCCACTGGCGACCAATCACAGCTGCGCCCAAGTGATCCGGGTCCAGTTTATCGCGTATCTTGAATTATTTTACCATTATGTAGCATATTTCTACAGGTAGCGGTCCCCCAAAACCTACCTCCTCCGAACTCATACAAACATACACTTAGGCCTAAAAAAATATTTTTCTGTCTCTCGTCCTCCTATTTTTTCAAAATTGGGTTTCCTATTTTTTCGAAATTTATTTTTTATTTTTCATTTTTTATTTTGCAAAAAATACCGTCCTCCGCTCATGAGAAAATTGGGTAAGGAGGCACTTTTTATTTTTTATTTTTGGCAGAACACAATTTTATACGTATGAAAGAAGAAAAAAACACTCTCGCATAAGGTCATTCAATCCGAAGAAAAAAAAATAGAATTGAAATTATGATACGAATGATTTCAATGATTTTAATCATAATGATTTCATCTCTAAAGGCTTGATTTATTCTGACTTGAAAGCCCTTGGCCACCATTGCACCACCGGTTGACCATCATCCTTTAGTATTCAGCACATGCACAAGTTATGGTTATGTGTACTAGTATGATTATTTTCATCTAAGACCGTCAGTTGATATTAAACTGTTTCAATGATGAGTAATTGTGGTGAGCCGTTTTGATCAAGTTATACATCTAATACAGTATATATGAGAAAATACAGTAAATCAATTCACGATCACAATTTCATACATAGACGTGGAATCAATACCCAGTATCAAGTATTCCGAGCAAACAAAACAGGGTCCGTTATCCAATCTCATAGTCCGGGGACAGAAAGTCATATCAGGCATACGAAGTGAGAGAAAACAAAAATGACAGGTAACTCATGAACCCCCGTAAATGGCCATCAGGAGGTGAAATCAGGTGTTCCGGAAAGAGTGAGCATTTCCTGCCCCACTAGTGGCACCCGTCATGAATTCCCCAAAATTAACATGAAAATAGATCTAGTTGCATGGCAGACATGGATTTGCTGTATTTATCAACCAGATCATGATGACGTCCATAGAATTTCTTAAACGCAGCGATAAGTCTTGGTAAAACATATCCTTGTCGTAGCAGTTTAGAGACTAGCTGGGCACTTCGATAGACAAAGTCCTCATATTTGCAACTAGCTCTGGAATAGCGTATAAGTTGAGAAACAAACACACCATATGCCGGTGACATAGGAATGTTGCTGCTTAGAAAAGGGAAATTGACTATGGAAAAATTGAAATCATCACGTTTGTCATATAATCTAGTTGACAGGTTAGAATCATTATCAATCTCCAACCTCAGGTCTAGATAGTTGGAAAAATTAGCGGATTCTGTAGTATCCTTAATTTCAAGTTCCTTAGGATATATGATATCCAAATAATCACCAAACTTGGGATTATTTAGCGACAATACATCATCTATGTATCGGAAAGTGAAATTAAAATTACATGTTAGTTTCTTAGAACCTCCTCTTTGTAAATGTTGGATAAAATCTGATTCATATGAGTATAAAAACAGGTCTGCCAATAATGGTGCACAGTTTGTACCCATGGGAATACCAATAGTTTGTTGAAATATTCGACCACCAAATTCCACAAAAATATTATCAATCAGAAAATTAACCATATTTACCACATCTATTTCAGTATATTTGTATGGGGCATCAGAGTCGCCTTTAACAAAATACGCGGTATTATATTTAACTACAATATAGTGGTACCGACGTTGTCCCTTTTTAGAGAAAAATGAATTATTGATTAGTTTTTTAAGCTGAGATTTCAGTTCAGAATGAGGTATAGTTGTGTACAAAGTGGAGAAATCAAATGTTTTGATAGACGTTACTTTTGAAAGTGTGTGCGCATGTAGATATTCCAATAAAGATTTGGAATTTTTTAATATCCACATTTGGTTTATACCACTTCTAGAATAGATGGTTTCAGAGTACTTTTGGAGACCCTGTTTAATTTTAGACAATATAGTAGTATATTGTATATTATACAATATATATACAATATATTGAATACTTATACAGCCTACAATATAGGCTGTATATTATTACATACATGTAACCACACGGAATAACTGTTTTGAAAACTGGTAGTGTCCTAATTGGTCTCATTTGGCGACGAGTGAAACAAGGAGGTACATTGTAAATTAACTAAGTTACATGCTGTGATCCCGTGTTTCGATCATTCATTGTCCTCAAACTTGGGGCGGGGACACTTTTTAGTTTCTATTTGAGAATCGCAAGTAAAAAAATTAGGCCAAGGGCCAAAGATAGGTTACCGGACAATGTTTAATATTTTAGGTGTTAGCCAGGTCACTGGTTGAATTCAAGGTCAAGAGAATATTCAGCATATATAACATTAAGCATATATCATGCCCACAGTTGATTGCTAAGCTGTAAGTTCAATAATCAGAGAGATATTAGCAATTTTATGCTGTAGCCTTGAAAATGAAGGGGCAAAGGTCAAATTCAAGGTCATCAAAATATTCAGTGTATATCATTTTCTATATCATGTATATCATGTCCACAATTGATTCCCAAGCCATACAGTCAATAGAGGAGCAAGATATGAGCCAGTTTGTCCTTGGACCAAGGAAATGAGGTCAGAGGTCAAATTCAAGGTCACGAGAATATTCAGCATATATCATTTCCTATATGTCCACAATTGATTCCTAAGCTGTAAAATCGATAATAAGTGAGATATTAGCCATTTTGTCCTGTGACCTTGAAAATGAGGTCAAAGGTCAAATTCAAGGTCATGACAATAATCTGCATATATCATTTCCTATATGTTCATAATTGATTGCTAAGCTGTAAAGTCGATAACAAGCGAGATATTAGCCATTTTGTCCTGTGACCTTGAAAATGAGGTCGAAGGTCAAATTCAAGGTCATCAGAATATTCAGCATATATCATTTCCTATATGTCCACAATTGATTCCTAAGCTGTAGAGTCGATAATAAGCGAGATATAAGCCATTTTGTGCACTGACCTTGAAACTGAGGTCAGAGGTCAAATTCAAGGTCACGAGAATATTCAGAATATATCATTTCCTATATGTCCACAATTGATTCCTAAGCTGTAGAGTCGATAATAAGCGAGATATAAGCCATTTTGTGCTCTGACCTTGAAACTGAGGTCAGAGGTCAAATTCAAGGTCACGAGAATATTCAGCATATATCATTTCCTATAGGTCCACAATTGATTCCTAGTCTCTAATCTCAATATCAAGTGAGATATTAGGCATAATGTGTCCCATTATAAAGTATAGGAGAATTTAACATGGGAAAGTCCCATTTGAGCCGAGTTTGGGCCAAAATTGCTGACAAGTCATATTATAAGTTACACACTTAGTCATTTTTGGGCTTGGGCTGGGGCAGTAATTTATTTATTGGGACTCTAGTGTGTATTATTCTTATAGTCATGGACAAGTCTTTGCCCCAAAATGTAATATCAATAATATTTATTCCTGGTTAACCGTAGTATTTAATTTGACATTGTATTTATTTGTGTTATAGGGTTTAGTCGATATAAACACAAACACACGCTGTGCATTGTGCCCTACCCTATAGCACCATAGGGTGAGCTTGGTTACTGTACAATAGTGTAGATATTTACTAGTATTGTCCTTAACATTATGGTAGATATAGTATATTTGATTATTATAATAATACATATGAATCCTGACTTGATTCATCTGTAGATTTGGAGTGAATATGATTGGATGTGGTTATGAATTATTATTATTCTTATTCTGCAACAATTTGCTGTTCTTTATTATGACCATTTCATATTTGTTGTTGCAGGGTGTATTTATTGAATTGTTCAACATTCAATAAAACTGAAACCCAACGCTGTCGTGCCTCTGTTACTCCACATACACGATAGTGCTACACTATATCTAGATAACATATTCTATTTTCCGATTTGGAATGATCTAACATTGAGAAGTCGCTACTTGGTTTTGAATACTAAGTACACAAGGATAAAAGGACTATAGATTCGACAAGAGTTCGATATTTTGTTCCCGAGAAGAAAATCCAACACAAATAGCTTTGGCTAATCAGTGAGTTTATATCATGGGCAAGTTTGACTTTGGTGTCTGATTTGCCCCAGATATCCGAAAGTTGCGCGCAGCGGCGATTAATCAGTTTGAATTACGGACTTGATTCAATCAGTTTGAATTAAGAATCTTGATTTTTGAATCTGAGATTCCTGATTTGTGAAAAGATTTTGCGCAATGCAGAGTGGGCTGAAAGAGGTCATTTTATATTCACTTGTATTTTGTAATGCCAGATGCACAAACAATGCCGCAATCCTGCTTTCTCGATTTCAGTTTCCTCTGGTCCCACGGCCGAACATGATGTATATGATAAATGATGTACAAAAATTTCAACTTTCAGCGTAGCCCTACATGCCCCTCTCATGACTCTCATATAATATGCCCGGACCCGCTTAGGACCCCAGAAGCTAAAGGGGCTTGGATGTTGCCTGGCTGATTTTCTGGCGTTCTGAAGCTCACCTATCATCATCTTCAGATTCAAGGATTTATTGTGATAAAAATGATAAGTTTTAATCTTGAACACATGATGTTGCATTCTATCGACGATTGAACATTTCGATTGACAGACCTATCCCATCCAATACAACTCACGATTGCAGCAAAATATTCTAATTAACCGGGTAATGTGAGGGAGGGTATAAAACGTATATTACATTAACATATTAATGCCAAGATAATAATGATTTGATTATAATACTGTAATAATAATAATAATAATAATAATAAATAGAAAATTAGTCCACGGGCTAAGATAGGTTACCCGACAATATATAATAGATATTTTGTCCAATAAGGTCACTGGTCAAATTCAAAGTCACGTGAGTATTCCGCATTTATGATTTCATATAAGTTCACAATTGATTATTAACCTCTAAATTGAATAATAAGAGATATATTAGTGATTATGTCCTGTGACCTTGAAAATGAAATCAAAAGTCAAATCAAAGGTCATCAGAATATTTTGCATATATCGTTTGCCGAATATCAACAATTGATTCTCAAGTTCTAAAGTCGATAATAAGCGAAATATTAGCCATTTTGTGCTTTGACCTTGAAAATAAGGTCGAAGGTCAAATTCAAGGTCATGAGAATATTTGGAATATGTCACATCCTATATGTCCACAATTGATTCCTAAGCTGTGAAGTCGATAATAAGCGAGATATTAGCCATTTTATGCCTGACCTTGAAAATGAGGTCAAACGTCAAATTCAACGTCATCAAAATATTCGGCATACTTTATTCCCTATACGTCCACAATTTAGTCCCAAGCTGTAAAGTGGATAATAAGCGAGATATTAGCCATTTTGTTCTTTGATCTTGAAAATGAGATCGAAGGTCAAATTCAAGGTCATGAGAATAATCTCCTCAAGGTGCATTCGGACATCACCTCTTGAATAGATCGCTCAAATGCTGTTCTCTTAGTCCTCCTCGATTTAAGCGCGGCATTTGACACTATAAACCATGTCAAACTGTTATCTACTCTAGAACGGCACTATGGTTTCAGCGGTCATGTTCTGCAGTGGTTCTCCTCATACTCAACGAACCCGAACCCAGCGAGTGACAACTGCAGGGGCGGATCCAGGAATTTTGAAAGAGGGGGTCCAACATTATACGGCGTGGGGTCTGGGGCCCGCTCAAGGGCCCCAAAAGCCAGAGCCTTTGTTCTGTCTTGTGGTAGCTTCCTGTTATCTCCTGGGTGTGAATTCCACTTCTTGCCCCTGGTATATTTGTAAACAAAAGTCGTGAGTGAAGCGTGGGTCTGGGGCCCACTCAAGAGACCCTGAAGCCAGGGTCTTATTTATGAATTGAGGTAATTTGATGTCATCTCCTGGGTATACATTTCATTTGAATACCCATTGATCGCCATACTTTCATAATGAATGCAAAAACTAGAAACGAAGCGAACCTGTCTCAGCTTTGGGGCCGGGCCCGCTAAAGGGCCCAGAAATCAGAGCCTTTTTATGTTCTGAATTAGATCCAGTTTTGTGGCCTGTCCTGGGAATAAATTGCACTCAAAATTTCATCGATGATCATGTTCTGGAAACTTTAGTAGAAAGTAGAAGGGAACCTACCCATTTTGGCCGGGAGGCTGAGGCCCACTCAAGGGCCCCAAAAGTCATAGCCCTTTTTATGTTCTGAACTTAATTTGTGGCCTTCTCCTGGGAATAAATTGCACTCAAAGTTTCATCGATGACCATGTTCTGGAAACTTTGGTAGAAAGTAGAAGGGAACCTACCCATTTTGGCCGGGAGGCTGGGGCCCACTCAAGGGCCCCAGAAGTCATAGCCCTTTTTATGTTCTGAACTTATTTCGTGGCCTTCTCCTGGGAATAAATTACACACAGTAGAACTATGGGGGCTTCTGTGATTTTGACAAAATCTATTTGTTTTCGTGATTTTCAAATCTTCTGATTGCGCACTGATTGCGCACTGTGTCACCATGATCAACTTGTTCTCAAACATGTTAGTTCGACATCATTTTTTCTCGGGCAGGAAGGCTGAACCCGCCAATATGTACATGTATTTTTTTTTCGAAAAGGTCCCCGACCCCAGTAACCCCCCCCCCCCCCCCCCCCTCTAAATCCGCTACTGAATTGGCAACATTTCGTCTTCTCCACAAACAATCGAACACGGCGCACCACAGGGCTCAGTAATGGGTCCTGTGCTGTTCTGTCTATATACTGCCCCAATGCGCTCAATCAATGAAAAGTATGGCATAAACTTTCACAAATACGCAGACGACCTGCAGCTGTATACTATGGAAATCAGGTGCGGCCACGACTTGCGAGTGGCGAAATGCCAGTTGTGATTTATGTGTTGCGACTTGCGTGATGTGACTTGCGTGACGCGCCACGACTTGCGACATGCGTCTTACAAGTTGCGATATGCGCCCTGTGACCATGGTGACATATGCCTCATACGACATGCGTGTTGCGAGTTGCCTGTTGTGAGTTCCGAGTAAGCGAGTTGTGGACTGGGTGCTGAGATTTAAGATTTCTAGCGGTTTTTAGAAAAGAAATATCTATTTTTTTTTTGGCGTCCACGATCGGAACAGACCGAGGAACAGACGTTGTTGGCTTTGAACCATGGAATTCCCGTGAGCCACGACTTGCAAGTGGCGACTTGCGTGTTGCGAATTGTGTGTTGCGAATTGCGTCATCCGAAAATTCCGAAAATTCTGCAATGCCTTCGGGTTAACCTGATCACGAGTTTCCCAATTACTTTGGGGCAGAAAATATGGGGGTACATTTAGATATGGAAGAACTTGATCAATGTAAAGAACATTCTCGTGAAGAAATTTATGCCAATTTTTGCAATGATGAATATATGCTGAAATGCTTTTCTGATGCGATCTTGGAAAATGTGGGACATAGGCATATGCCAGTTTGCATGAATCTCGACTTTTGTGGGAATATATTGCAGTTATTGTAATATAGTGAGCCTACAAAGAGTATAGCGAACGCGGTGGTATAAAAACCCATATTGGCCCAGACCCCATATATATTAAATTTTCTCCACATAATTCAGACACTTGTAACTATATTTCAATGCTCAAAAGTAATTGGCAAAAATCAAGTCATGAAGAGATATCTGAGGTGATTTTAGTGAATCATTGTGGCAGTGTCACAGACTGTATCACAATTACAATACATTTATATAATACAATATATATTAGGCCTATATAAAAACAAATCAATTACCGGTAGTGCAGGTAATCTTTCACCAAGCATAATGAAGACAGCATGCATCTAATATCAAAATAGCACAGAAACCTCAAAACCGCCGATTACAATACGCAACTCACAACACTACACGCACAACATGCAACTCGCAAGAGGCGCCACGCAAGTCGCAACTCGCAACACACAAATCGCCACTCGCAAGTCGTCAATGCATCGGGACTCCCTACATCCTGGGAGATCCGAGTATAGTTTGTTCAAAGCCAACAACGTCTGTTCCTCGGTATGTTCCGATCGTGGACGCCAAAAGAAAAAAATTCTTCTCTAACAACGCTAGAACTCTTAAATTTCAACACCCAGCCTACAACTCGCTTACTCGGAACTCGCAACAGGCAACTCGCATCACGCAGTTCGTATGACGCATGCCAATATTGGTCACAGGGCGCATATCGCAACTTGTAAGACGCATGTCGCAAGTCGTGGCGCGTCTCGCAAGTCCCATCACGCAAGTCGCAACACATAACTCGCAACTGGCATGTCGCCAATCGCAAGTCGTGGCCGACGATCCTTCTAATCCGACTGTACGCGAAGAGGCTTTCAACACTATGAGCCGATGTATCATTGATGTGGAACGCTGGATGACCCTCATTGACTTACAACTTAACAAGGACAAAACTGAAGTCATCATCTCCCAGTCGCCTCACCAGCGTAAAAAATTCGCCAAACAGCCATCCAGTCACTAGTGATCTCCCGACTCGACTACTGCTGTTCCTTGCTTGCACATGTTACCAACAGCAACCTACACCGCCTGCAACTAGTTCAGAACAGAGCTGCGAGGTTGGTGACGCGTACGGCTCCGTCGGACCACATTACTCCAGTCCTGGCACAGCTCCACTGGCTGCCAGTGGAAGCACGGATAAACTTCCGGATACTTGTGTATGCATATAAATGTGTCTACAACCTAGCTCCTGGCTACCTGTCAGACTTAGTCCCTCTGAACACTTCTGCACGAGCCCTTCGATCCACCGAAGACAACAAACAGCTCGCAAGGCCCAGACTAGCCAAACGAATCGGTGAAGCAAATTTCGCTCACAATCCATCAGTACTGTGGAACGGACTACCTAGACACCTCAGAGACATCCCCACTGTCACTATGTTTAAGAGACATCTTGAAGCTCACCTTTTACGCTCTATAAGCAATGGTAAATAAATAAATAAATAAATATTAGGTGAGATATCAGGTATAATGTGTCCCATTTTAAAACATAGGAGAATTTAACATGGGGAAGTACCATTTGGGACCCTCGAGAAAATTAATATGGCCACCACACGCAGACCGGCGATTCATGGGCAACGAAACTTATACACATCGCAGAGGTATGTGAGGCCAATCTCTTGAATTTATCTCGTGAGGCCAATGTCAGAACAGTTTTTGAGAAAATGGCCGCCAATGTCAGATATTGGCCGTTTTTCGTCGAAAATGGCCGCCGGTTTGAAAAAATAAAAAACAAAAAATACCCCCTTTTCAGTATATTTTTAGGCATTTTCCTGCAAAATTACAGGAAGATTCGCCCGTAACTTTATAGATGAAAATGTGGACGGACGCTGACGACGCCGACGACGCAGACGACGCCGACGGACGCAACGCCATGCCAATAGGTTATCGGACCATAGGTCCGGTAACCTATTAATTGACGCTCGCCATCCGCACAAATCGACATGTTCCATATTGTTGTCCATTTCATTCTATGTAGATACAGGACTACTACAACATAATACACATTTTGATGGCAAAATTACTTTAGGGCCAGCGTTTACCCCGCATCCCTTAACCGAAGGACGAAGGGGTTGGGAGCGTGCACCTACTTGTTTCACAGTTGTAGCCCTGGAAACCATCAGCACACTTGCAGCTGTAGCTGTCTTCCTGGTCCACGCATTCTCCACTGTTCTGACAAGGATTGCTAGCGCACACGTCTGTTTGTATGGTAAGAATCCTTAATCTATCACATATAATAATTCAACATATTTATAAGTCAGTGTGACTTTCTTTTCGGTATACCACATATCGCGTATAGACAAATGGTATCTATCTAAAAGTGTGCAAAACCATAATATGATCACTAATGTGATATACAGTAGAACTCCAGTAATGTGGTCACCCATCGGACCAGTGATTTTGGCCACGTTATAGGAGTGGCCACATTATAGGACTCCAGCCATATTTTGCACCGGCCATATTGTTCATCTGATGTTAACTCAAGCGAAACTCAACATATATTATACAATTTGTACATATGTATGAGTTAGATAAAACATGTACATGTAGTTTATATGTGAATAGCATTTTATTGAACCAAGTTATATCATAAATGTAATATTTGAAACACAAATGTACTGAATAACTATTAAGTGCCCACGATGCTCAAATAGTTTGCACTGTTATTTGTTGGATGGGGGAGTGTGATCACATGGTTTTCGTTGTCGCTATACTGTGGAAACATGTATTATCATGGTTAATTCGATGTGAATGAAGCTGGTGATGATCGCCTGCAACCTTATGGCAGAACGAATAGAATATAGTCAGACTAATATTTGTTATACCACTTTTGAAACACCCTGTATAACACTTTTTCATATAGGACTCATGTACTAAAGTGACAATTACAGACATGTACCAGTGTACAATCATGTATTGTAGGGAAGCTTGTCAGGGCCATCCAACTGTTTTGCATTTAATCAGTTTGATATTTAGACACTGGGAAATCCCCACCTCTCAGAACTGGGAATAAATTATCTAAAACAGGACTGAAAATGATTGTCATGACCGGAGGAAAAAATACAATTGAAACTAAAAATGTACCTGAACCTGGAATATTTCATTGAAATGAGGGATAATCCAAGTGAATAACTCGTATGATCAGGGATAAACCAAGTTGTTATAACTGATAACAAACGGAAGAATTTTATTAGGCATATAGATGTGTTCTCAAAATAACTACATCAGACGTTATTGCACAGCTATGTCGTAAGATTCCACCGATGCTCAATATGGACATTCCTGTATTATTCGATAAATGAATTACCCCTGGTTTAAAAAAAATATTTTCGGTTTCAACAGTTCACTCTCGTTTAAAATGATTAATTACTGGATGAAATAGTGTATTCCCGGTTTAAAGCAACTGCCTTCGAAAATAGTTTTTTGGGTTTTTTTTTTCAAAACAATATTTTGGTGCAACACATTTATTACAAGATGACAAAACATGTGCACAAGCATTTTGACGATAATAATCAGTCTGATTTGTATTTCCATCCGTATTTCCAACACACATTTTGTGCTGGTTTGGTATTTAAACACACGATGTGTATCAATCAATCTGGTATGTAAACAAATGCCCAAATTGCCATCAAAAGTCCACATCAAGTACATCCACATCCAGTTTGATTCTGCTTAGAGTGTAGTTATAAGAAAATAGATTTGTAAGTTCATTCTGCACTTTTATGCTTTGTTTACATCTGTGATTACACATCACACTTTATTTACGTTAAAAATGAGCAAAATTTCCCAGAGGACTGGTTGTAGTCATAATAGTTGACGCGAATACGTCTCATGTAATTAGTTTCACATGTTTAATATGAAATATAGTTTTCATAAAAACATTGCCTGTTTTCAAAGTCAGTTGCTTTGAATAGGTGAGGACAGTGACTGACACACATACCGCTTTCGTCAGTGCAGTCCACGCCTATGTACCCTTCCTCACACTCGCACGAGTACTCATCAATGCCATCGATACACGTTCCATTATTCTTGCAGGGATTGCTATTGCACTCGTCTGTAAATAGTCAAACTCATACATTATATAAATGTAAAAGAATTTCTTGGGCTGATCGTTAACCTTCGCGATCGTGTGGTCTTAATCTCTGCGTTCAGTGATAATTGTCATCGCCCGGGCTTAGCCCGGAATGGCCCCGGATATATTATAGCCGTACTAATTTGAACTGGTTCCGTTTGAATCCACAGTCTCCACAGTGACCGGCAGCGAACGATTCCACGGTGGACATAAGACTTTGCGCGCTATTGTGTGTCCTCGCCCGTATACTAGCATTCTGTGAACTGTACCCAGTTTACAACATCGTGTGATACAGCGGGGTCGCAAGGTCAACCAAAGATGTTCCATATACGACTTCATGTGCCAAACCTGAGGTTTATGTGCAAGCGTTTTGGTCTCAGAGGCAAATTTATGTATATCATATCATTCTGGACCCTTCTGCCCTCTGTCCTTCTGTATCGGGTCTTATGGGGATTTAAGCTGTTCCGTCTGCTGGAGCAACATCAAATATCACAATTGGCATGTTCTGAATAAAAATCTCGAAACTGATCAGATCGTTATTGAGAGAAGACAAAGTGCAAAATTGAGCACATTATGGCCCAAAAATGACTGTTTTGACAATTCAAGGTCATCGATGGTCAAAGTCACGCCACAAATCCCATTTGAATGTGCCAATATCTACAATATACGCTCCATCTTCAAGCTTGTACAGTTGTGGCAGCTTCCATTACAAAAGAAAAAAATGTGGCTAAAATTCACTAAAGTCCATAATTTGTTTTTCAAAAGGTGAAATTTCTGTTTTCCCTGGAAATTGGACAAACTGGATAGTGACATGATTTGGAACAAAAAAACCCAACAACACCGGAATGCCTCAAACAATCATTTTGGCTGGAATCGGCTCAAACAAATATTTTGAGCCAAAATTGTTTATTGCGGACCCGTCGAAAAATCAAAATGGCCGCCACACGCAGACCGGCTATTGGAGGACAACGAATACATGTCACAAAGGTACATATGGAGAATATTTTGAAATAAAAATATCAAACATAGCACCAAGGGTGCTGTAGCTTACCGGCAATCATGAGAATTGCACAGAGTATTGATTTTCAAACATGTGAATTGGTTACACTGATCTTAAACTCTGTTGTCAGAACATGTTCGTAAATATTGCCGGAAACAATTTTCTGTATGGACTATAAAAACAAATCAAATTACATCTCGGAAGACTTTTGTCGTTAATGACATAGATTCACAGACTGTTGATTCAAAGGCAACAAAACTTTTACACATCAGAAAGGTACATAGGGAGAATCTTATGCATTTTGAGGAAAACTGTCTGAATAGATTTTGAGAAAAGGGCCACCAAAGACAAAATTCATCGTGTTTTTTTCGACAAAAAAGGTTGTTTTTGACCTTCCAAGGTCATTGAAGGTCAAACTCAAGGTCACCACTCAAACCGCAATATATGATTTCCTATTTGAATGTACCAATACTTAGGCTCTATCTTGAAGTGATATATGAGGATACTCCGCACAGTTCCCATTATGAAGAAAAAATTGGGTGAAATTTTCCAAGTCCAAAACATTTTTCAATGGCCAAACAAACATTTTTTTTTTGCTGGAAATGGCTCAAAACGAATAGTGACTCGATTTGTGACGAAAAAAAATTTTTTCGTCTACCAGTCAAAAAATCAAAATGGCCGCCACACGCAGACCATCTTTTCAAAGGCAACAAAACTTATACACATCACAGAAGTACATAAGAAGAATCTTATACATGATTTTGAAGAAAATTGTCTCTATAGACTCTGAGAAAAGGGCCACCAAAGACAAAATTCATCGTTTTTTTTCGACAAAAAAGGTCGATTTTGACCTTCCAAGGTCATTGAAGGTCAAATTCAAGGTCACCACTCAAACTGCAATATATGATTTCCTATTTGAATGTGCCAATACTTAGGCTCTATCTTGAAGTGTTTTATGAGTATACTCCGCACAGCTCCCATTATGAAGGAAAAATTGGGTGAAATTTTCTAAGTCCAAAAAAATTTTCAATGGCCAAAAAAAATTTTTCTTTCATTTTGCTGGAAATGGCTCGAAACGAATAGTGACTTGATTTGGGACAAAAAATTTTTTTTTCGCCGACCCGTCAAACAATCAAAATGGCCGCCACACGTGAACCGGCGATTCAAGGGCAACGAAACTTATACACGTCGTAAAGGTACATGAAAGGAATGTTTTGAAACAAAAATCTCAAAACTGATCAGACAGTTTTTGAGAAAATGGACACCCAATTCAAAATTGGCAATTTTTCATCAAAAATGGCCGCCAAATCGGCAAAACCGATCCAATCAAAAAAATTTCAGAAACGTCTTTAGATACTGGCCCAAGGTATGTTCTGACAAATTTATGGGGAAATTCATCCTGTCAAAAAAAAGTTACAGACCCGGACGGACGACGACGTAAAAATCTCAAAAATGGTCATAACGTTTTTGAGAAAATGCTGGAAATGGCTCAAAACGAATAGTGACTCGATTTGGGACGATTTTTTTCCCCTACCGGTCAAAAAATCAAAATGGCCGCCACACGCAGACCGTCATTTCAAAGGCAACAAAACTTATACACACCCCAAAAGAAGATAAGGAGAATCTTATACATGATTTTGAGGAAAACTGTCTCTGAGACTCTGAGAAAAGGGCCACCAAAGACAAAATTCATCGTTTTTTCGACAAAAAAAGCCGTTTTGACCTTTCAAGGTCATTGAAGGTCAAATTCAAGGTCACCACTCAAACCGCAATATATGATTTCCCATTTGAATGTGCCAATACTTAGGCTCTATCTTGAAGTGTTCTATGAGTTTACTCCGCACAGCTCCCATTATGAAGGAAAAAGTGGTGAAATTTTCTGAGTCAAAAAAAAATTTCAATTACCAAAAAAAATTTTTCTTTCATTTTGCTGGAAATGGCTCGAAACGAATAGTGACTTGATTTGGGACAAAAAATTTTTTTTTCGCCGACCCGTCAAACAATCAAAATGGCCGCCACACGTGAACCGGCGATTCAAGGGCAACGAAACTTATACACGTCGTAAAGGTACATGAAAGGAATGTTTTGAAACAAAAATCTCAAAACTGATCAGACAGTTTTTGAGAAAATGGACACCCAATTCAAAATTGGCAATTTTTCATCAAAAATGGCCGCCAAATCGGCAAAACCGATCCAATCAAAAAAATTTCAGAAACGTCTTTAGATACTGGCCCAAGGTATGTTCTGACAAATTTATGGGGAAATTCATCCTGTCAAAAAAAAGTTACAGACCCGGACGGACGACGACGTAAAAATCTCAAAAATGGTCATAACGTTTTTGAGAAAATGGCCATTGAAGTCCAAAATTGGCCGTTTTTCGTCAAAAATGGTTGGTTTGACCTTTCAAAGTCATTTAACGTAGTCCGCTACAAACATTGAGGTAACGAAGAGTCACAATTTAAAAGTCTTTTCTTGAATATTATCTCTTCAAAATTACTTATTTTATAGAGTAACTGTTCAGCATCCTAATACTGAAAAGAAAATAGGGTCACCGTGCTCGTCATTCTACATATTCAATCAAAATCACAAACATTTACCTAAAATGACATAAATTATGGTATTTTTACACATATTTTTGTACATATTCAAATCTTGCATCGTGTTTTCCATGCGAACGGATACGGTGACCCCCTATTTTCTTTTCAATTTTAGGATGCTGAACAGTTACTCTATAAAATATGTCATTTTGAAGCTCTAGATTATGTTGATATAGTTATTTATACCTTAAGGACATTTTCAAAATCACCATTGAAACTGCCATTTATGATTTGCCATTAGAATTCGCCAGTATTTAAAGTGGAATGATCGGTTTTTGGTTTGCTGGTTGGAAGTGATCAACAGCTGTTCCCAGAGCAGCTGTACAGTGCAAAAGTTGCAATGCGCACACAAACTTGTCAAAATTTGACATTGAAATTTGGATTTTGAAAATATTTTCGCACAGAACGATTCCTATGCAGTGATACAAAATTAACAAACATAGAGCCGTAGGGCTCTGCGCTTACCGGACCCAAGATATATGTTTCAGTTATATGTAAGCTGAAAGCGATGTCATGAAGTCATGAGAATAATTGCACATCATTCATGCCTAAAACTTGCTCTACGTAAGTCGATCGTGCTAGAGCCTAATATACAATGATATGAAACTAGAATGGAACTGACTAGTACTGTCAAAGATATTCTTTGCTTTTCTATCGGTTTCAGTTTATTGAGGTCAAAGGTCAAATTTAAGCTCACAAGAATATTCGGCATATATAATTTCCTATATGTCCTCAATTGATGTCTAAGCTGTAAAGATGATAATAAGCAAGATACAAAGCGATTTTGTGCTCTGACCTTGAAAACGAGGTCAAGTGTCAGGTTCAAGGTCATCAAAATGTTCGGCATACATCATTTCCTATATGTTCACAATTGATTCCCAAGCTGTAAAGTCGATAATAAGCAAGACATTAGCCATTTTGTCCTGTGACCTTGAAAATGAGGTCAAAGGTCAAATTCAAAGTCACGATAATATTCAGAATAAATCATTTCCTATATGCTGACAATTGATTCCTAAGCTGTAAAGTCGATAATAAGCGAGATATTAGCCATTTTTTGCTGTGACCTTGAAAATTAGGTCGAATGTCAAATTCAAGGTCACGAAAATAATCGGCATATATAATTTCCTATATGTGCACAATTCATTCCTAATGTCTAATCCCAATATTAAGTGAGATATTAGAAGAAATTTGTCCCCATTATAAAGCATAGGCTAATTTAACATGGGAAAGTCCTATCTGGGACCGGTCAAAAAAATCAAAATGGCTGCCACACGCAGACCGACTATTCAAGGGCAACGAAACTTATACAAAGCGCAAAGGTATATCAGGGGAATCTTTTGAAACAAAAATCTCAAAACTGATCAGACAATTTTTGAGAAAATGGCCGCCAAATCCAAAATTGGCCATTTTTCGACAAAAATGGCCGCCATGTTGGAAAAAATTAGCCCAAAGGCTAAGACAATTTTGGTTTGGATAATGGAATGTAACAGACCTTGAGATTTATCAATCAAGGTTATCAGTGTGAACATTATGACCATGAGATTCACCAATCAAGGTCATCCATGTGAACTTCAATGTCACCATTACATGTACGGGTGCGGTATTTGATTTTCTATATGTTCATAATACAAAGATACGTCTGGGTGCAAGTGAATAGGCCGCTCAGGCCAATGTACACATTCTCAGTCAGACATTTGGCACTCAAGGTCATCTGAGGTCAAGTTCAAGGTCATCATAATGTGGCGATTTTGCCCAAAGATCGCAGCAGGAGTCTTTGCAAAACACTAACCAGTTTTACGGCCTTTGTTTTGATCGCTTCAGCTCGCAGCACGCGTTGCCCCGGCAACGCCCTCCAATTCCCTTCTCCACTATACTGAACACTGGCTGCTTACGTCATCTCTCGTGCTCTCGCCTCTAGCATAAATACTGTGGTCACATTCTGTGTGGCCGGAGTTGTCTCAGAGACTGAGCACGACAGGTGAGCTCACGCCATGTAATGAGCTCCTTGTCTCTGCTTACGTAAAGGCCCGTCGGGCCTCAGGGACGACTTCCATAGGGGGCCCGGGCTGGGGGAGACCGTTGCTGACTCGGGGGCACAAGCTCTGTGGATCACCGGTCTTTTCCCACCCGGGATAGTGCGACACAGGCTCTGGCAGACAGTCGGGCTGTCCAGGGTTATCCTGCGGCAGTGCCGTCGGCGAGGCTGGCCAGCAACATGCCCACGTGCGCGAGTTCTGTGGTGCATCTCCCATGGCATCTCAGGCTCCGCACACGGCTACATTACCATAACTATGTACTATGCATGTATATTATGTTGTTGATGTTGGTGGTGATGATGGTGATGTGTTATGATGTGATGTATGACGGCCGGACTCGCTCCGGACGGACAGTAACCTGGTTGTAGTACTAGTAGAGTACCATCCGGCGCCCCACGTGCGGGCGTCGTACTTTACAATTAGTTGTGCCATATATGTCTTCCTATATGTTCATAATGCAAACATAAGCCTTATCTGCAAGCATTTCATCTATAGAGGCAAATCTGGGCATTTTTCGACACAGAAATGGCTGTTTTGACCTTTTAAGGTCATCCAAGGTCAAATTCAAGGTCACCACACAAGTCGCCATATATGACTTTTCAATTGAAAGTGCCAATTTCTAAGCTCTATCTTCAGGCGTTCTATGAGTACAGTTCTGGCAGCTCTCATTATGAAGGAAAAAATTCTCAAAAATTTTCAAAGTCCAAAAATTTTTTCAAAGGGTGAAATTTTTTTTCCCCTGGAAATGGCCCAAAATGGATAGTAATGCGATTTGGGGTGAAAATTTTTTTTTTCGGCGACTCATCAAAAATTCAAAATAGCCGCCACACGCAGACCGGCGATTCAAGGGCAACCAAACTTATACACATCACAGAGGTCCATAGAAGGATTCTTTTGAAACAAAAATCTCAAAACCGTCTGAACAGTTTTCGAGGAAAGACAGACAAGGTGCAAATTTGGGCATTTTTCGACCCAAAAATGGCTGTTTTGACCTTTCAAGGTCATCCAAGGTCAAATTCAAGGTCACCACATAAGTCGCCATATACGACTTCCCATTTGAAAATGCCAATTTCTAAGCTCTATCTTCAGGCGTTCTATGAGTACAGTTATGGCAGCTCCCATTATGAAGGAAAAAATTGCCAAAAATTTTCCAAGTCCCAAAATTTTTTCAAAGAATGAAAAAAATTTTTTGCCTAGAAATGGAGACCGGCGAAGACCGGCGATTCAAGGGCAACCAAACTTATACACATCACAGAGGTCCATAAGGGGAATCTTTCGAAATAAAAATCTCAAAACTGTCTGAACAGTTTTTGAGAAAATGGCCGTCAAAGTCCAAAATTGAGCACTTTTCAACAAAAATGTCCGCCATTTTGAGGAAAATGCGAAAATCAAAAATCGAAAAAAAACTTTCCTGGGAATATTTTTAGCTATTTCTGTGTAAATTTCAGAAAGATTCGACCGTAAACTTTAAAGATAAAAATGTGGACGGACGACGGACGACAGACGACGGACGGACGGACGGACGGCCGGACGCCGGACACAACGCCATGCCAATAGGTTATCGGACCGAAGGTCCGGTAACCTAAAACCAAGTCAATCGACGAAAAAAAAATGGTCCGGAGATATGGGCCCATAGAACATATTATGTGAATTACAGCAATATTCATCAAACAGATTTTTCACAGCGTTTGACAACGACGACGCAGACGCTGACGCCGACGCCGACGGACGGACGATGGACGCAACCTGACGGCAATAGCTTATCGGACCATAGGTCCGGTAAGCTAAAAATAGCTGAAAATATTGAAAAATACACAGCCTATATCACTTGAAACTCGTATAAGTAAGGTATATTATAGTGATGGAACCCCAAATACATGTATTCAGTTTGATTGTTGGATATTACGTAACAATCTTTATTCTACAATGAGAGTACATACCGACACATCTCCCGATTGTGGATATTATGTATCAATCTCTATTTTACGCTGACAGTACATACAGACATAGCTCCCGAGGTTGGATATTACGTACCAATCTCTGTTATACACTGACAGTACATACAGACATAGATCCCGAGGTTGGATATTACGTACCAATCTCTGTTCTACACTGACAGTACATACAGACATAGCTCCCGAGGTTGGATATTACGTACCAATCTCTGTTATACACTGACAGTACATACAGACATAGCTCCCGAGGTTGGATATTACGTACCAATCTCTGTTCCACATTGACAGTACATACAGACATAGCTCCCGAGGTTGGATATTACGTACCAATCTCTGTTATACACTGACAGTACATACAGACATAGCTCCCGAGGTTGGATATTACGTACCAATCTCTGTTCTAAAATGACAGTACATACATATATAAATAGCTCCCTAGGTTGGATATTACATACCAATCTCTGTTCTACACTCACAGTACATACAGACATAGCTCCCGAAGTTGGATATTACGAACCAATCTCTGTTATACACTGACAGTACATACAGACATAGCTCCCGAGGTTGGATATTACGTACCAATCTCTGTTCCACACTGACAGTACATACAGATATAGCTCCGGAGTTTGGATATTACGTACCAATCTCTGTTTTACACTGACAGTACATACAGGCATAGCTCCCGAGGTTGGATATTACGTAGCAATCTCTGTTCTAAAATGACAGTACATACATAGATACATAGCTCCCTAGGTTGGATATTACGTACCAATCTCTGTTATACACTGACAGTACATACAGACATAGCTCCCGAGGTGGGATATTACGTACCAATCTCTGTTCTAAAATGACAGTACATACATACAGACATAGCTCCCGAGGTTGGATATTACGTACCAATCTCTGTTTTACACTGACAATACATACAGACATAGCTCCCGAGTTTGGCTATTATGTACCAATATCTGTTCTAAAATGACTGTACATACATATATACCTAGCTCCCGAGGCTGGATATTACGTACCAATCTCTGTTCTACAATGACAGTACATACATATATACCTAGCTCCCGAGGCTGGATATTACGTACCAATCTCTGTTCTACACCGAGAGTACATATAGACATAGCTTTCGAGGTTGGATATTACGTACCAATCTACGTACCAATCTCTGTTCAGACTTCCGCACTTGACAAAGGATTCAACTCCGAAACCGGTCGTGCAACAGGCAGAGTACATTGTGAGTAACCGTTTTTGATATTGTTTTGTATTATTTTGTTTTGTTTTAGATCTGGTCCATATCTTTGCATTCAGGCTTCTTCAAACGTTTTGTTTCCATTTTATACAATTGTTTTTATTTTTATAATTTTATCCTTCGGTTTTATCATCCAAATCAAATTCGTTCTGGTTTTAATACTTTCAAAATTAATTGCTGAAACGTATCATGGCTCTTTCCAAACCTCCTCACTTCCGTTCTTTTTACACTCTTCTTCAATGCTTTCACCATCTTTCACTAATGCTCCAGCAGTCTCAAGGCCAAGTCACCAGGGTTTTCAGTAAAAAACAACCTCACCTGGATGACTTCATTAAACCTGCTTGTTCTGGTCCTCTGATCAAACAAAAAATCTCCAAAATCAATCAAAATTGGGTACAAAACGTGACCGAACAATTGGTGGAACACTACGAGACCTCAATTCAAAACCTTTTGGCCCACATTTCCTCTTTAGGT
This sequence comes from Terebella lapidaria, assembly GCA_949152475.1. Taxonomy (NCBI): domain Eukaryota; kingdom Metazoa; phylum Annelida; class Polychaeta; order Terebellida; family Terebellidae; genus Terebella; species Terebella lapidaria. The sequence goes on from OX424555.1 coordinate 82,899,810, forward strand.
TTATCTGATTCGGACATTGCAAATTCGGTAGCTCTCGTCATTCAGCAGGCTAAATCTCATTTCGGCAAAAAACTTCAGGCTTCCACCATCCAGAAATTCAAAAGCTCCACTCTTCCAAATTCCCCTATTCCAAATTCTAACTCTCAATCCAAACCTCAGACTTGTGAGGTTAAAGGTCACAAACACCCACTTAGTAATTTCTTCCCATGTAATATATCCTATCGTGGTATGAGATTCCCTAGCCTTGAGCACATCTATCAGTATCACAAAGCCCGGTACCATGACTGTCAACACCTAGCCAATCGGATCCTTAGGGCTCCCCATGCAGGAGTGGCTAAACGTTTGGCTGGTGAAATTCCTAGCCTGTCCCCGTTCTGGCATAAAAGTAAAAATGGAATCATGCGTCAACTTCTTCAAGTTAAGTTTAATTCTTGCAAATTGTTCCGTGACACTCTGATGGGTCTACCTGAAGGGTGTCACATTGTCCATCCAGTTCCTGACAGCCACTGGGGTGTTAATCGTCATGGTCAAGGCTCTAACTTCTTTGGCCGCCTTCTAAAGGACCTAAAACGTGCCAACTCTCCTACTAACAATCCTAAACCCTCTCGCTCTGTACCTCCATCTTCAAATAACACCCTCCCTAAAACCCTTCCCTCTGTGTCCACTTCTAACCGCTTCCAACTCCTGGACACTCTCTCTAATCCTCCTTGCCTCACATCATCTGATGAGTGGCCACCTCTCTCTCGCTCTTCTCCTGATAACCGCCTTAGTGCCACGCCCAAACGGCGTCCGCGCTCTGCTTCTTCTCCTGAACTCTCACCCTCCTCTCTACCTAAAGGCATACGCTCTCGCTTTGCCTCTCCTAAAAACTCTCCTAACACCACTTTCCATGTCTCTCCTTCCACTATCAGAGGGCCCAAAACTCTTTGGGCCCTTCCTAGACTAACCTCCTCCACTGTCGTCCTCGGCTCTTCTAACCTCTCTCGCATCACCAAATCCCCCGTCAGTGATATCCAATCGCTCTCCTTCTTCTCCTGAACTCTCACCCTCCTCTCTACCTAAAGGCAAACGCTCTCGCTTTGCCTCTCCTAAAAACTCTCCTAACACCACTTTCCATGTCTCTCCTTCCACTATCAGAGGGCCCAAAACTCTTTGGGCCCTTCCTAGACTAACCTCCTCCACTGTTGTCCTCGGCTCTTCTAACCTCTCTCGCATCACCAAATCCCCCGTCAGTGATATCCAAGTTGTGTCTTATCCTGGAGCTTTGTTCAACCATCTGAGAATGATGTTCACGGCCTGTAAAAAAACATTTGATTCCCCCAAAAACTTAATCTTAAGTGTAGGCCTGAACAATCGAAGCTCCAAACCAAGAGTTACTTCAATTCCAGAGCTGAGGAATATGCTCAGCAGTGCTTTCCGAATCTTCCCCCACTCCAAAATTCTTATTCCAAAAATTAACTACTCAGACAATCTTCCGTCTGTAGAGAAACGCAACTTGGATATGATTAACAGGGCTTTGGATGACATGAGTTCACGTTTCAGCAATCTCACAGTTGTTAAACAATTGGATCCAATCAAGTTCTCTACACAGCCAGATAACATTCATTGGACTGAACAAACGGCCAATGAAATGTTGAAATGCTGGCTCAGTCATTTAAACTAAATAATTCTGAGAGTCCACCGAACTCCAGTACGACTAATAATGTTGTAAACCTTTCCAAATTTACACTTTCGGACACACAAATCGCTCTTCTTAATCGTGGTTTGACATCTGTTCCCACACCCAAAATAACATTGGATCCAATTGAACAAGCTGTGCAAGATTTTGGTAGAAAACTTAAACTTCAAAATTATTTTTCTCACCGTCCAAATTCATTTACAAATAGATCAAAATTCACTCCAAAATCTACCTGGACTCCACCCAGTTCCATGATTGACAAGCCTGTTTTAGATTGCATTTCGGCAATATCTAAAGAAATTGAAAATTTGAAAATTCAATCAGAAACCAAAAACCTAACAAAAATGGAATATAAAACTATAAAGGATTTACAAAATAACGTAGACTTGGTAATCAAAAAAGCAGATAAAGGTAGTGCAGTCGTAATTATGGATAGGCAAAATTATATTAATGAAGGCCTTCGTCAATTATACAATCCAGCTCATTACCGAGAAATTGACACTCCTCTTTACCTAGAAAATTCAGAAAAAATAACAAAAATTTTAAAAGGAATACGCAGTTCTGGATGCCTTTCTGAAAAAGTATCCCAATTTCTTTTACCACCAGAACGCCCTCGTCAAAGAAGATTTTATATGCTACCTAAAATTCATAAGCCCAAAGACTCCTGGCCAATTCCAAATGTAATGCCTCCAGGGCACCCAATTGTTTCTGACTGCAGCAGTGAATCTGAAAAAGTAGCTATGTATATTGATTCATATATAAAAGATCAAGCAAATAAGCATCCGTCATATATAAAAAAAAACACGTATGACTTTTTAGATAAAGTGAGAGGGCTTGAACTAGATCCAAATTCTTTACTAATCACTTTAGATGTTGAAAGTATGTATACTAATATAAATCATGAAGAAGGTATCCAAGCAATTGAAAATGCATTCCCGACTCTGAAAAACAATGAACTATTCAAAGGTATAATAGAATTATTGGAAATTTCACTTAAATGTAATGACTTTGAATTTGATGGTAAGACATTCCTACAAGTTTCAGGTACAGCCATGGGTCAGAAATATGCACCTCATTATGCAGATATTTATATGGCTGAATTTGAAAAGCAAGCGTTACAAAAGTGTCCATTCCAACCAGATTGCTATTATAGGTATTTAGATGACATTTTCCTCATTTGGCCACACGGCATTTTCAAATTTAATCAGTTTCTCGAAAAATTCAATTCTCATAGGGCATCAATCAAGTTCAAAGCTGAAATTTGTACTGATTCAGTTAAATTTCTGGATACTGCTTTGTTCAGGAGCAAAGAAAACACATTAGAAGCAAAAGTTTTCTTCAAACCAACGGATACTCATCAGTTGCTGCATAAGCTCTCTTTTCATCCAAAGCACACTTATAAAGGAACAGAACAGAACAGAATTTATTTAACCTATGTAACAAAAACAACAAATGGAATACCAAAACACTTTCAACTTAGGTTTGTACATAGACGGGACGCCAGAGGAGTTATCCACTCATCGAGCTGGCGACCCTGCTTAGGTTTGTACATAGGCGGGACGCCAGAGGAGTTATCCACTAATCAAGTCCCAAGTTTTTCGATTTTTCCAAATTTGCTCGTACCCAGATGATGTTGAATCAGCTTGCCAAACATTATTCAAGGCACTTTCGAAACGTAACTATTCAAAACGTTGGCTTCGCAAAATAAAGAATGAAACATTGAGAATTCTAAACAGTGAGGAAAGGCTAGGTGCTGATTTTCAATTGCCCACTTCCGGCTCATCTGGCTCAAAACCCTGTAATTCTAGACTATGTCAAACATGTCATTTAGTTCCAAATTATCCAAATTTCTCAGCATCAGTTTTTGAACAAACCTACTCAATCAACTCAGCTTTGGATTGCAACTCAGAAAATATAATTTATCTATACACTTGTAAGCTTTGCGAAAAACAATATGTAGGTGAAACCGGTAAATCACTCAAATTCAGAAACAATCGTCACCGTGCTGCAATAACTAGCTGCAATGAGGAAAATGCATTATACAGTCATCTATCTAAATTTCACAGCAAAACTGAATTTTCCATCAAATGTTTTTCTCTTTTACCAATTGAACAGGTTTCCGATCTTGGTGATGAACTTTTAAACAAACAATGGCGACTTGAAAGGGAATATTGTTGGATTGATACTCTAGGCACTTTCGAACCTCATGGCCTCAACGTTCAAAAATTTACAAAGTATGACCCTCTGAACAAAAGTAAAAATAAATTCGACCTGGTGTATATAGTACCCTTCTCAAAAACAGGTGCTCTTTTGGCCCAAATTGTTAAAAAGCATATGAAACAACTCAACAAAAATACTGATGGTGATATTAAAATAGCAACAGCTTACAAGAAGCATCAAAACCTTAAAGAACTTTTAGTCAGAAGCAGACTTAAATAATCCAACAAAATTTGTTCAATGTCGCTCATTGAATTTTTATTGCTGTTTTATGTTATGTGTCACTCTTACAATTATCTTGTGCCAGTGCATTTTTTATTCTCTCCAAAATATACATAGCTCCCGAGGTTGGATATTACGTACCAATCTCTGTTCTACACTGACAGTACATACAGACATAGCTCCCTAGGTTGGATATTACGTAACAATCTCTGTCCTACACTGACAGTACATACATACATAACTCCCGTGGTTGGATATTACGCACTAATCTCTGTTCTACACTGACAGTACGTACAGACATAGACCCTGAGGTTGGATATTACGTACCAATCTCTGTACTACACTGGCAGTTCATACAGATATAGCTCCCGAGGTCAGATATTACGTACCAATCTCTTATTCTACACTGACAGTACATTCAGACATAGCTCCCGATGTTGGATATTACGTACCAGTCTCTGTTCTACGCTGATAGTACATACAGACATAGCTCCCGAGGTTGGATATTACGCACCAATCTCTGTTCTACACTGACAGCACATACAGACATAGCTCCCGAGGTTGGATATTACGCACCAATCTCTGTTCTACACTGACAGCACATACAGACATAGCTCCCTAGGTTGGATATTACGTACCAATCTCTGTTCTACAATGACAGTACATACAGGCATAGCTCCCGAGGTTGGATATTACGCACAAATATCTGTTCTACACTGACAGTACATACAGACATAGCTCCCGAGGTTGGATATTACGTACCAATCTCTGTTCTACACTGAGAGTACATATAGACATAGCTACCCAGGTTGGATATTACATACCAATCTCTGTTCTACACTGACAGTATACACAGACATAGCTCCCGAGGTTGGATATTACGTACCAATCTCTGTTCTAAACTGACAGTACATACAGACATAGCTCCCGCGGTTGGATATTACTCACTAATCCCTGTTCTACACTGACAGTACATAAAGACATAGCTCCCGAGGTTGGATATTACGTACCAATCTATGTTCTAAAATGACAGTACATACATATATAAATAGCTCCCGAGGTTGGATATTACGTACCAATCTCTGTTCTAAAATGACAATACATACATATATAAATAGCTCCCTAGGTTGGATATTACATACCAATCTCTGTTCTACACTGACAGTACATACAGACATAGCTCCCGAGGTTGGATATTACGAACCAATCTCTGTTCTACACTGATAGTACATACAGATATAGCTCCGGATGTTGGATATTACGTACCAATCTCTGTTCTAAAATGACAGTACATACAGACATAGCTCCCGAGGTTGGATATTACGTACCAATCTCTGTTCTACGCTGACAGTACATACATACATAGCTCCCGAGGTTGGATATTACGTACCAATTTCTGTTATACACTGACAGTACATACAGACATAGCTCCCTAGGTTGGATATTACATACCAATCTCTGTTATACACTGACAGTACATACAGATATAGCTCCGGAGGTTGGATATTACGTACCAATCTCTGTTCTACACTGACAGTACATACAGACATATCTCCGGAGGTTGGATATTACGTACCAATCTCTGTTCTAAAATGACAGTGCATACAGACATAGCTCCCGAGGTTGGATATTACGTACCAATCTCTGTATACACTGACAGTACATACAGACATAGCTCCCGAGGTTGGATATTACGTACCAATCTCTGTTCCACACTGACAGTACATACAGACATAGCTCCCGAGGTTGGATATTACATACCAATCTCTGTTATACACTGACAGTACATACAGACATAACTCCGAAGGTTGGATATTATGTACCAATCACTGTTCTACACTGACAGTACATACAGACATAGCTCCCTAGGTTGGATATTACGTACCAATCTCTGTCCTACACTGACAGTACATTCAGACATAGCTCCCGAGGTTGGATATTACGTACCAATCTCTGTTCTACACTGACAGTACATACAGACATAGCTCCCGAGGTTGGATATTACGTACCAATCTCTGTTCTAAACTGACAGTACATACAGACATAGCTCCCGCGGTTGGCTATTATGTACCAATATCTGTTCTAAAATGGCAGTACATACATATATACCTAGCTCCCGAGGCTGGATATTACGTACCAATCTCTGTTGTACAATGACAGTACATACATATATACCTAGCTCCCGAGGCTGGATATTACGTAAGAATCTCTGTTCTACACCGAGAGTACATATAGACATAGCTTTCGAAGTTGGATATTATGTACCAATCTCTGTTCTGCACTGACAGTACATACAGACATAGCTCCCGAGGTTGGATATTACGTACCAATCTCTGTTCTAAACTGACAGTACATACAGACATAGCTCCCGCGGTTGGATATTACTCATTAATCCCTGTTCTACACTGACAGTACATAAAGACATAGCTCCCTAGGTTGGATATTACCTACCAATCTCTGTTCAACACTGACAGTACATACAGACATAGCTCCCGAGGTTGGATATTACGTACCAATCTCTGTTCTACACTGACAGTACATACATATATACATAGCTCCCGAGGTTGGATATTACGTACCAATCTCTGTTCTACACTGACAGTACATACAGACATAGCTCCCTAGGTTGGATATTACGTACCAATCTCTGTTCTACACTGACAGCACATACAGACATAGCTCCCGAGGTTGGATATTACGTACCAATCTCTGTTCTACAATGACAGTACATACAGGCATAGCTCCCGAGGTTGGATATTACGCACAAATCTCTGTTCTACACTGACAGTACATACAGACATAGCTCTCGAGGTTGGATATTACGTACCAATCTCTGTTCTACACTGAGAGTACATATAGACATAGCTACCGAGGTTGGATATTACATACCAATCTCTGTTCTACACTGACAGTATACACAGACATAGCTCCCGAGGTTGGATATTACGTACCAATCTATGTTCTACACTGACAGTACATACAGACATAATTCCGAAGGTTGGATATTATGTACCAATCACTGTTCTACACTGACAGTACATACAGACATAGCTCCCTAGGTTGGATATTACGTACCAATCTCTGTCCTACACTGACAGTACATTCAGACATAGCTCCCGAGGTTGGATATTACGTACCAATCTCTGTTCTACACTGACAGTACATACAGACATAGCTCCTGAGGTAGGATATTACGAACCAATCTCTGTTCTACACTGACAGTACATACAGACATAGCTCCCTAGGTTGGATATTACATACCAATCTCTGTCCTACACTGACAGTACATACATACATAACTCCCGTTGTTGGATATTACGCACTAATCTCTGTTCTACACTGACAGTACGTACAGACATAGATCCTGAGGTTGGATATTACGTACCAATCTCTGTTCTATACTGACAGTACATACAGACATAGCTCCCGATGTTGGATATTACGTACCAATCTTTGTTCTACACTGACAGTATATACAGACATAGCTCCCGAGGTTGGATATTACGAACCAATCTCTGTTCTACGCTGATAGTATATACAGACATAGCTCCCGAGGTTGGATATTACGTACCAATCTCTGTTCTGCACTGACAGTACATACAGACATAGCTCCCGAGGTTGGATATTACGTACCAATCTCTGTTCTACGCTGATAGTACATACAGACATATCTCCGGAGGTTGGATATTATGTACCAATCTCTGTTCTACACTGACAGTACATACAGACATAGCTCCCACGGTTGGATATTATGTACCAATCTCTGTTCTACAATGACAGTACATACAAACATAGCTCCCTAGGTTGGATATTATGTACCAATCTCCGTTCTACAATGACAGTACATACAGACATAGCTCAGGAGATTGGATGTTACTCCCCAATCTCTGTTCTACAATGACAGTACATACAGATATAGCTCCCGAGGTTGGATATTACGTACCAGTTTCTGTTCTACACTGACAGTAGACACAGCTCCCGAGGTTGGATATTACTCACCAATGTTTGTCTCACATTCCTTTCCCATGTATCCTGGAGCGCACTCGCACTCGAAGAACGTTGCATCGCTCAGTGTGTCTAGACAGGTGCCATTATTTTTACACGGTTGATTATCACATCCACCTGGTGAGCACATGTATAAATGTATATATGTTACCTAAAGGCCAAATAACACGCACATACGAGAACTCACAGATACGTCCGAAATGACCACCCATGTAATCAGGAAGAACGAATTATGTACTTTACTAACGGGATATTTTTTCACAGTTTTCCCCCTTGTAGTCTTTGGAACATGTGCAGCTATAACTGGCGACTCCATCTTCACAAGTTCCACCGTTCTTACATGGATTACTTTCACATTCGTCTATAACGATACACACAATAGTCAAAATATCAAATGGAAAAACAGGGCAAAAACCTACTACATTATACTCAAAATTCCGCGAATTGAGGTAACAGGCGATGGGAGCGCAGGGACTGACCGATGTTGAATTCGCAGATGAGTCCCATAAGGCCAGTTGCACAAACACACGAGAACGCGCCGACACCATCTTGACAGGATCCACTATTGTGACATGACGTGCTCTCACATTCATCTGCGAGAAATGGGGAAAACACAAAATAGAAAATAATCATCATGCTGATCCTAGAATAATTCCAGTTACTCATATAGTGCAGTGAAATGTCGGTCGGCGTCAGATGTTGAAAGTACTGTGTGTAACTTTATGGTACTAGATCTATATAGCTTACATGCTTCTCCATAGCGATCTAGGCCTTTACTGTTTCCTACACAATTTATCAACATATGTGAATTTATATGATTAGATATTCACAGAGGCTATATGTTGTGTACGTGTACTTATATAAAATGTACATACATTAGACAATATAATCGATGGAATATATGATGACCATGATTTAAATATAGTCACCTATGTCAATGTCACAGTTTACTCCCTCGTAGCCCGGTGGACAGTGGCACTTGTAGGCACTACGCGAGCTTGTCGAGAAACATATTGCATTGTTCTGACACGGCCCACTTAGACACGGATCCACGATAGCTTTTGAAGACAAAACAGTTAGAATGTGTGCTCAAAGCGTGGGCTTCGCTGTCGACCAGTCATATACACATTTGAATATATCAAGAACAGTGGAGTGAAAATATGATGTGGGCATATACTGAAGCACCCAGTGGGCTGAGCAGAATGACCTAAAGAGAATGTCGATATCATGATTTGTTCATAAGTTACAGCAGACTGAAGTTCGAAGTACGCCTAATTTGAATCCTTTCAGTTTACTCATCATTATGCAAATGATATTTTGTCAAATATTGTCAAATATGAGCTGAAGAAATGTTTTGTGACCATCAATATTAGGGCCTATTCGATGGAATCCCCAACAGGAACAACCAACGATTGCAGTTATTATGTTGTTACCAAGGTAACGAGTGGTCTGCAGCAACAATGCTTGCTATGGCCACACCCCACGTTATATCCACCCTGACACCGCTATCACTATTATGTGGCAGAAATGACCATATATTCTGTATTCACAGCTAAAATTTCTCTAGGAATCGTAATAGAGTGACCGGTGTTTACTAGGGCTCTATGATTAATTGGTAAGCTCATGTAGAATAGTTTGACTGTGATCCCCCCGCCCCCATCCAAATAAAAAAAAACTCCTCGCACGGCCACTTTACTGTAATAGGCCTACATATGTTGCAATGTCGACAGCACGCTTCCATAGTCATGCATGCATGACAAACGCGACATGCCGACATGTGAGAAACCTACGGAAGCCCAGATAGGACATTTGCCCCATATGTTAAGTTCGCCTCGGCGAACCACTATGGCCATTATTTTTTGAATGATTGTTCTACAAACCCGCCGACTCCACATAAAATTGGCCGATAAGAAATAAATTCAACAATTCCTGCTTTTATTTTTATTTTACCCACCGACTGGAAAATAATGCCTTGATAAAAATTTACAGAATCAAAACGATCAGTCTTTGCCTTCATGGTTATGCAAAGGAATTTAGTCTCCTTTCAAACCGATTATATGTCTCAGTCTCCCTATTTGTCTGTATGTCTGGTTATCTGTCTGTGCTTGACTATGGTTCTTCTACAATAACTTGCACATAGTTCTCTCCAGATAATACTGACATGTCCTAAGCAATGTGCAATGTGTTGGAGTATGATGTTGTTTCCTGATGTCATCGCACTGTATTAATTTCAATACATAGAGAGTTGAATTTTTATATTTTACTCACCTAACTACAGTCATTGAAATCAAGCTGAAAATTTGGCAAACCCTGTCCTAGTTGGGTTGCGAGGGAACTAGATTAACGATTGTGAAAAAAATCTTTTTCCATCTCTATGCTCATACTAAAAGTGAGTTTTGACTATATATGTTTATGACAAGGGGTATTTCTGGGCTGCATATGAATGCACATTGAGTTTATGTGCACAAACACGCTGGTAAATTAACGTGCATGAAATGATGAATTGTTCACGGTTACACTTTTTTTATTAGCCCGACCACATATTTTCAGCAACTTTTATTTTCATTCCTACCTGCCGACCGACTTGAAATTTTTGAAGCAAAAAAGTTCGTAAAACAATTAATTAAAAAACGATGGCCTAACTCGCCTCGGCGAACCACTAACTCGCCTCGGCGAACTGCTAACTCGCCTCGGCGAACTGCTAACTCGCCTCGGCGAACTACTAACTCGCCTCGGCGAACTGCTAACTCGAATCGGCGAACTGCTAACTCGCCTCGGCGAAATACTAACTGGTCTCTTATCAACCAACTGTTAACTCGCCTCGACGAACTGTTATCTCGCCTCGGCCAATTGTTTTCTCGCCTCGACGAACTGTTATCTCGCCTCGGCCAATTGCTTTCTCGCCTCGGCGAACTGTTATCTCGCCTCGGCGAACTGTTATCTCGCCTCGGCCAATTGTTATCTCGCCTCGGCGAACTGTTAACTCGCCTCGGCGAACTGCTAACTCGCCTCGGCCAACTACTAAAATGCCAGTTGTGTAACACACCTAAATGGCAACCACAGTTCGCCGAGGCGAATTAACAGTTCGCCGAGGCGAGTTAACAGTTCGCCGAGGCCAACTACTAAGTTGCCAGTTATGTAATCTTTACAAACGGCAGCCACAGTTCGCCGAGGCGAGTTAGCAGTTCGCCGAGGCGAGTTAGCAGTTCGCCGAGGCGAGATAACAGTTCGCCGAGGCGAGATAACAGTTCGCCGAGGCGAGTTAGCAGTTCGCCGAGGCGAGATAACAGTTCGCCGAGGCGAGTTAGCAGTTCGCCGAGGCGAGATAACAGTTCGCCGAGGCGAGATAACAGTTCGCCGAGGCGAGATAACAGTTGGTTGATAAGAGACCAGTTAGTATTTCGCCGAGGCGAGTTAGTATTTCGCTGAGGCGAGTTAGCAGTTCGCCGAGGCGAGTTAGTATTTCGCCGAGGCGAGTTAGCAGTTCGCCGAGGCGAGTTAGCAGTTCGCCGAGGCGAGTTAGTATTTCGCCGAGGCGAACTTAACTTATGGGGCAAATGTCCTATCTGGGCTTCCGTAGAAACCCGAACATCACCTATGTCGGTTTTTCTCACAGTCAAATGCTTATTATCGCCACAGCCCATTTTTTACGCCTGATGTGATTGGTGGACGGTGCTTGCGATATCCACATCTAAGATTATTTTTTGACTTCTTAATACGTTTCAATTAAGTTATTGTTGCATTAGGAGAAGTAAACAGACAGATACCTGATGGTCAAATTTGTGTTTTTGTCAATGGAATGCTTCGAACTCGTACTCCACCTCGGTCACCATTTGCACGACTTGAATGGAATGCAGCACATAATGCACCCAAAACATCGCTTGATGCATTGGTCAACAGTCAAATATCGCACCATAATATGATCTGTTGTGCTGTTGTGCTAAATCCCCCCCCCCCCACTCGATTTCAGCGCTCTGTCCTGATTCAATATTGAGTGGAAGTCCATGAATTTGGCGATAATATGGTCATGCATGTCGTGAATTTCACGAACAAAAGCTATTTCAACTGAAACTGTCAAATGTGATGGTATATATATATATATATCAAGAACAATTGAGGTCTTAAGATCGACCCCATTGGTACACCACATTTGACAGTTTCAGTTGTTGACAGGGTACCACCTATGCCAACAACCTGAGTTCTACCGGTCAAGTAGGACCCAAACCATCTCAAAGACTGCCTTCCGAGACCAATGGCTTTTAACTTAATTCATAAGGATGATGATCGACCTATCAAATGCAGCGATGAACGATCAGGCGCCTTCCAATAACCCTATCGGTTCGACGAATGTATAGCGTAGTCCGTAGGTGGTACGAGGATCCCACTAAGTAGTCCTCACAGTATTTCTTCTAGTATTCCTATGTACGTAACTGACGTTGGATAACCCTTACAAAATATATGTAAACGATCTGCCTTCTGTGATTACATGTAAAACAGTCCTTCATGCTGATGATACAGAATTGTTGGTTAGCGGAAAGAATATATATATATGCATATGGCATTGTTTCGAGTGCTAGATCGGTTTATCTAGCACTCTGTCCCCGAATCTAGACAGATCCTTTAGGCGAGGCGTAGATTTTGAGACTACAGTGTCATGTGCGTTGTCTCGCACGACATGCCAATAAACTACTGTCACGACAAACAAATGTTATATTTTACCCGCTTGAGTTTTAGATCGAAATATCTTGGAACTGCTCTCAGCATTGGACGGAAACGGTGGAGGGCGAGTATACTGCAGATATAGAACTAGCTCTTGCCATCGAGCTTCATGCAGTTCAAGAGTGGTTAATCGAAAACAAGCTGTCATTACATTTGGGCAAAACTGAATCCATATTGTTTGGATCAAAACGTAAAATTAGTAAATCAGCAACGTTGCATACTACATGTGGCGAAAACGACACTGCTTGCAGAAACAATGTCAAGTTTCTTGGATCAACTCTCAACCAGGATCTATCAGGTGAAAGTGTTGCCCAAAACATTATTCATTATCAAGAAGTGTAATGACAGACTAAGGTTTCTGTATCGACAGGCCAGAAACCTCAATATTGAAACTAGACGAACTTTGGTCTCTGCACTTGTTCAGTGCCATTTGGACTATGCCTGTTCGGAATGGTATTCTGGTCTCACCCAACGATAAAGAAGCAGAATTCAAACCACTCAAAACAAGATTAAATGTTTCATCTTGCAGCTGCCAGCAAGAGCCCATATAGGCTATACCGAGTTTAGAAGGGTCGGTGTGTTACCCATTCATCTACGCGTGACTAAAACTAAATCACATCTTTAATCAAGCACCAACTTATCTGAATGCGAACGTTAAATGGGTCCGAGATCAACACACAGTCAATACACGATCCAGTAATACCTCACTATCCGTCTCTGCAATTAAGACAAAGCACTTCGGCCAAACATCTTTTTCTACACCTCTATAACTACATGGAATGATTTACCCACTGATATCCACATACTACAACCAAACAAGCCTTTGAAGTAGCAGTAAGAAATTTCCTTTTTCGAAAAGTAGCTAGCGATGAAAATAATGCTTTTATTTAATAATCTAATTTTATTCACATATTCTTAGAACCTTTTGGTTTAATAGTCAATCAATCTAGTCATATATGTATTATAAATTTTTCCATATTTTCCTGGACTTTTCCCCATATTTACAAATTGGCTATACTCGGTAATTATATTTTAATTATGTCACGTGACCTTACAAACAGGTACCACCCTGGAAATAAGTATTGGGTTACTTTATTGTGCAATCCCTGGTGATTTCATATTGATGCATATATTTATGTATCATATGGGTTGTCAAATAAACAAACTAAATATCACACACAAAGGGCCTGATATAGCCCAAAGAATCGTTCTATCATCACACATAGCAACTATAGAATGTGTATGAACGCTAACTATTGAAGATGGATGATATGATATGATAAACATTAGTCATCTGCAGCTTTAACAAGAAATGATATATTTAAGCTACTACTTAAAAATGTATGTAAAAATGTCCACACGACGTCTCGATTCTAATTAACATCTCAATAACAAACTAATGACCTGCTGAAAAAAATTCAAGAATATTGAGTGAAAATTGTACGAAAATGATTTTTTAAAGTGGGTAGTACTATTACTTTTGAACTGACAGAGATATTGACAGACGGTGAAAACATTACTAATTTTACTTGTATTTCAAACATCAGAATTGTTCTTGGTCCACTGGTTACTCTATTCGACCATTCACTTTAAATGAAAGATTCATAATTTTCTTCGACTGATCACACATTGCCGATGAAGAAAACGAACTATATCGGTGTTTACCTGGTGGCAGTTGACACTCATACCCTCGGTCTGTGAGCTCACACTGCCAGCCACTGGCACAGGGCGGGACGCAATGCTGGGTCTCAAGGCTGGGTGCTGCTAAAATACAAAACACATAATATATCATGGTATGTGTACATACATGTACATCTATAAGCATGTTCAATGTACATCAGTAAGCGTGTGTAATATACTATCAATTACCCTCGCCCCGATATCATGGATATGGGGCGTGGATATTGCATTTGGGTATTTCTGTCTCCCTGTCTGTTTGTCTATCCGTGCGTGTAATTCTGAGAGGAATGGTCTGATCGAGTTCATGGAGTGAAACAATACCACTGTGGTTTGGGCTTCCCCTATTCAGGTCCAAATCAGACTAAATCAGACTGGTTGCCGTGCAACTAGCCCCAAAAGTGGCTCTTCAACCTGGTGATCGATATAGACGGTTGCCACATGACACCCTTGGTTAGAAATCGGAAATCACAAGTCTTCATCCGTGTGGCGCTAAGCTAACTGGTGTGGCAACTCATGAATGGTTTATTTTGTTTCCTTGACAACTTTTGAAGAGTGTGGCACAGTTTGGGGGGCCTTTCACATAGCTTTCCTTCATCTTTTTGTATTTACATTCTTAAACACATCTATCGACCAATCTTTGCTTGATTTCTAGTCTCTCGGATTGTAACAATAAAATATATAAATACATTTGATGTTACATGAGGAACGACTACATGCGCTCTCAAACTGTGCCACACTCTTCAGGAGTTGTCAAGGAAACATAACAATCTGTTTGTGATATGCCACACCGCTGAATTTAGAGTTGAATTTAGAGCAACACGGATGAAGACTAGTGATTCCCGATTCCTAACCAAGGGTGTCATGTGGCTCCATCAACCGCCCATATCAATCATCAGGTTGAAGAGCCACTTTTGGGACTACCGTGCAACGGGAACTGTAAACATCACAACAATTGCCACGACTACGGTTTTAATCAAGATAAAAATGTCCACTATGTTTTGATCATAGGGCTTTTGGCCCTATTTTTTAGCATTTTTATTCCTGTAGATGTACTTTGATGACAGAAACAAGGTCAACGATACAGAAAAGGTCAAAATTGAAAAATGACAAAAGCTCCGTTCGTATTGATGAATAACTGTTGGAGGGGGGGGGGGACTAATTCTTCATCATTTGCTACTATATGACAGTTGTAGGACCAAAATTGATTCTTGTCGATCCAGCTCGAAAATGTTAGCGTCATCAGCTATAATCACCGAATTGTGGTATTGCGAGTAGTTGCGAGTAGTTGTAGTGTATGTATCAACCTATTACCGCTTATAACAAGATTTTGATGATACCAATAACAAACCGAACATCAAACACTTTCGGAATAGAAACAAAGCCCGACCAAACTTATATCTGAATCCACACTGGCGTCACCAGGGGCAGACAGTGTGTGAATATATAGTTGTTTTTACTGTACACCAGATGGAATTAGTGTACAACTGCCCAACAACTTACTATAAAACAATTCATATAAATCAGAAACAAAAAATCCGAAACCACTGAAGATTATCAAACGAATATTGAACATAAAATATGCGGTATAAGTCTGAGAGAATTTGCGAAGTCGGGGAGGTCAGCATCAAGCATTCAGACCATCGTCCTAAATAATGTCAGACTTGAAAAATCGCAATAAATCTAATATAGAGTAGCTCCATTAAGTCGCAATAAAAAAAAAATTCCTAGTATTTATGTATTTCACTATGTCAGATATCCAGAATGTGATATATTGTTGCCATGGCGAGTTAGTCACATGTATTCAATATAGAGGTCGGTCTCTAGAATGTGCTTTTTTGTAATTTTTAGAATTTTCATTTCTTCTCTTGTAATTTTTAGTGAATAAAATTTCTATTGTTTTCGAGGTTTCTTGAATGTTCTGTTCTTTTCCTGTATTTATTCACTGGATGGACATATTATATTGAGGTGGCTGTAATTAGAATAGTGGTTATTCTTGGTTGAACATAGAAAACAGGCAGTTTCCGTTGAAGTATTATCATCAAAGAGATGATGTTTGAATGTTTGATGGTGTACATGTGTGGTGTTGATTTTTATTTTAACAAAATTAGACAAATTTTTTAAACTGAGGAATTCAAACGCTATGTCCCTGTTGAACTTAAAACGTATGTTGAGGAGCAAAAAGCTTCTGAGATACACCAAGCTGCTGTTTTGCCCTATGAGTATTCCCTCACCCACAAAAAGTTCGTAGCAAAGTCTCATCCGCAGAAAAGTCATAAAAAGAAGAACGATGAATCAGAAAAATTACAAGAAACAATACATAGGGAAAGAAAAATCCAGTCCCACCAACCAGATGTCAAAATGTAGATCCAACAAGCATTGTGTATATTAGGTTGGACACCTAATGTCAGAATGCTTCAAGCTAAAAAAGAAGAATGCCATGTGGTCGTCAATTGTCATTATCTCGTCTAATGGATCTACCACAGAAGCTGAGGGTATTCAACCTGCCCAGTCCGCTGTTGTACCCAAGACTGTCGACGCATCTGAGGATGTTATTGAAGAGCGTTTAATTTTGGAAGAGATCCTTCCGTTTTCTGAGAAGTCTTCAATTGGAACCAAAGTTTTATTTCGGGTGTAGTATGTGGAGTTAGCGCCGTTCCTCTTCATGAAGTTTATTTGCAGTCGGAGCTGGTTACGGGTACAGTGACTTGGTATTCGGCAATCCCTACCTGTTGGGAGAATTTAATTTTGTTACTTGGCAATATTTTAGCCAGAAGCAATGTGATTCCAGAGCCTCATGTTGTTGATACTCCCACAGACGAACCCATTACAGAGCAACTCGTGTGACCTTGGCACACGAGCACAAGCTATCAGGCCATTTGGGCATTACCAAGACTCTTGGTCGTGTAAAACGTCATTTTTATTGGCCAAAGATGCACCATGACGTCAAAGAATATGGTAAGACGTCACATACATGTCAAACAGATTGTAAACCGAACCAAGTCATCACAAAGGCCCCACTGCGACCGATCGGGCCAATGCCGAGGACCAAATCGGGAAATGAATACTAGCTCACCATCACGTGTGCTTCAACTCGATTTCCTGAAACCATCACATCGAGAATATCACTGCCAAGAACATCCTGAAGTCGCTCCTGAACTGTTCTTCACAACATTTGGACTTCCGAAGGTCGTACAGTTGGACCGAGGTTCCAAGTTCATGTCTAAGGTGTTCCAACAAGTTTAACATCAAATGAACATTCATAAGATCGCCTCCAGTGCTTATCATCCTGAGTCACGAGGAGCCTTGGAACGTTTTCACCAGACACTGAAGACGATGCTGAAGACTTACTGTGCTGAGCATACCAAGGACTGTGATGAAGGACATCCCTTGCTCCTGTTTGCTGCTCGAGGAGTCGTACTAGAATCCTTGGGATTTTGTCCATTCCAGCTGGTGTATGGATATACTGTCCGTGGACCTCTGAAGCTTGTGAAATAGAATGGCTTGGAGGAGAAGGAGCTACCACCTGTCTTCTTGACTATGTGACAACTTTAAAAGCTAAGCTAAATGAGACTTTACCAATCGCCAGAGAAAATCTGAAGATTTCACAAGAAGGCTGGAAGACGTGGTACGACAAAAAGTCACGAACTCGTTCATTCAAGCCTGGCAAAAACAATTCAAATATTTTGGTCCCTACACTGTCAAGAAGAAACTCAACGACATCAACTATATAGTGTTCATTCATGACCATAGAAAGACTGAACAGCTTGACATACTATGATCAGAACAACTCGGACGCCCAAAGCATCCTGCAGTTGCCGAGGAGCCCACAACAGACGATTTTGCAATTGATGACCTGGACTAACCAGTCAAGCTGATGAACTCTAGTGTTTCGCAATACCTCGATGACAAACTGCAAAATCTGAATGACCATGAGTGATTGGAGCTGAGAAGGCCCTCATTGAGGAATATCTCCAGCCACTTGTATTCCCTGATGTTCCAGGTCTGACTAACGTGATCGAACACGATGTGAATGTGGGGAGAGCTAATCCTGTAAAATTATCTCTGATCAGGAAAGAGTACATGTTAGACAATGATCTGATAGAACCATCATATAGTGATAGGAGTTCACCATGTATAGCTGTCCCAAAACCAGATGGTTCTGTACCGATTTCAGCAAAGTAAATAGCGTGACCAAAACGAAAACATTCCATATTCCATGTATTGGTGATTGTATTGACAGGATAGGAACTAGTACATATCTGACCAAAATTGACCTCCTGAAAGGTTATTGGTAGGTTCTTTTGACGGAATTAAAGAGATATCTGCTTTCGCCGTACCTGATGATTTGTACGAATATAAGGTTATGCCTATTGTCATGAAATATTCTGGTGCTACTTTCCAAAGGTTAATGACCCACATAATCAATGGTGCAGACGGTGTGTACGCATACATTGATGATGTTATTGTTGTCAGTAATACTTGGCCCGATCATGCTGAATGTATTAGATCATTCTTTGAAAGCTGTTCTGAGGCACATCAGACTATGAATTTATTAAAAACAGAATTGTGTAAAGGAACTGTTTTTTTTTTTTTTACCTTGTCCATGAGATGGCCAAGGCAAAGTCGAACCTGTACAAGCTAAGGATGATGCTACGGTGAGGTATTCTGAATGAAAAAGCAGTTTTTTTCCATCCAACAAGCGACATACTTCGAGAATTCCTCATTTCCCAATATCACTTCATTTTTTTTTTCAAATTCAAATCACATGCATTACGTATTTCTATGCATGCATAAATGCATTACGTATTTTTTTTCTACAACAGCAACACCAAGCGATGTCGAATGTAATTATTTGGATGCTGAACTAAACGGACATTTTCCATTTCACACCGTGGCTCTGTTCAACAGCCGTCACCAATTATTCCACGTGCATCGATATAAACTAGTTACACATTATGTTATGGTGTACAATTATCATGTTTTGGTCTCACGGTACACAGGTACAAAACTTCCTGGTCTTGATTTTACTGTACTAATGTCTCTCACTGTTGGGTTATTGTATAAGTACATTATCTCAGAAATTATAGAGTATATATTCTCAGATTGTATATGAGGGGAGATTTCACTTACAAGGTGTGTTGTCTGCCTGGATTGAAGCACACCAGGCTGTGGTCAGTATCAGTATCTCACTTGTTCCCATTTCGCTGTTGTCCCGAGTCCCTCCTCTGGTAATTCGAATGTTATCACTATACCGTACAGTGTCATGTGCGGGTGTAAATTAAAAGAGAGAACGTAGCCCGAACGACAGAGTCTGTGTTATTTATAGCCTGTGTGCGACACTTCTGAAAACATTTGTGTAGTTTGTTGTGGACCATTTTCTTTACTTCAAACAGCCTGTAGACATATTGTGTAATAACTTGAATGTGACGGATAGGCCCAGACAGAAACAGATTCTACATTGTACCATAACAGATTTCACATCGTAAAGTTGTATGCTAGTACCTCCCAAAATAACTTCTCGCATAGAAATCGAAGGGCGTTAGTCTCGAGATATTTACCAGATACAGGCCAGAGTATAGCTAAAAGAGTGATATTTCATATAAACCCTTTTTATAGAGATTAATATTTTCTTAGCATATAAACGCGTGATCGAGGCCACACTTATCACATGTGTACCTCGTGTACCACCGCCCTCGCAGTGTATAAATTAGACTTGGCTGGGTGCATGGGGTGTATTTTGAGAATCAAGTTCTGTATTCGCATTGATTTATTGTCAATTTTGTGCTAACAGAAACTGAAGGGTTCTTGAAAAAATACCGAGAACATTAATTTTTTAACTGTTTGATTGAAAATAATTGTATCCAGTTCCTTCCATCAAACAAATTAGGTGAAAAAAACATGAAAAATAATCAACGTACACAATTATGTCACAAGAACTGAAAGAGACCACGTGAAGCCATGGGGTTGAATTATGCCTGACATCAAGTCATATAAATAACAAATATACACAACAAAATCAGTAAGTTTGTTATATTAGGTTATCACCAAACTCACTCTGACTTCTAGACACTGTCACAAACAAAATTCCATTCAATGCTACACAGACATGATTTTTGCTGTAAGCTGAGACAATCAGCATACCCCCTTGAAAATGTACTATGCCATGTGATAAAAAAATGTCAAATTGCCTAACTTGGGGTAAAATAGCTAAAATACTAGTACTAATTATAAACTCAAACATAGGACTGACATAGGACTGTCATGATTTGTCCCGAACGAATTTAAAAATTCATCATTTGATATTAGGCAGTCACCCCCCCCCCACCCCCACCTCCCCCAACAGAAAGTCTGATGTCAGTAACAAGACTTTCAATCAATCAATCAATCAATCAATCAATCAATCAATTGAAAACAGAAAAGTTGGACGAAATTGTAGAATATTTTTGATTGTAACGACCTAAACATGTTATCTCCTTACATGTACATGTTCTCTCACTCCACGCCCGTCATATATTCCACCAGTAATACACGACTTCCGTTACACAAGGCGGTAAAATTCCAGTTGATCAGAAGACATTGAAGAGAATATATATGTTTGTAAGTCAAGAAGAAATTGCGCTAAGGAGAATATTGTGATAAAAAGAAAACATCGGAATACATACGGACTAGTATATTGTCGGACTTAGTGGGGATCTGAACGTGTGAGTGGCCGTGCTCATCGATCAAAGTTGTA
Organism: Terebella lapidaria; assembly: GCA_949152475.1. Classification (NCBI taxonomy): domain Eukaryota; kingdom Metazoa; phylum Annelida; class Polychaeta; order Terebellida; family Terebellidae; genus Terebella; species Terebella lapidaria. The sequence continues at coordinate 82,921,064 of OX424555.1, forward strand.
GGTGCAGATAGCGACAAAAGAGTTACAAGTCCTGGTAATGTGTACAGACGGTTTATTCAGCATATACGGTTGATCAATACAGATTTGTACGGTCTAGAAAAACTGAAGCAAACAAGATACAATGGTCTGAAATTTGCCATAGTGAAAATAACATTGACAAAAAATATCCGGTAACCTACAGGAGAAAGCCTGAGAAATGCTTTACATACAAAATACAAAAATATCGACCGTTAGACAGTCTATTTGTAATTTGTAACCATAAATCTTAACGATTGAAAATAACATGAAACTTACACTTGTGTCCAGCAATAACCATATTCGTCCAAAAACTTCCCGTATTTTCAAAACGTTTCAAACAATGGAAACACATTTGAGAGACGATCTCAACCTTGTAAAACACTTCCTGTGAGAAATTCTAATAGATAAAGATGTATAAAATTTATATGGATTACTAAAAACTTGAACCCGCAAACCTGTGTTGACACATCTCACCACTAAACCACTGGACTGCACGACTTGAACAGTACAAAGCATTTGATAACGTGCAACTATGACCACGGAATTAATCATAATGCAAACAAACAAGGTTTACAAGAATTATACTTGGCTATGGGCATTTACAATCCCAATAAATCGAATTAAATTGAACGCCGGACTTACTCTGTCGTATCGGGCCCGGAATAACCCGATTCGTCACAAAATATTCTTCTAAAACTATGTGGCGATTTTGCCCTAAGCACGCGGCAGGTGATTGTAAACATAAATGCCATTCATGTGGCCTTTTCGTACTTGGCCTTGTTTTGACACGCTCCGTTCGAGCGTGCGTTGCCACGGCGACGCATTGTAATTTACGCTCCAGTAAACTATAACAATGGATCGATTAGACCTCGCGTGCGCCCTACAGCTGGTGGTGTATTATATATACACTGGAAGCGACTCGATCGAGGAGATTGTCCGAGAGAGAGTGAACAGGACGCACGCAAGGCTCGCCATGAGCTTTGCGTTCCCTGGTCAGGAGTAGTGGGCTCTTAGAGCCCTGGGGACGATTTCCATGGGGAGGCCCGGGCTGGGAGAGACAAGTTGCTGACTCGGGGGCGTAAGCCCTGTGGATCGCCAGTTCTCTCCCTTCCCGGGACGTGTGACAGAGGCTCTGGCCAGCATGTCGGACTGTACGGGGTTCCGTCCCCGAGGCAGACCGCGGCTCGCCAGGCCCCGCCAGTTAACACCGTAGGGATGAACTAGTTTCTGAACGGTGTCCGTAGGCCTGGGAGTGTCGGGTGGGCTGTTACCTGGTTACCGTTAATGCTGAAGTAGTTACCGTGTCCGCAGCGACCTCCGGTGAGCGGCCCTGCCGCGAGGATCCGGAATAGCGGATGCGCGTCCGTAAAGACTCGGATGAGAGAGGACTATCCTCGAAGATCCCGAAGAGCGGACGGTAGTCAATAACTTTACATTGGTGCCGTGACCAGGATCAGTCCGACAGTGTTCCATCGCAGCCTACCGTCACAGTGTTGTAGCCTCCTTCGTCCCTGGGGATCGCTCGCTCCTCACGGACAACTCAAACAAAATGAGTGAGAAAGATAATGGGAGGGAAAAGGGAGGAAACGTTGCGGACCGGACCCGGTCCCGCGACGGCCGGGAGCCGCTCCAGGGTGGCTCCGGCGATGGTGCGGAGCGCGCGGAGCCCTCCGCAGACAGTACCCAGTCTGCGGAGTCGACTCCGGCGTCCGCGGCTCCGTCTCCGGACGTGGAGCCGAGCCCTGCGGGGCTGCAACATGTGTTGCCATCGAGGCCTAGTCTTGATGTGTTAGGTGCGGTCGGCGGAGCTGGCAACGGCTCTACACCGCGCCTGCCCTTGTCTGGACGACGTTCGTGGCAGGCGGCGCTCTTCCAGGGGACGTCTCCAGACGTCCGGAGATCCAGACATTCGGAGATCCGGACATCCGGAGATCCGGAGGTCCGGAATAGAGTGCCAACTGCTGCAATCAACTCCGGATCTGCGGACCAACTCCTCCGGTTACCTAACCCGGCTGGGTGGACCCCCTCGAGGGTCTCCGGCCCGGATACCGGACGGTCCGCACTGGGCGAGATGGACCAGCTCACCAACACACTGAGTGCGCTGGCTCCTCTAGGGCGCTACGGCCGCGCCCGGTCGCCCCAACAGGGACGATCAGATCGGCGGATCCGCTCACCCTCTCCGCGGCCACGGAGCCCTTCGGGGCCCATGTCGGAGAGGGAGCAGTGGCTGATAAACATGGCGCTTGACCAGTACAAGTGCAGTCAGCCAGTTCCGAGCGTGGATCCGACGATCCCTTACAGTCCGGGGATGACTGGGCCTATGGCTCCTCCCCAAGTCCTGCCAAGTCCGCAGGCGCCAGTGGTCTCAGCAATGGGATCCGCGCCTGCTCCGCGGCTTGGAGGCACCATGCTGGCTACCGCTCCGACCGTTCCTGCGGCCGGAGTTAACGCCGCGTGGTCGACTTACCTTGGTGCGCCAAGTGTGTTGGGCGGGCAGTGGCAACCGGCGGCTCCGGCCCCGAGCTATGCTAGCTTTGCCGCCCCATCTGGAGCCTACCCCGTAGGTTCGATGAGAGCCCCGCCCGCACCTAGCCAGGGTGGGCTACAAGCGGGAATGTACCTGGCGGCGAGCGTGAGCTTTCCTGCTCCTATGTCCGCGGCGACGATGTCTGCTCCGGCAGACTCCGCCGCAGGCGCGGGTAGCTCGCGGAACTTGCCGCTGTACACGGACGACCCCGGAGCCGGGACCGCACGTCGGGCGCGTAACAAACGCGATGACGGGCCCGACCACTCTTCGTGGCGGAAACGGTTCAACGGGGATAACGCCGAATTGGAGGACTACTTACTCCAGGTGTGGCGTACCGCCGTGTACGAAGGATGGTCCCAGCATGAAGCTGGACATGTCCTCGCGGGGAGCTTAGAAGGAAAAGCTCTCCACGTGATGCTGTGTCTGCCGGTGGGAACAGTGACTTTCGGCGAGGTTGCCCGTCAACTTCGCCTGCTGTTCACGCCGACGACCAATCGGCGGCAGTCTGAACAAGAGTTCAAGGCGCGTACCCGCCTATCGACTGAGTCCGTGACAGAGTATGCGTTTAACCTGCGCATACTCGGCCGGAGAGCTTATCCGGACATGGACTCCAGACGGTTCGAAACGATGCTGATCGATCAGTTCATCGATGGCCAGCCTTACCACTTAGCATACGGGCTGGCCACCCATGAAAAGCGATCGATGGAGGAGGCAATAGACTCCGCGCTTGCGCTCGAGGTAGCTGTCCGCCCTAGACAGTTGCCTCCGGCCCCGGCTCCGGCCTCGGCTGTTCCCGCACAGGCGGCGACCCCTCCTCCGGCCAAAGCATCGCAGGTAACCCCGTGGCAGGACCCGGTCGTCCGGGAACCCACCAGGGAACCTACCCCGCAGTGGGTTAGTGCGTCGGCACCCTTCACAGGGACGCCCGCACATGCGGCACCAGTCGCCGCGCCGTGCTCGTCCTCGGACGAGTGCGACATGGAGGAATACGATTTCGGCGCCGCGCAGATGATTGCGCACTGCGTCGGGATCGGAGCTCCGGGACCCGCAGAGTGTTGCGCGTTCACCTCCGGACCAGCCCAGAACCGTCCCTGTTACTTCTGCGGAAAGCAGGGACACTTTTGGCTGAAGTGTCCGGAGTTGTTGGAACGCCTGCGGTCGCGCGGATACCAGGGAGCCCTCCCTGGCCCGCAACGGAGGAATTCCTTCCGGTCTGGTCCTCCGGGACAGCAAGGTCGGAACCCGCGGCAGGGAAACTAGATCCGGACGTGGTGGCGACCAACACTACGTCCGGGGATAGTTGTTCCGTGGCAAAAGATGGCGCCCCACCCGCTGATGAGCAGGACGAACCCCAAGTTGATATGACTTCTCCGGAAGTAGTCCTTGGGGATCAGTCTAGCTCCTCCGCGGCTGAGGCGGATGGTGAGGACTCCGTAGATGAGCCCAGTGCGTGCGAAAGGTATCGACCTACCTGCGCGCTGGTGAGGGACCCCTGCTGGTACCTGCCCCTGTCCTTCGGACGGGAGCCGGTCCGGTTCCTCGTTGACTCGGGCTCGGAGGTTACCCTCGTAGCCACAGGAACGTTCAGGAAGGAGCCCGCGCTCCGCAACCTTGAGTTGCGGGATCCCGGACCTTACAAGCTCTACGGAGCGGGTAATGACCGCATCCGTATCCATGGCATCATCGATCTGCCTATTACCCTTGGGGACAAGGTGTACCTAACAGAGGCAATCGTTGCGGATGTCGGAGCGGCCGGGATTATTGGGATGAATTTTCTCCGGACCAACCGGGTGACCGCCAATTTCAATGCTGGCGAATTCCGGATGGGAGAGGACACACATTTCCTCTTCCGCACGGGTCCGGCACATTCATTTCAATTGAGGGCGGCGCGCACTACAGTTGTGCCGCCGATGAGCGAGATGATCATTGAGGCGAGGCCGCGTCGTCCCCGCATGCCCCTCGATGGTCGTCCGTGCATAGTGCAACCGGTGAGCAGTTTCGCCAAGGGAACTGGACTCGTGTTGGGTGGGGCTCTGGTCAAGTCCGACGCCCGCTCGATGCCCATCCTTGTGGTGAATCCTACGGATGCTCCCGTTGTACTGCGGCGCGGCTGTGTGGCAGCTACTGCTACGCCCGCGTCGTCGAGTCGTGTCCTCCCCGACGATCCTGTCTGCCGCACTGCGTGCGCGGCGGCGGCCGCCGGAGATGACCCGTTCACTCTGCCGGACCATTTGGAATCTCGGGTTCCGAAGGACCGGTTGGATGAAGAGCAGCGCCAAGCGCTCCGCAAACTGCTGCGGCAGTATGCGGATGTGTTCATGGGTCCTGATGGTGCGGTTGGCAAGACTCACGTCGCCAAACACCGCATCGACCTCATGGACGAGCGTCCTCTCAAGCAGCGTCTTCGTCGGCAGCAATAGTGCACCAAGAGGTCATAGACCAGGAGGTGCAAAAGATGCTCGACTTGGACATCATCAAACCCAGTGACAGCCCTTGGGCCAGTCCGGTGGTTATGGTGAAGAAGAAGGACGGCTCGTGGAGGTTCTGCGTGGACTATCGGAAACTCGACGATGCCACGCGGAAGGACTCATATCCTCTCCCGCACATTGAAGATACCTTCGATGCCCTGGCCGGGTCGCACTATTTCTGTGCTCTGGATCTGGCCTCCGGGTATTGGCAGGTGGAGATGGAGGAGAGTGATCGGGCGAAGACTGCCTTCGTTACCAAGAACGGGCTCTACCAATTCAAGGTAATGCCGTTCGGGCTCTGTAACGCACCAGCGACGTTCGAGCGCCTCATGGAGATGGTACTTAAAGGGTTCCTCTGGAAGCGATGTATGGTCTACATCGACGATGTCGTCGTGTATGGCCGGTCGTTCGAGGAAACCCTCACCAACCTCCAGATGGTGCTCCATCGCATCCGCGGAGCAGGGCTTAAATTGAAGCCAAGTAAGTGCGAACTATTCGCGCATGAAATCCTGTACTTGGGCTTCATGGTAACGGGCACCGGAGTGAGACCAGACCCCGCAAAGGTGGCGGCCGTACAGAAATGGCCTCCGCCATGTAACGTGGCGGACGTGAGGTCCTTCTTGGGCTTCGCGAGCTACCACCGCAGGTTTATACGCGGCTTCGCGGAGATCGCGCGTCCCCTTACTATCCTTACGGAAAAGGGCGCCGATTTTGTTTGGTCCGCCGAGCAGGCTGACGCCTTCTCGGGACTCCGGTAGGCCTTGGTAGTGGCCCTGGTGCTGCGGCACCCTCGTCCGGACTGTGAGTTCATCCTGGACACTGACGCGAGTAACTTTGCACTCGGCGGTGTCCTCTTGCAGATCGTGGACGGGCAAGAGCGGGTAGTAGCTTATGCGAGTGTGGCCTTGAGCCGCTCTCAAATGAACTACTGTACCACTCATCGCGAGTTGCTCGCGGTGGTTATGATGACCAAACGGTTCCGGCATTACTTGTTGGGAAGCCATTTCTGCTTGCGGACTGATCACAGTTCGTTGAGATGGCTCCTCAACTATAGTGAGGCCGATGGCTTGGTGGCGCGGTGGCTCGTCAAACTCCAGGAGTATGACATGCAGATAGAGCATCGCGCTGGTAAATTGCACGGCAACGCGGACGGCCTGTCCCGTTGTCATAAGTGCAAGAATCCGGGCTGTGCAGGGATGGCGCCATTCCAGCAAGCCGCGGATTCGTCCTCAGACTCGGAATTGGACGTTCCGGGGAGACCGCAGGCTGCCGCCCCCTCTAACAACACGGCGGCCGGAGCGTCTAGGGCTCATCTCCGCGCGCGGACCCGCCGATATCGGCGAGGGCGTCCCGCATATGAAGCAGAGGTGCGGCTCAGCTCCAGCGAGTCTTCCTCGAGTCCGGCGGTGTACTCCTCGTGGGTACCCTCGTCCTCTGGAGAGTCTGAGTATGAGCGGTCCTTGCCCCCTGTGGTGATGGCCGCTGCGGCGCAGCCGGACGCGACGGATGAGGAGCCTAATTACTTGGGCGGCTACTCTCCGGCGCAGATAGCTGCGACGCAAAGAGCTGACAGAGCTCTGGCACCGGTAATCACAGCCCTTGAGGCCGGCCAGAAGCCCTCGAAGGATGAGCGGAAGACCTACAGGGAGGAGACTTTGTCTCTAGTATCCCAGTGGGAAAGACTCTCCTTGAGGGATGGCCTCTTATACCGGCGCTATGAGCCACCGACCCCACTGCCTCCAATATGGCAGTTGGTGCTTCCGGCGGAGCTGCGGAAAGAAGTACTCCACCAGTTGCATGACCTCCGGGTGACCGGTCACTTGGGAATCCGGAGGACCGTCCATAGGCTACAACAGCGCTTTCATTGGCCTGGTAGCAGCTTGGACGTGCAACGGTGGTGCGCAGCCTGCCCTCGGTGTCAAGCTCGCAAAGGAGTTCCGACTCCTGGCTGCCACCCCTTAACCACGGTTAAGGCGGGCGCGCCGTTTGATCGGATAGCTTTGGATATACTGGATACCCACCGGGTCACCCCGCGCGGTTTCCGGTACATCCTGGTGATTTCCGACTATTTTACCAAGTATATCGACGCCTACCCACTGCGCCGCCAGACTGCGGACGAGGTAGCTCGGTTATTAGTGAATAGATGGGTGGTGTACCATGGGGTACCTAAACAGGTACATTCGGATCAGGGCACGCAATTTGAGAGCAACCTGTTCCGAAACCTAGCACAGATGCTAGGCAGTACCAAGGTGCGGACCACCCCCTACAGGCCCCAGTCTGATGGCCAGGTCGAACGCTTTAATCGATCGGTCCTCCATATGCTGGCGGCCTTTGTGAACGATCGTGCGAATGATTGGGATGACCACCTCCCGTATGTCTTAATGGCGTACAGGTCGTCGGTCCACTCTTCGACTGGAGTTACTCCGCACGCGATGTTGTACGGCCGGGAGCTAAATTTGCCCGTGGATATTTTGTATCCAACTGCGGCAGAGACCGGCGCAGTACCCCAGTGCGGTCCGGAATACGTGGAGTGGATTCGCCGCGCCCTGGCGAACGCCCATGATTTCGCGCACGCGCGCCTGGACAAGTCTGCCATCCGGCAGAAGCGAGGCTATGACGCCCATGCTAAGGGTAGGCCAGCTTTTGCGGAAGGCGACAAGGTGCGCTACTATTATCCGCCGCTTAAGCAAGGTAATAAATTTGCTAAGCCGTGGATAGGCCCGTTTACGGTACTGAAACAGGTGACAGATGTGGACTACCGGATCCGGAGGGATTCCGATCCGGACAGGGTTCTGGTTGTCCATATCGATAGTCTGAAGAAGTACGAGGGCCCGCTTGTCATGGATCCGCTCGTTCAAGATGCGGAGCCGGATGATGCTCCCGTATGGGATCCGTCCGGTCAGCATCCGCGGACTCCGGACGAGCGTGTGCGCCGTATGGTGGGCCTCCCGGACCTCTCTGACCCGTCAGATGATGGACTGGGTGGCTATCAGCCAGATGTTGGCGATCCGCAGGTACCCCCACTACCTCCAGTACCTGCGGATGACGGGCGGCCACGCCGGAAACCACGTGCGCCAGCCCGGTATGGGTGGGAATAACCTTCCGCCCATGCGGATGCGTCTGCGGTACCCGTGCGGTATCCGCGGGTGGCTACTTTGTGGCTATCTTCGGAGTTGAGGTCCGCGGAGACTTTCATGTCGTAACGCCGCCGCTCCGCATCCGCCCTCCCGTAGTTTCCAGCGCCAGGGACGTGCGGATGGCCTGTCCGCACATTGTGGACGGCTGTCCGGCGTAATCCGCACAACGGTTACGCTGGCCGGACGAATTTACTGATCCGGCCGGACGCCCCTGGTCCCGGGACAACCTCTTATATGGCCAGACTGAGGTTGGGATTTACGTCCGCTGCGGGAGAAGCGCCTTCCCACGGATTTGGGGAGCTGGCTCTGGACGCGGGGATAGTGTCCGCACGTTAGGACTGACGTCCGCGGTTCATCCGCGTGACTCGTCCGGCGTCCGCGGCGCTTTAAGATGACGCACTTCGGTGTAGTTATCCCCCGTGAGCCATTACTATAATTACGGTTATAGTAATTAAGGTTTCTTACGGCAGGAAACCGACTATCCATTATGATAATGGAGCGGTTGTTAAGTCCGCGTGTGCGGACCAGCCGCGGCAGCGGGTGATGCTCGTTCTCGTCCGGATCGTACCTTACAATATGCGGTCCGGCCGGAATGACCGGAACCCCGGCCTCCTTCTAAGAAGGGGGTCGTATATTACATGCGCAACACTTGTGGTGGCTTTTAATTCCAATTTCATATACATTGGATAAAGGGCAATACGCCGTTCTAGGGTAGGCGTCCGGCCTGGACTCCGTCCGCGGGCAGCTCCGGGCGTCCGCCGGCTATTGCTTTCACCATCTTTGGGCGCCTCTAGATTTGGCGCCGGTATGAAGGGTTCGCCCCCTAACCATTGAGGTTATGGACCATGCCGGCTCCGCGTCTAATCTATTGGCTCCGCGCTCCGGTAGTCGTTTGTTTGGGCTCTAGGTTTGACCGGGCTTGCTCCGCGGCCGGGCTGTATGTTGGGGTTGCTAGTGGGCACGTCATGAACGCCTACAGGGCGCCCAATTGTCTGGCCGCCTGTCATGGGCTTGTCCGATCGCCTTGTAAGCGTACCAGCGGCTATGGGGAGTGATTTTGTTTATTTTCCATCTCATTTATCATTTATGGGAGGATTATAAGCCACAAGTGTGCGGCATATCTCTGGAGAATTCTGTTCTTGCTCATTTACTGATACAAAGTGAGACAAGTATGTGAAATTTCCTTTCCGGTGCAAAAGAGAGTAAGAAATCGGGAGATTTCTGCTTTCGCTAGAGGGGTGTAAGGGATTGCGCTAATTTTGACAGTGACGGATTGCTGTGATATTTGAAAAGACTGGAGAATGACAATTTATTGTTGCTTTCGTCTGACATAGTCGTACAAGCCACAAGTTAGTGGTTACTGTCAATTTTATGCCCAATTTCTACCTTGCTGGGGTGATTAATTTTACGTCATTTACCGCCGGTGCGGACGCAAAAGCGAATGACTAATCTTAATTACTGTATGATATTTGCAAGGTCCCCCGGGATAGACATTTATTTTCTACCCGTATACATGGTTTGATTTGGAGTCACCGGAGGGAAATGATTGCACCCGCATGAGTTAATAGTGCATGTATTTTGGTCCGGGCGTGTGTCAGTATGACCGGGGACAGAGTTTTGCAGCGACACCGCGTGCATTGCTGCACGTGTAGTATAGCTGTCATTTGTTACATGTATATATATGTAAAAATGTCGTTCTCGGATTTTTATTAATCTCCAGATGTGTAGCACATGTGTTTTGTGCCACTCGCATTTCGTCCGCTGATGCGGCGCTGGATCCCGCGGGATCCGCGTGTCCGGTGTTCGAGATGCGGGTGATTTTGCCAGTTGTAAATCCCCCAGGCGGGCCGTGCTGGAGATGTGCGGGCGGGCGGGCGGCTGCATGCTAGTGCAGACGTCCGTCCATCTGCGTGTCTTTACACAGGCCTGTGCGGGTTGCAGTATACAGGTACTGGCAGTCGATGCGGCTTGCCGCGTTGGCTTTGATAGCTGTCTGCGACAGCTGTCCGCAGGTGTATGTGTGTCTGTTAGATGTACATATGTCATGCGGGCGTGCCGGAGTCGCTCCCGCGGCTCCGCCCTGCCTCAGACCCGTTCTGCGGATCTCAGGAGCCGGCCGGCAGGGCGGTCGGCAACATTTTTAGAGGTACTATCACTTTTGATCACTCGGTGTGTCGTTTTACAAAATTTCTGAATTTAAAGTTTAACCTTAAAGATATTCCAAAGACTCGACACACCGTCCTTTTATAACGGATGACCTTCCAAGGTCATCACACGGTTTTGGACCACCTCGGTCAAAATTTTAGCTTGTTTATGAGGGTTTATTCAAAATTGCAAAGCGCGTTATAGTTTACTCCGTAAGTCCGGGGGTAGTTCCCCATTCTTCCAAAAGGGACTCTTAAAGTCCTAGTGTCTTGCGCCGTGACTTCCGGGTGTTGCCATCTTGCCTTCTTCCGGACCCCGCCATGCGAAGCCTTCGTCGGGTTTTGGCTGTTTTGGGCGCGGGCGGAACATGTTGGGGACCAAAATTGTAAGAAGGGGGTAATGTGGCGATTTTGCCCTAAGCACGCGGCAGGTGATTGTAAACATAAATGCCATTCATGTGGCCTTTTCGTACTTGGCCTTGTTTTGACACGCTCCGTTCGAGCGTGCGTTGCCACGGCGACGCATTGTAATTTACGCTCCAGTAAACTATAACAATGGATCGATTAGACCTCGCGTGCGCCCTACAGCTGGTGGTGTATTATATATACACTGGAAGCGACTCGGTCGAGGAGATTGTCCGAGAGAGAGTGAACAGGACGCACGCAAGGCTCGCCATGAGCTTTGCGTTCCCTGGTCAGGAGTATTGGGCTCTTAGAGCCCTGGGGACGATTTCCATGGGGAGGCCCGGGCTGGGAGAGACAAGTTGCTGACTCGGGGGCGTAAGCCCTGTGGATCGCCAGTTCTCTCCCTTCCCGGGACGTGTGACAGAGGCTCTGGCCAGCATGTCGGACTGTACGGGGTTCCGTCCCCGAGGCAGACCGCGGCTCGCCAGGCCCCGCCAGTTAACACCGTAGGGATGAACTAGTTTCTGAACGGTGTCCGTAGGCCTGGGAGTGTCGGGTGGGCTGTTACCTGGTTACCGTTAATGCTGAAGTAGTTACCGTGTCCGCAGCGACCTCCGGTGAGCGGCCCTGCCGCAAGGATCCGGAATAGCGGATGCGCGTCCGTAAGGACTCGGATGAGAGAGGACTATCCTCGAGGATCCCGAAGAGCGGACGGTAGTCAATAACTTTACAACTACTTCACGTGGGTCAAGCGAACCTGAATTCTTCGGAGGAACATTGGCGCCCTTGAATTATTGGGAGTTGGGGCGTGAGATCTTTGGAGGAAAACGTGACAGTAGGCTGCTAAAACATTGCGAGTAAATCGACTACGATGTGTGAACAAACAGAGCAATGCCACCATAGAGTATGATATATAGTTCTGTATTTATTGTCAATATACAGGTTCCCTAGCTTTCTTGGTTTATTGGTTTTTATTTCACCCGACACATCTTAAATGTCTTAATCGCTCTCTCAGAATCCCATGGGGGAATACTCTTCGACCCTGGGAAATGAAGTGACTTCGAAGAGAAAATACTTTGAACGTCTGTTCTACAGAGTTTGGCGTAAATAATTCAGTTAATTAATATAATCTGAGGAATATCTCCGGTGAATGGAGCAATTTTCTGGGCATGCACTATCGCCGATTTACGGGAACATTTGCGTATTGGTGGATTTTTAGAATATATACATCAACACGATGTGCGCTCACTCAGTTCATGGACCTCAGTGCAAAATTCTGCAGTCATTGTCCAACTCCTTTGGACATCATCCGAAGTTGTCATCCGGGAACAAGAAACATTGATTTCATCCTCACGAACCTCACGGACCCCGTAGCCAGCTTAAAAACAACAGGCTTCCTTTCTCTACACAACATTTCTGACCAGTGGTGAAAATTTGGCAAAGCTACATCGAGGCAAATGAAGTTATTATGCGGAAACCGAAAACTGAAAGAAAAAAATAACCCTAGGGCTAAAAAAGGTTACCTTAAAAATTTATAATGTTGAACCACAAAATGAAGAATTTTATGCATGAATCAGAAAAAAACATACTGGACAAATATCGACAAAATGTCCATCAAAGTGCAAAAATCATCGGGGTTTTCCGACAAAAAAATGGCTGTTTTGTGAAAACAATGACTGTTTTCAAGGTATGACAACATAACATTTCACAACACTCACAACCAATCACAATACGACACCTCACACAAGTGACACGCACTTGGTCCCTGCAGGACAGAATTTGGAAAAAGGTCGATGAAGACGGAAGCTATGTTGGAAATGTGACGATAATTTAAGTACTGAAATACGGGCTTAACAATGAGATAAACGTGAAAGACTTGTTTGAGTGAACACTGTGAAAAAATAGAAGAAAGCCTGGAGTTTTGGACTAATAAAAGTCTGGGATACGACTAGGAAACTGGAATAATTGTACGAATTTCGGTTTGCAAATGAATCATTCGAAACCACGTTTGTTGAACCCACAAATGTGAAAACGCCCACAAGTGTGAAGACCCACAAATGTGAAAAAAGACAAATTACTCACAGATGTAAAAAAAATCACCCACAAAATTAACGCGAAAACGGTTTTTTTGTCAATTTACCCACAAATGTGAAAAAAAAAACTATTCACAAATGTTAAAAAAAAACAACCACAAAAGTGAAAATGGGTTTTGTCAATTGCCCATAAATATGAAAATCTAACACAAGATTTAACATGAGAAATGGCATTTGATGTATATCTTCAGTAAATATCACTGGCAATGAAGGCTGATTGCTGTGTAGTTTGGCATGGAGGAAATTTAAGGAGGTGTTTTTAGGTTACTGCACATTTATGGACATGATATATCCGTAATATTTCTTGTGACCTTGAATTTTGACCATTGACCCAATTTTCAAGGTCACAGGACAAAATGGCTAATATGTCACTTCTTGTCGATTCTGTAGCTTGGAAATCAATTGTGGACATAGCGGAAATGATATAAGCCGAATATTTTTTATGACCTTGACTTCAACCCTTGACCTCATTTTCAAGGTCAGAGCACAAAATGGCTGATATCTCGCTTATCGATTTACAGCTTGGGAATCAATTTTGCACATGAAGAAAATGATATACACTGAATATTCCCATGACCTGGAACTTGATCTTTGACCTTGTTTTCAAGGTCAGACCACAAAATGGCTAATATCTCCCTTATTATCGACTTCACAGCGTAGGAATCAATTGCGAACATATTGGAAACGATATATGCTGAATATTCTCTTTCACAACTTGAGAATCAATTGTGGACTTAGAGGAAATGATATATGCCGAATATTGTAATGAACTTTGACGTGACCTTTGACTTCATTCTGGAGGTCACATGACAAATTTGCCAATATCTCATTCAATTCACGATTTAGTAATCAAGTGTGGACATATAGGAAATAATTTATGTTGAATATTCTCGTGACCTTGAATTTGACCAGTTACCTTATTTTTAAGGTCTCCAGACAAAGTGGTTAATATCTAAAATATAAAACATATGTTTTTGTCGGTTGATTTAGGATTCCGGACAACATATGTTTTATATTTTAGATATTAGCCATAATATCAGCCCTACATATTGCAAATTTAGGTTACCTTACCTCTGGAATGAAAAGCTATTGGCATAGCTTTATATCAATCGTCCGTATGTCCATGTGGCCGTCGTCTCCGTCATCGTCCATATAGGGCATGTAAGTCACGTGATGTCATCATAATGATTTCCGGTGGCAAACAAATATACACCTTTTGTTTGATATGAGTAAAACTACATTCAAAACTCAAATTACTCAGGTGACACAAAAGTTGTATGTTTGTTTGCCACCAGGATCACACCGTAACGGCACGTGACTTACAGGCCCAATTTGTATCTTCAAAAATCGTTTTCGAAGAAAACCCAAGAGGGATCATCGATCACAGAGATATACCTAGATGCTTGAGGGGTAACAACTGTGATGGATATAAACTTATCAATCTTAGAATACATCCAGGAAATGGTATAATTAACCTGTCAGCATACTGAACTCATTTCTGTCAAACTAATTCAATTAATTTTGACATTCTCCCATGATTTTCAACCGAAAAGTATATTTTAAAAATTAACTCAAAATCTACAGTGCTAGATTTATGTTTTTACGTCGCAAATGAGGACAAGTGTCATCTTCAGTCATCAAAATATCCGGCATACATCATTTCCTATATATCCAAAATCAAAGCTGTAAATTCGATAAAAGCGAGATATTAACCATTTTGTGCTCTGACCTTGTAAATAAGATCAAAGTTCAAGTTCAAGGTCATGAGATTGTTCGGCATATATCGTATATGTGTACAATTGTTTCCTGAGCTGTAAAGTCGATAAGAAGCTAATTTGTCTTGTAAACTTGAAAATTAGGTCAAAATCAAATTAAAAGTCATGAGAAAATTCAGCATGTAATATTCTTTATATGTCTGCAATTGATTCCTAATCTCAATATAAAGTGATTAATGTGTCCCATTCTAAAGCATAGGAGATTTTACGATGGGAAAGTCCCGTTTGGGATCCGTTGGAAAAATCGAAATGCTCGTCACACGCCGACCGGTGATTCAAAGGCAACTTATACACGTCACAGAGGCATGTAAGGGAAATCTTTTGAAACAAAAATCTCAAAACTGATCAGACGGTTTTTGAGAGAATGGCCGCAAAATTTCCGAAATTGGACGTTTTGCGCTGAAAATTGCAGTCTTTGCAAAAAAATTTTAGGCATTTTTGTACCAAACAAAATCATAAAAATTCGCCCGTAAACCTCGAAAATAAAAATATGGACGGACGGACGACGGATGTGTAGTATTTTTTTTCAGTGCAATTCCCCCAAAACCTAATCCCCGCACGAACTCGTGCAAATATACACACGCCGAATTACATGGACATGTCACAACTTATACAGTATATCTACTCAGCCAAGCACTCCACAATCTCCTTAGCAACGAATGACGCACGAAATTTACAACCAATCACGACTCGTACAAGTAAGACACCACATGACATCCTCAGAAGTTTCCGGAAAAGATACAGTTCTGTGTAGACGGCAGCGTGGTAGAAACTATCTTGAGTTTCTGTGAAGTCTGGATTACTGAAATACCAGGACTAGTTGTGAATTGAATTGTATAATTATCATACCATAATGAACACAGGTTATCAGACCGCAGGTACGGTTACATAAAAACGCAACAAGAAAATGCAGCAAACTGCGGAAGACGACATTAGAGCTCGAGCACATCATCAGCACCACGACAGCTGAATATATCTTACACAACGTTAGGCCTACCCCCCCCCCCCCCCCAAAAAAAAGAAAAGAAAGAAGAAGCCATAATTTCATCCCCTATGTGATTCCAATTCATTTCCGTATACTAGGATGAAAAACATGGCCTACTTCATTCATATTACTAATAAGTAAACATTTATTTTAAAATCGATCAATGGAACAGATATGCCTGCTAAAATGATATGGAACCTCATTAAAATATCCTCAAAACATTGGAAACTATGAGGAATATCTGCATCTGATAACATCAGATATAGCCTAACACATGCCTTCACTGGGCAAATTAAAATACCAGTTAAGAATAAAAAGACTTCGCAATCCAGCACAGAACACCAGCTTAATTGTCATGTTATAAAATACGTCAAATTACGGTAAATGTAGCCGTGGCATCGCAGACGAATCGCTGTGTTTACTTCATAATGCCAAAAAAGTCCACACGCAGATGCCCACAATAAACACATGCATGTATGCATACACGAATTGCTGAACAGAAATTGTGTTTCAAAATACGCGTCATTGTGGTAAAATTTGCTTTGCATTCTGGGAACGTCAATTTCCATCGGCTCCGCCATTTTGGGACGTTTCTAGATAATTTGAACATTTACGTTATTTTCTCAAACCTAGCACATCGATTCATGCCTCATATATCTCACACCAGCGAAACCGACTAGCGGAACGCGCGTTCCCTCGATCAAAGATGGCGAGCAGTAGGTTTTGCTTCGATTTGTTTTGCCGAAGAACATGGAATATTTCACATTATTTGTATGGTTTGTGGTGTATGTAGATGAAGAACATATTACTCCGGACAGCAGACATTATAAACAGTGTGTATGCCACTTAAAACGCATAAACAATGAATATTTCTTATCGCTGGAAACCCGCACTGATTAACGGAACGCAATACAATGATTTACGGAAAGCGCCAGACAATTTATGTCCCGATGAACGGAACGCGCAAAACCATGTTTTGAAATAAATGAATAAACCAACATGTGACTCCACAAATAGGTGAAAATAACTGTCATACACACGTGTGTTTCTTTCATAACGTCGAAGAGGATTCCTCCACACTATAAAATTAGGAACATTATGATGTTTTACTTGCTTGGCGCGGGAATCGAGCAAATGTTTTACTATCATTTCTCAATTTAGGAAATGTATCGTGTTCGAAGAACATTTCAACACGAATGCCACTTTTCTCCCTGAAATATATATATTGCAGGCCTAAAATTCCCAATGAAATTGGCCAGACTATGTAATATATATACTAGTATCAATAGTACAAGTAGGCCCCACCAAAAAATTTGTGGGTGTTATTTATTTTGTGTTTTTTCTTGTTCGTTTTTGTTCTTGGCGTTTTACTGGTCATTTTTATGCCGAAAAATTTCCACCTTTGGAATTTATTTTCTTAATCACTAGTATCCCTATA
Organism: Terebella lapidaria; assembly: GCA_949152475.1. Lineage (NCBI taxonomy): Eukaryota > Metazoa > Annelida > Polychaeta > Terebellida > Terebellidae > Terebella > Terebella lapidaria. The sequence goes on from OX424555.1 coordinate 82,938,054, forward strand.
TGCCATGTTTCGAAATGGTATATGGTTTGTATCACTCTTTAAATGTATACCGAAAATAGCATAAAATAACCAGAATGGTTTCCAGATCAGTACTGTAATGGTTGAATTTAGTATAATGAACATATGGACAGTCATTGTGGAATTTATGATCGATGTATTCGTTTCAGCTTCGAATTATAAGCTTTGACCTTGATTTATAAACACGAAAAATGATCTGCACTGAAAATTGCCCCATGCACAAAAAAGTTATACCGATACAAAAACGTTTTATGGTTATCCATGATCTATTTAACATTTCATGACATTGTAATAGTGATATGAAAATGTGTGTACTTGCAGAAAAACCAGCATGAGATATTACTGTCCACCAAGTACCGCTCGGTACGAATCAGTCAGCACCCTATTCCGCTACTATGTTGAAAAACATGAGAACTGTAAATTTTCCTTACGACGATACCATGGAAAGCTTATGTACGTTCATGTAAAATGCATTGTAGTCAGTTATAATTGAAGGCCTATAGGCTATGCCTACTTAACATACTACACTCATCACCAAATCTTACTGATATTAGAATATACATAATATTTCGCACGTGGTTGAAATCAAGCACTTCCATTAAATAGTAATTGTTTCATTCAATTCCTCAGTGTACATCAAAGCACACTCTGGACATAATATTCTGTATGTACATATCTGTTTGTAAAGTCCAGTTAAGATATTGTGAGGTGTGATAACATACATGTAACATGGTGTATAGCATGATGAATTGCATATAGTGCGGCTCACCATCTGAATTCTCAAGCTATAAATGACAATAACTCATTCAAGCTCATGTCAGTGATGTTTGCATAGGACTACATGGGCCTGCATTTCACACTCATTATTATATTTTTTGTTAAATTTGACCTGCATCTAATATAGGCCTACCTGGTCCATAACACTGTCAACAGCTGCCATGTCTGAAATATATGAATATACCTTCAACACTACAGTGAACAAACATGGATATAGTTCGGAAAATAAATTCTTAGCTGGAAATTTCATGTTCATGACTTCGCGTTCCGTAGGTCAATTCTTTGCGTTCCGTTAATCGTTTGCAAAGTTGATCTTCGCGTTCCGCTGATCTTCGTGTTTTCTTATCAGCTCATTTTCGACGCGATACACCCATATTACTATCTAATGCAGGTGCTTTACCTGACTAACCAATCCATAATATTGTTTTATGTATAGATCACATGCACATATCGCCCTAATTCGCTGCATCGGCCGGAAAATTTCTCGAAGCAAAACCTACCGCTCGCCATCTTTGATCGAGGGAACGCGCGTTCCGTTAGTCGGTTTCGCTGGTGTGTATCTGTGGAATAGTCAAAGTTTCCCATCAATTCGAGAGATTTTATGTCAAGGACAAAGAAAATCCTCATTTGAAGTAGGTATCTAAACGTTTACATGTCAAAACGTGCGTCGATAGGTTGGCATGAAACCTCCATGAAAAAGTCAGCACATAGACATGTAGAGGGTTGGGGGCTTCGCCCCCAACGCTCTAATGTCAAAAATTGAAGAAGAAAAAACCTCCCTATTGAAATATTTTCAGGCAAAACTTCAGAAAAATTCGACCGCGTACTGTGAAGATACAAATGTGGACGAACGACGGACAGACGACGGACAGACGACGGACGCAACGCCCCGACAATAGGCTATCGGACCATACTAAGGTACTGGTACCTAAAAAAGACATTTCTGATGTTAAGCCTGTTGCTGTATCTTCACATTTGTGGGCAAATATCAAAAACCATTTTCACATTTTGGGGTGGCGTTTTTTTCCACATTGGTGGATTTTTTTTTCACATTTATGGGTGAAGATTTTTTCACATTTGTGGGTGATTTACAAAATCTGTTTCCTACGGCCCTACGCTGCCAAGAAGTTAATGAACCAATCCGCCAAGTTGGAATTTCAGAAGAGTTTGTAAACCAATGCGTCCAATTTGTAAACCAATCCGCCAAGTTTGAATTCAAGACAGTAGTTCTCAACAAGTTAGTCAACCATTCCCCCGAGTTTTAAGCACGGGCGGAAACGTTTTTAGGATATAGCGGAAACCTCCTTAGCATGGCACAAACCTTTCTAGCATGGAATGAACATTTCTAGCATGGTGAAAACGTTTTTAGCTTGGAAAAAACCTTCTTAGCATGGCGTGAACCTTCTTAACATGGCAGAAACTTTTTAGCACGGCATAAACTTTCCTTAGCACGGCACAAACTTTTCTATATCGTTTCATTCTATAGCGTTTTTAGCATGGGGGGAAACTTCTGAGCATGGCAAAAACATTTCTAGCATGGAATAAACATTTCTAGCCTGGCGGGAACGTTTATTGCATGGCAAAACCTTCTTAGCATGACGAAAACCTTCCCAGCATGGCAGAAACTTTTTAGCATGGCATAAACCTTATTAGCAAGGCACAAACCTTTCTAGCACGGAACAAACCTTTCTAGCATGGACTTAACCTTTCTAGCACGGCGGGAACGTTTATAGCATGGCAAAAACGTTAGTAGCATGGCGGAAAACTTCTCAGCACAGCAGAAACTTTTTAGCATGGCACAAATCTTTTTAGAACAGCACAAACCTTTCTAGCACGGCACAAACCTTTCTAACATGGAATTAACCTTTTTGGCACGGCAGGAAAGTGAATAGCATGGCGAAAACCTTCTTGGCATGTCAGAAATTTTTTAGCATGGCATAAACCTTTTTAGAACGGCACAAACCTATTTAGTATGGCACAGAGCTTTTAAGCACGGCACGAACCTTTCTAGCATGGAATTAACCTTTCTAGCATGGCAGACACCTTCTTAGCATGGCGAAAACCTTTTTAGCATGGCAGAAATCTTTTAGCACGGCATAAAACTCTTTAGCACGGCACAAACCTTTCTAGCACGGCGCACACCTTTCTAGCATGGAATTAATATTTCTAGCATGGTGGGAACGTTTATAGCATTGCAGAAACCTTCTTAGCATGGCAGAATAATTTCAGCACGGCATAAACCTTTTTAGGACGGCACAAACCTTTCTAGCATGAATTGATCTTTTCTAGCACGGCGGGAACGTTTATAGCATGGCAGAAACTTTTTAGCATGGCACAAACCTTTCTAGCATGGATTGATCTTTTCTAGCACGGGGGGAACGTTTATAGCATGGCAGAAACCTTCTTAGCATGGAGAAAACCTTCTTAGCACGGCAGAAACTTTTAAGCAGGCCTTAAACCTTTCTAGCGTGAAATACACTTTTCTAGCATAAAATAAGCATTTCTAGCATTATGGAAATTTTTTAGCATGGCGGAAACCTTTCTAGCATGGCGGAAACCTTCTTAGCTTAGCGAAAAACCTTCATAGCATGGCGACATAGTCACATATAGGCCTATTTTTTGTCCGAACAGAATTTTCCCAATACCTGCTTATATTTTTACACGAAGACCACGTGATTTCAAGCAGTGACCCATATGTATGGTCGTCCCTGCTGTGAACATTTCCAACATGCTAAGGATGTATATGCCGTGCCTGAAAAGTTAGCGGCATGCTCGAAAGGTTTATTTCATGTAAACAAGTTTTTGTCCGCAATGCTATAAACATTCCCGCCGTGCTACAAAGGCTAATTTCCATGCCAGAAAGGTTTGTACCGTGCTAGAAAGGTTTGTGCCATGCTAAGAAGGTTTAAGCCGTGCTAAAAAGTTTCTGCCATGCTAAGAAGGTTTCCGTCATGCTATAAACGTTCCCGCCGTGCTAGAAAGTTTAATTCCATGCTAGAAAGATTTGTGCCGTGCTAAAAAGCTCTGTGCCATGTTGAAAAGGTTTATGCTGTGCTATAGACGTTCCCGCCGTGCTATGAAGGTAAATTCCATGATTGAGAGGTTTGTGTTATGCTAGAAAGGTTTGTGCCATGCTGAAAATGTTCATTCTGTGCTAAACAGTTTCTGCCATGCTAAGAAGGTTCCTGCCATGCTATAGACGTTCCCGCCGTGCTAGAAAATGAAATTCTATGCTACCGGGATTTTCCGTAATATGGCCCTGGGCGCTCTTTCGGAAAATTGTATCTCACCGAATAAAATTCGAATCCGAATTATGGCCCATGGGCGATCTTTCGGAAGAACCGTTTTTCCACCAATACAACGGCGAAATACTGAATATATGATGGCTTTATGTTTGGTTATGAAATACATGCCTGTACCGGATAGGCCTATATATACGTCAGGCAACAGAGAAAAAAATTTCACCGACAGAGAAAAAAATGTGTATCGGTGCCACTACATGTAGACTTTGGAACATACCTCGGTATACTATATTCGAGTCAAAATCAGTTTCAAAATATCATGTTTTATGTGAGAGAAGCAGAAAAAGCTACAGTGCTGGCATTTACAGAAAAATTGTCGAGATACAATTTCGTGTTAAGTTTTATGAATATTCGTACTTAAAATTTGAAGCTCGATAGCTAATTTTGACGACCATTCGGGACACATGAGTATATTGCTTTAATTGGCAATTTTAGAGCCTCATTCTGAGTCACCATGGTTACCCTGTTGTGATTTTAATGCCTCATATCATTCTTCGATATGAAAACTCGGCCCATGTCTGATGAAATATCTGGATTTTCGATAATCGTTCACATTTTCATCTAAATACGATGAATGAAAAAAATCATATCACCAAAAATTTGAGAAAAATATAAATCCGAATTATGGCCAATGGGTCATCTTTTGGGAGTTTTTCCCGAAAGATGGTCCATAGGCCATAAATCGGGGGGGGGGGGGGCATAATGCGGGAAACCCCAGAAGAAAGGTTTGTGCCGTGCTAGAAAGGTTTGTGACATGCAGAAAAAGGTTTAAGCCGTGCTAAAGGTTTCTGCCATGCTAAGAAGGTTTCCCTCATGCTATAAAGGTTCCCACCGTGCTAGAAAGGTATTTTCATGGTAGAAAGGTTTGTGCCGTGCTAGAAAGGTTTGTGCTATGCTAAAAAGTTTCTGCTTTGCTGAGAAGGTTTTCGCTAGAAAGGTTAATTCCATGCTAGAAAGATTTGTGCCGTGCTAAAAAGGTTTATGCCATGCTAAAAACTTGATGCCATGCTGAGAAGGTTTTCGCTAGGCTAAGAAGTTTTCTGCCATGCTAAAAATGTTTCTGTCGTGCTAGAAAGGGTAATTCCATGCAAGAAAGTTTTGTGCCATGTTACAAAGGTTTCCAGCATGTAAAAACGTTACCGCCGGTTCTAAAAACTCGGCGGAATGGTTGACAAACTCGTTGAAAACTATTGTTTTGAATTCAAACTTGGCGGATTGGTTTACAAACTGGGCGCATTGGTTTACTAGGGCGCCCCGTTCGTGCCACAAAAAAGAGAATTTATTTTTTTTCTAACTCATACGTATGAGATAGTATCTCATACGTATGAGTTACTAAGTCATACGTATGAAATAAAAAGTCATACGTATAAGATAATAAGTCATATGTATGAGATACTATCTCATATGTATGAGATACTAAGTCATACGTATGAGATACTCATACGTATGAGATAATAAGTCATACGTATGAGATAGTATCTCATACATATGAAATAAAAAGTCATATGTATGAGATAAAAAGTCATACGTTAGTATCTCATACGTATGACTTAGTATCTCCTTAGTATCTCCTTGTGGGTTCAACACACGTGCGATTTGGCCTTAGTACAGCGCTACTAAATACCTATACGTCGTGAAGGGTTTCGTATTTACCCAAGAAAAAATACCCTAAAGTATATTCTAAAGTGGCATGAATGGCTCGCTTAGGCTTCCTACGGTGGCTTGAAACATATTTCGTTTTCAAATTGAATGTCAAAATAACATTAAATTTTAGTGCAAGTAGTGTGTGCTACATCGGCTCTTGAGATGTCATGCAGAACAACTAAAACGAGGGGTTGGTGGATATTTGTTATGTTGTGCCCATGTTTTTGACATGGTTACGGTCTAACAGTTCTTGGTTTGATGTCCTCAGGGGTGAGCTAAATACACGTATATATACTTGTGATGTGTTGTCATGTAAACGAAAAAGCAATGAAATGCATGGCTTGGAGTGCAAATGATGGATAGATTGTGATATGCTCCAAATAAGATTGCCAGTACAAATACATCGCACTTAATTCAGGAATATAGGCCTAGAACAACCTCGGAGGTGGGATATTATGTCAGTGACATGGCCTAGAAGAGATGTTTTTTATTGTTATCGAAATTTTTGGTTTTTAACTGTACGAGCCATCCGTTCTAAATTTGCCGCATTCCAACATTCGCCAACAGTGTCATCATTCATTGTAATGCAAGTACTATCATTAATCGAGACTCTGATATCCAATCTTTGTACCAGCGGTTTGTTTTCCTTGAAACGAGGTTCTGAACTCCGACAATATCGAGATGTGGCGAATTTAGGTCAGATGGCTCGTATATCATTTTATGTAAGTGCACTCTTCGTCAAAAAACATTGGGCACATATTATGTAACGGTACCTTCACACGGACGCACGCCTAGCTTGCGTTATGTATGAGATAATACAGTGATACAGGAGAAGTAATATCACTTCGAGTGCCATCAGTGTATTATCTCCCATAAATCATGTGATAACAAAATAGTGATAATTGGTAGTGATATCAACGGCGATCAAGTCAGATTCCAGACAACATGCATACGTTGGGTCAACGACAAATCACCCCCTGTTCTTTCTTGGCAGCATAAATGATAATCATATGACTGAATGTGGAACCCCATATATGTGGTTTTGATTTAGTGAAATTTCTAAAGAAAGAAAAGTAATTAGGGCCTACAAACCAAAATACTCAGATATTCGTTTATTTATTTTGACAGACACTACTGCGATGGGTTGCTGGGGACACGCAGACGAGGAAGCCGAAGAACACCCGCTGGTGTCCTCGACGCCAGAGCAAGCAGAGGAGGGAGAGAACTCCAGGGCAAATCAGGACGAGCAGAGGTTCACACCAAAATCACATCTCATCGGGTTTGGAAGCATATTCGTGGCAACTGTGTCGGTCAGTTTTGCTATGGTATTCTCCCAGCTGTTGGATAGAGCAATCCCACACTCGGAGCTGACTGCACTACGATTTTCAACCCAACTCTTCCTTTGTGTAATAATAATTACAGCAACTAAAACATGGCATAAGACAAGTGATAAACACTCTGTTGTATGGCTATTGCTCGCTTCAGTATTAATGGTCACCAACCAGTATGCCATATATGGCACTTCATACTATCTGCCTATCGGAACATCCTGCAGTGTCAGTAAATGTGTGGAACTGACCATCTATTTGATCCTGGGTTCGTTCGTTCTCCGAAACACGAAGGCTTACCAGCTTGTCGCTGTATTCCTCTGTATATTTGGCGTGATATTGATAGAGCTACCCACCGGGTTATTCCACAGGGAGAACCAGTCATCCATTCTGAAGGACAGAGTCCCATACCGGTCTCCATGTGGAAATCATGATGTTTTCAATGGCTCAGTCTTCGGGAACACGACGAAGTCCAACATGACTATAAACATTCTGAACGCTACACATACGGGGAAATCATACATACTGAACAACGTCGTGGGTTACAGCCTGGTCTGTTTGGATGCCACCAGCTGTGTTGCTATTGCCTATATCGTGACGTATCGACTGAACCATATCAACACCATCCTTATCGTCTTCTGGGCGGCCTTCGTGGGCGTCGTCGTCCCGCTGGTCATAATGGCTCTGACGGAGACTCCGACATTGCCAACGCTAACTCCCTGCGTGCTGTTTCTACTGGGTCACATGCTCCTCTCCGGCACTCACTCCTTCTTCTTCATCTATGGCTACATGCTCGTGCCGCCGACAGTGTTCGGCCTGATCACGATGCTGCAGATCCCATTGAACTTCGTGCTGCAATACACCCTGCTCTCGGGCATGTATCCGGGCCACGCGAACGGCATTGAGGTGTCGGGCGCTGTCATAGTCTTGCTTGGCGTGTCCTTGGTGCCTCTGTATGAATCGGTACTCTACTTTAAAAACGGTGATGACAAAGGATGATCCCCCGATATTGTGAAGGTCACAACTAAAATCTGTCCCATTCCACTCAGTACTATTTATTCAATATTGTGTGCTTCTAATAAAGAGCCCAAACTCATTGTATGGGCTGCCACTTTTTGTGGCGTACTACGAATGTTTTTCTGAATGTTTTGAAATATGTGAAATTTACCATGTGTGATTATCACCATGTACATGTACGCTAATCAGTGACTCCGATATTTTAACTGTTTGTACACTTTCGAATATTTATGTTGAGGTAGACTACCTTCGTGAGGTTGACTACGATTCATTATGTGAATTGATCATAATTTTAATGTACATAACATTCATTGTTATGAGCTCTTTGGTAGCATGGACTGATCCAATTGAGAAGTGAAAGCAAGTTGAAATGCGCCTTGAATGTCGTAGCTAGACTTACGACTTTCATGATAGCAGTCACCAGAATGATTAAGAATATACGGACATGGCCTTATGTGAATATGTCAATAAATCACATACTATATGAACACCTCAATCTTGTCATATGGGTCACTATGTATAGAATAATGCCTTACAGAAACCGAGGCTGTAAGCTGAGGATACTATTCGTGAGACTTGCGAAGACTATGGCATAGTCCGACATAGTATCTGATTCTCCCAGCTCGTGATGTGGGTTACATTGGCCACTCTCAAATCCCTGTCACATTTTTAACGAAGTATGAGCAGGAATCAGAGACTGTCTCAGTTGCAATTTGGTGATGACCCTAGCCTCTTTCCACTAACTGAAGTATCATTCCACTAACTGACGTGGCAGTGCAGTGTGGGTATTCAGCCCCAAGGCCAAGTGCTGGTCCAAGCATATCGGACCACAACTTCAAAAATCAGCCTGCCTGATGCTACCCATGTGTTAAGGGCCCGACTAGTCAATATGGTGATATCTTCACTGGCAACCAATGAAAAAAGCGTTGAAGATGAGTCGAGCATTCCGTCACAGCGCACATCATTTGCCGAGGTTGCTCAGTTACTACAACAACTACTTGTTCCGACAGTGAACATCCGTGCATACATGAGAAAAATTAGGCCGAGGGCCAAAGATAGGTTACCGGACAATGTTTAATATTTTAGATGTTAGCCAGGTCAATGGTTAAATTCAAGGTCAAGAGAATATTCAGCATATATAATATTAAGCATATATCATGTCCACAGTTGATTGCTAAGCTGTAAATTCAATAATCAGAGAGATATATTAGCAATTTTTTGCTGTAGATTTGAAAATGAAAGCAAAGGTCAAACTCAAGGTCATCAAAATATTCAGTGCATATCATTTTATGTGTCCACAATTGATTCCCAAGTCATACAGTCAATAGAGGAGCAAGATATGAGCCATTTTCTTCTGTGACCTTGAAAATGAGGTCAGAGGTCAAATTCAAGGTCACGAGAATATTCAGCATATATCATTTCCTATATATCCACAATTGATTCCTAAGCTGTAAAATCGATAATAAGTGAGATATTAGCCATTTTGTCCTGTGACCTTGAAAATGAGGTCAAAGGTCAAATTCAAGGTCATGACAATAATCTGCATATATCATTTCCTATATGTTCATAATTGATTCCTTAGCTGTAAAGTCGATAACAAGCGAGATATTAGCCATTTTGTCCTGTGACCTTGAAAATGAGGTCGAAGGTCAAATTCAAGGTCATCAGAATATTCAGTACATATCATTTCCTATATGTCCACAATTGATTCCTAAACTGTAGAGTCGATAATAAGCGAGATATAAGCCATTTTGTGCTCTGACCTTGAAACTGAGGTCAGAGGTCAAATTCAATGTCACGAGAATATTCAGCATATATTATTTCCTATATGTCCACAATTGATTCCTAAGCTGTAGAGCCGATAATAAGCGAGATATAAGCCATTTTGTGCTCTGACCTTGAAGCTGAGGTCAGGGGTCAAATTCAAGGTCACGAGAATATTCAGCATATATCATTTCCTATATGTCCACAATTGATTCCTAGTCTCTAATCTCAATATCAAGTGAGATATTAGGCATAATGTGTCCCATTATAAAGCATAGGAGAATTTAACATGGGAAAGTCCCATTTGGGCCGAGTTTGGGCCAGAATGGCCCACTTCGAGCGATTCAAGCGCAACGAAATTTATAGACATCATAGGAGTACATACGAGGAGTCTTATGTATCAAAAAGAAAAAAAGGTACTGAACAGATTTTGAGAAAATGGCCGCCAAAGTCCAAAATCAGGCATTTTTCGTCGAAAACGGCCGCCATTTTGAAAAAAATGCGAAAATCAAAAAACTAAAAAATACCTCCTTCTTGAATTGTTTTTAAGTATTTTTGTGCAAAATTTCAGAAAAATTCGCCCGTAAACAAAAAAGATAAAAATGTGGACGACGACGGACGACGACGGACGACGGACGACGGACGCAACGCCACGCCAATAGGTTATCGGACCATAGGTCCGGTAACCTAAAAAATTAAGATTGATGGAATATGCTTGTGGGCTCCAGACACTCGGCGGTAAGGCTTTTCTAGATGTGAGTCCAATTAAGTTTGAGGCTATCTTCATCGGTGAGTTCATTGACGGACAGCCATACCAACAGACAACAACGCCAGTCTGTTTGCACGGGGGTAACAGACTAACAGATTTTTCCAGACATAAGTCCGATGAAGTTTGAGGTTACCTTCAATGGTCAGTTCATTGACGGACAGCCATACCAACAGACAACAACGCCAGTCTGTAAGTACGGGGCCTAACAGATAAAGCCTGGAAGACCCCGTAGCCATCAACTACCATGCCAGTCAACAACGTACCAACACAACCTCCAGTGCCCACAGACCAGTCCCTATGGAAAGTCCCAGTCATCAAGGGATATACCTCAGAGCCTGTCTTTGCCGGCAAATACACCGATCAACTGTTACTCAATGGTGGTGCAGAAAATTCTGCTAGTTGTCCCGTACAACTCACACATGGAGTCATATAAAGTGGAGAAATGTGACCCTGGTACAGTGCAGATGATTGCACATTGCGTCAAGATGGAGGTTTAGTGTCCAAAATTATGGTGTGGCTTCTGTCTGCTCGATGTAAAAAAATGACACATGGTGACAGGAAAAGCTGAGAAGTCTTGCTTCAAATGGAAAATGTGCTGGGATGCATCCTCTGTGTGATGCCAATTACAGCTCTAAGTGGATATGAACCATCGTAGAACACAGCAAAAATCAGGGGTATTGCTGCAATTTTTGTGGATACTTTGACTTGGATTGAGAGCTTACCATATTATCACTCACCTATGTGTGGTCAGCGACTAGCAAAAATGGACACTTCAGATTCAAATATGGCTTCAAGCCCAAATTTCAGAGAACTGGCCAGAAACAAAGAGAACTGGGTCATACTAGAAGCCTTCCATGGGCGAAAAAAGAGGATATGCTGAAGGTAGTGAGGATATCTTTAATGAGTGAGTCATCAACACACCTGTCATCACACCTGTCATCCACTGATGTCTTTGGTGTACAGTATTGTGAAAACCCAAGACCAAAACACTGAATTATCTACACAACGGGTAAGGAAGCAAAAGCCCGGCTTTAGTCTCTGATGACTATTACAATACGTGGAAGAGCATACGAACACCGTGACTTCTCTTATGACATAGGACCCCCTGGTACTCGAGGTTGAGCAATGGGTGGATGAATTTGCCACCAGAATATCACGTTTGCAGGCCGTACAGAAATCCAGCACTGAACTTGGGCAGTACTTCAACGGAAACGGCTTCTATCATGTGGCCTCAGTAAACACAACAACACTGAGATATATAACTTTTACAATGCAAATCCTAGCAACCTGAACCTCTGATTGAACATAATATCATGCTGTATTATGTGGAACAGACGATAAACTGTAAAATATGTCATGATCTTGACCACGAGGCATATGAATGTCCGAAAAAAAACAGACACATACATCAGCCATCCAGTGTTATCTGTGTTGGAAAACGGGACATACATGTATCCGTAAAGACTGCACTACAATAGTAAACACCGATCTGATAGCCTTCAGAGGTGACAAGGAAGCATTGTCTAACTTCTTTCCATGCACCTTAGAAGAGGAGGGCTCTAGTTACCCTTCTGCAGAAAACATGTTTCAGTGCAAGAAGGCGATCTCAATGGGGCAGAAACATCCCAGAAATTCGAAATCGCTGGGACACCAACTGGACACCGGTGAAGGATGGGAACGAATCAAGGTCAAGACAATGGAAAGTATACTGCAACAATGTCCTCAGTTTAGGAACACGCTGGAAAACTCTGCTAAAAAGCTTTTGGTGGAAGCCACAGCCAATGAATTCTGGGGTTCGGGACTAAACAAGACCCAAAGGAACACCGTAGCTCCACTCCACTCATCCTACATGATGAGCCAAGTGCTGGAAAATAGACTTTTGACTCCAGGACACTTCTCACATACATTTGAATAATGTTGAAAATACTGACTACTAACATTCATGGCCTACGGAAGTTGACAACACGCAAAGCTGTCCTTAGTAAATTGAGAAATACATGTATTCATATTGATATAATATGTTTGAAAGAAAGTCGGCCCATGTAGCGCAGCTTACTATTTCTTCTAAATTCAATGAAAATTAAAATTGTGCCAGACGTATTAAATAGGTATTAAATATGGTATACATTCAGTGGGTGAGTAGTAGTGTTCCGGAACACCTGATTTCACCTCCTAATGGCCATTTTTGGGGGTTCATGAGTTTCCCTGTCAATTTTGTTTTCTCTCACTTCGTATGCTTGATATGACTTTCTGTCCCCGGACTATGAGATTGGATAACGGACCCTGTTTTGTTTGCTCGGAAAACTTAATACTGGGTATTGATTCCACGTCTATTTTAACAGAGTTAGGTGCGCTACTTGGGCCAGAAAATCATATAACATGTGTTGTGGCGACAGGGTGGGAATCTCAATGGAAAGGAAAACTATTTTATGTACCATGTACTCCGTACAAACAAGGTGCGCTAATTTTGGTTAAGAGATATTTTGATTCTACTGAACTCAAAGTGGTAAGCAGCACACAGGCTATACTAGGCATTGAGTTATGTATGAGGAGAAAGTACATAGTGTTTATTGTCCATGTACAACCAGCGAAAAGCTACAATTTTTTCACGGAGATTCAATCAAAAGTTGAAACAGTTTTGCATGATTAGCCCAAGGTCTAAGAAAGGTTACCTGACAATATATATTTTAGATATTATCCTTTTTTTGTCCCGTGACCTTGAAAATAAGGTCATTTGTCAATTCAAGATCACGAGAATATTCAGCATAATCAATTGCAGTGTGACCACAGATGACTCCTAAGCTGTAAAGTCGATAATAAGTGAGATATTAGCCATTTTGTGATCTGACCTTGAAAATGAGGTCAAAAATCAAGTTCAAGGTCATGAGAATATTCAGCATATATCATTTCCTCTATGTTCACCTCATTTCCTCTATGTTCTCTGACCTTGAAAATGAAGTCAACGGTCAATTTCAAGGTCACCAAAATATTCAGCATACTGAATATCATTTCCTATATGTTCACTATGGATTCCTAAGCTGCAAAGTTGATAATAAGCAACATATTAGACATTTTGTGCTCTGACGTTGAAAATAAGGTCAACATCAGATTCAAGGTCATCAAAATATTCAGTGTATATCATTTTCTCTTTGTCCACAATTGTTTCACAAGCTATAAAGTCAACAGAGAAGCAACATATCAGCCATTTTGTCCTTTGACCTTGAAAATGAGGTCAAAGGTCGAATTCAAGGTCATGGCAATATTCAGCATATCAATTTCTATATGTTCGCAATTGATTCCCAAGCTGTAAAGTCGGTATTAGGCGAGATATAAGTCATTTTGGCCTGTGACCTTGAAATTTAGGTCAAAGGTCAAATTCAAGGTCACGAGAATCTGTATACTTCATTTCCTATATCCTTATAAATGATTCCTAAACTGTAAAATCGATAATAAGCGTGATCATTTTGTCCTGTCACCTTGAAATCTAGGTCGAAGGTCAAGTTCAAGTTCACAAAAATATTAAGCATATATCATTTCCTATATGTCCATATTTGATTCCTAATCTCTAATCTCAATATTAATTGAGATATTTGGAAAAATGTGCACCATCATAATGCATAGAAGAATTTAGCATGGGAAAGTCACATTCGGGCCGAGTTTGGGCCCAAAAAGGCCCACTTCGAGTGATTCAAGGGCAACGAAACTAATACATGTCACAGGGGTACATATCGGGAGTGTTATGCATCAATAAGAAAAATTAGCCCAAGGGCTAAGAAAGGTTACCGGACAATTTTTAGATATTAGCCTTTTGTCGCATGACCTTGAAAATAAGGTCATTGGTCAATTCAATGTCACGAGAACATCCAGCCCATATCATTCCTAGCATGTCCACAATTCATTCCTAAGCTGTAAAGTCGATGTTAAGTGAGATATTAGCCATTTTGTGATCTGACCTTGAAAAAAATTAGGCCAAGGGCCAGATAGGTTACCGGACAATGTTTAATATTTAAGATGTTAGCCAGGTCACTGGTTAAATTCAAGGTCAAGAGAATATTCAGCATATATAATATTGAGCATATATCATGTCCACAGTTGATTGCTAAGCTGTAAATTCAATAATCAGAGAGATATTAGCAATTTTGTGCTGTGGCCTTGAAAATGAAGGCAAAGGTCAAGTTCAAGGTCATCAAAATATTCAGTGTATATCATTTTCTATATGTCCACAATTGATTCCCAAGCCATACAGTCAATAGAAGAGCAAGATATTAGCCATTTTGTCCTGTGACCTTGAAAATGAGGTCAGAGGTCAAATTCAAGGTCACGAGAACATTTTCAGCATATATCATTTCCTATATGTCCACAATTGATTCCTAAGCTGTAAAGTCGATAATAAGCGAGATATAAGCCATTTTGTCCTATGACCTTGTAAATTGGGCCAACGGTCAAATTCAAGGTCATGACAATATTCAGCATGTATCATTTCCTATAGGTCCACAATTGATTCTTAAGCTGTAAAGAAGAAGCATATAGGCTTTGTGGCATCCCCCAATTTGTTCTTATCATTTCAATTGGTAATACTGGACTGAGAAAATAAGGATACATAGGTCATTGTATGTGGGTAAGAGTGAGAGCTCATTAGACAGTTTCTTACCAGAACTGCTTTCTATCATCTTGACAACTTGGCCCACCAGACATTTGCCACCCAAAATGAATGGACAATTACCCAGCCAATATTACTAGTATATTTGATCAGGATGTTCGTGATATTTTTTCAGGTGCTCCTGTCAAATGTGAAATGATACGTGACTAAAAGAATGCCGTGTCATCTTGGCCAATTTTGTTATTTCAAAACTTGTACAATACAGCGGAATTTTCGCATTCATATTATAACCAAGGCCAAACATTTCCGAGCTAACTAAAACAATGATGATTTGGTCATTGTATGTGAAATAGAGTTGAATAAAAAAAAACATTCAAACAATACATGTTTGTACAATATTAATGTAGAAAGGGCAAATCATTCCCCAAGCATGTTGTGTCATGTGTGTTGGCTTATTAACCAACTATTGTATTCTGTGGGATGGAACTTCATTCTTTTACCATGTACACACACTGGTAAACCAGGCTTTGGAGGGGGGAGTGGGGCTTATGTATGGATATGAGCCTAGATCATGTTGGACATGCTAGCTTTACTACTGTCTCACTTATCAGGCATGACTGAGCAGGCCTGGCTGAGAGGGGCAGAGCCTATTGCTGTGCTGGACAGACTGGCTGATCTTGTCAGGCATGACTGAGCAGGGCTGGCTGAGAGGGGCGGAGCCTATTGCTGTGCTGGACAGACTGGCTGATCTTGTCAGGCATGACTAAGCAGGGCTCTCATATACTGCACTGGCTGAGAGGGCGGAGCCTAGCGTCATGCTGGACATGCAGGCTGCTGTCAGTGAATACAGTAGCATGGCTCAGTTACAGTATTGACTGCTTGACTGACCAGGCTTTAAGTATCTGGCTGTATGGAGAGCCAGCATCTGCATGGGTGCAGGCGAGGGAGAAATTCTAAGTCCAAAAAAAAAAACATAGAGCCGTAGGGCTCTGCGCTTACCGGACCCAAGAAATATGTTTCAGTTTTATGTAAGCTGAAAGCAATGTCATGAAGTCATGAGAATAAATGCAAATCATTCACGCTTAAAACTTGCTCTACGTAAGTCGATCGTGTTAGAGCCTAATATAAAATGATATGAAACTAGAATGGAACTGACTAATACTGTCAAAGATATTCTTTGCTTTTGCATCGGTTTCAGTTTATTGAGGTCGAAGGTCAAATTTAAGCTCATAAGAATATTTGGCATATATAATTTCCTATATGTCCTCAATTGATGCATAAGCTGTAAAGTCGATAAAAACCAAGATATTAGAGATTTTGTGCTTTGACCTTGAAAACGAGGTCAAGTGTCAGGTTCAAGGTCATCGAAATATTCGGCATACATCATTTCCTGTATGTTCACAATTGATCCCCAGGGGTAAACTCAACCTCAGCCATCAGTGAAACCGTTTTTTGGCCATAGTTTCCTTTTGGATCATCGTATCAAGTTTGGTGTGGTTCTGGTTTGGTATGGTTTAATTATGCATCATGCCACAATTTTTAACAAAATTTCAGAATTCTTTTTCAAGAATTGAAGAAGTTGGCAATTTAACCCAATGTTAAATTTCATCCCCTACATGGAATTTCAGTCCATCAGTCAATTTTTTTTTTTCGATGTACGAGTTAAATAATGCTTCAAAATAAACTTATTTACTTAATATACATTGACTATGCCTTCAAACTCCAAAATCAGCTCAATATGTTCATTCTGTACGCCAGTACGTGCAAAAACACGATGAAAGCCCCGAATTTGTTCGAATTTATTTAATCCCATTTTGGACTGAAATTCAACATTGGGGTAGATTGCGCTCGAAATACGGTTCTCGTCACGAAATGAAATCAAAGGGGACATCATCCCGATTGTTTCACTCGTAGATCTAGATAGTATTCTTCATTAAAACTTTTTTGCTTCGAATTCGATCGGAAAATACAAATTACAGTTAGTTTTGCCGAAGTTCGCCAGGTGGGGCAAAAATAGTAAATAATCATGATGTTTCTTTCAACCGCTAGGGCGCGCCACCACTCACACATTTGCACAATCAATCAGAATTTGCATGACGATCTGTTTCCATGTATTCGAGCGGGGCTGCCATAGTTTAGTGTTTTTTCTGGACTCATGTTTCATGAGAAACATGCAGAATACATAGGATGCCAGCTAAGAAAAAACTTAAATTGCCTTATGGCAATATTCGTGATATGTTCAGCAAGGTAACTGAGCATTGTAAATAATAATTATAATTGTTAATTCATATCAACTAATCAAGTGAAAAATATAATATATAGATTCCAGATATATTTTACACAGCATATACGGATTGATATTTTGATATTTATAGTTATCAATGGATTTGAGATCGTGTCAATAATAACAAACGAATGTGTTATGTCCCATTGAAACTTGGAATGTCCCATTGCTTTGAATGTCAAGGAGCCAACTGACCCACTGTTCAAATGCTCTAGCCCTCTCCCTGGATTCCTAAGCTGTAAAGTCAATAATAAGCGAGACATTAGCCATTTTGTCCTGCGACCTCGAAAATGAGGTCAAAGGTCAAATTCAAGGTCACGATAATATTTAGAATACATCATTTCCTATATGCTGACAATTGATTCCTAAGCTGTAAAGTCGATAATAAGCGATATATTAGCCATTTTGTGCTGTGACCTTGAAAATTAGGTCGAAGGTCAAATTCAAGGACACGAGAATACTCGGCATATATGATTTCCTATATGTGCACAATTGATTCCTAATGTCTAATCCCAATATTAAGTGAGATATTAGGAGAAATTTGTCCCCATTATAAAGCATAGGCTAATTTAACATGGGAAAGTCCTATCTGGGACACGTCGAAAAAATCAAAATGGCTGCCACACGCAGACCGACGATTCAAGGACAACGAAACTTATACACAGCACAAAGGTATATCAGGGGAATCTTTTGAAACAAAAATCTCAAAACTGATGAGACAGTTTTTGAGAAAATGGCCGCCAAAGTCCAAAATTGGCCATTTTTCGACAAAAATGGCCGCCATTTTAGAAAAACCGATTCAATCGACGAAAAAAAAAATGGTCCGGAGATATGGGCCCATAGAACATATTTTGTGAATTACAGCAATATTCATCGAACAGATTTTTCCCAGCGTTCGACGACGCCGACGCCGACGGACGGACGCCGGACGCAACCTGACGACAATAGCTTATCGGACCATAGGTCCGGTATGCTAAAAATACACCCAAAACATTTTTTTCCCCTGGAAATTGCCTGAATCAAACTAGACATTAAAGCCTATAGGCTTTGTGGCACCCCCAATTTGTTCTTATCATTTCAAATAGTCATACTGGACTGAGAAAAAATTAGCCCAAGGGCTAAGAAAGGTTACCGGACAATATACATTTTAGATATTAGCCTTTTGTCCAGTGACCTTGAAAATAAAGTCACTGATAAATTCAAGGCCATGAAATTTTCAACAAATATATCACTTCTAATATGTCCACAATAAATTCCTAAGCTGTAAAGTCGATAATAAGTGAGATATTAGCCATTCTGTGATGTGACCACAAAAATGAGGTCAAAGATCAGAATTCTAGATCACCAAAATATTCAGCATACATCATTTCCTATATGTTCACTATGGACTCCCAAGCTGTAGAGTCGATAATAAGTGAAATATAAGCCATTTTGTATTCTGACCTTGAAAATAAAATGACTGACCTTGAAATTTAGGTCAAAGGTCAAATTCAAGGTCATGAGAATATTCAGAATATATCATTTCCTATATGTTCTCAATTGATTCCTAAGCTGTAAAGTCGATGATAAGAAAGATATTAGCCATGTTGTCCTGTTGACCTTGAAAATGAGGTCAAAAGTCAAACTCAAGGTCACTAGAATATATTCAGCATATATCATTTCCTATATGTTCCCAATTGATTCCTAAGCTGTAAAGTCGATAATAAGCAAGATATTGGCCATTTTGTCCTGTGATCTTGAAAATGAGGTCAAAGGTCAAATTCAAGGTCACGAGAATATTCAGCATATATCATTTCATATAAGTTCACAATTGACTCCTAAGCTGTAAAGTCCATAATAAGCGAGATATTAGCCATTTTGTCCTGTGACCTTGGAAATGAGGTCAAAGGTCAAATTCAAGGTCACAAGAATATTCAGCATATATCATTTCCTATTATGTTCACAATTGATTCCTAAGCAGTAAAGTCGATAATATTAAGCGAGATATTAGCCATTTTGTCCTGTGACCTTGAAAATGAGGTCAAAGGTCAAATTCAAGGTCATGAGAATATTCAGCATATATCATTTCCTATATGTTCACAATTGATTCCTAAGCTGTAAAGTCGATAATAAGCGAGATATTAGCCATTTTGTCCTGTGACCTTGAAAATGAGGTCAAAAGTCAAATTCAAGGTCACGAGAATATTCAGCATATATCATTTCCTATATGTTCACAATTGATTCCTAAGCTGTAAAGTCGATAATAAGCGAGATATTAGCCATTTTGTCCTGTGACTTCGAAATTGAGGTCAAAGGTCAAATTCAAGGTCACGAGAATATTCAGCATATATCATTTCCTATAAGTCCACAATTGATTCCTAGTCTCTAATCTCAATATTAAGCGAGATATTAGGCATAATGTGCCCCCATTATAAAGCACAGGATAATTTAACATGAGAAAGTCCCATTTGGGACCCGTCGAGAAAATGAAAATGGCCGCTACACGCAGACCGGCGATTCAGGGGCAACGAAACTTATACACATCACAGAGGTATGTGAGAGCAATCTTTTGAAATAAAAATCTCAAAACTGTCTGAACAGTTTTTGAGACAATGGCCACCAAAGTCAGAAATTGGCCGTTTTTCGTCGAAAATGGCCGCCATTTTGAAAAAAATGCGAAAATCAAAAAACGAAAAAAACCTTTCCTGGGAATATTTTTAGCAATTTTTGTGCAAAATTTCAGGAAGATTCGACCGTAAACTTTAAAGATAAAAATGTGGACGGACGACGGACGACGGACGGACGGACGGATATGCGAACGGATGGGCGTTACGGGCAGACCCAATGTTAAATTTCCTATCTTAACTTTCCCCACAAGTCCTGAAAAAATCCCCATAAGACCGCACTTTCGGCTTAAACTGTGGTTGTGGGGCATTTTCAGCTTTATTCCCCCTAAGAAATCCCCGTAAACCCTTCTGGTATGCCCGGCTAGACGGACGGACGGACGCCGGACGCAACGCCACGCCAATAGGTTATCGGACCATAGGTACGGTAACCTAAAAATGATACATAGGCCATTGTATGTGGGTAAGAGTGAGAGCTCATCTGACAGTTTCTTACCAGAACTGCTTTCTATCATCTTGACAACTTGGCCCACCAGATATTTGCCACCCAAAATGAATGGACAATTACCCAGCCAATATTGTTCAGAGTACTAGTATATTTAATCAGGATGTTCGTGATATTTTTCAGGTGCTCCTGTCAAATGTAAAATGATACGTGACTAACAGAATGCTGTGTCATCTTGGCCAATTTTGTGATTTCAAAACTTGTACAATACAGCGGAATTTTCGCATTCATATTATAACCAAAGCCAAACATTTCCGAGCTAACTAAAAAAATTAGCCCAAGGGCTAAGATAGGTTACCGGACAATTTTGGTTTTAAGCATTGTAGGTGACATATGATTTTGAGATTTACCAGTAAAGGTCATCTTTTTTAATTTCAATACTTCCATTAGGTATGCTGCATATGACTTCATATATGTTCATAATACAAACATATAAGCTTTATCAACAAGTATTTTGTTTATAGAGGCCAATTTAAGATTTTAAGATTTGCCCTCAAGGTCGTTGAAGGTCAAGTTCAAGGTCACCAAAAGATGTGCCATTTATACATGACTTTTTATAGGCTTATACACAATCCCAACCTGTATGTGCAAAAGTTCAAGCTTCAGAGGCCACTTACAAGATTCCAAGCAAGAGATTTAGCACTCGAGGTCATCCAAGGTCAAAATCAAGGTCATCATTAGTTGTTCCATATATGACTTCCTATATGTTCATATATCTACATGCATTTCAGCTCTATCTACATGCACTCCATCTGTAGTGACAAATTTTGGCATTTTTTTACCCAAAAATGGCTGTTTTGACCTTTCAAGGTCATCAAAGGTCAAATTCAAGGTCACCTCCCAAATCGCCATATATGAATACCCATTTGAAAGTGCCAATATCTAAGTTCTATTTTCAAGCGTTCTATGAGTACAGTCCTGGCAGCTCCCATTATGAAGAAAAAAAGTGCCGAAAATTTTCCAAGTCCAAAATTTTTTTCAAAGGGTGAAAAAAATTTGTTTGCCTGGAAATGACCCAAAATGGATAGTAACGCGATTTGGGGCAAAAAAAAAAGCTGACCTGTCAAAAATTCAAAATGGCCGCCACGCCAAGACCGGCGATTCAAGAGCAAGAAAATTTCTTTATAAACATCATGAAGGTACAAAAGGGGAATCTTTTGAATCAATAATCTCAAAACTGATCAGAGAGTTTTCGAGAATAACAGACCAGGTGCAAATTTGAGCATTTTTCGACCCAAAAATGGCCGTTTTGACCTTTCAAGGTCATCCAAGGTCAAATTCAAGGTCACCACATAAGTCGCCATATATGACTTCCTATTTGAAAGTGCCAATATCTAAGCTCTATCTTCAAGCTTTGTATGTGTACAGTCCCGGCAGCTCCCATTATGAGGGAAAAAATGCCAAAAATTTTCAGTCCGAAATTTTTTTCAAAGGGTGAAAATTTTTTTTTTGCCTAGAAATGACCCAAAATGGATAGTAACGCGATTTGGGGGAAAAACAATTTTTTTGCCGACCCGTCAAAAATTCAAAATGGCCGCCACGCGGAGACCGGCGATTCAAGAGCAACAAAACTTATAAACATCATGAAGGTACATAAGGGGAATCTTTTGAATCAATAATCTCAAAACTGATCAGACAGTTTTCGAGAAAAGACAGACCAGTTGCAAATTTGAGCATTTTTCGACCCAAAAATGGCCGTTTTGACCTTTCAAGGTCATCCAAGGTCAAATTCAAGGTCACCACACAAGCCGCCATATATAACTTCCCATTTGAAAGTGCCAATTACTAAGCTCTATCTTCAAGCGTTCTATGAGTACAGTCTTGGCAGCTCCCATTATGGAGGAAAAAAGTGCAAAATTTTTTTCAAAGGGTGAAAATTTTTTTTTTGTCTAGAAATGGCCCAAAATGGATAGTAATGCGATTTGGGCCGAAAATTTTTTTTTCGACCCGTGGAAAATTCAATATGGCCGCCATACGCAGACCGGCGATTCAAGGGCAACCAAACTTATACACATCACAGAGGTACACAACGAGAATCTTTTGAAACAAAAATCTCAAATCTGATCAGACAGTTTTTGAGAAAATGGCCGCCAAAGTTCAAAATTGATCGTTTTTCAACGAAAACGGCCGCCATTTTGAAAAAAATTTGAAAATCAAAAAACAAAAAAATACCTCCTTCTCAAATTATTTTAAGGTATCTTTTCCCAAATTTTCAGAAAGATTGGACCGTAAACTTTAAAGATAAAAATGTGGACGGACGGACGGATAGGACAGCAATAGGTTATTGGACCATAGGTCCGGTAACCTAAAAAAATACCTCCTTCTTGAATTATTTTTAAGTATTTTTGTGCAAAATTTCAGAAAAATTCGCCCATAAACAAAAAAGATAAAAATGTGGACGACGACGAACGACGACGGACGCAACGCCATGCCAATAGGTTATCGGACCTTAGGTCTGGTAACCTAAAAACAGACAAAAACATAAAGCCTCCCGATTTTCAATCGGGATGCCTAACAATAAGCGAGATATTAGCCATTTTGTGCTCTGACCTTGAAATTGAGGTCAGAGGTCAAATTCAAGGTCATGAGAATATTCAGCATACTGTATTGGTCCTAATAGAAGCACGGCGAGCCAAAGCAAGACCAAATGCAGCAGCACACACAAAAATGGCGTCAAACTTGAGGTCAAATTCAAGAAAATCACTGAATGATATACCTATAGCTTTTAATCCCCTTTATTATTATTCAAATAACATGAATGTATGGAATGGAACACTCAAAGATCGTATTAGAAAGATATGAAGTGAATTATTTGGTTACAAAAATCAAACATTTTTGGGCAAAAGAGGGGGCCGCTCTACTATTAGGGCCCATGCTACTATTAGGACCAATACGGTATATCATTTCCTATATGCGCACAATTGATTCCTAATCTGTAAAGTCGATAATAAGCGAGATATTGGCCATTTTGTACTATGACCTTGAAAATAAGGTCAAGGTCAAATTCAAGGTCATCAGAATATTCGGCGTATATCATTTCCTATATGTCCACAATTGATTCCTAAGCTGTAAAGTCGATAATAAACGAGATATTGGCCATTTTGTGCTCTGACCTTGAAAATGAGGTCAGAGGTCAAATTCAAGGTCACGAGAATATTCAGCATATATCATTTCCTATATGTCCACAATTGATTCCTAATCTCTAATCTCAATATTAAGTGAGATATCAGGAAAAATGTTTCCCATTATAAAGCATAGGAGAATTTAACATCTGAAGATGCCATTTGGGACCCGTCGAAAAAATCAAAATGGCTGCCACACGCAGACCGGCAACGAAACTTATACACGTCACAAAGGTATATGAGAGGAATTCTTTGAAACAAAAATCTCAAATCTGAATAAACAGTTTTTGAGAAAACGACCACCAAAGTCCAAAAGGTCCGGTAACCTAAAATATACACAGACGATGCCGCCGAAGATAGACGACGGACGCAGCGCCACGGCAATAGGTTATCGGACCGCAGGTTCGCTGGGTGGGAGCTCGCCCATGATTCTTGACGAGTCAGCTCGGTAAAAATCTTTCCTCGCAGGGCTTTGCTCGGCAATAATCTTTTGTCGCATGGGCTTTCAGATGCCCCTGTGATTAAAGATTTTTGCCGAGCAATGCCCCTGCAAGGAAAGATTTTTACCGAGTTGACTCGTCAAGAATCATGGGCAAGCTCCCACCCAGTGAGGTTTGATAACCTAAAAAACTTTTCTGGAAATATTTTACAGCTTCTGTTGTGCAAAACTTCAGAAATATTTGACCATGAACTGACGGATGCCGGACGGATAATGGACATTCTCACAAAGGTACTTCTGGGACTACAGTGTCCGTAAACCCTTTTTTAGTCCCATAAAACTTCAAATAGTCGCGCAAATCAACTTGGTCTCACAAATCTTTGTTTTTAGTCCCACACTGTACACATTAGTGAGTGAACGGACAGACAGATCGGACAGACGAACACAATGCCATGCCGATAGGTACGGTAACCTAAAAATTGTGAGAAGCCAACTTTTGCATGTATATAAATTTTATTGACACAATTTTATTCCTCCATCATATCCACAGAATATAGCAAATGGACCATGCAATTGGGGTCTCTGACACCCAAGCAGTTCCATACTGAGGAGTAATAGTGTTGCACTATACCACGTATACAGTACTGATTTTGCAAATCTTCACCGAAATGGTATCCTGTTGAGACTGAGCATTTGGGCCTAGCTTAGGACATAGCATCGCGCGACTTGATGCTAGTCTAGTACATGTATGTCCGAGAACTGCCCAATGCTAGCATGCTAGCAATGCTTCTTGGCACTGTGACACACTAACGCATTTCACTTTTTTTTTGGTGAAGGCGATACAGTGGTCCCCCTCAGATGAGACCTACCCTTCTGCCACAAAATTAAGGTCTTATGTAAGGGAATGTCTTATTAGAGGGGTTCATTTACATGTTTAAGTCATCCTAGCACCACAAGAAAAAGTCTTTACAGAGGGGGAAGTCTTTATTGAGGGGGGTCTTATCTCAGGGGGACCACTGTATATGCTCGCATCCAATTCACAAGCACATTGGCAAGTGGTTTATAGACAGTCTGTATCATGCACATCACATGTGCAAATGCAAAGTTTGAGTTCAGTTTATACTAGAGTTTGTATATGCAAACAAAATCAAAGATGAGCGCATCTGTGCAAGACAGTGCTCGCCTGTTCAACTGAGGTAGACATTTGATGCACTGGCCTAGCGCAAGCTCCTCGCAATGTGCAAGTTGATTCTTTCCCCATATCGCCCGGAATCACACTACAGTACTGATTTTGCAAAACATCACTAGCCATTCGAATGCTACATGCTAATTGCTAGGCCATGCGAATACGTGCAACTTGATGCTAGCATCAACTCGCATGGTGCGACTAGTGGGCGCGATGCCATCGCATCAGGCGGCTGTCTTAGTTGAACAGGCGAGCATTGTCTCGCACAGACGGTGTATCCTTTATTTTGAATGCAAATACAGACTTCAATATGAACTGAACTTAAACACTGCATTTGCCCATACGATCTACATGATATACACTGTCTATAAACCACTCGACCATGTGTTTGCAAGCATACACGAGCATATAATGGCCTTCACAAAAAAATGCGAAGTGTGAAATGCTTTTAGTGTGCCACAGTGCCAAGAAGCAATGCTAGCATCAAGCGATGCTCGCATACACAATGCTAGCATCAAACTGCACGATGCTAGGTCAGGCGCAGTTGGGCTAACACGTGTTAAATGCCAGGTTACTTGTGCTAGCATTTTGGTGAGGTTTTGCGAAATCGGTACTGTACCTAGCATAATGACATACATGTACATTGTATAGCCCTCGAATCTCGAGTGAAGATTTGCAAGATCAGTACTGTAATGAGCTTCTCCCCAGCAACAATGAAAAAAATTATCCATCCATATTAATTATGATGCACATTGACTAGATCGCTCAAGTATCACCATGATATTCCTGCAGTAACATATGGTTTCAGATGTACATGTATACAGTGTGTATTGGTACTGTATGCCATTCCTGAATTTTGCATCAACATGGTGCAGTTCAGCAAAGAAACTACATCTGATACATCACTACAACACAATAAATAGGCAAGACAAAACAATAAATGATCCCATGTTGTGAACGTTTGTTTGGACAAAACTTTTGCTTATATTGAAAGGTCATGGTCTCCTTCGAAGACTCCACAAGGTGACTATTTTAACATCAATACTGTAAGTGGGGGGCAAGCTGTCAGTCCTGCAATAAAACAAATATAAGGGCTGGGTCCGTTGTTCAGAACACAAATCATGCAATTCTGCAAATGAGGGGTACATTTTCATGATTGCATAAAATACTACTCCTCTCTACTACTTCATTGGCCTCGATAGCCAAAATTCCAGTGGTGCTGGTGCACAATTCCAAAAAGAAATGTGGAAAAAGGGAATTTGCAGGGTTGGGGGCCGATGTACTCATGTACTCGTTGTAATCGAGTACACAATTTCAAGTCCTCGGATGTACTCTGTACTCATGGTACCTAGACAGGAATTACTCAGTATTCGTACCCAAGTCCATTGGAAAAGTAATCAGATTTTAGGGTACTTTATGTGTACAGTACGAGTACATACTCGGACCACAAAGGGTATGTTTTCACTTCGTGTCATCCGTGTATATTAATGTGCACTATAATGTTATTTATACTGTATGTTATTTTACAAAAAAAAATTCAATCAAAATTCCATCAATCGATACATGTACATATTTTTAGATATTTTTTAACGATAATTTTATCAACATGTGGAAGTAAAATATTATGACAATAATTGCTCGTCAAAAAGGTCCAAATGATATCAAGCACCAACTGAGATGTGAGGGGAATACATATACAAAAAGAGAATGTTTTTATTCTTTCCATAAAGCTTCACTGAAAAGCTGTTCTCAATTGTATCTATAAACCCAAACAATGACTGTCAAATAACAACTCATTCATAAGGCCACACCAATATATAGAGTTGGTCGATGGAATCGCCGCCCCTGAAAATTCATTCTCAATATTTCGGTTAAAAAAATCGCCGCACCTATTTTGAGGTAATAAAATCCATCGACAATTTAGTTTTTGGCCCAAATCAAAATCACAGTCTGTGTTCACCCAAATGGTTGTCAAAAACCGCGATTAAGAAGCCAGTATTGATGTTTTCCGAGGAATTGTTTGAATCATTGTGTGCCAACACTTCACAGGATCACATTTGAGCGGAAAATATCAACATTTTGGGCCGTTAATTGCACAGCTCCGGGCCGGTCTTCCTGGCGTGAAATGTTGATACATGGTTTTAACGGAATATATCTCGTTACCAAAAAATCTTCCAGAGCTCAACCAATAGTATATTGCGATAGATAATTCTTGTGTAACTTATAGAACTATATATCTACCTATAAATATCTTAATACAGCAGGACAGTTTGTATTTTTACTCAACATACTGCAATAATTTGCGTTATTTTAGACAAAATCAAATTGCAGCATGATATAAACATGACATGACATGTAATTTAACATGACACATTGAAAAACGTTCACAAATTTCCAAAGTATTTAGGCCGTGTTGTGTTAAGAGTTTGTTTGGCGTCCGTGTGCTGGCAGCTTTTCCTCAAAATTTGGCACTACTGTAAATCTTGGCCATTTAAAGGAGGACTTCCTATCAATGTGTATTGGCTTCAACCAATGATTTTACGGTTAAAACTTCCATATTGCAAAACTATCTCAATGTATTTGAACGGAGAAGACGATAGTAAAATATGATCTCTTCGATTTTGAAGTCATCAGAATGAATACTCCATGTGCGTGAAACTCATATGTTACCGAATTGTGTTCGAATTTGATAGGAAGTTAACGATATTTTCCAGTAGTTGTTCTTCAAAATTCTCTTGACTTCAATGTGGGATAATTAATGAGCAATAAAATGATATTTTCTTTCTAATATATTGTGCAGGGTTTTTCTCCTTTTGTTCTAGCGTCGATAGAATAGGTTTCCACACGAATTTATGAGTCGTGTGTTGTATATTGGCTTGTGTTGAAATCTGTGTGTGTGTTAATATTCTGTGCTGCCTGATAACTTTTCGAAATCTGGTGGACGCTAAACAAATTCTTAATACAAGACGGCTTTACTGTGAAAAATGGCACAGAATACGTATTGAATTGTTTATCTACCAAAAATTACCCATACGACCTAGATATATAGACGGGTTAACAGAGAAAAGAGCAGGTTATATTGGTTTAAATTATCCTATTTTCCCTCCAAACTGGCCAATTTGATTTTTTAAGGTCATGACGGTCGAATACAATATCAAAATAAGCAGCAAATACATATGTTATCATTTAAAATAAAAAAACCTCGCACAAATTTTGGCAATCTAAATTCCAAAGACAGAAATTATTAGTAAAAAAAAAATATATCGCTCGTACCATTTTCGAAGTGAAATATTCCAAAGACAGAAAAGTTAATATTAAATGTAAAAAAATTTCGCTCCCACGTACGATTTTTTTCGGAAAAAAATCCATAGACCAACTTTATAAATTGGTGTGGCCTAAGTCCCTTTGATCCAGTTTTCTGCTGTTGTATTTTAGGTTTTCACCATTCGAACAAGTACCAAAAGACCATGGGGAGCACAGCTCCATCTGAAAAATAGTAAATCTATCCACACTTTTGAAAGAAGTAAGCGGAACACAATGTTTTTTTTTCCAGCAAACATGATATTGCATAATTTCTATCAAAACAGTCTGGATCAGTGAATCCCCTATTATCTAATGATTTTATCCAATAAACATGTACATGTAAATGAAGCTGAAAATGATTAAAAAATGATTCCATATGCATGATATGTGAAAGGTAATCGTACTTGTACTCAAGTACTTCCCAAAGTACTTGTACTCGTACTTGATTCCTTTTGCAAATAGTGTACTCGTACTTGTACTCTAAAATTCACAAGTACTCGTACTCGAGTACAATTTGTGTCCAGCACTCTGTGCAATTTCAGTTACCGGTACACTGTATATATTTGGATCATATATAAAGATGCGACATACACGTACATGTATGTCCAAAAACTTATCACACTTCAAGCATTCACAAAAACAGCTGAAATTTTATGGACCCATCCAATCAAATATCAGTATAAATTTACATTGACCACATGTATAAAAGACAAACTTGAATAGAAAATAAATTGTAACATTGATATCAATCCATCTACATGTATATGTTAAATAAAAATGTCACCAAAACAACATTAATATATTTTATACATGTAAATAGATATCACACTCCAGCCGTATACATGTATGGTTACCTGTATATCATGCATACAACATAAATAGCAATTGTCACATACACGAACATATAACCAGTCTCACTTCCGAGTCTGTTTCAATGCCCCAGTGTATACAAGAGACTGTCTGACTCACTCCTTTGTAAATGACAGTATATGTGTATCTGATATATCAAGCCATATGTTATAACACTTTGATCACAATATCTGAAGATACATTATGAAGATTCCAGATCATGCCAAGTGTTTTCTGACTTGTAGACATTGCCAGTAGAGTTGAAGACCTGACATGACCTCAGATGTAGGACTGACCGAGTTGACTCCACTTGAGCAGCATGATGCTGTTGTCTCGCAGGCTGGTGATGAAGAACACGCCTTTGTCGTTCAGTCCGTCGAAGCCATCCAGCCAGTCTCTGTCACCGAGTGTGAAGGTTGATCCTCGCTTGGACTGTCTGACAAGGCAAAGTAACAGCAAACATAGGGAGTTAATTATCAGAAAATCATGATAATCCAAAACATATATCAGCAAACACAGGGAGTTAATCATCAGATATTCATGATAATCCAGTACATATATCAGCAAACATAGGGAGTTAATCATCAGATATTCATAATAATCCAGTACATATATCAGCAAACACAGGGAGTTAAATTTTTAGATACTCATGATAATCCAGTACATGTACATAATATCAGCAAACAAAAGGGATTATTCATGTGAGAGATAAAAGTGCATCAATATTTTATTATTTAATACTACTACTTTAATTTACTTGTTATGAATTAGTCTACAAAGATAAACACACATGTAGCTAACTTTGTTGTATGTGATAACGATTTGGCCTGTATGAAGTTAAGGTTACCTGTAGTCTGAGGGTAGTCTGATGGATGCCAGCAGACTCCCAGTTTTGTGTCTGACGATGTCTACTGCAGCCTGGTCTCCCTGAGTGAGTACCACATCATAATGGCTCCCACAACCCAGGAAAGCCTGTGCGAAGGAGTCCTTGATGATCTTGTAAGACACTCTCTGGCGGACATCGCCAAGCTTGCGAAGGTCATTCTGGATCACATAGCAGGTGTTTTGAGTGTCCACGCCGGCGAACGCGACTGTGTTGTTAGGCGAGACCTGCAGACCTGGCACCAGGTCGTTGTATGGGTTCTGCCATTCCTCCATGCTCAGAATGTCATGGCCGACCTTGGCAAGCTTCCATAGGTGGATGGAAACATTGTCCCGGCTCAAAATAAAGTAAAACGGATCCTCGTCGAGGGCACTGAGACGAACCTGCATGATCCAGGTGGACCGATGTTGGGGCAGAGTGCGGATCATGGCACCTTGTGAGAGTGTCCAGATTTTGACAGTGCTGTCAGCTGATCCTGTGATGAGGAGATCTAGTGCAGGATTGTAGTCGACACTGAAGACGGCAGCCACGTGCCCGGAGTATTGCATCTGGAGCTGGCAAGTTTTCAAGTCCCAACAGGCCGCAGTCGTATCAAAAGAGGCAGTCAGGATACGATCATCATCAAACTTCACATCCGCCACAGTGTGAGTCTGGATAACCTTTATACAATGACCTGTCTCACAGTCCCATATCCTCACTGAATGGTCATCAGATCCTGGGAATATTCAAGCATTACACATATGTAAATTGTTGTATTATCATGAAATACATGTACATATTATAAAATACATGTACAGACAGTATCGCAATACTGATAAAGAAATTATCATGCATGCATGTACCGATACTTTCAAGACATAATCTATCATTACCATGATTGCATGGATATACATGCAGAATGTACCTGTTGCCAGTTTGCCATCTCTGTAGTACACAGCCATCACACGGTCCATGTGTCCAAACAGGATCGTTTGTTCAAAGGCCTTGCCATCTTCAAGGCTCTGGAATCTGCGACTGCATTGAAAGTATCGGTTCTTGAAGTAACAAGCATCAAAAATGTCCTCTTTTACGGATAAACCTGCCTCAATGCAGATCTTCTTCCAGACCTCAACACAGCTGTTGATTATGTCAGCCCACTTGTGCGACACGAGACAACATTGCGCGAGAGTTGTGGCATCCAGAAATCCCAGAATGTAAAAAGCAAGTTCTCTTGGTAGTTGGGCAATGAAGTCACGTTTAAGAATATTGTTGAGTACATCTGCCAAGTGAAATAGCTGTGAGCCATCACTCTGGTCAATCAGGTAGTCGAGAGTCTGGTTCCTCTGGAAACAGTTGAGCTGCTGATACTTGAGTCCAAGTTCTGTCAGCCAGTGATGGAAGTCTTTCCCAGATGCCATCTTACAATGAATGCACATGCATGGGAGTAACTATCAAGTCTTCATGTCACTGCATTGGATAAGCCTGTATGTTCTGAAATTGGTAAAACGCATGAAATACATGTATATATATACCACAATTGAGTATACATAGCACAGGTATCCTACAGCTTCTAGGTAGGATGTCACCTTTCAGACATACCAAAATCTGTGAAATTGTCACCCAACATTTTTAACGTGGTGCACCGATTCCAGCATAAAGTTACGTAGCAGAGTAATCACATCAACATCAATATCTTTTTTTAAAAATTGGTGTAAACAGTTTGGCCATGTAAATTAGACTCTCCTGGTCTTAATTTTTGTCCAATCAATTGTCCAAGCAATTTTCTAAAATTATTCATACTATGATATAGCTTGGAAAGGAAGACACTAAGTGGTCCATATCCCTATCAAAAATCTTTGCTTTGGCATTGCTAATATATTACCATTGTTATTGCTGGGGCCCACCAGGGCTGCGACTTACTGGAGTTACCTTGAAAATTTACACAGAAATTGGTATTATCGCCCAGAAGTTAGATGGGTCGATTTAATCCCATATGTTTTTTTTTTTTCTTGCTGCAAGTGCCAGCACTTCTACCACCATTCCATAGATCGGGAAACTGTATAGGGAAAAATTCATGCATGATTAATTTCATTGTTGTACATTTGATCTGTTGCTATGGCACTGTAACCAACATTTGATATCATGGATATGGGGGCACTTCCAATAGATCAAGTTGGTTTATGATAATCTAGTCTATATAGTGTTAGTGTTGATCATAGTAAATCACTTTTTTTGCCAATGTCAATATTTATTTAAACTAGATCTATACTCTGATTTTTCTAACTCGTTTACACCATTTCTTGCCGATATATTTGCGATGTTTAATGGTATCATATTGTAACTTAGTGGGCTGATTTGCAAACTTTCAGACTTCTGCTCATGAAAATGTAAGAGTTAGCAAACTACTGCAATGATAAATTTTCCCTGAAATCCTGTCATTTGCATGTCAACAAATATTGTTTTCCTTTGGAACATGATGGGTGATTATGTTTGGATAATTTGCATAGGGGCGAGGGTTAGGATTCGGGACCACCCACGCATGTACATGATGTAAACTGATTCGAAATGACTCCCACATGCAGTCACCTTGACGACAACTGACAACATGATCCCCCTATTATGCCTAATTTGAATCCATTGTCCATATGGATTACGTCATCAGTGGTCAAGAACCAGACAATATGTCAGCGCCCATGGCTCGAACAAATCCTCACTTAAATAAAACTTTTGTGTTTTGAAAGAAACAGATAGCGTTCCAGAAGGCAGTTTTTTAATTGCCGTTTGTACCATAGACATGCAATATAACAGAGCCCGAAAATGTTGTTGGCGAATTTGGAAATGCAGCGAATTTAGGACGGATGGCTCGTATGCTTTTCAAATGCGAATATGAATCATGGGCCCCGGTAATTGCTCTTGATACCTAGTATCTGCGAATTTTACTTCTCGATTACTGTCATGCTCATTGGGTATTTGGACATTCTCGGGGATGCCCAGTTTGCCTAGTTTGCCCTGGACAATCGTGGAATATAAAATGTTCCTATATGAATGTTGAATGTAAACAGCAAACAATATTTACACAATTTTCCTTCCAACTAAAATCGAGGAATATAAATTCATAAATTTTTTCCACATTAAATCATTAAATACATTTATATGGAGGTTTGTTTTATTCAAATTTCTCAGTCAAATCCACGGTGTTTCCCTTCTTGTCAATTTTCTGCCATTTATTTGTCTTTGTATAATCTAACCTGAATCTCACTTGGATATAAACATGAGTCCAAAATTCCAAGAATGACCACAACATTGCTGCATGATAAAACCGAATATTGTGAAAACCCCGACATGGTCGGCTTTTTCATGTGATAAAAGTGACCATGTCGCTCTTTTCACGTGAAATATCCGACCATGTCGCTTTTTTCACGGTTGGTGTTTCCGCCGTGAAAAAAGCGACATGCCCGTGAAATACCCGACATTAACTGCGGAGCTATTGAAATAGCTTTTGTTCGTGAAATTCACGACATGCATGACCATATTATAGTCCAATTCATGGACAACGCAATATTGAATCAGGACACAGCGCTGAAATCGAGTGGTAGTGGACGATCTGGCACAACAGGGGGGGGGGGGGGGGGTTATGGTGCGATATATGACCAATACATCGAACGATGTTGGGTGCGTTATGTGCTGCGTTCCATTCAAGTCGTGCAAATGGTGATCATGAGTGAGAAGATACGGTAGTAGGCCTACGAGTTCAAAGCATTCCATTGGCAAAACACACAAATTAACATCAAGTGTGTCTGTTTACATTTCCTATTGCAACAATGATTAAATTGGAACGTATTTAGAAGCCAAATAATCCATGATGTGGATATTGCAAGCAGATTAGAATAAAATATTATCCACCAATCACATCAGGCGTGAAAAATGCGACATGGGCGATAATAAGCATTCGACCGTGAGAAACGCGACATACATGGTGTTCGATTTTCTCACATGTCGCGTTTGTCATGCTACAACATCACTGATTGAATGGTATGGTATGGTATGGTATGGTATGTGTGATATGAATATCGTCGATTGTGAGCGATAATGAATGAATTCGATGATGATCATGGCATTTTGATTCATTGCCAGATGGTTCAACTACAATAGTGTATTCAAAAACTTATTTCAATGAAAACTCTTTACAATTTTGCATTTCTTATTCGAACATATATTCAGATGATGTCAACCAGTCCTAACATCTGTGACAAATAACAAACAAGGGCGCAGACATATTTTCTCATTAACCACGTGACCAACCGTTTTACAACCACAGTGTTTAATCGTACTGTAAATTCTTGCCTTGGCGGCCAATTTTTGGTATTATGCAGGAGATCTAGCTTAAACGGTAGCTGTCAGTCTTTTTGGAATCTTTTTGATTTTTTTTGTCAATCATTTTGGAATCCTCGTGACATTATGAGGTTATCCTTACTGTATGAGTATTTTAAGATACTATTACAACACTTATCAGCGTTTTCGAAAAAGGAATATACATTGTACGATCAATGATTCAAATTATACCATTATAATAGAGTTTTAACCCAGGATCACCGGCAAGAAATAAACCAACCATGGAATTCAGCAAAATGTAGAGATCGACAGAATAAAATAAACAAAAACATATACATATTGCATTTAGTGTATCATGACATTGAGTGACCGTTGCACCTGGCACCCAGCTGTCTGGCCCTGGATATAGCCACAGCTAGGTCTCCGTAAGCGAGACGTTTTGTCAAAATACCCAGGGTGGCGCAAACAATCGCTATAAATCGGCTAACAGAAAATAGATATGTGACTATGTGATGATGATAATTGTCATATAATGAATCGATGAGATTGAAAGTATATTCTATAGTGGCTTTTGTAATTCGGATTAACATATTTTGACATAATAGGGAGGAAATAGAAAAAATGTCAAAATGCGACCAATTCTTATGTCAATATGCACCCTGGAATATGGCGCTGTTGGTGGTAATGAATGCCAATGTATTTTTTTTTAGCTTACCGACCCATACGGGCCGACAAGCTATATTTTTCCATCCATCGCCAGGCCGTCGTTTTTTCCGGCAAAAAACGTTTTTTTTTTGCCTTGATGAATTTTCTAAAAAAAATAAAACCAAAACATTCGTTGGGCTAATACCCTGGGAAATATATATATATTCGTTTTTTGTGTGTGCAAATTTGGCGGCCATTTTCGCCGAGAAAAACGGCCAACTTTGGTAGCCATTTTCTCAAAAGCTGTCTGATCAGTTTGAGCTTTTTGTTGTGTATGAAGATGGAGTGCCTTGAATAGCTCGAAAGTCCCGAAATCCCGGCCCGAAATATAGGCTCAAAAGGCCTAAAATGGCCCAAAGCTCATTTTGTACTAAAGTATCAGTTTAGTATCGAATAAGTTTTGAGATTTTTGATGCAAAACATGTAACTGGGTCCCTGACATTGTGTATGAAGATGGAATTCCTTGAATCGTTCGAAATCTAGGCTCAAAAGGCACAAAATTCAGTTTCCGGCTATTTTCTCCAAAACAATCCCATAAGTTTGGAGATTTTTGTTTCAAAACATGCCAGTGGGCGTCTTTGATATTGTGTCGCTCAAAATCGCTCAAAATGCTCAATACGTGGGCCCAAAATTACCTTATAAATGAGGTGAAAACGCTTGTATAGATATACATAGGGTTTAAGTTTGTGTTATAAGCATATAGGAAATCATGCATATATATGGTTCATCTGTTGGTTACATTGACGTTCACCCCAGACGACCTTGAGGGCTAACTCTCAAGGTCAAGGTCACGTGTTAATTGGCCCCTACAGACATAATACTTGAAAGTAGAGTTTATGTTTATATTGTGAGTTGTAGGAAGTCGTATATAACTGATCACATCTTATGGTGACCTTGAACTTGGACTCAAATTAGCTTGAGTGCTAAATCTCAATATCACAGATTGACCTCTGGGGCTAAATCACTTGTTTTGCAATCGTATGCACGATTCAGACTTTTCCCCCGAGCATGCCGAGATGATGGTCTTTGGGTGGTTGAAGGAAAGAATGCAATGGATTACGGTAAATTAGTTTCGCTCTTAGTGACTTTCTCTTGAATACTAGTGAAACACCTTGCATTATCATAATAGGCGATTATAATACTCGTGGTAAAAAGTAAAAATTTATATTTTTCTATTCACATCAAAAGTAGCCATATATAATTATTTGTCCGTATCATTCGAAACTATCTTATCACAGCACAGTCGCACACGGAATGGTAAGCCTTGCATGACCTCTTTCGAAATTGCTCGGTTCCAGATTCAGTATCTGGACGTCAAATTGGCTCTCAGAATAGAATTGGTTGTATTTTTAGGTCCATTACCATATTTCTGATAAATCAGTGACACTCGTCGGGTGCATTGACAGATTCCTTCAATATATCGAGGTGGTACTGTAATATTGCACGACAGTTTTTAACACGGTGGGTGATCGTTATGCCCAAGGGGGGAATATGTAGGCTAAGGAAACGGTAGCGGTGTACCTTATATATTGGGGAAAATGAAAAATACCCATCCAGGTACCAATTTGATGATCAAAATACCTATACTCTGATTTTTCTAACTCGTTTACACTGTTTTTCGCTAATATTTTCGTGATGGTGAATGCTATCGTTCTGTAACTTGGCATACTTCACCTGGGAGTCAAACGGCAATTTTCTACCAAATTTCAGACCGCTATCGCGAAAATTTAAAAAGTTGGCAATCGACCTCAATGTTAAATTTCAGCCCAAAACGGGTTCTCGAGAATCTGAACATATTCAAGGAATTGGTCCTGTTTACATCCATCAGGATTCGAAATATTCTTGTAACTTTGAACCAGAAGATACATTGGGGTGTATTCTACATAAACATATTGATTTTGAAACATTACTCCTCTACAAAACCGAACAAATGTACAAAATTGTGTGCGGGCCCAGAAGATAAATAATAGGGCTAAATTTAACATTGGGGTAGATTGCCAACTTTTTCAATTTTCGAGATAGCTGTCTGAAATTTGGTAGAAAATTGCCGTTTGACTCCCAGGTGAAGTATGCCAAGTTATAGTACGATAGCGTTAAGCATCACAAAAATATTAGCGAAAAACAGTGTAAACGAGTTAGAAAAATCCGAGTATAAGGAAAATAATAATATGTGTCTGTATATCTATATACAGTACAAATATACATTTCCATAATTACCGGTATATCAATTTATTTCACTACTGACACCAAATAGAGGTTACATTTTTAATCACTTTTCGGAAAAATGTAGCCCTCCAGACCCTTGACATACCTAAGCTATCGTATTTTTTTTTACTTTCAAACATTTTTTTTACCCTTCAAAGTACCAGACAGCATGAAAAAGACACCCATTCGAGTGGCACATCCCTGCCCCCAGGTTACTGTTAGATTCTTCCAAGGTGTGTAGAAATTTGATAAAAAATATATCAAAGTGGTGACAAGCTTCGTCATAATGAAGCAGGACCTAGTTCATGTTCCGAATGTGGGGGTTTTGCCCCATGTTTGGTATATGAGCTGTGGCAGTGCGGGACCTATTTCACGAAAGTGTCAAAACTTCTCTTTCTGTCGGATGTTGGTTGTAATTTGAGAATTTTATATTATTTGTTTCTGAAATAACCAAATTTGCGATTTTCAAAACTTAACACTTTAACTTTGCCTCAGAGAATCAGTGGCTAAATTCAGCCAAAACATGCATGACCTGTAAGCAATTGTTTCTTAAAAAGAAAAATGGTGGGACTACTAGTATATATTGTCATGATCAGAAAATCTTGAAGTAATAATTGTTTCAGCACTCAAATTCCATTTAAACAAATACATGTAATTGATGATTGAATCATAGTTCAATGTAGTTGGTACATTCCCCCCTTTATTTCATGAATGAAATACTCTACTCTCTTGTATTAGCTGAAGTAGTATGTTGTTGACAGGGAAACTTTAGTCGGTTCTGAGCATCAAATTTGTGTTTGCCTTAATATTTAGAGCAGTATTGTCATATATACGCAGTGGCAATTATACAGTCTGTTCTGATACAATGTAAGTCAATAAGTCATAAACCAAACCAGTTAACTACAACTATTAACTTCAATTTGTAAATGTTTTGCAGGTGCAGAATAGAACGAGATGCAGGCAGGAGCTGTATTTCACTGTTGTTCAGAATGTAGAGGGCTTTTCTCAACAAAAAGGCTTCTCTCCTGTCACAGACAACAATGTAGTGGAGATGTGCAACACTCAGATGCAGAATTCTTTGCACTGGATGCTAGTATCGCCAAAATATTACCTACTCTTAGTGAAAACAATAGAGAATCAATGGGAATTCCTCCTAAACTGCTTAAATCAGAGAGAGATTCGGAAAGCATACATTCCTCGACTCAAGGATGTTCAGCGAGTGAAGGAGGATATAACATGATCAGCGGCCAAAATGATGACACTTCTATAGTCCGTAAAAGTAGCAGAATTGCATCCAAGAGGCGCAAGACAACCTTCACGAAATCTGGTATTGTGTACAAGGATGCAGGTTCAGTGAAAGAAGAGGATGCTAATGGAAGACAGTCTCCTGGCCCATTGACTCAGGCTAGTGTGGTAGGGATCGATACGCTGATATCAAATAAGCCTCTCAAACCTGAGTCAGAACAATCAAACTCGAAGCAAATAAATCAAGAACCAACAGGTCATATATTGGTTGCTGTACCTACGACACGAAGGAATTCTGGGGAGTTACTAGTACCCATGGAAACAGACACTGAGGGACGAACAGAAGACAGCATTCCGTCACTCACAAAATCTAGGACGGCATCACTCGACAACCGCATTGAGCTAGAATTAGAATTGGATGAAGTCACAGGTCAGATGAACTCCAAGACAGCGAACGGAAAAACTGTCAGAACTGTCAGGATTGGAGAAAATGTTTCACAATCATCTTCAGTCTCACCATGCTCACAGAAGCGCAAGGAAAGACCGGCAGGGCACTCCGTCGAAGTTGAGATTTCTGGAAAGGATATTGCAAATCAACATAGTCTTGCCTTGGACAATCTCGATTCTGATAATGTTGCTGAAATTTCCACGAAAGGAATTAAATCTGAGCCAGTAATATCAAATACTACTTCCAATGATCTGAAAACTATCAAGAAAAATCCAATGTCCAGGGCTGACTGGAGAAAACAGAAAGCTGACTTAGAAGTGAAATACAAAAGTTATGTTTCTGAAATGGTGTCTGCTGTACCAAAGAAGAACACCAAGGACGGTGACGTTCAGCGACAGGTCTATCAGTGTCCACACTGTTCCTTCAGCTCCAAGCTCGTGGGATTCTTTGACCGACACATCAGGGGAGTCCATGGGGAGAAGGAACCACACATCTGTGAAATATGTGGATACAAGACCAGTCGCAAAACCAACATGACCAAACATCGAAAACAGCACATAAAACCATACATCTGTGATGTGTGTGGAAGTCGGCATTCATGTGGGAAAGATCTCAAACGTCACTACTGGAAACACACAGGTATTTGGGTACATGTATTACCATTGCTGAAATCAAAACAATACAGGTGCACAAACACATCATGCTTCATGTTGAAGTGAATCACAATGAATAATCTGTATGTAGATGTGAGGACAGTGTATTGTATTTATACATGATAATTGTATAAATAGTAATGTATATATACAGTGTATCAGTACTGTTATAAGAAAAATAGATCAAGATATGATGTCTAACATTTCTTTTTTTTTAGGAGAGAAGCCTTACAAATGTGATCAGTGCGACTACGAGAGTCGATTCCATGAAAGACTGAAGATTCACAAGCGTGCTCACACAGGTTTGTTGCATGCAATTTGAGTTATAAATACAAATAACATGTGTTCATATTAGCCCTGAATATCCCATGGATATTAGTATTCATGCCAAGCAGCCATGATGATATTCATGTCTCCCTTGTGAAATTGATATGGAATACAGTGGTCCCTGTAAGATAAGACACCTCCGAAATAAGACTTCCCTGTCTGTAAAGACTTTTTTGTATTCCCCAAAGATCAATTTAACATGCAAATGAACCTGTGAAATACGACTTCCTGTCAGATAAGACCTCATTTTTCCTGCAGAAGGTGGTCTTATCTTACAGGGACCACTGTACAAATAATTGCATGATTCTGTTCTGTGATGTACACACCTACATGTATGTGTATATTGGCACTTGGCAGGTGAGCGGGAGGTGTGTGGGGTTGAAGGATGCACCTACAGCTCCCAGTACGCAACCTCTGTCAAGATCCACCAGAGCACAGTACATGGGATGGGCAAGCTGCTGGAATGTGAGTTCTGTGCGTACACCACCCTCAACCCAACCAGTCTCTACATCCACCGCAAACGACACACGGACGAGAAGCGCTACGCCTGCTCCTTGTGTGACTTTCTCGGCCACACAAAGCAGGCGGTGGAGCGGCACCTGGTGAAGCACACTAAGGAGAAGGAGTTCCAGTGTGACCGCTGTGACTTCAGTACAGGCCACCACACCGCCTTCCGCACACACATGATGAACCACCTCGGAGTCCGCCCCTTCCAGTGCTCCATGTGCAGCTACAACAGCATTACCAAGCAGAAGGTGGTCCGCCACATCACCACCAAGGAGCAGTGTCGTGGGGCCAGCATCATTGACCTCGGCATCAAGCTGGACATGGACATCAGTCGCTTCCGCATCAAGGCTGCCTCCGAGGGGGAGGCTGTGATCCTGGAGACTACCGAAGGGCCCCCTGGAGCACTGAGCTCTGAGGGACACTCTGAGATGATACAAGGCATGGACCACACACTAGAAGCAGGGGTGGAGGAGGTACAGGCAGGTGATAGCAAGGTGGTCCATGTGTACCCCTGGGAGGAGGTCACTGAGACCATCTCCGCCGTGGATGTGCTCGAGACCGCCTGTGTCGAGGAACCTGCAGAGACGAGAGATGTCAAGACCTCGCTGATCCTGCAGGAGTGCACACTGGCCGCGGGCGAGGACGGGATGCAAGTTCTGTACATCGAACCCCCGCAGGGAGACCTCACCGGCAGCCCTGAGGCTCAGGTGTACTACGACAGTGAACAGTCTCAGCAGGTCATCACAGCTGACTCTGTCACATGAAGACACAAAACACTGTCAATGTATCATCCCAAGTGTATTCTAATGGCTATGCCTACTGTATTTATTTTTGACTCAGGGGTCATACCAGTATATGCATCAAATTCTCTTTCATAATTGTGTGGAAAGAGACATAGATCACACTCCTTCTGTGTTGAATATGTTGTTTCTGTGAGAGAAAATTAAATGTGACCATTATGAATTACATATACATGATGTTTATGATGAAATTGTTTGAATAAATAAGGTTGAAATCTAATTGAGCACACTCATTAACATGTGTATCCACATGTATTTACATAACATACATGTAGTAGCATACACATTGTAGTACGTTTTGTTTTGAACGCTATTTTATTCAGAAGCATACATGTACTGGTATTGAAATACTAGTGTATTGTATGCGTACAAGTTGAAAAATATTTACACACTGACGACACAGATCCCTAGCACATACACCATACTGGACTAGTACAACACAGTGTACAGAGTGGATAGTATGAATTTAACCGGTATATTGTGATACTACAGTACATGTACAGTACATGTATAGTCATAGTGCATGGGTCAAGTGTTCATGTAGCTAGCTGTTCCCAGATTATTTCTACAGACATTAAAAATTATGAATATGTCTAATGTCTCGTGGTGTTGACGTGTCTGGCAATATTTGTATAGTCACAGATATAAATATATATTTTAATATACGTGTACAGCATACAGTTGCTTAAACAATAGCATACATTTGATTCAACAATAGACCTACAATGTAGCCTCTACCTTGCGGGAGTTGATCACAATGACATCAAATTAATTTGCTTAGATATGTAACCTATTGGCACCTCCATTGTCATTCTGATAGTCTTTGCTCAGTCAATATACATGATATACATCTACAAGAATCAGTGGCAGCTACTGTATGAAGTGTTTAGGTGAACATATTGTCAGACTCTGGGCACCACTGGGTACCAGACTCGACTCTCGCAGTCCTCGCTGGTAACAGCATCCACGTCCATGATGTGGAAGGCAATACCTTTGAGTTGTAGTGGTCCCAGGTGGAAGTAGCCCACTCCGCCGTATAGCTCCATACGCTGGAGCTTGTCTTGTGGAAGCTGGTCTCTCGTCAGACGCAGACACTTGCACACGTATCGCCCCTCGGTTCCTGAGTCCCGGATCCCCCAGTTACACAGG
The DNA here is from genome assembly GCA_949152475.1 of Terebella lapidaria. Lineage (NCBI taxonomy): Eukaryota > Metazoa > Annelida > Polychaeta > Terebellida > Terebellidae > Terebella > Terebella lapidaria. The sequence goes on from OX424555.1 coordinate 82,980,797, forward strand.
AGGAGTTGCGAGCGGGGTGTCATGGGCGGCAGCTCGCTAAAGTAGACTCCCTGGGACAGCGTCTTGCCGGCTATCGTCCGCAACGTCGGCTTGACGCTGAGACTTGTCTCGATCTGCTCCATACTTGCAGCTGTCGTGTAGTGGTAAAGATACTCTGGAAATATCGAGACTGGCTTTGTGTTCATGTGGGATGTATATGTACATGTATAGTGACTGGCCCAGTGACAGCAAGTTAACCTGCATACATACACAAGCTAGCCTTTATGTTATTGCCTTCTAAAGGCAAATAAAATGCTCTTCAAATCATGATCATACATTAATTTGTTTATCATGGCAAACAGTGCTAATACACCTTTCTATGCAGTCTACATCATGTACATGATGCTATTAAATACTGTACTAATCAAAATATTAATTATTGAAGACTACCTGACATTGCTGAGCTGGTCCACTTTCGTCAAGAATCACACTGTAAGAACATCACCTAATATTTAATTAGGTGCAATATTGATTATACAGTCGTAAAAATGGCTGGTACATTGTATATAGCCATGGTTGATATGCTGTAGATAATACACTTCACTTTTATAGTACATAAAATGAAGTACATACGTGTACTATCATCTCTTGGGTGCATTATAGAGGAACATGTTGCCTCTGGGCTGGTCTGATTCCTGTCACCAATATCATTGTTCCGGTCCTTGAAATACTCCAATATTCACATTCCACATACCCGTAGACAATGATCATGCTTATGCACGTAAATCTGTTCAGATTTTATACTATTGTCATTATTCACAATACTAGCACTGGATCCCGCCTAGACTGTGCGCTGGCAGACAGATAGGCCTCGCCATGCATCACCCTTCTGTGATAAGCCATGTATGACGTATCGATCTGCTCGAGACGCATGCATGATACGGGGCAGACCAGGGGAGTGTTTGAAGAGGCATTTGCTTCGTGTACAGACCCGTGGCTGGCGGCCAGTCTGTATTGATGTGTACTGGTATTGCTTAAACGACCCCGCTCCCTGTCCACAATACTCATACTTGGTATTAGACTGAGTAATTTGTGACATTTTGACGCTCACGAGCAATACTATGATAATTAGTTTTTAATAATACAGTACACCACGTGTATGCAGTTTGATCGGTCCAAATTCGTTTATTCAGGAAGTACAGACGTATATGTATTACTGGGGCTGCACCAGGAAATGCATTGGAGAGAAATCTAATTATTGCATCATGTGTCAGTATTTATATAAATATGATAAATGCATATAGTTCGAGTTGGAAGGTCACTCAAAATGCAACACGTTTCATTCATTTCACATCCTCTGTGACCATAAATCGAACCTACATAAGTTGTATATCCAGGCGTTGTGTCTCCAATTTATGCATCTTGGTGTGAACATAACCTTGGATTTGGCACTGAATGTCTGTGGTCAAACTCAAGGTCACCAAAGGACGGTCCACATAAGACTAGTAGACTCAGTACCCACATGTGTGTTTAAATGCATTTCCAACTTCATCTTTATTAACAGTTTCGTCTCCAATGGTTTATTCACACAACATGAGGTACATGTAGTCTTAACCTGGAGTTTGAGCATTCAAGGTTATACATGTAGGTGTAGCCTGAGTTCAGGTTCAATACCACCATAACATGCGCCAATGTGACCTCGATACGTATACACCCATCAAGATAAACCGAAGCTCTATCTATATACTAAAGCATTCCGTGTCTAATAGCCAAATTACACATCCGAGATTCAACGAGCATGATGGCGTGATACTTGTCAACGCCAGTTCCCAAATATGCACCACTTGAGCGTTTTGTCTCGAATGGGCAATCATGGGTCAAATTGAAGTCACCATAACGCTAACGTCATAGATAAAACTGAAAGTCATGACTTCCTATATTGTATGCTCATGATAAAACTCACACGTAGACTCGTACGTCTGAGTGTTTAGCCTCCAGCAGTCAAAGTTACAAGGTGGTCATCTCGGGCAAATAAAGGAATTGCTGAATTGATCCCCTTTGAATGATTCAACGACATTGTCACTGGACATCACGAATTATAGCTTACTATCCCTGTTGAGGACAAAAATTAATAATTTGCATTTCAGATAAAATAACACGAAGAGGCCCTAGGCTGAGTATTTCTCACGAATAGAGACCGAGGCCGAAGGCCGAGGTTTCTATTCGTGAGAAATATGAAGCCGTAGGCATTATAGGTTTCTATTCGTGAGCAATATGAAGCCGTAGGCATTATCCGACATAGTGCATGAACCCCCCCCCCCCCCACACACACACACTCATTTCTAGTACAAGCCACTATCCCCCCACCCCCAACCCCCACATACACTTTACGTAATTCACTATACTCTGATTTTTCTAACTCGTTTACACTGTTTTTCGCTGATATTTTCGCGATGCTAAATGGTATCGTTCTATAACTTGGCATACTTCACCTGGGAGTCAAACGGCATTTTTCTACCAAACTTCAGACATCTATCGCGAAAACTGAAAAAGTTGGCAATCTACCCCAATGTTGAATTTAGCCCTGTCATTTTATTTCTGAGTACCGCATACAATTTCATGCCATTGCTCGGTTTTGTAGTGGTGCAAATTTTTTAACTCAACATTTTTATGTAGAATACTCCCAATGGGTCTTTTGATCCAAAAATTATGAGAACACTTTGATTCCTGATGGATGTAAACAGGAATAAATTCTCCAAAATGATCAGATTCTCGAGATCCCGTTTTGACCTGAAATTTAACATTGGGGTAGATTGCCAACTTCTTCAATTTTTGTTATAGAAGTCTGAAATTTGGTAGAAAATTGCCGTTTGACTCCAAGGTGAAGTATGCCAAGTTATGGAACGATACCTTTTAGCATCCCAAAAATATCGTCAAAAACCGGTGTAAACATGTTAGAAAAATCAGAGTATATATATCAAAAGAACAAAACTGCAAATGCAACGCACAGTCCTTGCCCAATCAAGTGTATCCGTCAGGAAAGCTTTGGATCTATTACTCACTACAGAAACTGCTTCACGACATGACTCAGCTCATAGATTTGTACCTTCAACCCTAGCCCGCATTCTGTTGTTATGGCTACAGTATGCATGGTTCCAATTGAGTGTGTTTCTGGTGGACTCGCACTGTGCCTTTGAGCTGTTTTCTCCCCCTAGTAACGCGTTTGTGAGTATTGCTCAAATGGAACCCTATAAAAACAAACGCGGCAAAAGGCGCGCTCACTTTGAAACAGCAAGCTACGTGACATCAACTTTTCGTGATGAAAAATGTAACACTTGGATACGATGCATGCGGATATAAACGCGTGTTCTGACGCGCTTGTTTGTTGGATACAGTAGCAAAATCTTATTCCTGGGAATGACTCAAAATTTTTGTCTAACCAGATGCAGTACATGAACAACATACCAGATTTGTAAACCGGTGAGTATATCACTTATTTCTTTGAATTCAAAACAAAATTAGCATTTTCTCCTTCTGCATTATCCAACGGGCTGTACCCGTGTACAAAGAATTGAATCATAATTTATGCCCGAACAAATATCTTTATCCTGCGTTCTTTCAATCCTTATAAGAAAATTAAAAACGATTTGTACACATGTATCTACAGAATTCCTCGTAAAACCACTACGGCGATTATAAAGTTTAATCCATGACTTCCCTGACTTCAACGTCCGACTGGTAAGTAAAAAAAAACTTTTGTATGCTATTCGTGCATTTAATTTATATGGCGGAGTGAAAGTTCTGTTCAAATTGTTCCCATAATACATATGCTGAATAGCTATGAACTAGATTTGAAGAGGAAAAATCAAACATTCATGCTTGTATTTTTCATTCATGTTTGCAGGAAAATTACTTTATGCGTGATCTCTGGAGGCTTCCCTGGGATTCCTGTACATTTGCGGATGTGGAATATCGCAGGATTATTATCAAAACCTCCGGAATTCCAAGGATATTGTGGATATATACGTTTTCACTGGATTTCTGCAGAAGGCGGATGATTTCATGAACCAAATGTCAAAAAATTAACAACTGTTGTGACCCATGGATTAAAATCACACACCGTAGCGATTATTTGTTTATGTACATCGAGTAATACAAGTCTGATACATGTATATGCTCGGCAATAAAAAATACAATCCCGGTGTGTTTATTGTGTCCACCAGTATTGATTTATTTTCATTCAATACCTGGGACAGGTATTTATTGGAAATAGATACCTCTGTGGGAGGTATTTATTACAAATAGATACCTGCTCGAGACAATGGAATCATGCACTATGTGAGAAATTGCGTTGTGATAGGTATTCTGAAAGCACAGTAAGCGTTCATTGGGGGCAAGCAACCGGTTGTGTGCTGGTATAGACAATTTTCCCCGGGAATATATTGATCTAGCTATTATGACACAATTAACTTATTTATCATGACAAGGGAGACCGCATTCATCTATTGCCATATCTTGAATCAGTATCTCCGAATAACATCTTGGCTCGTTATATGCAGGGCCAGTTCACATAAACTTTCTTGTTCTGAAACATTTCCGCTCTACGCAGGTCAGCTCTGCACTCATCGTCCTTGTACAGGTGAGTAACGGCCTCTCCGAATTGTTGGGTGCATATTGCATTATAATCAATTAGGATGTTTTTTTGAAGATTATAATAATAATATTTATTAATTATTATTATAAATATTATAATAATAATTTGATTGCAGATGGAATTGCAGACGGGATCCGATACTCAACACTATATCAGATATGGGTGGGGTGGTGTGGTAAAGAAACGGCATTATAACGGTTATTATATCGTTGCCAAAAATAGAGGAATCAAGAGGGGCGGTGGTATGGGAAGTATCCTTTCGTATATAGTTACTCTGGCAAGATATGGTTCTTTTTATTGCCAAGTAGGGGTAGATGAAAGCCAATAGGAGGAAAATGCCTTTCATCAATGTGATCTCAGACTTCGAAGGGTTCCAATCGTTGCCGTATAAGGGATAAGAGGGGAAGCGGAAAAGGAAGACACCTTTTAGGTAAAGTCTCAGTCGGGGACAAGGTTACAATCATTGTAAAATAGGGGATTAGGAGGGAGGATGGGAAAGGAAGAGTCCTTCCATCAGTAAACTATGAGGTGGTTCTAATCGTTTTCGAATATGGGTTCAAGAGGGGCGATTGCAGGGACAGTCCCTTGTCAATAAACTCTTAAGTGGAGAAAGGATTTCAATTGTCAATGAAAACCTTAGGCGTTCACATCGTTCTAATTGTTGTGAAATAGGGGTTTAGGAGGGGCAGCGTGAGCGGAAAAGACCTTTGATAAATAAAATCTCTTCTGGGGGGATATGCTTCTAATCGTTCTAAAATAAGAGTTTAGGAGGGGTGGGAAGAGTTTGTTCCCGAATAATATATCAGGCTTGGATAGGCTTGTCTATACAGTGGTTCAGGAGGGCGATGATGGGGGAGTCCTTCAAATCTCAGGCGGGTACAGCGTTCCAATCATTGTCATCAAAGGGTTTAGGACGGTCGGTGGGAACGGATAACCTTTTCGTAAATAACCCTTCTAGCGGGAATAGGATTGTAATATCAGGTTGTCAAATAGGGATATAGCGAGGTGGTGTGAGGGAAAGAGAGCCTCAAGCAAAAACAGGGTTTCACCATGGTAAAATAGGAGAATTATCTGTATATTCATATTGTAAATACAATTATCTGAATTGAATGAATCAACCATGCACAGGACCCACTCTGGGGCACCTAATCACCGTCATCTTTTGAGCCCATATATACTCTCTTTGGTGTTTGCCCCCAGCCCTCTTCTCTACAAAATCCTGGATTCGCTCGTGCAGATGTTGTTGTGCAGTTAATATTTTGAACATTGTTTCAAATATCACATGTCACCGGATATAAAAACACATTTGGTTGCACAGAGGTTCAATTTAATAGGTGCTTGCACCATGTTACTGCGATATTTTGTAGTATGAAAGTTCGGTTTCCTGAATCGATTTCATTGTTTCAAAAGTTTTCAAGCAATTCAAATCGAGTACTAATATTGAGAATGGCAGATAATTACAGAAATTTGATCGCATGCAAATTTGCAGCAACAGCAGGCAGAAGATGAACAAGCAACAGCATCATTATCATGTGAAGAATCCTCTTCCGTTGGTGAAGGGGCGTATAGGAGGGCGCTGATTGCTGGTTTCCCCTTTGTAGCATGTTTCGACATAATTATTGGGTGACGCAACGTCTTTGGCAAAAAATGGTAATGAATTTGACAGAAAACCACATCACTTTTACATTTGCTGGCCCTGTGTCTCTTCAGTAGCACTGCCATCCTCGCAGTAGCACGCCAGTGGCCCTTCAACATGTTCAATGCTGAGTCCAGCACCGTAGTACTACCGCCGTGAAACCGCCAACAAAGCCGTAAGGGTATGGCCTCAATGACACCTTTCTGGTTCCTCAGTACCATCTCGAAAAAAAATACATGTTCGATGCGTAGGGCAAAATACGAAAACACTACTGGATATGTCACAACGGTGATGACGGTTTTAGCAGAAAACGGTTGTGGTACTGCAGTGGCACCGCCATTCCAGTGTGACAGGGGTATAATCAGGACATTTCGCCCAACATTGATGACGTTGTTCAAAAATTTCACAGTACTGAGCCTGAAATGCCCAGGAAGCGATATTTGTGTGGAATAAGGTTGAACTCAAGGGTTATTAATGTGGCGATTTTGCCCTAAGCACGCGGCAGGTGATTGTAAACATAAAAGCCATTTATGTGGCCTTTCTGTACTTGGCCTTGTTTTGACATGCTCCGTTCGAGCGTGCGTTGCCACGGCGACGTATTGTACTTTACGCTCCAGTAAACTATAACAATGGATCGATTTAACCTCGCGTGCGCCCTGCAGTTTCTGGTGTATTATATATACACTGGAAGCGACTCGTTCGAGGAGATTGTCCAAGATCGAGACTAGGACGCACACGAGGCTCGCCATGAGCTTTGTGTTCCCTGGGTCTGAGTAGTGGGCTCCTAGAGCCCTGGGGACGATTTCCGTGGGGAGGCCCGGGCTGGGAGAGACGAGTTGCTGACTCGGGGGCCTTCGGCCCTGTGGATCGCCAGCTCTCTCCCTTCCCGGGACATGTGACAGAGGCTCTGGCCAGCATGTCGGACTGTACGGGGTTCCGTCCCCGAGGCAGACCGCGGCTCGCCAGGCCCCGCCAGTTAACACCGTAGGGATGAACTAGTTTCTGAACGGTGTCCGTAGGCCTGGGAGTGTCGGGTGGGCTGTTACCTGGTCACCGTTAATGATGAAGTAGTTACCGTGTCCGCCGCGACCTCCGGTGAGCGGCCCTGCCGCGAGGATCCGGAATAGCGGATGCGCGTCCGCAAGGACTCGGATGAGAGAGGACTATCCTCGAGGATCCCGAAGAGCGGACGGTAGTCAATAACTTTACATTGGTGCCGTGACCAGGATCAGTCCGACAGTGTTCCATCGCAGCCTACCGTCACAGTGTTGTAGCCTCCTTAGTCCCTGGGGATCGCCCGCTCCTCAAGGACGTCTCAAGATAAGGCCAAAAATAAGGCCGATGAACCCAAGGGGAGGGATGAGGGTGGAAATGTCGCGGACCACACCCGGTCGCGCGACAGCCACCGTGAGACGTCTCCGGACGACTCCGGCGGCCGGAAGGAACGCGCGGAAACCTCCGTGGACAAGACCCCGTCCGCGGAGACGACTCCGGCGTCCCTGGCTCCGTCTTCGGACGTAGAGTCGGGCCCCGCGGGGCCGCAGCAGGAGTTGCCGTCAAGGCCGGACCTTGACGTGTTAGGCGCGGTGGGTGGAGCTGGCAACGGCTCTACGCCGCGCCCGCCCGTGCCCAGAACAGATCCGTGGCAAATGGCACCCTTCCCTAAGACGCCTTCTAGCGTCCGGAATCGAGCGCCAATGCATGCGGGTCCTTCTGGACGAGCGGACCAGTCATACCAGATGCCGCACCCGGCCGGGTGGGCTCCCTCGCGAGCCTCCGGCATGGGTTCTGGTCGGTCCGCACCGGGCAGTGTGGTGGATCAGCTCACCGACGCACTTGGCGAGCTGGCCCCCCTCGGGCGCTATGATCGCGCCCGGTCGCCCCATCAGGGACGATCAGACCGGCGGAACCGCTCCCCTTCTCCGCTGTCACAAGGCAACTCGGGGCCTTTGACGGAGAGGGAGAGGTGGCTGATATCCGAGGCGCTTGTACTGTTCAAGCGGAATCAGCTGCATTCGAGCGTTGACCCGTCGGTCACCCTAAGTCCGGGGATGTCTGGGCCAGTAGCCCCTCCCCAAGTCCTGCCGAGTCCGCAGGCGCCAGTGGCCCCCGCAATGGGACCCGCGCCTGCCCCGCGGCTCGGAGGCACCACGTTGGCGACCGCGTCGACCGTTCCGACGGTTGGAGCGCAAGCCGCGTGGTCGACTTACCCTGGCACGTACAGTGTGTCGGACGGGCAGTGGCAACAGGCGGCTTCGGCCCCAAGCTTTGCCGCCCCTTCTGGAGCCTACCCAGTAGGTTCGATGGGAGCCCCGCCCGCACCTAGCCAGAGTGGGTTTTCAGCGGGAATGATCCCGGCGGCAAACGTGAGCTTCCCTGCTCCTATGTCCGCGGCGTCGATGTTTGCTCCGGCAGACTCCGCCGCAGGCGCGGGAAGCGCGCGGAACTTGCCGCAGTACACGGACGACCCCGGAGCCGGGACCGCACGTCGGGCGCGTAGCAAACGCGATGACGGGCCCGACCACTCTTCGTGGCGGAAACGGTTCAACGGGGATAACGCCGACTTGGAGGACTACTTGCTCCAGGTATGGCGTACCGCCGTGTACGAAAGATGGTCCCAGCCTGAAGCTGGACACGTCCTCGCGGGGAGCCTGGAAGGGAAAGCTCTCCGCGTGATGCCGTGTCTGCCGGTAGGAACAGTGACGTTCGGCGAGGTGGCTCGTCAACTTCGCCTGCTGTTCCCGCCGACGACCAATCGGCGGCAGTCTGAACGAGAGTTCAAGGCGCGTATCCGCCAGCCGACTGAGTCCGTGACAGACTATGCGTACAGCTTACGCATACTCGGCCGGAGAGCTTTTCCAGACATGGACTCCAGACGGTTTGAGACGATGCTGATCGATCAGTTCATCGATGGCCAGCCTTACCACCTAGCGTACGGGCTGGCCACCCATGAAAAGCGATCGATGGAGGAGGCGATAGACTCCGCGCTTGCGCTTGAGATGGCTGTCCGTCCTAGACAGTTGCCTCCAGCCTCGGCTCCGGCCTCGGCTGTACCCGCGCAGGTGGCGACTCCTCCTCCGGTCAAGGCATCGCAGGTAACCCCGTGGCAGGACCCGGTCGTCCGGGAACCCGCCAGGGAACCTACCCAGCAGTGGGTTAGTGCGCCGGCACCCTCTACAGGGGCGCCCGCACATGCGGCACCGGTCGCCGCGCCGCGCTCGCCTTCGGACGAGTGCGACATAGAGGAATACGACCTCGGCGCCGCGCAGATGATTGCGCACTGCGCCGGGCTCGAAGCTCCGGGAGCCGCAGAATGTTGCGCGTTCACCTCCGGACCAGCTCAGAACCGTCCCTGCTACTTCTGCGGAAAGCAGGGACACTTTTGGCTGAAGTGTCCGGAGTTGTTGGAACGCCTGCGGTCACGCGGATACCAGGGAGCTCTCCCTGGCCCGCAACGGAGGAATTCCTTCCGGTCTGGTCCTCCGGGACAGCAGAATCGGAACCCGCGGCAGGGAAACTAGATCCGGACGTGGTGGTGACCAACACTGCGTCCGGGGATAGTTGTTCGGTGGCAAACGATGCCGCCCCACCCGCTGATGAGCAGGACGGACCCCAAGTAGATATGACTTCTCCGGAAGTAGTCCTTGGAGACCAGTCTAGCTCCTCCGCGGCTGAGGCGGATGGCGAGGACTCCGTAGATGAGCCCAGCGCGTGCGAAAGGTATCGCCCGACCTGCGCGCTGGTGAGGGACCCCTGCTGGTACCTGCCCCTGTCCTTCGGACGGGAGCCGGTCCGGTTCCTCATAGACTCAGGCTCGGAGGTGACCCTCGTGGCCGCCGGAACGTTTAGGAAGGAGCCCGCACTCCGCAACCTCGAGTTGCGAGATCCCGGACCGTACAAGCTCTACGGAGCGGGAGACAACCGCATCCGTATCCATGGCATCATCGATCTGCCTATTACCCTTGGGGACAAGGTGTATCTGACAGAGGCGATCGTGGCGGATATCGGAGCGGCCGGGATAATTGGGATGAATTTCCTACGGGTCCACCGGGTGATTGCCAACTTTAGCGCTGGCGAGTTCCGGATGGGAGAGGACACGCACTTCCTCTTCCGCTCGGGCCCGATGCATTCATTCCAGATGCGGACATCGCGCACTGTAGTAGTGCCGCCGATGAGTGAGATGATCATCGAGACGAGGCCGCGGCGTCCCCGCATGCCCCTCGATGGTCGTCCGTGTATAGTGCAACCCGTGAGCAGTTTCGCCGCAGGAACTGGGCTCGTGCTGGGTGGGGCCCTGGTCATGTCCAACCCCCGCGCGATGCCCATCCTTGTGGTGAATCCTACGGATGCTCCGATTGTACTGAAGCGCGGATGCATAGCAGCTACTGCTATTCCCGCGGCTTCGAGTCGTGTCATCCCCGACGATCCAGTCTGCCGCGCTGCGTGCGCGGCGGCGGCCGCCGGAGATGACCCGTTCACCCTGCCGGACCATTTGGAATCTCGGGTTCCGAAGGACCGGTTGGATGAAGAGCAGCGCCAAGCGCTCCGCAGACTGCTGCGGCAGTATGCGGATGTGTTCATGGGTCCTGATGGTGCGGTTGGCAAGACTGACGTCGCCAAGCACCGCATCGACCTCGTGGACGAGCGTCCTCTCAAGCAGCGTCTTCGTCGGGCAGCAATAGTGCACCAAGAGGTCATAGACCAGGAGGTGCAAAAGATGCTCGACTTGGACATCATCGAACCCAGTGACAGCCCTTGGGCCAGTCCGGTGGTTATGGTGAAGAAGAAGGACGGCTCGTGGAGGTTCTGCGTGGACTATCGGAAACTCAACGATGCCACGCGGAAGGACTCATATCCTCTCCCGCACATTGAGGATACCTTCGATGCCCTGGCCGGGTCGCACTATTTCTGTGCTCTGGATCTGGCCTCCGGGTATTGGCAGGTGGAGATGGAGGAGAGTGATCGGGCGAAGACTGCCTTCGTTACCAAGAACGGGCTCTACCAATTCAAGGTAATGCCGTTCGGGCTCTGTAACGCACCAGCGACGTTCGAGCGCCTCATGGAGATGGTACTCAAAGGGTTCCTCTGGAAGCGATGTATGGTCTACATCGACGATGTCGTCGTGTATGGCCGGTCGTTCGAGGAAACCCTCACCAACCTCCAGATGGTGCTCCATCGCATCCGCGGAGCAGGGCTTAAATTGAAGCCAAGTAAGTGCGAGCTATTCGCGCAGGAAATCCTGTACTTGGGCTTCATGGTAACGGGCACCGGAGTGAGACCAGACCCCGCAAAGGTGGCGGCCGTGCAGAAATGGCCTCCGCCATGTAACGTGGCGGACGTGAGGTCCTTCTTGGGCTTCGCGAGCTACCACCGCAGGTTTATTCGCGGCTTTGCGGAGATCGCGCGTCCCCTTACTATCCTCACGGAAAAGGGCGCCGATTTTGTTTGGTCCGCCGAGCAGGCTAACGCCTTCTCGGGACTCCGGCAGGCCTTGGTAGTGGCCCCGGTGCTGCGGCACCCTCGTCCGGACTGCGAGTTCATCCTGGACACTGACGCGAGTAACTTCGCACTCGGCGGTGTCCTCTCGCAGATCGTGGATGGGCAAGAGCGGGTAGTAGCTTATGCGAGTGTGGCCTTGAGCCGCTCTCAAATGAACTACTGTACCACTCATCGCGAGTTGCTCGCGGTGGTTACGATGACCAAGCGTTTCCGGCACTATTTGTTGGGACGCCATTTCCGCTTGCGGACTGATCATAGTTCGCTGAGATGGCTCCTCAACTATAGTGAGGCCGATGGCTTGGTGGCGCGGTGGCTCGTCAAACTCCAAGAGTATGACATGCAGATAGAGCATCGCGCTGGTAAGTTGCACGGCAACGCGGACGGCCTGTCCCGTTGTCATAAGTGCAAGAATCCGGGTTGTGCAGGGATGGCACCATTCCAGCAAGCCGCGGATTCGTCCTCAGACTCGGAATTGGACGTTCCGGGGAGACCGCAGGCCGCCGCCCCCTCTAACAACACGGCGGCCGGAGCGTCTAGGGCTCATCTCCGCGCGCGGACCCGCCGATATCGGCGAGGGCGTCCCGCATATGAAGCGGAGGTGCGGCTCAGCTCCAGCGAGTCTTCCTCGAGTCCGGCGGTGTACTCCTCGTGGGTACCCTCGTCCTCTGGAGAGTCTGAGTATGAGCGGTCCTTGCCCCCTGTGGTGATGGCCGCTGCGGCGCAGCCGGACGCGACGGATGAGGAGCCTAATTACTTGGGTGGCTACTCTCCGGCGCAGATAGCTGCGGCGCAGAGAGCTGACAGAGCTCTGGCACCGGTAATCACAGCCCTTGAGGCCGGCCAGAAGCCCTCGAAGGATGAGCGAAAGACCTACAGGGAGGAGACCTTGTCTCTAGTATCTCAGTGGGAACGACTCTCCTTGAGGGATGGCCTCCTGTACCGGCGCTATGAGCCACCGACCCCACTGCCTCCAATATGGCAGTTGGTGCTTCCGGCGGAGCTGCGGAAAGAAGTACTCCACCAGTTGCATGACCTCCGGGTGACCGGTCACTTGGGAATCCGGAGGACCGTCCATAGGCTACAACAGCGCTTTCATTGGCCTGGTAGCGGCTTGGACGTGCAACGGTGGTGCGCAGCCTGCCCTCGGTGTCAAGCTCGCAAAGGAGTCCCGACTCCTGGCCGCCACCCCTTAACCACGGTTAAGGCGGGCGCGCCGTTTGATCGGATAGCTTTGGATATACTGGATACCCACCGGGTCACCCCGCGCGGTTTCCGGTACATCCTGGTGATATCCGACTATTTTACCAAGTATACCGACGCCTACCCACTGCGCCGCCAGACTGCGGACGAGGTAGCTCGGTTATTGGTGAATAGATGGGTGGTGTACCATGGGGTACCTAAACAGGTACATTCGGATCAGGGCACGCAATTTGAGAGCAACCTGTTCCGGAACCTAGCACAGATGCTAGGGAGTACCAAGGTGCGGACCACCCCCTACAGGCCCCAGTCTGATGGCCAGGTCGAACGCTTTAATCGATCGGTCCTCAACATGCTGGCGGCCTTTGTGAATGATCGTGCGAATGATTGGGATGACCACCTCCCGTATGTCTTAATGGCGTACAGGTCGTCGGTCCACTCTTCGACCGGAGTTACTCCGCACGCGATGTTGTACGGCCGGGAGTTAAATTTGCCCGTGGATATTATGTATCCAACTGCGGCAGAGACCGGCGCGGTACCCCAGTGCGGTCCGGAATACGTGGAGTGGATTCGCCGCGCCCTGGCGAACGCCCATGATTTCGCGCGCGCGCGCCTGGACAAGTCTGCCCTCCGGCAGAAGCGAGGCTATGACGCCCATGCTAAGGGTAGGCCAGCTTTTGCGGAAGGCGACAAGGTGCGCTACTATTATCCGCCGCTTAAGCAAGGCAATAAATTTGCTAAGCCGTGGATAGGCCCGTTTACAGTACTGAAACAGGTGACAGATGTGGACTACCGGATCCGGAGGGATTCCGATCCGGACAGGGTTCTGGTTGTCCATATCGATAATCTGAAGAAGTACGAGGGCCCGTTGGTCATGGATCCGCTAATTCAAGATGCGGAACCGGATGATGCTCCCGTATGGGATCCGTCCGGTCAGCATCCGCGGACTCCGGACGAGCGTGTGCGCCGTATGGTGGGCCTCCCGGACCTCTCTGACCCGTCAGATGATGGACTGGGTGGCTATCAGCCAGATGACGGCGATCCGCATGTACCCCCACTCCCTCCAGTACCTGCGGATGACGGGCGGCCACGCCGGAAACCACGTGCGCCAGCCCGGTATGGGTGGGAATAACCTTCCGCCCATGCGGATGCGTCTGCGGTACCCGTCTGTCATACTACGGATGGGTTTTAGGTCGTTCCGTGAGAGTCCGCACGACTTACCTCCGCGGGTGGCTACTTTGTGGCCATCTTCGGAGTTGAGGTCCGCGGAGACTTTCATGTCGTAACGCCGCCGCTCCGCATCCGCCCTCCTGTAGTTTCTAGCGCCAGGGACGTGCGGATGGCCTGTCCGCACCTTATGGACGGCTGTCCGGCGTAATCCGCACAACGGTTACGCTGGCCGGACGAATTTACTGATTCGGCCGGACGCCCCTGGTCCCGGGACAACCTCTTATATGGCCAGACTGAGGTTGGGATTTACGTCCGCTACGGGAGAAGCGTCTTCCCACGGATTTGGGGAACTGGCTCTGGACGCGGGGATAGTGTCCGCAGATGAGGACTGATGTCCGCGGTTCGTCCGCGTGACTCGTCCGGCGTCCGCGGCGCTTTAATATGACGCACTTCGGTGTAGTTATCCCCCGTGAGCCACTACTGTAATTGCGGTTATAGTAGTTTAAGGTTTCTTACGGCAGGAAACCGACTATCCATTATGATAATGGAGCGGTTGTTAAGTCCGCGTGTGCGGACCAGCCGCGGCAGCGGGTGACGCTCGTTCTCGTCCGGATCGTACCTTACAATACGCGGTCCGGCCGGAATGACCGGAACCCCGGCCTCCTTCTAAGAAGGGGGTCGTATATTACATGCGCAACACTTGTGGTGGCTTCTAATTCCAATTTCATCTTCATTGGATAAGGGCAATACGCCGTACAATGGTAGACGTCCGGCCTGGACTCCGTCCGCGGGCAGCCCCGGACGTCCGCCGGCTATTGCTTTCACCATCTTTGGGCGCCTCTAGATTGGGCGCCGGTATGAAGGGTTCGCCCCCTAACCAATGCGGTTATGGACCATGCCGGCTCCGCGTCTAAATCTATTGGCTCCGCGCTCCGGTAGTCGTTTGAGGAGGCTCTGGGCTGGACCGGGCACCGCTCCGCGGCCGGGCAGTACGTCGGGGATGCTAGTGGGCGCTTTGCAAACGCCCATAGGGCGCCCGATTGTCTGTCCGGACGTCATGGGTATGTCCGATCGCCCTGTAAGCGTGCCAGCGGCTATGGGGAGTGATTTTGTTTATTTTCCATCTCATTTATTATTTATGGGAGGATTATAAGCCACAAGTGTGTGCGTGTTTCCCGTGGAAATGCTATTCTTACTCATTTATCCCATATATGAGAAAGTTTAGTGATATATCTTTTCCCTGGTGCAATAGAGAGTAAGAAATCGGGAGATTTCTGCTTTCGCAAGAGGGGTGTAGGAGATTGTGTACATTGTATCGAAGGCTGTATGCCGTGATCTATGAAAAGCATGCAAGCGGTGGTGGATTTATTTTCATTGCTGCTTGAGCGGTGTTAAATTTTTATTTATCGCTGCTGATAGGGTGACATAATCGTAACACCCACAAGTAGTTTGGCTTTTTGATACATTGTATACAATCTTTAACCTGCGAGGGTGATTAACTTCACGTCATTGATCGCCAGTGCGAAAGCTATTGCTAATGACTGCTGTTAATTACTGTAGTATTTTAGCGGGTTCCCCCGGGATGGCTTGTGTACACAAGCCACCCGTATACATGGCATGAAAGGAGTCACCGGGGGGAGATGCGTGTATGGGAATGCGGGAATGTAAAACGTCCTTTTGTCTGTCGATCGGGTAGATGCAGTGAATAGACGTTTCCACGGGAACGCGTCATACGATGCGTGTGCAGTATAACTGCCAACACTTGATGCCTATAATCGATGTAACTCGACACCTTCTCGTCATTCAAGCGCTCGGCACTGGTGGAGACGGATCTGCGGATCTGACTCCCAGTGTTTAGAGCGATTAGAGCGCTTGATGTCAGAGTCAAGTGACGGCTGGGGAGGTGATGAAGGGAGGGAAGAGGGGTCTCTTGAGCGCGGTAATTCGTACTCGAGACCCCAGTCTAGGCCCGAGGAGGATGACCGCGAGGACATCCCTCGGGGAGCCTATGTGGGTTCTGAGGAATCCAGCTCCAGCTCCGGTTCTTACTCAGGAACCGAGTCTGAGAGCGAGGTCGCGGAGGACCGCCCCGCAGAGAGTGACTCGGCCACGGCAGGCGCCGAGCTACTCCTAGATCCGTCCACTTTTTCCCGTATGGAAGAGGTGATGGACTGCGGTGGTGCGGGACTTGCTAGTGTGGACATTGAGTTGCACCCGTCCTCAGAGATGCTTGCGTCTCTGGGCCCGGATGAGAGTACTCGTGCGGAAACCCGTTCGGATGGCCGTAGCCGTCCGGACACCGGTTCCGCCGAGAACTCCTCGGTGTCCGCACCTGCGGAGTCTGGTCCGCACGACCAGAAGGCCCCTGGGACTTGGGCGGAGCAGGTTGACGCGGCTGAGGAAGCCGCATCCCAAGCGCCGCCTCAGGAACAGGAGTCTGGCTCGAAGGAGACCGAGAACCGAGATGACGGGTTTACATCGCCCGTCTCTAGGCGTACTCGCCGTCGAGCCCGGGAGATTGCTCAAAAGCAGTGGAGAGCCCAGCAAGAGCTGGAAGCCGCTGAGCGTGGGCAATCTGAGGCCGGATCCGACCCGGACCCGGCCTCCTCGCCTCCGAAGAAGAAGAAGAAGAAGCGGCCGCACCGGAAAAAGAAGTCCGGCGGCCCCTCGCCTCAAGCCGGATCGAAGTCCGGAGGACCTAAGCCACTGGCGCCTAAGCCGGGCGGCCAGAAAGGGTCCTCCGCCAAACCCGGAGTCGCCAAGACGCCTAATCCCTCGGGATCTGGTGCGGGCGGCGCCTCCGCGGGATCCGGCCCAGGCGCGGGAGGTTCCTGTAAGCGGGTGCCTATCCAGGCACCGAAAGGAACCTCCTCTTCCTCTTCCTCCGGTACTAAGAAACCTACCGGAGCTGCGGAGGTGGGGTCAAGTCCAGTGGACAGAGGGCGTCCCGTGCCGAAGGAGGGAGATCTTCGTTTAGAACTCCTCCGGAAGCGCGCGGAGCAAGACGGGGTCCACCTGTCTGACGCCGCACTGGAAGCGGGAGCGCGGGCCTTCGTTGCGCAGCAACAGAAGGCCGCGCCCCCACGCGGGAAGAGTGTGCCCCGACAAACCAGGTCGGAGAATCGTTCGGGGGCGGCCAAAAAGAAGAAACGGTCGTCCTCGGAGCAGCCCTCTATCCAGAGGCTGCGGGCCGAAATGGGCCTCGAACTCCCTGGAGTCCGTCAGGGACACATGTTCCTTCCGCGCTATGGCAGGGATCCGCAGGGACGCCGCACCGCGGCGGCCGGCGCGGCGGCCGACACGCCTTTCACACGGCCTCGTCCACTCACGGACGAGGAGCGTGTCGGGTTGCCGCCCGAGACAGAGGCGGGCGTAATATGCCAACTCTGTCCGGAATCCCTGGACGGGTATGAGGACCCGCACCGTGCGCTCAATCGGGATCGTAGGTACCCAACCTACGACCACTTGAGTCGACATATTGCGGGGTACCACTACCCCTGGATGCAAATGTTCGTTTACAAGAGGTGCTACTCCGGCACCCCTCAGCAACGATATTTCGCCAGTTTAGAGGCCCTAAATGATCACCGCTCGGGTGCACACCGCGGTGAGGGACTTCATATCGTTGGAAATGAAGTGGGGCCTGTATTCAATTATGGATACATACCACCGAGGGTGGCGTCGTTCATGACTACGTCAGGGACGGCGAATCACCGATTCTTTCACTGGGGTCCATGGCGCTTTGCACAGCGCATCATGGACGATGCCTGGAAGGAGTCTGGCGTGGTGTCCGCGGGCTCGAGCTACACCGCTCGCCTGACGGCTACAATGGGCCAGACCCCGGCGGAGTTCCAGGCGGCGGAAGCCGCCCGGACAGCAGCAGAGGCTGTCCGTGAACCGCCGGTGATCCAGGCCGGTGAAGAACGGCACCGGGTGACCATGATCGTGTCGGAGATGCCGCAGATCGCGGCCAAGACACGAGTGGCTACTCCTAAGCCGCGCCCCCAGCCAAAGACTCAGGGGAAGAGCTCGTCCGCCGGAAAGACTCCGGCCGGGACGACGCCCCTGCAGTCTCCGGGTGCGCTGACTCAGGAGGACTACCCGGGCTTGCTCGAGGTGACGGTACCCGCGGGTCCGTCTGAGGGACGGGTGGTGGCAGACACCTCCGCCTCCTCGAGTACCGCGTCGGCGGTCCCGCCAAGGACTCCACGCGTGACTCCCTCGGTTGCGAGCAGTAGCGGACGTGCGGTACCTCTCACGAGGTCGGCGTCCGCGTCCTCGTTGGTAGTTGAGGGGACGTCCGCAGGGTGGCAAAGCACCGCCTCCCTGGACTTGGACCCCCTCGACGCCACGGCGGACGTACGCCGGAGGCTCGGTCCCACGACCGCCAGCGTCTACGAGACTTTCCGCGAGTCTGTAGGCCAGGCGGTCGGCCATCGTCGCGATGGTATGGACCGGATCCCCGGTGATCCGGCGTTGGTGAACCTGCCGGTGCCTCGAGCCATTCGTGACTTGGGGTCCGCAGGTGTAGCCGCGTTGGTCCGCGCTCGGGAGGAGCACCCCTGGGATCACCCCCAGCGTGGTCGACTCACCCGAGCGGCGGAGTACCTTGTGGCGGAGATGGACAGCTCTCTGGATCGGTTCAGCCGGTGCCGCGCCGAGGCCTCCCGTGTCGCATGCGATCTCGCATACGACCAGGGCCTCATGGAAGGCACCCGGCGGAGCCTAGAGAGCTACCGGACTTTGTCGGCCGTCATTGAGCGGCGCGCGTTCGACCAGGGTCGGACCGCCGCTCTTGCCGAGCAGTCCGGGGCGTCCGCCCCCGCCCCAGAGGTGGCCGCACGGATGGAGCACCTGGAGGCTGAGAATGAGCAGCTACGGCGTCGTCTTGACGAAGCCGAGGCCGCTCGGACTCGCCTAATCCAGGGCGTCGATGACCCCGAGTCGTCCGCCCTGAACCAGGCGGCTCTCCGGCGCGCGGATGCCGCTTTGGAGCTGGCCATCTACCCATACCTAGTCCAGGTGTGGGGAGAACGGACGGCCGGTCCACAGCGCACCCGCGATACGGTGGAGATGTTCCGCGCCATAGCAGATCTCGGCGCGACATCTCTACCGGCCTCCGTTGTGATGGCTCCGTCAGGACCCGGATTGCAGGGCTCACCACAAAAGCCCGTGCAAGCTCCACCGGGCCTGCCTCATCCGCCCGTGCAGCCGGCTTTCACTATGCCGGCTCCGCTGCGTCCGCGGCGTAGGGACCCGTCACCGCCGCCAGACCCCAAGACAGGCGGCACGTATGAGGAGCCGATGACAACGGAGGAAGGCTAGGGTGCTAGCCTCGTCGCTGCACGTGTGCGGCGGCGTGCCGGAGTCGCTCCCGCGGCTCCGCCCTGCCTCAGACCCGTTCTGCGGATCTGAGGAGCCGGCCGGCAGGGCGGTCGGCAACATTTTAGAGGTACTATCACTTTTGATCACTCGGTGTGTCGTTTTACAAAATTTCTAAATTTAAAGTCTAACCTTAAAGATATTCCAAAGACTCGACACACCGTCCTTTTATAATGGATGACCTTTTAAGGTCATCACACGGTTTTGGACCACCTCGGTCAAAATTTTAGCTTGTTTATGAGGATTTATTCAAAATTGCAAAGCGCGTTATAGTTTACTCCATAAGTCCGGGGGTAGTTCCCCATTCTTCCAAAAGGGACTCTTAAAGTCCTAGTGTTTGCGCCGTGACTTCCGGGCGTTGCCATCGTGCCTTCTTCCGGCCCCCGCCATGCGAAGCCTTCGTCGGGTTTCGAGCATTTTGGGCGCGGGCGGAACATGTTGGGGACCAACATTGTAAGAAGGGGGTAATGTGGCGATTTTGCCCTAAGCACGCGGCAGGTGATTGTAAACATAAAAGCCATTTATGTGGCCTTTCTGTACTTGGCCTTGTTTTGACATGCTCCGTTCGAGCGTGCGTTGCCACGGCGACGTATTGTAATTTACGCTCCAATAAACTATAACAATGGATCGATTTAACCTCGCGTGCGCCCTGCAGTTTCTGGTGTATTATATATACACTGGAAGCGACTCGTTCGAGGAGATTGTCCAAGATCGAGACTAGGACGCACACGAGGCTTGCCATGAGCTTTGTGTTCCCTGGGTCTGAGTAGTGGGCTCCTAGAGCCCTGGGGACGATTTCCGTGGGGAGGCCCGGGCTGGGAGAGACGAGTTGCTGACTCGGGGGCCTTCGGCCCTGTGGATCGCCAGCTCTCTCCCTTCCCGGGACATGTGACAGAGGCTCTGGCCAGCATGTCGGACTGTACGGGGTTCCGTCCCCGAGGCAGACCGCGGCTCGCCAGGCCCCGCCAGTTAACACCGTAGGGATGAACTAGTTTCTGAACGGTGTCCGTAGGCCTGGGAGTGTCGGGTGGGCTGTTACCTGGTTACCGTTAATGATGAAGTAGTTACCGTGTCCGCCGCGACCTCCGGTGAGCGGCCCTGCCGCGAGGATCCGGAATAGCGGATGCGCGTCCGCAAGGACTCGGATGAGAGAGGACTATCCTCGAGGATCCCGAAGAGCGGACGGTAGTCAATAACTTTACATTAACAAATAATATTTCTTTCTTGCAGTTGGCCGCCAACTCCTATCACTATTATATTCCCAGTACCAACATGTATGACAATGAGACCCGGGCAATGAGACCGTGGGAATGAACATACGAACGAATTTCATTGATAATTATCGGGAGCATGCTAACCTACATGTAGGCAGATCCCGGGAGGCAGATACGACATTCTGGCGGGCCAGTGCTCAGATGATATGTCAGATACGATATATCGCTGTCAAATCCTGGGAGTGTGTCTGAAACGAACACTTCTCGATCCAAATATTGTTCATCCAGCCAGAGAGACACAGGCTAAGAAATACACTTATAGTTGCCATAGCAGTCGAATAACTACTGCCTGAAAAACTTATACGACATTCTGCCTGTTCGATCGGCACCCTTGTCAGATATTTTGCGTCCGACAGAACGTCGTAACAAACAAACTTGTTGAATCGTAGTTAAAAGTGAAGATTGTGTTGCTCTGTGATGCAAGGAAGGTCGTATTAGTTTACCGCGAGCATACAAACAATAAATATGAATAAAAATGGGTTTTAAATATGTACTTACGACCTTCTGCCAGGCTGAAAATATTTTCCGTCGCCTTCAGAAGTTGCAGGCAGAATGTCGTAAGTAACATTTTGTTCCATAAAAACTTTAAAGAAACACATTTGCAATATATTTGTATTCGGAAAGAACAAGGAAGATAGTTTACATGATATATCAAAAACTCCAATCGCTGGATAAATGCAGGTACGTGTGGGATGAAAAACATGTCCTCCTGTAAAATTACCGAAATGTCACTTACGACGTTCTGCCTTTCACCCGTCGATATTCAATAAGGATTAAAAAGGTGACAGACGGATTGAATGGCATTCAATTAGTGGACGAGTAGTATTAAGGCGCAGTGTATGATATTGGGCCCACCAACTTATCGGGCTGTACATGTATATGCCCGATATAAATCTAGGGTTACGAGTATATGTAAAGTTCGGCGGGCGCCCGCTACAGGGCGTCCGGCACTACTCTACGGAACACTACAACCAGGTACAGTCAGCCCGGAACGAGTCCGGCCGTCATACACTACGACATAACACATGCATCTCACCAACTCCTTAACTAAAACATGCATATTACATAGTTATGGTAATGTAGCCGTATGTAGAGCCCGAGATGCCATGGGAGCGGCACCACGGAACCCGTACATGTGGGCATGTTGCTGGCCGGCCTCGCCGAAGGCACTGTCACAGAGATGGAACTCTGAGCCAGCCCGACGGTCTGCCAGAGCCTGTGTCACACCACCCCAGGTGGTAAGAAACCGGTGATCCACAGGGCGTGAGCCCCCGAGTCAACAACGGTCTCCCCCACCTGGGCCCCCAATGGAAATCGTCCCCAGGGCCCACGAGGGCCTTAACCAAGACACAGGGACGTAAAGCTCATGGCGAGCCTCTCGTCCTGCCTCTTGGCTTGCTCTGGGACAATCCTACAGACCAAGCAAAATGCTCGCGTATATATCGAGCCAAGAGGCGGGGGGAGAGACTAGGTCAAACCATTGTTATAGTTTACTGGGCGCGATTGAGTACAGTGCGTTGCTGGGCAACGCACGCTCCGAACTAGAGCGATCTAAAAATAGGCCGTAAAACTGGTTAGTGTTTTGCAAAGACTCCTGCCGCGATCTTTGGGCAAAATCGCCACATATATATTGTATATTTCCACGTATTGATTTTTAGGCTATACCGTCCCTTTGGTCCGATAACCTATATGGGCATGACATTGTGTCCGTCGGCGTCGTCCGTCATCCGTCCACATTTCTATCTTTAAAGTTTATAGTCGAATCTTTCTAAAATTATGTACAAAAATACCTTAAAAATATTCTAAAAAAAGGTATTTTTTAGTGTTTGCATTTTTTTTCAAAATGGCTGCCACTTTAGACAAAAAACGGGTCATTTTTTAGGTTACCGACCTATTGGCGTGGCGTTGCGTCCATCTTCCTTCGTCGTCGTCCGTCTACATTTTTATCTTTGAAGTTTACAGTCAAATCTTTCTAGAATTTTCAACAAAAGTACCTGAAAATATTTTGAGAGGGAGGTATTTTTTAGTTTTTAGCTTACCGACCCATAAGGGGCGATAAGCTATTGTCGTTTTCTTTCGTCCGTCGTCGTCGTCGTCGTCCGCCACATTATCTGTTAACATTTTTTATCTTTTTTTCGGGCTGATGAATTTGTCCATAAATTTGTGTGAATATGTATTGGGTCAATATCCCCAGAAGGTTTCCTAATTTTTTTGATTGAATCGATCATGCAGTTTTGGCGGCCATTTTTATGCCAAATATGGCTGTTTTTGCATGTTCTCAACTTTAAAAATTATTTTCTCAAAAACTGATCAGTTTTGAGATTTTAGTTTCAAAATGTTCCCCTCAAGTATCTTTATCATGTGTATAAGTTTCGATGCTCTTGAATCGCCGGTCTGCGTGTGGCGGCCATTCTGATGTTGTTTACGGGGCCCAAATAGGACTTTCCCATGTTAAATTCTCCTATGCTTTATAATGGGCCACAATGTTCTTGATATCTCACTTAATATAGAGATTAGAGACTCGGAATCAATTGTGGACATATAGGAAATGATATGCTGAATATTCTCGTGACCTTGAATTTGACCTTTAACCTCATTTTCAAGGTCAGAGCACAGAATGACAAATATCTCTCTTAATATTGAATTTACAGCTTGGGAATCAATTGTGGACATATAGGAAGTGATATATGCTGAATTTTCTCATGACCTTGAATTTGACCTTTGACCTCATTTTCAAGGTCAGAGCACAAAATGGCTAATATCTTGTTTATTATCGACTTTACAGCTTAGAAATCTATTGTGACCATATAGGAAATGATATATGCCGAATATTCTGATGACCTTGAATTTTACCTTTGACCTCATTTTCAAGATCAGATCACAAAATGGCTAATATCTCGCTTATTATTCACTTTACAGCTTGGGAATCAATTGTGGACATATAGGATATGATATATGCTGACTATTCTCGTGACCTTGAATTTGACCTTTAACCTAATTTCCAAGGTCAGAGCACAAAATGGCCAATATCTCGCTTATTATTGACTTAACAGCTTAGGAATCAATTGTGGACATATAGGAAATGATATATGCTGAATATTATCATGACCTTGAATTTGACCTTTGACCTCATTTTCAAGATCAGAGCACAAAATGGCTAATATCTCGCTTATTATCGACTTTACAGCTTAGAAATCTATTGTGACCATATAGGAAATGATATATGCCGAATATTCTGATGACCTTGAATTTGACCTTTGACCTCATTTTCAAAGTCAGAGCACAAAATCGCTAATATCTCGCTTATTATTCACTTTACAGATAGGGAATCAATTGTGGACATATAAGGAATGATATAAGCTGAATATTCTCATGACCTTGAATGTGAGCTTTGACCTTATTTTCAAGGTCAAAGCACAAATGGCTAATATCTCGCTTATTATCGACTTTACAGCTTAGGAATCAATTGCGGACATATAGGAAATGATATATGTCGAATACTCGGATGACCTTGAAATTGACCGTTGACCTAATTTTCAAGGTCAAAGCACAAAATGGCTATTATCTCGCTTATTATCGACTTTACATCTTAGAAATCAACCGTGGACATATAGGAAATGATATATGCTGAATATACTTGTAACCTTGAAGTTACCATACCATCGGTCCGATCACTTATTGGCTAGCCGGAAAGCTGCAGGTCCCTTGGGCCTATGTTTTGATTTTCGCAATTCTTTAAAGGTGGCCATTTTTGACGAAAAATGGCAAATTTTGGACTCTGACAGTCGTTTTCTCAAAATCTGTTCAGTAACATTTTTCTTATTGATGCATAACACTCCTTATGTGTGCTTCTGTGACGTGTATAAGTTTTGTCACCCTTGAATTGCTCGAAGTGGGCCATTTTGGCCCACACTCGACCCAAATGGGACTTTCCCATGTTAAATTTTCCCATGCATTATAATGGGACACATTATTCCAAATATCTCACTCAATATTGAGATTAGAGAGTAGGAATCAATTATGGACATATAGGAAATGATATATGCTGAATATTCTCGTGACCTTGAATTTGATCTTTATCCTAATTTTCAAGGTCACGGGAGAAATGGCTAATATCTCGCTTATTATCGATTTTACAGCTAGCTTAGGAATCAATCGTGAACGTGTGGAAAATGATATATGCTGAATATTGTCATGAACTTGAATTTGACCATATTTTCAAGGCCTAAGCTTTGATTCCTAAGCTTAATAAATAATTCCTTAATCTTATGAGCAATTATAATTAGTAAATATTATTACTTTTACTTAGTTTTTTTATTTTCGCTTTTTCAAAATGGCGGACGTTTTTACTATACTCACCTACATAATACTATCCGGGTAACCCCAAGAGCCAACTTAAATTAGGCTCCCTCATAGAGAAACCTCTCTTATGGGGAAGAATAAAAAATGACCCCTCCAATGCTGCCACCAGGGGCAGGGGCTGCCACCGTACCCACTTCCTCCATTCCCAATAATTCCTTGTCCCAGGGACAAGTACAAAGGTAAAGGGGTGGGATGGGTGGTCACTTTCGTATTATTATGGAGGTAGTATAGTAAATAATACTAGTTTTAACTTTTAAAACAACTAATTATTGTCCTATACATTACCTCCATAATACTACACGGGCAAAATCAGAATAGACATAGGAGGTGGGATTTGTACCCGTCTCTAGGAGTATACCCGAATAGTACTTTGGGGGTCATTTCTTTACGATTAATACTAGTGCATGAAAGGTACATACCCTGTGAAGGAGTCTTCACGAGCAAGAAAATTCAGTCAAGAAAATTCAGTCATGAATTTTCTTCACTTCTTGAGACTTGAACTGTCTTCCATCAAATGGTAAGAGTACACCTCCTCACGCCATGGGTGAAAGTGTCAAATAAATGCATGTCCGAGGTAACCATGGTACTTAAATTAGAAGAATCTGGGAATCTTCCCCTGAGCAATATATACGAAGGAGTATGTACAGTTCAAAATCCTCTTGCACTAGTATCCACACAACTTAGGAATCCATCCGGATCAAATAAAGCAACGAACAGTCCGAACAATCCTTGATGTTTTTGTGGTTTTCCATTGGTTGTTTTTTTTTTTGCAGTTTTTGAAAAGCAAAACAAAAAGCTCACATTGGAGCAAAAGGAAACCAAAATCCTCATTGAGAAGACGAGCGGCTGGGGATGACATGCCAACCCGCGACGACACTGCCCAGCTGTAGACTATCCTCAGACGTCCACTCCAGACTATGTCTCTAAGATAATGAGAAGTGAGAGTGGTATGGCATGACCAAGAACAAGCACTCATAACTTGAGACAACGGAGTACTACCGGAGTATTAAGCCAATGACGCAGCCATGGCCCGTACGTCATGCGTCTGTACCCGAAAAGAACAGTCAGTCAGCTGATCAGCTAGGTCGTAACACAGCCGAGAAGAGATAGTCAGAGAGCGAATATCGTTCTTGAAACTTGTCAGATAAGAGACGAAAAGGAGCTTTTATATCTTGACGAAAGTCTTTAGTCTTGTCAAGGTAAAAGCGCAACGCACGTAATAATGAGACAGAGCTTCACATCACTCTCCATGTCCGTGTCAAGGGAGGCATGAAGGGCCGGGATCACAATCACTAATGGAGGAGCCGTAGATAGCTGGGTTTTCGAGAGAAAAGACAGGAGAACGCCCAGTCTGACCTGAGCATAGTTCTTTTTCCAGCTAATCTTAGACACATCCACTGCGTGGACGCCTGCCAGAGGCTAGGGAAAGGAGAAAGACCGTTTTTCCAAGTGACCAACTTGAGTACCAAGTACTGAAGACTGCCAATATTGAATCGTAGACTGCGAAAAAAGACCTTCGATTTGGCGGTGCCCTTTGTGCGGAAGGGTTGTTGGACAATATCCATTGTGAAGGGCCAGCTGGTGCAGCTCTGCTGAAACACCGGAGCACGTGGCTGCAGTAGCAGATCTCCTTGGGGAGGCAATTGCATGGGAGACTCGATGAGGAGATCCAGAACCTCTGGAAACCACGGCTTGTCGGGTTGCAGAGGAGCGATCCACAGAATGTAACAATGATGTGCTCGGACATTGGCGATCACTTGCGGTATCAGAATGGCCAGAGGGTAAGCATAAGCATACAGACCCTCCCAGTCCATGGACAGAGCATCAACATCCCATGCTAGGGGGTCGGGGATTGGCGACACGAACGTGGGGAGCCTGTTGTTCCAACGAGTGGCAAACAGGTCCACGTGAGGTCGATCCCACAGGCGACACAGCTGTCGAGAGACCGCCGGAGACAAGGTTTATTCTGCACATGTAGGTTGCACCTGAACCCGCTGAGATAGCATGTCCGCCAAGACATTGAAACGACCGGGGATGTGACGAGCCCGGAGCAGAATCGACCGGGCATTGCACCATTGAAGCAAGGCCGACACCTGACGACTGAGCATCAGATAATGGATGCAGCGCGGGAGATACAGCTTCCAACTCCAGAGCATTGATGTGGTAAGACAACTAATGGTCGCTCCATAGGCCCGAAATCTCTTGGAACTCCAAGTGGACGCCCCAGCCCTCCATACTGGTATCCGTAAACAGATGCTTGGATGGCAGCGGCAGACGGAAAGGGGAACCTCTCGATAGATATCCGATTTGGATCCACCACTGGACGCACTCGCGAACTGCTGGGGACAACGTTATCAGAGCAGAGTCGGGGTCGGTAGTTTGATACCAGCTCAGTCACAGGCAATGCTGAAGCTCTCGCATATGAAGGTGACCGAGAGGCGCCAGCTTCTCCGTCGCCACCAACAAACCCAGCAGAGACTGCCAAGAGGCTGCCGACTGACATGGATGGGCCAGGAAGGGAAAACCATGCCTGGGGTGGGAAAACCATGCCTGACGTGGTGACGAACCAGTAACCTAGGAACACGAAATGGCGAGACAGACAGAGTTCTGATTTCTCGAAATTGATCAATAGGCCCATTGTTTGACACGTACTGATCAACCAATCGTGGTGTTCCAACAATGTGTCCCAAGACTGACTGCAAAGGAGCCAGTCGCTGAGCTATGCTCTGGATCTCGCGCACCACCATGGTGAAGATCCAGGGAGAAGGTGACAGACCGAATGGTAGAGCACAGAACTGCCATACATGTTAAAGGTAGTCGAAACTTAAATACCTGCGAGAGGCTGGGTGTATCGGAATGTGGAAGAAAGCGTCTTTCAGATCCAAGGAAACTGCCCATGCATTAACTGGAAGCGCTAGCCGAATGGATTTGGGCATCCCCATGCCAAATTTGGGAGTCTTCACGAACGGATTCAGCGGCGACAAGTCTATCACTGGATGCCAACCGCCAGAACTCTTCGGAACCACAAACATCATACTGTAGAACCCTGGAGTCTGAGCATCCTCGGGTTCTACGGCCTCTTTTGAAATCAGTTTCTGGATTTCTCCATCCAAGGCTGCCCACTTCTCTGGAGCTGACGGCAGAGTGAATAGCTTGGGAACAGAACAGGTGTCGTTATGAACCCTTCCTGAGTACCCCCATGATCCAAGGGCTGGCTCCCATCTCTTGCCAAACAGACCAGAAGAGATTTAAGCGCCCGCTGACTGGCGGATCTGTGAGACTGAAAGTTGAGGGAGTCCATGTCCTTCTGGACTGGTACTTACTTCTCAGACCGGGAACTGGTACTTACTGCTTGGACCGGGCCGGGATGCCCCTGCTTCACCATTTGACATCCGCCGCGGTTAGAGCTGGTCTGGAGACCACCACGTTTACTGAATGTGGAGGCAGGGGCCCCGGGAAAGGGCTTTTTCTTTGGCTTTGAAGAAGCGGCCACAACTTCTGTTTTGCGAGTAGCTACAACACCAACTGGGCGTTGTACGCGATCGGAGACCTGACGCTCCTCGCGACGAGTTCAAGGTCCTCTCCAAGGAAAAAGGAGTTGTATGAGGAGTCCTGCAAAGCTTCCTGAGTGCATGAAAGCAGCATCGGGGCTGAACGAAGCCGAAAATTCAAGGCCGCTGTGGGCTGGAAGGACATGGACTTGAGAAAGGCGTTCCTCAGCCACTGTCCCATCGTGTAAGCCCCGTAGGTGAGCTGGTGGACGCGATCGCGGATGGCTTCACCAGAACAGGATAGGAGTCCGACAGCCGTGGTGAGCTGCTCCTGGAGGGAAGCTGGAGGGACTGGGTCCGCTGAGCTTGGCTGGACAGTCCTTCAAGAAGGTCTCAAGCTGCGGCGATGAGCCAGTCTTGAGTCGAGTCGATCTGGATGGCCGAGCGCATAAACTGCTGGACGTCCATCTGTTGTGTCATCGTGATGGACATCGATGAGGGCTTGGACATAAACTGCTGGACGTCCGTCAGCTGTGTCATCGTGATGGACATCGACGAGGGCTTGGACATAAACTGGAGGGCCTCCTTGGGGGGCTTCGTAGGTTTCTCTGTGAAATCCTTGTGCAATGTCTCGTAGAAAGTGGAGAGTTGAGGGCGCTTAATTTTGTCTCCCTAGGACTTGAATGCGGCCGTGCGATGACACTTGAAGACCTGACGAATGCTGCGGCTGAGAGGCAACTGCTGGTGCAAGTTCGCTGGAGGCGCTGGCTGACCACAAGAGACCGGGTCGACTGAGGATGAGGTATCCGCCGGAGTTTCTGGAAGGAATTGGGAGCCAAGAGAGGTGCGTACAAGCATAGTAGTAACTTCTCCCGGAAGAATAGTTCCTGGCGAGACAGGCGAGGTCTTCCCCATGCGAGGGGCAAAGACTGGACGCTGCATCCATATGCTCTTCGTCCGAATCTGTGTTCAGATACCGGCGCTTCCGGGAAGCCGAGGAGGCAGCGACGGAAGGAGCTGGAGAAGGTAAGAGTGACACCTGGAGTGACACCTGGCGTAACACCACGTGAAGGCCCAGGAGTCATGTTCAGGACCTGCGAAGGCGTAGCAAGGAGCTGCTCCGGAGATGCGATGCTTGGAGGCTGCAGGGACTGGGTCCACTGTAGTGGACTATGGTACCTGTAGTAATATTTGTGAAACAAAAGCTTTGGCTACAAATTGTGTCAAGCTTGACATATCATAGATCGAGTCCAATGTCACAAGATAATGCATGGATTAGATGATATCTCTCGTGTGTGTGTATTTTATGTATGTTCAAAGATGACGATATAGTCTTACAATACCAATAAAGCTACAGCGTGAGCCAAAAAGAAAGTACACCGAAAAAGCATGCGTTTGGTGTATGCGTGAAACAATTCAACACAATGAGCAATTCAAGTTCAGGTCAACGCATAACATTTCAACAGGAGTACCATTTCGGGCAAGACAGTGTTCCAGCTTAAGATAGATATTGTTGATAATGGAACAC
The DNA here is from genome assembly GCA_949152475.1 of Terebella lapidaria. Lineage (NCBI taxonomy): Eukaryota > Metazoa > Annelida > Polychaeta > Terebellida > Terebellidae > Terebella > Terebella lapidaria. Next base: position 83,010,966 of record OX424555.1, read on the forward strand.
ATAATGTGGTCATTATGGACGTGATCACACATTGGGTTTCAACTGTTGAATTGTTCTTGGTTGAGTTAGATGTCGAGAGTTCATAGAAATTCCTATTTTTGGACTGTCCAAGAGCATGGGAGAACTGTGTAATAAGGCATTATGATGGAATACTGTGAGCTTCATTATTTATGATTGAAGCAACAATTTGTTGAGAGGCGTCACTTGTAGTCATGGCAATTATTGTGACGAGACAAATTATCCTAATGCCACTGGAAAAAAGAACTTCTTAATCACAAATTTACAAATACCAGCATATCAAAAATAGTCACTTCTAATACAGGGGCCCTGAAGAAAGGTTAACCACCAGCAGTTAGTTTTGATATACTTTTTTTTGCTCACCCTGTACTTTTAGCACACAGTGGAATCAATTAGACATGTTCGGTGACATACTTCTGAATAATGAATTGTGTGAGCTGATGTCAACAGAGTCTATTGAACCTGGAAATTATATATGTGTATATCTATATGTATATATGACCAGAGGCACATGTGACAAAGTAAGCTATCTTAGCAATTTATTCACACATTTGCAATAGAAAAATAGGTACAAAAGCGGCACAAGTGCATTTGTACCTCTTGCCTTCCGTATACAATTGTGACACACTACAGAATTTGCCAAGGACAATATCACTTGTCAGGACATCACTAGTGATTACCGGTACATTCAATATCAATAAAGTCATTACTTATGTCAAAATCAAACTCAATGTAGCCATTTTCATGCAAGGTGGCACTGTTCAGCTTTGGAGCACCTATATGCGATGAACATGGAATGCAACAAATTACAAAACACGAAAGTAAGAAAACTATAAAACCTGAAATCAAACACAAACTGATATGTTATGATAGGACACAGATTTGCACATAAATAGAAATGATACCACACTATATACAAATATATATGACCCACTGGTTGGAAACCCTAATCATTAATAAACTAGAAAGTATAACAACCTTCCCAAATACAATACACCACGAGAATATTAACACTGATATACCACTAGTCCTATGATTAAAACTGGAAAGTACAACACTGCAGCTTAACAATACTGACGGATTAGTAATGAACATGTATACAAAGTCGCTTATATTGCTTCATCTCTCAGAATATGAAAACTATAATTTGTCTCATCTACTGTAAAAACCATTAATAATTTTGATCACAAAATTTGATTTTGTACTGTGAAACAGACAAGTCCTAAATGACACACACACACAAATGAGACACTTTTTCTGGAGGGGAAAAAGTGAACTATTGGTCCATTTAGTGCCACAAACTGCTTTACAGGAAGGATAAATGTTGTACACACACGGATTGCAACAATTTGAGGCATCAATTTTTTCAGACCACATGAACATGATGAAGTGGCATGAAGTGTCCAATGGTATCAGTGTATCATAAAATAGTATTTGAAAGTGGTCTCAACCTCTCAGCGCTCTTTTCTTAGAGGTGGTCACATGTATCACACTATAGATTATTCCAATAATGTTTAAATCCTATAGTTTCCTAAATACCATCATTGTGCCTCTTTTGAACAAGGCTCTTGTATATATGATGAAAACTAATGAAGTTACATGTATGCTAGTGTCCATTCATGACAGAAAGTCTTACACAGTATCTGCTGTAGTTAGCCAAAATCAAGATAATGAACAAACATAGTTTAATGTGATCCCTAACAAGCCATTTCAAAATATGACACTGCTTCATGTGATTACAAGCCTCTGTCGCACCACCATACATGTATATGATGCAGGTATTATAGAAATGAATTTTGTCGCTGAAATTTCCAAACAATCAAATGAAAAAGTATCAGTAACAGTGAGATTCTCACTTACCCAAATAAAAAAAATTAGCCCAAGGGCTAAGATAGGTTACCGGACAACTTTAGTTGAAACAGGACAGGTGAGATATGACGTTAAGATAAACCAATCATCTTCGTGAACTTCAATGTCATCATTAAGTGTGCAGCATATAACCTTGTATTCATGTATGTTCAAAATACAAATACAAGGTCTATCTACAAGTCTTTTGTCTATAAACGAAATTTACACATTTCTTGTTGGACGTGACACTGAGATATAGCACTCAATGTCATCTGACGTCAAGTTCAACGTCACCCAAAAAAGCCACATATATATGTGGTATACATGTATATGACTTCCAATTCCAGCTATACCTACAAACATTTTTTGGCTGTAGAGGCCAATTTACACACTCAAGGGGCCTTTTAAGCAATTCAAAGCACTCCATCTTTATACACAATGTCAGGGACCCCAATTAGCATGTTTTATAACAAAAATCTCAAAACTGATCAGATAAATTTGAAGGAAAACGACCAAAAATTAAATTTGGGGCCTATTCAGCCTAAATTTCTAGCCTTTTGAGCAATTCAAGGCACTTTATACACTATATACATATTTATACACATCATGTCAAAAACCCCAATTACTATGTTTTGAAATAAAAATCTCAAAAGTGATCAGGCAGTTTTCGATTAAAGACAAACAAGGTGCAAATTTGGGCATTTTTCGACTCAAAAATGGCTGTTTTGACATTTCAAGGTCATCCAAGGTCAAATTCAAGGTCACCACACAAGTCTTCATATATGACTTCCCATTTGAAAGTGCTAATTTCTAAGCTCTATCTTCAAGCATTCTATGAGTACAGTCTAGGCAGCTCCCATTATGAAGGAAAAAAGTGCCGAAAATTTTCTGTCCCAAATTTTTTTCAAAGGGTGAAAAAATTTTTTTTGCCTAGAAATGGCCCAAAATGGATAGTAACGCAATTTGGGGCAAAAAAAATTTTTTTCGTCGACCCGTCAAAAATTCAAAATGGCCGCCACACGGAGACCAGCGATTCAAGGGCAACAAAACTTATACACATCATAAAGGTACATAGAGGGAATCTTCTGAAACGAAAATCTCAAAACTGATCAGACAGTTTTCGAGAAAAGACAGAAAAGCTGCAAATTTGGGCATTTTTCGACCCAAAAATGGCTATTTTGACCTTTCAAGGTCATCCAAGGTCAAATTCAAGGTCACCACACAAGTCGCCATATATGACTTCCCATTTGAAAGTGCCAATATCTAAGCTCTATCTTTAAGCGTTCTATGAGTACAGTCCGGGCAGCTCCCATTATGAAGGAAAAAAGTGCCGAAAATTTTATGTCCAAAATTTTTTTCAAAGGGTGAAAAATTTTTTTTTGCCTAGAAATGGCCCGAAATGGATAGTAACGCGATTTGGGGCAAAAAAAAATTTTTTCGCCGACCCGTCAAAAATTCAAAATGGCCGCCACACGGAGACCGGCGATTCAAGGGCAACAAAACTTATACACATCATAAAGGTACATAAGGGGAATCTTCTGAAAACGAAAATCTCAAAACTGATCAGACAGTTTTCGAGAAAAGACAGAAAAGCTGCAAATTTGGGCATTTTTCGACCCAAAAATGGCTATTTTGACCTTTCAAGGTCATCCAAGGTCAAATTCAAGGTCACCACACAAGTCGCCATATATGACTTCCTATTTGAAAGTGCCAATATCTAAGCTCTATCTTTAAGCGTTCTATGAGTACAGTCCGGGCAGCTCCCATTATGAAGGAAAAAGGTGCCGAAAATTTTCTAAGTCCAAAATTTTTTTCAAAGGGTGAAAAATTTTTTTTTGCCTAGAAATGGCCCGAAATTTTTTTTCGCCGACCCGTCAAAAATTCAAAATGGCCGCCACACGGAGACCGGCGATTCAAGGGCAACAAAACTTATACACATCATAAAGGTACATAAGGGGAATCTTTTGAAACAAAAATCTCAAAACTGATCAGACAGTTTTTGAGAAAATGGCCGCCAAAGTCCAAAATTGGCCATTTTTCGTCAAAAATGGCCGCCATTTTGAGAAAAATGCGAAAATCAAAAAACAAAAAAAAACCCCCTCTTGAAATATTTTTAGGCATTTTTGTGCAAAATTTCAGAAAAATCCGCCTGTAAACTTTAAAGATACAGCTGTGGACGGACGACGGACGGACGACGGACGCAACGTGACGGCAATAGGTTATCGGACCATAGGTCCGGTAACCTAAAAATGTGTTGATCATCAACCATCTTGTATAGCATGGTATAGAATTATGTATATATGTATTATACCACAATACATTGATAAATCATGTGAGATCCCGCACTGTGCATAAACATGTGTCTTTGCCATTTTTCTATTCTGTTATCGCTGCTTTGAGACAAGATGACAAGGACCGAAACATGTCACCTACTTTCGTCACCAGCAGATAAAATCAACTGGGTATTCTGTTTGTATATTACAGGTAAAAGTAACAAAACTTCATGAACACCTCGATTTGGATAGTCATATATTGCCTGGCATACATTCATGAATGAGCTCTGACCTGTTTCAGTTTCTTGCATAAAATATAGTACACATTTTGTGGAATGTCAAAAGTACATGTAAATACATTTTCACAAAATTACTAATAGTACATGTACATACTTCATATTAACAATCGCACCCTCCAAAGTCAGAACGGGTATGAAGACAAGCAAACATACAAGAAATGAAATGTCCAATCATTATTCATTAGAAAAAACATGTATCAATATTTAGTACATTTAATGTTCAAATATTAATACAGCATTTATGCAGAAAAACTATCCATTGAAGGACATTCATTTAGATTTAACATGTTTAATGTGGCATTCAACTGCATGCACAAATTGTAAGCATCAATTAAAATTTGACAGGAATAATAGACATGATAGAAGTCTTGCAGACCATAGATATCACAATCAAATTCACATAACACAAAAATGGCACCCAGTATTTATCACATGTTTACCCCCCCCCCCCCCCCACCTCTCTCAAAGCCTACTTGTTCCAAATCATTCGCAACACTTGACAACTGCGCAAATAATTTTGGGTTCCGAGACAACTTTCGAAACAACAAATCAACAATTTCAGAACACAACAAGTCAAAGTCAATGTTTCTCCTCCAAGAATCCAGCCACTAGTTGTGCTGAGATCACCCTCAGTAGATAAAATCTTTTCCAGTTGCCTTGCTGTCACCATTTATTGCTGCCTCATCCACATTGACTGACAGCGGTTTGTAACCATCTTTGCCCCGACGGCCGTTCTTTCCATTGCGCCCCTCCACAATATAGCCCATCACCTGTCCCGAGAGAAACACATTAGTTACATAAAATTCTGTGTACCAAGCTTAATGGTAATCATTACAGTATCATTACCAAATCTTGTGTAAATGTTTTTCAATCAAATGTTACATGTGCAAATCTCTTAGCTGTTTATTAAATCTTTTCCATCCTGAATTGTTCGATCTACACCATGTACAGTGTCCCAAAATAGCCAGAATAGGACACTAGAGTCAAGCAGTTTTGTTGTACATGATCAATGTTTCACAAACCTTCTTTCTGTTGTGGTAAAGCAGGTATCCAAGGACCACAAGAACGATACAGGTGATGAAGTAGGCCATGAAATTACCAGAACCCGGTTCTGTGACATCAGTACTGAGATCCTCAGCACCGGCACCAGCACCTTGTGCACCACTGGTGTCCGCATCAGGGTCTTCTCCAGGCTTGTTTCCAGGGAGCTTCCTCTCACTGCTTTCGTTGAGCTCTTCGTTGCCTACAAAGGTATAACATAATACACAAAGCCCCATAAGTTTAGGTTCAAAATGTAAGAGACATCTGGACTCTTAAGTGGTCAGCTTAAAGTCCAGATATGACCTCCATCCAAATTCTATTCAACACCTTGTTCGGGTGGTGTTACAAAGGCTTTCAGACACCCTGGCAGCTCTTGAAACATGTCTGCGTGAAAACTAGGCGAGAATTATCCAGGACACATTTCTGGTTCTTGTTTAGTAGAATTTTCCATCATGAATTGTTCGATCTACAACATGTATGGTGTCCCAAAATAGGATAGGACACTTAGAGTCAAGCATTTTTGTTGTACATGATCAATGTTTTACTAACTTTCTTTCTGTTGTGACCCGTCTTCAAGGAGCTCCCTCTCACTGCTTTCGTCAACATTAACATCGAGCTCTTCGTTGCCTACAAACGTATAACATAATACACTAAGCACCATGTGTTCAGGTTCAAAATGTAAGAGACATCTGGATTCTTAAGTGGTCAGCTTAAAGTCCAGATATGACCTCCATCTAAACTGGACGTCAAGGCCTAAAGATGCCTTGGAGGCATTTCGGTGTGATGAATAATTTATAATACTAGATATCGACGAAAATGAAAAATGTCGACAAATTTCGGGTCAAGGTCAAAGTTCATCCATAATACCCGCTAGACATGTTTGTCTAGGGCGACGAGTCCGAAAATACCATCCGTTTCGCTCTACGACGCACCGTTTCCGAGATATCGACGAAAACAAAAACTGCCGACTCGGCAAAAAAATTTCGGGTCAAGGTCAAAGTTAATCCATAATACCCCTTAGACATGTTTGTCTAGGGCGACGAGTCCGAAAGTAACGTCCGTTTCGCTCTACGACGCACCGTTTCCGAGATATCGACGAAAACGAAAAATGCCGACTCGGCAAAAAAATTTCGGGTCAAGGTCAAAGTTCATCCATAATACCCTTTAGACATGTTTGTCTAGTGCGACGAGTCCGAAAATAACGTCCGTTTCGCTCTACGACGCACCGTTTCCGAGATATCGACGAAAACGAAAAATGCCGACTCGGCAAAAAAATTTCGAGTCAAGGTCAAAGTTCATCCATAATACCCCTTAGACATGTTTGTCTAGTGCGACGAGTCCGAAAATAACGTCCGTTTCGCTCTACGACGCACCGTTTCCGAGATATCGACGAAAAAGAAAAATGCCGACTCGGCAAAAAAATTTCGAGTCAAGGTCAAAGTTCATCCATAATACCCCTTAGACATGTTTGTCTAGTGCGACGAGTCCGAAAATAACGTCCGTTTCGCTCTACGACGCACCGTTTCCGAGATATCGACGAAAACGAAAAATGCCGACTCGGCAAAAAAATTTCGGGTCAAGGTCAAAGTTCATCCTTAATACCCCTAATACCCCTTGTCTAGTGCGACGAGTCCGAAAATAACGTCCGTTTCAATCTACGACGCACCGTTTCCGAGATATCGACGAAAACGAAAAATGCCGACTCGGCAAAAAAATTTCGGGTCAAGGTCAAAGTTCATCCATAATACCCCTTAGACATGTTTGTCTAGTGCGACGAGTCCGAAAATAACGTCCGTTTCGCTCTACGACGCACCGTTTCCGAGATAACGACGAAAACGAAAAATGCCGACTCGGCAAAAAAATTTCGGGTCAAGGTCAAAGTTCATCAATAATACCCCTTAGACATGTTTGTCTAGTGCGACGAGTCCGAAAATAACGTCCGTTCCGCTCTACGACGCACCGTTTCCGAGATATCGACGAAAACGAAAAATGCCGACTCGGCAAAAAAATTTCGGGTCAAGGTCAAAGTTCATCAATAATTCCCCGTAGACATGTTTGTCTAGTGCGACGAGTCCGAAAATAACGTCCGTTTCGCTCTACGACGCACCGTTTCCGAGATATCGACGAAAACGAAAAATGCCGACTCGGCAAAAAAATTTCGGGTCAAGGTCAAAGTTCATCCATAATACCCCGTAGACATGTTTGTCTAGTGCGACGAGTCCGAAAATAACGTCCGTTTCGCTCTACGACGCACCGTTTCCGAGATATCGACGAAAACGAAAAATGCCGACTCGGCAAAAAAAATTTCGGGTCAAGGTCAAAGTTCATCCATAATACCCCTTAGACATGTTTGTCTAGGGCGACGAGTCCGAAAATAACGTCCGTTTCGCTCTACGACGCACCGTTTCCGAGATATGCAGGATGAATCAAGGATGACTCAGCAAAAAATTATTTCGACCTCTAGGTCAAAGGTCGTTTGAGGTATCGAAAGCTACTAAGTAGTTCATGTTGAGACTAATACATATCAAACGTTCTTCACCTTGTCCACTGAGTAGGCTAGCTGGTCCAGGTTCTCCGGGATGACCTGGATCTCCACCAGGTGTTCCACCTGGTGCATTTAAGCTGGAATTACTTGGATGTCCACTGATTGGGCCAGCTGGTCCAGGTTCTCCGGGATTACCTGGATCTCCACCAGGTGTTCCACCTGGTGCATTTATGCTGGGATTACTTGAATGTCCACTGAGTAGGCCAGCTGGTCCAGGTTCTCGGGGATTACCTGGATCTCCAACAGGTGTTCCACCTGGAGCATTTAAGCTGGGATTACTTGGTTGTCCACTGATTGGGCCAGCTGGTCCAGGTTCTCCGGGATTACCTGGATCTCCAACAGGTGCTCCACCTGGTGCATTTACGCTGGGATTACTTGGTTGTCCACTGAGTAGGCCAGCTGGTCCAGGTTCTCCGGGATTACCTGGATCTCCACCAGGTGTTCCACCTGGTTCATTTAAGCTTGGATTACTTGCATGTCCACTGATTGGGCCAGCTGGTCCAGGTTCTCCGGGATTACCTGGATCTCCAACAAGTGCTCCACCTGGTGCATTTACGCTGGGATTACTTGGTTGTCCACTGAGTAGGCCAGCTGGTCCAGGTTCTCCGGGATTACCTGGATCTCCACCAGGTGTTCCACCTGGTGCATTTAAGTTGGGATTACTTGGATGTCCACTGATTGGGCCAGCTGGTCCAGGTTCTCCGGGATTACCTGGATCTCCACCAGGTGTTCCACCTGGTGCATTTATGCTGGGATTACTTGGTTGTCCACTGAGTAGGCCGGCTGGTCCAGGTTCTCCGGGATTACCTGGATCTCCACCAGGTGTTCCACCTGGTGCATTTAAGCTGGGATTACTTGGATGTCCACTGATTGGGCCAGCTGGTCCAGGTTCTCCGGGATTACCCGGATCTCCACCAGGTGTTCCAGCTTGAACACTTCCTTCTGAATTACTTGGGACTCTACTGGGTAGGCCAGCAGGTCCGGTTTCTCTTGGACTCATCAGATCTCCACCAGGTGTTCCACCTGGTGCATTCAAGCTGGGATTACTTGATTGTCCACTGAGTAGGCCAGCTGGTCCAGGTTCTCCGGGATTACCCGGATCTCCGCCAGGTGTTCCAGCTTGAACACTTCCTTCTGAATTACTTGGGACTCCACTGGGTAGGCCAGCGGGTCCGGTTTCTCTTGGACTCATCAGATCTCCACCAGGTGGTCCTGCTGGTGTGGGAGTTTCTGGATCAAAATAAAAGCAACAAGATCATGTAGATTGGACATCAAGGCGTGAAGATGCCTCGGAGGTATTTCGGTGTAAAATCATGATTTAAACCAAGCTGACTCAACAGTTAAATCCAGGGCAAAGTTACTCCCAAGACCCCTAAGACATATTTCAGAAACAGGGTTCATACAGGAATACAGTGTAAAATATCAGAATATATATATATATATATATATATATATATATATATATATATATATATATATACACGACTTGTTTTTCCTGTCTGCCTGACATCAACGGAGCAAAACTTGTGTATGGTTTTATTGAATTACATCGTGAGATACTACGACAGAATATAATTGATTCACTGCCATCAGAACTGCCATTCCATTGGATTAAATGTGACATTCAATGTTAATTTTTATTTCCAGGGGTTTCCAGGGATAATCACAAAATTCCTGGGCTTTTCCAGAGATTTTCTGACCCCAAAAATATCCAGGGTTTTCCAGGAATTCCAGGAGCCATGCAAACCCTATTAAAAGTGTTGACTCATGCACTCGGCAAATAAATTTCAGGTCAAAGTCAAAGTTCATCCCCGATACCCTTGAGTTGACGACATGTTTGTCTGAAGCGAACGTCTGCTTCACTCTTCTCAAGATATTACAATGAAAATAAAAATTGCCGAATCAGCAAGAAAAATATCAGGTCAAGGTCGAAGTTCATACATGATAATAGGGCTAGCACAGGAACCCGGTTGCCAGTGAACGGGGCGATAACATAACTACCAGGGTACAGACTCCTGCCCCACGTAACCAAAAAACTTGTAAGTGTGCCACTGACGACAAGTGCATGTCCAAAAACAGTCTAATATAGGCGACTACAGCTGTATTCGGCTGGGCTTTCATCAATTGATAAAGAGCCGTTGGTAGGCGGGATGTTGCGTGATACTCTCTACAGCATTATTTACAATGTATCAACTTGATTTTGTCCCACTGCATGATATACTGTTTTGGTACACTATACTGTACGAAATAAAGTTTACACATGCAAATTTGATCGAAAATAAATTATTTGAATGAACATCACACTGCTAGGCTGAGGCGTCAGGTGTAGGAGATGTGCATGTAGATGTATACCTTGACACTGTCCACAGGCCTTGGCACAGTGTGGAACCATGTATGGAGCATTCTCTTCACATTGTCTGTTATAAGCCCAAACCTCACACTGTTGATCACCATCCAAGTTAGCACAATCTGAAAAGAAAAGATTAGAGTGATCATGACCGACCTTAGTATAAGTATTCATAGGTCATCATCAAGAAGACATATCTGTTGATGGGATATTACATACATGTACAAGGAATTTCGCTGGAAAGGCATTTCACATGTAACATGTATGTACATGAACATGATGTAGGATTTAGTCTTTCTAAAGCCAAAACCATGAATACAGGCATACATCTGTTGTTGGAAGAGCTGTGATTGGTTCAAGCTGGTCACATGAGCAAGTTGCACATGGGTTGCACCAATATTTGCATCTATTGGTATTGGCAACAAATCCATGATCAGCACCATGCTATCTACACCATGAAACCAGTTTTGAACCAATCACAGCCAATGTCTCACGAGTCAGATTGCCCACGTTATTGTACTGTACATTCAACCCACTGCCTTTATCCTAAATACACTTTTGAAACTGAAAAAGCAACACATCTAGATATCTGGTATTCGAGCTATCATCCAAGTGATCCCAGGAATTCATGATAGTTAGTTAAATGGACAGATTCACAACAGCTGTCCGGAGTGGAATACATCCGGAACAGGAATAAATCCTGCGAATGAGATCGTGCATGACATTTGAGCGATGAAATAGCTAATCAACGGCAGTGAATGATGTAGGTACTTTATAAAAAGTTTAGCCTGTAGGCTTCATTCAAGAACTGTTAAACCTTAAAATTTTTTTTTTCAGGCTTGACCAGTGTTCATGGTGTTTTATAGGTATAGGTACATAAGGCAGGGGACCAGATGTCGAACAGTACCAACTCAGTTCTTAGTTTTTTCACTGAGCACTCAAAGAGTGCGAAAGTAAATCAAAATTTCATGAGAAAGATTTCCTCATACTAGTATAACATTTGCACGCTCATGTACAGTGAGTTTTAATTTACATTCATACTGTTCTGCGCACTGATAAAATTCAGAACTGTGTTCGATATTTGGTACTGTTCGACATTTGGTCTCCTACCTGTATGGTGTAGCAGCCATCAGTGCCATGCATACTTCTGGTTGGCTTACCCGGGTACCCCTGCCCCATAGTCATTTGTTACAACAGTGCCTAATTAGTATTTGCTGTACATGTTACCGTATTGGTCCTAATAATGGCACGTGCCCTAATAGTAAAGCGCCCCCCTCTTTATACCAAAAATGTTCGATTTTTGAAACCCTGTAATTTTACTTCATATCTTTTTGTTAAGATCTTGGAGTGTTCCAATCCACACATTTATGTTATTTGAATCATAATAAAGGTGATTGAAGGCTATAGATATGTTTTTCAGTGATTTTCTTAAATTTGACCTCAAGTTTGACCTCATTTTTGCGCGCGCTGCTGCAGGAGGTATTGCTTTGGCTCGCCGTGCTACTATTAGGACCAATATGGTATGTACCGCAACAAGTCTGCCCGGTCTGCCATAGTCTAGCCTGCCAAGCAGTGTCAGGAATTCCGGCCTAGGGACAACACAAGTACTCCAGTACTTGCGAACGAGTCGATTTACACACAGAGCAAGAACAGAGCTTTATATTCATAGTGTAAAACACAAAATTTTGGTGAGTAGTATATTTGGCGTTTCGAACGAGTTTCCTATTTGCCGGATATTAATTTTGGCGCCTGCATTGGTATAGTATGTAGGCCCCAGTGCATCAGATCATACATGTACTCCAACTCGATAAAATCAAAGAGTCTTATAAAATCAAAAGTCTGAAAGTCTGGGGGAAATGTACAAAACCAAATGCTGTGAAAAGCTAACTCCAGGGTGAATTTGGGAACGGCCATTTTGATTTGCCTCAGTTTTGAGAAGTGCCAATGAAAGTCAATCCTTATGTTTCCATCCATGGAAACACAACACAAAACAGATAAAATTGTTCAAAATAAAGTGTATGTACATGCTACTTATGTTTGGGTCATGTACAGTATGTGCGGTAACATAAGATAAACTCACATCAACTGACTGATCATGTACCTAACTGCGGGCGTCACAAGAATATTTGGCGTGTATTTATTTTAGCGAAAAATTTGCGTCCGCCAAATTAGCTAAATCATGTAAATTGATACCCGCCAATAATTTAGTGTTTTACAGTAACCGAGTACACGTTGAATGAAACTAAGATATGTTTTCAGTAAATATCACGAAATGAGTGTTCAAAACCATGACAAAACGTTGGGAATGGATCAAAATTTTAGTTTGAGTTGACATTGCTTCGAACAGGAACTAGCACTACCTGGCGAATCACTTATGCGATGATATTTTGCCTCTAGAATCTAGTGAGTGCACTGTGAAATACATTATTGAATTACTACGGCTCAAGTGATTAATTGCCATTGGATTAATCTATAACGACACGATTACTGTGTGTAATCGATTAAAATACAAATACATACCAACAAAGTCGTTGGGTAGCAAATCAATGAATTTGTTTATACTTAATATGAACATAAGTTAATAGATCTACCCGCAATTGCGTGTGGGTGATGTAACAACATGAACAAAATGTCTCATGCCAGTCATGGCTGTGATGTAAATGAGCATTCGCAGTGATCTGCTGATAATTGGTACGGCGCAGTAATTGGTTTCTCACCTGTAGGCCTAGATCTACTTGCAGTGCACTGCTAACCCCAGACCTACATGTAGTCACGCCCAAGCGACGCGGAGCGCGTCCACGATGGCCCACATTGGTAATCGGGACGAAAACAAACAAATCACTAGTATAACTGATTTATGGGCTGGCACACCAACTGTTATTATTGTATGTATGCTAATACATGAGAGGACCCAAATTACATATGATGACTGACCTAAAAACCTCAATATATAGCTGAAAATCCCCTCCAAACATCGTTAATCCTTCCTGGTAAAATTTGTGGTCGGTGCCAACCAAAGCTAAAGTCAATGTTTGTAGGGGATTTTCAACAATAAATCGGGGTATTTAAGTGCGCTGTCATTTGTAATTTGTGTCCTCACGTATATCTGCTTGAATACGCAACTTAATAAGACAATTTGCTTGGTCAGCCCAGATAACTGTCATAATCGTGATTTGTTTGTTTTCGTCCCGAGCACCAATGACAGTCATGTTGGACGCGCTCAGTCGCTCAGGATGGCCACGGCCACGGCATTACGGTGTGGTATGAGCACATTAGTGAGCTATGGTATATTTGAGTTGGTGCTAGGGGCCTATCTAGCCAATGAGGGGGGTTACATCACCAGACATGCCAATAGTCCCGGTTTTCCCGGGATAGTCCCGATTTTTGCCAGCCTGGGATGTTGTGTCCCGATTTTTTATTTATCCCCGGTTTTCCCGGTTTTGGGGTGTTTTTCTCATATTATCGTAAAATCTAGACACTTCCCAAGTCTTCATCGCCGAATCTTGAATGAACAACAAAATTGATGATGCAAAAATTAAATACATGTTATAATGGTCGAATCAGTAAAATTATAGCTCCAATGTAAATCCCCAAGGACCTCTGAGATACACACTAGAATTGCTCTAGAGACTATAAATATGCATTTTTTTTCTCGGGGGGCTTACGACGCCCCCCCAACCCCCAGACCGCAAGGTGCTCTCACTTCGCTCAAGCAATTAGTCCCGGTTTCATTCATCTCAAAGTTGGCATGTCTGCATCACCATGGTGAAAGTCGAATACCGCCCTTGGTCCTTACTCGGCCACGGGTAGCCATACATTTGACTATTCATTTGGTACCGTCATCCCTTCGGGCATTTGGTCCACCCGAAGGGATGACGGTACCAAATGAATAGTCATATGTATGGCTAGCCACGGGCTAGGCCGTAACTTACGACTAGCACTATTCACGGGCAGAGCCCTATTCAACCACAGGCTAAAATGTTTCAATGTAAGATTTGGCGCCAAAAGTCCCAAAAGGGGATATTTCCCGGATTATGACATCACATCCATCATCAGCTGATTGCATGATGCTCCCTGATTGGCTAATTTGAGTGGCAGCTTTGTAGCATGACAAAACTGCACCATGATGAAAATGTAAACAAACAGCTGTCAAGTGACAAATTATGGAATTACCTTAAAATTGAGGGACATAAATCGTTGGAAACAACTGAGAGGGGAAGAAAATGATATGCAGTGTGTATTTCATGCATTCGAAACATGTTTTGCTCTGAAATAAGTTCACAAATCCTGACCCACTGTGACAAGGTGTCAGGCGAAAACCGTTGTCGACTCAGGAAGGGACTCTGGCACTTAACTCTGGTATCAGTTATTGGGCTGAACTAACTTACGACGGGGCGGTGCACTTTCAAACTGACATGATCTGATAATGTAAACAGACTACGAGCCATCCGTCCTAAATTCGCCGCATCCCAAAATTCGCCAACCCAATATTATCAGAGGTCAGGAACTTGTTTTCTGGAAAACAAACTGCTGGTACAAAGATTGAATATCAGAGTCTCGATTGATGATAAAATTGGTTGGTTTCAATTGCATTACAAGGTCTGAAAACCCTGTTGGCGAATTTGGGACTGCGGCGAATTTAGGACAGATGGCTCGTATACTCTGATTTTTCCAACTAGTTTACACTGGTTTTTGACGATATCTTTGCGATGCTATATGGTATCGTTCTATAACTTGGCATACTTCACCTCGTAGACAAACGGCAATTTTCTGCCAAATTTCATACTTCAATCGCAATAATTGAATAAGTTGGCAATCTACCCCTTGAATGTTAAATTTCAGCCAAAATTGGGATCTCGATAATCTCATTAATCTGAGGCGGCTGAGTCTGAGCTTATTCGAGGATTTGATCCTGTTTACATCCACTAGGATTCGAAGTATTGTTGTAATTTTAGACCAGATGACACATTTAGGTGTATTCTACACAAACATGTTGATTTGGAAAGATTGCACTGCTACAGAACCGAGCAAATGCATGAAATTGTGTGCGGACCCAGAAATTAAATGACAGGGCTAATTTTAACATTGGGGCAGATTGCCAACTTTTTCATTTTTCGTGATAGAAGTCTGAAATTCGGTAAATGATTGCCGTTTGGTAAATGATTGCTCCCAGGTGAAGTATGCCAAGTTATAAACCCAGGTGTCCCACTCTCTCGAACGCCGGAGGCGTGAGTGGGACACAGGTTCAAGCTGTCACAGGTGTCGTACCGTTTTACACTTCGAGTGTGACCAAGCCTCAGATTGCATGACCAGACATCTACCTGGCACCAGTTTGTCCTACGATCTCTTCTGCATCAAATTATGTAGTACAATTCCTTGGTCACACCCAGTGGAATCCAATCTGAGCATCATTTCAAATCTACAAGATAATCCACAACTTCTGATTTCGCCATTCCTGGGCGATAACTGGGCGGATTGTGTGTCTGCGCATGTGCGGCCACACTACTGAGCACGGCAAAAGAATATATATAGTATTCAGTTATTTTTTGCCGTGCTCGGTAGTGTGGCCGCACATGCGCAGACACACAATCCGCCCAGTTATCGCCCAGGAATGGCGAAATCAGAAGTTGTGGATTATCTTGTAGATTTGAAATGATGCTCAGATTGGATTCCACTGGGTGTGACCAAGGAATTGTACTACATAATTTGATGCAGAAGAGATCGTAGGACAAACTGGTGCCAGGTAGATGTCTGGTCATGCAATCTGAGGCTTGGTCACACTCGAAGTGTAAAACGGTACGACACCTGTGACAGCTTGAACCTGTGTCCCACTCACGCCTCCGGCGTTCGAGAGAGTGGGACACCTGGGTTTAGCCAAGTTATATAGTCGGCGTCATTGGTCTGTGAGCGGTGTTTTTTCGGCGATTACTCCGTCAATATTTAAGATAATCCGATGGAATTTTGACAGGAATGTTATCTCTGAACCGCCTAATTAGGAATGCATTTTCGAGAAGATTGGATGCGAAGCAAAAAAGTTGGCCCATCTCGTCCATAGTAGAAATCTGGTGAAATCGGCCGTGGACCGCCCCGATCGCCGTAGCATTTCTATAGATAACGTTTTGACGTTTTCCTATTTCGTTATATATAGGCCAAATAGACTAACTTTTTTGTTTACACACCAATCTCTCTAAAAATTCATACCCTATTAGGCGAGTATAAAATAACACTCTTGCCAAAATTTCATCGGAATATATGAATTATCGACGGAGTAATCGCCGAAAAACCACCGCTCACAGACCAATGACGCCGACTATAGACTATACTGAGTATAGAAGGATAGCATTCATCAGCATCGCAAAAATATCAGCGAAAAACTGTAAACGAGTTAGAAAAATCAGAGTATAGATATTAATCTACATCATACAATTTACAGTACACAATATAAGCCTGAATATACCTCGAGAAAACACTAAAACCACATTTAAACAAAAATATAAGCAAAATAACACGTCTGCACTCATTTTCGTCGCCATTTTTCTTGTCACGAAATTGCGGATTGCGGATGCAGCCAGGCAACGACCACGTCACTGAGATGAGACGGAAACCTAAACGTGACAAAAATGTAGGCCTACTTAGTAATATAAAGAGCCACGGGTTCGCGGTGATATACAGTGGGGTCCTTTAGTCTTTAAGGAGCCCCTAAGAGGACACACCTGTGCGTGAAAAAAAAAAATTTCGCGTTCCCTCGCGAAGTTTTTGCGTTTGAACGCGATCTTTTCGCGTTATACCCCCGTCACACTGGACTGGCGGTGCCACTACGGTATACCCCCGTCACACTGGAAGGGCGGTGCCACGGCGAGGCTTGTACGATGTAAATCGCCGTGGCACCGCCATGATCGCCGTGGTTCCTCGGCGATTCCGCATTTGATCGCCGTAGCACCGCGGAAAACTGTCAACACCGCGGACCTTCGCGGTGGCATGGCGGAAGTTTTGAACATGTTCAAAACTTCCGCAGTGCCACCGTGAGTGGGCCAATCCGCAGTAGGATCGTCGTGGCACCGCCATAACCGCCGTGGAACCGTACAAGGACCTCATCAGCATCTCCATAAACGTCATGCATCCTCAGTAAGACCGCCGTGCAACCGCCAGAAAAGTAAACTGGCGACCCTACTGTGATCAAGTGGCGGTGATGGCGGTGCTACTGAGGTGCTACCACGGGAGCACTGCGGGTATGGGGGTGCCACGACGGACTCAATGAGGAATTCGAGAAAACTAGGCGATCGTACTGCGATGCCACTGCGTTCACACGGCGGTGGTGGCGGTGTTATTGAGGTGTCTGTACGGCAATGGCGTTTCCACTGCGGTTGCCCGGATGTTGCACTGGGGGTCTTGCACGGTGCTACGGCGGTCAAATTTTTGCATATAAAAGCTTTGGTTTTCTGAATAAATTTCAAGTGTTCTGAAAGTTTTGAAACACTTCAAATCAATTCACTGATAAAAAATAATGGCAGAAACAAGGAATCTGATCGTCATGCAAAACTTGCTGCCAGATGAGCAAGCAATCCTCTTGGGAAGACTCCTCTTCCGAGGGTGGAGGGGGCGTAGGAGGGCGTTTCTTGGTAGCTTTTCCCCTTGTTGTGGTACGCTTCGGCATAATGACTGTAGTGTACACTGTAGTGTAGTGTACACGTCAGCAAAAAAGGTAATGAATTTCACCGAAAACCACCTCCCTTTTATATAGCCGTGTCGTTCCGCGATGCTGCCGCAGTGCCACCGTCTTAGCACCTCGATAGCATGGCCATCCCCGTAGTAGCACCTCAGTGGCCCCTCAATGCATCCCCCAACACCGTAGTACTGCCGCCAATGATCGCCATGGGACCGCCAAACAAACCGTAGTGGTAACTCAGTAGGATCGCCATGTCCGCAGTGACGCCGCCGTGCTCCCTCCCTGGATCCTCAGTAGTACCGTGAAGAAAAACTCACGTTTGATGAGAGGGGAAAAATACGAAAAAACTACTGGAGGTGTCACTACGGTGATGGCGGTTTTGACTGAAAACGGTTGTGGTACCGTAGTGGCACCGCCAGTCCAGTGTGACGGGGGTATTACCACAACCGTTTTCAGTCAAAACCGCCATCACCGTAGTGACACCTCCAGTAGGGTTTTCGTATTTTTCCCCTCGCATCAAACGTGAGTTTTCCCTCACGGTACTACTGAGGATCCAGGGAGGAAGCACAGCGGCGTCACTGCGGACATGGCGATCCTACTGAGTTACCACTCGGTTTGGTTGGCGATTCCACGGCGATCAATGGCGGCAGTACTACGGTGTTGGGGGAAGCACTGAGGGGCCACTGAGGTGCTACTACGGAGATGGCGGTGCTACCGAGGTGCTACGATGGTGGTACTGCGGCAGCATCGCGGAATGACACTGTAATATAAAAGTGAGGTGGTTTTCGGTGAAATTCATTACCTTTTTTGCTGAAGACGTGTACACTACAGTAATTATGCCGAAACGTACCACAACAAGGGGAAGAGTTACCAAGAAACGCCCTCCTACGCCCCCTCCACCCTCGGAAGAGGAATCTTCCCATGAGGACTGCTTGCTCATCTGGCAGCAAGTTTTGCATGACGATCAGATTTCAGCTGTTATCTACCACTCTTTTTTATCAATGAATTGATCTGAAGTTTTTCAAAACTTTCAGAGCACTTGAAATTCATTCAGAAAACCAAAGCTTTTATGCAAAAATGTGACCGCAGTAGCACCGTGTAAGACCCTCAGTGCAACATCCGTGCAACCGCAGTGGAAACGTCATTGCCGTACAGACACCTCAATAACACCGCCACCACCGCAGTGGCATCGCAGTAAGATGGCCTGGTTTTCTCGAATTCCTCGATGAGTCCGCCATGGCACCCCCATACCCGCAGTGCTCCCGTGGTAGCACCTCAGTAGCACTGCCATCACCGACACTTGATCACAGTAGGGTCGCCATTTTACTTTTCTGGCGGTTGCACGGCAGTCTTACTGAGGATGCATGACGGTTATGGAGATGCTGATGAGGTCCTTGTACAGTTCCACGGCGGTTATGGCGGTGCCACGACGATCCTACTGCGGATTGGCCCACTCACGGTGGCACTGCGGAAGTTTTGAACATGTTCAAAACTTCCGCCGTCCCACCGCGAAGGTCTGCGGTGTTGACAGTTTTCCGCGGTGCTACGGCGATCAAACGCGGAATCGCCGAGGAACCACGGCGATCATGGCGGTGACACGGCGATTTAAATCGTACAAGCCCCGCCGTGGCACCGCCATTCCAGTGTGACGGGGGTATTACCTCGCGAACTTTTCGCGCTCGAACGCGATTTTTCGCGTTCCCTCAGGAGGGAACACGGAAAGATCGCGTTCGAATGCGAAAAAAATATTTTTTCTTAACTCTTGGTTGTGTCCCGTAACGGGCTCCGTAAGTCTTAGACCACCCTGAAAATATCACCTTTTTCTAAAACATCACTTTCATGTATATAAGCACAAATACCGTATTCCCTCGAACAAGGGCCGGGGCTTGAATAAGGGCATGCTTGATTAGCCGCCGGGGCAATCGATCAATCTAAAAGAATAAGCGCCGGTGTTCAAATAACCGCGGGGGGGGGGGGGGACGGGGGGCGGGGGGTATGGTCAACAAATATTGAATAAAAGTTCGGAAGTTGCGTGTTTTGTTGCTTTTCCTTAGTATCTCGCATTGACACCAATTCGCTATACACTGTCCTAAATAAACATTTATCACACTGCCGATAATCATATTGAACTTTTCCCAATTATGAATGCCACAATTTCCAAATGTCAAACACTCGTAAAACGTGATTTATTGGAGGAATATTTATCTGTGCAATCATGCGCGACGCTTTCAGATTGTTTATAAACTATGACAGTGGTCTAGAGCTTAACGGTTCGCTTAATCATGCCATCAGTGTTTGAAGAAGACCTGCAGCCTCGAGGGTTCGCTGGTCGTTTGTGACGGCTATAAAAACAATGAAAACAACGATTATCCTCCATAATTTGATCACTTACCATGGCATATAATCGCAAAAGAGAGAATTCCCCCGAACCAATGGACTCTGCATAGCTGATCTACGATCACAAATAATCCCCCCCCCCCCCCGCACACCACGGTCGTTTAAAAAAATAAGGGCCTCTGCTCAATTAACCGCCTGTTTTGAATAGGCGCCGGGGGTAAGGCCCTCTTCAAATAAATAACCGCCGGGGCGCTTATTCGAGGGAATACGGTAACATCAGATATTCAGAAAGTTTGAAAAATTATGGAATGCGAATAATAACCATAATAACAGGATTAGGGTGCAATGTGGTTGGTGATTGTGTGTTGGTCGAAAGTTTGTTGATAAAATTTGTTGATTTTACCGAAATAAACCTTCTGGTGTCATTATGAGATACATGTCTATAAAGTAAGGCAGGGGGTTCAGCTTTAGAGCCCACATGTAATAAACACAGTCTTCTTTTGCACGCCAAGTATGATGACACTCATAAGGCGGTTTAAGACTTTTGGACCCCACTGTATTACCGACATTTGTATGTTTATTGGGTCTATTCGTCTTTGCTGAAATTGTGAATAAATTCTCGACAGCCTTATCTTCTCTGAGAATTGACCATACACCAGTGCATGGACTGAGTTGTTTGGCAGACAGGATAAGGTTATATCTACTATTGTTAGCCAATATTTATAGAGTTACATGGACTGCGACGTGAATGTCGCAAAGCTGAACGGTTATTATAGAAGAAACAAAACTCCAGGTTCACAGAGAACTTTACACTAAGAAGCGCGATGACGGTAATGTGTCGTTCATCAAACGCTCAAAGCAACAGTTCTACTTGGAAGAGTTCGCTTGATCAGACCAAAAGACTGTTTTGAAAATCCTCAAGATTCTGCTCGACCCCGATCCACCCACTGTCTCTGTCGCGTACACTCCATTAAAGTCAGTGGAAATATTCTCTCGATACTTCCATGACAAAATCCAGAAAATCATGTTGAACATCAGTGCAAAATCATACAGCAACTCGAACTCATATGCTGATGCACCATACGTACCATGACTATGCACAGGATGTCTCATCTCAGAGCAGTTATCAAAGAGGAACTCTCGAAGGTCATTACTGCTGCTCCAAAAAAGTCGTCCCTACATGATGACATCCCCACATGGCTTCTGATAGACACGCTTGCTATTCAAGTGCCACTTCTGTGCAAGATTATCAACCTCTCATTCGACGAAGGCTGTGTTCTCCCGTCCACTCGAGAGGCAATTGTGACTCCACTGTTAAAAAACACAACTTAGATGTGGCCATCCCTAAAAACTATCGACCAGTGTCGAGCCTTTCTTTTGTAGGCAGAACTGTGGAACGTCTGGTGTTGAATCGTCTTAAAGGGACACTATATGGATTCTGTTTTTAGGGGATTTCCAAGATTCTTCTCCCGACGCTCCTATTTATAGAACGGAACGTCAGATGATGTTTTTGACCACGATCATCTCACTGTAGGGTGGCACTGTTGTGGACTTCGCCGGAACTAAAATCCATGGTCACCCGGTTTTCACCCAATTGTTTCGACTGCACCGATATCCACCACGATTGACTCTTTCGTATACACCTTGTCCCCAAGTGTAATCGGCAGATCGATTAATCCATCGATAGGGATGCAATTGTTACGTTGGCGTTCAGTCCGGAGGTGAATGCGCAGCAATCTGGGGTCCCAGGCTTCGATCCAAGCACAGTGCGCAATCCTTTGCAAAGTGCTGAAATCATACTCTTCCAGGTCATACTCGTCCGAGGACGGGTACGACACAGTGGCCGTGGCCGTGTACACCACTGTTGCAGACTGCAGGGGCAGTGCATCAACGCGGGAAGGGTTACAGTCAATGGTGGATTCCTGTCGGGCAGGGAATGCCCATGGAGTCACCCGGGATCCTGCCACAGCAGGAGGCGTGGCAGCAGATGCGGGAACAGCCACAGCCGGATCAAGGGCCGGAGGCATCTGTTGGGATCTGACAGCTGCCTCAACCGCAAGTGCCGCATTGATGGCCTTCTGCATCGATCGTTTGCCCTGGGCGGCCAAGGCATATCCTATGTGACACAGCTGCCAATCAATGAACTGATCAATCGGCATCAGCTATAAACCTATCCGTGGCTACCTCCAGATAAGCTTTCTGGCTGAGTATGCGCAACTGGAAGGTGTAGCCAGGAGTAAGTGGCATGGAAGGGGGCAGTCCATGCTCTGTCGGCTATCACAGCAGGACCGGTAGATGTGGGCCCGTACTGGACTGCTGCGGGGTAATTAGACAAGGCTCTCCACTCTCAGAAGGCACGGAGGGAGCCCCCACTGGTCTTCGGTAGGACCAAGGCGAGGTTGGGTAGCCAGCATAACTTGGGGCCGAAGCCGCCAGTTGCCAGCAAACTCACTGTGGTCATGCCGGAGCTGGGAAGTTTGACCACGTTGTGGCATATCTAGCGAAATTTAGTGAAATCTGGCAAAATCTGGTGGCGAATGCTCACCAAATGGCCAGAGAAAAGTCCTGAAAAACACTTGTGCTCACCACATGGCAGAGTAGAGTCTTGGAAAACACCTGTACTCACCAAATTGCCAGAGAGGAGTCCTAGAAAACACTTGTGCTCACCATATGGCCAGAGAAGAGTCCTAGAAAACACTGGTGCTAACCAAATGACCAGAGAAGATTCCTGGAAAAACATGATTGGCACCTGGATGAAGTTAGTACACCCCGTAGAAAGGGTTAGGGTTTCACTTCCACTCAAGAGGTGCTCCTCTAAGAATCCTGGAACAGATGAAGCAGGGGAAATCGTCCACTGCGAAGGAACGTCTCCTCCCACTGCTTTGGAAGAAAAAACTTGTTTACACCTGTTTTCGACGATATTTTTGTGATGCTAAACACTATCGCTCTAAACACTAACGCTCTATCTGTCAATCACTTGTCATTGCTAAACACTATCGCTCTAAACACTAACGCTCTATCTGTCAATCACTTGACATACCTCACCTAACAATCAAACAGCATTTTCTACCCAATCTTCCTCTGGTTTGTCTTTGTCAGCCTGGTCTTGCTGGCGGCTTACTATGTAAGTATCAATCTATTACCACCAATACAGCCAAATTTTGATGATTCCAATAACAAATATAAAACACAACATTTTGCAATAGAAACAAAGCCCGACCAATTACTATATTCACATGCAAGCACTTCTTCCAAGAGATCTCCTTCTTCCAATAAGTATAGGCTTCTAAATGGAACGCTATGTACTCTGTGTGTGCACACAACTGTGGTAGGTCCACGTGAAACAACTGTGATCTATTTACAGTCTGTTTATTGTTTTGGTGTGTTGGTGGGACAGTTCGTCCTTGAAGGTGGCAATACTCTCCGTCTCTATGAGGTCACTTGGCAGGTTGTTTCGAAGCTTCATGCTGTCTGGCTGGAAGCTGTATTGGTGGGCCACGGAAGTTGTTCTGGTCAAACCACTGTAACTGGACAAGGTGTCTGTGGTGTTGGTGACAAGGTCCAAACTGATGCCAGGTTATGGACAATGTGATACAGCGTGATGAGACGAGCCATTGCTCTCTGCAGTTCTATAGGGTTCCAGCCATTCTGTGTCGTCATGGCCGATACGCTACTGGTGTGACTAAAGTCATTGCATGTATATCTGACATAGCGGCATTGGGTCATCTTCAGTTTGCGGGTGTCTTAGGCTGTGTGGGGGTCCCAGACAACACTTGGGTACCCAAGGATGGGACGGATAACAGACTCGTAGGATCGTTTTTTACAGTAGACGGTGCTCTGCGGGTGCTCCACTGCAAAAATGCACGTGCACGTGTGCCGTTGGCCTTCTTGCCACAAAATTATGTGTGAGGATCATGACACATGCTTGTGGAAGGTGATGCCGAGATTCTTGGCAGTTCCAGTTTCATTTTCACTCGTGCTGAAACTTGGTATGGTTTATTAGGTATATCATTACTCGGCTGTGTTGTATATCATAACTCGGCTGTGTTGTAGCAGAAATAGAGAAACCCGGAGGAACAGGGGGTTATTCAACATGGTCGAGGGCGGCAACCCGAGATCATGTTGAATATTACTCGAGGGTTTCTTCTATCATTTTAAACCATACAGAAAACTACTCAGCAGGTGCCTGGCAGGTGTTTACATGCAGCATTCAATTAAACACCTGCAAGAACAATGCAAGTATGGTTTAATGGCTATTAAATATTGCCCACTATATAGTAAAAGCACCTTAACCAAACATTATACAGTTAGCCCGGAATAAATCAGACTGGTACAATGGAACTACTCTCTGTACATAATTTAAAGTACATGTATATATGCTAAGTCATTTGATCAAGTTGTTCTCATATTCAATTGCAAATGTTTATTCGTCAAAAGTGTCATGGAGTAATTCGTCTACGGGAAACAAACTAGCCTGTTAAGTTACTGAGGTCTCTGTTGATGTAGCCATGTTCGTGTTTGTGTTTGTGTCCAATCATATGTCAATGCTATCTTGCAACTTTTATTGATCGAGAATCAGATATTTTCCGTACGGGTCAGGAATCGCATCGAGATAACTTTTTTGTTCTCGTACAAATCAGATCCAGGATCAGGATACTGCTTCTTTGAAATAAATGCCCGATGTTATAACTCGGCTGTGCATATGAATTTCAAAGTCCATGTGCTTCTCCTTTCAAACAAGCAAGGATAATCAGAGTTGGTTCAGGCATCGGCTTTCTCCATCGTGAAAATCTGTGGGGGCGGTTCTAATAGCCACACGTCACCCTTTGCTAAATTACTTCTTATCTGGGCATATCTTCCCATCTAGCATTCTTTACCGTGACTACCTAAATTAGGTCGGACGTGAAATGATCGAACTGGCCATGTAGGCAATACGCTTGTATATAGAGTTTAAGGTTGCACTATGATTCCGAGCATATAGGCGGTCATACATTTTTTTTTATCTTTAATGACCCTAATTTCATGTGACCGTCAATGGTAAATCTCAAGGTTTGACGTGAAATATGTGTATGATAGCAAGTTAAAACACTTGTAGGAAAAGCTTACGAAGGGAGAGAGAATCGTGAATGGCGAACGTATGATTCTCTGTGATAATTTTATGAGCCCTCATATGTTGGATCACGTTTTGACCTTGATGTCAGACAAATTTAACTAGTAATTCTCAAGGTCATGGTGGAAGTGAGATGTGTGAATTGACATTCACAGGCAAACGATTAGAGATCTGGGGTTATCAGGGTCATTTTGGGAGTTCTATATGCAAGATATACATACGTCACAGAACACCTTGTCCAAAGGCCAGTGTCCCTGAACACGGCTCTCGTTAGGCCATGGAGATTGAAGGAAAAATCCTGAGCGGGACGGATTAATAGCAAGATAAGGATCCATTCTTCCCCATGGAACTTGCCTGGATTTCTCACTTGGATATTAATTCCACCAGGTGCACAGTGCAAACAACTACATTTACCACACTGTCTGCTCCTGATGACGCCAGTGTGTCTTTTGATAAAGTATTTGGTCGGGCTTTATTTCTATTGCAAAATGTTGTATTTTACGTTTATTATTGGTATCATCAAAAATTTGGCTCTATTGGTTGTAATAGATTGATACTTACATTGGACAAGCTCTGGTTATTGTTGAAATTATGACGATCACATTGTGTGCTTCAATAACAGTGAAACATTCACGCATCACAGGGGCGTTGAAACCGGGTGTCCTGTTATTCATCCACAATCCCCCTTCGCATCCTTCTGTCAAATTAGCAAACGTTAGGTCAATAACCGTGTCTAGGCCTGAGATGCTAGATGTGGAATCCATCATGAACACTTGGCAAGAACTCTCGGCGAGCAGTGGAGGCTAATACCATTCAGTGATTTGCCCATAGTGGTTTGGTTTCTTTAATATTCGATGATGTGGTGTGCTGCCACAGACAGTGTTGTAGAGTATGACATGTCCCTGTCCCTACTCAGACTTCTCGAATAACTGTTTGTCACTGACTTCCCAAAACTCGACTCTTTCGTCAATGACTTGGACCACATGAGAACTGATCTCTTGATGATCAACTATCTCGTAGATTGTGATGGACATAGCAGACCCATCTACTGTACAGGTCTAAACGACAAGTCCCAAAAGTCAAATCCTAGAAGAAGGTTGACACTAATGTAGGGCCACTTCGGGATACAAATGGCCAAACACATTCATCTCCTGGCAAAATGGTGAGCATTCTGAATTATCAGATCGCGACAGTCTTTACCATAGAGGATGACCTCCAAATGCCAGATGTCCGGCCATCAACACACAAAACTATACCTAAAATTGACCCATGTCAATGGTGTAAATAAACTACTGAGGGACCTCAAGGCACAAAAGGCTACTGGGCCTGACGAGGAACTAGCTCACCTCCTCAGGGGGCTGCAGATCAGCCTGCCCTAATACTAGACACCATCGTCAGAGCTTCATACAAACAGTGTCAGGTCCCGACAGCATGGCGAATGGTGAATGTCATCAGTTCATAGATCATGAGTCAACTGGACAAGAACAATATCTTGAGTGATGCACAACATGGCTTAAGGAAAAAAGTCATGCGAAACACAACTACTTCTCACATCACGGGACTGCCTGAAATCCCTGAACAGCAAAACCAATACTGATGTCATCATCCTAAACTCCTGAAAGCCTTTCACAAGGTTGCACACCAACGCCTCCTCCTGAAGTCGGCTAAAAAGACAAATCTCTCGGATGGATCAGGTCATTCCTCTCAGACAGGACGTAGACAAACCGTAGTTCTCGACGGACAGTCATCTGATGTCAAACCAATAACATCTGGCGTGCCACAAGGAACTGTCCTAGCACCGTTTTTGTTCATGGTCTACAACAACGACTTATCCAGAGTGTCTCTACCTCGTCTACCCGACTGTTCGCAGACGACTGCCTCATCTACAAGAAATAAGATCACAGGCAGCTGTAGATGAGCTCTAGGAAGACCTAGACTCCCTCCAGGACTGGAAACGTCAGTGGCTAATGAGCTTCAATCCACTAATAAAAAAAGCTAGCTCATACGCATAACCAGACTCGCTATCACAAACTCAAGAATGACCAAAAACAGATAAT
This sequence comes from Terebella lapidaria, assembly GCA_949152475.1. NCBI lineage: Eukaryota > Metazoa > Annelida > Polychaeta > Terebellida > Terebellidae > Terebella > Terebella lapidaria. The sequence goes on from OX424555.1 coordinate 83,038,507, forward strand.
AAATGCATATCTTACCATCCAGATTGTTGAAATGTAAAAGAATATTCACTCGCATGCAAATCCCCTCAACACTAGCTTATTTTTAGACTATATATACTTTTTACGGATTGATTTTTTCTCGACGCTTGTTTGGTTTGAAAAACAAAACATAAATTTATACAGCTTACACTTCATTTTTTTCCGTACCTCGACTGACAGGCACCACGTATGCTGTTCTCTGAAATATATGCATGATAACAACGTTGATATGCCAGAATACACAAAAAATAGCCCAAAGGCTAAGTAAGGTTACCGGACAATATATGTTTTATATTTTAGATATTAGGCATTTTGTCCCATGTTGCCATTCAGTGCTCTGACCTTGAAAATAATGTTACTGGTCAAATTCAAGGTCACGAGAATATTCAGCATATGTCATTTCCTATATGTCCACATTTGCTAAGCTGTAAATTCAATAACAAAAGAGATGTTATTTTGTCTTGTGAGCTTGAAAATGAAGTCGAAGCCAAATTAAAGGTCATCAGAATATTTAGCATATATTTCATTTCGTGTATGTCCACATTTATTTCTCAAGTTGTAAAATCTTTAATAAAGAGATATTAGCCATTTTGTTATGTGACCATGAAAATGAGGGCAAAGGTCAACTTCAGGGTCATGAGAATATTCAACATATATCATTTCCTACATGTCCACAATTGATTCCTAAGCTGTAGAGTCAATGATTTGAGAGATATTAGCCATTTTGTGTTTTGACCTTGAAAATAAGGAAGAAGGTCAATTTCAACGTCACGAGAATATATATCATTTCCTAAATGTTCACTATGGATTTGATAATAAGCAAGATATCAGCCGTTTTGTTCTTTGACTTTGAAAATGAGGTCAAAGGTCAAATTCAAGGTCACGAGAATATTCAGCATATATCATTTCCTATATGTCCCATTACGAAGCATAGGAGAATTTAACATTGCAAAGTCCTACTTGGGACTTCACAATATGCGTCATTGTTGGAATGTCATTTTTTAATCATTATATTTGTCAAACATTTCTAATTTTTTACCCCAAAATTGTTTGATTTTCTGATACTCGATCACATATCTGAATCGTACAAATATACGACAATAACTCTCGACTGGCTAAAACACACTTTCATTTCGTTTATAAATTACTTCTCTTATAAAAATCACAACTGACAAATACGTACGTGTTCATATTCAATCACTTCGTGTTTAAGCCTCTTGTGGGGATCCGTATTTAACCGACAGGTGAATTCATAATTCGCGGTTTGTCGATAATACTACACATGAACGGGCCCATGTACATGATGTAACACAATACAAATCACTATTTCTTCTAAATTCAATGAAGATTACAAATGTGCCGTAGCCAGACGGAATAAATATGGTATACATTCAGTTGGTGAGTAGTATAGGTAGAGTAAGGTGCGCTACTTGGGCCCATGAACGTCACAGGCAGGTGATATTCAGGTTACTGCATGAGTACTATATTATATACTCTCTGCTATTGATTTCCTTATAATTGTGGTATGAAGCATGAACATGTATACTACCGAACGGACTAACGTAACACTGCGTAACGTGCGTTAAGATGATCCAAGGTGGCGAATTGTGGGGTTTAGTTTCATACCCTACCAATATAGAGCGTTGACCGACCTATAGTAGATTGCCAACTTTTTCAGTTTTCAAGATAGAAGTCTGAAATTTGATGAAAAAATATGGTTTTGCGCCAAATGGAAGCATATAAAATTTCAAATTGATCCGACCATCCCATATCGCCAAAAATCATATGAGGTTTTGTGTTGAACTTGTCATGACTATAAACCAGAATCCACTCAATCTAGATTTTAGTTTACCGTCCGCCGTCGTCGTCCGTCGACATCTGTATCTTTAAAGTTTTCGATGGGATCTTTTTACTGAAATTATTCACAAAAAAGGGAGGTATTTTTTGTTTTTGTTTTATTCTCGATTTTTTTCAAAATTAGAATTGTGACTGAAAATTGACCAAAAAACTGCGCACAAATAAGCATACATGTAAACTTCAGTTTGACGGAATGCAAAATTGAGCATACATTTTACAACAATGTGTGCAACATATATTCCGAGTTACAATGTAACAGGTAGTAAATGTGTGTAGTGTAAATTTCGGTGACCCCACGGTCCATGAATGTCGTGAATTACATACATATATTCTTTCTATAGTCAAGGAATTACTATATGCCGTGAATAAATATGTTGCATGAACAATAATAGAATGTTCGGCGTGATTTGTTTCTATTAAAAAATGTTGTATTTTACGTTTGCTAGTGTCATCATCAGAATGTAATTGTTTCGCTGGCAATAGATTAGTATTCTGAATTAAGTTTCCCTTGGGTCAGGAATATTCCCCCTGAGCTCCGCGTCGGTTAGGTTGGGTAGTACAAGGGTGCAGCATAAGCGTGGTTCCAAAAAGTCGAAATAAATTTGGTAGGCCCAGGCTCGATATTATGCTTAGATGTACATAGGTTCCTGCGAAAAAAAAACCCCAGAGGAAATATCGTGAAATAAAACCCCAGAAGTTCTACTCTAGGCCTAAATGTAAACATATATACCGGGTTCCTGTAGGCCCCGTGTTTGAATTGGTACTACCCAAAAATATGAACTGCCTTTTGCGACATGTAAGATACATTATTCCGCACTAAAGAGACGTTGAGGTGTATGAGCAACCAGCAGACCAGCGACCAGTGACCAGTGACCAGCAGACCAGCGACCAGCGTTTTATCATGTTTATAGATAACCTAGGAAATGATATATGCTGAATATTCTCGTGACTTTGAATTTGACCAGTAACATTATTTTCAAGGTCACAGCGCTAGCACTGAATGGCAACATGGGACAAAACGTCTGTTATCTAAAATATGAAACATATATTGTCCAGTAACCTTACTTAGCCTTTGCGCTATTTTTTTTTGTTCTGGCATATCAACGTTGCTATCATGCATATATTTCAGAGAATATCACACACGGTACCCTGTCAGACGAGGTACGGGAAAAATATTAATTATACGCTGTCTAAATTTATGTTATGTTTTCCAAACCAAACAAGCGTCGAGAAAAAAAAAACCGGCGGATTTTCATGCGAGTGATTAGTTTTTAGTGGTTTTTCGTCTGTCGTCCGTCGTCCGGCGTCCGTCGTCCGTCCGGGTCTGTAACTTTTTTTTGACATGATGAATTTCCCCATAAATTTGTCAGAACATACCTTGGGCTAGTAACTGAAGACGTTTTTTTATATTGAATCGTTTTTGCCGATTTGGCGGCCATTTTTGACGAAAAATTGCCAATTCTGGACTTTGGTGGCCATTTTCTCAAAAACTGTCTGATCAGTTTTGAGATTTTTGTTTTAAAACATTCCCCTCACGTACCTCTAGGAATTTTGTTGCCCTTGAATCGATGGTCTGCGTGTGGCGGCCATCATCGATTTTTTGACGGGTTTTTTTTGTCCCAAATCAAGTCACTTTTCGTTTTGAGCTATTTGCAGCAAAAAAATTTTTTTGGCCATTGAAAAATTTTTTGGACCAATTTTCCTTTCATAATGGGAGTTGTGCAGAGTAAACTAATAGAACACAATGACCTTCAATGACCTTGGAATGTCGAAACAACCTTTTTGTGTAAAAAAAAAAAAGATGAATTTTTTCTTTGGTGGAAATTTTCTCAAAAATCACTCAGGCAATTTTCCTCAAAATGCATAAGATTCTACCTTTGTGATGTGTAGAAGTTTTGTTGCTTTTGAATCGACTGTCTGTGAATATATGTCATTTACAATAAAAAAATCTTTCAAGATGTGACTTGATTCCGTATTACAGTCCACACAGAAAATGTGTTTCCAGCAACATTTACGAACATGTTTTGACAATAGAGTTTAAGACCAGTGTAACAATTTATTAATACTCGGCATTTCTCATGATTGCCGGTAAGCTACAGCACCCTTGGTGCTATGTTGTTTTTTGACATTTGAACAACCTGGGTGGTATGATAGATGCCTTCATCATCTGTTTTTGGTTACCCAAGGGTTTGTGATGGCGAGTACATGTATCGTTTGGTTGTTGGTTTATTAACTATAGTTCAGAAGTACAATAGAGAACAAATTGAACTACATATATGTCCTTGTAAGTTATCCACATAATTATTGTTTTGCCCATATAATTCTCCCTAGTTTCAGTAAAAAATCGACAATAGACTGATGAACAGTGGCATCACTTCATCATTGTCAATCTGACATTGGAGGCATAAGCAGAAGTTCATCTATCCATGGTAACGATATGTAATATCAATGTTAATAATCATATTTATTTGGATGTAATATATGACCTTGAGATTTACTCATCAATGTCATATTTGTGAAATTTGATGTCACCATTGGGTTGCTGCCTCTGACTTCCTATATGTTCAAAATGCACATATGTAAGTTCTATCTATAAATATTTTGTCTGTTGAATTTACATATTTCAGGTCCCATTGACCTTGAGATTTAGCCTTCAAGGTCATCTGAAGTCATCTCAAGGTTACCAAAAGATGCACTATATATGATTTCCTATATGCATATATATATGAATGGTGTTAATTGGGAAATAACAAACCTGACCATTTTGAATATAAAATCATGACATAGCACTGTTCAGTGAGAGAAATACCCAACAAACCTGACCATTTTGAATATAAAATCATGACATAGCACTGTTCAGTGAGAGAAATACCCAAACTGACAATTTCACCATATTACATAAATTCTACTCTTTTCGTCAACTTCTGGACACATAAATAGGCCTACATTTAAAAACATAAGAGGACATTCTTACAGAAATGTGTAGTATAAAACGAAATAAGCAGAATATTACTTAAATATATTTTTCATGCATTGGCGCCACTTTTTGGGACCAGAATAAGGGGCCACATTTTTGTTCATGACCTATGAATCCGACTAAGACTTGGGGCTTACAGGGCGAATGGATGATTGCTGCGCACCGTGATGGCTAGAACGATAATTAGCTTCCGTGTTTGGGGTGTCAATTCAAGCATTTCTCACAATACTGTACTTCAATCCCATTCGAAGTCTGCCTGGATTTATTGCACAGTTCATGAATGCTTCTATTGTATCGTAAAATCTATCACCCAGTCTTTCATCCTAGTTTTTCAATTCATAAAGTCAGGATGATTAATACAATCTTTACGGTCTATTTTTATAAAAATGAACATTCTTGGGAATGAACCAATATAAATACATTTCCAGATTCATTGTTTCAAGAAATTATTTTATGTAGCTATCACTGTAAGATTGCGTCATAATCCCAAACATGATATCAATATATCATTTATTATATACAAATATATATTCACATACAAAACGTGCTAATTCAACAAAATTATATTATTCCCACTATATGTACAGTTGACCATTTCATTGCATATAATTACAGATTACATTCAACATTTAGAACTATATCCATATCTTTCCAAACTCATTATTGCAGTGCATTCATAGCTGATGAACAGCGTGACTAGATTGATTGCAGTTATCATTCACATGTCTCCCATATTTCTCAAGAAATTACATCACATCTGTAAATGTTCAAGTTGATTTATCTATCAGATAGTAGAATATTCACTATTTAATTCACATACCGATAAATATTTCTACGAAAAGATATTACACCACGAATTCAGAGAACCATGGCACTATTATGTACCATCCGTTCTTCAAGTCTTATAAAATCCACTGTTAGTGTACAGTATGTGGTTCCTGGTGAAGTCTCGCTCGTTTCAGGGCACGAGGCATGCTAAATGACTAGTAGATGTAATCCTTGTCGGAAGAACCCTTGTTGCTGGAGGGAATGGCCTCCTCTACAGTGACAGCCAACTGTTTGTATCCAGCCTTCCGGCTCCGGCGACCATTTGAGCCATTGCGACCCTCAACTAGAACACCGACAACCTGGGCCACAAAACAAAAATAAAATGGTACAAAAACTTAAAACTTTGGTATTACACATCCTCAAACAAAAAATTCGGTAAGCAGATATAAACATAAACTGCTTTGCAAATTTTCACTTGTAAACAAAATCTAAATCATGATGTCGGTTAAGTGTGCGCACCTTCTTCCTGTTGTGGTAGACGATGTAGCCAAGGATGACGATAACGAGGCACGTCACGAAGTAAGCCATGAAATGACCGGCTCCGGGCTGCTCCGGTTCCACGTACCGGTGGGCCTCCTTCCCCACACCCGCCGCGCCTACAGGAAAAAAAGAGTTAAATTCACAATTGTTCTGATGGTTACATATAAGCTTGAAAGATTCCATTTTGTACACTGTTGATAGAAATGCTGATATTTTTTTGCGTGTGAGTTTCAGTTTGCTTTCTTTCCAATGCCACTGGAAATTTCGACCAATTAACCAAGATTCATTAGACTGCTGTGCACATCAAGAGTTGATTGTGTGGGTTTGAATCGATTATTGGTTCTGTCATTGCAGTTGATTTAACAAGTTTGTTGGAAATGCATTGTTCATTGCGTTGCTATGAGTCGGCGATAAGACCACATGCTTCAACTGAAAACTGCACGAGAACCTTGGGACTCATAACTACATGTACAATTACCTCGGCTAGGCTGGGGCTGGGCGGGACTGTCGGTCGCTAGCGCTCCAAAGTCGTCCCTGTCGTCCTGGCCGGCAGGCAAACCCTCGAGCCGGTCCATCATGTCGACGTCCCCGCCCCGGGGGCTCCCTGTCCTCTCCTCACTGTCCCCCGGCTCCCGAGAGCTCTCCGTGCTCGACAAGGTCGTACTGGACACGGCACCGGGTTCCTCTGTCGCCAGACGTCCATCCTCGTCGTCATCCAGGTCTTCATCATCGTCCTCATCATCATTGTCGTCGTCATCAAAGTCGTCGTCTGTAGTGCCATCGTCTGTTGGCATTGGACCGGTTGGCGCTGCTGTCAAGTTTAAATTAGTCATTGCAACAATTTATGCCAATATGCTGAATTATACACAGAACATACATTTTCACCACCGATCAGGTTATTCACTTTTAATAAGTATATGTAGAGGATAGTCATTATTGCGTAGCATACGAACTAGTTTACATTATATATCATACATTTGGCGCAATAAAAAATACATGTTGTTGGATAGATATTCAGATTGTTCAGTACACATCAAAACTTTGGTTGTTTGCAAAATTTCAAGAAGCACACGTCGGTCAACACAAAATTGAAAGATTGCACAATTACGTAATACGTGCACAGTTGTAGTGCGGCTGAATGACATTGTACGATAGCGAACTTTATATGAATAGTTTGTTGGCACAGCTACATGTAGCATCTAAATGTTGGTACATGTATGTGTATTAACTCTCTTCGAGATGTATGGAAAGGAACTATAAGTCGTGAATGTGAGGTGAAAAATGCAGAAAGTCCATGTGAGTTTGAAGGGCAAATCACGCAACTTCACAGGTTAGTTACCTGCTAGGTCTAAGCCAGCAGTCGATGCGGACGGCCGAACCTTGACGGTGGAGTCTCCGGGGGCCTGTGTAGAATGTGTAGACAGGATATCGGTGCTGGGGGTCAGGGAACCTGACATGACTTCGTCTGATGTCTCCTCGAGTGTTGTCAGGTTGGTGCCTGCCTGCACCTCGTCCGCAGTGACGTTTTCGGCCGTGACATTGTCACCAGAGGTGAGGTTGGAGAATTTGCCCTGCCCTTGTTCTATCAGCTCCTCTGCCTGCTGCTGGAGCTCCAATTGTTGTTTCTGCTGCTCCAAGAGCACCTGCTGTTGTTGAAGAAGCACCTGTTTCTGTTCCGGAGTGAGATTCTCTGGAACTTTGAACAAGTTCGTGTCTATCGGGTGTACCTCCGGAAGTTTGGGCTCATCCATTGTACCCAAAGGTACATCAGACGGCATGGAAGTCTTTGGCGTGCTAGTTGGACTGATTCCAGCAGAAGCAATGGACTGGTCAAGGGTGGTGGATAATGCGGCGTTGATGGCAGAAGCGCCAGTCGGGAGCGACGGGGTCAGACTAGGTTGTGAGGATGGTTTAGGCTGATCCAAAGTGGGAGAAATCATAGGTTCTGCTTCCGACGGCATAAGTGGCAAGTTCGTAACATCTGAGATATTACCTGTCCCGTTGCCATAGATACTTTCTATTCGTGTCATGCTTTCCTCGTCGTACGACATTGTGGGTTCAATCAGAGATGCAGTCGGACTAACGGCTTCAGGATGATTAATGGGCTGCCCAGGGTACAATGGATCACCAGTAGGTGGCGCCATAGGCTGTCCAAGATACATCTGATTGTCACCAGATGGCGCAATAGGTTGTCCAGGGTACGGTTGATTGTCCCCAGATGGCACGATAGGCTGTCCAGGGTACAGCTGATTGTCACCAGATGGAGCCATAGGCTGTCCAGGATACATCTGACTGTCACCAGATGGCGCCATAGGCTGTCCCGAATACAGTTGATTGTCACCAGATGGTGCCAAAGGCTGTCCAGGATGCATCTGATTGTCACCAGATGGCGCCATAGGCTGTCCAGGATACATCTGATTGTCACCAGATGGCGCAATAGGCTGTCCAGGGTACATTTGATTGTCACCAGATGGCGCACTAGGCTGTCCAGGGTACATCTGATTGTCACCAGATGGCGCCATAGGCTGTCCAGGATACATCTGACTGTCACCAGATGGCGCCATCGGCTGTCCAGGATACAGTTGATTGTCACCAGATGGCGCCATAGGTTGTCCAGGGTGCAGTTGATTGTCACCAGATGGCACTATAGGCTGTCCAGGATTCATTCGATTGTCACCAGATGGTGCCATAGGCTGTCCAGGGTACATCTGATTGTCACCAGATGGCGCCATAGGTTGTCCAGGATACATCTGACTATCGCCAGATGGCGCCATAGGCTGTCCAGGATACAGTTGATTTTCACCAGAGGGCGCCATAGGCTGTCCAGTATACTTTCGATTGTCACCAGATGGCACCATATGTCCAGGATACATCTGACTGTCCCCAGATGGCGCCATAGGCTGTCCCGGGTACAGTTGATTGTCACCAGATGGCGCCGTAGGCTGTCCAGGATGCATCTGATTGTCACCGGATGGCGCCATAGGCTGTCCCGAATACAGTTGATTGTCACCAGATGGCGCCATAGGCTGTCCAGGATGCATCTGATTGTCACCGGATGGCGCCATAGGCTGTCCAGGATACATTCGATTGTCACCAGATGGCGCCATAGGCTGTTCAGGGTACAGCTGATTGTCACCAGATGGCGCCATAGGCTGTCCGGGATACAGTTGATTGTCACCAGATGGCGCCATAGGCTGTCCAGGATACAATTGATTGTCACCAGATGGCGCCATAGGCTGTCCAGGATACAGTTGATTGTCACTAGATGGCGCCATAGGCTGTCCAGGATACAGTTGATTGTCACTAGATGGCGCCATAGGCTGTCCAGGATACAGTTGATTGTCACTAGATGGCGCCATAGGCTGTATGATTGGAGGAATGTTTTGCTCGGGATTTATCGGATTACCAGCTGCAGGCTGTGAGAGAGTTTGTATGGCTGCTGCAGTGAGCGTCACCTGGTCTGTTGGGGGGGATCCATCCGAGGTGGCTTCGGTACTGCTTGAATTCGGTAAAGTGTCTCCAGTCGCAGTTTGACTGTCACTATCCAACGGGCTAGAACTGGTTGGAGTTGCCAGATCAGCTATCCGGTTGTCACTAACTGATAGCTGGGGTTGTTCGGGAACTTGGTCCGGATATACTTGGTTAATGGTGTCTTGCAGTGCCATAGCTTGTTGATTCCCACCAGAAAATACGTCTGGGTACTGTACTGGCCGTCCATACGCATCGACCGGGCGTTCTGCATGCTGTACTATCTGTCCATAGGTGTCCACTGGGCGATCTACGTTTTGTACTGGCTGTCCATATGTATCAGCCGGACGATCGGCGTATTGTAGGTTGACCTCGGGCCGTTGCGGTAGTGGGAACCTGCCTGTGGGATCAGCTGATTGGGGCTGAGATGGCGGAGTTATGAGATCAGACGCACCTGCTTCTGTGCCGTCCCCATTGTAGGTGGTATCGGGCTTCGTCACGCCTTCAGCTGTAAATGTGAAAAAAATAAACATATATGTACCGGTAAATGTGAAAAAAAAATAAACATATATGTACCGGTATGATACGTGCATACATGTACGTGTATCGGCGTGTGGAGCTTGAATGAATGTGTTTTCTCAAATTGAGCACATAAATACGTATGGATGTATTGCTACACTACTATGAGAAATCACAGGTATTCGTAGTGTGAAGTTCGTCATTTCTGGTTCTGTTACGTTCCGCACTCCAGTATCAAATTTTATGGTAATCAGTCTTTGTAGTGATCAGTCATTTGAAAGTATGACATTACATTTCAGCTATCAGCACAAATGACATTGTTTCATACACATGTATATGTATAGGCCTACATGTATGTTCTTGCTTGTGATGATGAAACATCTCAAAACCCCAAACACCTCTACAAGTAGCTGGAATTTGACTTAATTCAGAGAAATACTGAATTATGAATTTAAAACCAATGTTCCGAAATGCACAAACACCTCTTCGATTTTATCTGATCTATGGAGCAATCCGCAGATTCTACAACTGGAGGCTCGAAGCTAAGATGCAACAAATATGTTTGTCATAAGTTGTTATAGACATGGGGCCTCTATCATTTATTTGCAGAAATACAGAAGACCAATTGTGAAGCATTTCGAGAGCTCAACCATATGTATCACCCAGAAATGTACGTACCAACATGTACATGTGCTCATGGCCAGTCGATGTACTCGCAATGGGCATACATGTACATGTTGGTACGCAGGCTACTATGAATAATTGATATATTCAAATTTCTCCAAGTGTGTCCATTTTCTTTCAGCGCTCGAAATATCATGTGTATGATTTCGTTTTAGAATGTTCAACAAAACATAGTCTACGATTACGAATTCCCAATGTAATTTTCCAGTATTATACAATGCTCCCATGTGCATGCACGTACACTAGATTGTAAAAAAAATTATAAAGAGGACCAAGGAAGATTACCGGAGAAATTTATAATGTTAAGCCACAACTGTTTTTCTTTTCTCACCAAAATTGCTATTTCGACCTTGCAAGGTCATTGAAGATCAAATACAAGGTCACCACTGAAACCGACATATATATGTATAATTGTCCATCTGAATGTGCCAATATTTACGCTCTAGTATTCTAGGAGTTTACTCCGCACAAGGAAAAAGTGGGTGAAATTTTTCAAATCCCCCAAAAAGTTCTATTGGCAAAAAACGAACAGCGAATTTATTTGGGACAAAATAATTTTTTTCTGCCGACCCGTCCAAAAATCAATTCTGAAGGAATTCATCGAAAATTGACTGTTCAGATACCCGCTATCTTGGATTTGGTCAAATGCAGTTAAAACCATTTCTGTTGTATTCCTTGACCTCAGAATTATACAATGCGATACTAGATTCGTCTCGAATGGAAAATGGTGTCAAGTGGGTCGTTTATCCCTGGATATAAGGTTTCAATACCACTCACGGAGAGCACTGAGGGGTTTGTAGGTTGATTGGGACCATGGACTAATGAAAATACAGGTTCTCGACAATACATGTACCTGATCAATACTATCTGAGTATTGTGCCCAAATCTGTACAATAAAAACAACAAACATCAGAAAATAATCCACTTTATTTTCATGGACAAAGTGAACACATTGGACAGATTTTAGAAATGCGCGAACATTTTATGCACATTTTGTGTATGACTGAAGATAATATATAGTGAACTGTTCATCTATCAAGATATGTACTCCTATACCGTAATGAGCGATATTTTCACACCAATATCTTTCACATATATATTATTTTGATTCAAAATGACAAGTTCCCCACTATATCTTCATTAAGAAATAACACATACATATATATGTGAACTCATTGCGCATACATTAGAACATAACTATTTTCAAAGTTACATTCATGTAAACCACTTCGCATCAGGATGTTATCTAAACACATATGTAGTGTATTTAATAGTAACACACATCGATCTCACCATTGCAACACTGCTGATTTTGATAATACATACAAAATTGAAAATTTGAGTATATTACCACAATGTGAAAACACAATCACTCACAATTCGCATTACTATAAAACACCGTTTATATAACATAATTATATAATATTCTTATTGTGTTGACCATTCAGCTTCTGTGAAAATTAGTAAAACAATAAAACAGCCAAAAATATACAGTACCACATAAAACATCTGTGTATGCATGAAGTTTTAAATATTTACAATACCTAAACATGTCAATTCTTGTGAGCGAAGCGATTTGATTGTCAAAAATGATTGTCCATTATTTCATCGATGACATAATTATGAAGCATGAAAAGATTTTTGCCTGAAAATTATGATTGGATTGTTCCAGGTAAAAGACTAGTGCTTTATATTTACACTAATTAAGCAATATACATCTTCTATATACATATATGTACATCACAGTGATATAACAACCAAGGTATATGTACAATAGTTTGCTAGTCGAGGTGCCCCTTCTCAGATTTGCGTTGAATTTAAGGGACCCTCGTCCGCCAGTCAGATATTTGGCTGCAGAAGTAAAGTATGCCCCTCCTCCACCGCAGGGCCTGCTCTGGGGCGCCGGTAACTAGTGCGATTCCAGACCAGGTTCACCAGCTGTATAGAGAAGGGTGAAATGATAGGAATGTACTTAATAAACATCATATATGCAGAAGAGTTATGTACAAAAATGAAAACACCAGGAGTTTCTGCAATACCAATTCTATTATGTATTCGAAATGACAAATAAAGCAAAATAAAATTTAGTGATCCACCACCAAACGTGCGGGAGTGAGAATCGGGACAGGGAAAATGTACAACTCTCTACTCGGAATCAAATTATGTGATTTGGTATTAGAATCTACACGATCCTGAAATCCATATTGAAATTCCAAATAACGACTTGTATCTATAGTGTATCCATCTACCTAATATGTGTGGGACCATTTCGTTATTTATATTATGTACAAAACAAAAACAGCATTTCCCTCAGTTAGAAAGTGGAGCAATTTGGAAACCCATGCAACAATACAGGTGGAAATCTTGTTTCTGTGCATTCCACTAAGCTCATATATAGACTACATACACTCCGTTTTTTCTGTAGCGTCGGGGCTGCACAATTACAATAAATAAAACTAGAAATAAGTGCTTGGAGAGTGACGTGCAAGTAAATCATGGCAAAGTCAATTACATAATTATCTACAGTGGCTCTTTTAGGACATTGCTCTTTTATTTTGAAAAAAAAAAAATAGAAATATTTGTGGCACGTATTTAATCATTCTATACGCGTATATAATCATTTTATAATCGTATTTAATATTTTATACGCGTATTTAATATTTTATATATGCATATTTAATATTTTATATGCATATATAATCATTTATTACACGTATTTAATATTTTATATGCGTATTTAATATTCTTCACGCATATTTAATCAATTATTACGTGTATTTAATATTTTACACGCGTAATTAATATTTTAGATGCATATTCAATCATTTATTATGCATATTTAATATTTTGTATGCATACTTAATAACTTATTATTATTAAAAATATTATTATTGAAAATTTCGAATACACAATAAAAAATTTTAATACACGTATTAATTGATTAAATATGCATATAAAATATTAAATATGCATAATAAATGATTAAATACGCATATAAAATATTAAATACGCATATAGAATATTAAATACACGTAATAAATGATTAAATACGCGTATTTAATATTAAATATGCATAAAAAATATTAAATATGCATAATAAATGATTGATTATGCATATAAAATATTAAATATGCATAATAAATGATTATATACGCGTATAAAATATTAAATACGCGTATACAATATTAAATATGCGAAATAAATGATTAAATATGCGTAAAAATTAATAAATATGCATAAAAAATATTAAATATGCGTAATAAATGATTAAATATGCATATAAAATATTAAATATGCATAATAAATGATTAAATACGCATATATATAATATTAAATACGTGTATGAAATAATTAAATACGCCCGACTGATATTTCAAACTTTTTTTTAAAAAAATAAAAAGGCAATGTCTTAAAAGAGCCACCGTAATTATCAGTTAACATAAAATCCGAATAAACTGTACAATATATAATAACGTACTATATTATACGCTTAATTTTTTTCAGACAGCCAGTGCAGTTTCTACGTGCACACTCAATTAGGCCTACATATACTCACTTCTAAAAACAATCGAATGGTTCGAAAACAAATGCAAGTAAAACGAAGTATCACAAAGCACTACTAAAAATGTTACCATAAACGTGTCTGAATGATAGAATGTCTCACACATGCAATGACTCTAGCGTACACTTCCTACCCTACCCTACACTACAAGTTCAATACACGGTGCCTGAGGAGATTGTCTAGAGGAAGAGTTTGTTGACGGGCCTGAAGCGTCGCCTCACCTTCTGCCTGTGTTTGACGATGACGAAGGCGATGATGACCATGAAGGAGAGCACCCCGAGCCACGAGTAAAACACAATCAGACTCAGATTGCTCTCGTTCAGTTGTCGTAACTTGACTGGCTCGTGTCGAAACTCCTTCAATACCGTGTCTGCAATAAATAGTATGGGCGTGGACATCATACAGGTAAAACGTCAGCGATACAATAGGTACAGGTAATAAATGCCGTCTAGTTATTGGGCGTGTTGATATGATATTCTTGTTTTCACTTTACATTTCATCAAGTTTCAAGTTACGAGTTAACACGATGCCGTGTCGAGGCATGTATTAATATACGCACGTGTAACGGTGTTATATACAATATCCACAAGGTATCATATGAATAGTTTCTGGATACTTGGTAATATATATATATATACAATGTAGAGCCGATTAGTATACGTATGCTACATTTATATAACGCAGTAGTGTTATATTTCTGGTTGCTGGTCATGTTCATTAATACTTGAGCGCAAGATCATCAATATTATTTAAGTACCAAAATTGAATGTGATTCCATGTCTGGTGAACATCAAATGGAGTATATAAAAATGCTTTCATTTGAACCAGTGCATCACTGATGATTTCCAGAAATATAACATACTCGCCCAATTAGTACCACTATTACTAGAAAGAAAGTATAGGCCTACAATAGAAAAGAGTATACAATACACGTGCAGTAACACTCTTTGGTAGTAATCTAAAGACGCGTGTACTGTCGCATGGCTTATATACAATTGTATCATCATCAAAACATTCATATACGCCATACAACTTTACCCATATTGATTAAATACTTGAGATAGTTTATCAGTTATTTCACCGATAGAAGTAAATCAGAGGGTAATAGAACATTTAAAAAGCACATAACTTAGGCCTTATAGGATTAATTACTCAAAATCTGACAAACTTAGGTTACTAGGCTATGTAGGATGTGCATAAACGATCTATAGATAACCGTCAAGCTGGAGGTAGTTACTTGAAAATTTATTCTGTTTGGAAGTGGAGATATAACTATCTCGATGGATATAATCACATTTTATAACACTGGAAATAGGCTATGCATTATGCAAAACACAACAGCATCATTAAAATGATCCCGGTGCCGCTGCCTACGCCATGAATAAAATATAACTTAAGCTTTTTTGGCGTAAAGTTGCATGATTTGTGCGCTACAAAGCAGGATGAAAGGCGACTTGAGTATGTATCGTCTTTTGGACCGGCCCGGAAGCCACCCGCTCGCCACTTGACACGCGGATTAGCGACCGCGGTCACCATGGCGACTGGATCCTGCTTTAACACCGACCATATATCAGAATAAGGGTGATGAATGATGTCATTAGATCCGTGTTCCCAGTTGCTTGTGCACAGTCGGGGACGGCCTATAGTGGCCGCCTAAATGTGCTCCGTAAATCTCCGCTCTGTTGGCAGTGTATGTCTTCCCACTTCGCCCAATGGGCGCTGGGCGCCAGTCTATTATTGCATTGGTGCGTGGTGATAACACCGGGCAGTATTGATATATCGGGGGTAAATACGGCGGGCAGGAACGCTTCCACTTGGCATTTGTTTACGGTTCGCCCAATTTTATTGTATCTTTAATCACTGATAATCAATAGTCTAGTGATAGCAAAGGGAGATATTACGTAAGCAAGTGCAGTTCATTGCGCTATATCATCCAGATATCTGATACATAATAGGTCAGAACAAGAGACATGGTATGGTATCCGTTAGTGCGCGTAAGTCGTGTGTTCATGGTGTGTTAATAGATGAATATGAACCCCCGACACCACAGAAAAGGTTCCAAACCACCACTTTTTCCATTTTATACCAAACATTTTATGTGAATGTACGCAAATATCTTACCTATCATGTTGACAACGCGGCCAAAGTCACTTCTGAGGTTTGCAACTTGAAAAACCATGCGAAGGCGCGTTTATAATTCCATGGAGCAATAATAGCGCCAAAGTGAAACTAAACACGTAGGGCGTACGGTACAACACGGATACAAACAATGAGAAATAACACTCATTAGTTAAAACATTTCAATAAAAACATAGAATGACAAAACTGTTCATGCAGAACGTCGCAAAAACAGGAACCCTATGGGCTAACGAGGTAATCAAACTGAACGACCATGCTCTAAACGTATCAGGAAGGCAGCGCAGTGAATGACCACGACGTACACAGGGTTGGTTGTGACCATTCTGGGCTTGGTGGTAACAGTGAACAGTGCATGCACGAGGTTGGCAACTTGACATTCTGTTCTACGTATACATTCTGAGCAAAATCAGATAATTTATTAAAAACGGCAATATGCAAAGGAAAATTACAGCTAAAAAACTGAACACAATTTGCAGGAAAAAAGACACTGAAAAGCGTAGACCATGTCTATGCGCAGACGATAAGGACATTCAGTTCACCTCTCATGGACCCAATGTGCATGTCGAAATCGTGGTATTCCACACCACGTATGGCTTGCTTCGAATTGTACATTGGCACTAGAACAAATAGAATGTGGCAACACGTCGTCAGTACTTGGCCAAGCTGACAATAGCCAGTCACGAACCTGCTTTCTATAATTGTCCCGTGGTTTTTTTTTGTGTGTTTTTGTGGGAGGTGAGTCTCTGCTATGCTTTGTAATTGCTGTTCACCAGCAACCGGATTTCCCCCACCGAGTTAAAGTTAATCAAAATGTCATGATACAGACATTTCGGTATTTTCAGCAGGAATTATTGCGGAATATTGTGCTGCAGTAAATGATAAATGTTGCATTCAATTATTCTACTGATAATTCGCTTGATATACTTTATACATCGTCCTGAATCTGTGATGATGTCAGCTAAATATTGTAAAAGTGTGGAACACCATTAAAATACATACCTGCGCCGATTTCTTCATCTTCTGCACCATAGGCATCATCTCCTCCATCATAGTCACCCTCATCGTCTTCATCGTCGTATTGTTCTGAACAAGGAATAGAAGTGGGTCAGTTTGAAGGCAACCAAGCATGAGCCAAACGTGTGAAACAGCCGGTAAAAATATAATACGTTGGTGATACAAATGTGATCGAACCTACAGGTCCGTTATGATCGGGACTTACTGTAGGCATCCTCATCATATTCCTCATCTTCGTCATAGCCGTCATCATCATCACTGAGATCTGCAAGATGTCAAAGAGTTTTCATTCAGCTATTGAAGTGCAATAAACTGATCGTTATTAGAGAAAGTTCAGACAACCAAAAGGTTGTAATTTTTCTGTCATTCACCTTTGAGCCACTGATCCAGATCGTCGCCGCTTTTGTCTTGCTGGAAGTCTGGTTCCTCCGTGGTCCCGAAGTTCTGCTGGAAGTCCTCGGTGGAAGTCACCTCGTCCTGGACGGCGGCCGGGTCCTCGGGGTCAAGGTTGACGTCGTCCAGGGACTGCGGGATGGTCGGAGCGTCCACGCTGGCGGTTGGCGCCTGGCCAGGGAGGTCCAGTTGTCCGGCGGGGAGCTCGGACTGGGACGGCGGCTGAGGTCCGTATTGATCCTGAGGTATGATTGAGTCCTGCGGCTGTTCAGGATACTGTCCAGGTAGCGGGTTTGTGGGGAGCTCTGGAGCATAGCCACGAGTGTCTGTACCCTGCACTGAGGTGTCCTGACTACCTATTGGTTTGTACTGGTCGGCAGCGGTGGGAACTGTCCCATTTTGTAGGAAATCCATCTGCTCTGGATAAATGTACTTGCTTTTTGGCTGGTCTGAATACTGTTGTGAGCGTGAGTCGCCTTGAGTTGCGGGATCATATGGTAAGTTTGGTACACCCGCGTTTTGCGAGTCATAAGGCTGCTGTGGTGGTGAGGGCTGCTCTTCCAGACCATACTGGGACGGTGGGACTTGCTGTCCATATCGGTCAGTCAATTGTGTGGGGATTTTCGGGTTTGGTAGTTCACCAGTACCGTGGCTGGGAAGCTGACCAGTCTGGTCATTGTTTGGGTATTGTGAATCGTCTAATCTACTGCCATGTGATTGTCCTATGCTTTGTAGTTGTTCCTGAACGTATGTGTCGTTTTGTAACGATCCTGGATCTTGTCCCGGTTGGGGGTTCTCGCTGGGGTATTCCATTGCCCCAGTGGGTTCACTCCGGGGTGGGTTATCCATAGGTGGGGCCATGCCTTGTTGTATACCTTCCTGGTTAGCAATACCCTGGTATGCCAGATTCTGTGGATATATGTGTTCAGGTAAATTGACTGGATCCGTGGGAGGGAGTGCACCAGCCTGAGGTGTTTCGCCTACACTCTGGTAACCAGGTGCTGCTGGGAATATGTTCTGACTTGGTATCTGTGATGGATTCTCCCCCAATGGCTGTCCTTGCAGTCCGTCCGATGGGTAGCCTGCCTGCAGTCGGGTGTCTGCCGGGACGGTACCAGGCTGGGCTGCTGCTATGGGATTGTAACTCTGCGGATCCTGAAATTGTACGGGTTCTGGGTATCCTTGGTTACTGATGGGTACTTGCTCAGCTACAGGTGGGTACGCTTGCGGGTTGTAACTGTGTGGGATCCCCGGAACAGTCTCAGGATTTTGAACGCCTGTGTTCAAATCTTGAACACTGACCAATGGCGGTGGCTGCTGTGGCACATTTTGGTCACTGTATCCCGCACTTTGCGGTTGCGGTGGCAATGCAGACTGTGGATATCCCTGTGGTACATTTTGGTTCGAAGCCGGAGGATCATACACGGGGTTATACTGTTGTACTGGGGGCTGAACGCCCTGAAGCTGCTCTGGTTGTGGCTGGCCAGGCTCTGGGTACTGACCTGGTGGCAGTTGTGGAACTACCGCATTCCTACTCTCAGTATACCCACTACTGCCCAACTTGGGGTCATTGTACGTGTTAGTGTCCGTCTGGTCATTATATGAGCCAACGATTTGTTGATGATCACTATACGTATTGGCGCCAACCTGTTGATTCGCAGGGTCCTGGTACCCAAACTGTTGCTGGTCGCGCTGCGGGCTGTACCCCTCTAATACAGGCAGTTGACCGGTGGGCTGCTGATCGCTAGGGATGAGATGCCGTATCTCTGGTTTACTCTCTGTGGCGTCTAGAGGGTTCACGACCTTTTCGCCCCACTCATTGTATCCATTCTCGTCCACACCTGCTGAGTACAAAATAAACTTCACATAAGAAAATCGTATGAAAAGAATATTAGATATCACTATTGGGCCACATAGTTTGCATAATAGTAACCGTGTAACATATAATATCGTCTGCTACTACATTCAGACACCAGTATGCACGAGGAACTGGATGATGACGTCATATGTCATCATATGGAAGACGTGATTGTGAAAAGTAGTGCTTTAAACTACAGACCCGATTTGTACAATATCCAAGTCCAATCGAATTACCGAAATCGTCGACAAATCCATGGGATGTGACCCCAGGCTTAGAAGCCTCACACGCTAACAATAAACACTGAGGCCACTCTTTGTCACGGAGATTTTGGGAAAGAGCACAATCGATATTGAAACTTGGGCAGCCGCACAATTTACTCATTACATTGAAACGCCGACGACATGAAAGCGGACATTATCTCTGGGGGTTTTCTAATAACAGAGATGCTCGTTGCCAACAATGTCATCGATCTTGAGCCGTGAAATATCAAGATCCCGATATTGGAGACGTCATCCACAGAACAATGGGCCCGGGTTTGGAGGATTTGCAGCTGATGTCGCCTATAGTTCGGCGCTCGTAAATGCTCGTTGCCAACAGAAAGGTCTGAAGCCCCATTACTGCGATAATTACACGGCGACGTTACTGCAACTTACACCGCGTAAGCCACCCGGTGAACGCTCAAGACGTGAAATTGAGGCAGCATAATCAACGGCGTGGGTTATGTGTGACCCCTGCCAGTCGTCTATCTTGCTGGGGCGAGCGGTCCTTGTTTGTTCTACATGCAGTTCCTTCAGATTTATGGCCTTTACTAAGGTTGCCGCGTCACAAAAACTGTGCGGGAAACGAACTTCCGCTAGCCGAATCCTTACCGTTCAATTTCCAAACACAATGGCCATTTTTCTTGCCACCGGAACAACAAATATAGCTGTCATGTTATCGCGGGGATTATGGCTGTGCTGAGCAAAATGTCAGAGACTAACTGTCCCCGTCCGTGTGTTTTTATGAAAAATATCCACGAAAGGAAAACGTCGAAACATAGCACAGAACATGCAGAAGGTCACAGTCCCGTTGCAATCCTTGTGTAGGGAACTATTCAACACACCGACATTTATCTGGGTATTGTCATACATGTCTGTTATCAATAATACGTGACGGAGATAGGTTTGTATTTTCATCCCATTTTAAAATTGTCATAAAATGCCTTATTTAAATTAGATCATGCATCGTTAGTATCTGCAAATCCAGGATTAAATTGACCAATCATTATGGCCTCATTAGTCACAATGGTCTCAGTGCGTCTACAATTAAATCAAATGGTTATCTCCTCATCCAGCTTTCCAGTTGATTCGGGTCTGGTAGCGGGATACTAATAAGATGTTACAGAAAGTGCCGAGACGTAATTATGAGAGGCCGGTGACTCCGTGGATTGTCCATTAATCCCGGCTGCAGTGAGTGTCTCACAGTTCACGTGTCACTAAGGCATCTCGTCTGTTGCTAATGAGCCGCGTGCCACAGATCCTGCTTCTCTCTCCATTGCACAATCGCTTTGATTGGCCGGCGACCCTAACATCCAATGTCCTGGTAACACACTTGTCACCATGCAGACGGGGCCCTCTTTCACGTCAAGTGGCAAGGGGTCACCCAGGGGACATGAGTGTAACTCCTGGCAATTTGAGGGTCTTTCTTACGAGGTTTGTGGGACTGTGCCAGCCATCCAAGGAGCATGAAGGACACGACCACTTCCCTGGTGGCAGTGGGACATGTAACTGCCAAATCGGAACGGCCTGCCAATCACTGGCAACAAAGTACAGCTAACTCGTCAGCGAGACAATTACTTTCAACGTCAACAACATTATTACAATGTGGCAGTAAGGTGTTAGGTTTAGAAATACATAAGAAAGACTAATCAAACAGTCGAATCTCTGACATCCAATGAAATATGTTCGAAACAATTAGCCCCAAACCCAGAACTCACCTCCTGTAAAGCAAGATACCCTACGTTGCCTTTTGATTCCATAGCGGTAGAGGCAATATCAGTAAATATCCGTAACACTACTCGTTTCCGACACCGGAATCCTTAGCCCATAAATTTACTCCAATTGGCACGGTAACTCATAATTATATACCTCGGGAACCGTAATGCTTCTAGACCTCAGCGGAACAGACCCGGGGATAATTCCTGCTCTCAAAAGCGACACTTGAAATCTGCGACATGATCTGGACAGGGTCACCTCCACCGAGACCACCCCTCCCCACTGCTACCGACGGGGCTGGGGGAGGGTGATGGAGGTGGTGTTTGAGAAGTGCGGGGGTGAGAGCTGCCGTGTATGACAACAAATCTGATTGGCGGGTTAGCTCCAGACGGAGCCCCATGGTGCCAAATGAGAGGCAGCCCGTCAAGTGTGGACCCCTCGTCAGCGGGGATGTGGCACGGACGGTCTCAATGATCGCTGAGAAGAACTTCGCCGACACTACTCAGACGCACTGAATCAGTCGGGTCTCTAATGGACAGTGAAACCTTACTTTGAAGCTCCACCGTGAAGCCATGCACTGTGAGGTACAGACAGTGTCAGTCTGTTCTGTGGTACAATATGTGACAGTAATCTTCCGTGAAAGACCATCCAATTTATACCATAAGACCATGAACAATCCAAGTAAAAAAATATTGCTCAACGTCAAGACACAAGATCGAATAATGGACCCCTTGTCATTAACGTAACACGAACATTCCAACAAGAACGCCTCGTGCAACCTGGATCTATCAACGACATGACAAAATTCGAGAACTACGGTTCATTAAACAAAATGGTAATTTCCTTTCAATCGGTATTTCTCAGATGAAAGAAGCAGCGTGTGATATTTAATATTGCACGACTATCGAGGTGGAAAAGTAAACCATTATCGCACGCCAAAAACTGAAGCCGTTCTGCCAGAGAGGACCTTGTGAAGTTTCCATCGATTTCTAGCATTTATTCATTCCGTTAACTTTCAAGCACTACAAGGACGGGAGATTACATGGAGATATTTCTTTTAATTAATTCCATCCCGCTCTGCCTTGCTCCCCTCGGCAAACCCTGATGAATTAGACATCAGGATATCGATGTTAACTTCTCCAGGACCTGGTCCCGTAAACTACAACTGGAACCGACCCAGAAGTAGCGCCGACTGGGCACAGAAGCCAAGTCAATGGCAAATTGATTCGAGAACTCAACACCAAACCAAATGAGAAAAATGTGCAAATATAGCGTCCCACTTGCACTGTGTCTGAAATATTGTCCCTCCAGTAATTGGAAAACAAAACGTAATAAACTACAGTCGATATCGTCTCCAGTTGAACGGTTCCAATATTCAAGGTAGAAGAAAAATACTTGGCAATTAAGCGGTATGCATTCTGGCAGTGGCTGTGTCGGCGGAGGAATTGGTCGATGAAGAAGAGCATGAAGGGTTCTTCAACGATCTACGCGCGGAATAAAACAATTGGCAACCGTCGTTGATGACGTTCAATTATAACATAATGAATGGAATGGCTGCAGTACAGTGTCTGATTCAAAGCTATGCTACAGATGATATCGAGAAACTACAGATGGTATCAATGGAAGCATTACTCGCGTATGCATCCACACAATCATATGCACCAATGTTCATTATAAAATATTTTTTATAATATTAATAATTCAATGGATACCAGTAATACATGTGCTAGCACTCAATTATGTGCAGTCACACGTGTATATTATCAGTACGACCTGACGTGTATTTACTCACAGTTGTATGTGGCTTGTCAAAATAGAAGTTTAAAGTACTGAAAAAGTCCATTTGCTCTGATATTCTGACCAGTGACCCCTGAGTCCAATTGCGTTGCAATATCTCAGCATATATCACCTGTAATATTCATCGCATCACATTTCCGACTTGCCTTGTGTAATAACATCTAAACTCAATTATGTGCGATGTTCTTCTAGTCTGGCAGAGCCGCATTTGGAACTGGCACGCGCTGTACGATTCCGTCATGTAGCAGCGGTCGTTAACAGGTCATAAAACACAGACACATGTCATATGAGGGCGATAACTGCAGCAACAGCACTGCAACAATGCGAGAGAAATTCAGCTTTTCAGAAAATCTCTCATGTACATTTCATACATGGCGAGGCTTCTACAGAAGCTGTGGTATTACACTGTACAATGTGTGGGAGAGCATGAAGTCATTACCCACGGTATGACAGACAAGAGCCATATATTCTCCCCGACTGTCTCCAGCGTGCAATGTCCTGGGACATTTCATACTAAATGTGTATCGCTTCCAGGGGAAATATGAATTATTCCGAAACAGTCTAAAAAACAACTTTAGGAATAATAACATTCATGATTTACCAACACAAAACAAGTGCCATTACCAGGCTTAAAACAACTTTAGGAATAATAACATTCATGATTTACCAACACAAAACAAGTGCCATTACCAGGCTTGGGTTTGCTGAAAAAAAGACATTAATCCACAACCGCACTGCACCTCCGACCATGAAACACCCCCAAATAGTCCACGTAAATATCGGTCGATTAATTTTCAACTTGAACACTTTACATCAAGAACAGAAAAAAGTGACATATGGAAAAAGCGTATTACATATCCTGTAAATATATCCCAACATTGCACCCCCCCCCCTTTTTATTGGCATCTTAATGGGCTTTGCTGCACTTTTTTTCAGGTAATGGTCCCTTGTCCTTTCCAGCAATGAATTATTCAACCCCATTGCGATACATGTTTTCTTTGTTACGTTGTTGAGGTTTTTGATCTGGTGGGGAAAAAGTTAAAATAATGGAACACACCTAATGTGCGCACGAATTGATTAATTGCCCCTTACGACCGAATAGAAGATGAAAAAAACTTATTATAAATTTAACATAGTAGGCACGATTTCAGAGACATCTGCTTCACCAGATTGAAGTACATCAATTTTCACCCATGTCGTGATATTTCTGATCATCTCATTATAGTACCATCATAATAATAGCACCTGGTTAGATAACGTTACATCACATGGAGTTCTCCAGATTCGCCAGTGAATAAGATTTCACAGTATCAATATCTCAGGAAAAAGTTGCATGTAAAAACGCGAAAAATGATTTGTGCTGTTCCGCCTGCAATCAAACTTTACACAGGAACATATGTTGGAATTTTGCTGCTGGCAATATCATGAAAATGTTTGCCCAATAAAGCCGCAGTAAAAGTACAGACATATTTTCAGCACCTGGAATTTATCATTTCCGATTCACCTGTATTTTCATACAGCGGAATCCCTGTTACCCAGGATGCATTTCATCTTCTCGTCTATCAGCAGAGCGAACTCCCAAGTTACGTCTAAAGCTGGAAAGCTCCCAAAGCTTGATAAATCGAACCTTGGAATGAGATATCTTGTATCTAGGACCAACTCGGCTTCCCGTTTGTTTGGTAATGCCCAACCCAATCGAACATCACTTCGATTTTTGGTTTCAACGCCAAACGTAAGGCGTTGCTTCTTAAGGATTCCTTTGAAAAATAAGCAGTGATATTCCATGTGGGCCAGGCCCTGTATTATTCTTCTGTTTTTTTTTATTATGGACGTAATACAAATGTTGTAGGAAGGGTGCAATTGAAGTTAGAACATCCAAAACGTCTTGTCAATAACAAAAAACTGTCGAACAAATTACGAACAAAGATTGAGTCCAGATCCCTCAAAATATCCCCTAAAACCCTAGATATGGGAACATTCTACATTACAACAAAAACATTGACAGACGTCCAGTTTGAAAGATATATTACTCTTGGGGCTTACAAAAACTAGTTTTCCACGACGAAACAGTGATAATATGTGTGTCTTGGGAGACTACCAGTAGTTGGTTTTGTAGAACAAGGCAAATTCTTGTTAGTACATGTATAAACCCAGAGATAATGTAAATTTGAACTCAGTTGGTGCATTCAGAAGCTATAGTTGACAGTTGGTTATGTAGCTACTGAGTACGCTGGTCCAACAAATAAATAGTCTCTTTCCACCATGCACAGACAACAAAATTCATTAGACAGAACAAAGAGTTTCCTCAGACAGAAAAACAGCCTAGACAGACAGAAAAAAGTGAGGATTATACGGAGTGACGAGTTGTTCATGAGCGGGTTAGTACCCGGTATGATTTCATTCATCCAGTAAATTGGAATGATTTTCATTTTTTCGAATAGCTCTTTTTCATGTATTACATGTACCGATACTAATATCAGGAATGAATTCCATGATTAGCTGCTTGGGTTTCATTTCCCTAGGCAACAAAATCATCAGGGTACTTAATCACTGGTGTTATGTTCTCTAAAAGAAAACGTTGACAGACATTTGTCAATTATCGTTTGGCCCAGCAAGAAGTGGAATAAACGGTGATTATTGACCCCACCTATTCGTTCATGTTCATGTATGGACTGATTCGATCCTTCTCCATCCTCTACCAATAACTATATGTCCAATTAATACTTTGATGCATGAAATCTCTGAATATACTAGTAGTTGTTAACCATGTCGTCTATGTGCCAGAAAGTGCAGTACTGCCAATATATGTGCCTTTAGTTGGTGTAAATCTATGTCCAATGGAGAGCGGGGGAAATGGCCGAATGACAAGACAGTGAGTCATTTCAACGACCGAGTCATTCTCTGAGACTACATGACTGCATGCCAATACATGTACCTGATCCACATGGGATGTCGTATATACAAGACATGCATTATGAGATACTGCGCCACAATCTCATAATTTCCTTCACCAGGCAGGCGTATAATAACACCCGTATACTGTAGATAAGCGATCTAGTGGGACTTCCTTCCTCTTCAATGACATTTTGATATATCGTGTAACACAGTTTTTCCTAGAGATAACAGTCCCTTGCCATTTCCGCTAATGAATTATTTAACCTCACTGAGCCATTGGTACATTGCACCTTTTGTGCTTCAGTGCCCGGCAAAATGCCACACAAATATCACATAAAGGCAATATTACATGTATTCTACAGATGATGATTTAAGGACAAGCTCTAGTGAGGGGCCCATTCAGAGGGGCTAAAATGTGAAATTCTTTTGATTGATTCAAGACTTTCAAACAAACATCGATATGACATTGTAGATCTAGTTGAAATGTAAATGGTATTGGAATTTGAAAAAATAGGCATGTAATAGGAATATCATCATACATTTCACACAGTTCATTATACTTGACTTTATTCTCAGGGTCATTGGACAAAAGGTTAATATCTAAATTTTATATCGTCTGGTAACATTTCTTAGCCCTTGGGCTACTTTTTACACTTTCTACTGGTACATAGATTTCAATAAACCACTATCAATACTAGTTCTAAAGGGGTAGGGAGGGTTATGGGGCTATTACAATATATTGTATATCTATTTTCCAAATTAATAGAAACTAATCTTGTGTATAACTACCATTTATATTTAAGGTACAAGCATATAGGGTACAATCAGGCTTACATTGTTACTGAAACTTTTTTTTTTCAACTGGATTGTTTGCTTACAGAAGCGGACATACCTGTAACTTTATACATCTTTCAAATATTATTGTATTGTGTCTCTTGAAATAAAATATCTATCTATATAATTATCTATCTACTTTGGTGGCTGTGAGTGGAAACTTAGAGGCAGCGTTGTTCCCAGTATTATGACACTCAAAATGAATGCTGCAGACATACCAGCTATTAATTGAGAGAGCAGCCCATACCTCGGTAATGTCGCAATACGTCGTGTGCAAATGGGTGATATGACACTACAGAATAAATATCCATTAACTGCCCCAACAGCTAAATGCTAAGGCACCATCGCCGATGGAACTCAACTTGGAAGGTTAAGCAGCTTGCCTGTCATGCCATCCTGAAGTGGATACATATTCCCTTGGCGACTGTTTAACGACGCAATACAACACATGGACTAATTGGCCGATGTTGGAACAACGCTGAGCGAACTTCAACGATATAGAAATATTGGCAATGTTACATGAGGCTCCTATATTTTAAGATAAGATGTAGGAATGCGATGACAGGCTGCATGTGTAACGTACTTGGTATTCACAGACACATCGGCAAACCCTGAGCATCGAGGCAGAAAAAAAGAAAGGTGCACAATGCAACTGGTTAAATCATGTGAGCATTGTGAAACAACAGATTATCGCTTTGGATGATTAAGACAGACAGAAAACAACCTGTCTCCCGTCTGCATATACCCATGGAATATTGTTTGAGGAAAATATATTTCACAGAATGTGGTATTTCATATATTGTCTGATACAATCAGCTATTTATATACGTGCAAGACATTGCATGGATTTCTGGAAAAATTATTTCGTTAGCAATAGAGATATTTTCTTTTCAAAATGATGTTTTCATTTCTTTGTTGAGAACCTATCCATGATGTTCTGAAAATATATTTAACATTGTGATGCAGCAAGTAGTGTTGTTTGAGTCCAGGCGCAGACAACACAACTAATATAAAACCCTGGGCAATGGCCTGGGAACCTCGGGATAGATTGGGAAATGTGAAAATTACTGCATCGCCCCAGCAAACCTGGTATATATTTCCCAAGGCAAATACCTATCAGATAGAGGACATTTAGTCGGGAGATGAGAAATGTCCGTTTTGGTATTTGCTGGGATGCTACATGACCTTGAAGCACTTGAGTCCCTTCAGAGACGGGCTCATTGCATCAGATACCAGTTGCGAGAATTGCACAAGAAAACGGCGACGACTGTGGTCATTGCTACAGCTTGAGTGCTATGAGGAATCACGAGAACTATAATACACTTCAATGTCACCTTGAGAAGTTTGCCTTGGATTATTATGTAAAGCACGCACATGTATACACCTACAGTCAAAAGCAAAATCCATAACTAAATGTGTATATTTGATTCTGAGACATGCAAGACTAACATCAGAGATAGCATTGTTAAGGGAGAGGTGATCTATAGCAATCTAATTCCCATAGCTCCATCGCAAGATTGTAGACACCGATAAAACATGCCTTGTCTTCAGCAGACAAAATAGTTTGAAAGTTTGTAGCTGTAACAGATGCATACTGAACGGTGTATATCGAGTCGAGAAGTTCTGGGACATTTTAATTATTATATTAGGATTAGGTTATCTTAAAATTTCAAATTACCTTAAATTAATTTCAGTAGCCTTTTGGCTTGTGATTAGCTACTCAAGTACTTGTTATAATCTATGTCATGGGGGTTGTTTCTGATTTCTAAATTATTGTCATAGGTTGTTGAGCACTTGTATACTGATTCCATCAGGTATACAGCAGAAACAACTACATTTCACAATCTGATGTGGCTATATCGAAAGATGTGCTGCATAAGTTAGTCAGATTCCACATTCGAATTATTGATTTTGTATCACTCATTCACACGACTGATCAAATACTGACAACACGTTTACATAGCTGTCGCAACCTGATGTTGTACATCACACAAGACACTACATGCTTAAGAACAGAATGTCACAGATATTATTCTAGTACATATCCAGTGTTGTTTAATTTCCAGCTAATCTGATATGATCAGTTTGTCCTGTTAATTGGAATTTACCAGCCAACAATACGTGTTCTTCCTTGATGTTCCTCAGCAATGTTGGCAATGAATTTTAACAATATAACAAACCCAACCACGCTAGAGCTTGGACCCAGGGGGTGGTGGGATGCTCACCCGGCCCGAGCCAACTAATACTGCAAACGGCAATATATATAAAAACGATTGGTTGATCGAAATGCTGATTGTGTCATACTACCAAAAAATGTATCCAGGTATACTTCAAAAATGATCTGCGTGGGTAGCGTAGATTTCTGGATCTGTTCCTGCACTGGGATGGTTAAATATGAAAAACAAAACTAACAATATTATCCACTCGCAAGCAAAACAAACTGATTTATTCCTCAATACCGTTAACGATTATACAGTTATAACATGAATGTAAGTATCAATCTATTACCACCAATTCAATCAGATTTTTCACCAAGCCAGGTCAGGTTCTTCTGCATATTGCTTGTGTGTGTCACACTTAGAGCCAGGCATTGAAGTGAATATCTAAGGGCGTTTGTCACAATAAATACAGGACATTGTCGTTCAAAATAGGGGCAAAATGAATGTGATCACACCGGATTCTACACTGTTGAGTAGCTTGTCAAGGTTAGAGAGATGGATTTGTCAGCATGACTCTATGGTCCCTACAGCTCACCACGGATCTAGAACGTTCTATCGTCAGTTCTATCGCGTCCTAAGGGATTTCGGTCATTGAACCAGAGTTCCTGCACGGATTATGTGGTCATATCGGGACTACATACCGCGAGAGGGGCATGGGTCAAGGCAATGCCATGCAACATTGATATAGAGCTTGCCAACCGCCACTCAATTTGAATCGCCTCGGTGTTTGTATATCAAAATACGAGTGGTTAAATTAGATTTGAATGTACCACATGAATGGTACAATAGAAGATATCGAAGTCTGGTTAATTTAGATGGAATATTGTTCTTAAATCTATTCCAACGTTTAGTGGTACTTCCAATGCCGGTCACTAGATGGGATGTTTTATGTTTCACCCCGGACTCTGTTCAGTATCAGTATGAGCTACGCATATAACCATTTTGTCGCCGGGGATTCCCTTGGGATTCGTCTTTATTGCTCGGTCACTAGCCCAGTGCCTTGCTACACCAAACTGTTCTGTTTCTATCAGTTATGGACGTGCTTCGAATGACCCATCAGTCACCAGCAAATTGTCGGAAGATATGAACATATCAATAGTAATATCCCCATACTGGTCTCATCGACGCTTGTAGTGGTATTCTGTACTCTGGATCGATTATTTTGCATATATTCATACATAACTGCTCTTTACACTAAGGACAAGCTTACACTTAATAATAATTTACAACAAATCAAACAGAACATCGCGGTGACATTGTCATGCATTGACAGCTTTCAATGTGACATATTGGAAGGATATTTTCACAATAAGGGACTATCAATAGAAACATGTTGTTTCATGGAGTTCTTTCAACTATAACAACACGCGAATTCGATTGGGAATACACACTAGTCGTATGAAGTATACTGTGCACCATAATATCAGAAGTCATGCTATCAATACTTCTTGAGCCTTCTCCATGCACTCTCTGCACTACAACCATGCATGTTTTGTTTTGTAGGCAGTAACGATTTAGGAAAGAACCAGAA
This sequence comes from Terebella lapidaria, assembly GCA_949152475.1. Classification (NCBI taxonomy): domain Eukaryota; kingdom Metazoa; phylum Annelida; class Polychaeta; order Terebellida; family Terebellidae; genus Terebella; species Terebella lapidaria. Next base: position 83,069,556 of record OX424555.1, read on the forward strand.
CGAAATACTAACTACATACTACTGAGAACTACCTCATCAACAACTCATATCGGCGATCCATGGTTCTGAGTTATGTATGGCTAACATATGTCGATAACCTTGAATTTAGTGGCACAACAAGTTTGGTATGCAAAGCTATTAGCGTTAAACTGTTTATGTAGCTCGGATATCGAGACATAGAATATTGGACATCAACATCGTTAACATATATTTGAAATTTTGCATGCAGTTCTTTTTCCAGAAAATAAACCGACCGCTTGGTTCCTCACCAGCTCCGCAGATATAAAGTCCCAAAAGAAGTGAAATGTGTAAACACGTCAATAGCACTCAGCCTTGACATTTATACTATTCGTTTCAAAGATAAAAAAAATGATTCGAATTTTATTACGCTTGCGTTAAACTGAAAACCCGAGAAAAAAGTACTTTGTTTCAGTGAATTGAAAACGAAATTTTCTGTAAATGCCACCCTGGAGTTTGAAGTGATAATTAATGGAGAAATAATGAACATTTATAGCTGTCAATTATCACCAGCCCAACCGCGTCCCAGCACAACCAAGTGCTACCCCTCAGGGTCTCAATTGGTAAATATCACTACACTCTTAGGGCCAGATGAACGATGTAATTACATAGTTAACCACGGGGCTTGATATAACGTGAAATTCAATTGCATAAACAAACTTAATCGGGAGAAAGAATCCAAGAAATAACGAAGGCGACATTGATTGGATGCTTTGCTCTAAAACAAGTCAATCATTGCCAGAGGTGGTGATGGAGACTAGCTGTCGAGTATTGTAAGATAAGCCATCGAATATTGCAAGATATGTGGTACCCTACTTCGTTGGAATCAATTATGAAACTAAAATATTATACTGAGAATTCGATCACAAGCGTAGGTGTCAAGCTGATGCCCTGTAGACCAGGTAATACGCCAGTCATGAATATCTTCACATTAGACAGAGGATAACACAATCAATACATGTATGCAGATTCCAGGAGATAATTTTCTGACGCTGAAACTGTACTGAAACACTAATTTGGCTGTCAAAAAACGTATGGTACGTTATCAGTATGACATGGTGTGTATTTACTTACACTTTTATACGACTTGTACGAAATGTAATCCACTTCTTTCGTAATTCAAAAAAATGATTTCTGCATCTCAATGTGTTTCGCTGTCTCAGCACATATCACCTGTTATATTCATGGCATCACATTTCCGACTTGCCCTGTGTAATAAGATCTAAACTCAATTATGTGCGATGTTCTTCTAGTCTGGTAGAGCCGCATGTGGAACTGACACACACTGTATGATTCCATCGTGTAGCAACGGTGGTTATACAGGTCATGAAACGCCGATAAGCATCAACAATGCAAGAATTCAAGAGATGTTTTGGCCTTCCGGAAGCATCGCTCAGGTGCATTTTGTACGTAGGCGGAATCCACCAGAAGCCGTAGCATTACACTGTACAATATCTGGGACAGCATGAAGTTGGTCCCCACGGCATGTCAGACACGAGCCATATATTACTCTGACTGACTCCAGCGTGCAATGACCTGGGACAATTAACCTATCGCCAAACCTGTTTGTCCGAGTCTTTTTACGTCATTCTCGACGAATTCTGCAAAACGTTATTATTGGCCAAAGAGAAGTTTGCCGACGTAATTTGTGAAACTCGGACAACTTTTGGGGGCTTTGGCGATAGGTCAATTCGTACTCCCAGTGTATCGCTTCCATTGGGAAATGGATATTCCAAAGCAGTCAGGAACTGTTAAAAAACAACTTTAAGAACAATAACATACATGATTTATCAAATACAAAACAAGTGCCATTACAAGGTTTGGCATTGCTAGAACACAAATATCCCTACAAAACCGCACCTCCGACCATTAAATACCCCTTATGGTCTACGTTAATATCGGTCGATTAATTTTTACACTTTACAACAAGAACAAGAAAAAGAGTGACGTATGGAAATGACGTATTACATAGCCCATAGATATATCCCACCATTGTCCTCTTCTTCCCATTTATCGACATCTTGGTAGACTGCTGCACAGTTTTTCTTGAGGTAATGGTCCCATGCCCTTTTCAGGGATGAATTATTTAACACATCATTGCGCCGCATGTTTTCCTTTTTACAGTGTATTTGCTGTTTGGCCACTTGGGAAAAAAAGGTTTTAAAAAGGGAATACACTTAATGTACACAGGAATGAGTTGATTAATTGCCCTGTAGGACAGAATAGAATGGGCTATCATAAATTTAACACGTTTGGGGTGATTTCCGAGACAATTGTTTTACGAGGTTGAAGTATGATGCATACATTTACACACATTCCAATATTGCAACATCATAATAACGACGAATAATGTTTCTTCCGCAATAGTAATTATGATCTTAAATTAATTATCGTAATCAGTATTGCACAATGCGTATTAAGTCATAAATACCAGTGATTGCACATGTCTAGATAACGCAACAGCGCATGCAACATTCTCCACATTATCTCAATATATCAGGAAAAATAGCACGAAAAAACGCAATAACTGATGGGTGCTGTTCCGTTTGTGATCAATTTTTACACAGGAACATATGTTAGAATATTGCTGCTGGAACTATGTTTGCCCAATAAAGCCACAGTAAAGGTGTGGACAGATATCTAGCACCTGCAATTCATCATTTCCGATTCACCTGTATTTTTATACAGTGGAAATCCTGTTACCCAGGATGCATTTCGGTTTCTCGTCCATCCGCCAGACTGAACTCCCAAGTCACATCTAGAGCTGGAAGGCTCCTTAAGCTTGATAAATCGAACCTTGGAACGAGATGTCTTGTATCTATGACCACATCGGTTTCCTATTTGCTGGGTAATGCTCACCTCAATCGAACGTTGCTTCAATTTCTGGGTTCAACGCCAGACGTAAGGCGTTACTTCCAGCTTTTTCTTTGAGGATTCATTTGAAAAATAGCCAACGGCATTCCATATAATCCAGGCATTATTCTTTTGCTCATGATGATCGACATAATACGGAAGTTATAGTAACGGTGCTACCCAAGTCCGATAATCCAAAATGTCCTGTTAATAACAAAATAAAACTATTTAACAAATAACGAGTTCACACTAATAAATAACGAACACAGACTGAGACCCTGGATGTGAGAACAATCTACATTACAAGAAAAACATTTACAGCCGTCCAGTTTGAAAGCTCTATCACTCATGGGACTTACCAAAACCAGTTTGTTCCACAACAAAACAGCGATAATATATGTGTCCACTTTTGAAAGACCACAAGTAGTTGGTCTTGTAGAACAACGCACATACTTGCCAATATACATACCCATGCAGAAGACATGTAAATTTGAAAACATTTGTTGATGTATTCAGGAGACATAGCTGACAGTTTGTTATATAGCTGTGAATACGCCGATCCATCATATAAATAGTCCTTTTCTATTATGCACATGCAGTAAAATTCTTCCAGCAGCAAAACACAATTTCGTCAGACAGAAAAAGCATAGATAGACAGAAGTTGGGGTCTATATTAAGTGAGGCAGGGTTGGTACTAGTATTATGAGACTAAAAAATAATGCTGTAGACATACCAGCTATTAATTGAGAGAGCAGCCCTGTTAACTCGGTAATGTCACAACACGACGTGTGCAAATGGGTGATATGACACTACAAAATAAATATCCATTAACTGCCCCCAACGGCTAAATGCTAGAAAACCATTGCCGGTGGAGCCCAACTTGAAAGGTTAAGCAGCTTGCGTGTCATGCCTTCCTAAAGTGGATACATATTCCCTTGACGACTGTTCAACGACACAATACGCCGGATGAACTAATTGGCTGAAGTTGGAACAACGCTGAGCAAATTTTAACGACATAAAATTACTGGCCGGGTCTTAGGACTCCTATGTTTTAAGATAAACTGTAAGTATGCAATGACAGGTTGGATATTGTCCGTGTGTCCAAGTACATGTACACGGTATCCACAGACACATAGCCTGAGCGTTCTGGGGCAGAAATAAAGAAAAGTGCACAATATATCAGGTTACCTCATTGTGGGCATTGTGTTACAACTGGTTATTGCTTTGGATGATCAGGGCAGAAAGAAAACAAATCGTTCTGAAACCCGTCTCTTGTTTGCAAATAGTCATGAAATATTATTCGAGGGAAATAAATTTCACATAAATGTGAAAACAACCTATACGTGTACACCGACAACAAAACTTTTTTGATTTTTTCGTGTGGAACTAGGAGTAAATCCATTGGAAATACCACCCGTGAGAATTGCACTAAACATGTGTGATAACTTTGGCCGTCAGTACAGCTTGAGCCTTAAGTGCTATGGAGAATCACGAAATTTTGGGAAATGAGAGATCTAGTCAACATCAAATCAACATTTTCTTAGAATATGTGAAGAAAAATGAATATAGCTGCAGGTAAAGTCTTATCAATAATTAAAAGCGTAGGTACATTCAGAGACATACCAGACACAATGCCCTTTTCTCACCAGTACTGAGATTACATTGTTCAGAAAAGACATGTTATTATCCATCTCCATTTTGTCTCAAGAGAAAGAATGTAGAGACTGATCAAAACTGGTCCAGTTCTCTAACATATGCATACAGAATGTATTAAGTTGACAAGAAGCTCTGAAACATAACACATTAAGGCATGACAAGTACATGAACTGTCTACTTCGGTGACACACAATATATGTTTTTAGAAGAGACTGGACATATATTAGTCAGTTTGTGCAATTGATAATGTAGATATCCTTTTACTCGTGCACACGACTTATCAAATACCAACGCTCACCAGTGAACAGGTTGCATAGTTGTCAACGTTTGATATTTCACATTATACAACACACAACATGTTTAAGAACAAAATGTCACAGAAATTATTCAATAACATGTCCAGTGATGTTAAATTCCGAGATAATCCGGTGTAACATGCTAGAGCTCACTGGGTTTGTTGAATAGGAAACACTGACTATATCATCCACTCCCAAGACAAATTGATTTATCTATTATTACTGTTAACTATAATACAGTTATAACATGACATTCACCAAGTCATGTCTGGTTCTTCCGCTTGTTGCTTGTACATGTAATTCTCAGAACCAGGCATAGAAGTGGGTATCTGAAGACATTTGTCACAATCAATACAGGACATTACCATTCTAAATGGGGCAAAAACTGAAAGTGATCACACCGGATTCTACACTGTTGAGTAGGATGTCAAGGTTAGAGAGAGATTTGGCAGCATGTTTCTATGGTCCTCCTGTGATTCTAACGCATCCTAGGGGGTTCCGGTCATCGAACCAAAGTTCCTTGCACGGATTATGTGGTCATATCAGGATTACGAACAACGCCATGCAATATTGATATTGTGCTGTCAAATGTCACTCAATTTGAATCACGTTGTTGTACATAGATCAGAATATCAGTGGCCAATTTAGATTTAGATGTACCACATGACAGCTCACAATAGAGGATATCAAAATCTGGACGGTTGGATAAGGAATATTGTCTTTAAGTTTATTTCTTCGTTTAATAGTACTTCCAATGCTGGTCACTAGATGGGATGTTTTATATTTCATCCCGCCTCTGTTCAGTATTAGTGTGAGCTAGGCATATTAACCATTTTGTTGCGGGGGATTTCTGTGGGAATCATCTTTATTGCTCGGTCACTACAGACTACCTCTGTGCCTTGCTAAACAAAACCGTTTCTATCAGCTATGGACGTGCTTCGAATGGACCACAAGTCATCAGCCAATATGGCGAAAGATATGACCCAATAACAATGAATATCGATAGTAATATCCCCATACTGGTCTGAAATATACTATTTGTTGTATTCTGTATTTTGTATCGATTCATCAGCATACAATAGGTAAAAGAAGTACTGCTTTATAAAACTTCACAACAAATCGAACGGGACATCGTGCTGACATTGGGGTGGGATGATGGCAAACAATGCAACATATTTGAATGAGATCTCCACAGTGAACGGACATCAATGGAACCATGTTGTTTCATGGAGCTCATTCAATTATGACAACAGATTTTCGATTTGGACTACACACTATTCTTTGGAAGCATATTGTGCTCGGTATTATTTAATCCATGCCTTCAGTACCTCTTCCGTCTTCCCTGCTGTCTTCAACACAATCACGCACGTTGTTTTTGACAGGCGGTAGCGGTTCGGCCAGAACTAAATCGAAATACTAAATACATACTACTGAGAACTCTACCTCACCAGCAACTGGATCTAAACGATCAGTTTATGTTTCTCCACATTGGCGATTCCTAGCTATGAGTTACGTATGGCTCATAATTTTGTATGGCATAGATGATAACATGGCTCTTTGTTTCTATTGAACAAACGTTTTTATTGGCATCATCAGAATCTAGTTGTATTGGTGGAAATCGATTAATACTCTCATTCACACATGACGGTAAAGTTGAATTTACATGTAGTGGCACAGCAAATTTGGTGGTGCAAAGCTCTTACTGGAAACTGTTCATATATTTTGAGACACAGAACACTGGGCATCAACATCCATAATATATATATGAAACTCTGCGTTCAATAGCAAATAAAACTGAGCTTTGACATTTACATTATTCGTTTCACACTTAAAAATTATTTTGCAATTTCATTACGCTTGCGTTGAACTGACAATGCGAAAATAAAATATGCTTTATTCCAGTAAATCAAAAGTGAAATCATATGAACGACACCCTTGAGTTCACTGTGATAATCACTGTCGAGATATTGAGCTGTCACAGCACTCAATTTTCACCAGCCCGGCATCGTCTCTGCACAAACAAGTCTTCTCCCGAGGGTGTTAATTAGTAAACAGCACTACACTCCTGGAGCCAGGCGAACGATGTAATTACATACTTAACCGCGGGGCTTGATATGACGTGAAATTCAAATCCATAAAAAATAAATTGGGAGGAAAAAATCCAAGAATTAACGAAGACAATATTGATTAAGATGTAACCAAAGTTGATATTGTTTTGCTCTAAGTCAAGTCAATCATTGCAGAGGAAGTGATAAAGACTAGAAGTTTAAGATAAATTGTTATTTTAGACTGCTACTTCGTTGGAATCAATTGTATGAAACTACAGTATTATATTGAAAATTCGTAGGTGTCAAGCTAATGCCATGTGGATCAGGCAATACGCCAGTGATAAATATCGTCCCATTATACAGAGGATAACAAAATAAATACATGCCGAATTATTTAGACCTGTTACAAACTAGTTAAACTTTGTCTAATATATGAATGAATCTGTTTATTGTAGACAATGATTTAAGTCACAAACAATCCACAGGGATAATGTGGAAAATGCTCCCACAATGAGTTCTGCTCAATTTCTGTCCACATATACAACTTATTCCAAAAGATGGATGTACTCGGTGGCCTGTTAAAAAAGTGTTACTTGCACACGAATGTGGGTACGTTATCAGTGTGACATAGTGTGTATTTACATTTTTATACTTATATGTCTTGTTCGAAATGTAATCCACTCCATTTCATAACTAAAATCTAAGAGTATTAATGATTGAAACCCATTAATATATATGCCTTCTGGCAAAAACCAAAAGGTATTAGTGGTTCAAATACGGTGGCTGATATATGCCATAATTATTTTTTTTGCAACACGCTTCACAATATGGAAAAAAATTAAAACTCATTAATTTCAATCACGTTCAAAACTATTAAAATCGCGATCAAAATTATTTCTACACGTCAGAAATAGTTTTGAACGCGTAGAAAACATTTCAAACGTGTACAAAACTAATTTCGTAAGTACCAAACGAATTATTTTAATTTGAAAAAGAATGGGGGTGAGCCGTCAGTAAGAAAGACGTAAATAATTGAATTATGCGCTCAGTTTAATTATTTATCCGATCTGCGTTTTTAAATAATTAAAAAGACAAGTGTGATACCAAACACCAATAACAATTAATTATATTAACTAAGCGCTTAATTTAATTATTTACGTTTTGCAAAAAATATATATATACTTATGGCATATATCAGCCACCGTATTCAAAACCATTTATATGCCTTTTGGAATGATTGGGGATCGTTAAATAGGTTATTTTAAAAATTCTAGAAAGTAACTTAGGGGCCGGTCATTATTTATCGGGTGGGGGGGTTGGATGGATTTTCCGAGGAATGAGTTTTCAAAGTTTGACCCCCCCCCCCCCACCGATATCGAAAAACAATGTATGACCCCCCCCCCCCCACCAAGATCAAAAATAAAAGTGTGACCCCCCCAATCCCCATACAAGGTCATAATACACAATGGTAACAATTATACGTAGCCAGTATATGATACCTAAATGCTGTTTTTACACTTCATTCACATTCTATTCAAACAATTGTGACTTTTGTCGCAATTTTTTTACACTATTAAGTCAGTGGATATTATGAATTTGTGCCATTACAACTGATTCAATTACTATTTGTGGGTATATTATATCGGTATGGTATTGACAGCCTCTGATTGGATGTTGGGGGCAAGAAACAAAACACCCCCCAAGACATCTATGACTAGGATCATGTTCCCCAGAATACTGAAATCTTTTTCTCACTCAAAACCCCACATTTCCAAACCCCCCTGAAACACTCGAGACCCGGGTTAGAGGTCATTCAGTTCATTCACTGACTGGAAATTTGTTGGAGGAATGAAAAAAAAACCATGAATCTTATTTCTTCCTTTAAATATACGGACTAACTGGACCCCAGAGTGAACTCGGAAAAATTATAACTCTTCCACATATCATTGATGAATCAGGCCATCCTGGACTGGTACTTTCCCGGCCTTGAATCAGTTCTGTGTTGCCTCGCTGATGGGTTCATAATGTTCCGTGATGATCCGCGATTGTCTAGCAATTTCCTGGCCACCAAGAAAGTCGGGTAAATCAGATTCACTATGGCATCATCCGGGACGATCCAGGACTATTTTGCAATCCTTGATGGAAAGGTCCATATTTTGTTCATGGCGGTCCAGGACAGTCCTGAGCTCATCGAGGAATATCCTCAGTGGCCGAGGTTCCTGTGTTGGCAACGTGTTAAGTGGAAAATCGGTCTGTAATTTTGACATGCTGGTTGGTCATGTTGGTCAGCATGGTATGGGCCGGGTGATCCATTGTTAGTCTGTGACAGTGCCCTGCATGTTGATCATCCTAGCTGGCACCGTATTCAGCTGCAGTGCTGCTGTGTTCTACTAAAGGTCCATAGTTCATTCTTGGTGACAGTGTTTCAGTCTGGGGTGATGAGCGGTTGTCGATTCACGACATCTCCTGATTTTGGGTGTTCCTGGATGGTCCTTTCTAGGATCAAATTTCAGCGAAACTATTCCACTGATAATGTGACAAAGGGATGGATTCCACATGCTGTATACTCCAGTGAACCATCAGTCCAGGTTGAGTGGATTGTTTTCACCTAATTCACTATTTCAGTATACAAATTTTCCTCAAATTAACTAAAATCCGAACTCCGACCCCCCCCAGTTCCATTGAAAATAAAAGTATGACCCCCCCCCCCCAATAACGTTGAAAATGAAAGTGTGACCCCCCCCCCCCCCCCCCCCCCAGTTTTTACCCAACCCCCCATCTGATAAATAATGACCGGCCCCTTATGTAGCCCAATGGATTGCAATGTTTCAGCATTATATAGCCTGCTATATTCATCGCATCACACTGCTGGCGTAATAACATCTAACCTCAATTATGTGTGCTGTTCTCCTGGTACACGTCGAACGAGTCCGTCATGTAGCAGCGGTCGTTAACGAGTGATAAAACACTGATAACCACAGTATCAACAATGCAAGAGATGTTTCAGCTTTTCATAAACATCTTTCATATGCGTTTCGTACGTCGACGGAATCGAACAGAAGCTTTGGCATCACTATCTATAATATCTGGGAGAGCATGAATGAACCTAATAGTCTACGTAAATATCGGCCGATTAATTTTTTAACTTGAGCACTTTACATCAAGAATAGAAAAAAGAGCGGCCTATGGAAATGACGTATTACATATCTTGTAGATGTATCCCACCACCATCCTCTTCCTCCCATTTATCGACATCTTGGTAGACTGCTGCACAGTTTTTCTTGAGGTAATGGTCCCATGCCCTTTTCATGGATGAATTATTTAACACATCATTGCGCCGCATGTTTTTCTTGTTACAGTGAATATGTAGTTTGGCCACTTGGGAAAAAGTAAAAAACACACTTAATGTACACACGAGTGAGTTGATTAATTGCCCTGTATGACAGTATAGAAAGGGCTAGCATAAATTTAACACGTGTGGGGTAATTCCCGAGATATCTGCTTTATGAGATTCAAGTATGATGTAGAAATGCATAGCCAGATTGTGATAATTCTGATCATCCCAATAATAATAATGAATAATGCTCCAACAGTAAGTATGATCTCAAATTCATTATCGTGATCAGTATTGTGCAAAGCATACCAAGTCATAAATATCAGTGATTGCACCTGTCTAGCTAACGCAGCAATGCATGCAATTCTCCAAATTTGCCAGTGAAAAAGATTTTTCCTTAATATCAATATCTCAGGCAAAAATAGCATGTCAAAACGCGATAACTGGGTGCGCTGTTCCAAAATTTAAACAGGGACATCTGTTGGAATTTTGCTGCTGGCAATATGTTTGCCCAATAAAGCCGCAGTAAAAGTGCAGACAAATTGCTAGCACCTGAAATTCATCATTTCCGATTCACCTGTATTTTTACACAATGGATTACCACTGATGCATTACATTTTCTCGTCTATCAGCCAGACCGAACTCCCAAGTTACTCTAGAGTTAGAAGGTTCCATAAGCTTGATAAATCGAACCTTGGAACGAGATGTGCTATATCTATGGCCAATTCGGGTTCCCATTTGTTGGATAATGCCCAACTCAATCGAACATCACTTCGATTTCTGGTTTCAACACCAGACTTGAGGCATTGCTTCTTTAGGGTTCATTTGAAATATAGCCAAAGGTGTCCTGTATAATCCAGGCCCTGCGTTATTCTTCTGTTATGATCACCCAGTATGTATACCCTGAAGACATGTAAATTTGACCACAGTGTAAATACTGATGTTTCAAAAGCCATATTTCACAGTTTGTTATATAGTTGTGAATACACGGATCTATCAAATAAATAGTATATTTCCATTGTGCCTTGAAGGAGAGAAAATGTTGAGAACTTTATCAAGTAATGGACAGTGTTGTTCATTATCGTTTTTTTTCCCCTGGTATGATCTCATATCCCCAGTTGTCCAATAAATTTGAAATAATTTTCTTCCTTGTTAATTCTTGGATATTGCATATGTGGTGCATGTTTTTGTGTTATCTCAGGTTGGTATCAGGAATATATCACAGGATTAACTTCGAGGGGTTCGTTGTCATGGGCAACATACCCATCAAAAAACTTCATCGGTGGTGTTGTGTTCTTGGAACATTGACAGACATGTGTCTGGTAAAACGGGCGTACAAGATGTGATTATTGGACTCATCGATCGATAATTATGTGTGCATTTAACGTGAAATTTGATATATCAAATCTCCGAATGGCGGAATCTAGCCATCAGCATTTACATGTGAGTTTTATCTTGAATGCATTAGAAACTGCAGTTCCTTTAATGCCGAGACATGATATGTGTTATTGTGTAAAATTTTGTCCAAACAGGAGTAATGGAAAGGGGTTTTGTAAGACAGTTAATCACTTCATAGGTTGAGTCATTCTCTGACGCTGCATGTACAACGGATCACCCGTATACCGCAATTAAGCGATCTATTGCTAATTCCTTCCTCGTCAATTACAGTTTGATATATCGTGCAGCAGGTATTCCTAGAGATAATGGTCCTTTGCCATTTCCGCTAATGAGTTATTTAACCTCACTCGTTCATTGTTACATTGCACTTTTTCTGCTCCAATACCCAGCACAATTCCCACACAAATACCAGCCAGATTCAGGCAATACACTGCACTTATGATATATTACTGTGAGGTAAAAGCAATTATTTCACACAGGTAAAATGTACGTGTATTTTACATGTAAACAAACCAACTATATTGATTTGATATAATAAACGCAGGTCCTCTAATAAACGCAGACCTCTGACAGATGCAGACTCTGGAAGGCAAGTGAAGCCCAAACCCCTGCCTTTATTATAAAATTTACGGTAAATAACGATACCAGCATTTTCCAAGCTACTGGATAATAATTATATATTTTTTGAAACCCTTTGTTATCTACCTGGTATGTTGAAAAAAAAACAAGGCAGTGACAACGGGTCATTTATCGCATAAAAAGGTCACTGTTTGATTTGGTTTATGTTCCAGAACGTTCACTCTGGGAATAAAATTCCTTTCCATTCGACCGAAATGTACAGGAACATGGGAAGGAAGGAACAACAAAATGTACATGTTTGCTCAGTTGTCAAAATACTATGTGTGATTCATTCCAGAAACGTGACAAATACCAATATACTTACCTGGCCAAGATATTTATGTCAAACATCCAATCGACGACTGAAACCTTTTTAAAACCATTTTTTAAAAAATATATTTGTTGGGCGAACCCATTTTTGTGGATATATGCTGTGCAGCTTAACTATGATGTGCGATATATATTCACAACTGTGGAGTTCCATTTCGGATTGGGACTGCATCGATTCCTATCATACCGCTCATGGACCTGGCATGGGGATGTCCCTACCGGACCATGAAGCTATTCTGGTGTCACCCAGGGCCGGTGTACATAGCACCTGTGGACCCTGTGGTGTAATCCTCCGCATTCAGCCTACCTATTGAACCACATCACACTCATCCTAGGTTGGGATCGGCCGTGATAAATCCCTCGGCTACCAATGGGATTCGAACTTACGACCTTTCGGCTTCGAGTCCACTGCACTACAGTGTGAAGCGCCTTTGAACATGTTGAAAGCGGATTAAGTTCGGCTAAAAAGAGTGCCATATCAAATATGTGATAACTTTAACTACAGGGCGGGTTAAACCTTACGACTACATCTATGATAACAGCGACTAAGTTTATATAAATTCCTCAGAGTTTTTGTTTTTACTTTTAATTTACATCTTTGACGGAAAATATATTAATTAAAAATTATTTTCAAAAACTTGAAATTAGTTGAAATGTGAAATGGATGACAAGGAAATTTGTAAGAATAAGAATAATCAAATATCACCATCGTTTCACGCTATCAATAATACTTCAATCGTTGTGGGTGAAAACTGACAGGCTGGTTTGCTCCAGCTTTTATGAGTCTCAAACTAAATGCTGTAGACATACCGGCAATTATTGAGAGGAAATCCCTGTTACCTTAGTAATGTTGCAACACGTCGTGTGCAAATGGGTGATATGACACTACAGAATAAATATCCATTAACTGCCCCAACAGCTAAATGCTAAGGCACCATCGCCGATGGAGCTCAACTTGAAAGGTTAAGCAGCTTGCGTGTCATGCCTTCCTAAAGTGGATACATATTCCCTTGACGACTGTTTACCGACGCAATGTGCTGGATGAACTAATTGGCCGATGTTGAAACACCGCTGAGCGAACTTCAACAACATAGAAATATGGACCCGATAACATAGAATCCTATGCTAAAGATCAAATTACGAAATGAACGGCAGGTTGGACGTTGTTGTTATGTTAGAGCACCGTTTGCACTTGCCGTCACAAAAAGTGCACAATGTTGAATAGATCATGATAATTGTGTCCCCACTGATTATTGCTATGCATATCAAAAGAGGGAAGAAAACAATTTGTTTTGATCTCCCGTCTGTCGTGTGCCAACAGCCGTAATAAGATTAATTGAAAGAAACACTTTTCACAGAATGTATTCGTTCATTCCTTTCTGATACCTTGACATACGTTTGAAGTTTATTTGGGAAAATTCCACATGGCATGCCATTAGTGTGTCGATTGTAGTGGGGTTTTTTTTCAAATATTTCTTTTTAATTCTTCTATGAGAAACTATCCATGACTATCTTACACTATGATTTACATTCCGATGCGGTCGTGTTACCGGGCCCAGATGCAGACAACACAAATACTATAAAATCCTGGGCAGTGACCTGGGAACCTCGGAATTGTTTGGGAAATGTGAAATTTACTGCACCACCCGAGTAAACCTGGTAGTATATTTCCCGAGGCAAATACCTATCAGAAAGAGAACGTTTAGTCGGGAGATGAGAAATGCCCGGGACATAACATACTTTATCATCAGGAGAATCTTTTTTGGGGGGTATTTGTGGGGATGCGACACGACCTTGAAGCATTTGGGTCCCTTTAGAGACGAGAACCATTACATCATGTCAAAGTATGTACACGTATACACCCACAGTAAAGAGTATATCCGTAATAAAAAACGTGGATTCAAACCAGAGATACATGTATATAGGACTAAAGCAAGAGATAACATTGTTCAGAAAGGGGTTATAGATAGAAATCTAATTCCCATACCTCCACCTCCCCTCTAGAGAAAGATTGTAGATACTGATAAAAATAGGCACAATGACACTCATGCAGACAGAATGGTTTGGAGGTTTGCAACTGTGACCGATGCATACCAAATGATATGTATCGAGTTGGGAGAAGCTGCCAGACAAATGACGTGTGTTTTGGTGACGAAATCACACCTCAGAATGGGTAAACGTGACATAATTTGACGCATTTTCTGATATGGTTTGGGTCGATAAAATGATGTAATGTACAAATTATTCAGTTTGCTCATTCAATAAATGAATGTGTATATATTGTATCACTCGTACTATCACTCGTATCACTAACATCCATCAACGAACATGTGATGTCAAGGTTAGGTGGATGGAACTGTCAGCATGGCTCTATTGTCCCTCCAGCTCACCCTGGATCTAGATCGTTCTGTCGTCAGCTCTATCGCGTCCTAGGGGATTTCGGTCATTGAACCAGAGTTCATGAAGGGATTACTATATGTGGTCATATCGGGATTACATACACAGAGAGGGGCATAAGTCAATGCAACGCAATGCAATATTGATATTGTGCTTGTAAATGGCATTCAATTTGAATCTCGTTGGTGCATGTGGATCAAAATTAGAATTGGCGGTACCACATAAGATAAACGATATAAAATTACAGTCGGTGGGGCTGAAATTTCCTTAACTTTATGCCCACATTTAGTGGCATTTCCAATGCTGGTCACTAGATGGGATGTTTTATGTTTCACCCCAACTCTGTTCAGTGTCAGTATGAGCTACGCATATAACCATTTTGTCGAGGGGGATTCCTGTGGGATTCGTCTTTATTGCTCGGTCACTAGCCCAGTGGCTTGCCACACAAAACTGTTCTGTTTCTATCAGTTATGGACGTGCTTCCAATGACCCATCAGTCATCAGCGAATTGATGGATAATATCCCCATACTGGTCTCAAAGACGGTTGTAGTGGTATTCCGTACTCTGCATCGATTCCGGTGCAAATTACCATGAACGAATGCTGCATTGCAATAAGGAAAAGAGGTAATACTTAATTATACTCAACAAGAAATCGAACGGAACAACGTTGCGACATTGGCATGATATGGCAGCGTACAATGCAACTTACTTGAATCGGATTTCCACGATAAGCGATTATCAATGAGAAAACATGTTGTTTCATGGAGCTCATTCAATTATGACAAAACAGGGATTCGATTGAGAATACAAACCATTCTTGGGAAGCATACTGTGCTCGATGCTATTCAAACCTGTGTTTTCAATGCCTCGTCCGTCCTCCTCACTCTTTTCACTACATGTACGTTCTTTTTTCGCAGGCGGTAATGATTTAGCACAGAACCAGGCCGAAATACTAACTACATGTACTACCGGTACTGAGAACTACCTCACCAGCAACTGGCTCTGAACGATCAGTTTATGTTTCGCCACATTGGCGATTCCTAGTTCTGACTTTTGTATGGCTCACACATGTCAGTAACGTTTGATTTAGTGGCACAACACGTTCGGTATGCAAAGATCTTATTTGTAAACTGTTCATATATTATAAGACACAGAACACTGGAGATCAACATCCCTAACACACTTTTGGAGTTTTGCGTTCAGTTTTTATTTCAAGAAATAAAACCGACTACTGGGTTCATCATTAGGTTCACTGATAAAATAGTCCGGAAATGAGAGTAACAAGATATGTAAAGCCATCAATAGCACTCAGTTTTGACATTTACCCTATTCGTTTCACACATAAAAACAATTCAATTGTTTTTCGCTTGCGTTGATTGACAACGCTCGAAAAACGAAACGTGCTTTATTCCAATAACCCGAAAGCAAAATTCTATGATTGACACCCTTGAATTCACACTGGCGAGATAATAAGCAGCCAGGCCAGCACAAAACAGTCGTCCCTGGAGGGTGTTAATTAGTAAACAGCACTACACTCCCGGAGCCAGGCGAACGATGTAATTACATACTTAACCGCGGGGCTTGACATAACGTGAAATTCTATTGCATAAAAAAAGTAAATCGGGAGAAAAAAAAACCGCCAAGAATCAAGAATTAACGAAGGCAATATTGATTAAGATGTAACCAAAGAAGATATTACTTTGCTCTGAGACAAGTCAATCATTGCCAGAGGAGGATGATAGAGACTTGCAGTCTGAAAGCCGTCGAATATTGCAACGTCAATGCTACTTCAAAGGAATCAATTATGAAAATAGAATATTTCAGTGAAAATTTAACCACAAATGCGAGTGTCAAGCTAGTGCCCTGTAAACGAGGCTATGCCATGTAATACATACTATACCAGTGATTAATCTCTTCCCATTATACCGTGTTATATACACAATCAACAAAATCAATATAACACAATCAATATAATGCAGAGTGGAGAATTATTTGGGTACAAACTGATTAAAGTTTTGTCGAACTCACTGTGGGCGCTGTTCACTGTAGACAGTGATTTAAGTCGCAAACAATCTACATGGATTATGTGGAAATTGTTAGCACAATGGGTCCTGCTCAATTTATACCCACATATACAACAGATTCCAAGAGATAATTGTATAAAGCCGAGACTGTACCGATTCACTCGGTGGACTGTCAAAAACGTTTCACTCGCTCACGGATGCACTGGCGAGGACCAGCCACATTCGGACTGTCGAGTCGACTTTGTTATCGTAAATCTCTGCAACACGGGTCACATCTCATGCCGAGAGCACTTGTCACCCTCATTAGGCGAGGGATGTCGCTCCATACATGTCCGCCGTATTATATGGGCTGTCAAATGGCTAACGGGTGACGGGGTACCCAGTAATTAGTCTGGATAACATTCAATGTTTGCCACCAGAAGGGCTAATGGGAGCAGTGTTTCTCTCCCGGCTTTACTAATGATATGACGCAAATATCTTAATGGCTAATCGCTGTATCAAAACGGAACTAAACGGAGGTCAACAGGGAGCAGAAAGATATACAATGTAGAATACTATACAAATCAAACCAAGATGAAATTCACAAAGTCTGTGAATACTGTATGTATGTCTTTTCACACACGAATAACTAAAATATACTTTAAATATCATTCCTTCGACATACATGCACAGAGAGAGTCATGAATGAATGAATTTTAATATTTGTTCGTCCATCGACATGTATCCCAGTTTTTTGCATTTGACATTTCGACTGTTACAACTGAGATATAAAACGCCAGAGTAAGGGTGGTGTAACAAAGCAGGACGATCTGAAACACAATAGCCTGGTATATGTAAAGAGACTCCCACCTGTTACAGTCGGCGTGGTCTTCAGTCAGCAATATCCCTTTGTACTGTTCGACAGCAGAGCCTAATGTGATACACAATCCCTCTGACAATAATATATAGCACTGTTTTCCACTCCGGACGTTTGGTTCTTATAAATATTCCACTGTATACCCAGGACAATTGCGCAAGGAAGCCACAATAGTAGTTTCTATCGCCAATTGGAAAGAAGCCGGGTCGCGATTGACGCCGACAACGATTTAAGAGTCCCGCCGAGGAATCGCCTTCCGCGCCGGGGTCTGCCAGTGTCAAAGTTCGAGAGTCCAGCTATAAGTCGCAGACATTATCAGCACCCCTCATTTGGCAGGACTTGTACACATCCACAAGTACATATCTGCGACCGACGTTAAACGGCTGGCTGGCGGGGCTAGCCTGCATTGGGTTGAATCCATGGACGGGCGGGGGCTCAAGGCGGCAGTGGTGGGACGATCGAGTGGCCGGGAGGCGGTGGCGAGCGAGGCAAGGATGGATGGCCGCCAGGAGCCGGGAGTCGTGGGAGAGCGGAAAGCAAGATCGTGTCGGACGGAAGCTTCGAGTTGGCCGGCGGGGCTCATTGCACACAGTCCCGTCTCCAGAAAGTCTAGGGGCTTCTCCCTCGCGGACCCCGTGTTTTACGACTTGTCTTCCGGGCTCGCTGCCGTCACAAAACCCAGCAAGATCAACATGGCAAACCTCAGGGGACGTATATCTTCTGGCAGGGTTCTGTCGATTCTTAATACGTTGTTTTTAGAGAGAAGGCAATTTTCCTGTTTCTTCTTGAAAGGACGAATGAAGGAAGGGAAAGCAGCGCATCAGAAGTCCAACCACAGCAGGATCATTTCCTTAGACGGTATTAATTTAGAGCGCAGATATTCGAAAATCCTCTGTTCCTTGCACCAAGGCGGCGACTGACAACAATGGTGTGGGCTAGAGAACTACTCCCCGAAGACTGACCAAATGTGACTTCGTCTTAATAGTTCGACTGACAAATTGTTTTTCCTTTTGCGAAAAAAAAAATATCCTGAGAAACTGCCAACATAAATTGACTGTGTTAGACTTTGAAGTTTCCAATTTCGAAAACATGTAGCGATGATATGGTGACCGCGAAGAATCGACTGTCATCATGGAATTTTACAATGCCGTCAATTTCTTGACGCATGTCGACGAAACCCGACACCTTCAGTCACCTTCGTAAAAGCCTAAAGGAAATAAGTACTCAGTGATGAGAAACTAATGAATATGCAATCTGCCAAACTTAGTTTATATGTCACCAGATTAAACTTGTATCTGATTTCAATTTCACCCAAAGATCTAATTTCAGATTACGTCAATGCATTTCCAGTGGTTTCAGGTGGAAAATAAGCCGGTAGTTTATGCCATGTGTAATATACAGAATTTCACTTCAGCAATTTTTTAATCTCACCAAAATGTGGTCTCGCTTCCATGTTTTAAATGAGCGGTATAGCTCGTTTTTTCAAGTTATTATATTATGATTCGTTTCCCACGAAAATCAACATAATTAAGTTCTTATTGTGGTCTTATGACAGCATTGTTTGCACTCGAATTCTCTTAGTGGGTGCGAGCTGTTTTCATTCTAACTTGTCACGCGAGTGCCACTTTAAATACAGACCCGGTACTATTTTTATGGCCGTAAAACACAATTCCGTCCCCATACCTCCTGGGATGTCCCAGATCTCCGTGCAACTGTGTTTTGGTGCTGCAAGATTGGACTTAATCAAGTAACACAACATGTGCTGCATGCACCATTGCACAGCACAGGCCATAATTTCGTCTCTCCGTGCAAATTTTAGTACAAGCCTAATTATGCTTCCTGTCACCAGTACACTGGAAAGATTTATCTCGCGTTGAATTCAGTCGACACGCTCCGGATGTACTGTAAAATAATCAATCAGAACTTTAATCTGTCCCAAACCGAAATGGAACTCCACATTGTACACATATCACACTCCATAATCAGGTCGCGCAGCATTCACATATAGGGTTCGCCCAATAAAAATATTTTTAAAAACTTTAATCTATGCGAGATGAATAACAAAAAATACTTGACTCATCTAGACTTGAGATCTTTTGAAAAGAACATTGTTTAGTTACCGACTGCATGCATTCTTTTTTTCACTATTCTTTCAACAGGGCTCTGCCATTTAATGTTCTCAGAGAGGCACACCTATAGCTACCAATGTCTTTCCTCTGAAACGAGGTCAGTAATCATTTGAGTTCCTGTACATATGAATTGGGCTGGTTTTCTCTACAAGCACATATAATTCCATGTTATTCCTGAAAGCACTGCATCAACAAACTCGAATTATCCTCAGTTCGACGGAATTGAGATGGATATGTAACTTTGGTATCTTGCAGGGATTGCGTCTTCTCCTGCTGTATACATCACGTGACCTGTGGCACGGCACAAACATCATTCACGACTCTCTAGATTTATCCCCAGACTCAAGGACTTCAGAATTCTGGTCTCATCTGGTGCCACGGATATATTGTGGACCAAATATGGTTTCAGGGAGATAAACCGGTGATGGGCAACATGGGGATATGGATGGGAAATGTTTCTCCTAGCAGGTGTGTACCAGGCATAGAAAATTCAGTTTTATGGGGATCCGATAAATCCGCGATGTTGCTAATCCGCCATGTTCAAAATTGAGAAATTAGTTTTATATGAAATATATTACCTATTAGCTACATATATATAGTTTCTTTTCAGAATAGGAAATGACAAAAACCGTTCTCTGTTCAGGATAAGTTATATTCAAGTGCTTAATTCTATTAGAGGTACTCTCGTTTTGGATGTCAGACTGAGACTCCCTATCGATGACATAGATACCCTAGTTCTTCGCTAGATAGAATAAAAACAGCATCAGATCGGTTATCAAAAAACAAATATTAGAATTCCCTCGAGAAGAATTCAAATGTAGAACAGTGCTTGTGAAAGATGACAAAGTAAGCTCCAGACCACTTCAGTGGTCTGATACATATCAGTACAAAAAACCGGGTCATCTGGTTCGGCAAGAAGCAACTGGGAGCGAATATGTAATATAGTTTTCGAATACCCTGGAGAAGAGTGCACTCAAATAGATGGTATACTTAGCAAAAACCGGTGCTTCTCCCACGAGTATGAAAGGGTTTCTCAGCATGAGCTACACAGACCCTACGCTCTCTTATTGACACGTTGCTAAATTGTGATGTGTATAGATGGAAATATTGACAAATGATAAGCAATCCAGTGGTCACTGTCTAGCGTTTGACCTAAGGAATTATTGCAGAGTTCTACCTATTTATCCCAATGTTATTCTTCCAAAGATAAAATTTGATAATCCGGCTGCAATTTCAAATTCAGTTAAATTTCCAGATGGTGGCCTTAACTAATTCGGATCTCGGAGAAAATGCTGCTCACATCTTGTTTCCACAGGAGATATCAATATTCCATATGCAAGCACCTCAGGCAAAGAACAATAGCCTACTTGTCACAGAACCTCGCCCCATATTTGAGGTGACGATTCCAGGCTATTCCAGCAACACCTATTTAAACCACTATTCGCTCAAAAAGCACCAAACCAGACACGGACGAAACAGTAAAGGGCAAAATGTGTGATTCCGTTGAATTAATACTTCAGTCTCGTCAGCATACGTACTCGTCAAACTCACTTGCCCGAAATATGTCAGATATGGGGGACTACCCTGATTCCCGATTTGACATAGCGGTGTTACGAAATGGAAATCAGACATGTCCCTTGCGGTTCCTACTGTTAGCAACGTGGAGGGTTTGTACCCAAAATCGTCAACGCCTTTAGATTCCATCCGACTTGTTAATGCAAATATACTGGATACAGCACTAGTCTGAGTGTCATACGTGTGCGTAATCCAGTTTGAAGTGGCATAATCTGTTTATTGCTTCCTATGCGAAAATGATCAGTAGCTGCTTACAAGACATATGACCACTAAAAGAAATTCACTGACACGACAAATTCATCTTGGAAGTCATCTTTTCCAAATAGTTTCACACATTCTCATGCAGCGATACCAAAGCAACATAAATATGGATAAATAAATAATGAATTCGCTTGTAGCTGTGGCATCAACTTCATTGAGCTGTTCGGACACGACCAAACCCTCCAGTCAACCGTATACAGAATATGGAGGCTCTAGGAAGAGTCGCGCGGGTTCGGACAATAGGCTCTCAAGGGTCTCATTTGGGAGCATGTGCAGATGTCTGTCAAAGCTACATACAAGCACATTGTTGTCACACCGTTTACCGACTTTCAGAATCAGGCATAGGTCCACTTAGGTGTTTTCATTGCTTGAACAAAATCTGAAAAACACTATTTTGTCGGATGTTTGTTTTTTGGAATTTGACTGTGACTGTGAGTTTTGAACTGACGTTTACAAGTTGGAAGGTTGATAAAATATCATTTCCCCCAACTGGTTGTCATGCAAGTGAATACACATACAATATCCCTAAGTTAGAGTAGTGTATATGACGATAACGACATGGTATTGATAGTTAGATTAAAAAATTGTTTTAGTATTGTGACAACATCCTACGAAATCCTTCCCTCTTACAAAGCCGCCAATTTCTTGACGCATGTCGGCGAAACCCGACACTTTCAGCAACCTCCCACGGAAGTAATGAATACATATGCAATCTGACAAACTTATTTTCTATGTCACCAGATTAAAGTTGTCTCTCATTTCAATTTCACCCAAGATCTAATTTCAGATTACTTCAACAGGCATCCGGTGGTCTCAAGTGGAAATTAGGCTGATATTTTTCTCCACCGGAAATACTTGTGTATAGGATCTTAGCCCATCACTTCCCGAAATCTGATGAGATTTCACTTCCATTTATGAAGTGAATTGTATAACTCGCTTCTATCCAGTTCGTATTTCATGATTCATTTCCCAAGGAAATTCAACATAATTAAGTTCTTTTTGTCGTCTTATGAGAGCTTTGATTGACTTTCGAAATATCTTAGCGGCTATTAGCTGTGTCTGTTGTTACTTGCCACACAAGTGGTACTTTAAATAGATACCCAGTACTATTTTGATGGTCCTAAACAAAGTTTGGTCCCCAAAGCTCACGGGATACCCAAGATCTCTATGCAATGGTGTTCCACAACATACATGTCTGTAATTTGGATGCTTCAAGATGCTTTTCAATTAATCAGCACGGCCTGTTCTGCATGCCTCATTACCCAGTCTAGAACCGGGTCTGCGTGTGCTAATTTCAGTACACACTCTCTTCAATATTACGTACTTGTCACGAGTAAACTGATTAGGTCTACTTCACATTGAATTTAGTCAACACGAGGGAATATATTCACTTCAGGACTTTATTCCAAATGAAGCCCAATCCGGAATTATACTTGACCTAATTAGACAATTGGCTTGAAAAGACAGACTCCTGCAATTTAATTTGATGATTTTACAGAACAAAATGTTCCAATTTGTAAAACATGAAACCAGGCCGAGTTTTATGGGGTTTTTATGCAATCCAACAGGTGATTGGGGGCTGTTTTGTACTACATAGCGTCAGTATTTCCATGTTATTGCACAGGAAGCAATGCATCTACAAATTTGAATTATCCTCAGTCCGACGGAATTGAGATGGATATGTAACTTTGGCACCTTGCTTGGATTGTTTGCTCCATTGCTGTATACATCACGTGACCTGTGACACGGCACAAACATCATTCACGAACCTCTAGATTTATCCCCGGGCTCAAGGACTTTAGAATTCCAGTCTCATCTGGTGCCACTGATAAATTGTGGACCAAATAATGGTTTCAAGGAGATAAACGAGTGATGGGCAACCTGGGGGTATATTGGACATGTTTCTATGAGCAGATGTGTAACAGGCATAGAAAATTCAATTTTATGGGGATCCGGATAGATCCGCGATGTGGCTATTCAGCCACGCCAAAACGGAGAAATTAGTTGAATATGAACTATAATGATTTCTTTTCAGCCCATGAAATGAAAGAATAAGTTATATTCGAGTCTTTAATTGTATTACAGAGGTACTTCGGTTCTGTGCGTCAGACTGAGACTTTCTAACTATCACATAGATATCAGTGCTGAAGCATCTCCTAGTTCTTTGCTATATAAAAAAAACACGAAGCATCGGTAATCCAAAAGACAAATATTAGAAATCCCTCGAGAAGCATTCAAATGTAGAAGAGTGCTTGGAAAAGATGACAAAGTACGCTTCAGAACACTTCAGTGGTCTGATACATATCAGTACAAAACACCATTCATCTGGTTCGGTAAGAAGCAACTGGGAGCGAATATGTAATATAGTTTTCAAATACCCTGAAGGGGAGTGCACTCAAATAGATGGTATACTTAGCAAAAACCGGTGCTTCTCCCACGAATATGAAAGGGTTTCTCAGCATGATCTACACAGACCATACGCTCTCTTATTGACACGTTGCTGAATTGTAATGTCTATAGAAGGAAATATTGACAACTGACAAGCAATCCAGATGGATCCATTGCGACCCGCACCACTGAACACAAGTGGTTACTGTCTAGCTTTTGAACGAGGAAACTATTGTAGAGTTGTACCAATTCATCCCAATTTTATTTTTCCAAAGATAAAATTGGATAATCCTGCTGCAATTTCAAATTCAGTTAAATGTCCAGATGGTGGCATTAAAGAATTCAGATCTTGGGGATAATGCTGCTCACATCTTGTTTCCACAGGAGATATCAATATTCCACAAGCAAGCTCCTCAGGCAAAGAACAATAGCCTACTTGTCACAGAACCTTGCCCGATATTTGAGGTGACGATTCCAGGCTATCCTAGCAACACCTATTTGAACCACGATCCGCTCACCAAGCACCAAACCAGATATAAACAAATCAGTAAAGGGCAAAATGTGTGATTCCGTTGGACTAATACTTCAGTCTCGTCAGCATAAGTACTCGTCAAACTCACTTGCCCGAAATATGTCAGACATGGGGGACTACCCTGATTCCCGATTTGACATGGCAGTGTTATGAAATGGAAATCAGACATGTCCCTTGCAGTCCCTGCTGTCAAAATCGTCAATGCCCTTAGATTCCAACAGCATACGACATGTAAATGCAAAAATACTGGATACAGCGACTACATACGTGAGCGTAATCCAGTTTGAAGTGGCATAATATGTTTATGGTTTTCTATTCGAAAATGATCAGTAGCTGTCTGCAAGACATATGACCACTAACAGAAATTCACCGAAACGACAAATTTTATCTTTTCCGAGAAGTTTCACAATTTCTCATACAATGATACCAAAGCAACATAAATATGGATAAGTATAATAATAAATTCGCTTCTAACAGTGGTATCAACTCGACAGAGCTATTCGGACACGCCCAAAGCATCCAGTCAACTGTATAGAGCATGTGGAGGTTCTGCAGGAAGAGTGGCGATGGATCGGGCAACAGGCCACCAACGGTTTCATTGGGAGCATGCACTGATGTTTTTGTCAAAGCTACCTCCAAGCACGTGGTGGTCACATCGGTTATCAATTATTGGAGTTAGTCCACTTTATTGTGTTTTCATTGTTTGAACAAAATTTGGAAAAAACAGTATGTTGTGGGAAATTTTCTACTCGAATTTGTACTCGAATAAAGTCACTATGGATAGGAGTTTGAACTGTTGTTTAATAGTTGTGAGGGGATGAAATAATATTTGCCCAACAAATGTTGCGCCTACTATCATGCAAATGAATACACGTTAAATATCATAACTTTTTTGGTAGTGTATATGATAGTACAGAACAGATGCACAGCAATGACTGCAATGATGGGGGCAAGCAAACTACAAAGAATGATCAGATTGAGAATTGGTCATAGTAGTTTGATTAACATATTGGTTTTCTATTGCGGGAAAATCACCCTGAGAATATGCCAACATGAATTGACTGTGTTAAAACTTTGATGTTCACACTTTCGGAAACATGTACCGATGATATCCTGGCCATAAAAAACGTCTCTCATCAAGAGATTCCACAAAGCCGCCAATTTCTTGACGCATGTCGGCGAAACCCAACACCTTTTCTGACCTTCCACGTAAGTCCCAAAGGAAATAAGTAGTCAGTGATGAGAAACTAATGAGTATGCAATCTCGCAAACTTGGTTTGTAATGTCATCAGATTTAAGTTGTATCTGATTTCAATTTCACCTAGAGATCCAATTTCAGATCACGTCAAGAGGCATTCCCATTGGTCTCAAGTGGAAATTAAGCTGGTATTTTATTCCACTGGAAATATATAGAATCTTCACTTCCAGAAATCTGACCAGATTTCACTTCCATTTATGAGGTGAATCGTATAACTCGTTTCTATCCAGTTCTTTTTCTCATGATTCATTTCACAATAAATTCAGCATAGTTAAGTTCTTATTATCGTCTTACGAGTTGTGTGAGTCTTAGTGAGCTGTGTTCATTGTTACTTGTCACACAAGAGGTACTTTGAATACAGACCCAGTACTTTTTTGATGTACCTAATCAAAGGTTGGTTCCCAAAGCTCACGGGATGCCCAAGATTTCTATGCATTGGTGTTCCACAATATGCACGTCTGTGTTTTGGATGCTTCGAGATGACTTCCAATAAATCAGCACGCCTGTGCGGCATGCACCATTACCCTGTCTGGAGCCTGGTCTGCTCGTGCTAATTTTAGTACACTCTCTCTCTCTCTCTCTAATATCACGCTCGTTGTCACGAGTAAACTGATTAGGTCTACTTCACATTGAATTTAGTCAACACGAGGGAATATAATCAGTTCAGGGCTTTAATCTTTATGAAGCGCAATTCGGAATTTTACCTGACCTGTTTCGACAATCTTGAAAAGACGAGCTCCTGCAAATTGATTTGATAATTCTAGAAAACGAAATGTTCCAATTTCCAAATCCTAAAACCAGGCCGAGTTTTATGGTGTTTTTATCCAATCCAACATGCGAATAGGGTTGTTTTGTACTACATAGCGTCACTAATTCCATGTTATTGCACTGGAAGCAATGCATTCACAAATTCGAATTATCCTCAGTCCGATGGAATTGAGACGGGTATGTAACTTTGGCACCTTGCTCGGATTGTGTGCTCCCCTGCTGTATACATCACGTGACCTTTGGCATGGCACAAACACCATTTATGGTCCTGTAGATTTATCCCCGGGCTCAAGGACTTTAGAATTCTTGTCTCATTTGGTGCCACTGATAAATTGTGGACCAAATATGGTTTCAGGGAGGTAAACCGGTGATGGGCAACCTGGGAGTAATAATCGAAAAATTTTGTTCTAAGCAGGTGTGTACCAGACATAGAGAATTAAATTCTATGGTGATCCGTGATAGATCCGCAATGTGGCTGTTCTGCGATGTCCAATTTTGAGAAATTATATGGATATGAATCGATTTTTTTCTGTTTACATTATTCATCCCAGAACATGCCAAAACTCCACTATAATCGACGTACTTAAAATCACACACAGGAAAAGAATGGGACTCTCTTACTATGATATAAATGTCTAGAAGTTTGTTCTTGGTATATCTCCCAGTTGTCAGACAAAATACCGTAAAATATCAAAACGGTTCTTCGAAAGACGAATACTACCTCGAGGAACATTCGAATGTAGAAGAGTACTTGGGACAGGATATACCTCAATGGTTTGATACATATCAATTCCAAACACAGGGTCATCTGGTTCTGCAGGGAGCAAGTGAGAACAGTAATGAAGGTGGGTGTACTCAAATGAATGGTATAACTAACAAACGATCAGTGCGTATTGTGCGATTGTAAGAGCTTTTCATAAAACATCACAGACTCGGAGTCTTCTTACTGGAATCTTGCTCGATTATGTAGATGGTAGTATAAAATTGACAGGGATGCACGCTGTATGTGAACGACACAAAACACGAGGTAAAACGCGACAAACTGGACCCAACAGATGACTACCTGACCAAGTCCTTGGAAGCTGACGTGGCGCGTGCTCCTCCTCAGTGGCATGGTGGAAGCTGTTTTCAGGGCTCTAGAGTGCCAATCTCAACACCGAAGGATGTAGTTCCTTCGCTGCATGCTGTCTATCGTGATCCGAACGTCGCCAGAGCATCTCACACATTTTACGCGTATCGTCTGTCTACCGACCAGGGAGTCCAAGAACACTTCGAAGACGATGGCGAGTTTGGTGGTGGCCGAAGGATACTTGACATTCTTCGTAAAAAGAACGTCGTTGATGAGTTGATATGTGTGACTCGATGGGATGGTCCAGAAAATCTCGGCCCTGCTCGTTTCAAGTACTTTGAAGAAAGTGCCAACCTGGCAATAGACACAGCAACTATGTGAAGTTTTGATTCTGATTTGCATGTGCACAGAGTATTAAACCCTGAAATATAAATACATGTGTGTGTTAGTATAGGTATATGTGTCTGGAACTCTGTGTATACGTGTGCAGCTATGTATGTTTCATTCCACGTCTTGTATGTTAACTTACACCTCATTGACCTCATTAACTATGAGTAATAAATCTAATAATAGGTTGAATGTGGCCATACTTAAAGATCTTTATCTCAGCTATTAAAAATAGACCAGTTCAAAGAAATATTCACCTGCTATGACTTTGCTGTTTATTGAACATGATTGTGATGGGAGAAAATGGAAAATTCTTATCAGAATGGCTTATTCTTGCAAAATAATGCACTTTTTGTCAATATACTATTTGCTATGCATGAAGTGTACTACTAATCTTGAGCAACCAAGTATTTTGTTGCATGTGGGGTATATGCTGTTATTACTACAAAATAGTACAAATGATTTTAATGACCACATTCAATATATAAATATGTAATGTGCTATTGGTTATATGCATGTTGAAGATAGGTACATGTTTGTTGTGTCAGTGTGTGTGTGTGTGTGTGGGGGGGGGGGATGTCAACAAGAGGAAATATTTAGACAAAGGATGCTTGTATATGTGTATATATGTATGTGGATATATGTGGGTATAAAAAAATAAGTTAAAATTTCGCATATATTGATGTATGTGTGTTGGTGTGAGATGGAGGGAGGTCAACAAGAGGACATGGTTAGCACAGGCTGCATGTGTATGTGTACTTGTATGTGAGTATATGTGGGAATGAATAAATATGTCAAAGTTTACATATAATCATGTATGTATGTGTGAGTGTGTGGGGGGGGGGGGTACAAAAAAAAAAAAGTATATCATCAAATGACATGTCTCAACAAAGCTTGCTTGTGTATTTGTAATTGTATGTCGATATATTTGGGTATGAAAAATATATCAAAAGTTCACATATATTTGTGTGTAGGGGTGTATGTGTGTGGGTGGGTGTATGTCAACAACCTGTGCATGTGTTCTTGTGTATGGGCATATGTGGGTATGAATAAATATGTTAAAAGTTCACATATATATATATATATGTATGTGTGTGTGAGTTTGTGTGTGAAGGTGTGTGTTTGTGAGAGTGGTGTATGTCAACAAATGGCACGTGTCAACAAATGCTGCTTGTGTATGTGTATCCATGTGGATATATTTGGGTATGAAAAAAATATGTCAAAAGTTCACATATATTTATGTATGTATGTGTGTGAAGGTGTGTGTATGTAGGTGTGTGTTTGTGGGTGTGGTGTATGTCAACAAATGGCATGTGTTAACAAATGCTGCTTGTGTATGTGTATCCATGTGGATATATTTGGGTATAAAAAAATATGTCAAAAGTTCACATATATTTATGTGTGAATGTGTGTGAAGGTGTGTGTATGTAGGTGTGTGTTTGTGAGTGTGGTGTATGTCCACAAATGACATGTGGTAACAGATGCTGCTTGTGTATGTGTAATTGTATGTGGGTATATTTGGTATAAAATATGTCAAAAGTTCACATATATTTATGTGTGTATGTGTGTTGATGTGTGTGTGGTGTATGTCAACAATTGACATGTGTCAACAAACGCATCACGTGTATGTGTCATTGTATGTGGATATATTTGGGTATGAAAAATGTCAAAAAATGTCAAAAAAATGTCAAAAGTTCACATATATTCGTGTTTGTATGTAGCTGTATGTGTACAATTATGTTAGTGTGCCTATATGTAGGATTTATGTATTATGAATTTCCCTTGCTGAATATCAAACATGTATGAATGGCATGTTATCATATTCTATCGTGTGAGCTTTATCGACACTGATCTGTTGAACCAAACTACATTGGTTATTGGCACTCTATAAAATGATTTCTGATATAAAGATTTGAATCTATTATATATTATGTACCTCTGTAATGAATGATTGACTTGATAATATACCCTACGAAGACTGTGGCTATGATGTGGACCACATGAATATATTATGTATGTATATATGTATGTGTGTATAGGTGTGGTTGTGGGTGTGTGTGTGTATGTTTGTGTGTGTGAGGGTCTGTGTGTGTGTGTGTGAGGGGCTATATTACGTATATTGAGCTACACTGAGTGTATATTATTACAATACTCACGATTCATTTATGTTAAACATGATTCCTATTTGTTGGGATGTTCTCCGTTGATCATACCACACAAAATTTAGTTCTGTAAAACAATTGTAAAAAAGCAGAGAAAATTGTTACCTACGATCCGTTATCTATGAAACTGCATTTCTGTGTGAGTTCATTACATGAAACCTTTAACAAATTTGTGCTCAATTGCATTTGATATAAATTGTCTGTGCTGACACGAACATAATGTAGTCCAATATTATATTGAATTCAATGGTTTATTGATATCTGGTAGTCCAGTACTGTCACTGTCAATGTATGTTTACAAACATTTTTGACCCAGTGCCCCTCCCAATTTCCCATGAATATTGATTACACACGGGTGCAATTACTAGACCGATAAATCACTATTATTGGTGTTGTTAACTTGGCAATGTACAATCATGGTCGCAAGGAACTCATGGCAATACAGCTCACTTGTGTTGATGTACTTGGGGTGTGATGTCACGGTCTGGTGGCTGTCGTGTCACAGTCTGGCTGTTATGCCGCACAGTACTGGTAGTCCAGTCCGGGGTTTTTTCGATAAAGTTTAAACATTGTTGACCCAGTGTCCCTCTGAGTTCCCATGAATTATGATCCTACACGGGTGCAATCATTAGACCGATGAATCAACAGTATTAGTTGCCGTTGCTAACAGGTCAAAGTACAGTCATGGTCTCAAAGAACTCTAAGCACACCAGTAATGGCAGTACAGCTCACTTGTGTTGATGTACTTGGGGTGTGATGTCACGGTCTGGTGGCTGTCGTGTCACAGTCTGGCT
This sequence comes from Terebella lapidaria, assembly GCA_949152475.1. Classification (NCBI taxonomy): domain Eukaryota; kingdom Metazoa; phylum Annelida; class Polychaeta; order Terebellida; family Terebellidae; genus Terebella; species Terebella lapidaria. The sequence continues at coordinate 83,100,708 of OX424555.1, forward strand.
GTTATGCCGCACAGTACTGGTAGTCCAGTCCGGAGTAAGTCATAGTATACCAATACAACAGCAACATTCACCCTGTTGAAATTCAAACAAAAATAACACTATCAAACAGTTGTATGGGTGCACATTTGTGCACATGTATTGCATAGTACGGCATATTTTATTTTAAATAAATATTTGCATTATTCGGAAACACAAGACTGGGTTGATATGTTTGTAATATTACATCTTCCACGAAACGATAGTCAGTTTACTTTGCAGAAATTGGTCATAAATAGTGGAAATATTCATGTACGAAAATCACCTCTGGAATTTGTTTTTCTTCGGAACGGACATGATACTTTTCTAATATATGGAAATATTCATGTATGAAATCACCTCTGGAATTTGTTTTTCTTCGGAACGGACATGAATGATACTTTTCTAATATATGTATAATCGTTCAATTAAAAACGATCCCTTCTAGTTGAAATGAATCTCACGTATCCGAGTTATATCCGATTGTGTTTACCTATTACTTATAACATATCAGGTCCATGAAACACTTGTATTTATAAATGTTCGATTGTATATTGTTTGCACTGTCACCGGTTGGTGAACTCTGCTTGATTTTAATTTGTGTTTTACTATGTGTTCTCGATTACAGGCTGGGTGTGGCGGTTCGCTGTAGTGGTGTGTCCACAGGTCATGGCGGGTAGCGTATCCTTGGAGCAGGTACAGACTGACGACCAGTACAATCTGATAAATTCCCTTGATATAAATGATGAAGATTTTGATGAGAGAGATCTGACTGAATGTAAATACTACGACCCTTTAGAATTCAGATCATTTTTTTCAAAACTTAACACCCCAGTTGTATCTCTTTTTTCTCTAAACTGCCAGAGCCTCAATGCCCACTGGCACGAATTCAGAAACCTAATGGTGGATATTCAGCATGTAAATAGTTTTGACATAATTGCCCTGTCCGAGGTATTTAAAATAAGAAATGCATTTAATTTACCGGGTTATCATGATTTAATTCACAGTTCACGTGATGATCAGGACGATGGACGAGGAGGCGTAGGATTTTTCATTAAAGATAGCATATCCTTTGTGGTCCGTGACGATATAAGTGTATTTATTCCTCATGTTTTTGAATCGATCTTTCTCGAAATAAAATTAAATGAGAACACAAAACCGATGATTATCGGTAATATATATAGGCCAAATACCCCACCTAAAGCTGATCTAGATATTTTTATTGCCACTTTAGATGATATTATGAGAATGATAGAAACTGAAAATAAGAAAGTTATTTTGATGGGAGACTTTAATATCGACCTCCTAAAATATTCAACAAACATAAAAACAAAAGATTATGTAGATAATTTATTTTCCTTCGGATATCTCCCGACTATAACTAAACCCACCAGAGTGACACACCAATCAGCCACCTTGATTGACCATTGTTATACGAATGATATTACCCATGACTCTAATTCTGGGATTATTATTACTGATGTATCCGATCATTTTGGAATATTCCATATAGTTAAAAATAAGCATGAAATAATTCCTAGAGAAAAAGTTATATGGGCCAGAAACTTCTCGAATGAGAATATTAATACGTTTAACATTGAATTAACAAACACTAATTTCGATCCTATCCTAAACCTGAGAGACCCCAATATGGCATACTCGTATTTCTATAACATCTACAAAGGAAAATTTAACGAATGTTTCCCCTTGAAAAAGATAAAACTGAAAAGAAAATATATCAAAAGGGAACCTTGGATGACAAAGGGACTAATAGTATCATCGATAACAAAAATCAAGCTGTACAAAAATAAACTGAGACGCCCAACTGCAAAGAATATCTTTGATTATAAACAATATGTTTTAATATATAACAAAATCATCCGTGCTCATAGGAAAACGTATTATAAAGGTATCTTCGAAGACAACAAACATGATATGAAAAGAACGTGGGAAACCATCCGTAGTATCATAGGAAAGTCAAATGATAAATCAAGTTCGCCTACCATATTAACATTGAACGGTGAAAATATTACCGACATGAAAAAAATAGTAAATGGTTTCAATGAACACTTTATCAATGTTGGACAATCTACTAGTGACAAAATTCCTCATTCAATAAACTCATACAAGCATTATTTCAAATTTAATAATACAAGATGTATGTTTATGAGTCCTACAAATCCGGTAGAAATTTTACAAGTTTCAAGAAAACTCAAACCTAAAACTTCTTCTGGCGCTGATGAAATATCCACAAAATTAATGAAACAAACTATTGAAACGATATTAATTCCAATGACCCACATATTTAACTTATCCATGGAACAGGGTGTATTCCCAGATGAATTTAAAATAGCTAAAGTAATTCCTTTATTCAAATCTGGTGATAGAAAAAATGTAAACAACTACAGACCAATCAGTATCTTATCATCCTTTTCGAAACTTCTAGAAAAGATTATGTGTAAACGGCTCGTAGGCTTTCTTGAATATTCCGACGTACTTTATAATAATCAGTATGGATTTCGCGCCAAGCACTCTACAATACACCCTATCATTCAATTATTAACTGCCATATCAGAAGAGAACGATAAGCCGGATAAAAATTTCACACTTGGATTATTCTTAGATCTTTCAAAGGCGTTTGATACCGTTAATCATGACATTTTGTTGTATAAATTACATCGCTATGGGATTAGGGGGACTTGTTATCACTGGTTTGAGAGCTATCTAAAAAACCGACGGCAATATTGCGAATTAAATAATCAGGAATCGGAGATAAAACATCTGAATGTCGGTGTGCCACAAGGCTCTGTTTTGGGGCCAATATTGTTTTTAATCTATATAAATGACTTCCATCGATGTACTGACCTAAATATCTTGAGTTTTGCAGACGATACGACAATATTTACATCCGGAAAGCATCCTGCCATATTAGAAACTCATATTAATTCGGAATTGAATAAAATCTTTGATTGGCTTTGTGCAAATAAGTTATTATTAAATAGTGACAAATCTAAATATGCTATATATGGGCCATCCACAAAAACCAGACAATTTGAAATCGCGCTAAATATAAACAACAAAGCAATACAAAAATACGACAATAATATCACTCCAAATTTCTTGGGAGTTTTACTGGACAATCACTTGACCTGGAAGCCTCATATAGAACAGGTGTGTAAGAAACTCAGTAAAACTTTATACATGATGAATAAAGTAAAACATATACTTCCACGTCAAGTATTAAAAACAATTTATTATACAATATTTGAAGTACACATAAATTATGGTTTATTAGCCTGGGGGAATTCCATACATGTTGATAAAATTTTTAGATTACAAAAGCGCGCTATCCGCATTATCAACAATAAACATTACCGATCACACACTGACCCTCTCTTTAAAGCCGATGAAATTCTAAAAGTGATGGACCTGTATCATCTACAAGTGCTTATGTTTATGTATGACCATAAAAGCAACAATCTCCCAAAATCATTTGAACATTTTGCAAGAACAAACATTGTTCTAAAATCTAAATTAACTAGACAGGCACATTTATATTTCACTCCGCGACCAAGAACAACTTTTAGCTCTAAATTACCTAATCATTCTTTCCCTAGGCTATGGAACACTTATGATGAATCGTTATCACGCTTTAAATACAAAAACCGAAAGACCTTCCGTGAATTTTTGAAAACACATTTTATATCACTTTATGATAACAACATACTCTGTCAAAATCGGTACTGTAAAGATTGTCGCACTTAATAATTTAATATTGAACATTTTGCCTCGACATTTACTTAGACTGTACCTGCCCCACGTGTGCTGCCGCCGCCTGCGTCCTACGTCCACACCACACAGTGCCTACCGCTCCCTGCCTCCGATCGAGATCACATAAGTCTTTTTTTTCTGTTACTGTTTCTTTAGTTATTTTTCTTATCATTTAGAGACTTTCTGTTTCTATTATTATTTTTCTCACCTCAATTTCTTTAGTTATTTTTTTCAGGGCACCACAGGAAGACAGCTTTACCAAGCTATGTGGTGACCCGGCTATTTCGTTGTTTGTAATGAGTGTTGTGTATCATAGTTATATAGCCGAATAAATTTGATTTGATTTGATTTGATTGACATCTGATAAATGAAGGAGAAAATTCGATTTGTGGTCAGTCACGCCGAGTATATATGTGTGGCTAATGTCTAGATTGAAAACCGGCTAGGTGTCTGTCATATTCACATGGCTAACACTAAGATACTGAAAGTATGACTTGGATTTGGTCACTTGCACTGAAACTTCGTCCATGGATTCAGTCATCGAATTTGTCTGTTTGTTGGTATCCATTTGTGCTTTTGTGAACGCGACAGCCACATTTTACAATTTTTCATATCAAGGATGAAAGCTGGTAATCCCATTTCATATTTGCTTTATGGTCCAGATTGTAATCATTTTCAATACTTGATAAAACGATCTCGGGTGAATATCGTGAGAATATTGCTGGTCTCAGTTTGTATCCACTGGTGATATCAATGTTCCACAAGCCTATCATACACAGAACAATAGCCCACTTGTCACTGGGAGGGCTTTCGATGCAGACTGGTCAAAGATAGTACCTTGTCCACTATTTGTGAAGATAATTCCGCAGGTCCTATTTGAACCCAGGATGACTCATCAGGCACCACATCCGACACAGAAGGTACAGTAAATGACAAAAGAGTGCAATCCCGATACATTAGTTCCCAATTTGACATGGTGGTAATACAGATTAGACATCAGACATGTCCCTTGTTGTACCTATTATCAGACATTTAAACGTTTCTAACTTGACACTTGAATGCAGATATATGTTTTTGAAACCAGATATAGTCATAATTATGCATAACCCAGTTCAATTTTGTATGGTTGTGTATACATGCTAGCTTCAAAGAAGAAAATAACCTGCAGTATTCACAAATCGAATATACATACAGTACTTGTGAAACTTGTACTTGTGAAACTCTAACAACAAAATGCAATCGCGAGTGAAAACGACTAGAATTGACACAATTACTGGAACCAAGCCTACAAATGATACTATCTAACGTTATTTTAGTACATTACACATATGTTCTACTCTAATTCTAAATATGCCTATAAAATAAAGTGATTGAATTTTTTTTAACACATGACAATATTAGTGTAGGAAAAAAAGACCATGGATATGACCGCGCAACATGCAATATGCCTTGAAAACAATGATTACAACATTCCGTGCCATTCTCTGTGAGAAATGATTACATTTAACCCCAACTAGTATGGTCAGTGGTTTATCCAATATTCATTATACAGATTTGATCCTAATTCTTCCGAGACAATTGCCCATACTGCAGCGAATTCAAATCATTTATGAGATATAGTTTCTAGTGGAACCTAGAATTGGTGGTTGGTTAAGAAAGTAGAAATGTATACCGACAAACAGACAAATTCATATTCCAAGACCGAATCCATGGACGAATTTTACAAGATCAGTGTGAGTAGTCAAATCCGAGAGATACTAAGGTAGAAATACACGAACAAAAACTTGAATCATTTGACTGACTATCCTCTTTTGAATATATATAACATTGCTATGAACATTGATGATACATCTTCCTGATAGTATTAAGTAGATATATATAAGGTAATATAAGGTAACTTATCATTTGGCATATTTAATTTCAATCATATTAATGACATACATATTGAATTTCCAATATATAACATTACACATGTTTGCAGATCTAATCAGAATATAACAATACATTGGGAAATGTCAAATCTTTGGACACGTCATTTGCGAAATGGGTATGGATTACTGTGGTAATAGGTTGATACATACATTTGTTTGGACTCATTAGATATGAGGTTAAAAAGTATGACGACCACAGGGCAGAGTGCATATTTGTGAAGGACGGTTGTACTCATTCTATCAACCCAAATGCCCTTAGACAATTTCGCGCTATATTTAGACGCCAGAGAATAGACAAGGAACCGTATTGAACACTTGGTAATACGGACTGCCATGTCGTTTGTGGTTGTGATATAATCATTTTCAGAGTGGATCATGGATATGTTCGGGTATATGTATTATGTTTGAGGCACATCGTATACAAAGCTCATGTGCAAACCTTCGATGGATGCAACACATACTATTGCGTTGATTTAAAAAGTTCAAGATTTATAAAAGTTCTGTATATATCAGATGCAATCCAGTTAGATGCAAAAGCAAGGAAGCGGTGAAATCATACCCACAGCATGTGGGACACTATTGGACTTCATTCATTGATCTTTTGATATGGTATACATGGAATCGGTTTCTAGAATGATGTGCAAGTTTAGTGAGTATTTACCAGTCAGATACGAAACTTTAGTTAAAAACGTGAATAAATAATGTTGTCACCACGAAGTTATTTTCATTTCGTATAGAAGTGCCACACGCCCATACTACCATTAACAAGAAGAACCACGGTGCAACTTTCAAAACTGTCTAAAACGATGATTATGGTTCATGCTTTCTTCCTTTGTTCATAATTTCGAAAAATCAAGAATTCTTTCACATCAACTATCCAACTGTAAATATAAAAAAAACATGTACATCAGGATATGTATCTGAGGATCTATCGATCCAAGTCATCGAAGATATGCTAACCACCAACTCACCATGTTACTCCAATCGAATATTGGACATCTGAACGTGACGTAGCAAGCAAATGTCTTCTTACGTAACAAATTACATACAAGCCTGATGGATATTTATCGGGTAACTCACTGGTAAATCAATCAAATTAGATTGCGAATTTGAGGATTGTTGTGTCCATGATTAAATATGCACAGAATGGAGATTCTCTCTCTCTCTCTCTCTCTCTCTCTCTCTCACAGAAAACAATGAACACAGGGCGGCACCAAATACAACAATATAATGACATTCATCTGTAATCTTCAAGATTTACAACTAGGATTATTAGATTCCTGCATAATACAGAAAGTCATATCATTTTGATAGGCGTCTGGATCGATTGCTTTGTCTCCGAGAATAAAGGCACCTTCGATTTCCTCGTCTTATCTTCACACATAAATGGTTGACTTCTTGTTCCTCAATTAAAGCCTTCTAAGGACCTCCCTACAACTTATCGTATTGTCATCAGACGCTCATTATTGCTGGCATCATCAATCATGATAAAAAGGCCATTCACTTCAGAATGTGATGGCTATTTAGCCTGATGTCTCAGATAAATGCAGTTATTTCAAACACATGAAATAACTGAACATCCATTCAACAACACTGTTCCTTCTTCATTGTAATGGTACTTATGGTTGACGTTCGAATAGCATGTGCATTTTATGGGAGAAAGACTTCTTTATTGAGAAAAGACCTTCATCAGGAAATCAACTCATGACTGTCTTTTATTATGAATGACATTATGCAATGGAGCCACACAACATACAGTATGACATACGACCTTCATACAGGAAGGTTATCGTTACAACAAAACATCTGTTAAGAAAGCGTTAAACAACAATTGGTAAAAGTAAATTAGGCTTCAGCATGTGACAGACATGGATACAAATTGCCCAGGACGTAACTTGTACAAGTAAACTGATGGCAAAGAACAATTTGAGGAAAACCTTACTACCTGGTTGTTGGCTGAGAAACATTCTGATTTATTGGTTCGGTGAAAGTGACTTGACATTTCGGATAGCGAGATTCAAACCCAGCTGCCTGATCCAGCCAGGAAGCATGTGTTCTTCACTTGACAATACTTACATCCAGTAACAATACCTGCTACATCAAATGAATATGATACTCATATACTATTGGTGGTAATAAATTGATTCTTACATGTTTCGAGTTAAGAGGAGGTAAATTGAACTTTTTTTGCATGCATCCCACGACATTTTCATAACGTCACACTCTTTTATGAATCGCCAAACTTTCTTTATTCACCAAATTACGGCAGACTGTATTTCCGTGACGACGTGCAGATTGGTCACAGAAATAGAAAACAACATATCAGCTACAAAGCCGAGAGGTCCTGTCTTCCAACGCTTCAAAGTTTTCACGTATCCACTAAAATCTTAATGAGATAAACATTTCAGCGGAAAACACATTATTTATTATCTCCCTGTCTCGAAGACAAACGCGGAACATTTCTCCGACAACGCAAGTTTTCCCCAAAACGAAACACAATACTTGTCATGAACTCAAGAGGGACATCATGCACTTTCACGTCTCAGTCGGCATATCAAGGAACACCCAAGTCACTAAAGCACATCATTATTTCCCAATGCAGGAAACAGATGAGACATGTTTAGGAATTCACAAGCACTGAGACAATTCCCGCAAGGAAATTGTTTTCAACATCAGCGACATATTATCGGCTTCTCAGTTTCCGTGTCTGGACTTCACATTTGGCAATAGTAACTCGGAAAAAACGTTTTCCATTACCTATGATTGTCACTCGCTGATTTGATGAGTCATGAACGTAATCTGATGAACATTCAAGCCCACGCAACTGCTATGGCTCTCGTGTTTTGCAGTCACAAGTATTTTGTTTTCAATCGCAAGGTTTGGTTTTAACCCACAAAGGCTATTCCAATCTGGCAATCATGTGATTTCATCTACAAATCTCGACTCAATAGACTTGGGCTCTGAAACAGTTTCATGGGTTTCGTTTTCTAAATTGTCTCAATGCTGTGGGACAGCATGCTAATTCCATCAGATAAACAATGAGAAAAACTACACTTTTACACATAATTCGGCCCTGATCACAAACACCGAGCATTGTTGGGGTTATGCATGTTCTATAGAGCCCCAATTCTATTTTAAAAGCTATTCGTTTAAATTTCTCTATTGTCTCCATTCTACGACATCCCTAATCCCTTTGGTCTAGATGCTGTTGTACCGAGATAACAGGACATCCTCACCATTTTCTTGAATTTCAGGCTTTAAAGCGCTGTGGGGATCTCGATGTTTGTGCTCATGACCTTGGTATGTAAGTCAAGATCATTTCCTCGGTAACAACTGAACGGTATAATATATCCCTGTTGTTTTTTTTTCATGTGGAAATGGAGATTTTCGTTCTCAGGATACTACCCGCCTGCCACAATATATCAATCATACGGACCGGGTGTGAGATGTTTGGTGATGTCATAAATAATACGACCATAGATATGGTAAGCCAAATCAACCAGTACATGTATAGTGTACATAGCACCATCAAAAAACGGCTATATATCAGGAATATCGACTAAATATAGATACAACACCATCCTAACATACTCAATGTGTTTTCGATAAGACAAAAATGTATCAAAATGGCGAGAAAATCATAATAAGTTTCTGAGTACCAGGGGCATCATTTCACAATTGTAACCTTGCATGAGGATTCATAGTATTTCTCCGAAAGGTATCCTGAAAAATAGATAAATCGTTTCTCACAGACACTGTATCTGAGAAAACCAACAAATGAGACCAGACCGTTGGGGTCCCGGATGTGGAGGTCTCGTCAATCCGTCAACCCTCGCCCAATTAATCCGCGGGGGAATACTGATGGACAGGCTGGAACTGTTACCAGTGGCAAACTACACTAGAACGTCAACGGAAACATGTTCTCGACATCACCTTGAACATGTAATAAGCATTAACGCCCGACGCATTCAAAATGGATTGATGGTCAGCCAAAACTTTGGCTGGGTCTGTGTGGTAATATGACAATTAGGCCAAAAAAATGATACAACTACAAGGAGTGAAAACAACCCTACAAACAAAAGTCAGACACTTGTGAACATGTCCATTGGAAATGAAATGCATTGTGTTTACACATTTGTCACAGTGGTTTGTTATCTCCATATTGATGCTCTCTCATCTAACACCACTGATTGAATTTACGGTGACACGCTATCCACACTGACCAGTAGTGCGTGTGTCCTCTCCTCACTGGAGGACAGTATATCTCAAGGTGAAGCTTGGGCCGTGAGACGCCTGACTACACCGCTGTAATCACTGGAGTGCGTTGGTGTGATGATACCCAGGATTCTATAAACCTGAATCTACCCATCGTGTGTTCCACCATTTCATTTTGGTGTTCTGTGTGTATGAGGGGCACATACATTTTGTACAATTTCTATAACGTTTTGACGCGTAACACGTTTATCTTGCATCATTTTATCAATAAATCACATATACATGTATGAATTAGAGTACACATTAGAGTACAAGTGTTTTATGTAAAATTATGGTTAAAGTCTTCTTTAATATACATGTAATGGCATTCAAATGTATTGCAAAAATTGTTATTGATAAATTGATGCGAACTGACATCCGTCATCTTACGATTATGTTATGTCCAGTTAAGTGAACTGAATGATTGAGTCATTGTCCTATCCAGACTGGCTTCTAGACTGCTTAGTGGGCCAAACACGCCAAGGCAATTAAACCAGGAAATTGAATTTTTCCTGAACTGGTCTGATTTCAACTGACCATGTAACATCGAAATTCATCATTGCTATGAGCGATCGAGTAGGCAATCGCTAATTCTCTTGACGGTTTTGAGTGACAGTGACTATTACAGTGTAACACGCGGTAAAATATATTTTTACTTTATTTCTGAACGCATGTAGACAAACACCATACTATTCCGTAAACTTGAATATAGTGTATGCATATTACACGCCCCTGTATCTCGTGAGTGGCATAGCATCTCCCTAGTTTCTCGCAATATTTCCATGTGTTTTGGCTGTCTATCTACGGAAGCGTATTAGGGCCACATGAGTTTTTTTTAAAATTCAATTTGTCGACTTATTATCTCAATAAATCGAGTTAGTTATCTCGATAAATCGACTTAATATCTCGATAAATCGAGTTAATTATCTCGATAAATCGAGATAGTATCTCGATAAATCGACTTATAAGACTCAGACATTTAAAATACAAGTAAAATGAATATGCATCGACCATAATATAGGCATTTCATTGGTTTCCTTGTATTGGCAACAATAGGACAAAGAAAATATACTGATCACTCATATTGAAAACTTATGAAGTATATGATTAACAGTCATTACATTAATCTCTGAAATAATACCAAACTATCCAATTGAAGAAGCCGCACAGATTTATAACTTTATGAATATACCTCATTTCATGTTTAATAGCTAAATAATTTCTAAAAAAAACAAAACAATTATACCATTTTCATTCATGAACATGTTGCATCTTTCTAAGAGATAGTGATATAGGAACTTCACTATAGTTTTTAATTCGGTAGTTTGGTCTGTATTATTCAATATTTAATGTTGTAATGGTCCATCATATAACCCTATTCAACATAGTGTTCAATATGAATAATGTGACTCGAAACATATTTCCATTTTACTTGAACTTTAAATGCCCAGGACATAAGTCGATTTATCGAGATAATTACCTCGATTTATTGAGATAACTAACTCGATTTATCGACATAATGAGTCGATTCATAGAGATAATTAAGTCGATTTATCGAGATATTAAGTCGATTTATCGAGATAATTAAGTCGATTTATCGAGATAAATAACTCGATTTATCGAGATAAATAACTCGATTTATCGAGATAATAAGTCGATTTATCGAGATAATATCTCGATTTATCTAGATAATAAGTCGATAAATCGAGATAATAAGTCGACAAATTGAATTGAAAAAAAAAACTCATGTGGCCCTAATACGCTTCCGTAGTCTGTCTGATCCAAGTTAATTCAAACAAACAACATGTATCGCATGCACCATTACACAGACCATAACTCAGACTTCTCGAGCATGCAAACGTCAGTTTGATCATGATTTCTGCTGCAAGTACATTGTACTCGTGTACGAATATTTATTGGAATGTGACGGGACTTCTTGCATTCATTTCTCATTACGCAATGGAGGTGCCATTTGTATAAAATAAAAGAAATACGTCATAATGTGTCCAGTATTCGGGAAAAAACAGCCTTGTCCTATGTTGGTCCATGTGTCATGGGGACATTGCAGATTTTAGTTTCTATTCACAAGCATCAATATACCACAAGCTACTTAGACATTGAACAATAGCCTTCTCGTCACCGAGAGGGTTGTCCCAGCAGATTAGTCCACGATAACACCTTGCTCAATATATATATAGTGAAGTGTCCAACAGCACCATGGTTGGCTCACACCAGACAAAATGGAAGGTTAAATATAGAGTGGTAGTACCTTATAACTGAATTGATAGATGAGTTATTGTTAACTATATGTCTTACCACCCAAACACATCTGCCCTAAATATGTCAGATATATGACAGATATGACTGGGATTTCCGACTCGCATTGTGTTTTGAGATTAAACCCCACTCATATACAGCATGAAACTAATGTTCAACCGATTAACAGAATCACCACAAGATTTTAATGATGTCGATAGAAAACACTATAGTCAAACACTTTGGGAATAGAAATGGAGCCCCACCAAAGATTTCAATCATACACATACACGACACATACTGGCGTCATGCAACGGCAGGCAGTATGTAACATGTGACTACAACCTCATACCAAGTGAGTGACAACAATGGGGAAAATGTATATAACATACATTTAATAATCGATCAAATATATCCCTGATGGGTGTTCAATGTACCATATATCAGTGTAATATTTTAGAAAATGAAATTACTATGTTAATGGCGAACTGTCAACGCTCTTCAAAACGGTAATTCGTGTCGAGAAGTTCTAGTGTTTTTTCTTCTACATGAAATATTCCTATTCCTAGAATATTTTCGCTTCATCTATTCCATTACAAATCTCAGGAGATATTGGAGCGCGTGCAATATCGTGCACAAAAACTGATCCATAATTACACACGAGACGACAAGTGAACAAAACAACCACGATCGCCAGAATCCAATTTAACAATTCCCCAGACCACGTCTGATTACATTGAAAATTTTCTTTACAATATTATTCTGTCGACGTTATCGAATTATTGCATATTCTAACCAAACTGTAATCAAATGAACTGGGTGTTTATTCCCAATTACCACAAATAATTATGTTAGTATCATGTAAAATGGCGACACAGGAGAATTGGAGAAATCCGAATTAATTACATTGAGCACACAATAACTAAAACTTGATCAGGCAAATAAATATCATTCAGTCGTTTCTGCTTTGAATCGTTAAGTTGATCATCATTATGATGGCTGTATGTCAAAATGTGAATGATTCTCAACGAAAAACTTAATTCGCCACCGTCCCCCTCCGCCCTCAATCTCACCCAAATATATACATTGTGCGCAATATTTTTTTAAAAAAATAATGTGCATAAAATAAATGTTTGATAAGATTCTGAAGTAATATTCAAGTTTGGCGAATATCAACTCATCCAATAAAATGTCCAATCCAATCACATCAAAGAAGAGGTTATCGAGTATGAAAATTGTGGAACGACGGGAGACTCGTCATGACAACGTTAATGCTTCGGGTTACTTTGTCTCATAATATATTCCCGTATTGTTCCAGAGTACATTAATGGCGCCTTTGCGTTAATAAATACATGTCATTAGAGATTTGCAACGTCATTTATCGAAAGGTACATTTATTCATGCACCGTGTGGATTTGACAGACTTTCTGGAACGCGTATGTAATTTTTTATACGTTCATGATACCCGAGCTACAATTTTGTGTCAGATATAAGTCAACAAAGGGATGAATTGATGCATTGCATATACACGATAAGATAAGAAAAATTGTGTTCAGTTGAGGAAGGCATGGTCAGTTAGACCATAACATGGGTGAATCTTGCCTTAAGAGCTTTATATAAAGTAATCTGATATCAATTCCTCAACAGTCTCATTCGTGAAATAGGACTTGACCAATTTCGTCGGCCTACTACCACAGCGTCTTTTTCACTGGCGTTCAGACTAATATTTTTTACTGGTATTATTGCAAATTGCAAACCTTATATTTGCTTCATACATTCTTCTTCTGGGTATAATTTCACGACGTTTGCTGGTTGATATTTCGGATAGTTGGCATGAATAACAAAATTGTTAATGATGCAAACAGTGACGTGCGAACATTACTGTTCCATTTCTCTTCTGTGCATATGGCTAAGGTTTGAATATTATTAACATCCACAATCATGTGCGGCAAACATACATACATTTTACATTTTGTTTTCCACATTCCTGTTGCAGCAAGCAGAATAGCCATTGAAAGGCAAAAAGAGATAGTTTTTATTTCCAGAGTTCTTATCCCTCAGACATTCATCACTTCAGATCAAGTACATAGCATGACAGAAACCTCTCTAGTCTAGAGAAGCTCTGGTAAAAACCTGGCTCTACACTTACCAACTCTAATGCTGATCCTTCAAAGAAAGTCGTCAGCTAAAAATAGCTGATCCTATCATTTCTCACAACAAGCACTCTTGACATGGCAGACGATGACATTCCTCAATGTAACATAATCAGAACACAATATGGACACAAAATAAATTTCAATAGCTGAGATAAATACTAACACTTAGTCCGTTTTGATTTTGTTCTTTTTAAAGCCAACATCAAAGCAGCCAAGTTATCGTGTACACTCATGAGATTTGATTGATGTTACACATGTTTTGATTACCTGATTGGTATACATTACGGATACACTTCTGTTTCCCAACGCTCCAGAAAAAACGCAAGTCGACAAAATGGGGAATTTTGCACTCACATATTTACCCCCTGCTTCCCAGGATATTATTATCAAGCGAATATTTCTTGATCCACAAGTATACACATACATCTGAAAGCCCATCATTATCCTGAACGCCTAATTTGGCAATGAAACTTTTCTCACAGCACTCCCACAATATAGTTCATTTTTCATGCACAAATTGTCTCTTACTCAAAGTAGAATTTGAATGGGAAGCTATGTCAATGTCTGATAACTGTGAATCGCATGTTCTACAAAAATCAATATCTTAACTACAAATTGTATTATGCAAATTCATAAAATGCACCTTGTAATATTTCAATAACTTACGGGTGTCCTGGATTGACAACGCCTGCTTTGTAATTATTCCACTACCTTTTCATGTACGTACCTGAAATGAGAAAAAGATCAACTAAAGTATTTTCTGTTCAAATATTAGTTTCAAATGAATATTACATATTCAATCATTTCATATAAGCAGGCACCATCTTGTAAAATGTCGTATGTGTAGCATTGTGAGTGACAATAATGGCAGCAGGCTTCAACGTCGCTTCGTGTGACAAATAGCTCAATCATCAATATCTGACTGAGCACCGTTGCCATCAAAGCAAAACATCAAAGTTGGAAACATGGATAAAGGCATCCTACTTTTCGTGCCTTATTGAACCTTTCCACGCTTTGCCACTTCGTGCTTTCTGCTATATTTTGAACGGGAGTTGACATCAGTGAGATATTGACTCCAATGGTCTTTGATATCGGATAACACATCCAGTTTTCACAATCTGGAATCAACTGATTTTTAGTTGGAATGGAATGACTAATTGCCAGATTGTTCATGCGTCAACGTACATCTGCTCATGTTTCATAGTCTACCACAGTTGCATGTATTTGGGAAGGGCTTTTTTACTGTATTGTGTGTGATTTCTTATCGTTTCATGAGAATATTCGTTATGCATTCACAATGCATTCGGTGACATATATAATAATGTAATCTCTGGGTTCGTAACGATTGCACGTTTTCGTACAATTTATCCCTGTTATCCCTGTCTTGAAAGACACATAAGTTTGATCAAATCATTAACCATTTCTTGATACCATACATCGTCAAGCATTTACCGCACCCACAATCTGCAACCAGTGTATGCCAACTTCCCGGATGTGCCGGTCGTAATAATTCATCAACACTCGCCCAATTATTCGAGGGAAAGCTGATCGATAGGATTGATATGAAAACTGGCTGGGAATCACCCTAAATCATCAGACAAAACATGCCTTCCACGGAGACCTTGACCATGTAATTAGCGATGAGGTTCGACTCCATCCAAGATGGATTGATGGTCCATTAAAACTTTGACTGGTCACACGTGAATTGCATTATGATACAAAGAATACACTGGCACACACACTAACATACATTTACAAGAAAAACAACTGTCATCAACTTGATTATATAATGTGCCAGGTTATGTCTCCAACAATAGGAATTCTCTGATATATTTCATCCTCAATCTTAACAAAACTGATATATCATGCGTGGATTCAGATCACTATTCCATATCACTAGTACTGTATGAAACGCGAGACACATTCCAGTTATTTCGCATCGAAAGGTGATACAAATGATGAATATCTGCTCGAGAAATGGAAACACTGCCATTGGTATCAATAGAACACATCCATCTCTAATCAGCATTATTATTTTCCCGGAAATCACGCTCACGATGGTCACATTCATCTCAAACTAAGCCCCCCCCCCCCCCCACACACACACACACTCAACAGAGATGCTCTCTCATCTGGCACTACTGATTGAATTTACGGTGACACGCTATCCAGGCTATCGCGCTGTCCGATACGCGAATGCAATATACGATTTCAGGATCCAGCATACTTTATTTGGGAGTGACATGTGGTATAATTAAACCTATCACAGAAGATGATTTGTGCCAATTTAATAATATTAAACTATATATATCATTCACTCGGTGGTATTCTCAATGTAAGGACACTCCTGATTAGACGATTTTTACCACGTGACGATCCTTAATACTCAATGCTGGTCGGCGAAAGTCTATATTAGACGGCAAAAATGTATGTTGGACGATCCGGTGCTTATCAGCCAATCAGAGCGTGTGGTACATGTGGGATTTCTACACTCTGGGTTTCTCCTACATTCATTGGTAAATAATATAGCAAATGTTGGATGTTGAGAGTCGTCCAATATATAGTATACGGGATTCAGAAATGTCATATTGACCTCGGATGACGCCTCGGCCAATGTGACATTTCTTCATCCCGTAAACGGTATATTGGACTCCTAAACATCCAATATTTGTATAATATGTTGGTGGTGGTGGATCATTACTTATTCTATATGTAGCCTTACTGAAAGTAATGGGGAAAGCTTACAAAACGTGATTGATAAATGTACATTCTTCAGGAACTTCGACCCGCCATCTTCGCCATTAACCCAGCGGTTGCGCTTAGTTCACTGAGCTGAATGATCTGGTCATAATCCCATCCAGCCTGTGTTCTAGGCTGCGTAGTGGACCAACAGACTGGGCAATTAGACCAGGAAATTGAATTTCCCTAGAACTGCAACCGACTCTTCACAAGTGGCCAGGAAACATGGGAAATCAATTAACGTTATTCCAGAAACATGCATGTAGACTTATGAATCGTCACACTACAGAAGCAGCATGATGCTTCATGAGTTTATATAAGAAAATATTCATATATTTATAAAATATGCCATTAAACAAAACATTCTATGCCATTACAGTGGGGGATGCACCTTGTACACATACTAGTTTTAGAATAATTGTTTCAAAAATCAAAAGAATTTTTTAATCGAATCATTTCTGGCTAGACATGCACCTATCAAATGGCATTACTTCATGGAACTGCCATTTTAAACGCTGAACGTCGCTCTATGCAATATGTGCAGTGCTATTACATTGACAATATGATGTCTATAAATCACATCTATGAAACTGAATCCACGTTCCAACCGTAGTGCTGAATGCCTGTGCAACTGACAGTGTTCTGTACACAATTTAGTTCATCAGCGACCCCCACCCCCTCCAGAAAAACAAAATCAAACACAATCCTATCCAAATGGAACAGAATTAAATCACACACGGAAACCGAATCCACTACAAACGTCACATAGTGTGTATACATGTGTTCTCCACACTCTTTGCCCATGGCCTTTTCTAAGGTTATATTATGAGGTGTGTTCAACAGAACAAGCACCAAAAAGATTGTGCTGTCAAGAGACTCAACTGACTATCTTCAATTGACGACAAGGTAACACATTGTAAATTGTTACGCTAGGTTTAGCTGCCATTATATTCAGTAGCAGAGTCGGTGTGTTCCCTACCGAAAACTTAATTACGATTAATCTCGAGGTATCCAGAGCGTCGATAACCATTTTTTCTACAGAAACTCATTGTTGAACAAATGAATGGTATCCTTGAACCTCACTTTCAGCTTAGTATGAGGATCAGTAGTGTACAGCGTGGAAATATCATATATGCACATGCTATTGACTGGATTGGTGTGCAGAACTAGAACTAAATATCAGTGTTATCTATTGATAAAAATCCACTTTAGATTCCCACAATTTTCCCATAAGTCATGTCACAGTATTGTTTAGAGTCATGCCTTCACTGCAGACAAACCACTCAGGTAACAGTAATGAAATGAATTCTTCCGGGAAACACACAGCAATGAACTAATGTTTGTATAAAATTTAAAAATTATAGTTATCTAGCACTTCCTGTTTGGTGCATAGTGCAGGTTTTATATGTTGGATTGCCTCGTTTTAGATGCATTTCTATTGTTACAAACTCTAGTAGAACTAACAGACCATGTGTGATCATCAGAACCTCTCAATACCGATCTCGAGTGTTAGATATCAGAGGGTTAGATGAACGATCATATAGCTATTGTTGAGTAGATATCCGAGGTCTAGATATTTAGCTAAGATATATCACATTATAAAGGATTGTCTTTTCAATCAATCAATACCCGGAACTGATTCGTCTTCCTTAGCATAATTGAATTGACTTTTATGGATTATATTCGCCCAAAGACGACAGGATTGATACATCGAATCACGGCTGCCTTGTCAAGGTCATTAATCGAACGAAGTATAATCGAATTTTCTCCGCAAATCGTCCGTAATAACCTGTATAGGAGACTTTAGGTTGAGTAAATTGTTTGTTACGTGATAGCCCCAGAATATGAAATGAATTACGGTGCATTGGCTTTGTCCCGAAAGGAGAAGTTAGGGGTTCCTCAATCGATGTTTTGATAAGTGCATGTGCAATCATGTCCCAATTTCAGATATTCCGTTTGGCTGGGGTATCAGATTATGTTTTCTACAGTTGTAACCACTAGGTTATTACCAGAAAATGACACGGTGAAGTGCTATAAAAAGCTAGCCATTCAGTAGTTGACCTGGTATTATAATATAAAACACAAGGCATTCAATACCTGGTTAAAAAATTGAATTTTCATTGCTTTTATGAGACATTTCACAGAATTTATACTTTTCAGAAAAGAAATCCACCAACTCCCATATTTTAGTTTGAAAATGGAGATCAGTCAGGAGAAGAGGACAAAATTCTGCGGGCTGGCTGATTTCGATGATGGATTTTTTCGGCTCTGCAGCTATTTATAGCATTATACAGCAACTTGTCCAGAGGTTCCTGTCGTCACTTTGGCTCGGAATACAAACTCCAAGTTGATCGATGGTCAGCAGTGTGTCGCTTGGGTTGATGTCCTCATATGTGAGGGATAACTAATGATATCTCAAGTGATCCAACTGATTTAAACCGCGACATTTTGACAAAGCATTTCATGCATTTACCTGTAAAAAATAACTGATGACTGTTGTTTGTTGTTTGGAAGTATGTGTAACAGACGGAAATATGTATATATTTCAAGCTAAGGAACTGAGGAGTGTATCCGAACAAGACATGCTATCCCAGATCTTTGTATCTGGTTCATATTATTTTCAGTTATTTGATCATGTTTAAGCAGCTGAACTTGATAAATCGACCAATAGGTCACTCGTATGGATGACATCAGAAGTAGGTCACGTTGATTGACTGGATCAAACATTATTCTACCGTGAATATACAGTATGTTAGATATCACCCTCCAAAACTCGGGTCGGTACCTGACGCCCCTCGAGTTCCACTAGATACAGACCCTAATCAGGAGTGCGATATCTACTTTATAAGCGGACGTAAGTCACCAAACCCTTGAGATATACAGTATAGAGGGACGAAAAGCTCTACCATGACTTGCTCTGTTCACTCAGCCCATCAAACACTCGGTCATGTCAGCCCTAGATTTGGGGTGTTTGTGAACGAAAAGAAACACGGCCAATCTCTCGGAAATTGAATTTTCCTCGCCACTATGTTTCACCCACTACATCCTGTACATCCTGGAGGTATATCATGATCAACTCGAAGCAGTCCCAACCTTGACGACATTTAAATTGAACAAAATAAAAAAAACAGAAAAACACCTCGTTGCCGTCGTTGGGATAAAAAAAAATACATTGGTATGATAAGCACATGAAAGTCTTGGATACTGTTATTATAACTTTGTTGAATGTATTTGATAAATGTGATATTACATTTATAAATTTGTTTCTATTTATCAATGTGACATTATACGTATGTAGGTTGTACCCTCAACCTTATATTGTTAGGAACGGCAAATATTAAATAAATGTGTTTGTAATTCACCAAATTATAGTGGAATAATTGGATGTAATAATTGTATTCTCTACGTATAGTTTCCTTTAAACAAACAAAACTTCAATGCACCATACATAGTTGGGCGCCAGTGCTCACTGTATATGGAAGGGGTCTATGCTAGCATGTTTTGACACATAAGTGATTCCAGTTTGGCACCATTAACAGCCCCAGCTCTTCCCTATCCATCAGCACTCCCTCGGGGATTAATTGGGCGAGTGATGACGGATTGGCAAGACAGTCACATCCAGGACCTGGATAAGTCTGGCAATGTATTTCTTACATTTTTTCAACAATGATTTGCTTTGTTGTCAGCAGTATGTGCCATCATTTTTAGCATGTCATGCCTTGTTACATGACAAACTGGTAGATCATGGACTAAATCCATAAATCCATAACCTCCTGCCATTATCACTTTAACCTATAATAAGCTATAAGTTCGTCAACGTTTGGAACATGCCTACATTACCCAGATGATCTTATCAAGTTTTTTTTCCTGACATATTAGGCGGCCCGACGTGCATCATTTTTCATAAACATTTTCTCGTCTCGTTTCTTCATAAAAATTTCCACGTCAGTTATCATATTCGATAATCCATGTCTAATGTGTCTAATATGATAATTATTGAAGTGCAACAATCAGATATTTTAGTTTATCAATCAGTGTATTATACCTAAATGCTCCTTTTCAATTTACTCGTCCGAAAAAGTGTGTAGGCTACACTGTGTGATATAAAATATACCGCGTACACAAGTTATGGTTCAGAACTTATTGCAAACCAATACACATACATACAAATACATATTTTGATATACTGATATAAGCACAAGAACATGTGTCAGATTGCTTTTGGAATACCTCCTGAAATATAAGGTGAACATGTGTCAACTACATATATTTGCAGGTGTACTGGATTCAATATATGGAATATAACAATAGCCAATTTGGAACGTGTAACTAGACTAGAAGTATTTCTTCAAGAAATCTTTCTGTTGGTTTACACATATTTTGAAATTTCTCAATTCAATCATGAATATAAAGAGTAGTTGCGCATTAATTTTTCCTCCACAATTACACGGTGCACTATAAAAGTATAATAATATTAGCAGTGGGCGGCTCATAAACACCCAGCTCATTTAATCACAGCATGGTGTTATCACGGAATATTGCTTTACTTTCGCCATAATAAGCTGTCACAGACCATGGTAGCAACACGTAATTTGTCGCATCACAAACTGTTAAATTGGTTGCTAGATGTTATTCTTTTGTCTCGTATGTGTTCAGAACGCAATATTTTATGGACAATATTGTGTGTGCTCTAATCATTCTAGGGATTTGTGATGTAAATAGGAGTGAAGACTCATGATTGAACGCAACCAAGGCATTGTCAACACCAATCAAATTTGTGAGATGGTCTGTGGGAGAAATTTATCAACTATTAAAATATTGTTCTTTTATGTATATTCACAGAGCACACATTGAACTGAATAGTACACGCAAATATCCACCTTGTCAACCAAACAACCCCTTAACCTATCCGACGGGAATGACACCAGTTACTGTATTTGACATTATAGTAATTAGAATCAGTATAAATATAGGCGCACCTAATTCAAAGTTTACTGCCATAATTTCACCAGTCCACGTTAATTTTTACATATTTTCACTTTGTTATACTGGCGGTGTTAGCTCAGACACATACATTTAAAAAACAACTGTGTTTATGTGTGTAATCAAATGTGTATAACCACAACAGTAATACTAGAGAATGTTTTTATTGCACGAATCCATTGGGGCAGCTCTCGCATTGACAAGTGGACTAATGTGTCATGTCTGAAGAGCTTGTGGAATATTAGTATTGATCCATCCAATACGTATCTACTACTAGTCTCAAAATCCACACATCCTTAGTTCACCAACTCTTCAGACGAAAGAACAGTCCAATTCATCCACGATATTATTTGTGGAGAACATTTCCGTTCACGCCATAGTCACTTATACATATAGATTGATTGAAGATATTTTATTCACATCAAACAGCCCAGTTTAAAACATGTAGAATAAAAATATGTACAAATAATGGCAAATGTCCAAGCATAGATGTACATATTAAACTGTTTGACAAATGAAAAAGGAGTACTAAAAAGACATAAAAAGAATTAATGTCTTATTTCCATAGTAGACCTAGTTTGACAAGTACAAAATGGATACCACGACCTGGAAAATGCCTAGCTTGATAAACAAACACATTGATGCAACATACACAACACAAACAAAATCACTGAAGTATTAGGAGAACACCATTTTTCCTACGAGGAATTGTTTACACAGATTGGCGAATTTCCTCTTGGTTTGGGCATTTTTTATTTCAAGCGGTAGGCCATTCCAGAGTTTAATACCACATGCATGGAAACTAGATTTACTTTTTGATTTCGTTAGTGGTTGTACAAACGCAGACTGGCTGTGCCTGGTTGCATAGCTGTGGTTGACCCGATAGAAATTACAGAAATATGACGGAGCACTACCATTGAATATATTATACATCAAGTTAAGGCTCAGATAATCTACTCTGCTGGCAACATCCAGCCACCCTAGTTTTCTGAAATCAGTATGGCATGCAGAAAGACTTTGCTCTTCCATATATATAAAGTATATGGAAGAGCAAATATAAAAAGTACAATTATCTATGAACCTATATTCATAGATAAGTAAAGATCATTTTCCCGAATACGTCAGATGACAGACATGACACGGAATCTCCACTTGACATGGTGGTGAGGTCTCCTAGTTGAGATTTCTAGGTGCAAAACACAGGCATAATAATATTTGCGTATAACCATGCATCATTTCAATAAACACTAACTTCGTACAAAATGCAGACACGCAATCGGTTCTCCAAAGAACCCCATAACCCCCTAAAAGGGGCATTCGAGGACAGGGAACGACAAATCCATAAAAAATGTCCAATCCAATCACATTGAGCAAGAGGTTATCCAGTATGAAAACCGATGGGTTGACGGGAGGATGTACTCATCATGTCGGCACTAATGCTTTGGGGCAACTTTGTCCCATAATATAATCTGGATAATATATCATGGCATGTTCCATAATGTGACGTCTGGACGATAATAAATACACGACATTACAGATTTGCGATATCATTTGTCAAAAAGGATATTAAGTCATTCACCATGGGGATTTGACTGACTTACACTAGTCAGAACATGTACTCAACGCTGTATGCGATTTATTCGCTTATTCCATTGCACTGTAATTGGCGTCAAATATGAGGTGTCATTTGCGATTGCAATCGATGCACTTGTATGTTGTAAATATGAGGTAATAGAGAAAAGAGGTTCATGTATTATATAGAGGATGGGATGACAAATTAGAGCATATCATCAATGGATCTTACCGTCGGAACCCCACTGAAAATAACTTAATACCAAATGCCCGACTTGACCAGTTTCCCAGTCAGATTGCTACCACAGTGTCTAGCTTACCGACATTACCGATCAAGTAATTAGTGGTGTCAAAATGAAATTTGCAGATGGGGATTATACATCACAGATCAGTTCGCGTGTCAATGATATGGATATATTATATCTCAATTGCTCAATGTTTCCATGATGATTCAGCAACTCTATTAGTGTACAATCGGCCAAGACCACACGAACTAAAATATGCACATCTTTGGTCCCACATAAATTGGAAATATTTCGTTCTTTGATTAATACAATATTAAAACATCTCTAGGACCTCATTGTCATTGATGCCGGTATCATGAATCACAAGAAATATTATACCCACGTCGTATAACGGTTGTTCAGTTGTCGTGACAGTAGATTAAACTATTCATTAAATATTTTTTTTCGCTTTTCATGACAATGATACAAAGTCTTTCTGCATGTCATAATTATTATGACTTTGACTACTTAATATCTCAGATAGTTCGCTCAGATAACCAAATGATGAATGATGCAAACAGTCTGATAATTTCTATTGTCCCATTTTTGTCCCAAAATTTGAATATAATAACAGTCGGCAATCATGTACGACGAAAAGAACACAATCTACACGTTTTTCAAGTCTATTCATCCAATCAAAATATACCATGCTACATTTCAATGGCGGTAAGAAGTTTCTGATGTTCTTATCCCTTGGACCTTCATCGCACCACATTACCTACCTAGCATGACAGAGCCCTCTCCAGTCTGAAATATCCGAACCATGCACGTATCAACTCTAATGCTGATCCTTCAGAGAAAATTGTCAGCTAAAAAAAAATTGATCCCATCATTCCTAACCATGCACTCTTGTCATGACAGACGATGTCAACTCAAATGCGAAAATAACTGAAGGCATCCCAGTACGATATGGACATAAAGATAAACTACATAATTATATTTTAGGTTGTCTTTTTGAAAGACACTACCTGAAAATCCGACTATACATGTTCACATGACTATAAGCGTTGATTACGGTGTTCACTACTGCACTTCCTGTGCTTTAAATAGCACCGATGTCAGTTCAGTGATCAATACTCAGTGATCAATACTCATGTTCACAAAGGTCTAGAAAAAATACGTCTAAAATTTGGAATAACTCAACCACTTGAAGAACATACAGTATTTTGTATGAAATCAGCAACACGGAGATCATTCACACAAAGTCAATTTGTCAAAACTCGCTCAAATATTCTCCGAAAGATAAATTATGGATGGGTTGAACAAGTTATTGGCGGAGAACCACACTAAATCACCAGCCAACACACACTCATAACAGAGCCCTGGACTGTATAATTATCATTGAGGTGTGACAACATCCAAGATGGATTGATATTCCATTGAGAATCACACCCGTCTCTAATGAATAATATTCTTCTTTCCCGTAAAAAATATCCAAAATCATGGACAGATTCTCTGAATGTGAGTTGCCTCCCATCATGTCTCCTGATTGAATTTACTGTGCCACGCTATCCATACTGACCAGCAGTGCGTATGTTCTCTCGGCACTTGTAGGCATTATGCGTCGAGGTGAGGTTCGAGTGTAAGACGTTTGACTTCGCCATTCTACATTGAGGTTGCAGGTACCCCTTACATGTCTAAATGCTCATTTGCTAGTGTCAGCAGATGCAGTATATTAGAGATGTGTGATGAAATCAGGATCGTTTTATGTGGCAACTTGTACAC
Source organism: Terebella lapidaria (assembly GCA_949152475.1). Taxonomy (NCBI): domain Eukaryota; kingdom Metazoa; phylum Annelida; class Polychaeta; order Terebellida; family Terebellidae; genus Terebella; species Terebella lapidaria. The sequence goes on from OX424555.1 coordinate 83,126,394, forward strand.
AACGGGTTTGTCATTGCTTGAGTGCTAAACATTCTCTGATGTACCAGTTTTTAATGTCCCTAGGAAAACAATTTAAAAGCTAATTGATAAATGAGTATTTGCCAGGAACTCTGACCCACCATCTTGGCCGTTATCCTCAGTGATCATGTCCAGCTCAGTGAGCTGAATGATCGAGTCATAACCCCACCCAGACTGGGTTCTAGGCTGCTTAGTGGACCAAACTTCCCGGACAATCACACCAGGAAATTGAATTTTCCTAGAACTGCAATCGACCTTTTACAAGTGGCCAGAAAACATGAGAAATGTATTTACGTTATCCCTGAAATACACTGTGCAACATATGATAAATCAGAATCAATGTAACGTTCTTGGACATGAACTCGAATTCCAAACCATGTACGATTCCAAACCATGTACGATTCTGCATGTTTACACCGAATTGCACATTGCAACCTCATAAACATTTTCAGTGTCAGCAGTGAATGGAATCTCCAATAAAAATGTCAATAAAAAAATGACAATCACGATATACAAAACTGATCATTGGCTTCTGCAATTCTATATATATTACACAGAACTATTATCCTAATACAATGTTAAGCTGAATCCACACTTTGGCTGCAATCCTAAATAGAATCAATGTTTCAACAAGCACCACATGCAGGAAAAGAATTCAGTTTTATTCAGTTCTGCGTCAAAAAGAAACAAAACTGAATCACACAAGAAAACTAATCACCAGTCTTTGTTGAAATAACTTCATCACGTGTTGTACCTGAAACCATAATCAAAAAAGGTTTTTGATGTTCAACTGACAATGTGACAAATTGTAAACCTTGTTGCGCTAGTGGTTTGCAGGATGGCGTGAAAGCTTAATCTGATTTCTGTTGTGAAATATATGCACACCTAATCTTACTGTCATGTGCGGATCGTTGTGCGTGAGAAATGCAGCCTCATATGAGAGGCGGATTATAATTTATATGTTGTGGATTAATGGTTGTTAACTTTATTGATATCACTGAGATACATGTACATTTATCATTGCCCTGTGATCTGAATCGCCGGCAGTGCATCACCACTGACTTGGGTAATTCAGTTTAGTGCCATGGCAGATTTCTATCTCAGATTTGACAGATGAAACAAAACGTAAAGGTAAATTGAATTTCCACGGGATTGCAATATTCCGCTTCGCTGGAAAGTTGAACCGTGGGTATTGAGGGCATCTCATATCACCAGGATCAGAAGTGGCTGGGAGACCGAATAGACTGACCCCGATTTACTCTTACTGGGTCGATACAAATTTTGCGAGAAAACTGATATTTCTGAAAAATCAAGCTTGCATCATGTCATCATGTAGTATACACAAAGTGTAGAAACAAGTATCTAACGCCCACACCACCTACCATAGTGTTCACGATCATTGTATGAATGATTCCATGAACCAAATTAGTCTAATCTTAGAACCCTAGTATGCGGGAGATCACCCTAACCGCGATTTTTCATTTCAAATTGGCTAGAACGTCCAACAACAAAAGATTGTAATGGGCATTTTGCTAATACATATAACAATTTAAAGGATTTAATCTATTCTCTAAACCGATCCGTCTCTTTCGGCATAATTCGATTGCCTTCTATAGACCATACCACCCTCTCCCAATCAATCAAGACTGCCTACACAAGGTCATTAATCGAGCAAAGTACATTGATATAATCGAATGCTACTCTGAAAAGTGTCCCTATTCTATATATACACGACGTGAAGTGTATTGGAGCTGTTTCGTAAAAAAAAACTAGGGCCTATTGTGTTCTTTCTCAGAATTCGAGAAATCGCTAAATAAGCTTCGAGACAGAAGTAGAAATAAACTCCAATAAGGTAATGTCAACAACAAACAATGATCTGAGTAGTCAAGTGGAAGAAAGCTAATGACTGATTTAGGCATTACATAAGCGGAATAATGCACAGTTGGCACATAGATCATTTGGAATACATTCACATTGCATGTGAGTGGTTTGGCTTGACTCAAATTTCACGCCCTTAATCCTCAATGAAGAAGGGCCAATGAAGAACTCCCACCTCAGGGATATGTCATGTTTACTTATTCGTAACACAAACATATCCTTTGGAAGTCATACCAGTAACATCTGACATATTCATGACAAGTAAGAGTGCAGAGTGGTATGAGTGCATTGAATTGCAGATTGATTGAAATATACTGGTTTTAGTTCAAATATAAATTCAATTGTAATCTACCCGTGACTACTGTCTTGTTTTGAGATATTGTTTATCTTTCCAAAATGGTTTATTACAAGCTGGTATTGGCATCATGTAATATCAGTGGTAATACTTTGAAACACGCATTCAATTAACAAACCGGATCCAGGTCCTCATGCGAAGGATCACTGAATAAGGAATAGAGAAGACATAATCGTGGACTATTCTAATAGGGAAGCTCTCCCCGTAACAAGGGGGCCGAAGTTCTCTTGGTTACTTATTCGTAACACAAACATATCCTTCGGAAGTCATACCAGTAACATTATTAACCAAATTAGTCTAATCTTAGAACCCTAGTATGCGGGAGATCACCCTAACCGCGATTTTTCATTTCAAATTGGCTCGAACGTCCAACAACAAAAGATTGTAATGGGCATTTTGCTAATACATATAACAATTTAAAGGATTTAATCTATTCTCTAAACCGATCCGTCTCTTTCGGCATAATTCGATTGCCTTCTATAGACCATACCACCCTCTCCCAATCAATCAAGACTGCCTACACAAGGTCATTAATCGAGCAAAGTACATTGATATAATCGAATGCTACTCTGAAAAGTGTCCCTATTCTATATATACACGACGTGAAGTGTATTGGAGCTGTTTCGTAAAAAAAAACTAGGGCCTATTGTGTTCTTTCTCAGAATTCGAGAAATCGCTAAATAAGCTTCGAGACAGAAGTAGAAATAAACTCCAATAAGGTAATGTCAACAACAAACAATGATCTGAGTAGTCAAGTGGAAGAAAGCTAATGACTGATTTAGGCATTACATAAGCGGAATAATGCACAGTTGGCACATAGATCATTTGGAATACATTCACATTGCATGTGAGTGGTTTGGCTTGACTCAAATTTCACGCCCTTAATCCTCAATGAAGAAGGGCCAATGAAGAACTCCCACCTCAGGGATATGTCATGTTTACTTATTCGTAACACAAACATATCCTTTGGAAGTCATACCAGTAACATCTGACATATTCATGACAAGTAAGAGTGCAGAGTGGTATGAGTGCATTGAATTGCAGATTGATTGAAATATACTGGTTTTAGTTCAAATATAAATTCAATTGTAATCTACCCGTGACTACTGTCTTGTTTTGAGATATTGTTTATCTTTCCAAAATGGTTTATTACAAGCTGGTATTGGCATCATGTAATATCAGTGGTAATACTTTGAAACACGCATTCAATTAACAAACCGGATCCAGGTCCTCATGCGAAGGATCACTGAATAAGGAATAGAGAAGACATAATCGTGGACTATTCTAATAGGGAAGCTCTCCCCGTAACAAGGGGGCCGAAGTTCTCTTGGTTACTTATTCGTAACACAAACATATCCTTCGGAAGTCATACCAGTAACATGTGACATATTCATGACAAGTAAAGGTATGAGTGCATTGAATTGCAGATTGATTGACATATACTGGTTCTAGTTCAAATATAAATTCAATTGTAATCTGCCCATGACTACTCTCTTGTTTTGAGATATTGTTTATTTTTCCAAAATGGTTTATTACAATCTGGTATTGGCATCATGTAATATCAGTGGTAATAATTTGAAACACGCATTCAATTAACAAACCGGATTCAGGTCCTCATGCAAAGGATCACTGAATAAAGAATAGACAAGACATAATCGTGGACTATTCTAATAGGGAAGCTCTCCCCGTAACAAGGGGGCCGAAGTTCTCTGTCTGAGGAGCTTTCTGAATATTTATATTGATTTATGTGTCGTGGTGGATAGTACAACATTCAGTTTGCATCCAGATATAATTAGTTCACAAGCTCTTCAGACAATACAGTAGCCTACTTGTCACAGTGAGAGTTGTTACAGCAGATCAGTCCACGATAATACCTTGCCTGATATTCGTGAAGAGCATTTCCTTTAATAATACGGTCATAGCATATCAGACCTAACAGGTACAATAGAGCGACACATATAAGTAATACCAACAATATAATTGACCTCATGGAGCCATTCATCGATTATCCTTTATCCATCAAACATATTTGCCCTGAAAACATGTATGTATGATTAAACATCTGCGACATATATGACGGGGTTATTAACAATAATTTGTATAATGTTTTGTAACATGTACTGTCAACACCTCAACTCGAAAGCGGAATTCAGGTTCAGAAAATGACAAGTCATCCAGTAGAATATCCAATCACATTAAACAAGAGGTTATCGAGTATGATGGGTTGACGGGAGGATGCACTTATCAAGTTAATACTAATGCTTTGGGATCACTTTGTCCTATAATATAATCTGGGTAATATATCATTGGAGGCTCCAGAGTATAATGTCTCGGCGATAATAAATGTTCGACTTTATTGATCTGCAATATCATTTGTCGGAAGTTACATTAAGCGACGTATTCAGTAGAAGGAATGGTAATAAAGCAGAGGATGAGATGGGTGTTTCTTGTCTTTGAAATCTTCATTTGAAAGTGATCTACATTTTGTGTATCGAAATAGGAGTTGACCGATTTTCCTGGTCAGACTATTACCATAATATATAACTCACTTGCGTTCAGATCAGTGAATACATTATCAACCAAGTGATTGTTCTTTTCATTCGAAATTTTAAAAGTCAATGCTGTGTCACAATTTAAATTTAGTTTTCAATATCATTACTTCCATGATGAATTATCATCATATTTATTCATGCACTATCAATACAAACATATAAAGTAACAATAAACAATGTAATATTATGAATATGAAGATGTGATTGTCGTATATTCCTTCCTGTTCTTCGAAAAATACGTAGTTGTGACCTCCAAAAGAGCTTTCTGTTATCCTATCACGACTGTTTAGCTGACACCATAGTCGATATGTACTATTTAGAAGTACGGACAGTCCATGTCATAAGGAAATGGTGAATGAATCGAACGGTGAACAGCGGAAAAAATTATATATTGTCCCATTTTTGCATTGTTCATATGGGCAATGTTTGGATGCGATATTAAATCATGTATGAGCAATACACACGTTATCCGCACTCCTTAACTTTAGTAATCAAATGAAAATTTACAATGCTACATTCTATGGTAGCAGACAGATTTGACATTGCGATGCATATCCTCGCTTAGAAATAAGCATTTATAGTCTGATCCCCAACGTTCTAAACCCTCAGACCTTTATCACGTCAGATCACGTACCTAGCATGACTGACACATCTCGAGTCTAGAAAGAGTCTCGCGAAAATCCTAACCCTGCACAATCAACTCTAATGCTAATCCTTCAGGAACAGATTTCAGCTGAAAATAGTTGATCCTGACTTATCGCTTGGCAGGCTATGTATCATAGTGCAAAAAAATAATTGAAGAGACAAAACACAATACGGACCTAAAATAAATAAATTAATTTCTGTGTTAATTTCAGCTTCGAAAGGCACCAGCAAAGCTGTGTTCACATGACTATGAGCAATGATTGATGTTACACGAGTCTGATTACAATATGTATCATTGGAGGTGTTTCTGGTACACGTGTCACCTTTTTAATTTCTATGATCACTATTTTCATTTTTCAGGAAGACAAATTCATCAGAAAGAAAAAAAAGAAAACGTCGAAATAATGTTGTATTTCAGGTTTCTCATTGGCGTCATCAAAATCTGGTGATATTAGCGGTAATATAGTCTCTAACCATTATCATCACTTATATTCATTGATATCATATATCATAAAGCATTTATCCCACCCGCAATATACACCCTACAATGGCCTACATGTGCCGATGTGCTGTAGATACTCGCCCAAATACTAGTATTACTGATGGAGGATTGGCAGATGAATTCCGGCTAGGAACAACTCTAAATCACCAGTCAAGCCATGTTCCCAATAGGACCTTGACCATGTAATTAGCATTGAGGTGTGACAATATCGAAGATAGCTTGATGATGGTCCATTAAAGTTTTGACTGGCCTACGTGGAAATAATGGCATGATATATTCTATAATGTCATGAAAATACACTGGCGCAAGCAAGCAAGAATATAAATAGACAGTACGAAATTATTGATGTGGTACAACAAACTCTATTTTGTACTTCGATATTCTGATACATTTAACCCCTGAGACAAATGTATTGACGAAAACAAAATTATGTTGTTTCACTTTTCAGAAACTGTATCACGACAATCACTCCATCTCGAAGTGCTGTCGCTGATATCATATATGAATGAACAATATCCTCTTACCCAAACAATCACGGTCACACTGGCCAGCACTGTCTGAATGTGAGATCTCTCCCTAAACAGAGATGCTCTCTCATCTGGCACTATTGATTGAATTTACGGTGACACGCTATCCACACTGACCAGTAGTGCGTGTGTCCTCTCGTCACTGGAGGACAGTATATCTCAAGGAGAAGCTCGAGTGTGAGACGCCTGATTACACCACTGTACACTGGAGTGTGCTAATGTGATGATACACAGGAATCCAACAAACTTGGGAGGTACATTTCGCATTTGACTTTCTCACTCTAGATGCATGCTAATATTCTTGGATATAATATGCAGATATGTGAAGTCCTACCAGGAGCATTGTATGAGTCAAATTGATGGCAATGTTGTACACAACATGTCAATTGATTTGGTGCGTCAGATTCGAGTTCAGTATACCCTATATCGGTGCTTTATGGCATTTTCTGATTTATCAGTATTCAAAGTGAAAGGTAAAATGATACAAATGCTAATTGATAAATGGGTGTTTGTCAGGCACTCTGACCCACCATCTTGGCCGTTACCCCCAGTGATATTGCCTAGCTCAGTGAGCTGACTGATCGAGTCATAACCCCACCCACACTGGGTTCCAGGCTGCTCATTGGACCATACATACCGGACAATCAAACCAGGATATTGAATTTCCCCAGAACTGGAACTGACTATTCACAATTGATCAAAAACATGAAAAACATATTTATTTCATTTTCGAAATACATATGTAGAGTTCTCAATGCTACATGGATCAGAGTTAGTTTGTGACTGAATTTGCAATTTGTATTCTATTGCATCATTTTTGGCCTGTTCATTGAACAAAACCATAGACAATATGTTCTAATTAGCTGAAACTGTAATGCAGAAAACTGCAGTTGGGTTCTGGGTTCCAGGCTGCTCATTGGACCATACATACCGGGCAATCAAACCAGGATATTGAATTTCCCCAGAAATGGAACTGACTATTCACAATTGATCAAAAACATGAAAAACATATTTATTTCATTTTTGAAATACATATGTAGAGTTCTCAATGCTACATGGATCAGAGTTAGTTTGTGACTGAATTTGCAATTTGTATTCTATTGCATCATTTCTGGCCTGTTCATTGAACAAAACCATAGACAATATGTTCTAATTAACTGAAACTGTAATGCAGAAAACTGCAGTACACAACCAATTTGTAGGCTTTCTCACGTATACATTTAGCATTTATTACATTGCCGGTTGGAAAACTCTGATATGTATTTATGCTACTGATTTTATTCCGACTAGACAGACATTTTACCAATAACGTTTCGCAGTGGAGTTACCCTTCCAAATGATGGACGTTTTATGCTAAACAATCAAAGACCTCATCGATGCAACTATAAACCATGACATTCCCACTGCAGCGGCATATATTATCATCACTATTTTGATCGAATAAGGAATCCACGCAATATGGGAAATAAAATACACAATTCTGCGTCAACATATTTAATTCGCACAGAACAACTGAATCCGCTGCAAACGTCACATGGCGTATATAATGGAACACACGTGTTGCCATCAGGTTTTACGGAGATAACTTCATCACTAATTTTGTTTGGAACAAGCATCAAAGGGATTTTGTGATGTCGAGTGTCTGAAAGAACTCTGTTCAAGTGGAAATGTGACAAATTGTAAACCTTATTACGCTAGTTTTCAGCAGGATGACGTGTATGCGCAGGCTTAATCTGATTTGGTTGGTGAGATATATTTAGCGGATGTATGGTTGTGAACGTCAGTGATACTGGGTAATATATATATTCATGCATTTGTATCATTTCACTTCTATGATCGGCAGTCTGTCACTGAATCATTAATCTCCTGATTATTAATGCAGATATCGATCGTAGATTTGATGAATGAAACAATATCCAAATAGAAATTCATTTTTGACATTAGAGCGTTGGGGGCGAAGCCCCCAACTCTCTACATGTCTATGTGCTGACTTTTTTTATGGAGGTTTCATGCCAACCTATCGACGCCCGTTTTCGCATGTAAACCTTTGTACACCTACTTCAAATGAGTATTTTCTTCGTCCTTGACATAAAATCTCTCGATTTGATGGAAAGCTTTGAATATTCCACAGATATATAATGCATAAATCGATGTGTTAGGTTTGAGAAAATTACGCAAAATGGTCAGCTCGTCTGGAAAACGTCAAAATGGCGGAGCCGATGGAAATTCACGTTCCCAGAATGCAAAGCAAATTTTACCGCAATGACGCGTACTTTGGAACGTACAATTTTCTGTGCAGCATTTTGTGCATGCATGTACATGTAACCTTGCGTGCGGCCTGCTTTGGCGTAATGAAGTAAACACAACGATTCGTCTACGGTACCACGACTACATTTACCGTAATTGGACATATTTTATCACATGACAAGGTGTTCCATGCTGGGTTGCGAAACCTTTTTATTTTAAACTGGTCTTTTAATTTGCTCAGTATGCATGTGTTATCTATATCATGATATCAGAAGCAGATATTCCTCATAGTTTCCAATATTTTAAGGAAATATTAATGATGTTCAATATCGTTTTATCAGGCGTATCTGTTTCATTGAGTTCAAAATAAATGTTTACTCATTAGGAATATGATTGAAGTAGGCCTATGTGTTTCATCATAATATACGGGAATGAATTGGAATCATGTGGGACATGATATGTTTTAATTTTCTTTATTTGTAAGGGGGGGGGGGGTGTAAGATATATTCAGGTCTCGTGGTGCTGATGGTGTGCTCGAGCTCTAATGTCGTCTCCCGCAGTTAGCTGCATTTTCTTGTTTATGAGATCGCTGTATTTCGCTGCGCTTGAAAGTAGAACTATGGATATTGGTATCACATCACCATGTCCAGAAGGGGCTGCAAGACCGATTCATAGACAGAACCTTTGGTCTTCTTTTACTGGGTCGTACAAACAAAACTTGTTTGAACATATTATTTTCCTGAAATGTTGAACAGACAATGCTCACCATTTGGCGATTGGATGGGTAAATCTCAGTAAGTTGGTCCTTCAAGTAAGCCAAACTTATAGCATATTATCAAACATACAAACGATTATACAATTCGAGTTAATGAAACCAGAAGTTGAAATAATCCAAAGCTAAAACCCCAAAACTCGACATTTCACCATACCGGCAGTGTATCATTTCAAATGGCGCTCACCCACTAACGATTGCAATCGGTACTTCACTGAGACAGACAATATGAAGGATTGTTCACTCAATCTATGCTCCGAACCAATTCGTTGTTGCAGTATAATATCTACCCCACAGACGACAGAATTGATAGATCGAATCAAAGCTGCCTTGTCAAGGCCATTGATCAGATGAAGTAGAATCACTTTCCACTTCGAGTTCATAATAACTTGAACCAATGGTTTGTTACATGATAACCCACGAATATTGAGGTAATTATAGTGGAATTTATTTGGTTTGAAATAAGACATGATTTTGTTTCTTACTCGATGTTTTGATGAGTACATATTCAATTATGTACCGAGTTCAAACACAGTATTCCGTTTGGCTGGAATATTGTATATATTCCCCAAATTTGAAGTACAAAATTATTACCAGAAACTCACACGGGAACCCAGAATTGTATCACTAACAGGCCAGAATTTGATTGACGTTATTTTGTCTAGTTTGTGAAATGATTTGATTACTTTTTAGGTTACCGGACCTATGGTCCGATAACCTATTGGCATGGCGTTGCGTCCGTCGTCCGTCGTCGTCGTCGTCCGTCGTCGTCGTCGTCCACATTTTTATCTTTTTTGTTTACGGGCGAATTTTTCTGAAATTTTGCACAAAAATACTTAAAAATAATTCAAGAAGGAGGTATTTTTTAGTTTTTCGATTTTCGCATTCTTTTCAAAATGGCGGCCGTTTTCGACGAAAAATGCCTGATTTTGGACTTTGGCGGCCATTTTCTAAAAATCTGTTCAGTAACTTTTTTTCTTTTTGATACATAAGACTCCTCATATGTACTCCTATGATGTCTATACATTTCGTTGCGCTTGAATCGCTCGAAGTGGGCCATTTTGGCCCAAACTCGGCCCAAATGGGACTTTCCCATGTTAAATTCTCCTATGCTTTATAATGGGACACATTATGCCTAATATCTCACTTGATATTGAGATTAGAGACTAGGAATCAATTGTGAACATATAGGAAATGATATATGCTGAATATTCTCGTGACCTTGAATTTGACCTCTGACCTCAGTTTCAAGGTCAGGGCACAAAATGGCTTATATCTCGCTTATTATCGACTCTACAGCTTAGGAATCAATTGTGGACATATAGGAAATAATATATGCTGAATATTCTCGTGACCTTGAATTTGACCTCTGACCTCAGTTTCAAGGTCAGAGCACAAAATGGCTTATATTTTGCTCCTCTATTGACTGTATGGCTTGGGTATCAATTGTGGACATGATATAGAAAATGATATACATTGAATATTTTGATGACCTTCAATTCGACCTTTGCCCCTTCATTTTCAAGACCACAGCACAAAATTGCTAATATCTCTCTGATTATTGAATTTACAGCTTAGCAATCAACTGTGGACATGATATGTGCTTAATGTTATATATGCTGAATATTCTCTTGACCTTGAATTCAACCAGTGACCTGGCTAACATCTAAAATATTAAATATTGTCCGGTAACCTATCTTCGGCCCTTGGCCTAATTTTTGTGTGTTTCTCACAACCATTCAACAACAATTTTCCGTCTATCAGTCCCTATTTGGGCAACAACTCGAATCAGTCAGCACAAGAGACGAAAATTCTGCGCCTTGGCTGATTTCGATGATGAATTTGTTTGACTATGCTGCTATCTATAGCAACAAACAGCGGCTTGATGCATCGGATAAAAACAACCTGTCCAGAGTTTCCTGTCGTCACTGTGGCCCGGAATACAAACTCCAAGTTGATCGATGGTCAGCCGTCTAAGGACATTGTGACGCCTTAGAGTTGTTGTCTACAACTGTCAGCTGTTACTAGTGGTATTCTGTGTGACTCCAACTTATAAAGACCATTATTGAAACAGTGCATTCTGGGGGTTTTGATTTTTTGGTGGCCTGTGCACCTTATCTGTGATGTTTGAACATGCATGAAATACCAGGCTTGGAAGTATGTGTCCTTACTAGATATGTACATATTTGGGATTACTGCATTGAACTTGCACTCATGTCATGTCTTCTGCGATGTGCCATGTCTTGTATGTTGTGTATAGTTCCATTTTCAGCAGCTGTCCTTGTTTTGGCTCACGTGGCTTACTCTGTTCACTCGACCTTGCAAACACTCGGTCATGTCTGGTCTAGATAGTGGGTGAAACGAAACACAGCCAATCTCGTGGAAATTGAATTTTCCTCAAAACTACTTATCACTCAGTGAATCGCTAACACCCTCTAGGTATATCATGGTCAGATAACTCGAAGAAGTCTGAACCTTCACGATATTCGGTAAGTGATGTCTCATTATGAAATCAATAATAACAATTCAGGAGTATTTCAGCCATAAAAAAAGTCATACACACAAGTACTGACGCGTTACTGACAGCTACTATGAACTCCTTCCATATATTCAATCTATCTAGATGTAATTTATCTACAGGTTGTATTCTGGACAATATATGCACTATGTCGTGCTGACCCTCAACATAAAATGGTTAGTAACGGAAATGTAAATATTTGTATTTATTCACATTTGTGATTATGGAAGGACGGCGTTATCCAATAATATTGTAGGCATGATATCGTACACACCTAAGTAATTTATAACAGAAATGTGACCACATTCCCGTGTATGACGTGAAACATCACATCCCTGTGACTTGTTGGTATGATATCCTTAGTCCACTAACTTACACGAAAGAAGGGTGTATGATGGATAAATGATTTCATTCACCTACAGAATGCGATGGATTATTGAGTCTTATATATTGATGATTTGCTTCCTGGTGACTTTATGGGGAACACCTTTAGCTGAAAATCCATCGTTTTTCGTATAGTACAGCTTTCGTAAGTATTCCCCAGGCAGAAAAATGGGCGACTGTGGACGGGTTGATCCCGAGACTTTGTTTATTGAATTCTGCAGAATGATTTGTTAAGCGTCAGCAACAAATGATACTTTATCATAATTCAGCATGTGGATGTTGTTACGTATATAACTACGAATATACTTCGAATTTTGATATCTTCAATGACAATGACCATAAGTACATGTAGGTGCGTAAACACCTTGGTTTCATGTATGATATTTTACATATCGTTTATACTATGTTTTGACTATGATAATTTTATGTTGATACATGGTCAATGTGAGACCATCATGCATGTTTCGACTTTCCATGAGATTGATGAAAACACCACTCATCCATGTTGGAATGGGTGCCTGCCAAGTTATATAACATGGCAGATATTTCCCCTGATTGGAGCAGCAATAAACAACATGGACACCACAACTGGTGCATTGCCAAGAAATCATTTTATAAGTTTGCACATAGTGACATTATACACAATAGGAATGTAACTTATGTTTCATCCGTTAGCGCATATGACAAGTAGGTGTTGATAAAGTCCAAGATGCAACCATTTAGTATTCTGCAGACAATTAACACTACTTCCACCTGACAAGTCAGGCAGATGCTGTATATTGGGTCATTCTAAGAGGGAATGGCGGTACGTCTGAATGCCAAGGACTTCAGCATACATACAAACAACACAAGCTTCACGATACATTAGGGAACTGACATTTCACGGAGTGATGAGTATTTTACTCAAGTATACTCAATATGATTGCATATTGGACGTCTTGGACCTTACCAACTTTCCACCCGTTCACATAGTACGGGTGGAAAGTGTATGAAATTCATTGTTATCAAAAGGTTATTACTTCATCAGATACATGTAATGCTCTCATGGATAAATATTTTCTACAGAACTGCATATCTATGTAGAAATTCTACATAAATAGTTTACACTTCTCAGTATCATCAATACAATGAACCAAGTGTGTGGGTTTAACATGGTTTTCCAGAGATATTATTGCAAAATTATATATCAATAAAAACAGGGAGAATATGAATATGTCGCTAATGGTGAAAACAATTTCCTGTTGGGAATTAATTGTCTCGGTGCTACCTTCGTGTGAGTTATTAAACATATTTTATTTATTTCCGTCATTGGAATAGGATGTGCTTTGAAATTGCATATGTGCTGCTGTTTAAATGGCTTATGAAGAGTTTGTTCACATGCTAGAATGGTTGGGTATGAGTGACATCTGTCAAATGGTTTTCGTCTTCAATTCATACTATGGATAAAAAGCATCTTTGTCGCCCTATGAAATGACGTCGCCATCATATCTGAAGCGCTCTGTGTGAAAATTAATGGGATAAACTATTTTTAGCTAAAAACTTGCCCTGAAGGATTTGCATTAGAGTCGATACGTGCAGAGTATTTTTGTCGAATCCTTTCGAGACTTGAGAGGTTTCTGTCATGCTAGGTACGTGATCTGAAGTGGCAAAGGTGAGGGCTTGGAGCGTTAGCAATAAGACCGAGCGGTTTGAAAACCATGTGGGTGTATATGTGGGCAGATATCATGCTTATCGTTTCGGATAAAGAGTATGTCACATTTTCAAATGTGTTGATGAGGAAAAAGTTTGATAAGGCTTATATATGTGCTTCGCAATAAATGTTTTGGTGTTATACCAGCGAAGTTAGTCTTTTCGTTTGTTTGTTTGGGGTTTTTTGTTATTATTGAGTCAGGATTCTACAAATTTCCTTCCTCGTTACTCCAATGATATCATTATTTCAAGAATTTCAATTAGCTGTATTGTCATTTCACAAATATTCCCGCGATATGGAATTAGCCATGAAAAATAGTTCCATGCTCTTTTCGACCAGGGGCATTTGCACAGCCGTAATGTCACGTATTCATTATCATGAAGGCGTCCCGCTACAAAACATGTCATGATACATTACTCGTATTACGTTTCACAGGGCAAAGTTGTCCTAAGACATTAGGATCGCCTAACACAAACCCCTCCTTTTGACATATTCCCTCAGCGCACCAGTTTTCATAACAGGTAACCCGTATGAAGACGTCACACAATGGACCCTGTCGGGATACATTACCCGGATCAAATTACAGGGCACATTGTCCCAAAACATTAGGGCTACCAGCATGCATCCTTCCTTCAGACGTATTTCTCGTGCTAACTCGATTTCATACCCGATTACCCCATGTACAATATGTCTGTCGTGATTGGATTGGGAAATAATCATTTGTTTTTCTACTAACCTAATTGCCCTTAAGTGTTACTGGGTGTATCACTGGCCTTATATATTGTGTCGTGAAATAGATAATCATTGTTCCTACAGAATGGAATATTATTTTTCTTATCATATTAAGGTTTGCATAAAGTAATCCGCTCATCAGATAATGTATGATAAACTTCACTATACATTAGACAGCGTGGTAATATTGTTATCAATTACTTATGCGTAGTTAAGGGAGACGGCATAATTTCACTAAACGATGGTAATGCAAAGTGCTCTGTTTGTCCTAATACGGTTGCATGATGCCTAACAAAATTATTCACAATAATTGGTACATAAATACCCAGTTCATCTAATTACAGTGCCGTTTGATTATTTTGTGAGATTGCTGTGTTTTCTTCGAAATGCACAATATCACAGAGGCGCAGTAGTCAATTTGTGCCATTTGATGCACGTTGGTTGTTTTATTTACTTCGACGCTGGATGTTCCTCGCATTTTCACTCGTCGTCTTACTTGTTATTACGACGCAATTTCCCTTGCACGATATTGGATGTGCTGTAAGCTCAGAGTCCGTAATGGAACATGCAGTGTGGAGAATCCCAAGATTGAGCTTGATAATAGGAATAAGACGGCAAAAATCTCAACAAAGGAATTGTCGACACCAACAAAAATTCTGAGATGTTTGTGGCATAATATTATCAAGTAATTCAAGTGTTCGGAACAACATCATCCATACTTGAGCAGGGTGATGCATTGTACGCATATACATTTCCAGGTTTATCATATTTGACAGAATGGATATTTCAGAATACATTTATTGTCACTGTTTGTTCACATAAAGTTAATGTTTCCCCACTCTAGATCTTGACCTTGCTGACAGCAGAAACCCCCAATTCGGTGTCATGACTTGTTATTCTCAGTATAGCATTGTTAGTTCGGGTTATTCTACAACATATGATGAGCAGACCGTGATAAAGTGCTGTTGGAAATGGCGCGCCCAAACAACAAACATTGGGCGTAGTATTTCCGTGGCATAATCTACTATGGTAGCCCTTTCAGTGTAAATAGGGCTGTGCCGTTCTGAGGAATGTGGATATCTCATTTTGATACAAAGCGGAAGGCGGCAATATCCCGATGATACAGATACCAGTACCAGTGCAATAACTATTCCATGAGTTACTTGGGAACTGATACAATTAGTAGTCTTTTTGGTAAATAGCACATCTGCATGGAGGACGCAAGAAGTCCAACCAAATACTAGACCAGAAGGGGTTGTTTCGTGGATTACTGAGGAAACCTTCGAGTCAATAGAAAACGATATGAGGAAGTATTCAGTTCTATAAATATTACATCTTTATGATTGCAATGATTCAAATTATGGGACTGTCGCATAGAGCTCCTGTTCAAGCAGTAGACACACCCGTCCGATGTGATTGGTCAGAAATCCATATATCTTAATGTTTTCTTGGGAGTCGGCATCAAAACTAGTAACTGTATCGATTCATACGATATACGAGGCGAATGGTGAGTATCTGTGGTCATGGTGAGAAAACACAGGCATGCATTCATTCTTCTGTCAATTACGCTAATCCATTTCAGTACAATCTCCTCGATAGCACTGAATATTAGTTCGTATCGCCGTCCCCAAGTACCCCTGCAGAACTAGATGACCCTACGTTTGTACGGATATGGATCATATTGATGAAGAACTCCTCACTCACTGAAGCACTCTCCTACATTTGTTTCTTGAGGGAACTATGATCCTAGTATATGGCTTTCAAAACATTTCATGATGCTCGCTTTTTAAGTATTTCTGTAGTTTTTAACATGGTATGGATATACATTCATATCCAATTATCCATTGCTAAAATCAAACCAAAACCAAAATGGTGTGCATTATACATAATGGCAGTGGGTATTGTGAATTTATTGTATTGTCTACGTTGGAGTATAAGACTGGGAAACCAATGTACAATTATTAATTACTGTGAGAAACATGACATATGGATTCATATTCTGAAGTTATAAGCAACTAAATCTGTGTAGATGATGATTCGACGAATATAATTCGGTGCTTTCGTCATCCTCAGTTGGAATTAATTCATTAACCCTTTCACTGCCAAAACATTTTCAGGCCTTGTATCCCATCGCCAAGTTATTTTGAAGAAATTATAAAGTTTATATTTGAAGGACTTATTTATTGTGAAACATTCTCCATTATAATAAAATATAAAGTGGGTTCGTTCTGAGTACAATGTATAGAATTTAAGTTCCAAAATGTCACTATTGGGACATACATTTAATGTTAATTTATCGTGTCTCAGTTTGCCCTGATTTCCCCTAATTTTGGTCGACTAAAGTCGCCTCCGGCAGTGAAAGGGCTAGTCCACCCCCTGGACATATACAACATGGTTGCTATAAATTGAATTTTTATTCCTAGTGCATACCTGTCTAGAAGAAGCATTTCCCATAAATACTCCCAAGTTGCCCATCAACGGTTTATCTCCTGAAACCATATTTGCTCCACAATTTATCAGTGGGACCAGATGAGACCGGAATTCTAAAGTCCTTGAGCCCGGGGATATATATAGAGTCGTGAATGATGTTTTTGCCGTGCCACAGGTCACGTGATGTATACAGCAGGGGAGCACACAATCCACGTAAGATGCCCCCCGGAAGGTGCCAAAGTTACATATCCGTCTCAATTGACCTATCGCCGAAACCATTTGTCCGAGTCTTTTTACGCCATTTACGACGCATTCTGCAAAACGTTATCATTGGCCAAAGAGAAGTTTGCCGACGTAATTTGTGAAACTCGGACAACTTTAGGGGGCTTTGGCGATAGGTCAATTCCATCGGACTGATGATAATTCGAGTTTGTAGATTTGTTGCTTTCTAAGCGAAAACATCGAATTACTGACACCATGTTTTGAGAACCCACTCCCATATTTTGCTGAACATACTATGTGGTAAATTTGTTATGGACACTATATATGGACGATATTACCTCGTTTTTTCCAGTATGTGACCTGATATTTGCCCGAGATCCTCAGTATTAGACGAGGCCGAAGGCCGAGGGCAAATGCCGAGATCAAGGCAAATATCGGGGCGCATGCTGGAAAAACCAGGTGATGTGTTCATTATATACCGTGAAAAGAATAACGTATACCCCAATAGGACATGTGCATGTGTTGTTATGGCAACGTCATTTGATGCGCATGAGCGATCGTTGACAGCGGGCAGGATACCGGCCAGTATTTGCCCTGATATTTGCCTGCTGAGCGTTGTAATCGTACAGGTAATCGCACAGACAGTGTTTTGTGGACGAATAACATCGCAGAAACATGATGTATCGTATGAATGAATGTCGTTTTCTGATAGCAGTTGTCATTACAAGCCCCTTGAAGCTGCGGTGGTGTTTAATTTAACTTCGTGTCACACATTTGTGAGCCATTGGAAGTTGCGTCACCGAGACAGTCATTCATTTTTTAGGGTTTCCCTATATGTTTCCCTTTCTGCTTCCGGTCGGGAAACTCTTTGACCACGCTGGTCAATCATGACGCATCCGAACATGATTGAACATGTTCATATGATTAGAGATTTCAACCTTTTTTTTTAAGCTACTCCTGCGCTTCATGTATGCATCATATTACTCATATGTAGTGTCTAACATATCGTGATATACCCAATCCCATGAACACACGCCATCGTCTTTTGATGTTTTATTGGGGTGTGTACAGGCGGGTCTGCATTATATTACGTCGTTTGCATTAACGTCTAGGAGGAAAGTTTGAGGAAAATTGTTAATGTATTTTCATGTTTTCCATCAGTTTTGTAGAACCGGTGCAGTTGTAGGAAAACTCAATTTCCTGGTCTGATTGTCCAGTATATTGGTCTGATTGTCCAGTAAAGTTGGTCCACTAAGCAGCCTATATAATCCATCCTGGATGGGAATATGACTCAATCATTCAGCTCATTGAACTAAACGTAACAACCGGTGTAATGGCGAAGATGATGGGACAGAGCTCCTGACGAATGCTCAATCATCAATTAGATTTAATATCATCTTACACATAAAGATAAATAAGACTTATCTTAATTGCCTTTCCACGCTAAGATACTTAATATTGCCCTGCACAACATAATTTACCATCTTTTCAAACGAATGAATGATAGAATGTAGCATTTGAATCAAGTCAATAGTGTAAGAACAGTCTTGGGGGAATTTCATTATATTTCAGTATACTCCTGTTTGGGCACAAAAGAAGGAGCTCAAACGTGCGATAGATAGACCCATGTCTCTGAGTCTGGGTAGCATCAATTGTGCACATTGACGTCACATGTGACAAACGACACAGCCCGATCAGATTGGAGTAGAAGACGGCAGACGCGGATCAGGCCTGGGTATCATCACATTAGCACACTCCAGTGTACAGTGGTGTAGTCAGGCGTCTCACGGCTCAAGCTTCACCTTGAGATATACTGTCCTCCAGTGAGAAGAGGACACACGCACTACTGGTCAGTGTGGATAGCGTGTCACCGTAAATTCAATCAGTAGTGCCAGATGAGAGAGCATCATTCTTGATGGACAAACATTTGTCTCCGAGGGGTAGTTTTCGTCATCACGACTGTCATTTTTCCACATTTCACACAAAAGTAGATGGGTCCGTGAGTAGTTTAACAAACTGTAGGGATGTGAATCTACAACTATTGATTGTAGCTAATTGTAGCTTGATTCTAGTTAATGAAAAATTGAAAATGTGACCCCAAAATGTGGTTTTATAACTCAGTCAAAAATTATAGAAAAGAGCTCACCTGGAAAATGAGATAAGTGAACAGTGCCCTTCAAATCTTTATCTCAAATAATACATTTTCTTTTTTTTATGCACGAAATGTTGCCGATCTTGAACAAGACACACCATATATGATAGCTTATCGATGCATCAGAGTCGGTGTCGTCGGACTTCAGTGCTTATTACATGTTCAAGGCCCCATTGGGAACTTATATCTCAGCTAATAATTCAGAGTGGAACTTAGCTGACAACACCATTATCCCCATCAGGCTTCCCCGGGGGAAACACTGGAGTGAATAGTACCATATTTTTGTTACATTATTAGGGAGGAATAGCGTATTCTTGATAGCGATTCATCTTCAGCATGTTCAGTGCATAGGCAAGTTCGATCTGAACCTCATGCTGAATGTAATATGCAAATGATGCATGAGCAATGAAAATCGCGAGTAACAAGAACAACTATGTTTCCCTCATTATTTGTACTCTTGTTGTTAATGATGATTATTGTATTCATCCACTGTAGAAAACTACGACTTCTTTATCATCATGATAAACGAACCGAGATGTGAAATCTACCTAAATGTGAATATAATCACGCCACAAATATTCCTCCTCGAATCACGAATAAGTAGGACATTTTTAATTAAATTAGAAGAATGAATGAATTAGGAGAAAGTGTGGTTACCAACAGGCTCAATCAGATATAAAAAGTTGTATGCTATAAGTACATCCCATATTTAGCCATCCTGATATTCGTTGCATCAGATACATTGCTATGTTGAAGAAATTCGAAATCGACTTCATATTGGGAATTAACATGAATGACTTGCTATTTTGAAGAACTAGAGTATTAAATAAACTTCCCAAAGTGATGCTATTCGAAAGCGGTGAATCGTAAATCACAGCCTGTGATAGCGTGGTTCTAGATCAATTGCCAAATTCGCAGTGTCTATAGGACCAAGCTCAACATCACTTGGTTCTTTGGACGAGATTGAGAGGAGCAGAGTAACTCACCCAGCTTTGAAAACATTCCCTCAGTGCCACATCAAAGGTGCAACAAATAATACTTGACCCATTTCCCACGTTCCCATGTCTGATGTCTTTTTCTATCATCAATCGATAACTTTCTAGCGCTTAATGTGAGACACGAAGTAGAGTCAATATGTGTTTTGTCCATGTAACTTGGCGAATGATCGGGGTAGGGTTAACACATTGGACAAACATAGTCGGTGAACTGAAAGCGCTTCAGGAAAGAACAATGATGTACATATTAGCTTTCTTCTAGACTCCGTAATTCAATTTTAATACTAATGTAAATATCAACCTCAACCATCCATACAACCAGATTCTAATGATGATAATAGCAAACGTAAAATACAACATATCGGAAAAGAAAAAAATAACCACCAAAAGGCTATTGAGTTTCTTTCCATATTCTGACACAGAATATGCATATGACACAATTGAAAAATTTTTCAAAACAACGAATAAGATGAATTGTTACCTCGGGAATATATAATTATGAGGTATGCCATAATTGATGGCTAAACGCCAGCCCCGTTTGAACTGTATTCATCAAATGTATGTTGATTTACCCGAAATAACATGCTATTTCGTTCATTATGTATATATTCATTTAAAGTTCACATCTGACTACATCAGACCAATATTCGATATACTGACTGCAAAGATATTTCGTTGCCCCCTCCCTACCCCAAGATTTTGACGTATGGAGTGTGAGTGATATACTACATAAATATTTCAAGATTCCGAAACAAATCATACCTGGCATGTTTTTATGTAGCGTTTTCTGTTTTCCCCACAGTGAAAAATACCCCTCAAAATTGATGGGGCAAGAATATCAAAACCAGCCATTATGGCATCTGGAGTCGTCCCTCGGGAAATTCCCATCCATCACCTCTTTCAGTTTCAACTTTAATCAGACGGCATAAAAGACAGATACTCCAAACATTCTCCGATTTCTATGAAGAATTTGTTTGGCTTTTCTGCTATTTATCTAGCTCGTAGGTGCTTGATTTATTGGATAAAAACAACCTGCCCGAAGGTTTTCCATCATCACTGTGGCTCTGCGAACACAAACTCCAAGATGATCGATGGTCATCAGACTATGTGGAGTCGACCTGTACATAGGCAGTCCGACTTGCAACATATCAAAGTCTATTTGAGAATGCTTTGGGGGTACAGCACTAGGTGCACCAGCTAATTTAGGGGGTTCGTTATTGATACAAATATATTTAGAATATTAGGGTTCATGTTGAATTGTTTTGAGGGGTTGTTTGGTGTATATTTTTCATTCATGTGCGCAGTTATCTTGAAATAATTATGTATTGGACTTATACCTATGAATCCTTCAGTAATACTGGAACATCCCTGCAACAAGTGACAAGACATGGAATGACTTTCATTGTAATATGGGAAAATATGTGAGTGTGGGAAAGTAAATAGATCTATTTAATTTCTTTGTGATGCATTTTTCCCACTGGAACATTTCTTCTTATAGACATTATTGTGCGAATGTCAAAGAATTTGATGTGTTTTCATATTTTACCATAATAATATTAGGATAGGTTGAAGTTTACCGATACACCAGCTTTTGTATGTATGTGTTCATAACCTCATTGAATCCCCTTCTTATTCAGAACGGTTCCGTGCTAAGGCTATCTGGGCAATTGATTTCCCATTGGGACTTATGAGAGTTGACATGTTAATCCAAAAAAGACGGAATGTAAATAACCAAAAACTGGCAAAAAGTTGAATTGTACTATACTTTCTCGAAAACTGTGTTCACAAATTTTAAATATTGTATGGAAAACCCGGAACGAATTAAAATATTTTATGAACAACTATCATCTATGTATATAGTACAAACAAGCCCACGTTCACGTTGTATGAGCTCCCAGTCGGGTTACACAACGCTACCATATATAATGGCAGAGTGGATGGGTTCCTATCAATAATGGAGGACATGCTGTCACGGTATGAGGGCAATCTCTGGAGGACAGGATGGACGATAAGTGATGTGAGTGGCCAGGCTAATTTAGAAGCGTTTGAACTTTTCAGCCAAACAGCAATAACAATAATGCATGGAGTATATATTAGGTACTTATTATTCCGTGCCTTTTACATGAACCTTATGCGGTTTTAACATTGTATAATCTCACAATGCAAACATAATCTAGCTACACAAGTGTAGTTACATCTAGATATGTTTTAATCATCACAATCACATAGAATTACTTAAGGAATAATAGTTATTGAACCGCATTCTTAAATACGGCTGATGACACAGGACATATTGTATTCATTATTTTCAGGTACATTTTCTCTACATCTTTTGAAAAATGACATAGAAAAATGGGTGTCAGTGCACAGCGGTGTAGTCAATCATCTCAACGCTTAAATGTCACCTAGAAATATACTGTCCTCCAGTGCATAGAGAACACACGCACGACTGGTCAGTGTAAATTCAAATTCAAATAATACACAAATATGTGCTTCATTATCTCAGCCATGTACCTTTATGAACGGACCACAGCAAACGAAAAAGAAGAACCCATTATTCAATTTTGTTTGGTAGAATACTGTGGAGGATATGTGTCGTGCAGCAAACGACCTTCGTTTTCGGAGTTGGCATCAAACATATCAGAGGAAACAACAAACAACGGACTCTTCCATCATGATGGTTGACATGAACTGTAATTGTTACCCACTAATCTTATATAACACCACCAAATACTTCCCCTAATCCTTAAGGCACGAACCCTTTAACATAGACCAAATTTATTCATTTTGCAGTAGCTTTGTTTCGTCTGTATAGTTGCAATTCACACAAATACTTTTTAAAATATGTATTATGTATACTCGAGTTGAGTTGCCAACATCCATTTTGACGCCTCATGACGTCATTAGTATTTGTTTAGATATTGTGGATATCAGCAGGTTAATCATTCTTTATCCAGTCTTTTCATGCACGATTAGCTGTAACTATCATTGAACTCTTTATTTCTCCAATAAGTCCTTACATTCTCAAGTTGAACATGTACTTTCATGTTTTCATGATAAGAAGAAAGCTAAAATATTAAATCGGCTCCCATGAAGAGCCTATACACTGCCTTATAATATTTGTTGCAGATTGGCTATATTTATGTTTTATATTTTTATGTATTTGTAATGCAAAATGTGAGGCAAAGAAATGGAGCACTGACACAATGTGTACACTAGACAAATTAAACTATGTGAACAATGATGATGGGAGGAAGCCATAAATACTTTGTGTCCTCAAGCATACAGACAACCGACATTATTCGTGAACAGGAAGTGTAATGGAGGACGACAGAGGTGATGTATGTGGCAGCATGACAATAGACATATATAATATTGTGTAACGAATATTCGAGTAATGCAAGCCCAAGTAATTCCTTTTCAATTTACCCATCCTGATATATTTAACTGCAAGGATTGTGCCGAAGAACTGAGTTCGTAGGTACAAATTTGCTATAATTTTTACGAATGATTGTCATGAACAGCTAAATATTTTGGACTAGTGAAAGGGGTTTCTCGAAGTGGAATTCCAAGGTTTCTTCACGATTATCTGATGTGCGAAATGCAGGCATAAAAGGTTTCAGTTTCCGATCAAAGGCCAAATATAGAATATCTTCAAAGTCATTCCCAAGATCAGTCGATTCCCCTGGAGAATTTAAGTGGAAAGAATTTAACTCACTCGAACAGCTTGTCAGACATCGTCCTAATGTCACATACAAGACACAAAAAAAGTTCTTGACCCATTTCCCACTTCCTCACCTTTGAAGTTCTTTCTCCATTTTTTCGATCAATTTTGTTGGGTTTTCATAATGTTACTCAAGGGGAGTTCAGAACAAAAGATGTGAGTCGCCAAATTTTATAATTCAAATTAGTATAATGGCCTGATGGCGATGCACTTTTCATGAAAATGAAATGATGCCGGATAATTGACGCAATTTAACTCATACCGTGTATCAGCCATTCAGAATACTTATGGTTCCAGTGTATAGTCCTTCCAAATAAGATACCAATCGTAACAGTCTCTGCATGCGTCCGTTTAGTGCGGGTGTTTTGCTATTATCTTGGAATATTTTCATCCCAATGAGATCAATGAAAATTCATCCATTATGTCGTGGCAGGAATATCAAAACCAGTCATTATGATATCTGGAGTCGTCCCTCGTGAAATTCCCATCCATCACCTCTTTTACTTCCAATTTTAATCAGACGGCACAGCAGACAAATATTCCAAACCTTCTCCGATTTCGATGATGCATTTGTTCGGCTTTTCTCCTTTCTACTTGACTGGCAACGGGGTTTGATGTATTAGATGAAAACTACAAGTCTGAAGCTTTCCTGTCTTCACTGTGGCTCCGAGTCAGAAGACAAACTCCAAGTTGATCGATGGTCACCACACATGTGTGGAAGCTGACCGATGTGAAACACGACAAAAGCATATTTGGGAATGCCCTGCTGAGTGCTCTTTGTCGGTGACCACATGCAGCATTAGTCAATGTCATTCAGGGAATATTGCTTTATGGAATCAGTTGAGATTGTCAACCATATTAAATTCGTTTAACACATATATCCGCGATCAAGTGGCACATAATACTGACCATCATCATAACGAGTGCACTAATACACTTGTTAGTCACATGGCTCTCATTATCTGACTACAGTAACCATCGGATTCGACCACTTGCATTGAACCTGTGAACTTCGTCCATGAATTCGGTCTTGGAATTTGTTTGTTTGTCGGTATTTGGGCCATTGTGTTTTTGACCTTTCAGGTAGTGAAGGGTATATGTTTGATATTTAATTGCTGTAAAGACCATCCGAAAGTCTAGAATTGTTAAAAATTGGAATAACTTTTGACATTTGTTGACCTAAAAGATATCCCTATATAAAGTGTTAGGATGGTACACAAGCAGTTTGCCCGGTATGTGTCGATGTGGACAGCCTTTTTCTGTCTATTAGGGCACTTGCTTTGTCACGTGGGTTGCCGAAGGTTGGCAGCTGCTCTTCATACTACAAACAGGATTGGACATAAATGGACAAAACGTCAGACAAATTTTAAATTAGACTAGACTTGCGGACATTATGTTCTTGCTGTGATTAACGTCAAAGTGTCAGCGTTACAAGCAATCATGCGTCCTAAGTACCAGACATCGACAACTGGTGGGCGGTGAAGAACACAAGGAGTAAATTTCAAAATGCATTTTGATATGTAGATAATGCTTGCATGGACACGTAGCAAGAACATGAACAAATGAACGCGTGACACATGTCTTGCATCATTTCTGCGAACCTCCAGAAAGCTTCCGGAGAAAAAACTGTCCTGTGATGTATGAAACTTTCCTCCCTGTCACGTTGTATGGGACCCCAGTTGAGCTCAACTTCCTTTTATAATGGAACAACGGATGAACATTAATAATAGGATACAAGATGGTACAGAGAGTAAAGGGCAATCTCTAGAGGACAATACGTATGAGTATGGCAATATGAGATACCAGGATATTTCAGTATGTATAGCAAATGGCGTTTCCGTGGCTCCGTCAAGAATATCGTATGATTAAAAATTGTGAACTCGCACTGCAATGTAATCATCTAGTTTACTAGATGATTTCTTGCATTCTGATCTTGAATCTATACATACAACCAACCAATAAATTGTCATCATTTCCTGAAGTATTTCTTGCATTCTGATCTTGAATCTATACATACAACCAACCAATAAATTGTCATCATTTCCTGAAGTATGACAGATGCCCAAAAACACACGTTTTAACTGACAAATAATAGAAACAATGTAGGTGTCAATCTATTACCACAAATACAGTAGATTAATTATACGCTAAC
The DNA here is from genome assembly GCA_949152475.1 of Terebella lapidaria. Classification (NCBI taxonomy): domain Eukaryota; kingdom Metazoa; phylum Annelida; class Polychaeta; order Terebellida; family Terebellidae; genus Terebella; species Terebella lapidaria. Next base: position 83,152,889 of record OX424555.1, read on the forward strand.
CCATAATTTGTGATCATCTCTGAACAACTTGGAGTGTTTCAGGATATGTATTTTACAACTCTTAATCGCTTGATGGTATGAACTAATCACCACGTATCAAACCAATAATTGTATATGAAACCCAGCATAAAAGCGTTTAGTTATATATCGACTGGAAACCCGTTATGGTATATGAGTCTTCGTATTGCTGAAGGGATAAATCCTTGACTACAGCTTCACAACGTCATTTGTTGGAATGAATCCGAGTACTGTGAAATATTAAAGTGATATTGGGAAAAAAACTATTTTTCCAAATCAATTATACATATGGCTGTGGTCTCAAAAAAATACTTTACAAAACAAATTATGCTTGTTCAGATGGATAAATCAAGCATATGGCAGTACCAGCAGCCGCTTTTCTTTTGTTTTGTGCGCCACTCAGAGTTACCTCTGACTTAACCTACTTCACGCTCGATTGGCTCGAACACATACGAGTGAGCTGGAATCGCATTGCATCAAGGGATACAAAACACCGGGAATGGCGGTAATGTAAACAAACTCAAACTATCTCCACCAAAAACTCGCAAAAAAATCAATTAGAAAGAGGAATATGTTTGGGCATACAAGTGCAGATATATAACTATTATGTTTTCTTCATTCGATCAGAAAGATATGGCAAAATCCATAACTTTCTACCAATATCACTTTAAACTATTATTGCCATAACTGGAGGTCAATTCTGATCTGCATGTGGACAAAACGACCCTAAACACAACGTGCATGCATTTGTTTTCATATCCTATATATGTTATGCTTTTCCATTTTCTTTTAATTAGAACCATCAGTTGTTATTCATGCATTGCATGTGCTCTTGATGATGGATTAGTTTGAAGGGACATCCGGACAATTCTGAACAATGAATTCAAACGGACAATTTGAAGTATGTGTATGTGCAGTATATTGTAGATTTTATTCCAGTTGGGTGTTTGGTATTATTGAATTTGGTTTCAGACTGATGTCATGACATACAATGTAGATGAAGGGGTGTCTGTCGTGCAAACAAATTCTCTTTGGTTTTGGACATCAATCATGTAGGAAAAATGGTATTATCTGTATCATTTGGTGTATCTTTGTGCAGAGTTTTACACATCAATACGGAGGAAATACTCTATTGTAATTGCATATCATTTGCAGTAGAATTGGGCTAAATAATGCGCCAAAAACATTGGATAAATTGATGTAAAACCAGAATGTTGCATATATATGCTAATTTTATAGGCTTGTGGTCACTAAGACTCAATTCGAGAGACAATAATTATTTCCCCATTATGTCTGCCGACATATTATCCCTTCCCAACGACTCTTTGATCATGATGGATGACACGAGCTATAATGGTTACCTAATGTGAATATAATAACGCCACAAAATATTCCTTCCGAATCCCTAACGAGTACCAAATAATGAATGAAGATAAAGTGTGTGGATACATGACAACAAGCCAATGCGGTTTACGCTAACAATTTTGAATGGATATTTTGTAGAAAATTTATTTCCGTCTAGCATACAAATAAATGTACGCAGAATCGAATATCACATGTAGATATAGTCTGGGCGATAAATAAATATCTCATAAATATTTACAAGTAAATTCCACATATTTTCCTTCACCCCAACATGACATTCATTCCCTAAGCTATTAAAAAACACGAGGCTTACTATTTTGAGGTGATATAAGGGGGGGGGGGGGATAAAGAGATTGTCCAGGGCATTTTCACAAATCTGTCACATCAATGAAGCCAAGTCACCGGAGTTTCCGTGTTCAAACGTCAAATACATAATGTCTATAGAGGCAGGACCAACATCACTCGAGTCTTTTCGAGAATTGAGTGGAGTGAATTAACTTACTCACACAACATCGTCTTGAGGTGACTTTCTTGTTGCAGAAATAATACTTGATCCATTTACCAAGTTCTCCTGTTTGATTTCTCTCGTTCACAGAACTGATGATGTTCTGTGAAATTTTGCGAGAGGCGAGCAGTTTTTACAATGTAACTGAGCGAAGGATCCGGACAGAGATGATGCATTGAGTAAATATGGTCATTCCACTTGACTAGAATTGTTTCAGGAAAGAATACAGATGTAATAGCGAGATCCAGACTTCGTTTATTTCGTATATCATCAATCTGTAAATAAAGAAAGTTACTGACGCGATTTCAAAATCACACAATGTCATGTTTTTGGCGACATTTTAGGGTTTAAAATTTCATGGGGTAAAAGGGCATACATTTTGACGGAATTGAACGTAATAAACTCACGTGTTGAACATCGGTACGCATGTTGCATAAATGAGAATTGGGACAGTGAATCTTAGACACAGTACAAGATTGATTGCATTCTAATTCCAAAAGCTCTTGTTACAAACATAACAGTTTCTAAAGTACGACATAATGATGCAATGTATACCCGTGTTAATGTACATACGATCTCCATCATAACTTAGAGATTATGTGGCCTTTCGCTGCATTTTAGCTGAATTCGCTGAATTTTAGTTCGATTCATATGGTAAATGAGTTGACCATCTTATTTGACATGTATTTCGTCTCAAAGGGAACTCGAAGATTCAATGGCATGAATATATAGAAATCAGTCAATATGGCAGCATCAACAGTATACACCATGGAATATCACACACCAAGACACACACCTCTTCTTTGCAGTCTCAACTTTATTGTCTTGGCACAACAGGAAGCTGTTCCAAATCGCTCATTACGATGACGACTTTGTTTGTCTTCACATTATCAGGAAACAGGTTGCTGTAAGGTTCAAGGAATACTGACTCAAGGTGATAGATGGTCACCATACCTGGGGGAAAGTACCCTTGGAACGTGCTACATCTAGTACATGTCACAATGCCTATTTGGGAATGCCATGGTTCTCACATGACAACGTAGATATATTTATGTCGATAACGTAAATGTATGTGCATACACTGCAGATGCCAATTCAACTCTCGTTATTTCAATTGTCATTCAAAACTATGTATATTGGCCAATATCATAACGTGTGCATTGACACGTTGAACGCGTTCAGATACTGCACGATACCACAGAGTGCGACTGGCAAAGTCCTGGGCGACTCCCTGGGAATATAGAGAAATAACTATCTTTGGGATGTGTTAACTTTGGTGGTATATTTATGGTGTTTGAAACATTGTTGGTGAAATGATTATACTGGACAGGGTGAATCAGGTGTCTGATAGATCACCGCATCAATTGCTCACAACAACATTATTCTGAAACGACCGCCATATATCTCAAATATATGATATTTATACTACTTTTTTCCTGTAATTTCCTTCAGGGTTTCAGTATATATTGACCTATTACCAATATCATAAGGTCATGATGAAGGCAATATGATGAAGCAAATGGAAAAATTTGCATCGGGAACATTGCCAGACCGAACATTTACGTCAAAGGCTATTAGGGTAAGTGCTCTATCACGTGGACCGCCGAGGATTGCCATGTCTTCGAAAAAAATATATTAGCAAAAAAAAAAAAATTATACTTTAAGGAACTATGTGTTCCAGATGGAATGGATTTGACTCTTAAAGGTTGAGTAAAAAAATGTTGATGGTGAACATTTTATGTACCAATAGCTCTATTGGATACAGCCATGACATCAACATTTCAAAAGTTTCATGGACAAAAAACCCTGTGCTGTATATAAAACCTACTTTCCCTACCCACGTTAATTGTAAGGAATCCCAGTCGAGTTACGCAACACGTTGTGAGGAATCCCAGTCGATGGCAGAGCGGATGGGTTGGCATCAATAATAGAGGACAGGATGTCACGGTACGAGGGCAGTCTCTGGAGGACGGTAGGTAATGTGAGTGGCCAGGATAATTTAGTAGCGTTTGAACTCTTCAACAACAAGCGATTGCGTGAATATAATGGGACATATATTGCAGGCGTAGTTCCTATACGAATATATATGACTTTATGCATACGTCTCTGTAAAACACGAAGACTCACAGTGGAGAAATATACATGCGTCAGTTGGTAATCTACCCCAATGTGAAAATTCAGCCCAAAACGAGATCACGTCAATCTGAGCATATCCGAGCATGTCGTCCTGTTTCATCCGAAGAAGTATTGTAAGTTTGAACCAGGAGACACATTGGGGGTATATTCTACACAAACAGACGCGGTTCCAGAGGGAGGCGCAGCAGACGCCGTAAGCCCCCCGTCAGTCGGACCCGGCGCCATGAAAAGGCGCCCGGTTTTAGGTCCAAATTGATAGTTAGCGTCAAGCACCTTATGACAGTTGAAGTCATTTCATCCTCAGTGTAAGGGGAAAAAAGGTTAATCAACCTCATAAAATGTAAAGAGCGTATCACAGAGTACAAACTGCAAAATTTTCTCGGGGGGGGGGGGGGAAGGGTGTTGGGGTACGGCGTTAGTCAAATCCTGGAACCGCCACTGTCAACATGGTGATTTCGAAAGATTACACGGTCTGTTCTTCCGCGCATATAACTCGAAAAACATATAGTCCGATTGACTTTAAATTTATAGAAAACAAGCGATGTGACAGTGGCTCGGTCTTCCTCAATATTTTTCAATATCGAGTGAAAAAAATCCCATAATTGGCTATAACTCCGGTTCTATTTAATATTAATATTCCCAATTATTATTGGGCGGGTTGCGTGCAACCAACCCGCCTATTAGATTGGCGTGTCCGTCTGTCTGTCTAGCCGTCCGTCCGTCCGTCCGTCCGTCAACAATTTCTTGTGAACGCGATAACTTACAAAGTTTTTAACGAAATACCGCCATAATCATACCAGAGGTGCATCATGAGCAGATCTCGGATAAGTTCGATGATGGGTGACCTTGACCTATTTTTCAGGTCGTGGCAGGACTTCGAACTTGACAATACATGAAAACAGGACTTTGTACCTTGTGAACGCGATAACTTACAAAGTTTTTAACGAAATACCGCCAAAATCATACCAGAGGTGCATCATGAACAGATCTCGGACAAGTTCGATGATGGGTGACCTTGACCTATTTTTCAGGTCGTGACAGGACTTCGAACTTGACAATACATGAAAACAGGACTTTGTACCTTGTGAACGCGATAACTTACAAAGTTTTTAACGAAATACCGCCAAAATCATACCAGAGATGCATCATGAGCAGATCTCGGACAAGTTCGATGATGGGTGACCTTGACCTATTTTTCAGGTCGTGGCAGGACTTCGAACTTGACAATACATGAAAACAGGACTTTGTACCTTGTGAACTCGATAACTTACAAAGTTTTTAACGAAATACCGCCAAAATCATACCAGAGGTGCATCATGAGCAGATCTCGGAGAAGTTCGATGATGGGTGACCTTGACCTATTTTTCAAGTCGTGGCAGGACTTCGAACTCGATAATACATGAGAACAATGCCAATTCCTTCCACTAACAGCCCTCCTTGATGCAACCCGCCCAATTGTCGCGGGCGCGACTTATACTTGTTTTTTTTTTTTTGGCCAGTTCCCGAGCGTATGATGTACGACCGATGGTCTTCAGACCAAAACTCCCTATTATCGCTCCAGGTCGAAAATTTGGGGGTCGCGACTTTACGACTTTTGGGTGTTCTGAGATTCAAGACCATGTTGTGAAGCCACCTTTCGATCATTTTAAACCGTTTTCGTTCAGTAGACGTGCCTTGATAATAGAAACAAACTGTCACATTTTAAGGCTCAATATTGAATGAGGAGGTCAAGGTCACAAAACAGATCAGAATCGAAAAGTCGCAATAACCCAAGGTAAGGGTAAGGGACAAGATAAGAGTTATCAGCTGAAATCACTGATTCGTAATATTTCAAGCAGTAGTGATTCCGAAACCATGCACTGACCATATTCAATATAGTATTATACATAAAGTATGCTGTATAAATCTGAGAGCGCTCGAAGTTGGGAGGTCGGTATCAAGAATTGAGTTCGTAGTCGAGAATAAGGCAAAAACTGAAAAATCGCAAGAATCATTACTTCTATTAATGATTTTCCCATGATATTTTTTCTACTCCTAATTCCTAACCATTTGATGTATGACTAATGGTCATACGACCAAAACCTCCGATTATCACTCAGGTTGAAAATTTAAGGGTCATCAGTTTTAATTTTAGTGACTAAATTTGAAGGGGCGAGGGTCTGCAATCGCTGATTGTCTCGTTTACTGTAGTACTTCTTTTTTTCTGAAACACTTTCCTTCAATTTCTCATTGAAAGCAAATTTATACGTTAGAAAAACTCCACTCACTAAGCAATGACATGTTTCAGTTGTATGAAAGCTATATATGTTCCATGTTATCTGAAAAAATACCCACTTCGTTCTACTAATTTTCACGTGGCATATTTGATAATATACCATCATTGATTATCGTTTGTTTTCTGTACACACCCCTCCTGCTGCCATGTTTCCTCATTGGCCCTAAATCAAATAAAAATGGTAACATATGATTTAAATGCTAAGCGTAGTTCTGTGATGACACATATTCTTACAGAAAAAAAAAATTGCGCGTTATCATCAGAATGGCTGTGTTAATAATTTTATAATAATTTTTGATATCGAATCATTCCGTTCGTGTGAGTCGGGGAACGTGCGTTGTCTGACATTCAGGTCTGCAGATGTGTAGATATGCGAGAATGGCATGGTTATACTGAAATGTCAAACAGCTTGTCATATTGGAAACCGATCTATAACTATCGACTACATTCGGGTTTATGACTTATTTGAATGTGACTCAATGTGTTTGAATTGGCAATACACGTACGCGCCTGTAGTGTATACTTAGATTAATATTTTCTTTTTATTGTATATCGTTGTCTAGATACCTAAATATATGAATATGTATATAAAAAGTTTAATTGAGGAGAACTCAACCTAGACTGCCACACAAAAGTTGCTAAATATACATGTGTAAACTCTATTAATACAGGTTTATTCGTGTGGTATTTGGAAACACACGTTCACATAATACTTGTAATATTGAGTCAACTGCTGATGTCTCAACACTCGGCAAAATTCTCCTCGGAAAATTGATTGATCCCATTATGTAGCCATAATGGCTTCGGGACAGGAAAGTTTTCTCTCCTTATTTTTCCCCGCTAAAATGGTATTGCTACTTTTTCAAATTGAAATCGAAATATTTCCGCGACTCTTGGATTCCCGTTCATCTCTTCTCTCCCTCGCCCTCTCCCCTAAACTCATTTATTCATCGTATGTCAGGTTGAATCAAGCGGAATACTGATCGAGGGTAGAGAGGAACCGGCTCCAACAGAATGCATTTCTCGCCTGCCACGCTATCCGGTCGCTGGCAGCTACAATTTTATCCCCGACATATTTTCCTCCGCCATTCCCCTCCCTTATGACGCCTCTGATTAGCGTGTGTCAAATATAAGGCGCTGACTGGGTACCGCCTTGGGCCACCAGAACAACTCTCACAAATCAACGAGTAAACCCCTCTGGGATTGGACGGTATGGGAGACTTGATTTACAGATCGACTCCTCGGCTTTCTGGACCCAACTAGCACAGGAAAACGCGATGACCTCCACGTTTCAAGTACATCACAACCTACTTCCATATGATGAATGAAAATCTCGAGTCAAAAGCAGTGTATAAACCGGACTAAAGTTGAAACCCTTTCTACTACCCTAAGTCGTTAACCTTTAATACATGTACTCACACATAAGATTGTCTTTCGAAACCGGAGCAACGTGATGTAGTACAGAGTGTCTCGAAAACAAGGTACCCGAAACTCCATCGGAATGTCTTTATTTACCTTTTTATTGAGACACCCAGTATGTGTTTATTTCAATTCTATTGTCCTACCAAGACACCTTACTACTTTTATATACCTCAATTAGTCAATGTGAAGATATGATGATTGAGACTCAACTTTGTACACGTGTAACATTATATATCAGTGGTCACGCCCAACGTATAATTAAACTTACCTTGAAAATATCCCGAGTGCACTGCTGTCAGCAGAATCACGACGATTGCTTGAACACGATACGCGGTCATTTTGATATCCCCCAAAATTGTCACATATATGTGTGTTATCCCAATTTAATAGTTTTGAACACCTTCATTTATACAGAGCGTTGTATCAGTAAGAATTCAGTCGCTGTATCTATCCTCTTTTTATTGCGATCAGCTTTTGCCAAGTTGGCGAGTTAGAAAATAATCGATGTTGAACCGCCGAGCATAGCGTGGCACCACATGTTTCCAGTGACTTCCGTATCTCGCCCGTCAATACCGGTCACACATCTAAGCCTACCCCTTGCAAAACCAGCCTTTACTCGCATCAACATGTCGAGATGCACGCAATTACTAATGTTATTGTTGCTAGTATTAAGTATGCGAAAACCAATGCGTCATGCCCGTTGTTTATAATATCTGCCCACTAACGTAATTACTCCTTTACTCAACCGCATCACCACGCCCAAGGGTGCGGATGGTTCCATTGATGGGAGTCACTGACCCAAAACGTTCTACCAACTGGAACATACTAGTATATGTACATGTATGTCACAAAGTGTCATACGCTGTATGATAATATATGATAGACATGGCACTGAATTCAAAATACAAAGATGGGTGACTGACCTTTCCTTTCCTTTGACCCCATGTTTGAAAAAAGCACCAATATCGCCATGGAAGGAGTGCTGAGGGGGACTTGCCCCTTCCCTCACCCCATCGGAAATTAATGTGAAAATATTCGAGAATATGATGGTCATAGCGAGTTTGTGTAGAATTTACACTCTGGAGAGGTTTCACTAATTTCTCAAAGCAGATAAATCAATGAGTATTTAGGTGGAATTCATACTCACGTCCAGTCCAGAAAGTTACTACAAACATGAACGAGGGTCTGGCTTCAGGGGACCATGAGGAGGCCCAGATCCCCACAGAGGTGGACTAGCTTAAATTCCCTTCAAATTTCTTTGAAGTATTTTGAGAACGGGGTCTTCAATGAATATTTTAGTGAAATTTATATCAATTTAATAAAGTGATATATGGAGGGAGAAAAACTGTTTGTTCCAAATCAACTACAAAATGCATGTGACCTCAGAAAGAGAGGTTAAAAAACAAACTATGCTTGAGCAGATAGATGAATGAAGCATATTAGCAGCTGCTTTTCTTTTGTTTTGTGCGCCACTCAGAGTTACGGTACCTCTGATCTGACCTAGTTTACGCTCGACTGGCTCGAACACATACAGGTAAGCTGCATCAAGGGAGACAACGCACCGAGGATGGCGGTAAAATGTCAACAAACTCAAACTATCTCCACCAGAAATTCGCACCGAAATCAATGAGAAAGGGTCATCTGTTTGAGCATACAGATTGCAAGTGCAGATATATAACTATTATGTTTTCTTCGTTCGGTCGGGAATGCATGGAAAAATTTCTCACAATATCACTTTGAACAAAAAACAAACAGGGCTGGACAGTCACATGACGATACGGTGAGATTTCGGGGACAAACAAATATACACGTTTTGTTTATTTTGAGTTAAACTTCCAGCAAACAACTAGACATGAACGGAGTTGCTCACATAAGAGAATGGACGCATATTTATTTGTCCCCAAAATCACATCGTATCGTCACGTGATTGTGAAGTCCAATGGCTCTGGCATTGGTCACTTTGAGCGGTCCGCTGATCCTCGACCGCAACGGGTTCAATTCGCACCCCCCCCCCCTCCCCCTCAAATTCCTGGATCCGCCTCTGAATACCAGTGGTCAATATCTTTATATGTCATGAATTGTACAGTTTGTTGAATCAATAGTGAGCCAGTGGCCAGAAACGATTCACGACAAGGTAAAGAGTAAGCCTCCATTGGCCTCCTCCAAGCCTTTTCCTCCCAGACAGCAGGCTTCCATTGGCCTCGTCCAAGCCTTTTCCTCCCAGACAGCAGGCTTCCATTGGCCTCGTCCAAGCCTCCTCCTCCCAAATAGCAAGCATATATTGGTCTCATCCAAGCCTTCTCCTCCGAGACAGCAGGCCTCTATTGGCCTCGTCAAAGCCTCCCAGATAGCAAGCCTCCATTGGCCTCCTCCAAGGCTTCTCCTCCCAGACAGCAGGCCTCCATTGGCCTCCTCCAAGGCTTCTCCTCCCAGACAGCAGGCCTCCATTGGCCTCCTCCAAGGCTTCTCCTCCCAGACAGCAGGCCTCCATTGGCCACTCCTCCAAGCCTTCTCTTCCCAGATATCAAGCCTCCATTGGGCCAATGGATACATATTTTCCCCTTGCTGTTCATACATCGAGCCGATGGAATGCCAAGGATGCATATCACACATATGACTAGAATCTAGAAAATCACATCCAGGTACGTGCGTGATACTTTACTATCATCATCGAATGCTGGGGATTAATTGGATGAAAGGTTATGTTTACATGTTACAATTAATGGCATCTATAATATATATGGGCTTTTCTCCATATGGCCAGTCAAGGGCGGTGCGTTTTCCACAAAACCATTAAGCTGCGATATCTGTCGACTAAAATAATTTGATCCGCCTGAGATACATGCATGCTTTTGGATGCAAGTAATAGAATACAACCCAGAAAGCAATAACTCATTGAGCCAATCAATGTCAATGCGAGTACACTCATTGACCGTTGTCTGGTTGAACTGTTTGGCCCAAAGTCAATTTGTCCCCGAGTCCAGGTATAGTGCCAATGTGTCCCCATAAAAAATTCCAATACTGACAATTCCTTGGCCTTCTATTGGCCGAACGATGGGTGGATGGATGTCCTTCTTTGGGCGAATCCTTGGCCTTGATGGAGACCTCAATGATGGAGAACTCGTTGGACAACTGAGGAATTGCCCATACATTATGAGTACATGTACTCTAATGAAAGGCCAGGGAATTGCCAAAATGCCAGACAAGCCCCAATGAGTGTACTCGCAAATCAACAAATCACTGGCTACTGGGTGCGGTCAACAGTACGGAACGACAGCCACCTCGGGCCACTCACTCATGACCCAACCCCGCATTGACTATTGAAACCACGCTCACAAAGCCACGCATGACTGTCAGTTTCAGGAACCTTAATACTATAGAGTTATATTTTCACTATTGTACATAGTGCCCAAGTACGAATTGTCAGCCAAAAAGGCTTTTGAAGACCCATCATATATATGTAATACGTTAACTATTGTGTTATCATACCTATTCAACTAAAATTATGTTTTGTTTATATTATCTATGTAGGCCTACAGCGGTTTTGAACAAATAACATGAAATTGACATTCAAATACATCCGCTATACATGATCACCTAATCCATATCTCCAAGGGTTTTGTCTCACATATCTTCGAACATCCTAAGTCTGATTCAAAGTAAAGTTCTTCTTGCTACTGTAACTGTTTATGATTGGATTAGCTTCCTCTGAATGTTCGACTAAATAGTGTCGAAAGCTATACTGAAGTCGAGTCGACTCAATGATAACATATCATGATAAATATTAACCCCAATGGATCGATGCATCGTCTATCGGAGGCATTCATTATCAGCTTCTTGGCTTTTGGTTGGATCTAGTCATACATATCTAGTCATTATATATCCATGGAAATATAAGAGGCTTTCATGATATATATGACTGTAAGTTGAAATTTCGAAACCATGCCCTTTGAGGTCCGGATCGCCTCAAATATGGATGACATGGTCAGATGGCCTGGATTGTACTGGTTATGCATAACACTCAATTCGCCTCTGAACAAAATGCGTCTGTCAATTGTATCTGCATTCTGCAATATCAGACGTTCGATGCTTAGCAACGATCTTATGTACTTGACCACTCAGCTCAGGTACAGTTTAAGGCAACCAAAATATGCACCGCATCTGACTTCCTTATATGCTCACGATACATATCTACATGTAAACTCTATTAACCATGGACTAAGAGCAGTAGAGCTCACCTTAGTTAAAGCCCCAAATCACCAAAAGGTGCATGTTCATATATTAAACATATCTAAATTATATCTTCAACAGCTATTTTCTTGGTTAATAATAATTGCACAGTGAGGTAGACATAGCCCCGGGTACACACTGTCATCTGTGGCCAAGTTGAAGGTTACCTGGAAATGTCCCACATATGACATCCTATATGTTCATAATACAATCCTAACTCACCATCTTCAAACATTTTGTCTCTGTTGGTCTATATTCGCAACATAATGTAGCCATAATCTTCAAATTCAACACAACACATGTCCCCTCTCCCCCACAAGTTGCACCACATTTGTCTTCTTACGCTCAAAATGCAAACCTAGACACCATCAGACATCAGTTGTTCAGCTTCCAGAGTGGCTCTCTCAGACGGACAAAATGGCCTAAATGGCCCACTTTGAGCGATTCCATGGAAATAACATTAAACAACAGGATCAAAGAACGACTAATACATTTGTACCACTTTGAGATATTTTCATGAGGGGCATGTATTCACAATTCTGAAAAAAAAAATTATCAGAGATTCCGAGATTATGTGCTAACAGATTACAGACAGACGCCGATCGACATGAGCTTGAATATATGATGCATGTTTTGGTGACCTTGAAAGAAGCCTCAAATGATCTGGAATACTCCTCAAGATTAACTCCAATACAAAAGCGCTGATTTATGTAGACAAAACCCAAGAAGTACTAGAGCTGATGTTTATACTGTATCATGAGCATGGCCCATACCATACTTCGTGCAAACGACTTAGTACTTCATGCAAACGAAGTAGTACTTCGTTCAAACGAAGTAGTGATTCGTGCAAACGAAGTAGTACTTCGTGCAAACGACTTAGTACTTCGTGCAAACGACTTAGTACTTCGTGCGAACGAAGTAGTACTTCGTGCGAACGAAGTAATATTTTTTTTCATCATATCCTATCAGGGGCGCCGTACGGTGCCCGTGATAGGACATGATGAAAAAAAACCCCTTATACATGTACGGAGTATGGGGCATTTTGAGCGCCTTGATCTCGATCCGAGATTACCTTGAATGCTCAAACTCAGGTTCTTATGTCCACATAAAATTGTAAATTGGTGGTTGGATATTGAAATGCTCGAAGATAAGTATATGTTTGTGTAACGCGAATTACAGGTCGACATAGAATCAAGGATCGTCTATAGATGATCCTTGATAAAATGACATAGCCTACTCAGACTCAGTTATCACGGCCCGTGTATCGCAAGATACTAATTCTTAAAAATTCAACGAATATTAAAAAATTAGCCCAAGGGCTAAGATAGGTTACCGGAAAATATATAATAGCTATTTTGTTCCGTGGCCTTGAAATGAGGTCACCGGTCAAATTCGAAGTCACGAGAGTATTCCACATACCAGTATATGATTTCCTATAAGCTCACAATTGATTACTAAGCTGTAAATACAATAATAAGAGTGATATTAGTCATTATGTCCTGTGACCTTGAAAATGAAATCAAAAGTCAAACTAAAGGTCAACAGAATATTCAGCATCTATCATTTACTGTAGGTCCAAAATTGAATCCTGAGCTGTAAAGTCTATAATAAGCGAGATATTACCCATTTTGTGCTTAGACCTTGAAAATGAGTTCAAAGGTCAAATTCAAGGTCATCAAAATCTTCGGACTATATCATTCCCTATATGTGCACAATTGATTCCTAAGCTGTAAAGTCGATAATAAGCAAAATATTAGCCATTTTGTGCTCTTGACCTTGAAACTGAGGTCAGAGGTCACATTCAAGGTCACGAGGATATTCAGCATATACCATTTCCGATATGTCCACAATTGATTCCTAAGCTGTAAAATCTATAATAAGTGAGCCATTTTGTCCTGTGACCTTGAAAATGAGGTCAAATGTTCCTATATGTCCACAATTGATTCCTAAGGTGTAAAGTCGATAATAAGCGAGATATCAGCCATTTTGTGCTCTGACCTTGAAACTGAGATCAGAGGTCAAATTCAAGGTCACGAGAATATTCAGCATGTATCATTTCTTATATGTCCACTATTGATTCCTAGTCTCTAATCCTAATATTAAGATATTAGGCATAATGTGTCCCATTATAAAGCATAGGAGAATTTAACATGGGAAAGTCCCATTTGGGACCCGTCGAGAAAATGAAAATGGCCGGCACACGCAGACCGGTGATTCAGGGGCAACGAAACTTATACACATCACAGAGGTATATACAGTGGCTGATAAGTGACATTGGAAAAAAAAGTTAAATATTTCTCGAAGTAATCCTGACTGATACATAATCAACATAATCTACGCGTATATAACGTTATTTCCGCGTAAATAAAGTTATTTACTCGTAAATAAAGTTATTTACGCATAAGTAACGTTTTTTTCGCGTAAATAAAGTTTTTTTTTACGCGGAAATAACACGTTATTTACCCGGAAAAAACATTATTTACTTCTGCCGTGTGTGAGATACTAACCAAATACTGCCTACACGTGCTTTTATTCTTCTCTTGGTCGATGTGGTAAATAATGTTATTTACACGTAAATAAAGTTATTTACGTGTAAATAAATTTATTTACGCATAAGTAACGTTTTTTCTGCATTAAGGTTTTTTACGTAGAAATAACGTTATTTACGCGGAAAAAACATTATTTACTTCTGCCATGTGTGATATACTAACCAAATACTGCCTGCACGTGCATTTATCTTCCCTTGGTCGATGGGGTAAATAACGTTATTTCCGCGTTAATAACGTTTTTTCCGTGTAAAAAACTATTTACGCCAAAAAAACGTTACTTATGCGTAAATTGCTTTATTTACGCATAAATAACATTATTTACGTGGAAATAACTTTATTTACGTGTAACTAACATTATTTACGCGGAAATTATGTCAACTATGAAGAGGTCAAGATTACTCCGAAAAAAAACAAGTATTTTTTCGCAGTGTCACTTATCAGCCATTGTAGGTATACGAAGGGAATCTTTTGAAACAAAAATCTCAAAAATGTCTGAACAGTTTTTGAGAAAATGGCCGTCAAAGTAAGAAATTAGCCGTTTTACGTCGAAAATGGCCGCCATTTGGAAAAAATTGCGAAAATAGAAAAACTAAAAAATAACTCCCTCTTATTTTTGTGCCAAAATTTCAGAAAGATCCGATCGTAAACTTTAAAGATAAAAATGTGGACGGACGACGCCAACGACGACGTGCCAATAGGTTATCGGACCATAGGTCCGGTAACCTAAAATGTGTCAATCATTGGATGAGTAGTATTAGTAGAGTACAGTGCGCTACCTGGACCGTTATCACATACTTCAAGGCGGCACTAGTGGGTGACCAGCCACTCCATCTCCGAGGACGTAGGTAAAACTCAATGCTACATGTAGGATGCCATGCCTCGTGACGAAATAACTATTGTCCTTTATGTGAAAAAGAATTTTAAGTCAGTGCAGCCTCTTGACCTCTAGTATTATTATTGAGACAAAGACCCTGGAGACAAATTTAAAATTTAGCCCAAGGACTAAGATAGGTTACCGGACAATTTTGGTTAGCATAACAGGTGAGATACATATACGACCTTGAGATCTATCAGTTAAGGTCTACTATGACAATCAGATGATGACCTATCAAGATCATCTGAGACCAACTTCAAACTCACCAAAAGATTCAGAATATATGACTTCCGATACTAAAGCTCACAATCAAAATTTAGCTCTAACTACAGCCGTCCAATCTACACAATTCAGGTCAGACCTTTGGATTTACCACTCAAAATGAAATTTAGTCAACTTCAAGAACGCCAAAACACTTGACATATACGATTTCCTAGATGTGCATGACACAAACCTAGGAAGGAAAAATTCGAGGGATTCAAGGGCAACGAAACATATACATCATAGGGTATATATGACGGGTCTTATGTATCAATTAGAAACAAATTACTGAACAGATTTTGAGAAAACGACTGTCCAAGTAAAAAATTGGCCTTTTTTGGTCACAAAGGGCCGCCATTTTGCAAAAAATCTAAAATCAATAAACTAAAATATACATCATTCTTGAAATATTTTTAAAGTCTAACTCAAGTCAAAATGAATTTCAAGTTATTATACTTTGTGCGATAGAAAATGCAAAAGGTAATATGCTGGCTCTTACAGAATCTTAATATCTCTAACCGTTCTCGAGGAAATAGCAATTTTGTGTCAATTTTAAAAAATTAGGCCAAGGGCCAAAGATAGGTTACCGGACAATGTTTAATATTTTAGATGTTAGCCAGGTCACTGGTTAAAGTCAAGGTCAAAAGAATATTCAGCATATATAATATTAAGCATGTATCATGTCCACAGTTGATTGCTAAGCTGTAAATTCAAAACAGAGAGATATTAGCAATTTTGTGCTATGGCCTTGAAAATGAAGGCAAAAGGTCAAATTCAAGGTCATCGAAATATTCAGTGTATATCACTTTCTATATGTCCACAATTGATTCCCAAGCCATACAGTCAATAGAGGAGCAAGATATGAGCAGTTTGTACTTGGACCTTGAAAATGAGGTCAGAGGTCAAATTCAAGGTCACGAGAATATTCAGCATATATCATTTCCTATATGTCCACAATTTATTCTTAAGCTGTAAAATCGATAATAAGTGAGATATTAGCCACTTTGTCCTGTGACCTTGAAAATGAGGTCAAAGGTCAAATTCAAGGTCACGACAATAATTTGCATATATCATTTCCTATATGTTCAGAACTGATTCGTAAGCCGTAAAGTCGATGACAAGTGAGATATTAGCTATTTTGTCCTATGACCTTGAAAATGGGGTCAAAGGTCAAATTTAAGGTCATCAGAATAATCAGCATATATCATTTCCTATATGTCCACAATTGATACCCAAGATGTAGAGTCGATAATAAGCGAGATATAAGCCATTTTGTCCTATGACCTTGAAAATGGGGTCAAAGGTCAAATTCATGGTCATCAGAATATTCAGCATATATCATTTCCTATATGTCCACAATTGATTCCTAAGCTGTAGAGTCAATAATAAGCAAGATATAAGCCAATTTGTGCTCTGACCTTGAAACTGAGGTCAGAGGTCAAATTCAAGGTCACGACAATATTCAGGATATATCATTTCCTATATGTCCACAATTGATTCCTAGTCTCTAATCTCAATATTAAGTGAGATATTAGGCATAATGTGTTCCATTATGAGGCATAGGAGAATTTAACATGGGAAAGTCCCATTTGGGCCGAGTTTGGGCCAAAATGGCCCACTTCGAGCGATTCAAGCGCAACAAAATTTATAGACATCATAGAAGTACATATGAAGAGTGTTATGTATCAAAAAGAAAAAAAGTTACTGAACAGATTTTGAGAAAATGGCCGCCAAAGTCCAAAATCAGGCATTTTTCGTCGAAAACGGCCGCCATTTTGAAAATCAAAAAACTAAAAAATACCTCCTTCTTGAATTATTTTTAAGTATTTTTGTGCAAAATTTCAGAAAAATTCGCAAATAAAGATAAAAATGTGGACGACGACGACGACGGACGACGACGGACGACGACGGACGACGGACGCAACGCCATGCCAATAGGTTATCGGACCATAGGTCCGGTAATCTAAAAATATTTGTACTTGAATTATGAACGCATTAGCTATTTTAATGAGTATTCGTGATGTCACACGGGTAAGTTGCTTTAATTAGCTAGTTTCAAAGCCCTTTTCAGACTGATCCGTGCGTAGTATTGCTGAATAATACGAATATAACAATGATGATAGAAAATATACCACACCCATAAGATGTTTCTGGTCACCATGACAACCGTACTCAACATACGGCCCATAGCAACGTGGTTGCTAGGGGACTTAACTCAGGACTGGTAAGCAAAATGACGCTCAAAATTATTAATGGATTTCAGAAAAGGCTCTTGTCCACATTTCCACCGGTATTATTATACCTAATTCAATATTCAGAGCGTTCGGCCCCTAGCAACCACAGTTGCTATGGGTCATATCGCGAGAATAGTTACCTTGGCAACCAATTCTGGAAATTGAATACCGATTATATCTCATGCCAAATAAAATACATGCCAAATAAAGGTCATGTTATCATCAAACATGTTTGAAAATAGATGTTTCATCACCTTAATTAACTTGTTTGCCCTTGTGACGTCATGAACACTCATTATATTATTTAATTAGGCACAAGAAAGTTAGCCCATAATTCCACTAAAACTGTCATATCTTCATAAATAATCGAGATATTGATATATTGTAAAAACTATAATAATTCGTGAGATTCACTCTATCATCTGTCAAAAATAAGTATCCCGACTTTAGTTGGACTTTAAGCATTTTTGTGCGAATTTCCAGGAAGATTCGACGATAGATTTTGAAGTCGTTGTCTGTCTAAAAATGCCACCAAAGGTTCGCTAACCAAAAAAAATTAGCCCAAGGGCTAAGATAGGTTAGCGGACAATTTGGTTGAAGCACGACAAGTGAGATATGACATTCAGATCAACCATTCAAGGTCATCTTCGTGAACTTCAATGTCACCATCAAGTGTGCAGCATATAACCTTGTATATGTTCAAAATACAAATACAAGGTCTATCTACAAGTATTTTGTCTTTAGACAAAATTTACACATTTCAGTCCAACATTTTTTACAAAGAGTGAATTTTTTTTTCTGCCTAGAAATGACCCAAAATGGATAGTAAATTAGTAATGCGATTTTTCCACCGACCCGTCAAAAATTCAAAATGGCCGCTACATGGCGATTCAAGGGCAACAAAACTTATACAAATCATAAAGGTACATAAGGGGAATCTTTAATCTCAAAACTGACCAGACAGTTTTCGAGAAAAGACAGACAAGGTGCAAGTTTGGGCATTTTTCGATCCAAAAATGGCTGTTTTGACCTTTCAAGGTCATCCAAGGTCAAATTCAAGGTCACCACACAAGTTGCCATATATGACTTCCCATTTGAAAGTGCCAATCTCTAAGCTCTATCTTCAGGCGTTCTAGGAGTACAGTTCTGGCAGCTCCCAATATGAAGGAAAAAAAGTGCCGAAAATTTTATCAGTCCAAAATTATTCTCAAAGGGTGAAAACTTTATTTTGCCTAGAAATGACCCAAGATGGATAGTAATGCGATTTGGGCCAAAAAAAAATTTTTCACCGACCCGTCAAAAATTCAAAATATAAGGAGAATTTTTTAAAACAAAAATCTCAAAACTGATCAGACAGTTTTCGAGAAAAGACAGACAAGGTACAAATTTGGGCATTTCTCGACCCAAAAATGGCTGTTTTGACCTTTTAAGGTCATCCAAAGTCACATCTTGAAAGTTTTTTTTGTTAATGACAGATATTCACTAATCACGGGGGCAGGGGGTGTTTGGGGATTTCAAAGGTCATTGAAGGTCGAATTAAAGGTCACCATTCAAACCGCAACACATGATTTCCCATTTGAATGTGCCAATATTTAGGCTCTATCTATAAGTGTTGTAGGAGTTTACTACGCACAAGTAAAATTATGAAGGTACAGTACCGATTTCGCAAAACCTCACCAAAATGCTAGCACAAGTAACCTGGCATTTAGCATGTGTTCGCCCAACTTCGCCTGACGTAGCATCGTGGGATTTGATGCTAGCATTGTGTACAGTATGCGAGCATCGCTCGATGCTAGCATTGCTTCTTGGTACTGTGGCACACTAAAAGCATTTCACATTTTTTGTGTGAAGGCCATTATATGCTCGCATATGCTTGCAAACACATGCTCGAGTGATTTATAGACAGTCTGTATCATGTAGATCGTATGGCCAAATGCAGTACTGAAGTTCAGTTCATATTAAAGTCGGTATTTGCGTCCGAAAATAAGGATGCACACATCCGTGCGAGACAATGCTCGCCTGTTCAAATAAGATGGCCGGCTGATGCGATGGCATCGCGCCCACTGGTCGCACCATGCCAGTTGATGCTAGCATCAAGTCGCACGTAATCACACGGCCTAGCATTTAGCATTCGCATGGCTAGTGCGGTTTTGCGAAATCGGTACTGACGTTATAGGCCAAAAACTGTTCTATGGCCAAAAAAAAAATATTTTTTTATTTCGCTGGAAATCACTCAAAATGAATAGTGACTCATTTTGAGACAAATAAATTTTTCTGTCGACCCGTCAAAAAATGAAAATGGCTGCCAAACGCACACCGTCATTTCAAAGGAACAAAACTTATAAACATCACAAAGGTACATAAGGAGAATATTATGCATGATTTTGAGGAAAACCGTATGAATAGATTTTGAAAAAAATTGCTTAGGTTAATAGGTTAGGTTGATAGGTTACCGGACAATTTTGGTTTGGATAATGGCAGGTAACAGACCCTGAGATTTACCAATCAAGGTTATCAGTGTGAATATATGACCCGAAGATTTACCAATCAAGGTCATCCATTTGAACTTCAATGTCACCATTACATGTTCGTGTGCAGCATTTGACTTTCTATATGTTCATAATACAAAGATATATCTGGGTGCAAGCATATAGGCCGCTCAGGCCAATTTACACATTCCGAGTAAGACATTTGGCACTCAAGGTCTTCTGAGGTCAAGTTCAGGGTCATCTTTAGTTGTGCCATATATGTCTTCCTATATGTTCATAACGCAAACACAAGCCTTATCTGCAAGCATTTCATCTATAGAGGCAAATCTGGGCAAATTTTGACCCAAAAATGGCTGTTTTGACCTTTCAAGGTCATCGAAGGTCAAATTCAAGGTCACCACACAAGTTGTTATATATGACTTCCCATTTGAAAGTGCCAATTTCTGAGCTCTATCTTCAGGCGTTCTATGCGTACAGTTCTGGCAGCTCCCATTATGAAGGAAAAAAGGGGCGAAAAGTCCAAAAAGGGTGAACATTTTTTTTAGAAATGGCCCAAATGGAAAGTAACGCGATTCGACCCGTCAAAAATTCAAGATGACCGCCACATGCAGACCGGCAATTCAAGGGTGACCAAATTTACACAGATCACAGAGGTACATAAGGGTAATCTTTTGAAACGAACGTCTCAAAACTGTCCGAACAGTTTTTGAGAAAACGGCCGTCAAAGTTCAAAATCGGGCATTTTTCAACGAAAATGGCCGCCATTTCGAGGAAAATGTGAAAATAAAAATAAACATAGCACCAAGGGTGCTGTAGCTTACAGGCAATCTTGTGAATTGCGTATAATACTGAATACATATAAATTGTTACACTGATGTTGAAATCTATATGTTAAAACATGTTCATAAATGTTGATAGGAACACATTTTCTGTATGGACTATTACACGAAATCAAGTTACATCTTGAAAGATTTTTTTCGTTAAGGACAAATTTTCACAGACAGTCGATTCAAAGGCAACGAAACTTATACACATCACAAAGGTACATAAGGAGAATCTTATACATGATTTTAAGAAAAAACCGTCTGAATAGATTTCGAGAAAATGGCCACCAAAGGCAAAATTCATCGTTTTTTTCGACAAAAAAAGGTCGTTTTGACCTTTCAAGGTCAATGAAGGTCAAAGTCAAGGTCACCACTCAAACCGCAATATATGAATTCCCATTTGAATGTGCCAATACTTGGGCTCTATCTTTAAGTGTTCTATGAGTTAACTCCGCACAGCTCCCATTATGAAGGAAAAATTGGGTGAAATTTTCCCAAAATTTTTTCAATAGGCAAAAACAATTTTTTTTTTTCGCTGGAACTGGCTCAAAACGAATGGTGACTTGATTTGGGACAAAAAAATTTTTTTCGTAGACCTGTCAAAAAATCAAAATGCCTGCCACACACAGACTGGCGATTCACGGGCAATGAAACTGATACGTCATAGAGGTAAATGAGAGGAATGTTTTGAAACAAAAATCTCAAAACTGATCAGACAATTTTTGAGAAAATGGCCACCAAAGTCGGCAATTTTTCGTCAAAAATGGCCGCCAGATCGGCAATTCAATCAAAAGTATAAAAAAAGTCTTTAGAAACTGGTCCAAGGTAAGTTCTGTCAAATTTATGGGGAAATTCATCATGTCAAAAAAAATTACAGACCCGGACGGACGACGGACGAAAAAACACGACAATGGCTTATCCGCCCAAAGCTTTGGTATGCTACAGCAGCCTTTGGTACTCTATTTAATAGACCCAGTCAAATGCAGAGATAAGATTCAGTAATGATCTGCAAACTCCATACTTAAGCACTTGATAGACAGACAAGTAAATCAAGAATCATGAATAGCCAAAATTTGTGCCATGCGATAATCAGTCAATCCAAAAATCCAGTGCTACTGTAAATGGTCAAAGTATGTAAGCTAAATGGCAGTTGGAAAAGGGCACATTGTGTCAAGTGGCACTGAAAGTTAAAGAAACTTTGTGTTTGATCATGTCCGCTGGTGAGGCAGCAACCAGTAATACAATCATGCAGGATGATATCAAAGTTCAACAGGTAATGTAGCTTTATTTTGTGTTCAGTACAGTGAGAACTTTTAACAGTGATTTAAAAAGCAATTTGCATACACACCATTCGGGGGTAACATACTCATCATTATCAGTTCTACAAGTTCAATGCAATGATCATTTCCATTTTAAATTTGATATATCTGTACATATATCCATCTGTGATTGTACTTTCTTTTAATAGGTATTGTTATCCATTGCAACATTTAATACCATTATCTTACTTCAATCACAGTGTTTCAATCACAAATATATACAATACCGATCACACTGTTATTGTATCGACACTAGTGTGGTGTAGCACATAAGCTTCCACAAGCATGCCTCATATGCGAATGTATCAAAACTGAATCAGTTTCAAGCATGTTCTTAATATTTCGTAAGATTTCAGTTACTCCGCTCTGTTGGTACAAAATGATGTACTTCTATTGCAAGGAGCATACACTGTGAGGATCAAGTACAGGTCAATGTGGAGGCACTCTATGGTTGGTTAACATAGACAATTTTAACAAGGGTAGTGATATATCAAAAGATAATTTGCTATGTAAGATAACATGTATGTTGTTCATCAATCACAAATACAGGGTTTGAAAATACATCTTCTGGTTCTTGATAACACCAAACTACACAAAGTATGTATGGAAATCACAGGAATAAAGCACAGTCAGTGCATGAAGTTCTCTGTACAACTACAGAATTATCATTGGTACTTTGTCTCTTGCTTCTGTGTATAAGATTCTATACAATGCAACAACAATTCCATACAACAACAATTGTGTCACAGGGTTTCACGAAAGACTTTATACGTTATAAATGCTACATATAAAAATATAAATAATACTTTCTGCCATAAGTATAAAGATTCAATTCAGTATTTTCTCTGTACATACAATGAGGATCTAATTTGATACATGATGTAATTTGCTTTTAAGAAATAAACTGAAAGTTGAATTTGTGTTCAAAAAACTACCATCCATAACAAAGATATGTATGTACACATAGTAAACAATCAACAAGTCAGTAAATTTTGAATCATCAAAAAAATCAACAGCACATTCTACATGCAATATTAAGAAAAAAAAGACTATGGGTGGACTTCACTAGATGTTGAAGAATTCTAACAGCCGTCAATGAGCTGTGGGAAGCTGCCGGGAAGTCATGTGACCCGGGAAACGTAGCAGGAAGTGAAACTTTATTTCCTCCCACACAACGCCAGGAGAGCTCGCTTGTAGTCACCAGATGTATCACCCTGAGGAACACAAGGCAAAACAATGTATACCGGGTACTTCAAAAGCATTTTTCAAACACATGTCATATGAACAAAACTGAGTATCATTTTCTACTATAATTCGATCTTACTGCTCTCAGAATGAAATCTGTTTCGAGTTTTAACAAATGTCTTGAGTATTTCATGAGTAGCTATATGTAGTAATACATACAAGTCAATACACTCCTTCTAACCGATATCATCATGGCGTTTGCCAGACATACCTCAATGAAACTCTCAAGAGTTTTTCCATATCTAGCCTGGAAGACCTGCTTGATCTGTACCATGTCCACTTCACAGCGAGAGATCATGATTCGCATCAGCTGCCTGTCCCTGGTACCAGCACCCTGTCAGCACACAGTAGAAGTTAATTTTCAGGTTCTATCTTCGTCATCATTGTAAATGTAGTTGTAATTGTTCATTCACAGTGAGGAAGGCTATCATCTTGAAACAATATACGGAAGAGTAGCGAAATTTCTTTTTCATCACTGGTATATTTTATGATACTATCTCAAGCACCCACCTTCATTGATTTGTAAAGGCGTTCAGCAAAGAAATTTGGACGTCCCTCAACAGTTCTCACTGAAGCAGGAACATTAGAACACTAGATTATTTCGAGATTTTATACTCAATACAGAAGATAACTAAGTTCTTAAGTTATTGCCGGAGCATTATCTGACACACATCAAAGAACTTTTTCATCTGCGAAGACTTTCTAGAGGCAGTACTTGGGAACACCATGAACAACCACTTCAAGACACACACCTATAGCAAGCATGCCGTCCTCAAGGTCACCAGACATCTCGCTCTTGATGGCCTGCTCCACCGTCTTGGACGAGATGTTCCGGTACTCGTTGAACAATGCCTGGAGCTGCTCGAAGCTCTGAGAGCACAAGAACTGGTTGAACTTGGACTCGTCTGTGCCCAGTTTGCCTTCTCCCGCCTTGTATAGTTCCTGAGAAACAAAGTTTTATGTATTAATAGAGATTGAGATCCACTCCAATGGATGTACTGGCATGACTCAATCATAGACAAGATGGATAGTTGATCATCCTGGAAGTTTCCAGTACATGTAGCACACAATATTTTCCTGTGAGTTTGTTATAGTTTTACCTTGGCATCGCGCTTAGCCTTCTCTATGTCCACACGTGGGTCTTCGTTTCTACCGGCCTGCAAAGAAAAATTCATACATGTCTAGTATATTCTAAACTTGTCACAGGAACAGCAAATATCAAATAAATGTACATTCTTGAGATGGAGGAACTTGTACGTAGGCAAAAACATAGTCAGCTTACATTGCAAAGGGACACCATGAGGCGGCGGAAATGGCCAGATGTATCAGACATGAGATCCTTTTCCAAGTCACGCTTGAACACTGCAACCACACAAAGACAAAAATTGTCACCACTGGTACTTTTACCAACTAATTTGTATCATACATGAAATACATATTAGAGGTGGCAAGAACTTGCTGCCAGAACAATATTGTATCGGAACAAGTTTACTGCCTTGTACACTGAGGGTACATACATGTCTTGTACATTGCCCGAATTTCCATGATCTCTTTGTTTGTTCGGGTGCAGAGAATTTCTATCAGTCCATCCTCATCCGTGCCTGCTCCCTGTAACCATAGCAATAAATTAGAACTTCAAATGGAAGTTAGATATTATTAGGTGTATGTTGTCAGACTGAATATGTGCTTGAGTTCAGAGGAGCCATACCTCGATACACTTCCTGAGTTGATCAGCATCAAACTCGGCCGGGGTCATTAGAAGTCGAACGATCACCTTCTCAAAGTTCTTGCTCAGCTCACCCTTGAGTTCTTTGATGAGATCCTGTAGATGACAAATACACAAGCTGTTAAATGTTGTGTTTGCGAAAACAAAAATTGATGTTTACATGTATCTCTAAGACGCTTTAATTTATGTACTGCTATACCCGTGTACATATGCATGCTATGGTCTGCTTAATCATGATCACTCTGCCCCCTGACTGCCTCTACATATATCAGATCACACTAGTAGTCCATACCTTGCCGTAGCAGGTCTTGAACATTTTCTTGATTTCCTGACGCTGAGCATTGGTGCGATAGCAGATAACGTCGATGATTGCCTTCTCATCCGTACCTGTAAACGAGTCAGATGTATAGTTTAATATAGCTATCATAACAGCTATTCTCCAGGTTGTAGACAAAGCACGTCTTTCGGGATACCTGCAGGCTCAGGACCGCAGGTCAGAAATTGTGGTCCTCAACAGGTATCCTTGAAAGACGTGCTTTGTCTATTCAGGTTGGTACCATGCACTTGTAAGGTAATAGTCATGATAGTGGAGCACTAAATATTAAAGAAGTACATTTTCTCAAAACTTCAAATTAAATCAGTAGACATCTACTACGAAGCAAATAGAAAGACTTTCCTGGACTTCCCAAGCAAATGAAGAGTACATGTAACTATACATTTGTACTCAACATTTTTTTGTGAATTATTCTCTAACAGTTATTAAGTAAAACTACTACATAACTACTGGTACATGTAAAGGATATCGCTTTCTTACATGTACATGAGTTGAATTTGTGTTTACTGTAAACCCCTTGATTTTGCGTCTGTTAAGGTTCAGGTTTTTACGACATGGACATGTTTGCAGCCACTTAATTTCACAGGTGTATTCACAAATAAAAAAAATGGGTTGTGGCAGAAATAATTCATGTACAAAATTTTGCGCTTTGTGAATATTAACATGATTAATGGACGCAAAAAAAGCGTAAGGGGCTTACCGTAATGGCGTATTGAGTAATATTTGCTATATCATTGGACGCAATAGTAATGGACGCCAAAAAATTGAGGGATTTACAGTAATGGTGAATACAGTAATGGTGAATATTTGCAACGATTTCATTTTGTGAATGATGGACTTGCATTCAATAAATTTGGCAAACTATAAATCATGTTGATAAATCTGTGTTTATTTAAGGTATTAACAAGAAAAAGACTGATAGTCTTATAGTACATTTACACACATGTACAGTGGTCTCCCTGAGATAAGAGCCCTCAACAAAGAATTCTCCCTCTATGAAGATATCTTTGGTGGGGTTAAGGTCAGTCTAAACATGCAAATGTACCAGTCTGTACCATGAATGAACCAGTCCATTAAGACTACCCCTTAGATAAGACCTTAGTTCATTGGAAGAACGGTCCGCCTTAGATCAATGGGGGGGGGGGGGGGGGGGGGCATTGTACATGTATATCACATTTTCATTATTGGGGATAACAAGGAACCAAGTGAAGGAAATGACTCGCATGGAAGCAACAAATACATACAGATCAAGCAATTCATAATGAGAAATCATGACAATATAATACAACATCCTGTTCTTTACTGTTTACATGTGCTGACATTAACTCGCAATTACATGCAATCGAGCTGTATCATCTCATTAATGGTCATAGGGTAGTAGTTTGAACTGTACATGTATATCATGTATATCTAGTTGTTACTAATAACAACAATTTTATAAGACTGCTCAATCTCGTGTCATCCATATCATGCACATGTATGCAAGTTTTAGGAATTTCTGAATCAGGAAAATGTTGTGGTTTTCCGAAATAGTGAAAATTATTCACTGTAAATTCATTGCTTTCAAATAGCAAACTGGTTAGCCTGGTGAAGTAAGTATAAGAAGGAAGTATAAGACTATGCACTATTGTGTATGTATAAGCACATAAAACACAGCTGATATTTGTTTGCCCAGGCACAATAAAGGCTGAAGTACAACATCCTTTACATCTGAGCAACTACACGTATATAAATATGTTAAAACAGAAATTACATCAGGTCTTTCTGTATTTCTGGTTAAACTAAGCCACCAAAACAAGCATACCCCAGTATCAATGTTCAGATCTTCTTTGACCTAGTTTACATGGTTTAGGAGAACCTGCATTACATCTGCACAAGGCACAAGCACATACTGTATAAGTGTATGGTACTGTACAATGTATGTTTGTACCGATAACTGTAATCTACATGTTAGGGAGCTATATGAGCTAGATGTACTGAACTGCATGGAAAGTCCAATTCAGTCCCAACAACATGTATAATGATGTACATGACTAGCTGTATAAAGGTAATCAGTCAAATTATATAAACAAGTTGCAACTTACCAACGCCTTTCATGGCCTTCCTGAGAACCCCAGCATCCTGCTCCGCGTTGAAGTTTGGGTAGGGCTTGACAGTCCCTTCTCCCTGTGAGGCAGCGGTCGCCATGGAAACAAAGGGTTGGAATGTGCAGCAAAATCACACACAGACAGACCTACAACTCCTAGTCAGACTGCTGGTTCAGTCGGATTCAATGGTGGTTTAGTATAGATCACAAAATGTCTGCATCCCCTAATGTACACTGTCAGTGTATGAATACAGCCTGTAGTATAATGTATGTATAGTGGTTGTGTGCGGCAGTTTTCAACCAAGCACAAGCTGTGGCTTTGTTTTGCTTCCTTCCTAGCAGGCTGTGACTATTTATAGCCCGAGTGCACCTGACAATCATGAATGTTCCACAGCAGATACATGTATTTCCCCAGTGTTTGGCAATATCATCCACTACACTGTATATACAATAATTAGTTCACTGACACAAAGTGCTTTGACGTGGCTTCACAAATTAGGTTTTTCTTCTGTAATGACGCCTATTGGCAGATCTTGGTACAAAGAGAGGAAAGGAAATTCCAAGTCACAGATACACGTCACATTATACATCAGGATAAATCAATAAATGTGCATTGAGTGTGACGAGCTGAGCGTGACAATTGTTTGTGTCCAATCCCCCTAAAATGTACTGTGTACAACCAAAAAATATAACTGAATGGAGCAAACTGCCTGCACCCCCCCCCCCCCCCACCTCCTCACCCCTGGGTTCTCCTTGGCAACATGCAGCCAAGCCTGACAACTTATCTAAAGCTTCACACCACCCACAGGCCCTGCATGAGTAAACAGATGTGTGCCTGTGTCAAGCCTGACATGACTCAAAATAGTACTTGTAAGACTACTATGTACATACTAGTTGCAATAGGCCAGGTCATTTGCATACTAGTACATGTACCATATAAGGTCACAACTCAAGCTTTGAACAATTTACCAGCTGTCAGACCTCACCAGCAGGGCTCAAAATTTTTTTTTTCCAGAAGCCAAAAGGCCCCTATTTAGCTTCTATTCAGAACAAATTTTAGGAGTCAATTAGCTCGATCCTAGAAGCACATTTTAATATTAGTTTACAGATTTTGAAAAGCCAATTGGCTTCAAGGCTCTGGGGCCTGTTTCACAAAAATCTGAACCTACTTTAGCGGACTAAGTTTGGCATTTACCATGTTTACACGTAGCATGGGAGTTAGTAGGCTAAATCCTAAAGTTAGTTGGCTAAGGTAGATTTTTGTTTTTTGTGAAACAGGCCCCCGGGAGCATAAATCTGAAAAGTTGGGAGCTTATGGCTTCCCACAAGATTTCACATATTCTGTCAAACAAATTCCTTTGTCAAATTTGGCTTAATCTCATCAAATGTAAATCTATCCAAAACATTTGCTCCATTAAATATATAATAGTATACATTTTGTCACACGATCACTAGAGTCTAAATCTATATATCTGTATACATTAAGTTACATTTACCATTATGCTTCATAATTTGATCATTGCGTTTGTATAACATAAATTAGAACTTAAAAACTTGTATTTGGTATACAAACTCGAAAGAAACCAAGTACATGTATCAGGTGTGGTCTGTGTGGAAATACTGTTACCAGTATTTGTTTCAGACATGTGTATTGCTAATTTTTCACAAATTTATTGTAAAATATAAATATGTACGTTATGTATGTACTGATAACAGTATTATAGTGGAGTATTTATGCCACTGTATTTATAAATATAAATCTCAGAACAAGTCATTGTTGGCCGCAGATACATGTACACAATGATGCACCTAATTTGCAAAACTACGTACAAATGTAACATGACATACCGATTAGGGGTGCAACGATACGTTTTCCCACGATATGATACGTATCTCGATATAGCACTCGCGATACGATATGTATCACGATATGTATTGCCAAAACTGTCAGAACGAATTCCCGCAGGGTACGTCCAATGTTTGAGCTGAATGATAAACCGATGCTACAATACTATATCATCTTAATATTCTTCATGTTTCATTGATTGATTGTGGTGTTATCCACATTCTTTTTATGGTTATTCGATAGATGTTGATGGCGTGGGGGCTGCCATTTTTGACTCAGGAAAACGAAACAAGCGCTGTGATTGGTCAATTGCAAAGACTTCATCTAGATTCAGCCAATAGCGATGCGAGAAATAAAATGTTTGCCACAGAGCTATTTTTAGCTCAGTGTCACTCGAGGATAACCACATGCAATTAGAACACTTTTTCTCTCGCATACATCATTTCATCTATATCGTGTATATTCGGTACATGCCTGGCGATACGATACGCGTATTGTGAGCTCTTATATTGCGATTCACCGAACCACCGGTGTATCGTTGCACCCCTGATACCGATAGTATAATCATGTATGCACTTGAGCTCCACTTGCTGAGAACCTGACAAGTACTTCAATATTTTGATAATCCAGGCCAGTTCGAGTTCTCATATGGCACACAATTGACATCGTTATCAGTTTTGAACTTTTGGTCTGAAAACAAATGTGCATGGACACAACAACTTCACTGAAATTCATCGTTTTTGACGGCTGACAGTGAAACATGGTGAAAGACATTATTCTGGTAGATTATGTCTGGTATATCATTCTAATCCGAT
Organism: Terebella lapidaria; assembly: GCA_949152475.1. Lineage (NCBI taxonomy): Eukaryota > Metazoa > Annelida > Polychaeta > Terebellida > Terebellidae > Terebella > Terebella lapidaria. The sequence continues at coordinate 83,183,442 of OX424555.1, forward strand.
ACTCGGAATCCTATACTCGAAAATTGAAAAGATTGCCAACTTTTTCAATTTTCGTGTTAGCTGTCTGAAATTTGGTAGAAAATTGCCGTTTGACTCCCAGGTGGAGTATGCCAAGTCATAGAACGATAGCGTTTAGCATCACAAAAATATTAGCGAAAAACAGTGTAAACGAGTTAGAAAAATCCGAGTATAGATCTACATAAAATGTATGTGTTTTTCAAGCCAATCATGGACAAGAAGTTACTTCATTGCACCAATATCCATGATATCTTGAACAGAATACCATCCATTATAGACATGTACATGATGTATAGCCATTTCTGTTTTTACCCTTTCATTCTGCTGTTAGAGTACTTCTTTATATATTCACATATAAAAGAATGTGTATAAAAACATGTTTCATTTCGACCAGGGATAATGTTTTTAACAAAAAATCCCTAATTTTATTCATTATTTCCCTTAAAGTATTTATCTCAAATACATTTCAGACAATAACATGAATAAATTTGGTAGGAAGCATCAGTATCATTAGTTTGCTTTGAATTATTTAAAATACTAGTTTAAAATGTACATTAAACATGTTAAATCATGAAGAAAAACATAATTTATAAATTCACACATGTAGATAAGTGTGGCAATTTTCATTTCAGCCATTGATTGTGATACATGTACTTAAAATTGAACACGATATTTGTACATGATGTGTGGCCAGTGCTCCACATGTTCCATGAGGCTTTCTGGTGTTTTAGTGAGGTCCTGACCCCAAGTTAACTGGTTCAAGTTTCATAATTGTCAAATCTCATTATCGAAATTATCCTTTCACGTGCCAGTGTGATTTCAATACATGAGAGTCACCATGATGAGGGATCATGTGACTTTTACAACCTCATCTGGATCAACAGTCAATGCAAGTCATGTGGCCTTTTTCAAAATTCCGTAACTTGTAAGCAGGGTTTGTGTATCAACTGCCCTCTTTTTCACTGTTTTGTTTAATCAATTTCTTTGAAGATGGATAATAACCATACTACTACAGTTTTCTTATGTTTACAAAATATAATCAGCTATTTTCTTTTTCAAAACTAGACTATACCAGTAATTCCATGTACATACACATAGTTTATGGTTGGTTGGTAGTTGTCTTACCTTTGGCCTGCTCGTGATGGACATATTCCTCATTGCATCTGTTGGGTAGACAGACCCCCCACCACCTGCTGGGTAACTGTGGGCCCCAGTACCACCCCCGGGGGCAGCTGATGGCCTGGGGGGTGGGGCTCCATGGCCACCGGCAGCTGAAGGGGCACCGGATGGGTACCCAGGCTGCTGTTGTCCTTGGTAACCTGGTTGCTGCGGGGGTTGTTGAGCTTGGTAACCTGCCTGGGGCTGTGATTGTTGTCCTGGATATCCAGGCTGTTGCTGCGGTGATTGACCCGGGTATCCCGATTGAGCTGGTGCAGCTTGCCCAGGGTAACCAGCCTGTGGCTGCTGCCCGGGATACCCAGGCTGTTGCTGCCCCGGATACCCAGGCTGTTGTTGCCCTGGATACCCTGCTGCCTGTGTGGGAGGTTGTCCATAGCCGCCGTAACCACCCTGAGGTGGTGTGTTGTAAGCTCCCTGAGGCTGCATTGGAGCTTGATATGTAGGCTGCAACAACATGTACATGATGTAGTAAGAAACTCCTAATTCACAACAGTAAAACCATAAATCACCCGTACAATAATTATTTGGAATACTTTCACCACCGGTAGTTTATTTTCTGGTGTGTTAATCTAAGAATATATGTACAAATCATGCAAATGGTGATGCTGAAATTATCAAAGCACCATGAATTTAATATCATGTATGTCATCATCAATATATATCTTTGCTTGCATGTTACATTTTAATATGCCTTCTGAATAACTATAAAGTCAGCACAGTAGTATCAGTGTACAAAACAAAAATAGCACACACACCCGTGCCTATACACATACACACCTGTCCCCCTGGAGGGCCTCCACCTGGCATTGGCATCGCGACTCCTGGGGGTGGTGCTGCACCTGATGCACCCTGGATACAAAAAAATATATATATATTATCATGATTATTGCCATTGTAGTACAAATCAACTTTTAAATCAAAGTGTTTGAACTATAAGTTAGTAGTTAGTTCAAAATTATTCCTTTTCGCAGATGGTAACAATACTTACAGAGAAACCTATATCTGGTGGTGTGTATGCATATGGGAGGCCCCCAGAAGCCGAGGTGGGATACGGAGGCTGAGCACCTCCTGGTTGAGGCTATAGACACAAGACAAAATCCTTCATCGCACATACATTGTAAAGTGATTTGTGTAGTTTATTATAGTTTTTACATGTATGCATGAGTATATAGAAGTTTTCCATGTATTATTGCCCAAAGTGCTTCAATTATTGTATGTTTACAGGTATATTGTATCCCGAAAATTACACTGCTGATCCAGCAAGTCATTTGATAGACAATGCAGTCAAATACTTGCCTGTCCATAGCCAGGATATCCTCCTCCCTGCTGTGGGTAGCCACCCGGCTGAGGAAAGCCTCCTCCTTGCTGGTACGGGTAGCTCATGTCTTCTACACCAATCAGTGTTTATGTTCTGTGTAGGATTCTTAGTTTGATTACTGGGTAGGTATCCTAAATGAAATGGAACAAATTATTAGAAGCTTGTACCAGTAATGACAACTAATATCAATTATAAACTTCCAGCAATCAATTATTCATGTTCAGCTATGCACATCATATTACATGAACCATTTCATATTGTACTTCATATATGGTACTTGGAAGTCCTAGAAACTACAACCTTCAAAATCTATGTGCTATCATATATTCAAACTCAATGTGCTATTTATATTTGAGAAAATATTCTGTCATTTGAAGGATACAATTCCAAACAAAGTTCTTACTGGTTTAATGAATAAGAAGTAGTCAAATTCCACAAGCTTTATAATTGTATTCAACTGAAGTGAAGTGATCCTAGCTTTTCAGCATAGCCCCTATTTCTAATCTAAGTTTTGATGACGTGTATGAACAACAGGCACCATGTTTATACTTAATATATGGCTGTATGCCACTGTTTACTGGACATTCCAAACCTAAAATAGAAATTACAGCTATTAATAGACCTATCAATGTATTCATATGATACACTCGTCTTGTGAATTATGCCCCAGGCCCAAGCCATGACATGGAGTGATGGACTGATGGTTCGCTCGACTGAGAGACGCTTTGACGTATGTTATTCAGAACACTTATGACTATGTCACCTGTCTGACGTATCATGACGTATATAATTATGATATATCGGGGACACGATCGCGACGAGTCGGCGTCGCACTCGCAGTCGGTGACGCACTTTGGAAAATTCACAATCTAGGCCTGTCTCGATGCGGGAAAATTGATTTGATTATGAGAAATGCAGCAACATATATTCACCTAAATTCCTCGGTTGTTTTATTTCTATATTTATCAGCGCGTTTAAAACGCGAACTTGAGTACTTGTTGTCACTTTTTGTTTACTTCAGAAACTTTTCACCTCGTTTCCGGGTGTCACTTAGGAAATTTTGTGCTCGGCTATATTTTATGATTTTAAAAAAGATGAAGAAATAAGTGTTGTTTTCTTTGCAGTATTTCAGTAGTGCGTTTTATCTGTTTATATAGAACCATTTTTTTTATTCATTCGTGTATTTTTCGTCATTCAAAAAGCTGTGGAAAACTATTTCTACAGTGACATAAGAATTTCTGGACATCCTATCGATTTGGTATTTCCGATCTAATAATTACTCGATTCCAGACGAGATCTGGCCCCGGGATCTGGCTCACTGGATTTTCTGATGGTGGAGGTGGAGGAGTCTGTCAGACTGAAGAAAATGTCAGGTTCAATCCTGTTGATGCCGTGGGCGATCTTGTACGTTTAGATCATGCTGCCACGTCTCCTTCTATGTATGCAGCGACAGGAGTGTGCTCAAAGGGTCGGATCTATATATTTTAGTACGCCCAGACCATCCGAAGTGAGAGGGCTCTCATCTCGGGTTCACGTTTTGTGGACCTGCGTTGGACAGCTTCTATCAGTACCGCATCTGTCTTGTTTTTATGGCCAGATAACATTATCATAATCAAGGTGGGGCGGACGAGAGTTGTGTAAAGTCGTGGCCAGCCCTGAGTCGTGGCAGGATATCAGCATCGTGGCAGATCAGGTTGACCTACAGTGGCGGATTTAGAGGTGCCGGGGCGGGGGCGCCCTTGGCCCGATTTCGGCGCCCCCACACCCCTCCAGAAACACACCCCAGGTATCATCTCAGACCAGAATGTCCATAAATTTGTCTAATTGTATACACCTCAGAAATCATCTGGGATAGTGATACTATCAATATCCAAAATACTCTCGGGGGTCTTATCGAGCATTGCAAACCCCTGGAGTGGTAGAAGTTGCGCTCGCTCCTCTCGGTCCCCTGGCTCCTCCCCTGCACCTCCTTCTGCCCCTCCTATGGCTAATTCCTTGATGCGCCCCTCATAGGTACCGCTCACCCCCCCCCCCCCTGAAAAAATCCTAGAGTGTATCAAAATCCCTGTTGACCTAATTAGATCCAGCATCCTATTCACCTTCTTGACTGCTGCAGAGATATGTTATAGAATTTCAATTGGTTGCCGACTATATCTCCTACGTTTCCTTCTTTTCCTTCTGGAGCTTCCTCAAAGTGTTGTCACCAATCATGTATTCAAAAAAGGGTTCATTTTTCCGAATTGGATAATTTACACTTCCCTCTATTGAAGTGCAGCTGCCACTTATCTGAGTAATCAAGCAGCCTACTCAGGTTTTCCTGGATGTGTGTGTAGTCATGGAATTCTGGTCATCAGTGAATATCATGTCAGTACTTCTGATGAGACGGAAGGTAATTGATGAAGATGACGAACACTTCGGCCAGCCGTGGACTTGGCTGTGATTCACGGTTACCTGCCGGTTTCTACCTGTTAGGGTGCCAAGTATACAGGAGTGTAGCTCCCCCAACCCCTTTACATATTAATTCATATTAATTCAAAGACACAGGTTTTATTACCAACTCTTGCGGAGTCTGTCTCGCCGTCTTCCACGGAGGTGTCGCCTGGGCGGATGTCCTCACTTCTGCGGAGGTCCTCTGTATCTGCGGAGGTCCTCTCTATGCGGAGGTCCTCTCTATGCGGAGGTCTTCCGCGCTGCGGAGGTTCCGTGGCTCCGCAAAGTTCCCTCGTCCTTGCAGAGGGTCCTCCGCACGTCTGCTTCACCTCCCTCTTCCGCGGGAGCGGAGGTCCGTCACCTGCGGAGACTGGGTGTCTCCGCACGTAAGGAGACTTCCCTCATCACTCCGCGGGTGCTGAGTATCATCAGAGACTTCCTTCACAAGTCCACGGATGCGGAGGTTCGTCTACTGCGGAGACAGAGCGTCTCCGCACATCAGAGGACGTCCCTCACAGGTCCGCGGGTTGCGGAGGTTCACCAGAGACTTCCCTCACGCTTGCACCGCTGTGCAAGAAGAGATCGCCGCCTTGCCGTCAGCTGTAAGTCAAGAGGGCCGGGGTTCATATATTGAAAGGCCGTTGGACCGGATTCATAAGATTGTCATCATCTGGGACCCACACCCTTCCCTGTTACATTTCCCGTACATGGAGTCTGGGGCTCCGCACTCCGCGGAGGTCAAGATGTGCGGAGGTACATAAAGTCTAAGTCCTCTCCCCCGCCTGTCTAAGGAGGACAGAACCGTCTCAGTGTGATGTGTCTCCTCTGATACCTTGCCCCGACTGACTCTCAGAGAGCTGTGGCTGCCTCCTTTTATTGGGCTCTCTACCGGAAACTGTTCTGCGCATGTGTATGCCTGGTCTTCCGCATGCACGTGGCCGATCCTCCGCAAGAACGTGATCGATCCTCCGCGAGAACGTAATCACTCCTCCGCGCGTGGTTTTGCGGAGGAGGCTGGTGGTAATATGAGTTCGTTATTGAATCATTATGGGCTTTTCCATTTACCAGTTAGCACATGGACCCCTATAAGTATTGGAAGTTCAGAGTGTTGAGGACAGGGATGAAGAAATAGTTAAAACAACTGATATCGTAAAACAACTGATAAACCAGATATCGTAAAACAACTGATCGGTAGGTAGAGTACAGTAATAGGACGAACATCATTGAAATATGCCTTCACAAAGTTTGCTTAATCATGCAATGTTTTAAATATAGACATGGAATATATACTAATATGTCCAGCAGTTCCATCTCGTCGGCGCCAAAGCCTAGACCTCCTTAATCTATTGAATTAACTCCTAAGTTGAGCAAAGTTGTTCAAATTATATTTTTTTTAAAGGAATATGCATGTCAGTGCATGGCCTCCGCTGAATTGTGTAATCCAGTGGCTTTCACGGGTATATTAAGTGCCGATTCAACTGTTAGACTTGTGCGACAGTGAGTGGTCACTAATTTTAAATAGCTTGGCTGCTGGAGACACGTCAAATAACAATGAATACTTGTAAATGTGTTAATGGATTTGTGGACATTTTGTGTGGTATGTACATGTCCATGATATATGGTGTTATCTGTTCTCCTTTACTGTGTTCATATCGTGTGTCATCATTTAGTAATTGTGTGTTTATTTGGCACCACTGTTTATCAGGTGTATCATTCAGCCGATGTGCGTCATGGCGAGGGAGAAAAAGAACAATACCTACAGGCTATTCTCTGATTTAAATCAAAGAGTACGCTAAAACAAGCATGCTATATTCGACAAAATTTGACCCTCATTAGATGTCGAATTATTGGAGTTTTGTTGGCATTTTCACCATGATATTTTGATTACTAGCTATTATTATTCGTCTTCTTGACGTCACATAGAGATGTTGCTTGTATTTGGTTACTTTAGAGTACTAGTAAAGTGAACATATGATGTTTTGTTATATGAAAGATCTCATTGATCTGAGCAAAATGGTCTTTACGGTATTACAATCTCTCTATCTGTTCAAAAGTTACAGCCATTTGAAACTGCCATTCCGGCACTACATTACAGAAGTCACTTGAAAAGTTCTAGCATCTCATTAATATGCAAATTAGATGCTAATGAGAATTCATGACGTCACGAGGAGAACGAATTTAAATTAGGATATTTCAAGCCATGATATAATGATTCTTTTTGAAGGTTCTGACGATCTGACTAGTGCATATCAGTATGTACCATACATAGTCAATATCCACACAAACTGTACTGTTGCTATGGTTACCAATCGTTGCCTATAGCCGTATTTACCCATAGTTGTCATGGCCATTAACTGCCAAGTCAGTCTATCCACAGACTTTCTGTTGATTATTTGTGAAATAAATTATTATAGAGCTCAAGTTGGCACCATTTTTATTTGTGCATACCCTGCTCTAAGTGGGTTTCTGGCCCTAGCAACCATAGTTGCTATGGGCCATGCCAGGTCACTGGTTACCTTGACAACAACAGAAAAAGTGAAAACACTGATTATTCATGTTAAAATCTGTATAGAATAGGTTTTGATGAATAATCATAACATTAAATGAATGAATATTACATATCAAAGTACCTAATTAAAACAACTTCCACCGATGACGTCATGAATATCTCATTTGCATACTAATTAGCTAAATTGTTTTGAAAAAGCAAATTTGCCGATTTCAGTCTTCAAAGTGCTATAACTTTTGAACGGATTGTGATATTTACATTCCGTAAAAACCATTTTGCTCAGATCAATGAGATCTTTCATATAAGTTCATATCATAGTTTCACTATACTTGTACTTTAAATTGGTATTCTCTAGGTAAAATATCTATGTTTTATTTCATTACTTCAAAGTGCTATTCTGACGTTGATTTTTTAAATGCGAACTTGTGTTATTAAAGTATACCTTGGTTAGGAAGGACACCATTATAGCAACGATTCTTTACAGAAAGCATTAATTAGCAACCATTCTTGATAATCGCCTATCTCGCCTAATTGCCCTTTAATTTGGTATTAACATATTTCAACTTTTGTGTGAGATCATTGAATGAAAGTCATCTTGGCTCACAATGGTTTCTTTGAACGACAAACTACAACAGCGCATTCAGCCGCCAGGATTACAGCAGAGAGTGTAGAATAGAGAGGTGTCACTCTGCAAATTTCCATTGTGTACCATTTTGTCTCATGGAACCCTGTAATCCTGGCGGCTGGAGGGGGTGTTGTAGTTTGTTGTCCAAAGAGACGATTGAGAGTTACGTCATTTCGTTTTATTGGCATATTCTTTCATTCATAAATTCATGTCGTAGTAATGGTAGTAAACACATTCATTCATAAACCCCCTCCACACACCAGGAGTGCCACCAGTTCAAATTACAAAATGGTGCCAGTAAAGTGACACCTCTCTATTCTACACTCTATGATTACAGTGCTCCATGAGACAAAATGGTAGACAATGGAAATTTACAGAGTGACACCTCTCTATTCTACACTCTCTGGTTGGAGCCATGCCGTCGGTGGTGACCGAAGCTTAAAATCGGGATATATTTGACATCTGGGACATAGTTGAAATCGCATCGTCTGCAAAAATGGCGCCCAGATTTGCTAGTTTTAAATTTGTATTTAGATCTGTCTATTGCAAAATTGGGAATGAGAATATTTAGTTGAATAAAATTCCATTCGAGAGATTACAAGTTTCATGTTATTACCAAGGTAGATAAGGTGAAATATTAGCCTATGAACCATGATTCACACACGCAAGTTTCATACTTTGTGGTTGTTTATTGAGCGATAATTAATAGGTGCATGATGGTGTAGCCACATCCCGCCCCACCGGGGACTGGATCCATGGATCCTTGATTGATAGCACTGCTATTAGCAGTATATAGAGTAATCCAGCCTATTTTCGGACACCACCAGAAATCGGACACTTCATGATTTAGATCTCTACCACCAATTTTCTATATGTCAGTACTCAGTTATTATGTGGCAAACAAATTTTGGATCTCTCAAGCACTGAACCGAGCCAAGTGTCTGTGTGGTCTTTGCTGGTTTGAACTTTGAAGAAATTTCTGCGAAGTGTTACCAGAGTTATCTAGTTCAATAAGACTATAAGTTCCACTATGTTAGCTTCCCTGTTTAGTGTTAGTGTCCGAAAACTGTCTAGTGTACTCTAAATGATCTTCCTGTCCTCAGGGCTGCTTATTTTTCTTTCATAACTGATCTTTAGCCTTGCAACAACTACCGATTGACAGCTTCATGTATATAGCCTAAAATTATAATGATATAGTTATTATTCTTAAAGACACAGAAGGTGTCCGATTTCTGTCTGAGCAGACTGAGGTGTCCGATTACTTTCACTTGAACTCACAGTTCATAATTCACCAATATCGAAGTTAGGACAAAATAATATTTCCATATGACTTCATAACTTTTACCACATTTACGTGCATATGCCGTTGCATGTAAAATAAATCATTTGGTATTTTTCTCTACAGTCATTATTGAGATTTTACCTTAAGTGTCCGAAAACTGTATGGTTTACTCTAGCTACTGTGGTGTGGTCCCACGTTATATGTACATTCAACCCCGGTACCGGTACATAAGAAGTCCGAATCGGAGGTGAAAATCAGAATCGGAGCTGAGAAGTCCGAATCGGAGCAGTTTATTTCCAAATCGGAACAGATTCTCAGGTGAAATTATTATTTTTCCAACCATCATATAATAATAATAAAAAAAGAGAATAAATAGGACGATTTAGAGAGCACTGATAATAGATATACATGTATTTGCAAATTCGGTTGTTTGTCCAGCCTCCCTTTACTACAACCACTGATGATAATTTGTGAACTGCTACTCACAATTGCAGTAAAAACCTGGGGCCTGTCAATCTTAATCTAATTTAGCCGACTAAGTTTGGCATTGAGCAATTTGCAAGCATTTGTTATAAAAACGACCAATATCAGTGCAAGTTCTGTTTTTCAAAGACAACACGTACAGGGTTTTCAAATGATCAATATAGTGTTGTTGTTTTTTTTAAAAATGTCTTTATCTAGTCAATATGCTAGTAGGCCTAGTAAAATAGTGAGTAACAAAATATTGGCATGGATTTTATAAGTTATTTTTTTCTTCTTCCGCCGTTTTGGTTTCCGGACGATAACTTTAGATTGCCTTGATGGATCCTTGTCAAATTTTCACCACTAGTCAGAAATGATATGTGGAAGAACCTTATTCTTTTTGAGCCGGCTCTGAGGTCCGTGAGGATGAAATCAAGGTTTTTTGTTTCCGGACGATAACTCGAAAAATATTCAGGCAATAGATGCAGAACTCTGCATGGAGGTTCATATGCCACCAGGGAAGAACCCTATTGATTTTGGGATCAATCCGTCAAACGACCTCTGACCTAGAGGTCAAAATAATTTTTTTCTGATTCATCCTTGAGGCTTCCTGCATATCTCACAAACGGTGTGTCGTAGAGCGAATCGGACGTTATTTTCGGACTCGTCGCCCTAGACAAACATGTCTATGGGGTATTAGCACATTTCGGCACGAAATGTCCTTATGGTTTCATTTTTTTTATTCTTCACTTCTCGGTTTCCGGACGATAACTCAAGAACGTCTTGACAAATCTTCGAGAATTTTTCACCAGTTATCACATATATTACATAGATGAACCCTATTGTTTTGAAGCTGGCTCCGAGGTCCGGTTAGTCCGTGAGGATGAATTTTGTGTCAAATGGTTTCTGGATGATAACTCAAAAAGTACTTGTGCTACCATTCTGAAACTTGACATATATGTTGATATAGTGTAACAGAGGAACCCTATCGATTATGGGGTCAATCTCTCAAACAACCTTTGACCCACGGGCCGAAAACAATTTTGGTGAGTCATCCTTGAGGCTCATTGCATATATCTCAGAAACAGTGCATCCTAGAGCGAAACGGACATTATTTGCGGACTCGTGACACTAGACAAACATGTCTTGGGGGTATGTTGGGTGAACTTGGCCCTGGGCCAATTTTTTTTTGCTGAGTCGGCGTTTTTCATTTTCGGCCATATCTCGGAAACGGTGCGTCCGTGACACTACGCAAACATGTCTTAAGGGTAGCATGGATGAACTTTGACCTTGACTTGAAATTTTTTTGCTGAGTCGGCATTTTTCGTTTTCGTCCATATCTCGGAAACGGTGCGTCGTAGAGCAAAACGTTATTTTCGGACTCGTCGACCTATACAAACATGTATAGGTATTATGGTATTATAGGGGTATAGGTATTATAGGGGTATTATGGATGAACTTTGACCTTGACCCGAAATTTTTTTGCCGAGTGGACATTTTTCGTTTTCTTCGCTATCTCGGAAACGGTGCATCGTAGAGCGAAACGGACGTTTTTTTCGGACTCGTAGACAAACATGTCTGAGGGGTGTTATGGATAAACTCTGACCTTGACGCGAAATTTTTTTGCCAGTCGGCATTTTTTCGTTTTCTTCGATATCTCGGGAACGGTGCGTCGTAGAGCGAAACGGAGAAATTTTTGTTTGCCACATGCGTTAAATTCATAAAGCTCTGTAGCTTGTGTAATAAGTCTGTTGCTTGCTGGAACATCATCTTTAAGTTTATATAGTTGCTAGATAGCAATGTTCAGTTTTCACAACGATTATCCTTTTCATGTTTATTTCCACTAGCAGAGGCATAAAAAGCACATTTTTCCTAACTTAAAAGGACATACAGAGCTTCCTACAATGAACAACTAAATAAAGGCATAACTGAAATTGATTTTTGGGTGCCTTTGTGAGAATTACTCGACTATGACTTGAAAACATCTTCTTGTCTCAATTCTATTGATCATATCCAGGTACATGTATTGTGTTCGTTTTGAGTTTGTATTCATGTTTTTATGCATTACAATATATGATACTGTACATCGTTGAAACCGATCATTGCCTAAATGTTATACACATTGTACCGTATTGGTCCTAATAGTAGCACGGCGAGCCAAAGCAAGACCTCCTGTAGTAGCGCACGCAAAAATGAGGTAAAACATGAGGTCAAATTTAAGAAAATCACTGAATAGTATACCTATAGCCTTTAGTCCCCTTTATTATGATTCAAAACATAACTGTGTGGATTGGAACACTCCAAGATCTTATTGGAAAGATACGAAGTGAATTATACCGGTAAGAGTACAAAAATCGAACATTTTTGTGCAAAAGAGGGGGGTGCTCTACTATTAGGGCATGTGCCACTATTAGGACCAATACGGTATTTGTAATAAAAATGAAAAAAAAATTATTGCACCCATGAGATTGGAAGTCTACGTATTCATTCCATAGCTTTGTGGCTAGTTCTCAGAAACTGCTTGCTCTTATACATTGACGATTGCACAAAACTTGCACTGGTTAAGCATTCATTTTCAAACTTTCTCTGTTGTGCTTTTCAAAATTTCTGTCACAAAAGTATTGCTTAATGTGTGCGGATAGTGATAAGACAAAAAGCACACACATGAATGTCGTATCTAGTTTATTATTCAACAGACATTCCTTAACTTCCCAGATTCTCATACCTAAGTCGTTCATACTTAGTAAGTCTTACTACTACTTAGCCCTGAATCCTGTGGCTTTCAGTCCTGATGGCAGGCGTGTGATTTGCTTGTGATTGGGAACCCTGGCTCTGTGGAAAAGTATAGAAATGCAAGAAATCTAGTAATCTACATCCACCCATAGTTTTGAGGCCAGTTGTAAGAATTTCTAACCTACCGGCCCTTAAATACTTTATTTTTGCCCAATGGCATGTCTACCGGTTGTTGCCATTTCCCAACAACCTAACACCACTGACTGATCAAATTATTCAACTTTCTCACCCAGCCATTCCAAGCCGGCCTCAGAAGACAAAATTACAGGGGTAGAAATAAGTGGAAATCAATACCCCAGACAAGGGGGAGAGTATGTTCAACGTTCAACTACCCTCATGATGCTCTTTGAATGTATTTATTATCCCAAATATGTAAATGAATTTAGCCTTGTCACTTGTGAGTTTGTCATAATTGCTGTGTTCCACGGATCTCTGTTGTTATCTGTTGTTTGATATAGATTAGTACAGTGTACTCAGACTACTCTGCCGAAACTGACTCTTGTATATACCGGAATTTTGTCCATACCGGCATTCCTCTTAGGTCCCGAATTCTTCCCCTTTGTTTCTACAGTAAGCAACTCTCGATATACCGGATGTTGTCCATTCTGAAAACCGGCCCTATTCCCAAGACCCAACCGGCCATATCATATTGTCCAAACCGGTGTTACTCCAACAATTCAAAATTGCGACGTCTAAATTGCAATCAGCCATACTTCATCGGACCACAGACCGATGTCAAAGGCTGCGCCTTAGTCACACGTCTCTGTAAACACAACAACATCACGAACATGGTGCTCACAAATTGTAATTAACAACACCTAAACTTCGTCAGTTAGGGGTCGTTTGAAGAATGCATGATTTACCTGACATGATTTCTCGAGTAAATCACTGCAAGCTCATCACTGGGGTGACACGCATTATTGATCAGCACTTGTTATAAACGCAGACAACAATTCTATGACATCACGCAATCTTGTTTCACTATGTATATTCTTCAATTGGTTTTGAAATGTGCTAATAGCACAAGATTATAATGATGTCAACTTAAAATTAATAATAGATTGACTAACTTGAGTGTTCTGCAATTATTCTGTAAAGTTTATAGCTACATGCACCTAAAATAGCTGGCCGGTATTTAGTTACGTTATGTTGTGTACCGAACAGTGAAAAGTCGGCCGGTATCCGCATATCAGGCTCTTGAGACTCAGACTCTTGATAAACCGGCGCTATGTCCATACCGGATTTTTTCCCTGGTCCCCTGGAGATCCGGTTTATAGAGAGTACACTGTATATACTAGTGTACAGTATATCATGTATATAGAGCAAACCATGCATTGTTCTTCTTATTTTCCACTAAGGGTGGCATCTATCAAGTACAAACTAGTGTCGATAAATATCACGTAAGTTCGAGATATTGATTTTTTCGATATTTTACTTATATATCACGTAAGTTTGATATATATCTATTTTTTCGATATTTTACTTGAGACAGAAAAACTGATGAAAACGTCAACAAAACACATCTTAAAGGGTCACGAAATCACCAGCAGGGAATCAATGCAGATTGTCGGAACATTGTTGACTGGTGTCAGTCACTCCAGGGATTATTTAGTCATCATAACAGCCGTGTATTACTGGCCAGTGGCCACCTGCCATATCAAAATTTGGTGTTTTATCACAGAGAAAAAATATCGATATGTGTTGAACGTTTCGATACAATATATCGTGGCTTGCAGAAATTAGATAATTGATATATCGTGCCACCCTTATTTTCCACTAACAATGTTCAGCATTACTGGAATCAAGGATTTCCTACCTGATACTCCCTGCCTGATTGAGAATTTTTATGCCTAAAATGTTCTAGGGGGGGGGGATATTTAATCAAATGTTGTTCAAGTTGATGAATTTTTGTACTTGTTCCCTTCTGTGGGCTTTGCAAGTATGATTTCTAAATGGTCAGTACTTCAACACCATATAGTGGCCCATGCCCTTATAGTAGAGCGCCTCCTTCTTTTTCCCAAGAATATGCCACTTTTGTAACCTTGTAATTCACTTCATATCTTTCTAATAAGATCTTGGAGTGTTCCAAGCCACACATCTATGATATTTGAATCATAATAAAGGCGATTGAAAGGCCATAGGCTTATTATTTAGTGATTTTCTTAAATTTAACCTCAAGTTTGACCTCAGTTTTCATGGTTTTGCGCGCGCTACTGCAAGGAGTCTTGCTTTGGCATGCTGTGCTACTACTTAGGACCAATACGGTATATGATATACCAATTCACATACATACATACCATACCAATCCACTCGTTTGAGCAGCATCGTATTCATGGTAAGCTGCGAAACAGGTTATTTCTGGTCAATATAGTTAATCCCGTACATTCCCGGTTCATTCTAATGGTTCATGGTTAACATGGTTACTAGTAATCCCAGGTGTTTTCTGGATGACACTGGGCCTGAGACAGAAGTATTTCTGCTGACCAAAGTTTTGATTCTGTATTTTCAGAAGGTGATCCGAGATGCAGTATGGAATTCAATGTACTCTACACTCATCAGAAAACCAAGAAAGCTAAAACTTGGCAGGATGGAGTATTGAAGATTATTCTGGCACAAAACAGAGTAAGATCTTGAATGGCAGAAGTATTTGCTGTCTGACATCAATCATGTTTATTACATTTTCACTGCACTTACAAACACATGGAATCTGATTTACATGTATACTGACATACCAAATGTTAACAATATTTTTTTTTTAATACAATGTGTCAAATTAACAGGCTTTGCTGTATGACCAGAAATATTCAAAACTGGATGCTGTCTTCGTAAGACCAAATCAGGTATATACTGGTACTTAGTAATAATTAATCTATAAACACGATGAAGCATATAATATAATTGTGATCATGGTGATGTATTTTAAAGAAATATACATCACGTATACCTTCTTGGTGGACTGTTGCATATTTGATTTGCTTGGTTTCCGCCTACAGCTTGGTACTAGTCCATGCAAAAAAACGGTCACCGAACGGCCTGAAAACCCGGGATTTTCATGTTGGGCCAATATCTCATGAAACTCAGTGTGTATGTGCCAAAAAATGTGTCAGAGCCTTGGGGGGTCCTCAGAGCTATTGTACGGAAACATTTTGAGCAGTCTAAGTTGGATAGAGTTGATATATTTTCCAGTTTAATATCGAAATATGACAGATTTCTGGCAACCTTTACCTGGATCAGCAAACTGCTCTCAAGCACGATTTTTAGGTTACCGGACCTATGGTCCGATAACCTATTGGCATGGCGTTGCGTCCGTCGTCCGTCGTCGTCGTCGTCGTCGTCGTCGTCGTCGTCGTCGTCCACATTTTTATCTTTTTTGTTTACGGGCAAATTTTTCTGAAATTTTGCAGAAAAATACTTAAAAATAATTCAAGAAGGAGGTATTTTTTAGTTTTTTGATTTTCGCTTTTTCTTCAAAATGGCGGCCGTTTTCGACGAAAAAGGCCTGATTTTGGACTTTGGCGGCCATTTTCTCAAAATCTGTTCAGTAACTTTTTTTCTCTTTGATACATAAGACTCCTCATATGTACTTCTATGATGTCTATAAATTTCGTTGCGCTTGAATCGCTCGAAGTGGGCCATTTTGGCCCAAACTCGGCCCAAATGGGACTTTCCCATGTTAAATTCTCCTATGCTTTATAATGGGACACATTAAAGCCTAATATCTCACTTAATATTGAGATTAGAGACTAGGAATCAATTGTGGACATATAGGAAATGATATATGCTGAATATTGTTGTGACCTTGAATTTGACCTCTGACTTTGGTTTCAAGGTCAGAGCAGCCGTTTTCGTCGAAAAATGGCCAATTTTGGACTTCGACGGTCGTTTTCTCAAAATCTGTTCAGTAACTTTTTTTCTTATTGATGCATGACACTCCTCCTATGTACCCCTGTGACATGTATAAATTTCGTTGCCCTTGAATCGCTCGAAGTGGGCCATTTTGGGCCCAAACTCAGCCCAAATGGGACTTTCCCATGTTAAATTCTCCTATGCTTTATAATGGGACACATTAAGCCTAAGGCCTGTAGCACGAAAATTTGTGCAAATGCGTTAGCTTCATAGGCCAGGGACGGACGTGACATTAAAACAGTAATGTGCTTACAGACCAGCAATGAATGGGAAGTTACATTCCAATTGATTCTAATTTATTGACTATGATCTTTGAAATGTTTTAAAGTACATTCTGTGGCACTGAGGACAGGTCAAGAAGCCCACCAGGGGACGGACGTGACAGTGGGGACGGACGTGACATGAACATTCTAATACTTCTTAACAGAAAACTGAAATAGATTTAGTACATCTAATGTTTTCTAATTTGTAGGATGTCCATCCCCCATATTTATGATGTGAGACAATGATTGTCAGCCAACAGATACCTAGCATACAGCAGCCTATCCATATGGGGACGGACGTGACACGCAAGAGTATTACGGAATCTCGTATCACATTCCTGTCCATGTTGAAACATTTGGGCACATGTGATACTGAAATTGATGTATTCAATTAATATATAGATATATTTGCTTATTTTAAAATCCAAGTTCTTCATATTTGAGCAATCAGTATGGATAAAATTATTGGGAAATTATAATCATGAAAAATTACACCCAAAACATTACATAATACACAATTTCATGTTTTTTGGGAGAAAAAACGAAATGCTTTGAATATTTCGACAAATTAATGCAATATGAACAATGAAGTGCTCAAAAAGATATAATTTGCATTAAACAACCCCATATCTTATTTAATAATTCTCAATAATAGTAGAATTAGTTATAATGTTTTCATGATGCTAACGCATTACGGCCATTTTTGCCCATTTTTAACCTCAAAAATGTAGAAAATTTAATTTTAATGATAATCAATTTCTGTAAAAAATGTATATGTATTTTCTCAAGCTTCCACACACCTATTACCATCTGTTTTGGGGAAAAATACAATTAAGTTTTTTTAAATTGCATGCATTACAAGAAAAAATCCCATTTGCAATTTTGCACAAATTTTCATGCTACAGGCCCTAATATCTCACTTAATATTGAAATTAGAGACTAGGAATGAATTGTGGACATATAGGAAATGATATATGCTGAATATTCTTGTGACCTTGAATTTGACCTTTGACCTCATTTTCAAGGTCACATGACAAAATGGCTAATATCTCGCTTATTATCGACTTTACAATTTAGGAATCAATTGTGAACATATAGGAAATGATATATGCTGAATATTTTCGTGACCTTGAATTTGACCTTTGACCTCATTTCCAAGGTCGCAGGACAAAATTGCTAATATCTCGCTTATTATCGACTTTACAGCTTAGGAATCAATTGTGAACATATAGGAAATGATATATGCTGAATATTCTCGTGGCCTTGAATTTGAGCTTTGACCTCATTTTCAAGGTCACATGACAAAATGGCCAATATCTTGCTTATTAGCGACTTTACAGCTTAGGAATCGATTGTGAACATATAGGAAATGATATATGCTGAAAATTCTCGTGACCTTGAATTTGACCTTTGACCTCATTTTCAAGGTCACAGGACAAAATGGCTAATATCTCGCTTATTATCGACTTTACAGCTTAGGAATCAATTGTGAACATATAGGAAATGATATATACTGAATATTCTCGTGACCTTGAATTTGACCTTTGACCTCATTTTCAAGGTCACATGACAAAATGGCTAATATCTCGCTTATTATCAACTTTACAGTTTAGGAATCAATTGTGAACATATAGGAAATGATATATGCTGAATATTTTCATGACCTTGAATTTGACCCTGACCTCATTTCCAAGGTCACAGGACAAAATTGCTAATATCTCGCTTATTATCGACTTTACAGCTTAGGAATCAATTGTGAACATATAGGAAATGATATATGCTGAATATTCTCATGACCTTGAATTTGACCTTTGACCTCATTTTCAAGGTCACAGGACAAATTGGCCAATATCTTGCTTATTAGCGACTTTACAGCTTAGGAATCAATTGTGAACATATAGGAAATGATATATGCTGAAAATTCTCGTGACCTTGAATTTGACCTTTGACCTCATTTTCAAGGTCACAGGACAAAATGGCCAATATCTTGCTTATCAGCGACTTAACAGCTTAGAAATCAATTGTGAACATATAGGAAATGATATATGCTGAATATTCTAGTGACTTTGAATTTGACCCTTGACCTAAATTTCAAGGTTAGTCATTTTATTTTCAAGGTCAGAATACAAAATGGCTTATATCTCGCTTATTATCAAATTTACAGCTTAGGGGTCTATAGTGAACATATACATGATATAGGAAATGATGTATGCTGAATATTTTGGTAATCTAGAATTTGACCTTTGATCTCATTTTCAAGGTCAGAGGACAAAATGGCTAATATGTCGCTTATTATCATCTTTACGTCTGCCCCTGATGACGCCAGTGTGTCTTTGGATAAACTATTTGGTCGGGCTTTGTTTCTATTGCAAAATGTTGTATTTTACGTTTCTTATTGGCATCATCAAAATTTGATTGTATTGGTGGTAATAGATTGATACTTACATTTATACCACTGAGTCGGTGTCACTGCTGGTGGACTTTAAATCTGTCCCCGAGGATACCATCAACTCAGTAGCCTTCGGGCTTGTGATTGGGTACTTTTGTACTTGTCATGTATCTATTCCATGGGGTTAGATTCGGATTTCTAAATTATTTTCATAGGTTGTTGGGCAGTTGTATACTAATTCCATCTGGTGTACAGTAGAAACAACTACATTTAACACATTGTCTGCCCCTGAAGACGCCAGTGTGTCTTTGGATAAACTATTTGGTCGGGCTTTGTTTGTTTCTATTGCGAAATGTAGTATTTTACGTTTCTTATTGGCATCATCAAAATCTGATTGTATTGGTGGTAATAGATTGATTCTTACATTTACAGCATAGGAATCAATTGCGAATATACATGATATAGAGGAATGATATATACTGAATATTTTCTTGAACTTGAACTTTGACCTCATATTCAAGGTCACATCACAGAATGGCTAATGTCTCACTTATTATCGACTTTACAGCTTAGGAATTTATTGTGGACATACTAGAAGTGATATATTTGTTGAAAATTTCATGGCCTTGAATTTATCAGTGACTTTATTTTCAAGGTCACTGGACAAAAGGCTAATATCTAAAATGTATATTGTCCGGTAACCTTTCTTAGCCCTTGGGCTAATTTTTTTTAGTATTCTTGTTTTCTTTGGAAAATTGTATCCTTGATGATAAATATACCTCTGACACCTGATTTGGTCAGCTATCTCGGGTACATAATATCACCTGCAACAATGTTTACCCATTTAAAGCTGATGGTTATATCACCGATTCATGAAGTTGCCAGATATCTCCCAGATTTGACTATGTAAACTAAAAATACACCAAATATAATTTAATATATACACCTGTAGACAATCCGAATGATTCCATTGAATAGATATGAAGGTATTTAATGGCTCATTGGCTCTGATACATTTATTAGCGCGCACACAGTGTATAAAGTGTATTTCATGAGATATTGGTCCAACACGAAAATCCCGGGTTTTCAGGCCCTTCGGTAGCCGTTTTTTTGCATGGACTAGTACCAAGCTGTAAGCGGGGATCAAGCAAATATTTGATCATGAGTAATTTACTAGTAAGGTATCACAACAGTAATATGATGTAGTTGAATGCTGTAAACCCATTTAAGTTTGCTCCCATTAATGTTCGGGCTTTTGAAATATTGACTGTTCACTAACCATTTAGGTTTGTGTTTTGTTTATTTTTATGTAAATTTCAATGCATTTTCTAAAGTTTCCATGCATTTTAAAGTTCCTGATTCTGTTCAAAGGCTCAAAGCAGGAAATCCGATAAATAAAAGGTAGTAAACATTAATGGGTTCACAGTATCACAGGCAATGCACCGTTTTATTTTAATGCTTCAAATCATGACACTTGAAAAGAAGACTTCACTCCAAATTTCATGGTTACCACAGGTTCTTCCAGGTGAAGAAATAGAAAGTGACAGGTACCTCATTCAAATAGAAGATGCCCGAACCTCGGGCGGATCACCACAAACAGTCTCGACACGAAGTTATGAAGCTGAGAATAGGTCTCTCCAGCTTGGAGTCAGCTCTGGGAATTTGCGTCCCACCAGTAGTCTACAGGCAACATGTGATCAAATATCAAGTAGTCAAACATCTGTAGGATCATTCCAGCAGCAAGTTCCACGTGTAGGACTGAAACGAAAGAAAACGGTTTGTAAATCAATGTAAAATCAATGAAGGATTATCCATCATAAATACTAGTAGTCAGGTACATCTCCAATTTGAGCCAGCCTTCTTATGACCCAGATGAAGATTATTGTAATATGAATATTTTGTTCAGGATAATATTCTATCTTAATACTGTATATAATATTTGTGTGAAAGTCATATAAAATTCTATTTGATAATACCACGTACTAGTATATCATGTATATACAGTATCATGTATATTTGCATATCTGGTGATCAGAAGTTTAATAACTCATTGAATGTTTTCATTAGGGCTTTGTTCCTCCAAGACAAGTGAAGCCTCGGGTATCAGAACCTGAAGATGTCACACCTAGTCGAGATGTTCCATCCGATAACAGGACATCAGCTTCTCCTGGAAGCTTGTTCAGTCTGTACTCGTCTGTCAGAAGACGCACTGATGATGAGACTCACACTCCTGGCACAAGTCCTCTCCTCGGGGGACATGTCTCACCCTGGAGCATGGTCGGTCAAGCACCTCTCCGAACTTCAGCTACACGCCTGGCTGCATCACCAGTACCTGATGCCCCAAGTGAGCTACAGATGACGAAGAGTGCATCTGCGTGTGACACAGGCTTAGATGAGCAGGTAGATGCTGACAGATCTGCTCGCACTTCCACACGCTCCTCATGGAACAAATACTTGGAGGAAAGTCAACCTGAACAAGAAGACTCTCAAGACATTCACACTTCGGAAAATGTTCCAGTCTTAGAAAATTCGCTCAATGCTGTTCAGCATAGGAGAAAAGATGTCTCAAACGTTCCATTGCCAACATCAAAACGCAGCACTAATGATATATTGGCATTAATTTCATTGAAAAATTTAGCATCCTCTGCTGTCAACGATTCTTCCAGAAATTGTTCACCAGTTGCACCAAAAATTGTACCTGCACTGGTTGAAGTTGACAATCCACCAGAGAGAACTGATATAATGGATGAAAAACGTACTGACATTGTCCATGGCTTTGATGATGAACTGAATGAGAAGTGGGACAACAATGATAACACTGATCATTTACCTCCTGCTGGCAATGAATACACTGGCTCTATCGATGCATCAGCCAGCAAAATGACAAAAGGCAATATGACAACATTATCGCTGGAAACACCTAATTTTGATGTGAATTTTTCACCACTGTCTAATGCATCTGGGAGTGATTCAGAGATGTATGAACCAAAACCGAGTTGTGAAAATTTCAGGGACGCAGACCCAATAACAGACTTGAAAACAGATGAAAACAGATGTAAAAAACTTGAAAACAGATGTACACCAATCACAGCGAGTCAGAAGGATTGTCGTGAAGTTATAGAGCAAGGTTCTGCATCGGAGGCATCTAGCCACGGTCAAAGCACTTCAATTGAAAACCCCAACATTAATCAATTTTGTTCAACGGACTCTCCTGCTTCGGATCATCCCACCGAAAGCAATCCAGCAGCAATTGATGAAGAGATAATTCCACAATTATCCCAGGAAGAACTAACAGTAGAAACTGGCCAAGTCCAGGATTGTTATCAGGGACTGGAGCCAGTGGTCGGGTTGGAAGGATTGACATTCTCTCCAGATGATGACAAACTTTTCATGGACAGTGAAAAGTCTCAGTCTCAGTCACTCGAGATCAGCCAGATTTTATTGGCCAAGCCACCGAAAACGCATAAAAGTTTTATTGTGCCAGAAAAAGTGAATTCTGAAGGAACACTAGACCTGTCAATCGTTCCGCAAGGACCATTTAATGAGTGTGAGGAGTCTGCACTGGGGGAAATTATACCTAATAGCTGTGATAGCAGTAGCATTTTGAGTTCAGTTCCTGACCACATCATACCCGACAATGTGCACTGTGTTACTGACCAAAATGATACACAGGACTCCAAATGTTCAACTATCCTCTCTGTAGCTTCCATGCCTACTAGTAGTAAAGTTCCTGATGTACTTGATGGCAGCTCTTCATGTGTCACTTCAGTTCAGACCAAAGAACCTCAAACTACAAGTCATGCAGTTACTGAGTTGAAGATGCCAGACGAAGACGTGACTTTGCCTGCTGTGAATAAAATCTCGTTATTAAGAGCCTCAAGTCTGTGTTCAAAACCTTCTGGTGCAAATATCAACCACGGATTCAATCATACCAAACAAACTCTCTTGAAAACCTTGTCGAGAGACACTTTCCCTGGGGCAATGCAACTGGAGGAAATTAAGATTCACAACCCTGGAGATGCAGCCAGTGACCTCAACAGTAAGATGGCACGGAGGGACAGGCGACACAGAGCGCTCGACTTGAAGTTACAGCAACACAGCACGCATGATGACAATGCAGATAGAGATGAGGGTTTGTAATATTGTCAACCAAATTTGCCAGAATTTTTATATTACTTGTCAATATAGAATTGCAAAATTACCATCTTGATGGGCTGATATTCATGCTGACTGTATATTTCTGTAAATATTTTTGCATATTTATGATCCTCCATGATACGTGCATATCTTCATGATTACAGAGCCAGTTCCCCGCAAAACTGAGTACTCTGACTTACCTCATCCCTCAGAACTGATGGGAAGGTCCTCACGAAAACGAGAGAAAGATGTTCTGCCTCCAACAGTGGACACTGTTGCTTCAGCGAGTATTTACTTCCTTGTTTCTGTAGACTAACTCAAATTTTAAATGCATGTAGATCTATCTACCGGTAGATGAAAGGTAAATAACAATGAACATATGATGATGATCAGTCAGAACTCAAGAAAAACAGTTGATAACTACAGATACTAGTACATGTATACCAGTCAGGAACAGATACAAATTTGGTAATTGTTATGAATTACCAAAATATGACATTTTAACATCGTTTAGAAATTACACAAAAAGGAAATGGCAAATATACATGACCATTTTGTGATATTTTAGCAATTACCTATTTTGGTAACTTCAGTTCAATTTTCTTGTTCGGATGCCTGCTGTGAATTGCATGCTGTGTACGGATTGCTACAAATCTATTGAGAGAACACCACATGGTGTAAGCTCTCTTTTGTCAAGTTTATAGCAATCCGTACACAGCAGGCAATTCACAGCAGGCATCTGAACAAGAAAGTAAGACTGAAGTTACCAAAAGAGGTAATTGTTAAAATATCACAAAATGGTCATGTATATTTGCCATTTCCTTTTTGTGTAATTTCTAAACGATGTTTAAATGTCATATTTTGGTAATTCATAACAATTACCAAATTTGTATCTGTTCCTGACTGTATACCGTATTGGTACTAATAGTAGCACGGCGAGCCAAAGTAGCACGCACAAAAACTAGTTCAAACTTGAGGTCAAATTTGACACATTCACTTAATAATATACCCATAGCCTTTAATCCCCTTTATTATGATTCAAATAACATGAATGTGTGGATTGGAATACTCCAAGATCTTATTAAAAAGATATGAAGTGAATTATAAGGTCACAAAAATTGAGCATTTTTGGGCAAAAGATGGAGGCGTACTATTAGGGCATGTGCCACTATTAGGACCAATACGTTTTTTTTTATATTTGCCATTATAGTGAACAAGCTTTGTTCATTTTCTTTCCAACGTGTCTAGGCCAAAGAGAGGCTTCAGGTTTATCAGTTGAGAGGTGCCCAGAGTAGTGCAGCAGCCTCCCGACTGAACACTTCCATTGGCTCAGAGACTACACATGCCTCCAGAAACAACAGCTTCCATGAGCGGAATCATCCTGATGTCCAAAATGCTTCTGCTGATGATGACTTTGTCATGAATCCGCAACTCGTTGATGCAGTTGATTCATTGCCAGTCATCAACTGGTCTGAGATTGTTTTTGACAGGGACTCCGGAGGAAATGCTCTGGCACCTGCTACTCCAGGTAAATTTCAGGTTCAATAGGATGTTGTTTTCGTGTTGGTGCTGGGTTCCAGTTGATGTACTAAGACATGTTTGTTCAATTCATAAGCAATGTGAATATCAATGCTTGTGAAGATATATGCTTGTTTTGGTGGTTTGTGTTACAGATTGATTCATGTACTAGTACTTGGAGTTTTTTTTTTATTTTCCCAGAACTACCGTCTCCTGGTTTGGATGCATGTAGCATGATGGACATGTCTTACATGGAGAATCGTGATCCAGCTTGCATCAAAAAGTTATCAATGCAAACTTCATTGGACAAAGGGAGCAAGTTCCCTGTGTCACCCGACATATCAAGGATCAAATCATTCTCACCGGTTTGTTCTAAATGTCAGGTAGCATTTACTGTATACATGTAGTACCAGGTATCATTATTTTTCTTTTGTGTCAAAAATAATGTTGCTCTATCTATCTGCAATAGATATGTATGTACAGCGGTCCCTGTAAGATAAGTCTTCACTTTTCGAAAAGAAAATGAGGTCTTACGTGACAGGAAGTCTTACTTCACAGTACTCCTTTACATGCTGAATTGATCTTTGGGGAACACATAGTCCTGAGAAGTCATTTTTCGGAAGGGGTCTTGACTTACAGAGCCCACTGTGCTCAGTCCAGACTGTTGAAAACTTCTCATTGTAATTATTCTATTAACTGTTTTTTGTTGCACAGCATGTCCAGGAAGTTCCGCACATCTTCGAACCCGAATCCCCTATCCAGATGCGCACCAATACAGACGATATCACTGGTGGTATGTGGTTATTTTGTGTGCTTGTGGCTTCTGAGGAGGTAGAATTTCGCACATGTCTGGTAATAATTCTGAATATAAAGTGAACTTGAATTGATATTTCACTTCAGAAAGGACCAGCTCTTTGGGAGAACAGGTGCCGGAAGCATTTGTGAACAGAAATTACAGAAATATCTCTAATCAAAGCTCGGTAGTTCACAGGCTAGTTCCTGTAAAACGTGAAAGAAAACCAATGACAAGTCAACCATTCGTGGATTTAGAGTCGAGAGATCATGGAAGATTGTCTTCATCACTCAATGATAACTCCACAGCTATTGGACAAGATGACAATGGTATGCATTCATTCGTACAGGATAAACATGAGAGCCAGGTGCCGTTGTCACCAATAACTCCACAGCAGTCATCCAAGCAACCTGGATGGATGGTTGGGAATTCCAGTTTCAATGAGTCGCCTTTCGTGCCAACCTACAAATATGAGGATACCAGAGGAAATTCTTCAGCAAGGTTGGGTTTCAGAAACCTGGAAACAGTGGCCAGACAACAGGCTCCTCTCACGATAAATGAGTCCTGTGATTTGAGTGAATCATTCTTGTCCCTAGATCATGTAGATACAAGTATGACAGCATACAAGCCTCCCACCAAACACATAAGTCAACTGGATGAATCACAGTCATTGTCAACCAGAACAGTAGATGGCCACGTGCAGGCAGATGGGTCCAAGTGGAATAGGTTCACTGTTTTGGACATTGAGGACAGCACTGAGAAACATTTTACAGCAAACTTCAAAGGGCAGCGTCAGAACCGAGTTCCGAGAAATGGCGTGGATCACTTGGTGCCAGTTTGTGACACAACTCAAACGGAACTGGAACTTGGAAGCAGTTTCTCTCCTAATTCGGAAGATCAAGATGCGGACTTGTCATCTTTGGCCAGCGTAAGTGGACGAGTGTCATTTCAGCGAGACAAGCCAACTCCTAGAACTGAAACCCTGGGTTCTCACCCTTCAAGTGCAATAACAAGTACTGTGACAGAATCACAAAACAATTGCTATGATGAAACTGTGACTTCAAACCTACAAACCAAGTATTCATCAGGTATTGGTCAGGAGACCAGTAGTTTGTCAAAGAAATTTGTGCCTCCCCGATTCATCAATTCACCTGTGGATCCCGTACTCATGCAGTCACGCTTGAATAGGCAGTCACAAAATGGGCAAACTCCCAAATCTGTGGAACGATTCGTATCCCAGGTAGGTATGTTTTGTATATCATTGGTAGTTTTTTTATGGACATGTTTCTGTAAAATATTGCAGTGTGTTAGGGTTTTATGTGATATAAATATATATTGACAGTACGTATGTCTCACTTACAACAGCTTTCAATTGCTTGCAGAAAAAAACAGGTTCAGAGTTAAAGTTTCCATCAGAGGTTGAAGCTGAGGTGAGCGTAAATATCTTGCGACAATCTGTTATACCTGTCAGCTTTGCATCCTATGATCTCTACAAAAAGGCCTTGTCAGCCACCTTGAAAGGTATGGGATGAAACCTATTTATGCAATAAACATGATAAGAATGTTTCCCAAATTTGCTCATGTTCAATTACCGGGTACCTCCATTCTTTTGTCCTCAATTCATTCATTGTTTCATGTGAAATTGTCATACTGAATTCAATTACAATGATTAATTTCTTGATATATTTTACCCCGCAGAGTATCTGAACGTGCAGTTGCTGGAGTTGTCAAAGTCCTACCATAAGGCACTATCCAAAGTGGATATATCGGGGTATGAAGTAGGTAAGCATGATAAGATTTCGAAGTTAATCAAAATCAACTCATTGCCTCATAAACCACCATATTCACATTCATGTACTCTAACATAGCTGATCTCCTACACTTGAATAATATTTTGCTTTGCAGACAATTCCAGGAGTCGTCAAAGAACAACCACCAACAGACAGACTTCCAGTAAAAACCCTGCTTGTGAACACAACATACCATCCAAAATAGTTCAAGTACGGAAGGATGGACCTAATAAGGTACGTACAATTTTTCGCACGAACATTAATTATGTCCAAAAGGCTTGCTATAGCAAGTTCATATGCTGTGCATGCGTACACACATTTGCTCACACATTATTATACATTTCAATGTGTTTGTGATACCAGTACGCCTAATCTAAACTGTAACTATCGTATTCCTCACAGGGACGATACTTCTTTGCCTGTCCACAATCGAGAGACAAGCAGTGTAAATTCTTCAAGTGGGCTGATGAAAGTGCATCCAGTGGCAGGTCAAATGTCGGTTCCTGTGGTGGAGGCGCCAAGCTGTTGCAGCTCAGTGACGCTGAGAGTATCAGAACCTACTTCAAGGGACAAGGGGTCGCTCTCTACTGCGAATGTCAGATCATCAGGAAGACTGCTGATCATTTCATGACTCGCAACAAAAATGTTCCTGTAAGCCGACTGTATACTCTTGTGAATCAGTGTTGTTGAAATGCTCTCAGTGCAATCGGTTTGAGCATCATATCTGCCAATTTTGCAATATTGTGTATACATACAGCCCTGGGTGAAAAAGAAATTTTATGGCGAAGAGTATGGCACCGAAAAAAAGAAGTTGTTCATCAAACTGTCAAGGAGGGAACCTTCTGCCTACAGTAAAGGTTAGGATACATTTGAAACTATTTATCTGCATAGATTTGCATTTATATCACCTTAGATCAGTGCTTTAATGCACATCTAACAAACCATTTTAACACATTTATGTAGATGACCTGTGGATTGCCTCAAAAAGTTTGAACTTCGAGCCGTCCAGTACTTTCCTAGCAAAGAGTGCTTTCTTTGGACCGACATCCAGTGGTGAAGTAGAACTGGATCCCTTGTCTGGATATTCACCTTCAAACTGGCAGAATGGTGGTATGTCTTCTACAGATGTACATTATGTATATGTATGCTTATACATGTATTGTGATATGATCAGTAGGCTACTGCTTCCAAACAGTCTGAATCGATAAACATGTATTGAAATAATGAGGTATTGTAATTTGAACATTTCCACAATATAATTGTTTCCTCAGAGGTATGCCATGCTATGCATGCGGGGAATGCCAGCAATGAGCTTGTTTGTTTGACAAACATTGAGGATTTTGTTAATCCCATGAGCATGCCTCTGCTTCCCACACTGCTCAACAAGTAAGTTATCTCTGTACAAATATTTGTATACCATGCCTTCTGTGACTT
Source organism: Terebella lapidaria (assembly GCA_949152475.1). Lineage (NCBI taxonomy): Eukaryota > Metazoa > Annelida > Polychaeta > Terebellida > Terebellidae > Terebella > Terebella lapidaria. Next base: position 83,212,288 of record OX424555.1, read on the forward strand.
ATGACCATGATGACAGACAGAGTGATGTAGTGACTTAATTGTAGGTAACTCAACATGTCGTGTTCCTTTTTTGCGCTCTTCAGAGACACCAGTAAACCCTCTCGCATGTTCTGTCAGAATACAGCTCAGAGCATTTTCCACACACCTGGTGACGTCTTGGTAAGTACCGGTATACAGGCATATGATGGTGTGTCGCCATCCACATGGATTATGTTTAGAGTAAAGTAAGTGGAGGCCTATACCGCTGTGAATGTGAGAAGTAATATTACGATGGCTCCCAAAAATTTCTGTACATTCATTAGATATCTTGCCATTATTTTTTCTTGTTCTCAATACATGCAGGTTGACTTGGCTGACCAGTTCATTGATAAGTACCAGCTGAACTCTGACCAAGCTCTAGCACTGAAGAGAGTGGCTGCCATGCTGGATGAGCAGACAGAGATCTCTCCGAGTGTTGCTCTAATTCACGGTATGTTCATGAACATTTCCGATTTGCAATATTCATATACAAGTAGTTTGTAGTTCATATAAAATTACCATGTAGTTGTTATGACCTCATACGAACAAAAAAATTACAATATCATTAGAATACTTTCCTCTGGTGATGAAATTATGCACAACAAAGAGAAAGATATCGGAGTATCGAGGGTATATTGCCTTATGCTATAGTGATGGTGATGAAGCTGTTGTGTCAAGTTTTGATTACAGTCTGTATATGAATGGTTAGTTTCACATTGAATGCTAGGTGTGTTCGGTGCTGGCAAGAGTTACCTGCTGGCTGTGATGATCCTGTTCCTGGTTGAGGTCTTTGAGCACAGTGACTCCCACACTCCCGGAGTGCCCCTCCAGCACAAAATCCTCATCTCCTCTATCACAAATGTGGCAGTCGACAGGATTCTCCTTGGGTTTGTTCTACAACGTTCTATAATCACTCATATGTTTTAGTATTTGTATGTACATACAAACTTTGCTGTTGTATATGCAAATATTATTGTCTTTTTGTGTCTATATTGCCATATTTTATACCATAATGAAATTTTATTGACTTCCAGGTTGTTGGAACTGGGGTTTGATGATTTCATCAGAGTTGGGAGTGTGAAAAAAATTGCAAAGCCTATCTTGCCATACAGGTTCGTTCATAAATAATCATGATAATGGGAGTGTGCCTCTCTTGTGCATTGCTGTTGAACCACATCTGCAAAATATATAGTCATTGTGTTGAATGAGAATAAATTTGCCTTTTGTTCAAATCCCTACAGTGTTCATGCCACTGGATCAGACAGTCAAGAGATGAAAGATTTACAAGACATGCTGAAGTCTGACATCACTCCTTCTGAAAAACTGTAAGCACTACAAATCTTCATTGCATTTCCATGCTACGTGATTTACTCTTGCCAAGGATTATGTAATAATTTGCCGTTAATATGGTTGGTTGCATCAACAGGCATGTCAGGAAATCAATGGAGAAGTTAAGGAAAGGTGACAACAAAAAGGTAAATGCAGTGTATATGTGGCGATGTGAAGTCTTTCAATCTTTATCATATAATTTGTGAGCGAACATTACAGTGCATTCAGAATTACAATGCAGTTCAGATGTATTTCATGTTTTCATTCCTCTATTATCCGTGCAGAAATTGAACCTTGTGCGTGTGGTTGGAGCCACATGTGCAGCATGTCCTTTCCAGTGCTTGAAGGATTTCAAATTCACGGTATATGATATAATCTTAGCATATTCGTATACATGTATAGGATTCCACATAGGCCTACTGTGAAATAAGCCTATTGAAGGTGACATTATGATGGGCTTTGTATGTCACTGGTCTCAATGATGTGATCCTTTATGATATCATGTTTGGCAGATGGTGATGTTGGATGAGTGCAGTCAGATGACGGAGCCTGCCTCACTCCTTCCAATAGCAAGGTTCTGTGCTCGTAAACTTGTCATTGTTGGAGATCCAAAGGTTTGTAAACTTGTATATATGGACACACTTTTTAGCCATACAATTCAATTGTGATAATTATCATAACCTTGTGATTGGCTTTCTTTGTATTTATTCTGTGGTGTCCACAGCAATTGGATCCAACTCTCCAAGGACCCGATGCTGCACACAACAACGGCCTGGAGCAGACCATGTTTGACAGACTTGTCAAGATGGTAACTACAAATAATGTACTTCATTTGCACACTGCATGAGTACTCTGCCAGGGATAATAAAACAGGCAGCATTCCTTGACATGTGGTTGATATGGTACCTGATGAACTCACTAACTATGCTGTTTCAGGTACCTGAAGAACTCACTAACTATGCTGTTTCAGGTACCTGTACTGAAGAACTCACTAACTATGCTGTTTCAGGGCCACGAGATGACGATGTTACGCACTCAGTATAGGTGTCACCCCCGCATTAGTGCCATGGTCAGTGAGCTGTTCTATGAGAACAAACTGCTCGATGGTGTACAAAGCTCCAACAGGGAGCCACTCATGGTACGTAACTGTTCTACAAAAATAATTATTAAATTTCAAATGCCCATGCCAACTAAGTGATAAGAGCTTTTTGTTGCCATTCCTCAACATCTACAATTAACACTTACATAATTACATAATTTAAGACCGAAGTGTGCACTATAGAGGTATGTAATAAACACCGGTTTCAAACAAAGTGTATTGTAATCAGTTTGCAATGAAATTGTAAACATAATTATGTAAGTATCTTCATTCCATTAGTTCAGAAATACACAAGAGATGTATGTACCGGTATGTCATAGCTATGTCTGTTTGTAGTCAGGACTGCCCACTCTGTGCTTCGTGGATGTGCAGCGAGGGGTGGAGTCCACTGAGGGAGGAGGCAGCTTCTACAATGAGCAGGAGGCGAGGCTGGTCGTCCAGGTGGTGCAGGCCCTCAGTGAGCATGGGATACCACCTGCTGATGTCGGCGTCATCACTCTCTACAAGGCCCAGCAGCGACGGATCATCCAGTGCTTGGCAGAGTCTAGGTACAGTGAACCTGGATGCTTTCTGTGTGCATGCCAAGGATGACAGTTGTATCATCTCATCATGGGCTGTAACAAAGATATCTTTAACATGTCTGATTCTAAATCTAATGTGACTTTATTTGTGGAAAAGAAAATCATGCTATTCTTTTGTGATCTATGATTCTTGCAGTGTTTCTGACAGTGATGAGATGAAGTCCATTCAGGTGTCAACAGTTGATGCATTCCAAGGGGCAGAGAGAGGCATCATCATTCTTTCCTGTGTCAGAACTCGCTCAGTCGGCTTTATTGACTGCTCAAAGTGTGTACACATTCATGTCAGTTTGTATATTTGATTTACCGCAGGTATTATCTTGAGTTCCAGGTTATGAGTATAGAGGAAAACCAATAAAAGCCATTCTCAGAAACTTCGAGAATATCATTCATTTCTCTCTGTGCTGTATCTGTGTGATACATAAACATGCACCATAATACATTATGGACTTGGTTACGCTTGGACTTTATGTAGGAGGACAAACGTGGCTCTGACCCGTGCAAAGAATCATCTTTTGATTGTTGGACACAAGAAGAATCTCTCCAGAAACCAACTTTGGTCTAAAGTCATTCAGATCTGCCAAAGTGAGTGCTTACAGTGTCAGACTTATACCTCGAAATATGATAAATCGTTACCAGTGATCTTCATCTACAAGCGCTAAAACTGAAAATCGCTTTCGAGCCGCTTATCAAATCAAATATACCCTTTTAGGTTGTGATGAAGGTTTGCAAAACTCAGAACAGTTTATACAGAACCACTGTCAATCCCACAAGGAAAATATTGAGAACCCACAGAATGAGATGCTGACAGAGAAACGGAAGAGGCACAAACCTCTGGATGGTATGTTGTAAAAGATGCAAAAAGAAAAAAATTATTTTGAAAATATGTGTCTCGTGACTTGTGCACATTCATAAGAAACATCATTAATATTGATGCTAAAATTGGGTGATTTAGCTGAATGATTTGGAATAATTTATCCTCCAGATGATGCTGATTTTGAATCGAGTCCCAATATGTCTCTTGATGACATACACAGAATAGACATCAGCACACCAACAACAGTGTCATCTTCAGGACACATCGGAGGATCACCCGTTGATAGTCCTCAAGGAATGTTGCTTCAATCACGGGGTAATGTGTTATCTTTTGAATTGTCAGACTAATGTATGTGTATGTATGTGCTTCTGGTGGGATTTTACAGCATGATAACTATGATAAGGTATTCTGTTAGAAGCTTTTAACATGAAAATAACATGGCAGTTCTTAAAAAAATCTTGAATCTTTTCCAATCTCTGTTCTATTTCTTGGATTTGATCAATTATGCTGCATCATTACATTGGACTCATTTTGATTAATATGTTTAGGTGGCAAGCTGCATTTATCAGGAAACGATGGTGCTTACATAAATCACCCAAAACGAAGCCAAATTTTGGGACCTGAAGCATTTGAAGAAGAAATTTTTTGTGGTTTGGATTACAATGGTGATACTAACAGTGATGAAGACTTGCCTGAAGGTCTGAATTGAAGTTGTGATATTGGAATCAGTTCATAGAGAATGCACCATAGTGAGATGTTATACTCCATATTTATTCTTGTTACACAATATAAGTGTGAATAAAATGATTATTGAAAAGAAAATGTGAGGATTCGAGTACATTTTTAGGTTACTGGACCTATGGTCCGATAACCTATTGGCATGGCGTTGCGTGCGTCGTCAGCGTCGTCCGTCCACATTTTTATCTTTAAAGTTTACAATCAGATCTTTCTGAAATTTTGCACAAAAATACCTAAAAATATTTCAAGAGGGGGTTATTTTTTTGATTTTCGCATTTTTTTTCAAAATGGCGGCCATTTTCGCCGAAAAATGGCCAATTTCTGACTTTGGCGGCCATTTTCTTAAAAAATGTTCGGACAGTTTTGAGATTTTTATTTCAAAAGATTGCTCTCACATACCTCTGTGATGTGTATAGGTTTTGTTGCCCTTGAATCGCCGGTCGGCGTGTAGTGGCCATTTTCATTTTCTTGACGGGTCCCAAATAGGAGTTTCTCATGTTAAAATCTCCTATGCTTTAAAATGGGACACATTATGCCTAATATCTCACTTAGTATTGAGATTAGAGATCAGGAATCAATCATGGACACATAGGAAATGATATATGCTGATTATTGTCATGACCTTGAATTTGATCTTTGACCTCATTTTCAAGGTCAGAGCACAAAATGGCTAATATCTTGCTTATTATCGACTTTACAGCTTAGGAATCAATTGTGCACATATAGGAAATGATATAATCCGAATATTCTGAAGACCTTGAATTTGACCTTTGACCTCATTCTCAAGGTCAAAGAACAAAACAGCTAATATCTCGCTTATTATCCACTTTGCAGCTTGGGACTAAATTGTGGACGTAGAGGAAATGGTGTATGCCGAATAATTTGATGACCTTGAATTTGACCTTTGACCTCATTTTCAAGGTCAGCCACAAAATGGCTAATATCTCGCTTATTATTGACATATGCTGAATTTTCTGATGACCTTGAATTTGACCATTGACCTGATTTTCAAGGTCAAGAGCACAAAATGGCTAATACCTCGCTCATTATCGACTTTACAGCTTAGGAATCAATTGTGGACATATAGGAAATGATATTGTTCAAATATTGTGATGACCCTGGTTTGACCTTTGACCTCATTTCCAAGGTCAAAGAAGAAAATGACTAATATCCCGCTTATCATCGACTTTACAACTTGAGAATCAATTGTGGACTGATAGGAAATTTTATATGCTGAATATTGTCGTGACCTTGAATTTGACCTTTGACTTCATTTTCAAGGTCTCACAGGACAACTCAACTAATATCTTGTTTGTTATCAAATTTACAACTTAGGATTCTGTTGTGGACACCTTTAATTTGACTTGATGTCATTTTCATTATGTCACAGGACAAAATGACTAATGATGATCTGTCTTATTACCGAATTTACAGCTTATGCTACAGTCCCATTGAGAGGCCGACAGCACTACGACTATTGTCGGGTTTGGACGGGGTGTGAGTCGGGGCGAGGTCCTGATGGGTCGGAATGCATCGGGATGAATCTTGATGGGTTGGGATCAGTCGGGAGTTAGCCCCAATTGTTTTGGACTGTTCAGAACAGTCTGGGTAAGACGGGGCGAGTCAGCTCTAAGGCCGAAATTAGGGTGTATCGGGGTTGTTCCGGGACACAACGTAGCTCTTGCCTACTTTGTTGGTAGTTAACGGGTCGCAGACGTGATGAATCCTGGTACTGTCGGGGTTAGTCGGCATGACAAAAAATCAAGCTGAGATCGTTTGATGAAAATGCTTGAATCGGCTAAATCGGAACCTGTTTTTATACTGTTAGTTGCAGTCGGGGTGCAACTAACAGTATAAATGATCGGGGGCTGCCGGGAGTTGTCAGGTCTTGGTTGGGAGTAATCGGGACTGGTCAGGTTGCGGTCGGGGTTAATTGGGGCCTCTTCCAGGGTTGGATAGGAGCAGTTGGGGGGATGTCGGGGCAAGGTCGGGAGTTAACGAGGAGTTGTCAGGAGTGAACAGGGCTCTTCCGTTATGTTTGGTTGTTGACGGTCGAGATGACAGAGCGTCGGATCCAGATTGCCCAAAAACCTCCAGATTCATCCCGATTCATGAGTCGGATTAATCGTGATCAATCTTGATGAATCCTAGTGTAGTCGTCCTTAATGGGACTGAGGCATTAGTAAGCAGTTGTGAACATATAGAAAATCATATATGCTGAATACTCTCGTGACTTTTAATTTGACCGTGGCCTTATTTTCAAGGCCACGGGACAAAATAGGTATTAAATATTGTCCGGTAACCTATCGTAGCCCTTGGGCTAATTTTCATTATTTCACAGGCCTGGCAGAAGTCTGTGAGGCAATCGGTACTGCATGGTAATTTGTGTTCATCAACATTGTCATTATTACAAGTTTTTCGGCTACAGTACCTATTGGCATGGCGTTATGGCCGTCATCGTCCACATTTGTATATATAAAGTTTACAGTCCAATCTTTATGAAATTTTGAAAAACCACACCTAAAATGATGACACAATCTCACGGTTCATTGACCATACAAAAATTTTGTCAGTGATTTGGTCAGATGATCTGCATCTTATCTGTGAATCAACTGTGATTCCAAAGATTTATCTGCCGAGTCCACTGCATCTTATTCCCACGTGCAAGGTATTTTTAGCTTACCTGACCTATCATGTCAAATGGTATGAGACCCTGGACTGGACAAATCAACTTCTGGAGACAAAATACCTGAGCATAGGGGCTCAGGTAAATTGGCATACGGGAAACATTATAGTGGTAATGTTGGTTCTGAAACTCAGGATTATCAACAATTAGTTGGTCATTAGACCGAATTTTTTTCTTAATATGAGTGCATAGTTATATGTATATGTAAGTCACCTTGGGTTCAAACTCAAAATTGTGTCATCAGAAAATGTGAATTATTGTCCTACACATTACCTCCATATTATTACATGGGTAGCCCCAAATGTCCAATTAGAACAGGCACTCCCCCATAGAGAAAAACACACTATGGGGAAGAAAAAAGAATGACCCCTCCAATGCTGCCACCAGCAGCGGCACAGTGCCAACTTCCTCCATTTTCAATTCTCCTCTCAGATCAACTGTTTTATGCCTACTCTCTTTGCTTTTGTTTTTTATTTGGATTTGCTGGATTTGGACCAACTTGTTGGATTTACCAGGAAAGAGTTCTTAGACTTTGGGGTCACCTTAAGACTGATCGGTAGATCGTCACTCTGAGTATGCCTGAGTATGCTATATAGAGTCGAGCTGAGTATGCCTCTTCGCGTGCGTGGTAAATGCCACATGTTCTTACTGGCTTGGCAGATTCATGACTACTGCTGGAGGTACATGGACACCTTCTGTATAGAGGCCTTCCCGTGCGAAATGTGTGAGGGTCGTTCCTTCGAGGACTTGATCACAGTGTCTGGCGCCCTGAGGAACTTGTTACACCTTAGGGAGTGTTCTTCACCGTCACTTCGCGATTTGAGCCCGACTCGGCTCGCTTTTTGTCCCCACCCTGTCATGCACTTGACCATGCATCTCAGAGCCTCACGAGTGTCGTGGGAGATGTGGTGGGTCGCTCGCTGATTCAGGCATTGCGCCCTCAGCTTACAAGTGTTTTAGGTTTGAGAGATTGCCCAGCTGACTTGACAAAATCTTACTTCAGAACTTACTCCAAGTGTCATGCTTCCGAGTCATTGTTCAACATTCGCATGTCACGCAATGGCGCTTGGCTCCCGGGATCCGATCGCGGAACACGGACCCTGATTGGGTCCTTGGCTCCAATAGGTTGAGCTATTTGTTTATCAATGGCGGACACCTATGACGTCCGTCGATGTTTTTTCTTTGCTCTCGGACTATGCTGGGGTCCTGGGAGCCGATGGAAATATTTGCACTGAGTTGGAACCGCCTTACAGCTGGCTGCCGGGCCCTACCGGAACCCAAGATCCTATTGGGACCGGTGTGCGATTGGCTCCCGGGTTCCCTATGAACGGTTGATACCAATTCTATCAGTGTAACCTCACCATGTCTCCAACCACATCATTGTGCCTATGGGCCGGATGTTCGGGTGGGGGCGGGGAGGGGAGAAGGTTTTGCCTTGTCTAATTCCCTCTCTCTTTCCCAGACGATGTCTAGGCTGGTCATCTCCCCACCTTCACAGTGTGTTACTATGCCTTCATATTCGGATCACTCTTCAGCGTCACACCTGTTGTCTTCGACTGGAGTCCCCTCTTCGGTGGCCTCTACACCCCTTCCTCTTACTCCATCTTAGGTCAGGATTCCTTCAGACACTGCGCATCCAGAGTCACACACGTCGTACCTGAGGCAGATGGAGCTGAGTGCACTTGGCATCACAGATGCAGTCGATATTTGAGACTATGAGTCAGCAGTTGTCGACACAGATGACATATTGTTTGCTTCAGTGTGATCCTGCCTCCTCCAGTTTCTTCTCCCTTTCTGCAGGTCGGGCACAGGACGTTACATGCGATGTGCCTTCGACTCCGCTCCAGTGTTCTCAGGCTCTTCAGCCCCAAGTCTTGCTTCTCCGAAGCATTTGCTTACGGCTATGCCAGCCCAGAGTTCTCTTCCGACTCCAGTGGTGTCTCTCCCTGGTTTCGCCTGCTCAGGCCCAGCCGCTGGTTCAGCCTTGGCTACCACCACCTCCTCCTTCGGTCTCGGCTTTGTGTACTTCCAGGAACAGCCGTCACCGGGATTCTGATTTTGAGGACGAGGACATTGATGATGCCTCCAGTACCACTCCCTCTCGTGAGGTGAACCGTTTATCTTGTCAGGACCTACTCTTCTCTGGAGAAGTTGCTTCTTGTACGTTCTCGGCTGGGGTCTTAGTTTCCCCCAGAGCTTCCAATGGACAACTCTCCTTCAATGGATCCAAATTTTGTGGACTCCCTGCTCCTCCTGCTCGAGCTTATCAGCAGTTACCACTCATTATGGGGCGTGCATCAGACTTTGCGTGTCATCATGGGGATGCCCTGCGCACCAAAGGGGGCAAGGCCAAGCGGCCCAAGCTGTTGAAGCTGTACGAAGGAGGCACTTCACCATATGTCTGCTCAAACCTGTTTCCATACCGCTCTCAGCTGACAGAGGTTCAGCATCCTTTATGTTCTCTCCGTAAAGATCCTCATCGGTTCTACCCAGGACTGGCTACTTGCATCGGCTCAGGACCTACTTGGAACAGTTATAGCGCCAAGCTCTAGGAGGTTCAGCATTCTATATGTTCGCTCCGTAAAGATCCTCATTGATTCTACCCAGGACTGTCTACTTGCGTTAACTCAGGACCTACTTGGAACAGTTAAATCATCAGGCTGCCCTAAGCCTTGTTTCTAGAAAGACGCTCGACGAAGAACTCTGTTCAGTTGTTGAGCTTCTGAACATTGCCGGATTTGCCATTCGCGATCGTCTACACCAGACCACTTTCGGCACTTTTGTCATGAAACAATGCCATGGACGTGTTGCCTTCCCCAAGTCCCTCGACTTTAATGCCACTGATGCCCTCCAGACCAAGCTTAGGACGGCCCTGTTGCTAGTTTTTGTTGCGCCCAGGAGGCTCTACAGGACAAGAGTACAAATTCCCGCTTTCTTGGAGCGGACCTTGACCTGGACTCAGAACAGCACCAAGTGGCAGATTGAGTACAAGTGGCAAACAACCAGTTGGTACAGGACATGCTAGTGCAGCAGAACTGGCGTCCCCAGCCTCAGGCCCAGCCCTCAGTGACCGCGAATCCCAAGAAGACCACAATGCAGCTATTTCAGGATATCCCTGCCTCCAGCACTGCTAAGCAAGATGGTCGCCAGTCAGGTTCCAACCGCTGTGGCGAAACCGCATCTCAGCCCGATTCAAGCTGTAAGTACCAGATATCAGGGAACTTTCGAGTACCATTCATCACCAAGGGTGGCTCCTTCCCATTTAGGTCCCGTAGAGGCTGAGCCGTCAGTCGAGGGTCGTTTAAATCTATTGGCCTGTTTGAAAAGAGGTGGTAGCCAGGCCTTGGATCGTGGGGGTACTCAGGAAGGGATTCCAGATTCAGTTCATGAAAACACCTGTACTGTCTCCCGTTTCCAAGCCTTTCACTCTGCCATCGTCTCTGATTGAGCGGGCAGCCTTAGATGCTGAGATTCAAAAGATAGTCTGTCTCCCAAGGGTGCCATAGAACCCGCAGATCCCAAGACTCCGGGCCTCTACAGTATCGTGTTTGCGGATCCAAAGAGTTTCTAGCACTTCTGAATGCCCGGGCAGTCTCTCTGGATCTGAAATATGCCTTCTTTCACATTCCAATACACCTGGCTTCCCTCCGGTAACTAATGTTCGCTTAAGTGGGTCGAATTTGGCAATTACGTGCTCTACCATTCGGCCTGTCATCTTCTCCATGGTGGTGCAGGAGATCCAACGCCTTGCTCACCAGCGTGGTATCTTCCTACACCAATTATAATATCTCGACAACTGCGGAATCAGTCTTGAGAGACCTTGATGGAACTGCAACAAGTTAGTCGAAACGTGCCAGACCATGGGCCTGGTCAAGTCTGAGCTCATGTCGACTCACAATTTTGTGTTTCTGGGCTACCGGTTTGTTACTACTACAGGCATGGTATTCCCTTCTCTGGATCGGATCCAAAAGTTGTGCCCCCTCTCGGCCTCCTTCCTAGCCAATCCGTGTCAGTCAGCCGCCTGTTTGCAGTCCCTGTTGTGTCTATTGGCTGCAACGAAGAAGCTAGTGCCTCTGGGTCATCTGCACATGCAAGAGCTCCAGCACGACCTGAGACTGATTTGGTGTCAAGCTACCGACCCTGACTCCTCTGGTGACGTTGACACCTGCGGCTCATGAGTGCGTATGGTGGTGGGCTCAACTTGGAAACCTAACACTCGGTTCCCCTTTTCGCGTTCCGCTGCCATCCAAGCATCTGTTTACGGATGCTAGTACGGAGGGCTGGGGCACCCATTCAGGAGGTTCCAGTCTGTTGATGTGCCATGACAAACAATGGCCACTCCAAAGGCACGTTGACGCACTACAGTTGGAAGCTGTATCTCGAGCCATGGCCAATTGGGCATCTGAGTTAGAAAATCATGTATGCTGAATATTGTCGTGACCTTGAATTTGAAGTTTGAACTCATTTTCAAGATCTTGCAGGACAACTTGGTTAATATCTTGTTTATTATCAAATTTACAACTTAGGATTCTATTGTGGACATACAGCAATTGATATATATGCTGAATATTCTGATGACCTTCAATTTGACTTTTGATTTCATTTTCAAGGCCACATGACGTAATGACTAATATCTCTCGTATTACTGAATTTACAGGTTAGTAATCAATTGTGAACGTATAGGAATGTATGCTGAATACTCTCGTGACTTTAAATTTGACCGTGACCTATTTCAAGGCCACTGGACAAAATAGCTATTAAAATTATATTGTTCGGTAACCCATCCTAGCCCTTGGGCTAATTTCTTAATTTTTCTCAAAATGGCGGCTGTTTTAGCCGAAAAACGCGCAATTTTGAACTTTGGCCGTCATTTTCTCAAAAAGTGTCTGATCACTTTTGAGATTTTTGTTTAAAAAGATTCCTCTCATATACCTTTGTGTCGTGTCGGATTGATTTCTTTACTTGCCTTTCCTAGATTCGTAATGCGATATTGTCGTTTTACTTCCTTTCGAGTTAGTTGGGTTTTTCTTTGCACATATTTTGACATAATCCACTGGTTTTCTGCATTTTGATTCATTTTGAAATACATCCCTTCCCCCCACGTATGAAAGTGGTGACCTTGAATTTGACCTTGGATAACCTTGAAAGGTCGAAACAGCCATTTTGGGTCGAAAAGTGCCCAAATTTGCACCTTGTCTGTCTTTTCTCAAAAACTGTTCAGACAGTTTTGGGATTTTTGTTTCAAAGGATTCCCCTTATGGACCTCTGTGAAGTGTATAAGTTTGTTTGCCCTTGAATCGCTGATCTGCATGTGGCGGCCATTTTGAAGAAATTTTTAACAACAAATCGCATTACTATCCATTTTGGGCCATTTCCAGGGGGGGGGGGGGGAAAAATTTCACCTTTTGAACAAAATTTTTGGACTTAGAAAATTTTTGGCAATTTTTTCCTTCATAATGAGAGCTGCCAGAACTGTACTCATAGAACGCCTGAAGATAGAGCTTAGAAATTGGCACTTTCAATTGGAAAGTCATATATGGCGACTTGTGTGGTGACCTTGAATTTGACCTTGGATGACCTTGAAAAGTCAAAACAGCCATTTCTGTGTCAAAAAATGCCCAGATTTGCCTCCATAGATGAAATGCTAGCAGATAAGGCTTATGTTTGCATTATGAACATATAGGAAGACATATATGGCACAAATAATGATGACCTTGAACTTGATCTCAGATGACCTTGAGTGCCAAATGTCTGACTGGGAATGTGTACATTGGCCTGAGCGGCCTATACACTTGCACCCAGACGTATCTTTGTATTATGAACATATAGAAAAACAAATACCGCACCCGTACATGTAATGGTGACGTTGAAATTCACATGGATGACCTTGATTGGTAAATCTCATGGTCATAATGTTCACACTGATAACCTTGATTGATAAATCTCAAGGTCTGATTCCATTATCCAAACCAAAATTGTCCGGTAACCTATCTTAGCCTTTGGGCTAATTTTTTTTATTCTAATCGTTCGAGGTCCGGACCTTGGTCCAGGGGCTTTGTGTGGACCGGCGTGGCAGTGGTCTGGTTAGTGTGATGGCGTGGAGTCCGGCACCCGGACGGGGTGCGGACCCCGACCCTTTGGGTATTCTGCGCTTGGCACAGCCTCAGTCGCAGAGGTCGGCCCCCGTGCTTCGGGGACCGGGCCCCGTGTCACGGGCGCCGGGCTCCGTCCGACGGGGCCCGGGCCCCGTGGCTCGGGTCCAGCAAACGACTCTTCGTGCTGTTTCTGCCTTGCCTTGGCTCGTTTGGGGTCTGGCCCCCGTCCTACGGGATCTGGACCTTGGGTGTGCGCTGTTGACAGGTGGTCCAGTCTGCTTTAAGGGGATTTGGTCCCTAGGTTGGCAGGCTCTCTCGACGGAGAGACCTCTTGTTGGGCCAGGGGTGTCAGACCCTGGGAAGCAGGATTGCCTTCCGCCTGTTCAAGCCACCTTCTCACCTGCTACTATGGAGAATTCTACCGGTTCTTTCTCTTTGCAGAGTTCTTCGGCGTTGACAGCCTCATCGGCCTCCCCCACCGCAATGACAAGCTCGGCGGCTCTGCCTACCCTGCCAGGTCCCTCTCAGGTGGTATCTTTGGCCCCCCTTTCGTCTGGGGTTTCTCCGGCTGTTCCAGTGGTAGATGTGTCCAGCATCATCACGGCTGTGTTGGAAGCCTTGGACGCTCGCGGGGGTGTTTCCCTTCCCCCCACGTATGATGCCTTGCGGTGTACTTTGGCCTTGGAGCCTCCCCAGCAGTTACCTGCGGAGATCTTTGGTCAGGAATCTGACGAGGACTCGGGGGAGGACTCGGTTGCGTGCGGGCAAGACGAGGCTACCCCTTCTACGTCTGCTGGGCCACACCACTGGTTTCAGTTCCGAGGAAGCGACCTTCTTCCTTAGCGGCTTCCGTGATTGCTCCCAGTGACAAGCGCCCTCGCCTTGACGCTGAGCCGGTGGACAGTGAGGATGGGGAGGAGGATCTTTCCTTCGACCACAAGTTGGACTTAGTGCGTTCCACACTGGAACCCACCCTCTTCCCGGCCGAGCCGAAGCCCACAGTGTCCCAGCGTCCCACGTCTCTTCTGGCTTCCCAGCGTTCCCCGGAGCGACAGCCACGACGGGGCCTCCCCATCCCGACGGGCTCTGAGAGGAGTTTTCGCGGCGTCGCACCTAGACCTTGGACCAGGGAAAGACGGAGTTGGGGAAGTTTCCCCGTCGGCCCCCTTTCCGCAAGAGAGACTATCTCCCGTCTAACCCGGATTACTTAGACAAGCCAGCGGTCTTCCCTAAGGCGGCGGCCCCTTCCTTGGGAGACAAGGCTCGCCCAGTTACAGTGCAACCCGAGACGTTGCTCTCCCTGAATCATGCCGCCCGAGCAGCTACTTGTGTGTCCTCCCTGGGGGACTAAAGTGTGCTCAGACAGCGCTGGATGCCCTGGAGTCTGGAGTCCCAGACCACGTGCGTGGAGTGGGTCCTCCACTTGCTGAGGCGGGATGACTTTCTGAGCCAGGCCAAGTTTAAGCTTCCCCCAGCCTTAGTCACGGAGCTACGCTGTGCTCCGCTGGTGGAACCCGAGGCTGCTGCTGCTCTTTCATCTCCTCTGCCCTTCTTTGCTGGTCTGGAGTCCAGGCTGCCGGCAGCTCGTGAGCTGGCCCGTCAGGAGGAGTCCGTCTCCGCTAGCAAGCGGCTTACTGAGACCATCGCCAAGCGCCTGGCCTCTCCTCTCCAGGCTTGCGCCCCACCTTCCTCCAAGCCCAAGGAGAAGAAGGACAAGAAGCCCTTTCGGGGGACCCCTGCCAGCAGTAAGCCGAAGAAGAAGTCCGGACTCAAGGGCAAGCCCAAGCCAGCAGGGGAGAAAAAGTCCTCCGCCCCCGCGGCAGGTGAGTGTCTCACAGATACCGCTCCCTGCGGCGGACCCCGCGATACCTCGGGCTGTCACACTTTCGTTTCAAAATTCAAGCGAGCCTGTGGGCGGGCGTCTGGCAAATTATTGAGTGGCAGACACTCGGAGCCAGCCCGTGGATCGTGTCGGTCCTTCGCAGGGGGTTTCGTATACAGTTCAGTCAGCGTCCTGCACTGTCTCTAGAGCCTATTCCCTTTTCGCTTCTCGGAGCTCACGCCAAACGGTTAGCACTTTCGCTCGCGATCGCCGATATGATGGCCAAAAATGCGCTTGAAGAAGTAGGAATTTCCTCTCCTGGTTACTACAGTATCCTGTTCTTGACCCCCAAGAGCTCAGGCGGGTGGCGTCCCGTGATCGACCTGTCATCTCTAAACCGCCACGTCAAGACCCCCAAGTTCGACATGGAGACGGCGGAATCGATAAGCTTGTCTCTCCCGAAAAACTCTTCGGTGGTCTCACTGGATCTGAAGGATGCGTTCTTTCACATCCCAAATCACCCATGCTCCCGCAAATACCTGTGCTTCGTGCACCAGGGCACCGTGTATTAGTTCCGCGCCCTGCCGTTCGGCCTGTCCCCGGCTTCATGGATCTTCTTCAATGGTTGTGAAAGAGTTACAGATACTAGCCCACAAGGAGGGCATCCTCCTCTACCAGTACCTGGACGACTGGATCACCAGTCCCCCAAGATCTCGGCACTTACAGTGGGTCCTGGACTTGTGCAAACGCATGGGCCTGTTTGTCAACCTCCAAACATCGGAGCTAACGCCGGCCCGGGATTTCGTGTTTGTGGGGTATCGGTACAAAACCCAGCTGGGTATGGTTTTCCCGACGGAGGAGTTCTGTCAAAGATACGGCCCCTGCTTCGCAGGGTCTTGGACGAGCCCAGTCAGTCAGTCCAGACCTGGCAGTCGATGCTCGGGTTACTGGCGGCGACCGAGAAGTTGGTCCCTTACGGTCGACTCCACATGCGGGAATTGCAGATCGACCTTCATTCTCAGTGGACAGCAGCTACTGGTTCTCCGAAGCAACTGACCGTCCTTTCCCCAGCAGGGAAGGCATCCATCATGTGGTGGATGTCCACCACCAATCTTACTCGGGGCTCACCCTTCCGCCAGCCTCCTCCCTCCAAGCATCTATTTACGGATGCATCTACGGAGGGCTGGGGAGCGCATCTGGATTTCAAGGAAATTTCCGGGGTGTGGGCGGAGCCCGAGAGTTCGTGGCACATCAACCGCTTGGAGTTGGAGGCGGTTTCGCTGGCCCTCGGCCACTGGGAGGAGGAGTGTGCTGGTCGTGCTATCTTGGTGTCCACCGACAACTCCACTGTTGTGGCCTACATCAACAAACAGGGAGGTACGATGTCGGTTACCCTATGTCGGCAAGCCACGACGCTTCTTCTCTGGTGCCAGACTTGAGGTATTCACTTGCGAGCACGTCACATCCCAGGTCGGTTAAATGTGTTGGCCGATCAGCTGTCCCGCAGGGGGCAGATCCAGCCAACGGATCGGTCTCTCCATCCTCGGGTGTTCAACTCCCTGTGCCTCAGGTGGGACCGTCCTACGGTGGATCTCTTTGCGACCAGGTGGAACAACAAGTTTCCGGTGTTCGTTTCTCCACTTCCGGACCCCCTCGCGATGTCAATCGACGCATTGTCCACGGATTGGGGCGGCATGTTCGGGTATGCGTACCCTCCAGCAATTCTGTTGCCCAAAGTCTTGGCCAAAGTCAGGTCTCACATGTGTCGAATTCTCATGGTCGCCCCATACCAGCCGCAGCGTCCATGGTTCCCAGAACTTCTGAGTCTGCTGATAGATCAACCAGTGGCCCTACCCCCTTGGGAGGATCTTCTCAAGCAACCCCGGGCGCAGCTGTTTCACAGCCGACCGGGAGCCTGAGCTTCCACGCGTGGCTTCTGTCCAGCGATCACTTCGAGCAAAAGGATTTTCTTCAGAAGTGTCCAGTAGGATCGCCCGCCCTAATAGAAACTCGTCCTTGGGAGTCTACGAGTCCAAATCGCTGCTTGGTGCCATGGCAGGTTGATCCTTTCCACGCCACTGCTCAGATCGTAGCTGATTTCCTCTTGGAGAAATTTCAGACGGGCGCGGCCCCCTCGACTTTAGCGGGCTATAGGACCGCTCTGGCCAAGACTATCTTGCCCCACACTGTCGTTAATCTCGGCGAGGATCAAGATCTGAGTCGAACGTCCGCTTTTCCGTAATTCCATTCCGGAGTGGGATCTATCCCTGGTACTGAACCGTTTGGCGTCTGCTCCCTTCGAACCTATGTCCTCTGCCCCCCTGAAGTTCCTTACTTGGAAGACAGTCTTCCTGCTGGCTCTGGCTTCCGGACGTCGCAGGAGCGAAATCCATGCATTGTTCATTGCGTTGCATTGCAAAATCCATGCAAGTTCGATGGCGGGAGGATGGCCTCAAGGTCTCCTTGCAGGTCATTCCTTCTTTCCTGGCAAAAACCCAGCTTGCGTCTTCTCCCCCACTGGCTTTCACGATTCCGGCCTTGTCGTCGTCTGTAGGCCCGAATCTAGAGGAAGGCTGTCTCAGATGCCCATTGCGGGCCTTGCGCTTGTACCTTAAGCGGACAAAAGGTCTCCGGGCTGGCAAACGGCTGTTGTTCATATCACATCAGTTGAAATTCCAACGGGACATACGTTCCGCTACCATCTCATCCTGGATTCAAAAGTGCATCCACACCTGCTACGATTTGGCTGAGCAGGACTCCGCCAGTTCGTTCCCCTCGATCAGGTCATGCAAGCATGTTCATGGCAATCCCATTACATCTTTACGTCTTTCTACCTTAGGGACTTGACGTGGACGGGGAGTGAGGGCTACCACCTCGGGCCCGTGGTAGCTGCTCGTAGCGTTGTCACCCCTTGAGGATAACGTGGCCCATCCTGTACATACGTTCTCCTGTACATACGTTGATGTTCCGTGTTGCGAGTTCCGGTTCTGGTTACCGTTAAATTGGTCTCCTATGTCAGTACGGTCGTACTCCTTAGTTTGGTATGCATTGTGACTCAGTTGTGTCGGCAAGGCATATCCATGTACATACGTTACCTATGACCGGAAACCAGTCACTCGACACCCGGAGGTAAGTGGTATTTCTTACTACTTATGTTATTGTTAAGACCATAAATGTTTTGGGTTCCCTGAGGGCACCCTCCTGTGGTTCTCTCCAATTATTCGGGGGAAAGCCTACCTTGTTCCACACTGGGACTCTAAGGTCGAGCTTTTGGTTATGTCAGAGTTTATTTTTGGAGAACCCCTCCTCCAAATTTTATTCTGATTTTTATCCGTAATGTGTTTTGGAAGTAAGATATAGGCATAGAACTGGCCGTTTTATGTAAATAAAACTAGTGTTATATACTATACTTACCTCCAAAACACATTCAGGGTGCCCACCCGACCAGCCCCACGTACCCCTTCTTGTTGGTTTCCTAAAATCGACGAGAATGACGTCACGTTCCGGTCACGTGGGTTAGTGGCTTGGACAATTCATTGTCTAGCCCATTTTCCAAATGAGGTTCTCTCTATGGAGAACTCCTATGTCAGTAAGGCTAATAAGCCATAACCCGTAATGTGTTTTGGAGGTAAGTATAGTATATAACAGTTTTATTTACATAAATCGGCCAGTTGATATAACGTGCTCAACCACATGATACCTTACTTTTTATCCAATTTCTTAGACAAGGAAAGTCATATCATGACCTATATAATTAGTACAGTTGTAATCTTTGTTTAAATGTAAAATAATACAGTCATATGTAAATAAAGAGACCACTTTAAATTACCCATCTGAATATAGCTTCCTCTTCAGGAAAGGACATAATATTGGACAATTTGATTTAGCATAATGTGAATGTTCAAACAATGAACATTGACTTTGACACAAGCTACTGTTTACTCTGAACCTTTCTTCAAACACATTTAAACAATTTACAGCTATAAACAGCGCTTTTTAGTAAGATTTGATGAAAAAAATGTCTTGATTTTAAGTCACACTTTTCATTAATTTGATCAAATGTCATGTATAATAAAAGTCATAACATAGCAATCATGTTGCAGACATCAGTCACAGATCCAGTCATTGTTTAGGACCATAAACCCAACAACCATGAATGCGTGTTTAATCAATGAGACCACTTCAGAATGAATGTATCAGGTTGTTCAGGAAAGGACAAATTTTTTAACATTTTGATTGAGCCAATTACAATCGTTGTAACAACCAACGTTTACACAAACCTTTTTTTTTTCATTCACACACATGCAATAAACACCTCAAACCACTTACTGTGCCAGAATTTTAACCAAATGTTAACGTTCAACATTAATAGACTGATTGAGCATGTGGATATAGCAATATTGTGAATTTCTTCCAATTTATATACATATTTCATCATAATAGATTATGATCAAACATGGTTGTAATTAAGAGCACAAAATAGACCAGAAAATGGGAAGGGAAAGGTTAAAAACTACCCAGCTACTAGTAGTCCAGTGTTAAAATTTTGTTCAGGAATCTTTTGTATGTGCCGACTGAGGTCAACATTATGAAAGTATTAAAGCATTAATTAAATGGCATTTTTGATACAAATAGACCCTTCCCTACCGCATTCAGATTCCGTTCTTAACGACCACCAACATCCATCCTCTATCCCGACCACCTCGCACGCCGCTCATTGGCCGCCCAGTTTATAGGCCACGCCCCTCTCTCACCCGTCTCGCCACCGCACTTCTCCATCCCCAGCATTCTGGATTACACTGCCGACCGCTCCACACAAAAAAGTTTTTCCCATTTTCCCCTACCTTAATTTCACCAACCATCACCATACAGATTCCGACACCATATTCACGCCAACCTTCATTTGTTCGTGTTCACGCCAGGATATGCTGGCAAAGGTGTTGACTTATAGATAGCATTTAGAATGAAGATATTAGCGCCAAATTCGGGGTTGATCATTGCCTCCTTGCATACACAAATATTTAAATGGTCTGGAGATTTTATCAATAATGCCCTCTGAGAATGATAAAGCCGTCAGGACTGGTACGGTTTTAGGTTACCGGACCTTTGGTCCGAAAACCTATTGCCGTGGCGTTGCGTCCACCGTCGTCGTCCGTCTACCATTTTATAGTTTACAATGGAATCTTTCTGAAATTTTGCCACCTCTACCAGAGCTCCAGATACGTACGTAGCGATACCAGTTCCTTGTACAGTGCGCATAGAGACAACATAAGACGATACTTGTTTCTTCCTGTGTGAAGTACAAAAATAAAGTGTCGGTTCTCCCTACTTTGGCAACATCATCCGAAGCCAGCAAATGTGCCCGTCCTTCTACAATGACACCAATTGTTTGCTCAATCAGCTTGGTGCAAATTCTTGGGCAACCCCAAACGTCCTTCAGAGCTAGGGTATTTGTGAACGTTCACCGGGAAGATGATCCCAGAGTTTTTCGTTTCATCTTCTGTCTGTAATGAAATTTTCTCTTGCTTCCTTACCAAGTTTATTTGCCATCGGGAGTTTTTTTTCTCGTTTGCTTGCCCAACCGGGGTCCCAGAAGATATGTTGTAAATCTTGCTTTCATCTGGGACTTGAAATGGGTTCAGGAATCCGTTGATTGCCTCAAGCATTTTCTGAACCTTGTTTCGCTTCTTTGCATTTGTGTTGGCCTGAATTTCTTTTATTGCTTGAAAGAGATGCCACTCAATTGCTTCGACCGTTACTGTGTGGCAGGTTGTTGTACTGTTTTGCGGAGAATAGAGAAA
Source organism: Terebella lapidaria (assembly GCA_949152475.1). Classification (NCBI taxonomy): domain Eukaryota; kingdom Metazoa; phylum Annelida; class Polychaeta; order Terebellida; family Terebellidae; genus Terebella; species Terebella lapidaria. The sequence continues at coordinate 83,233,271 of OX424555.1, forward strand.
TCAGTGGTCCTGATAAAATCAGTCCAGCTCCTATTATGATTCCTGCTAACCTTGTGCCGTCCATCTTCTTCCCAAGCTTCTTGAAGAATTCCCAAAATTCACATACCACGTGAAATGATCATCACAATGCGCTGCTTACATCTTTCTGTGTCGAGCCAAACTAGTGGACAGGCTTTTATGCAGAAATCCAAAGCGAAGGTCATTTCAACATAAATTAGGTAAGGTGATGAGACAATTGATGACTGGATAATAATCAATAATAGGGGCCACTAGAGGCTTCTCCCCAGTGGCTGATATATGAGCTCTGTAACATACTTGCCAGTGCATTTTCCAGTTCCAGCGAAAACTGTTATTTTGTGTGAAATTTTGTGTGAATTATCGATTCAGTAGAGCTATCAGTTCAGCACTTTGAAATATGTGTCAGAAAGCCATGCATAGAGTGATGTGTGTGGGTAATTTAAATATTCCGCTTGTGGCAGCTTTACGTATACATCTAAGATGTCCGATGGAACTCGCCAATCTGGAGATACGGAAGGAAGATTTTCCTTGTGGAATCCTGCCAGCAGGATGTAAATAAACCTGTTCAGCTCTAGAGGGGTGAAATTCTCGATAATTATCACAATCTTGGTGTTGAGCCTTTTATGTATGCACGCTGCACTGCATCTCTGGTATCAACGACAGTACTGATTACTAAGAACCTCGCAAATTGACCACCTGTCTCTCTCCTGAAATAAACAAAGCAACTCAATGCAGGGAAGTTTTTCTCCAGTTTGGACTTTTCTCTATAATTGTTGTTCCGGAATTACGTAGCTCTGAAGCTATCATCGTGAGCATTTTTCAAGTAGTCTAAGCACAGAACTCCGTTCCTCGAGATGATTGAGTCATTAGCAATTCTGCAGAATCTGAAAATTAATTTGTATTAGCCACTCTCATGCCTGTTTGATCCTGTATATACTTTACATAAGATGCAGGATGGAATTTAGCCTTACTGGCAAATACATCATATATCCCTTGATGCGTTGCCTCAAGTCATCATCTCCCTTTTCCTCTGCTACTTCCAAAGACATGTTCCTCATCTCCACACGCGAAATCTGAAGGCGGTTCCGTCGCCCAAGCTGCAAATTCTTTGATCTTGAAATTCTCGATACTTATCACATTCTTGGTGTTGAGCTACTGAAAAACTCGTCCACGCCTTCGTGTCTTCTCATCTCGACAGTAACAATGCGCTCTTACTCGGATTGCCTGCATACATGTTCCAGAAGCTACAGAGAATTCAAAACTCTGCAGCCCGAATCATCGCCAGATGTCCATATCGTGAGCACATCACGCCCCACCTACAAAGCCTCCATTGGCTTCCGGTACAGGCCAGGGTGGAATACAAAGTTCTCCTGACTGTATTCAAAGCTTTCAACTCATTGGCACCATCGTACGTGTGCAACATGATGGAGGTTCGTCAACACAAACGACAACTCCGCTCTACTGACACTAACCTATTGGTGGAGCCCCGGTTCAGACTTCAGAGGTACGGCTCAAGATCGTTCAGTGTGATGGCCCCACGAATGTGGAACAAACTACCACCACGCATCCGCCAGCTGTCTAGTCTACCGGAATTCAAACGTCAAATCAAAAATTTGCTGTTCTCTGGTTCACACAACTAACTTACCTCAATATGGTGTACTTTCATGTCTTATCTTACTGTTATTACCCTTTCCTCGTACTGTTGTACAGCGCTTAGATATGTACTGCTCATTATAATGCGCTAGATAAATAAAACGTATTATTATTATTATTATTTATCTTTCTACGTCTTGCCTTGATGCAAATGATGCAGTCAACACTGAAAATGATTTTTTTTCTTCGGTTGAAAGCCTTCTAGAATGTGTGGTACTCTGGTACTTGGTTCTAATGAAGACACGGCTCCCACTCGATTAAGGTTCATGGTGAACTTCTGATAACAGTAAAGGTGGTAACCTTGTCATCGGATATTGTCTTTGGAATCTGGGAACAAATATTCTACGCGAGGGGAGACAGATGAATATTCAACACATATATGGGTCATATCTGGCCCACGGCCTGATATTATCGGAAACGTTTGCTTTAACACTCAAACGACAGCAATAGACACCGAAAAACCCCGACATACTTCAGTTTCATTATTGTTTCAGTGATGCGATATTGTTTCCAGCTGTTGTGAATGAGTAGATTGAACGTAGATTATAAATAATCATATCTACTCATGAGCTGACTGATTTGACCGTCTTACCCCTGGCTGATTTTGAGAGAACACGAACTCTGCTGAAAGAGCCTCGGTGTTTAGGAAACCTCTGTGAGCGCTCAACTATAATGTACCCAACAAACAGGTTGACATCTTGTATGTATTGTAGATTCCAGCAAGCATAATACTATGTTAGAAGAGACATCCTGAGAAAACTCCTTCAATTTCCCGTAACAAGAATCTTGATATTTTCGACTCTATTGTAAATTTTATCGGCTTTATAAATTCTCGATTTTATCGAAAATTAAACTTGATTTTTCGACTTTTTTCTCAACTTCATTGAGTAAATTATATCAGATACCGATATGCATTTATCGATATTTCCAACTTTATTCTCGAATTTTCGGCTTTATATGACCTGTGCCATATATGGGAGCTCTGCGGAGTAAACTCATAGAACACTTCAAGATAGAGCCTAAGTATCGGCACATTCAAATGGGAATTCATATATTGCGGTTTGAGTGGTGACCTTAGCTTTGACCTTCAATGGCCTTGGGAGGTCAAAACGACCTTTTTGTCGAAAAAACGATGAATTCTTTCTTTTGTGGCTATTTTCTCAAAATGTATTCAGACAGTTTTCCTCAAAATCATATATAAGATTATCTTTATGTACCTTTGTGATGTGTATAAGTTTTGTTGCCTTTGAAATGACGGTCTGCGTGGGGCGGCCATTTTGATTTTTTGACGGGTAGGCGAAAACATTTTTTTTTGGCCGAAATCAAGTCATTCTTCGATTTCCAGCAGAAAAAAAAAATTTTTCACCATAGAAACTTTTTTTGGACTTGAAAAATTTCACCGAATTTTTCCTTCATAATGGGAGCTTTGCGGGGGTAAACTCATGGAACACTTCAAGATAGAGCCTAAGTATTGGCACATTCAAATGGGAAGTCATATATTGCGGTTTGAATGGTGACCTTGAATATGACCTTGAATGACCTTGGAAGGTCGAAACGACCTTTTTATGTAGAAGGAAATAATGATTTTTGTCTTTGGCGGCCATTTTCTCAAAATCTATTCAGATAGTTTTCCTGAAAACTACCACCACGCATCCGCCAGCTGTCTAGTCTACCGGAATTCAAACGTCAAATCAAAATTTTGCTGTTCTCTGGTTCACATAACTAACTTACCTCAATATGGTGTACTTTCATGTCTTATCTTACTGTTATTACCCTTTCCTCGTACTGTTGTACAGCGCTTAGATATGTACTGCTCATTATAATGCGCTAGATAAATAAAACGTATTATTATTATTATTATTTATCTTTCTACGTCTTGCCTTGATGCAAATGATGCAGTCAACACTGAAAATGATTTTTTTTCTTCGGTTGAAAGCCTTCTAGAATGTGTGGTACTCTGGTACTTGGTTCTAATGAAGACACGGCTCCCACTCGATTAAGGTTCATGGTGAACTTCTGATAACAGTAACGGTGGTAACCTTGTCATCGTATATTGTCTTTGGAATCTGGGAACAAATATTCTACGCGAGGGGAGACAGATGAATATTCAACACATATATGGGTCATATCTGGCCCACGGCCTGATATTATCGGAAACGTTTGCTTTAACACTCAAACGACAGCAATAGACACCGAAAAACCCCGACATACTTCAGTCTCATTATTGTTTCAGTGATGCGATATTGTTTCCAGCTGTTGTGAATGAGTAGATTGAACGTAGATTATAAATAATTATATCTACTCATGAGCTGACTGATTTGACCGTCTTACCCCTGGCTGATTTTGAGAGAACACGAACTCTGCTGAAAGAGCCTCGGTGTTTAGGAAACCTCTGTGAGCGCTCAACTATAATGTACCCAACAAACAGGTTGACATCTTGTATGTATTGTAGATTCCAGCAAGCATATAACTATGTTAGAAGAGACATCCTGAGAAAACTCCTTCAATTTCCCGTAACATGAATCTTGATATTTTCGACTCTATTGTAAATTTTATCGGCTTTATAAATTCTCGATTTTATCGAAAATTAAACTTGATTTTTCGACTTTTTTCTCAACTTTATTGAGTAAATTATATCAGATACCGATATGCATGTATCGATATTTCCAACTTTATTCTCGAATTTTCGGCTTTATTTGACCTGTGCCATATATGGGAGCTCTGCGGAGTAAACTCATAGAACACTTCAAGATAGAGCCTAAGTATCGGCACATTCAAATGGGAATTCATATATTGCGGTTTGAGTGGTGACCTTAGCTTTGACCTTCAATGACCTTGGAAGGTCAAAACGACCTTTTTGTCGAAAAAACGATGAATTCTTTCTTTTGTGGCTATTTTCTCAAAATGTATTCAGACAGTTTTCCTCAAAATCATGTATAAGATTATCTTTATGTACCTTTGTGATGTGTATGAGTTTTGTTGCCTTTGAAATGACGGTCTGCGTGGGGCGGTCGTTTTGATTTTTTGACGGGTAGGCGAAAAAAATTTTTTTTGGCCGAAATCAAGTCATTCTTCGATTTCCAGGAGAAAAAAAAAATTTTTCACCATAGAAACTTTTTTTGGACTTGAAAAATTTCACCGAATTTTTCCTTCATAATGGGAGCTTTGCGGGGGTAAACTCATGGAACACTTCAAGATAGAGCCTAAGTATTGGCACATTCAAATGGGAAGTCATATATTGCGGTTTGAATGGTGACCTTGAATATGACCTTGAATGACCTTGGAAGGTCGAAACGACCTTTTTATGTAGAAGGAAATAATGATTTTTGTCTTTGGCGGCCATTTTCTCAAAATCTATTCAGATAGTTTTCCTGAAAACTACCACCACGCATCCGCCAGCTGTCTAGTCTACCGGAATTCAAACGTCAAATCAAAATTTTGCTGTTCTCTGGTTCACACAACTAACTTACCTCAATATGGTGTACTTTCATGTCTTATCTTACTGTTATTACCCTTTCCTCGTACTGTTGTACAGCGCTTAGATATGTACTGCTCATTATAATGCGCTAGATAAATAAAACGTATTATTATTATTATTATTTATCTTTCTACGTCTTGCCTTGATGCAAATGATGCAGTCAACACTGAAAATGATTTTTTTTCTTCGGTTGAAAGCCTTCTAGAATGTGTGGTACTCTGGTACTTGGTTCTAATGAAGACACGGCTCCCACTCGATTAAGGTTCATGGTGAACTTCTGATAACAGTAACGGTGGTAACCTTGTCATCGTATATTGTCTTTGGAATCTGGGATCAAATATTCTACGCGAGGGGAGACAGATGAATATTCAACACATATATGGGTCATATCTGGCCCACGGCCTGATATTATCGGAAACGTTTGCTTTAACACTCAAACGACAGCAATAGACACCGAAAAACCCCGACATACTTCAGTCTCATTATTGTTTCAGTGATGCGATATTGTTTCCAGCTGTTGTGAATGAGTAGATTGAACGTAGATTATAAATAATTATATCTACTCATGAGCTGACTGATTTGACCGTCTTACCCCTGGCTGATTTTGAGAGAACACGAACTCTGCTGAAAGAGCCTCGGTGTTTAGGAAACCTCTGTGAGCGCTCAACTATAATGTACCCAACAAACAGGTTGACATCTTGTATGTATTGTAGATTCCAGCAAGCATATAACTATGTTAGAAGAGACATCCTGAGAAAACTCCTTCAATTTCCCGTAACATGAATCTTGATATTTTCGACTCTATTGTAAATTTTATCGGCTTTATAAATTCTCGATTTTATCGAAAATTAAACTTGATTTTTCGACTTTTTTCTCAACTTTATTGAGTAAATTATATCAGATACCGATATGCATGTATCGATATTTCCAACTTTATTCTCGAATTTTCGGCTTTATATGACCTGTGCCATATATGGGAGCTCTGCGGAGTAAACTCATAGAACACTTCAAGATAGAGCCTAAGTATCGGCACATTCAAATGGGAATTCATATATTGCGGTTTGAGTGGTGACCTTAGCTTTGACCTTCAATGACCTTGGAAGGTCAAAACGACCTTTTTGTCGAAAAAACGATGAATTCTTTCTTTTGTGGCTATTTTCTCAAAATGTATTCAGACAGTTTTCCTCAAAATCATGTATAAGATTATCTTTATGTACCTTTGTGATGTGTATGAGTTTTGTTGCCTTTGAAATGACGGTCTGCGTGGGGCGGTCGTTTTGATTTTTTGACGGGTAGGCGAAAAAAATTTTTTTTGGCCGAAATCAAGTCATTCTTCGATTTCCAGCAGAAAAAATTTTTTTTTCACCATAGAAACTTTTTTTGGACTTGGAAAATTTCACCGAATTTTTCCTTCATAATGGGAGCTTTGCGGGGGTAAACTCATGGAACACTTCAAGATAGAGCCTAAGTATTGGCACATTCAAATGGGAAGTCATATATTGCGGTTTGAATGGTGACCTTGAATATGACCTTGAATGACCTTGGAAGGTCGAAACGACCTTTTTATGTAGAAGGAAATAATGATTTTTGTCTTTGGCGGCCATTTTCTCAAAATCTATTGAGATAGTTTTCCTGAAAATGCAAAAGATTCTCAAGAACGAAAACAATCTTTCAGGATATAACTTGATTTCGTATTATAGTCCATACAGAAAATGTGTTTCCGGCAACATTCACGAACATGTTTTGACAATAGAGTTTAAGATCAGTTTAACAATTAATATGTTGGAAAATTGATACTCTTTGCAATTCTCATGATTGCCGGTAAGCTACAGCGCCCTTGGTGCTATGTTTACTATTATTACGGATCACCCAAGTTTTGTTTGGTGTAGGAGTATATGTCTATTTTGTTAATATTGAATAAAACAAGACAGAGCAAGCCATATGTGGTGAGCAGATTAGAACACGATGTTCTTTGGGGCATGGCTCCAAAGTGTGGAACTCAAATGCGTTCGAACTTGAAATGTGGCCGTCAAATGATATTTGAAACGAAAAATCGGGTTTCAAATGAAAATAACTGTATGCCGGTGTCAAATGACATTTGAAACGAAGAATCGGACTTCAAGTGAAAATAACATGATGTAGTTTTGCGTTTGAAATTGTTTTAAAACATCGAAATATTGTTAATAATTGCTTTGCTTATTCGAGTCACGGGCACACTGCCAAGTGTGAGGGCAGAGAGAAGTAAATATTGTTAGGAGGAAACACTGATATTGATGTTTAGATCAGAGGTGGGGGAGGGGGGAAGGTTAAGTTCGAAATCGCCTCTTTCATGGCCGTCTATTACAGAATAGTCACACGTGTACCTTACACACTCGTCATCGATTACCCACTACATTGTACTTGTATATACAGTTTGATATTCCCGAGATATGAAGTCGATGAATGAAGTCGAAAATATGAAAATAAAATCGAAAATATCGAAATTAGGCCTAATGTCGGGATATTGGAAATATTTTCCGAGGGTGTCCCTTCTACGCTTCCGTAGTTTGTGAATATGTTTGTGGAATCGTTTGTTGGTGCTCTAGCGTCCAAAGGTTCAGCTCGATATCGATCACATTTCATCGACATCTGACAGACACTGCGCTATATTAATTATCATAGGTCAAGTGGCGAGGATAAGGTCACACAAGAGGCTCAGAACACATGAGTGGTATAACTTCGGTTCCAAACAACGTCAATCATACTAACCACATACATTTTCACGTCCTGCCACGTTGAGAGTATCATAGTAAACTCGTGTCCATATCAAATGGAGGAAAAACATAATTTTCACTTTGTAACTAGTGACACTGGGATACACAGCACAGCCGCTCAGTTTATTTCAAACTTTCAACAAAAGAAGTATCAGAAATCAACGTCAAATGAAAATTTTGATGGAGTTTGAAGGAGTTTGAATTGAGAAGTTTGACCGAGTTCGAAAGAATTTGATGTAGTTTGACGTGACGAGTTTGATCGTTTAAACACCCACCATCAAACTCTATGAAACTCACTTTTTCGGAGTGTGATGTAGTTTGAAGTAGAAAGTTTGAAGTAGTGTGATCGTGTAAACCAGCCATAACTCCTTCAAACTCAACCAAACTACATGAAAATGTTCATTGGACGTTAATTTCTAATGCTCCTTTGTTGAAGGTGGCATTGAAACTGAACGGCTGTGTTATATACTTCAATGTCACGAGTTTCAAAGTGAAAATCATGCTTTTCCTTCACTGGGTATGGACAAGAGCATGAAGTAGTTTGACTGAGTTTGATCAAACTTGTGGTAGAGTTGGAAGTAGTTTGGCGTACTTTGAAGTCGCGGTTTACGTGATCAAATTTACCATCGAATTCCAAAGTTTGAAGTAAAAGTTTGAAATAGTTTGATCATGTAAACCAAGCTTGTGAGATATACCGGCTCAGCAAAATCGGGCCAAGGTCAGAGCTCTTCCCTACCCCTAACATATGATTGTCTCGGTCCACGAGTCCGAAAGTAATGTCTGTTTCGCTCTACGATGCACGTTCTCGTTTCTGAGATAGGCCCTACTATCGAGAATGATTAATGCCGACTCAGCAAAAAAAAAAATTCCCGTCAAGATGAAATTTCATCCCTAATACCCCGAAAACATATTTGTTCAAGGCCACGAGTCCGAAAATAACATCTGTTTCACACTACGGTGCACCGTTTCCGAAATATCGATGGAAATGGAAAGTGCCGACTCAGGAAAATAAGAATCAGGTCAAGGACATAGTTCATCCCTAATACACCTACGACATAGTTGTCTATGAGCCCGAAAATAACATCCGTTTCGCACTGTGATGCATCGTATGATGCTCCACAAGATATTGACATAGATTTTTTTTAAAACACCACCTCAGCAACAAAAATACAGGAAAATAACGTCCGTTTCCCTCTATGATGCACCGCTTCCTAGATGTCGACGAAAGTGGAAAATGCCCACTCAGCGAATAAATTCAGGTAAAAGTCAAGATTCATCCCTAATACTTAGTACCACTTAGACATGTTTGTTCAGGGTGACAAATCTGGAAATGACATCATTTTCGCCCCACGACTCATCGTTCACGAGATATTGAAGAAAACAAAATATGCCGACTCAGCAAAAAAACTTGAGGTCAAGGTCAAAGTTCATAGCAAAACATGTTTGTCTAGTGCGACGAGTCCGAAAAAGTTGTCCCTTCGCTCTGTGAAAAAAATCTTTCGAGCTCTGGGTCAATGGTTGTTTAATCATATGAACTCAAAATCGTTAGGGTTCTTCCCTAGTGATATGGACCTCCATGGAAAGTTTATCGATTTTTTCCTCACGGACCTTGGATCGTGATCCAGAACTATACAGCACATCTATATACTATATCTGACCAGTGGTGAAAATTTCAAATTATTGAGTTATCGCAGGGAAACGAAAACGGCGGAAGAAAAAAAAAACATTCTGACAAAACCATAACATATTGCGACCCTGGTTATACACATGGCCAAGTCCTTCCGGCTGACAAAATTTCTAAGAGGGGCTGGAGATCTTAGAGTCAGCTCCCCGATCTCAGAGTTCCTGACCGCGCCGAGACCGACTGCCGTGAGCGACCACCACCTCAGCTTCGTGGACGGCATGAACGGCAAGTAGCTGTTCCCACGGATGTGGTGCCTTGGCGGGAGCTGGTCGCTGGTGGGAGCGTGGTGTTGACGGAGTGGGGAGATCGCCGAGGCCGTGCGCCTACTAGTCGAGCGCAACTCCCTGGTCTGCTGGTGGCTGAATTACCGGAACGGCTCCCGTGGCTGCGGCGCTCTCGGACAAGGTCCCGGATGGTAACATCATGTGCGTGGTCTCCGGGGGCAACATTGACACTGGCGTACTGACCACCATCCTGTGCAGCAACGTGCCACTCTGACAGAAACCTGGGACATATTGTTCTGGTTGCCACAACTGAATATGACGTCGATTAACAAAATGCCACAACGTGACCTCTATAATGTTTGCTGAATGTCGATTATAATATCATTGGTATTGTAATAAATTTAGTATGCATAAATGGGCTCAACGTTTCACAGCATCATTATAATATACATATACTGAGGGCAGACGAGTTCGGTATATCGATAACATGAACAAAAGTTTGATGCATATATTGACAAATTTGCAATACTCGTTATCAAAACAAATCAACTTGAAATACATGTAACAGTATGAACGTGGTGGTATTTACTTTATTGAGTTTATCAGGCCGGTATTCAACGCATCCGTTTTAATAATATATTAACTTCACAATCTCTCGTATATATTATATACATGGGATAACTTGAAATATGTATACATATAACTAAATGTATAATACATAATCATTTAAAAATTTATTTACACACTATACGGTTTTGTCGAATAATTTATGCAGCAACCTTTTCATTGATTTGATTTGTTTCTTATACTTTGGGTTGTCAATTTGATTAAATCGCTCATAATGATCCGTCCTATGATCGTATATTGCTGTATAATTATGTTTTTCTTGCCAATTTAAACTTTTGTATGTATGGCCGTCAGGCAATTGCACACGTACGTTCTGAGCCAGTTCCGTGTAACGGAGACCTTCGGTGCGAACAGTGTACTCCGTTAATAGGTCGCCTCGCCACAGTTGCGAACGAGCGTACCTCTTCACTGGAAGTTTATAGTCGCCGGTGTAACCCAGGAGAGACTCACCCTCGGAACAGAGTGGCACGCTCTCTGACCGATCCGGACATGACTCGAGGGAGGGGAGTCCAGCCGCCTCCACGAGGGTCGGGAACAGGTCCAGGAGCTCAACGGGCGTCTTCACCCGTCGCACGGAGTCCGTCAGTCCCGGCACCCTCACGGTCAGCTGTACTCGCAGTGCCTGCTCCATATTCGTGTACTTGCTCCACATTCTGTTTTCGCCCAGGTGGAAGCCGTGGTCGCTGGCAAAGGCCACAACTGTTGACGATCTCAGTCCGCGGTCGTCCACGGCTGCCAAAAGCCGTCCGATCAGTGAATCGACAAAGGTGATACAAGCGAAGTACGCCTGACGTAGCTCTCGCAAAAAAGGGTCAGGAACAAAGCGATTCTCTCCCCCGGTGATATTACCTACCGTGTCAGCATTCTTTATCCAGGGTGTTTGCCATTCTTTATCGACGAGGTACACTTCGGTCTGTGGCTTGGGATATGCTTTAAAGAATTCTTCCGGGCATATAAATGGAACGTGTGGACGGTGAAAACCCACTCCGAGAAAGAAGGGCTGGACTCCAGACATACCATCCTCCGCGAAGTCATCCAGGTAATCCAAGGCCTTTTGGAGGACGAGGTCGTCTTCTAGAGGCCACCTGTCTCTGACATCCGCGGGCACCGACTCCCAGTCAGCCTTGAGATCGCTGCTGAACTCTCTGGCCTCGGGCACGTAGTAGGGTTCAGTCCAGGCGTCATCAGGGGGGCTTCCGTGGAAAAGCTTTCCTAGACCCGCCACTCTATAGCCGCTGTCCTTGAAATACCGCGGCAGCGTGACGAAGTTACTCTGTTCCAAACGCCATGTGTCCACGTTCCTGAAGACGCGGACGGTGTCTGGCATACGGCTAGTCATCAGCGAGATCCGACTGGGCCCGCAGAGGCTGACCTGGCAGTATGCGCGCTCGAATACAAGACTGCTCTCCTGCAGGCTGTCCAGGTTAGGGGTGAACACAGCATGGTGTGTGCTGTCCGCATCCGAAATCTCCCGCCGGAAGTCGTCGGCCATGATTAGTAAAACATTCTTCAGGCGTTGTCTGTGCAAGGAAGTTTTTCGTTCATTTGGAACTTGGTCTTTCGTATCTGGTTTGAGAAAGACACGGGTAGCGTTTTCGTAATCCCATTCCTTCTCTGGTATCACATTTCCGGACCATGTGGATTGGGAGGGGTCTTCCCATGGATATAATATCAGAAATATCACTAAACAGGAAGCAAATATTCCCAAACAGAGAGTTCGGAATTGCCTCAATGAACTCGTCATTATTCCATGAGCGGCGTCAATCGAATGCTTGTGCATTTTATCGGACATAAATATTTCACCCACACAGCCCAGGGAATATCTCAAAATAGGATTCTGTGCATTTTATCGCACAGAATCATCTATTCGCAGCAAATATTCGATGTATCTCTCGTGTCCTTCAGGAGTAAATGTTTTAGAGAATATTTAATATATTTTGAATGGTGAACCTTTTTTAGGCTGAGCGCAGTCCACGTACGCCTACATTGAGCATATTCACATGTGTGACCATTTTTCACTTTTGAGAAGACCCCTGACTATCGCATGACACTCAACGTATACTGATTTGCTGGACTGATAATCGATGAGTATTGGAGATGGAGGTGAATATTAATTAAATAGCATGGGCATAGCAATGTATATTCAACACAACTGTCACCATACATACATTGCATACAACTGGAAGTGGTGGATCATTGGTGGAAATTGAGGAATTTGCATGATTGATCTGACTTTTAACACAAAATATTACCGTAGGATGGAGCATGCAGTCGTGACTGTGCGTAAACATACCATAGAAGTAGGTTGAGCATTAACAGTTGAGGTTAACGGCGTTGAATCGATATTCAATGTTGTTTTTGTATTATAACCAAGAATACTCATGTATCCTCGCCGACATCTCGACCTTGTATTATTGTTTTCTTATGAATAAGTATATGTTTTCTTTTGAACAACTATAAACATTCTCGTAGAATCTGTATAGCGATATAATATGATTCTTTTATTCGAGTCCCTGAATCAAGGTTACGTGTGTCACATTGTCACCAGCTTAGGACATAATTGTGGACATATGATATATGCTGAATATTGTAACGGGTTTGCACCCTTCTGTGACGTCTTGATGAACCGGTTTTCTAGGGAGGTGGGTGAGTTGTTGTTTAACCGGAGCTGAAACGGTAAAGCTCCGGGAAACTGCTACTGCTGTACGGTTGAACTCCGGCTAGAAGTCTCTAAGGTTGGTAGCGTGGTCTGGAATGGACCTCTTAACCGTTGTCCGACTGCTAATCTGCAACTGCACCTGTAAAGTAAGGATCCGGAGGCGCTTCCGTCTCCGGGTACTGCAACTGCTCCGTCGGGAAACCGCTTTACTGCAACAGCTCCGTCGTTTTCCGTCTTACTGCAAACTGCGACGGCGCCTGGAATAAAGAATCCGGGAACGTTGCCGTTTCCGAATACTGCAACCGCTCTGCCAGGTTCCGCCGCACTGCAATCTGCTCCGGATGGCTCCGCCTCACCGCAACCTGCGACTGCACCTGAAATGGAGTATCTCGGAAGTGTTCCCACTTCCGGTTACCGCAACCGCTCCGTCAGGTACTGCCTCTGCAACTCCGTCGTCCGGTACCGCCTCTGCAACTGCTTCGTCGTTCCCGTCTCTGCAACTGTTCCGTCTGATACCGCCTCCGTAGTTGCTCCGTCGAATTCCACCTCCGTCTCCGTCTCCGTCTCCTTCCTCGGTGATCTGGGTTCTTAGATCACCCTAAGACGTCGTTACAACTTGGTCTTAACCGACTGTGGTCTTTTCTCCCTTTACTCCGTATTACTTTCTTTTCCGGTGAACTAACTTTATTATAAATTCCAGTTCCCTAACGAACACGGAAAAACAACTCGGTTGAAGTTTTCATGTTTATTTTCCAAGTTCACAGTCGGAAGACTTAACTGCTATCATCTGGATGACTCTATCCGGAACAAGGGAGTACTCTGCTATGGGAGAAGGGGTCTGCACAGGTCGACGTCAAGACACCAACTCCGCCGTCCGCTGTGAAGCGGGGGCTTTTATAGACCTGAGACCCACGTCACGTGACCAACCTATTGTGACGTCATAGTCCGCCAAAACACTGATATTTTCCGGATTTCTAAAAACACTCTAGAACCAATCAGTGGCTGACACGTCACCTTTTAAACCGAAAACGAGGCTGATCACATGACCTTCCGGAAATAACGTCATTACGTTTTTGTACTCCATTGTTCCGGCTCCGTGTCCGGTTCCGTCTCCGGTTCCGGCTCCGTCTCCGGCTTCACCGACATCATAAATTACTAAGTTCCGAGACGGAAAACCTTTAAAACATTAACAATACGGAACCGTATGAACCTTTAAACACATATACATTTTAATAAACGGTTATTTAACCAAAATATCACAAAACACTAACAGAATTACCTAGGGGAAACTTTTGGGTACGCCCCAAAACCGTTACACTCCCCCTTCCTTAGACTCTGTTCGTCCCGAACAGAACAATATCACATATCACAAATACACAAATTGTCAACCGTTAAACTGTCCGTAAAATCAAACACAACTTGTTTCCGTGATCCGGGTACTGGTACCTCTTAACTAGTTTACCGTCACTGTACCCGGATATCTTGCTTGGTCCGTTTCCCACTTTTTAACCCTTAATTATACTAGAATCCGGGAAACGGTTTTTCTTTCTTCTCCTTGCGGCGACTTGACTTGCGGCGACTTGCGACGACTTGCGACGACTACTGCCCACCAGTATCACGGCGCGAACTGCTCCCCGACGGCGGACGAGGTGGAATGGTATTTGGTACCAACGGTCGTCCGAAGCTTGTTCCTCTGGCATCAACCGGAAGAAGATCGGGATCATGGAGGCTCCACTGGGGCGGGACGTAGAACCCATTCCTGAGGCGTTCGTCCCGGATGGACCAATCTGGTATCCGGACGATCTGACGGGTCGGGACGAGACCAAACGGTGACTCTCTCTGCTCCATGATCTCCACGTAGACGCCGGAGTCTCTCATCTCGGCTGGCCCCCACTGCTCTGGTCCACAACGTACTGCATAGTATCTGGCGTGCTCCGGGACTGCAGGTGCAAAGACGGAAGCGCTCCGTCCCCCAATATTCACCGGGAAACAATGGGACGGACACGGTTGAGTTGAAGGACCGCCAAACGGGTAGAAGGTGTAGGGTGGACTCTGGGTTGGTGCACGGACTTGGCTCCTTCCGGACCGCTCACTGGAAGACTGTCAAGGTCGGGTTTCCACCGGAGACAGGATTCCGGGTGTAGCTCTGGCTTGGTCTACCAGGATACTCCTCCGGGCTCTCTGCACATCCGCATGGCTTCGGTCAGATGCGGAAGACTCCATTCCGTCATCCCTAGCCGCTGTACTGGTTCTGCTTCCGGCTACTGCTTGAATGGTTGCCGGTAAAGTTCTCTCCGTGGATCCTCGGGTCTCCGTCTCACTGTCAGCTCTGCTCCGGGTTCCGCCTTCCGCTTTGGTCTCCGCTCTGCCTCCGGATCTGCCATCGGATCTGCTGTCCGCTCGGCTATCTGCTCTGCTATCCGCTCTGCTATCCGCTCTGCTGTTTGCTCTGCTATCGGCTCTGCTATCTGCTCTGCTATTTGCTCTGCTATCGGCTCGGCCGCTGGATCTGCTTCCTGCTCCGCCTCCGTCGACCGCTACACTGCCTCCGCTTCCGCCACACTGCCATCCGCATCCGTCGACCGCTACACCGCCAACCGCCTCCGTCTACTGCCACACCGCCTCCGCTTCCGCCACACTGCCATCCGCCTCCGTCGACCGCCACCGCTGCACTGCTTTTACTGCACTTTTCTTCCGGACTGGTAGTCTTCCGGGAAATACTTTGTCGTTTTTACTGCAAAATCTGCTCTTGCCGGAAAATACTGGACTTGATTCAATTCCGCCAAACTTTGTCTGCGATGTGCACAACTCGAGGTCTGCTCTCCAACTGCTGCCAGAGCCCGATTTCAAGGCCCTTTTATACTCTTTCTGCTCACGTGACTTGAAAAGCTCCACGCTGATTGGCTGCCTCAGGAGTGACGTCACAATTATGCAAAAACTCAACCGTTAACCGAGAGGTGTCCGTCTCCGGCTCAACCAGGTTTTTCCGGCTCCCTTTCAACTGCTTCTCCGAGCGAAGTATCTGCAATTTTGAAGTATCTCTGCCATCAGGAGGGTTGAATAGAGTCTCAGCCAGTTGAATCTGCCTGCCAGACGAACATCTAGACTGCAAGTTGGGCGTTTCCGCCATCTGTACTGCTTCGTCAACTGCATATCTGCTCACTGGTATTACTGCTTGTCGACACTGGAAACTGCATACATTCTTGTCCAGAAGGAGGCGCCTTCCTATCTGGGGTGATGTTTCTCCGTTTCTGTCAATCTGCAGTCGGTTTACTGTCTCTGCTAAGTGGAAACTCCGGTTGGATGTCCACAGCCGGAAAACTTTTCCGTCTTAATTCTCCGTATACGGAAGACGTGTAGCTGCTTCTCTGGAGATACTAGACCGCTAACCCAGGTTCTTCCGGACCCCTGGCCGCTACCCTGGACTGGTTGACTATACGCTCAACCCAGTCAGAACCTCTAGGATGTCTCTATCCGGTCTCTGCACCGCTTTCCGCTCTGCTTCCTTTCTCCGCCCTGTTTCCGGAACCAGCACTTGCTCACTGCTCCGACTTCTTGCGGTCGCTCTCTGCCGGAACTCAACGTTTTACCAGGGTCTCAGCTATCTCCTTCTCCTGCTCTACAGCTCACTCCGTCTTCTCATATTTCTTCGTCCTCTGCGGCTTTACTCCGAGTCCGTATCCGACTCAGAGACCGTCTGTTCCGTCTCCGGAACACTACTCTGCTTCAGCGGCTCCGTCTGCCTCCAGGAATCCGCCATTCTCCGCTTCATCCATCTCGGATGCTTGACACCATTATACGGTTTCAGCAAATCGAAGTGAACCACCTTCTGTCGAGTTTCACTCTCTGCAATCTTGTAGGTCACGTCGGTAAATCTGCTCAGCACTAGCTTTGGACCGCTCCACTTCCTCTGCAACTTGGGAGCTTTGCCCTTCTTCCGTGTTTTGACCGCCATCCACACTCGGTCTCCTGGCTGGAACTGATTGTCGACCTTCCTCCGGTCGTACAGCTTCTTCTGCCGTTCCATTTCTCTGCCAGATTTCGCTCGAACCGCCTTGTATACCGCTTCTAGTCGCTCCCGGAGCTGACTGCCATACTCTGTTACTTCTGCTGTTGATTCTCCCGGCGGTCTGCCAATCAGTAACTCTACCGGAGTGTTGACTTCTCTGCCCAGCATCAGCAAGTTGGGACTCTGCCCGGTTGTCTCCTGCGGGGTACTCCGGTAAGCTGCCATCGCCAACGGTACTAGCTGATCCCAATTGGTCTGCCGCTCGCTTACGTACAGGCTCAGGATCTGCTGCAGCGTCCGGTTGAATCGCTCAATGAAACCGTCCGACTGAGGTCGGAAAGCGGTTGTCCGTGTCTTGTGAATCCCCAGGATTCTGCAAACATTTCTCAGCAAGTCGGACTCGAAATTTCTGCCTTGGTCGGTGTGGATCTCCATCGGGATGCCGTACCGCGCTGCAAACTGGTTGACGAATATGTCCGCAACCGTCACCGCTTCCTGATTCGGCATCGGGTAAGCCTCTACCCACTTGGTGAAGTAATCGCCGATTACTAAGATGTACCGGTTCCCCCGGGTGGATTTAGGTAACGGACCCATCACGTCCAATGCCACCCTCTCCATGGGCGCTCCAACCCGGTATTTCTGCATCGGAGATCGTTTCAAGTTCTGCATACTTCTTGACGCACATTCACAGCTCAGCACCCACTGCTTTATGTCCCGCATCATAGCCGGCCAGAAATACCGCCTCCGAATGCTAGCCGCCATCCTTCTGCTTCCGAGGTGTCCTCCCGTCCGGCTCTGATGGGCCAGACGGAAAATCTCCTGTCTCAGCTCCTTCGGGGTTATTAACTGCATTCGGCTGGTTCCTTCTGCCGTTTTCCATTTCCGGTAGACTACTCCGTCGACTTTCAGCAAGGTCTTCCGCATCCCGTACAGCACTTTCTCCTCACTGCTCATGCTGGAAAAGTCTGCACTGCCAGCTGTACCGCTCCCGTCGATCAGCGACGTCACCAGTGGGTACCAAGGTTCGGCTTGCTGCATTCTCCGCAACTCATCCGGTCGATATTTCTGCCCCAGCACAGTATCCTGGTCCGCATTTTCCGCCAGCCTAATCTGCTCTGCAACCGCATCCGCTTTTCCTGGAACTGCCTTCTCCGTCACCGCAACCGCAACCGGCTTCCGGGACGCTGCTTTCTCCGTCACCGCAACCGCAACCGGCTTCCGGGACGCTGCTTTCTCCGTCACCGCAACCGCAACCGGCTTCCGGGACGCTGCTTTCTCCGCTACCGCAACCGCAACCGGCTTCCGGGACGCTGCTTCCTCCGTCACTGCAACCGCAACCGGCTTCCGGGACGCTGCTTCTTCCGCTACTGCAACCGCCTTCCTTGGGACTGCTTCCTCCGTCACCACAACCGCAACCGGCTTCCGGGACGCTGCTTCCTCCGTCACTGCAACCGCAACCGGCTTCCGGGACGCTGCTTCCTCCGCTACTGCAACCGCCTTCCTTGGGACTGCTTCCTCCGTTAGTTCTGCTTCTCCGCCCGATCTCCGTGATCGCTTCCGGCGTCCCCCCTTCCTTGGCTTGGGCTGAGGAGTTTCTTCACTTCGTGTCTGCCGGATCCTTTCTCCGTACTTCCAGGCGTCTATCTTGGCTTGTTTCCAGTCGATTTTTCCGCATTGGCTGCATGGGGATCTGGACAAGGCATCCGCATTATTATGGATTCGCCCCGGACGATGTTCGATGTCGAAATGAAACTCACTCAGGAGCTCAATCCACCGGGCTACCTGCCCCTGGGGCTCCTTGAAATTCATAAGCCAGGTAAGACTGCCATGATCCGTGCGAAGAAGGAAGTGTCGTCCCAGCAAGTACCGCTTATTCTTCTGTACCGCAAACACAACTGCCAGGAGCTCCTTCCGGGTGACACAGTCTCTCCGTTCTTCTTTGGTTAGGCTGCGGCTCAAGTAGGTTATCACCCGCTCCTGGTTGCCCTGCTTCTGTGACAGTACTGCTCCCAGCCCGGTGTCACTGGCGTCCGTGTCCAGGATATATCGGCCTTGCTCCCTTGGGTACCCGAGTATGGGTGCCGATACTAGGCGGTTCTTCAGCTCTGCGAATGCCTGCTCTTGCTCCGTCTGCCACCGGAACGGCACCCCTTTTTCCGTCAAGTGATTCAGCGGCGCTGCAATCTCGGAGAACTTCGGCACGAACTTCCGGTAATAGGAGCAAAGTCCCAGAAAACTGCGCAGCTCCGTCAGGTTGGTGGGTGTCCGCCACTTCCGTACTGCCTCCGTTTTTGCCGGGTCAGTGCGGATACCGTCTCTGCCGACTATGTGACCCAGGAAAGACACCTCCGGCTGGAAGAACTTGCATTTTGACGGTTTGACTTTTAGGTCTGCCTCTCTCAGCTTGCTGAACACCTCCTGAAGATCACGGATGTGATCCTCCAGGGTCTTGCTGTAGACTATGATGTCGTCCAGATATATGAGGCAGGTCTTCCAGGACAATCCGCCTAGCACCTTCTCCATCAACCGCTCGAACGTACCCGGAGCATTGCACAAGCCGAAACTCATTACTTTGAACTGGTAAAGGCCGCCAGGAACACAGAAGGCCGATTTTTTCCGGGCGTCTTCATCCATCCCGACCTGCCAGTAGCCACTGGTCAGGTCGAGAGTGGAGAACCATTTGGCGTCTGCACAGGCTGCTATGGTGTCGTCTATTCTCGGCAACGGATAAGCATCTTTCTCCGTGACTGCATTTAACCGCCGGTAATCGACACAGAACCGGGTGGTCCCATCCTTTTTCTTCACGAGGACAATCGGGGAAGCCCACGGACTGCTACTTTCTTCAATGACGTTCTTGTCTTTCATCTCCTGAATCAGACTGCTCACCAGCTCTCTCTTGTCTGGCGGAATTCGTCTGGTTGGCTGCTTAATCGGCCGGTGACTGCCCGTGTTTATCTGATGTTGTACCTCGTTGGTCTGCCCCAGTTCTCCGGTATCATTACTGAAGGTCGGCTTATTCCGAAATAGGAGGTCGGTTACTCTCTCGCGGAAATGACTCGGCACTGCATCCTGGGTCTGCTCTGCTAACTGCCGCAGCTTCTCGTACCCGCTCCAATTCCGCCCGGCCTCCGACTCCGTGGAAATCTGCACCTTCCTGCTCCGCTCCGCCAACGGCACAACGCTGCAACCGGCTGCTAAGGTGGTCATCGTCGCCAACTGCGCTCCTTTCTTGATGATTACCGGCTCTGCCATCACGTTGATCACTCGAACCGGGACTGTTCCTTGCTTTATCCGGGATAAAGTTCTCCCGATCAGCCAAGGTCTTTTCTCAGTAGGCTCCTGCGGCATTTCTAGTACTCCTTCTGCTTCACGGACACTCTCTGCTTGTCCTATAATCAGCTGTTCCGTTTCCGGCGGAATTTGGTAATCTGCTACAGCGTTGATCGGAAACGGCTCCCTGGTCTGCTCGAACATGGTGAGGAACACCTCCTGGCTGCCCATCTGCATGGTCATTCGGTCGAAATTTATGCTGGATATCCGGGAACGGATGAAATCCATTCCCAGTATTCCTTCGTCTTCACAGTCTGCAATCTCGAACGTCACGGTCTCAGCTACTCCGGCGATGTTGAGTGGGAGTTCTTTCCGGCCATGTGTCCGTATGTTACTTCCGTCAACCATTGAAAGACGAATCGGCGACCGCTTCAGCTTCATTCCGGGCTTCCGGATCCATTCCCAGGTTTGTAGGTTGAGCATTGTGACAGTGCTGCCGGTGTCGATTATCAGCGTTACTGGCTCTCCGCATACTATGGCTGTCACACACATGCCCACCTCGCCCCTGGGACCGGGTCCGTGAACCACCTGCCGGTTATGGGGGTGTCCTCTCTTCCGGGTCCCGGATTTCCCCTTTTCCGCGACCCGCTCTAGTTTTCCGGCTGCTGCTGCTGTTGTCGCGGCGACTGCTGCTGTTGTGGTTGACGCCGCTGCTGCTGCTGCTTCGGCTGCCTACAGTCTCGGGCAAAATGCCCTTTCCGGCCACAGTTGAAGCATTCTAAATCCGCTCGGGAACTGCGCTGCTGCTGCTGCCGGCTAACCGCTTCCTTGACCTGAGTCATCAGATCCGCCAACTGCTGCTGAGTCTGCTCGGCTTGCTTCCGCAATTCGTTCACCTGCTGGCTCCACTCCGGCTCCGTGTTCAACTGCCTCGTCCGGTGTCGCTCCGCTGGTCTGCTGTTATCCGTCTTCATAATACTGTCATACTCGTTAGCGAAAGCCAGGGCCTGCGACAGCGTTTCCGGGTGGCTTTTCAATACCGACAACCGCATATCTCGGTTAGTCAGACTGTTGCAGAAATGCATCTTCATGAGCACTTCTGTTGTTGCCGGATCTGCTTTTGGGTAAGCTAGCCGCGTCTTGCTCCGTATGTCTCTGGCCAGCTCGGACAGCTCCTCCTCCGGCTGCAATTTCCGTGTCTGCAATTCCGCCTGGAAAACAAATGTTTTCTCTCCCGGACAAAACTGCTGTTTTAATGCCGCCACAACCGTATCAAAGCTGCGTCTCTGCTCCGCGGACAGATCCAGTAGTATGCTGCGAGCGTTACCCCTCAGACTGACACATAAGTTCAGCGCCTTTTCCTCTGCCGTCCAACGGTAGTACCGAGCGTATTCAAGGAGGTGAGCCTCATACTCCGGCCACGGATCAGTTCCGTCGTACGTCATTAATCTGGCTACTCCTGCCCTTGGTGCTGGTTGTTGTACTGCTTCTGCCTGCTGCTGCTTTCCGGTTACTGCCAGGTGCTGCTGAAACACCTCCATTTGGGTCGCCAATAATCTGGTCAGGTTGTCGACTAAATTCTCTCCGCCTTCCGGTTCCGCATCCGGTTCCCGATCGCCAGCCTGGTCCGGAAAGTTAATTTCCGCCTCTGCTAACTGCTCTGCAGGCTGTACTCCTTGGGGAACCCGAAGGGGCTCGTCTGCAACTGCTTTCTGCATTTCCGGCTGCAACAGCTTCCGCTCGGCAGGACGAACTGCTTCCTTTTCCGCAACCGGCATCTGCAACGGCTCAGCTCCTACTGCTCCTACAGGCTGCTCCGTGTCCGACACGGCTGCCTTCAGCTGCTGTTCCGCCAATTTGCCCCGTCTAGTAGTCATACTGCAGATGATCCCACCGCTGCCACCAAAAAGTTGTAACGGGTTTGCACCCTTCTGTGACGTCTTGATGAACCGGTTTTCTAGGGAGGTGGGTGAGTTGTTGTTTAACCGGAGCTGAAACGGTAAAGCTCCGGGAAACTGCTACTGCTGTACGGTTGAACTCCGGCTAGAAGTCTCTAAGGTTGGTAGCGTGGTCTGGAATGGACCTCTTAACCGTTGTCCGACTGCTAATCTGCAACTGCACCTGTAAAGTAAGGATCCGGAGGCGTTTCCGTCTCCGGGTACTGCAACTGCTCCGTCGGGTAAGACTGCCATGATCCGTGCGAAGAAGGAAGTGTCGTCCCAGCAAGTACCGCTTATTCTTCTGTACCGCAAACACAACTGCCAGGAGCTCCTTCCGGGTGACACAGTCTCTCCGTTCTTCTTTGGTTAGGCTGCGGCTCAAGTAGGTTATCACCCGCTCCTGGTTGCCCTGCTTCTGTGACAGTACTGCTCCCAGCCCGGTGTCACTGGCGTCCGTGTCCAGGATATATCGGCCTTGCTCCCTTGGGTACCCGAGTATGGGTGCCGATACTAGGCGGTTCTTCAGCTCTGCGAATGCCTGCTCTTGCTCCGTCTGCCACCGGAACGGCACCCCTTTTTCCGTCAAGTGATTCAGCGGCGCTGCAATCTCGGAGAACTTCGGCACGAACTTCCGGTAATAGGAGCAAAGTCCCAGAAAACTGCGCAGCTCCGTCAGGTTGGTGGGTGTCCGCCACTTCCGTACTGCCTCCGTTTTTGCCGGGTCAGTGCGGATACCGTCTCTGCCGACTATGTGACCCAGGAAAGACACCTCCGGCTGGAAGAACTTGCATTTTGACGGTTTGACTTTTAGGTCTGTCTCTCTCAGCTTGCTGAACACCTCCTGAAGATCACGGATGTGATCCTCCAGGGTCTTGCTGTAGACTATGATGTCGTCCAGATATATGAGGCAGGTCTTCCAGGACAATCCGCCTAGCACCTTCTCCATCAACCGCTCGAACGTACCCGGAGCATTGCACAAGCCGAAACTCATTACTTTGAACTGGTAAAGGCCGCCAGGAACACAGAAGGCCGATTTTTTCCGGGCGTCTTCATCCATCCCGACCTGCCAGTAGCCACTGGTCAGGTCGAGAGTGGAGAACCATTTGGCGTCTGCACAGGCTGCTATGGTGTCGTCTATTCTCGGCAACGGATAAGCATCTTTCTCCGTGACTGCATTTAACCGCCGGTAATCGACACAGAACCGGGTGGTCCCATCCTTTTTCTTCACGAGGACAATCGGGGAAGCCCACGGACTGCTACTTTCTTCAATGACGTTCTTGTCTTTCATCTCCTGAATCAGACTGCTCACCAGCTCTCTCTTGTCTGGCGGAATTCGTCTGGTTGGCTGCTTAATCGGCCGGTGACTGCCCGTGTTTATCTGATGTTGTACCTCGTTGGTCTGCCCCAGTTCTCCGGTATCATTACTGAAGGTCGGCTTATTCCGAAATAGGAGGTCGGTTACTCTCTCGCGGAAATGACTCGGCACTGCATCCTGGGTCTGCTCTGCTAACTGCCGCAGCTTCTCGTACCCGCTCCAATTCCGCCCGGCCTCCGACTCCGTGGAAATCTGCACCTTCCTGCTCCGCTCCGCCAACGGCACAACGCTGCAACCGGCTGCTAAGGTGGTCATCGTCGCCAACTGCGCTCCTTTCTTGATGATTACCGGCTCTGCCATCACGTTGATCACTCGAACCGGGACTGTTCCTTGCTTTATCCGGGATAAAGTTCTCCCGATCAGCCAAGGTCTTTTCTCAGTAGGCTCCTGCGGCATTTCTAGTACTCCTTCTGCTTCACGGACACTCTCTGCTTGTCCTATAATCAGCTGTTCCGTTTCCGGCGGAATTTGGTAATCTGCTACAGCGTTGATCGGAAACGGCTCCCTGGTCTGCTCGAACATGGTGAGGAACACCTCCTGGCTGCCCATCTGCATGGTCATTCGGTCGAAATTTATGCTGGATATCCGGGAACGGATGAAATCCATTCCCAGTATTCCTTCGTCTTCACAGTCTGCAATCTCGAACGTCACGGTCTCAGCTACTCCGGCGATGTTGAGTGGGAGTTCTTTCCGGCCATGTGTCCGTATGTTACTTCCGTCAACCATTGAAAGACGAATCGGCGACCGCTTCAGCTTCATTCCGGGCTTCCGGATCCGTTCCCAGGTTTGTAGGTTGAGCATTGTGACAGTGCTGCCGGTGTCGATTATCAGCGTTACTGGCTCTCCGCATACTATGGCTGTCACACACATGCCCACCTCGCCCCTGGGACCGGGTCCGTGAACCACCTGCCGGTTATGGGGGTGTCCTCTCTTCCGGGTCCCGGATTTCCCCTTTTCCGCGACCCGCTCTAGTTTTCCGGCTGCTGCTGCTGTTGTCGCGGCGACTGCTGCTGTTGTGGTTGACGCCGCTGCTGCTGCTGCTTCGGCTGCCTACAGTCTCGGGCAAAATGCCCTTTCCGGCCACAGTTGAAGCATTCTAAATCCGCTCGGGAACTGCGCTGCTGCTGCTGCCGCCTAACCGCTTCCTTGACCTGAGTCATCAGATCCGCCAACTGCTGCTGAGTCTGCTCGGCTTGCTTCCGCAATTCGTTCACCTGCTGGCTCCACTCCGGCTCCGTGTTCAACTGCCTCGTCCGGTGTCGCTCCGCTGGTCTGCTGTTATCCGTCTTCATAATACTGTCATACTCGTTAGCGAAAGCCAGGGCCTGCGACAGCGTTTCCGGGTGGCTTTTCAATACCGACAACCGCATATCTCGGTTAGTCAGACTGTTGCAGAAATGCATCTTCATGAGCACTTCTGTTGTTGCCGGATCTGCTTTTGGGTAAGCTAGCCGCGTCTTGCTCCGTATGTCTCTGGCCAGCTCGGACAGCTCCTCCTCCGGCTGCAATTTCCGTGTCTGCAATTCCGCCTGGAAAACAAATGTTTTCTCTCCCGGACAAAACTGCTGTTTTAATGCCGCCACAACCGTATCAAAGCTGCGTCTCTGCTCCGCGGACAGATCCAGTAGTATGCTGCGAGCGTTACCCCTCAGACTGACACATAAGTTCAGCGCCTTTTCCTCTGCCGTCCAACGGTAGTACCGAGCGTATTCAAGGAGGTGAGCCTCATACTCCGGCCACGGATCAGTTCCGTCGTACGTCATTAATCTGGCTACTCCTGCCCTTGGTGCTGGTTGTTGTACTGCTTCTGCCTGCTGCTGCTTTCCGGTTACTGCCAGGTGCTGCTGAAACACCTCCATTTGGGTCGCCAATAATCTGGTCAGGTTGTCGACTAAATTCTCTCCGCCTTCCGGTTCCGCATCCGGTTCCCGATCGCCAGCCTGGTCCGGAAAGTTAATTTCCGCCTCTGCTAACTGCTCTGCAGGCTGTACTCCTTGGGGAACCCGAAGGGGCTCGTCTGCAACTGCTTTCTGCATTTCCGGCTGCAACAGCTTCCGCTCGGCAGGACGAACTGCTTCCTTTTCCGCAACCGGCATCTGCAACGGCTCAGCTCCTACTGCTCCTACAGGCTGCTCCGTGTCCGACACGGCTGCCTTCAGCTGCTGTTCCGCCAATTTGCCCCGTCTAGTAGTCATACTGCAGATGATCCCACCGCTGCCACCAAAAAGTTGTAACGGGTTTGCACCCTTCTGTGACGTCTTGATGAACCGGTTTTCTAGGGAGGTGGGTGAGTTGTTGTTTAACCGGAGCTGAAACGGTAAAGCTCCGGGAAACTGCTACTGCTGTACGGTTGAACTCCGGCTAGAAGTCTCTAAGGTTGGTAGCGTGGTCTGGAATGGACCTCTTAACCGTTGTCCGACTGCTAATCTGCAACTGCACCTGTAAAGTAAGGATCCGGAGGCGTTTCCGTCTCCGGGTACTGCAACTGCTCCGTCGGGAAACCGCTTTACTGCAACAGCTCCGTCGTTTTCCGTCTTACTGCAAACTGCAACGGCGCCTGGAATAAAGAATCCGGGAACGTTGCCGTTTCCGAATACTGCAACCGCTCTGCCAGGTTCCGCCGCACTGCAATCTGCTCCGGTTGGCTCCGCCTCACCGCAACCTGCGACTGCACCTGAAATGGAGTATCTCGGAAGTGTTCCCACTTCCGGTTACCGCAACCGCTCCGTCAGGTACTGCCTCTGCAAATCCGTCGTCCGGTACCGCCTCTGCAACTGCTTCGTCGTTCCCGTCTCTGCAACTGTTCCGTCCGATACCGCCTCCGTAGTTGCTCCGTCGAATTCCACCTCCGTCTCCGTCTCCGTCTCCTTCCTCGGTGATCTGGGTTCTTAGATCACCCTAAGACGTCGTTACAACTTGGTCTTAACCGACTGTGGTCTTTTCTCCCTTTACTCCGTATTACTTTCTTTTCCGGTGAACTAACTTTATTATAAATTCCAGTTCCCTAACGAACACGGAAAAACAACTCGGTTGAAGTTTTCATGTTTATTTTCCAAGTTCACAGTCGGAAGACTTAACTGCTATCATCTGGATGACTCTATCCGGAACAAGGGAGTACTCTGCTATGGGAGAAGGGGTCTGCACAGGTCGACGTCAGGACACCAACTCCGCCGTCCGCTGTGAAGCGGGAGCTTTTATAGACCTGAGACCCACGTCACGTGACCAACCTATTGTGACGTCATAGTCCGCCAAAACACTGATATTTTCCGGATTTCTAAAAACACTCTAGAACCAATCAGTGGCTGACACGTCACCTTTTAAACCGAAAACGAGGCTGATCACATGACCTTCCGGAAATAACGTCATTACGTTTTTGTACTCCATTGTTCCGGCTCCGTGTCCGGTTCCGTCTCCGGTTCCGGCTCCGTCTCCGGCTTTAGCGACATCATAAATTACTAAGTTCCGAGACGGAAAACCTTTAAAACATTAACAATACGGAACCGTATGAACCTTTAAACACATATACATTTTAATAAACGGTTATTTAACCAAAATATCACAAAACACTAACAGAATTACCTAGGGGAAACTTTTGGGTACGCCCCAAAACCGTTACAATATTTTGATGACTTTGAATTCGACCCTTGACCTCATTTTCAAGGTAAGAGCACAAAATGGCTAATATCTCGCATAATATCGACTTTACAGCTTAGGGGTCAATTGTGAACATATATAGGAAATAATATATGCTGAATATTCTCATGATTTTGAACTTGACCTTTGACCTTATTTTCAAGGTAGCTTCACAAAATGGCTAATGTCTCGTTTATTATCCACTTTACAGTTTAGGAATCAGTTGTGCACATATAGGAAATGATATATGCTGAATGTTCTCATGATTTTAAACTTGACCTTTGATCTCATTTCCAAGGTCAGAGCACAAAACGGATAATATCTCACTTTACATGTATTATCGACTTTATACATGTAGATCAGAAATCAAGTGTGGACATATAGGAAATAATGTATGCTGAATATTTTGATGAACTTGAATTCGACCTTTGACCTCGTTTTCATGGTTAGAGCACAAAATGGCTAATATCTCGCTTAGTATCGACTTTACAGCTTGGGAATCAATTGTGGACATATATGAAATGATATATGTTGAATATTCTTCTGACTTTGAACTTGACCTTTCACCTTATTTTTAAGGTCATGGTACACAATTGCTAATATTTCGCTTATTATCGACTTTACAAATCAATTGTGGACATACAGGAAATGATATATGCTGAATATGCTTGTGAACTTGAAATCAATCAGTGACCTTATTTTCAAAATATAAATATTCAAAAAAAGATATTTTGTCCGGTAACATTCCCTAGCCTTTAGGCTAATTTTTCTGAATATCAAGATGTCTCCCTCAGTTTTGACAATTTCAGGAAGCTATGCAAATTTGAATATGAAGTGCGTACAGGCTCTGACACACCGTCGGGCTATCCGGGGTTCTATCCCTGTGGTAGACCGTCGGCGAGGCTGGCCAGCAACACGCCCATGGGTTAGTGTTCTGGGGCCCACTCCCATGGCACTCGGGTTCGACACATCAGGCTAAATGGCAGTGATGAAGCATTTCTGCGTCATGTCGGACCTCGTTCGGCGGACTAGTTGCCTGGTAATAAGATATTGCGCCGGTCGTGACCGCGCCGTAGGGCCGAGCGCTTGCGCCCTATTTGCTGTCGCCAATCTTTACCCAAGTAAACACTAGCACTAAATATATTGTGATACATAACACTAGCTTACTTTCATTACACTCGTTCTGTGATTCTCACATGATTGATTGATAAATGATTTATGTTGTTCTTTTGCTTTTGCTCTTTTAATGTTTTATGATGGATGATGGGATTCGATGTGTATTGAAATCATGTGATCGGACCGTATCAAGAATGCATGAGACTGACTCCAATATTATGTCTCTGCACTAATTAGAGTTGAAAAAATTCAGACATCGTAAGTTCCATCCGCGTTCTTCTTTCTCCTTTGTTGATTTCAGTAGGGAGATAAATCCCCCCGGCAATCAAGGGATTTTACGGAGGTGAATACGTTGACACTACCATACTGCACTCGGCTAGACACTAATTGGCACTCTAATGGGAACTGGGATAAAGCTACGTCCTGACACAAATTTAGCGTGATGACATATTTCCTGGAAATATACTTCCTGCCAATAAGTTTCTGTTGATAATTCCGTTAATCATGTTCCATTGGTTCATCATAGGAGAACATCATTATTATTCATTGTTCAATATGAACTAGATGATACCACGATTATTGGTATATTTTGGTGTTTGAATATGATCATTATGAATGGAATAGATGCGTTAGAAGCACATGTTAAAAAGCACTTGTAACTCAAGTAGCAATTCATGTATCAGGAATAACATTCGATATATCGTTGTAATACCACTGTTGGCACTGCTACCACTGAACTTACATTTTGAGTTGTCAACTTGTCAGTTTGTCGCATTTCGCATATATCCCTTCTCAATTCGTTCACTAATCTGTCAACTCTCTCACGCATTTTGAAATCTACCATATCCCGGGTGAACAGTTGTGATAATGAGGTTAATTCGACATTAATCAATTAATATTTGAGAAACTTCCACTCAAACTCACTGACATTTGTTCATTATAGAATCGCAATATTTAGTGGGTTTGACCTGTGACGTAAATTATAGTATCGTGTCAGAAATTGTTCATGGAAATGCTCGAAATGAAGAAGTTTTGAAAAAAGAGCTGGTGGAATCCCTTTCCGGTTGACAAGTGTCAATAGGCCTATGAAAGATCCTTATGGTCGGTATAGATGTATGATAACTCACTCTCTGTAATGAGGAATGACCAGAGATGTATGATAACTTATACTATGTAATGAGGAATGACAAATAGATCACACGAAAAAAACAACAGTGAGAAACACACATACCGCATGATACTGGTATGTACTAGGAACACATCTACATGAATATTGATTATAGTAAACCATGGAGGAATTTCGCTGATGGATCACCAATTTTCCTGATATTGATGGTCAGTAAGAAACCTCCACGAAATAATGGGCCTCGTACATCCCCTCGATTGTTCAAATGTGATTGGTTCTCCTCACATATGGCAATTAGTTAACCATATGGGGATAAAATGAGGATGAATCATGATTATCATGATCCTATATTCTGGGAATGTGGAGGTGTAAATATGCGTCGTCAATGAAATTGAATGGAAACTCGAGTCTGTTCGTTCATATACTCTCGTGATGGGTTACATTCATTGATACACAAATCGCTTCTTTGCAATCCAATTGAAACACTTCAGCAACAATAGAGTTAACATGGTGCTGTGTCTCATTGCGACAAGATTTCAGCTGTGCCTGTTAGTATAATAATCCGAGGGTTTGTAATTTTAACTAATGGAAGAAGACGCGAATGATGATTGCACGTGTGGTTTCGACAAGCACAGAACTAATTCAGTGGTCTCAGGGCATCGTCGCTGGGGTTGTGACAATTCACCTCAAAATCTAACTTGGTTCTGAAAATCACTGTAGGAACCCCCAGTCGAAACGATTACCGTAACGCGCGTTACGGTAATCAAAAACATGGCGGAAGGCCAGTCGCTTCG
Organism: Terebella lapidaria; assembly: GCA_949152475.1. NCBI lineage: Eukaryota > Metazoa > Annelida > Polychaeta > Terebellida > Terebellidae > Terebella > Terebella lapidaria. Next base: position 83,263,630 of record OX424555.1, read on the forward strand.
TATCGTCCATGTCCATTCCCAAAGAAATCACGATTTGTTTTATAAACTTGCAGCATTCATATGGGAGTTTGGACATTGTTTAACATTCAGTGAGTTGGACGATTGTCTCAACTTACTGTATGTACGTTTATTTTGCCTGCGAAAAAATGTCACTGGATTACCGTAAAGTCATCAAGCTTGACAGCTATGATTACCGTAACGTTTAGGACTGATTACGGTAACGTGAGATGTCAAAATACATATTTCAAGTGATTTAACGTAGTCCGCTACAAACAGTGAGGTAACGAAGAGTCACAATTTAAAAGCTATTTCATGAATATTATTTCTTCAGATTGACCTATTTTATAGAGTAACTGATCAGATCCTAATATTGAAAAGAATGTAGGGGTCATAGTGTAGGTTTCTTCGACATATTCGATCAAAATCACAAATATTTACCTAAAATTACATAAAATATGTCATTTTTTTGCACATTTTTGTGTCCATATTCACATCTTGCATCTTGTTTTCCCTGCGAACAGATATGGTGACCCCTATTTTCTCTTCAGTTTTTGGATGCTGATCAGTTAACCTATACAATGAGTCATTTTGAAGCGCTAGATTATGTTGATACAGTTATATTGATTTAAAAAAACTCTTTGACCCCCTCCCCTCAATGTTTGGAGCGGACTACCTCAAGTGTAAACTTAGTGTGTGCTGCCTCCTCCAGTGCATATGACTCATAATTTAGAATAATCTTGGTCAGGATGGAACCTAGGCTGTTGAGATAACTTATTTATGTAAAATCATATTTTACGTGAATGTGCACAGCCAGGGAAAGTACCCACAGGCCAAAGGACGCACAAACACTTGATCATTCTTATAACAGTACATTATATATTTTACAGCAAACATGTCCGGGAAGAATTCAATTCAATAGTAACTTTTAATTTAAACCATTATTTTCAAGCCTACAAAAATACAACATATACAATAAATACACGTAGAAATAAAATAGTGATAGGTGGACGAGAAATTGCGATCTGACGAAGACGTGACCTGAGTACTTACTTTATCGGTAAGACAAGTAGTAGTTAATAGCCATTGATAATATGAATATAATAACAATTAATATAAAAAATGTATATATTCTGTAAAGGGAGAAGTGGAGGTAGGTTGTTTTTATCATTTTGTCCTAAATACCCAATATGTGGTCATGGTTATGTTTAATATAAATAATCGTCGCTGTAAAATAGCAAAGAAATACAAGAACACACAAACACGGAAATACAAGGTCGTACTATCAAGGTTGTCGCTACTGCTCATTGTGAGATGTTAGTTAATGAAATTTTATTTTCAACGCACATTCTTTAAATGTACTGAAAATGAATGGTATATTGTCCATAATTGAGAGAGAAGGGGGGGGGGGGTACACATTTAATTTATGTTTCGTTACTGAATCGAAGTTCAGCCAGAATTTATGTTGTACTGGCACACCAGATAACTTAGACACCGGTTGGTTGATTAAGGCATTTTCGTCTGATAGTCAATACATTGTTGGACCCACTGTGGTGCTGTATTCCGTGTTTGACCAAAAATGATTACACAGCTTCAAACGGCTGTTGTAGGACATCTGCATTGCGAATCTAAATTGAGGAAATTTATGTCAAATATATTACCAACATCAGTTGTATTTTATGCATTCGGCGACCATTATTGATGTGGATACATGTATTTGTGATTTTCCTGCTAATTTGAGACAGTATATGCGAGAAATCCCAGTGATTTCAGGGCAGTAATACAACACGTTATGGTAATCTGCCTCACTGTGCCGTCCAACGTTACGGTAATCAAGCCTAGAAGTTACGGTAATCTTTAACAAATTTTAAAATCTCTCCTTACTCGCATCAAACTATACAAAACGTTTCATAAACAGTACCGATCTGTTTACCACAACGTCGGATATATATGTATCACTGTGACTCCAATAATATACCGAAATACCCCGCAAATAACGCAGTTTATATTCGAACCGACTCACTTTCCGCCATGTTTTTGATTACCGTAACGCGCGTTACGGTAATCGCTTCGATCGGGGGTTCCTACAGTGAAAATAGAATCTTGTAGGTAATTTTTTTTTGATGATTGTGACTGTAATTTTCACACAAAACAACTGTTCCTCTGGGTTTGTTTGAATGTGATATTTCATATGAATCAAGGTTTGAAAGCTAAATGATGAATAAATAACGCCAATTAAGAGTGAGCAATCATATATACATTTTACTATTACTTCTAACTTGGAAGTACTAGAATCTTTGCCTATCGTTATTTCTGCTACATCAATGTGGTACTTTATCGAAAGGTGCAAATTGTTTGTGTCGTTCTATATTTTGGCCCACCTTCTCATATATAGATAATCCGATATATGGACTCACTCTGTGATTCTTCCATGTTTGATTCATAAATGCGTTATGGAGCTTAACTGGGTACGATCAGAGATCGTAAACACAGAGATACGTCACTTCCCTCTTTTGCCGTTGTCCGCCATTTTTAATCCATGCACTGCAGCGATCCTAGCGGCCGTGTGTCTTGAAGACTGAGAAATGGCGGCGGCTGCCAAAAAGCCTCACGGAGGCTCTTTTTGTGCAGCACATGGCTGCAGCAAAAGCAAGAAGAAGGACCCGTCGTTGCATTTTTTCGCTTCCCACGTGATAAAGAAAGGTTGGAAAACAATCATAGGCCTACGTCTTGATGGATCCTAACTTCTCTAGTTATAGCTAGCCTGGTCTAGTCTCGTAGTGTTCACGAGTGCCACTGTCACCGTCAGACCGTGTCAGTGTCACTGAAAATGAAATTATACTAGATCTACTGTAGATCTACTGACACAGTTCATAACAATATCATGAGTATGTCTATCACTATGAATAATGATTTATGATAATGCAGTAATGTAGATCTAATGTAGATCTATGTAGGTCTGTTATAATATATACAGTAATTATATTTAGATCTAGCGTCAGAACTCAAATTACCATCGACTGCTCTCTGGGCAAAAGTGTACTGAATCTGATAGGTGTAGACCTACTTCAACGTGGTTTTTGTCATATTTTCTCATGACAGTGTAGGTGATCTAGAATTATGTCCACATTTTTTAGTTTTACTAATTGACTGGAATGTGGTTATTATTTCACAGATCAAAAACTTGGGTAGTAAAGTGTCGTCGACAGGACATACTCGGCAAAGTTACGAAGTATCTCAACGAAAATTGTCGTTTGTGTGAAGAGCATTTCAGTGAACAAGCATTCATGAACAAGAACCACGAGAAGCTAGTCTGGAATGCCGTGCCAAGCTGCTTTTCTTTTACTGCACCTTCACGTGAAAGAAAACCTCCGAGAGACCGACATGCAAGCGCTCTGGAGTCTCCAGCATCGTCAACTGCAGACACAATCACGACAGCGACAGTAGAAGTAGTGGTATGTAGATGTAATTGTATCAAGAATTCTTACAAATTGTATTATAATATGTATATATTTAGTTCTATGTAATATATGTATATCGCATGTTGAATTTTTGGGGCCTTTAAAATTCAGCTCCTTGTACATGTTTATTCTCATCTACAGAACAACGACCACAGTTACTATTCTGAGGAGAAAGTTACCGTGCAGGCTGGAGAAAAGTTCAACGAAATAGGCGTACAGAATATCGCACAGGTAATATTGGTTTTACACTTGAACTTCAGCAAACTGATACTACACAGTAATGTATCACGTTGACATCAATGAATTGATTAAAGTTACCGACATAAAGTTGTATATTTTTCAGAAAGTAATTGATCTACAAAATGAAATTCAGTAACTTGAGGAAACTATCAAACTGCCATTAGATATCCTACTGACAGTTGATGGAGTTGTTGATGCAGCTGTGGCTTTGGGTATGAAACCGTCAACAGCCAACTTCTTCAAGGGCCAGCTGAGGAATTGTAACAGGGATGCCAAAGGTCTAGAAAAAATTACCATATTAATAAGATAAAAACAAAGTCAAATGCCCAAGGGTACATTTGTAATTGGACTTAAATTATGAGATTCAATGTGATATTTAAATTGAAGTAGTCTTTACCTAAATGTTTAACACTGACCTCCACATGCACATGTATACATGTTGTACAACATGTTTATTATGACCATCTCTGATAGGTTACCGGTAGACAGTGAAGGACAGAGGAGTTGCCCTTGGAATTTTCTTCAAGAGCAAACAGGCTTACAAAACACTCAGCCAGTTGTTCATAATGCCTTCTCCAAGTACCTTATACAGGTGAAAAACTGTTCTTATTGAATTGTTTTAAGAGGATATTATGGATATTTATAAGCCCAAATTTTGTTTGCTATGCCAAATTTTGTTTGCTATGCCAAATTTTGTTCGCTATGCCGAATTTTGTTCGCTATTCTGATGTCTATTTACATGTACGTTTCATGTATTTTATATTGAACGAGTATATGAACCTTTCTGATTTGTTCGGGCTATTCCTACCAACCCTGGTTTGAGTGCTGACATCCTCCAGCTACTGAGTTTGAAGGCTCGCTCAATGGATGACATGCTAAGGCACTGCGTCTTGACGTTTGACGAAATGAGTTTGCGGAAAGAGTTCCGGTACAACTCCCAGAGAGATGAGGTCGATGGTCTGGTGCACCTAACTGAACGTCAGCCTCGTGCCTGTAATCAGGCATTAGTTTTCATGGTAAGTAACAAAAATAATTGGGAAGTTTTATTCGGTGGCGAAAGTGGAAAGTAATGACGCATTCTTCAGTGAAATATCTGCAAGCAGCCAAAAGTAGCCCATTGTGGTACATCTGGTGGTGCCAGGTCAATATATCCAAATTGATTTATGTGATCATAGAATGCTAATAAAATAATTATTGTGCTTCTTTTTTTCAGTTGCGGGGCATCGCCAAGAATTGGAAACAACCAATAGCATTCTACCTCAGTGAAAATGCTGCATCAGCATACCATATGCGGTTGCTACTCTACAATATCTTGGAAGCGTTGTTTGGGGTAGGCCTGAAGCCAGTCATCATTGTTTGTGGTCAGGGCCCGTGTAATCGCTCTCTCTACAGTGTACTCTGTGTTAGCCAACATCAGCCATTCTTCCAGGTATTATTTTGATGCAAATGTTTTTTTCGTCAATGCGTCGTCCGTAGTCGTCCTCATCGTTGTCTGTTAGCAATTTCTTCAATCGTCTCCTCCGAGACCATTCAATGGAATCTTTCAAAAAATTAATTTTCAGTTCCAGGGCCACAAGATATTTGCCATAAACGACGTCCCTCACATTCTGAAAAATGTCAGGAATACACTGAAGAAACAGAATATCAAATTTGACCAAAACAAGGTATTTATGATGTTGTGTTTGGTAATTATGTACATGTAACAAGATTCCTACAATCCTACTGTTTCACACCTGTTTATTCCTACTGCTTCACACCTGTTACACAAGTTCTTTTTGTAACACTTTCAACAGTATTCATTAAAGTTAGTTAATTGCTGGCAGTTCCATTTATTAGTTCTGTTTATAGTTTTGCTTACAGTTGATGCTGGTCGTCTGGAATACATGTTCTTCTGTATTCTGAATATTGGACTGAGGTAAATTTCTTGAGTATGGACCGATATGCCTCGTTCTCATGTGCTATGATTTTCCTAATGGCCCCCCTGTAAATAATGTAAATAGTAAAATACATGTCACCAACATAATTATTCATGATTATGTAAATGACGATTGTGTATGTACTTCCTCCTATATCAGATTGCTTCATGGGATGACATTAGATCATTCTTCAACTTTGACGTTACGTTGCCGGTCAGACTTGCTCCTAAACTAACAACAAATCACATCTATCTTCCACCATTCTCTCCAATGCGTGTAAGTAGTATTTTTATATTACATTAGTACATGCAAATTACATTGTGATGAATACTTACATGTGTCAGTATAAAAACATCAACCCCAGGAATGACAGAGCTGCATCTTTCTAGTCTGTATTTCCATTAATATATGAAAAATGTATTTACAAAGATACCAGACATGAAGTACAAAGTATATGGTAATCTTTTATATTTTGGTATCTTTACAGGTTCACCTAGCTGCACAAGTCTGCTCACATTCTGTATATGCCGGCATGCAAACATTGGTAGCTCTGGGGAAACTGCCAAAATCAGCATCAGACACTGCTGTTTTCCTCAAACAGATCAACGATGTGTTTGATTTCCTCAATGTGCGCTCCTTCAACCGAAAAAAAGGGTGCCATCCTCTGTCTAGTTCGGAAGGAGATCTCGCGTTGATCGCCAAACACCGAGCTGTTGTCCAGCAGTGGTTGACTGTTAGTCGAAGTACGCCACAACCCTGCTTTGAAGCCTTACTTCAGTGCTTGACCGCCATGGAACTGCTGGTGAAGGACCTGGTTGATGATGGGCCCTTCAAGTACATCCTAACCGGAAGGCTGAATCAGGACTGCCTGGAAAATTTATTTTCGCAAGTATGTGAGTTATAATTATCATATTGACCCCCAAAACGTCTTTTAACTTTATTATTGATAGATCAAGGATCATGAAGTTAAATACATGTAGTAATAAGTTTCATTATAAACAGGTTCAACCCATCGGCAAAAGAGTTTGCGTACGCATACCGCGCTCTCACAACAAACATGATGATGTCTCCAGTGAGCTCTGCGAACTGCATCGAGGAGGGTGATACTCTGCTAGCATCACTGCATGAGTTGAGTGTCTCCAGACAAGGGGACATGAAAGATGGATCATTGAAGAGGCCATTACCTGATGATGACGTATCGGAATCAAGCTCGTCGGCCAAGCGTCTGAAGCCATCCACCCCCCAGAGCACCTTCTTTGTTGACACCACTGAGGATTTCGAGCTGCCAGTATCGGTCAAGAACGTTGTAAATTACGTTGCTGGGTATATCGTCAGGAAGTTGAGAATCGAAAGTCAATGTCAAACATGCTTGAAGAACTTGACCAAAACAGGAGCTGTGGTCCAAGAAGAGGAGCTCATGTCCCACTTCAAAAGTTACAAGTACAGTGACACAAATGCCTTCGGTTCTCTCTATGTTCCTTCGAATTCATTCTCAAAGTACCTGCAACGCGTTGAAAAGATGTTCGAAAAGAACATTACCGGAATGCTGGCCAGGAAGCGATTGTTTGCTCAAATCTTCGACAAAATCAGCAGCACAATTCCACAAAGGCTTCTGAGGTTGTGTCCCGATCACCAGGCTGACAGTTCAGCCATTCTGAGATGCTACTTGAAGTGCCGGCTGCACTATTACTTTAAGTTCGAAACCCGTGTGTTGTTGCAGTCAAAGGCGAAGAAGAACAGGAAAGCACAAGTGTTGCAGCATGAATGAACTTGATGAAAAACTCTATATCATAAAAAATCGTCAAAACTGCATAGACAATCTATTAATTTTTGCGATTTTTTTCAACAGTCGTATTCATAAATATTGAGAGCTAAAAAAAGTCAAAAACTCATGCATTTGAAACCTGATTATTCAGCATAAACAGACTATCCTAACTTAGAAACTAAGATAAGAGACTTCTGGCCAATGATTAGTGAGTACATGTATTCATTCCAAACTAACGGTGAGTAATTGATGAAAGTCTTGCACTCGTTTGTGTTCACAATCGGATTCACGGCAAGCCAAGTTATCGCTGCTGCCACCTATTGGATAGTAACGACAATGAAAACATTTATGATATTTAGTGCTGACCTCTAGTGAACACCAGATATGGTAGCCTTTTGTAAACACCTGCCAAACACTTGCCGATTACTTCATGACATCGAACGCTCTTCAAACGAATGTTAAATGTTCCTGATATGTTTGGTTTAATGTTTCTTTGTTTGGGTTTAATTGTTTACGCCCATCAAGACAGTTTATCAAAGACAGTTTATCAAAGATTACACCCTGGAAGCCAGGCACTGACATAAATATTTCATACACTTTTTGTTTACAACGCTATGATAAGTCCAGCGTTTTGAAACACGCACGCTAGGGGCGCCACTGTTTCAAAATTCAAAATGGCGGAAGCGGAGTGACGTATCTCTGTGTTTACGATCTCTGGTACGATCTGGTTCGGTGATCCCGTATTTATGTCGTGTATGCTAACGGTTACGTATCAAGAATGCCTGATGTTTGATTCCAATATATCTCTGCATTAGTTCGAGCTAAGTAAAAGCAGGCAACGTAAGTCCTCTCGGCCTTCTCCTGTCTCCTTTATTGATTTAGGTAGGAAGATAAATCACCCCCGGCAATCAAGGGATTTCACGGGTTTGGGTATGTTGACATATAAACCGTCCTGCACTCGGCTGGGGACTAATTGGCACTCTACTGGGAACTGGGATAAAGCTGCGTCTCGACACCAAATTCAAATTCTGAGTGATGACAGACTCCTGGAAATACTTTACCTACTAATTGTCTGTTGGTTGTACCATAAATCAAGCAAGATTCTCTTGCTTCATCTTGGGAGAACATCATTGAAATTTATTGTTTAATATGAACTAGGGAACAACACTAGTCAAGGGTTGACCTCTAGTTACCGTGCTGCAATGGACAAATTCATGTGGACAATGTAGACTCGTATGAGGAATAATATTAATTAGTTAAAATTACTAACTCATTACAACAATCCGAAGACATTCATTATACACATTGAGCTAGTCTCTAAACTGCTGCGACAAGGATATGTTTTACCAAGACTTATAGCTGCGTTTAAGACATTCTATGGACGTCATCATGATCTGGTGGATAAATACAGCAAATCCATGTCTGCCATGCAACTAGATCTATTTTCATGTTAATTTTGGGGAATTCATGACGGGTGCCACTAGTGGTGCAGGAAATGCTCACTCTTTCCGGAACACCTGATTTCACCTCCTAATGGCCATTTTTGGGGGTTCATGAGTTTCCCTGTCATTTTTTTTTCTCTCACTTCGTATGCCTGATATGACTTTCTGTCCCCAGACTATGAGATTGGATAACGGACACTGTTTTGTTTGCTCGGAATATACTGGGTATTTATTCCACGTCTATTGAAATAATGTTGGGCATTGAGCAAGGACAAAATTCGTAACAAACTTAACCAAACTAAGAGATATTTTGTAAGCAATTATAAGTATACACAAGCAACAATGAGTATATAATTTAGAAAAAATGAAAGTTATTTGTTGGGAGTATAGCAGCATATATAATATCAATAGTTGATGTCTGGAATATTCATTAGTTACAAAAAAATGAAGATACTGGTTGGGAGATACTGATATTTTGCCTGAATTTGTGCATGTTATTTTAACAGGGACGATAAGGCATAAAGGGTGTTCAGTTATGTTATCTTTTCTCCACCATGTTTTATGTGTGAATGGCCCTGATGCTTTTTTGTGGCATGTATTACACCTTCGACACAAAACGAAAAGCGTTTCCTATACCTCCTTGTCTCTTTAGTGACATTATTTATTTGCTAAATACTATTGCTGATGTTGACCAGCAATACCAAATCTCCTATTTAACATCACTTATTTACATAGAATAACTTGCGATACACTAAATATATTGCCATATAACATTCGTTTACCTTGAATGCACTTGTTCTGATTCCCCCATGTTTGTGTCAAGAATGAATTACATGTAACCCTTCTTTTGCATATTTGTGTTGGCTATGTGTGATGTGGTATGTCTGCATTGAAACCATGTATACTGGCCGTGTAAAGCATACATGAAGCTTGACTTCAAAGTATATATGTGCTAACATATCTCGCAGCCAAATAAAGGCAGACATTGTAATTCCCTTCGGCCTTCCCCCGTTTCCTTTATTGATTTCAGTAGAAAGATGAATCATCCTCTGGCAATTAGTGGATTCCACATGTTTTGTTATGTTGACACGTAGACCGTTCTGCACTCAGCTGGGGACAAATTGGCACTCTATTGCAAACTTAGATAAAAGTGCTCCTCGACACCTAATTCAAATTCTGAGTGATAACAGATTACTGCAAAGAAGCTATCTGATGATAAGATATCTGGTGATTGATGGTGAATATCGTTGTTGACTGACAGCTTTCAAATAATTGATATTAGTTCAGAAACTCCGAATTTTGAATTGAAGACAGCTGCCAAACACTAATAATATTCAGGATTTTTTCCTTATATGATAGAGTCGTATGATTTTTGAATGATAGCAACAATATTTTCAATGAATATGAATTCTGTTGCCCTGTGGGCGCTCTGTAGTGGAGACTCCCTTCAAGAAGCTTCCAGCGAATGATGTGACGTCACGATAGGTAAACCTCTGACGTTTTGGTGGCAAACGGGCGCACGATCCTAGTCCGACATACAACATTCAAATGCAGATTGCGAAAATTCTGCCGCAGTGACCCCCAATTTTTTTTCATTTTTTACATGTGTACAATCCACTGGACACGTATACTAAATTTTTTTAAGTTTTTACCGTATGGATTTTTTTCGGGGGCTGTTAATTCAATTTGAAATTAATAATATGGCGGATTTCGAAGGATACACGTAACTCTTTCGAAAGTGTTTTGCAAGAAATCCAACGCGGTGACGCCCAATTTTTATTCAACGATTTCAATCTACACATATCACTTGATAATCAGACAAATTTTGAGAAAATTCTGATGAGCACATATTTACCTGTGGGTTATAACTCATCACCCCTCTTGAAATATTCTCCGATTAGAGACCATAAGGGCATGGACTGTGCATATTTTTCAGGTTGACAATATATTTCACCATAACAGTGTCATCTATATACTCTCCTGAACATGGTGGCAAATTTTCATATCCTTCTGCCCAAAAATGCGTGTGTCGCAAATATTTAATGAACGCCATCTCATCGCATGAAAATTCTTTGACCTAACCGCGGTGATCATAGCAGCCGCGGAAGACGTACAGGTATCTATCTATACAGCGGTATGGAAAACGTAATGACCTATCGTGACGTCACGATTCTTTTACCTGAAACACACGGCATGGCTGGGGCACTGTGAACAGCATTTTGATCGTGCCAGACGCGCATTATATCGATGGAATTCATACATTTATTTATTTCGTAGCATATCATATGAACATAAGCAGTATATTTGTGCAAGAAATTTTTTTTACTGTCCGTCGTCTCTAACGTTTTATGTCCTTCTCCATGTTTATTAGGCCTATAGATAGTAATTAATTTTGCGAGGATTTACCATGATATCTGTAAAATAAATCTACCTATAACGTGTTTTTACATTATGCACTAAATTGGCTGTATCTTTGTCAACTATGATATCAAAAATATTTAAATTAATGCAATGAGTTCGCGTTAGCCAATTATGGAAAATTCAGGCGTTACGTATTTAATCCTAATTACACTATTCGCGGTAATGTGCAACGTCTGAATAGTATGCACCTTGTGACAGCCAAAGTGACGCTCGTTAGCTGGCCACGTAATGTGCAATGATTGTGCAGCCCATAACGGTTGTCGTTAACGATGGAATCATGGTCTAAAGAGGGTTCATCATGGAAAACTTTGAAATTCATCGTTCATTATGAACTATGGAACACTATTACTCGGAATCAGTGTCTGGTGTTTTTTGGTTACCGAGCGTACGGTCCTATAAATTATACACAAGACTCCCGAAATGTAAATCGTTGATGTATTCATGAGTTTCGTCAAGTCACTATCGGTTGAGTATTCACCCTGCCGAATGGCATAGAGCGTTGTCCGGCCTAGCTCGGGTCATGTTGTTGTCAACGCTGTAATGCTAACATTTTAGCAGCTGATGCCGACAAATGGGGAGTAAAACATTTTTTTCTGTAAAATGCTGACCATATTACCTTAGATCGGGGATTCGATGCATTGTGAGAGATACCAATGAACAGGTTTGTACTGTCTAATTATCCATAGGAAGCTGATTTGTTCAGAAATAGGCCCTCGCTCACAGATGTGGTCCACAAATATGTAGTGTCCAAACATTGATCACAATATGTTCAAAACTTATGGTCCATGCACAGCAACAGTGCATGAACTGGATGTTTCCAAATACTTCCAACTCCATTTGTGAGCAATATAAAGGTTCAATGTCATCTAAATGGGGCTATAAATAATTTATTGTTGAATCGCTTGTGGCGTGTCAACGCTCTAAGGACATGGTGTACGCTCTAAAGCTGCCTGGTCAAAGTTAACAGTCCGGATTTGCTCGCAGTAATGGGTAGTCGTTGGGTGGAATATCCAAAACGGATTCATGGAAACTTTACATAAAACGCTTCAGAAAATGGTTACTAGTTACAAGACATTCTCAATGACTTTTTATACTTCTTGGAGAAGGTGTATGTACTTTTGACCAGGCAGCGTTAGAGCGTAGACTATGTCCTGAGAGCGTTGACACGCCACAAGCATTACAATTATAAATTATTAGAGCCCTATTTAGATGACGTTGTGCCTTTATATTGCTCACAATTGAAGTTTAGAGTATTTGAAACCTCCAGTTCATATAGTGTTACTGTACTGTAGGTGGGCCCTAAGTATCGAATACATTGCGATCAATCTTTGGACACTACATATTTGTGCGCCACATCCGTGGGCGGACCTATTTCTTAACAAATCAGACTCCAATAGATAATTAGACAGCACAGGGTTGTACATTAGTATCTCGCACACTGCATCGAAAACTCGTTCTAAAATAATATTATGGTCAGTATTTTACAGAAAAAAATACTTTACTCACCACGATTCGTAATCATTTCAGAAAAAAGTTAGCATTATAGCGTTGACAATAATATGACCTGACCCCTAAACAAAAGAACTAGGTTGGCCAACGCTCTATGCCATTTGGCAGGGTGAATTTGATGAGCAATAATACATGTATCACGAATGGCAACCAAATGAATTATACCATGCCATGGGTGTACCAAATCGTGTTTTGTCAACGACGATGTCGATACTACACATGTGTTCCTCTCACTTCTCTTCAACAATCTGTTTATTCGTCATCATGCATTATTCAATCCACCGAAGCCCCCGTGATCGATCACGATGGCGAGGTTAATCCGGCAATAATTGAACCTCAAGAATATCCAAGAAATCGTCTCTCAAACTCACTGACATTTATGTACGGGATCGCAATATATGTTGGGATCATTCGGCCAGGATTTGTTCTAAAAACAAAGGTGGTGTCGTGTCAGGAATGGTTTCTAAGAGGCTCAAATGTGAAAGCCTTCACAATATGAAATACCTTTACTATAAGTTTTAACTACATTATGTTTAATACGGGAAATTCACTAATAATATCATTTGCTAATATAAATTATGCATGACACGCCAAAAGCGGAGCAAAATACATACTGGTGTATTTTAGTACATGTATGTGATAAATCACTAGTGTATCGCCAATTCGTTCGATGTTGAGCTGTGGAGCCGAATCGAGCCTCAACCTCCACAAGATATGAACCGGGTCTGTTCCCTCCTGATTGCTCTCCCTCCCACATGATTAGCCTATTCTTATATGTTTAATTTGTGGAGGCGTAAACATCCATCCTCTCTGAAATTAATTAGGAACTAATGCATGTTGATATATTCGGACACGTTAAATGACACCGGCGTTAATATGTTTGCAGACCAATTGAATCAGTTCAACAACATAGGGGAGTTATCACGATTCTGTCGCTGATTAGGACAAGAGCGCAGCTGGCACCAGTTAGTGTATAAATGAACCCAAGGCTAGTTTTCTGCGGACTTTGGGACGTGGAAATGTTGGTGGTGTGTCGTTTGGCGTTTTGGTGTTTGACTTCAGTGTTGCAAAGTGGGCAGTTGTATACTAATTCCATCAGGTGTACAGTAGAAACAACTACTTTTAACACACTGTCTGTCTGCCCCTGATGACACCAGTGTGTCTCTGGATAAACTATTTAGGCGGGCTTTGTTTCTATTGCAAAATGTTGTATTTTACGTTTGTTATTGGCATCATCAAAATCTGACTGTATTGGTGGTAATAGATTGATACTTACATTGATACTTTACGAGTATATTGTTACCACCATCGATGAGTAGAGACCACTGATTGCGATAAGAGCGCAGGTGGTACCAGGTAATGTAATATAGCATAGTTTGTTTATCTCAGTACAAGAAGGGTACAAGAGGACCGAAAGGTTCCCATGTGGAATCCAATTCAAACTTATCTTACCAGGTGTCATAATAATAGCCACCAGATTCTAAAAGTGGCTCTTTGTACGACAAACAATGTTAGTATTAGATTTATACAACAAAAACTGCAAGTCTGAATGTCATATTCCTGTACATGTAGATTTATCACAAAAGGAAAAGCTAATCACATAATTTGGATCTAAAGCGAAGAAGTACCTCGTATTACTACCTCAGAAATTGTTGGTATCACACAAGCCACAACAAATGATTACGTGTGTGTGGGTAAGGTGTGTTTGTATGTACATTACACCTTGCTGTAAGTATTGTTCTTTGCTCCTGTTGAATTTCGCTATCTTCACTAGCTGTACAGTACGGCTTTGATGTGAATGGATGTTCCAGGTATGCATCGAATAAGGTTTATTATTTTGATGCTACAAGCAAGGTATATTAGTTCTGCAAATCCCTTTGAGCAGTTCTGCGGGATTCACATTGTGGGGTTTGCTACCGCTCATCAGTTCACGGATATATATTATTTGAGTGAGATGATATTACTCTGCAATGCCAGTAAGTAACGCAGGGTCGCATGTCTCCCGGCATTGCACATTTCCCTTCTCATGGATCCGTCAGAGTGGTGCGATGTGGTGACATCTGCTGTCTCGTTGTGTTCTATCTTCAGAGTGGTTTACATCCTATGGCAAGAACCATATGTTTTAAATTTCTCAATTTTGCCAGAAAGCGACCCGCGGGGATGGCAACAATAGAAAAAAACATTTCACAATTTTTTGTCCCTGATGATGATAATGCCTCTCTGGATATAGAGACATATATCAGCCTATTACCATTAGCAAAACAAAGATATTGTTGTTTGATCAGATCTACATTTTATTCCATAAATATGTCCTATATATTTTCCAGTATATATACACACTATCTATGAGTATAGTTCATAGCAATCTTCAAACTGTATTCCGAAAGAAGTGTCAAGCGAGTGCTGCTCGATTGGTTCTTGTCAAACCCGGACTTGTATTGTACGTTTCCAACTCGATGAGTTAATAACTCCTCTGGCGTCCCGCCTATGTACAAACCTAACTTGAAAGTGTTTTCCTATTTCCTTTGTTGTTGCTGTTTTTTGTCGCATAGGTTAACCACATAAGTGTCTGTTTGTTTCAATTTCAGATGTGTAGAATCCACTCTCAATATGGTTGACGGAGTTATCTAGTAAGGTGATTCACGGTGAGAGGTCGAGGTCATAAGCATTTGTGGATAATTATGCTTTAGTTCATTTCTGTCATTAGCTAGGATAAGATGGAGTTCACGTAAGTATTATAGCCACTCTTCGCAACTATAAAAACAGTAAATGCTATTAAGAGCTGTCGTTAACTCAGTTCCATTTACCCACAAATTAGTGGCGATTGTTGTTGTCCATATAAAAACTATCAACGAGGCAGATTATGGGCAAAGCAGAATTTGTCTTTGATGCATTTGGCAATGACTACTCACTATGGTATACGCGATGTTAGAGTGAAAATGTTTTTGGTAAATGTGTTTGCCATGTATTGCCTATGGATAATGAATTCCTTGATGGACTTTGTAATCGACACCATCCAACCCAGGTCATAATGGGTGTGCCAAGCAGCGTTTCCCACCCGTTGTCCACCTCTGCATGCCCATATAAATCTAAGCCAATGACCCTGTCACTGTGAATGCAAGTAGGAGCCTAATTAGATATCTTGTAATCCCATCACTACATAACTTGACATATAGTCAATTGAAAAGAAATATCCCCCAAGGTCATGTACAAAGCTGATTTATGGAACGTGAATAGACATGTTATTATAGAACAGGTTTCATTTTCGTAGCTTCAACTTTGTTATATATTTAGCAGCATGTTTCTTTGTAGTAGGTATGAAAAGTCCAACATCTTATTAGAACAATTAAGGGTGGGCATCGTCTGCGATATGGGAATATCTTTAATTTTCTACTGCTTCATGTTCGTATTTATAACTTCGCCTTATAAACGCCGATAGTCCCAAATATCTTTTTAAAACAATTAAGGGTGGGCATCGCCTGCGATATGGGAATACATTTAATTTTCTACTGCTTCATATCTGTATTTTTAACTTCGCACTATGAACACCGATAGTCCCAAACAATTCAAGGTGGGCATCGCCTGCGATGTGGGAATATCTTTAGCTTTTTATGCTTCGTGCATGTATTGATAGCTTCGCCATATAAACACCTACTAATCACAAACAATTAAGGGTGGGCATCGCCTGCGATGTATCTCTTTAGTTTTTTGGTGCTTCATGCATGTATGATAGCTTCGCCAGATAAACACCGACTAGTCTCAAACAATTAAGGGTGGACATCGCCTGCGATGTGGGAATATCTTTAGTTTTCATGATTCGTGCATGTATTGATAGCTTCGCCATATAAACATCGCCTGCGATGTGGGAATGTCTTTAGTTTTTTACTGCTTCATGCTTGTATTGGTAGGTATATACATGCACATAGGTACAAACCCGGTCAGACAACTGAACATCACTGATAGATAATAAGGTAGATCTCCCCTCTTTTACATGCGTCGTGTTGAAGCTTTTGGGATAGTGGGACAAAATGATATAGATCACCAACCGAGAGTTACTTTTGTGATGATGTCCATGTAGATGTAGTATTTACCGAATTTTAGAACATATTTGGCCCAAGTATGGTATGCTGCGCTTTCTCTTATTTTCAATAAGAATTTAAAAAGGTGCGAGACGGATTAAATGGTATGCTTTCAGTGAACGAGTAGTATTAAGGAGCAGTATACCTCACTTGGGCCAAATCGATTCCAGAAAAACTTAGCAGATGTAGCAAATTTGTCGTGCAAAAAATGAGACGTGCACTCGCTGGAGCCGTCGGTGCACACGAGCGGGTTACGTTGTATGCGTTACAGTGAGTACACTCAAGCGAATTAGCGATATGACACTCCTCGGTTTCGTTGAACTCGAGGGAGATCATGTCATTCACTCAATTAAGAAAACTCAGCAAGAAAGTCATTCATTGTCGCGGCACGCTGTTTTCTTTCCAATGCAATAACATGGGGCGACGTTGAATCGGAGAATGTGCAAATGTAAGTGTCGACCTATTACCATGAATATTTTGATGATGACAATAGCAAACCTAAGATACACCATTTTGGAATAGTAACAAAGTTCCGGCCAAATATTTTATCTGAAGACACACTAGCGTCATCAGCGACGGACAGTATGTCAAATGTAGCTGTTTCTATAGTTCTACTGTACACCTGATGGAATTGATATGCATATTAACAAAAACATTTCAACAATTTAAACCTCTGAGGCAAACCCCACAAAATAGTTTTAGAACAAGTACATAAGTACATAATTACGAGCCAAAGCCTACTGAGTTGATGGTATGAATGTAAGTATCAATTTATTACCATCAATGCAACTAGATTTTGATGATTCCAATACGAAACCTAGGATACAGTACTTTGGAATATGAACATAGTCCGACCACATATGGTATCGGAAGTCACACTCGCGTCAAGGAAAGACAGTGTGTCAAATATAGTTGTTTCTACTGTACATCTGCTTGAATTAGTATACAAATGCCCAACAATTAACAATTTAGTCGTCCAAAACAAATTCCCATGGAACAGGTGTATGACAAGTACATAAGTACAAGTACTAAACAGAATATCAGAATATATCTAGGCTACGACATTTTTTGTCTTTGTTCATAAAAAAAACAGTTATTGGCATTACTGGCCAGTTAAGAAGGTGATGATTTTTAAAACTGGATTTTACATATGTTTTTTAAGAGTACAGATTCAGATGCACGATTGTTTGTGTGAGATTAATTTGTATTTATTCACTGTCTGCTATTTGATTGCAACGTGATAATCGGCTGATGAACATATATCATAATCATTAATTTGATAAAGAACAACTCTGAAATCCACTGTGAAAGAAATGCACCCAATCCACCGCAGAGCCGCAGAGCGGTTTCTCCGGAAAAAAATACTGAAGGCAATAAGTGTGATACTTTATCTTTCATGTCGTCATTGTGTCACGTCAAGTCAATTTCCAGATCTGGTTAGTCGTCTTATATACCCTCGTCCCCGTAGGGTGTACGACCGACGGAAACTCTCCATTATCGCCTGATGTCGAAAAATTGGGGGTCACGATTTTGATTATTTTTTGCCAGCGATGTTTCAGTGAAAATGTCTGCGCTCATAACTCAAATGCAAACCGTCCGATCGATCTGAAATTTACAGGACCAAAGCTATATGTTATTGGTTCGTTCCCCATCAAATTTTGTCAAAATCGAATGAAAACCGTTAAAATCAAGTTAAAATCACATAATCGGCTATAACTCCAGTTCTACTTGATATTAATTTTTCCAACTATTTTTGTATTTGTCTATAGCCAATTCCCGATCGTATGGTGTACGACCGATGGTCGTACGACGAAAACTCTCCATTATCGCCAGATGTCATAAAAATGGGTGTTCACGATTTCGGTTATTTTTTTATCAACGGCTTTTCTGTACAAGTGTCTGCGCTTATAACTCAAAGACAAACGGTCCAATCGATCTGGAATTTATTATACTGGAGCGCTATATTTGTGGCTCGGTATCCCTCAAATGTTGCCAAATCGAATGAAAACGGTTGCCATGGCAACGGAAAAAGTGAAAATCACATAATCGACTATTGGCCTAACTCTGGTTCTAGACTTGATATTATTTTTTCCAACTATTTTTTCATTTTTCTTTGGCCAATTCCCAATCGTATGGTGTACGGCCGATGGTCATACGACGAAGATTATCTATTTTCGCCCGATGTCGAAAAATTAGGGGTCAAGATTTTAATACTTTTGAGTGTTCTGATCGAGATTCAAGGTCATATTGTGAAGCTAGTTTTCAATCGTTTTAACCCATTTTCGTTCGGGAGATGTGCCTGTATAACAGAAACAATACTGTGAAATGTCACAACTCAATATTGAGCGACAAGGTCAAGGTCAGAGTAAAGATCAAATTCGAAAATTTACAATAACTCTGCTTATATTAATGATTAATTTCCCCTTTTAATTATATATATCTCTGTACTCAATTCCCGTCATTTGCTGTATGAACGATGATCCTGTGATCAAAATCCCCCATTATCGCCCAAGGTAGCAAGTGTATGGGTCATCAGCTGAAATCACTGATTTGTAGTATTTCAAGTAGTGGTAATTCCCAAACCACTGACGATATTCAGTAGAATGTTGAAGTTGTGAGAGCTGGCGAAGTTTGGGTTGTCAGTATCAAGAATTCAGGTCGTGGTCGACAGATCGAGAATATGTTCAAGATAGAAAGAACTCTATTTTTATTAACGAATATTTCTCCCATGAATTTTTTTATGGCCGATTCCCGATCATATGATATGACCATTTCATATGATAATACGACCCAAATCCCCGATTATCGCCCAGATCCAAAATGTAAGGGTCATGAACTCCAATTTTAGTAACTAAATCTGGAAGGGCGAGGGTCTGCAATCTCTGATTGTCTCGTTAAGACATTTTGGTTTAACTCTCCTTTTCGTTTATCTCTCCTTCAGTGTAGTTTGGGATTTTATTAGTCCGACACATATCTATTTATTTTCTATTGTGTATTAATTTGGCATTGGTGAAATACACGCGTCTTCACTTATATAAAAAGTCTTGTAGTAAAAAGCGATGTCTCTGATCAAGTACATTGTTTCTCTCAGAGAGACGAATTAACCACTGAACACTTCGATTCTCGGTGGTACTTACATCAGGCCGATCATCAGGACTAGTTACAAATCTAATCACTGGAACTTAGGCGGCCAATATTATTGATCAATGATATGGTGCAATATTTAATATTGCGCAATATTTCTGATCGTATATTTCTGAAGTATTCTTTATCAGTTTATGTGTCTTTCAATTGGATAAAGGCTAAAATGTGCCCCATCGAAAAGTACCAGGATACTATCAGGAAAAGTATCCGGATCCTTCAAAAGATGATTTGAAAAAAAGTTTAATTCCATGCACCCCAACTTGAAGAGAGAGCTGAAGAAGCAATCTGACTCAGTGAATTCTGACGTAGGCGAAGAGTATGTGTAAGCGAGAAGTCTCGGTATTTTGATCACATGACATTTTTCAGTGACCAGGAAGTGCGGATCCAATAGATGAACACACGTCGGGAAATGATACCCAACAGAAACAAAAATTGAAACTTATTGACGTACCTGATGTTGAACAAAAAGTGTAAAAATAGGCTTAATACCGTTGAAAAAACAATGCACACTATATCGAGTATGTGCTATTAAACACGAATTAATGCCGCCGTGTATGTTTGTTTCAAGTGCCCAATAAACATACCGAATGGGGAAACGAAGAAAATTTCAATATTTTTGTTCCCACATTGCAATGACACTGAGGAATATTTCCTATTTATGACCAAGTTTGGAGTGGAATGAATAGCACGATTAAAAAAAAACAAGAGCACATCACGAAAAGAAATAAATATCCACAGATAACGAACGTCCAGTATACTGAAATCCTAGAAAATATTACTATAAAACATAAACACAAATACACTGAAAGTCACACCTTGTATCATTCATGAAACTGTGAGTTGAATAATTTTCGAATGAATGACCAGTTAGAGTTTCAGAATGTTCTTCTCCAGGAAGTTTGCATTCCTAATATGTCAGGAGGGAAGCAGAAAACGACTCAGTAAGTACCCTTAGGATTTCAACAGAACCCAGTTGAAGGCGAGAAATTGATAACTGTTTCCATGAGTTGGCAAAACTGAGGAAAAATCTTGTGCCAGTGGTAATATTTTAACATATATTTCATCAGTAAGATTCATTTCAATATGTGAAGTTACTTCTGAAAGAAATTTCAAACCACCGCTGCTTAACTGGTTCTAAACATATCAGCTTGTGACATCTATGTATGCTTTCAAATTCCAGAGAATACAATCCTGGTGGAATGATCGCATATCTTAAAGTCAAAATCCTTGTCTGTGTTCAACGCAACAGTGTTCATGCCTCCACGCACGTACAACCACATGTCTTCAATAAATGTGTATCCCAAATCCAAGTGCATTGCGCATGTGTCATTCACTGAATTGAATTGAATTTATTTTGAATTCAATTCAATTCAATTCACTGTGTTTCCTGTTGAGATGCTAAAAGTATGTCATTGAATATTGGTGAGAATTAGTGGATTCATATTATGTTTAAGGATTATCTGTTTATATGAATTTCATCCATGTGGGTTGTTTCGTGTGTTTATCGACTGTTTTATTGTTCAATGTACGTATCAGAGAGATATGGCCAATAGGTTATGGTACGAGTGATTTCGCACCTCCGAGAGAGCGGCTAATGTTGTCAGATGGCTACATCACGTGCGAATTTAAAACTACATTAAATGACTTGTGTGCACCATCCATCATATTGTTGTCGATAATTCTTTAATTATAATGTTGTTACATGCCTTTGAATATGTCCTGATGGTCGATAAATTCTTTTGAAAAATACTGTTTTGTTTTGATTTTCTGTTAACAGAGCTACGCTACAGTACAAATGGAGATAAGCCTGAATCATTCAAGAAGAGATATGGATATGCATATGGATTAACTAATCGATTTGTTCTATACAGCGAAGATTGGATGCTTCGCCTCGTCCAATATAGCTTTTCTGAATCCCATAAACTCTAAAACTCTGTATTGAACTTCCCATCATCTAATATTTGTATAATGTAAGTATCAATCTATTACTATCAATACAACTAGATTCTGATGATGCCAATAGCAAACGTAAAATACAACATTGTACAATAGAAATAAAATCGACCAATTACATTATCCAAAGACACACTGGTGTATTCAGGGGCAGACAGTGTGGTATATGTAGTTGTTTCTACTGTATATCTAATGGACTTAGTATACAACTGCCCAACAACCCATAAAACAAATCCCAAGAAGCTAAAATTAGAGAGGAAGATAATGAACAGATATCTAGCAAAATGCCCTTAAGTGGATTTTATTATTTTTTGGGAACTACATATTGAGCCTTTCGAGCGATTCAAAGCATTTAATCTATATACATCTATGACCTGAATCCTGCTTGTGCGAAATTAGAAAGAAACACTACTGACCAGATATTGAAAAAAAATGACCATCAAAAAAAAGTCCAACGTTGGCCATTTCTGTCGAAATTTGAAAAAAAATCGATCTAAAGATTTGACTGTAAAATTTAAAGATACATTTGTGGACGACGATGCACAAAAATAAAACGGATGCAACGCCATGTCAATAAATTTTGGGACCATAGGTTCGGTAACCTGAAAACTAGATGGGTTAACTGGGTATTGGTCCAATTGCGCCCACTTTGACTACAGGTACGGATCAACCCAATATTCGTTGTAAGATTTTACTGATTTCAACAAAGCCATTTATCCCAATATTAGATAATCTGACTCACGAAAGGGCACATTTCTGCCCCCGTGCTGCCCCTGCAACAAAAGGGCAACGCCCCGTGGTTCCGGCGCCCCTATGGGTATTAATCTATTACCACTAATACAACTAGATATTGATGATGCCAATAGCAAACATAATATACAATATTGTGCAACAGAAATAAAGCCCGTCCAATTAGTTTATCCAAAGACAATGTAGTTGTTTCTACTGTACACCGGATGGAATGAGTATACAACTGCCCAATAACCTATGGAACTACTATAGAAATCCAAAACAAACCCATGGAACAGATGTATCAAAAGTGCATAAGAACCTAATCACAAGCCAAATGACTACTGGGTTTATGGCATCTTCGGGAACAGATTTAACGTCCACCAGAAGTGACACGGGCCCATTGGTGTGAATGTAAGAACCAACCTATTACCACTGATCTAACCAGATTTTGAAAAAACAAAGCCCGACCAAACACTCACAAAGTCACACTCGCCTCATCAGATTCGACGGATGGAGCAGAAGACCGGGAGTTTGACGGACGTGGCACACCAAGTTAAGGTACGGTTGGTGGTGTTGGTGCCTGGTGACAGGAAGGGGTGAGTGAGAACTGATAGTGGGAATATACAGATAAGATTAAGAAGGTGACGAGGGATGGGAAAGCAGCAACAGTTAGTTTGGCAGGATGGGACGAGGAGGATAGGAAGTTTTATAGAGAGCAGCTAGATCAGTCAGGGGTCCATCCCACAGCCGCAATGTTTCGGACAATCCTGAAGGCAACGCTGGAAGAACTGAAGGAGAGAGTGGAGGTGAAAGCTATCAACACAAGGCTGAACATGACAAAGTTTTATCCACACAGGTGTTGGCGTTGCGGGAGAGGAGACACCAGGGGCAGTGCGCCGAGCGGTTATGCTGTATATGTGAGAAGGATCATGCGACATCTATGTGTCTACACCAGGCCCTGATGTGTTGGGAGTGCGGTAGGAGAGGACACATCGACGCGTATCATCATAGGACGTGACTGGACAAGGAAAACGGGACTACATGTACATGGGAGATAAAGGAGCAGGGCTAGCAGGACACGCAAATAAATAAAGATACATGTAGTATACAAAATATATGTAAAGGGGGTTCTAAAAACGAAGTCATTGCTGAGGCGCGCCTGATGAATTTGAATCATGAATCCATGAATGTCACAGCCGCCATATGAGCAAGATACGTGCACATTCCTATGCGGATATTTGTTGATTTTGTTACAAATTTATAATGATTGTATACAGGCAAACAGTCTGAACTATCAATGTACAGCCATCAGATAGTCGTATTGTCATTATTATTATTATAATAATTATTATTACATGTATACATGTCATTTAACAGCAGTGCATTTTCACACAAAGAAGTGAACCGCCACTGCTTTCTCGAATAATGAATAGTTTTGATGGAAAAAAAAAAAGTATAATATTGATGAAAAAATATATGCAAAGAAATGCACTGCCATTGCATAAGTTTCATGCAGCTTCCGTGACTGAATTTCCTGCTATATAGATGTGCCCCCACACCGACACGGATTTCAGATGTCTTTTTGTAGTCAATGCATTGCAGACTCTCACAAGTGCTATTTGGTATGATAAACTCTGAGAGATCATCTGATAATAAATTACGATCTGAATAAATGCAATGAATAATGTGTCAGTTATTGAAATAGAAGGGATGTATTTAATCCTAATTACACCTTTCACCCTTCATGCATATCAGAATTGGATTACCCTGTCAGACTTGAAATGATGCCAATTAGCTGGTCATTTTTTTATATTCTAAAGTATTCGGGGTAGAGGAGAACAGTTGTAGTTAACAGTGCAATCATGACTTCCAGAAGTGGTTCATCAGGGGAGTAAGTTCATCGTTCAATACGAATGCTGTTATATTAATTTCGACAAGTAACCTACAGTGGAGAGAATTATGTTTGTGGCCAGCGGAAATATGTTGGGATGGGAAAGTTTTCGTGATTAATAATCTTTATTTAATAAACAAAGAAGAACATATCTATCGATGTATATCCGAGCACAGACATTCAATGGTTTTAATGATGCCCAATGTTTTGGATCAAATTGATAGTTTATGCGTCTATTCTGGTGTAAAAAAAAAACATTTGTCATCACATTTTATCACTTTTATATCTTAAACTATAAAAGTTGGCAACCTTTCGTAATTGTTCTGTCAACATCAGAAATTTAGCTCAATATTTTTGTTGCGCTACTATATGCGTATGCATTACGGTAAATAAACAAATATCGCAAAGCTCTCAGAGTATTTGCGTTTATTCACAAGATTAAAATGTAAAACCTCATGGAAACAATCAGAAATATTATTTTTGAAAGTGCTGTGATCCTTTTGTTGAGATTACTGTATTTAACAAAGGATAGCAGCATGAGCAGGACCGGGCCCACTCATATCTACCCTCCGTGGGTCTCATTTTAGGCAAACTTAGAAGACCAGCGCGAGGCGCTGGCCAATGACAAAAGAACTAGATGCATTGAAAAATATGCGTTTACTGGATGGCCATTACAGAAATAACATGATATGCATCCGAAATGCCGTCAAGGGACTAGTGCCAAGTTGTTATTGTGCGGCGTCAGCCGTACTATATCTGTTAGTGTAATTTTGACCCCATGGTACTACTGGTGAGGCGCTTGTCCATGCGTGGACTTATTGCTACCGAATTAAGTCAGCGATGACATTATCCATATTTTATGTCACAATCTCAGATTACAACAAAGTTAAGTAGCAAATATTGAGCAAAGAAAACATACACCTTGGTCATTTGTGGAAAGTGCAACTAAAACACATTTTGGCAAGAATAATGGACGAATCGACAAACAAATGCGAGTAATAATCAATTTTCGCATGGACAAGCTCTGCACCAGTATTGCAGGTATTATGGTATTGTAAGACCATCTACGAGAATTGTTCTCTGTGAGAGGGAAGTAGAGAGTTATTACAATACGAGTTCGAGTTACAATACGATTCGAGTTCATTGTTTCATATTGTTATCAAACTAATCAATAGGGTTGTTTAACCAAGAAATGGGTTTCGTGTCTACTTATCCTTGATTTTTCTCGTATTCACTCAGCCTCGAGTACTGGTTCTACTCTCCTTTGTCCCTGTGGCCGCACACGTAACCTCAAGTTCTGCTGTTGTGATGCTTGTTACATTGTAAGTTGTCTGTGTTGACATATGCGATTAAGTGTATATTCCCGATGTGTTCAAACGACAGTGTTCCGTCAAATTCCTTTCTCCAATCTCTTTAGTCTCCGCCATGTATAAATCCACCAAAGCCGCCGTGAACATGGTGAATGATCATGATGGCGAGGTTAATCCGACAATAATTGAACCTCAAGAATATCTGAGAAACTGTCACTCAAACTCACTGACATTTATTTATGTACATAATCGCAACTGGCACCAGTCTGCCAATATTTGTCCTAATATAATGTCAAGTCAGAGATGTTTTGAACGAATAAATGCTGATCACATCACTTTCCCTGTGACAAAACTCAATATGGTATACCATTCAATATATTTTAATATATTTTGCTTGTGTTTTGGTATGTTCTAGCATTACATCTACATGTATATAGATTGTAGTAACCCTCAAAGTTTTCGCTGATGGATCACCAATTTGCCCGATATTGAGATGTAGTGCAGATCCGAGCACTAACCGCCGCGAGATATTGGAATTGGTTCATTCCTGCGATTGTTTGAAGGGGATTGGTCTTACTCGCATATCGCAACTTGCTAACAAATTGACGATGAATCACGACTAGCATGTTCCGAGATATATTTTTCTATGTTGAAGGAAACGAGGTCGCCTATATTACGGTCCATGTATATTCATTTTACTTGTACTTTAAATGTCAGCCATAAGTCGATTTATCGAGATACGTAAGTCGATTTATCGAGATACGTAAGTCGATATATCGAGTTACGTAAGTCGACAAATAGAAAAAAACTTTTAGTTTGGTGGCCCTAATCCTCATCCGTAGTATATAGACTCGTGCATGCTATATGATACAATCTTCATCGTTTTGCACTTTGATTGAAACGGTTCAGCCTAATTCGAGAATTCCCTCGATTCTGTTGCTGGGTACGATAAGACCACAGCAGTCACCAGTTAATCCTACAAGCCGAAAGATTTGTTTTTGCGAGATGTTAGCGTGGGAAGTTTTCTTTACAAAATTCGAAAGGACCTTCAACTTTTCAAGCTGCAGGTCCCATCCAAAAATGAAAGATTCTGAAAATTGAAATAATTTCGTAATAATATTAATTTCGCCATTATCAAAATTGTGTGATAATAGGTTGAAACGTACAATACCACTGAGCCGGTGTCCCTGCTGGTGGACGCTAAATCTGTCCCCAAGCATACCAACAACTCAGTAGGGCTCGAGATTAAGTGCTTATGTAATTCTCAAATTCATAATTCGTGGAATTACAAAATTAGATTACTTGTTTTTATCATTTGTTGGATTACTAGATTACTTGTTTTTATCAGTTGTATTGTAATTACACCAGGTATGCTTTAGAAACTTGACATATTGTCTGTCTCTAATGCCGTGGCTTTGATGATAAAATATTTGATCGGGCTCTTTTGTTTCTACACCCCCCCCCCTCCCCGCCCCCACAACCAACCCCTATTTTGAGGATATTACTGCCAAAATAATCAGAATCTTGTGGTATCGGTGTTAAAGGTTGAGACAATACACCCAATATATCATCATCGGAGTCCAGTTGAGTTGCTAGTAATAGGTTGTAACTTACACATACCCAATATATGGACGATCTAATTAGAGCCAAATAGAGGCTGGCGTGATTCCCTTCGGCCTTCTGCTGTCTCATTCATTGGATCTTGTGGGAAGATTAATCACCTCGGCAATTAGGGGATTTCACGGGGTTGTTTAAACTGACACGTATACCATCCTGTACTGGGCTGGGGACTAATTGGCACACTACTGGTAACTTTGAACGAGCTGCATCGTGACACGGAAACCAGTGATGACAGATTTCTTGGATTTGCTCTTCCTGGACGAGTTTCTGGTGAGTGCATGTAATTCCCCACACAATTGCCACAAATTTAAGGCAATTTTCAATAGCATTTAAATACCGATATGTTTTAAAATCCTTGCAATCTACAGCTTTTGTATATATGTTTGAATTGGAGATGGTGTATTGTCACAGAGCGGTTGATTCTAAAGTCAATTGTTACATAATATGTGCTGGTACTATCAGGAATGAAAGCAAGAAGTCATGAAACTAGACGGGTACATAATATTATGTCCCTTGTGCAACGTTGGCGAGAGAGTTCCCTCGGCATATTACAGCGTACCGTGTAGCGGCCGCTCGTAGTTTCGTAACTCATCCTACAACATTCAGACACTTTCGTAACAAGGGACTGTGGTTGAAACTAACAATTTTTTTACGTAATATGTCCAGCTTTAGGCGAAAATTTTCCATAGACATAGTTTTCAGTATTCTCGGCTTGGTTTTGATGTACGCTATTGTGATAAATATTCATGAGCAAAATATTAAAATGTAGACGCCATGTATTTATTCTCAGAAATACCATATGCCGTCCTATTAAGGCATGATTAGTATGCACTTAGTCACACCAAAAATTATGCCAGTTAGCTGGCCACTTACACTCCCAATGATTAGGGTAAGAGAGAGCAGGTGTGAGATGGGCACAATGATCCGAAACATGAATCATTATAATATGGGATATCATCATCGAAATTCATATTGTGAGTTGTCAGTTTATTGATATATACATCATGTGTTGTCCACACTCATTAGTTCTGGTTGATTCGATCAATCATTATAACATTTCATGCGAACAAGGGGATCCGATTTTTGTAGATAACTTGAATAGAATTCTCATTTTCAGGAACGCCCTCGTTGAACGCCTGGGTCGTCTACGGCTCAACATACGTGTTGAACCGATAACTCGAATAACTGTGCCCTTGTGTGTGAGTATTTCTTCAAGAAAATAAAATTCCAGCGTTGATCTAACACGTATATTCAGTTCACAATCCTTCACCAATCTGTTTATTCCCCATCATGCATCCATAAATCCATCACAGCCCCCGTCAACGGTTGTGACATCGAGGTTAATCCAGGAATAATTGAATCTCAAGATAATCTGAGAAACTGTTATTCAAACTCGGTGACATTTATTCGTGTACAGAATCACAATATTTGTTGGCGTCAAACCCCAAGGTTTTGTTCTGCAACACAAAATCATGATGTCGAATCACGAAGTATTCCAGAAGACGCTCAAATGAGAATGATTAGAAAAAGGCTGGTCACATCCAAGTAATAAGAAAACTATTATGTAGTGAAGAATTTATCAATAATATCGTGAATTATGGATCACGGAGAGAACCTGAGATCAGTTAAAAAAGCTGGTATGCTCTAGGTTCTCATCTACATTTGAAAGACCCTATTAGGATAAATCATACTTACCTTAATCCTATATTTCAAGTATGTGAAAACGTCCATTCCATATCTAATTGAATATAGAATACATTACATGGTGCCCCAGAAGCCAAAGCTACTTCCCAGTGTAATTTATCTTTAAAATACTTCCTAACCTCTCTTTTCCGCCTTTTTTCTTCTTTTCTCATTTTTTCCCTTTTATCTGAGGGGGGGGGGGGGGGGGGGGCTTGCCTAAACCCGGTCCTGGTGTTTGATTAGGTAGTTGAATACTTGTCATACATCTGTTCCATGGGGATTTCTAAATTATTTTTCATATGTTGTTGGGCAGTTGTATACGAATTCCATCAGGTGTACAGTAGGAACAACTATATTTCACACACTGTGTGCCCCTGATGACGCCAGTGTGTCTTTGGGGAAACAATAATATTTGGCATCATCCAAATGTAATTGTATTGGTGGTAATAGATTGATACTTACACCAATCCATAGGAATATTATAGGAGCTGACCAGTAAGAGAACCAAAATGTGTCAACATCAATAGCTTAACCATGCATGGATTATTTCCCAGAAGAGGCCTGGAGAGAGAATTTCCCTGGAGAGTTACTACGATTCTGTAGCTGATTACGACAAGAGCGCAGCTGGCACCAGTCAGTGTAATGACTCCAAGGTTAGTTTTCTGCGAGATGGTGGAAGGCAGTAGTGTTGATTGTGTGGATTAGGCTAGCTGGCAAGTTCAGAACTGACTTGCGAGAGTCCATATCTTACTGGTAGATACAATTCGCAGTCAGACACAATTTTGTTTTTCATGAAACAGTTATTGAACCAGAGTATAAATCAGATCTTCAATCGATGCTGAATATTTTTCTC
Organism: Terebella lapidaria; assembly: GCA_949152475.1. Lineage (NCBI taxonomy): Eukaryota > Metazoa > Annelida > Polychaeta > Terebellida > Terebellidae > Terebella > Terebella lapidaria. The sequence continues at coordinate 83,293,646 of OX424555.1, forward strand.
CAGCGTCTCTCATGGCATAACAATTAAACATCAAGCTTTAAGAACCACGTTGAGTCAAACAAAATAAATGACTGCCGATAAACCTAAAATAGCCATGTGTTAATTGGCGGTTACAAAAGGTTTCAAAGTGGGTAAAGTCTGATACTTTGTAAATACCTTGTAGGTAGATCTAGTGTAAGCCTGAATGTAATCCTGATACAAGTATGTTCCTGCGGGCGTGTTTTGACCATGGAAATGTGTCCTGAATATTTAATATGCCTAGATAGTAAGATGTTCACGAATAAATCGGGTCCGTTTTGATACCGTTCTAAGTTCAGGAAGATTATATTACTCATAACTTGAAAAATAAAGCCATGCTGAGTATGGATTGTATATTAGATGCAGCTATCTTGGTTTGAGGGGTGAATGACACAGAGATTTACTGATGACACCAATCATGAGAGTTAATAACCACAAGGTACCACAATATTACAACTTTAATTGAACTGAAGGGAATCAGTAACCAGAATAAAATATATATATTATTAAGTGACGAGAGTGATTTACTCGAAATGTGTGTAGTTAGATTTCACAGGGGCGCATACATTTCCTCATTGAAGACCTTCCAACAGCGCGTACAACACAAAGTTCAGTCGGTCAGAGACGATGACGCCCAAGTTGAACCGCACGTCAAGAAAAGGAAAACACATGCGACCACAACAAGGAGATCTTGGACGTATACCGAAGAGACAGTAATTCGATATCTGTTCGCCTCCTTCCTGGAGAGGAAATTCAGGCCATCTTCGAACGTTTGTAGCAAGATGATAGTAGCCAGCAAGTCTGCAATCCCCCTCATACACATCAGCCAAAAATATGTTCTGAAAAAGAAAGTATTAAGAATGATCGATACTCTGTACACACTTCAAGGTAACCGGTAAACTGGTAAATTTGCACTGCTCATACAATATATGGCCGCCATAAAGTAAATCAAGTTTCTGTCATAACCTCAGTTCTAATCACGCTATAATGATGATTTTTGTATCTAAATATATGTTTTCGATGGTGACGGATCCGATTCTGAGACTATTTCACCATTTAGCGGCTATCTTGGAAATATAAATCCATGTAGGCCAAAAAAATACCATAAAATAACCATAAGCAGTCTCAACCTTTGTGGGCTTTTTTTTTCACAATTTGGTCGATCAAGGAAACACGATGTTCAGTTTTGTAATGGGGAGGAGGGGGGGGGGGGGGGCGAGTGTCTACTATGGAGATTGGGTTGACCTCAGCAACTATGGCATCCTATATCGACTGGACTCAGCTGAACGAACCAGCCACACCTTTCGCTCCAGCCATCCAAGCTTGTCTAGTGACAGTCTGAAGTGACTGGATTTTAGTTCAGGTTCAGCGACACCCACAACCTGTACTGCCCACAGTTTTGGTCTGATGGAGCACTCACCACAACCTACAAGCGTCAACGTTTAGTTATTACGTACAAGCGTCACCGTAGCAGTCTTTGGGTCCAGGTAGCCGTTTCATGAAGACACCGAGCTCATCGTTACATGTCATCCATGGAATGAAAACAACTAGGTACTGTGACAACACATTGTTTACAATGGTTGAAATCTGTATTTCTAGAGATGTAATTTCTCTTGGTCAAAAGGGATATTCAGTGTTTGTTCTTTGGTAGATGAAAAGTCGCCCCGCCAGAACAACCTCAAGCCTGGAATGCTTGTTCAATGGTTTGAGGGTTCTCTGGAATACTATCACCTCGACAAGCAGGTTAGCGCTCTGGGGGCAGATGTGTGAATGATGATATCTCATCCATCACCCTTGCCAAGTCTTTGAACATTCTGATCTTGCTCTCAGAGTCAGATCTCAAGGACTTGGAGGCTAAACCCATCCGATTGCAGCTACTTACCAATATGTTGGACTGGGAAGGTAGATTTCGTAGCAGCAAGGTAGCTCATCTTGTCCTGGAGGGCTCCAACCTGAACCCCACCGTCCATATCCGAGGAACTGATCTAGCCAAGACGAAGCATTTCTTATCATTGGTAAACAAGTATGTTGGTATGTTGGATTTTTACGTGAAGGAGTCGCAAATGGAGTGGTAAGTTCCTTGAGTCAACTTCCAAGCTTTTTGAAGCTTTCCTGATACAAGTCAGGGTTGACGTCAGTTCTCGGGGCTCAATTCGGAGCTAGGTGAAAGCCATGTTCTTTTTTAAAGCCATGTTTCTAAGAAGTATCCATCTCCGATTTCCACTGACCAATTCAAGACACCATCCCAAAAAGGACGATCATCCCGAAAAGTCTTGTCAGGGACATGACAACACCTCGAAGTACAACCCAAGCTGAATAAGTTCAATGGCATGATGGCGGCTCTGTGGCGATATTCGTTGCTTCAGATGCTCCCGTGGCCCTTACGTAAGGATTTATCTCCATGGTGATCCTCCATGTCACAAGATCCGATTAAGTCAGACTCCTGCTTTCTCCCCTTCCTTCCATGATAGCATTCGCCCCTACTCTCCAGGCACTGCAATATTTCAGATGCTCGACCACCTTATCGCCAGGATGCTGATGAGCAGGCCACTGGGGTTGTGCTTCGGATATCCCCGACTTCTGCAGTCGGCTGTGGTTCCAAAGCTAACTGTCAGTTGGCGGGTGATCAGACACCTCAGCCTTTTCCCGTTTGTGATCAAGGAACGATTCCCTCCGGAGTGTCCCCAATTATTTCTGGTGTCTCTCTGTGGGGCGATTGGACGATGTCAATCGACTTGAAGCATGCGTTCCCCAAAATTCAGTCCATCCATCCTCGAAATGCTACCGATGGTACCGAGCTCTTTCTCTCGATTCGTCCAAGGCTCCATATACCTATTCACATGTGTCTTCCATCTTCTGTCTACCTGGGCTCACAGTTGCAGCATTCGTCTGATGCGGTATTTAGATGACTGGCTGCTTACAGTTTCCAACCAGCAGACCATGGATCCCACACACAGTGACTTGGTAATCTGGGTCAGACAATCTGCGTGATTTCCAACCTGCTGAAGCCTGATTGTGCATATTGAGATATCATGCACTCAACAAAGGCCTGTTTGGATGAAGTTCTAAGGTCTTTGTGGATCATATGCTGTGTGTTTCTCGTATGTAAAATTTGTGTTAACCAATTATCGCAGTTTTACGTTATTTTGGCGGCCACAGTTGATTTTCATTCCTGAGATGGCCGCCAAATGGTAAAATAATATCTGAATCAGATTTGTCACCATCGAAAACATATATATATAGAATAAAACATCGTCTTCATAGCGTGATTAGAACCAAAGTTATGATATATACTTGATTTACGTCGATCATGGCGACCATCTTTGATTTTGTAGACGTTACAGGTGTCGGATCAAATGTATCCTAATCGATATGAAAATAAGCATGCCCTGAAACCTCTATATGCAAATTTTCATGCTTTCTTCCAAAAAGTAAACATCTTTTCCGTTATCCGCACCACTAGTCGTTTTCAAACCGGCAACGTAAAGGTTTCTCCATTCGAAAGTGCTTTCCAAATTCAAACAAAAATGTCACTCGACGGGGGATGGGGAAGACAGGAAGAATTGCCTTATATTTCTGAATATTTTTTACTGTGGTTCACAAACCAAAGAAAGCAACAAATAAAGCGTATATGTTGGAAATTCAGAACGCGTGATTATTGTTTTTGTAATAACCACAATAATCTTAGTAATATTGGTTAAATTGGACAAAAGCTTATGTTATCATGAATGAATTGTTGTGAAACCCCATGTATTTTTTGCAGTATCATCAATATACACCTTTATCATCGCATTGCTGCGAATGCGCGATTTTGATTGGTCAATTCTCCGACAATACCACGCCGTATTTGGAGAGCTGTGACGCAACCCCACGATATTTTCTGTATCGTGGGCTTCAGGCGGGTAATACGGAATGACGTTTTGGAGAGCTCCATATAATCCAATGATAAAATCGTTACCATGGACTTCAGACCCCAATACGGCAGGATATCTGCCTTCAGTCAGCATATCCCACTCGGCCTGCGGCCTCGTGGTATATGGTGACTTCAGGCAGATATCACGCCGTATTGGGGTCTGAAGCCCATGATAACTTATAGTATTGATAGCTCTATAATCTACCTCGTATATCCGTGTGAAATTGGAATACTACATGCATTGTAATGTTGACGTTATTGTAGTACAATTTTCAGATTCGTCAAAAGCCAGAAGAGATCAGCCTTGATGTTGATGTCATCCTTTTTAGCATTTCATCAAATTCCTAATTTGATTGGACACGTCCACAGTCCACAACCATCGGGGAATAAACAAAAAAGACGCGATTTCATCCGTGCTTTTAGACTGCCAGAACTTCATTAAAAGCAGTGATGTACTAACCACAATCCCCCACCCATGGCGTCAGGTTCACATCTGGCACCGTTTGAGGTAATGAGCCCACGAGCGTGTTGTGTAATGACGTGGGATGTAAAGTTAACATGGTAGTTGCATCGTATTCGACTCAAAACTGTTAAATATGCAAGCTGCAAACTTCCATCACCGAAAACGAAAACAAATACAAAAAAACAAGAAGAACTGACCAATGGAACATTGTAATGCTGCTATAATGCATCCATGTGCTTCCAAACATAATGCTTTCTCTGTGGGTTTCTGGATTTCCATATTGACATAATTAGGACGTGTCATCAGCGGCATGGAACCTTTTTAAAATCTCCATATGATGCTGCGGTCTGGGGACTCGATGCCATGCACGTTTTGTTAATCGAAATCGGTTTCTCACCAATTAAGTGCAAGAGACTTATGTTCGAGTGACTGTGTCCTGAATGCTTCGCAAGGATTGCCTAAACACAATGCAGTATTGAAAACATATGGATGCTACTAGGAATTGTTCTCGAAAAATAAACTGTTCCTTTCCACACTATGTAACTGTTCTGTTAAATTATCACATTTGCCTTTGATTTTGCAGATATATAGCACTATTCTCACCACGTTCAGAATATATACGCTTGAAACATCGAATGACAGATGTATACCGTACATATCATATATTGTATATGTACATATTATAGTTGTATAATAACGCTAAGGCGAATAAGTTAACTGAGTAAAATACTTTAGGCCCTACTACTATCACAAACGAGCTAACGCTACAAACTGCGACCTTCATGCAACAAAATTGAACTTGAATACTTGGTATATAACTGAGCGTCAAAAGCCTGGAATCGCTTCATCCTATTTATCATCGATGAGACAATAATCAGTTTACACTGACAAATCGTCATCTCGGTATATGAATCCACGTCCCATAGCAGCAAGGCTGAAAGGAATGGCGACTGGTTCAAGTACATCATACACCTAACCCTGGGCTGTGACTGTTCCAGGAATGACCACGAGTGCTTTGCGGTAATACATCGCTTTGTTGGGTAACGATCCATCGTGAGAATTCTTGTTTGAACTGGCATTACCCTTGGAAATGTTGATAAATACCAATAGACGTGGAATCAATACCCAGTATTAAGTATTCGGAGCAAACAAAACAGGGTCAGTTATCCAATCTCATAGTCCGGGGACAGAAAGTCATATCAGGCATACGAAGTGAGAGAAAACAAAAATGACAGGGAAACTCATGAACCCCCCAAAATGGCCATTAGGAGGTGAAATCAGGTGTTCCGGAAAGAGTGAGCATGTCCTGCCCCACTAGTGGCACCCGTCATTAATTCCCCAAAATTAACATGAAAATAGATCTAGTTGCATGGCAGACATGGATTTGCTGTATTTATCAACCAGATCATGATGACTATTTTTGTTTATTTATTTTATTGTATCCGTAGAAACAATTGTCCTATAAAACATTAGTTTGTTTAGAGTATCATTTGGTTAAGCGACAATGCTCAATTATTCACATTACTCACATTACTGGTCATTGTCTAAAGAACAAATTTGCTGAAAGTACATTTCGAGGTGTTGCGAAGCGTACATCTCAACCGGGCAGTCATTTTTAGGAGTTTATTATGTTGTTTCATTGGGGAGGCTGATGGTGGATAATGCACCTGAGACGATTACTTGCGCATAATCTGATACCGGTTTCCAAGCATGGAATAATAAATTATTCATGAATTTCCTGTGGAAATTCCACAATAAAAATCAGCAACTTCGGTTGCAGCGATGGTCGGAAAATACAACTAGTTAGGAATTGAGTCATACTTGTCATTATATTTTTCTAGTTAGTGGTCTAACTTTTTATGACCAAAAACAAGATTTTTTTTTTTTCAAAATCCTGCCAGCCTATACTCCCTCCATACATCTTGTCATCCTGGATCGGCAGAAAATTCTCCAGCCGCCGAGTGACACTCGAGACGGGAAAGTGGCTGCTGGGTGACTGCTGAGACCACTTACACCCATGTCACTTCAAATCTGCTCCCCGTATTCTAATTTTCTATCTCTCTCTCTATTTTGAATAAATACTTCACTACTTAAGTGAGGATATGGTCCCAATGCAAAACGGGTTATATATATGGATATTCGTACATGAATTTCTATTTGCTTTGAAGCAAATATGTACTGTTTTATTACTGGCATAATGGGTGGTGATTGTAAAAATCGGTACCATGACCACTCAATCTCGTGTCAATTATCACCAACTAATCATGAAAATTAATGTACAATGCACACAATTCGTGAAACTACGAACATTTCAAACTTGTCTCCAAGTATCCACAAGCTCAGGGAATAGAAGTAAAAACGGAACAATGCCCAAGCACAAAGTGTTCCGTGAGAGCAAAAACGAGTCTGTTATCCAATATTATAGTCCAGCTAATACGAGTAAATAGTATAGAATTTCATGAACCCCCATGGTCCTAAGGAAGTGAAATCATATGTTTCCAGAGAGTGAGCATTTTCCGCCCCATTTGTGGCACCCGTCATGAATTTTAAAAAAAATCAGCCCAAGGGCTAAGATAGCTTACCGGACAATTCTGGTTCAGGCACCACAGGTGAGATATGACATTGAGATTGTCACAGGTGAGATTTACAAATCAAGGTCATCTTTATGTACGTATACGTCATTGTCACCATTAAGTGTGCTGCATATAATTTTGTATACAACATATAAAATACAAATATAATGTCTATCTACAAGTATTTTGTCCGTAAAGGCCAATTTACACATTTCAGGTCAGACATGACCTTGAGATCAAGCCTTCACGGTCGACTGACATCAAACTTAAGGTCACCAAATGATGGTGACCATCTGCTCTTCTGACTCCCTATATGCAAATAATGCAACCCTAACATGTATGTGCAATTGTTTTAGCCCCACAAGCCAACCTACACATTTCATGTCAAATCTGACATTGAGATTTAGTACTCAAGGTCATCTGAGGTCAAAAATAAGGTCACCAAAAGACTTCCTAAATGCTCATAATATAAACATAACCTATCTACAAGTATTTTGTCTATAGAGGCCAATTCACACATTTCATGTCCTCGTGACCTTGAGATTTATCCTCCCAGGTCTTCCAATGTCAACCTCAAGATCACAAAAAGATGCACCATATATGACTTCCTATATGCTTATAATACAAACCTAAGCCCTATGTACAAGCGTGTTTGTCCCATATGGCAATTTCAGCCCTTTTAGGCCTTTCTAGCCCACAGATCGGGCTTTTTCAGCAATTCAAGGCACTTCCTCTTTATAAACAATGTCAAGGACCCCAATTAGCATGTTCTGAAACAACAATCTCAAAACTGATCAGATAGTTTTCGAGAACACAACCAAAAACGAAATTTTGAGCCATTTTGGGCCATTTGAGCCATAACTTTGGGCCTATCCATCGATTCAAGGCACTCCATTTTTATAAACAATGTCAAGGACCCCAATTAGCATGTTTTGAAACACAAATCTCAAAAGTGATCAGACAGTTTTTGGAAAAAGACAGAAAAGATGCAAATTTGAGCATTTTTGGACCCCAAAATGGCTGTTTTGACCTTTCAAGGTCATCGAAGGTCAAATTCAAGGTCACCACACAAGTCGCATTATATGACTCCTCATTTGAAAGTGCCAATTTCTAAGCTCTATCTTCAAGTGTTCTGAGTACAGTTCTGGCAGCTCCCATTATGAAAGAAAAAAGTGCCGAAAAAAGTCCAAAATTTTTTTCAAAGGGTGAAAATTTTTTTTTGCCTGGAAATGGCCCAAAATGGATAGTAATGTGATTTGGGGCCGAAAATTTTTTTTTTCGCCGACTCGTCAAAAATTCCACACGGAGATCGGCGATTCAAGGGCAACAGAACTCATATACTTCTACACATCACAAAGCTATTTGAGAGGAATGTTTTTAAACAAAAATCTCTAAACTGATCAGACATTTTTTTGAGAAAATGGTCGCCAAAGTTCAAAATTGAACTTTGAACGTTCAAAGTTCAAAGGCCGTCATTTTGAGAAAAACTGAAAAATCAAAAAACTAAAATATACTTCTTTCTTGAATTATTTTGAGGTATCTTTTCACAGAAAGATTGGACGGTACACTTTAAAGATAAAAACGTGGACGGACGGACGTGCGAACAGATGGGTTTTACGGGAGGACCCAATGTTAAATTTCCTATCTTAACTTTCTCCGTAAGTCCTGAAAGAATTCCCGTAAAACCGCACTTTTGGCTTAAAGTTGGAATCAATTTTAAAATGAGCCAAATTTAGCATTCTTGTTTGTCGCACAAGCTTTCCCCGTAAACCCTTCTGGTATGCCCGGACGGACGGACGACGGACGCAACGTAAGCCTAAAAATAGCATGCAAAGAAATCCTGGTACATATCCAACATGTCTTGCTGCATACTAGTGACAGATTTGGTACTTATCAACCAGCTCGTGATGACGTCCATACGATTTCTTAAAAACAGCTACATGTATTCTAGTCCCGGTAGAACATTTCGGTGTCGCAGCAGTTTAGGAACTAGTAAGGAACTTCGATGAACAAAATCCTCATATCTGCAACTAGCTTTAGAATAGGTATCTTTAAAGTAACAGTAAAGTGCAAATATGATGTGAACTTATATGAAAGGTCTCAATGATCCAACCAAAATGGTCTTTACGGTATGTCAATATCACTATCCGTTCAAAATTCACAGCACTTCAAATATTGGAATCGAATATTGAAATAGGCTGTATAATATTTGACTACACTATATATTGATATCGACGTTGTGATTATGTGTGAGTTTTCGCTGAGACTGATATTTTGGTGTACAGGTTGGAATAATCAAATGTTTCGATAGCCGTATTGCCTGCACTAAAATGACAACCAACCAAATGTGAATTGGAACATGTTAATGGACGGTGTGTCTTATTTGCTTCCGCTGTCCAATTTCCTAGGATATGGCTTACTTAGTGTTTGACTCGAGACTGTGGTGTCAACACTTTGAGTGGACACTAAGCTGTGCCTTGGATACATTTCCTGCCACGCCATCATGGTAAATATTGAACAGTTTCATAAATTGTCCAAAAGGTCAAAACTATATAGTCAATATCCTTTGGAGATACATGGAAATACAAATACTAGCAGTTGAGAAACACGACCTGATTGATGAGCAGGTCTACACCATATAGATCTATGAAAAGAGTTTTGATGAAGACTTGTATGCATGCGAGTCTGCTTCATGTGAGGCAAGAAATGCTAACTTTTTCTGACCTGACTTTACCTCCTCCTGGCCATGTATGGGTTCTTCCGATTTTGTCTGACTTTAGAATATTGGATAACGGCTTCAGTAGCTCAGAATACTTTATACGTACTATTGGTTTCTCGTAATACTTTATTGGCATACTAGTGTTGCCAATGGTATGTCTCATATTTCCTCAAGGTTCGGTGAACGTTTGGGTTTGGGAACGATTTTTGTGTTTCGTTTGCAGAGTATCACATGACGCTGGTGCATGTATCATCCTATTATAGTCTTCATAACATCGCCAATACATGTCACTCAGCACCATTCATTTATCCTTATACACAAAGCCTAAAATACCAAGAGTTTGCACTCAACCGTATTTCAAAACTGACCACTCCTCTGTGGCTATTCAATATATAACTCACAAGATTGCCCGCTAGAACCGTCGTGAGCACTGAGTGAGCAGGTCGCTCCTTCTCTTGCAATGTTGATCTTTTGTTTTTGTATAGGTTCGGTTTTTGTGTTTCTTTATTTTCCAACTGCCAAATCTTTGTGATGCCGTGGTTGAACCGGATGTGACGTCACGCAGTTTTGAAGCATATTATTGATGGGTTAGTGGCAGTTTTTGTCATTCCTGGCGTGGCTCTCGCCGAGTGAACAGCCTTTGGTACTGCCAGAAGGCGGATGATGCTATCAAGATTTATAGTTAGATAATGGAATACACATGTGTCATTTTCTCAACATATTTTAAATGTAAGTATCAATCTATTACCACCAATACACTCAGATTTTGATGATGCCAAAGAGAAACGTGTAATACAACATTTTGCAATAGAAACAAAGCCCCAACCAAATAGTTTATCCAAAGACACACTGGCGTCATCAGGGGCAGACAGTGTGTTAAATGTAGTTGTTTCTACTGTACACCTGATGGAATTAGTATACAACTGCCCAACAACCTATGAACACAATTTAAAAATCCGAAACTAACCCCATGGAATAGATACATGACAAGTACAAAAGTACCCAATCACAATTAAAGTGTATAACTTGGTTGGTTAAATGATAACCAGCTGCAAACGATAAAATCTACAGATCATTGTAGATTTCACTTACTTGTACACTTCCCCCTAAAAAAAAATAGGCCTATGTGTCGGGCAAGCTTGTATTTTATAATATGACTATGGATCCGAAATGCTTCGTATTAACTTACCAAATTCCTCATCAGAAAAAAGGACCAGGTCGCTCCTTCTCTTGCAATGTTGGTCTTTTGTTTTTGTATAGGTTCGGTTTTTGTGCTTCTTTATTTTCCAAATGCCAAATCTTTGTGATGCTGTGGTTGAACCGGATGTGACGTCACGCAGTTTTGAAGCATATTATTGATGGGTTAGTGGCAGTTTTTGTCATTCCTGGCGTGGCTCTTGCCGAGTGAACAGCCTTTGGTACTGCCAGAATGCGGATGATGCTATCAAGATTTATAGTTAGATAATGGAATACACATGTGTCATCTTCTCAACATATTTTAAAGTGTATAACTTGTTTGGTTAAATGATAACCAGCTGCAAACGATAAAATCTACAGATCATTGTAGATTTCACTTACTTGTACACTTTCCCCTAAAAAAATAGGCCTATGTGTCGGGCAAGCTTGTATTTTATAAAATGGCGTATGGATCCGAAATGCTTCGTATTAACTCACCAAATTCCTCATCAGAAAAAAGGACCGTATGTGGAATCTAATGTTGTTTCTGTGATGAAAATGATAATGCAAAGAAAATGGTTCATGGCATTAAGGGGTAGCCCAACTGAGGAAATGACTTGCGAGTTGTGGTCTACTTCAAAATTAAAATCTGAAATATTTGGGAATCCGCTCATTGCAGATGCATGAAACTTCCCAAACTATTTCTATATGCCACGTAGATGATTCTCATGATATAATTTGACGGACATGAATATTCATATTGCCAAAATAAGGATAATAATAATGTGACGTTTGGTAATGACTTGTTTTCGGTGTGGCCCAAAAAACCTGGTTTCTCTGATCGTATAGACTTTATGTAACTCCCGCTCGTTGTGATTCGAGAGCCGTCACTAATCTGGCGTTCCCCAACGCTGGTGTATCATCACTCCGTAGCCTACCGGCTTCACTTAGGCAAGAAGCAACTCAGATGTAAATAAATTGAAGATTTATATACATCAAATCAACTTACAATTGTATGGCTGGTCACCCACGTGACGTACAAATATGAAGTTCAGACATGGAGCACTGTATGATCACATTTCAAAAATAAATAGTGCACGAGGGCACAACTAAAAAGAGTTCTTAGCCGGCGGCGTCTCTCTGTCCCTTCCCGTTGAAGTTTCCCGTCCCGTTTAGTCGAATGGTTTCTCCAGGTAGTTGGTCTAAATCCCGGTTGACTCTAAGGCCCTGAAGAAGGAGTCGTCCGCACGGAGTTCGTCGAGTCCCTTGGCTGTGGCGGTGACGATCTCCCCACGGTCGATGTCGCTGTTGCAGTGCTCTCAGAGCGGCCGTCCGCTCTCCCTTATATAGCCAGGGTGGCTGCGCGCGCATCTTCGTCCGCAAACGTATCTTCCGCACTCTTCTCCACGTAGTGAAGACTGCGTCCGCGAACGGTTCTTCCGCGAAGGCTCCTCTTCCGCGAACGGTGCTTCCGCGACTGATGCTTCCGCTGATGATGCTTCCGCAATCGTGCTTCCGCGAACGGTTCTTCCGCGAACGATGCTTCCGCTGATGATGCTTCCGCAATCGTGCTTCCGCGAACGGTTCTTCTGCGAACGGTGTCTTCGCAAGTGGACTTTGTAGATCACGTGACCGTTCCTAACGAACGTTTCAGCGCAGCAGTTGCATGGTTTTGTTACAACTCCACCCTTTCTGGAGATCAACGTCCCCGTTGATCCTTTCTCTCTCTTCTTTTCTCTTCTTCCTCCTTCTTCATCTTTTCCTGCCTGTCTGTTGTTTACAGGGCTCTCTCCCTCCACTTCACTGGCGATCCACCTCGCTTTCGGACGTCTCCGCCAGCCTGTCCCGAGTGTCTGTGTATGCTCGGAGCTGTTCCTGGAGCAGCTTGGTCTCTCGGACGTGGGCTCGCAGCTCCTTCCGGTGGCTCTTCTCTCGTTGAGAGGCCTCCCCTCGCAGCTGCAGCACCTCGGCCTCGAGCTGTCTCCGCTCCTCCTTGGCTTAGAGCCGAGCCTCCGCTTGGGTGAGGTGGCGTCGTCCCATGGCTATCGTGGACGCCAGGTCCTCCAGGGCCTTCTCTCCGGCAGTGACCGCTCTGCCCAGGCCCTCCACATACGGTCGCAGTTGGTCCTCCTCCTCCGGAACGGGCTTGAGGTACCAACTCAGGTCTAGGGGCTTGTAGGTAGGGGCCGAGTCTCTGGGAACGGGGGGTCCGTCGTCCTCGGGGGTGGGGGCCTCCGGGGATTCCGCCTCTCTCCGCTCCTGCTGAGACTCCGGTTCCTCTTCGCTATTCGAGGGGTCGTCCTCGGGGTCTGGGGCGTCCTCTGTCCTGGGGGCGTCCTCCCGGGGGCTTGACGGTGTGGAGCTGGTCGTCCCGCTGGCCGCAAAGCTGACAGTCTTCAGCTCAGGGGCAGACACAGTGGACGGACCATCCCGGGGGTCGGACACGGGCGTGTCGGTCATCGTCCTCCTCCGCCCTGGCTTGAGGGTGTTGCCGCTGGCATGCGACGTCTCATGCCGGTCTCTGTCGGCTCGGCGGGCGAATCGCTGGCTGCACATCTTGCAGAGGTGCCGCCCCTCCTTCTGCGTGTGTTTGGTCGCCACGTGTCGGCTAAAGTTGGATGCCGTCACGTGGATCCGGCAGGGGCTGCACCAGCGTCGCCCTCTCTCGGTAGACAACTTCCGGGCAGGGGACCGTCGACCTCCTCGGGGCTCCTCACGACGCTCCCGGCTCCTCGAGCGCTCCCGCTTCCGGTCAGGCTTGTCTATCTTGGTAGGTGGGTCGCTCATCTTGTCGACTTCAAGGGGCAGAAAGTCAGCCAAGTCGAAATCTGGAACGTCCCCGAAATCTTCGTCTGCAAATGCGGGTATCTCAATGATCTGCAGAGTTGGTGTGTTCATGGTTGAAGTGATGACGGAATCGTAGGCCGGCCTGCTTATATAGAAAATGCGCGGACCAGGGATCTGGGGGAAAAAGCATTGTCGTGGAACGAAATAACGTTTTTCGCTTGCTTCCGCGAACGGTTCTTCCGCGAACGCTGCTTCCGCGAACGTGCTTCCGCGAACGGTACTTCCGCGAACGCCGCTTCCGCGAACGCTCCCGTCGTCGTTTACATCCTTTGGACTGCATTCCCGCCGTTTTCCACTCGTCCCTCGTCATCACTGGGGTTCCGGACTGGGGTCACATCGTCCGGATTGGGTATCCAGGCGTCGGTTTCAGGGATAAACCAGCACCTTTTTAAATTGTTGATGGTCCCGGGCTCCAGAATATCCATCGCCACCCTTTCTAGCCGATGGCTCACCGGTCGTGGGGGGCTCCGGTCTTCAGGTAGGGACTCCTCGTTCGGCTCTTCAGTCGTCCTCGGGTCCTCCTGGCGGCGCACCTCCCAGATCTGGAATATCCCGACTCCATCTCCGCAATAGTGATCTTCCATCAAGGGCTCAACAGGGACCTCCAATACGATGTTGACTTGAGGTCCTCCTGGGCTCCATCCTTCTCCGCTGATCGGAGGAAGCAAATCCCCATCAGAGAAGTCCTCCAGGGGTAGGGGACACTCCTCCTGAGTCGGACAGGCCTCCTCTTCTCCTTTGGGTCTTGCTACGCTTCATATCAGGGTACACCAGCAGGGGGCGCTCGCTCAGAGGTTGACGCAGCGCCTCGAACACCTGCTGATGAGCCTCGCTCCAATGGTTGTCGAACTCCATCTCCGTCGTCCTTCTAACAAGATGTCAAATCTTGAGACTGCACGAGGCCGGCCTTCGGAACTCCTCCCTCACTTCCTGTCAGCTTGAGGTCCACCATCATCTCTGAAAAGGGTGGCAAGACGACCGTCTCCTCCGTCACCAGTGTGTAGACGGCGTCCTCGTGGCCCGAGCTCATCACTACGGTAGTGTCGCCCACCTGCCACTCGCCCTTACACAGATCCAGCTGTCCCCCAATCTGTTGAAGTACATCAAGCCCCAACACTCCCGGGATCCCTAGTTTGGCTACCAGTACATCTGCCGACACGAGTCGTGTGCCCAGTAGAAGTTGAACTGTCATCTCTCCTTGAACCTGTAAGTAGTCTCCGGTTGCTGCCCGTAACCTTATTCTCGTCTGCCTTATCATTGCTTTATGTTCGTCATCCATTTGGTCGAAGAGACACTCGTCCAGAACGGTGGAAGAGGCACCCGTGTCCACCAACATACGAGTCGCCTTCCCCATAACGTGGCACGCCGCATACCACGCCAATGTGCCTCGGGCACCGGCTGACAGCGACACCACCTGGCCATTCCTGTCAATCTTAAGAGAGCTGCCACTCTCCTCAGGGACGCCGCCCTGGATAAGTACTGAGTCGTCCACCCACAGTGATGCACCACCCTGGTCCTCTCTGTCAGTCTTAAGGGAATCACTCCCCTCGGAACCGCCGCTCCGGATAAGTAATGAGTCGTCCAACAGCAATAGCTGCTGCGCTGGCCCCTTGGTCATTCCGCTCCACCGGCCCTCCGTCTCCTCTTTCACGGCCGCTTGTGGTTCAGTTGCATAGGGGAGTCCCTGCTGTTTCGCAGCCTCCAGCCTCAAGGTTGTAACCTGTTGGTTCTCCTTGCTGCTAGCAGAAACCTCGTTGATGTCTCCGTGGGTCATTAGACGCTCCACGGCTCCATCGATTTGCTGTACATTGGCACTCCCGTCTGTGTTGACAGGCTTGCCCTCCAAATAGTCGAGAATTTGATCCTCGAGCTCCTCCTGCGCCCATCCAGTTACTTCGGATGCACACCGGAAAAACCTATTAAAAATCTGTGAAATTAAAAATTCCCCCCTGGCAATGTGTTCTTCACGTCTTCGTTGAGCTTCTCGCCTGTGAAGCCGTGCACACACCTGCCAATGGCCCATACGGTTGGGGGCTGGTATGAGCCCTACTGGTTTTCCGACTCCTCGTCTGTCAAACTGTTCCGCTCACCAATCTCCTCGATTAGTCGACTCAAGCGCTCCTCCTTGGTCCGAGGTGGCGGCCGATCTGGACACTGGTACTTCCGATGACCCGGCTTTCCACAGTACCAACAGTCATCTGGTCCCGGCCTAGCGCTTGGTCCCTTGTTCTCAGCAGTGGCGGCCCTCGGCGTGATGGATAGCACCTGCTCACACAGCTCGATTAGTCGATCCAGCTTCCTGTCTTGGCTCTCAAAGAGCCCCTTGAAGTAGGGAAGTCTGGGTAGACCCGCTACGTTCGGCTGGTTGCTCTGCTGCCCACTGGTGGTAATCTCGCCTCCCTGCTGGTTCTTTAATAGCTGTAGGACCCGTCCTAGAGCTGGCTCGGAGTCCTCCGACTCTATGGACATCACCGGCTTCCCAGGCTTGGGTTTGACACATTCGTACTGGGTCACGAACGCTATGGCCTCCTCCATGGTCTTCATCTTCCTCATGAGCGCCATCACCTTCATGTCCCCATCTGGATGGCCCTTCCAGAAGTGGTCTAAGGCGATAGCCTCCTGAGCTGCGGAGTTCAGATCCGGATAACCACGGCCGGCCAGTCGCTGCAACTCATAGCCGTACTGCTGGGGTGTCTCTGCCTTCCTGCGGGTTCTCTGTCCCAAGGTCGCCTTGTAGGACTCCTCCTGACAGTCAGGGTCGAATCGTAGGGTCAGCTTGTCGGTCAGAACGTCGATATCCCTCCGGTCTGCAGGACTCAGGCTGGTCAGCATTCGTCGCGCCTCTCCTGTCAAGCTCCCGGCTAAGTAGACGCCCTGTTCCCGCTTGCTCCATCCGTTGACCTCTGCGATGACGTCAAAGTGGGCCCGGTACACCGGCCACTCTATGGAAGTCCCATCGAACTTGTCAGGGGTCAGCATCTTCCGGTTCCTTCTGCCGTTCTGATTCCAGGCTGTGCTGTCCTCGGACGATGAGTCCTCCTGCCTCCGTCTCGGCCTAGGGCTTCGTCGGTGCAGCGGCGGTCCCCGCCTCGGTGGTCTCCTCCCCCGTCCTGGGTAACCATGGCTGCTGTCGGTCCCTCCATCAGATGAAGGCCCCTCATCGCCCGATGATGAGAAAGGGTGCTGTCTCCGGCCTCCCTGGGTGACTGAAATAGAAGCTGGATTTCTCCAGGAGGCTGGCTGTCTCGGTTGTCGACTGGGTGAAGACCTCTCTCTTCCGCGAACGCTGTCTTCCGCGAACCTTCCGCGAACACTGTCTTCCGCGAACCTTCCGCGAACGGACTCCTCCGCCAACAGCTCCCGAAGAAGTTCTTCCGCGAACAGGCCTCTTCCGCGAACGCCGTCTTCCGCGAGTCTTCCGCGAACGGGCTCGTCCGCCAAGATGTCTCGGAGACGTCCCTCCACAAAAGATGCACGTCCGCGAACGCCATCTTCCGCGAGTCTTCCGCGAACCGGCTCATCCGCGAATGGTCTTCCCCGTCTACTCTGAAAAACTGGAAAGGAAGATTGGTCGCCTGGATCACTCCTTTCGTCGAGCTGCCGTCTGGGTGAAGACTCTTCCGCGAACACTCTCTTCCGCAAGTCGTCCTCGTCCGCGAACGTGGTCGTCCGCGAAGGGCCCTCCCCGGTCACAAGCGTCCTCGTCACCAAAGACTCCCCCTCGCCCACGAGCCCGTTCATCCACGAAGGATCCCCGGCTGCAAGCGTCCCTGTCGCCGAAGAATGCCTCTCGTCCGCGAATGTTCTCTTCCGCGAAAAGTCCTCTCCCTTTCGAGCTGCTCTCTTGGGTCGGAGCCCAAGTAACCCGTCCTCCAGTCACTCCCGTTTGTCGACTCGTCACACCCGACCGCTGCCCTGTTGCACCAGACTGCTGCTCTGTTGCACCAGACTGCTGCTGGGACTGGTCCCAAAGCCGTCTCAATGCTGCATTCTCAGGAGGTGCCACACTTGGACTCTGCTCCGGTAGCTGTAGCCGATCCCTCCTCGCCCAGATTTCGCCGTCCTCCCCGTCCAGATTGACGTACTCCGGTCCCAGCACTCGTCGGAACTCGGGGCCCCTCCTAACGCTCTCAAGGTAGGTTGACCTCTCCCTGTCTCGATCGTGCTGCCACCCAGAGTCGTGTCTGAAAAGAAAACGGTTGTCGGGTGTCTGGCTCCGGGGTCTCTGTTGACTCGTCGACTGGCCCATGGAAGGTCTCGACCTCCCTGGTTGCTCCTCACTCGTCGAAACGTCCCGTCTACCCCTGGCTGTGAAGCTGCTCTTCCGCGAACGGTCGTCTTCCGCGAACGTTGTCTTCCGCGAACGGTCGTCGGCCTCTTCCGCCAAGGTCGTCTTCCGCGAACGGTCGTCTTCCGCGAACGTCTTCCGCGAACGGTCGTCTCCCTCTTCCGCAAAGGTCGGCTTCCGCGAACCGCTGTCTTCCTCGTCCGCAAGTGAGGCCGTCCGCGAAGAGTCTTCCTCTTCACCTCCTGTCTTCCCTGGGGCAGTTTCGTCGTTCTCTCCGGACATGAGTGATGCTGAGGTTCGTTCCCTGGCAGTAGACCCTCGGGGATCCTGGTCACGTGCGCCAAGTTGTGACGTTTGGTAATGACTTGTTTTCGGTGTGGCCCAAAAAACCTGGTTTCTCTGATCGTATAGACTTTATGTAACTCCCGCTCGTTGTGATTCGAGAGCCGTCACTAATCTGGCGTTCCCCAACGCTGGTGTATCATCACTCCGTAGCCTACCGGCTTCACTTAGGCAAGAAGCAACTCAGATGTAAATAAATTGAAGATTTATATACATCAAATCAACTTACAATTGTATGGCTGGTCACCCACGTGACGTACAAATATGAAGTTCAGAAATGGAGCACTGTATGATCACATTTCAAAAATAAATAGTGCACGAGGGCACAACTAAAAAGAGTTCTTAGCCGGCGGCGTCTCTCTGTCCCTTCCCGTTGAAGTTTCCCGTCCCGTTTAGTCGAATGGTTTCTCCAGGTAGTCGGTCTAAATCCCGGTTGACTCTAAGGCCCTGAAGAAGGAGTCGTCCGCACGGAGTTCGTCGAGTCCCTTGGCTGTGGCGGTGACGATCTCCCCACGGTCGATGTCGCTGTTGCAGTGCTCTCAGAGCGGCCGTCCGCTCTCCCTTATATAGCCAGGGTGGCTGCGCGCGCATCTTCGTCCGCAAACGTATCTTCCGCACTCTTCTCCACGTGGTGAAGACTGCGTCCGCGAACGGTTCTTCCGCGAAGGCTCCTCTTCCGCGAACGGTGCTTCCGCGACTGATGCTTCCGCTGATGATGCTTCCGCAATCGTGCTTCCGCGAACGGTTCTTCCGCGAACGATGCTTCCGCTGATGATGCTTCCGCAATCGTGCTTCCGCGAACGGTTCTTCCGCGAACGGTGTCTTCGCAAGTGGACTTTGTAGATCACGTGACCGTTCCTAACGAACGTTTCAGCGCGGCAGTTGCATGGTTTTGTTACAATAACAACAATCAATGTAGCCATGTGCTTTGGAATTTTTGATTGGCAGCAAATTAGTGTCAACTCTGTAAATGTACAAGACTCACTTGGAAACACTAAGACTTGGACGCTATAGCAATGGATCGGGTGAAATACTTGACAATATTCTCTATGATCAGCATGGACCGGAATAATCAGATAATACTAGTATATTTAATATTGCAAGTTTACAGCAAAACACGAAGGTGCTTCCGTTTACATAAACATATTGTTTCTCGTGAATATGCACCTCGAACTAATATATCAATTTGTACAGATATGAATGTTCACTCATATATGAGCACATTTCAATTTACTCTTTAAAAGAAAACCCATAGACATACCGGAGATGTACATTACCTCGTTAGGGATGTCTAAACCTATAAAGCAAATCCTAAAACTTGATCCCGTTTCTTGTACTTGTATCAGTCATGTGGAGTGCAATGTGGACCGGAGTACGTTACTCAAGATGACGGCATTGCCTTCCCGTGCACAAATTCTCAAATACCATTCACACGTAGGGAAATAAACAAGAAGAATATACAATGAGAGATATATCTCGTTATGTATTTCTAATTTCAGTAAAAAAAACTGCAAATATAGCGTAGAGCTTATTTAGATAATTCGCATCTAAGGTTGGGATCGATGAAGTTTATAACATGTCAACTACGTAGATACAAACTCGTTCAGCTATGCTCAGGTGTACCACCTCTTTTCGTAGCATCACGTTTTAGCAAAAAACATGATTTCATGCAATACCTGACTCTGTCAAATGTCGGGTAATAAATTAAGCACATTTGGCTGGATTGCATATAATGGTAAAAAAAACAGTCTTTTGGACGAGTTGGAGATCTTGCTTTCTCGTAGAACCTAAAAGCAATTGAATTGTGGCTAATGCACCTGATATGATTACTTGCCCATAATTGAAAACTGCTTTCCAAACGCGCAATAATAAATTATTTATTATTCCTATGGAAATAGAATAAAAAAAAGCAACAGCACAATACTTCATTTAGAAGCTTCAAAAACTCTCCCAGAAGGACAACACCGATATGTTGAATATGTTTTAGTCTAATCATAATCGTACAGTTTATTCCGTGAAAGATGATTCAGACCTAACGTTGGGATTGATGAAGATGCCAACTAGATTATATGACAAACGTGGTACTTTTTCATGGACAATTTCTCATTTAAAAGCACCAATATTCATAACATGCCAGCATATCGTGTGTCTGTCTCACAATTTGACTTTCACCGAAGTTCCCAGCTAGTCTTGACATTGCTGCGACAAGGATATGTTTTACCAAGACCACTAGTTGCGTTCGTGCATACCTATGGACGTTATGAAGATCTGGTTGATAACTACATCGAAATCGTAAAGCCGAAAGTATTGAACAAGATTACAAATTATTTTTTTGGAATTCAAGACGGGCGGGGCATTAAATACTCACTGTCTGCCCCTGATGACGCCAGTGTGTCTTTGGATAAACTATTTGGTCGGGCTTTGTTTCTATTGCAAAATGTTGTATTTTATGTTTGTTATTGGCATCATCAAAATCTGACTGTATTGGTGGTAATAGATTGATACTTACACCCTTTTCTGAATCCTTGGTTTCACATCAACTTTCACCATCATATGACCATATATGGGAGTTCATGAAAGATAATAACATTTTCTCGATTTTGTCTGACACTATACATTGAGATTGGATAATGATCTCGGTTATACTTGGGTAATAGTTCCACGTTTATTAAAAGAAAAAGCAGCTATTGTGGAAACGTCACGTTTAAAAATCATACTTGCCATACGAGGATGTTGAGTATAAAATCATACTTGCCAGATTATGATTCTTGTTGAGAAGTGATCATAACTATAAATACATTGCGTATATGATGTTTTTAACAAAAGAAAAGCAATCATTTCGTGAATTCGTGCCACACTTCCACCGAACATCTTGCCATCCTTGATCGACAGAATATTCTCTAGCCGCCGAGTGATCCTCGAGACGAGAGAATGGCTGCTGGGTGACTGCTAAGGCCACTCACACCCATGTCATTTCACATCTGCTCTCTGGTCCTTAGTATTCCAATTATCTCTCTTGATCTCGTTCCAGAAACATTCCAAGTTTGCTGCAAGTATTCCCAAGCTTTAACAGTGTTAAACATCATGCAGACTACATAATGATATTTTTGTCAAGATAACTACCTTACACAGGATATCGACATTATCATAGGTTTATCGTGTATACTGCTACAAAAATGAGGTTTGCACAGTCGTAGTGTGCCAACATATAAAATCAAACGTGCAACTACTGTTAATTGTTTAATAATTACATATTCGTCCACCAAGGATTTTACTGAATTGCAATGTATGCGGATATTCACATAAATTACAGGCGATTTTATCTATTCATGAGGGTTTTAAGGGAGCAAATCTCGATGGATCTCATTGTCGGACAAGCAATGCTCACTCATTTTGGATCTCCCTCCATGAATTGAGAAATATTAAAAAAATCAACGATTTACCTTATATTGGAGGAATTGGGTGACGATTGGAAACAATGCACTAGTTTTACACTTCTAGCAATATAATAGTGCATTTCGGTTTTATACAATGAAATTGCTAGTACTGATACATAAGTTTTCATGTAACATAACCATGATAACACACATAACAATCCAATACAACAACATTGAAAAACTCGGACATGAATTGAGAAATATTTTTAAAAAATCAACGATTTACCTTATATTGGAGGAATTGGCTAACGATTGGAAACAATGCAATAGTTTTACACCTCTAGCAATACAATAGTGTATTTCAGTTTTATACAATGAAAATGCTAGTACTGATACATACATTTTCATATAACATAATACATATAACAATTCAATGCAACAACATTGATTAACTCGAAAAATTGATCCGCGGCATATTTTGCAAACGCAATTTTAGTTCTAGGCAAGTGATTTGGACATCTAAGCATAATATTATTATTCGCACTAAAATGTTTACCGATAGAGACCAATCGAGTTTAGCTTGCTTACCATTTGTGGGATGTCGGTACACTGTGTGTAGTGTCTTATTTGCTTCCGCCGAATCTTAGTCATGTTTGAGTTCAGGCCGTGATGTCAATGTCTAGAGTGGCCACTAAGCTGTGTCTTAGATATATTTCCTGACCAGTCGTCATCGTAATATTTGAATACATTTCAGTACCTATCCACGTTGCTATTTTAGTATTGCCGTGGGTCCATGAGCAAAAATTTATATTCCTATGTTGTGACAAGCTTATTTGTTGTGACAAGCTTTTCTGTTTGATAGGAAAAAAACTGGTTCATTAATATTTCATCGCTTAAGAGATCTTGCACAAACAAAGAGTTACCTGGAAGATGTATCATTTGCGCTGATGACAGATACTGGTTGGGAAATAATAATATTGCCCAACAGGTTATTTGTGCCTGTTACATGAATACTGCACCGCATATCTCGTGTGTGCTACGATGAGTAATTGCTTGACTAACACAACAGCCGAGTGCCACCTCCCAGTAACTGTTGAATTCGATCAACTGTGAACCAATCTACCCCTATACACATTAGCAGTGGATAGAAATTCCATTACATTGTGATTACATGCAGTCACACAGGAAACGGACGATAATTTTATTAACTATAATTGATGATCTCCCTTCATGTGCTCATAGATTAATAATAACAAGTATCAACAACAAATGGTACCACCACACAAACGAGTGCCATTATGTTGGTATATCTGCTGAACCCCCTTAGCTGGAAAGTTTTGGGATGTGTTTGAAACCAAAAATACCCAGTTACCGTCAATTTTTGTTGTGTTGGCAATGTTTGCAGGCTTCTCCTAATTCCGCTACAGGAATACTGTGCGCACGTTGACGACTGTAACTACACCATGCTCAGTGATTAGGAGACAACTCTGCATAGGACGCGGATATCTTTACCCATGTTCTTCCCGACACCAGCATAATTGAGGTTGATAACTTGAAGCTGAATTTTGCTTGCGAGAAAATGCTTTCCATAAATTTTATGGTAAGATTTGATACGCGATAAATTATTAATAGCACCTTTCTACCCAAGACCTAGTCACCCTTACACTGTTGACCAGGAGTCACCTAATAACTACATGAATTGTGTGTATCAACCTATTACCACAACTATCAGATATGAATAAAAGTGACATTATCTAACTAATATGCACGTGACATAAACTAACCAATATGGTTTTTAGTCATAAAAAATTCACTCGACGTGCATGAAAATTTTTGATGCTACTTGTCAATCTAAAAAAAATATGAACTTATTGGTTGAACTGTGCGTCGTGAAGTTCTTTTCCCATATATTCTATACATGTTTATACTTATCAACAGAATGACACATATGAAGTCACACACATGACACGATATCAATATATATGCCATATGTTAAACAGTTCCGTTTCACAGCAGTATATGAATCCATCACCGTCTCTTCAAAATTGGAATGTATCACAATTTATCATCGGATTGCTGCATATGCGCGATTCTGATTGGTCAAATCTCCGACAATACCACGCCGTATTTGGAGAGCTGTGACGCAACCCCACGATATTTTCTGTATCGTGGGCTTCAGGCGGGTAATACGGAATGACGTTTTGGAGAGCTCCATATAATCCAATGATAAAATCGTTACCATGGACTTCAGACCCCAATACGGCAGGATATCTGCCTTCAGTCAGCATATCCCACTCGGCCTGCGGCCTCGTGGTATATGGTGACTTCAGGCAGATATCACGCCGTATTGGGGTCTGAAGCCCATGATAACTTATAGTATCACACTCTCCGACCAACCATCTTTAACATATCCAAACCAAATCCATGAATTTCTGGCTGTTGAACGAGTGACAATCATGTTTTGTTTTGAAGCGTGATCCAAAATACCTGATATGTTGTATACGGATGACGCCATGTCTGTGTCGTGCCCTGAGGAAAAGAAGTACGGGTTAAATTATATTTCAAGGCCATAAGCAACTTCACTGGTGCTTCTGTCGGAACACGATAATTTGGAATGCAGGTTTCGCCGATGCCTTTTTCCTTGTATCGGTATTATGTCAATCAGTTTTAGTGAATACTTATAACTTATAGACTGATTAGTTTCAGTAGGAATTCATCTTACATATCCGTCCATGCCTTGAACCAACATACTCATTTGAATCATACGTTTAGTGATCCTTTCTGGGTAACTCGAGTTAGACTGTGTCAACAAATATTTAGGTGTTAGACTGTGTCAACAGATACTTTTCCTCCCAGCTAATAGAAAATGAATAACAGAACTATATCACTTATATATCAGGTTTGATATGATGAATTTAAAGAATGCGGTTATATTCATATATGTACATTGGTGCTTGTACAATTGTGAGATAATTTCTTGCAGTGCACACGGCATTACACGTTTGCTTCTGTCATCATTAAAATCTACTTGTATCGTGGTAATAGGTTGATACTCGCAGATGACTTCGGCCTACCAATGGCTGTGTATTTTCAAAGATTGTTGCCCGAGAGTCTTAAGCCGGATTCCATGGCAAGCTGAGGTCCTAAAACTAGAGGGTCTGTACTGGTATATTATTGGATTATTTAGTTATATCATCACCGGTAAATTTTATGCAAACGTAACGACTGACTTCAGTAATTATCAATTGGCTGTGAATGCCATCTTGAATTTTAAGTGAAGGGAAAAGGTGTTGTATTTCATGCTAAACTAATATCGATGGCTCCAGTAGATCCCAAATACTGGTCTGTATGAATAGACGTGGAATCAATACCCAGTATTAAGTATTCCGAGCAAACAAAACAGGGTTCATTATCCAATCTCATAGTCCGGGGAGAGAAAGTCATATCAGGCATACGAAGTGAGAGAAAACAAAAATGACACGGAAACTCATGAACCCCCGTAAATGGCCATTAGGAGGTGAAATCAGGTGTTCCGGAAAGAGTGAGCATTTCCTGCCCCACTAGTGGCACCCGTCATGAATTCCCCAAAATTAACATGAAAATAGATCTAGTTGCATGGCAGACAAGGATTTGCTGTATTTATCAACCAGATCATGATGACGTCCATAAAATTTCTTAAACGCAGCTATAAGTCTTGGTAAAACATATCCTTGTCGTAGCAGTTTAGAGACTAGCTGGGCACTTCGATAGACAAAGTCCTCATATTTGCAACTAGCTCGAGAATAGCGTATAAGTTGAGAAACAAACACACCATATGCCGGTGACATAGGAATGTTGCTGCTTAGAAAAGGGAAATTGACTATGGAAAAATTGAAATCATCACGTTTGTCATATAATCTAGTTGACAGGTTAGAATCATTATCAATCTCCAACCTCAGGTCTAGATAGTTGGAAAAATTAGCGGATTCTGTAGTATCCTTAATTTTAAGTTCCTTAGGATATATGACATCCAAATAATCACCAAACTTGGGATTATTTAGCGACAATACATCATCTATGTATCGGAAAGTGAAATTAAAATTACATGTTTGTTTCTTAGAACCTCCTCTTTGTAAATGTTGGATAAAATCGGATTCATATGAGTATAAAAATAGGTCTGCCAATAATGGTGCACAGTTTGCACCCATGGGAATACCAATAGTTTGTTGAAATATTCGACCACCAAATTCCACAAAAATATTATCAATCAGAAAATTAACCATATTTACCACATCTATTTCAGTATATTTGTATGGGGCATCAGAGTCGCCTTTAACAAAATAAGCGGTATTATATTTAACTACAATATAGTGGTACCGACGTTGTCCCTTTTTAGAGAAGAATGAATTATTGATTAGTTTTTTAAGCTGAGATTTCAGTTCAGAATGAGGTATAGTTGTGTACAAAGTGGAGAAATCAAATGTTTTGATAGACGTTACTTTTGAAAGTGTGTGAGCATGTAGATATTCCAATAAAGATTTGGAATTTTTTAATATCCACATTTGGTTTATACCACTTCTAGAATAGATGGTTTCAGAGTACTTTTGGAGACCCTGTTTAATTTTAGACAATATAATACATGTAATAGTTAATATTTTAGAAAGGGCTTTGGTAGAACATGATGCTGAACCTGAAATATATCTTTGTTTGTGTGGATTTTTGTGCAACTTTGGGATCCAATATAAGTTAGGTAGATTAGAATCTTTACATGAGGTAGCAATACCAAATGAATGCAATACAGACAAATGATTTGATAAGATATCCTGTTTGGGCACGGTAATGGCTTGGTATGTACTATTGGAATTAGTATTGTTGACAATACCCAGTTCGTCAAACAGGCACTGTATATAGTATGCTTTACAAGTAAGTATATAGTAAACAAAAACAACATTATTAGAAGCTTTATCTGCAGGGACAATGACGAACTTTTCTTGAAGTTTCAACAAACTATTAGTAACCACGGGATCATTGAAGACAGAGCTATATTTAGGACTAACTGACTTTGACAAAACATTAATGCGTTTGTTTACCAATGACCTAATCTGTTTGACCCATTCTGACAGAGAATCAGTTTCTGCCTTTTCTCGCTTTGTCCATTATTATTCACCATCCTAATAGGTATAGGACAAATGAAAACAACCAACACTATTTTACAGACCACAAGCGAGTGTCTTATTAATCATATATCTTCTGGTTTAAACGTATTTTTGAAGATCGTTATTTCACCTTTCTTAGCCCCTCTTAGCCCTTGGACAATTTTTTTTTCGTGTTTACTTGTTCAACCAATTATTGTGTTTACTTGTTCAACCAATTATTTACTAGTTTACCATATGCAGGGGGCTCATCGCTTTACAGACAAACGTCTCTGATGGGCCCTCAAACTGTATCGCATTATTCCGATTATCATATTGTGCATTCTTCAATTATTGTTGATATAATTTGAAATAAACGATATTCAAAACTGTGGTCAAACAAACGACCACAGTTTTTAGGGTCTGTGGTCAAACAAGCGATCTGTGGTCAAACAAACGATCTTCAAACCTGTGGTCCAGGTGCCTCATCATATACACTTCCGGAAGTAACCCTGCTTTATTCCGAAGAATGTGAGTAAGTATCAATCTATTACCACCAACATCACCAGATTTTGATGTCACAAAAGCAAACCTAAAACACAACACTTATGAACGGAAACAAATCCCGAAATAGTTCCAAATCCAAAGACACACTGGCGTCATCAGGTACAGACATTCTGTGAAATGTAGTTGTTCTACAGTACGATTGATGAAATTGCTTTTCATTCATACCGTGCTCCCAATTAGATGAACTGGTGTCATTTCATCCAGCACTATGCCGCTCACGTGAAGACCAGCATCCAGGATTTTGCAGAGAACCACGCGTCATGGGTTCAGGAATATGTCCAGGAGGTTCTTAGCAAAATGAGATCTCGCATCACCAGTACGCTTTCGGATAGAGTGGCTGTCAACAGCTGTGTCCGACAGAATTGAAGGGTGATTTTGGACATGATATCATTGAGTTGCAATTGCATTGTAGTGTGCATGATTTGGATTCTCTGGCAAGCAAAGCGAGGAAGTCCTCAAGGAAACTGGGGTTAAAGGTCAAGTATTTGGGAAAGACTGTGCAGCCGTAAACGCGGTCCATTGTTTGTCAAATAGACGTGGAATCAATACCCAGTATTAAGTATTCCGAGCAAACAAAACAGGGTCCGTTATCCAATCTCATAGTCCGGGGACAGAAAGTCATATCAGTCATACGAAGTGAGAGAAAACTAAAATGACAGGGAAACTCATGAACCCCTGTAAATGGCCATTAGGAGGAGAAATCAGGTGCTCCGGAACGAGTGAGCATTTCCTGCCCCACTAGTGGCACCCGTCATGAATTCCCCAAAATTAACCTGAAAATAGATCTAGTTGCATGGCAGACATGGATTTGCTGTATTTATCAACCAGATCATGATGACGTCCATAGAATTTCTTAAACGCAGCTATAAGTCTTGGTAAAACATATCCTTGTCGTAGCAGTTTAGAGACTAGCTGGGCACTTCGATAGACAAAGTCCTCATATTTGCAACTAGCTCTGGAATAGCGTATAAGTTGAGAAACAAACACACCATATGCCGGCGACATAGGAATGTTGCTGCTTAGAAAAGGGAAATTGACTATGGAAAAATTGAAATCATCACGTTTGTCATATAATCTAGTTGACAGGTTAGAATCATTATCAATCTCCAACCTCAGGTCTAGATAGTTGGAAAAATTAGCGGATTCTGTAGTATCCTTAATTTCAAGTTCCTTAGGATATATGACATCCAAATAATCACCAAACTTGGGATTATTCAGCGACAATACATCATCTATGTATCGGAAAGTGAAATTAAAATTACATGTTAGTTTCTTAGAACCTCCTCTTTGTAAATGTTGGATAAAATCTGATTGATATGAGTATAAAAACAGGTCTGCCAATAATGGTGCACAGTTTGTACCCATGGGAATACCAATAGTTTGTTTAAATACTCGACCACCAAATTCCACAAAAATATTATCATTCAGAAAATTAACCATATTTACCACATCTATTTCAGTATATTTGTATGGGGCATCAGAGTCGCCTTTAACAAAATAAGCGGTATTATATTTAACTACAATATAGTGGTACCGACGTTGTCCCTTTTTAGAGAAAAATGAATTATTGATTAGTTTTTTAAGCTGAGACTTCAGTTCAGAATGAGGTATAGTTGTGTACAAAGTGGAGAAATCAAATGTTTTGATAGACGTTACTTTTGAAAGTGTGTGAGAATGTAGATATTCTAATAAAGATTTGGAATTTTTTAATATCCACATTTGGTTTATACCACTTCTAGAATAGATGGTTTCAGAGTACTTTTGGAGACCCTGTTTAATTTTAGACAATATAATAGTTAATATTTTAGAAAGGGCTTTGGTAGAACATGATGCTGAACCTGAAATATATCTTTGTTTGTGTGGATTTTTGTGCAACTTTGGGATCCAATATACGTTTGGTAGATTAGAATCTTTACATGAGGTAGTAATACCAAACGAATGCAATACAGACAAATGATTTGATAAGATATCCTGTTTAGGCACGGTAATGGCTTGGTATGTACTATTGGAATTAGTATTGTTGGCAATACCCAGTTCGTCAAACAGGCACTGTATATAGTATGCTTTACAAACAAAAACAACATTATTAGAAGCTTTATCTGCAGGGACAATGACGAACCTTTCTTGAAGTTTCAACAAACTATTAGTAACCACGGGATCATTGAAGACAGAGCTATATTTAGTACTAACTGACTTTGACAAAACATTAATGCGTTTGTTTACCAATGACCTAATCTGTTTGACCCATTCTGACAGAGAATCAGTTTCTGCCTTTTCTCGCTTTGTCCATTTTCTGGCATGCTCCTCAACTGCATCCATGATTAACTTAAAATTGTATCTCCATGAAAACGACGTGGGCTCTCTATATTTGGGACCTTTGGACAAAATGTCTTTCAATGATTCATTCTCCACTATATTGAGGTCGCGTGTATGAACGGAGAGTTAATGCAAGTGCAGGAGGGTGGGTTATGTAAGAGATCATCAATATCCAAATCATTCAATGTTTGTTTGTAGTTGAAAATCTTGGAAGCAACAGATTTGGTATATGAGTAGGATACAGATGGAGCGGCCGTGTCAGTGAAGTATGATGGTACCTGGGACTGAACAGCCTTATGATGTAATATATTACCGATGTTAATTGCATCAATAACAGCCTTATGATGTAATATATTACCGATGTTAATTGCATCAATAGCTTTATTGGCAAATTTTATCTTCAGAAAAGACCGTTTGGGTGGTATATATTCGGAATTTTGTGTTGGCTTATAAAGCCGATGATAAACAATATCCATGATAATGGAATACAGACGAAATTCATAGCTATTGGTATTTCTGATATAGTGCGTAGGACATTGGTCCTCTAGTTCTTTAAGTTTAACATGAGGTATGGCAAATAATTTAGTGCGAACATAGTGCAGTCCAAGTGGTTGTTTCAATATTTCGAGTAGACCATCAAAGGAAATATTATGAATAGATGGTCGATTATAATGTCGTTGTCCATGGCTTCGTTTCCTACGTTTAAATGATGTAAATAAATTCATTACATTGACTGAACTGCATCCTGGGCTTGTCAGGTTTCCCACTGAGCTGATATTATCGTTACAGCCACAAGGTGTAGCTGTGCCTAGTTCACGTATCCAATGTTCTTCTCGTTTCCTGCGGGTGGGTGTACTTAATGAGGGACTATTAGTATGGTGGTATATTTTTTCTATGACTCGAACTTTCATTGACAAAATAGAATGGTCATCCTGGTTAAAATGTTGATAAAGTAGTTGATTAGAATTATTATTGATGTTGGAACGATGACCATTAACTCTCTTGTTAAGCTGTCCTTTGGTTTCTCCAATATATACGAGACCACATATAGTGCATTCAATTCCATATACGATATTGCTGGTCTTGCAATTGATGTTTTCATAACTTTTACTAGTATATGTACGTTTGGTAAGTGAACTTGTGAACTGTGAATCTGTAATTAATATATCACAAGTTTTGCAGTTTTTAGCTGTACATTTATTAATACTATATTGACAATCATCACCCTCCGCTTTCATTATATCTGGAAGCTTCGATATAAACAGGAGACAGGGGATCCATCAGCTTTCAAAACTTACCACAAGCAGAAAGGGTTTGCCATGACGCTTTCTCTACGTAGGCAATCGACTGTACGTTTTGTTTCACCTGGCAAGCATTCATGTATATGTTCGTGAGCACACCCTGCAGTTCTTGCAGAAGTTCTGCATGAACCAAGGGGGTTTGACATCTTCGCTGGAGAAGGATCTTTCCAACACTGACATCGTCAGACAGCTTGGCATCCTGGGTCTATTCGGGAAGGTGCTAACCGGCCCTTGGATGAATCTTTTTTACAGCGAAAAGCACATCAACCTTGGAACCACTTCTCTAGTGAACAGCTGCCTCGCATTCTTGGCGAAACTTGCGGACAACCCAGCACAGTTGTACACAACTTCCGAAGACTCCTTCGGGAACAGAATGTCCATGAGTGATCATTTGCTCATGTCCTTGCGAGCAGAACCAACTGATGATGTGTTTGAGTCTGAGGTGAAGTCAATGTTTCAAGCTTTCCTGGTTGTACTGAGGCGCCAGTTTGAAAAATTCACCATGGAATCTGACGACAGGGTCAAGTCAATGGTGGCTCCAACTCATAATATGGAGGCTGAGCACCTCATGGCCATGACCGATTCTCAGCTACGTCGAACACCAAATGCACGTTTGAATTTCATCGAGGAAAAAATTAAGTCGAAAACCAACAACACTTTGGAATGGCTTGCAAGACATTGTGAGGAGGAGGAAGCAAAAATGATTTCCTTCACTGTGAAAAGGACCGCGGACGTACGGGCACGAAAAAGATTCGTCGGATGGCTGTGGATGAGGACATCATGCATCGTTTGTACACAAGAGCCCAAAAGAAAGACACTACTGAGAGGAGAAAGCTGGAAAAGCAAGTAGGAAAGCTCGTCCCTGTACAGGTCACGACAGCATACATCACCGTATTGGAACCCAGCACACCAGCAGCTGCTGATGTTGCCTCCGTTGTGCACACCATGAACAATCCTGTGTCTGTTATCACACCCGCTTCGTCCATGTATGGTATGATGCAAGTTCCTTAAACGAAGGTATGCACCTTTAGGATTGGCTATTACAGTGAGTCTGAAGCGGAGGGGGTTGGGAAGACTATGATATGCCCCGACAGCAGCTAGTGTCCGATCTGTCGTGTGGTGATTTAGTGAAACTTGTATAAACACACGTGTTTATAAAATGTTACAATTCTGTTCAACATACTTTCTTCTTACTGCAGTTACAAACTCTGAATTTAGAACATGACTGGATGTTGGAACATGTTGGGTGGGCAAGTATTTTTATGGGGTTGTTATTCCATGATCATGTCAGTGTCACTCATTTACCTCTTGCTATATTATTTTATACGTTATATGAAAGAGCAGATTATACTTATTCTTGTGAATATGGTTTATGTGGGTTTCAAATTGACTGTAAGCCATAAAATATTGATTGATCCGATTTGCGACCTAAATTTCACTAGTTTCTCAGGGCTTTTTCCGGAAGGGGTAGGTTGTAATTCCAAGGTCATGTCAAGGTCATTCAGTTATCTCTTTGTTATTCTATTTATGTTATCTTAAAGCTATAATCACTTTTAGAATTGACAAAATTTATTCATTCTGCGATAGCTTCATTTTGTCTATAGAATGAGAAATTGTACAAATTTGGTTCTGAAAATGTGTATTACGTGCCTAAATTGAGTTTCCAGTTCAGGATTTGCAACATTTTTTTCCTAAAAGCGGCCCGCCTTGTGGGCGAGTTCTATACACAGTCTGGTGACGTCATTGGTATTTGTCTAGATACTGTGGCAACCGGCAATGTAGGCAGGCCGATCATTCTCTATCCACTGTTTTCATGCACGATCAACGCAATATTCTGAGTATCTGTTGTCGAACTGTGCATATTTCCTATATATTCCCGACTATCTTGAGATGTACTTTCAAGTTTGGGTGACAAAAAAGAATGCTAAATCTGGCTGACTTTAAAAGTGATTCCAACTTTAATGAGCAGAATTCTCTGATTTTTGTGATATATAGTTTATATGGGTTTTAACTGTAGGTCGTATAATATAATTCAATGCAATTCGCAACATGTTATGTCGCAATTTTCACACGGATTTCGTAATGGTGTCCCATTGTAAAGGATAGGAGGAAAAGCACGTGTTTTGCTGAAAGAAAATTCGAATATCTTGAAAAAACTAATAAAGATATTTACAAAATTCCAAAAGATTTGTTTCAAACAGTTCAAACTAGCAATGTTTCGAATATCAGAGCAATTCAAACATTTTGAATTGAAAAAAAAGCAATGTTTTACACAGACCACAAGCGAGTGTCGTATTCATCATCTTGTCATACTCAATAGAATTCTTGTTGTCATTCTCTCTGTGGAATAATTTTTATATTCTGAGTTCGATATGTGGGAATGGAACTACTTGTACCACCAATTTGTTCACATTCAGGATTTTACACATGTCAGTTGCGCCATTGTAGGAAATATTATTTTCGCAGGTTTCGTTGTCAGCCTCTTTGAATTCTGAGGCAACCAACAGTAACAGGTGCTTTTGGAATTTTCGAAGGCAGCCATTTTGAAAAAAAAATGCCGGAACTCTCGGAACATTTAATATTTAAAAGTGTTACAAAAACTAACTGGAACAGTTGGTTTTGGAGGAGCATTTTGGTTCCGGCACACCTATTATGCATGCCCGACTAGGAAACAGTGATATTATTGTAGACATCTGTGTATGTAGTTACTAATGCCACGGTATATTATGGTAAACCATAGTCTTCTGGTTTAAACGTATTTGTGAAGATCGTTATTTCAAGATCTTCAAAACAGTGGCCCAGGTGCCTCATCATATAAACTTCCGGAAATAACCCTGCTTTATCCCGAAGAATGTAAGTATCATCATATTACCACCAACATCCCCAGATTTTGATGATAACAAAAGCAAACCAAAAATACAACACTTATGAACGGAAACAAATCCCGAAATATTTCCAAATCGAAAGACACACTGGCGTCATCAGGGACAGACAATGCGTGAAATGTAGTTGTTTCTACAGTACAACTGATGGAGTTGCTATACATTCAATTCGTGTTCCCAATTAGATGAAAACGGTGTCATTTTATTCAGCATTGATAACTGGCAATTGTTTCATAATTATACATTATACCCGGTATAATGTGTAACTGACATAATGAGGCTAAATGTCGTATCCTCTATTGCCGGTATGAGCAACATCTTTTACAAGAAAACGAACCTGTGGAAAACGTTGCAATTTGCCGGGCGCAATTTGTCGCGGTCGCAATTGTTATAAATTTATAGCACCCAACTGGATTCTATTCCCTTCGCGTAGTCCGTTATCAAATTGTCTGTGATGGACGTCCGGTGTTCTGGAGGTAACAGGTTTATTTCTCCGGGCTGAGCGCCAGGGTTGTTATTCATTGCATCAGGCACGCGATCGTGAGTATATTCTCATCCCACACACAACTTCAGGACCATTTGAATGGTGCATTGCGAACACTATGATAAGATTTACAATAGTGTAGCAATGAAATCACAATTTCTCGTTCTGGGTACATAAACGGACATGACTTATTCGCATGAAACTTTCTTCTGGGGTTTAATATTGCTCTGCTTTGATTCTTTAGTCCCGTCTGATTCAGCATGCTGAGAATTACAATATTGATTATAAATACTCAGCATTTAAAACAGAGTTGTGCAGATCGATTATCCTAGCGTTTGGATAATGAAATGCAAAATGTTTAGTCTTAAATGTTTATTATTCACAATCTCCCGTCCACGTGATTTTTTTACGTATCCATCTCAATATTGAACTGTCATCGGGCATAAAAACATGAACGTCATCAATTCGTGATGATGATTACAGATATTGGTTAAGTCTACATGGAATATTATTCACGGTACCAATAGGTAAAGCGTTTGAAAGGAAGCTTCATATATTGTATTGGATGCCAAAATTAAATAATAAATTTTGTACCACTGTTTGTCTGTCTGTCTGTATAACGTACATGCATTGATTGATGAAATCAATTCAATTCAATATGATCAGATAAAGAAATACACATATTGATATATACAATCAGAATATTGGAATCAAACGGTTTGTGCGCTTTCGTCGCTAGATAACAAAACAAGCTGTTGAGCAGTTTTTTGTTCGACTTGCACAAACTACCTCGCTTCTTCAGCTACCTCCCCAACATGGCCTCTCTGGGATCCGCCCTCCTTTTTCGAGCACGTGACCCTGGAAAATTGTTTAATAACCAAACATGACTTATTGTTCATGTTGTTTTTACCGTGTACTTGCGGTTGTCAAGATCATGTGGGATTGGTGTACAATATAGGTATTATTGTTTTTGTTGTTGGCGTGACTTTGCGTTAACTGTAACAATTAATATCCCCGACAGAACATTTATTACTTTTTTTATTCTTAAAAATTATTAAGAATAATGATTGGGGTATTTATGACAATGTCGCCTTTTTCGGTGGGCTAAGAGCGACACTCCTGGCAACTTATTAACACCTGCTTAATAATCCTACTTTCTTTCTATGGGTCCGGGTGTCCTAGTAGGGCTGCAGGTCGGATTTGGGACGGCGCACTGGCTTTCACTTATTAACTATTGTTATGAAACTATAAGTTAAAAGCCTGTCGCCTCTACCTCATTATGTCCAAAAACGTCGTATTTACCCCCATCATAACGTCGTATGTACACCAAATGGGAACCATAATAATAATAAGAATATTGATAGGGGTATGTCCGACTTTGGTCGCATTTACCCCATGGGGGAGTATGACT
This sequence comes from Terebella lapidaria, assembly GCA_949152475.1. NCBI lineage: Eukaryota > Metazoa > Annelida > Polychaeta > Terebellida > Terebellidae > Terebella > Terebella lapidaria. Next base: position 83,329,434 of record OX424555.1, read on the forward strand.
CGCTCTTTCTTCTTAAATTATAGTTTGATAAGAAAAAACCTGTATTCCATTTTAGATTCGGGGTAAGTAAGACTTCTTAATTTATAGTTTAATAAGTAAAAGCCTGTATTCCATTTTAGCTTCCCGCCCTCCGAAACCCCGACCACCAGCCCTACAAGGACACCCAGGCACATAGAAATGAATCCAGATACATTTGAGGTGTTACTAAGTTGGCATGACATATGTCTCCCCATCTATATTATAATGAATATGGTTGTATATGATGTGTATGTGGGATATGAATATGTTTTATATGTTGTCGATTGCATATTGGCCCAAATCGTGAATTTCGATTCATATAAATATGGAGGGCGGTTAGGCCCGTTCACCATGATTACTGGGTGTGCTACTTCAGTGTGATTTTGATAATGTTGATTGCGAAATAAAACACATGACAATAAGCACAACTTAAGTGTTTGGTTTTTGGAAATGAGACATCGTTAGCAAGACTAACGCGATAAGTGGATCCTTGTGCACTGACATGTCAACTTTCATCAAGACGCCGAACTTATCCTGCACCCTCATTCTCAATCAACCTCCTCGATGGGGACCTTCTCCAGGGTGGCTACCTTCACCACCTTGCTCTGTACCACCCTGATTGGGGTGACGGCTCCAGCTGACTTCAGACCCAGCATGGTATTTGGCGACGTGCTGGGCCAAAAGGTCGCCCCTGGCATTGGTGTAACTGCAGCTGCCACACTGTAAGCGGGGTGAGGGATGCTGCCTCTGATGCGCTTCAGATGGCTGGACGTCACCTGGTCCCCCCCCCCCCCAGTTATTGCTGGCCACAAGCCGATCCTTGCTGCCACCTCACCCGAAATGGCAGCCCCGGTCCCCAGTCTTCTCGGCCGACTTTCCCTCAGGCTCCCTGTCGGGATTTTCCTCCAGGACCTGGTCCATTTCCGGGCAGCTTCTACCTCAGTTTTGCCGTTAGAGTCCTAACAGCCATCAGTCACTCTCCGGCAACTTGTCCCCTTCCGACTTGGAGCACCCTCTCCATGTTTCTCCAGACTCCCTTCCCTCGCGGTTGACACCCGCCTTCTTTGGCATCCCTGTCATTCTCCTTCGTGTTCTTCGTATGTCCGTGAGTTTTAGTACGTCCGACCAGGCTCACGATGTACAGTAGAGCGAGTCTGAAATACATCAATATCTCGGCCAATATTAATATCAACTTCTGTCAATGTATATACGACAGTACGGAAGCCCATAGGTGACATGCGCGTAAAAAAAATTCTATGTCTTTTCCAGCAAAAAGCTAGCACGTTCGAACGTGGAAGCATTTAACACTATCACGTTCGCACATGGAAACAGTTTAGGCTATTGCGTTCCCACGTGGAAAGTCCTGGGTTACCACGTTCACACGTGGAAGCATTCAACGCTTCCACGTTCGCACGTGCAAAGATTTGGGTGTGGTAGCATCAAATGCTTTCACGTGTGAACGTGGTAGCTTTGAATCTTTCTACGTGTGAACGTAGAAACCTACATCTTTCTACGTGCGAACGTGGAAAGGTATAAATGTTTTGAAACTTTCTACGTGTGAACGTGGAAACCTACATCTTTCTACGTTCGAACGTGGTAGGTTTCAAAGTTTCTACGTGCGAACGTGAAAGCATATAATATTTCCACGTGTGAAGGTGGTAGCTTTGAAACTTTCTACGTGTGAACGTGGAAACCTACATCTTTCTACGTTCGAACGTGATAGGTTTTAAAGTTTCTACGTGCGAACGTGAAAGCATATATTGTTTTCACGTGTGAACGTGGTAGCTTTGGACTTTCTACGTGTGAACGTGGAAGCCTAAAGTCTTTCTACGTGCGAACGTGATAAATTTTAAAGTTACCACGTGCGAACGTGATAACGCTAAATGCTTCCACGTGCGAACGTGGTAGCTTTGAACTTTCTACGTTCGAACGTGCAAGGTTTTTACTAGAAAAAAAACACCATTTTTTTTTACCGCACATGTCACCTATGGGCTTCCCTACGATGGTTCTGAATAAGTCAGTATTAAATTTGTAAGAAAACTATGTTGCATATACATTGTTGCATCATGTATTGTTCGGTACGATAATAGACAGTTTCATCGACAGTGAACGATGTAGGGTAGTGATTTGAGAATGGGGATAACTTTGTCCAGAAAAGAACTTGTGAACCATTTTTTGTGGTGCTGACACTCTCGAGTTTGATGAGTTTGGGGGATCTCATCCAAGTTTTTGACTGAGTATTGCTAGAGCGTAACCGGTATGTGCTACCTGCCTGCACTGTGTACACTGGCTCGGGCCCTTCTCGATAGTGCAATGAGTTTCCAGACTCCACTTGGGCACGCACCCCGGCCGATCTCGGAAGTCTCACGGAACAGGTTCCTGGTGAGTAGAGTGGTGGCCGCTCACTGTTCCCAGTGTACTCATACTCAAAGAGCCTAAAATACCAAGAGCGGGTACTCGGTAGTATTTCCGAACTGACCACTCCTCCATGGCAGTGGCGATTCCACACATAACTCCCAAGATATTGCCCGCTAAAACCGTCGTGAGCAGTGAGTTAGCAGGTCGCTCCTTCTCTGGCGATGTGGGTCTTTTGATTTATTTGTCACCATGTGGTCGAATGGAAGTGCCGCCTATCAACGAATTTACAGTGGTGTACAATATGAACCTGTTGCAATAGCGTTAGGTGAATCGTTCGGGAATCTCACCAGTATTTCTTTTCCTCAATACAGTGGTCCCCCTCAGATAAGACCCTCCCCCCCTCAAGAAAGACTTCCCCCTCTGTGAAGACTTTTTCTTGTGGCGCTAGAATGACTTTAACATGTAAATGAACCCCTCTAATAAGACATCCCCTTAGATAAGACCTTAATTTTGCGGCAGAAGGGTAGGTCTTATCTGAGGGGGACCACTGTATATTCAAACAAAAAATAGTGATCTGCCTGAAATAACTACGCATGACTTACATTTGACCAAAACGGACCCGTGGACCCGTCATTGGTGAATAGGTTAAAATCCAAACTGACCATATTTATTGTCCGCCATTGCCGGATTCACTAACGATCTTTAGGAATTCCAGTCTCGCCACCGTGAGCACCCATAGAAACTGAATGGGATCAGCTTGCCCGGAGAATTGGAAGATGTTGATGATTTGTGTGTCTTATTCGCTCCCGCCACCTAATTTCCTACGATATAGAGTACTTAGTAGTGTTTGACTCCAGACGAAGATGTCCGTACATTGATCGAGTGGCCACTAGGTTGTGTCTTGGATACATTTCCTGCCAAGGCGCCATGCTAAATATCGAACACATTTCATAAAATCACCTACGTTGATATATTAGTTTTAGCGTTGTCGTGTCACACGATTTCGCAATGTTCTGTTAACGTTGGAAATGTTTCTCTTTACTCCCACATGATCTACCATTCCGTTGAGTATATGTCGATATTTTAACACCGCCACATGTTAGTCTACAAAATATCATTCTCGAAAACGTCCGACTGATGTCGTTGGAAGAATTCGTAGAGGGTCGTTCGTGACTGAAATACTTATAGAAGCCTATATAACACTCACATACACACTTGTTGTTTTTTTTACATATATTGGAAATATAAATCAACATACTGTCCTATTCCAATTGGTTTCTAATATATATCACTACAATCAGGTACTAAACATATTCTTGAGTATTTGCTTTGCTCGTTGAGCGCTATTCATGTATTCTGGTCTGTAAGAGGTCAATGGCTCCATCAAGGTTAATTCGTGCGATAATATACGGCAGTTCACCACACCATGCTCGATGATTAGGCTACAACTTAGGACGGAGATGCCTTTGGCCACGTGAGGGAGAGATGGCCGAGTGGCTACGTGCGAGGGCTCAGTCGCTCCTTTTGAAACAATTGAACTCTACCAAACGACATGACGACCAGTCATCCAAGAAGTTAAATATGATCCTGAACAAGCATGAATTATGATATATTATTCCATCCCTATGCATATGAGCATGCCATTCTAGTTAGTTGTTCCACAGTGAATTTTCTCAAATAAGTCGAAGTTCATGACCGGTCAAGGTGGTTACTATTATATCAATATGAGCCATCTGACAAGGCGCCTGCGATGTCGCAGTTTCCAAGAGAATAGCCATCACGAACCATTAGTGAATTACTTCCAAGTATGGCCACGAAAGGTAAACGCTTGCATCACGACATAATATAATTCTTATGACACAAAGGCAGTCTAATACCAAGCTATTAAACCATTAAAGCACACAGTAAATAGCCATCTTCTTGCCGATGGACAATGTAAGCAATACTAAGTTCCAATAACTCAGAATGACTGAAACGGATCTGTTATCTTGGTTTCACGTGAAATCAGGAATTTCATTATCAAGTACATCATGAACCATAAGGCTGCAGACCAAGGTCTCGGGCTCATCCATCATCTCATTGTCCCGCTCGATTTATCGACTCAATTTAGCCTACACTGTGCACGACAGTGGTATAAAACACCAATTACACATCCATTGATTCATTCATGTTTTGTACCCCCATAATGATACCTTACCTGTACATCTGTCAGTGCATTGTCACATGTCAAACACAAATATATAACTCGCTCGATCATAAATTTCTATCATATTTCCGAAATGATATTGAATAATGCACTGTTTGTGTAATGTCCATCTAGAGTATGGGTACAAACCACGCGAAAGTTGTCAAAGAGACCGACACAATAATGTTGATATCACACAAATCTTCAAATCAGTTATATTGAAAAAAAAAACTTGTCTTACTCCCATCCGCATATGATATCATGAATATCTTATTTTGATGATGTGAAATGAAGCACTCTACACACTGCCTTGGTCTAAATCCAATTTGTCAAGGGTGACAGAGCTGGGAAGCCAATTTGCATAATAACAGTATCACTATTTATAACACCGCACTAGACCCTTATCGAGGTGTCTGAACGAATTGTCAAAGTAACCCTGAGAAATTTCTCAGACTTTATTTCCCTATGGCCTCCACGCTGGCTGTGTCAACCTAATCTATGCCAACTGCATACAGATTTACCAAATATTTATGTCCTCTCATTCTGCATTTTATCACAGTTTCAGCCTACCCTGTTGCCTACTCGAAACAAATTATTTTTTATAGGTTGTTGGGCAGTTGTATACGAATTCCATTAGGTGTACAGTAGAAACAACTACATTTAACATACTGTCTGCCCCTGATGACGCCAGTGTGTCTTTGGATAAACTATTCGGTCGGGCTTTGTTTCTTGTATGTTACGTTTGTTATTGGCATCATCATAATCTGACTGTATTTGTGGTAATAGATTGATACTTACATGCACCTTCTAGAAACACATTATTGGTCATGCAATCTCAACCAAATGCTGCCTTATAAGTGGTTTTATTTTGCCCGCTGTCGTTTCCAGGAACCCGAGCTTGCGAGGGGCCCAGAAACGACCATGGGATAAATAAAATATAAATATGTGTAGGCAGTATTTGGTTTATCATATATCTACAATTATAACGTTTTTCAGTGTGTGAACAATTACTTCAACCAACCAGAGCACGGGTGGAATATAAGTAGTTGCTAGGGTGGAATACCTGATTTTATTACCCCCGCCGAATTACATTTAATAATGAAGCAGCAACACGATGAGATATATAATAGTACTCACACCATAACATTGAACCTGCGTGAAATGTATCTACTCTAGCAATTCCAATGTAGAAATAGTATATTTATTATTCACTGAACATTCACACCGTCCATCTCAATTTGTGTGATAAGGATAACATATAGAAAGTTTGGTATTGCCTCTAAATCCATCGTATTTTCCATGATAAATCTGCATGATAACCGTATAACTATTTAGTCTCATGATATTCAAATTATTAAGTTATAAACATATTGTGAGAAATGTATCTGTCTACATCTAAAGTTATCACAGAGTGAACGAAATGAAAAGTATCTTCTGTCACAGATAGCGAAATATCGTGAGCTTGAACAAAAATAAGTTTATTGTTTTTGGTCATCCCTATTGATTGTAGCATGTCAATATAGTTATTCCAAAATATATCCAGTTGAGACTCATGACTGGTCAAGATGGGTTACTATTATTTATAAACATGAGCCGTCTGACGATGTTCTTGTGATGTCGCAGTTTCCCAGCGGGTAGCCATCACCTAATGGGCCATTAGTGAATTATATCCAAGTATCAACATGAAAAGTAAACGATTGCATTATAGCGTAAATAGAATGCAAACTCACTGGCTGATTGATTGAATCATTATAAACATCATAATTGCGATGCCTTCTCGCTGATGGAGAAGGGAAGCAATACCAGTTTAGAATGGCCTCTGATCTGTGGGCATGTTTCATGCCATCTTATAGTCCCAGGTGATTCAGCCTATACAGTACAAACGTTGGTGTGAAATAGGTTGATACTTAATAATAATTGATGGTAAAAGACTGATACTTACATCAGTCATTTATATACTGTGATTGTTCTTACTCGTTTACACCTTTTTCTGTTGATATGTTTGATATGCTCTGGTATCATTCTATACTTCACCTGGGAGTCAAACGGCAATTTTCTGCTGATTCCGGATTTTGATGTTTTGGACAATGACGATGAACAAGATCACCGTGTCGCAATTGGGGTAAATATTGACGGCAGAAGCATTATTTCTGGGGCATATCAACCGCTTATAAGATTTGTGAAGTACATAAATGGGCAGTAGTACAGTAGTAACTCTAGTATCGTACTAGCCCCCTCAGTTATCATATATTTGCATTATATCGCAGAACTTGCATTTTTCTTACCGTGTGTCGATCTTCCGTCTATAAAAATTGAGCTCATGTCGGTTACAATAGCATGACCTTACACCTAGACAGAGGAACTAGGTCAGTCACCGACTTATGAAATGTTGCAGGGTGTATGTGCATCCCTGCTGGCAGCATATTCACAACCAAGTACTTAACAATCCATGTCATTGGAACCACTAATCATGCTAATCAGCTTAGCTCACTGCCTAATAAGATTGACTTCGAAAGTTCTATGGCCATTCATAAAGCCCGGCTCATCGAAGTGAATGATGGGCCCTATGTGTCCCTAGCTATACATTCGTCGAATATATACAGTATATGGTGGTTTCATTGTTTAGGCAGACTTGCTGAATTCTAGACTTTACCCCTGAGAATGGAACTGTGATGTCCGAGCTTCTCAGACGGTAGTTATCATTGAATGAGCCATTACAAAAGTAGGCTAAGTGTGAACGTGGGTAACTGACGTTTTGCTCCACAGTGTGATTAGGCATTTGTATCAGGTTGACAACAAATAAGGTTGGCATTTGTATCAGGTTGACAACAAAAAAGGAAAACATCAATATCAGGACACAGAGTTTTTTGCGACAGCTTTTTGTACCTATAACTCGAGTCGCGTTGTGGTCTATGTGTTGAGCTGATAATGTGAATAATGAACCATAGGCACCATCTTGAATCACGTTTTCACCTAGCATTGTGAAACACATTGTTTATCGTACAATTGTTTTACATCATAACATTGAAAGTGCTTGACATGGATCTACTCTAATGATTCCCATTTAAAAATAATATATTTATTATTTGCTGAACATTCACATTGTCAATTTTATTTTGTTTAATAAAGATAACGTATAGAGATTGAGAAATTGGTGGAGTCTAAATCCACTCTGTCAGAATTGGCAGAGGCGGGAAGTAAATATACGTCATAACCGTATCACTATTTTTAACATCGCACTGGGTTCCTACCTACGTCTGAATGAATCATGATAGTAACGCTGCAAGATATTGTTGTTCAACCTTATTTCAGGTGGTCTCCACTGCTGAATGTGTCAACCCTCTGTATATGCTGATTGCACACAAACTTATGACATCTTTGTTGTTGTCAATATCTTTATCAAACATGTCACTTTTCAGCAAGGGTATCACACAATTGAACTTGAAGCCCATATTGTCCACCCATGTACAAGGTGTTCGGAATGTTTCCACCGTAAACACGTGCCTAGATATAAATCATCACAGTCCGTCCCACGTTTTATACTCCGGAGGTGTTCGAATGGCCTGTACTCTGTCTGATTCGCCCGGTGGCATATACTTTCAGAAAGTTATCATTTATATGACTTACTGTACTATAGTATCTGCGTGAAAAAGGTCCCAAAAACTATCCAAATAGCCTGTCGTTTGAACTTAGTGAATGATTCAGCCTCAGCCATGACAAATAAAATCTTGTTTTAACAAGACCATCCACAGTATATATTGTTGGTTTCTCGGTTTTTTTTAGAAGAAAAAAGATATGATATTGGTCGAAGTTACAGTCTACTGGGTGTAGTGAGGATAGGCCTAATTATATATGAGTTGTATATTTACGTAATTGAACAGTATGAAGTTCCAGGAGTGTTACAGTGGTCACATACTATAACGCCATGTATAAAGTGAGCACAGCTCGCAATGTACATTCACCAAATATTCACCTCAGCATACCCCCGCCGGAATCGGCTTTTAGTGCTTGAGAACAACCATGGAGTGGGATTTATTTGGCTAACATACCGTATGAATTCCACTGGCAATTAATTGAGGAGTTGTACAATCGTCGACGTCATGAATCACAAGACTTAAGTGTTAAATACATATTGTGGTAGTTATAATATAATGCTAATATTTGACAACGCTTTCTCGATGAACAATATATACATGTATATATCGTCCATGTTACATAACTTTATGTAGGGCAAAATCACGTTGTGTATTGTGAATCCATAATGTGTCATACATTGAAAGATAAAAGCTTACGTGGAGGGCTGATCTCGTTAGGAGGTGATCATCGAAATGTATCATAAATGCATGTGTTATCGCCAAATGAACTTTGTCGAGCAGCAATAGCTCTGTAATATCAAACCAATGTTTTGGTTGAGGCTATGAGTACCAGAAATAAGTTCTTGTAACAATGCTCCCCGGAGTGAGTCCTTTCGAGTCTTCGTAGTACAAGAAAACAAGGCTATGAAAAATGTTGGCCCATACCAAACACTTTGCGGTAATGTGTTATAACTGTATAGTACTCTGTGGGGTGCAATTCCCATCTTGTAGTTCTTTATTAAATTGCCCGTGATGGAAGTCTGGAGCTCTGCTCTTACAGGTTTATTTCTTCACACTGGGTGCTGGGGTTTGATATTCATCGCATCAGACACGCGATCGTGACTATTGTCCTGTCCTCGATAACCAACAGGGACAACTCCAGATGGGCATTTTTTGTGTCGTTTATGAGTGAATGGACATCGCTATAATTTCGTAAGTTATACAACGCCTCCAATCAATGAAATGACCACCGAATGAGCAAAATGTATGACTGACTAATATGTAATACATATATGCATGGACAAATGTTATGGTGTTATTTAATAACAGATAATGATAGAACAAAAGCCTGGTGATGGAAGGTCAGTAATGCGTCATGGTTTGAAAATCATATTCCAGCCCATGGTATCCCATGTGCGGACTCGTATGTAATATTGATGTGTGGTCGATATTTAGCTTGGTCTGTCGTGACATTTACGAAGTGATTAATTATTCACATTACTTTTACTGCCAAATTGCAGCAAAGTGGAACATTGCCGTTGTATTGATAAGAAACTTAATCCTGCCGTCAAGATGCTTTCAAGGGAAATACAAATGTGGTAATAAAATACTAGGATTGCAATGTTCGTCGAATGATTGCAGTATTCGGTTGATATCAGTTGGGGGATGCACATGTGCAGTAAACATAATTTTGACGCTAAAGTGTTGTTAACTGCACCACTATGAACACTGAACACAGTGAAAGATCACTTTATTTTATCGCAAACAAAACATCACACCATCCAAGACAACCTTCAAGTTAGCATTATCACATTACTCTGCACAAGTACACATTTACACATATATGTTACTCTGACAACAGAATACTTTGGATATTGTGGTAGGTTTAGAATCAATCACTCGATATCAGCCCGATATCAATCACTACTCACATGACTACTGACATGTTCACTGGTAATGTACCATGCGCCTCATAAACATCTGATATAGCAGTGTCCGACGTTATCTCTGATGTCTAAGACAATGAAACATACACACTGATTCAATGTTTCCAATGAGTACACATGTTCCAGTAAAATTACGCTACAATTGCATTTCAATTACGAAATATAGGAATGAAAGAAATTATGTCGAATTGATTTGTCCATTTTGTCAAAAATACCGTCTCCGAAATGTATGCTGGGTGTTGGAGCCTATACCAGTGTATGATTTGAAAAAAACCCAATTAATTACAAAAAATGTACAAACACAAATGAATTTGATTTCCAATGATACAAAGAAATGCATGTTGTACATGTAGAATGCAGACACTGAGATTCGATCTGCAAGCAACTCGTACAACCACGCCTTTTCATAGTGACACTTGTCTAAACCAGATGACAGGTTTTATCATTATCGTAATATCGATCGCTTGCTGGATTCGTTATTGTCATCACAACTGCAACGGAAATATCACTCAAAACATGTCATCAATAATTAATGTTTTGTAAGTTATCTATTCTAAATCCATCCATCATTTAAAAATATAACCGTAGTAATTGAAGATGAATCACTCACAATGCGAGATTTGTGCAGTGTTATAACCAGCCCTATGGTCTGGCCTAGAATATTGAGATTGGGACAAAAACAACGCAAGTACAGTACATAATAGTAAAACAACATTCAGAAGCAGCATCTACATTCTAGAATACATGTACCTTTGCAATACTCGCGGTCTAATTTCCTTGTAGAGGCACTATGCGGACAGCAAGCTGATTAGCCGTGAATTGTCATTTGATCTTGTTCTTACCACGTGTAGTTTATGTGTGCCAGATCGCAGATCCATTCCGATATTGATCACTTACTGTATTCAACGCAGTTGAATTTAATAAACATGTACTATATCCACATTTTTGGCGCGGATCATGGAGTAGTTTCCATCAACGTCCTTGATTAATATCCCTACGTATGAGACCACGTGACCAGCAGGTGCTCTCATCACTTCCGCAATGGCAGCAAAAAATCCTAATATGCTATGTATAAAAATACATTCCATAGAATGGCAAAGACGGTGCACACAGAATATACGCCTAGAGCTATCCACCAGAGCACGTTGGTGTGTAGTTTTTTTCTCGAAGTTTTTGAGCACCAGTAGTCCTATGGTGAGGCCAGCCAGCGCCCCCATAAGATGAGCAACGTATCCTACCGGCGGGTAGCCGTCGTCGTCCGTGTATCGGTCCCAGATCGCGAACCCCACGTCCGCACTAGCTACATCGAGGAGAGAACAGAATTGGCCGGAGTCACATGCAAATTACACCCTTGGGATCTCGACTCAGACACAATACTCTTGATTACAATATTTTATATACACGTACTTAAAAATTCATATTTTTACCCTCGCCCCGATAGGGGGAGAGGGTATTGCAATTGGGTCTGTCAGTTTGTTTGTTTGTTTGTTTTTCTGTCCGCGCGCATATCTCGAAGAGGAATGGTCCGATCGATCTAAAACTTATGGGAATGAAGCGGTATCGCCGTGGCTCGGTCCTCCTCAAATTTTGTACAAATCGGATAAACACGGTTGCCATGGCAACGGAAAAAGTGAAAATCACATAATTGGTTCTACTCGATATTATTTTTTCCACCTATTTTTGTATTTTTCTGTGGCCAATTCCCGATCGTATGGTGTACAGCCGATAGTCGTAAGACAGAACTCTATTTTCGCCCGATGTCGAAAAATGGGGGGGTCACGATTTCGTTATTTTTTGCCAGCGACTTTTCAGTGCAAATGTCTGCGCTCATAACTCGGAAGACATGCCGTCCGATCGATCTGAAACTTATAGGGCTAAAGCCTCATAGTAGTAGCTCGATTCCTATCAAATTTTGTCAAAATCGAATAAAATCGGTAGCCATGGCAACGGGAAAATGAAAATCACATAATTGGCTCTAACTCCGGTTCTACCTGATATTAATTTTTCCAACTATTTTTGTATTTTTCTTTGGCCAATTCCCAATCGTTTGGTGTACGACCGATGGTCGTACGACGAAAATTCTCCAATATCGCCCGATGTCGAAAAATTGGGGGTCACGATTTCGGTTATTTTTGGCCAGCGACGTTTCAGTGCAAATGTCTGCGCTCATAACTCAAAGGCAAACGGTCCGATCGATTTGAAATTTATAGGGCTGGAGTGCTATGGTAGTGGCTCAGTCCTTTTCAAATTTTGCCAAAATCGGGTAAAAACGGTTGCCATGGCAACGAAAAAAACAAAAACACATAATTGGCTATAACTCCGGTTCTAATCAATATTAAATTTTCAACTTATTTTTGTATTTTTCTTTGGCTAATTCCCAATAGTATGGCGTACAACCAAAACTCTCAATTATCGCCTAATTTTAGTTACTAAATCTGAAGGGCGAGGGTCTGCAATCTCTGATTGTCTCGTTGCTTTGTGCAAGAGATAGCATTGTCTTACAATGTCTTTTTGGACGTCTAACGTACGACTAGTTTATTTCCTTTTGCTTTTCGGGAGCACAGAAAACCCCTTATGAACAGTTTGATGTGCTTTTTCATAATTCAAAGTGAAGTTCAATGTATTGTTCAATGTATTGTTGATGTCTTATTTATCGAGCGAAATTTATTTCTACTTGAAACTCGGACTGAGCCGTTACATTTTTTTACTTGCATATTCACCTCTCAGTGCACAAGACAAGAAGTTATTTTAATATAATTTAATTTCAATTGATTTACATGTACTAGACCACTCTGGTGCATACATTTTGGATCCAGGCAAATTAGGCAAAGGTCTTGTTCACGTCAAATCTTGAATGTTGCAAAGTGTTGGTCACGTGGTGAAAGGATATCCGGGAGGATTAGCCTCGGGCCATAAAATATAAGGACGGCTTATTTCCTGGAAGGACATGTGCTTTGATAGAGTATAGTTTGGTATGTAGCGGAGTAATGGGGTAGTCCATGAATAATGAGTTTGTACAATATTCGCATAGATAATTGTGGCAATATTGATATTTTCGTGGCAGAGTAGTGGGGGTAGTCTTTGGTTGATGTGTTTGTACAATATTTACATCCATAATTGTACCGAATTTGATATATTTTTTTCTGGCGGAGTAGTCGGGGTAGTCCATGGCTGATGTGTTTGTACAATATTTACATCGATAATTGTACTGATCTTGATATAATTAATTATTCAAAGTGTAGTTAAAAACAATACCCTAAAACAATAAAGGGTAGTTAGAAAACAACCCTAACCTTTCCCTATTATTTTTGTGTTTTTCTATGACCGATTCACCATCATTTGGACATATGAATGATAGTCGAAATATGATGGTCACCAGCTGATTTCGCGAAATTGTGAATTTCAAAACCAATGACCTGTTTAGCATTGGTACGAAAAGATTTGTGAAGTTTGGGATGTCAACATCAAGAACTCAGGTCATATTCGAGAAACATGTAAAATCGTAGTCTCAGTGTTTGTAGGTATTGTTCTCTGCTATGCTTTTTGCTTCTCTGCTAGTTAATGTCTGTAGTCTTTTACTATGACGGCAAACATAAAAGTTTTTTTATCGATGGTTTCATTAGTCATTAGTGAAACGTGCATTAGACAGCTAGAGCAACGTTACCAATAGTATATCATCTGTATAATGCCAGTTTACTGAGTGCATACACCTCTCCAGATGAACCAACTAGGAAATCATCAGTATCGAACACAGACGTTCCCAGCAAACCTTTAGGCCAAAAAGAAGTATTATGGTTCTGGTTATTAGGTTCTCAGAAAGAGTGATGCGGCGACGCGATTTTTTTTTTCTTCTTTTTTATTCCTTAAAATTGGCTGCTGGTGAATAAACCGGCCAAATATTGCCCATTTGGTCAACCATATTTCCGTAAAACTAACCCGGTCGAATTTGGCTAATTTGGTCAGCCATACACCAAATTTTGCAGAGACCATCGGGACCTACTAAATGTAGGCCTACATGTACGTCTACGGTACAAGAAATATGAGTTGATTAAATCTCTCATGTACGTCATTGGTGTATGCGTAAATCATTGTTGTAATATCTAAAGAATTAGAAATCATACAAATTTGGGCCTATTCATTGCCTAAATTGAGTTGCCAAATCAAGATTCAAATTCAGGCCAGTCAATCTGGATTCAATTTTCTCCTCAAAGCGGTCCGCCTTGCGGGTGAGTTCTAACAAGGTCTCATGACGTCATTGGTATTTGTCTAGATACTGTAGCAACCGGCAATGTGGACAGGCCGATCATTCTCTATCCACCGTTTTCATGCACGAATAACGGCAATTTTCTAAGTATCTGTTGTTGAACTGTGCATATTTCTTATATATTCCTGACTATCTCGAGATGTACTTTCGAGTTTGCGTGACAAACAAGAATGCTAAATTAGGCTGATTTTAAAATTGATTCCAACTTTAATCAACTGATATTTCTTGAGGGTGTACTGGCGTTTGTATTGACCATAGACCATTCACCACCATATGAACGAAAGGTTTAATTAACGTATATTTCGTTAGGGTGTACTGAGTTCACCAGGTACATCCTATCACCATCGTATGGATTTTATCTATCCACAGATGTATGGTGTACTATCATTTTATATGTGCGAAATCCTCTAACGATGATATTGGTATTGTGTGCACTGAATGCGCTTCGTCAACTTTTATATACAACCTTTCCCTGTCTTCTCTGCCTCGGGTTTCATAAAAGTATATTAAAAAAGATATCCGGTCTATAAATTGGTAGTCTAACACTTTGTCTAATGATTTCCCCTTGACATGTATTATGCGTCCATAACATCAGCTAGACGGTTATTGCTGAACCAAAGTCGTGATTCGTGAATGGCTATTCTTGTCATATAGCAATATTTCATCCTACGATATGAACTTCACAACTCAGCGTTCCTGTCGCAATGAAATTGAAACTGGCAATGCTAATAAAATAGGTATATTAGTTTTTTAATATAATGTCTGTTATATATCAACTGTATCAGTAAGATAGCAACAAAAGTGGCCGGAATATGAAGATACTGTTGGCTGGAAAGGGTCTTCAGAGACCCAACGCGTCGGCATCGACCTTGTCATCGGCCTTGGCAAAAAGTATGAACAAAGGCCGAGAAATAATTTTTAAAAGGGCATCGCCTGCAACACGTACGGGAACGAAAAGAACTAGTGGTAGATGCTGAGTAAACATAACACAACAGTGTGATGATACTGGTGAGAGTGTGTTATTAAATAATTATAATACTGATAATTATTGCATATTGCAACCACATATATGTAGCAACACATATTTCTCACATGAATATCGACAGTCCATGTGTTGACAAATTTGCCCTCTAAAAGAAAAATCTCAACTCCCATATCCCTGATATATACATGTATTGCTCACTCCCGCACGAGACAAAGTGCGTAAAAAGTGTCCCATTCACATTAATGGGTAAGATCTATTGTATATTATCCAACAAATTATGCTATTGCATGCTAATATTGAGTGCAATCCAGTGTGCAACACTGCACATAACAAAGGGTTCTGGGACAAATGTATTCTCATGTAATTGTTCCTTTTCTGAACGTGCTCTCCATTCAGGAGAAATTTAAATATTTCGTTTGTTCTAACTGTATTATATCAGGGTTCGTACAATCATTTTCATCATGTCATTTCTCCTTCCCCTTTTATGTTTATGGACGGATGTGTTTAATTGAAAATTGAAAATATTAATGTGATTTGGGCAAAAAAATAGCAGACACGTCGTAAATTCAAAATGACCACAACCCAGAGTCCGGCGATTCAAAGGCAACAAAACTTATACACGTCACAAACGTATATAAGTTCGAGACTGTCATCAATTGGTCAGTTCATGCAGCTTCTATAGAGGTTGTTTGTATATGTGCATTTCTGCTGGCAGCGTAATCAGAACCAAGTATAGAATAATCCGTGTTATTGAAACCACTAACCAATTTAGCTCACTGTCAAATAAGACTGAATTTGTAAGTTATATGGCAATTCATCAAGCTCATTCATTTGGCTCATCGAAGTGGAGGATGGACAATTTAAGTATCAATCTATTACCACCAATATACCAATATGTGTCCCTTGCTATACATCCGTCAAATGTATAAATGTAAGTTTGATTGTTTCGGCAGGATTGCTGAATTCTAGACCATACCCCTGAAAATGGAATTGTGATGTCAGAGCTTCCCAGACTGTTGTTATCAGTGAATGAACTATTAGACAAGTCGATCAAGTGTGAAAGTGGGTAACTAACGTTTTGCTCCTCATTGTGATTCGGCATTCGCATTGATTGACCGAAAAAATAAGGAAACCGCCAACATCATGACACTGACTTTGCAAATGTGACACCTTTAGTGCCTACGAGTCGCATTGTAGTATATGCGTTGAGTTGATAAATTTGAATAATCAATCATAGACACTATCTTGAACCACGTGTATTGTGAAACACATTATATATCATACATTTCTTCACATCATAACAATGAAAGTACTTGACATGAATCTACTCTAATAATTCCCATGTAAAAATAGTGTATTTATTATTCGCTGAACATTCACACTGTCCATCTCAGTTGTTTATCAGGATAAAATATAGAAAATGAGAAATTGCCTCAGTCTAAATCCAATTTGTCAGAGTTGGCAGAGGCGGGAAGGCAATCTGCATAATAATCGTATCACTATTTATAACGTCGCACCGGGTCCTTATCGAGGTGTCTGAATGGATCTTCATAGTAACGCCCTGATAAAGCTGCAAGACATTGCTGCTCAGACTTTATTTCCGGTGGTCTCAGATTATGACAATTTTTGTCATCAACATTTTTCAGCAAACACTTCACATTTCAGATTGACAATTGAATTTGCACTCCAGATTCTCACCCTGTGTATAAGGCATTTAAATTGTTTTTGCCATACGGGTCCAGATAAAAATCATCACATGCTGTCCAAGTTATATACTCCAGAGGCATTCGAATGGCGTGTGCTATGTATGATTAAACCAATGGCACATACTTTTGAATGAGCATAATTTCAAACCATTTGTTTCATTTGCCAAATTTTTGCATGTATGTTACAGAAAAAGTGTAGTGTAGGCTATTGTATATTCATAATATGCATGCCAAGGTCATATGCTTGTAAAATGGAATATATGCGATAAATTGAATTGAATTGAATGCCATGCTTAAGATGGTGAAACCCTGCCGATTGTTGGCAGTAAGTTTCACGACTTTAGTACCGCATACAAAATATGAGCATTTGTCATAAAACTTCTGGTAGTCCGAAGTGACTTTTTGCAGTTGGAGTGAATAGAGGAGTCATTTTCTTGTATTAGAAAGATACAATCTTCGATTTGAAACGTCTGGATCATTCCGGATCATAACGATAAAGTTGGTACATCCGTTCTCAATATCAACCACAGAATCTTTAGAATACATCGACTTTTTACATAGTGGAGCAGTCAGTGTCTATGAGCCGAGAATTACTTTTTGAATTTACCGCCTACATTTGTCACAAAATGCCCGACTGTCTTTGACACATTTACGAAATGCGCCATTTTCAAAATATCACGTGGATTTGGACGACACTCAGACCTGAAATATCATCTATTATTTTGATGATTTTCAAAGAATAGCTGACTTACTTGGGATTGGTACATCGTAGACTCCATAACGAGCTATCCACAGCCATGTGACAATGCGTTTTCCCCCGTAAAATTGAGTCTGAACATCGGCTACTTTCAACGTCAGGTGCCACGAAATCGTGTTTACATATTTCCCAGGTCAAAGTTTGATGTATCCTTACGCAAGACTCATCTTTGGTCATGTCGATTCTGGTAATCGGTATAATCCATTGATCACACCAAATAATCCACTTTCTGAATACTGAACGGGACTACGGCAGAAAATGTTCGCAGTACGACACATTACATGTGTTTTGTGATATCAATTGGTAGCGGTCATCCTCGGAATATTTCCTTCGGTTGTGAAGACCATATTTTGCGACTATGAGATTCGGTAGCTTCGTCTCCAAATGTTTTCCCGCGAGGCACCAACAGTCCCATGTGTTATGCATGTATATCGGCATATGACGGAGGTAAACCCAGAAATATGTACATAATCGAAGACATATTAGTTCCTAGACAAAGAATTGTTGTAGATCGGGGAATGACAAACACTGAAAACCATGATTCTAGACGATAACTGACATATCGCTCCGGTGAGCGATTCGCTCCGGTGAGAAAGCCGTTGAAATCCGTGCACAGGGTTTTGAGTTCAATGTGAAGAGCAAAACTCACTAGCTGCTCAAGTCCAGTCTCGGTCAGTGATCGCATGGAACCACACGGAAAATCGTCGAGCACATGTCCTGGGGCGGATTATTAACCCTCTTTCGACCCTTCTTGCACATTGGGAGTTCATTTTCACAAATAGGATAGTATAATATTATATTTGTTCAGGTACGTACACGTAAATTAAGCATTCTGTATATTGAAGCCCTGTCTCTATCAACGCTGATCAAGTATCTATGAGTACCTATTCAATAAGTTCGTGGTTAAATACATTTCGATAACAAAATGAAACTGTATGTAGATTGTATATCTATATGTATGTCAAGAAATTTAAATTAGGTGCCCTGATTGACACAAGTATATGAGGTAATTATCAATAAGCAGCTATATGAATTACTCATATCACCAACATATATATATTTCTCTAAATCAAGAAGTTTACTCGATTGTAATATTCCAATGATCAATTCAAGGCAATGTGATTGGTATCAGCAACAGAATAGAGTGCCATCTGACAAATCCATCATATTTTTCTGATTCCAGATGACTCCAGATGTTGCTGACAACTCCACATCACTTTCCTGACAGCTCAGCCAGAAGACAACACAACCAGAAGCTCCATAAGTCCTGGTTCAAGTCTCAATCAAAAGACAGGCAATAGCAGCTCCACACCACTTGACTGATCCCCCAATGACAGGCACCCAGGAGCAATCATTCAGTTGGCCAACAATATGGATGTCAAAACATAACAACAACTTGTGTTTTAAAGTTTGCACCAATATATACATGTATATTAAAACAATATATATATATAAATTCAAATTAGGTACATGTTGGATCTGTAATTCTGAAACACCTGTACAGAATTGCACACCACCATTTTGGGTATTGTAATGTCACCATAAGACAATTGGATATCTTATACAACAGCAATTTGGGGATTCAGTAGCCAATTGATAATATTTTTATATTTTAATGGATAAAGTGGCCAACACATTGTATGTATCAAAAATTTGTTATTGATGTAACAACTGGCATGTTCATGCTATTTCTGTACACAAGTATACGCGAAGGTACGGTAAGTACACTTTTATTTATTTTAGTAGTCGGGTTTTAGCACCTGAAAGCCCGGGAAACTGAACCTTTGTCAGTTTAGCAACCAGTAAACAACCAGATCGGACACCTTTTGTCACTGCCCATTCAGGTCGTTTCGTACACCTAGGTTCCGTTCTGCGGTTAGATTGACGTTGGATCGGCCCGAGTCCCAGTTTGTTGCTGGCCATCCACGATTTGCCCTCGGATCACCTCTGAGGGTTTTTAACACTGCACTAAATAAACTCCCAAAACCAACACCTGCGTCTTTACTGAGAGTGTTACATTGATACACATGTGTAGGTCAGAAATACATTATGAACATTTGAATGGCAGTGTATCAAGTGGCCATGTGCAATATTGTTTGCCAATTATGATAAATTCATAATCTTTTTGATTGGTATTATATTTTATTTTGTTCTTGTTTACCTTCCATGTACAAACTTTGTAAGATAAACATATGGATAAGGAGTATACTACCAAATACATTATTTATTCATGACATTTCTTGTCTGGTATGTTTGATATCATACCTGTGATCCATGTATGTCAAAAGATGAAGTGCTTCAATTCATAACTCATGGATTGTACTAATAAAATGCACCACTGTGTGAAATTTCACATCAATTATGTTGACACAACCCATGTGCAATAATGATACTTTAATGTCACATGTAATCATGATGAAAATGAATCAAAAGCCTGGTGATATTTACATTTACATGTTATTGGGATCAGGATGTATCCTGTATCTAGCTTGGGGTTCGTGTTCTTTGTATTCATAGACACAAGCATTATGCACAATAGGGTCAGTGAATACTTACATGTACTGTTAGTTATTTTATGAACACAGAGTGTTATGAATTATGCCAAATGCAAGAAGATGTCCCTTCCCCAGAAGTTTTAAACTTATAACCATGATAACTGTCACTTTGGAAATACGGGTTATTATTTGCATTGATCAGGTGAACAGATTAGTGTCATGACCCAATGCACACAGAATCCCTAGCATATAGCAGTCTACATGTAAAAGCCAGTGTGAATTGTGCACAGTGGAGCATGGGATATTGAAGTCTCCCTCTCACTGTGGCAGTGTCTTGAAGGGTTAAAAAATAGTGCCTGTACTGGCCACTTGGGAAAAATGTATAGTTGTCAATAAATGTCTGAACTTCAAAAATCATTTGTGATGCAATGGATTTGAATTTCAAAAAAAATATTTCTCGGCTCATAAACTAGCATATGTAGTAATGCTCAGAAAAATACTTGGAACATTCGTAATCGACTTTTTCCACAAGAACGGATGTCCCGAAATTTTGGTAGCCAATTTCACCAATTTGAACATAAGATGCATAATAACTGCGCGTAAAATGCTTGAAATTAGTTAATAACATGATAATATAACATTTATGTGAAATATGTGTTCATTTCTTCAAGAAAAACCATTTTCAAAAATATTCAGTGCGCATAACTGACTAAAATATGGCGAGGGTAACAACCCCTTAACATCAGCACATTACGCGGTATATCATGTATATGTTCACCAGATATTCAAGTCACCATTCACCCACCAGACTCGGCTTGTCGTACTTGCGAGCAACCGTGAAGTGGAATTGACTTGGCTACCATACTGGATACATGTCACTTGTAATGAATTGAAAACGTACATGCAATCGACGACGCCATGAATCACAAGGCTTAGTGTTAATCGCATGGTGTGGTGGATATAGTATAACATACAAGCTAATATTTGTACAGAACAGTCTGGATAAAAAATATGTATCGATCATGTTACATAATTTTAATGCAGGGCAAAATGAGACTGTTTTGAGCGCATCAATCAATGTAAGTATCGATCTATTACCACCAATACAGCCAAATTTTGATGATTCCAATAACAAACATACAGTACAACATTTTGCAATAGAAACAAAGCCCGACCAATTATTTTATCAAAAGACACACTGGCGTCATCAGGGGCAGACAGTGTGGTAAATGTAGTTGTTTCTACTGTACACCTGATGGAATGAGTATAAAACTGCCCATTATACAACTGCCCAAATAATTTCGAAATCCAAAACAAACCTCATGGAATAAATATATGACAAGTACACAAGCAATGATAAGTACCTAATCACAAACCAAACGGCTACTGAGTTGTCACACATTGAAAGATAAAGGCTTATGTGGATGGCTGAGCTTGGTAGAATGTAATCATACAAATGTATCACAAATACATGTATTATCACCAAATGAACTTTGTCGAACAACCATAGCTCTATAATATGGAACCGATGTTGCGGTTATGGTTATGAGTGCCAGAATTCGGCTGTTGTAACATTGCTCCCCGGAGTATGTTCTTTCGAGTCTTAGTACTACAAGAAAACAAGGCTCTGAAAAATGTTGGCCCATACTAAACACTTTGCGGTAACGTGTTATAAATATATAGCACTCTGCGGGTGCAATTCCCATCTTGTAGTTCTTTATTAAATTGCCTGTGATGGAAGTCTGGAGCTCTGCTCTTAACAGGTTTAGTTCCTAAGGCACGGTGCTGGGGTTTGATATGCATCGCATCAGACACGCGATCGTGACTATTGTCCGGTCTTGGATAACCAGCAGGAACAACTATAGATACGGCAGTGTGTGTGTCATTTATGAGTAAATAGTCATCGCTATAAGTTGGTGAGTTACAACGAGTTACACGCCTCAAATTTATGAAATGACCACCGAATGAGCAACATGTATAGTCTAATACATATATGCGCGGAACATAAGCATACTGTAATGTTTTTTTTCATAACGAACGATGATAGAACAGAGTGATCTAATGATGGAAGGTCAGTAATGCGTCATCGTGTGATAATGTGCGGACTTGTACATAATATTGATATGTGGTCGATATTTAGCTTGGTCTGTCGTGACATTTACGAAGTGATTAATAATTCACAATACTTTCACTTGCCAAATTGCAGCAAAGTGGAACATTACCGTTGTATGAGAAAAAACTCAATCTTGCTGGCAAGATTCTTTCAAGGGAAATATAAACGTGGTTATAAACCCTCTAGGGGATTGCGATGTTCGTTGATTGATTGCAGTATTCTGCTGATATCAGTTGGTGAATGTACATGTACATGCAGTAAACATAAATTTGATGCTAAACTGTTGTTAACTATACCACTATGAACACTGAACACAATAAAAGATCACTTTTATTTTATCGCAAAAAAACATCCTTATATGGTTACCATTATATGGTTATGATGTCTAACACAATGAAACATACACACTGATGACGTTATAATGTAGGTGGATCAACATGCACTAATTCAATGTTTCCATTGAGTACACATGTTCTTCTCTTTAGGTCCAATGCAGTTACGTTACAATTGTATTTGAATTGCTAAATATAAGAATGAAAGGAATTATGTCGAATTGATTTGTCCATTTTGTTAAGAGTAGAGTCTCCAAATATATGCTAGGTGTTTGAGCCTATACCTGTGTATGATTTGAAAAAAAACAAAACAAACAAAAACATTTAACTACAAAAGACGTACAAACACGAATGAATTTGATTTCCTTTGATACAAAGAAATGCATGTTGTAGAATGCAGACACTGAGGCCCGACTGCACATGTCGTACTTTAGAAAAGTATAACTTAAGCGTAAGTTACACTCTACCAAGTGACCGCAACAGAGTGTAGCTTGGACTGCACATGTTCAACTTAGGACCTCACTTTGGTTAGTGTGCAGCGGAGTGTATCTAACGAGGAATTTCTTGAGCATTCGCGAACTGCAGGACACAATACTCGTGTCAGAAGGCAATCGACAACATATGGACAAGGAAATCTGCTATCGATAATTCATACCTATAAACATGTTACTGAAAGCAAGAAATATTGATGAGAGCATCACACGGGGAAAATGGCATGGATTAAAGCCCAAGTAAATTCAAAACGTATGTGCAATTACCATAATATTATCTGAGACCATGCAATGTTCATGGAATTATATAAATTCCGGGGTTTTTTTTTCGATATCACGAAGTTTGTGTCAACTTATGATCACCTCAAGCGAGTGGATATGAATTATCTAAAAATATATCAATCAGATTAATAAATGTTAAATTATAACATATGTCACGGGTACAATATGTTTTAGTCGGATGTGTCCCGCGCCCATCTTGGTATATTGGTGTATCTTGCGAAATGATATCACGTTAGATATGGAAATAAGAGATTGTTGTCATCGCAATCATTCTGTACAAACGTTCAGCCCATGACTACTCGTTTTGAAATTAATCATATGGGTTTGTAATATAGATAACTCGATATTCATTGCATTTGCACCCCCCCCCCCCCCCCCCCACGCAACATGCATATCGCGAGAATGTAGTTTTTGTTCCATTTGTCAGAGAGCGTGCTTGAAGAGAGCAGTCCCCATGCTGTCTTCGACATCTTCATACTTTGTCCTATAATTCTGCAATAAGTATACAAAAATAGCAAAATTGAAAAAAATACAAATCTGAATTACTAATTTGACTCGAGGTTTTATCTATATCGTCATACATTCATCTATACCTCTGAGAACCTCCAATGCTATAGTTGTACAAATAACTATAGCTACATAAAATACATCCATTATACATGGCATACTGCGCTAAGTGCTGCTTTAGGGAGCCACATGCCTCACTAACATTTCACTAACTTTAAGGGCTTTTATAGTGTCACTTCGACACAAAGTGAGAGGTGTGCAATCGAAAAGTGTGACTTAAGTTGCACTTTTCGTAAAGTATAGCTAAAGGACGACATGTGCAGTCGGGCCTGAGATTCGATCTGCAAGCAACTTGTCCAATCCCGCGTTATGATATCATATTGACACTTGTCCAAAACCAGATGACAATATTGACTTTGGCTCTAGCATTATCGTAATATCGCTTGCTGGGTTCGTTATTGTCATCACAACTGCAACAGAAATATAAAACATAACATAAATAATTAATGTTTTGTAAGTTATCTATTCTGACTCCGCCCTATCCATCATTAAAAAATATATCCGTAATAATTTCAGAAATCACTCACAAAGTGAGATTCGTGCAGTGTTATAACCCTTTCAAGAGCCCTGTGGTCGGGACTAGAATATCGATACTGGGAAAAAAACAAAGCGAATACAGCACATATATACTAAAACAACATTCAGAAACAGCATCTACATTCTACAATTCTAAGTACCTTTGCAATACTCGCGGTATAGTTTCCTTGTAGAGGCTCTGTGCGGACAGAAAGCTGTGTAGCCGTGAATTGTCATTACCCTCGCCCCGATAGGGGGAGAGGGTATTGCATTTGGGTCTGTCTGTTCGTCTGTCTGTCCTTCCGCGCGCATAACTCGACAACATATGGCTCTATAGACTTCAAAGTGACAGGAATGAAGCGGTATGGAGGTGGCTCGGTCCCCTTCAAATGCTGTGGGAATCGGATAAAAACGGTTGCCATGGCAACGGAAAACCACATAAATGGCTATAACTCCGGTTCTACTTGACATTAATTTTTCCAACTATTTTTGTATTTTTCTTTGGCCAATTCCCGATCGTTTGACGAAAGTTCTCCATTATCGCCCAATGTCGAAAAATTGGGGGTCACGACATCGGTTATTATTTCACACTGACTTTTAAGAGCATGCCTGCGCTCAATACCCGACGACACACATTCCAATCAATCTGAATTTTATAGGGCTGAAGCGCTATGGTAGTGACTCGGTTCTCTACAAATTTGGTCAAAATCGGATGAAACGGGTTGCCATGGCAACGGAAAAAGTGAAAATCACATAATGGTCTATAACTCCGGTTCTACCTGATATTATTTTTCCAACTAATCATATATTTATCTTTGACCAATTCCCGATCGTATGGTGAACGGCCGATGGTAGTACAACGAAAACTCGATTATCGCCCAATGTCGATTAATTGGGGGTCACAATATTTGACTTCGAGTGTTCTGAAATTCAAGACCATGACATGTTGCGAAGCCATTTTTGATCTTTTTGAACCATTTTCGTTCAGGAGATGTGCCTTGATAATAGAAACAACAGCGAAATTTCACAGCACAATATTGAGCGACAAGGTCAAGGTCACAGAAAAGGTCAAAATCAAAAAGTCGCAATAGCTCTGCTTAAATTCATTATCAATTTCCCTCATTAATTTTGTATTTTTAACTAGTCAATTCCACATCATTTGTTATATGATCGATGGTCGTACGATCCAAATTCCCTTTTATCGCCCAAGGTCGATAATGTAAGGGTCATCAGCTTTGATTTTAGAAACCAAATCTGAAGGGGCTAGGGTCTGCAATCTCTGATTGTCTCGTTAGATGCTGTTTTTACTAAGTGCAGCTTGACTAAGCCAGATCGACATTGATCACTCAGTGTTTTTCAACGCAGTTGAAGTTGATATACTATACCCAATAGTTTGGCATGGATCATGGAGTAGTTTCCATCATCATCGTTGATTAATATCCTTACGTATGTGATCACGTGACCAGCAGGTGCTCTCATCACTTCCACAATGCCAGCAAAAAATCCTAATACCCTATGTATATGGAAACATTCCATAGAATGGCAAAGACCGTGCACACAGAATAAACGCCTAGAGCTATCCACCAGAGCACGTTGGTTTGTAGTTTTTTCTCGAAGTTTTTGAGCATTAGTAGTCCTATGGTGAGGCCAGCTAGCGCCCCCATAAGATGAGCAACGTATCCTACCGGCGGGTAGCCGTCGTCGTCCATGTATCGGTTTCAGATCGCAAACCCCAAGTCGGCACTAGCTATTGGGTGTAGAGAACAGAATTGACCTGAGTCAACATGCAAGTTACACCCTTGGGATTTCGGCTCAGACATGACACAATACCACATATTAAACTATCGTATATACAGTCTTTAAAAGTTTACATTTTGGTTTTGCGTAATGGATAATTGTTGCTTGTGCTTTTCGGGATCTCAGAGAGCCCTGTATGAATATTTCAATATAAGCAAATGCTTAGTATTTGCTTAATTCCCGCTTACAGCTTGGTACTAGTCCATGCAAAAAAAAAAGGTCACCGAACGGCCTGAAAACCCTGGATTTTCGTGTTGGGCTAATATCTCGTGACATTCAGTGTGTATGTGCCAATAAATGTGTCAGAGCCATGGGGAACCATCACAGCCATTCTATGGGAACATTTTGAGTAGTCTACATTGGATACAGTTGATATATTTTCTAGTTCAGTATCCAAAGCATACTATATACAGTGCCTGTTTGACGAACTGGGTATTGCCAACAATACTAATTCCAATAGTACATACCAAGCCATTACCGTGCCCAAACAGGATATCTTATCAAATCATTTGTCTGTATTGCATTCGTTTGGTATTACTACCTCATGTAAAGATTCTAATCTACCAAACTTATATTGGATCCCAAAGTTGCACAAAAATCCACACAAAAGATATATTTCAGGTTCAGCATCATGTTCTACCAAAGCCCTTTCTAAAATATTAATTGTTATATTGTCTAAAATTAAACAGGGTCTCCAAAAGTACTCTGAAACCATCTATTCTAGAAGTGTTATAAACCAAATGTGGATATTAAAAAATTCCAAATCTTTATTGGAATATCTACATGCTCACACACTTTCAAAAGTAACGTCTATCAAAACATTTGATTTCTCCACTTTGTACACAACTATACCTCATTCTGAACTGAAGTCTCAGCTAATCAATAATTAATTTTTCTCTAAAAAGGGACAACGTCGGTACCACTATATTGTAGTTAAATATAATACCGCTTATTTTGTTAAAGGCGACTCCGATGCCCCATACAAATATACTGAAATAGATGTGGTAAATATGGTAAATTTTCTGATTGATAATATTTTTGTGGAATTTGGTGGTTGAATATTTCAACAAACTATTGGTATTCCCATGGGTACAAACTGTGCACCATTATTGGCAGACCTGTTTTTATACTCATATGAATCAGATTTTATTCAACATTTACAACGGAGGTTCTAAGAAACTAACATGTAATTTTAATTTCACTTTCCGCTACATAGATGATGTATTGTCGCTAAATAATCCCAAGTTTGGTGATTATTTGGATGTCATATATCCTAAGGAACTTGAAATTGAGGATACTACAGACTCCGCCAATTTTTCCAACTATCTAGACCTGAGGTTGGAGATTGATAATGATTCTAACCTGTCAACTAGATTATATGACAAACGTGATGATTTCAATTTTTCCATAGTCAATTTCCCTTTTCTAAGCAGCAACATTCCTATGTCACCAGCATATGGTGTGTTTGTTTCTCAACTTATACGCTATTCCAGAGCTAGTTGCAAATATGAGGAGTTTGTCTATCAAAGTGCCCAGCTAGTCTCTAAACTGCTGCGACAAGGATATGTCTTATCAAGACTTATAGCTGCGTTTAAGAAATTCTATGGACGTCATCATGATCTGGTTGATAAATACAGCAAACCCATGTCTGCCATGCAACTGGATTTATTTTTATGTTAATTTTGGGGAATTCATGACGGGTGCCACTAGTGGGGCAGGAAATGCTCACTCTTCCCGGAACACCTGATTTCACCTCCTAATGGCCATTTTTGGAGGTTCATGAGTTTCCCTGTCATTTTTGTTTTCTCTCACTTCGTATGCCTGATATGACTTTCTGTCCCCGGACTATGAGATTGGATAACGGACCCTGTTTTGTTTGCTCGGAATACTTAATACTGGGTATTGATTCCACGTCTATCCAAATGTGAGAGACTTCTGGCAATCTTTACCTGGGTCAGCAAACTGCTCTCGAACATGAATTCTTGTTTTTTTCTTTGGAAAATATTATCCTTAATGTTAAATATGACTGACAGTTGATCTGGTCAGCTATCTCAGGTAAATAATATTATCTGCAACAGTTTATATCCATTTACTGATGATGGTTATATCGCCGATTTGTGAAGTAGCCAGAATCTCCCAGAGTATGTAAACTAAAAATATACCGGATATATACACTTGTAGACCATTCGAATGTTTCCATTGAATGGATATGAATGTATTTCATGGCTGTGACACATTTACTGGCACATACACCCTGCATAAAGTGTATTTCATGAGATATTGGTCTAACACGAAACTCCCGGGGTTTCAGGCCCTTCGGTAGCCGTTTTTGGCATGGACCAGTACCAAGTTGTAGGTGGGAACCAAGCAAGCTTAAAATACATTATCATCAGTCGCAACGGAGGACAATTTTATATCATTGTTGGTGTCTCCAACATGTAGCAATTGAAAAATGTAATGTCATATTCCCACTTGAAACTCTAATCGAGCTGTTACATTGTTGACTTATATTTTCACGTCTCAGTACACCAGACAAAAATATATTTTAATTAGTTTTATATCGGTATCATATCGTCCAATATTTCAGTTGATTTACATGTACTAGACTACTATCGTGCCTATACTTCGAACACGAACAAATTAGGCAAAGGTCTTGTTCACGTCAAATCTTGAATGTTGCAAAGTGTTGGTCACGTGGTGAAAGGATATCCGGGAGGACTAGCGTCAGGCCATAAAATATGAAGACGGCTCATTACCCGGAAGGACATGCCATTTAATACAGTTCAGTTTGGTATGAAGCGAGGTAGTAGGGTAGTCTATGGATGATATGTCTGTACAATATTTACATCCATAATTGTACCGATATTGATATAATTATTTATTCAAAAGTATTTTGTGTTTTTTATATGGCCAATTCAGCATCATTTTGACACATGAACGGTGGTCGTAT
Source organism: Terebella lapidaria (assembly GCA_949152475.1). Lineage (NCBI taxonomy): Eukaryota > Metazoa > Annelida > Polychaeta > Terebellida > Terebellidae > Terebella > Terebella lapidaria. The sequence goes on from OX424555.1 coordinate 83,358,771, forward strand.
AATAAAATGTCCTATTATCGCCTAAGGTCCAAAACGTGATGGTCATTAGCTGATTTGAAAGTTTGAATTTTAAGCGTTGTAATTTTAAAACCAATGACCGGTGTAGCATATGTCTGAAATATAAGGGTAAGTTTATTCCTATTATTTTTGTATTCACTATTATTGGACAATTCACCATCATATTGACATATGAAGGATGGTCGTTTTATCTATTAGTTGTTATCTTATCTCAATGTCCAATGTCATGTGAAATTATCAATTCCGAGGTACTTCATGAACCCCCAGTCACGGGATCAAATATCAGCCTGGGCACCCTCTCTGTAGGCGTGTTTCATATCACCTCATATACCCACAGAATTCAGCCTATAAAGAAGAAAATGGAAATTTGTCATTCATAGACTTATCACAGGTTAAACATGAATATAAATCGTTTAATCATAAATTTTTATCATCTGCAAAATGATGTCTCATAACGCACTCCTTGTGGAATGCCCACTTCGAGTATATGAAGGCGAAGTAAGTGAGACCATGGAAACTGACACAATGATGTTGATATCACACAAATCTTCGCATCAGTTATAATGGTACTTGTTGCACACTCAATATTGATATGACATCATGAATATCTTATTTGATGATGTGAAATGAAGCACACCACACACTGCCTTGATTTGAATCCAATTTGTCAAGGTTGACAGAGGCGGGAAGCCAATTTGCATAATAACCGTATCACTATTTATGACGTCACACCAGGTCCCTATCGAGGTGTCTGAACAAATTGTCAAAGAAACCCTGAGAAATATAGTTCCTCAGACTTTATTTCATTATAGCCTCCACCGCTGAGTTTGTCAACTCAATCTAAGCCAACTGCATACAGATTTATCAGATATTTATACCATCAGCATTTTGTCACAATGCCAACCTTCCCCCTTTCCATCTATCTAATATCTACGAAACCGTAGAGGTCTGCTTGATGGAGAGAATGAACACTCCTGTAAAACATGTTGATAATCATGGATCACTGATGCATCTTTATTATTATTTCTTACATCTGTATGTGTGGATATCAATGTTATGTAATATTTGTAGGCGACTTGCATCAATTGAAAATTGCACATTTATTGGGTATTCATATCCATTCCTTTATACTAATATCGTGTGTTTCAGATAGATGAACGAACGGCTAATACAGACAATTTGATACATTGCATTTTTGTAAGTGTAGTCGCATTCAGCCAAGTTATTTCCAGTCTCAGTGGAACCTACTAGTGAAGAAATGAACAATTTAGTATCACCTGTTTTAGAATATGTCTATATAAGCTGTCCCCGTTTTTGCATATATTCTATATTACTGATCGCACTCAACACAATGGCTCGCCAAGTAAACATTTCATATCTGTTATCCGGCAACTACAATCATCAGACTGTGTATGCTACTCGAATAGCGAACCCAACTTTACATGTAACTTGTTTCGCTTAGTTTCTTCTGGATTCGTGTTGGATATTGGCCTTGGTAGTAAATTTGAGGCTGATGTTCTAAACTGAAAGTAATTGGTCGATTTATTGAATTTTGGGAGCATTGCTTGTACATGCGTATTCCTGTGGCAGCATAGCCACATACAATATATAATAATCCGTGCCAGTTAAACAACCTAGCGCAATGCCTGATAAAACTGTCTCCCAGGAGATTCGTCCCTCTGCACTTGGCTTGTTTGAACTTAGCGACGAGTCCCTCCTCCATGACCTCGGGAGCACGATCGTTCCAGGTGTCGAGGACTGGTAGCGAGTCACCAATCGTTTTCATAGCCAGCGAGTCGGTTTCCTACGCATCAGCTTCGCTTGATTGATTGATTTTTGATTGAGTTTATTTGCATATTTCAAGTAAAATACAAGTGTATAAATACAAAATGTAAATGATACTATAAAATACACAGGGTAACACAAGAAAGCGAAAAATCACTTGTTTTCATTGTGGCCCATATGATCACAGACAATAATATGACAATAATATCGCTTCCAGCATGTTTGGCTTTCGTGTGTTGGTGGTACTGTTCGTTGTAGCAATATTTCTGTCCGTCTCTGGTTTGGAAAAGATGATCTCGGTAGTAAAAGTTACTAAAGGGTGGAAATCGTCCACCGGACAAGACATGGTTCTCCGTGATCTTCGTTCCAAGGCTCCAGGTTGAAAATGACAGTGTCTCCAGAAATTGAATCATATACTGCTTGCCATCAACTACCAATGTGTCCCGGACTAAGGTAACCTTTATGTCTCGCGATTTTGCTGCCTTCAGGATCGGTCGTAGGACATGTCTACGATGTATGATTTCTCTGGGATATCGCTCGTTTACGACCTTTGGATCTTCTCGACCTGCGAGTATTCTAGAGGCATATGGACACGACTTTCTAGGCACTGTGTCTAAAGAATCTCACTATAATGTCTCTAGGTCGGTCAGAGTTCCGGTTTCTATGTGCCAAGCGGTGACATCTCACAATCGCAATGACAGTTTCATCCAGTTCAAGGCTATCTTTCAATAGATTCATCAAGGCATGTTGGCGTCTGAAATAAATCTCTGTGGAGCTAATATTAATCCGACACGGCTGTGGGTTCCAGTGGGTTATGGTCGATGATTTTGCCAGGAATGGCCACCTTATGTATATCAATATCCATACTTGAATCAACAAGATGTACCACTGATATGTAATCCAGAGATACAATTTGTATCCCAAACGAATCCATTACATTCGGCGACATTATTATATCATCCGATAGAGTGTAATCCAAGTTTTGTTAGTGTATATGGGGGGTTTTATGGGTAGGTCTAACGTGTGTTACCCCTCAGTACATGATCATGTGATGTTTGGTTGAGGTTATGAGTGAAATAATTCAGTTGTTGTAACATTGATCCATGGAGTAAGTCATTTCGTGTCTTAGCAGTACAAGAAAACAAGGCTCTGAAAAATGTTGGCAAATACCAAATTGTTTACGGAAATGTTTTATATATGTATAGCACTGAGAGTGCAATTCCCATACTGTTCTTTATTAAATTGCCCGTGATGGAATCTGGAGCTGTACTCTAAGAATATGTTTGGCTCTTCGGGCTGGGCGTCGGGTTTGATATTCGAGCGTGACACAATGTGCATGCCATGAAATTGAAATCCTGTGGATGGGCCCAAACTTTTGGAGGTGACTGTATTGTCCGGTCCTGCATAACCAACAGGGACAACTATAGATAACGCGTTATGTACTAGTATGTCCTTTACGAGTAAATGGTCATCCCTATGATTTAGCAAGTTACAACAACGAGTTATGCGCCTCCAATTATATGAAATCACCACTGAATGAGCAACATTTGTAATTGACAGATGGTCTAATATATATGCACGAGACAATGGGTATACTGTAATCTTATTTCATAACAGGCGATGATAGAAGAAACCTCTGATGACAGCAGGTCTGTAATGCGTCCTGGTGTGATAATCGTATTCCAGCCTATGGTACCCCATGCGCGGACTCGTTCGTAATATTGATGTGTGGTCGATATTTAGCTTGGTCTGTCGTGACATTTACGAAGTGATTAATTATTCACAATACTTTCACTTGCCGAATTGCAGCAGAGTGGAACATTGCTGTTGTATTAAGAGAAAAAACTTGATCTTGCTGGCAAGATGCCTTCAAGGGAAATATGAAGGTGGCGATAAACTATCCATATGATTGCAATATTCGTTGAGTGATTGCAGTATTCTGTTGAAATCAGTTGGTGAATGTACATGTGCAGTAAACATAAAATTGATGCTAAGCTGTTGTCAACTGCACCACTATGAACACTCAACACAATAAAAGATTACTTTATTTTATCGCAAAAAAACATCACACCATTGTAGACAACCTTGAAGTCAGCATTATCACATTTTTTTCGCACAAGTACATATGACGAGTTTATTTCCTTGTGCTTTTCGGGAGCTCAGAAAATGTATGAACAGTTTAACGTGAATTATCATCATTCGCAACGAATTTTATTTTATTGGTGTTTTCTAAATTATTTTCATAGCTTGTTGGGCAGTTGTTGCTAGTTCCATCAGGTGTACAGTGAAAACAAGTACATTTGGCACGCTGTCTGCCCCTGGATGACGCCAGTGTGTCTTTGGATAAACTGTTTGGGCGGGCTTTGTTTCTATTGCAAAATGTTGTATTTTACGTTTGTGATTGGCATCGTCAAAATCTGACTGTATTGTTGGTAATAGATTGATACTTACATTCAACACTTATCAGGTGAAATAAATATTTTCGTGGTAATTTATTCATACTACTCTTATTTGAAACTCTACTTGAAATCAAGCCGTTACATTCTTGACTTGTATATCCACCTCTCAGTACACCGGACAAGAAGATATTCTAATTTATCACGTCTGATGTATTCTATCGGAGAAATAGTCCAACATATTCTGTTGGCTCACATGTACCGTATAATCGCGCATATAAAGACATGTTCTTATATCCGGAATATTGCGTTTTGAGGCTCTCGCCACAAAACCAAAGTGTCTCGAATATAGGGACATGTTCTTATATTCGAATATAAGAACACCCCCAATAGCCCGCATATAAGAACATGGTAAGCTCAATTGAATAATAGCCACATTAACCTCCGTGTGCAAGTAGCATAGACGAGTCATAACCACCACTGATGTCAAATTACATTATATATGTTAGCTTACATAGGTATTGGAGGTCTATTTTCAACGAGCCCCCAATAATCTTGTGTATATATATATTACCGACAGTGGTCGTAAGCCTGGCAGCACGTGATAGCACGTGAAATGGATATCCTTATATTCTGGACACCTTTACGTTTTTGGCGCCAAAACCCAAGTGTCTCGAATATACTAGTAAGGACATGGGTGTCCTTATAAACGAATATTGTTTTATGGCGCGAAAAAAGTAAACCTTCTCGAATATAGGGACATGTTCTTATATTCGAATATACTAGACTACTATCGTGCATAAATCTCGAACCCAAACAAATTAGGCAAAGTTCTTGTTACGTCAAATTTTGAATGTTGCAAAGTGATGGTCACGTGGTGACGTGGTGAAAGGATATCCGGGACGGACCGGGAGGATTAGCCTTCGGCACTAAAATATAAGGATGGCTTATTTACCGGAAGTACGTACGCTTTAATAGAGCATGATATGAGAAGTAGTGGGTGTAAGTATCAATCTATTACCACCAATACAGTCAGATATTGATGATGCCAATAGCAAACGTAAAATACGTTTTTCAAATCAGGGGCAGACAGTGTGTTAAATGTAGATGTTTCTACTGTACACCTGATGCAATAAGCATACAACAGCCCCCCAACCTATGAAAAATAATTTAGAAATCCGAAACAAACCCCATGGAACAGATATATGACAAGCACATAAGTATCTAATCACAAGCCAGAAGGCTACTGAGTTGATGTTATCCTCGGGGACAGATTTAACATCCGCAAGCAGTGACACCGACTCAGTGGTATGAATGTAAGTAACAATCTATTACCACCAATACAGTCAGATTTTGATGATGCCAACAATAAACGTAAAATACTACATTTTGAAATAGAAACAAAGCCCGACCAAATAGTTTACCAAAGACACACTGGCGCCATCAGGGGCAGACAGTGTGTTAAATGTAGTTGTTTCTACTGTATACCGGATGGAATTAGTATACAACTAATAGTTGTATACATGGGGTAGTCCATAGATAGTTGATGGGTATATGATGCATGGATAGTTGATGGATCCATGGATATATGGTAGTGCATGGATAGTCCATGAATAGTTGTATCCATGGGGTAGTCTTATCTGAGGGGGACCACTGTATTCAGAATATATCATTTCCTATATGTTCAGAATTGATTTCTAAGCTGTAAAATTGATAATAAGCGAGATATTAGTTATTTTGTTCTTTGACCTTGAAAATAAGGTCAAGGTCAACTTCATCAAATGTTCACAATTGATTGCTGAGCTGTATCAACATATTCCGTGTATATCTTTTTTCTATATGTCCACAATTGATTTCCAAATTATGAATTCAATAGAGAAGCAAGACATTAGCCATTTGTCCTTTGACCTTGAAAGAGAGGTCAAAGGTCATGGCAATATTCAGCATGTATCATTTTCTATATGTTCACAATTGATTGCTGAGCTGTGAAGTCGATGATAAGCGAGATATTATTCACTTTGTCCCGCGATCTTGAAATTTAGGTCAAAGGTCAAATTCAAGGTCACACATATAATCTGTATATATCATTTCCTATATGATTGTAATTGATTCCTAAGCTGTAAAGCCGATAATAAGCAAGATATTAGCCATTTTGTCCTGCGACCTTATAAATGAGGTCAAAGGTAAAATTAAAGAACACGACGATACAGTGGTCTCCCTCAGATAAGACCCACCCTTCTGCCACGAAATTAAGGAGGGGTTCATTTATGTAGTAAAATCATTCTAGCGCCACAAGAAAAAGTCTACAGAGGGGGAAGTCTCTATTCAGGGAGGTCTTATCTGAAGGGGACCACTGTATTCAGAATATATAATTTCCTATATGTTCATAATTGATTTCTAAGCTGTAAAGTTGATAATAAGCGAGATATTAGCTATTTTGTTATCTGGCCTTGAAAATAAGGTCAAGGTCAACTTCAAGGTCATCAAAATATTCAGTGTATATCTTTTTCTATATGTCCACAATTGGTTCCCGAGTTATGAAGTCAATAGAGAAACAACATATTAGCCATTTGTCCTTTGACTCGAAAGTGAGGTCGAAGGTCGAATTCAAGGTCATGGCAATATTCTATATGTTCACAATTGATTGCTAAGCTGTAAAGTCGATAATAAGCGAGATATTATTCATTCTGTCCCGTGATCTTGAAATTTAGATCAAAGGTCACATTCTAGGTCACGATAATAATCTGTATATATCATTTCCTATATGATCGCAATTGATTTCTACGCTGTATGGTCGATAATAAGCAAAATATTAACCATTTTTTTCCTGTGACCTTAAAAATGAGGTCAAGGGTCAAATTCAAGAACACGACAGTATTCAGAATATACCATTTCCTATATGTTCACAATTGATTCCTAAGCTGTAAAGTCGATAATAAGCGAGATATTAGCCATTTTGTCCTGTGACCTTGAAAATGAGGTTAGAGGTCAAGTTCAAAGTCATCAGAATATTCGGTATATATTATTTCCATTATGTCCACAATTGACTCCTAAGCTGTAAAGTCGATAATATGCGAGATACTAGCCATTTTGTGCTGTGACCTTCAAAATACGATCAAAGGTCAAGTTCAAGGTCGCGAGAATATTCGGCATATATCATTTCATATAAGATCACAATAATGCCTAATCTCTAATCTCAATATTAAGTGAAATATTAGAAGTAATGTGTCCCAATATAGAGGATAGGAGAATTCAACATGGGAAAGTCCTGAAATTCATCTGAACAGTTTTGAGAAAATGGCCGTCAAAGTCCAAAATCGAGCGTTTTTTGACAAAAAAGAGGCCATTTTGACCTTTCAGGGTCATCAAAGGTCAAATTCAAGATCACCTCACAGTTCGCCATATATGACTTCCTATTTGAAAGTGTCAATATCTAAGCTCTATCTTCAAGCATTCTATGAGTACAGTCCTGGCAGCTCCCATTATGAAGGAAAAAAAATCCAAAATTTTTTTTCAAAGGGTGACTAATTTTTTTTTGCCTAGAAATGACCTGAAATGGATAGTAACGGGATTTGGGGCAAAAAATTTTCGCCGATCCGTCAAAAATTCAAAATGGCCACCACACGGAGACTGCCTATTCAAGAGCAACAAAACTTATACACATCACAAAGGTACATAAGGGGAATCTAATGCATGAATACGAAAAAAAGTTACTGGACAGTTTTTGAGAAAATGGCCGTTAAATTCCAAAAATGGACATTTTTCGTCAAAAAGGGTCGCCATTTTGAGAAAAAAGCGAAAATAAAAAATACCTCCCTCTCGATATATGTTTGGGCATTTTTGTGCAAATTTCAGAAAGATTCGACTGTAAAATTTAAAGATAAAATTGTTTACAGATGAACGGACGACGGACGGACGCAACACAATGCCTATGAGTTATCGGACCAAAGGTTCGGTAACCTAAAATTACTCCAAAGGTCCCTTTGTCATTGGATGTGCAACCCTGAAGCGGTGTACCGTGACTACACATTAACAATCCGAAGGACACCGTGTGTCAGTTGAGAATCAAGCGAACGGGAGCAAACCGATTGGCCAATCAGAAGCAGAGAAATCGGTCCAGAAGTTGAACGCAAGTGCCTTCCAAAGACATACAACAGTTCAAGAAAATGAAGTAGTGTATGTTTGCTGCGCCAAACATGGGATTGCCCAGAACTACTTCTTCGCCAAGATGCCAGTCCAGAAGGCCGATGCCACAGGTATTCTGTCGGTCATATCAGAAGCCATGACACTTAGCTTGGGTCTGATTCCATGGGAAAGCTAGTGGGATTCACTGCAGAAGGCGCATCCGTAAATACAGGTGAAATTGGCGGCGTAATAGCAAAAATGAGAAGCCTGTATTCCCCTCCATTGAGATGGTGGGTGCTTGGCGCATCGGCTTGAGCTGATGTACAGAGAGGCCATGAAAGGAGCCAGGTATGACGATCTAATGCAACTCCTGAAAGGATTGTATAATTTATATCATAAAAGTCCTCTTCAAAGAGGGAATCTCAAAGAAACCGCCAAAGCGCTGGGCCTGGGATCAATTCCGACGAGGGTTGGCGGTACACGTTGGCTGTCGTACACAATCATCGCCCTGCAGAACATGTGGAAAGGCTACTGGTCTTTTGTCCTGCATCTTACATCAGCTAGTCAAGAAGTAAAAACGTTTCCAATTTCCAGGCTACTAATAACATACAAAGACATGTAAATTTATAAATTATAATTGAAACCTTAAATATTTCAATCCTATCAACAGACCTATCAACAGACAGTAGACTGCACAAAACTATCTGTATTGACCACGAGTCACTATCTGTACATTAAAATGTACAAGTACAACTGTATGTTGTACTGTATGTTGTATGTGGTGCTTTTTCATGACAGAAAACAGAGCCAAAGCAAAGCCAAAGTTCTTCCGAAGTGGTTGAAATCTAAGAAAATCATCGGTTACAACCAGTTTCTACATGACGTTCTGTCGACGCTACAAGCTGTGTCCCTGACCCTGGAGCGTGACGACGCGAGTGTCTACCGCTGTCTTACAACTATTGAAGCGTGCATTACTTCAATCAGCAAGATGCGAACAAGGCTAGTACAAGACTAAATATTTATTCACTCTTAATACAATGATCATTTCGTTTAAGTTATTTGCCTGGCGAGATTAGACTGTATAGTGTCCAAAATAAGCAGGTGTGTGACTGTGTGTCAGGAATCAGGATTTCTACTTCTAACTTCTGAAGTTATGATGTGATTGATGTCTCAGGATCAGCGTCTAAACTATTTTAGGGGCGAATATCGATTACAGCAATTCATGCGACAAGATAGTTTCAATGGCGAAACTCTAAAAGGCTGTTTCACCTTGGATGTAAGTATCAATCAGTGAATCAGTGTCAGGCAATGTTGATAAATTGATACGTGTCATGGAAAAACGGTTCAACGACATGTTCAAAGGTGTACTGGATGCGACCAAAATCGCTGATTTTCCCGAGACTAGCTTGAAGGATGCCACCTCTGCTCCTGAGACCCGCTCGATGGGTGGCACTCCTTCCCCCGAGACCAGCTCGAAGAATGCCACTCCTGCCCCCCGAGTCCAGCTCGAAGGATGCCACTCCTGCTCCTGAGACCAAGCTCGAAGGATGCCACCTCTGCTCGCGAGACGCGCTTGACTGATTTGGAGCCAGATCCCAGGTAACTGATACATATTACTTTGAAGACAGTGAGTTTTCTTCAAATAATCTGAACATTTGACCACTGACACTGTTGTGACTTCTGCAATTAGATCCGAGTGCCCGGAGACGAGCTCAAAGGTTGCCACTCCTGCTCCTGTGACCCGCTCGATGGATGCCACCCCTGCTCCCAAGACTGGTTGGAAGGATGCCACCTCTGCTCCCGAGACTGACTCGATGGATGGCACCTCTGCTCCCGAGACTGGCTCGATGGATGGCACCTCTGCTCCCGAGACTGGCTCGATGGATGGCACCTCTGCTCCTGAGACTGACTCGATGGATGGCACCTCTGCTCCCGAGACTGGCTTGATGGATGGCATCTCTGCTCCCGAAACTAGCTCAAAGGATGCCACTTATGCTCCCGAGACTGCCTCGATGGATGGCACCTCTGCTCCCGAGACTGGCTCGATGGATGGCATCTCTGCTCCCGAGACCAGCTCGAAGGATGCCACTTATGCTCCCGAGACCAGCTCGAAGGATGCCACCTCTGCTCGCGAGACGCGCTTGACTGATTTGGAGCCAGATCCCAGGTAACTGATATATTATTTTGAAGACAGTGAGTTTTCTTCAAATAATCTGAACATTTGACCACTGACACTGTTGTGACTTCTGCAATTAGATCCGAGTGCCCGGAGACGAGCTGAAAGGTTGCCACTCCTGCTCCTGTGACCCGCTCGATGGATGCCACCCCTGCTCCCAAGACTGGTTCGAAGGATGCCAGCCCTGCTCTCGAGACTTGCTCGATGGATGGCACCTCTGCTCCCGAGACTGGCTCGATGGATGGCACCTCTGCTCCCGAGACTGGCTCGATGGATGGCACCTCTGCTCCCGAGACTGACTCGATGGATGGCACCTCTGCTCCCGAGACTGGCTCGATGGATGGCATCTCTGCTCCCGAGACCAGCTCAAATGATGCCACTTATGCTCCCGAGACTGCCTCGATGGATGGCACCTCTGCTCCCGAGACTGGCTCGATGGATGGCATCTCTGCTCCCGAGACCAGCTCAAAGGATGCCACTTATGCTCCCAAGACCAGCTCGAAGGGTGCCACCTCTGCTCTCGAGACCCGCTTGGCTGATTCGGAGCCAGATCATAGGTAACTGATACATATTAATTTGAAGAAACAGTGAGTTTCTTCAAATAACCTCTACATTGACCACTGACACTGTTGTGACTTCTGCAATTAGATCCGAATGCCCGGGTACCAGCTTGAAGGATGCCGAGGGCTACTTAGACGTTATTCTACGTCTATTACAGCATGCGTGTATATGCATTTTCTTAGGGTGACTCTATAGTCCGCAATTACATAGTAGTTCCCGCCCGTTTATTAATCTCCTTTGTTGGCTTTGCTACGTTTCTATAAGTTTTTGCCCTGTAAAAGTAACTTCGCGCCATTTCTATTTGTCATTTGCTGTTTACCAATTGACGGATGGACGTTCACATTTATATTTATTCATCACCACTCATTAGGTATTTGCAGATTAGTAAATCAGTTTGGTAATAAGATCATTGGTGTGATCACATTTATGATCACTATATCACATTTATGATCACTATAGGTCACTATATCACTGAATGGGTTGTTCTCTCTAGCCTATATATATATTTCTGAAGTACTTAGTGTTATGTATTTTTGCCATCCGTCTTTTTCAAATTCATCTTACGTCATTTGCTGTTTACCAATTGGCGGATGGACGTTCACATTTATATTTATTCATCGCCACTCATTGTGTATTTGCAGACACCTGTACATAGATCGGCACAACTTAATAAATTATTTTAAACAACCAACCGTTGTTTATTGGACATTCGCGACAAAAGTTCTACTCTAGGTCTGCTTCAATCGGAGCATCTTCAGCATTTATTGCTGGTTTCTCTGATCGACCTCTGTTCAAAAGAATCATGATTTGCTATCAATCATGGGTAGAGCGAGGATTCTTGTATATGTCATGAGTTGTAAACTCACATAATAGAAAATTATGAAGCTCTTGGGATGTCACAGTGGTTGCATACTATAACGCTATGTGTAACGTCATCGCAGCTCGCAATATACGTTCACCAAATATTCACGTCACCATTCACCCACCAGACTCGGCTTGTCCTGCTTGAGAATAACCTTGAAGTGGAATTGACTTGGCTACCATACTGGATACGTGCCACAGGTAATAAATTAAAGATGTATCTAATCGACGACGTCATGAATCACAAAGCTTAGTGTTAATCGTATGGTGTGGTCGATATAATATACAAGCAAATTTTTGTACAACACCGTCTGGATAAAGAATATGTATCGATCATGTTACATAACTTTGATGCAGGGCAATATCACATTGTGTATTGTGAATCAATTATGTGTCATACATTGAAAGATAAAAGCTCATGTGAATGGCTGAATTTTATAGGTGATCATCCAAATGTATCACAAATATATGTATTATCACTAAATGAACTTTGTCGAGCAGCAATAGCTCTGTAATATCAAACAGATGATGTGGTTGAGGTTATGAGTGCCAGAATTCGGCTGTTGTGACATTGCTCCCCGGAGTAAGTTCTTTCGAGTCTTAGTTTTACAAGAAAACAAGGCTGTGAAAAATGTTGGCCCATACCAAACTCGTTGCGGTAACGTGTCATAAGTTTATAGCACTCTGCGGGGTGCAATTCCCATCTTGTACTTCTTTATTAAATTGCCCGTGATGGAAGTTTGGAACTCTGCTCTTAACAGGTTTATTTCTTCAGGCTGGGTGTCGGGTTTGATATTCATCGCGTCAGACAAGCGATCGTGACTATTGTCCGATCCTGGATAACCAACATGAACAACTACAAATAGGGCAGTTTGTGCATCTATGCGTCATATGAAATGACCATCGAAAGAGCAACATGTATAATTGGCATATGTCGAATATATTTTGCGTGGACCAATATGCATACTGTAATGTTATTTCGTTATGAACAATGACAGAACAAAATGCTCTAATTATGGAAGGTATGTAATGCGTCGGGTGTGATAATCATATGGTACCCTATGGTACCCCATGTGCGGACTCGTATGTAATATTGATGTGTGGTCGATATTTAGCTTGGTCTGTCCTGACATTTACGAAGTGATTAATTATTCACAATACTTTCACTTGCCAAATTGCAGCAAAGTGGAACATTGCCGTTGTATTGAGAAAAAACATAATCTGGCTGGCAAGATAATTTCAAGGGGAATATAAACGTGAAAATAAACTATCTAGGGGATTGCAATGTTCGTTGAGTGGTTGCGGTATTCTGTTGATATCAGTTGGTGAATGCACATGTGCAGTAAACATTATTTTGACGCTAAGCTGTTGTAAACTGCACCACTATGAACACTGAACACAATAAAAGATCACTTTATTTTATCGCGAAAAAAATCACACCATTGTAGACAACCTTCAAGTCAGCATTATCACATTACTCTGCACGAGTACACATTTACACATATTTATTCTTCTGACAACAGGATACTTTGGATATTGTGGTAAGGCAAATTAGGTTTAGAATCTTCAAATCGGCTGAATATCAATCACTACTTACATAACTACTGACGTATTCACTAGTAATGTACCGTGCGCCACATAAACATCTGATATAGCAGTGTCTAACTTATTGGACGTTATCTCTGATGTCTAAAACAATGAAACATACACACTGGTGACTTCATAATGTAGGTGAACCAACATGCACTAATTCAATGCTTCCAATGAGTACACATGTTATCCTCTTTGGGTCCAGTGCAGCTACGCTACAATCGGGTTTCAATTACGAAATATAAGAATGAAAGAAATTATGTCGAATTGATGTCCATTTTGAATATCAATAATACAGGCTCCAAATGGATGCTAGGTGTTGAAGCATATATCAGTGTATGATTTGAAAAAAAAAATAATCACAAAAGATGTTCAAACACAAATTAATTTGATTTCAAATGATACAAATAAATGCATGCTGTAGAATGCAGACAATGAGATTCGATTTGCAAGCAACTCGTTCAATCATGTGTTATAATATCATAATGATATTTGTCCAAATCCAGAGGACAATATTGACTTTGGCTTTATCATTATCGTACTATCGATCGCTTGCTGGATTCGTTATTGTCATCACAACTGTAACAGAAATATCACTTGAAACATGTCATAAATAAGTAATGTTTTGTAAATTATCTATTCTAACTCCATCCCTATCCATCAATTCAAAAGATAACGTAGTAATTTAAAATAAGTCACTCACAATGCGAGATTCGTGAAGTGTTATAACCCTTAAAACAGCCCTGTGGTCGGGGCTAGCATATAGATATTGGGACAAAAACAACGCAAGTACAGTACATATATAGTAAAACAACATTCAGAAGCAGCGTCTACATACTACAATCCTATGTATCTTTGCAATACTCGCGGTCTAGTTTCCTTGTAGAGGCACTATGTGGCCAGCAAGCTGTTTGGCCGTGAATTGTCATTAGATGCTGTCTTCACTACGTGCAGCTTATATGAGCCAGATCGCAGATCCATTTCGATATTGATCACTTACTGATTTTCAACGCAGTTGAAGTTGATATACTATATCCAATTATTTGGCGAGGATCATGGAGTAGTTTCCATCAACGTCCTTGATTAATATCCCCATGTATGAGACCACGTGACCAGCAGGTGCTCTCATCACTTCCGCAATGGCAGCAAACAATCTTAATATCCTATGTATATAAATACATTCCATAGAATGGCAAAGACGGTGCACACAGAATATACGCCTAGAGCTATCCACCAGAGCACATTGGTGTGTAGTTTTTTCTCGAAGTTTTTGAGCACCAGAAGTCCTATGGTGAGGCCAGCCAGCGCCCCCATAAGATGAGCAACGTATCCTACCGGCGGGTAGCCGTCGTCGTCCGTGTATCGGTCCCAGATCGCGAACCCCACGTCCGCACTAGCTACATCGAGGAGAGAACAGAATCGGCCTGAGTCACATGCAAATTACACCCTTGGGTTCTCGACTCAGACACAATACTCTTGATTACAATATCGTATATTACGGAAGCGTAGAAGGGCCACCCAGGAAATTTTTTTTTTTAAATTCCCGAGTTAGTAACTCGATAATATCGACTTAGTATCTCGATAATATCGACTTATAACTCGATAATATCGAGTTAGTATCTCGATAATATCGACTTAAACGTGGAACAGGCACAGGAAGGAGATTTATTTTTTTGAATTCCCGAGTTAGTAACTCGATAATATCGACTTAGTATCTCGATAATATCGACTTAGTAACTCGATAATATCGACTTAATATATCAGGGTTGTCCAGCCCATGTGTACATGTATGTAAAATGTACGTGGGTCACCAATAACGACTGTGTCAATTGGCGTATATGTCCCCGTGTGAACATTGAAATAAATGATATCTAAAATGAAAACTTTCCCCTCTGATGTAAATATCAATTACATTAATTACATATTAGAGTTCTAACAGTATTTGACTCTCATATAAAATCAGTAATGTTTATATGTTTTCTCATTATGTATATGCACAGGCAGACTATACATCATGTGCTGTGCTTTAAGTCGACATACTAAGTCGATATTATCGAGATACTAAGTCGATATTATCGAGTTACTAAGTCGATATTATCGAGTTACTAAGTCGATATTATCGAGTTACTAAGTCGATATTATCGAGATACTAACTCGATATTATCGACTTACTAACTCGATATTATCGACTTACTAACTCGGGAATTTGAAAAAATAAATCTTACTGTGCCTGATCCACTCTTAAGTCCATATTATCGAGATACTAAGTCGATATTATCGAGATACTAAGTCGGGAATTAAAAAAAAAAAATTTCCTGGGTGGCCCTTCTACGTATATATATACGTCTTTAAAAGTTATAATTTTTGCTTTGCGTAAGAAATAACTTTGTCATATACATTGTCTTTTTGGACGTGTAACGTATGACTAGTTTAATTCCTTGTGCTTTTCGGGAGCTCAGAAAACCCTGTATGATCGATTTTGTGTGCATTATCACCGTTTACAACAAATTACAATATTATGATATTGTTGATGTCTCCAGCATGTATCGAGCGAAATTTATAATGTCAATGTAATTTATTTCTACATGAAACTCTTACTAAGCCGTTAAACTTTTTACTGACATATTCACCTACTCAGTACACCAGACTAGAACATGTTTTAATTTAATTTATCACGTATAACGTATTCTATCAGAGAATCTTCCAACATATCCAGTTGGTTTACCGGCACTAGACTACTCTCGTGCATACATTTTGGACCCGCACAAATTAGGCAAAGGTCTTGTTCACTTCAAATCTTGAAGGTTCCAAAGTGTTGGTCACGTGGTGAAAGGATATCCGGGAGGATTAGCTCGGGCCATAAAATATAAGGACGGCTTATTCCCCGGAAGGACTTGCGCTGTAATAGAGTACGGTTTGGTATGAAACGGGGTAGTGTTTGTACAATATTTACATCGGTAACTGCACCAATATTGATATAATTAGTTAAGTAACAATAAACACGCCCAAGATAAGGGTAACTTTTTCCTATTTCCTTTTTGTGTTTTTTCTATGGTTAATTCACCATCATTTGGACATATGAAGGATGGTCGAAAATGTGATGGTCATCAGTTGATTTCGCCAGTCGGTGAATTTCAACTAGTTTTAGTTTCAAAACCAATGACCTGTTCAGCACTGGTCTGAATAGATTTGTGAAGTTTGGGATGTAGAGCTCAGATCATGGTCGAGAAACGTGTAAAATTCGTGAAGTCAGAGTGTTTACGATTATTGATCTCTGCTATGCTTTTCATGGCCAGTTATAGGTGTGCTCACTAGTTGTATGACCAAAATTCATTTTTATTCACCCAAGGTCGGAATTTTAAGGATCATCAACTGAAAACTGCCTAGCTGAACAATAGTGACTAAGCCTTAGGGGCGAGGGTTTGCGATTTTTTATAATCAGTTTTACCAGGAGCAGTTTATTAATAGTTTAATCATAGGACAAGGAATCGTTAGTGAATTTAGGAGACTGGCTCTGTAGGCAATGTATTGAATATTCGATAACACAACTGAGCTGCATTCGGTAATAAAATTTCATCAATCGCATGATCTTATACTGAATTTTCCCGACATTGGTTCGACCATAGAAAGATACAATCTCACTAACAAAGTCTATCGATCGAGTCGCCAGCACGTGTTTGTTTGCGGTGACCCGGTTGTTGCTATTGACGAGGAAGTACGGTAGAGGGGGACGCGTAGACATAAACATTGATCAGGATCGGTGATAGTCCTCGAGCCGGGAACAAACACGGCCGGACACGCGACCGACCCGGTGGGCACCTGCGTGCACCTGCTTACATCGTCAAAGACCTCTCGGCGGGCCCGTATTTGTTCGGAACCCACAGATTTGCATTTTAGACCCCCAACTTTGTATATATTGTCAATACAGTAATCGCCGCATTTTATGCAGCAACTAAGTGGTCACCCTGAATCAGCAGAAAGTCTATAGATTCAGCGGCCTTATCCACGCCAGTGTAAATATCAAGCCCGTCGGGCCGACTGTGGACTCTTCAACCACTGTCCTACTTCACCATGAGGACTGCAAGGCTTCCCAGCAATCCCAGCACTTGACTACTGTCTACATATTCCTGGCTCATGCTTCTACAAGCAGGAGGCTTTCAACATGATTTGTCCATTTGGATTATTATCTCTCGGTAATGCATGTTCATTCGCCAGTAGAGGGTTTTGTGTGCATAGAATGATGATTCCCGCAGACTTCTGAATAGCAGGTTACTACAGTATAAATATTGAGATGTGGCTTCACGAAAGCGAGGATGAAGTTTGAGTTATATTTTACCTATAATAAGATTTTTTAATCTTACCAATAACGAAAACTGCAGCCAATTTCAAGATCCGCAACTCCATTTCTGAATAATTCTGCAAAGAAAAATAGTTCAAAGATGTATATGAAAAGTCGAAGAACAGAACACATGACTATGTCATTGACATGGGATCAAATCGTGTCCTAGTCGACTGACATCACAGATGCATATTAATACAAAATGACAAACCTTTTATTTCATGAGGCCCGAATAAAATTTTCTATTATTTTCAAAATCAGACGTTTCACTGGGACTTGAATCATTTAGGAATATTACATGTAGATGCATAATACACAGATAAGATGTGTGACAATGTTATTTATATATTTATATGTTAAATTTGAAAATATATTTGCATGTTGTCAAGGCCAGTCCGCTTAAGCAAGTACATATTCGGTGAACCACACATCAAGTTCAGGGTCGGTATGTCAATGTCTCTAGTACAAATGTACTTTACTATGACAGCGAACATCAAAGTGGTTTTATTGATGGTTTCATTAATCATTAGTGAAGCGTGCATTAGTGGGACAGCTAGAGCAACCTTACCAATAGTATATTAGCTAAATGTGCTGCCAGCAGTGCGTACACCCCTCCAGATGAACCAACTAGGAAGGCATCAGTATCGAACACAGACGTTCCCAGCGAACCTTTATTGTGGTGGCGCATTGTTGGTTAGTACACATGCGTTAGTTCTATTAGCAACACGAGTCAAATGTAGGCCTACACGTACGTCATTGATGTATGCGTAAATCATTTTATTGTAAGATAAGTTAGGTAACGTATCCATGTTGTGTTTATTAACATTAGTACAAACATTGTAGTATGTTCATGCCAAGAAAGTTCGGCAAAAGAATAAGCGTATTTGGTAGACAGCGAATATACGCTCTCAAAACCAAGCGTTAAGATTATAAACACTATAACGCAACACTTTTGCATAGTGTTACCTGCGAAAAATATATAGGTTGGTGTATCCATGAAAACTGCCATTGATTTGAATAATTCGTTACCGGTATTAAACCAACAATATGTAATAAATACATCACCATTTATATTTATTTAACATCTTAACGCTTAATTTTCAGAGTGTATATACCCAAGTCACATAGCCAAGTCCCTGTTCCAGATTATGAAAATGGTAAGCATTGTAGAGAGGTTAGCTATTGTTGCTACGATGCTGGATACTGAAGTATGAATACTAATTGTATTTGTGTATTAAAGCAGAATATACCAACGATGTGAGCACGTACCAGCTAAGACACCAGCCATATAGACGATCCCGATACGGAAAGGTCCGTGTACCATCTCCAGGGGGACGCCCACTAGTAACTGGACCATCATGTTGAAAAACAAATGCACCCATCTGTAAATGAACAAACACCGAACGGTCTGAAATGATACTTGTAATGCAGCTCGAAAATGTTGAGCTCGAAAAATGTTGCAGCTCGAAAATGTTGGTTACCATCAACTCAGTAGCCTTTGGCTTGTGATTAGGTACTTATGTACTTGTCATATATCTATTCCATGGGGTTTGTTTCGGATTTCTAAATTATTTTCATAGGTTGTTGGGCAGTTGTATGCTAATTCCATCAGGCGTACAGTAGAAACAACTACATTTACCACACTGTCTGCCCCTGATGACGCCAGTGTGTCTTTTGATAAAGTAATTGGTCGGGCTTTGTTTCTATTGCAAAATGTTGTATGTTTGTTATTGGAATCATCAAAATTTGGCTGTATTGATGGTAATAGATCGATACTTACATTGCATATAATGCAATGCGTAGGCAAACTTCATTCCTATTGCACTTTTTTTCATTAAATATCTGGTAGTATATATTACCCTTGACGAGCTGCGCCATGTCTTAATAAAATTTGATTAACCTTTTCTCCCGATATCTGCCACCACCCCCCTATGGATGAAAGATTTAATCAACTCATATTTCTTAAGGGTGTATTGGCCTCTGTATTGACCATAGACCATTCACCACCATATGAATGAAAGGTTTAATTAACTTATATTTCCTTAGGGCGTATTGGGTTCAACAGGTACATCATTTCACCGTCATATGGATTTATCTATCCTCAGAAGTATGCTGTAGTATCATTTTATATATTAGAAAAGTGGCTCTCATAAAGTTGTCAGCAAAAGTAATTTATCCCCTAACGATAATATTGGTATTGTATGTACAGAGACACTGAATGCCCTTCGTCAATTTTTACATACGACCTTTTCCCGTCTTCTCCGTTTCGGGTTTCATAAAAGTATATTAAAAAAGATATCCGGTCTATAAATTGGTAGTCTAACACTTTGTCTAATGATTTCACCTTGACACGTATTACTCCCACGTCAATATAGTTCCCACTGGTAATGGTAACCCTAGAAACAGCTCTGTGGTGCTTCCATAACATCACCTAGCCGGTTATCAGGTTATTGCTGAAACAAAATCGTGATTTGCGAATGGCTATTCTTGTCATATAGCACTGCTCCATCCTACGGTATGAACTTTACAAATCAGTGTTCGTATCGCAATGAAATTAGAACTAACAATGCTAATAAAATACGTCTACTAGTTTATATATACCCGCTAATATATGTTTGTTATATAACAACTGTATCAGTATAATTTTGCTCCAAAATATACAGAAGTAAGTATACGAAGATCATCTGGTTGACTTTATATTTGACTGGTCAGCTGGCCTATCAAAACTGACGGTGGGTAATGAGTCTGACCTAGTCAGATATCAAATCTCGTTCTCTTGGGTAGGAATGCACACCCAAGACATCCATGGAGCTGTAAGTCAGGCCACCTTCACTACCTCACTTGATCGGTTTCTCTCGCTGAGTATCATCGCCTATCGCTTCTCATTATTCATTCATACCAAGGTTGGACCCGTTAGGACGCCCACACCTCCGAACTCACCCGGCATGCACCAGCATATAGAAGAAGAAGCGCCAGACTTCATACTTCTTGTCTGGCCGGAAGATGAAGATACTGTTGGCTGGAACGGGTCCTGTGAGACCCAACGTGTCCGCATCGACCGTGTAGTAAATGAAGGAGCCGATCTGCAAAAAGTGTCAACAAAGGCCGAGAAATAATTAAAAAAGGGCGTCGCCTGTAGCACATACAGGAACAGAGAGAATTAGTGATAGATGCTAATTAAACAAACTACAACGTTGTGATTCTCACGAGAGTAATTAAAACATTCAGGTTTTAACAATTAGACAACATACAGCTTCTCATTTATTTTGGTAACTTGGGATGATTGGTTATCAAAACAATCCACGCAATGTTCAGCAAGTGCTATCATTTTTGCATAATAATACACACAGCATATACGTATCAACACATATTTATCGTATGTATCAACACATATTTATCACAAGCATATCGATAGTCCGTGTGTTCTCCCAACATTTGCCCTTTAAAACAAAATCTCAACTCCCATCCCTCCTGATATATACATGTATCGCTCACTCCCACATGAGACAAGGTGCGTGCAAAGTGTCCCACTCACATTATTGGGTAAGATCTATTGTGGAATATCCAACAAATTATGCCATTGCATGTTAATGTCGAGGGCAATCCATTGTGCAACACTGCACATAACAAAGGGTTCTGGGGAAAATGTATTCTCGTGTAATTTTCCTTTTCTGAACGTGCTCTCCATTCAGGGGAAATGTAAATGTTTTGTTTGTTCTAACTGTATTATGTCGGGGTTCGTACGATCCTTTTAGATGTCACGCATGCGTCATAATATGTTTTTGTCCTTTCTTCCTCCCTTTTATGTTCATGGACGGATGTGTCACAAGCCATAGGTGATGAGCACGGTGCATGATCAGTTAGGTGATTAAATTGTGAAAAAACCGAACAAAAACCATGACGAGATAACTTGTCGAAAATGTAATAAATTCAGAAAACTCTGGGCAAATTATAACCAAGCTGCATTACAATAAGGGGCACTATGATTTCGATGATGAATTTTCGATCAGCGATTGTGTGACGCGAATTATTGCACCCCAACACTACGATAAAACTTCTCTCTCACTACAAGCCACGCATGAGATTTTTGCAGCTCGTAACAAGAGGACTCCTGTTAATTACACGCTTCCGGAATGACTAGTAGAAAACCGGAAATTTTTCATTCCATGCATAAATTAATCACCCTCGCGTAGTCCCGCAAATAGTTGTCTGAAGGCCTGATCAATATATCGTTGAGATGAATTATTATTTCCTGATAGGGATTTTGTTTCGAGTAGATTACACACAATAGCGCATGAGTATTGATCTTGGCAGTAGGCAGTCTGCTTGACAAGTACACAAGCTTAACGATTCCAACCAATTATAGCAGATAAGGAGTTCTACCCTGAACCTTGGTTTCTCCTGCCAGTATTGGAGTGTTAGCCACACGTCGCTAGGTAAACATGTGTAGTATAATCTATAAGATGTCTACTCTCCTTCTTTTGCTTTCTCTCCCTCTATGTTCCGTGAGCAGTTAATCACCTCTCCTGTCATCACTACCTTGACCCCAGTTATTAATATGTGCGCCTCTAACAAGTTACGACAGTGACACGAAGTAGCATTATTGATTCTGTTTTCTAAGCCGCAAGTTGACAGACGAGGCGACTGATGGATCTACAGGGGTGGAATGGAACTAGGTTGGAGTTCAGAGATAGAGAACTGACCTCGACTAGGGTGATAGCCGGGATGAACATGGGCGGCGGGCAGCAGCTGTAGTTGTCGGCGTAGTACTGTCTCTCTCGATCGTCTACCAGAAACTCCTTGGCTACTTTTCTGACCATTCTCTGGAAACAAGTCGGCGGCGCGGTCTCCTCTAGTTCAAAGTTAAGACTCCAGAGCTCCTGGTCTTGATGGTGGATGGCGAGTAGGAAACTCCGCCGTCTGCCGCTCATCGGAGTTTGGCGGGAAGCCGGGGAGTAGTTTTGGCGGGAAGTGTGGGCGGGGGAAGGCGTGGCAGACGACTGCAGGGACGGCGTGACTGACGTAACGGGGCTATGCGAGGGTGCTGACACTGGCGACACGTTTGATAGCAGCGTCGACGACGACTTGTGTGCGACGATATCATTGTTGGTCGGTGAATAGTCACCTGACGATATTGCATCCAGCCCTGCAGCGAAAGAGTGACTAAATAACAGCTAGAAATACGATTCCAACGTTCTGATCCCAACGTATTGTTGCTAGTCCTTTTCTGTCACACAACAAAAGACAAATCGATAAAATCATTGCATTCCAAACCTGCATCCTTCGTATTTTTCACCATTTTCTGTATAATCATGGGTGTTGATTAATTTATCCTTTCCGTTGCGGATTTACTCTCTCTCGTTTCAGGTAATTTGTCTTGGTGTAGCTCCCTAACGAATTTTTAATCACATTAGGCTCCTTAAGTTGCAGCTTTGAAGAAAGTAAATCCGTGCGAGACAGAGAAATCACAACGTGACGCCATGTTTATTTTCATTTACATCTGAAGGTCCAAGCGAACGGCAATACAATACACATCCGGACAAAACGACACCCCTGCGGGAGCACAATTGATGGATTGCTTTTACGTAAAAAAAAAACTAGGAAGGGCTACGTTAATTTTTAATCCTGTTTGCAATCCGGCGAAATAATGAAACAATTGCAATCCGTGTTTTTGATTCTCCTGAATAATTCACATCCTTGCCGCGTTGCTGCAGCCGCGGGTTGGAAACAAAAACTGCCAAGGAAAAAAATTACACCACATTTCAAGTAATATAATCAGATATCCACCGGGAATGGGAAAGAGTAATCCGTGATAAAAAGCATTTGCCGTTACGCAGTTGCACCAGACCACGTTATTGAAAATTGATACGGCACTTTTTCCACGGGCGCCTCGAAGCAGCTAGCACACCAATGGGTCTGAGCGAGCCGTCGATGTGGTTTGCGCGCCGTAGGAGACCACTCGTTGAATAATGCAGCTCCGATGTGTCCCATGTAAAAGCGACCACGTGCGATAGGCGAGAGACCTGAGACGGACTGCTAAAATATAGCTGCATAAAAAAAATTCCTTATGTAAAAAGTCAGCTTCCCCTTCCTTGTCTGGTGTGAGAGCGGCCGTCTACGATATATACCGGCGGGCCTCCACTGAATGTTAGCTTTGTCATATATCTCACAATATATGCATGTTCTTGTTCCATCTATTGTATGTTTTGCGACGCGGGGTGTTTTTTTTGTTCCCCTACGTGTAATAAGGAATAGTTGCTGGCTTGTCCCCGAGAGTCACCCGGTTCTAGTCCCGCTCATCAGCTCACAGAGTCTGCAGTGACGGCCGACCGAAGCCTGTTATCGCTCAACCATAGCTCGGACACTGCACCGAGCCGCGCCAGCCACACGGGTCACACACTGCAAACAAAGTAAAACTCCTATATACAAGGCAAAGATGGTCACTTAGTGCGCTACTTATGCCTGCTCGATCAGGTAATGCAAGATGGAAACTAACATAATTGTGAGGAATAGGCCTACCCTGCTGATTGGTACTTTAATGTGTAATCGCTCGTTCACTGCAAGACCTTACAGATGGCAGGTATAGATCTGATAACGATTTGCAGCCAGTTTTATCTGATTATAGCGGCGGTGTGGTTGTGAATTAAAGAATTTTCCCATGTGAAAATGCGCTGTCGCATACTGTCAAGTATCCGTCATTTTGCGCCCCCCTTTTTTTCTTTTCAAAAGCTTCCGTGCCTTCAGATATCTATAAAACATGTCATTTGACATAGATCTGAGTTTGCGATCGCTCGTACTGTGAATAACGAATCGATACGGTCGCCCGTGAACGCATATTTTAATGGGGGTTACATCAGAAGACCGTCACTGTCAAGTTCCCAACGCGGGGTCTGTGCATGGGAAAAAAACCGTGAGTCGCCGCTCACATAGGCCCCTACTTTTTTTTGCAAGTATTCGTGCGCCTGTTTGTGATGAGGTGCGATAAATATCAGACGTCGCGGTGACCCGGACTGACAGACACGGCAAGGCGTGGGACTCGGCACACCGACCTTCTCCACTCAGACGGCCGCCGCTCTTTAGAATCAATGAAAGGTGACAATCCCGCCAATCTCCACAAAATGCGCCATAATATTTGGGAAGTCCTTCACGATGAACAAGCCAGCCCTAATAAGACATTCCTCCTCTATATACCACGAGACAGGTCGAAAGGCCAATAAAGTCCACTGGTATAAGTATTCGTGGGCATAAAGTAGTCGTCAATGGCCGGCCGAATCAGTCGACGAGTGGGAAAAGGTGACTTTTTTCTCTCTCGGAGCTTATTTCTATGACTGGCCACTAAAGCCACAGTCGTAGCCAGGAACCTCTGGAGAACGACTGACGGTAAAATTCCTGGGCGAGCGTGTAATCTTATTGCGACCCTACGGCGACCGGGAGTGGAGACCCTGCCCCGGGAATGGTGTGGCAACAATGTCTCCTACTGGCCCTGCTTTATAACGTCGTTGACGAGTCGCAGTAATCTCCTTCATATTCTTGACCGGAGCACAATGAAACATTCTCCGCGGTTAGATAATGAAACACAAAACCACCAGCACGTCCCGATTTGGCTTTAAGACCGTATTGCTTCGATGGCGGATAAACAAATTGACTTTGCCGAATCGAAACTGAAGAAGGAGCCTCTGTAAAAAGTTTATCCATGGACCATTTACCAATTGAGTGATGGGTTTTAAATCAATTCTGCTGTATTCTGCGCCTTCGAGCGCGCTATTTATAGGAATGCTGACTTGGGAGCAATCGAAAGACGACGAGAAAGTACGCAATAAATCCACGTCGCACCAAATCAAATTGTTCCTTCCGTGGTCGATGCATAATTAATAAATGTCCGCTCTTTCTCCCCTCTGGCATTTCGTCTTTGTTCTTTGATGTATGCCATGTGGCTCAAGTTTCCTGTCACATTTCTTCGGTTATTTGACACCCCCAAAATAAAGCCTTTTCCACCTTTTCTCACCCGGTCTTTTACCTCCAATTCATTAATTCTGGTTCTGAGAACAGGGCTTCACATGCAGCTGAAAACTTGCAAGGAATGACCAAGTCTTTAAGTATTTAGCCGACTTTTGAATTGTCCCAGTTGTCATCGGGCGTCCAAAGCGGATACAAAATCCTAGTATCGAGCGGTTGACACAAGAAAAAGGCCATTGCTCGCCGTGGCATCTATTGAAGATGCACTGTATAATTCATGGCCGTCTGCTCGAATGTTGTGATGTCGGTCGCCAAGGCAATCACGCGGCTGTTGATGCAGGCAACCAACTAACGAACCCAACCCGGACGTCCAAGGAAAGAACAGGAACCCGCACTTTCTGGGTTAGAGGGTGGGCGGTTGGCTTATTGTTCGGTTTTATTGGGTTCTACACCTGTCTTTTGTAATGCGACACATCACGATAAATATTAATTTATAGCTGGCGGAACGATAAAGAAGGAACGACGACAGCGTAGAGGGAGCGACCCACGTAATGACGTATACATAATGGACGGAATGCACCGTCTGCCATCATGGAGGAGCGTACGACTCCAGTTACTGATGCACATGCTGCTTGTGAGCTGCTCAAGCGAAGTCTTCTTCCTCCTAGAAATGGTCCATTCTGGTGTTGGACTACATACGTGTGTGAGCTCTGGATGTCATCGTCTGTGTGAAGAGACATTTCTCCCGTTTGATGTTTCTTTGGTTTCGGCTTTTATCTCCCTTTATGCGTCATTAATGCACGCTAAAATACCTGCAATAAGATCCCCATATGATATATGTATGAAGATATCGCATTACACACCTGTGATATTATAGAAATGCATTGCCGTAGGATAAAATATAGTGATTCGCTAAACATCATATTTCATCCTGACATACCTTAGTCAGCTTTCAGGATGCTATATCTATTGTTATATTGGTGTCGAAAATGCAAAATATATTCGGACCTAGGCTACAGCGGCGTATGACTCTCATCTCTGCACACAGATTCAGTAGACTACTTCACGATTATTAGTAAAGATTGGCCTCACATAAAGTATATGTTATACTAATCAAGTTAAACGACAGGGAATCAACTCTTTTGTTAAGCTTTATTCTGATTAAAAGGTGTTTTATGGATCTCCGTCTGTAGTGTGAATAGGAGGCAGCGCCAAGGGACCAATTGGCCTGTAATCTATGGCGCCGTGGCCAGAAGGTCGTAAAGTTGGAAGAATAACTCCAGACCGGCTGCCATTGCACAAGGGTCGAGGTACAATACAGAATATATATAGTCTGACTAAATATAGTTTACTGAAGTGTGGAAATAGTTATTAGATGTGTCGTATTGTACCGTTACTCTACTGAATAGACGTTATAGATCAGAAAAAAAATAGTGAACTGCAACATAAACAAAATATGTATTACTTTTATCACATGACAGTCTGCCATATGAGTCTCTAGCATCTAGTCATGTATAATGAGAATTGTTCGTTGTTGGTTGACATAATATATCATTTACAATGTCATAAAGAATGTCGGGAGTGAATGAATGGACCAGAAACAAGACATGTATATTTATACAATACATAACGTATACAGACATGATCATAATAGTTTATAGGCATGAAATATTCAACGGGACCTTTCACGTTTCATCCACATAATTGATCAGTATACGAGTACGCCCACGTCCCAGGTGAATGAACATTGCCCAGTAATCAATCACCGCGGGGCTGATATGGATTGCTTTACAATTGTCAGCAGATAAACCATGTTAATTGTTTCACAGGGTTTTGGGTAATGGTTTCAAGTGCAGAGACAGAGGGCTACACTGCCGTAAGAATGACAACTCTGTCGTTATCTATATGTTGTTGAAGGTCGTTTCTATAGAAAACATGGTGATTTGTGCACTTGACGTGGTTTGTGATAAAAAGAAACTGACACCACACGAAATAGATAAACCTACACAAAATGGGTGCCATCATCTCGCACATACCATGTGAACAGCGGATTCCACACAAACAATCGGAGGACCAATTCGGCGCTCACCCTTATAATTAGTGGCTTGGGATTTCACAAAATTAACCCCACAAAATAGGAGCAAGAAGTGTGCCTCGGGCGTGAACTGAATACAAACGTGTATTGAATTTTGAACTCCTTGTATGTGTTTTCATTTTGTTAGGTGTTAAGCATGAAAACGAACAAGTGGTTATAAATAGCATGGTGATTATTCCGAAGATGGTCACATGTATGGACACCTAAACTCATAATCTGGTGATGCAAAGGTGTCTTTGGATATAATATGGATTTGGTCGGGCTTCGTTTCCATTGCAAATATAGGGATCATTTTACGGGGCTTTTTTTTATCTTCATAATTAAACTCTTGTGATATTTGTAGTTTGACACGTAGATCTCCATTAAGCATGTCAACAAATTGATAGAATCCGGTCGTTACCCATGTCGATTTTCCTTATAAACATATATTTCAACTGCAATGCGTGAAGGGTGACTGATATTCAGTACTTACTTGATATTGTGTTAATAACCTTGCTTCATTGACAAACGTAATCACATTAGCAGCAAGCGGGTTGATATGCAGCAAGTTAATATGTCTTATTTCTCCTTCAAAAATGGCTCCCACTTGTTTTGGCTCATTCCCTTGTTGAAAAAAATATCTCATATATTCCAATTGGATACCAATTACATAGACGCACATCAGTTCTTTCCCAGACTATCAAGGCCAAAAACAAGATAAGAAATATAAGCCTTTCCTGGGATTATATGGCAAGTTTGTATCCTCATAAGATCTCAAATCTCTGTTTTGTTCCAAACAAGATTTTTAGCTGAATGGTGAGGAGATGATGGACATCGGATGTATATTGTATGAAATTCAGTATGTATGAATAAATATCCTTAATATCAAATTCTGTGTCCAACAATCTCATTCTAAACACCCCTCCCCCGGTCACAGGAACTGGGCCCCGCATCCACCTACAAATGCATATCGTTGTGTTCATTACAAATGTATACCATGACAACCAATTATATCTACATGCAGTAATACTAAATTGCTTTCCATGAAAAAAGTATTTATAAAGAACTCGCATGTTTCTCTAGCTTGCTATCTATTCCCTTTGAAACAAATTTTTTAGATGGATGTGCTGATTTTAGTTTTGAGAAATGACAGTTGTGCTTGTTGACCTCAAATCAATTTAAATTGTTGTTGTGTGAAGGACACATGTCCAAGGACACATGAAGGACATCATGTCCAAGGCATGTTGTGGGACGCATCAAGCTCTACACACGTACAAATGATTACAAGTTAATTAGTGCAGACATACATGTATGTGCGGGCATTTACACGTGTATCGGCGATAATATCTGGTGATATTTCCTACATAAGATCCTGAAAACTACTTAGAAGTAAGGCAACAACAACGACACACAATGGGACGCATTCACGATCCACTGCCTTGATGCTATTATCAAAGGAATATTACTGATGTCCGCCTACTTTTGCGTTCTCTATGACAATAGCTTGTCCTCATTATTCTGGTTTTTCTCTGTACGCATTTTGATATATTATAGTTCTTCGACTTCAAAGAGTCGTTGTTTGTAGCCATTCTGTGTCAGGGGAGACCAATTACAAAAGTGCACATTCTTTTGCCGAGACAATCCACCACGAAAAGGGGGATGTATTATTATTATTAAATATATTATTATTTTTAGATCTATTACTTTATACTTACCAGAATGCATGCAATATTACGGATGCTCCCAGTCAGCTGGATGGAATATTAAGACAACACTGCCAACTGTACGGCCATCCAATATTTATTTTCTTCAAAATCGGATCCCCGATTGTGCCAACCTATAAATTCAAAATATTGTAACGGGTTCTTCACCCTTCTGTGACGTCTTGATAAACTGCTACTGCTGTACGGTTGCACTCCGGCTAGAGGTCTCTGAAGGTTGGTAGCGTGGTCTGGAATGGACCTCTTAACCGTTGTCCGACTGCCAATCTGCAACTGCACCTGTAAAGTAAGAATCCGGAGGCGTTTCCGTCTCCGGGTACTGCAACTGCTCCGTCGGGATACCGCTTTACTGCAACAGCTCCGTCGTTTTCCGCCTTACTGCAACTGCGACTGCACCTGGAATAGAGAATCCGGGAACGTTCCCGTTTCCGAATACTGCAACCGCTCTGCCAGGTTCCGCCTCACTGCAAACTACTCCGGTTGGCTCCGCCTCACCGCAACCTGCGACTGCACCTGAAATGGAGAATCTCAGAAGTGTTCTCACTTCCGGTTACCGCAACCGCTCCATCAGGTACTGCCTCTGCTACTCCGTCGTCCGGTACCGCCTCTGCAACTGCTTCGTCGTTCCCGTCTCTGCAACTGCTCCGTCCGGTACCACCTCCGTAGTTGCTCCGTTGAATTCCACCTCCGTCTCCGTCTCCTTCCTTGGTGATCTGGGTTCTTGGATCACCCTAAGACGTCGTTACAACTTTGTCTTAACCGACTGTGGACTTATCTCCCTTTTCTCCGTATTACTTTCTTTTCCGGTGAACTAACTTTATCATAAATTCCAGTTCCCTAACAAACACGGAAAAACAACTCGGTTGAAGTTTTCATGTTTATTTTCTAAGTGTACAGTCGGAAGACATAACTGCTATCATCTGGTATGACCTAAGCCGGAGCAAGGGAGTACTCTGCTATGGGAGAAGGGGTCTGCACAGGTCGACGTCAGGACACCAACTCCGCCGTCCGCTGTGAAGCGGGGGCTTTTATAGACCTCAGACCCAGGGTCACGTGACCGACCATTGTGACGTCATAACCCGCGAAAACACTAAATTTTTCCGGATTTCCAAAAACACTCTAGAACCAATCAGCGGCTGCTACGTCACCTTTTAAACCGAAAATGAGGCTGATCACGTGACCTTCCGGAAATAACGTCATTACGTTTTTGTACTCCATTGTCCGGCTCCGTCTCCGGCTTTACCAACATCAAAAATATACTAAGTTCCGAGACGGAAAACCTTCTAAATATCACCAATACGGAACCGAATGAACCTTTAAACACATATACATTTCGATAAACTGTTATTTAACCGTAATATCACAAAATACTGCTAGAATTACCTAGGGGAAACTTTTGGGAACACCCCAAAACCGTTACAATATTATTATGTACAGAAACAATGGTTGTTCATTATCTTTCCATCGTTCCTATGGTTGATACGAGCCAGGTAACCCAAGGGCCTACTTCAGGAAGAATCTAAAAATGTTGTAGCTGACAGATTGTTAAGCATTTAGCATGGAAGTCGGTAGACTAAATCCTAACCCTAATCTTCACGAATAGACCCCAGGTGTTTGAAACATTGCTTGTCAATCACGAGAGCTTTTGTGAACACTAGTTCGTTCGCTGGCATACGGACGCGACGGGCTATTCTGGTGTGACAGGGGTGACGAATAGTCTTCGTGGAACAAACACACGACGAGTACACCCCTCCATCTGCACATACCATGTATGAGTTGTAGTGAATCAGGTCGAGTATTCAACAGCGAAGGTCATGTATAGTTCCATGGATGATACAGTGCATGTAGCTATGCATTACTCTGGAGACTCTAGTCTAATGGCATTACCGCACTTATTGTAGGGGGTAATGCAATATTCGAAAGCTCATGGATGTACACTGTACGGGATCTAATGCATTTGCAATATAATTATACGTTAAGATGAGGTTGGATTGTGAATTTAGTGAGGTAGTGTCTGGTCTACTTCACACTTGGCGATAGCACTGTACATGAATTCGTCTTGTCTTGTCTTTTATACATTCTCTTTCAGTTCTGCATGTTGTTGATATCAATCTTCCAGAAAAAAACATCAATGGTCTAAGAAGTATGTTGTGCATTATGTTACTTTACCAAAAAATCAGATCGCAAGTCTTGTGATATATCAATGACTCTAGAGTTTTTCAACTAAAACATAAAAAATTCACCCTCTAGCTTGACTGCATATGAAGAATCAGCAAAACTAAACCTGCGCCACTGGCCCGAATACATAAAACTGACAGTCCAAGAAAATAACTGTTGAGAAATGGTGTCCATCTATAGATATCTCTATAAACATATTTTGCGGAGTTCTGAACATCTCATTTCCGAATGGCCTCGGTGTCGTCAATGTTTTTGTTCTCCACACAACTGGTTCAGCCACCGTAAATAGTGCAACACACCGGACATGGCGCCGCTAACCGGAAATAACCTTTTACACAGTAATTTTGCTTCGCCTATTCAATTCGCGAAAGGTTAGTATCGTGCTAGATTTTAAAGGTTTCATTTACTTCGCATTGTTACGCACAGAACAAGCAGGCGTGTTTTTGCTCAGCATATATGGAAAGTCTTCACAATGGGAGCTAGATAAGATGCGATAATGAACTAGCATTATTTGTGATTTGCCGAATTTATACATATTGATGTGATTGTCAGGCGTCTCTTGGATATGAACGATCATACTTAACTCCATATCATTACCGTTCGCATTCTTTGTTATTCTTTTAGACAAAAGCTCAAACTCATTATTATTGTGTTCATCGTATATATATTTTTTTATATTTTAATCCTTCGACTCCCTTGGTTTTGTTTCCAACCCACTAAAACATTTATTTTGTGTCACGAGAAACCAATTACAGAAATAAACATTCCTTCTCTCCCCAGACAATCTACGTGGGAGACAGAAAGTATTATTCAAGCTTGCCTTTTCAGGTAGAAATATATCATTGCACATTATAGCGAATGCAATATTTGACGCACTCATTCCATGATAACATCCGGTCGGTGTCAAATAATAATGCGACTGCAAAAAAATAAACTGGATGCTGTGTTTCATTGCCAAGCATATGTAATTGGTTATATAACTGTAGTCTTTTTTCGCAGTTTAGGGTTATCAAGAATCATCATATAAATATCACAGGAGACATTTCCAGCCAGTTGCGAACCTTTCTTTCACAATATTATCGCACTTTTTACATAAAACTTGCTTGTTATATCAGTGATTACAAATTGATGTTTATATTTTATGAATACCTCTATTCTTCATCCATATTCTTCTCTATTCTTCCCTACACTAGATCTATTCTATCCTTTTCACGATGGATAGAAAAATGAAAGCAGTGTGTTGGAGGCATCGTCTGTCAATTATAGCGGCTTTGGTGGACGAAAATCGTCCATTTGCTGACGTTCACAAATGACTGGACATTTAGCCATGACAGGGGTGATCGATGGCCCTCACACACAACACAAACAACGATGGGCGGACCGGCTATTTGCATATACATTGCATGGACAATATGGCGGTGACATTTGTCTAGATGGTCATCGAATGTCATATTTTGTTCCTCAAGACTTCCGTCACGGTGGTAAATTTAGATAGACACACATGCTCGAAAAGAACCGTGAAAAGTATTTGCATTAATTACAGGAATATAGTTACGAACAGTTAAAGCATGCACAATTAAAGTGGAATAATCGGTTTTGTGTTTTCTGGTTGAAATTGATCAACAGCTGTTCCCAGATTAGCTGTACAGTGCAAAAGTTCCAAAGCGCACACGAATTTGTCTAAATTTGACATTGAAAATAGTTTCACACGGAACGGTTCCCATGCAGTGACACAAAATTCACAAAGATAGCTGAAATATAGAAAAATATACATCCCTATCAGTTGAAAAAACGTACATGTATGGTATATTATAGTGATCGTACCCCAAATATTCAGTTTGATTCTTTGTTGCAAATAATGATAGTATCTAATGGGGAAAATCATGTTTTTGTTTATGTTAGCGCAGATGTAAACAGCACGTTCACATCGTGCATTTTTCATAGAATGTTCAATCTCCACTGAAGGGTCAGGCGGACGTATTTTGGGAGTGGTAACTATAACATCTAACATAATGCTAGCCATTGATTGATAAGGAATTTCAGAAACCGACCACTCCACTTTAAATATCCGCTTCAGGATATTTTTAAGAAGTAAATAAAAAAAATGCATACACCGAATGTATGTTACAAAACATTCCTTTTCCACAATATGGATAGATTTCCGGTATTTTAGCAAATATACAAATATTGAAGTTGTTTGTTCAACTTCACATGCATTGTTTGTTTTTTTAAAAAACCCTGTATTCAGTATTCTAAACGCAGTGTAGTCCGTTCAGAATATCTGCGTCATCCGAGATCAATGCTTCAGACACTTATTCGGACAATGTTCACTAAGGGTAATCTATTGCTGCGTACGATATTGAATGCTAGTAGAATACCCTATGTGTACGAAGCAAATAGCAAAAGGAATTGGCCAACAATTGTAAGTTCTGCCAATTATGATGAAATGTAGCTAACAACGATGTAAACCACACGTTCCTAATATGTGCATTCCACATAAATACTTATTAGGCACTCATATGTCAAAGAAGTTATAGCCAAGTATCATTATTCCCAGAAAAAAACAAGTACCAAGCAGGCCTACCCCCTCTGAATTCATCCAATTTCGCGACTATCTTTATGAAAGCGGCCCTTTTATTGTTTCCTAACTGGACAAAAAATAACTGTGAGCCAGGTTTGTGGCAAAGTGATATCCAACTCAAACATTGCCAATTAGTCATACAAATCGGTCTACATACACATATTTGTTTTGCTGTACGCAGCAAATGTTATTTGTACACAGCAATTCTATGTTGGGTTATGTGTTTATGAACACGATTATACGTAGATTTCACTGTGGAGTCATTGATATTCTCTGTGATTTCATTTGAAGAATAATTTTGTCCCTTGTGTTAGTAGTTGTCGGCATTTGTGGGTAGAGTACGTGGTGTTTGGGGGTGAGGGCTGCATGATGAAATCTACTAACAAACACACGTGATTTATTGCAGTTGTCAGCAGGCATAAGCTTGCTGCGTTTTATGAAAAAGCACGTACAAGTACATGAATAACCAAGTTAAACTTTTTTCTTATGACATTTTAGGGAAAACGGAATAAATTTATAGCATGATTTATCATTGAGTGTGAAGCTATCTACATGTACATGATTCAGGATAGCTAGCACACTGTCAATAATTTCGACGGGTCTGACCTGAAAAAAGCACATTTCATTTTTCCTAATATAACTCGTCTTTTTGTTTACTAAGGCTCAATTTCGTCCTCACTATATGCTCTACAAAATACTCACTATATACTCTGCATTATCAGCAGCCAAGTCTATATACATTGGTTTGCTGCGTACAGTTGACATCTGCTGTATACAGCAAAACAAATATGTGTATGTAGACCGATTTGTATGACTAAATGAAAATGATTGGGTTGTAAACGACAGAATTGATATCTCTTTGCAACAAACCTGGCTCATAGTTGTCTTTAATCCCAGTAGGAAACAATAGAAGGTCCGTTTTCATAGGACGGTGGCGACAATGGGTGAATTTAGAGGAGGGGTAGGCCTGTTTGGTACATGTTTTTTTCTAGGAATAATGACACTTTTTATGACGTAACAGTTACAAATACATATTTATGTGGAATGCGCATATCAGATTGCTATTACCAACATTTCACCGTAATTAGCAGAAATTACAAATTTTGGCCCCATTCTTTTGCTATTTGCTTCGTACTATTAGCTTTCAATACCGTACGCAGCAAATAGATTACCCTTAGTGATGTTGATGTATAGTTATGTCTTCAATTCCCACATGTTAATGAACATTCCGCAGTGAAGGCAGGCGATACGCATGCATCAGTCGCTAAACTTGAAAATGCCTCCCCCATTTACGCATATCGCTATGAGCAATTTTCATTAAGCCATTGCCATCGCATTCCCGAATGGCCAACGGAAATAGTGCAATACACCGAACACAGCATAACAATAGTTTTGCTTCCTTTATTACAATTGTAGGGCTTCACTGTTTCACCACATTGTTTTACACATGCCGAGTAATGGTGTTGTTTCAACATTTTTTTTAACAGGAAAGCTTTTTCCACAGAGAAAGTTTTTAATATTTTGCGATGATACATGAACAAAAATCATTGATTGTGTTTCGTCCAACATATTTATCATGGACACAGCGTGATGTTACTTCTTGTCATATAGGTGTGTTCCTCGGAAATAATTCAGGATCCGCTGTCGAAATGATTTGGTCGGCTATGTCACTGTGGAACTTGTGCAGTCGGGTAAGCTCTCCTTGTCTTTCATGTCAACAATAACTTTTCTCAGCACAAAAGAGACAATGAGTGACGTCATAGCAACGAGTTCTGTTCAGTGCAGTTAAAATAACAATGCAGTATTCTGGGAGAGGAAGACCTCTGCCGCTCTACCAGCTCGGAGGCTGGTTTACTTAGATCTTCTGAGTTTTGCAATATGGCGGGAGGTGGGGGGGGGGGGGGCAAATTGTAAATGGCGGCCGAATTGGTGCTTCCTCATTTTTCGTCGAAATATGGGAATGTACCAGTCATCAGTTGTGTCCTGTTATCACAGATTGTATATCTTATGCGCAGAGTCAATACCGTTTGGAAATTTGCAATATTTGCGCCATATCACATAATTTTCTAATTTTAATTCACTGCTGAAAATGGCAGAACACATTCGATTCAAAATCATCTTCCGTCTTCTTGGTAGGCATCTACCAATCGAAGAGGCCCTAAGAAGTGGTTTCAGGTGAAAAGACAGGGCTATAGGGTGGTGAGAATGTCTACATTCCGAAGTTAATTCCAATACGGAAAAGAGCTTGCACAGAGGATCGAGGAAATAGAGACGTAAACATTTGCGGAACCAGTTGATAACTGGTGCCTCGGGAAAGTCACAAAATTAGCACCTCGTGATGGAAGGAAGGAATCTGTCTGTGACAACATCAGGGGAATCTCGTCCGTGGATGGAATAAAGACGTCGATTGAACATATTTCAAATGTGTCCCCTTCATTAGTGTTAGTTTGAGCGATAACAATTCGACAGGTCATACTGGTTACGAGTTTTGCTGGGATATGGGCGTCATGGCAGTCGACATAGTGCACATTGATTGCAGGACAATCGGTTTCATTAGTCTTCAATAAATAACCTCCCTACTCTTGCATTCTGGGATTTATGGTAAAACAATTTGTGGCGGTGTTAATTACCTTGCAGCTATTGACAGGAGTAATTTGGTTTACTTTTCCCTCATCTCCCCTTAAATATCGCTGATTCCAATTATTGTTTCTTTGTGCTCATTTTGTTTTTTCTGGCTCTCTCGTCTCGTCTCATTTATGAGGACAGTTGAAGCAAGCAAGAAAGAAGAAAAGTAACGTGTGACTGTTACCTTCTCTTCCAGTGTAGAAAGAGGGAGGATGGGGGTGGAACTGATTCAAGAACTGTTGAGAAGACAGTAAAGAAAATTGATCGCGTGTTTGTGAAATTGTAATGTGACAAAACTGGTTAGTGATGTCTCGATCGCTAATAAATGATACATCCCGATTTTTTTATATGACATAATCCCAAGTTTTCCTATGTGCCATAATATGTATAGTTATGCCTCGATGACATTATGCGTAATTCGACCGTAACGCTTCGAAGAAGCGTTATAAACAAATAAGTTTGATGAATTGGTGCGTGAAGGATAATATCTTGAGTGCATATTGGTCGCCATCATGGGCGGATTTAAGGGGGAGGGGGCGCAAAGGGGGAGCGCCCCCTATAATTCAGGGGAAAAGTTGGTGATAGGTAGAATTTTGTATGTGTGTGTGTTTTGTCAACTCTTGTTCCTGTTTCCTTCTGGAATATATTTCTGTCTGACATGTGCATTTGCACATTTCGTATATAAATATACATGTGACACAGTGATATATTTGTAAGACCAATATAACATTTTATGTTTGCCCCCTTTTCATTGCACTAGCTCGCATCGGCTGAATCCTCCAATTTGCGCCCTTGCGGAATGTTTTCTCCACATTCTCAATCTCTGATAGTCTCAGAATGCACCATAGAGTATTCGGGGGTCATGGCTTCTGGGGCCCTAGGTGGAACCCAGACTCCACGCCTGCTTTTTCTATCAATCTAACACACACTTACATGTTTATGTCCTTTTATTTGAAAACTATAAATTCAAGTTGAAAGAAGAGAACATACTGTAACGGGTTCTTCACCCTTCTGTGACGTCTTGATAAACCGGTTTTCTTGGGAGGTGGGTGAGTTGTTATTTAACCGGAGCTGTAACGGTAAAATTCCGGGAAACTGCTACTGCTGTACGGTTGCACTCCGGCTAAAAGTCTCTGAAGGTTGGTAGCGTGGTCTGGAATGGACCTCTTAACCGTTGTCCGACTGCCAATCTGCAACTGCACCTGTAAAGTAAGAATCCGGAGGCGTTTCCGTCTCCGGGTACTGCAACTGCTCCGTCGGGATACCGCTTTACTGCAACAGCTCCGTCGTTTTCCACCTTACTGCAACTGCGACTGCACCTGGAATAGAGAATCCGGGAACGTTGCCGTTTCCGAATACTGCAACCGCTCTGCCAGGTTCCGCCTCACTGCAAACTGCTCCGGTTGGCTCCGCCTCACCGCAACCTGCGACTGCACCTGAAATGGAGAATCTCGGAAGTGTTCTCACTTCCGGTTACCGCAACCGCTCCGTCAGGTACTGCCTCTGCTACTCCGTCGTCCGGTACCGCCTCTGCAACTGCTTCGTCGTTCCCGTCTCTGCAACTGCTCCGTCTGGTACCACCTCCGTAGTTGCTCCGTTTAATTCCACCTCCGTCTCCGTCTCCTTCCTTGGTGATCTGGGTTCTTGGATCACCCTAAGACGTCGTTACAACTTGGTCTTAACCGACCGTGGACTTATCTCCCTTTTCTCCGTATTACTTTCTTTTCCGGTGAACTAACTTTATCATAAATTCCAGTTCCCTAACAAAAACGGAAAAACAACTCGGTTGAAGTTTTCATGTTTATTTTCGGAGTGTACAGTCGGAAGACATAACTGCTATCATCTGGTATGACCTAAGCCGGAGCAAGGGAGTACTCTGCTATGGGAGAAGGGGTCTGCACAGGTCGACGTCAGGACACCAACTTCGCCGTCCGCTGTGAAGCGGGGGCTTTTATAGACCTCAGACCCAGGGTCGTTGACCGACCATTGTGACGTCATAACCCGCGAAAACACTAAATTTTTCCGGATTTCCAAAAACACTCTAGAACCAATGAGCGGCTGCTACGTCACCTTTTAAACCGAAAATGAGGCTGATCACGTGACCTTCCGGAAATAACGTCATTACTTTTTTGTACTCCATTGTCCGGTTCCGTCTCCGTCTCCGTC
Source organism: Terebella lapidaria (assembly GCA_949152475.1). Taxonomy (NCBI): domain Eukaryota; kingdom Metazoa; phylum Annelida; class Polychaeta; order Terebellida; family Terebellidae; genus Terebella; species Terebella lapidaria. The sequence continues at coordinate 83,397,923 of OX424555.1, forward strand.
TCCGGCTTTACCAACATCAAAAATATACTAAGTTCCGAGACGGAAAACCTTCTAAATATCACCAATACGGAACCGAATGAACCTTTAAACACATATACATTTCAATAAACTGTTATTTAACCGTAATATCACAAAATACTGCTAGAATTACCTAGGGGAAACTTTTGGGATCACCCCAAAACCGTTACACTACATATTGGATGAAGAGGAGCAATTGAGTAATTGAGAATTGATTGTTTTCTCATAGTTGGTTCACAAGCATGCTCACCATTAGGATCATACATGTTTGTGATTGAAGTGTGCACGATGCCACTGATGGTATTAAAATGGATATGCAAATGAAAATGATTGACACATTCATATCTTCACTTTCGTAACCGTCTCCAGGTACTGCAACTGCTCCGTCGGGATACCGCTTTACTGCAACAGCTCCGTCGTTTTCCGCCTTACTGCAACTGCGACTGCACCTGGAATAGAGAATCCGGGAACATTGCCGTTTCCGAATACTGCAACCGCTCTGCCAGGTTCCGCCTCACTGCAAACTGCTCCGGTTGGCTCCGCCTCACCGCAACCTGCGACTGCACCTGAAATGGAGAATCTCGGAAGTGTTCTCACTTCCGGTTACCGCAACCGCTCCGTCAGGTACTGCCTCTGCTACTCCGTCGTCCGGTACCGCCTCTGCAACTGCTTCGTCGTTCCCGTCTCTGCAACTGCTACCACCTCCGTAGTTGCTCCGTTGAATTCCACCTCCGTCTCCGTCTCCTTCCTTGGTGATTTGGGTTCTTGGATCACCCTAAGACGTCGTTACAACTTGGTCTTAACCGACTGTGGACTTATCTCCCTTTTCTCCGTATTACTTTCTTTTCCGGTGAACTAACTTTATCATAAATTCCAGTTCCCTAACAAACACGGAAAAACAACTCGGTTGAAGTTTTCATGTTTATTTTCTAAGTGTACAGTCGGAAGACATAACTGCTATCATCTGGTATGACCTAAGCCGGAGCAAGGGAGTACTCTGCTATGGGAGAAGGGGTCTGCACAGGTCGACGTCAGGACACCAACTTCGCCGTCCGCTGTGAAGCGGGGGCTTTTATAGACCTCAGACCCAGGGTCACGTGACCGACCATTGTGACGTCATAACCCGCGAAAACACTAAATTTTTCCGGATTTCTAAAAACACTCTAGAACCAATGAGCGGCTGCTACGTCACCTTTTAAACCGAAAATGAGGCTGATCACGTGACCTTCCGGAAATAACGTCATTACGTTTTTGTACTCCATTGTCCGGTTCCGTCTCCGTCTCCGGCTTTACCAACATCAAAAATATACTAAGTTCCGAGACGGAAAACCTTCTAAATATCACCAATACGGAACCGAATGAACCTTTAAACACATATACATTTCAATAAACTGTTATTTAACCGTAATATCACAAAATACTGCTAGAATTACCTAGGGGAAACTTTTGGGAACACCCCAAAACCGTTACACTACATATTGGATGAAGAGGAGCAATTGAGTAATTGAGAATTGATTGTTTTCTCATAGTTGGTTCACAAGCATGTTCACCATTAGGATCATACATGTTTGTGATTGAAGTGTGCACGATGCCACTGATGGTATTAAAATGGATATGCAAATGAAAATGATTGACACATTCATATCTTCACTTTCGCTCACCCTCCCCCCCCCCCTCACCATTAGGATCATACATGTTTGTGATTGAAGTGTGCACGATGCCACTGATGGTATTAAAATGGATATGCAAATGAAAATGATTGACACATTCATATCTTCACTTTCGTAACCGTCTCCGGGTACTGCAACTGCTCCGTCGGGATACCGCTTTACTGCAACAGCTCCGTCGTTTTCCGCCTTACTGCAACTGCGACTGCACCTGGAATAGAGAATCCGGGAACATTGCCGTTTCCGAATACTGCAACCGCTCTGCCAGGTTCCGCCTCACTGCAAACTGCTCCGGTTGGCTCCGCCTCACCGCAACCTGCGACTGCACCTGAAATGGAGAATCTCGGAAGTGTTCTCACTTCCGGTTACCGCAACCGCTCCGTCAGGTACTGCCTCTGCTACTCCGTCGTCCGGTACCGCCTCTGCAACTGCTTCGTCGTTCCCGTCTCTGCAACTGCTACCACCTCCGTAGTTGCTCCGTTGAATTCCACCTCCGTCTCCGTCTCCTTCCTTGGTGATCTGGGTTCTTGGATCACCCTAAGACGTCGTTACAACTTGGTCTTAACCGACTGTGGACTTATCTCCCTTTTCTCCGTATTACTTTCTTTTCCGGTGAACTAACTTTATCATAAATTCCAGTTCCCTAACAAACACGGAAAAACAACTCGGTTGAAGTTTTCATGTTTATTTCTAAGTGTACAGTCGGAACACATAACTGCTATCATCTGGTATGACCTAAGCCGGAGCAAGGGAGTACTCTGCTATGGGAGAAGGGGTCTGCACAGGTCGACGTCAGGACACCAACTTCGCCGTCCGCTGTGAAGCGGGGGCTTTTATAGACCTCAGACCCAGGGTCACGTGACCGACCATTGTGACGTCATAACCCGCGAAAACACTAAATTTTTCCGGATTTCCAAAAACACTCTAGAACCAATGAGCGGCTGCTACGTCACCTTTTAAACCGAAAATGAGGCTGATCACGTGACCTTCCGGAAATAACGTCATTACGTTTTTGTACTTCATTGTCCGGTTCCGTCTCCGTCTCCGGCTTTACCAACATCAAAAATATACTAAGTTCCGAGACGGAAAACCTTCTAAATATCACCAATACGGAACCGAATGAACCTTTAAACACATATACATTTCAATAAACTGTTATTTAACCGTAATATCACAAAATACTGCTAGAATTACCTAGGGGAAACTTTTGGGAACACCCCAAAACCGTTACACTACATATTGGATGAAGAGGAGTAATTGAGAATTGATTGTTTTCTCATAGTTGGTTCACAAGCATGTTCACCATTAGGATCATACATGTTTGTGATTGAAGTGTGCACGATGCCACTGATGGTATTAAAATGGATATGCAAATGAAAATGATTGACACATTCATATCTTCACTTTCGCTCACCCTCCCCCCCCCCCCCCCCGCTTAAATATATTTTTTTTTCAATTCAATATAGTTTATTTTACATCGCATATATTCAAACTGCACACATACACACACAGTATATATGACTGTATACAATTTACAAGCTTTGTAAGCTTCTGTGCGATAGATAGATTGTGTAACATAGACTTGAACCATCACCATTGATAAGAACATAAGCTTGCGAGGTACATGTGGGTTTAGGCTAAAACTATTACAATGATAAAAACAATAATACAGGCACATGGTTAATTTTAAAAGAATTCGGATTTAATACATGCGAGATCAGCATTCAATATCCAGATTTTGACATTTCTTTTAAATTGAGCCAGGGAATTAGTATTTTTAACAGATGTATCCAAGAAATTCCACGCCTTACTAGCCATAAATCGGAAAGAGTGGTAACCATACGTCTTATTATTATACTGTGGCAAAGAGAATGTGCTTTGATCTCTAAAATTGTACAATGGAGTATTGACTTGTAATATTTGTAGATATGATGGAGCAATCAGGTTTCTAATTTTGAACGTATAAATTAAAAGTGAAAAAAGACATTTCTTATAAATGTCAAGATCATTATTTCTGCTTAATAATTCTTCATACGTTGATACATCGTCTCTGAGAACCAGGCGTAAAGCACGTTTATTTAACTTATCGAGTTTGTTCAAGTTCGAACGGCTGGTGAACATCCATATAGAGGCGCAGTAATTTAGATTTGAGACGATATACGAGTTATACATAGCTTTCCTACTTTTGCGATCCAAGTGATTATTTATTCTAGACAAAGCATTTATTCGTTTGGCGATTTTTGAGGATAATTTCACGATGTTATCATTAAAGTTTAGGTCCTGATCCAAAGTAATACCTAGAATAGTAATATTTTCAGTTCCACTGATAATGTTGTTATCAATAATGATATGATGATCGGGCGATCGAATATTCGGCCCCCAGGAATAAGACTTGGAACTTTTCAGGGTTAGCTCTCATTAAATTTATTCTGAACCATTCGATTGCAACCTTAGCATCATGTTCCAGGACATATTTAATCTTGCCGATATCATCATCAATAAAACAAAGCGTGTTATCGTCTGCGTAATTATATATTGTGCATTGGAGGTCAGCGAGTAAAAGATCATTTATGAAAACATTAAAGAGAAGCGGGCCGAGGATCGAGCCCTGAGGGACACCTCGTTTAACCTGAACCCAGCTGCTGGTTGTATCATTAATTTTGATCCGCTGAGTCCTATTGCACAGGTACGATTTTATCAGCTCACATGAGCTCATGGAAACCCCATAGGTGTGAAGCTTTGATAGCAGAATATCATGAGACATACAATCAAATGCCTTAGAAAGATCTATAGCGATTGCTCCAATGTACTTTTTAAAGTCAAGAGCCGTTCTCCAAGTGTCGGTCAATAGTGTAAGAACATCACTGCATCCATGACGTTTTCGAAACCCCGAGAGCATAGGGTGAAAAATCGAGTTGGTGAAATCAAGAAGCTGATCACTGAGAACACGTTCGAACACTTTCGATATGATGGACAGTAGACTGATCGAACGGTAGTTATCCTTATTTAATCTGTCATTCTTTTTGAAAACAGGACTGATAGTAGCCTTTTTCATGCAATCAGGGAAAATATTTGCGCTGATGCAATTGTTTATTAGGGTGCAGAGATATGCGGTCAATTCACCATTCAGTGATTTTAGAAATATTGGAGGCAGACCATCGTATCCTGGCGCCTTATGTTGCTTCAGTTCAGAGATGATTTTGTTAATATCAGATGTTGATATTTCTCTGAAGGTAAAAGGATGTGTGTCACATTTTTCCAGCACAGTCATTATGGACTGGTGATTCTTGTATTTCTCAATAATTTGAGATAAGGAATTGGAGACATCTTCTCCGTCAGTAATGTCGGCACCAATCGATGAGAAATGATTATTAAAAATATCGCAAATATGTTCGTCCTCGGTGATAATTACTCCGTTTTCGCGAAGAACTATATCCTCGCTAGCACTCGAGGTACGTGAGAAAAATGGTCTCACAGTTTTCCAGAAGTGTGTATTTGATGTGCCACCTTTACAACGTTGTATAAAGTATTCGCGTGTAATAGATCGTTTAATAGAGTTGACTTTGTTTCGTTTGTATTTGTAAAGAGCATGGTAATACTTTGTTCGATACTTATAATATTTATTTCTTAACATGTTCCGAGCATAAATAGCATGCTTGAGCTCTTGTGTCATGAAAGGAAAATCAGTATTAGTGCGTTTCCTTGTTTTCATAGGTGCGTTTTCCTCAAATATGTGTATCAGTGACGTATGAAAGTTATCGAAGGCTTTGTTTGGATCAGGATCTATTGGTGTCTGATATAGAGTGCGTAGTGTGTCATTTACAATCGTATAGTCAATTTGTTTAACATTTCTATAATGAAATAATTTAGAGGGTGGTTTAGGCACATGTTTTCTCATGACTGATCCAATTAAATTATGAAAGTCAGACACTCCAATATCACACGAGAAACTGTTAAGAAAGCGCGATTTCCGGTTAGTCAGGAAAACATCGATTAGCGTCGGGTTGTCTGATTTGAAACATGTTGGTGATTTAATGTGGTTGGATAAATTGTAGCGTGACATCAAGTCTGTCAGTAAGCATGGCTTAAGAATATTGAAATTGAGATCACCAACGAGCATTATATTGTCATATCGTTTAATCACATTCTCAAGAAGTGCCGTATAATAATTATCGAATATGGTATCCGGTACTTTCGGATTTTTGTATGAATGCATAAATATCCATTTATCACTGCTATCAAGTATAAGCTCAACACACAAAAGTTCTATGTTTTCGCAGTCGTGATAGAAAGCAACTTCTCTGTGAACAATTTTATTTGATACATATATTATTAATCCGCCACTGTTTTTCCTCTTGTCTTTTCTCATCATTGAGTAACCATCAATTTTGAAAATAGCCGAGGAGTCCGAGGAGTCCAGTTTACACTCACTATGTGCAAGAATATCAAAATAGTTTTTACACAATAAAAATTTGATTTCGTCAAACTTACATCTCAGACCGTTAACATTTAAGTGTGCACAAACAATGTTTTTATGATATTGGGATTTCAGTGCTTCAAGTAGAGTTTATACCCAAGAGAGGCCACTATGATACAACAGAACATAAGGCTATTGATAACAACACATTTTCACAACTCCTAGAGCCTCTGAATTCACCATAGAGCATCTAGAGATCGTTAGCTTCTGGGGCCCTAGACAGGCCCCAAACCCCCAGACCCTCCCTCTAAATCCACCCCTGACATGTATATGTAAATGAATGGTTTATTAAGCTTTGTAGGCCACAGGCCCGATAGCAAACATATATACAAGGACAAGTAACACAAGATCAAGTGGTCAGACTGTGCAAATTGAATGCATGATACACAAAAGCTGCAAAAGACTCAACTTTGTCGATATCTTAACAATTCATTATTTTTTTGAAGAAACGTGTGTTACAACATAAATCAGGAATATAGGTGCTTCGCAAATCATGATATATAAAGGGCATTCGATAACGAAATGATATTCATCTTCAATTTTCAATAAATTATTGCATATACAGTACTCACATAATTTATCCATATCTGTTTGTGTTTGACCTTTCATATTTACAGCTAATCTTTTATTTCCTGTACGTTAACGTGCTAACGCCAGTCTGTGGCGCTTCACAGTTACATATTCTAAATAAATTTCTGGTTGTAATGTACACTTATATGAACAATACATATTATTATATTTCATATTTTCAAACCAATTTTGATGGGACGCATCAATTATTCGTTGTGTAGTAGTACAGATAAAACAATCAATACTGGCAACTCCTTGTGCTATCCATACATAACCAAAACCGTTTGATGAAAGTATATTTTTAACATAACTAACCTTGTTCAATTTTCCACTGTCATCTAATAGTTTCAGCATGTTATAACTTGACTTCAAGTAACCTTCTGAATTGACTATTTTCAACCAAAATTGTATACATCGGGTGGTATATTTCACGTAAAGTGGTATTCTTCCTAGCTCACCTAACACTCTAACATTTGAGGTATTCGTGGACACACCCAACAACATTTTACAATATTTTCTGTGAACCTGTTCTACCTGATCTCGATACTCACAACCCCAGACTTCACATCCATATAATAATATTGTCACTACAAGTTTGTCAAACAGCTCAAAAGCGATATGTACTGGGCCGTCACCACATTTACGAAATATATTATTTAACTTGTATAATAGACGTGGAATCAATACCCAGTATTAAGAATTCCGAGCAAACAAAACAGGGTCCGTTATCCAATCTCATAGTCCGGGGACAGAAAGTCATATCAGGCATACGAAGTGAGAGAAAACAAAAATGACAGGGAAACTCATGAACCCCCGTAAATGGCCATTAGGAGGTGAAATCAGGTGTTCCGGAAAGAGTGAGCATTTCCTGCCCCACTAGTGGCACCCGTCATGAATTCCCCAAAATTAACATGAAAATAGATCTAGTTGCATGGCAGACATGGATTTGCAGTATTTATCAACCAGATCATGATGACGTCCATCTTGGTAAAACATATCCTTGTCGTAGCAGTATAGAGACTAGCTGGGCACTTCGATAGACAAAGTCCTCATATTTGCAACTAGCTCTGGAATAGCGTATAAGTTGAGAAACAAACACACCATATGCCGGTGACATAGGAATGTTGCTGCTTAGAAAAGGGAAATTGACTATGGAAAAATTGAAATCATCACGTTTGTCATATAATCTAGTTGACAGGTTAGAATCATTATCAATCTCCAACCTCAGGTCTAGATAGTTGGAAAAATTAGCGGATTCTGTAGTATCCTTAATTTCAAGTTCCTTAGGATATATGACATCCAAATAATCACCAAACTTGGGATTATTTAGCGACAATACATCATCTATGTATCGGAAAGTGAAATTAAAATTACATGTTAGTTTCTTAGAACTTCCTCTTTGTAAATGTTGGATAAAATCTGATTCATATGAGTATAAAAACAGGTCTCTAAAGCTCGCTATAAAAACAGGTCTCTAAAGCTCGCTATAAAGCTCGCTGTGCTTGTAAACAAAGTGCCTTTATTGCCGTAGTCGGCCCAAGTACCGTACACTGCTCCTTAATACTACTCGTCCACTGAAACCATACCATTTAATCCGTCTCGCACCTTTTTAATCTTTATTGAATATAGAGGAAGGCGCAGGATATGATACTTGGGCCCCGTAGTCCAGCTTAGCCTAGTAGAAAATGTTAAACCTGGATATTTATAATATGACACAGCCTCTTGCTGCTTATTGTTATAAAATACCTTTTCGTTGTGCCGGGGTGTACCACCATTACGAAATACCATGACTTTCGTTTTCATTTTATTGACACGCAAACCATACATACTACAGAAATCACCACGTACATTAAGTCTGGCTTGCAATCTACGTATAGTATCATTTACTAGTGCAACATCATCTGCATACATCAGAACTCGAACAGATGTTTCAGGGTCGAGATAGATACCCGGATTTCCAGAATTGTTACACATTGATACCAATACATTTATATACAAAATGAACAAAAGAGGGCTAATCATACAGCCCTGGCGAGTTCCAACTGTACAATCAAAGTACTCTGTCACGCCAACTCTGTCACGTTCTCACACATGATTTAAGACTAGAATACATAGACCGCAATACGTTCCAAAACTTGCCGTGCATACCTTCATTTATCATTCTATACCATATTTTTTTGTGAGAAACAGAATCAAAAGCTTGTGAAAAATCCACGAATACACAATAAAATCTTCCACCAGCTTTACATAAATACTTCTGGATCATTGAGTACAAAATGAATATATTATCTGATGTAGAGCGTTGAATACGATAAGCACCTTGACCGTCATCGAGTTTATCATAGACCATCAAGTGATAAGTACATTAATAATTATGAAAAATGTAAATTTTAAAAAGGTAGATTATATTTTCAAGTTGACGGGATATTTCGTGATGTGATGCAGGAGTAAGATTGAAATGACCAGCCCTCACACCTCACGTACCTGTCAGGGTGCGATTAGGGCAATTTTTACGTAACGTTGACACATTTTTCTCCTTTCTCATATGGGGATAAAATTAGATATCTTCAAAATTGCTTAACATATTGCCTATCAGCAAGTATTGAAAAGTATCAGTTGGCAAGTATTTTGAAAGGTGTTCTGCAATCGCATATCCTTCGATTTTTTCTGAGATAAGTTCATATGTATTATTGTTTCACCATTTTACAGAATGGCGTTCTTGTTTACAATCAACAATAATATTCATATTTTGTCAAGAGAGACAAATTACAAAAATGTGTATTCTTCTTCCCAGACATGCAAGCCAGGAAAAGTATTATTATATACAATCAAAGATGCTGTTTCGTGACAAGCGTTGCTTCTCAGAATTATACTTCATCACTACCTGTACTTTCTTTCTACTGACTGAACAAACAGTAATCGGATTGACGTAAATCATTTTTGTTTTGCTTCAGAAAGATTTAATAGATATCGCCAGAGTTTACATTTACCTGCGGGTAATTCAAATGTTTCCATTCAAATTACATGCCTGGTCAGGCTACGATACCAAATCAAATACAAAACTCTCATATTTACATATGATTATGAATGGTTATGGATTGAATTGTACAAACTGACAGTATTATTGCTACAACGGTAGGCAGGGTCTTTGAGACATTGCCTGTCAATTAAAGCGGCTTTTGTGAACGCATGTCGTCCGGTGGTTGATGATCACAAACGACTACATATTTCGCTGTGTCAGGGGTGAAGAATGGTCATGACTCACAATTAACCACACAGTGGATGCTTTCACCTTTTTCACAGGTCGTGGACGAAAAAAAAATTGGTGGAGCAAGTGGACTGGATAGGCAACAGTAAATTTTTATTTCGTAGCTGGCTATTTGTGTGCAAGTATCGATCTATTACCACCAATACAATCAGATTTTGATGATACCAATAACAAACGTAAAATACAACATTTTGCAATAGAAACAAAGTCCGACCAAATAGTTTATCCAAAGACACACTGGCGTCATCAGGGGCAGATAGTGTGTTAAATGTGGTTGTTTCTACTGTACACCTGATGAAATTTGTATACAAATGCCTAACAACCTATGAAAATAATTTAGAAATCCGAAACAAACCCCATGGAACAGATATATGACAAGTACATAAGTACCTAATCACAAGCCAGAAGGCTACTGAGTTGATGGTTTCCTCGGGTACAGATTTAACGTCCACCAGCAGTGACACCGGCTCAGTGGTCTGAAGGTAAGTATCAATCTATCACCACCAATACAGTCAGATTTTGATGATGCCAATAACAAACGTAAAATACAACATTTTGCAATAGAAACAAAGCCCGACCAAATAGTTTATCCAAAGACACACTGTTGTCATCAGGGGCATACAGTGTGTTATGTAGTTGTTTCTACTGTACACCTGATGTATTTTGTATACAATTTAGAAATCCGAAACAAATCCCATGGAACAGATGTATGACAAGGACATAAGTACCTAATCAAAAGCCAGAAGGCTACTGAATTTAATATTACTTTATATTACATGCACTCTATATTGGTATCACGATGTTCAAAAGATGGGGATTATTTGAGCTCTGCTTGTCGTGATGCAGAATTAATACCTATTTATTGTCTGTAATACCATTTTACAAACAAACTGGGGTAATGCCTGAGTTCCTAGCTTGTACAATAATATTGTTCCGTACTTTTTAGCGGTAAATAATATATCGAACACGATATAACCAATTGCAATATGTTGATAGGGGATATTCACCGAATTCATGGTATTCCAGCATAGAGATTGAGATGAGGAATTTCATGTATTTAGGTTACCAGACCTGATACCAGGTCTGATAACCAATTGCCGTGGCGATGCGTCTGTTGTCGTCTGTCTATATTTTTATCTTCAAAGTTTACTGTCGTATCTTACTTAAATTTTGCACAAAAATACTTAAATATATTTCAAGAGGAAGATATTTTTTATTTTTATTTTCACAATTTTTTCAAAATGACGAATAATGGCCACGTTTGGACTTTGCCGGCCATTTTCTCAAAAACTGTCGGACCACTTTTGAGATTTTTGCTTCAAAAGATACCCCTAGTATACATCTGTGACGTGTATAAGTTTCATTGCCCTTGAATCACCGATCTGTTCGAGACAACCATTTTGATTTTTTGGCGGGTCAGCGAAAATACTTTTTTTTCATCCTAAATCAAGTCATTATTCCTTTTGAGTGATTTCCAGCCAGGAGAAAAAAAAGTTTTGTCTTTTTGAAAAATTTTTGGGACTTGGACCAAATATTTCTTCATAATGCGAGCTGTATGGAGTAACCTCTTAGAACACTTCAAGATAAATTTTAAATGTTGGCACATTCAAATGGGAAATCATATATTGCGGTTCAGGGGTGACCTTGAATTTGACCTTCAATGACCTTGAAAGGTCAAAATAGCAATTTTTTGGTCAACAAAAGGCCAATTTCTCACTTTGGCGACCATTTTCTCACTTTGGCGACCATTTTGTCACTTTGGCGACCATTTTCTCAAAAACCGTTCAGACAATTTTGAGAATTTTGTTCCAATAGATTCCCCTTATGTACCTCCGCGTCATGTATAAGTTTATAATTTTTGAATTAGGAAATATCACCCAATTTTTTCTTCATAATGGGAGCTGTTTGGAGTAAACTCCTAGAACACTTCAAGATAGAGCTTAAATATTGGCACATTCAAATAAGAAATCATACAATGCGGTTCCAGGGGTGACCTTAAATTTGACCTTCAATGACCTTGAAAGGCCAAAAAGGCCTTTTTGTCAAAAAGGCCAATTTCTCACTTTGGCGACGATTTTCTCAAAAACCGTTCAGACAATTTTGAAAAAAAAATTCCAATAGATTTCCCTTATGTACCTTCGCATCATGTTCAAGTTATGTTGCCCTCGAATACCAGATCCTCACGTGGCGGCCATTTTGATTTTTCAACGGGTCAGCAAAATTTTTGTTTCGTCCCAACTCAAGCCACTAAAGATTCCTTTTGAGTGATTTCCAGCCGAAAAAAAAAATAACAAAAATGTTTCCCTTTTTTTTTGGAAAAGTGTTTTGGACTTGGGAGTATTCACCCAATTTTTCCTTCATAATGGGAGCTGTATGGCATAGTAAACTCCTAGAACACTTCAAGATAGAGCTTAAATAGTGACACATTCAAATGGGAAGTCATATATATGGCGAACTTACAGGTGACCTTAAATTTGACCTTTGAAGACCTTGAAGGGTCTGAACGGCAATTTTGGTGGAAAAAGTTGTGGTTTAACACTAAATATTTCTCCGGTATCATTTCTTAGCCCTTGGGCTAATTTTTAAAAATCGAAATCAGGTAGTTGTATTTTGTGAAGATAGGAATGTGCACATATTACACATAGCGTCATCTTATATTTAAATAGCCATTTTAGTAGATCCGTGCTTTAGACCCATTCAATTGGGAAACTTTGGCTTGCAGCGTTTATATGCAAAGGGAAAACCCACAAGAGAAAGTTAAATTTAGATATATACCCGCATTATTCAGCGTCAGCGTTATTATAAGCCTTGTCCATTTATGGATATATCTATAAACATATTTCGTGGTCCCCTGAACATCTCATTTCCGATTGGCCTCAGTGCCATGGCAGTTATTGTTCTCAATACAACTGGTTGTTCGGCCACTGAAAGTATTGCAATCCACCGGATATAGCGCCACTAGCCGGAAATATTCTTTAACACAGTAATTTTGCTTCGTGACCTTTGTTTCGCGAAAGGTTAACATCATAGAAGGTTTTACGGTCTCATTTTCCCACCACATTGTCATACATAAAACCGAGCAGTGGAAATTGTTTATATAATAATAGAAAACAAAGTAGTTCAAAATAATATTAATACCTACAGTATATAGAACACGACAATGTTTTTCAGGGAACGTCGTGGAAAATTATTCCATAGTCCGCTGTGGAAAATTATTTCGTTTTGTCAAACTCACCAGGAATGATCTCGCAGTTTGTTTCCTACAAATCTGCCTATTTTACTACCTTGGTTCCGGGGTGTTTGTAACATGGGTGAACATATAATGAATCCGCCGCCTCTGTCACCGGTGCAGTTCCACCCAGAAGGTCAGTGTTCTCCAGTTTTCCTCCCAGCAGCATATATTATTCACGACTTCCTGACAGGATGCTATAATACAAGTCAGCTTAGAGTCGACAGGTTCTTCTAATGACACCACATATAGCCTATGGGGGCTTGAGCTTCAGCAGATGAATCGTAATTAACGCCTCGAGGTACGGAACAGCTAAAAAAGTGCCGCGCATAGGAATAGGGTGTTTATTCATATAATAATAATTTATTACGGCCAGTACTGGACTCCAGTTAGTAATGTATCAAATCGTTGATATTGGCAGTATTCGTGAAGGATTGGTGTAGTTGACCCAAACCACCTCACCAAATATGTTATTTAATGGAATATATTCTTATTGTCGCCTCCATCAGGAGGCGACATACTCAAATACGACTAAAACGGTCCATGGATAGATGCGTTGGTCCGGTCCTGCAATAGTACCACAGCTTTTGTTTTAAAATTTTTAGTGTCAACAAGCAGATGGAGACAATCACTAAAAAAAATATTCCAGTTAGTTTGTGAAACGTTCTCAAATTTTCTTCATGCCTGACAACCGCAAAATATTGCGAGTACTTCGATAGATTTGACCGATCAGACAGCGGCTTTCCTGGAATTCCCCGACTCCGTGCGGCTGGCTTGTTGATATCATCATGGCTTGAGCACTGTTCCGAAAGATGTCATTCTTGAATGAGAACGTATTGCTCACCATTCAAATAGTCGGGGGAGGGGGGGGGGGGGGGGAAGGGGGTAAAGTTTGTCAAAAAATATTCATTCACGTACCGGTTCCCTTCTTATCAACCGATGTACCCAGTATACTTGCGATCATGAAGTATTGATTGGTTTCAGTATCGATTATGAAGTATTGATTGGTTTCACCAACTGTATTGGTGGTTTCAGATTGATACTTACATTTGAACATGATTGAATGGGCATTTGTTTTGCAGCATTTAACGAGAACTTAGAAATATAAGGCATCTGTATTTATCTTTATCATAAGTTCATGGAATTATATTGTTTTGACAGTCAGTTAAAAACAGGCAAAAGGGGATGGGTGATGAAACACCGCTGACACGGCGCTGTGTCTGTGTCGATTTTCTACTCGGTACTGGTGACAGGGTGTGCAATGCTTTGCGGAAATAAGTTTTATAGCGATTTTTCTCGTTCGATGCAGTTTGACGATATATTTCACCCAAAAAAATGTTGTTTTACAGCTCGAATACTATATGTATAGATGTGAATAATGGAGCCTAAGCATACAAGTTAACTAAGTTAACTAAGTTGTACTAAGTGATATGCATTTTATCGGAAGACCTGATTCCAAAGGCATTTTCTTATAAATGTGAGCCGACAACAGGAAACGCAGCTCAGATTTATATGGTTTATTGTTATCCGACAAAAACCTACTGTATAATAACAAGTGTAAACAACATTACAATGCACAATTTTAAACAAACAGGCATTACAATGCAAAATACAATGAATAGTTCATACTCTTATTACTTAAAACGTTTGGAGTAGTTTTAACACAAAGTAATGATACCGAATGAGACAAATATATTGGCTAGAGTATAATTGTGTAAGATATTGCGAAATAGGACCTTTACACTACCAACAGTGGAAATCAAACCTCTAACGCCCCCCTGATCTATACATATATATAACCATGGAGCTCTTAAATAGACGTAATTGAAGCAGCACCATATGCTTAGAATCCGTTAACCATGTTAACGTAGTCCGCTACAAACATGGAGGTAACGGAGAGTCAAAATAGAAAAGTCATTTCTTGAATATTATCTCTTCAAAATGAAATTATTTTATAGAGTAAATGATCAGCATCCTAATACTGAAAAGAAAATAGGGGGTCACCGTGCTCGTTTCTTCTACATATTCGATCAAAATCACACATATTTACCTAAAATGACATAAATTCTGGCATTTTTGCACATTTTTTCGTCCATATTCACATCTTGCATCGTGTTTTCCACGAGAACGGATACGGTGACCCCCTATTTTCTTTTCAGTTTTAGGATGCTGAACAGTTACTCTATAACATATATCATTTTGAAGCTCTAGATTATGTTGACACAGTTATTTATGTTAAAAAACTCTTTGACCCCCTCCCCTCACTGTTTGAAGCGAACTACCTTAATATACTGTATTGAAATCGGCTTTCCACAATTGATATAACGGTTATTACATTTTGTACAACGGACGAACAATTATGGAAAAGCGTATTTTCTCACATGGATGCAACATAGCTATATAGAATGTATCCATGACTGCACAGTAGATATCGAATGAAAGAACTGTACGGTGTAGCCTCCATCATGTAAAAGTTTTAATATTCATCTACTATATCTTCATATTGAGCATTTTATTGTCTGGGATCACCAAGTCAGTCGGTCTCCCTGACTGCACAATTATGGACTGCACTTCATCCATGTTGATGTACTCAATACCCTGTAGTATTACCAAGATATCATGCACTATTCATTATATAGCATGTTTTCAGGGTAGTAATGACCTTGACAGTGTGACTTGCAATGAATAGAACACAGAGACAATAAGAAGGCTTCAGAAATGGAATTTGTGAACCAAACAGAGTTTCTTAAATGACTCTAATTTTAACACGAGTCGAGATTTAATTTTGTTTCCTTTGACCATGATCCACACATATTGTTTTTTTTTATTATAGCAGCCAACATATGGGGTTACCCCCTTGTTTGCGAGAGTGAATGAAATTACCGTATCCAATACTGCTGGGGTACTTGTAGGTGAAAACATGTAACGATTCGCATCGATTCCCTCTAAACAGTTCACCTTGCACAGCTCAACCAAGTATTCATATTTGTTCATATACTTACAATCAGTCTCTATTACAAATGCAAGTATCAATCTATTACCACCAATACAGTCAGATTTTGATGATGTCAATAACAAACGTAAAATACAACATTTTGCAATAGAAACAAAGCCCGACCAAATAGTTTATCCAAAGACACACTGGCGTCATCAGGGACAGACAGTGTGTTGAATGTAGTTGCTTCTACTGTACACCTGATGGAATTAGTATACAACTGCCCAACAACCTACGAAAATAATTTTTAAAATCTACATTTATTTAGGATTATATTGACATCATCAGAATGTTTTGGTGTTGGTAATACAATAGTACATACATTGCAATCACAATGTAAATGTGTCGCTTGCATGGCAAAGGGTGCTCACACTGTTCTTAACGTGTACATTATGATGTCATGCCGTCTATCATAACGATATGATGGTGCCATCCAAAGACATGTAATATAATGGCGGCAACTGTGGCTGGGCATTAGCCTATATGTATGCCTATAATAGATAGTTCATGTTGTCACTGACGTGCAAATATGTATAGCTAATATTTCACTGATGTAGAAGTGACATATCGGCACATTCACCCAATTCCTCTCATTTATGCCTAAGTCACATTTGCACCGATCGCCGGCCGATGTGGAGACACCGGTGGTTTTCACTGATCTACTGGCCGCCGGTGAGGTTTTTCAAGCATCTTTACGATATCTTTCGAGTGGTCATAAACCACCGGGTATTGCCCACCAGTGGCCTGCCAATGCCCGGTTTTTCGCAAGATTCAACTATGATCGCGCGTCTTGACCGTGTCCGTGAAAATTAAAAAAAAGACTGGTCAACCAGCGATGCCCTGCCGGACACCGTATGATACCATACCGATACCTGCTCGGTGACTAGCCGATATATGCAATTCGGCCCATTGCCGGTATCTGAACACCACCTTCCAGACATCCATAATAGTCGGGCATGTACGGGGGGTCCCTTTGCACCCCCCCCCCCCCCATGATCCTCCAAAACCAACTTTTTTCTCAAGATTTTTTAATACTAATAAACATTACATATGTCTCCGGTTGCGCATCCATTGCAAAAATTGGTTTTCGGGCCATTTTTCAAAATGGCCGTCCCGCGAAATCTCGAAGTATGAGATTGCTTCACTTTAAGCTGCATAGGTCTACAAAATAAAATATTTGTTGCAGGGGCATTATACATTGCACATGAGAAAACAGTGGTTAAATAAACATTTATAATATGAATATGTCCATAAATCCAAGATGGCCGCCAAATTTAGATAATTTTTCACTAAAATGTCCATAACTTCGGACTGAGTCAACCTAGGATGTTCATTTTGGGGTCTATACCTAGGTTTTCATATACAGGGAATCCATTTAGACCAAAATAAATACAATCAAGCCATTTCTTTTGATGCATGCATCCAAGATGGCCGCCAAATTGAGATAATTTTTCACTAAAATGTCCATAACTTCGGACTGAGTCAACCTAGGATGTTCATTTTGGGGTCTATATCTAGGTTTTCATATACAGGGAATCCATTCAGACCAAAATAAATACAATCAAGTTATTTCTTTTGATGCATGTACACCTGCACACATGGTACACGCTACACATTCATTTAGATATCTCTCGAAAATAGCCCTCTTGACACCCCTATGGTCTCAATTGTGGATCTTGCTTGGATATTTCTGATAGAGACTTTTACTGATTTGCAATCCCAATAAATCCTTGAACAAATAGAGCTTGATTTGATTAGTTTTGTTAATTAACAGAAATCCAAGATGCCCGCTAAACACACCCCGAAAATTCAAGTTCGTAACTAATTGTGCTATAAAGATGTGTGATACTTACTTTCAAGGGTATTTTGGTATGTAGATTCCATTTTTGGTGTTATTCTAGCTATATAATATCAATTTAAAATGATAACAGCATCTCATTGAGATGGAAAGCAAATAAAAACATATTGTTATTTGAATATATTCATACACTTATGCATTACGCATTACTCACCAACATGCTTGGGATACTTTTCACAAACAGAGAACAATAATGTAGAATATCTTCATTGGCTATCTTAACACATGAACATGATGGAACTAAAACTAAAACTTGCAGCGTGGGAAGACTTTCATACTACTAGGACATCTCACATTTTATCTGGCAAATATTCATAATTATGTCATCGGCAAAAACGCCCAGATTCATAAACCACTTGTCACTGCGGGACAAACTATAACTCACAGCGTAGAAAAACTTTCATACAACTAGTACATCTTTTCTGTTCACTTTCAACATTCTTGCTGTAGAACAAATTCAAAGTCACGACGTACGAACTCTGAATTTTGAACCCGTTTAAACCGTTTCTTTTTGCTAATATTTTTGCTATGCTAGATAGTATTGTATTATTACTTGGCACACTTCACATGGAAGTCAAAGGACACTTTTCTATCAAATTTCAGACTTCTATCACAAAGATGTAAAAAGTTGGCAGTCTACCCCAATGGTAAAATTCAGCCCAGAATGGCTTCTCAGGGGTCTGGACATATTCCGCAATTTGGTCGTGCTTACCTTCACTAAGACTAGAAGTATTGTTATAAATTTGGACCAGAAGACATAGTAGGGTGTACACAAACACCATTTGCTACCATCCACTACTGAAGCACAAAAGTGTACTAAATCATATGCGGCCGCAGAAATGTAACGATGGGACTAAAATTATTATAGAGGTAGATTGCCAACTTTTTTCAGTTTTGTTTTTTTGCGATAGAAGTCTGAAAGTTGCCAAGTTATAATATAACCATTTAGCATCGCAAAATTATCAGCGAAAAACGGTGTAATTGAGTTTTAAAAATCAGATTATATAAGGTATTTCTTCCGTACAGCTCAAGTGAAAATCATACATCATGTATGATACATCAATCATAATGATCAGGAAGTGTTTGTTTGTCTTGCCAAAGACTAGCCGAAAACTTCGCGATTACAATTTATTTGCTGATCTTTTCATTGAAGTTTCCGGTCCAGCCAGCATCAGACTTCTCAACTCAAACAATTACCAAATCGGGTCTTTCACAGCCAGGAGCCACGGATGATCTTACTACTACTCTTTTTCGATGTTTCACTATTGCTGGACGAAGAAAATCCAGCAATATGGACCAGAACTCGAAATATGCACATCAGAAACGTTGCGATTTATACAAATCAATAGAGCTAATGAATTTCGAAGAATTTCAAAAAAGTTCGTTCATGAGTTTCTGTGTGGTGTTTTTATCGAAAATTGATTATTCAAGGCACGTAATAATAACTCACCATCAGACACAGAACATTTACTAGTACTGTTCTCCGCGAGTAGCGCCTAGGGACAGTAGTGTGACTTTTACTAACTGAATAGAATAACTGTAGTAATGCTAGAAATTGTCTGTCGTCATAGATTATCAGTTTATTTATAGGTCAAAATGCTGTATGTGCCATATCTGAGATGATATCAATTTTTTTCCTGATAGTATATTTCCTTTTGTTCTTCAAGTAATAAGGTACATGGAATTTCTACCATACAAGCAGGTTACAGAATTGTGTCTACCGGTGTCCGTTTTCCTGGTGCTTTTCGCACTGGTATTTGTTTTTGTGGGCGCGTTTGTTTTTCGGTGTATGGGTCATAAATCTGATCCTGCTCGGAATCACATTTGCGATCCGTACGAAAGAATCAGACCCAGTGTATACACATTAGAGTACTTCATCTTTATCACAAAATACCGTAAAATCATCATGAGTTGAACAGATCCCTGACCATCATTAAATTACCAGTATTATTGCGATTTATTGAAATTGATAGATAATATGTAACAACTAATACACCCACTAGTATAACACGTTGAAGACTGTATCAAATTTCTAATCATGAATATGTCGGCACCAAAAATGGTAATTATTCAAGACATGAGCTAATAACTCACCATCAGGCACAGAACAAAGAAAGACAACGAATATTTTGTGAAGATACACGTGATAATTATTATTATCTCACTATCTTCTTGATTGAGCCAACAAGAGTGTTCCCGCATCTACGAGAGAGGTATCAATTAACCCTTGGTGCTCACAACTCCGCGAAACTGCCAGGGGGAAGATCTTGGGTTACCTTTGATCCGGCGAAAAAACCTAGACAACGGAGGAATATGCCACAAGTAATTTGTGTAATTACGGGATATATATGGTCATGATTGTCTTCATGCACACGTGACCAGGCCACTCAAACCACTGAGAAAACACATGGATCATCACAAGACCTTTCAACTATAAACATTTACGCATTCAAGGCGCAACCGGGGTGTTTACACGAATGATCCCATGAATAAAAATATAAGTTTGTTTCACTCAAGGTGGTTATTATTCAGAAAGATTTCCGTACTGAATCAAAAGGCGTCACAAATGTCACAGTAGACACTTAGCAAGGATAATGACCTTGTTATCACACGGGCGACTCATTCACGCAAACCGAATGTGCTTATCCAATCATTCCCATCCCGGATGCGTGCACTATGAGAACACTGCAAACTAATTAACTAATACAATCCGATATCTTATCTTATAATTGCACGTTTTGGAGCAATTGTACGTGAGTTAAGCAACTCCAATAAAGGATATACCCTCTAGGCATATCATGAGGACGTGTCAAAGGCGAGATACAAGAGCTTCGCGTATTGGCTACCCATCCAGGCTAGATCGGGCCATGTCACGTACATATAATTGGTGGAGATTCTGTGCGAATGGCAACGTATCACGCGCATGGGCAGAAACGTAGCTCCATGCCGGTAACTCCATCAGGCACCACAAGGCAAAGCATCGTTCCCCGAGACAGAGTAAGGAAAATATATCTGGATTACTCATAGGTGAGTGGTTATATATGCAAAAGAAACGATGCAAAATAAACGAACATAGAGTATATGTTCGAAGTTAGTCACTAGCTATCTTACATGTGCTGAAGTTACATCTGTCAAAATATACCAAGTTACACACACTAAAGTATTATCTTTTGGTTTGCAATTTTTACAATAACTACTATGTAAACACACGGGGGTTGATCGGATGCAGTAGCAATTGTTACCGCATCCCGCCACGGTGACCACGCCAAATGCCGGTATTTATAATGTGGTTGCTTTTCTGTGTTTTAGACAGAAATCTTTATTTAGGCCAGTTCAATCAAAGGGAATGGAAGGCCTCAATTACATAGAAACAGCTGGTGTTTGACTGTCTCGTCTGGCCAGCTACAAAAACAACGTGCCTGCCCCCAAAAAGAATATCTCCCATAAATCTTGCTGAGAATATTGAGAAAATAAACTTAAAGTAATAGCAATTGTAATATATATTACATATTACAATTTATATATATTACTATTACTATTACAATTACTTCCAAGATTCGAAAAGCGGATTACTATTATATTACTATTACTTGAAAAAATGTAATCGTTACTATTACTATTACAATTACATATTACTATTACCCCAGCCCTGGTGTCGGTAGCAATTGGTTTGACGACTAAATCTTTTAGCATCCGTGCATGGTCATATTCACATTTGTCACGTCTCTTTTTGACTGATAAATGTGTTTTTGAAAATAATCGAAGATGCAGTAACAATGTACATGTGATGCAGTAACAATTTTTCTTTTATTCTCAGGAATGCAGTAACAATTGTATTTGTTTATGGGATTTAGCATGCATCTAAAATCAAATTCGACATATACTGTTATTTATTTTATTCATAGCAGGAGAAAACATGATTTATAGTCACACGAAAGCATTTGGAGAATAAATTTCTTTTTTTATTTCTTGAAAGTCAAATTCATGATATTTGATTGCCTCTAGGTATGATAAGAAAATGACAGGGGATAAAACAACTGTACAGCATATCAACGTGCAATCCATGATTATCCGTGATTAATAATTGCAATCCGTGATTAATAATTGCACCCGGGGTAAACGGTTGCGTGCGTACTGGATATGTGTCATACTGGGCTCCAGGTCCACCGGTTCCGTGGAGTCATCATCGTCTTGCTCGTCGTTCTCATCGGAGTCGTGATTTTCTTCTGTGAATCCTGGCAAACGGAAAGCCTTGAGCATGTTGGACGCGTTGTCTGTTATTACGGTTGAGAATAGTCCTGGATGTGTACGCACTCAAAACACAAGGTAAGAAGGAATCGTAGGTGATTTTCTTGTGTACGAGTTAACTTCTGAACTTGTTAAGACAATGATTACATCTATTTTTATACAATTTTTTTGTACGCTTTACCACGTGTATTGTATAACTGAACAAATTATGTGCATGATATCAGAAAAAATATGTGTACATAAATAAAGTGTGCGGTAGTGTTGAAAACAATTGTTACTGCATCTTAGAAAGATTGTTACGGCATTCTATGATCGTTACTGCATCTTCTAGTATTTTCAAGAACACAATTACCAGAGAAAAAAAAGACATGACAAGTGTGACTATGACTGTGCACGTATGATAAACGATTCAGTAGTTGATCTAATCGATACAAACATGAAGAATTCTGCCTAAAACTGACAAACACAACCACTTTGTCAATACCGGCATTTGGCGTGGTCATCGTGACGGGATGCACTGCATCCGATCAACCCCCGTCTAAACATACAATGTGGTTTCTATTGGCTTTCTGTGTTTTGGGTTCGCCTGGTTCATATGTATATTCCTTTCGTGCAATATTGTGTATGAAATGGCAACACGCTCACATGGACTCGTGCATACTGTAACGGGTTTGCACCCTTCTGTGACGTCTTGATGAACCGGTTTTCTAGGGAGGTGGGTGGGTTGTTGTTTAACCGGAGCTGAAACGGTAAAACTCCGGGAAACTGCTACTGCTGTACGGTTGAACTCCGGCTAGAAGTCTCTAAGGTTGGTAGCGTGGTCTGGAATGGACCTCTTAACCGTTGTCCGACTGCTAATCTGCAACTGCACCTGTAAAGTAAGGATCCGGAGGCGATTCCGTCTCCGGGTACTGCAACTGCTCCGTCGTTTTCCGTCTTACTGCAAACTGCGACTGCGCCTGGAATAAAGAATCCGGGAACGTTGCCGTTTCCGAATACTGCAACCGCTCTGCCAGGTTCCGCCGCACTGCAATCTGCTCCGGTTGGCTCCGCCTCACCACAACCTGCGACTGCACCTGAAATGGAGTATCTCGGAAGTGTTCCCACTTCCGGTTACCGCAACCGCTCCGTCAGGTACTGCCTCTGCAACTCCGTCGTCCGGTACCGCCTCTGCAACTGCTTCGTCGTTCCCGTCTCTGCAACTGCTCCGTCCGATACCGCCTCCGTAGTTGCTCCGTTGAATTCCACCTCCGTCTCCGTCTCCGTCTCCTTCCTCGGTGATCTGGGTTCTTAGATCACCCTAAGACGTCTTTACAACTTGGTCTTAACCGACTGTAGTCTTATCTCCCTTTACTCCGTATAACTGTCTTTTCCGGGAAACTAACTTTATTATAACTTCCAGTTCCCTAACGAACACGGAAAAACAACTCGGTTGAAGTTTTCATGTTTATTTTCCAAGTTCACAGTCGGAAGACTTAACTGCTATCATCTGGATGACTCTATCCGGAACAAGGGAGTACTCTGCTATGGGAGAAGGGGTCTGCACAGGTCGACGTCAGGACACCAACTCCGCCGTCCGCTGTGAAGCGGGGGCTTTTATAGACCTGAGACCCACGTCACGTGACCAACCTATTGTGACGTCATAGTCCGCCAAAACACTGATATTTTCCGGATTTCTAAAAACACTCTAGAACCAATCAGTGGCTGACACGTCACCTTTTAAACCGAAAATGAGGCTGATCACATGACCTTCCGGAAATAACGTCATTACGTTTTTGTACTTCATTGTTCCGGCTCCGTGTCCGGTTCCGTCTCCGTCTCCGGATCCGTCTCCGGCTTTACCGACATCATAAATTACTAGGTTCCGAGACGGAAAACCTTTAAAACATTAACAATACGGAACCGTATGATCCTTTAAACACATATACACCCTAATAAACGGTTATTTAACCATAATATCACAACACACTAACATAATTACCTAGGGGAAACCTTTGGGTACGCCCCAAAAACCGTTACACTCCCCCTTCCTTAGACTCTGTTCGTCCCGAACAGAACAATATCACATATATACAAATTGTCAACCGTTAAACTGTCCATAAAATCAAACACAACTTGTCTCCGTGATCCGGGTACTGGTATCTCTTAACTAGTTTACCGTCACTGTACCCGGATATCTTGCTTGTTCCGTTTCCCACTTTTTAACTCTTAATTATACTAGAATCCGGGAAACGGTTCTTCTTTCTTCTCCTTGCGCCGACTTGACTTGCGACGACTTGCGACGACTACTGCCCACCAGTATCACGGCGCGAACTGCTCCCCGACGGCGGACGCGGTGGAAAGGTCTGTGGTACCAACGGTCGTCCGAAGCTTGTCCCTCTGGCATCAACCGGGAGAAGATCCGGATCATGGAGGCTCCACTGGGGCGGGACGTAGAACCCATTCCTGAGGCGTTCGTCTCGGATGGACCAATCTGGAATCCGGACGATCTGACGGGTCGGGACGAGACCAAACGGTGACTCTCTCTGCTCCATGATCTCTACGTAGACGCCGGAGTCTCTCATCTCGGCTGGCCCCCACTGCTCCGGTCCCCAACGTACTGCATAGTATCTGGCGTGCTCCGGGACTGCGGGCGCAAAGACGGAAGCGCTCCGTCCCCCAATATTCACCGGGAAACAATGTGACGGACACGGTTGAGTTGAAGGACCGCCAACCGGGTAGAATGTGTAGGGTGGACTCTGGGTTGGTGCTCGGACTTGGCTCCTTCCGGACCGCTCACTGGAAGACTGTCGAGGTCGGGTTTCCACCGGAGACAGGATTCCGGGTGTAGCTCTGGCTTGATCTACCAGGATACTCCTCCGGGCTCTCTGCACGTCCGCATGGCTTCGTTCAGACGCGGAAGACTCTATTCCGTCATCCCTAGCCGCTGAACTGGTTCTGCTTCCGGCTACTGCTTGAATGGTTGCCGGCAAAGTTCGCTCCGTGGATCCTCGGGTCTCCGTCTCACTGCCAGCTCTGCTCCGGTTTCCGCCTTCCGTTTTGGTCTCCGGTCTGCCTCCTGATCTGCCAATGGGTCTGCTGTCCGCTCGGCTATCTGCTCTGCTATCTGCTCTATCTGCTCTGCTATCGACTCGGCTATCTGCTCTGCTATCGGCTCGGCCGCTGGATCTGATTTCTGCTCCGCCTCCGGGCCGGACAATCACACTGCTCACTGCTCTGCCACTGCTAGTTGTTCTCGGAGGTGGACTCCGGAAAAGGTCTTCCTCATCGTCTCGGCTCTGCATTTCCGCAATGTCCGCCACTCCCACTTCTGCCGTTGCTCCGCTGGAACCTTCCTCCAACAGCCGGAACTTGTAGTCATACACCCCCTTGCCTTTTCCCTTGACGCTGCCTCCGGAAGACTTGGGTGGGGTGTGTCGTTTCTCCTCTCGACCACGTTCTCCGCCTCGGTCCTTGGCTCGCTCCGGGCTCTCCTTCCTATATTCTCGGCGTTGATGGCGTCCGGATTTATCCGGCGAACGGCTGCGACTCCGCTTCTTTCCGCGGTCTCGATCTGCTCCGGTACCTCGAGATGGGTCAGGGCTGTTTTTCCGGGAGGTGTTCCGGGAAGAACTCCGGGTCACAGGCGGCTTAACCGGCTTCGGGTCTCCTGGTTCCTGCAACTCGTCTTCACTTGCCATGATTTTCAGCTCCGCTTCCTCTTCCGAACTGCTCTCCGCCTCCGTGGACGAAACGTCGGCTGCTAGTGTGGCCACCGACTGGGTACCGGAACGGTACCGGGTCCGGGACGAAACCGAACCTCCCGACTCCGACTCCGTATCCGACAACTGGTCAAGCCGTGTTACCGGCTTCTTGCTTTTCCGTGGGGTCATCTTGGACCGGAGGCTTTTCTCCTCAAACTGCTCTCTGCCCACCCTCAGTCGAATCGGGTTTGCGTCCATTGCGTGCCGGGACTGCAGATGCTTCTGTGTTCCCTCTTTCCGTCTGCTCCAATGGTCACACTGCGGACAGGCGAAGACGGTGACTTCACTTGTGTGCTGCTCCGTGACATGCCGGAGCAACGTGTGCTTGCTCTTGAACTCTAGGTTGCAGTCTCCACACCGGTGAGGGCGGGGCTTGCGGGGTGTTGTCTTTACTTTCGGCATTCTGATTCTCTGCTTTGTGTCGATGTTGACTCAGCTACAGCAAACTGCCTTCTGCATCCGGTAACAGCTAACTGCCCCTTTTATAGTCTCTGGAAGTCACATGACTGGCTTATCTGCTTGATGATTGGCTGCTCAGCAAACTGCAACTCCTCCTGGTGGTCTTCTTGGATAAATAATATTTTTTTTTTTTTTTTTTTTTTTTTTTTTTTTCCGTGTTGTTGCTGCTAACTGCCACCGCTTCTTCCGTCTCCGCCAAACTGCCAACCGCCTCCGTCAACCGCTTATACTGCCAACCGCCTCCGTCTACTTTCACACTGCCTTCGCTTCCGTCCAGGATTCCTCATCTGCCGTCTCATACTCCGACTCATCCGTCTCCGGCTCCGAAGTGGGAGAAGGTGGTCTATATTCCCACACTCGGATCTCTGCCTCCCAGTCTTCCACCGGCTGATCTTCCTCTTCGGGTTTCTCCCAATCGTCTGCTTGATCCGGCATAACTGCTCTGACCGCCTCTGCAATCAGCTCCAACTCCTGATCCCAGCTTTCCGGAGGAGCGTCGTCGGCGACCCGGAGACAGCCCTGTGGATCCGGAACCCATTCCGGGAAATCTAACTGCTCCGGTTGTCCGATGGGGGCGGCTGCTCCGGCATCCCAGTCAGGGCCAAACGGAAGCTGGTCCGCAAAAGTTTCCGGAACTGTATTCTCCCTTGGTGACCGGGTGCAGAATCGCCGGAAGCGCCTATGCCGGGACTGCGTTGCTGTTCCCCGCCAGGCCGAATCAAAGGTTCCCACATGGTTGAGGGTGGCCTCGTCCTGAGGAGGACGGTTCCCGGAAGGGTACTTCCACCCGTGCATCTCCCGGAGATGCCTCCTAAGGTCGTTCGCCCGGTTGCCATAGAAGGCACACAAACAGCAATGAAATCTCTGGGCTGGGCACACATGCCGTCTCCGGTCCCTCGCACTCTCAAACATCCGGTCACACCGCTTACACAGCCGGCTATAATCCAGTGGCTGCGGGGTTGCCCAATCTCTGCTCCGGCCGCGATCTTGTCTATCAAGGAACGCCGAGTAGGCCATTCCGGAAGGCCGGGAAACTGAAATTGTCGATCTACTGCACCGCTTTTACTGCACCGCTTCTGCGCCGCTTCTCCGGACTGGTGGTCTTCCGGGAAACACTTAGTCGTTTTTCACTACAAAATCTGTTGCTGCCGGAAAATGCTGGACTTGATTCGATTCCGCCAAACTTTGTCTGCGATGTGCACAGCTCGAGGTCTGCTCTCCAACTGCTGTCAGAGCCCGATTTCAAGGCCCTTATATACCCTTTCTGCTCACGTGATTTGAAAAGCTCCACGCTGATTGGCTGCCTCAGGAGTGACGTCACAATTATGCAAAAACTCAACCGTTAACCGAGAGGTGTCCGTCTCCGGCTCAACCGGCTTCTCCGGGTTTTTCCGGCTCCCTTCCAACTGCCTCTCCGAGCGAAGTATCTGCAATTTTGAAGTATCTCTGCCATCAGGAGGGTTGAATAGAGTCTCAGCCAGTTGAATCTGCCTCTCAGACGAACATCTAGACTGCAAGTTGGGCGTTTCCGCCATCTGTACTGCTTCGTCAACTGCATATCTGCTCACTGGTATTACTGCTTGTCGACACTGGAAACTGCATACATTCTTGTCCAGAAGGAGGGCCCTTCCTATCTGGAATGATGTTTCACCGCTTCTGTCGATCTGCAGCCGGTTTGCTGTCTCTGCTAAGTGGAAACTCCGGTTGGATGTCTACAGCCGGAAAACTTTTCCGTCTTAATTCTCTGAATACGGAAGACGTGTAGCTGCTTCTCTGGAGATACTAGACCGCTAACCCAGGTTCTTCTGGACCCCTGGCCGCTACCCTGGACTGGTTGACTATGCGCTCAAACCAGTCAGAACCTCAAGGATGTCTCTATCCGGTCTCTGCACCGCTTTCCGCTCTGCTTCCTTTCTCCGCCCTGTTTCCGGAACCAGCACTTGCTCACTGCTTCGACTTCTTGCGGTCGCTCTCTGCCGGAACTCAACGTTTTCCAGGGTCTCAGCTATCTCCTTCTCCTGCTCTACAGCTCACTCCGTCTTCTAATATTTCTGCGTCCTCTGCGGCTTTACTCCGAGTCCGTATCCGACTCAGAGACCGTCGGTTCCGTCTCCGGAACACTACTCTGCTTCGGCGGCTCCGTCTGCCTCCAGGAATCCGCCATTCTCCGCTTCATCCATCTCGGATGCTTGACGCCATTATACGGTTTCAGCAAATCGAAGTGAACCACCTTCTGTCGAGTTTCACTCTCTGCAATCTCGTAGGTCACGTCGGTAAATCTGCTCAGCACTAGCTTTGGACCGCTCCACTTCCTCTGCAACTTGGGAGCTTTGCCCTTCTTCCGTGTTTTGACCGCCATCCACACTCGGTCTCCTGGCTGGAACTGATTGTTGACCTTCCTCCGGTCGTACAGCTTCTTCTGCCGTTCCATTTCTCTGCCAGATTTCGCTCGAACCGCCTTGTATACCGCCTCTAGTCGCTCCCGGAGCTGACTGCCATACTCTGTTACTTCTGCCGTTGATTCTCCCGGCGGTCTGCCAATCAGTAACTCTACCGGAGTGTTGACTTCTCTGCCCAGCATCAGCAAGTTGGGACTCTGCCCGGTTGTCTCCTGCGGGGTACTCCGGTAAGCTGCCATTGCCAACGGAACTAGCTGATCCCAGTTGGTCTGCCGCTCGCTTACGTACAGGCTCAAGATCTGCTGCAGCGTCCGGTTGAATCGCTCGATGAAACCGTCCGACTGAGGTCGGAAAGCGGTTGTCCGTGTCTTGTGAATCCCCAGGATTCTGCAAACATTTCTCAGCAAGTCGGACTCGAAATTTCTGCCTTGGTCGGTGTGTATCTCCATCGGGATACCGTACCGCGCTGCAAACTGGTTGACGAATATGTCCGCAACCGTCACCGCTTCCTGATTCGGCATCGGGTAAGCCTCTACCCACTTGGTGAAGTAATCGCCGATTACTAAGATGTACCGGTTCCCCCGGGTGGATTTAGGTAACGGACCCATCACGTCCATTGCCACCCTTTCCATGGGCGCTCCAACCCGGTATTTCTGCATCGGAGATCGTTTCAAGTTCTGCATACTTCTTGACGCACATTCGTCACAGCTCAGCACCCACTGCTTTATGTCCCGCATCATAGCCGGCCAGAAATACCGCCTCCGAATGCTAGCCGCCATCCTTCTGCTTCCGAGGTGTCCTCCCGTCCGGCTCTGGTGGGCCAGACGGAAAATCTCCTGTCTCAGCTCCTTCGGGGTTATTAACTGCATTCGGCTGGTTCCTTCTGCCGTTTTCCATTTCCGGTAGACTACTCCGTCGACTTTCAGCAAGGTCTTCCGCATCCCGTACAGCACTTTCTCCTCGCTGCTCATGCTGGAAAAGTCTGCACTGCCAGCTGTACCGCTCCCGTCGATCAGCGACGTCACCAGTGAGTACCATGGTTCTGCTTGCTGCATTCTCCGCAAATCATCTGGTCGATATTTCTGCCCCAGCACAGTATCCTGGTCCGCATTCTCCGCCAGCCTAATCTGCTCTGCAACCGCATCCGCTTTTCCTGGAACTGCCTTCTCCGTCACCGCAACCGCAACCGGCTTCCGGGACACTGCTTTTTCCGTCACCGCAACCGCAACCGGCTTCCGGGACGCTGCTTTCTCCGTCACCGCAACCGCAACCGGCTTCCGGGGCGCTGCTTTCTCCGTCACCGCAACCGCAACCGGCTTCCGGGACGCTGCTTTCTCCGTCACCGCAACCGCAACCGGCTTCCGGGACGCTGCTTTCTCCGTCACCGCAACCGCCTTCCTTGGGACTGCTTCCTCCGTCAGTTCTGCTTCTCCGCCCGATCTCCTTGACCGCTTCCGGCGTCCCCCCTTCCTTGGCTTGGGCTGAGGAGTTTCTTCACTTCGTGTCTGCCGGATTCTTTCTCCGTAGTTCCAGGCGTCTATCTTGGCTTGTTTCCAGTCGATTTTTCCGCATTGGCTGCATGGGGATCTGGACAAGGCATCCGCATTATTATGGATTCGCCCCGGACGATGTTCGATGTCGAAATGAAACTCACTCAGGAGCTCAATCCACCGGGCTACCTGCCCCTGGGGCTCCTTGAAATTCATAAGCCAGGTAAGACTGCCATGATCCGTGCGAAGAAGGAAGTGTCGTCCCAGCAAGTACTGCTTATTCTTCTGTACCGCAAACACAACCGCCAGGAGCTCCTTCCGGGTGACACAGTATCTCCGTTCTTCTTTGGTTAGGCTGCGGCTCAAGTAGGTTATCACCCGCTCCTGGTTGCCCTGCTTCTGTGACAGTACTGCTCCCAGCCCGGTGTCACTGGCGTCCGTGTCCAGGATATATCGGCCTTGCTCCCTAGGGTACCCGAGTATCGGTGCCGATACTAGGCGGTTCTTCAGCTCTGCAAATGCCTGTTCTTGCTCCGTCTGCCACCGGAACGGCACCCCTTTTTCCGTCAAGTGATTCAGCGGCGCTGCAATCTCGGAGAACTTCGGCACGAACTTCCGGTAATAGGAGCAAAGTCCCAGAAAACTACGCAGCTCCGTCAGGTTGGTGGGTGTCCGCCACTTCCGTACTGCCTCCGTTTTTGCCGGGTCGGTGCGGATACCGTCTCTGCCAACTATGTGACCTAGGAAAGACACCTCCGGCTGGAAGAACTTGCATTTTGACGGTTTGACTTTTAGGTCTGCCTCTCTCAGCTTGCTGAACACCTCCTGAAGATCACGGATGTGATCCTCCAGGGTCTCGCTGTAGACTATGATGTCGTCCAGATATATGAGGCAGGTCTTCCAGGACAAACCGCCTAGCACCTTCTCCATCAACCGCTCGAACGTACCCGGAGCATTGCACAAGCCGAAACTCATCACTTTGAACTGGTAAAGGCCGCCAGGAACACAGAAGGCCGACTTTTTCCGGGCGTCTTCATCCATCCCGACCTGCCAGTAGCCACTGGTCAGGTCGAGAGTGGAGAACCATTTAGCGTCTGCACAGGCTGCTATGGTGTCGTCTATTCTCGGCAACGGATAAGCATCTTTCTCCGTGACTGCATTTAACCGCCGGTAATCGACGCAGAACCGGGTGGTCCCATCCTTTTTCTTCACGAGGACAATCGGTGAAGCCCACGGACTGCTACTTTCTTCAATGACGTTCTTGTCTTTCATCTCCTGAATCAGACTGCTCACCAGCTCTCTCTTGTCTGGCGGAATTCGTCTGGTTGGCTGCTTAATCGGCCGGTGACTGCCCGTGTTTATCTGATGTTGTACCTCGTTGGTCTGCCCCAGTTCTCCGGCATCATTACTGAAGGTCAGCTTATTCCGAAATAGGAGGTCGGTTACTCTCTCGCGGAAATGACTCGGCACTGCATCCTGGGTCTGCTCTGCTAACTGCCGCAGCTTCTCGTACCCGCTCCAATTCCGCCCGGACTCCGACTCCGTGGAAATCTGCACCTTCCGGCTCCGCTCCGCCAACGGCACAACACTGCAACCGGCTGCTAGGGTGGTCATCGTCGCCAACTGCGCTCCTTTCTTGATGATTACCGGCTCTGCCATCACGTTGATCACTCGAACCGGGACTGTTCCTTGCTTTATCCGGGATAAAGTTCTCCCGATCAGCCAAGGTCTTTTCTCCGTAGGCTCCTGCGGCATTTCTAGTACTCCTTCTGCTTCACGGACACTCTCTGCTTGTCCTATAATCAGCTGTTCCGTTTCCGGCGGAATTTGGTAATCTGCTACAGCGTTGATCGGAAACGGCTCCCTGGTCTGCTCGAACATGGTGAGGAACACCTCCTGACTGCCCATCTGCATGGTCATCCGGTCGAAGTTTATGCCGGATACTCGGGAACGGATGAAATCCATCCCCAGTATTCCTTCGTCTTCACAGTCTGCAATCTCGAACGTCACGGTCTCAGCTACTCCTGCGATGTTGAGTGGGAGTTCTTTCCGGCCATGTGTCCGTATGTTACTTCCGTCAACCATTGAAAGACGAATCGGCGACCGCTTCAGCTTCATTCCGGGTTTCCGGATCCGTTCCCAGGTTTGTAGGTTGAGCATTGTGACAGTGCTGCCGGTGTCGATTATCAGCGTTACTGGCTCTCCGCATACTCTGGCTGTCACACACATGCCCACCTCGCCCCTGGGACCGGGTCCGTGAACCACCTGCCGGTTATGGGGGTGTCCTCTCTTCCGGGTCCCGGATTTCCCCTTTTCCGCGACCCGCTCTAGTTTTCCGGCTGCTGCTGCTGCTGTCGTGGCTGCTGCAATTGTTGCTGCTGCTGCTGCTGCGGCTGCTGCTGCTGTTGTCGCGGCGACTGCTGTTGTTGTGGTTGACGCCGCTGCTGCTGCTGCTTCGGCTGCCTACAGTCTCGGGCAAAATGCCCTTTCCGGCCACAGTTGAAACATTCTAAATCCGCTCGGGAACTGCGCTGCTGCTGCTGCCGGCTAACCGCTTCCTTGACCTGAGTCATCAGATCCGCCATCTGCTGCTGAGTCTGCTCGGCTTGCTTCCGCAATTCGTTCACCTGCTGGCTCCACTCCGGCTCCGTGTTCAGCTGCCTCGTCCGGTGTCGCTCCGCTGGTCTGCTGTTGTCCGTTTTCATGATACTCTCATACTCGGTAGCGAAAGCCAGGGCCTGCGACAGCGTTTCCGGGTGGCTTTTCAATACCGACAACCGCATATCTCGGTTAGTCAGGCTGTTGCAGAAATGCATCTTCATGAGCACTTCTGTTGTTGCCGGATCTGCTTTTGGGTAAGCTAACCGCGTCTTGCTCCGTATGTCTCTGGCCAGCTCAGACAGCTCCTCCTCCGGCTGCAATTTCCGTGTCTGCAATTCTGCCTGGAAAACAAATGTTTTCTCCCCCGGACAAAACTGCTGTTTTAATGCCGCCACAACCGTATCAAAGCTGCGTCTCTGCTCCGCGGACAGATCCAGTAGTATGCTGCGGGCGTTACCCCTCAAACTGACACATAAGTTCAGCGCCTTTTCCTCTGCTGTCCAACGGTAGTACCGAGCGTATTCAAGGAGGTGAGCCTCATATTCCGGCCGCGGATCAGTTCCGTCGTATGTCATTAATCTGGCTACTCCTGCCCTTGGTGCTGGCTGTTGTACTGCTTCTGCCTGCTGCTGCTTTCCGGTTACTGCCAGGTGCTGCTGAAACACCTCCATTTGGGTCGCCAATAATCTGGTCAGGTTGTCGACTAAGTTCTCTCCGCCTTCCGGGTCCGCATCCGGTTCCCGATCGCCAGCCTGGTCCGGAAAGTTAATTTCCGCCTCTGCTAACTGCTCTGCAGGCTGTTCTCCTTGAGGAACCCGGAGGGGCTCGTCTGCAACTGCTTTCTGCATTTCCGGCTGCAACAGCTTCCGCTCGGCAGGACGAACCGCTTCTTTTTCCGCAATCGGCATCTGCAACGGCTCAGCTCCTACTGCTCCTACAGGCTGCTCCGTGTCCGACACGGCTGCCTTCAGCTGCTGTTCCGCCAATTTGCCCCGTCTAGTAGTCATACTGCAGATGATCCCACCGCTGCCACCAAAAAGTTGTAACGGGTTTGCACCCTTCTGTGACGTCTTGATGAACCGGTTTTCTAGGGAGGTGGGTGGGTTGTTGTTTAACCGGAGCTGAAACGGTAAAACTCCGGGAAACTGCTACTGCTGTACGGTTGAACTCCGGCTAGAAGTCTCTAAGGTTGGTAGCGTGGTCTGGAATGGACCTCTTAACCGTTGTCCGACTGCTAATCTGCAACTGCACCTGTAAAGTAAGGATCCGGAGGCGATTCCGTCTCCGGGTACTGCAACTGCTCCGTCGTTTTCCGTCTTACTGCAAACTGCGACTGCGCCTGGAATAAAGAATCCGGGAACGTTGCCGTTTCCGAATACTGCAACCGCTCTGCCAGGTTCCGCCGCACTGCAATCTGCTCCGGTTGGCTCCGCCTCACCACAACCTGCGACTGCACCTGAAATGGAGTATCTCGGAAGTGTTCCCACTTCCGGTTACCGCAACCGCTCCGTCAGGTACTGCCTCTGCAACTCCGTCGTCCGGTACCGCCTCTGCAACTGCTTCGTCGTTCCCGTCTCTGCAACTGCTCCGTCCGATACCGCCTCCGTAGTTGCTCCGTTGAATTCCACCTCCGTCTCCGTCTCCGTCTCCTTCCTCGGTGATCTGGGTTCTTAGATCACCCTAAGACGTCTTTACAACTTGGTCTTAACCGACTGTAGTCTTATCTCCCTTTACTCCGTATAACTGTCTTTTCCGGGAAACTAACTTTATTATAACTTCCAGTTCCCTAACGAACACGGAAAAACAACTCGGTTGAAGTTTTCATGTTTATTTTCCAAGTTCACAGTCGGAAGACTTAACTGCTATCATCTGGATGACTCTATCCGGAACAAGGGAGTACTCTGCTATGGGAGAAGGGGTCTGCACAGGTCGACGTCAGGACACCAACTCCGCCGTCCGCTGTGAAGCGGGGGCTTTTATAGACCTGAGACCCACGTCACGTGACCAACCTATTGTGACGTCATAGTCCGCCAAAACACTGATATTTTCCGGATTTCTAAAAACACTCTAGAACCAATCAGTGGCTGACACGTCACCTTTTAAACCGAAAATGAGGCTGATCACATGACCTTCCGGAAATAACGTCATTACGTTTTTGTACTCCATTGTTCCGGCTCCGTGTCCGGTTCCGTCTCCGTCTCCGGATCCGTCTCCGGCTTTACCGACATCATAAATTACTAGGTTCCGAGACGGAAAACCTTTAAAACATTAACAATACGGAACCGTATGATCCTTTAAACACATATACACCCTAATAAACGGTTATTTAACCATAATATCACAACACACTAACATAATTACCTAGGGGAAACCTTTGGGTACGCCCCAAAAACCGTTACAATACTTTCTACATATTCTTGATATTCATGAGAAGTACTTCCAAGTTTTCGTGGCGAACAAGAATGCTTGGATTAGGGCTGATTTTGAGATCCGTTCTTCAAGGAAACCAACACAACCTTTAATCAAATATTTGTTACTACATCCAGAGCGGCATTGGCCTCATCGGGGACAAACCGTGTGTAAACATAGTTTGTTTTTCAACTTTCACCTGGCGGAATAAGCATACAACTATCAACAACCTCCCTAGAATAACGATAATCAATTTAATACAATTGCCTCAAATGCACACATAACAAAATAGATGGACACGTGACTATTCCAGCGGCCAACTATATGGAATAACCTAACGTATATTCACATCCGTGTTCAGTAATCTACATAACTAGGGCTGATTATTTCAGCGGGTCGGCAGAGTCCCGCGAAACGAATACAAGTCAGTCACTGGAACGGGGTCCTGACAAAATCGACTAGGGGCGAATTTCGTTTCGGTGCGATGTAACAAATCACGCCCAATTCAATAATAATGGTATTGGCAAGTTTATTTGAAAACAAATGCTACTCTGTGTACCTGTTTAATTATTGTCGCTCAGTATGGAAAGCATTTTTGCGGTAGTGATGGTACCTGTATTCATTAGATATAAATAAATTCGGGGAAGTATCATATTTTGTACATGTTTATGTTTACCAATTATCTGTACATATGTAAATTGGCCTAAAAAATTGATCTTTTGAGTCAAGCAACATTTTTATGCTATTTTAAAATATAAATTTACAGCTGATCAGTGGAATATTGCCGATATTCTATTGCATAGTCTTTAATTGTCGTTTCTGACTCGAGTTGAAATCCCCAAGATATCACATATGAGAACTCAAATATTTGTGTCCCATTATCAAATATGGCTATTTGTATCGTCATTATATGTAAGTAAAATAACAGAGGATTTAAATGCATTTACTGATTAGTTCTGATGGCTGTCCATGATGACACCAGTGTGGCTTGAATAATATTTGGTCGGTACAATAGATATATATTACTCAGTCGGTGTCACTGCTGGTGGGCTTTGAATCTGCCCCCGAGAATACCACCACCTCAATAGCCATTTTATTTGCATATTTATGTACTTCTCATTGCATGAGGTTTGTTTGGGTTTCTGAATTGTTTTGATAAATTGTTGGGCAGTTGTATACTAATTCCATCTGGTTAACAGTAGCAACAACTATATTTTGTGTGGCTTTTGCTGCAGGCCCAAATATTTGATCGGGTGTGTTTTTATTTTAAAGACATGTTTTAGGTTTGGTTTTGGTATCATCAAAATCTATTTGTATCGGCGGTAATAGTTTGATACATACTTCTATATTATCCGTTTTATTTATCAGCCATGAACGTCAGAGT
The DNA here is from genome assembly GCA_949152475.1 of Terebella lapidaria. Lineage (NCBI taxonomy): Eukaryota > Metazoa > Annelida > Polychaeta > Terebellida > Terebellidae > Terebella > Terebella lapidaria. Next base: position 83,434,738 of record OX424555.1, read on the forward strand.
CCACAGGAGATTACAAAACAAGGAATATAAATACATGTAACATGCAAAAAAAACATGGATCCTTAACAACATATGCCACTGCACTAAAATGCATACCTCAACGACAGAATTAAACACTTTGGTGTAATCATTATTTATATGTTCCCAGATGGGGTATGGGGTATGTGGCACCACGTGTACCCCTCTGCAGACGCCCCTGCTTCACCGGTACAGTACTGTAGTCCAATCAGAAATCAACTCATTTTCTCAGTTGTTTATACAGTTGCTAGCTGAATCAGCTTCTGTTTCACAAACAGGATAACCGTGATGCTTTTCTCAGCAGATCCGTTGCACAGAGTCCCTGAGTTTCTGAGACGTATGACTTTTCATCTAGAACTAATTAGAAAAATCCTTTGGAAATGGAATTTTTTAATGTTTTTAGAGCCGTATTGGCTGATCTATAATTTAATGCCCAAAAATTCGGGGGGGGGGGGGCTCTAGGGGCCCAAACATACTCGAGCACCCCCTGTCAGAAAAGTGTGGGGGCTCGGGCCCCCAGAGCCCCCCCCCCCCCCCGGCTCCGACGTCAGTGCCCTAACGTGATATATTGTAGATATACGGATGCGTAACACGTTACACGTACAGGTGAAACAGCCCTAGTATACAATGCTATAACGAACATATCTAATAAGGTCAATTAAAGATAAAAAAACGTCTCACCGTGTCAATAAACTACCATGATTGGTAACTCGTCCTTCGAAATAGCTGATTATCTTCACTCACAGAGCAATTACACTACAAACGACAAATACGCAGCACTGAGTGTTCGTTTTGTGACGATGCTAATTTCTCATAATCCCGACAATTGCGAACTAGAGTTCAACATGTTTTTTTATCACTTGAATTAGAATGATATTGGGAGAAAATTATGGATTTTGCCATATATTTCTGATCGAACGAAGAAAACACAATACCGGTAGTGATATATCTACACTTGTATGGTCAAACAGTTGCCCTTTTCTCGTTGATTTCGTTGCGAGTTTCTGTCAGAGATAGTTTGAATTTGTTGACATAACTGCCATTCTCGTTTCTTTGTATCCCTTGGTGCAATGCGATTCTAGCTTTATCGTAGGCTATATGTTCGAGCCAATCGAGTGTAAATCAGGTCAAGTCAGAGGTAACTCTATATGTGGCCCACAAAACAATACAAAAACGGCTGCTAGTACTGTCGACATACGCTTGATTCATCCATCTGATAAAGCTCGGTTTGTTTTGTAAGCTATTTCCCTGAGACCACAAGCATAGTTGTAATTGATTTAGAACAAATAGTTTTTTTTTTTATTAATATCACTTTATAGATGTTTACGACCTGATCACCCTCACTCACAACTACAGATATATGGAATTTTTAAAGAGGGGTGGGCCGAGTGGCAACAATTGGTCAAAATTGAAAACGCCAAAATGTCGACCATCAAAATGTCATAATGATGTGGGGTCACTGGCCCAAAAATCTTCCAGGATTTTTGAATAGGGGGGTGCTCTTCTTAAATGTACGTAATCTTGAAATAGTATGAGCGAGCGAAGCCTTATGCGGTCTGGGGTTTGGGGGCGCCGTAAGCCCGCCGATAAACTTTTGGAATTTAGTGTCTCTGAGATGGTTTCTAAGGTATTTACAAACTGTACCTTGTGAAATCACTGTGTAGATGTTCACTTTAGGAGTCTGTTTTTGTTGTGCATGGAGGATACATCACTGACTAGCGAGTGAAGCCTTATGCGGTCTGGGGGTTTGGGGGCGCCGTACGCCCCCGAGATATTTTTTTTAATTTAGTGTCTCTGAGATGGTTTCTAAGGTGTATTTACAAACTGTACCTTGTGAAATCACTAAGTAGATTTTCACTTTAGGAGTCTGTTTTTGTTGTGCATGGAGGATACATCACTGACTAGCGAGTGAAGCCTTATGCGGTCTGGGGGTTCGGGAGCGCCGTACGCCCCCGAGATTTTTTTTTTAATTTAGTGTCTCTAAGATGGTTTTAAGGTGTATTTTACAACTGTACCTTGTGAAATCAATAAGTAGAATTTTACTTTAGAAGTCTGCTTAGTTCTGCTTGTTGTAAATGAAGGATAGATTTTCAAAGAAAGGAAGGTCTAATAGTCCTACCAGTCTAAGGCTGTTCTAAGGTTCTTATGCACCAGACATGGTGATGGTCAATCGTTTAATAATAAAGACAAGATATAATTATCTTCTAAGTTATGCCGACATCCAGAATTATATCCAGAGTTATAAAGAACCCTGTCTGTAACAAATAAATAAAAAAAAAATATCCCCTGTGTATATTCAATGACAGTTTCAGTATGAAGTCAAGTGTGTCGGACTAGATTTATTATTGGAGGGGTGTGGGTGGCAAGCTGGTTAGAGGAGTCAAGCGACCGAGCGAAGTGAGGTGGATAGGTGGTAGCTTACACGGCGTGGGGTCTGGGGCCCGCTCAAGAGGCCCAGAAGCCAGAGCTTTTTTCATGTTCTGTGGTTGATTCTGAGCTCTCTCTGGCTCTGATTGAGTATTTTTCATTCCACACATGCATGTAAATATTGCTGGTATTTAAATTTATTTATCCCAAAACTACTCATTGTCACTTTACATATCATATGTCATATAACTTGAAGAACTCATGATTAATGACATTCAGCTGCATAATTATTGAAAAACGAATGTTAGGCCTATGTAACGCTGTATTGAGTATTTTTCATTCCACACATGCATGTAAATATTGCTGGTATTTAAATTTATTTATCCCAAAACTACTCATTGTCACTTTACATATCATATGTCATATAACTTGAAGAACTCATGATTAATGACACTCAATTGCATAGTTATTGACCAACGAATGTTAGGCCTATGTAACGCTGTATTGAGTATTTTTCATTCCACACATGCATGTAAATATTGCTGGTATTTGAATTTATTTATCCCAAAACTACTCATTGTCACTTTACATATCATATGTCATATAACTTGAAGAACTCAGAACTCAAGATTAATGACACTCAATTGCATAACGATTGACCAACGAATGTTAGGCCTATATAACGCTGTAATGCACCTTAACATATTTCTGAGTCACGGATTTTTTTGTTGAAAATATATTGTGGGGCTCTACCCCCCTCCCTCCGCCCCCCCCCCCCCCCCGGTCAAAAATATCAAACGAGGAAAATTACACTCATATTTCGATACATAGGTGCATACCCACATTTTCTATAGCTTTTTGCTCTCTTTTTCTTCTTGTCTTCTTGCTCTCTCTTTTTTTTTTTTTTTTCACGGCCCAATAGGGCGTGCGCGCCGGGTGCACCCCCCCCCCCTGAATCCGCCAGTGGATGTGAATAGCATCACCGAGTTCGGTTACAACAATATTCCCTCACACTGAAAGATGCATTCTACGAGCTCAGCCAGCTACTCACCACCGCCGATACCATCAACAGAGTGTGAAAAGAACTTCAGCTCCATGCGTCTGATAAAACATGACCTGTTCAGTTGTGATAAACGATCGTCTGATTCGCTCGGCATCCACAGGGATCGAGCTGCTAAGATAGACCTGGGCTTGTTTTGTGAACATATTAAAAAGCCAAATACTCGAAGTGTAGAACTGATCTGTGAACTGTGGAATGAACGAGTTTATATCTTTCAATATTTGAATTGCTTCCCAGCTTTAATGCCATAAAACTCGGAACTGCTATTTAATGCCCACCCCAGTATCACCACGCCTATGAGAAAGAAATTGAATCCCCGAAAAAAAATATAAGTATATGTCGTTTACAATACACACGAACAATTAACGCACAATTAATTTTGTGTGAAGAAAGTACGCAACATTAGCCGATATTGATAAGGGATTAATCACTGCATGATCAAAAAGGAAAAAAAAAAAAATGTAAGAAATATGGGGAAGGTGAACCAGTCATTTAAGAGCTAGGAGAAGCTCATAATCTACCCCCAGAATACCAGACCCCACGCCATAGGCTCCCTTGCTACGCTCGGTCAAGCTTAGTGTACATTTTTAGACAACATGTCGGGGGAAACCCTGGTGCCACCATTGTTTTAACACCATTAACAAGATGGTATAAAACGCAGCAGTTATGAAAAATAAAGATGATCATGAATACATAGATGATATTTTTTTCATTTTTCAGTCCGGTAAATACTCTTGCATATCAATGTGCTGTTTTCGATAGCCATGTACCTTCTAGTTCCGATGTGCTCTCCGCGGCATGTATGAATACTTCAGCGTTTCTGTTGCAGCTCAACAACTTACTATAGGCAGGATGTCGGTGAAGACGCTTGTTTTCGTCAACATCGTCCAAGTGATTACAGCCGTACACTTTCGACTGGCATACTACGAGTCTAAGCCTGTAGAGGGCGCGGCAATCAGCATGGCTATTGATAGAATCCAGTCAGAAGGACGTCTCACAGAACACACTTTCAAGTAAATCATCATAATATGTTCGAGATATTTTTTTTTTTGCATTTATATTGAGTATCTTATTGAGTAACAGCTGGATACACACTACAACTTTGGACTGAGGTGTATCGATGCTAAATATGTGTCAAATTTTGTTGTTCTCCGGTAGTATCAGTTAGCCAAAGTCGGCCTAAATTGATCTTCGTAGAATCGTCATTTTCCTCATAGTTTCAATGGAAACAGTGCGTGTTTACATCAAAATTTGAGAAACGCTAGCCTTAGAGGACAGAACGACTGAGTAATGGCCCTGCCAGCTGCGGTCTATACTTCAACATTTCTGGAATTTCTTGCTAAATTATTAATATATGATACATATGATATTACTAAAATACGAATATTAATGATAATATTTTGAGGTACACATTTCATGAAATATCAAAGTATTGATCCCAAAAATATACTCGCACTACAAAAGGGCACCTTGCTATCGCACTGGGGTTTAGTTGTTCCATTACCCAAGTATTGAGCGTTGCACTTTTACAGTACAAAGTTAACAATATTTTGCTACCAAGTAGAAATTCCAAAGCACGTGGTACGGGTTTTTGTCACAAAAGTGGATTTTGTCCTTCAAAATTGAAACTAATAATTACAAAATAAGTTTTGTAATCACACAAAGGATTTTGCGTCACAAAATTGAGAATTGGTACATCAACTTCGATGAAAATCAGTTTTGTAATCATAAAAGTGAGAATTGGTACATCAATTTCGATTTTTTTTGGAGAAAATTGACACACAAATGATCTTGTATCACAAAATTGAGATCCAAATGGAGGTCATTTAATCATATATAGCACAACTATATCGACATGGAATCAAAGATTATATCAATCAAATAAAATTGTGTGTGTTGTTTCTCCCTCGTACTTTAAAATTAAAATTATTCTCTTCCTTTGTTCACGTGCTTATTTACATGACTTTCATAAAGGGACCAATGAGAGCAACTGTTACAATAGGAACGATCCCATGTAAACTGAAGCATGCGCATAGGTCACAAAATTAAATTTTGATCTCAATTTTATGATACAAAATCAATTGTGTGATGACAAAATTCAGTTCTGTTCAAAAAAATCGAAGCTGATGTACAAATTCTCAATTCTATGATACAAAATCAATTGTGTGATGACAAAAATCGATTATGTCCAACAAAATCGAAGCTGATGTTGTAATTTCGAGGGACAAAATTCATTTTGGTGACAAAATCACCTACCTTACACTTGGCGCCCCGTACGTGGCTGCAATGATTTTCTGGTCCGCCTTTCTGGCTTGACCCTTTGCCTGCAGATTCACCAGTGCATGACCACTAGAGGTCTGAGTTTTGTGCTTTGAGTCATGCGTGCGTCCGCAATGTGGACCAGAACATCAGTGCAGCCATGTTTTCTGGGATTTTGGTGAAAGAGCAAATTAGAGCAAAGGTTTGTCTTAACTGATACCAAATGAATGCAAACAATACCATGAAACTCTGCCAAATGCTGGCAAACATTGCAGGCTCGAAAACGATCGCAAAATTGGCTGTGCGCTGAATTTCAAATGTTCTTAGTGTGCATTAATTTTGGGTGTTTTGGGATATTTTCGCGATTGTTCAGTCGATGATTAACCCTGGTAAATAAAACCCGCATTGATCCACCTCAACTGAGAGAAGTGGCTGGTACAACAGCTTTAATATCGTAACGTCGTTAAAAATCGTATATTGCAACCTATTACGAAAAGCAAAAGACTGTCACGAATTCTAGTATACTTTCAAGTATAATCGTAATTGACCGTTCAAGTTGATTACAACCATGTGATATATTATACACAGTATATCGGTGCACAAGGTGACCTGCAGCCGGAAGAGACAGGCGATGACCACTCATCTTGATCTGATTCAGAAGGACAATGTCGACGCTATACTCGGATACAGGTGCTCAGCAGGTAATCAGCAAATTAGGATGAACTTCTCCCTAGTGAATTAGCTTGTGTGCCTCGCTCATATCTAGGAGACTTATTTTGTAATATTTTATGAGCACGTCAGTTTTTGGTTGGTGTTATGTTTTGTGTATCCGTGTAAATCCCGAGTAAGCCTATGATATGCCCTTTACGAAATGAACTCGGGATTTACACGGATACACAAAACATAACACCAACCAAAAACTGACGTGCGCATAAAATATTACAAATATTCCAAGCAACGCCCCCATATTTGATTTATTGAACCTGATCCTATATCGGCTTACAGTTGGCATATGGAGTCAAAAGATACAATCAGTTATATTCCAAGCAACACCCCCATATAAAGCATTCTGCAATCAAATAAGAAATAACTGATCAATATGTGTGCAGATTCTGAACATTCAGGTTGGAGCTGAGATATGTGGGTGGTATGATGCGTTGATGTCATCGGCTAGTATACATATATTCGATGATGTGGCGGCCTCAGACAAATATATATTTGTGATAAATCTAATTTCAATCCGCCATTGTATCAATCAATGAAAAAATCCTACCCTCAAAAAAAGTTATATTGAGGGTAATACGGTGTGGTAATGGGAGTAACGATTGGAAATCTTATAGAAGCAGACTTCTCCACTCAATTATATACTGATCAACACAATCAATGAACGTAAAGACGTGATGAGGGTATTCTTTGGCAGTCTGTAAATCGACCGGCCTGGTCGACGCGCACTTCAATGTTCCACGATTCCCGACCGGCTGTCTAGACCCAGATCTGGAAAACAAGGCAGAGTATCCCACGCTTGTCCGCATGATGCCGACTTTCGACAAGGTCTCTCAAGCAATCAGACAGGTCTTTCTTATGTATGGCTGGAAAACCACCGCATTCATGATCCGACCGGCTGGTTTGTTCTGTGAATACGGCGAGCGGGGGATTGAAGATGCTTTCAAGGTAACGTAAATGCAGATAATTTAATCCTGGTGTTCACGTATTTAGGGAAGTTTATTAGGGACATTCACTTTTTCTTATTTATGAATTTACTTTTGTTCTGAAGAATGATTTACTCCCTGGGAAGAACCAGAGGAATTGGGAAATAAATGTTTAAAACCTGGAATTAGATATTAAAACCTGGAATTAAGTATTAAAACCTGGAATTAAATGTTCAAACCGGGAAATAAATATTTAAACCTGGAAATAAATGCCCAAACCCGGAATTAAGTATTTAAACCAGGAATTAAATATTAGAACCCGGAATTAAGTATTCAAACCGGGAAATACATATTCAAACCGGGAAATACATATTCAAACCTGGAATTAGATGTTCAAACCTGGAATTAAGTATTTAAACCAGGAATTAAATATTAGAACCCGGAATTAAGTATTAAAACCGGGAAATAATTATTAAAACCCAGAAACATTTATTTCCAGGTTCTAATATTTAATTCCCAGTTTTAATATTTATTTCCCGGTTTTAAATGTTTAATTCCGGGTGTTAATATTTATTTCCCGGTTTGAATATTTTTTTCCCGGTTTGAACATTGAATTCCCGGTTTTAATACTTAATTCCGGGTTTAAATACTTAATTCCAGGTTTGAACATTTATTTCCCGGTTTTAACATTTAATTCCCGGTTTTAATACTTAATTCCGGTTTGAACATTTATTTCCCAGTTTGAATATCTATCTCCCGGTTTTAACATTTAATTCTCAGTTTTATTACTTAATTCCGTGTTTTAATATTTAATTCCAGGTTTGAACATTTAAGGTAGTCCGCTCCAAACAGTGAGGGGAGGGGGTCAAAGGGATTTTCAAAATAAATGACTGTATTAACAAAATCTAGAGCTTCAAAATGACATATTTTACAGAGTAACTGATCAGCATCCTAAAACTGAAAAGAAAATAGGGGGTCACCGTATCTGTTCTCTTCGAAAACAAGATGCAAGATGTGAATATGGGCAAAAAATGTGTAAAATACCATAAATTAAGTCATTGTAGTAAATGTTTGTGATTTTTGATCGAATATGTCGGCACGGTGACCCCCTATTTTCTTTTCAGTATTAGAATGCTGATCAGTTACTCTATAAAATATGTTATTTTGAAGAGATAATATTCAAGATATAACTTTTAAATTTTGACAATTCATTACCTCCCTGTTTGTATCGTTAATTCCGGGTTTGAATATTTAATTCCGGGTTTGGACATTTATTTCCAGGTTTGAATATTTATTTCCCAGTTTGAACATTTGATTCCAGGTTTTAATGTTTATTTCCCGGTTTTAATATTTAATTCCCGGTTTTAAATATTCACTTCCCAGTTTCTCTGGTTTTTCCCAGCGAGTAAATCATTCTTCAGAAAAAAGTTAAATCATAAATAAAAAAAAAGTGAATGTCCCTAATAAGCTTCCCTACGTATTGAAGACCATGTGTTTGAAATTTCATAGTGACTGTCACGCCATCACAACATTCCAGGATATTAACGTCACAGTCACAAACAGTATATGGTTGAGTGATAATGACATTTCGGACAGCGAAATCAGAGAAGGCCTCCTGGAGATGAGGAAAACAGCAAGAAGTAAGTTTTATCACGTTGAATTGTTGTTAGAGATCGGGGTGTTGTGCACACCTTTGTGGTATTTATGTACGGCTATAAATGTATTGAAATCGTTGCTCGTTTTCGTTCCTCTGGTACAATATCACTTTTCCACATTATATATTGGTGACAATATAGGTTGAAGCATATATTTCCTCTGGAGTAGGTGAATTTGATATATATGTACTGGTACTATGCCCATAATGCATTTTCTAACTATGATGTGTTCCAGTCATGCTGCTATGTTCGAGAAGAACATCGGTGATCAGGAGAATCATGCTAACGGCCGACGAGCTGGGCATGACCACTCCGGAGTACGCTTACATATCCTATCAACTTGAGCCGGCAGCTTTCAATGAGCGTCCCTGGGTTAACCCGGATGTCAACCAAACAACGGAGGATATCCTGCGAGAAAAGAGGATCTTCTCGTCACTCAAACAGGTATATTGTTTGTGCAGGTTGTATAAATTGACCAGCTTCTAACCTTGGAACTTCTGTATACAACCAGGACTTCTATAATGTTGCGTGCTTAGACTGGTGTCAGTTTTCCTAAGAAGTTCAAGGTACACTGCTCAAAACATTATAAGGATATTTTCCATAAATTTACCTCAGGTTTAAATTGGTTGACCCCATTCATGGAATTCTGTATTTTATTCCCTCAGTAATCAATAAATTTCCCCCAGTTGCCGTTGCTTAGCAAAAAATGTTCAAATAAAGCAATTAACATTGATGAGCCCCGGGTTATAAGACGTATGGTTGGGTGAAGTTTTGCTCAGAATCCTGCCGCAATTAATCCTTGCACATGATGCGATCTAATACAGCGAATGTCCCAGGTTTTTTCGGCAAATTATTGGTTGCCTAACAGGTGGTGCTACACAGGCTGATGTGGCACGAAGCTATGGAGTGTCACAGTCTGTGATATCCCGACTCTATCAGATATATCAGAGCACGGAGGCAGTGATTGCAGCGATGGATTCACATACCCGTTATTGGCGTTTTGACGCTATTGACATAAATTTGTCATTGATTTTCGCTGACCATGTTGTGTTCAGCAGGCCATTTCTATCCCACAAATACTTTTTCATTGCACTTTGTTAATTGTTATTTGTTATAATGTGGAGTACTATTAAATATATGTCACACAACCGTAGTTGCTTGATTGCGATTCATATAATTCGCATAGCTAGGAAAATATCCTATAATGTTTTGAACAGTGTATATCTCAACAGCAATATTGGGTTGCTCAAGTAAATAATGTGTCAATCACCATACCTTTGCTGTCATATTTAAGGTGACTGTGTCTACTCTTGATGAAAAACGAGTGAACGAATTCCGAGTGGCCCTTACCGCTCGGGCGATGATGCATCCTTGGAACCAACCGGAACCCATGGTATATACCTCGTGTTGGTATTACCAAGTCACACTTAGATTAGTCACGTGTAAAGAACCTAACACATTTTCATCCATACTTCATGCACTGTATATATTTCTCCTTGATCTCAGTTGGGGCAAACGATGTTTCTGTCGGACACTGCTTACCTGTACCTGACCATCCTCGACGAGCTATTAGCAGAGGGAGCAGACCACAGGGACGGAAGGCTAATCTTCAACAAAGCCAAAAACAAGGAACTAGAGGGTAAGATTTCACTATGATCCATTGCTACTATCCCATGAATCTGTTTTGAGTTGGCTGGTATTCACTATGAAATAGTATATGTATGTAATTCAAACACAATATCTCATCTCGGTTCAGAACTATGTAAATACTATGTAAAGAAGTAGTATGTAATTTGTTCATATGTAGAAAGGGTATATGTTTCGTCAGGTTGGACAGGACGTATCGCACTCAATGATAAGGCGGACCGGGCCCCTGACTTTTGGCTGTGGGACTGTGAAACTACCTGTCAACCATATGCATACCTCATTCCTCCAGACGTCTGTAAAATTGTGTAGCTATGCACATTGGGACATATATCTATTTTTCACTGAATACCTTTTATCAATATCTGTTAGAAAGTCGGCTATCGTTTACTTTGTATAGTGTCAGATATGCGGAAAACGATTCGCACTACACTCATTTTATATTATAGTTTCATTGCATAGAAACCTAGCAAACGCCAGTCTGAAGTTTCCTATCTGTAAAATTGAACATGATACGTCAACCGGAAGATCGAATACTACCAATTGGCAGTAACTTATCGATCCGTTGCAATAATCTTGTGCGTTATGATATTTAGCAACGGTAGCTTCCTCGCAATACTTACGTAAGTGTAGATATTTTCTGCATTTTGCTCAATACAGGTTGTACAAGAATTGCGAGTGCCTTATTGGACCACTGCAGACAACACACCGCCTCCTGATACCCCGGCCTGTGGATACCGGGGAGAAAACTGCCAAGAGAAAAGTAAACTGACACTCTAGTAAAAAGCAAGCCACGTAATACCTGTCGCAAGGTAAAAAACTGCATCGAAAATATCTTCAACACAGGAAAATACGACACGTATTTATTGCATACACAGGAATATCGCATCTATGTTCACATCATTCAAGTATATACTTTGCAATTATAGCTGGGTGTCGGCAAAGATATCCCAAAGAACGAGTATCTATATATTCGTCGATATAATATGATTCCCCATCATATAACATATTTATTATTTGCGTCCGTCCGGCGTTACAGAAATTTTCTTGTGAAGGCTCTACAGGTTGCAAATGTCATCCGATTCTGATATATTAAAATGGACATGTAGGATCCCGACACTAATCGATTTTGATTGCCATAGCTACCAAAATGGCCAATAGCTGACACAGTATGCACACAAATGGTTCTGTTCAGGTAGCCTGGCTTGTGAATGTTCAACAGGTGGAAGTTTATCATGTATCAATCTAAGTGGTAACTTATGACGACCATGTGAAATATTCACTTTTACATACTATCATGGGAGAAAATGACACTGGATTTTTGTTCAAAATACCGAACCGGTGTTTGTTGAAAACATCAGAAAAAGTTATGTTCAGTAGAAATTTCATGGGTGTAGAATTATTGATATTACTGAATAAGTTAACGTTTGCTATTTAAATCTATCTGACATTGAGCACAATAAAACTAGTAAGATCAGGAATATGTATTATTGGATTCAACAAGGAACATGTTCTGTCCAGTAGAGATTTGGTGGCTGTGGGATTGTTGATATATTGCTAAATAAATTAACGTGATTTTAAATCGGCAAGTATATTATTGTCTGTTAAGAGTACATGCTTTACTGAAAAAAAAAAATTTGGTTATTAGATAACTCAATACATATCATTGTACATAGAGAGTAGATGATGTTTGAAGTCTAATACAAAAGAATATACTTATATTTTAGGCCTTCCATTGGTAATGTTTCGTGTTTTATGATTGTGAATAAGTGACATTCACAGAGTAGAATGTTTGGAAATAATTTGGTCTCCTACGAAAGTTGTAATAAATGAATATTAGGGCAACAGGGATATAAGCATCGGGTGAAAAACCAATATATCTTATTCAGCTTAGTCACCCTCTAAATAAGATTGGTCACTGTTACATGTACGTGTAACGGAATATTTGCCAGAGCAACCGTGGAGCTCATGATTTTTAGGCCCGACTGCACATGTCGTACTTTAGCCACACTTTAGGAAAAGTGCAACTCAAGTCACACTTTTCTATTGCACACCTCTCACTTTGTATCGCAGTGACACTTTAGAAGACATTGAAATGTTAGTTAGTGAAATGTTAGTGAGGCATGAGGCTCCCTAAAGCCGGACTTTGCGCAGTATGTCATGTATAATGTACGTATTCTTGAAGTTATTTGTACAACTATAGCATTAGAGGTTCCCAGAAGTATAGATAAATGTATGACGATATATAGATAAAACCTCGAGTAAAATTAATATTTCAGATTTTTTTTCAATTTTACCATTTTCGTATGCTGATTGAAAATTTGTGGGACACACTGTGTTGATGTCTTATACAACATGGGGAGTGCTCTCTTCAAACACGGATCTCTGACAAATGATGCAATGAATCTTGTGGGCTATTATAGTTTTTTACATCGTGTCAATATAAAGATATTATCGTCCTCACTAAAATTTAGCTTCGCCGATTTTCTAACCTGATTCCCTATTGATACTGAATATTCATGATAGGCCAAATAGTTAATATGATTATGGAAAAAACACATTGAACAAAAACCAAGTTCTCGCGATATGCGTGGGGGGGGGGGGGAGGGGGCAAACGCAATGAATGTTGACTTATATTATTCCAAACCCGTATGATTAACTTCAAAACGAATGGCCATGGGCTGTACGTTCGTACAGATTGACTGCGATGACAACAATCTATGACAACAATGTTATGTTTTATATTTCCATCTCTAAAGTGATATTATTTCGCAAGATGCATCAATATACCAAGAAGGGTGTGGGAGACATCAAATTAAAACATATTGTATCCATGACATCTTATATAATTAACAGTTATTGTTATGATTATAATAGATAATTTCATATTCACTCGCTCGAGGTGATCATAAGTTGACACAAAATTCGCGATATTTAAAAGGCAGATGATTATATAATTCTATGAACATTGCATTGAACCAGATAATATCTGGTGAATACGTTTTGAATTTACTTGGGCTTTAATCCATGCCATTTTCCCGTGTGAAGCTCTCATCAATATTTCTTGCTTTCAGTAGCATATTTATATCTATGAATTATTGATAGCTGATTTCCTTGTTCATATTTTCTAGAAGTTGAAAATACAAGTCCTTGTGACACGAGTATTGTGTCCTGCAGGTCGCGAATGCTCAAGTAATTCCTCATTAGATACACTCCACTACACACTAACCAAAGTGAGGTCCTAAGTTGAACATGTGCAATCCAAGCTACACTCTGTGAAAGTTCTACTTTGCGGTCACTTGGTAAAGTGTAACTTAACCTTAAGTTACACTTTCCTAAAGAAAGACATGTGCAGTCGGGCCTCATGAATCTGAAACCCAAAGTAACACTTCGGAGACTAGACATCTGAAACCCAATCAAGGACACACCCTAGAGTCTAACAATCCGACACCCAATGACACACCACCGAGTTCGAAAACCGAACGACTCGCCTTCAAATTTAGAAATCTGAAATCCGGTGGCAAACAGCCAAATCTGGAATCCAGTGACACACCTCCGAGCATAGAAATCAGAGAAAGACACACATCCGCGTTTATAAATCTGAACGCCGGTCTGCTTCATCTGGATCAGCGATATCGTCTGCCATATATGTAGGCATATAGAGAGCTTAGAAATGTCAGTAGAAACCCTAAGAAATAATCATGATGAGTGTTTTTGTCATAATTGCCTTCTCTAGATTTGGCGCTGATCGTCGTACCAGTCATTGCAGCTTTGTGTTTGGTGACTGGAATCGTCGCTGTGTATTGTAGGTGCGATTATCTTGTGGACATAAAGTTAGCTCTCAAAAATTTTAATTAAGATTGGTAAACAAATGTGAAACAACTCTGTGATATTCTTCAAGTTGAAAAGGAAAATAGCTCCTTTCAAACTAGACAGTCAGACATACATTATCGACTATGAAATTCGACGCCTGACAATTTCATATTTCCTACTTCAGACAACAACGGCGAAAGGAGCGCGAGATTCAGATGATGACCTGGAGAGTGAACTTCGCTGATATCGATTTAAACTTCAGAGCGCGTCCTGGAATTGTACGCTCAATTTTCAGTTGCCCCAGTGGAAGCTTGTATATTAGTCATAAATACAGCCTATTGAATGTGAAATGGTGCTTTTATTGGAAGAATATTTACGTTGTATATATATATTGAGTAAATTGTGATGGAATTACTATTTTCACTATCACCAGACAGATGCATCCAATATATACAGGCATGAACATCAGTACCTATCAATTGCATACATCTTTAGGGTTCCGCCAGTTTTCGGAGTATCGGTAAGATATCGTCGGGACAACGTTCTCTATCCACTGTATCGCACGGATCAATAGCATACTCTAGGCAACAAGTCTTTGCGGATATTGGGATGTACAGGGGCGCTCTGGTGGCCATCAAACACTTCGGCAAAGCCTCGGTACCCGTCACGAGGGAACTGCAAGTTCAGCTCAAGGCGGTAAATATTGTATACTTAAATTCAAATCTACATTGAAGGCGGTAAATATTATTTGCTTCAATTCAAACCTACATTAATAGACTATGGTGCCTCCTAACACCAGCTGCATTATTATATTAGTATATGGTATATATATATATAGTATTTTGTGTGAAAATATATCCGTGCAAATGGTTTCTACTATAGTCCAGTTCAACATAAAACCTCAAATGATTTTGGACCATAACTTCGTTTAGAATCGTCGGATCAAGTTGAAATATTGTATGTGTCCATTTGGCAAAAAAACCAAACCCCAATATTTTTTTTTTTTTCATAAAATTTTAGACTTCTGTCTTGAAAACTGAAAAAAATTGGCAGTCTACTCCACGATAGGCCAAATGTTGGTAATTAATCGGACCACGTGAACTCAAGCAAATTTGGGGATTTCATCATCTTTGTTCCGCTAAGAAATGCAGTATGAGGAAAATTTCTCAGTTGGAATACACATACGGGTGTATTCTAATTAACTATCATTCTTACCAAGTGAATGTCCTGTGCAGTCGAACATCAAACAACATGCCCAATTCAATTTCAGACTCGCAACTTTCGTGAAATTTAGTATTGAAGTAGATTACCAATTTGTTTTTTTAAATTTCAAGATAGAAATCTGAAAATTGATGGAACAATTACTGTTTAATACCAAATGGAAAAATTAGCCTAAGAAAGGTTACCAGAGTTAGTAATGTACAGTGTTATTTTTAGAAATTTAAAGATAAAATCGTAGACTGACTATGGACGCAGCGCCATGACAACAGCTTATCGGACCGAAGGTTCGGTAACCTAACAAACAAAATGTCAAATTGATCCGACGAGTGTAAATGAAGTTATGGTAAAAAATCCTTCGAGGTTTGAGATGAACTTACTCTATATAAATAACAGCTTTAAAGTGTCTAAAGGCCCAGTCATAACTCATTTGCTGAGTTACGACTGATCACCAGTGATCGCCACTGCAATGGCAAGTAGCGACTGTTAATACGATTGGTGGTACGCTTGGTGGCACGATCGCAGAAAGAATGGAAAAGATTGATAGCAAGCAGTCGTACGACCACGTCGCAGCGACCACCGACCTGTCGTGCCTTCAGTCGTAGCGACCACAGACCTGTCGTACCTTCAGTCGTAGCGACCACCGACCTGTCGTACAACCAGTCGTTGCAATCAATGACCAGTCGTACGATAAATCGCGACCTGACGCACGACCGTCCGTCTGATTAGACAGAAGGGCACAAAACTTGAACAGAAACCATACTTTGCAGTTTTATAGTTTAGAAACATGCTACAAAATTTTGTTGTGTTGGGTAAAATATTTTTCACTGCGCGTTTTATCCTCCTTTCGGGAAGCTTCAAATGGGTGGTACCACCAATCGCAAGGTCGTACTACCAGTCGGCACAGGTCGTGAATAATCGCACCACTGATCATGAAGTTGTACGACTGATTGCACCACTAGTCGCCAGGTTGTACGACTAGTAGCACGACCATTTTGGTTGGTCAATAACGTGCGACAATGTCCGATTGGTGGTGCCACCTTTCCCGACTGGTGGCACGATTGTACAAGACCGACGTGCGACCAGAGATCGTCGGTTGGAAGTTTTGAACATGTCCATCGACCTTGCTGCGACTAGTTTCTTGTTTGCGACCATTCACGACCTGTACGACCAGTCGTACGTTCGTGTCACGATTTGTCCACGATTACAAGAAATTTAGGTGGCAGCAAGGTCGTATCTTGGTCGTATCGTCAGTGTGACTGGGCCTTTAGTCGTCAATAATGTATATACTTTTCATGGATTTTGAGATTGGATAACGAACTCGGTTTTATTCGCTTGGAATACTTTGTACTCGGTTATTGGGTACATGTTTATTACTACGTCTAAATATGGACCTTAATCCCCATACGCCATGTTGTTTCTCCGATTGCTCTAGTGGGGAAAAATTATGAGACTTCTTTAATTGCTTCTCGCTTTTCACAGTTGAAAGACGTTGTGCACGAGAATGTTAACCAATTCATTGGTGCATGTATTGACTCGCCGCACGTCTGCGTTCTCTCGACGTATTGTTCAAAAGGAAGCTTACAGGTAGGCCTATACTACATACTTCTTCACCGTGATGCTCCAGCACGTGATAATATGAATCACCGTCATTCTCGCTATCATGTAGTATGCATAAAGACGTGGTGCTGGCTACAAAATCATGTTTGTTTTATACATTTTGATGGAATGTGATTATCTGTGCTTGCTCTTTATTGAGATTATTCACTAGCGGAATCATTTACTAGTAAGAGCACACCCACTAATGTATTTTGTTTGCAACTACGTTTGCAAAGTTGTTTTAAAGTAGTATGCGGCATATGCAGCGTGATGTCGTGCTCTGCGATATCTGCTAAGTACACAATTCGTACTCGGTGTGTATAAGGCTGCTGGAATTTTACAGGACATCATCCAAGACGAAGATATCAAACTAGACATGATGTTCAAGAACTCTCTGCTTCGAGATCTCATTAATGTTAGTATAGCTGTATTCAACTGTTTACTTCATGACTAGCCGCTTACTTAGCTTCCTAATGCATGATATGAAGCATGTGGAAATGTTATTCAAATTATGTATAAATGATGTTAAACAGTTTCCGCTGTATCAGTGTAAGATTATACAAAAGTCCCTAATTTACGTCCTAATAATAGAAAATAAAATTTCACGAAATGGGCATCAGAACTTTCAGAGCCGTGTCAGCAGTGAATAATACCCTAATGATTAACTTCGTCCGTAATAACAGGGAATGTGCTACCTGAGTCACTCGCCGATACAGACACACGGTCACCTGAAGAGTTCTAACTGTTTGATAGACAGTCGCTGGGTGCTGAAGGTGTCAGGCTTCGGGCTGGACAGGCTTCGAGCCGTGGGAGGGCGGCATGAGAGACCGGAGGAGTCCGAGTATAAGCGGTACGAGCGCCTGCTTTGGACAGCCCCGGAGCAACTGCGAACATTGTTTGATGGTCAAGCGCAACCCAATGCCGTCACGACAAAGGGAGACGTGTACAGCTTTGCCATAATTGCGCAGGAGATCCTCAGCAGGTCCCCGCCCTTCTTCGACGAGTTTCCACCTGAAGGTAACGATAACGTTCGTGATAAGAAGTATGGGATCGAATTGGCACTAAGCGGAAATTTCCCTACCCTTGGATTATGTGATAATGTTGCAAGGGTGGTTAGACGTTATACTCAACATATATGTAAGTTAATGTAAATGCCGATTCTGTTCGCCAGTTAAATACGCCTAGACATTCACATCCCGTTCAGATATCATCGCCCGCATCAAGCAACCCGCCGAGGTTCCGTACAGACCAAAGATGTGCGCAGCGATCACAGATGGGAACAGCGATGTGGAGGCGCTCGTCCAGATCCTGAGTTCATGTTGGCTGGAGGATCCCAGACTCAGACCTACATTCGATGACGTCAAAAAGGCGTTCAGGAAAATCAACAAGGGCAAGTACGTATTGTTCCGATCACACGACTATTTATAATCATCTGTGGTGTATGGTATTTTGTGTGAACAAATGTCAGTGAAGAGTATGTGAACACAATGTGAGATGACATGTCATATTAGGTTTATGATGTAATAACACATTTCGTATCTGAACCAGGTGTGCTCGAATTCCTCTGGTTTTACATGTTTTTAGGTTACCGTACCTTTGGTCCGATAACCTATTGCCGTGGCGTTGCGTCCGTCGTCCGTTCACATTTTTATCTTTAAAGTATATGATCGAATCTTTCTGAAATTTTGCACAAAAATACCTAAAAATATTATAAGCAAAATGTTTTTTTAGTTTTTCGATTTTCGCATTTTTTTCAAAATGGCGGCCGTTTTCGACGAAAAATGCCTGATTTTGGACTTTGGCGGCCATTTTCTCAAAAACTGTTCAGTAACTTTTCTTCTTTTTGATACACAACACTCCTTATATGTACTCCTATGATGTGTATAAGTTTCGTTGCGCTTGAATCGCTCGAAGTGGGCCATTTTGGGCCAAACTTGGCCCAAATGGGACTTTCCCATGTTAAATTTTCCTATGCTTTATAATGGGACACATTATGCCTTATATCTCACTTAATATTGAGATTAGAGACTAGGAATCAATTGTGGACATATAGGAAATGATATATGCTGAATATTCTCGGGACCTTGAATTTGACCTCTGACCTCAGTTTCAAGGTCAAAGAACAAAATGGCTAATATCTCGCTTATTATCGACTTTACAGCTTAGAAATCAATTGTGGACATATAGAAAATGATATATACCGAATATTCTGATGACCTTGAATTTGACCTTTGACCTCATTTTCAAGGTCACAGGACAAAATGGCTAATATCTCACTTTTTATCGCCTTTACACCTTAGGAATCAATTATGACCATATAGGAAATGATATATGCAGATTATTGTCATGACCTTGAATTTGACCTTTGACCTCATTTTCAAGGTCACCGGACAAAATGGCTAATATCTCACATATTATCGATTTTACAGCTTAGGGATCAATTGTGGACATGTAGGAAATGATATATGCTGAATATGCACGTGACTTTGAATTTGACCTTTGACCTCATTTTTAAGGTCACGTGACAAAATGGCTAATATCTCGCTTATTATCGACTTTACAGCTTAGGAATCAAATGTGGACATATAGGAAAGGATAAACACTGAATATTTTGATGACCTTAAATTTGACCTTTGACCTTATTTTCAAGGTCATAGCACAAAATGGCTAATATCTCGCTATTATCGATTTTACAGCTTAGGAATCAATTGTGGACATATAGGAAATGATATATCCATAATATTTTTGTGACTTTGAATGTGACTTTTGGCCTCATTTTCAAGTTTCTTTTTAATACATAACACTCCTCATATGTACTCCTGTGATGTGTATAAGTTTCGTTGCGCTTGAGTCGCTGGAAGTGGGCCTTTTTGGCCCAAACTCGGCCCAAATGAGACTTTTCCATGTTAAACTCTCCTATGCTTTATAATGGGACACATTATGTCTAATATCTCACTCAATATTGAGATTAGACACTAGAAATCAATTGTGGACATATAGGAAATGATATATGCTGATTATTCTCGTGACCTTGAATTTGACCTCTGACCTCAGTTTCAAGGTCAGACCACAAAATAGCTAATATCTCGCTTATTATCGACTTTACAGATTAGAAATCAATTGTGGACATATAGGAAATAATATATGCCGAATATTCTCATGACCTTGAATTTGACCTTTGACCTCATTTTCAAGGTCAAAGGACAAAATGGTTAATATCTCGCTTTTTATCGACTTTACAGCTTAGGAATCAATTATGAACATATAGGAAATGATATATGCAGATTATTGTCATGACCTTGAATTTGACCTTTGACCTCATTTTCAAGGTCACAGGACAAAATGGCTAATATCTCACTTATTATCGATTTTACAGCTTAGGGATCAATTGTGGACATATAGGAAATGATATATGCCGAATATTCCCGTGACCTTGAATTTGACCTCTGACCTAATTTTCAAAGTCAAGAGCACAAAATGGCTAATATCTCGCTTATTATCGACTTCACAGGTTAGAAAATCAGTTGTGGATGTATAGGAAATGATATATGCTGAATATTCTCGTGACCTTGAATTTGACCTTTGACCTCATTTTCAAGGTCACAGGACAAAATGGCCAATATCTTGCTTATTAGCGACTTTGCAGCTTAGGAATCAATTGTGAACATATAGGAAATGATATATGCTGAATATTCTATTGACCTTGAATTTGACCCTTGACCTAAATTTCAAGGTTAGTCATTTTATTTTCAAGGTCAGAATTCAAAATGGCTTATATCTCGCTTATTATCAAATTTACAGCTTAGGGGTCCATAGTGAACATATAGGAAATGAATTGTAGATTTGGTGATCTAGAATTTGACCTTTGATCTCATTTTCAAGGTCAGAGAACAAAATGGCAAATATGTCGCTTATTATCATCTTTACATCTGCCCCTGATGACGCCAGTGTGTCTTTGGATAAACTATTTGGTCGGGCTTTGTTTCTATTGCAAAATGTTGTATTTTACGTTTCTTATTGGCATCTTCAAATTTTGATTGTATTGGTGGTAATATATTGATACTTACATTTATACCACTGAGTCGGTGTCACTGCTGGTGGACGTTAAATCTGTCCCCGAGGATACCATCAACTCAGTAGCCTTCGGGCTTGTGATTGGGTGCTTTTGTACTTGTCATGTATCTATTCCATGGGGTTAGATTCGGATTTCTAAATTATTTTCATAGGTTGTTGGGCAGTTGTATACTAATTCCATTTGGTGTACAGTAGAAACAACTACATTTAACACATTGTCTGCCCCTGAAGACGCCAGTGTGTCTTTGGATAAACTATTTGGTCGGGCTTTGTTTGTTTCTATTGCAAAATGTAGTATTTTACGTTTCTTATTGGCATCATCAAAATCTGATTGTATCGGTGGTAATAGATTGATACTTACATTTACAGCATAGGAATCAATTGCGAATATAGAGGAATGATTATATACTGAATATTTTCATGAACTTGAACTTTGACCTCATTTTCAAGGTCACATCACAGAATGGCTAATGTCTCCCTTATTATCGACTTTACAGCTTAGGAATTTATTGTGGACATACTAGAAGTGATGTATTTGTTGAAAATTTCATGGCCTTGAATTTATCAGTGACTTTATTTTCAAGGTCACTGGACAAAAGGCTAATATCTAAAATGTATATTGTCCGGTAACCTTTCTTAGCCCTTGGGCTAATTTTTGTTGTGTTACCGTATCGAAAATGGGCGATATCTCTTCAAGATATTGATTATCCAATGGCATAATGGTTTGAATTTCATACAATAACAGTGTTTTCATGTAACATTCTCGAAAAACATTTCTTCACACTTTTTACTTAACTTGCGAATAAAATAAATTAATTCAAGACGTTAATCATATAAGTCCGTCTGGAATAAAACTAGAGAAAAAAGAAGAGATAAACATAATTTAAGAGGGAGATATATTTTTTAGGTTACCGGGCCGAACCTTTGGTCCAATAACCTATTGCCTTTGCGTTGCGTCCGTCGTCGTCGTTCGTCTACATTTTACCTTTAAAGTTTACGGTCGAATCTTTCTTAAATTTTGCACAAAAATACCTCAAAATATTTCAAGAGGAAGGATTTTTTTAATTTTTTTAATTTTCGCAATATTTCCAAAATGGCGCCCATATTTGACGAAAAATGACCAATTTTGGCGGCCATTTTTTCAAATAAATTGTCTGACCATTTACGTACCTTTGTACCTATGTGATGTGTATATAAGTACCTTTGTGATGTGTATAAGTTTCGTTACTCTTGAATGGCCGGCTATTTTGATTTTTTGGCGGGTCGGCATTCATAACATTTGATGTAAGTACATTTTCGTCGTATTCAGTTAATTTTAAATGTTTATTGTGAAATATAGTTTTCCATAAAAATATTGCCTGTTTTCG
The DNA here is from genome assembly GCA_949152475.1 of Terebella lapidaria. Lineage (NCBI taxonomy): Eukaryota > Metazoa > Annelida > Polychaeta > Terebellida > Terebellidae > Terebella > Terebella lapidaria. Next base: position 83,457,461 of record OX424555.1, read on the forward strand.
GAGGCAGTTGCTTTAATTTTGAACTTCCATAAACAAATTATTTGAATTCAAGATGAATTATTTGACAGGGCTACCCTGCCCCCCCCCCCCCCCCCCCCCGTCACTGCTGCCACTAATTTTATTCGCGAAAATAAAACTTCACCGTTTTATTTTTTAAATTCCGTGGACAAATTCATGTGGAAACCGTTATTCCTTGGGCAATTTCGTTTGCGAAAACAATGCATGTTCATGAATTAAATTATGCTGACAATTTCACACGCGAAAATAGTTTTTTTTAATTTGCAATGAAAATCTTGATACAATTATTCTATTCGTCAATTATTGTAAAATAATGAATTGTAAAATAAAATGACGAATTCAACTGTCCTAGGAACTTTATTCACGAAGGAAAACCATTTGCGAGGCAAACAATTCTATTCGCGAATGCAATACATCTAGGATAGAGTAAGAAACACATTGGGAATCGTTGGTTCACCCAATTTTGGTTTACCGAAACCGTTCGTTAGAAGTCACCGTAATATATGCTAACCTGATTTTGAATAGATTCAATCAATAATACAAAAAAGGCTCAGGTTAATAGAGTATTAATCCAAGGTATGTTTTGATAAATTTGTAAGGAAATTCTTCAAGCCCAAAAAGGTTTGGAAAAACTGTATCTCGATATATCAACTAATTATACTGTAACGGATTTGGGGGGTGTTCCCAAATGTTCCCCAGGTATTCCGTCCAGAAAACAGACGGTTCACGGTTTGAAGAGTATTCCTAAACTGTACAGGTGTTAATTCGTTGATAAAAGTTATATACGGTTACATATTATTGGCATATTAAGGTTATATGTCACATACAATGCTTGAAACCAAAATTGTCCAGTAACCTGTATTAACCCTTGGGCTAATTTTAATTTTCGCAATTTTTTCAAGAATGGCTTCCGTTATCGAGAAAGCACGGCCGGTTTTTTACTTTAACGGTCATTTTGTCTCGAATTATGCCTCATGGGTACCTTTGTCATGTGTATGAATTCCGTTGCCCTTGAATCACCGGTCCGCGTATGGTGGCTATTTTGATTTCCTGACAGATCGGCAAAAAAATTTCCAGCTTGAAAACATTTTTGGCATCAAAAAATTTCATCCAATCTATTTTTCATAATGGAAGCTGCCACAACTGTACTCCTAGAACGCTTGAAGATAGAGCTTAGATAGTGGCACGTTCAAATAGGAAGTCATATATGGTGATTTTATTGGTGAACCTTAATTTGGCGTTCAGTGACCTTGAAAGGTCAAAACGGCAATTTTTTGGGGGAAAACGATCATTTTGGGACTTGGGCTGTCGTTGCCTCAAAATTTGTGCCATTTCCACAAAATTTCTTCTCGCCATATGCGAATGATGTTCAAACCCAAGGTGCCCGGTAAATTGTGTGTCCCCACAGATCAAATTACTGTCGACTTTGGGCCATTTCTGGGCAAAAAAACATCACACTTTGAGAAACAAATCTTGGACGTTTTATAATACACTTTATCTGTATTTTCTTAGAAACTATCTGATCATTTTCGAGATTTTTATTTCAGAACATGACAATTGAAATATTTTATGTTGCATCGAAATGTGGAACGCCTTAAATTCATCATAAGGCCCGATACATAGGCTAGAATGAATCAAAATGGCATATACGTACTCTTATATGGAACATATCTTGGTGACCTTGAGCTTGACGTAAGGCGACCTTTTGATCAAATTGTTCCGAACAGCCGAAACGAAGTTATGACCAAAAATCATAAGAGGTTTTGTGTTGAACTTGTCTTTAGACTTTAAGACAAATGTCTTGTAAAAGACGAAAAACGTTATCAGTTTTATCAGCATGTTCAGAAATGCCTGCAATCGCCAGCTGGTGGCTCTGATTTTTGGGGTAAAAATGACGTCATTCTCCTGTTTTCCTGGCGTTATCAATAATTTTATCGCCATAATTTACATCATTGTTGATTACAGACGACATCTGTTGGTGATTTGGGACCAATAGACGTGGAATCAATACCCAGTATTAAGTATTCCGAGCAAACAAAACAGGGTCCATTATCCAATCTCATAGTCCGGGGACAGAAAGTCATATCAGGCATACGAAGTGAGAGAAAACAAAAATGACAGGGAAACTCATGAACCCCCGTAAATGGCCATTAGGAGGTGAAATCAGGTGTTCCGGAAAGAGTGAGCATTTCCTGCCCCACTAGTGGCACTCGTCATGAATTATGTCATGAATTATTACCCGTCATGAATTACCAAGATGTACCCCAATTACAATGTTGTCCCCTGTTGAAAGAGTACGTAGCGCAACAATGGCAGTACTATGGTTTGAAAGTTGATGATTTCGCTGAGCATTTCCAAAGTTTTGAACAATTGAACGCCTGCAACTTGCTGTGAGTACAGTAATTGTGCCAGAAAAGGCATATGATCTTTCTCCAGGCTAGCCTAAAGGCTCGGCCTAAGATCGCAGACTTGTACCAAGATTTATAAGTATAAACCCATCTGGCACTCAAAACAATGTCATATGTATTTTCTGGCATATTGTTCCCTCACAATTATTCACTTTGTTTCCAGAATAAAGCTGCGAGCAGATTAAGGTGTCTGATATTACAGATGCTTAAATTCTGGCATGTTGTTTCTTCACAATTATTTACCTTGTTTCCAGAATAAAGCTGCGAGCAGATTAAGGTTTCTGATATTTCAGAGGATACCATCAACTCATTAGCAGTAGCCTTTTGGCTTGTGATTAGGTACTTATGTACTTGTTATATATCTATGCCATTGGATTCCGGAATGTTCCGGATTTCTAAATTATTTTCATAGGTTGTTGGGCAGTTGTATACTAATTATATCAGGTGTACAGTAGAAACAAATACATTAACCACACTGTCTGCCCCTGATGACGCCAGTGTGTCTTTTGATAAAGGATTTGGTTGGGCTTCGTTTCTATTGCAAACTGTTGTGTTTTACGTTTGTTATTGGAAGCATTGGCTCTATTGGTGGCAACAGATTGATACTTACATTCAAATGCATCAAATCATCTAATTTCATGATCAAAATCATCAAGTCATCTTCTGAATGCTTCAAATCAAACCATTACCAAATTCAATCTTCCGCCGTCACGTCACACTCCAGGGGTGTCATGTCACCCGATAACAGAAGCTCAGCTCGACATGCTGGTCAACATTGTACGGCGACCCTGCACGTGTCAAGAATATGTAGCCAATCACGTGGACAACCGTTCTGTTATTTATATCCATTTCCAAGAATCAGCCAATAGGCCTAATTACCTCTGAACCATGCTTTTTTTTTGTCAAAAAGAAAATATGTTTTCTTGTTTATATGTACCGGTCGCGTATTGTTTTAATTGTCTGCACCTTTTCCTCTTTTCCTAATAAAACAGAGACACGAACATCATGGACAATATGATCTCGATGCTTGAGAAGTACGCGGGGAATCTAGAAGACGTTGTACAGCAGCGCACCTGCCAGCTGGTGGATGAGAAGAAAAAAACGGACTTGCTCCTCCACCGCATGCTGCCACCGTATGTTTGATGGTGGGGGGGGGGGGGGTAGAAGGGGCTCGACAAAGAGTGGATAGAGGATCGGATAGGATAGGATAGCAATCTATTCAACTTTCACACGTTATCAATAAGGTTACATACGATAATCAGATGATGGAACAGGAAAACCAGAATTTGTGATGAAAATTGGGGGACCATTTTATTTTTAAGCTATCTTCCATTTGGCCCAAATGACAACAACATTATTAAGGAAGAGGATTAGGGTCACCGAACCAATTTTTTTTTTTCATATCTGTCGACTTACGAATCTCGACAAATTGACTTCCCAACTCAATTAATTGAGACAAGATCTCAATAAATCGACTTCTTATCTCCATAAATCGAGTTAGTATCTCAATAAATCGGCTTACATATCTCGGTAAATCGACTTACGTGGACATTCCCGGCCATCTTTAAAGTGTATGAAGATAGTAGGTCTTGAATCGCTCGAAAAAACAGAAACTAATCAGCGACTTTCTCTCTAATCTCACCTGTGGATGACATTTAGGACTATGTAGGAGATTATGTAGGAGAGATAGCACCTTGAATTTGATCTTATTTTCAAGGTCAGAGTACAAAATGGCTAATATCTCGCTTCTTATTGACTTTATACCACGTATGATTTTCTAAATTGTTTCAGTAGCTTGTGGAGAAGTTACCAATTAAATCGTATGTACAGTAGCATGAATAAAAACGCCTACAGTTTAACACGGTCTGTCTCTGATGACACCAATGTGCCTTTAGCTGTAAATATTTGGTAAGGCTTTGTTTCTGCGCGTATTGCAAAAATGTCTTATTTTAGGTTCTTATTGTCATCATCAACTTCTGGTGTATTGGTAGTATTAGGTTGCCTACTTAGTGCGATAGTAGAACAATATTATAGCACGGAGTTGAATTTTCATGAATTCTAGGCCTAGTCACGTGACGGCTTGATTTAATCATTGCAGGAGTGTGGCGGACATATTGAAGAAGGGTCAGATTGTGAGTCCGGAGCTGTACGACAGTGTCACCATCTACTTTTCCGACATAGTAGGATTCACATCTTTGGCATCCGATAGTACACCCATACAGGTGATCGACCTGCTGAACGACCTCTACACCGCCTTCGACAGGACAATTGAGAACTACGACGTCTATAAGGTACATGTATATCCCACGAGAATTAAATTACATTACTACCATTGCCATTCACAGCATATATATATTTCCGGATCATCAAGCTGGTGTGTTTGATATTTGTGGATCATGCCCTGCGAGAAATGAGACGTATCAATAGGATGAGAGAAAATTTCTACACGAGTTCGATGTTGTATACAATATTATTGCATTGGTTATCGATTTGAAAGGGTTTGATATTATCCACAATGATCACGTCGTTAGTCAGACGGGCATGTATGTTGTCCTACTTAATATAACATAAATGGTCATCCATGACAGAACATTAGTTCTGGTTATAGTGATATATATTGGCGTAAAATGAGAATGGGTCGTAAAGGTTTAACTCTATTATCCTGCACCGACTTTTCTTTGGGTCCAAACGTTATTTCAATGTGTAAGTGCCAAACACAGAGTGTCTCACTATACGTATCTTCGCCAATACGTATAATAAATCCAATACAAACCAAACATAATATATCATGAAGGTGGAGACAATAGGCGACGCGTACATGGTGGTGAGCGGGCTGCCGGAACGTAACGGCGAGGAGCACGTGGTGGAAATCTCGAGCATGGCCTTGGAGCTGCAGAAGGAGGTCATGAAAGTCCGGATCCGTCACCGTCCAGCCCAGCAGATACAGCTCCGGATCGGCTTGCACACCGGGCCATGTGCTGCAGGTGGGGAGTGGCAATAGTTAATATTTGAGATATTGGTCGATACAACACTATTCACAATTTTCACAAAGTAGAAGTGTCCCTTTAGTATTCTGCTTAGAAAAAACTATAAAGCACATACTGTAAAACAATCACAATTGCATTGAGGTACATTTATCGTCCCAAAGGGAGTGTAAATAAGTTTCCAAAATTTAAAGTGGGTATTCAAAGTGAGCGATAATAGGTTAAGACCAGAAAATCCCAATTAAAGCTTATTCTGAGAAAGGTTACCGGAGAAACGTACAGTGTTAAGCCTGAAATGGTATTTTTTGACATGTGACCAAGGGGAACCTTGTTCTCTATATCTTCACAATTGATTCCTACGCTGAAATATCGATAAGATATTAGCCATTAGCCAATGTCGATGAGATATTAGCCATTTCATGCTCTGACCTTTGAAAATAAGGTCAAAGGTCAATTTCAAGGTCATGAGAATATTCGGCATATATCATTCCCTTTTTGTCCACAATTGATTCCTAAGCTGTAAAGTTGATAATAAGCGAGATATTGGCCATTTTGTTCTCTGACCTTGGAAATAAGGTCAAATTCAAGGTCACGAGAAGTTTCAGCATATATCATTCCCTATATGTCCACAATTGATTCCTAAGCTGTAAAGTCGATAATGAGTGAGATATTGGCCATTTTGTGCTCTGACTTTGAAAATGAGGTCAAAGGCCAAATTCAAGGTTGTGAGAATATCCAGCATATATCACTTTCTATATGTCCACAATTGATTCCTAAACTGTAAAGTCGATAATAAGCGACATATTATCAATTGTGTCATCCAAACTTGAAAATCAGGTCAAATCTAAGGTCACCAGAATATTCTGCATATATCACTTCCTAGATGGTCAAAATTGATTCCTAAGCTATAAAGTCGACAATAAGCGAGATATCAATTTTGTCTAATTATCGATGCCGAGTGCAAAATTTCAGGAAAATTCGATTGTAAACTTTGAAGATAAAAATGTAGACGGGCGATGACCAAAGGTCTGGTAGCCTAAAAATTGGATTTGTTGAGCGTTAGTGTGGAATTGATGAGACACAGTATTGTAGAAAATTAGGCCAAGGGCCGAAGATAGGTTACCGGACAATGTTTAATATTTTAGATGTTAGCCAGGTCACTGGTTGAATTCAAGGTCAAGAGAATATTCAGCATATATAACATTAAGCATATATCATGTCCACAGTTGATTGCTAAGCTGTAAATTCAATAATCAGAGAGATATTAGCAATTTTCTGCTGTGGCCTTGAAAATGAAGGGGCAAAGGTCAAATTCAAGATCATCAAAATATTCAATGTATATCATTTTGTATATCATGTCCACAATTGATTCCCAAGCCATACAGTCAATAGAGGAGCTAGATATGAGCCAGTTTGTCCTTGGACCTTGAAAATGAGGTCAGAGGTCAAATTCAAGATCACGAGAATATTCAGCATATATCATTTCCTATATGTCCACAATTGATTCCTAAGCTGTAAAATCGATAATAAGTGAGATATTAGCCATTTTGTCCTGTGACCTTGAAAATGAGGTCAAAGGTCAAATTCAAGGTCATGACAATAATCTGCATATATCATTTCCTATATGTTCATAATTGATTGCTAAGCTGTGAAGTCGATAACAAGCGAGATATTAGCCATTTTGTCCTGTGACCTTGAAAATGAGTTCGAAGGTCAAATTCAAGGTCATCAGAATATTCAGCATATATCATTTCCTATATGTCCACAATTGATTCCTAAGCTGTAGAGTCGATAATAAGCGAGATATAAGCCATTTTGTGCTCTGACCTTGAAACCGAGGTCAGAGGTCAAATTCAAGGTCACGAGAATATTCAGCATATATTATTTCCTATATGTCCACAATTGATTCCTAAGCTGTAGAGTCGATAATAAGCGAGATATAAGCCATTTTGTGCTCTGACCTTGAAACTGAGGTCAAAGGTCAAATTCAAGGTCACGAGAATATTCAGCATATATCATTTCCTATATGTCCACAATTGATTCCTAGTCTCTAATCTCAATATCAAGTGAGATAATAGGCATAATGTGTCCCATTATAAAGAATAGGAGAATTTAACATGGGAAAGTCCCATTTGGGCCGAGTTTGGGCCAAAATGGCCCACTTCGAGCGATTCAAGCGCAACGAAATTTATAGACATCATAGAAGTACATATGAGGAGTCTTATGTATCAAAAAAAAAAAAAGTTACTGAACAGATTTTGAGAAAATGGCCGCCAAAGTCCAAAATCAGGCCTTTTTCGTCGAAAACGGCCGCCATTTTGAAGGAAAAGCGAAAATCAAAAAACTAAAAAATACCTCCTTCTTGAATTATTTTTATGTATTTTTCTGCAAAATTTCAGAAAAATTCGCCCGTAAACAAAAAAGATAAAAATGTGGACGACGACGACGACGGACGACGACGGACGACGGACGACGGACGCAACGCCATGCCAATAGGTTATCGGACCATAGGTCCGGTAACCTAAAAATGAGATGAAAATCTGTATTGCGCACTATGATAGATTGAATACGAGGAAAAATATTGAGGTGAAAACGATTCTGAGAAGTTAAAAACCAGTTTCGATCTGGCTGTTGTAAAAAAATATCCAATTTGTTAACAATACTGGTATTTATAACACCTCCCGTGCAGTGGCTGTTACTGATGGGACTTTTAATATTATTTTCGGTTCATTAGGACTAGAATAATATGAGACATTCTTTTGGATAAGCTAAAATGAATATCATAAATTAGGACCTCAACCAAATACGAACTGCTTCCTAACTTGTCTTGAGTGTCTCTGTGGCGTTTATTTTTACGCAGGTGTTGTGGGCCAGACAATGCCCAGATATTGTCTATTTGGGGACACAGTTAACACTGCGTCCAGAATGGAATCCACTGGTGAAGGTAAAATAAATTTGGAATATATCGGTATCATCAGAATTTATCGTAAGCTGATATCAATGATGTATCAATGCATGCTATTGCTGCTCTCTCCTTATACATGTAGCTGGCATGATTCAAATCAGCGAGGACACCCGGAAAGCATTACGTCATTTCGAGAAGTATACAGTTGAGAAACGGGGTGTGGTCTCTGTCAAGGTAGGTGTGGGGATTCGCGCTTGGAATTATATCCCGAATTCGTGATCGCCTCGGTATATCGAATACACCTTGCTGTATAAACGTACTCAAATTTTGTTATTGGTGCTATATTAGGGTAAAGGCGATGTCGAGACATTCTGGCTGATTTCGGAGGACACATCGACACAAGACGAGCTGGAAGATCTACATCACAACGATACCGAGTAGAAGTCTTGTGCTGGTCAAAGCTATTCGTCTCACGATTAAGCGAATGTCATGCCTATGTAATGAGCTGATATCTTAGACAATACCTGTTACTTGGCGAGATATTTGGTTACCCGCGTGTGCTCGTCAGTTTGCCCGTTTGTTATACATGTCGCTCTACATGTACTCTACATGCCGCAATTTTGGAGCGGTTGTCTTGGAACATTCTGTATGACAGTTCGTCACTGAACGATCTCGCTGTTCAAATGTCCATGTCACCGTCTATGTAAGAAACAAAACAATTGGCCGACCTCGGCTCCATGTCATGTAGGGACGTGCGAATTGGTTCAATGAATATCTAATTGACACCCCCATCTGATGTGAAATGATTTTTGACGTGAACTATGTCAACCTCGCCACGGGTCTAACATTTCGTGAAAATGTTTTTGCCTTGTCTCAAAGTTTTCTTAGTTAAATAATCCATAACTTTCATATAACTTTCCTGTCTTGAGCAGTAATATCCCAGCATCACCAGCCTATGGCGTCTACGTGTCCCAGTTAATTCGATATGCTAGAGCATGTTCATCATACCAGGAATTCATAGTTAGAGCACAGGTTCTGACTACCAAATTGCTCAAACAAGGATACCAAATGCCTAGGCTGAGGTCGACATTCAAGAAGTTTTATGGTCGTCACTATGATCTGGTTGAAGGTTACGCCAAGCCTGTCACACATATGATGGAAGATATCATCCCATCCTTATAGTCTTGTGCATATTTCCGTCGCGATATGCCAGTGTGGATATCACAGCGGGTGTCGAATGCGGGGCAGGAGATGCTCACTCTTCCGGAGCACCTGATCTCACACTCAGCTGGCTGGGTGTCTGTGATTTTCACATGGCTTTGACTTTGATAATTTAGTATCTCTCGGATTTGACTACTCACACTGATCTTGTAAAATTCGTCCATGGATTCGGTCTTGGAATATGAATTTGTCTGTTTGTCGGTATCCATTTCTACTTTCAAAGCCATAATTTTAGTCATCTATCCATTACTGTCAGCAAAATACACCTTTTGGGTTCGTTAGTGGTCTGGTAGATTGGAAAGAGAAATCCCCCCCCCCCCCCGCCCTGATTCAAATGTGTGTCCAACCCCCCCCCCCCCCCCCCCCGCCTCCACACCCCACAAAAACAAAACTAAATGTTGAAAAATAATAAAAAATATATACTTTGATAGAGGAAACATGACCAAGATTGCAGGACACGATCGGTCCCACTCCCTTCAACATGTTCAATGATCATTCCATGGTCCATCGCTTGTGCAATCCCGGATACAGTTGTGTTGAGCGCGTGAGATCATCAGGCTGTAATTCCTGTGCTCGAACATAACTATGTGAACGAGGAAATTACTTCCTGTCGTGAATGATGAATTGACTATTGTGTACATTGATCATTTTGGTAAATATCGACACAATGATTGTTAAGATTCATCGAATAATCTATATAGTTTCGGAACCTTTTGGGGGAAAAAAACATATGTATGTTCGCTGTAACATGATGGCATGTTGGTTATATGCTAGAAGGAATCTTGGTGAATCGATGTTATCCGTAAATGTGTAATGTACTGTCTACACTTTGCTAGATGGAGTTATCAGTTCGCGCCTGCCTTGACAACGTGTGATTCACCAATACTCTGATTTTTAGGTTACCGGACCTATGGTCCGATAACCTATTGCCATGGCGTTGCGTCCGTCGTCCGTCCGTCGTCCGTAAACAATTTTATCTTTAAAGTTTACGATCGGATTTTTCTGAAATTTTGCACAAAAATATTTCCAGAGGGAGGTATTTTTTAGTTTTTTTATTTTCGCCTTTTTTTCAAAATGGCGGCCGTTTTCGTCGAAAAATGGGCAATTTTGGACTTTGACGGTCGTTTTCTCAAAATCTGTTCAGTAACTTTTTTTAGGTTACCGAACCTATGGTCCGATAACCTATTGGCATGGCGTTGCGTCCGTCGTCCGTCGTCGGCGTCGTCCGTCCACATTTTTATCTTTAAAGTTTACAATCAGATCTTTCTGAAATTTTGCACAAAAATACTTTAAAATATTTCAAGACGGGGTTATTTTTTTGTTTTTTGATTTTCGCATTTTTTCCAAAATGGCGGCCATTTTCGTCGAAAAACGGCCAATTTCTGACTTTGGCGGCCATTTTCTCAAAAACTGTTCAGACAGTTTTGAGATTTTTATTTCAAAAGATTGCTCTCACATACCTCTGTGATGTGTATAGGTTTCGTCGCTCCTGAATCGCCGGTCGGCGTGTAGCGGCCATTTTCATTTTCTCGACGGGTCCCAAATGGGACTTGTCCATGTTAAATTCTCCTATGCTTTATAATGGCACACATTATGCCTAATATCTCACTTAATATTGAGATTAGAGACTAGGAATCAATTGTGGACATATAGGAAATGATATATGCTGAATATTCTCGTGACCTTGAATTTGACCTTTGACCTCATTTCCAAGGTCACAGGACAAAATTGCTAATATCTCGCTTATTATCGACTTTACGGCTTAGGAATCAATTGTGAACATATAGGAAATGATATATGCTGAATATTCTCGTGACCTTGAATTTGACCTTTGACCTCATTTTCAAGGTCACAGGACAAAATGGCCAATATCTTGCTTATTAGCGACTTTGCAGCTTAGGAATCAATTGTGAACATATAGGAAATGATATATGCTGAATATTCTAGTGACCTTGAATTTGACCCTTGACCTAAATTTCAAGGTTAGTCATTTTATTTTCAAGGTCAGAATACAAAATGGCTTATATCTCGCTTATTATCAAATTTACAGCTTAGGGGTCCATAGTGAACATATAGGAAATGATGTATGCTGAATATTTTGTTGATCTAAAATTTGACCTTTGATCTCATTTTCAAGGTCAGAGAACAGAATGGCTAATATGTCGCTTATTATCATCTTTACATCTGCCCCTGATGACGCCAGTGTGTCTTTGGATAAACTATTTGGTCGGGCTTTGTTTCTATTGCAAAGTGTTGTATTTCACGTTTCTTATTGGCATCATCAAAATTTGATTGTATTGGTGGTAATAGATTGAAACTTACATTTATACCACTGAGTCGGTGTGACTGCTGGCGGACGTTAAATCTGTCCCCGAGGATACCATCAACTCAGTAGCCTTCGGGCTTGTGATTGGGTACTTTATACTTGTCATGTATCTATTCCATGGGGTTAGATTCGGATTTCTAAATTATTTTCATAGGTTGTTGGGCAGTTGTATACTAATTCCATCTGGTGTACAGTAGAAACAACTACATTTAACACATTGTCTGCCCCTGAAGACGCCAGTGTGTCTTTGGATAAACTCGGGTCGGGCTTTGTTTGTTTCTATTGCAAAATGTAGTATTTTACGTTTCTTATTGGCATCATCAAAATCTGATTGTATTAGTGGTAATAGATTGATACTTACATTCACTGTATAGGAATCAATTGCGAATATAGAGGAATGATATATACTGAATATTTTCATGACCTTGAACTTGAACTTTGACCTCATTTTCAAGGTCACATCACAGAATGGCTAATGTCTCACTTATTATCGACTTTACAGCTTAGGAATTTATTGTGGACATACTAGAAGTGATATATTTGTTGAAAATTTCATGGCCTTGCATTTATCAGTGACTTTATTTTCAAGGTCACTGGACAAAAGGCTAATATCTAAATGTATATTGTCCGGTAACCTTTCTTAGCCCTTGGGCTAATTTTTCTAACTTGTTTACACTGGTTTTTGACGATATTTATGCGATGGTAAATGTTATCGTTCTATAACTTGGCATTCTTCACCTGAGAGTTAAACTGTAATTTTTTGTACAAATTTCAGGCTTCTATCGCAAAAATTGAAGAAGTTCGCAATCTACCCCAATGTTAAATGTCTAACAAAACGGGATCTCGAGAACCTGAGCATGTTCGAGGGTTTGGTCCTGTTTATCTCCATCAGGATTCGAAGTATTATTGTATTTTTTTTTGTATTCTACAAAAAATAAGTTTGTATTCTACATGAACATGTTGATTTCGAAAGATTGCACTGCTACAAAACCGAGCAAATGCACGAGATTTTGTGCGGACCCACAAATTCAATGATAGCGCTAAATTTTACATTGGGGTAGATTGCCAACTTTCTCAATTTTCGAGATAGAAATCTGAAATTCGTTCGAAAGTTGCCGTTTGTCTAGCTGATGAAGTATGCCGAGTTATAGAATGCTACCATTTAGCATCACAAAAATATCAGCGAAAAACAGTGTAAACGAGAAAAATAAGAGTATGACGAGAGTGTAGAGTGATCATGTCACATGCACACGGCAACATGTCCAATCACTTTGGATAAATGAATGCACTTGTTCGCTATGGTTCACCATCTACTTAGATATCAGCGTATGTGCGTCCATGTATCACTGTATGCTTGTGTATTGTGGATTCATAATCTCGTCCTAGTCCTGTAATACTGATGACATGTTTCGGCATATCCTGCGCATTGGTTTGTTGAGTGACTGACCAAAATCTATATTGTATAATGTATGTCTATATATGTTATCCAAATGTGCAGAAAATTTGATGTAAAGAATAATACCACTATAGATATAATACAACTATATTTGAGGATCCCAGTGTCATGGTGAATTAAAAATTTGAAAATAACGACTGTCCTGCACCACTTCACCAGGTTGAATTTCAGCCCAGCATGGAAACGTTTGGAAGTTGCGGTTTAGAGTCAGAAAGACATCAATGTGTAAAACAAACTGTTCTTCACACTATACTATTATTTCAGGTAAAAGTGATTTTCTTTTCATTTCTACCGACAGAAGCCGTTTGCAAAAAATCGAAAACTTTGTGAAAAAAAGATGTGAAGATGAAACTGTCACAGGCCCCAAAACAAATCCACGAAATTCCATCATGGGCTAAAATTTACATCAGAATTTGACTGTCAACCTTTTGTGTAACTATGGGGTGACTATACTAGTATGTCTGCGTACACCACTGTAGCAGTTCAACGACTCACAACCACATACATATATGATTTATAGAGACGATAATGGTATGGATATACATACTGTTTACAGTGTATCATGTGTGAGAACACTAGAACATAGTTTAATCACATCGAATGATGGATGTCACGAGTTACCGATCAGCTGTTGATCACGTGATATTTAGCAGCTATGCCAGTCAGTCTTTGATACACACGTTGTGCAGTGGTGTTGTCTAAGTACATTACGACTCGTCTTGGTTATGGGTCGCATACATGTAATGGCGTCACCCATTGTTTGCATGCCGCAAATGTAGCGGTTTGGTGATGTGAGTTGAACGTCGGTTTGACCTTCCGAGTGGAAGTTCTTATTTACTTTACAAGACTTCAGTTGCATTTGTCTATTTGTGAACGAATAAATAAGCCGAGTGTTGTGCATATATATGTGGTATATATTATTTTGTATTTCGAAATCTTTTAACACGGTCACCAGTCGAAATAAAAATTATTCCTGTGTAAAAAGGATGCAATATTCCAACACACACAATATGTCACTGGCGAGAATTTTGAAATAAAGAGAAGACCGCCGTGGCATACGCAGCTGCCAAGCTAAAAGGGAATTACTTCTTTCATTTTAGCCAATAGGAGTTTCTGGTGAACAATTTCAAAAACTCTGTGGAAACCTACATGTATTTAGAAATGAAAGCTGCTACAGCCCGATATATTTCAGTAGGCTTTGGTTATTTGTGTACCCAATATTTATTCCTAGTGTCACGTCTGAGAATATATTTATCTGACGGACGTCACTCATTACGGTCCGGTTGTAGACGGTCGCGTCATTGTATCCTCCGATAACCTAACTTTCCTGTTCACCCATACATACGAATATCTTAATAATTAGGAATTGATAACTGTCACAATCTTTAGATGTTATTATATTTACCTAAGTCTAAGTGACATCTATACCTACAAACCCTTAATTAAAGCCCCGTACGTTAACATTTTCACTGTGTGCAGTGAAAATATTATCAGAAACTTGAATAATAACATGCACTCTGCAAATAATGAAATCGTGGTATTTTTAGGTCTGTTATTGGCATAATCAAAATCTGATTGGGTAAAAGGTAAGACCTGGCAAAAGGTTGATAATTACATTTTGTCAATCAAATTTGCTTGGTAGATGCATGACTGTATAATTCCTCATCATATGATCATATATATGACCATTTAATCATATAATAGGCTACATGTAATATATACTAAAATGTATAAATTGTTGCAATAGATTATAGATACAGTTCACTGTATTTTTTTGAAACTAGAAATTTACTGATTAATGCAATCGATTTTGCCAATTTTGCCCAATAATACATGTTTCGGAACACAACTACCTCCATTCGATATGCTTATATATTTAACAGGTAAAATAATACTAAATTATTCATACCTATTCCCTGTCATATTCAACGTTCCATCACACGAATTATTTTGTAGCATTGCACTGATTTGTGAGCATTGGAACTGCCACAACTGTAATCATAGAATGCTTGAAGATAGAGCTTAGATGTTGGCCTTTTCAAATGGGAAGTCATATATGATGATTTGTGTATTGACATTGGATTTGACCTTCGATAGGGCCTAACCTTGAAAGGTCAAAATGGCCAATTTTTGACAACCATTGGATCAAATTTGGAATTTCAACATACTACTATTTGAAATTTGCATCGGAGCGCTCAAGGCCGAGAGGCCTCTTGTTTATTCATATTTTAGACAATAATAGACTATAATATAACTAATCAAATTAATAGTTTCAATACTATCAGGGGTTATTAGATGAGTGAGTGCCCACCGCCATATCCCTGTTCTGTTAGAGAACAGGGAATATGGGACCCGGCGGGAGATGCATCCACGCGGTCGACGAGAGCGTCTGGTGTGTTTTGCCATCCATTCGATCTCGCCAAATGAAAAACGGCAGGCACCAGAGACATAAGTGGCAACCGTCAGATGGATAATTGGCGGCCACCAGATATACATGTTTTTCACATGTGGCACTAACGGTCTGCCATAGTTTGGAGCCTGATTAAATATGAAAAAAAAATCGACGGAATAACCAAATCTGTTACACCTAACCAACAAGATACTGCTTTCATACTATTTTTAAACTCATGTCAGAAGTCACAGGTGGGGCAGAAAATAGTCATGCGTACTGGAACACATGATTTCAACTCCTTATGGTCATATATGACACTGGACCTCAAAAAAAACTCCAAGGCATCTTTAGGCCATGACGTCGTTAGTTTGTCATATTTGTTATATATGAAACGTGTCAGCAGAGCAATATGTCTTGATTGTTCGATGTGGCCCTTATCCCATATAAACAGTTGTACATCTAGTGTGAGTTGGGGCCTTTGTTGCGTTGATCACAACTGTGCCAAGTTGAACACAACTGTATTCTGTACTTCTGTGTTATCGGTGTACCAAGCACAAATCTGTAAACATGACAGCCACTGACAATTGATTTTTCGACAGGTCGCCATTGACATTTTTTTTTTTTTGGACTCAGAAAATATCGGCCACTTTTTCCATTAGCTAAACGGATAAAATCTCAGAACACTTAGAGCAGAGGTAGAGCATAAATATTGGCACATTCGAAATCATATATTGCGTTTCAGTGGTTAAGTTGAATTTGACTTTCAATGACCTTGAATTGGTCGAAACGGCTTCTTTTTGTCGAAAATCGCCAAACAAATTTTGAATTTTGACAGTCATTTTTGTAGCTCATCATACTGAATTTCTCCCTTTACCTTTCTTAGCCCTTGAGCTGATTTTTCCATGGCTAGTTTATCGCCATTCGATACATGACCAATAGTCGTACGACTAAAATTCCCTATTTATCGCCCAAGCTCTAACATATGAAAGTCATCAGCTTGAAACTATTATGACTAAATCTAATGGGGCGAGGGTTTACAATCTCTCATTGTCTGGTTGGTATTTTAAGAAAGTTAACAAGTTAGAATGGTGATGGAATTGATCAGATAACGCACAAATCTCCATTGATTACTGTATTGTGAACACGTGTCAGTCAATGGAGAGCATCTGTGCTACTTTTTAACTCCGTTTTGTGGCTGTGTGAATACCCTGTAAATCGTTATTCCTGTCGAAAATCTGTATCTGAAGACTTCTTCAGAACAATCTGGTCCACAAAGCTCCATGCTGATAATTGACCACTGGGAAGACTGCATGTTACCTCTGCAGTGTCCCAGTTTCAGTCCCATGTTTAGGTGATCACAATTCACGAGATGAAACATATTGCGTTACATTAAATGTGGAATAATCATGGTGACCAAACTCGTCGAACTGAAGAAAGCTTCGGTGAAGTCCCCACGTCAACCAGTTGTGACACCCCTTTTGGTGGTCAGCTGTCTGATCTTCACTGGTGTATGCCTCTTCGCGGCACTACTCACCTACCCGCAACATGAAGAACTGGATCAGTTCTCTGCAAGCACGGGTAAACATTCGATATCTGATATTAATTTAGCCTAGAGTCATATATTTTAATGGTGCGGTTCATATGTACATATCATAAATCGGATCTCGATGGGATCCGATTTCTGATCATGACGCAAAAAAACAACCCTGATCTGATAAAAAATCTGATAAATGTTCAAGTCTAGTCAACGCAAGTATTATGCATATTCAAGAATTAACCTGATCCGTTTCATTTTCTGCAGGATCGGGTGTGTGATAGTGTATTAATAAATATTGGACAATTCTCCGTAATCTCCTCGCAGATGCAGACTATGGCCAAGTAACATTGCTCGACGACATCGAGGAGGAATCATCGTTCTGTTCGAACAGCGATCGTGTCGAAAGAGTACGCATGATATGTGAAAAATATGATTGGAGCAGCAAACCCCATGAGAGGCGATCGCATTTCTACAGAAAAATACTTTCTGACGACGTCCATCAGCTTCTCTACTGTGTTGTTCCTGAACTGTTGAGTATATCCGTGAAATCTTTGCTGGCTAGAGCCTCTGGAAAGATGAAAGAGGGCACACCAGCGCGCGTCAACAAGGAGTGGTACCTGAAATCAGTGGGACTCCGATACCTGGACGAGTATGATACCAAGGATATCCAGTACAAGCTTAACAATTACTACAAATTCATGGTGGTAATGGATCCACTGAAGAGACTGAACGCCACTTATCACCCTTGGGATTTCCCCAAGAAGCACCATTCCAAAGCAATCAAGAGGCTGTTTTCTGAAATGCATCGTTCGGCAAGAGGATCGAGGACGATCAAGTTTGGTCAGTTCCTGCAGCTTATTTCAAGGGGAACAGTTCAAGACACCCACTGGGCTCCCCTGTTTGACTTGTGTCATCCCTGTGACATCATGTACGACCAGATTTTGAAGGTGGAAAGTTTCGAGCGAGACCTAGGACCAATCTTAGAAAACCTATGGCCATCTACTGAGAATCGCTCCCGTGCAGTGGCCAAATCGATAAATTATGCAGAACTCAACCGCGTGAGATCAGCAACTATAAATTTGCATCCACTCGATATTAAAACTGTGTCGAATGTTCTACAACGTTATCAGAAAGACATGGATCTATTCGGATATAAGTGGAGCTATTTGTACGGGTCGTCCTGTCAGAACGGGAACGTCCGTAATTTGACCTGTTGTTAGTACTTGCCAGATAAAGTTTGACATGCGTATATGGCAATGTTTTGACATGCGTATATGGCAATGTATCTCCAATTTCACGATTACATATTAGGCCGAAAAAAAAATGGTTTGGTTTGCGTCCCGGTGATGCTCCGAAATCGGTGCTATGGCACTGAGGGTTTTTTTTTTGAGTACCGGTTTATGTATTTGCTTTTGCATAAAAAGTGTGCTTGTACCATATTTGTTTCTGGAACAGTAAAAGTATAGATTTATTCAGTCTATTGGACCTACGATGGCTGATTTAGGACACCCGAAAAAAGAATTTGCCGTCATTTCGAGAAAATTGTTTATGACAGCAATATTTTTCTTATCTCGTCATTCGAGATATATCTCGTTATTTCAAGATAATTATGTAGTTATTTCGAGATAGTTTTAAATCATCGCGTTGATTCGAGATAGTATCTCATTATTTCGAGATGATTATGTCGTTGCATTGAGAGAGTATAGTTATATATGACCAAAAATACTGTTTTTTTTTATTTCGTTATTTTGAGATAGTTACCTCGTTACCTCGAAATAACGAGATTACTCTCGAAATAACGAGATAACCATCTCGACATGACGAGATGAAAAAAATGATGTTTTTTGGTTTCCTATATAATTATCTAAAAATAACAAGATAAAACAATTTTTTGCACGTCCTAAATCTGGCGCAGTATGGATAAAACAACGAGTGGAAAATAGTAATTTAAAACAGAATCAATAAAAATAGTTATGTAATAAAAAAAATCATAAAACAACTAAAAAAATACAAAAGTAAATGTTTACTTTGCAAACTTTGGCAGATTCTCGCTACAGAATATATCAACGATATAAACTCGTATTGCTTCTAAGCAAGAGTGTCTATATTGCCACGCATGCAACTCCCTATGTCTGTATGAAACAAGTTTCTCACGAAGCGGTTAACTGGGGTGATTTGCTGTTTTAATCAACGACAAGTGGAAGGGGCTCGTATGGAAAATTAGGTGTCATTACTTCCGCGGCAAGGGATTATGCTAGTGTCGGAATTTGAAAAAATCATTTACCGGACGACTCTCCTGGACGACCAACAATTATCTTAAAAACGAATCTGTAAAGTATTGGGTTGCTAATTGTTTGGTTTGTAGCTTTCACAGTTAAACGCCTGATTGGTTCCTGCAAGATTGCAATCCTCGACAGTCACTAATACAGCCACTTTGGGGAAGCTCATCGACTTGCACAGAATTGAAATGTGACCGCTGCTTGTGAAATACCATCCTGGCAAAAAAAAAAAACATCTGACGAGGGAGGTTTGGGACGACGCGCGCGGGAACGCAAACCAAAACATTTATTTTTTTTGGCCTTATGACCCGCATTTTTTGTCACTTGAACACCGTGGTTCTGACGAGCAAATTGTTACTAACAAGGGATGCCACAATCAGAATGTCAGTTCAACTCGAGACCAACGAAATGGTATCACACAACTTCGACTTTGAACTGGTGGCTATGCAACCGGTTGAATTGGAGAAATTATCAATTAAACTGCTTGCTCTCCAAGCGTATTACGAGCAATAAAATATGCTAGGTTTACGCGGTGTCTGTGTTATTCGTTATTTTGTGACATTTTTGTGACAATGTTCAAGCATGTAATTTATTAATTATATTCATGTAACCGAATATATAGGCCCATGACACTAGCTTCATCGAAAACATCAGGAGAAAGAACGAAAATGTGTGAATACAACATTTAAACGTAAAACACAACATTTTGCAATAGACACGAAGACCGACCGATTAGTTTATCCAAAGACACACTGGCGTAATCAGGGGCAGACAGTATGTTAAATGTAGATGTGAAAAACACTAATTGGTGATGCTAGTAGAGGGGTGTCAATCAATGGAATCTAATCAACCTATTCATAACGATGGATCTGGTCATCTTCTCAATGGTAAAACATGGTCTGTCACACAAATAAACACTCCCATGGACACGTAATAAAGAACTTGATTATAAATCCGTTTTTTAGGTTACCGGACCTATGGTCCGATAACCTATTGGCATGGCGTTGCGTCCGTCGTCAGCGTTGTCGTCATCGTCGTCCGTCCACATTTTTATCTTTAAAATTTACAATAGGATATTTTTGAAATTTTGCATAAAATACCTAAAAAATACTTCAAGGGTGTGTGGGGGGGGAATTGTTTTTCGATTTTCGCATTTATTTCGAAATGGCTGCCATTTTCGCCGAAAAACGACCAATTTCTGACTTTGGCGGCCATTTGCTCAAAAACTGTTGAGACAGTTTTGAGATTTTTATTTCAAAAGATTTCCTTCCAATACCTCTGTGATGTGTATAAGTTTCGTCGCCCCTAAATCGCCAGTCTGCGTGTGGCGGCCATTTTCATTTTCTCGACGGGGCCCAAATGGGACTTTCCCATGTTAAATTCTCCTATGCTTTATAATGGGATATCTCACTTAATATTGAGATTAGAGACTAGGAATCAATTGTGTACACATAGGAAATGATACATGCTGAATATTGTCATGACCTAGAATTCGATCTTTGACCTCAATTTCAAGGTCAGAGCACAAAATGGCTAATATCTTGCTTCTTATCATCGACTTTACAGCTTTGGAATCAATTGTGCACATATAGGAAATGATATAGTCCGAAAATGACCTTGAATTTGACCTTTGACCTCATTTTCAAGGTAAAAAAGAAATGACTAATATCTCGATCATTATCCACTATACAGCTTGGGACTAAATTGTGAACGTATAGCAAATGATGTATGCCGAATATTTTGATGACCTTGAATTTGACCTTTGACCTCATTCTCAAGGGCAGGCACATTATGGCTAATATCTTGCATATTATCTGTTTTACAGCTTAGAAATCAGTTGTGGACATGTACGAAATGACATATGCCGAATATTCTGATATCTTTGAATTTGACCACATTTTCAAGGTCAGAGCACAAAATGGCTATTATCTCGCTTGTTATCGACTTTACAGCTTAGGAATTGGTTGTGGACATATAGGAAACGATATAGTCTGAATGTTTTGATGACCTTGGATTAGACCTTTGACCTCATTTTCAAGACCTAAGAACAAAATGGCTACTATCTCGCTTATTATCGACCTTACAGATTAGGAATCAATTGTGGACATATAGGAGATGATATATGCTGAATATTGTCGTTACCTTGAATTTGACCTTTGGCCTAATATCAAGGTCTCACAGGACAAACTGGCTAATATCTTGTTTATTATCAATTTTAAAATTTAGGATTCAATTGTGGACGTGTAGCAAATGATACATGTATATGCCGAATATTCTGATGACGTTTAATTTGACTTTTGATTTCAGTTTCAAGGTCACAGGACATAATGACTAATATCTCTTATTATTGAATTTACAGGTTAGTAATCAATTGTGAACGTATAGGAAATCATATATGCTGAATACTCTCGTGACTTGGAATTTGACCAGTGACCTTATTTTCAAGGCCACGGGGCAAAATATATATTATATATTGTCCGGTAACCTATCTTAGCCCTTGGGCTAATTGATTTCTTTGCGATTGTTTGAATTTTATATATCGCAGAGAAATTCATAAACTATTCAGATTTGCTGTTGAGTGAGTATGTTTGATTGTCACTAAAATGATTATAATTCCTCCATTGTCATTATCACCGAAACAGCGGAATTCAATACTGTTTGTTTCAAAACTTGAATGCGAGTTAGCCGCATAAATGTGAACTTCGTTTGCCGAAATGTAAGCTGCTGCTGTGACAAGATTTTACGAAGAGTAATAGCTTGGGTAAAATATTTTACGGACGTCTTCGTGATCTATTTAATACGTGCACCAAATCTACGACGATTACGCAGTAATGCTTGTTTGCATAAAAAGTTTTCGGAATTCGTGACAGGTGTCACATAATGATGTTGCTGTAAAAATTATACGGACGTCATCACGATCTTATTGATACGTAACCAAATCTATGACACACATAAATATTTGTTTGCATAACATGTTAACATGCTCACTCTGGTTCCAAAACATTACAACTCCTCGTGGCTTTGTGGGGTTCATGAAATTCTTTCAAATTTTCGGATTTTGCACGACACTCGATTTAGACATTGGACCATGTTGTGATTTTTATGTATTACTCGGAAAACTTGGCATTGGTTCCATGTCTATAACTTGATAGCGATTGTATTGTCATTTTGTTCCAGTAAGAGGTTTCAGGTCTACCAGTTGACACTTGAATAGGCCTATGCAACGACAACTACACCTTACAGAGTCTTGAAATTGAGTGTGTACTATTTCCGTAAATGAAAGGTTGAGGGGGTTTCATCTATGGAACTGAAATTTTAATAGATGGAAATGATAGTGTAGTGGAACTCAAATGTAAAATTTAGACGGTCGAAAAACAGACATCTGGCATCTTTTCTAACTAGTTTATCCGATCCTTATTTCTTGCGACGTGCGTCAATAAATGGGCTTTCAACATCCCTGAAACACTCCTCGTCTGTCATCGAACACATGTCGTGCTTTTGTTATTTTTATGGTACTACTTTATGGAGCTTGAAAATTCAATAATCATATTTGCATTGCCTATTTGTTTTCGTAATCAAATTCGAGGAGCGAAGCCAATCTACAGCCAATTATGCAACACCAAAATTAATGACGATTAACGTTTAACAAAATTGTGAATTACAATCGTAAATGGAAACATATCAAAAATACATATAATCGAATAGTACAACACCAGCAAGAACAGTTTGTTAACAACGAAATATGAAGATGGAAAACAGAATTATGAGTGAACGCCGGGTCCAGAGGCGAGGTGTTAAAGCTACAAGGCCTAGAGCTTGTACTCTGAGTCTGGTGGTCGTTATTTTTGTGTTTGCAGTGACAGTATTGCTCTCACTACACACAAGATATGACGTTATCTTTCCTGAACCAGGTAAACGAATGCACGGATGACTGTGGTTTTGAATAATGGTAAGTTGCATTTTATTTAATTCAAGTGTTGACCCCTACTCGTTTTGTTTCAGATCATGTGATGAATTCAGAAACTACGCAAAATCGTTACTGCCGGAACTCGGAGAGAGTTGAAGAGATCAGCCGTTTGTGCCAGAAAAATAGTTTGTACAAGAAAAAAGCCAGTAAAAGATCCGGATTCTATCGACATGTATTGGTGGATGATAGAGGAGGTGCTCTCTACTGTTCCGACCATGTGCTAGGTAGTCTTATTTATCACATGGTGTTCTTCAACGACACTGGTATATTACCTTTTAACGCACGTAATGAAACACAGCTTGAACAACTGTTATTGGATCTTGGATTCAGGTACCTCGATGAGTACGACATGAAGGAAATAAACACCAAGCTTACCGACTATAAAAAAATACTCGTCGTGAGCAGTCCCCTAAGTCGCCTGCAACTCAGCTTTGATAGATATGGATCGTCGCAAAACAAGAATATCGCGGAACACAAACTGAGTAAATCATTCAGCTATACAACGAAAACAGAAAACTCTTCATTCGATGCATTTGTCTTATCGGTACTAAATGCGGAGATACCAGACTTTCAATGGAGACCAATATTCGACACATGTCACCCATGCGACATACGCTATGATAGAATCACTCGGCTGGAATCTCTGGATAGAGACGTGAACGCTATGATGGCTGGCAGAACAGATCATCTGTCCATGGGAAACAGCTCCAACCTTGAACGTGATTTTCACGTCTCTCGTGTGTTCAGTTTGGTGGAACACGGCCATATAATACGACAGGACTTCAGGCATAACCTCTCAAGATTGTATGCTAAGGACATGATATTGTTTGGGTACAGATGGGACTTCGGATCACCTACTGGTATGTCATGTAACTTTGAAACTCCAACCTGTTGCTGAATTTGTTGGTGATTCGCTTCAGATATCATACAGTTATCACCTGAAATGATTAACGCGACAATGATCATGGCATTAGAAATTGTGACAGAAATTGTGATACACCAGTATGTACAGATGTGTACATTGTTCATATTTCTGTACATGTACTTCCACTCTTCACGATAATTCACCATGTCCTTTTTCGGTGTATAACGTATAGAACGTCAATAAACCTAGGATGTACCCACACAGTGTCTGGACATTTTATACACATACGAAGGGGCGAAATAATCTCAATGAATGTTACGGTAATATCCAACTATAGTTGTATGGAATTATATGGAATGCATACGCAGAGGGAAACGGAAAGTAATGCCTTGTTTGGTTTCATATGCTGGTTTTGGTGATAGTTCTCTCATCCGTACTTTACCAGAGCATGTGGAAATAACTAACCGTGTTCAGAAATGATGGATGATAAAGATAGCAGGTTAACCTTCTCTAAATTTTGTGATATTTACTGTACAAAGTGTTTCCAGTTTCATTATTTGACTATAATTTTATTACCAATACATCACTGACAGGGGGTTTAATCTTTGTGATTTAGAGTAAACGTCTTCAAGTATATTGTTTGCTTGTGTACACGAACATCATAACAAATCAAACCCAAAATTGCAGTTTTAACATAGCAGTATGAACATTTCTCGGTACAGCTCCATCATTGCTCAGTTGCTATCACCAATTTCGTTGATCTATTCATATTTGCTGTACCCGATCTGGATTGAATTTTCAAATTGCTATCAATGTACTCGTCTCAAATAAGGATAGGGGTCTAACCAAACACACAAGCACAGTAAAAGAACTGGAAAGACATAGGATGCATCTTTCTCATGGTCTCAGAAACGTGGTGAATTTTAGTTGGCGGTTGAGGAGACTCCAGATACGCTTCTAAAATGTCGGCTATGGTAGCCAGAATGCTGGCTTAGGTCTGCAGTACAGGGCGCGACGTAAATTGCATGATTAACTGACACATGTATGATTAACTGATCATGATTTGACAAAAAATCATGTGTATTTAATCTGACCATATTATGAATAAACAAGGCACAACACATACCACTACCACTGCACATGAACTTGCAATTTTATCAGAATGACGAAGATCTCTTCCGTGGTGTTCCAGTACGATACACGTACATGTATGCTCCATATATTTTCGGAAAGCAATTTACCGGCATGGTCAAAACATGAAATTAAACCACTCCAGAGCAAACCACCAGATCATAAAGCGCCAATAACACGAAATATGTTCCGTCATCTCATAGTCGTACTAAACATAAAATGGCTTAACGAAGTTACACAATTTACACATCCATGTGATGAATACAATGAGCGGAACATTCATAATCCCAAACACCTCGATGTACCCCAGTGCATGTCACCCTCTGCAATACATCACATCTGTAACACCAATATCCGAGACAATGAAAAAAACATGGGGCTTCCGTAGACAAAATTACAGTTGAAGCATCACGAAACACAAATTCACGGTCATAGGTAAATTGTATCAAGTTCCTCTTATAACAGTTAGCCTATATTGCTTCCTCTTGAAATAGTTAGAGGCTTGGAGTATATGCAATCTTCAATAGAGGCCTCGACAAAGATGTCCTCGTGCTAAGCCATGCTAGGTAAAATTAGAGGTTCGAATCCAACCATATCAACCTGAATTTGAATTTCATGCCACTTTCATGCCAAGTATCATGACATTTCATATGGGATTGTTAGGACATACCAAAAACAGCATCAAACTGTCGCGTCAGACAGAGAGCAACCATTCCACGGAGTGTGAAGGAATTACTGATGCCAGTGGCAGATACACGTTGAGAGTCATACGGGGAAGCACTCAATTAACCATAGAGATATTCTTGTCACACGAATAGTATCACCAATAGTAAAGAAAGGGGTATACAGCGAAAGAGTATAATATTATTTGTCGTGAATGTTTGTCAATACTGAGGAAAGAAAAAGTGTGTCATAATACCATGGTGGTAAGCCATTATAACATGGCTGGCACCTGTCGTATTATACACACTAGTTTGTAGAGGATGAAGTTTGTCAGGCGACAGTCTCAAAGTTGAGCAGTAACTTGACGAGTCCCTCGGCCTTAGCATTCCTACGAGATATGTCACTGAAAAATAAGTAGTTACTGAAGAATATAGGTTCTATATCTCGAAAATATATAGTGCATCACTGCAGTTGTAGTATCACATCACGGAAGTAATATCACATACAATCATTATCACAGATATAGATATCAGAGCAGAAAAAATTGTATTGTTGGTGAATGGTCAATAACTTGCAACAGAATTTGTTGGACATCAAAGCTGTCTCTGTGACTTCAACAACCAGATAGGATTTTCTCTGAGGTGCAGGGTATGTGACAGACAACAAAAGATTTAATCAACCAACTGAAAGAGAGGTATCAACTGATCAAGTTTGAATGGTGTACTATTATTCCAGTTGTTTGATAAGTTGGTAATGAAAATCTTCAATTTCTATGCATGAGGTGAGCTGAAAAGTTGAGATTGAGTCTGTTTGCGAGTCTGTTTGTATAAATGTTCAAGGAATGGTGTTAAGGACTGATTGCACGTAACATACCAGTGAGTGCAGTGAGGCACTTTTCCATTGATTTACAATGTAAAAATAAAGGTAACAAAATCACCCAAGACAATACAATCCCCTGACCTAAAACTTGGCTAGCACACACATATATACTAGCACATAAATAATACCACGGAAGTTGTGCAATTTGATGATTAGATAAATCATTCTATACGTTTCATCAAAACGAACATTCGTGTGTTCCGCTTGACAAACACTGGCTGCTGCGTATAATTATTCTTTGTTGTGGTCAAAATAATGAGAGTATATAGGGCTATACTTTCTGTGAGATGAATACAATGAGCTGAACATTCATAATCCCAAACACCTCGATGCACCCGAGTGCATATCACCTATGAGTTTTACTGGCCTCAATAGCTATTTGCTGTATAGCATAATCCTTCCGATCGCCCTGTTGTGAGTGTATTTTGTATACTGAGAAATAGGTCGGGAGATGACATATGAAAACGATGATTTTAACAAATTTACCATTGCTTAGTAAGAAACGGAGTCTCGGTTGGTAATCCTCGATGGCTAACAATCAGAAAGACAAAGTTTCACGTTGATTGGAAGTGTGTAAATTCATGAATTTGTTACCTTTATATTTACATTATAAGTGAATGCACAGCTGGTCGATTCCATGTTCATGATCATTACATGCAATCAATCCTTAAACTCCAGCGTCTGCTGGAGAGTGAGGAAAAGGAATTCCATGGGTACGGGCTGAATGGAGTTGAACCCCTACGGAAGCGTCAAAAGGCCACCAGTAAATTTTTATTTTTTTAATTTCCCGAGATATATCTCGATAATAACGACTTAATGCAATATAATATTGACTTATTTTTCGATAATATCGACTTATATCTTGATAATATCGACTTATATAACATTTTGGAAATGGGGGATACATTTGATTCCCGCAGGAGGGTGGGGATATTTTGCTTTCGCTGGACGTTAACTCGAGCTGGTTGGTATTGCACACGAACAGTTTCAAAACCACAGAACGGCTCCGACGAAAAATGCTAAATATGGCTTGTCAGGCATGAGAATCAGCGGTTTTTAGGGGGTTCCCTTAGAATTCAAGCTGTAGCGAAAAATCCAACCTATAGTTTCCTCATTATCGTGAGGTGAGGAAGTCAATTATCTGCCTTGACATATCAGCTGCTAAGGATCCACTTGTTCAGGGGAGGACCCGAGGAGTAGAATTGGGGCGTTTTAACGTTGTTTTCAATGGGAGATGGGAATACTGGGGTTTGTCCTTGAACGCACGTTTAGTCATTTACAGACTGAGTTATTTATTAGTCAACGCAAAAGATACAACAAACACGTTATGATGGCGAGGCTGATCCTCATACCATTGAACATAGCCATCATTGATGATGACGACGACAGAAGAACTTTTTTTTTTAGTTTTTGGTTGGATCACTACGAAATATAATCATGTCTGTATTATTCGAGTTTTTGTTTATACTTGAAGGGATAGGTACAACAGGTTCAATATGATTATCTTGTCGAAGAAGAGGCGAATATCACTGATATCAATTTTTAGCAGTACTGTCTCAAACACGTCTGAATCTAACAGGAATGTCAAAATATATTTTTCTCAAAGTTATACACTACTGATTTTTTTATAATGGGCCGACGTGTGGTAAGGCATCCAAGTTTTAGCTTTCAGTGAAATTACTGTCAAGTTGCTCCTCATTAACAACATACATTTCCTTCGACATCCTCTACACCACACGAGGCCCCTTTTGCTTCATCCCACGTGTACCCGAAGATCTCCATGTCTTTCTCATAAACCTTCTGCAGCATCGCGATGCGATATTGGGTGACCGACTCCAGAGCCACGGAGGCAGCAAGCAGCTTGTCCTTCTCTAGGGGTGCGTCCACGTTTACTCTAGGCAGGGCTGTAACTCCATGAGCAGATAGCACACGTAGGAGCGGTTCAGTATCTGTTTCCATGGTTTCCAGCTTGAATATGTGGTCGTAGTGGATTTCGCAGGGATGACACAAACTGTCGTAAGTTGCCCACAACGGATCCATATGCGCCGGATCAGCAACGAACTCGATAAAGTCACCAAGCTGAACGTCTAGTGACCCATCTTCGTTCCTGATTTTATGACCAAACTTTAGTACAATGCTGAGGAGGTAGTTCTGTTGCAGGTAATCTGTATGTACTACCTTCTGCATGTACGTCGAGTACAGTCGCTCAAACGGGTGTCTAACTGCCAAGAACTTAAAGTAATTTTTCAAACGCCAGTTTCGCTCCTTGTCGCCAAAGTCATCCAGAAAGCGCAGTCCGAATCCCTTCAGGTACTTGCGATCGTGCATCATGTCCTGGAAGTGCTGCAGAGAAGCCTGCTCCTCAGAGGCCGTCATCAGCAATGTCTTGAAGGAGGCTTCGGCCACTCTCGGTATGGCACAGTACAGAATCTGATGCTGGTCATCCACGATCACGTTCTTGTAGAAACTGCTGTCCTTGTCTTTGTCCGTAAACGCGCCCCACTTCTTACTGCCACAGACTTTGCGAATCTGGTGTTTTCGCTCCGTACTAGTACAGTGTGGAGTACCGCTCGTCCAACTTCCTTAAAGAGATCACAATGCAAAAGAAAATATAAATTATGTTTTCCAATAGTTGTGTTGAGTGATTATTGACCCGGGTAAAGATGAAAGATGCCAAAATCTGTGAACATTTTGTGCAGGCCATTTCTTGTCATGCATATTTATGAGTACATACTATATGAACCATATTTGTGATTAGTTATAAATTTGATATAATAGTTGATATATCGTAATCCTTCATATGAGTAATTACATGTATGTATTGTCACGACTGTTACCTTTGAGGCGCATGATGTAGTTGTTGAAGTTTTGTCGATGTGGATATACATAGCTGAAGATGACCACAGACAATATCAGGAGCCACGCTGCTATTTTGATTACCCACGCCACGACATTATGTGATGTCTCCTGACTCTCCTCACCTTCGCTCTTCTCCGTCATCAGCAGTTATATAATAGCTCGCGCGTTGATAATTAATGGAGTATATAATTACTAATTACTGAAAAACTACACGCAGCATCTGATATTTGGTCATCGATTGAGATGCACGGTGGGCCCACTTGTTCACTTTTCATCATTTAATGTGAACATTTGTCCAAAGGTGTCAATATCAATGAATACAGGCCATATGGTTTTTCACCACGAAGTGGTTTTCGGAAATAATCATTCATGGAGGTTTTTTTCTCCGTGAAGATGAAGTCGAGTGGGTATCGATTCGGAGTTTGACATGTGCATGCCTTCGTGTGTTGAACACAATTTCACTAGGATGGAGCACCCTGTGTCAGAACAGTTGGCTTGCCATTATTTCAACCTCGACAGAATACCATGCATATTTCATTTATAGTCAATGATCAAATATCGAATGATATAACTGTGTGATAGGGATATTCCAACAATGTGTATATTTCAACCAATGTGTAAACGCTATATTAAAGATGGATTTCGGATGAAAAATGACAAACACTGTAGTGAGCAACTTTTTCATTCGTTCATAATGCGAACATAACGGTAACAAATCAGTAAGAATACGCAACATTTCTTCCCGAAACTTCGTTAACAAAGGTATTCATACCCATGAATGTTTTACACTAGTCCTATACTAGCATTACTAGTTATTTGCAGTACACACTAATCATGGATTAGGGATGGTATAGGTGTATCTTAGGCCGCAAAATGACACTTGAAAATGACAATTGTCAGACATTGAAACATATTTAGTCAAAAAGGGCGTCTAAGTTGGTGAACCTCGATAAATATAGATCGCCATAGTAAATTCTGGTGCCGAATGGATGTGTACGTACTCACGGTTTTTTGTTACCTTTATATTTGCATTATCAATTAATGGAGAGATTTCATGCATACGACATTGTTGTGAGTGCGATATGGGTTTATCTCAGCACGAGTCTCCGAATCTGGACTGAGCCTTCAGGCGAGGCCCAGATGTGAAGACGAGTGCTGAGATAAGCCCATCTCGCATTCAAAAGAATGTCGTATGCATTTTCTCGCACATTTCCTTATTTTTTTTTAAACAGAAAACGTTACAATCACAGATGTACACAGCCGCCACCTCGAATTTGATTGTGAGATGGGGTTTGCTCGGTGTTGTACTCATAATGGGAGGCACGTTGTAGAGTGCGTGAAGGTTAATTCCAGATTCTCGATTTTTATATGCAATTCAACCTTAAAATGCATACCCATTCATTACACCAGTACTAGTAATTATGTCTCTCCCATTACGTTGTGTAAATATGATTTTCAAAGCTATAATTTCCTGGAAAGTAAATGGATACCACATGTTTCCGGATATGACTTTGTTTCTTTTTTTCTCTTCTTAACTGCACGGGAAAAGATTAATCAACCACGTAGCCTTGGCACATTAGTTTACGTGGTGGGGAGTAGACAAGTCAGTCCCACGGGCGTGTTTCTCAGAGTATCATGGATTTCATTGGTTCTTCGCTGTCACAGATGTCATGGTATATAATGAATCGTGCAATTATCTGTATGTTAAATATTAAAACAGTGGGTTACTGTTTGTGAAATAACTACGTCCCTCTACCGGGAATCACCGTATATTAACCATCCAACTGGCCCCGCAAATTTTACGAACGGACGGGCGGATGATACCTAGTTAGTGGCCTTTCCCATATTCTATTTCCCATCAAGACTGACCCTCAAAATCGAACATTTGGCCTGAAACATAGTTGAGGGCCTTTTCCAGGCCCCTAATTTGGAAATGTTGGTCGGGCTTTCCGGAAGGATGCCCAAAAATGAAGTACGTTGATGCCTATATTCATAATGCGCCACCATATAATGCCAAAATCAGCATATTTTTAGGTTTTCAAAATGACGGGGAGCGAGGTATTTATGTGATAAATAATGTGATGGGCCTAACTAAACACATCTAAATACGCCTTTACTACTAGTATAATGATCTTCTTCCAACATGGAATAACATACCCATTTCAATGAACCTGTGACCCTTTATGCCGAAAACACGGAACGTATCTAATGATCCAGTTGGCAAGTCAGTATTCATGGCTTTCCGGTTTTAGGCGATCCTGTATAATTCGATCATGACAAGTTTGTATCTCAAAAATATGTGATTGATCTGCCATGACAGCTGATCATAATTATCATTCTACACCATGTATACCATTGTAAGCATCAACCTATTACCATCAATACTAGATTTTGATGGTGCCGATAGCAAACCTAAGGTAAATCATTTTGGTATAGGAACAAAGTCCGACCAAATATTTTATCTGAAGACATACTGGCGTCATCAGGGACAGACAGTATTTAAAATGTTGTTTCTGCTGTACATCCGATGGAATTAGAATACAACTGCCCAACACCATATTAAAACAATTCAGACCTCAGAAACAAACGCGATGGAATAGTTGTATGACAAGTAGGCCTACATAAGTACCTTCACAATCCAAAAGGCTACTAAGTTGATGGTATTTGACGACGAAGGCGAAAACAAAAGTTGTAGAAGCTAGGATAAGTAGTCCTGATATATTCACAGTGAATTTAACATAACTTGCGGTATACACGGAGCGATAATGCAGTAACTCAAGGGGTGAGTCAGATGGCGTCGAAAGACATGACAACACCAATCATATTACGTCACATCCGTTACAGTCAGAGAATTCCTTATTTGGAAAACGGGGGATGCCCTTGATCCCCTACAGAATGGTGAGGGATATTTTGTTATGGCTGGTTGTTGACCCGAGCTGGTTGGGATTTGCACACGAACAGTTTCAAAACCACAGGACGTACAGAACGTACGAGCGATATATCTGTGTTGTCAGGCATGAAAATCAGTAGTTTTAAGGGGGTACCCTCAGAACTAGAGCAAAAAATCCAATTTTTCAACCTATATTTTCCTTACTATGGTGAGATGAGTAAGTAGATTAGGTAGTTTGTTATGTAAGCTGATAAGCTTTATCTCGTTCTAGGACTGAGATATGAAGACTTGAATTTGGGCTTTTTATCATTGCTTTGAATGGCCGGGGCTATTACTGAAATATGTCCCAAACATGGATCCGATAGAGCTGACGATCGCCTCGTATAGGCACTACCCATTAGCAGTGCCACAACTGTCTGTGATGATCGTGAATATAACATTTTTTTTCGTGAACATGAGAGCTTATTTACAGGAATTCCCGCTAGTATTTTTCTCATAGTATCATCATTAGTGTATACGCATTTATTTCCGAACAAGTGTACGAGATAAGATAATTGGGTTCTAAAAATAAATATACGAGGATATTTGCCGTCTTTATATCACTAACATTTTGGAAACCAGTCTAGAAGAACGGAACAAAAATTGTCTGCTAAGTGTTGAACATCAATAATCATTTTCCATGAGTAGGGAAAAAGGAATTCTTCATCATGTCCACTCTCTTGGGTTCATACTGCTCGAGCAATTCCAATAGATCGAGCAAACTTTCACGTTGACGCATCCAGAAATATCGCTTCTGTGGCACGCGGTGCACCCCGCTCGAGTGAATGACGCGTGAATTCCGCGCAGGCGCCCGCTTTCCGTGTGTGTGGATGAAACTTTTGCTCAGTGATTCCACACTTTGGCGTGTGTCCTTCACGCGGCGTAAAGGTGTGACCTTTGGGTGCACGGCATGGACATTGCTCAACCATCTGTACCATGTCCACGGGTCTGTGCTCTGGAAGGTCTCCCGCTCAGAGATGCCGTCTCGTTTATCATTGGTTTGAGTGATGCCGGAAGCCGGGGAATTCAATTGGCGATAGTTCTCGATTTTGTAATAATGCAAAAGTTTCTGCAAGTGATCGCCCATGTAGCTATTTTGCCTCAGCCACAGCAGCCGCTTGGTACTTGACGAGCCTGAAAAGAAGATATATTTATTTGTTAAACCGCATAACTATCTTTATTGTACGATTTTAAATGTAAAGAATATAGCAACTGTCTCAACTTGTGCAATACTGACATGTACTAACTTTCATAACGAATGCACAGTACGAAGTGTATGCGCGGATAGTGTATGTTCACGTACAAAGCGTTAAATTCAACAACGAAAACAGAACCGAGCGCACTTTAGGAGTTGCTTGTGTAATCTAGGACACATTCTGGGACACATTATCCACTTGAATGACAAAGTTTGTCAAAATCTGTGGTGAATGCGTAAATTATTTCTGGATGCGACATCACTCTCTTCCATACGTATCCCCTACTCCAGTCATTTTCGAATTTTATTTCCCTCCTAAAATGCTCGATAATGTACCTACTGCAAATTATATATTCCACAGTGTACCTGAGATTAATGTGTGCCAGTTCCAGGTGACTGACCAGCCATTGCTTCGAAACTATGAATATCAGGATCGCATGATTGCAAGCACTTTTATCAAAGCGTTCTGATATCGATATAGGCCTTGACATTCACGGACAAGTAATCAGCTCAATAAAACTGGATACTATGATACCATCTCAATTGTCTTTATGTGAGCTGTACTATATGCATCCATACCTCATCATTTCATCGAAATTATCGAAGATCAATGATGTATTCCCGGAAAGTGCACTAGTTAAAAGGGTTATGTCGAGACTTATTCTCCATATATGATATATTAATGGACGGAATCATAGCAAATGTCACGAAATGTCTAAAATGCATATGCATGAACAAAACATTTAGTACGGTGGTTCATATTTGCCAGATTGATGCATACACATTTTTTACAGCGTTATAACGCTCTAATTTATAGCGTTTTTATGCTCTAAATTAAACCTTCCATCATTCTATCATCTTCCCATTGTCGTGATTTGTAATAAACATAATCTAGATCAGAGTAATTTTGAGATTTCCCTACATTGAGCTGATGAAACAGTAGGTCCGACGATGCCTCTGGCAATGTAAATTAGAGCGTTTTTACGCTGTAAGTTAGAGCGTTATTACGCTGTAAATTAGAGAGTAATTACGCTGTACATGTAATTTACAGTGTAATTTCGCTGTGAATTACAGCGTTATAAGGCTGTAAAATATAGTGTAAATACGCTGTAATTTAGGACATCATTACGCTGTAAATTAAAGCTTTATTACGTTGTAAATTAGAGTGTTATAACGCTGTAGTAACCTTTGCATTCCTCCATCTGGCGAATATGAGCTACCGTAGAAAAAAACCCATGACATGCAAACTTTTTCCCCATCAATTCGATGAGATGATTAATGATAGCAACAGAAAAACTGAAACGCAACTTTTATTCATAAAAAAAGACCCAACATTGAGTCCTTGTAAGACTATATTGTGTCAACATTGAGTCTTTCACACTTTCTACACCACAATACCTCATTCGGAACTAAAATCTCAACTTCAAAAACTCGTACATAATTCCTTTTTCACCACAAAAGGGCAAGGTAGCTATCAGTATATTGTAGTCAAATATAATATAGCTTATTTTGTTGAATACGAGTCAGATGATCCATGTAAAGATACAAATTCAGAAAGAAATACGGAACAAATCGCATGGAATAGGCATAAGTACGAATAAGTACAGGCAGGAATGAAAAAAAATCCACCGAGTTGCTGGTATCTACTGGGCACGTCCGCCAGCAGGAGCATCGACCCAGTACCAGAAATGTTCAGGTAGAGCTATTACCAACAGTACAAGATATTGATTATGATGCCAACAGAGCCCTAAAATGAAAATTTTGGCGGAATTAACAAAATTGTCGAAAGCGACATAATATGGGACAGACAGTGTGTAAAATACACAAATGAGCCCAAATATGGAATTTTGCCACGCTTTATTTCAAAGTATGTATGTAATAAAAAGGCTTCACACTCTCGCTGAATCGTTTCACGACACCATATTGAGCATCGGAGCTCTAAATGATGTTGTATGCACTCACGAAATGAAGTTTGTTATGCTTTTACAACACACAATAATATTTATAATGTTATATCAAGTAATCTTTTAACAATGGGAATAATTGTGACCGAGTTCCTACGACCAATCCTACAACATCGACACCAGGTTTTTACCAATATTATAGATTCACCACTGCATTTGTATATTCGAATTATATGAAGGGGTTATGGTTTGATTTAGCTCTATTTTTGGACACCTCCTACATCTTGGCAATATCATAACCGGGGTGAGAAAACGTGATACACACTCCAACGATTTGAAATGAATTCGAAAAGATACATAACTTCACACAAGTTAGTTGACAAATCACTCTCAAATTAACCATGACGACGAACATGATCGCATGCATGTGGTCAGATGTAAGAACAAAAAAAAAAACAACTGGGAAATTGCCCCTTGGTTTTTTATATTTCATGCATAACTTCCAGATTAACAAATGGGGAACATGAATTTATTTACGTGCCTCGACGCATCCATATATACGAAATAAGATGTATTCATTGCTCTATAATCACATGATCAGACTAGGTTAAGTTGACCAATCACTGGTCTTGAAGAAGACGTTCACTTTTGAAAAAAAAAAAACCAGAAGAGGTCACATTTCAGCTCGTGTGCAGGGTTTGACATTGCCCACGGCGGCTCCTGGACTATGTTGGGAAGTTGTGGCCGAAAGCAATAAACCGAGCGTTGGATGCGATAAGCTCTTTCAAATAGGTGTTGGCTTATGTGCCACATCCACCGTTGAGGAAGCTCGAGAACACTCCATCATCAACACATCGCCAGAGATTTAAAAGGCCAATAGATTAATACCTCGTGCGCGAACAATGCGCCCACAATAAATGGCTATTTTGAAAACGAGTTCCGAGTATTATACCCAGAGGGAAGGAAGCTATGCCATCGAGCACACAGCCGGTGTTGTTTGGTTCTGGTAGATGTACCAGCATGTAAACGAGTGGGTATTTTTTCATTCCACAATTCCACAACAAAGTTGACAATAAAGTCACAAGGTTTAAATGGTTTCTAGTCACGTGCATGAGCACTGATTTAAAATAGTGCATTTTACGCCAAAATAATTAAATGAGTTAATTGGGTAATTTATTCGTGATCCGAAATAATAATCGATTTCGTAGCAAACTTGCAATTTATAATAGATGTGTATTGGTTGTTGGTAGCCAAAAGCTGGAATAACTACGCAAACATTGGCTTTAACGAAATTATGAATGCGATGTTTATATCAATAAGTGCAACGATTGAATTGTTCCACGTTGCTTTTAATGCTACATGATATTTACCCAGTTAGTATAGTCCGTATTTCCACCCCGCACACAACTACCATACGTGTAAGTTGCCACATAAACCAAATATATGATATCATGACTGTCGGGTTGAAAGACGAATGCATCGATGGAATAGTAAATTAAGAGGGTGGTGAATCTGTGATTGAACATCATGTGAAATAATGTGCAAATTGATATATTTTTATCACGAAAACTTGTTCGTCAGTTTTCGATTAACGAAAACCATATCATAAAACGATTTCACACTTTAGCCTCTAACTGATGACCACATACCAAACTCACCAAAATTGTCATCGAACGTCATCTGGGCATTTCTTGACCTCACTCCAGAAAACAGAATCAGCAAAGTTAACATTATCGGCCATTTGGCTCCCATGGCAAAGCTCCTAATCAACCCTTGCTGCACACCTGTGCTCTTCTCAGCAATTATATATTGTTATCTCACCAGTAACTTGATAGCAGTTTAATTAATTTGTCTTCAGATGCAGGTAATCCAGTAGTGGCCAAAGTATCCGTCGAGGATGTCGTCAGCGAGTTCATAAATATTTGAACAGACAATCTCCAAGCATGATTACTAATTTCCCCAAGAACAATTTTCAGTCCCGTAACCTCTTGCTGAAAAAAAATTTGGCTGATGAGACAAGGTTTGCTCCGCTACTCCGGTGTGATTGCACGGTGTTTATTGCGAACTCTGCCTTTAAGTCGCTTCCTCGCACAATGATACCTTCCCCTGGGGCGGTGCGGGGTGACTGGTACATCAGTGAGGGGGTGACACACAATCGCGCTCGCTATTCATACTGTATACAAGATACATTAATGGTCGTAGGTTGGAAATAATCCGCGATTATCATTTTGTCCATCGTGACCGGCAGGTAAGGTAATGATAAATACTATACTTGTATGATGATAGGTGTATTGGTGACGTGCCAAAACATGATAAAAAGGCGAGACACTATCAACAATAAGTGAGCCGACATCGTTGATCGCCTACTTTCGTTGCCACATCTCTTATAATTCAAATCATCAGCTTTCGGTGTTTTATTGCTTCTCATGAAAGAAAGTTTTTCTTCATGATTTTCTTAGATTTTATGACGATTCATATTGGAATATAAAATGGTGTGATGTGATCAAGTATTCCGAACTATTCTTCTGGTCCAGTTAATGTATAGGTATACTTAAAATTGGAACAGAAGCGGTTATTTCCGGATGATAGCATATGTCCTGCCTGCAATAACGGTGAAATTGAAGGGAATTGAGGGAAAAAATATAACATTGGGAAGTTTGTACTGTCAAAGTCAACTTCATCTGTCAGTGAAACACGCTTTTTGGCGATAGTTTCGAATAATCGGATCAACTTGAAATTTTGTGCGTCTTAATTGAGGATCATGCCGCAATTTTTCACCAAATTTCAGAATTCTATCTGAAAAAAAATGAAAACATTACCAATCTACAAGGTCGTACAATATTGTTTGAAGATGTCAGAAGATGCTACCCGTGAAGTAGGCCAGGAGTATGTTGTGACTACATGCGACTTGAATGTGTGTATGCGTGCCTATCCAAGCATCTGGAAGCAACCTACTCGCTATGAGAAACATATTTTCATGATAAGTTCATTCCTTGTGGTGTGCGTATACCTAAAGATGACCGGGAAGAAAATGGCAGGAACCAGACTGACTGATATCTTCCTGGAAGCTGGACTTATCACTTCAGGTACGACTATTCTCATGCAATCAGTGAACGTATTGTATGTAATACAATGTACAATGGATATGTCATTTTATCCCCAACTAACACGGCATTGGTCATTTCAGGTTCGTTAACAGGTGTCATTACTGGCAAACAGTATACTCGTGCTCTGATCTACCATGCTAGAAACACCACGAGAGTGACTTATAATCCAATAGTTTCTGAATAGTCTCAATGAGGAACACCTGCTGTCTTCTGTGGCTGATGATGCACAATGTGTGAAATATGATATGTTAGAAAGGTCTTCAAAGGTTTCCTTGAATGAAGGCCTGCAGAGCAGAGGATGAATAATCTTACTCGATCAGTTCGCAGCATTCGGAGATGAAGTTAGATCAAGAAAACTCGGTAAAACTGCAAAGTTATGGCTGACACACATGGGCCACGTCTGGATGATACTGAAACTAACCTAAGCTGTGAAGAACAACAGCCTCATCCTCTACACTGATTGTCTCTATCAGATGGCAGACTTATTTTCCAGTTTTGAGAGACACAACTATGCCAGATATCTGACGATCTTCGCTGTAATCTTGGCAAACGTAGAGGAAAGCCATGCAGGAGCGACATGGATATTCGAGGGTGGTGCCATCAGGTGGTGCCAATAAAGAAACCTTCATGAAGCAGGCTAAATCCAAAGGAGGTGCTGTTGGATGTGGGGCAGGGCTGACAGGCCTTGTCAATAACTACAACAGCTATCAGAGATGGGTGCTAACTATTCATGAACGGGCTCTGTGCAGATTCTGAATGAGCTCGAAAAACAAGGACTTGAGACCTTTTGAGGTGAAGAAGAGTGAGAAGCAGGTGGCACGTGCCATGGAAGCAACAGATTATTTTCTCAATCCATTCTCTATCACCCAACAAAACAAGTTGTACAGTCTCTCATTAGGAGCTACAGCACCACAGGAAATCGAAAAGATCATGAAGGCTGAACAGGTTGGCAAGCAGGCCAAAGAAGACTTCATTGAAGATAGCCTAGAGCAGAATGACAACTTTTTCGAACCTGTCAGAAAGAATAAGTTGCAAGGGCGGATCCAGGATTTTTATTGAGGGGGGGGGGGGGGCAGTCATCATACAGTCCTAGCGAATAGGCGTGGGATCTGGGGCCCGGGTAGGAAGCTGAAGGGGTCTAGATGTTCTCTGGTTCTCTGGGTCTAGATGTTCTCTGGTTGATTCTGGGCGTTCCAACCACACTTAACATAGTCTCCAGATCCAAAGATTTTTTTTGTGTGTGAATTGAGATACTAAAAATTGAGATTCTTCAATGAGCAATCCATGATGTTACATTCGACTGATGATCGAATATGTCGTCTGACATGTATATTTTAAACTTTATTTATTTTACAACAATTGACGAAGAAGCATATGCTTATATTAACATCCCTTTTTGGCTCAGATCTTGGCGTAAGGGTGGTCATTATGCCCTCCACTTTTCAGACACACAACAAATTATAGTTAGGAGAGGAAGAAGAGGAAGGACAAAATGAAGAAAGGTGGACATAATTGAAAACAATGGGAATGCAAGCAATATTTGAACTGAACAAAACGGTTTTTGCAGGTTGTTGGTGTTCTGACTCCTTCAAAGTTGCCATAATTCAAAGACATGCACACTAATTTTGTAGATTTAACAGTTTGTTTTGACAGCTGATTATTATGCGAACGAGATGAATGAATTTTTTTTTTTACATGTGATAAATAATCATAATTTTCTGAATTTCGAACAAATCGTGAAACGTATGCATGAACATCTGTAAAAACTGTTCTGTTCGGCTCAATGAGGGTCTTCAAATGCATCAACATGTAAGGTATTCTTATATATACACTATAAATATCTCAATCTCGGTCTCAGTATATGCTCAAAACACACACAAAGAAGCTCCTATGCCCCCCCCCCCCCCTAAATCCGCCCATGCTGTCTCTCATTTTTTACGATATTTTTTTTCTCGCCTTTGGGGGCAAAGCAACACATTCGCAGGCTAACTATCAAATGGCGATTTGGAGGCTTGCCGATGATGCAGAACCAAACGTGCCAAGTCCCAGCGATGGCCACGGGTGTACCTTCAAAGATGGAGAGCTGGAGCTATTGTGGTTTGAAGATGATGTCGTTCCAACTAAAGGAAGAGCTGAGTGGATCATCAGATGAATCCGACGACGAAAATTACACTGCAGGATATAGCCGTCTTGAATTCTACAGCCCTGACAAAAGTTATGATGACGATTAAACACTTCGATCTTCTGATCAATAACATTACAGCGATACTGGACAGTGTGCCTCTGATACTCCGATTGACAGAACATTTGAGCTGTCTGCTTTGTGGCTGATCATGTTTATATTCATTTTGTGCAGTACAAGCAATGGCATTATTTCATGATTGTATATTATGGTATACATGTCATATATGATAAAAAAAGATCAGTGATAGTGAACTTACCTGCCGTAGCGTATACATCCGTACATGTTTGGTCATTCTCTGGACACGTTATTGGCGATCAAACGTCTATAAATTATGATAACCAGATGTCATTGAATGTGGTTTCAACTCTGTCACACAAGATATACACAACATTACAAGCACAAAGCTGCGCATTGATATAATTCTCTCCTAAAATTGTGATATTTGAAAATGGTCGAACATCAAATTTGATTCAACATGACGGGCTTTTGCATGGTACGTGTTATTCCTGGAAGGCTGTCTGTCTGCTAGATAATGAATGTTAACATAGTATATTGGTAATCGTTACACAAAAGTTAACATAGTATATTGGTACTCTTTGGAACACAAATGCTAATTAATTTCAGAATGAACGCAAACAAATGTAATTTGGAAGGACGCTATCTTGGACTTCAGAACGAAATATTACTGTCATGTTACTGTGGTGTCTATACATCAAAAACATATGTATAGACACCAAAAATGTTGCTGCACGACAATTAGAATGTAAGATATGAGTAAGAGTGTATATTGGGAAATGGCGTCTTTAAAATGGCGTCTTGTGCATGGTGAGGCCACTTTTTTTCTTGGGAACATGTCTATTATATTTCGTCTTTATCCAATGAACAAAAAAATACCATTTTGGGGGGGGGGGGGGGGCGCGGGTTGCAGGACTTTGGTAAAGAAAGTTTCTTTTATAATCAAATTTCAGATATGATTTAATTGTATATTGCGTGTTCTATATATTCAAAATAGCCTTGAAAATCTCCTACCTGAAATATCAAGTATGTGAGATTAAAGCATTGGCCAAAAACATGTATTAATGTGAAATCATGGGCGATAAAAAAGGACGTCAGGTTGCGTAGTGGGCCATTCGTGGATCATTCTTGTTAGTCAAAACGGTCCCAATCAGAAATACGAGCGTGACACTCCCAATGGTCCATATGATGGATTTAACACAAAATAATACCATTTCTGAAATGCCCCTATTATCGTCAGGGGTGTCTTAATATCGTCATATTGCAAATACTAGTAGTACGTTTATGATATATTAGTAATTGTGTGTATTGTGCAGCGAATACAGCCGTTTCTTTGTGTGTTCAAGTGTTCGAGGGCTATAGAAATTGTAAGGTCCAAGCTGTTGTTTATTATCTGTTGCTTTAACCCAAGGCCCAAATCAGCTTGTGTTCCTTTGATCAGTAACATGAGATAATTGCCTCCTTGAAGTCTTTGAGCGGCAGCTACATGGTATAAATAGTTTGCCAGTTTTTAGGTTACCGAACTTATGGTTCGATAACCTATTGGCGCGGCTTCGTGTCCGTCATCTGACCGTTGTCGTCCGTCATCATATTTACCTGCAAAGTTTACAGTTGGATTTCTCTGACATTTAGTACAAAAATACTGAAAAATAAATCAAAAGGGAGGTATTTTTAAGTTTTTTATTTTCGCTTTTTTTTTTAAATGCCGGCCATTCCGTTTTCAGGAAAACGGCCAATTTTGGGTTTCGGCGGCCACTTCTAGAAGTTTGTTCAGTGACTTTTTCATAATTTCATACATTTCGTTTCCATTGAATCGCTCTTCTGTGGATCGGCAAAGAATAAATTGTCTGAAAGTTTGCTATGCGTTTTGAGCCATTCTCAGGCCATTGGGATTTCTTTTTCGCTGTGGACTCATATTTCAACCATATTTTCCTTCATAACGACCAAATAAACCAAGGAAACAATTGCTATATGAAAGAGTAAAAATCTCGCACATCGTTAACCCTTTATGTTGTATCGGTCTTGTTTCCAAACCCTGGTATTTCCAAATGCAGTATTTTGATGAACGCACAAATTGTATTTAGCTCGACTGGAATCCACTCAAAATTATATTAACTACTTCGCGATGCAACGCATAGTATCCGATAGAATTGCAAGGCGGCGATGAGACCAGTCTGATATGATAAGATATTTGCACTGGAAGCCGTCAACAATGGCATGGATACATCAAAAGTTGCTAAGACGTTTAAAGTTCCTTGATCAACGTTGGATGATTGTGTCAAAGGTCGTGTGAGCAGTGACTGCTCCTTGGTAATGCCTCCAGTGCTGTCGGTGGAAAATTAAGATGCACTTGTCTGCTATTGTCATTACATAGCAGAGCATCGTTTTCCCATAACAAGGTCTCAGGTCATCGGATTGGCATGGGCAATTAGTCTGCGTTGTGATGGTGACTGTTTAAAAAAAACCAGGCCAAGTTTGAAGTGGTGGCGTGGGTTCCGTTCCAAGCACCCAGAATTTTCACTACGTTTCAAACCCCAGTACAAATGTGGGCGAATACTTTGACATACTGGAGTGCTTGTTGAGAGAAAACAACTTACATGTAGAGAACATGCCTCATCTAATATTCAACTGCGACGAAATTGTCGTATCACTCAGTAAGTCTTCAGAAAAGGTCATCATTCCGAAGCATCGAAGGCACAGCCATAGTCTAAAATAAGGATCAAACCAGCATGTCTCAGCATTATATTGTGCAATTGCTTCCGGTGCAACGATCTCACCACTGATCCTGTTTTCTAGAGCTGCAGGTCGGTCCTACGCAGATGGAAGCCCTATCAATGCCACATACAGCGCTACCCCCAGTGGTTTTATCAATAAGGAAGTGTACCGGCAATTTTTTCAGAAGAACTTACTCAGACATGCTCCAGCAGAAAGGCTTTCATTGTTGCTACAGAAAGGATGCAGAACACATTTCAGCCCACAGTTGATCGACATGGCCATTCAGAATCAGGTCATTCCCAGCGAAGCACACACGCA
The DNA here is from genome assembly GCA_949152475.1 of Terebella lapidaria. Lineage (NCBI taxonomy): Eukaryota > Metazoa > Annelida > Polychaeta > Terebellida > Terebellidae > Terebella > Terebella lapidaria. The sequence continues at coordinate 83,501,719 of OX424555.1, forward strand.
TCCTACAGCTACTGGACATCGTCTGCTTTCGACCACTGAAAGCAAATGTGCCTAAAGCCATGCATCAAATGCGCCTGGTTCGCAATGATCACTGGGCGTCCAAGAGGAACTTTCCGGCATTTTACAAGCACATATATGATGGAACATTTACTCCAGCACATGTGCTCGAAAGTTTCCGCAACTCACGCATGATCAGCCCTTTGGACAGAACAGCGATCAGCACAAGTCTTCTTGTGGATTCTGCCAAGTCTTGCAGCTCGATGCGGTCAGACACAGCACAAATACGTAAACACCAGATGACCCACTCGGCATAGTTGATGTGGTAGCTGATCTGCAGGTGGGGGTGAGCGACGAACTGGTTGTACCTACTGATGCTGAAGTGGTCGTCCCTGTGAATGTATGCAGTTCGCCCAGACCGTGTCCACCTGAACTAGAACTGGGAGTCATAGAAAAATCTCTATCCCCTCAGATACTGTGCAAAGATGCATCAGCAGGGTGTAACGACAGATTCCGATGCGGTGTATTCTACCTGGCGATATCTGAAGAACAAAGTTGAGGGTTCTCTAGAACCAGCAAAGTTGCCATCTGATCACCCACTAGTAGCGGCAGGCTTGGTACCAGAATCACTACAAGATATTCTCAAGAAAGCACCAGAGGACAATAAACTACGGATGAACAAAAAGGCCGCGAATACCTTCTCAGGTCGACAAAGATCACAGAGCAAATCATAAACGTGCCAAAGAAGAGAAGAAAATATAGAAGAGGAAGCAAAAGAAGCCAGTAAGAGAGACCGGGAGCGGAAGAAGAAAGAGAAATAGCAAAGCGTGACAGAGAAGAAAATCCTGGAGAACCAACCAAAAAGACGTATCATGATTTTCTCCATCACTACATCAATGGAAAAGGCCAAATCATACGAAAAACTACAGAAACTTTGTCAACATGCTCGCCTTGAGGAATGCGAGCCAGCAACAAAAGAAAAATGGTCTACAGTAACACATCGATGTCATATCATGTCCTCGGACAGCACGTGCCAAAGGTTTTCCACGGATCAATGCATGATTTTAGTGTTTAACAATGTATAGCGTATTCGACAATATCCTGTCGTTAGATGACCAACGGCTCTTGGAGAACATATCAAAATATGCACCCCACTAATTAGGTTGAAGAACTAATAGAATGGAATTTACTTGATATTGGCTCACTCAAAATCAGCGGGTAGGCTTTTCGCTTGATCGGTCGATGACCATTGATCGTAAGTCACCATCATTGTGACATTAAATTGTGCTGCTTGGTCTGAGACAAAGTGCAGAATGGAGAGACCTGGGATGGACAAAAGAGTTCCCTAGATTTGTATTAATGATGTTACGATTAGTGATTGTGTTTGAGAAAAATCATCATCATGTACAAAATCGTCATGACAATACGCACACTGTACATACCAAATTTTGAAGAAAAAAAACTCAACTTGATTGAACTGCAAACATGACTTCTTGCAATCTCACACTTTGAATCACAAACTAAACTGACACAATCAGAACATCCACAGTGTCACCTACCTTCCACATAATTTACGTATCATTTTTATCAAACTCTTGAAACATCGGGAACCAAACCATAACCCAGTTAGAATACAACTATCATACAAACCGGATATACAAATTTTATCTGAGACACGTTCGGAATACATACTTTCAAGCGAGAGACCGCCATTACAAGTTTTGTTGCTGTCTAAATTCCTACGTACCACCGTACACATTCAATACAATTCCATACTGTTTTGCAATATTACTACACAACTGCGTCGTGATGATTGTGGACCTCTTGTCATAATGTTTAAAATTACTTTTTAGCTCTGGGTTTGGAACTCCATGATGTCATAATGCTAGCACAAACATGTGTTCTTGGTGCAACCCGGATTCATGCGAGAAATCTGACACGATTTGAATTCGACCCAAACCGTTACAGATACCTCTTCTATTCAAGAAGTGTATAGTATTCTCGTGACACGAATTATATAATTGAATTGTAATCCAACAGCTTGTATGTATATTATACACATACTCGATATATCATTATGATCCAATCAAACAGCATATAAAATCACTTAGTTTCTGAAGGACACGAAAAGACAAACCAAACTAATGCATTGGAGAATCAGCAGGTACCCATAAACAATCAGGGACTTACTGGAGGGTATGATTGACGTGGCTGTACTTGACTTACCTCTGACAGTCAATCAAATTACCTCCAAAGAAATGCCATATTTAAAATGCACTGCCTAGCACATATGCCTCTCCACTTCAAATGAGAATCATGTGATCAACATGATTCTGAAAATTGGAAACCTTAAAAAATTCTGATTGGACCTTCTTATATCGATATCTCATTCCACATTATTATTTTTATTGAATTGATTTTACACTTTCCATAATAGTCACATGCCGCAATTCTGGAAACAAATTAATGTCGTAATGTCGTAGCATGTGAAGAAAACATCAACATGTGAAGAAAACTTCAAATATCACTTATATTATAAATAACATATACAAAGGCTAAATCACCTAACGTTAATACTGATAGGGGATTCAGCAAAGAGTCAGCACCTTACCAACACACATGACAATATTGTGATTACCTAAAAAAATATTAATTATTTTTATTTATTTGGATACGTAAAATACATACATTAAAAAAACATCTAGAATGCACAATTAGAACGGTGATAAGAGATCACTGATCATAGACGTCTGACTAGACTAATATTACAGAAAGTACTTGGTATTATTTGCTAATCGGAAAAATCATGTTTCCACTATTTTTTCCTCATATTTTTGCTAAACATTTCACATATATTCATATGCACTTGTCTGAATGCGGTTTGATTTGAAAGAACAATGAAAGCACCAGTTTTCTGTGACGTGACAATGAAACATCACGCGCTTCAGCCTTAGTAACATACAATTATATCCATGCAGAAAACGTACAGCCACTGTGACGTCATATTACAAAGTATTTGACAGCCCGGTGATCTGCATTGTTTATACTGTTTCCTAAAGTTAAGTTCATCTGTCAGTGAAACACGCTTTTTGGCCTAAGTTTTGTTTTGGATAATCAAATCAACTTGTTATTTTGTGTGTCTTACTTGAGTATCATGCTGCAATTTTTCACTAAATTTCAGATTTTTACCTCAAGAAATAAAAAAGTTGGCAATCTACCTCAATGTTAAATTTCAGTCCAAAATGGGATCAAATGAATTCCATCAAATTCAGGGCTTTTATGGTGTTTATGCCAGTACAGAATGAATTTATTGCGTTGATTTGAAGTCGGTAGGCATAGATGCGATGTATATTAAGTAAATATGTTTATTTTGAAGCAATATATAACTCAAACATTAGATAAAAGTCGTTTTTGTATGCAGACCCTGAAATTCTAGGTTGGGGCTGAATTTTAACATTGGGGTAAATTACCAACTCTTTCAATTTTTGAGATAGAATTCTGAAATTTGGTGAAAAATTACGGCATGATACCCAATTAAGACGCACAAAATTTCAAGTTGATTCGATTATCCAAAACAAAAATACGGCCAAAAAGCGTGTTTCACTGACAGATGAGGTTTAGTATAGCAATGCACATGTTCACGGGTCTTCTACTCGTGAGTAGAAGGGGCCCTTGAGTTCTTGCAATCTTCAGGCACAATTTCACTCGAAATTACAGGGCCAAGTTTGTTTTTTTTTCAAATATTTAAGAATCATAAATTCATAGCATGTGATAAAAACAAAACCTGTTTCGTGTATTTTCTAGCACACGGGGAAGATCTCGTTTGAACTGGCGGAAGAACATCAGAAAGCTCTCTTGTATTCTCCCGCTAGTTCAAACTCGATTGTTCCCTCGTGCTGGAAAACACACTCATCTAGTTTTGTCATTTTATACCACTGAGCCAGTGTCACTGCTGGTCACATTGAGTTTGTCCGGGATGATGTCATAAACGCAGTAGCCTACTGGCTTGTGATTGGGAACTTATGGACTTTTAAGTAGAAACAGCTAGATTTTGCACACTGCCTGTCCGTGGTAACGCCAGTTTCTTTGGTGAAATATTTGGTCGGGCTTTGTTTTTTATTCCAAGTTGTTGGATTTGAGGTGTGTTAGTATCACCATGAAAAGCTGGTTGTAGATGTGTTGAAGTCTACAAAAGTTGAAGTTCAGATACTAAGTGTAAGTATACAGAAACGGCTGTTGTAAATATGGTTAATTCTCTGATTGAAAATATTCTTTGTCTTTTAACAAACTATTGGTTTTCCTATGGGTACAACCTGTGCACCATTATTGGCAGACCTGTTTTTTTCATACTTATATGACTCAGATTTCATTCAACATCCATAAAGAGGTGGATCTAAGAAGCAAACCAGTAGCTTTAATTTCACTTCCCGATACATAGATGATGTATTGTCACTGGTTTTGTTCGCTCGGAATATACATTGTACTTGGGTATTGGTTCCATGTCTATGCATATCATTCATTAATAATTTTCATAATAATATAATTATTATATGCCAATCACATGTTACGATGTAATCTTCGTTTTTATGAGAGAAAGCCCAAGATGAAGGAAATGCCTATCTACGCAATCCGAATTTAGATATATGTGGAAGAATGCTCCAGTGACGGAAGTATCGCCACTAACTCCTCCTTATCGAAGGAGCTGCGGGAAATGAGACCCAGACAATGTCTCGGCATCGGCATGGCTAAATTAATGTGACCATCTTGAATTGACACAGAGGCCCTGACACTTTCATGCGAATCAAAAGAATGGGCCCTGCGGGTGCGATGTCCGGATTACCTTGTCTTCGAGGGAGATTATATCAGACATCGTCCCAACGTTTTCGCAGGGAATAGTTGTATTCTGTTCCTGCTAACTAGATGAATCTGGACTAGGCATGCCTTCGATGCAATACCGATGTATTATTTCTTCTTTTTTTGTTATATGTGTCGTTAGTTTTGACTTTGTGCAACAATTACAGTAATTGCACTAATAATCATTGCAATAAGTCTGCACCATGATATATTATACATTAATATTACCTTGTACATATTTTTCTGTCAGTTATACAATCATCTACATTTCAGCGGTCCCAATTGGATAAATGGTCCTAAAGTATTAAAAATTACGTTATGTCACGAGCATTCACATTATGACGTAAACGATAATTGGGTTTGTTTACATTGATTCCTGAGGACATTCTATCGTGGAAAGTGATGGATGTGGCATGAAAATGGCAAGGCAAAAAATATATTTATTGGTGATTGGGGAGAATTGTAAGGCGATGCTGTACACATGCCAATCGGGTTTCACCTTGTATCCATGATATCCTTTGCTCATCCCTCCAAAATTTTAATTTTCATGCGCAGCATTTCTTTTTCTCCAATACTAACTAGTACACAGAGATTTACTGGTAACCAAGTTAACAAATCGAATATTTTTTGGCTAGGTCTGTTGATGACATGGTGCCTCGTGAATTGTCATATAAGGATATTTATTTTGGGGTTTCCCCAGAGAGTGTAGAACAGAGAGGTTTCACTCTGCAAATTTCTATTGTCTACCATTTTGTCTCATGGAGCCCTGTAATCCTGGCGGCTGGAGGGGTATTGTAGTTCGTCGTCCTCAGGGACGATTGTGAATTACGTCATTTCGTTCTATTGACATATTCTTTCTTTCATAAATTCATGTCGTAGTAATAGTAGTAAACAAATTCATTCATAAAGCACATCCATCCGCCAGGAGTGCCACCAGTTCAAAATACAAAATGGTGCCGGTGGAGTGCAACCTCTCTGTTCTACACTCTCTGGTTTCCCTACACCCAGAGCCGTCTAGTAAGAGAGTTGTCCAATCACGTTTGACGGAAAACAACAATACCCCACACAAAGTTCCATTGATATCATGAATACGTCGGGCTGAAAGGTCATTTCAGCCGATGCAAAGCTTCTTTTGGACAAAAAATGGCGAATCACGCTAAAATCTCGAACGGTCATTGTCACAACTCTCTTACTAGACGGTTCTGCCTACACCATGATGTGATACTCCTGTGTGACTGGTTAACTAATCAATGACGTCATAGCGTATGTAACGTAATACTTTATTTCCATGTATACACATTCTGCACTGACTACCGGCTTGTGATGACAGAAGATAGATTTGTTTGTTATTTATTTTATTTCATTCAAATTGATTATGAACATTGACGACCCATAAAAGGCCACTCTCACATGTTTGCTCGAAGAACATGTACACCCATCATACTATTCATGTATGACATGGCTAATGGTAAAATGCTATGGCCTATGGCATGCTATAACATATACCCGTGCATTTTACGTGAAAAGACGTTGTACCTCCTGGTGAGTTTACGTCATAAAAAGCGGACCGTTTATCCAAAGAAATCTTGGACAGGTTTGAACAGACACATGACAGTTATAACATCATTTATTTTCTTATAAATGATTGACATTGTAAAAGATTGTAAAAGTTACTACACCTTGTAGAACATCCCAGTGGCAGTACATAGCCGCAACCAGAATGTGACGGACTCGTACCTATTTCTATCAAATGTGGTTATGTTATCAAAAATGTCATATTTTAGGACCGTTTTTCCAAAGGTCATTCCCGAAAAAAAAAATACCGAGACTATTGTGGAATATGACATGAATAATTTCATCAGTTCAATGTGGAAAACAGTATAGCTATTATATCCTTCCATAACAAAACTATGTTTCATGTCTGTATCAATAATAACCGCATTTGGGTTCATATCAGCCTAAACCGATCAAGACAGAGTGATCGTTTATGATAACTACCCCGTACACACACGTTCCGGTATACTTTTGTTCTGAATAATCCTGTGCTTCTCGTATCTTTTAGTTCAATAGCAGAGCAACCGGGAATTTGTATGGTCGATTCTTTCGAATCAATCACGAGTCGTTATCCATGTCTTCTATCTGCAATCGATGGAACACCTCGTTCACTAAACCCCAGCAAGGTCAGAACAGGACCACAATAAGTGTCCTGTCGAAAACACACCACCCCTCACCCCGGTGTCTCACACTTTCACATACATTCGCGGGCAACCTTCGAGCCACGGATGACATTTGCATGCCGAATTCCGCGAAATATGTCATCCGCATTTGTTTGCCCCTCTTAATACTTACTTTGACACCGTCAAAATGTATATGGCATGCTTCGTCATTTGTTTGGAAAATCTTCCATTATCCTCCAGATGCCCTGCAGAAAAAAGGTATCCATTTAGTTTTTAGGGTAATTCTTAACCACATGTTCCTACCAAGAATAGGCTATTTCAGGTGAACAAAACGAAACAGATATAGAGATTCAATGTCAAAAACACACATAATATTCAAGATAAATCGTGAATTCCCATCAGAATCATTCTATGAAATCAGATATTAAATTCCCTTTCTATTCTGTAAGTGAGGAATAATACGAAGAATAAATACATACATATGCACTGAAGTGATATAAACATTCAATCCATTGTTTACCAGTGACAAAACAATGTTAGGTTTGTTGTTAGTAAATGGTAACTTCTTGAGCTTGGTCAATGTAACAATACAAATAAGAATATGGATCATCCTAAGAGGTACTGAAGTAAATACGATTGCTGTTCGGAAAAAAGAATTACACCCACAAAATTATGTGTGGAAGGAATCTGAGCAGAATTTTTTTTTTTTAAAATACATATTTAAAAAAGCAACGTTATCAAATTTCCCATTTTAAATGAGACAGATCATTTTCCCCGGCTGTTTAAAAAGATGTGAAATATTCTATGATATTGCATTGGCATATGCCATGTAGTACCTTATGTCAATTCAGCTTTCCAGAAACAAGCCAACTGAGTCGTATTATCAAGGATGACACTGCATACTGGCATAGTAACGCCCCTCAGCTTATACCCTGGAATTATAGATTTTAAGTAATTACTCCCAGTTGACTAGTCAGTGAGCGAAACATGTAGAGTGTATGTATCACAAGCCTGTCATACTAGAATTCAATTATTCGTATCAGGTCTTATCGTCAATAATAATTGGGCAAATATCTGAGATTCTGGTTGTCATTGAGTTCAAATTATCGCAATAAGTCGAAAAAACTATATTTTACACACTGACACTATCTGTCCTTGCTGACGCCGGTGTGTCTGTATAAACTATTTGGTCGGGCGTTGTTCCGATATGTTGCATTTTAGATTGTCTATTGGTATCACCAAAATCTGGCCGTATTGGTGGGAATGGTTGGACACTTACACACAAGTCCACAACGACGTACCAAGTCCACGGCAAAATTCAGCAATAAAAATACGATCTCCACCTTTCAAAAGCGTTATGAACGCGGATTGTATTGGTGAATTAGTTTCGACCATAATTATGGTCTCGTAAGCTAGTTATTTGTGCGTCATAAAACAAACCTTTACACCCAAGTGTAGTCCACATATACCGGTCATTGTTCTGCCGATACTTCAATTATATGGTCATGTTTCTGAAATTGGTGCAGCGAATTAAATCGCTATATTTTTGTAGCTCGCCGACCAAATGCGGAATCGTTCAAGCCAATATCATTACACTGAATATACAAAACTGCTTGATGCACCACGGACACTCAACAAATTGCTGAGTTCTGACCAGAATATTATCAGAATGAGGAACACATGTTCCTTGTAAAAACTTAATCAGATTAACCAAAAATACAACGGGTCACACGTTAGTGTTATAAGTGAGAGTTACCGTTGATATGGTTGAACTTCAAAGCACCCAAAGAGCTTCATATTTCATATTACCAAATTACCACTAACCATTAACACCGGGCAAACGAATGCTTGCAAAGTTGTGCTCCATTTGTGTGGTGTTATTTGATATACACTATTGCAAACTGATAAAGTATGAGTTGAATCGGACATGACCAGAACACATGTAGTAAACATGGAAACAATACCCAAGTATTCCAAGCGAATGAAACCAAGTCCGTCATCCAATCTCAAACTCCAGTGTCAGGCAAAATCGATACAATTGTATGGAATTTCACGAACATGATGATAGATATGCAATAGGATGTTACAAAAGTTATGTTTGTGTTAGGTTGTTTTGTTCCGGTGAATTTCAAAGTTGGCATAAGAATGGACGATAGCGGGAAAAGTGGACGATAGGCTGATTTGTCGAGCCCGAGTTTCTTCTGTTATTATTATCATATGACTGGAAAATATGAGTCATATGACATTGTTTGTATGTTTCTTCTAAAACCTTGTGGTCTGGAACTTCGGACCTAATTCGGGCATTATAAGGACAAACTGGTGTATAATTTGATCTTTTCAAAGCCTTGGAAATGACTCCATCCACGAACATTTTTCTCTAGTAACCTTTTTGCTGTTTAGGGCCAAGCGTAATTTTTGTTCGTTTGTAATACATTCCCAACATGTTGACATGTTGAGGAAATAAGTGGCTATCATTAACCAATATAACGTATGGTTTAAATGTGCCGTGTGGTTCTAGCCTGATAGCTCTAGCTTGTAGTGTAAATACCCATAGAATGGGTGTCGTCTTGTATTGCGTATTTGATATGTGTTGGTTGGATTGGATTCTAGATGCGTCAGGTTCCATGTCAAATACAACAGTGCTGCTGCAATGGTTATTCAAAACAACGTCGTGTTTAATCATGTGAACAGCCCTTTAGGGACAATCAGTTGCACCATGTAACACTAAACAATGTATGAGCGTATGACGCAATTCACGGAGGTAGCTTGGCTTGACCTTACGGGATTCTGATCCATCAGTGTCGTTGGCACCACTCGCATTGACCTTTGGAAGGTGAGACCCCAGGCCCGCGAATGCACGAGGGGTGCTGCAGTGGGTCGTGCCCTAGGTGAGCACACTGACGGGCACCTGCTGGACGTACGGGTATTCTCACACCACCACACGATCACACCTAGAAAACACCTCGCCAGCGCCAGCACATCCCTTTGTCACCGCGGTGCTCTCCCACGGACCTAGGGGATTCTCGATAGCTTTGTGTGGATTAACGTAAGCGAGGACCCTTTTCCTTGTGTGTGACAGTGTGCCCGGCCGAGAGCGACAGCTTGCAGACGCTTGCAGATAGGGGGAACTGGACTCGTATTTGCATTATTTGACAACCCTGGGAAAGTTGACAATAGGGAAACACTATCTGGCAAAGTGACGTCTCTGACATAGTCAAAATTGAATCATTCAATCTAACATATCGAGAGCGGTGATATAAACCGAAAGATAATAGCATTTGCTATTTTATTTTAAAAAGCCAACTATTTCTATTATTGGTCTAGCTGGTATACCAAAAAAAAGTTTGTCAAATTGCAATATTCAATACCGAAAATGCGAGTCGTTCCGTACCTGTTGCTGGCGGTGATCCCAGTCCTGACATCACCGCTACCGGACCCGGATGAACACTGTCGATGTGTACCCGACCAATGGGGAGGCATCCTGTCGAGCACTGACCGGGAGTTTGACCTCAAAGGAGGCCAGTCCGGTCACTCGGAAAACAACTTGCGGGTACACTACGATTTCTTCAACAAGAAATTCGCCATGACCGATCTCCGGACGGGTAACAGTGCCATCGCCGACTACGTCAAGGTCAGTGTCGTAGCCGTGTGTAGGCCATGAAATTAGCACTCTTTCCAGTGTGTTAGCCTTGGAGGTTAGATTCCATTCATCGTACGTGTGTTCCGGCCTTGCTGCTCGTTTACTGGTGCGTGATATGATCGCAACAACTTAAACTTTCCAAATTATTGGGTTTTTTGTGTTCAAACAGAACAGAAATATATTGAACATATATTTATCTAGATGACTGGGAAATGACCAGTACGTTATATCACAAATGAATAATGCTAAAATTTTAGGCCTATTTTATATTAAATGTCAGCAGAAAACCGAACTTCGTCCTAAAGTTGAAGACCTAGTAGCGTAATGATGAAAGTGTTGTTTATATATTGTATTAATATGAATAGTTTCCAGTGAACTAGAACGAATTTTACAAAAGCAATCAATGGATTTCGAAATATTGAATCTAATAGGCACTTCTTCCGTAAATTGCCGAAGATTTGAATCACGGTTTCACATTGGGTCACATGGTGGGTGACGTCAGTTTAAGCAGAACTCAAAGTACATATAGCCAGCAAGGTAAACTGCAAGTCGCATATATTCATTCCCCTGGTGTAAATTCGTTAATATAAGTTAGCCGGTGATATTGCAGCAATACGACATTTCTTTCTCGACATTTTGTATCAGTACTGTTTATTTAGCCGAAACAGACGTTTCTTGAATTGCATGATGTCCAGTAATTGCAGTTTTTAGCGTGTTCTCTGTCGAATCGTTTGAATTTTGAGTGTTTTTTCCATCTTTGAGCTGTCCGCCAAATTACGTTTTTGGCTAGCCATCGAAGCAACTGATGTCACACTTACGAAAACTTTCAACGGTTTCTTTCAACGGCATCAGAGGAATGTAATACTGGGTCAACAAACTCGAATACATGTCGCTGTTTTTAGTTCCTAATTAAGAATAGACTGCAGGTAACAAACCAAACACTGTAGTGAGCCACTCTCCGATTCATTTATAATGTAAACATAAAGGTAACAATCCTTATTTCTGAAACTTCTTTAACAGAAATGTACACCCATGAATGATGAACCGAGACATTGTTCTGTGAAAAGTAGCAAAGGAATTGTACAAATTGATGACTATAGATTTTACTTTTCAAACGTCAGCAAACATCGCGTCGTATCTTTAGCGTTACAAACAAGTTTTTGTTGGTATGTACGTTTTGTGAGCATATAATAATAGATCCATAGACTTTCTGTGAAAGGAATACATTAAGCAGATTTCGTGCATCCGAGCGCAACTCACCGCTTGGTACCATTGAGATTTACTAGCATTACTAGTTGTTCGCAGTAAAAAATAATCCTGCCGCTGGGATTGTTGTGATAGTGCTTTGCCTTTTGAGTAATAAGTCACACAATGACATTTGAAAATGACAATTATCAGACATTTATTCCTATTTAGCCAAGACCCAAGTCCTGGTGGTGATCCTTGATAACTATAGATCACCATAGTAAATTCTGGTGCTAAATGGATGTATACAAATTCATGATCATGATTGTGTTATCTTTATATTACATTATAGGTGAATGGAGAACTGGTGCATTCCAGATATTTACATGCAGTTCTTCCTTAACGCGAACATCTATTTTATCACCAAATGTCCACAATATCTTTATTTGAACATGAATAATACCATATAATGGTACCTTGCTACTATGAATTACTCAGTTATATATGAATTCACGTGCTTCATAGGGCATGGATTACATACGTAGTTCATAATCTCCATAAATTTGATTAAATGTGAAAGTTATCACGAGAAACGATTGATTATATAAATGGATACACGACAATTAAATGTTGTTAACTATGAAACATGAAATTGCTTTGTCAAAAAGCTGAATTCAACTCTGGAATTCAGATTATCCTGATTCAGGTGAATTTCCGGTATTATAAATTAGCACAAATTAAATGCTTTACCTTGATATGTAAATGCAGACATGTTTTGCTACAGAAGAAACAACTCGAGCCGACACATACTTGTACCACAACATTTCATCATTCCATCATCCTCCCTAGCCACCTATGGACACGTGGTGAGGTTGGCCAAATGATTCCCGATTCAAACTCATTATTTAGATAAATATACTGTTGCAAACTTAATACATATCATTGTTCATACCCAGTAAGAAGAAAAATGTGTGTAGCCTTATACAAAGCAATATAGGTTTTCATGTTCTATGTATCGCGTTGGTGATGGGCGACATCATGGTCATGAATAAGTGGCAGTCCTCGGGTAGATGGATTAAATATCATGGCAAATAATCTGGTTTGCCACGGAAAATTTGATAAATCTTGTTGTGCAACCACCGGACATACGAATCAATTATGCACACAGTTACGGCACCTGTCCCCCGATGTAAAGTACACTACAAATTTGTTTTGTCATGATCTTCAGTCACGATGTACACGTATTCGAGTACTTGAGTAGGTATATTGCATCTGAGAGTCTCCACCCATTCGTTCTTCTGCATGCGATTTTTACACTTCAATTTCCGTTTAGTAATCGGGTTGAGCTCTTTTGACGAATTTAAAACCAAAAGCTGTTGTATTGTTGTATTACAAAAAAAACTAACACTACCTAGGCAGTTCAGGGAATACCGATGTAGACTCTACTTGAAAAATAACTTCTAGAGTAGCGTAAAAGACGTCGCTGCCATGAGTTGCACGCCGTGGACAGCACGGACCTGGCGACGAACGTAAATGTCGCTCAATTTTTTTCAGTATGTAATTAGTCTTAAAATTACCCTGATTACTGATGTCTTTTAAGTGGAAGGCGTGGCTGTGGCTAGAGAGTGGGATAGTCTAAGTAACTTACTATGTAACATTCTTGATGACAAGGAACGGAGTACTTTTTTGCCAGGAACAACAATCAGTTGCAAGACTTTGACTTCTCCTGATGCACATTGGGCTAGGTTCATCAACACGATATAGCAATGGATACAATATTTATACCCATGATATATGTGCAATGTTCGATAATTAGGTATTATGTAATTAAATCTGGACATCGAATGCTTACTACATTAAAAGTTTTATTGGGGTTGTGTAACTAACTAATTCAACTTTCTTCTGTTCAGTATTTCTAACGGAGCATGTAATACATCACTGTATGTCGCTCTATCTATATAATAAAGGACGGAGTGTCGTTTGTACAATGTGCTGCATTACTCACTAGTTCCCCCGAAACTCATGCACAGTAGAGGTATATTATTGCCCTCTGATCTGACAAACCCCTGCTCTAGCCCGACACTTGCGGGAACTCTGCCGACCCACAGGGTGTGGCAACAACTTCCGTGTGGCCTTGACATTTGGTTAGGCCAATTAGAGAACAGGGACGAACCATCCACAGTCATGGTCAATTTCCGTGTTAAAAAGTGAACTATTACACACCAACTATAATTTCGAGGACGTGTCATTTCCATCGCAGCGTCACAATTTCCACGTATACGAATAGTAGGCTTGTTTAATTCCGACAGTAACTCCGGGTGCAACTCCGGGTGCATGGATAACTTCAATTTTCCAAATTGAATTTTTGGTGCAACCTTCACATCAGTTTTAGTTTGTTGTTCATATTCTCAGGTTTGCAAAGTTCTCCCGACTCTAGACATGGCGAGGATCGCTGGTCTCACAGTTATTATATAATTCACTATAGACTGTATTCTCATTTATGAATAAAGGCGACCACTATATAACTTTATACAATATCGACAATCCAATTGGAAGGACCTTTTCGGAATCTCTAATGGCAGACATATACATTTATTTATTTCATTTACTCTAAGTAACATGTCTGGGAAGCAAGTGGAAGCGACAGAGGACAAGTGTTGTTGCCGGCATGAAACCTCCCGGCAGGGGTTCTTCCCGTCTGCTGTAGTTTGTTGACTAGGTCTTGGAGGTTCCATTCCACAACGACACATCGCACACAGTGAATTCCTTGTAAACCCAATGAATCCATACAGTGACAAACATCACACGACACAATACACATTTCGATCACGGTGGATTGTTAGGTATATAAAAATAAGCATTCTCGACACATTTCTATATTGCACTGTAAACATCTATATCTCCAATGAACTAATATGACCTCGTCGGGAGTAAATTCGATGGGATTATGATTTTCGTAGAATGTATCATATTATTTGTGGGATAGCTATCGGGTACTAGTGTATTGCACATTGGCGCCCGCCCGCACACGTTGAATAGTATATATAGAAATCCTTCTGAAATCTGAATTACATTTAATGAGGTACATATATACATGCATCTTGAAAACTTGTATATTGACGGTCTTAAATTTATCTTTGATGTCTTTAGTCTTCCACCACCCCCACCCATCGGATGCATTTTTGTACCAGTAAATCACGTGATTAGGAGGAACCAATCAGAACAAGACACGTTTTGTCCCAGGTTATTTCAACACAACGTTACAGGGAGATACATCCACGAAAAAAGGAAACAACAATGAACATTATTTCTCTTGCCTATATTATCAATTTGGTGACACTGAGTGAAATTTATACAAATGTAGAAAATTGTATATTAACATGTATATTAGAAGGATAGATTCCACCACCCGTTCCTGTCTTTTTGAAATACTGCAGTCTCCTTGAACAATATTCGCTTGTCTACGAATGGTAATGATATTTCGGGTAGCCTTCCATCCTCAAGGGGAGCAGAAGCACGTAACTTTCTCCCTGGACGGATGCAGCAGCTGCCTATGTCACGATATGTCAGGCACAGAAGAACAGACGTATTTATTATTCAGCTGTATGTGTGTGTGCTTACAGAGCTGATGTGTTCCAGATTGTGATGGCAGTCGTGTTAGTGGGTACAATAGAATGCTACATCTAATGTCAGATCGTAGATTTTTAATAATAATGCTCAACATTTTCGATATATCACAATTAATCAGATATGATTTTCACAAGGCTTCATCATGAGTTATAAGGGACTATTTGTCAAATTGGGACATTATGACAAAATATGCATGTTTCATATTAAAACATATATCTGGGATAATTCAGTTATTTTATATTATGAATTTGATATAGCGCGTTTAAGGGCCAAAACAATATGCATACATCTGGACATTTCAAGGTAATTTTTATCAAAATTTCTATTTTACTTCCTGGCGATCTCATTCGTGGATATTTCTGGTATTTCCGACAGTCCGTTGTGATAATTCTAAAATTAATCCCAGAGAAGAGCTGACATGCAGGACATCCGTGTATTCATGTTAATAAATTACTTGTATGGCTTCCACTTGCCAGTTTTCATTGTGCACAACAGTTTGTTTCTAAATAATTTTGTTTCTAAATAACATGTAGCAACTCGGGCAACATGAAACTAATTCAATATTACCTTCACTGGCGCCGAGTTTTCGAGATCGTACAAGAAATGTTACACGCATTCGTTCAATGCAATCAAGTTTACTCTCGCAATTAACAGATTAAGTAACCCCGATACTACTTAATTCATTTCATGTGTGAATATTGCATGTGATCCACAATATATATTTATATATCTTCATGTTTTCAGTATTTGGTATTTTTATTCGTTTGGTTAATAATGACTCGCACAAACTGTTTCAGGGATACAAGTATGTGATACGGGGCGGTATCTGCCATGGAATCCACACGGGGGAGGAGATGCGTCAGATGTGTTTGCCTGGTCAGTGTGCTCACTTCTCGCGAGTCAATAATAGTAACTGATATGTCAAAACATCCAAACCATCCGTCAAATAATGTGCTAATATTGGTTTTCTTACGAGAAATGAAATGATGGATTACGACGATTTAGAATACGTGAATGTATGGGACTATACACATTTGTGTGTATGTAGGTACCTGATCTAGATCTTCATTAAAGCAAAATTATTTGCAGATAATGTGATATTGTATGTAAATCGTGTAATAGAAGTCCGATTGCGATAGAGGGTCGTTCATCGTTCATAAGCATTAGTTTTACCATATAGTAGATGATGATAACGATATTTTTCAGCCATTGGGAAGCGCACTATGGTAATTGTAAAGACGAACAGCTTCATTAACGGCAGCTTATTGTGACAGATCCTGGTACTCGTGAGGCGATTATGCAATGACCCATCAACTGAATGCCTCCTCACAACTGTAATGGAGAGGCGGATAGTCAGGTAGCACTTTTGGAAAATGCCATTGTGCAACTGTCTCTCCCATGACGGTACCTTAGAAACTTGATAGACAGGAGGGAAATGAATGCATCGAGTTAGTATGGATTACAATTCCCGGATGATTTCCGCTCAAACAGAACTTACCGCTGGTTCATTGACGCTAATAATAGATACGCACATAATAGATGTCAAATGCCAAGTGTAAATAAATTATCACGATATTATCTAACGAGATAACTGGGCACGTAGTGAAATAAATCTTATAGTGTCCACTGTGTTTGAGTGGAAATTTTAGCGGATCACGATTTTCTTGTGCCGGAGGAAATGTGTGTCTTCTCTGGATGACCGAGTGGTCCATTTTAGGAGATCAATACTAAATTGGTCGATATTCACACAAAATCGATATCGCTGAGTGGATCGACCTCATTTATCATTAGTTAGCGCGCGTCGTCTATTGTCCTCTGACGATGTTTTGACAGAATTATTACTTATACACTATATGTCCGATTGAACGAGGAGACACCCCGTGTAGCTAGATGGGGTAGTGAATGATCTCAGTGACGCACGATATCATGGGGTGAATATTGAATTTTCTACTCCATATCGATAACGTCGCTTTGTTTGGGAAGTTATTTTTGGTCTTTCACCTGAGGAAGAAGCGACCCGAGCGACAAATAAAAAGACGTGAATCATTGACGATTTGAAGGAAATATCTTCAAGACTTGTTGATTATTTGAATCAGAGTTTAATCTCTATTTTAATTTGCAAGCCCACTTATGCACCTTGCAAGAGTTATGTATGCATAGGCTTATCTGTCCAAGAAGAACCGAAGATAAATGTACGTTAATCTATCTCACACTGACAGAACGTGTTCGTACGTTCTCGGATGGTTTTAAAATTTTAAAACAATGAGCTCCACATAAAACCACGTTATAATTTCTACTACTTATTGTTTTTCCTGCTCTATTGCTGGCAGAGAGCGCGGACTTTCTGGGGGAGTTCAAGCTTGGAACCTCGGTGCCCGTAGACCTTTGGGAGTTTGTCGGACCGTTCAACACGTCCATGAAGACGGCGGTGCTGCATCACGACTGTATTCCCGTCTCTGAGGAGATCTACATGGCGAGGGGAAGTAAGTACGTCTTTATTCCCTCCCACCCCGCCCGCCTACTTGCCGCATGGCAGGTTGTCAGTTGATGCCACCGCCTGTTAATGAAAGACTACTGGCCAAAGCCGAGGAAGATTGGGGTTTCGAGGTTTCAAGTGGGATCCGCAGTTTATGGGATCTCAAGACCGGACTTTTTCCATGTGACTGCTGTTCTCCTGAGAGCATCATATCACATTTAGGTGTGTTTTAAGCACGCGTATATTACTCACAAAGAAGCGGGAATATAAGGAGGTAGTTGGAAATATTTCACTTCCCCCATACGCGAATAATTCATGAACCAAGAATTACAGGCGGGAAATATTAAGAGATTAAAACACCATCGACGAGGTGCAATCCGATTAAAGTGTTTTTCTGCACAACAATTAACAGGTCTAACTGAATGTCTTGTATGTCAGCCTGACTTAACTAGTATCTAGATATTTTTTTCTTCAAAGTGATTAATTAAGAAAAATTTAACAATATTCTAGTCGGTTAGCTCATATTTCTTCATTAATTAACTGTCCAGCGTCTAAATTCCTTTCCACAATATTCACACTCCATGTTTAACGATCATCCGAACTCATGTATGCCATGTTGCCAAATGCAAAAGAGGAATGTCGACTACTCGACAGTGTAATATGTTCCCCTCGTTACATAATGGTACATCATCACCGAATCGTATGAAACTATCCAGTGACAGTGTATCACCGATAGACTGGTATTGACGGTGTCCCGTTAGAAAGGAAATACTATTATTACTGTGTCTCGTGTTTCATTCGTGAAGGAGGTGTCGAAATACACATTTGGGTGGCGTCATTGACATGTGCTACATGTATACAAGCACGAAGCACAACATGCCGTGTTTTCGTTTTGTCGATTTACATGTGCATGAACAGATTTCAGACATTGGATCTATTTGCTGGCAGGTTACGTGTCGATCACGAGCTCTGTGTACCTGGACGTGACTCTCGGCCTGGAGGACCCGACCGTCTTCCTGCCTCCCGCTGACTGCGTGCTCCAACCGGCCGGCCGATCTCGCGGTCCGAACCTCAAGGTAAGACAGCCAACTCACTGACTGTGTGCTCCAACCGGCCGGCCGATCTCGGGATCCGAGCCTCAAGGTAAGACAGCCAACTGACTGACTGTGTGCTCCAACCGGCCGGCCGATCTCGCACTCCGAGCCTCAAGGTAAGACAGCCAATTCACTGACAATGTGCTCCAACCAGTCGGCCGATCCAACCGGTTTGCAAATGGAGGGCAGGTCATTGCGCATGTAAGGAAGTTGGTATTCAACATTCGAGCGGACTTCCAGATCCAGATATAGAACTTCTAGATCTACATATAAATGTATGTAAAGGAGTTTCGTATTCGCAGTAGATTCTGTACAATGTGGTACGTCTAGTTATGCATTATTTGTTCTACAGAGGTCCGCAGACAAGCACGAGACCTTGGGTCTGTTGAGGAGTGTGACTCAGAGACTCGGAAGACTCGACTAGATGCCACGGGACAATGGCATTACATAGCGCGACGTACTGATGCCCGGCATCGAGTTTCGAACTTCAACACATCTGATATGATACTGAAGAGTTGTGGATATGTGAGAGAAGAATCAGGAAGGTTTCAGTCCAGATTGACCGCAATAAATCCCGTTTTAAAATGAAAACATGAGCTGTAAACAAGGAAAAACCTTTCTGTGGACCGAATATCCGTTGAATACAAAACTTATACATTTATACATTTGGCCGCACGATCTGTTGAGTGTAATATCGATGTTCACATTCCTGTTGATGGCTGTTGCACAATGATTGATGTGTTATATCAAATAAATTATTTCTATTCCATCGCATAATTGTGAGTAGCAACGTGAGTCTAAAATTCATTATATTGATTTCAGAGTGTTTTGTTGGTGGCATATATGCTTGAGTTGTGTTAAAAAATGAATAAATATCACAGCTTACAAGATTGAAGTCTGAAGCATAACCTTTATATCACGGGATTTCCGACTAACATCATCATCTAAAGCCTGCATCCCAACCATGGTGGTCAATTTCAGAACACAGTATCGAAGAATACGGTTGAGTTTTTGACGTAAATTACAAATTAATATCGAGAACATGGAAATCCGTTTACGCCAACTGCTCGGCTTTATGAACCAGAAGGCGATTAAACCTCGCAAAAATGTAAACTAGAGTGGATAAACCTTCGGGAGATACACCAATGACGACTTTTATTGTCACAGGATAGCACAGCAGCTACTGTGGCGATAACAAATCGCTCTGCAAAGGTCATCTTCGCATTAAGATAAGTTCAGGACAATTTGTGTTTTTTTCCCAGCCATAATAAAGAAAATTCAGTCTGCATTTTCTGATGGACATCCAGGGGTATTGATCAACCACCGGTAAATAATACCAATTGCTAAGGGACAGTCGGAAATTCACATGTCAGCTACACACCTTTGCAGATGTCATGACAATACACGTTTCCGACCACACGTTCCTCGTTGAACGAAATAACACTGCGGACCAGTTATGTGCTGCCGATCCTGTAGAGACTAACACATAAACAGGTGGTCATGGCGGTGGTACCTCAATACTATTTTATTGTGACAGAGATATGCATCACCAGTGAAACAGTGGCCAAGTGACAGTGACACTAAGTTCCGATATCGACCGTATGTAGTTCATGATATAGGGAGAAAAGGAACTGCATGTGTGTATGTGTAGGGTTCAGCGTTTTCCTACCAAGTTTATTATTTCGATTAATGTGCGGACACACATTGACATGTTAACGTCATTGGACGTATTCCACCAGATAAGTTTGAAGTTCATGAGAAACAAATTTTATTTTACATTTATATTGCGTGATTCATCCCCCGATGTTGGAAACATTTCCCTACTGTTCACATATTCCGTACACAAGAAAAATGGATCTGCATAATGATCTGCATAAAAGTATATCCATGGAATTTGTTAAAGGTAATTAAGATTTTATCGGGTTTCTTTTCTTTTCATGTCAAATCATTACTTTTCGAGGTTCCCTACTCATAGTAGCTGAACAATTGATACGGCAAAAAAATTTCGGGTCAAGGTCAAAGTTCATTCATAATACCCCTTAGACATGTTTGTCTAGGGCGACGAGTCCGAAAATAACGTCCGTTTCGCTCTACGAAGCACCGTTTCCGAGATATCGACGAAAACGAAAAATGCCGACTCGGCAAAAAAAATTCGGGTCAAGGTCGAAGTTCATCAATAATACCCCTTAGACATGTTTGTCTAGGGCGACGAGTCCGAAAATAACGTCCGTTTCGCTCTACGACACACCGTTCCCGAGATATCGACGAAAACGAAAAATGCCGACTCGGCAAAAAAATTTGGGGTCAAGGTCAAAGTTCATCCATAATACCCCTTAGACATGTTTGTCTAGGGCGACGAGTCCGAAAATAACGTCCGTTTCGCTCTACGACACACCATTCCCGAGATATCGACGAAAACGAGAAATGCCGACTCGGCAAAAAAATTTCGGGTCAAGGTCAAAGTTCATCCATAATACCCTTAAGACATGTTTGTCTAGGGCGACGAGTCCGAAAATAACGTCCGTTTCGCTCTACGACACACCGTTCCCGAGATATCGACGAAAACGAAAAATGCCGACTCGGCAAAAAAATTTGGGGTAAAGGTCAAAGTTCATCCATAATACCCCTTAGACATGTACGACGCACCGTTTCCGAGATATCGACGAAAACGAAAAATGCCGACTCAGCAAAAAAATTTCGGGTCAAGGTCAAAGTTCATCCATAATACCCCTTAGACATGTTTGTCTAGGGCGACGAGTCCGAAAATAACGTCCGTTTCGCTCTACGAAGCACCGTTTCCGAGATATCGACGAAAACGAAAAATGCCGACTCGGCAAAAAAAATTCGGGTCAAGGTCAAAGTTCATCAATAATACCCCTTAGACATGTTTGTCTAGGGCGACGAGTCCGAAAATAACGTCCGTTTCGCTCTACGACACACCGTTCCCGAGATATCGACGAAAACGAAAAATGCCGACTCGGCAAAAAAATTTGGGGTCAAGGTCAAAGTTCATCCATAATACCCCTTAGACATGTTTGTCTAGGGCGACGAGTCCGAAAATAACGTCCGTTTCGCTCTACGACGCACCGTTTCCGAGATATGCAGGATGCCTCAAAGATGACTCAGCAAAAAATTATTTCGACCTCTAGGTCAAAGGTCGTTTGACGTATCGATCCCAAAATCAATAGGGTTCTTCCCTGTTGATATATAAACCTCCGTGCAAAATTCTGCAACTATTGCCTGAATATTTTTCGAGTTATCGTCCGGAAACCAAGTTTCAAGATCAGCCTCGATTTCATCCTCAAGGACCTCACGGACCTCGGAGCCGGATAAAAAAAAATAATACACCCTAGAGATGTTTGTCTCGGGCGACGAGTCCGAAAATAACGTCCGTTTCGCTCTACGATGCACGGTTTCTGAGATATGCAGGAAGCCTCAAGGATGAATCAGCAAAAAATTATTTCGACCTCTAGGTCAAAGGTCGTTTGACGGATCGATCCCAAAATCAATAGGGTTCTTCCCATGAACCTCCATGCAGAGTTCTGCAACTATTGCGTAAATATTTTTCCAGTTATCGTCCGGAAACCAAGTCTCAAAATTAGCCTTGATTTCATCCTCACGGACCTCACGGACCTCGGATCCGGCTCAAAAAGAATAGGGTTCTTCCACATATCATTTCTGACTTGTGGTGAAAATTTGACGAGGATCCGTCAAGGCAATCTAAAGTTATCGTCCGGAAACCAAAAGTGGCGGAAGAAGAAGAAGAAAAAAAAAAAAATCTGCTAAAACCATAAAGGCATTTCTGCCGAAATGCCTTAATAACAGATATTAGTTGTGATGAAAGTTCGCTACATCTTCGAATATCCCTACGAATTATGCCAAATAGGAATCTGGAGTTCTCCACGCAATTGAATTATCCCTACGATCTGCTAAAGCCCTACCAATCACAACTCAGGAAAATTTATTAGTTGCTTTTTGTTATTGTGGGTGTACAATTGCCCACTGAACCACCATATTTATGAATACTGAGGCCCATACGCGTATCTCCTCTGAATTTGATAGTACGTATGTAGGAACCCACGAACATGCATATCAAACAATTATTTTCCCTATACCGTGAACCAAATGATGTGCCAAATAACGATCTCATCCCATTCCATCCGAACATTACTACGGAGCCATTGAAGTGCCCAACAATACCACTCGGCAAATACTCGAAGATCAATACTTCCTAGCTACTGAAGTTACACAACAATACCACTCAGCAAATACTCAAAGAACAATATTTCTTAGCTACTGAGGTTACACAACAATACTACTCAGCAAATACTCAAAGAACAATCCTTCTTAGCTACTGAAGTTACACACCAATACTACTCAGCAAATACTCAAAGAACAATACTTCTTAGCTACTGAAGTTACACAACAATACTACTCAGCAAATACTCAAAGAACAATACTTCTTAGCTACTGAAGTTACACAACAATACTACTCTGCAAATACTCAAAGAACAATACTTCTTAGCTACTGAAGCTACACAACAATACTACTCAGCAAATACTCAAAGAACAATCCTTCTTAGCTACTGAAGTTACACAACAATACCACTCAGCAAATACTCAAAGAACAATCCTTCTTAGCTACTGAAGTTACACAACAATACCACTCAGCAAATACTCAATGAACAATCCTTCTTAGCTACTGAAGTTACACAACAATACTACTCAGCAAATACTTGAACAACAATACTTCTTAGCTACTGAAGTTACACAACAATACTACTCATCAATTGGAATAACAAATTAATACTACTTATCCAATGAAGTTGCACAAGGTACACACCAATAATAGTATTAAGACAATGAAGTTACACAAAAGTGGATGTCAACTGTGTGTGGGAAAGAGGAAAATGTTGTTGTTTGTATATCGCTGTTAGGCAAAACACTCTGTTGCATGTAGTACATGTGTTTCACTGGACAAACGAATTATATAAGGTCAACCCTGTGTTGTTGGCTATATAGCATGAGTATATGGTGCGATCACGTTTGGTCATGGTGTCTGATCCGGCTGATGCTGACAGCATTATTGGGTGTAAATAAGATCCATTATGATGGAGCTAATTCATTTCTTCAGCTGTTCACCAGGCCAAAATAAGACATGTAATATATTTAACATATTACGGAAACGATATGTGTGAAATACAGGTATATCATTGGCTGATGATGGCGAGTTCAAAATAGTGGCTATAATTTGATTTCATGGACTAATGTTTTGTCTTGTACGTATTGCTGCAAAACACATGACAATGTCGTGAACATCAGATGTTCAACTTCAAACCTAATGAATACTGCAGATAAAATATAAATGTATTAGCCGATTTTAGAGGCACCTACTTTGAAAACAGAAAACATTTCATCCAAAATGATAGTGATATTTACATAAAGAAAATATTTTTGTTCAAAGTGCAAGTCATAATGTCACAAAACATAATAGATAAGGAAGATTTCTAACATGAAAATGTTTGTTTTCATTTGAAATAGGCCTACACGTAATTGCGTCCTCTGTTCATTCCGAAAATGTATCCGTAAGCGTTATCGAATTCACTTTGTAAACAAGCAATTATGCGCGTATATCGAACTAACGAATGTGAAAACTCACAAATGTGAAAACAAATCTTGTCAATCACCTGTGAATTTGAAGAAAAAAAAACACCCACAAATGTGGAAACGGTTTTCATCAATTACTCACAAATGTGAAAAAACTCTCTCACAAATATGCAAAAAGAAATCCCAACCACAAACGTGAAAACAATTTTTATCAATTACCCATAAATGTACGGAAGCGTGGAGCTGCCAAGTGAATTTATTTTTTTAATTCGAAAATACAGATTAAGAACTCGTACATACGAATTAGTAACCCGTATATACGAATTATTAACTTGGCTGGACCCTCCATGGCTGTTGGTCTACTGGAGGTTCATTATTTCGAGTTAATAATTCGTTTATACGAGCTACTAATTCGTATATACGAGTTGGTAATCCGTATGTACGAATTACTAATTCGTATATACGAGTTAATAATTCGTAAGTACGTGTTAACAATTCGTATGTACGACTTAATAATTTGTATATACAAGTTACTAATCCGTATATACGAGTTACTAATTCGTATATACAAGTTACTAATTCGTATATACGAGTTACTAATCTGTACTTGCGAATTACTAATCTGTATTTACCAATTAAGAAATAAAACCACTTGGCAGCTCCACGCTGCCGTAACAAGTAGGAGGAGAGGGAGATTTTTCTTTTTTATATAGGAGGCTGTATTGTTCAAATCTTCGTCTCCAAAACCATTTATTATAGCTTTCTATATTGGTATTATGGGAAAGACTCCATAAACTGATTTATACAATATTGAATTTTTCAAATATTAATTTTTGATTATTCTTATCAAAAAAATACCACTCACTAATAGGAGAAATGTCAGATGTCTCCACCTCCAAAACCTTTTGATCTTTTGATACTATGTATGGGAATACTATGGTACCAAATTGCATTGGTGTAATTGATGCTTAAATGGATTATAGAATTGAGATATATATATTTGGGCGTTAAAAACAATAAAACAAAGGATAGAATTCCCATGGCAACGTACTGAGCTCATTTCCTGTCAAAATATTTCTACTTCCGGTTTGGTGTACTTGACAGCACATGTGTAATCTGATACACAAATAATCCTGTTATGAATATATATTTCCTATCTCTTTTTGCTCTACAAAGAAATATTTACTGAAATTTGTCGGACGATGAAGGAGAAAATATTTGGGTTTTGGCCTCGATAGCTCACTTCCTGTGAACATAATTATACTTACGGTTTGGCGTAATTTGACACATCAGGAGTAATTTGCGTGAGACCGAACCATTACATTCATAATAGTATCTATCCGTTAAAATAAGGTCGAAATCACACTATGATCAGTGTTTTTTTTTTTTTTACCAAGTTTGGTGATGACAAAATGCCATAAACTTCTCCCTTTATGGAAGGTGAAGGATCAGGATACAATCCAGATCAAATTTAACTTAGGCCTACACAAATAATGCACATTTATCATGTAAAATTATAGGTTCACGTTTGTGGTTGGATATTGTTTTCACGTTTGTGGCTGGATTTTCTGTCACATTTGTTGATGGAGATTTTTTTCACATTTATGGGTGATTGATGGAATTCGTTCTCACATGTTTACCGCGCGTACAGTTTATACTCGCCTTCACCAGGATATACTCAAATACGATGCAGACATACATTATCGGTGCCCCTCACTGGAGTCAACCTATACACTGTTATTCAGTATGATATGAGCAATTACACGTACGACACGAGGGATGATACGCGCATGGGAACTCAGAACAAGAACGAATGTTCACTGTGGAGAGTCCTGCTATCTGAGCAACTTTAGATATAAAATTCTTGTCATTGTTAGTGAATATTTTTTCAACGATCATTCATTCCTCTAGATTGCAGATTGGTAAATTAACCAATGGCAAATCAGTCAATTCCCAACAAATATGATCAGCATATAGCCTACCTATAATGGGTTTTGCATTCAATATGCCGAAACCGTGTCACGTAATTTACACTGTTTTACGTTTTCCCACCCTCGTATTACACAAAAAGGGATAGAAGTTCAATCATCCTTATCGCAAATAAGGAGAAAGCACTTTCCGCCACTTAAATATTTTTGGGACCTGTTGCTACAAACCGCAAACACAAGTGGCAAATTTAGCTCCCGAGGTTCTCCAGTTCGACTAGGGCATGAATGAAGATCATTGCCTTGCCAGTTAGTACGTACGATAGGGAACAAGCGCATTGTATATTAATATTATTACCACTTCTCCCTGGCCTCTCAGATTAGCCACGGCTAACAGAAACGGTCGCTGTTTGCGTAAAGCGATAATATTTCTTACGTCTTACGTTTGTTGCATGTAAGGCGTGGAGGTCTGGACCCAATCTGCCAGGATATGGTACATCGTGGTCATATGTACGGCCTCGGAAATTTGGGCGAGACCTTCTAAACTCGTGTCTGGATATTGTCCACCGTCAGATATAGGGTGCCACTCACAGGAGCGCAACTCTTTCATCTGTGGTCGACGATCTATGAAACAATTCCGGGGAGTTTTCCACGAACTTCATCTTCTTCCCCTCTTTTATCAAATCGTTGTCATGGCGACAAATTAATATGCAGGTGTGTTGTTGAATAAAGTCTCGAGGGGCACTGATACAGGTGACGCAGTTAGCCGTAGCGCGCGGTCTGGGGTTACCTCTTCTCAGCTTTCAGATATGATACACAAATACATTTCCGATGTTAAGTGGTCCACGGTTCAATGGAGTGTAGGACATACTTTTTGAACTCCAACCTTCACTATAGGTTTTCGCTTCCCACGTGTTCCAAGCAAAAACTTTCCACAGCCCGGACATTAACCATGATGCAATGTCAGTTCCCTCGATAAGGATTAATTATAATGACGTACAAATCGAGGAAACCCTCTGGCAAGTGAAGTGGGCAGGAGATGATATGGAGGCGATGGTATATGCAGGCTTTGAAGGTACTGTCCTCAGTTTGAAGTGCGCCAGATCGTTGATGCCAGTAAAGAGGCGGATTGGCCAGATCACCTCGCGGTGTGATACGCCAGCAATAAATGATGGCTCCGCGAGCCAAGGATCCGGCCAATACATGGTCCGATCTTATGGAGCTCACCAGCCAATTAGACTTCCGCTCGCCGACTTCAGTAGCGCACTTTTTAAAATATGAAGAGCAACGGCAGGCCTTCATATTATAGATAATAGGCTTACTTGGCATTGTTGTTCGTACGTTTCTGATGTTCCTCCGAAAAACAAAGTCGTAAACTTGCGGGCAAAGCGCGGGAGAAATTGTGTTAGTATTGTGTTTCCACAGGACCCGAGCCAATGCCAAGTTCAAGGAAAGCAGATCTGTAAAGTGATGGATGAGACTTTTGAAAAAGCAAAAAAAAGCAAAAAACATTATCTCAAACATGAAAATTTCAAAGTGGTGTCGAGTTCGACGTTTCTCTTTTGCTTCGTATAATTCTTCTGTATCGGAAGGATAATGATGAAGGAAAAGACTATCACTAAACAGTTTTGTGCCCAGGGGCGGGAAAGAAGGTAACCTTCGGGGGCGGCGGAGATCCCGACAAGGCGGCTGTCGGCTGGTTAAGTGTCATAACTGTGCAGTCTAAGTCCAGACGACGACAGAGCGGCGCCATGGCCTCTCCAATATCTATCCTCCACGCGTGGAACACACGCACGGCGACTTTTTACTTAGTTAACACTCTATTCATAATAAGGATTTTTCTTGCGGCGGCATCCCCCAGACCACCTGGCGCCGATAGTGACACGCCGCCACCGCCACTGCAGTTTTCCAGTGACGGTACTCCCCTGTCTACCCTGGGCCCCGTGCCGCAGTCTACCGGTAACCTTGGCGATGAGATCATGGACCCTCAAGCCGTCGCTCTCCAGACCCAGTATTCGGGACAGCTGGGCACTAGGGATTTAGACCGTCCCGTATATGTTTTCGAGGACATCCCCAACGAGATCCCGGTGAATCCCGGGCCGTGGAGCGTGGACAGGACCTTGGAGCAG
Organism: Terebella lapidaria; assembly: GCA_949152475.1. NCBI lineage: Eukaryota > Metazoa > Annelida > Polychaeta > Terebellida > Terebellidae > Terebella > Terebella lapidaria. Next base: position 83,530,433 of record OX424555.1, read on the forward strand.
GACACGGCCTATGAGCTGGACCAGCATGCTCGCCTGGAGCCGGACCCTGACAGATACCCAACCCCGGCAGCCCCCAAATACATGGTCGAGCTCTACAACAACTACTCCACCAGCTCACTGCCCAAAACCAACATCGTCCGCAGTTATATGAACATCAATGAAGGTCGGTACATCATGTAGCTCAATTGAATCTCTGTAATAAATTTTTATGTTAATCATATTGGTAAAATTAAACTAAGTCATTTCATACAGTTGCAACCAATCCACTAACAAATACTATAAACCATTCGTTGAGAAGATGCACATCTGAAAGATTTATGCATGTTACATACCACAGAATAATTTCTGGGCCAGTTATCTTGTATCTGTTCGCGGATAGTTGCCGTCTTGTGGCAGTTACATTGTTAAACGCCCCTCTTTTTGTGTGTTGCCATAAAACATGAACTGAAAGCTGACAAACGTAACCGATCGAAAACCCGAACGATATCAAGAACATTTGACAAAGCACGGACCACACAGATATATGTAATCATTTATTTCTTGATGTGAGAAAGTAAATCAATTATGGTGCATTAGAATGAAATGTTTACAAATTATATAATCGCAATGGCAAGATGGGCAACTAAAAAGTCTGTTAATTTGCAGAATTAAATTCCCAGCAATTCAGAATCCGATTTAACCCAGTGTGCTTTATCATGTAATCTATGAAAGTTTAAGAACCGAAATAATGATGCCAATTTAATTGGTAAAACTTAATGACATTTGGGAGGAGTAATTTAGTGATAAGCCGTCAACTTCGACTGACCCAATAGTTACATGTACCGGGTGGCTCATACAAAGATATAAACTTTGCGAAGCCTTTTTCAACCAAGAGGACTATATTCGTTGGCAACATTTATTTGAAATACATATCAAAGGCGATGAAAATTGATACTAATTCCATTCCATTATGAATTAGTTGCACATTTAATCAACAAGAATAATTAGCCTATTCATCACGTGAAAATTTATAATAGTGAAAATTGGGTAACTACACATTACATAGGCTAAATGTAACAGGAAATAACATTGTCTGCTCCAGCGTAAAATAGATGGAAACCTTATTCGATTTTATAACTCTCTCATTTTCTGGACAGACACGACTGCGGTCGTGGTGCCGATGTTCGGGAACAAGACTCGCATCCACACTCTGGTCTTCAACATCACGAGTATAGCTGAAGAAGAGGACATTTACCTGGCCGAGCTCCGTCTGTACACGCTGGTCGAGGCGGACCGCAACCAGTTCCACGGCCAGAACCGTCGTGTGTCCGTGCATGAGGTCCAGTACGACTCGGTTCTAGGCAATGTGACCACGCTCATCTGCACCAAGGAGATCTACGGCCATCACTCGGGCTGGGAGGTGTTTGTCGTCACGGACGCCGTGCGCCGCTGGGTACAGACCGGTCTGGCGTGGAACTCTCAGATATTGGAAGTCAGAATCGACAGTTTTAGCGGCAGCGAGGACCACGTGGACTTCGACACGCGGCCGCACAACGAGAACGAGCCGCTGCTCGTGGTGTTCTCTAACGACGAGCGGCGGCGCTCCCTGGAGACACGTGAGCTACACGAGCTGGGGCACCTGGCGCACGAGCTGGCTATGTACGACATCTTGGAAGAGGAGGACAATGAGATCGACGAGGAGTATGACGAGGACTACTACAACTACTACGACGTAGACGTCGACTACTTGGAGATCCAGAAGCGCGACACGAGCAGCGTGTCACGAGGTGAGCGCGTGCGGCGTGGCGTCATCCCTGACAACGGCGGTAATCAGACATACCGTGCGGTCTACCCACGGGTGCTGGGCGCTGACATGGAAGAAAGAGACTTCTATGGAGAACTCACACAGAGTAAAGCAATGGACGGTGAATCGCGACACCACAAGTCGAGAATAACGAAAAGGAGCAGTAAATCCAGCAAAAAGAGGAAGAAAAGGAGGCGCCGACGTCGCTACTGTCGCAGGCGACAACTATATGTGAACTTTCAGTCCATCAATTGGCATACGTGGATCATCGCGCCCAAGGGTTACCAGGTAACGAAGGGCGCCGGCCTGCATCATCAGTCTAATATTTTTAAATCTCATTGATATTTGATGTTCATCAGTCTAATATATTTAAATCTCATTGATTTCGGGCCTTTTATTTATTCATGATAAAACTTAATTCGCGAGTAACTATATAACGGTCGATAGTAAAAAAAAAAATCCGACGTAAATACATTTCCTGATTGTGTTGACTGATCGTGACTTTAGTCGACTAAGATTGAATTATTTAACGTTGGACGTTTTATATTAGCATACTTTTGGATGTGCTGTGTATTGTTTAAAATAATTCATTCATAAACATGAGGATAGGGCCTAAACCCACGTGTGTGTATCAAAAATAATAGGGGTTCAGCGGGGGGGGGGGTGTAAGACCAGAACTCTTGAAAACTCGGCGAAGGAAAAGGACTTGCCAACAAAATACTGCTTCCATTAAAACATATTACATTTGTACATGTATAATATAATCAGCAGATTGTTTCTGGTTGTTCTAAACGAGACTTCATTCAGTCAAATTGCGAATTTCACATCCAGCTGCATGTTTGTTACTTATACAGTATGGAATTAAGTTTATTAATTTACGTGTATCAACGTTTGCTTTGTTTCAGCCACATAAATTGAACACAGTCAATTACATACTAGGACATTCATATTTTTTTATCGAGGACCAATCAAATAATAGTTAATTGCTAAGACAAACTTGCATGAATGTAATCAAACTTTCATGTAACTTTTCAATCCATCGTAAGTGATTATGATGCAGTTCGCATGTACATTCGCTAGTCACTGTAGATCTCGAAGCCTAAAAGCTTTCTCAAACATATTACATTGCCCTCAACAACTCGCATACATGGTTTGGTCCATTTTAGTTGGACAGGTGCCACACACAGTCCAAAACATACCCAGTAATACAGAGTGTACATGTACATATTCCGCGCTGTGTTGTATCATTGGGAAATATACCGTGGGAAAGTGGCAGCTGGTTCAATATCATTCACGAAAACATAAACCACACCTACTAGAAATTGGCATATTATCTCGTATGCTATTGAAGCGTGAAACAAGTCAAGTTAGTTATGTTAACTTATGGGTTTGAACTTAGAAAAAAACATCAGAAGAATACACTTTGTTATGCCGGATATTTTTGTGCCAATCGACAGCTTCACAAATGTAGGCCCTTATTGTGAGGATTCGCAGATCCCCTCTCACATGAAAACATATTATTGTACTCATTAAGATAGCGATTTAAAACCCCTGAGTGCAAACGTATCCAGGGTTATCTGTAGGTTGTGGTACCACCTTCTACTCCCTCCACGGGACAGCACTTAGAGAAATGATTTGTTATCGGCTTTAATCTGCCCATTCACGTTCTGTACAGTACACAAGGCAGGCAGGGATATGACTTCCTGAACGAATATTATAGCCGATTAACAGACAATGAATGCATTGAGAATTAATTATATTCATCTCGAGAAAATTCATCCAAATTCGTTTATTCATTCGTTCATATGCACATGGTATACAGATGTTATATTATGTCCGATATGATAACTAGGCGTTAAATTTACCAATAAACTCCAGCAAATTCGGCAATTTCCCATTGAACTGACTTCTCTACCCCGTGTAGGCGTACCAGTGTCTGGGCCGCTGTGACTTCCCGCTAAGCGACCACCTGACGCCGACCAAGCACGCCATCATACAGACCCTGGTGCACGCCAACTACGGCGGAGCGCGACGTAAACAGCGTACGGAACCGGCCTGCTGTGTCCCCACCAGACTCGACCCCATGTCCATTCTCTACATAGACGACAGAGGAATTGTCACCTACAAGTACGCCTATGATGACATGGTCGTGGCCGAGTGCGGTTGTAGGTGAAGAATAAATAAGGCCAATTAGAGGGAAAAGAGGGCAGGTTTTTCTCTCACTGATTAGTTTCGGTTTTTGTTTCTTGCCTCCACCCAAATTGAGGGTGATATCATGTAGAACTAAGCAACATATAGGGTGCACAAGTTATCGACTATTTCGAAAAAAAAATCGGAAGTACCTTTTTACACACCCCCATGAAGAGTAACGGAATTTATCTTTTTGTATTTTATGCATAAGTTGGTATTTGTAAATAATATTATATTTGTTTTAACGGTTATAAACATATTTATTTTCGATTGTATACATTTAAAGGAATGTATATTTGATAAAGAATGGACCTGTGTGTAAGTATTTCTTATGAAGCAGGTCAATGTTGGCAATGAGTGTATATTTGGCTATGTTTATGTATAGTGCGACTTGTGATGGTATGGAATGACATACATTCAAAATGTTTAGATGAACATAACCGTGTCTACGTTTCGGTAATTCAGTAAAGGTGCGGATTACATATCGATTTATATTATTTATGTCTCTCTTTACATATCATTATCGTGTACATGTTATACATGTATCAGTTGTTTATATATCAGTATATGTTGTTATTCATGAATATGTATCATTTTAAAATAACTGATACAAATACATGTAAGTGAAATAAATGTATCTTACATCGATATGTTATAAATAAGAGTATTAATAAATCTACACAAGCTACAGATAGTAGGAATGGAAAGCGTAATAATATGTCTGAGAAACATGTTTTTACATGTCATATTGCACATATCGTGAATACGCTTTTTTGAAGCTACTTGACAAATATTGAAATCATTGCTATAATACGGTTTTTAATATTAATTATTTGCAATTAATTATATGTGCTGAGTCAGAGATTGTTGTGCAGAAATAAGGTGGTTACCACACATAATATTGCGCTTCCGTGGCAGCGGCTAAAATGCCAACATTATATCCATTCAATTTACGCCCCTGGGATGATTCCCTATCCAACGATGCCAAAATTGTCTGTACAGTTGTATATTCATTTTTTCGACCCTTTATTCCCAAATCGGATATTTCGTGGATGTTTCCTTATGTTTTTTTTTACCATACATCATGTTGCGTTTCCGTGGGAATGGCTCAAATGACAACATTACACCCATTTTCGGCCATTTATTCCCAAATCAGATATTTCGTGCATGTTTCTATTAGTCGTAAATAGAGCCCTTGCAAAAATTCACTGTCTGAGCAGAAGAACCGACCACATTTGCTATGTATTTCCACCGTGGGTCGCTGTCCGTCACTGCGGGAGACCTTGCAAACGGAAACCGTTGAAATTTTGATTCCAGAAAACATCATTGTTATAACATTCAGGGATGCTTGAGAATCACAAAAGCTAAATCATAGAAAAGCTGTGGAATAACCAGTGAAGGTCATCAAAAGTACGTTAAATGTCACCACAGAGGAATTGCTGTTTGTATCTAAGATATAAACCCAAGCTATGTCCACATTATCATAATCGTCAGGGTTGGATGACCCAAACCCATCTAGAGTAGCAATATTCTCGGGCAGGGTCCTTTTCAACCACAGACAAAAATGTTTCAATCCAAGATTTGGAGCCAAAAGTCCGAAAGGGGATACTTCCGAGATTTTGACATCACACCCATCATCAGCTGATTGCATGATACTCCCTGATTGGCTAATTCGAGAGGAATTTTTGTAGCATGACAAACTGCACCATGATGAAAATGTAAACAAACAGCTGGAATACGCAATGTTCATTTCGACAATCCTCTAAGGTAATGTTGATTTTGACAATCATCTAAGGTAAAGTTCAAGGTCACAAACAGATGCATCATATACGACCCACTGTTTACACACAATACAATTGTCTTTAGTCATCAATTTCCAGCATAATCTTGATTGACTAAGGAAGGTCATCGGAGTTCACGTTGAAGCATATTTAAGATCAACGTTTGTACCACTTCCTTCAAGTGTTTAGTTCCCAGAAATCTCTCTAATTATTATTATTATTATTATTATTATTATTATTATTATTATTATTATTATTATTATTATTATTATATAGGTATGAATAGTGACCACTCAAGGTCAACCTGAGTCGAATTCAATGTCCACTATTAAAAGTTTATAGTACGAGTTCACATCTCTTGATCATGAAACGTTATTACAGGCTGCACAGTCCACTCCACAAAACTCTCCATGTGTCTCAATGTTCAAATAAAACATTTAATTTTATATTCTAGAAATCGCCTTCGGTCAAATTGTGACGATTCGGTCGCCGACGACCGCTTGGGTGCATTCCCTCTGAGGCCCTACCATCCCTGTTGTACCAAACATAATAATTCAGACAAAATAGCGTTACTGCCAGTCCAGTGTGTTTCATGATTTCATCGATATTCGTAGTGAAAGTTCCGGACTTTAAATATTTACTAAAATATTCATTAACTTATTTCTTACCAAATAATTCCCAGAGAGGCTTGTTACAGGAATGGATTATGAAACCTTGCTCAATCCCCTAACATTATGGGTACAGCCATGAAATCTCTACTGGACAGAACCTTTACCTTATTGAGCCCAATAATATTTTTTTCTTGTTTTAACTACATGTATTTTTATTGTGGTCAATAAGAGCCTTAGCTAGTAAAACTAAAGTTAACTTAATCCATTACAGCCATGAAATCTCTACTAGGCAGAATCTTTACCTTGTTGAGATGAAAAAGAAATGTTTCTTCTTTGAATTATTTTTATTGTGGTCAATAAAAGGCTTAACAAAAATAATGTTAACTCATTTGGTTACAGACATGAAATCTCTACTGGACAGAACCTTTATCTTGTTGAGCCCAAAAATAAATATTTCTTGTGTTACAAGTACCTTTTTTATTGTGGTCAATAATAGACTTTACTAGTAAAACTGATGTTAACTTTTTTCACCAAAACCATCAGTTCTCTATTCTGAACAAGGTTCCAGTGCCATTTGCCTTCATAGTACAGTGCATTGGAGTGATTACAGAATAATAGTGGGTATTTTATCGATCGTAATAAGTTAGCCTGTTAACTAATTAATATTTATTTGATCATTCTGAAAAACAATAGGTTTCATGTGACGGTCTTTCTCATCGAGCCTGTGCGACTCCCACCCATAGAGCGCTCACAAAGCATGCATGTGTGTTGAACAGGCTAATTTGAGCACAAAATGTGTCGGGATCTTACCATCAGATATGCCTGTATATAAAAACATTTAGAATCTGTTCAGATTTGCAACCTGCGGGTCGTTCACAAGAAAATCTCTACGGCGGCGGCGGTGGCGCGACGAAGACAAATCCATAGTATCCGCTGAGCTTCCTGCGAGGGATACATTATCATTCATGTTGTTTTCTCGCGGTGACCAACTTGTGAACCACACAAATATTGATATCATAACGTTCTTCTTAAAAACCTGAACACTACCACTGGTACGATGGATCCTATGGCGCCCCGTTCGTGCCACAAAAAAGAGAGTTTATTTTTTTTCTAACTCATACGTATGAGATAGTATCTCATACGTATGAGATAATAAGTCATACGTATGAGATAATAAGTCATACGTATGAGATACTAAGTCATACGTAGGAGATACTAACACATACGTATGACTTATTAACACATACGTATGAGTTGTTAACACATACGTATGAGTTGTTAACACATACGTATAAGTTGTTAACACATACGTATGAGTTGTTAACACATACGTATGAGTTGTTAACACATACGTATGAGTTGTTAACACATACGTATGAGTTGTTAACACATACGTATGAGTTGTTAACACATACGTATGAGATACTTATCTTATACGTATGAGATATTTCTTTATAAGTAAATAGATATGTGAAATTGTCATGGAGAGCGTAAAAGAAGCAAGAAGGTTACATGGAAAACACGGAGGACACACATATTACTTCTATTTCCATGGCGGTGTCGGGTATATAGAAATTTTAGTATCTCCTACGTATGTGTTAGTATTCCATACGTATGACTTACTATCTTATATGTATGACCTAATACAGTATCTCCTACGTATGACATAGTATCTCCTACGTATGTGATAAGTATTTCATACGTATGAGATAAGTATTTCATACGTATGAGTTAGTATCTCCTACGTATGACTTAGTATCTCATACGTATGTGTTACTATCTCATACGTATGACTTTTTATCTCATACGTATGACATATTATCTCATACGTATGAGTTAGAAAAAAAAATTAACTTCTCTTTTTTTTGTGGCACGAACGGGGCGCCATAGGATCCTGTGTTTGGACCATTTTAAAGTTTTCAGTCTTCTTTATTTTTCAGAATCCTGGAGGCATTTGGTGGGGCCTGGGATGGCTACACCAAAATCATAACGTACCTAATAAGGCAAGCTTTACTGGGTTCCAATTTAGTGCTTTCCAAACCACGGAGACCGTCTCCTTGGTCCAAGATGGCCTTTTATTATTCAAATGAACCTGCCAGGGTAGTCTTTGTGTAATGGCCAAAATATGCTTCCGAACATATCTAATTTTCTATAGCCGAAATCATAAAAGAATCTACTACAGCGGAATAATTCAGTGGACCCTCATGTCATCATAAAACGACCTACTAGTATCACCACCCATGAATTTTCAGTTAGAATGGAAGATCATTCAGATACTTGTACATCATGTACATGGATAAATTATGATATATTGTAAAACACAGGTTTTTATGAGAATGAATGTTTATTTGTGTAATAGATAAATGAGACACAATGAGTTGAAACTTCTGCCTTATATTTCTCCAGTTATAATATACAATTAAGGTGCACACGGCATGATACATATATGACTGGGAAATTCTGGATCATTTTGCTGATTATATTTTTTTTCTTATGACAGCAGAACTCATGCACCCAATAATACAGCATCCACGCTTATTTATATTGATAATTTCAGTCCATGATTTACATAACAAAACATCATCTCACATACAATTTGATGCTACAGTCTTTGCACACAGAACACAGTCTCCTAGAACACAACAGATCACCTAGGTATTGCCCCAGGTCTGTGTGAGCCTGCTCCCCGGCCCCTGTAACCCCCACCCCTGCTTGACCGCCCCCTCCCAGCCCACCCGGCACCTCCCCCACCCCGCCCAGACGGCCCGCCTCGACCACCACGCCCACCCCCCGCATCCTTGTTCTTCGGGGGAGGGGACTTTGGCCGGAGTCTCTCAATCTCCTCGGTGCAGTTTGTCACATAGCCAAGGCCGTCCTTGTTGAAGAACCCGTTGTAAGTCTCTGAGTCAAAGTTGCTCATTGCCAAGTCGGGCCCGACGGACAGCCAGCCGGGCCGGACCATCGTGTCGCGGCCGAACACGTGCAGCCGCCGGCGTCCCAGACAGAAGTGCTCGATGACGTGGAAGATCTCGACCGGCTTCTCGTCACTTCCCTGCGGCTTCTCCTCCTCAATGATCAGATCAATGTCCACATTAGCATGGATGAAGTCACCGTCTGTGCTCCGTCGTACAGTGCCCTTGATACCCATCAAACAGTGCTCCTGTGGACACGATTACAAGTACATATATGTCACACAGTAAACTAGACGTCAAGGCCTAAAGATGACTTGGAGGCATTTCGGTGTGATGATTAATTTATAATATATACTAGATATCGACGAAAATGAAAAATGTCGACTCCGCAAAAAAATTTACCGTTAAAATAATACCCTTAGACATGTTTGTCTAGGGCGACGAGTCCAAAAAAAAAGTCTGTTTCGCTCTACGACTCAGTGTTTCCGAGATATCGACGAAAACGAAAAATGCCGACTCGGCAAAAAATTTTTTAGTCAAGGTCAAAGTTCATCCATAATACATATAAGATAAATGTTGTCTAGAGCGACGAGTCCGAAAATAACGTCCGTTTCGCTCTACGACACACCGTTCCCGAGATATCGACGAAAACAAGAAATGCCGACTCGGCAAAAAAATTTCGGGTCAAGGTCAAAGTTCATCCATAATACCCCTTAGACATGTTTGTCTAGGGCGACGAGTCCGAAAATAATGTAAGTTTCGCTCTACGACACACCATTTCCGAGATATCGACGAAAACGAAAAATGCCGACTCGGCAAAAAAATTTCGTGTCAAGGTGAAAGTTCATCCATAATACCCTTAAGACATGTTTGTCTAGGGCGACGAGTCCGAAAATAACGTCCGTTTCGCTCTACGACGCACCGTTTCCGAGATATCGACGAAAACGAAAAATGCTGATTTGGCAAAAAAATTTCGGGTCAAGGTCAAAGTTCATCCGTAATACCCCTTAGACATGTTTGTCTAGGGCGACGAGTCCGAAAATAACGTCCGTTTCGCTCTACGACACACCGTTCCCGAGATATCGACGAAAACGAAAAATGCCGACTCGGCGAAAAAATTTGGAGTCGAGGTCAAAGTTCATCCATAATACCCCTTAGACATGTTTGTCTAGGGCGACGAGTCCGAAAATAACGTCCGTTTCGCTCTACGAAGCACCGTTTCCGAGATATCGACGAAAACGAAAAATGCCGACTCGGCAAAAAAATTTCGTGTCAAGGTGAAAGTTCATCCATAATACCCTTAAGACATGTTTGTCTAGGGCGACGAGTCCGAAAATAACGTCCGTTTCGCTCTACGAAGCACCGTTTCCGAGAAATCGACAAAAACGAAAAAAAATTTTGGGTCAAGGTCAAAGTTCATCAATAATACCCCTTAGACATGTTTGTCTAGTACGACGAGTCCGAAAATAACGTTTGTTTCGCTCTACGACGCACCGTTTCCGAGATATCGATGAAAACGAAAAATGCCGACTCGGCAAAAAAATTTCGGGTAAGTTCATCCATAATACCCGTTAGACATGTTTGTCTAGGGCGACGAGTCCGAAAATAACGTCCGTTTCGCTCTACGACGCACCGTTTCCGAGATATCGACGAAAACGGAAAATGCCGACTCGGCAAAAAAATTTCGGGTCAAGGTCAAAGTTCATCCATAATAGCCCTTAGACATGTTTGTCTAGGGCGACGAGTCCGAAAATAACGTCCGTTTTGCTCTACGACACACCGTTCCCGAGATATCGACGAAAACGGAAAATGCCGACTCGGCAAAAAAATTTCGGGTCAAGGTCAAAGTTCATCCATAATACCCCTTAGACATGTTTGTCTAGGGCGACGAGTCCGAAAATAACGTCTGTTTCGCTCTACGAAGCACCGTTTCCGAGATATTGACGAAAACGAAAAATGCCGACTCGGCAAAAAAATTTCAGGTCAAGTTCAAAGTTCATCCATAATACCCCTTAGACATGTTTGTCTAGGGCGACGAGTCCGAAAATAACGTCCGTTTCGCTCTACGAAGCACCGTTTCCGAGATATCGACGAAAACGAAAAATGCCGACTCGGCAAAAAAATTCCGGGCCAAGGTCAAAGTTCATCAATAATACCCCTTAGACATGTTTGTCTAGGGCGACGAGTCCGAAAATAACGTCCGTTTCGCTCTATGACACACCGTTCCCGAGATATCGACGAGAACGGAAAATGCCGACTCGGCAAAAAAATTTCAGGTCAAGTTCAAAGTTCATCCATAATACCCCTTAGACATGTTTGTCTAGGGCGACGAGTCCGAAAATAACGTCCGTTTCGCTCTACGAAGCACCGTTTCCGAGATATCGACGAAAACGAAAAATGCCGACTCGGCAAAAAAAATTCGGGTCAAGGTCAAAGTTCATCAATAATACCCCTTAGACATGTTTGTCTAGGGCGACGAGTCCGAAAATAACATCCGTTTCGCTCTATGACACACCGTTCCCGAGATATCGACGAAAACGAAAAATGCCGACTCGGCAAAAAAATTTGGGGTCAAGGTCAAAGTTCATCCATAATACCCCTTAGACATCGAAAAATGCCGACTCGGCAAAAAAATTTGGGGTCAAGGTCAAAGTTCATCCATAATACCCCTTAGACATGTTTGTCTAGGGCGACGAGTCCGAAAATAACGTCTGTTTCGCTCTACGACTCAGTGTTTCCGAGATATCGACGAAAACGAAAAAAAATTTACCGTTAAAATAATACCCTTAGACATGTTTGTCTAGGGCGACGAGTCCAAAAAAAAAGTCTGTTTCGCTCTACGACTCAGTGTTTCCGAGATACCGACGAAAACGAAAAATGCCGACTCGGCAAAAAATTTTTTAGTCAAGGTCAAAGTTCATCCATAATACATATAAGATAAATGTTGTCTAGAGCGACGAGTCCGAAAATAACGTCCGTTTCGCTCTACGACACACCGTTCCCGAGATATCGACGAAAACAAGAAATGCCGACTCGGCAAAAAAATTTCGGGTCAAGGTCAAAGTTCATCCATAATACCCCTTAGACATGTTTGTCTAGGGCGACGAGTCCGAAAATAATGTAAGTTTCGCTCTACGACACACCATTTCCGAGATATCGACGAAAACGAAAAATGCCGACTCGGCAAAAAAATTTCGTGTCAAGGTGAAAGTTCATCCATAATACCCTTAAGACATGTTTGTCTAGGGCGACGAGTCCGAAAATAACGTCCGTTTCGCTCTACGACGCACCGTTTCCGAGATATCGACGAAAACGAAAAATGCTGACTTGGCAAAAAAATTTCGGGTCAAGGTCAAAGTTCATCCGTAATACCCCTTAGACATGTTTGTCTAGGGCGACGAGTCCGAAAATAACGTCCGTTTCGCTCTACGACACACCGTTCCCGAGATATCGACGAAAACGAAAAATGCCGACTCGGCGAAAAAATTTGGAGTCGAGGTCAAAGTTCATCCATAATACCCCTTAGACATGTTTGTCTAGGGCGACGAGTCCGAAAATAACGTCCGTTTCGCTCTACGAAGCACCGTTTCCGAGATATCGACGAAAACGAAAAATGCCGACTCGGCAAAAAAATTTCGTGTCAAGGTGAAAGTTCATCCATAATACCCTTAAGACATGTTTGTCTAGGGCGACGAGTCCGAAAATAACGTCCGTTTCGCTCTACGAAGCACCGTTTCCGAGAAATCGACAAAAACGAAAAAAAATTTTGGGTCAAGGTCAAAGTTCATCAATAATACCCCTTAGACATGTTTGTCTAGTACGACGAGTCCGAAAATAACGTTTGTTTCGCTCTACGACGCACCGTTTCCGAGATATCGATGAAAACGAAAAATGCCGACTCGGCAAAAAAATTTCGGGTAAGTTCATCCATAATACCCGTTAGACATGTTTGTCTAGGGCGACGAGTCCGAAAATAACGTCCGTTTCGCTCTACGACGCACCGTTTCCGAGATATCGACGAAAACGGAAAATGCCGACTCGGCAAAAAAATTTCGGGTCAAGGTCAAAGTTCATCCATAATAGCCCTTAGACATGTTTGTCTAGGGCGACGAGTCCGAAAATAACGTCCGTTTTGCTCTACGACACACCGTTCCCGAGATATCGACGAAAACGGAAAATGCCGACTCGGCAAAAAAATTTCGGGTCAAGGTCAAAGTTCATCCATAATACCCCTTAGACATGTTTGTCTAGGGCGACGAGTCCGAAAATAACGTCTGTTTCGCTCTACGAAGCACCGTTTCCGAGATATTGACGAAAACGAAAAATGCCGACTCGGCAAAAAAATTTCAGGTCAAGTTCAAAGTTCATCCATAATACCCCTTAGACATGTTTGTCTAGGGCGACGAGTCCGAAAATAACGTCCGTTTCGCTCTACGAAGCACCGTTTCCGAGATATCGACGAAAACGAAAAATGCCGACTCGGCAAAAAAATTCCGGGCCAAGGTCAAAGTTCATCAATAATACCCCTTAGACATGTTTGTCTAGGGCGACGAGTCCGAAAATAACGTCCGTTTCGCTCTATGACACACCGTTCCCGAGATATCGACGAGAACGGAAAATGCCGACTCGGCAAAAAAATTTCAGGTCAAGTTCAAAGTTCATCCATAATACCCCTTAGACATGTTTGTCTAGGGCGACGAGTCCGAAAATAACGTCCGTTTCGCTCTACGAAGCACCGTTTCCGAGATATCGACGAAAACGAAAAATGCCGACTCGGCAAAAAAAATTCGGGTCAAGGTCAAAGTTCATCAATAATACCCCTTAGACATGTTTGTCTAGGGCGACGAGTCCGAAAATAACATCCGTTTCGCTCTATGACACACCGTTCCCGAGATATCGACGAAAACGAAAAATGCCGACTCGGCAAAAAAATTTGGGGTCAAGGTCAAAGTTCATCCATAATACCCCTTAGACATCGAAAAATGCCGACTCGGCAAAAAAATTTGGGGTCAAGGTCAAAGTTCATCCATAATACCCCTTAGACATGTTTGTCTAGGGCGACGAGTCCGAAAATAACGTCCGTTTCGCTCTACGACGCACCGTTTCCGAGATATGCAGGATGCCTCAAGGATGACTCAGCAAAAAATTATTTCGACCTCTAGGTCAAAGGTCGTTTGACGTATCGATCCCAAAATCAATAGGGTTCTTCCCTGTTGATATATAAACCTCCGTGCAAAATTCTGCAACTATTGCCTGAATATTTTTCGAGTTATCGTCCGGAAACCAAGTTTCAAGATCAGCCTCGATTTCATCCTCAAGGACCTCACGGACCTCGGAGCCGGATCAAAAAAAATAATACACCCTAGAGATGTTTGTCTAGGGCGACGAGTCCGAAAATAACGTCCGTTTCGCTCTACGATGCACGGTTTCTGAGATATGCAGGAAGCCTCAAGGATGAATCAGCAAAAAATTATTTCGACCTCTAGGTCAAAGGTCGTTTGACGGATCGATCCCAAAATCAATAGGGTTCTTCCCTGGTGGCATATGAACCTCCATGCAGAGTTCTGCAACTATTGCGTAAATATTTTTCCAGTTATCGTCCGGAAACCAAGTCTCAAAATTAGCCTTGATTTCATCCTCACGGACCTCACGGACCTCGGATCCGGCTCAAAAAGAATACGGTTCTTCCACATATCATTTCTGACTTGTGGTGAAAATTTGACGAGGATCCGTCAAGGCAATCTAAAGTTATCGTCCGGAAACCAAAAGTGGCGGAAGAAGAAAAAAAAAAAAAAAAAAAATTCTGCTAAAACCATAAAGGCATTTCTGCCGAAATGCCTTAATTAACAATAACCACTTTCAAGTACATGTCACACAGTAAATTAACAATAACCACTTTCAAGTACATGTCACACAGTAAATTAACACTAACTACTTTCAAGTACATGTCACACAGTAAACTAGACGTGAAGGCCTAGAGGCCTTGGGGCATTTCGATACACAACACAATCACAGGTGAACTGTTTATTACTGACAACTCTGCAGCCAAAATGATTATGTAGATACATCCATTTCAATCCAAGACGACGGATCAAGTTGACTCAACATACCCCTAAGACATATTTGCCTAGTGTCACGAGTCCGAAAATAACGACCGTTTCGCTCTATGACAAACCGTTTCCGAGATATCGAAGAAAACGAAAAATGCCGACTCAGCAGAAAAATTCAAGGTCAAGGTAAAAGGTCATCCCTAATACCCTTAAGACATGTTTGTCTAGAGCGACAAGAGTCCGAAAATAACGTCCGTTTCGCTCTACGACACACCGTTTCGAAGATATTGAAGAAAACGAAAAATGCCGACTCGGCAAAAAAAATTCGGGTCAAGGTCAAAGTTCATCCATAATACCCTTTAGACATGTTTGTCTAGGTCGACGAGTCCGAAAATAACGTCCGTTTCGCTCTACGGTGCACCGTTTCCGAGATATCGACGAAAACGAAAAATGCCGACTCGGCAAAAAAATTTCAGGTCAAGGTCAAAGTTCATCCATGATACCCCTTGAACATGTTTGTCTAGGTCGACGAGTCCGAAAATGACGTCTGTTTCGCTCTACGACGCACCATTTCCGAGATATCGAAGAAAACGAAAAATGCCGAATCGGCAAAAAAATTTCCGGTCAAGGTCAAAGTTCATCCATAATACCCTTTAGACATGTTTGTCTAGGGTGACGAATCCAAAAATAAAGTCTGTTTCGCTCTATGACGCACCGTTCCCGAGATATCGACGAAAATGAAAAATGCCGACTCGGCAAAAAAATTTCCAGTCAAGGTCAAAGTTCATCCATAATACAATTTAGACATGTTTGTCTAGGTCGACGAGTCCGAAAATAACGTCCGTTTCGCTCTACGACGCACGGTTTCCATGTTATCGAAGAAAACGAAAAATGTCGACTCGGCAAAAAAATTTCGGGTCAAGGTCAAAGTTCATCCATAATAACCCTTAGACATGTTTGTCTAGGGTGACGAGTCCGAAAATAACGTCCGATTCGCTCTACGACGCACCGTTTCCGAGATATCGCCGAAAACGAAAAATGCCGACTCGGCAGAAAAATTCAAGGTCAAGGTCAAAGGTCATCTGTAATACCCTTAAGACATGTTTGTCTAGGTCGACGAGTCCGAAAATGACGTCCGTTTCGCTCTACGACACACCATTTCCGAGATATCGAAGAAAACGAAAAATGCCGACTCGGCGAAAAAAATTTGGGTCAAGGTCAAAGTTCATCCATAATACCCCTAAGACATGTTTGTCTAAGTCGACGACTCCCAAAATAACGTCCGTTTCGCTCTACGACGCACCGTTTCCGAGATATGCAATGAGCCTCAAGGATGACTCATCAAAATTGTTTTTGGCCCCTGGGTCAAAGGTCGTTCAAGGTATTGACCCCGTAATCGATAGGGCTCCTCTGCGACACTATATTAACATATATGTCAAGTTTCAGAATGGTAGCACAAGTACTTTTCGAGTTATCATCCGGAAACCATTTGACTCAAAATTCATCCTCACGGACTAACCGGACCTCGAAGCCGGCTCCAAAACAATAGGGTTCATCTATGTTATATATGTGATAACTGGTGAAAATTTCTCGAAGATTCGTCAAGGCGTTTTTAAGTTAACGTCCGGAAACCGAAAAGTGAAAAAAAATGAAAAAAAAAAAAAAAAAAATGAAAAAAAAAAATGAAAAAAAAAAAAATGAAAAAAAAAAAAAAAGAAAATAAAAAAAAAAAAAAATTCTGACAAAACCCTAAGGACATTTCGTGCCGAAATGCCCTAATAACAATAACTACTTTCAAGTACATGTATGTCACACAGTAAATTAACAATAACTACTTTCAACTACATGTCACACAGTAAACTAGACGTCAAGGCCTAAAGATGCCTTGGAGGCATTTCGGTGTGATGAATAATTAATAATACTAGATATCGACGAAAATGAAAAATGTCGACAAATTTCGGGTCAAGGTCAAAGTTCATCCATAATACCCGCTAGACATGTTTGTCTAGGGCGACAATCCGAAAATACCATCCGTTTCGCTCTACGACGCACCGTTTCCGAGATATCGACGAAAACAAAAACTGCCGACTCGGCAAAAAAATTTCGGGTCAAGGTCAAAGTTAATCCATAATACCCCTTAGACATGTTTGTCTAGGGCGACGAGTCCGAAAGTAACATCCGTTTCGCTCTACGACGCACCGTTTCCGAGATATCGACGAAAACGAAAAATGCCGACTCGGCAAAAAAATTTCGGGTCAAGGTCAAAGTTCATCAATAATTCCCCTTAGACATGTTTGTCTAGTGCGACGAGTCCGAAAATAACGTCCGTTTCGCTCTACGACGCACCGTTTCCGAGATATCGACGAAAACGAAAAATGCCGACTCGGCAAAAAAATTTCGGGTCAAGGTCAAAGTTCATCCATAATACCCCTTAGACATGTTTGTCTAGTGCGACGAGTCCGAAAATAACGTCCGTTTCGCTGTACGACGCACCGTTTCCGAGATAACGACGAAAACGAAAAATGCAGACTCGGCAAAAAAATTTCGGGTCAAGGTCAAAGTTCATCAATAATACCCCTTAGACATGTCTGTCTAGTGCGACGAGTCCGAAAATAACGTCCGTTTCGCTCTACGACGCACCGTTTCCGAGATATCGACGAAAACGAAAAATGCCGACTCGGCAAAAAAATTTCGGGTCAAGGTCAAAGTTCATCCATAATTCCCCGTAGACATGTCTGTCTAGTGCGACGAGTCCGAAAATACATGTCTGTCTAGTGCGACGAGTCCGAAAATAACGTCCGTTTCGCTCTACGACGCACCGTTTCCGAGATATCGACGAAAACGAAAAATGCCGACTCGGCAAAAAAATTTCGGGTCAAGGTCAAAGTTCATCAATAATTCCCCTTAGACATGTTTGTCTAGTGCGACGAGTCCGAAAATAACGTCCGTTTCGCTCTACGACGCACCGTTTCCGAGATATCGACGAAAACGAAAAATGCCGACTCGGCAAAAAAATTTCGGGTCAAGGTCAAAGTTCATCCATAATACCCCTTAGACATGTTTGTCTAGTGCGACGAGTCCGAAAATAACGTCCGTTTCGCTGTACGACGCACCGTTTCCGAGATAACGACGAAAACGAAAAATGCAGACTCGGCAAAAAAATTTCGGGTCAAGGTCAAAGTTCATCAATAATACCCCTTAGACATGTCTGTCTAGTGCGACGAGTCCGAAAATAACGTCCGTTTCGCTCTACGACGCACCGTTTCCGAGATATCGACGAAAACGAAAAATGCCGACTCGGCAAAAAAATTTCGGGTCAAGGTCAAAGTTCATCCATAATTCCCCGTAGACATGTCTGTCTAGTGCGACGAGTCCGAAAATACATGTCTGTCTAGTGCGACGAGTCCGAAAATAACGTCCGTTTCGCTCTACGACGCACCGTTTCCGAGATATCGACGAAAACGAAAAATGCCGACTCGGCAAAAAAATTTCGGGTCAAGGTCAAAGTTCATCCATAATACCCCTTCGACATGTTTGTCTAGTGCGACGAGTCCGAAAATAACGTCCGTTTCGTTCTACGACGCACCGTTTCCGAGATATCGACGAAAACGAAAAATGCCGACTCGGCAAAAAAATTTCGGGTCAAGGTCAAAGTTCATCCATAATACCCCTTAGACATGTTTGTCTAGTGCGACGAGTCCGAAAATAACGTCCGTTTCGCTCTACGACGCACCGTTTCCGAGATATCGACGAAAACGAAAAATGCCGACTCGGCAAAAAAATTTCGGGTCAAGGTCAAAGTTCATCCATAATACCCTTTAGACATGTTTGTCTAGTGCGACGAGTCCGAAAATAACGTCCTTTTCGTTCTACGACGCACCGTTTCCGAGATATCGACGAAAACGAAAAATGCCGACTCGGCAAAAAAATTTCGGGTCAAGGTCAAAGTTCATCCATAATACCCCTTAGACATGTTTGTCTAGTGCGACGAGTCCGAAAATAACGTCCGTTTCGCTCTACGACGCACCGTTTCCGAGATATCGACGAAAACGAAAAATGCCGACTCGGCAAAAAAATTTCGGGTCAAGGTCAAAGTTCATCCATAATACCCCTTAGACATGTTTGTCTAGGGCGACGAGTCCGAAAATAACGTCCGTTTCGCTCTACGACGCACCGTTTCCGAGATATGCAGGATGAATCAAGGATGACTCAGCAAAAAATTATTTCGACCTCTAGGTCAAAGGTCGATTGAGGTATCGATCCCAAATTCAATAGGGTTCTTCCCTGGTGATATATAAACCTCCGTGCAAAATTCTGCAACTATTGCCTGAATATTTTTTGAGTTATCGTCCGGAAACCAAGTTCCTCGATTTCATCCTCACGGACCTCACGGACCTCGGAGCCGGATCAAAAAAAAAAGTACACCCTAGAGATGTTTGTCTAGGGCGACGAGTCCGAAAATAACGTCCGTTTCGCTCTACGACGCACGGTTTCCGAGATATGCAGGAAGCCTCAAGGATGAATCAGCAAAAAATTATTTTGACCTCTAGGTCAAAGGTCGTTTGACGGATCGATCCCAAAATCAATAGGGTTCTTCCCTGGTGGCATATGAACCTCCATGCAGAGTTCTGCAACTATTGCATAAATATTTTTCCAGTTATCGTCCGGGAAACCAAGTCTTAAAACTAGACGCTTCCGGTCGCCTACGACCGCTTGGGTGTATCCCCCGTAGCCCTATCATCTCTGTTGCCCCAAATATATCACTGTCAATTGTGAAAAACTAGAGTAAGGGCTAAAAAAGATTACCAGAGAAATGTTAAATCTCAAGTCACAATTGTTTTCTTTTCCCCACCAAAATTGCTGCACTGATTTTCTGAGGTTATTGAAGGTCGAATTCAAAATCACCACTGAAATCTCTTTATATGAATTTCCATTCGACATGTTTGATAAAATAACGAAAATACAGATAGATCAATCTTTTCACCTATTTATATTTCAACTCAGAATATTTTACAAACTTGGTTCCAAGTTGAAATTCAAAGTAAAATTTGACCAAAAATGCATTTCAAGATGACAAAATTGGAGCTAGATTGAACTTCTCACCATAAGTTATATTTCGATCCATAATACATGTATGTGCCAAACATGGTTTCAAGTTGAAATTCAAAGTAAAAGGTAATCAAAACTGCATTTCAAGATGACAAAATTGGAGCCAGATCAAACTTTTCGTCATGAGCTATATTTTAACTCATAATACCTGCCCAACTTGATTTCAAGTTAAAATTCAAACTAAAAGTTTACCAAAACTGCATTTTAAGATGACGAAATTGGACCCAGATCAAACTTTTCGCCATGAGTTATATTTCAACTCATAATATGTGCCAAACTTGGTATTAAGTTGAAATTCAATGTAAAAGTTGACCAAAACTGCATTTCAAGATGACGAAATTGGAGCCAGATAGAACTTTTCGTCATAAGTTATATTTTAACTCATAATATGTGCCAAACTTGGTTTCAAGTTGAAATTCAAGCTAAAAGTTTACCAAAACTGCATTTCAAGATGAAGAAATTGGAGCCAGATCGAACTTTCCATCATAAGTTATATTTTAACTCATAATATGTGCCAAACTTGGTTTCAAGTTGAAATTCAAACTAAAAATTGACCAAAACTGCATTTCAAGATGACGAAAATGGAGCCAAATCGAACTTTTCACCATAAGTTATATTTCGACTCATAATATGTGCCAAACATGCTTTCAAGTTGAAATTCAAAGTAAAAGTTGACCAAAACTGCATTTCAAGATGACAAAATTGGAGCCAGATCGAATTTTTCACCATAAGTTATATTTTAACTCATAATTTGAGCCAAACATGGTCTCAAGTTGAAATTCAAAGTAAAAGTTGATCAATGTTTTCATAAAAAGCTATTGTGATCAATAATAGACTTAACTAGCAAAAAAATAATGTTGACTTATTTGGTCACAGCCATAAAATCTCTACTGGACAAAGCCTTCACCTTGTTGAGCCCAATAATAAATATTTCTTGTCTTAACTATTTTCATTGTCGTCACTTATAGACTTAACATGTAAAAATAAAGTTAACTTATTCGGTTGCACCCAGAAATTTCTACCGGACAAAACCTTAACCTTGTTGAGCTCAATAATAATTGTTTCTCATCTTAACTATTTTTATTGAGGTCAATAATAGACTTAACTAGCAAAAAAAATGTTAACTTATTTGGTTACAGACATAAAATGTCTACTGGACAGAATCTTTACCTGGTTGAGCCCAATGATAAATATTTCTTGTCTTAACTATTTTTATTGTAGTCAATAATAGACTAAACTAGTAAAAATAATGTTAACTTATTCAGTACACCCATGAAATCTGTACTGGACATACTTTCACCTTGTTGAGCTTAATAATAAATATTTCTCATCTTAACTATTTTCATTGTGGTCAATAATAGACTTAACTATTTTTATTGTGGTCAATAATAGACTTAACTAGTGAAAATAATGTTAACTTATTCAGTTACACCAATGAAATTTGTACTGGACAAAACATTTACCTTGTTGAGGTTAATAATAAATATTTCTTGTCTTAACTATTTTTATTGTGGTCAATAATAGACTTAACTATTAAAAATAATGTTAACTTATTCAGTTACACCCATGAAATTTGTACTGGACAAAACCTTTACCTTGTTGAGCTTAATAATAAACGTTTCTCGTCTTAACTATTTTTATTGTGGACAATAATAGACTTAACTAATAGAACTAATGTTAACTTATTCAGTAATATTGTCCTGTTTTCACTGGAAACTTCAGTTCTCCATTCTGAACAAGAAACCAGTGTCATTACCTTCCACTGTACAGGCTATTGGAATGATCGTACATGTCAAAATGGATATTTCAAAATTCTGTAATAAGTTAGGCTGTTAACATATTAATATGTATATGATCATTCTAAAAAACGATTGGTTTCGTGTGACAGCCCTTCCCAACAACACTTCCAAATATTATCGAGATTCGTCAAAAATTGCCATCTGTAGAGCGTTCACAAGCCATGTGTCTCAAACAGGCTGTTTTCAATGCAAAATGTGTCCCCAAACGACCAATTCAGTTGCCACGGCAACCAAAATCGATTGGTGTCGGGATCTTACCATAATATATGTGCCTGCGAAAAATAATGGTGATCGGGTGAGAATTGCGGCCTATAGCGCGTTCACAAGCCATGTGTCTCAAACAGGCTGTTTTTAATGCAAAATGTGTCCCCAAATGACCAATTCAGTTGCCACGGCAACCAAAATCGATTGGTGTCGGGATCTTACCATTATATATGTGCCTGCAAAAAATAATGGTGATCGGATGAGAATTGCGGCCTGTAGCGCGTTCACAAGAAAATCTCTGCGGACGCGGACACGGACGCGGACGCGGACGCGGACGACGAAGCCAAATCCATAGTATCCGCCGAACTTTGTTCGGGGGATACAATTAGCCTTGATTTCATCCTCACGGACCTCACGGACCTCCGATCCGGCTCAAAAAGAATAGGGTTCTTCCTCATATCATTTCTGACTTGCGGTGAAAATTTGACAAGGATCCGTCAAGGCAATCTAAAGTTATCGTCCGGAAACCAAAAGTGGCGGAAGAAGAAAAAAAAAAAAAAAAAAAATGCCTTAATAACAATAACTACTTTCAAGTACATGTCACACAGTAAATTAACAATAACTACTTACAAGTACATGTCACACAGTAAACTAGACGTCAAGGCCTGAAGATGCCTTGGGGCATTTCATGTGAGTTCTATTCCTACCTAACATTTACTTAAGAGACCGCGTCTAGAACCATAATGACTCTGAATCTGTCCGTGGTCAAAGTTTAAGTGACATACCCCGTCCTTAGGCATCTTTGCGTTTCGCTCTACGACGGACCGTTTCTGAGATATGGCAAACAGGAAGTGCTGAGTCGGCGAAAAAAAATTCGACACCAGAAGTCGTCTCGATGCAAGATACCCTCTAGACTAGTTAGTCTAGTGCCAGGAGGCCGGAATTGAGCTCCGTTTCGCTCTACGACGCACCATTTCCGAGATACGGCCAAACAGGAAGTGCGGAGTCAGCGAAAATAAATTCGACACTAGGGGTCGTCTCGACCCAAGATACACACTACACTAGTTTGTCTAGTGCCAGGAGGCTGAAATTGAGCTCCGTTTCGCTCTACAACGCACCGTTTCCGAGATAAGGCCAAACAGGAAGTGCCGAGTCGGCGAAAAAAAATTTGACACCAGGGGTCGTCTCGACCCAAGATACACACTACACTAGTTTGTCTAGTGCCAAAAGGCCGAAATTGAGCTCCGTTTCGCTCTACGACGCACCGTTTCCGAGATACGGCCAAACAGGAAGTGCCGAGTCGGCAAAAAAAAAAAATCGAAACCAGGGGTTGTTTCGACCCAAGATACCCCTAGACTAGTTTGTCTAATGCCAGGAGGCCGAAATTGAGCTCCGTTTCGCTCTACGACATTTCCGAGATACGGCCAAACAGGAAGTGCCGAGTCGGAGAAAATAAATTCGACACCAGGGGTGGTCTCGACCCAAAATACCCACTAGACTAGTTTGTCTAGTGCCAGAAGGCCGGAATTGAGCTCCGTATCCCTGTATGATGCACAGTTTCCGAGATACGGCCAAACAGGAAGTGCCGATTCAGCGAAAAAAAAATTGACACCAGGGGTTGTCTCGACCCGAAATACCCATAAGCCTAGTTTGTCTAGTGCCAGAAGGCCGGAATTGAGCTCCGTTTCGCACTACGACGCACCATTTCCGAGATACGGCCAAACAGGAAGTGCCGAGTCGGCGAAAATAAATTTGACACTAGGAGTCGTCTCGACCCAAAATACCCACTAGACTAGTTTGTCTAGTGCCAGGAGGCCGAAATTGAGCTCTGTTTCTCTCTATGACGCACCGTTTCCGAGATATGGCCAAACAGGAAGTGCCGAGTCGGCGAAAAAAAAATTTGACACCAGGGGTCGTCTCGACCGAAGATACACACTAGACTAGTTTGTCTAGTGCCAGGAGGCCGAAATTGAGCTCCGTTTCGCTCTACGACGCACCGTTTCCGAGATACGGCCAAACAGGAAGTGCCGAGTCGGCGAAAAAAAAAATCGACACCAGGGGTCGTTTCGACCCAAGATACCCCCTAGACTAGTTTGTCTAGTGCCAGGAGGCCGAAATTGAGCTCCGTTTCGCTCTGCGAGGTACCATTTCCGAGATACGGCCAAACAGGAAGTGCCGAGTCGGCGAAAAAAAAATTCGACACCAGGTGTCGTTTCGACCCAAGATACACACTAGACTAGTTGGTCTAGTGCCATTAGGCCGAAATTGAGCTCCGTTTCTCTCTACGACGCACCGTTTCCGAGATACGGCCAAACAGGAAGTGCCGAGTCGGCGAAAAAAAGATACCGAAGATACACACTAGACTAGTTTGTCTTGTGCCAGGAGGCCGAAATTGAGCTCCGTTTCGCTCTACGACGCACCGTTTCCGAGATACGGCCAAACAGGAAGTGCCGAGTCGGCGAAAAAAAAAATCAACACCAGGGGTCGTTTCGACCCAAGATACCCCCTAGACTAGTTTGTCTAGTGCCAGAAGGCCGAAATTGAGCTCCGTTTCGCTCTACGAGGCACCATTTCCGAGATACGGCCAAACAGGAAGTGCCGAGTCGGCGAAAATAAATTTGACACTAGGGGTCGTTTCGACCCAAGATACCCCTAGACTAGTTTGTCTAATGCCTGGAGGAAGAAATTGAGCTCCGTTTCGCTCTACGACGCACCATTTCTGAGATACGGCCAAACAGGAAGTGCCGAGTCGGCGAAAATAAATTTGACACTAGGGGTCGTCTCGACCCAAAATATCCACTAGACTAGTTTGTCTAGTGCCAGGAGGCCGGATTTGAGCTCCGTTTCGCTCTACGACGCACCGTTTCCGAGATACGGCCAAACAGGAAGTGCCGAGTCGGCGAAAAAAAATTCGACACCAGGGTCGTCTCGACCCAAGATACACACTAGACTAGTTTGTCTAGTGCCAGGAGGCCGAAATTGAGCTCCGTTTCTCTCTACGACGCACCGTTTCCAAGATACGGCCAAACAGGAAGTGCCGAGTCGGCGAAAATAAATTTGACACTAGGGGTCGTCTCGACCCAAAATATCCACTAGACTAGTTTGTCTAGTGCCAGGAGGCCGGATTTGAGCTCCGTTTCGCTCTACGACGCACCGTTTCCGAGATACGGCCAAACAGGGAGTGCCGAGTCGGCGAAAAAAAAATTCGACACCAGGGGTCGTCTCGTCCCGAAGATACACACTAGACTAGTTTATCTAGTGCCAGGAGGCCGAAATTGAGCTCCGTTTCACTCTACGACGCACCGTTTCCGAGATACGGCCAAACAGGAAGTGCCGAGTCGGCGAAAAAAAAAATCAACACCAGGGGTCGTTTCGACCCAAAATACCCCCTAGACTAGTTTGTCTAGTGCCAGGAGGTCGAAATTGAGCTCCGTTTCGCTCTACGACGTACCGTTTCCGAGATACGGCCAAACAGGAAGTGCCGAGTCGACGAAAAAAAATTTCGACACCAGGGGTCGTTTCGACCCAAAATACACACTAGACTAGTTTGTCTAGTGCCAGGAGGCCGAAATTGAGCTCCGTTTCGCTCTACGATGCACCGTTTCCGAGATACGGCCAAACAGGAAGTGCCGAGTCGGCGAAAACAAAATTCGACACCAGGGGACGTCTCAACCGAAGATACACACTAGACTAGTTTGTCTAGTGCCAGGAGGCCGAAATTGAGCTCCGTTTCGCTCTACGACATACCGTTTCCGAGATACGGCCAAACAGGAAGTGCCGAGTCTGCGAAAAGAAAAAAACGACACCAGGGGTCGTTTCGACCCAAGATACCCCCTAGACTAGTTTGTCTAGTACCAGGAGGCCGAAATTGAGCTCCGTTTCGCTCTACGACGCACCGTTTCCGAGATATGCATGAAAGCCTCAAGGATGAATCAGCAAAAATTCTTCCGAGCTCTAGGTCAAAGGTCGTTCGACGGAGTGATCCCAAAATCAATAGGGTTCTTCCTTGGTGGTATATGAACTCCCATGCAGAGAATACTTGCCATTACATGAATACTTTTTGAGTTATCGATCGGAAACCAAGTCTCAAAATCAACCTTGATTTCATCCTCACGGACCTCACGGACCCCGGAGCCGCCTCCAAAACAATAGGGGTCTTCCATGTAATATTTCTGACCAGTGGTGTAAATTTGGACAAGATCCGTTCAGGCGTTCCCGAGTTATTGATCGGAAACCAAAACGGCGGAAAGTAAAAAAAAAAGAAGAAAAAAAAAAAAAAAAAAAAAAACCAGACAAAACCATAAGGGCATTTCGGGCCGAAATGCCCTAATTAACAATAACTACTTTCAAGTACATGTCACACAGTAAATAACAATAACTACTTTCAAGTACATGTCACACAGTAAATTAACAATAACTACTGTTTTGACAGTAACATCTTCTTATATGTATTTTAATGAGTATACTTAAGTACATGTACTTCTCCGATTACATGTACTTCCATGAGTACATGTACATGTATATTTTCAAGTACATTGTGTAATGCTATAGGTATATATATGTATTTCTCTTAAATACATGTACTTTTCTACATGTACACATGTTTATTTTGAGTACATACATGGACTTCTCTAAGTACATGTACATATATTCCTGACCTTTGTCCTCTGGCAGACTGACTTAGGCTCTAGGTTTTTATTGTGACCAGGGTTTTTGATATTAGTTTTTATCCAGCAAATGTCCTCACAGCGTCTGAACCCCCACTTCTTCAGGCACTGAAAAATAAGTTATTTATTGAACCAAAATAAATTGAGAAGTTCACAGTATGTAAATGCAGTGTCTATCAAACAGAACAGTACTGGGAGATTATTATACTCACCCTTCTGCCAGCGTCTAGACCATCACTGGAACCACACCAGATCCAGATAAAAGACCGAGTGTCTGCAATCTGTTCGATTTCCAACTTCTCTATCTGAAATGTTGACATACACTCTTCCTATTGAATATGTACACTCTCAATAATGCCTGAGCTTGAACACTTTATGTTGAACAATTTTGAGTTTGACTGTTCGCATCCGTGGATGCCAAATGACAACCAGAATCATATGAGGAAGTACATGCTGTCACAATTTGGAGAATATGTATGAAGTCAAGAATGATCGAGGATTGTGTGCAGACCTCATCCCAGCTCCAGTACTTGTCACGATGTACGCCCAGAGTTCTCTGGTACTCCTCCAATGGAGGCTCTATCAGGATCACGTCAAACTTGGCATCCAGGTCACGCAGGTCAAAGGTCTCAAGGTCACACTTCAGGTACCTGACAAATAGGAAGGTCAAAGGTCATATCATTTACATGTGAATCAGGCATATCATTTACATGTAAATCAGGCATATCATTTACACTATACAAGTCAGAATCGATGTGCTAGCTCATATAATTATAGACATTAGGATATCGATGTCACGACTATCATGATTACGATCTATTGAACTACCACATGTCTTTCTTTAGCTGGTGTAACTATCACTAATATTTCCTGACTGACATTGGTGGTGTGTTGGTCTTCTGGATAAGTTCATCCTTGAGACGGATCAACTCTCGTAACTTGGGATACTCCTCAAACCGGTTTGCCAAACCTGTTAAAAACATAATTCATGTACGAAAACATTCAAAAAGTGAGGCAACACATATTTAAATGGTAAGGTATAATTTTTTGACCAGAATGTACTCCGGTCACTGTCGACCTCGTAAGTGTATCCCTTACAATACCAGTTGCCCGTGAAATGTCATGTGAGACACATGTAAAACTTATGTTGCCCCATTTATTATTATTGCTGATTTTTCAATAAAAACATCAGGTGTGTACTACTGCCCATATCCCGTACCATTTGTTCTCAAATTTCAGGGAAATGGATTGATCACAGAAACTGAAGTGGATATTTAGCATGGTAGTAATAAGCTACCTCGGTGACTTATTAATAATGATTTATTCTTTCTGAAAACTGATAGGTTTCATGTGATGGCTTTTCTTAACAAGCCTGTCTTATCAATTATTCACTGGAAACCTTCTCTTGTAACAGTACAAGTAGTATCCACAAATCATGTGTTCGAAACAGGCTAATTCCAGCACAAAATGTGTATAATTGGTCAACCTCAGTCTTACATAAGGTTTCACATGTTTTGGGTGACAGGAATCAAGGATGATGACTTGATGAGACAATTCCACATCAGAGGGGTGTATTCATGGATAGAATTTCTGAGAATCGATTCTTGTAATTTAGATTTTCGTATAATGACCCTTGATTTACCCAAAATATAATGGAGTATATGAGAACAGGATGCTCACAGAATTTTACAGAACTCCAACCCCGATGTATGCGGCGGCACTATGATAATGATGATCACAAATCCATCAATGACTACATTAACCAATCATCTCACCGACATCCCGTATGAAGTTCTGTGGGCGCTCGCCTGTATCTACGTGGTGTTGGCAGTAATCGTTGTGGGGGTTGGCACTCTGGGTACCCTGTTCCAAATAATTTACGATACATGTACATTTTATCCCCTTGTCTAAGTTGTCTTATTACACTATGTCCATATACAAATGTATCTGTTTTCATAGGTCACGGTGCTACACAATGGAGTCAGATCGAGCGAGTGCTGACCTTGAGAAAGGCGCTAGAGTCTGTGTAGATCGCTTCCTTGTCCTCATCGTGCTCTGTTCCCTCCTCAGGACTCTGCCAGGAAATCAACAGTCAGACTTGAATGTTGAATATATAGCTTTACCTGTAGCAACCTTGCAGCAAACAGTAACTATGTAATCTAGAGCTAAGTATTCTTGTATCTGAGCAATTGCACAATCAACAGATCTGCATCATCATAGACAATTCCATAAAGATATTCATACTTAACACAATAAGTCAACATTCAACTTTCTAACACTTTCCATCATGAACAGTGGGGGTGGCATGGACCTCTGAACTCACCTTGCCAATGTGGGGAATGCCTGGGCCCTGGATGGACTGGGGTGTGAGTGGCTCCAAACAGGGCCGCTTCAAGTTCACTACATCTTCTTTAACTTTCCTAGAAATCACAGATCCACTTATGAAATCAGATACATGTATGATACACATATATCATGTTTATATACTACATCTAATAAAGCTATCTTTTCATGCTTATTCATTCAAATTGATTAAACATGTTGATGATGTTGATTATCAATTCGACTGAAGCTCATTAAAAATGTATGGAACACATGTAGGCTACAGCGGGCAATTCTATTAATTAACATGTCATATTACATAGCTAAATCATAATGAACCAAATTAGGCACACCCAAGCTATAAAATATAGTTCAACAAAAATTGATAATTTATTTTATGTACATGTAAGCCCTCACTTCACATCTTGCTTGACTTCTTGGACTTCTGCGCTCTCTTCTCTGCCACGTAGTACACTTCCAAGCTTCTTGGGGTCCGAAACACCAAGCTAATCAAATAAAAAACATTGAACATTGATACAAAAATGATAACTGAACACTTTACATAATTATTATGCTATTCTGTACTGAATAGGCCGAGATATACCAACTTTAAATTGTGGCAAAACTCTAGAATGTGACAATAAACAGCTGACAGGTAGTTGCAGATCTTATGATCTGTAGCCTATAGGGCACGAAAAGTTGACGGGTATTATAACATGGCTATCCACTATCATCTTATACACACTACCGGTAGTTTGTAGAGAAAGACGTTTGTCAGACAACAATGGCCGGGAAAAATTCTCTTTCCACACAATATCAACGTGGTTATATTATAACCACGTGGTTTTCTGTGCAATGCCTGGGAAACGACTTTGTGAAGTTAGCTACTTGTTACTAGTTCCTTATTCAAATCGAATAAGTAACCAGGAGCTGGCTACTTATTCAGTCTGGCTACTTATTCAGACATAATTTCCTGATGAATCAAGACTTGAGTGGCACTGCTGAATGTATCACCATTCGACCTGGTACAATATTTTTGGTATATTTAGATCTGCTTATCATTACCCCCCCCCCCCCCCCCTCCCTCACCCAACCCCCTGCTATGCCCCACGGAGGGTTGTGTAGCTGGTGATGCCTGTTAGCTTTAGTGTATCAGGACCCAACGCTGGTTCAAAGCTGGCCATTTGTCCATTTTAACATAACTTTTTTGATATTCTAATTCTTGAGCCACCTTAAATCCTATACTAGTTCGAAGATACATATTAGATATATCAATCAGCATTAGTCCAAAACTGGCTCAGGATTCTATTCTCGAGGTATGACCCATTGAAATAAAAACTTAAGGAAGTTCAACTTTACGTATTTTCTGACAAAATCCTAATCCTTGAGCCACTCTAACTAATATATTACTTTGAAGCAACATATTAGAAGTATCAATCAGCATTAGTTCAAGACTGGCTCAAGATTTCGTTTCCGAGATATGACGCATTGAAATAAAAACTTAGCAAAATTCACTTTTTGGGTATTTTGACCAACTTTACATGTTTTCTGACAAAATACTAATCCTTGAGCCACCCTAACTAATATATTTCTTTGAAGCAACATATTAGAAGTATCAATCAGCATTAGTTCAAGACTGGCTCAAGATTTCGTTTCCGAGATATGGCGCATTGAAATAAAAACTTAGTAAAATTCACTTTTTGGGTATTTTGACCAACTTTACATATTAGGTTACCGGACCTATGGTCCGATAACCTATTGCCGTCACGTTGCGTCCGTCGTCCGTCCGTCGTCCGTCCACAGCTGTATCTTTAAAGTTTACAGGCGGATTTTTCTGAAATTTTGCACAAAAATGCCTAAAAATATTTCAAGAGGGGTTTTTTTTTAGTTTTTTGATTTTCGCATTTTTCGCAAAATGGCGGCCATTTTTGACGAAAAATGGCCAATTTTGGACTTTGGCGGCCATTTTCTCAAAAACTGTCTGATAAGTTTTGAGATTTTTGTTTCAAAAGATTCCCCTTATGTACCTTTATGATGTGTATAAGTTTTGTTGCCCTTGAATCGCCGGTCTCCGTGTGGCGGCCATTTTGAATTTTTGACGGGTCGGCGAAAAAATTTTTTTTTGCCCCAAATCGCGTTACTATCCATTTCGGGCCATTTCTAGGCAAAAAAAATTTTTTCACCCTTTGAAAAAAATTTTGGACTTGGAAAATTTTCGGCACTTTTTTCCTTCATAATGGGAGCTGCCTGGACTGTACTCATAGAACGCTTAAAGATAGAGCTTAGATATTGGCACTTTCAAATGGGAAGTCATATATGGCGACTTGTGTGGTGACCTTGAATTTGACCTTGGATGACCTTGAAAGGTCAAAATAGCCATTTTTGGGTCGAAAAATGCCCAAATTTGCAGCTTTTCTGTCTTTTCTCGAAAACTGTCTGATCAGTTTTGAGATTTTCGTTTCAGAAGATTCCCTCTATGTACC
The DNA here is from genome assembly GCA_949152475.1 of Terebella lapidaria. Lineage (NCBI taxonomy): Eukaryota > Metazoa > Annelida > Polychaeta > Terebellida > Terebellidae > Terebella > Terebella lapidaria. Next base: position 83,562,344 of record OX424555.1, read on the forward strand.
TTTATGATGTGTATAAGTTTTGTTGCCCTTGAATCGCTGGTCTCCGTGTGGCGGCCATTTTGAATTTTTGACGGGTCGACGAAAAAAAATTTTTTCACCCTTTGAAAAAAATTTGGGACTTTGAAAATTTTCGGCACTTTTTTCCTTCATAATGGGAGCTGCCTAGACTGTACTCATAGAATGCTTGAAGATAGAGCTTAGAAATTAGCACTTTCAAATGGGAAGTCATATATGAAGACTTGTGTGGTGACCTTGAATTTGACCTTGGATGACCTTGAAATGTCAAAACAGCCATTTTTGAGTCGAAAAATGCCCAAATTTGCACCTTGTTTGTCTTTAATCGAAAACTGTCTGATCACTTTTGAGATTTTTATTTCAAAACATAGTAATTGGGGTTTTTGACATGATGTGTATAAATATGTATATAGTGTATAAAGTGCCTTGAATTGCTCAAAAGGCTAGAAATTTAGGCTGAATAGGCCCCACATTTAATTTTTGGTCGTTTTCCTTCAAATTTATCTGATCAGTTTTGAGCTTTTTGTTATAAAACATGCTAATTGGGGTCCCTGACATTGTGTATAAAGATGGAGTGCTTTGAATTGCTTAAAAGGCCCCTTGAGTGTGTAAATTGGCCTCTACAGCCAAAAAATGTTTGTAGGTATAGCTGGAATTGGAAGTCATATACATGTATACCACATATATATGTGGCTTTTTTGGGTGACGTTGAACTTGATGTCAGATGACATTGAGTGCTATATCTCAGTGTCACGTCCAACAAGAAATGTGTAAATTTCGTTTATAGACAAAAGACTTGTAGATAGACCTTGTATTTGTATTTTGAACATACATGAATACAAGGTTATATGCTGCACACTTAATGATGACATTGAAGTTCACGAAGATGATTGGTTTATCTTAACGTCATATCTCACCTGTCCTGTTTCAACTAAAGTTGTCCGGTAACCTATCTTAGCCCTTGGGCTAATTTTTTTCTGACAAAATCCTAATCCTTGAGCCACCCTAACTAATATATTTCTTTGAAGCAACATATTAGAAGTATCAATCAGCATTAGTTCAAGACTGGCTCAAGATTTCGTTTCCGAGATATGACGCATTGAAATAAACATAGCACCAAGGGTGCTGTAGCTTACCGGCAATCATGAGAAACGCAGAGTATTGATTTTCCAACATATAAATTGTTACACTGATCTTGAACTCTAAATGTCAAAACATGTTCTTAAATGTTGCTGGAAACACATTATCTGTATGGACTATAATACGAAATCAAATAACACATCACAAAGGTAGATAAAGAGAATCATATACATTATTTTGAGAAAAACTGTCTGAATAGATTTTGACAAAATGGCCATCAAAGACAAAATTCATCGTTTTTGACCTTTCAAGGTCATTGAAGGTCAAATTCAAAGTCATCACTCAAACTGCAATATATGATTTCCCATTTGAATGTGCTAATACTTAGGCTCTATTTTGAAGTCTTCTATGAGTTTACTCATATGAGTTTACAAAAAAGGTCGTTTTGACCTTCCAAGGTCATTGAAGGTCAAATTCAAGGTCATCACTCAAACCGCAATATATGATTTCCCATTTGAATGTGCCAATACTTGGGCTCTATCTTCAAGTGTTCTATGAATTTACTCTGCACAGCTCCCATTATGAAAGAAATTTGGGTGAAATTTTCTAAGTCCAAAAAATGTTTCAATGGCCAAAAAAAAAAAAATTTTTTTTGCTGGAAATGGCTCAAAACGAATAGTGACTTGATTTGGGACAAAAAAATTTTTTTCGCCGACCCGTCAAAAAATCAAAATGGCCGCCACACGCAGACCGGCAATTCAAGGGCAACGAAACTTATACACGTCATAAAGGTACATGGGAGGAATGTTTTGAAGCAAAAATCTCAATACTGATTAGACAGTTTTTGAGAAAATGGCCATCAAAAATCCAAAATTGGCCATTTTTCGACAAAAAAGGTCGTTTTGACCTTCCAAGGTCATTGAAGGTCATATTCAAGGTCATCACTCAAACCGCAATATATGATTTCCCATTTGAATGTGCCAATACTTAGGCTCTATCTTCAAGTGTTCTATGAGTTTACTCTGCACAGCTCCCATTATGAAGAAAATTTGGGTGAAATTTTCTAAGTGCAACAAATTTTTCAATGGCCAAAAAAAAATTTTTTTTTTTTTTGCTGGAAATGGCTCAAAACGAATAGTGACTTGATTTGGGACAAAAAAATTTTTTTTCGCCGACCCGTCAAAAAATCAAAATGGCCGCCACAAGCAGACCGGCGATTCAAGGGCAACGAAACTTATACACGTCATAAAGGTACATGAGAGGAATGTTTTGAAACAAAAATCTCAAAACTGATCAGACAGTTTTTGAGAAAATGGCCTCCAAAGTCTAAAATTGGCCGACCCGTCAAAAAATCAAAATGGCCGCCACAAGCAGACCGGCGATTCAAGGGCAACGAAACTTATACACGTCATAAAGGTACATGAGAGGAATGTTTTGAAACAAAAATCTCAAAACTGATCAGACAGTTTTTGAGAAAATGGCCTCCAAAGTCTAAAATTGGCAATTTTTCGTCAAAAATGGCCGCCAAATAGGCAAAAACGATTCAATCAAAAAAATTTAAAAAACGTCTTTAGATACTGGCCCAAGGTATGTTCTGACAAATTTATGGGGAAATTCATCATGTCAAAAAATAGTTACAGACCCGGACGGACGACGGACGACAGACGACGGACGACGGACGGACGACGGATGACGGACGACGGACGAAATACCACGACAATAGCTTATCGGCCCAACACGCAGGGTAAGCGAGAATGCCGAGTTGCGCACAAAATACGTTGCTTTGCCGAGTTGCGCACAAGAAATACCGAGTTGCGCACAGGAAATGCCGAGGCGCGCCCAAATCAGGCTGTGAGCACCACGCTTCGTGCGAAAAATACGCAAATATGGGTGTTTATGTCAACGTTATGGGATAAAATTCATGTCTATCCGGATCTCCTGATATGCCAAGTGCATACGCAGTTGGATGTAGAACGATCTGTAAAGAAATGATGGAGCACGATGTGAAAAACTTTGTCGCTACTTCCCCGATTCACCTATTATCGCCCAGTGCACGTTTCACAAGCTTATGGTGTCTCTTAGATAATTAAACGGACGTGTAATATTGTTTAATTGCTTTTGTATGCATATATTAGAGCTATTCTTGTTATATATACAATCATATCTTGACTTATACCAACAATATATTGGTTTTCAAAATTAATTCCGTGACCCCTGCCGAGTAGCGCACGGCAAGATGTTGGTAACTGCTGGGTTGCGCTCAGATAATGCACACAAATAAGGAAATATACGAACTTGCTCAGATGAAAGTATGAAATGTCCATTTTATTTACGTTTATGCATTTTATAGTCAGATACGTGTTCGGACAAGAGAAAACCAGATCGTAGACCACAGTATGCCTGCTAGGTCTAGGGCCTATACAGTTAGCCTATAGAGAGATGGACCTTGTGTGTGTCTGCGACAGTGACATCCCAACCACACAACAATTTCATTGCTTGTGTCTATAGTTATACCAGTGATATCAGTCACTCCATGCTCTTCCCCAAGACAATTCAAGTCTAGCTCCTTCTTACAAGACAATAGGGCCTAATGTGACACCCAGTCGGTGTACTGATAATTGCATGGAGCCCATAAAATATGGAATGCATCGAATTGTACGAAACCACGCCTTATGTCAAATGTGTACATTCAAATGCTAGTAGCCTCGATGGAGCGTACGTTTGCATTGTGTACCAGTCACACCAAGGCCACTGACGTCCCCGGACCAAAGACCAAATTCTTGCTGGGTCCTTGATGATCTTTGGGGATCCTGGGTAGTCCGGGACTATTTTTTCAATCCTAGGTAGTCCGGGAAAGTTCGTTTTTGATCCGGGACAATCCTGGAAAGTCTATTGACAACGTGTGGGATTTATATGGCGTATACATTGGATCCTGCGCCCAAAACACTTGTACAAACATATATGTGTAGAATATTTATGACTGTTATCGGCCCGAAACCCCTCCTTGACACATTCTCCCACTCGACATACATTACACAGATTCATCACATGACTTCATACTTACCTTACGTCACCAGCACACACCGTCCTCGCACCGCACCTACATGTAAACAACTCTGCCCACGACATCACTCCCCACTTTCCCTCCAATCACGACATTTCCAGACACCCTGTACTTGGCCCCGCGCTTTCCCGCCATTATGATTTGAGTTTCTAAAAAGTTGAGTTGAAAAGGTGAATTGAAGAGAGAAGTAAGATAAATTGTTATAGAGAGGTACATTAAAAAAGATTATAATAAGGAGAAATCAGGACTAACTATACTTCGGACTATCTACGGGGATTACGTGTGAATGCCGTGATCGTTCCATCGGACTATATCATCCTAATAAACATCGGATTATTGAAAAGATACGTCGGACTCCTGTCTTGTGTTAAACGCACGACATATATCGCACTACACGATCAGTCGGTGTAATAGCCACCGGAAGAACGCCTATTCCGCCACATATGATTTACTCAGGATTGTAATATAAGCTTTACACATATAGGAAGTAATATCTGGTGCATCGTTTGGCGATCTTGAGCACGACTTTAGGTGATGTTGACGACTGAATATGGAGGTTACGTCTGACATAATTTGTGTAAATTGGCCTCTTGAAATTTTAAAGTCCAACTAAAGTCAGGATACTACGGCGCCCCGTTCGTGCCACAAAAAAGAGAAGTTAATTTTTTTTCTAACTCCTACGTATGAGATAATATGTCATACGTATGAGATACTAAGTCATACGTAGGAGATACTAACTCATACGTATGAAATACTTATCTCGTACGTATGAAATACTTATCACATACGTAGGAGATACTGTATTAAGTCATACATATAAGATACTAAGTCATACGTATGGAATACTAACACATACGTAGGAGATACTAAAAGTTCCATATACCCGACACCGCCACGGAAATAGAAGTAATATGTGTGTCCTCCGTGTTTTCCATGTAACCTTCTTGCTTCTTTTATGCTCTCCTTGACAATGTCACATATCTATCTACTTATAAAGAAATATCTCATACGTATAAGATAAGTATCTCATACGTATGTGTTAGTATCTCATACGTATGACTTATAATCTCATACGTATGTGTTAATAATTCATACATATGTGTTAGTATGTCATACGTATGTGTTAGTATGTCATACGTATGTGTTAACAACTCATACATATGTGTTAATAACTCATACGTATGTGTTTATATGTCATACGTATGTGTTAGTATGTCATACGTATATGTGTACAACTCATAAGTATGTGTTAACAACTCATACGTATGTGTTAACAACTCATACGTATGTGTTAATAACTCATACGTATGTGTTAATATGTCATACGTATGTGTTAGTATGTCATACGTATGTGTTAACAACTCATACGTATGTGTTAACAACTCATACGTATGTGTTAATAACTCATATGTATGTGTTAATAAGTCATACGTATGTGTTATTATCTCCTACGTGTGACTTAGTATCTCATACGTATGACTTATTATCTCATATGTATGACCTAATATCTCATACATATGAGATAATATCTCATACATATGAGTTAGAAAACAAAATAAATTCTCTTTTTTGTGGCACGATCGGGGCGCCATAGGATACTTATTGTAACGTTCGGCTGCCCCGTACGGGACGTCCGAGTGATACCCTACAGGTATCCAAACCAGGTACCAGTCCGTCCGGATCGAGCCCGGATCTCATACATCACCACATAGCATAACACATATCACCATCACCAACATCATCACATATCACATGCATTATACATCATAATGGCAATGTAGCCGTGTGTAGAGCCCGAGAGGCCATGGGAGCGGCCCCACAGAACCCGTACACATGGGCATATTGCTCTCTGGACTCGCTGATGGCCCTGAGGCAGAGATGGAACTCTGCACCAGCCCGACGGTCTGCCAGAGCCTACGTCACACCATCCCGGGGCAGGAGAGAACTGGCGATCCACAGGGCTTGCGCCCCCGAGTCAGCAACTCGTCTCCCCCGGCCGGGGCCCCCATTGAAGTTGTCCCCAGGGCCCCCACAGGGCCCTTAGCCACGAAACAGGGACGCAAAGCACATGGCGCGCTCCGCGTGCTGTTTCGCCTCTCTCTTTCGGACAAACTCCTGTATATATAATACACTGCAAACTAGAGGCAGCACGCGGAATGTAATCAAACCATTGTTATAGTTTACTGGAGCGTAAATAATTCCGAGCATCGCCGTGGCAATGCGTACTCGAACCGAGTTAGGCCAAACCGAAAAGGCCATATAAATGGAATGTGGTTTTACAATCACCTGCCGCGATCTTTGGGCAAAATCGCCACATTATTTTTGACAGATGATAGAGTAAATCTCACGAATTAATATAGTTTTTACAGTTTGTCAATATCTCGATTATTTATGAAGATATGACAGTTTTAGTGGAAATTTTGTGCTAACTTTTGTGTGTCTAATTAACTATTATAATGAGTATTCATGTACGATGATAATATGACCTTAATTTAGCATGTACATTATTTGGCATGACATATAATCAGTATTCAATTTCCAGAATTGGTTGCCAAGGTAACTATTCTCGAGATATGACCCATAGCAACCATTTTCTATCGCACAAAGCATAATAACTTGAAATTCATTTTGACTTGAGTTAGACTTTAAATGCTTGTACATGTAGATAGAGCGTATAGTGTATTATGAGCATATAGGGAGTCATACATGTACGTGGCACACCTAATAGTGAGCTCGAACTTAACCTCGGGTTAATTTGTTTGCTGAACCTCAGTTTCATGACTAGCATGAAATATCAAAATTGTTATTTGCAGACAAAGCAATTATTTTATATTTGGGGTGCGCAACCGTGCAGTTGCCAGTGAGCGCACCCGAGCAGTTGCCTATCGGATTTTGCCACTTCACACAAACACACATAAATAACTTCTCAAAATACCATCAACATGATGTTGACAATAATTACATATGATTGTTCGCATTTGATAAGCAAGTTCCATCACCGTCAGCGATAAAAATGACCGGCGTTGTGTCTCAATTGCTCAGTTCAGTGAGCGATATATGAAGGCTTTCACTTAAAACAACGATGGTCAGTCAAGTTTGACAAGTTTTATGAACTGCTCGTTGGTCAATTGACATTTCTGCGATCACCAATATTACTCAGGATGTTCATATATCCGGATGAGACTATTAATATATACACATCTGTCTTCCATTCTTCTCGAAATCTTGAAAACTGACAGACGAGAGTCCAAGAACAAAAAACTTCGGCGCGACTCGGTATTTCTTGTGCGCAACTCGGCAAAGCAACGTATTTTGTGCGCAACTCGGCATTCTCGCTTACCCTGCGTGCCCAAAGGGCCGGTAAGCTAAAAACTTAGCAAAATTCACTTTTTGGGTATTTTGACCAACTTTACATATTTTCTGACAAAATCCTAATCCTTGAGCCACCCTAGGTAATATATTTCTTTGAAGCAACATATTAGAGGTATCAACCAGCATTAGTTCAAGACTGGCTCAAGATTTCGTTTCCGAGATATGGCGCATTGAAATAAAAACTTAGCAAAATTCACTTTTTGGGTATTTTGACCAACTTTACATATTTTCTGACAAAATCCTAATCCTTGAGCCACCCTAACTAATATATTTCTTTGAAGCAACATATTAGAAGTATCAATCAGCATTAGTTCAAGACTGGCTCAAGATTTCGTTTCCGAGATATGACGCATTGAAATAAAAACTTAGCAAAATTCACTTTTTGGGTATTTTGACCAACTTTACATATTTTCTGACAAAATCCTAATCCTTGAGCCACCCTAACTAATATATTTCTTTGAAGCAACATATTAGAAGTTTTATCGCCGACCCGTCAAAAAATCAAAATGGCCGCCACACGCAGACCGGCGATTCAAGGGCAACGAAACTTATACACGTCATAAAGGTACATGGGAGGAATGTTTTGAAGCAAAAATCTCAATACTGATTAGACAGTTTTTGAGAAAATGGCCATCAAAAATCCAAAATTGGCCATTTTTCGACAAAAAAGGTCGTTTTGACCTTCCAAGGTCATTGAAGGTCATATTCAAGGTCATCACTCAAACCGCAATATATGATTTCCCATTTGAATGTGCCAATACTTAGGCTCTATCTTCAAGTGTTCTATGAGTTTACTCTGCACAGCTCCCATTATGAAGAAAATTTGGGTGAAATTTTCTAAGTGCAACAAATTTTTCAATGGCCAAAAAAAAATTTTTTTTTTTTTTTGCTGGAAATGGCTCAAAACGAATAGTGACTTGATTTGGGACAAAAAAATTTTTTTTCGCCGACCCGTCAAAAAATCAAAATGGCCGCCACAAGCAGACCGGCGATTCAAGGGCAACGAAACTTATACACGTCATAAAGGTACATGAGAGGAATGTTTTGAAACAAAAATCTCAAAACTGATCAGACAGTTTTTGAGAAAATGGCCTCCAAAGTCTAAAATTGGCCGACCCGTCAAAAAATCAAAATGGCCGCCACAAGCAGACCGGCGATTCAAGGGCAACGAAACTTATACACGTCATAAAGGTACATGAGAGGAATGTTTTGAAACAAAAATCTCAAAACTGATCAGACAGTTTTTGAGAAAATGGCCTCCAAAGTCTAAAATTGGCAATTTTTCGTCAAAAATGGCCGCCAAATAGGCAAAAACGATTCAATCAAAAAAATTTAAAAAACGTCTTTAGATACTGGCCCAAGGTATGTTCTGACAAATTTATGGGGAAATTCATCATGTCAAAAAATAGTTACAGACCCGGACGGACGACGGACGACAGACGACGGACGACGGACGGACGACGGATGACGGACGAAATACCACGACAATAGCTTATCGGCCCAAAGGGCCGGTAAGCTAAAAACTTAGCAAAATTCACTTTTTGGGTATTTTGACCAACTTTACATATTTTCTGACAAAATCCTAATCCTTGAGCCACCCTAGGTAATATATTTCTTTGAAGCAACATATTAGAGGTATCAACCAGCATTAGTTCAAGACTGGCTCAAGATTTCGTTTCCGAGATATGGCGCATTGAAATAAAAACTTAGCAAAATTCACTTTTTGGGTATTTTGACCAACTTTACATATTTTCTGACAAAATCCTAATCCTTGAGCCACCCTAACTAATATATTTCTTTGAAGCAACATATTAGAAGTATCAATCAGCATTAGTTCAAGACTGGCTCAAGATTTCGTTTCCGAGATATGACGAATTGAAATAAAAACTTAGCAAAATTCACTTTTTGGGTATTTTGACCAACTTTACATATTTTCTGACAAAATCCTAATCCTTGAGCCACCCTAACTAATATATTTCTTTGAAGCAACATATTAGAAGTATCAATCAGCATTAGTTCAAGACTGGCTCAAGATTTCGTTTCCGAGATATGATGCATTGAAATGAAAACTTAGCAAAATTCACTTTTGGGGTATTTTGACCAACTTTACATATTTTCTGACAAAATACTAATCCTTGAGCCACCCTAACTAATATATTTCTTTGAAGCAACATATTAGAAGTATCAATCGGCATTAGTTCAAGACTGGCTCAAGACTTCGTTTCCGAGATATGACGCATTGAAATAAAAACTTAGCAAAATTAACTTTTTGGGTATTTTGACCAACTATACATATTTTCTGACAAAATCCTAATCCTTGAGCCACCCTAACTAATGTACTACCTTAAACCAACATATTAGAAGTATCAATTAGCCCTTGTCCCAGGCTGGCTCAGGATTTCATTTTCAAACTATGATGTACTGAAATAAGCATTCTTCATGAAATAGATTTTTCGTGTATTTGTCCATTCTAACGTAACTTTTCAAATATTCTAATCCTTGAGCCACCTCAATTCCTATATTATTTCGAAGCAACATATTAGAAGTATCAATCAGCATTAGTTCAAGACTGGCTCAAGATTTCGTTTCCGAGATATGACGAATTGAATTAAAAACTTAGCAAAAATCACTTTTTGGGTATTTTGACCAACTTTACATGTTTTCTGACAAAATACTAATCCTTGAGCCACCCTAACTAATATATTTCTTTGAAGCAACATATTAGAAGTATCAATCAGCATTAGTTCAAGACTGGCTCAAGATTTCGTTTCCGAGATATGACGAATTGAAATAGAAAGTTAGCAAAATTCACTTTTTGGGTATTTTGACCAACTTTACATATTTTCTGACAAAATCCCAATCCTTGAGCCACCCTAACTAATATATTTCTTTGAAGCAACATATTAGAAGTATCAATCAGCATTAGTTCAAGACTGGCTCAAGATTTCGTTTCCGAGATATGACGCATTGAAATAAAAACTTAGCAAAATTCACTTTTTGGGTATTTTGACCAACTTTACATATTTTCTGACAAAATCCTAATCCTTGAGCCACCCTAGGTAATATATTTCTTTGAAGCAACATATTAGAGGTATCAACCAGCATTAGTTCAAAACTGGCTCAAGATTTCGTTTCCGAGATATGGCGCATTGAAATAAAAACTTAGCAAAATTCACTTTTTGGGTATTTTGACCAACTTTACATATTTTCTGACAAAATCCTAATCCTTGAGCCACCCTAGGTAATATATTTCTTTGAAGCAACATATTAGAGGTATCAACCAGCATTAGTTCAAGACTGGCTCAAGATTTCGTTTCCGAGATATGGCGCATTGAAATAAAAACTTAGCAAAATTCACTTTTTGGGTATTTTGACCAACTTTACATATTTTCTGACAAAATCCTAATCCTTGAGCCACCCTAACTAATATATTTCTTTGAAGCAACATATTAGAAGTATCAATCAGCATTAGTTTAAGACTGGCTCAAGATTTCGTTTCCGAGATATGACGCATTGAAATAAAAACTTAGTAAAATTCACTTTTTGGGTATTTTGACCAACTTTACATATTTTCTGACAAAATCCTAATCCTTGAGCCACCCTAACTAATATATTTCTTTGAAGCAACATATTAGAAGTATCAATCAGCATTAGTTCAAGACTGGCTCAAGATTTCGTTTCCGAGATATGACGAATTGAAATAGAAAGTTAGCAAAATTCACTTTTTGGGTATTTTGACCAACTTTACATATTTTCTGACAAAATCCCAATCCTTGAGCCACCCTAACTAATATATTTCTTTGAAGCAACATATTAGAAGTATCAATCAGCATTAGTTCAAGACTGGCTCAAGATTTCGTTTCCGAGATATGACGCATTGAAATAAAAACTTGGCAAAATTCACTTTTTGGGTATTTTGACCAACTTTACATATTTTCTGACAAAATCCTAATCCTTGAGCCACCCTAGGTAATATATTTCTTTGAAGCAACATATTAGAGGTATCAACCAGCATCAGTTCAAAACTGGCTCAAGATTTCGTTTCCGAGATATGGCGCATTGAAATAAAAACTTAGCAAAATTCACTTTTTGGGTATTTTGACCAACTTTACATATTTTCTGACAAAATCCTAATCCTTGAGCCACCCTAGGTAATATATTTCTTTGAAGCAACATATTAGAGGTATCAACCAGCATTAGTTCAAAACTGGCTCAAGATTTCGTTTCCGAGATATGGCGCATTGAAATAAAAACTTAGCAAAATTCAATTTTTGGGTATTTTGACCAACTTTACATATTTTCTGACAAAATCCTAATCCTTGAGCCACCCTAACTAATATATTTCTTTGAAGCAACATATTAGAAGTATCAATCAGCATTAGTTTAAGACTGGCTCAAGATTTCGTTTCCGAGATATGACGCATTGAAATAAAAACTTAGTAAAATTCACTTTTTGGGTATTTTGACCAACTTTACATATTTTCTGACAAAATCCCAATCCTTGAGCCACCCTAACTAATATATTTCTTTGAAGCAACATATTAGAAGTATCAATCAGCATTAGTTCAAGACTGGCTCAAGATTTCGTTTCCGAGATATGACGCATTGAAATAAAAACTTAGCAAAATTCACTTTTTGGGTATTTTGACCAAATTTACATATTTTCTGACAAAATCCTAATCCTTGAGCCACCCTAACTAATATATTTCCTTGAAGCAACATATCAGAAGTATCAATCAGCATTAGTTCAAGACTGGGTCAAGATTTCGTTTCCGAGATATGACGCATTGAAATCAAAACTTAGCAAAATTCACTTTTTGGGTATTTTGACCAACTTTACATATTTTCTGACAAAATCCTAATCCTTGAGCCACCCTAAGTAATATATTTCTTTGAAGCAACATATTAGAAGTATCAGCCAGCATTAGTTCAAGACTGGCTCAAGATTTCGTTTCCGAGATATGACGCATTGAAATAAAAACTTAGTAAAATTCACTTTTTGGGTATTTTGACCAACTTTACATATTTTCTGACAAAATCCTAATCCTTGAGCCACCCTAATTAATATATTTCTTTGAAGCAACATATTAGAAGTATCAATCAGCATTAGTTTAAGACTGGCTCAAGATTTCGTTTCCGAGATATGACGCATTGAAATAAAAACTTGGTAAAATTCACTTTTTGGGTATTTTGACCAACTTTACATATTTTCTGACAAAATCCTAATCCTTGAGCCACCCTAACTAATATATTTCTTTGAAGCAACATATTAGAAGTATCAATCAGCATTAGTCCAAGACTGGCTCAAGATTCTATTCTCGAGGTATGACCCATTGAAATAAAAATTTAAGGAAAATCTTTCTTTTTTTTCCAATTCGACCAACTTTACGTATTTTCTGACAAAATCCTAATCCTTGAGCCACCCTAACTAATATATTTCTTTGAAGCAACATATTAGAAGTATCAATCAGCATTAGTTCAAGACTGGCTCAAGATTTCGTTTCCGAGATATGACGCATTGAAATCAAAACTTAGCAAAAATCACTTTTTGGGTATTTTGACCAATTTCACATATTTTCTGACAAAATCCTAATCCTTGAGCCACCCTAAGTAATATATTTCTTTGAAGCAACATATTAGAAGTATCAATCAGCATTAGTTCAAGACTGGCTCAAGATTTCGTTTCCGAGATATGACCCATTGAAATAAAAACTTAGTAAAATTCACAAGCAAGTGGAAACAGACCCAAGCAAGTGGAAACACCCTTCCCAACCCCAGTAACCCTAGTAACAAATAACAAACGTTTCTTACCGAAGTGATGCAACTGACAAGAAAAAATATTGAATGGTCTCTTGCTCGTGTCAGCTGCGTTCGTTCATTCAAAATAATACGGGATGATGCTTCAAAAAAGGTATATTAGTTAGGATGACTGAGGTGTCAGGATTCTGTGAAAAAAAAAGATTTGAAATAAATCGTGTTTACTTGTATGGGTCATGTTTCGCGAATAAAATCTAAAGCCAGTCTTTGGATTTAGGTTGACATATATACAAATACACCCAAAAAAATCCATTTCGTCAAGAATGCAGACTATTTCAGTGCATAATATCTCGGAGAATAAAATGCTGAGAGCCTGCCTTGGAGTAGGGCTAATTCATAATCTGATATGTTGCTTCGAACCAGTATAGTACTTAGGTTGGCTCAAGCATTGGGATTTTTTTTCTAAAAATACTTAAAGTTGATCAGAATACTCAAAAAGGGATTTTCCCTGGGTTTTCGATTCAATGGGTTATATCTCGAGAATACGATCTTGAGCCAGTTTGGACTAATGCTGGTTGATATATCCAATATAAGTATTCAAAATAGAAAAGCACATGAGGTGGCTCATGGATTAGGATTTTGTCAGAAATTACGTAAAATTGGTCAAAATCCAATATAAAATGAATTTCCCTAAGTTTCTGTTTCAATGGGTCATATCTCGGAAATGAAATCTTGAGCCAGTCTTGGACAAGTGCTGATTGATACATCTAATATTTATCTTCGAAATAGTATAGGATTCGAGGTGGCTCAAGGATTAGAATATTTGAAGTTATGTTAAAATGGACAAATACACGAAAAATCTATTTCGTGACGAATGCTTAGTTCAGTACATCATAATTTGTGAATGGAATCCTGAGCCAGCCTGGGACAAGGGCTAATTGATACTTCTAATATGTTGGTTTAAGGTAGTGCATTAGTTAGGGTGGCTCAAGGATTAGGATTTTATCAGAAAATATGTAAAGTTGGTCAAAATACCCAAAAAGTGAATTTTGCTAAGTTTTTATTTCAATGCGCCATATCTCGGAAACGAAATCTTGAGCCAGTTTTGAACTAATGCTGGTTGATACCTCTAATATGTTGCTTCAAAGAAATATATTAGTTAGGGTGGCTCAAGGATTAGTATTTTGTCAGAAAATATGTAAAATTGGTCAAAATACCCAAAAAGTGAATTTCGCCAAGTTTTTATTTCAATGCGTCATATCTCGGAAACGAAATCTTGAGCCAGTCTTGAACTAATGCTGATTGATACTTCTAATGTGTTGCTTCAAAGAAATATATTAGTTAGGGTGCCTCAAGGATTAGGATTTTGTCAGAAAATATGTAAAGTTGGTCAAAATACCCAAAAAGTGAATTTTGCTAAGTTTTTATTTCAATGCGTCATATCTCGGAAACGAAATCTTGAGCCAGTCTTGAACTAATGCTGATTGATACTTCTAATATGTTGCTTCAAAGAAATATATTAGTTAGGGTGGCTCAAGGATTAGGATTTTGTCAGAAAATACGTAAAGTTGGTCGAATTGGAAAAAAAAAGATTTTCCTTAAATTTTTATTTCAATGGGTCATACCTCGAGAATAGAATCTTGAGCCAGTCTTGGACTAATGCTGATTGATACATCTAATATGTATCTTCGAAATAATATAGGAATTGAGGTGGCTCAAGGATTAGAATATTTGAAAAGTTACGTTAGAATGGACAAATACACGAAAAATCTATTTCATGAAGAATGCTTATTTCAGTACATCATAGTTTGAAAATGAAATCCTGAGCCAGCCTGGGACAAGGGCTAATTGATACTTCTAATATGTTGGTTTAAGGTAGTACATTAGTTAGGGTGGCTCAAGGATTAGGATTTTGTCAGAAAATATGTATAGTTGGTCAAAATACCCAAAAAGTTAATTTTGCTAAGTTTTTATTTCAATGCGTCATATCTCGGAAACGAAGTCTTGAGCCAGTCTTGAACTAATGCCGATTGATACTTCTAATATGTTGCTTCAAAGAAATATATTAGTTAGGGTGGCTCAAGGATTAGTATTTTGTCAGAAAATATGTAAAGTTGGTCAAAATACCCCAAAAGTGAATTTTGCTAAGTTTTCATTTCAATGCGTCATATCTCGGAAACGAAATCTTGAGCCAGTCTTGAACTAATGCTGATTGATACTTCTAATATGTTGCTTCAAAGAAATATATTAGTTAGGGTGGCTCAAGGATTAGGATTTTGTCAGAAAATATGTAAAGTTGGTCAAAATACCCAAAAAGTGAATTTTGCTAAGTTTTTATTTCAATGCGTCATATCTCGGAAACGAAATCTTGAGCCAGTCTTGAACTAATGCTGATTGATACTTCTAATATGTTGCTTCAAAGAAATATATTAGTTAGGGTGGCTCAAGGATTAGGATTTTGTCAGAAAATATGTAAATTTGGTCAAAATACCCAAAAAGTGATTTTATTAAGTTTTTATTTCAATGCGTCATATCTCGGAAACGAAATCTTGACCCAGTCTTGAACTAATGCTGATTGATACTTCTAATATGTTGCTTCAAAGAAATATATTACTTAGGGTGGCTCAAGGATTAGGATTTTGTCAGAAAATATGTAAAGTTGGTCAAAATACCCAAAAAGTGAATTTTGCTAAGTTTTTATTTCAATGCGTCATATCTCGGAAACGAATTCTTGAGCCAGTCTTGAACTAATGCTGATTGATACTTCTAATATGTTGCTTCAAAGAAATATATTAGTTAGGGTGGCTCAAGGATTAGGATTTTGTCAGAAAATACGTAAAGTTGGTCGAATTGGAAAAAAAAAAGATTTTCCTTAAATTTTTATTTCAATGGGTCATACCTCGAGAATAGAATCTTGAGCCAGTCTTGGACTAATGCTGATTGATACATCTAATATGTATCTTCGAAATAATATAGGAATTGAGGTGGCTCAAAGATTAGAATATTTGAAAAGTTACGTTAGAATGGACAAATACACGAAAAATCTATTTCATGAAGAATGCTTATTTCAGTACATCATAGTTTGAAAATGAAATCCTGATCCAGCCTGGGACAAAGGCTAATTGATACTTCTAATATGTTGGTTTAAGGTAGTACATTTATTCAGTTAGGGTGGCTCAAGGATTAGGATTTTGTCAGAAAATATGTATAGTTGGTCAAAATACCCAAAAAGTTAATTTTGCTAAGTTTTTATTTCAATGCGTCATATCTCGGAAACGAAGTCTTGAGCCAGTCTTGAACTAATGCCGATTGATACTTCTAATATGTTGCTTCAAAGAAATATATTAGTTAGGGTGGCTCAAGGATTAGTATTTTGTCAGAAAATATGTAAAGTTGGTCAAAATACCCCAAAAGTGAATTTTGCTAAGTTTTCATTTCAATGCGTCATATCTCGGAAACGAAATCTTGAGCCAGTCTTGAACTAATGCTGATTGATACTTCTAATATGTTGCTTCAAAGAAATATATTAGTTAGGGTGGCTCAAGGATTAGGATTTTGTCAGAAAATATGTAAAGTTGGTCAAAATACCCAAAAAGTGAATTTTGCTAAGTTTTTATTTCAATGCGTCATATCTCGGAAACGAAATCTTGAGCCAGTCTTGAACTAATGCTGATTGATACTTCTAATATGTTGCTTCAAAGAAATATATTAGTTAGGGTGGCTCAAGGATTAGGATTTTGTCAGAAAATATGTAAAGTTGGTCAAAATACCCAAAAAGTGATTTTATTAAGTTTTTATTTCAATGCGTCATATCTCAGAAACGAAATCTTCAGCCAGTCTTCAACTAATGCTGATTGATACTTCTAATATGTTGCTTCAAAGAAATATATTAGTTAGGGTGGCTCAAGGATTAGGATTTTGTCAGAAAATATGTAAATTGGTCAAAATACCCAAAAAGTGATTTTTGCTAAGTTTTTATTTCAATGCGTCATATCTCGGAAACGAAATCTTGAGCCAGTCTTGAACTAATGCTGATTGATACTTCTAATATGTTGCTTCAAAGAAATATATTAGTTAGGATGGCTCAAGGATTAGGATTTTGTCAGAAAATATGTGAAATTGGTCAATATACCCAAAAAGTGATTTTTGCTAAGTCTTTATTTCAATGCATCATATCTCGCAAACGAAATCTTGAGCCAGTCTTGAACTAATGCTGATTGATACTTCTAATATGTTGCTTCAAAGAAATATATTAGTTAGGGTGGCTCAAAGATTAGGATTTTGTCAGAAAATATGTAAAGTTGGTCAAAATACCCAAAAAGTGATTTTATTAAGTTTTTATTTCAATGCGTCATATCTCGGAAACGAAATCTTGAGCCAGTCTTGAACTAATGCTGATTGATTCTTCTAATATGTTGCTTCAAAGAAATATATTACTTAGGGTGGCTCAAGGATTAGGATTTTGTCAGAAAATATGTAAAGTTGGTCAAAATACCCAAAAAGTGAATTTTGCTAAGTTTTTATTTCAATGCGTCATATCTCGGAAACAAAATCTTGAGCCAGTCTTGAACTAATGCTGATTGATACTTCTAATATGTTGCTTCAAAGAAATATATTAGTTAGGGTGTCTCAAGGATTAGGATTTTGTCAGAAAATATGTAAAGTTGGTCAAAATACCCAAAAAGTGAATTTTGCTAAGTTTTTATTTCAATGCGCCATATCTCGGAAACGAAATCTTGAGCCAGTCTTGAACTAATGCTGGTTGATACCTCTAATATGTTGCTTCAAAGAAATATATTACCTAGGGTGGCTCAAGGATTAGGATTTTGTCAGAAAATATGTAAAGTTGGTCAAAATACCCAAAAAGTGAATTTCGCTAAGTTTTTATTTCAATGCGTCATATCTCGGAAACGAAATCTTGAGCCAGTCTTGAACTAATGCTGATTGATACTTCTAATATGTTGCTTCAAAGAAATATATTAGTTAGGGTGGCTCAAGGATTAGGATTTTGTCAGAAAATATGTAAAGTTGGTCAAAATACCCAAAAAGTGATTTTATTAAGTTTTTATTTCAATGCGTCATATCTCGGAAACGAAATCTTGACCCAGTCTTGAACTAATGCTGATTGATACTTCTAATATGTTGCTTCAAAGAAATATATTACTTAGGGTGGCTCAAGGATTAGGATTTTGTCAGAAAATATGTAAAGTTGGTCAAAATACCCAAAAAGTGAATTTTGCTAAGTTTTTATTTCAATGCGTCATATCTCGGAAACGAAATCTTGAGCCAGTCTTGAACTAATGCTGATTGATACTTCTAATATGTTGCTTCAAAGAAATATATTAGCTAGGGTGGCTCAAGGATTAGGATTTTGTCAGAAAATACGTAAAGTTGGTCGAATTGGAAAAAAAAAAGATTTTCCTTAAATTTTTATTTCAATGGGTCATACCTCGAGAATAGAATCTTGAGCCAGTCTTGGACTAATGCTGATTGATACATCTAATATGTATCTTCGAAATAATATAGGAATTGAGGTGGCTCAAAGATTAGAATATTTGAAAAGTTACGTTAGAATGGACAAATACACGAAAAATCTATTTCATGAAGAATGCTTATTTCAGTACATCATAGTTTGAAAATGAAATCCTGATCCAGCCTGGGACAAGGGCTAATTGATACTTCTAATATGTTGGTTTAAGGTAGTACATTAGTTAGGGTGGCTCAAGGATTAGGTTTTGTCAGAAAATTTGTATAGTTGGTCAAAATACCCAAAAAGTTAATTTTGCTATGTTTTTATTTCAATGCGTCATATCTCGGAAACGAAGTCTTGAGCCAGTCTTGAACTAATGCTGATTGATACTTCTAATATGTTGCTTCAAAGAAATATATTAGTTAGGGTGGCTCAAGGATTAGGATTTTGTCAGAAAATATGTAAAGTTGGTCAAAATACCCAAAAAGTGATTTTATTAAGTTTTTATTTCAATGCGTCATATCTCAGAAACGAAATCTTCAGCCAGTCTTGAACTAATGCTGATTGATACTTCTAATATGTTGCTTCAAAGAAATATATTAGTTAGGGTGGCTCAAGGATTAGGATTTTGTCAGAAAATATGTAAATTGGTCAAAATACCCAAAAAGTGATTTTTGCTAAGTTTTTATTTCAATGCGTCATATCTCGGAAACGAAATCTTGAGCCAGTCTTGAACTAATGCTGATTGATACTTCTAATATGTTGCTTCAAAGAAATATATTAGTTAGGGTGGCTCAAGGATTAGGATTTTGTCAGAAAATATGTGAAATTGGTCAAAATACCCAAAAAGTGATTTTTGCTAAGTTTTTATTTCAATGCGTCATATCTCGGAAACGAAATCTTGAGCCAGTCTTGAACTAATGCTGATTGATACTTCTAATATGTTGCTTCAAAGAAATATATTAGTTAGGGTGGCTCAAGGATTAGGATTTTGTCAGAAAATATGTAAAGTTGGTCAAAATACCCAAAAAGTGATTTTATTAAGTTTTTATTTCAATGCGTCATATCTCGGAAACGAAATCTTGAGCCAGTCTTGAACTAATGCTGATTGATACTTCTAATATGTTGCTTCAAAGAAATATATTACTTAGGGTGGCTCAAGGATTAGGATTTTGTCAGAAAATATGTAAAGTTGGTCAAAATACCCAAAAAGTGAATTTTGCTAAGTTTTTATTTCAATGCGTCATATCTCGGAAACAAAATCTTGAGCCAGTCTTGAACTAATGCTGATTGATACTTCTAATATGTTGCTTCAAAGAAATATATTAGTTAGGGTGGCTCAAGGATTAGGATTTTGTCAGAAAATATGTAAAGTTGGTCAAAATACCCAAAAAGTGAATTTTGCTAAGTTTTTATTTCAATGCGTCATATCTCGGAAACGAAATCTTGAGCCAGTCTTGAACTAATGCTGATTGATACTTCTAATATGTTGCTTCAAAGAAATATATTAGTTAGGGTGGCTCAAGGATTAGGATTTTGTCAGAAAATATGTAAAGTTGGTCAAAATACCCAAAAAGTGATTTTATTAAGTTTTTATTTCAATGCGTCATATCTCAGAAACGAAATCTTCAGCCAGTCTTCAACTAATGCTGATTGATACTTCTAATATGTTGCTTCAAAGAAATATATTAGTTAGGGTGGCTCAAGGATTAGGATTTTGTCAGAAAATATGTAAATTGGTCAAAATACCCAAAAAGTGATTTTTGCTAAGTTTTTATTTCAATGCATCATATCTCGCAAACGAAATCTTGAGCCAGTCTTGAACTAATGCTGATTGATACTTCTAATATGTTGCTTCAAAGAAATATATTAGTTAGGGTGGCTCAAAGATTAGGATTTTGTCAGAAAATATGTAAAGTTGGTCAAAATACCCAAAAAGTGATTTTATTAAGTTTTTATTTCAATGCGTCATATCTCGGAAACGAAATCTTGAGCCAGTCTTGAACTAATGCTGATTGATACTTCTAATATGTTGCTTCAAAGAAATATATTACTTAGGGTGGCTCAAGGATTAGGATTTTGTCAGAAAATATGTAAAGTTGGTCAAAATACCCAAAAAGTGAATTTTGCTAAGTTTTTATTTCAATGCGTCATATCTCGGAAACAAAATCTTGAGCCAGTCTTGAACTAATGCTGATTGATACTTCTAATATGTTGCTTCAAAGAAATATATTAGTTAGGGTGTCTCACGGATTAGGATTTTGTCAGAAAATATGTAAAGTTGGTCAAAATACCCAAAAAGTGAATTTTGCTAAGTTTTTATTTCAATGCGCCATATCTCGGAAACGAAATCTTGAGCCAGTCTTGAACTAATGCTGGTTGATACCTCTAATATGTTGCTTCAAAGAAATATATTACCTAGGGTGGCTCAAGGATTAGGATTTTGTCAGAAAATATGTAAAGTTGGTCAAAATACCCAAAAAGTGAATTTCGCTAAGTTTTTATTTCAATGCGTCATATCTCGGAAACGAAATCTTGAGCCAGTCTTGAACTAATGCTGATTGATACTTCTAATATGTTGCTTCAAAGAAATATATTAGTTAGGGTGGCTCAAGGATTAGGATTTTGTCAGAAAATATGTAAAGTTGGTCAAAATACCCAAAAAGTGATTTTATTAAGTTTTTATTTCAATGCGTCATATCTCGGAAACGAAATCTTGACCCAGTCTTGAACTAATGCTGATTGATACTTCTAATATGTTGCTTCAAAGAAATATATTACTTAGGGTGGCTCAAGGATTAGGATTTTGTCAGAAAATATGTAAAGTTGGTCAAAATACCCAAAAAGTGAATTTTGCTAAGTTTTTATTTCAATGCGTCATATCTCGGAAACGAAATCTTGAGCCAGTCTTGAACTAATGCTGATTGATACTTCTAATATGTTGCTTCAAAGAAATATATTAGCTAGGGTGGCTCAAGGATTAGGATTTTGTCAGAAAATACGTAAAGTTGGTCGAATTGGAAAAAAAAAAGATTTTCCTTAAATTTTTATTTCAATGGGTCATACCTCGAGAATAGAATCTTGAGCCAGTCTTGGACTAATGCTGATTGATACATCTAATATGTATCTTCGAAATAATATAGGAATTGAGGTGGCTCAAAGATTAGAATATTTGAAAAGTTACGTTAGAATGGACAAATACACGAAAAATCTATTTCATGAAGAATGCTTATTTCAGTACATCATAGTTTGAAAATGAAATCCTGATCCAGCCTGGGACAAGGGCTAATTGATACTTCTAATATGTTGGTTTAATGTAGTACATTAGTTAGGGTGGCTCAAGGATTAGGTTTTGTCAGAAAATTTGTATAGTTGGTCAAAATACCCAAAAAGTTAATTTTGCTAAGTTTTTATTTCAATGCGTCATATCTCGGAAACGAAGTCTTGAGCCAGTCTTGAACTAATGCTGATTGATACTTCTAATATGTTGCTTCAAAGAAATATATTAGTTAGGGTGGCTCAAGGATTAGGATTTTGTCAGAAAATATGTAAAGTTGGTCAAAATACCCAAAAAGTGAATTTTGCTAAGTTTTTATTCCAATGCGTCATATCTCGGACACGAAATCTTGAGCCAGTCTTGAACTAATGCTGATTGATACTTCTAATATGTTGCTTCAAAGAAATATATTAGTTAGGGTGGCTCAAGGATTAGGATTTTGTCAGAAAATATGTAAAGTTGGTCAAAATACCCAAAAAGTGATTTTATTAAGTTTTTATTTCAATGCGTCATATCTCGGAAACGAAATCTTGAGCCAGTCTTGAACTAATGCTGATTGATACTTCTAATATGTTGCTTCAAAGAAATATATTAGTTAGGGTGGCTCAAGGATTAGGATTTTGTCAGAAAATACGTAAAATTGGTCGAATTGGAAAAAAAAAGATTTTCCTTAAATTTTTATTTCAATGGGTCATACCTCGAGAATAGAATCTTGAGCCAGTCTTGGACTAATGCTGATTGATACATCTAATATGTATCTTCGAAATAATATAGGAATTGAGGTGGCTCAAGGATTAGAATATTTGAAAAGTTACGTTAGAATGGACAAATACACGAAAAATTTATTTCATGAAGAATGCTTATTTCAGTACATCATAGTTTGAAAATGAAATACTGAGCCAGCCTGGGACAAGGGCTAATTGATACTTCTAATATGTTGGTTTAAGGTAGTACATTAGTTAGGGTGGCTCAAGGATTAGGATTTTGTCAGAAAATATGTAAAGTTGGTCAAAATACCCAAAAAGTGAATTTTGCTAAGTTTTCATTTCAATGGGTCATATCTCGGAAATGAAATCTTGAGCCAGTCTTGAACTAATGCTGATTGATACTTCTAATATGTTGCTTCAAAGTAATATATTAGTTAGGGTGGCTCAAGGATTAGGATTTTGTCAGAAAATACGTAAAGTTGGTCGATTTCGAAAAAAAAAAACGAACTACCTTAAGTTTTTATTTCAATGGGTCATACCTCGAGAATAGAATCCTGAGCCAGTCTTGGACTAATGCTGATTGATATATCTAATATGTATCTTCGAACTAGTATAGGATTTAAGGTGGCTCAAGAATTAGAATATCAAAAAAGTTATGTTAAAATGGACAAATGGCCAGCTTTGAACCAGCGTTGGGTCCTGATACACTAAAGCTAACAGGCATCACCAGCCACACAACCCTCCGTGGGGCATAGCAGGGG
Organism: Terebella lapidaria; assembly: GCA_949152475.1. Lineage (NCBI taxonomy): Eukaryota > Metazoa > Annelida > Polychaeta > Terebellida > Terebellidae > Terebella > Terebella lapidaria. Next base: position 83,585,847 of record OX424555.1, read on the forward strand.
GTGGGGTGAGGGGGAGGGGGGGGGTGGTACCACACCTACAATAAAGCAAAAAAGTATATTTCGCGTAATAATAAGCAGATCTAGATATACCAAAATTATTTTACCAGGTCGAATGGTGATACATTCAGCAGTGCCACTCAAGTCTTGATTCATCATGAAATTATGTCTGAATAAGTAGCCATACTGAATAAGTAGCCAGCTCCTGGTTACTTATTCGATTTGAATAAGGAACTAGTAACAAGTAGCTAACTTCACGCCGGTTTTTTTCCCGGGCTTTGTGGTCCTACAATGGCCCGTTGTCAAGACATAAATTTCATCAACGTGTTTCGACGTATATGTAGAATCACGGGTCTTCGTTCGTTTGTCTCCACAAAAACATGTTATAATCGTGTTTGATCCTAGGTATTTTGGGCATTGCCTGCCAGACACACGACCTCGGGACAGTCTCATGGCAGTCATGCATGCATGCAATGCCTTCGGCCTCAGGCTTTGCATGAGACTCGGCCGTGTGTTGACAGCGATGCCCGCACACACAGGATCAAACCATTACCCAAATTCGTTTGAAACGTTATGATGGGCCTAATGACACTGGAAGCCGAAAAAGCCGGTAGCCGTAAATCTACGTCCATTACCTGCAATGCCAGAAGTTCTCTCCTTTTCTGAGACTGCTCTCGCAAAGCTTTAAGACGATCACTCATACTATTTGTTAAAAATATTGGATATAGATCTATATATCTAATCACTGATCAGTAAATCTCGCTCACGAAAAACAAAATCAAAAACTGCGATATTACCAGGTACCGAAAATGGGTACGGCCGAAACTGGCTGTCAATAAATTACGGAAATGTGATGGAATTTATCCGGACATGAAGGTCTGTGCACAAGAAAAGGCTCAGATTTTCCGAAAGGGAGTTATTAGTGCGTTCCCTCGTAATCTTATTGCGTTCCCTCGCAATCCGAATCGCGTTCCCTCGCGATCTTATCGCATTCCCCCGCATTCCGGATCGCGTTCCCTTGCGATCTTATCGCGTTCCCTCGCATTCCGGATCGCGTTCCCTCGCGATAGCCTTCATTGTGCTGACGCCGATGACTTCTGAGAAGGGTTTTCTACAAGATCGCGATTGAATACGATCCAGAATGCGAGGGAACGCAATAAGATCGCGAGGGAACACAATAATATCGCAAGGGAACGCGATCCGGAATGCGAGGGAATGCAATAAGCCTCGATCCGGATTGCGAGGGAACACAAAAATACTGCGAGGGAGCGCAATAACAGTGTGCTAAAAATATTTCTTCCATGTCCCCTCAGAAGCTTACAAGGGCTCTGAGAGGACATGGAAGAAATATTTTTAGCACATTGTTATTGCGTTCCCTTGCAATATCATCGCATTCCCTAGCAATCCGGATCGCGTTCCCTCGTGATCTTATTGCATTTCCTCGCATTCCGGATCGCATTCTTTCGCGATCTCATTGTGTTCCCTCGCAATCTGGATCACATTCCCTCACGATATTATTGCATTCCCTTGGGATCTTATTGCATTCCCTCATGATATTATCGCATTCAATCGTGATCTTGTAGAAAAACTTTCTCAGAAGTCATTGGCGTCAGCACAATGCGAGGGAACGCGATCCAGAATGCGACGGAACGCAATAAGATCACGAGGGAATGCGATAATACTGCAAGGGAATGCGATCCAGAATGCGAGGGAACGCAATAAGATTACGAGGGAATGTGATAATATTGTGGGGGAATGCGATCCGGATTGCGATGGAATGCAATAAGGTCGCAAGGGAACATGATCTGGAATGCGAGGGAACGCAATAAGATCACGAGGGAACGCGATCTGGATTGCTAGGGAACGTGATAATATTGCGAGGGAACGCAATAACAATGTGCTAAAAATATTTCTTCCATGTCCTCTCAGAGGCTTCATAAGCTTCTGAGGGGACATGGAAGAAATATTTGATGCAATAAGATCGTGAGGGAGCGCAATATTTTTGCGAGGGAACGCAATATTATTGCGAGGGAACGCAATAACGATATGTCAAAAAATATTTCTTTCATGTCCTTTCAGCGGCTCCGTAGAAGCTCCGTAGAATAACCATGATACGGTTTAACCGCGGCCCTTGGATTCACATTGGAAGTAGGTATACGCCTACCAGCATATATAGGCTATGTGATGAACACAAGTAATAAATCGATAAAAATCGATTATATTATCGAGATACTAAGTCGATATTATCGAGTTACTAACTCGGCAATTTGAAAAAATAAATCTTCTTCCTGTGCCTGATCCACTCTTAAGTCGATATTATCGAGATACTAAGTCGATATTATCGAGTTACTGAATCGGGGATTCAAAAAAATAATAATTTCCCTGGATGGCCCTTCCACGCTTCCGTAGCTAGTTAGTCCGTAACCAAGAAATTCGTAGATTTTATCATTCCACTGGACATTTCAAAGTCTAGAATGAACTGTCTCAAGGTCTCAAGCGTTTCAAGAGGGCTCGGAAATTGTGGGCTTTGGAGTGAAAAAGAAAAGTTTTCTGAGGAACGTGATCCTGGACATATAGATGTCTTGGGGTGTCTTGTTTTTTTGCTCTGAGCATCCACTCAAAATAAAGGCTGTCAATACTGTACCCATAAATATGCCCACAAATATTAATTGGAATCAGTTGTAATGGCATTCACAATTGAAACAATGGACATGATGGGTACGCGAAGACCACAAATTCAAAACCACAAATTCAATTCACCAGTTTTTGGTGATTCCTTGGCAGCAAATTAAACACGTAACTTGTATTTATATTGTGTTCAGTCTCAAAGTTTCCACACATAACTCGTCATGTGTTAACCCTTCAGTCAGATTTGCGACTAATCCTACTAAACTTGCATTGAAGCTGTGTTTCTTCATTTTGGGTGTATTACAATATTAAAAATTATAATTTGGTTGCATCCGGGATCTCAACCCATTGTGGTCCGGACGTATAGAAATATCATATTATCCCGGATCGCAAAATGCGGATGTGATCAGTTTGTTGTCATGCAACCAATCTGCAGTTGCGAAGAGTTTTCCACAAAAATGAAGAACCATGGCTGAAATGTAAGTGGATTAGTTGCGGAGTTGGATGATGATTTGGCATATGACAAATATACAGAGATTTTGCTGGGACACCCGAAAACGAGTTTCAAGTTCCAAGTTCCGAGTTTCAAGTTCCGAGTTCCAAGTTCCAAGTTCCGAGTTCCAAGTTCCAAGTTCCGCATTTAAAGTCCCAAGAAAGTGCAGTTATCGTTTTTATATTTATGCATCGGGTCTCTCCAACTCATTAAATCACTTTCTTGTGCCACCTTTCAATATCACGAAAAATTAACCTTCCAAGCTGATACCTGGTATGCGCGGACCTCAGAGTGCCACGCGGGTATGATTTGAAATTTCGGATAGTTTGCGGATTTGGGTGTGTTTTTCGTTCAATTCTATTTAGTTCAAATGTATTTTTATATCATTTCTATATTTTACATTCACAGAATTAAATACAAATGATGGGAAAATTGAAAACAAAGGGGAAAGAAAATAATACTTATTGCATTGTGACAGAATAAATTCGGATCTTGTCAATTTCTTTCATTAAATAATTGTTCAGGCATCACCAACGAACTATGCTGTGGATGACTGAACAAATTTAATAGAAGAAATTGTTATTTATCATTTATTCGAACGTGTAACAAATAGTGGTGCTGCGCCTTCAAACTGACGCCATATGATCCCTCGTCTCTGCAACTTTTAGACTCAATGCTCAAAGAACTCCTGAAAAAGCGTGGCATGTGTAGAAATACCGTAAAACTTCTAATAGACGCCGGGTTTCTAATAGACGCCGGGTTCTAATAGACGCCGGGGGTTCAGGTATACTGAAATTAATAGACGCCGGGTTCTAATAGACGCCGGGTCTACGTACATGGTGTAACATAGCAACGTACAGATACTAATATCGACAACGTCAACGCGTCCCAGTTGGGAATTTCCAGCTTTTAATATCTAAACTGTCATCCGATTTGTCATTTCGTAACACAGGCCTCGCCAAATCCAATAAACGCCGGGTCCAGACAACGACTTAAATCAATAAACGCCGGGTTCTAATAAACGCCGGGTTCTATAGTCGGCGTCATTGGTCTGTGAGCGGTGGTTTTTCGGCGATTACTCCGTCAGTAATTCGTAAATTTCGATGGAATTTTGGCAAGAATGTTATTTTATACTCGCCTAATAGGGTATACATTTTTGGAGAGATTGATGGGTAAACAAAAAAGTTAGTCTATTTGGCCTATATTTAACGAATAAGGAAAACGTCAAAACGTTATCTATAGAACCACCGCTCACAGACCAATGACGCCAACTATAATAGACGCCGGGTCTAGAGGGTAACTGAAATCAATAGACGCCCGGGCGTTTATTCGAAGTTTTACGGTAATGACTGAACACCGACGACACCATTTTCTTAGAACTTTAAACACGGAACTTGGAACTCGGAACTTGGAACTTGGAACTCGTTTTCGGGTGTCCCGATTTGGGATGGGACTAGACACAACAGCAATGGTTCAGCATGAAATTGTTGCCGAGAAATCACCAGAAAGTGTAGAGACAACCAGGTCGTAGCAGTGGCAGTGTGTTTATCGGTATATTATTAGCTTAAATAGCCCAGTGACAAATATATCACTGATCTGTGATCACACGAGGTCCAGAAAATAAACCACATCTGAATCGTGTTACTATGATCCCAAAGTTTTGTGTATCCCAAATCCTTGTGATCCCAGAAGGTAATGTAGCCTAATTATTAATATGCAGGAGAATTTCAGACACATTGTGAAATTATTTTGAAGCGTTAATTCACAATAACTACCCACAGAAACATGTAAGAAACATTAATCTCGATTTATAGTACGTTTGATCATTTTAGTTTCATATTGTAACAAATGTGTTCCAATATCAGAGCTGATTTCGGCAACGTGGCCTCATGGATAAATCTTCTGACTTCAAATCAGAAGACTGTGAGTTCGAGTCTCGTCGTTGTCACCATATTGGAATCATTTCGGAGCAGTCTTGTGACCTGAAATGGTAGCTAAAAAAGGGCTCGCTTAATTTAGATTGGAGATGGGGGTGGGTTAGTTTTGAGTTGGCATTGCCCAGAGAGCATCAGGCTCTTTTAATTTGTACAGGTGTATTTATGTAGGGGCCTACATATTTCAGTTTGATTTGCATGTAATTTGGAATAGATAACATATATTGTTTAAATTTGACTTTGTTTTCTATTAAGACAAGTCCTAAAATTGAACAGAATATTAGACACAAAATCGAACATGATCTGCTCTCAAGGAATACATTATAGGCATGTATGTCGAAGTTTTCTTTCCATGCTTGACGCTGCCGGTACAACATCGCCGATGCCAGTGATAAATAGGCGTTATTGTCCTATAGACTCTGGGTAATTAAGTGAAATTATAGTCTTGAGAAAGACGGATTTTTTTTGGTATACATTATACTCATGATTTATACGCAAATTGTTGGTTGGTCGTCTGAACGGGTCGTATGATGCCAAGCGCATTCCGATATTTATATGGTACCAATTTACCATAACTTTTTTTGCGACTTTTCACCGGCCGCTCGACCCAGCGAGAATCTAATAGGCCAAGGCTCTTGCCTTTTCTGCCTCGGTCAATTGAATTATAAGGGGTAAGCAATCAGTATAGTAGACCTAACAATCCTAGATCGTATGTTCCTAATTTTATAAGGTCGAGTGGTGGTAGATATAGCTTACTAGCTCTGCAATGACCTACCGTATACTTTCTCCCATATTATATATTCACGATCTGGGGATAATATAGAGTCTACTCGTATGGATCTAGTATAGAACAGGATGTCAGGTCAGACTGTCAATAGATTTAGTTATACCTAGGCCTTTAAAATTTGTAAGATCAAATGGAGATAACTAGATTGGGAGTACTTGTCATGATGATGAGTTGTAATGTGGGCCTTCAGTCAAATCATAACGTGCTAAATTAAAATAGCCTGAAGCAAAAAAGGTAGATCTATTCTATATATTTTATAGGCCCACATTTTTAGTCCATGTAGTCCATGAGCCGAAGGGTGATTTTTTAGGAATTGCTACCATGAGAGGGCACCAGACTTTTTGACTTGATTTTGTTAGATATATGTATCTACTACCAGAAACAGCATGATGGACACTTCGGGAGAGTAGCTTAGCTTCAGTACAACCTAAAATGTTAGAATGGGGTATAAACCGCTTCAGACGAACGCGATTCAACCCGCTACATATATCCTCTACATCAAACTGGTTTTTTTTTTACTATTAATGTATCATAGTGAACTATACAGGTAATGTGGATAGTATGACAAGTCAAAATATACTGGATCTTGTCTTGGATCATATTATTTTTTCAAATTAGAGTCAATTTGTACATCGCAGAAACCGCAGCAAATGAGATAGCACCACATTTCAAGTAATTTGTTCTATTTCTATTGTATTGATGTTTACATGTATATCAGCATTTTTTTCTTTCGTTATTTCTTTCAGAAACTTATTTCGTTACTCCATCCATACATCCAAATTAAAACCCTATGTAAAAACTTGACACTTTCCGCTCACTTACGACCGCTGGTGTATATCCCCTGTAGCCCTATCATCCATCTAGCCCAATATTCGTGTTATCAACAGGGGGGGGGGGGGGGGATTAGAGCAACGGCTAAAAGGGTTATCATAGAAAAGTGAAGTGTTAAGCCGCAACTGTTTTTTTTCACCAAAATTGCTGCTTTGACCTTTCAAAGTCATTGAAGATCAAATTTAAGGTCACCACAGAAATCACTTTGTTTGAATTTCCATTCCGACATGTTCGATATGATGACAAAATTATAGCCAGGTCAAACTTTTCACCACAAGATATATTTCAACTCAAAATATTTGACAACGTTGACTTTAAGTGGAAATTCAATATAAAAGTTGACCAATACTGCATCCACAAGCTATCTTTCTACTCAACATATTCGACAAACTTGGTTTCGAAGGCAATTTTCAGGTAAAAGTTGACCGAAACTGCATTCCAAAATTACGAAATTGGAGCCAGATAAAACTTTTCACCACAAGTTATATCTTCACTCAAAATAAGTGCCAAACTCGGTTTCAAGTTGAATTTAAAGTTAAAAAGGAAACCCATATGGGTTTCAGGTACTAGAAAGGTACTCAAAACTCAAAACTAGAGCCAGGTCGAAATTTTTACCACAAGTTATATTTTAACTCAAAGTATTTGCCAAATATACTTGGTTCCAAGTTGGAATTCAACTGTTGACCAAAACTGCATTTCAAGACAACAAAATTGGAGTTAAATCACACTTTTGTTCATATGTTATATTTGCATTCAAAATATGTGCGAAATTTGGTTTCAAGTTGATATTACAACAAAAAGTTGACCAAAACTGCATTTGAAGATGCTAAAATTTAAGCCGAAACAAATGTTCTATTTTCACCCCAAAAATGTACCAAATTTGGTTCAAAATTGAAATTCCAAACGAATATCGACCAAAACTGCATTTCAAGATGATGAAATTGGAGCCAGATCAAAGCCAGATCGCAAAAAGCTCCATTTTTCCCCAAATATGTTCCAAATGAGGTTTGAATGTGAAATTCAACTAAAAGTTAACCAAAAGTGTTGTATTCGAAAATGATGAAAGATTATGAAGCTGGATCAGTATGTCCAATAAAAATTCTATTTCTATTCAAAATATGTGCTAGCTGAGTTCAAAGTTGTCAAATTAATCAATGGGTTCACAGCATGTTATAACTAGCCAAATCAATCTTAACTTATTCAGTATAATCTGTGGTACTACAGCCATGAATTCACTACTGAACATAACCTTTTCCCCGTTGAGCACAATAATGTATGTTGATAGCATCAAATATCTTTATTGTGTTCAACGAAAAACATAAACAGCAAAATTGATATTAATTTATTCAGTAATTTATTGGTAGTAAAGCCATGAAATCACTACTGGACACAACATTTTCCTCATTGATCGCAAAAATAAAAGTCACTCACCTTAATTATTTTTATTGTAATAAACAATAATAAACTTAACTAGCAAGATTAATGTCAACTCATTAGGTAATATCAATATTATTACTAAATTTCAACTGCACAAATCCTTTTCCCCATTGAGCGGAACAATAAATGTTCCTTGCCTTATCTTTTTTATTATATTTAATAATAGACTCATCTAGCCAAATTAATGTTGACTTATTCAGTAATATCAATGGTACTACAGCCATATACTCATTACTGGACAGAACATTTTCCTTACTGAGCCCAATAATAAATGTACCCTGCCTTAGCTATTCTTATTGTGCTCAGTAATGAACATAAATGAAACTATCAAAATTCATGTTAACTTATTCAGTAATATAATGTTACTACAGCCATAAAATCTTTACTGAACAAAACTTTCACATTGTTGACCCCAATAAAAATATTCCTCGCCTAAACTATTTTTATTGTGCTCAATAATAAAATTTACTAGCAAAATTAATATTAACTTATTTACTAATAAGCCATAACAGCCATAAAATCTCTACTGATCAAAACTTACCTTGTTGAGCCCAATAATAAATGGTCCTCGCCTTAATATTTGTTTTTGTGTTCAATAATAGACTCAACTAGCAAAATTAATGTTAACTTATTCTGACAGTAATATCAATGTTACCATAAAATCTTTCACTTTGCCGAGCCCAAAAATGAATGTTTCTTGTCTTAACTATTTTGATTGTGCTCAGTAGTGAAACTAATGGAACAAGCTTTATTTGGTAATGTTGTTGTAACTTGTAACCAAAAACATCAGTTCTCTATTCTGAACAAGAAAATCCAGTGCCATTATCTTCCATAGTACAGGCAATTGGAATGATCATAAATGTCAAAATCGGTATTTCACATATCTGTAATAAGTTGGGCCGTTAACATATTAATATTGATATGATCATTTTGAGAAACTATTCCTTCCCAACAACATTCCCAAATATTATTAGGATTCGTCGAACACTACCGTCTGTAGAGTGTTCACAAGTCATGTGTCTCAAACAGGCTGATTTCAAGGCAAAATGTGCCCCCAAATCACCAATTAAGTTGGCAATCAAAAACGATTGGTATCGTGGTTTTACCGATATATATGAGGCTGTAAAAAATTACTGTGATTGGGTGAGAATTGGCTTGTAGCACATTCACAAGAAAATCTCTGCGGACGACTATCGCAAATCCATAGTATCCGCCGAACTTTGTTCGGGGGATACAATTGAATACCACTTCTCATACACATTGAAATGTTGAAATTGTATTCTGATATCCGCAGTGGTCACACCTTTCCATATAGCTCCGTCAATCCAAGACTAGACTGCTAGAGTGGAATTCTAAAATTTGCAAACAGAATTGTGAAACATCAATACATTGATCAAATATAATTGTTACATATTAATAGGTTGATACTTACATTCAATTAACACCATAATATTTCATGAAACAATATTTGTTGGTTTCTCTGTGACCTTTGAAAAAACATACTCGCTGGAATGTGCATTCAAATCGCTCATTTTGTCATTCGCTATAGAATAACATACCGATATGTTCAAAATTCCGTAGAAAATTTAAGCTACTCTTCTGAGAAGTCCATCATTATGTTTTGTCATGTTGAGGGTTATATAAACTGGAAAAAACAGTCAAAGTTTGGTGCCCTTTCATGGTAGTAAATTTTGGCTGGGCTCATGGACTAATGACTAAATGTACATGACTTGTGTGCTTCAAAGGGCCACAATGGAATCATATCTTCTCAATTTCTTGTGCTTGTGCCATCCTGTAGGCTAGCTACGTCTAATGTATTTAGGCAGACTACGTTGTGAGTGCGTAGGATATACAAATTATGTAGGCCTATATCTACATGTAGGGCTATTGTAGGCCTATACATTCGATTTTGCAAATAATGTAAAACGACTAGATCTAATTTCGGCGGACGATTTATATGGCGGGTGTGGCGGTTGGGGAAGAACCAGGGAAGAACTGCAAAATTATTGTTTGATCCCGCTCCACTCTGCACCGTGGACAGTGAAAGCCAAATTAAATCGTCCGCCAAATTAACAAGATATATGTTAAGATATATGTGGTTCTGAAACCGCCGAATTAAATCTCCGCCAAGTGATGTGGGCTCACAACCGCCAAATTTAATAGCTGCCCAAATTTTACAGTAAACTTAAATACAGAGATAAAGAGATGAATAAAGAGATAAAAATACTAAGTCATAAAGTGATGGAATTATCACTTCTGGATGATGATAAGATGTGTGCTCGCCTTCTAGGTAACGGTCGTCAGGCAGGTCATCGATCTGAAGGTACAATCATGTGTGCCCAATGTGTTGTAGTACCATAGAAGCTCCTTCACGTCTATGGTAGTACTACATCTATGTAGACCAACTTGGCCAAGTCATATTAGCATTATAATAATACCCCCCCCCCCCCCCCTTTGGCATAGACATTGGTTGGGTCCAGAAATCATGACAATACGGACAAGCTATGCCTTAGACCTGCCTAAACGTAAGATTTATAGGTCTTCTCACTTCTCACAAGTTCATATTGCAGCCAAGACAGTGATTTCCTATCGATAGCACTATCGATAGGAATTAATGAGGTTATTCCCTACCTAGGTTATTGAGTTCCTAACTCATAGCTTTTTCTTCAGATTATAAGTTTCCTCCTGTCCGAATTTTTCCACCATGAAAATTGACCTACCTGAATGTTCAGTGTCAATCAGGAAGTCCTTAAATGATAGGGTTGTGAGTTGTGACTGAAATGTCTGTTCTGACCTCTCTAAATCATTGAAGCTAAAATTCAAGGTCACAACTCTAATCGCCATGTATGACTTCCCAGTTCAACATGCTGATATCTGAGTTCTATCATGAAATACTACATGTAGTATTCTTGGATTGATTCAATATATCGGAAAAAGAAACTAATTTTTAGTAAAACCAGTCAAAAACCAATATAGCTATACATGGGGAGTCTTATGCAGCAATTAGAAAAAAAAACCGCTATGACAGATTTGGGGGGAGATACTACAAAAATCCGTGCATTCTTCGAAAATGGCCGTTGTTTAAAAAACCCCACAAAAATCGAAAAACCAAAAAAAAATCTCCTGGCATCATTCTCAGGTATATATATGTGCAAAATTTCAGAAATATACGACTACAAACTTCCAGGATAAAAATGTTCACGTTCACAGACGCACGGACGGCCATAGGCCTACTCAACACCATGACAATACATTATCGGACCATAGGCCATTGGCCATGACGATAGACCATGGCTTCTTACCGAAATTGTAAGTGGTAAGCCACAATTTACAAAATGGTCCCTGGAAATTGCTCAAAACAGTGTGACTTGACATTTTTGCTGACCCGTAAGAAAATCAAATGGCCTCCAACGCACGGACTGGCAAAAAAGTTGCAACACACATCACTAGGGTCCATACGTATACATATGGGGAGTGTTATTCAAAAATGAGAAAACAAGTATCAGACAGATAATTACATGTATCAGACAAGATGGTTGTGAGAATTCGCCGATTTTTTGCCGATAATAAGTGGCCGCTTTGACTTTTCAAGGTTATTCAAGGTCAAATTCAAGGTCATCTCTAAATTCGCCATATATCACTTCACACTTGAATGTGTCATTATAAGCCCTATCTTGAAGTATTCCAGAAATATACTCCATAGCTCCTGAAGGAAAAAACGATAACATTTCAAGTGCAGTTTTTTCAATGGTGAAGAAAAGTTGATTCTGGAAATGTCAAAACAAAAACAAGTAAATGCACATTTATTTGATATAAATTTTGGCACGTTCAAATAACATGTTCAGCAGTTGAAATAACATGTAGATACAGCTATAGTGCATTTGATCGTCGAATAGAAGAAATTCACAGTTTCGCAGTTTTTTTGCTGGGATTCAATTTCACGGGAATATTATTTTGCGGTTTTGCTACTACTGCGAAATCTGCAGAATTAATCCCTCGCATATAAAAGTACCTTTACAGTAAATCATAATTTGCACGAGAATTTTTAGTTAATATTGTCAAATTCGAGTCAGGTGATATGGATATGCCAAATGGTTGATTGTGTGACACCTTACTATGTCAATTTAAGTGGTAAACATAGTAAAAGAAACACACCAACCTCAGGGGGTGGAGGGGACAAATGTCAGCAGGTCGGGATCCGCCCCCGTAAGGTCCACGCACATCGCACCGTGACGTATATCCATCGCAGAAATTAGACTCTAATAGTACAATAAATAAAATACTAAGTGCCCATATCGCACGGTTTGTTGTTGTACACCTTCACTTGTAACTGCTTCAGATCATTGCCACAAAGTATCCAAAAAACTTGAAGGATGACACGTTTGTCGGAGATGCTATGTGCCATGCGGCGGCCTGTGAAGAAATACAAAAACCCTATTGACCCTCGTCTTCCACCAGCCTTCAAACAAATGTCCACTCCGGCTCTCAAGGACAAGGTCAACCCAAAGGAGCTGTCTGCTAGAGCCAGTTAGTGTTCCCATAAACACAGTAGTGTATCATTCTTATCTACTGGTTCACACAATTGAATATCTTATGTTGTGGCCATACACATCATCATAGTACAATGTACCTAAATGCTTCACCAGGTCGTGTGTGTCAGCAAGAACTAGCCACGATGTTACAGTGTCTGAAGAGCCACGACTTCCAGGAAAGTCCTTGTGCCAAGGAAATCGCCGTCTTCTACAGCTGCCAGAATGAACACCGGGTAATGTCTACGTACTAAATGCTGGCATTATACAAAGTTAAAGCTCGTTTAGAAAGATACAGTTCTTAGAAGCATACACATCATCATGTTAAGAATATTCAAGTACATGTACATACATATACTGAGAATATGTATTTAATAAAAAAAAATCCCATATACATATACTATACATTGTATACTATACATGTATGATGAACACTAATGAAACATGACATTATCAGACCTGTATCTGAGAAACACTCGATGAACTGGGATTACATGTACGTGAAATTTAAATAATGAAGGACAATTCAAAAATTTAAAACAAGCTAAGACACACGCGAGTGTTCTGACAATACAGTTCGTGCGGCTCGTGTCGGGCGGCGATATATCGTTCATGCAGTCCATTAACATTTATACATGTATGTAACAATTTAAATTTCAAGGTCGATGTATTTAGAATGGATTATGTGTATACTGACAGTCCATGTAGCTCGGTTCCATATCATTCCTCAAGCAAAAAGGACATTCCTTTGGTACATGTACAACTGTTAAAGTTAAACGGGAGGCAGGATGTTGGCAGAGTAACAAATAGCAAAATACATGAAAGGAGAGTTACTTGTAGCTGTAAAAAGTCCTGGAAAATATCTGAATATCGAACGTTTGCAAAAGTTCTTGTTAGATGCCATTAACAGTGGAATTGAACCGTGGCGAAAAGCTAACAGGATACTAGCTCAGTTCATTATGATCCAGACTTCGTGTCTGCCGAGTTCTACACAGTACCTGTCCTATATAATGGACAGTTCTTAGCTGTTTGCCATAATGCAGTACCGTGTATACCTGTGTGCATTTGTAACGATAATGCGTCTGTGAAATATTAGTTTCCAGAAAATTGCAGTGTATGAAAGTTGCACAAACAGTACATACATGTAGTAGTACCAAACCAGGATTTCTTTTTTTGTAGGCCTACTGAATGACAATTTCTCTCAGCATGTGCTATCCAAAACCTTCGTATAGGTGAAATGCTGATTACACGACAAGAAGAATTTATTAATCCCGTAGGAAATTGATGATCATTAAATTGATTAATTGAGTAATTAAATTGATTACTGGCAATATGAGTTGGGTACTACAGACAGAAACATTAGCAGTTATAACGACCTGTAACAAAAAATGTGTGGTATATGCATGGTTGTTCTGTGTATGCATGAATACGTGCTACCGGCGCATACATGTAAGTACATGCAAGTGCGTGTAGTAGATGTATACACAGGTACATGATCATTTGAATGGTGTTACAATTTACATAAAAATATAACTCTTACGTGTGTGTATGAAACACCCACGTCCATATACATTTGAGATTTTGAGTAATATTCAATGTCAGATATCCGTATGAAGTAAACCATGCAATGTATGTATGTATGTATGTGTCTGTCTGTCCGCAGATACGGACGGAGAAGAAGGCGTCCCTGAAGGACCGGGGGAGTATCGGTCTGTCCCCCCGGGAGATGAGCGGACGGCAGTGTAACTCTCTACTGGCCAAGTTCCCGCAGCCCAAGAAACCAGCCTCGTGATAGAACGAGTACTCTGTGTGTGCGTTTGTGTGTGTGTGTGGTAGTGGCACATGCATTGCATCAGTGATGGGCTTGACTGTTGTGTTTTGCAATTACGAATAAATGTTGGAAATTGTATTTTATTGTTGGTCTACATGTATGCAATTCACAAATCAAAATTGAAGCCATTCACGAAAGACTACATTGTATGTAAATATCAAACAGATAAAAAAACTAGTAACGAACATCGATTCAACGGCTACGTGTACAGTGTAACGCCTTTTGATAAACCACAAATACTAAGTTCATACAGACGAGTATGCTACACAACTTTTCGGATTTCACTCGTAAATAACCAAATTATTGCTCCCTCGTATTTAGGACATATTATTTCTAAAAAGTTATCAGGATCAATCCAAAGAAAACATCAGCTGTGATCACTTTTCCTCGACCACTTAAGAAACATTTTAGACAAGCTTTAAGATTATTTAATTATTATCGCCGGTTCCTAAAAGCCTATTGTAGAATAATTGAGCCCCTGAATCATCTACTTCAAAAAGACAACCACTATATAAATGTATACATTATTCCGTATATAATGTACATGTAAGTCTATACAAAGCACATTGAATGTTAAAAAGTGTTGATATTTACATGCGAAATATTGTAGCATCTACTGGTATAGCGAGGCAACACTTTCACACTTTTAACGTCAGCGCTCCACGTGCACACACATGAGATTTCACATGCTTGAGTCGTTTTCAATTGCAGCCACAACTCGCTGCTACCATATCGTCATACTGTTTGAGAATGACATTTTCCTCGTCATCAAAGTACAGCAGACTTATCGAGTACAGTTTATCCGGTACACAGCAAGGCAGTTGTACGCCTTTCTCAATGCGCATGGTGTGTACAATGCTCTGTACGGTGGCGTGGTTAGTCGGACGGTGTAGCTGTCCGAGCGGAAAGGGACACTCGCCCCAGCAGTGGTAGGCGTTGTAGCCCTTGGGCGAGATGATCCATCCGGACCAACCAATCTCATCGAAATCCACATAGAGCTCACCACGCTGACAAGCCTTGTGTTTCCTGCGGGCCGGGTACCTGAAGTAGTCGGTAGTCCGGTGGACTCGCGACCTCCTTGGCTCCCTGGCGCCGCGTTTCACCCTGTCGCCGTTACCATGGTGAGACCCCGCGGCCCTGGCAAGGGCGAGCAGGCGGTGCTGGGACTCGGACATGTAGCCATGCTGGGCGAGAGGCCCAAGGCCTGGGGGCGGCTGGTATCCCTCGTTCAGGGACTGTATGTACTGCTCGCGGAGAGCCGCTATCGTATCCTGGTCCAGGCTAGCGGGATCTGGCACGGCAGGGCTGTCAGCTGGTGGAGAATCCGGACCTGCGAGGAAAGACGATCTCTGGGACTACGGCACTATGACATGCAATTCACCTGACATTGAATGCATATTGTAAATTCGCATTCGACTGTAATACTCATTTCAAGGAATGACACGATCGAATCCTGCTACGATCACTGCGAATGACGGCGACACCATTGTCACATGTATAGGCAAATGTCGTTAATTATCTGTCGGGGTTGTACCTGGGACGGTGCCGTTGCTGGTGAAGTACCGCGCCTGAGAGCTGCCGGAGTAGACGACGAGGACGGGTTGTTTACTGTCATGGTGCTCTCCCCGCTGTGCGAACCTCACGGCCGTGTGGTTAACGCCCGGGGCGTCCGGGGACCGAGCCGTCACCAGGAACCCTGCCAATTAATTTACTCTAGTAACCAATTGCCATGCTAATATGCATGTACATGCACAAAGTACGACCATACTGATTACCGTGGTTGGTTTGTGAATCGTTGACCCACTGCCGGATGGTGTCGGTAACGGTGAAGACGATCCAGCTCGGGGCCCGGGCGCTGACTGTCCGAGACTCCAGCAGCATTAGCTCGGGACTTCGGGCCCCCGCCCCCGCCTCCAACGCCTGGTACAGCTCCAACTGCCAACACACGTACACATGCAGGTATGCATCACCATGGATACTGCATGGGGATTGTCACTAGGAAGTTAAATAATTTCTTTCTTTTTGGTATATTTGAAGCCAGGAATCTCGATAAAAGACCACCTCCCCAGACTGACCATGA
The DNA here is from genome assembly GCA_949152475.1 of Terebella lapidaria. NCBI lineage: Eukaryota > Metazoa > Annelida > Polychaeta > Terebellida > Terebellidae > Terebella > Terebella lapidaria. The sequence goes on from OX424555.1 coordinate 83,602,394, forward strand.
CACCATAATTACGAACAATTCGAAACACAATTTTTTGCGTTTATGTATCTTGGAAATTTTCAGCCCGATAATCTCTCTGTACCCGTAGACTCTACCTGGACAGCGCTGTTGCCGCCGTGAGCAGTACCGCGAGTCTTGTACAGTCTCAGTTCGGCAGCGAGAACTCCCTCCGTCCTGGACACGTACGACACATTGAAGTAATACCGACTCTGGTGCCTCAGAGCTGCAACCAGTATAGGGAGTGTGCATGTAATTGTGCATGTACAATGTTGGCATGGTACGTAGTTTTTGCAGCAGTGTTACAATTTTGCAATATATTGAAATATGGATTGATGTGTGAAAAAATGTGCATGCATGTAGCCTACATACATGTATTAGGCCTTCTTACATACATCGCAACGCTTTTAATGTACATACCCGCTTTTTTCACTCAAGATTCCCTACGGATGTATGCAGTGTACGTGTAGCTGTCAATGGTGCTCGAGAATGATCTGATAGGGGAGGAAGGGGAGGGGGGGGGGGGCTACATCAACCCTTAACTAGACTGAATCATAGGTAAATGTTCTATCAGTTAATAATTTCATTTTAAAAATGGTATACATGTATCAACTTCACTGAAAAATAAAATACGGTGCACGGAGCTAACGAGGTGAAAAGGTTCAGGAGCCGATTCAGAAAATGGCATGGCGCTTGGGGGATGAAGGGATCCATGCAAGGAGGCGAGCCCCATGCGCCCAGGGTGTCATTGCGCCCTAAGACCGGATCAAGGGCCCCATAACTCTGTTTGTTTTTTATCAGGTACACGTAGCTGTTTATGTGCTGTGGTAGCTCCTTGTGGGCACCTCTCCTGAGGGGGAGGGGGTCCCTGTATCCGCATTAATTTTGTAAACGTGTCATGAATCAGCTACGAAGGGGACATTGAACTTCCATGTGAGGAAGTGCATATTTATGCCTATCCAGGAGGCCTTCGCGTATGCGGATATTTCTCCGTTTCCAACAGAGGTCTACATGTACATGTACGTGCAAAGAAATGGTTCGATAAACATTTCAGTAATGATGAAATTAGCTTTTTTTGCTGAGGACCTAAATCAATCTAACTATTCAACGTGTATGCCCTAGGCCGAAGTTAGATGTTAAATGGCCAACGAGGCATGAAATTGCTGTCATGTAGTCCGTAAATGCTCTCGGACGAGAAAGGAGTTCGGTCTGTGGGCGGGTAATAAACACGACTCCCTCGACACACCTGTGGACGGACACCTGTCTGATTCTCGCAGCTGCGCGTGCCATCAACAACACTGCCCCGCACGTGTGCTCTGAGATATGTCCGCAGCAGAACTTTGCGATATATTAACAAATTGAAATCGTGAATTATTCATGTGAATCTAAAATCCTCTAAAATCCCAGCCTAAGAAGCCCCTGTCGTACACATCCCAGTCTATGAAGCCCATGTCGTAATACCCCTGTGTATGAAGCCCGTGTCGTACACACCCCAGTCTATGAAGTCCATGTAATATCTTGTGTACGAAGCCCCTGTGGTACACACTCCGGTCTATGAAGCCCATGTCGTAATACCCCTGTGTACGAAGCCTCTGTCGTACATATTCCGGTCTATGAAGCCCATGTCGTAATACCCCTGTGTACGAAGCCTCTGTCGTACATATTCCAGTCTATGAAGCCCATGTCGTAATACCCCTGTGTATGAAGCCCATGTCGTACACACCCCAGTCTATGAACCCATGTCTCAAACAATCCCACACAAAACAGCTCAGTCTTTGAAGCCCCTCTCGTAATATCCTTGTGTACGAAGCTTCTGTCCTACATATTCCAGTCTATGAAGCCCCTGCCTTACACACCCCAGTCTATGAAGCTCATGGCGCATAACCCCTATGAATGAAGCCCGTGTCGTACATACCAGTCTATGAAGCCCCTACCTTTACACACCTCCGTCTATGAAGCATACTAGTATGCCTTAAAGGCCCATATGTATAGAACGCCTGTCGTACACACCCCAGTCTATAAAGCCCATGTCGTGATACCCCTGTGTACTAGTATGAAGCTAGCTATGTCGTACACACCACAGTCTATGAAGTCTATGTCTTAAACACCCATGTGTATAGAACCCCTGTCGTACACGCCAGTCTATGAAGCCTCTACCTTTACAAACCTCATTCTATGAAGCCTATGTCTTAAAGACCCATGTGTATAGAATCCCTGTCGTACACACCCCAGTCTATGAAGCCCATGTCGTAATACCCCTGTGTATGAAGCCCCTGTCGTACACACCCCATTCTATGAAGCCCATGTCTAAAACACGTCAGTCTATGAAGCACCTATGTCAAACACAGCAGTTTATGGAAACCATGCAAAAAGCCCAGGCTATGAAGCCCCTGTCACACACATCCCCGTCTAGGATTTCCATGTCTCAATCACCTCAGTGAGCACCTGTCGTACACACCCCAGTCTATGAAACCCCTGTCGTACACACCCAGTCTATGTATCCCATGTCTCAAACACCCCGGCCAGTTTATGAAGCCCTTGTCATACACACCCTAGTGTACGAAGGACCTGTCGTATGGACACTCCAGTCTATGAAGCACACGTACATATTTGAACACCTTTGATCTAAGTGTTCAATAGTACTACATACCCCTATCCGGAAAGCCTCTGACGACATCGGCCTGGTACGGGGCCGACCGCTTGCTGACTCCGTCACTGTAGGCCACGGTGTTGTACAGTTCCAGCATGAACTCGGGCGGCGCCCGGCTGTGGCTTAGGGTCGGCAACACGTCAATCCCGAACACCTGCGACAGTCGCTCGATGGCCTGCCTCGTGTACACAGGCCTGCGGTCACCACGCACCGCACACAACGTCACGACGTAACACCCTAGCAACAAACGCGGCCACATGGCAATCTCCTGGCGCTATCCGCGAGAAATACTTGGTATCTTTGATATCAGGGTGTCTTAATTGGTTGTTATCCACCTGCGCATATTGCATAATTACGTCATGTTCAACTTACAGGGCAATGCATCAGAAGGAATGTATGACATCACGCGAATGTAAACGTATCCATTGATGGATGGATGCTGGTAATCCATCATATCTTCCAAGTAAACTCATGTTTTTTTATTTGCGGCGCTTCTGACTGACACTGGCAGATACTCTTAGATGTAAATTTGTGTACTCGTCTTGTTGTTTTCAAATACATGTAATGCTCTTTCGTATCTCCATGTTATCGGAAATATATGTACATGTACGTATGTCTTCTTTCGGAAATTTTCCAGCAAACATCACCAAAAGTTCAGGTGCGTCGCATAAATATATTGAAGCTTGCCTGTCAACATCTTTCGCACTTCTATAAAGGCTAGTGGCACGAATCCTTACAGACGAGGTAATCGAGTGGATAACTTCTATATCAATTAAATTTCAATAGGAACACCTGCATGACCGGACGGAACAAACCAGCATGTACTCACAGTCCACATGGTGCGTGCCAAGTCAGAATTCCGGAGAATTAGCGTATATTTGTCAGAGTATCAGTATCCCAAACCCTCTATTGTGTAGCAATGTAAGCACTGCCAACTGAACATCTGGTTCTATTATTGCGTGGATATGATTCATAAAAATATTGGTGTTTTGACAATTTAGCCGACGCACCTGACCCGTTGCCAGGGAAATGACTTCCTCACAGGTAGAAACTTGCCGACAACTTCGTTACATGCCCATTGCACATTCGTGTATCAGGAATCTCAGCTGTTCGGCAAGTACAAGTATTTCTGCCCGTCTATACACAGTACAGGTCCAATCCCGTGTAGATAAACTAAATGTACTTTCTCTGAAATTGCTCCCAGGATATCTGATAAGTAAAACGAGCAATTTGCATAATTTGCGATAAAAAATAAAATGGCACATATCAGGTAACGAATGTGTTTTCGACAATATGGGGGAATCAAAATGTTGTATTTACATGTATTTTACCGATCCGAAACAATATGTAGGCCTACCTTCACCCACTCTCACTACGGTTTATAGTAATTATTTCATTGATGTTGCCTTACTGTTATAGTAAGGAGCAAGTGTCACCCCCCTGAATCAAGACATTCGAAGTTGTCAATTCTTCGAAATAATAAGAGCTCTATGGAGTAATTCGTATTTTAGAACTCAAATATTGTCATTTTCAAATGGTAAGTCATGAATGCGATTTGAGTGGTGAACTTGAACTTGATTTTCGATGACCTTTAAAAGTCAAAACGGCTAATTTTGGTGAAAAAAGTACCTTTTTTGGACTATGGCGGCCCTTGAGCTAATTTTTCAGCATTCTGACGATTCATAATCAGGTTTTATTGACGCAAGAATCATTTTGCCAGTGTTTTCCTGTCAAACCCGCCAAACAAATTACCCGATAATTTTTCCTCACAGTATCTGGTTTCATGTGATACTATTTTGCGACACAGAAAAAACTAGACGTCAAGGCCTAAAGGTGCCTTGGAGGCATTTCGGTGTTAGGACTAATTTGTAATATTTAAAACATGTTTGCCATGGGCTCTACGACACATCGTTTCCTAGATATGGATGAAAATGAAAAATGTCGACTCAGCAAAAAAACATTTCAGGTCAAGGTCAAAGTTCATCAGTAATACCCCTTAGACATGTTTGTCTAGAGCCACCACTCCGAAAACAACGTCCGTTTCGCTGTACAATGCACCGTTTCCGAGATATCGACGAAAACGAAAAATGCAGACTCGGTAAAAAATTTAAGGTCGAGGTCAAAGTTCATCCATAATACTCCTTACACATGTTTGTCTAGATCGCCGAGTCCAAAAATGACGTCCGTTTCGCTCTGCGACTCATCGTTTCCGAGATATCGACGAAACGAAAAATGCCGACTCGGCAAAAAAATTTGGGGTCAAGGTCAAACTTCATCAATAATACCCCTTAGACATTTTTGTCTAGGACGACGACTCCGAAAATAACGTCCGTTTCGCTCTACGACGCACCGTTTCCGAGATATCGCGAAAAACGAAAAATGCCGACTCGGCAAAAAAATTTTGGGTCAAGGTCAAAGTTCATCCATAATACCCCTTAGACATGTTTGTCTAGGGCGACGAGTCCGAAAATACCATCCGTTTCGCTCTACGACGCACCGTTTCCAAGATATCGACGAAAACGAAAACTGCCGACTCGGCAAAAAAATTTCGGGTCAAGGTCAAAGTTCATCCATAATACCCCTTAGACATGTTTGTCTAGGGCGACGAGTCCGAAAATAACGTCCGTTTCACTCTACGACGCACCGTTTCCGAGATATCGACGAAAATGGAAAGTGCCGACTCGGCAAAAAAATTTCGGGTCAAGGTCAAAGTTCATCCATAATACCCCTTAGACATGTTTGTCTAGGGCGACGAGTCCGAAAATAACGTCCGTTTCGCTCTACGACGCACCGTTTCCGAGATATCGACGAAAACGAAAAATGCCGACTCGGCAAAAAAATTTCGGGTCAAGGTCAAAGTTCATCCATAATACCCCTTAGACATGTTTGTCTAGGACGACGAGTCCGAAAATAACGTCCGTTTCGCTCTACGACGCACCGTTTCCGAGATATCGACGAAAACGAAAAATGCCGACTCGGCAAAAAATTTTCGGGTCAAGGTCAAAGTTCATCAATAATACCCCTTGAACATTTTTGTCTAGGGCGACGAGTCCGAAAATAACGTCCGTTTCGCTCTACGACGCACCGTTTCCGAGATATCGACGAAAACGAAAAATGCCGACTCGGCAAAAAAATTTCGGGTCAAGGTCAAAGTTCATCAATAATACCCCTTAGACATGTTTGTCTAGGGCGACGAGTCCGAAAATAACGTCCGCTTCGCTCTACGACGCACCGTTTCCGAGATATCGACGAAAACGAAAAATGCCGACTCGGCAAAAAAATTTCGGGTCAAGGTCAAAGTTCATCCATAATACCCTTTAGACATGTTTGTCTAGGGCGACGAGTCCGAAAATAACGTCCGTTTCGCTCTACGATGTACCGTTTCCGAGATATGCATGATGCCTCAAGGATGACTCAGCAAAAAATTATTTCGACCTCTAGGTCAAAGGTCGTTTGAGGTATCGATCCCAAAATCAATAGGGTTCTTCCCTGGTGATATATAAACCTCCGTGCAAAATTCTGCAACTATTGCCTGAATATTTTTTGAGTTATCGTCCGGAAACCAAGTTCCTCGATTTCATCCTCACGGACCTCACGGACCTCGGAGCCGGATCAAAAAAAAAAGTACACCCTAGAGATGTTTGTCTAGGGCGACGAGTCCGAAAATAACGTCCGTTTCGCTCTACGACGCACGGTTTCCGAGATATGCAGGAAGCCTCAAGGATGAATCAGCAAAAAATTATTTTGACCTCTAGGTCAAAGGTCGTTTGACGGATCGATCCCAAAATCAATAGGGTTCTTCCCTGGTGGCATATGAACCTCCATGCAGAGATCTGCAACTATTGCATAAATATTTTTCCAGTTATCGTCCGGAAACCAAGTTTTAAAATTAGCCTTGATTTCATCCTCACGGACCTCACGGACCTCGGATCCGGCTCAAAAAGAATAGGGTTCTTCCACATATCATTTCTGACTTGCGGTGAAAATTTGACAAGGATCCGTCAAGGCAATCTAAAGTTATCGTCCGGAAACCAAAAGTGGCGGAAGAAGAAAAAAAAGAAAAAAAAGAAAAAAAAAAAAAAAAAAAAAAATTCTGCTAAAACCATAAAGGCATTTCTGCCGAAATGCCTTAATTAGGCCAAGGGCCGAAGATAGGTTACCGGACAATGTTTAATATTTTAGATGTTAGCCAGGTCACTGGTTGACCTCAAGGTCAAGGGAATATTAAGCATATATATAACATTAAGCATATATCATGTCCACAGTTGATTGCTGAGCTGTAAATTCAATAATCAGAGAGATATTAGCAATTTTGTGCTGTTGCCTTGAAAATGAAGGGGCAAAGGTCGAATTCAAGGTCATCAAAATATTCAATGTATATCATTTTCTATATCATGTCCACAATTGATTCCCAAGCCATACAGTCAATAGAGGAGCAAGATATGAGCCAGTTTGTCATGTGACCTTGAAAATGAGGTCAGAGGTCAAATTCAAGGTCCCGAGAATATTCAGCATATATCATCTCCTATACTTCCACAATTGATTCCTAAGCTGTAAAATCGATAATAAGTGAGATATTAGCCATTTTGTCCTGTGACCTTGAAAATGAGGTCAAAGGTCAAATTCAAGGTCATGACAATAATCTGCATATATCATTTCCTATATGTTCATAATTGATTCCTAAGCTGTAAAGTCGATAACAAGCGAGATATTAGCCATTTTGTCCTGTGACCTTGAAAATGAGGTCGAAGGTCAAACTCAAGGTCATCAGAATATTCAGCATATATTATTTCCTATATGTCCACAATTGATTCCTAAGCTGTAGAGTCGATAATAAGCGAGATATAAGCCATTTTGTGCTCTGACCTTGAAACTGAGGTCAGAGGTCAAATTCAAGGTCACGAGAATATTCAGCATATATCATTTCCTATATGTCCACAATTGATTCCTAGTCTCTAATCTCAATATCAAGTGAGATATTAGCATATATCATGTCCACAGTTGATTGCTAAGCTGTAAATTCAATAATCAGAGAGATATCAGCAATTTTGTGCTGTTGCCTTGAAAATGAAGGGGCAAAGGTCGAATTCAAGGTCATCAAAATATTCAATGTATATCATTTTCTATATCATGTCCACAATTGATTCCCAAGCCATACAGTCAATAGAGGAGCAAGATATGAGCCAGTTTGTCCTGTGACCTTGAAAATGAGGTCAGAGGTCAAATTCAAGGTCCCGAGAATATTCAGCATATATCATCTCCTATACTTCCACAATTGATTCCTAAGCTGTAAAATCGATAATAGGTGAGATATTAGCCATTTTGTCCTGTGACCTTGAAAATGAGGTCAAAGGTCAAATTCAAGGTCATGACAATAATCTGCATATATCATTTCCTATATGTTCATAATTGATTCCTAAGCTGTAAAGTCGATAACAAGCGAGATATTAGCCATTTTGTCCTGTGACCTTGAAAATGAGGTCGAAGGTCAAACTCAAGGTCATCAGAATATTCAACATATATTATTTCCTATATGTCCACAATTGATTCCTAAGCTGTAGAGTCGATAATAAGCGAGATATAAGCCATTTTGTGCTCTGACCTTGAAACTGAGGTCAGAGGTCAAATTCAAGGTCACGAGAATATTCAGCATATATCATTTCCTATATGTCCACAATTGATTCCTAGTCTCTAATCTCAATATCAAGTGAGATATTAGGCATAATGTGTCCCATTATAAAGCATAGGAGAATTTAACATGGGAAAGTCCCATTTGGGCCGAGTTTAGGCCAAAATGGCCCACTTCGAGCGATTCAAGCGCAACGAAATTTATAGACATCATAGGAGTACATATCAGGAGTCTTATGTATCAAAAAGAAAAAAAGTTACTGAACAGATTTTGAGAAAATGGCCGGCAAAGTCCAAAATCAGGCATTTTTCGTCGAAAACGACCGCCATTTTGAAAAAAATGCGAAAATCAAAAAACTAAAAAATACCTCCTTCTTGAGTTATTTTTAAGTATTTTTGTGCAAAATTTCAGAAAAAAATCGCCCATAAACAAAAAAGATAAAAATGTGGACGACGACGACGGACGACGGACGCAACGCCATGCCAATAGGTTATCGGACCATAGGTCCGGTAACCTAAAATGCTACTTAATAGGGCAATCTGCTTGTGGGATTTCATGCACAGCTGACCATCATAGCTGATGAGATCATAATTTCAATACCAAAATGGCATGTACTAGTAATTGATATATTCAGAACAATAGCAAAATAATATATTCATGTTCTATAAAACGATCACGTTTGATGGTATAGAACAGTCACGTTTTTTGAGGACGGGAAATAACTGCCGGTGAGCAGTACCCTTGGTGCTATGTTACCAGAGTTTTATTATACCCCACAACCTACTGAATGGATGCTTTTTCAAGGCCATTCCCGGGATCTCATTCCAAATATGATTTTAGTACGGTGACTTACGGTGGCTGATATATGACATGTGATTTTTATGTAACTGCTCATTTGCATATCAGAAATAAAATGAGAATAAGAATTTTGTTATACCCACAAACCTACTGAAGAGTTGCTTTTTCAAAGCCATTCCCATAATCTCATTCCAAATATGATTTTATTACGGTGGCTTACGGTGGCTGATATATGACATGTGATTTTTTTGTAACTGCTCATTTGCATATCAGAAATGAAATAAGCAAAACATATTATTCGCAAATAAAACTATTATATTTGCGAATAAAACATTTTATCCACAAATAAAACCATTATATTCACACAGAAAATTATTCTATTTGAATAAAGTTTCATTTGCGAATAAAACATTTAATTTGCAAATAAAACATTCTATTCGAGAATAGAACTTTTATCTGTGAATAAAACAATTCTATTCACGAATGAAGAGTTCTGTTTGCAAACAAAACATTTTATTCGTGACTAAAACATTTTATCTCCGAATAAATCATTGCTATTCGCGATGATTCTATCATAAGCGTTTGCATATCAGGAAAGAAATACAGCAGAACCTTTCTTTCGCAAATAAAATAGTTTTATTTGCAGATAAAATATGTTCACGAATAAAATGTTTTATTCATTGTAGAATATTTAGCGACTGTAACGGCCCGTCCCTCCCGCATATCACATCTCCATGACAACACTCATTCTCTCACATGACACGACACACTACTGTATATATGATCAATACACAATCAATACTCTAGTTAGAAGTTGTATGAAGAATCTGTGATACCTCATTTAAGAATTCAGACTAAATTATAAACTATACGACCGGGAAATCATCCGACATAGGTGTGAGTGTGTGTCGACTGTAGTGAGAATCAGCACTGGAGTTACATTCCAAATAAACAGGTAAATTGAACTGCGGCCTTATAATTTACACGACACGAGGTACAATTCAGCCTAGGTGTGATATCGGCCTGTGAACAATTTTTTATCACATTCATGAATAATGTTTTATTCGTGAATAGAACTTATATTCCAGACAAAACGTTTCATTCATGAATAGAATGCTTTATCTTCGAATACAATTTTTTATTTGCGAATGAAACATTCTTTTTGCGAAAAAAACTATTCTATTCATGAGTGTACACTTTTATTTGCGAATAAAATGTTTTGCTGTTTTTCATTTCTGATATGTAAATCATCTCGAAAAGAAGTTTTTATTCGCGAATTGAATAGTTTTATTCGTGGATAAAATGTTTTATTCTCAAATAGAATGTTTTATTTGTGAATAGAACTTTCTATTCGTGATAATTGTTTGATTCACGTTTTATTTGCGAAATGAATGTTTTATTCGTGAATAGAATGTTTTATTTGGAATAAAATAGTTTTATTCACGAAAAAACTTATTAAAGCAGCTGCTTTCGAACCCGGGTCAATATTTTTTGAAAACTATATTTCATATTAAACATGCTAAACTAACTGAATGAAACATACTCACATCAAATGTAATGAAAATAGCCCGTCCTCAGGGAAATTTCGCTCATTTGAACAGGCGGTTCTCGTGTAAATACAGGAACTGTATCCATCACACGCAGATGTAAACAAAGCATAGAAGTGCGAGATAGACTGACAATTCCACGCACATCATGGTATATCACTGATTATTTTCTCATAACTACACTATATATACGCATACGAACTAGAAAATGTACTTGATGTGGACTTTTAAGCGCGATTTGGGCATTTGTTTACATTCGGGTTTGATGGATACACTTCGTTTGTTTATTTACAAAACCGGTACAAAATTGGCACTAAAACGGATGAAAAGACAACTCGGACGGACTGTAATCGTCAAAATCATTGAGCACACCTTTTCTTATATTGCATTACATGTGTTTAACAAAAAAATTGGTTTTGAAAAAAAATATTGCATACATTCGAAGGCAGCAGCTTTAACTTATTTCTATTAGTGAATAAAACTTTTTATTCGTGAATAAAACTTTTCGATTGCGAATACAATTTTTTATTCACGAATTTTATTCGTGGATAAAATGTTTTATTCACAAAAAATGTTTTTTTCGCGAATATAACTTGGTATTCCCGAACAGAATAGTTTTATTCACAGACCAAACGTTTTATTCACAGATAAAACGTTTTATTAGTGAATAGAATGTTTCATTAGCAAATAATGTTTTATTCATGGATGAAACTAGTTTATTCACAATTAAAACAGTTTATCCACAAATAAAACATTCTATTCTATTAAAAGTTATATTCGCGAATAAAACATTTTATATAAATTGTAAATGTCATATATCAGACACCGTACAAATAAAACGTTATATTCGCGAATAAAACACTCTTTTCGTCAATGAAACATTATATAAATTTGTGAATAGAACATTCTATTCGTGACCAAAACATTTCGTGAATAAAAAGTTTTATTCGTGATATATCATCGTGATATATCAGCATATATCATTTCCTATATGTCCATAATTGGTTCCTAAGCTGTAAAATCGATAATAAGTGAGATATTAGCCATTTTGTCCTGCGACCTTCAAAATGAGGTCGAAGATCAAATTCAAGGTCATGACAATTATCTGCATATATCATTTCCCATATGTTCATACCTGATTCCTAAGCTGTAAAGTCGATAACAAGCGAGATATTAGCCATTTTGTCCTATGACCTTGAAAATGGGGTCGAAGGTCAAATTCAAGGCCATCAGAATATTCAGCATATATCATTTCCTATATGTCCACAATTGATTCCTAAGCTGTAAAGTCGATGATAAGCGAGAAATTGGCCATTTTGTCCTGTGACCTTGAAAATGAGGTCAAAGGTCAAATTCAAGGTCATGAGCATATTCAGCATATATCATTACCTATATGTTCACAATTGATTCCTAAGCTGTGAAGTCGATAATAAGCGAGATATTAGCTATTTTGTCCTGTGACCTTGAAAAAGAGGTCAAAGGTCAAATTCAAGGTCACGAGAATATTCAGCATATATCATTTCCTATATGTCCACAATTGAATCCTAGTCTCTAATCTTAATATTAAGTGAGATATCAGGCATAATGTGTCCCATTATAAAGCATAGGAGAATTTAACATGGGAAAGTCCCATTTGGGCCAAGTTTGGACCAAAATGGCCCACTTCGAGCGATTCAAGCCCAACGAAATTTATAGGCATAATAGAAGTACATATGAGGAGTGTTATGTATCAAAAAGAAAAAAAGTTACTGAACAGATTTTGAGAAAATGGCTGCCGAAGTCCAAAATCAGGCATTTTTCGTCGAAAACGGCCGCCATTTTGAAAAAAATGCGAAAATCAAAAAACTAAAAATTAGGCCAAGGGCCAAAGATAGGTTACCGGACAATGTTTAATATTTTAGATGTTAGCCAGGTCACTGGTTGAATTCAAGGTCAAGAGAATATTCAGCATATATAACATTAAGCATATATCATGTCGACAGTTGATTGCTAAGCTGTAAATTCAATAATCAGCGAGATATTAGCGATTTTGTGCTGTGGCCTTGAAAATGAAGGGGCAAAGGTCAAATTCAAGGTCATCAAAATATTCAGTTTATATCATTTTCTATATCATGTCCACAATTGATTCCCAAGCCATACAGTCAATAGAGGAGCAGATATGAGCCAGTTTGTCCTTGGACCTTGAGAATGAGGTCAGAGGTCAAATTCAAGGTCCGAGAATATTCAGCATATATTATTTCCTACATGTCCACAATTGATTCCTAAGCTGTAAAATCGATAATAAGTGAGATATTAGCCATTTTGTCCTGTGACCTTCAAAATGAGGTGAAAGGTCAAATTCAAGGTCATGACAATAATCTGCATATATCATTTCCTATATGTTCATAACTGATTCCTAAGCTGTGAAGTCGATAACAAGCGAGATATTAGCCATTTTGTCCTATGACCTTGAAAATGGGGTCAAAGGTCAAATTCAAGGTCATCAGAATATTCAGCATATATCATTTCCTATATGTCCACAATTGATTCCTAAGCTGTAGAGTCGATAATAAGTGAGATATTAGCCATTTTGTCCTGTGACCTTGAAAATGAGGTCAAAGGTCAAATTCAAGGTCATAACAATAATCTGCATATATCATTTCCTATATGTTGATAACTGATTCCTAAGCTGTAAAGTCGATAACAAGCGAGATATTAGTCATTTTGTCCTATGACCTTGAAAATGCGGTCAAAGGTCAAATTCAAGGTCATCAGAATATTCAGCATATATCATTTCCTATATGTCCACAATTGATTCCTAAGCTGTAGAGTCGATAATAAGTGAGATATTAGCCATTTTGTCCTGTGACCTTGAAAATGAGGTTAAAGGTCAAATTCAAGGTCATGACAATAATCTGCATATATCATTTCCTATATGTTGATAACTGATTCCTAAGCTGTGAAGTCGATAACAAGCGAGATATTAGTCATTTTGTCCTATGACCTTGATAATGGGGTCAAAGGTCAAATTCAAGGTCATCAGAATATTCAGCATTTATCATTTCCTATATGTCCACAATTGATTCCTAAGCTGTAGAGTCGATAATAAGCGAGATATCAGCCATTTTGTGCTCTGACCTTGAAAGTGAGGTCAGAGGTCAAATTCAAGGTCACGAGAATATTCAGCATATATCATTTCCTATATGTCCACAATTGATTCCTAGTCTCTAATCTCAATATTAAGTGAGATATTAGGCATAATGTGTCCCATTATAAAGCATAGGAGAATTTAACATGGGAAAGTCCCATTTGGGCCGAGTTTGGGCCAAAATGGTCCACTTCGAGCGATTCAAGCGCAACGAAATTTATAGTCATCATAGGAGTACATATCAGGAGTGTTATGTATCAAAAAGAAAAAAAGTTACTGAACAGATTTTGAGAAAATGGCCACCAAAGTCCAACATCAGGCATTTTTCGTCGAAAACGGCCGCCATTTTGAAAAAAATGCGAAAATCAAAAAACTAAAAAATACCTCCTTCTTGAATTATTTTTAAGTATTTTTGTGCAAAATTTCAGAAGAATTCGCCTGTAAACAAAAAAGATAAAAATGTGGACGACGACGACGACGACGGACGACGGACGCAACGCCATGCCAATAGGTTATCGGACCATAGGTCCGGTAACCTAAAAATACCCCCTTCTTGAATTATTTTAAGTATTTTTGTGCAAAATTTCAGAAAAATTCGCCCCGTAAACAAAAAAGATAAAAATGTGGACGACGACGACGACGGACGCAACGCCATGCCAATACATGTAGGTTATCGGACCATAGGTCCGGTAACCTAAAAATTAGGCCGAGGGCCAAAGATAGGTTACCGGACAATGTTTAATATTTTAGATGTTAGCCAGATCACTGGTTAAATTCAAGGTCAAGAAAATATTCAGCATAAATAATATTAAGCATATATCATGTCCACAGTTGATTGCTAAGCTGTAAATTCAATAATCAGAGAGATATTAGCAATTTTGTGCTGTGGCCTTGAAAATGAAAGCAAAGGTCAAATTCAAGGTCATCAAAATATTCAGTGTACATTGTATATCATTTTCATGTCCACAATTGATTCCCAAGCCATACAGACAATAGAGGAGCAATATATGAGCCAGTTTGTCCTTGGAACTTGAAAATGAGGTCAGAGGTCAAATTCAAGGTCACGAGAATATTCAGTATATATCATTTCCTATATGTCCACAATTGATTACTAAGCTGTAAAATCGATATTAAGTGAGATATTAGACATTTTGTCCTGTGACCTTGAAAATGAGGTCAAAGGTCAAATTCAAGGTCATGACAATAATCTGCATATATCATTCCCTATATGTTCATAACTGATTCCTAAGCTGTATAGTGGATAACAAGCGAGATATTAGCCATTTTGTCCTATGACCTTGAAAATGGGGTCAAAGGTCAAATTCAAGGTCATCAGAATATTCAGCATATATCATTTCCTATATGTTCATAACTGATTCCTAAGCTGTATAGTGGATAACAAGCGAGATATTAGCCATTTTGTCCTATGACCTTGAAAATGGGGTCAAAGGTCAAATTCAAGGTCAGAATATTCAGCATATGTCATTTCCTATATGTCCATAATTGATTCCTAGTCTCTAATCTCAATATTAAGTGAGATATTAGGCATAATGTGTCCCATTATAAAGCATAGGAGAATTTAACATGGGAAAGTCCCATTTGGGCCGAGTTTGGGCCAAAATGGCCCACTTCGAGCGATTCAAGCGCAACGAAATTTATAGACATCATAGGAGTACATATGAGGAGTGTTATGTATCAAAAAGAAAAAAAAGTTACTGAACAGATTTTGAGAAAATGGTCACCAAAGTCCAAAATCAGGCATTTTTCGTCGAAAACGGCCGCCATTTTGAAAAAAATGCGAAAATCAAAAAACTAAAAGATAGCTCCTTCCTGAATTATTTTTAAGTATTTTAGTGCAAAATTTCAGATGAATTCGCCCGTAAACAAAAAAGATAAAAATGTGGACGACGACGACGGACGCAACGCCATGCCAATAGATTATCGGACCATAGGGCGGTAACCTAAAAAAAAGAAAAATTCTGACAAAACCATCTATGAAATACAGCAAAACATTTTATTCATGGATAAAACTATTTTATTCGCGAATAGAATATTTAACCATGAATAAAACATTATTCGCGAATGAAACATTATATCTCAAAAAAAAGTTCTATTGGCAATAAAATATTTTGTCTGTGAATAAAACTATTCTATTCAGGAATAATACATTCTATTCGCGAATAAAAGATTCTATTCACGAATAAATCATTCTATTCATGAATCAAAATATTCTATTTACTAATAAAACTTGTATTCGTGAATTAAAAGTTTTATTCGTGGATGAAACATTTTATTTGGGAATGTACATCTGTTGCTATGTGTATGTAAATTCCAATACATGCATCATGCAGTTGACTTCTGGGTGTTTGCTTGGCATATAATAATTGGCACTATGATGGTGCGAGCGTATCACTTCGATGATAAGACTATCACAGTTTATCGATTTATTTATGGTGAACATAGAAAATATCGCAGCGTAACAACGTTGATAACAAAGTATGTTGCCACAGAGCACTAACAAACTTATAATCACTAACAAATGAACTTATTCAAGTTACTTCACCAGTATTACCAGTGGTTACCATTATTACCAGAAGTTACTCCACCAGTATTACCAGTAATGAGATTATAATGTTTATTTCGTAAAATCTGCTGCTTGTTTTCTAGCTCTTGACCTCATGATTGAAAATATCACAGAAGGTAAAATATTACGGAGACAGATTGCTAGTTTATGCGAAAATACAGAAATGGTCTCTTCTTCTGTTCCACGTTCAACGGCAGCTAATATACGACGAGCGACAGACTCAGGTGACATCCCCGCTGCTGTTGTTGGGTCCAGCTCTGTAAAAGAGCATGTCATACTAATAAAATGAGTATTTGTATGTGCAAACTAGACATAAAAGCCTATAGGCTTTGAGGCATCCCACAATTTGTCTTTTCTTTTTTAATTGTGAAACTATACTGATAAAATAATACATAGGATTATGAACACAGGTGAGAATGAGAGTTTAACAAGTACCTAGTTGCTCACAAGACAAATGCCCACCTGATATTTGCCATTAGAGTATACCTTCTCTACATGTTCCTCGCTTACATATTATTCTTCAGGTACTATTGCCAAATGTAGAATAATATGCTTCTAATGAATCCCCTGTCATAGTAATGGTCTCATGGATAACAAACCATGGAACTTCCAAGTCAATCATTCTAAAACTTGGTACATGTTCATGTAAAATCATGTAGCTTGAATCGTATAAAACACATCCAGTTCATAGTGAACATTTAATTATATAGGGTTATTGCACAATATGGGGTTTTATGCCCGAGGGCCATGTCTTTGAGAAGCTTCTTGAAGACTGGGCCCGAGGGCATGAAACCCCATATTGTGCAATAACCCGTTTATCATATGCCAGTGGATGTCGGGGACATTTCAGTATGTTTCAAATGACCGAATCATATCCGATTAGAAAGAAAAAGCAAGAAATACAGCTTTTATTCACACATTTATTCGATTCACAGGCCATTTCAGAGTTCCAAGAGCATCAGCGTAAAACGTAAATCGGCGGCAAAAACGTCAAACATAACGGAATCGGCTAGGAGAGCGACCATGTGCTTTTGTTTACCCTACAAAATAATGACGTTTTCATGAACTGGGAGCTGCCCGGGCAAGTGTGGAATTTACAGCCCGCCGGGCAGAAGTTTGTTATTGGAAATGCTTTATCGAGAATCATCAAAGCGCTGTACAAGTAAAAACCATTGACGGATTAACAAGATACATATTACAATGGATAAAATAGATAGACATGTATAAGATCATGGATTAAAATAGACATGTATACGATCATGGATTAAAATGTTTGACATAGAAGTGGGATTTTAAGTGTCTCTTGAATGACTTGACGGACGGTCGTTCCCGTAGATCACGTGGAAGGTCGTTCCAGAGGGCTGGGGCTTGATGTTTGAAGCTGGCTCTACCAACACTCTTCTTGCTGTTCTGTTGAGCCAGTTTGGTTTGGTCACTGGTGGATCGGAGGGAGCGGGAAGATGTGTATCGACACAGCTTGTCAGCAAGCTAAACAGGAGCTCTCCTGTTCAAGCAGTTGTAGGTGTGGACCAAAATGCGGAATTGAATTCGCATATATGCACTGGTAGCCAGTGGAGTCCAGCCAGCACCGGGGTTATGTGATCGCGTCTGAGTGTTGATGTTATAAGACAAGCTGCCCTATTCTGAATAAGTTGGAGTCGGTGAAGCTGGCCATTAGGTAGGTTACTGAACAGCGAACAGCAGTAATCCAGGCGGGAAATTACTAACGATTGGATGGCAGTTTGGCAGGCAGCGTCCGAGAGATATTTCCTAACACGACCAATTTTGCGCAGGTTGAAATTGCAGGACTTCAATACGTTGGACACCTGAGTGTGCATGCTGAGGTGCTGATCAAATTGGACTCCCAGGTTACGGACGCAAGCGCTGGGTTGTATGAGGACATCGCCAACGGCGAGAGGATGGCTGCCGTAGACTCTGAGTTGGTGTGGAGACTGTATATTGATTATTTCAGTCTTTTCATCATTCAGTTGCAGGTAGTTGGACGTCATCCATGCCTTGACATCGTTGATACATTTGGTCATGGTGTCCCAGGCAGTTGTACGCGAGTCTGCTACAGACGGATCATACGTGAGATACAATTGAAGGTCATCTGCATATTTATGGTAGCGTACAGCATGGCCTTCGATGACGTCTTGGAGTGGAGAAGTGTACACTGAAAATAGAACGGGCCCCAATACAGATCCCTGGGGTACACCGTGGGTTAGTTTGCGCAAGCTGGATGAGGTGGCACCAACACAGACCCGTTGACTACGTTCCGCGAGGTACGACTGAAAGATATTCTTTTAATCATATTTCAAGGCACATCTCAAAAAGTATACATGACAGATGTGCAACTGAAAATTTTTACATTCATAATACAAACAAAAAGGAATTTGTTCTGGCTAAGTAAAGCAATGATGATTTGGTCACTGCTTGTGAAACACAGCTTAGAAACAAAATAACACAGTTTCAACCAGATAATCACAGTGCTGTTTAAGCTGAATACAACTGACTGGCAAACCATCCCAAGACGGACCTTCAAAGCTGTTATCTCCAGCCTATTGTTTTCTTCAGAAAGGGAAGGAGGAGGCTTGGTTGGTAAACCATTGACTGGCAGCCCAGCCCAAGACGGACCTTCAAAGCTTTTCTTTAGAAAGGGAAGGAGGAGACTTGGCTGGTAAACCATTGACTGGCAGCCCAGCCCAAGACGGACCTTCAAAGCTTTTCTTTAGAAAGGGAAGGAGGAGACTTGGTGGTAAACCATTGACTGGCAGCCCAGCCCAAGACGGACCTTCAAAGCTTTTCTTTAGAAAGGGAAGGAGGAGACTTGGCTGGTAAACCATTGACTGGCAGCCCAGCCCAAGAAGGACCTTCAAAGCTTTTCTTTAGAAAGGGAAGGAGGAGACTTGGCTGGTAAACCATTGACTGGCAGCCCAGCCCAAGACGGACCTTCAAAGCTTTTCTTTAGAAAGGGAAGGAGGAGACTTGGCTGGTAAACCATTGACTGGCAGCCCAGCCCAAGACGGACCTTCAAAGCTTTTCTTTAGAAAGGGAAGGAGGAGACTTGGCTGGTAAACCATTGACTGGCAGCCCAGCCCAAGACGGACCTTCAAAGCTTTTCTTCAGAAAGGGAAGGAGGAGACTTGACTGGTAAACCATTGACTGGCAGCCCAGCCCAAGACGGACCTTCAAAGCTTTTCTTTAGAAAGGGAAGGAGGAGACTTGGCTGGTAAACCATTGACTGGCAGCCCAGCCCAAGACGGACCTTCAAAGCTTTTCTTTAGAAAGGGAAGGAGGAGACTTGGCTGGTAAACCATTGACTGGCAGCCCAGCCCAAGACGGACCTTCAAAGCTTTTCTTTAGAAAGGGAAGGAGGAGACTTGGCTGGTAAACCAATGACTGGCAGCCCAGCCCAAGACGGACCTTCAAAGCTTTTCTTTAGAAAGGGAAGGAGGAGACTTGGCTGGTAAACCATTGACTGGCAGCCCAGCCCAAGACGGACCTTCAAAGCTTTTCTTTAGAAAGGGAAGGAGGAGACTTGGCTGGTAAACCATTGACTGGCAGCCCAGCCCAAGACAGACCTTCAAAGCTTTTCTTTAGAAAGGGAAGGAGGAGACTTGGCTGGTAAACCAATGACTGGCAGCCCAGCCCAAGACGGACCTTCAAAGCTTTTCTTTAGAAAGGGAAGGAGGAGACTTGGCTGGTAAACCATTGACTGGCAGCCCAGCCCAAGACGAACCTTCAAAGCTTTTCTTTAGAAAGGGAAAGAGGAGGAGGTTTGGCATGTGCATAATAATACATGCTTTAACCTGTTGTTGGTGTGCACATACTATAGGGTGAGGGTATTTGTGGGGGAGGGGGGGGGGGCATAGTGGCATACAAGTCACTTCTACTAAATTTAGATTAGACTGGCTGACACAATAACATGGCATTAATTACAGTGGGTCCTAGCACCGTTGCATGACTGACCAGGCTTCAAGTACATTGTATTTGGCTGCATGGAGAGCCAGCATCTGCATGGGTGCAGGCGAGGGAAAAATTCAGTCAAAAAAAAAAAAATACACCCAAAAAAATGTTTTCCCCTGGAAATTGCCTGAATCAAATTATGACATTGACAGGAATCGCCGATTTTTTTCCCCAAAATGGCCACTGCCAGCCGTCTTGGATTTCGGATCTCGATGAAACACAATAGGGGTTTGAAGCAAAGTATTTCGGATGAGCTGTGGAAATTTCGGAAAGATAGATTAAGGCGTTCAAGTGTTATGATCCGGAAACCAAACAGCGGTTAGGAAAAAAAATTAGGCCAAGGGCCAAAGATAGGTTACCAGACAATGTTTAATATTTTAGATGTTAGCCATGTCACTGGTTAAATTCAAGGTCAAGAGAATATTCAGCATATATAATATTAAGCATATATCATGTCCACAGTTGATTGCTATTCAATAATCCGCGAGATATTAGCAATTTTGTGCTGTGGCCTTGAAAATGATGGCAAAGGTCAAATTCAA
Source organism: Terebella lapidaria (assembly GCA_949152475.1). Lineage (NCBI taxonomy): Eukaryota > Metazoa > Annelida > Polychaeta > Terebellida > Terebellidae > Terebella > Terebella lapidaria. The sequence goes on from OX424555.1 coordinate 83,623,234, forward strand.
AGTCATCAAAATATTCAGTGTATATCATTTCCTATATGTCCACAATTGACTCCCAAGCCATACAGTTAATTTAGGAGCAAGATATGAGCCAGTTTGTCCTTGGACCTTGAAAATGAGGTCAGACGTCAAATTCAAGGTCACGAGAATATTCAGCATATATCATTTCCTATATGTCCACAATTGATTCCTAAGCTGTAAAATCGATAACAAGCGATATTAGCCATTTTGTCCTATGACCTTGAAAATAAGGTCAAAGGTCAAATTTAAGGTCATCAGAATATTCAGCATATATCATTTCCTATATGTCCACAATTGATTCCTAAGCTGTAGAGTCGATTATAAGCGATATATAAGCCATTTTGTCCTGTGACCTTGAAAATGGGGTCAAAGGTCAAATTCAAGGTCATCAGTATATTCAGCATATATCATTTCCTATATGTCCACAATTGATTCCTAGTCTCTAATCTCAATATTAAGTGAGATATTAGGCATAATGTGTCACATTATAAAGCATAGGAGAATTTAACATGGGAAAGTCCCATTTGAGCCGAGTTTGGGCCAAAATGGTCCACTTCGAGCGATTCAAGCGCAACGAAATTTATACATGTCACAGGGGTACATATGAAGAGTGTTATGCATCAATAAAAAAAAAAAGTTACTGAACAGATTTTGAGAAAATGGCCGCCAAAGTCCAAAATCAGGCATTTTTCGTCGAAAACGGCCGCCATTTTGAAAAAAATGCGAAAATCAAAAAACTAAAAAATACCTCCCTCTCGAAATATTTTTAGGCATTTTTGTGCAAAATTTCAGAAAAATTCGATCGTAAACTTTGAAGATAAAATTGTTGACGGATGACGACGACGACGACGGACGACGCCGACGCCGGACGCATCGCCATGCCAATAGGTTACGGACCATAGGTCCGGTAACCTAAAAATTAGCCCAAGGGCTAAGATAGGTTACCGGACAATATATAATAGCTATTTTGTTCCGTGGCCTTGAAAATAAGGTCACTGGTCAAATTCAAAGTCACGAGAGTATTCAGCATACCAGTATATGATTTCCTATAAGCTCACAATTGATTACTAAGCTGTAAATTCAATAATAAGCGAGATATTAGCCATTTTGTGCTCTGACCTTGAAAATCAGAACTAAGGTCAAATTCAAGGTCATGACAATATTCAGAATATAACATTTCCTATAGGTTCATATTTGATTCCTAAGCTGTAAACTCGATACTAAGCGAGATATTAGCCATTTTGTACTCTTGACCTTGAAAATGATGTCAAAGATCAAATTCAAGGTCACGACAATATTCAGCATATATCATTCCCTATATGTCCACAATTGATCCTTAAGCTGTAAAGTTGATAATAAGTGACATATTAGCCATTTTGTCATGAGACCTAGAAACTGAGGTCAAAGGTCAAATTCAAGGTCATGACAATATTCGGCAAATATCATTTCCTATATGTCAACAATTTTTTCTCAAGTTGTAAAGTCGACAATAAACGAAATATTAGCCATTTTGTGCTCTGACCTTGAAAATCAGATCAAAGGTCAAGTTCAAGGTCATGACAATATTCAGAACATAACATTTCCTATATGTGCACAATTGATTCCTAACCTGTAAAGTCTATGATAAGTGAGATATTAGCCATTTTGTGCTCTTGACTTGAAAATGAGGTCAACGATCAAATTCAAGGTCCCAACAATATTCAGCATATATCATTTCCTATATGTCCACAATTGATCCTTGAGCTGTAAAGTCCATAATAAGCGACATATTAGCCATTTTGTCATGTGACCTAGAAACTGAGGTCAAAGGTTAAATTCAAGGTTATGACAATATTCGGCATATCATTTCCTACATGTCAACAATTGATTCTCAAGTTGTAAAGTCGACAATAAACGAAATATTAGCCGTTTTGTGCTCTGACCTTGAAAACAAGGTTGAAGGTGAGATATTAGCTAATAATGGCTAATAAAGTGAGATATTAGCCATTTTGTGCCTGACCTTGAAAATGAGGTCAAAGGTCAATCAGGGTCATCAAAATATTCAGCATTCATCATTTCCTACACGTCCACAATTTAGTCCCAAGCTGTGAAGTGGATAAGCGAGATATTAGCCATTTTGTCCTTTGACCTTGAAAATGAGGTCAAAAGTCAAATTCAAGGTCATCAGAATATTCAGACTATATCATTTCCTATAATGTTCACAATTGATTCCTGAGCTGTAAAGTCGATAACAAGCAAGCTATTAGCCATTTTGTGCTCTGACCTTGAAAATTAGGTTGAAGGTCAAATTCAAGGTCACGAGAATATTCAGCATATATCATTTCCTATATGTCCACAATTGATTCCTAAGCTGTAAAATCGATAATAAGTGAGATATTAGCCATTTTGTTCTGTGACCTTGAAAATGAGGTCAAAGGTCAAATTCAAGGTCATGACAATAATCTGCATATATCATTTCCTATATGTTCATAATTGATTCCTAAGCTGTAAAGTCGATAACAAGCAAGATATTAGCCATTTTGTCCAGTGACCTTGAAAATGAGGTCAAAGGTCAAATTCAAGGTCATCAGAATATTCAGCATATATCATTTCCTTATGTCCACAATTGACTCCTAAGCTGTAAAGTTTATAATAAGCGAGATATAAGCCATTTTGTGCTCTGACCTTGAAAATGAGATCAGAGGTCAAATTCAAGGTCACGAGAATATTCAACATATATCATTTCCTATATGTCCACAATTGATTCCTAGTCTCTAATCTCAATATTAGGTGAGATATTAGGCATAATGTGTCCCATTATAAAGCATAGGAGAATTTAACATGGGAAAGTCCCATTTGGGACCCGTCGAGAAAATGAAAATGGCCGCCACACGCAGACCGACGATTCAGGGGCAACGAAACTTATACACATCACAGAGGTATATGAGGGGAATCTTTTGGAATAAAAATCTCAAAACTGTCTGAACAGTTTCTGAGAAAATGGCCGCCAAAGTCAGAAATTGGTCGTTTTTCGTCGAAAATGGCCGCCATTTTGAAGAAACCGCAAAAACCAAAAAACTAAAAAATACCTCCTTTTGGAATTATGTTTAGACATTTTTGTGCAAAATTTCAGAAAGATTCACTCGTAAACTTTAAAGATAAAAATGTGGACGGACGACGCAGACGCAGACGCCGACGACGACGACGGACGCAACGCCATGCCAATAGGTTATCGGACCATAGGTCCGGTAACCTAAAAAGTTACTGAACAGATTTTGAGAAAATGGCCGCCAAAGTCTAAAATCAGACATTTTTCGTCGAAAACGGCCGCCATTTTTAAAAAAAATGCGAAAATCAAAAATACCTCCTTCTTGATTTACTTTTAAGTATTTTTGTGCAAAATTTCAGAAGAATTCGCCCGTAAACAAACAAGATAAAAATGTGGACGACGACGACGATGACGGACGACGACGACGGACGACGAACCACGGACGCAAAGCCATGCCAATAGGTTATCGGACCATAGGTCCAGTAACCTAAAAACAAACAAAAACATAAGGCCTCCCGACTTTCAATCGGGATGCCTAATTAAATATTTCCATGATTGTCACTATAGGGACAACCTAGGTACCTGTCTCTTGATGAACTATCAAACAGATCTGACTTACTCCCATAAGACTGCCCACTGCCTGTCACAGCGTTCATCGAGATGTTAGTCCGGATGTACCCGGGTGATACAACGGACACCAGTATGTTGTGATCAGACAACTCCGCCCGCAAGCAATCACAAAACGCCTGCAGGGCATGTTTTGAGGCACCATCTGTTGAAAAAATTATTAAACCCAGTTCTGAAATCTGTCACCAGTATCATCCAATGTTACTTTTATCTATATTTATCAGAATGATGGAAGTACAGCAAACAAGACTAAGCTCAATGAGAATACAATATTGTTATTGATACAAGATTTGTCATAATGTTCACACTCGGGCAAGGAGTGGCACTAATCTTCATAACTGAATGAACTCACATGGAGCTCTGTAGGGTGTGCTGAGTTTTCCTTGTATACTGCTCACTGCCACGATATGCCCAGTCTTTCTCTTGATCATGTGAGGCAATACCGCTGTAAAACAGTCCAAAGTATGTATGTATACATGTGTACATACAAATGTGCATACATCAATTTTGGCACATGCACACGTGGAAGTTTAACCACAACAATCATCCAGTAGAAATAAAATTACACAGGACCAAGTACACTGAATGAACACAAATGTTGTCTCTTTTCATATATCACAGTCGTGTACCTTTTGTGACTGCGACTTGTCCGAAGTAGTTGACGTCCATGACCTTCCTGTGGACCTTGAGATCCGTGTCAAGGATAGTTCCTCGGTAGCTGATCCCACCATTATTTATCACAATGTCCAATTCTCCAAAACAGAGTAATGCTTGCTCCATCTTGCTGGGAATATTGTCCAACTCTTCCAGGTCCAGCACAATTATCTGTGGCTCATAGGTCTGGATATTCTGAACAAAAACAATTGAATATTACAATGCTGAAATACATGTATTTGTGCAAAATCACTAGTATACCTTTACAATGATTTCAATTGATAAGAACAGAAAATTTGACATCACATGAGTACATACACATCTGATTTGCATGACATCTCTTTTCACTCTTTCCAGCTCTTGTTTTCTTCGAGCCGCTAAAATCACTTTGGCACCCGCTCGGTAAAAGACATGGACACACGCTGGAAGGAAGTAATCTAGACTTGTTAAAAAAACAACAAATGTGTCCTATACACGTACATGTAAAAATGTATAAAAAAATTAGGCCAAGGGCCGAAGACAGGTTACCGGACAATGTTTAATATTTTAGATGTTAGCCAGGTCACTGGTTGAATTCAAGGTCAAGAGAATATTCAGCATATAGAACATTAAGCATATATCATGTCCACAGTTGATTGCTAAGCTGTAAATTCAATAATCAGAGAGATATTAGCAATTTTGTGCTGTGGCCTTGAAAATGAAGGGGCAAAGGTCAAATTCAAGATCATCAAAATATTCAATGTATATCATTTTGTATATCATGTCCACAATTGATTCCCAAGCCATACAGTCAATAGAGGAGCTAGATATGAGCCAGTTTGTCGTTGGACCTTGAAAATGAGGTCAGAGGTCAAATTCAAGGTCACGAGAATATTCAGCATATATCATTTCCTATATGTCCACAATTGATTCCTAAGCTGTAAAATCGATAATAAGTGAGATATTAGCCATTTTGTCCTGTGACCTTGAAAATGAGGTCAAAGGTCAAAATCAAGGTCATGACAATAATCTGCATATATCATTTCCTATATGTTCATAATTGATTGCTAAGCTGTAAAGTCGATAACAAGCGAGATATTAGCCATTTTGTCCTGTGACCTTGAAAATGAGTTCGACGGTCAAATTCAAGGTCATCAGAATATTCAGCATATATCATTTCCTATATGTCCACAATTGATTCCTAAGCTGTAGACTCGATATTAAGCGAGATATAAGCCATTTTGTGCTCTGACCTTGAAAATGAGGTCAGAGGTCAAATTCAAGGTCACGAGAATATTCAGCATATATTATTTCCTATATGTCCACAATTGATTCCTAAGCTGTAGAGTAGATAATAAGCGAGATATAAGCCATTTTGTGCTCTGACCTTGAAACTGAGGTCAGAGGTCAAATTCAAGGTCACGAGAATATTCAGCATATATCATTTCCTATATGTCCACAATTGATTCCTAGTCTCTAATCTCAATATCAAGTGAGATATTAGGCATAATGTGTCCCATTATAAAGCATAGGAGAATTTAACATGAGAAAGTCCCATTTGGGCCGAGTTTGGGCCAAAATGGCCCACTTCGAGCGATTCAAGCGCAACGAAATTTATAGACATCATAGAAGTACATATGAGGAGTCTTATGTATCAAAAAGAAAAAAAGTTACTGAACAGATTTTGAGAAAATGGCCGCCAAAGTCCAAAATCAGGCATTTTTCGTCGAAAACGGCCGCCATTTTGAAGAAAAAGCGAAAATAAAAAAACTAAAAAATACCTCCTTCTTGAATTATTTTTAAGTATTTTTCTGCAAAATTTCAGAAACATTCGCCCGTAAACAAAAAAGATAAAAATGTGGACGACGACGACGACGGACGACGACGGACGACGACAACGGACGACGGACGACGGACGCAACGCCATGCCAATAGGTTATCGGACCATAGGTCCGGTAACCTAAAAATGTTTCCAATATAGGCTATCCAGTCATTACAAGAAAATGGCGAATATCTGAGTTATTATTATTACCGGGTATTATTACTGCATAACCATGATAACAAGCCATATGAGACATGAACATGATGAGAATAACATGAGAATTATACATGTAGTCGAATATTTTTGTTAAAGTTCTCAATTTTAATGAGCTTATACCTTCACCAAGTCCTGAACTGGCTCCTGTAATCAAGACAACTTTGCCTCTCACAGGATGAACTTTCTTTGTCCTCTGTAGTAGCCACCAGACTAGTCCCGTTATGGCAGCAAGCACAACCCCAGCTGACAACATCTTAGGCGACATGCCCACGCTATAAGACATGAAATATTAAGACGTCAGTTAGTGCTAAAAATAACTGGAAAAGATTTTCATATCATGTTACCGGTGATGCAAATAATGCGAATTGGATCAACAGAACAGAAGGTATAATTAAATCTGAACGAAAGTCAATGTCATTTAACTTTTGAGTGCTGTTTCTATTCCCGATTATTCCATCAATTTTTAAAGATATTTTACTGATATTTTTGTGCAGAAATTCCATGTTGGGTTTGAAATTTAGCATTGGGGTAAATTGCAACATTTTTATATTTTGAGATGGAATTCTGAGATTTGGTGAAAAATTGTGGCATAATACCCAATTATTACACAGAATTTCAAGATTTTGAAAACAAAACTATGGCCAAAAAGTAAATCTGTGCTTCACTGATAGTATACACGAGGTTGACTTTAGTACCTGGTTACAATACCGAGTACCCGGCTACGAAAATCTCTTCTCGTATTAACTCTAATTTACTGTACCACCGATAACCAGCTAGAGTCTAACCAGCTAGAGATATTGAGGAAAATGAAAAATGTCGAGTTCATCCGTAATACCTTTAAGACATGTTTGTCTAGGGCGACGAGTCCGAAAATAACGTCCGTTTCGCTCTACGACGCACCGTTTCCGAGATATCGACGAAAACGAAAAATGCCGACTCGGCAAAAAAATTTCGGGTCAAGGTCAAAGTTCATCCGTAAAACCCCTTAGACCTGTTTGTCTAGGGCGACGAGTCCGAAAATAATGTCCGTTTCGCTCTACAATGCACCGTTTCCGAGATATCAATGAAACAGAAAAATGCCGACTCGGCAAAAAAATTTCGGGTCAAGGTCAAAGTTCATCCATAAAACCCCTTAGACATGTTTGTGTAGGGCGACGAGTCCGAAAATAACGTCCGTTTCACTGTACGACGCGCCGTTTCCGAGATATCGACGAAAACGAAAAATGCCAACTCGGCAGAAAAATTCAAGGTCAAGGTCAAAGTTCATCCATAATACCCCTTAGACATGTTTGTCTAGGGCGACGAGTCCGAAAATAACATCCGTTTCGCTCTACGACGCACCGTTTCTGAGATATGCAGGAAGCCTCAAGGATGAATCAGCAAAAACTTATTTCTGAGCTTATTCGAGGATTTGATCCCGTTCACATCCACCAGGATTTGAAGTATTGTTGTAATTTTAGACCAGATGACACATTGGGGTGTATTCTACACAAACATTTTGATTTTGAAAGATTGCACTACTACAAAACCGAGCAAATGCACGAAATTGTGTGCGGACCCAGAAATTAAATGACAGGGCTAAATTTAACATTGGGGTGGATTGCCAACTTTTTCAATTTTCGTGATAGAAATCTGAAATTCTGTAAATGATTGCCGTTTGACTCCCAGGTGAAGTATGTCAAGTTATAGAACGATAGCATATAGCATCGCAAAAATATCAGCGAAAAACTGTGTAAACGAGTTAGAAAAATCAGAGTATAGTGGTTAGGCTGGTATTTTTTTAGGAAGGTCCTAAACGTCAAAGTAACGGGCTTATTAAATTCCGCTTTTATCGCTCACGTTGTATCAATGCAATAAGCCAGTTCGGAAATGTTTCTAGGTCGGGTCAAGTGGTATAAACAAAACATTCGTACACACCATGCTCAAATGCGAGTGACGCGGTGAACTCGAAGTACACAAAGAGTTTAGTATTGTACAGGTGAAATCGAGTAATGTGTTGGTGGCAGTGACTCGACAATGGTAGCGTGACAGCATAGTTTGGCTATGTTTATGTAACGCGCGATTTGCAAATGTGGACGATTTCGAAAATCGCGCTGCGCGATTTGCAAATTTCCAAATCGCGCGCCGATTTCGAAATCGTCGCGCGATTTGAAAATGACAAGTATTGCGCGTTTTGACAATGTGAACTATTCGCAAATCGCGCAGCGCTATTTGCAAATCGGTCGCGCGATTTGTAAATGTTGCCTGCCTCGAGCTCGCTTAATGTGTTGTGAACAACTGTGAATATTGAATTTATAAGTATGCTGGAATGAATAGGCTTCACATTCAGGTAGCCTACATGTAGGGACCTGTGGAAAAATTAAATTCGGTTGTTGTCTTTGTGCTTTGTGATATAGGATGCCTTGGAACATAGGGGCCTAATCCATAATACATAATATTAAAATAGGCGGCCTATCTACTCATTTAACAAATTTCCAAATAGAGTCACAAAATACATATTATCTAAAAAAAAAAACCCCAAAAACAGTTGTTGGGATCCGCCCAATGTGCACACTATAATCCCAATTCAGGTTAGGCCTCAAACACAGACAGTAGTTGTCAAGCATAAAAGTAATCAACGATTAGGTTAGTAGGCCCTATAGATCATAGATCTATAGTCAACGAACTGTGAAGATATGTAGCCTAGCTTACAAGCTAAAAAGTTATAAATCTGTGCATTTACTAAGTATTGAGACATTTAGGCTTGTGTACTATTTGAATTGAATTGAATTGAATTGAATTGTGTAGCATCTCAAATCGCACGAACGATTTCGAAATCGCGCTGCGCGATTTGTGAATGGTTCAGATGTGCCATTATCAAACCGCGCATTATTAGTCATTTTGAAAACGCGCGACGATTTCGAAATCGGCGCGCGATTTAAAAATTTGCAATTCGCGCAGCCCGATTTCGAAATCGTGCTAATTGGCAAATCGCGCACAACATTTATACCACTTGACCCCGACCCAATCCCACTGACCTGACGTGACCTGAAAACATTTCCGAACTCACGTACTGCCACAGTTAGCATATCGACAACACAGCGGTATTCAAAATTCCATATGCATGCAATATCTTGCGGGTTATACATAACTCTATGAAGCCAGTGGCTTCACAATGGTTGATCTACCTATCTTTCAAATGTTAGTGAACATTTTTTTTCCCCCGAACTTTGACAGATTGACGCCATCTGGCGAATGAACTGATACGATTGCGCAACATCTTACCGCATGTGCAAAGCAGTTTCGTTTTAATGGTTGTTAATAAGTGTGTGCACATGTATGGTTTAGTTTGACCGTCCATGATTTGACTTTAACACTTGTTGCAAATTCGAATCTACAACATACGCCAATACTACTCAGAGAACACCAAGCACTAAACCCTGTAACCAACATTCTAAAACACATGTAGGCCTATGTACTTTGACTTTGTTCAACCAATTTTTCATGATGGTTTTCATGGTAAATCAACAAACTGAGTAATTACTGAAAACAATAATACAGTTGTGTATATTTACGAGCTACTGTTGTAGGCATATATTCTGAGTGTAAAGTGTTTCCCTTCATACAATATTGATATATTCTTTGACAAGTTCCCACAGAATACATCGATCTAGTTTTCCCCGAGTTAGCTTTTCATCAACCTGTATTCATAAAAATTTGGTAACAGACACCGTAGGCCCACATGGCTCATTTCAGTGTTATAAATAATAACTGAATTATGTTTCATGTTCAATATTGAAGATATTGAATTGAATTCATAACTCTATTTGAATGTTTAATTTTAAGGACTTTCTCTAAACATTTCACTTGTTTTCATGTTTTGACATAAATGATTGCTCAATAAAATACTGAATTTGGCCTCAAATTCGGTAGTAGTATTCGCTAAAAATCACAATATATTTTTAAAGATAATGACATGGAGTAATCGTTATAATCCGTGGGACCTTCGCTTTTATATGCTATTGTTAAGTTCACATTATCTAGAGATATGAGATCAAAGTTAGGCTTTAATTCGAATGATGATCAAAATAAATCCTTCAACATGGCTGGAATTTCACTTTATGGCCAAGAATTTCGAAGTGTGCACAGCAAAATATAGATGAAAAGCATATCCGGGTGGATGTTTCCTGGATCTCATATAAATTTGACACTGTCTTCCATTGATAGACACTGAATGATGAACCGCAATTTGAATACCTATAACATGATAAACCCACCATCATAACGTGCACTCGACGCAAAGACACAGTGTGTTCGTGGTTTTCTCATGCTGACACAACACATAACCGCTCACCATGTACACAAATTACTGTCTTATAATTACAAATTATAATCCCTCAAACAAACCCGTGCTTATATTTCAAATCCTTAAAAAATATCGTTTTAGTTTCTAGCTTTTTATTGTTAGAATGTTAGATTCAATACCAGAATATTTTTACTGTATAATGTCCTTACGGTAGTAGTAATCGATGATATACAGTGAACTTGGCGAGAACCATTTCCGGTTTTCTCAAGGCCTTTTTGGGAAGGTAAGAAAAGCACGGAACATTGCTCGAATTGCGTCCGTTTTAAATCCACTGTAATCTACAGTTTTGTGTGTGTTGTGGCATCAAAGACAACGTAGAATGAATGATGATTGTACTAGCTGTTATTACAAAGAGCTGTTGTTGAAATACAATGTGTATTTAATTGCAGATCAGTCAAGATGGGTAGGCGACCCGCTCGTTGGTGAGTAATGTCAACATGCGAGAAGTGCTCGTAGTGCATGACTTGCACGAAATATTAATGACCCGTTGATGAATATATATAATTTTTCATGTGATCTGCTGCTTTAACAGCTGTTTATTAGGCAATATCGTGATATACTAGTATAAACAAGCTTATTTTGTACAGCAGAAAATCAGCTTGAGAAATGATATATGATATATCTGATAGCCCTATCTGATGTGTGATGGATTCTAGATATATCTATGACCAGCAGATCGATCATTCAATGTCTAAATACTGATTTGGATTATGAATCAATGTACAATGTCTTTTGACAGTGCAGAATTCTGAATAATATTTATTGCCATATTCATATTGGTTATCGGTCTTCTTATTTGCAGCTACCGCTACTGTAAAAACAAGCCGTACCCCAAGTCCAGGTTCTGCAGGGGTGTTCCTGGTTAGTACTTGCTCGATATTTACGACTAGTGAAATTATAGACAAAGCACATCTTTCAGGGATACCTGCTGAGAACCGCAGGTCTGAAAGACGAAGTTCCATGCATTGTCAAATGTGTTATTGGATGCGAACGTTCACCGTTTGACAACTCAAAACTTCGTGAAAATAACGGAAGTTACAGCTAAACTTACCAATAATTATCATTTCAAATTATAATCATTTCAGAGATGTTATCTGTGTTAAAATCGATGATTCATTGTGTTTTATAAACGTTTTCAATCGTTTGAACTAAACCGGCAAAATCAGGCTAGTTTCTCGCTTCGATTCAATGGCAGTTTCACCATTGCCTCGATAAACTCCATGACACAGAAATACGGTGTAGAATCAAATCAAAACGGGAAACATGTTGCATAATGCTAAATAACAGGTACGCAACACTACACCAGTTTCGATTTAATTCAACATCGTATAAAACTCATTCATTCGAAGTGAGAAATTTGCCAGATTTTGCCTATTTGGTTCAAACGATTCAAGATGTTTGTATAACATAATAAATCAGCGATTTTAGTTCTGATAACTACTTATAAATGATTATCCTAGCAATTTTGGTAGGTTTAGCCGAAATTTTCGTTAGTTTTCACCATGTTTTGAGCTCTCAAATGGCGAATGGAATTTGTTCGCATCGAGGTACACATCTTATCATGCATGGCACTTCTTCTTTGGGACCATCGGTCCTCAGCAGGTATTCTCGAAAGACATACTTAGTCTAGTGAAATTATTTCTCTCAATCTCATCTGTATGAGTCAGCGACCTTTTACTGAGGCATCCTATCATACGTTTGGAGTTATTTCTTGCCTCGTCGAATGTTGAAATGCAAAAGTTTTTAATTCTTAAAATTGACCCAAACACGAAAGGAACACGCTGTAATCGGTCACTGTCTATGAATTTTAAATCTGCATATATTCAAGATTCACAGTTCACACTGCCTGTTCAAGTAGAATTAAGTTATAAGTATACCCTAAATCTAATACTATTATGACTTTCATGTGAGAAGCCGTAATGATATAAACCACGATTGGTACGACTTACTGGTATCTGTTGTAGCGTCTTTAAGTTTGCCTTTTATTTTGAATTTCCCACTGAAATTGCTGATATTGATAGTAAATCATCTCTGCACTTGACCCTGATTTGATGTTTACTGGTACTGGTTTTCTGGGGGAAAAAAACAGCAAAACTAGCTCATTAGCAAATTGGGGGATGCAGCAAAATTACGAACCATTGCTGAAATATATTTTGCTTACTCACATCTCCAGCGTGCTGTATGTATGTGATGACTAATTGTGATTTCCAGACAACAAGATCCGTATCTATGACTTGGGCAAGAAGAAGGCTCGTGTAGATGACCTGCCCTTGTGTGTGCACATGGTGTCAGACGAGTATGAGCAGATCTCGTCGGAAGCCCTGGAAGCCGCTCGTATCTGCGCCAACAAGTACCTGGTCAAGAACTGTGGCAAGGACTCCTTCCACATGCGTATCCGCGTCCACCCCTTCCACGTACTGCGCATCAACAAAATGTTGTCGTGTGCTGGAGCTGACAGGTTTGTACAAAAATTTGAATTTCGCACCGCCCCAAACAGGGAAATTACTATAAAAAATTCATCCTTTGAATTTTGTGTGAAGTTAGGATTCTTAAATAAAAAATGATCAACATGGTCAATGGTGGGTGATTTATACACTTGGATACTCTTGTCTTGTGTACAGGCTCCAGACTGGAATGCGAGGTGCATTCGGCAAGCCACAGGGAACCGTGGCCCGAGTCCACATCGGCCAGACTTTGATGTCCGTGCGCTCCAAGGAGCAGAACGAGGCCTCAGTCATCGAAGCTCTCCGTCGAGCCAAGTTCAAGTTCCCCGGCCGTCAGAAGGTAGATTTCTTGTAGTGACCAGTACACTGGTCCATTATCTTTGGTGTTTGGAGATGTAATGAGTGATCTTTGTAAATGACTGGCGTAAAACATCAGGAATGGAAATTCAAATCCCGACAGGAAAAATCAGATGCATAATAAGAAAGGTATATTGAAGTTGATCATTTTACTGGTTCTGAACTTATGCAATTCTCGAGCATTGGGTCAAACTGTAAGATAACTGCAAAAATTGCTTGCAAATACCGCAGTAGTTCCTGTTCAGAGAAATATTCTGTTGCCATTTTGTTGATATAATTTTTTGTAGTAAATATTTTGATACCACCCTTTGTTCACTCTTCAGATCTACGTGAGCCGCAACTGGGGATTCACCAAGTGGCCAAAGACTGACTATGAGACGATGCGTCTGGACGGTCGTCTGGTTCCCGACGGTGTCAACGTGCAGTACAGACCACCCAAAGGTCCTCTCAAGCGCTGGATGGATGCACAGATATAGAGAGCAGCAGTGGGTCAACTGTTGTGATGTCACCCTGTGATTGTGCTCCAAATAAACATCATTGAAGAGCGACAGTCGTTTGTGTTTCGTGGAAACTGGTGGTCAACTTGTAAAAAGACTAATTTTGGCGGTCATAAAATTTGGCGGTTGTGATCCCCACGTTCTTTGGCGGAGATTCAATTTAGCGGTTTCAAAACCACATGTGTTCCTTAACATATATCTAGGTTTTTTTGGTGGACGATTTAATATGGCGTTTTTTTCCCCTACCACCAATTTCGCCAAATAAATCGACTGCCAAAATTAGTTGTTTTACAGTATCAGATGACATTCAGTTGTGGCCAACTGCAGACACATTGTTTAGTTAACTCTAATATTAAAAGTTATCTGGGATGCTATATTATTGGGTTATTGCACAGTATAGGGTTTTATGCCCGAGTTCCAAGTATTTGGGAAGTGCGAGGGGCTTGGAGGCTAGCCCGAGGGAATGAAGCCTCATGTTGTGCAATAACATGTTCATCATATGCCAGTTGATGCTTGGGGACATCGCGGTGTGTTTCAAAGGTAAAATGATCACCAAATCAAAATATGAACCAGAAATACACCTTCATTCATTCTGATAGAATCACACCCCATAGGTCCAAGAGCACCCATATGAAAACATACATAGACCTGCCAGCAGAACAACCATGTGCTTCACTCCTCCAAGATTGACGTTTCTAGCTTTGGGGCCAAAAAAAAATCTGGCACAGCTACTGATACAGCATGTCTCCCATTTGGCGGTGCGCCTCGGGATGGGGCTTCTCGGATGTGATGGGAGATGTGGTTGGTCGCCCTCAGCTTACGAGTGTTAAAAATTTGATCGATTGTTTCCGAGTCATTGGGCAACATACATGTGTTACGCAATGGTGATCGGGTATTGATAGGCACATGGTTTCTTAGTCAATGTCTGACACTCGTGAGTTACACAACAGCGATCGGATCGGGATCCCGGATACTGATAGGAAGACGGACTCCATTTCCATGTCAATATCCGACACTCGTGTGTTGCACAAAGACGCTTGGCTCCCAGGATCCGATTGGGTCCCGGGTACCGATAGGAATATGGATTCCGTTCAGGTCCTGGGCTCTGATAGGCATCAGCTATCTGTGCCTGGCTGCTCGGGTATCTCCCAGGGGACGTCCCTCAATACTCTAGGCCTTTCTCGGGTCCTAAGAGCCGATAGTGAGGTTTGAACTGAGTCGGAACCGTGCCACAGTCGGGGTCCGGGGCTCGAGTGCCATCGGATCCCGGTATCCGATCGGCTACCGGTTTCCGTGTGGACGATTGATGTGGACGGTTGCCGCTATCAGCAATACACTCACCATATCTTCCACCACATACTAGAGCCTGTGTGCCGGATGTTCGAGCGGGATGGAAGGGGGAGGGGTGAGGGGGGTGACGGTGGGCGTTATGATCCATGTCTAACTCACTCTCTCCTTCAGACGATGTCTCAACGAGGCCAGTCATCTTCACCACCCCTACATCGAATTACCACGCCCTCGTCCTCAGGCTGCTGCTTTTCAGCGTCCGTAGACCGCTCTCCAAGTACCAGTAGAATGTATTGGAGCACATAATGGGTGATAATGATCACACATTTGTTTGAAATATTAAAGTTTCATGAACAAAATATGAAAAAGATTATGATGGACGCTATCTCGGATTTCATGCCGAAGTGCTATGCTAAACTAGTTGAAAACAGTTTCATTGCATTCCTTGACCTCTAAAATGTAAGTTTAGGTATCAAGTTTGTGTCTCTAGCACAATTAGTAGCAAAAATTTATGCAATTTTGTTTATTGTTCATTAAATTCAGTTTTGTCGCAATTGTGTTTATTGCCAAATGCAAGGTATTTTTTAGCATTTAAGCCATTGGGGACATTGTTATCATTGCCACTGATGTTATCAAGTACCAACAGCATGTATTGAGGCACAAAATTGTTGATAATCTCCACAGAGTTCCTTAAAATATTGAAGTTTTAGGAAAAAATATGACAAAATATGTGATTCTGATGGTCGCCATCTTGGATTTCATGCAGAAGGGGTATGCTGAAGTAGTTGAAAATATTTTTATTGCATTCCTTGCCGTCTAAAACATATGTTTAGGTACTAACTTTGTGTCTCTAGCACAATTAGGGGCAAAGATATATACAACTTTGTGATTAGTATTCGGTTTCGCCGCGATTTTGTTCAATGCCAAATTGAACGCATTTTTCAGCAATTAGGGCATTGGGGATATTGTTATTTTTGCCACTGATGTTATCAAGTACCGATAGCATGTATTAGGGCACATAATTGTCAATAATGGCCACACAGTTCCTCAAAATATTAAAGTTTTAGAAAAAATAGGACAAAATATGCGATTCTGATGGCCGCCATCTTGGATTTCATGCTGAAGGGATAGGCTGAAGTAGTTGAAAATATTTTTATTGACCTCTAAAACATATGTTTAGGTACCAAATTCGTGTCTCTAGCACAATTAGGGGCGAAGAAAAATACAAATGTGTGTTTCGAGAAATGTCTCGATTTTGATGGCGGCGATTTTGAAAAGCCATATTGGATAGTTCATCCCAGGATATCGAGTGTCAGGACCTTCTACTCGGGAAAAGTTGTTATTGGTACCCATTTGCCTGAGGTTTCAGTTCCCCCAGAGCCCCCAGTGGACAACTCCTCCGTGGACCCTGTTTCGTGCACCCTACCGGCTCCTCCCACAAACACACACCATCAGCTGCCTCTCAGTCGAAGCGTCCGTCAGGCCTTCGAGTGCCGCTGCCAAAATGCTATTAGCTCCAAGGGAGTCCACGTGAAAAGGCCAAAGTTGTCAAAGCTTTACCAGCCATCTCAAAAGGACTTTTCGGCCAAGCCCACGAAGCCCTCCAAGGAGACCTTGCAGCATATGAAGGCACCTACCTCTGTCTCTGTTCCAATCACCCCGCTGGAGGAGGTACCGCATGCCCTGCATTCTGCCATTCTCATAGACTCCATGCACGATTGGCTCCTCGCATCAGCTCGGGACCTACTTGACCACCTCTTATGCCAAGCAACTGCAGGCCACGTCTCTGCTGAGAACCTTCAGGAGGAACCCCGCTCGGCTATCGGATTCTATCGGAGCAACCACCTCCATCAAACCACCTTTGGTGCGTATGCCATGGAGCATCGGGATGCCTTTCTTAAGTCCATGTCCTTCAAGGCCCTGGACGTCGTTTGGAGAAAGCTCCCTACGTCCCCCATGCTGCTCTCCTACGCACAGAAAGCCCTCCAGGACAGGAATGCAAACTCCCTTTTCCGCGGCACAGACCTGTTGGATCGGGAGGAGCGCCAAGTGCCGGACCGCATCCAGGCTGATAACAATCAGCTCGTCCAGGACTTGCTTGCCCAGCAGAAAAACTCCGAGGGCCTTGCTTCCGAGTCCTCGGTTGATACTCGTGTGTCACGTGTGGGCGCTCGGTTAGCAACACGCTTTCAGTTCCCGCATCTATATTTAAAATGCACTTATTTCACGATGGCGCTCGGCTCCCGGGACCTAACCGGTTCCTGGACACCGATAGGAATATGGACTCGTTTCGCGAGTCACCATCCACCGTTAGACTGCACAGTGGCGCTCGGTTAGAAATGGACATTACACTCAAATGCAACACAGTTTCCTTCAGTGTCAACCGGCTACAGCTCCAGGTTTCCTCCCACTCACCGCAAGTCATGCGAGCGAGGCGACTTGCAGTGAACTGACAATGCCACTGCAGTGGTCACAGTGCCCGCATTTTCCAGGTCTCCAACACTGGAGCAGCTACTTGCGGGTATGCCTTCACAGGCTCTCAACCCTACGCCTGGGTCCTTCAGCAGGCTCAGCTTTTGCCTCCACTGCCTCTTTCCATCACGAGCTCCTCAGCATCTCGGAAACGCTGGTACCCGGACTCGGATTCGGAGGAAGAGGATCAGGATTTGAATGCAGCAACCAGTTTCTACCCTTCGCATGGGGGGACCACCTGTCACGCCAGGAACTGCTCTTTTAGGAGAAACTGCTTCTAGTATGCACCCGCTCAGGATCACAGTTCCCTCCAGAACCTCCGGTGGATACCTCCTCTTCGATGGATCCCGTTTACTGTGGCCAGCCAGTGCTTCCCACGAACACACGCCAACAATTGCCACTCAGCCGGAGCGTCCGAGCAGCTACTTGCGACACTTGGATTTTGTGTCTCTGGGTAACGGTCAGGCATGGTCTTCCCGCCCCAGGAGCGGATCATCAAATTGCGTCCACTCCTAGCCTCATTCCTGCAACTCAGTCGGCTGCCGCCTGGCAGTCTCTGCTGGGTTTGTTGGTGGCAATGGAAAAGCTGATGCCTCTTGGCCGCCTTCATATGCGCGAGCTTCAGCACTGCCTGAGACTCAGTTGGTGCCAAGCTACCGACCTGAACTCTACTCTGGTAACGTTGTCCCCAGCGGCTCGCGAGTGCGTCCAGTGGTGGTTCCACATCGGAAATCCGTCATGAGGTTCTCCTTTCCGTCTGCCACTGCCATCCAAGCATCTGTTTGCGGATGCTAGCACAGAGGGCTGGGGTACCCACTTGGATTTCCAAGTATTTCCGGCCTATGGAGAGGCCACTATTTGTCTTGGCACATCAAGGCCACTATTTGTCTTGGCACATCAACGCTCTGGAGTTGGAAGCTGTATCTTGGGGCCCTGGCCAATTGGGAATCCGGCCGAGTTATCCGGCCACTCCGTGTTGGTTGCCATGGAAAACTCAACGGTCATGGCTTACATCAACAAGCACTGAGTGGCACTGGTGCTCTGACGCTCAGTTGTCGGGTATCGGCCTTGCTTCACTGGCAAAATGCCTGGTCGATTTTGCTCCGGGCCCGTCACATCCCCGGCCGTCTCAATGTCTTGGCGAACATGCTGTCTTGGCGGGTCAGGTGCAACCTACCGAATGGACCTTGTCTCTGGCGGTCTTTCAACAGTTGTGTTGCTGTGGGATTGGCTTCCCACATTCGTGTCGTCAATCCCCGACCCCCTAGCGTGGGGTGTCGACGCTCTGTCAATGGACTGGGAGGGCCTGTATGTTTATGCTTACCCTCCGGCCATTTTGATACCGCCAGTGATCGCCAAGGTCCGAGCACATCAAGGTCAGCCTTCTGTTAATCATGCCTCTGCAACCCGACAAGCCGTGGTTTCCAGAGCTTCTGGATCTCCTCATCGAGTTTCCGATGTGATTCCCTCCCTGAGGAGATCTGCTGAGGCAGCCAGAGTCCCCTGTATTTCGTCAAAGCCCACACCAGCTGGCCCTTCATGCGTGGATGTTGTCCAATGATCTTTCCACGCAAAGGTTTTATTTTAAGAAGTGTCCTCTTGGATCGCACAGCCAAATCGAAAGTCTTCTTTGGCGGTCTACGATTCAAAATGGGCCGTTTTCAATGCTTGGTGTGAGCACAAGCAGACTGATCCTTTCACGGCCAATGACCCCTTAATTGCTGAATTTCTATTGCTGAAGTTCAAGGAAGGTCGGGCGTCGTCTACCCTGTAAGACTTTCGAACAGCTATCGCTAAGACGCTTTTGCCACGTTAGGGTGTCGACTATGGGACTGATCAAGCCTTGACTTGTTACTCAAAAACTTCCAGGTTGATCATCCTGTTGCGCGCAATCCCAACGTGGGACTGGCTGGTTCTGAAACGTCTGGCCTCTGCCCTGTTCGAGCCCTTGGCGTCGGCGCCCCTCAAGTTGGTCACTTGGAAAACAGGCTTTCTCCTGGCCCTAGCATCTGGCAGGCGTCGAGGTGAGATCCATGTGTTGGATATGTCTAAGATAAGCTGGAAGGAGAACTGTTCTCAGGTCAGACTGGGAATTCCCCCTTCTTTCCTCTCGAAAACCCAGCTCTCTCGACTCCTCCGTTAGCGATTGTGATCCCGGCTCTTGACGTCTCCCTTGGCACGGACTTGGAGAGTGACGCGAAGCTCTGTCTCGTATGTGCGTTGTGCTTTTACCTTGACAAGACTAAAGGCTTTCGTCAAGATAAAAAGCTCCTCTTCGTCACTCATCTGAAGAGATTCAGGAAAGATATTCGCTCTCCAACTATCTCTTTAAGAAATGCATTCAGCTGTGTTACGATCTGGCTGATCAGCGGACTGTTCTTTTCGGGTACAAGTGCATGACGTACGGGCTATGGCTGCGTTGTTGGCGTATATCGGTAATACTCCGTTGTCTCAGGTTATGAGTGCTTGTTCATGGTCATGCCTTAACACTTTCACTTCTCATTATCTCGGAGACATAGCCTGGACGTCTGAAGATGGTCTCCAGCTAGGCAAGGTCGTCGCCGCTCAGCACGTAATCCCCAGCTGATCGTCTTCCCTGTTGAGGATTTTTGGTTTCCTCTTGCTCCACCCAGAACTTTTTGTTTGGCTCTACATAGCTTTTTATATGGAGATTTTGAACTGTATATACTCCTTCGAATATATTGTTCAGGGAAGATTCCCAGATTCTCCTAATGTAAGTACCATGGTTACCTCGGACTTGGATTTATTTGACACATACACGCATGGCATGAGGAGGTGTACTCTTACCATTTGATGGAAAACAGTTCAAGTCTCGGGGAGTGAAGAGAAGTCAGGACTGAAGACGTATTCACAGGGTATGTACCTTTCATGCACTAGTATTATTTAAAGAATGACCGCCAAATTACTATTCGGGTAGACTCCTAGGGACGGGAACAAATCCCACCTCCTATGTCTATTCTGATTTTACCCGTGTAGTATTATGGAGGCAATGTACAGGACAATAATTCGTCGATTTAAAAGTTAAAACTAGTAGTATTTATTATACCCACCTCCATAATACTACCAAAGTGTCCAACTCAGCGTGCCCCGTTTCCTTTATACTCGTCCCTGAGACCAGGAATTATTGGGAATGGAGGAAGTGGGTACGGTGATGCCCCTGGTGGCAGCATGGGAGGGGTCATTCTTTATGCTTCCCCATGAGAGAGGTTTCTCTAGGGGGGGTGGGGGGCTGATTTAGGTAGGCTGTTGGGGTTACCAGTGTAGCCTTATGGAGGTAAGTATAGTAAATATTACTAGTTTTAACTTCCATGGCGGGCTATGGAACGGCCATCGCTAAAAGGCTCTTGTTGCAACAGGGTACTGACTATATGACTGATCAGGCCTTGACTTCGTTACTCAAAAACTTTGAGTTTGATCGTCTTGTGGCGCGCAATCCCACCCTCGCGTAGGATTTGCTGGTTCTGTACCGTCTGGCCTCTGCCCCATTCGAGCCTTTGGCGTCGGTGCCCCTCAAGTTGGTCACTCGGAAAACGGCCTTAATACTCCTAGCCCTTGCTTCTGGCAGGCGATGAGGTGAGATCCGTGCGTTGGACGCTTCTAAGGTTAGCTGGAAGGAAGACTACTCCCAGGTCAGACTGGGCCTTCTCCCTTATTTTCTGTCGAAAATCCAGCTCTTTATGGGTCCTCCTTTAGTGATCATGGTCCCTGCTCTTGACGTCTCACTTGGCACGGACTTGGAGAGTGACGCGAAGCTCTGTACCGTACGTGAACTACGCTGTTATCTTGACAAAGTAAAGGTTGTGTCCAGTAGTGATTTTATGGCTGCAGTAACATTGATATTCCTGAATAAGTTAACATTAATATTGCTAGTTAAGTTTAGCATTGAGCACAATAAATTAGTTAAGGTGAGATACATTTACTAATGGGATCAGTGAGGAAAATGTTATGTCCAGTAGTGGTTTGATGGGGCTACGGGGGATACACCCCAGTGGTCGCATATGAGTGTCTAGTCTACACAACGAATGGTATTGCACAAAAAGTAGGCCTAAACTCCCTGCAGCACCATGTCAAAGAATATGATGAATGCATAGTAGTATACGCCCTGAGACATAGGTTCTCTATTGCCAGTTACACTTGCGAACGGTACTGCGGTGCAAGCGATAAAGTGGAACCAAAACCAAAAGACAATTGTCAGATTTTAATAGGGCCCGCCCCAGAAGCTAAGGGATATGCATGCCCAGTGGTGTGTTTTCGAGGTTTCTTTTGGTCCATTTTCCATTCCCCTAAAGAATTTTTGCATGGTTGATTCGGGGCAGATCTAGGATTTTGAGGGAAAGCCCAGTTGCTACGCGAGCTGAAGCAAGACCCTATCGGCCGGGGGCCCGCTCTAGGGCCCCCGAAACTGAAGGTATTCGCGTGCCTAATACAGCGCACTCCAGAGCTCTCCTGGGTCTAATTATCAAGCATTACTTTACACCCATAAATGTATGATCACTTTAGTTGAAATAAAATATGGTATAAAATATTACCTGGTTTTGGACCCCCATCAAAAGATTATGTGCATTTGCCGATTCAATGCTCTCAATTCATTTATAGAAGGTAAGGCCACAAAATGCTTTCACTGAGAACAAGTGGGTTGGCTGTAGAACGAATACCCTGCTCGCGACTTAGGGCCCCAGAAGCCAAAACTACTTCCCGATGTAATTTATCTTGAAAACACTTCCTCCCCTCTCTTTTCCCTTCTTTCTTTTTTCTCTTTTTCCTTTTTTCCCCAAGGCCCCCTCGACCCCCTCCCCCCATCTAAACTCGTCACTGATTTCAAAAAAAAAAAAAGATTTCCTTTTACTAGGCTATCATCTGACTATTATCTGGCTATAACTTGTCTATGAAATATTCAAAATAAACAGATTCACCTCGACAGTAGGCCTAGCACCAGTAATATATTTTCAATAGATACATTTCTTTCTTTTTTCCGTTTTTCCTTTTTTCCCAGGGGGCCCCGAGGCCCCCTCGACCCCCTCCCCCCCACCTAAACCCGCCCCTGATTTAAAAAAAAAAAAGATTTCCATGTCTAGGCTATTATCTGGCTACTATTTGGCTATTACTTGTCTATGAAATATTCCAAATAAACAAATTCACCTCGAAAATAGGCCTACCACCAGCAATGTATTTTCAATAGAGTTATACTGTATATTACGTCAAGCGCAGATTTGACCAATTTGCGCAACCGCCAAACTACGGAGCCGCTGAAAGGACATGGAACAAAATATGTTTTGGACATATTGTTATTGTGTTCCCTCGCGATTTTTTTTGCGTTCCAGCACAATCCGGAATGTTCGTAATAATCTGAACGCGTACATACATGTAATGTTTCGAACATGCTCGAAAAGTTCTGAACGCGTTCATAATGTTTCGAATGCGTTCCTAATTAAGGCATTTCAACTTTATGGGTTTTTTTCTTTCTTTTTTGTTCACTTTTTGGTTTCCGCATGATAACTTCAGTTTGCCTCTATGTATCTTCGCCAAATTTCCACCACTGGTCAGAAATATTGTGTAGAAGAAGCCTATTGTTTTTGAGCCGGCTCCGGGGTCCGTGAGGTCAGTGAGGATGAAATCAATGTTTTTGGTTTCCGCACGATAACTCAAAAAGTATTATGACAATGACTGTGAAACTTTGCATCGAGGTTCATATATCTCCAGGGAAGAAGCCTATTGATTTTCAGGCAGATCCGTCAAACGACCTCTGACCTAGGGCTCGAAATAATTTTAGCTGAGTCATCCTTCAGGCTCTCATGTATATCTCGGAAACGGTGCGTCGTAGAGCGAAACGGACGTTATTTTTTGACTCGTCATTCTAGACAAAGATGTCTAAGGGGTAATATGGGTGACCTTTGACCTTGTCCTTAATTTTTTTCGCTGAGTCAGCATTTTTTGTTTTCGTCTATATCTCGGAAACGGTGCGTCGTAGAGCGAAACGGACGTTATTTTCAGACTCTACACAAACATGTCTTAAGGGTATTAGGGATGACCTTTGACCTTGACCTGCAATTTTTTCGCTGAGTCGACATTTTTCGCTCACGGAAACAGTGCGTCGTAGAGCGAAATGGTCATTATTTTCGGACTCATTGTCATAGAAAAACATCTCTTAAGGGTATTAGGGATGACCTTTGACCTTGACCTTGAATTTTTTCACTGAGTCGGCATTTTTCGTTTTCGTCGATATATCGGAAAGGGTGCATCGTAGAGTGAAACGTACGTTATTTTCGGACTCGTTGCCCTAGACAAACATGTCTTAATGGTATTAGGGATGACCTTTGCCCTTGACCGTAAATTTTTTCGCTGTGTCGGCATTTTTCGTTTTCGTCGATATCTCAGAAACGGTGCATCGTAGAGCGAAATGGACGTTATTTTCGGACTCGTCGCCCTAGACAAACATGTCTTAAGGGTATTAGGGATGACCTTTGACCTTGACCTTAATTGTTTTCACTGAGTCGGCATTTTTCGCTTTCGTCAATATCTCGGAAACGGTGCGTCATAGAGCGAAACAGACGTTATTTTCGGACTCGTGGTCCTAGACAAACATGTTTGAGGGGTATTTTGGAGGAACTTTGACCTTGACCAGAAATTTTTTCGCTGAGTCGGCATTTTTCATTTTCATCGATACCTCGGAAACGGTGCGACCTAGAGCAAAACAGACATTAGACAGATAGTCTTAGGGGTATCAAGTTTGTCCTTCACATACATGTAATTGCATAAATGTCTTATAGGTCTCATTGGGAGCTTCATCGTGTTTTTGCCGAGTCAGCATTTTTTTTTCAAGCTTCACCCTGAAATGCCTCCAAGACCTTTAGGCCTTGACGTCTAGTGTTCTGAACCCGTTTGTAATGTTATGAACCCATCGGTAATGTACTGGACGCATTCATAATTTCTCAAACGCATTTATAATGTTCTGAACGCGTTCTTAATGTTTCGAACGCATTCTTAATTGTTTTGAATTTGAATACGTTTGCAATTCCAACGCATTCGTAAAAGTTCTGAACGTCGTTCGCGAAATTACCTTTTTTCAGATGGCAGATATGAGCCGCCGTAAATCTGTCCGCCATAATATTTTACCGAATAAAAAATAGCCCAAAGGTCAAGAAAGGATACCGAACAATATATGTTTTATATTTTAGATATTACACATTTTGTCCGTGGTCACTTGTCAAATTCAAGGTCACGATAATATTCAACATAGGCCTATACTAGTATCATAGCGGCATAATGCCCACAGTTGAATGCTGAGCTGTAAATTCGACAATCAGACAAATATTATCAATTTTGTTCTGTGACTTTGAAAATGAATGCAAAGGTCACCAGAATACCATTTCCTGTATGGTCCACAATTGATTCTCAACATTTAAAGTTGATAATAAAAGACATATAAGCCATTTGTCCCGTAACCTTGAAAACGAGGTCAAGATCAAATTCAAGGTCATGAATAATAATCAGCAATAATCAGCATATATTATTTCCAATATGTTTACAATTGATTCATATGCAGTAAAGTCAATAATAAGCAAAATATTAGCCATTTTGTGCTCTGACCTTGAAAATAGGGTCAAAAGTCATTTCAGGGTTATGGGGAAAGTCATCATATAAAAAAAATAGCCCAAGGGCTAAGAAAGGTTACCGGACAATTATGTTTTAGATATTAGCCGTTTGTCCGATGACCTTAAAAATAAGGTCATTGGTCAATTCGATGTCACGAGATTTCCTGCATATACCATTTGGGGTTTGACCACAATTGATTCCTAAGCTGTAAAGCTGATAATAAGTGAGATAATAGCCATTTGTGATCTGACCTTGAAAATGAGGTCAAAGGTCGAACTCAAGGTCACGAAAATATTCAGCATATATCATTTCCGACATGTTCACTGTGGATTCCTGAGCTGTAAAGTTGATAATAAGTAAGTTTTTAGGTATTTTGTGCTCTGACCTTGAAAAAAAGGTCAAGGTCAAATTCAAGGTCATCAAAATATTCAGTGTACATTTTTTGTATATCATTTTCTATATGTACACAAGTGGTTCCCTTGAAAATGAGGTAAAAGGTCGAATCCAAGGTCATGGCAACGTTCAGCATGTATCATTTTCTATATGTTCACGATTGATTCCTAAGCTGTAAAATCGATAATTGAGATATTAGTCATTTTGTCATATGACCTTGAAATTTGAAGCTACTGCCTTCGAATGTATGCAATATTTTCCTCAAAACCAAATGTCTGTGAAACGTTTAATGCAATATAACAAAAGGTGTGCTCAATGATTTTTGACGATTACAGTCCGTCCGAGTTGTCTTGTCATCCGTTTTAATAACCATTTTCGTACCTGTTTTGTAAATAAACAAACGAAGTGTATCCATCAAACCAGAATGTAAACAAATGCCCAAATCGTGCTTAAAAGTCCACATCGAGTACATTTTCCACTTCGTATGTGCGTTTATAGTGTAGTTATGAGAAAATAATCATGATATATTTTCATTACATTTGATGTGAGTATGTCTCAGTCAGTTAAATTAGCATGTTTAATATGAAATATATATTTTTAAAAATATTGACTGGTTTCGAATGCAGTTGCTTCAAGTCAGAGGTCAAATTCAAGGTCATGAGAATAATCTGTATATATAATTATCTATATGTTCATAATTGATTCCTATAAAGCTGTAAAGTCGATAAGAAGCGAGTAATTAGCCATTTTGTCCTGTGACCTTGAAAACTCTGTCAAAGTCAAATTCAACGTCATGACAATATTCAGAATGTCTCATTCCCTATATGTTCACAATTGATTCCAAAGCTGTAAAGTCGAAAACAAGCTAAATATTAACCATTTTGTGCTCTCCACTTTGGAAATGAGGTCAGAGGTCAAATTCAATGTCACGAGAATATTCAGCTTATATAATTCCCTATATATCCACAATTGATTCCTAATCTCTAATATTAAGTGAGATATTAGCAGAAACGTGTCCCATTATAAAGAATTTAACATGTGGGAAGTCCCATTTGGACCACAATGGCCCGCTTAATTCGAGCGATTCAAGGGCAACGAAACTTAATACTACTAATCATGCTAATGCACCAGTTAGAAAAAAGGTTACTGAACAGATTTTGAGAAAACGATTGTCAAAGTCCAAAATTGGCCGTTCTTCGTCTAAAATGGCCGCCATTTTGAAAAAAAAAAACATTCGAAAAAAAAAAAAAAAAATATCCCCTCTTGGAATATTTTTAGGCACAAAAAAGATTCGTCCAAAAACATCGAAGATAATAATGTATAGCCTACTGACGACGACGACGACGACGACGGACGCAACGCTACGGCAATAGGTTTCATCCTATCGAAGTGACGGTGACCTAAAAAGGTGACATTTTATTGAAGTGAACGTACAATGTATCATGAACGTTCACAGATGCAATCGGCATGAAGTGGTAAGTGATAACTCGCTGTCAAAGTATTTGCACGCGTGGGTTTCCGTAGTGTAGCCTAACATTTTCCTTCAGGACAGAAGTTTCGATCCCGGGTTTCGATTGCCGGATCAGGTGAGTTTTTGGCGATGTCTTCTAAACGCTAGTACACTAACCAGTGAGATTTATTGACGAATGTACACACGAATGAGCAGTATTGTTGAGTGCATACATGATGATACACCCATTGATCCTACGATGCATAGGTCAGCGTACCAGTGGTGTAGGCATATACTTTGAGTTTTTGGGCGTTTATCAGTTTGTCGACGTATCATGCTTGAGTGTACAGATCATAAAAATCGATTTCTATGATACAGCTATCGTTGTGTGAAAGCAAGACCATTTTACAATTTGCAATCTCATAACCCAATTATCGAAACTTTAGAAACCTTGCCAAAATACAGGGCCTGTTCCTGGCTACTAGTATTTTACGTACACGATAGAAACTGTGGAGGAAAATCTGAGGCTAACCGAGCAGTTCTCGCACGCTAGCACAGGGGTGAGTCAACACTGCGAGAAATTGAATGGGTTCGTGCATGGCAAATTGGCCATACAGTACGTCGATAAGTGTAAGCCGACTGCATACAGAAACGCAAAGTCACGTTCAATACAAACCTCTTATGATTTTGGCCATACTGTAACTTTGTTCAGGATGGTCGGGTAAATTTGAAATTTTGTGTGTTTCCATTTTTCATAAGAAAAACATATTTTTCACCAAATTTCAGACTTCTATCTCGAAATTGGCAATCTGCCACAATGTTAAATGATGGACCCAAATCGTATCACGGGTATTCAAGCAAAATTAGGGGATTTCATTCCGCTAAGAAATGTAATAAGAGGAAAGTTTTTTTTAGTTGAACGACACCTACCGGTACATGTATGTATGAGCCTATTTTAGTGTAATATCATTCTTAAAAGTACTGTGCAGTTCAAACATCGAACAACATGCCAAATTCTGTTCAGACTAGAAAATTCCATGTTTTAAGGGGAATTTGACTTTGGGGTAGATTGCCACCTTTTTTCATTTTCAATATAGAAGTTTTAGGTTCAAGTCTGAAATTTTGTGAAAAAATACGGTTTATGCCAAATGGAAACGAACAAAATTTCAAACTGATCCCACCATCCTAAACGAAGTTATGGACAAAATTATATAAGGTTTTGTGTTCAGCTTGACTTTGAACAAAAGAACGTGTTTTTTTGTTTATCCTCAGACGTCGAGTGCACGCTGTTTCTCGCGAAAAACGAAGTCAAGAATATCAAACTTGAAGATGAATTGGAACAAATATGGGAATATCATGGCGCTGAACGTGAGCGGAGCCAGCCCGATTACCGCCAGTCAGGATCGGCTGTCGATCAGCGGTGTTCCTGCTTCCCAGCAACTGGCGAAAACTGACCTTGGACGACTCCAATCGTTTAAGTCCAAATTCCTGGAAGTGGCTGAATCCAAAGGTACTATTAATACTTGGCATATGTTGGTCAGTTGCATGGCGGATTAAATGACATTCATTCAGTGGATGAGTAGTATTGAGCGCAGTGAATGATACTTGGGCCGAGAGGAGATACAACATTTGTCGCCAGTAGCGACACACCCGTCTAGTTTTATGAATCGACGAAGTTCCCATGATACTGTATCAGGGTGGGGACTGCCCTATAAATTACGTTCAGTAAAAAGGTTTTTAGGGGGGAATCCCATGATCCGTTTCCCCCGGATGATTAATTCCTGGACAGACAGCATGATTGATTTTATCATAGTAAAAAATCATTTAATACCTATTTTGGATTATGTTTCAAACTTCAGAACAAAATGTTTATATGTGTGTTAAAATGTTTCTGAGTAGAAATTACTTGTTTCAATACCAGGAAACAACTCTGAAAACAACTTTATGCCTACGTGTGTGAAATACATGTCATGTAGAAACCATCAATTCACTTTTTGTTCTATTTAAAGTTGGAATCAATTTTAAAATCAGCCAAATTTGGCATTTTTGATTGTCACGCAAACTTGAAAGTACATCTCGAGATAGTCAGGAATATATAGGAAATATGCACAGTTCGACAAGAGATACTTAGAAAACTGCCGTTAATCGTGCATGAAAACAGTGGATAGAGAATGATCGGCCTGTCTACATTGCCGGTCGCCATAATATCTAGACAAATACCAATGACGTCATGAGACTGTGTGCAGACCTCACCCTTAAGGCGGGCCCTTTGAGGAAAAAAATGATAAAGAGATTGACTGGCACGAATTTGAATCATGATTTGGCAACTCAATTTAGGCACATAATACACATTTTCAGACCCAAATTTTTACGATTTCTCATTCTATAGACAAAACAAAGCTACTGCAGAATAAGTACATTTTTGTCAATTCTAAAAGTGATTATAGCTTTAAGGCATTTCGGCAGAAATACCTTTATGGTTTTGTCAGAATTCTTCTTCTTTTTTTTTTTCTTCCGCCGTTTTCGTTTCCGCGCGATAACTCGAGAACGCCTTGACGGATCGACTTGAAATTTTCACCACTGCTCAGACATATTATGTTGATGTGCTGTATAGTTGAGCCGGATCCGAGGTCCGTGAGGTCCTTGAGGATGAAATTGAGGTCCTTTTTTAGGTTACCGGACCTTTGGTCCGATAACCTATTGCCATGGCGTTGCGTCCGGCGTCCGTCGTCCGTCGTCCGTCGTCCGTCGTCCGTCCGTCCGTCCGTTCACATTTTTATCTTTAAAGTTTATGATGGAATATTTCTGAAATTTTGCACAAAAATACCTAAAAATATTTCCAAGGAAGGTTTTTTTTAGTTTTCTGATTTTCCAATTTTTTTCAAAATGGCGGCCGTTTTCGTCGAAAAATGGCCAATTTTGGACTTTGACAGTCATTTTCTCAAAATCTTATCAGTAACTTTTTTTCTTATTGATGCATAACACTCCTCTTATGTGCCCCTGTGACATGTATAAATTTCGTTGCCCTTGAATCGCTCGAAGTGGGCCATTTTGGGCCCAAACTCGGCCCAAATGGGACTCTCCCATGTTAAATTCTCCTATGCTTTATAATGGGACAAAATTAAGCCTAATATCTCACTTAATATTGAGATTAGAGACTAGGAATCAATTGTGCACATATAGGAAATGATATATCCTGAATATTCTGGTGACCTTGAATTTGACCTCTGACCTCGGTTTCAAGGTCAGAGGGCCATTTTCGTCGAAAAATGGCCAATTTTGGACTTTGACGGTCGTTTTCTCAGAATCCGTTCAGTAACTATTTTTCTTATCAATGCATAACACTCCTCTTATGTACCCCTGTGACACGTATACATTTCGTTGCCCTTGAATCGCTCGAAGTAGGCCATTTTGGGCCCAAACTCGGCCCAAATGGGACTCTCCCATGTTAAATTCTCCTATGCTTTACAATGGGACACATTAAGCCTAATATCTCACTTAATATTGAGATTAGAGACTAGGAATCAATTGTGCACATATAGGAAATGATATATGCTGAATATTCTCAGGGTCTTGAATTTGACCTCTGACCTCGGTTTCAAGGTCAGAGCACAAAATGTCTAATATCTTGCTTATTAACGACTTTACAGCTTAGGAACCAATTGTGGACATATAGGAAATGATATATGCCGAATATTCTGATGACCTTGAATTTGACCTTTGACCTCATTTTCAAGGTCACACCACAGAATGGCTAATATCTCCCTTATTATCGATTTTACAGCTTAGGGATCAATTGTGGACATATAGGAAATGATATATGCTGAATATTCTCGTGACCTTGAATTTGACTTCTGACCTCAGTTTCAAGGTCAAAGCAGAAAATGGCTAATATCTTGCTTATTATTGACTTTACAGTGTAGGAATCAATTATGAACTTATAGGAAATGATATATGCAGATTATTGTCATGACCTTGAATTTGACCTTTGACCTCCTTTTCAAGGTCGCAGGACAAAATAGCTAATATCTCGCTTATTATCGATTTTACAGCTTAGGAATCAATTATGAACATATAGGAAATGATATATGCTGAATATTGCTATGACCTTGAATTTGACCTTTGACCTCATTTTCAAGGTCAGAGAACGAAATGGGTAATATCTCGCTTTTTATCGACTTTACAGCTTAGCAATCAATTGGGGACATATAGAAAATGATATATTCTGAACATTGTCATGACCTTGAACTTCACCTTTGACCTAATTTCCAAGATCACAGGACAAAATGGCTAATAGCTTGCTCATTATGGACTTTACAGCTTAGGAATCAATTATGAACATATAGGAAATGATATATGCTGAATATTGCTATGACCTTGAATTCGACCTTTGACCTCATTTTCAAGGTCACAGGACATAATGGCTAATATCTCGCTTATTATTGACTTCACAGCTTAGGAATTAATTGTGGACATACTAGAAATGACATATGCCGAATATTATCGTGTCCTTGAATTGACCCATGATGTTTTTTAAAGGTCACGGGACAAAATACTAATATCTAAAATATATATTGTCCGGTAACCTTTCTTAGCCCTTGGGCTAATTTTTTAACTTTGTTTCCGCACGATAACTCAAAAACTGTTCAGGCAATGGCAGCAAAACTTTGCATGGAGCACCCCCTGTTCGCGGCACAGCGGTAAGTAAATTTTTGACGTTATCGGTTCTAAATTCTTGACGTGATGCGCAAAATTATCGACGTTTTGCGCGAAATTCTTGACGATATCTTTGTTTATGTTTTGTTCTATCGCGATCTCAGCTTAAATTATCTAATTGTGTTCAGGTAATTAGTAACAGGGTGACTATATATTCGATTTATGAGTTAGACGAAGCATTATGGCATCCCAATCACGCTCTGAGATGTAAAAAAAGTTGAAGATCGTGCCTTGCACTTATCCGAATGTACTAAATGCATATTATTTCCATGCAATGAATCCGCTATTTACTGGAAATGAGCTTTAGCATATTGGCAGCTCTTTTATGATTAGGCATTGAAAGGTTCAAAGCCCAGATGTTAAATTAAACACACCTGTCAGTCGTTTTCCACCAACAATGATAAGTTCGGTATTATTGACGTTAGTTCGTCATGCTTGACGTTATTGTAAGCCATGTTAGAATTTTTTGTCGTTATTTTTGACGCATGATTGCAATTTAATTAAGTAGTAAAATTGAAGAGTGGTTTCCTCTTGCAGATAAAATACGATGCTGAATATGTAAACAAAATTGGAAATACTTATGACGTATTACAAAATGCAAGAAATAAACATCCTGACACATTTTAAGATGCCATATAAAACATAAAACGTGGTTATACAGTTTATTCCCATACGAAAGCGCCACACCAATGTCTATACAGTTCATATAGATCGTCATACGATCAGTCACATCAAAGTGAATTACACGGCAAATTGTGAACACCCTCAATCAAATTAACTCCCCCAAAGTCTACTTAGACGTGCCATATCTTTGCCTGACCGTCAGTACTGTTTTTTGGCCCTGAGCTTTCGTAGCCGTCGGCAAGTCTGTGTTTAAAAAAACATCCTACTAAATTCATGCTCAAAACCAATGTATCACTGTCCATCGCTGCAATACAACACGTT
The DNA here is from genome assembly GCA_949152475.1 of Terebella lapidaria. Lineage (NCBI taxonomy): Eukaryota > Metazoa > Annelida > Polychaeta > Terebellida > Terebellidae > Terebella > Terebella lapidaria. Next base: position 83,656,098 of record OX424555.1, read on the forward strand.
TCTAGTGGTAACTTTGTTGGCGTAGTTATATAACGCAAATTGATTATACTTGGAGAGGTCAGAAATAAATAACTGGCAGGAGAATGCATAAAGGAACTGTCGCATACCAGCCGCAAACTAATTTAAACAGCACTTAAATTGTCACCAAATTTAATACATTAATATTAGCAGTATATTGTATGAGATTACCGGGATGTCTCGGCTTTTATTGCAATGTCGAGATTTCTACACCAATGTAGGCCTATGCTGAATCTAAAAGAGTCGTCAGAGAAGTCCGAAAACAAAAAGAAATACATATAGGGTGATGTCAACGACCACCAATCACATATACCCTAAAGGACTTTCTTCACGCTTGGAGACGCTGTGATATACGCTGTGATATAACGTCAAGAATGATTAACTTGTGTAATCATAATGTCAATAATTTAACGCCGTGCAAAATTGGGGATGCGTAGGTTTCCCTATTAATAACCACTTTTTCCGTATGTAACATCATTGTACAAATTACTGATTAATCAAATAGTCATTACATATACTTATTGACCGGTTTTTGTGCCTTTTCAAGAGCTGGAGAACAATATTTAGAGTTAACCATCGAACGCCCATTGTATATTACTTACAATGGTGCTTGAATCCACAGTTGGACTACATATCAAGATATATATAGTATCTGTGTACTGTGCGCATAACTATCACGATATTAATTGTTCCATATCAGGTTTATTTCATTATTAAACGTACTCAATTGTCCTTTCTGTGGCTACACAAAAGTATATCGTCAAGAATTTCGCGCATAACGTCAAGAATTTTGCGCATAACGTCAAGAATTTAATACCGATAACGTCAGGAATTGATTTACCGCTGTGCCGCGAACAGGGGGTGATGGAGGTTCATATATCACCCAGGAACAAACCTATTGATTTTGGGGTCATATGGTTAAACGACCTATGACCTAGAGGTCGAAAGAGTTGTCGCCCAGTCATCATTGAGCTATCCTGCATATCTCGGAAACGGTGCGTTGTAGAACGAAACGGACGTTATTTTTGGACTCGTCGCCCTAGAAAACATGTCTAAAAGGTATTAGGGATGACTTTTGACCTTGACCTTGAATTTTTCTGATGAGTCGGCATTTTTCGTTTTCGGTGATATCTCGGAAACGGTGCGTCGTAGAGCGAAACGGATGTTATTTTCGGACTCGTCGCCCTAGACAAACATGTCTAAGGGGTATTATTGATGAACTTTGACCTTGACCTTGAATTTTTCTGCGGAGTCGGCATTTTCATATCTAGGAATCGATGCGTCGTACAGCGAAATGGACCATATTTTCAGACTCGTCGCCCTAGACAAACATGTCTAAGGGGTATTATGGATGAACTTTGACCTTGACCTTAAATTTTTCTGCGTAGTCAGCATTTTTCGTTTTCATCGATATCTCGGAAACGGTGCATCGTAGAGCGAAACGGACGTTATTTTTGGACTCGTCGCCCTAGACAGACATGTCTAAGCGGTATGATGGATGAATTTTGACCTTGACCTGAAATTTTATTGCCGAGTCGGCACTTTTCGTTTTCGTCGATATCTCGGAAACGGTGCGTCGCACATCGAATTGGACGTTATTTTCGGACTCGTCGCCGTAGACAAACATGTCTAAGGGGTATTATGGATGAACTTTTGCCTTGACCCGAAATTTTTTTGCCGAGTCGGCACTTTTCGTTTTCGTCGATATCTCGGAAACGGTGCGTCGCACAGCGAAATGGACGTTATTTTCGAACTCGTACCCAAGACAAACATGTCTAAAGGGTATTATGGATGAACTTTGACCTTGACCCGAAATTTTTTTGGCGAGTCGGCATTTTTCGTTTTCGTCGATATCTCGGAAACGGTGCGTCATAGAGGGAAATGGACGTTATTTTCGGACTCGTCGCACTAGACAAACAGGTCTTAATTGTATTATGGATGAACTTTGCCCTTTACCCGAAACTTTTTTGCCGATTCGGCATTTTTCGTTTCTGTCGATATCTCAGAAACGGTGCGTCGTAGAGCGAAACGGACAATATTTTCGGACTCGTCTAAGAGGTATTATGTCTAAGGGGTATTATGGATGAACTTTGACCTTGACCCGAAATTTTTTTACCGAGTCGGCATTTTTTGTTTTCGTCGATATCTCGGAAACGGTGCGTCGTAGAGGGAAATGGACGTTATTTTCGGACTCGTCGCCCTAGACAAACAGGTCTTAATTGTATTATGGATGAACTTTGACCTTTACGCGAAACTTTTTTGCCGAGTCAGCATTTTTCGTTTTCGTCGATATCTCGGAAACGGTGCGTCGTAGAGCGAAACGGACTTGACCTGAAATTTTTTCGGCTGAGTTGACATTTTCCATTTTCGTCGATATCTAGTATATATTATAAATTAATCATTACACCGAAATGCCTTCAAGGCATCTTTAGGCCTTGACGTCTAGTTCTAAATGTTATGGGCAACAAATACACGTGTTAAATTTCATCAAACCTCACAGGTGTCCACCCGGCCTTGATAGCGGCCATTGCCAGCCGTGAGTCACGTGCCGGTAACTGCCTGGATAACGGCTACGGGGACCACGGAAAGGCGTACGGGGTAATGCAGATCGACCTGCAGAACTCCGGCCTAGACAGACATGCTGTACAAGCTGTTCGCTGGGATAGCGTGGAACACATAAGGATGGCCGTCGGCATACTCATCCAGAAAGTCCAAGCAATCAGGAAGCGCTTCCCCAGTTGGCCGGTGGAATTGCAGCTGCAAGCCGCGGTCGCAGCGTACAACATGGGCGAGAATAGCGTCAACGATCGAAACAACATCGACTGCAGGACCACGGGGAAAGATTACTCAAATGACGTCATCGCCCGGGCCCAGTACTTGGTCAATTCCCACTTTTGCTAGAGCGACTCTACGACGCCGATTACATTTCAGATGCAGAGGGAGCCACCATTTTATAGAAGCGCAGTGAACATTTCTGCACTGAATATCATGAAAAATTAATTGTATGAAAATTTCTGTGAGTCTCATCACAGAAATAGTCAGTTATCGATTTGTAAATGAATTTCCATGCATGTAATATATTCTTATTTTGAAAGATTACAGAAACAAATTTCAAAATTCTGCGTGTCACTGTTTGTGCAAAGAAATAAATATTCAAATATCCAAACTATTTTTCTAAATATCTACACACATTCAACTCTATAAGCTGAGCAGTACTTTTTAAAAATGTTTTTTACCTCCATATGTTCACAATTGATTTTTGACTGTTGACTGTATTCGTATGCTTTCACAGATTTGTGGCCATGGACACTACTCATGAGAACCAGGCACTACTGTACCTTTTTACACTTTCACCCAGAGGGTGTATTCACGTGTAATACACATGGCTCAGCATAGCTATTCAATAAGAAATCCATCCCAGCCGTGTGTGTGCTCACACATAATTGAACAGAGCTGCTAATCCTACCCAGGCATTAAATTCAACAATGATAATGATTTGGGAATATGGAAAATTTACTAACAGTGCATTCATATGGTGGAGAGTACAATGTTCATGAAACACTTCTATACACCATGCTGTTTACAGGTTTTACCATTCCTTATCTCAAACACTTACTATGGTGTCAACCAAATGACAATTTCATGAAATACCATTAACATATCTTGTCATGACACATTGTGAGATACTTCAATATGAGTCTAAATGTTGTTAATTATTTTTCAACATCATGATTTTATGCAAATTTAAGATTTCGTGGTTAACACAATCATTTTTGTTGGAAAGAAAAAGTTGACTTATAACAGGGACAGTGAGTTACGGGGTACATATATTTAATATTATGTAAAATACCAATGAATGTACAGAGAGTGAGATAACTATATATCAAATGTACTCCCACACTGACAACACTCCCACAGACACTTGAAAACCAATTAATACATGGCGCAATATGCACTTTCCCCACCCTTTTGAAAAACATTTGGAACATTCTCGCCACGTTTTCCGTTCATAATGTTCACTTAGTACGCTTGAGGATAGAGATTAGATATTACCATTTTCAAACGGGAATGGGATTTGTTTTCTTGATTTTGGATTTGACCTATGACCTTGAAAAGTCAAAGCGGCCATTCGCTGATTGAAAATTGCCTAACTGTGGACTTTGTTGATCTATTCTCAAAAACTATTACGAGATTTTTTTCCGAACATGCTGATTCGGGCCCTCGATTTTGCATGTAAGGATGGACAGCCTTTTATTTGCTTGTGATGCCTGATATGCAGGCCCGAAACCCGCATGAAGGCTTGGTAAGCACAAATTGCCTAATGGGGCCAAAACACTTGTACATAGAGTCTATTTTTGTAATTTAAGCATATATGAAGTCATATATGGTGCATCTTTTGATGATCTTGAATTTGACCTCAGAAAACCTTGAAGGCGGATTCTCAGGGTCATGCCTGACCGGGAATGTGTAAGTTAGCCTATGAAGACAAAATACTTGATACATAGCTTATGTTTGTATCATGGTGTCCTTTGAAGTTGACCTCTGATGAACTTGGGTACTCAATCTCACGTATTGTCCTCCGAGGTTACCCTTTTCCCAAAAAGCTTAGGTTCGTATTATAAGCATATAGGAATTTGTATATTGCCCGTCATTTGGGTGAACTTGATCTTGACCTTCAGATGAAGGCTAAATTTCAAGGTCAGATCTGGGGCCTAGTGCACCAAACCGTCGGTGACAACGTCCGTCGTAAAAACACCAACGTCCGTCGTGAATTCTGCGTCGGTGTGAAAGTTGGTGTGCACCAAGCTGTCGGTCGATGAAAACTAACGTCCACTGGACGTAAAATCTGCGACTCTTACTGAGCAGTCGTAGATGGGTCGTACAACTTTTGAAATCGTGTACCATACAATATAAGTGGAATGAAATATTTCACATAACACTGATAGCGATGGGAAGGAGCTGTTATCAAAATAAATGATATCAGTAGAAATATGCTGACACCTTGCATGCGCTGTTATGATGGTTGCATTGAGCGCGGAGAAAATTCAAATTATAAAACTGTATCATATCATTTGTTTTATATATTTTTTTTCCAAATGCTTCGATATTGATACACAAACTCAATGTACACGAGAGAATATATTACGATAAGGCAAGATAACACTGCTCATTATGCACCGATAGGCATCATGTTATGGATGGTCCTTTGCAATTATTTGTATCATGTGTTTACCAATGATAAAGTGCAATACATGTGTAAAATATTGGAATCGCACAGAGTGAAAGGTACATTCATTGTCTACAGACCCTATTAGTCTTCAATAGGGTTATGCTTGCCGCTACAGTGCATACAGGAGTTGTTACAGTAATTTGTCGTATAATTTAATGTCCACACAATGCCTTTCCAGAATCATACTGTACGTGTATTTCCTACACCAGCCATCCATATATTATGCATTCTGACTGTTAAAAAACTGTTAATCTTGATAACCAAGACTCGAATAAGTATGCACCGATCCGTCGGTAGGCACGCCGACGCGTCGGACCAACGACCAATTTGCGACTTTTTGGTGCACACCACAGGGCGGTGATTTCACGACGGACGTAGATTCCACCGACACTCAACCGACGCTTGTTCTACGACGGTTTGGTGCACTAGGCCCCAGGCCTTAAATGGTTGAGCTTATGCATTGTATCGTGATCATATAGAAAATGATGTAATCTTGACTCTTTGTTGAGCCCGAACTTGACGAAGATGACTTTGGCTGGTTTTTCAAGGTCATACACGTACGTACCCTGCAATAATTAAAACAAAAATTGTCTGGTGTCGTATCTAGGCATTGGGTTATTTTTGTATATTTGAAGTTATATCTGAAATTTTACACAAAAATGCCTAGAATGTTTTGAGGGTGGGTTCCGATAAAAAACAGACAATTTTGAAATTTTTCCCAAGAACTGCCATTTCCCCAAAAACTGTATAACCCCTTTAGAGGTTTTTGATTCAAAATATTCCCCTTATGTACCTTTGTGACTTGTATAAGTTTCGTTTCCCTTGAATCGCCGGTTAGCACGTGGTCGCTCTTTTGATTTTTCGACGGGTCGGCAAAAATTTACTTGAGCCATTTCCAGCCTAAAAAATATTTCTCCCTTTGAGAATATTGTTTGGACTTTGGATTTTTTGGCGGGTTGTTAATTATTTTGTCTCAAATCATGTCACTGTCCATTTCGGTCCATTTCCAAGCGGGGAAAAAATGTGGACTTTTCCCTTCATAACAGAAGCTGTCACAACTAGAACGCTTGAGGATAGAGCATAGATATTGACACTTTTCACTGGGAAGTCACATGTGGATTTGTGTGGTGACCTTGAATTCGACCTTCCATGATCTTGAATTGCCAAAACAGTCATGGGTCAAAATATGCTGGAATTTGCACTTTGTCTTTTCTCAAAAACTATCTGATCAGAGATTTTCATTTCAGAACATGGCAATTGCGATGTTGATCGTCCGGTCGCGCTCAGAATCGTGAATGGATAACCACCGTGATGGTATCATTGGGAATTTAATTCCAAAACGAGCATTTTGGGAAGAGAATGATCTATTTTGAAACACACGAGGAATGAAGTAGGAGTATATGGAATGTGGAGAAATTAGTATGTATATTGAATAATTATTTTCATATCAAATACTAGCATTATGTGTATTAGTATTATTAATGTATAAATTATCAATGTATTCAATTTTTACACGTTCATTAATTTCCATGAATAGTATCCAAACTTTGGCATAACCAAATGCTAAGTATATGTAACTTAGTATTCAATGGTTGACATATCCTCGTCATCGCCAATTTTGTGAAACACAATCTTGTCTTATGTCATAATGTGCATCCATGTTTTGACAAGGTATACATTCAAATGTAATTTATTCAGAAAAAAGATAAACACAGTGTTACTTTGCGTACATATATTAAATTATAATACATATATAAATCTTTGAAATATCAACATTGACTCATTTTATACAAAAATAGAAATCACAAAATTTTATTATGAAAATTGAGAAAAGTTGATATCCAATAACAACGCAACCCTTAGAATAACACACCAATTTTTAAAAGCATTCCGTAAGTATGACTAGAATTCACCTTGGTTATATAAAAACATGCTAGTACACACGTAATACACAGGGCAGGTTTATAAAATAGTTTATAGTGTTGGTTTGGTCACTTTGCTCTCTGGTGACCACTAATCCGACAAAAAAGTGTATTTCTCACAGACACCAGGCCTCAGAATCTTGCAAACATAAAACGAATTTAATAATGCATTAGTATACACATTGTTACGAACCTCTGTGCAAAAATATCAATTCTGGAATGCAACACTGATAACTTTCATTTCAATGGACATAAACATGAATCTATTAGAAACAACCCCACTGAAAACCTCAAGAACATCTTCAAACCAGTGTGGAGTTTTTATTGTCACCATCTCCCCCATATCACCAAACAAAAACACAACGGACAAAGCAAAGACACACGGTGCGATCTAGCATCCCCCAACCCTTAATTACAGACAATTGCCCAGTCCCACAACTGACCACAGCATATACAGTGTACGTCAGTATGATATAGATCAATTTGTTATAGTATGATATCATAACTGTAAAGTGCTACATACAATTCTAGAAATCAAGTAAAATTGTCAGTAACAAACTGTCATATTGGGATTTTTTTCTATGTACAAAACACATTCATAACAGATACCACCATATTTTTGAGAAAGTGTAACAACGTCGAAGGCATTTTTGTCAACGTGAGATCTTCGTTTAAATCAGTTCGACAAGTTTGTGACACAGCATGGGTCCTTTGCTGTCAATGATTATCCATTCATCATGTGATATCCATAGAGATCTGCTGAGGCGATGTTCTGATACAGAGAGAATCCCTCACTGTCCTCAGACGTTCTGAGACTGGGCCTCAATGTCCCGTCGCTTCTTGACAAACTCCTGAGCCTCCTTGTCCGTGTCGCGCATCTCCAAGGCTCGAATTGCGCCCTTTGCTTTAGTTTCTGAGAGAAAAAAAATATGGTTGAATAGTGATATATTCTCATGATGTACTTTTGATATTACATGTATGCGTTTGTCACATTTTTTGCAAAGTAAATGTAGAATAAAATAGGATGTTTTCGTAAAATTTCATTGAATATTTGAACACGCACTTGCACTAGCTTTCTTGGGGTGAGTGAGCGGGAGGGAGAGGGGATTGAGAGCGGAGAACCCTGACACCTCCTCGCCTGTGATGCCCGGGATCTGGTTGAGGGAGAGATACACCTCGCCAGCGAAGTCATTAGCCAGCAGAAAGTCGTGGTCCATCACCGTGAATAGGACACATGCGCCTCTGTGCTGACACTGCCGTGTGCTTACACAACTGTAAACATAGATATCTGTGACATATATATGTAATGACATCGACTGGGCTATGGTAGTGACATCAGAACTGGGCCCAGTCGTCTGATCGGCAAGTTAAACTAAAATTGCACTGAAACTATCATGATGCATCCATTGCCTTGTCGACTCCGACATGTTGATGTTCCCACCCTGTTTTTGATTCATGGGTTTTACTGCGGACGAAGCTTTAAGTGTTTCACTCACAATTCGAAAGACTCGTCGAATGTTGGGTTGAGAGATTTCTTGACGATTTGAGTTTTCTGGATGGTTTGTTTTGGGAATACGTTGTGTGGACACAGCTCTATCAGAACGAACGGGTCGCTCAATCCTGAAAGTAAGACAGTCTGGGGATGATGTGTCTGATGCCTCGACCTTGTATGATTTCACTTCTTGTGTGACATGCAGGTGAAAATCATAAATGATGATATAGGCTACATCTACATTTACTCTTTTGAAAAACCAACCATTGGGGTCCAGAGGAATGATATTTCGTGCGTTCAATACTGAAACAAAATGTTTGAATACGTGACAATTACAATTATTACTCACGATGTATTTTACATGTAGCAGCAAAGTTTAATCAAGAAACATAAATAAATATTTTTTTTCACTAAAATATCTTCTCTCAGTATGAATCTTCATGTACCTTCCACTGAGAGTATCTCGGCATCAGTGTTGTAGTACACGCGTACACTCAGCGTACCAAACCGGTTCTCTCGGTGTTTGTCCTGTACAAAGAGATAGGTACTGTTGCTGTACATGTAGTACACAGTTACTCAAAGCTATAATCACTTTTAGAATTGACAAAATTTTTTCATTCTGTTCTATCTTCATTTTGTCTATAGACTTAGGTATCATACAAATTTGGGCCTATTGCGTGCCTAAATTGAGTTGCCAAATCAAGATTCAAATTCGGGCCAGTCAATCTCGCATCATTTTTTCCTCAAAGTGGCCCGCCTTGCGGGCGAGTTATACACACAGTCTCATGACGTCATTGGTATATGTCTAGATACCGTGGCAACCGGCAATGTAGACAAGCCGATCATTCTCTATCCACTGTTTTCATGCACGACTAATGGCAATTTTCTAAGTATCTGTTGTCGAACTGTGCATATTTCTTACACATTCCTGACTATATCGAGATGTACTTTCTAGATTGCGTGACAAACAAGAATGTTGAATTTGGCTGATTTTAAAATTGATACCAACTTCAATAATGACCGACATGATTTGGGTACGCTCAAATGTGTTAAGTGACATGGAATTGCCAACTGTTTTGACATTACACACAATGTAGTATAACCACCACATTGCTGTATAATTTGTGTGTTGTGGTGTATACATAATGTACAGATAAACCCATTTCATCACTTGATTCAGCATTTGTTTCTTTCTGTTTGTTAATGCCTGACACGACAAAAACTTTAATGCCCAGTAATTCATCATCAGAGTGCTTTATTTTCCATGGAAAGGGCAACCCGCTGAAAGCATCATCTATTTTCCTTGTTGATAAATGATGTACTGGTTGGATATAGGTCATCTATCATCTATGACATCCTGGTGGAACCCATGGCGATACGGCCTTGATATTGCATAAACGTGTAACATGACATAATAATGGGCCTAGTAAATGTCCCAGGATTCCACGCACGCGGGCAATACATCGGACATCCGTAGGGAAGTGACATTTGGCCCTCCACATGAAGAGTTACAGTACCTGCTCATCCAGCTTTTCCATGTAGAATATCTCTATGAGCTCCTTCGTCCCTGCACTATTCAGCTGCAGTTGTCTATGCAAATCCTGTCACAAACATACATAATACATGAACTCGCCGCAGGCAGCAACTATATTTTCCATTAGGGAATTATATTTACTCAAAGAGTAGGATTGCCACAGTTGCACAGAAATGTACATGGTGTACATTGAACTGGAGTGGAAAGAAATTTAACATTAATTATGTATTACTAATATTTATTCCCCTCATGTGACTCACGTTATAAAGTGCGTTCTTGATGACACTCAAAGGCAATCCTTTGTCGTTCGCGTGGAAGAATTCTACCAGAATGTCCAAAGACAGATACAGTCGCTCAAAGAACCAGTTGGCTTTCTGCATGCGAGAATAATAACAGTTTCATTGGAAGTGAGGATTTTGAAACATTTTTTCTATCCTACATGTATGTCATTCGCATACATATCAAAATGTACCAAAAAATTATACATGAACGTCACAAAACTTAGATTAAAAATGCCGGTATTAACGTTTGGTATTTGGTATTTTGTGCCAAAATAGGGGAACTTTTAGTGTTTACCAACCAAAATGGCATTTGATGTGCATAAAGGTAAGAATGCTATACGTGTATGTCCACTCGGACACATGTTCCCCAGCATCATAATGTCATCTGATATTTTGTTTTCTATAAGATATTTTGTTTTCTTTACCAAGAGATATTATAACAAGAGATATAATCGGCCTATGACGTCCACGTGTATAATACTGACCACATCTTCCGTGTCCAGTACGTCTCGCATCTCCTCCAGAACTTCCACCCAGATCGAGTCGAGAATCCGGTCAAAGTTACTCCGGAACAGGTTCGTGTTCAGAGTCACCAGGTTACTGTCCAGGTAGTTCATCAGGTCACCGATAGCCTGGTCAGATACATGTACGTACAACAGGGGTCTGTACATGTAATAATGTATGTACAGATTTATTCATTTGGTTTTTAGTTGCTTTGTTTCCGCCTATACGGAATCGAGCAAGGTGTGTAGTATGCTCTCATGTGAATATATACATATCCTTCCATAATAGTATGCATATGTTTAGCCATTGCGACTGAACACGAAACTTGTGATCAACAACTTTACATTGTACATATGAGTGTTCATCTTACATCCTCAGCTGGTACTTTCTCAGGAGCCCAGCACAGATGGAACACGTCCTTCTTGATATCTGGCCTCATCTGCATAAAACCAAGTATTTGTTTTCTGTACGCCTAGATATGAAGACCATACACAACAGTTCTAGAGGAAATGTCTTGAATAAACTTCGCTACATATTCTCCTACAGTGCTTAGTTTATCACCTTGTCTGCGACCCTGTCGACGACGGACTTTATCTTACGGATCATCTCCTCGTCCGCAGCCTTGATGATGCTGTAGAGCTGCTGCCGGGCCTGCTTCCCGCCCTTGTCTCCGTGTGCCTGCTCGATACTCGCGATGATCTGTGTGAACTTGAGCGCCTCGGGCAGAGGCTTCAGCGCCCGGCGCACCTGTTCTATGTCGTTGATTGTGATACATAGCTGCAAGCAGGTCAATGGACATGCATAACTGAGGCACATTCATACATACACTCATCCGCAGTACTGAATAACGGTACAACTTAAGTACTATGTAATTGGAACACTACAATTTCAAAATGTAATTTCAAAACAATGCAATTTTGCCAATTATTCGCGAACAAACTAGAATAAAGTTATAGCTGTTAATGACGAGTTGTTAATGGGATCTTACCTGTTCAGTGACGTCAAACTGTCCTATTTCGTCATAGTACCCGGCCGACTTGAGCTTGGCGTGTATGAGATCAGCGTAATACGTGGAACCTCCGCACATGTCCTGACATAGCATAAAGTACACCACCATTGCACATTTTATGGTTTGTAACAACAATAGCACAGACTACAACATGAGCTGCATGTGTGGATAATGTCAACAAAAATAAACAGGTACCTCGGATATTTTGATGACGAATGGGACTGCCCCAGGGTGATCAGGCCATTCTATACTCTTCCAGAAGTCGACAATCTGTAGTGGGAACAGTTATTGCAATGAACACGTATGTACACATAGTACGTGGAGCATTAGGCAGTCTATTCTATACAGCTACATGTGCTACAGGACCACACACAAATTGCGTTGGACTGACCTGGCCGAAGCAGCAAGCGACGTCGACAGCAGACGTACTCTGTTTGACGCTACCATCTACTTGTTCCACCTGGCGAGCAAAACATACCCTTAGACTGATTCAAATATCAACATATTCCAGCTTTGAGGTAAAATTGCGCCCAAAGTATGTAATTCATTTTATTTCATTATTCAGCTATATAAGGTTCTTGAAATTCCTCGAATACTTTGTTGTTTGATAACGAAGTCTATGATTAATAGATATAAAGGTGAATTCTTTGGTGCATGACATAAGGTTTGGGAATTGTTACCCATGGAAATACGTGTAGGTATGGAAGTTTACCTTGTACCAGCCGTTAAGAAGAAAAGGGATGTCATTCATGTATCAAATTACATGATTTTATACTCATACAACATGTAAAATTCGGAACAGCAGGTTGTCCAAAAGAGAAATGGCCGACATCCATGCAAATACATGTACGCCGAGAAACATTGAATCATATTGGCGATGACATTTATCGTTATATACAATTGAAAATGTACAACCTTTATTCTTTCGTGAATGAATTGGACTTTAAAATGTACATGTAGTATATCGTTTTTAAATTCAACAAAATGAATGAATACTAAATAGACGTAATCATCTATACTCGTGAAAGCTTAATACATGTAGCTAGTGCCTTCATTGAAAAAGCGTTTTTTTTTTTCAACAGTGAATGTAAGAAATAAACATCGAAAAAGAGAAACACCACTAAATATGGTAAAAAAAGAACAAGTACAGGAGCAAATTAGTATCATGGCTTTGCTTTATACTTATATACACACTCGACTTCATTACTTGGATTCCAGAATTGTTAGCGTGACCATGACACTGGATCAGCATGCGAAAAGAGTGATCTTAAACAACGATATTTTTGTGGAGGTCTTTTTATTTAAACCCAACACCAAAGGTTACATTTAAACACCTCGTGCAAAATACCTGTGTCAGCTCCTAGATGATATGACAGGTAATGACACGGAAGATATAATTTTCATTTCATTCCAACAAAGTATTGGCAGTCATTCCTTATAGTATAGTCTCGGACACTGACGCTAAGCTTACATTATCCGCTGAACATCCTGATACATTGTAGTTTACATGGATCGAACCCACTGAGTCGGGTCAAGCGTGAGATGTGTTAACACGCTTACGGTCCATCATTTGCGTACAGTCTTTCAGATCAATGATGTTATAAACCTTGATTAGGTCGAACTTTTTGTGGCTGGATATAGCAATAAGATCCGAAAACGTTTTGTACTGGATCAGTTGCAAACATGTTTCTGACTTAAAATGGTTGCTGATGTCAAATATTACTTGTTTGAGTGAACAGTATCAAAAGATAACAACCAGATCAGAAGTGATCTAACAGAAAATCCTACTAAAACTTTCCGTAATTTTGATTAATTTGAGGATATACGTGTGTGGATTAAATGCAAATGTGTGGTTGTGATCCACTCGCACCACACGACCCCATCATGGAATCCAGTGCAAAATCTCTGAATGGCGTTTTGTGACATATTAGTGCTGCTACATTAGGCTAAGAGTAGCGCTCGTGAATCCTGCGTGCGCAAACGTGCTAAACGATCTACAAGGCTACCAAGTGCAAACTGTGCTTTTTCTCACTATAATTAAGGCATGCATTAATTGCTCATACAAAGTTCGTGTTAGAAGGCATTCTACTGCAGAAAAAAATATAACTACTGCTACACAATCTAGCGATCGAAGCTGAGCTGGATGTTCTCCTTACCTTGTCCAGTTCGACCGCTTTCTTTATCCGACTCATCAGCTTGAACCGACAGACATTGATCCACCTCTGTACGGGAACTCGGAATAACTCGTAGAACTGGGTCACCGTCAGTGATTTCCTCTCCCTAAAACACAAGGAATGTGACACAAATTCACCGACATTTCTACAGGTTGAATTGATGATGTGAGATACGTCTATATCATAATCAGTACATGCAGTATACCTGTATAATAGAATAGGTCACTCGAGAAGATGTTAATACTGATATCGATGCGACATGGTACGAATATCCATAAGTAGTGCATGTATTGAGCTATGCGTTTCTTTAATACGATCAATTTATTTGTTTATTATATCGTGTGAAATGTCTTACACGGGTGTGAGCTGGTCCTTGAAGCTGCAGAACTCTTGTAGAGAGAGGTACAGCTCAAACAGAGGCAGTCCCATCTGTTGGGCAGTCACAGTCACTGCTCTCGTCTCGTCCACGTCCGGAATGTTCATGTTTATCTGCTCGAGGTCACACTCAAGGTCATCACCCAGCTGTAACCGAGAACCCCGGGACGTGGCGTCATTGTGAGCGGACACTTCACACTACACGTATACACTTCAGGGAGACTTCAACAGCACAACCGAAAGCATACATTCTGAAGCCCAACACCGGGGTGTCAAGTCACCAGGAAACGCCTATATAATGTCTATTGCACTGCATCGCAGCGTGGCTTCATCTCCAGTGGTACTAGTGAAATGAACCAAAGCAGTGTGTCTCAGGGATTCAACTTTTAGCTGAATTGAAACAGTCGCACGAGTGGAAGACAACATAAGGTTAGATCAATTCTTGAACATGATGGATAAGATCAGCAGATACACCTAGAGTAAGTACAATAGCATGGAAGGAAACACGTGTATCACCATGGTAACCAACTGGATGCTGACATTGTTACTGTCCCACAGATACATAATGTTGTTATTACATGTTTACGGTGGTATCACATTATCAAACGTAGGCTATCAACAAAGACAGTGTGTTGTGAAACATGCAGTGCAGTGCACCTGTGTTATGGTGATTTAAAATCATCAATTTTTAGTCGATTAAACACACGAAATTATATAACAATACATGAATGTGCAGAGCACTCTCAATTTCGACAAAGGTTAAATGTCTTCTTTCTAATAAATACAAAAAGTAAAAACACACAGGTGTCAACACTCGACAATGTGACACAACACACAGATATAATATAATGTTTGAAGGGTTTGTAGTGAATAACAACAGTCAAACATATATAAAGCAAAAAGCTACTGCTGTGATAAGTTTTAAAATTTCCAACAAACCTCGTCCGACATGGCGGAGTGAATATCTCGATATACCTGAGACGTCACGAGAAGTCAAATATTACACGGCTAACATCGCAAATTAACAAACTACATGTAGATATATACTGTATGGTTACGTTTGTACGGTCATGTCTAAACTAACACGTGGCTGTCATGAACAACGTGGTGACATAAACTCTAGCGAAATCAAAATTCGTGTTGCTTTGACGTTACTGCAATGTGCATTTTGTGACATATAAAAAGCGATACATGTTAGACTTGGGTTCGATAAATAGACACAGACAATCTATGAATACAGATGATTCGGCAACAGCTAACTGATGGGGAATTAGTAAACTAACACTGATCGGGTAACACATTAGCAGCGTGGTATGTTAGTTTCAATGGAACAAACTCAAAAGAAGTACAGTAATCGCGCTATTCTAAAACACTTTGAACAAAGCATTACTCACCAGCTTCTCCAGTTGTCTGAAGGTATGTGTGAAGTAGTTCACCTCTACCACTCTGTGTGGTACAAAGCAACAACAACATTACAAAACAATATGTGAAATGTACACTCTCTTGACAGTGAATAATCTCATAAATCTACAAACTGTTCGAATTCTGATTGTAAATTCTTAGTGTGGTACACTACTTTGAGGAACATACTTTTGGAACAGAGGTTCGTAGGCAGTTTTGGCCTTGGCAAGAATCAGGTTGAGTCGACTGACCAACTCCACAAGACTAACAATACTGTCTTCACCCGTCTGCTGCTCGTGTACACAACCAAACACGACATTGTTATTATCGAATTAATCATGAATTAATTATTTTATTTGTACGTCTTATTATTTATTAACTGTCGTTCAAACTCCAAATGAGGCAGATGAGGCACAATTGACCAATTGATAAATTAGTAATGTTTCAGTGTTCTAATATTTGTGTAATTTGTTTTATGTAACTCACATCAAATTGCATCTGTGTGGTGTGTCTAGTTCGGTCGTACAAATCCACGCAACCTCTCTGGGAGAGAACAATCATAAACATACATGTACAGTACAGAACAGACATACATGTAACAGGTGCCACGAGCAAGACAGGAAATGCTCACTCTACCCTGAATATCCAGGTGTTCATGAGATTATCGGTGTTACCGTTATTGTTTGAAAAATTCACATATGCTACGTGTATTTATGTGTACCTTTATGGCATCTATTATTTCTGAGTTGAGTTCTTTGTTGAATGGACAGCACCTTCTGAAGAGCGGCATGTTATACATGCAATTGAGGCATCTGGAAAAGAAATAATTTCATTCAATGTACAAGTTCACAGTTTACAATACACGTGCATTATCCAGTAGGTGCAGTAGGTAATGTTGATGCTATGGCCGTTACTTACTTCAGCATACATTCGAATCTGACTTGAGCAATTTTGTTGGCTGCCGGATAGATTTCTCTATGGCGCACTATCAAGTTGTGACAGTAGTCTATGAAGGCATTGAAGGATTCAGCCAACGTTTCTTCCTGTCAAAGGAAAAACACACATTATGACAAATCTTTCAGTGTTCAAACCCTTGGCATTTTAAGGCATATTCTTAACTGTTGATATGGACATGCTATCAAATTTTAGGTAAGTGAAGCATTAAAATTGCATGGTATTGGTTTTAAGACTATGTGAACGTATTGATTGTCACGTGGGAAGACGCCCCTGACCCTTCTGAGCCCCACGACCCCATGTACGTGTACCAACCTCCTCCCTAGAGGTCGTCCCCGGCTCCCACTCCTCATCCATGGCTTCCAGCAGTCTCAGCAACAGGTGCCAGTCGAACGGGTGCTGTCGGTGCTTGCGACTGTACGCCGACCACCGGCTGCAACGAGTCACAATATATATGTCTGAATGTTTTCAACGAAACACGAATATACATTTCACCAGGGGATGAGTAAGCGATAATCACCAATGTTAACATCAATTATACGTACATGAAATGTACTGTGACAGCAATAAATGTTTTTAACTACTGGTATCCTACGTTCTGCTTTGTACGTACCAGAAAGCTTGCTGGACCTCTGTAATGTCGCCCTGGATGGCATGCTGGTGGAGGATGGTTTGAGCTGCCTGAGACAGGTGTCCCTGCCAGTGATAGATCTCTCCCTGTGACAAAAAAAAACACCGCAACCATAGCTTTTACTCATAAATTTTTGGACTATAGCATGCGATCCATTATGAATATACATGTAGGTGAAAAATAAGCCGTTATCAGGTATTCGCGATCCGTCGGGACTCGTTAGTCATACATGGTGATCCCTTTGATAGATGACAGAAACGTATCGATGCACAACCTAATCGCTTGGAAAAACATCACAAACAAAACACATTTTCAATATTTTAAACGATGTTACTTCATATTTCAGTTTTGTCAAAAGACACTGAACAGTAATGCAGCCCAATTGGATCGACTCTATTCTTTCCATGACCAATATCCGTTTAGAGTCGTTATGAACACGCAGTCTTTTGACCCAGAAACCAGAAACCAAGATGACGCACCTTGAAGCTCTTGAGCTCGTGGTCGATGAAGACACAGATGAGGTCCTCGTGCTCCCTGATCTCGTTGTAGTTGTCCTCCTCCGAGTACCCGCGGTCCTCCTTTGTGGCCAGGTGCAGGCGGATGTGGATCTGTCCCTCCACATTGGAGCGAGACGACCGCGCCTCCAGATCAAACCAGTCGTCCAGGCCAGTCGATGGGATGTCCTGAAGTAGAGGGAGGAATGTGGTCAAATTACTCATCCCTGCACCTACGGGGCAAACCAGTCGTCCAGGCCAGTCGAGGGAATGTCCTGAAGCGAGGGAAGAATATGGTCAAACTACTAATCCCTGTATCTACGGGTCAAACCAGTTGTCCAGGCCAGTCGAGGGAATGTCCTGAAGTAGAGGGAAGAATATGGTCAAACTACTAATCCCTGCATCTACGGATCAAACCAGTTGTCCAAGCCAGTCGAGGGAATGTCCTGAATTAGAGGGAAGAATATGGTCAAACTACTAATCCCTGTATCTACGGATCAATCCAGTCGTCCAGGGAAGTCGAGGGAATGTCCTGGTGCAAAGGGAATAGCATGGTCAAACTAATCCCTGCATCTACAGGTCAAACCAGTCGTCCAGGCCAGTCGAGGGAATGTCCTGGTGCGAAGGGAATATCATGGTCAAACTAACCCCTGCGTCTACAGGTCAAACCAGTCGTCTGGACCAGTTCGGGGACATGTCTTGAAGTAAGAGGAGTGCAGGCACTTGTATAGCAAGCATGAAGATTGTGGCTATACACGTCGAACCAGTCGTCTAGAACCGTCCAAAGAATTGTATACACATACGGGGTATTATAACATTCAATTGTAGTGGACCATAATGGTCACTACAGTTGAGCATGTAAATCACTGGGGCCGCAGGGACGAGTCAGTATAGACGTGAAGTACGTGATGAATACATTTGATATAATCCATCCCAGGGCACAACTGTTACAGTGACGCTCCGAATTAAACCATTAATGTAATACTACACCACTCGATACCATTTACAACAATTACCACAAATACAAAAAAAACCAATCATGATGGTTACATGAGGTTGTATACATAGCCGCATACATGCAATCATTAGATCTATATCCGAAATATGTACAAGGCTAAAATTCAAAATAAATTCAAGATGATCCGCTAAAGTCCATTTTGCATAATGCAGACTGTCATCTCACTTTCTGTAAAAGGTGGGGGATGAACGTGACACTCGTTGGAAAGTCCCGGCAACACAGGATAACTGTCGATTGGGGTGATACTCAAAGACCTTCTACCATTATCACATTGTCCCTGTGGTTTACCCTTGTCATAAAGGGTCGCCTGGCCCATCACCCTAACACCAGCAATATACAGTCTAGACTCTAGTCTATAAAACATAACCCCGGTACATAGTAACACCGCAAACAGCTACCAATTTAGGTGATTGTTTCAAGATAATCTAAGAACAGGCAGAGAGAATATCCTGCTTCCTTCTATATAGTAAGGAGTCATCAGGCTTGCCGGAAAGTCGCCGGAAAATCTGAAAGCTATTATCAGCCAGATACCAGACCTCGCGTCTGGCGACTTTCCAGCCACTTACGTGTAGCCCACTACAGTGTGTTTAATTAAATTTGGTGAGAGCAGGAATCGTAAAACTTTTGAAGGTACGAGACAGAGAACAAGTAATTTGCAAGTCTATTACGGTAGCGAGTGTATCGAGGAACGATAAGCAGCGAGTGAGGAAGTGGAATAAACAAAGGAGAAACTGTTTTAACGTCGCCAAACTACCACAAGAAGAACAAAACTTTGTCAGACCTCGCCTCTTTTGGGAAATCCTTGTCAATCTTTTTATTGATGCTTGAGTTAATCAATCCATCCACCTACACGTATCGCCTTTTTTTACTTTGAGATGATTCGAGTGTTATTTATCATCAGAAATCGCACGCGATTTAAAGACCCTTCAAGAGCATTTTCCATCCCCTCCCGCCCCGCATCAGGATGATACATACGTCGAGTCTGATGTCTATGGATCCGAGGAAGTCGTCCACGTGGTCCTTGTTGGCTCGGGCGGACTGGGCGATCTGCTTGAAGTAGCGGCCGAGACCCTTGAGTCCCTGGACCTCGTTCAGTCGCTTAGCGGCGTCCACGACCGAAAACTCGTCGTCATGGTCCCTGCGAGGGTGGAGTGGACAGCGTCAGAGACGGGAGAAAATCCCCGGGGGTTATGGTGGTGGTGGGGGAACCCATCATGGCAATATTATCAGCCCCACGAGGGCGTAATGGGTAAGGGATGGAAGGGTATTTTTGACTGGGTTTTTAGTTTATGGGTCGGACAGTTATTAATCAGATAGTGTGTAAACAACTAAGTGAAGTTGGTCGGGTGACACTGACGTGAAGGGTCTATATGTCACCAGGATAGGGCGTGGAGATACTACATGTATTATTGGACTGATATGGACCCTGCGACATTGGGTAACATTTATTTGGCTACGACGGTGGAGCATGTACTGGAAAGGTGTTTCATACAAGTGAGTTATGCAATATTATATTTTTAGTTTTGGAAAATGTTATGAGTGTTTACTAATCAGACGTCTAAGGGGAGACGATCTGTTTGCAATATCTATTTGGCTACGGTGGTGGATAAAATAACTACAGAAGCTGGTTCATACGAAAGTGAATTATGAAATATTATATTTTTACTAACCATATGTCTAAGTGGAGACGATCTGTTTGCACGCTTTCGAGATCACTGGAAATACGAAAATATAACCATTACACATACAGTGGTTATTCAATAAACGTTGTTCTTCAATATACATAGCATGAACAGATGTAATTTGTACAATTGTATAGTTGTGTAATTATATATAGTGATTATCTATATTTAAATCGATTTAAGCAAACAGAGAAGCATCACTTCTAGTCATAATCTTGGAAACAAAAAGTTTAAAAGTTACTTTATTTTTCAGTTGAAATGATATTTGCATTCAAGATTTTGCTGTGAGGAATAAAGAATATACCACGACCCCTGATGCACGTCAGAAAAACACAACAGTTCCTCCGAGATACGAACATACATTAGTTTGCCGTTCGACTGGAAGATACATTAATTTTTACGGAGTAATGGCTCCGCCTCCTAAATATAGACGTCGATCACACGCGGATATGGGCAGATTCAATAACGACAGTCGTCGATGCTTTTTCTCTTTCTTCACTGCGGAAATAAGATTTTTGCCAGATACACAATGTAGAAAATTCGCCAGAAGATGAGTGATGGCAATATCGATTCAAAGCTAATGTTGGTCTATTACTCTTAACGCTTAACCAATGACGCTCAGCCCAGGGAAAACACCCCTTTTACTCCCGAACGACTGGCTCTCCA
Organism: Terebella lapidaria; assembly: GCA_949152475.1. NCBI lineage: Eukaryota > Metazoa > Annelida > Polychaeta > Terebellida > Terebellidae > Terebella > Terebella lapidaria. The sequence goes on from OX424555.1 coordinate 83,677,483, forward strand.
TTGCAAAAGTATCGAGTCCCAATTTATATGGGTATTTACTTCCGTGTGCTCCAATAATTTACGATTGACGCTGACCCCGCTTCAATGTGTAGCGAAGTGCTTTAGGGATCAATTGGAGCAAAAACATATTCCCTCTTCGACAAAAAAATAGGTCGATAATTTGCAACAGTGTCATTTTTAGTTGTCTGGATAGTTTTGTGTCCCTTGACTGTATCGACTAACAAAATCTCCTTTTAGATTCGCGGCCCTTCAGAGAAAAGAAGACTTCTGCTTACAATCGGAACTTCTCGTTCCAGACGGGGTCGAGGTTGTTTGGGATCACAGACGTGGTTCTGATATAGCGGGCGGGCACGAGGTCCCTAGCCGTCTTGTCTTTCTTGCGCTTGAAGCTCTGGGAGAACTTCTTCAAGGCGCTCTCCTTGCGGCCCCGGCCGGTCGGCTCGTCGTCACTGGAGCAGCTCCCGCTCTGTCCGATGTCCAGCAAACGGTCCCTCATCGTCCGCGAACCAGGCATGATCCCCAACATGCAGTAGGGGTCACTGAAACCTGGGCATCAAGACATTCTCACCCAGTTAGTCCTCAAAAAGGGCATATATTGTACTTAGGTTATGTCGGCATCACAGAAACAATACAAAATCATTGTTTTACGTTTCGCAGTGAAATATAATGCTGCACGAGTATGTAGTTCAAACCGAAACAAAAAATAAAGTAAAAAAAAATCCAACTATTTTTCAAACGGCATAGAAATTCCAACCGTGACTCGACATTTGCGGCGAGACTGTGATGTAGCACGTGGTCTGTATGACCTAGTTTTTTCGCCGATGGACATGAGAACACAGTCTGATTTAATCAGCTGGCCCTGGGACTGCGGTGTCGGGTCCTTACCGTCGGCATCCTTGGCTTCTAATCCGCGGGCCTCCACGACAGTCACGTTCAGAATCAGCACGGGAGGCTGTGTGAGGCAGGTAGACACCGTCAGGATGGGGTCAAAGCGGTCAGGACAAAGATCTCACACGCTTGAATTTTAATGCTTTGCAAATTAAGCTGCATTACTGTTATCATCAAACGATCATGCTCAATTATGGCACGACGTTTTCTATTCGTCTCGTTAAATCAAGCAGTTTCGTCTCCCAATACAGATTGAACAACTTTAAATAATACAAAATCTCATCTCAGAATGACCTCAATACATTTAAAGCAATCTTTTCTTCCCATCCTATACTATCCTAAGTGTAAATGCTATATATCATACATAATTATCCCATGACTATGGCGACGTTTTCGCACCTTTTCCTCGCTGGCCTTGGCTAGCAGTCTGGCGTGGTCCTCGGGCGTGACCCCGAAGGCCTCCCTGGCGTAGATGTAAAGGTCCTGGATGAAAGGGAGGTGGTGTCCGCTCGTCGTCCCGATCTTGTGCTTGATCGTGTACAGAACCTCGATGTACAGCGATTCGAACTGTGTGGGGGATAGGGAAGTGAGTGTACGTACATCCCAGTAAGATATTATCTAGACTTCCATTGTACCAGTATGTTTAAAGGCAAACTTGTGTTTCAATGAATACTAGTAGGACGCCATGGGATCAAATTCATTGGTATGGACCTGTACTCAGCATGTGAAATGCGGGGCCGATCTAGCATAAAAAACTGTTCAATATATTTCAGATAACCTGTGAAGGACATATATCAGGGGATATCATAATAATATATGGCGTATGAGTTCGACTGTAAACCGTGTGAACGAATAATTATATGTACACTAGAATAATACGATCCAATACATATTAACAACAACAATACATCTGACTATATAAATAGACTTGTATGGCTTGACAATTAAACACAAACAAATGAAGTAAGCCAATTTTCTCTTAATGAGGTTGTTGTAATGCCACGACTTCGGTATCATGTTATCCATCTCGTTTTATTAATTATCGTCACTACACTAATCATCTGAGTACAAAGACAGATTGTTTACTGAGAGCGGTACACGGACCTCCTTAGCTGTCAGGACCTCGTGGTTCTGTCTCTGGCTGAAATGGTTCTCCAGAGGCGGTGACTTGTTGGCACTCTTCCCGTCCTGCAACATACAGGTACACTAGGTATGACGTCACAGATCATGACAATACATATTTATTCTAGAAATACAAGTGATATTATCTATTGTGTTTTTGTTGTTTATGAATTTTTATCCAGCAATTCAGGTTGTAGTGCATCTGTATCGTCGTTTGATATCAGTTACGGAAGAGCACGCTTCATAAACACATTATTTCAATCTACCCACTTTATGGAAGAGACATGCCTTGTTATACAAATGTGGTTATATAACTATAACATTCATTAACTCTGAGACACTCTGTGTATTATCCTCCACCAGAGAGTCACGTGTAGATTTCTGTATCTGTATCAAGTTACATGTATGCGTGTATAGTGTTGATGTGGGTGTGACACAGGATAAAGACCATCCAAAACATAGTGTTGTTGTTGAATTGCAAAACACTAATTGAACCCTGGCGTTCAGTGATATTGTGTGTATATTTCAGTCCTCCTGATGATTTTTGCGGTTTTTGTCCTGATGCATATAATGAGATTTGCTCTCATTTTTTCTCTGCAAAATAAAAAGTAGATTTTCTGGGTGATATAGAGCTCCAAACTCAACATGGAAAACAACCAAACTCGCCTTGCATAAGTTAATTGCTGCCCCCACTGCAAGGCAATGGCGGGGCTGTGATGGGGCCACGTGATGCATCTGAGGTGTAACCATGGCCACAAAGGGACCGTTTATTGTCAGTAAGTATCATGTGACAGCTGTGTCAACTGTTGACCAGTCGGAGGCGTACAATTAAGCTGCACCAGTAGATAAATCATGGTTATAACCCTCAAAGCAACACTTAGCCTGATAGTGCTTATCTCCAAGCCAAAGCTTTTTCAACCTTGAATTCCAAACAACCACTATTGAGCTAGATGCTCTTAACTTCGAAAGATTTTTTTTTTCAAACATGGAAACAATTGCGTCCATTGTTCAGTATAACCAAAGAGACAGTTTGACAGAATAGTACAATAAACTTATTGATCACATACATAGGTAGTAGGCATTTAAGATTTGAAGAACTACTTACAATATTATAGTTATTATGATGACGTTCCATCACTGATATAAGTATACCCTCGATTTTAAAATGTTATTGTCATCATCGTGATATTTGGGGCAGTGTGTCAATCGATCCACTTCCATATACGGATATGCGTGCTTCTTGTGTGTACATTTGTAGCCGCATGTAACATACACGTAAACACACGTACATTTGGTAAATCAGATTTTCACATTCTATTGTTTAGATTATATGCTTCTTGTCAACTTTTGGTATGTTCATACATTAGAGTATTGATTCTGGATTTGCTCTCAACTCCTGAGTTTATCAGTACATTTTGGTAACTTCTCATTGCTTCTTGATGTGTTCAAGTCATTCAATGGATCCTTTCGTGGCCTAGTCATAGGAAGTCTCCATGGGCTGTTGCTACTTAATTGTAGTTGGAAAGTTGTCATATGGTAATTAATTGCATACTCAATTTCCTTCTTCAATATTCATGAGCTGTCATTTGCAGAGGGACAGTTGATTTCACCAAGGCAAAACAACCAAACCAGATTTGCGTATTCATGAAATCGGATTCTCCCCAAACATCTACATATGCAAATTATTCTAGTTTTGTTGATCCTATTTCCACGCAACTGGCGGTATAAACCGCGAGGGATAATTTAAACAATTTAGTTCAGTAAACAAGTGACTTTTCGTTGAAATGCTGGCAAGAAGAAGTTTGTTGAGGGATCGAACTCTACCGAAGTTATTTGTGCATGTCGGGATATCGACGTGACGCCGTAATGTAAACAATGCTACAGTGGCGCCACTTCCGCCAAGTGGCAGGTAGGTGACACTTCGCGCAACGGAATCCGTGTAAACGCCAACACACCAAACAATGGCCATTGAAAAGGAATCAATGGAGACAATTAGACTGGCAGTTAGTTACACACATGTGGCAACAAGCTTTATCGCGCGCTGACAACAGGGATCCGTCAGAGAACCGCGACGCAGTCTTCGATTGCCGTCCCTTTCTGGGAAGTTTTGCACATGTTGATGGGAATGTCCCCACTTCTTCTCGCCTTGGGCAATTAATATGTCGGATCCAGGCACCGACAAAGGACACTGTGTGAGATCGATAGCGATGTTTCGGTGGAATCAGCTGTTACACCAAACGATGTGTTCATGCATTACACGAGGGGAATTGACATCATGCTTATATTCATACATGTTACAGTGTAACCGACGTCATGATACAACTCGTCACTAATTTGTGTATCCCAAGTGAATATTGTTTGTCCTAACGCTTCTACTATATCCGGTAACATGTATGTCATCAAGCTATGAACCGTCCTCGCTGCACATGTACAACATGTACTTTAGACCCGTGCCGATGTACCTCACCATAACAGCAAGCTTTGTGAACACCTTTGGTATTGGCTCAATATTAGAAGGAAATTACATGAAAGTGCGTGTTCTCTTTCATAATTCTTCCATGTATGTTTTCGAAACAGTAGATCAGCAATCAGATAGTCTCAAAGATCTCCCGTCGTGACATACTACAACTTTAACTAAATCACACAGCGGGGGCACCACGAGGCGTAAATGGCAGAGAGACTGCAATCCACAGGACTCCTCGAGAAGAGGGATGAAGACGTGGTTGGGTTTGGGACCTGTAGAGCCTTGGCATCGAATGTGCCTGGAATGAGCGTTTGGACCATGGGTGAGTAAACTCAAGGTCACCAACTAGACTCAGTCCTTTGCTAATGAACTATCATTCATCGACCCGCATCGTGGCTCAGATGAGGAACAGAGCAGGAACCTTGAAAGAGAGAGAGTGCTAGGTTTATACCTGATAAGAGCAATCGCTAAATTGTCATCCTGGTTGTGAACTGAATTGAAAACCACATCCTCTCGATTCTGCCACGCTTTTTACGGATGAGGCGATTCTTCCCTTCACCTCAATTATTGCAACACAGCGCTACAAGAGTATTGGCGCTGTGTTGTGGTAGGCTCACCACTACTAAATGAGTCAACATGGAACCGTCGGTGGGCTGAGAGGCACGAAGGAAATGGTTCGTCCGGGGAATTGTCCGTTGACAAACAATCCCCAATCGTGGTATATCCGAGCTATGGCAAGATATAAAGTGCCGTAATTATTCCATATGAGGAAAATGTCTGGTGATCACATTGTTTTGTGATTATCAAACAGTACATAGAATAACTTACAAATTACAATGTATCCTTCGTATGCTTGACTTGTATGCCTGATGCCCGTTATTAGATAATACACCAAAATCGTTTGATTGTATTATACGTTTTACCTGTAGGCCTATATTGAAGGGCATTTTATAGGACAAACATTATGTGGATGTTGTAAACTTTATCAGTTCCTCAATCACTGGATATTTCCAGATGAGTAAAACAATTTAACGTGAAGGGAAACACTGTGGAACTGACCGACACCGCGTGATAATGGACCACATATGGTCATCGATACTCGAGGTTGGTTATCCCGTCCTGCTGGGGCAGTGGAAAGTTCGTATTGACCCTCGAGACAGGCCCCTGTCGCCCAGAGGACCTTTGTCATCAGCTGCCGGTACAAGCCCAGCTGTGCACAACGTCTCGGGGACTGGTATCGTATCCCAAGACAACACTTGTCAGGCACTGGAGAGACCTATTTACATGATGTATCATGCTCCAGGAAGGCATATTGTCCAATCACTCGCGTTTGGGAATTGCAATCGCAGATACGGACAATTCAATGAATAATTGCACAAAATGTTCCGAATGTTTGAATCCGAAAATGATGAACGATGGTTTCCATTGCAGCGCTCTTTATCTTTGCACCGTTTAAGTGAAAAATCACACCAGTTCCTTGAAGTAGAATGAAATGTCATCCCTAATAATGTAATCAAAGAAACTTCCCACACGGAACTGCGCATCATATGATACACACTTCCTGGGTAATTTCGCAATTTATTGTGCCAATTTCGTGCGAAGGTGGTGTGACACCCGGTCCGTGCACGGAGGTGGGAGAAGGGCAAAAGTAGATATTATTTTTCATCTACAAACTTTATCACTTCGAGCTGAAAAAAGAAATAGGCAAATACGGAAAACTAATCAAGAATTCTGGTATTGATGACGATAATAAGCACGGAGACTGAAGAACACCTCCCGCAGTGGTATTGGCTTTAATTGACGCCGCTCACAAAAGAAGCTTTACTGAATCAGCGGCAAATGAAAGCCGTTTTTGCTCCATTCAGAGCCAAGGGACTGCCCTTGAGAACCAGCTTCAAGAGCGAGATCAGTGACGATATTTGGCGGCACTGTTGCTGGGGACTGAGGAAGGATGACATTGGCCCAGGGTGTAAGAAGGGTTCTTGGATAGTGGTCCTGAAGCCAAACAACCTCAAACCCTAAAACAAGTATTGATCGTCAGGCTTCGGCAGCAACCACGAGTCAGGAACTAGAACTGGTGGGTCTGACAGCTCCAATTGTTTCCACAAAACTAGACCTGATTTGAGATCTGCAGCATCCCCAGTGGAAACGATATCTTGATATCCCCGCTCAAATCAAACGTAATCCTAGCTGTTAGCTGTGGAACCTAGCACTATCATGTAATTGCGGGTATAAAGACGTCAATTGACGCCTATGTCTCTCAGTTACACACGATACCCCTGTATCAGCTCTCCCTGACCAATTGTGCAGAAAGCCAGATAAACACTGCCGTACACAGGGGATACACTGACACCTCAGCTGTCAAATACACGACCTCATTAGACCTCATGTCGATCCAAGTGAGAATTGTTTTCGAGATGTAAACAGGGCCATAATGAGGGCAACCAGCTTGCCGATTAACAAATATCTGTCCCTGCAAATCGCCATATCGGGATTAATCGGGTTTGATGTTGTAATCCCTGGGCAGTATAATCTGATACACCCGACAGTCAGAAGGCCGTGTTTTAACAAGCATTATCGACCGTGTGGGGTTTGGAACCACAAGCCCACGTGCCCGAATTTCTTGAGGGATTTGTATTAAATTCCCTTGTAGGTAGTTGCTTCCGACGGTTCGTTCTGACAGTGAACGGCGGAAGTTTTGCTACCGGTACATGTATTTCTTCTTGTTTCTTTATTGAATCATTTCCGTCAGACTAAGTAGGCTACATGAAGTTACATCAAATGGTAATTGACGTCATTATTGATTCGTTTGGTTTATAATTGCTCTCATGTTGTCAATATATTTTCTAATTATTTCTAAAGCCGACATACAAGTATCCCTTTAATCAAAGATGAATGACCCTCCACGTTTCAAGAAGTAATTTCTTAGACCCGGAACATAATCATAATTGGATACTTAATAATATCTAAGCCGTCCTCCGTCTGATGCAGTCGATATAATACGAAGATTAAGAATACCATAGCCGCGCCGGACGAATGCCGTGTAGGCTATATCGCATATTACCCGGGGATAGCTTAGCCGGTTGGGGGAATGTCCCGTGTCACAGAGCCTTGATCTCCCTGAACTTCTCCCGGGTTCTTATTCTTGCCGGGATGGTATCTCGGGATAATATATTGCTTTTATTGGCATCTAGCACACGCTTGGATTGCTATTAGTCACACATATTTCATTTTAGCGCCACGTTTATCGGTTTTCCTAGCCGTTGCACTGGTGAATATGCAACATCAAAAGCTCTTTGCTCACGTGGCTTGAATAAACCTGGTGTTCTTTATGTCATCTTCATCGTATAAATTTAGAGCACTTGAAAATTCAGTTACTGGAAGAAGCTCAAGCTGTTTCAATTGTTTTCAGTGTTCATGAGGAATTGGAAGTTTGGATCCGAGTGACAGCCTATTTGTATATCCTGGGATCAAATTGTGCTCGCCCCTACATGTCATGTTTATATTGCTATGAGTACATGTATTGTTATATAAATCATCCGTGATTTGTGATGTATAGGCTACATTATTATTATTTGAACTTACGCAGGTAAATGCGACATCTGTCCGTTCTTTCTCTTTCTATTGAACCATCTACGTCCACATATCAAGCCCATGTATGCGCCTATCTCATATCAGACCCTGGCATTGAAAGCAGGAAGTCCGCTATCAAACCCTGGATATACACACAATACATGTAGACATACGCCATGTAGATGTTTGTGTAAAAATCGGTAAATCCAAGGTCAGATGGAACGCTCATTAAAACATTATACAAGCATGTGCAGCATGTATTACCGTCATGGAATATGTCGCTGTTATTTTTTGCTAGTTCACTCACGGAAAATTATATTTAACGGAAAATTATACATGGTCACGAGCAGCCAGAAATCTATGAGACATAACAGTAAATATATAGTATACTTCCGACATCATATACATGTTTATACGCTATTAAATAGAATGTTGACTTCGGCAATAATTATTATATCCGTTTGTAATAAGTGTTTATGTGTTTGTCCGGAAATCTACTGATATCAGATTTTCTTGTAAATGAGCAGGAATAAACTAAGATAATTGGTCCCGTTATCTGACAACTTTGCACATGTGTACAGGCTTCAAGAACCTTACACGTGTAATGGTAAAACAATAATGCATAATACTTTGCATAAGGCATCTTTCTTTTTCCTTTTTTTTTTTTTTTTTTTGGGAGGGGGGGGGGGGGGGGGTGGTGTCGAGGCATAGAAGTGATTATTCAGTGATATGTTAATGATGCGAATACATGTACATGTACTAACTTTTATCGCATTCTGCCATATAAATTTAAATAAAATATGTCATGTTTGAATTAGCAGGAGATAAATGTTCAGTAATTAGTGTACTGCTTTGTTATTATGGTGTGGAAGTTGGGTATGAAAAGAACATGCCCATATATGCTACAGCTATATTGTTCACATACTGGAATTCTCACAGTCATGCACATGTACCTTATGAGGACATACATGCATCCGTATTATATATGTATAATGGACATTTCACGAGATCGCCCCTGCAGTTCATACTATTCATCTCATGTCATATATCTAATGACGTATGTTTCAAACCTGAGCCTTTTTGCAGATGAACGTTTTTTCTTTGCTTTTTTCTGCAACAGGCGACATTAAGCATAGATACAATTCGAATTAGCATTGCTAATGATGTTAGTATAGTATGTGTCTATGAAAGAATGTGATGAGCTTTCTCGACTTTTGACGTAGGCCTAGACCAAAGAGTATGGCAAAAAGGATTATAATAAACATGAACTAGGAAGCCTACCACGTGCAAATACATATACGGTAACGTTGTGTATAATAGGCTATATGTGACGTACACCAGCCTCACGTGCCACCGCTCACGTGTCCGCCATGTATCTGTGCCCTGTCACCTCTCGGCCGGTGGGAGGGTGTGGGCTGCTTGGGTGTTCCCTTACCACCCACGCCATCTCAAATGACACAAATTATGATTCACCGACGGAAATAAACAGGCAAAACTCAACTCCGTCAGCGTATAAAGAGTTCGAGATTAAAGAATGATTGCGTGCGTTCAATTCTGAGAACATATTCAATGTCTCGTCGTTTTTTGTCATTCAGTATTGCCACGAACTTAGATTTTTTCACAAAGACAAGATGCTAATTTACAGCATTGTCACAGTCAACGTTATATATCACCGGAGTCAAATAAACATAACAGTGGGAAAACGATATCACGCCATTCGTGCCCATGAATTAATGATGACATAGTGACCGACACGACCTGTTCGATACTATTCATATATAACTATGCCCACTGGAGACAATGACATTCGCGGCCTGCTCCTGAACCCACATTGATAAATCGCCGACTCTCCGTTGACGGCCGTATTTGCGATATCTGACACTATGAGTGAGTAGCCTGGACCTGCCTGTTGACGAGTCTATTGTTACCATCCACCCACGACACACAGAACTAGCCGAAAGCCAACCAGTGCAGGACATTCTCACACACAAGGCACTTCTAGGAATCTCCAATTAGTTAATCGACCTCGATCATTGTCAATTCCAACTGGGTGCAATCATCCAGTTTACATAGTGTTCGAAACCGCGTTACTACTCGTATCGGGAAAATGATTTCTGTTGCATAAATGAATCCTTGGTCATCTCAACGAAATTACACTGCATCAATAATGTTGCCAATCACACTGTATCACACTCAAAATGAGAATTTCAAACATTTCTTGATTGATTTATGGTTAGATATGCCAATCACTATGTAATTTACTATATACACGTACAAATAAATGTTCATATAGGTTGAAAATGTACTGGCTCTTGCAGGGATATTTTCAGAGTTGTCAGGAAGGAAACAATTTTCAAGAGAAAGTCTTGGTTTCTAACTAGCGATTCCCTTTGGATAACGTTGGATCATTTGACAGAGGACTGGTCAGATCACAGAGCGGTGACGTACATGTATCTACCTGGACATATTGTATTTCTCGATGAGCCATAACGACTCATTTCTTAGCATGGCCTATTTCAACAGGTGCTCCATACTATTCAACTTACTAGCCGACCCAAATATTGAGACACAAGATTGTATCCTCGCTTATGAGTAATTTGATAACACTCATTGAAAGTAATTATATTAATTAGTTTTCATATAAATAGATTATCTCATGTGAATGTTGTCCAAAAATCGTGACAATTCTCGTCGTGCTATGGAATATCAACAACGCATTCTTCTATGGAATTCCTAAGCAGACATGATTGATCCCATTAGCTGCGTCTTCATTGAATAGATCGGTGCGGATACGATAGTGCTGAGACAAGCAACACCCGGTGCTTTTCCCGTCTCTATCGAATCCAGCGTGTTTAGGTACAACATTTTTGTTTCACGTGGGGGCAAATATCGTCCGCCAACGCAGTATCGACGGTTTTTTGGATGCGACCCATAAAGCAACAATGTGAGCCATACCCATATCCGTGTCTAACTCTGACGTATTCTCTGTCAATACAGACAGTCAGACTCCAGCGCCCTTTCTTGGCAATTCTATGCAGTCGCTTTGAACATCGAGAAAGCAATCTTATCTATGCAGACAAGGGTTTTTCATTTGAAACAAAGGCATTTGATTTATGCAGCCACATAGCTCCTATGGTAATGGCCGTGCAGCACAGGTGTAGGCCTATGAACTAGCTGTGGCCATATATCTATTTTTTATTTGTATTAAAGTGTTTCTTTATATTGCAATGCCGTGCCGTAGTGAAGTAAGTTATCTTTTACAGGACTTCTTTGTGAAATGTGCTTCTATTTTTCCGCGTTCGATCTGTCACATTCTGAGGCAAGACAAAAACGATGTTTCAATGTAGCGCCGAATAGTGGGCGCTACCTATGACCCTTGCATAGTCAGAATGGGATCATAAATTACCAGGATACTTTCTCATTGACAATTGGCCGTTTGGCAATGCTTTTGTTATCTGGGACGCGAGCCCTGTGGCGGATATATGACTTGAACCCGATCGTAACTCTGCCAGAGAGCTATAATCCTGCTGTAGAATTCAGGCTGGTACCATGGTCACGGGGGACTCACCATTGTCACCGATTGTCTACCGGTGAATGCTCCATATCTACACCCAGCTCACTACGTATTTTCATCGTTTATTGACAACAGAACTGAACGTGTTTCTACAAGAGATTAAGAAATTCAACCACGAACTTGTTCTTGACCACTGAATTTTGATCATGTCACCGGAATATATATTTTCTGGGATATGTGACTGTTTTATGTATCCTATAATATATTGCTTTCTACTGGTGTATACTTAGGCTATATTGGCACTACTAGTATATTTCAATACAATTGGTAGTTGGAACCAACTAGCGTCCGAACAGCTTCAATAAAATTGCAGAACTAATTGCTTACAGAATGAATGGTGAGGTTGTCATGCCTAGGTTGTGAGGATTTCTCAACGCTAACTTATTCACACAATCAGAAAGCAGACAATGCTAAGTTGGTCTCTGTGCCCGTCAGGGTCCCGTAGTGTGGACGAAATAGAACATGATCTAAAACCCTCAAATAACAGGAACACTTGCTATTGTTGTCTATCTATTAGACGGTGATGACAACACAGTGCACAAAATGGATCGTACGATTGTACCAACGTCGACAATTCGTGGCTTGGATGAATGCTCCTTGTCACTGGGGTGCCATGGATGCAGACATTGTGCCCAGGACCGCCATGTAAGACCCAGTGACGAGAGGCCCACACCAACAGGACAAGAGATGGTATCAGGACTCAGGCTCAGAGGTCATCAACAGTGTGGGCCGCGTGGAGCGATGCACCGAGACTGTCGCACCATACAACCGTCCATTGTATCACTTACAATGGCTCACTTCTGGTGGTCCCAAGCACTTATTCAACAGGCGGTTATCCCGTACATATATCTCTTCAAAGTACATGTGCGCTGTGAAGTAACCGATGCTCTGTGCCGAAATCACCAGGCATTCTATACAAATAGATGCATAGCGTGCCGAAAGTAGGTGTCATCAAGCACAAGATAGCTTTCTGGGAACTGTGGCGCTCAATATCTGAGCAATATCCGATAATTTTTCTTTCAAGTAAACCTGATATTCGGGGTCAAAAACTGCAATTTTCAGGATGTTTTGAATACTGAAGAGCGAAATCTGCCGGCGCAGACAATTGCATTGGCTGGCTCCAGAGCGTGCTCAGGTATTGGAGCAGTCACAGTCAATTTTGTTATATACTGTCCTTAAATAATCGATGAGACGAGTTGGTTGTCACGATGTCAGAATTACCCTTGTTACCGTACTCTTCCGCATGGCTGCAGCGGATCCGGCGATCTGTCACGATCACAATGTCGCATTGGCTGAATTACCAATGAAAATACAGAACATTGAACTTTTTTGCCTAGCCGTGCGCTAACTCTGTAGAGTATATTGAATGGAAATAGTGGCTTTACTGTCTGGTGATGCTGCTGTTGGTTTTACCAGCCATAGTCACACATACTAGTAGTAATTAACTTATGGCTTCTCCGAACTTGAAGATTCATGACTGCATTGTATAAGCTGCATCCTGTTAACCGACCTCAAAGACTGTCTCGTTTCTATAAGTGATTTTTATTTGATATATAACAAATGTATGTTCATTACAATGATTGATACTGCAACCAAAGAGCCTAAAATACCGGTATTTAGCCTCTTTGACTGCAACTATGAAATCATAACAAGTTGCATAAATCGATACATTCGAATGATGCTTGGACATTTGTGCATGTTTGCTTCTGTGATCCACCACTTTTTTGTTTCACCTAACTGTTTGGCGGATTCGAGTAATTCGTCAAGAAACTACATGTTGCTAGAGATGGTGATGATGCGGACAATGTTATAGTAACAAACCACTTGATGACACAGCCCTTTATGTTTTACATCAGTATCTGTTTCTCGTGGGACAGTCAAGCCAAAGACGGCCTAGGCTCAAGAGTTGCTGTCCTGTTCAATCATTGATAGGCGAAGTGTGGAAACCCATTTCTGCGAATGTACAAATCAGATTGGCCCAAGAATTTATGCCAATGGCCCTTACTGAATCATTCACTGCGAGGCAGCAGTGTTTATGGTTTCCATTATATTTCATCACATAGACGTCCGAGTTATGTCCGTTTAATGGCGACGTAGATATGCACAGACTCTGTCAAGGTATGTTCAATGTAGGGATATTATGGAGGAACTCTCCAGAAGAAGGAAAAAATTATGTACACTACATTACAGCTATGTTTTTCAAAGATGAATAGTTTAAATATTTAAAATATTCTTTTTTCTAATGTAATAAAGACAATCGATTGAAAATATTAGCAGATGAAATTATTCTCAATTATTCTGTTGAAAGACAATTGCTACAAACTTTATTTACTTTTAGTGGCGGCGTTCCGACACATCGTGCATCACTTTTAACATCATGTCACCGTATGTGCCAAAATGTTCTACAACAAACACTATGTTTTGCACAGTGTCGCATGTTGGAGTCCAACAAGAGATGGCATTTGGTCCAACTGACCGAATTTCGAGGCTCGCGGCAATTCAGAGCGTTTTTTTTTTTCTGATCCATTACTGGCACAGAGAAGGACTCGTCCCTCGAGCATTTGTCCAATCAATCACATCAATTAGTGTTTTATGAGGCTCTGGGGTTGCAGTACACAGTGCACTGTACAATGGACTTTTTCAACGTAGAGCATCGCTTGTCGGAACTGATCTTGTCAAACCAGTCAAGTCCAAGGTGCAGTCACAGGAACACGGCACCTGTCTGAACATGACGAGGTGACAACTGATCTCCTGATAAAGGATGATCTGATTAATTTAAATTATTGTTGTCAGTGCGAGGGATCTGTTCACGTGCCTACTAGTATTATGGGGCCATTCATTCGGGTTTTTCGTATTCAGACAATTTCCCAGACAGGCTAGGTCTGCACAGTACAATATTTGGCAGTGTGCTACCACAGCACATAGCACATCCCATTCCATTACTAGTGTCTCGGGCAATATGCTCCTTTTATGATACACGTGTCGACCAAATAACTCCGGTACGTTGCCCAGATCTAATCTAATTATTCCTATGTCGGCCCGCGTGGTTATGAGCAATATTTCGTGGCACCCCGCTTGGCGGTGTGTGGGAGGCTGGCTCTCTGGGTCAGCTGTTGTGGTCACCAGTTTTCTGTAGTCGTGTCACTATGAAATATTAACGGGAAAATCAGGACTCCATAAACAGAATACCTCCGATGTCGCCGAGTATTGGCCCAGATATGATCGATTGAGACTCCATCTGTAACTGCCTTGTGCATGTCCGCAGTCATCTTGGTGGATATCGGGAAAACGACGCTTTTCAAATGTCACCGCGAGGCGTCTATAGGTTTTATGGCTCAGCTGCTATCATCTGAATTGGTTATATCAGCTTTATTGGTAAATTCCGACCATTTGTGTAAGTGCACTTGAATTAACCTCTTTTGCACAGACACCATAAATAACATATTTTGCACCAAGTGTATCCTCTTCTATCATTGAGTGTATCATTGAACGTGCGTAATATCGACGTGGTGTTTGATCTACGTGTCTATTCCACGTCCATCTTACACATCCAATTTTGGTATTTAGTAATTGTATCCTGATTGTGTGTCATTTTAATCACTATATCAAAGTCGTCAGGAGTCGTATAGCATGTCGCTTGCTAACGGTGTTCTCATAAGTTCGTATTGGGCGTGCAATGTTGATCAATGATGTGCTGTGGGGCAGTACCTAGGTGTGATGTTACCCTCACACGCTTGTATGTCCATGTGTGTGTGTGTCTGATCGGTCGTTCGCATGTCGTGAAGATCTCTCTATATAGTCACAGAGAGGGTGTGGCTGTCAATACATCAAAGATGTCACCGCATTATTTCGTGATGTAACGCTATGTGGTATTACGTGTGCGTACTTATCGTGAAATAAATAGTGTCTTGGTATTACACCCTTCTGACGGCACATACCATAGGTTTCATATTACCGGTGCAGTAGTGATGTTACGGTGGTGTCATTGTATTTAGCGTGTGTCCCGGGTGGAGGTTTGAACAAAGGAAAATATCCTCTAAAACAATTAGGGGTCATTTGGCGTGTCCATACCTATCCCACGTTTGCCATTGACGACAATTTTTAGTGTTGTTGTTGTTGTTGTTGTTGTTGTTGTTGTTGTTGTTGTTGTTGTATGGACCTATGCATTTTTTACACAAATTTGTAAAATATTCAGTTAAATGATACATCACAGACAACATGAACGTGTGCAATGTTCTGTCCTGCCAGTAATGATATAAATAAACTGAATTTAGCCAGTATATGTAATATGTTCGCCATTGTGTTCACCCATCATATCGTGGTCTCAACAACCGTCTAATATTACCACATGTACATGTGTATGTACAGATATCATGTTCGTAATACATAGTAAAATTAAGTAAAACGTTGCTGACATTGTTACACTGTAGTGTATATCATCTCGTGCACGAGGTAGGCCTACACACACACAAGTCACACATCCTGTTACATAATGTGTAGTGTTGCCTTCGTAACAAGGTCACATGGTCTGTAACAAACATTTTTACAACACCACTATTCTTACCTCGCATGCCGCCCGACGCTTTCTATTCTCCTGCTTCCAGATGAGGGCCGTGAAGTTCTCAAAGAACGCTCCATCTGACTGCTCGACTCTGCAAGACATAGTGACATATATCCCGCTTAGACTCGACAATCTATATCACAGGCTATCCATCCAGTCACAGCTTGATGTTTACAAAAGGCACTATTATAGTCTACACTAAAAGTTCCGACACTCGTCAGTCCTTTCACATCTTTGAAGCCCTTAGTTCCACATATCAGCTGACTGACTTGTTGCCAGGATACATCCTCTCCACAGTTTCAACACTGTTCTTATCCTATCATTGAATACACTTATCCTGCTGTCGTTTGAACCAGTGCGATGTTACACAAACTGTATTCCCTGCTCTTCCGTTATTTAGTATCCATGGCTACTGTCACGAGGTATCTAAGTATCCCATGAATTGGCTCTGTCAGAACCAAACAACCCAGCAGTGCACAATAACAGACGTGTCCTGTATCCAGCCGATTCCATCTACATGTAGTACTCCCCTCTACACCCCTCACTAGCTAGGTCCCGACATTCCATCCCAAGTGCCGTGTCATCATCTCGCAGTGGACCAACAGTTCAGTGGGCATCCCCTTGTCGACAGCCACAGTATACTGCCCCCACTGCACATGTGGACCGGTTAAAACAAGGCAATCCTTTATATGTGAAACGGCTCTAAATCCCCGTGTTAAAGCCCAAGTATGCAAGCAAGCGAGCGAGTGGACGAGGAGAAAGCATCATCTCGCCATGCCAGCGACAGCAGTGTGAGGGAGACTGGCTCACAGTGAGAGCCTGCTGCAGCTCGCCGGCTCACAGCCGTCACAGGATGCATGGGGCTGCCACTATCGACTGGGATAGTAACTGACTCGCTTCTATCCTACACCATGCAGTTCTGGCCCTATATATGCCCTTGGAGGGGTGTCAGGCACTCCCGGAGCATGGAAATGTCCGCCTTTGTAAAGGATGGACACCCTCCCCTCAGGATCACAGGGTTTTCATATTCTAATGTGTCCACAAGAACGTTTTGCAAATTGTTGATTGCCTCTGCAAGTGTCCTGGGTCGTTTCCAGACCCATAGTTAGCACAGATAGTGTATCAACGTGGGGACGTTGTCGCCAATGAGCGAGTGGGATCAGACAAAACAAAGCGTACACGAGACCATTTGGGCAGCAAGATTGATGGCAGGATGTGCGCCTTCTCTGTGTCACCGGTCGGTCATCGTTCCTGCAGACAGCGCGACACAAACACAGCGCGACCGGGCCATTGCTTCACACACCTGTCACCCCCGGCGCCCCGTCGATAATGTCCTTGGCACGCTGCTCGTGATTTGCGACCCAAGACACGATCCATGTCGAGTAGTCTCGGCTCCCTCAATGAAGCGCTTAAGCAAAGTCCAGCACGATACCGTGTCCAGCATGTCTGTTGCTATTCATCAGTGTCTCTGCCATAGATCTGCTCAGTCCTTGAAGGACCAAGCCGTGTCGCAACCGGACACTTCACACTAAAACCGGAGCCAATTAGATGATGGTCGCCTTAATTTAAAGCTCGTGAGTTCAGATTTCCGCTAGGGTGCGAGACCCTTTAAAGCGAGAACCCTCCAGCAATGTCAGCATTCTACAGTTCTCCAAGCAAAAAGGCGACCACCAAAGACTTGTACTAAAGCAAATAATGTCTCAGCAAGTAGTCCTCGGGCGTTTAGCCAGGTAATGACCCCATTTGTGGCTTCGTCAACGAGAGGGCAGTCTCCGTCTGCACATCGCCCGACCAATCTCGTTTGTGCCGTGTTTTATTGGTACTCGTTTCAGAACAAAGGTGGTCCCAAGGTCGCCCCATCTATGTCACATATCCAGCGAATTATTCACGTACACACATCGACCTTGGCAGGCAGCACAAAGAAGCACGTGTGATTTATCCAATGGCCCGGTACAGTATAATCTCGTCTGAGATATCTGAGTACTCGCTCGGCGCCAGGTCTCGCGAGATCACGGCGTGGGCGGAAGTGAAGACAGAGAACACGGTCAGCGAGAAGCGCATTCCTCTGTCCAAATTTTAATCTTCTTTCCCTCGGTACTGTTTTGTGGGTTGATGTCCTAAGCTCAGCGAAGGGACATACACTGGGAGCTACAGAAATCACGCGGACAGACGGACAGACTTCGACCCGCACTACTAAATCAAAACTCCCGAATCTAAAGGGGATTTCTGGACAGGGATTTTGATGGAAGATGGAAACATAAGTGGCGGCAGCGTCTTCACATTGCAGCTTGTATACTGAACAAATATCCCAGAATGAGAAGTTGACATTCAGAGAGGAAAGAATAATAAATCTTGAAATCGGATACAGACACATTCGTCAAAGTCCCGTCAGTCTAAAATACGGTATCAAGCAAAAATGTGATTAGTGCTACAAGCCTACGTTTCGTAGCATTTTTTCAGTTTTTGAAGCAATACATGTATGAAATAAGGATGTCAGAGAATATATCAAGCCGAGTATGATTAGCTGATGATGTATGTCCCACACCAATAGTGGCAAACTAAACATGACATAATGTTGAACGCTCGAATTGTTATCCGGTGTAGGTTTAATTAACAGTATATGAGTGAACAATTCTTAGAAAAAATACTCGTAAAGTCCGGTAAACAGAAGCCCAGACTGATGCGTGAGCAATTGTTGACCAATGTGGAAGACCGTTCCAGAGTTTTTGGAGACACTCGCGCTGATTTCTTTCATTATATTATTTATTGTAAACACTGAAGTATTACGAGTATTTTATCAACAAATGCGATACACCAACGTTCACTCTGGGTATCTGTGTACGAGACGGAAACAGGTAATAACAGCAAATTCCTTTCAGATGTTTTCGTGCTATGCTGTTCAGGTACATGCGATTGAATCTGTTGCAATATGATGAGATGGTAAATTCATGTCGATATAAACTTGACCCAATATGTGGAATGAAATCTGATACAATGCAGTGGGTGGGTTTTGATGCGAAGGAAATACAGATCCGAACCTCGTCTGCCCTGCCCTACCACGTGCCTACTTAATACAGAATGCCTGTTTACGCATCAGAAATGGAGCTAATTGGGGAATCGGGTTTTAAGTGAAATTATCCCTTGTAATCTAGGGACGTTCATCTCACCACGCCTCTCATCAATCTCGGGATTAATTCGCCATAATGGCCGCATGGCCGGGCGTTGTCACCCAGAGTCCGCTGTAGTTTCTGCCGCCCTTCCTTTAAACAATCCATCGCACCAAATCCAGCTCACGAGTGAATCTATTAGCATATATGACACCAAATTGGTTTCCTGAATGACCGAATAGGGTCTACTTTCTGTATCGATGATCGATCTGTAGGGGCTGACGCTGTGACGTGAATAGTCCCCGCGATATTATGCAGAAGACCGCCAGGAGCTATTATATAGCGGGAGTGACCGCCTAGTCGGTGGTCACTGCCCGACAGATGTGACTGGATAGCACGCAGGATTAACGCTCCAGTCAATAACACAACATACCCGAGGGTTGAGATCCACCCCTCAAGGGCTTAGTGACCGCAATTCACGGTTGGGAAGTACATAAAGCATGGTTATTTAGGCCTGACTACATTCACTCCCACTCACTCCACCCATCTTCACGTCAACGATCAGCCCAAACACCGTCCACTTAGCTATATTCTGTTGGCTTTGCAAGGATCAAACGCAGAGATACTTGATGTCGTTTTGCATACAAAAGCGGGCCTGAATTATGGTCGTTGCTGGCGACATCAAAGCAAACTAAACACATTTATTTCCCATAAAGTATGTAGTTGTATATTATGGATATTCTCCGTCGAGGCAAAAAATAGTGTGCACCCAACTCATCCAATTGAACAACTACAACAAAATTGTTAGTCACAACCAGCCTACATAACAATGAAAAAGATAGCTTTAGTGTCGTCAACCAAACATTCAGTAATGTTGCGGTATGTTTTATAAACAATTCCACTATAAAATCACTACACTGCATCAGGAGTTGTTTGTTGAACTGTTCTGCTGCAGGCTTGGCACGCACCTCAAAACAGAAAAAAAGGTTCAAAACACATGCGAAGAGAATGCTCTGAGATTTCAGTATGGTGCCACATTTCAGTATGGTGCCACATTAACGGATTCCATCGCTGCCATAGGGGATTCACATACATGACATTTCCACAGTTAACTGTCACAATTTGCCTTCCTGACGTGACTACCAAATCAAGTCATCGTATCCGGCTGCTATATATAGCCTGTATCCCCGATGTGCACAAGATTGCGTGGTAGCAGTAATCGATAAAGGAGCCCCGGACTTCTACAGAGTCGGGCTGTTCTGCTCTTCATGGAGTCTTTGGTGGACACGAAAGAAATTATGTTTTGTATATTCTCTATTCTTTAGTAAATGTTCACATGTTCCATTGACATTATTGTAGAATTAATTGGGAGGACGTGCTTTCGAAATATTTGATCACGCTTGACCCAAACAATGTACATTCCTTGGTAAAACGAGGACAGTCGTTTAATTACACATGGAATCGACCCCTTTTTGCATCATGTATTACATCAAAAATATGTTGCGGGGAAGTCATCACAACAAATCACCCGCCCTACATTTCATCATGGAATGCATGCTCATATCTGCTTCTCAAGACCATAAGATATCGTGGAACTCCCTGCTGTTTAGAAGAAACGTTAACGAGCATATTGCATGAGACGTTAGCCTAATTACACTCGTTGATAGCACAAGGTCATGGCGAATCGTTACAACTGACTGATATACCAAATTCAGACACGAATAATTCACATCATATCTGAACCTGGGTGTTGGATGTAATTTTACCATTTGTGTCTTTGTAACAGAATACTCTCGAAAGTCGATGTGTATGTTCTTGGTGACACCAGGTGTAGTGGCTTTTTATCTGAGACACACAAGACTATGGGATGAAATTCCCATCAGAACTGTAGATTTTATGCATAATGCTGGCGACATCAACATGTTTGTCGCCCCGAACTGTCGCGAATAGTAACCTTATATTCTGCAAAAAAGCTTGGAAATAAACATCTAAGTTGGTATAGATCTAAAACACATGCAATGTCAATTTTGCGAAGGGGCTCGACATATTCTTAAAAAATATGTATATGATGGCCTGGGGAAATATCTCCCGTAGCTTCTAGAAACCTGGACCCTTTGAAAAGCAATTCGTCGAGGGATGTTGCTTGACCAGTAATAAACTTCCCTTTTGAGAGCGACTGGTGAGTCGTGTTCGCTTCCATCTAAGTTTTATGTCACTGTTTACATTCCGTTAGAAAACAGACTAAATGGTCATTAGATTGACCTGATTAAACATCCTGAGGTGCAGTGACAACACTAGACTGTGAGTACGGATCCCAAAGAGAATGCTGACCGGCTGAGTCAAAAGGCAGTAATGTTCCCCGGTATTCCCTTTATCTCTCAACAAGGTGTTATTGTCAATAATTGAAATAAAAACACATCACTTGGCCACTCGCACCCACGTCAACCATTGTACAACAAAACATGAGACGTCACGTCGAACATGGCATAAATTATATTATTGCTGTACATCAAAGAATATACCAATGAATACCAGGCTGAATATGATATGAATTGACCGAAATGGAACTATTATGGCACCCCGTAAGTGTTGAGCAGTCATCATGAACAGTCAGGGTAAGACATCTCATTCTCTTCAGGTAACTGAAGAAGTGAAAGGTTTGAGTCATCACTTGTGGCTTGTGGCTTATCCAAAGAATACCACGAATTCTGCTGGTCTAAATTTATGAGTAAATTTTAAAGCAAAATCATTGGCGTAGCCATAATGATCCGACAAAGAGACATCAACTTATAGTTTCAAAATATGGTTGAGACGGGGCAATTTTGGACAACTCCCTCTAATGAAGTTTTGTTGTTCAGTCACATGGTAACACCTCCCATTAGTGAACGTTCACGGAACCAGGCCAAAATGTTCACTAACTGGAGGTGTTCACTAATCAGAAGAATGGGTCTGGGGGATTTTGAACGAGAGTCGGACAATGACAAGTTTTTTCTTTTTGAAGACATGGCTTATGCTGAACAGAACCAGCAGAATATCAGCGAATGAAATAGTGCATGAGTATTTGCTTTATATATCAGGGGGTTACTTCATTGTTAATCCACTATCATCAATCTAATTTACTCGAGTTCAAACTCTTGGTGCATGAGGTGAAATCTTCCTTTAGGTTATAGGCATGAGTCTTTATTCTAATTGACATGTTTGCATATGGTGAATCCCCTTGCTTCAGACTGTAATAACAGAGAAGCTGGGAAGGGGGGGGGGGGGGGCTGGCAGTCAATGAGGTGTGACAATGCTGTCACAGAATCTATGATAACTGAAAGCAGACATGAAAGCAGCTTAGAGGCATTCGGGGAGGGGGGGGGGGAAGAGCCAACGGTGTTTGGCAGTTAGGGTCAATGATACCTTGATAATTGGTTAACATGGCCTACGTTCCCTAAATCATGTAAATAGAGGTCTATTAACATTGAAATGCGCCTTTTGGGCCCCAAAAAGGTGTTCACTGTTCACAGTAGAGAGGTGTTCACTAATCGGAAGAAAGCTCCAATGTTAAAGGATAGGCGTTCATTTGGGACCGGGAAAAACTGTTCGAGTTGTTCACTGATGGAAGTTTGACTATACCTTCATATGACTGCTGAGCATTCGAAAAAGATGTATCATCTGAATAAGAGTAATTAAAATGTATCTTATGGTCTGGGTATATAATTATAATACAATCGAGTTCGGTTTTCTTTCATCATCGTAGTGTGTCATCAATTATGAAGTTCAGAGGATTAATCTGGCTAATGCTATGTCTACATTAATAATACTACTCAGTACCAAGTATTCAGTCAACGTCCGTCTTGTTTCACCCGACCTGTGTGCTTTGTCCTGTCTCCACCCCCTGGTATGAGTATGTTTCGATCCTGGGCACGGATCAGGTTTGTTAGAAGAGGCAGGAGATAATTTGTGCTTCCAATAAATACAAAATTTGACACACTGGAAAGCCCCTGCATGCACTAGATGCCCTGCAAAATGATAGACTGTTGTATCTGCAGCTGTAATGCAATGGTCAGTGGAACCACAAGAAGCACTTGCATTTGCCCATACAATACGAATGTGTATTGTAGGCATTCGACCATGACTGAATATTATAGACTAATATCTCCATCATGCCAGCTTGAGAGTACGATCATCATCCATAATACATACATTTATCATCGGATTGCTGCAAATGCGCGATTCTGATTGGTCAACTCTCCGACAATACCACGCCGTATTTGGAGAGCTGTGACGCAACCCCACGATATTTTCTGTATCGTGGGCTTCAGGCGGGTAATACGGAATGACGTTTTGGAGAGCTCCATATAATCCAATGATAAAATCGTTACCATGGACTTCAGACCCCAATACGGCAGGATATCTGCCTTCAGTCAGCATATCCCACTCGGCCTGCGGCCTCGTGGTATATGGTGACTTCAGGCAGATATCACGCCGTATTGGGGTCTGAAGCCCATGATAACTTATAGTGCCCTTCATACAAAAGCGACAATGCTGTGATGATCAACAGTAATATATATGGTCATTTGCAATAAAACAATAAGCCTATACCAATTGACCAATTGTAGGTATCAATAATCTGGGTTATGTGATATACACCAATTTCATACACCAATAACACCCGGCCAGAAAAGTATCATTGAGGAGTATCGACTAAAATGTTTGCTCCCTCTCGCCGTGACGACTCATCAGCCCACGTCCCACCAGTCCAGATCTCTACCACTTGAACTCAATTAACTCCACTAATATCGGTTCAAAGTCACAGCATTTACCACAATATTTTTAAAGCATAATCATATGGGGGCACAAATGTGTCCGGACGACTCTAATATGGGAGACAATATAATCCAATTTGACTATTCTCTATAATGTGTAATTCAGGCAATTTCAGCAAAAACACTTTCTGACTTATCTTGGTGGTAATCAAGCATTCAGAATGACCTACACAATTTGATGGATGTACACCCACCAGACAAAAGAAGACAAAGAAATTACTAAACAATGAAATGCATGTTTAATGATATTAAACTTTCATGAAAAACAAGATCATATACTGTTTTATCCACATCAATAAAGAAATACATGTACTTATTTTAGATCAGTTCTTGGACCCAAATCAGGAGAGATTTAAAAGCAATGCGGTTTGTCTCCTGATGCAGGGGTGACGATTCTTATGTCAAGTGTGTAACTTGGAGAAAGAGAATGCGACTGTTCCAGTCATTATTAACAATAAGTCAAATCATCACCAATGGACGTGTTATATTTATCAAATATTTATAACGTCTATTTTCGAGTGCCATCAATACTTCTCTCCTGCTTTTCGAGTGGGATCATCAGGCGACTGGCAATTTCATGAAGTCTAGGTTTTCAGTGCTAGTTTCAGGCTCGTTGAGCTCTGTTTGGTTGTAAACAAACAGTTATCTTACAAAATCAAGGGCATGGTTAATTTGAGACCATTTGCACTGGTAGTGCATCGATTGAATAGATATGAAAATATTTACATGGTAACCCATTCTTAGTCCAGTGTCAAATGCAACCAAAGGGATCATTTACCCACATTCAATCTTTAAATTTATACAATTAATGAAACGATCTTGGTTTTGTTTCCATGTCTGTGTCATATATTGCTACTTTTGGATTTATTGTAATTTTGAAGTTTTGTTATTATGCGGACACCTCAATTATAGTCTGAATATAATTATACCATGTAGTCAATCTATAATTCCTTCTATTTTCCAGTTCTAATTGAACTCTTCTTGCTGTTTCATGATTATTCGTTGATGACCTGATTCTTATATGCACTCAAAATCAAAATGTTGGAGGTTAAAATTTATTTAAGTGCGACCCTTCAAACATGAACATTCATTATTTATCAATACTGTTAATGTTAATGTACATAGCATAAAATGTTAGTCGAGTATCTGTCGGCACACAATATTAGACGCCAATCATTCCTAATTGGAGCCTGGTTATACTTCAACTGGGGACATGCGTACTTTGATGTGACTTGAACATTACAACAAGCCTAATCCAAAGTAATCATTGATTTCTGCTTTCAAGGCACTTGTTCCATACAGAAATGCCAGGAATCCACAGTCGGGGACCTGATGTAGAGCCCGGGTCTGATGAGACCACATGCTGTTTCAAGGATCTTGTCAAACAAAGTCTCCGGAACTTGACCGTACCTGAAATGAACGACAGCCCCACGAAACGGTCGCCAAGGCCATTCCAGCTCTCGAACAATAGATCTAAAAATCAGCCATGAACGTGAATTATCTACCCTTCTCTACTTGGATATATAGAATTATAATCTTTTCCGCCGATGATGCGTCAAGTTGCTGCTACGTTATTTGTATAGAATGCAATAATCCATAGTTGAAAGTCACAGCAGTCGTTCGACGTCCAAGCAAAGTCATTGAGCACACCAAGCTAAGTTCAGTGTACTCCCAACAACAACGTTAGCCTATCACTCCGTGAGACCCCTGCAGATCATCCAATCAGAGGCAATATCGTGCTAATTAGATAAGTGATAGCCGTGATGTATCCAGCTGAGTTCGGCCTGGAATAACACTCACACCCGTCCACTCAACGGATGATTCGCTGAAATGTTTATACTCTGAAATGTGGACACTCTTTTCTTCGGGCGCTCTTAATCTACCATGGCAACTTCACAACAGCAATTTTGATTTGTAGAATATTGCTGGATGATGCAAATTGGTGTGAATCATACTTGCCAAGTCGTGTGAAAAATAGTTGCCAAATACACTTGCCAAATAGCTGTAATGCTCCATAATTGAAAGTTTATTGGCCATCCACCCAAATCCCTGGCATTCTTTGCTACCAGAGCAATAGCACGACAGAGAAAATAGTTTAAGGACAACCAATATTTCTGTTATATCTATTCATGTGTCCCCACATGTGTCTCATGTGGGGATTTATATACGGTCGGTGTTTCATGAAGGAGTCTGACCGCAACCGTACTGGTCCATTCTTCCTGATAATCAGGAACTAATACAATAGCAGGGAGCATGTCTATGAGCCGTTATGCTTGCATACATTCTTCCGTGTTTCCCTTGCGAGGCTCCCTTATTTTTCAGTGCAGCAAAGACGATATATCTTTGTCACATTGTGAACAGACCATACCCGTCTCTGTTCAAAATCAATTTCCCATCGGATGATCATTCTGGATATTGGCACGACGCGTTGAGTACGACATGCTATTCAATAATGTGTGTATAATATTCTCATTCATGAAGGTCACAGTCCCTCTCATTAGTGTCTTAAATGAATGTATATCCATGAATATGACAAAGATTTATTGTCATTTGCATTGGGGAAGCAAATGCAGACAAATTGTTGTCGACAACTGGAAGTCCCAGGTCTTGCTATATACGCAATCTATCACCTCATTGACTGAATGGTGTCATGGCCAATAAGCAGAGTGACGCCAGTGATAAAGTCCACTAAAAGAAACCAGTTACGTCTCAGCAAGTTGATCTTAGATTTGGAAAGCAATGGTCTGGTCATTTGTTGGTTGCGTTAACATGGCACATCCTCAGGGAAGCCAGCTAATATCAAGGTCGACTATACATATATTGAATATATACAGTCTTGAAATTGTACAAAAACAGCGCCTTGCTTCTGTTCCACGGTAGTACCACAGCTGTCACATGACAGCGTTTATTTTGAACCTTATGATGGAATTTATGTATGAAGTTGTATGGAGTATAAACGCGCGTATCGAGCCTTTGCTAGTGGATTACACTGACGTACCTGTTGTAAATTATCCTTATGTATCAGTCAACGAAAACACAAATAAGTTTAATTTTCTACAGCTAAACCCTTGTAGTTCATGTTGCAAATTTAGTAGGCCCATATGATAATCAAGATACCAAAAAAGGTTCTATTACATGAATGAACCTCTATATACACATAGTATTACAGCATATGTAGACAGGAATGCTCTGTTTTAGAAAACAATTACAATGATATGGAATTCCAACATGATAGATTGGGTTGATCATTTTTACCTGTTAGATCAACAGAATGATTAACGATGTCAGTGAACCCGCTTGTTTTTGCAATGTTCAGCAGCAATCATTGGAAGCTTTTGTCCATATTCCACAATGCGCAAGCAAAGTAAATCGCATAAGTGCACCTTGCTTTGTTTGGACACAGTTCTCTGTCTCCATGCACTGTTGATTATGGTAATCTTTTTATTGCTCAATCAATACACACAGTTACAAAATGGTGCAGTGCATGAACTAAGTAAATATACTTGAACGTAGGCCTATACATCCATACGGATCTACAGAATGTACGCACGAGGCAAAAATATGCAAAAGAAGTCTGTAGTTGACAAGGAAAACTTGCTACACCCCAAAAACTTCTCCGCGTGAAGCTGGTCAAAGGAGAGATACCTATTTCCTGTTCGCCCTGGTTTCGTTTGAGTTGTTCCAAGAGGATAGTTCAGTCACAAATAATAGTGATCTTCAAATCGTTCTGAGATTACTAAAAGTGTTTTGGCTACAGTTCGAATGACATTCTATCAAACGTGATTCAAACCCCAAGCCTGATTGACGATAAACAGTACTGAGAACGTGTAAAAAGCCAGACCAACGGATTGCATGAAATTCTACGTTAATGGCAGATGGGTCTTTGCCAGTGATGGATAACTCACGGGTGTTATAGATGTGAAGTGGATGATATATTATCAACTGTTTAGCATGACCACACTAGGTATATGTGTTACACTAAATTACTGGGTGATAAATTGGACGAATGTTTGTGTCGGTGGATCAGAGAGAGTTGACACATTGGTGTCATTAGGTGAAAGTCACATGGGATACAGAAGAGGTAGGGGTGAACACAAATCGCAAAAGACATTGTCACTAATGTCATAACATGCCTCAAGGACAATTGAACTAATCTGGAAATCCAAACTGTCCACATAGAGCATCGTATATTGGCGTGCATATAACAAATATATACAGGTAGATAGGCCTACAGCAATAAATATAGCAAGGGTTTTAGTTTGTCGGTGATGAAGGTGAGGAGGAATGCTGCAGGAATTGAAATAATAATTGAAAGTATATTATATTACCACCAATACAACCAGATTTTGATGATATCAATGACAAACCTAAAATATTTTGGAATAGATATTACCCGACCAAAGATATTATCCAAAGACAATGGAGTCATGAGGGACAGACACTGTAAAATGTAGTTGGTTCTACTGTACACCTGAAGGAGTTAGTACACACCTACATAGTAAAACAACATAGTAATCCGAGACAAATCCCATGAACTCGGTGTCTGGCAAATACCAAGTAGCCCATTTCAAGCCAAAAGGTCACCGAGTTGATGAGAATATAAAGTGTTCGATGCTGGATGTGGATCAGTCTAGTTGAATGGGATATGAGTTTTTCAAGCTTCTGTGTTTCGAACGAATAATACAATGACGTATTGGAAAGTACCCTACTGGATGGCGTGCTCAATGAAAGGCTCTAGAAATGACAATACTAATGCATTAACCTCAGAACCACAAGAAACACTTGCATTCGCTGGCACAATGCAAATACCTACGTACATTGTATGCATTTGACCATCACTCAATATTAGTCCCTGTGCATTATGAAAAATCCTTTCATTATGGCAGCATGAAAGTATACCGTCATTGTCGATAATACGTGCCTTTACTATTCATACAAAAGCCAATATTCGACGATGATCATCAACAATACATATTGTCATTTACAATGAAATAATAAGCCTATCTCATTGGCCGATCTTACATATCAGTATTCCGGATTATGTGATTGACCAGTTTCTCATCAACGACCCCGGGCAGGAGAGTATCAGTGAAGAGCACCAACTAAAATATCTGCTCCCTCTCGCCCTGATAGCTCATCAGCCCGTCTCCCACCAGCCCGGATCTCTGCCACGTGAACTCAATTAACTACGCCTAACATCGGTTCAAAGTCACACCATATATCACGCTATTTTTAGAGCATAATATCATGTGTGGGGGGGGGGGGCGAGAAAATCTCTCCGGACTACACTTACGTGGGGACACTACAATCCAACCCGGCTGTTCCCTACAATATATATATTTTAGGCAATTTCACTTTGACACTTTGTGATATTTCTTTGTGGTAACCATGCATTCAGTATGACATACACGTTCGAACTGGGAGAATGAGAATATGACTGTTCCAATCATTACTAACAATACGTCAATCATCACCAGTGCACGTGGTATATTTATCAAATATTTATCACGCCTATTATTTTCGGGTGTTGCCAGGACTGGCATTTTCACGAAGTCTAGAGTTTCAGTGCAGTATTGGTCTCAGACTCATTGAGCCCTGTTTTGGTGTAACCAAACAGAAATCTGACAAAATCAAGGGCATGGTCAATTTGAGACCGTTTGCACTGGTATTGCACCAAATGAACAGACACAAATAAATATATTTACATGGTAATCCATTTCTTAGTCCAGTGTCAAATGCAACCGAAGAGATCATTGATCCAAAAACAATTACCAAATCTGGCGGTATTGGTGAAAATAGATCGATACTTACAATGTAATTTTAATGTTTTGTTATTATGCAGACACCTCAATTATAGTCTGAATATAATTATATTATGTTGTCAATCTATAATTCCATCTATTTTCCAGTTTTAATTGAACCTTCTCACTGTTTCATATGATTCGCCAATGGCCTGATTTTTCGTGCACACAAAAATTTGGGAGGTTGTTCGGTAACATGCGACACTTCAAACATGAACATTCATTATTTATCAATACTGTGTTGTTAATGTAACATAAAATGCTAGTAGAGTATCTGTCGGCACACAATATTGAACGCCAATCATTCCTAATTGGAGCCTGATTATACTTCAACTGGGGACATCCGTACTTTGATGTGAAAGCAGAAATGGATACCGACAAACAGACAAATGTGACTTGAACATTCCAACAAGCCTAATCCAAAGTAATTATTGATTTCTGTCTTCGAGACACTTATTCCATTCCGAAAGGCCAGGAATCCACAGTAGATGTCCGGGTCTGATGGGATCATATGTTATTCCAGGGAACTTGTAAAACAAATCAGTCTCCAGTACATGGCCATAACTGAAATAAACGACAGCCCCACACAACAGTCTTCAGCCTTGAACAATAGATCAAAATATAAATCAGCAATGATTTATAAACCAGCAATGATATCAGCAACATTGATTTTCTGCCCATCACTACTGGAATATATAGGAATATGCACATTTCCCCGGATGATGCCTGTACATGTAGTTGGTTCTACGTTAGTTTTGTAGAATGCAATAACCTACAGTACAAAGTCACATCAGTCCTATCTCACAGTCGTTCGACGTCCGAGCGAGGACACTAAGCACACCAAGCTGAGTTCAGTCCACTTCCACCAACAATGTTAGCATATCACTCTGTGAGATCCCTGCAGATCATCGAATCATCGAGGCAATACCGTGCTAATTAGATAAGTGATGCCCGTGATGTGTCCAGCTGAGTTCGCACTGTAACAACACTCACACCCATCCACTCAACGGACGATTAGCTGAAATGATAACATTTTCAGGACACTATTTTTTTCAGGATTCCTTAGTGTACCATGAAAGCTTCACAACAACAAAGCAATTTTGATTTGTGAAATATTGATGAACGATATTAAATTGGCGTGAATCCTCCATGCCCCATATCAGCTGTAATGTGGAAGTTTATTTGGCCATCAACCCGAATCTCTGATTTCTTTGCTACTGATCAATAGCACGGAAAAGAAATAGTTTAAGGACAATCAATAGTTCTTACTGTTATTCCAAATCATGTGTCTTTGGAGATTTATGTACGGTCAGTGTTTCATGAAGGAGTCTGACCGCAAGCGTGCTGGCCCATCCTTCCTGCAAATCAGGGAATAATACAATCGCTGGGAGCATTCTGATATAACTCTTCCGTAACTCCCCGAGAAGTTAGCAGCAAAGACGACATCTCATTGTGAACAGAACGTGCCCGTCTCCGGTCAAAATCAATTTGACGTCGGATGATCATTCTGGATATTGACCTGGCACATTGATTATGAAATGCTGTTAAATAATATGTGTGTACTACTTCCATTGATGAAAGTCACTGTCAGTTCCCAGGAAGTATCTTGCACAGTACATAACATCAGCTCATGATCCTCGTTGGTTGATGAGTAACAAACTCGATATCATTTGATGCATTCGTATGTCTTAAATGAAAGTGAATGGTTGTCTATAACAACAATTTATTGTCGTTTTCATTGGTGCAGCAAATGCATACAAATTGATGTTGACAACCAAAAGTCCCAGGGTTCTCTAAGGAGTCAGACCGAGTGGGATTGCAGCAAATTACCAAAGTGACGCCAGTGAGAAAGTTTACAAGTGCTCGACATGGTGATACAGTCCTTCAACAAAAACCAGTGATACCTCTGCGGTTTGATCACACATTCAGAAAGAAATAGTCTTCCCTTTTTCTGACCCTTTTCTGACCCTTCGCACTATGGTTCGTTCTCTTGAATAGAATTCGTTAGATTTCATGTTTGACATAATAAAACGAAATAAAGATGATGATCTTAGAAGACATGTTATTTAACTTGATATATAATTTTTTTAATGAACATGTAGTATGGTCACCGTTTATATAATCTTTTGTGGTCGAGATGATCAAGATTAGATTGATCATTTTTGCCTGTTTATCTATGCAGGACAATTGAACTAATCTGGAAATCCAAACTGTCCACA
Organism: Terebella lapidaria; assembly: GCA_949152475.1. Classification (NCBI taxonomy): domain Eukaryota; kingdom Metazoa; phylum Annelida; class Polychaeta; order Terebellida; family Terebellidae; genus Terebella; species Terebella lapidaria. The sequence continues at coordinate 83,709,603 of OX424555.1, forward strand.
TAGAGCATCGTATATTGGCGTGCATATAACAAATATATACAGGTAGATAGGCCTACAGCAATAAATATAGCAAGGGTTTTAGTTTGTCGGTGATGAAGGTGAGGAGGAATGCTGCAGGAATTGAAATAATAATTGAAAGTATATTATATTACCACCAATACAACCAGATTTTGATGATATCAATGACAAACCTAAAATATTTTGGAATAGATATTACCCGACCAAAGATATTATCCAAAGACAATGGAGTCATGAGGGACAGACACTGTAAAATGTAGTTGGTTCTACTGTACACCTGAAGGAGTTAGTACACACCTACATAGTAAAACAACATAGTAATCCGAGACAAATCCCATGAACTCGGTGTCTGGCAAATACCAAGTAGCCCATTTCAAGCCAAAAGGTCACCGAGTTGATGAGAATATAAAGTGTTCGATGCTGGATGTGGATCAGTCTAGTTGAATGGGATATGAGTTTTTCAAGCTTCTGTGTTTCGAACGAATAATACAATGACGTATTGGAAAGTACCCTACTGGATGGCGTGCTCAATGAAAGGCTCTAGAAATGACAATACTAATGCATTAACCTCAGAACCACAAGAAACACTTGCATTCGCTGGCACAATGCAAATACCTACGTACATTGTATGCATTTGACCATCACTCAATATTAGTCCCTGTGCATTATGAAAAATCCTTTCATTATGGCAGCATGAAAGTATACCGTCATTGTCGATAATACGTGCCTTTACTATTCATACAAAAGCCAATATTCGACGATGATCATCAACAATACATATTGTCATTTACAATGAAATAATAAGCCTATCTCATTGGCCGATCTTACATATCAGTATTCCGGATTATGTGATTGACCAGTTTCTCATCAACGACCCCGGGCAGGAGAGTATCAGTGAAGAGCACCAACTAAAATATCTGCTCCCTCTCGCCCTGATAGCTCATCAGCCCGTCTCCCACCAGCCCGGATCTCTGCCACGTGAACTCAATTAACTACGCCTAACATCGGTTCAAAGTCACACCATATATCACGCTATTTTTAGAGCATAATATCATGTGTGGGGGGGGGGGGGGGGCGAGAAAATCTCTCCGGACTACACTTACGTGGGGACACTACAATCCAACCCGGCTGTTCCCTACAATATATATATTTTAGGCAATTTCACTTTGACACTTTGTGATATTTCTTTGTGGTAACCATGCATTCAGTATGACATACACGTTCGAACTGGGAGAATGAGAATATGACTGTTCCAATCATTACTAACAATACGTCAATCATCACCAGTGCACGTGGTATATTTATCAAATATTTATCACGCCTATTATTTTCGGGTGTTGCCAGGACTGGCATTTTCACGAAGTCTAGAGTTTCAGTGCAGTATTGGTCTCAGACTCATTGAGCCCTGTTTTGGTGTAACCAAACAGAAATCTGACAAAATCAAGGGCATGGTCAATTTGAGACCGTTTGCACTGGTATTGCACCAAATGAACAGACACAAATAAATATATTTACATGGTAATCCATTTCTTAGTCCAGTGTCAAATGCAACCGAAGAGATCATTGATCCAAAAACAATTACCAAATCTGGCGGTATTGGTGAAAATAGATCGATACTTACAATGTAATTTTAATGTTTTGTTATTATGCAGACACCTCAATTATAGTCTGAATATAATTATATTATGTTGTCAATCTATAATTCCATCTATTTTCCAGTTTTAATTGAACCTTCTCACTGTTTCATATGATTCGCCAATGGCCTGATTTTTCGTGCACACAAAAATTTGGGAGGTTGTTCGGTAACATGCGACACTTCAAACATGAACATTCATTATTTATCAATACTGTGTTGTTAATGTAACATAAAATGCTAGTAGAGTATCTGTCGGCACACAATATTGAACGCCAATCATTCCTAATTGGAGCCTGATTATACTTCAACTGGGGACATCCGTACTTTGATGTGAAAGCAGAAATGGATACCGACAAACAGACAAATGTGACTTGAACATTCCAACAAGCCTAATCCAAAGTAATTATTGATTTCTGTCTTCGAGACACTTATTCCATTCCGAAAGGCCAGGAATCCACAGTAGATGTCCGGGTCTGATGGGATCATATGTTATTCCAGGGAACTTGTAAAACAAATCAGTCTCCAGTACATGGCCATAACTGAAATAAACGACAGCCCCACACAACAGTCTTCAGCCTTGAACAATAGATCAAAATATAAATCAGCAATGATTTATAAACCAGCAATGATATCAGCAACATTGATTTTCTGCCCATCACTACTGGAATATATAGGAATATGCACATTTCCCCGGATGATGCCTGTACATGTAGTTGGTTCTACGTTAGTTTTGTAGAATGCAATAACCTACAGTACAAAGTCACATCAGTCCTATCTCACAGTCGTTCGACGTCCGAGCGAGGACACTAAGCACACCAAGCTGAGTTCAGTCCACTTCCACCAACAATGTTAGCATATCACTCTGTGAGATCCCTGCAGATCATCGAATCATCGAGGCAATACCGTGCTAATTAGATAAGTGATGCCCGTGATGTGTCCAGCTGAGTTCGCACTGTAACAACACTCACACCCATCCACTCAACGGACGATTAGCTGAAATGATAACATTTTCAGGACACTATTTTTTTCAGGATTCCTTAGTGTACCATGAAAGCTTCACAACAACAAAGCAATTTTGATTTGTGAAATATTGATGAACGATATTAAATTGGCGTGAATCCTCCATGCCCCATATCAGCTGTAATGTGGAAGTTTATTTGGCCATCAACCCGAATCTCTGATTTCTTTGCTACTGATCAATAGCACGGAAAAGAAATAGTTTAAGGACAATCAATAGTTCTTACTGTTATTCCAAATCATGTGTCTTTGGAGATTTATGTACGGTCAGTGTTTCATGAAGGAGTCTGACCGCAAGCGTGCTGGCCCATCCTTCCTGCAAATCAGGGAATAATACAATCGCTGGGAGCATTCTGATATAACTCTTCCGTAACTCCCCGAGAAGTTAGCAGCAAAGACGACATCTCATTGTGAACAGAACGTGCCCGTCTCCGGTCAAAATCAATTTGACGTCGGATGATCATTCTGGATATTGACCTGGCACATTGATTATGAAATGCTGTTAAATAATATGTGTGTACTACTTCCATTGATGAAAGTCACTGTCAGTTCCCAGGAAGTATCTTGCACAGTACATAACATCAGCTCATGATCCTCGTTGGTTGATGAGTAACAAACTCGATATCATTTGATGCATTCGTATGTCTTAAATGAAAGTGAATGGTTGTCTATAACAACAATTTATTGTCGTTTTCATTGGTGCAGCAAATGCATACAAATTGATGTTGACAACCAAAAGTCCCAGGGTTCTCTAAGGAGTCAGACCGAGTGGGATTGCAGCAAATTACCAAAGTGACGCCAGTGAGAAAGTTTACAAGTGCTCGACATGGTGATACAGTCCTTCAACAAAAACCAGTGATACCTCTGCGGTTTGATCACACATTCAGAAAGAAATAGTCTTCCCTTTTTCTGACCCTTTTCTGACCCTTCGCACTATGGTTCGTTCTCTTGAATAGAATTCGTTAGATTTCATGTTTGACATAATAAAACGAAATAAAGATGATGATCTTAGAAGACATGTTATTTAACTTGATATATAATTTTTTTAATGAACATGTAGTATGGTCACCGTTTATATAATCTTTTGTGGTCGAGATGATCAAGATTAGATTGATCATTTTTGCCTGTTTATCTATGCAGGACAATTGAACTAATCTGGAAATCCAAACTGTCCACATAGAGCATCGTATATTGGCGTGCATATAACAAATATATACAGGTAGATAGGCCTACAGCAATAAATATAGCAAGGGTTTTAGTTTGTCGGTGATGAAGGTGAGGAGGAATGCTGCAGGAATTGAAATAATAATTGAAAGTATATTATATTACCACCAATACAACCAGATTTTGATGATATCAATGACAAACCTAAAATATTTTGGAATAGATATTACCCGACCAAAGATATTATCCAAAGACAAGGGAGTCATGAGGGACAGACACTGTAAAATGTAGTTGGTTCTACTGTACACCTGAAGGAGTTAGTACACACCTACATAGTAAAACAACATAGTAATCCGAGACAAATCCCATGAACTCGGTGTCTGGCAAATACCAAGTAGCCCATTTCAAGCCAAAAGGTCACCGAGTTGATGAGAATATAAAGTGTTCGATGCTGGATGTGGATCAGTCTAGTTGAATGGGATATGAGTTTTTCAAGCTTCTGTGTTTCGAACGAATAATACAATGACGTATTGGAAAGTACCCTACTGGATGGCGTGCTCAATGAAAGGCTCTAGAAATGACAATACTAATGCATTAACCTCAGAACCACAAGAAACACTTGCATTCGCTGGCACAATGCAAATACCTACGTACATTGTATGCATTTGACCATCACTCAATATTAGTCCCTGTGCATTATGAAAAATCCTTTCATTATGGCAGCATGAAAGTATACCGTCATTGTCGATAATACGTGCCTTTACTATTCATACAAAAGCCAATATTCGACGATGATCATCAACAATACATATTGTCATTTACAATGAAATAATAAGCCTATCTCATTGGCCGATCTTACATATCAGTATTCCGGATTATGTGATTGACCAGTTTCTCATCAACGACCCCGGGCAGGAGAGTATCAGTGAAGAGCACCAACTAAAATATCTGCTCCCTCTCGCCCTGATAGCTCATCAGCCCGTCTCCCACCAGCCCGGATCTCTGCCACGTGAACTCAATTAACTACGCCTAACATCGGTTCAAAGTCACACCATATATCACGCTATTTTTAGAGCATAATATCATGTGTGGGGGGGGGGGGGGCGAGAAAATCTCTCCGGACTACACTTACGTGGGGACACTACAATCCAACCCGGCTGTTCCCTACAATATATATATTTTAGGCAATTTCACTTTGACACTTTGTGATATTTCTTTGTGGTAACCATGCATTCAGTATGACATACACGTTCGAACTGGGAGAATGAGAATATGACTGTTCCAATCATTACTAACAATACGTCAATCATCACCAGTGCACGTGGTATATTTATCAAATATTTATCACGCCTATTATTTTCGGGTGTTGCCAGGACTGGCATTTTCACGAAGTCTAGAGTTTCAGTGCAGTATTGGTCTCAGACTCATTGAGCCCTGTTTTGGTGTAACCAAACAGAAATCTGACAAAATCAAGGGCATGGTCAATTTGAGACCGTTTGCACTGGTATTGCACCAAATGAACAGACACAAATAAATATATTTACATGGTAATCCATTTCTTAGTCCAGTGTCAAATGCAACCGAAGAGATCATTGATCCAAAAACAATTACCAAATCTGGCGGTATTGGTGAAAATAGATCGATACTTACAATGTAATTTTAATGTTTTGTTATTATGCAGACACCTCAATTATAGTCTGAATATAATTATATTATGTTGTCAATCTATAATTCCATCTATTTTCCAGTTTTAATTGAACCTTCTCACTGTTTCATATGATTCGCCAATGGCCTGATTTTTCGTGCACACAAAAATTTGGGAGGTTGTTCGGTAACATGCGACACTTCAAACATGAACATTCATTATTTATCAATACTGTGTTGTTAATGTAACATAAAATGCTAGTAGAGTATCTGTCGGCACACAATATTGAACGCCAATCATTCCTAATTGGAGCCTGATTATACTTCAACTGGGGACATCCGTACTTTGATGTGAAAGCAGAAATGGATACCGACAAACAGACAAATGTGACTTGAACATTCCAACAAGCCTAATCCAAAGTAATTATTGATTTCTGTCTTCGAGACACTTATTCCATTCCGAAAGGCCAGGAATCCACAGTAGATGTCCGGGTCTGATGGGATCATATGTTATTCCAGGGAACTTGTAAAACAAATCAGTCTCCAGTACATGGCCATAACTGAAATAAACGACAGCCCCACACAACAGTCTTCAGCCTTGAACAATAGATCAAAATATAAATCAGCAATGATTTATAAACCAGCAATGATATCAGCAACATTGATTTTCTGCCCATCACTACTGGAATATATAGGAATATGCACATTTCCCCGGATGATGCCTGTACATGTAGTTGGTTCTACGTTAGTTTTGTAGAATGCAATAACCTACAGTACAAAGTCACATCAGTCCTATCTCACAGTCGTTCGACGTCCGAGCGAGGACACTAAGCACACCAAGCTGAGTTCAGTCCACTTCCACCAACAATGTTAGCATATCACTCTGTGAGATCCCTGCAGATCATCGAATCATCGAGGCAATACCGTGCTAATTAGATAAGTGATGCCCGTGATGTGTCCAGCTGAGTTCGCACTGTAACAACACTCACACCCATCCACTCAACGGACGATTAGCTGAAATGATAACATTTTCAGGACACTATTTTTTTCAGGATTCCTTAGTGTACCATGAAAGCTTCACAACAACAAAGCAATTTTGATTTGTGAAATATTGATGAACGATATTAAATTGGCGTGAATCCTCCATGCCCCATATCAGCTGTAATGTGGAAGTTTATTTGGCCATCAACCCGAATCTCTGATTTCTTTGCTACTGATCAATAGCACGGAAAAGAAATAGTTTAAGGACAATCAATAGTTCTTACTGTTATTCCAAATCATGTGTCTTTGGAGATTTATGTACGGTCAGTGTTTCATGAAGGAGTCTGACCGCAAGCGTGCTGGCCCATCCTTCCTGCAAATCAGGGAATAATACAATCGCTGGGAGCATTCTGATATAACTCTTCCGTAACTCCCCGAGAAGTTAGCAGCAAAGACGACATCTCATTGTGAACAGAACGTGCCCGTCTCCGGTCAAAATCAATTTGACGTCGGATGATCATTCTGGATATTGACCTGGCACATTGATTATGAAATGCTGTTAAATAATATGTGTGTACTACTTCCATTGATGAAAGTCACTGTCAGTTCCCAGGAAGTATCTTGCACAGTACATAACATCAGCTCATGATCCTCGTTGGTTGATGAGAAACAAACTCGATATCATTTGATGCATTCGTGTGTCTTAAATGAAAGTGAATGGTTGTCTATAACAACAATTTATTGTCGTTTTCATTGGTGCAGCAAATGCATACAAATTGATGTTGACAACCAAAAGTCCCAGGGTTCTCTAAGGAGTCAGACCGAGTGGGATTGCAGCAAATTACCAAAGTGACGCCAGTGAGAAAGTTTACAAGTGCTCGACATGGTGATACAGTCCTTCAACAAAAACCAGTGATACCTCTGCGGTTTGATCACACATTCAGAAAGAAATAGTCTTCCCTTTTTCTGACCCTTTTCTGACCCTTCGCACTATGGTTCGTTCTCTTGAATAGAATTCGTTAGATTTCATGTTTGACATAATAAAACGAAATAAAGATGATGATCTTAGAAGACATGTTATTTAACTTGATATATAATTTTTTTAATGAACATGTAGTATGGTCACCGTTTATATAATCTTTTGTGGTCGAGATGATCAAGATTAGATTGATCATTTTTGCCTGTTTATCTATGCAGAGTGATGTCAGTGACCACAATGGTGTTTGCATTGCTCAGCAGCAATCATTGGGTCTTTTGTCCTTTGTCCACAATGTGCGGGTAAAAAGCAAATCGCGTGAGTGCACCTCCCATTGTTTCGATACAAGTCGCCATGCACTGTTGATAGCGGTAATCTTTAATGATCATCTAATACGCGAATATAAGTGCAAAATGGTGCAGTGTATGAAAACGAGTAAATATACTTGAATGTATACGTCCACATGGATCAATAGAATGTAAGCGTTGAGAAAAAAATAAGTGAAAAAAGGACTGTGGTCTGTGGTTGCCAAGGACAACTAGCTACGCCCAGACTTCCCTTTTCTCCGTCTGAAGATGGTCGAGGGAGAATACATACTTTGTCTTTGATTTCTGGATTGTAAGTCGGTATGTTCTGAAAGAATAGTTCAAGTGTTTTGGCTATATTTCAAGGCCTTTCTGTTCCTTGCCATTTATTCCTGCATGAATTACTGTCTGTAGGCATCTCAGGAACTATCAGATGTCATTCAAACCGCAAAGTTGATCGACGATAAACAATATTAGGAACGTGTATGTTGTATGGAAAGCCAGACCAACGTATTTGCATCAACGCCTATGTCAATAGGAGACGAGATGAGTTCGTGCCAATGATGGTTAGCTCACGGGGGTTATGGATGTGACGTGGTCATATTTTATAAACTGTTTAGCATGACCACATTAGGCATTTCTGTTACACTGAGTCAATGGATGGTAAGTTGAACAAATGGTTGTTTCAGTGGATCAGAGGGATTTGACATGTTGGAGTCATTGGGTAAATGTCATCTGGGAAACAGAAGAAGAGATGCGGGTCAACACAAATAGCAAAGGCCATTTTCACTGATGTTCCAACCAGGCCTGGAAGACAACTTAACTTTATGTTTTAATCAGTTGTTAGGTATAAGTATAATGTATGTATGGACCTATTACCGCTGAAAACCAAATTTTGATGATGCCAATAAAAAACTTAATATCAAAAACTTCCAGAATAAAAACAAAGCCAAATATAAATGATGTATTACATATCGGTGTCCATGGCACAAATATACAAGTATATACAGCAATAAATATAGCCAAGGGTTTTAGGTTGTTGGTGATAATGGTCAGGAGGAATCCTGTTGGAATTGAGAGAATATCGAAAGATGCTTTTAGTATTTTTTTTATGAAATAACAGCAGTGGGCTGTCCAGTCCGGTGAATTCGGTTCAATATTTGGGCTGGTTGTCGGAATATCTGTGGCTTGTCCGTCTATAAGCAAATGTTTACTGCTGGAAAGGGCAATTGTCGGACATTCGGTTGGGATGACTGGTTCTGGTCTGACCAGAAACATCTCCCCAATGTCACAACGTGCTTTCAGTCTGTGATACAATGATATATAATGCGGTTGAAATCAGAATAATGACAATAATTGCCCCAACAGCCTCGTGGAAAACAAACACTCAATAACACATAATAATAGTGATCAGCCCTACGTTGGCAGGTAACGCCCTCCTCGCTTATTGCTTCCCACCTGTGTGTTTTGTTTGTCTTGATCCCCAGGTGCGAGCATATGTGTGATTGATGCTGGATGTGGACATGTCTGATTGAAAAGGATAGACGATTTTCACGGATCTGTGTACTGAATAAAAGGTTGCATAACATGCAATACTAATGCATTGGACTATAAGAACGTGCCTCATATGCATTCGGCCATCACTACATATTATTCCCTGAGCATCATATATAATCTCTCACTTAAGGCAGCATGAGAGTATACTATCATCATCGATAAATTACCTGTACTTACCATTTATGCTAAAGTCAAAAAGATATGATGCTCAACAACAGTACATGACCATTTGCAATGAAACAACAAACCATTCTCATTGACCAATTTCATATATCAATAACCCTGATTATGTGATTGACCAGTTTCATATCAATGACCCCGGCCAGGAGAGTACCAGTGAGGAGTATCAACTACAGTGTCTGCTCCCTCTCGCCCTGGCAGCTCATCAGCCCGTGTCCCATCAGCTCGGATCCCTGCTACGTGAACTCAATTAACTCCACATAACATCGGTTCAAAGTCGCAGCATATATCACGCTATTTCACACAGTATAATATCATGAGGGGCATAATCGCACATCACATCAGATTGGGATTCCGTGCCGTTGTAGAAAAGAAGCTCGCCAGATTGCTTCAATATCACGTCTTAATTAACAATGTTAGATATTTATAATAATAATTATGGAACAGAAACATGAACTGAAATGTAGTCTAATGCTACTCCACTGTTCCTTTTACTGTCTATTCCAGGAAAGTTCATCAAAGGCAATCTCTAAAATATCTTTGCGGTATCCAATACCACATACCCAATTTGATGGACCTAACTGGGAGAAAGAGAATGTAACTGGTCCAGTCATTATTAACAATACGTCAATCATCAACAATCGACCTGTTATATCTATCGAATATTTATCACGTCTATTTTCGAGTGTTATCAAGACTTCTTTCCTGCTTGTTGAGTGGTTTCTTCTGGCGACCATCAAGATCGAGGCTGGCAATTTCATGAAGTCTAGGGTTTCAGTGCTAGTCTCAAGCTCATTGAGTCCTGTTTTGTTGTGAACCAACAGCAACCTGACAAAATCAAGGGCATGGTTGATTTGCGACCATTTGCATTGATAGTACACCAACTGAATGATTCAAAAATATTTACACGGTAACCCATTTCTTGAGATCAGTGTCTAATGCAACCGAAGGATTATTTACATACAAAAAAATCATTATTTAAATTGTTACAATTAATGTAATGATCTTGTTTTTTGTATGATATATTACTACCTTTGGATTTAATGTAATTTGGAAGTTTCCAGTCTGCATTTTGAAGCTACTATAGTCTGTATATCATGGCTTAGATCTATCATTTCATCATATTTCTCAGTTCTAATAGGACTCTTGGCATTGTTTCATAATGATTCGCCGACTGTTTTATATCTACACAAAATCAAAATTTTGGAGGAATCAATTACTACTGACTCGTCAAACATGAAGGTCCGTCATTTATCAATACTGTATTGTTAATGTAGCATAAAGTGTTAGTTGAGGATATGTCGCGACGGCACATACTTTTGAACACCAACTTTTCCTGATGCGATCCTGATTATAGTTCAACTAGGGACATGCGTACTTTGATGAGACTTGCTATTCTAAGAAGCGTAATCCAAAGTAATCATTGATTTCTGTTTTCAATTGTTCCATCCAGAAATGCCAGAAATCCACAGTCGGGGACATGATGTAGAGGCCGGGGTCTGATGACACCACAAGCTGTTACACGGAACTTGTCAAACAACAAGTCTCTCGACGTCTCTGATTCATACTTGAAGTAGACGACAGCCCACAGTGCGATCGTCAATGTTTTAATAAGTAAATAGATCAACTACAAACATCATTTGACGCCTCGTTATAAATCTCTACTGGAATATAATGAATTTTACATGTTTTCCTGGATGATGCCTCAAGTTGGTGCTACGTTATTTTGGTAGAATTCAATATGGCATTGTGGAAAGTCAAACAGTCTTACTCCACAGTCGTTCCACGTCCAAGTGAAGTCATAGAGCCCACCAAGCTGAGTCCATTGTACTCCCAACAACAATGTCAGCCTATCACTCCGTGAGACCCCATGCAATGACCCATCATCCAATCATCGAGGCAATATGCTGCTAATTAGATAAGTGATGCCCGTGATGTGTCCAGCTGAGCTTCGTCCTGTCACAACACTCACACCCATCCACTCAACATACATGTCACTATATTTCTGATACTTCTTATCAATTTCTCTTCCCTTTATCCATGGTGCTAATTTGACAACAACAACACAATTTCAATTGGTAAAATATTAATGAGCGATAGAAATCGGTGTGGAATATTCTTGCCAAATAGCTATTATATTGTTCCGTATGAGAAAGTAAACTACAGTCTGTTCTTTGCTACGAGCAATAAATAACAAAGAAAATAGTTTGAGTACGATCAATATTTCTTGATGCTGATATATTGGCCCACTTGTCTTTCAGGATTGACATACACACAGTGTTTCATGACCAGAAGCATGCTGTTCCATCCTTCCTGCAAATCAAGGACCAATACAAAAACAGGGAGTGTGTCAAAGAACGGCAACTTCAGCATACCATCCATAGCCGTAATTCCCTGGCGAAGCTCCCCTCGTTTGTCAGTATAGCACAGACCACATGAACAAATCGTGCCGTGTTCGATCAAAATCGATTTGACATTGGGTGATCAGTGTGGATATTGCCACAGTGATCATGTTCAAGATATATTCTCGAATTTTGTGTGAATATCATTTTCAATCTTGGGGTGACTGTCACAACTCCTTTAGTCCTTTGTCAAAGTCATCGGCTCATGGACGTCTTTGGCTGATGAAGAACAAACCCTCTTTGACAGCTTGACTAATTTGAATGTTTTAAATGAAAGGGATTGTAGGGAACTAAACTATAAGATTTATTATCATTTCCACTGGTAATGCGAATGCAGACACATCGATGTTGACATCTAAAACTCTCAGATCTATCGAAGTAATCTATCACTATAGACTGAGTGGTGTCATGGCCGATTAGCACAGTGACGCCATTGATAAATTCAAACGAATATCTTTAACAGAATGACACAGTCCACCAATAAAAAAAATAAAAACCCGTGACGTCTCTGTTATTTGATGTTGCATTCAGAAAGAAATACTGTATATGGTCTGGAACACATATGGATACTTCGCACTATACTATTGAACAATGCTCGGCGAATATAATTGATGATTGGTCTCATAACAAGATATTCAACATGCTAGAAAACATGATACATGAACACGTAGTAAGGTCATGATTTCCATCGACAGCTCGACACCACAAATGCCAATAGATCTAGTGTCCATTGAATGAACTACTAACTGTATATTTTCAGGCTATAAATTTCGAATGTTCTGCAGCCATATGGGGCTTCCCTGTTTTAGAATCAAATCGTGGACACTTCCTCAGAGAAACCAGCTAACAACACGGTCCACTACATTATAGACATAGAGTCTGGTGACTGTACAAAACAACGCCCTTTTCTGTGCCACGGTCACACCACAGCTGTCACCTAACTGTGTTTATATTGAACCAGGGTTGTGATCAGCGCAGAGCGGACTTCAATTTATGGGAACACCATCTTCTATTCACAAAACTGCTGCTATTTGCATGACTTTTACCCCATGGTTGAGAGTTGTATTACTAAATTCCATACTCAATATTGATTCGAATGATTTTGATCGTACTAGTTTGACGGAATATTCATATAACGTTTATCTCCTTGACAGATTTTTTTCGGAGTTTTTCTGGTGGATTACACTCTAACTGCCTGTTGTAAATTCTCCTTTTATCACGAATCATTGGTGGCACAAATCATTTAATTTTTCAACAACCAGACCAAAATACATCACGTATGTGTCAAGAGATATGATGCATCATTAGTGCAATTTTGCCTCTTTTTCACCAAAAAGGCCCCATAAAATGGATGAACCTATGTATCTCACTCGTCCAAATTTGCACGGCTTGAATATTTACATCAAGTAAATAGGCAAATAACGGCCATCAAGATAGTTCCTTATTTTAACGTGAGGGATGCCGTGTGATTGCCGTCCACAGTCTTAATTATTTGGATATTGCACACTGTCCCAACACTTGCAAGGCACAAGTAGTAATTTGTCCGTACAGAGAGACATCGTTCACATAGATATTGAGACAGTTGACCCAAGACCCACTTCACTCGGGTAGAAATGGGTCGCATAGCTACAAGCCACAGGGCCACAGGTCCCTCACTCAATATTCGTATAAATGCAACGTTTTGGACACAGTCCAAGGCTAAATCAATGATCGATGAACCATTTATGGCAATCAATGGAACCGATAGAGATGCGCCGTCGTGTCTATAATGAATAAAAGCTCCTCGGGAGACCACACTGGAGACCATAGACATGGTTGGACCATGAATAGTTAAGAATTGACTTGTTAGGTCGACTACTGACGACTCATCCATTAGCTGTGGGTTATCTCCGCCACTACACACAGCCCCGGCGCACACGGAGCAGACCGTTGTCACGAAACACCAGATCTTTAATGTCCATTTGCCATGTTTTCACTCACGTCACACGAAGGACTAAAACTTTATGATAGACTTCAGCCAGATAAATTGATATAAACTGCAGACAGATCAGACAATAGCTGTTTTATAACTTCACTGTCTTTGTCTTTCAGCATTATGAACACAGATCGCTCCGATTCTCTGGAAAACGTCGGAAAGAATGTCAAAAAACTATATATTGACGGTTATATTATTAAGATAACTTAAATTATTGAGCAACAGTAGAAATAAAAGACGATTGGGTTGCGTCTCCCGGACAACTCTTGGCTGTTCTTTTCACACAATTTTCTAACAAAATTCCCTATGAATACTAGATCAAGAGTGATACAGCTTAAATATAGATGAATCCAATATGATTCATTTATGTGATTTGTGGTGTGTATGGTTGATTCTTCGTGTCTGTTCAGTTCCAAAGCTGCGGTCTGTGTCAGGGATCCCATCGTTGTTAACACTGTTTGGACCACGTTGTTCCGATATACTTTCCATGCACTGTGGAGTGTGGCAATCTTTAATGCTCAACTAATACTACAACATAACGTGCTAACAAGGTACATCGACATGGTGCAGTGCAACATGTTTATGCGCACGCATGTTGCAGAAAATGTATATTCTAAGTATATGCGGAAGGAGGACAACTTTGTACCCAGTAGACTGTGGCTGACAAGAAGAACAAACTAGCTACACCCCAAGGATTCGCGGCATTCTTTGTTTCTTACTGGTCAAGAAAGCAATGTCTACTTTCTATTTTCCTTTTTACTTTCATCAGGATTGTTGGTCAGGAATAGCTCAATCAAGAGGACCAGTGGTCTTTTCAAATCGTTCACAGAATACCAAACATCTCTCGGTTTCAGTTTGAAGGCTATTTGTTTCTTTATCATTTATCCCTTTATGAATTACTGTCACTAAGAGAACATGTCAGGCGCCATTTAAGTCACAGATGCGATTGACGATCGTCAATATTGGGAAGTTGTGTGGAGTGTAAAACCCAAGACCATCGAACTGTATATAATGTTACGTTAACAGGGACACATTTTCTGGTTCTGATAGTCAGTGACCAGTGGTGAATAATCGACAGGGGTCATACTATATATGTGGCAAAGATAAAATATTATCAATTGTTCATCATGCTAGGCGTACATGTTATACTAAATCAGTGGAAGATATATTGGACAAGTGATTGTGTCAGTGAATCAGAGGTAAATGATATAGAGGGGATCAGGGTTCGGCACAAATGGTGAAACTCACTTTTACTAATTAGACAGTCAGGCCTGGAGTATTCATTTTTTTTCTTACATAATATTCGTTGTTAGACATAGTTGGCGTTCTAGTGAATGAGGTCAGGAGGAATTCTGCAAGATTTCCGATAGTAATCGGAGGATCTTTCTATTATTCATATGGAAATACTGCACCGAGATGTCCAGTCGAACTAGAGTGGCTCAATAATGGGCTGCTTATCGGGGATATCAGGGGCTTGTCCATCTTTAGGCAAATATTTATCACTGGTAGGAACAGTCGAGGGACACATGGGGAGATAACGGGGCATTGGTTAGACCAGGAGTGTCGGTCCCGTAAATCACAACGTGCCTTCTGCTCGTGTAGGCCCACGGGCAGGCAGGCGATGATATACATCATGATTGAAATCAGGATAATGGCTATATATACGACCAATGTTCCCCCGCCTGCCTGGTTGAGACCAAACATGTATGGAGATGTAGCCATGACGACCGTATTATTAATCCTTCCTCCTGATATAGTGCACGTGTATCTACGTGGTTTGAGATTGGCAGTTACCGACATAATACATGTATTGATTTGGCAGCACTGGCGAGAAAAAAACGCAGGAAACGCATACATTGAATAACCGTCGGAAAATAATTACTTCCTTCCATTTATTCTTCGACGCTAATCATTTATGCTGGTGCTGTCTGTATTGTTCTGCGGGGATTATCTCCCACATGCGTGATGGTGCATTAGCTCGTGAACCTATGCTTGTCACCAAAGCATGTCAACGTACATGCACTGACTGTGCCAATAATTCACACTAGTGAACGCTGCTTACATGTATATGAATTTTGTGCGTTCTATGAAAGGTATCTTTTGTTTGTGCCAGCTTCTATTTATATGAGACATGAAGCATTCAATATCACATACACCATTTGATGGTTGTGTCTGGAAGAAAGGTAATACGACGATCCCCAGACGGTCATTATTAACAACGTGTCAATCACAAACAATCTACCAGCTATATTTATCAAATATCTGCGTCTATTTTTCGAGTGTTATCAAGTCTTCTTTCCTGGCTGTTGAGTGTGTTCTTATGGCAACGTTGGCAACGGAATATCAAGGCTGGCAATTTAACAAGTTCTGTGGTTTCAGTGCTGTGCTGAGCCCTGTTTTGTATTGGTGTATAGACTGGAACCTGATGAAATCAAGGACGTGGCTAATTCAAGACCATTTGAACTCGTATTGCACCAAACGAACAAATACGATAATATTACAATCATGGTAACCCATTTATTGAGTCAAATGTCCAATGGATCCAAAGGAATCATTGACCAACAAATATTTCCCTATCGAAATGTTAGAACTTTCGGACAATATGTGGTTTTAAAATTTGTCCACTTTTGTATCCATCTGCATTTTACATAGTAATATCCATGTATCGTTTCGTTCCATGTTTAAGCTACAGTTGAATGTTCTGACTGTTTGAACATGGTTTGCTGTTAGCCTATTTCTGAATGACCAAACAAAACAATGTCCAACATAAACGTTCATCATTTAGCAATACTGTTTTGTTAATGTGGCGTAAAATGAAGATCTGTCGGCACACAATATTGGACGCCAATCATTCCTAATTGGAGCATGATTATACTTCAACTGGGGACATGCGTACTTTGATGTGACTTGAACATTCTACAAGCCTAATCCAAAGTAATCATTGATTCCATCCAGGAATGCCAGGAATCCACAGTCGCAGACCTGATGCAGAGGTGATGTAGAGGCCGGGGTCTGATGAGACACTAGCTGTTCCACAGAACTTGTCAAACAAAACAGTCTACTGAACTTGGCCGTACTTGAAACAAGCCACAGCGCCAACAACGGACGATCGTCAATGCCCTCATAACTCTCTAACAATAGATCGAAAAATAAATCAGCTATGAACTTTAACTATCCCATCGTTCTATCCCCCTTCTGGAATATAATGACACAGTTGGTGTTATGTTATATTTGTAAAATGTTGATTTGAAGTCACATCAGTCTTATTTCACAGTCGTTCGACGTCCGAGCAAACTCATTGCACACACCACGCTGAGTTAATAGTAAGACCAACCATAACGTTAGCATACATGTATCACTAATTTGAGGACCCTGCAGATCCAGTCGAAGAAATACAGTATGGTGCTAATTAGATAAGTGATGCCCGTGATGTGTCCAGCTGAGCTTCGTCCTTCAACAACACTAAAACCCATCCACTCATCAGACGATTCGCTAAAATGTTGATACTTAAAACACTCTCCATGTCGGCGGAAATATGAGAGTTTATCGGTATCCATTTCTACTTTCTTAATGTACCGTGATAATTTCTTGATTTATGAAAATGGCAAAAATAGGTGTGAATCATTCGTGCCACTATAAGAGCTGTGATGTTCGAAATACATATGTATATTGATCGCCTACCTAAATCCGTGACATTCTTTCCCACTGATCGATAGAGCCCATAGAAAATAGTTTAGTGCCAGTCAATACTATTTGATATTGATATATCGGCCCAGGTGTCTTTCAGGATTTATATACACACAGTGTGTCGTGATGGAGTCTGACCGGATGCATCCTGGTCCATCCTTCCTGTAGATCAGTGACCAATACAATAACAACGAGTGTCAAAAAACGATAACTTCCAACATACCATCTCTCGTAACTTCCTGGCGAAGCACCCCTTGTTTGTCACAGTAGCACAGACCACATGAAAAGATCGTGCCGTGTTGGGTTAAAATCAATTTGATTTTGGGTGATCACTGTGGATATTGGCACGGGAAATTGTTTCATGGTATGTTCTCGAATATTGTGTCCATGATTTAGGCATCGATCTATTACCACCAATACAACTAAATTTTGATGATGTCAATAGCAAACATCAAATACAAGATTTTGCAATAGAAACAAAGCCCAACCGTATAAACTATTATAACTAACTACTTTTAAATATATGCTATCGTCAATGATGGAGGGAATCATCAATACACAACTTGAGGTCATGTAAGTCGTTGGCTGACGAAGAACAAATACTATCTCGACGTGTTGATGAGTTTTGATGTTTAAAATGAAAGTTACTGTATGAAAAATAACCTATGAGATTCACAAATATTTATTGTCGCTTTCATTCGTGAAGCAAATACAGACAAAGTGCTACTGACAACGAAAAGTCCCAGGACTTTCTATGGAAGCAATCTATCACTCTATTAACTGAGTGCTGTCAGGGTCAATCAAGAAGGTGACGCCAGTGATAAATTATACAAGTGTTTGACAGAGTGGCACAGACCACCAGCAAAAACAGGTTATGCCTCTGTGATTTCAGAAAGAAGTGGTCTGGACGTTTTTTTATGCTCCACACTGACACTACGATACTGAATACAAATGACGTTTGGGCGAAAACATGATCTCATAAAACAAGATATTTGAAATGATAGATAAAATGATAGATGAACACGATCTTGTATTGCCATGATTTTCAATACCTTGACCTCTTTTGCCAATCGAGACCACAAAGGCCGTTAATGTCCATTGAATGAACTACCTATTATCCCTTTCCATTTGATATAGATCAACGAGATGCATGTACAGCCGTATGAATTTCGCTAGTTCAGAAGCAAGTTGTGGACACTTCCTCAGAGAACACAGCTAACAACACAGGCAACTTCAACTTAAGAGAGTCTGGTGACTGTACAAAAACAACGCCCATTTTCTGTGCAACGGTCTTACCACAGCTGTCACCCAGTCGGGTTTATATTGGACCAGGGTTGCGGTTAATATATCTTCTTAGCAGACTGCATATTATGGGAACACCATCTTCTATTCACAAAACTGCTGTTGACTGCATGACTTTTAACCTCATGTTTGAAAGTAATTTATCACACTTATTAATTGGCATGAGTCTAATCATACTAAAACAAGAAAGTCGGTCCTTTCCGGTGAATTACCATTTATGTTGCAAAATTATTTCTTCTTTCATTACACATTAATGGAAGCACATATCAGTTTATTTATCTACAGGTAGACCCTTGTCTTTCATACAATAATTCAAGTAGGCCTAGGTCATGATTTTTTTAATGAAATATAACACATAATGCATTTGAGTGATGACTTCAAAAAGGCCCCATAAAATGAAAGAATCTCTATAATATAGAGATATTATCTCATTCTTCCAAGTGTCTTGTGTTTGACCATTTACACGAAGTAAGCATCAGCGATCAAGGCTGTTCCTTATTGCAACGAGTGGGGCCTTATTTATTAGGATATTGCACACTTGGCAGGGACATATAGTAAATTGTTCGTACTGGTAGACATGGGTCTCATAAAGATTGTGACACTTGACCCAATGCCCTCTTCCCTAATGTAGACAAGGATAGCCATAGCTACAAGCCACGAGGCCACAGGTCCCTCATTCAATATTGTGTATATAGATGCAACGTTTTGGACACAGTCCAAGGCTATTTCAATGACCAATGAACCATTTATGGTCATCAGAGGAACCGATAAAGATGCGCTATCGTGTCAATAATGTATAAAAGTCCCCCAGGAGACCACATTTGAGACTATAGACAGTCGGTGATGGACTGGGAACAGTTCAGAGTTGACTTGTTTGGCCGACTACTGACGACTCCAACAGCTGTGGGTTATCTCTATCATAGCGAACACTCCCAATACATACCAGCTTCAAGGAGCTCACCACCAGAGCGCACAACCCAAAGACATATCGGTTCACGCCTAGCTGACCGTTCTCACGCAGAATCGGATCTCAAATGTCTATTTTCCTTGTTCTCACTCACGTTCACAATCGAAGACATAAGAAGCAGTAGCACAAAAGGACGATTGGACTTGCCTCCTGGCAACCCTTGGCAGATCATTCTACACAACTTTCAAACAAAATTCCCTACCAATGTTAGATCTACCATGTATACTAGAGCGGTACAACGTACATTATATAGACAGGAAAAGCATCGGTTTGGCAAAGCATTCCAACATGATTCATTTATGACATTATGTGGCGCATAATGGTAAGTTGGGTTCAATCTTTGTGTTCGTTCTCTTGCAAAGCTCTGGACCTTGCCAGTGTCATCAGTGTTGTTTGCAATGTCAATCATTGAGCATCTTTTGCCTATCCCCACAGCGTGCAACCTTGGTGGTATTGCACTGTCGAGCGCGGTAATTTTCAATGATCAACTACTAGTGATACCACAATACATCATGCTCTTTATGTACCACCAAGATAAAACAACATGGTGCGTGCAGCAAGCACTGAGTAAACAAACATACTTAAACGTACATACACACGCTTGTTTGCGAAAAAAATATATGTGGAAGGAGGAAACATTTGTCCCCAGGAGAGCCACATCAAGTCCGAATAAAATTCTGGATGACAAGAAGAATATACATGTACTAGCCACTCTCCAGAGATTACCTGTATTCTTCATCTGATACTAGTCAAGAAAGCAATGCCTAATTCTATTCTCGCGGATTCCGTCAGGGTTGTTGCCAAAGAATAGCTCAATCACGCACACCGGTGGTCTTCAAATCGTTCGCAGAATACCCAAAATCTTTTTGCAGCAGTTTGAAGGTCATTTTTATCTTTATGATTCATCCCTATATATAATGATGTTGCTAAGAGAACCTAGTCACAATGGCGATTTACGATTGCCAATATTGGAAACTTGCCTGGTGTGCAAAACTCTAAACCATCGAATTGTGTAAAATGCTACTTTCATCGAGTCAAATTTCTGGTTCTGATAGTCAGTGGCCAGTGACGGATAACCAAGATGGATTATACATGTACATGTGGCGTAGGCGATATACGATTGACACAAATAACCCACAGTGGATAGAATTATTTTTGTGGCCAGCGGAAATATGTTGCGATGGGAAAGTTTGTGTGCCTAATTACCTTAATTTAATGGATTAAATTGCTCATTATTCTCCATGAAATAAACAAAGAAGAACATATGATGGATGTATATCCGAGTTCAGACATTCAATGGTTTAATTTTGCCCAATGTTTTGGAACAAATTGATAGGTTATGCGTCTATTTTGGTGAAAGAAAAACATATTTTTCATCACATTTTATCACTTTATGTCGGAAACTATAACAGTTGGCAAAATTTCGTAATTGCTCTGTCAACATCAGAAATTGAGCTCAATATTTTTGTTGCGCTACTTTAGGCGTATGTATTACTGTAAATCAACAAACATCACAAAACTCTCACATCATTTGCGTTTGATCACAAGATTAAAATGTAAAACCTGATTGAAACAATCAGAAATATTATATTTGAAGTTGCTGTTATCTTTTTGTTGAGATTACTATATTTGAAACAAATGATAGCAGGACCGGGGCCGCCCATATCTACCCCCCGTGGGTCTGTTTTTACCCAAACTTAGAAGACCAACGCGACGCGCTGGCCAATGACCACACCCGGCACGTTTGTTACATCAAATCACCGGGTGATACAGTGGATAAATGATGGTATCAGTGGAGCAGAGATGGTCGACACATTGATGCCACTAGGTACGTCATCGTGGACAGAGAAGGGTGATGGGGGTCAATACAAATGGCGAAACGCATATTCATCAAACTCCCAATCAGGTTTTCATTTCTTCTTAACTAATGCTAGTTGCTAGACATATTAATACTAGCTGGTAATGCCTCCACTGTGTGTCACTCTCCGCAAAAAGCATCACAGTGCTGCACATATTGGTGTTCATGGAACATGTATACAAGAATAAACAGCGCTAAAAATAGTCAACAGATTTGGGTTTCGGGTGATGAAGATCAGGAGGAATTTAAACAGCAATCGAGGATCTATTTACTATTTATATGGAAATGCTGCACTGAGATGTCTAGCCGAATGAACCGGGGTTCACTAATTGGGCTAATATGTCACTGGCTTGTCCATCTTTAGGCAAGCATTTACAGTTGGTAGGGACTGTTACACACAGTGGAAGGACACTCGGGGAGATAACGGGTTCTGACCAGACTCCTACTTCGCAACATGTTTCTGCTCATACGAGCCTACAGCGTCAAATGGCAATGATTCTGTGATATACATCATGGTTGAAATCAGGATGGTGATATTTTAAACTGCCTTTGAAAACAGGCAATATTCTTTGAAAACTATATTTCATATCAACATGTGAAATTTACTTTGGGAAGATTTATGTATTGATGAAAATATGAGAGTTCTTAATCTAATGTGGTAATATCAGCAACGCAATCTTGACTTGTGAAATATTAATGGGAATGAGAGAAATGGGTATTAATAATTTTGCCAATATAGCAGCTGTAATTTTCCATATACAATCGACATGTGTATTCGGATTGTCTACCTAAATCCTTGATAATCTTACCCACTGATCTATGCGACAACAAAGGACTTATATACACGGTCGGTGTGTCATGAAGGAGTCTGACCAGAAGCACGTTGATCCATCTTCCCGAAAATCAATGACCAATACAATAGCAGTGAGCGTGTCAAAGAACCGTAGCTTCAGCATACCGTCTCTCGTAACTCCCTTGCGGGGTTCTCCTTGTTTGTCAGCACAGCACATACCACGTCACACTGTGAACAGATCGTGCCCGTCTTCAGTCAGAATCATTTTAACATTGGGTGATATGATTCGTTCTGAAATATTGTGTATATACTAATTTCAATGATGGGCTAACTGTCACTGCTCATTAAGTCCCAAGCCCAAGACAGAACATCATGGAAGTCGTTAGTTGACCAACAACAAATATTCCTTTGATGGTTTGATGAATTTTAAAACAACTGCCTTCGAAAACAGGCAATATTTTTTGGAAACATATATTTGATATTAAAGATGTGAAATTAACTGGATGAGACGCACTGACATCAAATTTTGTGACTAAAACCAGTCCTCGTCCGTCGTCGAAATTTTGCTCATTTGAATAGGCGGTTCACACATAGATACAGGAAAGGTATCCATCACACGCAGAAGTAAACAATGGATAAAAGTGCAAGATGAACTGGCAATTACACGCACACCATTGTATATCACAATTGACAATGGGTTTGATGGATACAATTCGTTTGTTGATATACAAAACTTCCGTATGTTAAAACGGAATGGATGGATTGTAATCATCAAAATCAGTGAGCAGATGTTTCGTATTAGATGTGTTGTACTAAAGTTTAGTTTTGCATACACTCGGAGGCAGTTGCTTCTATGTCTTAAATAAAAGTTACTTCATGAGAACTAAACTATGACTAGGACGAATATTTATTCTCGCTTTCATTGGTAAAGCAAATGCAGACAAATTGCTGTTAACAACTAAATGTCCCAGTCAATCAATCACCTCATAGACCGAAAGGTGTCGTGATCAATTAGCAAAGTGACGCCAGTGATAAATTCTACAAGTGTTTGACAGAGTGGCAGAGTCTTCCAACAAGAACCAGTTATGCCTCGATTTGGTCATACATTCAGAAAGAAATGGTCTCGTCTTTTTTATCCTTCACACTGAGCTATTCAATAACACTAGGATGATCTCATATAACATGATATTTGAAATGATAGAAGGACACGGCCTTGTATTGTCATGATTTTCATAATCTTGACCGTTTCGACTAATCGAGACCACAAAGGCCAACAATGTCCATTGAATGAACTACTAATTGTCCTTTTTCAGGCGATATAAACTCAGCGGGATAACTGTACCGCCGCATGGGCTTCACTCATTTAGAAACAAGTCATGAACACTTCCTCAGAGAAGCCGGCTAACAGCACGGTCAGCAACAACTGAACAGAGAGTCTGTGACTGTACCCAAACAACGCCTATTTTCGGCGCCACGGTCACACCACAGCTGTCACCTAGCAAGGTTTATATTGGACCAGGACTCTGCTTAATATATCGCTCGACAGACTGCACATTATGGGAACACGTTCACGTTCTTTTATGACACAACAATTCGAATATGCGATGATTTTCTTAATGAAGTACGCTACATCATTATTGAGATTTTGCGTGATGACATCAAAAAAGGCCCCATAAAATGAATGAACCTCCATATCTCATTTATCCAAGTGTCTTGTGTTTGACTATTTACACGAAGTAAATAGCAGCGATTGAGGCTGTTCCTTATTGCAACGTGTTGGGAGAATGCTGACTGCAGTCCTAATTATTCGGATATTGCACACTGTTCCAACACTTGTAAAAAGCAGTAATTTGTCCGTACGGGGAGACAACGTTCCCACACGAGTATGATAGTTGACCGTAGGCCCCTTCCCTGGGGTACAGAAGGATCCCCATAGCCACAATCCAGAGAGCCACAGGTTCCTCACTCAATATTTGTATGAATACACCGTTTTATACACAGTGCAAGGCTAAATCAATGGTCGATGAACAATTTGTGGTCATCAATGAAAGCGATAGAGATGGGCTTGCGTGTCAAAAAGAAATGAAAGCCCTTCGGGAGACACACTGGAGACTATAGACAGTCGGTGATAGACCGGGAAATGATCAGTGCTGATTTGACTACTGACGACTCATCCAACAGCTGTGGGTTATCTCCGCCACAACACACAGCCCCTTGACCGTTCTCACGCAACAACAGATCTTAGATGTTCATTCTCCATGACTTCTTGCGTGCAGCAAGAACTAAGTCAACAAACATACTTGAACATACATGTACTCGCTTGTTCGCGATAAACATATGTGTGAGGAGGGAAGAGCCACATCAGGTCAGATTATGGCTGACAATAAAGAACATACTAGCTACACCCCAGAGGTTTGCCGTATTCTTCGTTTGTTACGGGTCAAGAAAGCAAAGCCTACTTTCGATTTTCCTTGAATTCGCCAGGGTATACCAGTGGTTTTCAAAGCGTTTGCAGATTACCCCCCCCCCCCCCCCCCCCAAAAAAAAAATTGGCTGCAGGCCATTTCTTCTTCATCCCTTTATAAATTACTGTGGTTAAGAGAGCCTATCAGATGCCACTCAAATCTCACAGGCGAGTGACGATCGTCAATATCGGAAACGTGTTTGGTGTGTTAAACCCCAGACCATTGAACTGTGTAGAATATTACGTTGAATGGACACAAATTTTCTGGTTCTGATAGTCATTGACCAGTGATGGATGACCATCAGGGGTTATACATGGTGTGGGTGTGGGTGATATATTATCAACTCTTTAGTATGATCACACTGGGTATATCTGTTAAACTTAATCAATGGGTGATCAATTGGACGAATGGTTGTGTCAGTTGACACATTGGTGCCATTAGGTGAATCTGGTCAACTAGGAAAGAGAAGGGGATCAGGGATAAGCAGGTATCGCGAAACGCATTTTACTAATGTCCAAACCAGGCCTGAAGGTCAACCTAAATGATCATTTTTTTATTAATTTTTTTCTCAATACTTGTTGAATAAAACTTCATGACTGTGTATATATAATGTAGAGTGACTCAATTGCTGTAGCCTGGTAATGCTTCCACAAAAATATCGCGGTGGTATTGATGTCTATATATTGGTGTACGTGTAACGGGTATACACAAATGTATAGCCATAAAAACAGCCAACATATCTGGGTTTCGGGTAATGGAGGTCACGGGGAATCCTGCAGGAATTGAGAGAGTAATCGGAGGATCTTTTTACTATTTATATGGAAATACTGCACCGAGATGTCCAGCCAGACGAGAGTGGTTCAATAATGGGGCTGGTTATCGGGGATATCAGGGGCTTGTCCATCTTTAGGCAAATATTTACCACTGGTAGGGACATTCGGGATCGAGACACTTTTGGAGATAGCGGGTTCTAGTTTGATCGGGCAGGGTCCCCGCGTCACATGGTGCCTCCTGCCATGATGCACGATGTAAACGGGCGGTGATCGCGATTGCAATCGGGATAATGAGAATAAATGCGGTCAATGTACCCGGGCCTGCCTGGTTGAAAACAAACATGTATTGCGGTGTAACCATGACGACCGTATTACTAATCCCCGTCGGTGTAAGTGCTCGTGTACGTAGGTGTTTCGGGGATAGCGGCTACCGACAAAAAATGCATATTGATTCCACATTACTGGCAAGAGAAATGCAGAAAATACATACAGCGAATAATGGACGGGAAATAATTACTGCTTTCCATGTATTCTTCGAAGCTAATCATTTATACTAGTGCCGCCTGCATTGTTCTGCTTAATTAACTCGCACACGTGTGCTGGTGTCTTTATGCAATCTACTCGGATATCCTATAAGCTGGTCACCAAAGCATGCATGTCAACATACGTGCACGGACACTGCTACATACCATGGACGATGTGGACTATACTGTATATTTTTTGGAATATATTAATATACATGTACATATCTCTCGTACATTTCGAATTGTTTGGATTATATATCAATATATACATGTATACACATGTCTCTCTTACATTTCGAAACGTTTGTTGGGGCATGGACACGAAACAATTAGACACAGTGAACGTACTTACAATGAGTAACAGTTATCTATCCATATCATAACGTGGTATCAGAATCACATTGGTGGAGAATCTGGATGCAGGGAATCATAGCGCTCTAATGAATATCCATTCAGGTTTGTCATAATGTAGCCGTTTTTTGAGATGTACCTTCTTGTGACAAAGTGATTTTATCTTCTCTGGTGGGAAACCATATTAGGGTGCTTTATGCCAGTGTCTGTTTCAACTATAGTGTGCCGTTGGATTCAGGCTCGAAGTGTTGGGGCCTACCTGGGGCATGATATATAGCCTACATATGCATGGTTTCTTGTTGGATAATCTGTGGGCGATCCCTCTTGTCAGCTTTCGCCATTTTAGATGTGATTAAAATGGGATTTTTGAGCGTGATTCGCGCGTATGGTAATTTGTTTTCTGTGAGTGGTTGGTCGACAAAATTTCAGGTCGCAGTACCAGACCAAACACGAACACGTTTTGATGGCAACTGAGTTGGTCCTCGCATTATTACCTTCCTTTGAGTATCGACAATTCCTGACTATCCACTTCACATTTAGAATAATGATTTTTTACCAGGCACAGACTCGTGTAGCAGGGTGATCTAGAGGTGTATGTCTATATTGTGTAACTAACATTGGATTATCCCTGCACTAGGTCTCGAGTAGGTTTCTTTGGTTACCGTATAAATACCATTCATGACTGCTAATTAGTGTCCTCAACAACCACGAAGAGCCATGTTCAGGACAACCCCGAGCCTACTTGCATGTGTTTGAGCATGTTCGAGCCTACTTGAATGTGTTTGAGCATGTTTGAGCCTACTTGAATGTGTTTGAGCATGTTTGAGCCGACTTGAATGTGTTCGGATGTCAGGCTGAGAGCTGGATGTCCGACTGAATGAGCAATCACTTCCAGAGGAAATAAAACCTGTCGGGTACTTACCCAGCATGAGACAATACTATCTCGGCTTCAGTACTGTTCAATAAGACTTCTATATGTCATGTCGAGTTCGCCTCTATCTGCCCCCACCAAAAGGGTAAGGCTATAAATGAAGATAAAACTGTTTGAGTTGCAGACATATCCAGGACTGCTCGGTAGTGCTGTCTCTTCGAACGTGAACAGTTATGACCCAAGCTTTGATCAATGGAACATGGAGACGGTGTGATAAGGCGGAGCCAGCTGGACCATTGTTACTTGGACTCTCGGGGGAAAGTAATGCAAATACCCCGCCCCCTCCGTCATGCAAAAAATAGACATATGATTTATCTACTTTATACCTGACTCAGTTACAGTTTTTCCTCGAGACTTGCACGGAGAGGAAAACTCATAACTGAGGCAAGTACTAATATTTCACGCATATTACAGCAAAAAAATAATAACATCGAGTCCGTGCCAAGACCTTGTCAGACAGCAGTCTCAAGAGATCTGATGCAACGAGACATGACAGGCAAACATCAGACACATATGTCGATCTGAGCACTCCGCAAGGCCTGAACATGAACCGCCGTTATACTGCATGATTTTCATGTATATTATCGATGGGCTATACATTGCAAATATCTAAAAGTGCTTTATGTCAGACTACTCAATTAGCATGCACCTGATGGAAACCGGTAATTTAAACGCACCTGCTTCAATTGCATGTACATACAAGCCTGGATCCAATATGCAAAATGTTTAACCACATTACGCAACAAGAAAGTTAACAGGCTTATGAGGGAGAAGTTGGGTACTCCATATGAAATTTTAAGGTAAATAGAAATGTTTCAAATGCATCTTCAAAACATTTAGATAAAAGAATGAAATAGCATTTTTTTACTGAACCGTGATATACAAGTTTGTCCATTTCAAAAAAAAATATATATATATAGCCATGAGACGGTTTTTTGCCATCTAATTCCACCAACATGACAGGAAATGACTGACTAAAAAAAAATTATCATCCAAACACAAGTATACTAAGGCATGCAGGGGGCTCAGAACAGGGATGTAATACCTTCGGTAAGCACTCCTAGTACGTAGTTATGAACAACCATCCCAAGGGACTCAAATGTCCAGAGATTAAAAGAGCAGTCGTTTTCCGCTTATTTATGAGATCATAAAATGTACATAAACGGAATCCGGAGATTGCATACTGGTAGGCCTAGCCGAATACTATACACATGTGGCTGCTGTACAGCAGATCATGTCCAATATCTCACAGAACCCCCAGTGTCACGCACAATACCATTCCAATGACATAACGAAATATAAATTTAGTGCACATCAGCACTCACATTTTTTTACCGCAAATAAGTATTGAATTACTAATAAAACCGAACTATATAAATCTTTCAACATTGATGTTTCCAAGCCAATGGAATCAACGTGATTGAGCTGTTGTCTGTTTTTTTCTTACCATGTATCTAGTGACTGTTCTGCATGTATATTGTCTCTGATGCAGGATCTTACACATATGTTTGCTTTCTTTCAACGAGCAAAAGAAAAAAAAACTGGTCATGTTTCCACGCAGTGGCACATTCTTTTACACTGTTTTCGATATTGTGGACGACGACACGTATTTCCGCATGTAATATTAAAGGATGTTAATGTACAGATCACCAGGGGCCGTAAAACAGTCAGGTCTGTGGGCAGATATGAGAGATTCTCAAAATTGTGCTGTTTTCTGTGCTTACATGACGAGATATTATATGCCCGGGCACTCTTAACTGCTAGTGGTCATCTTAGTGCCATTACTGTAGTTATTAATCAATGTTGTTGTCGGTACATATTATAGACAAGCTGGCTCGAGGCACCATATTTCAGTTGCAGTCTTGGGGAATAACATAATGTATAATATCACAACCTCCAAACCCAGGATAAAAGGATATTAAGACCATAGAGTTATAACATTACAACCCTTATAACAACCCAAACACATCGATTTCTTGGAAGTTATCTTCTCGCGAGTATACCTGGAAAGGTGGAAGTACATGATCATTGCATCTGATTTCATTACAGCGGGTCATCTAAACACGACTATAGATCCTTTGAAGCATCTTGCGCTAAACTTCGGCGGCATGGCCTATACATGTATATGATTACGTTGGTAGAACTCAACAGGTGCACTGTTCGTAGGAATAGAGCGAGCTGGGCCAAACTTGGGAAGTGCCGTTTCCGAGCATATGAAGCATACCATCTGTTGAGGGATGACAATGCTGACTATCCACTTCACATTTAGAAGAATTATTTTTTACCAGGCAAAGACTCGTGTAGCAGGGTGATCTAGAGGTGTATGTCTATAGTGTGTAACTAACATTGGATTATAACTGCACTAGGTCTCGAGTAGGTTTCTTTGGTTACCGTATAAATACCATTCATGACTGCTAATTAGTGTCCTCAACAACCACGAAGAGCCATGTTCAGGACAACCCCGAGCCTACTTGCATGTGTTTGAGCATGTTCGAGCCTACTTGAATGTGTTTGAGCATGTTTGAGCCTACTTGAATGTGTTTGAGCATGTTTGAGCCGACTTGAATGTGTTCGGATGTCAGGCTGAGAGCTGGATGTCCGACTGAATGAGCAATCACTTCCAGAGGAAATAAAACCTGTCGGGTACTTACCCAGCATGAGACAATACTATCTCGGCTTCAGTACTGTTCAATAAGACTTCTATATGTCATGTCGAGTTCGCCTCTATCTGCCCCCACCAAAAGGGTAAGGCTATAAATGAAGATAAAACTGTTTGAGTTGCAGACATATCCAGGAATTCTCGGTAGTGCTGTCTCTTCGAACGTGAACAGTTATGACCCAAGCTTTGATCAATGGAACATGGAGACGGTGTGATTAGGCGGAGCCAGCTGGACCATTGTTACTTGGACTCTCGGGGGAAAGTAATGCAAATACCCCGCCCCCTCCGTCATGCAAAAAATAGACATATGATTTATCTACTTTATACCTGACAGTTTTTCCTCGAGACTTGCACGGAGAGGAAAACTCATAACTGAGGCAAGTACTAATATTTCACGCATATTACAGCAAAAAAAAAATAACATCGAGTCCGTGCCAAGACCTTGTCAGACAGCAGTCTCAAGAGATCTGATGCAACGAGACATGACAGGCAAACATCAGACACATATGTCGATCTGAGCACTCCGCAAGGCCTGAACATGAACCGCCGTTATACTGCATGATTTTCATGTATATCATCGATGGGCTATACATTGCAAATATCTAAAAGTGCTTTATGTCAGACTACTCAATTAGCATGCACCTGATGGAAACCGGTAATTTAAACGCACCTGCTTCAATTGCATGTACATACAAGCCTGGATCCAATATGCAAAATGTTTAACCACATTACGCAACAAGAAAGTTAACAGGCTTATGAGGGAGAAGTTGGGTACTCCATATGAAATTTTAAGGTAAATAGAAATGTTTCAAATGCATCTTCAAAACATTTAGATGAAAGAATGAAATAGCATTTTTTTACTGAACTGTGATTTATGAGTTTGTCCATTTAAAAAAAAACATATATATAGCCATGAGACGGTTTTTTGCCATCTAATTCCACCAACATGACAGGGAATGACTGACCCAATAAATGTATCATCCAAACACAAGTATACTAAGGCATGCAGGGGGCTCAGAACAGGGATGCAATACTTTCGGTAAGCACTCCTAGTACGTAGTTATAAACAACCATCCTAAGGGACTCAAATGTCCAGAGATTAAAAGAGCAGTCGTTTTCCGCTTATTTATGAGATCATAAAATGTACATAAACGGAGTCTGGAAATTGCATACTGGTATGCCTAGCCGAATACTAGTATATATACAAAATATGGCTGCTGTACAGCAGGTCATGTCCAATATCTCACAGAACCCCCAGTGTCACGCACAATACCATTCCAATGACATAACGAAATATAAATGTAGTACACATCAGCACTCACATATTTTTACCGCAAATGAGTATTGAATTACTAATAAAACCGAACTATATAAATCTATCAACATTGATGTTTCCAAGCCAATGGAATCAACGTGATTGAGCTGTTGTCTGTTTTTTTCCTACCATATACGCTGATGCGTCTTATGCATGATATATCTAGTGACTGTTCTACATGTATATTGTCTCTGATGCAGGATCTTACACATTCTTTGTTTGATTCCTTTCAACGAGCAAAAGGAAAAAAAAACTGATCATGTTTCCACGCAGAGGCACATTCTTTTACACTGTTTTCGATATTGTGGACGGCGACAAATATTTCCGCATGTAATATTAAAGGATGTTAATGTACAGATCACCAGGGGCCAGTCACGTCTGTGGGCAGATATGAGAGATTTTCAATATCGTGCTGTTTTCTGTGCATACGAGATATTACATGCCCGGTCACTCTTGATTGCTAGTGGTCATCTTAGTGTCAATTTTATCAAGTGAAATATGCCGTTACTGTAGTTATTAATCAATGTTGTTGTCGGTACATATTATAGACAAGCTGGCTCGAGGCACCATATTTCAGTTGCAGTCTTGGGGAAAAACATAATGTCTAATATCACAACCTCCAAACCCATGATAAAAGGATATTAAGACCATATGTGACGCTCCAGCGTAAAACCCCCCGCCGAGCGGCATTTTCTCAAATGACGTAAAAACGCGGAAAAACGTCAGCATTTAAAAATGGCGGGAACAAGAAATTTTCCACGTGGTTTCTGTTTCTGTTGAGACAGTCCCTTTTGTTTTAGCGGGGTTTTGAGACTCTCCCTGCGCAATTAGGATGCGCAGTCGTTTGTTTTCGGGTGCCGGCAAGTGCTGTGGATTGTGACATGGATCAATTGGTGAAAAAAGTGAGAAAAACAGGTACAAAATCGACGAAAATCGTTCACCAATTGTTAGAATTCGATTCATTGGAAAGCGAGGATGACATAGACAGTGTTTTATTCAGTTCCCGGGCTACAGAAAATGTTTTTGTGGAGGAAACTGTCGACGCACTGCCAGCAGGTTCTTCCGTGGCTCACGTGAGCGACCTTGTTGCTGCACCCGTTGACCCGTGTCAGGCCAACACACCATATCGACCCCCCACCCAGGATCCGAACGAGGGGGTGGTTCCTGAGCATGGACAGCCAGCGCAAGTGCCTACTTTGCCATCGACCTCTGCGGTTCACAACGTTCCTGTTGTACCAGGCCCGCACGACTTGACCGAGCGTGGTTATTTGGATGTTTTCCTGGAGCGTGGATGTGGTTGTTCGTCGGGACCGGGAAATTCCCCCTGTTGTCAACAGTTCTCGAGACAGTTCGTGGAGAAGCAGCGTAACCAGTAAGTTTGCCATGAACATTCAATTTCTTGTCTGATAAATGTGTGGACATTTACTAGTAACAGATATTCTGTATGTGGACAATGTGGGCAAGTAGGCCTAGATAGAAAAAATATAGCATTCTCAAAATAACTATATTCTTGTTGAGTTATTTAGATTTGGATATAATCAGTTTCAGATCTAACAATATTTATTTACAACGTTCGCAACCACCATTCGCATGTAGGCTATTGACAATTGTGGGGAGTCGGATTGAATGTTTTTTTCAATCTATAATTTTTTGTATATTCATTTGAATGGAGATCTGTTACGCTTGTTTTGTATTGATCGTATCTGTATATAATTTGCAGGTGCCATGAGCTTTCCAAGGCGGAATTGGACATGGTCCTTCTCGGAAATTTTGAGGCTCATCGCAGACAGCGCGAGTTCGTTGACAGTTACGCGGCCCACAGCAAAGATCGAGGCAGGGGGAAGCACAGCAAATCATCTGTTTACCAATTCCGTCCATGTACCAAGTTCTTCTTCGCTGATCTTCAGGTAACAAATTAGTTATTTGTCTACTATAGTAATTGTTTGGCTGGTAAAATGGAAATTAGATGCACTGAGAAAGAAATGATTTCGAGTATAAATATCCACATGCATAAATATTTACAAATTTTTTGTACCATATATATACTGTGTAAACAGTAACTTACTAAGGTAAAAAAATTTAGATTTTCATTTTCTTTGAAGCGCGCTATGTTGTTTTCTGCTGAGTACACAACATCATTCAGTCAGCAGTATGTGAGATATATATATATAATCAGTGTTATTATTGAAGATCTTGTGCTAGATAACTAGACAAGTGATATCAAAACCAATACTTATTTCAGCTCTGCAAGAAGACGTTTGCCTTCCTGCACACAGTTGGCGAGGACAGATTGGATGCTCTGAGGAAGCACCACGAGGAGCATGGCCTTGTTCCTCGCACACATGGCAACACTGGCAAGAAGAATGCTGGTCGTGTCATTTCCAGTGCGGAAACCGTCGATATTGTCAACTTTTTGACAAAGTTGGCTGAGACAGTCGCCATCCCGTTACCAGGCCGCCTTCCGCAGCACAGGGATTTCCGGGTGATGAAGCTCCCCTCAGACATGACCAAAGCTTCTGTGTACACATTGTACAGCACCAGATGTCAGGAGGCGGACAAGCTGCCAGTCGGAAGGACTGCTTTCTTCGCCATTTGGGACCAGCATGTACCCTTCATAGCAGCCATGAAGCCATCCAGTGACCTGTGCCCCACTTGCCATGACAACAACACTGCTGTGTTGCGTGCGAAGTAAGTACTTAGTATAAAATTCATTGTCAGCCAGTATCATTGATAACACAATGTAATCTTCATGAACCAGTACCTTATAATCAAACATTTCTCCCCATTTATTCAAAATGTTATCCATATTGTCATTTCATTCAGAGCTATGCCTGAAGGTCTTCAGAATGAGAAGCTGCGTATCGCCCAGGAACACCTACGTCAGGCAGCTACTCAGCGCTCCCACTACCAGCAGCAGTGTGATGAGAGCAAGCAGGAGTTCCAGCGCTCGCAAGCCGCAAACGTGCCTCCAGATCTGATGCACTACTCCTTTGACTACGCCCAGAACGTGCAGTATCCCTACTCGCCACAGCAGTTGGGCCCAGCCTATTTCAAGTCCATGCGCAAGTGCGGGATCTTTGGAGTACACTGCGAGGGAACAGGCCACCAGGTAAACTACTTGGTGGACGAGTGTGAGAATGTTGGCAAAGGAGCCAATACTGTGGTCAGCATGCTTCATCACTACCTTGCCACCAACACTCACCAAGCCCGGAACATCTCGCTTCACTGTGACAACTGTTGTGGCCAAAACAAGAACAACTGTGTGGTGCAGTATTGCTGCTGGAGAGTGTTGGCGGGTTTGAATGACAGCATTGAACTCAACTTCCTGCTGACGGGCCATACAAAGTTTGCCCCAGATCGAAGCTTCGGCTTGATCAAGCGCCTGTACGGGAGGACAGTGGTCGATACCCTGGACGATATAGTGAATGTCGTCGGCAAGTCCTCACCAGCTGGACTGAACAGCGCAGTTGTCACCTATGACTACGCCAGTGGGCAGCGGAATGTTCAGTGGTATGATTTCAGCAGCTTTCTCTCCGACTTTTTGAAGCCAGTGCCACACGTCCTTTCCTATCATCACTTCACTGTCACTCGCGTTAACCCAGGGACTGTTCAGCTGCGAACCTTCGCTGACCAGGAGAGCACAAGTGTCAAGATTCTGAAAGGACGAGGAAGGAGAGTGCCTCTAGATCTGGATCCTCATGAACTTGTCCCCACTGGACTGGAGCCCGCTCGCCAGTGGTACCTGTTTCAGGAGATTGCTCCGTTGTGTTCATCCACTCTGTCAGCTTCGATCACGTGTCCTGAACCGGACTGCTCTCGTCCCAAAAAGGCCAAGTGACTTGTGTTGTGTGATTTTACATGGTGTGAGGACTGTAAATACACAATTTTATCCACATTACTGTAGTGGTGTATTATGATTGTGCCCTATTGTGTGTTGAATGTGTTCAAGGTTTGTCATTTTGAGTGTTGATTGTGTTTATGGGTTTACAGTTACTCATTCAGGCGCATTTGTAACTTTGACATGTGGAGGTCTGATACCCAAATGGTTTAATATGTTACCATGACAACAAAGATGTACATACAATGTAAGCAGCAGGAACCATGTTTGAAGATAATGTATAGAATGTCTTAATGTTTAATGTACTAGTGATACTGGATGTTCTCTGTCACTAGTGGTGTCAAAATGATGTGTTGCCCAAATTTCGTGGATTCGAATGTGTCGAGTTGATAATGTACTGTATTGTAAGGCTGTGTTGCTTATGTAATACATAAGTAGTCATAGAAATTGGAGCAGTAACCATGCAATTCTTCTCTATTTATGAGTATAATATATTATGAAAGCATGCAAGTATCAAATTGAGTATGTGTGGAATTCATTTTCTATGAATGAGATGTGATTTCATGCATGAAAATTATATTTTTCGGGATCACGTGAAATTGATTCCTGCGATATTTAGTGTTGTTGCCATGGCAACCAATTGTTTGATACACTGCTAGATACTCAATTAGTTTGAATTTGTTGAATTATCAGTATTATGTATACTTGTACATTGAATAAACATGAATATTTTGTTCAAACATGATGCATTTGTTTATTTTTGCTGGTGCTGGAATATGTTGCTAAAAACCGGGTTATTTGGCTACGACATCCATTTTTCGAATTGCCATGGCAACCACTTATTTTCAGAAAATCTGCCTAAAAGTTATACCATATGATAACCCAAGAACCCCCCTACCTATTGCTGATAAAAACTCAATTTCCATATCTGGGTCCCTGAGGGGGGGTTCTACCATGGAGTGTCACATATAGTTATAACATCACAACCCTTATAACAACCCAAACACATCGATTTCTTGGAAGTTATCTTCTCGCGAGTTTACCTGGAAGTACATGATCATTGCATCGGATTTCATTACAGCGGGTCATCTAAACACGACTATAGATCCTTCGAAGCATCTTGCGCTAAACTTCGGCGGCATGGCCTATACATGTATATGATTACGTTGGTAGAACTCAACAGGTGCACTGTTCGTAGGAATAGATCGAGCTGAGCCAAACTTGGGAAGTGCCGTTTCCGAGCATATGAAGCATA
The DNA here is from genome assembly GCA_949152475.1 of Terebella lapidaria. NCBI lineage: Eukaryota > Metazoa > Annelida > Polychaeta > Terebellida > Terebellidae > Terebella > Terebella lapidaria. The sequence continues at coordinate 83,746,176 of OX424555.1, forward strand.
CCATCTGTTGAGGGATGACAATGCCAAACATAATGTAACACTAAATAACATGTTTCTCCGTGCCGAGTCAAGCATACCCCCTACAAAGTTCGAGTCGAACGTACTAAACCAATTGAAGAAGAATAATCTAGCAACATCCATGTTTATCATGGCTGATGGTGGTGATATCCTTTTTCTAGCACGTTTCAAACCAGTACTCTGGCTATTGGACTTCATGGTATATGGAGATTTGTTAGTCATACAGACCATATCCATCAGTTCCAAAACTGGACTCAATTGCAATGAAAAGACTTGTTTTATATCGACAATTTGCAACAATAATCACACTTGGATACAGATCAAATGTTGACGTTCCCAGCAGCTTGATAATATATGAGACTAGCAGTCGTCTACAAGTGATTCCTACATGGGTCTTTTCTATTTCTGAATTTGATAATAAAATGCTGAGAAGCAAATTAATAATAATATCTTGTCTCACCAGAACATACTGTCTTAATATTAATTGGCAGCTAAAACAACCTGTAAATTGAAATTATACACTGCATTAATCTCCAATGCCTATGTAAACTAACTCAACAGAACATCAATCTCATTAACAATCTAGTGTCACCTAACAAAAACTTCAGACATCTGCTGTGTTAAAGCAAATCATCAAGGGACACATTCCTGATTGAAGTATGCCATTACTTTTCCATTACTTTCCAGCAATAGAAACAATGACAAAAAAGATGAGAGAAGTTTTCACATCAAGTACGACATGATTATGGTCAATCTGACATTCATTGCTCAATCTGACATCGATTGCTGTTAACTGAAAATGAGTAAAACATGTGAATATAAGAACACAGATGTAACGGGGAAATCCTGAGACCTAGATTTACTTTGGGATAATACTGGGCCTAATTCGATTAGCAGAGTGTTTTACACATTGTTGCATCTCAAAAGTGTCACGAAAGTATGACAGTATGTTCACGTGACACAATCAAAATCGACACACCACATATCCATATTGAATTAGTCTTTTACTTAAGGCAAATCCGCCTGGTATTCACTATTGCGCATCTGTCCAAACAATAAATCCAATCAATGATCTATGAATGCATTTTGTGTCGATTGATAATAAACCACTCTTTGAGTAAATAAAAAAAATAAACTGAATAGATTCCAACCAAAACAAGAGCATGTAGATTTAGTGATATAACGCATTCACCACATTGAAACAGAACTATTCCCCAGTAAGCTATATGTGGTGTAAACATAATTTTTCGTATCAGGTGAATCACATGGCAGATCTGCTGCACATCAGAATGTAATAAACATTTGTTCCTCGCGAGCTGACTTCTTATTGCTATCGCCAAGGATGTGATATGAGAACTGAAACCCCGCTGTTTGCAGAATGAATTGACATAAACAGGGAGGGGTAATTTCCTACTCCATCATTGCTGGGATTCGAGGGCTTATACAGGAATTATTGGCATAACCACGTGAATCACTCGAATGGCATGGATCCAGTAGGTACTATGTATGGTAAATCACATGGTAAGTAAATACACAATATTTTCATAGATAATAGGCTACTAGTGTATGAGTCACATCAACTCGCATGGACAGTGATACAGCAGTGCCCTAATGAAGCATGCTTCATATACTATGAGCCATTGCAGAACTCATAACCTAGGCTAACATATCCCTTTGGCAATGATAAATACATAGAAAAGTGACACTGGAACCTAAAGTATGAGTTCTGCCCTAGAAGGCGGTTATAACAATACCAATAAAACTTGATAATTAGTGCCCTCTGCAACCACGTAGACCCAGGTTCAGGAACTGTGGCTTCTTTCTGTCCAATCCAAACATGAGCATACTTGAGCTACTTTGGACAGCACTGGAGGAGCCAATCGGCACAGTCGGATATCAGCCTGAGAGTTGGATGTCTGATTGAATGAGCAATCACTTACAGGGAAAATACAAGCTGTCAGGGTAATTACCCAGTGAGAGACAACATCTCGGCTTTTGTCGATGAGACTCCTATGCCACGTCAAGTTCCCCCCTAGCTGCGCCACCAATTGGGTAGGGCTATTAATAATGAAGTTAAAAAAAATACTGTTTGTTTGGGTTATTTAGTTGAAGGAACAACCAGCACTCTTTGATAGTGATGTCTCTTCGAACGTGAACATTACTGTTCAAAAACCTACTGTTTGGTCAATGGCAGACAGAGACGGTTTGATAAGGTGGAGCCAGCTGGTCTATCGTCACTGGGACTCTCGGAGGAAAGTCATGCAAATCTCCCCACCCCCGCCATTCACAAATAGGCACATGAATTATCTACTGTATACCTGGTACAATCGCAGTTTTCTTCGACGAGGCTTGCACGGTGGGGGAATAAACTATTTCAAACATATTACTGCAGAAAGACAATATCGAGTCCATACAAAGACCTTGCGGGGTCTGGCAGTCTCAAATGATCCAATGCAACGAGTCATGACAGGAAAACATCAGACACGTGTCATATGTCATGTTTACCATCTGAACAATCCGCCAGTGCTGAACATGAACCACAGTTACATAATGCATCATATATTTTCGTGCCTACGTTCGATGGGCTATACAATACAAATATCAGACTACTCAACTAGCATGCGCCTGGCAGAATTACATGTACATGCCAGATGAAATCCATTCAATGAATGCAAATTTAATCACATCACACAGCGTAAAATAAAAGGCTTTCCATTGGGGAGTGGAGCATTCCATATAATATTTTGAGGTGAATAAAAATGTTCCATTTTTTAAACATCTTCATTGACCTAGGCCTGTACATAAACTCACATTTATTGATTGAACCGCGGATTATGAGATTATCCAGCTTCAAAACTATCGCCAGCCCAAAGTTTTCCCACCAATAGTCCAACTAATGCTGGAACAACCTACAGATGACTGTCCCAATGAGTTTGTCATTCAAAAGCACATACATACTAGATTAGGGAGCTCAGAGCTGGGCTCCAAATACATGAATACAAGTAGAAATAAACAACCATCCCGGACACCCATAAGACAGCAAAGTACATAAATAGAATATGGAAACTGTATGCTGGTACTCCTCGCCGAATATACACAAACTGTAGCTGCTTTGCAGAAGATTTTCTCAGCACATCGATGTACTAGACATGGAATCAATACCCAGTATTAAGTATTCCGAGCAAACAAAACAGGGTCCGTTATCCAATCTCATAGTCCGGGGACAGAAAGTCATATCAGGCATACGAAGTGAGAGAAAACAAAAATGACAGGGAAACTCATGAACCCCCGTAAATGGCCATTAGGAGGTGAAATCAGGTGTTACGAAGTTATGTAAGTGTCGAGCTGTTTCCATTAACACAACTAGATTTGCATGATGACAATAACAAACATAAAATACAACGTTTTGAAATAGAAATGAAGATGCTGAACATCAATGTCTCTCACAGAACAATTTCAATGGCATAACGAACAATAATTGAATGCTACTTTCCTGCACATCATCACTTACATCTTACATCACTTACATCACTTAAAAAAATTGAATTTCTAATAAAACCGAAATAAATATTAACTCTTCAAGATTGATGCTCCTGAGCCAATGGAATCAATATGATCGAATTGAACTGACGTCTGAGAATTATTTTCCTAGGAATTTTCCATTTGTTGTAAAACATCAGACACGTGTCATATGTCATGTTTACCATCTGAACAATCCGCCAGTGCTGAACATGAACCACAGTTACATAATGCATCATATATTTTCGTGCCTACGTTCGATGGGCTATACAATACAAATATCAGACTACTCAACTAGCATGCGCCTGGCAGAATTACATGTACATGCCAGATGAAATCCATTCAATGAATGCAAATTTAATCACATCACACAGCGTAAAATAAAAGGCTTTCCATTGGGGAGTGGAGCATTCCATATAATATTTTGAGGTGAATAAAAATGTTCCATTTTTTAAACATCTTCATTGACCTAGGCCTGTACATAAACTCACATTTATTGATTGAACCGCGGATTATGAGATTATCCAGCTTCAAAACTATCGCCAGCCCAAAGTTTTCCCACCAATAGTCCAACTAATGCTGGAACAACCTACAGATGACTGTCCCAATGAGTTTGTCATTCAAAAGCACATACATACTAGATTAGGGAGCTCAGAGCTGGGCTCCAAATACATGAATACAAGTAGAAATAAACAACCATCCCGGACACCCATAAGACAGCAAAGTACATAAATAGAATATGGAAACTGTATGCTGGTACTCCTCGCCGAATATACACAAACTGTAGCTGCTTTGCAGAAGATTTTCTCAGCACATCGATGTACTAGACATGGAATCAATACCCAGTATTAAGTATTCCGAGCAAACAAAACAGGGTCCGTTATCCAATCTCATAGTCCGGGGACAGAAAGTCATATCAGGCATACGAAGTGAGAGAAAACAAAAATGACAGGGAAACTCATGAACCCCCGTAAATGGCCATTAGGAGGTGAAATCAGGTGTTACGAAGTTATGTAAGTGTCGAGCTGTTTCCATTAACACAACTAGATTTGCATGATGACAATAACAAACATAAAATACAACGTTTTGAAATAGAAATGAAGATGCTGAACATCAATGTCTCTCACAGAACAATTTCAATGGCATAACGAACAATAATTGAATGCTACTTTCCTGCACATCATCACTTACATCTTACATCACTTACATCACTTAAAAAAATTGAATTTCTAATAAAACCGAAATAAATATTAACTCTTCAAGATTGATGCTCCTGAGCCAATGGAATCAATATGATCGAATTGAACTGACGTCTGAGAATTATTTTCCTAGGAATTTTCCATTTGTTGTATTTTTCCGGGGTTTTTCCATCCAGCAAGAAGAAAAATCATGTTTTCAAACAGCGGGAGTTCCTTTTTACATTGCTTTCAATATTGTGGACGATGACAAATATGTCCACATGTAATATTAAAGGGCGTTAATGTACGGATCACCACGTGCCGTGGTGGAGTCACGTCTGTGGGCAGATATGAGAGATTGTAAACACTGTTTGTCTTCTCCTGCGCACGCATGACGGGACATTACAATCACGTAATGGTCTGGCAACCTTAGTTACTAGTGGTCATTTTAATTTTTGTCTTTGTTGCAATGTCAGAAAGAATATCAAATGAAATATATCATTACTGTTCGTATTATTCATTGTCTCGTCTTTTACTATAGACAACCTGGCACTATTTTCACTGGCAGTTTTTTTTGGAGAGAACATATTGTCTAATATTACAATGTCTAGACCCAAAATAAAAGAATATTAAGACTACGAAGTTATAACATTACAACCCCAATAATACTAACATCGAAGAGATATGTCGTCAACGTGAACACGTCGATTTCTGGGAAGCTGTCCTTTCGTGAATAGACCTGAGAAGGTGAAGGTAATAATCATTGTATCAGATATCATTACAGCGGGGCGTCTAAACATGACTATAGACACTTGAAGCATCTTGTGAGCTATACAGCAGGATAGGCCATGATTACGCTGATCAACAGGTGCAATGATGTCTGGGATGGAGTGAGCTTAGCCAAAACATGGGAAGTGTCATTTTTTTAGCAACTGAAGAATATTCTCTGTTCAGCGATCACAACACCCTGCAACATATCCTATTTCTTTTGTCTAGGGGTCAGGTCATGTTATTGTCACCGACTTGAGCTCAGATTTTTTGGACGAAACCTCGACACTCTGTAAGAAAAATTCAATTTCTGCAAAATGAAGCACACATACAGTAACTGAGGGGGATGATACGATGTCCGAGATACAATTGCCCATTTATGTAATTCACAAATGTTAGTAGCAAATGATATTCCCCAGAAATAAGGTTTCTTCCGCCGATATTTACCCCAATTTTGACACGGTGATCAAAATCATCGTAATTTTCAAGAACTTCTGGACATTGTATTTCAATAATCTCCACACGGGAGTTACGATGATCATCTCATGTTTTATATATCCAGTGCATATGCACAAATATATTGTAATTTTTCAGTTATTCCCAAATTACTCCCCATGCTTGTCGAGACACCGATTTGAGTCAAGCGTCACCGACTTAGGTATACATTTTATAGAGTATGACATACCCATTCTGTAAGTGAGTGCAAGTGTACAATGAGTTCTTACGGTTATAGCGATGTCATATTCGTGGTATCGTGGTCCGCATGTAGTAATATATTGTGTAGTATACATCCCAACAACATTTCGTAAGACCGGGTTATTCATATAATTATTTTTCGAAACTGCAGCTTCGACTGGGACCACATTGTGACGGGGGCCACATTATGAATTGCTATTGCGCATTCCCAATTATGAATTCGAGCATAACTATGAAACGAAAATAATATAAACATTTGCTTTATGGTGTTGTAATACAGACCGTTGATTGAACATCGGTGGTGGCTACTGCTTTTTACGTTTTTTTTCGTGGAGATATGTAAGTATCAATCTATTACCACTAATAGTCAGATTTTGATGATTTGGAATTTGGGAATATACCAGTCCTTTTCTGGAAAAATTACTTCTTAAGTCGGTGACGCTTGACTCAAATCTGTGACACGACAAACATGTGGAGTAATTTAGGAATAACTGAAAAATTACAATATATTTGTGCAAATGCATCGGATGTGTGAAACCTGAGATGATTATCGTCACCCCCGTGTAGAGATTATTGAAATACAATGTCCTGAAGGTTTTGAAAATGACGATGAATGTGATCGCCGTGTCAAAATTGGGGTAAATATCGGCGGAAGAAACCTTATATCTGGGGAATATCAACCGCTACTAACATTTGTAAATTAAATACACGGGCAGTAGTATCTCGGACATCGTATCATCCCCCTCAGTTACTCTATATATGCATCAAATTGCTGAAATTGAATTTTTCTTAGCGTGTGTCGATTTTCTGTCCAAAAATTCTGAGCTCAAGTCGGTGACAATAACATGACCTGACCCCTAGACAAAAGAAATAGGTCAGTCACCGCCTTAAGATATGTTGCAGGGTGACAATGCTAAACATCATTGGAAGATATCTCAAGTTGATAAACACGCAGATATTGATAGCCTCTGTTCAGTGGTCACAATGATACAACGATATCATTGGAAGATATCGCAACCAGTTGATAAACATGCAGATATTGAAGGCTAAATAATAAACACACTCCTTGTAAAGTCAAAATAAAGGTCCAAAACCAATTGAGAAACACCAATAATCCAGCAACATTCATAATCATCGTGGCAGTTCCATATGTATGATAAGAAGACGTGACAACCTGGAAACATGACAAGCGTCGGTTATAACACGTTTCTAGTGTAGTTGAACCCAGTACTCTGGATATTGGACTTTATGATGTATGGAGAGTTGATAGTCATACAGACCCCTATCCATCAGTTCCAATACTGGACTTCATGGCTTCATGGCAAGTTTGCTTTATATCGACGTTCTGTAATCACACCTTGGATATGTACACATCAAATGTTGACGCTGCCCCAGTCCGGTAATATCCATAACTAGCAATAGTCAAACAAGAGATTTCTACACGAATCTTTACTGCTTCCGCAGCTGATAATAAAATGCTGAGGATCAAACAAATGATAAGTTTTTTTCTCAACGGTGCATACTGGTTTGATATTAATTGTGTGAGAAAAACAAAATGTAAATTGAAATTAGGCACTGCATTGATATCCCACGGGAATGCAGACCAACCCAACAGAGCATGAATCGCATTACCAATCCAGGGTCATATAACATACTATACTCTGATTTTTCTAACTTGTTTACACAGTTTTTTTGGCAATATTGTTGTCGTTACAAACGTTATCGTTCCATAATTTGGCATACTTCACCTGGGAGCCAAACGGTAATTTGCTACCAAATTTCAGACATCTATCGCAAAAATTGAAGAAGTTGGCCATCTAACCCAATGTTAAATGTCAGCTCAAACCGGGATCTCGAGAATCTGAGCATATTAGAGAGTTTGGTCTTGTTCACATTAATCGGGATTTGAAGTATAATCGTAATTTTGGACAAGAAGACATGATGGGGTGTATTCTAGACAAACATGTTGATTTCGAAAGATTGCACAGCTACAAAACCGAGTAAATACACAAAATTGTGTGCGGACCCAGAAATTGAATAACGGGGCTAAATTTAACATTGGGGTAGATTGCTAACTTTCTCAATTTTCGGAATAAAAGTCTGAAATTCGGTAGAAAATTGCCGTTTGACTCCCAGGTGAAGTATGCCAAGTTATGGAACGATACCATTTAGCATCGCAAAAATATCAGCGAAAAACAGTGTAAACGAGTTAGAAAAATCAGAGTATAGTAAGCTACTTACACCTGCAATGTTACAGCAAATCATCAAAAAACACAATCCTGTTTGAAGTATGCCATTACTTGCTCATTACTTTTCAGCAATGGAGGTATTGACAAAAAATGTGAGATAAGTATTCACATCCCGTACGACACAAGTATGGTAATCTGACATTCACCAGTACCACCAACATATTTGAAACTCTCGATCTGCCGATTGCCCATTAACTGAATTACATGGATATGAGTAGAACATGGGAACATAAGGACACAGATGTGCCAGTGAAGGCCTGGGACCTAGATGAACTGTGGGATAATACGTGGCCTAATCCGATTAGGAGAGTGTTTGACGCCCTAATGCATCTGGAGAGTAATAATATTGAATTAGTTTCCTAATTAGAGGAATACTGCCGGCGTATTAATAATTATTCCACGTGTTTCGGTAGATCCCAGGACAGACAGCTAAACAACGGAACTGAAGTATGTACTTAACAGGGTAATGTTTTCAATGACTTGTATTTTGTGCTGATTGATAATATAATATTATTGAGTAAATAAACGATAAAGCAAAACAAGACCAGGACCAGACCAGATTTAGTGTGATAATCGCATTCACCACATTGAAACAGAACTATTCCCCAGTAAGCTATATGTGGTGTAAACATAATTTCTCGGATAACATGAATCACATGGCAGCTCTGCTGAACATCAGAATGTAATAAACATTTGTTCCTCCTGAGCTGACTCTTTTATTACTTTTGCCAAGGATGTGACATGAGAACTGAAACCCCTCTGTTTGCAGAATGAATTGACATAGAAAAGAGAGGTAATATCCCGCTCCATCATTACTAGGATTTGATGACTTATCCAGGGATTATTAGCATAAACACGTGGATCACTCGATTGGCATGAATCCAGTATGCTGTATGATGAAGTGGATGGCGAGTGAATATACATATTTTTATAGATAATACTAGTGTATGAGTCACAACATGTTGAATGAAATTGACTTCCCTGCATAAGTACTCAGATATGGATTGTTGCTATTCTAGTATTTTATTCGTGCCGGTTTATTCAGAGGGTTGATTCTATACACCGTACCATAAAATAATCACTCTTAACATACATGTATGGCAATCCTGTTGGAGGTCCTGTTGGAATGTTTTTGCGGTGCTATATATACAGAGTAGCTACGCATGCTTCATATACTATGGCCGCTATAACAACCAAACTTGATAAATAGTGTCCTCTGCAACCACAAAAAGCCAGGTTCAGGAATTGTGGCTCCTGTTTGTCTCATCCAACCCCGAGCCTACTTGAGCCGATTTGAGAAGCACCAGAGCAGCCATTCACCGAAGTCGGATATCAGTCTGAGAGCTGGATGTCTGACTGACTGAGCAATCACTCGCAGGGGAAATAAAACCTGTCTGAGTATTTACCCAATGGGAGACAACATCTCGGCTTTAGCTGGATATCACTTCTATCTCACTTCGAGCACGTTTATAACTGTGCTATCTTAAACAACTGGGTGGGGCTATGAATTATCGAAGTGAAGAAATTCTGGAGATATTTTGAGTCACCAAGTTAGTCCTTCAAATGAATGACAGCGTTTCTAGATGCAATGTGTGACGACAGCACCAAATGACCATAAATTTGAGTCGGATGATCCATCAACACTGGTCTCCGGGGGAGGGGGGATTAGGCAAGAATTGAGAGAATAAGTACAAAATTGCAATAATACCCTTACACCATGGAGTGATAAAATCGTTTCTGCAGACCAGAATCAATATACGAAGACAACTCTGTGGCTTATTCTGGAATCATCGTGATGGATTATAATTCATACTTACTTGTATAGTGATTTATTTTTAATGGGGACAAAAGTGAAATAAATAATATTACCAATGATGCAATATTTATCCCTTTTCGCGATAACCGCAACAGAAAAAGGCACATGATTCACCAACTTTACACTTGACATATTGATTCCAGTTTCTCCTCGAGACTTACATGCCATCGGGTGAGAAACTGCGGCAACTAATATTCTATGATTATTACCATTAGAAAAACAGCATCAAGTCCGTTCCAAGACCTCATCACAGCAGAAAGATCTGATGCAATGGGAAATAATAAGAAAAATCATGAGAAATACATGTATATTGCGTATACGTGTATGTATACAGTTATATTTCGTGATAGTCCATTTTCATGTGTATTTCGATAGTATATAAATTGCAAATATCTAAATTGCGCTTGATCGAAACCGTTAGCAACAATCCTATATTGACGCTTTAGTATCGTTGCCGTTAGTTGGAATGCACCTGCTTGAATAACATGTCGGCTATGATCCAATCGGCGAAAGGCTGATGATCTATGGATGTTATCAAGTTAGATCACACCACTTGTATGGAAGGATAAACTTTTTAGCAGGATAATAGTGGTCAGGAAGAGAGAAACTTTTTTATCCTCAAAATTACATATTTATTGACTGTGGTTGGTAAGTATGGTCATTAGTCATTGCATTATGCATTGACAATTATTGTACTGTGGAGAGTAAGTATATTCAGCCTTAAAACTCGAGCCATCATAAGGCTTTCACATCAATTATTGTTCAACTAATGCTGATCTAGCACATGACTGTACACATGAATTTCACATTCCAAATCACAGCAGACTTTGTAAATTTATGTAGTAATAAACAAACATGATGGGGACACATGTCCAGACATTGAAAGGATAGTAATTTCCGTCTTATTTGTGAGACCTCATATGTTCATAACAAAACTTGATATCTCCTGACCGGATGTTTACGAATCCTAGCTGCTGTACGGTAATAGTGTGCAATATACTGCATCAATGTAATCAATTGTATCAACTTGTTGTCTGATTAAATTATATTAATTCCTTGCATACATATTACATGTACAACCAGCCTAAGGAACTAATTGCGACCAAACTTTCACAGTGGATTGTTGAACTATACACAATCGCTGATGGTCACTGTAGAGACTGCCTCGAATTGTCTAATGTTTACAATTGAAGTATATCAATATAATAATGCCGTATTACTCATTGTTATTGAGTATTACTCATTGTTGTTGTCAATGCACATAAAATAAATGATGCTAACGCAAGGCACCGTTTATTCAGTTTATATTTTCATCAAGACGATAATGTCTAATATTGCAGAGTCTACGCCATAAAAATAGCATGTTGAGAGTCTAGGAAATTATAATAACAGTGCAACTATAATAATAATAATTTCCTTGAAATTTGTCGCCGATAACAAAATGACAATTTCTTGGAAGCTGTCCTTTCATAAAGAGTTATGAGAAGGTCGAGGTGGAGAAAACAATAGAATTTCATTGCACCTGATTTCGTTATTGCGAGCCATCTGAACATGATCATAAACACTTGTGTGCCGATTCAGAACTTCAATAGGATATAAATAATTAAGTTGATGGAATTCAACAGGTACAATGCTGACGGGAAAAGGGCGAGCTGAGCCACAACATAATGTGTATATACTCTGTTTTAGTAATCACGATGCTAAGCATAATTGGAAAATTTCTAAACGGGTTGATAAAAATTCAGATATTGAACACCAAAACATTTTTCGATGTATTTGTACGATGCGAAACCTAAATCGAACATACCAACCGTGTCCAGGAATGATCAAAAGTATCATTTATTCAACCAGCATTGTGCTGAAAAAAACCCGCACTATTTGTACACATGACAAACGACGGTGATATCCCGTTTCTAGGGTGGTTGAAAGCAGTTCCTTGGCTATTGGATGTTATGGGGAATGGAGAGTTGTTGGACCCTATCCATCACCTTCAATATTTGACTTGACGAGGACAAAAAAAATTCATATGGGCGACCCGCCGTGATAATCACACCTTGGATATGTACAGAGCAAATGTTGACGCTGTCAACAATCGTCAAACAGTAGAATTCTACGTGGGCCTCTGTTGTACTTGGTGGTATTCATTCTCGCAGTTTGTCCAGCATGCTTGATGTTTCTATGTCTGAAGCTAAAAGTCATTAACTTGATAATATAATGCCGAGGTGTGAAATAATAACAACTTCTCATCTCAACAAGATATACTGGTTTATAAATAATTGTCTTCATATACTGAATAAGGCTATACTGAATTAGTTTCACTTATACAGCCTGTTTCCCGTCTCTTTCCAGTAATAGCAGCAATTACAAAAAAACGTGAGATGCATATTCACATCCTGTACGGAACGGTTATGGTCATTTTGACATTCATCAATGTCTACATGTATCTGTTTATTGCATAAGTACTTCCAAAGTGTTTCTCTCGACCTGCCATTACTGTCGTTGATCAAATTACCAGAATATGAGTAGAACATTGGAACAGAAGGACACAGATGTGCCCGGGAACGGCTGGGACCTAGATGTATAGTGTGGGATAATACTTGGCCTAATCAAATTAGCGAAGCGCTAGACGCACTGTTGCATCTCGGGAGTGTCACTTAAGTATACATGACAGCATGGTCACGTGACACATTGAAAAACTGACACACCACACTCCCTTATTGAATTAGTCTGCCACTAATGGGGAATACTGTCGGGTTATGAATAATTATGCCACATGTTTCAGTAGTATCCAGGACAGTAACTGGCAATGTACAGAAATCTGGATTACTCAAAATAATTGACTAGTACATATGAACATATGAACTGCATGAACATATACCTTTCGCAGTCGATGACTTTTGTTTTTGTCAATTATGATGACAATATATCTCATATCTTTGCAACAATACAAGACCAGCTATATTTACTAATATTCTCAAATTCACTACAATAAAACTCAACTGTTCCCATGCATAGTGTCCCCAGTGTTCGAGAATCAGGTAAAACCTATGGCTTCTTTGTTGCAATAACATTAGAATGTAATAAACATTTACTCCTGCTGAGCTGACGTTTTTATTACGCCTGCTATGGACCAGATATGAGAACTGAAACCCGTCACTTTTCAGAATGAATTGACATAAACAGGGAGGGGTAATTTCCTACTCCATCACTGCTGGGATTCGATGGATTACAGAGTAATTCTTGGCATAGTCACGTGAATCACCCAAATGGGATGGATTATGTACATACGAGATCTATGATGAAGCACATGTATACCAAGGGGACATATTTGCATAGCATGGCTATGAACATATTGAGGAAAATGGCTTTTCTACATAGACATTTGCATAGGGGTTCGTTTCTATATTTTATTCATGCTGGTTTATCCGATGGATTGATGTAAGCAATGTTCGGGGGTATAGCCTAGTGGCTAGGGGTTACTGCTCGGGGTATTGCACTAGCTCAAGGTGTCACTGGGTGAGTGGCTGTAAGGACACACGCGGGGAACAACAGCAAAGAGGAGATACTTCACACACGTCTATTAGATCTAGATCTGCTCAAATCAACACTGAATATGTTCCATGCTGTTAAATTATCACATTTTACACGTAATTTGAAATCATAATTTAATCAATGGTGCTCGGTAGGCCTACAAAATGATATCGAAGGAAGATTTTACAGTTTGATATGAACCTCGTACACATGTGAATTATAATACATGTACACCGGATTGCGAATCTCACAGGGAACACCAATAACCATTTCATAAGAGATAATCGATATACACCCACACGAACGAATCAATTTACTGCAGAAATATTACCATATTGAATTATTAGCTGTTGGTAAATGTTAAGCCCAATACACATTTATGTACACTTGCCAAGTACACTGATGGTAGCAGATGTTGAATACATTAAGAAAACACGCTAACCACACCCGAATCAATACAGTTTGAGTAGAAAACGTGCCGGAATTACGACATCACAACTGTGGCCGGAGAAAACCCATCTCGTTTCGCGACAAGACACGTCCACATCCGTGAACCTGATCTCACGGCCAGTCAGCAATCTCCTGATCTCTAGGTGACACCGACATCATGTACATTATACGTGTACACAACAAGAAATAGGCCCGCCATGTAATATGTCTATGTCAATTGTGTGCGATGTAGGCCTGTGCATCAGATCTTATATTGGAGATAATGAGAACACGTGAAAAATCAATGCAACACCAAATACACGTGTGCCATGCGCTCCATACCTGTCAAAGCCTATAAAATATGTAAATATTTCGTCTTCATAGGAGATTGCAATCATGGTATATGCCATTGCATATTGTGCTTCGGATTCATTACCCCCAAAGGGTATATTGTGATTCATTGTGTATACACAAGGCCATGAAACAAGTCCCATGGGCAGTACTCCTAATGTAAGCAAGTTCCAATGTTAGCAAATACACCGATCCTCTGGTGGACAGTCTTGTACAAAACATGACTTCACATTTGGTGGTATCGACGGCTTTCTTGTGAACAGGGCACAGTATAGAACGTCGATACCGTGAAATCAGAATATAATTATGAACTATACTCTGATTTTTCACTTGTTTAGACCGCTTTTCGAAGATAATGTTGCGATGCTAAATGGTATCGTTCTATAATTTGGCACACTTCAACTGGGAGGCAATAATTCACCGGATTTTATCATTCTATCGCAAGAATTGAAGAAGTTGGCAATTTATCCCAATGTTAAATTTCAACCCAAACCACGATCTCGATAATCTGAGCATATTCGAGGATTTGGTCTTGTTTACATCCATCAGGATTCAAAGTATTATTGTAATCTCGGACCAAAAAACACAGTGGGGCATTTTCTACACAAACATGGTGATTTCGAAAAATTGCACCGCTACAAAACCGAACAAATTTTGGGTGCGGACCCAGAAATTCAACGACGGGGCTGAATATAGCATCGATGTGGATTGCCAACTTTTTCAATTTTCGAGATGAAAGTCTGATAGTCAGTGGAAAATTGCCGTTTGAATTACATATGAAATATGCAAAGTCATAGTACGATACCATTTAGCATCGCAAAATATCCGTTGAAAAAAAATTCGGTAGAAGTACATTAACACTAATGTTTGAGGTGTGTAGCTTTCACATGAACCAAATTGAATCTCTCTCTCGAGTTATTACATATCGTGACTGGATGGATGAAACCCTCACAACAAGTCAGATCTAACAGAATCTAACCTTGCGTCCCACAATTCATCTTAACGAACTGTTTTAATGTCAAGCTGCACGAAGTCACAGACAATATTGTGTAGTTTTCAAAGCCTACTTACGCATTGTTTGCACACTTTCCGGGCCAGTAGGTATGTTTGCCGTCTGTTGTGTCCCGCTCATGTGACCGGTCTCTATGGATACTCAACGTGCGACTCTGTTGCCTTGCCAACCGCTTCCCGCCACCAGAGTCATTCGCGCCACTATGACTAGCATACGACATCCTTCCAATTCACGTATTCCTGCAATTAATGTAATAATCAGTTATCCGGACTAATCCACTTCACACATTTAATCATCAAAATATGCTCATTATAGACACAAACTGGTTATAGTTTATCCAGGGACCAGGATGTAATCCCAACACATACCCAGCAGTGCACGTGTCACATCAGTATGGAGGGCGACAATGTGGGGAATTCGTATTATCGTCAAACAACAACACGGAATGACGATGTCGATTACGCAGCGAGCTTCCCACCAGTAGTGGAAATAATGACTAGGGAATGTTCCACTGGGAGTCAAGCAGGACCTATGCAGACCCGCCCTGTTGACACATCCAATATTTATCCCTTCTGCGGGACGATTGTCGCTAACCAGGCGATACAGTTAAAGGTTAAGGGTAGGAACATGCTGTCCATGTCGTGTGCGCTCCCTGGTAACCAAACAGTACCTATCCCAGGTAAATATCACAAAATTGAACTCATAAATACGAGCGGGAGAAATTTTACTGCATGCTTCTTTGAGGTTGTCAGGAAGACAAGATCTATACTGGAACTGCGGCAGTAGAATGTATACTACAAGTGATTAATGGTCACATCAGCCCCTGCCGTAGCGCCTTGTCAAGCTGCTGCCTTCCAGAAGAGCGTTAGATGTGACGTGGTATGATCCCGTTGATATATTTCCGCGATGCATCATCCACATGAATTTTTATGCAGCTATATCAAAAATCGCACTGGCACTTTGCTTGACAAAGAAAAGTCAAGGGAAAGTATTATATTCGACTCGGTCACAGTTCTGTTATAATATAACATTGCAAGGAAACTGCAATGAATAAATTATTCATTTATTTTTCTTTCTATGGCGTTCTTACCATAGGCATCAAGTATATTACCAGCCATTATACCGGGTGTCTTATTGTTCATCCACATAACAGTAGTTGTCAAAAACTAGCGCTGTATGATTGGCGCCATTATAATCCTCCGGCCCCTGTCACCTCGAACTTACACCAAGATATGATCACTATACATAATCCACGATTAACGACACCTAATGAATTATTACATTTATGATGTCTATAGGGTATACTGCTATAATATATAATACGGTCAATACTGTAGGATATACATATACGTGGACATTGAACGAAGCTACATGCAGGTTGCAGTGCTTTACGATATGTCGTAATTTTACGACTAAAAGACCTTGTCATTACCAGCAGCTTCTGTGTCAGCATTAGATTTACGAGCACACAATCCCATCATGCACCGCGGCCCTGAAATTCCTATTATCCTTGCGTCTCCAGAGTAAGTAGGTAGGCCACACGTTAATTGGGTGACGTTCAGCTCTGAGTCAGCCCTATATGTACCTACTGTGTTCCCAGTCAACGTCACAACTCCCATGTAATCTAATATTTAGTCCTAACCCAGTCCCAGTCACTTGGGCTTCTAAAAACCACCTGCTGCATTGTATCGGTCAGCCATCATATTGGGGAAAATGGCTACATAATGTAGGAAGTGGGCTTCAATATACACGTAGAATATTCACGTAGAATATATATAGACTGGAGGCCAAACCTGCAAAAGGTCGTTATTTTGAGAGTTAGTATGCACGGAGACACCCATTGGCGAATGTGGTATCGTTGAAAAGCTTAAGACCTAAGGGTCACATTTTGACATATCCCGTCTTTTGGGACAGGGGCGGTCACCATGGAAACGGGCTCGGAAGGTCAATGACCTCAAATTTAATCAAGTGTCCTGCTCGGCACCCGGAATGGCGTAACATATCACTGAAAGTGCTCCTTCAAAAGAATGGTTCAACCGATTGGGTTTAATTTTGGAACATAGACAGATGCTGGTACTAGGTATGTGTTGGCGGAGTGAACCCAATGAGGTGTCAAGAATGGAGGTCCCGGGGGTCGGGATCACCACCCCCTGGAGTTCGCCCCTTCTCCAAATAATGACAAAAGTGTGATTTGGGGTTCAAAAGTTTGTTTGTTGAAGAGACCAAGCAATATAAAAGTTATTAAATGGCACCATTCAAGGGCAAGACCAGTTAGGATTGCAATGATACCAGCATCACTTGTGGGTGGGACCGGTTGCCATGGCAACAGACGTTACAAATGGTAGGCGTCGGGACCATTTTTCACCCAAAAATGGCAAGAATATCGGGGTTTAGGCTGTATAAATGTGTTAACGATCGAAGACATGCCTATATGAGGCTACCATTATTGTCATAGATGAACATAATATGTGACACGGATATGCTGATAGCACCGTGGCCTCAGGGTGGGGTTCGTTTCCATGACAACAGGTCTACTTTTCCATAAAAAAATGGCAAAAATAATGAAGATTTGGTTGCTTGAAAGTGTTGATATTTAAAGACAGATCAACGATCTTGACTCATATGGTACACACGTGGTACAGATACGGAATGCTACCTATGTGGCGCCTGGATGAGGCTCGTTGCCATGACAACAGACGTTTCTGATGGTAGGCGTCGGGTCTATTTTTCACCCGAAAATGGCAAGAAATACGGGGTTCAGGCTGTTTAAAAGTGTTAATGGTCTAAGACATGGCTATATGAGGTTACCATCTTTGTCATAGATGAACAAATTATGGAACACGGACATAGCAGCGTGGGCTCAGGTGGGGCTTGTTTCCATGGCAACAGGTTTATTTTTCCCATAAAAATGTCAAAAATATTGAAGATTGTGCTGCTTTTAGTGGTTAAAGACAGATCAACGATCTTGTCTTAGATACAACACACGTGGGACAGGCACGGGATGTTACCGCTGTTGCACCTGAGTGAAGCTCGTTGCTATGGCAACAGAGGTTTCTATTGGTAGGCGCCGAGTCTTTTTTTTCACCCAAAAATGGCAAGAATTACGGGGTTCAAGCTGATTAAATTTATTAAGGGTCGAAGACACGGCTATATGAAGCCATCATCTTTGTCATATATATATATACACAATATGGGATACAGACATGCTGGTAGCACCGTGGCCTTATTGTGGGGCTTGTTTCTATGGCAACATGTCTATTTTCCCATAAAATATTGAAGATTGGGTGTTTAAAGTGCCAATGGTTATAGACAGATCAACGACCTTGTCTCAGATAAAACACCCATGGGACAGGGACGATATGCTACCACTATGGCCCCTGGGTGGGGCCCGTTGCCATGACCACAGTCTTAACCATCCGTCTCAGTTCTATTTTTTGCACAAAAATGGCCAAGGTGGAAAAATGGCCATGGTGGACGATGGGTGGCGCCCCTAGTGAGTAAATTGTGCAAATAACCGTTTGTTATGTGATCTATGTATTGAATATTTCTTCATCATATAGCATGTCATCACTTGTCATGCCGTTTATTAGTGCATTGGAGTTGTATAAGCAAATAACAGAAGCCGTTTTGAAAAAAAAAACTATCAAAACATTGTGCAGCGTGGTGTTGAAACCAATGGTTGGCGAGCGCACAAACTGTAGGGGTTGGTTTGTTCAAACGGCATTCTGTCAGAAACTATCCGGTCAACACCAAATACACATTGTTTCCATTTATATGCGATATTCCATGTAATTTGCCAATTTTTGAGGGAATTCATCACAAAATATTCGACTGGAAACAGTTTTTATACGGAATATGTGGTGTCAAATACAATAACTAACGCCTAAAAGACTGAAAGTCAGGTTGTTTTCGAGGCTACTACGAATAAACAGATGTTTTAGTAATTATCAAAGTTCTGGGAAGTTCCTTGGAATCGATCATTTTTTTATGCAAAAAAATAAATCATTTTTACAATGATGAGTACATATTACTCGAATCCTGTGGGATGCATTGCGATCACAGGTGGAACTGATATCTCCATAATATATTTGATGAAAGCTAATAACATATTTTATTATTCAAATAGGAAAGAAATACAAGGCATACAAGACTCAACAACATATCCACATTGATTTTCAATACCCAGCAGTCGGTTGAACATGTCGTTGAAAAGGATTTTAGTAAATGTCCAACAATCTGGTTAAAAATTCACCATGTCATTTCAAAATATAATATTCCATGAACCAAATGGTCAATTTTCTTCAAATTTCACATTTTGGTCACTAAGGTCGATAGCAACAAACTCAAATTTGGAAAATATCTATGGAAGCAAATATTTAGCCCCAAAGGTCATCATTGGCCTTGAAATTGTCAATAGATAAATAGCTAGAATTCGGTAAGAATGAAGTTTATTACATACAGTTGTAAATGATAAGTTTACAAAGAACAATATTTTACATTCAAGTAATTTCACTGCAATTCCTGTTAATTATTTGTTTCTATTGTGAACCAGTTTTCTACAGCTGATAGTCAGATTCAATTCATATGACTTAAGGTAGTCCGCTCCAAACAGTGAGGGGAGGGGGTCAAACAGTTTTTCAAAATAAATGACTGTATTAACAAAATCTAGAGCTTCAAAATGACATATTTTATAGAGTAACTGATCAGCATCCTAAAACTGAAAAGAAAATAGGGGGTCACCGTATCCGTTCTCTTGGAAAACAAGATGCAAGATGTGAATATGGGCAAAAAATGTGTAAAAAAAACATAAATTAAGTCATTTTAGTAAATGTTTGTGATTTTTGATCGAATATGTCGAAGAAACCAGCACGGTGACCCCCTATTTTCTTTTCAGTATTAGAATGCTGATCAGTTACTCTATAAAATATGTTATTTTGAAGAGATAATATTCAAAATATAACTTTTAAATTTTGACAATTCATTACATCCCTGTTTGTAGCATACTACGTTAAGGTAGTCCGCTCCAAACAGTGAGGGAAGGGGGTCAAAGGTTTTTTTGAAATAACTACCTGTATCAACATAATCTAGAGCTTCAAAATGATATATTTTATGGAGTAACTGTTCAGCATCCTAATACTGAAAAGAAAATAGGGGGTCACCGTATCCGTTCGCATGGAAAATATGATGTAGGATGTGAATATGGACAAAAAAATGTGCAAAAATGCCAGAATTTATGTCATTTTAGGTAAATATGTGTGATTTTGATCGAATATGTAGAAGAAACGAGCACGGTGACCCCCTATTTTCTTTTCAGTATTAGGATGCTGATCATTTACTCTATAAAATAATGTCCTTTTGAAGGGATAATATTCAAGAAATAACTTTTAAATTTTGACTCTCCGTTACCTCACTGTTTGTAGCGGACTACGTTAATGGATTTTTGAGTACAGGACCGATTTTACATTTCTGAGCGATAAAGTTTATCGAACAAGTAATCATACTTCGGTGCCCCTGATAGGACATGACGACATGACTACGTCGTTTGTACGAAGTACTACTCCGTTTGCAAGATGTAGTAAGTCCTTTGCACGAAGTAATACTTCGTTTGCACAAATTACCAAGTTATTCGCACGTTTGCACTATTCCTGACACAGATTCGGAGCCTAAGTTGTGTTGTCATTTTGGTAACTTCTTCAGCAACAAAATTGCTAAGAATACATCAACGTTTTCTGATGATCTCCCAGACTGCAGAAGAGTGACAATCTGCTCACATGCAAACTCGAGAACTTCAAAAGGCTAACATCAGACGAAGTCAGTAACATCATCAAATCTTCACTATCGAGATCATCGCGAAGTGATCTATCCCAACTTGGCCGGTGAAAAAAATGTCAGGAGGTTTTGCTGTCCTTGATAACTGCAATTGTGAACTCCTCGCTCTGCGGTGGTGTATTTTCGTCTCCACTCAAGCGAGCCTTGATCGCACCCATTTTGAGAAAAAAAACATGGGTCTGACACCGAAGAACTGTCAAACTATAGACCGGAATCGAACCTTCCATTGCCATCTAAAATCATTGAAAGGCAACCGACCAACAGTTACGACAGTACACAGTGTCTGGTCTCGAGGAAGCACTCTATTCAGCATACCAGTGGCACAACAGCACGGAGACTGCATTGGCCAATGCACACACCGATTTGTTACAGGCAGATGACCAGCGTCAGGTGGGGCTGTTAATATTTATTGACTTATCAGCAGCCTTTGATACTGTTTATCACATCCAGCTCCTGTCAAGGCTTCTTCCGACTACAACATCAGAGGAGCTACCCTTACCTGGTTTGAACCCTATCTTTCCAACCGTACACAAACAGTATGTATGAGCGGCACGATCGGAACCAGCAGCGACTTGGTGATCACCACAGGGATAAGTGTTAGGCCCTCGTCTGTTTACATTGTACAGAGCTTCACTCGGTGCGTTGATCAGAAACGGCGGAATATTCTATCATCTATATAAGGATGACTAGCAATTATACACCACGTGTCATCATGATGATATCCCTTGGATTACTGCGTCAGTCTGATATCTTCTTGGATGTCCTCAAATCCGTTTAAACTGAACCAGTCTAAAACGAACATCGTTCTACTGGCCTCCAGGTAAACCATCGCATGTGTGCCTGATGCACAAACTCTTTGAAATTCGTGTTGGTGACTCTATCATACAGCAATCCCCCGAAGTTATGAACCTTGGTGTGCTAATGGACAGTGAGATGACTATGGTTCCACAGGTCAAATCCACTTGCCGATCGACCATGATCCATCTGCGTCATCTGGGCAAAATCAGACCTAAATTATATCAGGAATCTGCAAGCAGCTTGGCTTTTTCACTAGTTACCTGCAGGCTTGATATCAACAACTCTCTTTATTACGGTATTGGCAAGGGTCACTTGAACCTTTTGCCAAAGGTGCAAAACACTGACCAATAGTCTGACCAATAACCCACATTATCATTATACACATTTACATTTTTAAACATTTCATTTACATCAAGATATATATTGAATAATACATGAGCTGATTATACCCATACCCCTTTCCCGTTCAAGCCATGGCCATGTAGATTAACGAACATGCATGGATATAAAGGAAAAGAGTATCAATAATATAGACCATCCAGTCTACACTTCCATCACAGACCTATATCGCAAATTTACAAAGTCCGTAGAGTAGGGTTGCAGCATTGATGTGCAACAGTGTGTGGACAACTAGACCTATTGCCATGGAAATAGGTCGTGCGAACGAAGTAGTTTTTTTTTCGTCATGTCCTATCAGGGGCACCGGAGTATGAATATTTGGTCTATAAATTTTATCGTTTACAATTGTAAAATAGGTCCTGTACTCAATAATCGATTTAGTCATATGAATTGAATCTGACTATCAGGTTTACACGACTGGTTCAGAATAGAAACAAATATTTAAAACTTATTGCAGTGAAATTGCGCTGAATGTACAATATTGTTCTTTGTGAATTTATCGTTTACAACTGTAAGTAATAAATTTTATTCCAACTGATTATACTGGCCATTTAGCCATTTTGTGCCAAAAAAAGATATGGCACGGATGGTTAATACTCCCTGTTGCCTTGGCAACGAGGCCAACCCAAGGGCCACAGTGGTAGCATCCCGTCCCTGTCCCACGTGTGTTTTATCTGAATCATGTCGTTGATCTGTCTTTGACCATTGGCACTTTGAACACCCCTCTCTTCAATATTTCTCAAGTTTTATTAGAAAATAGACCTATTGCCATGTAGCCCCACCCTTAGGCCACGGTGCTATCAGCACGTCCGTGTCCCATATTATGTTCATCTATGACAAAGTTAGTAGCCCTAAATAGCCATGTCTTCGACCATCAATAAATTTAATCAGCCTGAACCCCGTAATTCTTGCCATTTTTGGGTGAAAAAAGACCCGACACCCACCAATAGAAACCTCTGTTGCCATGGCAACGAGCTTCACTTAGGTGCAACAGTGGTAGCATCTCGTCCCTGTTTCACGTGTGTTGTATTTGAGACACGTTCGTTGAGCTGTCTTCAATCATTTACACTTTGAAGTAGCCCAATCTTCAATATTTTTGACATTTTTATGTGGGAAAAATAGACCTGTTGCCATGGAAACAAGCCCCACCTGAGGCCACAGTACTATCAGCACGTCCGTGTCCCATAATTCGTTCATCTATGACAAAGATGGTAACCTCATATAGCCATGTCTTCGAGCATTAACACTTCTGAACAGCCTGAACCCCGTAATTCTTGCCATTTTCGGGTGAAAACTAGACCCGACGCCTACCATTAGAAACGTTTGTTGTCATGGCAACGACCCTCATCCAGGGGCCACAGAGGTAGCATTCCGTATCTGTCCCACGTGTGTTTTATCTGAGACAAGATCGTTGATCTGTCTTCAAATATCAACACTTTAAAGCAACCAAATCTTCATTATTTTTGCCATATTTCATGGAAAAATAGACCTGTTGCCATGGAAACGAGCCTCACCCTGAGGCCACGGTGCTATCAGCATGTCCGTGTCCCATATTATGTTCATCTATGACAATGATGGTAGACTCATATAGCCATGTCTTCAATCGTTAACACTTTTATACAGCCTAAACCCCGATATTCTTGCCATTTTTGGGTGAAAAATGGTCCCGACGCCTACCATTTGTAACGTCTGTTGCCATGGCAACCGGCCCCACCCACAAGTGATGCTGGTATCATTGCAATCCTAACTGGTCTTGCCCTTGAATGGTGCCATTTAATAACTTTTATATTGCTCGGTCTCTTGAACAAACAAACTTTTGAACCCCAAATCACACTTTTGTCATTATTTGGAGAAGGGGCGAACTCCAAGGGGTGGTGATCGCGACCCCGGGGGCCTCCATTCTTGACACCTCATTGGGTTCACTCCTCCAACACATACCTGGTACCAGCATCTGTCTAAGTTCCAAAATTAAACCCAATCGGTTGAACCATTCTTTCGAAGGAGCACTTTCAGTGATATGTTACGCCATTCCGGGTGCCTAGCAGGACGCTTGATTGAATTTGAGGTCATTGACCTTCCGAGCCCGTTTCCATGGTGACCGCCCCTGTCCCAAAAGACGGGATATGTCAAAATGTGACCCTTAGGTCTTAAGCTTTCCAACGATACCACATTCGCCAATGGGTGTCTCCGTGCAAACCAAATTCCCCAAAACCGGATTTGGCCCCCGGTCTAATAGACATAATGTCCACGTATATGCACGTAAAAATACACTTTATATTCCTCTAATACCATTTGTGTGTATCCAGTTCAAACGGAACATTGTATACTGACCTCGCTAAACTATAGAATACGACGCAGCCATCCAGATCACGAGTATCATTCGCCATCAACAATAGAACGTGACATAAGCGCGTGCAGGGTGTATTATACAAAGTGCATTTACATATGTGTACCAATAATTTTTGTAACGTTGATGACTGTTCTATGTTGAAGTACGGGTTGTAGACCACCCAGTAGCCGTGGATGAATCACCGGTATTATAAATACGTGATGTGCATGTAAGTTTTTTTTATTGTGATGCCAAGATTCACCTGGTTTTCTTCCATCTTACACTCGGTCAATATTATATTATCGGAAGACACGGGTGCGCATAGACACGGGTAATCATATTGTGGACAAATTGTATATGTGAATTTTTAAAAGTACAATGTTCACGTGTACTTTAAGAAACACTCGAACTTGTAATTAGGAGTGCGTACAGGTACATGACCATTGAATTTCTTCTGGCCTGGTGCAACAATCTGGCTGGTGAGATACGTTGACTGTAACAAAACAAACCTAGTCATGTTGATGGATACGCCAACTTTCATGTTTGAACGTCCAAGACTGCTGGTGGCCCTGGTGAAGTGGTTCAAGGTCACCTTAACGAAACTGATAACCTACCCAGATACATACTGCGATTCAGAAGGCCTCTAGCCCAGATACATACTCCTTCAGAAGGCCTCTATGACTCTGGTAAGAATCGGCTCTGGATACAGAGTGTGTGATTGTTGGTATTCTCTCCCATCAGATCACTACAATAAATCTCAATTTAGGTTGCTCCTGGAAAGTCATGCAATATGCTCTCGTTTGACTGGCATTGGTATGGAAGATTTTGACCTGCGTCTACTCATTTGTCGACTACTGATATTATGTGAAAGTGATTGAGAGTATCATGGCATTAGTCATATTCCAATAGAATCACATGCACAGAATGATCACTGAGGATGGAATTTCACTCGGACATGTGAAACATCAGGGGAATGTGTTGACTGCTACGAAATTGACAGCTTCGATTTATTTCAATCTTTATTTGTATACACTTTATATCTGAAATTGCAAGAAACACGTTTATAGTTTCCGATTTCAAATTTGGCTTATATTCGAATAACATCGCGAAATATATTTTCAATACATCACCGTAAACCGCCTCAACCGCCAGGCATACAGTACACGAATATAGACATGTAGTGTGGCAGACGCCAAAACCAATCAATCTCGTATCCCTAAATGACCTGCATTCATCTGTAGACGATGGTCATTTCATATTAATATGAATCGACCATTTGCATAGCCGTGTTCCCGTCAAAAGAGCCATCAATAACGTGTCGTGCGATAAGCCAATTTCCTAAATTCCCACATGTTGTTCAAGAACGTTCACCTCAAAGCGCAGGACAGTTCAGTACAGTGTCAGTGAGCTATAATGAACAAAGAGCTGAAGAGGAAACACTACAAGAACCACTCAGTATTGTAATGCACCTTGGAAAATTCGATTATTTTTCCATCTATGTCGTTTTTTTTTGGTGTCCATGATAATCATTGTCTCAAAAGTGCAATACCTTGTTCAGAAGTTAAATGTGAATCGGCTTTCTCGGTTACATCGGCAGAAAAAGCAGACAGAGCATTATGCCTTATTTATATTTATATTCATTAATGAACACAATTTACCAACGTTAACATAAATAATGAGCTTCACCGCTTGGGTGTGTACAGTGCTGTTGATGGTTCGCGTAGAGTATCATCACTGAAAGTAGACTTCTACAAGGAAATGATGAATTTGCAATAAAGGTGCATACAAGTATTTTAGCAAACTAATTAATGTATAATAGTATCTTATTCTTAGGAGAGTGAATGAACAATGTTGCAATGTGTAATATAATGGTGTAGATTCGAACCACGTGTCCAAAACATAACATAACATATTAATCGCTGGTGTATGTATTGAAAATGTAACACGAACAGAGTAACGCTACAACAACATCGCTAAGTCAACGAGTCACCCCACAAGTTAATTAGCCGTTCTATGTTGCCATAACAGTCCCGTGTGTCCTTGGAAACGGCCGTAAATATACAGTTCATTGGCAAGCTAATTTCCGCAGCCCACGTGCATTGTTGCTAAGTTGACAAAATGCTTCGTCCTGCTTTCACATCAGGGACACTCAAGGTTAAAACCAAATCCAAGTCAAAGAATGGGGTGTGTACCTTCCTTCCTAGAACCCGGATGTTAAACATTGTCACAATACGTGCTTAATTCTAGTCTGAGGCTTGTAGCATTACAAACGCGACATGTGAGAAACCCGAACATCACGTATGTCGCTTTTCTCACAGTCAAATGCTTATTATCGCCCATGTCGCATTTTTCACGCCTGATGTGTGGAGAATATTTTATTCCAATCTGCTTGCGATATCCACATCAAAGACTTCTTAATACGTTTCATGAACGTTATTGTTGCATAAGGAAATGTAAACAGACAGATACTTGATGGCGAATTGTGTGTTTTGCCAATGACATGCTTCGAACTCGTACTGCACCACCGTCACCATTTGCACGACTTGAATGGAACGCAGCACATAACGCACCCAAAACATCGCTCGATGGTCAAATATCGCACCACAAAATTCTTTGTTGTGCTGTTCTGCCAGATCCCCCACCCCCACCCGATTTCAGAGCTAAATCCTGATTAAATATTGAGTGGACGTCCATGAATTGGACGAAAATATGGACATGCATGTCGTGAATTTCACGAACAAAAGCCAGTTCAATAGCTCCGCAGTTAATGTCGGGTATTTCACGGGCATGTTGCTTTTTTCACACCGGAAACACCAACCGTGAAAAAAGCGACATGATCGGATATTTCACGTGAAAAAAGCGACATGGTCACTTTTATCACATGAGAAAACCGACCATGTCGGGATTTTCACAATATTCGGTTTTATCATGCAGCAGGCTTATGCCGCGTTTGAACAAAGTTGTGAAGACGTCACACCGCCGGTGACGTTGACGTTGACATGTATATGACGAGTGTGCTTTGAACGCAGCATAATTAAATATTAAAAATTTTTCACGGGTGGCGAAAATGGAGGCGCAAGAAATTCCTCACTTGTGACACCGCTGGTGAACAAGGAAACACCGCCTTCACAACTTGGTTTGAACGTAACTGTAATATTAGTGTCTATGTTCCAGGGTTTTTACGAAATTGTGTATTCTATGTTCGTGAGGTGAAAATTTTGTTTATCATCAATGATGTCTACGTGAAGTCCAGACGAGAAAAATCGGACATTTGATATATTACTATTACGCGAATATATTACTATACAAAATTACAAATTCGCATACGCAAATGGCGAATTCTATTTTGTGCTATACACAGTGTACCAAATCCTTCAGCATCTCCACAGATCTCCCTTTTGAAACAATCTCAGCCTGTTTATCTGCTTGATCACGTGCCCAATGCTCTAATCTATGGAATTATCGTCTGTGATCTGTGGACACAGACAGATTATCTGCAGGATAAAACGTTCAATGGGAAAAGAGGACATCCATCATGCTTGATGCACATTAAAACTAGATTCTATATTCGGTTTCTATTTTCCTATACTTTTTTGAAACACAGAGAGACCGACAAAACTTATGATGCATGAGCTCTGCGCAGTTCATCTAGAAAACTAGCTAATCTGTCTTGATTAATACAAGGATGATGGACATATCTGTAGAAATAGACCTTTCATAGAACAACATAATCTCTTTCATGTCTCCTACATGTATTTATCATATGAAAAAGGACACACACAAGTAAAAAATCTTTCGTCTCTGTGATTGAGAAGAACGATGACGTCAAACAAAAACTACTTTGCGTCTGTTACGGGATCGGGATCTGCTTAACATCAATGCAAGCAAAGTAATGAATATTTTGTCATGTAATTTAAACGTGCATTATTTTGAAAAGCAAATCATGGTTACGAGTAATAAAATGTCACGTCGGTCCATGCACGTGGCTGTAACATGATTACACCTCTAACCAAGGTGGTCTTCTCCAAACCAATTTCAGAACGGATTGTATTTATGTACTTTTCGAAGAGAACATATTAACAAAAGCTTCACTCCATAATTTTTTTTTCGCTTCTTATGGTAGTTTTCTGTCATCCGAATGAAAGCACTATTCAGAAGACCAAGATAATCCGATTACCCAGTTTTTCGTCTGGTGATCTTCAACGGGCATAATAACAAATGTTGATACAGAAATATGATCATGTCATTCGTTGCATGGGATCGAATTTTCATTTTCCGATTTGATACACTCGTCCAACGGCATAAATATCTTTATATGCGCTATTCTCTATTAGACTTATGACATACATGTATATACGCATCACATAAACGGAATGAACAGATTTCTCATACATGGCCTTCGAGCTCAATAAACCAATTGTTTCACAAAGCTGTCTATATTGTTCAGCCTCCAGTTCCTGTGATTTGCGCATTTAACGAGTAAATTCCGTGAAGATGGGCTATGGAATCCCAGCCCTTGCGAGCTTATCATTTGTTCTAATCATCTGACAGTTGTATGTCGTTATATTACACTACAAAGACGAACTTGGTAATACACCACAGTAATGCGCATTGCAATAGGTGATCTGAATACCTTGACAATTATCGCGAAAACAAGAAGAAAAGAAAAAGATTATGGTATAAGACGGAATTCGTTACATGTATTTCTACGCTTCAGATTTTTTCCATCAGAAATTTGGCATTTCTTGTTAAGATTCATAGCATCATCTTGAACAATCGTCAAGTCAAAGTGAAGCACACTCATTTATGCACCAAGGCCATGAAATACGATGTACGACCACCATCATGAATCTGTCAATAGTTTTGACAAGTGTCTGCCATGTCTAGAGGCGTGTTGACGTCCACCACGACACAGTCTCCCCCTGGTGGAACGACTCTTGAAACCAAAGACACTGGGGCTAATTGTCAATGGGTCTCGTGCTCGAAACATTTATGGAAACAGCTAGCGTACCGCAATGATTTGCGGTTGTATTCCATCATGATTGAAATAGCAACGTGCTGGACAAAAGCAGAGAGCTATCAATATACACTCATCATGTTATTATATCGTGTGATATACATAGCATTGACGAAAGACAGTGGAATATATAGATGATAGATCGATAGATAGATCGAGTTACATTGGGCATGTGATCAAGCAGATTAACAGGCTGAGATTGTTTCAAAAGGGAGATCTGTGGAGATGCTGAAGGATTTGGTACACTATGTATAGCTCAAAATAGAATTCGCCATTTGCGTATGCGAATTTGTAAGCATTATTGTAATATATTCGCGGATTCCAGCATCAATCGACTTATATCGAGTTATATTGCTAAAATGTACATGTTTGTTTATACCGCGTGTCTTCCATAATCGGAATCTTTTTCGTCGAAATGTGAAGTATTCACAACGCTGTGTTTGATCGGTGCAGCCCCTTTGTATATTAAGTATACGATGCAAACAGCTAAACATCTAAAGTTACTATACCTATCCATATTTGAGTAAGTTATCCTATGCTCAATGCATTTGCATATGTTTTATACTATACGAAGATTATGGTTATTCATCCCTGTTATTCAAAAGAGTCAATTCATTAGGATGAAAAAAAATCAATAAATTGAGGATTTTATTGACACAGCATTTCAGCTAATATATAACTGAATATATCCAAAAACAATTTTTTAGTTTAATCGAATGATTGGATTTGTAGAAATGTGTTATTATTCGAAAAACTATGAGATATGATCAGTTGTTTTGTGATACATACCCTGGCCTATGCTATATATGCATTTATTGTCGAAGATAATTTGCACTATGGAGTAAGGTATGCTTTATTGATGAAGTACACCATATATATCACCGACCTAATTCATCTATATATATATATATGGTTATATATGTACGATAATAAATTGTGACCAAAACGATGTTTTGAAACGTATTCAACAAAACGGAAAGATAAGCTTTATTCTCCCATCACGTCTGAGGAAGCAACGATGGAACAACTAAGAAATGGACAGCCACCTAGTTTATGTCATCATATCATTCATATCTAAAAGTGGAAGTTTACATAAGAGGGGAATATATTACACAGAAACACGTCCAAGCTCCACGTTCACGACAGAAGGACATCTGCTATTTCATGTTTTCCAGGTACATGTATTTTCATAACTTCTAAGATTATGCAAACAGTTACAACCAACGATGGACTATATATCGGCACTATCAGAGTGTGTCATCCCACTGATCATATAAAGTACATATCACCCAATATTTAATCTGACAGTATGCAACATACAATCTTAATCCATCATTGTAAATTCTTTTTGTCTATATTTCCTAGCACAAATTGTATTGTCATTGTTTTCTCCACATGTGGATGATATAGGCTGACAAAATCAACCTTCCTAGGGTTTTGATGTATCGTGAATGAGTAATACCAGTGCCTTCCAATCCATAATCACCACATGTTGTATGATTTTATACTTTAGCGAGTAATTGTCTGAGATTGTTAATTGGTGTGTTCAGGACAATCCACTGCTCTTAGGACAACAACATCCTTCAGTAATGCTTCTCTTCACCACATTTAGAAGCAATGAACCTTGTGACTGACCTGTATTGCACTGACTTGGATTCTATCCACCAGCACTGCCACCGTACCGTGATTGTCAATCTGAAACAAATTATTTGATTGTTATTAGACTGTACATATTACATTTCATAATGTATTAACACATGCCTTGCTAGTCATTACATTGTATTCGTGACTGTTTGGTCACGTCGTGTGCGTGAGAGTCGAATGTGTGTTGTCAACAGCTAAGGAATCGTTTCTTGCTTGGCCAGCTGGCCTTTGGTAATCTAACGCGTCCGATAATCAATGAAAACATGGATATGCATTTCTATTGTATCTACATTACTCCAAACCTTCCCTTATCACCTGTTTTGTGACCGCTGGGAAATTAACAATTCCCGTAGACGTGTTGGTGTTGCCATCTACACAGAAATATAATGGCCAGAAGATCATAAACGTCATATAATTAAGTCATATAAATTGAAACAATTTGCCAACTGAATATCGCAGCTA
Source organism: Terebella lapidaria (assembly GCA_949152475.1). Lineage (NCBI taxonomy): Eukaryota > Metazoa > Annelida > Polychaeta > Terebellida > Terebellidae > Terebella > Terebella lapidaria. The sequence goes on from OX424555.1 coordinate 83,778,221, forward strand.
CAACGTCAGATTCTGGAATGATATGATAACTGCCCTCCCCGTTACGCCATACATCTTTGTTTGAACATAGTGCATAAACCAGAAACTCTCAGGCGCCAACGACGATTTCAATTATGCGAATTGTCCTGGGCATTCCAGGAAAGGCTCTAGAAGTTAATGACACGTTCTATCCATCTACGACTGTTGCTAGGAACCACGGGGGTTCTGAGTCTCGTCAACTGGATGGAGTGGCTGCCTCTGCCGACCACGCCAAGGACACCGCTGATATCGTCCGTCTATTTGTCACTATTACCATTCGTCCAGACCAGTTTTGTGTGGACCGGGGAAGATTTCTATCCCTGTGGATAGCGGGCCATGTGACCTATGGGCGGTGGACATGACAGTCTGCCATAGGGGCCGAACAGAATGTGATCTATGTCACCGATAAGTCATCATTATTGAGGGCATTCATCTTAGATGATAACATGAACGGTAAATGTACATGGCCATTGTGGACTTGCGGACTCATATTTTCATATTTTTTCAATGAAACTTGTATCTGCTGTCTCATAATGCATATCTAAGTTCAATTAATTAATCAAGTAATATGTATTGTTAGGAGAACATCATGGTCAGGATGCAACATAAACCAGCTATTCTTTCCTTCCTTTGTGGTAATGTCATTACATTGACACATTACATGATTAATAAACTGAAATCACAAACTCTCGAGTTACATTGCAAGTACAACAGTATAGCAGAACATGGAGCCAGAGTCTCGTGTCCCCAGACAACAGTGTTCTCCCAGTCCCGCTGATGAGGCAGGTATTGTTTATTGGATTTATCTATCAGACAACGAAGCCACTCTTGGGTAACAACGGTTGTTTATTGTAACATATATGGTAGGATGTTGTCTTCAGGCACCGCATAGCCTGGTTCATGACAACATGATACGACGTATCGTGGAGGAATAGAAAATAATAACTTGTTATCTACATCCACTTAAACGTCACCGGCACAGAAGTTTTGCTTTCACGTTGACGAAGACCTGATTGACTGTTCCCTACCAGAGATACCATTAGTATTCCACTTACCCGGAAATTCTCAAAAACTGTCGAAATTGTTATATCCTCGAGAGTATCAACTACTTGTCAGACACTATTGTACATGTGTATGGATGCGGTGACTCCAATGCCCAATATATGTACATGTAAATGCTGTAAGATCACAAAAAACTATATTATGTGTACTCTTTGGAATACTCTTCCGTTCTGAGCCTGTGAATGTTATTACCCGCATAAAGTAAGGTATGATGACATCCGCCCTGCCTCATTGACACTGCGGTCATTAGCATCATCACTTTTGATTGATCGGGACAAATTGAGGTGCTGACTGAGATCAGAGGTTTTTATAGTAACGCACGACTGCGAATATATTGGAACATAACCTGGCAGCTCCAAGCCAGCTTTTTTAGTGAACCCATGACTATTGACCGAGATAATGAACAATAAATCGACGTGACTGTGTGTTTCATTGTACAAATCGTCACTTAATTAGGTCTGCTGATATATACCAATAACTTCTGAACGTTCTTCAATGCGTTCTCATGCTTCAGTATAGTAATGGTATATAAGGTATACAGCAATGTGAAGTATTCACAATGCTGTGTTTGATCGGTGCAGCCCCTTTGTATATTAAGTATACGATGCAAACAGCTAAACATCTAAAGTTACTATACCTATCCATATTTGAGTAAGTTATCCTATGCTCAATGCATTTGCATATGTTTTATACTATACGAAGATTGGTTATTCATCCCTGTTATTCAAAAGACTCAATTCATTAGGATGAAAAAAAAATCAATAAATTGAGGATTATATTGACACAGCATTTCAGCTAATATATAACTTAATATATCCAAAAACATTTTTTAGTTTAATCGAATGATTGGATTTGTAGAAATGTGTTATTATTCGAAAAACAATGAGATATGATCAGTTGAAATGTGATACATACCCTGGCCTATGCTATATATGCATTTATTTGTCGAAGATAATTTGCACTATGGAGTAAATAATGCTTTATTGATGAAGTGCACCATATATATCACCGATTTCATTCATCTATATATATATGTATATATGTACGATCAGAAATTGTGACCAAAACGATGTTTCAAAACGTATACAACAAAACGGAAAGATAAGCTTTATTCTCCCATCACGTCTGAGGAAGCAACGATGAAACAACTAAGAAAAGGACAACCACCTAGTTTATGTGATCATATCATTTATATCTAAAAGTGGAAGTTTACATAAAAGGAGAATAATATAATGGCACGCAGAAACACGTCCAAGCTCCACGTTCACGACAAAAGGACATCTGCTATTTCATGTTTTCCGGGTACATGTATTTTCATAACTTCTAAGATTATGCAAACAGTTACAACCAACGATGGACTATGTCGGCACTATCATAGTGTGTCATCCCACTGATCATATAAAGTACATATCACCCAATACCTAATCTGACAGTATGCAACATACAATCTTTATCCATCATTGTAAATTCTTTTTGTCTATATTTCCTAGCACAAATTGTATTGTCATTGTTTTCTCCACATGTAGATGATATAGGCTGACAAAATCAACCTTCCTAGGGTTTTGATGTATCGTGAATGAGTGATACCAGTGCCTTCCAATCCATCATCATCACATGTTGTATGATTTTATACTTTAGCACGTAATTGTCTGAGATTGTTAATTGGTGTGTTCAGGACAATCCACTGCTCTTAGGACAACAACATCCTTCAGTAATGCTTCTCTTCACCACATTTAGAAGCAATGAACCTTGAGACTGACCTTTTTTGCACTGACTTGGATTCTATCCACCAGCACTGCCACCGTGATTGTCAATCTGAAACAAATTATTAGATAGTTATTAGACTGTACATATTACATTTCTTGTTAGTCAGTACATTGTATTCGTGACTGTTTGGTCCAGTATTCGTCGTGTGCGCGAGAGTCGAATGTGTGTTGTCAATAGCTAAGGAATCGTTTCTTGCTTGGCCAGCTGGCCCTTGGTAATCTAACGCGTCCGATAATCAATGAAAACATGGATATGCATTTCTATTGTATCTACATTACTCCAAACCTTCCCTTATCACCTGTTTTGTGACCGCTGGGAAATTAACAATTCCCGTAGACGTGTTGGTGTTGCCAACTACACAGAAATATAATGGCCAGAAGATCATAAACGTCATATAATTAAGTCATATAAATTGAAACAATTTGCCAACTGAATATCGCAGCTACAACGTCAGATTCTGGAATGATATGATAACTGCCCTCCCCGTAACGCCATACATCTTTGTTTGAACATAGTGAATAAACCAGAAACTCTCAGGCGCCAACGACGATTTCAATTATGCGAATTGTCCTGGGCATTCCAGGAAAGGCTCTAGAAGTTAATGACACGTTCTATCCATCTACGACTGTTGCTAGGAACCACGGGGGTTCTGAGTCTCGTCAACTGGATGGAGTGGCTGCCTCTGCCGACCACGCCAAGGACACCGCTGATATCGTCCGTCTATTTGTCACTATTACCATTCGTCCAGACCAGTTTTGTGTGGACCGGGGAAGATTTCTATCCCTGTGGATAGCGGGCCATGTGACCTATGGGCGGTGGACATGACAGTCTGCCATAGGGGCCGAACAGAATGTGATCTATGTCACCGATAAGTCATCATTATTGATTCATCAATAATTTCATCAGGCATTGATTCATCAGGCATTCATCTTAGATGATAACATGAACGGTAAATGTACATGGCCATTGTGGACTTGCGGACTCATATTCTCATATTTTTTCAATGAAACTTGTATCTGCTGTCTCATAATGCATATCTAAGTTCAATTAATTAATCAAGTAATATGTATTGTTAGGAGAACATCATGGTCAGGATGAAACATAAACCTGCTATTCTTTCCTTCCTTTGTGGTAATGTCATTACATTGACACATTACATGATTAATAAACAGAAATCACAAACTCTCGAGTTACATTGCAAGTACAACAGTATAGCAGAACATGGAGCCAGAGTCTCGTGTCCCCAGACAACAGTGTTCTCCCAGTCCCGCTGATGAGGCAGGTATTGTTTATTGGATTTATCTATCAGATAACGAAGCCACTCTTGGGTAACAACGGTTGTTTATTGTAACATATATGGTAGGATGTTGTCTTCAGGCACCGCATAGCCTGGTTCATGACAACATGATACGACGTATCGTGGAGGAATAGAAAATAATAACTTGTTATCTACATCCACTTAAACGTCACCGGCACAGAAGTTTTGCTTTCACGTTGACGAAGACCTGATTGACTCGATAATGTTGTTCCCTACCAGAGATACCATTAGTATTCCACTTACCCGGAAATTCTCAAAAACTGTCGAAATTGTTATATCCTCGAGAGTATCAACTACTTGTCAGACACTATTGTACATGTGTATGGATGCGGTGACTCCAATGCCCAATATATGTACATGTAAATGCTGTAAGATCACAAAAAACTATATTATGTATACTCTTTGGAATACTCTTCCGTTCTGAGCCTGTGAATGTTATTACCCGCATAAAGTAAGGTATGATGACATCCGCCCTGCCTCATTGACACTGCGGTCATTAGCATCATCACTTTTGATTGATCGGGACAAATTGAGGCGCTGTCTGAGGTCAGAGGTTTTTATAGTAACGCGCGACTGCGAATATATTGGCACATAACCTGGCAGCTCCAGGCCAGCTTGTTAAGTGAACCCATGACTATTGATCAAGATAATCAACAATAAATCGACGTGACTGTGTGTTTCATTGTACAAATCGTCACTTAATTAGGTCTGCTGATATATATGTATTTACCAATAACTTCTGAACGTTCTTCAATGCGTTCTCATGGTTCAGTATAGTAATGGTATGTAAGGTATACAGCATATATAAGGGTAAATATGTTTTATATTGTGAAGATGTTTCAGCACTGGACTTACATCCGATCGTCAGCTTACTTCAGAAAAAGAAGAATGCGCATGTATTAATGAACTAAATACTATATTATATGAGAAAGAATATATCTGCAATTATTCATGGAAGATTAGATAACCTCAGACAACTAAGTCTGCCACAACTGAACATATCGACAAGAAATTTATCAGGTGTTGGGTGCCACCTGCGTTTATTACTCTAGAGGCCGATGAATTATATAGCGGTTATGACATGACCGGAGTCCGCTTATATATACTTCCAAGTCTTTAGCTTGTGGCGGGACCTGGAACCATGCAGTTAGGGCTTATGTCAGACATCCGGAGTTAGATTGACAACTTCCGGTCAGCGCACAACAGGGTCGGTCATGAACACCCTTAATAAAGCCCGAATCGACCATCGTTCAGCCGAACACACTCGCTGTCCACCATACATATCCACCCACGAGATTATAGAATCTATCGTACACAATTGTAACACAATTCAGTCTAGCAATAACCATCGTATATACATAGTAGTGATTGGATTGGCTTTGTCATTTACTTCATAATGTATACATAATGTGACGAACATCAAAATTCCATCCATCTTTGTTCATCACTAGTCATCATCAAGCTATTTTTTTTACAAAGCATTTGGTTTCGTTTTCACACTGAATGATAATATTATGTCGCTCAACCACACAATGTTCATGCAAAATATACAAATATGGCCAGTGCTCGTGGGACGTGCATAGTTAAGCTCTTCCTGACCCTGAAAACCGACTTCTCACATGGGAGTTTACTCGCAGGAAATGACATTATATCCATTACCGGAGTAGACCTGACACTGCAGCCAAAGGGGAATGGTCCCACAGAGCTACGTTCTCAGTCAAAACAAAATATAGAAAACTTTCATATTTGCATCAACCTTATCATTATTCATCTTGAAGTCTAACCATTCCAAAATCATTAGACCAATGGTTATATAGTTTTTAAAGGGCCATGGACACGAAAAAGTGACTGGTTTTAATAATGAAGTTAAGCATCTACTGAGTATGTACACAGCAGAAATGGTATGAATTAGGGCTCGGGATGTCGAGAAATTGACCTGACAGCCGTTGCGAGAGATGATTGGCATTTTACGTTCTTTGTGATCTGTGACGTCACGGGGGAACGACCGCGCTGGTAAAGACGTTCGTCGTTTGCAGGTGGTTGTTTAATTGCGGGTTTTGGGGGGATTCCATTCATCATTATCATTATCAATAGGTAATTTTGTAATTATATGCAGCATCGGTAACCGTAGTGTCGGCGAAGGTTCTACAAATTGGGGAGGTGTCAGCCTTTTCTACTTTCCGAATGATCCATGGCATAGCCAGTTCACACAGACCTACATTGGCTCAATAGCTTCTGTCTGTAGTTCAGCGATATACTGAAACGTATCGTGATGTAACTTGACAAACGTAAGCCAATATTTTTGACAGGCCTACTTCACCTGTGAATCAAACGGCGATTTCATGATTTCAGCTAAAAAAAGCTAGCATTATGAGAGCCGTAGGCCTATTAGCCTACTGCACAGGCCGACTAGGCCCAGGCCTATAGGCGCGGAATCTTAGGCGGGTGCCATTTTTCAGAGAACTTTTTACGCAGATCATCGTTGTTGTTGAATCGGAATACGATCACGCATACGATGATATTCTGCCAACAAATCCCCTCCCCCACTCCCAAAATCTCGAATGCTGATAAAAGCCAATGAGCCCACCACAGCCTGGCGCAGTGGGCGTGTACGGTCGGGAATGGGGGTGCGGGTGGACGCAGGTTATTCTTGAAAAAAAAAATAGAACATCCATTTTTGCCATAAAACAAACATATCATATACAATACAGTATATTGAACAGTGTGATTTTCCTGGTAAGAAAATACAAATATATATATATATATCTAGACATAAATCCCCATATATACTTCTGCTGCCCGCCACCTGAGAATAACATTGTTTAAAAATCCCTTGAAATGGATGATCTAAAAATCAAGTTGACAGTGTCTAAGTCTGGAACATCATCTTGAATTCAGATAATTTGCATAAAAACGCAGTGTCTGAGAAGTTCAAAATTGAAATCGGAAGTGTAACAGAATGCTCCTGTGCATTTAACGAATGAGACTTCAACTACTTTTGGGCCCCTGGGCGGGCGACAAATCACAGGCCCATAGTCCTGACTGGATTTTCTGCTTGATTTGGGTTAAATGGTGCAATCCTTTGAGAGCAGCAATCACCCCAACTTCTCATGCTCCTAGTACACAGTATGCTTCTAAACGGGAATCGATCAGCGTGATCCCTGAGCTTCCAGGTTTGGACTGACATGTTGTAGAAAAACGGTGTGACAGAATTTGAAAAATCTGAGTAGCCTACGTGTATTGTGTATCAATACGAACGCCAGAAACTACGGACATGGTCCTACATCACAATGAGGGGTTAGTGGGTCGATCCAGAAGGTAAGGTAGGGGGTGCGTTGACCAAAACGCACAATATCAGAGTCCTTACTGTCATGAATCCGATTTAATATGCAAAAGAATCGATATTTCAGCGTTTGTTTCAGTGGAGGTCGAAACTGTGAGTTTTTGAAAATATTGCCAACATCATTCCCACTGCAACACACCTATATCCTTATTCGGAGGTCGGTAGTTCTTGTTATATATAGGTAATGCGAATGAACTAAATATCGATTGATATTGTATTGCTTTCCAATATATAAATGTAGAAGAAAGCAAATAATTAATTTATAGGCCTCACAACGAGATTTCTCGAAACTGTGTGGCATACCATTCTACAGTATAACCATCATGCGTGATCACAGAGTAGGCCTAGCATTCCATGTATATTTCCACCAGCAAACCAGTCTATAATTTGTCCAATCGCTGGCACATCGAAAAAATAGTGTAATTATATCAGTGTTAATATAATATCGGACACATTCATTTGAATATCTATTTATTACGCCCTCTCCCACCCCACCCCTCCCGCAAGATCGCATCACGGTTTATCCTGTCTGGCTTTTCACCTTCCGGGGAGAAGGGTGTGTGTGTGGGGGGGGGGGGGGGGTGGGTGGGGAGGGTAGAGGTTTTACGTGCTAATCCACCAAATCACTCACAATATTGGATGTATGTGTGATAGGTTACCGTATCATATCCATAATTTCTACTTTGTATTTTGTATCTCATTCGTAGGCCTACCTTGTATGCATGTTCAGCTCTAACGAAACATTGTACACCTGGTGTGAATTAGATCCTGATTAGATCGTGTGTGTATCTTGTGCCTCCCCGCCCCCATTTCAGCCTGAAACACCTCTTCGTGATACCCCCCCCCCCCCTCACCCCCGCCCTAAACCCGTTCTTCAGTGCTTTACCTCATACAAAATTGCAACCACTTCCCAGCGTCAAAGATTCTGTACCGAGAATTATAACATGGCTGGCCACTGTTGTCTTATACACACTAGTTTGCAGAGGATGACGTTTGTCAGACAACAATGGCCGGGAAAAACTCTCTTTCCACACAATAACCACGTGGTTATATTATAACCACTCAAATGACCATGATATTCACACTGCTACACTGGTTTTTATATTCAGACGGTCTTCCTTCTATGGATAAACTACTAAATTTTTATTCCACCCCCCGTGTCAATATGTGAACACATGACAGAAATTGCTTATATAAAACAGAACATATGCCCACCCTATAAAAATTGGGTCCCCTGAATTAGCATGAGATGTCATGTAGCCCCCCCCCCCCCCACCACCCCCGCACCCTCAGAAATGAATAAAAATAGCATCAACCGAACAACACCAGATCACATCCCATCGATATCGAAGAATTATTTCACACTACAGAGCGCTACGGAGAGTGCTGTAGACCAAGGAAGAGAGATACCCATTGTAGGTAGAGCAAGGGAGAGATTCCCATTCCCGTGCGACCTGGTGTTTCTAACCACATACAAATCTATAAGAACATGTAAAAACCTGGTGAATGCATCATAAAGTGAACGTCATATTTAAAACTGAGTCAGACATAATGATCCTGGAATGGTATGATATCTTGTAGTTTCATACATCTTTGCTTGCACATAGACCAGACACTGTCAAACACCCAAGACGATTTCAATTATGCGTACTGTCTTGTCCTGGGCTATCTAAATTAAGACTTTCTAAGTTCTATGTACCACGATGTCCTGAGTGCGGTCACTTGCATGAAGTGGCTGCCTGCCTACCGACCACACCGAGGACACCACTGATACCGTACATCCACATGTATTTATCAATATTATTGTCCATCCGGACCAATTATGTGTGAGCTGGGGAAGATTTTTGTCCCCGGTGGTTAACGGGCTATGTGACCTATGGGCGGCGGACATGACAATCTGCCATAGGGGCCGAAGAGAATGTGATCTATGTCACTGATAAGTCATCATTATTGTGGATATTCTATTTGGAAAATAACGTGAATGGTAAATGTACACGGCAATAGTGGCCTTGTGTAAGATTTTTATTATCTTGAATTATAGTAAATACAAAAAACTATAATAGTTGTAGGATATTATGGTTCTTCATTCAGAATATCAGGATAGATATACACAACTGTGATGGTAAACATTTGTTCAGTGAAACGTTGACTCCATTGTTTCACGCATGTGTGAGTCACGTCAGATAATCATGTTATATGCATTGTTAACACAGGATTAGGATCAGGATAAACATGAACCCACTAACCCTGTCCACTATTTGGGATAATACCAATTGCATTGACTTCCTCTAATTCTCATTATATCATAAATGACCTCATTGTGGTCAAGGTTTGAGAACAACACCGCACACGGCCCTGCAGTAATAACCATGAAAAACAAACAAAACCTACACGTATACCACTCTCCAGTTACAAGTACAACAATATAGCAGAACATGGAGCCATAGAGTCGTGTCTCCAGACAATAGTTTTCCCAGTCCCGCTGATGAGGCAGGTATTGTTTATTGGATTTATCTGTCAAACAACGAAGCCAGTAATAACCTTATCTTCCCTGACAGAGAAGACCTGATTGACTCGGAAGAGATATTCCCAAAGGGAGATATCAAAGTTGTATTTTACTTACCTGATACATTGAAATACTATCAAAATTACTATCCACATTATTATCTACCACTATTTTCATGATTTTATACACTGTGTCACGCACATACATTGCTACGGTCATGACAATAGCAAATCAAAATGTGTAGGTTCTGTTCTGAACTCGTGATGCTATTAGCATAGATTGAGGCATGATCACATCCGCTCTGCCTCATTAACACTGTGTTGGTAGCATTATTACATCGGTTAATGAAGACAAACTAAGGTGCTGACTGAGGCCGGTGGTGTATACAGTAGGGTCTGACTGGGATTACACTGGCTCATAACCTGGAACCTCCAGGCCAGCATATTCAGTCTACCAACGACTCTGTTAGAACCTAATTAATCGAGATATTCAATGTAATGTACATCATAATTACATTCATCTCGTGTGTCAATCCTCATCATCAAACTTTTCTTTACTGAGCACATGCATGGTTTCGTGTAGAATAACTAAATATTATTCATCGTGGAACATGCATAATAACTGAAAATTTGAATCTAAAATTCTGAATCTGAAAACCGGGTTCACATAATGATATGTATCCGAGTGGTGAAAAACTTTCATATTTGAATCAATCTGATGCTCTTCTAGCTATGGATCTGAACATTTCGTATTTATCAGAACATTTGGCTGTGAATCTTTCATGAAGTTTATTTTTTCAAAAAAGAGGATATTTGAATGGTGTGTTGTTACAAGAGAACTCGGAGAAGTGGGAAAGGCTGTCATACTCGGGGTTTTTCTAAACTATTCGCATACGTTTTTGTCCATAATTGAGCGACTACACGGTAACTTGCCATACTTCACCCTAATGTCAAACGGCTATTTCCCACCAGATTTCAGATTCCATCTCAAAAGGTGAAATAGTCGAGAATCAGCCCAAAACAGGATCTCGTGAATTTGAACAGATGCGACTATTTGGTTGTGTATTACATACACATTTGGAGACACACGGGTTTCATCTAGCCAAAAAATGCTGAATTATGGAATAGTTTCCCAATCCAAAGCAAGCAAGTTCTCAAATATGGATAGTTCTTAGAAATCGGCATATGTCATGATATGTTTTAATCATGTGCTGTATAAGACAGAACGCGTCTTATGAACAATATCTAATGCATTTATGTAGGAGATTTGATCAAATTATGATACGTGAAGTGATGATTTCCATGGGTATTCCCCTTGCAGTGTCTAGGGACTGTTCCATATATTGTGTTTTAATTACCATATGCATTACCGGTGTCTGTTTCATAGATGCAATTTCTAATAATATGTATCTGAGTGGACAATATATAACTACTTTTTGAAAGGCCTATTCAGCGGGATATGGCTTGGTTTGTAGCATCCCCCATTATGTTACATGTAGTTTGGCTGTTCATGCACTTGCAAATTACAGCAACAAATTCATTTATTATTCAAAAGCACAATTACATACAGTACCATGTATAAAATAGGGGCACGTGACAGATAGAGATTGGCGTAATTGTGATGGAGATATTTTATTGGATAGATCCATCACGTTGGCTGCGTGTGGGTTTTGGAGGCTGAGTGATGTCAGACCATACCACGAAAAACGAGTTTATGTGATCAATCAAAATTCTTGGGCTCCGAATCACCAGCAAAAACAATGCAATACACACATCTCAGACCGCCAGGTGCTTCCGAAATAAAATTTGTACGATATTTCAAAAAGGAACAAAATTAAATCCCACTGGGGAATAAAATCTAACAACAAACCATGATTACTGTCTGACTCTGAAGGGATTCGTATTTTGTGAACTCGAATTATCACAAACTGAACGATATTCACACTGAAGAGGGGATTCTAATGGCAGGTCTTCTTTCTATATGGATTAACTGCTGTCTATTTATTACATCCCATGTACCAATGTAGGAAAAAAAAACGAATGATATCAATATATCACAATCCTGATGGAGGACAAGAAAATGTTCCTGCTTGTGAATAAGAGCACGCCGCTATAGACGATAGCCCCATGTACAACTGGATTGCTCCAGGACATCAGCAATGCTATACGGAAACGTGACGAAAGGATTATGAAGGGTCCAATATCTAAGATTGTCATACGTTCAGGTATAAATGGGTGAACGTAAATCTTCACTTGCAGAGAAGTTCCGAGTTCACATTGACAATCCTAATTGGCTCAAAATTGTCATTCCCCAAAAAAAGATATCATGGCGTTTCACTCACTCGGAAATCTTTGAAATAATATCGGAATTGTTATATCCTCAACATTATCCGCTACTTGTCTTAGATACTGTGCCACAATCATATGGATACAGTTAATTATGTCATTGCCCACTATTTACGTGTACATGGAAAAACATGTGAATTGTTCAAAGTACTTATCTGAAACCCCTTATCAGAACTGTTAGGTATGATAATATCCGCCTTGCGTTAATAACACTGGGGTCATTAGCATGATAATTTTCATTAATGAAGATAAATTAGGTGCTGAGGTCAGAGGTTTATACAGAAAAGTGTGACTGGGACTATATTGGCACACATTAACCTGGCACTTCCAGGACTGCATGTTCTGCATGTTCGACTTTTTTATAGAAGCTGATTAATCAAGATAATCAACAATAGATAAATGCGAATGTGCTGTTCATTGAACAGCTCAGCACTTAATTAGGTCTGATTACATATGCAACTAGCAATACCTCGTGAACGTTCGTCAATGCATTCTCATGGTCCAGTATAGTATTGGTATGTTACATGTATACAATACCCAAATAAGGGCCGGTCCATATATAATGTATAACTATATTAACAGACCCAAACCCATATATATATATGATAAAGTATATCAGCAATTATTCATAAAAGATTAGATAACCTCAAACAATACCGCAGCTGAACATATCGACAAGAAATGTTGGAATCATGTGTTGGCTGTCTTCTTCGTTGATTACTCTAGAGGCCGATGAATTATACAACGGTTATGACATGACCGAGGTCCACTTATATATACTTCCACTTCTATACCTTGTGACGGGACCGGGAATAATGTAGTTAGGGCTCATGTCAGACATCCGGAGTAAAACTGACAGCTTCCGATCAGAGCCTAACAGGGTCGGTCATAAACTCGCTTATGCCCGAAACGACCATCGTTCAGTCGAACACACTCACTGTCAACCATACATATCCATTCACGAGATTATGGAATTTATCGTGCACAATTGTAACACAATTCAGTCTAGCAATAACCATCGTATATACATGGGGGAGATTGGTTTGGCTTTTGTCATTTACTTCATAATGTATACATAATTTGACGTACATCGAAATTGCATCCATCTTTGTTCATCACTCGTCATCAAGCTATTTTTTTTACAAAGCATTTGGTTTCGATTTACACTGAATGACAATATTATGTCGCTCAACCAAATATTGTTCACGCAAAAAATACAAATATGGCCAGTGCTCATGGGATGTGCATAATTATACACTTCCTGGCAATGAAAACCTACTTCCCATAGGGAGGTTACTCGCAGGAAATTACATTATCCATTATTGGAGTAAACCTTACACCGCTGCCAAAGGGGAACGGTCCAACAGAGCTATATTCTCAGTCAGATGATGTCAAACCAAAATATACAAAACTTCCACATTTGAATCAACCTTATCCCTTTTCATCTTGAAGTCTAAACATCTCGTAATCATTAGACCGATGGCTACTGATACATTTTTCAAGCAGAGTTCCTTGAAAGTAATACCGAGGTGGTCTGTTGTTCACCAATATTAATTATTTGGGAATTATCTGGAATTCTGAATCTGAAAACCGAGTTCACATATGGGAGTTTCCTCGACAGAAAATGGCATTACATCTATTACCAGAGTAAACCTTCAACTGTGGCCTACTTGGGAATGATCCCACAGAGCTTTGTTCTCAGTCAGAGGCTGTCATACATGTATCCGAGTGGTGAAAAACCTTCATATTTGAATCAATCTGATGCTCTTCTAGCTATGGATCTGAACATTTCGTATTTATCATAAATATATAATATTTTCCCAATCCAAAGCAAGCAAGTTCTCAAATATGGATAGTTCTTAGAAATCGTCATAATATGTCATAATATGTTTAAATCATGTGATGTATAGGACAGAAAGCGTCTTATGAACAACATCTAATGCATTTATGTAGGAGATTTTATCAATTTATGATACTTGTAGGAAAGACTTCCATAGGTAATCCCCTCGCAGTGTCTGGGAACTGTTCCACAGCTTGTATTTTAATTATCATATGCATTACCAGTGTCTGTTTCATAGATGCGATTTCTAATAATATGTATCTGAGTGGACAATATATAACTAATTTTTGAAAGGCCTATTCAGCGGGATAGGGATTAGTTCGTAGCATCCCCCATTATGTTACATGTAGTTTGGCTGTTCATGCACTTGCAAATTACAGCAACAAATTCATTTATCATTCAAAAGCACAATTACATACAGTACCATGTTTAAAATAAGGGCACAGATAGAGTGACAGATAGAGATTGGCGTAATTGTGATGGAGATATTTCATTGGATAGATCCATCACGTTGGCTGCGTGTGGTTTTTGGAGGCTGAGTGATGTCAGACCATACCACGAAAAACGATTTTATGTGATCAATCAAAATCCTTGGGCTCCGAATCACCAGCAAAAACAATGCAATACACACATGTCAGACCGCCAGGTGCTTCCGAAATAAAATTTGTACGATATTTCATACAGAAAGGAACAAAATTAAATCCCACTGGGGAATAAAATCTAACAACAAACCATGATTACTGTCTGACTCTGAAGGGATTCGTATTTTGTGAACTCGAATTATCACAAACTGAACGATATTCACACTGAAGAGGGGATTCTAATGGCAGGTCTTCTTTCTATATGGATTAACTGCTGTCTATTTATTACATCCCATGTACCAATGTAGGAGAAAAACGAAAGATATCAATATATCACAATCTTGATGGAGGACAAGAAAATGTTCCTGCTTGTGAATAAGAGCACGCCGCTATAGACGATAGCCCCATGTACAACTGGATTGCTCCAGGACATCAGCAATGCTATACGGAAACGTGACGAAAGGATTATGAAGGGTCCAATATCTAAGATTGTCATACGTTCAGGTATAAATGGGTGAACGTAAATCTTCACTTGCAGAGAAGTTCCGAGTTCACATTGACAATCCTAATTGGCTCAAAATTGTCATTCCCCAAAAAAAGATATCATGGCGTTTCACTCACTCGGAAATCTTTGAAATAATATCGGAATTATTATATCCTCAACATTATCCGCTACTTGTCTTAGATACTGTGCCACAATCATATGGATACAGTTAATTATGTCATTGCCCACTATTTACGTGTACATGGAAAAACATGTGAATTGTTCAAAGTACTTATCTGAAACCCCTTATCAGAACTGTTAGGTATGATAATATCCGCCTTGCGTTAATAACACTGGGGTCATTAGCATGATAATTTTCATTAAGGAAGATAAATTAGGTGCTGAGGTCAGAGGTTTATACAGAAAAGTGTGACTGGGACTATATTGGCACACATTAACCTGGCACTTCCAGGACTGCATGTTCTGCATGTTCGACTTTTTTATAGAAGCTGATTAATCAAGATAATCAACAATAGATAAATGCGAATGTGCTGTTCATTGAACAGCTCAGCACTTAATTAGGTCTGATTACATATGCAACTAGCAATACCTCGTGAACGTTCGTCAATGCATTCTCATGGTCCAGTATAGTATTGGTATGTTACATGTATACAATACCCAAATAAGGGCCGGTCCATATATAATGTATAACTATATTAACAGACCCAAACCCATATATATATATGATAAAGTATATCAGCAATTATTCATAAAAGATTAGATAACCTCAAACAATACCGCAGCTGAACATATCGACAAGAAATGTTGGAATCATGTGTTGGCTGTCTTCTTCGTTGATTACTCTAGAGGCCGATGAATTATACAACGGTTATGACATGACCGAGGTCCACTTATATATACTTCCACTTCTATACCTTGTGACGGGACCGGGAATAATGTAGTTAGGGCTCATGTCAGACATCCGGAGTAAAACTGACAGCTTCCGATCAGAGCCTAACAGGGTCGGTCATAAACTCGCTTATGCCCGAAACGACCATCGTTCAGTCGAACACACTCACTGTCAACCATACATATCCATTCACGAGATTATGGAATTTATCGTGCACAATTGTAACACAATTCAGTCTAGCAATAACCATCGTATATACATGGGGGAGATTGGTTTGGCTTTTGTCATTTACTTCATAATGTATACATAATTTGACGTACATCGAAATTGCATCCATCTTTGTTCATCACTCGTCATCAAGCTATTTTTTTTACAAAGCATTTGGTTTCGATTTACACTGAATGACAATATTATGTCGCTCAACCAAATATTGTTCACGCAAAAAATACAAATATGGCCAGTGCTCATGGGATGTGCATAATTATACACTTCCTGGCAATGAAAACCTACTTCCCATAGGGAGGTTAGTCGCAGGAAATTACATTATCCATTATTGGAGTAAACCTTACACCGCTGCCAAAGGGGAACGGTCCAACAGAGCTATATTCTCAGTCAGATGATGTCAAACCAAAATATACAAAACTTCCACATTTGAATCAACCTTATCCCTTTTCATCTTGAAGTCTAAACATCTCGTAATCATT
This sequence comes from Terebella lapidaria, assembly GCA_949152475.1. NCBI lineage: Eukaryota > Metazoa > Annelida > Polychaeta > Terebellida > Terebellidae > Terebella > Terebella lapidaria. The sequence continues at coordinate 83,795,099 of OX424555.1, forward strand.
AGACCGATGGCTACTGATACATTTTTCAAGCAGAGTTCCTTGAAAGTAATACCGAGGTGGTCTGTTGTTCACCAATATTAATTATTTGGGAATTATCTGGAATTCTGAATCTGAAAACCGAGTTCACATATGGGAGATTCCTCGACAGAAAATAGCATTACATCTATTACCAGAGTAAACCTTCAACTGTGGCCTACTTGGGAATGATCCCACAGAGCTTTGTTCTCAGTCAGAGGCTGTCATACATGTATCCGAGTGGTGAAAAACCTTCATATTTGAATCAATCTGATGCTCTTCTAGCTATGGATCTGAACATTTCGTATTTATCATAAATATATAATATTTTCCCAATCCAAAGCAAGCAAGTTCTCAAATATGGATAGTTCTTAGAAATCGTCATAATATGTCATAATATGTTTAAATCATGTGCTGTATAGGACAGAACGCTACTTATGAACAACATCTAATGCATTTATGTAGGATATTTGATCAAATTATGATACATGTAGGAAAGATGTCCATGGGTAATCCCCTCGCAGTGTCTGGGAACTGTTCCACAGCTTGTATTTTAATTATCATATGCATTACCGTCTGTTTCATGGATGCAATTCATATCAATATGTATCTGATTGGACAATATATAACTACTTTTGAAAGGCCTATTCAGTGGGATATGGCTTGGTTTGTAGCATCCCCCATTATATTACATGTAGTTTGGCTGTTCATGCACTTGCAAATTACAGCAACAAATTCATTTATTATTCAAAAGCACAATTACATACAGTACCGTATTTGAAATAGGCACACGTGACAGATAGAGATTGGCGTAATTGTGATGGAGATATTTCATTGGATAGATCCATCACGTCGGCTGCGTGTGGTTGACAGAAGACATGTTTTGGGAGGCTGAGTGATGCCAGACCATACCACAAACATGATTGGATGTGATCAATCATAATTTTTGAGCCCCGAACCGCGGGCAAAATCAATACAAGACACCCATCTCAGAACGCCAGGTGCTTCCAAAATATAATTTGTACAATATTTCATGCAGAAAGGAACGAAATAAAATCCTAATGGGAAATTAAAGCTCTAACCACTTTTAGAATTGACAAAATTTATTCATTCTGCAGTAGCTTTATTTTATCTATAGAATGAGAAATCATACAAATTTGGGTCCGAAAATATGTATTCCGTGCCTAAATCGAGTTGCCAAATCAAGATTCAAACTCGGGCCAATCAATCTCGCATCAGTTTTTCCACACTCAGTCTGATGACGTCATTGGTATTTGTCTAGATGCTGTGGCAACCGGCAATGTAGACAGGCAGATTTCTCTATCCAGTGTTTTCATGCACGATTAACGGCAACTTTCTGAGTATCTGTCGTCGAATTGTGCATAGTTTCCTACATATTCCTGACTATCTCGAGATGTACTTTCAAGCTTGCGTGATGAACAAGAATGCTAAATTTGGCTGATTTTAAAATTGGTTCCAGCTTTAAATCTAAACCATGCTTACTGCCTTACCCTGAAGAGATTCGTATTTGCGAACTCAAATTATCACAAACTGAACGATGTTCGCACTGACGGAGGGCTTTTTAATGGCAAAGGGGATTCTTTCTATTGATCAACTACTGTAATTTCATTCTATCAACTGTGAAAATATATGACACAACGACATAAACCGATTAAATAAAATATATCAAATATCAATATAGACTCTATCACTTTCCTGCTAGAGAGCAACAACAGATTACTGCTTGTTACATGCACGTCCCAAAGGATGACACACCATGATGTATAACCGGATTGCTCCAGGGAGCTTTGAAAGTGGGGCAAAATGGCGATGAAGGGCTTAGTATTTAAAGCAGAAAGGAAGGAAAGTAAAGGTTTTCATACGATGTGTCAACGGATGAACGCAAATTTTCACTTGCAGAGAAGTTCCGAGTTCACAATGACAATGATATTATTGACTCGAGATTGTAGTTCCTAAAAGGAGATATAATAGTGGTATCACTCGGAAATACCAGGAATACTATCGAAATTGTTAAATCCTCAACGTTATTCGCTACTTGCCTTATACACTGTGTCACACAGGTATGAATACAATGCCCACTATGTATGTGTGCATGAACAAATACTTGAACAATTAAAACTCACAAATACTTCTCTGGAATTCCCCTCTGAACCCAAGTTATCGGAACAGAGTGAGGTAAAATGGCATCCGCCTTGCTTCTTTAACACTGCGGTCATTAGCATTATTATTTTGATTAATGAGGACGAATTGGGTGCTAAGGTCGAAGGTTTATAGAGTAAAGTGTGACTGGGACTATATTGGCACACACTACAACTTTGTTATAACCTGAATAATCGAGATAATCAGCAATAACTTGATGCGAATGTGCTGTTCATTGTACAACTCCCAAATTAATTAGGTATGTACTACCAATAACTCCTAAACTTTCGTCAATGCGTTCTCGTGGTCCAGCATAGTAATGGTATGTTACATGTATACACTACCCAAATAATCGTTCACATATTTCATATTGTGAAGATGTTTAGCACTGGAAATACATCTGAAAGTCAGTTTACTTCTAGAAAATATGAATGTATTAACAGACCAAAAACCTATATGAGAATATATATCAGCAATTATTCATAAAAGATTAGATAATCCTCAAACAACTACCGCAGCTGAATATATCGACAAAATAATTTTTAATCAGAGGTTGGCTATACATCCTCCGTTGATTACTCTGGAGTCCGATGAATTATACAGTGGTTATGACATGACCGAAGTTTGCTTCTAACTCCACATACTTAATTGGTGGCGGGACTTGGAACCATGCAGCTGGGGCTTACATATATGTCAGACATCCGTAGCAAAACAGAGCCAACACATACTCTTTATCAACCATATGTATGGCAGAAATGAAAAACAATTTAGTGTATCAATATTCATCGCATATATACTAGTATGTATCAATATTCATCGCATATATACTAGTATGTGGGCGATTGCTTTGGGTTTATAATTTACTCCATAATATGCAGAGAATGGTGTATATGAAACTGCATCCATCTTTGTATATCACTCCTCCTCATCAAGCTATTTTTTTTACTAAGCACATGGTTTCGTTTCACACTGAATGATAATGATTTGTCACACAACCACATATTGTTCATGCAGAAAATACAAATATGGCCAGTACTCGTGGGACATGCATAATTATACTCTTCCTGGCCCTGAAAACCGACTCCCCATATGGGAGGTTACTCGCAGGAAATGGCATTATATCCATTACCGGAGTAAACCTTACACTGCAGCCCACTAGGGAATGGTTCCACAGAGTTATGTTCTCGGTGAGAGGCTATCAAAGCCGAACGGGAGAAATTTCCATGTTTGAATGAACCTGATCCTATATCGAAGTGTGAATATTTCGTAATCATCAGCCCCAGTGATTATATATCTTCAGAAAATAAATAATACCAGGGTGGTCTCACTAGTGGTATGACAATTCAACTTCAAAATTGAAAATAAAAATGATTGACAAGATGTTCTAAACGAATGTCAAATTTCACTGACCATGCAATACGTATGTGCATACCTCATTTATGCTCACTCGTACTTGTTTGCAATCGTCCAAGTTCACGACAATAGGGTGTACATTGAGGTGGTACCTCAACCATCCGCAACAATACAGTAATACAGTTATTTCGGATACTATAGCACAAACAGCAACATACTCCAATATATAATATTTGCGATGAACAGTGGAGCATATACATCACATATAGGCCTAGAGATGTTGGATAGAAGACAATCTAAACACAATATCCAATGCAATTACGTAGGAGATCTGATGGAATTAGGATATCTTATCCACTGCAGGGGCTAAATACTTTCAACCGATTGTACTTTAATTACAGTCTGCATTATAGATGCATGTTTCATGGATGCAATTCCTATTATATCTATGATATAGGTAATATATAAAAACTGTTCGAATGCCTATTCCCGTACAACGTAGGTGGTTATACCCTAGTTTACAACATCCCTCTCATGTTACAAATGGCAATGCTGTCCATTCACTTGCCGAATTGCAAATTACAGCAAGAATTTCGTTCATTATTCACAAACACGATTAGTTACCATGTTTGAAATAGGCACACGTGACAGATACAGATTGGTGTAATCGTGATGGAGATATTTTATTGCATACATCCATCACGTCGGCTGTGTGTGGTTGACAGAAAACATGTTTTGGGGTTGCTAGGCCATACCTAGCAAAACGACTGGTTGTGATCAATCATATTCTCGATAACTGAACCACAGGCAACCAACACCAGCTACAAGCCAAAATACATCTGTGATTCAACTCAAACGCCAGGTGTTCCCGAAATATAATCTGCAAGATATTTCATGCAGAAACGAACAAAATTAAATCCAACTAGGAAATAAAACCTAACGGGAAAAAACGTGATTACTACCTCACCTTGAAAGGGGTTTTATTTTGAGAACTCGAATTATCACAAACTGAATGGTATTTGCACTGAAGGGCGGGTGAATTAACAACAGATGGTATTCCTTCCATGGATAAACCACTGTATTTGTATTCCATCCTGTGTGTCAATATATGAACAAATTACAGAAACCGATTAGACAGAACAGATCAAATATCGATATATCATAGTGTTGTCCAACAGCAAGGGCAGGAAGACCGCCAGTTATTGCCTGCTAATTGCACGCCGCAGGGGATGACGACCCGATGTATAACTGGATCGCCCCAGGACATCAACAGTGCCATGGCAGCTTTCAAAACTTGACAAAAGGGCTATAAAGGGCTCAGTAACTAAACCGTTGTCCCATGGACAAGGCAGGGAAGTTCGTCAACGACAGGTTATTGTTTGCTACTTCCATCCTAGTTATCGTCGAGTACCACGCCTCACCGAACAGGGACCATGGAAGTTCCCGTGGCTTTGTGGGAGTCCCAACGGTAACAAACAGCCTATCTCAGATAGAATCCGATGTTTCCAGGATATCGGGTACATAACGAATTGGTATCTTGGAAATCTCCAGTGATAAATTGAAATTCAATGAGTGTTGCAATCTCTGCATTGAGCCGTGTATATGGCGTGACATAGTGATACGACAATCGACTAGTCAAGCAACTGTTTAATGGCTGCAGGTGGTTTGGAAGTCTTGGACATAAAAACATATAAACATTCATAAACAAGAATATACACAGGAAAAAGCTCAGAGCGTTCGTCAAACTCGGATGTGAAGAAACTTTGTAGATATGCAAGTAATAATGCAACACATGTAAACCGTTATCCGTTTGATGAAACGCCAGTAAATTCGTTCAACCAAATATCAGAGAATACCAAAAAAATAATGAGGTTAGAATCATAATCAGTTCTAATGCTAATGGGAACATAGGCTTTTTTTCTATATGCGCTTTTCATACCATATATAGTAAATCTGATAACTCTACTCTATACCTTCTCACATCTGTTTCAATCCTTCCACTGCCAGAGGCGTTATAAGTTGATCGGAATTAGGGTAAATAATTGGGCAACGGGTCATAACAATAGTAGAACATGTATTATATGTTGTCCCCTCATCTGGCAATACGGAGGACTATCAGCTCCACATATTTGACCAAAGCTGTTGCTACAACCAACCATTATAATAATGGCTATATACTATTGTCCTATTCTGAACCCGGACACATACCAAGAGCAAACCGATGTGCAGTATTGCGTACACAGTATACAGGTAGCTATATTGACTGTGTGCGCCAAAGAGATAGATCAATGCATGCGAAACCCACATGGACACGTTCATATTCACCTATATGGTTATTGAACATTTGCTGTGGCTTACCTGATATATATAGCCATTATTACTTTTTTTAGTATACTTCCCTCTGTCCTTCCCGTGAGCACGCTGATATGGATTGATAGAATGATATCATATTATCTTATCATATTATGACATTGGACAATGTCATTCTTCAATAAAATTAAACACTGCGCACCAGGAGTATCTTGTCAGGAGCATTCTGTTTGAGACCCTGTAGCACTCTGTATCCAGTGGCAGTCATGATGAAAATGATTTTTTAAAGATTTCTGGGTAAAATTTCAGGGATGGAATACTAGCTTCTGATTGGTCAATAAACGAACGCTGTTCTCTGATTGGTTTACCGGTAAATGTCAGTATCCGTACGCTTCCCCCGTTCCAAGCTATTTATTCACAAACAAATTTGGCATGATATTACCCAGTGACAAATTCCCTGTTCCAATGACAATAATCTACTGAGTATAAGATAAATCTACATATAAACCACATCTCTTCAATTCATCATACGTGTTTCCCACTCGAATGATGAACAATGTGTCTGATATTCTGATACTAATTTGTTGCGAAAATAATTGTGACTATGTATCAGTCTTACCAGATGTCACACGTTATAACCATGCAATAAACACTTTGTAGAAGCTATCACATTAGTAGAAACTTATGTCTACTATATATCCTATAATCACGTGGATTGCTTCTCTTGCTTCCGGTAAATTTATTTTTGATTTGGAATAAGAATATTTGCTACAAATTGACTGGCAATGGGATGTAATGAGACAGAACACGACCATTGATCAATTCCAAAAGCAATCCCGACATTCTTGGTAGTCACCCAACAGACGTGTAGATTAATTGATGGACACCATTCTGTTGACACAGAATGTGTCGTCAGAACAGACTGAAGTCTCCTTCAACCGAGAAGATATGTGTATGCACCTACACAAGCATGTGTATACACATACACAAGTATGTGTATACATGTTGTGCTTGCAAATCAAATAACGTGCTATTCACTGTATGGATTTTCGAAACCATCACCAGAACGATTTATGTGGTGTTATGAGTAAACACACATGGTAGCATCTGCTGCGAAATGCTGATGAAGCAATCTGCCGCCACACGATGTGCACTCTGTCACATGCATGTAGTACATACAGGTGTTCTTGCCATCACTCCCCCAATAGGCATATTGATTCTTAACCATCTTTCCAAACAATTACCCATTTCATTTAACCAGTCATCAAAATCTGATACTTTTTCGTTCCTTCTTTCCCATAATGGATAATAAAAATCAATGTGAAAAGTTCATGGCCATGCAAGGAAACCCATTAAAACCTTTTAGCAGGGCGAGCTTATATGCATTATGTATGCTATAGTTGATGCAGATGTGAGCTGTCAGAAATTGGCAGGCATCAGTTGCAAACTTGTAGGCAATGAGGTGGCTAATTATGAAAAAGTCCAATTAACACCGGGGAAGTAACGTCTCAGGGTGAAACTATCGTTTTACAGGTTCGGACACATTCTGGTTGACCCACTTTTGCAACGGTAGACAGTTGTCCCATCAGACCCTACTGTCTGTCCTACCACGCAACACTCCAGGTATAGACTGGGGAACACGACCGGGATATCGATGGGTGACCTGGAACATGGCATGTGGCCACAGATCGATATGCATTGGGTTGTTTTATACACAGATAAAAGTGCGTGCTTATCGTTGGTTGATTGTTGTCCATTGAGTCATCGTCTGGTTCATTTTGCACTCATTCAAACCATAAGATCCCACTGATCACGCTAGTTTGTGGCCGCTCCCGTTTACATAAATTTGGTTTCGTTCCCTTGAGAGCAGTGCACTTGAGAGTAGTGAAAATTGATGTTAAAACGCAATTGTGCTATATCGTCGTCTTTCGTTTTATTCCAGTTGGGCAGGGTTTGCAGGGTTTGCTTTCCCAAATGTGTTGCTTCCACGCTCAGATATCAACCTGTGGTTTCTATAGCCAAATGGGCGCTGTATCGTGTAATATAGGTATTGAATATCGATAGCAACATGCTCTCGAACGGTTGCCACTTATTTATTCCGGTTGTAATATTATGCTGCGTGCATCTTGAATTGACACACAAGAAAAAAAAGTCAGCGCATGTGTGCAGCATGCACAGAACCTATAGTCATGTGAATATCTATAATACACCTGGCTCTAGGCCTGTATGTACAAAATGCCGATCTCTAGAATTCTGAACACTGCTGCTCATTCGAGTTGCTCATTATGTGTATCATGAATACGCCTCTACGCCTCCGCTGGTTCACATTCGCGACATTCGAGCAATATTGACACGAATTAATGACCGAAACAATGGTTTTATTTTTTCATCTTACTTGTTATAACGTGAACAAAACACCAGAAATAAAGTCTCATTGATATCTGGTTTCCGGCACCCACGTGATCATTTTTTATTTATAAGTACTATACGCTGGTGTCAATAAAGCCTCATGTTATGATATTTGATAGCCTAAGCATGTGTTATACTACAAGAGGAAATTATCACATTAACGGGTATGCGACACGGTTCATTCGAAATCATTTCAGTGCACATGATATATGTTTTACATGGTCACAAGGTATCAGTAACGAGTAGGTCCACTTTGATAGGAGTGTGTGTAGGCAAATTGTTCTTTCTTTGTACGTAGGCTATCAAAGCGGAATCGATACTCGTTTATTTTGCAGCTTATTGATTATTATATAAGTTTTATAAGGGATGTTGTATATGCGTACATCTATGTAACTAAACGGGTTAGTCTATAGACCTAGCGTTACCATCACAAGTGTTATTCCGCGCCCCATCATCATAAACGAAAGCACTGGGTCAGTCGAGTCATTGGTCGATAATAGCTGCAATGTTGGCCAGTTATTGCAGTCACTTACCTTCACGTGATGCTAGTTGTTCTGTTCCCTAGTTGCTTTCTCCTGAACACCTGACACAGAGCACTGTCCAGTAGTCCAAGTATAGTGTCTCGTCTATCCACGTTCACTCTCCCCGGAATGTAATCCAAATGTGTCGCGAAGCCGCTGTCCAGTTCACTGTCATCCGTCCAAGTCGATTAAGTTAGCTCGCCGGCAACAAAGGCGGACCGTCAAGGTGAGATGCCTCTCGTCCTTCCTCTCCCCCTGACTAGGTATATAGTCCAGGGGCAGTGCAACCGGTGAGTGTTCTGCAGTATTGACGGCTAGCCTGCTGCAGCGCGTTCTTCAAGATAACGACGGGACTTGTAAACAATGGCAGCACACTGGAGGAGACGAGGGCAGCACAGTTGGCGGAGAGGGTAGTGAGAGCGGGGGGAGATTCTCAGCTCAGCAGCCGCGTGTCATCCTAGTCTACTGACTGTATTGTTCTAATATCGGATCACATATGAAGACATACGGCGAGCTCTTATATGTCTTCTCTATTTTGATCCAAAGTGGAAACCAGGAGCTTCATTTGTGATCCGTGTTTCTGAATATAACACAAACTTGACAGTATAGAGAGAAGTGGTCTATTCACTGGATTAAATTGAAAACTTGATCTAGTCCCTTTGTTCCATCGTGTGACGTCCAACGTTATATCAGAAAAACCAAACTGATCAGCTGAGGCAGATGTATACGCATATACATGTATATTATGCACAGCTGTACTCGATAAATTTCGATGTATTTCCGAGTCCTGGAAATTGACGCTCCAGTAATTGGCTATAACACCTACTCAAAAATAGAATATATCACACTTCAGCACGATGTCACACTTATAGCCTACAAACTTAATTTGTATTCGGTGATATTTTCGTTGATTCCAGTATCCGCTTATGAGTGCAAGGATTCTTAATTATGAGGAGTTTCAACACACAACCCATATAACCTTGCGTCTTTCGCATGCTTGCACCTCAAACTGTTTTGGTGAGTCGTTGGTGACATTTGAATAATACATGCGGACTAGATTCATACCCCCCGGGCGAGCGAGGGGAGTGCTAGCGCGTGTTGCGTGTTACCGTGCTCTACTCCGGACTCGAGCGCCATCAATAATCCATGTTTGACGATATACAGCACAGTTCTATCTAGCGGCAACCCAACTAACAAAGTGCCCGTCGACGCCACACAAAAGCCGCCTTTCATATTTCACGCCAGTTTTATTGGACTCTTGTGCAGTGTTGTTTTGCGGGTAACGACGATTCCAGAAAAAATATCGAAGTAAATTTTGCTTGAGTACAAAATCAACCCTGGCACTAAATGTAGACTTATAGGTAACTCTGCACCGCAATCTCCCACTAACCATGTATGAATCCATCAACCCGCGATCAATGAGATATGGTGTTTTTAATGTCAATGCATTAACTAAATCGATAGTGTTGGTGTTATGCTTCAAACCAAAATGGTCTTGATAGTCTAAATGGACAAGAGCCAATCACTCACTGTAGGTGATGCTGCAGGAATCGTCGCCTGAACAGGATGTTCACCGCGCTACAGCCAAGAGACGAATGACACATTCCGTGAGGGTGAATCCAGTATGTCTTCATGACAGATGGGACTAACCTCGTTCACCCATACCGTCCACAGTTGAGTGGAAATCCTATACATGGATGGAGGGAGGGTTGTCTCTAGATAATGAATGGGACTGCTACGGTTCACTGAATACATTTACGTGGAATATATGTGAGGCATCCATGCCCGACATCACTTGATGACGATGCTTTGGGTTTACTCGTCTGTCAGTTTGTGGAACGCATATTAAAGTTTTCCGCAGTCACACTGAATCGGATTCGCCTCCACTTATATGGGAATCATAAAGCAAAAATGTTTTTGTCATAATGTTCCGCTTTCAGTTCGCTGTCACAAATTGAATTCTGGTTGTACTGTAACTCCACATTCCGAGCTCTTGTTAGTTGTTACATGTTGGTGATTTGGTCGCTCGTTCCCAATTCCCGGGTGATCCGATCCTATCTGTTATACCAATTCCCAGCAATTGCAGTATTGTGTTAGAATACACCTTGTAGCTGTATCAATTTTATCTCACCGTCAGAATCATTGGTCTCTTCATGTCCATTTTCAAATGTCGATATAAATGAGTGTGGTTCTGAATTGTATTAAGACGGGCGCACTGTAATATAATACTACTACTGGTATCATTTAATAATAAGCTATAATAATAATAAGTTACCGGTGATCATGACAATTTCACTAAGTACTGGCGTGTTATAACAATACTCCACACATACCTCCAAATAATAAGTTGTCCTTGAATCTTGGATATAGTATGCAAGTAGGCTATACTAGTATTATTATCCGTAATGTCTGTGCATGTGAAAATAACCGCACATTTTATTTAAACACACATAATCATGACAAACGGTCCACACATCAAAGAACACCATGCACTACATTTCAGTTGAACTCGAACTATACAAAATTGTGAATACGCGTATCCATACTAATTATTTCTTTTGTTCTGCAAAAGTATATGACAAGACGTTCAGAACGAGAATTATAATGTACACAAAGGTGACACCCGGGATGGTATCTGTAGTTTAGACTTGTGATTCGAATGAACGAAGTTGAACAATGAGTTCTGTTTGGATACACATGCACACAAGACGTATAACAGAGAAAATATTTTCTCTGTGTATAAACGTTATTGTACCACGCCTCATTCTTCGCTGAACCGTCTGAGGTTGAAGGTGTTCGCCAGACGCTCGAAAATTGACTGAGGTCGATCCTCGACCCCGGTCGGTAATGGCTCGACCATCACCCGGGTCTGCTTGCGCTTGTTCCTATCCCTGCCACGGATTCAAAGGTAATGGAATTCAAGCCTCTCCTCGATAGTCTATGCATGTATCTTTGAGACGTCTTTAGTACAGAGTAGTACTACAGACGATACTGAGTCGTTACCTGGGTTCGTCCTGTTGATTGTAGTGTCTGAGTCCCAACTGTTTCAGCAATGTATCGGCGTGATTACTTCCCCAGATCAGCCAGGGCAGTCCAAGGTCCGCAGCCCGCTCCAGTACCTCCTTGGTTTGCTCCATATCTACAGGTACAACCAAAACAAAGGGGGCACGCATGGTTTCCTATGTTGTGGCCTTGTTAACCCTATACAGTAGTTTAGTTATAAAGTTACACAATGTTATTATTATAAACTTACTTCATCCCAGCCCTACCTTTGATAATCTTGAGACCTTGTGCGTTGTCATTGATGAGCATTAGGAGAGCGTAGCAGGCCCAGCGACTATCCTGTACTCGTGTGACGTCGTTGATGACGTCAAGGATACCCTCGAGGGCAGAAGAGTCCTTGCAGACATATTCCTGGACTGCACGGTTCCGATGGGCCACCATACTGAGGGTGCGCAAGGCTTGAGTCTTGAGAGGCCCGGGCGTATCAGGATCCTGGATCAGCCCCAACAGATAAGGCATGAATTGTGGCAACACAGTCTTGATCGTGTCCGCTCCGCCTTCATCGAGAAATATAATACATTGTGTGGAACAGATGGATCAAATTTGATTGTTTGACATACATCTATATGTAAGCCTGTCATGTCAACTGATCATATTTACCGACTACCGTTATTACGTGATGTTATACATATGTAAAACACAGTACAGTTTTAGTCTTAAGTCATCGATCAGAAGTGTGGTCTAAGTTACAGTGAGATATACCTAAATATGGTGGCTGAATCAGGACTCATAGATTTTTTGTCTCGTTATATCGAGATCTTTTCTCATAATACCAGTATCGATTTTATAGGGGTGGTCAAACAATCATTAGGCCTAAACAGGGACCACATTGTAAAATCAGTCAGTTTTGGAGCCAAATCACTAATTGATATCGTTTGTAATCAGCAGTGGCGTAAATTATAGTGGTGAAATGAAATTTATATTGATAACGCAAGAAAAAAATGCCCAAGGCCTAAGATAGGTTACCGGACAATACATAATAGCTATTTTGTCCCGTGGCCTTGAAAATAAGGTCGCTGGTCATATTCAAAGTCACGAGAGTATTCAGTACATATGATTTCCTATACGTTCACAATTGATTACTAAGCTGTATTCAATAATAAGAGGAATATTAGTCATTATGTCCTGTGACCTTGAAAATTAAATCAAAAGTCAAATTAAAGGTCTACAGAATATTCGGCATACTAACTAGATCATTTGCTGTATGTCCACAATTGAATCCCAAGTTGTAAAATTGATAATAAACAAGATACTAGTATTAGTCATTTTGTCCTGTGAGACCTTGAAAATGAGGTCGGAGGTCAAATTCAAGGCCATAAGAATATTCGGCATATATCATTTCCCATACGTCCACAATTTAGTCCTAAGCTGTAAAGTGGATAATAAGCGATATATTAGCCATTTCGTTCTTTGACCTTGAAAATGACACGCAGACCGGCGATTCAGGGACAACGAAACTTATACACATCACAGAGGTATATGAGGGCAATCTTTTGAAACAAAAATCTCAAAACTGTCTCAACAGCTTTTGAGAAAATGGCCGCCAAAGTCAGAAATTGTCCGTATCTCGTCGCGAGTGGCCTTCATTTGAGAATTATGCGAAAATAAAAAAAAATAAAAAATAGTTTAGGAATTTTTGTGCAAAATTTCAGGAAGATTCATCCTTAAACTTTAAAGATAAAAAAGTGGACGGACGACGCCAACGACGCCGACGACGGATGACGGACGCAACGCCATGCCAATATGTTATCGGACCATAGGTCCAGTAATCTAAAAAAAAAAGCAGGAAAATGACGTCATGAAACCTTATAAAACAGTGCTGCCAGCTGGCGATTGCAGATATTCCTGAAATGTAAATCCCATATTTTAACTCGTTATGTCGAGAGTTATCCTGTTTAACGAGATAAAAAGCTCGTAATATTGAGATATTTGCTCATTATATTGAGATAATGAAGTCGATATATCGAGATTTTTTCTCGTTATATCGAGATATTTCGTTTATAACGAGACAAATTAGTCGTAATATCGAGATATTTTCTCGTATTTCGATATATTTATCTTGTTACATGTATATCGAGATGGTTGCCATATTATAGAACTATGATCAAGTCAATCACTATGAATATAGGAAATTTAAATCAATCTGGCATGCTCATTAACTAGAAAAAACCTACTAGTATAATCGATGTCATATTATAACAATGAAATATGAAAAATAATCTGTGAAATATCCTTTTCTGAAAAAACACACATAGGCTAGATACATATTGAAAGGTAAAAATTAACGTCTGAATGCTTGTAATAAAGGTGACCCATATAAAATAATTGTTCGAACTGGGTGTAAAAAATGATTTGCACACAGTATGACATACTCAGTGGCAGGCAGCCTCAGTCTTTTGTATACACGGTGAAACTGTTAATCAGTTACTGTAATGATTAGGGATAAATATCTTGATTAACGAGATAGTTAAGAAGAAGCTATAGCGATATTGAGAGAAATGATCTCGAAATATCGAGATAATTTTTTTCATGTGTCCTGAGTCAGCCACCTTATAGATCTACCTTCAGAAACTATCCCTAGAACTCAGAGATCTACCTAAAATATCTTGATATAACGAGATCGGTTTTTTTTCGAAATAACGAGATAGCTAGCCCGATTCAACGAGATAGTTATCATAATATTACGAGAAACGATCTTGATATATCGAGTTTTTCTTTTATGTGTCCTACTGTATAGATCTCTACCTAAACTATCCCTAGATCTCATAGATCTACCTAAAATATATTGATATAACGAGATAATTTTTCGATATAACGAGACACTTATCCCTATTTAACGAGATAGTTATCACAATATTACAAGATTACAAGAAACGATTTCGATATAGACTCTATCGAGTTTTGTTTTCCATGTGTCCTAAATCAGCCACCTCAGATCAACTATAGTACCTAAACTATCCCTAGATCTACCTATGTAAGAAATGTTGCCGATTTCTGCTAGAGCTTGAACGGATGTGGGAATGTTTTCATTCTCCGATTCCACACAATAGTGTGTCAGCCTCATCATGTCGCGCTTGTACAAATCCGGCTCGGATTTCCAGGGCTTTCCCTCGTCTCCCTCACGCAGAAACTGTGGGATGTGGTTCTCTATCGCTTTCTTGATGAAATCCATGATCTTGCAAACATGCTACTCACTAATACTGACAACTGTGGTTGAATTTGACCAGTCGACCCAATCATTTGGATGTCTGTGAACTCCTAAACCTTTTACACATGACTCCGCTTGCTGAGCTATTTTACGCTATGTAGCTATTTCAGCTATGTCGCTATGGTTACGTTTACAATCGAAATATATCTATACGCGTTCTCTTTGACGCAGAGTCCTCGGCAGAAGCATTTCGATTTGGGGAACTCAGAGTCAGCATGTGTATGAGCGTAGACTTACTGAAGATAGTACTTGTTGGTGTGATATATATTTGTCGGCCTACCGTTACAGAGAAGACGACATGTCTAATACAACAATACATTGGTATATGTTCTTAAATGTTGCTGAAATAAAGAAATGTTCCAAAGTGTTTGACGAGTTTTATTTGCTTCTCAGTTCATCTTCACATACAATGAAAGTAGGCTTTCATGCAACACATGAACAAATGAGAATAGATCCAACGTCAGTCATTTCCGTACGTTGGGCCAAGGAGTGCATTTGGCTAGCATGGACCAATGTAATACCGTGCATGTCTGTTTCTGATATTTTAGGCATACAAAGGCCTATTGTGCACTACATTTCCTTATTTGACACCTTCTTCATCATCGGCCTGGATCTATGTGTCACAGAGATGATGTGATTTCAGTCACCAATAATGTCTCGGTGACCGATTTCAATGCCGACTTCTCGATCTGATTGCCTTTCTCCTGTTTTGGGTTCCCTTGACGACAATCCTTGTACCCTGAGACGTTCGCCGTCTCTTCCCCGAGGCAGTCTATCTCCAGGGATTCGCTCCTAACCAGCCTGTTGGTATGCGAGCCGCGGAACAGCGCACATCCCTGCATGCCCAGCGCGGACCCCGTGACCACGGCTACAAACAGGTAGAGGTTGAAGGTCATCACTACCAGCATCAGGGTGTAGCTGAATGCGAACTCCACCATGTGTATTAACGTCTGGACTAGGTGCGCTCTCGTCATACATCTCCTATAGGGATTACACAAAAATGTACAGTGAATTCGTACGTCGTTCGCATAATAGTACGCGAAATAGTATACACAATACGTGTATAGACCTACTTATTAAGTCAATATGTAGATCTATACATCATTCAAATTATTAACATCTACCTGGTATGTCTTCAGCCATCATATTACGTGTTTGGTTAGATGTAATCCAAAATATCTCCGTACCTTTGTGTCCTTCGTCCGGACTTCTCAGCCAAGTTCAGTCGGAGACACTTGAGGCCTTCATACACGATGCTAGCAAGAGCAAATATAATACTTGCAATAGCTAGTCCTGTTCAGGATAGAATTCAAAACAGCATGTCAAGTGCTAATGAATATGAAATGCCAATACCTAGAAGATGAAGATGAAGTACCAATACCTAAGAGGATATATTTACTTGCATTTATGATGCACATGACAATGTCCATACTTTATTTGATTATACATCTATTACATTAACAAAATGTCGTTTTGAAGTTCCCTGGGTGAGGAAACGATGCCGTCATTGAACCCAGTTCATGTTGGAACATAATCTCGCTCACACCTGCTGGAGAATCCAACTTGAATTGCGGGAACATAACCGTCACATGGTAGTCTGTACTGAAAGAATTCCTCATCTTGCGATATACTGGAACTACGCCAGTCCTAATACGTCTAATACATCATCGCAACAGCCAGGAAAACTCCTGTTCACCCAGTCTCGGTCACATCTTTCCTTGTGGTTGTGTAGCCTGAACAACTCCAATAGCGCGCTCCATTTAATTAAACGCTTACAAGATTTAGCAGTTAAATATCGTTGTGGACTGGTTATCTACTGAGTACACAGACATCCAAAATGGACAATATCACTCAAATGTCCACATCCTCCGCACGGGACCATCATGTTTATAAGTATTACATACATTGTGTCAGAAGCTCTAGTAATCCTATAGACACCGAAGAACCGAAGATCAAAGTCCAAACCAACACATGTGTTTATGTCCCAGGGAGAGTAGTCACCAGCGTGTGCCCGTGTTGTAAGCTACTTTAAAAAGTCTAGTGTAGATAACTTTTAACAACCGATAAGAGTAAGCAATAAAACATGCAAGATAGAGCACACTACAGACACCAATATGCTTGTACGCGGTGATAGCATAGATATTACGTGTTGGCCTACATATGCCTATTTCTGTTGTACTAAATGTTCGAATTTTACTGTTTTACTGCACGCCTACATACCGATATAGTGCCCGGGCCCACTTGAACCCCCGTGCACCCCCCCCCCCCCCCAGAACCCTCCCCCACTGGTATCATTTTGTCCACTAGGATGTACTGAATGAAATTAAACATGTTAACATTAAAAATATAGGGATGAACTCCATGTTAACGCCCTGTAAACATGGGTACCACTAAATGCATTTTTCGCGATTTTCGCATACTCTCAATAAGGGGCTATACTTGGTAAATAGCCTACAATGTCAGTTTTATGGTATGGATTACTACATGATATAGACCGTTGGAAAGGTAATTGAATTACCTATCAAGTAACGTCTTCAGATCACACATAGGTTAAATATTTATCTGTCTATGGCCAATCAAATACAATTTTCACCGACAACTCTGAACAAATTCCCCGAATCCATCATGTAGTACATGGAATGAGTTTGTCCCCTGGGAACCCCTCAAATTCTCAAGCCACTGGTATAATTTTATCCTCTAAGGCCCACTGAATGGAGAAAAACGTGTTACCAGTATATGGATAAATTTCCTTGTTGACACCCTTTGAAGACGGGTTCTGCTAAACACATCTTTCGCGATTTACGTATACTAAAAAATAAGAGGGCATACTTGGTAAATAGCCTACTTTGTCGGTTTTATTTCACAGATCACTATATATTATATACCAATGGAAAGAGAATTGATTTATCTATCCAATGATGTCTCCAAATTGCATATATCTTGAATATTGATTTGTCTATGGTGAGCCAAATAAATTTGTCATTGACAACTCTGAACAAATTGAATGAATCCCACACATAGTACATGGGATCAGTTTATGCCCAGTGAACGATTCCGATTCTCCACCCACATGTATAACTTTGTCCACTAAGGCCTACTGACTGGAGGAAAGATGGTAACAGTAAATATATATGGCCGAGGAATAAACTTCATTGCAACTTCATTTACCCTTCGAGTTCCCCTAAGCACATCTTTCGTGATTTACGTATACTGAAATTAAGGGGGTATACTTGGTAAATAGCCTACCGTGTCGATTTCATAACACTGAGCGGTATATGTTATATACGGAA
The DNA here is from genome assembly GCA_949152475.1 of Terebella lapidaria. Classification (NCBI taxonomy): domain Eukaryota; kingdom Metazoa; phylum Annelida; class Polychaeta; order Terebellida; family Terebellidae; genus Terebella; species Terebella lapidaria. The sequence goes on from OX424555.1 coordinate 83,813,428, forward strand.
GCGTATTACCGCCATGCAAAAAAATTTTTTATCTCGCCATGGCGAGTTATTATCTCGCCGTGGCGAGTTACTATATCGCCGTGGCGAGTTAGCTATCTCGCCGTGGCGAGTTAGCTATCTTGCCGTGGCGAGTTACTATCTCGCCGTGGCGAGTTACTATCTCGCCGTGGCGAGTTACTATCTCGCCGTGGCGAATTAGCTATCTCGCCATGGCGAGTTACTATCTCGCCGTGGCGAGTTACTATCTTGCCGTGGCGAGTTAGCTATCTCGCCGTGGCGAGTTACCATCTCGTCGTCGGTGTGTCATTGTATTCCCCAAACGTAGGTCGGCAGATACTATGGATTCACCCCACCCCAAATATTTATTTGTGTAGAGCATTCTACAGGTCCCCTTTCTCATCCTATTTTGATGATTGTTGCATACACATTTGATGTATACACCTATCGATTTGGTCTGATAAGTTGATGATGGAATGATGAAGAAATCAACCCTCTTGACGCGCATGGCTTGTATGCGCTCTAGGGATGACAATTTCCATTGAATCGCTGGGATTGTGAACGAGTTGGTTGAGCAATGCCTAGACACGACAACTGACGTTTTCCAGAAATATTGAATATAGATCTACTAGTATGTGGATGGAGAAAAGAAGTAACTCGACGAGAATGTCGAATATCGACATCCCCTCCCAAAGTGTGTGTTTGAGATAATTATAGAGTATAATGCGAAATCTCATCCACGAATTACGCCCAAAAAAACGTCTTACGTTGGTATGAGATACGCCATTTATGCACTCAAGTTACATGTGTGCCACTAACTCAGTACTGGATCACTAAAATCATGAGTATTCTTTCCAATTCACTGATATTTATGCACCTAATATCTAGTGGCAGCTTTCACAATGTCGCTCTGATGAAATCTGCGACTTTTCTGAACAGCAAGATACATATTATTCACTCTTAGAAAAACATGTTCCAGTGGGTTCCCTAACGAACCTTAACTCGAAACCGTGGAACAGCAACACATGTACAAGTGAACGCAACGTATATCAGGTGGGCCACATCCACCTCACAGGATGACTACACCGTGCACGGCTACCACGGGCTCGAGGTGGTAACCCTCACATCTCGTCCATGGGCACTTACCTCAAACGAACAAGTGGAGTCCTGCTCGGCTAGGTCATGACAAATTTTGATACACTTTTGAATCCAGGACGAATAGGAAGTGGAACGTATGTCTAAGTGGAATATCGACTGATGTGACATGAACAATAGACGTTTGCCAGCACGAAGACTTTTTGTTCACTTAAGTTACAAGCGCAAAGCCCGCACCGGGCATAGAGGACAGTCTTTCTCCAGATTCGGGCCTAAGGACGAAGCCAAGGCAGGGATCGTGAAGGCCAACGATGAAGAGAAGGCTAGCTAAGTTTTTACTAGGAAGGAAGGGATCATGTGGATGACATGCAAGGAAACATTGAGGCCATCCTCCAACCAGAAAACCTTGGGAAGATCCAACGGATTCTTCCCTGTGACGCCCGGAAGCCAGAGCCAATAGGAAGACCGACTTCCAGGTGAGCAACTTCAGTGGGACGAGGACTTTGGTTCGGCATGAGCAGACGCCAAACCCATGAGCCCTGCCGCGTTCCATGGATGGACAAGGTTCATTTGGACAAGGTTCTTCATTTGTCTCAGCAGTGTCCCCTTATTTGGACTGATTCACTCCTAGCTTGGACTTATAAGGTTCTAATGAGGTTCGTATTACATGAATGGAGTAAAAAGGATTTTGACTCAGAGTATTTTCCCGATTTATGTGTATAAATAAATGTACACCTATTTTTTCAACTATAGAGCTTACGAAAATTCAATATGAAATTGATGTATTTCAAACAACTTATTTTGAACCATAGGATATTCTTTTGATAACAATTGAAAGGTTCTATGAAGAACCTGAAATGTTCTATTCAGAAACTTGAGTACTTTGGAGTGAACAAATATTGCCTAACCTGCAAAGAACCTGAAATGGGTCAATATTGAACTGATTATATTTCTGGATGGGAACATATTTGAATCAGGGAGAGTTCTTCACAGAAACTAAAGGTTATTTGATGGTACCTTGAAATACCCCTAAAAGCATCAATTCACTGTTTGTGAAAGAACCCAGGTTGAACCTTTACAAAAACCTCATCATCATAATTCCAAATTTTCTTTACAAAGAACCTTTGAGGTTCCACGAAAAAGGTTCCACACAAAGAACCTTTCAAAAAGGTTCTGAATGAAACTTTTGAGGTCCCGTATAAGCTCAAACAACCGTAAAACGTTCTATCCAGAATCTATCCAGTACACGTTATAATGTACGCTCAATTCCGCCATTATTGGCCCGAAATGGCGACTTTGTAAAAATCTCGCCTGAACGCTGAATGCTTCATGATAGAGTCTGGATTTGTAGTAATAGAATTAGGGTTAGGACAGGATAGGTATTTATCCTATCCTTTCCTAAATTTATGCAATTTAATGTGTGGTGCATTTTCGGATGAATATAGACTTGACTCCAGCAGACCTCGAGTGCTCGAAAAAAAGTTATAGCTACACCAAATTGCGCAGATTGGCCATAAGATACCCTTGAGAAGCTTCTATAAGTTCGTATTATGGGTTCGTATGAACGTATATATGCTAAACATGTAGGAAGCCATAATTATGTGAAGGGCTCATCTTTCGGTAACCTTGAAATTGATCTCAGATGGCTATGGGGGCTACGTCACAATCTCATTGAAGACAGAATAGTAACTCGCCAAGGCAAGATAGTAACTCGCCACGGCAAGATAGTAACTCGCCACGGTGAGATAGTAACTCGCCACGGCGAGATAGCTAACTTGCCACGGCAAGATAGTAACTCGCCATGGCGAGATAGCTAACTCGCCACGGCAAGATAGTAACTCGCCATGGCGAGATAGTAACTCGCCACGGCGAAATAGTAACTCGCCATGGCGAGATAAAAAAAATGTTTGCATGGCGGTAATACGCTTCCGTAGTTATACACCATTGGAATGGGAATTGAATCACCTATACATTGATGTCTTCAGGTCTAAAATGTATGGAATATTTATCTGTTTATGGTACTTCGGATAAAAAAAAACTGAATATGTTTATTGTCATGCATTGTGATCCACCTGAAACGGTATTCTGTCCCCTTTCCAGTACTTTCTCGGAAACAGTGTTTCCATTCAAAATATACTATGGTGAACGATCAGTTCGATGATCTTTCATCTTTCGGTAACCTTGAAAACGAAGAATTTTAAAAGAAACTTTTATTTTCTGAGTATCATGGATTTCAATTTTCAAATTAACTTGCCAATATATCTACTTGCTAGTTAAAAATACATGACAATACCCGGTAAGTTGTGCTGATTATATCAAATAAGGATTTAAAACGTGTCAGACAGTTTAAAGGATTTGCATTCAGAGGATTTGCAGTGCTGAGAGGCAGCATAACCTATCTGGGCCCATGATATATTTGCACCATGAACAGCGGCAAATGAAATTCTAAAACATATAATCCAGTAGAGTTGAGTATACACAAGATAAATATATCAAATTCATAGGCAGCAACATTTTGTGGAGCCTCGTGAATATGTTATGGGAATTTAGGTCGCAACAGTATATCTATAAATATATCGGATTCCACAGTATTCTCAACCTTTTTTCAGACAACACAAACCACAGTACAAATCAGACAGGACAACCATAACATGTGGAAACATCAAACAATTCAACAGTACATATATAGATGAGATTCAATTAGACTCTCAAGCTACCCTTCACCAATGATGCCTAACCACCATCATCATTTGCATCATTGCCACCAATGTCTTCAGGACAACCAATTCAACCCCTTCCCCTCCAGCGCCTGAGTCCTTCGTTCAATTGCCGTGCATATATCACCTACACAGTCAGCTAAAAGCCTTCAAAGCACAGAGGTCCCAGATTGTTTTCTTCGAGTCACCACCCATTGTTACCGGTGGAACGTGGGACATCAGGTTGAGGGATGTGTACTCTCCTCCAGATATCAACCTTGTAATTGACATGCTTGGTGTACTAATACAGGACTGTGGCACTTGGAGAAGTCTGCCCGATGTGTATGTACATTTGAGATCGCCAGCTCCATCAGGACACCCATATATCCTTTCCAGCAGTGTGCAGGGTTTGTCGGTGGTGTGATGATGTCTCCCATTGGATACATATGTGCCACTCAGATTGGGTCCACAACCAGCCACAAGTAGCTGATGAACCCCTTAAACCTGGCACATGCTTGTGGCAAACAGTTATGTGATGCTGTGAGTTATCCACATGACTTCACACAATAAAAGCACCATTGAATCAAGCAGTGAAATGAAGGCAATTGAAGGCCCATCATACTCAATGAGAAGAAGCCAGCATTCCAGTATGTGTTGGCCGAACTTGGACACAATTGGACAGTTATATAACATTTTATGTTAATATGTGTGTTGAAGAAAAGATGTGGGATCAAACACTACATTGACAGCAGGTAGCCTCTTCCAAGTCCTGGTAGTCCTGCATCAAGCATGTGAATCACTGATACAGGAGGGCAAGATGTTTCACGAGAGGATGACAGTGACTGCTAAAAAATATGATGGTGGCAATGATGATGATGATTAGGCATATTGGGTGACGTCCAGCTTGAAAGTCCACAAATGGACTGTAGTACATTAGCATACTACACATTATGTACAACATACTTGGGCATTATCAGGTATAAATTCATTATAAGAAGTATATTGGCAATGTTGTCATTTCATTTGAAGTCCAGGACACTCAGAAAATACAGTTTCTGACTAAGTTTTCGTTCGTGGATTATAACGCATGACAATAAACACATTCAGTTCAACATGTACACGTTAGCAACTTACCATAGCCATTTGATTCAGAAGTACGAAAATTGCATAGATTTTCACAGAAATCGTGCACTTTTACCTGTTTGTGAGAGAACAGGTAGTATATCTCGTATCTCATTCGAATTTGTTTGTTCTATCTAGAAGAACCGATTGAACGATACTCTTTCAGATCAGAAAAAGGGGAAAAATTAATAGGTGGAGTCCAGTCAAGATGATGGAGACCCAAGGGATTATGTCAGAATTGTCCATGATTTTTTCATCCAAATGACCATAAACAGACAAATAAAATATACAGATCAGGTTTGAAGACATCACTGGATAGGCAATTCAATGCTCATTCCAATGGTATATGACTTGTATCGATCAGTGCTATGAGACCGACACTGTAGGCTATTTACCAAGTACACCCCCTTAAATTGAGTATATGTAAATCACGAAAGATGTGTTTAGGGGAACCCGTTTTCGAAGGGTATCAGCAATGAAGTTTATCCCTCGGCCATATATATTTACTGTTAACATCTTTCCTCCATTCAATAGGCCTTAGTGGACAAAGTTATACCAGTGGGTGAAGAATCGGAATCGTTCACTGGGCATAAACTGATCCCATGTACCATGAGTGGGATTCATTCAATTTGTTCAGAGTTGTCAATGACAAATTTGTTTGACTGACCATAGACTTTGTTTGACTGACCATAGATTGAATCAATATTCAAGATATATGCAAATCGAAGACATCATTGGATAGATAAATCAATTCTCTTTCCAATGGTATATAACATGTAGTGATCTGTGAAATGAAACCGACAAAGTAGGCTATTTACCAAGTATACCTCCTTATTTTTTAGTGTACGTAAATCGCGAAAGATGTGTTTAGCAGAACCCGTTTTCAAAGGGTGTCAACAAGGATTTTGACCCCAATTTATTTACTGGTAACACGTTTTTCTCCATTCAGTGGGCCTTAGAGGATAAAATTATACCAGTGGCTTGAGAATTTGAGGGGTTCCCAGGGGACAAACTCATTTCATGTACTACATGATGGATTCGGGGACTTTGTTCAGAGTTGTCGATGAAAATTTTATTTGACTGGCCATAGACAGATAAATATTTAACCTATATGTGATCTGAAGACATTACTTGATAATAGGTAATTCAATTACCTTTCCAACGGTCTATACCATGTAGTAATCCATACCATAAAACTGACATTGTAGGATATTTACCAAGTATACCCCCTTATTTAGAGTATGTGAAAATCACGAAAAATGCATCTAGGGGTACCCATGTTTACAGGGTGTTAACTTGAAGTTCATCCCTATATTCTTGATGTTAACATGTTTTTTTTCATTCAGTACATCCTAGTGGACAAAATGATACCAGTGGGGGAGGGTTCTGGGGGGGAGAGGGTGCACGAGGGTCAAAATGGGCCCGGGCACTAGTACTTCTTTGATACGTCGGTCCCAAATGTGAACACTTTTGTCCCATGTAGGTACTATATAACTACTAAATATACGTATTGTCGTACGTTTCTTCTGGCACCAAATGTACTTTTATACCTCTGTAACATTCAGTACTAAAAGAGTGTACCTTCTGTAATTTGTAGATATTTCAAGTGTACGTATTTTTGTAATACATATGCAATACTGTAACACATATGTATAAATAAATGCACACATTCCAAACGTTATTTTTGAAGAATACACGAAGCACCAGGATCAAGATGTGTTCATTGATGACCGATCGGGTGTATTTGCTATGCATTGAGATGGAGGGTGTACATCTATCTACGTAGTCGGAATAATAAGAGTATGCGGTGTTCTGAATAACTACCATTGGGAACATTATTCAACGGCATAGTGACCACTCGACTAACTCCACGACACTGCATGTCTGTGTGTTTGTTCTACATCTAGAATTCCCTTGACCTGTATGGCAATGGCAATGGCTTATAGCGAACATAATGTCCATACTTCCGCGAACTCAATAGCATGACACGAACTGTCTCCAACATGTTGAATTTAACAACTCGCAACCTTGAATAGGGAGGGCATTCGACCAGACCGGTCACCTCAATGTCACCTCAAATTGATACGCAAATCATTCTTTGCCGTTCTTAATCTTGTTTGGCTACCAACGCCTACATTAGGGGTGATGCCAATCAGCGAGTAATGGAGACATACATAGGCACTAACAGTTAACTAACTTCAAAGTCACCCGATCTTCATATTTTGTGTAAAAGCCTTTTGTGTGATCATCAGTTCTGTTCAAGGTCACCAATATATCCACAATATAAGGGGGTATTCGAGTTAAAGGGCCCAAAAATTGTATATACACCAGGAATTTGGAGAGAGCAATGCTATTTATTTATTTTTAATTCCGGTTTAATACTAGTAACTAGATAATATAGACTTCTCATCTCGATATATCGACTTATGATTCGATGATATCGACTTAAAGATTGGTTCACGTACATTTTTTTTTTCAAATTACCGACTTAGTAAGTCGATAATATCGACTTAGTATCTCGATAATGTCAATTAAAAATCTCAATAATATTGATTTAGTAACTCTCGAGTTTCAAACTGTACACAGCTATGTTCATGTACAATGTGAAATATCAACTAGACGTCAAGGCCTGAAGGCCTTGGAGGCATTTCAGGGTGATGCATGAAAAAAACAAAATGTTTGTTTGTATATGTTTGTCTAGGGCCACGAGTCCGAGAATAATGTCCGTTTCGCTCTACTAAGCACCGTTTCTGAGATATCGACGAAAACAAAAAATGCCGACTCAGTGAAAAAATTTAAGGTCAAGGTCAAAGGTTATCCCTAATACCCTTAAGACATGTTTGTCTAGAGCCACGAGTCCGAAAATAACGTTCGTTTCGCTCTACGACGCACCGTTTCCGAGATATCGACGAAAACGAAAAATGCCAACTCAGCAAAAAAATTCAAGGTCAAGGTCAAAGGTCATCCGTAATCCGTAATACCCTCTAGACATGTTTGTCTAGGATGCCGAGTCCCAAAATAATGTCCGTTTCGCTCTACAACGCACCGTTACCGAGATATGGACGAAAACAAAAAATGCTGACTCAGCGAAAAAAATTGAGGTCAAGGTCAAAGGTCATCCGTAATACCCTCTAGACATGTTTGTCTAGGATGACGAACCCGAAAATAACGTCCGTTTCGCTGTACGACGCACCGTTTCCGAGATATGCATGAGTGCCTCAAGGATGACTCAGCTAAAATTATTTTGAGCCCTAGGTCAGAGGTCGTTTGACGGATCGGCCTCAAAATCAATAGGCTTCTTCCCTGGTGATATATGAACCTCCATGCAAAGTTCCGCAATCATTGCCATAATACTTTTTGAGTTATCGTGCGGAAACCAGAAACCAAAAAGTGAAAAAAAAAGAAAAGAAAAAAAAAAGAAAAAAAAAAAAAAGAAGATAAAAATATTTGACAAAACCATAAAGGCATTTCTGCTGAAATGCCTTAATAATGAGTGTGTCAATGGGGTACATTATCGAAAGGTACAAATTGTTTGTGTCTTCTTGTAAATGGACCCACGTTGCCATATAAAGGCATTCCAATTTTCACAGTTTAATCATGCATGACTAAAATTAATCGATATTCATAGGACATGGTAAGTGCTGACCAGTGAGGTGACTAAAATTTGTCAACAATACCGACTTTGTTATGCATGGAAGGTTTTCCCAGAAAAGGGCTTCAATGAATTTGCAATTGGCGTAGGTACCCCATTGGCGTGTATGTACACGTGTGACCATTCTATAATGGACGGCCAAGAAAGAAAAGTATCAAAAAAGAAAACTTTCCCCTCTGATTTGAAGATCAATCAATGTCTCTAACAAATTATACGCCAAATTTCAACGATCTATAAATTTTCCTATTGGCACTTCATAATTATAAACATTCAGGCTACACACAAACATTTATCTTTTACATGAAGCACGCGAACATGGCATATGTGATCTCGTATACATGATTATACATCCTGTGGTGTGACCTAAGTCAATATATTGTAGCGTTAATAAGTCAATATTAGCAAGCGACCAAGTCGATTATTATCAAGTTAATAAGTCGAAATTATCGAGTCACTAAGTCGGGAATTTGAAAAAAAAAGATCATTCCTGTACCTGTTCACCTTTATTTTTCGTCAAGGTCATCCCTAATACCCTTAGGACATGTTTGTTTGGGGTGACGAGTCCGAAAATAACGTCCGTTTCGCTCTACAATGCATCGTTTCCAAGATATCGACGAAAACGAAAAATGCCGATTCAGCGAAGAAATTTCAGGTCAAGGTCGAAGGTCATCCCTAATACCCATAAGACATGTTTGTCTAGGGCCATGAGTCTGAAAATAATGTCCGTTTCACTCTATGATGCACCGTTTCCGAGATATTGACGAAAGCGAAAAATGTTGACTCAGCGAAAAAAAATTAAGGTCAAGGTCAAAGGTCATCCCTAATACCCTTAGGACATGTTTGTTTGGGGCGACGAGTCCGAAAATAACGTCCGTTTCGCTCTACAATGCATCGTTTCCGAGATATCGACGAAAACAAAAAATGCCGACTCAGCGAAGAAATTTAAAATCAAGATCAAAGATCATCCATAATACCCTCTAGACATGTTTGTCTAGGATGACGAGTCCGAAAATAACGTCTGTTTCGCTAGATATTGACGAAAACAAAAAATGCCGACTCAGCGAAAAAATTTAAGGTCAAGGTCAAAGGTCATCCATAATACCCTTTGTCTAGGATGATGAGTCCGAAAATAACGTCCGTTTCGCTCAACGACGCACCGTTACCGAGATATGCATGAGTGCCTCAAGGATGACTCAGCTAAAATTATTTCGAGGCCTAGGTCAAAGGTCGTTTGACGGATCGGCCTCAAAATCAATAGGCTTCTTCCCTGGTGATATATGAACCTCCATGCAATGTTTCACAGTCATTGCCATAATATTTTTTTGAGTTATCGTGCGGAAACCAAAAACATTGATTTCATCCTCACGGACCTCACAGACCCCGGAGCCGGCTCAAAAACAATAGGCTTCTCCTACACAACATTTCTGACAAGCGGTGAAAATTTGGCGAAGACACATCGAGGCAAACTGAAGTTATCGTGCAGAAACCAAAAAGTGAAAAAAAAAGAAAATATTTTTTTTGACAAAACCATAAAGGCATTATTGCTGAAATGCCTTAATTCCGTGTGTTTAACAATTAGCTCGCATCCTGAACTTTAATTCATAGAATGAACTTTAGGTTTTTGAGATTTTTTTGTTCATGTTTTCCGCTTCTATCTTCAAGCGCTCCGTAGTTGTAACCTAGGGCTTTAGTACTCTGTGTTATTCGAGTGCCATTTTCACTGGCAAGGATTTACCGATACATCACATAACTTCCCACATAACTTCCCAAATGCAAGGTCTGGATATCAAGCATTCGATGTCCAAGGAGTATTTTCCATATTCCAGCATTCAATGCCATGCGAATGGTCAAGTTCAGCAACAGGTGCATGTGAATTTCGGCTCATCTACCCAAAAATCTGTAATCAAAGAATTTTTAGAGAGACATACCTTGAGTTTGAGCTGTTAAGGTCATCGGAATCAAGTTCAATGATACCAAAAAATACATCACATAAGACTTCCGTTATGATCATAAGGCCATTCCTGTTTAATTTTCTGTTTCTCGTCCCAGCGCGCCTAGTTTTTTGCGAAATTTTGAGGAAAAACAAACAAGATAAATATGTAATATTATGGAAATAAAAGCGATTTTGATCTCATCTTGGTCTCGTAGCAAAACTTATCCGACTGGCGAGTGTGTATAAGATGTATCCAGAGTTTTGCACAGACTAAGATTTCAAATTAACAATTCTTACCACAAATAAATTTCTAAGATTCAATATGAAACTAGGATATATTTTCAGATGCTCAAAGACAAGCATCGTTTGCATTCAGAGAATCATTGCACAGTATATTGTATTTTATTTGAGGGTCTGTTTGTTTTTTCCGCCCTCCCTCCTAGCTTTTGATTTTCAAAAGGACGAGAAACAAAAAATTAAACAGGAGTGGCTTAATACGAACCTTACTTCGGACGCCGACTCACGACAAGAAATTATCAGACCATATAGCTCGGAAAGCTCAGACGTACAGAACCCCACTTATATTTTTATGTGTTGAAATGAGAACAAGATTATGGGTTACAAGACAAAATATTTATTCTGTTGCACATCATTCACAATGTCACAAGACACGGATATCCATATAAATTTTAAATTACATAAGTAACTACATCTTTTTGTAAACATTATTTTTTCATATGCAACTAAAAATCAACGAAAAACATAGTGTTTCTAGGATTTTAAAAGTCATTCCACATCCAATGACACCCTTGCTTACATACACTGTAAAGCCTAAGTGCTCTGATCTTCTGGTGTGTTGGGTTTCCCCAATACAGTGCTCTTGTCATCTGATCTGCTGGGTGTCTCCAGTACAGGCTTGGTATCGGTAACCTTCAGCGGCACAGCTTTCTTCACCACGGAGCGGCCGCCCAGGACTGGTATTGTGTAAACTGTCTCGTCCTTCTGTTCTACGTCTTTACTCGCTGCTTTGCCAGGCTCCGACATTTCTGCAACTGACTCCTCTTTTATGTCTTTTGTATCGATGTTCTGGACTGTTTCTATGTTATGCCCAATCACAGGTATTTTACATTCGTCTGTGACAGTCGTGGTGCTGAGCACCGCTGGTTGAGTATCACTCTCGGTGGAATTGCCAGTTGGGGTGCAAGGTTCCTTCGACCCTGGCAATCTTTCTGAGTCACTGGAATCTGATACGCTACTGGTTTTCATTTCAGTACTGGCTTTAGGGAGGATTCTGTAGTCCTTGTCTTCCTTGCCCAGTGTGTCGTCACCGGTGGCATCAGCATCTGGTACAAAGGGTTTGTTGATGGTGGTTTTAGTACCAAAGCCTGTCAACTTCGATCCAGCAAGTGCCATCACGGCAGAGGCAATTGATTTTTTCTGAGAATGAACAACAGTGGGTCTCCTGTAATCTGTGTCTAGTCCAGATGTAACCATGGACTGGGTGTTGTCAGGCTGAACACTGTAGTCAGTCTCATTCAGGCCAAATGGGTCTCTTGCTGGCATCCCACCTGGTAACTGAGCAGGTTTCCTGTAGTCCACATCATGACTAACAAGTCCAGCTCCCGACGTACCAGCATCTGCTAACCTTCTATAATCTTTGTCTTCACTGCCAAACAGTGTGAACTCATCAACGGATGGTGACTTTTTTGTTATAGAAGATTTGTCTGTCACAGTTTCCATTTTACTAGTATCAGCCTTGACTGAAGTCTGCTTCACTTCTCGGTGATCAGATGTGTCTGCTTCAGAAGTCTGTTTGTTGTTTGCATTTAACCTACATGGTTTCCATGCCTCTTGCATGTTATACTTTCGGAATTCATAGAATTTTTTCATGACACTAAGGCAGATGACGTTCTTGATTACGTTTACCTCAACTACAATATCTGGCATGTGAGAATTCAAAGTGTGCATCGGATTCAACTCTGTGATGCGTCGAATGATGATGGGTCTAACTTGGGACTTTTGGAAATTAGTGTTGTTTCGGATCTTGGTGAGAATCGCGTAAGTGAGCTTCTTTCCTGTTCCGAAATACAGAGGGAAAATATCTGAAACCATGCTGTCAAGCTTGCCACCATCAGCGCGACATGTCTCGATCACAGGGATCATACGTAGAATGAATCGAGACTTGGATTGTTGTGACTCTTGGAGTTGACTCATGATGTCAAACTGCAAGAGGTCAGGTCGGCCCAGCTTGGTTTTGATGAACACACAATTGTTGGCTCCACTTTCAACCACCTGAAATCGACGTTCTTGTGGTTCTTTGCTCATTCCCGCAATTTCTTTTTCCAGTGCTGCCGATATATCTTCATCTGATGCATTACCCTCCTCAGTATCCTCAGTAACTTCAGCATTACCAAGCATGGCTTCATCACACTCCTACAAACATATAAAGCACAATAAAACATTAGATATCTACATATGTGATAAATACTGCGTTAATTGTACAAGTAGAGTTTCATCCCTTGACTTTTTTTTCAAGAAAGGTATATTGTATCTCCATTAACTGTTTTGTTGTGATGTACGATTAAAAGTGCGAATGGAGTATGAGCATACAAAATACAAGCACACAATGCAACTTGGAGTGTAAGATATACATCATTATTGATAAGACAGGCGCAGATTGAGAGAGGGTGCAACCATCCCCACACCCGGTTTTTGTTTAAAGGTTATTTCATCCCCTATGTAATGATAAAAGCTCTTATTCAACAATCTAAAATGTTCTCAAATTCACAATTTGAGGGGGGGGGGGGGGTGGGGTTCATGGTGCCCCCCGATCCACCAGACCGCAATTGGTTCGCAATAGGTATTATATCTGTACTGTACACTGTACATGTACCTGCTCGGTTCCGAACAGCTGATCAGCATGTTCGTTCAGAATGTTGTATGCCTCGTGAACTGCCTCACGCTCCCGATTGTTGCATGTCAGCAGGAAGCCTTTGAACCCGGATGTCAGTACCAACTTCTTCTTGTGTTTCTTAGATGCTGGATTGAAATACTGCTTCATTTTCCTCTTCTTCGCTCTGGTTTCCATTTTCAACCTGAAAATGAATCTAGAATTCAAAACAACATGTTTATCTTATTTATAATCAATCAGGAAGCCCATCAACTTGTAATTTTGAAAGAAACAACTGCAGTTGAATATCTTTGGCTGTCTGATGTATATTTAACTGAGTCAAAGTTGTACTGTTGGGTAGAATGAATACATATATACATAGGCATGTAACTTATTGTCTGACATGCCCAGAAAACATGGGTATGTGCTTAATGAGGCATATGCATTTAAACACGTTAAATGGTTGAACACGGTATACAGCCATCAGATGTTCAAATCCACTTTTCAGCCATGATACACATTGAAACTTGATGCTTTGTATGTGATTATAGACATGGTTCACACGAGTGGATTGATTTCAAATTCAAGGACCTTTCAAGGATGCAAATTTATAAATTCAAGAACCATGAGAACCCCACACGCAGTCAACCTTTCGCCGGCACACAACAGGGGAATCTTAGATACTGACATATCGGATGCTGAAACGATGTCATTCTTTTAACCATGAATTGATATTCTCATATCATTGTGTGTTTGCAAGGACTTTTCAAGAACCCAGGCCAAAAACCATTAAATTTCAAGGGCTTCAAGGGTCTGGAAAATGCAAGTCTGTTTTCATGAACTTTTCAGGGACTTCAAGAACCTGTGTGAGGCTTGATAGATCTATGCAATCCGTGTCACTCAGGCTGTTATAGATCAAGATCAGTCTTGGAAGAGAGGCTATTCTGGCATACATGTAGAATGAATGGTCAATTTCTGTTGAACTATGGTGTGCCTTATTGAGTACATGGTGTGCCTTATTGAGTACATTATGATTTGGCTACTCTAGTAGTGTATCATAATGCAGCAATCTAAATTGCTCGCTTCATGGTATTGATCCTACTAGCTGCCTACATGACTGTGTCAAGCAAATTTGATTACTGTGTGTGTCTTGAGCAAGCTATACACTTAGTACACAGTGTGATCGCAATGCAATTGCCACCAACTTTTAAGTTACAGTACACAACAAATTGTCAAGTCTTTATCATAGCTAGATATATTGATTGCTAGCCATCTACGGGCTGCAGGCCAGTGCAGTGGTTCGTTTTTTTTATCGTCATTCACTGAAAAAATGGATGAATGAACCGAATCACAGTATACAGCAGTGGGGACTTTCATTCACTTTTGGTAGGCACCTAACCTTGACCACCAGTACCTAATGTTACATGTAGGTGCACAAAATGGCTCAAAAGAGTATAGTTGACAAAATCTGGGGTACATGTGCATATCTGAGCAATTTATGGGGCATATTGTGAATCCATCAGTCGCTATTGTAAATTGTTTATTCACAAGGTGATTTCCAGGATTACAATGATGATAAAAGGGTACTGACTTTCTTCATACAGATATTCCTAATATAATGGAAATTACAGATTAGCAGCTTGCGTACTGTTCAGAATGATCATGATTCTTGGATGAAGTGTCATTACATGAAGAAAACAGTTCTCTGCACCGAACACGCAACACAGAAAATGCAACAGATTGATTTAAGTTCGATAGTTGTTGAACAATCAATGTACTATCTACAACTGAAGCATCATGTAAACTTGTACACCTGGCAGTGTGTCACTTCTGGTCAATCATATATTTTGTCAAAAATATGACTTATTCAGCCATTTTGTGCACCTGACATTAGGTACAGTGGTTAAGGATAGGTACGTAGGCCTACCTAAGGCGAATGAAAATCCCCACTGGCATGCATCACGGTATAAAGCACGGCATCATTTAGCCGAATCTCGAATGCTAGACGTTTCACCGACAGGACGATTCACCGACGGTTTTTTGAGACGATTCACCGACAGTTATTTCACCGACGAGTGGCGATCGGCTTGAGGAGTTATAACGCCTAGATGGCCGGGTAAACACCAACAGTGAAGCCGACGGCCTACATTTACTGTATTGTACAGTCTAGCCTGCATGTGTAGCCATGCATTGGCATTGCCGCTGGGCCACGAAGCCCATGAACGATCCGATGGATACAACTTTGTAATATTATCACCGACAGCTACAATGTCTCATGACTGGCATTTGTTACTTTGATCGAAGGTCGAATTCAAGATAACCACTGAAATCACTGCATCAGAATTTCCATTTCGACATGATCGACAAAATAAAGAAATTACAGCCAATTCAAACTTTTCTTCTGAAGTTATATTTTAACTCAGAATATTTGAGTTTCAAGTTGAAATTCACAGTAATGTTTCAACTCATAATATGTGCCAAACTTGGTTTCAAGCTGGTATTCAAAGTAAAAGTTCTTCCAAGTTGAAATTCAAAGTAAAAGGTGACCAAAACTGCATTTCAAGATGACACCTTTGGAGCCAGATCGAACTTTTCACCATAACTTATATTTTAACTCATAATATGTGCCAAACTTGGTTTCAAGCTGGTATTCAAAGTAAAAGTTGACCAAATATGGAGCAATGTACAGCAATGGAGGGTCCGTTGACAGTTGAACAATTCTTGAGATCATCTAATGCAATATAAGAAAAGGTGTGCTCAATGATTTTGACGATTACAGTCCGTCCCGAGTTGTCTTTTCACCCGTTTTAGTGCCAATTTTGTACCGGTTTTGTAAATAAACAAACGAAGTGTATCCATCAAACCCAAATGTAAACAAATGCCCAAATCGCGCTTAAAAGTCCACATCAAGTACATTTTCTAGTTCGTATGCGCATATATAGTGTAGTTATGAGAAAATAATCATTGATATACCATGATGTGCGTGGAATTGTCAGTCTATCTCGCACTTCTATGCTTTGTTCACATCTGCGTGTGATGGATACAGTTCCTGTATTTACACGAGAACCGCTTGTTCAGATGAGCAAAAATTCCCTGAGGACTGGCTATTTTCATTACATTTGATGTGAGTATGTTTATTCAGTTAGTTTAGCATGTTTAATGTGTTTAATTGCAATCCAATTTACTGAGCAACGTTGAGAAGTGTTCAACTGGTGTCACATACATATATATATATTTATTAGGATGCCAATTCAATGATCAAAGCTTGTGGTTGTTCAGATCGTGTCACTTATGCAATGAGAAATGTTCAACTCGTGTCACACGCTGATCACAGAAATAAAAATTTTCAGCCAGCCGTCGGTGAATCACTGAATCGGGGCTATAAACTGTCGGTGAATCGTCTCGAGAAAAGCGTCGGTGAATCGACCCGTCGGTGAACCGTCCTGTTACCATTTAGCCACGCTTACAACGGTTCATTCGATCTGAACCGTCGCAAGCGTGGCTAGGCATCATTCAAAGCAATTCAAAGCTGATGACGTGCTTATTTCTTCTATTATCGCTCAATACTAGAACCAATTACTAACATAAAAAATTCCATAGTTACGTTAACGAGGTCATATTTAGTATGCACATCGCAGTGGAGACGTGTTTCGTGTACCTGAAATACTGATTATGCAAGATTCTACTAAAATCCAAAGCATTCACTAGAAAGAAAATATGCTCTTTTTCGTGTCAAACACCGACGACAAGTTCAAGATCAGCAAAGAAAACCTGCTCTCCAAAAACAAGTTCCAAGCCAAAAAGCTCATCAGAAAACAAGCACAAAAACACCAAAAAGATATCTTCTACCAGGCAGCAAGCACAAAATCAAAAATAAGGGACCTCATAGAAAACAAACCCAGAACAGATATTGGAAGACATGAGTTTTTGTCACGTTCAATATTTTAGCCAGGGCCTCCTTTCTTTAAGGATGTACGCTCCACCTGGAACCACTGCATCCATTAGGTGAATTTCATACTTTCGAAAAATGATCAATATGATATCATATATTCGGAAACAGAAATTTGAGGTCGAATATTCTATTTAGTGTGGAATTATGGGTAATTTTAGGCCCCAAATACCTGAAAAAGGAGTCATTTCTTAGATTTTGCTTATTCATCAACTAACCGGTGTGCATGTTTTTGATACCAAAAAATATGGGGCTCACTGTGCTCATTTTTCCGCTACAGTCATCCATATCATCTCAGAAGTGAAAATTTTACCTAAATTTTTGAAAATTCACTCATTTTGACAACTTTAGCAACTTATAACTAAAAAATTAGCATGATGATCTCCATGTTTTTTTGTATCAAAAACATACACACCGCTTCGTTAATAAATTACAAAAATCTCAGATTTTGTTTTGCAATTGTTGTTATAAAAAAAGTAATTTTATCGAAAATGGCCAAATATGACCCATTTTTCAAGTATTTTGTAAGTAAGATTACCCATAATTCCACATTTAGCGTCAGAGTACCTAATCATCGACACTCTCCCTAATCGTCGACCCCTGCAAACGGCTGGGAAAAACTTCAATAAACTAGAATGTGAAATGTGCTGGAATGTGTATTAGAAGTACTTTCAATGTGGTTTTTGTCAGATGTTAGTTTTGCACAGTTGTTTGGCAGTGTTTGCAGGGGTCGATGATTAAGGACGGGGTCGATGATTAGGTACGATAATGGAATATTATATCCTAAATTTCTGTTTCCGAATACACAATACCATATTGATGATTCTTTAAAAGTCTGAAAATCATCTAATGAATTTCAAATTTTAGCCCCTCAATTCAGAGATTGCAACACTCACTAAATTTCAATTTATCACTGGAGAATTCCAAGATACCACCTCGTTATGTACCCGATATCCTGGAAACATCGGATTCTATCTGAGATAGGCTGTTTGTTACCGTTGGGACGCCCACAAAGCCACGGGAACTTCCAGGGTCCCTGGTCGGTGAGGCGTGGTACTCGACGATAACTAGGATGGAAGTAGCGAATACTAGTAATAACCTGTCGTTGACGAACTTCCTTGCCTTGTCCGTGGGACAAAGGTTTAGATATTGAGCCCTTTATAGCCCATTTGTCAACTTTTGAAAGCTGCCATGGCACTGTTGATGTCCTGGGGCGATCCAGTTATACATCGAGTCGTCATCCCCCGCGGCGTGCAATTAGCAGGCAATAACTGGCGGTCTTCCTGCCCTTGCTGTTGGACAGCACTATGATATATCGATATTTGATTTGTTCTGCCTGATCGGTTTCTTTAGTTTATTCATATATTGACACAGAGGATGGAATACAAATACAGTGGTATATCCATGGAAGGAAGACCATCTGTTGTTAATTCACCCGCCCTTCAGTGCAAATACCATCCAGTTTGTGATAATTCGAGTTCTCATAATACAAACCCCTTTCAAGGTCAGGCAAACCACGTTTTTTCCCCTTAGGTTTTATTTCCTAGAAGGATTTAATTTTGTTCGTTCCTGTATGAAATATCTTACATATTATATTTCGGAGCACCTGGCGTTTTGAGTTGAATCACGGATGTACTTTGGCGTGTAGCTTGTGTTGCATGGTTGTCTGTGGTTAGGGGATCAAGAATATGATTGATCACAACCAGTCGTTTTGCTAGGTATGGCCTAGCAACCCCAAAACATGTTTTCTGTCAACCACACACAGCCGACTTGATGGATGTATGCAATAAAATATCTCCATCACGATTACACCAATCTGTATCTGTCATTTGTGCCTATTTCAAACATGGTAACTAATCGTGCTTATGACTAATGAATGAATTTGGTGCTGTAAATTGCAATTCGGCAAGTGAATGGATAGCATTGTCATTTGTAACATGATAGGGATGTTGTAAACTAGGGTTTAACCACCTACATTGTACGGGAATAGGCATTCAAACATTTTTTATATATTACCTATATCATAGATATAATAGGAATTGCATCCATGAAACATGCATCTATAATGCAGACTGTAATTAAAGTACAATCGGTTGAAAGTATCTAGTCACTGCAGTGGATAAGATATATCCTAATTTCATCAGATCTTCTAGGTAATTGCATTGGATATTGTGTTTAGATTTGTGTTCTATCCAACATCTCTAGGCTTAAATGTAATGTATATGCTCCACTGGTCATCGCAAATAATATATATTGGAGTATGTGGCTGTTTGTGCTATAGTATCCGAAATTACTGTATTACTGTATTGTCGCGGAATCCGGATGGTTAAGGTACCACCCAGAAATGTTCAATGCACACAATATTCAGACTTCCCTATTGTCGTGAACTTGGACGATTGCAAAGAATACACAAGTACGAGTGAGCATAAATGAGGTATGCACATACCTATTGCATGGTCAGTGAAATTTGACATTCGCTTAGAACATCTTGTCAATCATTTTTATTTTCAATTTTGAAGTTGAATTGTCATACCACTAGTGAGACCACCCTGGTGATGTACCCATCTTCGGTGAGTACGGCGCTCCATGGGCCCTTGTTTCTTTTCAGGATGGTCACTTGTGGTTCTTTTGTGGGTTCTTTTGTGGGTTCTTGCTTTTCATCTCTTGGGTGGATGCGCCAGCAGCTGTCACCAAATTTACACAGGCCTTTACTGTAGAATCTGCAGAGTTCAGAGGCTGCCTGGTGACGTTCCTCCTCTATCTCCAGCGCATGGGCTGTTCGCTCACTGACTATTTCCTGCACTTCTCTTGCGGCTGCGGATGTAGCCGTGCTCGTACCGGTCAGTATGAGTGAGGTCATGCCGTCCTTGTTGTCCTTTGTGGTGGCCTTGATTTTATGTCGCTGCTGTAGGTCGATGATGTTTTTCCCTTTTTTTCTATAATGTGGCCACATAAGGCTTGTTGGATGATGACTGTAAGGTTTACTCCAGTAATGGATATAATGTCATTTCCTGCGAGTAACCTCCCATATGGGAAGTCGGTTTTCAGGGCCAGGAAGAGTATAATTATGCATGTCCCACGAGTACTGGCCATATTTGTATTTTCTGCATGAACATTATGTGTTTGTGTTACACATCATCCAGTGTGAAATGAAACCATGTGCTTAGTAAAAAAAATACCTTGATGAGGAGGAGTGATATACAAAGATGGATGCGACTCTAATGTACACCATGCTATGTATATTATGGAGTAAATTATAAACCCAAAGCAATCACCCACATATATATGCGATGAATATTGATACACTAAACTGTTTTTCATTTGTGGACATACGGTTGATGAGGAGTATGTTTTGACTCTGTTTTGCTCCAGATGTCTGACATACAGCTGGACCGACTTATCCTGGCCGAGTTGTCCAGCCTGATCCGAGTTACTTACTTGTTACTTGTCCGATAACTCCCGCCTGTCTTGTCTAGGCGAACCACACTGTGTGCATAATGTTTCGATGCTAACAAATTTTGTATTGTACCCTTTAGCTGAAAACCGATCTAACCGCCCCAGAGCATAACGCGATTGTCCAGTGACTTGGACACTTCGGGCATGATGTAGTGCAAAACACAGGTTTCTGCATGTGGCATAGAGCTCAGCCAGGTCATCTCCTTCTCGGCTCGTCCACGTCGGATCAAGGATGATCCTCATCAGGTTATCATCTGGCAATGTGCCATCCTTGTCATCTAAGTGGTTGTGGAGTTTAATGAGATGGGGCTTCCTGGCCTTGGCTAGAGATGGGCATCTCAGCAGGAAGTGTGCCTCTGACTCTGGCTCCAGAGCACACATGGGGCAAGTGGTAACACTTCCTCTAGTGCGTGTCGAGCCGCCGAGCAACCGGTATCGGCCAACAAGGAGTTTTGCATGCACCATGGACTTCAGGACACTGAGTTTATCTGTGTTAGGCTGCTCCCAGACAGGGTGACAACTCCTCAGAGTGCAGGCTTCTAAGTTGAGGTACTTAACAGTCTGCTTCTGTTTTGCTTCGGACTTGAGTTTCCGCTCCCAGAAGCAGGTGACAGCCTGTGTTAGCATCTGCTTCCATTTGGTCTTCCTGGGAGGGGTCATCATGAGGTCAAAGGCTGATGGGAGGCTATACTGTTTAAGTAGCTCACGTACCTGGACTGTCCAGCTGTGTGACTCCATGCTTTTGACTGCAAGCTGTCGCCTCATAATAGAGTTTTCTAGAGACTCTGTCCGCTGGGCGATGTTGACGAAGAAGTTCAACAGCTGCTTGTGGAGGAGGCCAGTGGCTGGAATAGCACCAACAAGCAGGTAGACTGCAGCATTCGCTGTAGAGCCTGGGAGATGTTGAAATTGTTTTAGGCTGCTTCTGTCGTAATTCTCGAGGAGCTCATACTCTGATGGGGTTAGGATCAGGGCCTCCAGGCCATGGAGAAGTGCTGGGGTGACGTAAAGATCCCAGAGCTGCATGGAAGTTTTTGGGTTGATCCCGTTCAGGCCGTGCAGTCCAGCTCCCATCAGAGAGTAGGCTGTCCGTCTCGCTGTCTGAATCCGGGCAGATACAGTTGGGAGGTTTGACACATTGTTCGTTCGGATGATTCCCAGGTGGGTTTCCGACCCAGTAACCTCAAGTTTCTTTCCGTTCAGATGGAGGTTCACATCTTCAGGCTGTGCAGCTCCCTTGATGTACGGGGCTACAGCTTTTGTCTTAGTCGTGCTGAAGAGGTATCGTTCCACTGAGGCATCTTGTTGGGCTTCATTTATGAGGATTTGAGTCTGGAGGGGTGTTTTACCAACTAGCGCAAGGTCGTCTGCACACATGAGCGCGCCAGCAACTGTGGAACCGATCCTGAAGGCACTAGGATGGGACTCATACCTTCTGAGGAGGTTATTCGCTTTTGCTTTGAACAAGGTCGTTGAGGTAAGGCCTCCTTGTCTGATCCCTTGGGCTTCCCTGATATATCTGGATATGTCACCATTCCATTTCACCAAGGACTTGATGTCTGTATACATGTCATCAAAGATGGACCATAGCTTCCCCTGGATACCTTGCTCGAAGATGGCGTTCAGCATTCCCTGGTGATCGACTACATCGAAGGCCTTACTGGCGTCCATGAAAGTCAGACATGGTGACACATGGAGGTCCTTAGCCTCTGAGAGTACCTTGGTTGAAAGAAGTGCTGCCGTGAGGTAGGAGCATCTTGCGGTAAACCCGAACTGCAGCGGACTTTGGACTTTATCCAGCACATAGTCTGAGAGTCGCCTCAGCTCTTTCTCCACAACTTTGCCAAGAAGGGATGAAACCGTGATGAGTCTGTACCCATCCGGAGACGAAGTATCTTTGCCCTTCTTCGGCACAGGAGTCACCAGGCCTGTCTTCATTGATGGGGGGGGGGGGGGGATTTTTCCAGTAGTGAGAACCTTGTTGGTGATGAGGTTGAGAATGTATAGACCTCTCCTGATGCCAGTTGGATGTGCTCTGCAGAGATACCTAAGCAGTCTGCCGCTTTTCACTTCTTTAAGCTGGAGACGTCACGGATGGTTTGTTCCATGGGTATGCAGAGTATGGAGAGATGCAGAGTTGACCGATCCCTGATATTTGTCGTCGGTATTCCGTAGAATTTGTGTAACCGGAAGTAATCGTGTTGACACATTTCTGAAAAGGGGGTGTTCTATGTTTATTTCCAGAAACAATGGGTTATCCTCCTTTTTACGTTGCAGTGGCTGTGTAACGTAAAATGTCAATGACGATGAGCAGTGCCGGGATGTCTACGTCCCACGAATTGCTGTATGTTGGCTTCAACCAAGATCAAGGTGTGCAACAAAGCCAATGCTGCATGCAAAACTGAGTGACCAGTCACTGAGTCAGTCACCTGACCTGTCACGACTCACGTCAAATCAACTGTCAGTGATATTTATATGAGGACAGTATCTTATGTTGTAGGCACACACCTTACGGCGTAGTTCCCATGTACCGTTCAAAAACGTAATGGATTGGTTCGTTCAAAAACGTCATAAAACTGGTTTTCCAGGTCAAATTTATCCTGGCAGTGGAAGATATTGTGTGTCATCGTAGTAAATAAACAGCAAACAACTGCTGAAATATGATCTGTATGAAGATTTCGAACTATTTTTGGTAAAATGTGCGACAACCAATCGATAAACCGTTCATATCGAGCGATTTTTAAAAGGTAATCATCAAGTGATTGAGAAGTGCTCAGTATCAACAAGGTCACAAGGATTCTTCGAATTAATGAGTAACTGCATGCTAAAGAGCTCTTTATGATCATAGTGAAAAGCCCCCGTGGTAAGGCCTGGTTGCGACGTGGCACAAGTTGAGAAACAAACCCATTAAACTTCGAAACAAAACATGTTTTGAGTGCATGAAACACACATTGTGTATCATTTTCTTCCCCTCTCAGTTGCTTCCAATGATTTATGTCCCTTAATTTTAAGTTAATTCCATACTTTGTCACTTGACAGCGTTTTGCCATGCTACAAAGCTGCCACTCAAACTAGCCAATCATGGAGCATCATGCAATCAGCTGATGATGGATGTGATGTCATAATCCGGGAAATATCCCCTTTTGGGACTTTTGGCGCCAAATCTTAGATTGAAACATTTTAGCCTGTGGTTGAATAGGGCCCTGTCCGTGAATAATGCTATATTGTGTTGATCTTGCCAAACACTTGTGAATCATCTATACTCACTCATCACCCAATTCAGAATATCATGTTTCACGCGAATGGAAGTGAGCAAAAAAATAATTGAAATTCCATTATCTGAGTGAGCATGGTGAGTGGGATGAATGTGTCAGGCACAGTACCTATTCACTCGCCCTAAATTCTTCAATCAAATACTGAATTTGATCAACCATTCAACATATTCAAGGGTAGTATTTGAATATATGGTTTGAACACCATGACATAGCTTGTATTTCTTGCTCATCTTCAGGATGTTTCGCCTGTGGAATGGAGAATGGCTTTCGTGTCTACAATTCAGATCCACTCAAAGAAAAGGAACGACAAGGTTTGCATGAATTTTATGATTGTGTGCAGCTATACATAGTCATGTGACTTTTTTTCAGAAAATTCTAAAATTGTTCATCATAAAACTTGATTACAGCTACCGGTACTTCATAACATCATTGTTATTTTACTTTTGTTTTTCTAGATTTCTCTGAAGGTGGGATTGGCCATGTTGAGATGTTGTTCAGATGTAACTATCTTGCCTTGGTTGGAGGTGGCAAGAGCCCTAAGTACCCACCCAACAAAGGTTAGTTGTAATACGTGTACATGTATGTACTACCAGTATACAACAACATATCTGCAAAATGTTGTTGTGCTATGAAAGACATGTATTTAGTTTTCTCAAGATTGAAATGTTATGATGATTCTATTAGCAATATTTTTATGACATCATTGGCAGTCATGGTCTGGGATGACTTGAAAAAGAAGCATGTAATTGAACTGGAATTTTCAACTGAAGTTCGTTCAGTAAGACTTCGAAGAGACAGGTAATATTGAATAAATAATGAATGAATATGACACATCTGATATTTAATCATATTTTTTTTCACAGTTTCGAATATTTTGTGTGAAATATCTAAATGGTTTTTGAAAAGCCTCAATAGTACGTTTGAACTTGTTCCTTTTAACAGAATTGTGGTGGTGCTGGATTCACTGATCAAAGTCTACACATTCACTCAAAATCCTCAACAGCTTCATGTCTTCGAAACTCGTAGAAATCCAAAAGGTACATCTTAGTGTCAGTCTGTTCGCATGTGTTTTCCACATATACCAGTACATACGTTTAGTTTTTCTTGCTAATTTTTATGTGACTGATTTTGTACAAATCGTTTCACCAAATGAGTGCTCACTCTGACATCCTGGATGTATCCATTGCAGGGCTTTGTGTACTGTGTCCCAACAGTAACAACTCCTTGTTGGTGTTTCCGGGCTGCAAGCTTGGTCATGTCCAGATTGTCGACCTCGCCAACACAGAAAAACCTCCACTAGAGGTCGCTGCTCACGAGGCAGCACTCAGCTGTATTGCGCTCAACATGCAAGGCACAAAACTGGCCACAGCATCAGAAAAGGTCAGCTCAGTAGTTCATATACTCAAGTTCAACACAAAACCTCATATGATTTTTGGCGAAAACTTCTTTTAGAATGGTCGGATCAATTTGAAATTTTATATGCTTCCATTTGGCACAAAACCATATTTTTTCACCAAATTTCAGACTTGGCAATCTACTCCAATGTTAAATGTTGGGCACTAATCGGATCACAGGAGTTCAAGCAATTTGGGGATTTCATGATCTTTATTCCGATAAGAAATGTAATATGAGGAAAGTGTTCGAGTTAGAAGAATCATACAGGTGTATTCTGATAGAATATCATTCTTAAAAAGTACTGTACAGTGTGAACATCGAACAACATGCCAAATTCTGTTCAAACTTGCAAATTTCACATTTGATGTGAAATTTAACATTGGAGTAGATTGCCAACTTTTTCAATTTTCAAGATAGAAGTCTGAAATTTAGTGAAAAAATACGGTTTTATGCCAAATGGAAACAAATAAAATTTCAAATTGATCCGACCATCCTAAATGAAGTTATCGCCAAAAATCATATGAGGTTTTGTGTTGAATTTGAGTTTAGTAGGTCAACTTTCGTCATGAAACTTGTGCTTCCAAGGCCAGCAAAAAAATGACAAAATTATAGATGGGCATCTTTCAAACTTTATTCGAGTGACTGCTTAGAACTCTGGATAGTTCCATGGGATGAAACATTGTACTGTATATGAAGTTTTTGTTATGGATCAAGCTTGTATTGTGTACAGAATTCAAAACTGACCATTAGCTACTGAATTTCCCCACAAATGGAAATTTCCTCATTCCCCCCTTCACCATGTTAGATGTCTTCATCTTATGTCACTACAGGGAACACTTATACGAATCTTTGATACGACCAATGGCACCCAACTCCAGGAACTGAGAAGGGGTGCCAACAACGCGAGTATTTACTGGTAAGCACTGGTAATAGTGTCTTGTACACATGTACTGGTCTATAAATGCTTTAACAGTATCGGACAATGTACAGAAATATCGTAATTCTGGTTCCTGTAAGCATGGAAGTGAAGAAAATGAGCTCTCATAAAATAGGGAGAATCATTTCATCTGACGAGGACCACTGTATTTCTAAACCAAATACATTTTATATGATGAATATATTTAGTCGACCAATATATTTTTCAGCATAAATTTCAACCACGATTCCTCGTTGATATGTGTGTCCAGTGACCATGGCACAGTCCACATTTTCGCCACAGAAGACTCCACCAAAAACAAACAGTCCAGGTTTGCATTAATAACACTGTCTGAAGGTCACGTTTAGAAGCAAATATTATCAAATATTTTTTACATCAGATACAATGTAACATATAGTAATATTTGTGTTTCAGTCTGGCGTCTGCGGGATTTTTGCCCAAGTACTTCAGCTCCAAGTGGAGCTTTTCTCGGTGTCAAGTCCCAGGCAGCTCACAGTGTATCTGTGCATTTGGAACACAACCATCTTCCGATACCAACTCAGTCATTGGTCAGTCCGCTCTCACCATAACATCATCAAAGATAATTTTCTCAAATGAATTATGTACTCGTAACTTTGGAAACATTGCAACCATGTATGCAAACTTACAGCTCTGTTGTGCAAAACAATGTTTTGAGTCTTGATTTATTTGTTTTCCAGTGATATGTGGGGATGGGAGCTACTACAAGTTTGTATTCAACAGTAAGGGGGAGTCCACCAAAGATGTATACACTCAGTTCCTGGAGATGACAGATGACAGAACCTGAAGTGGTCCACCGCATAGAATTCCACTCCCATGATTGTCAGTAACTTGTGCATTTATAAAATATTGCATTCTTTCTGAGTAGAGATCTTGGACTAGACTTGTTGCTGTATATGTACAGAATTTGTACAGTTTATTTTTGTTCATCCATGGTCTTTCTGAACATTGTAAAAGCAACTGGCTTTCAAGTGTTCAATGGGCTGAATTCTTTGAATACATGTATCTTATGATTCACGCACAGTGTATATGCGTACGTTATGATGCATGTATTTGTAAATGTATCAGAAGAGTACAAGTATCAGAACGATATGTACCGGTATACCATTATCAATTAGCTGCCATGTTATATTGCATGTCGTTGAGTGAATATGTAGATGTTTAAATGGAAATACATGTACTGAAAAGAGAATGATATATTCACAAAATAACAGGAGAATCGCTGATAACATTCTTTTATACCTAAGAAATATGTTTTCTGGCTACATCCCCTCAAATTATCCATGTTCAAGTGTTCCACTGTGCACATTTCACATGTACTAAACTAGGATATGCATGGTGTTGTATATTTTTGCAAACAATTCTCTGGAGGAATAGAAAATATTTTAATAACTAGTCATGCATATGTAGTGAAGTTTTGTGCATAGGTGAAATACTACCATCAATAATACAAAGTGACCAGTTTCATTTGTTCAACAAATCTACCACCTTGTTCATGAGTTTATGGTTGAAAATTTTAGTTTTCATTTTGAAATATATTTTGTGCTCTACATACAAATGATTATGTATGTAAATGTATTACACTAGTATGATTCCTAGATATGTTGCCATTCATAACTAGCATTAAGGCCTCCACAACACAGCACAATACCTGCCAACATGTCTAATAACAGAATACATTGTGAGAGGTAGTCTGTGTACGTCTTAAAAGTTGATAGTATTGTATAGATAAGTAGGGATGAAACACATACAAAGTTACCATATTTAGCAAGACATTTACTAAGGATTTATTTAGCATGCACAAGAATCATAAAATAAGAATTTCTGTTGGATAAGACCTACTCTAACCACGGGTGATGTTTATACCACAGTCTAGTCTATAAGTTTACTCTAGAATTCAATCCCACCAGATTTTCATGCCTGTGACAAATAATTACGATGTGTTGTGATAAGACATGCACAAGTGTTTGTCCATGTTTGTCCATGATCTTGAGAGACACGGTCGTGACAATAGCTATTGGATTCTGCAAGGATGACAAATATTTTATACTACCGAATTGCACCAGTCTTACCAGTACCTGAGATTTAGCTTAGTGAATTTACTGTTGCAAAGTTGTACTGCAGTCACATGTATCTAGCACAATTAGCCCATATCAAGCAATGTCCAGCATTTTGGTGCATTTGAACACTATTGTTTGATGTTCAGAGGTACCGGTATATATACATTGTTGGTTTCAAATATCGCCGAATTGTGTTTGCATTTCCATTACTATCAAAAGTGCCATCTTATTAGATTGTACATTTAGCTAATGGGCAAATTAAATATTCTCAACTGCTAAGTGGTACAAAAATGTATTTGGGGATATAAAGTGCTATTTTTGTTTCAACCATTCTTGTGTATGAATTCCAACTGGTTTGTTATGTCTGTGCATGTTGAAAGAAATAAACACATTTTAATGATATATCGTTTATCAGTTCACAATTGCATGAAAACACTTTTTTCAACAACCGGACATACACTAGACATACATGATTACATAAATACATGTACATATATATGCTAACATTAAAGAAACTTAAAGGTATGGAATTCCCATTACGAACCGCGACCTGCGTAATGCGAGCTGCGAGCTATAAACTAATACAGACGTGACCTGCGAGCTAAAACTGCGACCTGCGAGGTAAAACTGCGACCTGCGAGGTTAAACTGCGACGTGCGAGCTCATGTTACCAAAGTGCTACCTGTGTGCAACAAAATACAACCTAAATATTTGGTAGGTCTATATACATTTTCCGTATTAAACCATGGTTTACTACGGAATAAGCCATATCTAGCCTATAATGTCATTTCTCGTTTCTATACTAGCTCGCAGGTCGCAGCTCGCGGTTCGTAATGGGAATCCCATATAAAGGTGTTGAGAAATACCTTGATTTATTTTCCTTCTTTCAGCCTTTCACCACATTTCTAGGTTATCAAATGAACACACCTACCTGTCGAGTGGTTAACTCAACAATATATCACCATAAAAGCTAGTCTAGTTTCCAACAGTCCTACCGCTCTCTCCTGTAGCACTCGCAATCCATACACATGTCTGTCCACACTTTGTACAAGCCACCATTGCTCCCTGTTCACTTCTTGCTGACAGGTTTGGGAACTTTAGCAGGCGGGGACCAGCGCAAGTACTCGGGCTCGACTGTGATGGGAGGCCGCTTGTACTGGGCACTCTTGATGTGTTCATCCACTAGTTTAGGGGTGACACAGATGACGTGCTGTCCCTTCCAGTATTTGACCATGTTCAGAGTCTGCAGTGTGCTGATGATGTCTCCTTGGGTTATACTTGTCATCTCGCTGCAAATATTCCAAATCTCACATACTGTACAAAGTATTTTGTGAAGTATTCATGTTTTGAGTTACTGTCAATATGATGCCTCTACCATTACTAAAGCAGAGAAATCCAAAGCAGAAAAAGTCTTCCTATTGGTACATTAAATATGACAGATACACATACCTGAGTTCGCGTATTGAGATGGTGCCTTTAAAGTCCCGGAGTATCTCCAGCAGGACCCAGGACCAGTAGCTGCGGTAGCTAAGCTTGCCCAGGTCCGACAACGGCTTCTCAGGAGAACCAACAGCTCCCTCCAGCTTAGACAGCTCATAACCTGCCAATGTCAAACAACTTCAGACTTTAGGAAACTCGGACTTCTTGAATCCTGTGTTCTAGAATGAGATTTTAAGTGAGGGGTGAAAACACGATTTTGGATTTTGTTATTGTTGACAAACCATTTTATTATTTCTCTGATATTCAGGCTTATGGTATTAGTATATATAATATATATCAGAGGTAAGTGATAACAGTCTTGCAGGTAACTTACTAAAAGCTATTAGGAATTTGCCATATCCTTTCCTCTGGAATGGAGGCAGGGTCAAGATGCAAGCCAAGTTGTTACCATCTGGTGATTCCTTCTCCTAGAACGAGCAAACAAAACTTGTCAGTTCAGAAATTCCCACAAATCAACTTAACCTCTATAAAGTCAAAAAGTGGTTATTTCTTCATTAAAATCCGTGAATATCATCATACAGCCTGACAAATATGTAGGCAACATTTTGAACACTGAGGTACCTTTGAGAAGTAGCCTACAAGATGACATCCATGTCTGTCAACCTCAGTCAGAATGTAGAATAGGAATGGTTCAACATCAAAGTATAGTGTCTTGTGGTCCAGGAACAGCTTTGCTAGCAGACAGAGGGTTTGGCAGTAGATCTGCAAAATAATCAGGGACTAAATTGAGAGCAAATTCCAGCAACTCAGACAAAATCAAGCAAATAAAGTCAAATGTGAGATAAATGCCGCACAACATGTTTACCTCTAGAGCTCTTTATCAATGGTAAAGTTGGATTATTATTGACATATGAAAACTCAATGACGATTCATGACTGCGCCCCCACAATATTATGCATGTTATGAGAGCTGAGATACCTTGTTGTCTTTGCCATCAACTTCAAACACTGATATTTTCTGTTTGCGGTAGATCTCTTTGCCCGGTGGTTGCCGATGGACACATTCACTCTATAATACAGTACACACAACACACATCTATGTCATACAGTTATTGTCTGTGTATTTTACAATTTAGAATTTGGATATTGGTATAGTTGATATTGGTACAACTATATTAGAGTATTATCCTACACCAAGGATGCTTACCATGTGATATCGGTATGATTTTTCCAGGCGCATGTACTTGAGACAGTATTCACAGAGCCACAGCTTTGGCTGCTTTCCATAGTCTTCTGGATAGGGCGAGAAGTACCAAGCATCGATCTCATACTTCCCAATCTGGATCTTATCAATGTACTTGACTTTTGTTATCTGCAAAAGAAAAACCATGCTCGTGCACAATGTACATAAACATAGAGGTGAACAGTTTACCGGTATATGTATGCGCACTTGTCAAGGACCAGGCAATAACTGTAGTAACTGTGACAACTGTGTAATAATGGTGAATGTTTATATCTCACCGCCTCATGCTCCTTCTCCAAAGCTGCAGTAGTAGGATCCATCTCAGCAAATGTCTGTATCAATATAAAATGGATATACTATTCAAGTTTATTCAAGGCCATTATAACTATACAATGTACATTTTCAACTTGGTATTGTAAGGTATCAATCCACGACAAATTTTACAAGCACAAACAAAGTTAACACAAGGTTATCTTTGACCAATGAGCATGTACCTTCTGGACATGATTGATCTCATCATGTTTTCTCTTCTGGTTCCTGGTGATTTTCCTGTCTGTGCTGTCTGTCAAGTCTGACACAACAATGCTTGAAATGTCAGACATGACCCCTTGACCTCTATCTTCAACTTTCTGGGTCAGGTCGAAGCGATCAATCTCCACCCATTCATCTAAACGTCTGTTGACTGTTGAAGGAAATAATATATTAAAAAATTTTACTAGATCTAACTAGAATTACTACATAAAATCATAGAAAGATGCATGCCATTGAATTACCTATTTACTGAAGAGGGAACACATCTGATACAATAAAGCAAATCATACAGAATGAAAATGAGAATGTCAGTTGTCAGTCTGAGCAACATAAAGCATAACAAATGCATAAGTAAAGGTTGAGGCTCAGCAGGATGTATGCTGAGCACCGAGTGTACTAGTATTGCCTGCTTTGTATTAAAGTAGGTTCCAGAGTATTGTTTATCAGTAAAATCAGCACAAAAAGCATTCGATTTTGACGCCATTTTTTCGCTCGCAGCTCCGGGCCCAAGAATGATGAGGTCATATGCCAATAAAAGAAGCGCTCTGATTGGTCGACATGCTGGAGAGCTAACTGCCTCGACCAATCAGAAAATTTCAATAAAATCGGTCTTGGCAAATATGTTTACCGTACTTTATTGGTCCATTCTTGATGGAGAACATCATGAAGAAGTGAGAAAAAAAAGTTTCAACATCTAGATATTTTTAGTTTTTCTGATATGGCAGGTTGAAGTGAACACCATTTGTTTGAAGTGTTAACTTCGTCACATTGAGGGGTCACCACAAAAATGATGTTCTTCAGTTATGATATCATTTAAATACACCTGCGGTAGGTACAGATATTGATTTCAGTGTGAAACAACACAAAATTCAAACACAACGAAAAACGTCTCCCATGTACCATTTTATAATATTGGGATGAGTGTATTAAGGTTAAGAATTAGAATGATTTTTTTCAAGTGCCTTTAAAACACATCTAAGGTATGTTCAAATGTCAAAAATGAATTGTTGTGCATGTAACACATGTGCTATGAGTGATGATCTTCACAACAACAAACAAATGTTGTCGGCCGTGGTGTCACATGCAGCTATACTGTCCATGGAAATATATGTGTACTACCATGACCAAGTTAACAGGTGGTATACAAATCACAAAAATCACGAATTACTGTAAAAAGAATCACAGGTACACACAGGACCCAAAAATCAGATGCCAATGTGACGAAGTTAACACATAAAACTAGACATAAAAGCCTATAGGCTTTGTGGCATCCCCCAATTTGTTCTTATCATTTCAAATGGTCATACTGGACTGAGAAAAAAGGATACATAGGCCATTGTATGTGGGTAAGAGTGAGAGCTCATCAGACAGTTTCTTACCAGAACTGCTTTCTATCATCTTGACAACTTGGCCCACCAGACATTTGCCACCCAAAATGAATGGACAATTACCCAGCCAATATTCAGAGTACTACCCAGCCAATATTCAGAGTACTAGTATATTTAATCAGGATGTTTGTGATATTTTTCAGGTGCTCCTGTCAAATGTAAAATGATATGTGACTAAAAGAATGCTGTGTCATCTTGGCCAATTTTGTGATTCCAAAACTGGTACAAACAGTGGAATATTCGCATTCACATTATAACCAAAGCCAAACATTTCCCAGCTAACTAAAACAATGATGATTTGGTCATTGCATGTGAAATAGAGTTGAATAACAAAACATTCAAACAATACATGTTTGTACAATATAAATGCAGACAGGGCAAATCATCCCCCAAGCATGTTGTGTCATGTGTGTTGGCTTATTAACCAACTATTGTATCCTGTGGGGCGGAACTTCATTCTTTTACCATGAACACACACTAGTAAACCAGGCTTTGGAGGGGGGAGTGAGGCATTATGCATGGATATGAGCCTGGGGTCAAGTTGGACATGCTAGCTGTATCACTTGTCAGGCATGACTGAGCAGGGCTGGCTGAGAGGGCGGAGCCTATTGCTGTGCTGGACAGACTGGCTGATCTTGTAAGGCATGACTGAGCAGGGCTGGCTGAGAGGGGCGGAGCCTATCGCTGTGCTGGACAGAGTGGCTGATCTTGTAAGGCATTACTGAGCTCTCATATACTGTACTGGCTGAGAGGGCAGAGCCCAGCCTCATGCTGGACATGTAGGCTGCAGTCAGTGAATACAGTAGCATGGCTCAGTCACAGTATTACATCTGCATGGGGGCAGGCGAGGGAAAAATTCTAAGTCCAAAAAAAAATACACCCACAAAATTTTTTCCCCCTGGAAATTGCCTGAATCAAATTATGACATTGACAGGAATCGCCCGATTTTTTTTTCCAAAATGGCCGCTGGCGGCCATCTTGGATTTCGGATCTCGACGAAAAACAATAGGGGTTAGGAGCAAAGTATTTCGGATGAGCTGTGAAAATTTCGGAAAGATAGATCAAGGCGTTCAAGAGTTATGATCCGGAAACCAAACGGCGGAAGAAAAAAAAAAAACAAAAAAAAAAAGAAAAAAAAAAAAAAAAAACAGACAAAAACATAAGGCCTCCCGATTTTCAATCGGGATGCCTAATGACCACTTCGTATGATCCACTGTTGTCTTGTAAATAATATAACACCATTGCTGTCTGTCACAAATACTTATCACTGTTATGATAGCCAGTTGATATCAAGTCGTTGAGTATATATTATCATGTCATCCTATTGAAAACACTGTGACGAAATTAACGATCTTAACAGGGTCGCAGGTCTTCCCAATATTTGGTGCCGTGTTGAACCACGACAACTTGATATAGGACTTCCTTGAAACTCACAGAATGTTGATACACCTTCATTTAGCATAAAACAACTGAAACTGATGCTAGCGTGTCTGTGATATACTCATAATACTGTATTGCTCTGGAACGTTTGATAAGTAGAATTTATTTAGACATTACTAAAAATCGTCAAAAATCGTTAATATCAAGTGGAAAACAGTGATAACATTCAGTATTCTTTCTAGGGGTTATGTGTGATGAATATATGTATGTATGTTCAGTGTATATTGGTATTTATGGTTTAGTAAGCATGATACAAAGGAAACATATAAGAAAAAGACATTCAAAAAGTTGTTTATATGGGCCAGTTTCGATGCCATGGTACAGTGAGTATGGCAGTAAGTACAGATAAATATATATTTATATATTTGTTTTATCCATATCTATCAAGTTATGTCATGAGAAAGATACATTGGATTTTATTATTCGATATGACACAATGAGACATAGTTTTATGTGTTTGTGTCAATTTCGTGAGAATGGACCTATTGTATTTGTGAGCGTTTAGCGCCCATATGATCGTCGATTCGCCGTTGTATTGTGAGCAACGATACAGTGGTTCACAATACAGTGGTGCACAATAGGCTTATCGTGGCTGCCTGAATCGCGATGCACTGAATATTCGGTCAATCATCGAGCCTTACAAACGAACAGGCCTACTCAGTAGGCCAGTTGTATATCAGATAACTCACATGCATCATAGTGAACATAATACTCCTGTCTCCCACCAGAAAGTTCATTCATGCGGGTTTCAATGACCTCTGCCATATCTGAAAAAGAAAAACTTGTTATTGTATCATACAGGTTGTCATGAATCAATGTTTGTCAAATTACTGTAAAGAGCTTCAAATTTCCAGTGTACTTTTTTTAACTTTCTCCATTTATCGCCCAAGCCCAAAAAAACTCACGCCACGAATCGTCTGATCTCTGAACGAAATAATGGCCACCGATCATCACAGAGTCATCAGTCTGTAACTTTGATTTATTAACACTTTTGTCCGTCGTAATCTCGTCCATTTTCATCGATTCATTCGCCAATTTATTGTCGTTTTTATTATCACCATTTCCTTCGCCCATTTTTCGTTTGACTTGTTTTGAAAGATTTTCTTCATCTCCAACGCCTCACAGTTATCCGATCTCAGAGTTCGGGTACTGAGTCTAGATTTAGGGCTTTAGGCATTTTTGTTTATTTTTTATTTTAATTTAATTTGATTTATTCGGGTTCAAAATGAATTTGTATGGTATGGATTTTACATAAGACTGTCCATGTTGCGATATGGACGTGAAGTGCTGGTGCACTACTTGTCTCAGTGTCAGGCTAGGGAAGAAGTTCTGGCTCCAGTCCACCACCCTTTGGCTGCGCGTTTGGCCGGACATCCTTGCACAAACACGATACCCAGCAGGTCACATAGTGAGGATATAGGTACAGCCTGGTGATCTCAGACTACTTTACCAACTTCACCGGTAACTCTGCATGCACAGGACACTTTCGAACGACCGGATAGAGGCAGAAAACAACAAAACCCAGGATTCCGTCATGATGCAGGAAGTGTCTGCCTCTCCCAATGATGGGTTCAAAAGCAGATGAGGACTGAGGTGAAAGCGAAGGCAACCATTGCTGGTGACCAGATACCGGCTCCAGCAGCTGAGCCAGTGCTTCGGGTAAGAAGAAGTGCTCCCAGAAGGAGGCATGGCAGTCATGACCGGTGTCCCTCTGGCTTTGACTCCGCCGATGGGGACAGCGCTGGTGATCAGGCTCCCCTGTCGGAGATGGAGGTGAGCACACTGCCAGCCCTCGAGAAGCATGGCTGCAGTGTCTGCTCTGTCTGGACGACCTCGAGGGGTACGCAGACTGACGTGGCACCCTCTGCCGTGATCAGTGGTACCCCACCGCCAACCACCTGAACCGGCATGTCACTGAGTACCACTACCTGTTCATTGAGTTTGCTCAGTGCAGGGAGTACATTACACTCCCTCATGTGCAGAAGCAGTTCAACGATATGATGGCCCTGAAGGGGAATTCTGGTATAAAAGGCAGAGGGCAGCCTCGTATGCCTGATATGACTTTCTGTCCCCGAGCTATGAGATTGGATAATGGACCCTGTTTTGTTCGCTCGGAATACCTAATACTTAATTGGTATTGATTCTACATCTATTGGTGCAGCATTTTCGTCTGCAGTGCCGCCAGAAGCACCATCTTCCAGACGGCAGGCTTAAGGTGAGCCTGCTCGTAATGCCGGTACAAAATGCCATTGCGATGGGCTGTACAATAGTATTGTGAGTGGCTCAGAGCAACGCTTGCATAGAAATTACTCGCGTCCCTTTCCAGTATGAACTCACAGTTGGGTGGGGAGTGTTGGAGCAAGGCAGCAGACGCAGAGTGAAGGCAACTTCGTGTGCAGTATCCCAGACAAAATTAGCTCCCTTTTCCGTGGAAAATAGTTGAGAGATGTGTGATTTCCATGAAGTCCCCAATAAAGCAGTGGTAGCTCGCGAAGCCCAGGAAGGATCTGATGTCTACCATGTATGCGCCATGTATAACCAGGCATGTAACACTAAGGCCACACTCACCATGGTATACAGAAAAACTACATGACCTACGTCTTGTCAAGAGAAAAGCTGAACGCAAATGGAAGTCCTCGAATCTGGAAGTTCATCACCAGATCTTCAAAGCCAAATGCCATGATTACCATGCTGCTATCGAGCAAGCAAAAACGTCATACTATAAAGACAAACTCTCGACGTCAGACACCAGGTCGCTGTTCAGCTTCCTACAAAAGACGTTCCAATCGTCATCCACAGCCCCTGGCTCGAATGGCTGTGACCCAAATGCTTTCAGTCAATACTTTGTCCAAAAAATCGCTGACATCAGAAAAACCTTGGATGGAGGGCTACCATGCTCAATTCCACCACATGCGGAAAATCAGGTTACGTCTGCTTCTATCCTGACTGGATGGGACCCTATATCAGCTGATTCTCTGGTGAAAATCATCAGCAGTTCACCCTGCAAGTCTTCAACTTGTGACCCACTCCCATCATGGCTACTCAAGGCGTGTCTTCCTGTCCTGGCACCTACCATGACCAGAATCATCAACCAGTCAATATTAACAGCTACAGTACCTGCTAGTTTCAAGCATGCTGCAGTCTCACCTCTCTTGAAAAAATCGAACTTAGATCCAACAGTTTTCGCCAACTACCGTCCAATCTCCAACCTTTCATATCTGTCGAAATGTCTCGAGCGTGTTGTGGCTTCTCAGCTCCAAAACTACCTCCGTGACAACTGTCTCCTAGACCCCATGCAGTCAGCGTACCGGCCCTGTCACTCGACGGAGACGGCCTTGGTGAAGGTGACAAACGACATCTTACTGTCGCTGGACAGAGGTGATGAAGCAGCGCTGGTTCTTTTGGACTTAAGCGCTGCGTTCGACACCATCGATCATAGCATCCTCCTGGAACGACTACGATGCCGTTATGGCATTTGTAACGATGCACTCAAGTGGGTCAAGTCATTCCTTCATGAGCGGACCCAATCAGTCAGGATTGGCACCGAGGAATCAGAAGCTGTGAGACTTTTATATGGGGTGCCACAGGGGTCAGTCCTTGGCCCCATTCTGTTTAACATGTACATGGGTCCTCTTGCTGACATCATACAAGGACATCATATCCAATACATGTGTTTCGCTGACGATACCCAGTTGCACATCACCATCAAATCTGGGGACAAATCTTCCTCAGCCTCTCATCAACTTGAATGCTGTATCACCGATATCCGAAAATGGATGCTACAAAACAAGCTGAAGCTCAACGACTCTAAGACAGAGGTCATTCACCTGAGCTCTCGCTTCCGACAAGCACATTCCTTCCCAGGACTGTCCATTGGTGATGTTTTTGTGGACGGCTCGAACACTGTCAGGGACTTGGGTGTGTTCATCGACTCTCATACATGTATGTCCTTGGACAAACACATTCAACATACCACGAAGTCCGCAATTGCCTCAATCAGGTATATTGGTCGGTTACGCAAGTACCTGGACATCTACACGTGCAAACGACTGGTGCATGCCTTTGTCATTGCAAGGATAGACTATTGTAACAGTCTGTTATTTGGCCTACCGGCCGATCAGATCAGTCGTATCCAGCGGATACAAAACACCGCTGCCAGGCTGGTCACTCGCACTCGGAGATCCGAGCACATTACCCCAGTCCTGCACTATCTCCATTGGTTGCCCATCCAGAAGCGAATTGAATTCAAGTTGCTGTTACTGGTATTCAAGTCGATACATCACCTTTCTCCAATCTATCTCTCTGAGATGATTCATCAGCATGTACCTACACGAGCTCTGCGCTCATCTGAATCACTCCGCTTGGACGTTCCCCGGACTCACACAAAAACATATGGAGACAGGGCCTTCTCCGTGGCTGGACCCAGGCTTTGGAATGCTCTCCCACAGATCATCAGAAACTGTAGAGAACCCGGTGCTTTCAAACAGAGTCTGAAGACTCATCTTTTCATTGAACACTTTGGTGCTTAAATTCTAGTCATAATGCTCTTTTAACTCCTTCATTTTACATTTATCTCACATTGTTTTCCATGTACATTGTAAAGTGCAATGAGAAATCATTTTATTTGCGCTATATAAGAATAAAGCATTATTATTATTATTACCATGTTACAGGGCGGAATCCAGTTGTGCATGCTTTCCACCTTAGCAGGGTTCAGACCGTAAAAATAAAGTAAAATCTCCTTGGGAAAGAGTTCAAATTTGGACAGCCGTTTGAGTCCTGCCTGCCATATGCAATGGAGCACACTCTGGAAATTGGTCAGGGTCTCTTCGAAGGAGCAAACATACACCACAACACCGTCGATGTACACCATGCATCACTCCCAAAGATATCCTTTTACCACCTATTCCATGAGGCACACAAAAGTCGCGGGTGCGTTGCAGACCCGGAACGGCATTACCTTGAATTGGTAAAGGCCATTCTTGGTGACAAAGGCTGTTTTGCCTTAT
Organism: Terebella lapidaria; assembly: GCA_949152475.1. Lineage (NCBI taxonomy): Eukaryota > Metazoa > Annelida > Polychaeta > Terebellida > Terebellidae > Terebella > Terebella lapidaria. The sequence continues at coordinate 83,852,953 of OX424555.1, forward strand.
CACTTTCCCCCCTCCGGACTTGCAAGATCAAGTGTGAGGCCAGATCAAGTGCACAAAAATGGGAGAGGAGATGAGCATACGACACAAACTCCATGAGCCATCCTTCTTTTGCTATAAATACAGGACTAACCCAAGGGCTATCATTGGGTTCGATGATGTCTAGCTCAAGCATCTTCTGCACCTCATGATCAATGACCTTTTGGTGCACAATAGTTGCTCATCATAAATGGTGTTTTGCCTACCGCATCGTCCGAACCCACAAGAACATCCACATACTGACAGAGCAGTTTGCGAAGTGCAAGTTGTTGATCATCACTCAACCGGTCCTTCAGAACGCAAGATTCCAAATGGTCCAGCAAGGATATGGGTTCATCCCTGGTGGCATCGCGAGTGCACAGAGCCCCACACAACAGATTGTCTGGATAGACCTTGTGCGACCATGCATTTTGTAGCAACGAGTCTGCGGAGCATAGACTGGAATCATCCGTGGGGTTCACTACGAGGATAGGGAATAGACGTGGAATCAATACCCAGTATTAAGTATTCCGAGCAAACAAACAGGGTCCGTTATCCAATCTCATAGTCCGGGGACAGAAAGTCATATCAGGCATACGAAGTGAGAGAAAACAAAAATGACAGGGAAACTCATGAACCCCCGTAAATGGCCATTAGGAGGTGAAATCAGGTGTCCGGAAAGAGTGAGCATTTCCTGCCCCACTAGTGGCACCCGTCATGAATTCCCCAAAATTAACATGAAAATAGATCTAGTTGCATGGCAGACGTGGATTTGCTGTATTTATCAACCAGATCATGATGACGTCCATAGAATTTCTTAAACGCAGCTATAAGTCTTGGTAAAACATATCCTTGTCGTAGCAGTTTAGAGACTAGCTGGGCACTTCGATAGACAAAGTCCTCATATTTGCAACTAGCTCTGGAATAGCGTATAAGTTGAGAAACAAACACACCATATGCCGGTGACATAGGAATGTTGCTGCTTAGGGGCCGGTCATTATTTATCAGGTGGGGGGGTTGGGTAAAAACTGGGGGGGTCACACTTTCATTTTCAACATTATTGGGGGGGTCATACTTTTATTTTCGATGGGACTGGGGGGGTCAGAGTTTGAAATTGAGTTATTTTGAGAAAATCTGAATAGAAAAATAGTTAGATAATTAGGTGGAAACAATCCACTCAATATCAGTACATGGACTGATTGGAGTACACGATGGAATTTCATAACATTTTCAGTAAAACCATAATCTTACTGAAACCGGATCCCGCAGAGTACCATTCAGGAACACCAACATCGAGAGATGCCGCAATCCGTGTGCATCAGGGCTCAAAATTTATAATTCTATCCAGGAGCGAAAGGCTCCTATTTCGCTCCCATTCAACAATTTATAGGAACCAATTGGCTTCTAGAAGCATATTTCAAATGAGGGCAAAGCCAGACTCCTAAGATTTTAAGGAAATTTTGTTGTTATTAAGGTGATTTTGAAGAATTTTGGGGTACAATGTACTGAGGGAACCTGAGATTTTAAGAAAATTTTGTTGTTATTAAAGTGATTTTGAAGAATTTGCGGGTACAATATACTGAGGGAACCTGAGTGGGTCTGGTTTTGCCCTCAAAACACCTGTCATAATTAAGTGCCCATATATAGTATGCATACAAGTAATAACTGTTGTAATGGCATTCACACTTGAAGCGAAGGAATGGTGGATACACGAAGAGCACAAATCATAAAATTCACTGACCTTATAGTATCATAAATTTGCGACAAAAGTCACAATTGTTTCAATAGAAATGTAAATAAAGCGTAAAAAGCATTCAAGTATCATATATATATTATGATACTGGTGCGTTATAATTGTCATCAATTGTGAAGCATAGCCTTATATTCATACATGGGGATTGGGGGGTCATACTTTTATTTTGGATCTTGGTGGGGGGGTCATAGATTGGTTTTCGATATCGGTGGGGGGGGTCAAACTTTGAAAACTCATTTCTCGGAAAAACCATCCAACCCCCCCACCCAGTAAATAATGACTGGCCCCTTAGAAAAGGGAAATTGACTATGGAAAAATTGAAATCATCACGTTTGTCATATAATCTAGTTGACAGGTTAGAATCATTATCAATCTCCAACCTCAGGTCTAGATAGTTGGAAAAATTAGCGGATTCTGTAGTATCCTTAATTTCAAGTTCCTTAGGATATATGACATCCAAATAATCACCAAACTTGGGATTATTTAGCGACAATACATCATCTATGTATCGGAAAGTGAAATTAAAATTACATGTTAGTTTCTTAGAACTTCCTCTTTGTAAATGTTGGATAAAATCTGATTCATATGAGTATAAAAACTCGTATCTTGAGCGAAATTGATCATCGAGAGACATGCGAGCGTGAAGTGTTTCGCTGTATGGTGGAATCACCATAGCACATGCTACCCTTAACTGAAAAGAATGGGTTGGACCCATCTGGATGAATGTACCTCATCCACCATATGGAGCTCTTTGGAACTGAAGTCCGTGATCACCTTATGGGTACAGAGAAAGTGTTGGTCATCACCACACCCGGAGCTGGTTTCCCTTATGGGGAAGCCATCATCCAGGTCCCAGAGGACCTGGCCTGAAAGAAGAACGCCGTCACGGTTTGGGCATATTGCCTTGATACCCATTATCCTGTAGGCACTCCAACAAGCTTAGAGCAGTAGTAGCAGAGCCGCTTGACACCAGGACTGGATGAGAACTCACAATATTGAGATGGGACCGGAAATTCAATCCTGGCAGTGTGCAATTATCTGCACTGAACCGAGGTTGTACTCCTCTTCTTCATAATGTCCTTTCCTGGGAGTCATATGAAACGGCGACAGGAGCTGCCTGCACCTACACTGGAGGTTGGTGCAGGGGTGCTCTCATCGGAGAGGACTGAGGTCCAGCAGCATGGTCCTGAGAAGCCAAAGCTTCCCAGTTGAACATATTCGAAGCAGAGTCTTCTGCTGGAATAGCCAGAGTGCTGAGTCCCTTTTCTACCAGAGTCAGATGACACAGCAGCTGCCAATCCGAGTTGATATCTTCCGGCATTGATTGTTTTTCGTGTCCGGCCAGTGTGTAAAAAATGTCGTATGGGTGTTCATCAATGAACCTTGTCCATCAACCTTGTCGGATTCAAATTCGGAAAGGCCTTGTGACTGAGCACCCGGAGCACAAAGACCTACCCCATAAATGTCTCAGCAGCTGATCGGCAACTACAGAGGGCTCCTTGGCGAAATACTTAACATAACCTGGAGGGCTGTACCTTCCGGACTGCCAGTTAGGAAGTAACCGGTTGTTCTTCGATCCAACCTTCATGGCAATCAGCAGGTCCTGCCAGAGGTATTCCTCCAGGTCAATGTTGTTACTGAAGAATCGCTTCCTTCTCGTGGATTGGCCAGGCCGTTTGAAGCGCTGAGAGCATTTGAATGGGGCCAAAACCATCGTCTGCAGATCGGTTAGTGACCGGCTAGTGTCCATGACCAGCGCCGAATGGACCACCTGAGGCTGATCCGTGCCCTGCGGTAGATGGGTATTACCATACTGCGTCGCTGCCGCAGCTGACATGAACACAACCAGGTTCAAACTGATTTGATCTGGGTAGCCGTCCGGGGTACCATCACATAAGCGGGCGATGTTGAAATCATTGTCATGGTCCCTGACTTCAGTATGAGTCCCTGATATTGAGGAGTATGAGTCGCGTGATGAGTATACGACGGACGACGGACGACGGACGAAAAACCACGACAATAGCTTATCGGCCCAAAGGGCCGGTAAGCTAAAAACGTGACGCCGGCTCACAGTTGCAAGTCTAAAGTTGCTTTGGATGTATTTTAATGCTGACAAGTTCAAATTAACTAGAATTTTGTCCTTGATGTGTACAGCTGCAAATCACAAATGTCTCCAACTTTTAGTGTCATTCCAGTTATCATAACGTAGCATTACTTCAGTTCATGCAATTAGTTTTGTGACTAAAAAACACACACAAAAAAGCTGCTGTTTTGGAATGCTTTACTGCATTACATGTAGACATGACTTTTTCATATTAACAACAACTTTGATTCTGAAACATTTACACTCATGACAAAAAAAAAGAAATTGTAAACTCATTTTGTGACTCGCGTGAAACAAACACAACATACATGTAATACACCAGTACAAAAACAACATCCACAAAGCTACTTAATAAAGATACTTAACCCCGAACAAATCGAGATAGAAATACATATAATTTATCTGTTATAAACATTGGTGTGTACCCCGTGAATAAAAACCCGATTTTGTCCAATTAATGGAGTGAATATACATACTCTTCTGGGTATATCAACAACACATTTATATACATTGTACTCAGCAGTGTAGCAAGAGAATTGGTATGTGTTGTTATCAATGAAGATAGTTCAAGAATAATTATCTGAATTATGGTAACAACATAATCACAACACACAACACCTAAGGATCTTTGTTCACAATTTGGATATGTGCAAAATATACATCAACAAATGCAATGCACTCAAACATGTATAAACAACTGATTATAATGCCGCCATATCACACCTCAGCCTCGCTATGTACATGTCCCTGGAAGGCTTTTGGTCATGCTCCTATATATTGTCATGACACTGAAGCAATGTTTGATGTATATGCAATATTTCTATGCCAAATATCTTCTACATTCAATATACTGCCTTGCAGATAAACACACAGGAAAAATATTCATTCGGAAACCCTTTTTGTGGCAAGTACGTTAGACACAGGAATTTGTGATGATGTATGAATGTTAGATACAATCAATAGAGCCTTTTGGCTATATAATGTGTTTCAGTAACCAAATACCAAAAGTGACAATAATAATCGCTTGCATTAATTTGGTATCACCAATAACAATGCCAAGAAAACACTCAAATAAAAAGATGACATTACAGTCATATTTTCATGCATCATATTTTATACATTTAACATTGTAAGTCAGAGTGCCTTCATTTGCACTCATATGTACATTCCATTCATCCACATTCACAATAAAATCATTTCAATGTATATTATTTATATGAAAAATATCACATCTGGGATAAACATTTACATATATACATTTCCTGGATAATACATATACATATACTACTATTTATAAACATGACCGTGATTTATATAATTGAACACTTTCATGACCAGTGTACTTGATTCACTGCTCAAAGTTAGATCAGAATCATGATAGGAAAGACAGGAATTTTATAGTTACCAGTCAGCACAAGCAAGAATGGAATGTGATAAATACCGGTATCAATAGGCTACTATCAGAAATACATCTTGTTATGTATTTCTGCTGCTACGTTAAAAGTAAATGGTATCGTAATTTGGTTACGACGGAATGCATCAAAATGCTAAACATCATACTCTGGTCAATACAATGTATGTGTAAAAAAAATAAAAACTTTGAAAATAATATTTTGGCACAAAATAAAACAAATCAACAAAATCAAACAAACAATAGAATTATGTGCATGAGTTTCATTGATCAAATATTCCACACACACCTTCATACAGTAAACGTGAGATTCAAGGGTCAGTATCAGTGATGTCTTACAAACCTGTGGCTACACAAAGACACAAAGCCACATGTGAGAACTGAGACCATGGTCATAATATATACCAGTATAAGAAATTATTCCCGTCAAGGGAATATTCAAAGTAAAGGAGGACTGTCAGTTTTCACTACTGTTCACAATCAAAATGCATATTATATATATATATATATATACATGTACATTTTGTACATACATGTACATTTTGCGATCATGCCTAGACTGAGATGTCAGAATATCAGGAGATTGTACAAATCAGAAGACTGCATACTTTGTTTTGTATAAATGTCACTGATAGAAACACACATCACACAAATGTATTTCCGTGGAGATTCTGACTGACTGAGAATCATTAACCCATTTATACAAAATTCCAGAATGGAATAGAATATATATTAACAAACTAAAACAAATTTGTTTCATTCAAGAACAAAATGGAATATTAACAAAATTGCAATAATTTTGCCACTTATAACTGATAATATTTCTCAGAAATGATCTCAGGAACCACTGCTGTGATTATCATCATAAATTGAGTCTCCACGTTTGCCCATGTAAGCTGTCCACGGTTGCCATGGATATGACCTGAAATCTAACTCCCACAGTTTCTTTTCACTGTGGGATTTGGACAGATCTCCAGGGATATACGCTCCGAGATCCACAAACTTGCCGTCGTCCTTGGACTGTTTCATCAAGCTCTCCAGGTTGATCTTGAGGATGGTAGTCCGTGCGGTCTCGCGGATGAAGCTGTTAGACACAGCGTCGACCACAGCACCCCCTGCATCTAGAACCAGGATCAGATCCAGAGTCCCATCCCCATCCACATCACCCAGCGCACCTATGATGGCACAGTAGATTAGTGCTTTTCTGTATATATTAGGGCGGTTAGTTGCGGGGTTAGTTTATTTTGACTACTTTATGTATCTGATCAACAGAACGGCAGCTCCCATAAAGTAAGTCCATGTGGAATGGGAACATTATATAATGGAGACTGCCTACAATAGGCCTGTTCTGTCGCTTACCTGTGACTCGGTTCTGGAGGGCTAGCAGGGTACAAGCCCTGTTGCTCCAGCCATCGGTTGGTTCCTGTATAGGCCCGTGTTCCCCGCCATGTCGCTTGCTGCGGTGTGCCCCGGTGTTGTCCAAGGCACTTCGCCCAGGTCTGTGGGTGTTCTTGTTCTCAGGAACAGAGTGTGCAGCCAGGTCTAGAGCTGTACGCTCCTTCGATGTGAAATCTGGTGGTATTGAAATCAAAATTTGGTTATTATTTCATAATTCTTTGAAATAATTGTATTCTACATTACCGGTATATTCAGGATTTTGACATCATATCCATGGTACACATTATGTACATGAAATATGGCATTCTCATTATAATGTGTAAAACACAAAAGCATAGCAACTCACTGCTGTAAATCTTAACAGGCTGATATCGGTAGATCAGAAGAGGTGCTTTTGCTGTAGATCTGTCCACCAGGAATACATCTGTCACATATAGATTAGGATCCAACGCACAAGAGGGCATCGTTTCATCTGTAGACAAAATCAAGGTAAAACTGTCCTGTAAAGCTTATTGCAACAGTTACTGATCAGTTATTTTTTGCCATATTGGCCTCACGTACTACCTCACTATGACTTTCACATCACATGTTTTCTATATAGTATTTACATTCATGTCTCATTAATTTACCATCACCACCATCATCTTCATAGCTGTCATCGAGAGAAGACTTATCAACGTTCTTGTGCTCCTCTTGATGATCCTTGTCAGTGTCTGAGGTTCCTTCTTCCTGGGAATCCTGGTCAGGATCACTGAAGTAGTCCCCCTGCAGTGACTCCGGATCCGGCCCCATGCCGCCGTCGTAGATAGGGTTGTTTTCCAGTGGGTAACCCCTGTTCCGATAGTCCACATACCCATCAGCATCCGCGTCTTGGTCGGTATCCATCGTGTCGTACCAGCGATAACGGGAGTTAGGCATGTACTGGTAGCGCCCAGCGGTCCTGGAGTCCGATATTCGGTCGTCCTGATAACTGTGTGGGGCCTGGGGCCTGGGCCAGTTTCTCGGCTGGTAGGGGGGTGGAGTGGGGCGCTGGTAGCGTGGCCCAGTTTTACGCTGGTGCGGCAGGAAGTCTGTGTCACTCAATCGTCTCTGTCTGATCGCCAGTTTGTCCTCAGGAGCAGAACGCTTCACCTGTTTGTGAGATTTCACAAGTAATTATTTGACTGCTGAAACTCACATGCTACTCCAATCAGTTGGCTCAATGTTGTCACCACACGGTATTTCTTGGTACAAACAAATATGTACTGCTGAAGGCATGAAACCTAAGTGCAAATGGATATGTAAATTGTATTTACCTGAAGATATACAGCACATTAAATACTTACGTGTTTGCCTGAGGTCACTTTTTGGAAGGGCATGTGCATGATAAACATGTCTCTGTGTTTTTCTGTTGTCCTGGCAACCAAGTCTGATCCCATGTCAAATCTGGTTGCTTCAGCTGACCAAAGAGTGTCCCCAGTTTTCCCATCCAAAATCAGTTTCTATATGGTCCAATACAATCCAATATATCAGTATTATTGTTCTGTATCATACCCCACGTACAATACATTGCAGGATAAACACTAATTCCACAGATATTATCAAGATGATAACCTTAGTAGTGTTGTAGATTGGCCAAGATCCAGCATTCTCAGATATCATAAAGTCCAGGACATCGTCATCATTGAAGTACCCAGGAGCAGGCGAACTGCAAAGCAACGTCAAATTTTTAGTTAAGCTACGAACTATTCAGCATCATTTCAATACAAAAAGTGAGGCAAATACTGCATAAATTTTATAAATTTTTTACATCTAAATTTCCAGAGCCTAGTAACCGTTGTATGCTCACCTGTAAGACTCCAAATCGTCAAACGAGCGCGACCACTTCTGCTTAAGAGTTTCGCCATCGTAGAGAGCAATTTTTCCGTCGTAGGCCGACATGACGATGTCCTTGACGCCATCCCCGTCCATGTCCACGCAGGTCGGGGGCACCATCACACCCTTCTTCTGGCTTCTGTGATCAATCAAGCCCGGACGTATGGGTTCATACTAGTCATTCATAGCAACAATGGTCTTGTGTAGACAAGACAGAATCTAGAACCACAGAATATAGCAGGTTTTTCCTAAAACTGAAGCATGACAATATTGGTTTCAAAATTTTTTTGTGATTTCCAGAAGCAAGTGCTGTTAAACGTATATCTTAGTGTACCTGTAGATTTCGATCAGTCCATTGTCTGTTTTTGGCTTGTCGCCCCATGCTTTGTACTGTCCTACAGTGTTAGGTACGGGGTCGTCCGACTTCAGATTCATTGTGTATCGATAAAAGTCAGGTAGCGATATCGCAAACAATGTTCCTGTCGAGAGAGGGAAAAAATGCTCAGAAACAAGATCATCATTCCATCAAAGCAGAAATCACTTGATACTGCACATATTTATTGCAGGAACTGTTTGTTGCAGTTTTTAAGGCAATCATGAGTTAACCGATGAATCATAATTTGTGGTTATAAGTTATTACATCCAGTTTTTAATTTATCAGAGATTTACACTTGGTTCAAGTATAATCACAAATTTCACAAAATGGATCCACTGTACATTGTAAATAATAGTTTGGAGTACATAATACCCTCAGTATGAAAGCAAACAAGCTACACATATATACAACAAAAGTTAGATGACGTAGCATGCAGACCTGGTACTGTTTCCCCGCCGTGCCCAAAGAGGATGTACTGGGAGCCGTCCTTGCGAGCGTGGAGGACCGGGGACATGTACGTCTCCTTACTGTCTGGCATTGACAAGTAGCGGCTCTTGGTCAGCGTGTTACCTGTCGCTCCATCCAGTAGTATCAGGCGGCCTGAGTGACGATGTGTCACCTGCAACATCAGGATACAATCAGCCTCGACACCATGGTACAGGCGGGTAAATGTATGAATTTACAAGATTGAATAATGATGATTTACTAATGGCCAAAAGGTACATGTATATGTCCCAAATGATTATCCTTATTTTTATGTTATCCTTAAGTTGCTAGTTCTACCAACAGTTTTGTATTCACATTGTGATAAGTCTCTAAGCTCAAATTAGTTTTGTATAAACAGTCGAAAGCAATATCCTTTACACTGCTTGAATACTTAGGGCTATGAATTTACATTATTACTGATAACCCCAATTGTCATATGCTATATTGAATGGGGGTAAATCAGAAATAGTCACACAGTACACAATGACAAACAAAGAAAACCATGACCACATCACCATTCTACATTACACCTCGAAAATAGATCAAAATTGTGACACCATTTAACATAAAAATATTCTACAATATAAAGCGATTTCTAGTATCCTTAATACAGATAATAATGTTAAGGATTTCTCATTTTTTCCAATTTGTCAATTCACATTACAAATCTTGTTTCATCAAAGAAGTTATGATCACGATGACAGACAGTGTTATAACTAAAATTTCTTATCTACATGATATAATCAAAGGAATAAAATTATACTATTCTTGTCAATGCAAAATTGTATTCAATAATAACAGTACTTACTGTTCCATGTCTGTTGAAGAAACAAAACACAAAGATAAATCAAGTGCAGACAACGATGAAACATTGTGGTGTTCCAGAGTTTTCAAAATGTCCTATAGCCTGAATTATATCATCAATAATGATTGATTCATTTCCCAGTTATATTTGTAACTCCAGAGTTACAGACATTCTGATAATTTTCTGAAACACCTCACATGAATACAACGGAAATGATGTCAATATAATCATTTACAGCACACTAAATCTAGAACAAAATTTTGTCACGGTCATCTGAGTGGAACAAACAGATCTACAATTACATTAAAGAAGGACAGATCTATAGATACTCAATGCAATTTGACAATACTATATCACTACCGGGGTAGTACATTGTCTACTCATAAACAGACCATGCACAAAGCATGCCATAGACACAAAATTGACATGAAAAACTGTTACAACAAGTCAGAGGCCAATGAGAATGTTTGTATCAGGCCTAATCATGCACATTCAACAAAGTATCTTACCGATTTTGTGTGCCTTTTTACTGAAAACTGAAGGATTAATATTCCTCTGTAATTATTTTCATAATGACTGTATTGGTAGATGCACAAAATTTAACATACCACATTGTAAAGATATACATAAGTGTACATGACATGGTACTTCCTTGTCACAGATTACCCAGATAATGAATTATAAATATATAAGGTATCGGGTAGATCACCAGAAACCAATGTTAAAACATTCTCATTCAGTTAGATGTTTGAAGATTGTTTCACTGAACTCTGTTAGTTTTAAAGCAATGCCATGAAATTATTTGTATACATTTAAGCTGAAAACCAGATCATAAGCTTATAGCAGCTGTGGTAAGCCATATACAGATGCTGCTGCTGCTGCTGGTCGAGTTCTGTACAGGCTGTTACTTACACTTGGAGGGAAGTTTGGGTCTCCACCGTGTGCGATCAGCACCTCCGGCACCTTGTCATCGGTAAAGTCCACCAGAACCAGAACATTGTAGATGTTCCATAACCGCTCAAAAACAGAGTCATCACCGGTCCAAAATACTTTCCCTGCGCAACAAACAAAACAGATTCGGCTACCATGGTTACAGCAGTCAGATTTTTATTGATTTAGATTTGCATGGATATGGAGATAGCACACAAATATGGCAAGTACCTCAAACAATATCAGCTATGGTAAGCTGTAGGTAGTACTGTAATTGGTTTAGTAAATTGAAATATTGAATCAATGTGAAATATCTCACCATTGCGAGGGTTGAAAGCGACAAGCGTAGTGAGTCGACCACTCGCGATGCAGTCCATTTTGCCATCTTTGTCGATGTCAATATTGCCACAGTTGATCTCAAAGACAGACGAGTGACCATAAAACTCCCATAATAGAGCGTGATCATATCCACGCAGAGCTCGTATGATGGACACACATGGGTAGCTTGTGAAACCTTTGAAAAATAAATGTGACACATTCTGGGTGTAGGTCTCAAGAAAATACATGTCATCGGTTTTCATGTTTGTAACAAGTTACGGGTAATTATATGTATTTTATCTCAAAGCATCTATAACTTGTACATGTATGGCATAAAATCACAAACAATCATAATTTATGTGACAATCATATATAATTGAAACCCATGGTCCACCTTTTTCTCTACAGAGTTTGTCGCCATTTTCTCTGGTCATGTCGTTGTCACCGTTATCTTTAGCTGGGGTAACACTCATGATGATGTCAAGTCTCCCGTCCTCATCCACATCGAACAGACGCACCAAACTCTCAGTGCCTGAGAATCAGAAAGAAAATTTTAATTTCTGGACCATAATCATAAACAACTTATATCCTCACATGTAGTATGGTATTTTGGATATGAGAGATAACTATTCATGACTACGTGTATAACCAGATAACTACTCAGTGAACCATGACTAGCTTACCATACTCCTGGTAGGACACGTTCCAGTCTGCCGTCTGTTGGAACGGGCCTCTCGACACCACCATCTTTCTGTACTGCGGCAAGAGAACGACGAGACCGACAACGACGCAGACAACCATGATCATGGTCGCTATGAAGCATGCCACGCGAGTCCGCGTCATTCTGCCTTGCTTCATCACCCGAACCTCGACCTCAGACGCTGGTCGGATCCGGGCCTTCTGAATACCCAGCTCACTGAGCTCGATGTTGTTGTCCACATCGGCAACAGGCTTTCCGTTGGTCGCAGCAGACCTGGGATGAGCGAAGCCATTCTGACGCGATGATCGCCCTTCCTGAAGGAAGAGAATGTCATCCTCCTCCTCCTCATTGTCACTGGGATCCTGCGTCAGGCGCTCATACTGGGCCGTCCGGTGCACTGAGTCGGTGCCCGCACCTGGCAGAAAATCCATACAGTAACTGTTATAGTGGTATAATCTATTGGAATTGTCATAGGTGAACTGCAACTAGCATTAATGTTTGATGATATGGGATGATACATCCTCCAGAAAACACCCCCGAAGAACCTTGTAGTGAATTTGTTCATAAATGTACATGAAAATGTTCACATTTTGAACAAATTGTTCACATTTGCTCTAGATAGCATAAAACAACCACTTGAATTGATTACTAATGTCATCTGCAACGTAAAAGACTCAAACTGAATATTTGAGGCCGATGTTTATCACTTTGATGTGCCCTACACATACAAGCAAGAGTTATAAACAATTGAAGAGATGTTTGCATATCTGTGTTATTGTTTTTCTTGACTGCACAGAAATTGTTTGTGTGAATCTATGTGGAAACTACTGTAAACCCGTTAATGTTCGCTACCCTTTTATTTTGCGGATTTCGCGGTTTTAACAAATTAGCGAACTTTAATGGATCGCAAACTTTAAAAGTTACATTGAAATTGATGTAAAAGTAAACAAAACATGATTTTAAATGGTTAACAAACAGTCAATATTTCAAAAACGCGAACTTTAATGGGAGCAAACTTAAATGGGTTTACAGTATGTGGAAACTGAAAACTTTGTGATGTTCACCTGTCTTAATTGTAGGCAGCTACTGATCAGTTCCAAGCAACCTTTGGATTAAATTTTCTTTTAGGTTACTAATAGATAACCATGATAACTAACCTATATACATAAGCTGAATCTACTGAAAAGTGGACTAAATTGAATGTAACTTGAGGGTGCCAGTCGACTTGACAGCAGTTGCGGAAGAAAACTGTAATTAATCTTGTCAGAAGTCCACAAAATTGGTCACAAGGCATACATTCAATTTAGTCCACTCTTCAGTAGATCCAGCTTATATATATATATATATATATATAGGTTACTAAACAGTAAACACCAAGGATTTTTCTTTCAAGATTTCACTCTGACACTCTAACATTCCAGAATTTGTGGTGTACAGTTTCAGTAGTTGTGATAGCAATGTCAGCTATGGTTGTGATTGGTTGAGCAAGCATTATTGTTCATTTGTGCATTTTTCAAGATGGTATGCAGAACATTTTTCATACAGACAAGGATTTGTGGCTGTCATTGCTCAGTATAGAACCCATATATACTGCAAATCAGCTGGTACCTAAGTTACCTAACTCTAATTGGTTGATTATATACTGTATTATCATTTATATTTTTGGATACACAACAAAAGTTGCTGTCAATCTAAAATATCAATGTAAGGCAACCATGAAACTAGACGCTTCCGGTCGCCTACGACCGCTTGGGTGTATCCCCCGTAGCCCTATCGTTGCCCCAAATATATTACTGATGTACATTGTGAGTGTGAAACCTTTCAAGCTTATTGAAGGTCGAATCAATAAGCTTATTGAAATCACTGCAAACGAATTTCCATTTCGACATGTTCGATAAAAATAACGAAATTACAGCCAGATAAAAGTTTTCACCTAAAGTTATATTTCAACTCAGAATATTTGACAAACTTGGTTCCAAGTTGAAATTCAAAGCAAAAGTTGACAAAAACTGCATTTCAAGATGACTAAATTGGAGCCAGATCGAACTTTTCACCATAAGTTATATTTCAACTCATACTATGTGCCAAACTTGGTTGCAAGTTGAAATTCAAAGTAAAAGTTGACGAAAACTACATTTCAAGATGACGAAATTGGAGCCAGATCAAACTTTTCACCATCATTAAAATTTTAACTCATAATATGTGCCAAATTGGGTTTCAAGCTGAAATTCGAAGTAAAAATTGACTTTACTGGTAAAAATAATGTTAACTTATCCGATAACACCCATGAAATATCTACTGGACAAAACTTTTAAATTTTTGAGCTCAATAATAAATGTTTCTTGAGGTCAATAATAGACTTAACTAGTAAAAATGATGTTAACTTATTCGGTTACAGCCATGAAATCTTTACTGCACAGAAGATTTACCTTGTTGAGCCCAATAATAAATGTTTCTTGTCTTAACTATTTTTCTTGAGGTCAATAATAGACTTAATTAGTAAAAATGATGTTAACTTATTCGGTTACAGCCAAGAAATCTCTACTGGACAGAAGCCTTACCTTGTTGAGCCCAATAATAAATGTTTCTTGTCTTAACTATTTTTATTGTTGTCAATAATAGACTTAACTAGTAAAAATAATGTTAACTTGTTCGGTAACACCTGTGAAATCTCTACTGGACAAAACCTTTACCTTGTTGAGCTCAATAATAAATGTTCCTTGTCTTAACTATTTTTATTGTGGTCAATAATAGACTTAACTAGTAAAACCAATGTTAACTTATTCAGTAATAATGTTCTGTTTTCACCAAAAACATCAGTTCTGTATTCTGAACACGAATCCAGTGCAATTTGCTTTCATAGTACAGGTTATTGGAGTGATCACCCATGTCAAAGTAGGTATTTCAATTGTCGTAATAAGTTAACCTCTCAAACTTATTAATATTTATTCGATCATTCTGAAAAACAATAGGTTTCGTGCGATGGTCTTTCTCATTGAGCCTGTGCAATTTCATCTTCATTCATCAAAAACTCCCACCCGTAGAGCGTTCACAACCCATGTGTGTTAAACAGGCTAATTTGAGCACAAAATGTTACGCCAATCGGCTATTTTGGTTGCTATGGCAACCAAAATCGATAGGTGTCGTGATCTCACCATAAGACATGTCCATATAAAATATTATCAAAATCGGTTCAGATTTGCAAGCTGCAGCGCGTTCACAAGAAAGTGTCTGCGGACGCGGCGGCGGCGGCGCGACGATCGTAAATCCATAGTATCCGCCGAACTTTGTTCGGGGGATACAATTATTGGGTATATTGGAAAGTGTATAGTCGTATTAAATTATCTCAAAGCCTATTTAAAATAAAGAAAATAAATATGTTTGACCAGGGTTCGACCATGGCTGGAGCTGGTACTACAATACCCAACTTTGCTCTTTCCCAAACGCTCGAATGACAGTCACAGTGTAAGCATATCAATAGTTTGAAGTAATCTAAACTATGTTTATTCAGTCATGTAGGCTATGCCTTACGTTAGGGCAATCAATCAATTTATTTTCACAATAATAACTACAGTCATGTATGGTTGAAAGGGTATTGCAAGAAGCTTACCGGTCTCCCTTTATACACGAAAAACATGTTTTTAGTATGTTTTTGGGGACATGAGAAATGTTTTTCGTGTACTGTTTTTCTTTTTTATTTCGACTCCTAATGTATTGACAGTTATTCTTTAGGCGTCAATAATGGTATATCAGTGTAATTGGTGCAGTATAGCAGCGTAATACACTCAATTTATGTCGAATTAATCGTACTTAGTCGTTACAGAAATGCATCATAACGCCATCGGACGAACGAACACGTTATTCCGGTGCATCAGCATGAAAATGTTTTTGGGGTCTGTCATCATAACGTCAACAGAGGACAGTACGGAAATGTGGCATCATCATCATACGATGAAGATATTTGATATTTACACTATTCGTATTGTTATATGAATCCAGATAGTAGATACTCTTTTCATCATCAGCATTTCATATTATTGGATTCTGTACGGCAAAATAAAATGTAATATACATGTAATAAATCGATCTGGTTTTTAAGCAGACATACGTGTTTCAGGTTTGTTTTTAGGGACATGAAATGTTTGCAGTGTCTGAAAAAAACGACGGGGGATGGGGAAGACAGGCAGAATTGCCTATCATCATGGACCGTCGTTAAATAAATCTGATTATTATATTATTGTTATTATTATTATTTGGGGACACGGCATGTTTTTAGTGTATGGGAGAAATGTTTTTGGGGACACGAAATGTTTTTAGTGTATGGGAGAAGGCTTATAGTATACGGGAAAATGTTTTAAGTGTATGGGAGAAATGTTTTCGGGGACACGAAATGTTTTTAGTGTATGGGAGAAATGTTTTTGGGGACACGGAAGGCTTATAGTGTACGGGAAAATGTTTTTAGTGTCTGGGAGAAATGTTTTTGGGGACACGAAATGTTTTTAGTGTAGGGGAGAAGGCTTATAGTATACGGGAAAATGTTTTTAGTGTATGGGAGAAATGTTTTTGGGGACACGAAATGTTTTTAGTGTATGGGAGAAGGCTTATAGTATACGGGAAAATGTTTTTAGTGTATGGGAGAAATGTTTTTGGGGACACGGAAGGCTTATAAATAGTGTAGGGGAGAAGGCTTATAGTATACGGGAAAATGTTTTTAGTGTATGGGAGAAATGTTTTTGGGGACACGAAATGTTTTTAGTGTATGGGAGAAATGTTTTTGGGGACACGGAAGGCTTATAGTGTAGGGGAAAATGTTTTTAGTGTCTGGGAGAAATGTTTTTGGGACACGAAATGTTTTTAGTGTAGGGGAGAAGGCTTATAGTATACGGGAAAATGTTTTTAGTGTATGGGAGAAATGTTTTTGGGGACACGAAATGTTTTTAGTGTATGGGAGAAATGTTTTTAGTGTATGGGAGAAATGTTTTTGGGGACACGGAAGGCTTATAAATAGTGTAGGGGAGAAGGCTTATAGTATACGGGAAAATGTTTTTAGTGTATGGGAGAAATGTTTTTGGGGACACGAATGTGTTTAGTGTATGGGAGAAATGTTTTTGGGGACACGGAAGGCTGATAGTGTACGGGAAAATGTTTTTAGTGTCTGGGAGAAATGTTTTTGGGGACACGAAATGTTTTTAGTGTATGGGAGAATTGTTTTTGGGGACACGGAATGTTTTTAGTGTCTGGGAAAAACTGATAATTGATTGATTAGTAGAACAGAGTAGGTGTTGTTTTTTTTCGAGTATTCCCTCAAAGGGTAATTGCAAATTAATTTCACGGACGCACTTCACGGTCAATTAATTGGCGGAACATTTTGTGACAGGAATGACTGTGACAAACAGTCGTTGTTATAAAAAGGAAAAGAGAAACGCGACCAAAGAAGACAAGAACACAACCTCGTTTCTAATTTGAATGTTGATCTCGGTTTTACTAAAATAAATATTTGTTTTTGTTTTATCTCAATAAATTTGTGATTGTAATGAGCAATGAAGGAAGAGAATAAATAAACACAGCACCATTTGTGAATGTCTTATATTTTTCTTGTTTTTAACCTTAACCCAATATTGATTTGAACGTGAAAGGCAATAAACACAACGCAACAAAGGAGAACAACGAACACACAATACTTTTTAATAATAGTTTAATGCGATCATGGCATGCATTGGCCCACATCTATTGATTTTAATCACATTAACATGTGATTGGGCTGTACAAACAAGAAAATAAATATAGATTCATATAAATCTTCTCTTTTGCTTTTTGTAAGGTACACTTCCAACTACGTTTGCAACCTGCAATATATAATAATACACATGTCATCATGGAGTATTCATACAGACGCTACCCTAAAAACATCAACCTAGCAAGAACGAAATTCACAGTTTTTGGCCACCTCAAGATGGCGATGACACACCCGTTGACCGGTCAATAAAAACACTTGAGCGGCGCCAGTATTGTATGAAAATACTACTTTTTGGGCGTATAAACGAATCATTTCAGCTATTGGACCAATTTCCATAGTTATCTAAGTTTTTAGGGGCTTTATAAAGTAGG
Source organism: Terebella lapidaria (assembly GCA_949152475.1). Taxonomy (NCBI): domain Eukaryota; kingdom Metazoa; phylum Annelida; class Polychaeta; order Terebellida; family Terebellidae; genus Terebella; species Terebella lapidaria. The sequence goes on from OX424555.1 coordinate 83,871,211, forward strand.
AAAACCGTACACGAAAAACATTTCACAAGTCCCCAAAAACATCACTAAAAACGTGTTTTTCGTGTATTAAGTGGGACCCGAAGCTTACAGCTGTAGAACTTATAAGTGCAGCACCCTACCCTACACCATTAATCACAGAAAATAAATTGAACACATTTGGCAATAAATAGTAATAAATCCATCTAGATCTAGATTCATACACTCATAAACATAGATCTACAGCCAGTCTCAAAAATGCACAATGGCAAATGGCAATGCTACGGTAGCCTTGCTAGAAGACGTAAGAAGTCATGAGTGAATTATATTTTGGGATTTTTGCACTTCCTTCTTTCACTTTGAATCAAAAAAAAAAAAAAAAAAATCGGACACACAAAAGATTCAAAAGCGAAAGTAGACTATGACCGACTTCAAACGTCAAAGTGGGAAAGCCCCCGAAAACCTGGTTGTTACTGTTAGGCCTACTGTTAGGTCTCGGCCTAAATTTATTCTGGCAGATGTTAGTGTTTACAACGTCCGTGAATCCATTCTCACACCAAATAGAGGTAAAATAATGAACAGCGTCATACATGTAATGATAATTAACTGAATTAAGAGTAATTACGACATTTTCCGCCCCAAACAAGGCAGTTTTGCATCAAATACAAACCTTTTCGTAATATTTTGCCCAGCGCGGCCATTGCTGTTTACGTCAATTCCAACATCGAATATTGCCAAAACTGTACAATTCCTCCTTGGTTTGAAATACCAGGCACCAGGACCAAAGGTCCTGTAGGTCAACGAAAGCAATGAGAACCGAAAAGGAGAGGAAGCATTATGATAGTATGAGAAACGACCCTTTTGAAACGTATCCCTTCAAAATTTCAGTGAAACAAATTCTACAATGGTTTGTAGGCTCAGCCTATCCATCCAGTTTCCGTAGCCTAAACAATCGGTGGATCGAGAAAAAAAAACAAAAAAAAACAATGAAATTAATATCCTCTAGAGAAGTATGAGTTGAGTCCAGTTGTTTTAAATCTAAGTATTATGGTATGATCTCTCAAATATTGCTTTCTCCCACAATTCATATTGTGGCGGTCTATTTTAACCGCCTCTGTTGCCGAGTCGATGGGACTGGGTCGCGCGGGTTCGAACCCCGTCACCAGCACAAAGTAGTTGGAGTTTTCATCCTGGCAACACAAAAAGTTTCTCTATTTGAATGTGCTTTCCAAAGTCATTATTTTTATTATTATGTAATATTTGATGCCTGCTACCTAGGGCGCAAGTGCACCGCATCTGAGCACGACGATATTGCAATTGTCCCCGGGGTCCGCTAGCCAGGGGTCCGCTAGTCCTACGTCCTACGATGGACCGTTTCCGAGATATCAACAAAAATGTAAAATGCCGACTCGGCAAAAAAATTTCAGGTCAAGGTCAAAGTTCATCCCTAATACCCCTCAGATAATGTGTGTTTGTCTAGGGCCACGAGTCCAAAAAATAATGACCGTTTCCGAGATATCGATGAAAACAGAAAAAGGCCAACACGGCAAAAAATTTCAGGTCAAGGTCAAAATTCATCCCCAGTACCCCTTAGATATGTTGTCTAGCGCTAGGGTTCGAGAATAACGTTTGTTTCGCTGTGCGACGCACAGTTTCCTAGATACCAACGAAAATGTAAAATGCTGAATTGGCAAAAAAAGTTCAGGTCAAGGTCAAAGTTTATTCCTAGTACCCCTTACATATGTTTGTCTAGGGCCATGAGTATGAAAATAACATCTGTTTCACTCTACTACGCACCGTTTCGGAGATATCAACAAAAACAAAAAAAATGCCGACTTGGCAAAAAAAATTCAGGTCAAGGTCAAAGTTCATTTCTAGTACCCCTTAGATTTGTTTGTCTAGGGCCACGAGTTCGGAAATAACGGTCTCAGCAAAAAATTTAAGGTCAAGGTCAATGGTCATCCCTAATAGGCCTACCCTCAAGACATGTTTGTCTAGGGCGACGAGTCCGAAAATAACGTCTGTTTCGCTCTACAACGTACTGTTTCCGAGATATCGACGAAAAAGAAGAATGCCGACTCAGCAAAAAAATTTAAGGTCAAGGTCAAAGGTCATCCATAATACCCCTTAGACATGTTTGTCTACGATGACGAGTCCGAATATAACGTCCGTTTCGCTCTACGACGCCCGTTTCCGAGATATGCACGAGAGCCTCGAGGATGACTCAGCTAAAATTATTTCGAGCCCTAGGTCAAAGGTCGTTCGACGGATCGGTCTCAAAATCGATAGGCTTCTTCCTTGGTGATATATGAACCTCCGTGCAAAGTTCCACAGTCATTGCCATAATACTTTTTGAGTTAACGTGTGGAAACTAGAAACATTGATTTCATCCTCACAGACCTCACGAACCCCGGCTCAAAAACAATAGGCTTCTCCTACACATTTCTGACCAGCGGTGAAAATTTGGGAAAGATTCATCGAGGCAAACTGAAGTTATCGTGCGGAAACCAAAAAGTGAAAAATAAATAAATAAAATAAAAAAAAATTATGCCTCAGCTACATGGACACATACACATCGTGTGTACAACAAGTTTGTTTGAGGGTGCTCACCATTGACCTGCATTTGTGTCAAGACTTTATCCTGTTTATAGATCTGGTTTATCATCTATTTGGTTCAAGATTTTAATTTCATGAATCTACTTCACGTTTTGTTTGCAATCAGATGCTGAAATATAAAATATTAACCATTAATACAAACACACCAGTATATTACCATACGTTTGTGTGACCTGTGATTGACGTACACGATAAAAAATTAGCCCAAGGGCTAAGATAGGTTACCGGACAATATATAATAGCTAGGTGTCCCGTGGCCTTGAAAAAATTAGGTCACTGTTCAAATTCAAAGTCACGAGAGTATTCAGCAATTATGATTCACAGTTGATTACTAACCCGTAAATTCAACAATAAGAGAGATATTAGTCATTATGCCCTGTGACCTTGAAAATGAAAGCAAAAGTCAAATTAAAGGCCATCAGAATATTCAGCATATATCATTTGCTGCATGTCCACAGCTGAATCCTAAGTTGTAAAATTTGATAATAAAAAGATATTAGCCATTTTATCCTGTGAGACCTTGAAGAATTAGCCCAAGGGCTAAGATAGGTTACCGAACAATTTTGGCTTTAAGCATTGCAAGTGACATGACTTTGAAATTTACCAATCAAGGTCATCTTTGTGAACTGCAATATCACCATTAGGTATGCTGCATATGACTTCGTATATGTTCATAATACAAACATATAAGCTTTATCAACAAGTATTTGTCTGTAGAGGCCAATTTATTTACACATGTCAGGTCAGGCAAGGTTGTGAGATTTGGATTTCAAGGTCATATAAAAGGTCAAATTCAAGGTCTCCAGTAGATGTGCTATAAATACATGACTTCTTGTAAGCTTATACACAATCCTAAAATGTATGTGTAAGTGTTTAAGCCTCGGTGGCTAATTTACACATTTCACACATCGGACATTTAGCACGGTCACATTTAGCATGGTCATATGAGGTCAAGGTCAAGGTCATCATCAGTTGTTCCATATATGACTTCCTATATGCTCATAATGCAAACCTAAGCTCTATCTACAAGCATTTCATCTGTAGAGGCAAATCTGGGCATTTTTTAAACCCTAGAATAGCTGTTTTAACCTTCCAAGGTCATCAAAATTTCCAAAAGGGTGAAAAAAATGTTCTTTTTTGCATAGAAATGGCCCAAAATGGATAGTAATGCAATTTGAGGCAAAAAAACTTTTTCCGCCGACCTGTCAAATATTCAAAATGGCTGCCACACGAAGACCGGCGATTCAAGGGCAACAAAACTTATACACATCATAAAGGTACATAAGGGGAATCTTTTGAAACCAAAATCTCAAAACTGATCAGACAGTTTTTGAGAAAAGACAAACAAGGTGCAAATTTGGGCATTTTTCGACCAAAAAATGGCTGTTTTGACCTTCCAAGGTCATCCAAGGCCAAATTCAAGGTCACCACACAAGTCGTCATAAATGACTTCCCATTTGAAAGTGCCAATTTCTAAGCTCTATCTTCAAGCGTTCTATGAGTGCAGTCCTAGCAGCTCCCATTATGACGGAAAAAAGTGCCGAAAAGGGTGAACACAAATTTTTTGTCTAGAAATGGCCCAAAATGGATAGTAATGCGATTTGGGCCGAAAAATTTTTTTTTCGTTGACCCGTCGAAAATTAAAAATGGCCGCCATACGCAGACCGGCGATTCAAGGGCAACCAAACTTACACACATCACAGAGGTACACAACGAGAATCGTTTGAAACAAAAATCTCAAATCTGATCAGACAGTTTTTGAGAAAATGGCCGCCAAAGTTCAAAGTTGATTTTTCGACGAAAACTGCCGCCATTTTGAAAAAAAAAAAAAAAAAAAAAAAAATACCTCCATCTCAAATTATTTTAAGGTATCTTTTCCCAAATTTTCAGAATGATTGGACTGTAAACTTTAAAGATAAGAATGTGAACGGACAATGACGGAAGACGACAATGCCGACGACGGACGCAACGCCACGGCAATATGTAACCTAAAATGTGCCCAAAAGCCAAATTCAAGGTCACAAAAATATTCAGCATATATCATTTCCTATATGTCCACAATTGATTCCTAATCTGTGAAGTTGATAATAAGCGAGATATTAGCCAATCTGTGCTCTGACCTTGAAAATGAGGTCAAAGGTCAAATTCAAGGTCATGACAATATTCAGCATATATCATTTCCTGTATGTCCACAATTGATTCCTAAGTTGTAAAGTCGATAATAAGCCAAATATTAGCCATTTTTAGATTACCGGACCTATGGTCCGCTAACCTATTGGCATGGCGTTGCGTCCGTCGTCCGTCGTCGTCGTCCGTCGTCGTCCGTCGTTCACATTTTTATTTTTTTTCTTTACGGTTGAATCTTCCTGAAATTTTGCACAAAAATGCTTAAAAATAATTCAAGAAGGAGGTTTTTTTTTTATTTTTTTTATTTTCGCAATATTTTCAAAATGGCGGCCGTTTTCGTTGAAAATCGGCCAATTTTAGAATTTGGCGGCCATTTTCTCAAAATCTGTTCAGTAACTTTTTTTCCTTTTTTGCACGAGGATGCCTTATTATGTCCTTCGTAATGTGTATAAGTTTCGTTGCCCTTGAATCGCTCGAAGTGGGCCATTTTGGCCCCAAACTCGGCCCAAATGGGACTTTCCCATGTTAAATTCTCCTATGCTTTATAATGGGACACATTAAAGCCCAATATCTCACTTAATATTGAGATTAGAGACTAGGAATCAATTGTGGACATATAGAAAATGATATATGCTGAATATTGTCGTGACCTTGAATTTGACCTCTGACCTTGGTTTCAAGGTCATAGCGGCCGTTTTCGTCGAAAAATGGCCAATTTTGGACTTTGACGGTCGTTTTCTCAAAATATGTTCAGTAACTTTTTTTTCTTATTGATGAAAAACACTCCTCATATGTACCCCTGTGACATGTATAAATTTCGTTGCCCTTGAATCGCTTGAAGTGGGCCATTTTGGGCCCAAACTCGGCCCAAATGTGACTTTCCCACGTTAAATTTTCCTATGGTTTATAATGGGACACATTAAGCCTAATATCTCACTTAATATTGACATTAGAGACTAGGAATGAATTGTGGACATATAGGAAATGATATACGCTGAATATTTTCGTGACCTTGAATTTGACCTTTGACCTCATTTTCAAGGTCACAGGACAAAATGGCTAATATCTCGCTTATTATCGACTTTACAGCTTAGGAATCAATTGTGAACATATAGGAAATGATATATGCTGAATATTTTCGTGACCTTGAATTTGACCTTTGACCTCATTTTCAAGGTCACATGACAAAATGGCTAATATCTCGCTTATTATCGACTTTACAGTTTAGGAATCAATTGTGAACATATAGGAAATGATATATGCTGAATATTTTTGTGACCTTGAATTTGACCTTTGACCTCATTTTCAAGGTCACAGGACAAAATGGTTAATATCTCGCTTATTATCGACTTTACAGCTTAGGAATCAAATGTGAACATATAGGAAATGATATATGCTGATTATTCTCGTGACCTTGAATTTGACCGTTGACCTCATTTTCAAGGTCACATGACAAAATGGCTAATATCTCGCTTATTATCGACTTTACAGTTTAGGAATCAATTGTGAACATATAGGAAATGATATATGCTGAATATTTTTGTGACCTTGAATTTGACCTGTGACCTCATTTCCAAGGTCACAGGACAAAATTGCTAATATCTCGCTTATTATCGACTTTACAGCTTAGAAATCAATTGTGAACATATAGGAAATGATATATGCTGAATATTCTCGTGACCTTGAATTTGACCTTTGACCTCATTTTCAAGTTCACAGGACAAAATGGCCAATATCTTGCTTATTAGCAACTTTACAGCTTAGGAATCAATTGTGAACATATAGGAAATGATATATGCTGAAAATTCTCGTGACCTTGAATTTGACCTTTGACCTCATTTTCAAGGTCACAGGACAAAATGGCCAATATCTTGCTTATTAGCGACTTTGCAGCTTAGGAATCAATTGTGAACATATAGGAAATGATATATGCTGAATATTCTCGTGACCTTGAATTTGACCTTTGACCTCATTTTCAAGGTCACATGACAAAATGGCTAATATCTCGCTTATTATCAACTTTACAGTTTAGGAATCAATAGTGAACATATAGGAAATTATATATGCTGAATATTTTCGTGACCTTGAATTTGACCTTTGACCTCATTTCCAAGGTCACAGGACAAAATTGCTAATATCTCGCTTATTATCGACTTTACAGCTTAGGAATCAATTGTGAACATATAGGAAATGATATATCCTGAATATTCTAGTGACCTTGAATTTGACTTTTGACCTCATTTTCAAGGTCAACAGGACAAAATGGCTAATATCTTGCTTATTATCGACTTTACAGCTTAGGAATCAATTGTGAACATATAGGAAATGATATATTCTGAATATTTTAATGATATTGAATTCGACCTTTGACCTAAATTTCAAGGTCAGTCATTTTATTTTCATAGTCCGATTACAAAATGGCTTGTATCTCGCTTATTATCAAATTTACAGCTTAGGGGTCCATAGTGAACATACAGGAACTGATGTATGCTGAATTGTTTGGTGATCTAGAATTTAACCTTTGATCCCACTTTCAAGGTTAGAGATATGGCGATTTCAGTGGTCACCTTGAATTTGACCTTCAACTTTCTCGGCTTAACTCTGTATATTTCTCCGGTAACCTTTCTAGCCCATTGGGCAAATTTTTTTCTCTGACCTTGAAAATGAGCTCAAAGGTCAAATTCAAGGTTATCAGAATATTCTGACTATATCATTTCCTATGTGTCCACAATCAATTCCTAAACTGTGAAGTCGATAATAAGCGAGCTATTAACCATTTTGTTCTTGGATCTTGAAAATGAGGTCAACGTGACGTCAAATTCAAGGTCACCAGAATATTCAGCATATATCATTTATATGCTCGCTATTGACTCCTAGGCTGTAAAGTCGTTAATAAGCGAGGTATTAACCATTTTGTTCTCTGACCTTGAAAATGAAGTCAAAGGTCAAATTCAAGGTCACCAGAATATTCAGCATATATACCATTTCCCTATATGATCACTATGGATTCCTAGGCTCTAAAGTCGATAATAAGCGAGATATTAGCCATTTTGTCGTGTGACCTTGAAAATTAGGTCAAAGGTCAAATCAAGGTCACGAGAATATTCAGTATACATCATTTCCTATATGTTCACAATTGATTCCTAAGCTGTATTCGATATTATCCATTTTGTGCCGTGACCTTAAAAATGAGGTCAAAGGTCAAATTCAAGGTCATCAAAATATTCGGCATACATCATTTCCTATATGTCCATAATTCATTCCCAAGCTGTAAAGTCAATAATAAGCGAGATATTGACCATTTTGTGCTCGGACCTTGAAAATCAGGTCAAAGGTCAAATTCAAGGTCATGAGAATATTCAGCATATATCACTTACTGTATCGCCACAATAGAATCTCAAGTTGTAAAATGAAAATGGCCACTACACGCAGACCAGTGATTCAGGGACAACGAAACTTATACACATCACAGAGGTATGTGAGAGCAATCTTTTGAAATAAAAATGGCCGCCAAAGTCAGAAATTGGTTGTTTTTCGACGAAAATGGCCGCCATTTTTAAAAAATGCGAAAATAAAAAAAATAACCCCCTCTTGAAATATTTTTAGGTCTTTTGTGCAAAATTCAATAAAGATTCACCTGTAAACTTTAAAGATAAAAGTGTGGACGGACGCCGACGACGCAGTGCCGGACCATAGGTCCTGTAACCTATATGTGTCACTCACGGAATCAAGTCAGAATTTATAAAATGGTGCTTTTATTATTAAACTGATACAATAATATTTATAGCACAATTATACACATATACATTAAAACTCAACCAGATAATAGTTAAGTTTTGTTTATATATAATCTATACTGAACACCACTCATATCGAACTTTAGTTTTTAAGGATTCTACAAACTACGCAGAACATGGAATTACATCTAAGTTTACAACAATAATTTCTAACTGGTGTAGACACCACAACACAGCTTTTTCAAATAACAATAAATTATGCACAATATGAAGTAATAAAAATGTATGTACAGAAAAATATGGAATAATTTTATTTGATCCAAACTGTTACATGTAACAGCTAACAAATTTCCATGTTTTCAGGTATGGGCTTTGAGTAATACATGTATACGCATGACTTTTTTGTGCCTCATTGAAAGGTATCCTTTTACGAATCTCAGAGTAAACATAAAAAAAAATATCTGACAGTGAACACTGGCAAGAAAGTTGAATGAGGTATAGCTACATGGATGAATAGAAGCAATTTATTTGTTCATTTTCTGCTCATTGTTAAACGTCTTGTTTGTTTGATGATGAGACCATGACGAGGTATTTTCGTGCTTTGGTAAAACTATCGCCATCAGCAGTGTCAACCTTTTGATTTTGATACAACAAACTCACTCTACCGGTAACTCATAAATAAAATATATTAACATGATGGCAAATTATGCTTCGATATGTATACATATTACCATATATAATATAACAGAGATACCATGCACATATGTTTAATACCTTGACAATATTATTACATCAGTCTGTATAAGTAAAGGCCTCTGATATAACTCTTCTCATGCCACAACATGTATGTCTTTTTGTCCTCACAATACTTCTCCCTGTGACGAGCTAACACCGGCAATATTGGCAACAGTTACACCGACTACCAGTACTACATATATTTACCAATTTGCATCACAAGCTTCCTGTATGGACATTGGAACTCTGTTGAGTGCTAGCATGGTTCTGACATACTTCCATTACTATGGTTACTTCTGGACGGGCCTGCCACCAGTCACTGTGCGAGCTAGCGACACACACACATACACACGAACGTCCAACAAGTTTACACCACTGAAGCACGACATTGACACCATCCCCCTCCTTCAGGTCCGTACCCTCCCCCCTGAAGCTCTGTCTATCCAGACACATAGTCCCGATCTCGCCCGCGCCTGTGACTCCGCACATACTCCTTGTCGATGACTCCGCCCACTAGCTTCTTGTAACTCTTGTTGGGTTTTCCCAGCGCTTTGTTGTTCTCGTACGGTGGTGTCCCGGGCACGGTTGGTGGTGTCATTGCCACTGCAGCCCCAGCGTTGGCTCGAACAAACCCCGCGGAGAATCCCTTCCAGTTGATCGTGTCATCTGTGCGAAAATGGATCAGAAGGTGGCGCCCAGAGGAGATGACGTCTGGGGGAATCTGAAATATTCAGCAGAATCCACAATTGATCGAATATAAAGCGATATATGCTGAAAACTTGTCTATACATGTGAACTGTTCTCAGTCACATGCACTGTTACCATGGAGATTACTACTGACCTCGTTTCCACAGTAGCGTGGCCCAAGCCTCGGTGCAGACATATCCCTTCCATCATAGACCTCCACATAGTCGTACCTGCGGGTAACAGGACACATTACAGGCATAACTTCAGAAGAGCCTTGATAGATCATTTCCTCAAGATTGTACAGCCATTTGTCAATAATTTTTGTTAACAAATTTAACACACGTTTGAAAAACACTAAATCACCAGTACATACCCACAGTCGCTTTCGTCTTCAACTTCGAAGGACAGGAACCTGAACCTGACACGATAGTCCGGTCCCTCAGCCTCGATCAGCCAATCACAGTCCTCCTGGTTGTTGTAGTTCTGGTCCCCGTACTTGGCGTGAGAGTACAACTCATGGGCGCTGTTACTCGCTATAAGCTGACCACCACACACTGACAAGCACGGGTACATTGTGATATTACACTTGAAGATCAATCTTCTATGTTCTGAGATGAGAATTTCTGATGAATGATTTGATATATGCATTCCCTCACATTGCTATTGTAAAGGTTTTGAACATGGCTATGGGCAGTTACACATTCTGGAAATGTACAACTATAAGAATTTACAAAGGAACGTAGCTTCACACGAGTTTTGAAGCTGCACGCATCTGTCATCCGTTGTGCTCACATACCTGTGGTGTGAGTGGCTCGGAAGCCTTTCTTCTGCAGGGATGCGTCCGAGTAGAACTCCATGTACATCTTGTTCTGTGAGGAGACGATAGGGTCCGGGAGTCGAGAGCCGCAGTAACGGCCGAGGAGTGCAGCCTTGCCGTCGTTCCCGTCAAATATCTCAACGTGGTCGTACATACACTCGTTGTGATGCTCCAGGTCAAAGTCACTGAATTGCTGCCAGGTAACAGTGATGCTGTACTATTATACACAACATCAAGTTTATTGAAATGTGTTGTAAGACAGGCTGAAATTTTAGTAAAGTGCTATATGACCCATGACGCATTCAGGTCCAACATTCAAAATAGTCAAAGTACACAATTAGTAAAATTTCTATCTGAATATTAAATTTAACAGAAAAAATTTCAGGCCGTCCTGATGACTTACGAGTTTGATGCGGTGGCCGGGGGTGGTCGTGAAGTGCCAGACACATGCCTTGCGGCTCGGGTACATCTCCGGCCAATTGGGGCTGTTGATCTCGCCCACAGGTGTACTGATCTCATGCTTACACCCACCTAGCAAACCAAAACACTCCAACTTACCTGCAGCCAGACTCGCAAAGTAACCATGGTAACCTAATGTCACGGTAGACATCGGCAGCAATATACCATGTTCAAACACTCTCAAACTCAAGAGAACCAGTAGTTTGTTTTCTCATCATTATATACTCGTTATTTCTGTCATTGCTGATTTCAGCCATTTGACAGGTCTTGGTACATTTCATGCACCTGCAATTACAGTGGAACTTTGGCCTACATTTTGATTTTGTGTGATTGTGTGTTAAAAATTTTCTTGGATTATTTCCCTTTTCCATTATGGAAGATATTGGTTGAAATTTTCAAGGTTGACAAATGACTAAAAGCAACCTTGGTCACATCAAGTGTACATTTAGAAATTGTCTGGAATGGTTTCAAAAAACTCCTTGCATTTTATCTGTGATGAAAAATTCAACCAATATGAAGATTTGTTTCACTTGTGTATTGCAGTCATGTTTTATTTCAAGATTATGAATCAAGTACAGATTTTGTCACCGTTTTACCCATACTAACCCTCCTTGCAGTCGTGGAGGTTTTCGTGAAGCGTGTAGCCGTTAAAGCAGGCACAGACATAGCTGCCAACGGTGTTTTTACAGATGTGTCGGCAGCCTCCGTTGTCCACTGCACACTCGTCCTTGTCTACATCGATGAATTGAATTTACATGGAAACGTATTATTTATCACAATTGCTGGGTTAGATTCACCCTTTAACTATTTTCGAGAACTATGAAATTCTATTTCTTCTGTAATTTTCTCTGAGCCAATGTATTGCAAAAATTTTAATTTAACTTAAATTTCTAGGTTCACATCTGGGACAAGCAATTTTGTACATTTTGAATGTATTTTCTAGTATATATTCCCCATCTGAATTTTTTCATCGTTTTGTAATAAAATTCAGGAGCCACAAAAACTCACCAGTGAAGAAGTTGGCAGCAAAGCCGGTTTTCTGGACAGAGTTGTCAGTACTAAAAACGACTCTAAGGGTGTTTCCCGTCGATGTGATCGACTCGGGGATTTCCGTACCACAGAACATTCCGTGGAGAGTTCCGTTAGCATCTAGTCCGCTTCTAACCTCCACCGAGTCATACTCACACTTGATCTGTAGGTCAAACACAAAACAGCCTTGTCTAATAGTATGTTCTATCAGTAACAGATCCGAAACTTTACACCAAATACATGTACATTATGATACAGAACGGAACTCATCAGCAACAATTAACCATCAGCAAAACAATTTTTGGACACATTATGATTTCTTTACAGTGTAATTGAAAAAGCATTATGATTACATGTATACCAGTTCATAACCATATCTTTCATTTTGTTGAGATATAGCAAATGAAGAAAACATTAATTAAAAAAATTTGTGTATATTATTTTCGAGGTGTTGAATTCATTTATTGACGGAAGCCTTGATCCTAAAAAGGATAATTTTATTGTTAAAATACTTATTATGTTGTTCAATAAACATGACAAAAATCAACATTGAGCCATGCAGCAAACATAAGATGTCATAATAAGAAATGTAGACCTCATGAATATGGATTTATGACATGACTTGTTTATCTATGGCCCTTTTACACATGCACATGAATCATTCAGGACTCCTCCACTTTTGTGCCTAGCGTTTTCTTTCCTCGTCCTTTTTCCTTCAACTTTTTCTTCCCTTGTGACTCCCAAGCCGTCGGTAAATAAAACGGACCCGGCGCCTTTTGATATTCTGATAGCGGTAATTTCCTAACTACTTAGGTAACAGTATGTTTTGATGCTCTTTCCACCCAAACTTTGCTCCAGGTGTAAGCGCGCTCACAAACAGTCTAGCGGTGAGATGCTCACTTGCTAATACAAGGCGGTGGCTGTCCATGTAACCAGCGGCGGGAGTTGATGATATCCCACAAATATTTACTGCCTCTCCGCGGCCCGGCGTTTTGGCTGGAGTTCCCCATGGAAGCAATTGTTTAGCCACTCAGCTTCGGACGGAAAGTTGAGTTGTTGTCTCTATCTGATGATTTTTCCCCCACACAGTCTCTCTGAACAGGAGGCTTCAGTCTGCTCACCCAAACACGCATGACACTGCGGGAACTTTGTTGACTTGCGTAACAAACAGATCCCTGGGCAGCAGCAACAGGGTTGGCGACTCGGAGTACTAACTGTATACAGTAAACGTTTTGCCCTTTTCCACACTTTCCTTAGTCCATTGTGCTCTTTTTCCCCCAATATATACAGTTTTACCAGTTACTTTTTACTATAAACCAGTTTATTCGAGACCACCCTTCGTGATGTAGTAATATTCGAATTATATAAGGTCAGATCTCTGATAATCGACTAACATCAGTGGTCAACAATAAATATACCATATTAGTCCTAATAGTAGCAGCGCACACAAAAATGAGGTAAAATTTGAGAGAATCACTGAATACAATGTAATATCCTTTAGCCGTCAATTCCCTTTTTAATGATTCAAATAACATAAATGTGGGGATTGGAACACTTCAAGATTTTATTGGAAAGATATGAAGTGAATTACAAGGTTACAAAAACCTGTTTGCAAAAAAGAAGGGGGCGCTCTACTATTAGGGTACGTGCCACTATTATGACATATAGGATATTCCTTTGTCTATGTGATCATGAGGATCAAATGTTTAACGCATCATAATTCTACAGAATATTTCATGTGCTTCAGAACTTATCCTTACCAATATCTGTGGAGGCAAGAGCACAGAAAAATTAATCAAACACATTCTGCCACTTTTAGAAAAGTAAACAGACATTTTGGCTGGTATTGTCTGTTTGGCAGATGTATGCGGAAAAATTGGAAAGTTATGAAATCAAAAGTAAACATCTCATTGACCAAAAATCTCAAATCCAACCTCAAAACGAAGCAGTGGACCGTTCTATAGAAAAAGTCAGGGGCACATGTGCAGAACTAAATGCATCCAACCAATGGAGTGTAAGCGGTGCTGCGCCTTCCTTTTCCTAGAGCATCTAATATCGCTAATGTCATGCTTTATCGGAGTTGCCTTCAAGTTTATTGGAATATTGCGGAGATCCAGGGCAAAATCCCCTCAAACAGTAACCACGGTAACCTAGAGGGGAGCCTTGCTTAGATAGACCCTAGCTGCTACCGTCAATATTGTTGGTGATAAGGATAACCACGATAAGGCTGTGATACCACCAGTACATGTACCCTAAGGAAGTCAGTCAGGCTACAAGGCCACTGGTGCCCCCAAACAACAGACCGGTGTGGCACATACTCTGGCTATACTTTTGTTTTAAATCACCACACATGATTGGTCATCAACATCAGCGGATCCTGAGATAGCACCAAGCAACAACCTACATCGGTCTTGGAAATTGTCTTTACAAATATTTACATGTGGTTACATGCATCCAGGCCAGTTGCACGCACCAACGTGTTTTACAAGTCTACAAACTTCGAGGAAGACAGGGTTGTCTGGTACAACTACAGCTGTATGCAGGCTTCCACGCATTCCTTCAGGTCACATCTATCTTATCTATTGCATTGTTTCTCTTAGAAATAATTGCAAACCATATAGCCAGCATTGAAACGAATGGTGAACTTATGGGAGGCAGTAATCCTGATAATCGGGGCTGTAAACATACTACATGTATTTTTTTCAGAGTCTAGTAATTTCTTTTTTAACATTAATCATGTTCATTGGCATGACAAATAATTAGCGCAATAATTACATGATAAAGGAGTGGCCTAAAAAAGGCGAGGCAAGATCAATGGTTATGACCCTGGATCACAGTCGGTCTCTCGAACTCTGTACTACGTGCCGGTGATGACACCCAAGCTGCACTTGGTGCTTCCGCCTCGGCGATCGTACGTACGGACAACACCCTGAGTGCGTTTGTAATGTTTGTATTCTATGGAGAGGTTAACTTTGCACTCAGGACCATAGCAGAGACAGTGGCAGTTCTCATAATGATTTATCTTGTATCCCCATTAAACATGCATACATGTATGCCAGTTCCATGCATGCAAATAATAACCTCCCAAATATTAGATTTTACATATACACGACATTCCACAGGTACATGAATACAAAATTTGTACCTCTACTATCGCTATTTTCAAGGGTTACAGTTCCAGTTCACTCACATTTCTGCCCTCGAGATCCATGTGTCGGAAGGTGAGAGTGATGCGGTACTGAGCCGGGGCCACGACCTGCCACACGCAGTTCTTGTTGGGAGGGTACAGGTCCGGGAACGACGGACTGTGCAGGCTACCGTTGGACACGTCAATGTGGCCTCCACACGCATCTGTACAAAAGTGGGGGAGAAAGAGGGAAGAAATAGCAAATATTAACCGAATTAGGGTTTTAGGGTTTGATGATTTGTCACAATCAGCCATATATTTAGTTTAGAAAGTAATCAGCATCCTGTAATGTTCTTAAAATTTTGATTTATAGAATGGAAAATTGGTAAAATGTGTATTTCCTGCAGCATTTGCAGTAAGTGAAACAATGTACATGTCAGTTCAGGAAAAAATATTGTACATGTATGATCTTTAACAACAAATGCTCAGGTCTGTCGAATAACTAAACATAAGTCGAATGTTCCTCTTACGACATGGGCTAATGGAGTCCGTTAGACAAAGGGGCTTGGCCTTGTTCTTCGAAGTCACACTGGCTCTATTTTTAGACTGAGACGACGAACCCAAGAAAAGTGACAGTTTTCATGAATGCTTTTACATGATGAGCATTGGAGACTTAATTATGCATACAATAGGGACACATTAGTCTGGTATAGCTTGACTTCACTTCTGGTGTTATCAACAAGTGTTCTCTCGGCCCATTCCAGGTAGTCAGGTATCACTGAACTGTCATCAACAAAAACCATAGATCTATCTACCTACCTACAGACCCAGTTAGACCATATCCATCGTAAGAATTGCACTCTTAAATTTACGACCCTGCGGTAAAAACCACACATGTATTCCCCGCCCCCAAAACAGGTGAAAGCTACTTGGCTTTAATTTACTCTGACCATAAAAAGACAATTTTGAGTCTGGCGGGAATTGACTAGTGACAAGTGTGGAGGAGATGGGATTCCCGTGGTTAGCCACACACTGATGGCCTTCATTGTCACTATTGTTACTGGTAATTCCCTCCAACAGAGACCCATCAACTTCTTGACAGGCCCCTGATTGAACACACTTTGTCTGTAATTGTCACTATAAATGACAAACTTTGCTCATCGCACACACATATATTTATAAAATTTGAGATGTTGAAATGTTCGAAAAAAAAATTACTTGGAAATCCGTCCCACACCTAGTAGGCCTACAGGAACATGTCGTTCTCACTCATTAGGAAAAAAATTCTTGGTTAGGTGTAGTTAATGAAATTTACAAGCCTGAGACCTGTTAACCAAATTAACTACATGTACCAGCAGATATACTGAGGCAAGACATATGTCGAACATCAGAACATTACGTAATTAGTGTCAAAAGATAAGACTTACATGTAGTGATAACTATATGATAATCCGTGCTGATAAAATCATTTAGCACATGGATCGATACAATACTCCATTTTTATTTGGGTGGGTCTGGGAGCAAATTGCTGCATGTAGAGATACACCTGTTGGTCCCTGCCCCACCTTTCTGTTGCCATTGGTTACTGGATGCCCCCAGGCAGATACAAGGATCAGATTATCTGTTACAGAGTACTAAATAACACACATAGATATTTTATCGGCTGTCTCTTTTTTTTAAGAATTGTAATGGGAATAATCATGTGTAATTATCACAAGTAGATACCATCAGTTAAGTAAAATCAGCAGTATTAGATAAAATATCCTTTTTATATTCCTTCTGGAGATTTTTTTTCAGGAGAAAATTGATAATTTACAGCTGTATGATCTCGATATTTTTATCAAATATCCAGGGCAGCAAAATATGTTTTCTGAAAATCTTTATCATGCAAAAAATTCTATATGGGAGGTTGTGAAAATGATCACGCTGTCACTACATAAACTTGTGGAATCTTGCCAGAACAAAAGAGAAATTGGCAGATGGGGTGTGTACTTCTGTGTATGCATAATTCAACATAAGATAACCATATACAAGGCTGATAAATTTCCTGAGTCCTGACAGTTATCAGATCTGTGGGGGGGGGGGGGGGGGGAGATGTTCCACTGGCCCATGGAGTTATGAGCAGCACTCTTCTGCAATATATATGAAGACTGCTAAGATATACATGTATTCAACTGTTTGCAATCATTGCTACATGTACATGTATGTAAGAAAATGTCAATAACATACTAGTAAAACGATATGTAATATATTTTGAAATTGTCAGCCCATTGTACATGTATAGCTATGTTTGCGCTGAACAAATATGCACATTTCTAGTCTATTAGCAATCTTCAATATAGTATCTGCATTGACACAATTGTCAAGTTCCCTGGACCAAAATAGAATTTGCTATCGACAACACTCTTAAAAAGAGCAAAGATGTTTGTAACAAACCCGTAAAAACTTTACAATGCCACCCGCGTTACAAGTCCCTGTCAAGCGATCATTCACTCGATCCAAATATGTTTTTCGGCTCTGGACCGGACGTGGTGACCTCGAACAAACGCTCATTTTCATAATAGAACGAGAACTGAAAACAGCCATCTTGCAGACTTATGCGACACTTACAAGCATTAGAGGGGAAAGGGTGCTCCACGCCCACGCAACACTTCCCTCGATGGCCATTCCTGTGTCCACCTACACCCCGTATATAAGTAGCACCACTGATAGAACTTCCCCATTGTTCAAGGTCCTAATCTATTTACCGGTACAATACCCTACGTTTGAATGACTCTAGGGGAATCTAGGTGTCATTCCATTGATACAGGCACCAATAAAAAATATGCTATGACAAAGGGAGCATCATTGAAACAGGCATATTTATATCTTGAAGGGAGACAGCTACACGCAGTCAGTGAATTTTTACAATGTTCCTGATCGAAAAGCTGCA
This sequence comes from Terebella lapidaria, assembly GCA_949152475.1. Classification (NCBI taxonomy): domain Eukaryota; kingdom Metazoa; phylum Annelida; class Polychaeta; order Terebellida; family Terebellidae; genus Terebella; species Terebella lapidaria. Next base: position 83,889,453 of record OX424555.1, read on the forward strand.
AATTGATGTCGACTGAACATAAAGTCACTGTTGCCTTCTGTTGGAAGGTCGAGCGAAAAAAAAAACGTTATTGATCTTGCATCAGATTTCAATTTGACAAAGTGCGACTTTCTTTCAATCGCCATGCGACAGTTCAACCGGTTCGAATTACAGCATGGCGCCTTGCATAAAGTTGTCTCCGTTGCAATTATCTTAGTTTCTGCTTCCTGGGTTTTATGGTTTTTAGCCTTTACGTCCTAGTCAGGCACTTGAGAACCATCAAACCAGCAGCCATGAGACAGAGGCCTTGTATTATGTAAACAGCCATGCAATCACAGCAACCAAATGCCACTTGATGTGAAAACTTCTACAAACGACAACATCCAGGCCGTGATGTGATAATGGTTGGGGTTAGCATTGGTGCATTTCCACTTGTACGGTAAGAAACACCTCAGGGGTCATTACACATGCACAGTAGAGGCAGAGTGCTTATCGCTATACATACTACAGGCCAACGACGCTTTTTACCGGGCCGCAGGACAAAATTTATTATTTAGCATTGTTTGCTTGGACATGATCAGGGTATTCCTATACATGGAAGACAGTAAAACACTGGAACTATCACATACATGTAGTACTCCATGACCTTACAGTTAAACATATCTACACGGTTCCCTACAGCAACTCATGTCTTTACACTGACTTTCCCCCCATATACGACATGTACAACACACAATAAAAGGTACAACATACAATGAAACGTTTGATTCAAATATCAAACTTATTCTATAATTATATGTTATATTCTATAATTAATTTAAATGTATACAAAAGAAAGTGTTAATCTGTAATCTGAAACTCCATTTTTCCAGAATATGTAAAACATATTACTCCAATTTGACCTGTGAGCTAATGACCTTGTCCTTTTGAGGTCACAATGATCTTCAACAACATTAATTGATCTTCAGAATTTGAAAGCATAACTTGAATTTTTCACCTGGCCACTGCGTCAAAAGGCACATGTCCTCCACTCCACTAGGCGACATTCACATTTCCCGTCTGACCCTCAAATCTCCGATACTGACCTTCACATTTCTTGCCGTCGGAGTGCAGTTCGTATCCGATGTTACACTCACACCTATAACTGCCGGGCATGTTGACGCAGCGGTGCTGACAGCCGTGATCACCTGCGGAACACTCGTCATGCTCTGGCCAATAGAGAAACATGAATGTAAAGAAATTTATTCGCTCATGATCAGGAATCTAGATGGATTGTGTCATTGGGGGGAAAAATTCTCGGAAACAGAGAATGCTACCAGAATGCCTCGAAAGACTCAGATTCAACATGCTTAAATATTTATTTATTGAAATGTAATCAATATTAGGAAACATCAAATTTGAGTCTGTTCACACCTTTGATGAACGATGCTGCGAAGCCTCCCTTTTGAACAGACGCGTCCGACACAAACTTGACGTAGAGCTTGTTGGAGGTGGACTGGATGTCGTCCGGGAGCCGGTACCCGCAATACTTGCCGATGAGCGGCGAATCATCCTCGTGGCCGTCTCGGACCTCAAGGTAGTCGTACACACAGTTGTCGTGCTTCTCCAACTGGGGGTGGGGGGGGGGGGGGGGGGAGGCGGGACCAGACAGAAAGGGGTAAGTTATAGTAAAGGGCACAATGCACACGAATTAATTAGACCATTATATATAATGTACCCCAAATTTAGTTTTTATCTGTAAATGTCTTGCTGGTTTACCCTAAATTGTGTATCATATTGCACTTATATGTATTGTGGACCAGATCCAGTGTAATGTTTCATTTACTGCCCATCCTTCTCGTTTAGTGTCAATGTACATATATTATACGAACTGGGGCTTTTTAAAAAAAGTTATCAGACTCCCTGTATTAGAACAGAGTAACATGTACATATCATACAGAACAGAGTAACATGTACATATCATATAAGATGCACAAGTGTACTCAAGGAAATTAAACATGAACAATGATTAAATACTATATGAACCTCAATGTGTGCTTGTGGTTACAGTTATTAGCATTAAGCGGAATAATCTCTGCACACATTTAATAGTCCATGAACAAACTATTGCTGCATGTGCGAGTTCAAGGTTAAAAGCAATGTTTTGTTAATTAGCTGTTTTATGATGTTTACAAAATAAACAGTCAAAGTGTGATGGGTGTGCCTGTGAGACAGGTCAAAGGTTTAGGGCCATCCTCTGCTATTGTTCATTAAAACGTACATGTACAGTCGAGCTGGTGCGCCACACACTTTCTGACAATATTACACATTCATGCCACAAAACCAGTCTCTACAATTGTAACATGTACAGAAACTTGGGCTTTCTATGTTTACTCCTATAAGCTGAGTCTTGCGTGTTACCTGAGTGCATTTACACGTCTCTTCTGACTTTTGTCGCATTTTGTTTGCAAACTGACAAACGAGAAGGGAATTTAGATGTAATTTTGATCTGACAACTTTTCCCTTTTCTCTGTATCATTCAAGGTAAATGCTAACACTACCACGAGCCACATGTAATAACGTTCTGCGAGTTTTATCAAAGCCCAGATTGTTACAAGACGATACAATGGCTGATACCACACACAAAACCAAGAAAATTGCCTGTCTGAGAGATGTTGTTCTTCGTCAATGAAGTGATGTTTTTGGAAGTAAATCTGCTTTTTGATGTGTATTAAATCTCACAACAAAGCAGGTTGTCTGCGGTGTGATCATATTCCACACCACTCAAGAGCCTGAATTTACAACTTTAATACCAACATTATGAATACAAGCATCAAATTGCGAAAACACATCAACTATCACTGAGGCTCAAAACAACAAACAACACCACACAAGGAGTTTAGAAATTTCATAACTGCCTGTCCATATTGTTCAACTAATTGAGTATTATTTCCAATCAAAAGTACATATGAACATCACACAAGGAAATATTATTCAATTTCATTTTTAGGTGTTGGAATATTTGTTATTTTGTAAGACATGTAGCTCCCATAGGCCTAATTTGACAACACCCACAATGTGAGTTTAAGGTGCGCTATAAGCACATTAGTGAGCTATGGTATATTTGAGTTGGTGCTAGGGGCCTATCTAGCCAATGAGGGGGGTTAGATCACCATAGTGAAAGTCGAATACCGCACCTTACTCCAATGTGACATGTTTGTCCCATGTTAATGTATTTACCTCAAAAGACTGGAACATCAGGGCCACAAAGTACTTGTCGGGCACGGTGATTTTCCAGATACACTCCTTGTTAGACTTGTAGATATCTGGGTAGTTTGGACTGGAGAGACGACCTTGCTCCTTCATAATCTCACCGCCACAGATCGCTGCATCAAGTTTGATATCAAAAATATTCAAAAGTAAGATATAGCCATGCAATAGGCAATTGTTATCGCACAGATCCAACACATTGGCATCCTGAATGTTTGAATATTTCGAATACATATACTGCATGCTGCCACCATATTGGAATAGGGTCTGTAAGTCTCATGCCGTCAAGGTGTGATTCTGGGGACCAACAAACATACACCTTTTGTTCAATATGAGTACATGTAGTTAGAACTCCAGTTAGAACTCAAACTACTCGGGTAACACAAAAGGTGTGTATTTGTTGGTCTCCAGAATCACACCGTGACGGCACGAGACTTACAGACCCTATACTCATAAGTGATTTGACCAACTGATCATTGCTTTCATGTGATTCAATGTTTGAGTGTGAATGATTATTTATTACATGTAGTTTGCTTCAAAGCTGACACTGTCGTTATCTCCTTGAAAGGCCAGTCAAAATAGCTAAGAAATCACACATGTTGATGAATCAGTTTCTCACCTTCGTACTGTGCGTTGAAGCCTATAGCAGGGTTCATGTTGGCCCCCACATGGTACTCGATCCAGAGTCTGCTCTCAGAGGACACAATCGTCACCGGCAACCGCGTGTCTCCACAGTAACGGCCTGTCACAGATCAGAGACCATGGATAAAATGTCTTCAATAATTTCACTATATATAAAAGTATGTTTATTTATATATCATGAGATCTACAATTAGAAAATTGTTGCAAATTTTGAGATGAAAAATGAGTAATGTGTCATGTGGCCACATACCAAGTAGCGGGGACTTGAGCCAGTGTCCGTCGCGGATCTCCAGGTAGTCCGAGGTACAGTCCAGAGACTCGGGGATCTCCAGCGTGGTCAGGTTCAGCACGATCTTCTCACCGTGGGTCGCAGAGATCCGCCACTGGCAGTGTCGCGCCGGCTGCTCGATCGCGTTCTCTGCGATAGGCGGAGAGCTGAAGGCTGCTACGGACTCCTGCATCGTCCGGCCGCACACTGAGAGGGATAGTGGCTCAGGCTATATAACACTATTAGAACCGGTTCATAATTTTGAGAGCTCCCAAGCAAGTGTGGAAATTCTGAATTCTGTGAGATGTATTTGGAATTCAGAATTTAGGGCATTAGGACTATATCAAATACTAGATACTTGGCATTTAAAATAGCTGGGAATTATGATAATGGCTTAAAGCTTACAAGGACATCTGTAGAGTTTGTTGGCCTGTCTGATGTCTCCTGGACTTAGGCGTATTCTCTGACCTATCTCTGGCAATATTCGGGTACTGGGGTCAACCCGGGGTCGTATCGTGTCGTGGTACGTGCTCCGGGAGAACGTGTTCCGAGCGTAGTGCATGATACTCTCAAAGTCGTACTGCTCGTTCAGTGAGTTCACCTCACTCGATGTAAGCTTGTTGAAGTTGTATTCTTGACCTAAATATCAGAATATTAGAACTGAATAAGAAACTCATATGTGATTGACATTGAGTTGAAATCACATTGGTAAAGTGATGATATGGACACTGGGTGTTTGACAAATCTTTACATGTATATTACGAGAATATCGATTTACCCGAATCATTCAATGAATGAGTGTATTTTACTATTGATTTACTATTGTATTTTACTATTGATTTTACTATTGATGTAACGGTATGTTCCCTTTGTACTCAGGTGTAGTAAGACAGATTCAAAGTACACATTTGCGTACTCATCTATCTGCCTGTCAATAATTTATATGTGATCCCAAGAATTAGTGATCACATTCAAGTACTTGTCACCTGGGATTATATGAGGGTATACACGTTTATGATATGCCATAATTATTGCAGGTGTCGTGCCACTTGACTTTGCTAACCATTTATTTAGCATTGTTTAGCGAGAACGCTGTCAGAAGAACAATGCTAATTCAGTTTAGAGAGAGAGAGCCCAGAAGACTCTACAGGGTTGCCTGGTTGTCAACCTGTCTGTCCATTCTGACCACGAGGCTGAGCGAAGGGTAGTTATAGGGCCATATATCATGTCCATAGACCCGCCAACTAGTGCCCTACACATTGATAAGATCTTGTTAATGGGCCTCCCAGGTGACTGATGTACTTGACAGCTGAATTAATAAGTCACTCGGGTGTTTGAACAGTCTAAGGTACCACTCCTGCCATCAAGCCCTCTGTCAGGACTAACTACATGAAAACTGTCACCCAACATCAGGGCAGCATCATGGTGTGGCTTATCATAGTCCATCTAACTAATAGCTCAGCAAAACAAATATCGTTTATCAAACATGTGTTTGCCCAGTGCTCCACAATATACATGTGATTATAGAGTAAAATGCTTTGTAATATGTACTCAAGCACCTAAGAACAATATCATGTATCCAGGGGCATTCATACTAATAACGTGACATTGGAATGGATGAAATAGGAATGCAACTCACCACGTTATATTCTGTAAATCTTGAGGATAGATGCCGAAATAATTAACAATAATCTTCCACATTACAAGATTGGTATTCATTCATACATGTATATATTTACAGCTCTGATCTGCTCAAATAATGGCCCTTTGCCATTATTGTCCTAAATTTACATGCAGAACTTCCATTCCATTTTAAAAAGTTATTCCCAATAGCTGAGAATGGGTGAATAAGTGTTTAGAATAAAAAGGATCAAATACATGTAGGTCATATAAATTGCATTCAAAGCACATGTATGTTCAAGGCCAAAATTACAAATACGTTTTACACAAACTGAGGAAACCTGGACGAGTCTAGCCGTCAGATCTATTGAGCTCTGATTGACTTCTGAGAAATGACCGATGAATGATAAATAACTTCTCGGGAGGAATGGCAACATTTGTCTGGGTTCAGGGTCAAGCAGTGCATTGAGAAGTGTTGCTAAATCTCCAGGTGGTCTCTGATTAATGTAACAGACTGGCTGCTGTCTGGAACGTAATGAAAAACCCCAAAACAAGTGTAGAACTAACGTAGGTTTTAACCAAGTGAAAACGTTAAAATTCCGCAGCTTTAGTTACAAAGAAAAGCAGGGCACAATTTGATATCCATAACAATAGAGGATGATTTATGCCAAGTGACCTATGGGTCTCAGACAAGTGAATAAATAAGAGGAATTACCGGTACCCAAGAAAACAAATACTACCCCCCCCCCCCCTCTCCTACCACTCCCCCTCCCCACAAGCCAAGCAATACCTGGGGAGCCACGATGTGTCTTTCACCTCGCACCTACACATCCACAGGGCGCTGGGCCAAATAAACCCAACATTACCAGGCAGCACCTCACACATCAGAGTGGCAAGGAAATCTCAGCAAATGGCTACAACGGGTCAGCAACTTGTATACCTCGGCAATTTTCTCCAAAGACGAGGAGAGGAAAGTTTGGCCACTTACCAGACTGGCGAGAGATTGAACGAGTGACGACAGCTCACATCGTGGAGTTGTGCACGAGATGTGTCTTTAATAAGTTCTTTCTGCCATTTGTGGTGGTCTTTATGATAAAGTTTTCAACATATCAAAGCCCTCCAACAATAACCCCAGCTCAATAGATACACAAGGAATTCTGATGATATAAAATCTATTTTGGGGCTCTATGCTCTCAAACTGATCAATCTGCCAGAATTCTTGCTCAATCAGTTTTTCAATTGCAGCTCAAAAAGGTTCAGAAATCTTCCACATGTACAATATTATTTCGTGACATATTATTTAGCAGTTCTATGAACCTGTTCCGTCTACATTTAGCCCCCACTGACCAGGAATGATGTTGGCGTGTATGATCTCCACGTTCTGGTCGCGGTCGGGTCGAGTGTGCTCATGCCAGAACCCTATCACATGACCCAGTTCATGCACCACGATTCCGAACTTGTCGCAGTGCTTCCCGATGGATATCGCCTGCGCACCACTTCCCTTCTTACCAACATACGAGCAACATCTACATGTAAAACAAAATGTACTTGTACACCATTAAGCCAATAAGATACATTTAGCTAAACTTAAACAAGTCAATAGAAATACAATAATGTACTGCTCATACAATAGTATCAAATTCACAAAAATATACTTCAATCAATTTGTTTTGTATCATTATTTTAAATATATGGAGGACTTGTCGGGCTGTTGGAACAAAATTACATTTTTTCTGCACTGTATCCTAACCATTGTTGCAGTGCTTAATATTTTGATTGTCGGAATCACAAATCATGTAAGTGTAATCTCTCCACAGTTCCAGTGCCCCAAATCAGACAATTTCCAGCACAAAAAGTTGCGATTGAGTGGTAAATCTAATTCTATCAGCTGCGCTTACCCGCACTCTCGCTCTGTGAAGACGATGTAGTCTTTGTGTTCCTCAGTCTTCTCCACAAAGGATACACAGGTGAAGTTCTCCCAGTGTCGCATGGCCTGCTTGAACAGCGCTTTGTGCAGTCCTACAACACAGAACAGCGATAACTCGATTTACAGCAAATCAATTACCATAATTACGAATAGTGAGAGTTCAGTGAATTTGTATTCTTGAAACAAACTTAATTTTTATTGATAACATCGCAATCAAGAAATACATGTAGAAAATCATTTAAAGGACCTGTTAACATTATAATCAAATAAACATTCGCTATATATCAATCCTCAAATGAAATTCGTTCATAACCTCTAAGTGTTCAATTGGCTGAACATCACAATTACCACTGAAGTTTGATTCGATGACGTAAGGTATAACTCCGTGGTCCCATATGCGCTCAGGCCTGGCTGTGGCCGCACGCTTCTCTCTTGCATGGTGGGCTGACAAAGTTTCTCGGTTCTCTTGTCGATGCTTTCGATGCAAGCGATGTTTACGACGATGTTTGCGAAGTGTATGATCTCTAATAGAAGATGCTGGAAAGCTACTGGAAGACTTTGCTACTCTTGTATTGTTGACTATGGAATCCAATGAATATTGCTGCCGTTTTCTTTGTCTGCAAAATAAAGTACATCACAATTACAAATTATAAAAGGTGGCCTGGTGACAAAATTGACCCTGCATGTTTGACTGGTGACAGTCCTACATGTAAGTAAGACAGAAGAGATGTTGATATACAATATGAAGGTTGATCTAAAACCTCTATAATATCTAAAACCTGCATGTACTGCAGTAGGCCTGTACTCATTATGTGCCTCCACTTAATATATACCTTCATCTGAATATAATTTACTGTTTACTAGTATTCGTGGTATTTTAGGTACCCTGAATAATTACTAATGATTCGCGACTACGTATACCCGAATAATAATAACCCATACTATCACAATTACTGATATCTTTACTTGTGCATGCTGTTTTTGTATGCCATGCTATAACAGCTGATTAGACCTATGGAAGATATTGCGAGAGTGCGGTTCCAACAAGCCGTAGGCTAGGCTATATCAATTTAAGTTCAAGTTAGATCTACATTTGCCTCTAAATGGCTCTAATCCTCTATCAATATAATTCCGCATACCATGACTGCTGAAGATATATTCGTTGACATTATTCAGTTTACAAATGAAAATATTTGGAAATCCCAACTCACCGACGCCGCCGTTTTCGGTTTTTCCGCCGCCGTCGCCTGTGCTTTTCCCGCGCTTTCTCTGCAGTATCACGTGACTTTGTTTTATCCTTCAATGTTCGTGAGACAGTTTGACTAGGTATATTTGAGTCTTCTGAATATCTTTGTAGTAAAAATAATTGATCTTCTGTCAGTGCAATATCACCCATATGCTCTGAAATAGAAACAAACATTCATTCAAGTGATGTTGGCAACATCACGCAGGGTAAGCGAGAATGCCGAGTTGCGCACAAAATACGTTGCTTTGCCGAGTTGCGCACAAGAAATACCGAGTCGCGCACAGGGAATGCCGAGGCGCGCCGAAGTTTTTTGTTCTTGGACTCTCGTCTGTCAGTTTTCAAGATTTTGAGAAGAATGGAAGACAGGTGTGTATATATTAAAAGTCTTATCCGGATATATGAACATCCTAAGTAATATTGGTGATCGCGGAAACGTCAATTGACCAACGAGCAGTTCATAAAACTTGTCAAACTTGACTGACCATCGTTGTTTTCAGTGAAAGCCTTCATATATCGCTCACTGAACTGAGCAATTGAGACACAACGCCGGTCATTTTTATCGCTGACAGTGATGGAACTTGCTTATCAAATGCGAACAATCATAAGTATTTATTGTCAACATCATTTTGATGGTATTTGAGAAGTTATTTATGTGTGTTTGTGTGAAGTGGCAAAATCCGATAGGCAACTGCTCGGGCGCGCTCACTGGCAACTGCACGGTTGCGCACCCCAAATATAAAATAATTGCTTTGTCTGCAAATAACAATTTAGATATTTTATGCTAGTCATGAAACTGAGGTTCAGCAAACAAGTTAACCCGAGGTTAAGTTCGAGCTCACTATTAGGTGTGCCACATATATGTATGACTCCCTATATGCTCATAATACCTATACGCTCTATCTACATGTACAAGCATTTAAAATTTCAAGAGGCCAATTTACACAAATTATGTCAGACGTAACCTCCATATTTAGTCGTCAACATCACCTAAAGTCATGTTCAAGATCGCCAAACGATGCACCAGATATTACTTCCTATATGGGTAATGCTTATATTACAATCCTGAATAAATCATATATGTTTGTGCAAGTGTTTTGGGCGCAGGATGCAATGTATAGGCCATATAAATTCAACACGTTGTCAATAGACTTCCCTGGTTTGTCCCGGACCCAAAACGAACCTTCCCGGACTACCTAGGATTGAAAAAATAGTCCCGGACTACCCAGGATCACCAAAGATCATCAGGGACCCAGCAAGAACTTGGTCTTTGGTCCGGGGACGTCAGTGGCCTTGGTGTGACTGGTACACAATACATGTACAAACGTACGCTCCATCGAGGCTACTAGCATTTGAGTGTACACATTTCACATAAGGCGTGATTTCAAACAATTCGATGCATTCCATATTTTATGGGCTCCATGCAATGATTAGTACACCGACTGGGTCGTGGCCCGGATCGTGGGGAGGGCGGTTAGTGTAAAAACTGGACTCATACGGCAATTCTTGTTAAAATGTGTATCATGGCAACCCAATTATGTGATTGTACCAGTCCTGAATACGTTTGAATAAAGTCACATTAGGCCCTATTGTCTTGTAAAAAGGAACTAGACTTGAATTGTCTGGGGAAAGAGCATGGAGGGACTGATATCACTGGTATAACTATAGACACGAGCAATGAAATTGCTGTGTGTTTGGGATGTCACTGTCGCAGAAACACACAAGGTCCATCTCTCTATAGGCTAACTAGGCCCTAGACCTAGCAGGCATACTGTGGTCTACGATCTGGTTTTCTCTTGTCCGAACACATATCTGACTATAAAATGCATAAACGTATTCAAAATCAAATGGACGTTTCATACTTTCATCTGAGCAAGTTCGTATATTTCCTTTTTTGTGCGCATTATCTGAGCGCAACCCAGCAGTTACCAACACCTTGCCGTGCGCTACTCGGCAGGGGTCACGGAATTAATTTTGAGAACCAATATATTGTTGGTATAAGCCAAGATATGATTGTATATATAACAAGAATAGCTCTAATATATGTATACAAAAGCAATTAAACAATATTACACATCCGTTTGATTATCTAAGATACACCATAAGCTTGTGAAACGTGCACTGGGCGATAATAGGTGAATCGGGGAAATAGCGACAGAGTTTTTCACATCGTGCTCCACCATTTCTTTACAGATCGTTCTACATCCAACTGCGTATGCACTTGGCATGTCAGGAGATCCGGATAGACATGAATTTTATCCCATAATGTTGACATAAACACCCATATTTGCGTACTTTTCACATGAAGCGTGGTGCTCACAGCCTGATTTGGGCGCGCCTCGGCATTTCCTGTGCGCAACTCGGTATTTCTTGTGCGCAACTCGGCAAAGCAACGTATTTTGTGCGCAACTCGGCATTCTCGCTTACCCTGCGTGAACATATCTAGGCCTAAAATATACGGTATTTGATTCCACATGAACCTGCAGCAAGTGTAGGTCCCCTGTTCATGTAGGTCAACCCAGTTCATTTCCAGGAGTCAGAATAGTTTTTTTTTTTTTTTTTTTGGGGGGGGGGGGGGGGGGTATTTCGTCTTCATACGCCTACTCGATGCACGAGTAAGCAATTGTATTGGATGGTTACAAAAACTAGACAGTTTGGTCGCACGCAGTCGCTTGATATATCCCCCATCGTTCCGCAGATATCTGGCAATAGTGTAGGGCTGATGTAGGCCACCAAGTGTTGTGTGGCCATGTCTATCTTGTGAATAATAATGTTGATGTTTTAACTCCAGATACTGGAAGAGGCCAACGCATTGCATGATACCGTACATATTTTCACCACGAGGACTGGCAACTTTCCTTTACCACGTTTCGGTTTTTCCTGACAATGTATTTTTCTTGCGCTGTGACAATCGATGAAAGGTGTCTATCGTCTTTTGCCCAGGGCTAGCAGACATATCGACTTGCTGGCAGATAATAAAACTCTTTTGATAGACAGACCGTCGTGTTTTCTGTAATAATCAAGTATTCCCCAATCCTGCATGTGACATGCCTCGGCCCATCAGCTCTCAGACCCGTCGGGGACACTGCATGGCACAGTCTGCCCGTCTGACCCTGGCTCAAATCGACCATATAGCCAACCAATATCCAGTTCTTTTTTGTTCCCACCGCGTGCTCATCGTGTGTAAAATCGGCTTGTCTCCCGTAACGCGATATTACATGATGGTTAGGTTGGCTTTCCATCAGAGCCGGCTACGAGCATAAATAAATTAAGTGCACGGAGTCTCGTTACATGGTGACTCTGCACTCGAGGGTCAGACGGACTATTTAGCTTTTGATAGAGGAGATTGTTGAAATTAGAATCTCTCTGGTGTTTCGAGTAATTACGGCACATAAGAGCCCGTTATGTGGCTATGCAGAGGGAGCGTCAAATGGCCTCGCCAGCCAGAAAACCTCAAGGGACTAAAAAGACGCCTCCTATTAGCGTATTTTGTTATCATTTATTGGAAAAGTAAGGGTTTCTGATTCCTGCGCCATACTTCTTATTCACACGACGTTTCGAAAGTTCATTATAACGTAAAAGAAAATGTTATATCTATATATATATATATATTGTGTAGTTGTCTCAAGAAACATCACAAGTTGTGAAGCTAGTGTGGTAAGTGTTCCAAAGCTATCAATCTAGAAACTGTTTACAATAAATAAGCAGAAATTCTGTAAGCTACATGTAGATTTTCCTTGCATGCGTTCAAAGAAACTTGTAATAACTCGACGAATACCATAAGATTTACGCCGACTTCAGCAACTGAAAAGTATAGTGATAAAAATAATCGCCTCAGACACGATACGAGACAAAACACTGGGGAAACATTCCGAACATCGAGGTAAATAAACCCATGAAATATCCACCACAGGTCCATCTATGAGTGTTCACAAACTGGACAATTACTCCCAGCTGGTACGAGAGTGGGTCAGACTGATTGCTATCTTACAGTATGTATTATTTATGATGTTTCGAAGGAAAGAAGACATAATATATACAAACACGGTCAATACTTTCCTGAATTTCTACATTGTTGTTGATCTTGCCATTGCGTTTGTTTTTCAATTTAAACACCAATTCCTCCCTTTAACATAACCAACAGCGTGGTCAGACCCTCTCATGGTAGAAGAACATTTGGCCAATGACCAGCCATGATCTACTGGGTCTTGTGCTTGTAGTTCCAATTTACCACCCAGATCCAGGTCCATTCTCAATTATCAGATTAGGCCTACACTCACACGTCTAGTCAATGCTCATAAATTTACAAACATACACGAAGTGTAAATCTATTTTTGGCTTTCTTTGTATTGCTCATTACCATTGAAGGCAATGTTCGTTTCCTGGCTATAACAATTAATTAGTTTGTTATCGTTATGTGTTTTATAACTCTGTGATAACGCCTATTGCCCGCTGTTCTGCCACACACATGTGATAACGTTGTTTGTTAGCCCGGGTTACCCTGTCGGGCGGGTTAAGTGCGTGTCATGAACATTGACGATTAATCTTTTCAAGTTTTAACCAGAATCAGTTTACTGTCAGTGGTTTTATTCCATAACTCATTCTCACAGCACATGTACATCTGGAAAACGAATGGAGATTATTGCTAAATGAAATATGAAATGTTATTAATATGTGGTTGGAGGTTTTGAGTTAATGGACACTTGCTTCCAATTTGACATCTTGTAAATGTCAGCACAGTGACGATGCAATTAAAACTTTATCGAACATGACACCATTTTTTTATATTTTGGCAGGGAAAACACAACTACTTTACATGTAACACATTGCCACTATATCTGCCCATGATTATATTTCAACTAATATACCGGTACCAAGAACAAATTATCTTGCACTTTCAACATTGGTTAGTTGTATTCGCTTAACAAGTGTTTTCAGAGTTTTTTCCCAAAGTCATCTCTGATCACACTAATTTAGTCGTTTTCTTGAAATAGTGAATCCTGCTTTATATTTGTAACTTCATTTGTTGCTGCGATTGTATCTAAAGTAACAAGCAACAGGTTTTACGTAGCTAACAGGCTTGGTGGAGGCCAAAACAGAAGTAAAGCAAAGAATACAATGTACAGTAATGTGTTCTTTTTCATGGAACTGGTGAAAACTGCTACTAGATGCCAATATAACTGGTACGTGGAGAAATATTCTTATCGTGTTCTAAGTAGTTTAGCACAGTTATAAAATGACAAAAACCATCGGTGAAGCTGAGTCACCATCTTTATGATTTTCAACGAGCCGATGACTTTGAATTTTATGCAAAAAATAACAAATTTCGTACTGATAGTATGAACAATTTCTTGTGCATGCAGCATCGGAATGATATGAATCCAGGTCAAACAACTGCAGTTTCAATTGCATACCAATGTCTTCGTGAAATAAAGTTAGCCGCATGTACATGTACATCAATCCTATATTAGGCCTACGTTTTATATTATCAATTCTATGATGACGTTTATCATCATCATGAAGTCTCCAGTTGCTCGATTATATCCCGTTTCCTGGTCATGTGTAGGCATTCTGGGTCGTACGTACTATTGCATACATGTAGTGTATGCGCTCATGTCCGTGAATGGGGCAGGGGCGGCTAGAATATTAAATTGTCTGCGAAACGCGTGCGATAAAGAATAGCACGGATCAAGAAAGGAAAACGTGTGAAATGCTGGGCCCGAACTTTTCAGGTTGAGTGGCGCCGCAGTGAATGCCTCAATAGTAAAACATGAGTAGAACAAAACGTTCTACTGTTCCGGTCAACGCCCGAAAAAAGTTAATGGACGCCAAATTCCTATCCAATAATGGTTCGGAATATCCTGCAATTCCGTTATCGATGAAATACAATACAACAATGCAACGTGAAATATTTGTCAAACTGCGTTGATATTGTGGCGACAGTTACCGTAAATGTTTAGGAACAACACGATCAGATATCAACATTCCCACCAATCAGGATATTACTTTTGACAGCTTGATTATCAAACTTCGCCCAGATCTCATGCGTACATGAACATTGTGTCTTTATTTTTGCCAAGAAGCTGTCAATACTGAGGCAATTATTACATGTAGATCTAGTGCAAGATCTAGTGCATGATTAGATCCATGACATCGTACAATGTACTTTTATAGGCCTACATGTAGCTTTGCTAACTTCATTCGCGTAGTATTCCTGTCGTACCATCCGCCTGCACCAACCCCAGTGGCTACCCATTGATCTAGCGGTCCTACCTGCTTTACAGGGGTCGGCCATGTCCAGCCAGGGCCGCTGAGGTCCGTCTGTGTCTGGAATGAATACGGACGAGACATTGTTCTGATCCTTGTTGGGCTCCGGGTCCTGGCCGCTGACGGACACGACACCGTGCAGGTAGAGGGCCGTGTAGGCTAGGAGCCGCAGTACTGTACTCCACGACAGGTCCATGGTGACTGACTGGCGATCCCGACGCGACCACTCGTTGTGCAGTCAGACAGCCGTCGACTGGAGCACTCTAAGTGGGCCTGCAGAGAGCACCTTACAACCTAGGCACTGCCACAAGCCCATTAGCTACAGTACTTCACCGCTATAGACTAACTTCCATTGTCTTCTGGCTTTTTTTTCTCAAGTGCGTTCTTCAAGAAAATGCTACTTGTTTTCGCGTAAACCGTTTGCGTAGAATGAACCTTTTCTTCTGAACGGGTCCGACCTTAATGATTTCCGCTTAACAGACACTTGTGACTGGCAAATGACGCACAAATCGATGTGTTATGTGGTGATAATACTTCTGTATCATCAGTTCATATGACAGCTAAGCTTTGTACGAGCGTATATCACCGTGTTATCTATATCACTGGGGCGATGAACTGCTGCCCACACTTCACGCCTGCGCGATCACGACACAAGTCAGTCAAAAAGTCAGTCACTCACACTGACAGTTCGTCACACCCCAAACTCTGTTGTCACTTGCTGTCAGAGCTGCTACATGTACTTCTGCCACTGACTCCGTGACATAACATCTGACAACCAGCCCGCCACACGCGCCTCGACCAATCAGCGTCCGTTATCTGCAAAAAGTCCACTTCTCGGCTGCTGGGCCAGGAATTATTCCCGTAAACTGTGCAAACAAGCCAGCTAGCACACATATGTAATATGTGTGTAATAAAACTGTAGTGGAACAGAAACAAGAGGTTTTCTTAGCCCCGAGCACGCGGCGGTGGTGGTTGTGTGAGGGCTGGCGTGTCCCTGGGGGCTGTGTGTGCGTGGCGAGTGTGGAGCACTGCCCTCGCCCTCAGCACCTCTAGTTGCACGCTCTTGCTCCTCAAAGGCTAATGCAAAGATAATGCATCCTCATCCGCACAAAAGATATTGACACGAATATTAATTAATTACATGCCGTGGTATGTCTTGTTGGCACTTGACGGCCAAGGTGCGATAATCCATGATAACACATGCCAGCAGGCATTGATCGGTTTGTGGGCCTCTAAGCTCCATGAGTAAAAGAGTCAGGTGAGGTGCGGTATTCGTCCACACGTGTAGCTGGAGATGCGCTTGCTATTTTGTCAGTTGCGCAGATTAATTGGCGGGAACCGTGTGTCAGGTGACCACGGGGACACTCAGCCCCCTTCCTTGCTCACTTGGCTGCTGATGTCTCAATGGATGCGCAATTATCTCACAGCACGCACCTGCTCCCACGAAGCATGTGCCCGCTGATAGCCCGCTCGTGTCACGGCCTCGGTCACAGCGACAGATCCTCATTTACACCAACCGGCATTGTTTTCACGATATATCAGTCTATATTTATTCGCGGAGTTTGGACTGACAAGACGACCCGCTGACACAATAAGCCTGCGTACTGCTGATATCTAGCCAATAGTCGAGCGAGGAAATGCTGTTGTACCTTGCTGGAGAAGGTAAACCTCCTATCGTGTCCATCTCAGCCGAGAAGGCAAACCTCGGAAGACGAGAGCTCATTTGATAACCTCCCGATAGGTTCTGTCTCGCTGAGATTTACGCCAGATATTCACCTTCACACGGGATTCTTCACGTAATAAATGCCAGTGATTTCCGTGGCATGCCTCACAACAAGGGCCTAACGTTTGTGTTATCCAGCGTGGTGCATCTGACGGTCCAGCATTGCCTGGCCAATGTTGATCTATATCAGTGCAGAAGTGATTGTTGTAACAAAAATCTGGCCTGTTGTGTTTGAAAAGTTTCGGCCGACAAAGATGCACTCACGAACAAAACGCTAAATGCGCGCCGCTCACTTTTGTTGCGTTTTCACCTAAGTATTTACAAAGCGGCCGTGAGAGACACTTGAGCGACCCTTGAAGGCTCCTCCACGGCTGTTTTGTTGTGGGAGCCGCAAATGGATACAGACGAGTCGTGGAGGACTGATACAGGAACGTTACACCTGGGTTCAGTGACGACAGGGTACCGCTGATGAGTGAGTGCATGAGAGAGCTCTGAGACGTGAGAGACTCAGCCCATAGGTAACAGATCGAGTCTGCCCGCAACTCACCCCGCCTCCCAGGGCATCGATAATGTAAAATCACAGCCCAAGATCGATATGAGGGGCAGAAAAGCTAACTGTTGGACGGACTCGGCCAATAACTATTGTGCTATCTTGTGAATGCCAGTTGTGGAGATAAAAACAGGGTATTTCCAGCTGATTCTGTACCAGTGTGAGCAACATGGATCTCATATGCATGCTCTTTCTGGACACGATAGTCACTGGTTCGGCAATGGCATCCAGACTGCTGCTTCTGCTGTAGCAACAGAATGCAGAGCAATCTGAGGATGAGGCATTGCTGACGACCTCTAAACTTCATGGGGGCATCACGAGCCTCGGCCGCAATAAATTCATCCCAAACCGCAGGGGCCACGAGGAAACATCGCACCTGGATTTGATTCATCGCCGATTTATGAATTGTGGGGTGGCATGCATGATTATAGCTGAAGTCGATGTGCTCTACAAGGGGCACTTGTTTGGTGTCCGGCACGTGGTCGTCCACTCGTAGTCCTGTTTTGACCGTAGTCAAGCTAAATACCGTGGGATGATACCCACGTAAGGAACCATTCACTTTGTCGTCATTGTCTTGTTATGTCCCCTGCAAAGATGTCCCCTTTTTATTGCTATGATTTATCATGGTTTTGAAGAGTGTAAAAGACGTGCCTCATTCACGTTATTTATGAAGCGTAGACACTAATTACATAGCTCATCACGATGGTCTATACTCGTCTCACAGGACAGCCCGCCGGAGTGAAGGGGTCTCTACATACATGTACATGTTGGGACCCTTACCACACACACACTCAGTCCACTGGGACAAGGGGGTATTTAACTGAGTCTACCCCCTCCTGTCTGAAACTTTTATACTCCGGGCTATTGTTGTCTTTTTGAAGGTACTACCGTATTGACAATTTGGGCCACACCGAAGCTCCGACGCACGACATAGGATACATAGGTTATGGGTGTGCAAGCACGCAGTTATCTGAAAAGAAAATTTAGGTGTATGCTAGAGATTGTCAGATATTCCTCGTTTCCATGAAATGAAAATTCTTTCGAACAACACTTGTAGAAAGGAGACCTCGTCGCTATATCGGATCTAGCGAATATACATTAGTACTTTACAGGGGATTATGTCAATCATGACGTGTGTGGTGGCCGAGCTATAGATTTAGAAGATTTGTGTATGAAGTGTTATTTTTACCAGCCCCTCTGAGATATTGGTAGCTTAGATATAACCACATTGGTATTTGCATGTCAACTTGTCAGTCTCAAATGCAAGCTATAGGAAGGGCTCTGTCCCAATATACTGCCATTTCTTCATATGTAGGGCCTACATGTTTTGCATGACACATGTATTTTGATGGGGCGATGGTATTGCCTATGCATAATTTACATGTAAGCATAATCCTCTATAAATATATTGAAATATATCACATTCAAGCATTTTCCCGAGTTAGGGAATTGATTGTAACTATTTCATGGGATACTCGCTTATCCGATCATACACAAGTCTTTCACATGGATTTTGAAACTAAAACAAACTAAACCGTTAACTCACAATAACTGGTATAGAATACGAATACGGGAAAGCAATAATAAATATAAGTATCGTACTTACAAAATGATACACGATATTAGTGTAATGTAATGAAACTGATAATCAGGTACAAGTACTACATTACACTGAAAAGAAAACAACAAACGTAATGTAGACCTGCATTATAATTATGCATGCTCAATGGATTCACTGTGTTAGCTTGTATACTGCGTTTATACGTCATGGTGTGCTACTATTTTTGGACATTTTATGATGTCATAGTTGTAGCTGTTATATAGCCACAGCTCAGGATCCAGGGTTGTGGCATTGTCAATAATATAAGGACACGGGGCAGACAATTAATCGTCGGAGATTGGATTAACTAGATTCCACTCTATAATAACCACAATCCACATGAGCCCCCTTTGAACTCGCGCTTAGAATTTATCCCTAATGCAATCTAATTTACTCTAGGCCTACCATAATAAGAAATCAATCGATTCGATTATTTAAATACTTCATACAATAAAGCAACTTTTCCCCAATGATCACTGACATACTTGCTGCAAGGAATTTGAGCCCCTCTGGTTACACTGTGATATTAAAGTTGAATTATCCGAATCTACATCTCAACATGTAATGTACATTAACGATATCGAGGGAGACTTATCGTTTGAATCAACAGGTCTGGTGCCGCACTTGACTCAGAGAACATTCAAACAATAAACATTGCGCCTTTGTCCAACGGTAGGTCAAATTAAAGAGGGGACAAACAATTGTACGCCCTTTGTTTACTTTGAGTTAAACCCAAAGTAAACAACTCGGCGTGAATGGAGTTGCTCACATGAAACAATGGCTGTACACATTTGTTTGTCCCCAAAATCACACCGTGGCGTCACGTGATTTTCCAGCCCTATTAGTATTGTTGTTGGTTACCGACTTTCACATGTACATACTCACTGTAGCCAATAAAGTTTTTTTTTCCAATAATGTCCAGTAGCATATATGTTGAACGAAACAGGCTGATGAAGACACGTAGTCTGCAGGATCTTTGGTCCTGTTTCACCATTTCTAGCTCGCGATTTTATGTTACAGTACCTTCGGTCCGATAACCTATTGGCATGGCGTTGCGTCCGTCGTCCACATTTTTATCTTTGAAGTTCGCGGTCGGGTTTTTGCACAAAAATAACTAATTATCAAGAGGGATTTTTTTTTTATTTTTTTGCATTTTTTCTTTTGGAGGCCATTTTCTCAAAAACTCTTCAGACAGTTTTGAGACTTTTGTCTCAAAAGATTCCCCTTATGTACTTTTGTGACGTGTCTAAGTTTCATTGCCCTTGAATTGCTGTTCTGCATGTGGCAGCCGTTTTGATTTTTTGACGGGTAGACGAAAAATGTTCTGAGCCCACGTTCTGGGCCATTTTCTAGCAACAACAAAAATTCCCATTGAAAAAAAATATCATCCACTTTTTTCTTCGTAATGGGAGCTGCGCGGAGTAAACTGCTCGAACCTTTCAAGATGGCGCCTGAAAATTACAGGTGACCTTGAATTTGACTTTCAATGACATTGGAAGGTAAAAACGGCAATTGTGGTGAAAAAAGCTGTGGTTTAACAATTAATATTTTCCGGTAACCTTTTTCTAGCCATTGGGCTAATTTCTGTGCCATCAGCCTCAAATGTGATATTCAGAGTTAGACGAACGCGTGTGGTGAAGTGGGTCTACATTTTTTCTTGGCTGTACTGAAGTTGCATTATTTCTCAGAATATTGCAAAAAAATAATAACAATAATAGCGGAAAGAATAAGGCACGGAACTCATAAACGAGCATTTCACAATTTGAATTCCATTGCTACATTTTACCCGCCTTCCTATCACCTCATTTGGAGCAGATATTAACAAATTCAAATTTTATGAGATCCAGGTTCTCGGGGATTATCACGATTTCACGAGTGGAAAAAAGTCAATATTGAAAATTGTGCGTACATTTTGCATGGGTGGACTACAATTTGTCAGGTTCGAGTTCCCAATGTACAAATTTTCCACAAAAGGATAGAGTCAATAATTACACTTGTTTTGCACCGATGACGATTCTCCCGCGAAACATGGGGGAAACACATTTTGTAAAACAGTTACCTGGATGGCCGCAAATCTTTCACTGACAGATATCGATCCCGCAAGTTGCTTATAAATAGTTACGAGACTCTATATTTAGCGCAGTAAGTGTTAAGCTTCATAAACACACTGTGCTTTACAAACATGTGCTTTATTCCATGACTCTCAGTAAAACATCCGCTCTCCTGGTACATACTAAACATCAGATGGAAACACAACAGAGATACTTTCTAAATTACGGAAACCGAAACTCGGACTATTACCATCAACATCTCCCTCTCTTCAGATTTGGTTAAACAGTCACACATCACTTTACAAAGTCCTTCAGCCATGATGGTTCCTTTGGTGCCCTTCTAGGTCGCTCTCTTGGTTGGTTCTCCCGATCCTGATTCGGGTCTTGAGTTTCCGGCATGGAGTCTCCTGCGTCGGGTTGCTGTATCTGTGGGGATGCTGTTGGAATGCTTTCTTGTGTCCGGCCATCATCATGCTCAATAGGTGAGCTGTCTCCTTGAGGACGAATGTGCACTCGGTTTCGTCGGTACACACCCCCTTCTTGTCCCGTAATCACGAAAGATCTTTCACTGTGCTGTGAGTCAAGTTTCCCCTTATTCCAGCTTGTTTGCCCCGGATTCCGATAATAGACAGACTGCCCAACACTCAGTGGCGGTAGTGTGTGGGCCTGTTTATCATAATATCTCTTGATACTGTCCTGTCTCTTGGCCCGTTTGTCATTCATGTTCGCTGAGGCGGGAACCTGAGCTTCAATCCATGATGGAATGACTGAACGAGTTTCCCTTCCAAACATTTGTTGAGCAGGGCTAAGTCCGGTGTCTTGCCTTGGTGTGTTCATAAGCTCCAGGTAGGCAAGGTGTTGGTCAGTCCCATCAGCCAGTGCTTTCTTCATCAAGTTCTTCATGACCTTTACACCAGCCTCTGCTTTGCCGTTTGACTGAGGAAATCCTGGTGAAGACATAGTGTGGTTGATCTTCCAGGATTGCATGAAGTTTTTAAATTCCACACAGGAGAATTGTGGACCACCATCAGTGTTGACAGCTAATGGGATTCCGAACCTTGAGAATTGTTTTTTGAGGAGCGTTATCACTCGTGTAGCTGTGGTTGAGTTCAACAGATCCACTTCTATGAAGTTTGATAGGTAGTCTATTGTTAGCAGGTAGGTTCTGCCTTTGATCTCAAACAGATCAATGCCGATCTTCGACCACGGGGTCTTGCCAATTGTGTGCTGTTTCAGTGGCTCTTTAGCATTGGCTGGTTTGTTTTCCTGGCAAGTTTCACATGAGTCTGCTAGCTGTTTCACTTCTTTTGACATTCCAGGCCAAAATACTGTGGCCCGAGCCCGCCTCATCATGCTGTCGAATCCAAGGTGTGCTGCATGCAGTCTTTTCTTGATGTCTGGTCTCAGACATGATGGTATGATGATCCTTTCGCCCTTCAGGAGCAGCCCATCGTGGTGGCTGAGTGTCTCCCTGAAGTCAAAATAACAGCGTAGTTTTTCTGGCATGTCTGATCTGTATGCTGGCCAACCTTTCACAATGAAGTCCAGGAGCTGCTTCATGTCACGATCTGCCTCAGTGGCTTCCTTGATTTCTTGCATCCTCTTATCTGGAACATCTGTGATTTCTACAGCCATAATTCTTGCTTCATCAGATGTGGACAGACATGCTCGACTGAGTGTGTCAGCCAGGTGGAGTAACTTCCCAGGAATGTACTGGAATTCCATATCATACCGGTTGATACGCATCAACAGTGCTTGCAGCCTCCTTGGTGCCTGACTGAGTGGTTTCTTGAGGATTGACTGCAGAGGCTTGTGGTCATTGTGGACGGATACCTTTCTCCCGAAAGTGTACTGGTCAAAATGTTCCAGGCCAAACACCAGAGCCAGAGTCTCTTTTTCGATTTGGGCCCAGTTTCTCTCGTTTGGTGCCAGAGATCTTGAAGCATATTCAATGGGTCGGCCATCCTGTATGAGTACAGCACCCAAACCATCCTGACTACTGTCAACTTGTAGAGTGAGGTCCTTGGTTTCGTCGAAGTATGCCAATACTGGTGCAGTAGTCACTTTCGTTTTGATGGTTTCCCATGCCTGTGCACAGCTTGAATCCCAGCTAAATGTCCTATCCTTTCTTGTCAGCGCATGGATTGGCTCAAGATCTTCTGCAAGGTTTGGCAGAAATCGGGAGAGATACTGTACCATACCACAGAGACGTCGTACGCCATGTACATCCACTGGAGTAGGCATGTCCAGGATTGCTTTCACTTTGCCTCTATCACTCTTCATGCCTTGTGCACTTATTGTGTGACCCAGGAATGTGATCTCACTGGTCTTTAGAACAGATTTTTCCTCATTCAGTCTGATGTCCTTGTCTTTTACTCTTTGTTGCAGTGCTGTCAAGTTCCGATCATGGTCTTTTTCAGCTTCTTCCAGCGAGCTTCCAGACCCAAACACCACAATGTCATCTGCGACGCAAATAACACCTTTCAGGGCTTCTAGTGCCTCGCATAGCAGCCTCTGGAATATTTCACTACTCACTTTCAGACCGAATGGGAGCCTTGCCCATCGGTACCGTCCGAATGGTGTGATCATGGTTGTCAATTGACTGGAATTCTCATCAAGCTTCACATGCCAGAATGCTTCTTTGATGTCGAGTTTGCTGAATACTTTCGCATTTGCCAAGTTTGGTAGGACATCCTTCATAGTTGGTAGCTTGTAGTGTTCTCTCATCAGTGCTGTGTTTAAAGGCTGTGGATCAATGCAGATTCGCAGTTTCCCATTGGCTTTCATCACTAGTGCCATTTGACTGACCCACTTCGTTGGCTTTTTCACTGGTACCAAGATACCACGATCAACTAGTCCAGTTATTTCAGCTCTGACGTCATCTCGCAGGGCTAGTGGTACTTGGCGGCAAGGTAGTGCTCTGGGATGGACATCCTTATCCACATGTAGGTGTGCAGTTCCAAGGTCACCTATGGCTAGGTCACTGACCTGTACTTCAGCAATGAACTGTTCTTCATTGACAGACATGAACCCAAGTTCTCTCACTGTTTTGAGGCCAAGCAGACATGACAAACCATTCTTCACCACTGTGAATTTAACCAGGCTCTTCTTAGCTGTTTTGGGATTTTGCACTTCCAACAGTGCCTCTCCTAACGGTGCCATTGTCGATCCGTTCCACATTTTAAGTTCCTGCTTGGTAGGCATTACTTGTGATTTCCGTACATATTTCTGGCAAATAGTGTTGACATCTGCAGCGCTATCTAGCTGGAAACGAACTTTCTGGGTGTTTACCATCATGAGTGCACTCACACGACAACGATTGTCAGAGTTGATAGCTGACAGCCACTGGGTGTCTTCACCGCCGTTGTTGCAGTCCTGTTCTTCACGAATTGCGTGTATCTTCTTGCGACATTTGATGGCGAAATGGTTTCGACCATGGCAGTGGTCACAGCTGTCACCCCATGCAGGGCATTTTGATTTCACAAATTCATGAAATGTGCCACAGAACCGACATTCCCTTTCACGGCGTCTTGGTGATCTTGCTGAGGTTCCTGCATGTTGATCATCCCGTGCCCGTACATCTTGCTTGACCACTCTGTTGACGACACCAGAGTCCTGTGTGTTGGACTTGGACATTTCCTTCGCCGTCCGAGATGACACTTCATGTGCGCGGCAAACTTGTATGGCTTTGGTGAGATCAAGTTCAGTCTCACGTAACAACAGTTCGTGCATCTTTTCAGGCATCGTGAATACAATTTTATCACGGATCATTCTGTCTTTCTTATCCCCAAAGTTGCAATGTTCAGCACGTGACTGGATTTCAGTCAGGAAAGCATCAAATGGCTCTCTGTGGGGAATATTCCAAAATCGGAATGACTGGAGAACTTCATTTTGCTTGGGGGCACAAAAATCTCCAATTTTCTTTAGTACAATGTCTGGTTTGTTTTTGTCCCCATCACTATCAAATTTGAAGTTATCATACACGTCCAGTATCTGTTCGCCCGCACAGTGCAATATTATGGCTGTTTGTACATTATCAGGTTTGTCAGTGGTCCTAGTGGCGAGTAGATATACTTCTAACTGCCGCTTCCAACGCTGGAACGAATCCGCCAAATTTTCGTCAGCGAGATTGAGTGGGGGTGGTAGCCGAAAACTAGCTTCTGCCATGCTTGCGTGTTGTATGATGTATCTAACCACTTCTGCACACTTTTACGGGGCTATAACAATTATATTTACTCACTTCAATGTTCGGTTTAACCGCTGCCACCATGTTAAGCTTCATAAACACACTGTGCTTTACAAACATGTGCTTTATTCCATGACTCTCAGTAAAACATCCGCTCTCCTGGTACATACTAAACATCAGATGGAAACACAACAGAGATACTTTCTAAATTACGGAAACCGAAACTCGGACTATTACCATCAACAGTAAGTAGCCCAGTAGCCTACAGTTCGACGTAGGTTGATGTCCCCAGATTCGATCTATAGATCCAGGCAAAACGATCTTTCGCTAATTGCAAATATTAATTCACAGTCGTAGACACCACATGCAAAAATAATCAGAAAGGAAAATGAGATAGGGAATAGTGCATTGTCCCCCCCCCCCCTCATTTAATAGATCGATATATGGGCCAGCGGTACAGCACGGTAATTAGCAACAAATATATGTATTTTTGCTATCACAGACTTAGTTGACATTATCAAAACCCGACAATAAAAAAACTCGAAACATTAAGTAGACTACGTCGAAATTGTGAAATTGATAATAACAGATACGTAATGGTTAATTGGACTGATAATAAGTCAGTCTCCGTATCTATTGGCGTGATATAAGTTTTCTATGCCAATCGTTATTGCAGTAACTGTTGGAGCTTGAGTTTCAAATTTTGACGTGACGCAATTTTTTTTTTTCATTTTAGCACTCAATACACTGCATGTGGATGTAGATTTTACCCTCTTCGCGATTCAAACAATTGTCAGGTTGATAACAAATTTTACAGAGTATACAATAACTGGACCGTATCAAATCATTGCTGATGTACCTCGATCGTAGATGTAGCCTACTGAATATCGTCTACAAAGCCAGGAAAGCAACAAGCGTGTTAGACATAGTACCGGAATGGAGCGAGATTTTTTTTTCACTTTTATAGTAGGCATAA
The DNA here is from genome assembly GCA_949152475.1 of Terebella lapidaria. Taxonomy (NCBI): domain Eukaryota; kingdom Metazoa; phylum Annelida; class Polychaeta; order Terebellida; family Terebellidae; genus Terebella; species Terebella lapidaria. Next base: position 83,915,734 of record OX424555.1, read on the forward strand.
GCCTATACAAACACAGTGATAAAATGGGGTTATTAATGCCTCTGTTTGTGTGACGTTCAGTTAGGTTTTTGTTGTTTTGAAGTTTAGTATTCCGCTAAATCTGAAGTCTACACGCGTAACCTTTTGCACACAATTGCATGCAATAGTCAGGTTGGGTTCACAACACTTCACATTTTTAATGGAATTCATCGTTCAAGTTGTAGCCCTATATCAGAGCTATAGATCTAGTTTGAAAAAAAAATCACATGTAATTATATGTTTTTGATTAAGAGGAATTCTTTGTAATAATGAGCTTCATTATCAATATTTTATAGTATCGACAGGGTTGGTAACCTAAAAGAAACATGAGTACTATGGACACCAGTACTCTACAAGTACTCATTGGACCGGAAATTCGACAAAGTTTTTTTCTTACTAATATTTCAATAGATCCTGAGCGAACGCCGTACACCAATAGGATTTTCACTGGCCACTGATTCAGAATTGTGACATCATAGTGGAGGAAATTGTCTCTGTCATAATGCATCAGTAAATTCACGTTTCATCCAACCGCCGGTGGTGCAAATTCAAGCCAAAATGGGTGACTTTCCTATTGATGCTTTAATATTGAAATCATTGTGCCCGGTCTCTTCTTGTGCCCTGTTGTCAATATAAGGTGGAAAAGAACCTAGAAAGGCAAGAAAGGTTTCTGGATCTCCTAAACTAAAACTTTTTTTTGAAGTTCTATATTGTAGTGAGGGACTCGCTCAGAAGGGCTAACATCAAAAATACATATATAGAGATTGAGACATAGAGATATTTCTGCTAACATGTGACACAATTTGCCCCACGGAACCAAAACAACCAAATTAAAATCTGACAGTTGTCTGTTGTTAGGTTACCGGACCTTTGGTCCGATAACCTATTGGCATGGCGTTGCGTCCGTCGACCGTCCGTCGTCCGTCCGTCCTTAAACAATTTTATCTTTAAAGTTTACGGTCGAATCTTTCTGAAATTTTGCACAAAAATGCCTAAAAATATTTCGAGAGAGAGGTATTTTTTAGTTTTTTGATTTTCGCATTTTTCTCGAAATGGCGGCCGTTTTTGACGAAAAATGGCCATTTTTGGACATTAACGGCCATTTTCTCAAAAACTGTTCAGTAACATTTTGTTTTTAATTTACGCATTAGACTCCCCTTATGTGTATAAGTTTGAATAGCCGGTCTCCGTGTGGCGGCCATTTTGAATTTTTGACGGATAGGCGAAAAAATTAGTTTTTGCCCCAAATCGCGTTACTATTCATTTCGGGCCATTTCTAGGCAAAAAAATAATGTTCACCCTTTGAAAAAAAAAAGAATTCTCCTATCCTTTATAATGGGACACATTACTGCTAATATCTCACTTAATACTATTGAGATTAGAGATTGGGAATTAATTGTGATTATATATGAAATGATAAATGCAGAATATTCTCGCGATCTTGAACTTGACCTTCGATCGTATTTTGAAGGTCACAGCACAAAATAGCTGGTATCTCGCTTATTATCGACTTTACAGCTTAGGAATCAATTGTGGACATATAGGAAGTGATATATACCGAGTATTCTGATGACCTTGAATTTGACCTCTGACCTCATTCTCAAGGTCACAGGACAAAATGGCTAATATCTCGCTTATTATCGACTTTACAGCTTACTAATCAATTGTGAACATATAGAAAATGATATATTCTGAATATTGTCGTGTTCTTGAATTTGACCTTTGACCTCATTCTGAAGGTCACAAGACAAAATGGTTAATATCTTGCTTATTATCGGCTTAACAGCTTAGGAATCAATTATGATTATATAGGAAATGATATATACAGATTATTCTTGTGACCTTGTGTTAAACGTCAGCCGAAATTAAACAACTTCATGTAAAACACAAAAACATTCATTCCGTCCATTCCATTCGCGTCCCTATCAATACCTCAATAATAGACACGTGACACACAGCAAACACTATAACTCAGGGGGGTCACTCTACCAGAATATCACACACGTTAACACCTTGAATTTGAGCTTTGACCTAAACTTCAAGATCACGGGACAGAATAAATAATACCTCGCTTATTATCGACTTTACAGCTTAGCAATCAATTGTGAACATGATATATATACTGAATATTGCCATGATCTTGGATTCGACCTTTGACCTCACTTTCAAGGTCACAGGACAAATGGCTAATATCTTGCTTCTCTATTGACTTCATAACTTGGGAACCAATTGTGGACATATAGAAAATGATATACACTGAATATTTTGATGACCGTGAAGTTGACCTTGACCTTATTTTTAAAGTCAGAGAACAAAATAACTAATATCTCACTTATTATCGACTTTACAGCTTAACAATTGCGAACATAGAGGAAATGATATATGCTGAATATTTTCATGACCTTGAACTTGACCTTTGACCTCATTTTGAAGATCAGATCACAAAATGGATAATAACTCACTTATTATCGACTTTACAGCTTTGGAATCAACAGTGGACAAACTGGAAATGATATATGCTGAATACTGTCACCTTGAATTGACCAATGACCTTATTCTCAAGGTCAGGGACAAAAGGCTAATATCTAAAATATATATTGTCTGGTAACCTTTCTTAGCCCTTGGGCTAATTAGGTTACCGGACCTATGGTCCGATATAACCTATTTGCATGGTGTTGCGTCCGTCGTCCGTCGTCGGCGTCGTCAGTGACGGCGGCCTCCGTCCACATTATTATCTTTAAAGTTTACGAGTGAATCTTTCTGAAATTTTGCACAAAAATGTCTAAAAATAATTCAAAAAGGGGGTATTTTTTATTTTTTTTTATTTTTGCGTTTTCTTCAAAATGGCGGCCATTTTCGACGAAAAACGACCAATTTCTGACTTTGGCGGCCATTTTCTCAAAAACTGTTCAGACAGTTTTGAGATTTTTATTTCAAAAGATTCCCCTCATATACCTCTGTGATGTGTATAAGTTTCGTTGCCCCTGAATCACCGGTCTGCGTGTGGCGGCCATTTTCATTTTCTCGACGGGTCCCAAATGGGACTTTCCCATGTTAAATTCTCCTATGCTTTATAATGGGACACATTATGCCTAATATCTCACTTAATATTGAGATTAGAGACTAGGGATCAATTGTGGACTTATAGGAAATGATATATGCTGATTAGGCCAAAAAAAAAATGTCTTTTGGTTCTCATTCCCGCGCGCACCACTTTTTACTCCCGCGTCAGTGTTTTTTTTTTGTGAACACAAAAAGAAATAGGCTTCTCTTAAGAAAAATGAGATGAAAATGTTTATTTTTCAATACGAATCTTGTTTCGCGAGTTTCCCATGGACTCCTGATCTCTTAAGGCGTATTCGATTTGTATCTACAGATCTCACCGGGCATAACATGGCCTCAGCAAAACTTGTTTTGTTTTCGTTCCTATTTGCAGTGTATCATGACACTGTGTAAATTCAAGACACAAATATTATCCCAAATTAAATACGTGAAAGTCAACACGCATGACACAGTGTAAAAGCCGGGGATATACCTCCATGTATATTTTGTTCATTTATAGTCTTAGTCTGCGAATGCTGTAGTATTGTTTCGTAAGTTTTATACAATTGTTTATGTTGAGTAGCCTGAATAGCATTTTATAGTTTAACATGTATATTTCGCTCATTTCAAGTCCTGAATCTGTGCATACTTCTGTATTATTACATATCAAGTTTTACATACATGTTTATGTTGAGAAGGTGTAATTTTACATAAAAAAGCGTCCGTATAGCATTTCATTCGTCAGTATTATTTATTTTTATTTACTTCTCTCATTTGGAAGATGTGCTGAAATATACTTTATATAGAAATTTCAGTTTTAAAACCTGAGTATGATTTGTAAGCGTTTTACAAGTAATAACTTGTAATTTTCATCGCCCCGGGTTAAAAAAAAAAAAAAAAAAATCATAGCACCATAGCACCAATTTTCCAAGAGCACCATGATGAGAACCAAAAGACTTTTTTTTTTTGGCCTTATTCTCGTGACCTTGAATTTGACCTCTGACCTCATTTTCAAGGTCAGAGCACAAAATGGCCAATATCTCGCTTATTATCAACATTACAGCTTAGGAATCAATTTGAACGTATAGGAAATGATGTATGCCGAATTTTTGATGACCTTGACTTTGGCATTTGATCTAATTTTCAAGGTCACAGTACGAAATAGCTGATATGTCGCTTGTTATCGACTTGACAGCTTAGGAATCAATTGTGAACACATAGGAAATGATATATGCTGAATATTGTCATATTGAATTTGACATTTGACCTTATTTTCAAGGTACGGGACAAAATGGCTTATAACTCGCTTATTATCGACACTACAGGTTAGGAATCAATTGTGCACATATAGGAGATGATATATACTGAATACTCTCATGACCTTGAATTTGACCTTATTCTCAAGAGCAGAGCACAAAATGGCTAATATCTCGCTAATTAACGACCTAACAGTTCAGGAATCAATTGTGAACATATAGGAAATGTATTATGAATACTGTCATGACCTTGAATTTGACATTTGACCCCTTTTTCAAGGTCCGAGCACAAAATGGCCAATATCACGTTTATTATCGACTTTACAGCTTAGGAGTTATGAGTCAATTGTGTATACAGAAAATGATATATTCTGAATATTCTCATGACCTTGAACTTGACCGTTGATTCCATTTACAAGATCTGAGCACAAAATGGTGAGTATCTCGCTTATTATCGACATTATAGCTTACGAATCAATTGTGAAAATATAGGAAAAGATATATGCTGAGTATTGTCATGACCTTTTTATTGCCTTATAAATGACCTCATATTCAAAGTCACAGGACAAAATGGCTTATATCTCGTTTATGACCGACTTCACAACTTGAACATCGATTGTGGACATACAGGAAATGATATATGCCGAATATTCTGATGACTTTTAATTTGACATTTGAATTCATTTTCAAGGTCACAGAATTTGAATATAAACATATATTGTTCGGTAATTTTTCTTAGCCGTTGGGCTAATTTTACATATGCTTATAATACAAACTATTAATATTTTATACATGCTCCGATTTCAGTTCTGATGTGACCATCATAAATTACTTAATCTATGTGCATAACACATGTACATACCAAGGTTCTATTCATATGTACAAGCTTTTTGTTTGCAGAGGCTTATTTAAAAACTAGACGTGAAGGCCTAGAGGCCTTGGGGCATTTCGATACACAACACAATCACAGGTGAACTGTTAATTACTGACAACTCTGCAACCAAAATGATTATGTAGATACATCCATTTCAATCCAAGACGACGGTTTCTGAGATATAAATGAAAATAAACGAGATTAGCCGAAAATGAAATATGCCGACTCAGCAGAAGAAAAAAAATTTGGCCCAGGCACAATTTCACCCAACATACCCCTAAGATATCTTTGTCTAGTACCACGAGTCCAAAAATAACATAGATTTCATTCAACGATGTATCGTTTCCGAGATATGGCCAAAAATGATAAAGCAAAAAGAGATAAAGCAAAAAAGATTGGCCCAGGATCAAGTTGACCCAACATACCCCTAAGACATATTTGCCTAGTGTCACGAGTCCCTAAATAACGTCCGTTTCGCTCTACGATGCACTGTTTCTGAGATATGGCTGAAAACGAAAAATGCCAACTCGGCAAAAAAATTTCGGGTCAAGGTCGAAGTTCATCCATAATACACCTAAGACATCTTTGTCTAGGTCGACGAGTCCGAAAATAACGTCCGTTTTGCTCTACGACGCACCGTTTCCGAGATATCGAAGAAAACGAAAAATGCCGACTCGGCAAAAAAATTTCGGGTCAAGGTCGAAGTTCATCCATAATACACATAAGATATGTTTGTCTAGGTCGACGAGTCCGAAAATAACGTCCGTTTCGCTCTACGACGCACCGTTTGCGAGATATTGAAGAAAACGAAAAATGCTGAGTCGGCAAAAAAATTTCGGGTCAAGGTCAAAGTTAATCCATAATACCCTTGAGACTTGTTTGTCTAGGTAGACGAGTCCGAAAATAACGTCCGTTTTGCTCTACGACGCATCATTTCCGAGATATCGAAGAAAACGAAAAATGCCGACTCGGCAAAAAATTTTCGGGTCAAGGTCAAAGGTCATCCCTAATACCCTTTAGACATGTTTGTCTAGGTCGACGAGTCCGAAAATGACGTCCGTTTTGCTCTACGACGCACCGTTTCCGAGATATCGACGAATACGAAAAATGCTGACTCGGCAGAAAAATTCAAGGTCAAGGTCAAAGGTCATCCCTAATACCCTTTAGACATGTTTGTGTAGGTCGACGAGTCCGAAAATGACGTCCGTTTCGCTCTACGACGCACCGTTTCCGAGATATCGAAGAAAACGAAAAATGCCGACTCAGCAAAAAAATTTCGGGTCAAGGTCAAAGGTCATCCCTAATACCCTTTAGACATGTTTGTCTAGGTCGACGAGTCCGAAAATGACGTCTGTTTTGCTCTACGACGCACCGTTTCCGAGATATCGATGAATACGAAAAATGCAGACTCGGCAAAAAAATTTCGGGTCAAGGTCAAAGGTCATCCCTAATACCCTGTATACATGTTTGTCTAGGGTGACGAGTCCGAAAATAAAGTCCGTGTCGCTCTACGACGCACCGTTTCCGAGATATGCAATGAGCCTCAAGGATGACTGATCAAAATTGTTTTTGGCCCCTGGGTCAAAGGTCGTTTGAGGGATTGACCCCGTAATCGATAGGGCTCCTCTGCGACACTATATCAACATATATGTCAAGTTTCAGAATGGTAGCACAAGTACTTTTCGAGTTTTCATCCGGAAACCATTTGACACGAAATTCATCCTCACGGACTAACCGGACCTCGGAGCCGGCTCCAAAACAATAGGGTTCATCTATGTAATATATGTGATAACTGGTGAAAATTTCTCGAAGATTCGTCAAGGTGTTCTTGAGTTATCGTCCGGAAACCGAAAAATGAAAAAAAAAAAAAAAGAAAAGAAAAAAAAAGAAAAAAAAAAAATTCTGACAAAACCATAAGGGCATTTCGTGCCGAAATGCCCTAATTAGACGTTTAAAAATTAACACGTCAGATGTATATGGTTACGACACATAATCTATCTACATGTATCTACCAGCGTTTTGTTCGTGGAGTCTTGGTGGCATACATGTACTAGTCTTTCACATTAGACCTGAGTTTGAGATTAACCATTCAAGGTCACACTAGGTCAAGTTCGAGGTTACAAAAAGAACCACCACGTACGATTTCATATATGTTGCTATTTCCCAATACAGACATTGTATAAAGCTCTACCTACTAGCATTTTGTTCGCAAAGGCCAATTTGTATAATCAAAATATGTGATTCAAATTTGTTAAGTATCTCGTCAAATTCGAAACGAGTGCCCCGACTCTAGGAGAAAGAATTTTTTTTTTCAAATCGAGCACCCCCAGTTACAACTGTCAGTGACTCAGCCTCGCTGAAACGTCCAGACCGAACTGCAATCAAAACTGTGGTTTTCGAGGAGAAAATATGACCAAGGGTTCTGCAGATGATTGACGATTATCTTAATTCTTTCTTGATGTTATGGAATATTACCTGGAGGACCATGATTTACTAGAATATATAGAAGGCCATATCAGCTCGACACCACCCCTTATGGATATCTAATCCCAATTTCAATGATGGTTATCTAATCCCAGTTTCAATGTCAACTAAAATATGTCAACCTTGAGCGAAGTTCAATGTTACCAAAATATGAAACAGCAGACATGCAATATACACATACATAGCTCCAGAGATGCTCCTATCATAGAAACTGGTGCTAGATTATGGCCTACAATGGTGAATTCATACATTCTACAGGAGTCAGGACTGCATCGTGATTTTTCTCAACAGACCAATTGATGTATTTTCTGGTCAACAAGAGCTTGAGTACTTTAATTTCGGTAAAGTTTAAGATTGCCAAAGATGTTTCATACATTAATGCATATTATAGAAAGGAAACTCAACTTGGAAGCTTTTGTGCCCAATTTGTTCATCCTATGATCTACATTCTAAGCCGGTCAAACAATTCAACCATATTTATGCATATAATGAGCAGTTGAGAAATTCGTTCGTCTGGCGGTATCACGATTAGACGATTCCATACCAATAGCTCATGTCCTATTGGTCCTTGTTCAAGAAAATGTCTATAAATGTACACATCGATACACAAACTCTTGTGAAAATACCGTTACATACTATTGATTTCTAGGCAGATGGGAGAAGAATATTCGAAACCAGCATATGAAGATACCATATTTATTTATTATACAAAGCATCATAATTTTTACACATTTGTTTGAATTATTTGTTGGTCTATTTACAAAACATGACGGTACAAGCAGCAGGTACGAAGACGTGCACAGTGATCTCATTCCATTCACCAGGGGGCAGCACTGCCTGCATCAAACAAAATATACACCTTACATCCAGTCATAAATTACTCGCCCACTAATTACTGTACAGCCTTCAAATATCAGCCACCTCAACACAAGTGGTCTACCAAACATAGATTTTACCTGACATTGCAAGAAATTCATTTCCTAAATTGACGAAACCAAAGACAGAGAAATGTGTTAGCTATATATAAGATAACTTCGTATATACAGACTTTGACATCACACTACTCAATACCAAGCTAAATTCCCCATTGAACTAATATGATCCCCAATGGTTGTCATGGATACCAGATCCACTTCTGTGGTAACCAGACTAAACTGTGCATTCAGCAGTAAAAGGGTTAATTGTTACTTCATATCGAGGCATTTTGCTGGGAATGTTCTAGCATGTACAGAATTGCAAACTACTGCCTCTACTTCACACAAGATATGAGACTATCAATTGAATCATTCACACTATTCCAGTGACCACCAGCACAAGTGCTGAGCAGCAGACTGTTATCACAATAATATCACTTACACTCACATTGCGTACAATCCGTACAAACCATATCTCTAATGGAGGTTTTTTTGCCACCTAGTCAACGAAACATTAGAAAACATACTATAGCATAATGATAAATACCTCCAGGTAATTGCACACATAGAAGTTATCTGAAATTAGTGACTGATATCAGCAAAGCTCTTGCGCAAATAAAACTTTATTATTCTTCGTGCCATTATGTGTATGTCCTGTCACACACACAGATATCGAATCGAAGGTTTGTATCAAAAGAGATTACAATTTGACAACTAAGCGAGAAGTCACTCACGTACATATGCTTCAAACTGGGAAATGTAATAATCAACGTCGTGCAATCACTGTACAGATGTGTACACTTGTTTGGATGATATGAAATCGTCTGCTCAGAATGGCAGTTATGTTCACACACTCCATGAACTGCTATAATATGATGGAACTTTCTCCCGATGACAATGGCATCATTCACACTCAAACACAACGGCGATAGAGAAACATGCATTAATAAAGCACAATCGCCACCTTACACACAGACACCTATACAGGCACAGTTTGCTACAAATCAATGACAGAGATGACACAATCACAGACTGACACATTCAAATATCTTATACTGTATACCGTGAAGTTGTGACTTACACAAACTATCAAAAGATAACACTGTTTACATGCATCAATCACCTGCACTCGTTGAGACCAGAGATTACAAACATGCCAAGCTATAACATGAACTCAGTGATCCGTCGGGATATCACCGCATAAGATCAATGATTATCATTTTAAAAACTCACACATCTTCAGATACAAACCACAAATATTCTCTTGTACAAACTCGACACCCTATAAATCTGACCATGAAGTACATAATTATGATGAAAACGAATCGATTACACTCTCACAAAACATATTTTTTTCTGCAATATTCAAGAACAAAGGAGTACCGTAGTCCCTACAAACAAGAACCCCACAATCAGAAGGTGACAGGCACAAGACTGACAACACAGCGGCCGTATCAGAGTACGAATCAGCGTCTGTTCGTCTGTCCGTCCGTCCCACGATAGACGGTCTAATCGATCTTCACTGTTGAGTAGATCTTCCGCACAAAGTAGCTTGTTCCCACATACCCTATCGTACCTGCAGGGATAAATGTCTCAAAACTTAAAAATATATTTTACAAACAAGCACAATTCAACTTTATTCAATCGATTAAATTTTGCTAATTGCTAGATTTGTAACAATCGTGAATGTATAATCAAAATCAGCTGGAGCCCGAACTCTGCCACGAACGTCAACACTTGTTAGTTAACCCTTTAGCTACGAAAGTCAATAAACAGCTGGTCGGACTCAATCTGCATACACAATCTATTGATTTTCATTAACTTCAAGCCCAACAAGTCAATAACTGCAGAATAATCAATATGCCTATATCATGAGGTAAATGCCGGGCTGTGGAATTAAGCTGCAAGGCTTACAGTCGATATACTGCTGTTATTTACACAGGATATGTGGCAAGTACATCCACATGCTCCCTGCCATGTGGCAGTACACGGCCGAGCTAGTACCCAATGACAGGGTACAGGAACTTACCACACATTAGTCCCAGCGCCAAACTGAACAGTGCCATGTAGCCAAAGTAAAATGTTGTTTGAAACAAGCCATACATTCTGCAACAGAGATTTAATCAGATTATGTTTTGATTAAACATAGAAAGGCTTTTCATCACTTTAAACAGTGCATTCGTGAACACACAGAATAACACAACAGTTCCTTTCCGCCCTATGACAGTTCAGATTTACTGCTAATCATCCCTAACGACACTGAGCGTATACTCACTTTGTTTTGAAGAAGAAGTAATAGAAGGAGTAGAGATACACGTAGCCAGCTGTGGATGCTCCTGACAGGAAACTCGTCCACTGCCTACAAAACAAACAGACATTCAGCAACCAATATTGAGCTGTTATGATCAGCAGTGTATATTTCTCATACTACATGTAATACAATGCAAAAGTTCGTCTATGCATTGAATTTTATTGTTGCAACTCTTTCGGCCAGGCCAGCCTGTTTCTCTCAAACAAGTGACACGAGAAAATAACGTTCACTGTTGTTCTGGATGGAGAGCAGAGTTTCGTACCATCGATAGTCCTCCGCGTTGAGCAGGAAGTAGGTACACACGATGGTGACGCAGACCGTGACGATGGCCAGGATGATGAAGACGAGGAGCATGAAGCCGTACACATAGTAGATCTTGTAGGCCCAGAACGATGTGAAAATGAAGTACCTAAAGGAAATGTGTGAACATTGTGCAGATAAAATCAAAATAGTATGGAAGTGTGACATTTCAGTTACATGTATATTTACATTAGTACATGTATTACTTCCCTCTCTGACAGTAGTAAATAATGTACCTCATTGTTACTCCTATACCTTGGTAATTCACAGATTACATGGGAGTGATGGCACATTCAGTAGGCAGAGAAAAGTCTAAGAATACTGATCGGGAGGAATTCCATAGAGGACATAATGCTCCACAGAGAACAAAATGCTCACATTTCAATGAAGATGGATCCAAAAGGCAGCACTCCGCCGAGGATGACGATGATTGCGGGCTCCATGAACCACTTTTTCTCGGGGATGGGGCGGGGGACTGCATTGATGCGACACGGGTAGTTGGGCTGACCCGCCATGTTACGTCCCAGCACCGTGCCGACCAGGGTCAGGGGCAGGATGACGAACAGACAGATGCAAGCCACGGCCACCTATAAGGAGAAATGTTATTTGACAAGTGTGAACAAACGCGGAGCTACAAGAATTGTCCTGACTGCAAATATATCCATTCGTGGATTCATAGCGATAACCTAAAACATAATCATTTTAGAACAGAAATTTACCCTCGAACCAGTATATTTCCAACAATACAGGCAGTGTTTGTATTGAGGCTGATAGTTTTGATACTGACCATGGTGCCGAATGGAATGGACCTTGAAGCATGGTAGTACATGGCTATAAAGTTGATGAAGAATGCTGTTCCACAGATCAAGGAAGGCACCAGGAATGCACTCATCACCATCTGCTTGATCCACACCTTGCCTGTAAAATAAACATCCAATTGAAGTTCACATGGATATACAGCTTTTGTGACAATCTTGATGCAACAGAATAGGCTTTGACAATGAAAATCTTGACAAAACTAATCTTGACAAGACTGGGATTCTCAGAATCTTGTCTCTCAATATGCCACCATGAGTGTGTGCTGCAATAAATTGTGAGCATGTTTCCATTCAGTGAGTCAAATTGTTTGGACACTAACCTCCCATTTTGGAGTAGAGGCTGCCACCGAAGTAGCCATTGACTGGCGAAGTGGCGGCATAGACAAAGATGGCCGTACTCAGCATAGAGCCTCGTCTGAAATGGAAAGCATTTTGGAGATTCTGAACAGACCGTGGTGACAAGCACACTAGGAGAGTATGCACAAGTAAGCATGTAAAATAAGCTTTTTTTGTATTGGATTCTATTCTCAACTGAGCATTTGCAACAAACAACTGATACAATGACAACTATTCTTGAACACTACTCACTCTGTGTAGAGCTCCCCGAGGATCGCGAAGACGATGACACAGGAGGCGACGGTAGCCGTCTGGTAACCCGTGCCAACAAGTGCTGAGAAGAACATGGGGTACGTGGCTGGTCGAAACACATCACCATGGACCTGTTTCCAGCCATACTCATCTCCCAGGTCACGCTCCTAGACAAAGGGGATTATTGCACATGAGTATTTCTTATTTTTAATACCAAGTAGAGTGATACTGATATTGTCTGATCTACTAGTACATGAAAAAGAACTGGTGCATAGTGGCACGAGGGGAGAAGTATGAAATTCATACCATTTCATCGATATCCTCCTCCTTGCTGTAGCGAGCATAATCCTTGCGCAGTGTCCTCATCAGGATCATGCTGACCAGTCCCACCAGGAAGATGACCATCATGAACGAGTTGAAGATCGAAAACCAATGGATCTACGAGGGAAAGGCACAATATAGTTGCAATGAATGATGTTATATAAATGAATCCACAGCACTATCATCATTCACAGGCACAGCAACATATATACATCTGATGCCATCTCAAACTCACCCTGTGCTGGAAGAAGTTGGGATCCAGGTACTTGTCGAATCGATCGCTGAACTTGACGTTGGACTTGTGCCATTTGACCTCGTATGTGAATGGGATCTGTGTGTTGGGCTGGAGTCGAACTTTGGCCTCGCTAGTCAAGTTCACATCCACGATTTGCTTGCCGTTGTATCCAATGTCAAACTTTTTGTGTGTCCAGATGTAGTAGCCTTCTCCACTCTCTTCGATCTCTCCCACGATACCTGGGTCATAACAGAAACAAAGTTTGATAAATCAACTTTACCACAAGGTCACGTCAGCGAGTTTAGCTGCAATATACACTTGTAATTCATATGCTACTATCATTAGATAAAAGCTGATAGAATCTTCCCCAACTACTACAGAACTCGACAGACTGAGAACTCAACACAACAGCAGGATTTGAAGGTGTTTGAGAAGTGCTACGTTGAGCAGAAGACATACCCCAGATAGGGAGGTCATCAATGTACATCTGGTACCAGTAGTGGTTTTTGACGGCGTAGATGAAAGCTTGATACTTCTCCTCTGTCAGGTCCACCTCGCAGTACTTCGTCTTCGGCGCGTCCGCTGTGATCAGCAGCAGATTGTACAGTGGATTGTGATTTAGTGATTTATTCATGGGAAATTAAGTGAATTCATTTTTCAAACCAGATCAACATCAAAATTATCTGCACAAATGAACAGCTCTAGATCAAAATTTGAGAATACCACACTTCTACAAAAATCACTAGCCATAGGTTCCTCACAAAAGAGGAATGCAACCACTAGACTTATTGTACCTTTGAAGTCGATGTCGAGGCCACTGAACTCGAGCTCGACCCCAAGTAGAGCCTCCCCGAGTGTCTCGTGGTAGTGGCTGATGGTTGCCTTGGCGCCGGCACAGAAAGGCAGAGAGAAGTAGGAGTAGGTCTCCTGACGATTGTGGTACGGGCCGACTGTGTTCATCCATAACACCACTTCTTCCGCATCCTCGTACTGCAACAGAGTTGGTAAATATCCAATGTGATGCTATGCTTGCTTGATAATTTCATTGCAGGTGATCAGTGATTCCTTGTGGCAGACCCCTGGCATTTAATTCAGCATTGATGATATTTGACAAGTAAGCTATGGTGCTATTACTCCTAAGTATGTTCAACTTCAAGTTACGTTTCACAAAGTCTGTCATTTGATCATTTTGTAAACAACAATTTAACAAAAATCAGCAATTTCAGTATTACTTAACAGTGCACGACTGTGTCCCCTATTACTTCACAAGTTCACATTGTGTACGCAATCAGTGTCCATGAAAGAATTTATGCAAAGGGTTAAATTGCATGGGGAAATTTGAAAATTAAGCGTAAATTTGCAAGCTGCATATTAGATGTTAATCACTGTAACATAATAGTTCTTTCCCCCATTATTTCTGGTTCTTTCGCCCATCATTTCTAGGAAGTTGTACAACATTATACAAGTATAAGTGATTGACAGTAAAGTTAATCAAAAATTTCCCAAATTTTAATTGTAAATTTGCCGTTTATTGTTATTACTCACCTCTAAACTACTACATGCTCCTTTTCGATCCTTTGGATCGTTCTGGATAGAAATTCGCGTACTGAAAGCAAGGCACGATCGTCTGCCTGCATGACTCGAGCGCTCCTTTTGCCGCCAAAACCGCCGCGCATATGCGCGCGCAGCTGCGCAGAAGCTTCACTTTTCTGTCCAAAAAACGACAAAAGGAAGCCCCTAGCACACAACTGGCGGGGATGGATGGGAGGGCCTTTACTGTAGTAGTTTAGAGGTGAGTAATAACAATAAACGGCAAATTTACAATTAAAATTTGGGAAGTTTATTTTATACATCACCAATCTAAACTACTACATGCTCCTTAGAATCAAAGGATAGGCGGTGGAGCAGTAGTGCTAGAGAGTCATGAAAACAGACGATAGTCTTGATTTCAAGCGAATCGCTAAAATGCTACATTTTCGATATATCTTTAGTAATAATATAATATAGATACTCACCTAGCGGTGCGATCGCTTGCCTCCGAAATGCACGAATTTCTTCTTCACCCATCGGTGGAAAACGGAACTCTACTTGAGACCGTAACATAAAGAAACTCAAACACAAACACACAGTGTTGCTTATATACACGTGCACGTTAAAACCAAGACTTTTCTGTCCAGCTGGTTCAAACAACAGCTTGCGCTACGACCAGCGGACCCAGTCTAAATCTGGACGACTGGTCCTGAAGTTCGGCAGCATTGGACAGATAGAACCCGATGAATGTCGTAGAATTAGTCCACATTCCAGCCCTCACGATATATTCCAACGGAATATTCGACCTGGCCGCCAAAGACATCGAGATGTGTCGGATTTGGTGGGACGATATTTTGTAAGTGACTCGATCGTCAGCACCTGATTCCGCATAGACAGTCCTCACTACAACCTTCACCCATCGGGATAGTGTAGCTGTGGAGATATCCGTAGCCCTGTTAGGCTGATAGGAAATAAATAATCGCTTGCGATCTTTCCTGATCGATCTGGTACGATCGATGTAGATTTTCAGCGCTCTTACTGGACACAATAGAGCGTCCGGCTCATTCCGTCCTACGTAACCGCCCAGTGACGGAATTACGATAGGGGAGAACGCTTTCCCGCCCTCAACTGCAGCACGTGTTTTAGGCATAAAATCACGTACTGGGTATAAGGAAACGGACCCATCCGCGCCAAATGCGACTCGCGATACGTCGATCGCCGCGACATCTGAGCGTCTTCGACCACTTGCTAGCATAACTAGCAGGAAAGTCTTAAGAGTTAACCTCTGCAAGGAAACTTCCTTGAGAGGCTCCCACGGTGCTTTAGTAAGACAATATAGCACAAAAGCCATGTCCCAATCCGGTAGAGTAGGAACTCCACGTGGCCTTTGCGTCCTAAAGGACGCCAAGAGATCAGCAAGGATACGATTATTAGTTAAATCGATCCCCCTAGCACGGAATACAGGGCCCAGCATGGACCTGTATCCCTCGATCGTAGTAGGCTTGAGATTAAGCCTATCAAAGAGATAGCAGAGAAAGTCTAGCACTGCATTCAGAGGGGCAGAGAGCGGATCAATGCGCCTTCCGTTACACCAACGTACGAATACTCTCCATTTAGCCTCATACGTTTTAGAGGAGGATCTCCTATTCTTTCTCGCGAGATGTACGGACACCTGCTGAGAAAATCCTGCCTCCTGGAAGGATCGCTCGATAGCCTCCAGACGTGTAATTTGAGCACGTGGACGGAATCGTGAAATATATCCCGCCCCGGTTGCTTCAGCAACCTGTCCTCGATCGGGAGAACCCGTGGTACATCGATCAGGAGGGACAGTAGCAGGGGGAACCACGCCTGCATCGGCCAGCATGGCGCCACCAACAGAATCTCGCACTGAGACCTGGCTACTTTGTGCAGCACTTCTGTTAGGAACCGAGTTGGCGGGTACGCATACCCGAACATCCCGTCCCACGACTGAGACATCGCGTCCACAGCCAGTGCCTCGCTCTCTGGCAGAGGTGAGAAGTAGACCGGGAGCTTGTGATTCCGAGAGGTTGCGAACAGGTCTATGTTCGGTGTCCCGAACGCCTGACAAACGCGCCGAAACACCCCCGGATGTAGACTCCACTCCGTGCCTATGATCTTGTCCGGTCTCGACAGAGCGTCCGCTAGGACATTCCTGTGACCCGGCAGGTGCCTCGCCCTGATAAACAGACGGTACTTGAAGGCAAACCTGATCAGACACTCGGCCTCCAAACAAAGCTGACTCGACCGAGTTCCACCTTGTTTGTTTATGTGCGCCACTACTGTGCTGTTGTCTGTGAAGACCAACCATTTCGTCCCTGGGGGACTCTGAGGCCCCCAGATGTCGAACGCACGTCTCACCGCTCGCAGCTCTAGGACATTGATGTGCAACGCCCTCTCGCTCGTGTTCCACACAGCAGAGAGTTCGTGCTCGTCCATATGAGCTCCCCAAGCCAATTCTGACACATCGGTGAAGAAGGTCCGATCGGGCAGATACTCCGCGAGTGGCATCCCTCGGAAAAGATTCCGATGGTCCCGCCACCAATGCATTGCTTCCCGAGCACGATCGTCCACCGATACGACTTGGTCTAGTCGATCGGTGAGGATCCGCCATTGCAACGCTAGACACCATTGAATGGGTCTGAGGAAGCACCTGCCGAACGGCACCTGTTTCTCCATCGAAGCCAACAGACCGATGATAGACAGAAACTGTCGAGCTGTGATCGACGACTGCGTCAGCGCGACCTCCATCGCCGCAATCGCCTTGAGAACTCTCTTCCGCGGAGGAAGAGCTACTCCTCGCTCTAGATCGTAATCTACCCCGACATACTCGAACCTCTGTGTCGGGGACAGATGAGACTTCGCCCAATTGGGGATCCAGCCGAGGCTGGTCGCCAACCTGAGGACGAACCCGGATTGCTCTATAGCCTGAGACGGGGAGTCGGCTATGATTAACCAATCGTCGATATAATGGTGGAATTGAATTCCAACCGATCGAAACCTGGCTGCCATCGTCCTTACGATACGGGTGAACACGTAAGGGGCGGTGGCTACTCCAAAGGGAAGTACCCTGAACTGATACACCGAACCTTCGAAGGCGAACTTGAGGTATCGCCGATCGGCTGGGTGTATTGGCACATGTAAGTACGCGTCCTTGACGTCGATACTGACTGCCCACTTCCCCTTGGACAGAGCTTTCTGGACGGAAAGCGCCGACTCCATCTTGAACCTGGGTATGATCAGGAATTTGTTGAGGTTTGACAGATCGAAAACGGGACGCCACCCGCCTGTCTTTTTCGGCACCAGGAAGATGAGAGAATAGAATCCTCCCTCGTCCTTGACCACCTCGATCGCACGTTTCTCTAGCAACTGCTGCACCTCGTGCTGCAGAAGCTGAAACTTTTCCCGATCGCCGGGCACAGGGAAGAACCACGCTTTGGGTCTGATCGGTGGTTTTCCAGCCTCCCATCTGAAGGTGAGACCGAACTTCACCCATGCCACGACTGAATTGTCTGACGACGCCAGATCGCTCCAGTTCTGGACGAACTGAGCCAGGCGTCCCCCGACTGGACCAGGTTGTGGAAGATCGAATTCCGATAGAACTGAACCTTCCACAGAGCCTACGCTTTCCCGCAACGAGTCACTTCTTACCAGAAGCTTTCCCTTTGCCCTTGAAGCGTCCACCCCCTTTGCCTCCGCGCTTGCCATCCCCCTGGGGAGGGGGAGGCTGCGCCCCACGAAAGGGCGGCTGCGTAGAAGCGGGTGCATGTGGTGCCTGAGGTTGGGCAGGCTTCTGACCCTTGGTCTTCTTGCCTGTCCCAGACCCCGCCGACTTCCCAAGCAAAGCCTTGGCCATAGCCTCATCCCGGAGATGTTCCCGCATGACGGAAATATCCGATCGAGAGAGGTTGGCGTAGGTATAGCCTGAGAACAGTGGCCTCCCACGTAGCTCAGCGACGTCCGTAGCGGACACGTCAAGCAGACGGAGATCGGCATCACGCATGGTGAGATCCAATTGTGCGCCCAGGTGCGCACTGTCACGCTCAGCAGCATGGACCACTCCGGCCAAGACGCCGAGTGCTGCATGTATGTTGGCGCGACTCCCCTCCTCCAGATCCGCCTCGTCCACAAACTCCTGAACCAAGGTGGTCAGGTGATCTGTCAACGAGAGCTGCCCCATCAATTGATGAGACAGCGTCTGCCAGTGAGAAAGGCGAGCCTTTTTCACATAAGCTGACCAGACCGTACCCTGCTTCCGGGAAAGCAGGTGAAGGTTAGGGTCTTCGACCGGGACGGAAGTCTGATGTCCACCCTCGGACTCTACAGTCCGATAGGTGTCGATCGACTCAGGTCGAACACGGCTAGTCGGGAATGTCGACTCCGTACGAGCCACATCCTTCTTAGCCGTAACTCCCTTGTTGATCTTGTCGAAGGACTTGACCAACGCGGGAGCCACAGGGAGCCGGATCGGCCGACGAACTGGCGCCGACGCGAACCTACCGGTTCCCCGTGAGGGCCCTGGAGCATCGATCGGCAAGTCCATTCGCCTTGCGACCGACTCCAAAGCCCACCGGAAGTTAGAACCCCCGGCCTGATCGGAAGTCTCATCCTCCGAGGAGGACGACTCCTGATCAGCTTCCACTCGACCCCCCCGATCGTTGGACCTCACAGGTCCGATCGAAGACCTCGATGACCCCAAGGGTACATCAAAGGACGGGCGAGGGAATGCCTGCTCAGCGATCGCGCCCGTCCGGCGACTTACATCCGCGTACACAGGACTTGAGTGGCCCTGAGGAACGACCCCAGCACCACCCGCCCGATCGTGCCCTGATCGAGGACCAGGAGCACGACCGCCAAGTGAAGACTCCCGATCGCACGAACGATCGAGAGCCTCACCCCCAAACAAAGGGAACTCTCCCCCCTCGAACCTCGAGACCGAGGACCCGAAAGAGCCATCCAAGCTGCCCCGCCGATCGAAGCCCGAAGCCTGATCGTCGCCCACCGAGAGGTCGGACGAAGCCTGAGCCACATCGAAAATCGATGTGGTCTCAGCACCACGGCGCTTAGAGGAAGCACGCTTCCTCTTCTTGGAAGGCCCCGGGGAAGAGACTACGGACCCCTCCACCTCGATCGGCCCCGACTGAGGGACGACGAAGGTGGAGTGCGGTTCCTTGGCTGCTTTCGCCTTGGCAAGAACTGAAACCTTCTTCTTAGAAGATTTCGACTTCTTGCCAGCAGGGGGAGCAAGCTCTCCCTGCGACGAAGGGGCAGCCGAAGAACCGGCCGGGACTCCCTGTCCAAGCAGGGAAGAGAGACCCGGCAGGAGGGGACCCTGAAGGGACGATAACGACTGTGCAAAGAAAGATTGCACAGCCGCGTTGACCATGTCCTGTGTTAGCCCCAGGGGCTGGCTAACACCGGACGCAATCTGTGCCGTCACAGGCGGAGTCTCCACCTCCATGGGCGACTGGCGGACTTGCGGAGCCGAAGCTTCCGCAAGCCTCAAAGCATCCCGACGAGCCAACGAGGCTTCGGAATACTTTGCAGTCGCCTGCACGAAGGAAGAGGGACGCCAGAAACGACACAGATCACACCTCAAATCCTCCATAGATACCGGGCCATGGTCTAAGCAGTCGAAACACACACTGTGTTTCTCCCCTCCTCGGAGGGTATTGACCAGACACTTCGGGCATGGGCGTTCGTCCATGGCACCGGTACCAAGGGAGGATTGTGAAGTCATGATCACACAAGGGAACTAACCACACACAGTAACAGGGCGGGCAATAAATGCAAACCTGAGACCGCGCTGAAAAAAGAACCCTAAGAGGACTACGAATATATAAACTACAGTATACGTATACACAATATATACAGTAGAAAATTAACGTAGAACTATTGATAGATGTAAACAACAAGTACACTATCAAGTACGACGGATGGACGATAATAGGGTGAACTGGCTATACAAATCGCTGACGATCTAGCAAGTAACAAACTATCGACCGATACTTATCCAAATAGACACAAAACGATGTCTATGAACGTGGCAGGTGAAATTCCGTAAGAATATATCGCAAAAGTCTAGTTTGCAGACTAAATTCTACGAATTCACCGGGAACCAAAATCCAAAGCTGCCAAGCAAAAATGGCGGTGGACAGAAAAGTGAAGCTTCTGCGCAGCTGCGCGCGCATATGCGCGGCGGTTTTGGCGGCAAAAGGAGCGCTCGAGTCATGCAGGCAGACGATCGTGCCTTGCTTTCAGTACGCGAATTTCTATCCAGAACGATCCAAAGGATCGAAAAGGAGCATGTAGTAGTTTAGATTGGTGATGTATAAAATAAACTATAATCACAGTCAACAGCTCTCACGCATCAGCAAATAGAAAATAGTGAGACTGCTGCAATACTACACATAATTTGCAAAGGGATACATACACAACATATTATTATCCCATTCATTTGCATGAGGTATAAGGGGCCTAAGAGGGGTATTAGTGTTCAGGTTTTGATGATGTGCTACTAAACTTTCGCCCGAGTGAGCATTCATCATTAATAAAGCCGAATAATGGTTTCCCATAATATTTCAACCGATAAGTGCTTACTTCTAATCATAGGCAAGGTTTGATTATTGCATGAAGTTTGCACAACTGTGTGCACACTGCGTAGTTATATATAAATGATTTCTCACTGATAATGCTTGAAGGCAGTGGCAGTTTAAGGTACTAGAACATGTCTGTCTGTACTTGGCTGATTGATTCCCTCACAGTTTGCCAATTATATGGAAACAGTCAACAGATGAATTTCTATTGATCTGCCAATCGTTGACATTTACAGCAATCAATATCACAAATATAGTAAACATGGCCATGAACAGGAGACTGTAAATGCCCCAATTGTGACAACATACATGGTTTCCTTGAACATGTCAGTTCTGCCACATGGTCAAAATATATGTATCCAACCAAATCTCTGATCGGTGATTTGGTGCCAGCACTGCGGCCCGCTTAGGGCAGATCATGTGATCATAATATGGTCCAGAAATATGTCGGTCAGAGTATTTAGATGAAACTAATTTTGAAAATTGTCCCTATGATTGCTTATGAAAAGTTCAGAATTTACTTGACAGGTCTACTGTTAAGCAAGTATACCTTTAGAAAGCCGAATTTGAGACATTCTTTGCTCTTCAGGTTCTATACAGACCGTCTATCCTAATTTTGCCTATTCCAGAATGATTGCAAAAACTGCAATCAGTTACTCTATACTGTAAAAGTACTAATTTTCGCGCGGTACTTATTTCGCGTATTTCGCGGTAAGGCTAGATCCGCGAAATTAAATACCTCGCTAAAATAAGTCTCCCGCGAAAATTAATTTTGAGGTTTGTGGCCGTCCATAGCACAATACGCTGTTGCTAATCATAACGCGCAGAATTACGTTAGTTACAGTGCCCAGATACCGGTCGCTAGCGTCTGCATGGCACGTGCTTGAACTTGGTGCCAATGACATCTGCACCAAGTTCAAGCTTTTGCAGACTAAGCATGACTTGTTTGACGTTTGTGTTTAAAATTTCAAATAAAATCTGATTTGATTTCCTGTGACTTTCCATTTCTCACACCAATTGCATTGATATACTGTGATGTCCATCAACTGCAAATTCTTTACGCGATTACTGGCAATCACTGAACCGCGAAATTAAATCCCCGCGAAATTGCCTGGGGGTAAAAACCGCGAAATTTAATACCCGCGAAAAAAAGTGTTTTTACAGTATGCTCATTGAAGCTGTCGTGCAAACTTTGGAATGTCGCAAATATCGGACGAATAGGCAATGGCTCGTATGCCTATCATGCCCTATGCGATTTGACGGGGGAAAAATAGCAGTTTCCGACTTCAGAGCATGACCCAGTTTCTTTAGATCTCTGTAGATCTGTTTTAGCATACAATCAATCACTGTGATGCAATGATCCTATTTTTGCCTGGTACCATAATAGCATTATTCTACCGCTGAACTTTTGTTGAAACTGAAAGCTGTCGAGACCGTGACATTGTGATTAAAATGATCAGGAATCAGGAATTGAGAGTCATTAAATTATAAATATAACCCTGTCAAATTCCTGCGTAAGTTAATAGGTTTAGTTAACCCTTCTTGATTTAGTACTTACTGTAAACCCAGGAAGTTAACATTTGCGTACAATTAGCTATCACGCTTTCCGTGGTCAAATAAAACTTGCAAACCTTTCTAGTCACGAAACATACCGTCTTGGTTTAGATTGAGGCTATAATTCCAATCTTTGCACCAGCAATTTGTTTTTCAAAAATCGAGCTCTGCTATATTGAGTTGGTGAATGTTTTGATACATGTGGCGAATTAGACGGATGGCTCGACGTAGCCGCCTAGCGAATCTAGTATTGCCATATTGTTAGTAAGGCTGCAACGAGTACAAAAACGAGTACGGTTATTCGTTAGCTTGTAACCAAGCCCTAACTCGCTACTCGTTCAAATTTTGAGAGCTAAATATGATCCAAAGTGACATCCATTTTTTTGCAGTCAACATTTCATCAAATCTTGGTTTCAAAAACGGGTCAAAATCGCGACTAAAACTCAACATAAGCCTTAAGGCCGCGTTGTGTAAGACTTTTAGGGTCTGCCGGATTTCGAAAAGTTATCAGGTAGCACGGAACACTGATTAACACACAAGCCAATATACAAAACACAACCCATAAATTCTTGTGTAGAAATTAGAATAAAAAATTGCTGATTTCCAATTTATTCTGCTTTCATTCCCTCTTGTTTGATCAAACATACACAGGCTAATGAGAATCTGTGTTAAAAGAAGTCAGCTGCTGATGCCAAGTTTCCACCTGTCAAAAACAAATACACACACATCTCCCAGCCAAATGTCAACAAAAATGTCTGGCAGAAAATGGGAGGGGTCACTTACAACATGGTTGTGTTCATCCGCTTCTGATACAAATACAAACAATGATAGCACACATATACATCTCAAAACTTTGAAGTTCATTTTGCCAGGTGGGAATCGTGTGTATCCTCTGCGATTATCCAGATGATAACTGATTTTCAAACCGTTTCCATCTGTGTTTGGGAGTAGTTGTCATAAAGATGGCGGAAGTGACAGCCACGTCATCCGGCCTTTTGCGTAGTTTGGTCAACACTCGCTAGGAGCGCTGTCCACCCGCCCCGTGGCATCACCGCCACACAGCCAAGACGGACACGTTCTGACATATCGATAAGTGATCAATCGATTCGTAACGCTATTGGGAAATGCTCGGCCGCACACAAACAATATAAACTACTGTGAAGAATTCCACATAGCCTTCGTCGTCGTCGAAAGCAGACTTGTCCAAGTCCAAGTTCAGAGGAACGTATAGGCCTAGGCCTAGCTACAGTATAATGCCCAGGACCAATTTATAGGGCCCTGCCTACAACAATTCAATAATTAGGGAGGCCCTCGATCTGATCCTAAGTTCCTAACTAATTTTTTCAAGATAAACTATTAGGAACATATATTAAGTGCTCTTCCCACAATAATACTATTTTATGAATAGCCTAAATTAAAGATAAAATAGGGCTGCAGGTTTCATTTGAGGGTCCTTGTATGGGCCTAGAACTTCCTCTGCTCAGCTTGCCTCCTTCTGAACTACGCCTAGGCCTAGGTCCAAATAATACAGTCCACTATACTCCCATTTTTCAAACTTGTTTACACCGGTTTTGGAGATATTTCTGCGCATGATGCTAAATGGTAGGATTTTCTATAACTTGGTACACATCACCTGGGAGTCATACGGCATTTTCCTACCAAATTTCAAACTTTCAGTTCTACTAGTAATTTGTACTAGTAAAGTGAAAATATGATGTTTTGTTATATGAAAGATCTAATTGATCTGAGCAAATTGTTTTTTACGGAATGTAAATATCACAATCCGTTCAAAAGTTACAGCCATTTGAAACTGCCATTCCGGCACTACATTACAGAAGCCACTCGAAAAGTTCTAGCAACTCATTTATATGCAAATTAGATGCTAATGAGAATTCATGACGTCACGAGGGGAACAAATTTTAATTAGGATATTTCAAGCCATGATGTAATGATTCTTATTGAAGGTTCTGACGATCTGACTAGTGCATATTAGGGGCCGGTCATTATTTATCAGGTGGGGGGGGGGGGGGGGGGGGTGAAAACTGGGGGGGTCACACTTTCATTTTCAACATTATTGGGGGGGGGGTCATACTTTTATTTTCGATGGAACTGGGGGGGTCGGAGTTCGAATTTTAGTTAATTTGAGGAAAATTTTATATTGAAATAGTGAATTGGGTGAAAACAATCCACTCAACCTGGACTGATGGTTCACTGGAGTATACAGCATTTGGAAACCATCCTTTTGTCACATTATCAGTGAAACTATAGTTCCGCCAAAATTTGATCCTAGAAAGGACCATCCAGGAACACCCAAAATCAGGAGATGTCGTGAATCGACAACCGCTCATCACACACAGACTGAAACACTGTCACCACGGATCAACTATGGACCTTTCGTAGAACACAATAGCACTGAAGCTGAATAGGGTGCCAGTGAGGATCATCAACATGCAGGGCACTGTCACAGACTAACAATGGATCACCCGACCCATACCATGCTGACCAACATGCCATAACATCCAATGACCTCGAACCAGCATGTTAAAACCACAGACCGATTTTCCACTCAACACGTTGCCAACTCAGGAACCTAGGCCACTGAGGATAATCCTCGATGAGCTCAGGACTGTCCTGGACCACCATGAACAAAATATGGACATTTCCATCCAGGATTGCAAAATAGTCCTGGATCGTCCCGGATGACGATATAGTGAATCTGATTTACCTGACTTTCTTGGTGGCCAGGACATTGCTAGACAATCATCACGGAACATTATGAACCCATCATGGAGCTAGTCCATGCTCCGAACGTGGGATAATACCCACGTTCGGAGCATGAACCATCATGGAGCCAACACAGATTTGATTCAAGGTCGGGAAAGTACCGGTCCAGGATGGCCTGATTCATCAATGATATGTGGAAGAGTCATAATTTTTCTGAGTTCACTCGGAGGCTGTCATTACCATACCGATATAATATGCCCACAAATAATAACTAAATCAGTTGTAATGGCACAAATTCATAATATCCACTTACGTTATAAGAAAAAGAAATTGCAACAAAAGTCACAAATGTTTTAATAGAGATGTGAATGAAGTGTAAAAATAGCATTAAGATATCATACTGGTTCCTTATAATTGTCATCAATTGCGTATTATGGCCTTGTATATGTACTTGGGGATTGGGGGGGGGGGGGGTCACACTTTTATTTTTGATCTTGGTGGGGGGGGGGGGGGGGTCATACATTGTTTTTCAATATCGGTGGGGGGGGGGGGGGGTCAAACTTTGAAAACTCATTTCTCGGAAAATCCATCCAACCCCCCCACCCGATAAATAATGACCGGCCCCTTATATGTACCATACATATTCAATATCCACACAAACTGTACTGTTGCCATGGTTACCAGTCGTTCCCTATAGCCATAGTTACCCATGGTTGCCATGGCCATTAACTGCCAAGTCATTCTATCCACAGACTTTTTGTCGATTATTTATGAAATAAATTATTATAGAGCTCAAGTTGGCACCATTTTTATGTGTGCATACCCTGTTCTAAGTGGGTTTCTGGCCCTAGCAACCATGGTTGCTATGGGCCATATCAGGTCACTGGTTACCTTGACAACAACAACAAAAGTGAAAACACTGATTATTCATATTAAAATCTGTAAAGAATAAGTTTTGATGAATAATCATAACATTAAATGAATGAATAATACATATCAAAGTATCTAATTAAAACAACTTCCCCCGATGACGTCATGAATTTTTCAATTTCAATTTCAATTTCAAAAATATTTATTCAACATTCAAATTCATGTACATATACAGATATACACATTGACAATAAAAAGAATGTTGAAGGGGAGAATACTAGAAGCTGTAGCTTATAAATGTATCTCCCCAACAAAAAGAAAACAACAACAAAACTGATAACACAATATACTTGATAATGATAGCAAAAAAATAAACAACAATAACAAAAAAGCTATGATAGCACCTTTTACTGTAAATATAATACTAATTATCTTTGATATTCATGAGATATTCATGCTAATGAATATCTCATTTGCATACTAATTAGCTAAATTGTTTTGAAAAAGCAAATTTGCCGAGTTCAGTCTTTAAAGTGCTATAACTTTTGAACGGATTGTGATATTCACATTCCGTAAAAACCATTTTGCTCAGGTCAATGAGATCTTCCATATAAGTGCACTTCATATTTTCACTATACTAGTACTTTAAATTTCAGCCCAAAACGGGATCTTGAGAATCCGAGCATATTCGAAGATTTTGTCCTGTTTACATCCATCAGGGTTCGACTTATTATCGTAAATTTGGACCAGACGACACAATCATTGGGGTGTATTCTACACAAACATGTTGATTTCGAAAGATCGCACCGCTACAATACCGAGCAAATGCATAAAATCGTCTTTAGATGTCTAAATTCACTTGGGGTAGATTGTTGCAGCTTTTTCAATTTTCGTGATAGAAGTCTGAAATTTGGTAGAAAATTGCCGTTTTACTCCCAGGTGAATAATGCCAAGTTACAGCACGATACAATTTACAGTAGCATCGCAAATAATATCAGCAACAAGAAAATGCAGCAAACTGCGGAAGACGACATTAGAGCTTGAGCACATCATCAGCACCACGACAGCTGATTATATCTTACACAACGTGATCCCCTATGTGATTCCAATTCATTACCGTATACTAGGATGAAAAATATGGCCTACTTCATTCATATTACTAATAAGTAAACATTTATTTTAAAATCGATCAATGGAACAGATACGCTGCTAAAATGATATGGAACGTCATTAAAATATCCTCAAAACATTGGAAACTATGAGGAATATCTGCATCTGATATCATCAGATATAGCCTAACACATGCCTTTACTGGGCAAATTAAAATACCAGTTAAGAATAAAAAGACTTCGCAATCCAGCACAGAACACCAGCTTAATTGTCATGTTATAAATACGTCAAATTACGGTAAATGTAGCCGTGGCATCGCAGACGAATCGCTGTGTTTACTTCATAACGCCAAAAATGTCCACACGCAGATGCCCACATGCATGTATGCATGCACGAATTGCTGAACATAAATTGTGTTCCAAAATACGCGTGATTGTGGTAAAATTTGCTTTGTATTCTGGGAACGTCAATTTCCATCGGCTCCGCCATTTTGGGACGTTTTTAGATAATTTGAACATTTACGTAATTTTCTCAAACCTAGCACATCGATTCATGCCTATTATATCTGTGGAATAGTCAAAGTTTCCCATCAATTCGAGAGATTTTATGTCAAGGACGAAGAAAATCCTCATTTGAAGTAGGTATCTGAACGTTTACATGCCAAAACGTGCGTCGATAGGTTGGCATGAAACATCCATAAAAAAAAGTCAGCACATAGACATGTAGAGGGTTGGGGGCTTCGCCCCCAACGCTCTAATGTCAAAAAACAGTGTAAATGAGTTCAGAGTAGGTCTATATATGCGATTGTATTTCCAGCTGAATCGGGTGATTGACTAATCGATTTATTAGTTAATCTTATCGAGGGGCATCGCCAGAATGGAACATTACCCATGAAATGCAGGGGCGGATCCAGGAATTTATAATAGGGGGGGGGGGGGGGGGTGATCTTGTGTGATCAAATGTACGTAATCTTGAAATATAGTGAGCGAGCGAAGCCTTATGCGGTCTGGGGGTTCAAATTTTTGGAATTTAGTGTCTCTGAGATGGTTTCTAAGGTGTATTTTACAACTGTACCTTGTGAAATCAATAAGTAGAATTTTACTTTAGAAGTCTGCTGTGCCAAGCAGGTTAGAGGAGTCAAGCGACCGAGTGAGGTGGATAGGTGGTAGCTTACACGGCGTGGGGTCTGGGGCCCGCTCAAGGGCCCCAGAAGCCAGAGCTTTTTTCATGTTCTGTGATTGATTCTGAGCTCTCTTTGGCTCTGATTGAGTACTTTTCATTCCACACATGTATGTAATTATTGCTGGTATTTAAATTTATTTATCCCAAAACTACTCATTGTCACTTTACATATTATAACTTAAAGAACTTATGATTAATGTCACTCAATTGCATAATTATTGACCAACGAATGTTAGGCCTATGTAACGCTGTAATGCACCTTAACATATTTCTGAGTCGCAGATTTTTTTGTTGAAAATATTTTTTGGGGCTCTACCCCCGCCCCCCATCCTGCCTCCGCTCCTCCCGGTCAAAAATATCGAACGAGGAAAATTACACTCATATTTCGTTACATGTAGGTGCATACCCACATTTCCTATAGCTTCTTGCTCTTTCTTTTTTTCTCTCTTTCTCTTTTTTTTCCCGGCCCAATAGGGGGTGCGCGCCGGGTGCACCCCCCCCCCTTAAATCCGCCAGTGTTTCTAGTTGGGGGTTCAGAGGTAGGCCCACGCGTAAGCCTATATCTCACAATTGACGTTGGTGATTGAATTAAAGGTGTATTAAAAAGAGTGAATGATGTTCATCATCATGGTGAAACGCAATTGCTACCAAGTTGCGTGTCTTCGAAACTGATGTCGAAACTGACCAAAATGACGTGCCAAGACGAGAACGGACTAAATATTAAGAAGGATCTCATGTCACAACTCACAATCAAGGCATAGAGTCTAAGAGCGAGGGAGCCCTGGGTGTCTGAATCAACAGAATAAAAATGTAACGGTATCATAATGTAACCAACCATACTGATTCCCGCTCTGTAGGGGAGCACTATGATTAACGTGCTAAAACAACTAACAAGTAAAATCGCAGATGCTAGGCATCAAGAATAATCGGGGCCCATGATTCATATTCACAGTTGGAAAGCATACGTGACTAATTCGAATAAATGATTTTGAGAACAGTAGGCCTGTGCGCTCTTTCACACTAGCCCATGTTATAATTTACACAAAATAAATATTGATATTGACAAAGAAAGTTAAATGAATTGGCATCAGTGAGACAGTTACTGTAATCAAAACTATATAGATTATTATAAACCAAATCGATCTATAACAAATAAATCTTCCAACTTTTCAATTTAAGTAAATCATTGCCTTAAAACGGGTGTATTCAACGGTATGTATGTGAAATTATTGATATAGGGTCACCATATCGAATGTTGGTCACAGTGCCATATCAGATGTTGAACCAGTGATCAACAGTAAAATTTGGCATGCATGAGTGTTTCCCTGTATAGTGTCTACATCTATCAAATGGTGGTAGGAGTTATGAAACTTGCAGTAAGAGAACAATTAACGTACGGGTTTAAATAGTCCCATCGAACTTCCGGGCGATAATACCAGCTTCCGCGTAAATTTTCAATGTAACTCCAGTAAGCCGCGGCCATGGGAGGCCCCGGCAAAAAAACACGAAGCCGCCCCCTCCCCCATTCGCCCCCAACATAATCACACAAGATGGAATGTAGGCCTATGCTTTTGTTTGTCTTCCAGAACGTGATAAAATATTTCTTCGAAAGTGACATAGGCCTGACAAACTGAATATTTATGCATGAAATGTGTACGTGGCTCACATCGTGTGGCTATATCAAAACCAATATCGAGTTAAGTGGTAACGTGGTGGTTGTGACCGGCCCTGTGACGATACTGGTTCACTTGTGCAGAGTCAGGCTTGTAGATCGGTAGGCTATGTTATTCTTGGTACCTGCCGACTTAGGTCTGGTACCGATCCAGGTCTCTCTCTCTCTCTCTCTCTCTCTCTCTCTCTCTCTCTCTCTCTCTCAGGACCGACTTGACACCCGGTGTAGTCAGTTTGTGATCTGGTACCAGCCTGGGTCCTTCTCTCGAGTCAGGACTCAGTCGACAACCAGTGAAGTTGGTTCTTAATCTGGTACTGGGCCAGCTCTTTCTCTCAAGTCAAGAACGACTCGGGGCCTGGTGTAGCCAGTTCTTAATCGGGTACTGGCCCGCTCCTCTCAAATCAGGATTGACTCGACACCCGATGCAGCTGGTTCTTAATTGGATACTGGCCCGACTCCTTCTCTCAATACAGGACTGACTCGACACCCGGCATGGTGAGTTCTCAATCTGGTAGCGGCCTGGCTCCTCTCAAGTCAGGACCGACTCGACACCTAGTGTAGCCGGTTCTTAATCTGGTACTGGCCCGGCTCCTACTCTCGAGTCCGGATCGACACAACATGTTTTGTGGCCAGATTTTAATATGGTGCTGGCCCGGCTCCTTCTCTCAAGTTAGAACTGACTCGGCACCTGGTTTAGTCTGTTCTGGATCTGGTACTGGCCCGGCTCCTTCTCTCAAGTCAGGACTGACTTGATACCCGGTGTATAGCCAGTTCTTGATCTGGTACTGGCTCGGCTCCTTCTTTCAAGTCAGGACCGACTTGACACCCATGTAGCCAGTTCTTGATCTGGTACAGGCTCGGCTCCTACTCTCAAGTCAGGACCGACTCGACACCTGGTGTAGCCAGTTCTTAATCTGGTACTGGCCCGGATCCTACTCTCAAGTCAGGACCGACTCGACACCTGGTGTAGCCAGTTCTTAATCTGGTACTGGCCCGGATCCTACTCTCAAGTCAAGACCGACTCGACACCTGGTGTAGCCAGCTCTTAATCTGGTACTGGCCCGGCTCCTACTCTCAAGTCAGGACCGACTTGACATCCCGTGTAGCCGGTTCTTAATCTAGCATCGTCCCTGCTCCTTCTCCCAAGTCCTTGTAACTCTATATTTGTCATCATCATGAATTGTGTGTGTAATTTTGTGTGTGTATGAAAAAAAAATCACTCAAGTATATCACGTTGTTTGTGAGTGTGATTGTTACAAGTACTTGCCGGAATGTACGAATTCGTTAAGTATATTATCCTGGTCATGGATTTATGGATGTGTTTGCACTCTATCGTCCACGTTTTCAGTTATACATGTACATCGTACTTTCACGAAAAGGGTGTTTTCCTGCAATCTTTGATTTGATGCTTGGATACGATGGGTCTCTTACTGGTCGTTCATACTCCATGTTAATGATTATACTTGGATTTGGGTTCCGCCCAGGGTTCAGAAGTTGATGGGTACAACAGTGTAGGTGACTAGGTGTCCTATGGTAGGTCCCGTGCTTATTGTCGGACCATGGTTGATTTACTCAACCCAAATATTTTGTATGCAACAGGATACGTAGTCATTCGAGATTTTTTAATTAGGTTATATAGGCCTATAGAATTATTTCAGATCATACAGTGCATGTTAATGTGAAGTACATTGTTAGAATGTACAGTACATTGTTTCAAGTATCACGTACCTATGTTGAGTAATCTAGATGCATTGGTGTGATTTAGATCGTTTGTGGAATAGTTTTAACTGTCGGTCATTATGTTTTCAGACCCCAGAAAGGTGATAATGATCTTTTTGTGTCCTGAAACAAATAATGATCTCAGTAAAAGTCAATAACTATTAAATTATATACGTTGAATGGTTTTGTTTCACAAATCTAAGGCGATATATCGTATAAAAGTATCAAGAGAAAATAAATATACATACACTATTTAGAACAGAAGAGAAAATAAATATACATACACTATTTAGATCTGTATTCTTCCATTCGCACACGGCGATATATCACATACACCTGTGAAAAAAGGTCTTGATTTTTTTTCAAAAAAACTACACAACAGTAATTTCAATCATAAAAAATACCTGTTTATCCGTTCATTCTTATGATAGAGAAGAAAGTTTGGGTCTGTAGCTGTACCATGCTCATATCATTAATACCATTAATTATGTATGGAATATTAAGCTTATGTGTGTGTAAGAATGGCAGTTCTTTCAGATTACCCAAAGAGATGAAGTGCCTGACAGCGTGTATTGCACTTTGTGTGCTGGGGTATGCTTCCGCTCTGAACGTAGGTTTGAACGCAGCATAAGTTCCGCTGACCTAAATGCCTTTAGAACGAGACGGATTGTAATCGTCTAAATCATTGTGTAGTATATTTTTTATCGTAAATTCACTCTCCCTAAACCACGTCTCAACATATAACCACGCATACACACACACTGACTCGCATGAACATTTGTGGACTGTACCACGTATATCACGGAGCCGCAGGAAGGACATGGAAGAAATATTTTTTGATACATGGTTTATGCGTTCTCTCGCAATATTATTGCGTTCCCTCGCAATCCGGATCGCGTTCCCTCGCATTCCGGATCGCGTTCCCTCGCGATCTTATTGCGTTCCCTCACATTCCGGATCGCGTTCCCTCGCGATCTTATTGCGTTCCCTCGCATTCCGGATCGCGTTCCCTCGCAATCCGGATCGCGTTCCCTCGCGATATTATCGCGTTCCCTCGCGATCTTATTGCGTTCCCTTGCATTGTGCTTACGCCAATGACTTCTGAGAAGGTTATTCTACAAGATCGCGAGGGAACGCGATCCAGAATGCGAGGCAACGCAATAAGATCGCGAGGGAACGCAATAATATCGCGAGGGAACGCAATAACAATGTGCAAAAAATATTTCTTCCATGTCCTTTCAGCGGCTCCGTACGCTACAGATATTTACGCAATATTAACATTTATGTTCCTGTTCGCTATGTAAATCTAATGGATGCTCAAATATGTTCGCGTGGATTGCATAATGTACCAAAATACAATATTAAATCATTATGAGATAATTATCGCAGTTCGAATAATGCACAGTTCCAACCAATTACTGTCGTTTTGTTTTGAGTCATTCCTAGCCCGATAAAATTTCATAAATCCTTTAAACTTGAGTGTTTTATGCATCATCACTTGTCGACTTGTACTCACTTGTACAACTTTATACTCTTTACATAATATTCCAACTCTACATCTGCATGTTGGGAAATGAACATAACAGATGCATACACATCTTAGATATGTTTAATCAGGACAAGTAGGGACATAATAATATCCTTGCAACAAACATACAGACATATTTCGCATACAATACCAATATGAATATATATTGCGGCTGATGGAATATCACAATACCTCTTGTTTATTACTCATCATGTGATGCTTTCAAGACTGATGTAATGTAGGCACTACTAAATGACACATTCCACATGTCAAATTCCAACTTTTTCAGTTAATTAGGCCAATATACTTAGGCCTAGTATTAATTGAATACCCGCTATTTTATTAGACCATAGAAACCTGACGCCGATATCACGATTCTGATGTCATATTTGCGATGTAATTGTGTTATCACAGTAGTTGACTTGTGTAGTCGTTGTGATATCACCATGACATCACGCATATGTCTGAGGTAGCATCATATCAATCGCGATCGACAGACATCACAGTTGTGCAGTCATCATGATATCCATATGACATCACGGATCTTTGTGACCTGAAATATGTGAAGTGATCTTGAATTACTTGTCCACACACATGATGGCGCAAACGTTGGTCTGGTATCTACTAATACATGTATATATTATGTGTCATTTCCATTCAAAACAAATTCATCATTGATTTTTTTCTCCTATGACAGAAGTTGTATCTCTTTTTCGTTGTAGAGAACTTGTAGTACAGTAGCTGTAGTATCAGTACATAGAGAATTATACAAAAAAAAACTCACATACCAGCACATTTAATGAAAATTAACGCCGACTTCAGTTGGAATGGCGTGTTTGATTTTTGACCATTTCATCCGGAATAATCGTCCAATTGATATTGACTTAATGCCATACATTTATTTTTGCAGCCTTTGGTCTGATGATTAGCAGCGAAGGCCGACAAAAAAAAACAACAAAGAAAAATATCGACACCGACATGAATAATCATGGCAAATTCTCAGAAACAGTCATCCCTTATAACGTAAAAAAAAAAAATCAAACTAAAATATGATCACGACAGACGACTACGACCAACAGACCGCTCAGCCCATATGTTTCAGTAAACTGAAGAACATGTATCATGGCTGTTGATACCTAAATTTTTGTATATATGTGCAATCATTTCAACTCAATAAAAGTTCACTTAATACAAGTATATTTGCAGTTTTCAATACTGTTGGCCATTATCCGAAATTACAATGCAGTGGCAAGTTCGCTAAATATATATTCCATATGTTTGATACACAATTTTACGGAGCCCCTGAGGTGACATACCGTAAACATTCATTAATTCGTGCGCACAAATAACAAATCATGCGCACTGTTCACCAATCCGTGCGCACAATTTAACAATTTGTGGCCACGATTTGACAATCCGTAGGCACAATTTACTGTTTTGTGCGCACAACATAATACTTCGTGGGCACTGAATACTAATTCGTGCCCACGAATTGGTAAATCATGCCCACGGATTAGTTAAACCAATCTGTGGCCACAAAATACTAATTCGTGCTCATGAATTGTTAAATCGTGCGCACGAATGGTTAAATCGTGCCCACGGATTGTTAAATCGTGCCTACGGATTAGTTAAGGTAATCTGTGCGCACGATTTACCAATTTGTGCACACGATTTAACAATCCGTGTGCATGAATTACTCATTCGTGTGCCCAAATTTAGTATTCCGTGCCACGAATTATCATCTTGTGGCCACGAATTAATATTTTGCGTCCACGAATTAGTATTTCGTGCCCACAAAATAGTATTTCGTGGCCACAAATTAGTATTTCGTGCCCACAAATTAGTATTTTGTGCCCACGAATTACTATTTCGTGGCCACAAATTACTATTTCGTGCCCACGAATTACTATTTCGTGCCCAAGAATTACTATCTCATGGCCACAATATAGTAATTATTGAATCGTGTGCACGGATTATATATTACATACCGAATATATATATATGGATACCTCAGGGGTTCCGTACAATTGTTATCCCTATGTAAATCTATTTATGTATGAAACAAAACTGTGCGATTGAGCGTTTGAAAAGTATCCATCTAATATTACCTGTATGTATCAGTGTTCGAGTTGCAGTGACCTAGCCCTGTGAGGCTGCATGAGCTACTAGTATGTTTCTGCAGGTGTTCTATTTTTGTATATCTATGTTTATGCCACTTTAATAAACAAACTGAACTGAACTACGTGTTATATATTACTACACGATGCATTTACCCAAACTGATTCAAACGATGGTTTGGAGGGAGAGGGTGTTTGTAGAAGCACACTCAAGTATGTCACGCTGTTTGTGAGTGTGATTGTTACTTGCCGGAATCTACGATTTCGTTAAGGACTGATTGCACGTAACATACCAGTGAGGCACTTTCGCATTGTTTTATAGTGTGAAATTTTGTGCAAGTAAATATTGTAAAGGTAGCAAAATCACCAAGACAATACAATCCCCTGACCTAAAACTTGGCTAGCACACACACACATACTCATGGATGAAGAATCGAGACAAGGTTTCATAACCAGCATCGCGGAAGCAGTGCAATTTGCTGATTAGATGAATCATTCTCACCCCAACGAACATTCTCGAGTACGTTTCACCCAAACGAACATTCGTGTGTTCTGCTTGACAAACACTGATCGCTGCGGCCCAAGTATCATATCCTGTGCCTTCCTCTATGTTCAATAAGGATTAAAAAAGTGCGAGACGGATTAAATGGTATGTTTTCAGTGAACGAGTAGTATTAAGGAGCAGTGTACGGTACTTGGGCCATTGCTGCGTATAGGCCTATGTATACTCTGTTGTGGCCAAAATAATGAAAATATCTAAGGCTATACTTTCTGTGAGATGAATACAATGAGCGGAACATTCTTAAACCCAAACACCTCGGTGCACCCGAGTGCATATCACCCGTGAGTTTTACTAGCATCACTAGCTATTTGCTGTAGAACATAATCCGGCCCAAGTACCGTACACTGCTCCTTAATACTACTCGTCCACTGAAAACGTATGGACGATTTTTAGTTTACCGAACCGGACGTCCGTCCGTCGTCCGTCGTCCGGCGTCCGTCGTCCGTCGTCTGGCGTTCGTCGTCCGTCCACATTTTTATCTTTAAAGTTTACGGTCGAATCTTTCTGAAATTTTGCACAAAATAGCTAAAAATATTCCCAGGACAGATTTTTTTCGTTTTTTGATTTTCGCATTTTCCTCGAAATGGCGGCCATTTTTGTTGAAAAATGCTCAATTTTGGACTTTGACGGCCATTTCTCAAAAACTGTTCAGACAGTTTTGAGATTTTTGTTTCAAAAGATTCTCCTTATGTACCTCTGTGAAGTGTATAAGTTTGGTTGCCCTTGAATCGCCGGTCTGCGCGTGGCGGCCATTTTGAATTTCGGCGAAAAAAACCCAAATCACATTACTATCCATTTTGGGGCACATCCAGGGGAATGAAATTTTTCACCTTTTGAAAAATTTTTTTTTTTCACCTTTTGGAAAAAATTATTTTCTTCATAATGGGAGCTGCTATGACTGTACTCATAGAACGCCTGAAGATAGAGCTTAGAAATTGGCACTCTCAGATGGGAAGTCATATATGGCGACTTATGTGGTGACCTTGAATTTGGACCCTGGTTTGGTGACCCTGAACCTTGGATGACCTTAAAAGGTCAAAACAGCCATTTATGTGTCAAAAAATTTGCCCAGATTTGCCTCTATAGATGAAATGCTTGCAGATAAAGCTTATGTTTGCATTATGAACACATAGGAAGACATATATGGCACAACTAATGATGACCTTGAACTTGACCTCAGATGACCTTGAGTGCCAAATGTCTGACTCGGAATGTGTACATTAGCCTGAGCGGCCTATACATTTGCACCCAGACATATCTTTGTATTATGAACATAGAGAAAATCAAATACCGCACCCGTACATGTAATGGTGACATTGAAGTTCACATGGATGACCTTGATTGGTAAATCTCATGGTCATAATTTTCACACTGATAACCTTGATTGATAAATCTCAAGGTCTGTTACATTCCATTATCCAAACCAAAATTGTCCGGTAACCTATCTTAGCCTTTGGGCTAATTTTAAATGACATAAAAATTCTTTTTGCCTGTACACTGACTGTTTCTTCAGTGTACGTGACTACGTGTACTACCCAAATGTGCCCGATTCCGTGTGTTGGGCCTACTGAAATTCGCCGTTTGTTCGCAAACAACCACTTAGAATAAGCGTAGTATTATGTATTTTTATAGCAAGAGCAACTATGGAGATGTGCGATGAATACATCTATATAATCCACCGACTAGAGTTCATTATGTGAACGAAATCAGCTAAAACTGACCATTCGACGTTAGGAACTGGTGCAGGAGTGTTGCAACTCGATAACATTTCAAGATACAAACAAGACGACATAGTCGACGCACTTGCCGAAATTTTCAAGGTCAAACATGAATCTAGAGATCATATGGTATGAAACGAATATAGTCCCATTTCTCGATGACAAATGATTACAATATTATGTGTAAATTCATCTACTTAGACCTGAAGATTGGCTGCAAAGTTTCGTTCAATCCATGGAGTCCATAAAGGTTGTAATCCTACACTTCTCCCTAAAACGTCAAAGCAATTGAATGAGAAATAAGCGAGTTATGAATTTTTGAAAATTAGTGCCATGTTAAAGAATGAATGAATGAATCTTTATTTTCATTCCCAATTTTACAATTTCATGATACATTTGAACATAATTCAACAAGCGGAGTTATTTAAATGGAAATGATGGACATGCTTAGTTAAGTTTACTGTCTTCCAGCTTGCCCGTGAAAAAATGAAAATTGCTAGAGAAATATTGATTTGATATTGTTGGTATCAACAAACCATCGCCTCACTCCACACAGGACAATATATATATGGTGTTTAAATAATGAAACAAAATCAAGCACCAGACCAGGTGGCGTGAAAGATATAGACCAGACAAAATAGTTGCTTCAACTATTTTGATATGATTGTTGACATACGGTATGTAAAATAGCGCAAGATATATATGAAGTGAAAGCATTCAAAATATGTACGAGTATAGGACACATTCCCAGAAACATGTTAACTATATTGCATCCATTTATGAGTGAAATAGTGCACTGACCAGGAGAGGCGATATCACAATCCGTTCAAACAGATGGCGACATCACCTCAAGTGCTATCTGCGCATCAACTCCCACAACCCTGAGTTCATGATCACGGCCATTGGGAACCGCTGGACGAACAGGAAGCAGACGAGATCTGATTCAGTGAGATCATGCGCTAAAAGACATTATTAGTTTCTTTCTAGAAGTAATTTTCTGAATTGGCGTTTTAGCATTGACCTTGATTCAACATTGTTGATAAGGCTGTGCCATTATTCCATATACGCGGGAAACTGAGTAATGGCAAAGCTCGAATATAAATTTAAGATATAATTTACCGAATGTTAAAGAATTTTTTATGACGTCATCAATGAACTGATTTCTTTCAGAAAGTTGCCGTGTCGTCTCAGGGCACATATCTGTCCATCAAAAACTTTTAGCAATGTTAGCGTGAAAAGTCTATGTTAAATAGAGTTCAAATGACTGTCAAATCCGTTACAGGATCAGATCCGCATCAAACTGCATCAGTTTATGCACAATGATTATCAGACACTTTGTGCAAAAAATCATCGTAAACTGTGCATATCAGACTGAAAAATAATAAGAAGTATTTGTTAAATGGATTTTCTAGTATTGAATTCTAAAAGGGTGTCAAATCCCTAATCTGAAATGCGTCCGGATCAATTTTGTGTGCTCGATAGAAGTTGTCATTGTACATGTCTCATCAAAATTTCAAAGAAAATCGATGATAACTAAATGAATTATGATTTTTTGAGAATTCACTCATGCTAAAGATAGTAATTTTCTGAGATTAAATAAGATATCACTGGAATCGGGGGCTCAAGACCTTTCAAACGGTATACTATTCGATATGGTGCATTGACCTTCGTACTTGATCTTGACATTGAGTTTAGGCGAACTTCTCAAGGTTTGATTTGAAGTCTCTATGACGATTAGAACTGGAGTTATGGCCACTTATGTGTTTTAGACATTGTGCATGACCTCGACATTGACCTTCGTCATTTGTCATCAAGTCTATACTGCAAACATACTGTGAATGGAGTTTTTGAATATGCATGATAAAATTGTGTTTATATATATTATATCATCACAGCACAAGATCATAATATTTTCAAATAATGAATTTCCTTTGAAATTTCACCGATTTGTTGCCACAAAAACGTCAATTACGTCAAAACGGATACATCGATTAAGCTAAAAAATGATAGAGACCACCATAGACACAATTCACAGGTGTAGGCAAAAGTTGTTAGGCTAAGTGAGTGCAACACGGTGGATTTACTCTCGTGTCTCTATCTTGCTTAGTTTTTGAGATATAGTGACCTACATGGTTTTCACTTGCGGGTCAATATTGACCTTGACTTGCGACCTTTGACCTTGAAATTTCGTGGAACAAAAGAACTCATCCTTGGCTGTGAACAGGTGTATTATTAGATTTATACGCACATTATTGACGCTTTTATTAGCATGGACAGCTTGAAACATGCAATTTCGCTTATAATGGGACCGATTTCGTTGCCATAGAAACGTCAATTACGTCATAACGAATTGACCGATCAGGCTAAAAATTGACATTGAGCATGAAGGCACGTCATTTCCAAGCATCAGATCGAAAATCGGAGGAGGTGACCACCAAGGTTAAATACTCGACCTCAGGCAAACTTCTCAAGGTCATGGTCAAAGGTCAAGGTCACAAAAGATATATCTCGAGTATATCTACAGTATGCACTTAATTTGAAATCTCTACGACAATTAGAACTGGAGTTATGAGCACTTACGTGTTGTTGACGTTTTGCGTGACCTTGACCTTGACCTTCGACCCAGCTTCACCAAAATAAGACGTTTTCTGCGCGATATCCTAGAGAGTATGTACACCGAATTTGTAGGAAATCGGGTGAGAAACGTGGATGCTAGAGTGCGAAAAAAAACACATCCACAAACAAACACACCCATAAACCAATCAACATACTTGCCGAAATCGTAGACTCCGGCAAGTAATAAGAGTGTAAAGTTATTGACTATCGTCCGCTCTTCGGGATCCTCGAGGATAGTCCTCTCACCGCGAGTCCTTGCGGACGCGCATCCGCTATTCCGGATCCTTGCGGCGGCGCCGCTCACAGGAGGTCACTGCGGACACTGTAACCACTCTAGCATTTACGGTAACCAGGTAACAGCCCACCCGACACGCCCAGGCCTACGGATACCGTTCAGAAACTGGTTCATCACCACGGTGTTAGCTGGAGGGGCCTGGCGAGCCGTGGTCTGCCTCGGGGACGGAACCCCATACAGTCCGACATGCTGGCCAGAGCCTATGTCACACCGTCCCGGGAAGGGAGAGAACTGGCGATCCACAGGGCTTGCACCCCCGAGTCAGCAACTTGTCTCTCCCGGCCCGGGCCTCCTCATGGAAATCGTCCCCAGGGCTCTAAGAGCCCACTACTCCCGACCAGGGAACTCAAAGCTCATGGCGAGCTCCGAGTGCATCCTGTCACTCGACCTTGGACAATCTCCTCGACCGAGTCACTTCCAGTGTATATATAATACACCAGAAACTAGAGGCTGCACGCGAAGCGTAATCAAACCATTGTTATAGTTTACTGGAGCGTAAATTACAATGCGTTGCCGTAGCAACGCCCGCTCGAACTGAGCGTGTCAAAACAAGGCCAAGACCGAAAAGGCCACATAAATGGCATGTATGTTTACAATCACCTGCTGCGTGCTTAGGGCAAAATCGCCACATTACCCCCTTCTTACAATGTTGGTCCCCAACATGTTCCGCCCGCGCCCAAAATGCCAGAAACCCGACGAAGGCTTCGCATGGCGGGGGCCGGAAGAAGGCAAGATGGCAACGCCCGGAAGTCACGGCGCAAAACTAGGACTTTAAGAGTCCCTTTTGGAAGAATGGGGAACTACCCCCGGACTTACGGAGTAAACTATAACGCGCTTTGTAAAACGACACACCGAGTGATCGAAAGTGATAGTACCTCTAAAAAGTGCCGGCCGGCTCCTCAGATCCGCAGAACGGGTCTGAGGCAGGGCGGAGCCGCGGGAGCGACTCCGGCACGCTGCCGCGCAAGTGCGGCGACGAGGCTAGCACCTAGCCTTCCCCCTCTGTCATTGGCTCCTCATCCGTGCTGCCTGTCCTGGGGTTTGGCGGCGGTGACGGGTCCCTACGCTGCGGAAGCAGCGGAACCGGCAGTGTGTAAGCCGGCTGTGCGGGCGGATGAGGCAGGCCCGGTGGCGCTTGCAGGGGCTTCTGCGGTGAGCCCTGCAACCCGGGTCCTGACGGAGCCATGACGACGGAGGACGGCAGAGATGTGGCGCCGAGGTTTGCGATGGCGCGGAACATCTCTACCGTATCGCGGGTGCGCTGAGGACCGGCCGTGCGCTCTCCCTACACCTGGACTAGGTATGGGTAGATGGCCAGCTCCAAAACGGCATCCGCCCGCTGGAGAGCCGCCTGGGTCCGGGCAGACGACTCGGGGTCATCGACGTCCTGGAGTAGGCGAGTCCGAGTGGCCTCGGCTTCGTCAAGACGACGCCGTAGCTGCTCATTCTCAGCCTCCAGGTGCTCCATCCTAGCGGCTACCTCTGGGGAGGTGGAGGATGCCCCGGACTGCTCGGCTAGAGCGGCGGTTCGACCCTGGTCGAACGCGCGCCACTCAATGACGGCCGACAAAGTCCGGTAGCTCTCAAGGCTCCGCCGGGTACTGGCTGAACCGGTCCAGAGAGCTATCCATCTCCGCCACAAGGTACTCCGCAGCTTGAGTGAGTCGACCGCGCTTGGGGTGATCCCAGGGGTGCTCTTCTCTCGCGCGGACCAGCGCGGCCACGCCTGTGGACCCCAAGTCACGAATGGCTGGGGCACTGGCAGGTTCACCAATGCTGGGTCACCGGGGATCCGGTCCAAACCATCGCGACGATGGCCGACCGCCTGGCCTACAGACTCGCGGAAAGTCTCGTAGGCGCTGGCGGTCGTGGGACCAAACCTCCGGCGTACGTCCGCCGTGGCGTCAAGGGGATCCAAGTCCAGGGAGGCGGTGCTTTGCCATCCGGCGGACGTCCCCTCAACTACCAATGAGGACGCGGACGTCGACCTCGAGAGAGGTGCCGCACGTCCGCTACTGCTTGCTACCGAGGGAGTCACACGTGGGGTCCTTGGCCGGACCACCGACGTGGTACTCGAGGAGGCGGAGGTGTCCGCCATCACCCGTCCCTCAGACGGACCCGCAGGTACCGTCACCTCGAGCAAGCCCGGGTAATCCTCCTGAGTCAGCGCGCCCGGGGACTGCAGGGGTGTCATCCCGGCCGGAGTTGTTCCAGCGGACGAACCCTTCCCCTGAGTCCTTGACGGGGAGCGCGGCTTAGGAGAAGCCACGCGTGTCTTGGCCGCAATCTGCGGCATCTCGGACACGACCATGGTGACCCGGTGCCGTTCCTCCACTGCTTGGGTTGCCGGCGGTTGACGGACAGCCTCTGCTGCTGTCCGGGCGGCTTCCGCCGCCTGGTACTCCGCCGCAGTCTGGCCCATCGAGGCTGTCAGGCGAGCTGTGTAGCTCGAGCCCGCGGACACGATGCCAGACTCTTTCAAAGCATCGTCCATGACGCGCTGTGCGAAGCGCCACGGACCCCAGTGGAAGAATCGGTTCTTCGACGTCCCTGACGTAGTCATGAACGTCGCCACCCACGGTGGAATGTATCCAAAGTTGAATACAGGCCCTGCTTCATCACTAGCAATGTGAAGTCCCTCACCGCGGTGTGCACCCGCGCGGTGAGTGTTCAGGGCCTCCAAACTGGGGAAGTATCGTTGCTCCGGTCTACGTGAGTAGCACCGCTTGCACACGAACATCCTTACCCACGGGTAATGGTACCCCGCAACGTGTTGACTCAGATGGTCGTAGGAAGGATACCTACGATCCCGATTGAGTCACAATGTGGGTCCTTATACCCGACCAGGGATTCCGGACAAAGGAGGCATGTTACCCCGTCCTCCGTCTCGGGCGGCAGCCCGACACGCTCCTCGTCCATGAGTGGACGAGGCCGTGTGAAAGGCGTGTCGGCCGCCGCACCGGCATCCGCCGTGCGGCGCGCCTGCGGATCCCTGCCATAACGCGGGAGGAACATGTGTCCCTGTCGCACCCCAGGGAGTTCGGGGCCCATCGCGGCCCGCAGCCTCTGGATAGAGGGCTGCTCCGAGGACGACCGCTTTTTCTTGGCCGCCCCCGAACGATTCTCCGACCTGGGTTGTCGGGGCACACTCTCCGCGCGTTGGGTCGCGGCTCTTTGTTGCGGCGCAACAAAAGCCCGACGTCCCGCG
Organism: Terebella lapidaria; assembly: GCA_949152475.1. NCBI lineage: Eukaryota > Metazoa > Annelida > Polychaeta > Terebellida > Terebellidae > Terebella > Terebella lapidaria. Next base: position 83,959,914 of record OX424555.1, read on the forward strand.
TCCAGTGCGGCGTCAGACAGGTTGACCCCGTCTTGCTCCACGCGCTTCCGGAGGAGTTCTAGGCGTAGATCGCCTTCATTTGGCACGGGCCACCCACGATCCACTGGACTCGACCCCACCTCCGCAGCTCCGGTAGGCTTCTTTTTACCGGAGGAAGAAGAGGAGGTTCCTTTTGGTGCCTGGATGGGCACCCGCTTACTGGAACCTCCCGCGCCCAGGCCGGACCCTTCGGAGGCGCCGCCCGCACCAGATCCCGAGGGATTAGGCGCCTTGGCGTCTCCGGGTTTGGCGGAGGACCCTGACTGGTCACCCGGCTTAGGCGCCAGCGGCTTGGGTCCTCCGGACTGTGATCCAGTTTGAGGCGGGGCACCGCCGGACTTCTTTTTCCGGTGGTTCCGCTTCTTCTTCTTCTTCGGAGGCGAGGAGACCGGATCCTGGTCAGATCCGGACTCAGATCGCCCACGGTTGGCGGCCTCCAGTTCCTGCTGGGCCTTCCACTGCTTCTGGGTGATCTCCTTGGTTCGACGGCGAGTGCGCCGGGAGATGGGTGATGTAAACCCCTCATCCCGGTTCTCGACCTCTTTCGAGCCAGACTCCTGTTCCTGGGCCGGAGCTTGGGATGCGGCTTCCTCAGCCGCGTCAACCTGCTCCGCCCAAGTCCCAGGTTTCTTCCGGTCGTGCAGACCAGACTGGGCAGGTGCCGACACCGTGGAGTTCTCGGCGGAACCGGTGTCCGGACGGCTACGGCCATCCGGACGGGTTTCCGCACGAGTGCTCTCATCCGGCCCCAGAGACGCAAGCATCTCCGCAGGCGGATGCAACACAATGTCGACACCAGCGGGTCCTACCTCACTGCAGTCCATCAACTCTTCCATGCGGGGAAAAGGAGACGGATCTAGGAGCTGCTCGGCGCCTAAAGTAGCCGAGTCACTCTCTGCAGGGCGGTCTGCCACGACCTCACTCTCGGACTCGGTTCCTGTACCAGAACCAGAGTCGGAGCTGGATTCCGCAGAACCCACATACGCGCCTTCGGGGTTATCTCTCCCGTCATCCCCCTGAGGCCGCGCGGGTCTCGAGTACGTGTTACCGCGCTCAAAAGACCCTGTTCGTCTCGAGTACGAGTTACTGCGCTCAAGAGACTCGTCTTCCGAAGAAAACTCCTTCCAACCGTCCCCGTCACTCTTCTCTGACATATTCAAGCACTCTCCGCTTAAACACTGGGAGTCAGATCAGCAGATCTGTCTCCACCAGTGCCGAGTGCTCGAATGACCAGAGATTATCGAGTTACATAGCTTTGAAGGCATCAAGTGTTGGCAGTTATACTGCACGCGCACCGCAAGACGCGTTCCCGTGGAAACGTCTGTCCACTGCATCTACCAGATCGACAGACAAAAGAACGTTTTACACTAGCTCATACATATACATGCCCCGGTGACTCCTATCACTCCATGTATACGGGTGGCTTACATACATAAGCCATCCCGGGGGAACCCGCTAAAATACTTCAGTAATTAACAACAATCATTAGCAATAGCTTTCGCACTGGTGATCAATGACGTGAAGTTAATCACCCTCGCAGGTTAAAGATTGTATACAATGTATCAAAAGCCAAACTACTTGTGGGTGTTACGATTATGTCACCCTATCAGCAGCGATAAATAAAAATTTAACACCGCCCAAGCAGCAATGGAAATAAATCCACCACCATTTGAATGCTTTTCATAGATCACGGCATACAGCCTTTGATACAATGTACACAATCTCCTACACCCCTCTTGCGAAAGCAGAAATCTCCCGATTTCTTACTCTCTATTGCACCAGGGAAAAGAGATATATCACTAAACTTTCTCATATATTTGGTAAATGAGTAAGAATAGCATTTCCACGGGAACACGCGCACACTTGTGGCTTATAATCCTCCCATAAATAATAAATGAGATGGAAAATAAACAAAATCACTCCCCATAGCCGCTGGTACGCTTACAAGGCGATCGGACAAGCCCATGACAGGCGAACAGACAATTGGGTGCCCTGTGGGCATTCATGACGCGCCCACTAGCATCCCCAACGTACAGCCCGGCCGCGGAGCAAGCCCGGTCAAACCTAGAGCCCAAACAAACGACTACCGGAGCACGGAGCCAATAGATTAGACGCGGAGCCAGCATGGGCCATAACCTCAATGGTTAGGGGGCGAACCCTTCATACCGGCGCCCAATCTAGAGGCGCCCAAAGATGGTGAAAGCAATAGCCGGCGGACGTCCGGAGCTGCCCGCGGACGGAGTCCAGGCCGGACGCCTACCATAGAACGGCGTATTGCCCTTATCCAATGAATATGAAATTGGAATTAAAAGCCACCACAAGTGTTGCGCATGTAATATACGACCCCGTTCTTAGAAGGAGGCCGGGGTTACGATCATTCCGGCCGGACCGCGTATTGTAAGGTACGATCCGGACGAGAATGAGCGTCACCCGCCGCCACGGCTGGTCCGCACACGCGGACTTAACAACCGCTCCATTATCATAATGGAAAGTCGGTTTATTGCCGTTAGGAACCTAACTTACTATAACCTTAATTATAGTAATGGTGCACGGGGGATAACTACACCGAAGTGCGTCATTTTGAAGCGTCGCGGACGCCGGACGAGTCACGCGGACGAACCGCGGACGTCAGTCCTCACGTGCGGACACTATCCCCACGTCCAAAGCCAGTTCCCCAAATCCGTGGGAAGGCGCTTCTCCCGTAGCGGACGTAAATCCCAACCTCAGTCTGGCCACTCAAGAGGCTGTTCCGGGACCAGGGGCGTCCGGCGGATCCACAAAAGTCGTCCGGCCAGCGTAGCCACTGTGTTAACTACGCCGGACTACAGGCGAACTGATGCGGATAGGGTTGCCGCACGTCCATAGCGCTGAAAACTACGGGAGGGCGGATGCGGAGCGGCGGCGTTACAACATGAAAGTATCCGCGGACCTCAACTCCGGAGATAGCCACAAAGTAGCCACCCGCGGAGGTAAGTCGTGCGGACTCTCACGGAATGACCTAAAACCCGTCCTTGGTGTGATAGACGGGTACCCATACGTATCTGCATGGGCGGAATGTTATTCCCACCCATACCGGGACGGCGCACATGGTTTCCGGCGTGGCCGCCCGTCATCCGCAGGTACTGGAGGGAGTGGGGGTACCTGCGGATCGCCGTCATCTGGCTGATAGCCACCCAGTCCATCATCTGACGGGTCAGAGAGGTCCGGGAGGCCCACCATACAGCGCACACGCTCGTCCGGAGTCCGCGGATGCTGACCGGACGGATCCCATACGAGAGCATCATCCGGTTCCGCATCTTGAACAAGCGGATCCATGACAAGCGGGCCCTCGTACTTCTTCAGCTTATCGATATGGACAACCAGAACCCTGTCCGGATCGGAATCCCTCCGGATCCGGTAGTCCACATCTGTCACCTGTTTCAGTACCGTAAATGAGCCTATCCACGGCTTAGCAAATTTGTTACCTTGCTTAAATGGCGGATAATAGTAGTGCACCTTGTCTCCTTGCGCAAAAGCTGGCCTACCCTTAGCATGGGTGTTATAGCCTCGGTTTTGCCGGATAGCAGACTTGTCCAGGGGCGCGCGTGCGAAATCATGGGCGTTCGCCAGGGCGCGGCGAACCCACTCAACGTACTCCGGACCGCACTGGGGTACTGGGCCGGTCTCTGCCGCAGTTGGATACATAATATCCACGGGTAGATTTAGTTCCCGGCCGTACAACATCGCGTGCGGAGTAACTCCGGTCGAAGAGTGGACCGACGACCTGTACGCCATTAAGACATACGGAAGGTGGTCATCCCAATCATTCGCACGATCGTTCACAAAGGCCGCCAGCATATTGAGGACCGATCGATTGTAGCGTTCCACCTGGCCATCAGACTGGGCCTGTAGGGGGTGGTCCGCACCTTGGTACTGCCCAGCATCTGTGCTAGGTTCCGGAACAGGTTGCTCTCAAATTGCGTGCCCTGATCCGAATGTACCTGCTTAGGTACCCCATGGTACACCACCCATCTATTCACCAGCAACCGAGCTACCTCGTCCGCAGTCTGGCGGCGCAGTGGGTAGGCATCAGTGTATTTGGTGAAATAGTCGGAAATCACCAGGATGTACCGGAAACCGCGTGGGGTGACCCGATGGGTATCCAGTATATCCAAAGCTATCCGATCGAACGACGCGCCCGCCTTAACCGTGGTTAAGGGGTGGCGGCCAGGAGCCGGGACTCCTTTATGAGCTTGACACCGAGGGCAGGCTGCGCACCACCGTTGCACGTCCAAGCTGCTACCAGGCCAATGAAAGCGCTGTTGTAGCCTATGGACGGTCCTCCGGATTCCCAAGTGACCAGTCACCCGGAGGTCATGCAACTGGTGGAGTACTTCTTTCCGCAGCTCTGCCGGAAGCACCAACTGCCATATTGGAGGCAGTGGGGTCGGTGGCTCATAGCGCCGGTACAAGAGGCCATCCCTCAAGGAGAGTCTTTCCCACTAGGATACTAGAGACAAAGTCTCCTCCGTGTAGGTTTTCCGCTCATCCTTAGAGGGTTTCTGGCCGGCCTCAAGGGCTGTGATTACCGGTGCCAGAGCACTGTCAGCTCTCTGCTTCGCAGCTATCTGCGCCGGAGAGTAGCCACCCAAGTAATTAGGCTCCTCATCCGTCGCGTCCGGCTGCGCCGCAGTGGCCATTACCACAGGGGGCAAGGACCGCTCATTTTCAGACTCGCCAGAGGACGAGGGTACCCACGAGGAGTACACCGCTGGACTCGAGGAGGACTCGCTGGAGCTGAGCCGCACCTCTGCTTCATATGCGGGACGCCCTCGCCGATATTGGCGGGTCCGCGCGCGGAGATGAGCCCTAGACGCTCCGGCCGCCGAGTTGTTAGAGGGGGCGGCGGCCTGCGGTCTCCCCGGAACGTCCAATTCCGAGTCTTAGTACGAATCCGCGGCTTGCTGGAATGGAGCCATCCCAGCACAGCCAGGATTCTTGCACTTATGACAATGGGACAGGCCGTCCGCGTTGCCGTGCAACTGACCAGCGCGATGCTCTATTTGCATGTCATACTCCTGGAGTTTGACGAGCCACCGCGCCACCAAGCCATCGGCCTCACTATAGTTGAGGAGCCATCTCAGCGAACTGTGATCAGTCCGCAAGCGGAAATGACGTCCCAACAAGTTATGCCGGAACCGCTTGGTCATCGTAACCACCGCGAGCAACTCGCGATGAGTGGTACAGTAGTTCATTTGAGAGTGGCTTAAGGCCACACTCGCATAATCTACTACCCGCTCTTGCCCGTCCACGATCTGCGAGAGGACACCGCCGAGTGCAAAGTTACTCGCGTCAGTGTCCAAGATGAACTCGCAGTCCGGACGAGGGTGCTGCAGCACCGGGGCCGCTACCAAGGCCTGCCGGAGTCCCGAGAAGGCGTCAGCCTGCTCGGCGGACCAAACAAAATCGGCGCCCTTTTCCGTGAGGATAGTAAGGGGACGCGCGATCTCCGCAAAGCCGCAAATAAACCTGCGGTGGTAGCTCGCGAAGCCCAAGAAGGACCTCACATCTGCCACGTTACATGGCGGAGGCCATTTCTGTACGGCCGCCACCTTTGCGGGGTCTGGTCTCACTCCGGTGCCCGTTACCATGAAGCCCAAGTACAGGATTTCCTGCGCGAATAGTTTGCACTTACTTGGCTTCAATTTAAGCCCTGCTCCGCGGATGCGATGGAGCACCATTTGGAGGTTGGTGAGGGTTTCCTCGAACGACCGGCCATACACGACGACATCGTCGATGTAGACCATACATCGCTTCCAGAGGAACCCTTTAAGAACCATCTCCATGAGGCGCTCGAACGTCGCTGGTGCGTTACAGAGCCCGAACGGCATTACCTTGAATTGGTAGAGCCCGTTCTTGGTAACGAAGGCAGTCTTCGCCCGATCACTCTCCTCCATCTCCACCTGCCAATACCCGGAGGCCAGATCCAAAGCACAGAAATAGTGCGACCGGGCCAGGGCATCGAAGGTGTCTTCAATGTGCGGGAGAGGATATGAGTCCTTCCGCGTGGCATCGTTGAGTTTACGATAATCCACGCAGAACCTCCACGAGCCGTCCTTCTTCTTCACCATAACCACAGGGCTGGCCCAAGGGCTGTCACTGGGTTCGATGATGTCCAAGTCGAGCATCTTTTGCACCTCCTGGTCTATGACCTCTTGGTGCACTATCGCTGCCCGACGAAGACGCTGCTTGAGAGGACGCTCGTCCACGAGGTCGATGCGGTGTTTGGCGACGTCAGTCTTGCCAACCACACCATCTGGACCCATGAACACATCCGCATACTGCCGCAGCAGTTTACGGAGCTCTTGGCGCTGCTCTTCATCCAGCCGGTCCTTCGGAACCTGAGATTCCGAATGGTCCAGCAGGGTGAACAGGTCATCTCCGGCGGCTGCCGCCGCGCACGCAGCGCGGCAGACAGGATCGTCGGAGAGGACACGACTCGATGATGCGAGAGTAGCAGTAGCTGCTATGCATCCGCGCCGCAGTACAATCGGAGCATCCGTAGGGTTCACCACAAGGATGGGCATCGCGCGGGGGTTGGACATGACCAGGGCCCCACCCAGCACTAGTCCGGTTCCTTCAGCGATACTGCTCACTGGTTGCACTATACACGGCCGACCATCGAGGGGCATGCGGGGACGATGCGGCCTCGCCTCAATGATCATCTCACTCATTGGCGGCACTACCACAGTGTGCGCCGCCCGCATTTGGAATGAATGCATCGGGCCCGAGCGGAAGAGAAAGTGTATGTCCTCTCCCATCCGGAATTCGCCAGCACTAAAGTTGGCGGTCACCCGGTGGACCCGTAGAAAATTCATCCCAATAATCCCGGCCGCTCCGATATCCGCAACGATTGCCTCTGTCAGATACACCTTGTCCCCAAGAGTAATAGGCAGATCGATGATGCCGTGGATACGGATGCGGTTGTCACCCGCTCCGTAGAGCTTGTAGGGTCCGGGATCCCGCAACTCAAGGTTGCGGAGCGCGGGCTCCTTCCTGAACGTTCCTGCGGCAACGAGGGTCACCTCCGAGCCAGAGTCCACGAGGAACCGGACCGGCTCCCGTCTGAAGGACAGGGGCAGGTACCAACAGGGGTCCCTCACCAGCGCGCAGGTAGGGCGATACCGTTCGTACGCGCTGGGCTCATCTACAGAGTCCTCACCATCCGCCTCAGCCACGGAGGAGCCAGACTGATCCCCAAGGACTACTTCCGGAGAAGTCATATCAACTTGAGGTTCGTCCTGCCCATCAGCGGGTGGGGCGGCATCTGATGCCATGGAACAACTGTACCCGGACGTAGTGTTGGTCGCCACCACGTCCGGATCTAGTTTCCCTGCCGCGGGTTCCGACCTTGCTGTCCCGGAGGACCAGACCGGAAGGAATTCCTCCGTTGCGGGCCAGGGATGGCTCCCTGGTATCCGCGCGACCGCAGGCGTTCCAACAACTCCGGACATTTCAGCCAAAAGTGTCCCTGCTTTCCGCAGAAGTAACAGGGATGGTTCTGGGCTGGTCCGGAGGTGAACGCGCAACATTCTGCGGGTCCCAGAGCTTCGATCCCGGCGCAGTGCGCAATCATCTGCGCGGCGCCGAAATCGTATTCCTCCATGTCGCACTCGTCCGAGGACGAGCACGGCGCGGCGACTGGTGCCGCATGTGCGGGCATCCCTGTGGAGGGTGCTTGCGCACTAACCCACTGCGGGGTTGGTTCCCTGGCGGGTTCCCGGACGACCGGGTCCTGCCACGGGATTACCTGCGATGCTTTGGCCGGAGGAGGGGTCGCCGCCTGCGCGGGAACAGCCGAGGCCGGAGCCGGGGCCGGAGGCAACTGTCTAGGGCGGACAGCTACCTCTAGCGCAAGTGCGGAGTCAATCGCCTCCTCCATCGATCGCTTTTCATGGGTGGCCAGCCCGTATGATAAGTGGTAAGGCTGGCCATCGATGAACTGATCGATCAGCATCGTCTCAAACCGTCTGGAGTCCATGTCCGGATAAGCTCTCCGGCCGAGTATGCGCAGGTTGAACGCATAGTCTGTCACGGACTCAGTCGGTTGGCGGGTTCGCGCTTTGAACTCTCGTTCAAACTGCCGCCGGTTGGCCGTCGGCGTGAACAGCAAGCGAAGTTGATGGGCAACCTCGCCGAAGGTCACTGTTCCCACCGGCAGACACGGCATAACGCGGAGAGCTTTTCCTTCCAAGCTCCCCGCGAGGACATGCCCAGCTTCCTGCTGGGTCCATCCTTCGTACAGGACGGTCCGCCACACTTGGAGTAGGTAGTCTTCCAAGTCAGCGTTATCCCCGTTGAACCGTTTCCGCCACGAGGAGTGGTCGGGGCGTCATCACGTTTGTTACGCGCCCGACGTGCGGTTCCGGCTCCGGGGTCGTCCGTGTACAGCGGCAAGGCCCGCGAGCTACCCTCGCCCGCGGCGGAGTCTGCCGGAGCAAACATCGACGCCGCGGACATGGGAGCAGGAAAGCTCACGCTCGCCGCCGGGGTCATTCCCGGTGAAAACCCACCCTGGCTAGGTGCGGGCGGGGCTCCCATCGAACCTACAGGGTAGGCTCCAGATGGGGCGGCAAAGCTAGCATAGCTTGGGGCCGAAGCCACCTGTTGCCACTGCCCGTCCAACACACTTTGCGCGCCAGGGTAAGTCGCCCACGCGGCTTGCGCTCCAATCGTCGGAACGATCGACGCAGTCGCCAACGTGGTGCCTCCGAGCCGCGGAGCAGGCGCGGGTCCCATTGCGGGGGCCACTGGCGCCTGCAGGCTCGGTAGGACTTGGGGAGGGGCCATGGGCCCAGTCACGCGACTACGGAGTAGGTCTAGAATTGTTGAAATTTATGCGGGACAAAAAATGGTGCAACCTCGTTCTGTTTGCCACGCGTACATGTCATCCAGGCTTCAGCCACATTGGTGTCAGGAGATACAAACTGGTGAACGACGTATGTTCTGAAGCGTTTGATTCGATTCCCGAATAAGCAGTGTGAAGCCAAATATGGACAAGCCCTAGTTTTGCTCATAATATATATATTTATATACCGCGGTATATATAAACTATGTCAAATGTATATGTAGTAGAATATGTCTATGGTACCGGGTAATCACATGAGTATATACATGTGCACGTAGAAATGTATCGATATCTCAAGCTTATTGCTCATAGCATATTAATAAATGTATAAACTATGTCAAATGTATATGTGATAAAATATGTGTATGGTAGGCCTACTGGGTAATCATATGAGTATATATACATGTGCACGTAGAAAATATATCGATATCTCAAGCTTATTGCTCATGGCATATAATAATAAATGTAATAAACTCTGTCAAATGTATATGTGGTAAAATATATCTATGGTACCGTGTAATCATATGAGTATATATACATGTGCATGTAGAAAATATATGGATATCTCAAACTTATTGCACATAGCATATATTAATAAATGTAATAAACTCTGTCAAATGTATATGTGGTAAAAATATCTATGGTACCGGGTAATCATATGAATATATATACATGTACATATGTTGTCATTCGCTTAGGACGTACACGTCAAGATAAAAAATAATGCATTGTAAATATATATTGAATGTGGAAGTCTCATCCAGCGTGTTTGTAAATAGATGTATGTTGTCACCCAGAAATCCCTTGTCTTGTGGTGGGACTACTGGGGTACTTGTGTGTTCACTGTCCGTGCGCTGCCTGGTCCCGGATGGCGGGTGTGCCGGTCCTCTGGTGGGCGGGCCCGCTGTCGTCGTCGCCGCGTCAGGTCACTCCACCAGCAACGTGTCTGCCATCATACTCCCAATAGATTATGGCTAGCTCACATATTATAGATGGTACATTGTTCAATGGTCCTAATGATACAGTTGGTGCCGCTCTCGATCTGGATAGTTTCTTTAATGGGTTTTCAGATGAATACGACACAGACATTTTTAGCAATTCGCCGTCAAATTGCAGTTACTATGATATTGATAATATTCAAATGGATATCACAGATACCAAACAACATTACAACAGCATGCATATTAATATTCAATCGCTGTCTGCCAAGTTTGACCAGTTAAAGATGCTCATCAGCGAACTGCATGATAAAAAAGTAAATCTAGATTTTATTATGCTCTGTGAAACCTTTCTCCATCATGGGAATGAACATTTGTTCGAGATCCCGGGTTATCACCTGGTAAAAAAAAACCGCATCAATAAAACAAGGGGTGGGGTCTGTATATATATTTCTGATGTTATTGACTATAAGGTGCGACCTGATCTGAGCATTTTTGAAGAAGGAATTTTCGAGTCTATATTTATCGAAACAACAAATATGTCTAACAATGCTATAGTTGGTGAAATTTATCGAGTTCCTAACACTGCAACTGCAGTATCTCTGGAATATTACAATGACATTATATCTAAAATTGGAGACAAACATAACGTCTTAATTGGAACAGATCAAAATATGGATCTACTCAAATCGGATTCACATCAACCGACAAGTGACCTTTTGTCAAGTTTCATGATGCATTCTTTCTTGCCTGTTATCACCAAACCAACACGCATTACGCACGGTAGTGCTACGTTAATGGACAATATATATTTGAAAACAAATTTACCAAACATGAGTATAAATTCCGGTATACTCTTATCAGACATATCTGATCACCTACCTGTGCTTTGTCTGGTGTCGTGTCGGAAAGTGTGTAAGCCAAACAAATTTTGTACTTTTAGTCATAGAAAATTGAACCAACCTGCTATATCTCAAATTGCTACAGCCGTGAAACAGACTGATTGGGCGTTGTTAGAAAATATGACAGTTATTGGAGCTTATGAATTTTTCACACAAACAAATAAATCTTATTTGGACAGATTCGCACCTGAGTCAAAAATACAAATTTCATCGAAATACTTAATTAGGGAACCGTGGTATACCAAAGGTTTATTAAAATCGTCCAAAACATGTACAAAACTGTATAAAAAAATGTATGAATAAACAATGAAGTCATCCGGCATATAAACGTTTTGTAAAATACCGCAATAAATTTAATCAACTTAAACGTATTGCTAAGCAGTCATATTATGCTAATTTTTTTGACAAGTACAAACACGATTTAAAAAACACTTGGAAAACACTAAATAATATCATCGGCAAGCCACGTGATAAAACTAGCACCACTAACGTTTTCACCATTAACGACAAAACAACAACGGAGCCTCAAGATATATCTGAAGGTTTCTGTGATTTCTTTACTAACGTTGGCCCAAGATTTGCAGCAGATATACCATCATCTAGATACAACTCCAATTCTTACCTTAATCTTAACAAATCTCCCAACGCTTCCACAATTTTTCTTGCCCCAGCAGATGAACTTGAAATCGCAGATATTTTGAGTAGTCTTAAACCTAAAAAGAGTTCCGGCCATGATGAAATATCAATTAACCTGCTCAAAGCGCTGAACCAGTCTGTTTTTCCACCAATCACTAAGCTAGTGAACATGTCGATAGTATCTGGAGAATTTCCAGACACCTTGAAATTAGCAAAAGTCATCCCAATCTATAAAAATAAAGATAAATGTAATATCTCAAATTATCGTCCCATATCTCTTTTATCGTCATTATCGAAAATACTGGAAAAAGTCATTCATAGAAGACTCTATTCATTTTTCCAATCGAAAAACTTGTTTTATAATAACCAATTTGGCTTCAGGGAACACCACAGCACAGTTGATGCGATCACGACCTTTACTACCGATGTATTAAAATCAATTGACGCTAATTTATCTACGCTAGCTGTTTATTGTTATTTATCAAAGGCGTTCGATACGATAGATCACTCAATACTACTTCAAAAACTAGAATTTTATGGCATAAGGGGTTTGGCATTGAACTGGTTTACTAGTTATTTACAAGACCGAAAACAATATGTTTCATATAATAGTCATAATTCAAATGTACGCTCAGTTTCATGTGGTGTGCCACAAGGTTCCGTACTCGGACCGTTGTTATTTATCATCTACACAAATGACCTCCCATCATGTCTTAAACACGCCAAATCTATACTATTTGCTGATGACACTACCTTATATTTGTCCTCCGATAACCAAAGAAATCTCTACAATCTAATGAATGACGATCTTTCTTCTTTAACAGACTGGTTCCGCGCTAATAAGCTCTCTCTGAATGCACTGAAAACCAATTACATGCTCTTTTCGAATCAAAACTGGGACACTGATTCATACGCATTGACATTAGCCAATACATCTTTATCAAAAACGACGTGTGCAAAATTTTTGGGTATATATATTGATGACAAATTGAAATGGGATGAACATATACAGACGGTAAAGAAAAAAATGTCCAAAGCATATTTCGCAATTAACAAAGCCAAACATTGCATTAACCGAAAGCATCTTACAACATTATATTATTCCCTTGTTTATCCATACCTTACCTACGGAATTACTCTCTGGGGGGCAGCGTCGAAAATTCATCTTTCCCAAATTGATATAATGCACAAAAAGATAATTGGAATAGTTCATGGCGCAAATTACAATGCACATACCGCACCGCTATTAAAAACAATGAATTTGCTAAAACTGGAAGACATATATCGGCTTCAAGTATGCAAATATATCTATAAATTTATACGAGGATTATTACCACTGGCGGATTCAGGGGGGGGGGGTGCACCCGGCGCGCACCCCCCCTATTGGGCCGTGAAAAAAAGAGAAAAAGAAAAGAAAAAAGAGAGAGCAAGAAGAAAAGAAAAAAGAGAGAGAGTAAAAAGCTATAGAAAATGTGGGTATGCACCTATGTAACGAAATATGAGTTTAATTTTCCTCGTTTGATATTCTTGACCTCGGGGGGCGGAGGGAGGGGGGTAGAGCCCCATAATAAATTTTCAACAAAAAAATCTGTGACTCAGAAATTTGTTAAGGTGCATTACAGCGTTACATAGGCCTAACATTCGTTGGTCAATAATTATGCAGTTGAGTGTCATTAATCATGAGTTCTTCAAGTTATAATATAATGCTTTATTTGCATATTCAGGCGTCGGGCCCATGTACAATTAAACATTTTCATATTTCATCCTCAATTTCAGTTACCCCCTGGTTTTTACAAAACAGACAGAAACGTTCTTCTTTCGGGTGTGTTGGTCTTAATCGTTCAACTGCTAATTTATGACACGAACAACGAAATTTATATGACATATGATATGTAAAGTAACAATGAGTAGTTTTGGGATAAATAAATTTAAATACCAGCAATATTTACATGCATGTGTGGAATGAAAAATACTCAATACAGCGTTACATAGGCCTAACATTCGTTGGTCAAAAATTATGCAATTGAGTGTCATTAATCATGAGTTCTTCAAGTTATATGACATATGATATGTAAAGTGACAATGAGTAGTTTTGGGATAAATAAATTTAAATACCAGCAATATTTACATGCATGTGTGGAATGAAAAATACTCAATCAGAGCCAGAGAGAGCTCAGAATCAACGACAGAACATAAACAAAGCTCTGGCTTCTGGGGCCCGCTCAAGGGCCCCAGACCCCACGCCGAGTGTGAGCTACCACCTATCCACCTCACTTCGTTCGGTCGCTTGACTCCTCTAACCAGCTTGCCACCCCACCCCCCCACCCCCCACACACACCCTCCAATAATAAATCTAGTTCGATACACTTGACTTCATACTGAAACTGTCATTGAACACACACGGGATATTTTTATTTGTTTGTTTCAGACAGAGTTCTGTATAACTCTGGATATAACTTTGAAGATAATTATATCTCATCTTTATTATTAAACGACTGACCATCACCATGTCTGGTGCATAAGAACCTTAGAACAGCTTAGAATGGTAGGACTATTAGACCTTCCTTATTTTGAAAATCTATCCTTCATTTACCATTTACAACAGAACTAAGCAGACTTCTAAAGTAAAATTCTACTTATGGCTTTCACAAGGTACAGTTGTAAAATACACCTTAGAAACCATCTCAGAGACACTCAATTCCAAAAAAATCTCGGGGGCGCCCCCCGAACCCCCAGACCGCATAAGGCTTAGCTCGCTACGCTCGCTCACACTAATGCAAGATTATGTACATTTCAGAAGAGCACCCCCCCCTATTCAAAAATCCTGGATCCGCCCCTGATTACCTCAGTCGATCTCGCATATTTTTCAGTTGTCACTGGACTACCACACGCACACCACCAGACAAAGCACAAATTATAAACTTAAAGTATCCAAACCCAGAACATTGACGGCTACACAGGGTATCATGAATATGGGTCCAAAAATGTGGAATGGCATCTCGGCAACACTGTATCAACATAATGAACGATTGGTATCCATTGCATCATTTTCTAAAAGGTACAAATCCCAGATCGTTGCTGGTTACGAGTGACTCCTGTGGTGGGGGCGGCTTTGGGTCCGTGTGTTGGGGGTCGGTTCGTCTGTCTTGGGGCCTGGGTGCATGGGCGTGCACACGCGACTACACTGGTAGTCTACTACCAGGTTACCGGAACTTAGAACCAATCACATATTGCCGTGGTGTTTCCGTTCATACTGAAAATCAAAAATAAATTATTATTTTCTTTTTCACTTTATGATTTTTTCCCAAATGGGGTCATTTATTTAATTTTTTTGTTTCTTCCAATGATGCTCAATTTCGGACTTGAATTTTTTATGTACATATGATAGGAAGTCCAATATAATGATTTCAGTGGAGACCTTATAATAGTTATCTTGTCAAATGAACGTTTCGCACCATAAGAGCCTAATACTGCATTTTTTTCTGGTAACCTTTCTCAGCCCTTGAGCTTTCTGTTCTCTTCAAAATTCTTTCCTTAATTTAATTTCCCTACATGTAAAGTCACAAAGTAGCTTCACTTCAAATATTTTTAAGACCTGGTTATTATATTTCATGAAGCCCTACAGTCTATAGACTTCACTTTGTGTCTTTGTGTTGTGTACTTTTTGGTTATGTTTATGCACGCGTAAAGTTTCTCGAGATTTATTTTTGCATTAAGTTCAGCATGTTCTTCTGTTTAATTATTTAATACCTGTATACTTTTAGTGCATGTATTACTAATTTGTTAGGCGTACTTTGTTGTATTGTACATAATACAGAAAAATAATAAAACATTCAAAAATAAACATTCATTCATCCCCGGACTAAACACGGCCGACGGGTCGACGCTCGGAGGGGGCTAATTCTGCTTGAACTGTACAAGCGCCTCGGATATCAGCCACCTCTCCCTCTCCGTCAAAGGCCCCGAGTTGCCTTGTGACGGCGGAGAGGGTAAACGGTTCTGCCGGTCTGATCGTCCCTGGTGGGGCGACCGGGCGCGGTCGTAGCGCCCTAAAGGAGCCAGCGCACTGAGGGTGTTAGTGAGCTGGTCCATTCCGCCTGATGCGGACCGCCTGGAATCCCCGCCGGGAGCCCTCGCAAGAGCTCCTCCGGCCGGAGGTGGCATCCAGTATCGCTGGTCCGCTTGTCCGGAGGTGCTCGCGCCGGCGTCCACTTGATCCCGGACATCCGGAGATGTCCCCTGAAAGAGTGTCGCCTGCCACGACCCCCACCCGGACTTAGGCGGGCGCGGTGTAAAGCCGTTGCCAGCTCCACCTACTGCGCCTAACAGATCAGGGCTAGGCCCTGATGGCAACCTCGGTTGCGGCCCCGCGGACGCGACTCTACGTCCGGAGACGGAGCCAGGGACGCCGGAGTCGACTCTGTAGACGGGGTTCTGTCCACGGAGGTCTCCGCGCGTACCTTACTACCGCCGGAGTCACCCGAAGTCATCACGGCGGTCGTCGCTCGACCGGGTGCGGTCCGCGACGTTTCCACCCGTTTCCCTCCCCTTGGGTTCATTGTTTTTATCTTTATCTCTCTCCTTTGTCATTTTTCGGATTGTCCTTGAGGAGCGGGCGATCCCCAGGGATGAAGGAGGCTACAACACTGTGACGGTAGGCTGCGATGGAACACTGTCGGACTGATCCTGGTCACGGCACCAATGTAAAGTTATTGACTATCGTCCGCTCTTCGGGATCCTCGAGGATAGTCCTCTCACCGCGAGTCCTTGCGGACGCGCATCCGCTATTCCGGATCCTTGCGGCGGCGCCGCTCACCGGAGGTCACTGCGGACACGGTAACCACTCTAGCATTTACGGTAACCAGGTAACAGCCCACCCGACACGCCCAGGCCTACGGACTCCATTCAGAAACTGGTTCATCACCACGGTGTTAGCTGGAGGGGCCTGGCGAGAGGCGGTCTGCCTCGGGGACAGAACCCCGTACAGTCCAACATGCTGGCCAGAGCCTATGTCACACCGTCCCGGGAAGGGAGAGAACTGGCGATCCACAGGGCTTGCGCCCCCGAGTCAGCAACTTGTCTCTCCCAGCCCGGGCCTCCCCATGGAAATCGTCCCCAGGGCTCTAAGAGCCCACTACTCCTGACCAGGGAACTCAAAGCTCATGGCGAGCTCCGAGTGCATCCTGTCACTCGACCTTGGACAATCTCCTCGACCGAGTCGCTTCCAGTGTATATGTAATACACCAGAAACTAGAGGCTGCACGCGAAGCGTAATCAAACCATTGTTATAGTATACTGGAGCGTAAATTACAATGCATTGCCGTAGCAACGCCCGCTCGAACGGAGCATGTCAAAACAAGGCCAAGACCGAAAAGGCCACATAAATGGCATGTATGTTTACAATCACCTGCCGCGTGCTTAGGGCAAAATCGCCACAAGAGTATAACGTTAATTTGAGTAACATTTTTCGTTTATTGGCGGTCGTCATACATTTCTCTCAGTATTGAACCTTGCAGACAGAACTCCTGTTCTCCGAACAGGTCTGGTCATTCTACATTTCACTGGGGTACATCTCGATAATATTATGTATTTAATGCGCGTAATATTATGTATTTTATGGCAAGACCAACTATGGAGATGTGTCAGGAATACATTTATATTATCCACCGACTAGAGTTCATTATGTGAACGGAATCACCTTTTGCAAGCTAAAACTGACCATTCGACGTTAGGAACTCGTCCAAGAGGGTTACAACTCGGATAGAATTTCAAGATACAAATAAGAGTATAACATTAATTTGAGTGACTTTCTTCATTTATTGGCGGTCGTCATACATGTATCTGCAAATCAAACTTTGCAGACAAAACTCCTGTTGTCGGAACAGGTCTGGTCGTTCCACTTTCCACTGGAGTACATTTCGATACAGTCCTCGGCACCCTCGCCTGCACCATGGATGTTGTTGGGTTCACCAGAGTTCCAGTTGGTGTAGCAGAAGGTCGGGCCACACGTGATGCTGTCAAGAACGTTCTGCCAGAAATATTTCTTGGATGCAGACACTTTGGCACGTCCACCGATCCATATCGATCCTAAATAATGAACAATTCTATATTGCAATTTCGCTGATATATTTTGCAGAATTTAGTGCAACAGAATAAAATATTGGCAGACAGTTTCGTACCACTTTCATTCTGGTATGTAGGCAACTCGCCCGAGAGTCACATGATAGGCAATGATTCCGAAAATATTTTTCCCAAAACATATATTGCAGTAATTTCTCACATAATGATGTCTTTGTATTGGTTACTGTTATAACCGGTCTCTACAATCCCTGACCATATTACTGACGATGGAATTGAATAGATAACTGACCAGAGCCCAGGCTCCTGACGTGGCTGTTTTCTGCACTATCCGAGATGCTGGTCAGACTGGAGCCTGCGTAGGTGCTGCGGCAGTACTGGTTGGCATCAGCAAAGTTCTTGGCGCTGCTGACGTAGACGTAGCAACTGCCGTTGTTTTCCGACATCCCAGAGGGGCAGTTCACAGCGGAAACATACCCCAGCACACACAGTGCAATACACGCTGCCAGACACTTCATCTTCTCTAGTTATCTGAAAGAACCGCCTTTCTTACACATATATGCTTTTTTCGTATATTATGAGCATGTTACAGAAACTACAAATATAATATAACTTATAGCCAAATATAACTCTACATTATAAAAATGAACAGGCGAACAGATATGTTTGTATTATTGAAATTACTGTGGTGCAGTTTTCTGAACTACACAACAGCCTTTTTTCTCACATGTGTACATTGTATGTTCCTGTCACATATTACCTATGTGAATAAAACCAGTATTGGCAAATCGAATGCTGAATATAGCTGAAATATATGCTGAATATATAAACTATTCATGGGGTATTCACTGTGTAGGCATCAATCTACGCATGAGACTTACCTCACAAAGCTGCTGCTCGATTAATCAGGCTTGAATGCGCAGTTGTCGACGTCGAAGTCAGGATGATTCTTGACGTCTTCCAGCATTCCTTATATGGCGAAACTTCACCTGGCTGGGGAGGTCATATGACTGACATTGACCAATGACATTCCATCTGTGTTTGCCGATGCTCCCTCGATCTTCCAGAGATAACTGGCACCGTTTCGTATTGTAGCAACGAGCACGCTTGCCATATGTCGCCTCAGATTTGTGGAACAAAACCATTAATGGTGTATACCTAAATATACCATACATAATATATACCCGTTTATTCATGAACAAAATAAGCAAGCTGTACTAACACTCATACAGGGCCGTAGCTGTGCTTGCTCGCGTTTGGTACAAAGCAAAGCAAAATGGGAGAGAGGAAATAGTGAAAGAGAAAGTGAGATATGTAAAAGATGGGAAATAATTGAAAGTGATCGAAATGTGAGAACACCTTTTCAACAAAATGATCTATTCCAAAATATTGTATTTTAGGTTCGTATTGGCATTATCAAAATCTGGCTGTGTTGTTGGTAATAGATTGGGCCCAAATATCATATCCTGTGCTTCCCTCTGTATCCAAAAATGAGTAAAAAGGTGACATACGTTATCAGGTCAAGATTAAGGTTTAAGTTTCACGACGAAGGTTAGGTAAAATATTTCTCGAGTTCATCTACACTAGGGAACACTAGCAAACAGTATTTAGGGTGACCAGAACCGAACTTGTTGTCATTCACGTGTTTCCAGCTTTTTTCGTGACCTTGACTTCGACCCTCGATCTAGATTCACCCAGTAACCGCCTGATGTAGAACTGTAACTTTGGACGCTAGAGTGCAAACACATCCACACAGCCACGAACAGAGTAACATATTTGTTGAAATCGTAGATTCCCGAAAGTAACATACACACTCACAAACAGCGTGACATACTTGAATGTCCCCCCCCCCCCCCACACACACACACACACTTCAACACACAGTGCAATAACCCTGCTAATATGTATCAATTTGGATTCATGCATCTTTTATTTATATTCTATTTTTGGAATGGGCCCATAGGAATGAATATAGAGCGCCACTTTGTTTATTTTCCGCAACATGCGCATAATTGTGTACGTATGTATGAAACTAAAACGCTCAATCGCACATGAAAAGCATAGTTTTCATACATATATAGATTTACATAGAGATACCAACTTTGCATCCAACATATGGAATATATTTTCAGCGGATTTGCTGCTGCATTCATCTATACTTCTAATTCCGGACAAAACACGATAAAACACAATATGATGCAAACATTTGGGATAATTTTATCATTGGCCAGCGCTTCGCGCTGGTCTTCTAAGTTTGCCTAAAATGAGACCCACGGAGGGTAGATATGAGTGGGCCCGGTCCTGCTATCATTTGTTAAATATAGTAATCTCAACAAAGGATCACAGCACTTTCAAAAATAATATCTCTGATTGTTTCCATGAGGTTTTACGGTTTAAGCTTGTGAGTATGTACGCAAATACAGTGAGAGCTTTGCGATATTTGTTGATTTACCGTAATACATACACATACCGTAGCGCAACAAAAATATTGAGCTAAATTTCTGATGTTGACAGAACAATTACCAAAGGTTGCCAACTTTTATAGTTTACGATATAAAAGTGATAAAATGTGATGAAAAATATTTTTTTTTACGCCAAAATAGACGCATAAACTATCAATTTGATCCAGAACATTGAATCATTGAATGTCTGTGCCCTGATATACATCTGTAGATATGTTCTTCTTATTTATTATATTTAGAATAATGAGCAATTTAATCAATAAATTAAGGTTATTAATCACATAAACTTTCCCATCCCAACATATTTCCGCTGGCCACAAAAATATCTCTCTCCACTGTAGGTTACTTGTGTTTATTAAGGTAGTTTCACCAGCACGACTCTTTTATAGTCGTAGGTACGACTCCGAGTCAGTCACTGGAACGGGACCGTGTCAAAAACTCTTGTCTCACTGCATTGACACTGTTCACTGTAAATGTGTTTGGATATTTATTTTATACACTGAGTGTGCATATATGTATAGTAATAGTCGGTAAAATGCAGTTCATCTGTTGATGCCTTCAAAAGCATGTAGGCCCCACATGCACCCCGAAACAGTCTAACAGCATCAAGTCATTGGCGTTTTGGCTTGAGATTCGGTACTTATGGACTTATCATACCCTTAATTGATGGGTTTGTAATTTTCATAAGTTATTGAACAATTGTATACTAGTCTATAATTCGATCAGGTGTAAGAGTATGAGGGACTAGGAGACATTACATATTGTTTTCCCTGATGACTCCAGTGTATTTCTGGAGTGACATGTTTGATTGGGCTTTGATTCTGCTAAGTGTTCCATTTTAGGTTTTTCATTGGCATCATACAATTTTTGTTGGTGTTAATTACATTAATATTAACCGTTATTGTTATAGATTCTCTTAAGATATGAACAAGGCTGCAGTCGTAGAGTTATCAGGTTTAATATATTTCCCCTCACTATGTGCTTGATGTATACGGCATGAATATATATTCAAAATGACTTTTACAAAGTCAAAACATGTCAATGAGTCTGCACTTGTTTATTGCATTCAAGTTATGGATATATATTTCCCTATCTTGTATACGCATCAATTATGTCTACACTGGATTATGCAGCCTACGTGCACTATAGACTGATTTCATAAATCAAAGCTTTTGACTACAACAATTCCATCAATTTACATGGATATCCGCCAAAATTATCGAATATTTTTAGGTCAAAACCAGAGACGAATATAATAAGTGAAGCGCACATGTTCTGCGGGGTCCACAAACCAACAATTTATAACACTCGTGTTGTTTTCTCCAGAAAATAATCAAAACAAATAATAGGTATACATTGGCTTGAGCCTACTGTGCACTAGAAAGTATATAATGTGTGTAAAAGATGAATTCCATCGATCCTCACCAACTGTGCGATATATTCGTCTGTAGGCACTATCGTGACTATCAAAACGAGTACTACTCATGCCTTTCATTCTCCAGGCGCATTGACATTAGGCCATGTTGTTTTTTTCCTTTGTTTCCCGTCAACTTTTTTTATCGCAAAGTATCAGCCCGCCAGGAAAAAAACAAACACAGAAAACTAACACAGACATTTATTATCACGATATAGTCTTAATTCACAAAGTAATTCATGTCAAAAATGTAAAATAAATGGTATTTGATCATTTGCTACGCTATTAAGTACTTTGTTGATAAAAAAACAGAGGGGAAATAAGGAAAATGGAAACCAGTCAGTGTTTTCGGGGATAAAAAACACTGATTTTTGGGAGAAAAACGACCAAAAATTTTGTGTTTTTCTTTCTCAAAATAATTGCTATTTTCACCCGCCCGCTGACGGGAAACAAATAAAAAACAACTACACAGCCTTACGATACAATACAGGATACAGGTAGTGAGGACGTACTCTATGTACTATTATATGTATATACACCGTGCGCATCGGGCAACATATATACACCAACATTGGTCCGAAACAATTCCCAGGCAGTGTAACAGTGCATTGGAAATGACAACTTTGTGGTTTTATGCGCGGTCCCTTAACGACTCCGACTATTCGAGTACGACTATGAGAATAGACGGGCTGGTGAAACTACCCTATTAAGTTGGAACAGAATGTATGTACCGACA
Organism: Terebella lapidaria; assembly: GCA_949152475.1. Classification (NCBI taxonomy): domain Eukaryota; kingdom Metazoa; phylum Annelida; class Polychaeta; order Terebellida; family Terebellidae; genus Terebella; species Terebella lapidaria. The sequence goes on from OX424555.1 coordinate 83,982,006, forward strand.
GCCATAATCCATGCTGATGCTTCGTTGTTCGGAGTTATCCTTCATCTGTGGGGGGGGGGGGGGTAATGTTTTAACCAATTAAGGTAAAGTTATGATTACAAAATACAATATCAACCAAAATTTCAGAAATTTGGGTACGAAATCCAATAAATTCATATGTTCATTCCAAAGTAGAGCCTTCACCCAACAAAATAATAAAAAAAAACATTTTTTTTCACCAAAATTATTATTTTATGTATTTGCCCCTGTACTATGAAATCAATATTTGCGACTTATGCCTGATTTTGTTATGCTGGGTCACATATACTAGTAGATATCACACACGTTTTTCCGCCATCATGTGTAGACCAATAATTCAAAAGCAACGGAGGAACTAACGTCGAGTTCGAAAAATTGTATGAGTCCGCAGTGATTATCATTTTGATTAGAGAATACATTCATGCGGTATAGGCAATTGAGTGCAAGTCCCATCATACTCGAGCACACGCCTCCATAAAATCAGCCCTGAAAGCACGCCATGATGAACTATCGAAGTGAACAATGATAAAGTTGTTATTCGGGTATTTTACCAGCAATATGTCATTCATATTGGTTTTGTATGCATTTGAAAAACGTTGTTCAAATCATCTCACATGAAGAGGCAAAAATGACATGCATGATATTTTCGAGAATTGGTCTCCTGACTGTTAGATTCAGCTTCGCATGCGCGTGTTTGTGGCAGGGACGTTATTATGTTCGCACGAGTCTTAAATCCATCTTAGATATGTATGTGTGTTATATTATCATGTGTCCCAACACATGTCCCAACATGCAGCGGTATTTCGAGTTGGACTATCATGCATAAAAATCTTATTATTTCAAAAACACCCGTGTCAAATTGGTGGTAATGACTCAAAACAAAACAGCGATGATTTTTGGATTTGCGCTCCATTTGAACAGTGTGAATCATTTCATAATAAATCACCTTTGCATTTTTATACATCTTTCAATATGCAGGGGCGTATCTAGAAATACCAGAAGGGGGGGGGGGGGCACAAAAATAAAATTGAGTGGATGGTCAGAGCGAAGCGAGGTACGAGCGCAACGAGTCCCAAGCGGCCGGGTTTCTGGGGCCAGGGCCCCAGAAACCCAACGCTTTTTTGGGTTATGCCGGTGCTTTCTAGCCCTATTCTGGGTACATATTACACTTGGCGAGGCACAAGCGCAGTGAATCCCAAGCGGCCGGGGTCTTAAGGGCCCACTTAAGGGCCCCAGAAGTTCAATGCTTTTTGCGTTTGTTTGTGCATTTTAGCCATATCTTGGGTACATGTTACCCTTGGCGCTCTTTGGCGTTTGCTGGTGCATTCTAGGCCTATTTTGGGTACATACCCTTGGCGAGGCACGAGCGCAGCGAGTCCCAAGCGGCGCTAGCGCTTTTTGGCCAAGCGCCTTTTGGCGTTTGCTGGTGTATTCTAGCCCTATTTTGGGAACATATTACCCTTGGTGCAGAGCGGGACAGGGGCACAGTCTTTCTAAAAAGGGGGTATAAAGACATCATTTTGTCTAAAGGGGGGGGGGGGGGCACATGCCCCCTGTGCCTCCCCCCCCCAGATACGCCTATGATATGCGCGAGAATATCGGAACATCCAATAGATTTACATAGCAGAGAGAAAACAGAGAAAAATCTCCTGAACTCAGCCAGCTCTATTATGGTGCCACAAGTATGTGTATCGTTTTGTCTGCATGTTAATATTCATTTTGACGGCAGTGAACTTCATATCTTGTATACATACTAATATTATGAACCATTATTTTAACAGCACGAAAATTACTACTGCGCCAAACATATAGTTTCGCTGCACATTGCTGTGACGTGACGTGATATGTTCACCTGTTGAACCTATGTTGCCAAAAATCTAAGTCGATTGATGTTATCAAGCATATGGCTAAATGTGCGGATGCGTGTGTTTGTGTGTGTGTGTGTGGGGGGGGGGGGCATGGTGCACCAAACGAATATACACAATTGTAATACATACATACATACATACATTTACTGACAAACTTGATGCACTATGTGGTTGAGGGTTTTTTTTTGCAGGTTGTGGGTGCCATTCGCCCCAAGAGGGAAAGTGGGGCTACCCGTACTCGCGCACAAACATCTGCGATATCTCGCATTACGACGGTCCCTTTAAACTCGGGAACATTAGGCCTAAAAAAATTAATATTCTGTTTCTCGTCCCTGCCCGCCTGTGTTCAAAAGCAGCCTCCCGGATTTTTTTATTTGTGATTCTCAAGTAAAAAATAAAAAGTGTTCCCGCCCCTATTTTGAGGATAGTGAATGATCGAGAAACCGAATCACAGCATGCAACTTAGGCATACTTAACTTAACTCCTTGTTTTCCCTCTCTGCCGAATGAGACAAAGACGCTACCAGTTTTCAAAAACAGTTATTCTATGTGGTCACGTGTATGTTATAATACATATACAATTGTGATCAAGAATTGATTTACTATATTCCTCATGTTATATTTCAAAAGGCTTGATTTATTTGGGCTTGAATGCGTCTATGCGCAAGCGTTTTTTTTAATCAATCAATAAATCAAATTTATTTTCATATGTGTGAAATGTCGTCCCACCAAAAATAAAAAATAAAAAGTGCCTCCCTACCCAAGTTTCTCTTGAGCTGAGGACGGTATTCTTTGCAAAATAAAAAATGAAGAATAAAAAGTCCCTCCTTACCCAGTTTTGAAAAAAATAGGAGGACGAGAAACAGAAAATTAATTTGTTTAGGCCTTATCATGAAATTCCCTCTCATATCTCATTTGGTGAAATTGACTCATCCACAATGTTGATACTCAAATATCGCTCTCTCATTTACTGATACACACAAAACGAAATTACATATTTCATGTGTATAAAAATAAGTAATAGTTGAATATAAACATCTGTCTCCATATTTACTGTATACATATGATAAATTATAAAGTATACAATTCCACATTTGTATAATTTGCTGGGTACTACAATAATTTTGGGCTAAATATAAATTTATTTCAGTAGATTCTACAGGTACAAACATTATATCATTGATCATTCAATGTCGATGGTATAAATCACCTTTGCATTTTTTTTACATCTTTCAATATGCAGGGGCATATCTAGAAATACCAGAAGAGGGGGGGGGGGACACAAAAATACAATTGAGTGGATGGTCCGAGCGAAGCGAGGCACGAGCGCAGCGAGTCCCAAGTGGCCGGGGGTCTGGGGCCCGCTTAAGGGCCCCAGAAACCCAACGCTTTTTTGGGTTATGCCGGTGCTTTCTAGCCCTATTCTGGGTACATATTACACTTGGCGAGGCACAAGCGCAGTGAGTCCCAAGCGGCCGGGGTCTGGGGCCCGATTAAGGGCCCCAGAAGCCCAACGCTTTTTGGCGTTTGTCTATTCTGGGTACATATAACCATTGGCGAGTCCCAAGCGGCCGGGGATCTGGGGCCCGCTCAAGGGCCCCAGAAGCCCAATGCTTTTTGCGTTTGTTTGTGCATTTTAGCCATATTTTGGGTACATATTACCCATGGCGCTCTTTGGCGTTTGCCGGTGCATTCTAGGCCTATTTTGGGTACATACCCTTGGCGAGGCACGAGCGCAGCGAGTCCCAAGCGACGCTAGGTCTGGGGCCCGGTCAAGGGCAACAGAAGCCAAGCGCTTTTTGGCGTTTGCTGGTGTATTGTGATCAAGAATTGATTTACTATATTCCTCATGTTATATTTCAAAAGGCTTGATTTATTTGGGCTTGAATGCGTCTATGCGCAAGTGTTTTTTTAATCAATCAATAAATCAAATTTATTTTCATATGTGTGAAATGTCGTCCCACCAAAAATAAAAAATAAAAAGTGCCTCCCTACCCAATTTTCTCTTGAGCTGAGGACGGTATTCTTTGCAAAATAAAAAATGAAGAATAAAAAGTCCCTCCCTACCCAGTTTCGAAAAAAATAGGAGGACGAGAAACAGAAAATTAATTTGTTTAGGCCTTATCATGAAATTCCCTCTCATATCTCATTTGGTGAAATTGACTCATCCACAATGTTGATACTCAAATATCGCTCTCTCATTTACTGATACACACAAAACGAAATTACATATTTCATGTGTATAAAAATAAGTAATAGTTGAATATAAACATCTGTCTCCATATTTACTGTATACATATCATGAATTATATTGTACGTATACAATTCCACATTTGTATTATTTGCTGGGTACTTCAATAATTTTGGGTTAAATATAAATTTATTCCAGTAGATTCTACAGGCACAAACATTATATCATTGACCATTCAATGTCGATGGTATCAGCTGGACTGAAGGTTTGATTGCATGATAAAAACTGTCAAACACGTACGTGTGCATATCAACAACAAAATATCACATAACGGTCATAACGTATGTTTCATAACGTGTACGTGCACTGAGAGCAATAACGTGAATGGAACCCTCTGTATTCCTCGAGCAGAATGCTATTCCGAAAGAATAATAACCGACAAAATGTAAATGGAATTTTTTTAGAAAAAAGGGGGAAAATAGTCCTATAGGGCGTGTAAGTGAGATTTGAAACGTCACGTTATTTTACGTGATTTGACCTTTCTGGTGACATTTGATTTTCCCGCCAAATTTTGGGGCCAATTCGTAAAATTCTACATATTCGAACTCCTGCAACTTACACGGAAATTATCGGAAAATTATCGCATGTTCGTACTTTGATCATGACCCGTTCCTACGATCGCTAACGATCTAAATATGCATTTTTCATAAGCATTTCATTCCATTCAAAAGGGATGAAAAACGTATGTTTTTATGTTCCAAGGTCATGACCTTGACGGGAGAAAAGAGCTCATTCTCTTGAAACTACGTGATTAGTATCCAAACCGTCGGTGGTGTTTGTGACTATATATGATGTGGCATATGTTCTGTGCACTTTCTGTTATAACATCACAAAAATAATCTTGTTATATTGGAATATGGAGTCCAAAAACATGCTGTGAAACACAACACAACATGAAAATATATCCATTCATTATTATAAACAGTAGTACGTTGTAGTTCGGAGCAAGTGTAATAAAGAAAAAAATGAATTGTAACAATATTCTTAATAATATTTTTGTATGGTGCATCCAAAGTCAAGCAAAATCAGCAAAAATGACCACGTGGCATTGTTTGTCACCACTACGTACCTAAATACGTCATTTTACGACATATATGAAACGAGACTTACAGGCCCTATTATCACATGTACATGTAGTGGAGACACCTGTAGTTCCTGATCTGTTCTGTGTTGTGATATATCCAGCTACAATCTTTACTGATTTTTCCCAGGTCTATCTGAACCAACTGTGCCATTATGCGTGAATATTCTCATTTGCTGGAAGTAAGTTCAGCACTAAAACACTTACTTATTTGTCAATGGACTGCTGTATACATCCAGAGTTTTGGTTTGTAAACGAAAAAAGAAAGAAAGAAACAACAGATGTAACCATTTTGTACAACCTACCGTTGACATACTGCGACATCTCAACCTTACCAGTTCCATATTCTCAGTAGTTTCGGCACCAAATACATGTTGAGTCATGAAGTTTGGTTTCAAAGTTCACTTGATTTTGTACTAATCCATAAATCACTCTAACCCCATAGTCCTACTTTATATGATTAATGTATATTTACAAAAACTTTTACCATGTATTTTTTCTCGATGAAAGCATGTAATACACAACACAAATAACAATATCCGTTCATGTAACAAGTTTAAATATAAAATTACAAACGGGAGGTCTTGCAAAAAAAAAACTGAACGTGAAACATCTTCATAAATCGTAATATCACTTGTTGCAGCTCTTACAATGACATTCTGAATCATGAGATGACGTTGAAATCATGACCTACAATGACATGATTATATGTAATTATAGCGAGACAGCCTTTATCAATCGATAAATCGCTAGATACTTGCCATTTTATGATTACTGGCATAAAAAGTTACGGGAGTCATAAGAAGAAATCTCGGAAGTTACTGGAGTCGTCACATTTTTTTCCGAGGCGATTGACATCAGCCATGGTAATCAAAAAATGAGTAGGCTTTATGTGAATGATATTAAATGATGCTGATTATTTAAGTATGAGCCCGTGTCACTGTTGGTGTACGTTAAATCTGTCCCCGAGGATACTATCAACTGAGTAGCCTTTTGGCTTGTGATTAGGTTCTTATGTACTTGTCATATATCTATTACGTTTGTTATTGGAATCATCAAAATTTGGCTGTATTGGTGGTAATAGATTGATACTAATGCTGCGTTTATTAGAACATGTGAATGTCGTGAGTTCACAAGTTGTAACTTGTGAACACAAGTATTGACCGTTCAAGTGACACATTTAACCGAACTCGAAAAATGCAGACTATATTGACTCCATATCTCCCAACAAAACTATTTTATCGTCCATAACTTCATAGTAAAAAAACTGCCTTCAAAAACAAAATTGATGACATAAGTATGAAAGAATGTGTCATATATATAGGATGTGAGATCCCGAATTTCCCCCAATATATGTGTAGTATCTTGTTCATATGTATTGTTCATATCGCATGTCGCAAACTCGTAATCTACGTTGTTCTCAATACTTGATACTTTTCTGTGAGATAATATGTGTTCGGTACCCGGATGTTGATTTGGGGAAATAAATTATGTTAATGAGCCAAACATTTGTGGATACTGAAAATTCGTACAATTAGACAATAAAACAATCAATTAGAATCAGAACATTTGCAAGATATAACATTTGGCGACGAGGATGGGATGTAACTTGATGCCCCTGTCCGTCCGCAGGAGCATTTGCTATTACAAACAGGAGTTTAGCAGGTACAGCGCAAATCCGAACAGGAGCTGTTTGAAAACTTCCATTGGGCGAAAAAATACAATTATCATGCATCTGAAGTATGGTTTGCATTTATTCAACAATTTCATGAAATATTTCAACAAAATATAAAGGCATTTGTTATTACAATTTTATAATATGTTAACTAGTAGTATATAGTCCTGGTTTGATCAGTAAGTTCTGTATATTTTGCCATTTATGCCAATCTAAATTCTGGACATTATGACTAATTTTCACGCAAACATTTATTTTTCTCACGCCCATGGCTATTCTGGTCGCTTCAGCTCACAAATGTGAGAAAACACAAAATTCTTCTCACATTTATCGCGAACATTTTCCTGGCTCCCGCCATCTTGTTCACGACTTGTGAAGATCGAGACAGAAATTCATACCCGAGTTCACAAGTTGTGATCACGGTGAAAATGGTGAAATGAACGCAAATCACAACTTGTGAACTGGGAATCACGATATTCACATGTTCAAATGAACGCAGCATTACATTCATGAACCATGTTGATATTGTCGATTAACAGATCGAGCTAACATAGCACCCGCCATGTTGATCACTACCGCAACGCACGTCACAGTAGTCAGGGTTCGGACAGTGATTTTTGTCACCAAATAATCAATAAATGAATAAAAAAGCTTTATATGATATGTTATGTGGCAATGTTTTTTGCAACTGCATCAGCGGCTGCATAATTAAACATTCCAAGAAAGTGCTTCGACCGCCGCCATTTTGGAGTGACCAGTAGTAACCGAATGAATTCGATTACAGATCTCCGATAAAAACCAGGCTATCAATAATTAGATATTTCTCAATAATTTCAATATCTCCCTATATCCAATATTAATGTGAAAACTCGTTGCTCATTTACAGCTTGATATCAGGTTGTGTTGCGTAGGCTGTATACAATAATGAGATTGTACAACAAAAGCAACAAATGTGAAATGGATCGCTTCATATTCCATATTTCACATTTCCATATTTCATATATTGCACATTGCACTACTGTAGGTAAACTCGCGGCTGTAATTTACTTCGACCATATACTGGCGTGTCTATACTTGTTTCCATTGGAACAGTTAACCTACTCGAAACGGTTTCACTGTTTCTGTTCACCATTTCGATATTTTCATTCGTCAATTTGCCGACTTTTTTCTCTTTATTTTCACAATGATATTTCCTACATATCGTTTTCTATTCTTGTCTTACTTTAACCATCATTACCCTCGCCACGATAGCTTATCAACTCTCAAGACATTCGGACTTGCTGTTGGAATGACAGCTTCTGTCCCTGTGTTGTGTGTTTTGTGAGAACAGGCATCAATCTACGGAGCCGCTAAGGGGACATGCAGAAAATTAATTTAGAATGACCACTGATAATTTCGAGCGCTCGAAATCATTCCGAGCGCTCGAAATATATTAATTCGAGCGATCGAAATCATTTCGAGCTCTTGAAATGATTAATTTGAGCTATCAAAATCATTTCGAGCGCTCGAAATGAATCAATTCGATCGCTCGAAATCATTTGAGTTCTCGAAATGATTAATTCGAGCTATCGAAATCATGGTTAATTTTCTGCATGTCCCCTTAGGGGCTCCGTTTCAATCTCCTTCGAATTTTTGCCAAAAATTAGCCCCTTGATGAAACAGTCTTCGGTATTTTATCAGGTTCAAAATTAAGCCCATAATTATCTAACTGTCTCCACCAACGTCCTGTTCGGATGAGACACAGACAGCTTGGGCGGATTCTGCTGGCGCTGAGTATGGAAAAGAAATTCGGCATTCGGCATATGTGTGAGAATATATTGTATCGTGTGTGGATTGAGCTAACATGGGATGCAGAGGAGCAACAATTCAAGCCATTTGTTTACTGATGTTCATCGTGTGAATGAAATCTTTATCAGTCAGAGTTAACAGACAATTCGACGTTCGGAACTGGTCCAGAGGGTAATAACTTAATGGTGACATTTCAAGATACAATTAAAAGTACAACACTGATCTTGATAATTTGAGTGACGTTTGAGTGTCATTTATTACCGATCATCGTACATTCAACTGAGCATTAGACTTTGCAGACAAAATTCCTTTTGTCGGAACAGGTCTGGTCGTTCCATTTTCCACTGGAGTACATTTCGATACAGTCCTCGGCACCCTCGCCTGCACCATGGATGTTGTTGGGTTCACCAGAGTTCCAGTTGGTGTAGCAGAAGGTCGGGCCACACGTGATGCTGTCAAGAACGTTCTGCCAGAAATACTTCTTGGATGCAGACACTTTGGCTCGGCCACCGACCCAGATCGTCCCTACATAACGGGATGTTCTATATTGTTAAACGATTTTGCTGATAAACGTTTTATATCGTCATGGAGAGTTTGGTGCCACAAAGATATTTGTCGAACAGTTTCGACCACTTCATTTCATTCATTCTGATAGGTGGAGAACTGGTTTGACAATCACGTGATAGGCAACGAACCGAAAAAGTTTTACCCATAATGCGTTGTAATGAGTCCTATTATAGTGATGTTTTTATTCTTATATCAATGACCACAATATATTCGAGGAATATATGTTGAGATCGAGGAAAGTGAATAGATAACTGACCAGATCCCAGGCCCCTGACGTAGCTGTTCTCGGCACTATCCGAGATGCTGGTCAGGCTGGAGCCTGCGTAGGTGCTGCGGCAGTACTGGTTGGCATCAACAAAGTTCTTGGCGCTGTTGACGTATTTGTAGCAACTGCCGCTGCGTGCCGACATCCCAGAGGGGCAGTTCAGAGCAGAAACATACCCCAGCACACACAGTGCAATACACGCTGCCAGACACTTCATCTTTTTGAGTTATCTGAAAGTACTGCCATTCTTACACACGCATGCCTATGTCATGTAATGCTGTATGAGTATAATAGGAAAATTGAGAAACTACTGGAGTGAATATACCGCTCTATGGTGCAGGTATAATAGTTATTGAACTATCTTGATATTACTGTTGTAAAATTTCCTGAGAAACTCCGACATTCTTACAGACGTATGTTTATGTTATATACATTATTGACGTGTTCTAATATAAGTGTTGCCCAGTACGGCGATTCGTTTAAGGTGCGCTATGAGCACATTAGTGAGCTATGGTATATTTGAGTTGGTGCTAGGGGCCTATCTAGCCAATGAGGGGGGTTAGATCACCATGGTGAAAGTCGAATACCGCACCTTACTCGGCGATTCTGGCATCGTACACCCATTATAACTCTCAAGTGAGAAGAGTAGAGTTGTAATCATAATCTGTTTTTGATTATTTATGCCATACTTCTGCGTAGACATAATTACATTTATCTCTACACGGGTGTTACGATAATCTCATCAGGTTTCACATATCCTATGCATATACACAAATATATTGTATTTTTTCAGTTATTCTTAAATTACTCCGCGTCACCGACTTAGGTATACATTTTTTAGAGTATAACGGGGGTATGGCTCACTCACTAAATAATCCTCTCGGCCTCGAGAATAACCTCGTGTATGAGCCATACCGACGGGTGCTCGTGATCTAACTACTACTTACAGCCTTCCGCAGTCGACAGACGAACCAAGCATAAAACTTACCTCACAAAGCTGCTGCTCCGTTTATCAGGCTTGAATGCTGTCGACGTCGAAGTCAGGTCTATTCCTAGCATCTTTCAGCATTCCTTTTATGGAAAAATTCAACCTGGCTGGGAAAGTCATGTGACCCACATTGACCAATGATATTCCAGCTGTGTATGCAGTTGATCTTCCATAGATAGCTGGCACCGTGTCGTATTGTAGCACCGAACACGCTTGCCATATGTTGCCTTAGAGTACTGAGGTAAAACGTCTCCTGTTATATATGTATATACCATTCAAATGATATATACGCCCAATTGCAGACACAAAAGAAGCTGAGCTGACAACTGATATCTGTCAGTTTGGATGAATGCATCGTGTAGGTATATGTGAATACATTCACATGGAGTACATAGCACTTGAACATGTAAGTTTCCATAAAGCCCCAGATTAGTTTTTTCTCAAAATGCGCAAATTTGTGGATGAATTATTGGAGTCTATTGCGCACAATCGTGCATGTATAGAGAGTGCATTTTCATACACATACAGATTTACACAAAGATACAATTTAGCATCTAACATACGTAAGATAGATTTGTGTGGCTACATTGTACCAGGCTTGTTATACTGAACGTAATGTAATACAGAAACGTGCAAGCATGATGCTGAAATTGTCCATATCATATGTGACAATGAAATGCTGGTATATACCTGTATTAAGTTGAAACATATGCAAGTGTATGTATAAACCGAACTATATGGACTGAGAAGCTGTTCTCGGTTTTCGTCTGGGGGTTTTGTTTCAGTTTTGAGGATGATTTTTGTGAATTTGTCAGGATGTAATGTAAGTATCAATCTATTACCACCAATACAGCCAAATTTTGATGATATAAGTGTCAGACTATTACGACCAATACAACTAGATTTTGAGTATGACGAAACAAACGTAGCACACAACATTTTGGAATAGAAAAAAACGCGTCCAAATAGTTAATCCAAAGAGACACCGACGTAGACACAATGGCATGAAGTTTTTTATGTCAATATTTTTCTCTCCTCGCTTTCTCGTCCTTTTCAAGTGGTTATTGTTGGTCAGCCACCGCTGCCAAACATCAGACCAAAGGCTGAAAGTATTTGGTATTAAGTTGACAAAGTCCACACCTGCTCGAATTTTTTTTTTTGACTAAAATGGTCCTTTTAACATTGTGAGGTCATTGAACATCAACTGCATGGTCCCCTCCAAAATCGGTACACTTCTCATTATGTCACCCGGAGGGGGCAGATATAGTTGTGAGGTTGTTCCCATCAGGCGTGAGGCGTCAGGCGTGAGCCACCGAGCTTGTACACGCTGTAAGCGGAAGAGTTTCTAGATAATTTCATGAAACTTGACTTGTAGTTATATGGTAAAATGACGATTGATATTGATTTTCGCCAAAATTTGAAAAAAAAAACAAAATGGCCACCATCGCAGTTTTGTGCCGAAACTTGATAGGTATGTATGATATTAGGTATGTATATATAATTAGTGTTGCTTTTGATGTCGATCAAAAAACAAGATGACCAAAATTACACGTTTTGATCTGAATACAACCGACAAGCTAGCACACTGATGTTCAACCAATGTCTAAATACTCTTCCATGCATGAATTGTATTCTATATGAAAATATCTGCAGGCACTGATGTTTTTTTTCTCCGGACACCCTTTGCGGTCACATGCGCCTGACTTAGTCTAGTTTGAGTGTGCTGGTATGTAAAATATATCATGAAAAAGTGTTGCACCATCATTTTGGAATTTGAAAAAAAGGTGGTAATTTCTTTGCTGGTAATGACTGAAGCCACATAGTACTATATATCAGACAAATTTTTCTGGTTCATGTGTAGACCAGCAATGCATGAGTAGCGGATTTTCATGTATGAGTGCAAAAAATGATTTGATTGTCATTTTGATTAGAGAAATACATGCATGCGGTATTCGGCAATACAGAACAAAATCAAAAATAATCCAACAGACCAGCTGGCACACATGCTTACATTATTTCTAAATGCCCTAAATGGACTTCACACACCTGATGATGAACAACGATAGATTAAAAATTAGCCCAAGGGCTAAGAAAGGTTACCGGACAATATATATTTTAGATATTAGTATTTTGTCCCGTGACCTTTAAAAAAGATCATTGGTCAATTCAAGGACACGATAATATTCGGCATATGTCATTTCTAGTATGTCCACAATTGATTACTAAGCTGTGAAGTCAATCAAAAGCGAGATATCAGTCATTATGTCCTGTGACCTTGAAAATGAGGTCAAAGGTCGAATTCAAGGTCATAGCAATTTTCAGCATATATCATTTCCTATATGTTCATAATTGATTCCTAAGCTGTAAAGTCCATAATGAGCGAGCTATTAGCCATTTTGTCCTGTGACCTTGAAAATTAGGTCAAAGGTGAAGTTCAAGGTCATGACAATGTTCAGAATATATCATTTTCTATATGTCCACAATTGATTGCTAAGCGGTAAAGTCGATGAAAAGCGAGATATTAGCCATTTCGTTCTCTGACCTTGAAAATGAGGTCAAAGGTCAAATTCAAGGTCATAGCAATATTCAGCATATATCATTTCCTATATGTTCATAATTGATTCCTAAGCTGTAAAATCGATAATAAGCGAGATATTAGCTATTTTGTCCTCCAACCTTGAAATGGAGGTCAAAGGTCAAATTCAAGGTCATAGCAATATTCAGCATATATCATTTCCTATATGTTCACAATTGATTGCTAAGCTGTAAAGTGGATAAAAAGCGAGATATTTAAAAGATATTTAAAAGATGTAGAATCAACTCAGTAGCCTTCTGGCTATTGATTAGGTACTTATGTACTTGTCATATATCTGTTCCATGGGGTTTGTTTCGGATTTCCAAAATATTTTCATAGGTTGTTGGGCAGTTGTATACTAATTCCATCAGGTGTACAGTAGAAACAACTACATTTAACACACTGTCTGCCCCTGATGACGCCAGTGTGTCTTTGGATAAACTATTTGGTCGGGCTTTGTTTCTATTGCAAAATGTTGTACTTTACGTTTGTTATTGGCATCATCAAAATCTACTGTATTTGTGGTAATAGATTGATACCTACATTAGCCATTTTGTCCTGTGATCCTGAAAATGAGGTCGAAGGTCAAATTGAATGTCATGGCAATAATCTGCATATATCATTTCCTATATGTCCACAATTGATTCCTAAGCTGTAAAGTCAATAATAAGCGAAATATTAGCCAATTTGAACTCTGACCTTGAAACTGAGGTCAGAGGTCAAATTCACGGTCACGAAAATATTCAGCATATATCATTTCCTATATGACCACAGTTGATCCCTAAGCTGTGAAATCGATAATAAATGAGATATTAGCCATTTTGTCCTGTGACCTTGAAAATGAGGTCAAAGGTCAAATTCAAGGTCACAAGAATATTCAGCATACATCATTTCCTATATGTCCACAATTGCTCCCTAAGCTGTAGAATCGATAATAAATGAGATATTAGCCATTTTGTCCCGTGACTTTGAAAATGAGGTCAAAGGTCAAATTCAAGGTCATCAGAATATTCGGCATATATCATTTCCTATATGTCCACAATTGATTCCTAAGCTGTAAAGTCAATAATAAGCAAGATATTAGACATTTTGTGCTCTGACCTTGAAACCGAGGTCAGAGGTCAAATTCAATACCCTGAGAATATTCAGCATATATCATTTCCTATATGTCCACAATTGATTCCTAGTCTCTAATCTCAATATTGAGTGAGATAATGTGTCCCATTATAAAGCATAGGAGAATTTAACATGGGAAAGTCCCATTTGGGCCGAGTTTGGGCCCAAAATGGCCCACTTCGAGCGATTCAAGGGCAACGAAATTTATACGTGTCACAGGGGTACATATGAGGAGTGTTATGCATTGATAAGAAAAACAGTTACTGAACAGATTCTGAGAAAACGACCGTCAAAGTCCAAAATTGGCCATTTTTCGACGAAAATGGCCCTCTGACCTTGAAACCGAGGTCAGAGGTCAAATTCAAGGTCACCAGAATATTCAGGATATATCATTTCCTATATGTCCACAATTGATTCCTAGTCTCTAATCTCAATATTAAGTGAGATATTAGGCTTAATGTGTCCCATTATAAAGCATAGGAGAATTTAACATGGGAGAGTTCCATTTGGGCCGAGTTTGGGCCCAAAATGGCAATATTTTTAGGTATTTTTGTGCAAAATTTCAGAAATATTCCATCATAAACTTTAAAGATAAAAATGTGAACGGCTTGACGGACGGACGGACGACGGACGCCGGACGCCGGACGCAACGCCATGGCAATAGGTTATGGAACCAAAGGTCCGGTAACCTAAAAATTAGCATGAACGTCTTTTACCAGTAATATATGGTACTCATATTGGAATTGTATACATTTGAAAAATATTATTCAAACCACCTCGAAATAATTCAATATGATCGACATCATATTTTTGCGAACGAAGGCTCCTGGCTTTTGGATTTGCTGCAGTGACAGATGCATAGGAACTGTGAGGCACGAATCAACTGATCCGCGTTAGCCATACTACATGTTTTACTGTACGATGCACACACCATATTATTTCGAAATTCAAAATTCCCAAATGTATTTTTGGAGGAAGGAAATAACTCGTGATTGTGGCGGTGACTGTCTGAAATGTATGAAGCCCATCCTATACGCTTTCACACATTCAGGCATTTATGTTCATATTTTGAGGCTGCCATGTTCACACGTGGAAACAGTAAAAGTCATTGCGTTCACACATGAAAGTACTTAAGGATGCTTATCAGTCAGGATCCTTGCCTTGCCAGCAGAATTATGGTATGGTTTGTTTGGCCTACAACACTGCAATTTGGTAATGGATTGCGCTGAAAATTGTTGTGTAGGTTAATGCTTGTCCAAAGGTCATATTGAAGACACAGTCGATATTCATACAGATCCTGAACGTTATACACCGCCAATCAAATGTAACTTACATAGAAAACTGACAGCATTTTAGGGTACAGTTTCTAGACTATGGTTAGATTGCCTATCATAGAACAATAACCTACTGTCTGTTTTGGGATTTACCTAAACACTTGATGGGACTTTGATGGTCAAAATAGCATGTTATATATCATCCGCATTGAAAATACACTGGGCAAAAGAAATTGATTGTCGATCGTCGTTGGCATTGTAAACTCAACCGCGAACTACATCAAGAATTCAGCGACTCTAATATTTTCTAAGTGCAGTATAGAACCAAAATCACAACAACATCGCACTCCTGAGTACAACGTTCTCGACAGCTCTGCCGTCCCAAGCAAAACTGCAGTATCTGCAAAATCATCCTTTTTGGAAAAACACGCTTTTATGTTTCTTTCCTGCCATGACAAACGTATGGAAGGTACTGTTAAGTGATATATATGTAATGTGGAAAAAATATTGTTTTTCATGGCCGCTATGTTTGTTTGACCTTCAAGGTAAGTTCCAAGGTCACAGAGCAGATACTGCGCTCATCGTGGCATTGCGTGGTAAACTCTACGCGGTAAAACCAAAGGTAAGTGCAGTAACTGTTCTTAGTTTATTAATATTGCAAGTATTTTCATTTATTATGTCTGTCAATTATATTGCATGTGTGAAATATGTATTATATATGAATATCGTGTGCATTATGACCATCTTTGAATGACAAATTGAAAAAAAAACAATTTGGCGCTTGTGAAGTTTTACCTGGAGACCGATGAGTAATCATGATATATTTGATCATATTGTGTCAATGAGAACCCGCGTGTCACAGTTGATAATAATGAAACAGAGCGTTTAGAATATAATTATAAATATTCAAGTTGATTTTGAATGATTTTTGTCTGTTACTTTATAGTTTTACCAGTCATCACAGTTTCTGCGGGACATATTAGCTGATATGAGCGATTTGTGTTATCTACATGCCAGTTGGTTGGCCGTGCCATTGCCTTTTGTATATATAACTAGTATTGTTTTAAAGGAAACAAAAAATGGGCATGGATCTTCTCCCTCGGGGAACAAACCATTTTCATACCAGTTTTTATATTAATAGAGGGCCACTGAAAGACCATGATTCTAGATCTATTGGCAATCAAAATATTATGCGAAATTCAAAGTAATAAATCCATAGACATAATAGGCGTCTGGGGTTCCAGGAAAGTCATAGGTCTAAGGTAAGTATTATAATAATATATGCAAATGGTAAATATATGTATGCGTATTGTTCAATTCTTCTAACAAGTCTCGGAGCAGGCTTGTCTTACGGAAGTTCGTTAATTAACGGAGAACTGCATGAAAAATGCAATGATTAGCGGATGTAGATGTAGATATTCATTTCTCACAACCACATAAGTAACATTTTCAAAGATGAAGAGATAATAAATACATACAGTGACATTACGGTGGAGGTGAGGGGAGTAACATAACCATAGGGTTGTCTTCCTGTTACCCCCAGGTAGAAATAAATGAAAAACTTTGTAAGCAGTGAGAGCCGAGCATGTGAGAACAAAAGCATGAGCGCCCAGGACCTGTGTACCACCCGCCACGGAGAAGAGGGGAGCAAATTACCAAACGGGACGAGGAACACGACCATTAGTGAACCCGACGTAAATATTCACTACAAGAAAATTGAAGTGTGAATATAAAAAACGCACTAATGGTTCATATTCGTATTGTATTCGGAACAACGAGGGTTATCACAATGAACTTGTTCCAAATATTTACCCAAATGGATAGTCTTCATATGTTTTTTCATCAGACTACGAGTTGTGCCAGTATTTATTTGAGTGTGCCATTTATTCCATATGGATGGGAACTGCAAAAGTGGTAGTCTATCCACAAATCTGGATTTTGATTTTGGGATGTTAAACATATGGGATTGCCTGGTTGTGTAATTCCCCTGAATATCACTAATGAAATTGAACAAATTATCAAAGAGCTTGGCAATTTATTAAGAACAAAATCATGCGGACTACCTATGATCATCGGATCTCCGTACATACTGGAATAACCGATAAAAAACCTGACAACTATCAATAAATGAGCACATTCGCCTTGTAATAAGTTTAACCAAATAAGGGAACTTTCTCCGCTTCATTTTTGTACCTGTTATTTATGTCATGTTTTTCTGCCGTTTAGGCCACGCAAATACACGGAGAATCTTAATACGGTACGTGCATGTGGGTGTTTTGTATGATTGATCAAATACGTTTGGCAAATTTGTAACAAGTTTGGTAAATAATATACCTCGATAGTTCCATAGAAATGCATATTAACTAGCATTTTATGGTGTTTATTTTTATGTGGACAATGCTGATATGGCTTTCATGGTTTTTGATTTTTTCACGTCGGTTGTGCATTTGTGATAGATGCTGTGGGTCTGCTAATGGCGCATGCGCAAGACCTTGTAATCAACAGCAATCCGTTAATTATTGGATTTCCGTGCATCAAGTGTGCTCCGAGACTTGTTTATGATGCATGGTAGGCCTACACAGTGAAGGTATGGATCTAATCCTGTCGGTTGGCCCTGTCATAATTGCCATAAAGGGCCTGAATCTTCTCACTCGGAATAATCCCGCCATAGATCTACAAGTCAGTATTTATTTTACAATAGGGCCACTGAAAGTTCATTGTATTTCCAATCAAAAGAAAATCCAATATCTATTCAGAATCGACCAATTGACCAATTGTCAATGAAAAACACAGTGTGCTAACCAAACGCAAGATCTAATTAATAAATGACTTGAAAACAGAATGACTAAACTGGAATTGAAAGTAGGCCTACCTGTACCGAATATGTACTTGGGGTTACAAATATGAACCAAACGCCAGACCTGATAGATAATATGACTTGAGAAAAAATTTAAACTGACGCTTGCCATATGAGAGTATTGATATTGCGTGATCCTGAATGGGCGATAATAGGGTCACTAGAAAATTAACCTCATTTAAAACAGTTTGTTGTCAGGGCACGCTGTTGATAATTGATAACAACATAATTATACGTGCTCAGCCTCGTTATCAGTTTCAGCACCCATCCCAAATCAAAGTGCAGTAACTGCAACTTTGTTTGGTAAAACCAAGGCCGAGTGCAGTAACTGTCAGTTACTGCAAAGTCACTGCAGATACTGCGTTTTTCCTTGGCACGACAACGTTTTGTTGTAGATACTGCTAATTAAAAATGGTGAAATTGGTGGATTATATTGAGGTAGGACCACCTAACTTTTATAGATGATGCAGCAGATACGGCACCTTCAAATTTCAGGAAAAACTCATTTTAGGCTTATGTGACAACCATCATATTTTCAGCATATGATACAGTGTATAGGTAGGTATTAGTATACATTATGATAGATGTCATAATGTCATCATGGTTTAAGCTTATATATTCACTAGGTGTCAGTACTATAGTTTTTGGCCTCTGGTGGTCACTCCAGTGACTGGCCACTCCCTGTGAACCAATGAGGTTGGGGCATATGTAATTATGACCAGTTGTGTCACAGCCATTGCCAAGGAAAGGTCACATCCATAGAAATTTAGTTTATGCTGTTTATCATGAATATTGAATCATTGCTTTGAACATCACAAGGAGTTGGATTCAACACAGCTTGTAAGTACTATTATATGTTCTAACCCTAACAAATATTGAAATGTATTTTGTGTTCATGACTGGATTCAGAATGGTAGTAATTTGTCTTTGGTGACCTTCAAAGCACATGGTGTGGCTGCCATCTTGTATTTTCTCAGTTGGTTAATTTCTAAGTATTTTTCTAGTACACATTTAGTACTGTGTGAATAACAAAAGTATTCTTGTTCCTGGTTTAGGAAAAAATGACAACAGCATAACTTATTCAGTGACTAAATCTAGTGGAACCTCAAGTCAAAACACTTGGGTGAGAATGATTGTGTACCCTGTACTGGTATACTTAAAAAGTATATGGAATATTTGAATTTGTTTGCAATTGCATTGTAATTGTACAATTTATTGTTTCGCTTAATTTAGAATGACCAAGCCAGTTGTTCTGAAACTTATATCTGTGATATTATTTTTGTTATGTTGTTGTTTCAGTGTTTATTGTATCAGAAATAAAATATTAAAAAACACCGAGTGGCTCGTCATTTCGCCACCCGGCGACAGCAAGGTAGACTAAATGTCTACAATGTCGCCGGATCTGATGAATCAGGTTTCACATCCATGTCTTTGCTATACTTTACTAAGGCCGGAGTTACCTCCACGTCTGCTGGTAACACAGAACTCGACTCCTCCTGAATGATTGCACAGCACGTCTGCTCGACCAACTTCTTACCAACCTTACAGGTCAGCATTACCGAGGTGTTGCTTGGTACAACTACCTTGCTGAACATGGACTTCAGCACACACAGCTTACCATCTGAACGAGATAACTCCTTCGACGTGAGATTCAGTTACTGCAGTTTTGCTTGGGACGGCAGAGCTGAGCATTTACGGTATTTGCCATACGAATAATCCGCTGATCTGTACTTAGCGCTTCACTGACCAGCGGCACCAGCCTGAGCGTCGCGGAGCGTCTGAGATGGCTGTCATTCACCCTCGGGACGGAAATCGTTTGGACATCTTTTCATCTAATAAATCAAAATCCTCCACAACTGTACCTTCTAGGCCTCATCTATATACCGAGAGGACATAGGGGATACATATTTGACAAACAATCAATGACTTTATCACTGAAATATCCCAACTTGAAAACACGAACCAGATTTTGACAACTTGACACATCTCATGGGCGCATCCATTTTTCCAGCAGTATTGACCTCACAATTCACTCGGTGGCGCCACTTCTCATTACCGTATCTGAGATGGAGTTGTGGCGCCACCAAGCGAATCCAATGTCATACTATTGGGAAAATGGATAAACCCATGGCCCGGCCAAGAGCTTGTCAAAATCTGGTTCGTGTTTTCAAGTTGGGATATTTCAGTGATAAAGTCATTGATTGTTTGTCAAATATGTATCCCCTGTGTCATCTCGGTATATAGATGCCGCCAAATTTTTGGGCCAATTCGTGAAATTCTACATATTCGAACTCCTGCAACTTACACGGAAATTATCGGAAAATTATCGCATGTTCGTACTTTGATTATGACCCGTTCCTACGATCGCTAACGACCTAAATATGCATTTTTCATAAACATTTCATTCCATTTAAAAGGGATGAAAAACGTATGTTTTTATGTTCCAAGGTCATGACCTTGACGGGAGAAAAAAGCTCATTCTCTTGAAACTACATGACTAGTATCCAAACCGTCGGTGGTGTTTGTGACTATATATGATGTGGCATATGTTCTGTACACTGTTTGTCATAACATCACAAAAATAATCGTTTTATATTGGAATATGGAGTCCAAAAACATGCTGCGAAACACAACATAGTTCGGGGCGAATTGACCATGAAAAAATATTCATTCATTATTAAAAAACAGTGGTATGTTGTAGTTCGGAGCAAGTGTAATTAAGAAAAAAAAATGAATTGTAACGATATTCTTAATAATATTTTTGTATGGTGCTTCTAAAGTCAAGCAAAATCAGCCAAAATGACCACATGTGACAATGTTTGTCACCACTACGTACCTAAATACGTCATTTTACGACATATATGAAACGAGACTTACAGGCCCTATTCCACAGCCAATTTTGGGATTCCAAAAATAGAACAACAGTTATTTTGAATTCATTCTGTTCCCGACCTTCAAGGAGTATACACATCATCATTTTTTCTTGTCGCATTCGATTTTTCGATCAATTTAACTGATTTTCGGAGACATTGAGCTGCTATCAACCATGGTAAATATTCCATCCTGACAATATAATACATTTGTGTAATTTCCAGTGAAGACTGAATAGTCTCACACAGAGTATTATCGTACTATATCTATTGAGTTCAATATAATTTAATGGGATATTTCCGAGCTTGATTAAGGTAAAAGTTGTGTAGCTTCATTGTTTAGAGGTTAATTGAATAAATTGCTTTTGTTTTATTATTAATTCAGAGTTGTGATCTGTTCATTTTTACACACTATCCTGATACGAAATGTAAGCACGCAACACTAATTTGTCAATGAAATCTTCAATCTGTTATTCAAGTCAGCTTCATAGATATATACAGAACATATATTCCAAATTTCATGTAAGTTTGTTATGAAACGGCCGAGATATGAACCAAAATTGCACCTGGTATGAAACCATTGAAACTAGACGTCAAGGCCTAAAGATGCCTTGGAGGCATTTCGGTGTTAAGACTAATTTATAATATTTATAACATGTTTACTGTGGCGATTTTGCCCTAAGCACGCGGCAGGTGATTGTAAACATACATGCCATTTATGTGGCCTTTTCGTTCTTGGCCTTGTTTTGACACGCTCCGTTCGAGCGTGCGTTGCCGCGGCAATGCATTGTAATTTACGCTCCAGTAAACTATAACAATGGTTTGATTATACCTCGCGTGCGTCCTACAGCTTGTGGTGTATTATATATACACTGGAAGCTACTCGATCGAGGAGATTGTCCGAGAGAGAGTAACTGGGACGCACACGAGGCTCGCCATGAGCTTTGTGTTCCTTAGTTGCGAGTAGTGGGCTCCTAGAGCCCTGGGGACGATTTCCATGGGGAGGCCCGGGCTGGGAGAGACAAGTTGCTGACTCGGGGGCGCAAGCCCTGTGGATCGCCAGTTCTCTCCCTTCCCGGGACGTGTGACATAGGCTCTGGCCAGCATGTCGGACTGTACGGGGTTCCTTCCCCGAGGCAGACCGCGGCTCGCCAGGCCCCTCCAGTTAACACCGTGGTGATGAACCACTTTCTGAACGGTGTCCGTAGGCCTGGGAGTGTCGGGTGGGCTGTTACCTGGTTACCGTTAATGCTAGAGTGGTTACCGTGTCCGCAGCGACCTCCGGTGAGCGGCGCCGCCGCAAGGATCCGGAATAGCGGATGCGCGTCTGCAAGGACTCGCAGTGAGAGGACTATCCTCGAGGATCCCGAAGAGCGGACGATAGTCAATAACTTTACATTGGTGCCGTGACCAGGATCAGTCCGACAGTGTTCCATCGCAGCCTACCGTCACAGTGTTGTAGCCTCCTTCTTCCCTGGGGATCGCCCGCTCCTCAAGGACGTCTTAGAAAAATGACGAAAGAAAAAGATAAAGGAAAAGATAAGGCGAGTGAACCCAAGGGGGGGAAATGGGTGGAAACGTCGCGGACCACACCCGGTCAAGCGACGGCTGCCGTGAGAATTCTTCGGATGACTCCGGCGGTAGTAAGGAACGTGCGGAGACCTCCGTGGACAAAATCCCGTCTACAGAGTCGACTACGGCGTCCCTGACTCCGTCTCCGGACGAAGAGTCGCGCCCCGAGGGGCCGCAACAGAGGTTGCGATCAGGGCCTGGCCCTGATCCGTCAGGCGCGGTAGGTGGAGCTGGCAACGGCGCTACCCCGCGCCCGCCTAAGTCCGGGCGGGAGTCGTGGCAGGCGACACTCTTCCAGGGGACATCTCCGGATGTCCGGAATCGAGTGAACGCCGGCACGAGTACCTCCGGGCAAGCGGACCAGCGCTACTGGATGCCACCTCCGGCCGGAGGAGCTCCTGCGAGGGCTCCCGGCGGGGACTCCAGGCGGTCCGCGTCAGGCGGAATGGACCAGCTCACCAACACTCTTAGTGAGCTGGCTCCTCTAGGGCGCTATGACCGCGCCCGGTCGCCCCACCAGGGACGATCAGACCGGCGGAACCGTTCCCCCTCTCCGCTGTCACAAGGCAACTCGGGGCCTTTGACGGAGAGGGAGAGGTGGCTGATATCCGAGGCGCTTGTACAGTTCAAGCGGAATCAGCCGCCTCCGAGCGTCGATCCGTCGGCCATATTAAGTCCGGGGATGACTGGGCCTATAGCCCCTCCCCAAGTCCTGCCGAGTCCGCAGGAGACCTCCGTGGACAAAATCCCGTCTACAGAGTCGACTCCGTCAGGCGCGGTAGGTGGAGCTGGCAATGGCGCTACCCCTCGCCCGCCTAAGTCCGGGCGGGAGTCGTGGCAAGCGACACTCTTCCAGGGGACATCTCCGGATGTCCGGAATCGAGTGAACGCCGGCACGAGTACCTCCGGGCAAGCGGACCAGCGCTACTGGATGCCACCTCCGGCCGGAGGAGCTCCTGCGAGGGCTCCCGGCGGGGACTCCAGGCGGTCCGCGTCAGGCGGAATGGACCAGCTCACCAACACTCTTAGTGAGCTGGCTCCTCTAGGGCGCTATGACCGTGCCCGGTCACCCCACCAGGGACGATCAGACCGGCGGAACCGTTCCCCCTCTCAGCTGTCACAAGGCAACTCGGGGCCTTTGACGGAGAGGGAGAGGTGGCTGATATCCGAGGCGCTTGTACAGTTCAAGCGGAATCAGCCGCCTCCGAGCATCGATCCGTCGGCCATATTAAGTCCGGGGATGACTGGGCCTATAGCCCCTCCCCAAGTCCTGCCGAGTCCGCAGGCGCCAGTGGCCCCCGCAATGGGACCCGCGCCTGCTCCGCGGCTCGGAGGCACCGCGTTGGCGACCGTTCCGACGGTTGGAGCGCAAGCCGCGTGGTCTACTTACCCTGGCACGTACAGTGTGTCGGACGGGCAGTGGCAACAGGCGGCTTCGGCCCCAAGCTTCGCCGCCCCTTCTGGAGCCTACCCAGTAGGTTCGATGGGAGCCCCGTCCGCACCTAGCCAGAGTGGGTTTTTAGCGGGGATGACCCCGGCGGCAAACGTGAGCTTTCCTGCTCCTATGTCCGCGGCGTCGATGTTTGCTCCGGCAGACTCCGCCGCAGGCGCGGGTAGCTCGCGGAACTTGCCGCTGTACACGGATGACCCCGGAGCCGGGACGGCACGTCGGGCGCGTAACAAACGCGATGACGGGCCCGACCACTCTTCGTGGCGGAAACGGTTCAACGGGGATAACGCCGACTTGGAGGACTATTTACTCCAAGTGTGGCGTACCGCCGTGTACGAAGGATGGTCCCAGCATGAAGCTGGACATGTCCTTGCGGGGAGCTTAGATGGAAAAGCTCTCCGCGTGATGCCGTGTCTGCCGGTGGGAACAGTGACTTTCGGCGAGGTTGCCCGTCAACTTCGCCTGCTGTTCACGCCGACGACCAATCGGCGGCAGTCTGAACGAGAGTTCAAGGCGCGTATCCGCCAACTGACTGAGTCCGTGACAGACTATGCGTTTAACCTGCGCATACTCGGCCGGAGAGCTTTTCCGGACATGGACTCCAGACGGTTTGAAACGATGCTGATCGATCAGTTCATCGATGGCCAGCCTTACCACTTAGCATACGTGCTGGCCACCCATGAAAAGCGATCGATGGAGAAGGCAATAGACTCCGCGCTTGCGCTCGAGGTAGCTGTCCGCCCTAGACAGTTGCCTACGGCCCCGGCTCCGGCCTCGGCTGTACCCGCGCAGGCGGCGACTCCTCCTCCGGCCAAAGCATCGCAGGTAACCCCGTGGCAGGACCCGGTCGTCCGGGAATCCGCCAGGGAACCTACCCCGCAGTGGGTTAGTGCGCCGGCACCCTCTACAGGGATGCCCGCACATGCGGCACCAGTCGCCGCGCCGTGCTCGTCCTCGGACGAGTGCGACATGGAGGAATACGATTTCGGCGCCGTGCAGATGATTGCGCACTGCGCCGGGATCGAAGCTCCGGGACCCGCAGAGTGTTGCGCGTTCACCTCCGGACCAGCCCAGAACCGTCCCTGTTACTTCTGCGGAAAACAGGGGCACTTTTGGCTGAAGTGTCCGGAGTTGTTGGAACGCCTGGGGTAGCGCGGATACCAGGGAGCCCTCCCTGGCCCGCAACGGAGGAATTCCTTCCGGTCTGGTCCTCCGGGACAGCAAGGTCGGAACCCGCTGCAGGGAAACTAGATCCGGACGTGGTGGCGACCAACACTGCGTCCGGGGACAGTTGTTCCGTGGCAAAAAATGCCGCCCCACCCGCTGATGAGCAGGACGAACCCCAAGTTGATATGACTTCTCCGGAAGTAGTCCTTGGGGATCAGTCTAGCTCCTCCGCGGCTGAGGCGGATGGCGAGGACTCCGTAGATGAGCCCAGCGCGTGCGAACGGTATCGCCCTACCTGCGCGCTGGTGAGGGACCCCTGCTGGTACCTGCCCCTGTCCTTCGGACGGGAGCCGGTCCGGTTCCTCGTGGACTCTGGCTCGGAGGTGACCCTCGTTGCCGCAGGATGACTACTGCCGCAGTAGTACCCTCTAACAACACGGCGGCCGGAGCGTTTAGGGCTCATCTCCGCGCGCGGACCCGCCAGTATCGGCGAGGGCGTCCCGCATATGAAGCGGAGGTGCGGCTCAGCTCCAGCGAGTCCTCCTCGAGTCTGGCGGTGTACTCCTCGTGGGTACCCTCGTCCTCTGGTGAGTCTGAGTATGAGCGGTCCTTGCCCCCAGTGGTGATGGCCACTGCGGCGCAGCCGGACGCGACGGATGAGGAGCCTAATTACTTGGGTGGCTACTCTCCGGCGCAGATAGCTGCGACGCAGAGAGCTGATAGTGCTCTGGCACCGGTAATAACAGCCCTTGAGGTCGGCCAGAAGCCCTCTAAGGATGAGCGGAAGACCTACAGGGAGGAGACTTTGTCTCTAGTATCCCAGTGGGAAAGACTCTCCTTGAGGGATGGCCTCTTATACCGGCGCTATGAGCCACCGACTCCACTGCCTCCAATATGGCAGTTGGTGCTTCCGGCGGAGCTGCAGAAAGAAGTACTCCACCAGTTGCATGACCTCCGGGTGACCGGTCACTTGGGAATCCGGAGGACCGTCCATAGGCTACAACAGCGCTTTCATTGGCCTGGTAGCAGCTTGGACGTGCAACGGTGGTGCGCAGCCTGCCCCCGGTGTCAAGCTCACAAAGGAGTTCCGACTCCTGGCCGCCACCCCTTAACCACGGTTAAGGCGGGCGGGCCGTTTTATCGGATAGCTTTGGATATACTGGATACCCACCGGGTCACCCTGCGCGGTTTCCGGTACATCCTGGTGATTTCCGACTATTTTACCAAATATACCGATGCCTACCCACTGCGCCGCCAGACTGCGGACGAGGTAGCTCGGTTGCTGGTAAATAGATGGGTGGTGTACCATGGGGTACCTAAACAGGTACATTCGGATCAGGGCACGCAATTTGAGAGCAACCTGTTCCGAAACCTAGCACAGATGCTAGGCAGTACCAAGGTGCGGACCACCCCCTACAGGCCCCAGTCTGATGGCCAGGTCGAACGCTTTAATCGATCGGTCCTCAATATGCTGGCGGCCTATGTGAACGATCGTGCGAATGATTGGGATGACCACCTCCCGTATGTCTTAATGGCGTACAGGTCGTCGGTCCACTCTTCGACCGGAGTTACTCCGCACGCGATGTTGTACGGCCGGGAGCTAAATTTGCCCGTGGATATAATGTATCCAACTGCGGCAGAGACCGGCGCAGTACCCCAGTGCGGTCCGGAGTACGTGGAGTGGATTCGCCGCGCCCTGGCGAACGCCCATGATTTCGCGCGCGCGCACCTGGACAAGTCTGCCATCCGGCAGAAGCGAGTCTATGACGCCCATGCTAAGGGTAGGCCAGCTTTTGCGGAAGGCGACAAGGTGCGCTACTATTATCCGCCGCTTAAGCAAGGTAATAAATTGGCAAAGCCGTGGATAGGCCCGTTTACAGTACTGAAACAGGTGACAGAGGTGGACTACCGGATCCGGAGGGATTCCGATCCGGACAGGGTTCTGGTTGTCCATATCGATAATCTGAAGAAGTACGAGTGCCCGCTTGTCATGGATCCGCTCGTTCAAGATGCGGAACCGGATGATGCTCCCATATGGGATCCGTCCGGTCAGCATCCGCGGACTCCGGACGAGCGTGTGCGCCGTATGGTGGGCCTCCCGGACCTCTCTGACCCGTCAGATGATGGACTGGGTGGCTATCAGCCAGATGATGGCAATCCGCAGGTACCCCCACTCCCTCCAGTACCTGCGGATGACGGGCGGCCACGCCGGAAACCACGTGCGCCAGCCCGATATGGGTGGGAATAACCTTCCGCCCATGCGGATGCGTCTGCGGTACCCATCTATCACACGAAGGATGGGTTTTAGGTCATTCCGTGAGAGTCCGCGCGACTTACCTCCGCGGGTGGCTACTTTGTGGCTATCTTCGGAGTTGAGGTCCGCGGAGACTTTCATGTCGTAACGCCGCCGCTCCGCATCCGCCCTCTCGTAGTTTTCAGCGCTAGGGACGTGCGGCAGCCTCATCCGCATCAGTTCGCCTGTAGTCCGGCGTAGTTAACACAGCGGCTACGCTGGCCGGACAACTTTTGTGGATTTGCCGGACGCCCCTGGTCCCGGAACAGCCTCTTAAGTGGCCAGACTGAGTCCGTGACGCTTTAAGATGACGCACTTTGGTGTAGTTATCCCCCATGAGCCATTACTATAATTAAGGTTATAGTAATTAAGGTTTTCTTACGGCAGGAAACCGACTATCCATTATGATAATGGAGCGGTTGTTAAGTCCGCGTGTGCGGACCAGCCACGGTAGAGGGTGACGCTCATTCTCGTCCGGATCGTACCTTACAATACGCGGTCCGGCCGGAATGACCGGAACCCCGGCCTCCTTCTAAGAAGGGGGTCGTATATTACATGCGCAACACTTGTGGTGGCTTTTAATTCAAATTTCATATACATTGGATAAGGGCAATACGCCGTTCTATGGTAGGCGTCCGGCCTGGACTCCGTCCGCGGGCAGCTCCGGACGTCCGCCGGCTATTGCTTTCATCATCTTTGGGCGCCTCTAGATTGGGCGCCGGTATGAAGGGTTCGCCCCCTAACCATTGAGGTTATGGCCCATGCCGGCTCCGCGTCTAATCTATTGGCTCCGCGCTCCGGTAGTCGTTTGAGGAGGCTCTGGGCTGGACCGGGCACCGCTCCGCGGCCGGGCTGTACGTCGGGGTTGCTAGTGGGCGCTTTGCAAACGCCCATAGGGCGCCCGATTGTCGGTCCGGACGTCATGGGTATGTCCGATCGCCCTGTAAGCGTGCCAGCGGCTATGGGGAGTGATTTTGTTTATTTTCCATCTCATTTATTATTTATGGGAGGATTATAAGCCACAAGTGTGCGCATGTTCCCATGGAAATGCTATTCCTACTCATTTACCAAATATATGAGAAAGTTTAGTGATATATCTCTTTTCCCTGGTGCAATAGAGAGTAAGAAATCGGGAGATTTCTGCTTTCGCAAGAGGGGTGTAGGAGATTGTGTACATTGTATCAAAGGCTGTATGCCGTGATCTATGAAAAGCATGCAAGTGGTGGTGGATTTATTTCCATTGCTGCTTGGGCGGTGTTAAATTTTTATTTATCGCTGCTGATAGGGTGACATAATCGTAACACCCACAAGTAGTTTGGCTTTTGATACATTGTATGCAATCTTTAACCTGCGAGGGTGATTAACTTCACGTCATTGATCGCCAGTGCGAAAGCTATTGCTAATGACTGCTGTTAATTACTGAAGTATTTTAGCGGGTACCCCCAGGATGGCTTGTGTATATAAGCCACCCGTATACATGGAACGATAGGAGTCACCGGGGGGAGATGCGTGTATGTGAATGTGATAGTGTAAAACGTTCATTTGTCTGTCGATCTGGTAGATGCAGTGGACAGACGTTTCCACGGGAACGCGTCGTACGATGCGCGTGCAGTATAACTGCTTTCGCAAGAGGGGTGTAGGAGATTGTGTACATTGTATCAAAGGCTGTATGCCGTGATCTATGAAAAGAATTCAAATGGTGGTGGATTTATTTCCATTGCTGCTTGGGCGGTGTTAAATTTTTATTTATCGCTGCTGATAGGGTGACATAATCGTAACACCCACAAGCAGTTTGGCTTTTGATACATTGTATGCAATCTTTAACCTGCGAGAATTTATTATTTATGGGAGGATTATAAGCCACAAGTGTGCGCATGTTCCCATGGAAATGCTATTCCTACTCATTTACCAAATATATGAGAAAGTTTAGTGATATATCTCTTTTCCCTGGTGCAATAGAGAGTAAGAAATCGGGAGATTTCTGCTTTCGCAAGAGGGGTGTAGGAGATTGTGTACATTGTATCAAAGGCTGTATGCCGTGATCTATGAAAAGCATGCAAGTGGTGGTGGATTTATTTCCATTGCTGCTTGGGCGGTGTTAAATTTTTATTTATCGCTGCTGATAGTGCGAAAGCTATTGCTAATGACTGCTGTTAATTACTGAAGTATTTTAGCGGGTACCCCCAGGATGGCTTGTGTATATAAGCCACCCGTATACATGGAACGATAGGAGTCACCGGGGGGAGATGCGTGTATGTGAATGTGATAGTGTAAAACGTTCATTTGTCTGTCGATCTGGTAGATGCAGTGGACAGACGTTTCCACGGGAACGCGTCGTACGATGCGCGTGCAGTATAACTGCCAACACTTGATGCCTTTAATCGATGTAACTCGAGACTTACTGGTCATTCAAGCGCTCGGCACTGGTGGAGACAGATCTGCGGATCTGACTCCCAGTGTTTGTAGCGTTTAGAGCGCTTGAATATTAACAATGTCAAAGTCAAGTGACGGATGGGGAGATGATAAAGGGAGGGAGGAGGGGTCTCTGGAGCGCACTAGTGTGTACTCGGGACCCCTAGCTAGGCCTGAGGATGATGACCGCGAGGTCGTCTCCGAAGGCGGGGATGTGGACTCTGCCGAATCCAGCTCCGGCTCTGGTTCCGGTACAGGAACCGAGTCCGAGAGCGAGGTCGCGGAGGACCGCCCCGCAGAGAGTGACTCGGCCACGTTAGGCGCAGAGCAACTCTTAAATCCGTCGCCTTTTCCTCGCGTGGAAGAGATGATGGACTGCGGTGAGGTAGGACCCGCTGGTGTAGACATTGTGTTGCATCCGCTCACGGAGATGCTTGCGTCTCTGGGGCCGGATGAGAGTACTCGTGCGGAAACCCGTCCGGATGGCCGTAGCCATCCGGACACCGGTTCCGCCGAGAACTCCACGGTGTCCGCACCTGCGGAGTCTGGTCCGCACGACCGGAAGACACCTGGGACTTGGGCGGAGCAGGTTGACGCGGCTGAGGAAGCCGTATCCCAGCCTCCGGCCCAGGAACAGGAGTCTGGCTCGAAGGAGACCGAGAACCAGGATGACGGGTTTACATCGCCCGTCTCCAGGCGTACTCGCCGTCGAGCCCGAGAGATTGAAGCAGTGGAGAGCCCAGCAGGCGCTGGAGGCCTCCAACCACGGGCAATCCGAGACCGGATCCGACCCGGACCCGGTCTCCCCGCCTCCGAAGAAGAAGAAGAAGAAGCGGACCCACCGGAAAAAGAAGTCCGGCGGTCCCCCGCCTAAACCCGGATCGCAGTCCGGAGGACCCAAGCCGCTGGCGCCTAAGCCGGGCGGCCAGTCAGGGTCCTCCGCCAAACCCGGAGACGCCAAGGCGCCTAATCCCTCAGGATCTGGTGCGGGCGGCGCCTCCGAAGGATCCGGCCAGGGCGCAGGAGGTTCCAGTAAGCGGGTGCCTATCCAGGCACCGGAAGGAACCTCCTCCTCTTCTTCCTCCGCGGAGCAAGACGGGGTCGTCGACGTGGAATCGGGACGTCGGGCTTTTGTTGCGTCGCAACAAAGGACCGCGAACCAACGCAGGAAGAGTGTGCCCCGACAACCCAGGTCGGAGAATCGTTCGGGGGCGGCCAAGAAGAAGTGGCCGTCCTCGGAGCAGCCTTCTATCCAGAGGCTGCGGGCCGAGATGGGCCCCGTACTCCCTGGGATCCGTCAGGGACACATGTTCCTCCCGCGTTATGGCAGGGATCCGCAGGGGCGCCGCACAGTGGACGCCGGTGCGGCGGCCGACACGCCTTTTACACGGCCTCGTCCACTCACGGACGAGGAGCGTGTCGGGCTGCCGCCCGAGACAGAGGACGGGGTAACATGCCTCCTCTGTCCGGAATCCCTGGACGGGTATGAGGACCCGCATCAAGCGCTCAACCGGGATCGTAGGTATCCTTCCTACGACCACCTGAGTCGACATGTTGCGGGGTACCACTACCCCTGGATGAAAATGTTCGTGTGTAAGAGGTGTTACTCAAGTAAGCCTCAACAACGATATTTTCCCAGTTTGGAGGCCCTGAACACTCACCGCGCGGGTGCACACGGCGGTGAGGGACTTTACACCGTTGGTGATGAAGCGGGGCCTGTATTCAATTATGGATACATTCCACCAAGGGTGGCATCGTTCATGACCACGTCAGGAACGGTGAAGAACCGGTTTTTCCACTGGGGTCCGTGGCGCTTTGCACAGCGCATCATGGACGATGCCTGGAAAGAGTCTGGCGTCGTGTCCGCAGGCTCGAGCTACACAGCTCGCCTGACGGCTTCAATGGGCCAGACTGCGGCGGAGTATCAGGCGGCGGAAGCCGCCCGGACAGCAGCAGAGGCTGTCCGTCAACCGCCGGCAACCCAGGCAGTGGAAGAACGGCACCGGGTGACCATGGTCGTGTCAAAGATGCTGCAGATCGCGGCCAAGACACGAGTGGCTTCTCCTAAGCCGCGCCCCCCGCCAAGGACTCAGGGGAAGAGTTCGTCCGCTGGAACAACTCCGGCCGGGACGACGCCCCTGCAGTCCCCGGGTGCGCTGACTCAGGAGGATTTCCCGTGCTTGCTCGAGGTGACGGTACCCGCGGGTCCGTCTGAGGGACGGGTGGTGGCAGACACCTCCGCCTCCTCGAGTACCACGTCGGCGATCCGGCCAAGGACCCCATGTGTGACTCCCTCGGTCGCAAGCAGTAGCGGACGTGCGGTACCTCTCTCGAGGTCGTCGTCCGCGTCCTCGTTGGTAGTTGAGGGGACGTCCGCGGGATGGCAAAGCACCGCCTCCCTGGACCTGGATCCCCTCGACGCCATGGCGGACGAACGCCGGAGGCTCGGTCCCACGACCGCCAGTGTCTACGAGACTTTCCGCGAGTCTGTAGGCCAGGCGGTCGGCCATCGTCGCGATGGTTTGGACCGGATCCCCGGTGACCCAGTGTTGGTGAACCTGCCAGTGCCCCGAGCCATTCGTGACTTGGGGTCCGCAGGTGTAGCCGCGTTGGTCCGCGCTCGAGAAGAGCACCCCTGGGATCACCCCCAGCGCGGTCGGCTCACTCGAGCGGCGGAGTACCTCGTGGCGGAGATGGACAGCTCTCTGGACCGGTTCAGCCGGTGCCGCGCCGAGGCCTCCCATGTCACATGCGACCTCGGCGTACTCGCCGTCGAGCCCGAGAGATTGAAGCAGTGGAGAGCCCAGCAGGCGCTGGAGGCCTCCAACCGTGGGCAATCCGAGACCGGATCCGACCCGGACCCGGTCTCCCCGCCGGACCCGGTCTCACCCCAGCGCGGTCGGCTCACTCGAGCGGCGGAGTACCTCGTGGCGGAGATGGACAGCTCTCTGGACCGGTTCAGCCGGTGCCGCGCCGAGGCCTCCCGTGTCACATGCGACCTCGCATACGACCAGGGCCTCATGGAAGGCACCCGGCGGAGCCTAGAGAGCTACCGGACTTTGTCGGCCGTCATTGAGCGGCGCGCGTTCGACCAGGGTCGAACTGCCGCTCTTGCCGAGCAGTCCGGGGCGTCCGCCCCCGCCCCAGAGGTAACCGCTAGGATGGAGCACCTGGAGGCTGAGAATGAGCAGCTACGGCGTCGTCTTGACGAAGCCAAGGCCGCTCGGACTCGCCTACACCAGGGCGTCGATGACCCCGAGTCATCCGCCCTGAACCAGGCGGCTCTCCAGCGGGCGGATGCTGCTTTGGAGCTGGCCATCTACCCATACCTAGTCCAGGTGTGGGGAGAACGCACGGCCGGTCCTCAGCGCACCCGCGATACGGTAGAGATGTTCCGCGCCATTGCAGACCTCGGCGCTACGTCTCTACCGGCCTCCGTCGTGATGGCTCCGTCAGGACCCGGATTGCAGGGCTCACCGCATAAGCCCCTGCAAGCGCCACCGGGCCTGCCTCATCCGCCCGTGCAGCCGGCTTTCTCACTGCCGGCTCCGCTGCTTCCGCAGCGTAGGGACTCGTCACCGCCGCCAAACCCCAAGACAGGTGGCACGGATGAGGAGCCGATGACGGCGGAGGAAGGCTAGGGTGCTAGCCTCGTCGCCGCACTTGTGCGGCGGCATGCCGGAGTCGCTCCCGCGGCTCCGCCCTGCCTCAGACCCATTCTGCGGATCTGAGGAGCCGGCCGGCAGGGCGGTCGGCAACATTTTTAGAGGTACTATCACTTTTGATCACTCGGTGTGTCGTTTTACAAAATTTCTAAATTTAAAGTTTAACCTTAAAGATATTCCAAAGACTTGACACACCGTCCTTTTATAACGGATGACCTTCTAAGGTCATCACACGGTTTTGGACCACCTCGGTCAAAATTTTAGCTTGTTTATGAGGGTTTAGTCAAAATTACAAAGCGCATTATAATTTACTCCGTAAGTCCGGGGGTAGTTCCCCATTCTTCCAAAAGGGACTCTTAAAGTCCTAGTCTTGCGCCGTGACTTCTGGGCGTTGCCATCTTGCCTTCTTCCGGACCCCGCCATGCGAAGCCTTCGTCGGGTTTTGGCTGTTTTGGGCGCGGGCGGAACATGTTGGGGACCAACATTGTAAGAAGGGGGTAATGTGGCGATTTTGCCCTAAGCACGCGGCAGGTGATTGTAAACATACATGCCATTTATGTGGCCTTTTCGTTCTTGGCCTTGTTTTGACACGCTCCGTTCGAGCGTGCGTTGCCACGGCAACGCATTGTAATTTACGCTCCAGTAAACTATAACAATGGTTTGATTATACCTCGCGTGCGTCCTACAGCTTGTGGTGTATTATATATACACTGGAAGCTACTCGATCGAGGAGATTGTCCGAGAGAGAGTAACTGGGACGCACACGAGGCTCGCCATGAGCTTTGTGTTCCCTAGTTGCGAGTAGTGGGCTCCTAGAGCCCTGGGGACGATTTCCATGGGGAGGCCCGGGCTGGGAGAGACAAGTTGCTGACTCGGGGGCGCAAGCCCTGTGGATCGCCAGTTCTCTCCCTTCCCGGGACGTGTGACATAGGCTCTGGCCAGCATGTCGGACTGTACGGGGTTCCGTCCCCGAGGCAGACCGCGGCTCGCCAGGCCCCTCCAGTTAACACCGTGGTGATGAACCAGTTTCTGAACGGTGTCCGTAGGCCTGGGAGTGTCGGGTGGGCTGTTACCTGGTTACCGTTAATGCTAGAGTGGGTACCGTGTCCGCAGCGACCTCCGGTGAGCGGCGCCGCCGCAAGGATCCAGAATAGCGGATGCGCGTCCACAAGGACTCGCGGTGAGAGGACTATCCTCGAGGATCCCGAAGAGCGGACGATAGTCAATAACTTTACATCTACCATGGGCTCTACGAAACACTGTTTCAAAGATATCGACGAAAACGAAAAAAGCAGACTCGGCAGAAAAATTCAAGGTCAAGGTCAAAGTTCATACTTAATACCCATCAGACATGTTTGTCTAGGGCAACGAGTCCGAAAATAACGTCCGTTTCGCTGTACGACGCACCGAGATATCGACGAAAACGAAAAATGCCGACTTGTGAGAAAAATTTCAGGTCAAGGTCAAAGTTCATCCATAATACCCCTCTGACATGTTTGTCTATGGCAATGAGTCCGAAAATAACGTCAGTTTCGCTCTATGACGCACCGTTTCCACGAAAAATGCCGACTCGGCAAAAAAATTCAAGGTCAAGGTCAAAGGTCATCCTTAACACCCTTTAAAATGTTTGTCTAGGGCGACGAGTCCATTTCGCTCTACGACGCACCGTTTCATAGATATCGACAAAAACGAAAAATGCCGACTCGGTGGAAAAATTTGAGGTCAAGGTCAAAGTTCATCCATAATACCCTTGAGACATGTTTGTCTAGTGCCACGAGTCCGAAAATAACGTCTGTTTCGCTCTACGACGCACCGTTTTTGACATATCGACGAAAACGAAAAATGCCGACTCGGCGAAAAAATTTCAGGTCAAGGTCAAAGTTCATTCATGATACCCCTTAGACATGTTTGACTAGTGCCACGAGTGCGAAAATAACATCCGTTTCGCTCTACGACGCACCGTTTCTGAGATATCGACGAAAACGAAAAATGCCGACTCCTACCCTACTCCGACTCCTATTCCTACCTAACATATACCTAAGAGACCGCGTCTAGAACCATGATGACTCTGAACTGTCCGTGGTCAAAGTTTAAGTGACATACCCCGCCCTTAGGCATCTTTGCGTTTCGCTCTACGACGGACCGTTTCTGAGATACGGCAAACAGGAAGTGCTGAGTTGGCGAAAAAAAAAATCGACACCAGAAGTCGTCTCGACCCAAGATACCCTCTAGACTAGTTAGCCTAGTGCCAGGAGACCGAAATTAAGCTCCGTTTCGCTGTACAACGCACCATTTCCGAGATACAGCCAAACAGGAAGTGCCGAGTCGGTGAAAAAAAATTTGACACCAGAAGACGTCTCGGCCCAAGATATCCTCTAGACTAGTTTGTCTAGTACCAGAAGGCCGGAATTGAGCTCCATTTCGCTCTACGACACACCGTTTCCGAGATACGGCCAAACAGGAAGTGCCGAGTCGGCGAAAAATAATTCGACACCAGGGGTCGTCTCGATCCAAGATACCCACCAGACTAGTTTGTCTAGGGCCAGGAGGCCGAAATTGAGCTCCGTTTCGCTCTACAAAGCACCGTTTCTGAGATACGGCCAAACAGGAAGTGCCGAGTCGGCGAAAAAGAATTTGACACCAGGGGTCGTTTCGACCCAAGATACCCCCTAGACTAGTTTGTCTAGTGCCAGGAGGCCGAAATTGAGCTCCGTTTCGCTCTACGACGCACCGTTTCCGAGATATGCATGAAAGCCTCAAGGATGAACCAGCAAAAATTCTTCCGAGCTCTAGGTCAAAGGTCGTTCGACGGATTGATCCCAAAATCAATAGGGTTCTTCTTTGGTGGTATATGAACTCCCATGCAAAGAATACTTGCCATTGCATGAATACTTTTTGAGTTATCGCTCGGAAACCAAGTCTCAAAATCGACCTTGATTTCATCCTCACGGACCTCACGGACCCCGGAGCCGCCTCCAAAACAATAGGGGTCTTCCATGTAATATTTCTGACCAGTGGTGTAAATTTGGACAAGATCCGTTCAGGCGTTCCCGAGTTATTGATCGGAAACCAAAACGGTGGAAACTGAAAAAAAAAGAAGAAAAAAAAAAAAAAAGAAAAAAAAAAAAAAAACCAGACAAAACCATAAGGGCATTTCGGGCCGAAATGCCCT
Source organism: Terebella lapidaria (assembly GCA_949152475.1). NCBI lineage: Eukaryota > Metazoa > Annelida > Polychaeta > Terebellida > Terebellidae > Terebella > Terebella lapidaria. Next base: position 84,018,929 of record OX424555.1, read on the forward strand.
AATTACGTGGATCGTGCTCGATACTCAATCTTAATCTAGCATGTTAGACTAGTATTTGCTGGACTTAGCAATTTCCGTAATCGTGACGTCAGTTGAGGCAGAATGTGTTTTGATGGCTAATTGACGTAAACTACGTAATTTGGTGGCCAGCTCAAAGACGGAAAATCTCTTCAGAATGCATGCGATTCAACAGAAAACACGCAAAAACCAGCAAATACTGGACATCTTGCAGTTCAACAAACCTCCGTTCTGGGTGAATAAATAGTACTGATTCTAAATATCAAGACAAGAAATGCCATATTTCTGCCATCTCACCCCTTCACTCGAATTGTCAAACATACATCAGGGGAATGAATATGCGACATGCAGTTTACCTTGCTGGCTACATGTACTTTCAGGTCTGCCTCAACTGACGTCACCAACCGCCTGACCCACACTAAAATAAGGATTAAAATCTTCGGCAATTTACGGAGGGAGTGCCTATTTGATTCAATATCTCGAAACCCATTGATTGTATTTGTAAAATTCGTTCGAATTTACTGAAAACTATTCATAATAGACTAAAGTGAAAGCACTTTCATCAGCATGCTACTAGGTCTTTAAGAAATGTGAGGAACAGGCGGTGAGCATTACGGGGACAAAACATTTCATAAAGCAAAAACATGATTAACAATTTAAACTTGAAAGATCAAACTTTCTGTTCAAAATATCAAGATATATGGGCACCAATTTATTCTAAACCAAATAATATAAATTTGTAGGCGTGTTGTATTATTGTGTGTATTTTAGCTTGCTCCCTGTAGGGCCTGTAAGTCTCGTTTGACATATGTCGTAAAAAAATCAGGTACGTAATCCTGTACTGCTGGTAGCAAACATTGCCACGTGGTTATTTTTGCTGATTTTGCTCGATTTCGGAAGCGCCATACAAAAATATTATTGAGAATATAGTTACAATTCATTAATTTATTTATTACACTTGATCCAAAATATAGCTTGCCACTCTTTATGATAATAAAGGGGTATTGTTTCATAGTCAATTTGCCCCCGATCAACGTTGTGTTTCACAACATGTTTTTGGACGCCATATGCCAAGATAAGATTATTTTTGTGATGTTACCACCAAAACTGTACAAAACATATGTCACATCATATATAGTCACAAACACCAGCAAAGGATGTTATACTAGTCATGTAGTTTCAAAGGAATAAGCATTTTTCTCCCGTCAAGGTCATGACCTCGGAACACGTGAACATACGTATTTCATCTCTTTTAAATGGAAATAAATAGTTAAGAAATATGCATATTTATTTCGTCAGCGATCGTAGGAATGAGTCATGGCAATGTTACGAACACGTGATAATTTTCCGATAAATTCCGCTCAATGTGCACAAGTTCAAATATATAGAATTTCACGAATTGAGCCAAAATTTTTGCGGGAAAGTCGTACGTTTGTCACCAGAAAGGTAGAATCACATAAAATAACGTGACGTTTTAAATTTCGCTTACAGGCCCTATTAATAATTTACTATACTCTGATTTTTCTAACTCGTTTACACAGTTTTTCGCTGATATTTTTGCGATGCTAAATGCTATCGTTTTATAACTTGGCATACTTCACCTGGGAGTCAAACGGCAATTATTCACCGAAGTTCAGACATCTATCACGAAAATTGAAAAAGTTGGCAATCTACCCCAATGTTAAAATTAGGCCTGTCATTTAATTTCTGGATCCGCACAGAATTTTGCGCATTTGCTGGGTTTTGTAGTGGCGCAATCTTTCAAAATCGACATGTTTATGTAGAATACACCCAATGTGTCTTCTGGTCTAAAATTACAACATACTTCGAATCCTGATGGATGTAAACAGGATCAAATCCTCGAATAAGCTCAGATTCTCGAGATCGCGTTTTTGGCTGAAATTTAACATTGGGGAAGATTGCCAACTTCTTCAATTATTGCGATAGAAGTCTGAAATTTTGTAGAAAATTGGCGTTTGTCTCCGAGGTGAACTATGCCAAGTTATAGAACGATACCGTTTAGCATAGCAAAGACATCGTCAAAAAACAGTGTAAACAAGTTAGAAAAATCAGAGTATATATTTGGTTGTAATTTTTAAAAAAATTCTCTATGCATTTAAAAATTACAAGTTGAATTGTTGTTGATTTGATATCTTGTATTATTTGTTTAGGCTTGAACACTATATGCAAGTAGGTGATGTGATTGAGTGAAGTTTATTTGTGTGGTTGATGTACGAATCTTTCCAGAAGGAGTAAATACTTATCTCATAGTGATACAACATGTTGTAACATCCTGAAATCGACGCAAATATGTACAAAAATAATTTTGGCGGCAGTGTCCCCGGGCTTGTATATACAATAATATATTTTCTATGTATATTGATAATATGATTGCTCATTGCTTTAACAGCACGAAAACTACCGCGTCACACATCGAGTTTTTTGCTGCAGCACTATTGCTTTACCCATGAACCTAACGTATGTTGAAAATAACTAAATCTATTTGTGGTATTAGTCCCAATGCTATGTGCGAATAACAATGCATGAAATGAAATAAAAATGGAACCAATACCCAATTACAAAGCATTCCGAGCGAAAAACACCAAGTCTGTTGTCCAATCTCGAATTCCAGTGTCAGGCAAAATCGATAAAATTGTATGGAATTTCACAAACCTCCATCGTATGGCCATAAAGAGGTGGAATCAGGTGTCCCGGAAAGAGTGAGCATTTCCTGCCTCACATGTGGCACCCGTCATGAATTCCAAAACATTAACATGCAAAAAGGTTTTGCTGCATGTTGGTGAACTAACACAATGAAGATATCTGCTAGATTGGGTGCCTTATAGATCATATTACATGGAATTGGTTCGAGATATGCCAAATCCACAATGTTGAAAGTAATGAATATAAACTTTCCCTAGTCACGTATTGTGGACTGGGGCACACAAACAGACACACGCCCGTGATCGGCTGTTCTAGACATTGCCAAATTCGAGGATCTGGTATAACGGGTAAATCCTTGAGATGCTAGGGGGTGGGAGGAATTATTGTCGGGTCAGGCCTGGGTTTTGGGGGTTTATGGATGGAGTTAGTTGCTCGCCTGTAGCCCCCTGATATCTGATGATAACCATAGATACGCATGCAACGCTCATGAAGACGGTCTCATTGTGACTTGGAACTCTAGTATTTGGTCCTGGATCAATCGTAGAGTAGTATTTGGTCCTGTATCAATCGTGCTCTACAACAACAATTTGGTTAGATGCACTAAACATAAAGATTTGTTTGTTTCCTGTTTGTCATGGTGGAAGTGCGCCAACATCTTGGGACATCGTGACCATCAAATTTTCGACTTTGGGCAATAATTGAGAATTTTGGTCTGTCAAGACCATCGGTTGTACCTCATACAATCGGGAATTCGCCAAAGAAAAATACAAACGAGAGGCCATAGGCCCAGCAGTTGACTAATTTGCCATACGCACGTCAATTACGTCATAACAAGTAATCGTATCAGTTTGAAATGAACATGGAGCGTGAACGTCCGGTCCGACATCATATCCAAGCATCTAATCGACATTTGGAGAAAAATACTTTTTTCATGAAATTTTTACCTTGGGCAAACTTTTCAAGGTCAAGGTCAAAGTCCACATTCAAGGTCAGTTACCAAAGACCTTTTGATATGCTACTTGATATGGTCCTAGTTTGAACTCCCTATGGCGAGTAGTTCCGAAGTTATGGCCATTTATATGATTTTGACCTTTTCTTTTACCTTGATCTTGACCTTTGACCTTGGGTCACGAAAATTGTGCATTGCCTGTGCATGGAGATATAGATTATAGTTGCATGATTGTATCAGAATCGAAAAGAATTCTGGATACTATGGCCTTTTGAAATTTCGAAAAGTTGACATTTATGACGTCACTGTGACGTCAATAAACGTCACATCTGGAAACTAATGGAAGAGTATGTATCGGGGGTCAAGAACTTCCATAATCATGAACACATGAGACTCAACCATCAAATCTGCAATGAATATTATGGGTTTGTGCATCTGACACGCAAAAGGCCAAAATATCAATTGAAAATCACGTTTGACGTCATAATGACGTCAAATGACGTCCAATTAAAAAAATAACGCAGATCTGGAAACTACTCCAAAAGATCTTTCAAACGAGCTACTACTCGATATTTTTGCAAAAGGTCAAGGTCATTTTTAGGTCAACTTCGACCTTGGGCGCTTGGAAAGGCTATAGGTCATAGGCCTTAGGTCTAATACAAAAGTTGCTTTGTGAGTGCTACATTCTCCATTACTTTCTGGGTAATAGTGACCTACCTGATTTTCACCTATAGGTCAATATTGACCTTGACTTTCACCCTCGACCTCGAAATTTTGTGAACCGGAAGGACTCAACCGTACTTATTACTGGCTTGACTAACATACATTTTCACTCATTATTCACACTGTTATCAGCATGGACAACTTGGAATATGCAATTTCGATTGTAATGGGAGCGATTTTTTTGCCATGGAAACGTCAATTACGTCCTAACTGATCGACTGATCGGGCTAAAAATTGAAATTGAGCCTAAAGGACTGGTCCTACATCGTTTCCAAGCATCAGATCGAAAATCGGAGGAGGTGACCTCCAAGGTGAAATATTCAACCTCAGGCGAACTTCTCAAGGTCAAGGTCAAATGTCAAGGTCAAGGTCAAGAAAGATAGAACTCGAGTATATCTACAATATGAACTTGATTTGAAGTCTCTAGGACAATCAGAACCGGAGTTATGGCCACTTATGATCTGAGAAACTGTCCCACGTCCGGCAATTTTTTTTAGGAAAATTGCAAAATATTTTTTATAATTGCAACAATAATATTTTTGAAGAAAGACCCACCGTTGATTGAAATTAGTTAAACTAATATGAAAACGTATCTAGCCTAATGCAAGCAGCATGAGGGCCTTGGTGTGTTCTGGTTACCACAGCAATAACCTCACAACACCCACTAATTCTGCAACATTCCACACAATCTTAAAATAGTATACACGAAAGCATGCTTTCACAGAATATTAATATCCCCGTGTAATCGATTATGAATAAGACACATGCAACTCAGGTTCTTTCAACAAACGGTTTGTTTACATGTATGTTAAATGCCATACCAAACTGATACAAATGACAGTGAATTCACTGGAGATAATTTGGCTCAGTAAGCTCTGACACATACATGCATTTGTCAGACGATTACACCAGGGAAACCCCAAGAGTTTCTTTTTGGATTACATGCATTCCTGTTGTATAGATATACTATTTTTGCCCCCCAAAAGATTGTAACTTACACTACAACACTTTTATGAATATACGGAAGCTGTGTAGGGACTTTTGACTAAAAACTATAGGCCGTACAAGGAGAAATGTGGCGAGGAATCTGCGCCGGATATTTCCGGCATATAGGCGTCACACAATTACGTTTTGCGCCGGAAATATCCGGCGCTGTAGGCGGTGAAGAGGTTGAGGTCAAATGTCAAAGTCAAGGTCATAAACGATAGAACTCGAGTATATCTACAATATGCACTTAATCTGAAGTCTCTACGACGATTAAAACTGGACTTATGGCCACTTATGTGTTTTCAACGTTTTGCATGACCTTGACCTTGACCTTGACCTTCGACCAAGCTTCACCAAAATTGGATATTTTCTGCGCAGTGTTCTAGAGAATATGCACGTCAAATTTGGAGAAAATTGGATAAGAAATGTGGATGCTAGAGTGCGAACAAACAAAACATAGTCGACGCACTTGCCGGAATGCCTACGTAATTATGACGTCATTTCTCGTCAATTCTATACTGCAAACTTACTGCGATTGGAGATTTTGAATATGCATGTTAAAATCGTGTTGATATTATGTTATATTATCACTGGACAAGCTCATAATATCTTCAGATAATAAGTTTCCTTCAAAATTTCATCGATTTGTTCCCACAAAAATGTCAATTACGTCAAAACGAATAAATTGATAGAGCTAGAAATTGATAGATACCATCATAGGACGAATCCACATAGTTTGTATATGTTAGATTTGGAGTAAATTTAATAACTTCGCACATCTGACACTCAAAAGGCATGTCAGTCTGAAATCACGTTTGACGTCATTATGACGTCAATTGACATCCGATTCTAAAAGCGGTAACAGATTTTGACATTACTCTCAAAGGCCTTTCAAACGAGCTACTACTCGACATATTCACATTGGTCAAGGTCAAGGTCATTTTTGAGGTCAAGTTCGACCTCAGGCGCTTGCAAAGGCTATCGGTCATACGCCTTAGGTGTAAATGCAAAAGTTGTTAGGCTAAGTGAGTGCAATTCTGTGGATTTACTTCCGTGTCTTCATCTTGCTTATTTCTTGAGATATAGTGACCTAGATGGTTTTCACTTGCGGGTCAATATTGGCCTTGACTTGTGATCTTTCATCTTGAAATTTCGTGGAACAAAAGAACTCGTCGTTGGCTATACACGGGTGTATCATTAGATTTTTACGCTCATTGTTGACGTTTTATTAGCATGAACAGCTTGAAACATGCAATTTCGCTTATCATGGGATCGATTTCGTTGCCATAGAAACGTCAATTACGTCATAACGAATTGACCGATTGGGCTAAAAATTGACATTGAGCATACGGGACCAGTCCCACGTCGTTTCCAAGCATCAGATCGAAAATCGGAGGAGGTGACCTCCAAGGTCAAATATTCGACCTCAGGTGAATTTCTCAAGGTCAAGGTCAAAGGTCACGAAAGATAGACCTCGAGTTTATCTACAATATGCACTTGACTTGAAGTCTCTAGGACGATTAGAACCGGAGTTATGACCACTTATGTGTTTTCGACGTTTTTCGTGACCTTGACCTTGACTTTTGTCCTAAACACACCAAAATAGGAAGTTTTCTGCCCAGTATCCTACAGATTGTGCACACGAATTTTGGATGGTTTTAGTCAAGAACTGTAGACGCTAGAGTGCGAACAGACAAACGAGAGGCCATAGGCCACACACTTGCCGGAATGGATATTTGACAGGTTTCAATGGTTTTCAAAACTTGACCTTGAAAGTTTGCTCATGTGACTTCATTTTTCTGACTAAGTTCAAGGTATATCATGCATTTAACATATAAGTCTGAGTGTCATGCCTGTTCTGAATGATATGATTCAAATTTCATGAGCATACAAAGATTCAAGCAGAAGTTATTACTGGAAAGGTGTTTTTTTCTGGGAAAATCGTTGACCTTGACCTTGAAGGAAGGGAGGAAGGAATAAAGCTTAACGGCACTTTGGGCTCAAGAAGGCCATTTCAGTGCCAAACAAGGATATAAAAGTAGTATCGAGAATGATAAAACCGCAAGTTCTACAATTAAAAATTTGAGAGAACAGTAAAACCTTACAAGTTTAATTTTGAACATATTGATGACTAGATCTAGACTCAAAGGCGTTGACTAGAATTTATTTGTCTAAAAATAGGGCATTTCAGCATTACATGGAAGACCCCTATTATTTTGGAGCCGGCTCCAGGGTCCGTGAGGTCCGTGAGGCCTGATTCAATGTTTATTTTTGGACTTGGTTTCCGAGTGATAAGTCAAAAAAGTCTTCCTAAAATATTCTGTATAACTGTGCATGGAGGTTCACATACCACCACAGAAGAACCCTATTGATTTTGGGGACAGTCTGTCAAACGACCTTTGACCTAGAGCTCGGAAGAGTTTTTGCCGATTCATCCTTGAGGCTTTCATGCATATCTCGGAAATGGTGTGTCTTAGAGCGCAAACGGAGCTTAATTTCTGCCTCCTGGCACTAAACAAACTAGTCTAGGGGGTATCTTGGGTCGAGACGACCCCTGGTGTCGATTTTTTTTTCGCTGATTCGGTACTTCCTGTTTGGCCATATCTCGGAAATGGTGTGTCGTAGAGCGAAACGGAGCTCAATTTGGTATCTTGGGTCGATATGACTCCTGGTGCTGAATTTTTTTTCGCCGACTCGGCACTTTCTGTTTGGCCGTATCTTGCAAATGGTCGTAGAGTGAAACGGAGCTTAATTTCGCCTCCTTTCACTAGACAAACTAGAATAGGGTGGAATCTTGGGTCAAGACGACCCCTGATGTTGATTTTTTTTCCAACTTGGCATTCCTATTTGGCTGTATCTCGGAAACGGTGTGTTGTAGAGCGAAACGGACCTCAATTTCGGCCTTTTGGCACTAGACAAACTAGCCTAGGGGGTAACTTGGGTCAAGACGACCCCTGGTGTAGAATTTTTTGTCTCTGACTCGGCACTTCCTCTTTGGCCGTATCTCGGTAACGGTATTTCGTAGGGCGAAACGGAGCTTCGGCCTATTGGTACTAGACAAACTAGTCTAGGGTGTCGAGAGGAGACAACCCCTGGTGTCAAATTTCTTTTCCCTGACTCGGCACTTCCTGTTCGGTCGTATCTCGGAAACGTTGCGTTGTAGAATCTAACAGAGCTTAAATTCGGCCTCTTCACACTAGACAAACTAGACGCTTCCGGTCGCCTACGACCCCTTGGGTGTATCCCCCGTAGCCCTATCATCTCTGTTGCCCCAAATATATCACTGTCAAGTGTGAAAAACTAGAGCAAGGGCTAAAAAAGATTACCAGAGAAATGTTAAATCCCAAGTCACAACTGTTTTCTTTTCCCCACCAAAACTGCTGCACTGATTTTCCGAGGTTATTGAAGGTCGACTTCAAAATCACCACTGAAATCTCTTTGATCTATCTGTATTAAGTTGAAATTCAAGGTAAAAGTTGACCAAAACTGCATTTCAAGATGACGAAATTGGAGCCAGATAGAACTTTTCGTCATAAGTTATATTTCGACTTATAATATGTGCCAAAAATGCTTTCAAGTTGAAATTCAAAGTAAAAGTTGACCAAAACTGCATTTCAAGATGACGAAATTGGAGCCAGATCGAACTTTTCACCATATAAAGTTATATTTTAACTCATAATTTGTGCCAAACATGGTCTCAAGTTGAAATTCAAAGTAAAAGTTGATCAATGTTTTCATAAAAAGCTATTGCGATCAATAATAGACTTAACTAGCAAAAAAATAATGTTAACTTATTTGGTCACAAACATAAAATCTCTACTGGACAAAGCCTTCACCTTGTTGAGCCCAATAATAAATATTTCTTGTCTTAACTATTTTCATTGTGGTCAATAATAGACTTAACATGTAAAAATAAAGTTAACTTATTCGGTTACACCCAGAAATTTCTACCGGACAAAACCTTAACCTTGTTGAGCTCAATAATAATTGTTTCTCATCTTAACTATTTTTATTGAGGTCAATAATAGACTTAACTAGCAAAAAAAAAAGTTAACTTATTTGGTTACAGACATAAAATGTCTACTGGACAGAATCTTTACCTTGTTGAGCCCAATAATAAATATTTCTTGTCTTAACTATTTTTATTGTGGTCAATAATAGACTAAACTAGTAAAAATAATGTTAACTTATTCAGTACACCCATGAAATCTGTACTGGACATACTTTCACCTTGTTGAGCTTAATAATAAATATTTCTCATCTTAACTATTTTTATTGTGGTCAATAATAGACTTAACTATTTTTATTGTGGTCAATAATAGACTTAACTAGTGAAAATAATGTTAACTTATTCGGTTACACCAATGAAATTTGTACTGAACAGAACATTTACCTTGTTGAGGTTAATAATAAATATTTCTTGTCTTAACTATTTTTATTGTGGTCAATAATAGACTTAACTATTAAAAATAATGTTAACTTTTCAGTTACACCCATGAAATTTGTACTGGACAAAACCTTTACCTTGTTGAGCTTAATAATAAACGTTTCTCGTCTTAACTATTTTTATTGTGGACAATAATAGACTTAACTAATAAAACTAATGTTAACTTATTCAGTAATATTGTCCTGTTTTCACTGAAAACTTCAGTTCTCCATTCTGAACAAGAAACCAGTGTCATTACCTTCCACTGTACAGGCTATTGGAATGATCGTACATGTCAAAATGGATATTTCAAAATTCTGTAATAAGTTAGGCTGTTAACATATTAATACTTATATGATCATTCTAGAAAACGATTGGTTTCGTGTGACAGCCCTTCCCAACAACACTTCCAAATATTATCGAGATTCGTCAAAAATTGCCATCTGTAGAGCGTTCACAAGCCATGTGTCTCAAACAGGCTGTTTTCAATGCAAAATGTGTCCCCAAACGACCCATTCAGTTGCCACGACAACCAAAATCGATTGGTGTCGGGATCTTACCATAATATATGTGCCTGCAAAAAATAATGGTGATCGGGTGAGAATTGCGGCCTGTAGCGCGTTCACAAGCCATGTGTCTCAAACAGGCTGTTTTCAATGCAAAATGTGTCCCCAAACGACCAATTCAGTTGCCACGGCAACCAAAATCGATTGGTGTCGGGATCTTACCATTATATATGTGCCTGCAAAAAATAATGGTGATCGGGTGAGAATTGCGGCCTGTAGCGCGTTCACAAGAAAATCTCTGCGGACGCGGACGCGGACGCGGACACGGACGCGGACGCGGACGCGGGCGCGGACGCGGACGATGAAGCCAAATCCATAGTATCCGCCGAACTTTGTTCGGGGGATACAACTAGACTAGGGGGTTTTATTGGGTCGAGACGACCCCTGGTGTCGAATTTTTCTTGTCCAAGTCAGCACTTCCTGTTTGGCCATATCTTGGAAACAGTGCGTCATAGGGCGAAACGGAGCTTCGGCCTCCTGGCACTAGACAAACTAGTCTAGGGGGTATATTGGGTGGAGACGACCCCTGGTGTCAAATTTTTCTTCGTTTCAAGGTTTTCAATATCTCAGAAACGGTGCGCCGTGGAGCAAAACGGGTGTTTTTATTAGACTCGTCGCCCTAGACAAACATGTCTAAAGAATATCAGGGATGAACACTGACCTTGACCTGAATTTTTCTGCTAATTCAGCATTCTTCATTTTCGTCGATATCTCAGGAACAGTGTGTCATAAAGCAGAACGGACAGTCTACACAAAGATGCCTAAGGCGTATGTCAGTTAAACTTTGACCACGGACGTTTTCAGGGTCATCATGGTTCTAGACCTGGTCTCTTCGTTATATGTTAGGTAGGAATAGAGCTTCACACGAAATGCCCCAAGGCATCTTTAGGCCTTGACGTCTAGTTTTAGTGACTACATCTGAAGGGCGAGGGTCTGCAATCTCTGATTGTCTCGTTTGGCATGCGTCACTTACGACTCACTTACTTTGGCGCAGATATAATTGTTTTCCGTGAACAAACATGGAATAACTTATGGTATTATATTCTCGAACATTCCTCATATATTTATATTGTTTGATGTGTTAGAAAAGAGAAAGCTTTCAACGCAATTAATATAATACACATGTATTAAACTTATATGTAGTGGTAATACAACTTAGAAATATGTATCGCTGAAGCACTGCGGAACTAGTGTAGTGTCATGCGATGCTCCATCAGGAAAGTGAACAATTTGAGAGCTAATTTTTGTATATAAAATGCATGTAAGGGGTATGTATGAAGATATTATACTAATACCCGGACTTTGTTCCCATACATAACCCTGATGTGCGGGTGTCGACTGTTACATGAAACCTGACACTGAGCTATTGCTCCCATTGTAATCATGACAAAGAGGTTTCCACTTGATTTGAGTGGCGTTGTCATTTATTAGCAGTCGTCATACATTGAACTGAGCATCAAACTTTGCAGACAAAACTCCTCTTGTCGGAACAGGTCTGGTCGTTCCACTTTCCACTGGAGTACATTTCGATACAGTCCTCGGCGTTCTCGCTTGCACCATGGATGTTGTTGGGTTCACCAGAGTTCCAGTTGGTGTAGCAGAAGGTCGGGCCACACGTGATGCTGTCAAGAACGTTCTGCCAGAAATATGTCTTGGATGCAGACACTTTGGCACGTCCACCGAGCCAGATCGTTCCTACATAAACAGGGTGTTCTATATTGTTAAATGATTTCGCTGATAAACGTTTTATATTGTCATGGAGGGTTTGGTGCTACATAGATATTTGTCGAACAGTTTCCACAATTTTTTCCAATCATTCTGCTGGGTAGACAACTAGTTCGAGAGTCAAGTGATAGGCACTGAACCGAAACTGTTGTGATACTTTTATTGTTATATCTATGACCAATGACCACAATATTTGCGAGGAATACATGTTGAGATTGAGGAAGGTACTAGTAAATAAATAACTGACCAGATCCCAGTCCCCTAACGTAGCTGTTCTCGGCACTATCTGAGATGCTTGTCAGGCTGGAGCCTGCGTAGGTGCTGCGGCAGTACTGGTTAGCATCAGCAAAGTTCTTAGCGGTGCTGACGTATTTGTAGCAACTGCCGCCGTGTGTCGACATCCCAGAGGGGCAGGTAACAGCGGAAACATACCCCATCACACACAGTGCAATACACGCTGCCAGACACTTCATCTTGTTGAGTTATCTGGAAAAAAAACCGCCATCCTTATACAAGCGCCAATTGGGAAAATACAGGACAAGAGAGCTCTCCGTTGTGCAAAAAAAAAAATGGGTAAACATGTGAGTTTTAATATTGAACTATCTTGATGTTAGTGATATAACATCTCCCGACATACTTACAGACGTATTTTATGTTATTTATCATATGCCATAATGACAATTGATGCTAATAGCGTAGTTAATGCTATTATACAGTAATTTAAATTACTGTCAACACACTTAGACCTGAAAATACGCCTTTTCTATGTATTTTGTTTTTCATTAGCTGTGCCTATTCTTCCAATAACAAACTTCTGCACGGCGGGCTGTAAATTCCACACTTGCCCGGGCAGCTCCCAGTTCAAGAAAACGTCATTATTTTGAAGGGTAAACAAAAGCACATGGTCTCTCTCCTGACCCGATTCCGTTATGTTTGACGTTTTTGCCGCCAATTTACGTTTTACGCTGATGCTCTTGGAACGCTGAAATTGCCTGTGAATCGAATAAATGTGTGAATGAAAGCTGTGTTTCTTGCTTATTTCTTTCTCATCGGATATGATTCGGTCATTTGAAACATACTAAAATGTCCCTGACATCGACTGGCATATGATAAACGGGTTATTGCACAATATGGGGTTTCATGCCCTCGGGCCAAGTTTTATGGGGCATAAAAGCCCATATTGTGCAACCCTATAATATTGATGTGTGCTGATGATAAAAATGTGCTAATGTTAGTGAGAAATATTACGATGCAGGCATTTTATGTCCAAAATATCTCTCAAATAAGAGCGGTACAATTGTAATCATAATTTGCTTTTGATTATTTATGACATATTTTCTGCGAAGACAAAGTTCTATATTGCTAAGACTATAAGTTTAAAGTTTACAGCCTTTCGCTGTTGACAGACAATCCAAGCATAAAACTTACCTCACAAAGCTGCTGCTCCGTTAATCAGGCTTGAATGCTGTCGACGTCGAAGTCAGGTCTATTACTAGCATCTTTCAGCATTCCTTATATGGACAAATTCGACCTGGCTAGGAAGGTCATGTGACCCAGATTGACCAATGGTATTCCAGGTGTGTATGCAGTTGATCTTCCATAGATAACTGGCACCGTGTCGTATTGTCGCATCGAGCACGCTTGCCATATGTTGCCTTAGATTTCTGAAGCAAAACTTCTCTTGGTGTATACATAAATTACATTCATGTCATTTATTCGTTCAACCTCAAACACAAAAGTAGTTGTGCTGACAACTGATATCCGTCAGTTTGAATGAATGTATCATGTAGGTATATGTGAATACATTTAAAGCTGTTCGCATGGAGTACATAACACATGAACATGTAACTTTCCATCAAGCCCCAGATTAGTTTTTTTCCTCAAAATGCGCATATTTGTGTATTTGTATTATTTCGTTGGATGGAAACTGTATGAAACGCAAAATCGTGCATGTATAGAAAGTGCATTTCATACACATATAGATTTACACAAAGATAAAATGTTGCATATGTTGCATCTAACATACGTAAGATAGAACTGTGTGGCTACATTGTACCAGGCTTGTGATACTGAACGTTATGGGTTCTGCAGGTAATACCGAAACGTGCAAGCACGATGCTGAAATTGTCCATATCATATGCAACATTGAAATGCTGGTATATACCTGTATTAAGTATATATATGCAAGTGTATGCATAAACAGGCATGATAATGCACGTGCCGTATATGTCCCCGAACTATAAACAGGCATGATAATGCACGTGCCGTATATGTCCCCGAACTATATGGAATGAGAAGCTGTTCTCGATTTTCGTCTGGGGTTTCTGTTTCAGTTTTGGGGATGATTTTGTGAATTTGTCAGGATGTAAGTATCAGACTATCACCACCATTACGACTAGATTTTGAGTATAACAAAACAAACGTAGCATACAACATCTTGAAATAGGAGGAAAACCCGTCTAAATGGTTTATTCAAAGAAATATGGACGTAGACACACTGACATGAACTTTATTTTATATCAATATTTTCTTCGCTTTCCTGTCCTTTTCAAGGGGTTCTTGTTGGTCAGCTGCAACAGTTGGTCAACATTATATCAAAGGCTAGATATGTTTGGTGTTAAGTCCACAACTGGTCGAATTGTTTGGACTGAAATGGTCCTTTCAGCATTATGAGGTCATTAAACATCAACTGCATGGTTGCCACCAAAATCGGTATAATACGACTTCTCATTATGTCACCCGGAGGGGGCAGATATAGTTGTGAGATTGTTCCCATCAGGCATGAGGCGTCAGGCGTGAGCCACCGAGCTTGTACACCCTGTAAGAGGAAGAGTGTCTAGATAATTCCATGAAACTTGATTTGCAGGTATAAAAATGACGATTGGCATTGATTTTAGCCAAAATTTGAAGAAAAACAAGATGGCCACCATTGCGAATTTTGTGCCGAACTCGGCCATATAGTTTGTACATCTTGTAAAAGGGATTTTTTTAGAGATACCTTCACAAACCTTGATATGCATGTATAATATGGTGATATGACAATTGGTATCGATTTCAATGTCGATCAAAAACAAGATGGCCAAAATTACATGTTATGATCTGAATGCGGCTGACAAGCTTGCACACCAAGCTTTCACACCATCTAAAATGAAGAATTTTCGAGATATTTTATGTCAGTGATTTTCATCCAATGTCTAAATAGTCTTTCATGCATGAATTGTATTCTATATATAAGAAATATCTGCAGGCTCTGATGTTTATGCTCCAGATGACACCCTTTGCGGTCACATTCGACTGACTATGTCTGGTTTGAGTGTGCTAGTATGTAAAGTATATCATGAAAACATTTTGCACTATCATTTTGGAACTTAAAACGGCATTGTTTTTTTTTGCTGGTAATGACTAGAGTCACATAGTAACTATATAGCAGACAAGTTTTGTCCCCTTCATATATAGAACAGCAATGCATGAGTAACGGAATTTTATGTATGAGTGCAAAAAATGGTTTGATTGTCATTTCGATTAGAGAAATACATGCATGCAGTATTCGGCAATACAGTTCTCATCCCACCATTTTAAACATATTTCCACAAAAAAAAATCAAAAATAATCCAACAAACCAGCTGGCACACATGCCTCCATTATATCAGCCCTAAATGGACTTCAAACATCCGATGATGGACAACGATACATTGAAAAACTAGCATGACCATATTTTACCACTATAGTATATGGTACTCATATTGGAATTGTATACATTTGAAAAACATTATTCAAACACCTCGAAATAAGTCAATATTATCGACATCATATTTTTGCAAACGAAGGCTCCTGGCAGTTGGATTTAGCTTCGCTTGTTTCAGATGCGTAGATAGGAAGTGTGAGGCCTGAAATCACTTGGTCATGCATGTATTCATTATTCAAGTTTGATGTCCCAACATGCCGTTGTTAGATTTAAATATTTTGTCCGCGTTAGCCGTGCTACATGTTTTACTGTACTGATGCATACATCATATTATTTCGAAGTTCAAAAACCCCAAATGTATTTTTGGGGGGATGAAAAAAACTCGTGATTGTGGCGGTGATCGTCAGAAATGTACGGAAGCCCATCCTAGACGCTTTCACACATTCAGGCATTTATGCTCATATTTTGAGTCTGCCATGTTCACACGTGAAAACAGTAAAAGTTTTTCATAAAGCAAAACTGTTCAAAATATCTAGATATATATGGGCACCAATTTATTCTAAAATAAATAATACAAAATAGGCGTGTTGTATCATTGTGTGTATTTTAGCTTGCTTCCTATAGGGCCTATAAGTCTCGTTTGACATATGTCATAAAATGACGTAATCAGGAATGTAATACTGTACTGCTGGTAGCAAACATTGCCACGTGGTTACTTTGCTTGATTTTGGAAGCGCCATACAAAATATTATTGAGAAAATAGTTACAATTCATCATTTTATTTATTACACTTGATCCGAACTATAACGTGCCATTCTTTATGATAATAAAAGTACATTGTTACCCTCGCCCCCGTAGGGGGTGGGGGTGGGGGGCGACGGTATTGCATTTGGGTCTGTCTGTCTGTCTGTCTCCCTGTTTGTTTGTCTGTATGTCTCTCCGCGCGCATAACTCGGAGACAAATGATCCGATCGATGTGAAATTTATAGGGATAAAGCGCTATGTCCGTGGCTCGTTCCTTCTCAAATTTTGTCAAAATCGGATAGAAACGGTTGCCATGGCAACGGAAAAAGTGAAAATCATATAATTGGCTATAACTCCAGTTCTGATCAATATTAACTTTTCCAACTATCTCTGTATTTTTCTTTGGCCAATTCCCGATCGAATGGTGTATGGCCGATGGTCGTACGACGAAAACTCTCCATTATCGCCTGATGTCGAAAAATTGGGGGTCACGATTTCGGTTATTTTTTGCCAGCAACTTTTCAGTGCAAATATCTGTGCTTATAACTCAAATAACTGTGCTTATAAAACGGTTCAATGAATCTGTAATTTAAAGGGCTGAAGCGCTATGGTAGCGGCTTTGCTCCCATCAAATTTTGTCAAAATCGAATAAAAATGGTTGCCATAGCAACGGAAAAAGCGAAAATCACATAATTCACTATAACTCCGGTTCTTTTTTATATTAATTTTTCAAACTATTTTTGTATTTTTTCTTTGGCCAATTCTCGATCGTATGGTGTACGGCCGATGGCCGTATGACGAAAACTCTCAATTATCGCCCGATGTCGAAAAGTGGGGGTCAGGATTTTACGACTTTTGAGTGTTCCGAGATTCAAGGCCATATTGTGAAGCTACTTTTCAATCGCTTCAACCCAGTTTTGTTCAGGAGATGTGCCTGGATGACAGAATTGATACTGTGAAATTTTACAGCTCAATAATGAACGAGGTCAAGGTCAGAGAAAAGATCAAAATTGAAAAGTTGCAATAACTCTGCTTATATTCGTGATTAATTTCCGCTATTAATTTTGTAATTTTCTGTGCTCAATTCCCCATCATTTGCCGTATGACGGATGGTCCTGTGTCCTGTAATCGCCCAAGATAGAAAGTGTGAGGGGCATCAGCTGCGCACTGCTTCGTAGTATTTTAAGTAGTGGTAATTCCCAAGCCATTGACGATATTCAAAAGAATGTAGAATGTTGAAGTATGCAGTATAAATTTGTGAGAACTGGCGACGTTTTGGTAGTCAGTATCAAGAATTCAGATCGTGGTCGACAGGTCGAGAATATGT
Organism: Terebella lapidaria; assembly: GCA_949152475.1. Classification (NCBI taxonomy): domain Eukaryota; kingdom Metazoa; phylum Annelida; class Polychaeta; order Terebellida; family Terebellidae; genus Terebella; species Terebella lapidaria. The sequence goes on from OX424555.1 coordinate 84,036,743, forward strand.
TAAAGCAGAAATACATTAAGAGAGATTTCTGGTTCAAGATAGAAGAATCGCAAGAACTCGCATTAATGATTACTTCTCTCATGATATTTGTATTTTTATGGCCAATTTCCGACCATTTGATATATGACCAATGATAGTACGACCAAAATCCCCGATTGTCGCCCAGGTCGAAATTGTAGAGGTCATCAACTCTGATTTTAGTAACTAAGTCTGGAAGGGCAAGGGTCTGCAATCTCTGATTGTCTCGTTTCATAGTCAATTTGCCCCCACAGTCACTTTTTTCTTTGGCCAATTCCCGATCGAATGGTGTATGGCCGATGGTCGTATGACGAAAACTCTCCATTATCACCCGATGTCGAAAAATTGGGGGTCACGATTTCGGTTATTTTTTGCCAGCAACTTTTCAGTGCAAATATCTGTGCTTATAACTCAAATAACTGTGCTTATAAAACGGTTCAATGAATCTGTAATTTAAAGGACTGAAGCGCTATGGTAGCGGCTTTGCTCCCGTCAAATTTTGTCAAAATCGAATAAAAATGGTTGCCATAGCAACGGAAAAAGCGAAAATCACATAATTCACTATAACTCCGGTTCTTTTTTATATTAGTTTTTCAAACTATTTTTGTATTTTTTCTTCGGCCAATTCTCGATCGTATGGTGTACGGCCGATGGCCGTACGACGAAAACTCTCAATTATCGCCCAATGTCGAAAAGTGGGGGTCCGGATTTTACGACTTTTGAGTGTTCTGAGATTCAAGGCCATATTGTGAAGCTACTTTTCAATCGCTTCAACCCAGTTTTGTTCAGGAGATGTGCCTGGATGACAGAATTGATACTGTGAAATTTAACAGCTCAATAATGAACGTGGTCAAGGTCAGAGAAAATATAAAAATCAAAAAGTTGCAATAACTCTGCTTATATTCGTGATTAATTTCCGCTATTAATTTTGAATTTTTCTGTTCTCAATTCCCCATCATTTGCCGTATGACGGATGGTCCTGTGTCCTGTAATCACCCAAGTGTGAGGGGCATCTGGGCAGCGCACTGCTTCGTAGTATTTTAAGTAGTGGTAATTCCCAAGCCATTGACGATATTCAATAGAATGTAGAATGTTGAAGTATGTAGTATAAATTTGTGAGAACTGGCGACGTTTTGGAAGTCAGTATCAAGAATTCAGATCGTGGTCGACAGGTTTCTGGTTCAAGATAGAAGAATCGCAAGAACTCGCATTAATGATTATTTCTCTCATGATTTTTGTATTTTTATGGCCAACTTCCGACCATTTGATATTTGACCAATGATAGTACGACCAAAATCCCCGATTGTCGCCCAGGTCGAAATTGTAGAGGTCATCAACTCTGATTTTAGTAACTAAGTCTGGAAGGGCAAGGGTCTGCAATCTCTGATTGTCTCGTTTCATAGTCAATTTGCCCCCGATCTATGTTGTGTTTCACAACATTGTTTTTGGACCCCATATTCCAAGATAAGATTAATTTTTGTGATGTTACCACCAAAACTGTACAAAACATATGTCACATCATATATAGTCTCAAACACCAGAAAAGAATGTTATACCAGTAAATAAATGTAGTTTCAAAGGAATAAGCATATTTCTCCCGTCAAGGTCATGACCTCGGAACACGTGAACATACGTTTTTCATCCTTTTTAAATTGAATAAAATATGCATATTTATTTCGTCAGCGATCATAGGAACAGGTCATGACAATGTTACGAACACGTGATAATTTTCCGATAATTTCCGCTCGAGGTGCAGGAGTTCAAATATATAGAATTTCAAGAATTGAGCCAAAAATTTGACGGGAAAACCATTATGTCACCAGTAAGGTCAAATCACGTAAAATAACGTGACGTTTTAAATCTAGCTTACAGGCCCTATAAATCATTTACTATATTTGGTTGTAATTTTAAAACCAAATCTCTATGTATTTGAAATTACAAGTCGAATTGTTGTTGAATTGATATTTTGTATTATTTGTTTATGCTTGAACACAATACGCAAGTAGGTGCTGTGTGTGAGTGAAGTTTATTTGTGTTACATTTTGGTACATCCTGAAATCGACGCAAACATTACTTTATGCTTGCATTAGATTCAGAGATATCAGTGGAGAGGAAATATAAAACAAAAATAAAAAATCATTTGGCTTGTATATACAATAATACATATCTATGCATTTTGATACTATGATCGCTCATTGCTTTAACAGCATGAAAACTACTACTGCGTCACACATCTAGTTTTGCTGCAGCACTATTGCTGTGTTGTAATAATATTTTACTCATGAACGTGTGTTGAAAATAACTAAATCTATTGGTGGTATTAGTCCTAATGCTATGTGCGAAGAACAATTCATCAAATGAAAAAAAATGGAACCACTACCCAAGTGCAAAGTACTCCGAGTGAACAACACCAAGTTTGTTATCCAATTTCAAGATTCAGTGTAAGGCAAAATCGATAAAATTGTATGGATTTTCATAAACCTCAATTGAATGGCACAAGGAGGTGAAATCAGGTGTTCCAGAGAGAGTGAGCATTTCCTGTCTCACATGTGGCACCCGTCATGAATTCCATAATATTAACAGGCAAACAGGTCTTGCTGCATGTTGGTGAACTAACACAGTGGAGATATCTGCTTGATTGGGTACCTTACAGATTCTATTACGTGGAATTGGTTCAAGATGTGCCAAATCCACACTCTTGAAAGTAATGAATATAAACAAGAGCAATTTGGATCCCTTTTCCAATTCACGTATTGTGGGCTGGTGGACTGGGGCACAAACATACACACGCCCGTGATTGACTGTTGCTGTTCTGGATATTGCCAAATTCGGGGATCTGGTATAACGGGTAAATCCTTGAGATGCTAGGGGGTGAGAGAAATTATTGTCGGGCCAGGCCTGGGTTCTGGGGTTTTATGGTTGGAGTTAATTGCTCGCCTGTAGCCCCTGATATCGGATGGTCACCATGGATACAATGCCCCGTGAACACGGTCTCACTGTGAATTAATGCTCTAGTATTTGGTCCTGGATCAATAGGGCTCTATAAAAGTTATACCACCAATTTGGGTAGATGCGCAAAGCACAAGATTTGTTTGTTTCCTGTTTGTCATGGTGGAAATTCGCCTACATCTTGGGATATGTTGCACACTTTTGGGATGATTGGGGCCGATGATGCGTGACTACAGTAGTACTACTTACTTCAACTTTCCAGATTGGATTCAATTTCAGAATTACATAATCATATAAACTTGATAGGCTTATATTGATGCATTCGAAGCATGCTGATGGTGTCTTGGGTAGTGTATAAACCCTGCAAAACGCACGCATCGACTAGAAGAAAAAAAATGCACTGGGTCCCATAAATATATTTTTCTTCGTCGGATTTTTCAATACTATGTGCTGTATTCATTAGTTGTACAAAAGGTGAGATTCATATTTCTGGTCGTCTCATACCCGAATGATTGGGAAATTTGATATAGAATATATAAGGTATGAAATATGGGTTTAAGAATACATTGATGACGCTCTCTACAACATATTCATCTGAAAAAGTCGATTAATATGTTGCATACATAGACTAGAATATCTGATTAAATCAAATCAAAACCCGTGACAAACATGAAACAACATTCTTCAGTGGTTGGTTTCAATGGACGAAAATCCCGACGATTATTGAATATTCTTTGTCTCTGAAGCACCTCTGTGGGACCAATGCATGCGTCATAGCGTTGGCATGATCACATGTCTGTCAAACCTTTCAAGTTTTATTTTATTCACATATCAATGTAGAATCATGGTTGATTCAGGAAATAATGCGAAGTACATGGCAATACAAGCATATAAAATTAACATGATTTATTTCGTGAATCATATATTTCTGGCATATGTGAATGTAAAACGAACTGAGCTCGTGTGTATTACAGGCAAGTTAGGTAAATGGATAGAACGGCGATATTAGAATTGGTAAGAATACACGTATAGATTTGATTACTATTTCGTGTGCTTAGTTTGGTTTAGATACATTATTGTATTATCACAAACCCACTGAGCACACCTGTCTGAAATCAACCATAATCAAAACGGGGGCCCACGCAAAATCACAGCCACAGCATTCCAACAACATTTTTCTACAACATTTTTACACAAACTGTTTGAAAGTAACCATTTGGAAAGATACCGAGGCCTTTCTGTGATCACAAAGCATCATACATCTACATGCTGGACCGGGACAGTGCGGGCTGATCATGCTGATGGGCACTCATGGTGTTTGTCTGTGTGGGAGAATATGCCATTGTTAGGAACTGTTATTGTTTCAATAGATCACGAACATAACTGAATAAAGCTTTGATTGTTCTCAGTTAATATTGTATGCAAATCATAATCAATAAAAAAGACATATGCATATGTTATTTCATATGTTATTTGAGATTATAAGTATTTCATGTTATTAAAGAAGATAGGTAAAATCGACCTGACGATTTTACCATTGCTCCGGTGTCTATTCCCCTGGTAAATTTCACGTGTGTTTCGAGCACTTAAAGCATTTAAATGTCATCACATACCCGGGAGGATTTGGCGGCCCAATGTATCAGGGACATACCCTGAGAGGTCCAGTAATGTGCTTACAACACATGGAAATATGATATGAGATATGCACCTGGTCCAGGATCCATGTATTGTCTGATTAGTACCGGTTCAATTAACAGTCTTGCTATACTGCTAGAGCTTTTCTATCAACGTTGTGCCTCTATATTGAAATGGCCACAGAAGTAGGAGTTTTTTAGGTGTTTTTTTTTTCAAACATAAATGTTAATAGATGAAAGCTCTATGAATGTAATAAAGTAAGTGGTTTACAGTCATACTGATGGCTTTATCTTATCAGATCAGGGAAATATCAGGGAATTAGCCCCTTCAAATTGAATGAGTGAATTGTTCTAGCTTTTCCCTATTAGAACTTGATTTCAAAGACCAAAGTGAGATGTATTGTATTTGTGTATGTAAATGTATGTTGTATGTTGCTTGTACGTCATAAATATATGTTGTATGTTGCTTGCACATACATGTATGTATATATGTTGCTTGCACATCATGATTATGCATCATGATGCATTGATGAAATGCAATATGTTTGAATTTGAGAGGCAAGACCAAGTATTGCTACGAAGTTTTATTTATTGCATTTGGGTTTGTCTGTCGCCCTGTCTGTTTATCTGTTCGTCCGCGCGTGTAACTCGAAAGCAAACGGTCGGAAGTTCTATGGCACTGGATCGGTCCGCCCCAATTCTTGCCAAAATCGAACAAAAAAGGTTGCATGTTAACCGAAAAAGTGAAAATCACATAATTGGCTATAACTCTGGTGCAATTAATATTGATTTTTACAACTATTTTTGTGTTTTTCTTTGGTCAATTCCAGATCATATTGTTTACGACCGATAGTCTCAAGAGTCTTGAGATTCATGAATTGTGATGTGGCGCAAGTTTTCATTCTTTTTTACCGTTTTCGTTCATGAGATTTGCCATGATGATAGGCACAATACTGTGTAACAACACTGTGTAAGTTTTTACCGTGTAAGTTTTACAGCTCAATATTGAACGACAAGGTCACGGTCACAGAAAAGGTCACAATTGAAAAGTTGCAATAACTACAATAACTCAAGAACTATTGATTTTATTTGTTTTATGGCCAATTCCCATATCATTTGTGAGCAATGGTCATGCGATCAAAATTCCCCATTATCGCCCAGGGTCGAAAACGTAAGGCTCATCAACTGAAATCACCGATATCACTGAAATCATAACATTTCAAGTAGTAGTAATTCCAAAACCACTGATGATTTTCATTAAATTATTGAGGAACATAAATTATGCAGTACGAATCTGACATCTTTCGGAGCTTGAGAGACCAGTATCAAGAATTCGTGATCTAATTAATATGGTCAAAATAGAAAAATTGAAGGAACTCTTTATTAATGATTATTTCTCCCATGATTTTTGTATTTTTCTATGGCTAATTCCCGACCATTTGATATGTAGCCAATGGTTATACAACCAAATACCCGATTATTGTCCAGGTCGAAATTTAAAGGGTCATCACCTTTAATTTCAGTAACTAAATCTGAAGGGACGAGGGTCTGCAATCTCTGACTGTCCCGTTTCACATGTAGTCTGTATTAATATTTTCGAGCAGCACATAATGATTCAGCACATAATTATATTTTTTGATGCATTTCAGAAGAGGAAACTTGCAACGCAATGGATCATACCACACATATGTTAGACATATATGTGGTGAAGCATATAATTTAGAAATATGTATCGTAGAAGCGCTACGCAACTAGTGTAGTGTCATGTGATGCTCTATCAGTGAACATTTGGCAGTGAATATTTGTATATCAAATGAATTTAAGGGTATATATGAAAATATACTAATATTTAGATTTTTTCCCATAAAGGACAACCTGGTCCGGGTGTCAACTGTTGCCTGAAACCTGACACCGAGCTATGGCTCCCATTGTAATCATGACAAAGAGGTTTCCACTTGATTTGAGTGGCGTTGTCATTTATTAGCGGTCATCATACATTCAACTGATCATCAAACTTTGCAGACAAAACTCCTCTTGTCGGTACAGGTCTGGTCGTTCCACTTTCCACTGGAGTACATTTCGATGCAGTCTTCTGCGTCCTCGCTTGCACCATGGATGTTGTTGGGTTCACCAGTGTTCCATTTGGTGTAGCAGAAGGTCGGGCCACACGTGATGCTGTCAAGAACGTTCTGCCAGAAATATATCTTGGATGCAGACACTTTGGCACGTCCACCGAGCCAGATCGTTCCTACATAACGGGAAGTTCTATATTATTAGTCAAGTTCGCTGATCTATGCTTATATCGCCATGCAAAGTTTAGTGCTACAAAAATATTTGCCAGACAGTTCAGAGCATGTTATTACGTTCATTTTGGTATGTAGACAATTATTTACTCACAATGCAACGCAATAATTTCTGATCACATTATTGGCAAGTGATGCATGTTGAGAACGAAAAGTGAATAGATAACTGACCAGATCCCAGGCCCCTGACGTAGCTGTTCTCGGCACTATCTGAGATGCTGGTCAGACTGGAGCCTGCGTAGGTGCTGCGGCAGTACTGGTTGGCATCAGCAAAGTTCTTGGCGGTGCTGACGTATTTGTAGCAACTGCCGCTGCGTGCCGACATCCCAGAGGGGCAGTTCAGAGCGGAAACATACCCCAGCACACACAGTGCAATACACACTGCCAGACACTTCATCTTCTCTAGTTATCTGAAAGAACCGCCTTTCTTACACAAGCTTCAGTTCGGAAACTACAGGACAAGTTAACTCGCTATCGTGCAAATAAATTGGGAAAGTTCTGTTATTGAACTATCTTAATATTACTGTTGTAACATTTCCTGAAAATTCCCGACATTTTTACAGACGTATGTTTATGTTATATATTGACGTCTGCTAATGTATGTGTTAAATATTACGATGTAGGCAATGCATGTCCATGATAGCTCTCAAACAAGAGCGGTAGAATTGGAAGCATAATTTGTCTTTCTTTATTTATGACATATTTTGTGCGAAGGCATAATTATATATTGCTAAGACATAGAACAACTCAACTTTACAGCCCTTCGCAGTTGACAGACAATCCAAGCATGAGACTTACCTCACAAAGCTGCTGCTTGTTTAATCAGGCTTGAATTCTATTGACGTCGAAGTCAGGATTATTCTTAACGTATTTCAGCATTCCTTATATGGAAAAATCCCACCTGGCTGAGAAGGTCATGTGATCGTAATTGACCAATGACATTCCAGTTGTGTATGCAGCTACCCCTTTGATCTTCCATAGATAACTGGCACCGTGTCGTATTGTATCAACGAGCACGCTTGCCATATGTTGCCTTAGATTACTGAAGAAAACTTCTCCTGTTATATATGTATATACAATTCAAATAATATATTCGTCCAATTGCAGACACAAAAGAAGCTGTGCTGACAACTGATATCTGTCAGTTTGTATGAATGTATCGTGTAGGTATATGTGAATACATAGGTATATGTGAATATCGTGTAGGTATATGTATATCGTGTAGGTATATGTGAAGGTATATCGTGTAGGTATATGTGAATTCAAAGCCATTCGCATGGAGTACAAAACACATGAACATGTAAGTTTCCATAAAACCCCAGGTTACATTTTTTCCAAAATGCGCATATTACTGTACGTGACAATTGGAGACTATTGTGTTTGATGGAAAATTTGAAATGCCCAATCGTGCATGTGTACAAAGTATAGTTTTCAATACATATATAAATTTACAGAGATAAAATTTTGCATCTAACATTCTACAGAATACTGCAAGTACTGCTACATAGTACATTCCCTATTATTTCGAAGAAGAAAAAAACACGCATAATAACTATACATCACATAAGTTGTTTTCGCCATGATGTGTAGGCCATTCAAGAGTAACTGTGTTAAAGCAGCTGCCTTCAAAACCAGTCAATTTTTTAAAAAATATATTTCATATTAAACATGCTAAACTAACTGAATGAAACATACTCACATCAAATGTAATGAAAATAACCAGTCCTCAGGGAAATTTTGCTCATTTGAACAGGCGGTTCTCGCGTAAATACAGGAACTGTATCCATCACACGCAGATGTAAACAAAGCATATAAGTGCGAGATAGACTGACAGTTCCAAGCACATCATGGTATATCACCGATTATTTTCTCACAACTACACTATATATACACATACGAACTGGAAAATGTACTCGGTGTGGACATTTAAGCGTGATTTGAGCATTTGTTTACATTCGGGTTTGATGGATACACTTCGTTTGTTTATTTACAAAACCGGTACAAATTGGGCACTAAAACGGATGAAAAGACAAACACACTGAGCACACCTTTTGGTATATTGCATTAGATGTGTTTATCAAAAAGTTGGTTTTGAAAAAAATATTGCATACATTCGAAGGCAGCAGCTATAAAATGTACGAGTTAAACAAAATTGTCATTTTGATTGGAGAATACATTCATGCGGTATTCGACCTATAGTTCACATCCCATCATACATGAACGTATGTCCAATAATATATGTTCCATAATTCTGAACAAGCATAATCCAACAGACCAGCTGTACCCAATGCCTTCATCATGTTGGTCCGAATTCAACTTCAATCACCGGATGATAAACAATGATATATTTGAAAAGTGGTATAACCGTATTTTACCAGTAATATTATGCTATTGTGATAGGAATTGTATGCATTTGGAAAAAAACAACATTGTTCAAACCACCTCAAAATAAGTCAACATGTTCGACATAATATTTTTGCAAACGGCTAAATGCCCTGGGCTGTTAGATTCAGCTTTGCTTGTTTGTTTCAGTGATATATTACACATACGTAGGAACTATGAGTGATAATACCTCCTAAAACATGTATTTATTGATGTCCCAACATGCAGTTGCATTGGACTTATAATATATGTGTCTCGCTAGCTGTTCTATATTTTGTACTGATATCATATATCCGATTGGTACAGAGTTGAGCCACCATTGACACTACTTATATGTTATGTCACAAACTCACAATATAAGGCAATGAATTTGCAAATATCAAGTCAAAACAAGAAAAACCATAGTCCTTCATGTAAAGTGCGACTAAAGTCGCATGTTGCCAAGAATATTTCGACAAAAATCACGAGTACAATCACATGGGCCAAAAAGTATTATTTACTTCCACATATGAACGTGGTAGCTTTGAGCCTGAACTTTCTACGTGCGAACCATTTATTTTTCCAGCCTATGTCACCTATGGGCTTCCGCAGAAGTGGGCTGCATTCGAACTGCGATATTAATCCCATAATGATTCAACATTCTGGTACATCCTGAAATCCACGCAAACATGTTTACAAATGCATTAGATTCAGATAACAGAGAGGAAACATAATAAAAAAAAATTTGAATGCCGTAGTTCTATACATGTGTCATTGCATTCGTGTGCAAATACATGTAGGCATATCCACTTTTGGCGGCAGTGTCCCGGGCTTGTATATATGATAATACATATACAAATTTATGCATACTAATACTATGATTGTCCATTGTTTTATCAACACTAAAACTATTACTGCGTCACACATCTAGTTTTGCTGCAGCACTATTGCTGTGTTGCGATGAAAATTTTACTCATGAAAATAAATAAATATATTGATGGTATTAGTCCTAATGCTATATGTGAAGCACAATAAAAATAACACAATTGCGATACATACGTTTACTGACAAATTTGACATGCAGGAATATGTTGTCTGGATGGTGCCTTCGTTTGTGTGTTTGTGTGTGGTGTGGGTTGGGGAGTGGAGGAAGAGTATTCTGGTGCACGAGCGTCCATAACTCGGGATGTCTCCTCCTCAGAACCGGTTTACCTATTTAGTATTGACTTGAGATAGTCAAATCCACAATCTTGTAAGTAATAAACAAACGAAACATTTTCGATTTCTCCTCCTGGTGAGGTATCGTGGACTAGGGTACACGAACAGACCCATACTCGCAGTCGACTGATTTTGTTCTGGACAACGTCAGACTCTGGGATCTGGTAGGCTATAACGGTTAAATCCTTGAGATGCTAGGGGGTGGGAGGAATTATTGTCAGGTCAGGCCTGGGTTCTGGGGGGTATGGTTGAGTTACTTGCTCGCCTGTAGCCCTCTAATAACTGATGATCACCAAAGATACAGCGCCCAGGAAGACGGTCCCATTGTGACTTGGCCTCTAGCGTCCGTGGAAGCAGGATGGAAGATACTGGGGATTATGAAGTTTGGTTCTGGATAAATAGTGTTCCACAATATATGATGTGTTTCACAAATTTGGTCAAGTGCACCAATGTTTTTCCCTGTTTGTCCTGATATAAATGCGCCAACATCTTGGGATATGTTGCACACTTTTGATAATTTTGGTACCGATGCGTGACTACAGTAGAACTACATTCCAGATTGGATAAAAGTCCAGAATTGCAGAATCATATCAATTTTATCAGCCAATAGCGCTGCATTCAAAGGATGCTGATGACCAGTGTGTTCCAGAGGAAATGAATCCCTGCAAACGCACAAAATTCACTAGAAGAAAAAAATGCACTGCAACCCATGGATATATTTTCTTCGTCTGTTTTTCTGATAGTATGTGCGGTATTCATAGGTTCTACTAGAGGTAAGGTTCACATTTTCTGTTTGTCTCAAACCTGAACGGTTCTAAAATTCGACATCGAATATATCAGGTATGAAATATGGGTTTAATAATACATTGATGCCGCTCTCTACCACATATTCATCTGAAAAGGAGATTACTCAGTTGAATAATATGGATTTGAACATCTGAATGCAACAAAATTGTATGCGGCATTTTGTTTTGCATGACTGAATAGTACTTGTCAATGGAGCCTGGAGACAGACGCTTTCAGAACTTTTTGATACAATCACGACATATGTGAACAATATGACAAACGGGTTCGTGTGCCACCTGTGTAAGCGTTGAGTACCTAGAACTTATGCGTCAATTTATAGAGCTTGCATAAAACCTGCACCCCAAGTACGTGAAATGTATGACTCCGTCCGATCGGAGTTTCATGCCAAAAGTTACAGTGTGTTGTAATTTTTGCAACCAATCATCGCATGCAAACCATTCAACGGTCATTAACAAAATCTTTGTATCTGATTTGGAGGTCATATACTTTTTTTTCATATCAAAGTGTGCAAAATGTTAAATATTCTCATAAGTATATAACTACATAGCGTTTCACACATTTATGAATAAGTCTGAAATGGAAATAGTAGGCATTTTTAGTGTAGGTTTTAAAGACCTAGTAGCATGCCGATGAAAGTGCTCTTCATTTAATCCATTATGAATAGTTATCTGTAAATTCGAACGAATTTTACAAATACAATCAATGGGTTTCGAGATATTGAATCAAATAGGCACTCTTTCCGTAAATTGCCGAAGATTTTGATCACGATTTTAATATGGGTCACGTGGTTTGTGACGTCATTTGAGGCAGTACTGAAAGTACATGTAGCCAGCAAGGTAAACTGCATGTCGCATATTCATTCTCGTTGTGTATGTTTGACAATTCAAGTGAACGGGTGAGATGTTTGGAATACGGCATTTCTTGTCTTGATATTTAGAATCAGTACTATTCATTCTCCCAGAACGGAGGTTTGTTGAACTGCAAGATGTCCAGTATTTGTTGGTTTTCATGTGTTTTCTTTTGAATCTCATGCCTTTTGGAGTGGTTTTCCATCTTTGAGCTGACCGCCCAAATTACGTATTTTACGTTTTTGGCCAGCCATCAAAGCACATTTTGCCTCAACTGACGTCACGATTACGGAAACTGCCGAAGCTATTTTTTTTCATCGGCATGAGAAGGCGATTGCAATACTGGCTCAATATACTCGATTATATTTCGCTGTCATTAATTACCAATTAACGCGAACATCTTTTTTATCATTAAATGTCCACAATGCCTTTATCTGAACAGGAATAAACCATATAATGGTACCTTGCTACTATGACTTTAAACGGTCATTTTGTCATTGGAATTGGAACATTGGAATTGGAACAACATTGGAATCACCTGCGGCTCACGCGAAACATTGAGAAAAGACTGGACAACAGACAATCACGCATGGCAACCCATCACCACAATGCAATATCCCATACGGTAATAGACAAAATGGATTTTGCGACTCATATGTCATATACAGAAGGAATTGCTAGGAATTTTGTCTTCAAAATGTATTATATTTCATCGGACCTGTTTCCGGAACAACAGTTCACAAATCCAGCTGTATATGTGGTAATAGGATGATACTTACATTCATACTACTACGCAGGTGTCACCACAATATTAAATCTATGTGAACATTTTTCGTTAAAGGTCTGCTGTATTGTGCTGTTAGTGCATATAGTCTAGCTTCGAAAATTGTTGTTTGTGACTTTTACATACTTCCCCGTCGAATTTTACAAGCCTCTTCTCTACGTCCCCCTAGATTACCCCCACCCCCCCACACACACACATCGTAATAAACGCAGTAGCCTTCCGGCTTGTGACTTGGTGCCTATGCACTTTTCATAACTTTTAGATATCAAATTCTTCTCACTAAATTTACGACCATTCTATCATGTAGGGCGTTTTTCACGGATTTTCATGTCAAATTAACCTTCATTATATAATATATTTACCTGTCCACCTGTTCCTATTGACGCGCACGCTTTTTTATCTATACATTAGTATAGATGACCCCTGAAATGACGGAAAACTCCCAACTACCGAATATTCATGGTCTCGGAAATATGGCGCCCCGTTCGTGCTACAAAAAAGTGAAGTTACTTATCTTATGCGTATGAGATATTGCTTTATAAGTAGATATACTGTAGATGTGTGCACGATGTGACGTCTTCATGGAGAGCATGAAAGAAGCAGGAAAGTTAGATGCAAAACACAGAGGACGAACATATTCCACGTTGGTCTCAGGTACATGGAAATTTTAGTAACTCCTACGTATGTTTTAGTATCTCTGCGTATGACTTAGTATGCCTATCTTATACATATGGGATAGTATCACATACACATGATTTAATACAGTATTTCCTACGTATGAGTTTATATCTCTTACGTATGAGTATTTCTTACGTATGACTTAGTATCTCAGAGGACGAACATATTCCACGTTGGTCTCAGGTACATGGAAATTTTAGTAACTCCTACGTATGTTTTAGTATCTCTGCGTATGACTTAGTATGCCTATCTTATACATATGGGATAGTATCACATACACATGATTTAATACAGTATTTCCTACGTATGAGTTTATATCTCTTACGTATGAGTATTTCTTACGTATGACTTAGTATCTCATACGTATGTGATAAGTATGTCATAATTGTGACTTAGAATCTCATACATATATGTCAATATCTCATAGTATAACTTATTATCTCATACGCCTGACATAGTTTCTCATACATATGAGTTAGAAAGGAATTAACTTCTCTTTTTTGTGTGGCACGAACAGAGCGCCATACGGAGACACTTCTCTGAAAATATCCAATACATGTATCATAACGTGGGCATGGTCGCATGGGCTGTCAAACTCACGGGTTGCAAGTTTGCGAAATATCATGTATGTAATGGTGGTTGATACGTAAAATAATGGGGAATAAGTGGATTTGTATGAAATGGACATGCCTTATTTCATGAATGTGCCTTATATATTTCACAATGAAGAGGGGCATATGTGAATGTAATAACTGACAATGTGTATATTGAAGGAAAGTTATGTAGATGAGCAGAAAGGCAATAGAAGAATTGAGAAAAATAAATGTAGCACATATGTTTGGTTCCTAGCATGTCTATTTAATTTGGTTTAAAAGATATATGCTTAACAAATGAAGCTGACCAGATAACTGACATAATTACATGTGCTATGAACGAGCATTCCTCAACTTGTCATTATTGAACACATCCGCAGAGCAATAACGCTCGACCTGGTACTCATATGGTGGGGATTTGTATACATAAAAATGCCAGTCCGGACACAGTAGGTACACTGTACATGTATTAGGGTCGGTATTGATGATTCTCTTGTTCTTCTGTTGATATATAGTTTGCCAATAGGGGAAACATCACTATTGCGCTGGAGCATTTTGCGCTTCAAACTTTCTCCATCTGGTCTACAGTGAGGCTCATGCAACAATGCAATCGAGGCATGTGATATAAACTAATCTAAATGGCTCATACCCAATGACGAACATCAGCGAATAAAACATGCATGATCGTAAACTTCATGTGGGCTTTTGCTATTCTGGTTGAAATAGAGAAATCGCAGGAACTCTGCTTTTAATAATGATGCAGTTGTCGTATGATCAAGATCCTCGATTATCGCCCACATTGAAAATGCAAAGGTTACCAGCCTTAATTAGGGCATTTCAGCATTACATGGAAGACCCCTATTATTTTGGAGCCGGTTCCAGGGTCCGTGAGGCCTGATTCAATGTTTATTTTTGGACTTGGTTTCCGAGTGGTAAGTAAAAAAGTCTTCCTAAAATATCCTGTATAACTGTGCATGGAGGTTCACATACCACCACGGAAGAATCCTATTGATTTTGGGGACAGTCTGTCAAACGACCTTTGACCTAGAGCTCGGAAGAGTTTTTGCCGATTCATCCTTGAGGCTTTCATGCATATCTCGGAAATGGTGTGTCTTAGAGCGCAAACGGAGCTTAATTTCTGCCTCCTGGCACTAGACAAACTAGTCTAGGGGGTATCTTGGGTTGAGACGACCCCTGGTGTCGATTTTTTTTCCGCTGATTCGGCACTTCCTGTTTGGCCATATCTCGGAAACGGTGCGTCGTAGAGCGAAACGGAGCTCAATTTCGTACTCCTGGCACTAGATAAACTAGGCTAGGGTGGTATCTTGGGTCGATACGACCCCTGGTGCCGATTTTTTTTTCGGCGACTTGGCACTTTCTGTTTGGCCGTATCTCGCAAATGGTGCGTCGTAGAGCGAAACGGAGCTTAATTTCGCCTCTTGTCACTAGACAAACTAGAATAAGGTGGAATCTTGGGTCAAGACGACCCCTGATGTTGATTTTTTTTCCAACTTGGCATTCCTATTTGGCTGTATCTCGGAAACGGTGTGTTGTAGAGCGAAACAGACCTCAATTTCGGCCTTTTGGAACTAGACAAACTAGCCTAGGGGGTAACTTGGGTCAAGACGACCCCTGGTGTAGAATTTTTTGTCTCTGACTCGGCACTTCCTCTTTGGCCGTATCTCGGTAATGGTAGGTCGTAGGGCGAAACAGAGTTTCTAGGGTGTCGAGAGGAGACAACCCCTGGTGTCAAATTTCTTTTCCCTGACTCGGCACTTCCTGTTCGGTCGTATCTCGGAAACGTTGCGTTGTAGAATGAAACGGAGCTTAAATTCGGCCTCTTCACACTAGACAAACTAGACTAGGGGGTTTTATTGGGTCGAGATGACCCCTGGTGTCGAATTTTTCTTGTCCAAGTCAGCACTTCCTGTTTGGCCATATCTTGGAAACAGTGTGTCATAGGGCGAAACGGAGCTTAGGCCTCCTGGCACTAGACAAACTAGTCTAGGGGGTATATTGGGTGGAGACGACCCCTGGTGTCAATTTTTTCTTCGATTCAAGGTTTTCAATATCTCAGAAACGGTGCGCCGTAGAGCAAAACGGGTGTTTTTATTAGACTCGTCGCCCTAGACAAACATGTCTAAAGAATATCAGGGATGAACACTGACCTTGACCTGAATTTTTCTGCTAATTCAGCATTCTTCATTTTCGTCGATATCTCAGGAACAGTGTGTCATAAAGCAGAACGGACAGTCTACACAAAGATGCCTAAGGCGTATGTCAGTTAAACTTTGACCACGGACGTTTTCAGGGTCATCATGGTTCTAGACCTGGTCTCTTCGTTATATGTTAGGTAAGAATAGAGCTTCACACGAAATGCCCCAAGGCATCTTTAGGCCTTGACGTCTAGTTTTAGTGACTACATCTGAAGGGCGAGGGTCTGCAATCTCTGATTGTCTCGTTTGGCATGCGTCACTTATGACACGAGTTTCCGTATTCCTTGTGAGTCTCATTTTCAGTGAGTATAAAATTCGTTACCCTATGTCTGTTCATGGAATACGAAATTATATCTACGTCTAGTTGTCCATATCCCACTCGGCCTTTGGCGCAGATATAATTCTGTTTTCCGTGAACAAACATGGAATAACTTATAGTATTATATTCTCGAACATTACGCATATATTTATATTGTTTGATGTGTTAGAGAAGTGAAAGCTTTCAACGCAATTAATATAATACACATGTATTAAACTTATATGTGGTGGTAATACAACTTAGAAATATGTATCGCTGAAGCACTGCGCAACTAGTGTAGTGTCATGCGATGCTCCATCAGGAAAGTGAACAATTTGGGAGCTAATTTTTGTATATAAAATGCATGTAAGGGGTATGTATGAAGATATGTTACCTGAAACCTGACACCGAGCTATTGCTCCCATTGTAATCATGACAAAGAGGTTTCGACTTGATTTGAGTGGCGTTGTCATTTATTAGCAGTCGTCATACATTCAACTGAGCATCAAACTTTGCAGACAAAACTCCTCTTGTCGGAACAGGTCTGGTCGTTCCACTTTCCACTGGAGTACATTTCGATACAGTCCTCGGCGTTCTCGCTTGCACCATGGATGTTGTTGGGTTCACCAGAGTTCCAGTTGGTGTAGCAGAAGGTCGGGCCACACGTGATGCTGTCAAGAACGTTCTGCCAGAAATATGTCTTGGATGCAGACACTTTGGCACGTCCACCGAGCCAGATCGTTCCTACATAAACAGGGTGTTCTATATTGTTAAATGATTTCACTGATAAACGTTTTATATTGTCATGGAGGGTTTGGTGCTACATAGATATTTGTCGAACAGTTTCCACAATTTTTTCCAATCATTCTGCTAGGTAGACAACTAGTTTGAGAGTCAAGTGATAGGCACTGAACCGAAACTGTTGTGATACTTTTATTGTTATATCTATGATCAATGACCACAATATTTGCGAGGAATACATGTTGAGATTGAGGAAGGTACTAGTAAATAAATAACTGACCAGATCCCAGGCCCCTGACGTAGCTGTTCTCGGCACTATCCAAGATGCTGGTCAGGCTGGAGCCTGCGTAGGTGCTGCGGCAGTACTGGTTAGCATCAGCAAAGTTCTTAGCGGTGCTGACGTATTTGTAGCAACTGCCGCCGTGTGTCGACATCCCAGAGGGGCAGGTAACAGCGGAAACATACCCCATCACACACAGTGCAATACACGCTGCCAGACACTTCATCTTGTTG
This sequence comes from Terebella lapidaria, assembly GCA_949152475.1. NCBI lineage: Eukaryota > Metazoa > Annelida > Polychaeta > Terebellida > Terebellidae > Terebella > Terebella lapidaria. The sequence goes on from OX424555.1 coordinate 84,054,704, forward strand.
AGTTATCTGGAAAAAAACGCCATCCTTATACAAGTGCCAATTGGGAAAATACAGGACAAGATAGCTCTCCGTTGTGCAAAAAAAATGGGTAAACATGTGAGTTTTAATATTGAACTATCTTGATGTTAGTGATATAACATCTCCCGACATACTTACAGACGTATGTTTATGTTATTTATCATATGCCATAATGACAATTGATGCTAATAGCGTAGTTAATGCAGTAATTTAAATTACTGTCAACACACTTAGACCTGAAAATACGCCTTTTCTATGTATTTTGTTTTTCATTAGCTGTGTCTATTCTTCCAATAGCAAACTTCTGCACGGCGGGCTGTAAATTCCACACTTGCCCGGGCAGCTCCCAGTTCAAGAAAACGTCATTATTTTGAAGGGTAAAGAAAAGCACATGGTCTCTCTCCTGACCCGATTCCGTTATGTTTGACGTTTTTGCCGCCAATTTACGTTTTACGCTGATGCTCTTGGAACGCTGAAATTGCCTGTGAATCGAATAAATGTGTGAATGAAAGCTGTGTTTCTTGCTTATTTCTTTCTCATCGGATATGATTCGGTCATTTGAAACATACTAAAATGTCCCCGACATCGACTGGCATATGATAACCGGGTTATTGCACAATATGGGGTTTCATGCCCTCGGGCCAAGTCTTATGGGGCATAAAACCCCATATTGTGCAATAACCCTATAATATTGATGTGTGCTGGTGATAAAAATGTGCTAATGTTAGTGAGAAATATTACGATGCAGGCATTTTATGTCCAAAATATCTCTGAAATAAGAGCGGTAAGCATAATTTGTTTTTGATTATTTATGACATATTTTCTGCGAAGACAGAGTTCTATATTGCTAAGACTATAAGTTTAAAGTTTACAGCCTTTCGCTGTTGACAGACAATCCAAGCATAAAACTTACCTCACAAAGCTGCTGCTCCGTTAATCAGGCTTGAATGCTGTCGACGTCGAAGTCAGGTCTATTCCTAGCATCTTTCAGCATTCCTTATATGAACAAATTCGACCTGGCTGGGAAGGTCATGTGACCCACATTGACCAATGGTATTTCAGGTGTGTATGCAGTTGATCTTCCATAGATAACTGGCACCGTGTCGTATTGTCGCATCGTACACGCTTGCCATATGTTGCCTTAGATTTCTGAAGCAAAACTTCTCCTGGTGTATACATAAATAACATTCATGTCATTTATTCGTTCAACCTCAAACACAAAAGTAGTTGTGCTGAAAACTGATATCCGTCAGTTTGAATGAATGTATCATGTAGGTATATGTGAATACATTTAAAGCTGTTCGCATGGAGTACATAACACATGAACATGTAACTTTCCATCAAGCCCCAGATTAGTTTTTTTTCTCAAAATGCGCATATTTGTGTATTTCGTTTGATGGAAACTGTATGAAACGCACAATCGTGCATGTATAGAAAGTGCATTTCATACACATATAGATTTACACAAAGATAAAATGTTGCATATGTTGCATCTAACATACGTAAGATAGAACTCTGTGGCTACATTGTACCAGGCTTGTGATACTGAACGTTATGGGTTCTGCATGTAATACCGAAACGTGCAAGCATGATACTGAAATTGTCCATATCATATGCAACAATGAAATGCTGGTATATACCTGTATTAAGTTGGAATATATGCAAGTGTATGCATAAACAGGCATGATAATGCACGTGCCGTATATGTCCCCGAACAATAAACAGGCATGTTAATGCACGTGCCGTATATGTCCCCGAACTATATGGAATGAGAAGCTGTTCTCGATTTTCGTCTGGGGTTTCTGTTTCAGTTTTGGGGATGATTTTGTGAATTTGTCAGGATGTAAGTATCAGACTATCACCACCATTACGACTAGATTTTGAGTATAACAAAACAAACGTAGCATGCAACATCTTGGAATAGGAGGAAAACCCGTCTAAATGGTTTATTAAAAGAAATATGGACGTAGACACACTGACATGAACTTTATTTTATGTCAATATTTTCTTCGCTTTCCCGTCCTTTTCAAGGGGTTCTTATTGGCCAGCTGCAACAGTTGGTCAACATTAGATCAAAGGCTAGGTATGTTTGGTGTTAAGTCGACAAAGTCCACAACTGGTCGAATTGTTTGGACTAAAATGGTCCTTTCAGCATTTTGAGGTCATTAAACATCAACTGCATGGTTGCCACCAAAATCGGTATGATACCGACTTCTCATTATGTCACCCGGAGGGGGCTGATATAGTTGTGAGGTTGTTCCCATCAGTCATGAGGCGTCAGGCGTGAGCCACCGAGCTTGTACACCCTGTAAGAGGAAGAGTTTCTAAATAATTCCATGAAACTTGATTTGCAGGTATAAAAATGACGATTGGCATTGATTTTAGCCAAAATTTGAAGAAAAACAAGATGGCCACCATTGCGAATTTTGTGCCGAACTCGGCCATATAGTTTGTACATCTTTCAAAAGGGAAATTTTTAAAGATACCTTCACAAAACTTGATATGCATGTATAATATGGTGATATGACAATTGGTAGCGATTTCAATGTCGATCGAAAACAAGATGGCCAAAATTACATGTTATGATCTGAATGCGGCCAACAAGCTTGCACACCAAGCTTTCACACCATCTAAAATGAGGAGTTTTCGAGATTTTTTTATGTCAGTGATTTTCATCCAATGTCTAAATAGTCTTTCATGCATGAATTGTATTCTGTATATAAAAAATATCTGCAGGCTCTGATGTTTATGCTCCAGATGACACCCTTTGCGGTCACATTCGACTGACTATGTCTGGTTTGAGTGTGCTGGTATGTAAAGTATATCATGAAAACATTTTGCACTATCATTTTGGAACTTAAAACGGCATTGTTTTTTTTTTTGCTGGTAATGACTAGAGTCACATAGTAACTATATAGCAGACAAGTTTTGTCCCCTTCATATGTAGAACAGCAATGCATGAGTAACGGAATTTTATGTATCAGTGCAAAAAATGGTTTGATTGTCATTTCGATTAGAGAAATACATGCATGCAGTATTCGGCAATACAGTTCTCATCCCACCATTTTAAACATATTTCCACAAAAAAAAAATCAAAAATAATCCAACAAACCAGCTGGCACACATGCCTCCATTATATCAGCCCTAAATGGACTTCAAACATCCGATGATGGACAACGATACATTGAAAAACTAGCATGACCATATTTTACCACTATAGTATATGGTACTCATATTGGAATTGTATACATTTGAAAAACATTATTCAAACACCTCGAAATAAGTCGATATTATCGACATCATATTTTTGCAAACGAAGGCTCCTGGCTGTTGGATTTAGCTTCGCTTGTTTCAGATGCGTAGATAGGAAGTGTGAGGCCTGAAATCACTTGGTCATGCATGTATTCATTATTCATGTTTGATGTCCCAACATGCCGTTGTTAGATTTAAATATTTTGTCCGCGTTAGCCGTGCTACATGTTTTACTGTACTGATGCATACATCATATTATTTCGAAGTTCAAAAACCCCAAATGTATTTTTGGGGGATGAAAAAAACTCGTGATTGTGGCGGTGATCGTCAGAAATGTACGGAAGCCCATCCTAGACGCTTTCACACATTCAGGCATTTATGCTCATATTTTGAGTCTGCCATGTTCACACGTGAAAACAGTAAAAGTTTTTCATAAAGCAAAACTGTTCAAAATATCTAGATATATATGGGCACCAATTTATTCTAAAATAAATAATACAAAATAGGCGTGTTGTATCATTGTGTGTATTTTAGCTTGCTTCCTATAGGGCCTATAAGTCTCGTTTGACATATGTCATAAAATGACGTAATCAGGAACGTAATACTGTACTGCTGGTAGCAAACATTGCCACGTGGTTACTTTGCTTGATTTTGGAAGCGTCATACAAAATATTATTGAGAAAATAGTTACAATTCATCATTTTATTTATTACACTTGATCCGAACTATAACGTGCCAATCTTTATGATAATAAAAGTACATTGTTACCCTCGCCCCCGTAGGGGGTGGGGGTGGGGGGCGACGGTATTGCATTTGGGTCTGTCTGTCTGTCTCCCTGTTTGTTTGTCTGTATGTCTCTCCGCGCGCATAACTCGGAGACAAATGATCCGATCGATGTGAAATTTATAGGGATGAAGCGGTATGTCAGTGGCTCGTTCCTTCTCAAATTTTGTCAAAATCGGATAGAAACGGTTGCCATGGCAACGGAAAAAGTGAAAATCATATAATTGGCTATAACTCCAGTTCTGATCAATATTAACTTTTCCAACTATCTCTGTATTTTTCTTTGGCCAATTCCCGATCGAATGGTGTATGGCCGATGGTCGTACGACGAAAACTCTCCATTATCGCCTGATGTCGAAAAATTGGGGGTCATGATTTCGGTTATTTTTGGCCAGCAACTTTTCAGTGCAAATATATGTGCTTATAACTCAAATAACTGTGCTTATAAAACGGTTCAATGAACCTGTAATTTAAAGGGCTGAAGCGCTATGGTAGCGGCTTTGCTCCCATCAAATTTTGTCAAAATCGAATAAAAATGGTTGCCATAGCAACGGAAAAAGCGAAAATCACATAATTCACTATAACTCCGGTTCTTTTTTATATTAATTTTTCAAACTATTTTCGTATTTTTTCTTTGGCCAATTCTCGATCGTATGGTGTACGGCCGATGGCCGTATGACGAAAACTCTCAATTATCGCCCGATGTCGAAAAGTGGGGGTCAGGATTTTACGACTTTTGAGTGTTCCGAGATTCAAGGCCATATTGTGAAGCTACTTTTCAATCGCTTCAACCCAGTTTTGTTCAGGAGATGTGCCTGGATGACAGAATTGATACTGTGAAATTTTACAGCTCAATAATGAACGAGGTCAAGGTCAGAGAAAAGATCAAAATTGAAAAGTTGCAATAACTCTGCTTATATTCGTGATTAATTTCCGCTATTAATTTTGTAATTTTCTGTGCTCAATTCCCCATCATTTGCCGTATGACGGATGGTCCTGTGTCCTGTAATCGCCCAAGATAGAAAGTGTGAGGGGCATCAGCTGCGCACTGCTTCGTAGTATTTTAAGTAGTGGTAATTCCCAAGCCATTGACGATATTCAAAAGAATGTAGAATGTTGAAGTATGCAGTATAAATTTGTGAGAACTGGCGACGTTTTGGTAGTCAGTATCAAGAATTCAGATCGTGGTCGACAGGTCGAGAATATGTTAAAGCAGAAATACATTAAGAGAGATTTCTGGTTCAAGATAGAAGAATCGCAAGAACTCGCATTAATGATTACTTCTCTCATGATATTTGTATTTTTATGGCCAATTTCCGACCATTTGATATATGACCAATGATAGTACGACCAAAATCCCCGATTGTCGCCCAGGTCGAAATTGTAGAGGTCATCAACTCTGATTTTAGTAACTAAGTCTGGAAGGGCAAGGGTCTGCAATCTCTGATTGTCTCGTTTCATAGTCAATTTGCCCCCACAGTCACTTTTTTCTTTGGCCAATTCCCGATCGAATGGTGTATGGCCGATGGTCGTATGACGAAAACTCTCCATTATCACCCGATGTCGAAAAATTGGGGGTCACGATTTCGGTTATTTTTTGCCAGCAACTTTTCAGTGCAAATATCTGTGCTTATAACTCAAATAACTGTGCTTATAAAACGGTTCAATGAATCTGTAATTTAAAGGACTGAAGCGCTATGGTAGCGGCTTTGCTCCCGTCAAATTTTGTCAAAATTGAATAAAAATGGTTGCCATAGCAACGGAAAAAGCGAAAATCACATAATTCACTATAACTCCGGTTCTTTTTTATATTAGTTTTTCAAACTATTTTTGTATTTTTTCCTCGGCCAATTCTCGATCGTATGGTGTACGGCCGATGGCCGTACGACGAAAACTCTCAATTATCGCCCAATGTCGAAAAGTGGGGGTCCGGATTTTACGACTTTTGAGTGTTCTGAGATTCAAGGCCATATTGTGAAGCTACTTTTCAATCGCTTCAACCCAGTTTTGTTCAGGAGATGTGCCTGGATGACAGAATTGATACTGTGAAATTTTACAGCTCAATAATGAACGTGGTCAAGGTCAGAGAAAATATAAAAATCAAAAAGTTGCAGTAACTCTGCTTATATTCGTGATTAATTTCCGCTATTAATTTTGAATTTTTCTGTTCTCAATTCCCCATCATTTGCCGTATGACGGATGGTCCTGTGTCCTGTAATCACCCAAGTGTGAGGGGCATCTGGGCAGCGCACTGCTTCGTAGTATTTTAAGTAGTGGTAATTCCCAAGCCATTGACGATATTCAATAGAATGTAGAATGTTGAAGTATGTAGTATAAATTTGTGAGAACTGGCGACGTTTTGGAAGTCAGTATCAAGAATTCAGATCGTGGTCGACAGGTTTCTGGTTCAAGATAGAAGAATCGCAAGAACTCGCATTAATGATTATTTCTCTCATGATTTTTGTATTTTTATGGCCAACTTCCGACCATTTGATATTTGACCAATGATAGTACGACTAAAATCCCCGATTGTCGCCCAGGTCGAAATTGTAGAGGTCATCAACTCTGATTTTAGTAACTAAGTCTGGAAGGGCAAGGGTCTGCAATCTCTGATTGTCTCGTTTCATAGTCAATTTGCCCCCGATCTATGTTGTGTTTCACAACATGTTTTTGGACCCCATATTCCAAGATAAGATTAATTTTTGTGATGTTACCACCAAAACTGTACAAAACATATGTCACATCATATATAGTCTCAAACACCAGAAAAGAATGTTATACCAGTAAATAAATGTATTTTCAAAGGAATAAGCATATTTCTCCCGTCAAGGTCATGACCTCGGAACACGTGAACATACGTTTTTCATCCTTTTTAAATTGAATAAAATATGCATATTTATTTCGTCAGCGATCATACGAACAGGTCATGACAATGTTACGAACACGTGATAATTTTCCGATAATTTCCGCTCGAGGTGCAGGAGTTCAAATATATAGAATTTCAAGAATTGAGCCAAAAATTTGACGGGAAAACCATTATGTCACCAGTAAGGTCAAATCACGTAAAATAACGTGACGTTTTAAATCTAGCTTACAGGCCCTATAAATCATTTACTATATTTGGTTGTAATTTTAAAACCAAATCTCTATGTATTTGAAATTACAAGTTGAATTGTTGTTGAATTGATATTTTGTATTATTTGTTTATGCTTGAACACAATACGCAAGTAGGTGCTGTGTGTGAGTGAAGTTTATTTGTGTGGTTGATGTACGAATCTTTCCAGAAGGAATAAAATTATATTAAAAAAATACTTATGTCATAGTGATACAACATTTTGGTACATCCTGAAATCGACGCAAACATTACTTTATGCTTGCATTAGATTCAGAGATATCAGTGGAGAGGAAATATAAAACAAAAATAAAAAATCATTTGGCTTGTATATACAATAATACATATCTATGCATTTTGATACTATGATCGCTCATTGCTTTAACAGCATGAAAACTACTACTGCGTCACACATCTAGTTTTGCTGCAGCACTATTGCTGTGTTGTAATAATATTTTACTCATGAACGTGTGTTGAAAATAACTAAATCTATTGGTGGTATTAGTCCTAATGCTATGTGCGAAGAACAATTCATCAAATGAAAAAAAATGGAACCACTACCCAAGTGCAAAGTATTCCGAGTGAACAACACCAAGTTTGTTATCCAATTTCAAGATTCAGTGTAAGGCAAAATCGATAAAATTGTATGGATTTTCATAAACCTCAATTGAATGGCACAAGGAGGTGAAATCAGGTGTTCCAGAGAGAGTGAGCATTTCCTGTCTCACATGTGGCACCCGTCATGAATTCCATAATATTAACAGGCAAACAGGTCTTGCTGCATGTTGGTGAACTAACACAGTGGAGATATCTGCTTGATTGGGTACCTTACAGATTCTATTACGTGGAATTGGTTCAAGATGTACCAAATCCACACTCTTGAAATTAATGAATATAAACAAGAGCAATTTGGATCCCTTTTTCAATTCACGTATTGTGGGCTGGTGGACTGGGGCACAAACATACACACGCCCGTGATTGACTGTTGCTGTTCTGGATATTGCCAAATTCGGGGATCTGGTATAACGGGTAAATCCTTGAGATGCTAGGGGGTGAGAGAAATTATTGTCGGGCCAGGCCTGGGTTCTGGGGTTTTATGGTTGGAGTTAATTGCTCGCCTGTAGCCTCTGAAATCGAATGGTCACCATGGATACAATGCCCCGTGAACACGGTCTCACTGTGACTTAATGCTCTAGTATTTGGTCCTGGATCAATAGTGCTCTATAAAAGTTATACCACCAATTTGGGTAGATGCACAAAGCATTTGTTTGTTTCCTGTTTGTCATGGTGGAAATTCGCCTACATCTTGGGATATGTTGCGTGATTACAGTAGTACTACTTACTTCAACTTTCCACACTGGATTCAATTTCAGAATTACATAATCATATAAACTTGATAGGCTTATATTGATGCATTCGAAGCATGCTGATGGTGTCTTGGGTAGTGTATAAACCCTGCAAAACGCACGAATCGACTAGAAGAAAAAAATGCACTGGGTCCCATAAATATATTTTTCTTCGTCGGATTTTTCAATACTATGTGCTGTATTCATTAGTTGTACAAAAGGTGAGATTCATATTTTCTGGTCGTCTCATACCCGAATGATTGGGAAATTTGATATAGAATATATCAGGTATGAAATATGGGTTTAAGAATACACTGATGACGCTCTCTACAACATATTCATCTGAAAAAGTCGATTAATATGTTGCATACATAGACTAGAATATCTGAATAAATCAAATCAAAACCCGTGACAAACATGAAACAACATTCTTCAGTGGTTGGTTTCAATGGACGAAAATCCCGACGATTATTGAATATTCTTTGTCTCTGAAGCACCTCTGTGGTACCAATGCATGCGTCATAGCGTTGGCATGATCACATGTCTGTCAAACCTTTCAAGTTTTATTTTATTCGCATATCAATGTAGTACATGGCAATACAAGCATATAAAATTAACATGATTTATTTCGTGAATCATATATTTCTGGCATATGTGAATGTAAAACGAACTGAGCTCGTGTGTATTACAGGCAAGTTAGGTAAATGGATAGAACGGTGATATTAGAATTGGTAAGAATACACGTATAGATTTGATTACTATTTTGTGTTCTTAGTTTGGTTTAGATACATTATTGTATTATCACGAACCCACTGAGCACACCTGTCTGAAATCAACCATAATCAAAACGGGGGCCCATGCAAAAATCACAGCCACAGTCAAAGCATTCCAACAACCTTTTTCTACAATATTTTTACACAAACTCTATGGCTAATTCCCGACCATTTGATATATGGCAATTTTTTTATACAACCAAAATCCCCGATTATCGTCCAGGTCGAAAATTAAAGGGTCATCACCTTTAATTTCAGTAACTAAATCTGAAGGGGCGAGGGTCTGCAATCTCTGACTATCCCGTTTCACATGAAGTCTGTATTAATATTTTCGAGCATTCAGCACATAATTATATTTTTTGATGCATTTCTGAAGAGGAAATTGCAACGCAATGGATTATACCACACATATTGTGAAGAATATCGTTCACGGCCGATATCAAGCCGGTTTAACTGGGTCGTCGTGTGATACAATAAGCCGGCAGTTTCAATTTAACTGTTTATTGTGGTGATAAAGACTGATGATCAATCACGCACAATCAGGGTCGCACTCTCACCTACGTCGGGTGATATCCCAGTCTATATTTCTATATTATAGTCCTTTATACAACTTGCACATATATCCGATAGATTATATATATTAATATCGACAGTCTCACAGGAACTTTTGTATATACGTCCTGCCACTGGGATTTACACTTCACTTCTGCGCAGTATACTGGGGCCGAGGGACCATGTGGCTGTGTAATTTCCCGCCAAGTGTAAGCGGTGTTGTGATAGGTTGAATGTGTGGTGCAATGCGCTGATGTCACCGGGAAAGTGGGTTTCCCCGGCTCGTGTCAATACTTGGAATGCCTGTATGTGTGCACGTGATGTATGGAGTATGTGTGTCAAGTTCTATGTTTAGAAGTCAGTGCATGTGAAGGTCAAGGTCGAGTAAACGGGGCCGAGTGTACTGAGCTAGCGGGGCCGCAGGTGCGTGGTTTGACCTGTGTATGTAACCATGACTACATGGAGTTTATACCTGTGATCGTATAGTGTGTACTTGTCCTGTATGTAAGTCATGTAGAATGAATGTTTGTTGTGGAAATGTGTAGTGCGCGGGAGGGACGGGAGTAACAGTCGCTAAAATTACTACATAACACCCCTTCATTAATCCTACGCCCTCGGGATTACCCTCCCCGGACCCTACCGTCGCCAAAAACTAAACAATAAAAAGCTAAAAAGTCCTAAAGGTCAAACCCAAAAGCACTCACACACACACGCCGCGCGAAATGCGAAAACACTTCATACAATAAAAATTCCTAACTGTCAAAATAAACGTCAGCAGTCAGTCCGTCAGCAGTCTCTACGATGATACATATACAAATACATGCACAACAATGAATGGAATGTATGATATGGAATGATAAACAAAACTCCTCGACGTTTCAAAGCGAAACGGAACTATAACTTTAAGAGTCTAATGAACTGAAATAAAATGTAGATTAAATTTAACTAAAATTACATGTATAAAAACAAAAAGCCATGACTAGGATATTGAATGTATATGTACACTATTTACAATATATATATGCCGTGACCAGAATTGTTTGGTCACTCGGGGCCGCATCAAAGGGGCCGAACAGTTCGGGGTCGTATTTACTTGTCCTCCCGTTCACGCCTGCTGGCGGGAGGAGGCGGGGCCGCTGGCGATGCCTGCCGCATCAGCTGTAGCTGTTCGTCCGGGGGTAGTCTGGGCAGGATGGACACGATCGTGGCCAACAACTCCCCCGGGATGGTCGGTGTGGTCGGGGTCGACGGAGCTTGTGCCTCCGATGGCGTCGGGGTCGAAGTCGCTCGAAGCCGAGTGATTTCCTGTCGTTGGTGGGCGACTTGGTCCTCCAACTGAGTCACACGGACTCGAAGCCGTAGATTTTCTTCGGACAGGGCGTCCGGGAACGTGGGCTGGTGGCGCTCGTGCAGAGCACCCATCCCAAAGCCGACAGACAGGCCGTTATATTCTGCCTGCCTGATGTGGTGATCCAGGGCCGACAGGTACTCCCGACGAATCAGTCGCAAGTACTGGTGCGCTAAATCGTCAGCGCGGGCGAGTGACAGGGTCGGAAGGTGCTCCTCCGGTTCTGACGGCAGGAGCAAGGGGTCGGCATTATGGGCGGCCTGTTCGAGACGAGCCGTCCAAAAGTCCTCGTGAAATCCGAGGTAGTTCGGGAGCCGCTGGGCGTCCTCATCCCGTAGAAAGTCTGTGAGGTCGGGATTCTGGCCGGGTAGTGCCTGCAGGCCAGGAAGCGAGCGGGTCGCCAGACGTCTGCCGTGTTGCCGCAGGAACTGGAAATCGGCCGCGAACTCACCGGACCCATGAAGCGGTAGACGCTCGTCGAGGTCTCTGTGGAGTGACTCAAGCTGCTCCGGGTCGTCCACTTGGAGTCGGGGCCGGAGCGATCGGGGCGATCACTTGATTTGCTGGGTCGGGTTGGCGGCTCGCGGTGGCGACTCGTTGAGCTTCTTGGGCCGCTTGTCGTGCTTCAATTGCACGCTGGACGATACTTCCGCCCTCCTCGAGTCGGCGGAAGCGTTCGGGGTCGATATTGAAGATATCATCCGGAGTCGGGCTCGGTGTATGGCGCTCTCCTCGTTGCGCCAGCTTGTTCCGGGCCGTTTTGGGTCGCGCTCCCTTTTCCGATCCACTTGCCGTGTCACTGAGCGTGACTGGATCGCGCTGTTCAGGCTGCGAGTCGGGGCCGGACGAACCTTCGTTGTCGGGGACGACTATAGGATGATCCGATTCATCCCCGGTGTCGATCACTTGGACGGTGATGTTATCGCCGTCCAACTTAACTGTGCGGGGCCGATTGTCACCTGGGTCGCTATTTTCCCGGTCGTCTCCGGGTTTGTCAGCCATGCTGACGGGCCGAAATCAAGCCGAAGTACTTCCCAAGTACTGACTAGGCTGGTTGTAACAAAGTCTGGATTTCTTCAAAACCAGCCTAGTTCAAATGCCGATAATCCAAGCCGAATTAACTCCAAAGTCTTGTGACCAGGATTTCAATGATATCACAGTCTATAGGCCGATAAGTATTGTTCGATTAGCACAGTTTCTATAACAATAGTCTGTATCTCAATAGCCGAAACTTCTGACAATAGTCCTTCTCCTCCAAAGTCTCAGGCACAAGTGACCTGATTGCCGCTAATCTTCAATGCCGTACACAAAGATGCTGACAGCATCTCGATTCTTAGAACTGGGCCGGGGGGCGCTCTCTATATGTATAGAAAACGTCTTTACGCTATGTATCATTGTTCCAAGCGTACACACAGCAAGGCGGGGCCGTCGTCAAGGAAACGCGGAGCGATCCTTCTCTGACCTCTTGGGTCAGTCCATTACGACAGTAGGGGTGTCCTCACACTGTCCAGATTTCCGTATGTCCATCTGCCGTCCCCTGGATAACTCGTGCCGAATCATTGTCTATTTATACTGGTCGACTGTTCAGATTACTGGGCTCTTTTTGCCCGACGACTCACTATTATAATTATTAGGGGCGACTTCATGTAGGTGCTGTAAACAGCTAAAATGTTTATTAGCGCTCGTGCGTGCCTTGTGAACTCATCAGTCCATCATTCCTTCTCCCACAAGTTAGCGCACAATAAACTACGGGGTCGAGTTGCTGTTTCACAGACGACACACAGTTATTAAAGGCTGAGATATGAATATCAATCACTCACAGGGGCGGACATCGTTCCATTCATTTTCAGCCAGTTCACAGGACGACGGGGCCGCAAATATTGTAGGGGTCGAAATTGCAATGATCTGGGTCGGTCACACCGCGGCGCTTTGAATATTTTGGGTGATGAATTTGATGACAGGCCGCATCTTGGCATGATAGCTATGTAGTGACTGGTTCACGTACCACTGGGCCGTTCCTCCGAATATTACATGGAGTGAGTAGAGGCTCTGTCGACGCATACTCCAGAACGAATCACACTATCACCTCTTCGACAACTAAGTGGCCTTACTCACGGTGTGACTGGTTATTATCCTCTTCGGCTGGCACATGGATTGAAGCTTTACATGATAATTTTAGTCATTGCGTAACATACGCCTTGATCAATGGTACATGTTATACGGGGTCGAAACACATATCATAATGCAACCAATTTTTCACCAGCATCATAATTATAATATCATATCTAGTGTGTATATATCGAATTTGCCTCACTGACATCTTTTACATGTTAAATGCATATATTGTTATTGTAATATAATATATTATTATTGGGAAAGACATGATATCATAGTCCATTAGACATGCATAATTCATCATCAATGGTATCAATCAGATAACAGGGCCGGGGTTATCTGTAGCGGGCCGGTCTGCGTGCGTTGCGTCTGGGTCGATTTGGTCGTGCAGGCGGGGGCGTAGCCTCGCTTGTCTCAGGGTCGGAAGATACCACAGGCTTTTGCCTGCGTGTCTTGCGTGCCGGTTTTGGAGTGTCGGAACTTGATCTGCGTGATCTTTTCCGTTGCCGATGTCGACTTGAGCCGGATGAGGTCGGAGATCGCGGTTGGCGATTCTGGGTCGTGGGCGAATCAGACTCAGCTGTTTGGTCTGAATCGGTATGTCGATCTTGGACTGTTACCTCCCAAGGGTAATAGAACTCCTTGAGAAGTCCCATGGGGTCGGGTGACTGTTCTGGGTCGGACTTGCTTGACGACGACGTGGGTCGTACAGGGTCGGAGTAGATGTGGGCCGCTTGGTTGTCACCTTCGTATGGCTTGAGCACATCCAGATGAACAACACGAGTGTTCCGAGGGTTGGAAACCAGGGCGATTCGGTAATCAACCTCGGTTACACGGTCGATGATCCTCCAGGGACCAGTCCAGGGCCGAGCGAACTTATTATTCTGCGTGAGTGGCAGATAATAATACCGGACCAGTTCGCCTGGTTGAAACTGGGGTCGTGGTTTCGCGTGGGCGTCATAACCCAACTTTTGCCGAATTGCCGCTTTCTCGAGATGGTCTTGGGCGAAACCGTGGGCCGTTCTGATGGCTTGCCGCAAATACTCCACATACTCCGGACCACACGGAGGTAGAGGCTCAGGGTCGTAGGTCGGAAACATGAGGTCGACTGGCAAGTTACACTCGTGTCCATACACCATCAGATGCGGGGTGCATCCCGTGGACGAGTGTACTGAGGTTCGATAGGCCATTAACACATATGGCAAGTGCAAGTCCCAATCGTTTGCACGATCGCTGACGAACGCACTCAGCATGTTGAGCAATGTCCTGTTGAATCGCTCAACCTGGCCGTCGCTCTGGGGTCGGTATGGGGTCGTACGAATCTTCTTAGCGCCCAGTAGACGCACAACATGCCGGAACAGGGACGACTCAAACTCAGTACCTTGATCGCTATGGACCGCTTTGGGGACACCGTGGTAGACTATCCACCGATTCACCAGGGTGTCGGCAACATTTTTGGCCGTATGTCGCCGTAGCGGAAAAGCGTCAGTGTACTTCGTGAAGTAGTCCGACACGACTAGCACATACCGATAGCCTCTTCCCGTGACCTTGTGGGTGTCGAGGATGTCCATCGCTATTCTGTCGAACGGCGCTCCTGTCGGTAGCTGTGTCAGGGGCGATCTTTTTGGGGCCGGTTTACCCTTGCGGGTCACACATTGCGGGCAGCGGGCACACCAGCGGGCGACGTCCAGCGCCAAGCCGGGCCAGTAGAATCGGCGCCTGACTCTCTCGATGGTACGCTGTATGCCGAGATGTCCGACAATCTTGAGGTCGTGTAGTTGGTGCAGAACTTGTGTCCTGAGTGCTACGGGGAGCACGGTTTGCACCACGGGCCGTCCAGCAGGGTCGGGTTTTATATGTCGAACTAGCACACCGTCTTGTAGCGCCAGGAGGTTCCAGCGAGAAACAAGTGTCTTTACCTCCTCTCCTTGGCGGGCGACTTCTCGTGAGTCGGGCTTGGTGCCGGCTAGTATCCATTGCCGCACTTTTCCGACGCTGGGGTCGGCTTGCTGTGCCGCGACAATGTCCTGGGTCGAATAGTCCGAAAGCCACTTTTGTCCATCAAGTGTGGCGTCCAAAGCACGGACTCGAACAACTTGGCGTGCCGAAACTAGCTGGGGCAAGACCGGTGATGTTATCGAATCACTGTCCAGGAGGTCTGCCCTTGTCTGGGTCGGAACAACAGTTATCCGACGAACTGGAAGTTCTCCGGAACTTGTTTCTGGGTCGGTCGGAGGTGTGACGAGTCGTCCGGGACAGTCTTGGTGTTTGCAACTGTGGCACCGTGACAAGCCGTCGGCGTTACCGTGTAATTTTCCGGGTCGATGCTCTATCCGAAAGTCATACTGCTGTAGCTTGGCGAGCCACCTAGCGAGCATGCCGTCGGCGTCGCTGTAGTTTTTCAGCCACCTTAGCGAGCTATGGTCGGTTCGGAGGAGGAATTTCCTACCCCAGAGGTAGTGCCGATAGTGTTGCACCATCTCAACTACTGCCAGTAGTTCCCGATAGGTGGTGCAATAGTTCCGCTGGGTCCGGGACAGGGTCTTGCTGGCGAACCCGATGGGGATCTCCTTCCCGTCAACCCTTTGTGAGAGGGCTCCTCCCACAGCAAAGCCGCTTGCATCCGTATCGAGGATGAAGTAGTCCTCCGGATTCTGGGTCGGATGAGCGAGCTTGGGCGCCTTGATGAGGGCGTCGCGGAGTCGCTGGAAAGCTCGTCGCTGGGCCGGTCCCCAAGTGAAGTGGCATTCACCTCGGGTAAGCGCTACGAGAGGTTCAGCGATCTCAGCGTAGTCCTTGATGAATCGCCTGTGGTAGTTGGCGAAACCAAGGAAAGCCCTGACGTCGGTGATCTCGCACGGGGTCGGCCATTCTCTGATGGCTTTGACTTTGTTGGGGTCGACTCGGATTCCTTGGCCGCTCACTATGAACCCCAAGTACAAGATTTCCCGTTGGAACAACTCACACTTCTTGGGCTGAAGTTTCAGGCCTGCCGATCTGATTCGATCCAGGACCGCTTCCAGGTTTGCGAGTGCCTGATCGAATGTTCTGCCGTAAGCTATCACGTCGTCGAGATAGCACATACACCGGGTCCACAAGTAACCACGGAGTATGGTCTCCATAAGCCGTTCGAAGGTTGCCGGGGCGTTGCTAAGGCCGAATGGCATGACCTTAAACTGATAGAGTCCCTTCCTTGTGGCGAAGGCAGTCTTCGGTCTGTCGCTGGGGTCGACTTCAACCTGCCAGTAGCCAGAGGCCAGGTCTAGGGCCGAGAAGTAGTTGGCGCCTGCCAGGGCGTCATGAGTATCCTGAATGTTGGGCAAGGGATACGAATCCTTGCGAGTGACGTCATTCAGGAGCCGATAGTCGACACAGAAGCGTACCTGTCCGTTCTTCTTCCGCACGAGCACTACCTGTGCGCTCCAGGGCGAATCGGACGGCTCAATACACCCCAAGCGGAGCATCTTGTCGATCTCCTCGTCGATGATGCTTTGCTGCGCCTGAGGGACGCGTCGCTGTCGTTGTCGAATTGGGGCCGAGTTGCCGGTGTCGATTCTATGCTGGACGACTTGGGTCCGTCCCAGTTGGCCGTCTGGGTGCATAAATGTGTCCTGGTATTGGTGAACCAGGTTGGCGCAACGCCGATGCTGTTCCGGCGCTAGTCCGGCGCGATCCACCATTTCTTGTAGATGTGGCGGTAGGTCGCGGTAGTGACTGGCGTCTACCGTGGCCGAGTCGGGCTCCTCTCCGGGTCGTGGCAGGGCTCCGACGACACTTTCGACAGGGCTTGCTATGGCGACAGGGTCGGAACGGGTGAGCGTAATGCCGGTATCTGCTGGATTGACTACCGACACCTTTACGCACTGCCGATTCAGGGTCGTAAGTGTTCTCCCCATGATGAGGTCGGTTTCCTCGGGAAAGGTCGTAAGTGGCTGGACTATCCTCGGGTGTTGTCGAACTCGAACTCGGGAAGTCGGGACCAGCTCCACTATTGCTTCGCTGCGTGCGGGGACGGTGACAGCTCGTCGCACGGCCATTCTGACAACATTGGCCTCAATGTCTTTATGTGCGAACAGGATTTCTTTGTGTACCTGTATCGTCCCTTCACCGTAATTCACTACAGCGTGAGCTTGCCGAAAAAAGTTCATGCCGAGAATCATGTCGTCATGTATGTCAGCCACACAAAAGGTTACGACCATATGGTTAGTTCCGACCTGTATTGAGAGGTCGATCAGTCCATCGATCGGGCTTGACTGTCCGGTGACGTCACGAATAATAGCCGAAGTAGACCGCAAATGTCGCTGGTCAGCGGGGACGTGACGTAGCTGATCGCGTCGGAGCAGGGAGATCTGCGCTCCGGAGTCGAGTACAGCCTTTATCGTCTTGTTTCCGACGTGTACCGGCAACTTCCAGCATTTGTGATTGGTGGCGCTGGAGTTGTTGATGACAGCCGGAATTTCGGGGTCGTCTAGCGGTGGCCGGAAGAGTGTGTGCAGAGGCGGCAGTTTGGATTCCGGTCCACTCGGAAAAGCGTAGAATCCTCCGTCGTCGGAGATCCACTCGATCTCGGACATGCTGTCCGTTCCGGTGCCGTTGGCGGTCGGGGGTGACACCCCTTCAGGACGACGGTCTCCACGTGGTGGTCGCTGTGGCCGCGGTGCGGACACCCCTTCATGAAAAGAGGCCGATTTCGGGGTCGGAGCTTGACATTTTGTACACACCCCTTCAAGGAGCTGAGGTGTGGGCTGGGCCGGCTGCGGGGTCGTTATTGGTGTCGTTACCGGTACAGTAGTCGTGACAACCGCAGATGTGGAGCGGGGAACGTTGTCCTGTTGTCTGGAAGGTCCTTGCTCCTCAGCACCTTCCCCTACTGGTTTGACGACGGGGTCGGAGGTGTTGGTGGGGCCGGTTTAGTTTGGTTACCGGTTTGGTTAGGTACTGACAACACTTGAGCTGTCCTTCTGTCAGTACCGGGACCATTGGGCCGAAATGCTAGCGGTTTCATGCCGTTACGTACTAGCACATCCTTAAGCCGAAAGCATCGCATCCAGCGATGGCCGGGCTTCTTGCAAAAGAAGCACACCATGGGTCGTCCGGGTTGCGGGGGTCGATCACCTTTCATCGGGGCCGTTGTTCGTAGGACAGAGAAGATAGCCGTTTCCTCGCACAGTCCATTCTCGTCACTAAGGACGCACTGGAAGGCTTCGGCCACCCACTCGCGTGAGCTGGTTGGCACTGAGTGTTCGTCGCAACCTTGTAGGCCGGTAGTGTCACTGTCCGCGGGGTCGTAGTAGGCCGCAATTTGCTCTGGGGTTAGTGTTTCCCCCTGAGTGACTTGTCCCATGGCACAGGACAGTTCCTCATTGACAGGGTCGTCTTCCGCGTATCCGCTTGCGGAAATGTCAGCACGTCGTGTGCCTCGATGTCGATCTCTGGCTGTCCTCTGTTGACGACTCTCTACCTTGAGAACGGCCGTAAGTGCCTCACTGTAACTGTTAAAAGTGAGGGCACACAGTTTATCGGCAATGGGGTCGGGTTGGCCGTTCACGAATTGCGCAATTACAGTTCGTTGCCGCGACGTTGGCGTAACGTCGTCGAACACTTGCTCCGCCAGGGCCTGGAGTCGCTCCATGTAGTGTTCCGCGTCCTCTTTTCGTTCCCGCTTGAGGAACGGGAAATCGTCCCGTTTGGACTGTCGACGGGGCTCGGGTTCCCAGCCCTCTAGGAGTTGGCGACGGAACTCTCCCCAGGGAGTTGCGACCGGGATATTGAGAGCTAGCGCTTCAGCGCGGCCGCGTAGCGTGCTCCGGAAGGTCGTCGTCTTGTTGAGGTCGGAGTAAGTAAAGGCCGCAGCGAATTGTTCGAAACTCCGAACGTATTGAGTGAGATTGCCCTCCTTAAAGGTCGCACGCCATTGAGCCATTTTAGCCGTAGCCAACGTTTGGGGCTCAGACGTGAGTCTCTGTGGCGTGGGCGTGTCAACACTCACCGCAACTGGTGTAGTCGCTGTAGTGGCCGTCGGGGTCGGAACAGCCGAAGTCGCCGGAGCCGTCGTATCTGGGCCGATCGGGGTCGCGTTAGCGGGGGCGGTCGGTGCTGTCGTCGCGGAGACGGCGAGCGATGCGGCGGGTGGTGCCGTCGTGTGGCTGGGGTCGTGTGGTGCTTGTGCAGCGGGGGCCGGTTGACTGTATGGAGGCGTCACCCATGGTATCCCGACTGAGGGTGGGAATACAGCCGGTGGTGGATATCGGTATACCGATCCATCCGGGCATACACCATGGTACACTAATCCGGGTTGTGTACCATGATAGCCGGTGTCAGCGATCACGCTGGGAACGCCACCATATCCAGGCGGTGGGTTCGCGTAGCCGACATGCGGTGAATAGTATCCGACAGCTACTCCATTTGGAACACCGCTTGTTGCGCCAGGGTATCCGACTGGCGGTACACCATATCCGTTGGTGTTTCCGACTGATTGTGAGATCGGAGGTCCGATCATTTGCACAACACTTTCTGCCGGAGCAGACACAACTTGATCTTGCGACGGATCGAAGCGCGGTTGTTCTCCGGTAGTCGGCGATGGTCGGTGCGTGGTCGGCGCGGGAGCGCGTGTGTCGGAAGTCGGCGTGTCGGGGTCGCAGGGTCGGCGACTTGATGTCGAGGGTGCTTGTCGGGGTCGCGCTTGTCGCATGGTGGCGCGAGGTTCCGCCATTGTGTCGCTGGGTCGTTGTTGTCGTAGCGGCGTCGCGATCCGGGTAGCGGTCGTCATCAGGATGTCTTCGGATGTCGCTCCCGTCTGGCTGGGTCGTGTGTACTCTACCACCGTAGGCTCGGTCGGTATGCGTGAGTACATTTCTGGCGCGGGGCCGTGTTGTCTCGGCGTCATGGACGGCGCCAGGGGTCGATTGGCCGAATAAGCGTTCGGCGGGGTCGATTCCGGAACATTGTCAGACTGACAAACCCACTGTCGTATCCGAGAGTTACTTGGTGGGTGCGTAACCATTGACGTGTCTATGGTTACCGGCCGAACGTCCCCTGCTAATTGTTCTGGGTCGATATCACAATCTATGCTCGCTCTTTGACGTGAGCGCGTATAGTTTCTGTCGGCAAAGTCACTTTTCTGGGTCGCTCTAGCCGGCGTGGCCGAGTACGCTCTAGCGTGCGCACGCAGAATGTCACTTACTGTATGTGACGGGTCGAGCGGGTCTTCGTCTAGGAACTCCTGCACCAGGTCGGTAGGCGGCGAAAACGATCTCAGGGACGAATGGTCGCCAATGGAGTCGAAAAGGCCGGACGGTTGTTGCTCCTGCGACAGTGGAACTGTATCGCTCATGGCAACTGAGCGAGGGCCGGAAGGTCGGAAGGCCGGATTCGGATTGATCGTCACTTCATCATCCGTAGGGTCGAGTGGCTCACCGCGGGAGGCTCCCGGGGCCAATGCCATCAATGCCGGTCAGGTCTGGGTCGATAATCCGAGACTAGCTCAGATCCTGGTCGAACGGCGCCAATGTGAAGAATATCGTTCACGGCCGATATCAAGCCGGTTTAACTGGGTCGTCGTGTGATACAATAAGCCGGCAGTTTCAATTTAACTGTTTATTGTGGTGATAAAGACTGATGATCAATCACGCACAATCAGGGTCGCACTCTCACCTACGTCGGGTGATATCCCAGTCTATATTTCTATATTATAGTCCTTTATACAACTTGCACATATATCCGATAGATTATATATATTAATATCGACAGTCTCACAGGAACTTTTGTATATACGTCCTGCCACTGGGATTTACACTTCACTTCTGCGCAGTATACTGGGGCCGAGGGACCATGTGGCTGTGTAATTTCCCGCCAAGTGTAAGCGGTGTTGTGATAGGTTGAATGTGTGGTGCAATGCGCTGATGTCACCGGGAAAGTGGGTTTCCCCGGCTCGTGTCAATACTTGGAATGCCTGTATGTGTGCACGTGATGTATGGAGTATGTGTGTCAAGTTCTATGTTTAGAAGTCAGTGCATGTGAAGGTCAAGGTCGAGTAAACGGGGCCGAGTGTACTGAGCTAGCGGGGCCGCAGGTGCGTGGTTTGACCTGTGTATGTAACCATGACTACATGGAGTTTATACCTGTGATCGTATAGTGTGTACTTGTCCTGTATGTAAGTCATGTAGAATGAATGTTTGTTGTGGAAATGTGTAGTGCGCGGGAGGGACGGGAGTAACAGTCGCTAAAATTACTACAATATGTTAGACATATATGTAGTGGAGCATATAATTTAGAAATATGTATCGCTGAAGCGCTACGCAACTAGTGTAGTGTCATGTGATGCTCTATCAGTGAACATTTGGCAGTGAATATTTGTATATCAAATGAATTTAAGGGGTATATATGAAAAGATACTAATATTTAGATTTTTTCCCATAAAGGACAACCTGGTCCGGGTGTCAACTGTTACCTGAAACCTGACACCGAGCTATGGCTCCCATTGTAATCATGACAAAGATGTTTTGACTTAATTTGAGTGGCGTTGTCATTTATTAGCGGTCATCATACAATCAACTGATCATCAAACTTTGCAGACAAAACTCCTCTTGTCGGTACAGGTCTGGTCGTTCCACTTTCCACTGGAGTACATTTCGATGCAGTCTTCTGCGTCCTCGCTTGCACCATGGATGTTGTTGGGTTCACCAGAGTTCCAGTTGGTGTAGCAGAAAGTCGGGCCACACGTGATGCTGTCAAGAACGTTCTGCCAGAAATATATCTTGGATGCAGACACTTTGGCACGTCCACCGAGCCAGATCGTTCCTACATAACGGGAAGTTATATACTATTAGTCAAGTTCGCTGATCTATGCTTATATCGCCATGCAAAGTTTAGTGCTACAAAATTATTTGCCAGACAGTTCGGAGCATGTTATTACGTTCATTTTGGTATGTAGACAATTATTTACTCACAATGCAACGCAATAATTTCTGACCACATTATTGGCAAGTGATGCATGTTGAGAACGAGGAAAGTGAATAGATAACTGACCAGATCCCAGGCCCCTGACGTAGCTGTTCTCGGCACTATCTGAGATGCTGGTCAGACTGGAGCCTGCGTAGGTGCTGCGGCAGTACTGGTTGGCATCAGCAAAGTTCTTGGCGGTGCTGACGTATTTGTAGCAACTGCCACTGCGTGCCGACATCCCAGAGGGGCAGTTCAGAGCGGAAACATACCCCAGCACACACAGTGCAATACACGCTGCCAGACACTTCATCTTCTCTAGTTATCTGAAAGAACTGCCTTTTTAACACAAGCTTGAATTCGGAAACTACAGGACAAGTTAGCTCGCTATCGTGCAAATAAATTGGGAAAGTTCTGTTATTGAACTATCTTAATATTACTGTTGTAACATTTCCTGAAAATTACCGACATTTTTACAGACGTATGTTTATGTTATATATTGACGTCTGCTAATGTATGTGTTAAATATTACGATGTAGGCAATGCATGTCTCAAACAAGAGCGGTAGAATTGGAAGCATAATTTGTCTGTCTTTATTTATGACATATTTTGTGCGAAGGCATAATTATATATTGCTAAGACATAGAACAACTCAAATTTACAGCCCTTCGCAGTTGACAGACAATCCAAGCATGAGATTACCTCACAAAGCTGCTGCTCGTTTAATCAGGCTTGAATGCTGTCGACGTCGAAGTCAGGATTATTCTTGACGTATTTCAGCATTCCTTATATGGAAAAATCCCACTTGGCTGAGGTCATGTGATCGACATTGACCATTGACATTCCAGTTGTGTATGCAGCTACCCCTTTGATCTTCCATAGATAACTGGCACCGTGTCGTATTGTAGCAACGAGCACGCTTGCCATATGTTGCCTTAGATTACTGAAGTAAAACTTCTCCTGTTATATACCATTCAAATAATATATTCGTCCAATTGCAGACACAAAAGAAGCTGTGCTGACAACTGATATCTGTCAGTTTGTATGAATGTATCGTGTAGGTATATGTGAATACATTCAAAGCCATTCGCATGGAGTACAAAACACATGAACATGTAAGTTTCCATAAAGCCCCAGGTTACATTTTTTTTTCCAAAATGAGCATATTTCTGTACGTGACAATTGGAGACTATTGTGTTTGATGGAAAATTTGAAATGCCCAATCGTGCATGTGTACAAAGTATGGTTTTCAATACATACATAAATTTACACAGAGATAAAATTTTGCATCTAACATAAGTACGTAAGATATCAAAGGTATACTAAAATTGGCCTTACATTGTGCTATGCTTGTTCTGATGAACGTAGAGCAAATTACATGTAATATTGAAACCAGCAAACATGATGCTAAAATTGTCTATATCATACTGAACAAAAAATATACTTGTATTTATTTGGAATTATTGTATACGGAAGTGTATGTATAAGCAGCCATGATACATGCTGTATATGTCGCCAAATCATATGGGCGGAAAAGCTATTGTCGATTTGTGTCTGGGATTTTTGGCGATGATTTTTTTGTGTGAATTTGTCGCGGTATTTCATGTCATTGTCTTCCTAGTCCTCTATTGTCTTTTTTCAAGTCAGTTCTTGTTAGTCGGCTCCCACTGTCAAGTATCAGCCCAAGGGCTACAAATGTCATCAGATAAATGTTCGGTGTTGAGTGGACAAAGTTCAGAATTGGTCGACTTTCTTTAGTCAAATGATACTTTTGATATCATCAAAAATCAAATGGATGGTCCCACCATGCATAATATGACTTCTTTTCAATATGCTGGTATGTAAATTCAATTCTACAGAATACTGCAAGTATTGCTACATAGTACATTCCCTATTATTTCGAAGAAGAAAAAAACATAATAACTATACATCAGATAAGTTGTTTTCGCCATGATGTGTAGGCCATTCAAGAGTAACTGTGTTAAAATGTACGAGTTGAACAAAATTGATTGTCATTTTGATTGGAGAATACATTCATGCGGTATTCACCCTATAGTTCACATCCCATCATACATGAACGTATGTCCAAAAATATATGTTCCATAATTCTGAACAAGCATAATCCAACAGACCAGCTGTACCCAATGCCTTCATCATGTTGGCCCGAAATCAACTTCAATCACCGGATGATAAACAATGATATATTTGAAAAGTGGTATAACCGTATTTTACCAGTAATGTAGTATGCTATTGTGATAGGAATTGTATGCATTTGGAAAAAAAACAACATTGTTCAAACCACCTCAAAATAAGTCAACATGTTTGACATAATATTTTTGCAAACGGCTAAATGCCCTGGGCTGTTAGATTCAGCTTTGCTTGTTTGTTTCAGTGATATATTACACATACGTAGGAACTATGAGTGATAAACATGCATGTATTTATTGATGTCCCAACATGCAGTTGCATTGGACTTATAATATATGTGTCTCGCTAGCTGTTCTATATTTTGTACTGATATCATATATCCGATTGGTACAGAGTTAAGCCACCATTGACACTACTTATATGTTATGTCACAACTCACATTATAAGGCAATGAAGTTGTGAATATCAAGTCAAAACAAGAAAAACCATAGTCCTTCATGTAATGTGCGACTGAAGTCGCATGTTGTCAAGAATAATTCGACAACAATCACGAGTACAATCGCACGGGCCAGCTCCTCCCTAGTGATGACGAGTGATAGATAGGAAGAGTCCAGTTCGGCGATAGAATAATTGCAAAACATGTCCACGAATTAGAGTTCCTTTTGTTGTTATCAATAGTAAATGGGTCAATATAGGCTTGGTATCAGTATGTTTGTCATGCAGGATCTGGGGTTTAATTTAGCACAAACATCAAGGACCGTAGTTTTTATGCTCACTCATTTTCAAGTATTGGCTCACTCAAATATTGGCTCTAATCTCATTTGTCCCCCATGGCCGCATGCCTTTAGTGATGTTTGATTGTATGTGGATGTATTGGAAGTACATCAATTGTATTCTTTGGGGATGGAAATCACTCAAATTGAGTAATGACTGTAGGAAATGTACGGAAACCCATAGGTGACATTCTACATGTTTTCACACGTGGTGGGATCTCTACAATTTTGAAGCTACCGTGTTCATACGTGGAAGCAAAATGAATATTGCGTTCACACGTAAAAGCAGTAAAGATAACATGCTAGCTAGTAGAAAGTCATGGAAGTATTTAATGCGTTCGCGTTCTCACACGAAATCTTTTAAGATTCCTACATTCGCACATGCAGAGATTTCAGATTTCTACATTCACCCGTAGAAATATTCAAAGCTACCAAGTTCATACATGAAATCATAAATATCTTCAAATTTACCTAAAGATTTAGGTAGCCTCAAATGTGTCCACGTGTGAAGGTGGTAACTTTGAATATTTGTATGTGTGAAAGTAGAAGTCTAACATATTTCCGTGTGCGAATATGGTTGACTTGACTTCCCACGTGCAAAAAAGTGATAATGACTTCCACATATGAACGTGGTAGCTTTGAGCCTGAACTTTCTACGTGGGAACCATTTATTTTTCCTGCCCATGTCACCTATGGGCTTCCGCAGACGTGGGCTGCATTCGAACTGCGATATTAATCTCATAATGATTCAACATTCTGGTACATCCTGAAATCCACGCAAACATGTTTACAAATGCATTAGATTCAGATAACAGAGAGGAAACATAATAAAGACAATTCTGAATGCCGTAGTTCTATACATGCGTCATTGCATTCGTGTGCAAATACATTTAGGCATATCCACTTTGGCGGCAGTGTTCCCGGGCTTGTATATATGATAATACATATACAAATTTATGCATACTAATACTATGATTGTTCATTGTTTTATCAACACTAAAACTATTACTGCGTCACACATTGCAGCACTATTGCTGTGTTGCGATGAAAATTGACTCATGAACGTTCGTTGAAAATGAATAAATCTATTGATGGTATCAGTCCTAATGCTATATGTGAAGCACAATAAAAATAACACAATTGCGATACATACGTTTACTGACAAATTTGACATGCAGGAATATGTTGTCTGGACGGTGCCTTCGTTTGTTTGAGTGGAGGAAGAGTATTCTGGTGCACGAGCGTCCATAACTCGGGATGTCTCCTCATCAGAACCTGTTTACGTATGTAGTATTGACTTGAGATAGTCAAATCCACAATCTTGTAAGTAATAAACAAACGAAACATTTTCGATTTCTCCTCCTGGTGAGATATTGTGGACTAGGGTACAGGAACAGACCCATACTCGCAGTCGACTGATTTTGTTCTGGACAACGTCAAACTCTGGGATCTGGTAGACTATAACGGTTAAATCCTTGAGATGCTAGGGGGTGGGAGGAATTATTGTCAGGTCAGGCCTGGTTTTTGGGGGGTATGGTTGAGTTAATTGCTCGCCTGTAGCCCTCTAATAACTGATGATCACCAAAGATACAGCGCCCAGAAAGACGGTCCCATTGTGACTTGGCCTCTAGCGTCCGTGGAAGCAGGATGGAAGATACTGGGGATTATGAAGTTTGGTTCTGGATAAATAGTGTTCCACAATATATGATGTGTTTCACAAATTTGGTCAAGTGCACCAATGTTTTTCCCTGTTTGTCCTGATATAAATGCGCCAACATCTTGGGATATGTTGCACACTTTTGATAATTTTGGTACCGATGCGTGACTACAGTAGAACTACATTCCAGATTGGATAAAAGTCCAGAATTGCAGAATCATATCAATTTTATCAGCCAATAGCGCTGCATTCAAAGGATGCTGATGACCAGTGTGTTCCAGAGGAAATGAATCCCTGCAAACGCACAAAATTCACTAGAAGAAAAAAATGCACTGCAACCCATGGATATATTTTCTTCGTCTGTTTTTCTGATAGTATGTGTGGTATTCATAGGTTCTACTAGAGGTAAGGTTCACATTTTCTGTTTGTCTCAAACCTGAACGGTTCTAAAATTCGACATCGAATATATCAGGTATGAAATATGGGTTTAATAATACATTGATGCCGCTCTCTACCACATATTCATCTGAAAAGGAGATTACTCAGTTGAATAATATGGATTTGAACATCTGAATGCAACAAAATTGTATGCGGCATTTTTTTTGCATGACTGAATAGTACTTGTCAATGGAGCCTGGAGACAGACGCTTTCAGAACTTTTTGATACAATCACAACATATGTGAACAATATGACAAACGGGTTCGCGTGCCACCTGTGTAAGCGTTGAGTACCTAGAACTTATGCGTCAATTTATAGAGCTTGCATAAAACCTGCACCCCAAGTACGTGAAATATATGACGCCAAAAGTTACAGTATGTTGTACTTTTTGCTACCAATCATCGCATGCAAACCATTCAACGGTCATTAACAAAATTGTTGTATCTGATATGGAGGTCGTATATATTTTTTCATATCAAAGTGTGCAAAATGTTAAATATTCTCATAAGTATATAACTACATAGCGTTTCACACAATTATGTATAAGTCTGAGATGAGTAGGCATTTTAATGTAGGTTTTAAACGGTCATTTTGTCATAACATTGGAATCACCTGCGGCTCACGCGAAACATTGAGAAAAGACTGGACAACAGACAATCACGCATGGCGACCCATCTTTTTTTGATTTGATTTGATTTATTTGGGTAAAAATTATACAAGTACATGTAAAATGATGTATAACAATCACCGAGGATAGCACATAAAAGTATTAGTAAAAACACTTATTTCCAATGTGGTCCTCTGTATAGAAAACAAGACTGAGACCCATCACCACACTGCAATATCACATACGGTAATAGACAAAATTGACTTTGCGACTCATATGTCATATACAGAAGGAACTGCTAGGATTTTTTTCTTCAAAATGTATTATATTTCATCGGACCTGTTTCCGGAACAACAGTCCACAAATCCAGCTGTATATGTGGTGATAGGATGATACTTACATTCATAACACTACGCAGGTGTCACCACAATATTAAATCTATGTGAACATTTTTCAAGATCTGCTGTATTGTGCTGTTAGTGCATATAGTCTAGCTTCGAAAATTGTTGTTTGTGACTTTTACATACCTCCCCGTCGAATTTTACAACCTCTTCTTTACGTCCCCCTGGATTACCCCCCCCCGCACACACACACACACACATATCATAATAAACGCAGTAGCCTTCCGGCTTGTGACTTGGTGCCTATGCACTTTTCATATCTTTTAGATATCAAATTCTTCTCACTACATGTACGACCATTCCATCATGTAGGGCGTTTTTCACGGATTTTCATGTCATTTTCAAATCAACCTTCATTATATAATATATTCACCTGTCCACCTGTTCCTATTGACGCGCACGCTTTTTTATCTATACATCAGTATAGACGACCCCTGAAATGACGGAAAACTCCCAACTACCGAATATTCATGGTCTCGGAAATATGGCGCCCCGTTCGTGCTACAAAAAAGTGAAGTTACTTATCTTATGCGTATGAGATATTGCTTTATAAGTAGATATACTGTAGATGTGTGCACGATGTGACGTTTTCATGGAGAGCATGAAAGAAGCAGGAAAGTTAGATGCAAAACACGGAGGACGAACATATTCCACGTTGGTCTCAGGTACATGGAAATTTTAGTAACTCCTACGTATGTGTTAGTATCCCTGCGTATGACTTAGTATGCCTATCTTATACATATGGGTTAGTATCACATACACATGATTTAATACAGTATCTCCTACGTATGAGTTTATATCTCTTACGTATGAGATAAGTATTTCTTACGTATGACTTAGTATCTCATACGTATGTGATAAGTATGTCATAATTGTGACTTAGAATCTCATACATATATGTCAGTATCTCATAGTATAACTTATTATCTCATACGCTTGACATAGTTTCTCATACATATGAGGTAGAAAGGAATTAACTTGTGGCACGAACAGAGCGCCATACGGAGACACTTCTCTGAAAATATCCAATACATGTATCATAACGTGGGCATGGTCGCATGGGCTGTCAAACTCACGGGTTGCGAAATATCATGAATGTAATGGTGGTTGATACGTAAAATAATGGGGAATAAGTGGATTTGTATAAAATGGACATGCCTTATTTCATGAATGTGCCTTATATATTTTACAATGAAGAGGGGCATATGTGAATGTAATAACTGACAATGTGTATATTGGAGGAAAGTTATGTAGATGAGCAGAAAGGCGATAGAAGAATTGAGAAAAATTAATGTAGCACATATGTTTGGTTCCTAGCATGTCTATTTAATTTGGTTTAAAAGATATATGCTTAACAAATGAAGCTGACCAGATAACTGACATAATTACATGTGCTATGAACGAGCATTCCTCAACTTGTCATTATTGAACACATCGGCAGAGCAATAACGCTCGACCTGGTACTCATATGGTGGGGATTTTTATATATAAATGCCAGTCCGGACACAGTAGGTACACTGTACATGTATTAGGGTCGGTATTGATGATTCTCTTGTTCTTCTGTTGATATATAGTTTGCCAATAGGGGAAACATCAGTATTGCGCTGGAGCATTTTGCGCTTCAAACTTTCTCCATCTGGTCTACATTGAGGCTCATGCAACAATGCAATCGAGACATGTGATATAAACTAATCTAAATGGCTCATACCCAATGACGAACATCAGCGAATAAAACATGCATGATCGTAAACTTTATGTGGGCTTTTGCTATTCTGGTTGAAATAGAGAAATCGCAGGAACTCTGCTTTTATTAATGATGCAGTTGTCGTATGATCAAGATCCCCGATTATCGCCTACATTGAAAACGCAAAGGTTACCAGCCTTATTTAGGGCATTTCAGCATTACTAGAAGACCCCTATTATTTTGGAGCCGGCTCCAGGGTCCGTGAGGTCCGTGAGGCCTGATTCAATGTTTATTTTTGGACTTGGTTTCCGAGTGATAAGTAAAAAAGTCTTCCTAAAATATTCTGTATAACTGTGCATGGAGGTTCACATACCACCACGGAAGAATCCTATTGATTTTGGGGACAGTCTGTCAAACGACCTTTGACCTGGAGCTCGGAAGAGTTTTTGCCGATTCATCCTTGAGGCTTTCATGCATATCTCGGAAACGGTGTGTCTTAGAGCGCAAACGGAGCTTAATTTCTGCCTCCTGGTACTAGACAAACTAGTCTATTGTGTCGAGAGGAGACAACCCCTGGTGTCAAATTTCTTTTCCCTGACTCGGCACTTCCTGTTCGGTTGTATCTCGGAAACGTTGCGTTGTAGAATGAAACGGAGCTTAAATTCGGCCTCTTCACACTAGACAAACTAGACTAGGGGGTTTTATTGGGTCGAGACGACCCCTGGTGTCGAATTTTTTTTGTCCAAGTCAGCACTTCCTGTTTGGCCATACCTTGGAAACAGTGCGTCATAGGGCGAAACGGAGCTTCGGCCTCCTGGCACTAGACAAACTAGTCTAGGGGGTATATTGGGTGGAGACGACCCCTGGTGTCAAATTTTTCTTCGATTCAAGGTTTTCAATATCTCAGAAACGGTGCGCTGTAGAGCAAAACGGGTGTTTTTTATTAGACTTGTCGCCATAGACAAACATGTCTAAAGAATATCAGGAATGAACACTGACCTTGACCTAAATTTTTCTGCTAATTCAGCATTCTTCATTTTCGTCGATATCTCAGGAACAGTGTGTCATAAAGCAGAACGGACAGTCTACACAAAGATGCCTAAGGCGTATGTCAGTTAAACTTTGACCACGGATGTTTTCAGTGTCATCATGGTTCTAGACCTGGTCTCTTCGTTATATGTTAGGTAGGAATAGAACTTCACACGAAATGCCCCAAGGCATCTTTAGGCCTTGACGTCTAGTTTTAGTGACTACATCTGAAGGGCGAGGGTCTGCAATCGCTGATTGTCTCGTTTGGCATGCGTCACTTACGACACGAGTTTCCGTATCCCTTGTGAGTCTCATTTTCAGTGAGTATAAAATTCGTTACCCTATGTCTGTTCATGGAATACGAAATTATATTTACGTCTAGTTGTCCATATCCCACTCGGCCTTTGGCGCAGATATAATTCTGTTTTCCGTGAACAAACATGGAATAACTTATAGTATTATATTCTCGAACATTCCGCATATATTTATATTGTTTGATGTGTTAGAAAAGAGAAAGCTTTCAACGCAATTAATATAATACACATGTATTAAATTTATATGTGGTGGTAATACAACTTAGAAATATGTATCGCTGAAGCACTGCGCAACTAGTGTAGTGTCATGCGATGCTCCATCAGGAAAGTGAAATTTGGGAGCTAATTTTTGTATATAAAATGCATGTAAGGGGTATGTATGAAGATATTATACTAATACCCGGACTTTGTTCCCATACATAACCAGGAGGTCCGGGTGTCGACTGAAACCTGACTCCGAGCTATTGCTCCCATTGTGATCATGACAAAGAGGTTTAGACTCGATTTGAGTGGCGTTGTCATTTATTAGCAGTCGTCATACATTCAACTGAGCATCAAACTTTGCAGACAAAACTCCTCTTGTCGGAACAGGTCTGGTCGTTCCACTTTCCACTGGAGTACATTTCGATACAGTCCTCGGCGTTCTCGCTTGCACCATGGATGTTGTTGGGTTCACCAGAGTTCCAGTTGGTGTAGCAGAAGGTCGGGCCACACGTGATGCTGTCAAGAACGTTCTGCCAGAAATATGTCTTGGATGCAGAAACTTTGGCACGTCCACCGAGCCAGATCGTTCCTACATAAACAGGGTGTTCTATATTGTTAAATGATTTCGCTGATAAACGTTTTATATTGTCATGGAGGGTTTGGTGCTACATAGATATTTGTCGAACAGTTTCCACAATTTTTTCCAATCATTCTGCTAGGTAGACAACTAGTTCGAGAGTCAAGTGATAGGCACTGAACCGAAACTGTTGTGATACTTTTATTGTTATATCTATGATCAATGACCACAATATTTGCGAGGAATACATGTTGAGATTGAGGAAGGTACTAGTAAATAAATAACTGACCAGATCCCAGTCCCCTGACGTAGCTGTTTTCGGCACTATCTGAGATGCTTGTCAGGCTGGAGCCTGCGTAGGTGCTGCGGCAGTACTGGTTAGCATCAGCAAAGTTCTTAGCGGTGCTGACGTATTTGTAGCAACTGCCGCCGTGTGTCGACATCCCAGAGGGGCAGGTAACAGCGGAAACATACCCCATCACACACAGTGCAATACACGCTGCCAGACACTTCATCTTGTTGAGTTATCTGGAAAAAAAACCCGCCATCCTTATACAAGTGCCAATTGGGAAAATACATGACAAGATAGCTCTCCGTTGTGCAAAAAAAAATGGGTAAACATGTGAGTTTTAATATTGAACTATCTTGATGTTAGTGATATAACATCTCCCGACATACTTACAGACGTATGTTTATGTTATTTATCATATGCCATAATGACAAGTGATGCTAATAGCATAGTTAATGCTATTATACAGTAATTTAAATTACTGTCAACACACTTAGACCTGAAAATACGCCTTTTCTATGTATTTTGTTTTTCATTAGCTGTGCCTATTCTTCCAATAACAAACTTCTGCACGGCGGGCTGTAAATTCCACACTTGCCCGGGCAGCTCCCAGTTCAAGAAAACGTCATTATTTTGAAGGGTAAACAAAAGCTCATGGTCTCTCTCCTGACCCGATTCCGTTATGTTTGACGTTTTTGCCGCCAATTTACGTTTTACGCTGATGCTCTTGGAATGCTGAAATTGCCTGTGAATCGAATAAATGTGTGAATGAAAGCTGTGTTTCTTGCTTATTTCTTTCTCATTGGATATGATTCGGTCATTTGAAACATACTAAAATGTCCCTGATATCGACTGGCATATGATAAACGGGTTATTGCACAATATGGGGTTTCATGCCCTCGGGCCAAGTCTTATGGGGCATAAAACCCCATATTGTGCAATAACCCTATAATATTGATGTGTGCTGATGATAAAAATGTGCTAATGTTAGTGAGAAATATTACGATGCAGGCATTTTATGTCCAAAATATCTCTCAAATAAGAGCGGTACAATTGTAAGCATAATTTGTTTTTGATTATTTATGACATATTTTCTGCGAAGACAGAGTTCTATATTGCCAAGACTATAAGTTTAAAGTTTACAGCCTTTCGCTGTTGACAGACAATCCAAGCATAAAACTTACCTCACAAAGCTGCTGCTCCGTTAATCAGGCTTGAATGTTGTCGACGTCGAAGTCAGGTCTATTACTAGCATCTTTCAGCATTCCTTATATGGACAAATTCGACCTGGCTGGGAAGGTCATGTGACCCACATTAACCAATGGTATTCCAGGTGTGTATGCAGTTGATCTTCCATAGATAACTGGCACCGTGTCGTATTGTCGCATCGAGCACGCTTGCCATATGTTGCCTTAGATTTCTGAAGCAAAACTTCTCTTGGTGTATACATAAATAACATTCATGTCATTTATTCGTTCAACCTCAAACACAAAAGTAGTTGTGCTGACAACTGATATCCGTCAGTTTGAATGAATGTATCATGTAGGTATATGTGAATACATTTAAAGCTGTTCGCATGGAGTACATAACACATGAACATGTAACTTTCCATCAAGCCCCAGATTAGTTTTTTTTCTCAAATTGCGCATATTTGTGTATTTGTATTATTTCGTTTGATGGAAACTGTATGAAACGCACAATCGTGCATGTATAGAAAGTGCATTTCATACACATATAGATTTACACAAAGATAAAATGTTGCATATGTTGCATCTAACATACGTAAGAACTGTGTGGCTACATTGTACCAGGCTTGTGATACTGAACGTTATGGGTTCTGCAGGTAATACCGAAACGTGCAAGCACGATGCTGAAATTGTCCATATCATATGCAACATTGAAATGCTGGTATATACCTGTATTAAGTTGGAATATATGCAAGTGTATGCATAAACAGGCATGATAATGCACGTGCCGTATATGTCCCCGAACTATAAACAGGCATGATAATGCACGTGCCGTATATGTCCCCGAACTATATGGAATGAGAAGCTGTTCTCGATTTTCGTCTGGGGTTTCTGTTTCAGTTTTGGGGATGATTTTGTGAATTTGTCAGGATGTAAGTATCAGACTATCACCACCATTACGACTAGATTTTGAGTATAACAAAACAAACGTAGCATACAACATCTTGGAATAGGAGGAAAACCCGTCTAAATGGTTTATTCAAAGAAATATGGACGTAGACACACTGACATGAACTTTATTTTATATCAATATTTTCTTCGCTTTCCTGTCCTTTTGAAGGGGTTCTTGTTGGTCAGCTGCAACAGTTGGTCAACATTATATCAAAGGCTAGATATGTTTGGTGTCAAGTCCACAACTGGTCGAATTGTTTGGACTGAAATGGTCCTTTCAGCATTATGAGGTCATTAAACATCAACTGCATGGTTGCCACCAAAATCGGTATAATACGACTTCTCATTATGTCACCCGGAGGGGGCAGATAAAGTTGTGAGATTGTTCCCATCAGGCATGAGGCGTCAGGCGTGAGCCACCGAGCTTGTACACCCTGTAAGAGGAAGGGTGTCTAGATAATTCCATGAAACTTGATTTGCAGGTATAAAAATGACGATTGGCATTGATTTTATCCAAAATTTGAAGAAAAACAAGATGGCCACCATTGCGAATTTTGTGCCGAACTCGGCCATATAGTTTGTACATCTTGTAAAAGGGATTTTTTTAGAGATACCTTCACAAAACTTGATATGCATGTATAATATGGTGATATGACAATTGGTATCGATTTCCATGTCGATCAAAAACAAGATGGCCAAAATTACATGTTATGATCTGAATGCGGCCGACAAGCTTGCACACCAAGCTTTCACCCCATCTAAAATGAAGAGTTTTCGAGATATTTTATGTCAGTGATTTTCATCCAATGTCTAAATAGTCTTTCATGCATGAATTGTATTCTATATATAAGAAATATCTGCAGGCTCTGATGTTTATGCTCCAGATGACACCCTTTGCGGTCACATTCGACTGACTATGTCTGGTTTGAGTGTGCTGGTATGTAAAGTATATCATGAAAACATTTTGCACTATCATTTTGGAACTTAAAACGGCATTGTTTTTTTTTTTGCTGGTAATGACTAGAGTCACATAGTAACTATATAGCAGACAAGTTTTGTCCCCTTCATATGTAGAACAGCAATGCATGAGTAACGGAATTTTATGTATGAGTGCAAAAAATGGTTTGATTGTCATTTCGATTAGAGAAATACATGCATGCAGTATTCGGCAATACAGTTCTCATCCCACCATTTTAAACATATTTCCACACAAAAAAATCAAAAATAATCCAACAAACCAGCTGGCACACATGCCTCCATTATATCAGCCCTAAATGGACTTCAAACATCCGATGATGGACATCGATACATTGAAAAACTAGCATGACCATATTTTACCACTATAGTATATGGTAGTCATATTGGAATTGTATACATTTGAAAAACATTATTCAAACACCTCGAAATAAGTCAATATTATCGACATCATATTTTTGCAAACGAAGGCTCCTGGCTGTTGGATTTAGCTTCGCTTGTTTCAGATGCGTAGATAGGAAGTGTGAGGCCTGAAATCACTTGGTCATGCATGTATTCATTATTCAAGTTTGATGTCCCAACATGCCGTTGTTAGATTTAAATATTTTGTCCGCGTTAGCCGTGCTACATGTTTTACTGTACTGATGCATACATCATATTATTGCGAAGTTCAAAACCCCCAAATGTATTTTTGGGGGATGAAAAAAACTCGTGATTGTGGCGGTGATCGTCAGAAATGTACAGAAGCCCATCCTAGACGCTTTCACACATTCAGGCATTTATGCTCATATTTTGAGTCTGCCATGTTCACACGTGAAAACAGTAAAAGTTTTTCATAAAGCAAAACTGTTCAAAATATCTAGATATATATGGGCACCAATTTATTCTAAAATAAATAATACAAAATAGGCGTGGCCGATGGTCGTACGACGAAAACTCTCCATTATCGCCTGATGTCGAAAAATTGGGGGTCACGATTTCGGTTATTTTTTTGCCAGCAACTTTTCAGTGCAAATATCTGTGCTTATAACTCAAATAACTGTGCTTATAAAACGGTTCAATGAATCTGTAATTTAAAGGACTGAAGCGCTATGGTAGCGGCTTTGCTCCCGTCAAATTTGGTCAAAATCGAATAAAAATGGTTGCCATAGCAACGGAAAAAGCGAAAATCACATAATTCACTATAACTCCAGTTCTTTTTTATATTAATTTTTCAAACTATTTTTGTATTTTTTCTTTGGCCAATTCTCGATCGTATGGTGTACGGCCGATGGCCGTACGACGAACACTCTCAATTATCGCCCAATGTCGAAAAGTGGGAGTCCGGATTTTACGACTTTTGAGTGTTCTGAGATTCAAGGCCATATTGTGAAGCTACTTTTCAATCGCTTCAACCCAGTTTTGTTCAGGAGATGTGCCTGGATGACAGAATTGATACTGTGAAATTTTACAGCTCAATAATGAACGTGGTCAAGGTCAGAGAAAATATCAAAATCGAAAAGTTGCAATAACTCTGCTTATATTCGTGATTAATTTCCGCTATTAATTTTGTATTTTTCTGTGCTCAATTCCCCATCATTTGCCGTATGACGGATGGTCCTGTGTCCTGTAATCACCCAAGTGTGAGGGGCATCTGGGCAGCGCACTGCTTCGTAGTATTTTAAGTAGTGGTAATTCCCAAGCCATTGACGATATTCAATAGACTGTAGAATGTTGAAGTATGTAGTATAAATTTGTGAGAACTGGCGACGTTTTGGTAGTCAGTATCAAGAATTCAGATCGTGGTCGACAGGTCGAGAATATGTTCAAGCAGAAATACATCAAGAGAGATTTCTGGTTCAAGATAGAAGAATCGCAAGAACTCGCATTAATGATTATTTCTCTCATGATTTTTGTATTTTTATGGCCAACTTCCGACCATTTGATATTTGACCAATGATAGTACGACCAAAATCCCCGATTGTCGCCCAGGTCGAAATTGTAGAGGTCATCAACTCTGATTTTAGTAACTAAGTCTGGAAGGGCAAGGGTCTGCAATCTCTGATTGTCTCGTTTCATAGTCAATTTGCCCCCGATCTATGTTGTGTTTCACAACATGTTTTTGTACCCCATATTCCAAGATAAGATTATTTTTTGTGATGTTACCACCAAAACTGTACAAAACATATGTCACATCATATATAGTCTCAAACACCAGAAAAGAATGTTATACCAGTAAATAAATGTAGTTTCAAAGGAATAAGCATATTTCTCCCGTCAAGGTCATGACCTCGGAATACGTGAACACACGTTTTTCATCCTTTTTAAATTGAATAAAATATGCATATTTATTTCGTCAGCGATCATAGGAACAGGTCATGACAATGTTACGAACACGTGATAATTTTCCGATAATTTCCGCTCGAGGTGCAGGAGTTCAAAAATATAGAATTTCAAGAATTGAGCCAAACATTTGACGGGAAAACCATTATGTCACCAGTAAGGTCAAATCACGTAAAATAACGTGACGTTTTAAATCTCGCTTACAGGCCCTATTAATCATTTACTATATTTGGTTGTAATTTTAAAACCAAATCTCTATGTATTTGAAAATTACAAGTTGAATTGCTGTTGAATTGATATTTTGTATTATTTGTTTATGCTTGAACACAATACGCAAGTAGGTGCTGTGTGTGAGTGAAGTTTATTTGTGTGGTTGATGTACGAATCTTTCCAGAAGGAATAAAATTATATTAAAAAAAAATACTTATGTCATAGTGATACAACATTTTGGTACATCCTGAAATCGACGCAAACATTACTTTATGCTTGCATTAGATTCAGAGATATCAGTGGAGAGGAAATATAAAACAAAAATAAAAAATCATTTGGCTTGTATATACAATAATACATATCTATGCATTTTGATACTATGATCGCTCATTGCTTTAACAGCATGAAAACTACTACTGCGTCACACATCTAGTTTTGCTGCAGCACTATTGCTGTGTTGTAATAATATTTTACTCATGAACGTGTGTTGAAAATAACTAAATCTATTGGTGGTATTAGTCCTAATGCTATGTGCGAAGAACAATTCATCAAATGAAAAAAAATGGAACCACTACCCAAGTGCAAAGTATTCCGAGTGAACAACACCAAGTTTGTTATCCAATTTCAAGATTCAGTGTAAGGCAAAATCGATAAAATTGTATGGATTTTCATAAACCTCAATTGAATGGCACAAGGAGGTGAAATCAGGTGTTCCAGAGAGAGTGAGCATTTCCTGTATCACATGTGGCACCCGTCATGAATTCCATAATATTAACAGGCAAACAGGTCTTGCTGCATGTTGGTGAACTAACACAGTGGAGATATCTGCTTGATTGGGTACCTTACAGATTCTATTACGTGGAATTGGATCAAGATGTGCCAAATCCACACTCTTGAAAGTAATGAATATAAACAAGAGCAATTTGGATCCCTTTTCCAATTCACGTATTGTGGGCTGGTGGACTGGGGCACAAACATACACACGCCCGTGATTGACTGTTGCTGTTCTGGATATTGCCAAATTCGGGGATCTGGTATAACGGGTAAATCCTTGAGATGCTAGGGGGTGAGAGAAATTATTGTCGGGCCAGGCCTGGGTTCTGGGGTTTTATGGTTGGAGTTAATTGCTCGCCTGTAGCCTCTGAAATCGAATGGTCACCATGGATACAATGCCCCGTGAACACGGTCTCACTGTGACTTAATGCTCTAGTATTTGGTCCTGGATCAATAGTGCTCTATAAAAGTTATACCACCAATTTGGGTAGATGCACAAAGCATTTGTTTGTTTCCTGTTTGTCATGGTGGAAATTCGCCTACATCTTGGGATATGTTGCGTGATTACAGTAGTACTACTTACTTCAACTTTCCACACTGGATTCAATTTCAGAATTACATAATCATATAAACTTGATAGGCTTATATTGATGCATTCGAAGCATGCTGATGGTGTCTTGGGTAGTGTATAAACCCTGCAAAACGCACGAATCGACTAGAAGAAAAAAATGCACTGGGTCCCATAAATATATTTTTCTTCGTCGGATTTTTCAATACTATGTGCTGTATTCATTAGTTGTACAAAAGGTGAGATTCATATTTTCTGGTCGTCTCATACCCGAATGATTGGGAAATTTGATATAGAATATATCAGGTATGAAATATGGGTTTAAGAATACATTGATGACGCTCTCTACAACATATTCATCTGAAAAAGTCGATTAATATGTTGCATACATAGACTAGAATATCTGAATAAATCAAATCAAAACCCGTGACAAACATGAAACAACATTCTTCAGTGGTTGGTTTCAATGGACGAAAATCCCGACGATTATTGAATATTCTTTGTCTCTGAAGCACCTCTGTGGTACCAATGCATGCGTCATAGCGTTGGCATGATCACATGTCTGTCAAACCTTTCAAGTTTTATTTTATTCGCATATCAATGTAGTACATGGCAATACAAGCATATAAAATTAACATGATTTATTTCGTGAATCATATATTTCTGGCATATGTGAATGTAAAACGAACTGAGCTCGTGTGTATTACAGGCAAGTTAGGTAAATGGATAGAACGGTGATATTAGAATTGGTAAGAATACACGTATAGATTTGATTACTATTTTGTGTTCTTAGTTTGGTTTAGATACATTATTGTATTATCACAAACCCACTGAGCACACCTGTCTGAAATCAACCATAATCAAAACGGGGGCCCATGCAAAAATCACAGCCACAGTCAAAGCATTCCAACAACCTTTTTCTACAATATTTTTACACAAACTCTATGGCTAATTCCCGACCATTTGATATATGGCAATTGGTTATACAACCAAAATCCCCGATTATCGTCCAGGTCGAAAATTAAAGGGTCATCACCTTTAATTTCAGTAACTAAATCTGAAGGGGCGAGGGTCTGCAATCTCTGACTATCCCGTTTCACATGAAGTCTGTATTAATATTTTCGAGCATTCAGCACATAATTATATTTTTTGATGCATTTCTGAAGAGGAAATTGCAACGCAATGGATTATACCACACATATGTTAGACATATATGTAGTGGAGCATATAATTTAGAAATATGTATCGCTGAAGCGCTACGCAACTAGTGTAGTGTCATGTGATGCTCTATCAGTGAACATTTGGCAGTGAATATTTGTATATCAAATGAATTTAAGGGGTATATATGAAAAGATACTAATATTTAGATTTTTTCCCATAAAGGACAACCTGGTCCGGGTGTCAACTGTTACCTGAAACCTGACACCGAGCTATGGCTCCCATTGTAATCATGACAAAGATGTTTTGACTTAATTTGAGTGGCGTTGTCATTTATTAGCGGTCATCATACAATCAACTGATCATCAAACTTTGCAGACAAAACTCCTCTTGTCGGTACAGGTCTGGTCGTTCCACTTTCCACTGGAGTACATTTCGATGCAGTCTTCTGCGTCCTCGCTTGCACCATGGATGTTGTTGGGTTCACCAGAGTTCCAGTTGGTGTAGCAGAAAGTCGGGCCACACGTGATGCTGTCAAGAACGTTCTGCCAGAAATATATCTTGGATGCAGACACTTTGGCACGTCCACCGAGCCAGATCGTTCCTACATAACGGGAAGTTATATACTATTAGTCAAGTTCGCTGATCTATGCTTATATCGCCATGCAAAGTTTAGTGCTACAAAATTATTTGCCAGACAGTTCGGAGCATGTTATTACGTTCATTTTGGTATGTAGACAATTATTTACTCACAATGCAACGCAATAATTTCTGACCACATTATTGGCAAGTGATGCATGTTGAGAACGAGGAAAGTGAATAGATAACTGACCAGATCCCAGGCCCCTGACGTAGCTGTTCTCGGCACTATCTGAGATGCTGGTCAGACTGGAGCCTGCGTAGGTGCTGCGGCAGTACTGGTTGGCATCAGCAAAGTTCTTGGCGGTGCTGACGTATTTGTAGCAACTGCCACTGCGTGCCGACATCCCAGAGGGGCAGTTCAGAGCGGAAACATACCCCAGCACACACAGTGCAATACACGCTGCCAGACACTTCATCTTCTCTAGTTATCTGAAAGAACTGCCTTTTTAACACAAGCTTGAATTCGGAAACTACAGGACAAGTTAGCTCGCTATCGTGCAAATAAATTGGGAAAGTTCTGTTATTGAACTATCTTAATATTACTGTTGTAACATTTCCTGAAAATTACCGACATTTTTACAGACGTATGTTTATGTTATATATTGACGTCTGCTAATGTATGTGTTAAATATTACGATGTAGGCAATGCATGTCTCAAACAAGAGCGGTAGAATTGGAAGCATAATTTGTCTGTCTTTATTTATGACATATTTTGTGCGAAGGCATAATTATATATTGCTAAGACATAGAACAACTCAAATTTACAGCCCTTCGCAGTTGACAGACAATCCAAGCATGAGATTACCTCACAAAGCTGCTGCTCGTTTAATCAGGCTTGAATGCTGTCGACGTCGAAGTCAGGATTATTCTTGACGTATTTCAGCATTCCTTATATGGAAAAATCCCACTTGGCTGAGAAGGTCATGTGATCGACATTGACCATTGACATTCCAGTTGTGTATGCAGCTACCCCTTTGATCTTCCATAGATAACTGGCACAGTGTCGTATTGTAGCAACGAGCACGCTTGCCATATGTTGCCTTAGATTACTGAAGTAAAACTTCTCCTGTTATATACCATTCAAATAATATATTCGTCCAATTGCAGACACAAAAGAAGCTGTGCTGACAACTGATATCTGTCAGTTTGTATGAATGTATCGTGTAGGTATATGTGAATACATTCAAAGCCATTCGCATGGAGTACAAAACACATGAACATGTAAGTTTCCATAAAGCCCCAGGTTACATTTTTTTTCCAAAATGAGCATATTTCTGTACGTGACAATTGGAGACTATTGTGTTTGATGGAAAATTTGAAATGCCCAATCGTGCATGTGTACAAAGTATGGTTTTCAATACATACATAAATTTACACAGAGATAAAATTTTGCATCTAACATAAGTACGTAAGATATCAAAGGTATACTAAAATTGGCCTTACATTGTGCTATGCTTGTTCTGATGAACGTAGAGCAAATTACATGTAATATTGAAACCAGCAAACATGATGCTGAAATTGTCTATATCATACTGAACAAAAAATATACTTGTATTAATTTGGAATTATTGTATACGGAAGTGTATGTATAAGCAGCCATGATACATGCTGTATATGTCGCCAAATCATATGGGCGGAAAAGCTATTGTCGATTTGTGTCTGGGATTTTTGGCGATGATTTTTTTGTGTGAATTTGTCGCGGTATTTCATGTCATTGTCTTCCTAGTCCTCTATTGTCTTTTTTCAAGTCAGTTCTTGTCAGTCGGCTCCCACTGTCAAGTATCAGCCCAAGGGCTACAAATGTCATCAGATAAATGTTCGGTGTTGAGTGGACAAAGTTCAGAATTGGTCGACTTTCTTTAGTCAAATGATACTTTTGATATCATCAAAAATCAAATGGATGGTCCCACCATGCATCATATGACTTCTTTTCAATATGCTGGTATGTAAATTCAATTCTACAGAATACTGCAAGTATTGCTACATAGTACATTCCCTATTATTTCGAAGAAGAAAAAAACATAATAACTATACATCAGATAAGTTGTTTTCGCCATGATGTGTAGGCCATTCAAGAGTAACTGTGTTAAAATGTACGAGTTGAACAAA
This sequence comes from Terebella lapidaria, assembly GCA_949152475.1. Lineage (NCBI taxonomy): Eukaryota > Metazoa > Annelida > Polychaeta > Terebellida > Terebellidae > Terebella > Terebella lapidaria. The sequence continues at coordinate 84,097,961 of OX424555.1, forward strand.
ATTGATTGTCATTTTGATTGGAGAATACATTCATGCGGTATTCACCCTATAGTTCACATCCCATCATACATGAACGTATGTCCAAAAATATATGTTCCATAATTCTGAACAAGCATAATCCAACAGACCAGCTGTACCCAATGCCTTCATCATGTTGGCCCGAAATCAACTTCAATCACCGGATGATAAACAATGATATATTTGAAAAGTGGTATAACCGTATTTTACCAGTAATGTAGTATGCTATTGTGATAGGAATTGTATGCATTTGGAAAAAAAACAACATTGTTCAAACCACCTCAAAATAAGTCAACATGTTTGACATAATATTTTTGCAAACGGCTAAATGCCCTGGGCTGTTAGATTCAGCTTTGCTTGTTTGTTTCAGTGATATATTACACATACGTAGGAACTATGAGTGATAAACATGCATGTATTTATTGATGTCCCAACATGCAGTTGCATTGGACTTATAATATATGTGTCTCGCTAGCTGTTCTATATTTTGTACTGATATCATATATCCGATTGGTACAGAGTTAAGCCACCATTGACACTACTTATATGTTATGTCACAACTCACATTATAAGGCAATGAAGTTGTGAATATCAAGTCAAAACAAGAAAAACCATAGTCCTTCATGTAAAGTGCGACTGAAGTCGCATGTTGCCAAGAATAATTCGACAACAATCACGAGTACAATCGCACGGGCCAGCTCCTCTCTAGTGATGACGAGTGATAGATAGGAAGAGTCCAGTTCGGCGATAGAATAATTGCAAAACATGTCCACGAATTAGAGTTCCTTTTGTTGTTATCAATAGTAAATGGGTCAATATAGGCTTGGTATCAGTATGTTTGTCATGCAGGATCTGGGGTTTAATTTAGCACAAACATCAAGGACCGTAGTTTTTATGCTCACTCATTTTCAAGTATTGGCTCACTCAAATATTGGCTCTAATCTCATTTGTCCCCCATGGCCGCATGCCTTTAGTGATGTTTGATTGTATGTGGATGTATTGGAAGTACATCAATTGTATTCTTTGGGGATGGAAATCACTCAAATTGAGTAATGACTGTAGGAAATGTACGGAAACCCATAGGTGACATCCTACATGTTTTCACACGTGGTGGGATCCACAATTTTGAAGCTACCGTGTTCATACGTGGAAGCAAAATGAATATTGCGTTCACACGTAAAAGCAGTAAAGATAACATGCTAGCTAGTAGAAAGTCATGGAAGTATTCAATGCGATCGCGTTCTCATACGAAATCTTTTAGATTCCTACATTCGCACATGCAGAGATTTCAGATTTCTACATTCACACGTAGAAATTTTCAAAGCTACCATGTTCATACGTGAATCATATATTTCTTACGAATTTACCTAAAGATTTAGGTAGCCCCAAATGTGTCCACGTGTGAACGTGGTAACTTTGAATCTTTGTATGTGTGAAAGTAGAAGTCTAACATATTTCCGTGTGCGAATATGGTAGACTTGACTTCCCACGTGCAAAAAAGTGTTAATTACTTCCACATATGAACGTGGTGGCTATAAGCCTGAACTTCCTACGTGCGAACCATTTATTTTTCCTGCCTATGTCACCTATGGGCTTCCGCCCATAGGTCAAACTCTGGGATCTGGTAGGCTATAACGGTTAAATCCTTGAGCTGCTAGGGGGTGGGAGGAATTATTGTCAGGTCAGGCCTGGTTTCTGGGGGGTATGGTTGAGTTAATTGCTCGCCTGTAGCCCTCTAATAACTGATGATCACCAAAGATACAGCGCCCAGGAAGACGGTCCCATTGTGACTTGGCCTCTAGCGTCCGTGGAAGCAGGATGGAAGATACTGGGGATTATGAAGTTTGGTTCTGGATAAATAGTGTTCCACAATATATGATGTGTTTCACAAATTTGGTCAAGTGCACCAATGTTTTTCCCTGTTTGTCCTGATATAAATGCGCCAACATCTTGGGATATGTTGCACACTTTTGATCATTTTGGTACCGATGCCTGACTACAGTAGAACTACATTCCAGATTGGATAAAAGTCCAGAATTGCAGAATCATATCAATTTTATCAGCCAATAGCGCTGCATTCAAAGGATGCTGATGACCAGTGTGTTCCAGAGGAAATGAATCCCTGCAAACGCACAAAATTCACTAGAAGAAAAAAATGCACTGCAACCCATGGATATATTTTCTTCGTCTGTTTTTCTGATAGTATGTGCGGTATTCATAGGTTCTACTAGAGGTAAGGTTCACATTTTCTGTTTGTCTCAAACTTGAACGGTTCTAAAATTCGACATCGAATATATCAGGTATGAAATATGGGTTTAATAATACATTGATGCCGCTCTCTACCACATATTCATCTGAAAAGGAGATTACTCAGTTGAATAATATGGATTTGAACATCTGAATGCAACAAAATTGTATGCGGCATTTTTTTTGCATGACTGAATAGTACTTGTCAATGGAGCCTGGAGACAGACGCTTTCAGAACTTTTTGATACAATCACGACATATGTGAACAATATGACAAACGGGTTCGCGTGCCACCTGTGTAAGCGTTCGAGTACCTTGTACCTGCGTCAATTTATAGAGCTTGCATAAAACCTTCACCCCCAGTACGTGAAATGTATGACGCCAAAAGTTACAGTATGTTTTACTTTTTGCGACCAATCATCGCATGCAAACCATTCAACGGTCATTAACAAAATTTTTGTATCTGATATGGAGGTCGTATATTTTTTTATTCATATCAAAGTGTGCAAAATGTTAAATATTCTCATAAGTATATAACTACATAGCGTTTCGCACATTTATGTATAAGTCTGAAATGAGTAGGCATTTTAATGTAGGTTTTAAACGGTCATTTTGTCATAACATTGGAACCACCTGCGGCTCACGCGAAACATTGAGAAAACACTGGACTACAGACAATCACGCATGGCGACACATCACCACAATGCAATATCCCATACGGTAATAGACAAAATGGACTTTGCGGCTCATATGTCATATACAGAAGGAATTGCTAGGAATTTTTTCTTCAAAATGTACTATATTTCATCGGACCTGTTTCCGGAACAACAGTCCACAAATCCATCTGTATATGTGGTAATAGGATAATACTTACATTCATACCACTATACGCAGGTGTCACCACAATATTAAATCTATGTGAAAATTTTTCAAGATCTGCTGTATTGTGCTGTTAGTGCATATAGTCTAGCTTCGAAAATTGTTGTTTGTGACTTTTACATACCTCCCCGTCGAATTTTACAAGCCTCTTCTTTACGTCCCCCTGGATTACCCCCCCCCCTCCCCCCCACACACACATATCGTAATAAACGCAGTAGCCTTCCGGCTTGTGACTTGGTGCCTATGCACTTTTCATATCTTTTAGATATCAAATTCTTCTCACTACATGTACGACCATTCCATCATGTAGGGCGTTTTTCACGGATTTTCATGTCATTTTCAAATCAACCTTCATTATATAATATATTCACCTGTCCACCTGTTCCTATTGACGCGCACGCTTTTTTATCTATACATCAGTATAGACGACCCCTGAAATGACGGAAAACTCCCAACTACCGAATATTCATGGTCTCGGAAATATGGCGCCCCGTTCGTGCTACAAAAAAGTGAAGTTACTTATCTTATGCGTATGAGATATTGCTTTATAAGTAGATATACTGTAGATGTGTGCACGATGTGACGTTTTCATGGAGAGCATGAAAGAAGCAGGAAAGTTAGATGCAAAACACGGAGGACGAACATATTCCACGTTGGTCTCAGGTACATGGAAATTTTAGTAACTCCTACGTATGTGTTAGTATCCCTGCGTATGACTTAGTATGCCTATCTTATACATATGGGTTAGTATCACATACACATGATTTAATACAGTATCTCCTACGTATGAGTTTATATCTCTTACGTATGAGATAAGTATTTCTTACGTATGACTTAGTATCTCATACGTATGTGATAAGTATGTCATAATTGTGACTTAGAATCTCATACATATATGTCAGTATCTCATAGTATAACTTATTATCTCATACGCTTGACATAGTTTCTCATACATATGAATTAGAAAGGAATTAACTTGTGGCACGAACAGAGCGCCATACGGAGACACTTCTCTGAAAATATCCAATACATGTATCATAACGTGGGCATGGTCGCATGGGCTGTCAAACTCACGGGTTGCGAAATATCATGAATGTAATGGTGGTTGATACGTAAAATAATGGGGAATAAGTGGATTTGTACAAAATGGACATGCCTTATTTCATGAATGTGCCTTATATATTTTACAATGAAGAGGGGCATATGTGAATGTAATAACTGACAATGTGTATATTGGAGGAAAGTTATGTAGATGAGCAGAAAGGCGATAGAAGAATTGAGAAAAATTAATGTAGCACATATGTTTGGTTCCTAGCATGTCTATATAATTTGGTTTAAAAGATATATGCTTAACAAATGAAGCTGACCAGATAACTGATATAATTACATGTGCTATGAACGAGCATTCCTCAACTTGTCATTATTGAACACATCGGCAGAGCAATAACGCTCGACCTGGTACTCATATGGTGGGGATTTTTATATATAAATGCCAGTCCGGACACAGTAGGTACACTGTACATGTATTAGGGTCGGTATTGATGATTCTCTTGTTCTTCTGTTGATATATAGTTTGCCAATAGGGGAAACATCAGTATTGCGCTGGAGCATTTTGCGCTTCAAACTTTCTCCATCTGGTCTACATTGAGGCTCATGCAACAATGCAATCGAGGCATGTGATATAAACTAATCTAAATGGCTCATACCCAATGACGAACATCAGCGAATAAAACATGCATGATCGTAAACTTTATGTGGGCTTTTGCTATTCTGGTTGAAATAGAGAAATCGCAGGAACTCTGCTTTTATTAATGATGCAGTTGTCGTATGATCAAGATCCCCGATTATCGCCCACATTGAAAATGCAAAGGTTACCAGCCTTATTTAGGGCATTTCAGCATTACTAGAAGACCCCTATTATTTCGGAGCCGGCTCCAGGGTCCGTGAGGTCCGTGAGGCCTGATTCAATGTTTATTTTTGGACTTGGTTTCCGAGTGATAAGTAAAAAAGTCTTCCTAAAATATTCTGTATAACTGTGCATGGAGGTTCACATACCACCACAGAAGAATCCTATTGATTTTGGGGACAGTCTGTCTAACGACCTTTGACCTGGAGCTCGGAAGAGTTTTTGCCGATTCATCCTTGAGGCTTTCATGCATATCTCGGAAACGGTGTGTCTTAGAGCGCAAACGGAGCTTAATTTCTGCCTCCTGGTACTAGACAAACTAGTCTAGGGTGTCGAGAGGAGACAACCCCTGGTGTCAAATTTCTTTTCCCTGACTCGGCACTTCCTGTTTGGTTGTATCTCGGAAACGTTGCGTTGTAGAATGAAACGGAGCTTAAATTCGGCCTCTTCACACTAGACAAACTAGACTAGGGGGTTTTATTGGGTCGAGACGACCCCTGGTGTCGAATTTTTTTTGTCCAAGTCAGCACTTCCTGTTTGGCCATACCTTGGAAACAGTGCGTCATAGGGCGAAACGGAGCTTCGGCCTCCTGGCACTAGACAAACTAGTCTAGGGGGTATATTGGGTGGAGACGACCCCTGGTGTCAAATTTTTCTTCGATTCAAGGTTTTCAATATCTCAGAAACGGTGCGCTGTAGAGCAAAACGGGTGTTTTTTATTAGACTTGTCGCCCTAGACAAACATGTCTAAAGAATATCAGGAATGAACACTGACCTTGACCTAAATTTTTCTGCTAATTCAGCATTCTTCATTTTCGTCGATATCTCAGGAACAGTGTGTCATAAAGCAGAACGGACAGTCTACACAAAGATGCCTAAGGCGTATGTCAGTTAAACTTTGACCACGGATGTTTTCAGTGTCATCATGGTTCTAGACCTGGTCTCTTCGTTATATGTTAGGTAGGAATAGAGCTTCACACGAAATGCCCCAAGGCATCTTTAGGCCTTGACGTCTAGTTTTAGTGACTACATCTGAAGGGCGAGGGTCTGCAATCGCTGATTGTCTCGTTTGGCATGCGTCACTTACGACACGAGTTTCCGTATCCCTTGTGAGTCTCATTTTCAGTGAGTATAAAATTCGTTACCCTATGTCTGTTCATGGAATACGAAATTATATCTACGTCTAGTTGTCCATATCCCACTCGGCCTTTGGCGCAGATATAATTCTGTTTTCCGTGAACAAACATGGAATAACTTATAGTATTATATTCTCGAACATTCCGCATATATTTATATTGTTTGATGTGTTAGAAAAGAGAAAGCTTTCAACGCAATTAATATAAAACACATGTATTAAACTTATATGTGGTGGTAATACAACTTAGAAATATGTATCGCTGAAGCACTGCGCAATTAGTATAGTGTCATGCGATGCTCCATCAGGAAAGTGAAATTTGGGAGCTAATTTTTGTATATAAAATGCATGTAAGGGGTATGTATGAAGATATTATACTAATACCCGGACTTTGTTCCCATACATAACCAGGAGGTCCGGGTGTCGACTGAAACCTGACACCGAGCTATTGCTCCCATTGTGATCATGACCAAGAGGTTTAGACTTGATTTGAGTGGCGTTGTCATTTATTAGCAGTCGTCATACATTCAATTGAGCATCAAACTTTGCAGACAAAACTCCTCTTGTCGGAACAGGTCTGGTCGTTCCACTTTCCACTGGAGTACATTTCGATACAGTCCTCGGCGTTCTCGCTTGCACCATGGATGTTGTTGGGTTCACCAGAGTTCCAGTTGGTGTAGCAGAAGGTCGGGCCACACGTGATGCTGTCAAGAACGTTCTGCCAGAAATATGTCTTGGATGCAGACACTTTGGCACGTCCACCGAGCCAGATCGTTCCTACATAAACAGGGTGTTCTATATTGTTAAATGATTTCGCTGATAAACGTTTTATATTGTCATGGAGGGTTTGGTGCTACATAGATATTTGTCGAACAGTTTCCACAATTTTTTCCAATCATTCTGCTAGGTAGACAACTAGTTCGAGAGTCAAGTGATAGGCACTGAACCGAAACTGTTGTGATACTTTTATTGTTATATCTATGATCAATGACCACAATATTTGCGAGGAATACATGTTGAGATTGAGGAAGGTACTAGTAAATAAATAACTGACCAGATCCCAGTCCCCTGACGTAGCTGTTTTCGGCACTATCTGAGATGCTTGTCAGGCTGGAGCCTGCGTAGGTGCTGCGGCAGTACTGGTTAGCATCAGCAAAGTTCTTAGCGGTGCTGACGTATTTGTAGCAACTGCCGCCGTGTGTCGACATCCCAGAGGGGCAGGTAATAGCGGAAACATACCCCATCACACACAGTGCAATACACGCTGCCAGACACTTCATCTTGTTGAGTTATCTGGAAAAAAAACCGCCATCCTTATACAAGTGCCAATTGGGAAAATACAGGACAAGATAGCTCTCCGTTGTGCAAAAAAATATGGGTAAACATGTGAGTTTTAATATTGAACTATCTTCATGTTAGTGATATAACATCTCCCGACATACTTACAGACGTATGTTTATGTTATTTATCATATGCCATAATGACAAGTGATGCTATTAGCATAGTTAATGCTATTATACAGTAATTTAAATTACTGTCAACACACTTAGACCTGAAAATACGCCTTTTCTATGTATTTTGTTTTTCATTAGCTGTGCCTATTCTTCCAATAACAAACTTCTGCACGACGGGCTGTAAATTCCACACTTGCCCGGGCAGCTCCCAGTTCAAGAAAATGTCATTATTTTGAAGGGTAAACAAAAGCTCATGGTCTCTCTCCTGACCCGATTCCGTTATGTTTGACGTTTTTGCCGCCAATTTACGTTTTACGCTGATGCTCTTGGAACGCTGAAATTGCCTGTGAATCGAATAAATGTGTGAATGAAAGCTGTGTTTCTTGCTTATTTCTTTCTCATTGGATATGATTCGGTCATTTGAAACATACTAAAATGTCCCTGACATCGACTGGCATATGATAAACGGGTTATTGCACAATATGGGGTTTCATGCCCTCGGGCCAAGTCTTATGGGGCATAAAACCCCATATTGTGCAATAACCCTATAATATTGATGTGTGCTGATGATAAAAATGTGCTAATGTTAGTGAGAAATATTACGATGCAGGCATTTTATGTCCAAAATATCTCTCAAACAAGAGCGGTACAATTGTAAGCATAATTTGTTTTTGATTATTTATGACATATTTTCTGCGAAGACAGAGTTCTATATTGCCAAAACTATAAGTTTAAAGTTTACAGCCTTTCGCTGTTGACAGACAATCCAAGCATAAAACTTACCTCACAAAGCTGCTGCTCCGTTAATCAGGCTTGAATGTTGTCGACGTCGAAGTCAGGTCTATTACTAGCATTTTTCAGCATTCCTTATATGGACAAATTCGACCTGGCTGGGAAGGTCATGTGACCCACATTGACCAATGGTATTCCAGGTGTGTATGCAGTTGATCTTCCATAGATAACTGGCACCGTGTCGTATTGTCGCATCGAGCACGCTTGCCATATGTTGCCTTAGATTTCTGAAGCAAAACTTCTCTTGGTGTATACATAAATTACATTCATGTCATTTATTCGTTCAACCTCAAACACAAAAGTAGTTGTGCTGACAACTGATATCCGTCAGTTTGAATGAATGTATCATGTAGGTATATGTGAATACATTTAAAGCTGTTCGCATGGAGTACATAACACATGAACATGTAACTTTCCATCAAGCCCCAGATTAGTTTTTTTTCTCAAAATGCGCATAATTGTGTATTTGTATTATTTCGTTTGATGGAAACTGTATGAAACGCACAATCGTGCATGTATAGAAAGTGCATTTCATACACATATAGATTTACACAAAGATAAAATGTTGCATATGTTGCATCTAACATACGTAAGATAGAACTGTGTGGCTACATTGTACCAGGCTTGTGATACTGAACGTTATGGGTTCTGCAGGTAATACCGAAACGTGCAAGCACGATGCTGAAATTGTCCATATCATATGCAACATTGAAATGCTGGTATATACCTGTATTAAGTTGGAATATATGCAAGTGTATGCATAAACAGGCATGATAATGCACGTCCCGTATATGTTCCCGACCTATAAACAGGCATGATAATGTCAATATTTTATGTCAATATTTTCTTCGCTTTCCCGTCCTTTTCAAGGGGTTCTTGTTGGTCAGCTGCTGCTCAACATTAAACCAAAGGCTAGATATGTTTGGTGTTAAGTCGACAAAGTCCACAACTGGTCGAATTGTTTCGACTAAAATGGTCCTTTCAGCATTTTGAGGTCATTAAACATCAACTGCATGGTTGCCACCAAAATCGGTACAATACGACTTCTCATTATGTCACCCGGAGGGGGCAGATATAGTTGTGAGGTTGTTCCCATCAGGCATGAGGGGTCAGGCGTGAGCCACCGAGCTTGTACACCCTGTAAGAGGAAGAGTTTCTAGATAATTCCATGAAACTTGATTTGCAGGTATAAAAATGACGATTGGCATTGATTTTAGCCAAAATTTGAAGAAAAACAAGATGGCCACCATTGCGAATTTTGTGCCGAACTCGGCCATATAGTTTGTACATCTTTCAAAAGGGAAATTTTTAAAGATACCTTCACAAAACTTGATATGCATGTATAATATGGTGATATGACAATTGGTATCGATTTCAATGTCGATCAAAAACAAGATGGCCAAAATTACATGTTATGATCTGAATGCGGCCGACAAGCTTGCACACCAAGCTTTCACCCCATCTAAAATGAAGAGTTTTCGAGATATTTTATGTCAGTGATTTTCATCCAATGTCTAAATAGTCTTTCATGCATGAATTGTATTCTATATATAAGAAATATCTGCAGGCTCTGATGTTTATGCTCCAGATGACACCCTTTGCGGTCACATTCGACTGACTATGTCTGGTTTGAGTGTGCTGGTATGTAAAGTATATGATGAAAACATTTTGCACTATCATTTTGGAACTTAAAACGGCATTGTTTTTTTTTTTTTGCTGGTAATGACTAGAGTCACATAGTAACTATATAGCAGACAAGTTTTGTCCCCTTCATATGTAGAACAGCAATGCATGAGTAACGGAATTTTATGTATGAGTGAAAAAAATGGTTTGATTGTCATTTCGATTAGAGAAATACATGCATGCAGTATTCGGCAATACAGTTCTCATCCCACCATTTTAAACATATTTCCACACAAAAAATCAAAAATAATCCAACAAACCAGCTGGCACACATGCCTCCATTATATCAGCCCTAAATGGACTTCAAACATCCGATGATGGACAACGATACATTGAAAGCTAGCATGACCATATTTTACCACTATAGTATATGGTACTCATATTGGAATTGTATACATTTGAAAAACATTATTCAAACACCTCGAAATAAGTCAATATTATCAACAACATAGTTTTGCAAACGAAGGCTCCTGGCTGTTGGATTTAGCTTCGCTTGTTTCAGATGCGTAGATAGGAAGTGTGAGGCCTGAAATCACTTGCTCATGCATGTATTCATTATTCAAGTTTGATGTCCCAACATGCCGTTGTTAGATTTAAATATTTTGTCCGCGTTAGCCGTGCTACATGTTTTACTGTACTGATGCATACATCATATTATTTCGAAGTTCAAAAACCCCAAATGTATTCAGAAATGTACGGAAGCCCATCCTAGACGCATTCAGGCATTTATGCTCATATTTTGAGTTTGCCATGTTCACACGTGAAAGCAGTAAAAGTTTTTCATAAAGCAAAACTGTTCAAAATATCTAGATATATATGGGCATCAATTTTTTCTAAAATAAATAATACAAAGTAGGCATGTTGTATCATTGTGTGTATTTTAGCTTGCTTCCTATAGGGCCTATAAGTCTCGTTTGACATATGTCATAAAATGACGTAATCAGGAACGTAATACTGTACTGCTGGTAGCAAACATTGCCACGTGGTTACTTTGCTCGATTTTGGAAGCGCCATACAAAATATTATTGAGAAAATAGTTACAATTCATCATTTTATTTATTACACTTGATCCGAACTATAACGTGCCAATTTTAATGATAATAAAAGGACATTGTTACCCTCGCCCCCGTAGGGGGTGGGGGTGGTGGGCGAGGGTATTGCATTTGGGTCTGTCTTCCTGTCTCCCTGTTTGTTTGTTTGTCTGTCTGTCTCCCCGCGCGCATAACTCCCCGCATATCTCCCCGCGACAAATGATCCGATCGATGTGAAATTTATAGGGATGAAGCGGTATGTCAGTGGCTCGATCCTCCTCAAATTTTGTCAAAATCGGATTGAAACGGTTGCCATGGCAACGGAAAAAGTGAAAATCATATAATTGGCTATAACTCTAGTTCTGATCAATATTAACTTTTCCAACTATCTTTGTATTTTTCTTTGACCAATTCCCGATCGAATGGTGTATGGCCGATGGTCGTACGACGAAAACTCTCCATTATCGCCCGATGTCGAAAAATTGAGGGTCACGATTTCGGTTATTTTCTGCCAGCAACTTGTCAGTGCAAATATCTGTGCTTATAACTCAAATAACTGTGCTTATAAAACGGTTCAATGAACCTGTAATTTAAAGGACTGAAGCGCTATGGTAGTGGCTTTGCACCCGTCAAATTTTGTCAAAATGGAATAAAAATGGTTGCCATAGCAACGGAAAAAGCGAAAATCACATAATTCACTATAACTCCGGTTCTTTTTTATATTAATTTTTCAAACTATTTTTGTATTTTTTCTTTGGCCAATTCTCGATCGTATGGTGTACGGCCGATGGCCGTACGACGAAAACTCTTAATTATCGCCCGATGTCGAAAAGTGGGGGTCAGGATTTCACGACTTTTGAGTGTTCTGAGATTCAAGGCCATATTGTGAAGCTACTTTTCAATCGCTTCAACCCAGTTTTGTTCAGGAGATGTGCCTGGATGACAGAATTGATACTGTGAAATTTTACAGCTCAATAATGAACGAGGTCAAGGTCAGAAAAAAGATTAAAATCGAAAAGTTGCAATAACTCTTCGTGAGGGGCATCAGCTGCGCACTGCTTCGTAGTATTTCAAGTAGTGGTAATTCCCAAACCATTGACGATATTCAATAGAATGTAGAATGTTGAAGTATGCAGTATAAATTTGTGAGAACTGGCGTCGTTTTGGTAGTCAGAATCAAGAATTCAGATCGTGGTCGACAGGTCGAGAATATGTTCAAGCAAAAACACATATAGAGAGATTTCTGGTTCAAGATAGAAGAATCGCAAGAACTCGCATTAATGATTATTTCTGTCATGATTTTTGTATTTGTATGGCCAATTTCCAACCATTTGATATATGACCAATGATAGTCAATTTGCCCCCGAGCTATGTTGTGTTTCACAACATGTTTTTGGACCCCATATTCCAAGACAAGATTATTTTTTGTGATGTTACCACTGTAACCCTCATTTCGTCAACGGGCCGATCACAGTTCGTTCGTTGTGGGTTGTTAGTTGTAAATGGCCGATTTGCCTGGAAAACATGTAGTGTATGTATACATGTTGTGCGATGCAGCAACTCGGGTCGCATTTCAAACAAATGGCGCCGATTGCTATGCGCGACCGCTTAAATATTTGTTGACGGGACGCAGTCTCGCTTTAGTTGAATATTAATTATTACGCATAATTAATCGAGCCAAGGTACGGAAACTGTAAAGGGTCAACTGTCAAGTCCGGTCACACCACCAAAACGGTAAAAAACATATGTCACATCATATATAGTCTCAAACACCAGAAAAGAATGTTATACCAGTAAATAAATGTAGTTTCAAAGGAATAAGCATATTTCTCCGGTCAAGGTCATGACCTCGGAACACGTGAACATATGTTTTTCATCCTTTTTAAATTGAATAAAATATGCATATTTATTTCGTCAGCGATCATAGGAACAGGTCATGACAATGTTACGAACACGTGATAATTTTCCGATAATTTCCGCTGAAGGTGCAGGAGTTCAAATATATAGAATTTCAAGAATTGAGCCAAAAATTTGACGGGAAAACCATTATGTCACCAGAAAGGTCAAATCACGTAAAATAACGTGACGTTTTAAATCTCGCTTACAGGCCCTATTAATAATTTACTATAATTGGTTGTAATTTAAAAAAAAAATCTCCATGTATTTGAAAATTACAAGTTGAACTGCTGTTGAATTGATATTTTGTATTATTTGTTTATGCTTGAACACAATACGCAAGTAGGTGCTGTGTGTGAATGAAGTTTATTTGTGTGGTTGATGTACGAATCTTTCCAGAAGGAATAAAATTATATTTAAAAAAAATACTTATGTCATAGTGATACAACATTTTGGTACACCCTGAAATCGACGCAAACATTACGTTATGCTTGCATTTGATTCAGAGATATCAGTGGAGAAAAATATAAAACAAAAATAAAAAATCATTTGGATTGTATATCCAATAATACATATCTATGCATTTTGATACTGTGATCGCTCATTGCTTTAACAGCATGAAAACTACTACTGCGTCACACATCTAGTTTTGCTGCAGCAATATTGCTGTGTTGTAATAATATTTTACTCATGAACGTGTGTTGAAAATAACTAAATCTATTGGTGGTATTAGTCCTAATGCTATGTGCGAAGAACAATTCATCAAATGAAAAAAAATGGAACCACTACCCAAGTACAAAGTATCCTGAGTGAACAACACCAAATTTGTTATCCAATTTCAAGGTTCAGTGTCAGGCAAAATCGATAAAATTGTATGGAATTTCATAAACCTCAATTGAATGGCACAAGGAGGTGAAATCAGGTGTTCCAGAAAGAGTGAGAATTTCCTGCCCCACATGTGGCACCCGTCATGAATTCCATAACATTAACAGGCAAAAAGGTCTTGCTGCATGTTGGTGAACTAACACAGTGGAGATATCTGCTTGATTGGGTAACTTACAGATTCTACTACGTGGAATTGGTTCAAGATGTGCCAAATCCACACTCTTGAAAGTAATGAATATAAACAAGAGCAATTTGGATCCCTTTTCCAATTCACGTATTGTGGGCTGGTGGACTGGGGCACAAACATACACACGCCCGTGATCGACTGTTGCTGTTCTAGACATTGCCAAATTCGGGGATCTGGTATAACGGGTAAGGTCCTTGAGATGCTAGGAGGTGAGAGAAATTATTGTCGGGCCAGGCCTGGGTTCTGGGGTTTTATGGTTGGAGTTAATTGCTCGCCTGTAGCCCCTGAAATCGAATGGTCACCATGGATACAATGCCCCGTGAACACGGTCTCACTGTGAATTAATGCTCTAGTATTTGGTCCTGGATCAATAGGGCTCTATAAAAGTTATACCACCAATTTGGGTAGATGCGCAAAGCACAAGATTTGTTTGTTTCCTGTTTGTCATGGTGGAAATTCGCCTACATCTTGGGATATGTTGCACACTTTTGGGATGATTGGGGCCGATGATGCGTGACTACAGTAGTACTAATTACTTCAACTTTCCAGATTGGATTCAATTTCAGAATTACATAATCATATAAACTTGATAGGCTTATATTGATGCATTCGAAGCATGCTGATGGTGTCTTGGGTAGTGTATAAACCCTGCAAAACGCACGCATCGACTAGAAGAAAAAAATGCACTGGGTCCCAAAAATATATTTTTCTTCGTCGGATTTTTCAATACTATGTGCTGTATTCATTAGTTGTACAAAAGGTGAGATTCAAACATAAATGTTAATAGATGAAAGCTCTATGAATGTAATAAAGTAAGTGGTTTACAGTCATACTGATGGCTTTATCTTATCAGATCAGGGAAATATCAGGGAATTAGCCCCTTCAAATTGAATGAGTGAATTGTTCTAGCTTTTCCCTATTAGAACTTGATTTCAAAGACCAAAGTGAGATGTATTGTATTTGTGTATGTAAATGTATGTTGTATGTTGCTTGTACGTCATAAATATATGTTGTATGTTGCTTGCACATACATGTATGTATATATGTTGCTTGCACATCATGATTATGCATCATGATGCATTGATGAAATGCAATATGTTTGAATTTGAGAGGCAAGACCAAGTATTGCTACGAAGTTTTATTTATTGCATTTGGGTTTGTCTGTCGCCCTGTCTGTTTATCTGTTCGTCCGCGCGTGTAACTCGAAAGCAAACGGTCGGAAGTTCTATGGCACTGGATCGGTCCGCCCCAATTCTTGCCAAAATCGAACAAAAAAGGTTGCATGTTAACCGAAAAAGTGAAAATCACATAATTGGCTATAACTCTGGTTCAATTAATATTGATTTTTACAACTATTTTTGTGTTTTTCTTTGGTCAATTCCAGATCATATTGTTTACGACCGATAGTCTCAAGAGTCTTGAGATTCAAGAATTATGATGTGGCGCAAGTTTTCATTCTTTTTTACCGTTTTCGTTCATGAGATTTGCCATGATGATAGGCACAATACTGTGTAACAACACTGTGTAAGTTTTTACCGTGTAAGTTTTACAGCTCAATATTGAACGACAAGGTCACGGTCACAGAAAAGGTCACAATTGAAAAGTTGCAATAACTACAATAACTCAAGAACTATTGATTTTATTTGTTTTATGGCCAATTCCCATATCATTTGTGAGCAATGGTCATGCGATCAAAATTCCCCATTATCGCCCAGGGTCGAAAACGTAAGGCTCATCAACTGAAATCACCGATATCACTGAAATCATAACATTTCAAGTAGTAGTAATTCCAAAACCACTGATGATTTTCATTAAATTATTGAGGAACATAAATTATGCAGTACGAATCTGACATCTTTCGGAGCTTGAGAGACCAGTATCAAGAATTCGTGATCTAATTAATATGGTCAAAATAGAAAAATTGAAGAAACTCTTTATTAATGATTATTTCTCCCATGATTTTTGTATTTTTCTATGGCTAATTCCCGACCATTTGATATGTAGCCAATGGTTATACAACCAAATCCCCGATTATTGTCCAGGTCGAAATTTAAAGGGTCATCACCTTTAATTTCAGTAACTAAATCTGAAGGGACGAGGGTCTGCAATCTCTGACTGTCTCGTTTCACATGTAGTCTGTATTAATATTTTCGAGCAGCACATAATGATTCAGCACATAATTATATTTTTTGATGCATTTCAGAAGAGGAAACTTGCAACGCAATGGATCATACCACACATATGTTAGACATATATGTGGTGAAGCATATAATTTAGAAATATGTATCGCCGAAGCGCTACGCAACTAGTGTAGTGTCATGTGATGCTCTATCAGTGAACATTTGGCAGTGAATATTTGTATATCAAATGAATTTAAGGGTATATATGAAAATATACTAATATTTAGATTTTTTCCCATAAAGGACAACCTGGTCCGGGTGTCAACTGTTACCTGAAACCTGACACCGAGCTATGGCTCCCATTGTAATCATGACAAAGAGGTTTCGACTTGATTTGAGTGCATTGTCATTTATTAGCGGTCATCATACATTCAACTGATCATCAAACTTTGCAGACAAAACTCCTCTTGTCGGTACAGGTCTGGTCGTTCCACTTTCCACTGGAGTACATTTCGATGCAGTCTTCTGCGTCCTCGCTTGCACCATGGATGTTGTTGGGTTCACCAGTGTTCCAGTTGGTGTAGCAGAAGGTCGGGCCACACGTGATGCTGTCAAGAACGTTCTGCCAGAAATATATCTTGGATGCAGACACTTTGGCACGTCCACCGAGCCAGATCGTTCCTACATAACGGGAAGTTCTATATTATTAGTCAAGTTCGCTGATCTATGCTTATATCGCCATGCAAAGTTTAGTGCTACAAAATTATTTGCCAGACAGTTCAGAGCATGTTATTACGTTCATTTTGGTATGTAGACAATTATTTACTCACAATGCAACGCAATAATTTCTGATCACATTATTGGCAAGTGATGCATGTTGAGAACGAAAAGTGAATAGATAACTGACCAGATCCCAGGCCCCTGACGTAGCTGTTCTCGGCACTATCTGAGATGCTGGTCAGACTGGAGCCTGCGTAGGTGCTGCGGCAGTACTGGTTGGCATCAGCAAAGTTCTTGGCGGTGCTGACGTATTTGTAGCAACTGCCGCTGCGTGCCGACATCCCAGAGGGGCAGTTCAGAGCGGAAACATACCCCAGCACACACAGTGCAATACACACTGCCAGACACTTCATCTTCTCTAGTTATCTGAAAGAACCGCCTTTCTTACACAAGCTTCAATTCGGAAACTACAGGACAAGTTAACTCGCTATCGTGCAAATAAATTGGGAAAGTTCTGTTATTGAACTATCTTAATATTACTGTTGTAACATTTCCTGAAAATTCCCGACATTTTTACAGACGTATGTTTATGTTATATATTGACGTCTGCTAATGTATGTGTTAAATATTACGATGTAGGCAATGCATGTCCATGATAGCTCTCAAACAAGAGCGGTAGAATTGGAAGCATAATTTGTCTTTCTTTTTTTATGACATATTTTGTGCGAAGGCATAATTATATATTGCTAAGACATAGAACAACTCAACTTTACAGCCCTTCGCAGTTGACAGACAATCCAAGCATGAGACTTACCTCACAAAGCTGCTGCTTGTTTAATCAGGCTTGAATTCTATTGACGTCGAAGTCAGGATTATTCTGGACGTATTTCAGCATTCCTTATATGGAAAAATCCCACCTGGCTGAGAAGGTCATGTGATCGTAATTGACCAATGACATTCCAGTTGTGTATGCAGCTACCCCTTTGATCTTCCATAGATAACTGGCACCGTGTCGTACTGTAGCAACGAGCACGTTTGCCATATGTTGCCTTAGATTACTGAAGAAAACTTCTCCTGTTATATATGTATATACAATTCAAATAATATATTCGTCCAATTGCAGACACAAAAGAAGCTGTGCTGACAACTGATATCTGTCAGTTTGTATGAATGTATCGTGTAGGTATATGTGAATACATAGGTATATGTGAATATCGTGTAGGTATATGTATATCGTGTAGGTATATGTGAAGGTATATCGTGTAGGTATATGTGAATTCAAAGCCATTCGCATGGAGTACAAAACACATGAACATGTAAGTTTCCATAAAGCCCCAGGTTACATTTTTTCCAAAATGCGCATATTACTGTACGTGACAATTGGAGACTATTGTGTTTGATGGAAAATTTGAAATGCCCAATCGTGCATGTGTACAAAGTATAGTTTTCAATACATATATAAATTTACAGAGATAAAATTTTGCATCTAACATTCTACAGAATACTGCAAGTACTGCTACATAGTACATTCCCTATTATTTCGAAGAAGAAAAAAACACGCATAATAACTATACATCACATAAGTTGTTTTCGCCATGATGTGTAGGCCATTCAAGAGTAACTGTGTTAAAGCAGCTGCCTTCAAAACCAGTCAATTTTTTAAAAAATATATTTCATATTAAACATGCTAAACTAACTGAATGAAACATACTCACATCAAATGTAATGAAAATAACCAGTCCTCAGGGAAATTTTGCTCATTTGAACAGGCGGTTCTCGCGCAAATACAGGAACTGTATCCATCACACGCAGATGTAAACAAAGCATAGAAGTGCGAGATAGACTGACAGTTCCAAGCACATCATGGTATATCACCGATTATTTTCTCACAACTACACTATATATACACATACGAACTGGAAAATGTACTCGGTGTGGACATTTAAGCGTGATTTGAGCATTTGTTTACATTCGGGTTTGATGGATACACTTCGTTTGTTTATTTACAAAACCGGTACAAATTGGGCACTAAAACGGATGAAAAGACAAACACACTGAGCACACCTTTTGTTATATTGCATTAGATGTGTTTATCAAAAAGTTGGTTTTGAAAAAAATATTGCATACATTCGAAGGCAGCAGCTATAAAATGTACGAGTTAAACAAAATTGTCATTTTGATTGGAGAATACATTCATGCGGTATTCACCCTATAGTTCACATCCCATCATACATGAACGTATGTCCAATAATATATGTTCCATAATTCTGAACAAGCATAATCCAACAGACCAGCTGTACCCAATGCCTTCATCATGTTGGTCCGAAATCAACTTCAATCACCGGATGATAAACAATGATATATTTGAAAAGTGGTATAACCGTATTTTACCAGTAATATAGTATGCTATTGTGATAGGAATTGTATGCATTTGGAAAAAAACAACATTGTTCAAACCACCTCAAAATAAGTCAACATGTTCGACATAATATTTTTGCAAACGGCTAAATGCCCTGGGCTGTTAGATTCAGCTTTGCTTGTTTGTTTCAGTGATATATTACACATACGTAGGAACTATGAGTGATAATACCTCCTAAAACATGCATGTATTTATTGATGTCCCAACATGCAGTTGCATTGGACTTATAATATATGTGTCTCGCTAGCTGTTCTATATTTTGTACTGATATCATATATCCGATTGGTACAGAGTTGAGCCACCATTGACACTACTTATATGTTATGTCACAAACTCACAATATAAGGCAATGAATTTGCAAATATCAAGTCAAAACAAGAAAAACCATAGTCCTTCATGTAAAGTGCGACTAAAGTCGCATGTTGCCAAGAATATTTCGACAAAAATCACGAGTACAATCACATGGGCCAAAAAGTATTATTTACTTCCACATATGAACGTGGTAGCTTTGAGCCTGAACTTTCTACGTGCGAACCATTTATTTTTCCAGCCTATGTCACCTATGGGCTTCCGCAGAAGTGGGCTGCATTCGAACTGCGATATTAATCCCATAATGATTCAACATTCTGGTACATCCTGAAATCCACGCAAACATGTTTACAAATGCATTAGATTCAGATAACAGAGAGGAAACATAATAAAAAAAAATTTGAATGCCGTAGTTCTATACATGTGTCATTGCATTCGTGTGCAAATACATGTAGGCATATCCACTTTTGGCGGCAGTGTCCCGGGCTTGTATATATGATAATACATATACAAATTTATGCATACTAATACTATGATTGTCCATTGTTTTATCAACACTAAAACTATTACTGCGTCACACATCTAGTTTTGCTGCAGCACTATTGCTGTGTTGCGATGAAAATTTTACTCATGAAAATAAATAAATATATTGATGGTATTAGTCCTAATGCTATATGTGAAGCACAATAAAAATAACACAATTGCGATACATACGTTTACTGACAAATTTGACATGCAGGAATATGTTGTCTGGATGGTGCCTTCGTTTGTGTGTTTGTGTGTGGTGTGGGTTGGGGAGTGGAGGAAGAGTATTCTGGTGCACGAGCGTCCATAACTCGGGATGTCTCCTCCTCAGAACCGGTTTACCTATTTAGTATTGACTTGAGATAGTCAAATCCACAATCTTGTAAGTAATAAACAAACGAAACATTTTCGATTTCTCCTCCTGGTGAGGTATCGTGGACTAGGGTACACGAACAGACCCATACTCGCAGTCGACTGATTTTGTTCTGGACAACGTCAGACTCTGGGATCTGGTAGGCTATAACGGTTAAATCCTTGAGATGCTAGGGGGTGGGAGGAATTATTGTCAGGTCAGGCCTGGGTTCTGGGGGGTATGGTTGAGTTACTTGCTCGCCTGTAGCCCTCTAATAACTGATGATCACCAAAGATACAGCGCCCAGGAAGACGGTCCCATTGTGACTTGGCCTCTAGCGTCCGTGGAAGCAGGATGGAAGATACTGGGGATTATGAAGTTTGGTTCTGGATAAATAGTGTTCCACAATATATGATGTGTTTCACAAATTTGGTCAAGTGCACCAATGTTTTTCCCTGTTTGTCCTGATATAAATGCGCCAACATCTTGGGATATGTTGCACACTTTTGATAATTTTGGTATCGATGCGTGACTACAGTAGAACTACATTCCAGATTGGATAAAAGTCCAGAATTGCAGAATCATATCAATTTTATCAGCCAATAGCGCTGCATTCAAAGGATGCTGATGACCAGTGTGTTCCAGAGGAAATGAATCCCTGCAAACGCACAAAATTCACTAGAAGAAAAAAATGCACTGCAACCCATGGATATATTTTCTTCGTCTGTTTTTCTGATAGTATGTGCGGTATTCATAGGTTCTACTAGAGGTAAGGTTCACATTTTCTGTTTGTCTCAAACCTGAACGGTTCTAAAATTCGACATCGAATATATCAGGTATGAAATATGGGTTTAATAATACATTGATGCCGCTCTCTACCACATATTCATCTGAAAAGGAGATTACTCAGTTGAATAATATGGATTTGAACATCTGAATGCAACAAAATTGTATGCGGCATTTTGTTTTGCATGACTGAATAGTACTTGTCAATGGAGCCTGGAGACAGACGCTTTCAGAACTTTTTGATACAATCACAACATATGTGAACAATATGACAAACGGGTTCGTGTGCCACCTGTGTAAGCGTTGAGTACCTAGAACTTATGCGTCAATTTATAGAGCTTGCATAAAACCTGCACCCCAAGTACGTGAAATGTATGACGCCAAAAGTTACAGTATGTTGTACTTTTTGCGACCAATCATCGCATGCAAACCATTCAACGGTCATTAACAAAATTGTTGTATCTGATATGGAGGTCGTATATTTTTTTTCATATCAAAGTGTGCAAAATGTTAAATATTCTCATAAGTATATAACTACATAGCGTTTCACACATTTATGTATAAGTCTGAAATGAGTAGGCATTTTAAGGATTGATTGCATGTGATCGTCATGAACCTGGCAGTGACCAGCTGTCCATTCACTTATAATGTAAATATAAAGGTAACAAGTTCATGAATTTACACACTTCCAACCAACGTGAAACTTTGCCTTTCTGATTGTTAGCCATCAAGGATTACTAACCGAGACTCTGTTTCTTACTAAGCAATGTTAAATTTGTTAAATTCATCGTTTTCATATGTCATTTTCCGACCTATTTCTCAGTCTACAAAATACACTCACAACAATGCGAGCGAAAGGATTATGCTGTGCAGCAAATAGCTAGTGAGGCCAGTAAAACTCACAGGTGATATGCACTCGGGTGCACCTAGTGCAGGTTCTTAGCTCATAATTTTGGACGAATTGTTCACATTGTGATAAAAGCACGAAACTTTGCAGAGGGGTAGAGTATCACTCACTGGTCAATATAAGCTAGGGAGCCATCCTCAATATGGCCTGTAACGGATATGGCAGCCATTTTTCTTTTTGCAGTAAATCGACCTAAAACGGCCGGTTTGGGGAATTGGTTATTTCTACCTGTGCATGTCAAATATTATCCAATATCAACGAAATTGGTATCAAACTGACCTGAATAATAAGGCCAACTCACATATAATGACCAAAAATAATTATATTGATTATTCTTCAGCAAAATGTCCAAAAAACAGCTTTTTGCTCGAATTTGCTGAAAATTTGTCTACAGATCTCGTAGTCGGGAATGTACAAGGTGTGCCTGCACCCCCTCCTCCCATGATCATCTGAAATAAACTTTTTAAGTTAGATTATATCCTATTGTTGATTATTAGAGATGTTTCCAGAGACCCACCCCTGGCAAAAAATTTTTGGCCCTTTTTAAAAATGGCCACCATCGTAAATGCGGAAATCATAATTTACTCGGCTTCTATTGCAGGTAGAGACATGGTTTTGGTGTCTATACCCATGTGTTTGATACTGGAGAATCCAATTTCGTCATTACTGAGTACCTGTGACTGTTGGTTGCTACAGAATCAAAAATGTCTGACAATGAACCGGTGAAAATCACATTTCCAACCAAGGTGTGCATGATATGTGTAGAAATCCTGACAGGGGGGCAGATCAATAGTAAAAGCAGTTCCATTCCCACAGAACAAGCTCAGAAGATAAGAATCAATTTATAGAAATAGTGCCTAGGTGATTGGGTTTTTTTTAATTCCTGTACACAAAATTTTTCTGTCATTTTTTATGACATTTGACCTGCCATTCGACCTGGTAAGATCATTTTTTTTATTGTTTTATCAGCTATGAAGCATGGTTATTGTTGAAAAGCTTGGATCCTTGTTGACACAGGAGCATAATTGTGCTAATGTGTTTAATACAATAAAAACTGATTACCCTTATGCTTGACACAGAAATGATGTGTTTAATTTTTTTTTGCAACACGGTATGACAGTGAACTGAAAACTGCAGTAGTTCCAGACAAATTTTATGCCAATGTTAGCTTGACCTCTAGTCTCAAGAACGAATACATGGCAAATAAAATATAAGCATTGGTATATACATGTTAATTCTAACTTAGATCTTCTGGATACGCAAGGTGAACAATATTTTGAGCAGTGGCATATGACACAAAAGTCAAAGACATCCCTGAGAAGAGGCATTATGGTCTGGATGGGAACCGATCTCAGTCCATCCATGATCGGTGGTGTTTTGAACAGATCTAGTGGCTGATGAGCTCTAGTTTGTGTCCTTAATTGGAGGTCTGAGATGTTGTTCCAGCACATCACTTGTTTGAGAAATTCATTGCATATAACTGGTCTTGTGACAGAGAACCTTAATCCCAACAATGTCAATGTTGATGTCATCAGTGATAAATTCATGATCCTGTTTCATACATTCACTGGATCTGACATTGCGTCCTCCTTCATATGCTAGATTCATCTGAGCTGAGAGAAGTGATGATGCATTTGGTCTGTGGGCTGTCCTCCATTAAATCTATCATTGCTGACATCAACACTGACCTCTTTAGCACAGGGACTAGAGCCCATCAACAACTATGGGCTGTTCACAACCCCACAGGGCATTGAAGGTCTCACCGCAAGAAATTTCCCATGTTTACCACAATATCTTGTATCAGGGATGTCTTTGATCTTGATGTCGTATGTCATCGCACAAACCCTTGTCAATTTTGCGAATGCAAACGGTCTAACTTGGAATGTATACATGTAAATGCCATTCCAAATTTTCCGTTAAATCGTTCTTGAGTCTAGAGGTCAAAGCTACCATTGGCATAGAACATTTGTCTCGAGCTACTGCATTGTTTTCGCGTCAATTTCATACCGTTCTGGCCACACACATCATTACTGTATCATACATAAGGGATAACTCCTGTGTCAACCGGAAACCATTCAACAATGAACATGCTTCATTTGTCAGGCAGAACAAAACTGGTGCATGGGTGCTGATGCAGAGATATTTCCCATGATCATGGCAGCTGATAAGACCAACAAACACGTGGTAGAATGAACTTTACTGGCATTCGTTGTGCATGGATTCCGATGCAATAGAAGGGACATTACAGGATCCGTACTGGTCTATTATTGGATTGTGTAGTTTTATCATTACTGGTAATTCTTATGCAGGGGCCTTGCTTAAATTCAGAAATTATCTGTTGGCAGTGAGGGCCATCTTGGATTTGATTTCTGAGAAGTACAAAAGTGTGGCATTCCATGCACAACTAATAATGATGGCTTCTGCAGACCCTAAATACTAGTTCATTTGCATTTTTCACCATCTTAATAGGTAAATGACAGAAAAATGCAATATGTTTCAAAGACATCACATTCATCATCATCGAGTCATGTATCCAGGAGTTCAAAAGAATCTACCTGGGCAATATTTCTGTAAATTGATACTTATCTTTTGAGCTAATATGTGGGAATGGAATGGCTTTTGTTATCAATCTGGGCCCCTTTCAGGATTTCTACACATATCAGTCGCACCTTGGTTGGAATGTGATTTTCACCGGTTTCATTGCAATGACAAAATTGGATTCTTCAGTATTCAAAACATGGGTATAGACACCGAAACCATATCTCTACCTGCAATAGAAGTCGAGTTATGGCACGAAACATGATTTCCGCATTTTCGATGGCGGTCATTTTGAAAAAGGCCGAAAAAAAACTTTTGCCATGGTGGGTCTCTGGAAACATCTCTAATAATCAATAATAGGATGAAATCTAACTGAAAAAGTTTATTTCAGATGATCATGGGAGGAGGGGGTGCAGGCACACCTTGTACATTCCCGACTACGAGATCCGTAGATAAATTTTCAGCAAATTCGAGCAGAAAAAACTTTTTTTAGGACATTTTGCTGAAGAATAATCAATATAATTATCTTTGGTCATTATATGTGAGTTGGCCTTGTTATTCTGGTCAGTTTGATACCAATTTTGTTGATATTGGATAATATTTGACATGCACAGGTAGAAATAACCAATTCCCCAAACCGGCCGTTTTAGGTCGATTTACTGCATAAAGAAAAATGGCTGCCATATCCGCCACAGGCCATATTGAGAATGGCTCCCTAGCTTATATTGACCAGTGAGTGATATTCTACCACTCTGCAAAGTTTCGTGCTTTTATCACAATGTGAACAATTTTTTTGCTAAGAACCTGCACTAACCAAGGTGTTTGGGATTATGAATGTTCAGCTCATTGTATTCATCTCACAGAAAGTATAGCCCTAGATATTCTCATTATTTTGACGACAACAAGAAATAAATATATGCAACAGCCAGTGCTTGTCAAGCAAAACACTCGAATCTTCGTTTTGGTGAAACGTATAAAATGATTTATCTAATCATCAAATTGCACAGCTTTCGTGTTATCATTTATGAAACCATGTCTCGGTTCATCATCCATACGTATTTGTGTGTGTGCTAGCCAAGTTTTAGGTCAGGGGATTGTATTGTTTTGGTGATTTTGTTACCTTTACTTTCACATTATAAGTCAATGGAAAAGTGCCTCAGTGCAGTCACCGGTAAGTTACGTGCAATCACACCTTAAGGGGTTGTTACCCTCGCCATATTTTAGTCAGTGATGCGCACTGAATATTTTTGAAAATGGTTTTTCTTGAAGAAATGAACACATATTTCACATAAATGTTATATTATCATGTTAATAACTAATTTAAAACATTTTACGCGCAGTTATTATGCATCTTATGTTAAAATTGGGGAAATTAACTACCAAAATTTCGGGACATCCGTTCTTGTGGAAAAAGTCGATTACGAATGTTCCAAGTATTTTTCTGAGCATTACCACATATGCTAGTTTATGAGCCGAGAAATATTTTTTTGAAATTCAAATCCATTGCATCACAAATGATTTTTGAAGTTCAGACATTTATTGACAACTAAGAATTTTTCCCAAGTGGCCAGCACAGGCACTATTTTTTAACCCTTCAAGACACTGCCACAGTGAGAGGGAGACTTCAATATCATATGCTCCACTGTGAACACTTCACACTGGCTTTTACATGTAGACTGCTACATGCTAGGGCTTCTGTGTGCATTGGGCCATGACACTACTCTATTCACCTGATCAATGCAGATAATAACCCGTATTTCCAAAGTGACAGTTATAAGTTTCAAACTTCTGGGGAAGTAACATCTTCTTGCATTTGTCATAATTCATAACACTCTGTGTTCATCAAATAACTAACAGTACATATATGTATTCACTGACCCTATTGTGCATAATGCTTGTGTGTATGCATACAAAGAACACAAACCCCAAGCTAGATACAGGATACATCCTGATCCCAATAACATGTAAATGTAAATATCACCAGGCTTTTGATTCATTGTCATCATGATTACATGTGACATTAAAGTATCATTATTGCACATGGGTTGTGTCAACATAATTGTTGTGAAATTCACACAGTGGTAGCATTTTATTAGCACAATTCATGAGTTATGAATTGAAGCACTTCATCTTTTGACATACATGGATCACAGGTATGACATCAAACATACCAGACAAGAAATGTCATGAATAAATAGTGTATTTGGTAGTATACTCCTTATCTATATGTTTATCTTACAAAGTTTGTACATGGAAGGTAAACAAGAACAAAATAAATCAAATATAATACCAATCAAAAAGATTATGAATTTATCATAATTGGCAAACAATATTGCACATGGCCACTTGATACACTGCCATTCAAATCTTCATAATGCATTTCTGACCTACACATGTGTATCAATAACAAATTTTTGATACATACAATGTGTTGGCCACTTTATCCATTAAAATATAAAATATGAAAATATTATCAATTGGCCATTGAATCCCCAAATTGCTGTTGTATAAGATATCCAATTGTCTTATAGTGACATTACAATACCCAAAATGGTGGTATGCATTTCTGTACAGGTGTTTCAGAATTACAGATCCAACATGCACTTAATTTGAATTTATATATATATTGTTTTAATATACATGTATATATTGGTGCAAACTCTAAAACACAAGTTGTTGTTATGCTTTGACATCCATATTGTTGGCCAACAAAATGATTGCTCCTGGGTGCCTGTCATTGGGGGATCAGTCAAGTGGTGTGGAGCTGCTATTGCCTGTCTTCTGATTGAGACTTGAACCAGGATTTATGGAGCTTCTGGTTGTGTTGTCTTCTGGCTGAGCTGTCAGGAAAGTGGTGTGGAGTTGTCAGCAACACCTGGAGTCATCTGGAGTCAGAAAATATGAGATGATGGATTTGTCAGATGGCACTCTATTCTGTTGCTGATACCAATCACATTGCCTTGAATTGATCATTGGAATATTACAATCAAGTAAACTTCTTGATTTACAGAAATATATATATGTTGGTGATATGAATAACTCATATAGCTGCTTTTTGATAATTACCTCATATACTTGTGCCAATCAGGGCACCTAATTTAAATTTCTTGACATACATATAGATATACATCTACAGACAGTTTCATTTTGTTATCGAAATGTATTTAACCACGAACTTATGGAATAGGTACCCATAGATACTTGATCAGTGATGATAGAGACGGGGCTCCAATATACAGAATGCTTCAATTACGTGTACGTACCTGAACAAATATAATATTATATTACCTATTTGTGAAAATGAACTCCCAATGTGCAAGAAGGGTCGAAAGAGGGTTAATAATCCGCCCCAGGACATGTGCTCGACGATTTTCCGTGTGGTTCCATGCGATCACTGACCGAGACTGGACTTGAGCAGCTAGTGAGTATTGCTCTTCACATTGAACTCAAAACCCTGTGCACGGATTTCAACGGCTTTCTCACCGGAGCGAATACAAACTCACGTGGTGAGCGATATGTCAGTTATCGTCTGGAAACATGGTTTTCAGTGTTTGTCATTCCCCGATCTACAACAATTCTTTGTCTATGAACTAATATGTCTTCGATTATGTACATATTTCTGGGATTACCTCCGTCATATGCCGATATACATGCATAACACATGGGACTGTCGGTGCCTCGCGGGAAAACATTTGGAGACGAAGCTACCGAATCTCATAGTCGCAAAATATGGTCTTCACAACCGAAGGAAATATTCCGAGGATGACCGCTACCAATTGATATCACAAAACGCATGTAATGTGTCGTACTGCGAACATTTTCTGCCGTAGTCCCGTTCAGTATTCAGGAAGTGGATTATTTGGTGTGATCAATGGATTTTACCCATTACCAGAATTGACATGAACAAAGATAAGTCTCGCGTAAGGATACATCAAACTTTGACCTGGGAAATATGTAAACACGATTTCGTGGCACCTGACGTTGATAGTAGCCGATGTTCAGACTCAATTTTACGGGGGAAAACGCATTGTCACATGGCTGTGGATAGCTCGTTATGGAGTCTACGATGTACCAATCCCAAGTAAGTTAGCTATTCTTTGAAAATCATCAAAATAATAGATGATATTTCAAGTCTGTGTGTTGTCCAAATCCACGTGATATTTTGAAAATGGCGCATTTCGTAAATGTGTCAGAGACAGTCGGGCATTTTGTGACAAATGTAGGCAGTAAATTCAAAAAGTAATTCTCGGCTCATAGACACTGACTGCTCCACTATGTAAAAAGTCGATGTATTCTAAAGATTACGTGGTTGATATTGAGAACGGATGTACCAACTTCATCGTTATGATCCGGAATGATCCAGACGTTTCAGGTCGAAGATTGTATTTTTCTAAAACAAGAAAATGACTCCTCTATTCACTCCAACTGCAAAAAGTCACTTCGGACTACCAGAAGTTTTATGACAAATGCTCATATTTTTTATGCGGTACTAAAGTCGTGAAATTTACTGCCAACAATCGGCAGGGTTTCACCATCTTAACGTTCATTTTGTCATAACATTGGAACCACCTGCGGCTCACGCGAAACATTGAGAAAATGCTGGACAACAGACAAGCACGCATGGCGACCCATCACCACAATGCAATATCCCACACGGTAATAGACAAAATGGACTTTGCGAATCATATTTCATATACAGAAGGAATTGCTAGGAATTTTTTCTTCAAAATGTACTATATTTCATCGGACCTGTTTCCGGAACAACTGTCCACAAATCCAGCTGTATATGTGGTAATAGGATGATATTTACATTCGTAATACTACGCAGGTGTCACCACAATATTAAATGTGAACATTTTTCGTTAAAGGTCTGCTGTATTGTGCTGTTAGTGCATAATATTATAGTCTAGCTTCGAAAATTGTTGTTTTTGACTTTTACATACCTCCCCGTCGATTTTTACAACCTCTTCTTTACGTCCCCCTAGATTAACCCCCCCCCCCCCACACACACACACACACACAGTAGCCTTCCGGCTTATGACTTGATGCCTATGCACTTTTCATATATTTAAGATATCAAATTCTTCTCACTAAATTTACGACCATTCCGTCATGTAGGGCGTTTTTCACGCATTTTCATGTCAATCAATCTTCATTATATAATATATTCACCTGTCCACCTGTTCCTATTGACGCGCACGCTTTTTTATCTATACGTTAGTATGGGTTCAAAGGGTGATTATGAGCCACGAAGTTCCATGAACGTTGTTTTGGGCTACCCTGATACGTACGCGCCAGTCAACGGTCTTTAGTGGTTTATTTTGAAATGACGGAAAACTCCCGACGATTACCGAATATTCATGGTCTCGGAAATATGGCGCCCCGTTCGTGCCACAATAAAGTGAAGTTATTTTTTTTATATCATACATATGAAATAATAAATCATACGTATCAGATACTAACTCATACGTATGAGATAATATGTCATACGTATGATATACTAACACATACGTATGAGTTAGTTAACATATACGTATGAATTATTAACACATATGTATGAGTTATTAACAGATAGGTATGAGTTATTAACACATACGTATGAGAAAATAAGTCATACATATGAGAAATTAAGTCATACATATGAGATACTAACACATACTATGAGATACCTATCTTATGTGTAAGAGCAACTTATATATTGCTTTATAAGTAGATATAGTTGGGTGCACGAGGTGACGTTTTCATGGAGAGCATGAAAAAAGCAGGAAAGTTAGATGCAAAACACGGAGGACGAACATATTACTTCTATTTCCAAGGCAGTCTCGGGTACATGGAAATTTTAGTATCTCCTACCTATGTGTTAGTATCCCTGCGTATGACTTAGTAGGCCTATCTTATACATATGGGTTTGTATCACATACACATGATTTAATACAGTATCTCCTATGTATGAGTTAATATCTCTTACGTATGAGATAAGTATTTCTTACGTATGACTTAGTTTCTCATACGTATGAGTTAGTATCTCATATGTATGTGATAAGTATGTCATACCTGTGACTTAGAATTTCATACATATGTGTCAGTATCTCATAGTATAACTTATTATCTCATACGTTTGATAGAGTATCTCATACATATGAGTTAGAAAGAAATTAACTTCTCTTTTTCGTGGCACGAACGGGGCGCCATACGGAGACACCTCTCTGAAAATATCCAACACATGTGTCATAACGTGGGCATGGTCGCATGGGCTGTCGAATTCACGGGTTGCAAGTCTGCAAAATATCATGAATGTAATGGCGGTTTATACGTAAATGAAATGGGAAATACATGGTAATGGATCAATATAAAATGGACACGCCTTATTTCATGAATGTGCCTAATATATATTACAACAAAGAAGGGCATCTGTGAATGTAAGAACTGAATATGTGTATAATACAGGAAAGTTATGTAGATGGGCAGAAAGGCGATAGGAGACCTGAGAAAGATAAATGTAGCCCATATGTTTGGTTCCTAGCATCTGTATTTAATTTGGTTTGAAAGATGTATGCTTAACAAATGATGAACGAGCATTCCTGTGCCTCCATTATTAAAAATATCGGCAAAGCAATAATCTTGGGATATGTTGCACACTTTTGATATTTTTGGTACCGATGCGTGACTACAGTAGAACTACATGTACATTTCAGATTGGATAAAAGTCCAGAATTGCAGAATCATATCAATTTTATCAGCCAATAGCGCTGCATTCAAAGGATGCTGATGACCAGTGTGTTCCAGAGGAAATGAATCCCTGCAAACGCACAAAATCACTAGAAGAAAAAAATGCACTGCAACCCATGGATATATTTTCTTCGTCTGTTTTTCTGATAGTATGTGCAGTATTCATAAGTTCTACTAAAGGTAAGGTTCACATGTTCTGTTCGTCTCATACCCGAACGGTTCTAAAATTCGACAACGGATATATCAGGTATGAAATATGGGTTTAATAATACATTAATGCCGCTCTCTACCACATATTCATCTGAAAAGGAGAAAGGAGAAATTAAGTCATACGTATGAGATACTAACACATACTATGAGATACTTATCTTATGTGTATGAGATATTGCTTTATAAGTAGATATAGTTGGGTGCACGATGTGACGTTTTCATGGATGAAAGAAGCAGGAAAGTTAGATGCAAAACACGGAGGACGAACATATTACTTCTATTTCCAAGGCAGTCTCGGGTACATGGAAATTTTAGTATCTCCTACCTATGTGTTAGTATCCCTGCGTAGGATTTAGTAGGCCTATCTTATACATATGGGTTTGTATCACATACACATGATTTAATACAGTATCTCCTATGTATGAGTTAATATCTCTTACGTATGAGATAAGTTTTTCTTACGTATGACTTAGTTTCTCATATATGTGTGAGTTAGTGTCTCATATGTATGTGATAAGTATATCATACTTGTGACTTAGAATCTCATACATATGTGTCAGTATCTCATAGTATAACTTATTATCTCATACGTTTGATAGAGTATCTCATACATATGTGTCATAACGTGGGCATGGTCGCATGGGCTGTCGAACTCACGGGTTGCAAGTCTGCAAAATATCATGAATGTAATGGCGGTTTATACGTAAATGAAATGGGAAATACATGGTAATGGATCAATATAAAATGGACACGCCTTATTTCATGAATGTGCCTAATATATATTACAACAAAGAAGGGCATCTGTGAATGTAAGAACTGAATATGTGTATAATACAGGAAAGTTATGTAGATGGGCAGAAAGGCGATAGGAAACCTGAGAAAGATAAATGTAGCCTATATGTTTGGTTCCTAGCATCTGTATTTAATTTGGTTTGAAAGATGTATGCTTAACAAATGATGAACGAGCATTCCTGTACCTCCATTATTAAAAATATCGGCAAAGCAATAACGCTTGACCTGGTACTAATATGGTGGGAATTTTTGATACAAAAAATGTCAGTCCGGATACAGTAGGTACACTGTAAATGTATCAGGGTCGGTATTGATAATTATCTCGTTCCTCTGTTAATATAAAGTTTGCCGATAGGGGAAACATCAGTTTTGCGCTGCAGCATTTTGCGCTTCAAACTTTCTTCATCTGGTCTCCATTGAGGCTCGTGTAGCAATGCAATCGAGGCATGTGATATAAAGTAATTGCTTAAAACCCAATGACGAACATCAGCGAATAAAACATGCATGATCGTAAACTTTATGTGGGCATTTGCTATTCTCATCGAAAGTTTTTAATCGAAAGTTGGCTCGGAAAGATCAGGACGGTAGTAAGCCCTCTGTCTGTGGGCAGAATGACAGAAAGAATAGACAAAAAACTGTGAACATGTGATCCAAGACTCTTCCCGAAAATCCAATTGTTTTAACGAAACATGGATTGATAAATGGTCATTGTTTTTTCAAGTTGATGAATTGTCTGAAAATGCAATACCATGCAAAGGTACAAATGGAGATTCGATAGCGTACTACAATGTGCTAATAATATCAGACTCGAGAACAATATAACAATATTGCCTTGGCTCGGGCAGACAATGACTCTCAGGCGTACAATGGACCAAGTCGGGCCTTCAAACCGCCACACCGCCTGGCAGACCTACTTCTATGGAAGCCCATAGGTGACATGTGCGGGAAGAAAATTTGGTGTTTTTTTCTAGTAAAAACCTTGCACGTTCGAACGTAGAAAGTTCAATTATACCACGTTCGCACGTGGAAGCATTTAGCGCTATCACGTTCGCACGTGGCAACTTTAAAACCTATCACGTTCGAACGTAGAAAGATGTAGGTTTCCACGTTCACACGTAGAAAGTTTCAAAGCTACCACGTTCACACGTGGGAACATTTTATGCTTTCACGTTCGCACGTAGAAACTTTGAAACCTACCACGTTCGAACGTAGAGAGATATAGGTTTCCACGTTCACACGTAGAAAGTTTCAAAGCTACCACGTTCACACGTGGAAGCATTTATACCTTTCCACGTTCGCACGTAGGAAGATTTAGGTTTCTACGTTCACACGTAGAAAGATTCAAAGCTACCACGTTCACACGTGAAAGCATTTGATGCTACCACACCCAATTCATTGCACGTGCGAACGTGGTAGCTCCTGAAGTTTTCACGTGCGAACGTGGAAGCGTTAAATGCCTCCACGTGTGAACGTGGTAACCCAGGACTTCCCACGTGTGAACGCAATAGCCTAAACTGTTTCCACGTGCGAACGTGATAGTGTTAAATGCTTCCACGTTCGAACGTGCTAGCTTTTTACTGGGAAACGTCATAGATCCTCTAGAATTTTTTTACGCGCATGTCACCTATGGGCTTCCGTATATTTCTCTCCCTCAGTTAATAATTGTTTCGTGCACATAAAGTTGTTTTAGTTGTATATTTTGGTTGTTGGAAATAAACACATTCCCGTGAGGATTTGGCAGCCCAATGTATGAAGGACACACCTTGAGCGAACAGAGGCCCATCATTGTGTTTACAACAGACTGAAAAATGATACGAGATATGCACCTGGCCAGACATCCATGTAATGTCTTACTAGTACTGGTTCAATTAACAGTTTTGATGTACTGCTGCTATTCTCTTACAGTTATATCTCTTTATTGAAATGAAAACTTGAGTACTATTATATATATGAAAAGTAAATGCTACCTATCCAAACACATATATCCATAGGTTAAAAATGAAGTAAGAGATATGTCTCTATATTATACAGTTTACATGTAGTCAAACGTCATTTAGAAGAACATCTGAGGGAAACCATACTGTCATCGTCAAACTGTGACAGATCGTCGATGATAACAAGCAAAAAAATCCCATTGATAACAATTGTCAATACCCCCGCTGCTGGTGGCCCACCCTGCACCAGTCGTTCCGAGGCCCCTAAGGTCCTTCCAAGGCTTTGATATACAGTGATTGGGCCTTGTTAGTGAGGCTGGGCTCCTGGTAATGGTGCGGAGACACTGGGACAGGGTTCGGGCGAGTATTGGAGGAACAGGGAAGGGCTCAGGACCTGTTTGGTACGGGAACGGCTGTGTCTTGTTGACAGGCCGTGTGATCCCAGAGCTCGTGTCGTTAGGGCCACCGCTCTCGTATCGCACACGGGCTGATATCTGATAACCCGCACAGGCCATCGTCTGATAATTACGTCAGCGACTTGTGCAATTATCTACGTCCAGTGTGCTGGTGTTTTTGTTCTTTTGTTCCAACGCTCAAAGCACAAAGTGTATAATTAATTGGTGTTTGACACGAGTGGAGTAGACTTTATCATCTAATGTTGGAGGTAGCATGACGATGATGGAACTGCGTCTGGCGTTGACACTCAGCTGGATATTGGTCTCCTCTTCCACAGGTGAGTGGTCAAACGCAAGTCACAGCTACACCAAGGGATTTATATTGTCGGATCGAACATACATTTACATACCAATTTAAAGTCATAGTAGCAAGGTACCATTATATGGTTTTATTCCTGTTCAGATGAAGCTACTGTGGACATTTGGTGGTGAAACAGATTTTCGCGTTATTTGGTAATTAATAACAGCGACATGTAATCGGATGTACTGAGCCAGTGTTACAATCGCTGATGTAATACATTCATGTCGATGAAAACCTAGCGTCGGCAGTTTCCGTAATCGTGTCGTCAGTTGAGGCTTTGATGGCTGGCCAAAAACGTAAAATTCGTAATTTGGGCGGCCAGCTCAAAGATGGAAAACCACTCCGAAATGCATAAGATTTAAAAGAAAACACGCTAAAACAGCAAATACTGGACATCCTGCAGTTCAACAATCCTCCTTTCCGGGTGAATAAATAGTAGTTATTTCAAATATCAAGACAAGATATGCCGTTATACCGTCATATCACCCGTTCATTTGAATTGTCAAACATGCACCAGGAATATCAATATGCGGCATGCAGTTTACTTTGTTTCCTACATGTACTTTAGATCTGCCTCAACTAACGTGATAAAAATCGGCAATTTACGGAAAGAGTGCCTATTTGATTCAATATATCGAAACCCATTGATTGTGTCCGTTAAATTCGTTCAAACTCACTGAAAACTATTCATAATAGACTAAAATTTGATGGAAGTCGCTTTCACCAGTTTGCTACTAGGTCATTGTTGGAAATTGATGTCTTCAAGTGAATTGTTCTAGCTTTTCAATATTACGAGTTGATTGCAAATCATGATTGCGCATACGCTGTAGTGTTGCAAATGCAACATGTTTGAATTTGAGACAAGAGAGCATGCTGTAAATGCTGTGAAGTTTATATAAAACTGGATTTGTACAATTTGCATCAATTGCACATGTACGATGATTGGTTCCAGACTTGTTACTTGAGTCGTGTACTGTATTCTCGATCATTCTACCTAGGCTGATATTTTTATGGTTTGGTGCGTTCAAAAGGAGCAAAGCTTGCATTACGATTGGATACAACATACTTGTTTTAGACTTACATGTAGTGAGGTCTATAATCTAGTGATATGTATTGCTGAAGCACTGTACAACTGTTGTTAGGCCTACGTGATGCCCCATTATTCAACTGTAAGCTTTTTTAGCTAGTTATTTAATGAAAGGAATTCAGGAGGTATGTACATGAAGATATGTTAATACCCGGATTCTGTTTCTCAACAGTGACACCATTATTATGGTCAGGGTGTCGACTGTTACCTGACACCAAGTTATTGTTTGCATTACATACATGACAAAGATGTTTTGACTACCGAATTCCATAATGGCAAATATATGATTATAGTACATGACTACCTGTATCTACAGGTACGTTAGAATTACCTGCATGCAAATAAGTTCTTTGCAGTTGTAAAACTCGCACATACCTATGTCAACTCTGGTACATGTAAACATGTCGATATCAGTGCACATAATGAATTCCCAACATAGCCTTAAACCAACATTGATATGGCTTTCATTGCACTATAATATATCATCTATTTATTGACATAATTCAATATGAACAGAACATACAACTAGCATAAGTAGTTGAATACAACTATTAGACATGTATAGTAATATAACATTAGACATGTATATATAACATATAACATATATGTTATATGTTATAACATATATGTTATAACATATAACATATATGTTATAACATATAACCACTGTCACATACAACTATGAAACATATGGATACCGGTGTGCTATTTTGTCATTATTAAGATTTCATTTGTGACTTTTCTGATAATTATGGGATGCAAGATGGATTTTGTGCCTTTTCTGATAATTATGGGATGCAAGATGGATGCAAGATGTCGTCATGGCCATGCAATAATATACATGTTTTATGTAGAACTATAATAGTCACCATTTGTACGTATTTATATAGATTACCAGTGTTCATTCCATGCTCCTTCGTTTTATTTATTACTACTGCTCTTGGTATAAAATGATTTTAATGTAGAAGAATGTTTACACACGTACATGTAGATTTTCTCATAAATATTTTACCTGCTTGACACATAAATCGTTGAGAAACGAAATCAATGAGAAAAGGGCATTTGTTTGGGCATACAAGTGCAGGTATATAACCATTATATTGTCATCGTTCGGTCAGAAATGTATGGTAAAATCCACAACTTTCTCCCAATATCGCTTCGATTTCCTACATAAAACGTTTGAAAATATTGTTGGAAAAACAAAACAGAGCCATGGTAATTGGTAAACACAGACATTGTAAATCCGATGTTGACTTGGCATAAATCCTAGTTTCCTATCGTTCGGTAATTGCGATCCCTCATGCCATATCAGGTCTCATTTAGAGTCTCAAATATCGATAAGTCAATGACAACCTCGATTCATGCCCGATAATTTTACGGGAAGATGCACATATAATATGATGACATTTGAATGTAAAGAACGAAGCTGGTATTTCAATGTAAACCTATCGAAGTTGAATTCAAGAAGAGAATAACCAATACCTTCCTAACTTTATCACTGACCCTTAAGGCGCTTCCCCCCCCCCCCCCCCTCACATTCCGGTTACTAATGGTGTGCAAATAAACAAGATCCCATGGTTCCTGCGTGGTCACGGTGGGGTTACGTGATGCCAATATCGGTGAGTAATGTAAAGTATATGTGTGAATGATTGACATATTTTGAGTTATATGTTCACTCCGCGTTTGGAAAAATGTCCTGTGAAAACTGGCACAATGAGTAGGAGTCGACGAATATATTTAGGAATTTTATAACCAAATGTACAAAAAATAATAATGTGTGGATCCCATATTAAATATAAATTTTTGTTAGGTACATTCGTGTTCATTCGTGAAATCTCATCGCTAAGCACTGGCTATCGCAAGGAACACGGTACAGTGGTCTATGTAATGGTTAAAATGTGATGTAACATATGTGGTCTAACGGCATTTGATGTATTATGCTATGTGCGAATAAGCCAGTTCGGAAATGTTCCTAGATCGGGTCAAGTGGTATAAACAAAACGCTCGTACACACCATGTTCAAACGAGAGTGACGCGGTGAACTCGAGATAAATAAAGTATTCCTTATCGTACTGGCAAAATCAAGTATTGTGTGAGTGAGAGTGATTCGACAATGGTTGCGTGACAAAGCGGGGTGGCTTTGTTTATACCACTTGAACCCGACCCACTTCAGGTGACCTGACCTAAAACATTTCGGAACTCGTTTATTGCGCACAACACACACACATTGTTCCCTATATGGTGCAATCTGCATGTCAAAAAAGTTTTTCCCTGGATTTCGATGATATTTGATGACGATTTGTAGATCTCATATTGCACTTGTGTATCATTGCCTGCAAGGGTCAGCAACATGATGGCAATGTTCTTTCTCCTTTTTGGTA
Source organism: Terebella lapidaria (assembly GCA_949152475.1). Taxonomy (NCBI): domain Eukaryota; kingdom Metazoa; phylum Annelida; class Polychaeta; order Terebellida; family Terebellidae; genus Terebella; species Terebella lapidaria. Next base: position 84,136,639 of record OX424555.1, read on the forward strand.
AAATGATGGATGGTTTCGTATCACTTCATCCTTCAGAGCCAATAGACAATAAGTTATTTTTTCTTATTTCGAAAACATTTAGCTGGCCACATGTATAATACTACACTTAGGCCATACCAAATAAATCTTTAGTTTCTCATGTGAGGAGGGTCAGTATTTTACGTTTATTTTTTTCATTTTAATTTTATTTCCCCGAAATCAAACTTTGTCATGTAAAATCAAATGATGAAGTGTTTGAATATTGTTATTTCCTTGAATTGAATCCACTTCAACCTAATAGGATTTGAGAATATATATATCTCAATGAAAATACCTCGAAAACAACACAGCAATGATTGTACAGTAAAATTTATAATGCAAGTGAACCCAGTTCGAAATGTCTAGCTCCCCTAGAAATGTCTAGAAAAGTTGCCAATAAAAAATGTGTTCTAGCAAAATTGGGAACATTATCGAAAGGTGCAAATTGTTTGTCTCTCTCTGTACATTGGCCCACCTTGACTTATAAAGATATTCTTTAACCTAGTGAATGAGGAGACATAATGCAGTGTAGTCCAAACGATGCAACGTTGTGCATATCAGTCTTTGACAAGACGGATGCTAGTCACATGAGAATGAAACATATGCATAAAAGAACCAAATCCAGCTGAATCAGACCTAAATTGTGAGTTGAGAAAGTGATATAAAATCTGTTACTGGAATATTATATTGATTGCTACTCTACGACCTATTGATCACAATAAAATTTGAAGATTCATAGTGTATTTGGGAAGTACAAAGTAAATGAATACATTATTTTAAATACGATTATTACGATCGGTACATACCAGACCAGTTAACTGAAAAAAATATTTGTCAATTTCTTTGGCTGTCCAAAAACTTCTGTTTCGACCGAGGTTTAACGATGGCAACGAGGACTCAAATATTTGAAATCCTCCTGCAATTGGTGTCCCAAATATCGACCAACCTATATTCAGTGTTCCAAGAAAAGTCAACAATATCAATTCGTCAATATCAATTCTTGCAGAAGAGAGAAATATTCAGGCAGGTTTGGGCACGAAGCTGGGATCGTATGCTGTATTCAATTAGTGTCTTGTTCCATGACTTCAGGAAATTTATGGTTTCCGAAACAACAGATCATGTCACTGTATGCATACAATGTGTCTCGAGCTATGATCTTTGAGGAAATGAGACATTCTGTCCTCAAGTCAAATATTTTGTAAGCAAGGGGGTGTGGGTTATATTGCAATTATGAATATCAAATAATAAACACCATTGCTAAAAATGTATAGTAGATTGTCACATGTTAACACCATTCTACTGTTCCATAAATATAGTATGTGTGTTCGCTCACAGATTCACTAAAGTAATTATTTCAATAATGTAATGTTCATCCAGCTGTGTAGTTAAAGACGCACAGACACTGACAGATGCCAGTACTGTTGTCAAGCACATGCAGACACTGGCAGTGTTGTCAAGCACATGTGGAACAAGGTCGAGATTCGTCAAGGATGGACAAGAGTCTATCTGGACAAAAGCCATCTGTTCCTGTATAAGAGGACAATAAGTGGTAATAGTACGGCGTAACTGCGAATAGATTTTTTTTTCTTTTCAATAACCACACTACTATAACCCTTTTAAAAACGCCAAATTATTGAAGCACAAATCTGGTTTGTCTGATACTAGAGTTTGGATTTGGGGTTTTTGCCCCGGAATCATTGCCCTCGAGTGTGCGACTGTGCTTTACAAAATACTAGACTACAATGTAGAAATCACTAGAGTACACATGAAAGCATTCACCCAAGAAATATTGATGGGTTTACTATTGATGTAGTAGAAGGTTCCATGTTTGTGGTCAGTTGATGTGCCCGCTCACTCACGCGGAAGCTTTAATATCCCCCTATTGTCGTCTTGACAAATTGACCACAACCCCAGTGGTGCTGTATCCAAGCGACAGACACTGGCACCAAGGAGAGGCATTCCACTGTGTTACCACCTTGTGATAGGCTCGTATCCGAGGGCTAATATATGTCTGATACTGTACCTACCAGCTGTGTCATTGTTCCCACTAATTTTGTGGATACTTTAATTAAAACAGCATGATATCACGAAGATGTGCATATTGTGTTATTTTTTCTGTAATTGGCATTGCATTACTTTATGACATATAATTAATAACAAAAATATTCTTCCTCACATAAAGCCTGCAAAGTCTCTAGTTATGTTTGATTACATGATTTAGGAAACTTTACCCAGTTTAGTATGTTAGTCGGATATACGGAGTGACTGAACTGTGTCAATGAGTGGTCTAAAATGGATAAAGTCAGAATTGGGTTTATTGGGTCTAATCCATACTGTGCATTTTAGTGTATATATTATATTGTCATGACTATTGTTGGTATACAGGTCAGTGATTTGAAATGAGAATAATAAATTTGTACAAAGCCGAGTGTAAAATTATACTTTACAAACTGTAAATTATAGAACGTGTCAAGTACAACGTGTGTACCAGAAAATAAAGTTTTTTTGTTGTGCTTATATTAAAACTATTCTCTTCAGTGTGGATGTTATACCTGACTATGAAGTGAATTTTATTATATCTGTTGACGTGTCATATGTTCATGATTGAATGAAACTTCCCATTTGATTTGTACTGTGTCCCTCATAGGACATGATGAAAACACTACTTTCTTTACACAAAGTATTAAACTATTTTCGAGAAGTAGTCAGTCGTTCACATGAATTAGTAAGTCACTTGCATGAAGTAAGTACTTCATGTGAACAATTTAGTACTTTGTGCAATCGATGCATTACATTGTGCGAATGAAGTTGTGTTTTTCTTTCATCATGTCCTATCAGAGGAACCGTAGATTTGGCAGGACCATGAAGATTTTAGCTTTAGTTCTGTAGTTCTTCTTTGTGGAGCAGGAGATTACACATTCTTACGTGGATGGAAACCCCCTTCTGCTGACACGTGCCGCCATGTAAAGGTCACATTCAGCGTGACGTCTTTCTCTAAAAGCTGGATTGTATCGTGAAGGACGTGAGGAAGAAAGTGCAAGAAAACATAATTAATCACGGCATTTGAGAAATGACATTCATTGCATCCACTCGCATCAGCCACTATGGTGGGTATTTAGAAGTGTTTGATCACTGACAACCCGATTCAGTTTGTGCAGCGGAAAGGCCTAGATTGAATGTTGCATTATGTACAGAGTAGAACTGGGTTATTCATGATCATTCAAGTTAAAAAGTAAATTTACTATTGATTGAGTAACTCTAAATGAAAATGACACTTATATCAATAGCCATTCTAACGTCAACAGGACAGACAGTGTGAGGAAAATTGTAGTTTGATGGGTGATGGAAGCCAACTGTGTCGATGGGGTCTTCGAGTACAGACTTAACACCCGATAGAAGTGTAGCTGTCCTTTAGATATTTCCATGGAGTCTGTTGAAATGTTCGGGTCAATCAGAACAGACAAACGAATCTCTAAGAAACAGAAACGGTGTGTATGGTATGTATTTGTAATTACATATGATCGTCAATAAACGGACATTGTTATTAGCATTAAGTGCATGCGCGAAGTGTATTTCAAGCCACAATTTTTTGACACTTCAATGATAAAATACTACTACTACTACTGGCCTTCCGCCCATGATATTACTAGTATTTGTAGGCTCCAGAATGCCGTGGCAACTACATACAACAAAGTAGTGAATGGCACCACGGTTGGGTAACATACAATATCTGTTCCAAGTTAACCCCAAGTTTAATTTCTAATGCTATTGATTGCATTGTGCACTAACCATGTTAACGGCTGCACTGAATAAACATATTCCAATATCGTAATTACTAAAAATGTTCTGATAAAATCGTGGGTAGAATATATGCGATTTTTCAGTACATTTGTGAGTTTCGACGTATCTTACGCAAATACCTCGTGGGGGTAACCAACCAATATACTCATCGCTTGGAAATTACACTATATCGGTTTGGTAGTCCTGAAGCACAGATGATAACAATTTCACATCGGATATTATTCCGAGCTTACATTAGATACAAACTAAACTGCTCACATGAGAGGTCGCTAGCCGTTCTAGATGTGAACACAAATGTTACCACCCTGAAATACTTGGATCGATAGTCACTACCAATGCATTATCGGGCATCCAAGCCACAAAGGCAGGCCCACCTGGTTACTTGTTTACTGCTGTTTTATCTGGTAAACTCAAACACTTGACAGCAAACATCAACGTTGCAAATGGCACGGACTGCAACGGCGTTAAAAAGTTACCAGTCGGAGAACTGAACGAGCCTTCTATACCGATTGAAGACAGGGGACATTTCCGGCTATGCATCTTTTGTCCATGTGCCCACATGATTGTAGGTGAACGGGTGCTTAATGAAAATTTTACTTGGTATTGTATATAAGCTTTAAGTTATCGCTACTATGGTGTGAACACGAATTTTTTCCAAATATTAATCATATACAATACCCCTAAAAAACTGTGTAAGACATCCGTCGAATGACACTGAATGTACATAGTGAAATTTCCTTGGGGTACCTAAGATGTGACATTATTTCCAATATGGTGAAGTGTGAATACTTTTACTTACCGAACACTTCCATGTGCATGTATTTTACTACGCACGAGGCCAGCATTATGCTGACAACGCGATTTCCGAGGCATCAGATGCTACGTCACTCCAGATTAGGACATTTCATTGGAAAGTTTCCCGATTGCAGCAAAACAACATATGCCTAATTGGTAGAAGTATTATATTGCACGATTCAAAATGTAGAATATAAACTTCATAAAATTACACAGCAATGATGCCAATGATTATGAATACATTCATTTGCAATTTTGAACCCATGTATGTATACCAACAAGCGTGTATACATATGTTATCAAGGCTGATCGATTTGAATGGTGATATTTGAAATTTTTCTTCTGAGGTAATCATGACAGCAGTTGTTGGATTCATCTCTGTATCATCATTAACCCACTCAGCACACCGGCATTAAATCAACCGTTATCAAAACGGGAGTCCATGTGAAAATCACAGCGACAGTTGAAGCATTTCAATAATCTTCACCAGACGGGACATGAAATGTTTGGAAGTAACGGTTCGGAAAGATACGGAGTCTAGTCTGTGCTCACAAAGCATCATACATCTACGTGCTGTACCGGGTCAGCGGGGTCTGATAGGGACTCCTGAGTTCTGGTGTCTCTCTGGATGGGAGAGTCTACTGTTCGTAGGCACTGTGTGGCACCCACCACATGAAGATTTTATTGTTCCAATACATCACGAAACATAACTGAGAAAAGTTGTTTTTTACTGTCCTGAGCTAACATCGAGATGTTTCACACTCGTGTCATTTTATCTGAATCATAATAAAAACATGGTATTGATATTTTAGTAAGGAATATTTATTGTCCCGGTATGCGTGTATATTTTCAGCATTGACCTGCGCTTATTTGTGTTCAATCAATACTATTTCCATCCCTCAGGTAATAACTCAGGTAATGCACATAAAGTCTTTAATTGTTATCACATTCCCGGGAGAATTTGGCGGCCCAATGTGTGAAGGACACACCTTGAGCACACAGAAGTCCAGCACTGTGTTTACAGCAGACGGAAAAATGATACAACATATGCACCTGGCCAGACATCCATGTATTGTCTTACTATTCCTCTTTCAATTAACAGTCTTGATGTACTGCTACTAATCTCTTACAGTTATATCTCTTTATTGAAATGATAACTTGAGTACTATTGTATGATGGGAAGCAAATGTTGCCTTCCCAAACACATATATTCATAAGTTAGAACTGTTAATAAATGAAGTAAGTGATGTGACTGTACATTAAACATTTTACATGTAGCCAGGCCTGTACTCGAACATCTCAGGGGAACCATAATGTCAATGTCAAATTGTAACAGAATGGCAATGTTGAAGAGCAAAAAACCATTGATAACAGTTGTCAATAACCCAGGCCCCCACCCCGTCGCTAGTGACCCACCCTGCACCAGTCGTTCCAAGGCCCCTGAGATCCAGCCAAGGCTTTGATATACAGTGATTGTGCCTTGTTAGTGGGGATGGGTTCCCGGTAATGGTGGGGAGACACTGGGACAGGGTTCGGGCGAGTGTGGCAGGAGCAAGAGAGGGCTCAGAACCTGTTTGGTACGAGAACGTCCGTGTCTCGGCGACAGACGCGCATGATCCCAGATCTTGTATTGTTAGGGCCACCACTCTTGTATTGCACACGGATTGATATCTGATAACCTGCACAGGCAGCCGTCTGATAATTACATCAGCGACTTGTGCAATTATCTACGTCCAATGTGCTGGTGCTATTGTTAAATTGTTCCAACGTTGAAGACGCAATGTGTATAATTAATTGGTGTTTGACACGAGTTGAGTAGACTGTTGATCAGCCTAATCCTCGAGGTAGCATGACGATGATGGAAGTGCGTCTGGTGTTAGCACTAATCTGGATATTGACCTCCTCTTTCACAGGTGAGTGGTCAAAAAATGGCCAAACACAAGGTCACAGCTAATCCAAGTGATTTATGATGTCGAATCGAACATACATTCACATACCAACTTGATGTGGTTTGAGAGAATTGTTGTTTTCAGCAGAAATGTTCTAGCTTTTCCACATTACGACTTGATTTCAATTCCCATATTGGATTGTAGGTTGTTAGTACATCATGATTGTGCATACGCTGTATCGTTGCAAATTCAGAATGTTTGAATGTGAGTGAGAGAGCGTGCTATTATTGCCTCTTTACAACTGGATTTTACGGTGATATGTTTACAAATGTACAGTTTGCATCATTTTCACTTGTCCAACGAGAAAACCAAAGATTGCAGACCCTCCCCCTTTCAGATTTAGTTACTAAAATTAAAGCTGATAACCCTTACATTTTCTACCAGGGCGATAATCGGGAATTTCGGTCATATGACTATTGTTCATATATCAAATGGTCCGGATTTGGTCATAGCAAAAATACAAAAATGATGAGAGAAATAATCATTAACAAAAGTAGAGTTCTTCCCGTCTTGACCATATTTTCGACCACTACCTGAATTTTTGATACTGACCTCTCAAACGTTCTCTCAAGCTCTCTCAAATTTATACTGCATACTTTATGTTCAATGTTCTATTGAATATCATCCATGGCTTCGGAATTACTACCATTTAAAATATTACGAATTGGAGATTAATGCGGCAGCCTCAAGGTACGCCCATCGGTCATATAGCAAATGACGAGGAACTGATTGTAGAACAAGGGCCCATGGGGCGCCGTACTCACCGAAGATGGGTACATATGGCTACATGAACCTCCAAGCTTACAGAAAAATACAAAATAGGACCACGTTTCCTGTAGCATACCAGCTAAATTTGAATACTAATAATCATCCCAGGGACAAAATTCATGTTTCATACACCTGTGGCAGTTTTTTTACCGAATAAAATACAGTGTGTCCTACAAGTTTACGGAAAATACCTGGAATATACTGTGGCAATATACATGTATGAATATCATATCTATAATTGATAAAATGAGCTTTTTGATGTTTAGGCCAGAGGTTCAGTTTAGGAAAATAGAAAAGTATATACTTTACAACATTTTGTCAGTACGTATGTTTTATCGCAGTTGCAACTGTTTTTCACTAACTGGTAACTATTTATATTCATCACATAATCCACCAATTTCCGGTATACTTCTTTTTTGGGGACACAATTTATCTCGCCAGCATATATCCAGAGTCACTCAATTCAAAGTTATATATGAAAGACCATTATCCATTAAGGACACATACATTGTGATACGTGGAATAATATATACAAGTACTGCTAATTAAGCTATAAATACTTAAACATGCACCTGACAATACTCTACTGAGGTACAACACAATTATACAATTGTATACATAAATATACTGTACATATCTGCTGAAAAGTATTTTGTACATGTTGAAGTCTCAAGACATGTATTACTCTGGACAGTGTACTACAACTACTGCACGAATCTCATGTTAGAACAGAGGACCACGAAATGTGGTCAAAATCTCACAGATTGTCCATATCTGGTTGATACAAGAAGCCACACTGAGTGGAAGAACACCATCAAAAATATGATATTCTTTTATCCTTCTGATTGCCCGTTCAACGTAGGTACGAAGTCTTGCGATTTCATGTGTCAGCTGGACTTCCTCTCAGAAAACTTTCCTTTCTGGCCTAAGAAGGGTGGAATCACAAGACGTGATTTCTTTCTTGACAAAAGATCCGGAATAAGAAATCCTTTGTCCGCCATGACGTCGTCGATGGGTTCTAGTAAATCCACGATTCCAGATCTTGATGTTATTTCTTTGTCAGAAATGCAGCCAGTATACAAAGAACTGATAAAAGTAACCATTTCACAAGGTGATATACCTATCAGGCCTTCAAATGTGGTGTGACGTTTATAATTGGGGAATCCGAGTTTTAAGACCTTGGAACTCGGCGTCAGCACCTTTAACTCTGTACAGTTCAACAAGGGCGCAACCACTGGGAGGGGGGGGGGTCGGGGGGGTCGCGACCCCCCAACTTTTGTGGTGACCCCCCCAACTTTGGGACAGTTGTTGTTTCGTGAGGGAGATATAATGTTATTTGTGTGTGGAATTAATGCTGAAAAGCCATCAGATGAAACCAAATATCACCATTTATCATGTATATTTCCAAAAATTTTGCGGGGGCATGCCCCCAGACCCCCCTATAGTGTTGCTTCACCCCTTCGGGGCTCGCGTTAGAAAATCATGTATTTTCCAAACATTGGACCGACCCCCCCCCCCCCCCCCCCCCAACTTTTACACCGTGGTTGCGCCCCTGCAGTTCAATATAACCCTAGTTGGGGTATGTGGACCTGAAACACTCTGGCATGTTTGTGTTTATGGTAGCACGAATATAAAATAATATAATATAATTTAATTTAACTATAATAGGCCATATTTCTAAGGAGCCTAACATGAAATCACCTGCTCACAGATGATTGTGATATTCCAACACTAACGGCAGTGTTCATGCGCTGGGAATGTCTCTAGATCTGACCCCATATGTATGATCATATTTTGGGCAGTTGGTTGCAGTGCCACTAATACTCCTTTGAGCGTGACTGACAAGTTACCTACACAATATTTCAGTCAATGAAATGCATGGTGTTGTTAATAACTTGTTATTGTACTCTAGATCCAAATTTCTTCCTTTCAATCATCAAATTATATTATATTCTGATATTAACAATAACATAGTACAGTATCGCTTTGTAACCGGAAATTATAACATGGCATTGCTGTGACAGAAACGTCTTTCCGTAATCTGAAACGGCCAGCAGCGGTTTCCAATCGAGTACAGAGATCGAGGTGGAAAACGTAAATAAAACTGACCGATCACATGCGCGTGTTTGATCGATCGATATGCAAATGAGCCGTGGCGCTACTTAGCCAAGCAGACTGCAACAACGGAAAGTTGTTGACATGGACAAACCGGGTTTGTTGATCATTTTCATTAAAGATTGGAAGAAACCAACACGTTAGGATGCCATGTTATAATCGGAATAAAACTGTGTTTGGTTCGATGTCTGTGACTAACAAAAATCCCTCGGGATCTCCGTTGTGATCCCTCGGGATCTCCGTTGAGCCAAACACAGTTTAATCCCAGCAGCCAAAAAAAATAATAAACAGCAAATAATAAAACAGCAGCCACCGTATCTCGCCTACTTATTCGACACGCTTCAAATACTTAGAACATGTTCGTTCGGTAGATGCGTTGCTATGCAACATCGTAAACATGCACACGATCTGAGAAACCCGCGCATGCTATTGGCTGACTTCGAAATTTGCATGATTTATGTACATACATAGTTCTGCTGTGTCATGGTAAACCCGCAAATCACTGTGGTGAGACTGGATGCACTAACGATCGTTAGTGCACCCCGCAATTCTCTTCATTTTCCCGATAATTACGATTGTGATCGATACACACATACATCTGCTGATTCTTATGCGCACGAAACAACCGTTCGTTGCAAATACATGGCGATTTATGTTGGTTTGAGCATGAACAACTCGTCTGAAAAAAAGCCGAAAGATTCCCTAACGATTGTTTTTGTAAAATCGAAGATTCACTAACGAACATGTGAAGATTCCCTAACGATCTTTTCTTTATTAATTCAAATTTACGTTATTTAAATGTTGAACGTAAAATAAGGTACCAATTGACATGTATTGATGTGTACAGATGATCTTCTAGTACAGATTTCCTATTTTTAATGTGACATTCGCTAATTTATGTCGCATAAATCAACGAATTCACAATGGTGTATGATATGGACCTATTACAATATACACGTATTAGGCCTATCGTTAGGGAATCTCACTTTTGTCGTTGGTGAATCTTATCGCTAATTCTTTTCCTCAACATATCTAAACAAAAAAGCGTGATCTGCTTGAAATAACTACGCATGTCTTTGACCAAAACACTGAGCTACCTTCAGAGTATCCATTTATCACAAATGGACCTATCATTTGATAAAATACGGTTAAAAACCAAACTGACCGTGTTTACTGTCCGCCATTGCGGGATGCACTAACGATCGTTAGTGCATCCAGTATCACCACAGTGCAAATGCTATTCGCTAACTGCGTAATTTGCATGATTTATGTACATACAAAGTCATCCAGCACTCGATAAATCAATACGGTGGTGAATCAATCTTGACAGGTTGTGAGACAAAAACGAACACATTTATTTGAATAATATGTCTATGATTTGGCCGCAAAATTGTGGTTGCCCGTCGGGCGACTTCTTGTATTTTCTCACTTGCCCTCATCCAATTATTACTTGACCCGGGAGGTCGGGAGGTCCTAAGTGTGGAGCCCTGCGTTCGCCCATCTCAGAACACGGCTGTCACGTCTATCATCTCCCTCCCTCCGATCTTAGATACATATTGGCGACTGGCGTTGTGTGCGGAATTTGTCCGACTCGACATTTAAATTTGCAACTACGTCAACATGGATGCACGAAGAAATTCCAAAGTTGGCATATCGATAGAGGGAGCAGAAAGGGCCAAAACGTGCCCCAAATGGAAAAAATCCGTCCCCATACAACAAAACATGCCACGTTTGTGACATACATACATCCAAACATACACACACGGTCGATCCCATATACTCACCTTCGGTGAGTAAAAAATACAAAATTAACAGGGAAAATTAATCATGAATATAAAGATTGCAACTTTTCGATTTTGACCTTTTCTGTGACCTTGACCTTGTCATTCGATATTGAGCTGTAAAATTTCACAGAATCCTTTCCATTATAAAGAATCTCTTATCCAATCTTGTATTGGTGGTAATAGATTGATACTTACATTCATACCACTGAGTCGGTGTCACTGGTGGCGGACGTTAAATCTGTCCCCTGGGATACCATCAACTCAGTAGCCTTCTGGCTTGTGATTAGGTACTTTTGTACTTGTCATATATCTGTTCCATGGGGTTTGTTTCGGATTTCTTACTTATTGTCATAGGTTGTTGGGCAGTTGTATACTACAGTCACGCCGCCCAAGCAGACATCACAATGGTGTGCGGCACATCATATTGTGTGTTAAAACCACGTGCTAGCACCTCACAATGTGGGTACAAGACATCACAATGTGTGTGTCGCATGCACTTCGAAAATCCAACTTCGGCTCAATTTATCAATAAATGCAAAAGCTGTGGCAAAATAAATAAACCATTAAGCCCGAATGACCGTCTTACACGAACCATATCATTTACGACCATGATTTTGTCTATTTTACGGAGATATTTGCAGAAAATGTCATGGCTCATCACAATGTGTGTTCATGGAAACTCACAATGTGTATGCAGCATTCACTGTTAGTTGAAAACATCATCTGGAAACAAACTGATTTCTAGGGAGAGACAGAACGGACTTGTAGGCCCCAGGTATTCAGTAAATGTGGGCTTATATTTCATTTGCAATATCTCCACATATACAGATTAATTAGGCTCTATACTATACGTGTTTTACCATTCCCACACGCACAACAGTGCGTAGGCTATCTAGGTGCTTGAAACCCATGATATAGTTCATTAGGCATATAGATCCTACCTACATGTATCTGCGTTTATTCCGTTAGAATACAATTTTCTCGAAGAGCATTAGACACTAAAATATCTTTTTATGTTCCACAGAAGATCATGTAATATATAGAGCTGATCCCTAATGATATACATGTAGGTAGATATTCAGTTAGGCGTGTACTGATATGTCTTGCAGTACCAATTGTTGAAGCATTTTCATATTTCTAATGTACCACAAATTGAGACTGGGAAAACACTTCATAATTATGTTTTAAGATATAATATAGTACGTACAAAAGATTGTAGGATAATAATCACCACATGCACTTGATGTAGGCAGCCGATGCCATCTACATGTATATTGCTACACTGCAAGCAAAAGTCGTTAGCATTAGTAATAAAACATTCAAATAATTATCAAGGCTGGAAATGAACATATACATCATTTATCGTGGTCACATAATCCGGATGCATTGCACACACTTTAGGAGGTGCCTTCACACACATTGTGATGTCTCGCTATATTTATACAAAATCAGTGTGAGCTGAAAATAATACCACAAGCTCATACCAACTACTTCGTACCTGTGCAGTGATGTAACACGGTATTCCTGCTGTTTATATGTACTGGTTAAACGTAAATTATTTGGGGAAATATGCATTTCACGTAAGTGAATTTGTCATTTTTGCCACACATACCACGTTGTATCGCGCACTCCACACACTGTATCAACTCTTGACACTTGCCAGTCGGAAAGACGAAAACATAGGTCACAGGGAAGGTAATGCCAAAAATAATTATCATCTCTAGTACATTTGTCTCTCATCTGTAATCCACTGAACAAACTTTGTCCAAAATATTGCACACACATTGTGATGATCTCCACACACATTGTGAGGTGCCGACGTGGTTTTTTACTCACAATATGATGTGCCGCACACCATTGTGATGTCTGCTTGGGCGGCGTGACAGTAGAGTAGAAAAAAACTACATTTAACACACTATCTGCCCCTGATGACGCCAGTGTGTCTTTGGATAAAATATTCGGTCAGGCTTTGTTTTCTATTGCAAAATGTTGTATTTTACGTTTGTTATTGGCATCATCAAAATCTGACTGTATTGGTGGTAATAGATTGATACTTACCTTCAGCACACTCAAGTCGTAAAATCTTGGGCGATAATGGGAAATTTCGGACATAAGACCCATGGTGGTACACAAAACGATCGAGAATTGGCCAAAGAAATACAAAATTAGCTTAAAATTGATTAGAACCAGAGTTATAGCCAATTATGGAATTTTCACTTGTTTGGTTGCCATGGCAAAAATTTTCATCCGATTTTGACGAAAATTGAGGCGGACCGAGCCACGGTGATACCGCTCAATCCCTATAACCTATAATTCAGGTCGATCGGATTATTGCTTTTCGAGTTATGTGCGCAGACAGACAAACAGACAGACAGACCCAAATGCAATACCCTCTCCCCCTATCGGGGCGAGAGTAATAATTGGGTCCAGACTAGTTAGTTGAGACGTGTACTGTATTCTCGATCATTCCACATGGGCTGATTCTTGACATTGGAGCGTTGGGGGCAAAGCCCCCAACCCTCTACATGTCTATGTGCTGACTTTTTTATGGAGGTTTCATGCCAACCTATCGACGCTCGTTTTGGCATGTAAACGTTTAGACACCTACTTCAAATGAGGATTTTCTTCGTCCTTGACATAAAATCTCTCGAATTGATGGGAAACTTTGACTATTCCACAGATATATTAGGCATTAATCGATGTGTTAGGTTCGAGAAAATTACGTAAAATGTTCAAATTATCTAAAAACGTCCCAAAATGGCGGAGCCGGTGGAAATTGACGTTCCCAGAATGCAAAGCAAATTTTACCACAATCACGCGTATTTTGGAACACAATTTTCTGTTCAGCAATTCGTGCATGCATACATGCATGTGGGCATCTGCGTGTGGGCATCTTTGGCGTTATGAAGTAAACACAACGATTCGTCTGCAATGCCACGGTTACATTTACCGTAATTTGACGTATTTCATCACATGACAATTAAGCTGGTATTCCGTGCTGGGTTGCGAAGCCTTTTTATTTTAAACTGTTCTTTTAATTTGCCCAGTAAAGGCATGTGTTAGGTTGTATCTGATTATATCAAATGCAGATATTCCTCATAGTTTCCAATGTTTTAGGGATATCTTAATGAGGTTCCAAATCATTTTAGCAAGCGTATCTGTTCTATTGTTCGATTTTAAAATAAATGTTTACTTATTAGGAATATGAATGAAGTAGGCCATATTTTTCATCCTAATATACGAAAATGAATTGGAATCATGTAGGGGAAGGAAATGATAGCTTCTGTGTTTTTTTTGTGTGTTTTTTTTCGGGGGGAGGGGGGGGGGGAGTAGAGAGGGTTACGTTGTGTAAGATACATTCAGCTGTCGTGGTGCTGATGACGTGCTCGAGCTCTGATGTCGTCCCCCGCAGTTAGCTGCATTTTCCTGTTTATATTGTTTGATGAGTTCGAAAGGGGTAAAACTTGCAACACGATTGGATACAACATACTTGTATTAGTCTTATATGTAGCGAGGTACATAATTTAATAATATGTACTGCTGAAGTACCGTGCTGGTGTAGTGTTATTCCATTCGGAAACTGCTCACTATGGTAGCGAGGAGGTATATACATGCAGATACACTAGAACCACTGATCTGTTCTCGATCAGTGACACCATAATTGTCGGGGTGTTACCTGACACCAAGTTATTGCTCGCAATAATTACAATCATGACAAAGACATTTTGATTCCCAAATTTCATAATGGCATCTATATAATTACAGTATATGTAGGATCACCTGCATGCAAATAAGTTATTTGTAGTTGAATAAATCACAGACAACCATGCCAACTCTGGTGTAAGCAATCAATATCCGTGCATATAATGGACTCCCGGTATAGCCTTACACCAATGGTGATATGGCTTTTATGATATTAGAATATATGTATATGTTTTATTTATTTATTTACATAATTCCGGATAATAGAAGTCACATACAATTGATAAATAGTTGTATAGAACGATTAGTGACTGCCCGTATGCTGACCAAGATTGCATCAATAGGTCATTTCGTAAAATGCAAATATAAAAAAAACGAGTGGTTCCCGTATGGTCACGGCGGAGTTACATGGTGAAGGATTGATATAAAAGTGCAATGTTAGTTATAAAGTATATTCGCACAGCCTTTGGAAAAAATGTCCTGTGAAAATGGCAGAAGGGGAAGAGGTCAACCATTATAATAGTAGTTTTCACCAATGAAATGTTAGGTACATTCGTGTGGCATTTGTGGGATTTTATCACTAAGGTCTGGCTATCGCAGGGAACACAGTACGGTGTTAAACGTAAGGTTTAACATAGGCAGTGAATCAACAGCTTTTGTATATTATGGCATGTGCGAATTCGCGGCACACACAAAATTATGTTCCCTGTATGGTGCAATCTGCATGTCAAAAAAAAATTGTCTCGGGATTTCGAAGATCTTTGATGACGATTTGAAGATATCTATTATGGCATTTGAGTATTTTTGCCTGCAAGTGATAGCAACATTGTTGCATTGTTTATTCTCCTTTTCAGTAAAATGATGGATGATTTCGTATCACTCCCTCCTTTAGAGCCAATAGATGAATACATTTCGCTTTCGAAATATATTAGCTGGCCACATGTATAAGATTGTCCTCCCCTCTTATTAATATACTATCCACTCTGATTATTTATGTGCATTTACTCGGATCAACGTTGGTAGTAATTGATATGGGAGGAAACCAGACAACACGTGTGGAAGCCCTCGGCCTGAACCGACTGCATGAGGAGACATGCAGTGTAATCAGAACGATTGTGTAAACGTTGTGCATTTCCGTCTTCAATAAAACGATTACTAGTCACATGAGAATGAAGACCTAAGTATAAATTGTGAGTTGTGTAATTGATAATGTAATTGATAAACTGGAACGTTACTGGAACGTTATATTGATTGCAACTCAGCGACCTATTGATCACAATAAAATTCATGGTGTATTTGGGAAGTACAAAGTAAATAAATCCATCTCCAACATCAGAGAAATATAATGATCGATATATATGTATACCAGTTAACTGAAAATAAAATTGTCGATTTCTTTGGCTGTTCAAAAATTCCCGTTTCAATCCAGGTTTAAAGATGGCAACGAGGATCCAAATATTTGAAATCCTCATGCAATCGGTGTCTCAACTATCGACCAGCCTGAATTCAGTGTTCCAAGAAAAGTCAACAATATCAATTCGTCCCATCATCAAATGTTACAGCAGAGAGAAAAATTCAGTCAGGTCGGGGCACCAAGCTGGGATCGTATGTTGTATTCAATTAGTGTCTTGTTCCATGGCTTTGGAAAATTTTCGGTTTCTGAAACAACATATCCTGTCATTGTCACTTGAACCTTGCATCCGGGATCTCGAATTGCCTGACGTGCAGCAATGCTTAAAAAATGCAGTACTGTACTGTAGAATACTGGATGTACATGTATCAAAGCATTCTCCTGCGAATATCGATGAGTTTAGTGTTGATGGAGTAGAGGGTCCCATGTTTGTGGTCCGTGGATGTGCCCACTCACTCACACAGAAGCTTTAATACCCCTGCTATTGTCGTCTTGACAAATTGACCACATCCCCATTATTGTTGTATCCAAGGGACAGATACCGACACCAAGAAGAGGCATTCCTCTGTGTAACCACCTTGTGATGGCCCGTATCTGAGGGTCAATATTCGTCTGACATTGCACCTACCAGCTGTAACGATTGTTCCCAACAATTTTGTGGATTATTATATCAAAACAGCATTTAAAAAGAGGTGCATACATTGTTGTTTTCCAGTAACTAGCACTATTTTTGCCATATAGATCTGATAACAAAAATTATTCCTCACATAAAGCCGGGAAAATACCACACTATGTATGATTACAGATATACTTTTGTGAGGAATATCATTGGTCAGTGCTTTGACATAATAATAATCACAAGTTTTGTACAATACCATGTGTGATTTCACATCAACGTTTTTCTATTATATTCGAACGATTGTCTTCAGTGTGGATTTCATACCTGACTATGGAGTGAAATTATTATATCTCGTCAACTATCATCTGGCATGCCTGAATCAAACTATTGATTTGTGCAGGATCATGGAGATCTTAGCTTTAGTTCCGTAGTTTCAATTTTGAAGCAGGAGATTACACATTCATTCGCTGGTGAAAATCCCCTCCAGCTGACAGTGCCGCCATGTAAACGTCACATTCAGCGTGACATCTTCCTCAGTCTCTAGGCTGGAATTTTGTATCTCAAAGGACGTGAGAAAAAGTAGTGACTGTAAGAAAAACATAATTAATCATGGCATTTGTGAAAGGGCATTCACTCACATCAGCAATTATGGTCGGGTATTTAGTACAAGTTTTTGATACGTGACAACCCAATTTTATTTAGATTGAATGTAAAGAGCAGAACTCTGATCATTGATAAATAAAGTTATGAATTTAAATTATACTATTGATCAGTTGACTCTGAATGGAACATGATTTCATTGCTTGAAGTTTTTTTTCTTTGGTTTAGTGGGTATTGTTTCAGTTTGATGTGCTTGAGCCGATTTCAGTAAAACAGTCGTCATGCTGCTTAAAAATACGTTTCAACCTACCATCACCAGTAACAGAATATTTTGATCATGACAATACAAACTTATATTAAACATTGTATATCAATAAAATCACTTATTGTTTTAATAGTCACGCTTACCATGCTTACGTCAACGGGGCAGATAGTGTGTGGAATAATAGTAGTTTGTGAGTTTGATGATTCCCAAGTACCCAATCAAAACGCAAAATGATACTCGATGGCATCCTCGAAGACACATTTTACATCCACCAGCAGTGTCTCTGCCCTTCAGAAAAGATGTCTACTGGTATTCAAATAAGCATAGTTTCATGGAATGGGACTTGTACTATGATGGCAAAACTACTTCAACAAAATATATTGTTATTATGAAAACATTGATTGTGGTTTATCAAGCTAATAACAATTTATTGCCTCTTAAAGCAGCTGCCTTGGAATGTATGCAATATTTTCCTCAAAACTAAATCTTAGTGCAACACATCTAATACAAGATAATAAAACATGTGCACATTGATTTTGTCGATTACACTCCGTCTGAGTTGTCTTTTCATCTGATTTAACACACATTTTATGCCAGTTTTGTATATGAACAAACGAACCGTATCCATCACACGCAAATGTAAACAAAGCAAAGAAGTGCAAGATGGACTGACAATTTCACGTACATCATGGTATATCACTAATCATTTTCTCATAACTACACTATATAAGCACAAACGAACTGGAAAATGTACTCGATGTGGACTTTTTAGCGCGATTTGGGCATTTGTTTACATTCGGGTTTGATGGATACACTTCCGTTTGTTTGTATACAAAACCGGTACAAAATAGGCACTAAAACGGATGAAAAGTCGACTCGGACGGACTGCAATCGTCAAAATCATCGAGCATACCTTTTGTTATATTGCATTAGATGTGTTTAAGAAAAAATTGGTTTTGAAAAAAATATTGCATACATTCGAAGGCAGCAGCTTTAATATCCAAAAACTTTTCACTGAAACTCATCAGGTCCATAACTATAACACAAGGTCAAGCTAAAACAGGAATTTCAACTCGCTCTATGGCTTTGAGTATCAAAGGAGTAAAAATGTGGAACAATTTGGATGTGAATATGCATACTATAAAATCTGTTAAAATTTCCAAAAGCCAACTAAAGAAATCTTACTTGTCAAGTTACGATTAAAATATTTCTGTAATGTGTATTAGTATTTACAAAGTACCTTTTGTCGCTATTTTTGTAATAATTATCATGTTATACCGGTATCAGTATATAATATATTTGTCCCCCAATGTTGTCTTTTTTTGGGGAAGGGGGGGGGGGATGGGTGGGAGCGGGAGGCTGAATTAAACTTTTAAATTTTTAGTTGGGGAATAGCAAATGTATAAGCCTAGTCTTCCCTGCAGTCCCCTTTCAATATCCATATACTGTGTGAATGTAATGTGTCTTTGTACTATTACATTAGCCATTACTTTTCACCTTGGATCTGAATAATTAAAACCTGCTCGTCGCAATAAAAAACCTTCTCACTGCTAAAACCTTCTCAACATCTAAGTCGTTCCAGTCAATAGCAATGTAGGAATCAATCTATAACCACCAACCCTACCAGATTTTGATGATGCAAATAACAAAGCTAAAATACATAATATTACGACCCTGAAATACAGAGATCAATAGTCAATAGTCATGCATTATCGGTCATTCCAGCCACAAAAGGAGCCCACCTGGACACTTGTCTGCTGCTGTTTTGTCTGGTAAACACGGATACCTGACAGCAAACATCAACACTGTAAATGGCACGGAATGCAAGGGCATTGAAAGTCACCAGTCGGAGAGTGAAAAGAGTCATGGACAACAATGACAGACAGGGGACATTTCCTGCTATGCAGCTTTTGTCCATGGGTTCCCATGATTGTAGGTAAACGGGTGCTTCAAGATTAATGGGTCCATGGAAATGACAAGACAAGACAAGACGTTTATTTCAATTCCCTAAACAAAAATATTATCACATTAGTTTATAATAGACGGATGGCACAATTGGGGATTGAGGACCAAACAATAGCGTGTGCTGTCTTCCTGTTTGGCCCCTTGTAACGAAAAAGAACATTTATGAAATCGAACAAATATTAATAAACTGGATCGAGACGAATACGTGGGGAAAAAAAACGTAAAAAATGCAGCCATTACATTTCATGGCTACTACTAATGTTACTACGGTGGTGTATTTGAGCTTTAAATTGTTTAAATAAGCGATTTTCGAGGTTACGTCACTCCAGATTAGGACATTTCATTGCAAAAGGTTACCGATTGCAGCGAAATAACGTATTCCTGATTGATAGAAGTATTTATTGCACGATTCAAAATGTTAGAATTTAAACTCTGTAAAATTACACAGTAATCATGCCAGTGGTTATGGATACATTCATTTACAAATTTGAACCTATGTATGTACATCAACACGCGTGTATCCATATGTTATCAAGGCTGATCTATTCGAAATTTTTATTTTTAGGTAATCATGAGAGTAATAGTTTTAACGTTAGATTCATCTCTATATTATAAACTGGAGTCCATGCAAAAATCACAGCCACAGTTGAGGCAGACGGGAGACAACTCGATCCAGCATCGTACATCCTCGTGCTGGGTCAGGTCAGTGTGGTCTGATGGGGACCTCTAGTGTCTGTCCGTATGGGAGAATCTGCCGTTGTAGTCACTGTCTAGCAATGAACATAGCTGAGAGAATGTTATTTTTATTGTTCTCAGATGATATTGAGAAGCTGATACGACCTGACGATTTACCTATTGCCCCTTTTTTTATATTCAGCATTGACCTGCAGCTATTCATGTTGACGTATTACTGTTTACATCCCTCAGGTAATCATTGCATGTGTTTCATGCACATAAAGCTTTCAAGTGTCATGACATCCTCGCGGGGTATATCAAGCCAATGTATCAGGGACACACCTTGATCACACAGTGGTACAACATTGTATTTACAGCACAAGGAAATACAGTATGATATGAGATTTGCACCTGGCCAAGCATACATGTATACCTGGTTTATTACTGGTTCGATTAACAGCCTTGCTATACCGCTAGTACTACTGTATCATTCTCTCTCCATATTGAAATGGTCACAGAAGTACTGTTGTTTATATGAGAAGTGCATGTTGTCTCTCCAAACCCAGATGTTAAAACTCTTAAAATATTAAAGTAATTTGTTTACTGTGAATTTCCTGCTTTACTTAGATGTTACATTTGCACTCATTCTGAACCGATCAGGATACATAATTATTGTCGTTACGAGGAGCATGATTCCGAAGCAAAACAAAACAATATGACTTTACATTATACATTTTAAATGTGGTTAAACCTGTATTTGGAAGAACATCTGAGGGGAACCACAATGTCAATGTCAAAATGTGACAGAACGTCAATGATAACGAGAAACAAAATGATTACAGTTATCAATACTACCGGCCCCCACCTCGTCGCTAGTGGCCCACCCTGCACCAGTCGGTCCGAGGCCCCTAAGGTCCTTCCAAGGCTTTGATATACAGTGATTGGGCCTTGTTAGTGAGGCTGGGCTCCTGGTAATGGTGCGGAGACACTGGGACATGGTTCGGGCGAGTGTGTCTTCAAGAGAATTATTTTAGCGTTTCGACATTACGACTTGATATCAATTCCCATATTGGAATGTAGGTAGTTTACACATCGTGATTGTACATAAGCTGTAGTGTTGCAAATGCAACATGTTTGAATTTGAGACAAGAGAGCATGCTGTTCCTCTGAAGTTTATTTAAAACTGGATTTTCGTTGTTGAGGTGTTCACCAATTTGCATCAATTTCACATGTACGATAGTTGGGTCCAGATTTGTTAGGGGAGTCGTGCATTGTATTATTGACCATTCCACATAGGCTGGTATATATATTGTTTGATGAGTTCGAAAGGGATAAACCTACAACAAAGTTGGGTGCAACATACTTGTATTAGACTTATATCTAGTGAGGTATATAATTTAGTAATATGTATTGCTAAAGCACCGTGCAACTGGTGTAGTATTACGTGATGCTCCGATAGGCAAGTGCTCGTTTTGGTAGCAGGTTCTGGAAATTTAAGAGGTATGCACATGCAGATATACTGGAGCAGGCATTCTGAAATGGGACACCATCATTATGTTCAGGGACACAGGGTGTCAATATTACTAATACCACGTTATCATGGTTATTGCTCGCATTACAATCATGACAAAGACGTTTCGACTCCCAGATTGCATAACAACATCCATATAATTATAGTACATGTATTACATATACAGTAGAATCACTTGCATGAAAATGAGTTTGAATAACTAGCGCACGCTTATGTCAACTCTCGTACATGTAAATATATCAATATCAGTGCACATAATGGACTCGAGATATAGCTTTCATGATACTAGAATACATGTACATGTTTAGTCATTTTATTTTGTTTTGTCATTTTATTGACATATCTCGAGTTAAACGGAAGTCACTACAACTAGCATAAATAGTTTCAAACAGCTATCAGTCGTTCATGCATGGTAAAATAACAATAGTCACATACAAATGTCCCATACAACTATCAACTATATCGATATACTGTTTTTATTATCATTAATTTTTCAATTGTGACTTTGCTGATAATTATGGGATGTGAGATGGTATTGTCATCATTCCCATGCAATAATATTGTTTACTTTCTACTGAAGTAAACAACTACAGTAGAAACAACTACATTTACCACAATGTCTGCCCGTGATGACGCCAGTGTGTGTTTTTATTAAGGTATTTGGTTGGGCTTTGTTTCTATTGCAAAGTGTTGTATTTTACGTTTGTTATTGGAATCATCAAAATTTGGCTGTATTGGTGGTAATAGATTGATACTTACATTCATACCACTGAGCCGGTGTCACTGCTGATATACGTTAATTCTGTCCCCGAGGATACCATCAACTCAGTAGCCTTTTGGCTTGTGATTAGGTACTTATGTACTTGTCATTTATCTATTCCATGGGGTTTGTTTCGGATTTCTAAGTTAATTTCATAGGTTGTTGGGCAGTTGTATACTAATTCCATCAGGTGTACAGTAGAAACAACTACATTTACCACACTGTCTGCCTCTGATGACGCCAGTGTGTGTTTTTATTAAGGTATTTGGTTGGACTTTGTTTCTATTTCAAAGTGTTGTATTTTACGTTTGTTATTGGAATCATCAAAATTTGGCTGTATTGGTGGTAATAGATTGATACTTACATGCGTATGTTTCATATAACACTATAGAAGTTACCATTCGGATGTATTTATATGGATTATTTATTACTACTATCTTCTCTGATATAAAATGATTTAATTTCGATGTATATTTACAATTGGACATGTAGAATCACATATAATTGTTTCACCTGCACGACACAGAAGTGTGGCACCACAGCCGAATATAATATAACCAGCGTCTTCGAGTGGTCTTAATTTCCTACATAAGATCAAAGTTCGAAAATATTGTTGGAAAAACAAAGCAGAGCCATGTTGATTGGTAAACACAGACTTTATAAATCCAATGTTGATTTGGGGGTAAATCCCGGTTTCCTATCATTCTGTAATTGCGATCCCCCATGCAATGTCATGTCTCAATTTGGGTCACTGGTTCAAATATTGAAAAGTTAATAACAACCTCAACTCCTGCCAGATAATTTGATGGGAATCTGTTATACATTGAGTCTTCAATGTAAATGGGTTGCTTCAAAAAGAGAATAACAATTTACGAGTTGCCTTCAAAAAGAGAATAACAATTTACATTTCAAACTTCATCACTGGACCCTAAGACCTCCCCCCCCCACCCGCCCTCCTCGCAAAAGAAAATGAAAAACAGCATGTTTCCGGTTGACTACCGGTATGCTGACCAATATTGCATAAATAGTTCCCTACCCAAAATGCAAATAAACAACGCGTGCTCCGCACATGGTCAGGTGGGGTTATGTGATGCCAATGTCAGTGAGTGAGATAAGACATGTGTGTGAATGATCGATAGGGAAGTGCAATGTTCGCACAACCTTTGGAAAATGTCCTGTGAATCTGGCACAATGGGTTGGGGTCGACCATTATATATTAATTTTCACCAACTGTACAAAATAACTCAATCTGTCGATCCCGAATATATGTCGAATATATTTTTTTTGTTAGGTACATTGGTGCGGCATTTGCCGGATTTATCTCTAAGCCCCTGCTATCGCCGGGAATGCAGTATAGTGTTCAACGGTTTGACATGGGCACTGAATGTAACGGCCTTTCGTGTATTATGGTATGTGCAAATTGCGCCTCACACACAAACATTATGTTCCCTGTCTGGTGCAATCTGCATATCAAAAAAGTTTTTCCCGGGATTTCGAAGATCTTTGATGACGACTTTTAGGTCTCTAATATTGCACATGTGTATCTCTGTCTGCAAGGGATAGCAACATGGTAGCAATGTTCTTTCTCCTTTTCAGTAAAATGAAAGACACTATTTTTTTCTCATTTCAAAAAAGTTTAGCTGGCACATGTATAATTCGCTCGATTCTATATCACTTATATGTTTTTACTCAGAATGACGTTGTTGGTAAGTTATTTGTGAGGAAACCAGACAATCTGTAGGGAAGCTACCAGCCTTAACCTACTGCATGAGGAGACATGTCGCAGTGTAGTCAGAACGATGCAAACGTTGTGCATTCTGTCTTCAATAAGACGAATACTGGTCACATGAGAATGAATCATATGCATAAAGGAACAAAATCCAGCTGAATCAGACCTAAATTGTGAGTTGTGTAATTGATATAAAATCCGTTACTGGAACATAGATTGCAGCTCAGCAACCTATTGATCACAATAAAATTTCAAGATTCATAGGGTATTTGGGAAGTACAAAGTAAAAAAAAAACATCCTCAACATTAGAGGAATATAACGATCGATACATACAGGGTTGACATTTAATATGAAATATATCGGTTGCGTGGGTAAACTGATGAAATATTATGTCATAGATTCAAGATGATAAGCACCATGAAATTGTTACATGATCTGATGTTCAGCCAAGCATGTCACCTGAGGATCAGGTGATAATCGTGCCAATTGACACCACGGGAGTGCACCTGGGGTGACGAAATAAATGACCACTGCGATATGGGGTGATTTTTGTTCTGCTATAAAATATGTGGACTGGTCAAATTAATGTGCATATCCCAGGATCTCCCTGACTTGGAGCTACGAAATTTTAAACACAGATTTCGGAAGTAATGGTGCATCAATTAAGTGCAGCAGTTTGTCACGGAGTGGTTGCTCTGCGACGTAATGGGCAAAAACAGACTGAGATAGCGAGGCAAAACAACATCACATAGGAGGAGGTCAGCAAGATCATGAAGAGGAACGCCGGGACAGGTGTGCCTACTCCTAGATCTCGCCTGCTGAGTCAAAGACATCATGAGCGACGTCTGTATTGGGCCAGGGATCACCGCCATTTGGGACCACACGACTGGAATCATGTTATATTTAGTGACGAGGCGAGATTTGAGGTGTACCGCCATGATGGACGCATCCGAGTTCGCAAACGAGTTGAAGAACTTTACCATGAAGCCTGCATACTACCCAGGGTGCTTGCTGAAGGCGGTGGGGTAACCATATGGGGAGCTTTCCATGCAGGTAGAAAAAGTGACCTTGTGATCCTGGTCGGCAACCATAATGACGCTCAATATTGTAAAGTTTCATGTATCTGTTGTTGCGTATTGTTGAGATATTAAATTTGAAAATATAAATTATAAATCTATAGTTGTTTGTACTGGATCACAGTGTTTACCAGATTGAAAATACAAGATAAAGAATGCACTAAGTATGAGGTTAGATGCTTATGAACGCCAGACAAGACAACTTTCTTGCAAATAAAAACTAAAAAAAGATTTGATGAAAAAAAAAATATATATATATATTTATATATTCCATATTAAAATATCAACCCTGTATTAACCCTGTCAAGTTCAAAAATTCATGTTTCAATCGAGGTTTAACAATGGCAACGAGGACTCAAATATTTGAAATTCTCCTGATATCGGTGTCGCAACTATCGACCAACCTGCATTCAGTTTTCCGAGAAAAGTCAACAGTATCAATTCGTCCCATCACCAAATGTCACAGCGGAGAGAGAAATTCAGTCAGGTCTGGACACCAAGCTGGGATCGTATGCTGTATTCAATTAGTCTCTTGTTCCATGGTTTCAGGAAATTTTTGGTTTCCAAAACAACAGATCCTGTCACTGTATGCACATAAAGTGTCACGAGCTCTACATACTCAAGCACATGTGGGAACAAGGTCGAAATTCGTTAAAGGACAACACAGCTAAGAGCCAACTGCGTTTGTATAACAGGAAAATAAGTGGTAATAGTATGGCGTAATTGCGTATAAACATTCTGTTCTCTTCCATTATCAAACTACTACAAGCCTGTTAAAAACGCCAAAGCCTAGGTGCACAAATCTGCACCACCTTAATTGATACGAACGAAATTGCTGTGAAATGTATTCATCCGATGTTCCATGAAACACATTTTCATGAAACACCAAAACTTGAACCTTGCATCAGACATCTCGAATTGCCTTACGTGCAGCAAGCTTCAAAAATGCAATGCTGTACTGTAGAATACTGGATGTACATGTATCAAAGCATTCTCCTGCGAATATCGATGGGTTTAGTATTTATGGAGTAGAGGGTCCCATGTTTGTGGTCCGTGGCTGTGCCCGCTCACTCACATGGAAGCTTTACTACCCCTGCTGTTGTCGTCTTGACAAATTGACCACATCCCCAGTGGTGTTATATCCAAGGGACAGAAACTGACACGAAGGAGAGGCATTCCACTCTGTAACCACCTTGTGATGGCCCGTATCCGAGGGCCAATATTTGTCTGACATTGCATCTACCAGCTGTATCGATTGTTCCCAACAATTTGGTGGATTATTCAATTAAAACAGCATAATAAACAGTATAATTTACATGTCGAGAACAGTCCAAAATGTGCTTGTGGATTCCCAAACGAAGATCCAACACATTTATTGTTAGATTGTGCAATACACGAACGAAATCGTCTTGTTCTCAGATTTGGCTGACATTCATATAAATGTGAATTTATTACTATTTGGCAATAGCGATTGATCACTTGCAGATAACAAATCAAATGTTTTGACGGTACAAAGGTTCATTAAAGCTACAAAGCGATTTGTTCCTGTGCGGTAGTTACTGTGTCATGCAGCTATATCGATTTTATTTATAAATAAAATTCCTATTATTAGAACTGGTAAATTTTGATCTCTACTTGTTGATCATAATTTTTAATTTAGACAATTATAATGTATCGTACATGCTAGTATGTTGACATTGGAAACATGGCGACTGCGAATTAAGTCTCCGACGGAATAATTTTTAAATGAGTAATATGTATGTATGTATGTTTGTGTGTGGGTGTTCAGGTGTAGGTTGGTGTGTAAAAGACTAGAGGTGTCTGTGTGTGAGTTCCCCGTATTTTCATACCTGTGTATTTTAAAAACGTACTAACGTTATTACAAAAAAAAATAATACAATATTAATAATAGGATTGTACGTTCAGAAATTGGGGAACAGATTAGTACTGTTATTGTTATAATCATGGTTATTCAGAATTCTTGTCTAAATGTCTGTCATAATTGTGTTGTGCACCGTGCTTTCGATACCTCATAAGAGATAGGCGCTTGTTATTTTACTCAATATACACATGTGTACTTATTGTATATGGACGTGGATGTGTGTATGTGTATTTTATGTATGAAGATTTAATATGCATGTGATGCTATGTATTAATATGTAAATGTCTGCGATGTACAAATCCAATGCTCATCAAAGCGAAATGCTCCTTAAATCTCCTGCAATAGGGAAAAATCGTAGATCCTAATGTGAATTTATCTACGTGTATTCACATCTTGACTTTATTTGAAATCACAATGTAACATCGAAATCAACTTAGATATATTACGAACCCTACTAATTTCAATCTATGACCTAATATTCGTGATATTCATGCGTTTGTTAGTTGTATATACGTTTTGCACATCTGTACATATCCCACAGCAAAGACCTTAATATAGGCTTGTCCTGCTGGTCAATGCTTTTCTTCGTGAATAAAATATATTTAAAACAAAACAGCATAATTCACAAAGAGGTGCATACTGTGTTGTTTCCCAGTAGCTAGCACTATTCTTCCTCACATAAAACCTGGAAAACAGCACGTTATGTATGATGACATGATTAAAGAAAATTTACCCAGTTTAATCTGTTAGTCGGATATATGAAGTGACTGAGCTGTGTGAACGAGTGGTGAACATTTTGCCTAAAATGGATTAAGTCAGAATTGGGTTTAATGGGTCCAGTCCATACTGTGTAATTCAGTGCAGATATACTTTTGTCAGGAATATCGTTGGTAATCAGGTCAGTGCTTTGAAATAAAAATAATAACAAGTTTTGTACAGTACCAGGTGTGATTTGTATAGTACCAGGTGGCTATACATATCTTTGTTAATGAAGTTTCAGGAAGAAAGGTTGGGTATTCTTGCTGATTTTGTTACCTTTATGTTTACATTACAAATGAATGGGAGAGCGGCTCACTACAGTGCATGGTTAGTTACTCGCAGTCAATCCTTAAATTCGAACGATTGTCTTCAGTGTGGATTGATACCTGACTATGGAGTTAAATTATTATATCTCATCAAGTATCATCTGACATGCCTAAATAAAACTTTTCTTTTTTAACTCGGGCAGGATCATGGAGATCTTAGCTTTAGTTCCGTAGTTTCTCTTGTGAAGCAGGAGATTACACATTCATACGCGAGTGAAAATCCCCTTCCGCTGACAGTGCCGCCATGTAAAGGTCATATTCAGCGCGACATCTTCCTCTCTAGGCCAAGATTTTGATTCGTAAAGCCTCAGTCCCATATGAAGCCGGACCAATACGGACCAGCCCGGACGAACACAGAAGAGCATGGATCATGAGATCACATGGTCCGGGGTGGTCCGGGATGTTTTGCCAAAAAAAAAATGGCACATGACCGTCACGCCGGAACCTACACGGTGGCAACACGGATGACCCCTGATCTTCCCGGCAGAGTCCAGGGTCCATCCCGGATCCACTCGGTGTAAGCACGGCCTATCACGGACCATCCCGGACTGACAAGGTGTCAAACAGTGCTTATTGGTGGAAAATCTCTCCCGGACCACCAATGTTACAACAAGGACCATCATGAATCATCTCGGCGCCACTACGGATCACCCAGGACTCAACACGGCGGCTACACGGACCAGCCCGGAGTTCTCCGGCAATTCTTGACAGTCAAAACTCAAAAACTTGACTCACGGACCAGCACGGACGAACACGAACCGTCCAGAACCATCCCGGTACCAACAGGATGTCAACATGGGCCAGACCCCGGACCATCCCAGTTCTGGTCCTTAACGTATATGGGACTGGGGCTTGAAGGACGCATAATTAATCATGGCATTTCAGAAATGGCATTCACTCACATCAGCGACTATGGCCGGTATTTAAAACAAGTTTTTGAAAAGTGACAACCCGATTTTATTTGTGTGGCGGAAAGGTCAAAATTGAATGATGTATTATGTATTATGTGAAAAGCAGAACACTGATCATTCATGAATTAAATAAGTTAAGAATTTGAATTCTACTGTTTATTGGTTGACTCTGAATGAAACATGTTTTCATTGTTTGAAGTTTATTTTGTTTCAGTGGGTATTGTTTCAGTTTGATGTGCTTGTGCCGATCTTAGTTATAATACACTGGTCATTTTGGTTAAATGTACGTTTCAACCTACTGTCAACAGTACCTGGAGATTTTGATCATGGCGAAACTAACTTATAATAAACATTGTTTATCAATAAAATCACCTATTTGAATCATCACGCTCACGTCCACAGGGGCAGATAATGTATGGGAAAATAGTAGTTTGCGGGTTTGATGAGTTCTCAAGTACCCAATCAAAACGCAAAATGATACTGAGTCGATGGCATCCTCGAAGATAGCTTTTACATCTACCAGCAGTGTTTATGCCCTTCAGTTCTTCCCATAAAACGAGTCATATGGTAATCGAATAATCAAAAGTATGTATTTGTAATTGCATATACTCGTCAATAAACGGACATTGTTATTAGCAGCATGACGTGCATTCATAGTGTATTTTAAGCCAGAGCATAATGACATTTCAATGATGACATTCCGCCCATGAGCTTAGGGGTAACCAACCAGTATATTCATCGCTGGAATATTACATTCTGGCATGGCAGTCTTGAAGCACAGATGATAAATTTCACTCCGGATATCACGAGAGTAAATGAAGAACGCAGTTACATGGAATGGGATTAAATTTCTTTACTATGGCGGAACTGGCCATCAATTTTCAACCTTGATTCTAAACAACTAGAACCTACTCGTCACAATAAAAACCTTGCTGTATTGGCACAGCTCGAGCTTACATTGACATTAAACTACCCTGACTGAAACAAAGGTCGTGAGTCTTCCTGGTCAATAGCAACGTGAGAATCAATCTATTATCACCAACCCAACCAGATTTTGATGATGGCAATAACAATGCTAAAATACATGTTATGTTGCGACCCTGAAATATGGAGATCAATAGTCAATAGCCATGCATTATCGGTCATTTCAGCCACGAAAGCAGCCCACTAGGACATTTGTTCGCTGCTGTTTTATCTGGTAAACAGGAATACTTGACAGGAAATATCAACATTGTAAATGGCAGAGAAAAAAATGGCATTGAAAGTTACCAGTCGGAGAGGGGGAGGAGTCATGGACAGCAAAGAAAGACGAGGGACATTTCCCGCTATGCAGCTTTTCTGCATGTGCCCCCATGATTGTAGGTGAACGGGTGCTTCCGGATTAATGGGTCCATGGAAATTTTACTCCAGTAGTGTATTTAAGCTTTAAATTGTCGCTACTATGGTGTGACCGCGATTCTGTTTTTCGAATCTCGGTCGTATACAATACCCCTCGAAAAACTGGTACAGAGCTCAGTTAAATGACATTGAATGTACATAGTGAAATATTCTTGGTATAGTTAATCAGTGACATTTTTACCGATATTGTGAAAAAATAAGATGTAAATACTTTTTCCGAACACCTTCAAGTGCGTGTGTTTTTCTATGCATGAGGGCCACATTATCCTACGCTGACGACACAAAAATAAACGATTTTCGAGCCATCAGCTTATGTCACTCCCGATCAGGACATTTCATTGAAAAAGGTTACAGTAAGATAACATAATGCCTAATTGGTAGAAGTATTCTATTTAATGATTCAAGTTTTATGAGCGATGATTATGATGTTTGGACAAATTACTTCCTGTCTAGACCATGTAGACATATCTAGGCATTATCCATAATAATCATGCTTGTTCAGTTATGGGAGCACGTCCTAGTTTGTTAATTAATACTTGAGTTTCCAGTCCCACCTTATCATACCCCGTCTGAGAGAGATATGTTATGTACCGACACGTCTAAAATGCCTGGGGGTTGTTTTACATAGGGGTCGATGACTATGACAGCGCACATTTAATTGTTCAAATGATATACTAGTATTCAGATAGTCATATTACATTGTATACTTAGACATATTGATATATGATGTCTTAATACCGGAGATAACTTAATTGAATTTGGGTCATTTAGGCAATACGTATCACCTAATTCATCATAGTCCGAGTGCCATTCGATATGATTCAAATGTATCAGTTTATATCCCTAGTAGTCTGTCATCTCCAGTACTGTCATGGTTATTACGATCGGTGTTCCAATGAAGATAGGAAGACTTGCAACAGGAGGTAAAGGGAAATATACCTGTAATGTAAATTTGGTTGGCACAGCTATCGAAAACATGACGAAAGATATGGCACATCTATGGCGCCCCGTTCGTGCCACAAAAAAGTTAATTGTTCTCTAACTCATTCTTATGAGATACTATGTAAAAAAAAATCCTTTTTTTGTGGCACGAACAGGGCCCCATACACTTCTATCCAAATTTACTGCATATATGTGGGGTGAAGCAAACAAAAATACAGTACGTTGTAATTTTCCTTGTTTCGGTGTGAAATAACGCTGAAATACACGTAAACAATTTCGACAATTTAATTGGATGAGTGATACCAGATTTCTGTTGATACTGTGCGACTGGGCCATCTGATATTGCCATGCAATCCGATCTGACTCGTCCGATATTTTGACATGAAATCATATTGGCTGAGGCAATGTTGAGTGGCGTGTTGACAAGTGTTTCAATATCTGGTGCTTATACCATGATCATGGAAGTGAAATGTTAGAGAATTCTCTCCGAAATCTGGAAATTCAAGTATTACGAAACCCAGATTCATATTGGTCTCCTGTGTAATGTTAATAGTGCTACTGTGTTTATATATATATATATGTATGTAAAAGATCTTAATGAAGTGAAGGATGCACACCGAAAAAAGTACATATTGAAAGCTGCTTGTTGAGGTTACAAATTTCAACATCACTTCAGCGCAATACTGTCGCAGTGCAGCAGGAACAATAATAGAAGACAATTTCTATCAAATATACGAGCACAAATTTGTCGGAATTGGAAAATGACCTCGAACATCGAAGCACTACCTTTATTTTCGAGGCAAGTTTCCAGGGGAAAATAGGAAATTATTGTGATTTTCATAAAAACGACATATCCAAGGTATGAATCCGAGTCCAAGTATCTGAGTATCCAAGGTGAAAAAGTAATTTATATTAAGTATATTGCAGCAAAGAAATAATTTTAAAAGCGTATGCCTATACTATGGCAGCATTTTTTATCATCCAGGCGATAAACCACTCATCTTTCTCAAACTACGCAATTGTGAGCTGTTTCAAGCCACGCAAACTGATTTTCATTAAGAATCCTTATTTTTTAAACACATAATACCAGTTGGATTTTTGTCGGTTGGTAGTCCCCCGAAATAAGAACTTACACAAGGCGTTTTGATCAAGGTTATCATGCT
Organism: Terebella lapidaria; assembly: GCA_949152475.1. NCBI lineage: Eukaryota > Metazoa > Annelida > Polychaeta > Terebellida > Terebellidae > Terebella > Terebella lapidaria. The sequence goes on from OX424555.1 coordinate 84,169,584, forward strand.
CATGGTCGAATCCTTGCAGTCACTGATTATGGGACGCACATCCATAAATGTGTAATAATTAGAGTCAAGTAAATAACCAGAATAGACAGTCAAAAAGATCACATACAGAGTATGAAATATTGATCATAACCCGACTTCAAAAGTGTCTGGCGAAATCGGGAAATAAGTTGTGAAACAAATACACCATATGCTGACATAGGATTGTTGTTAACAAATACACCATATGCTGACATAGGATTGTTGTTAGTCCTGAAGAGAAAATTTACTATTTCAATTGAAAATTAAAACGATCATCTTTGTCAAATACAGTTATTCAGTCTCCAAGCCTAGAGCGTAGAATATGTGTAGTGTCTTTAATTGCAGCTTGGGATGAATCAGTGACAATACACTCTACATGTGTATCGGAAGTATCCGTTTGTTTCTTTGATCTCCTCCATTGCGGTTGGTGGATAAGAACTTTAACTTATACCAGTTCAAAATCAGTCAATAATGATGCACAATTTGTCCCTAGTGGAATAGCAAAAGTTCGTTCAAATATTCGATCACCAAAAGTATTCCAAATGGATATCATCCATAATAAATTAACCATACTCACAACATATTATCTGACTCTGTTAGTTCATTTATATAGATTTGTTTTGAAATGGAAAATGGGTTATGAATTACCATGGTGTATAAAACTCTTGTAGAAAAAACTAATTTTGTGTGACATATTAACATATTTTTATTCATGTTTACTAGTAATCTGACATTTTCATTCAACGTAGTGGACGGGCCTATGATGATATGTTCGCAGCTAGCACCGATAGTACTGCAGTGACCAGTCGTTGTAAACAATTTGTCCTAAACTGATGTCATCTGGTCGAAAATTACAAAATTACTACCGGGTAATATTGAACTACATGTATAATGATAATGTTTTGATCAACCAAGTTGCAGTCAGATTGTAGAATGTCATATATAAAATGTATCATAATGTTGAAGATACATGCAATTCACATGTTTGATTCGAGTAGCATTATGATATGTTGGCATAATGCGACCATTGTTGTTGCATATGCCAATCGAGCAATTCTTGCGTTCATTTGGTACGTTGTAGAACGGGTACATTATCAAACATTGATCCATAAATGGCAATAGACAAGCGAATAAAAAACAAAGTGCGTAAAGTTGTAGTCATTCAGTCCAATCATTTCATTAGTGGTCAGGACATGTGATTGGACCGATGATCTTAAGTGGCAGGAAACATGCCAAGAGCAAAAGTCTTACCAATTCTTGCAACATTTCAATGGTAATTACTAGTTTTCATAATATAAGCGCAAGTAAATTCCATTGGGAAATGAGACAATGATATATTCACCTCAATCGCTCGTTTGTTTCCCCCAAATTGAACATCGAATTAGAATGGAAGCAAAGATATTTTAAAACCAATTTAGATTTTTACCCTCGATCAGATCGTCAATCATACTTCACTGCTAGTTGGCAGTATTCTGCCACTTCATATAAACTCCTCGAATTTCGTCGGTGCAGTTGGAATTGAACACGATACATATTTGGTATCTGAGACTTATGCAAATTACGACGAAATCTGTGTATTATTGTCAGACGAGTGACAACCGGTAGGGCACTAGTTCAAATGCTTTCTTGGAAATCCTTGTGACGTCACCTCCCTGATTAATTGCTTAGATAAGAGATCCCAAATTGAGCGGAAACGACTAAGCTTTTGTAGAGCTCGTCTGGGATAAAAGCATTGGTAATTTGACGCAAATGAAAACAGGATAATATATTATAAGAATTTATTGTTTCAGCGAAAGCAGGACTTTACAATCGTTTATATGTCAAAACAAGATTTATCGGTGAACTGTTTCTCTGACTCGAAGACGTCGCAATATCAAGAGAAATGTCTAATACAAGTTTACGTTATGAATGTAACTTTGGGCCGAATAATGATATTTAGTGCATTCTTACACATGGGTCACTTGAAATCTCAATGAGGTTTATGTGACTGTTGTAGAATTTCTACAGAGGGGTCTAATTCTACCATGGCAAAGCTGGTATTATACATCTATGACATCATGACACCCAACTAGTTCAACAATGTGGAACGTCATCATTCCATCATCTTGTTATACAACTACATTTCACACAGTGTCTGCCCCTGATGACGCCAGGTTTTCTTTGGATAAACCAATGAGTCGGGGCATGTTTCAGTTGCAAAATATTGTATTTTACGCTTGATATTATCATCATCAAAATCTAGTTGTATTGGTGGTAATATATTAATGTAATAGCGGTGGTGTTGTAATAACAAACACTTGCTTGATTTGATTCGAGGGTTTATCCGTGTATAATACAGCCTGCAATGAAATAATGCAGAATGGTTGATAATCGAACAACCACTACACATATAAATGAAATATAATTCCCCTAACCTTCTACGAGTAAAATATGATAATGAAATCTATCAAGTGTACAGTAGAAACAACTACATTTCATACACTGTCTGTCCCTGATGACGTCGGTGTGTTTTGGATAAAGTGATTGGTCGGACTATGTTACTATTTTACGTTTGATATTGTCATCATCAAAATATAGTTGTTACAGTATTGGTAGTAATAGAATGATACCTACATTGAGCCCAAACTGGTCAACTAGGAAACCCAACTGGGAACCCATTCTCATCCAAAGCGCTCATGTAATACTCATTTATGAAGTGCGAGAACAATCGTGACATTTTATGTGGACATTAGCGTTTGTTTACGAATAAATAAAACAAGGTATTTCAAGAACAGCACGAGTGCATAAGGGCTCACACGTACTGCACATTCGTTGCTTTACCGTTATTGTATCGCACTATTCTATTGCATGTTACAATCTGTATACTGGTATTCTTCGAATGTCCGACGAGCCTCCAGATGCGTGTTGTTGGTCCTTTTGTCCGTCGTTTTGTAGTTTGATTTAGTCCTTTTAATTCCTGAAATCGTTTAATACACCAAAAATATATCAGATATTCAACATCACGCGAAACTCATAGTACTAAAAATATATTTTGAGTATCATTGGGTGTCAAGATCAGTGGGAAAAGTGGATGTCCTCAAGAATTGCAAGATTTAATTCACTGGCTACGACATGTGTCACCCACGTGTCGGGAGAATATCGACAGACGACAATCAAAAAAGTTTTTTTTTTGACTCTGTACACGTTGTTTTTTGTTGATAATTTACACCACACTCCAGGTGTGCCATAAAGTGTATATATGTCTATGAACTCTCTATTTTTAAAAATAATTTTCAGAACCTCCACAGCATCAATATTATTGGGACCTGCAATTTGATATTCAATATTTTTGTTATAGATCCCGCCGAATAATTTGACACAAGATACCAGGTAGTGCAAATGAAAATTGTCTCTTTTCACAAAAGAATACGCGTGATTGCAAGATTTATATTTCCAAAATCTAATTTATTTTTTTGGAGCGAGGACAATGCCAACTGTGTTCCCCATCCAATATTTCAGCTGCTCCTCACGCCTCATCACATCCGGGACTTTCAATCAGTAAAGTGCGAATTTATGCTCCCTGTCTTTGGTGCTTTAATGTATGCTCCCTGTCGCTAGCTCTCCTGAGTCGACGTTAATTTCGTTATCAATAGACGGAATTGATTAGGTGTTGGTGAGTGAGAAAAATACAAGATTAAAGGCAAGATCATCCTTGTTATCGCCTTTGCCATTGTGACGATCACGCATACGCAATAATAATAAAAAAGAAGAGCAAATGTGGTTATAGTTTAAAAATCGCAATGTTTCATTTGAATAAGATGCAATGGGATTCGGCGTTTGTCTGGATTCGGGTTAGACCGACGTTGTTAATCTAAAGGAACCATATACAAATGTTCATGTAAGGCTCTGAAATATGAATTCTCTGCCTCGCAACAACGATAACATCATTCTGCTCAGCTTTCATGATAAAGAGTTCGCCATCAATGGTAGAACTTAATCCTCACTTGGCATTCGCGTCTTGGACATTTTGGACGGAAAGTTTTAGTGGTGATAAGCGCACTATTGTCAAGGCCTGTTACCTTTTAATGGACCCGGCCTCACAATCACTGATTCAAGGCCGATTTGTCCTGTTATCCAATACATTTGGGGCTTCATATCCGGGTCATCTCATCTACTTAATTGAAAATATATGCTCTGTCCTTGTCTGTTCGGAGCCAATTGACATGATCAACATGGAGCTAAAAGCATACTGATATTATTGAAAGGAACTCTTAAAATCTTCTGTATTGGTGGTAAAAGATTGATACTCACATTCATACCACTGAGTTGGTGTCACTGCTGGCGGACGTTAAATCTGTCCCCGAGGCTTTGGGCTTGTGATTAGGTACTTAAATGTACTTTTCAAATATCTATTCCATGGGGTTTGTTTCGGGTTTCTAAATTATCTTCACAGGTTGTTGGGCAGTTGTATACTAAGTCCATCGTATGTACAGTAGAAACAACTACATTTAACACACTGTCTACCCCTGAAAATGTTGTATTTTACGTTTGTTTTTGGCATCATCAAAATACGACTGTACTGGTTGTAATAGACTGATACTTACATTGCATGTACATGTATTCTTTGGTCAACTTCAAAATTTACGTAAGGTACAAATTAGTTTTGACACACATGTACTTGCTCATTTTAACGAAACTCTGATATGCCGATGCGATTTTGTTGGTTAATAAGAGGTCATACGCTGTTTTCCGGATCATTTGATCCTACCTATCCTTCCCACATTTTGGCGAGTATAAAACTCCTCTTGCTTTCTCCAAACACTTGGTTTTCTGCACCTTCTTTGATTTGCTGTGTTCATGTGCTTTTATTGTCAGTGTTTTAACATTCCTATATAAAAACTATAATATTTTCAGATTTTCCTGTTTATATTTGGCTGAATATCACAATATGGGGCACTGTGGAATGCATGACAATAAATCTATTTTGTGGAATTCAGCATTTAAAAAAAATACCACAAAGACAGAAGTTGTTCGTGATTTTTTACGTAATGAGATAAATACATGTACAAATACAAGGATAAATACATGTATTTTAAACCTGCTGTTTGCAATAGAACTCTGGGATCACGACAGGTAAAACTGATCACCATATCCAAAATTGATGCACATATTTTTCAAATCGACAAACGATTCCAAAAGGTTGTCAATGTCGGAATTCACATAATATAAACAACAAAAATTCTTGTAGAATTCCATTGAAGTGTTCCATTGTGGTAGACAAAGCTTCGGTGGGGCACACCAGTCAACAGACTGACAGGTTCTGATGATCAACCTGGCATATCACCAACCGACACAAAGCTACCCATTCGAGGGTATGACATGGCATGGTGTATTAGTGTTCACATATTCAATTTTGTTTGGGAACGAGAGTAAAATGCATCTTTGTTGCATTCTGCAACAAAGAATACCCACTGACGCGTTCAGCAAGCCGGGCGCCACTTAATGGCTTTTGTTCGTGATATCGCGGTCACGCGTTTTTTGGTTATGTACGAGCAAACAACTTTTTAGTAATGTATATTCTACGATTATCTATTTTACCCATTTTTACTGAGATAATAGTTCTCAGTCAAGTTTATAGTACCCAATAATTTTGTTTCAATGAACTGTACTTTCGTTCTTGACTAAGTTAAACAAGGTTCACCGGGTTTTCAACATCGACGACAGTTATACCTGGTTTCATACTTGCACGTAAAAAACCGATGATAACAAACGAATGCACAACTTACTGTTTGCACAAGGACGTGTTCAGTAGTGAATGCCCAATGTTTGTCATTCACTCATCTACCTAATTGTCTATCTCTCGAGTTAGTCACGGTAATAAATCTTTGTTTTCCACCCAAAGCTCCGGATATCACCCTCGTCATTTGGAAGTCTAATGGTGACATCAAGTTGCATAAAATGGTAATGATTCAGGAAGCCAAGAAAGCGGCTGCCTTGAAATGAGGTTGGGAAGGGGGCAAACTTACTGCGTGAGCGGGATGGGTACTTCGTGGTGGCTTCATGGGGACGAAAGGAAATCCTCCTGAGGAAATGATATGCAAAATGTCGAGATATCAATCATTGCTGCACGGTAATAAAACCTATGCATTATTTAAAATAAAATACTTTTTTCTTTGATTGAAACAAAGCTCCCAAGTGGATATTGATAACAGAGTGTCATTTTTGCATAGACAATATTATTGTGTATTACGGAATGGTATATATTTCATCTGCTCCATTACGGATCACTTGATATGGAACAATGTCAATTGGAAATTCCAAAAGGTGTATAAATGCGTTTATTTTAAGATTTTGATTACGGATGTACATTCTACTAAATTTGTATGTTTTCGAATTGTTAAGATTTAGACTTTAGATTTTTGAGGTGGGATTCTAGATGAGCTAGAAAGAAACAAAACCAACAAGCAAATCGCATAACCTGAATTTGAAATATACGTTCACCCTTGCATCAGCTCGGTGCATTTTAATTGCTATGAGAGTTTGTTTGCTGGATAATCTCCGTGTCATGTGACACTGACGGCGATGAATCTCCGTCAGATCACAAGAATACTGAGATGGGCGCCGTAATTTGAAAGTCTAATGATGACGTCACATTATGGTAATGACCCTGGGGGCACTCGCGTAACAAGATCACTGTAGCTATGGAGATCACAAGAGGAAATGGTGGTTCGTATTGGTAGGCCCCTTCTGAGGATAGTTGAGCCAAGCACTCGCTTTTGTGTCGGACGCTAATCCTCGTAGAAAATAAGGGTTAATTTCGAACTGCATTTTGTTTGTGATAGCATGCATGTGTGACCAAATATATATTGTATGGTGACAATGCAAAGCACAAAACGAGACACACAGTCACAAAAAAATATAAGCCTTTGGGTGATTCCATGTTAATGTAACCGTTATCGTACTGTATATTAGTGTTGAATCACTATCGTTGAATGGACGAAAGTGCCAGGCGGGAAAATACATCGTGCTATGGAAAACACCATCTACATTATGCTCAACTCGCGTATACCGGTAAATCATGCATATCGACTTCTCAGTTCCAAAGTATTTCAATGTACACAAATGTACACGAAAACATGAAAGAAAAGGAAATGTCTTCGCTCGTATTGGTCAGTTGCGAAACACTTGGATTGAGGTGTGGTGTGTCCATGGTGGTCTTCTCATTTCAAATACACTGTATTATGTGTTGTTGCATGATGTGTTGTACTGGATCAACAAACTGGTATATTATATTCGATAAACATAGCACTGATAAATCCTCTACAATTTCTCATAATGACCATATTTTGAAGTTTTAAATATCCAGAGTTTAAAAACCAGAATTTAATACAGTTGGAGTCAAATAAGAGCTGTAACATTCGAAGAGTGAAAGATCGAATTGAGTGTTTTGGGCTTCATCACTATACCTTTGCTCGTGTTGCTATACCATTACAGCCGACTCTTTTATTTTGCATCACCACACTGTATCTGTTTCACGTCACGCAAATTGCTACTTTCAATGTCAAATTTCGACAAATGTGTCATTGCAGTGTCCACGTACATTGTAGGCAGCTACACTTCAATTTTACACCGAGAACCCAGTACTAAATAATGCCATTCTGAGAGGAGTACTTTTCAAACCTTGGGAATAAACGTATTGTTCAACCATTTCGTGGGGACAAACTTCGTTTGATAAGTCAATGAAATTACTTTTATATAATTATGACATAATTGAGAAGTTGTTGGATGACCTTGTAATATGTGTATAGTGAAAAATCTGCCAGACCGTGTGTTTATTGTGCTGGCAAGTTTTGTTGTTGTCAATTTTTAATTCTTTGATCAGAATTCTTTAGTTTAACAAAACTCTACCATTCGTATATGACAAAAAAAACATGAGACAAAAACATGAGAGAGAAATAGACTGCACAGTAGGCCTACATGTGCATGGTCTTGGCCTGTGAAAGTTCTAGGATGGGCAAACAAAAACGTTGGTTGGTGATATTAAACTATCGTAAATATTTGATACAGGCAGGATAATGCATTGTGGTTTGGAACACGTTATGTACAGACTGTTCGTCTCGCGAACCTTTGTAACCGACCAATATTTGTCATAACTTAGCCTACTCGTAGAAGCCTACAAATGATACAAGACAATCATTGTCGAATGTGATTAGAACCAGGTTCTGTTGTGGCAAATCGCTCGTGGTTGGCTACTTTGTGCTTCCATTCCACGATCACCAAACAAGTGCGATCTGTTCAATAGATTCATTTCTTTATTTTCTTTATTCAGTCTATGGCTCAGTTTCCTACTTGAATCTTCTTTCTGCACTGTCTTGGATTTGCCAGCATTTCGTTTGAAATTGGGTCGTTTCACGGACACAAACTTGGAAAGTTCATTCCATCTGTTACAAGCTGGAGAACGTATAACTGAGGATCACTGAGTTCCGAGACCGAAATGTTAATCCTACTCTATCGTGTGTCGTTTGCACTCGGCAGTGAGCTGGGACTGCCCTCCCGTCTCCCTCACGCAATACATACGAGGGCTTGTTCGGAGGCAGTCTCGTGTATTGACAAAACACTGGGGGTGTTCGGGAATCGGTGTGATTGATATCGTTTCGTCCCAGTCGATTGTAACATCTCTATCGAGACTGTTATCAGTACAGGGTGCCTTATTGGTCGCGTTGGCTGGTCATCCGTCGACGGGCTGGCTGCAGGTTAGCTATGCTTAGTGAGCGCGAGCGGTGATGCCATGGCAGCGCGTGGTCAGAACGCGCGTGGAGCAGTCCCGACTGGCAAGGTGGTCAGCGCGTGCAGGACGAAGTTACCACAGCATCCCTGGGGATGAACGACTTTGTCATCGGCGTGCCGACGGATAAAATGAACGAGTGGATTACAGCAAATACCGGAGCAGAGATTGCAAAGGATAAAACGTCTAAACACAGACTAAACATCACAGCAGCACCCCCTGGATGGCTCAGGCATGCCATACATCCTAACCGCGGAGCAGGAAAAGGGCAACTGTGTGAGCGGCTATAGGATGAGGCTCCGTCCTTTAATGAAGATCAACTGCCAATGATGCCGGCCAATGTCAGCTGTACATTCAAACCGACAGCTCATCAATGATCGGATATCTGCGGATTTAAAGGACACCAGAAAGAAAGGAGACCAAAAAGTACTTTCAATTTGTCTCACTTGAGCTTTTCACAGGATGTGGACTGTTTATCGGAACGGCTAATGACTCGGACGTTAGTGTTCATTATTAACAATATAAAAAAAGACTATACTACAACCAAAGAAAGTATAGCTACGTTCCCCTATTATTCTTGGTAGGCCTACCTTATAACCATGATTATCGTGCACATTGCCATTGTGAGAATTGTTTGTTTTGCACATTCTCCACATCATATGCAGGCGGAAGTGTAATTTAGCACCACCGGAAACAAGATCATCGACTACAGTCGCCTCAGAAAACACCCCTACCCTACTCTAACTTGTCAGGAAAAGAACAACTAGATGGTTATCCTTACATGCAAAAAAAAACCCGACTCATTCACACCTTCTGCCAATCAGTTCACACGGTGACTGTATACAGGTATAGCTATTATCTAATGAAGGAACTGAATATTTCCTGGGAAAAATAATCGATTGGGATGGAAAGCCAACGATCTGCTGAAATCAAGTGAAAATACTGGAGACCAAGAACTTGATTCTCGGGTTTTTGCGGGCATTTTTGTCCCGAGAATAGCTGGCAGCATTCGATGTTTGCACAGCGTCCTGATGCTCGGCTCAGTACGTTTTCAATTATAGTTCATCGCAGGTTTCCCGCACTCGATACTGTGCCGCCGTACGGAATACCAAACTGGCGTTATCGGAATAAAGTCAATAATGGTTTTCATGGGCGCGTTGTTGTTTTCTGCTGATCCCAAACATTGACTGTGCGCTGATCGTCTAACCCTTTGTTGTTGACGCACTAGACGCATTTCGCCTCGGGACTTTATGGTGCACGATATAACTAATTAACCACCGGTGTAAGAATCGATGATTACACTCAAGGACTACTATTCAGGAATATAAACTACACGCTTCCACACGTGCAAGTATGCCGCTTTATTAACCGTTCAATGCAAGCGGGTAATTATTAATGAAAACAGGGATACTGCTTTCAGAGGTGTCTCCGTCGTGAAAAAACTGAAGCACAAACACAGCACATGGGACCATTGAAGAGTCTTTCATCTGTTTCATTCCCTTGAGTCCGTTAAACGTCACATGACGCTATCAGACCGTATCAGGTCGCCATATCAACGTCTCCACCCCGACCCACGGACGGATTACTGCCCGACTCCCTCGTGCTTCCTGACTAACGGATCAAGTTACTATTTATGGAAACTTACTTGGATATCCCATATCGATATCTAGAGAGATCGCTTGATAAGGAACGAGAGCCGTCAGCAGCTCAGTCTGGATATAATAAAACATCAAGAACCAACGACACGGCCACACTCGACCAGTGATAAGAGACCGTGAGTTTTGTCTTTGAGAACTTTGAAGTCGAGAAGCAATAGTTTGATCTACTAAATGGATGAATGGGGCCCGCAACGTGGATACTATGGACAGCTGTCCTGGTGTTCATGATGGGTAAGTTCTCTCTAACGCTACATGTAGGTTACCAGAATGATTACAGTAGTATTAAATGATCAATATGGAATGACGAATTGCATCATAACAGATGGCCATGAATGAATTATAACCTACGTCGATAGTGGCCGAGCCACATCCGAGAAACAACGATGTGACATGTGGGAACTTTGTGTTCGCTATTTGAATTCACATACGGCCGCGCGTCTTCTTATCTACATTGCATGTGCATTTCTGTCATTGCTGAATGAAACAACCCAGCATGACCTGGATGCACATGTTACCATATTTCATATATTGCAGCTAGGCCTATGCTGGTAATTTTGGCATATATTATGCAGAGCAGCATTCACAATAAACAAATCACAATCAATTGATCTAAAGGAATGCTCCACACTAATAGCTTAAGCGTCCGTGTGTAGTACCATCTCCCACAACTACACTAAACAGTTATATTACTGCAGTTCATTCTAGCGTAGCTATATGCACCTATTTAGAGTGAAAAAGGGGGGCAAACATTAGCCCATGTCTATTGTTGGAGAGCGTCTTATCGGTAGAGGAATTCACCATGAATTACACTAGATTATTATATGGACGAGAGCCGTTTTGTTTGATTATTAGCAAACGTGGTAGTAGCTTATGAATTTACATGTAACAGGGTGGAATATACGGGCTGTACATGTATGATGTAACGTAACAATGACTTCATTATTTGCAACCGCAGAACATGTATACAGTACAATGTCTATGTTTTATTCAATAGCTTACATGTATTTGTTAGGCTATCCAGTATAACTGCACCAATGAGCAACTTACAAAACACGTGTAAAACATACATACTATGTCACAATGGTTGGGCGACGATCGATAATTGTAGCCTTACTAGCACCAAAATAGTTTTTTCCACAATTTCTGGCATCATTTGTATGCGATGAAAAAGTCTTGTACCAATGCGGTTGCATATGTGAAACAGGTTGTAGTTTTTAGACCAATAAACCACTTTTAATATCATACCATCTGAAGTTTTTAAAAAATGCTGATAACATAATATCATACCAAAATCCAGTTTTCCTACTTTTTCCACTGCAATTCATAAAAACACTTCAAATTTCAATAATTATTCGTTCAATTACTAATATTGAAAATTGTACATGCCTATTTTCAAACCAGCCACTAGCTTCGTCTCTAGTAGTGCTTCCATTGAAAAAAATAGACGGATACCATACATTTGTCCATTACAAGAACACTGTCCTCGAGATTTAAGGCATCGTAAATTTCACGTTCTAAGTGCTGAGGAATTGTGCAATTTTTTTGCGAGTGGGTATTTTCAATAGGCAACGCTCCATCTGTTGATAAAACTCAAATCGCACAAGTGTCAGTGCAAATGCGACATCCGAAATGTCATGTTATTTAAAAAGAGTGGGTCGCAAAATCTGGTCGTTCTATGCGAGACAGATTAATTGTGATATTGGGAGTTATCTGTGCTGTTGAAGGGGTGGGGGTGGTGGTGACTGAGAGTAGTTACAACCTAGTCAATTTATATTGATCGAACACATTCCTCTAACATTCCCGGGACATTCCAGCCGATATATACAAACAGCCGAATGGCGGGCTATCCATTAGGGCAGATTTGCGGGACACAGGAAGCAGCCCCGAAATGGGGTCTAGAAGCTGTCGCCGTGGTCAAAAACTGTAAAGTTTATGGCACGCCGCACTGGCTCATAATTTGCGAATGGATTACGTAATTCGATAGGGTTCCGCGTCCGCGAGTCGATAGTGTATTTTTGTGTAACAGTCCTTGACCAAACCGTCGGCGGTTGACACACGCTCAAATCCCCAGGACAGGAGAATGCACTAAGAACAGGTTGCCTGAGTTGGTCAAGGAATGATGCAAGGGCGAATCGATGATATGTCGATACGCGATTAGGGTTTTGCTGCAGGCTAAGATGTATGAATTCCATTATGGCGTAAATCTACATGCATCATCCATTCGTTATACATTTAGTTTTTAACAAAATATTAACGGTATGTAGCAACGTTGTTGGAGAGGAAACGTGTGTTGAAACATTATTAAAAACCCTTTCGATTTGATTCGAATTTCAAGTCGATACGAGTTCTCAAGCTCTCTCCGAATTCTCCCCAGCGTCATACTCCCAGGGATGTTAGATATATGCATCGGGAATTATTTCGTAGTCTTGTACAACATACAGTGTAATAGGTACATGTATTATGAGAATATTTGCTTAGGGTGTCTTTCTTGACTGGTATTTCAAATGTAAGTTCATAACTAGCTGTGAAGTTATTGGAATACGAACGACTATGCTTGAGACTAATCATCCTGAAGCGTACAGTTTTAGATCACTCTGTTGTAATGTTAACTGCATGCTGCAATTTGTCACGATAAGCTTGTAAACGGGTTCATCTTATAGTTACGTTGGTTTCACAGAGGGTCTACAGGCCTGTGGGATTGCATGGGCAGTTTTGTGGTACGTAAACTGAGCCGGAAATCTGTATTGACATCCAGATGGTGTGAGCTACAGACATGGGGATAAAGTGACCTGGTCAGTATCACATTATGTACTTGCGCTCTTGATTAGCCCATGATTGCGCATTTGACGCGTGGAGCGCGCAATGTTCCGTGTTGTGAGCGCTTTGGGAGAACCGACAACCAGATGATAGTCATGGACACTTACATATAAATATATGGATAAATGTACTGTAGTTTCAGCTTATCATTGAAGAACGAACAGCAATAATGTTTTTCTTTGTTTCACCCATTTTGGCTATCAGTGTACCATAAATGTAATTAGTTTTTTTTGGCATTTGATTAAGTATCCCTACTTGCCACTTGCCATACACCTATTGCATGAGGGTTGTTTCAGATTCTAAATTGTTTAGTAGGTTGTTGGGCAGTTGTATACCAATTCCACCGAGTGTATAGTAGAAACATCTATAATTATTTTACACAATGTCTGCCCTGATGACGCCAGTTTGACTTTGGTTGTAAATATTGGCAGGGCTTTGTTTTTATTTAGAGAAAAGACAGTTGTATTTTTAGGGGTTTTTTATTTTCATTGGCATCCTCATAATCTGGTCTTAGTGGCGGTAATATGTTGATATAGTGTACATACATTTGGTACAAAACAGGTCTACTTTATCACCAGGAACTGAAAGCATTTATTCGCCACTACACGCACAAATAAAATTAGTCTAGTTGGAAACCAGACGATCAGATCAACTCGTAAAAAGTGAACAGGTATTGAAAGTTGACAAACCTAGGTTAATATTATTACGCTTTCCCGCGAACACAACCTTGCTGACTCAGTACACCCTGTAACAAATGGTTCACATCCCAACCACTAAAAATCATCCCAGTCTGGATGTCTGGAGCCATGACATGTGACCGGGTTAATGGTCGCTATACCAATTCCATTTAGTGTTATGTGCAAAGCAATGTGATCAGACACATTACAAATTTGCTGCTAACAGAAGTGGGTACTTGTATCAAGAAGCACGAGTGACGACTTCATGTGTGATTGTCGCTAGTGTATATGAAGGGATATGTTTGTTTTCGATGCGCAGTTTTGATTTATTGTGAATGCTTATGCCAACGTCAGAAGTACTGCTTTATTATAGATTAAACAATGAGCAAAGCACAGAATATGCAATACGTTATATCTAAGGGAGCTGAAATGATATGATTTCTTCAACAAACACGGCGGATTCCCGAAGTATTAGAAAAATACGTATTTAAACTGAAAGTGGTCTAGTTAAGTACAAAACTGAAAGTGTTAAGCAAAATATTAACCAATATTATTACAAAAATGTACTTCATGAATACGCTCGCCATAACGATGTCTGGCGTGCTGTATGCACGATCTCAGTAACATACTGTTACAATATAGGTATTATTCCTTGTATGGCACTACAGACAGTGGCCAAGCCATCGCATTACGCAACATGGTGTATCACGGATTACCCAATGTCGTTGCTTTACTCATTTGCCAGTTTGCTCCTAACCAAATCACATCCGTAGACCACGCATTGACATGGAAATATGATTAACTACATATGAAATGTATGTTGGGTGGTGAGATAACAGACGTTTCTCAGTGCAATGAATCAGTCAGGGTTGTATGAGACAATGAACCATCTTACATGATTCCCTGCTGCTGAAGACTGCACGAATCATTTGGTTGCCAGTAGTGCCTTCCTGAAGTGACAGAGGTCGATCTAGCAACCACAGAGCTTGATTAGCATACGAGCACGCCGCCCCCACCCCTCAGGACTCAAGAAAATGACAGGAAATAATTACACATCAAGCCTTATATCTGCTTGGAGCTTTGTATGGTATGACTAGTTGTATTAACATGGCACCGACTTTGAGTCGCCCCCGTGGTAAGAAGGGGATTTGATTTGGATTTCGTTCCTCAAGACGCCTCATCTTCATCGCGTCTTACTGTGCGTTCACAGAACGCTAGGTTCTACCCACAACTAACTTTAGCACAGACGTGTGGCAGCAGATATTGGTTTCCAAGACTTCGTTTAAGACCGAGGGCCTATCGTGTCTGTAGAGGTCTTAACCGGGGCTAATAGCCCATGTCGAACACTAATGTCCCAGACATTGGCCTTCCCCGGCCAGTACAACTTCGTAATTGACAGGCTTTATGACGGACCCGAAATAATGCTGCGACCACTGGCTTAATAAGTGTTGGGCTTGCTGAGGTTCTCTCTCTAAAGACATCCTGTGCAAAACATTAGTCTCCTTGGGAGTGAGACTGCATGCAAGATGCTGCACTGAATTTCAATGCACCTGTTTTGCATGTTGACCAAATTTGGGGTGGCATTGTTCCTTCAGATCTCCTTCAAGACCAAAGTTCGAATCAACGTCAGTCTGTTCCTACGACACGCGTCTCTTTTGCCTGCCGTTGCACGATTCCGGTTTGTAGATGGCGAGGTTTGGCAAACAATCGCCCTGTGTACATTTCCTGACCCGACTCTCTATCACGTGTTTGATTAGATACCACGTGTGTACGTAGATACCGCGTGCGTGTGTGGATACCCCGTCATACCATTGATCTGGGCGTTGAATCCCCTAAGTCGCATTTGTTCCTATTTCGGGACAGAGGCAGGATGTAGCTCAACTCCTTGCCATTGTGTATACTAGATGTGTGTTGAGAAGCTTTCACATCCTTCCACACAAAGTGCTCACAACAGCACAAATTGAAAGGATATCCTGCTTTACAACAATCTGTCACCCATAATTGTATAAAATGGTTTCGATACGACAATCCCATATCCATAATGTAGGTGAGGTACTGTATTCAAGACAAAAATACACGGTATAGCGATTGTGCCGTAGAGTCACACACTGACAAAAATCTTTCAAACTGAAAGTTTTAAATTTATATATCTAAATTTATATATCTTTTTTTTTTTTCGGAAAAAAGTGAAATATTAAGACGGTGGTTGTTCTCTTCAAAACATTCCCCTGAAGATGTCAAGAATTCAGTAGATCTGAGCGTCTGGACTAAAATAGCGCACGACAGACTGTCGGACCAAGCTGTTGGTGTAATGATCCACAGAAAATCTACCAAATGTCTCGAATAGATCACTGCGGTCGAGTATGGACTGTCACTTTGGGGCTCAGACCACTATACCGGGATTGACACGGGACAAAATTGCCAGAATCCTCTACCATTGCTATAAATATTATGACGTGGTCTCGTGATAAATGACAAAACGAAATTGGTATTTTCATATTAGAAGTATGTAAGTTACGGTGTTGTGCACTATATGTATAATTGTGTATACTACATACAAATAATGCATATGAATTATAAATGTGGATAATACGGTTTGTCTGCAGACAATGTTTTGCAGACAACGTGTCTCGCAATCTGCAATATAAATATACCAAATATGCTCATCACTAACAACAACGTCATTAACCTATTGTGTGTATAGTAGTGAGTTATGACTCGAACAGTTCTAATAGTATTGTGAAATCCGACACTCATACCATGAGTATTTGACAAACACCATGTATTTTCGTATGTCATGTGGTACGTATTGTAATGTTTACTTATATCATATCCAGTATCACGGGGATGTCCAAATAGCCATGTTCGGTATGAAAGAACGTATTACCGAAGGTTTATGTGTAAAAGTGACGGGATTAACCACAAGTGATATTTTTGGGTAAGTGTGGATTATACTGAGCAAATTTTTTTTACAGAATCCTTTAGTTCATACACAATACATTGTGCCATGACTGTTTTATTTACATGAATAGAAGATATATTCTATAGATTTATTTATATGAATAGGAGAATTCCCTCCGTGTCTACAACCTTCGTTGTTGCGAGTGAGGTCGCAATAAATCAATGAATGTTCATTGAACATTCATTGATTTATTGCTGTCGATCGTCGTGTACACATGTAAAATGTATAAATGCAACATGCTCTTACTAGCACTTATCCTTCATGAACCACACAATTATTACAGGAATTGTGCATGTGTCCGCCCACCTAAACTTTTTGCAAAAAAGAATTGATGTTCAAGTGACAAAGCAAAAATCGTTAAAGCAAAAAATACCACTGCAATATATTATATGTACTTCCTTGACTTCTGGCTTTTGTGATGAAAGAAATATTGAATACAATAACCCCATCAGATAATTACTTACATGCCACCTGCATAAAGCAGTAGTATCAATATTCACAACAGAGAAAAATTGATATACTTCAGATCCAATTTATTTGACAGGATATTAAACTAGTGTAGTAAATAAATTTAACAAGATGGACCGAATATGTGGAAATGACCTCGTGGTTCCGTACACCGTGAACATAATAACATTGACTTTGGAACACACTACGTGATTTAGCTTGGGAGAAGTAGGTGTTCATAGATCACGAGGCCTACCTCTGTCATCAAGTGATTCGGCCTGTGAGGTTACAGAGGGGCATCTTGGTCACTTGACCGTCTTCATGTCTTGTCCCCGAATGTTTGACGGCCCACGTGGCCCGCTAGATGTCGCCTTTGTACTGTGCAATAATCCTCAGATGTCAAAGCTGCCACAAAGGGTAGCTGCCACCTACACCAATGGATCCGCAGATGGGATTTCTTTGACAAAAGAGGTTCATCAGGTGTACATGTAGTCTATCATGCTGTCAATTCCAACGTGTCTTGGCAAAGAACCACGTGACAGCACGGAGATTGGCAAAACTGTTGGTGTCTGGACTCAGTAATATGACGAGTTCATTTGATCACGGAGATCTAACAAACTAGCTATAGCCATATACATATTTCATTATTAATCTTATTAGAAACCAGCGTTTTACATAGCGCAGAAGGGTAACAAATAAGCTCATACTTTGACTGTTATGAATAAATGTCATTGTGCTTGGAGATACAGTGATGAAATTCCGAATTTTGATAATAAGTGTCATATCTGTTGAGTAATAAACAGTATTGTATTCAATGATAAATGTTTGTTTCAAACACAAACCACACGAAACTCGGGGGATAAACATCCCTGACTATACCGAGAGTTCACACTGTGGTATGATAACACTTGTGAAGGTAAACAAGGGCATTTGCTTATGGACTGAAGTAAACTCTAACTGAAGACCATATTTATTGCATTAGGTGTGGTTTAAGTTTATTTAGTTCAGCGTTCCCAACTTTGTCCCATGTAACCCTGGAAATAACTCCAGAAATGAATACACGTCAATCGAGAAACTGTTAAAGTGTTAATGACATGACATGGTGAAATATTAGCATTATTCCACGAAGGTAACAGCTGGTCAAACCAACTCCTTTCGCAAAAAGTGCTTTGGTTGGTAATGAGTAATGAGGGTGAAACTTTATGTATTGCAGACGGCGTGGCCCTGTCGAGTGAAAAGCGACTGATCAAGCACCTGTTGAAGAACTATGAGCGAGTGGGCAAGGTGGGCCGTCCCGTCTACAACACCACGGACACCATCAACGTGCTCTACGGCCTGGCGCTCATCCAGATCCTAGACCTGGACGAGAAGAATCAGGTCCTTACCACAAACTGCTGGAGTCGATACGTGAGTACCGTACATACGCAATACAGAATTACAGAATTGGTATCAGGTCACTGTATGATATGGATCCTGCTCTTCAATTAATAAATTCGTGGACACAAAGCTGTCGATGGATTCGAAAGGAATCTCTAGAAGTTTGGTTCCAAATGTGAAATGTCACCAGAAATATGCACGAGAGGTGCTGATTCATCACGACAAATGAGTGGAATAAGAAGATATATGTGTTTATATGTCCGCTAGCGAAATCCAGTGAGCAAGGTCGAACTGATACACCCCCATTTGCATGTGTATAAATCATTTTTAGAAAGGTGCCTGGGGATTGCTGAGACAGCTTGCTCTCACGCGAAATCTCTATCGGCGTTCTTTGTTGGTGGCAAATATTTGCTGCGCCGTGTCAAAGGCATAGCAGTGTAATTTATAAAGCTGACGTCTGATTGGCTGGTGTCCCTGGAGACGATATGTAAATACAATGATATGAACTAGGCGAGTCGGAGTGATTCAGCTTAGAATCGATGGATAGTGGTTCTTTTTGGATCATTGTGTCACTGGAGCAAGGACGTATGCAAGAAAATTATTATTGGTTCATCCATGTGATTGCGAAGTCGGTAATCGTTAGTTGGATTTGTAGTGTATATTCCATCATATATAAATTTCAACGTAACAGCATACTGCTATGTATTCACCATACCGTCCTGATTTGCGAACATGTGCAATAAAGTCCCCGTGTCTTACAAATAGACCCCCAAACTAAGTAGATTCTACTTGAAATTACCTCAATTTCACACCAAAATTCCCTTCATTACTGCTTTCAATTTGAGAATGAATGGGAGTTCCTTGACTTCGCTGAGGCCCAGACATTGAATAAATGATCGAAGTTCAAGGCTACCTAAAGCTAGAAGCACCTTTCCAATTCCAGAACCCCGACACACTGATGAGTATAACATAGACCAGTGTGTGAATTGGTTGCTAGGCGGTGGATTCAGCCGTGGAATTATAGCGGACAAAGAGCAGATACGGTATAATGATGTGCCAACATAAGGTATAAGATCATGTATATCAAGGGATATGCTGCAATTCCGACCTTTCGCTCAGATGTAATTTCGGTGATATCCAGGTATCATGCAGCGTAAATGATTTACTACCATAATATAATAGATATACAAAATGGGATAGCTGATAGCCTCTTGCACTACTCCTCGATAGACTCTCTGATGCTGACTTACGAAACACCTTCGAGGGGAAATGTGACTTTCATGGTGTATCCTTACATACCATAATTTACCAACCTTGGCAAGGTTATTTCTCATTGCCTTGTGGCACGAACACAAACTGATATTCCTCAAGTCATGAGAAATTAAATGCCACAGATTTATCATAGTTTTATCTCATAAAGCAACTGGTTGATTTATTCGGGAAAATGCTGAAGAAACTGGATATGCAATTGTTCGAGCAACTTTTCTTCCTTGTTGCACATGAGGGGGGGGGGGGGGTAGATTGAGGGGTTGGGTGATCTATATTCACGACACCATCCTGGGTATCATGTCGAACTGAGGAACGTCGAGCAACAACTGTTCGTGGGTTTTTACACGCAATACTTGTTTTGTCCAAGTCAGCTGCTGACGTTCTCAGGATCACACTCACAGCGATAAAACCTTTGGGGAAAGAAGAAACACGAATAAATCTATCATAATTTGGCCGATGGTGGTCGTTTTGGCGGAATCTGATTCCGAGTAGGTCTCAGTGGGGAAGCCGGGAATGAATTAAGTGATTTGACAGATAATATATCCACATCCCTCACTGAGTGAACGACACGCGGACAAGAGCTTTACATGTACGAGATACCAGGATATCAGGAGCAGACAGGGCAGTTCTTCGCTTACGTCACTAGTCAACGGGGTCAATGCCCGAAATTCGACATTAATTTTGTTTACAATAATTTTGTTTTTCATACCGACACGGTTTGGGAACTTCGATTGTGCAAATCTAACTGGCCCCAAATTCTCGATTGGCATGGGGAATATGTTATAATATTTATGTTTTATGCAGTGATTATGATATGGGATTCCATGATATCGCAGTTAACTTCTTTTATCCCTTGATTGCAATTCAAGTTTCAAATGTTGTTTTTCATCTTTTGACGAATAGCTTGCAGGTCTCATAATGTATAACCACATTATGTGACACATTACTTTCCCATAGTGATATATCGAGTACATGTATTTATTGGATATTGATATTGGTAATGTACTAAGAGTACATGTATGTTGAGAAATGAATCATTCTTTACGAATATACAAGGATGGTATCTTCGCTTTGCTCATTACTCATTTCGTAGTTTTTAAAACAACTAGGAATGATCAAATACTTTCCTAAATCTAATGGGTTTTGTAATAAGTTTTATAACTTGGCGTATATGTGCTAGACCAACTTTACACATTTCTTGTACGTATATTCTGATTTAATTGAAGAAATATCACCAAGTTGACATGATATCGACCTATTAGAACAGATTACGTAGAACAGATTATAAATATACAGTAGGCCTATCGGCGACAAAATCGATGGTGACAAAAGAAGTGTACACAGAAGCAACTGAATTTACCCCGGAGTATCAGTTATACCAGCAGCCGACACGTCGTGAACGTAGGAGGATGGATACGAGTAATCAATTCTCAAGAAAAGTAATTAAATCCTACACAGGCGTGGATCCGGCGTCGTTCTTTCAGTGTAAGTCAAAACAATGCGTGTTCGCAATGTCGAGTATGCATGAGTATTTTGCCCTCGAATATTCCACAATAGCCAGTGATTATCACTGTTAAATACGATAGGATGATCACTTTCTCACTTAGGCTGAGCACTATTGTTAATTCGTAAGGACCCGAAACCAAATATTTATGAGGGAATTTACCTGTCATTTAATCAGGTAGTGATATATTCCAACCGATATATTATCAAGTTTACTCTATGATCAAGTTAAACCCAAAAATGCAATTGCCGTTTGCCTCACCTGTACTTTGTCCTTGATCATTATCTTCATGACAGCAACCCCCCCCCCCCTCCCCCCGCCGCCCCCAACCATCTAATACCCCTAGCGTGACCTACACCCGTGTGAGCTCCCTCCGTGCGCCGGTTCCACACGTGTCGGGCGGTTCCGGACATCCCGCCAGGGGAAACCACTCACAGCACCATCTGGCGAGACGCTACACCACTTCCGGCCTATTTTAATTTAGCCACATACCGGTCAATGGTTGGAGAAGGACCTAATAGAATTCCATTGGCCACTCTATCGATCTGCCATATTGTTTTACGAGCACATTACCTCGCGTTCAGAACTTCGATATTGCAGAAATACATGATTAAATTGGACATTAGCTGGCAGATCTCGAAAGTCCAGTCGTTCTTGTCCCCTTATGGTTCCAACGGATTCCGTCCTTGTTACGATTGTTGTTTTCGTCGCAACTTCCCGGGTCGCCTCGTATTCCGATATGTTACGAACTCGCGGGGATCATTATGTTATTAAATCAATAAATCATCACGTTAAGGATACGAGGCTCGTTGGGCAATCGGCAAAGGATTCTGGGGGAAAACGATTGTCGGTCAAGCGTCTCAAGACCAATCAGCCACCATTGATGACTGTTTATAGAGGAAAACGAATTATTTACGAATTGATTTTCTATTTGCCCCCTCCGGTTTGTGTGTTGGAGGTGACCGAGAGAGCCAGGGCTTTAATTGCTCCCCAATGCTCACTTAAGCAACACCGCTGTGAGACTGGACGCTCTCTACGCAGTCACAACTGGATCCCGGAATGAGTCACGTCATTCAACACGGCGCTTCGTGTTGCTTAACTCCGTGGGTCGTTGTATACACTGTGTGAATCTAACTACACCGTAGTGTAGATGTCCATATGAGATTGGGAAAAGGTCTCAGACTGGCCATGATTCCCATATAGAAAACCTCCCTTGAAAGTTATTTGGTTATATTAGTCCAGCAGCTATTGAATTACTCTCTCTTCTGTAATATACACTTATCACACTGTTACACAATTTATAATGGAGTGAATATACTATCAAACATCTGTTTCTATTCGTATATCCGGGTGACGCATCATAGTATGGTGTGTTTTACTTTAGTTTAGGCCTCCAAAACCGAGACAATCTTGTTCGTAATGTGATGGCCAGTGTTATTGGGACACCTCGTTATATTACATTCAGGCGTCACTCCTGTCCATTCTATGAACGTGATGTTAGTTACTAGATACATTTTCCTGTCCCATTATTCAGTTTTTTTTTGTGTTAAAATTAGTATATATAACACAAATGGTGTAATATTTATTGTACACGTCACCAGTTAAGTGAAAAAAAATTCTCATGTGACCCACGAGAGGGGCAAACATAAAACGTAGCTTTGTTTTATCATCCACTCAAAAATACCCAATTAGGTTAGGACAGGCAATGGCCCTTGTTATATACGAGTGGGACACTCTATCTAATGAGAGTTGTACATCATCAACAGCACCCTGTAGTGATGTGCCTGACAATAACAAACGCCTGGCAGGGACCGTTATCTGCAGGGCTAAATGCCATCACATATGCTTTATGGACACTTTGTGAGCAAACACTGCTGTAACAAGCAAGGGCCACATGGCAACTTATACGGCTCAAATATTACATACACAATGGCGCCGGATATAGAGATAATTGGATGGACAGGGCACCTGAGGTTGGGGAAAGACTACTTCCTTCAGTGATATAAAACATATCAGTACAATAACTCGGGGATATTATTACTGTGTCGGTAGTAATAATTGATACAATTGGGACTTTCGAATGAAAATGTGCGTAGTCCAATATTCTCGTTACTCTTTCCAGTAAGTATTGTTGATTCAGGATGTATGTACATGTATATAAGACCCGAATTGATATATACATGTGGAAGGCAACTCCTGACACTGTGAAATATTATTAAATCTAATACTAGCTCACTATGGGCTTGCGAAAAAAACGGAACACCAGTATCGCAAATAGACACCATGCTATCGCCATTCGCCACCCTACAGGAATATACATGTATGCTAGGTGCTCACGCATATTCGGAATATTTTTGAACGGTCCATGAATGTTGCAAGAGACATGTGCTGGTCCACAGATGCTTCCTTCAAAAGCGTTCCCCCGCTTTTCTTTGTCGGGTAAACATCGACATGAAACTAACTCGTTTCTCAGAAAACTGAACATTTTGTCTTTGGCTTCCTCTCACGCAATAATGGCGGCCTTTGTTTGATCACTTCCTAACGCAGTAACAGTTTGACGCAGAATGTCCTCTGAGATTCTTTGTGGCTCTTCACACACAGAAGAAAGATTGTTGGAAATATTTTTTCCACAGAAAATATTGCTAATTTCGATGCGAGTAGAACATCTTTTGTGACCAATGTTGATGGCATTTCATGAGAGGAAGTCAATTCATCTTTGCTCTCATACGTTCGTTTTCGACCAGTGTTATGATATTTTCAACTGAAGACAAGTGTGCGCATGTAATGTCCCTTTTGTGTTTCACATACGTCTCATTATCTCGTATTTATCCAATATTAACTCGTTGGCAGCAATTATAGTAATAATTCATTTCAAAAATATGCCGATGGCAACCAATCAAAGATGTGGAAGTAGACCAAAGAACTTTGGCGTGACATGCACTTGACATGTTTGTTCTATTACAAGAGGGGGAAGTTCGATACGTCGCTAATTTCGGTACCAAAGACCTTGGGTAGTATTTGTTCGAACGGGATTTTGGGGGTTCAGAGGGGAAGTTTGTGACAATTTCGCCGCGTCTTGGCCAGGACGGTGGATATGAACTGGCATGCGACATCCCCGGGTTGGCGGTTATCCTCTGCTGAATGGCTGAGATTCCGGACTCCAACCTCCGTAGTTTAATGAGTGCGATGCGCCGCGTGAAAAGAACAATTGATGTATGTCAGAGTGGCTCGTACTCAGAATCCGTTGGCGCAAAAATCCGTGTTTTACTGGGAGTTTTATATTAAGTATTTACGTACGTCATATTCAGCTTTATGTTTTAGACACATACTGTTCCGTTCACTTGGCATTTAAGGTATATACGCAGTGTTCGTGAATGGAAGGCCCAATGAACTTATCCAGCTTTGTTTGACTTTTGCCCCTGATTGATATTTATTTCATGGAATCTTACTGTTTTAACACCTGTGTCGGTTGCTTTTTTCGGACGTCAATCTGGATCTATTGGCTAGCTGGGACTTCACGTGTGTAAACTCTGACCGCTGGCCAGGGCACGTGGCGCGTACACGTGCTGTGTACCCTTCGCAAACAAACCGTCTACGGTATCAAAACGTCATCCAATGCGGTCAGTTCTGATCTTATCTGCAACATTCGATATCGAACAGCAAATTCTGCCAACACAAGAGAGAGAAAAAATCTTTCTCCTAGTGCCTGATCCTGAGACTCTTAGACCAGTCAACACACTGACCCCTGAGCGGTATTCCACAACCGTTCTGTACCTCCTTTCCATCCATCAACATCACGAAGCTCACACTCCGGCGTCAGTCGGGGGTCAGAGAGCAATGTCTGGCCACGGACGGGACAAAGACGTACCAGAGATACCCACCACGTGGAAGTGAACGCACCTGTTACAACAAACATGATGCCCCATTGTGCTGCACTTTTGGCTCCCAGTATATAAAACAAGAAGTGTGTTGGTATTAGGAGCATTGTCTGTTGTTTATGTAATGCTAAATTATTAGTGATTACGTCATTATTGATATGCACCTAGTATTCGTCCATGCATGTACTCAGCGATGAATATTGAATCTAAGTGTCAGCCTATTACCACCAGTATAGCCAGATTTTCATGGTGCCAATAGCAAACGATAAATGACGAGCATGACATTGGCATTGAATTGTCATGAACGTGAAATTCAGGGGACATTCTCTCGGTATCACAATACGTATTGATAATAGCCTCCTTTGGAAGACCCCGTATCACTCAGAGAATACCCCGGGAGACTAATGGCGGGTCTATAGAGGCAGAGTGACGGTCACTGCGACCCGCCGGACAGCTCTGAATGCACACGTCCAAAAGATGTCAACGATTAGGGACAATGATGTCCATTAAGCCGATTATATAGCACGTCTCACGGACACTTAATCGGTCCAGTACCATCTACGACCTTCCAAGCGAGATGAGAGGGGAAATACTAGGACTGACAGCATGCGACAGTGATACATAATGGGTGCTCCATTGAACGTGAATGAAGGGAAGATACATGTATGATATTACATGCATACCTGTAACTATAATGTATGTGGACAGCTAAATGCTATGAAACATGACAGGTATATATCATGACCATGCACTAGACACTGTTATATGAAAGAAGTGCTCGATGTTACACGATGTTCTCTGTGCCAAGGTGACACAGGGATTGTGTTTGACTTTTTCTCCGTTGTGATGTTTAGAACCACAACACTCATAGAGCCTCAGACAACAAAAAGACAAACAATAATGAACTGTTTAATTTTGGATGCAATTAGACGTCAAGGCCTGAAGATGCCTTGGGGCATTTCGTATGAGTTCTATTCCTACCTAACATTTACCTAAGAGACCGCGTAGAACCATAATGACTCTGAATCTGTCCGTGGTCAAAGTTTAAGTGACATACCCCGTCCTTAGGCATTTTTGCGTTTCCCTCTACGACGGACCGTTTCTGAGATATGGCAAACAGGAAGTGCTGAGTCGGCAAAAAAAAATTCGACACCAGAAGTCGTCTCGACGCAAGATACCCTCTAGACTAGTTAGTCTAGTGCCAGGAGGCCGGAATTGAGCTCCGTTTCGCTCTACGACGCACCATTTCCGAGATACGGCCAAACAGGAAGTGCCGAGTCGGAGAAAATAAATTCGACACCAGGGAGGCCAAGATACCCCCTAGACTAGTTTGTCTAGTGCCAGGTATCTCGACCCAAAATACCCACTAGACTAGTTTGTCTAGTGCCAGAAGGCCGGAATTGAGCTCCGTATCCCTGTATGATGCACAGTTTCCGAGATACGGCCAAACAGGAAGTGCCGATTCAGCGAAAAAAAAATTGACACCAGGGGTTGTCTCGACCCAAAATACCCATAAGCCTAGTTTGTCTAGTGCCAGGAGGCCGGAATTGAGCTCCGTTTCGCTCTACGACGCACCGTTTCTGAGATACGGCCAAACAGGAAGTGCCGAGTCGGCGAAAAAAAAATTCGACACCAGGGGTCGTCTCGACCCAAGATACACACTAGACTAGTTTGTCTAGTGCCAAAAGGCCGAAATTGAGCTCCGTTTCGCTCTACGACACACCGTTTCCGAGATACGGCCAAACAGGAAGTGCCGAGTCGACGAAAAAAAAATTCGACACCAGGGGTCGTCTCGACCGAAGATACACACTAGACTAGTTTGTCTAGTGCCAGCAGGCCGAAATTGAGCTCCGTTTCGCTCTACGATGCACCGTTTCCGAGATACGGCCAAACAGGAAGTGCCGAGTCGGCGAAAAAAAAATTCGACACCAGGGGTCATCTCGACCGAAGATACACACTAGACTAGTTTGTCTAGTGCCAGGAGGCCGAAATTGAGCTCCGTTTCGCTCTACGACGCACCGTTTCCGAGATACGGCCAAACAGGAAGTGCCGAGTCGGAGAAAAAAAAAATTGACACCAGGGGTCGTTTTGACCCAAGATACCCCCTAGACTAGTTTGTCTAGTGCCAGGAGGCCGAAATTGAGCTCCGTTTCTCTCTACGACGCACCGTTTCCGAGATACGGCCAAACAGGAAGTGCCGAGTCAGCGAAACAAAAATTCGACACCAGGGGTCGTCTCGACCCCAGATACACACTAGACTAGTTTGTCTAGTGCCAAAAGGCCGAAATTGAGCTCCGTTTCACTCTACGACGCACCGTTTCCGAGATACGGCCAAACAGGAAGTGCCGAGTCGGCGAAAAAAAAATTCGACACCAGGGGTCGTCTCGACCGAAGATACACACTAGACTAGTTTGTCTAGTGCCAGGAGGCCGAAATTGAGCTCCGTTTCTCTCTACGACGCACCGTTTCTGAGATATGGCCAAACAGGAAGTGCCGAGTCGGCGAAAAAAAAATCGACACCAGGGGTCTTTTCTACCCCAGATACCCCCTAGACTAGTTTGTCTAGTGCCAGAAGGCCGAAATTGAGCTCCGTTTCGCTCTACGACGTACCGTTTCCGAGATACGGCCAAACAGGAAGTGCCGAGTCGGCGAAAAAAAAATTCGACACCAGGGGTCATCTCGACCCCAGATACACACTAGACTAGATACGGCCAAACAGGAAGTGCCGAGTCGGCGAAAAAAAAATTCGACACCAGGGGTCATCTCGACCCCAGATACACACTAGACTAGTTTGTCTAGTGCCAAAAGGCCGAAATTGAGCTCCGTTTCACTCTACGACACACCGTTTCCGAGATACGGCCAAACAGGAAGTGCCGAGTCGGCGAAAAAAAAAATCGACACCAGGGGTCGTTTCGACCCAAGATACACACTAGACTAGTTTGTCTAGTGCCAAAAGGCCGAAATTGAGCTCCGTTTCGCTCTACGACGCACCGTTTCCGAGATACGGCCAAACAGGAAGTGCCGAGTCGGCGAAAAAAAAAATTGACACCAGGGGACGTCTCGACCGAAGATACACACTAGACTAGTTTGTCTAGTGCCAGGAGGCCGAAATTGAGCTCCGTTTCGCTCTACGACATACCGTTTCCGAGATACGGCCAAACAGGAAGTGCCGAGTCGGCGAAAAAAAAAATCGACACCAGGGGTCGTTTCGACCCAAGATACACACTAGACTAGTTTGTCTAGTGCCAGGAGGCCGAAATTGAGCTCCGTTTCGCTCTACGACATACCGTTTCCGAGATACGGCCAAACAGGAAGTGCCGAGTCGGCGAAAAAAAAAATCGACACCAGGGGTCGTTTCGACCCAAGATACACACTAGACTAGTTTGTCTAGTGCCAGGAGGCCGAAATTGAGCTCCGTTTCGCTCTACGACATACCGTTTCCGAGATACGGCCAAACAGGAAGTGCCGAGTACACTAGACTAGTTTGTCTAGTGCCAGGAGGCCGAAATTGAGCTCCGTTTCGCTCTACGACATACCGTTTCCGAGATACGGCCAAACAGGAAGTGCCGAGTCGGCGAAAAAAAAAATCGACACCAGGGGTCGTTTCGACCCAAGATACCCCCTAGACTAGTTTGTCTAGTGCCAGGAGGCCGAAATTGAGCTCCGTTTCGCTCTACGACACACCGTTTCCGAGATATGCAAGAAAGCCTCAAGGATGAATCAGCAAAAATTCTTCCGAGCTCTAGGTCAAAGGTCGGTCGACGGAGTGATCCCAAAATCAATAGGGTTCTTGCTTGGTGGTATATGAACTCCCATGCAGAGAATACTTGCCATTGCATGAATACTTTTTGAGTTATCGATCGGAAACCAAGTCTCAAAATCAACCTTGATTTCATCCTCACGGACCTCACGGACCCCGGAGCCGCCTCCAAAACAATAGGGGTCTTCCATGTAATATTTCTGACCAGTGGTGTAAATTTGGACAAGATCCGTTCAGGCGTTCCCGAGTTATTGATCGGAAACCAAAACGACGGAAAGTAAAAAAAAAAGAAGAAAAAAAAAAAAAAAAAAAAACCAGACAAAACCATAAGGGCATTTCGGGCCGAAATGCCCTAATTCGCTACGTACTTTTCTAGCAAAATTGTTTTGAAGTATATATCTGAATAGGTGTATGACGAAATGAACGAGTTGTCAATTTGGAAGTCGGGCTCCATCATATCATATATTCATTGGTCTATTATGGTAGTAAGAGGTAACGCACAGAAGATAATGCGACATAGTCCTAGTTACAAATTAGCTATATATTGACAGTGTATATCTTTATGTTACATGGATAACGGGCAGTTGTAGCATGATCCAATGCGTAATATACGAGATTCAAACGCCGATATCAACAAGACTTTTCCACTTTCAACTGCTGTTCCATAAGATTCAAACGCCGATATCAACAAGACTTTTCCACTTTCAACTGCTGTTCCATAAGATTCAAACGCCGATATCAACAAGACTTTTCCACTTTGAACTTTACGGTGCTAACGTTACAACATAATTCTGGGAAGGCTACTAAAGTTAAGTTCATTTGTCAGTGAAACACGCTTTTTGGCCGTAGTTTTGTTTTGGATAATCGAATCAACTCGAAATTTTGTGTGTCTTAATTGGGTATCATGCGGTAATTTTTCACCAAATTTCTGAATTTTATCTCAAGAAAAGAAAAAGTTGGCAATCTACCTCAATGTTAAATTTCAGTCCAAAATACGATCAAACGAATAACAACAAATTCAGGACTTTTATGATATTTATGCCAGTAAAAAATAAAATTATTGTATTGATTTGAAGTCGGAAGGCATAGTCGCGGTGTATATTGAGTAAATATGTATATTTTGAAGCAATATATATAACTCAAACATCATATAAAAGTTGTTTTTGTATGCATACCCTGAAACTCCATGTTGGTGCTGGATTTTAACATTGGGGTAGATTACCAACTTTTTCAATTTTTGAGATAGAATTATGAAATTTGGTGAAAAATTACGGCATGATACCCAATTAAGACACACAAAATTTCAAGTTCATTCAATTTTCCAAAACAAAACTACGGCCAAAAAGCGGGTTTCACTGTCAGATGAAGTTTAGTATATAAATACGCGTATCAAATATGTGACTATATACTTACATTTATATTAAACAGTTACGTACTGGAAAGTACCTTTAAAAGGTTCTATAATGTAAGAACGAAATACAACATCTGATTTATTTTATCATCTTATAAATGATGTAATTCGAATTGACAGCAATTATACGAGGGGCAACACCCGCGACTAACGTGATTTATAGAAGTCATTCATAACCTCCATGAATCATTTGGAGTTTATATAACGACCGAATACAAACTCAAGATAGCTGCGACCTTGAATATTACATGCATGGCCGTCACAACCAACTCCTCTGTAGCACAATAATTGAAAAACCCGCATACCACTGTTGCGAGTCATGACCGCTATAAGAATTCTAGGGGGCAATGGAAACGTCCAATGGCTTTATTTACGATTATTGCCTTAAGAAATCTCCGCCCATTCACAAAACCCTCCTGCTGGTCCATGTAATAGATGAGTTATTGGTCCTTCGTACAAGGCATGGTTGAAAATTCATCAATGCCCATTCATGACCATACATTCTGTGTGTTTACAAACAGTCGAATTGCATGCAAATATTTCTAATAGTTTTCCATGTAGTAAAATGCATAATGTTTCATCAATTTTCAAGAAAGCATCATTTTGTTGCCTGATTTGTGAGTTGTGTACATATATATCATCATTAGTCATTTCATATGTACCATATACGTTGGTAGTATTAGAGTTAGTGCCATGTATTCAGCCATGTAATACTGAAAACAGAGTCAACAAGAGTTGTGTTTGCCAGTCACAAAGATATATGAGCAGTTAGCATCAGAAACCCCATCCAAAGATGGTACATTCTTTGAAAAACTATATTTTTGTCACCTATTCATAGCATCACACTTTTGATGCATCCTGGTCGTGTATCGTCAAAATATTCGCGCAAGTTGAAGAAATATTGATATCTTGTCATTTTAATATAGTACGGTAATTTCAAACATTTACTGAATACATTGCATTCGTGAACTTGAGATAGCGAAGTATTGGAAATTGATGGGAAATAGTTACCAAGAACACCCACGTTTTAGTGAGTATCGAATTTAGCGATGTGGCCAGTGCGTAACTGATCTGGATCCCCGATTATTACCAAACAAACATCTGAGCCAAATTGAGAGGGAAAAAGAAGATATATTGAATGTGGACATACTGGCACTGCGGTAATTGGTAGTGCGATTGCCTATCCTCAGAATCCCAGAATGTGATCCAGATTCTTCCGCACGAGAGCCGTTAAGGTGGTATTAGTGAGTAAACAAAAATTTCAAGACATCCGAAATAGTTGTGGTTTTGGAAAGGTAAATTTACATTTATTCATTTAAGAAAATAAAAACCATATGTACCGGGGCTTCCCTGTAAAATAATCTGCATTCAAAAAGTTATGTCAGATATCACAGTTGCCTGAAGATTGACATTGTTTTCAATGGCTGATCGCATAAGTGTCAATTTTATTTTTGTCTTCTAGCAAGACTAATTTTTTTTTTTTAATTTCCGATTTTGGATATGTTGTAGGAAAGGGCACTATGAATCTGATTATCAAGAGAAAATAGAGGTCGTGGGGGGAAATTGAGGTGTTTGTTGTCAAGATATATCTGGTGATCAGGTGTTTTTCCCATAGTTTTACGCCAATTTCCATTGCTATTCAGAGGCGTCGTATTCAGTTTTCTTATTCTATCACTCCTCATTTTTTCAAGAAATGTCCAGATTTGGTAAATTTTTTAGCCAGAAACACAAGAATTCTGAATATTAAAAAAAAAATTAGGGGTCACGGGGGAAATTGTGGTAGTTGGAGCCAATATATCGGTGGTCATGTGTTTTCACCCATGTATCCATGTGCGTTAAATTTGTTTTTGAATGTTTGGAAGCAAACAATTTCTCACGATTAAATTCAAGGTTGGATCAAGAGCGTATATCACAGTCTATAATTTAGGATGCATGTTTACCAGTACACTTGAGGTTGCTATGACAACCGATGTTGGTAGTGTAATACTATAACCATGAATAGGCCTATCAATTACCAAACCACACGGCGATATTGGCGAAGAATGTAAGCTTCCTTTTCGTGACATCAATGGCAAATATATTCCGAATCAGTACCCGAATCAATCAATACAGACGGTAGCAACCACTTCTCTATGACTGACGGTGCTGTTGCCGAAGCACATACTAAAAGAACTGTAAAATATGCTCAGCACTATGAATAGTTTATTGTTTAGCCTGTAAATCATTATTAGCAAATTTAGCATGCTTCAAATACATGTTTCTGCCCATAGCAAAATGATCGTATCTTCGATATCATTTTATGCTGTACTAGTACTCTGCCTGTCTTATTTTGCCACGTTTGTTCGAATTTTCATTCAAGTAAGATACATTATATCATGCGTACGGAACAAGCGGGTGACTATTGGTCAGTTATCATTACATTTGCACAATTCAATGTGTAATTCAAAACAGTCCAAAATGGATGCAAATACAGAATTATTTGTCCTAAAGTAGAGAACCAACAATTTTATCATGATATTACCAGAGTCTGACCACCGAAGTGGTAGAAAAAGCAAGCACGCAGAGCATTGCCGTACTAGAACATCGTTGTCACGCTTGATTGAACATGCGCGTTATGATGCGCACAGCGTACTCACTCATACCACCTTAACACGAGAACAATGATAATGCGCAGTTTATTGGACA
The DNA here is from genome assembly GCA_949152475.1 of Terebella lapidaria. Classification (NCBI taxonomy): domain Eukaryota; kingdom Metazoa; phylum Annelida; class Polychaeta; order Terebellida; family Terebellidae; genus Terebella; species Terebella lapidaria. The sequence continues at coordinate 84,202,811 of OX424555.1, forward strand.
GTTTTCGATCGAAACAATTCTTTCTTCACCTGATACTGCTACATTTGTGAGGAATTAAACCGCCCGGGGAGGGTTACACGTTCAGTTGTTATATTCGAGATATATATGGCATATGTAGGCAGGTTGATTGCTCTCTCTCTCTCTCTCTCTACATTCTCCTTCTTGGCAAATATACGGATTCTTATTGCAACGAAGCAGATGTTATTTCAGCGAGTTTTAGTTTCTCTCTGATTATAACACAGAGCATGTGGATTTGTAAACTACTTTACACTTGTAAACTACTTAGCAACAACAAGGACATATTCTATCTACGGAGTTACACACTACATGCAGTCACTTGTAATGTCCATACTCCTATCATAATTTGTTAGTTATTTTTTCTATTGTATCATCGATATCATTATCATCATCATTATCTGACTGAAGCTAATTGTCTGAACGTTAATTAATATCGCTGTATAATCTACAATTACACATACAGATAGTATATTTTCGAAACGATAACCAACTATTTGAATTGAACAGAGCGAAATCCATGAAACTGTTCTGTTCAGTGTGTGCACGAAAAGTTGTAGTGATCACAACTCGTCTCACATTTGGTCCCGGGCCAGAATTGGATAGCATGACTGACCTTGGCCAGCCGTTGACCTCATATTCATAAGATGCTTACGGCTGAAAAAAAAAAAAAATTCACGAGTTGTGACCCAAACAGGGGTGGATGGGATGAAGCTCTACATCGTCTGCTCTGTCCACGCGACAGCTGACCATATCCGGTGTCCAGCAAACTTGAGACCGCTCCGTTGTTTCGGACGGTGTCAATGTATCTTGTTCTGTAAGGCAGACAATATATATAGGCTACCTTTCAATTATCATTATCTTCCATGAACTCTCAAAGAGATGCAATGAATAGCGAGTACATAGGGTGTCCCATTTACATGTTATCCCAAAAAATAATAGCAAAACAGCATACGAATAAAATTTGATGATAGTACATCTAGTACAATCTTGAACATGCCTGATTGGTGTTTTCTGATTATACCATATATGTAGCCGATAACAAGAAATGTTATACTAACGTTAGTATTTAATACACCCAATCATACAGAACACCACATAAAACGATTCCATGCCCTCGTCATTACATATTCTGATCACAATAACTGGATACCTAAGATGCAGGTTCATTATTTATCAAGTTTACAATCCATCACAGCCTCCGGAAATACCTGTCTATTCGGACCACATTCCCCGCATGTTCTTCAATCATGGGCATAGACTGATTCAAAACATGCTTGTGGCGAGATATCGATAGAAACGAAGCCTGACCGAACAGTTATTCCAACGCAACCCTGGCTTCATCTGGTGCAGACGGTATAAGAAATATTTTCAGGTATATGATATACGTAATTGGATAAGTATACAAATATCCAACAGGGATCCAACAGGAATAAAACACGAATTCAAAAACGAATGCCATGAAATAAGTGCTTGACCAGCACATGGGAACGCAATCGTAAGCAAAGCATCTATTGGGTTGATGGTATTCTCGTACTAAAGAATAAATATTGTGGATATCAATTTGATGAAGTGATGTTAAATACTTAAGCAATGTTAAATACACTTCTTTAGAAAGAATATATATTTTGGTCGTAGTCAATAATAAACTGACCATGTCCTGAAATTAGAGTGAAGACGTTGTTATAAAATACCACCTATGCATGACCATGGCACAGATGAATTCCAATTTCTATTACTAGAGTACAATGGATATCAGACATCAAACGAATGAATCCGTTCTGGTAAATAATGAAGTGTCAGTATTTGACCATGTGACTTGAGAGGGTATAATCTACAATGTATGTGGGTATCCTCGCAACTGTCATTGGAAAAAGGTTGCTGCCACGCATGAAAACTCCTTTTATCGTACACTTGTAATCATTATTAATTTGTCTAGGTTCGTTAGACATTATGCGAGAAAAATAAGCAACTAGCCTTGTAAATATCGTTGTACTGTGGCTAAAATTTACCAGGTCAACCGCGATGCTGACAGAATGATGTAAACAGATGTAGATCTGTGTTACCTGATTACCATCATCAACCAATGTCACAGCCATTTGAAATTAATCATGAATATCTCGTCTTTCAAAAGTGCATATCACACTTTGTTTTTTTTTTTAACAACAAAATGTAAAGAATACAATATAGTACATCACGTCTCACAGTTCCAATATATGCGAGGTACCTATTTTTGTATGCTAAAACAACTTGACTGACAGGCTGGTTTTTATGAAGTGTTGTTGTATAATAAGTAAATGTCAGGAATACAGCCACACAGACGCCCAAGTTACAAAGTTTGGTGACGACTGCTACAATTGGTAGGGGAACTTTCATAGGGCTATATATGATTATCAGTCAATATGTATAGTGTGACATATGGCACTCATTTGCCATAAGCATGTGAGGACTGAAAAATGTCACTGTCGGATTAATCCACCCTATGGCGACAGGAGTCTGGAAAGCAAAATGTTACGGAAATATGTAGTTTGCGTATAGGGAACATAAATATTGCCCTATGAGTACATGCATTAATAAGGTATCTAATACCAATTTGAAGCACGCCGATGTTTTCTGGTAACAACTTAACTGCAATGAATGACATTTGTTCCGTTCCCAGGGTCCACTCTTTGCAAACAGTGCAGGAACACAAAATGGATGCGCTACAACTTTGACATGTCATTACGTTAATGTTAATTTCAGAATGGCGTGATAATCATGTCTCCTGATTCCTGAAGTTATTTGATAAATGTAATGTGCCTGTATGACCATAGTGAATTATTAGTTTGGATGCCTTGGAAGAAAATTTGTTTTTATTATTTAATCATGATGATGAAACTGTACATGTATAAAACACTTGTATTTGGAAAGTTTCAATAGAGGGTGCTTCGTTAATTTATTGAGACAAAATTGGAGGATTTGACATGCATGGGGTGATATCCATAGCATCAATGGTGTTGTCGTCATAACTCGCTAGGAGCGACTTGGACAAGGTTGTGTTGCCTTCTAGCCAGATGACACTCTCTATCGTCAATGAATAATATTAATATATAAACGTGGGCCAATATTTATCATTGCTGTGAAAATGACAATGCTGCAAAATTTATCACGTTCTCCCTGAAATCTGACTTTCTCTCAAAATTAGCAATGAATATTTCCTAGAGAATATCTAATACATTTACAAAGCCCTACAGTCAGATATCGCATTCTAGATAGGAATGCAGTGAGTCTATTCTATATAGCAACATCTCGTTCCGAGTTAGGTTTTATTATGATATTTAAGAGTTTGATATGTATGCAGTACATACCCTGTGACTTGCTTAGTTAATGTTATTTGCGATCTTGAATTTTGTAAATTATGTACTTGCATTGGGAACTTTAATCTACGAACAAAAATATGCTGTTCATATGCTGAATGCTGTTCATATGCTTTGAGGGGAAGTTATTTACCACTTAAATTGATTGTCTTCGGTCGAGCTGCGCCGTGAGATGTTGAGGCTGTTAACACGTCAGCTCCTGATATCACACCGAGACCAGTGGCGAGTCTGAGCAGACATGGTCCGAGGGGGGCACCTGCCAGTGTCTGGTCACTATCCAGACAGTTGCCCCCGTGGGATTTCTTTAGGTTCAAATATCAATCGAAGCCTGTCGTTATTACGTAAGTAACGTGCGTGGCCATAGGCAAGTCCCTAAGCAGACGTAATGTGTTATTACTGTATTTACAAAAGACTGTCAGCATGCAAATACCTGTCCGTGTTTGTAGACGTTGCCTCGTGTGTGGCGCCAGCGAAAAACGTTAACATCATGGTACACACATGAACATTATCTCGCTCGTATTTACACGAAAGCTATCAATCCAGTACATCAGCGTGTCCTTAAGTATGACATATTTAAGTATTTATCTGTTATGTCCATATTAGTGCTCGTGGGTTTAGATGAATAATACCAATCACACAGATGTAGTGTGCGTCACCATATATAGTCGTATGCCTCTCACATGGACACTTTTATTGCACTTAATGCCTCATCATTGCCATGAAACGGTTCCCAAGCTAGTAATAGTTCTGAAATGAACATATTCAATCATAGATGAGAAATCATAGATTTTGAAATCGGGCTCCATTGTATCATATTTGCAACCGTCTGTTTCAGTAGCTATAGTTCTCTCAAGAATAGTAATGTGACATATTTCTAACTACAACTTAGCAATGTATCAACAGTGTCTATCATCATGATACATGGATTATCAACAACTGTAGCACGATACAATTGCTAATAGATGTAATGACACGTGTGGTTGGCTGACATGCGCAAAGTAATCCAATACTTAGTATATTTGCAACTGCAACTACTATGTAAATCTGCAATCGTCATTATCACTAAGAAAGTTCAAGACATGTTTTTCGCCAAACTTATCAAATGCAGGACTATTCATACGATAGCCGGACAGTTTCTTGACATTAAGGGACCGTCAACACCAAATCTAATGAAACAGAACTCTTTTAATTAGGACCGTGTTCATCAGATATTGTGAAAGTTTGTGGAATGATCTCATCGGACCAGATAGTGCAAACGTGAATCCTGACCTTCCAATAGAGTTTGTAAACCTCGTTAAGATATTTTACGATTCGTAACCCGCCTACTTTTCTTTGGAAACCATGTCATAGTACATCTGATCAAAAGAAATTGTCATGTTAATACATTTTATTACAAAACTAAGCACTGTTCATCTATCTGGCATTGAACATACGCAAATGCCATACACAACTGATCAAATTGTTCGTGACATCATAGATAGTTTCCAGTCCATGTATGCTGCTGGTACATGTGTAGCTATGTAACTTTTCACAAGATGCCAACAAACATGACCAGTAATTCAGTAATTCATACCGAGTGCCACAAGTCATTCGGGAAATGTTCAAGCTTTCTGCAAAACACGATTTCTTCTCCAATAGGCTGATCATGAATGCATGCCTAATCGCAACGGGAACCTTGGTCAATGTATTGTGGTTCAGGACAGATATGAGCAGCTCTCACAGATGACGTATTTATTGCTAGCAATGAGCATAACTCACAGCGTCCTCTCACGGTGGACAACGTGAAGTACCAATCATGTAACCTTGACCAGTCAATAGACAATTATTTACGGCTAAGGATTGTTTAAGAGACAAAATCCAAACACTAATATTGACAAGGCTTTCCAATTTGGGCTGGTGTGTTTCAACTATAGGGTGCAAACGATAGAACATAGTTCGTGCTAGGCTACACTCAATCATGCGTATCCAAAATGTGACTATATACTCATGTTGCCACATTGACATAGTGGCAAGTACGAATATAAAGTTCAAAGATATAACAACGAAATACAATGGTTGATTTATTTAATCATCTTATAAATGATGTAATTGCGAGTGACAGCAATTACACGAGGGGCAACACCCACGACTAATTTGATTTATTGAAGTCATTAATAACCACCGTGAGTCATTGAGAGTTTATATAATGACCGAATAAAAACCTGAGATTGCTGCGACCTTGAATATTACACGCATGACTGTCACAACAAACTCCTTTGCGGCCCAGTAATTGAAAAACCCGCATAACCACTGTTGCGAGTCATGACCGCTATAAGAATTCTAGGGGGCAATGGAAACGTCCAATGGCTTTATTTATGATTATAGCCTTAAGAAATCTCCGCCCATTCACCAAAACCCTCCTGCCGGTCACTGTAATTGATGAGTTATTGGTCCCTTGTAAAAGGGCATGGTCGAGAATTCATCAATGGCCGTTTATACCCATTTATTCTGTGTGTTTGCAAACAGTCGTAATGTACAGATATTTCTGTCAGTTCCCCGTGTAACCCAAGTTCTATCAATTTTCAGGAAAGCATCGTTTTGTTGCCTGATTCGGGCGTTGTGTACATACAAACCATCTTTAGTCATTTCAAATGTGCCGTACACGTAAGTAGTATACATTATTGTTCAATGCTGCACATGTGTTCATCTATGTGATACTGAAACGGAGCAAAGACAAGTTGTGTTTCCCAGTCACAAAAATGAGCAATTAGCATCAGAAAGCACAAAGAAGTTGCATTCTTTGAAATACTATATTAATATCAATAATTCATAGCATCACACATTTAATGCATCGTGGTCGTACTTCCTGTGTTGCATGTTTTGACTGTATCCATCACACAGAATCAAGTTGTTGGTTGGAACCGGTGCATTACATGACGTATCAATACACGCACCATGTCATTTGAAAATGATACGGTAAATTCAGGCATGTACGTGCAACAGTGCGAATTGTTTTAGTATTCATACCGAATGTGATCATAAACTAGATATTACGGAGTCTGGAAATTGGTGGGATATAGTCAACAATCTAGAGCACCCACTTTTTAATGAATATCTAGTTTAACGACCTGGTTTGCTGTAAAGGATCTGGACTCCAAACAAACTCAACATCTGAGCCAAATTACTAGGCAAAAAAGAGATAGATTTGGAATCTGGGACACACAGGCGCTCTGGTAATTGGTGGTACGATTGCCTATCGCCCCGCATGTGATCCCGATTTTTCCACACGAGTGCCGTTTCCATGAAACCATTGATAATGTGCAGTTTATTGGACAGCTTTCGTTCAAAACAATTCTTTCTTCACCTGATACTGCCACCTTTGTGAGTAAGGAAACCACCCGGGAAGAGTTACACCTTCAGTTGTTACATTCGAGACATATTGAGCATTTGTAGGCAGGTTGATTGCTTTCTCACTCTCTGTCTTCATCCTACTTCTTGGCAGTTATACAGATTCTTACTGCAACGAAGCAGATTATCTTTCAGCGAGTTTTAGTTCCTCTCTGAACATAACACAGACCACATGGAAAGGAACTTGTGAACAATATAGCAACAACACTGATGTATATAATATCTACAGATTACAGTTAGTCATTTGTAGTATCCATACTTCTATCATATTTTGTCACTTATTTCATCTATTGTGCCATAATTTTCATTATCATCGCCCATGTTTTCTGATGCTGACTCAAGCTAATTGTCTGAACGTTAATTATTGTCAGTGTTTAATCTACAATTACACATTCAGGTATTTTGCTTTCGAAACAATAACCAACTAATTTGAGTAAAGCGAAATCCAAGAGATTGTTCTGTTCAGTGTGTGCATGGAAAGTTGTAGTGATCACAACTTGTCTGACATTGTGAGGGTGCCAGGCCAGATTTAAATAGCATGGCTCATCTTGGCTAGCCGCTGTCTCATATTCATGAGAAGCTCATACCTGAAACCTAACTAGAATGACATGGAGCTCGACATCAACAGCGTTGTCTACACGACTCGATCAGCAGACCATATCCTGTCTCCAGCGATCCTGAGACCGCTTCGTTTTCTCAACCGGTATTGTGTATCTTGTAATACAAACCTCATTAAACATAGTCTACCGTCCAAATATCATTGTAATGTCTTAATTTAGCTCTAAAGTAGATGTGATAAATAGCGTGCACATTGGGCACCGCATTTGCATGTTATACCATATCACAAAAACTTGGCAAACAGCATACAAATGAATTTGATGATAGTGCATCGAATACAATCTTGAACATGCCTAATCCGTGTTTTGCTGATTTCATACTATATGTGTGTATTAAGTATGAAACTGTTCAACACCTAATAATATACTGGAGATCCAAAACGAATGCCATATAGTAAATGCTTGACTAGCACATGAGAACGCAATCAAATGGAGAGTGGCTACAGGGTTGATGGTATCTCGTACGAAAGAATAAATCATGTGAATAGTAATTTGATGAAGCAATGTTAAGTACATATGCAATGCTAAGTAATTTACTATAGAAAGAAAGTATCAGAAGGGAATTCATAACAGTGTTATAGACATCAAACAAATAAATCCGTTCTGGTAAATAGTTAAGTATCAGTGTTTGAACATATGACATGAGAGGGTATATATAATTTATGTGGGTATCCTCGCAATTATAATAAGAGAAAAAAAATTTGCTGCAAAGCTTGAAAAAGTACTTCATTGCACACTTTTGGGATCTTATTTTAATCTGTCTAGATTCGCCACGCACTTTGCGAGGATCGTGAACATTCAGCATTAGAAATATTACTGTACTGAGTCTAAATTTACCAGATTATCCGCGAAGCTGTTTGATGTAAATCTGTGTTACCTGATCAATACCATCAAAACCAATGACAAACAGCCATTTGAAAACATTCATAAATATCTCGTCTTGCACACCTTGTTGTTCTGTTACTAAACTCTGAAGAAATAAAATGTAGTACATCTCATCAAAGTGTCGATATACACCAATACAAGGTATACCTATTTGTATGCGAAAAAACTTGCTGATATTCATGAGCTGCTGATAAATAAGTGAAGGTCAGGAAATCGCCAAGCAGACGTCCATGTCACAAAGCTTGCTGGCTAATTCTACAGGTATTTAAGGAACTTTCACAGAGCTATATGATAATCTAACAATATGTAAACTGTGATGTATGAAACCAATTTGCAGTGAACCTGTGAGGGCTGGAAAAATGTCACTGTCAGATTAGTCCGCCCCACCCGATGGCGACTGGAGTCTGGAACAAAAAACATGTTACGGAAATATTGAGTTTGCGTATAAGTACATGCATAGCTATTCTGCTATGGGCCAAAATAGGAGTATGGTTACCATGACAACGAATATTTTGACAGATTCGTGGATTATTTGCATTATATACTTGATTGCAAGGATAAATTACGCTCAACGACTAATAATGTGTTTACAATTAAAGTAATACAAATCTAACTAAATGAAAACCAATCGATGACGTCACGCATAACTAATGGGCTGCCTCGAGGACTCCCAGAGGAGCAAAACAAACATGGGCATAACTTTGGAACAAATCGAGATATTTTGGTTCTGTAAAAGCCATCAGATTCCTTGGAAATAGTTCTTTCATACTATCATATAAGTTTTTTTTGCCTCGCTTCCCCGTTAAGACATTGGATAAACGTAATGTGCTGTGTGGTCGTAACAAATTATCGCTTTTGGGGCTTTGGGGGGAAAAAGTTTTTATTATTTAACTCAAGTTGATCAAATTATACATCGAAAACTTGTGGTTGGAAAGTTTCAACAGAAAGCGTGTTAATAATTTATCGAGACACAATTGGAAAATTTGCTCAGAAAAGATGCAGCTCCTCGGAAAAGATGAGAGCGAGTTGCTTTTGCTCGTCTGGTGAGATGCCACACTCTAGCATCAATGAATAATATTAATATATGAACGTGGGGGAAAAATATCACTTTTGGAGGATGACAGCCAATGCGACAAAATTCATGACGTCTTCTTTGAAATCTGATTTTCTCAGAAATTGCAATGAATATTTCGTGGACAATCTTTATTACATGTACATATATATTACTACAGCCAGGGTATTTTATTTCAAACAGGAATACAGAGTGTTTATTCTTTTGAGCATTTTCACGTTTCAATGTTAGTCCTTGATTCATACTTTAATATAATACATTGGAGTTTGAAGTTATATGGCCTTTGAGATGACTTCGTAAGTTTATGTTACTTGCCATCTGGGGGATATTTGCAAATTGTTATCTTGTACTGAAAACTGTAGTCCACAAACAAAGAAATGTTATGCTGTTAATAATACTGCCATTATCTGAGAGGAAACTCGAAGGCTATTTAACCCTGACATTGCCTCTGGCCAAGCCGTGAGATGTTGATTGTGTTAACATGTCAGCTCCTGATTTCAAGCCGAGACCAGTGGCGAGTCTGAACAGACGTAGTCCGAGGCGTTGTCTCGTCTCTATCCAGATGGTTGCTCCCGGAAATTGTTAGGCTCGAATGTCAATCGAACCTTCCCGTTGTTGCGTAACTAGTGACGATGTGTGTAGTACGGAGCATAACTAATACATACATGGTGGATTGGCAGACATAATACGTCATTACTGTATTTAACAAATACCAGCCCTCGGAGTGTTTGCAGACTCTGCCTCCATTGTGGGCCAAGTGATGACCTGTAACATGATACAACATTGCTGTGTCCTAGGGCGCTGTGCTTGTGATACATCATACATCATCTTGCTCGTGTTTACAGGAGAGTTATCAATCCAGTGCATTTGGTGTAATTAAGTATGACATATCTGAGTCTTTATCTACCATGTCAATACTAGAGCGCCCTACTCAGACCAGTAATTCCAATCAGATAAACTGTGATGCTCGTTACCTTCTGTTCTGTCACCTCGAGATGGACACATCTATTGCACTCAAGGTCTTATTGTTGTCATGACTCGGGTCTCAAGGTAATAAATCCTGAAGTTATGTAATAAACATGTTCAATTACAGATACAAAATCACGGAAAATTGGCTGGACTGTACAAGTGCTTGGGTATGATGGCATCCACAGTTTGCCGTAGTTAAGAATGTCCTTGAATACAAGTCTATGTGTGATTGTTTAGGAGTGAGACTTATGAAATGTGATTTAGATTGTCCCATGATTTCTGTACCCATCTTTTACAGTTCAGTTAGGTGTTGTCACATGCTCTATTTCATGTCAGTGTCGCACACTGAATATTTTTGGAAATGTGTTGTCATATGTAACACACAGATGTCGCATAATCATGTCAATTCCCAGATGATTTTCAGTGCACGCTAAAACCAGTGAAATTGAGTATGAACATTTGGGGACATATTAAGTTCGTGTTAAAAAAAAGTCAAACGCAAATGGTAGAGGTTTTTGTTTTCAAAATGTGATACAACCTGGTGTATAAGTGAAGAAGTATTTTTTTTCAAATTGAAATGTTCATTCTTTTATTCCTAACCACATACTATTCGACAATGGTAGTAAACGTAATATGTACTACACTTTTATGAACTGGGAGATTTCAATATCACGTGTCATCCTGTGCACAACTGCCACTGATAGTTACACTACATTTTTTTGGTTAATGTGTGCATTGAGCCATGACAGCACTGACTTCGATACGTACTGATAATGACATCCTTATCTGAAGACCACGTATCCCTTTAAAGAATACGCCTGCAGACTGATGACAAGTCCATAGAGACCACGGTGGCTAGGCGTTACGCGTTATTCAGGGAGTGCCGCGTAAAATCGTGAGTATTACGCGTTATTCGTGAGGAAACGACAGTCTCTGAGTGACCGTTAGCAGGGAAAACATACAATTTCGCTAATTTCACTGTTTTGAAATGTCAGATTTGGGTTTGCACGGAACATTACACATATTCATCATTGTTGTTGAGCGTTTAAATTGGAGATATAAGAAAGTGTCCATAGAGACCACGGTGGCTAGGCGTAACGCGTTATTCAGGGAGTGCCACGTAAAATCGTGAGTATTACGCGTTATTCGTGAGGAAACGACAGTCTCTGAGTGACCGTTAGCAGGGAAAACATACAATTTCGCTAATTTCACTGTTTTGAAATGTCAGATTTGGGTTTGCACGGAACATTACACATATTCATCATTGTTGTTGAGCGTTTAAATTGGAGATATAAGAAAGTGTCCATAGAGACCACGGTGGCTAGGCGTAACGCGTTATTCAGGGAGTGCCGCGTAAAATCGTGAGTATTACGCGTTATTCGTGAGGAAACGACAGTCTCTGAGTGACCGTTAGCAGGGAAAACATACAATTTCGCTAATTTCACTGTTTTGAAATGTCAGATTTGGGTTTGCACGGAACATTACACATATTCATCATTGTTGTTGAGCGTTTAAATTGGAGATATAAGAAAGTGTAGCGATACGTTTGGCTGCACAATATATGTCAATTTTGCTGCGACAGCCGCTCTCATCGGTTTTGGGGTTGAAAATGTTATGTATCGGCATTAATGTAGATAGAATGAGAGGTGTATCATGCTGATAGATTGGACTTCACATATGCCTGTCTTCAAAATGTTTTACAATGGTCACAAGCGGCACGAATTTAGGTTTAATGTATCATTTGTTTATTTGCTATAATTTACGCGATTTGCGTGAGGGAATTACGCGTATGTGCATGAGTAAATATTTGGTTGAGGTTGGGATATTTCTTATTTAATGCGAATCTTTCTCCAGTTTTACTGCTCAATTGATGGAATAAATTCAAGTTCAAGAGATAATGTTTTCACTTGGTGAGCTTCTGTGTAAAAGACACCAAAAACTCTTAGTATTACTAATTTTAGATTTATGGGATATTCTGAGGAACTTATTGATGATAATGATAAATGAAAAGTATCGTCAGTACTTGGAACATGTGCAGCCTCAGATCATTCTATAAAAATCTCCATATATACATTACCAGCTCTACCATCCCCGACAACGCTCACATATTTCCTCATGCTGTAACGCGTGTGCAGGTTTTCTCCCTCAGGCTGATACGCATAAACCATAAAAAGCTTCTCAGTTCCTAAAATACTCGATTAAATCAACTGGTTGCATGGTGTAACAATAAAGGAAGATTTCTCCCAGCATTCTATGATTTACCAATATGTACTTCGTTGGTTTCAATTGATAACCGATGATATGTCACAAATGAGTCGCAATCGTGTGGGTGTTGTCACGAACTGTGTGTCCATTTTCGGTAATATAACGATATCTGCAAGTAATTCATAATAGCATACGTGATGTTTGCTCATTGGGATGTTCCGTGGAAACACAATTTTAGGAAGAAAATGAACTTTTCCATTAATTTTACTCATTTTAAGTAAAAACTCATATCATTTCCTGTGCCATTTCCTCACGAATAACGCGTAATACTCATGATTTTACGCGGCACTCCCTGAATAACGCGTAACGCCTAGCCACCGTGGAGACGGAAAGTCTCAGCGACCGACTAGACAGCTAGGAATGCTCAGGCCTAGAAGATATCAACGATTATGCAAACATATCCATTAAGCCGGTTATATAGCACGCATCACGGACACTCAATTGGTCCAGTACCATCTACGACCCTTCCAAGCGAATTGAGAGGGGAAACATCATGAAATCCTGTGACAGTGACACATAATACATCCTACATTGCATCAAATCAAATCATATAAACGTGGCAGGTATATGTCCATACAACATGTGAAGGAAATGCTTGGTGTGTATAAATGATGTCCTTAGCGCCAATGTGAGAGCTCCATCGATTCCACCAGACATCTTTTCAAAGTTGAGCGTGATGTTACCAAAGATCACAACGGTGAATTAGAAACTAAAATTACACAAGCGACTAGCAATGATGAACAGTGCTGTCTTGCTACGTACTTTGTATTGCATAAGTTGTTCTAATTTGCGTATTAGATAAGGTATATGGCAATGGGAATAAATTGTCAATTTGGAAATGGGTCTTTGTAATGATCTGTTTCAGTAGTGATAAGTATCTCAAGAATAGTAATATGCCTTATTTCTAATTACTACTTAGCTATATATCGACAGCATATATCATTTTGTTACATGGAATATTAGCAATTATAACATATTGGCATATATATTCCAATTCCACAACGTACTACAATAACAGATATGCAACTGAAGGTTCATGACAATGTATAAAATGCAGGACTATTCACGCTATAGCCAGAAAGTGTCTTTGCTTACCACTGTTGCCAGTCATGGCCACTATCATAAATTCGAACGGGGTAATGGAAACGTTCAGTGGCTTTATTTACGATTATGGCCTTAAGAAATCTCCGCCCATTCACAAAAAAACCCACCTGCCGGTCCCTGTAATTGATGAGTTAGTGGTCACTTGTAAGAGGGCATGGTCAAAAATTCATCAATGGCCGTTTATACCCATTTATTCTGTATGTTTGCAAACAGTCGTACTGAATATATATTTCTGCCAGTTCCCCATGTAGTGAAAGTTCTATCAATTTTCAGGAAAGCATCGTTTTGTTGCCTCGTTGACCCATTCCATATGTGCCGTACACATTAGTAGGATTATTGTCTAATGCTATAGGCCTACATATTATGTTCATCCATGTACGGAGCAAAGAAAAGTTGTGTTTGCCAGTCACAAATATATATGAGCAATTAGCATCAGAAACCTCCTACATGTAGATAAATTCAGGCATTTAATCAACAGCATGTTCATGCATAGCAACAGTGCGCATTGTTTTAATATTCATACAGAATGTGATCATAAACTAGAGAGTTGCTGAGTCTAGAAAGTAGTAGGAGATAATCAACAATTTGGAGCACCCACTTTTTAATGAATATCTAGTTTAACGTTCTGGTCAGTGGGTAAAGGATCTGGATTCCAAACAAACATCTGAGCCAAATTACTGGGTGAAAAGAAAATAAAGAGATAGTTGTTGAATCTGGGATACACAGGCGCTCTGGTAATTGGTTGTACGATTGCCTATTGCCCAGCATGTGATCCAGATTCGTCCGCACGGGTGCCTTTTTCCATGAGAACAATGATAATGTACAGTTTATTGGACAGCACAGCTTTCGTTCAAAACAATTCTTTCTTCACCTGACACGGCTACATTTCTGAGTAAGTAAACCTACCGGGAAGAGTTACACATTCAGTGGTTACATTCGAGACATATTGAGCATTTGTAGGCAGTCTGATGGCTCTCAGTCTCTCCTCTTCATTCCGCCTTTGGCAATTATACTGATTCTTACTGCAACAAAGCAGATGTTCTTTCAGCGAGTTTTAGTTCCTGTCTGAACATAACACAGACCACTTGGCACTTGTAAACTAATAGGAAAAACACCGAGATATATTATATCTATACATTCTTCTTGCCACCGGTAATGAGTATACTCGATTAGCTGTGCTATTGCTTCATAATTCGCCATAGTTATCATCATCAGTGTATTTCGATACTAAGTGTCAGGTAGTCAACATCGATGTTTAGTCAACAATTACAGTTTCAGGGTTGGTTCTGACCCGTTCAAATTGAAATTATTGAAGCAATAATGTTCGGTCCATAATGTTCGGTCCAATGTGTACACGTCCAGTTGGAGTGATCTCAACTTGTCTCAAATTCCGAGGGTCCGAGTCAGAGTGAGCTAAAATGGCTGACCTTGGCCAGTCACTTACTGCATATTTATGACATGCTTACGACTGACGGATAGTTTACGAGATGTGACCGGAGCAGAGGTATATGACATGAAGCTCTACATCATTTGCTCTGTCCACACGACTCGGTCAGCTGACCATATTAGGTCTCGAGCCTTCTAAAGTCCTCTCCATTGTTCTCAGCCAGTGTTAGTGCACCTCGCCCTGCACTCAATATCTCATAAAACAGGCTACCGTGCAATTGTCATTAGGATATCTTCCATAAAATCCCAATCAGATGTAATAAATAGCAGGCATGTATGGTGTCATTCGCCTGTTCTTATATAAATTTGTTGCGTGGGCGTCTAATATAATCCAATTCTTCAAGACGTTCTCAACATGACTGATCCGTAGTCACACAGAGTGGATTCTTTTTCAAATAGTTATTTGTTCCAATTACACATTTACATTCGTGCATCCGGTGACAAGAAAGCTACCAACATTGTTATTAATTGCATCCAAACACAATCACACCTTATACACTATTTCACGTTAAGTTTTCACAACTTCTGATCAAAATAAATGAATAGCTAATATACAGTTCGTTTTTTGACGAGTCCACGAATGAATACTGTTTTTCAAAAAGTATTGCGTATATCACTGGGTTCCTGCTTTGCAAACAATGCACGAAAGTAGAATGGTAGTACAACTGTACACTTGTGGCATATTATATTAATGTTGAATACGGAAAGACGTGATATTTATTTCTCCTGACGTTACTGGATACACTAAGTAAATATATCTTATAAGTTATGTGACCAAGGTGGTCATATAATAACTTCATTGCTTTGGGGCCTTGAAAGATAATTACTTTTATAAGGCATTCGCCCATGTCGATCCAATTGTAGAACAAGCATTTTTGGTTTGGAAATTTTTATTGAATGATTGTTTATTACTGAGACAAAATCGGGGATTTGACCGGGAAGGAACTAATATTCTTAGCATCAATGGTGTTGTCGTCTACACAAGATTCATGTACCTCTCCAGGAACGACGAGAATGAGTTTTTGTGCCCGTCTAGCCAGATGTCACTCTAGCGCCAATGAATAATATGAATATATAAACGTGCGGCAAAATATATCACTGCTTTGCGAAAATGACAGCTAATGCTGCAAAATTTATGACAACCTTTCCTGAAATCTGACTTTCTCTCAGAAATTGTAATGAATATTTTTTGCGAGAATCTCAGTTGCAAAAAACATGAATAGTACTACAGCCAGGACACCTTTTTAGCTTCACATTTCAGAGATTGCACTCATTCTTCTGGGCGTCTTCACGTTCCGATTTAAGTCCTTAATCATGCTTTGATATGATCAGAGTTTTTAAATCGACTTGCTACGTTCATGTTGCTTGCAATCTTGGTGGAATCCTGTAAATTATTAGGCATTTGGGAGCTGTAGGCCACAAACAAACAAATATCACACTATTCTTAATATTGGCATTGTTTGAAAGGAGACTTGGCAGCTATATTCACAACTGACATTGAATCAGACTGAGACCAGTTGTGCCGTGAGAGGTTGAATTGTTGATGGTGTTAACATGTCAGCTCCTGATATCACGCCGAGACCAGTGGCGAGTCTGCGCAGACATGGTCCGAGGCGGGCACCTGCCAGTGTCTGGTCTCTATACCACACTTGCCCACACGGGAAATCGTTAGGCTCGAATGTCAATCAAAACTTCTCGATGTTACGTAACCAATGACGCTGTTCGTAGTAACGTGCATGGCTACTACATACGGTTGATAGGCAGACGTAATACATCATCAGTGTATTTACAAAATACCGTCAACATGCAAATGCCAGCCCTCGGAGTGTTTGCATACTCTTCCTTCTGCGTCCGACCAGTGTTGAACTGTAAAAACATGGTGCACATATTACTGTGTCCTGGGGCGCTGTGCTTGTGGGATGGAAAATCTGATACAAAAATGATACATCATTTAGGTCCTATTTACACGAGAGCTATCAGTCCAGTGCATCTGTGTGTCCTTAAGTATGACATATCTGAGTTTCTATCTACCATGTCAATAGTAGAGCTCCCTGACTTAGACGAGTGATTCCAATCAGACAGAATCTGATGCTTGTGACCTTCTGTTCTGCCATCTCGAGATGGACACATCTATTGCAATTGATGCCTCGTTGTTGATGTGACGCGGTTCCCAAACTAGTAAATGCTTGAGTTCGATAACGAGCACGTTCAATTATAGATAAGGAATCACGGAAAATTGGCTGGGCTGTTGGCTGGATGTCCTTAATGACAATCTCTGTACGATTGTCTCGGCGTGAGATTTATGATATCTGTTCGATGCCCCATGATTTTATTGTGTGTCTTGTGTGGAATAGTCACCACGCTACTTTAATAATCTAAGTGGTATCTTTATATACCATTGGGCGAAATTTAACATAGGATTGTATAATTCGCTACATAAAACTGTATCGAAAAGTATATTAGTATGTGTTGTTCACAGAGCCACATGTAATAATAGACGTGGAATCACCTTCAAAATGTGTATTCATGTACCAAAAGTACATCACTAGAAGGCAAAACAAGGAAACTGCTAACTGCGGGACACGACACTATAGCTGGAGCACATCATTAGCACCACAATAGCGGAATGTACTTTCTACAATGTTGACATCAGCGAATCGTTGTGTTTAATTCATAACGCCAGAGGCAGTGCCACATCTTATGCATCGGGGTAATGGCTACTCGGTTTGATAGCGAGAATATGATCTTGTTGCAGATCATCATTTGAGGTAGGTGTCTAAACGTTTGCATGTCAAAACGGACGTCGACAGGTTGGCATGAAACCGCCATAAAAAGACGAAACATAAGACATGTAGAGAGTTGGGAGCTTCGCGCTCAACGCTCTAATGTCAATAACGATCAGGTGCTTATCTATCTACCATGGATATCCATCTACTATAAATTCTGTGACGAATATCATGACCTTGCAGTTTGTGTGTATCAAATCTGGACGCACGGCGGATCACACACACTGCGAACATATCAATGTATTGAATGAGTATTGAATGCAATGGATCAAAATAACTGAGAAGACGTAAGAGTGCTTTTGACTTCTTTTTTGTCTGATGCTGTCTAAAATTACATGTTAATGAATTGATCGTGCTCTGATCATCTTCATGTTGCAAACAGAATGTCTGGCTTACTGGCAGTACCAGTTCAAAGCTGAACGGTAACACTATCCTGGATATGAAACAAATCAATCCTTTGAATCACATTCCAATGTCATTTTGATATATCGTTTGGAACAAATAAACACTTATCTTTCAAACGAATTGTTTCATACATTTTCTGGTTTGTGTCACCATAGACCCTATTACTTTATTTAAAAAGAAACATCTCTTTGGCGCTGCCCGGTTCGTTGTAATTCAAACGATATTACAAATAGTGGGCGGTTGCGTCAGATAGATGACATTCAATAAGCTGTGTAGTGAAATTAATGTTGAATAATAGCGAGAAAAATATCACGCAAGACATAAATATGGCCACAAAATGTTTCCATCATTGGTTCAACATCGGACAGTACCAAAGACTATATTGAGCCAGAGCCTTATTGGCCCACTTAACACAAAACCACCCACGATATTGAATTGAGTAGCCATTACGATGATCCTTTGAAAACGTTCACTAATATATGCAGATTTGTACTGTTATCCTGTAAGCAAATTAGCCGAAGAAAGAAGTGAAGCCCATTTGATGTCAGCCGTTGAACACCAAAACACTCAGCCGTTGAACACCAAAAAACTCATTGCCATTGGAGAATTGAGCAGGCTGTCCGATGACAGATACTAATAAGGAGACGTTGTTAATTATGAAGAGATGTTATGATCCCACTACTGTGTGATCTAAGCCAAAGCTGTATGATCTTGTGGGAGTTATAATGACGACGAGCTTCATAACAACAAGTCTGCTATAACTTCCGATAACTTCAGATAGTCTCTGAATGCACATGCTCCAACGATGAGAAATACATACAAAAAGAGGTGGTCATTGTTTTCTTTTTTGTCATGATTTTGTTTCTATTCCAAAATGTTGTATCTTCTGTTTGCTGTTGACGTCATCAAAATGTAGTATTGATGGTTGTAATTGCAACCCCTGTTTTTCTATATATTCCATTTCACGTCCGTTTCGCATGTTTCATTTACTTAAAAACGGGACACAATGTAGCGGTTGGGTGATGCGTGATAATTGTACGTTTGTGCGTACTTTGTGTCCAGTGGATATCGCCGAGGATGTTTGCCGTATCTGAGTACTAAGGCGGGGTTGAAAGTAGTGACCAGAGAATCCCCAAGACTCACCTATCGGTTGACCAATTGATTGCTATGTGCTATGAACAGCAGCACTGTGAGATGACAAATCTCTCCGCCGCCCACCCCTCCAGTGCAAGGAGTAAATAAATATCACTATGTGTCAGAACCCCCACAACCTAAACCCCACCCCGACCTTCGAGCAGGGCATCCCTGGTGTCTCATCAGGGGCCATAAGGAGCCATATGTTGGCAGTCAATCGATGGGTCTCTGGGATCTGCAACTTGCTGAGAAGTGCCTGGATTGCTTGGTGACATTAAATCAGTGTCGCAGATTTTTTCCAGTTGTTATTTCCTCCACAACATTGTTTGTTCCATTTCAGAATGCATGTGTATATAATGAAATACTACATGAGCAATCTGGACAATACTGTCTTGTCTGTAACAAGAATTAACCCAACCAAAGCACGTGACTTTTCCATATGATCCCATACTCGCTCGTTAAATCATTCACCAGCGCTGCAGTCACTATTATCTACAAGTTTCCTTTCTGTGGCATCTCACGTGCAGGGTGGCGGAGGGAGGAGGAGACAGTTGAGCAAAATCATTTGACCTGAATCGAGATGATCCCTTCAACTTGAAGTTTCAACCCAATTCGCTTGTGTGAGTGGATGAATGCGTGTAGCGGTTCCTGTGATAAATGACCACCCAAGTTCTAAACAGAACTTGGGTGGATCAGTGCTGGATCTGACGTAGCATTAGGAACCAGGATTTGACTTTGGATGATATCGACTTTGATAACCGAAAATCAAATCACGTTTCTGACAGAAAATGAGTTAAAATACGTATGACTTGTTTCACCGCTTTACAGGAATTACTTTTGTAAAATGGCTCGAAATTTTAAAAAAGAACATTACATTGTTAAGGTGTAACATCCCCAAGTTTGTTAGCATGTCAATCATTAAATCTTGTTTTCATTGCACAGTTTGGTGAGCAAAATAAATTGCCTCGGTAGATCAACTATTAAATCTTGAAAACATTTTTTTCTATCACTAAGCCTTTAAGAACCTGACAGATTTGGTACATGTGTACTTGTCATACACCTGTTTCGTTGAGTTTGTTCAGGTTTTCTATATTGTTGACAGTTGTATACTAATTCTTTCAGTAGAAACAACTACATTTCACATGTTGTCTGCTCCGTATGAAGCCAGTGTATCACTTGAATGAACAATTGGTAGGGTCTCGTTCATAGTCCATTTTTTTTATTTTTGATTATTTATTGGCTTCATCAATAATTGTGCTGCTTGTGGTGATAGGTTGATAAATACATATAGACGTCATGTGTTTCCCGACTCTGGGAATAATTATACATCTCACTCCTTTTTAAAGATTTTACCAAACTATATATTGTTCCAAACAACGTGCAAATACCATGGGGCACATTCCATAATTATTACATGTACCGGTATGGGATTTGCTTCTTTTTGTGCTCGCCATATTGACTGACTTGTTCATCGTTATGAACTGCTGATGTACATGTGTATTAATCACGTGTCAGGATCCAGCCTACGTGACGCCAAAGTCACGATGTCTGGTGATGAATGATGCAATTAGTTTGGAAACGTTTACAGCGCTACATATGATTATATGTAAAAAATAAAAAAAAGTATATAAAGCATGAAACCCATTTGCAGTGGATGCTGAAGAAATGTCAACGTCAAATTATTCAACCCGATGGGGACAGGAGTATGAAAGGTAAAATATTGGGGGGAAATTCAGTTTGCACGTAGTGATCATAAATATTGAGAACATGCATTAATAAGGTAATAATCACTTATGTTCTAAACACGGCGATGGAATTATGCTTTCCAATAACAACTGCTATGAATGACATTCGCTTGGGTTGGTGTAAATGAATGAATTAAGTATTACACTTGGCTGATGTCCTGCAAACAATACAAGAATGCAGAATGATGACGCAACAGTTGTAACATGTTGCACCCATGCTGAATTCAAAATGACGTGCTATTCATGACGCCTTAAGTTATTTTAACTTAGCTATTTGCTACTGACATTGTCAGGGGCCAAACTGCGCCGTGAGATTAGTTAACACGTCAGTTCCTAATATCACACCAAGACCAGTGGCGAGTCTGAGCAGACATGGTCCGAGGGGGGCACCTGCCCTGGCAAGTCTGGTCTCTATCCTGACAGCTGCCCCCACAGGAAATCGTTAGGTTTGAACGTCAATCAAGCCTCCCTGTTGTTACGTAACTAGCGATGCTGGCTTCTGTGTATGGTCGATAGGCAGACGTAATACGTCATTAATGTATTTACAAAGTATCGCCAGCATGCAAATACCTGCCCTTAAAGTGTTTGCAGACTCTGCCTCCAGTGTGGGTCCAGTGACAAGCTGTACAGCATGGCCCAATGTGCATCCTAGGGTGTTGTGCTTGTTGGGTGGATTGCTCCTATTTACACAAAACCTGCCAATCCAGTGCATATATATGTGCTCGTAAAGCTGCTGCCTTCGAATGTATGCAATATTTTTATTTCAAAACCAATTTTTTGTTAAACACATCTAATACAAAATAACAAAAGGTATGCTCAATGATTTTGACGATTACAGTCCGTCCGAGTTGTCTTTTCATCCGTTTTAGCGCCCATTCTCTACCGGTTTTGTGAATAAACAAACGAAGTGTATCCATCAAACCCGAATGTAAACAATTGCTCAAATCGCGCTTAAATTTCCACATCGGGTACATTTTCCAGTTCGTATGTGCACATCTAGTGTAGGTGTGAGAAAATAATCAGTGATATACCATGATGTGCGTGAAATTGTCAGTCTATCTCGCACTTCTGTGCTTTGTTTACATCTGCGTGTGATGGATACAGTTCCTGTATTTACGCGAAAACCGCCTGTTCAAATGAGCAAAATTTCCCTGAGGACTGGTTATTTTCATTACATTTTATGTGAGTATGTTTCCTTTAGTTAGTTTAGCATGTTTAGCATGAAACATAGTTTTCAAAACATATTGACTGGTTTCGAAGGCAGCTGCTTTAAATATGACATCTAAGTCTCTATCTGTCATGTCAATACTAGTGCTCGCTGATTTAAAAGAGTAATTTCAATCTGGATGTAATGCTTGTGACCTTCCGTGTGTATTACCTCGAGATGGACACATCTATTGCACTTAATGCCTCATTGTTGTCGTGACATGTTTTCCAAACTAGTAAATACCGGAGCTCGGTAACAAATGCGTTCAATTATAGATAAGAAATCACAGAAAATTGGCTATACTGTACACGTGCTGAGGTGTGGTGACACTGTCATTGTGACGGATGTCCCCGACAACAAGTCTTTGTATGATTGACTTGTATGATTGGTGAGATTCATAATATGTGGCGTAGATTGTCCCTTGATTTTAGTGCTTATCTCGTGTGGAATAATTATCACGCCACCGTAACAATCTACGTGGTACTGGGCATAAATTTAGATAGGATGTATTGAGCTGGCTACATATACAACCGTTTTGACAATAATTCTGCAGAATATAGGATGTTCACACAGTCACAGCCTATAACCTTCTCTTGAACACAAAATAACACGATCAGATGCGTACCAATCTTCCGTAGAGTCGGGAATGTTGTGTGACACCCATCATGGATTAGCAGTTTGGGTGTATCAATTCTAAGCGACCGGTGTTTAGAATATGGCACACACTGACTACGAGATTTGTTTGGGTCAGCTTCTAACATAATCTGTGGCTCATTACCAGCGCCACATCAAATGAGTGATAACAACATCCTCAATACAAGCAAATGATGCTTCAAATCACATTCCAAACTTCATTGTGATACATCGTTTGAAACATATAAACTTTTCTGTTCCAGATTAATTGTTCCATAAAAATGGAACCAATACTCGAGCATAAGTATTTTAAGTATTTTTTTCCGAGCGAACAAAACCAAGTCCGTTTTCCAATCTCGAAATCTGTTGACAGGCGAACTCGATTGTGGGACTTCATGGACCCCCATATATGGCTAAAGGGGGTGAAATGATGTGTTCTGGACAGAGTGAGCATTTCTTGCCCCACATGTGGCACCCGTCATAAATTCCACACAAAAAACATATTATGCAAACAAGTCCTGCTGCCCACTGATTTGGTGTACTTATCAACTAGATCGTGATGACGTCCATAGCATTTCCTAAACGCAGCTATTAGTCTTGGTAAAACATATCTTCGTCGATATATTACTTTATCTGGTTATTGTCACCCATCAAATTCACATTTCCGACGATACATGGTTTTTAATAGCAAAATAATAACATTTTGTTAGCAGTATTGCCAAATATATGATATGCAATATACATGTATAATGTAGTGCAATTAATGCCCAACAATAGCAAGAATTGCTATCATGAAAGACATAAATATGGCTATAAAATGCTTACGTCGTTGTTTCAAAATCGAACAGTAACACAGGCTATACATGTATACGTGTATTATTGGTCCAGTTAACATTAAACAACCACGATATATAAAATTAAGTAGCCATTACATCGATCCTTTATAACGTTTCCGGGGAGTGTGTAGGGTTATTCTTTATATCATGCCATCGAGCTGAAGACAGAGGTGGAAGCAGTTTCCTGTCAACATCTGAACACTAAAATTGCAGTGTTCCTTTTGCACTCATCGCCAATGGATTGAGTTCACTGTCCATTGGCAGATAATAATACGGAGACGTTGAATTATGACGGATGGAATTGTCCCGCTAATGTGTGACCTCTGCCAGGGTTGTATGACCTTGTGGTGATGATGACGACGATGAGGTCCATAACAGCAAGTCTGGTGAAACTCGATAGTCTAAGATTGTACATGCTTCAGTGATAGAACATACAGAGAGAGAGAGAGAGAGAGGCACTCGTTATATTTTCCTTTTGCCATGATTTGAAAAAAAACAGGCTATATATTCGTATATAAATGGAACGTCGCTATTGGCTGCACCTTTATTGTGGATGATGTAGGTAGGAGTGTGGCAAATGTGCGATTGTGCGGACTTGTGTCCGGTGGTATTGCCCAGGACGTTGCCGTACCTGATTACTGATACGGGAGTGAACGTAAACATTGAACCCCGAGAGTGACCACAGAATCCCGGAGAATCGCCTATTGGTTGACCAATTGATTGCTATGTGCCACGGACAGCAGCACTCTGAGATGACAAATCTCCCCGCCATCCACCCCGCCAGTGCAAGGAGTAAATAAATAGCGCTATGTGTCAGAACCCTCCACAACTTAAACTCCACCCCGACCTTCGAACGGGGCATCCCTGGTGTCTCAACAGAGGCCATACGGAGTCATATGTTGGCAGTCAATCGATGGGACTCTGGAATCTCTAACTTTCTTAAAAGGGCTTGGATCGCTCGATGACATTGAATCAGCATCCTTAACTTTTTGCTACTTGTCATTTCCCCATTAGATTTGCAATGATATTCATAAATACGTTATTTGTGTAATAGCATTCGACTCCCATTTAACAATCACTACAACAATCTTCATACTTAACGCAAGATGCAACATGCAACCTAACTGATCGCACGAGATCCCTTTTGAATCGTTTTGCCGTATCCCGTTTTCTCTACCACCGGCCAAGGCTAGGCCAATCACTTCTCACTCGCTACATCTCACTCACTACACTGCAGCCACTAAGCTCCAAGCCTCATTCTTGTCGCTTCTCGTGTTCTCAGATGGGAAGTATTATAGTATTGCGGCTGTACGACCCATTCCCTTTCCTTCAGAAACAGTTGAGCACAATCATTTCACTTGAATTGATAAGAGCCTTCCAACTTGCTGCTTCTATGTCTAACTTAGGCTTCAAAAAATGATATGGACGTCATCACTATCTGGTTGATAAATACATCAAATCGTCACTGGTATACAGCAAGACCTTTTCATGTAAATTTGTTTGGATATCATGAAGGGTGTAAAATGTTGGGCAAGAAAAGCTCACTTTTTTACCTGATTTTACCTCCGTTTAATGGTCATATATGGGGGTTCATGAAGTTTTTTACTATTTTATAGATTTTGCCTGACACTAGAGTTTGAGATTGGATAACTGACATGCGTTCTTTCGCTCGGAATACTGTGTATTTGAGTATTGCTTGCATGTTTATTATTAACTGGATCAAATCTGAATTTGACATAGCAATAGGAAATTGAGATCGGTCTTTAGATGATAGCAAAATTAATAAAAACTTGAACTAGAAAGCTTAATTGATAAAAACTGAACGAGAACCTTTCTGAAAGTCATTCTGGAAAAAATGTCTTGTCTTGCGAATAAACATTTCATTGTCTGTGTATATGATGTACCCTGGTTCATTTGCCCTTCACGCTTGAAATCTAGTTATCAGTATACCATTTGTACTCATTTTGAAATTGTCTGGGTTTCTATTTGGAATTTGTCTGGGTTTTTTAATATCAGACAAGATGATGAGTTATTAACATTGGAAATACTATCTACTACGGTCATATATGAAATGGTGCCAAATTGGCCAAGGGAAATATTTTTTAAAAATCATAGGGAAAATTGATCATGAATGAAAGCAAAATTATAGCGATTTTGCCATGTTGACCCTGACATGAATTCTTCTCGCATACTTGCCAAGCTTCGCAAGCTTTCTCATACTTATTTTGCATCTTTGATATTGAATATTCTATTAAGTATCGTCTGTATATTTGAAATTACAACTACTTGAAATATCAAGAATCGGCAATTTCAGCTGATGACCCTTACATATTCAACTTGGGCGATATTAGGGATTTTTGGTCTTAAGACCATCAGTCGTATAAAACTTTTATTACAAAACATAATAGTGAAAAATAATCTTGACTATAAGCAAATTATTGCAATTGTTCGATTTTGACCTTTTTTGTAACCTTAACCTTGCTGTGCAATTTCGAACTGTAAAATTTCACAGTGTTTTTCCTATGATAAAGACACATCTCCTGAACGAAAACAGTTTAAATAAATTGAAATGTGGCCTCATATTATGGTTTTGAATCTAAAAAAAAGGTTTTGAAATTGTAAGCTTCAAATTTTCGACTTCAGGCGACAGTGGCGAATTTCGGTCTTACGACCATCTTTAATATTAAATATTGACCAGGAATTGGCCATAGAAAATTACGAGAAAAAATGTTGAATAGAACCGGAATTATAGCCATTTATGTGATTTTCACATTTACAGTTGTCATGACGATCACCTGTCTTATATTACCAATACGGAGTAGGACCAGGCCACGGGGATACCGTTGAGTAATTATATATCCTTTCTATATATCCTTTCTCAAAAGTCCTTAATTCCGTTTTGTATTGTTCCAAACAATGTGCGAGTACAATGTGGCGCATTCTTTATTTCAAGCTAAAAATTTAACTGACATGCTGATAGTTGAACTGCTGATGTATATTAATCACATATTAATCAAGTCTAAGTGACACCAAAGTCACAAGGCCTGGTGACAATTACTGCAATTTGTAGAACTTATGCCACGCTACATATGAGTATATGTAAATGTAAATGTGACATATAAAAGCTATTTGCAGTGCGCGCTGGACAAATGTCATTGTCAGATTATTTCACTGGATGGAATTCTGAAAGGCAAAAAATGTTGCAGAAATATTTAGCTTGCAAGTTGATGTCATGAATACTGACTTATGAGTACATTCATTAATAAGGTATCAAGCGCTTATTTTCCAAGCACGTCTATGGAAATAAGGAAAAAACCCAGTTGTTTTCCAAAAACAACTGCTGTGGATGACATTTGCTTCGATTGGGAATTTTCTATATAAGGCACGATGTAACTCTTTTGGAAGGATGTTGACAGGTTCTAGCCATACAGCGTCAGTGCATAATATGAATAAACGCGAGGCAAAATGTAGGATGACAAATGTATGACGTCCTCCTGACATTCGACTTTCTCAGTAATTGTAATGAATACTTCCTGGACAGTCCCCATCACATGTTTATTTTGTTACGATGGCAGAATATACGAGCTCACCAAAAACTATTTTGCATGTTCAAAAGCATGGAATATAATAAAATTAGATGTATGTATATATTCATTCTCATATCGCGGATATCAGATTTCCTCAGGAAAAAATGAATATTACTGTAATTGATACTGTACATACATGAAAATATAGCATGGTTATTGCAATTCGGAGACGAAGACAGGGTGAATGTTTTTGTTTTTTTCAAAGCGTCTTCCTTCACGTATGGAATTTAGTTTTTAATTGTTGTCTTCCTATGATGCATTATACTTTGATATGTATACAGTATATATAATGTAAAGTGTGACTTTTTAAGTTCATGATATTATCATTGTGAAAAAAAAATACTCGAACCATTATCTTAGGCTGGATAAAGAAAACAATTTCCGCTCTTTTTTGTCACTGTCTGAGAGAAAACTTTGATTCTATTTACCACTGATATTGCCTAGGGCCGAAATGTGCCGTGGGATGTGGATTGTGTTAACACGACAGATCCTGGAATAACGCCAAGACCAGTGGCGAGTCTGAACAGACATGGTCCGAGGCGGTGATGGAATGCTGCTTGGGCACCTGCCAATATCTAGTCTCTATCAAGACAGCTGCCCCGCGGGAAATCGTTAGGTTCGAACGTCAATCAAAACTTCCTGTTGATACGTAACTAGCGATGCTGGCTTATGTGTATAGTCGACAAGCAGACGTAATACGTCATTACTGTATTTACAAAATTACGTCAGCATGCAAACGCTAGCCCTCCGAGTGTTTGCAGGCTACAGTATACCTCCAGCGTGGGACAAGGGATGAACTATAACAACATGTGGGCATATATTACCGTGTCCTAGGGCGGTTGTGGGATGGAAAAACGATCGGTAAAAACTGACATACATATAAATCTATTATATGGCATTATACCCCCTGATTTAGACGAGCAATTCCAGTCAGACAGAATGTGATACGTGTGACCTTCTGTCCGTATCACCTCGAGATTGACACATCTATTGCACTTAATGCTTCGTTTTTGCCGTGACGCGATTCCCAAACTAGTAAATCCTGGAGTCTGGTAATAAAAGCGTTCAATTATAGATAAGAAATCACGAAAAATTGGCTGGACTACACATGTGTTGGGAGTGGTGACATTCACAGATTACCATAGTGACGGATGTCCTTGGCGACAAGTTCTGTGTGATTGTCTGGGGGTGTCATTTATGATATGTGAATTAGATTGTTCTATGATTTCGGCGTCTATCTTGGATGTGTGGAATAATTAAAACGCCAGCTTAACATTCTTTGCAGTAACTTTCTACCCTACTGGACGTAATTTCAAATTTGATGTATTGAGTTGGCTCGACGTAAAACAGTATGATAAACGAATCTGCAGAATTTTAGTGGTTCAGAGTTAAAGGATAAAACCTTTGAACTACTCGTATGCGTCTATGTACCTGACACTTGAATGCATAATAATATGACCAGCTTCTCACCCACAAACTACTGGGTATGATGCCAATGGATAGTTGCGTGACACCAATCAGGACATTGCAGTTTGTGTGTAAGCAAACAGTTCTCGACACACGCTGCAAAACATACTTTTGAGTTTTGAATATGGCCCAATTAGCTTCAAGTGCTTCGTAATACTACTCGTCCACTGATAACGTACTGTTTAGTCCGTCTTGCTCCTTTCAAATCCCTGTGAAACAATAGAAGCACAAGCAGCTCAAGCTACTTGAGCCTTTAATACTATGGTACAAAATGACGGAACATGCATTAGGGTGTTCTTTGTTTTTTATCTGACACTTTCGTGTTTCAAAGAGAATAGCTGGCTATACAGTACTGGCACTACCGGTACCACATCAAAGAAGTGATTTCTCGATCATGAAATGATGTTTTAAAAGACATTACAGACGTTTCATCCTCTGAAGCAAATAAATGCTTCAGTTTCAAATGAATTGTTCCATGCATTATCTGGTCTACACCAAACAATGTCACCCTACACCAAACAATGTCACCCTACACCAAACAATGTCACCCTACACCAAACAATGTCACCCTACACCAAACAATGTCACCCTACACCAAACAATGTCACCCTACACCAAACAATGTCACCCTACACCAAACAATGTCACCCTACACCAAACAATGTCACCCTACACCAAACAATGTCACCCTACACCAAACAATGTCTGTAATAAAACGATATTACAATTCGGGAGCAGTTTTGTCAAATAAATGACAGGCGATGAAAAGTGTAGTTCCATTAATGCTCAACAAAATGGGATATGATATCATGAAAGACATGGATGGCCATAAAATGTTTGCATCATTATTACAACATCGAACAATAACAAACCAAGGCTATATACTTGTCTTATTGGCCTACTTAACATTAAACCATCCAATGTATAAAGTTAAGTGGTCATTACACCGATTCTTTGTAACGTTCCTAATGCTTGGAGGTGTGTGGGGTTATCCTGTATATCATGCCAATGGGTTGAAGACAGCTAGGAGTGTAGCCAGTTTGCTGTCAGCTTCTGAACGCAAGAACAGTAATGTTCTTAATGTACTTTATGGCCAGTGAGAAATTGAGTGGATTGTCCATTGACAGATAATAATACGGAGACATTGTTGAATTATGACGGATGAAATGGTCCCGCTAATGTGTGACCTCTGCCAGGGTTGTATGACCTTGTGGGGATTATGACGACGATGAGGTCCATAACAGCAAGTCTGGTGAAACTCGATAGTCTAAGATTGTACATGCTTCTGTGAGATAAAATACAGAAGGAAAGAAGTCTTCAAACTTCCTTTTCTGTAATTTCAAGGCTACTGTTTTGTGAATTCACGTTTTTTTCTTTCGGAAAAATATACTGCGATATATTTGTATAAAAAGTACTTACTTGAATTTGCTTATTGCCTGTACCTTTGCTGCAGGTAAAAATCCAGTCTCACAAAAAAGTAAAAAATTCTGTTCTGGGAAGAGTTTGCAAGGTACCGAAATACCAGGCGACAGGCAGTGTTGTGTGTCTTGTTGAAAATGTATCTCTGTTAACCATAAGTTGTGCATGGGGAAATCTGGTAATGTATTGTTACAATCACTTGAAGATTTTCATCTCAAACTGCTTATTCTTCGTGTCTATTTCACGTATAATAAAGTACAACTGGAAGATGTTCAATTACCGAGTTTACATCACTGCACCTGTGCTAGGGTTGGATGGATTTTATGTGTTTGGTCCATGTTGTTTTGTAGCTACAGGTGTCAGTGGCTATAGCATGTGTGCTTGACCTTGCACGGTGCTCTGATGGGGGTCATTCCAACCGGATTCTGATGTGGACCAGTCGATTGTTTATTGTTATTGGTTGAATGCCGTCTAACACGTATTAGAGTCACGTGGTCTGTTCGTCATTGGAAGCAATCGAAGCAACGTGTGGTAGTTTTCTGCAAAGCATATCCCAATTGAAATCTTTCCATGAATAACTATTTCTTAGATTAACACGCTATACACGTTTTCACATATGAAAAGAATACGTATTATTTTCAATGTATATTGTATACAGAACCCACTGCTTTCCTCTTTGAGGTAAAAAATCGACCACTTTATATTTAGGGCTAACACAATGACATTGTGCACACATGTTGTCACAATATATTTGTCATGTAGATCTCGCCAAGACATGGCTGGCACATTACAGGATGTAATTGCAACCCCTGACTTTTTTATGGATTCCGTTTCATGTCCGTTTCTCACGTTTTACTGAAAAGTGTAGCGGTAGATTGAGGCGTGACAATTGTGGGTGATTGTGCGCACTTGTGTCCAGTGGCATTGTCCAGGGTGTTTGCCGTATCTGATTACTAACACGGGGGTGAAAGTAAACAGTGAGCTTCGAAAGTGACCACGGAATCCCAGAGACTCCCCTATCGGGTGACCAATTGATTGTTATGTGCCATGAACAGCAGCACTGTTGAGATAACAAATCTCTGGGCCGCCCACCCCGCCAGTGCAAGGAGTAAATATATCCAACTATCCGTCACAACCCCCCATATCCGCCAACCCTCGAGCAGGGCATCCCTGTTGTCTCACCAGGGGCTATAAGGAGCCATATGTTGGCAGTCAATCGATTGGACTCTAAAATCATCAACTTTCTGAGAAGTGCCTGGGTCGCGTGGTGACATCGAATCAGCTATGCTAACATTTTCTAGTTGTCATTTTCCCATTCGATTTTTATTAGCTTTCACGTATATGCTATTCGTATGTATAATTCGACACTCATTTAACAATCACTTTACAAACCGTCATACAAGATACCACTTGACTGAGCAAGAAGCAACCTGACTGCCTGCACATGATCTTTCCCCATGGATACACTTTGCCGTGTCCCATTTATTCCACTGCCGACCAAGGCTACGCCTATCCATGTTCAATGCTCACTCGCTAAATCACTCACCAGGGCTGCAACCGCTATAAACCTACATGTCTCATTCCCGTCGCTTCTCGCGTGCAGGGTGTAAAGAGGAATAGCGAAGACGACCCATTTCACTTTCCTTCAGAAACAGTTGAACAAAATCATTTGACCTGAATTGATACGAGCCCTCCAACTTGAAGTTTCCAGCCAATTCGCCTGGGTGTATGGTTGAATGTGGGTAGCGGCTTCTGTGATAAACGATGCTTCTAAGCCGAACTTAAGTGGATCAGTGCTGAATCTGACATAGCATTAGGAACTAGGTTTGGGATTTGGATGATGTCGAATTCGATACGCACAAAATCAGATCACGCCATTCTGACAGGAACAAGGGATAAACCTTTAGACTTGAAACCCAGCTTCTCTGAAGTTTATTCTTGAAAAATAATAACTCGCCAAGTTTATGTGGTATACCACGAGTTCATTCGCATATAATTTTCTTCATTGTATAATTGTCATTCAACGTATGAACATAATTTGTGCCCGATTATAAAGATGACAATATTGAAGATAATCAAGTGAATTCACGTGATTTCCACAATCCATGAATTTTTCTAGATGCATCGTGTGTTGTGTACTTGCAGACATGGAAAGATATCCTGCTGACGTGGGACCCCAAGGACTTCGGTAACGTGGACCACGTGAGAGTTCCGACCAGCAAGATCTGGACACCCGACGTCGTTCTCTACAACTAGTACGTCACTTGTACACGTCTTTTGGCGTCACTTGCATACAGATTCAATAATCACTTTACGAACACGTTTCAACTTTGTAGTGCATGATATACTGTAATTGTCAAGTAATGATAATACATTTGTATTTGGAATATTTGTAGATATTCACATAAATGAGGTCCATAACAGCAATATATGTGTAGGTCTACATTTGCACATTGTAACGGCACTTTATGCACGATTGATACTTAATACCTAATAGAATGGCCACTTGCAGGCACACTCGGCGACATTGGGCGCACATATCTCACGTATGCTTAGCACGCTTTTCACAATCATTCACCGTCTATATTTGGCGGGCAGTCCCAGGCCACAGTGGCACGTGGTTCCAGATGAGATACGCATCATCGATGCCGTGCCAATTGATAGAGTACCGCACAATTTCTGTCGTTATGGTAACACTGGGTGATATATCACGGGCCAAGGACACTGGTATTTGGTGCCTACCGTTCCTCCGTCCCTGTGCCCGCAGCTGCCACGGCCTACGAGACATCAGTCACATTCAAGCCAGTGATTTGTCAAGTAGTTTTGCACATTGTGTCATCTGGGTATTTGCCAGAGGCGCTCAATCACTGGTACCCGTCAGAATTCAGAGCTTCCTGGCTCTCGAGAGTTTTGTCTCGCACTTTCAATGTGATCTAAATTGTTTTCTAGAACAGATAGCTCTGTGATTTATATGACAACGCACGCGTGTTCCGGGGGTATGAGCATTGTATCGGCTCTGTGCGTGTGTAACACTATTTGTTCAAGTTGAATGCATTTGTCCAGTATCTCAGTCAAAGTGAATTCGCCATTTTGACAGACAGCATAATTCAAATACATTAAACAGATTGAAGATGAATTCTGAGAAATGAAACAGATATACATGTAGTTAATTCTGGAAGTGCAATGAATGTGTGAAGGGGATAGATGTAGGCCTGTGCGTACAACACACTATGCACCAAATTATACTGTCGATCACAAATGACGAACATCTTTCTGTTCGATCTTAACTCTCCTCAGCAACACTTGATTGATCCGTATTACTCATAATTGTGGTGTCAGTAATGGTATACCCCCTCTCTCTCTCCCGATGACAGCGCGGACGACCGCCTGCAGGAGCACAGGGACGCGTACGCCGTGGTCGGCTACAACGGGGACGTGCTCTGGATCCCACAGGCAATCTTTAAAAGCTCATGCGTCATCGACATCACGCACTTCCCTTTCGACGAACAGAATTGCTTCCTCAAGTTCGGCTCATGGACATACGACGGTTTCAAGTTGGATCTCGACTTTTATGACGAGTTGGAGGAGGTTGATCTCAATGATTACATCGTGAGCAACGAGTGGGGAGTCATAGAACACAACGCCAAGAAAAACAACAAGTACTACCCCTGCTGCAAGGTAATGATACTGCTATAGGATTCGATGTTTTGTTTTCACGAATTATCTTGTGACGTATAGGGCATTTTCGTGTTGACATGGACGTTCGAGAAGTCGCTTGAGCAAAATAACTTCAGCATAATTTCACATAGTTTCGTTTATAGAAGAGCCCAGGTGTATGTGTGAACCATCTGTCATTGTTTCACCCACACAGGAGCCTTACCCTGACCTGACGTTCTTCCTGAAGCTGCGGAGAAAAGTTGCCTTCTACAACTATATTCTGATCCTGCCGTGTGTGCTCCTGTCCTCCCTAACCCTCGTCCTCTTCTGGCTTCCGCCCGAGTCCCCGGCCAAAATGGTCTTAGGTACGTCTCAAAATCAGCCAATATAGTCTGAAGTTCCTTTCAAAATGGTCTTATTTACGTCAAAATAATCGACCAAGATACGTAAACACAGTCTGACATATGAACGATCTCATAAAAGTACATGTACTTACAGGACTCCGACAAATGGACTATGATATAACATTGGTATGTCTGGTATCATCAATCCAAACGAAAATGTGATGAATACTTGGAATTCCCGGAGTGGATTCAAGTGTTTCGGTTTATTGTCGAACATCCCATATAAAATGCACTACATATCTGTGACTGTGCCACAGGCGCAGTTTAGTAGTATTATTCAGCTGTAAAGAACAATTTGACAAGCGACAGAATTCCAGAAGATCTTTCAATATATATGTACAATGCCCCTAAGAGTTATCCTATATTCGGTAGTTAAGCCTGCGTTATCAGTAGTTTTTCTGCCCCTGTCCGGCGATTACCCCGGTAACTGGCATTGAAGCAGACGTAATCCCCCGATTGCGATAAGCCAGTTACGTGATCCCGGCCCGGCCGTTAGCCTGACGGTGACGTGATGTACTCGGATTAGCCGTATCTACTCCAGCATCCCCTAAGACATACCCCTGACGGGTGGCAGGTTTTATAATTGCATTCTGAATTATGACGAGCTTCTGGGAATAGGATGTCTCTCGGAAAAAAGTTCTTTTGTTGGCGGATGAGGGATAAATGCGCACATTGATTGGCTACAATTAAGGGACGTTCTGAAAAGGACTATCCACATCGATTCTTCTCTCCAACAAATTAATTAGAATAGATGATGATAGCGAGCTACACAGCCCCGTACCGTACGTAACAGAAAATGTGGTCAATCGGCTTCCATGGCAACTCGAGTGTTATTGCCTTCAACTTGTCAACAATACACAAAAGTAGTCTCCGAAACCAAATCCCGGTCTATTCCTTGTGAACAAATGACACAACTCCAGCTAAAAACTCAATTTAGCTGGTTTCCAACAAAGTTGAGTGCGTCTCCTATATTCAAGGCATGGTAAGATAGTAAGAAACAGCCACAGAAGGGATAGTGTCTAGGACTCTAGGAGACATATGTTGGCCTGAGCGTCTTGGAAACTTGATGCCATTGTCAGTAGACCCCACACGACATAAATCGGAGGCCTTATTGGTTGATATTCTCGAACTCTGACATACAAGTATAATCAGATAGGACTACGTGTTTATTCTGTGGGCCGAGTGAAGTGGCTCGGGGTCCCAGCTGTCGAGGGCACAGAACTCCGATACGAGCACCTCTCAGGCAATATTAAGTCCCCACTTCTGGCGTATCGTCTTCTTTCTGCCTTAATCAAATGGCAATGATACTTTTTTTTATCAATCTGAGCTCCGCGAAGTCATCGAAACCATAGACGTGGCACAAACCCAAGCCGCATTGATCTGAACTCCAATGCATTCCAGATCACGGCTAGATTTTCGTTTTTTAATCAAATGAGAACATTACCAATACCGCCGCCTGCCCGTTTCCAGGACCACACTTGCGCAACGTACCTCCCTACCACTCGGGTTTCCAAACACCCACCCCGCTTTTCGGCTCCCGGGGCGATGGGAACTTCCTTTGCAGAGTTCGGTTTACGACGCTCCTAAAGTATTTGCGCGTTTTTGTTGACGCTTCAATAAAACAGAAGAAGGCGCGCGAGAATTGATCGTGGCCAATACATGTGGTGATTGTTAATGCTCGTGCGCCCTCCTCGTGGTGTCGCTGGGTGAGGTCGAGGGGGAATGGTAGGTGAGGGGAGGGCGGTATCTGGACACCCGCTATCCGGACAAGGCTTGCAGTTCATTGATCTCCACTGACCAGCGACTGACGTATTTATCAGATGTGTAGACAGAACTTACACAGTACAGGTGTACGCATGTTGTGAGCGTACAGTGCTCCCGCCGCTGATTGCAGTATCAGATATACCACTAATCAGTCACGTGGTATCGATAAACTGATCCAGAGAGTCAGTGAATGATATCGTATTCCAGGGAAGAATATTCCGGCTTTCCGATGGATGTTTTATAATCTATGTATCAACAACTCCAATGTCACTGATACAGCAAACCATCTAATATCATCACGATAGTTTCTTATGTTTTATTCATATCAGACATATGTTTAATTAGTGGACTGTGCCATTAGCACCCCACTTTGTAATTATTTGCATAAAAGCAGAATATTTACTTGGTGATGTGTATATAAAATCTATAGCATGAGATTTACAGTGACCTGTTATCTCTGATTTCAATGCAATATATACCTAATTTGACGTAGCTTTGACCAAGTAGTCATTTGGTGTGCCTTGTTATGTTTATAAACTTTCTCATTTCTTGCAATCGATATATTTACTCAATATCATTGACTTGCATGTGTTTCATGGTTGTCTGTTGACAGGGATGAACATATTCGTGGCCTTTTTCGTGCTGTTACTGTTGCTGGCGGAGTCCACTCCACCAGCCGCGTCCAACATCCCTCTGATCGGTGAGTTCTTGATAGATACCGACATCCCGGCTCCAAGTCATACCGGGTCACGGTCACGCTTGCCAGATACCCTTAGATATTAATTCTGGCGTGCATACAAATTGTCTTAACGTGTACGGCGGTCTTCGATTTACATGTACATAGTATGGATCTTCATGGCTTATTGTATGACCATTTAGTAGCGGCCGTCACTAAGTGCATAAATTGCTTAATTTATTGATGATTTGTGCTTGACTCAATACCAAACAGAATGCTTCATGGGCATAGACATGAATGTACGTTTTCTTCCCATGATTTATATTAAAATAAATCAGCTCTGTGAAATAAAGTCACAATGAGACGTTTCATCATGCATTGGTACTGAAATAAATTTTACACTGTTCTTGGCGATTCTGCCAGTATTCCAATATGTAATGGTACATGTTCAGCGTAGACGTAGACTCCTCCATGTTAAATTTTACCATTGTGTATCTACATGTGACTGTGTTGTGTATTTGTAGGTGCGTACTACTGCCTGAACATGATCATGATCACGCTGTCCACCTTCCTGTCTGTCATTGTCATCAATCTCTACTTCCGTGGGGACAAGAAAGGCCGAGTGCCAAGATGTGTCAAACTGGTCAGTTGAAATTATCTTTTGTCAGTCATAGAAGTAATAAGGTTTCGCATTGAAATGAAATTGATACGGTATTTAGCATGTAAGATTTGCAGTCAAATTTGGATACTCATTTCACTTGCGCATCTCTACTTGCTACTTGCCATTGTTATGTTGAAAAGTTTTAATTTTTTGTTTTTCCACAGGTGTTTATTGACTGTTTGGCGCGTGTGTTCTGTATGCGTAAAGAACTGGTTCCCCCGGATTATGACAAGAAACCAGCCCCCGTAGTGGACAGTAACCACACTGCTGGCAACAGCGGAGGTGCAAGACATAAAAAACGTGCTAAAACTGTGGAAATGAAGTACAATAAGTTCCAAATGCACGACTTGAAGGAGGCAGCTACGTCGATAGCCAATCACGCGGCGGGAGCGCGGTCACCTGACAAGTCACCCATCCACGTGGACCAATCAGTGGAAAGTGACGTAAGAGAAATACGTAAATATTTACGCCAACTCCTAGGGCGAATACATCAAAAGGAGGAACGAGCAAAAGTGAACTTGGAGTGGAAAATAGTGGCTCTGGTGCTGGATAGAATCTTCTTTGTCATGTACTTGGCTTCCATTATCGTGTCGTTGTCGACGATATTCCCCAAGACCTACTAGCCCCAGAAGGCCCGGAGTGCTCGTCCTGTCACGGGCCGCCTGTCACGACACAACCCGTCTGTCCTGATAACGCCGCATGGACAGCTGCCCGGCAACTTTTGTCGGTTTTAGTGCTGACTGTTGACTGCCCATTTATCTCCGAGTCATATCATTGCCTTAGACGCCTGGACGTTCCCCATAACTTAGACGATATTATGCCATGCCTCATAGCTCCTCTGCCGGTGTGATGACCACATTAGACGCGGCTACTCTCAAAGCGAGTTAACTTCAAAGACACATCAAACCCCAAATAAAAACTCCGGTATGGCCCCTGTCTACATTCTGCAAGCGCTCGATGGCCCCGTGGTGTGATGAACGTTGTCATAACGTCAGGATGTTCGCATGTAGCTCGTGCCACTGTGGAAACTCTGCTGGGGCTCACTAAAACTCAGCGGAAACTTCCACATAAAATATCCACCCGCGAGTGCACCGCATTTCTGCCTAATTGGATTTGAAAACTGTCACATTCGTCTCCTGGCCGTCGGTCCTCACATCCAATCCGATTATTTTCCAATTCCTGAAGACATAAAGCAGATATTACGATTGCGAACGTAACGACTTGGCCAGTCTGCCAGGCGTCTGCAACTAGATCCTTCTCATCCAAGTTTTATTGCCTAGACTTTTTCATGATTAGTTGCGTCATTTTGCAATTTCTTCATCCCAGCTTACTGTATGAAAAGCCTATTACTTCTGGGAAATAGCGGAGATGATCGGTGCATAAGGATCATTTATATACGTGGAAAATTGGATGATGTAATATCAAAATCACTCGAATGACTTGTATATTAGTCTGTTTTGTTCCCAGCCGCCAGTTGTGTTATTGATTGAGTTGCAAGCAATGTGCATGATATAGATGTATAAATATGTGTATCGAATTGTAAGGTTGCAGCTTATTAACGCCACGAATGTAATCTCAAAGAAAACTCCACAGGACAGTGTAGGTCAATATGGGCAAATATATACGACTTGTTTCTATCGACGATGACCAATAGTGCCATAAACACAAGCACGTGCACTTTTTCATTACCCAATTTTGGGTGATTTCTATTTGGGTCACGCCGTTATTGACCAATGAACGACGATGTCTCAAGGATGATCGTTGTGTATTCTTGTGTGGTTTAACTCGCAATAGTCTTGCAATCCTATCAAAACATTAGTTTCTCTCAGCAAACTCACATATATCAACTCAAAGTGTACAGTAATTTTTTCTTCTCTCGAAAACCAGTCAATTTTAAATAGGTCAGATTCAATTTGTTCCGGTTGTGATCGGGCGACTGAAAAAATCCCTTGAAGTCTTTTGAAAATCGAAGACAAACAGTACATGTGGATGACTTTATCCCCAGAGTGTGATCAGTAGGTCATGCTACCGTACTACCCCGCACATTACCATATAAACTTGTGTAACGTCAGTCGTTGCCAAATCCAGTCACGTATCACACACGATGGATTCATCGTTTGTTCAAATTGGGCTAATGCTTTGATACAGCTGCACTTGCAGCAAGCAACGCATAGGAACACGTCATGCGCGCAATTGTATTCTTTCTAAGACATTTTCAATGACTTTAATGTTTTCTTTAAAAAATCGTTCATAAAATTGTTGAGAGAAAAATACCACGCACGCTGGCATTTTTATTAGGATATTATTTCATTTTATTTTTTTTCTGGGTCTTTTTGGGATCGAGTTTTTTAATGAAACTGGTTTGAAAATTCTTTTCAAAAATCATCGCGTTTTCCAACTGGTCTTATGCCTCGACACAGCTATATTTTACAATAACATCGAAAGGAACACGTCATTACCGACAGCGCACAAAATCACATCACATTTATTTATTCTTTTGTGATATTGCGCCTTCAATTTTTGATCGAATTGCTTGGTAAATAAAAAAAACGGTGCACGTGCAACGAAAACTAAATTGAAACATTGAATTTGATAATAAAAGAAACGGTTTCTACTATTTCAGATAATGGTTCGATGTTACACTGATTTTTTGCACGTCAATAACACTAGTTTGAAATAGATTCAAATGATCACCATGGCACTAATACATGGGTATGCACATTTCACAGTCTATATACCGGATCGCAATGTAGTATATTGTTTTTATTATGTATATAATTTGTACAATGTATTGTGGTTATGTAATCGATTGTGTTCAATCAGTGACATGTATACAAATTACTCCATAATATAGTACATGTGTGATATAAAACAAATCCAAGCCAGCTCATGAATATTCATGATGATTATAAGTGAGCGAGGGTAAATCGCATTCATTGTTTCAGTGTAAAATATTCATTTTCGTGTCATCATCTCATAATAAACATGATATTTAATATATAGTGTGTTTGTTATAAACTAACATATACGACTTATGTTCC
Organism: Terebella lapidaria; assembly: GCA_949152475.1. Classification (NCBI taxonomy): domain Eukaryota; kingdom Metazoa; phylum Annelida; class Polychaeta; order Terebellida; family Terebellidae; genus Terebella; species Terebella lapidaria. Next base: position 84,243,349 of record OX424555.1, read on the forward strand.
AGGACAAAGCAGGAGATTATGTGTTTAATGACCGGAGACAAATACAGCGATATATTTAAATACCAAATACAACGACATAATTAGCGTCTTATGAGAAAATACTACATACTTTTGATAAGTTATTCGGAGAGAAGAAACTTTGCAGTGCGGTTTCAAGATGAGAAACTCGGCCAGGATTATGCAGCATCCCAAATGTTTATAGGGCTGACTATTGTTGTTGAATACACGAGATGTATGAGTAGGTGGACAGCAGGGGTATAGGGCACCGAAGTCTCGTTCCACATGTGTCCAAAAATTACGTATTTATGACGTAATTTTGTACTTCCGGGGACAAGGCTTGCCACGTGGTCACTTTTGCTGATTCAGCTTGAATTCAAATATACCATACAACAAAGTATTCTTAGATATATCCATAACTCTTTCTTGAATGTAATGAAGGTACTCCAAGTTATTTACTTAAAAAATTTACACAAAATCAGGTGTATTTTTCAAACTGAAAATGAGCCCTTTTCAAGTAGTGTTTGAGAGTGCATTTCTGAGGCATAAATTCGATTATAACACAACTATTTACGTGATGTTAAACATGGAATAGGATAAAATATGTCTCTCCTCCTATGTAGTTCATCGGAACACAAAAAGAAAGTATAAGTTCGACTCAATTTAAAAGCCTTGGTACATTTTCTTCCGTAAAGATCGCGGCCCAAATGCCCAGAAACATGTGCTATTCAAACTCTTCAATCGGCAGTAAATATTTGAGGAACAATACATTCATCGATCTGATAGCGGTTGTAATGTGTGAATAATGATAATATATAATTCCGATGAATTTCCGTTGATTTACGTGGATATTATCTGGAACCGAGCAATTGCAACATTCACAATTTTTCAGAAAATTTGGCGGGAAAGTTGTGTGTCCCCAAAATGACGAAATAACGCAAAATAACGTGACGTTTTAAATCTCACTTCTGTGCCCTATTGGCCGCACTCAAATATTCAGACAACACATTATCCTGAACAATAAAAATGTTAGCCAGAATGTGAACAATTACACCGTCTGCACTCATGATCTTGTTACATGCTTTCATCGAATCACTAAGTCACAATGGCTGATGATGCCATCAATCGGGCAGACGATCTTTATTGAATGAAGTTATGTATGATGTCCCTTGGACCTTTACAAATCAGTTATTATTTCCGAAACACTTGATTATAAAACATAGCAAATTTCAATATTTCACCCATGATATTTCCAATAAATCAGGTATAATATTAGAAGTCTCACATTTTATACTTCCTCGTGGTGTATTTTTTTTAAAATAAGCATCATCCGAATGATAACCAGTCGATTGATAACTGGTTGATTTAATGTCGCTAACGTATAATGTAATTTTGACATGTATACAAGAACAGTATGGTTGAGAGTGTTTAAAGCTATAATCACTTTTAGAATTGACAAAATTTATTCATTCTGTGGTAGCTTTATATTGTCTATAAAATGAGATATCGTACAAATTCGGGTCTGAAAATGTGTATTACGTGCCTAAATTGAGTTGCCAAATCAAGATTAAAATCATTTTTTCCCTCAAAGCGGCCCGCCTTGCGAGCAATTTCTACACACAGTCTCATGACGTCATTGGTATTTGTCTAGATACTGTGGCAACCGGCGATGTAGGCAGGCCGATCATTCTCTATTCACTGTTTCATGCACGATTAACGGCAATTTTCTGAGTATCTGTTGTCGAACTGTGCATATTTTCTATATATTCCTGACTCTCTCGAGATGTAGTTTCAAGTTTGCGTGACAAACAAGAACGCTAAATTTGGCTGATTTTAAAATTGATTTTAGAACTTTAAGGATCTGTTTTCTCTCATTTGTTGTCCGCAAGTTTCTAAGTCAGTCAACTTGTAGGATTGTAATTTGAGAGTTGGTGTCAGAATGTCACATTGGTCTGTGATATGTACTTTCAACAAGACCAATGGAGTAGACAATGTATATAATCGTATATAAACGTCAGCAGAAATTTTGCCTCGTCGTTGTTTGAGTATAATAAGATAATATTATTTTCATTTTCAGGAATCGAGGTTAATGCCATGAAACATTAAGTGAAGGTTTCCCGTTCTCACGTTATTTCCACAACGGACTTACTTTATTCTTTACACATTACGGGTGAGAGGCAAGAGTCAATGAATAATTACTATTATCAGAATTTCAGAATATTTTTCCTGTTATCGGTATAATATGCCTACATTTCCTGGGCATAAGAGATGATATATCGGTATATGTACACGGTGGAACCGTATTATATCATAACAATTTAGCATATTTTATAATGAAATCGTACATTCCCTCCAGGTAAGATGTAGACGGAAGGTCATTATAATTTTGGTATCCAGAAACTGGCAATATAATAGCTCAGGAGGCCAGTTTAGGCACTGGCGGGAAGGGATTAGAAACGGCATGTTTGACGGCAATGGTATTGTTTTGGAAAAATACGTGAAACATCGGTTTTAGCCAGCGTTAATTTTCCAAACTTATTATTAAAAATCTATGCAACTACATCTAACCATAACCGTGTCATCTTTTGTGAGGAACGCCCTATCGCGAAAACAACTGCACGATGAAACAAGTTTGCACATTTGGTTGATGCCATACCGAATGTATAAAATGCTCATTCGTGTCATGTTCGGCAACTCAAACTGTGATCAAACAATGTAACGGATTGGTTCCAACAGTTGAATCTTTTTGTATCCCAATGTTTGTTCCATAATTTTGATATTTCGTGTTTGCTTTCCATAGATTTATCCTCTAATTTCAATATAAGTTTTTGTATATAAGAGATGGGGAACGCTGATATCACTTAACTTTCGCAAGGTTATCAGGTAAAGAATAGCACTTTATGCCTGAGTATGAAATGACATTGTTGGTATCATATTAGTGTAAACATTCTCATTTTGAATTGCCATTGTATTATAAATAGCTTTGATCCATTTCCACAAAACCGTAACAAAGCTTGTATATATACATGTATTTATTCGAGAGTACATTGACCCTGTCTTCATTATTACACGGAAGTATAATGATGTATCCGTCCACGTTGGTTACATATGTACAATGTATGTATAGTTAAACATGCAACGTGATTCAGTGTATAGCTCCAATCATGAGCTTGGATATTATTACACATGCCGCTATACTATGTATAGATAAAGCTATATAAAATTGTGTGGCGTATGAATACACACGCATGTGAAATATCGCAAATTGTACAAGCGGCGAGGGACGGACAACATAAACTACAACCTGTACTATAACAAGATGCGTGTATTAATATGCTAAAACATGTACACTTTCAGGTAAGACTACTATTGCTTCTACATCTATATTACACGACAAATATTGAATACTATGTGCGTCAAATCGAGAAAAAGAATGCCTCTGTGTTCACAAAGATATTCTTTTTGTTTCAGGCATACGTTTTGTTTTGTTTTTTTTGAAAAAAACAAACAATATGTAATAATGATTCACAAGTATGCTTCGCATGTGATTAGTCACAAATACACACAGTCTAAACAAGCAAGTGATATATACGTACATACACACCCTGCAGCCAGCCGCCGAACGTTAACTGACCCAATTGTATTGTGTTAGGGTCAGGTCATGTTTATATTAACATTCTGGTGACTTCAAAAGTCCGACTCATGGTGTAAACAAGTGACAATTAACAATTTCAAGGTAAGTACACTTTTATGATCTATCCGATTCCATGTCCGAGGGTGTTATTGAAAGTTGTGCATTGAGATTGCTACATTGGGAATAAGAATTTGGAAGAAAAGTGTCTTGTACTACGACGATGTAACGCAAAAGTCAGGGATGGACGTAAACTTCCCTCAATTTGGACATGAGAATTTGGCATTTTCGATGGAAATTTAGCTTATAGGTACAACAGTTGTTCAGTTTGAAGTTTATAAACCATACATCGTCGTATCTGTCCGATATTTTGTGTTGCCAATTTAACAGTGACATGATAACGTTCTGAGGCTCAAGTTAACGTTCTATTGATGCTTGAAAGGTAATGATGGATTCCTTCTTTTGCCATCTGGAAACAACATTGATGAGGTTGAGATTGTCGAGCTTTTAGGTTCATTTTTCGGTACATATGTATACGACGAAAGAGATTGAACAGCATTCACATATATTCAAGATTGAATATTATTCGATCCACTGAACGTTAACCACGGTAACAGAACGTCACTTTACCAATAAAACAATGATCATTCGTGTACTACACCTATTCATGCCCTATTGTCACATACTGTCCAATCTGTGTGTTCAATATTACATAAGACATATCACAATATTGTTTTATGCCTAAAATTAGATACACAAATACATGGATTAGTGAACGATGTTCGTGAAAAGGAGCAAAGTGTCAACATTACATGACACATTTCTCAATATTGGGCTATAAAATTAAGTCTCAGAGCAATACATACAATTTCAGGGTATTCGGGACATGGAATCCACATGTAGTCGATGCACAAGTCCTACAATGTAATAAAGAAATATATATTTTGTTCCCGTATATCGGTATATCTGGTGCAACGTCAACATAAACATGACCTGACACCATCACAATAAAATTGGGTCAGATAACGTTCGGCGGCTAGCTGCAGGGTGTACTTAACATTCATGTGTCTAAAGAATCAACGTTGCACATAATGTATGTGCGTGTTGATACACGCACATGTTGAGTATAAACACAATACCGATAACTACAAATGTACCTGTGAACATATGTGTGTATCATTATAAACAATAATCATAATAGTGGTTGCATGATATTCAAGTATCATCTCAATGTACCCAATACATTAGATATATATAAAACTGTATGATCAGAAAGATCCCTCCAGCTCGTTCCACGGGAAGACCGTGGCCAGAGACACGAAGATTGTGACGAGATAGAAAGTGAAGAACACTCGGTCCACCACCAGCGCCACACAGCGCCACTCCAGGTTGACGCGGTACTGCGCATCCCGGTCGCGCAGCTTGTTCATGAAGTTGCGCATGACGCGTTTGATCTCCTTGACGTCAGTCTCAAAGAGTTGGTTGATGATCGGAGTCGGCAGCTCGGGCGTGTTGTTGTACCTGGCCGCTAGAGGGCTGTCCGTGAAGCCGAAGGGAGGCGGCTCCCACTTGTTGTACTGCAGCACCGGCGACTTGATCTTCTTCTTCTCACGGCTGTTCTTGCGCCCCCTGGCGGGACTCTCGATCACGTGAGTCACGTGCTCCTGGACACGTGATCGATTGACCTGTAGCTGCTCGTACTGCAGTCCGAAAAACTTGGAGATACCGTGTACCACAAACTGTGAGAGAACGATAACAAGGATTCGATGAAAGCGAGTAGAAAATGTTCGCAATGTATGGGCAGAATCCATTATTGAACGAGATAACAGAGTCAACCTGCAAATCGGTTAATGTATTTATTGCTGATTAAGTGAACCAATGAATGACTTGAAACGCGTGTTGACTACAGTAGAGAATCTATTGCACAACACAATCAGTGTTTTCACTACTGACTACCAGTCAAAGTAAATATCTACGAGGGAGGGAAATTTGTGCACAGTTTTCAGAGTGTGACTGTTTCCAGCTCACCTTGCGCAGCCAGTCCGGGAGTTTGTTCCGCTTGTCCGTGCGGTGGTACAGGTTAATGACAATCACGGACAAGAAGGATGACAGCGTGATCAACACCATGTTCAGACAGAAGTATATGCCTGGGGAGAGAGATATACGTAGTGTTATATCTAATAAGATTCTGCTATAAGATCTGAGTCGGTTACGGAACTATGCCGCATGTGAGCAGGAAATGCTAGTCATTTTCCCTTTAACCCTGTTGCAATGGTTTCGAATGAAGAATTGTTTCATTCCTGTCCGTTTTATGCGTAGGATTTCTACGAATCATTCAAAGACATGATTTATGTCAGGTGTGCAGATTGATCATATACATGTAGTTAAGAATCGATGTGTGTATTGTGCATTTGCGACCGATATTTCAAAATTGAGAATGACGCGGACTATCGACGAAATATTACAAGCTGACGTTCTGAAATATCATAGAAATATGAGGATATCTATAATATCTCTCTGTTTATAAACATTTCTTCCGTAAATAAACATCGCATACACACGCACTAAAGTCATCTGTATGCCATCTGAATTCCAGGCAGTGTGTTTGTTTTATTTCGTGGAACTTGCTTGGTGAACAGGCTAAATATAATAGCCGAATGGTGAAAATAATCTAACTTTACACTTTTTCCAACACGAACGTTCAACGCTCAGCATTGTGTAATAAAATAAGAAAATATATAATATGTCAATTAGCTTGTCGTGATTAACTGCACTTCTAAGGGAAACTGGCAGCTATATTTGCCTTGTGCATTTTGTACTTTTCGCAATTACTAACGAAAATAGATAATACAGTCAGCTTCGTAGAATCCTCTTCGTCAGTTCTCTCGAGGTTTTGGTACAGAAAGACCATGTATGGAGAAACTGGTTTTTAGTTCAATATGCATACATGGCACGTCACACATTGTAGTTGTGTTTTGTGGTTTCCATGAGCACTGGGCTGAAAACCATGTCGGGTATACTAGTAGTATCTTAAAGTATTAGGAGACAACGTATGAACATAATGGGTTCTTTAGACTATGCATTTTTTATCGATGACGTGATACCAGTATATAACAAGTGTTACTAATAAGTAAGGGAGACACAATCAAATGGTATTATAACCAATGTCAGCCATGATCACTGACCTATAAGCGGTATAGATGCGGAGGCCGGGGGCGTGGAGTCAGCCAGTATCCTCAACAAGAGAAAAAAGGCCACAAAAATGTTCATTCCTGCAACAGAACAGAAACATCCAGCAGTACATCAGAGCTATCAAACATTTAACACTCCTCTCGGTCGTGCGGCGTACTTAGGGCATGATATAAGAGTAGGCTTTGTAAAAACTGTAGAGATTTGCATTTTGGTGTCTGTGTGGCTTTCGTAAACACGAACTTCTATGTAAATTGCTTTTTATGCCCTACATAAGCATGCAGGTGTGGATGTGCTGAATGTTAGAGCACAAAGGAGGCACCTGTTCATAGACAGGTATCGATGAACTGTGCTCCCTGATTGATCTCTGATTGAGGATTACGTCAGGCCCGAGGACGTAATAGTTCCGGGCACCTGCCGAGCGGGCTTTCAAGTGTTGCCCGGCTTATGTATGAAAAATACAACTGCACGGGCAATCATATACAGTCCTGATCAAGAATGTAAATCATGCAATCTCTTCCTTGTACTTTTGAGTTATAAATGAAAGGCATCTTTCTCATGTCTTCCCTGTGTTTTGCTATCCGTGTATGGATGATGCTGTGTTTTATTGTTGAAAGCAGGTTGTCATAAGTTGTGATTGATGAGTCAATCACTGGTATAATTGTGATTGTAAAATTTTTCACGTTATGACTCAGGGTAACAAAAAAGGTCAGAAAACTGAACGCACAGAGGAGTTTGAGGTTGATCGACCTCGGTACGACTGGGAACTTACCAAGGAGCATCTTGGCTGGAGACTCTGGAGGCAGCCAGAAGATAACGAGCGTCAAGAAGGACAGAAGTACACAGGGCAAGATCAGCAGGAAACTGTAGGAGATCGCCATGCGCTTGAGTTTGACCGTGAACGTCAAGTCCGGGTACGGCTCGTCACAGCAGGGATAGTAGATGACGTTTTTCTTGGCCGGGCTCTCCAGCAATCGCCACTCGTTACTAGCCACATAGTCCGCGGTGTCCACCTGTCCAGTCGCATACCATTAGCTATTAGGAATCGCTTATAATACAATCACGTAGCTCAAATTGGTGTTATGTCTTTTTTCTTTCGCGCCATGTCTTCAGATGTAAGATCATTACTATATTATTATTGATAATATTCAAAGAGTACATTTAATGGAACATCATTGTTGAAGAGTACTTGTGCTGACACCGTTACTATCAAATTGCATTGGACATTGACCGTACTACCTCGTCTTTATCGGCGTAGAACTCGAGGTCGAGCTTGAACCCATCGTACGTCCAGGATCCGAACTTGAGTTTGCATTCCTGGACGTCGTAGGGGAAGTACAGAATGTTGATGGAGCAGGTGCTCCGGAAGATGGACATAGGTATCCAGAGGATTTCCCCAGTGTGCTGGACGACAACCAGCGCTTCTCTCTGTTCCCTCAGACGGATGTCCGCACTGGAAACCATAAAAGAAGGGGTTACTTTGTAGCTTGGTGTAATGACAATGTAATGAAAATGAAAACATTTTGACAGAAATCCATGTCATTCCATGATAATTGGAAGCATTTTGAAAGAAATTAAGCGGAAATCTGGAGGCATGAATATGGTTCAGCTAGATATTCAACTAAGAATTCAAGATATAATCATGGTAATAGCGATACGTACATCCATACAATCTACTAGTTGTACAAGTGGTTGTCCTATACAGTTGAGGTGCAGACTTACTAGTTGTAGAGAACGATATCAGGGGTCCATATGAAGTGAGAAGGGATCCTGATCGACTCCAAGCCGCCGTACTCCTTCGGGTCCCACTTCAGCAGCATGTCGATCCAGCTCTAGAGGCGGGATACCGAGGTTATATTTCTTGGATATCATAAAGAGACTTTTAATTGACTGAGACTTCACTATTTATACTAAATGTACCAGAATCGAGAAAGATGAAGATACTATTGCCGTTGATATCTCTGGGAGATAATGAGCTTGTCAATTTTCTCATCATTTAATCAACTTGCAACAAGAAAATGGCAATGAGTTAAATGTTTCCCAACATTTGTGTCGTAAAGTTAGCTAGCTTTGTTATGTAGAAGTTCTCAAATGTATTGGTTATTTGTCAAAACAGGCATCTACCCTGTGTCCGGTGATCATACATATATCATTTGTATCCGATGTGACTCTAGGGATGAATGGACCCTTCACTAATAATAATATTGTTATGTGAAGTAATTCATTGTCTTGATCAAAATTACTACTATGCTGTGGTCGTTTTCCAAAAATCACGTTTTTGTCCATAAATCAGCAACGGTGAAGAGTAACATGGTGTTGATTGTGGCACCACACCTGATTGTCAAGCGCCAATAATATGCTATCTTACTTCAAATTTATGTCCAAAACATTAGCAAATGCACACGAATGAGCAATTTCAGTCCAAAATGAGATCTAGGGAATCTGAGCAAACAAAGAAGGGAGTATTGTTTGTTACGAATTGAACACTCAGAAGAATTGAACACGTTCGGATGTATTCAAACCAAACATTCAAACGAAATGTTAGATTGTTCCTAAAAAAAACTTGACCAGGGACTTGACCAGGGACGGGTCCGATTTAGTATTATACTAGAATTTCGTGTAGATCCACAAAGTATATTTGTCCGTTAATAATATGTTCTTAAATGTGTGTATTAAATTCTCAATCGTGTCTTACCAGCCACTAACGCTGGAAACAGCCTCAAGATGGTAATACAATAAATAGCCCTGAAACAGTATTAACTATGCAGCCACTCATATTGCCGAACCCAATATGGGCCAATTTGGAATGATATGTATACAACATTATAATGATTTCATTGGTACCATTTGTGTTTGCTGAAATCTGTATGTTCCATGTGTGTATGTAAACCAAAGTTTCGATTTGTTCAATAATTCAAAGCGATCATTGAACTCAATTTCACATAACCCCAACAAAACATCAATCGAACATACCAAGCAACATTTTTAAATACAATTTATTTATGTTTTCAATGTCTGATGAATGATGGTAACAAACTGAGCGAATGTCCCTGCCGCGAGATGTGTGCAATGCTAGCCGCATTCAAGTCTCGCGTGATTCTGTACAGCGTCCATAGCAACATTGCCATGGTAACGATCAATATATGAACATGGCGACACAAGTAACAACAGAATGAATGAACTGCCAACCCGACAGTAAAACATAATAATGTATAACTAACACTAGGTAATACAGTTACATGTATCAACGTGCATTAGATATCAATAAAAATGTATGTTTATGTATGTTTTGTCGCAGTGTATTTTTAATTCTACGGTTAACGTAAAATAACAGGTCATTATACTTGACACTACATATCATGACGAAATGTATATTGGGCATTCCTTCAAACTTATAAATGGGCTTAATCTACTAAATACACAATGCTATACTTGTATATACAAATGTACATGTATGTTCAAGTATAACTGAATAACGATGTATTACATACTCGGGATGTATACGGAATAGTCTATGGAAATAAAAATATATATTTGCATTTGTATTGTATGGTACTACAGTATGTTGCATGTATACATATATATGACGGGTAAAACGTGAGGTTACAGTTACTGAAGATTGTCACATACACGTGTACCAGCCAATACGGTACATTAACACACACTAGAACGTTGTTAAGTGATAACAAACTACAGGAACAATTATGTTACACACAAATCTATAACAGACAAGTGTACAGCCGAACATTTTAAAACCCGAAATTGAACTTGTTTCATCACTGCGCAATACCATTACACAGATGTGCATTTAAAATGCTACAATTGCAACAAAGTGATTAGCCAATAGCAATCTCAACAGCAGTCACGTGACGTACCACTAGTACTCTATCCACCAATGGTGCCACAGTAAATATTGCGCATGCACACGACATCGTAGATGGAGTTGTGCAATAGAGCTGGAACACTACAATACATTGTCACCATGATATGTTGGTATTGTACAATGACACAATGTAATAATTCTAACAACTATCGCGGACTAAAACAAAATCCAACGAATGCTGGGTGTGGAATGACAGAAAACTAAGTGAATGTTAACAACGTGTACCTTCAAACTTCAACTTGTGAAAGACTATGTTCTAATTTCAACAGAATTTAGCTTCAACAAATGCCTATCAAGCCAAGAGTAACAACATTCAACCACCACACTAGACTTGTTCTTTATACAATGTTTATATCATGCTTAAGTCTTGTGAACTTACCTGTGGCACGACTGCCAAATATGCATATGTACTAATAGTTTAGTATGTTCATCTTAGATATCTGATCTGGCACTGTAAGTTTGACGTTTGGCATTGGGTAATGTATTTTACGACACCTTTGGCTTCTAGAACTGATTCGAGAAATTTCATCATTGATCCAACTTGTTGCAGCAATTAGCATATACCACACAGTCGATTGCTAATTCTTGTACACGTTGGTTCAAGGTACTGAGCCAGGTTAGGTGTGAACTTTTATACACATCATTCTGTGTCTTTATTACCTCATTGAAATCTTGAACTTATACTGTAAACTTATGCACCAATAAACAAATAGATTGATACTTACATTCACTACACGGTTTACCAAACCTAATCATGCTTTACAATATTAATAGCTCTAAAAATAACCTACATGTATATGCTTAAATGATATCGATAATATTGACCTAGGTTACACTGTACAGTCTGACGAAACATGCAGAAAAAAATTGTACACAAGAACACAAACAATGATATATAACTGAGTCAGGTAAGTCCCTATATAGTGATGTTTAGGCGCGGAGAACAGTCAGGTCGAGTAGTGGGACCGATCACAAGGTGACCGGGACAGGCTGGGAGCTGGCCCGGGGCTGGACGCGTGTCTGCTCGCTCATCTCTAGGCTATCTCTCTCTATACCTGTCATCGTTTAGCACCAGGTCATCAACACTCGTGGAAGATACTGAAGCATAGCAAGTCTGTACAATCACTTCTTCATCGCGAGCTGGCACAGGCAGTCTAGTACATGGATACACTTGCGATACGGTGTCTGGTCTTTTTGTTACAGTTACAATGTATAACACATGCGGAAATGGACACGGGGGTGAAGTCTTTCATACTGATGACGTAATAACCACAGGCGAGCATTGATTGGTTCGTTTGAATGTAAACGCCCGTCATCCTTTGGGAAATATTGTCGCGAGTGACACTATAATCGTGCTCACGTACATGAAGAAAAACAATCTGTCCAGTACACGGGCTACAATACGCCATTCTTTGGCAATTTTGCCTTGTGCGTCCTTTTCGTTCAGTCTATTTATGTAAGTTCTAAGCATCCTTTTGATGTCTTTAATATCACTTTCGATCGCTTGGTTGTGGAGCGGCGACCGGTCTTGCTGGAACGGGCCGCGAGATGGCGTACCATCTCTGTAGTCTATCACTGGCGCCTGGAATTTGTTATACTCTAGTTTAGGGCACTTTATTTTCTTTTTCTCCTTGCTGTGTTTCCTGTGAGGGGACACTGCGCTGGACGTCTCGGCCATTGGGTGCCTCTCTATCCGGGGCACCGCCTCGTCCATTGCCTCTGTCATACACATAATCCGAGCCAATCCGTCCACGAAAATCTACAGGAAACAATTCGTCAGTTAGCGATGGCAACGATCAACAACAGCAAGTTTGTGATTCTAAACGCTATATTTGAAAGAATATTTTACTATTAAAAGGAAGATATGTTCTTATCGGTGCCGAGGCCTTCTAGCGGTAAATTGCAAGCGATATGTTCCATAAAGAACGAGTTTTCAAATTGAACGTAAGTAAAACTCGTATTGCTTGCAATATCTATGTCATCAAGTCTTGGGACATCGATTGTGGGTGAATCTACAAAACACCGACTAGCGGTAAATCCTACAGCAGATCTTACCCGCTTCAGCCACTTTGGGACACGATTCTTCTTGTCTCCTCGGAAGTATAAATTGATGACAATCACGGATAAGAATGTTGATAAGGTGATCAGAATCATGTTCAGGCAGAAATATGCACCTGTAGAGGGAAGTGCAGGGAGAAACATTCGTTAGTTAGACTCATTCTATAGTATTATTTCTCTGAATATTCTATTGATATATATACGATCTAAAATGTAGTTGCTCGTGATATATATTGGTAAATAAATCCCTGTTGTATTCCAATTAGATTAGCTGAGCAAACTCAATCAATCGTTCACACATACATGTATTCTTACGTAACATACACAACCACGCCACATCCGTTAAATTTTAGGTTTTGAACGTTTCAATTTATGTCACGAGTCATGTTATATGTTATAAAGGTCACTTTGGCCTAATATGTCAATTTGGCGTAACTTGTTGGATATACATGCACACTAACATGTGAACACAACAAATTCATGTTAAATCGTTAGCACGAACTCTGGGTTCAGTCTCATTTGCAAATGTAGAACATGTTGTTCTAAATATCACTGGAAGATTATACTTCAGACGTAGTTTTGATAACCATAATAGAGTCTAAAACGCACAATGAGTGACGTATCATGACGTAACAGCAAAATAGAAATTTGAGTCGGTCTATGCGTCGAGTAAAATATTGTATCGAGTTTTACTCCAAACTCATAACACACCAAACACCACTCACAATACACACACAACACGTCAATTTCAACAATCCATTCCCCCAACCCACGTGATAACACTGCAACATGACGTCACATAGATATTCCGTTTGACCCACGTGTCATAAAGAAGATGTGATTCACAACATGCACTTGTCATAAATGTGGTTTCATGCAATATATTGGCACTTTATGCAATTAATCGTACATGACATAACTAAATGACTCTTCGCACCATATTTAAACCTTACACAAGTCACACTACTGAAATATCTGATGACGTATATATTTCTTTTTTTAATTTAAAGACAAAAGACGGTCTGGTGTGTTCCCGAGCTGAGCTCTAATGGGTGGTTTATGCCTACCTATGAGAGGCACAGTAGAAGCAGCGGGTGGAGTCATATCGGCCAGAAGTAGAAGGAGCAAGAAAAATGCCACAAATATGTTTATACCTGGGAGAGTAAAATATAAACAATGATCAGGTCGTGTATCTCAGCTCGATTGTTGGACAATACACACACACGTGCTATTATAGTGACAACGGGTGCTGCAGGCATGTCACGTGACCAACGCCTCGTCACGTGAACGGAAGTCGTGTTCAGTGCACGTGTGAAAACATAAACAGATCAGTACATGGTCTAAGAAACACAGGGTCAAACGGAATATCGTATGTGAAGCGGACCTTAGCCATCTATAAACAATAACAACCCCATCCCCCAATCCAGCCATCACCACATGACCATGACAACACTGTAACGGAAGCGAGACTATGACGTGTGCTATGACGTCATGTGACGCCGCGTGTGTCCTACCTATCAGAGGAATGGTGGAGGCTGCCGGTGGCGTGGAATCAGCCAATAGGAGGAGGAGAACGAAGAAGGCCACGAATATATTCATCCCTGTCACAATCAAAGTAAAATTGTGCATTATTCAACAGCAGTATGTACAGAAAGCGCATGCGTGGTTGTGTTGATCACTTCCTCGCATGTGGCTCGATAGGAGCCGGAATTTACTGGTGTCGTAAAGAGACTGGCAACTCCATAATTAACAGGACCCCAGCTGAGATTTTTGGCCATAGTTCATCAATTTTACGATGCACCCAACAGCTTAATTGGGCGAGATAATCTAGGAGGAGAAACTGGATAGTTTGACCCTATGCTTCTTAGAAAAAAATCAACAGTAAACAACATGTCTCGGAAAGAAAGCCATTAAGCGCACTGGTTATCAAACAGGAACTGAAACAAAGAGTACATAAAAAGTTCGTGAAGCGGAAATGGGGTCCACACTTTCACTCGTGGGTCAAAATGATAGTGGCACAAACCGTTACAATATATTCAAAATATATATAAAGTGGTTCTCAGCAAATCGCAAGATTAAACATAGTATAAACATGTTGTGTCAGTACACGGTTATTGCCAGCTACATTCACAAGTCACAGCCACGCAAATTGTCTTGTCCAAATACAGTAATGGTGTTGGTTTTTCAAACTACAATTTTGAGCACTACTGATATATACGTGAATGTGAACATCAGGCCAAGTTTGTTATGTTTAACATAGAGAGAAAGGTTCCATTAATGTCTGAATCAATTTGATATGTGAGAGATCCATGATAAGCTGGTTGCCTGTGAAGTTTGGCGCTTTATCATTCCTGGAAGGTTGGACATTTAGGATATTTGGTACTAGGGTACCCTATCCCGAACACAATTGTTGCGCAGTCGTGGTACGTCTGTTCGCTGTGGAGCGTCCACTGCGCAGCCCGGACGGAAGTTTATACCGCTCGACATCCCGCCTCTCCGGAATTTACGGACTGCGGTGAGCCGACAGATCACTGGGGTGTGATTGATGCCAGAAAGGTCTGGGAGTCCTGTCGGACATGAGATATCTGACTGTGACCTCGTGCAACTTGATCATTCGCCAGCCAGGAACGATCCGCTTATTAAAACGTACCCACAGCAAGTGAGGGTGATATATGGTCAGTTACACGTATAGCCTTTATTTATGACTTAATATTCGTGATACCCGCCACCTTTCGCATTCAAGGTATGAAAGTCGTACTAGTGAGTTTATACGCTCCTATAAATCAGATAACACGTCTATATCGTGTGTTATCGACATACTACTGATACCCTTGATAGCCGTGTACACAACATGTTTATACATGTAAACATTCCAAAAACAATTTCACTCAATTTCTACAAATTGTTTTTGAAGTACAACTACCACGAAATCAATTCAGTATAAATCAAGTTGCAAGTTACATGTATTGTATTACATTTAAATTTGGATAATTGTACCAATTAAAAATCAAAATTTCAAAATTAGTAGGTTTGATTTGGTCGGTAGAAGAGAAGAACTGAGCACGTACCGAGCATCATTTTGGCCGGGGACTCGGGCGGCAGCCAGAAGATGACGAGCGTTAAGGACGACAGAAGGACGCAGGGTAAAATCAGAATGTAGTTGTAGAATGCCGCGATCCGCTTCAGACGTAACGTGAACGTGAGATCGGGATAAGGCTCCTCGCAGCACGGGTAATACTTGGTGTTTTTGATCCCGGGGCTATCAATCAGCATCCACTCGTTGCTGTGGATGTAATCGTTGATGTCCACCGCTTCCAGGTTGTCATAGAACTCGATGTCCAGACGGAATCCGTCGTACGTCCACGAGCCGAACTTCATCGTGCACTCCTGCTCGTCAAAGGGGAAGTGTGTGATGTCGATGGAACAGGTGCTCTTGAAGATGGCGGGCGGGATCCACATCACCTTGCCGTCGTGGTAGATGATGGCCATCGCCTCTCTATGTTCCTTCAACCGGGTGTCGGCGCTACATCAGCAAAGCAGAGAACATGACACTAACTGCCCCAGCTATACCGAGCTTGCAAAGTTACTCCACAAAACTACTTCTGAATTCAAACACTTGGCAAAATAGTTCTGGCAAACTACATGTGAATGAATGAAACATACAACTTATATTTAGCAATATCCTGACATATTCTTTCTGCAGCAATATTTACGTTGAGGAGTCGGGGTATAAGTAAATCAGAAAGGTATAACTCACTAGTTATATAAAACGATGTCAGGCGTCCATATTTTCGTGGCGGGCACACGGACGTGGTCAACTCCAGAAAAGTCGTCCGGCTTCCAACTCAATAATATATCGTTCCATGACTGGAAAAAAAATGACACGTCACATCATATGTTGCAATAATGCAATGAACATTGTCAAACAAATTTATACATTTATCTCTTGATTTACGTGAACTTCTAGATTTACAATTGAACAGTTTTATTTTACGAAATCTATTCAGCTAGAAAACGTTTTAAAATTAATTCTACATCTACTTTTCCACCATTTTTCCGTTCACATACAAACATGTGACTCATCAACTCATTGTGTATGTGTATGAATAACAATACAAGACGGAGTTGGGATACATTTATTTCAACATGCAATAGACAATATCGCACACTACTATTTTTCACTGTATTTAGTTATTTGATATCCGAGCTCGAAGCAGAATCCGTATCCGGTCGCGTCTTGATATACTACAGATTGACGAACCGAGAAACGAAACAAGCTCTCATTCCTCACCACCAACCCGAATCTGCAAATAGAAACGAAACTTGGCAATAGTTTGTCGTGAAACGGAGCGTTGAAAGAATATTTGTGAATTTGAAAAGAACTAAATATTCATTTAAGTTTTATCTGTGCGATATTGTTCTATTACAAGCTGAAATAAAACATTCTGGATGGGACAAATACCGATTCTCATACAACTAACGAAAATTATAAATACTACGAGGAGTGAAAGCCTTAAAATGCGAACCACCAAAAATAGCAATGTCTCGAGTTAGTCGATAACCGACAAGGTCTGTTCATAAATATCACGGTGAAAATAGCCCAATGTTCGGTCTGAATCCCAACACTATTTCCCACCCCTTCAGTTCTCCATGGGAACATGCAACATGTTGCCACTGCTCCACAGCGGAATATCGCGGCTGACATGTCGACAGAAATTTGGAAAATGTCAAGAATTCTAACCTCCTTTCATGGCGTGTTGTCTCCACTTATGATTAAGTAAATGTGCGTGCTTCACACGTTGCTCCCGAGATTGAAAGAGTTGGTATATTTTTATTTCTCACCCAAGTGTAGAGAAAATAGTAATACATGTACCGCGTGTAACTATAACTTAAACTTGACAATGACGTAGCATTGTTCTGTAAAATGTCGTAACTACCTTTTCATGTTCAAAATGTGCAATGTTCCACATATCCCCCAATTTGAGCTTAAAACCATTAAACATCCTTACCTGTGACTCCATACGTGTACGGTGTAGATGGTGGAGTCGTCCAAAACGGCGCGTACGTGTATTAACATACAAAACGTGTTCATATGGCGAAACATAATGTATGGCGAGAGAAAAATAACAAAAATGCTTATATTTAAAGATTATATGTGTTCTTGTGATGACACAAGTGTGAAATTGAGTAATTCATTGGTCCACAAAATGCATTTTTATTGACAAAGCCACTCAAATAAAACAAATTAAAGGTCATATTTATAAACAGGTATTTTGATATGTATTTGTCATCTTTGAAGTCTTTTGAAACACATTTTGAGCAATATTTTCGACGCTTCCAAATTGTAGTGGATCTTTTCTATTATGCACGCCTCCGACTCGCAAGTAAGCGTTAATAGCAACAATGCCTTAGACGACAAAACACAGCACTGTTACCAGCAGATATTGATAAATCCATGCGAAGCTCCGTAACTCGCGAAATTTTAATCTTTCTCTCTCTCCGGTTGATGAAAGTAATTGATTTTGTTACGGAGGGTATTCCAAGGCAATAGACTGCCACCTGCGGATCACGGCAAGGTTGCATCCTTGAGCCCGGGACCAGCTGCGTGCGGACTGTTGCGTGGTCGACCCGAACCAACACGCGCGTAACGAACGTTCAGTGTCGGAGTGTACGTGTGAGAACGCTCAGGGACGTTCAAGGCAAAAAACAAACTACCAGAACAAGCAAGGACGATACTTTGCCGTATTCCCTGTAATGTGTGTGTCGACAAAAGTAAAACCTTGTAATAGGCACTTTGTTACGTTTGATTCAGACTGCTTTGTTGTTTTGCTTCTGTTTGTTGTTCTATTGTTTCACAGACTGTTCTTTATTTGCGTACAGTTAAAAAATACCATTCGTTCGCAGAGTTACTCATCCAAAACACCACACACAAATTACGCTTCTGAATCATCGAATCATGTACTCAATGACTGTACGATTCTTCTCATTGGATCATGAATCATCATTTCATCATAACATTATTTTCTGTAGGTCCCCGCACGACATACCTCTCACATCCAATCATCTTAACATGTGAGTTTAAATGTCTGCACATGGCGCTTGCGAGCACTAGACTTTATAGTCTAGTTCCTTGTAATCTAGTGTTGGGCATTGTGACATACCACCCATATTATTTAGATATATTAATATTGTTTTATGCAGATGCCTGTACATCAAGTTGTGTGTTATGTCGGTGGTTCATGTATATCAGTTGTGTTTGTACTTGATTAACAATAAGAGAGTTTCGTATCAATCCCGGTCGAAACACGTGGTGGGCAATCCAGACAATTATAGAATACTGTGACACCGCAGTGGTACTCACGTATCTGCTCCAGACGTTGGTGGTGAGGACCTGATTCTTCTCGTCCAGGTCTAGGATCTGGATGAGCGCCAGGCCGTAGTTGACAGTGATGGTGTCCGTGGTGTTGTAGACGGGACGGCCCAGCACGCCCACTCGCTCGTAGTTGTGCAACAGGTGCTTGATCAGTCGCTTCTCATCCGTCAACTGTACGCTCGCTGTAAGTACACAGAGAGTCGACACTCAATGTACATGAGAAAACTCAGAAAGCATTTTTAATTTTACATTAAAAAGCATTTTATACGGTCATTAAAATTTTACATTAAAAAGCATTTTATAATTTATCTTATGTTTTTTTTTCTTCAAAATTTGTGTATCTCAATTTCATTACAGCACATTAAAGTTGAAACAAACGAAACTTTTACTTGTACATGCATTGCATATGTTGTATGATACATACATGTAAAACATAGTGCACAGCAGATAACATATGTATGTATGCAGCAGAATACAAGCACTAGAACTTTTTTGTAACAATGTGATGAATTGTGCGAACAACTATTGTTAATTAGAAACCAGGTGTTATATTATGTTTCACCAAGAAAATCTACAATTGTACAACACTCGTAATGGAACTAAAATATATTCTCCCATAGTTGTTTTCTCGGGATTAATTTTGCAGGTGTAGACACGACCTAATAAATCAGGAAGTTCCGAGGAACATCGTTATTTGAATTGACCAATGATTGACGAGTATCTTGTCGGTTTGGTGTTTAACGTATGTTTTCTGGTTTGTGAGAATGTAAACAATTCCAGTTTTATGCGTGGACTGGTTGTCTGTTTCAGACAGGTAGTCTGCGATTGGATCAGTCTGGGCACTAATATAGCTCGTTCAGCTTGTAGAAATGTGTTCTTGCAAAACTCATCAAAAGTGTTCTTTTCTATTTGTCACTGCAGTAATCCACCTGACGCAACTCGGCGATCTGGGGCAAAGAATAAACCGTAACATCTGGGAGGCAGAAGGATAGCTAGTTAAGTCATCTCTTGCAAGGGAACTCCACAAGTATAGAGCGAGTCTTCACTGACTAACGAATAACACAATACTCGCTCCAGCAAACAGGATTCGGTTAATGACATAGAAGTCTTCTTCTGGCACCTGACTTTTGTTCTTGTCAAGAGAAGACAAGTGAGAACTTAGTTAGGGCCAGGCGCCGAGCGTCACGACCAATAACACTTGTCGGACAGTTTCAAAGACCCGCCCACACCTCCGCGGACAGCCGTGTCACAACCTGTGCTGTATTCTTGCGCGTAACTTCACCAATTACGTGTAGCGCACCGGAAGTAAATCCGCATTATACACGTGGTGCAAACAGGAAGCGGATAGATGGAGTAAAATAATTAGCTTTGAAAGATGATAAATGTTCGGAATCATTGAATTACACGTAATACGAAACACACAACTAGAGAATCTCTGACCAATAAATGTCAATTGGCGGAAAAGCGAGGAACACTCTTGCTGAATGATAACATGTGATAAACTACAACATCAAACCAACAAATATCTGCTTATGATTACAGCACAACTTGTTTGGCAGCTTTTACTGTGGCAATGGTAACTTTTTGGCAAAACGTTCTCCCCAATACTGCAGCTAACACACTGTTTCGTATAAGGTTGGCTGATAATAAAGATGATTTTCTATCAATTCGATCCTAATACGTTTTCCCATGCAGCGTCGATACTAAATTAATCATGTGATTTTTGAAGGTGCAACAAAGATTCACTGCAACATGTCACGAATTCGTTTCGGCAGAGTTCGCTCCGTCAGGCACCATCTGTGTAGCAATCTGATATAGATTCTACACGTGCGAGACGCTTTGACATCGCTTCTCCAACGGTATCTAGTTCCCAATTGCTGCATTCTGGTACCAGAAATTCCTAACCAGATATCAATTTCTTGTTATGTATTTCTGTTGGCACGTATAAAATCACACATGTGGCGGATACACCACACCTTTACACCACAACCGGTATCTGCAATTAGGTCGTTTAAGCGTTACTGTATAGGCAACAACATGTACATCAGATTTATGCACCTGTTCTCATTGTAACCAATAATGACCGTTTCACACACGTGCTCTTAATAATCTTCCATATGTAAACTACAGAGAAATTTAGGTTGTCATTTAACACTTGATACAGAAATATGCATACTGTCCATCTGTCACTCTGTCAAATGAATTACCGACACTCAAAACAAGAATTTCATTTTTTTCGCCACACACGAAATTTCACCAAATATTCTGAAAAAGTCAGCATTCTAAAACTCTCTAACACCTGAAAGCTGTTAATTTTCAATAAAACCTGATTGTTCTTATGATTTCCAAACAAGATGAATAAATGTTACTATTTTTCAGTTGTATTTACCACACGTGTGATCGGAAACTGTTATTCACCATCAGATATAGCACCCGATGGGTTTACATAATTGAGAGCAGACAGCAAATCAAGATGCAAGAATCCATAGCACACCAGCCAAAATAAATAAACTCCTCTAACTCACAATTATAACAGGTACAGTTATGGAATTCTCAGTGACGTAACGTAACCCCCCCCCCCCCCCCTTCCATATAATCCAGAGAGTCTGACCAGAAACTTGACCGACATCCAATTTCTGGACTTCACTCCAAATATACACGACCCTTGATTCTCAACAAAACTGCATTATTATTTTACAATTTACCCCACACGTGGCTTACCTATGCACAGACCCACCAAGAGGCCAGAGAAGAAGAGTTTGACTTGCCGTCTAGGACAGGCCATGCGTTCCCATGTCTTGCACCCGACCCCGACAACGCCCGTACTCGCAGGCTGGGGCAGGTCCGACTGGGTATGAAATGGGTATCCAGGCTTGGGCGACCTCCGGTGGGGTACGAAATGAGTTACCCTAAGTGACAGATATCGGTAAGCTGGTTATCCCAATCAGAGCTGCTCCGCAACTGAGGATTTTATTCTTGTGTGGGTATATAATTCTAATAAAGAGAATTTCTCTCAAACAGCTATACGATGTCTGTAGCTACAATCCTCAACTTCAGGTGCGGCAGTTCCCAGTAAAAAGTTGTCAAGTCATCAACTGGTGGACTTTCCTGTGTCCTAAGTGTTTCACAAAGCAATGAATGGCACACACTGAACACTATGTGCACTCTGCTGGTGGACTGCTCAAGACCTCCGGACAGATACAGGTGTGATCTCCCAGGTAACTTCGTGACAGAAGATCGAGAAGCCTGACTTTTCAACGGCCGATTAATACCGGAGGCCAAACTTTTTCTATTATCCCGTCACATGCGTAATTAATCCATGTGGGGTTACGTTGGGCGGAAATTACTGACGAAACAGTATCTTCACAGACGACATCAACGTATTTTGTCATTTGTGTCTGACGGATAGAACTAATTAATAGTTGTGGTCCGTTGTGTACAGCAGTTTGACGTCCAATGCGTGTGGGGGAATTGGAAGCATATGTCTCCAACTTGTCTATACATATGTTGAACACCTGATCCACACAAACTGACCACACTGGCGAGCTGTTACCAAGGTTGAATGACAAAAACGGTCGTAGAGGGCTTGTCCTTGACTGACAGTTTCTTCTCAGCAGAAAGACATGATTGGCGCGTGTGGTTAAGATGACATCACGTTACTTCCGACTATTATGTGGTACCTGTTCTCGGAGTAGTCCGGCAACACATGCGCAGTGCGTCTACCCGAGAAGTACCACACTTTCGCGAATTACTGATCGTGCAAGCTTAATATCAAAACGTGTTACGTCACTTTGTTTTCAGCAAATATTTTGCGCGTGTACATGTACATGTATAGCTCGTTAGCATGTATTGCACATGGAAGTTGCATAATAACATCACTTGATGTCAATCACTTTCCTGTCGGGAAAGTGATGGGCTATCTGAAGCAAGTCGGTACCAAACAGCAATGGTCATATGTGTCCGTGGCAGGATGTCTTCAGACAGTCAGTGGCAAACATCCAAAAAGAAGCAACACTGTTCCAAAATGCACCGTAGTTTTTCTTCGCTTCAGACTGAAATATACCCAGTGTAGGTCCTACCTCCGTGTTGTGGTAAAATGTTCACTCGGTATCCAGTTATTTAAACACTTTCGTTACGGGCACCGACATCTCCAACACCGACGTCTAAATCTTGAATGGGTAATGAATTTTCCAGCAGACTGAATTCAAATGCAACTTGGTGTTATATTAAGTGTGCATATGCATGTATAGGATAATTATTTTTTTGTTTCCGAACTTTCCGTAAAAATGAGTATTAGTCACCTCGAGTACTGGTATATTCGTGCTCGGGTTGAGTCCGTGCGTAGGCAAGTTTTCAACATCAGAAAAAATCTTTCAGTACAGATCAAAGATCCAACAACTCGCTCGATTTCTGAATAAATATATAAATTGAGATTTGTATGCTTTACTTCTAAGCCACTTGGCGATCAATGGTCTGAATCAGACGCGGTCACGGACAAGGCAGTGAACCACCACTCCATATTCCGACAATAGACTCGTGTCGCCGATTTCTTGTGTACGGTCTCATTCCTTAGTGAACACCACAGAGGCTATAGCAGTCCTCAGAATAAACTAATCCCATTTAAATCTATTTGTCAACGCGGCATTTTTCAATAGTAGTTGTACTTCCGAAAACTGAATGGACCCTTAACGTCTTTGTCGCAATACGTTTTTCTGTATGGTTTGTGTAATTGACATATGCACCGATTTGTTGTTGTTGTTTGCCTGCGGTCAACAAAGTGGTTGACTCAGCACTCAGCGATAGTTTATCTTACAGCTCCTACAAGCGTCAATTTTGATTGAACAGCTCAATATGTATTTTCCTGCACATGCCCGACTGACAAAAATATTCCCGGAATAAATGTCCATGACTACAATTAACACCGGTGTAACGCCTTCCTCCGTGTCCACTTCCGGTCAAGCCCTACACGTGAGTCTGGACGTGCACGTGTATAACGGAATGGTTGGCATTCAAACGAGAGCCGGGCAATAGGCTCCAGATCTGAAGGATCAATCTCTTCATCAAATCTTCTTCCTGAAGGGAACAAGATGACGTGTAGATGCCTGAAGCAGGCTCGGCTTTTCCGCTCTCCCCGGCCAGGTGAGATTGTTAGAGAGGCTCACGAGAGAATGGACGTCTACCTGTCTGGGAGCCGAGTCTGCACGGCCGGTCTCACACACAAAACGCGAGACATGGCAACCGCGAACTTCCAACAAACGGCCACAAATAAACGACTTTCATTAGTTGCTCAACTGGTCCCCAAAGCCCACTCTTCGTTTATTATTTATCTGGTCAATTGACTACATGATGGGTCGAGGAAGCAGTTTGATGTGAGGGTAGTAATGATGGGATGGGTGATTTTTTGGCATCAACACTTCACTCGTTCTTGACCAGAGGTGGATTTGTCAGGGTCAAGTTCCAGTACACATCGAAGACCGAGGAAAGTGAGACAAGCAGTGACCGGACCCTGTGATGTCTTGGGCCAGACTCCTTGCCTTGTTTCCCAGGCCAGGCCAAATGTCAACACAGAACAGACTATAAAAAGATCATTGTTTTGGTGACGAAAAAACTTAAATTGAAATGATAACCCCGTAGGACATTCCGGAATTGTCTGTCTCGAAATCAAGAAACGTATTTTAAAAAAACAATTATGGTACATGTATATTCTGTTCTTTTCAAAAATACCGTTGCATCTCATTGCAAAACAAAATTGAATTAGCCTTCAAAACGTTCTGCAATCACGTGGCACATGACTAAAATATTGTTTTTGTCTTGCACTTCTGGGAGGTTACAATAATCCTGTTAGAAGGAGAAATAAAATTTCAACACTTGAGAACACTTGAGACTCATAATCGTACTTCATTAAAATCATGTTCTGCCATACCCGAAACTATCACCGTACAGATCTACGTGTGTGTTATTTAGTTAAATAATTCAGTTTAAATCTCACAAGGTCTGTCTGTTTTTCCACCATCTAGTGATCGAAATCCAAGTTTTCTTCCGACGTATGTGATGTACTGGTATGTAAACATACAAATGCACTTGTACTAAGCTGAATGGGTATTTTTGTGAGGGTATATACATGTAACAGTCCGAACTGTAACTGCACACGGTAACGGAATCATACATCAGGGACAAATGATCCACCCAGCAAGAATCCAAGCTGTTTAGATCGACGGAGGTGATGAAACGCGATACGCAGATAAAGCTCCGAGCTAATGATACAAGCTTTTTGTGTAGCATTTTTTTATTTTTCGACAAACTTTTCACGAGCGCCGTTCGAGCGCCAGGGCGGAGCGTTAACATTTCCCTTGGAATGTAAAGGAAGTCGGCACGGGACGGCGGGAGTCCATACGTAAGATCGGCGTGCCTCTGGCTCCGGTATCGCGAGCTGCTTGCCCCGTGCACAGACAGATGTCCGAGGCAACGTGGAGTGCGCTCGACCGTGCGGCTCCACGTGTCCGGGACCTGCCAGAACGAGTTGTCTTCCCTCCACCGGAGAACGACTTGATCTGTTCGGCGCAAGGCCTGGACGCTCACGTCCGTGTGATAAAAGCGTCTATTGCACGCCATTCGCCGTCTCCATGTCATGTGTTAACAGAACAAATACATGTCTGGACGTTGCACCCCCTCCACACCTTGTCCCCTCTACGACATTTTGTGCCATATGCCCTTTTTTCGAAGTAATAATAAGTGAACAGTGACTCCAATACCAGAGAACCCTGTAACCCTTTCCAGGTAATGGCTCTTTCACACGAAATAATATTTTCTTGCTTGTCCACTGTATTTCGAGGTTAATAGCATTATAGCTTTTTGCACTTTCAGACCGCTATACTGACTGGTTTGTGACATCACATTTTAGAGCCTGGCTGATTAGTGGCTGAATTGTCTTATGCACGTACAATATCTATTTGCGCATTGCATATCCATTCTGCTGTAATCTGGGACATATCATTGCTATTCTTGCTGCTGCTGCTGTCATCGTCGTTGTTGTTGTTGTTGTTGTTGTTGTTGTTGTTGTTGTTGTGGTGGTGGTGGTGGTGGTGGTGGTTGTTGTTGTTGTTGTTGTTGTTGTTGTTGTTGTTGTTGTTGTTGTTGTTCAAGGCACCGTCAATGAAGGATAATGCAGGATCAAATACCAACCCTTCTACGCTGTACATTCACAAGAGGGCGCTGTGAACACACCTCTCTCGGCAGAAGACGTCAGTCTATTGATTTCGCTCTGATCAAAATCAAGATGTGCTGGAACTTATCGACCTGCGCGATTGCGTTATGATACTGGCACTGTCTACACGTACATCCTTGGTATCAGATCATCATGACTGTCTGCCAATACATTCAAAGGATCGTGGCACGAACAGTTACTGTACATGTACATGGTCACGTGCATTGCCCGTAGAGAAAACAATACTCATGTAGGACCAGTTGCAGGAACTGGTTTCTTGGACATTGCTATATATTTTATTGGTAAAGCTTATTCAACCAACAAAACATAATCCTACATATTACTGAATTGTTAATATGAGACCTCTTGGCATCCAGATTGGGAAACTTCATTCAATGTGTTAGACAAGAACCACAATGTGTCTGCTAACAAATGAGTAGAACAAGTGGACAGAGTACAGGCCCACCTCGGGTTTCAATTTTTTAGAGTTCTTTCAGAATTGATTGCTGAAGGTTTGGAATTCTGTATTTGCAGCAATCACTCACGACAACAACAGTTGGTAAGCTGCTATGTCAAGCTGTCACATGAGTTTATTATCAGATTGCTATATGTACAGAGACGTCGGATCTGATCAGACACTTGGTACATATAAAGTGTAATAAATCCTTCCCACAATCAGCGGTTCCTTTGGTGGGATGATCTCTGGTTGTTCTCTTCCACATATAATACAGAAGACGGGTCCCCTGGCGGGCCCCGGACAGCCCAGTACGCCGTGGCTAGTCGCTGTTCTCTCCGCCCGTCTCGACCCAGTCCTTGTGACAGACCACACTGGGGCAGTCCTTACCCAGTCATAGACGTCCCGTCACGAGTGTATATATGCACAGTCGAGACGGCCTACGGAGGATTACAGCTAGTTTGCTCTTCCCTTACGATAAATTGCATTACATCAACTTTATTGAGAAGCACTAGGATCGAAATATGCTACTTTCTCTGCCCATGGGACTATTTGGGACACTTTTGCCCACGGTCCATACCAAATCCATAATTGTATTATCGTCGGTCTAATGCGATTTCACCTTCCAGCGACGTCGATAATTAGAAACGCGTTGCTTTGCGAGTTATTCCTAACGACAAAAAGAATCATGCTCCGCTGGGATTGAATCTTCCTCTCGCTGAGGAGTCCCCGTTGTGGCCGGCCAAGACGACGGACACGACGCAGGGACAATGTAAAGAATCCAGACCGACCCCGGCTCGTAACACGCCTAACCGGCGGATGACGGATGTTGTTGACCGTCCGAGGTGACGCACTATCTCGACAAAGCAACCCTCGAAAACTTGATAGCATCACTTCTTTACGACACAGTCTTTCAGAAAACTTAACTAGATTTGTGAATACATTTATATATAAATAACGCAGTTGACAGCGAGGCGGATTCTCCCCAACACATGACGTTTCATGTTCAGTCAGTTGGAGAATCTAAAATCGTTTGAAGTTGATTATTCTGCACATCTGTACCATGACAATGAATGTCGTCGATGGGCCCGAACCTTATTTTTCTTCACTTTTTACTTTTTCTTCCCAACTTAATGCAACTTCTTCTGTGCCAGTACTGCAAACACAGCCGTCAAAGTTTGACAAGCGGGCTAGCAAAGTTGCCCCTGATCACGATTTGTGGTGTTTGACTATAAAGGGTGGGTTTTCTCAGACTAGAAGCTCGGCTCGAAGAGATTCTCTGAGATTTCGTGTGAGTCTCCGGAACAGACGTGACTTTGAGCAGGAAATGACAGAAACTCGCAGGGGCTGACGGGAGTTTGTGGCGGATTTCCGTTCATGACCCGCAGTGAATAGAAACCGGCGTCTTATATGTCAGTGTCGGGGATCTCGCCATATCGAGAGGGAGTGACGCTATTGCCTCCAAGACAACAATAGCCGATTGCTCGATTAATCCAACTCCCGAGGAATTGATTTGCCTAAGTAAATGCAGCAAGTAGAGCCAGCAGAAACTCTGTTCTGTCCAGATCCACTCCGTTAATTGGCAGCTCATGGCATATCGAGTTGAGTAACATACCTTACCAGATGTACGTCGTATAGGGGTTAGGCTGAGGTGACCCAGAAGCAAAGTGATGTGGTGAAAGCTTAGCCCCTTGCTTTAATTACGACGTCGTTCGCACATGAATGCCCCTGCCTGACCGACACTTATTGTATTACAATGAAGCCAATAGAGGGACTACCGTGCTGCCTGACATTAGGCAACATCCATGCCACGCTGGACAAGTTCCGGGCTGGAAACCATGACAATATCAGTGTTTTCACACAAACTCAACTCCGTTCCATCGTAAAATTCTCGGCTTTTATTGAGTTTTAACCACGTAGATTGCGGTGAACAATAACGAGTCACAACTCATGACTGGGTGTCACACACGCACCCCCCCCCCCCCCCATCTGACCTGGATTTTGGCATCAATATAAACAATCCATCACACGAATGTTTCCTTCCCGCGGCAAAAACAAAGCTCATTGTTCCATATCGGCCTTTAATAATAGAACAGTCACCGCCTTCTCCAGTGATGTGTGCTGTGCTGGTTCCAAGGTTGTCTGACGGCACTCCAATTCTTCTCCCTGTCTTTTTTTTCGGTCTCGGACCGCTGGAGACAAAGTGGCTAGTGATGTACTCCTCCTAACACACACGAGGAAATAAATGACAGAGAAAATCATCATGAATGATAATGCTAGCCCCTAATGTCTGTCGTCGTTTGTGTATATTGTAGGTCTATTTGGGATAAATGACTTCCTCCTTTCTGGCCTTGAATCATTCAAACTCCAGGACGAGGAATGGTCGAGGACGATCGATTATGCGATGGTTTGATTATGAGCTCTATAATGCTTGAGATCAGTAACAAAACACCGCAGTAACGAGACATGAATTATTCAATATATGTCTTTTAATGAGGATTGGCAGCAATAAAATCCACCATAATACAGTCAATATATGTATAGATAATACATAAGCTGATACATGATGAAACTAATGATGTTGGCTGGCGTTGAGTTGAATTTGTTGTAAAACATGTACGTTCACCTTGTAGGCTACTCGCACTGGACACGAGAAGTGTCACCCCTTGGCCATTATCGCAAAGTAGACGATGTGAAACATGGTGACTAAACAATGACGAATGTGTTCAATGATATTCAACTTTTATCAGGAACATTATCAGATATTGTTTATCAACACCAACAGAAAAATACTTATTCAGGGTCATTTTTTATCCACGATCAGACGAGTACAACAAACACTGCAGTTTTTCTCACAATGCAGAGGTTGAATCTTGTCCAGCGTGTGTACGTTTCGTTCTCAAGTAGATAGTATCAAATAT
The DNA here is from genome assembly GCA_949152475.1 of Terebella lapidaria. Taxonomy (NCBI): domain Eukaryota; kingdom Metazoa; phylum Annelida; class Polychaeta; order Terebellida; family Terebellidae; genus Terebella; species Terebella lapidaria. Next base: position 84,273,059 of record OX424555.1, read on the forward strand.
CACATTTTGGACAAAATCCGTTGCATGCATTGGACTCTCGTGTCCGAATTATACAGTGTAGTTCTGCCAGTGCAACAACACATAACAACTGCTTCGTGCAACATATTGGACAATAGTGAGCAATATAACGCGGTAGTTATGGGGCAATAACCATATCAGTGCTTATATTGATGTCAATGTCTACAGCTGTTTGGAGGCTGTGGGAAACCAAGGATGGAGTTCTTCCAGCCATTAATAATAAAAGAAAGACGGCGGCAAAACTCTGGGATGGATGACTTCAAAGTGTCCATGACGGAGTTGTGACGTTGTCCGCCACGCTTTAGCCCCCTGTCAATTGATTGCTAGTCCGGGATATTAGCGGAGTGAACGAGGCGGCGTGGAGGGTATCGATATTTGGGCGGCCCGTTCATCGTGCGGATGGAAACGTCTCCATCGCCGACCACAGACAATGCTACTGAAGTGATATGAGCTAATATGGTTATTTTGATCCCCCACCATGACTTCGTGAAGTGAGGGACGGCAGCTCAGGAAATCTAATTTTCACGGCAAGGACAGCTGACGACGGATGGGTTTTGTTTCTGATTCCTCCGGTCCCAAAGATTCCGACACTCGACTCCAGGAGTGAGAACTACTCCAGTCTAAAGGGTGCCTCCCGCCTAGAATACTCAATCATGAATAGCAGGGACTCTATTCACCTGGTACAACTCGTGTTACAAACTTTCACTCAAAAATCAACATCGAGTCCACAAGATATATTGCTAGTGTGTAATTGCATTTAAATTGCTATCAACTACAAAACGAGTAATAATTGTAAACGAACCACAAACATGACGGGCCAGCACATGGTTCATTCAAGTGCAATGATATAGAGCCGAGGGATATACATGTATCTGTTCATACGACAGAACCAATATCAAAACGGTATTGAATACACCTATTTTTTCGATAGACTTGTCAAATCATCATGACGCGTGCTACGATTTAGTCAGCCACCTGTGAATTTGCGTCAAATTGGTGGAGAGTCTGAACTACTGAGACCACGAGTCATCCCCGGCCGTGTGACTGGTGGAGTTGCTCAGTGACCATTTCAATGGATAGAATCTTTGTGGGAGCATTCTTCTCTTGAGCATACACGCACACAAACACATGTGCAGCGAGAGGACGCCTAGATAAGTCTACATGTACACCCGATCAAAGTTCAGTGATTCCCCGTCCCGTTTCAGACCCGTCTAGCACCTCTCGGTGACCCATGGACTCCGCCACAATAGCTGGTCCCGTGCAGGTGAGACGACCGCGGACAGTGTCAACAGGCGCGTACATAAAACACTCATCGAGCCCAGTGACACCCCGCACCTTGCTTTGTATCGAGCAAAGTGACAACGATACTTGAAATGTAACGTTAGTGCGTGAAAACCACTCGTTTTCAGCAAGAGTTAGACGATGTTACATGTAGACGGTGTTTGTTACAATGGAGAATGCTCGAGTCAGTGGTGCGATGTGATGATTGCGAGAGAGGACTAATTGCAAGACAACATGACATCTAACATGACGGTAAAACTAATTTTATAAACTTGTTCAATAATCCATGGTCGTTATAAAACACCGCGAAAGAAAGTTTTACGTCATTTCAAGTTGAGACAGGAATTAATGCACAAATAAATTGTCTGCCCCGGATCTCGGCTAGACTGGGGCGTAATACAATTATACTCATCACATTAATACGTTCCTAGTTGATCCCGTTTGCAATACAATCACGACATCTCAATATCTATAGCACGAAGTGACACGATTGCTACATACTTACAGACGAATGTGATTTCCTTATGGGAAAAGGAAGCGATGGAAGACACCCAAAAGAGTTGCGGGGTTCTGAGGGGTGCCAAAATGCGACGAGAAGAGATGGCCTGAAACCCACTCGGCTAGTCATATCTAAAGTACTTGACAGTAATTTGCCGCGAGGCAGAAAAAACTGGCTCTTCCCTCTCGTCGACCGACGACAGCTGATACGGTGAGATAATTCCCCAAGCGCAGTACTCACAACTGGCTCGCAATGGTATTTATTGAATTCCGCGAGCACAGGAAAGGAGGAAGAAAAAAATAAATAAATCGTCGATAACAATGTCTAGCGCGCTACACGCTGCCTTTGGTGTGCTTTTTATGTACTCTGTGCGCAGCAGAGAACACCACTGACAGTTTTGTATATCATTTCGAGTGCTTTTTGCTCATAATATATGGTATTCATGAGATATGAATGTACGATGTTACCCCTGATTCGGAAAAGAATCAGTTTGGTTTGACATAAACGAAAGGGTGCATTGGGGTGGTATAAAAAATGACTTGAACAACCCTGTAACGCGAGAACTTAAGTTATTGCCAGACACGTACATACAATATCAACTTGGGTTATTGCCTTGGTAATCTCCCAAATACTACTTCTAAAAACTGACACAAATTGTAGTCCAAATGGCTACGATATTCGTTTTAGTATATTGCTTGTTGCCAAAAATAGTTTCTTGATAAGACGAATTCATGTAATTTAATACAACTATCTGTGATAAAATCTTCACTCAGGCTAAAAATAGAATAGCATACGTATAGTTTGCAATGATACAGGCGAACTATTGGCAGATGAAATGGATTCAAACCAGGGTGATCCCAATCTCTGTCCACCTCTCGCCTAAAACTGACACAATAGGGGAACATTTCGCAATCTTAATGGAAAACAGAGATTGCGAAAGTGTCTGACACTGTGTTATCTCCAGCGACACGTCACCGGAAGTGATGTAACGGAAGTCAGAGATCAGCGGACGTGGCGTAGTCACGTGACTGTGGAAGTAGATTCTTGGAGGCCAATAAGTCGACAAGGGGACGGTTGATAAACATAAAGTCCAAAACAAATCTGGCAGTTAATTAAAGGAGGAGCGAGCAGGACCAGGGTCACGGATGTGTCTGGCAGTAATTCTGTCTTTATTGATGTGATACTGTATTCAGTAAACTGTGATTCTTACAAACTCTGTAATATCAAACCGTGAGATCACCAACAAATATCAACAGACAATAATACTAATATATTTATATATTTATGTGGATTAATCATTGCTTTTCGAGAAATAACCAAAATTGCGATATATTACTTTCTTGTATATACTATATTAGGGATATCAATAACTTGGGGTCATTTTGGGGTAGACATTCCTCGTATGCTCATATACATTCCTGCCATCTCCACAATAAAGAAGGCATTAATCAAGACTTCATGTGGCGGCATCTCCATTGTGTTAGACAGGGCAGCTTTGGACTTCATTGACATCAGAGAGACCACATGTACCCTCACCATTACCCCGTGTATCGGATAGACGGTTGAAGAGTATGACGCATGTCGCCATTATACCATGTAAAGAGTACGGAGAAATCCAATTATTCGCTTATGCGGACGTCACTGTGGTCACACGCATCTGGACTCTGGTGGGGAGAGGGGGAAGGAGACATATAGAGGGATCTCTTGGCACTCACATCAAAGACAACAGTCTTCTTCATTAACCAACGGAAACAACTATTGTCTAATGAAGCGGACAGACTAGAAATCGGTTCAGCTTCTTGAAGTTGGCTGGAGCTGTTGTGGCATTCCCTCGTTCTTTCGCGTCAATCGATAGGCCCGGAGGCTCGGGGGCTGAGGATCTAGCCGCGGGGAAGACGGGAGACGTCGGTTAAACCCAATAAGACATTCCAAATCTGGTTTGGTGACGGGGGAACGCCGGGACGGGAGATATTCGCGAGATGCAGCTTGTTTGTCACAGTTTGCCTCCTTATAGCCCCTTAGCCACCTCCTATCACCATTAGCAACTGCGCCACCCCGACATCTCGGACAGTCCGGCCCCGTCCCGCAGCTGTCTCCATGGACACGGCCGGGGTAGTCATTTGTATGGTGTTGGGTGGGGGTAGAATTAGTGGAAGTCTCACTAATATCTGACTGCTGTCATCTTGGGATGTTCCTTGTGTCTCCCTCGCCCTAGCTTGTCCAGAAATAGCGTGTACCCGGGATATTTTTGGTGATTGATATCCCCAGGATGCGATATTTCTGGCGATTGTTGTCTCAAGCTAACCCAGGGCCAATGTATTGTATTGAATTTCTGTCCCACACTTTCACTAATCATGAGTCATTAATTTCTTGGAACAACGTGATTTCATAATAACTTACATTAAGGGGTAAGTATTATTCAATCTATCTTGCTCGAAATGATGATCTATATGAACTGCTAATAATGTTTTTAATAACGACATATTGAGCATGAATCTACTTATAAATCTGCCTCAAGAATCTCCTATTATCGCGATGTTATGGCGTTCGTTAAGTTATTATTGGGAACACCTCATGAAGTTATTTACCAAAACAACATGGACTATTTTATGGCTTTGGTTACCTCTGTAATGAACAAAATAACGTGAAAATTTCGAACGGTTCGACCGGTAAATCTTCATAAACACAGAACAATCAAATACCAGGAACTCGTCCTAAAGACAGTTCTACCCACGAAAGTAAATATGGTTGACTGTTCAACACCGGGCACTGAATACCTGCCTCGAATCCGGTGCAATGGTTTGGATTTATCTGTTTTTACCACTAACCAGGAAGGATTTAGCAAAAAGCGGATAATGGCACAAGTTCCGTTGTTCCAGTAGGTATGAGGTTACTGGGGCATGCTGCCAATGCCCCGCCAAGTACAGCGGCAGTTCATCAGAATCAAGTCAACACCATGAGAGTTCTCATTTAGGGACTATACACAACATAACATGGTGGCTGACTTTTGACTGGTGCTCTCAGCTCTCACGTTAGAGCGACTCCCCAGTACATTATACATGTAGTAGTGTTTGTGTCTCGAACAATTGTTTAAATTACATGTCATCTTGGAATTTGTGGACACATTTACAGAGTATGTGTTTTTTTTTTATTTTGGCATCACTGGAATTTGAAATATACGTACATTGTGTAGTTCCTATTTGTATCACAAACTTCAGCAATAGATAATGTATATTGGTACATCTGCATCCCCTGCCAAACACTGATTGATCACTAGTAACGAATTATTGACATAAATCCAGGGTGGACCCACAAATAGAATTCTTAGCATTCCATGCGATGCCAGCATCTTGTTTGATGACAACGAATTTATTGATGTTGACAGAATTCCTTCACGGGGAATGTGTACTTGAATTAAGGTCATGGCCTTTCTTATTGGAATATCGAAATTTGTGATGTCTATATTTACCGTTACAATTATTTTAGCATTTGAAGATGGTGTTTTAGACATTCGAACGATGCTAGCGAAATCTTCCAAGTTTGCATTGAACGAAAACATTAGTTCCAATACAGTACAGTAAAACAAGTTTCTGTGCTGGCAGATACATTAACGTTTGTTTTGCCCAATCAGTCAATAACTTTCCAATGGCAGTGGCAAGAATAATGGTTTGTGTACATTATAACAAATGGCAAGGAAAACAAAAGTAACATCATTTTTCAAATGTGCCATCTTCACTTGAAGGAGAAATCGCTTCCACGCAGTTCTTCTCCGTGCGAATCACCTCAATCAAAACACAACAAAGCACCGACAGCCATTAGACAAGCCCAATTTTTTATGTTAGTCCCGCACCTTATTTGCAGTGGTCGAATACCACCGCAAAACTTCTTCCCCGCGTAAAACCGGTGAAATGTTTGATGGAACAACATCAAAAAGTGGGTACCGCGGGAGGCGGACAGAGTCATACGGAGAGAGGGTAACGGGGAATACACTCAAGGCGACTGGGATCAGACAGATAGACAACACACATCACGTGGTGTCCTGTACTGATCAAACATGCAGTCTGAATGTCAGAACATAGCTTAGATTCCTGGAGAATCCCGACCGGTCATTTATAAACAACCATTTACACCAGGTTCGGGATTGACCTTTGTAGGATGTTGGTACAGTCTAATAGATATATCGAACTGACCCCACAGATGGGGTACACTTATATCGTTCAAGTATCGATTTTCGCCCAAACCATCGATAAGAATCGATCCTGTCCTTTGCAAAGGAAGATAAGCCGCTACCTTGGCTCTACCATGCCCCACTTTCTTAAGGAGGCAGGATATTACTGATCACGCGGCACTTCGCCAGGGGGCGTCCTTCTCTCCTTGACAGAAGTGGACAGGGGATGGACATTGATCTATTAGTCAGGGTTTGATCTCAGGCAATGAACAGCTATGTACTCGTGTCCGGGGATGGGGGGTCGAGGGGCTGGTCCCTACAAATGACTGGACACTATACCGCCTGACCTCCTAGAGCCAGCGACCTCCATCTAATTCAGACTAAAAGCCCCCGGACATGACATTACTCCTTGGCCTCCAGCACGACATCGTCATCTCTTATCGGCTCTCCACCGTAGACAATCACCAGCGAAACTCCCACTGTCCTCCAAAATCAAACTTCTTAATTTGCAAAGATAGGCATCTGACTTTCTGAGCGAGGCTCCAAAATGTCCGCTTGGCTCTACGACAGACGAGAAGCAATTTCAGACGGAACTAAAGGGGAATAATTCAATGGACGGAGAAGACACTGGGATGAGAGGGTATATCGTGTATCATTTCCTTATAAGCGGTTTTACGGCACTGGGCAGCTAGACAAAGACTAGCGGATATATTAGTTGATCCTCTCTCGTATGCCCTTACTCTAACCGTTGTTCATTGCCGTCAAACCACAAGAGAAATTACGGGTATTTGCACAGCTACAAAACGACTATTGTCGACAAACATGACTGGTGCCAAAAGCCCCAGAGCGGACTCTATGCTGGTTTGACCAGCCATCTCTCCCAGGGGAAGTTTCCCATAATATGGGACGTTAGTGGCACTGTTTTATACATGTAACTGTTGGTGATACTGGTGTACCTCCGACATTGCTGAGGCGAGTGAGGCATGTTTGCTTAAAATGTAACTTTTTTCAATAATGCTTTACTTTGCATGGGCAGAGGTTGAGTTTTGCCAAATTGAAGCCTAACGAAAGTGTTTGTCAATGTCGTAAAGTGGCCCTTCGCAAATGTCCAAGTCATACAGTGTGACAGAGAAGGCTCGAGGACACGGGACATTCATGGGAAATTTTGTTGACCAAACACTGATATACAAGAACCAACCAACACGTCCAGCTTTAGTGCATACATCTGTAACTTTCCCATTTCGCACTCCTTTTGTGTCGTGTGTTCCCACGTTTGAAAGCTGCAAAATATAAGCATATTGGAAACCTTTTTGGGAGTGTGTCTAGTCCATACTCCTTGCATGTCATCAATATAAAGTGTTTGTCAACAAGTCATTCAATGCGAGTTCAATTTTGTGACATATATAAGATGCAAAAGAAAAATTCGATTGTGGATTGAATATCAACATAATAGCCATGTGAACCTGAAAACTTGTTTACGATATATTTAAAGGCAGGCTATTGCATGAGTGCATGCATATGTGGGTTGAAATATCGAATTCCACCCTAATGCATGTTGCATTTCCAAATAAAACAACGTTGCTTTTATGTTCGAACTATAAGTGGGTCCACCGCCAACAGGCAAAGAACAAAAACTGCCATACGAGGTTGGGAATGGTGTTAATGCGATATTTATATCGATGAACTCTATCATTCCCGGCGGCGCTTTGGTCAACATGATATTGGCGTGTTGGTTGTAACTGGAGAACACGAGGAAGTCGTACTATTGATGGCTGCCAAGTAAAGTCCTGTTTTCGGAACCGTCTGGAGATTTTTAAAAAGTAAATCTACACCGAGTGTTGTTTGCCGTTACTTGGCGGTCAAGTCATCGACAATGTCACCATGGGCAATCTCCCAGCGGTAAGTGATCAACATTCATTGCCTCGACTCGCCTGGATGTTTTCAGAGGCTGACTCCGGAGGCGGCTTCCCACCGTCAGGGACTGCAACAAGCGGGGCCAAGTCTCTCACTCGACGGAGAACACCACCATGACGCAGACAGAGCCGGCCGGGTGACACCAAAGAGCACAGGAAACTCGACTCCAAAGAGCCGACAATTTACGTTCGCCAACAGAGTAGATGTCGCAACCTTTGAAAGTGGCAAAAAATCGAAGCACACACGACGAGCGAAAGGACACACGATCGTAGCTGCAGAAATGCAGTTCGCGGGAAATGGCCGGATAAAAGGCGATTCAAGCAAAAAGCCCGATTGGAGCACACTTGACTGTAAATTATACGCGGTGAATCAATCCTGGGAGCCTGCTTTCAGTTTCCCGGATGCAGCAACAAGCGCCGACATCCATACACGGAAGCACAACTCGGCAACACTCGGCAACTCTCGACAATTATGTCACGTCGTCGACGGGATGTTGACGTGCCACCGAAAGTAGCTTGAACGGCAATCAACACTTTGTTATCCTTTATGCATATTATCAACAGTTACTACACGTCCATGAACACCTCTTTGAGTGGCCTGGAGAATTCGGTAACAAGGCGAAATCCGAATACCAACATCAGTCTTCTAAGTAGTAATTTTAGAATTATGGGACAAAATCACGAGAAGCATAAATGTAATACATGTAACTAAAAACTATCACATATTTAATTTATATATCAAGCATGTACCAATGTACAGAGCCTCGTTATCGTTCTTGCCTATCAGGTATCATTTAACAGCACTTGATTAATTTGGATAGTCTGCTGATATTACTTTGCAAGTGTGTGCACCCACAGCTGACTGACTCTACATGTATGAACAAAATCGAGACACAAATTAAACCTGGGTGCATACACGTAAAGTTATAAAACTCTTGAGGAAACTCCACATTCAACATCTAGCAATGAAACAACACTATCACAATGAGTATCGTCATTTTAATAATACCACTTATTTACATGTATGTCGTTTGTTTGGTGTTATAATATTGAAAGTCAATGCGGAAATTATGATGAAAGTCAATCATGAAAGTTACAATGCTGAATGGTTACTGTAACGACAGCGAACTGATCTTCACTGATCTTTACTGTTGATGTCCACAATGGAGACGGTTCCAGGACCCAATAGCGAGACACCAGACACACAGATGTCAAGGTCGCGCAGTAGTTATCCCGCCCGATCTGTGCTGTTTTGAGTGAATCTACAGACATATTCGTGTCTCGGGCTGGTATCTCCACTATTCGAATCTAGGATAGAGGGTATGCAGTGAAGTCCGGCACGATAAGCTTGTTAACTGTTTGGAGTAGCCTTCTGTGGGATCCCGGTCAGCGACAGGCGGTCAACCTGCATGGCTTCAGTCAGGGGAAGTGCGACCCATTTGGACACCAAAGATAGATTGAAAACGTCGGAATATTATTAAATTGTTGGCTTGATGAGAAGTAGGTTCTGATGTCTGAATAATTCCATCCTATTACTTCCCGCAGTTGCTAACCTGGTAGAGGAACGACTTGAGAGAGGGAAAACTGTACGACAAAAGACCGAATCAGCCTGCACGTAAACCTTATTGTGTTATGCAAATGCGGGAACGCGCTGATTGTCGGCTGTTGCCAGTTCTGGCATTATCAGGAAACAGGCAGCGGAAACTTGTTTTTCTTGTGTTGACTGTGATAAAACCAGTTATGAACGAGTATCTCCGGGTGCTAATGAAATATCGAGAAAGATCACACGTCACAAAGGACGGTAAAACTGCAGGCTATTTGCCAAGGAACTGTTGCCATCAGCGGCCAGCGCTTCTGGGACTTCTTCTGGTCTGGTATTTATAATTTATCGCACGACACAGTCTAGCAAGCGAATGCAAATATCACACAACCGCGAGACGTAATTAATTAAAGAATGGTGATTTTTGTCAGTCCTGGAAATATAGCTGTCGAGTTTATCTATCTTGCATCTCAAATTTCTGCCTGTTACTTGCTCTGATTACATCATATCCGTCAGTCAAGGATGTGAATAGCCAATTAGAAACCAGGACCAAACTAACGTTCACTATAAGCGATTGTTTATATTCTTGTTGGTACCAGCACACTAAACTTTACTCCCTGTGGGAGCGCCAACCGGTGTCGTGTATAGTGAACTGCACTGGGCGCTATTTATTTGATACTGTCACTGTAAAGATCCCTGCCCTGTACTGACGCTGCATACCAATGACTATTTTGATGACCACGGGCCTGGTCTGCTTATCGGTCAGCGCCGTTTGTCAACATCAGGACTCGGCAGGATCCACGCATGCCTGACATAACACTCCCATAAGGCTATTAGCCGGGCAGGGTGGGCATTCCGAGGCAGAGAGAGAGGGAGCGCGGGATTTTTTTTAAGGATTCGATTCTCGTCTCTGCAATTTCCCCCTTTTTGCCTTGCTCGTTGTCATTCCGCCTACAACAGGAGCGGGCCATAACGGAGTGTTGTAACGACCCTGGGTACGCCACTCGTCACAGCCACTGATCCAATAAGGCCCGGGCCCGGAACCCCAGTGACAAGTGGCCGGGCCTCCCTGTGATACTGACCAGATGGCCCGAGTTTGGGACCGTGACGGCAAGGGGACACACACAGTCAAAGCTATTTTTGTCGACGGCCTAGATTTCCAATTGCTTGCACGGGGGAAGCTAACAGACACGTGAGGAGATGTTCTAGGGGTGACCAAACAACTTGAAAAGTCCCTGGGGAAAGGATACGAATGCTTGTCTACCCCTTCAAAGTTCCGTCCGCCCTGATACATTCAAATATATCGGGAAAATACGTCACGCAGTGCATATTCCTGGTATCAAAAAATAGAACAATCGTCAAAAAGGTGCAATGGACTCATCATAGGGTGTCTTCTGTAGTCGCATCTGAGAAGTGCATTTACACGTGTAAAATGCGAGTTCATTGGGAATGAACAAATTATAAGTGGATCACAGAATGAGAGCCAATAAGCGATATTGGCCTCACGAGCTTTCCAGGAAGTGTTTTATGTGCTTGTATGTACCAATTACATTTGCAAAACGATCCCTCATCGTACTTTTGATTGAATTGCAAAAAAAAGCATTTCCATCAAAACATATCTTACACTCAATCCACCTAAATGTACCAGGTATGATATTTTTATACAATTCATGTCGTTGCAAAATGACACATCTGGGTTCATCCGGTCAAAACATAGACGTAACACACAGAGACGTAACATACATAGACATAACATGTACGTACGGGTTTATAATAATGACGAAACCAAAGTACGGTATGTCCCCATGATTTCGAACCAATACGGCGTATTGGCTACAAGAACGCACCTCCTTCTCCACCTTTACTTCAACTTCTATTGTCACCAGTCACATTAGCATCTATTGAAATGTGCACTGGTAAACATATCGACAGGGTTATTTGGTATGGATCTGGTACTATGTCATGAACTCAGTATCGTCGTTCTGTCGCTATTTACTCTGACACACCTCAAGTCGAGGCAGAACAATGGGCCAGGTCGACGTGTGGAGGAGGACATCGATAACCAAAGCAATACCCCGGCAATACCTGGCAGGCCTTGCCATCCTCTATATGTGGGACAACGGTGCTGTATACGGCATATTCAATAATATTGGTTAAGACTCGCTTCAATGTCCTGAAAGATTTTCTATCGATGTCACGTTACTATACATGTACTGTTTTCTGAGGCATGACATACGTGTATAGACTACATACCGAGTACTCCACATGTATGTTACCCTCTGAGACTTGAAATGCAAGAAATATTCTATGTCAAAGAATTCATTATAAGTGGACTATATTCGTAAAACTGATCGTTTCTAAGGCTAAACTAGTCCATCAAATGGCAACAGCAAAGTCGTAATAATATTCCACTCAAGTAGATGTTCGTATCAATGATATTACACTCTTTGCTATCTCCTCGTCCTGCAACAATTGAACAGGGAACAAGCCAAACTCTGAGGCCGTACACCCAAGAATCAGGACGCCTTAATCAGCTGACCCTTGAGCTGAAGTAGGCCGGGGATGATTCCATCACCACACGACGGGTGCTGGGGAACGCTCGTGACCCCTAGCAACGGTCCCCAAGGAAAAGCTTAATCTGGCTACTGGAAAACGAACCAGCTAGCAATCTCCCGGTAATACCCCGGACCACGAAAATCTCGTGCACGGGGCAACATACCCCGGGTATACGGCTGAGACAGGGCCGACTTAACCACAAGAGGAACAACGGCTAAGCTCGTTCGCTCACTCGGATTACAGTAAACCTTGAGGGACTTCGGACCGTCAGGGTATAAGGAACTGACGGGGTTAGGTTAGTGTTCCAACCGAGAGCTATCAAACCTGCCGTGGAAGCCAAAAATAATACGCTGCGGGCTGTGTGTGAATTCCGCAGGGTTGCACACGAACAGGGGTGAATCGTCGACCGTCTCAGGGGCACGGTGGAGACTCTGGGACTGCCGACACAATGACAGTCCGCTGCAGTAACATTCAAGTACATTATGTGAATCTAATGAATCGACTACCATTCGGGGAGAGAGGGGGTAAAGAGGGAGAAAAACGACATGGCACACAACTGATTTCATGGAGGAAGAAACATCATATTTTTCCGCTTGAACCCATTGGATGCGATGGAAAACACGGGAATATGAGAGAGAGAGACGTGTGTCCCTTGCAAACAGCGGGAGTCCGATGTCTTGGCGGCGGCCTTGCATCGCTCGGGAAAAACGCCAGGACACCCATTCCATTAAACGTAACAAGCCATGCATTATGCCCTTAGACATAACTATGCTTGGCAGATCCGGGGGACAATTACGGGTGTCGAGAAGGGCTCTGCTGTTCCTGCGCTCGAAATATTGTTTATGGGTTATGGACCTGGGCATTATTGCTGACATCCTCTCTTGCGGGAGAAAGATTACTACCGGAGTCCTTGCTAGCGGACTCCTAAATTGTCCTCTCTATTATCGCCCACTCATCCCCATAAATAATCAACCATCTCTTACTTAGTCGGTGTTTACTGTTTAATGTGCTCTGTCCAAATATAATTGTGACTTTTGGCGTTTACTCTCACTGGTGGCTTCCTGAAAACGTCATTGTACTCATACAATGTCACGTAGACATGACAATGTCAGTTAGATAGGACAATTTAGAAACTTGACAAGGTCATAAATCTAGAATGTAGTATCTTCATAATATATCGATCAGCAATCTATCACTCAAAGTGAATACGCTGTCTTTAAATCTTTCGATAACCCGGACAGAGCTCCGTGATGTGTGGCACCAATATAGGCGCCTAAGCCCCGAGGGCTAGGCGCTTTAGGGCCCCGCGGGGATTACGACTTTCCCGTCTTCATTATAACCTGAAGACTCGACTTGTCACTAATCTAAGACCTCCATCCGTCAGGATTTCACACCATGGTGTGTCGACAGACCGCCAAATCTACTGCTGAAACTGAGCCTAGCTGTTCCTGTTTTGTCACCTTCCCCTTTCAAGATTCATGTGTTTCGTTTTTTCACTTCACTATTTGCCGCAGTGTTTAGAACTTTGAAATTTAATGACACGCATAAATCAATCGCCGGAGGTAATAAATTTTCGCACAATCTGTCATTTGAAAGAGATAAGGGTGTGATAGATATGGTCCTATAACAGCACAAGTACGTGGCAGCTTTGATTCCGGAGTGTGGTCAAGCGGAATAACACATTCATGAGGACTTCTGTGAAAACGGGGGAAACCCAACGTAAAGCAAACGATAAATTCGCAGTAAAATTAATAGAAAAGATATTACGTAAATCTGTCTGAACTGTCATATTTCAAGACCCCCTCCCTCTCTCTCTCTCTCTATCTTACCCAGATCGGCTAATGCCAAATTTCCGGATTGTGCCCCACCCACACCCCACCCCTCCTCTCCATCCCTTCACCAACCACCTCAATCCCAAAATCTCGGATTCTCCACCAACCCAAACCATGAACGAAGCGTTCCTTACGTCGAGTGCAATCGACGCCATTTTGGCTTATCTCTGCGACAATATACAAAGATTTGTCGCCGCGTAGAACCACAATGGGCATGGAAATTGTGTCGATTAAATCTATTGATATCAAGAAGTGTGGCACTGTGCGCCGACTTGCCCATATCGCGTTATTGGCCTCAGAAAACGATCGATCTGTTGATACAGTTCTCAAGAAAACCAGCTATTCCAAAACTGACCGATTCCTGAGACGTGTACAAAGCGAGCGCATCAAAAGACACGGCGTGGCGGGTGTGGGTGGCTGGGTTATGGTGCAGCCTTAGGTGTAAACATGCCGAGCATTCGCAATGATCTGGTCGATGTCAGTGACAATCCCTCGCTGTGCCTTTCTCCGGTGGTACAGTGTAGGCTTACAATCATCATCACATTGAATACCGGTATAATAATAGCTAGAAAAATATTAATATATATATAAAAAAATAATATGTTTGTTTGATGGCTAAATATGTTTGTCTAATTATTCAACAACGCAATTTAGCTGATGGGCATGTCCATGTTTTATTGTGTCGGTATTTATTGCACACTGGGGTCTCCCAACAGTGAACACCCAATAAATACATGTAGGCACGCACGAACATAAACAACTTTTGAATGGAGAGCAACTAAATGCACTGACTTGCACTGCAACAACCTCATTATCTAACACTGCACGTGTCATATGTCCACGGATATTTCCTCAGTGAGCCAAATGAACGGTATGAAGGACAGCCCGCAGCACCTGAGCAATTGATGGCGGTGTAATTGTATTGAAGAGACAAATGTCACAATTAGACAATTGCGTGTTCCTCGCGCTTGAGACAGATAGCTAATACTGAACATTGCAAGTACATCCAACTTCATTTTATTCTTGGTGTCATGTACATGTGATAAATCGAATGTCCTCGCCCGAGACAATGAAATATTGTGTGGAGATAAAGGGTAGGTGGGATAAGGCAAGGCCCGGGACAGAAGACGAGTGTCACCTGAGTATGTGGTGAGGTAGATAGGTAGTGAGTACTACCTGGAGATGTCATGGCTGTGTCCTTCTCGCTACCACAGACACCACCGAGTCCCTTACCTGGTGTCCCCGGCATTGTTATTAAATCGGGTCTAATCGATATGAGTAGAGGGTTAGTGGAGTCCTTGCTGGGCCGGGCAGGTCGGGGACTTAAGGGAGCCGGGCCCGAGATCGAGGAGTGGTCCGGGGACTTTCCCAGAACCGTCTTCCCCGTGCATGGATAGCAGGAAGGAAAACACAGAAATCAATGTCCCGTGTGCCCGATGCAAAAACCGCAAGAGCCACGGTTGTACCACTGTGGATACAGAGCGAGAGAAGCATGTGGAGGATGGAGAAATAATGAACAATACACAACAAACTGCTGCATCCGGTACGGGTGGTGCCACCTGGTACCGAATCCAGGATCACAAGCAGCACACGCCGCCAGAAACAGCACAACCTTTCCGCTGGCCGTGCCCAAAATCCGCCTACCCTTTTTGTTTACTGACGCTATGTAAATAAACAACCTGGTGCCATATGACGACGGCCTATATCGAACTCTTGCCCTCGAAATATCATTGACGTACATGCCCGTTATAGAAATTGTGCTAACAATTGCAAAACAATTACGTTTTTTGCTACGTACTTGGACCACAAACATCAAATTGGTGTCAAAACCACTTCTAACATAACAAGGGGAGAAAGTTCATAGCAAAAAAATTATTTGATAAGCTTAGGTTTTCACATGGTGAACATTGTTCGAAAATTGAGGTCTGTTGAGGAATTATATAATTGAGTATAATCGGGAATGTTGACGTGAAGGCTGGTTGTATATACATAATTGATTTGAAATGAAGCTCACAATTCAGAGTTAATTTTTAACACTTCCCACAGAATAATGACCAACTGACCTTCAGAAGCCTTTAAGCGAAACTACCCGCATTTACCAGTCACTGACGCTATATGTGAAAATAAAATTGGCTCCATTAATTCAAAAATGTGACGTTTGCCTCCATGTGGGAAAATGTCACATAAACGCTGAATTATACATGTATATGCTGATGACGATGTCCTAGGTACTACACTGATATTCAAATCTTGACATAACCCCAGAGGCAGCTCCGTGGTTCGTCCGCAGGATTACATGCACATCTATAATCTCATATTGGAGGCAGATACTATATAAGAGGCAAATGCATAATTCATTTAATGTGGAACATAATTACGCATGCAATGAGTCGAGTAAAATCCATGCAATTGTCTCAGTATCACTCTAGATATGGATCCACGGTCTCGTAAGCCTAGAGGTTGCGCGGAGCAGTTATTACGCTAAACATGATAATGTGACTATGACTGTACGTTATTGATCCGTCATCGATCGATCCTCTTGCACTAATCACCAATGATTAACAACGAGGCTCTTCTGGGAATATGGGCGAAACATGTCCCTCTTGCAAACAATGTGATGCCATCTATAGAATAACCTTGCCTCTTCCAAAATAACGTCTATGATTAACATGACTTATTCAGTTCCTATTTAGATGTTTAATTTGACAGTTTATTGTTCACGGTATGTGTACTGTTATACTCACGCAAAACGACCAAATTCTATTACCAGATACACGTAAATACACATATTTAGACCAGTCAGTACCATAACTTACTTGTTTTCTCATATCCACGATCCGTGTAGGCCGTGGACTGCAGCGAGAACACACCAGATAGTGACGTGACGACACTAAACACCGTCCAGAACGTCCGGACCTCCCTCATCCCGAGTCCGAGACTCACCGTGACACTGAACACACTAGACACACCTCTAATCTTCATGGCTGTCTCGTGTCCAACTGCTGGTTGGATCCCGAACAACAATAGCTTATAATATCTGAGCTGCTCACTGGCCCCAGAATTATTGTTTTCAAGGAAAACATGCCGACGTGTTGCTTAGGGAGCGGGATGTCATCTTTGACGGGGCTCTGGTTCTAAGTACATCAGTGGGTATACCATCGCTTGCTCGACTCGCTGCCACTAACAAGTGGCGTCCGTCGGCTGCATCCAACACAAACACAGGGCCTCACCAGCCACAGAAAGATGTGTACTATCCGCTTACAATTGGCCACACAAACGGAGGGCACGCGGGATGATCCGAGATGTTTCCTTCCGAAGATTTGTCCTTCTTCCGACCTACGGGAGCTCGCAGCTTGAATTAAGGCCCCTCCATGGCGGCCATTATAACCAGTTTCCTTGGGTCCGTATTCCTTTGGACGCTGCTCCTGCTGCTTCCTTCCCTTTCTCTCTTCCTTTATTGTTGTCTTGAGTGTGTCAGTCCGCCTCGCGACTGTGTCACTGATGTTATCCTGCTCGCTCTCTCGCCCGCTCGCCGACCGTGAAGTAACCCAAAATTGGTTATTGTCAGGGTGCTTGCTCACGGCGGGTCCTGCGTCCTATAGACGGCGCTCAACTCGACTCGGCGGCACCCGCCACATTCGGAGCGCCCCGAGCAGTGATATCGGATCTGGTGGATAGGGGAGTAGGGGGGCGGCCTCGAGTCCCACTGACACCCGCTCGTGCCACACCGTGACTACTGCCCGTGCCGTGTCCACTGTCTCTAGAGCGCGCGACTCTTTGACGAGCGCGGCTTGCACGTGAGTGAGCACGCCGGTTACCGTGGACACGGAGATTTCGGCGATGATCCAAGGCTGTCTTGGTGGCCAAGTCTTGAACTTGGCACTGGTCAAACTGTCCACGGGGAGAGGACGTATGACCACCGTATACACATGCCCCCAGGCAATCGTCACCAAACTGCCGGATCCTACTCGCCACCCACAATACACCACACGGGTTCGATCGTTTGTCGATATCGTGTGTGCGTGAAAGCCAAAGGGATTCTCTAATCAGTAGGAAGAAGGCACGACAGGCTCCTCCACCATGGCACAAACTGCATGTGAACCCCCTTGCCTGTCATTACAGCAGCCCAAAGCCACCCAAATTAGTATGTTCTTTTCTCCTTATTTGGCGAAAAAAGAAGAAACCACGGCAGATATATGTATGCTCTGTTCTGGTCTTCCCACTCTTGGTGCCAAGTTGTTGGGTTCAAATCGTTCAACGGAAAGAAGAAAGCAAGAGGGGTAAAAATCAGAACATAAGTCTGAAGTGAAATGAAGCAGCAGCGGGAGGTAATTCTGCAAACAAGGGATGTTCTAGCCTTGTACGAAGCCTTGTACGAAGCGACCGTGTACCCGTGTCCTTCCGAAAGGTCAGTGGTCGCTATCCCACCCCGGCACCTATCCCCTAGCCGTCGCTTTCAGATGTGATCCATCATTATCTAATCGCACAGACCAATAGCAGAAAAAGTACCACAGAGTATACATCATAGGTCTTCCCAAATATCTAGCAGAGAGCATGACAATGCTCTAAACATTGGAGATCTTTGGATGTGCTCCACTTTTTCCATACTGCGCGGAGTTAGTAAGCTGGACTTATTGGATGTTTCAAGAGTAGGGCCAGTGATTTTTTTCTCTATCCGCGACAATCTGGCACTGCAGACCGCGGGAGTCCAGTTGATGTATCTGCAGGATGGCTGGAGTCGCATGGCCGTGAGAGGGAATCACCGACACTCACAGACTCACGCTAGCCCTAGGACAGTCTTCAAGCGTTACAAAACTCTTCTCAGCTCATCTAACACAATTAGACTTGGGGCTAACTTTGATGGAGTCTATGGCTACCGCGATTACACCGGGAATAGTTGAGCGGTCCGTGGGATCGCCTATTTTAGATCAATCGTTCTAGGCTTGCGGACAGACGTAAATGCCATACTGACCACAAAGTGCGTCAGACTGGAACTCAATTAATAGCCGTTTGTCGTAATGTAATATGTTTGGTGTCCAGAAATGGCACAAGATGTGTCCCAGAGGTCAGTTGGAGGGACTTTTTGTCTTTATCTGTCCAGTCCTTTGGACACGGGATAAATCTTACCCGAGACGAGATCTTGTAGCTGGTATTGGACCAGAGTTAAATCCCACGTCAGTATTCGGTCGTGACGCAGTAAGGATCAGATAATGTAATTTCTTCGAGTGAAGATCATAACTTGATACAACTCTGAGAAAGAGAGGGCTGGACATACATTGTAAAAATCGAACTGCAACCTGGACATCAAACATATGTTGTTATTAGGACATTAAATTATCAGTACAAGAGTACCTAGAAAACTGACATCAATCTTGTGTGAAAGAAAGTCAAGTGCATGTAAATTATAATGGACGTTTTCCTTCTATAAACTATCCAACTGAAACAGTAGTAAACCAATTGGAACCATGAGCATTCACAACGCGGACCTCCTCCACACACAAAGGAACATTTTCAGGTTTGATACGACCACAGCTGTTTGGCTTGAAAATAACTGACTGGAAAAATAAACCTATTTTAGGATCGTACGGGACAAATACACATCGCTCGGCCTTGTTTTATCAGGTGTAGGGCAGAGACAAAGTACACAAGTCGTCAAATTAACCATCGATGTGACTAATTATATAGAATTGTTTGCTGACGGAGAGCACGTGACAGCCCGGTTATGGATTTTTCTATAACGTTACAGGAACACACTATAAGATTGTCCCTTAAGTAGCCACGTGTGTAACATTGAAGTATAAGTTTAACCCCACGTCGTCGCTCTCTTAAAATCACCCTGCTCCTCTCTCCAGGGGACAATGATCGTCCCGGTATCCCCCAGTAACGCCGTATATCCTTACCCTAGGGCCCCACCAAACCGTGCCCGGGATTGCAGTGACGTCACCCTCAGAGCTATCAGATCAAACACCCTTATCTGGCCTGTATTATCGGACCAAGGACGTCATGTCGCAGAAGCCTGTTCCAACACAGGGAGAGGCTTCAATCTGCTGATCTCGGTGTACTGTAAATTAAAACCAAACCAAAATCAATGGGAAAATATTTAAGCACTGATTGAAATTGTCCATTATGCCGGCAATACGGAGCTGGTAGCCAATCATGATGAGAAAAAAAGCTCTTGAAACACGAAACTGACTTTTGAAAGCAGTAATGAATTATTTATCGACGAGATCTTGGGAGCAGCGAGTAACCACGAGATATTGGCGACGTTCGTAAAGAAAATCACACGGAAGCCTGTAATCCAAGAACTAACACGCTCGATCCGGAACTGAAATCTCTTTTTAATCATCTTCCATTCGGTCGCCTTTGTTTTGCTCTTGAATCGGACGTGCTTCTAAGTTTGCAATTATTTTCTACCGACGACTAGACCGTCTATCTCCAAGGGAGACGGGTGTGGAGACCATGTATCCAACACACCGGGTGGAGGGGGGAGGGGAGGGGGAGGTTTGACGGCCCATTGGGTGTCGAATTTGATACGCACGAGCAAAAAGTAGATTGATGACACACACCTCGTCGTTGTGATTGTGCATAATCACCGTGCTACACCAAAGAAAAAACATACAGCTCAATTTCGACCAGTGACCCTATGCTCGTCTCTGCTGGAAGCCTTGTACAAAACTTCGGACCCACAACGCACCCAAACTTGCTCTATTAAAAATTCATTAAAGAACCAATGAACTTGATTTCTCCCAGGAATTGTCCCAGAAGACGACCGCATCTTCGGAGAGAATCACTTGTTTTCATAGGGAACTGCCAAATGCCGTGTATGAACATCGCAAATTATAGGTGAATCCATTAGAACTTGAAACGCTGCCAGGCTCGTGGATTGTTACATGTGGACTTTGATTGTGATTTCCAAAGATGAAGCAACAGCAAAGTCACACCAGAAAGACTACCGAAACTATTTTTTTCTTCAATTTTCCCTTTTACATCGGTTCTTTAAGTGTACATACATACGTTTTTCTATATGTAAACGATGATGAGTCGTGGAAATCAGTGTTATTCAGGGATGTAAACAACTTCAAGAGAGTTTCAAGAAATGGAGTGTGCAGTTGACAATGATAACAAGGCATTCCGTGTACCAAACTGCACGTACCTGGCACATGTGTGTAACCCACATGTCCCCGAGCAGCAGAATGTACAAGTTAGGGAGAATGCCAACTTTCCTGGTAATATCGGTGTGTTGACCTTTGTCACATTCGCCTACTCGACACTTATAGTCCTACTGTACTGTAAGAATCAATTATGGGGAACACAAGGTCGAAACAAAAAGTGAAGTACCCATAAAAACTGTTTTGGCATTTGTGACATTTTTGTCCAGCACACCGGAAACAGTCCCTGATGGGTACAGTAAAAAGTAGGCCGCACGAATTGACAGTTTGGCTGGCTGAGGTGACGGTGATATTTCATAGGGACTGTTTCCTGGGACCCCAGCTGCACATCGTTTATGACTTAGATTAACCATTAAACAACAAGATGGAGTGGCCCGGGTCACCGGTAGCACTGTGATCCATTGTTTAATGCAGGCTTTATTACGGAATATTGAAGGTCTTGCAGAATTGATAGTGGTGAGTCGGTTAAGTGTGGCGCACCGAGATCCGGCACATTATCGCCGTAACCATGAGCTTTAGTTATTGGCCATAGGCGCCTATTCGAATTCAATAAGGCATGGACACAAGCCAATTGTGCCAGCTCCGGAATCGATATATTCGCCAACTACTTATCTTCCACGAGACCCGATGGCTTTTATTGCCATACATGAAGTCGGTATTTGGTAAGGGCGCCACACACTTGTCCGTGGACAGGTGAGAAGCCTATTATATTTCACCTCCACCCCTTCATTTTGTTTACAGCTTACCCAGATAGGTCACACGGTACCATAGATGACAGGCTCCCGCAATCACATCAGACCACTAAAAGTATTATATTACTTAAACATCGACCAGAAATTTACTATGTATCGGCTTGCATTCATAGCTGTGTCAAGTTTGCGAATGACGCACGTGCAATACAAATAAAACCAGTAGCCGCTGGTATGTCGTGGTACATGTAATTGCACAGTTATCTTGTTTGATCGTGCGGAAATGATACTGACATAACACCGACTATATTGTGAAATACTTTTGTGGCAATGCGAATGACACTACGGGTGGCGTGACAGATTTATCCAGATAGGATGCGACCTACTATTGTATATAAGGATCTATTATGCAAGATCTGTTCATTGCCCGCTTTATGCAAATAGGTTGTCTCACTCGCTAACAGATCGTGTGAATATTTATCAAAATTTGTCATTGACGACGTGGGCTTTGACAGAATCCTGAATACATTCGTCGACCTATGATTGAACATTTTTATCGGAATACGTGCAATATTGCTATTAGCTCGAAATCATGTGTGCAAGCCTCGGGTTTCTAGTGTGAAAGTATGTATATATGGTGTAAGCATATCATTGAAACGATGTTGCCATTGTATTTACTTTTTTTACTCACCTTTTCTTATTATTTACACATGTATTTCCTATGGATATTGATGTAAATATCAATCTATTAGGACTACCACCGATATAAATAGCTTTTAATGATGACAATAGCAAACGTAAAATACAACATATACAAAGCCCACCAAACAGTTTATCCAAAGACACACTGGCGTCATCAGGGGCAGACAGTGTGTGAAATATAGTTGTTTCTACTGTACACCTGATGGAATTAGTATACAACTGCCGAACAACCTATGAAAATAATTTAGAAATCCGAAACAAACCCATGGAATAGATGTATGACAACTACATAAGAGTTTAGTGACATACACGATTAACTCAATTATCATTGTTAATTGTACAATGGAATTTCACAACGAACATACATGTAAATGTACTTTAAAACATACAGATGCCGTAACTTTTCTTTGATTCAAGGAGTTCGGATTTGTCGTTTATCACATGCATAAAAGGCAGCAGTCGCGTGTGCTGTTGATAACAAAATTTGTTTTTGCCAGATGCCTTGTCCAGCAATCAGGAAAATTGATCGAGAAAATTGAAGTAATTGAAATTATATTCTGATGAGTTATGGGTTGATTTCATCATCAAACACACTCAATTACATCTCGATTCGATTAACGTTGTTCCTGGTATAATTTCCACATTCAATAGCCTCAATTATTCATGAATCTGATCCATCTAGTCTAGACGTAACAAGATAATTGTAACATGGAATGATGGGTAAATCTTTTATATAAAAGTTCAGGCGCTGCAACCTGTTTTTCGTGGCAATAACGCTGACAAATTTGACGTGACACTCGATGCAAGATGCGGCAATCTGACCGTTAACCCTTTGACCTCTATTGGGTCAGCCTCCCATGAGTCAAGCTATGATAGGCGCACAAATCCCTCAATGCTCCCCACCCCCACCCCCTCCCACTCTTCTCTCCACTCCGACCGAGTACATGGGTATCTCCTTCAGTGAACCAACCCCACAGGACTTCCACGCTACTGTAGGAGAAGCAATTTTTATCCCGAAACAGTCAATGTAACGCAATGTGATCTAACGCAATACGCAAGTCAATCGAAACCATCGACACAACACCAAATCTATTTATCTCCGACCTAAACCGTCTCTCTCTCCGCCCTATTTACTTCGTTTATATTGGTGCTATGTCCGCTGAAAAATCCCCTCTTGTCAACCGCACTCCAAACTCTACCGACTCATCCTTTCCCTGTCCTCAGAACTGGCTTTCTCGCCATTCAAGGGCCGACTGTATGTTCTAACAAGATTTACCACTTATCTGTTTGTGTCCCTTTGACACCACGAAGAAGCAAACTGTTCTCGGACTGAGTACTGTCAGTAGATATGTGGCTGACATGAGTCCTAGGGACGTTTATCCCGGAGTCACGCCTGTCCAAACACCCACCTATCTAGTGCTATCTCGCAGAATCCTGCTGATCTTCTCACCGCTCTCTGGCATCTACGTGTATATCATACCCAGAACTAAAACGGTAAATTACTCCAGCTCTCAATTAACAACTGTCAAATGTTCAGCAACTTTATGATATACGTGTATCTGGAGGAAATAGATGAACTGTTTTCTGGACGTGGTAGGATGAGTTACAATAATCGATTCCCGTTGGGAAAAAAGTTCTTCCAACACAAGTCTCCCAATTTCCTAAATGTCAACACCAATAGCCAAGAAGGTCATCACGCGACAGTCAAAGATAGAACTGTGTGTACCGAACATGCAACACCATTATCCGCTAATATCAGACATCTACATGTATGGTAAATACTAACTCCTACAAAAATTAGCCCAAGGGCCAAGATAGGTTACCGGAAAATTTTGGCTTTAAGCATTGCAAGTGACATATGACTTTGAGATTTATCAATCAAAGTAATCTTTGTGAACTGCAATATCACCATTAGGTATGCTGCATATGACTTCATATATGTTCATAATACAAACATATAAGCTCTATCAACATGATCAACAAGTATATTGTCTGTAGATACCAATTTACACATGTCAGGTCAGGCAAGGTTGTGAGATTTGGATTTCAAGGTCATACATAAGGTCAAATTCAAGGTCTCCAGGAGATGTGCTATAAATACATGACTTCTTGTAAGCTTATACACAATCCTAACCTATATGTGCAAGTCTGTAAGCCTCGGTGGCTAAGTTACACAATTCACATCGGACATTTAGCACTCAAGGTCATCTGAGGTCAAGGTCAAGGTCATCATCGGTTGTTCCATATATGACTTCCTATATACTCATAATGCAAACTTAAGCTCTATCTACAAGCATTTAATCTGTAGAGGCAAATCTGGGCATTTTTTCACTCCAAAATGGCTGTTTTGACCTTTCAAGGTCATCAAAGGTCAAATTCAAGGTCACCACACAAATCGCCATATATGACTTCCCATTTGAAAGTGCCAATTTCTAAGTTTTATCTTAAAGCGTTCTATGAGCACAGTCCTGGCAGCTCCTATTATGAAGGAAAAAAATGCCAAAATTTGTTTCAAAAGGTGACAAATTTTGTTTGCCTAGAAATGGCCTAAAATGGATAGCAATGCGATTTGAGGCAAAAAAAAATTTGTACGTCGACCCGTCGAAAATTCAAAATGGCTGCCACACGGAGACCGGCGATTCAAGGAACGAAACTTATACACATCATAAAGGTACATACGGGGAATCTTTTGAAACCAAAATCTCTAAACTGATCAGACAGTTTTCGAGAAAAGACAGACGAGGTGCAAATTCGGGCATTTTTCGACCAATAAATGGCTGTTTTGACCTTTCAAGGTCAGCCAAGGTCAAATTCAAGGTAACCACACAAATCGCCATATATGACTTCCTATTTGAGAGTGCCTATTTCTAAGCTCTATCCTCAAGCGTTCTATGAGTACAGTTCTGGCAGCTCCCATTATGAAGGAAAAAAGTGCCGAAAATTTTCCAAGTCCAAAATTTTTTTTTGTCTAGAAATTACCCATAATGGATAGTAATGCGATTTGGGCTGAAAAAGTGTTTTTCTTCGACCCGTCGAAAATTCAAAATGGCCGCCACACGCAGACCGGCGATTCAAGGGCAACCAAACTTATACACATCACAGAGGTACATAACGAGAATCTTTTGAAACAAAAATCTCAAATCTGATCAGACAGTTTTTGAGAAAATGGCCGCCAAAGTTCAAAATTGACCGTTTTTCGACGAAAACGGCCGCCATTTTGAAAAAAATTAAAAAAATCCAAAAACTAAAAAATTAGCCCAAGGGCCAAAGATAGGTTACCGGACAATGTTTAATATTTTAGGTATTAACCAGGTCACTGGTTGAATTCAAGGGCAAGAGAATATTCAGCATATATAACATTAAGCATATATCATGTCCACAGTTGATTGCTAAGCTGTAAGTTCAATAATCAGAGAGATATTAGCAATTTTATGCTGTAGCCTTGAAAATGAAGGGGCAAAGGTCAAATTCAAGGTCATCAAAATATTCAGTGTATATCATTTTCTATATCATGTATATCATGTCCACAATTGATTTCCAAGCCATACAGTCAATAGAGGAGCAAGATATGAGCCAGTTTGTCCTTGGACCTTGGAAATGAGGTCAGAGGTCAAATTCAAGGTCACGAGAATATTCAGCATATATCATTCCCTATATGTCCACAATTGATTCCTAAGCTGCAAAATCGATAATAAGTGAGATATTAGCCATTTTGTCCTGTGACCTTGAAAATGAGGTCAAAGGTCAAATTCAAGGTCATGACAATAATCTGCATATATCATTTGCTATATGTTCATAATTGATTGCTAAGCTGTAAAGTCGATAACAAGCGAGATATTAGCCATTTTGTCCTGTGACCTTGAAAATGAGGTCGAAGGTCAAATTCAAGGTCATCAGAATATTCAGCATATATCATTTCCTATATGTCCACAATTGATTCCTAAAAGCTGTAGAGTCGATAATAAGCGAGATATAAGCCATTTTGTGGTCTGACCTTGAAACTGAGGTCAGAGGTCAAAATCAAGGTCACGAGAATATTCAGAATATATCATTTCCTATATGTCCACAATTGATTCCTAAGCTGTAGAGTCGATAATAAGCGAGATATAAGCCATTTTATGCTCTGACCTTGAAAGTGAGGTCAGAGGTCAAATTCAAGGTCACGAGAATATTCAGCATATATCATTTCCTATAGGTCCACAATTGACTCCTAGTCTCTAATCTCAATATCAAGTGAGACATTAGGCATAATGTGTCCCATTATAAAGCATAGGAGAATTTAACATGGGAAAGTCCCATTTGAGCCAAGTTTGGGCCAAAATGGCCCACTTCGAGTGATTCAAGCGCAACGAAATTTATAGACAACATAGGAGTACATATGAGGAGTGTTATTTATCAAAAAGAAAAAAAGTTACTGAACAGATTTTGAGAAAATGGCCGCCAAAGTCCAAAATCAGGCATTTTTCGTCGAAAACGGCCGCCATTTTGAAAAAAATGCGAAAATAAAAAAACTAAAAAATACCTCCTTCTTGAATTATTTTTAAGTATTTTTGTGCAAAATTTCAGAAAAATTCGCCTGTAACAAAAACGATAAAAATGTGGACGACGACGACGGACGACGACGGACGACGACGGACGACGACGGACGACGGACGCAACGCCATGCCAATAGGTTATCGGACCATAGGTCCGGTAACCTAAAATACTTCCTTCTCAAATTATTTTAAGGTATCTTTTCCCAAATTTTCAGAAAGATTGGACCTAAAACTTTAAAGATAAAAATGTGGACGGACGACGACAACGACGACGGCCGGACGCCGGACGCGACGCCACGGCAATAGATTATCGGACCATAGGTCCGGTAACACAAAAAAACACGAGTTACATGGACGACAGATATTCCCCGGCACATGAGTGTTTGTGAGTATAAGTATAGTAATGGGCTTTTGCAGGTTGTCTTGCAAATTGTCAGTAATAAATAAGCATTGCAAAAACATTTATTGTTTTTTTCCGTTTGTAGACATGATTCGAAGGCATCGTGGGCGCCTTGACAAACACAAATTCATTGTGTACACGTAGGTCTTATGGTGTGTCTGGCACATATGCAACAAGATATTATTTTTTCAGCGGAATGACGGGTGCCACAGGAAATGCTCAGTATTAACGGAATCCCATATTCCATATCCATATATACGTGCAGGGGTTTCTGATATCTCTCAACATTTTACTGGTTTTGCTCTTGATAGATGATTGAATTTATGAATTTGATTTTGTTTCTCCCTAAAATGTCCTCATCGTCACAGTGGTAACAATCTCTACTGCACACCCGCAACAGATAACTCTAAGCATCAGCTACCCCTGGCCACGTGTACACGGTGTATAAGCTATGATCTGAATGATACGCCATTTACAGCGTTGTAGTGATATCCCACTAAGAAATTAGACGCTTGCTCATTTCATGGTCTCCATATACTGAAGCGTTTCTCTGCGCCACGTGATTAGTTTTGATCGGACGAAGGTACATTTACGTTTATCTCTTGCATTTATTATAATCCCATCCATCATCGGGTGCTAGATGGGAACTAATGATGTATTATGGTGGTTCAGCATGACGCTGGGGAACTAACTACCGATCGACTCAACAAGTAAGAAAAAAATGCCATTGTTGGATATCAGATTACATTCAGCATGACGCAAACACTGGTTTTACACAGCAGTGAATCCGATAACGATGTTAATTCTTGGTCTTTTCGTTTTACTAGCTTCTCATTGCCTAGATTTTTATGACTAATTGTATGCAATTATAACATAATTGTGTATTGTTCATGGGCGTTCTGTGCGTCGGTTTATATTTAACGACGAGGGCGATATTTTGTGTTCACACAGTCAAAATTGTGTTCATCAAGAACATAAAATAGATCAGTGCGTACATGATAAGTTAAAAAACAAATATAATGCGAAATTATCTCGGTCTGAGCCCAGGTGGTGTTAAGAATGCCATTGTTGATTGGATAACGGGCGTATTCCTGTTATGGCCTAACTTAGTCTGTGTTTGTGGTATCCATCAGAGGACACGAAACAGTTATAGGCCACGATTGTTGAACCCACAAATGTTAAAACGCCCACAAATGTGAAAACCCACAAATGTGAAAACAAATTTTGTAAATCACCCACAAATGTGTAAATATCATTACCCACAAATGTGAAAAAAAATCCACCCACAAATGTGAAAAAAAAATTTAACCACAAATGTGAAAACGGTTTTTGTCATTTGCCCACAAATGTGAAAATCAAACACAGCATTAGGTTCCACATGAGGAATGTCTTTTATTGTTATGTCTTTTTACGGAACCTTGTTCTGATAACCCATTGCATGGCATTGCGTCCTTCATCCGTCGTCGTCCATCATACGTCTTACATTTTTATTTTTATCTCGAATTTACGGTCGAATCTTTTCGAAATTTGCGCTAAAATGCCTAAGAATACAGGGAAACACTTTTCTGAAAGATTTTTTGGGCTACCGGACCTTTGGTCCGATAACCTATTGGCATCGCGTTGCGTCCGTCGTCCGTCCATCCGTCGTCCGTCGTCCGTAAACAATTTTATCTTTAAATTTTTGTAACGAATGTGACTTCGTTAAGTAGCAACCAGGTTAGTACCGTCATAGCATGGTTAGTAGACAAACATCACATCAAATATCACACATCATATAATGAATAGTTATAGTAATGTCGCCGTTGCAGGAGGCCCGAGTACACCATAACTTGGGTGCCCGGAGCCAACAGTGTGGGCTTGTTGTTCGTCCGGCCTTGCTGACGGTCCTGACACGGAGATGGAACTCCGGACAGTCCGACAGTCTACCAGAGCCTGTACGCACAAGATCCCCGGTCATGATCCATGACCGGGGCCTCCATATATATTTGGTCCCGGGGCCGCAGCCCACTTATTACAGACGGGACATGAGCTATGCGCCGCTCTGCAGTTACCCCCAAGGCGTCAGTGAACAGACTGCCAAGAATCTGGGCAAGCTGTTGACTATATTGCCCAGGCTGCAAGTGCACAGCATATACGCAATTGTTATAACGTGGAGAGGAGAATCACTAGCGCGTGACGTTCTAATCCCTAGCAACGTCCACCGGCCTCTACTCAGACCGATCAATATTACAGTGGCGTAGCCAGAACACCTGTCGCAAACTACGGTTACCAAATAATCGCCACATTTTGCACAAAAATGCCTAAAAATATTTCGAGAGCAAGGTTTTTTTTAGTTTTTGGATTTTCACATTTTTTTTCAAAACAACCAATTTTTTTTACTTTGGCGGCCATTTTCTCAAGAACTGATCAGTGACTTTTTTTTATTGATGCATAACACTCCTCGTATATACCACCCCTGTGACGTGTATAAGTTTCGTTGCCCTTAAATCGCTCGAAGTGGGACATTTTGGGCCCAAACTCGGCCCAAATGCGACTTTCGCATGTACAATTCTCCTATGCTTTATAATGGGGCACATTTTTCCAAATATCTCGCTTACTATTGAGATTAGAGATTAGGAATCAATTGTGGACATATAGGAAATGATATATACTGATTATTGTCATGACCTTGAATTTGACCTTCGACCTAATTATCAAGGTCACAGGACAAAATGGCCAATATCTCGCTTATTATCGACTTTACAGCATAGGAATCAATTGTGAACATATAGGAAATGATATGTGCTGAATATTCTCGTGACCTTGAATTGATCTTTGACCTAATTTTCAAGGTTATAGAACAAAATGGCTAATATCTCCCTCATTATCTACTTTACAGCTTAACAATCAATTGTGGACATTTATAAAGTGATATGTATTGAATATTTTCGTGACCTTGAATTTGATTTTTGACCTCGTTTTCAAGGTCAATATTTCTACTTCCGGTTTGGTGTAATTTGACATCACAGGTGTAATCTTATGTAACAAAACCATGCAACTGCCACGCTGAAACGTTCGTTAGGAACGGTCACGTGATCTACAAAGTCCACTGGCGGGAGACACTGTTCGCGGAGGAACCGTTCGCGGAAGCATCATTCGCGGAAGCAACGTTCGCGGAAGAGGAGCCTTCGCGGAAGAACCGTTCGCGGACGCAGTCTTCACCACGTGGAGAAGAGTGCGGAAGATACGTTCGCGGAAGAAGATGCGCGCGCAGCCACCCTGGCTATATAAGGGAGAGCGGACGGCCGCTCTGAGAGCACTGCAACAGCGACATCGACTGTGGGGAGATCGTCACCGCCACAGCCAAGGGACTCGACGAACTCCGTGCGGACGACTCCTTCTTCAGGGCCTTAGAGTCAACCGGGATTAGACCGACTACCTGGAGAAACCATTCGACTAAACGGGACGGGAAACTTCAACGGGAAGGGACAGAGAGATGCCGCCGGCTAAGAACTCTTTTTAGTTGTGCCCTCGTGCACTATTTATTTTTGAAATGTGATCATACAGTGCTCCATGTCAGAACTTCATATCTGTACGTCACGTGGGTGACCAGCCATACAATTGTAAGTTGATTTGATGTATATAAATCTTCAATTTATTTGCATCTGAGTTGCTTCTTGCCTAAGTGAAGCCGGTGAGCTACTGAGTGATGATACACCAGCGTTGGGGAACGCCAGATTAGTGACGGCTCTCGAATCACAACGAGCGGGAGTTACAAAAGTCTATACGATCAGAGAAACCAGGTTTTTTGGGCCACACCGAAAACAAGTCCTTACTAAACGTCACACTTATACTAAACCACACCAGTATCTGGGCAATTTGTCCTACGGGTCCGAAAATAACGTCCTTTTTGCTCTACGATCAATATTTACTGAGATATGAAGGTTTTTATGGAAAAATGATGATAATAGGGGAAAGTATTAATTGTGCAATAGGTTTTCAGAACAAAGGTCGGTAACCTAAAAACATTCCTCATGTTGAAGCTAATGTTGTGTCAGATTTTCACATTTGTGGGCAATTGACAAAAATCGTTTTCACATTTGTGGTTGATTTTTTTTTTCACATTTGTGGGTGAAGTTTTTTTCACATTTGTGGGTGAAGATTTTCACATTTGTGGGTAGTTGACAAAAAACGTTTTCACATTTGTGGTTGATTTTTTTACATTTGTGGGTGATTTACAAAATTTGTTTTCACATTTGTGGGTTTTCACATTTGTGGGCGTTTTAACATTTGTGGGTTCAACACACGATGTCTCTTTGGAGACCACAAAAATCTAATTTGTAACTCACCTGATACTAATACAAGACTGCAGCTGGATTTTGCTCAAAGACATGTAGACAACTTAGATAAGAATATTTCGTTCTGAAAAAACTGAAAATTCAATACGGTTCAAGGTTCAAATGCATGCGAAACACATTGGAAATGTCATAATTCTCACATTTTAAATTATACTATGTATAGGATAGGGCCCCAGGCTGAGGATCTATTGCAGATAGGAACCCGACGGCGAAGCCGGAGGGTCCTATCTGCAATAGATCCGAAGCCGTGGGCCCTATCCGACATAGTTCAGGATTCCCCCAGTGATACATTTCACAAACAGAGTTTGGAATATCTGCTTCACCCATCAAATACGTTTTTAATAAAATTAATTTTGTATATTCATGATA
Organism: Terebella lapidaria; assembly: GCA_949152475.1. Lineage (NCBI taxonomy): Eukaryota > Metazoa > Annelida > Polychaeta > Terebellida > Terebellidae > Terebella > Terebella lapidaria. The sequence continues at coordinate 84,305,067 of OX424555.1, forward strand.
TACAATTTCTCCTATAACCAAAAGCCATGCATATATTAGTTGCATGCAATCCCTGAGTTCTCAAGCGTACCATTGTCAACAATATTACTCCAAGCACTGAATGTCAACCCAGTCTATATGTGAGTCATACAACTAAACGTGGTCACACTTGAATGAACTCAGTGGCTAACATGTGAACGGGTATAAACAAACCAATATCAATATGTCATGTCATGTATCACAGTATCGACACCATTTACATATTTGGTATCCTGGCTATGAGAGACGAATTTATAGTGAGTACCAGTACCGTAACAATTTTGGTTAAAGCCCTGGCTGTGTACTGTCCCTGTAGATGAAATATTTGACGTGTTTTGCATACCTTCCTCACTGACTGGAGGACAGATAATTGTGTTCCATTCTCGGATCGTAGATGAGTCAAGCCATTCTAATGGGACAATCTTGTTGTTAATGCGATCATCCAGTTCAAAATGAATCGCCACTACATTTCATTTTCGTGTGCTGTCACCTGTCGCCAAATGTTGGTGTTATTCAATATGAACACCATCAACATTGCATGACCTGGTATCTACATAGTCCGGCACAGCGTGCAGTCTATAACGTCATCCGAATTAAATTTCGGCAATGATGAAACGACTCAAGTGAACAAACATGTGTAGTTTTTGGCATACACTGTTTGTACACTCGTAGTCTTTCCTATTTTTATATTTCTCTCAGGTTCCTATCTAGATAGGAACCTCCCTGAGAGGTTCCTATTAAAAATAGGGACTTGGCCATGACAAAAGAATCATGAACTATTGTGTAGTAATACACATACAAACTTTGTAATAATTGCATAATTAAATAAGTAATTAGGACATTGATATCTATCTACCGGTATTTGGAGCATGTGACGTTGTTTCACAATATACTAATCATTTGGGGTTAACGATACGTGCCACAAGTTGGTAGAATATGACTGCGTACGAGTGAGGTCTCTATAATACAATATGAACCCTGATGTTACGATCCTTTTGGTGACGACCATACATATAATACCTGTTGGTGGTGGATACATTGTTTCTGTCAACTTCTAAGACTCCAATGTATGATGGGTACATTAATTAATTTCCGGCTCTACCTTCGTGAACTGCATTGTTCATGTAGGTATTAACACCATATGAATCAAAGCTTGCTCTGAATCTGGTTACAACCAATTGTCTCTCTGTCGATTCTGAGCACTTCACTGCGGCTTACCAATAAGATCGTACACGTGGTAATAAGGTCAAGGACGTCTTACAGTGATTACTACTAATCCGCTATTGTCGGCTTCGTTCTCAAGAAGACAACTATCGAACGCACCTGCTGTTCCCGGGGACTACCATAGAAGATCCGCTAATAAGCTGATCAGTCGGCGGTTCTATTACCGACAATCGATATGTACACGCTGTGTTAATTAGCGCTCAGCATCCTGCTTACATCATGTCACCGGGACGCCAGGGGTGTACCAGAGGTAACACAGTGCATACTACATGTACACATAGACGGACTGAACACCGGGAAGAAATGTCGAGATCCGTGTCGGGCACTAATCTTGACGGAAGTCACGTGAGGCTTCTTCCCCACAGTACGGATTCACTCGAGTGTCAACGAGAAGCTGGCAACTCCACGTCAGAGCGGAATGACGACCGAGTGGAAGAAACCCAATAAAAGAAATCAATACCTTTGGCAGAGGATCGAGAGAAAAGTTCGATTTCCGAACCGCCAACTCCCTCAAAGTTAGTCGGTCACTTACTCTTATGTTCCTCTCGTTCTTGTCCCCCACACGAAGCAGAGTCACACGAAGCAGAGTCACCTCTCTGCGGAGGCATTCTCGCGGGTTTTGGAGGAACACAAGGAAGCGAGGGGACAGTTCCCGCGCAGTCTGTGACACACTCTGTATGGCGTCCGAGTGAGTTTCCCATCAGGACTGGGTCAAGGTGTCACCGAGAGGAATGCATGTATGCAATAAAGCGGTCACAGGGCAACGCTACAGTACCCCGGCACAGCGGGCGATAAGAGCAATAGTCTCCTAGGTTACGGTCATTACTTTACCTATCACGTATTTAGCCCGGGGCTGTTCGACCTCTACCCCGTGAGAGAACCAAACTCGCTTCTTGCAAATACGTACGAATTCTCTTTACATCGGGGTTAATCTTTATGGGATGGGTCTGTATTTTTGTATTCCTGAAAGTGCCTAAATGTACTGGGTTGTCGGAAAAAACCCGATCTGGGTCCTAATTGTTTTCTGACTGGGTTGTCGGTCGACACGAGACTCACTCGTGACCAGGATGGACGTTAAAGAACTTGACAGTGTAATGGCAGAGTGTCACGAGAGCTACTTGGCTGTACTTAGATGTTCCATGTACTAGTCTACCGCCCTCTCAAATAACTTAATGATATATCATCTGGTAGAGTCTTGTACATACTGTAAAATTGTGACAGAAGTACGTATCAGGACTCATGATGTAATACTCGTGTTTGTGCACGTGGGGGAAAAGCTCACGTGACACTGTACAATTATCTTCAACCATATCGTGGCGCTTTGTGTACCATGCTGTATATACGTGTGTGTTTTACCACTTTATGTCCTACCTATATTTACCGTTTGATAAAGTAAACCGTGCCAGGACCATATCATGGAATCATGATTAGATGTATGCGTTGCTTATCTCAAAAACACTTTTTGGCTTCATAGCATTGACTTGTATTGAATTAGTGCAATGGCCTCGATAGAATACCGTTCGGAATGCCTAATATATTATACATAAAGCCTAGTTCTCACCGACGAGCGGAATTGTGAAAGCACGGGTTCGTCCTTTTTGTGTGGTATTTAATCACGATACAGACGTATCACTTAACAGCGTCCTCTCGAAGAATAAAACTGTTTGTTAATCGATACAAACTGTTTGAAAATCAGGTAAGATTACGGGTCACACGACCCTGTAATATCGTCGGTAACTTGGTGCAAGAGGACGGTATAGGTTCTCCCCATTCCGCCGACCCAAATATAAACAGCGGGAGCCAGCTTTCAAAATCAATAGGACTCTGATTCGATAGAGGATAGTTGTAGATGTTCCAAAAATATGGAACCAATATTTGGGCGCGATCGAATCGCTGATCATCCTGTAGTCCTTGAGATCGGCCGACTGCCAGGGCTATACGCCACACCGCCGGCTCATTTGTACGGAGCTCCGGTCGATTCGAATGTAATAATATCCATTGTATTCTTTCGCGCATGGAATTATCTGTTTTCGTTTTGCAATGCAATCCAGATTTTTCTGTTGATTGATATTGAAGCGTGCGATATTTCAGCTACATAGTGGATACCACATAGGAGTTTCAAGAATACTTCCGAATTTAATTTGAATTTGTCTGTTTGTGATATCCATTTGTGCTTCTTGCCTCATGTGAATTTAAGGAATTGAAATGATGGTCAGAGGTTATCGAACTCTCAAGAAAGTCGGGGTTTTATTCATCGTTTTTTTTCAGTACCTGTACTTCTTGGATTACATTTTTGGGGATTGTAATTTCATTAGAAATGTCATAAAGCTTTGATCTCCCAATGTGGGCCTTTCCATTTATATTTAAACCTTCTTAAAGTTGGAATCAATTTTAAAATCAGCCAAATTTAGCATTCTTGTTTGTCACGCAAACTTGAAAGTACATATCGAGATAGTCGAGAATATATAGGAAATATGCACAGTTCGACAACAGAAAATTGCCGTTAATCGTGCATGAAAACAGTGGATAGTGAATGATCGGCCTGCCTACATTGCCGGTTGCCACAGTATCTAAACAAATACCAATGACGTCATGAGACTGTGTGTAGAACTCGCTTGATGCGAGGTTGACTGGCCTGAATTTGAATCTTGATTTGGCAACTCCATTCAGGCACGTAATACTCATTTTAAGACCCAAATTTGTACGATTTCTCATCTATAGACAAAACAAAGCTACTGCAGAATAAGTACATTTTGTCAATATAGCTTTATAGCTTTAATAAAGGCAGTGATAGTAAGCTTTTGCCTTTGCAATATCCCTTCAACTGTCGAAATGTTCGTAATTATACAGCAGATTCACGGTAGGGGCGAAGTCTCCCCCTCTAATGTGTATTACAAATTGTACAGTTGCTGACCGTCGCAACGCGATTTTGTCGTGTCAGTGTCCAATTTAGGATGTCCGATTGATTTCGGTCATGATTCTGTTGTCAGTAATTACTTTGCTGAAGAGCTGTGTCGCCATTGCTCCACCCCTCCTCCTCTAGACCTCATCGACCCACTCCTTTGGGGTAAACCTCCCATCATTAGGCTCTTAGTCCACCCAAAAGCCCATTCCGGGGCCTTCACCACCAGATAATTAGCCTGTCAGTTGCCACGTTATTACTTTTAACGCCCAATAGGCTCTCTGTATTGAATTATCACGGTCACATAATTGATATTCTAGATTCTCGACTGTTTGGGTTCACCAATTACAAAGAAAAATTGGCAAATATATATCTGTTTATTGGAAAAATACGTGTGACTGACCAGAACATCTTGATCTTTATGCCCAAATACCATTGAACGTATATCTATGACAATACCCTGTATACTTTTCTTCCACAAGCAATGAACAAAATCCCGGGCCAAAAGAACACTTGGCTCTTGAAATTAGAGTAATGTTGAATCAAAATAGAGGGATTATAAATTAGAAATACAATGCCTCCTATACCATACAATGGAAAGAAAAACAAGAAACACCACTGAAAATTAACTATGATTATTGTATTCTCGAAGCGCCTGTATTGTCCTTGCGCTGCATTTGGGAGTCACACGAAACTAATGAGACTGCGCTTAATATTTCAAAAAGTATCAAGGCAAATGTTACGTTGATGTGATATTTCTTTGCGCAACAACGAGACTAGCTTTCACAAAACAAATCTACATGCATTTATAGTCAGACCTATACTCATCAGGTGCGACGATTGATGTCCACCAAAAATAACCTCAAACCAAGAAAAATTGTATTGGTAGAACAGCCATGTTTGAATGGTGCTGCCCTCTGGCGAATGCGTCAGGCGTTAGTGACCCAGCTACACTATTTGGAAGCGTCATGGTGTAACTTTTCATTGCCTGGAGATATTGATCCTGCTTGTTAAGGCCGGATACCGGGCTGTGGCTGCCAGTCGAGGTACGTGGCGCCAGCTAGCGAACGGGTTGTAACCTGAGACTGCTTCAACAACGCTATGAGTGGTTCAGAGTGGGCCGGGGTGAACAATAAAGTCTGCCATTCAACTTTAATACAACCACTCCACTGCTCCAGCACGTATTGCATTTCTTCACTGAGTAGCGTCTATTAGGGGTGTGAAAATGTGCACAGATAGATTTATCGACACATTTGCTCATTAAAGCAAACCGAAATGCCCGCAGTTTACCCGCTCGAATAACGGCGTAATTAGGATTGTAATTTGTCAAAAAAAAAGTCACTAAATTAAAAACCATATATATCGTTATATTTATTTACATGTTTATGTACATTTCTGTAGGAATGATATTCAACCGTGTCATTGTACATAATTCCTTCTTCCAAATTTTGTCGAATCCAACAAAAACCGTCGAATGCACCGGTAGGCCTATGCACAAGTGGGTGTTGCACCATCGCATTTTGTTCAGAGACGAAAGGGAGTTACAACTGATTCCTTTGATTTGACATTGTTTTGCTATAGATTAATGTACCCACATAAACTTACAATGAGAAATGAGATAGCCTTCAGTAATGAGATGTCTCACACACAGCCTTCAGCAATGAGATGTCTCACACACAGCCTTCAGTAATGAGATGTCTCCCACACAGCCTTCAGTAATGAGATGTCTCAAACACAGCCTTCAATAATGAGATGTCTCACACACAGGCTTCAGTAATGAGATGTCTCACACACAGCCTCCAGTAATGAGATGTCTCACACACAAACTTCAGTAATGAGATGTCTCACACACGGCCTCCAGTAATGAGATGTCTCACACACAAACTTCGGTGATGAGATGTCTCACACACAGCCTTCAGTAATGTGATGAGATGTCTCACACACAGCCTTCAGTAATGAGATGTCTCACACACAGCCTTCAATAATGAGATGTCTCCCACACAGCCTTCAGTAATGAGATGTCTCATACACAGCCTTCAGTAATGAGATGTCTCACGCACAGCCTTCAGTAATGAGATGTCTCACACACAACCTTGAGTAATGAGATGTCTCACACACAGCCTTCAGTAATGAGATGTCTCACACACAGACTTCAATAATGAGATGTCTCACACACAGCCTTCAGTGCTGAGATGTCTCACACACAGCCTTCAGTAATGAGATGTCTCACACACAGCCTTCAGTAATGAGATGTCTCCCACACAGCCTTCAGTAATGAGATGTCTCATACACAGCCTTCAGTAATGAGATGTCTCACGCACAGCCTTCAGTAATGAGATGTCTCACACACAACCTTGAGTAATGAGATGTCTCACACACAGCCTTCAGTAATGAGATGTCTCACACACAGACTTCAGTAATGAGATATCTCACACACAGTCTTCAGTAATGAGATATCTCACACACAGCCTTCAGTAATGAGATGTCTCACACACAGCCTCGAGTAATGAGATGTCTCACACGCAGCCTTTAGTAATGAGATGTCTCACACACAGCCTCCAGTAATGAGATGTCTCACACACCGACTTCAGTAATGAGATGTCTCACACACAACCTTCAGTAATGAGATGTCTCACACACCGACTTCAGTAATGAGATGTCTCACACACAACCTTCAGTAATGAGATGTCTCACACACAGCCTTCAGTAATGAGATGTCTCACACACAGCCTCGAGTAATGAGATGTCTCACACGCAGCCTTTAGTAATGAGATGTCTCACACACAGCCTCCAGTAATGAGATGTCTCACACACAGACTTCAGTAATGAGATGTCTCACACACAGCCTTCAGTAATGAGATGTCTCACACACAGCCTTCAGTAATGAGATGTCTCACACACAGCCTCGAGTAATGAGATGTCTCACACGCAGCCTTTAGTAATGAGATGTCTCACACACAGCCTCCAGTAATGAGATGTCTCACGCACAGCCTTCAGTAATGAGCTGTTTCACACACAACCTTCAGTAATGAGATGTCTCACACACCGACTTCAGTAATGAGATGTCTCACACACAACCTTCAGTAATGAGATGTCTCACACACAGCCTTCAGTAATGAGATCTCACACACAGCCTCGAGTAATGAGATGTCTCACACGCAGCCTTTAGTAATGAGATGTCTCACACACAGCGTCCAGTAATGAGATGTCTCACACACAGCCTTCAGTAATGAGATGTCTCACACACAGCCTTCAGTAATGAGATGTCTCACACACAGCCTTCAGTAATGAGATGTCTCACACACAGCCTTCAGTAATGAGATGTCTCACACACAGACTTCAGTAATGAGATGTCTCACACACAGACTTCAGTAATGAGATGTCTCACACACAGCCTTCAGTAATGAGATGTCTCACAGACAGCCTTCAGTAATGAGATGTCTCACACACAGCCTTCAGTAATGAGATGTCTCACACACAGACTTCAGTAATGAGATGTCTCACACACAGCCTTCAGTAATGAGATGTCTCACACACAGACTTCAGTAATGAGATGTCTCACACACAGACTTCAGTAATGAGATGTCTCACACACAGCCTTCAGTAATGAGCTGTCTCACAGACAGCCTCCAGTATTTCATGTAGTGTGTGGATCAACACACGAATCATATGCCCAGATAGATAGTAGATATGGTTTGTTAGGGTAGATGTTAATAATTACTGCCGTGTATTCGGACATGCACCAAGCCGTACAGTAACCCGTACCACGAGGCTGGACGTGCTGACGTGGCTTAGGGGCAAGATCAAAGGGCCTCGTCAGACGTAAATAACAACAGCTTCTGGACGCGACGGGAGAGCTGGGGGCTCCTGGAGAAACCTCACAACAACTCGGCATAAATGCGAACTCATGGGTAGAATTTCCTGGAAAACCAGAAAATGCAAGAAATAGCACCAATATACACATATATATGTTGGAGACGTAGGTGCTGCTGAAAAGTATATTACTTTTGAGTATAGGTGTATAGTATAAGGATGTTGGCACCACGCATATGCTTGATGAAAGCAATCGACTCAGTGTACTATATGAACTCGACTGGGGTCATTTTTACGATTTCATGAGCGAAGATATGTCTAATATCAACAGGCTGCCCAATTGAAAACCTTCAGGCGGAGATCAGATCATTTGACGATCTTTATTCCATCATTTTCACGTCGTTGTGGCGAGTATTACGGGCGGTCTGCTGTTTGTTTGTGCTGGCAGTTGTGTGCCTTGTGCAGGGCGGAAATCAGACTCCAGTTCCGTGAACCCCAGCAATTGGGGCCAGATGACCGGCAGGCCCTCTACCCGCAATTTCTGGTGTGGAATCGTTCAGGACACGGGCTCTGTCACGCTCGAAGATTGACCTTTCCCCACGGGCAAAACAAAGCTGTTCATATAAGACACACACACTCACGTCAGGCGGGGTTGTAGGTGTAGTTAGTTTGCTTTCTCAAATAGATAAAACAAAAACAGCCAGTAGGCACATCTTAACGGGTGGTCCGGCGTGCGCTCGCCCCAAAAAACCCACCAGTGGGTCCTAGGGCGTACCCAGTAGATTGTGCCTATTTTCTGACTAATAAAAATATGACTGTCACGAACGATCAACTCGTAACAAAACTGCCTAGATTATGTATTTACGATGCTGTCGACAAGTTACCGTTGGCATTTGTTTACGCAAAGCATCAAGTGTTATATGAAAACAAGGCCGTTGTGTTGATTACAGAGCCGTGTAGTTGTTCCGGTTGCCAACACAAACATTCACCTGTACTCTCCTTAGCTGGGATGGACGTTCCCGATACTGCTGACTGGCACCTCTCACGTGTTAACTATCATAGGTGGCATTCCCGTGAAATTCCCGTCAAACAACTGGCATGGAGGCACGCCATAACTCCAGAATGTTTCGTCTGGCTCGAGCGATGAGTGATTGAATCGTGCTCGATTCATTGCCCCAGTTTAACACAATGCAACCGAATTCAAGCCAAAGCTAGCTCAATACCCCCATTCATATCTCCTTGAAAAGATTTAATTAAAACAAAAGTTTGAAAGTGAAATCTTACCTATCATTGTGATATCATACAGATTAACATGGATAAATCTATTACCCAGAATGGTTGTCGTCTATACCTAATGTTCATAAGGGGTTTCCCTCGGACATCAGCCGGACTCTTAGTTGACTGCCAATGCAATATTGAGAAACAACTTACAGAGAGAAGCTTCTCAAACAACAAGATGTGTAATGAGAAAGATGAGAAAGAGAAAAGGTTGGAATTGCGATATTGACGGACTGGACAGTCATAAATAGCAGGCGCTACAAAGCTACTGGTTACAACACAGCTATACGTACCAACCTAGAACCATTCCCCCCGTTGTAATACCATAATATACAATGGTCAAACTCACAGCCCAATTCGACAATATTTTACGAAATCCTCTGGGGTTAGAGAATATTATATAATTTGGGGCAGGATTTGCTCATCCCCACAAAATCAGCTGAGGTACGCGAACAGTAGAATCAGAAGAAAGATCAGAATCTTGATAAATTATGAACATAATTGATAAATTATGTATATATATATATAATGCCGGAGATATTATGAAATTTGTATCAAATTTGTGTGTGAAAACATACAGCAATATACATACAGCAACTGCAGTAATATACATGTACATCCGTATATACATGTACAGGCTATATTATATGGATAACCTGAAAATTACCATTCTCGGCTATAAAAAAACTGCAACAATGATGCCCAGAAATGGGCAGCCGATGAAAGTCAGAATCGAGTTTTGTTTTTGGATGATAATGGCAGGACATGTCCATAACATGTAGCATACCAGAACACATCTTCCACCCGCCGGTACTTAGTGCAAAACCTTGGAGTGGGTGGCCTTGTTCAGGCTAAGTAATAACACAACTTGGGGGCAATTAGGCCTCATACGTGGAAATGGCTCTAGGTTAATACGAGAACGATCGTTGGCACAATTACGGTAATGACTGTGCTTCCGCTTTTGCTGGGCGTCATGGTGCGGCGTGTCAACTGCTCGCCTTCAGAGCGTGTCATCAAATATGCACGACTTTTAGGTTGTACATCATTTAGGCAGCCCAGAGGGGCAGGCAAGTCTTATAATTGAACCCTGCTTACATCTGTGTTTGCGGATTGGACCCTTAGGATGGAAAACCTGACCTATATCGCATGGGTGTCACGTGTAAATGTTTATGTTTACGAACTAAAAACAGTGTCATAAGGTAGGAGGAGGTATTTTCTGTAGTACTATAGATACAACAGTGATTATCCAACCGCATTGATGTTGAAAAACTGATACTGTTCCCTCTTATACTGGTGTATAATTAGTACTACTTGTGAAAAGCTGCCATCAGCTTCTAACATCTTCATAAGTTCTGACTTATTTTAGTAGCCCATTCGTTTCTAAATTTTACGTTTATTTTGATATGCAAATCTATTTTTAGACAACATTTTCTTTGAACCAAACCCTAAACATGAAGTATTTTGCACATGACACACTGAAGTTTTGCACTTGCCACTCCCCTTATTCTCACGACTCTGTGGAATGTTTCTCGGTCCAGCTCCACCTTCATGTGACACCCCAGACCCTTGCCTGCTTTAACTTCGCCAGCTGTATATGTGCGGATTACCTGCACCCGCTACGTGTAACGTGGGACCGACTTGGAGACGCGTTAATCGATTTGGGTCTAATTTGCTGTTTTCGGTGCCGCGACAAGGGTTGTTTTCCCCGGGACGGTATCTGGATGTGAACCTGCCCTGTCCTTGCACAGAGTTGCCGCCAGTCTGTCAGTTCTTATCTGATCTCGCTAATGCCCAGCACCCGTCTCTCCGCTCAACTGGGAAACGCCGAGACGTTCGGCCTTGTTCGTCGTAACATCAGTTACAGCGCCGAAATCAGATTTGTTTGAGCCAGATTTACGGGTTTCTGGGCGCGGGAGGCGACCCCGGGATCTCGGGCGGTCACTAGCGTAGTTCCTGCAGCAGGGGTCCACTCGGGGACTGGGGGCCAGAGAGTCCAGGCTACGCTAGTAGGGCTTTAGTCTCTAATACTAGGGGGAAAACTGTTGCTGGAGGTCAGGGGCTGCAGACAGCAGGTATCATATTCACTAGTGAGATGCCTTCATATGGCTGTGATTCATGGGGATATACCGGCACAGACCGTGGACAGGCCGTGAGCGTGCATTATATCTGTGAAAATGATAAATTCGAAGGAGAGTTTATGATTTACCTCTGCCCAGGTATTCAACCTACATTAATCATTTGGGGGAAAAGAAATAAATAAATCACCCACACGGCCGTTTCATAAATAACCTGTTTTATATACCGTCTTTCTTGATTGGACTTGCACAATGTGCAGGAAAGGAATTATTTTTGTGAAAACGAGTTTTTGGGGCAGTATAACTCGGACGTTCTGCAAGAAACGTGCACAGTACAATGCAGCAGCGTGTCAGCCAGACTTCTTCCGGACACTAATAATGTTTAACATACTTTCTCCCCCAGATTTGGTGCCCTTCAGCTACCACCCTCTAACTGAGCCGTTCATAAATCGATTTCAAAATCCTCAACAAAAACTTTAATTCAAACAAACAGACACAAAACATCGCAAGATGTTTCCACATTCCCGAAATGAGAGAGAAAACGGGCCATGGAGAAAAACCGAGAAGAGCGAGAAAAACAGCGAAAACTGTATTTAAGGGGTTTCCAATTTAGGAATGAAGCTGCCTTTGTGGGGCATCACCTCCCATAGAATCTCAGTGTTCTGAGCTAATCTAATTCCTGTCCCTGTCTCTTCAAATGAAATGACGCCCGGTAAGCCGGTTCTCTCTCGGCTCTGACCAAACAAAGTCGGCCGGCCGTCTAATTCAGTTTACGGAGCCAGAACAATGCCGGGTTATTTCAGCAGGGTGACTCCCGAGAGACCCAGCCTTAGAGGCCACAACTTGATAAAAGTTGCCCCCCGTGCTGTCACCTCTGGACTTGACAAATAAGAGGGTGTCTGTTTGTGACGCTGATTGTCAACTCTCCGGGGAGCCCCACCTCAGTTAACTGTCCCTGAGATGGATTTCCAGAGACAGAAGACCGTCCGCACGGCTGGAGGATGGTCACAGGTGATAAGCTCACTCGGACACAGGTGATTCACTGGATCATTGCATAACATTTCCGCTCAAGGCTTTGGTTGAACTGTTCAAATAGACTTCCAAGCATGGAGTGAAGTAGTAGGCCTACACGAACTATTCGAATATAAAGAGTAATGGGTCAAAAGAGACAAACATAATTGGTAAGAGGCAAATTAGTGAGTAGATATGAACACTGCAATATTGACAATGAAAATGACTCAAAAAAATATTACAATGACGACATTTGATAGTTTCCAATATGTCACCGGGTTTTATTTTCACATTCCATATTGGAAGACGGCCCGAGTCACAAACTCAACGAACTCTCCAAGGCCTGCTCGAGTTGACTCTAGAAGTTTTGGAGAGTCGACGAGTTATTGGCGGTGGCGAGATCTTTGGTACGCGGAGATTGTGATGAGACACAGTGGCAGGTCTGTGCCGAGGATTCTCCAGACACAATAGGGGGTCAGGTGGATGGGGAATGCCTCTGGAAATTGGAATTACCTCCAATCAAAGAGCGGGCGTCGACAGGTGACAACGACACATAACACAGCAGTTCGCCAGATAATCACAGACCGATCAACTTGGCCATTGTACTCGGGGAAAATTAATTCCAACCAACACGCTTTGTAGCAGCAGAACATTGCGCCAACAGTACCACCCCGTTTTGATATAATGTGAGCGAGAGGGGAAAAAATTAAACAACGAACCGCGCTATAACTGGTGATGTCTGTGAAATCGGTCAAGGTTTTGTACCGGGCTTAACTCCGAGCAGATCAATCGGCACACGTTTGAACATGGGAGAATCATAACGTAGGTCTCACTCGGATTCGGTTAATGTATCTTTAACAGTTCACGACGAATCAGTTGGAATATGTTTCGTTTGTACGATGGCCTTCCCCCGCCGTCTAAAGTTTCACCCTTTTGTTTGAGGATCAACTCTTGCAGATGTCTCAGTCGGCTTCACACGACGAAAGATCTACAATGTTAACACATTTTAGCTCTGTACGGAGCATAAATTACCCCTTTGTATCAGCTCCCTCTGTCCTACAGATCCATTCTCTCTTGTCCCTGATCATTGGATCGTCGTAAAATTCATGAACCTTTCGTGTCGTGTAGTTATGCGCGATGCCAGGCAAAAATTTAGAGACACTATCGGAAGCACGCCCATGGGACCGGTGATATACCTCGAGGTCCTTTTAGATAGGCCAACAAAGTCCCTGTAATCTCCAGACAACCTCGCTCCCGCTGTCCAACCAACCAGTCAGCCGCCAAGTTTGACATCAGGACAACTGCAATTATGGTCATCAACGATTTGCTGTCGTCTTCAATTTTCCCCTTGCATGCTGATGTTGAGAGGCTGAGATGATGGGAATGACCCAGTAGCTGACCCGAAATCCGGTCAAGCCGAGCTTTGTGCGTAGTGTTTAGAGGAGGCGCTATGAGTGGTTTGATAAGGTCCACAAATCACTGGGCAACCCGACAGAATCCGAACAATACCGAGCCGAATTTTCAAGAATTTAAAATATGTACATATAAAATAACCATGTCGATTGTTCAAGTGTTACCTGGACATTCATACCAACGATGTATCTGTATTGAAGTACTGAAAACAGTTCCCTGGTTTTCGTCGAGTATTGGTAAAGAACACAAATACTTAAAATTGATGTATCCTTGCCATAGACAAGTACCTATCTGATCATATACTTATCTACATGGTATAATCTACAGACCACACTTCCTACAGACCACCGAGCATTGGAGCTAGAACAGATGGTTGTGCCATATGTAGATCACTGAGCAAACCATAGACTGAAATCACTCAAAAGATATAGACCCTGGGTGAAAAAATATACCTTTATAAAAATCTGACTGGTATGCCAATATATATGGAAGCAGACCAGAGCAGACTACGTATAACTATAATTATTCTTTCGAGGTCAAGTACTTTAACCCCGAAGAATTATTTTCGAAGCACCATACTGGTTAAGCCATTAAACGTATTACATAACTTTTTAGTCAATGCTGAACGCGAAAAATAAATTAATGCAATATTTGAATGAAATGTTGTAATCCGTTAAAATGCATGTTATATTACAGTGACTATAATAAGTGATGGATGGTGTTCAATAACCTGCAAACCCACCTCAAGAATCGCCTGTGAAATTGACACGATTGCAGAAGTACCTTCGTCAGTGTAATTTTCGACATGATCTAGATTCATGGCGGCCAGGAAATGAATCTTTAATCAGGTCTGTCGGAAAGATGGTAATAATCTAAATTTGAAAGATGAGCTTCAGAGGAACATAACAGTAATATGATAAACGGGAGGAAAACTCTGCCTAGTGTTTGACAGTGAATCCGCAATGGATACCCTGGCTTAGACCTCTAATCGGCGAACTTATGAATTCTGATGCGTCAGCAGGAAATTGTGCTTGACGTTGAGACACTCTCGTACAACCAGTTACTGGCAAGAGCTACTGTGCTAAGCAAAGATCGCTCTTGTTAATATCATACGGCTAATTAATGAGGTGTGGGCAGTCTGAAAATGCCATATATAGCATGAAAGTGGGTCCCGTTCCTTTCAGCACCAAATGGCATTATGTTCTTTCCATAACGCCGTGTCCTTGGCAGTGCGCGGGCAGAAAATCAATTACCTTGTACATAGCGTACATTATCCTTACGATCCTGTAATTGTAACCAAAAAAGACGAGGCCACGTTTCGAGGTGACTTTCTCGATCATTCTGCGATGATTTGGGCTCGTGATAAAGACAATAAGAGGGACTTTGTACTCATATAGGGTAACAGATAAATGCGGTCAATGCGTGGGTGATATCCCTCCGCCCTCACACTTGTGTCTGTATTTCAGTTGTCAACCCCAACTGTTTCATCGATCCCAACGATCGAACAAGGAAGATCACAGAAGGCACAGGGTGACTATAGCAACCCACCCACACCCACGGAATCCAGAAAGAAAACAATATAAGCAAGATAGGAAGCAATGTGTAATCTTCTCTTTCTGTGGATTAGCCCCATTTGTGTGTTTTTAATATATGTATAAGCATTACAGACACATTTGTCAATTGACCTTCAGTGTGATATACATAGCCGGGCGATGTACATTTATTGTCATTCATAGTGACTACGAAACTCATGAAACGCCACGCATGACAGGTCATAGCATGATAGGTCATAGACAGGTCATAGCCCTGGATGACGATCATAAGTCAGCGCCCACGAAATTCTACAGGCGTCCAGTTACATTGCCACAGTGTTCATATGTGGTATTTGGGCATCATCAGAAGTCAGCCACACGTGGCCTTGGTCCGATATTACAAGACACAATAGTCAATATTTGATACCGGATCACGACCCGTTGACTGTTGCCGTGTGTCTGGGGTCCTCTGATATTGCATTTGTAAGCGATAAGCACTTTATGGAAGATCATAAACCTAAACAGAAACGCTACTCCTCCTGAATGTGGAGGATGGGGGAAATGTTTGACCAAAGAGTTGGAGCCGGTCTGGGAGAGACCATGTAGAAAGGTGACACCGATCTGGTGGCCGAATCTGCACCAACTGCAGAGAGGTAGTGAGGAGAAACAGTCGGAGACATGTATGGCCAGAGAACGGCTGGCTGGAGGTCACTTGGCAAACACGGCCACAAAAAGAACTTATAGTATATCAAATACATACACGTGGTTTGGAGACGAATAGCTTTGGATCACTGTTACGGGCTCAGATGTCAATGCAATACTAGTAATAAAAAAGGTGGTCATATCGCCCAAGCTCTCCAGCTTTGTGCCTTGTTAACTCGGTAGGCGCGGGCAATTGGCAGAAAATAAGATTACGAAAGAAGCCTTTTACGAAATTACGAAATTTAATCCTTATATACACATTCCCCATCTATATGTTCTGCAATTTTGAAATGGTTTTTCTGGCAATAAAGAAAACGTTTTTTTTTTAAATAAACATTTTGCGAACAGATAGTGACAAATACATGTATAGTGTGGTGACTTTCAAAGCCAGGAATACATTTGGGAGGCGCCATCTTTATTAACAGTCATAAACAAACCAATGTACGTAATAATCAAAACAAAGCAATTTCGTGAAAGTTCGAAAGTATGTCGCATGTATTCGAATTCCGATATGAACAAAAATAGCGTACATCGTGTTTATTTTTCCCGGCAATGAGGTCAACAAACAAGGCAATTTTGTAAAAGTTTTAATGTGAAATATGTTCAAAGTGCGACATGACCAAAAAAGCTTGCATCATAATTTTCTCTCACGATAATGAGGTCAATAAACAACGCAATTTTGTGAACGTTTTGATGTGAATCGTGTTCAAAGTGCGATATGAACAAAGATGCGAACATAACTATTGGACACGGCAAAAATATGGGTCCCTGTGGTGTCATAATTTGCGTACGTGAAAATTATCAGACTATCCTAAATAAAAAATAAGCGAAACATAACCATTACCCGCAACATAATATATCTATTCTAATATATTTTTAAATAATCGCATTGGACGAGGACAAATTCCGTGTGGGAATATTTGACGAATTTTTGACGCTTGTTATTCGGTTTCTTTTCTCTCCCTGCCAACTCCAGTCGCACAACAATAGTTCCCACGTTTTTACAGAACATCCAGAGCTGCAGATGTCTCTGACATAGTTATCACCTTCAGCTAATTGTGAGTTTCTATATTAATCACATCTACTCGTACTGTACATGTAACATAACTAGCCATAATCCATGCGTTATGGGTGGCCAGGCCCGATTGTTGTTTTTTGTGTGTGTAATTTTCAGATAAGCGAGGATTATCCTTGATAATCAAACCGATGGAGGAGTACCATATACAGAGAAATAACTCTACAGACGGGAGAATACCTCACATAGTGGAAATAATACATGTGGTGTAAATACAGCTTGCGAGTATCATACTATATCATATTATCCACAAACCAAAATTAGTCAAATGTGTAAAAGAATTACTCTATCTAAAAACTCTATCGGAAAAATACGTGATCATATAGCAACATTAAAGTTTGCGAATATTGTGACAACAACGATCCTCAAGCTACGCGAACTGATACATGTATGATCGTTGAGGACGCCATTTCATCAAAGAGAAGCTAATTCGCAGTGTTATGACAGGGCACAACAAAAACATACGAAATACTACGTAAAAAGTGTTTGGAAACTTTAATTAAATCCGCCCATTTACGTGATTTCCTATTATTCGAATTCACCCTGATTTCTTTGATGTATCATCTCATCTATAAATAATCGACACGAATAAAAGCAGATTCCGACGACGGCTAATCGAATGTGGGAGCCTAAGGAGCGGTTTTTGTTTAACCCCCACATGAACGAGAAAACATCGGTACTAATTCTATCACATATAGTAGATGGATGTCCCACTTGGGGGCCCAAACGTGAGAGCCACAAAGCAATGGGATATGGGATGTAATCCCAAAGCAAAAAATCAATGCCAATAAACAAATCGATTGATTTGCAATCTTCCAGTGGGTAGATTCTCTGTCGAGCTGAAAGTCATACGGGAGGATCTATCACTTGATTGCATTGTATCACAAGTCAATAGGGGGCTTCTTTTATTGTTTAAAGCGGAAATTGATGAAAAAAATGCATGCTTCCAGTAAGGCTCAAAAAGAGGCTCTTTCAGTCACGTGATAAGGATACCGGGTATTCGTGAACTGACGTTTTACGAAATTTTGTCACGTGGTTGGTTTGATCATTCTGGACGAGGAACCACGGATGAATTCTTCAGACACCAGAAAACACTTCGATAGCACAGCCAGTTTCCGACACTACTGGTTTCCAGATAAATAGCACAGGTCAGAAAGTTCAAAGCCTTGCAACTTCTAAATTCAAATTGATCACAATATCAATCGAACCTGCAGTGATGGAGCAGTGTCGGCCGATATTCCGCACAGCCCCGCTCTGATGGTTATCAGCTCCCTGATTGATGGGTCCTGCCACATAGGTCCACAACCCAACAGCCCTTATACTAACGTGTGTCGACTCTCAAATCATGTCATTACATAGTTATCAAGGTTACATTACATGTAATCAATATCCTCTACAGTGTTTAATTGGCACTGTGGTATCAGATTTCTCGCGACAGCTTTATAGCTTAAGGGGTGCTTCCAAAATGCCGGAATGCACATGTCAGGCCTGGAGAGATGCTCAGTCGCTCACTACACACGCATACAACAGATGTCTCTCTCGTTGTCTGCCTAAGAGACCGCTGTCCACTTTACACGTTCGTCCGTCCGTCCGTCCTCCTCACGGCAGCCCACACTAAATCACGGACACACGACGACAGCCGCCAATGTATCACATCATAGTATTCAAGAGGGAGTCGGATGACGACACTTGAGATCGTCAACTTGTGTGTCACACCAAGTCCTCATACCTTGCATAAAACGGGATTCTCTAACTCCCACGACACGTCACACCTTGGCTAGGCCTATAACAAAACGATCGGCGACATCCCATGGATCACTTGGAGTTCCGCGCCTGTGACAAATGGTTCGGTGGCGGATAAGAGAAATTGACAAATTTTGCGCATTTTTTCCATAGATAAATCATTCATCAGAAGACATCTGTTTTGCTTGCACGATACATGACTAACATTTCAAAAATATTATTTGTAATTTATTTCTTGGAAAATATATATACATATAAATCTACCTTTGTCAGAATGATTCATATCATTACATCTTCATCATGAGGTAAGTACGTGTACCACGGATTGAAGAAATGTGACTTCATTTCAAATCATGCACAATCTTCCTATTACTTTGTACGTTTTATTGAAGTATATCAGTATCGAGCAAGACTGGTACATGTTTAAAACTGATCTGATCTGTTCAGATTGTTCAAATCTATCAATACTCGCAGTATCAAACAAAACCTAACATGTAAAGTATGGTCAACAAATTATTTCAGCAATATCTTTCAGGAACGAGTCTATCAATAGTGGAGCGAACGGCAATGTATTTTCAGTCTAGTTACAAGTAGCAAAACGCCAGAAACATCTGTTCATTTATTACATATTTTCTCTCGTATCTAACACCTTCCATTAATCTTGTTTTCTTGCCACAAGGACAATACATCTGGGGTTGCAGTACCTGTGCACGCAGCATGGAATCAGACCCGGACCCGATACGCTGAATTGTCAGAAAATCTGGAAAGAATCTGAAGTCGGGCCGTGGGCTGTCAAAGATGGCAGATTTATGGGGCGCTTCACGCCTGTTCGCTATGTGTGCGCTACTGTTATAGACAGACGACATTAGAACTGAGGCAACTTAACAAGTTCCTTTCTCTTTAGCCCCGACATGTTCTTGCTGAGTAATTGGCGGGTAATGGGCCTATCTGGTGGCCAGGGAACGGTAAGGCCTTGGTCAGTTGATCCTTGACCCCTCGTGGTTTATGGGGTGTGAGAGGCGGCCTCTAGCGAGTGATAGGATCTTCTGTCTGTTCATCCAGAACACAGCAATTACTCGGATTGTGTATGCGATCTAACTCATTGAGGTGCTTCCAATAAATCGATATTTCAGTAGGTGTATACATACATATCAAGAACTTTCTATTACAGTTGTGCCATGAAAACTATAAAGCTGGAATAAACCGCCAATTCGATTTATCACCAGGTCGTATTGGTAGCGGAGTTTTATGTACCATACAACCGATGCACATAATTATACCACGTATACATTGATACCATATGCTCCATTGGTACACACGATAATTCCAGGCGAGTAGCAGGATTCAATCTGGATGGTACAGGTGCGAAATTCACATGGGTCCGGCTGCTTAGGAAGTGGTATTAACGATGGTAGACTGGGGAACACAGCGTGATCAGGCCTGGGATGAGCGTCCACCTGATAAGGCGATAACTGATACGGACAGACATATCAACTTCGTACCTACCATACACCGGCCCCCTGCTTGGCGCTATTTAGATATCGGGTCCCATACACGTGCCGAATCTTGGGAGTGAACCAAATCGCAGAGTGTACAAGAAGATATGCTTGAAAACATGTCATATCACCGGTGTGTATTGCAGACCCAGCCCTAATTAGATCTACCTTGTGGTGTGAGCACATGTACGTGTACGTGTTTGCATGATAACTGCAAAGTGAACTCGATCGATTTTGAAACTAACATATGGACTTCAACACTGTACACATTTCGGTGCCAGTGCAATCATATTCTGTGCAATCTGAACCATTTGATTGCTATGAGAATAAATACAAACCAAAAAGCCTTTAACAATAGACGCGTGTTTGTGACTGCCCAGAACATATACAGTATACACAGGAACACATCGTCCTCGTATTATAAAATATCATTGATTGAAAGGTACATTACACACGTTCAATGCATTGTTTTGACCCGAATTTGAAAAAAAGAATCATATAAAATAAGAAAGGGTTACATATATGTCAAGGTCGGACATGTGCTGGGCAAATGTTCTCTCCTTGATTAGGGCCACTGGATCATATCCGGGTTCTCATCAGGAAATTCCGCCATTCCACGGCATATCTATAAAGTCAACAATTCATCGGTACATCAAGAGTGCGAATTCTATAATACGCGATGTTATGTCCACAATCCTTGACTGGAACCAAGTACGAAATATGCAGTATTTTGAATAAGAAAAACATACTGTCAATGTATCGCACAAAAATGGAGTTCATTGTAAACAAGTGTGGCATTGGATACTGGTTACAAGCAACATCATGTACTTTTAATCCAGAGATTAAAAGTACATGACTAATGCATATCGCATCAAACACTGCACAGCATATCATCCAGTTATTTTCATGTTTATGAAAAAAGTGCGCATCATATGATCAAGTAACATCATTTTACTGAAGGTCTTTTCCCAAACTGAAAAATCGTAGCCTGCCAAGTTTGCAGATTGTCGTCAACTTAATCTGTCCCTTTACTATGACGATTATGACAGTCTGTTGTATCTCTATTTGATGGGGTAATGGCGTGCTTGAGGTACAGTGATTAATGGGTTATAACGATTTTAGGATCGCGCCCCTATGACGCTATATTTCGTGAAATGTGCGTGGTTGCCAGGATAAACAATAAACCAACAAATCACTTGATTGTTGTATGCTTTCCTCTCGTAAGCGATCGTGTTAATTGGTGTATGCGACCTTACAGCTGGAGTACAGATAATTTAATGCACTCACTATATATTTCCCCCCGCATCGAGTACACTTCAATGACAGCCGAAGGCCGCGTCCAAGGGACTGGTCACTGGCCTTAGAGACAGCCGCTATCCCCCAGATTACGGGGTTCTAGAGCAGTCCTCATTGCCTCACCCCTGCACCCTGGACCAACGGAGGACAACCACAATTGGGACATGTGTTCAAGTGGTGGAGAACCCGCACGTCCGGGAACTGGCTCCGATCAGTGGCCACGCTCGTCCCACAAGTGTCTAATCCATTGGCTCGGTCATCAATAAAGCCTCTTGCTAGCGTCACCCCCAGGACTCGCTACACAAAGGAAAACTCCGACCGAAATCCGACCAGCGCTTGGAGAAATCTGCGCGACTTTGAACCTCCACGCTCTCTCTCACACACTCTCTTTCTCTCTCTTTCACCGAAAATTTTGTGCATTCGTCGCTTTTTTCTGCTACTTTACAACCACACGAGGAGGAGACACGAGGCCGAATTTGTTCGTCTTGTGTCGGGAACAATTGGATTTGGGTCATCACTGACACTCTCTCTGGGACCTTGTTGGGAAGTCGTCATCACTCCCGACTCCCCATGCCCTTGTGTGACCCTCCAGTCACCAATGTGATAAATGTTGGCGAATCACGGCTTCTGACAACCATAACACTGTCTCAACAGACGAGAAAATACCCATCTCTCCATGGGGAAGCCCCTGGAAGTGTCATGCACATAGAACCAAGTACCAGCTCAAAACTGGCCGTATCTTATATGTCTAACCTTCGACATATGGACTAGGAAACATACAAAGTGATTGATGCGTCCCATTATATATGACGCATAAGAGGTCCCCATTTATATGTATAGGATGTCATATTTGCTCTTGAAACCAGTGTCTCCTGATAAATACAATTCCTTCAAGAAGAGGACACCTGGTCAACATTTTTCGAGAGGGTACGACGTTTACGTGTAACTGCGAGACTAATGTGCGTATATGTGAGTTTATCCCTCGTGTTAGGTGTGTGCAATAAGCTTATTTAGAACATTGTGTGCCCCTGATGACACCAGTGCGGATTTGGATATACATGTATCTATGTCTGACCGGGCTTGGTTTTTGTGCCAAAATGTTTCATTTTAGGTTTAGTTTCCCATCATCGAACACTTGTCGTGAATGTCTGTAGTTCTAAGTGAAGTAGTTAAGTTGGCAAATCATCACTCGATGAAAGATGTAACCTATACCATATTATACGGTTGCTATGAAAACAAAAATATTACAGTATCTCAATGTAACTGAACATATCTTCCGCTTTTCCAAAATATAAAAAGTATTCCGTATTCCGGGCAGGCGATCGAGAGTATCATTTAATTGTGGCCGCCCATATCAAAATGATATGTCGCTGGCTGTCTGTTTTAGAGTGGGGCCGTGTTTGGGTGGTGACAGGTCTAGCACCATTGCCGCTACACTCCAGTCGTCAATACGTTTGTCATATTACCGAGTTGAGTGACAGGACTCGAGGAGCTTTCTCTGGGAGCCTGGCAGAAGCAATCCCTGTTACGTGACCGTCATCCTTCTAAACCTCTTGTCACCAAGTTACGGCGTCAAATCCACCGTCCCCCTTCCCACCCCCACAAACACATACCTTCGCTCCCACAAAATTCTATATGGTAAACCAGCTATTCTCCCGGGGGGGGGGGACCCGCATGAAACAATTAATTGGGAATCTGTATCTCGTGAATATGAATCGGTGTCGTGATGTTACCCGGTCCCTGAAGACTTTTCCGTGGAATATAACCCATAAACATTACTGATTCTCCCCCACCCCAACGCCAAAAACCCTGGGACACGAGAAGCAACAAATGACAGTCAGTCGTGTTGTTGTTGCGATGGAATGTCAGTGAGGCCCATCTAAGAGTCATCAAGATTCTGCGACTGTGTCGAACTCAGACGGCGAGAGAGGGCTCCGACAGTCTACATCTTGGCTAATCCCTGCTCAGAACCGTTACCCAACGCTGAATTAACATGTTAATTGATGCATACATTAAGGAAGAGAATGGCCAGTATCGAACCAGACGTCCAAAGGAAACATTGTTAGATTGCACACAGTGAGAAGTCTAGTAAAAGCTTGATTAGGCAACATGAATATGTAGATTTGCTTGAGCCCGCGACGCTATACTTTAATGTAAGTGGATTGTCATGCTCAGTAGACCAAGCTGACACTCTGGTTCTTTTGAAAAAAAAAGAAAAGAAACGAAATATATCCGTCTGGCCGTCCATTGATCAGCCCGTAAGGTCAATCGCGGGATCCTTTCGTATCTGTGCACATAGTGCAAAGGCAAATATTTGACTGATCCCTCTTTACGTAAATCTGAAGCAAAGAGCGTGAAGTGTTTTGTAAGAGCATAACACGGCACAAAATGTAAGGGTGTGATCAAGGTAATTTCTGACGTTTTCAGAAGAAAAATATAATTTCTTTGGAGAATGTACGATCGAAGTTATGTGCGATAGAAAATAGGTTCATACTGTAGATGCAAAGAAATACAATTGTCCAGCTTCTAAGGGCAACGAACACATTATATTTAAAATAATGTATACATACATAATGTATACATAGGTTAATAAGACCTTCGGTGACACTCCAGTACAGAGGTATACCCAATTACTGGAGTGTCACCGAATGTCTATTTATGGCCTCAAATAAAAAAGAATGATTATCCAAGGCCCATTGAGTACCGGAAACTATATCCAGCACAGTTTTATCCACACCTAGTTAACCTGACCGGGAATGCCCAAAGATGTCTTGAAAATGTGAAAATCCATAACGTATATCTTCGTCATGTTTCACCAAGGACAAGAGTCAGACAATTTTCCGTTATAGTAAAAAAAAACCATCTAGATATACAAGTTTACGTGACACATTATAAATACACGTACATACGTGTGGCTATAACGGCTCAAGTGTGATCCTGGAGGTTGATGCTCACATGAACACTCACTCTCTGTGTGTGTGGGAGGAGAAATCTCCTCGCACTTTTTATGTTTCGTACCTAAAAACTTTGAAGTCATCTGTTTCAGATCCCATGGGTTGAAAAAGCCTCATACTATCCAAACACCAGGCATGGCGATTTCATTCTTCTTCTTTTTTTCTTCACCATAAAAATATCACCGATCGTCGTTGTGGGAGATGCCGTGTATCCGCTGAGCTGTTGGCAAGTTCTTCTGCCGAGGGAATAGCTCTAAACGCTAGGGAATTCGGAGTAAGTGCGAAAGTGTGCAGTCTAAATGTGAACTCAACACATCATAATTCATATCGTCAAAACCTCCGAATGAGGCGGATATACATGTACGTTTGGTTCGAGATGCTGAGAAGGAAGGACAGTGCTGTTACACATGATGAACGGTCAGCTAAAAACCATCGCTAGTACTGGAATTTTAACCTATAATTGCAAACAAATACACACGTTATTTAAAAGTCAAATTCACGTGCAAGTGATGTTGAACTTATCCTTATGCCATAAAACTTCGTCACCTGACCACATAATCTATGGATTTCAACGCGACCACGTCTTCTAGAAGAACACAATAACTTTGCCATATATCTCAAGGCAACAAATCCCCATCATATTATGGCGATTACATAACAACAGAGTACCTAGTATAGTTCTGTAGCGTCACAATTCAGCTCTCTGGAGTGCGGTAAGCGCTCTGGACTCGCCGTATGTCACTTAGCGGGACATGGCAACGAGACTGACTTCCGCCGTCAGTCCGGGCACGGTGGGCAAGCATTATACGTGACTCGGGAGCGTGGACGCTAAGTTATAGATGACCTTACTTCTGACGACCTATCACAGGCAGATTGTCTGTATGAATATAAACAGCTTGTGTCTCGAGATAAGTGCGACGACCGACTACTAACGTGTCGTCAATGGCAACAGCTGGGGGTGGGTACGGGGTCAGGGAGGGGACGGGGCCAAGTTGACATCCAACAGGGACATCCAGCCTGGAGATTGAAGGGTCGCGGTGACTGATGACTTCTTAATAGAAGCATCCAGGGTGTCTTATTAGCCCTATCAGCGTAAAGGAATAACGAGGTATGGGGGAAATATTGCTTCCCTTTGATGACCGGTGGTTACGAGGAAATTCATTGTACATGCCAGTACGTCCGGGACTTCTGCTGATTCCAATCTAGTGTAAAACACCTTTCTGGGATGCACAAGTTAACAAAAGCATACATATGACACCTTGCCTCTATTTGCATTATTCTAAGCCTTATATTTTGTGTAAAACGTTTTATATTATTTTCAGTTACTGCGTCACTGGGGGCTTCATAATATGAGAAAAAAAATTGTGCACATGAATAACTGGTCATCGAATTGTACCACCCGACTGTGTCGCGGTTGAAGCATGGTGACGCTTGTCGAAATGGACGCTTCGTGTTTCTCGCCAGAGAAACGGAAACGCGACGGAGTGAACAGTGCGCAGTGACAAAAACTGAGTTTAGGTATGCACGGATGGCACTGGCCGTGACAGGGGGCTTGTGATGGATAGAAATAGCAACACTTTCCCAGGCATTTATCACGGCAATCACTGATTATATCAAGATTTGGTCCGGTAGCCACAGCTACACATTTACTTGTGCCGCCCGGCTCTTGTCTGTGTAGACAGGCGCAGAACATCGCTGGACTTCCAACGACACACAGAAGCAGGAGTCCCTACAGCTCCGTGAAATAAAAGGACAACTTACCGATTTGATGAAGCGTGCTGCTTTTAGTTCCTCTCCCAGACAATGGCCAAGGGAAAAGCAGCACGCTCATTAAATCATTAAGAAGTCGAGCCTCTATGATAAAAGACCGTGGCTTTTCTTTAATTCTGCATATCACAATATATTCTGTTACTTCTAGGATCACTTCCCTACGCTGTTTCACCGACCGATTCAGCTTTTCGTTTGTAATAATAGATCAAATAAAATACACCATTCACGTATGTGCCATTTGGAGGTAACGGAAAGTACAATATTAATATTTCTGGACCAGTCGCTAACACAAAATAATCGGGAAGAAAATATTGCAATCTGTCAGCAATTTTAATTTTAATCACAAAATAGCCGCAAACTGTATGCACGCATGTTTCAATTCCGTCGGTTTTCCCTGGGGCAATACTGCGGCTTGTAAGCCTAATAACCGGCTGACAACCCGCCAGGCAGGCAGTGGCTTGTTATTTCGGACACCGAGTTCCATATGAGCAGACCTTAACACGATTTCATAAACGATGAAAGGGGAAGAAGCCGCAGTTGTCACAAATAGAATTACACGCGACAATTTCCATCAGTCGTTCTGTCCGCCGTTATTGCGACGACATCATTTGACAAATCAGGAAAAAATGTAGGCCCTACGCCTAGACGCTGGAAAATGCTATTTTTCAACTGTTTGGAACTGGCTAGGAAATTTTCTTCACGAGGACCAGAGGCTTCAAGGCCCTGAATCGTAGCATAATTATTTAATATAAACCAATTTTGAAAGATTCCTCGACCAAGAAGCATATTGGTTAATTCCCGGGATGCTCTTGCTTGGGACAGGCGCAATAAGCAGACGACATCCGCTG
The DNA here is from genome assembly GCA_949152475.1 of Terebella lapidaria. Taxonomy (NCBI): domain Eukaryota; kingdom Metazoa; phylum Annelida; class Polychaeta; order Terebellida; family Terebellidae; genus Terebella; species Terebella lapidaria. Next base: position 84,332,217 of record OX424555.1, read on the forward strand.
ACAAGATGCCGTTATTGTTGATATCACATCATCACGTGACATGGTAACAACCCCGTCAAATCAAACTTCGATACATCCAGATTTCTTATCAATGTGACTCAGAATAATTACAATGTGGTTATCCCTCGATTCAAACATTTTTGCAACTATGTTTTTACTGCTCAACATCGCACACAGAATCACAAGAATGCATCATACAAAATATTCTGTATATAACAAGTATGTCTACTATAAAAGAACTCAAAACATTAGATGTGTAAGCATTTCGTAGAAGCAAACAACAACGTCAGGCTGGATCTTACCATATTAATTAGTAAGCGTTAGTATGCTTGCTTTGTAGGTAAATATAAACTAAATAGTTAATGACATCCATTATGACCTATTCTCAGAAATTACCCCTCTCGCAAACTGGGTGGTAGAAAAAGAATAAACGGTATATAACTGGTCAGCAACTATAGTAGATGTATGCTCACAGATTCTTTCAGCCTAAATTCTAGAGCTTCAGACCACCAGTACAGAGCAGATCCAGAAACGACAGACTCGGTTGCCAAATGATATTGCCGTCTCGATACGCCATAGTCACCCAACATACATGTACATGTATGCATGTAATCCCCGGCAGGCGCACACATGGTCGGTATTAATCGTAGTCTATTGAAAACACATGTAATTAACGGCCAGAAATCTACCTGACTTCGTAATACGTTGTGAACGCAGCATTAGAGACGGAGAGTCGATGTTTTGCTCGCGAGATGCCACGTGCACCACTCTGGTAACCACGTCAGAGGAGGGGGTGGAGGTGGGGCTCGTGTGTAACCGGGGAAATTAGCGAAATTGGGTAAGGAAATAGTTCTAATGGCGATGTCCTTTCTCTGCGCAATCCTGCACGCATTTACTCCAGAGTGGTGCAATGAAGAAGATGGCCAGACGAGTCTCGCCGAGTTCTGAAGTATCAAAGCTACATGCTGGAACCCCATTTGACAAAATATAATAATGATGTCATAGCCATATTCGCCACGTGTGTCCCATGACAAAGTTGTCCTTGGAAAGAAGAACCCACTTGAGTACTGTTGGTAAATATAGATCCAATAAAAGGCTAATCCAGGCTTACAGACGGGCGATTTACTTATACGCATGCAACATTGACCGCATTTATAGCGACATTCGGCTCCATCAGAATGGCCTAGTTCTCTGCATGGATGCCTGGATGTCCACTTTCGACCAATAGTACAATCAATCTGGCCATCAACCCATCACATTTGTCAAATAGTCTACTTGTTCTGACCAACAATTATTGTGGACAAGTATGTTTCATGAGTTATCGTAAAACATGAAGATGTATTATTATTTCAAGTATGCAATTTTCGCAATTTCTTAACATGGGCATACAACTGACTGATATGTAGATTACATGAATGTACGTAGACCACGTGCTCTCCAGGAAGGATGCATGAGAATATATTTCAAAGTGTGCATCGAGTGCGTTACAGTGCATAACTTTTAGCATGAGAACGTGTACTTTACACAATATGTGTAGGAAGACATGGGGATGTCAGGTCACTGATAAAAGCAGTATATTCGAGATGTATCATATTTATGTCACCATTAGGAGGCTTTGATTAGGTGTTCCTGGGAGAACATCTGTGTTGTGTAGCTCGGCAAAAGCCAACTTTTTGCATGTTGTGAAAGCATGTGCGACTGACTACCTTTTGTTTTGTCGCCCAGGGTGACAATGCTTCTGGTGGTACAGGTAGACATGTACTACAGTCATGTCTTTCTAACTATAGTAGGTCTATACTGCACACACCTAGATTACATCTAGATTAGGTGGACTTACTTGATATGTTTAGCATGAAGATGAGAACCGCAAACATCCAGACGGCAGCTGTCTGTGACGTCAGCTGTCCGATCCAGACGGCGCAGCTGTATCCGCGCAGTGTGCGCGTGCGCAGTCGGCAGGAGGGACAAAGTGTCAGACCGGGTGGTGCCATGGCTGATGAAGGAAGGGGTAGAATAGGGGTAGAACTAGTATGTGTATCAAGGGTTGTACTCGTGTCTATATCCTCGATGGAAAGACATCTCCGGGTCAGCTTGTCTCGCCAGCTGCAGTTGGAATTCGCGGATTCGACATCGTGCCCTCCAGTTGTGTTTTTACTCTGCAGAGAGTCCGTATGATCCAGGAAACTGATTTGGTAGGGATGGATGCGTTCTGATCTTATGCACGGTCCAACACGCCAAAAATTTCAGAGATTATCCTTTTTAGGGACTTCAGTAGGTGAACAGACGCCAGGGTTTGTTTTCATTCGAATAGTAGGAGATCCGCAAGCGGGAAGAGTGTGTTGATTAAGTAGCCTCTCTCTCTGCTGGACTCTTCACAGGAATGAGACTCCTTGGTTCAGGTGTTTACTCTATGGGGACCCCTCAGTGGTGAGTTATTCCGGATTTCCCCTGGTACGCTACAGGAGAAGTTCTCAGGACGATGGTGTTCTTAGCGACAGTTGGAGCACGTCCGTACAAAAGGCTATCTCGGTCAGACAAGCTGGTAAGGGTCAGCGAGTGTGCTAACTCGATGTTCACGGTATCCAATGTCCGGAGATGCAGGTGTATTCCAGGTAGGCAAACCACTATCGTCAGCACCGTGAATGACTTACGTAGCCAATAGAAAACAAACCTGTCTTGTTGCCAAACAGAAAACCATTCTAGATGTTGCTGGCTGGTGCTGTAGTTCTACCTGACCTGAGATGGACGCCGCTCCTGTTTCTTGAGCGCCTCGGCGATTGTGCCAGTAACCCGCTTCCTTAAGGTTCCCGTATCCAGAATAGTTTTCGGCATCACAACAAGCACCTGTCCAAACAATAGCAGGCAGACGATACACAACACACTGCGGCCTTCGACTTGATTCGGTTACGGCGCATTCGTGGCTTCCTTCGTCTGTCCTCGTCCAGTTTGATAATATGAATATTCATGAGTTCTCGACGAAACACAAATCACGTCACGGGGAAACAATTTGGAGACGTGAAGAGATGACACCCAGAAATATCTAGATTAATGGTCCGATTCCATGCCGGCAATTGTCAAGGTTGACACGATATCTTTGTGTTGCCCCTGGTTTATATGCGTTATTATCCAGTCTTTCTCAGGCAATTGCTAGGATATTGTCAGTATGATATGATGAGAGTCACGATTCCGACACGGGCTTCAAGTCACTTCTCTTCTGCCAGACGAACTTGAAAATTCCTCAAGGTAAAAGAGCAGAAGTAAAAACATATCACCTCGAATTCACCAAAAACATACGGACTACGACGTAGAAAATCGTATCATGCAGGGACATTATCCGCAAAATCCAGTTAAACAGAAAGCAATCCCTGTCGCATGTCTCTGCCAATCGCGTCACATACTCTGCTGGTCTTTTCCTTAAACAGCAGTCTTTTTTCAGCCTTGTTTCACGTTGATAAGGCTTATAACCTCAGGTTAGTAAAGTGGAGAGCTGATCTTTTACGTGAACGTTTTCTTCTAGTCGCATTTCACTGATCAGGAAGGGAAAATTTGTCTCACCTGCAAAACAAAAATATATTACCATTGAGCTATAGAACAATACTTATTGAACACAGAAATTAAAAGTGTCAACTGTAAGGTGCAGGGTTAATCAGAAAAAAAGTATACCGGAACTCTTGTGAAATGATTTTTAATGATTTTTATAATTTCAATGTGGAAAACAACATACTGATTATATCCTCGAAAGACAGCAATATGTGTCATGTCTGTATCAATACCGACCACAGTTGTGTTCATTTCAGTCTGTGATGATAAAGACGGAGTTTTTCCATGGAAACTACCCTGCACACAAGCTTCGGTATATTTTTTATTGAATTACCCTGTAGCTCAAGGTTTAATAACCAATGATATAATATGCAATATCATGAATATGACAAATCAGAATACATTTTACATTTATGGACAAGATGTGCACAGATCAGCTCTATGCGTTAAGATGCATAATGTAAGGAAAACAATAACATGAAGGGACAAGATACATTCCTGGAGAAAACGCTGATGAAATTTGTAGTTTTGCGAGGCGACGAATGATGTGTGCTCTTGTCAGTTCATTTTAATCTTCGGCTCGTCACGAATTTTTTTTTTTCGTATCACATTTCTTCAACTTTATGACAAGATGTGTGTTTCTTAACATATCTAATATATCGTTGAAGCCTATTTCATTACATGAAGGGCTAAATACACGTAAGTTAACGTAAGTTTTACATGTACAGTATGTATGTTATATGTACCTAAATGCGTACAATTCGATTCTGCGTACTTTAGAGTGCATGTATCAATACACAGTATGTATTGTCCATGGATTATTATCTGATCAGGTGCAAAAATCTGATATATATCGAAAACAACAATGACTGAGACATCTGCATCAGACAATTGACCTGATATTTGAGACATCAGACAATACATTAGCTAATATGTAATATGATCATATAACTTTCACTGACCAATAATTTGGCAAATTACAAAAATTACAAAAAGCTCTCAAAAGTGCAATATTATTGATGTATAATATCATACGTCAATAAAGAGAACACTGCATTAGAACCCATATACATACATTTGTATGTAAACTTGGCATATGGCCTCATTACATCTACTGCAAAACTCCCCCAAAGACAACTGAACATCAGCCCATATTTGATTGTGATTTCCAGGAATGTCGACGCTAAGCTGGGATCGCTTTTTTTCGCCATATTTTACTGACACCACCGCGACAGAAGCTGTAGGGTTTTTGCACAAACATGCGGAGGGCCTGGAGATTGCCCACCAATTACACTGCGTGGTTCCCAATAGTTTGACGTCTATTTTGACACTTCAGGAGCAGGATGGCTGAGATGTTGTGTTGTATGTATTATTGACCTGACCGTGTTATCTAGTGTGGTACTAGACGCTACTATGATTGTGCATCTATAGACTCGCTTACTACGGGCAAAAGCTATTGCCGACCGAGCTGCATGGCCAGATGTTTAACTACTAAATGGACTTAGCACAACAAAGTAAATCTCTGATTGTGTGGCCTACAGTTAATTACACGGACACATCGGGCGGTATTGGACTGCTCGCTGGTAACCGCTATTACGTCGGTGCGGTCGACTGGCGTTGATGTGATGGTGGCGGAGGGATTATGCAAGCCAGCCCTCAGGGGTGTTTTTGGCCTGCCATAAACAGGAACAGTGCAGTTTCACACGGTCCAGATGTCCGTGACAGCTCTGTCTCGCACACGGGGGCATCCATTGCACAAGACAAAACCAGCATATATCCCGCAATCAATGTGGAATGTCTCCTGTAAACACCCTGACTATTGACAGGTCGATAATTGCTTGGGGAAAGTGCCTTGATCGGACAAGCACCACTGTGAAAGGTACCTAGTCACGCAACAACTGGATACCAACCCGAAATCACTGCCAAACTTTTGCTTTCTGTTCAATATAGTTTTTGACACTATCCCGTCACAAATATCCAAATATGACATGTAAAATTGCCAGTGCCCTTAGGGATGTAATTTCTGTATGATTAGATGTACAATAATATCTAATTTCTTTTCAACAACCAGACCACATGTCGCCGAAAAGTAATATCATTGTTTTATTATTCCACGTGCAGAATTAGCACACGATGCACTTGCACTTTTAGAATCAAGACATCTGTGAAACACGTATGCAGCATAAATGATTGTCATAAATCTAAGTCGAACTTGTAAGTAATAAATTCTGCCTTGCTGGCGTACATCAATCCACGACGTGTAATCGATAATTGAAGTGATACCGCAAGGCAGCGTACTGCCGACAAATGCATAGCTTGCACGCAATAGTCATACATTAAAAGATGTATACGCAAATGTGTTTATACAGTTACTTCTTGAATGAGATATATAACAAAGATTCACTACAAGGACTCAACTTAAAGTCTCTCCATCCTAATATATACATGAAAGCTCCTGTTCAAGCTGCATCATTCTATCGTCAAACAATATTCACCAATTTATGCGAACACCTTCATGAAAATGAAACAAAGAAAGGAAAACAATTTTTGTATACCTCTGCTATTCAGCATTAGTTTGACACCAAAAAAAAGGGTATGAGAAACTACCGCCCACTTGGTAATACGTTAGCATGACTGGTGTGCTCCTTACAACACATCTACTGATTTACACGAGATGGAACTTCGCAGCCTACTTACTTGTATCCTTATGATTCCGAGACCCTATTTTGTGCCCTAATCCCATTGTGGGTCGTTGCATTGACCAGTGAATTACGATCTGAGACAGTTATTGCACAACGTGCGGCAGTTTGCCTGCGGCCGGTGGCCTCTATAACCGGCACTGCCCAGGGGCAAGGCAAAGATTACCGCCCTGACAGCAGTTGCTTGTAATGGCTGCCATTCAACTAGAACTTTAATTACGCCATCAGACTTTATTATTTCATCAGGACTTTATTTACACGTGTTTATGTGATGGCGTCGAAGTTTTGGGAGCTGTTAATTTGACATCTACATGCTGTTTTCAGACTGCTCTGCAGCTAGGAAGGGTTGTATTTCCGACCCTGTACGCATGTGAATGTTCATCGGGGCCCCCACAAATAGAGAGAAGATGTTTACAGACACATGTGGTTTTCGGCTGAAGTTTTCCGTAGGTGGCCCACCGAACGTTCATGTAGCTTTAATTGTCTGTCGACATGTGGAATCTTAAAGTTATTTTTGATACACCGTCGACCTGTATTCGATTTAGATACAACCCCGAACAAGGTGTACCGCTAGCTGGCCATAAACAAAGACGGTAACATCTGTGAATATCGCCTGAGGAAAACCGCTCTGAGTACAGGTTTGTTTCCAGTTATAGATAAATTGAATCTACATTGGAGTGCCAGATCGGTACTGTACTCGTACTGACTGTATTGGGATGTAACTCGCTAAGGCTCACTTTGGAGGTCCAGAACTAGTGCCAGCAGGAATTCCTACACAATTTCTCTACGAAGATATCAAAGGACTCGAATTCGAATGATTATTACTGTATCCGTAGATATGTTCTCCTCTCCCAGGTGAAAATATTATTTCTAGTTCAAATAACTAATCTAGTTAGGCATATATTTTTCAGAATCACCATCGTCCACAGACCCTGACCAAACACCCTTGTGCAATCATCAACAAACAATTTCGCGAATCATCTAGGTGCAACTTGTTGGGATTAGCTTGTCCTAACACCCCTAAGGACATCGTTTTTACGAATATCCATATTCAACCCTATACATGGAATGTCCATGGACTGGTGGTCTATATAGGTTCTGCACTGGTCCATCCATCACTGAGTCCACAGCTTCAACAACCGTTCTCTAACATATACCCCCGCATGGTATGTGTATGTGCGAAACACTCAGTCGTTCTATGCTAGAGGTGTTATCGGCATACACCTCGCAGCGTTTACCTATGTCAAATATTAACGAATGAACAATAGTTACACATTGAGTAGGTGACATGACCGCATTTGCACAAAGTACATGCATTTCGTCAAAAATATCATTCACAATTCATGGACCTAAATTTTACGCATGAGTGGTAACTCCTTAACACGTTCATATTGTGCAAAACAAAAGCTCTACCACTAAATTAGAGAACATCGATCACACGTTACTTATTAATGTATATATCAGGTCGATTACTGGTCAGATATTATTGGGAACCTGTTTTCATTTCGTTCCAGCTTGTTCTCTTCGTTCTAACGTAGTTCATTGTATAATAACCACCCGCACCACGTGACCATCACTCCCCGGAAAGCCCTACATGTGTAAACCTCTAACAGAACCGTTTACCAGTTTTCGATTTTGTAATCAGGTTTGTGTATGGGACTCGACACAAGCAGAGAGGGATAAAGGACAGGGTGATAATTGTTATGGAACTTTTCTGACCTTGGCATGTACTTAATTTCGGCGTCACGTGGTCATGTGTCTCTATGGTGACCGTGTTCCGTGTACGAGTTGCCTCTGCCGGTATGCACCCCGCTGACCCTGTACAAGACACCCAGATTGTCTAGAAATTCCATCGTTGTCGTGTCAAACTGGCGAGGTTTTGAACAGCATGGAGCGGATATTAGACAGTGTAGACGACATATATTACCTAACTGCAATGGCGAGATTATTCAATATCTGTATGATTAATAACCACGATATTTGTGTCGGGAATTTCGCCGTCTTTTTAATTATCAAAGGGGCCGAGATTCCACAGCCGGGTCCGATGGATGCCGCTCCATGTATTGAATAATAAACCACACATCACAAGCTGATGTTGGTCCAATGGAAATTTTTGGTCACATTGTTGCTAGAATCAACAGCCCGTTCTTGGACACCTATGTCAACACTAGAATTATATGTGATTTATGACTGGATTCCACTTTACGGAATGTCTACTCTAATAATATATGACCTAAATGTAAAAAAAAAAAATACTACGCCGGTGTAGCTTCATACAAGTTATTCATCAGGAGATTTATCGTCTTCAGCGAAAGACACAAAGAAAACTGGTGCTCATCCGTGGAACGAATTGTGTTCTAATTCCGACCACAGACCTGTGTATTGGTCGATTTTCTCGACATTTTACCAGGTTTGGCTTGGCAGATTTACTAGCAAGAACCAAACGGCGGAAACGACCTAAAACAAAAAGCGACATTTCCATATGAAGGGCACCAAAGTTCTCATTGTACTTTCGTTGATTTCCTCGCAATGTACAGAAATGCCAGAGCGGGCGGATGGAGAGAAACTCAGCACATCTGGCGGTGAAATATTTATCATAAAGCACAACAATATAGTCACCACAAAACAATCTAGATTCATAAAATACCGCTTTGTAGGTGAATATGGCTCCCGATATAAAGGTGGGCACCATGTGCAATAACAAGATGAAGAGAGAGCACCAGAGTCTCGATAAACACTTATAATAGTTGCAACACTGTGTAAAATTCGAAAGCTGTCGGGCGACTTGTTGTTTTGAACAGTGCGCTTCAATATACAATAATGAAATATGTTGTTTCGTACATCATTACATGCAACTACGCATCCAGGTGTCGCAGATATAATAAATCATCCATCTAAAAATAGAGTTAGCTTGTTCCATAACAATTCATATGTCATGCTACGTTTGAGATTTATATTGAAACATTAATATATGGGTTTTCCCAAAGTGGATGCATGCATATTTGAACACCTGCACTGCAAATAAGTGGCTGGACGTCGGCATTTTGACGTTTATTTTCACGGCTCCGATGTTGGGTGAGTTGTGAGTCGTTAATTGATCCAGTACTCCTGCTAAAATTATTACGCCGCATATCCAAATCGCTAAATCGATTGCATTTCGCAATATTTTAATCAAGGACCAGTGGGGGATCTAGAGGATGCTGGGAGGTGAGAACATAAATTGTGGGTGGACACGGCAATGAGCGGGCGAATGAGTGAGTGAGGTCGGCCAGGAAGTCAGGAGCAGAGGTGCAATCACTGGGGCCAGCTCGATTAAAGTTGCATAGATCTAACAATGATGTCTAGCGTGCTACGAGGTATTAATCTCCACTGTTTACGGCGCCACGTGCAAATAAACGCACGCTACACTGAACCGCGGTGATGAGTCAAGCAAATTTATTTCTGAATTTCCCTGGGACATCCTTCCTTCTCCCGACGAACGCACCAAAAAAGCGAGTTTGCTTGTGAGAGTTTTTCTCAACTACTGTCCTTTATCTTTTTCCTGCACGCAAATCAAGTTGGGATTCTGTCTCTGAAGTGATTACGAATAAAGACGGCTTGTCAAAGCTTCTTGTATAGTCACACACACAGCATCGCCGTGCCACAAACATCACACTTTAAGTTTTCCCTCCGTAGTTTTGTGACACTGAATGTTTTCACTCTGACTGGACCCAGTGACAGCGGCGAGGTTCACGCTCCGTGATTGCGTTACAGTACCATAACGAAATCTCACAGAGTTGCGCGTCCTGACGGTGAGAAACAAGCGGGCACGACTTGTTGTCTTGGTACCACACCCCCACCACACCCAACCCCTCAAGCCGACAGCCTCCGGATAATATTCCATCTTGCACAGTCACCAGTGTCAACCTAACCAGTTTCCTAGGGCAGCTACTGAACCTATAACTTGATTTGCGGGCAAAAATAGTGTTTATTTCGAGGGCGAGAGGAAGCTTGGATGATGACAAAACAAAGTGTTTCCTCACTTTGCACACACTGTGACACACTATTGCACACAGCACAAATTCCCACAATCCGACCTCTAGATGAGCGAGACCCACCCCCACCCTAGCGGCTAGGGATGGCCTGGTGGAATCAGATATACATGCAGATGTCCTGGCCAAAGTGAGTTATCGCTCCCTGTTATGCAGTTGCTGACCAAGTAATGCATATTTTGGAGGTATTGTGCCAGAGTGTGGACAATATGGTCGTTCCCAAAGCTTTCACCCTTGCCCCCGATGTCCTGGCCCTGTGCAGTATCTAGGTGATAACTAGACGGTGTAGACACTCAGACCGATCGCGCCACTCTCGTCTCATTCAATTAATATGTCCGTGTCCGATTTAATTGACTTCCAGGGAACACAAGCGCGACTTCATTTTGTCAACCTCTTTCTACTTTTTTGTTCAATATTACCTGGTTTTTCATTGCGATGTTCGTCTTTCTGGGGAATTCACTCGGGGCTACCCTTGTCAGAAACTGGTGCTGCAAACACTTTGATTAGTTAATTATATCGTCCTCTGCTAGTTTGTATGCGATACCCAGTAAGCTGTATGCCTAATGGTGTTCAAGCATGCTCCAGATACCAGGTCAACATGTTACACCACAAGCTGTCGGTGTCACTTTATTACGCAAATAAATATTAGATAGATGTAAAACTACCAATCCACGTCGTGTCGGGGCAACGTTGATTGTAAAACTCTATCAAATATTCCGCCCTTGCTCGGCCCCAGATCTCGGAATCACCGTCTATAATTCATGCCCTCAATAACGCGCAAACGACTGAACAAATCAACATTGCACTATATAAACATGCTAAGACATTGTAAAACGACTGACACTAGATAGGATGACAACGAATTCGAAGTCATTTACAGGTCATAGGTAACACCCAAGACAGCAAAACTTTTGTGTTACCTGACAAAATAACACATCGGTAGAACGTAGTATGTTTTATCCTTTTGGAGAATCCATCCGCTATTATTTGTTCCATGTAAATGGTATAAATCCACTATGAATCCTCGAAGCCCAAGAAGTCTTACAGCAGAAGAAGTGAGGGAAGTCTCGTGGCCAGTGAACGAAATTATCAGAGTTCCGTGTAAAATCTGTTGATGATGATGATGTTCATGTTCTTGAGTTGGCTTGGAAGCCTCGCCAATGCCTGGCAGCACTTGTAAGCCGAGGCCCTGGGTAACGAGCGCCTTATGCCTGGGCTAGCGGCCGACAGGAGTGGTGGGAAGCGGGGGACCGCCCGACCGAGGCGGCATCGACTGCTCGCGGGAGCCAAGCACCAGAGGTCAGTCCAACCGGGGATGGGTGGCATCGGTGGCAGTGGAATCAGCGGATCTAACCGCGCAACAGACGGAGGCTCAGGCTTTAGATGGGATGGTTGAGGCAAAAAGTAGGGAGGACCCTCGGGGTCAACGTCTGGCTGCCATACGACGGAGGAGTTATCCTCACGGCGCCACAAGCCACAATCATCACCTTCTGCAGTGCCAGTGCGGTCCTTCGACCGATCATCCCGTCCAAAGCCGTTTCGGACAGTTGAAGAAAGAGACAGACACAGATGTCCATCGGAGATATATCTATTCATCTGGTCACTTATCCATCAAGTCAAGGTGTGGCTTGACGATGTACATGTATGTTATATCAATTACGTCTCCACATGTACATGTATGTTTCAATAAGTACGTCTCCAGTATGGGTACCTGCCTTTAATATTAACTCTCATCATTCCCCCTGGGAATTGGGCAGTCAAAATTATACACAGCAGAACGTGTCAACAACTCGACTCGTGTACGAGGGAACAAGTAGGACATTATTCTTGTGTCAATGGTCAAGTCCAGGAATGCAATAATGGTCAGGTTCATGATATTGACAATGGTATTCTAAGTACACATTGTCTGTGTGTCCCACTTTGGTGACACTTGGACGTATTTGTGGCCATTTCTATTCCCTAAGCGGATCCTAATGCCACCAGTTGTGATCGCATTGAATGAACCGCGAAACGAGCGAGAACTTACACGGATTTCCAGCAAATATATGGCAGAGTTGAACTGTATAGAGGGTCCAATACTTTAACTCGGAGTAAATGCATGCTGTACATTTCAGGCCCACTCCTGGCAATGTTACGTTATCAATGGGAGCAAATACATTACTGCTCATTATAAACCAAAACGAATTCAATTTTTAGATAGATAGAGATATCAGAAGTGATTCAGGTATGACTTGAAAACCAGATAGCTAAAAATCAAACAAATATCCTGTATGATACAATATATATGGGGAAATTATAACTTGTGTTTTCTCCTGAATTCATTCATTCAAAGTTTTGTGATCAGTATTTATCTTTCACAAATTTACCTTAACATGGAACTAGCATAGGACTGAGAAGACGACCCAATTGCTATAGAATATCGACACCGAGTTTGAATGCCACCCAAGCATACCCACGTGTGTTCAATTATTGAAGGCAGGAGTTCAGTAAGGAGAACAAATCATATCGTAAACACCAAAGAAAACGACACAGTGTCACACCAACAGGGAAACAGAAAATAATATAGTATTTAAACAATATAGTAAAGCACGAATGGATATAGACAAATTCAAAGTCCAAGACGAATCCATGGACAAAAAAGTTAGGTATGAGTGGTCAAATCCGGGGATTTGATATCAGTATCATATTAAGAGCCATGTGAATATCACAGACACCCAGCCAGCTGAGTGTGAGATCAGGTGCTCCGGAAGAGTGAGTATCTCCTGCTCTGCATATCCACACTGGCAAATCCAACAGGCACAAAACTACAAGGATGGGATGATACAACCAAATCGTAGTGACGACCTTACACATTTTCGAATGTCGACCTCAGTCTAGGCGTTACATATCCTTGTTGGAGCAGTTTGGAAGTCAGAGACTGTGTTGTGACTATGAATTTATGGTAAGATGAGCATGCTCTAGCATAACGGCTTAACTGTGACATGCAGACACCATAACCTGGTAATGCTGCGATATTACTACTAACTTTTGGTTAGTGGCCAACAAAATGTAGTATTCATGACCAAGGTCAAGACGTCATCACGTTTCGATATAAATATGTGACCATTTTTTTATGATATTCAACATTTGCCTGTACAGTGAACAACACTTTAAGAGGAATAAGTATGGTCAATTCACCTAAATTATTCTGATCACAATACCAAACAAGCTGCGAAAAACCCAAAAGAAACCTGAAGTATGTAAACTGTAAAAATGTAAGAACGTGTACAGAGTTATTCAGAAGAAAGTATTGTGAAATATGATTATGATAATTTCAACAATCCATTGTGGAAAACAATATATGTTTTATATTTATCAACGTGTGTCATGTCTGTATCAATAAGCCTTGCATCTGTGTTCATTTCAACCTATGTTGAACAAGAGTTACACTAGTCCATGACAACTACCCCCACACACAAGCCTAGTGTACCAAATAAAACCTTGTATGACGTGAACGTCATGAAAACGATATGATTAGATGTCCTCCAAGACAGATAGGTAAGAGAATAAAACACTACCCGACATATTACAGCAAATTATACTTGAATTGCCCTCATATATAATATGAGATTATTTCTTGGATTGTAATTGCCGTGTCGGTTGTACTGTTCTCGGTCAGATAGTAGGTGCGCTCATATATTCACAACTCTACAATGATGACAATTACATTGGCGGAAATGGGACATTTGTACGGTCACATCCGCGGCGACCGGGTTATCCGGGTTTTGTTTTATGGTATTCGCGATTGAACAGGCGGCGTCCTTGTACTGTGCCTAGATTCCTTCCTCCGCTATTATACTGTCATTATGTCAGCTTGGTACAAAGTGCGAGACATTCGATTCCGCGTCAGATGTTACATTTGAAAGTCATTGATACATGAAACGACAAAAGCTGTCTGATACCATGCGTAATGTTAAAGGAAAAACGAAACAAAACACATTTGTCTTCAGCGCATTGACAAATGACAGTGTAGTCATTTTGCATGATAATTGTCACAACCCTGCCAGTCCCTCCCCTCGATAGAGGCGTCACGGCCCGGCGCTGGATTGGTCAACTCGGAAATTTCAATTTCAGTATGTAAGTTGTTTAGACTTCATATAATGTAATATCGTACATATAAATTATGAGATGACTAGTTATCCCATAAACCCACCCACAATAGTAAATCAAAGCTTATATAAAAGTACATTCTTGTCCATGTAAAAGGTAGCTAAAGCTACTACAATTGTGCAAATTTTCTTTACGAAAGCAATATTTGCTAACTAGTCTCTTTTGCATATTCAAAAAAATTATTTGAATGTTATTATTCTTTTGAAAGACGTGGAAGACTTTGTGGGACATAGGGATAGGTTGTGCAATCCATACCGATATCATCATGCTAGAATCACAGTGCAACCGGAAACAATGGCTGTGATACAAGATACCTGCACTGGGAGAGTTCTCCTGACTGACAAGTCATTATTGTGCACTACTCTCGTTATCATCCAATTAGGGGAAAACCTAATTTTGTCACAAACAGATCCCAGGTGAAATAACACAGATATGCGTAATTATACAAATCCTGCATATATGTTACTGTCAGACAGACATACTTCCTGTCCATACCCGGATGACGTAATACTACATTCAAACAAAATGTATCGTAAGACATAGATCTGCAACATTAATGATTATTTAATGCATGTGTATCTCCAAATTCTGGAATTCCAGCAATTGTGGCTTCTCTCCGTTGTATTTATGCCGTTTGCTGTATTTTAATATGAAGGTGCGTCACACACACGCGCATTAAATTTGTTTATCACTGTTTTTTTTTATTATCCGTTTCCGTCTAAATGAGTTTGATTATTTGCCATTGGTACTATCTTTCCAGTGACTTATTGGCGTTGATGAAGATTTCAGCCTAATGGTTCAGTAACATTCATGGAAGCAAGAATTAGAACAAATATTTCACAATGGTGTGAATCGACGGACAATCAGCTGAACTGTGGGATCATTATAAATTACCAAAACTTCACTATAGACTGTTCCACTTTTCCCCCACACACAACCATGTCTGGCATTGAATCACTCGTTCTTATACTTTTTCGTGCTATTTGTGTGTATTTCCATTGTACTGATCACTACAATACCTCACAAAGACTGTAATGGCGACTACATTAGAAGGACAAGGAGTACCCTGCTTGCATGCGGGTCCGCAACAATATGATACATGGTCGGTGATTACAACGCGAGGTAAAGTGTCCATTAAAACTAGCCAACATGATTTACTCACCACAAAAACGGACTTACCCTGACAGAACAAACCGTGCTAAACAATGGGTACCCTCGTCCCGCACTAGCAGGAATCCACTGTCCCTCTTCCGTATGAACACTGCCATCTGCACGCAATGCCACAATAAAATGGCAAGACGGCGTTTTCTAAACATTCATATCTCCATCTGTCTCCGTTACTCTGTGTCCCTTAAATCATCAAGGATTGGGGCACAAGACACCATTCATATGAGAAAGGTGGTGAGACACAAAATCTGAGGCGATGCTTGTCCAACTCTTGATACTAGTTTTGTTCACCTGTATATTCCATGTTTATCGAAATAGGAGAACAATTCACCATATAATCAATTATTCATCTGCTTGTAAAGAGGGAAAAGTTTGCTTCTCAATCAGTCAGATTGAAAAATGTTTTATATTTTGCTGACATTAGGTGGAACTGTGTGGTAAATTCATATCCATGGAATATCCATCGGAATTTGAATCCACCTGATAAAGTTATTCCCCTCGTTTTTCAGTATAGTGTGTGGCCAGTACATGAAAGAGCATGTACCAAAACTGGTGACAATACCACAACCTACTTTCTTTTGGAGATCAGCTAGATTAGGGAAACCCCTGCAGTTTTCCCTGCCGACACTCTCCCCCTTTCCACATTCACTCTTCGTTTTGTACTAGAGGACCTTGTCACTGCTATGATTATAGTGTTGCGCACCTAATTCGGTAATGGCTGTGATAAACATCTCGATATTACCAAAACGGCGGCATTTTCTTGTGTATCATAGCTTTCTCTGCTGGCGCCTGGCATGAGGAAATAGACTTGGGCATTTGAGAGGAGGCGAAAAAAGACAAATAGTCAATTGGCAACGAGATCATGCTAGGTGATACGCGAGGAACTATGGGTAACTGCAGGTCCCGAATTTGGAGAAGATTGACGTTTAATTCCACCAATCAAACAGCGTCATTTAATGCTTGGCCTCTGCTTGAATGAAGACGAATAACCTGAAAGGAGATCGGACATTGTAATGTCATATCCTTTGGCCACTATCTAATGAATACTCCTACAGTGGTTAACAATATAAACATGGTATGACTAGTAAAATTAAACGTGGTCGGTTGAAGAAACAACCGAAACCAAACGTTTCCTATTGTCACTGTCATAATTTCTTCCTATTTTTCCTGTTGTTAGGCTACTGAAACACCGCAAAGTTTCTGGTTGTGAAAGTTTTAAAATTTAATATCTACACTCTACTTAATTAGCCCATGAGACTAATATGTCTGCGCAATTGTTTCACATGATACTACATGTACAGAAGGCGATCCACATCTCATTACAATAATTATGGCCCGAATAAAAAGGGGAAACACTATTAAATTCCGCATGCAATACCAAGGGGGTTAATTTGTTAGCAAAATTCCATGGTCGAAACTTACAAAACACGAAAAGCAATCATTACATTTGTGTGCAGACATACACAATGCTTTCTGCAACTTCACATGGGAACTAGATTTCTTCCAGAATCCATTGAGACAAATATGTTTCATATGCGGCCCGTTACTGACAATACCACACACGGTAAATACAAACAAAAGGATCGTCTTGTGAGAAATATTCATTTCAATAAAAGCTTGTCTTTGGCTAAGAAATAGAAATTGCTCATACAATCTATAGTCAGAGTCATTGGTCTGTGAGTTTTGTTTTCTGGCAATTACACTGTCAATATTTGAGATATTCCGATGGAATTTTGACAGGTATATGTTAGGCTCTTAAACCATACTTGCATTGTTCTCTCAGGTGTTTAATCAATGCTGTATGTTGGTTAAACACCTGCCGGTCACGGCTGAGTAGTTTTCTGTATGGTTTAAAATAGAGAAACCCCTCGATTAACAGGGAGTTATTCAACATAGTCTCGGGCTGCCGCCCTCGACCATGTTGAATAACCCCCTGTTCCTCGGGGTTTCTCTATTTCATAAGCGCCTTAATAAGATTGCGTTTTCAAGAAGACTGGACGCGAAGCAAAGAAACTGGCCTATCTCGTTCGTAGTAAAAATCTGATGAAATCGGTCATGGGCCGTTCCTGATTACAATAGCCTTTGACGTTTTCCTATTTCATTATATATAGGCTAAGTGGCCTAACTTTTCTGTTTACACACAATCTTTCCAAAAATTGATACCTTATTAGGCGAATATAAGATAACATTCCTGCCGAATATTCAGTGAAATGTTCGAATTATTGACGGAATAATCACGAAAAAAAACAACTGCTCACAGACCATTGACGCCGACTTTAATGACAAAATCGTAAATACAATGAAGATATCCGGGATTGAAAATATATTATTTTAAAAAAAAACAAAATAATTCGGGAAGAATAGTTAGTTCACTAAATTGCGAATGTTAGCAAGAAAAAAGAAAGAAAAATCATCAGACGCCATCTACACACAGTCACAATGGAATATACAACTGTTTGATAACATTTCGACAAAATATTTAGACCACAATGTGTTGAAACTTCTCGAATTTTCATCTCAAGTTAAAAGGTGTGCTTTGCAAAACATCCTTAAAAGCTACCACACTAACGGTCACAGTGTTCTGGTTCATCGTTATAACTTGGCCGCAATGATTAATGCATATTCTAGCAGTCTACTAAACTCCCCGGTTATTAGGTTTGAGCAACAATGTACATGTATATTGATACGATGGATTGGCCCACTACATCGAATTGCAGTCTACTGCCGACCAATCCCTCGGATGTAGCTAATTCCCTGAGCACAGCTGATCGCCATACTTTTTTTCACGACATTTTCGCTGTCACATTATTTCCCTGTAACATCCTCTAAACGTCGACACACTTTCGATAAAGTTCATAGCTTTGATGTTGTCTTATTTGTTCCAGTACCTGGCATTAATAGACTTAGAAATCAAACAAAAGTACACAGTGGAAAGCGTGATATTTCAGCAGCCACTTTTGTGTCTGTTGACTATTCGTCCGACCACGTGATTGGATTATCCAATCAGGGACAGGGCACATAAATAATGCAAACCGGCGCAAATCACTATATTGCTGTGAGGTCCATACAATGAACAATAAACTTGGTTTGATTAAGATCAGAATCATTTCATAAGTTGAATATGTGATAAACACTAATGACAATCAATGGCATGCATTATAAAGCTATGCCGAATATGGTGACAGTCAGCAAATTTTAACCAAATTGTATTTGTACTGGGATTTATTTCGCACGGGTCCTTTCACGGAGAACAAATTTACGAGTACAAGTGCGAAATAGATCATAGTACATCATAGAGCATAGTATTGGTTTTTCCAGTATGTAACCTGATATTTGCCCGAGACCCCGAGTTTTAACCCAAGGCCGAGGGCGAATGCCTGGATCAAGGGCAAATATCGTTGTTGTGTTTATTATATACCGTGAAAAGAATAACGTAAACGACAACAGGATACGTGCATGTGTTGTTGGGACAACATCATTCGATGCGCATGAGCGATCGTAGGTAAAGTAACTTCCCAGTGGGTGATCGGCGGTAGACACCATCACGGACTTTACCTAGAGCGATCGTTGACAGCGGGCAGGATACCGGCCAGTATTTGCCGGCTGAGTTATCGTACAGGACACAAACTGTGTTATGTGGACAAATAACATCGCAACTATACTGCATTGTTTTCATTACTGCACTGGCTAGAATTTGTAGCTCTGACGTCATTCATTGTGATTTTGCGTTATTTTTTTATGCTGATAAAATTAATTGCAGACAAATAATAAAGCAAGTAGTGTATGGTAATTGACTGGATACAGTGTTTGAGGCCCGAGGTCGTGGCTGGGCCGTAGCACGCACTAGCTCACGAGAAAACTATCTGACTTCGACGCCTTAGAATCTGTATTGTCTCATTCCTATAGGGGTGGTTCAATAAACAATCTGCGGTATCATTATTCCATCCTCCCCATCCTGCTCAAGTTCTGATAGGATGTGTCCTGCAGAAATCGTGGTGGGTTTTGGTTGGGCTTTGTTTCTGTCAAATATTGTTTCATTTTGGGTTTTTATTAGTCATTATCAAAATCCTGTGGTATAGGTGGTGATGGGGTGATAGTATGATACACCATCACTACAAGCATCGCACAGAAAACAAGAGTAAGAGTTTTAGTGTTCAGTGTGGTGTGCATGTTTGATGTATGGATGTGTCATGATTGGGTACCCACCGAAATTTACAAGTGAAAACAGATAGGGAAAGCCTAAAAATATCTCACCAGAACAACATCTTGATTTGCAAATCTGAACAGATCAGACATGAACAAGTATTGCCCCGGTCACTGATGCTTCATACAACATGACAATTATATTGTTGATTGCGTTTTGCCCACAGTGGCGCCTCCTGTCATGATCCAAGCTATAGTTTAATCTACAATGACAGAGCACGTGCCATGAAGATTTATCAGAATATCCCACCGATACCAAAATGAATTAATATCCAGTTCCTTGCCCGTTGTTGCTATTTTCCTCACAAATGCGAGTCGAAAGTCTGTGGCACACACTGAATTGTCACACTTTTGATCATCCTTTCTTGACATGATATCACGACCCCATGGCAAGTAAATATTATATAAGTGAATATTCCCCTGTCCTTATCTCAGGATAGTTATATTTGCAATAGGACAAATTTGGATTCCGATGAAATAACATATACCCTGTATCCAGGGCGCCAGTTGAGCATACATGTATGTCCTATGAGTGAGCTACGAATTATTATCATAGGATCTACTGAGTGTATTGATCATCCCTGAAACATGAATGAATGATGGTTTGATCAAGAAGATAGGAATTGTTGAACATAAGCAAAGTTTAGAATTATATTACCTACATGCAGCTTATGATAAATACGTACAATCCGATGGAAACATTCATACGATTAGATGACCTGCCTCACATATTTCTGTAGAGAAGGTCATCGACTCTATAAATAATGACGTGGTCTAATGATAGTATTATTTCAAGAGTTTGTTCAATGTGCTAATTTATAGCATCTTTATATCTCACTGACCTTGATGCGGATTTGAGTCATACAATCACAGATGAATGACCTATAATACAGAAAGAATGTCAAGAATAGGTTTGTTTTGACTTGCACCTTTACAAAAACATTAGCTGTCCATGCTTCATGGTTGACCCTTTGTGACCAGGAGTCAGTCGACACGGCTAATGGTACATCTCTGTCGTAACCACTACTGTAATTGGAACACACACACAATGGCTGAATCTTCCTCGCAAAGACATTGTAGATATCCTGACACCTGAGCCCCAGTCTGGGTATGTGGCTTCTTGTCGATAATGAGATACATGTAAGGCAGTTTTCCTGAGAAATTCTCCCAACTTACGATATGAGGGCAAACTTTTATAAAATAAAACTTCAAATGAGTATTAGTATGTTTCAACGACAACTTATCAAATACAAAACCCTGATAATCTACAGCCAATCTAGAAGGTAAATTTGGACTTTGTGTATCATAATGTGTATGTTACATTCCATTCGCATTCATTCATTCAGTCAAAAGTTGTGATGAAACGCATCAATCAGCCTGATCTTCTTTCTGGGATTTCTGTGATAATTGTACCAGCAAAGAAATATAATAATTTCTGACACATTAGAACCAAAGATACTTGAATTAACCGCATTGAATATGGGATTCTTTCGGATGTTCTAAGTCAAATAGTATTGAGTTTATATTCACATTTGTACAGTAATGACGAGATTGATGGAAATGAGACATTCTTACGGTGACATCCGCTGCCACGAGTAAGCCGGGTTCTGTTTTTATGGTGTTCGTCTTTGAACAAGCACATCATTGTCCTCATACTTTGCCTAGATTCCTTCCTTCATTGTCATAATGTTATTGTGTCAGTTTGGTGCAAAGTGGGAGACCTTCGATTCCGCTTCAGATGTTACAGTTGAAAGAGCAATAGAGATGTCATAGTCACTGATACATGAAACGACAAAAGCTGTCTGATAGCATGCGAACTGTTGGCGGAATAACGAAAAAACACACATTTGTCTTCAGCGCATTGAAAAAGGCAGTGTGATATAATTTAAAATAATTATGAATAATAAATTTCACAAACTCATAGACGGATCCCGAAGAGGACGGGAGGCAACCCCTGAAATCCGAACAGCTCCCCCTCTCCATAAAAGAGACATCACGGCCTGGCGCTGGATTGTTCAACTCAGAAATTTTCCTACTGGCCATGCTCGTCTCGCAACTTCAGTAATGTAAGGACCAAACAAAATAATGAATAAAATATCGTACATGTAAATTATGAGATGACTCCGCGCAGTTATCCCATAAAACCACCCAAAAACGAAAATCAGAGTTTATATATAAGTACATTCTTGTCCATCTAAGAAGTGAACAAAACTTGTGGAAATTTCCTTACGAAAGCAATACTCGCTAACTCTCTTTCATATTCACATGATTAGTTGAATGTTGTTATTCTTTTGAAAGCAATCGAAAGACTCTGCGTTGATGAGTGTTTCAGCGTAATGGTTCAGTAAAATTTTTGGGGGGATTCGATGGAATGTGCAAATAACAAATATTTCGGACAATCAGCAATTACCAAAACTTCACTATTCACTTTCCCCCCACACACAATCACGTCTGGCATTGAATCACTCGGGGTTTTTGTATCCTGTTTCCGTGCTATCTGTGTGTATTTTCATTGTACTGCCGACCACAGTGCCTCAGAAAATCTGTAATGGCGACTACATTAGAAGGACAAGGAGTACCCTGCTTGCATGCCAGTCCGCAACAATATGATGCACGATGATTACAACGTGAGGAAACGAGACCGTTAAAACTACGGTAACCAACATGATTTAGTCACCACAAAAAGGGACTTACCCTAACAGAACAAACTGTGCTAAACAATGGGTACCATAGTCCCGCACTAGCAGGAATCCACTGTCCCTCTTCCGTATGAACACTGCTATCTGCACGCTATGCCACAATAACATGGCAAAACGGCGTTTTCTGAACATTTATATCTCCATCTGTCTCCGTTATTCTGTGTCGCTTAAATCGTCAAGGATTGTGGCACAAGACACCATAGCTTGAGAATTTTACAGAAATTCGGTGTGGTGAATTCTTATCAATGGGATATCCATGGGAATTCGGATCCACCCGACAAGGGATTCCCCTTGTGTTTCAGTATAGTATGAAAAAGTACGTAACCTGTGCGGCCAGTACATAAAAGGGCATGTGCCCGAGCCGGTGACAATACCACTATGTGCTGCCTCTTGGAGATCAACTAGATTAGGGAAACCCCTGAAGTTTTTCCTGCGACACTCCCCTTTCAACAACGTCCACTCTTCATTTTGTACTAGAGGACCTTGTCACTGCTATGATTATAGTGTAGCGCACCTAATTCGGTAATGGCTCTGATAAACATCTGGATATTACCAAAACGACGGCATCATTGTGTATCATAGCTTTCTCTCCTGGCGCCTGGCATGAGGAAATAGACTTGAGCGTTTGAGGGGAGACAGAAAAGGACAAATAGTCAGTGGGCAACGAGATCATGCTAGGTGATACGCGTGGAACTATGGGTAACTGCAGGTCCCGAATTTGGAGAAGATTGACATTTAATTCCACCAATCAAACAGTGTCGGCCTCTGTTGGAATAAAGACGACTGACCTGAAAGGGGATAGGACATTGTAATGCCATAGTCTGTGGCCTCTATTTAACGAACTCCTACAGTGGTTACACATAGCATGACTAGTAAATTTGAATCAGGTCCGTTGAAGAAACAACCGAAACCAAACTTATACTTGTGTCACTGTCATAATTGTTTCCTCCTATTTTTTCCTGTGATTGCTAAAACACTGCAAAGTTTCTGGCTGTGAAAGTTTTAAAATTTAATGTCTACACTCTACTTAATTAGCCCATGAGACTAATATGTCTACGCGATTGTTTCACATGATACTACATATACAGAAGGCGATCCACGTCTCATTACAATAATTATAGCCCGAATAAAAAGGGGAAACACTATTAAATTCCGCATGCAATACCAAGGGGATTAATTTGTTAGCAAAATTCCATGGTCAAAACTCACAAAACATGAAAAGCAATCATTACATTTGTGTGCAGACATACACAATGCTTTCTGCAACTTCACATGGGAAGTAGATTTCTTCCAGAATCCTTTGAGACAAATATGTTTCATTCAAAACGCGGCGCGACAATGACACTACCACACACACAAAAAGATCGTCCTGTCAGAAAAATTCATTTCAATAAAAATTTGTCTGTGGCTAAGAAATAGAATGTGCTCAAACAATCTATAGTCGGCGTCATTGATCTTTGAGCGGTGTTTTTTTTTGGCAATTACACTGTCAATAAATTATATTTAATAGATATTCCGATGGAACTTTGACAGGCACTGTTATATCACAACCGCCTGAATAAGAATGCGTTTGGAAGATAAATAAGAAGATTGGATGTGAAGCAAAAAAGCTGGCCTATCTCTTTCATTGTAAATATCTGGTGAAATCGTCGTGGACCGTCCCTGATCACTGTAGCATTTGACGTTTTCCTATAATATAAAGGATGAATGGGCTAACTTGTTTGCTTACACTTCAATCTCTCCGAAAATTATCACGCTATTAGTCGAGTATAAAATAACACTCCTGCCAAAATTCCATCGGAATATTCGAATTATGGACGGAATAGTCGTGAAAAAATCACTGCTCAGAACCTATTGACGCCGACTAAAATATCTAATGACAACATCGTAAATACAATGAAGAGGTCATTTAATGCATGTCCGGGTGTGAAAATCCATTATCTTCGAAAAACAAAATAATTGGGAAAGTATATTTCGTTTACTAAATTGCGAATGGTTTTAGCATGAAAGAAAAGTCATTATTCGCCATCTACACACAATCGCAATGAAATAAATACAAACGTGTATTTCACATAAGTAAAAGTTTGAATAAATATTTTGGCCACATTGTGTTGAAACTTGTCGAATTTCCATCTCGAGTCAAGGCGTGTTTTGCAAAAAATCCCCAAAAGCTACCACACCAACGGTCATGTATTGTTCTGGTACATCATTTCCAGCTAGGCCGCTAATGATTAATGCATATTCTAGCAGTCTAGACAATCAGATTCCCCGGTTATTAGGTTTGAACAACAATGTACATGTATATTGATACGATGGATAGGCCCACTACATCACATTGCACTCTACAATCGACCAATCCCTTAGATGTAGCTAATTCCCTGAGCACAGCTGATGGAAATCGCCATACCTGTTTACATGACATTTTCGCTGTCACATTATTTCCCTGTAACATCCTCTAAAGGTCGACATACTTCTGACAAAGTTCATAGCTTCAATTTGTTGTCTTATTTCTTTCAGTACGTAACATTTATAAACTTGGAAATCGAACAAAAGTACACAAATACTGGAAATAAACTGTGGGAAGTGTGATATTTGGACAGTTTGGAAGTATTCGTCTGACCACCCTACTGGATTAGCCAATCAGGCACAGGGCAGAAAAATGCTGCAAAAAGGCGCAAGTCACTATATCCATTTATATATTGATTGGTTTGTATGTGTTTATTGGTCAAGATTACTGATGACACTGCGTCAGGATTATCAGAGTGTAACTTCATAGGGTTCTGCCTGGAGATAGGAACTTGGACATGCAGAATGATTTAGCTGGTTTGAATGTCATTGGTTTTGATGATATGATTTTTTCACTGTCAGATCCATGCAAAAGGTCAACTTGGAGTTAATTGATTAAGTGATTAAGTTTTGTGTGATGTCTACAACACCAGAGTCAGGTTAATATCATAAGTAGAATATATAATAAACACTAATGACAATGAATGGTGTGCATTATAAATCTAAGCCGAATATGGTGGTGGTCAGCAAATATTATATATTGATTGTGTCTGACCCTGACTGAAAGCCACTCGGGTTGTTTGACGGACTTTACACCCTTCTCATCTCACCCCGGCCGCATGAGTAAGACAAAAATTTCAAATGTGTTCTTGTACCTGGGAAATCTATGTAGCCTGGTTTCAAAATCGGTGAGTACTCTCAATTAACTGCAATCACAAAATCCTATTTATAGATCAGTGAATGTGAATCTATTTTGCGGTTCATCCCAAACGAACTTTTATTAGTTATATACAGCCGATTGTAAGCCATCGTGATATCTGATGACAAAGAAACTCTTATTTACGGCGAGATCAGCAGTAAATACTCAGCGAATATTATCTGGAAACAGAGGCAATCGACAAGGAAAAACACTTGATTTTGGTCAATAAATCAGGTATTAGGTGAAATTCCACCAGGAAAACTATTTGACTTCGACGCCGTTTTGTCTCATTCCTATAGGGGTGGCCCGATATACGATAATACTATCCGCGGTAGCATTATTTCATCCTCCCCATTCTGCTCAGGTTGTGAACGGATTTGTCGTGCAGATATCGTGGTGGGTATTGGTCGGGTATTGTTTCTATTAAAATATGTTTAATTTTGGATCATGACAGGATAGCTGCTGTTTTAATTTTGTGGTGTCAGAATTGATGTTTTAATATTACAATGCCTTCACTGCAAGCATCACACAGAAATCAAGGGTCCTGTTCGAAAAATGAAGTGGGAATATTCAATCATGAACTTATTGGAGCGACTCCTCCACGGAGGGCATGCAAGTCTTAGACAATTTATTACTTATCTAAGCTTAACTAACATTTATATGTCAAATTTTTCAACAATACAATGAACAAAATTAGCCAATCTAAGTAGTACTATTTCACTGTCTGATGACATTGAGTTCGCAAAACTTTGGCATACTAGGCTTATCGATGTACTTGGACGGCAGATATGATTTCCTTTGATTTGCAAAGAATGTACAAGTACAAATATGGTATTCATCACCAATTTCATTCAGATCACACAAGGTACATGTCCTTTCCATTCTCTCGACACCAGTATGACGACCTCTTTCTATTGGCAAGTTATGATTACCTAATCTAAACCTAGTCAACTTATTCCTAGCGGATTGATCCATGATTGTTAAATTTTCCTCTAATACTAACTGTACTTCAAAACATTTATACAGAAAACATCCGGAAGACAACTCAATAGAATCTATCCATTTGATATGATACAGCTCATATAGTTTCATTTTGTACAGAACCTTGAAGTTTGAAAAAGTCAATGACTGTACCTTGCAATGGTCATGCCAAAACTCAACCAGACCACAACTGTGTGAAATAAATTTAATCTTATTCCCTTCAGTGTAGGAACTGTTGGATGCTCGGAAGGGTTTACCGACCGGATGTTACAAGTGACACGGTTAGGGAAACCTGAAATCCTTACAAGTACAACATGTTGATTTACAGATCCGAACAAATATAGCCCGGGTCACTGACGCTCCATACAACATGACAATTATATTGTTTATTGCGGCATGATGTTTTGCTCACAATGGCGCCTAGGTGGTTAATACAGCAGCTATCCTGTCAAGATCCAAGCTATAGTTTGATCTACAATGACAGAGCACGTGTCATGAAGATCTATCAGCCTATCCCACCGATACCAACATGAATTAATGCCCAGTTCCTTGCTCATCGTTGCCATTTTCCTCACAAATGCAAGTCAAAGTCTGCCATTGTATGTGAAATGCCACGCGAGGCGGTACGATTTGATTTTGTGGCACAAACAGAATTGTCACAGTTTTGCTCATCCTTTCTCGACACTGCTATCACGACGACCAAGTAAACCTTGATTCCCCTGTCCTGTTAATCATCAAAGTCGTACTCTCGGTATAGTAATGATTGGATTACGACAAAATTGGATTCCAATGAAATAACATATCGGAACATATGATATCGGTTGAGCACAAACGTATGTCCTATGAGTGAGCTATGTAGTTCAAATTAATTATTATTATAGGAACTGTTAAACAGAACCAAAGTCTAGCCTGATATTACATACATGCAGTTTACGATAAGTACAATCCTATATCAAATAAAGGGCTGAGGAATATGAGTTGACACATATATCAACAAAGGTAGTTTTGGTGAGTTGAAATTTAACAGAAAAAAGTTATTGGTAACGACATTTTTATGAAAAGTTTTACAGAAAGATTTTATTGATAAGTTATGTTGCTATTTCCAGAAAACTTTTTTTTATTGTTCAGAGTAAGCCTTTAATGTAACATGATTTGCAGTGGTGTACACTGATAAGGACTGAAACAAGAATGGAAACATTCATACGATTAGATAACCTGCTAGGCATATGTCTATAGGGAAGGACAGGTCAGCAACCCTAATAACAATAGCGCCATCCAATGATACTATGGACTTCCTGGACCTGTTCAATAAGTTTATTCATATCATCTTCATTTCTCATTGACCTTGGTGCGAATCTGAGTCATACAATCACAACTGAATGATTCATCATTTAGACAAAATGTCAGGAATATGTATGTTGTGACTTGCACCCCTACAAAAGACGTCCGTGGTTCAGGGTTGGCCCTTTGTAACCAGGTGTCGGTCGACACGACTAATGGTACGGCTCTACCGTAACTACTTCAATAATTGGAATACACACACAATGGCTGAATATTCCCGGCCAAGACATCGGAGATACCATAACACCTGAGGCCAAGAATGGACACGTGGCTTCTTGTCAATAGTTAGATACAGGTGAGGCAATTTTCGTGAGAAAGAAATTCTCTCAACTAGCATACTTTCATAAAATGAAACTTCATAACAATAATATTTCTCAATGACAATTTATCAAATAGAAAATCCTGATAACATTCAGCCAATCCGGAAGCTAAGGCTGGACAGTTACTATTGTGTGTGTGCGTTACGTTTCATTCGCATTCCATCAACATTACATTCGGTCAAAAGTGGTGATGAAATACATCAATCAACCAGGAAGGGGATGATTGCATTTCAAGTTGTGACCTTGATCTGGCTGAAATGTTCTATGGCAAGATTTTTCTGTGGTAATTCTCCCCTCAAAGAAGTAAATTAATTTCCGACATAATAGAACCAATTATACTGGAAATAACAGCATATAACATGGTATTCTTTCTCGAACTGTGATTGCCATATGGGCTGTTTTCAGTCAAATAGTAGGTGCGATTTTATTCACGATAATAGAATGGTGAAAACGAGATTGACGGAAATGGGACATTTGGACAGTGACATCCGCTGCCACAGGTAAACCGAGTTCTGTTTTATAGTGTTCGTCATTGAACCAGCGGTGTCCTTGTACTCTGCCTAGATTCCTTCCTCCGCTATTATACTGTCATTGTGTCAGCTTGGTGCAGTTGAAAGAGCAATAGAGATCGCAATGTCATTGGTAAATGAAACGACATAAGGTGTATGATGTATTGTTTGAAGAGTCACTCTGGCGATACTGGATGCACTAACGATCGTTAGTGCATCAACGATCGTTAGTGCATCCAACAATGGCGGACAGTAAACACGGTCAGTTTGAATTTTAACCGTATTTTATCGAATGACAGGTCCATTTGTGATAAATGGATATTTGGCAGGTAGCTTAGTGTTTTGGTCAAAGACATGCGTAGTTATTTCAAGCAGATCACGCTATTTGTTGAGATATGAAAAGAATTAGCGATAAGATTCACCAACGACAAAAGTGAGATTCCCTAACGATATAGGCCTAATACGTGTATATTGTAATAGGTCCATATCATACACCATTGTGAATTCGTTGATTTATGCGACATAAATAAGCGAATGTCACATTAAAAATAGGAAATCTGTACTAGAAGATCATCTGTACACATCAATACATGGCATTGGTACTTCATTTCACGTTTAACATTTAAATAACGTATATTTGAATTAATAAAGAAAAGATCGTTAGGGAATCTTCACATGTTCGTCAGGGAATCTTCGATTTGACAAAAACAATCGTTAGGGAATCTTTCGGGTTTTTTTTTTCAGACGAGTTTTTCGTGCTCAAACCAACATAAATCGCCAAGTATTTGCAACGAACGGTTGTTTCGTGCGCATAAGAATTAGCAGATGTATGTGTGTATCGATCACAATCGTAATTATCGGGAAATGAAGAAAATTCAAACGAACCGCGAGTGGTGTTCGTCATTGTGGGATGCACTAACGATCGTTAGTGCATCCAGTATCGCCACAGTGAAGAGTGGTTAAACAAAACTCATTGATCTTCGGAACATCGAAAAACGGCATTGTGGTGTGTTAAGAAGTACTTATGATTGACCAGGTCAATGTCATAAAATGACCACAAAAGCAAGAAATGCTAACTAGTTTCATTTGATATTCACATGGTAATATCAATATTATTCTTTTGAAAGCAAGTGGAATAATCCACGAGATGCTAATATCACATTAGGGAATGAGACAATGATTATGATACAAGATGTCTCCATTTGTTCTCATATGTTACCATGATTACAGACCGTTCCTTACTCTATACATGTACTACATTTGGAATTGTTCAATTAAGGAATCCCTGGTTCTGTCACAAACAAATCATGTTTGAATTAACATATATGCCTAACTGCAACATTCCTACTCACATGTTATTATCATCTGACAGAATATCTCCTCTACCATACTGAATCACGTAATATTAAACTTTGAGAGACAAAATTTATCAGAAGACGGTTGCAAAATTAATGGTTATTTGATATCCCTGAATCGCGATTGTTGAGCACATGCACCTCATGTTTATGCCGTTTGTTGATGCTCCTTCATACGTAATATTTCAGTGATATTCCAAAGTTGAAACTCCTAATTGGCTACTGTTCATTCTAGTGAATGTGTGTCGCAAACGTCGTTGTTTATCGCCAATTATACTATCCGTTTCGGTCCAAACCAGTTTTAATATATGTCGTTGGCATAATAATTTCAGTGATTCATTATCGCATTATGAATATTTCAGCGTATTATTTCAGATATCAACATTTGAAGGGTTCTATAAAGTGTCATCAAGCTGGCTGTTCTAAGATGGATTCAATAGGGTTGAGTTGGAAGTTACACAATACACGGCGACTGCATTAGAGAGACCAATATGTGGGTACACAACAATATGATACATGGTAGTTTTTTGGTGATTACAACGCTGAGATAAAATTACTATTATAACTAATCAACATTTTATAATCACCAAAAAAAAGACATAGCCCCACAGAACAAGCTATTCTAAACAATGGGTGCCCTCGTCTTGAAGCTAGCAGAAACCCACCCATGAACATTGCCACCTGCATGCATTGCTACGATGAAGTCACAGGACGAAGTTTCCTGAACATTTATATCTCGAACTGTTTCCCTTACTCTGTACTCTATTCACATGACTCTGAATCTGGTAGTATGCCTCGGATTTGGCCACTTATACTGAACTAGTGAACTTCGTGCATTCGGTCTTGGAATTGGAATGTGCCTGTTTTATCCATTTGTTTGTTTGTAACCATTTGCCTGTTTGTATCCATTTTTGCTTTTATCCAACAGAGGCTTCCTGGACGGTAAGATTTGCACTTATCTTCCACTTTCATCAAACTAGAAGAACATTTCGTCACATCATGGACAATTTGTCACATCATATGTGATGCAAAAAGCCATAACTTTGCTTTTCCTTCGGTCAGATCTATGACATATCTGGACAGGTTTTGATAAAAAATCAGTTCGAATGCTGTAATAAATTCATATTCATGGAATATCCCGTAGGATACAACTTACGATTTTATTCACTTAATTTCGAAGAATATTTCATGAACAACAAAATTGAGTGACCATTACATCCTGGTGACAATGCAACAATAAACTGCCTTTTGGAAATCAGCTATTAGGGCAACCCCTGAAATTGACCTGCCAACACTCTCACCCTCTCCACTTTCACTCTTCATTGCGTACTGTAGGGCATTGTATCATTGATATTATTATAGTGTAGCAAACCTAATACGATAATGACTGATAAACATCTATATATTACCACAACGGCAGCAGTTTCTTGTGTATAACAGCTTTCTCTGCTGGTGTGATGAAACAGACTCAAGCGTTTGAGGGGAGACGGAAAGTGAAAATGGTCACTTGACAACGATACCATGCTAGGCGATACGCGTGGAAAGCCGGACGTCTCGAATGTGGAAAACGATTGATATTTAAGTCCACTGATCACACAGTGTTATTAAAAAAAAAAAACATTGTGTAGACTCTCCATTCTGTTGGCATAGTACATTAGAGTAATGAGTCTACGCATTTGTTGCACATGATAATGCGTATATACAATTCGATCCAAGTGGATACATGTCTCATTATGATAATGATGTCCCGACTAAAAAAGGCGGAAACACCAGCACTATCAACGTCCAGCATGCAATACCTTGGGGGTTAATTTGTTAGCAAAGTTCCTTGGTCAAAACTTACAAAACACGAGAAACTCTCATTGACTTTTGTGTGCAGACATACGCTATGATGTCTTACACTTATCCTGTGAAGTAGATTTCCTTCAGAATCTCTTGAGACAAATATATTTCATTAAAAATGCGGCCCGACACTGACAATACCCGACACACAACAGGATCGTCTTGTGGGAATGATTCCTCCAAACGAAAACTTGTTGGTGGCAACATAATTGAATATCCTCATGGAATATAATGACAACATCATAACTGAACAATGAAGTGCGGGTTCAAATGCAGGTTCAAATTCGAACAGTCATTTCTGTCGAACAAATTGTGAAGTACAATAATTTACTGAATTATCATGATAAGAAAGAAGAAAAAACCGTACGGATCTAACACACAACAAGCTTGTAATGAGTGTTTGACAACCGAACATTTCCATTGCAAGTCAAGAGGTGTGTTTGGCAAACTATCCCTAAAATCTGTCATGCCAAGGGTCACGTAATGTTTTCGGTCATGATTTAAAATAGGCTGCTAACGACTAACGCGTATTCGAGCAGTCTAGTCAATCAGACCCCCGGTTATTACGTTTGAACATCAATGTATAAAAATACGATGGATGGGCCCATACAGTACATTGTTCAACGACATGACTTGTGGGACACATTGTAGACTACTACCAACCAATCCTTTGGATATATTTGTATATATTATTGTTTATTTTATTGTAGTGAATATTGTATTCGCTGAAAGGAATTAATTTCTTCTGTTGTTTGGTCCTTCTGATAAATAAGAAGCCAACTTGGTACGACTAGGTGTTATGTATCTATGTATGTACACCAAATTTATGCCAATCGATCAACGAGGATATATGATCAACAATCATGACAATGAATAGTGTGGAATATAACAAGAAAGCCAACTCAAAGAAGTGTTCAGCAAATATTATGTACTCACTCTCTAGATGTTCATATCTGTATCAAGAAGTTAAATTTTTACTGCCAAATTGTTCCTGATATGGCACAATCTGCTGGCTCAGGATTGTACACCTTATGAACCGCACATCTTCAGACCTGTCGGGCTGTGTGACTGACTAACGCGCCCTTACCTCACCCCGGCTGTATGAATAACCTTGCATACACCCTCATATGCCACATCCTGTGTGAGATCCGCTCTCAGGTTTCACAGAAAAGAACTCCAAAGTGACAGAAAGCTAACACGGTGTAAATGACCGAGTTGAAAAACAGGCGAGGCTTTGCCAACAAATAGATGTCAAATAAAACGTCAATTGATTTACAAATCATTCAATGATTGAATTGTGTTACAGATCGATAGGTTGGGTGTGATCGATATCAATCTTATTTCAACGCTATGCAAACAGATTCCTGAATTGAAGAGTATGTATAATGAACAGATTGTACTGCTGGTGTTTAGAGAGAAATAGGTCACAATCTTGTACTAGATCAAAACTGTAATTGCCATGTTTAGAAAATACCCATGTACACTGGCTTTGAACGACAAAGTGTTGATCTTTGACATATAATTAGTTAATTCAAAATTCTGTACGATTATATCATATGACTAAGACTTTCTTTTAGAACTACATTTATAGATGTCTATAAATAGATCAGTGATGGTGTATCGTGCACCGTTCTTGCGATTCGTTTCAAACGAGCTTTTATGACCCATATATAGTCGATTTTAAGCCATTGGGATATCTGATCACACAAAAAAACCTCGCATTTGTAGCCAGATCAGCAGAAAAAGTACCAGCGATGAAAATCTGGAAACAGTGGCAAACGACAAGACAAATCACTTGATTTATGTCCAGAATTTGGTATTTGATAGGTGAAATTCCACCAGGAAAACTATTTGACCTCGGGACTGTGAGTTCTATACTTTGGGGGGGGGGGGGGGGGCGATTCTATATATAGTATATATATATATAATATACTATCCATAGAATAGTATTTCTAGAAAATTGTGCGTGTAACATTCATTCAGAATGATGGTATTACTGTAAGTGTTCAGACTGATTGTCGGATGCGTATTTAGGAACCTGTACTTGACAAATGTTGTCTGGGTCACTTATGTTTCACACAACGTGACAATTATTGTTGATTTCGAGATGAATTTCCGCTCATAGTGGCGCCTAGGCACCAAGAAAACCAACAATCCTGTCACGGTCCAAGCGGTAATTTACTCTGCAATGACAGATCATGTGTCATGAAGATCTAACAGCTTATTCCACAGATACCTGCTCGAAATCCTGGTCGGTTCCTCGGCCATGGTTGACATTTCCTTCAAAACGTGCGATTCAAAAGTCGGCCATTATATATCACCTGACATGTCCGGGGCCACAACTTGATTTTGTGGCACACACAGATTTGTCAATTTTGCTCATTTGTCCTCGAAATATATTTAGGACATGGAAAGCAATGAATATCTTTTCTCGGGATTATCCTCAAAGCTGTACATTCGGGACAGCTACACTCAAAACCTTGATTCATCTGAAATTACCTTCATTATATCATGATGTACCAATCCAGTACACGCGTATGCACGATGCCAGAATTAATACAGAAGCTTTGCATTTTGGATTCAATTCTATCATTTATAGTGAGTTTATCAATAATCATCGAAACTCAAATGGAAGGTATTCGTATTATGAATAATTAAACAGCAGCGAAGTTGATAATGAAATAAGGTGGTTCTCGACCACTAAATACCGACGTCAGTTGCCACAATGTCATGGGTTGATACTTATGTCAACAATTGTAGTTTTCATACTTTCATAATAATTAATAACAATTTTAGAGAATAATTTCACATGAATTACAATTGATAATATGAACATTACTGCTGATAAGAACAAGACAATATTTGTACAAATTTACGACCCGCCTGTAATATACACCTATTAGTTCAGGCGATGGAGGTATATATATTTTTTTTTTAATCGTGGGTTTTGTACAGTGGCTGATTTAAGTGGAAAAAAAAACTAATTTATTTCTCGAAGTAATCCTAACTGATACATAATCAACATAATTTACGTGAAAATAAGTTTTTTTTATGTGGAAATATGTTTTTTATGCGGTAATGAACTTTTTCATGCGTAAATAACATTATTTCCGCGGAAATAACATTATTTACTCCTGCCTTGTGAGAGATACTACCAAATTCTGCCTACACATGCTTTTATCTTTCTCTTTGTCAATGGGGTAAATAACGTTATTTCTGTACGAATAAAGTTTTTTTACCCGGAAATAACTATTATTATTTGAGTTCTCTATATAATACAGTAGCCCATACATACTACATATAATTGCAGGTTTCACATCGCTGGATGTTCATG
The DNA here is from genome assembly GCA_949152475.1 of Terebella lapidaria. Classification (NCBI taxonomy): domain Eukaryota; kingdom Metazoa; phylum Annelida; class Polychaeta; order Terebellida; family Terebellidae; genus Terebella; species Terebella lapidaria. The sequence continues at coordinate 84,367,592 of OX424555.1, forward strand.
CTACGGCCCAATTTATTGATACTAACAGGTTGACTATCAACCTGGCATTGTTTTGATCGAACTTACGCCAAACACTAGTTCGTGAGCAAAGTCGATACCATTAAACTCACAGGAGAAGATACGAATATCGTCTTTGCAAATATCTTTAAAGGTGGGCGAGTTATTCAGGAACTGTTCAAACTGATCATGTATGTCTTCTTTTGGTTGTCAGCTCGGCCCACTTCCAAAATCCAATAAAGTAGCCCATTTCATTTTGTGCTCCGTCACGTAAGCAAGTAGCCTATCGGACGCCGAGAATTCCAGCAAGTCATCGAGAGGCAATCGGATTTATCCACCAGAAATAGATCAAAATCTCGAATCCTCCATGCGAAACTCCGGAAGATGTTGGATGGATATTTTGCTCGAGATTTTGATCATGTACTTTTGTCTATATTTTATTGCACATGAATGGGAATAATTAAGTTATTTTCGTGTACTCGTAGATAAGTATCCTCAATCTAGCACATACATAACACAAGATTTTGATGATGTCAACGGAAAAGCTAAACTGAAAATTCTTTCAGAAAAGAAAGCCTAACCGAATAGCGTCATCATGGGCAAAACACTGTAAAATTCAGTGGTTTTAGTGTATTTGTGATGAAATTAGTATACAAATGTCCAACAACTGATTGAACAACTCTGGTTGTATGTCAATTTCCTAAATACCCCGAAAATAAGCTGGAAAAGGGCATTTTTGATTGAGAGGATGGTATATTAATCTTATAATACTGTGTACAATAGGATATTCACTCTTATATGTGTTGAATATATTTTTCAGATAATATATGTATGGAAGCGAAATATGACCTGGAACGAAATATGAACTCCATCTAAAACACACATGCAGTCTCCGAGATTAAAATTACTGACGTTTGGTCGAATGGTGTAGTTAATGAATCGTATGGTTTAATGGAATAATAATAAGGATCCAACTGACAAAGATATACACTCGTATGATAAACATATTAGTACTTGGCATACCTATGGAACAGTAAATGATATACCATCTGTTCATCCATAAAGCATGTGTCCATCACAATCCGCATTTAAGTTTTTGATGATTGTTGGACAATATATATTATGCAAAGATTGCGTTGCATCTGGTGCAACTTCAACTTTCATGTCGATAGGTGTGTTTGGTAATACATCCTCGAAAGCTACTACACCAAAAGTCACGTAATGTTCTCGGTCATGACCTAACTTAGGCCGCTAATGACTAATGCATATTCTAGCAGTCTAGTCAATCAGACCCTGTGGTTATTAGGTTTAAACAACAATGCATATTGATACCATGGATGGGCAGTCTACTACTAACCAATCTCTTGGATGTAGCTGCAGATAATCTCCCGGTCTTTGCTCACAGAATTTTCTGCAATACCTTGGCTGTCACACTATGGTGCTGAACAAGAAGTCCACTTGGTACCTTTAAGTCTTATATGATGTTTGTTCCCATGAACTTACGTTAATCTCTCAAAAAGAATATATGACAAACAAATATGGCAAGTATTGGTGTGCATTAAAAAACGAAGCCGAAGATGTGGTAAGTAAATATTATGTATTGACTGTATCACATATATTCAGTAGATTCTCATCAATGTTGTGAATACACCCCGCTGTTTGTGTAACCTTGCACACACCATGACCCGCCACTTGTGAGTGAGATCCGCTCTCAGATTTCGCAGAAAATCACCAACTAATGACAGAAAGCTTACTGCGGTACACACACAAAAACGACTGTATTGAAAGGCAGAAACTAGCTAACACATATATTGCAAATAAAACATCAGTTGATTTACAAACCATCAGATCGTCAAATTGTGTTGCAGATCGATTTGTCGAGCGTGGTTGATATTGACTTTCGAGCAGTAGACAAACATATTCCTAAAGTAAAGCTTGGGATTAACGGACAAATGCACCGCTGGCGTTTGAGAGAAATATATCACAATCTTGACAACATTGACCAAGACAGTAAGGAAATTGATGTGTCGATCATGAATAGTATTTTTCAAAAAGAATATGCCTCTGAAACTCTCAACTAGAACTACATTTATATTGTATCGAGGTTCCTAGATTGATCATATATCTATTCTGCGAATCATTCCTGAGCTTTTTGATTTGGATTTTAAGGCATCGGGATATCTGATGACAAAGAGACTCGTATTTGGGCCAAACCAGCAATAAATACCCAGCAATGATTATCTGGAAACAGAGGCAAGCGACAAGACAAAACACTTGATGTTGGTCCAGATGTCGGTATTTGATAGGTCAAATTCCACAAGAAAATCTATTTGACTTCAATGCAGTAGAGTATCTAATCTCTTTCCCTTAATGGGGTGCTTCGATATACTCATATACTCTCCATGGTAGAGATATTTCATCTATTCCACCATACCCTCTGGAAGCATATGTCCTGAAAAAAATCGTGGTGAGTTTGATTGGGCTTTGTTTGTATTCCAAAATGTTTTGATTTTTAATTGCGATCGTCAAACTCTTGTGGTATTGGTGGTAATAGATTGATAATACAATACTATTACTGCAAATATCACACAGAAAAAAAACCCGCAAGAACAGCAATTTGATTTACAACTCTTTTAAACGAATATTGTTCGGGTCAGTTATGCTTCGTACAACATGACAATTATATTGTTGATTGTGCTATGAAGTTTTGCTTGCAGTGGCGCCTAGGCAGCAAGAAACCATCAACCTTATCACGGTCCAAGCGGTAATTTAATCCGCAATGACAGAGCACGTGTCGTGAAGATATATCAGCCAATCCCACAGATATCTGCTCGAATTCCCGCCTGGTTCCTGGCCAGTGATTGACATTCTCTTCGTAACGTACGAGTCAAAAGTGGGCCATTATATGTGAACCGCCATGTCGAGGCACACGATTTGATTTTATGGCACACAGAATCGTCTATATTTGCCCATCCTTTCTCAAAATATCATTGGGACAGAGAAAAAAAGGAATATCTTTTCCCAGCACCATCCTCAAAATCATACACTTGGGACAGACACACTTGAAATCGTGATTCCAATGAAAATACCTTCATCATATAATCATGTACCATTGCAGCATACGTGTATGCACTATTCCAGAAGTAATACAAAAGCTTTGCATATTTTTGGATTCATTCTTTAGTTTTTTTCTCATCTATAGTTTATCGATAATCCTCGAAAAGACAACGGAAGGTATTAAAATCATGAATGATTGAACAACATCGAAGTTATTCGTGAAACTACATGGCTCACGACCACTAAATACCGAGGTCAGATGCCACAGTGCCAAGGTTCGATACTCGTATCAGCAAGGGTACTTTTACACCTCTGAAAATTTAACTATTAATAAAAAATTTATGGAAATATATTTATTTTCTTTGAAAGGAAAGACGATCATTATCGTCAATAACAATGGCAGCGTCTATTGATAGTCGTTAACTCCTTGGAACTATTCGCCACATGTGCTTATTCTAACCACCTTCATTGCTCACTGACCTTGATGCAAATTTGAGTCATACAATCACCAACATCGACTCAGAGGAAGACTTAAAAGACGAAATATCAAGAATATGTATCTTGTGACTTGCACCTCTACAAAAACCTCGGTCGTCCGTGGTTCAGGGTTGACCTTTTGTAACCAGGTGTCAGTGGACACGGCTAATGGTGCGCCTCTGCCGTAACTACTTCCGCAATTGGAATACACACACAATGGTTGGATTTTTCTCGCCAAGACATCCTAGATATCCTGACACCTGAACCCGAGTCTGGGCACGTAGCTTTTTATTAATAGTGAAATACAAGTAAGGAATTTTTGTGGGGAAAAATCTGCCAATTCTCAATGTCGGAGAATATGAAACTTCATACATGTAGATCTAGACAAAAGTGGTCTTAAATGTGAGGTTATCGTGGTAATTACTGATCACTTTTTCACCTGGGCTGGCGATGGAATGCATCAATCAGCCAGGACGCGGAGGATTGCACCTCAAGGTGCAAGATTTCTTTGATTTGGTGAGAATCTCTCTCACCAAGGCTGTGCATAAGGTCGATATATAAGGGAGAAGGGGCAGTTGGGAGAAAGCAGATAGGAATGGAAACTAAGGATTGTAGACCTTCAGTATTACATCTTTCTTTTTATAATTAGTTCATATTCTATACAGGTGTAATATACAGAGGGATCAAAGACCAGAAACCAAAGATGAATAGTTGATTATTAGTACTGCAACAAAAATGCCCAATATAAGCAATAATATAATGACTTCAAGTCTGCTTAAATGCGTTTAGCCAGAAGATGCGCTGTGTAAAATGCTGGTAAAATATTGCGATATACGTCCGATCCCATTATATTGGTTTTGTCACATGTCAGTTTTATCACATGTCAGTTTCGCAAGAGGTTAGCAATAGCTTGGGAGCTGCATGACCTGGGGATGTGCCCATAGGATTTATCTTGCTATTTTTCAATTAGCACACGATACCATTTGGAGCATCATCACACCGAAACTTGGGACAATCGTGGGTGATGATACAGCGTGCAAAACGAGCCATTCCGGCTGAATTATACATGTGGAGTGGGAATCATCATCTAATGTAGATCTATTCACGAAGAACGAATGCTACCATACCAAAACGTATTTTCCCCAACGGTATAAAACTAGTCCAATTATGAAAAAAAAGCTATCGAGATTGGTCTGTTCGAAACAACATAATATGTCAAACTGCCGAAACAATGACCAATTTTAATATGACATCTATGAGCGTGAACACTGACACTGCCCATCGGGGACCGGCCGCCTATTTCCTAGAAATATATGTATAATGCCGATTTTAAAATGTCAATAAGACACATTGCGTGCCGGTATGTGTACGTTCCCACCCGTGTTTCATCGGCACCTGTGTCAGTTTCTGGGGGGGGGGGGGGGTGGGGGGAGGTCGGAAAGGTTGTCAAACTTCCTGTTCACTTCCTGTTTTACCTATTTGGCGATAGCGTACATTGCTTTTCATGCAATATTCATTTACCGAGGATGGTGCACGCCAATATTTTGGCACAAGGTGTTCTCCTCATCTGTAAATTGTTGTATGCCTCATATGGATGTACAAGATTCAATACAATTTATTGCAAGGTTATCAATCACACTCACAGGAGGAACAGCAAATACTGTCAACTAATCGTAACTGCCTTTTTCAATGTGTCCGGGTTATTTCAAGACTACTCAAACAACTGATCATGTGCTCTTTTGGGTGTCACCTCGGTCCACTTGCGAATGCAATAAAGTAGCCCCTTTCATTTTGGGTTGCGTCACGTAAACAAGTAGCCAATCAGACGCCAAGAACGCGGGCAGGTCATCGAGGGGCAATTGGATTTATCCACCAGGAATAGATTCAAGTTTTCGAATCCTCTCTGCAAAACTGCGGAAGATATTGGATGGATACGGTGCTTGAGATTTCGATCATTTAACTTTGTCCACTATTTCATTGCACACAAGTGGAAATAACGGAATTATATGTACGATTAGTAATATCAACCTTTCACCTCATATATCTCAAGATGTTGATATTTCCGATGGAAAACATACATTAAGTCTTCTTTGAAAAAGAAACTCGAGCAAAAGGCGTCATTAGGGGCAAAAATAATGTGTAGGATGTAGTTGTTTCTGATACAAAAAAATAGCATACAACTGGCCAGCAATCGAATAAACAATTCAGGAACCCAAAACGAACCCCACCAAGTAGGTGTATCATGTATGAAAAGTTCATAAGTGCGCAATCACAAGCCGAAACGAATACTGAGTTACAGAATTTCGGACGAAATACCTCATAGTGTTTCACCTTTCAATTTTGAAGATGGTATGTTCATCTCTTAATGATGTGAAAATTATGATATTTTCACGGTATTTCAGCCCTTTTGTGGTGAAAATATATATTTCGGATAATATATATCTATGTTGCTAGTAGTTGAATATGACATGCAATATTACTATCTTTTCTGTGCAAAATCCAGACTGACCGACGGCAACCGAGTTTAATATTCGTTGGTGCCCGCGATCAGTGATTGAGACATCACTTTATTACTGCCCTGTCTCCCACTTCAAGAGGCAACTCAACCTTGGGAGTCCATTCTCCCGAGACCACCCAGCCCCCCCTCCCCCCTCCACCCCCACCCCCACCCATACACATAGCTCCAAGAAACATTTGTGAATATGTCAACTGCTATAAAACTCGGATCAATCAAGTAATTGGATTTTAGTAGGAGTCGTGTTACTTTCTGGGCAATTTCTTTGATTCAGCACAATCTGTTTTTCCTCAAGGACAACCCAAAAAATAGCCACCAAAGCATACTATAGCAACTTGTTCGAAGATGAAACGGGATTAGTTTATCTGTCGTTCATGTTACAATTTCGTGAGTGCATATGAAATAAGCCTATGTCGACTTCTATGGACCTATTTGTTACTGCATTGACAACACTCACATTCATCAAAGTCAAGGAGACAGAAATACTACAGGCGAGTGAGCACTCCGGGATCGGTCAGAACTGATCAGTCCTCCAGAGATTATTCGAGACATACCATCAAATTAAGTGACCTTAAGTTACCGTTGGGTCTGTCTCCCTTTATTTCAAAACTTATTTTGCTGACGATTAATATTAGGTATATATTTCCTACATTATGCATGGTGTGTCATGATACATGCGAATAATACACGCACATGTACATTACATATCAAGTACCCAAGCACTGATATCAATTAACGACCATCCTAATTAATTTTCATACGATATTATCAGATTAGACATACATTAATATAATATGTACATAATACGACTGATCATAATGGTCTTCGATACCCTTTCTGGTGAATAATAAAGTGTTCAAACTTCTTCCTCTAGGTAACAGCTCCTGCATCCAAGTTTGTCCTTTCTGAGCATTCACTGCGGTGCACAAAAACGAACGAAACATGTTCGTTATAAATGTGTCAATGAGCACTGAACATAACTGGGAAACCAGACCTGCCTCATGAGACACAAGTGATGTAATAAGCTGCGAATGAACACAGGAGCATCCATACAAGGACTGCATGAGTGGCTGAGCTGTACCTTTCATCACTACATATATGTGACACAGATAGCTTCGATGGAAGGACATGTCGCAGACAGACTGTTTGCCAGACACACTGATAATTCCCAGTCGCTTTGTCACTAAATAATCAACAACAACAACTGGTCAATTTTAGTTTATAAAACAAAAAAGTCATTCCCAGCGTCGGTCAGCATGTCATGAACTAATGCGTGAACTTTGTTGTGTCGTAATTCGATAGAACAGAACCGTGAGATAGGAGACTAAACGACAAGACAATCTGTTCTGCCTAATCAGAGAAAGCTGTACTTTATCTTCATAATAAAAAGGAGTGAATTCTGCAACGGAAAATGCATGGGTCATCAATAATGTTCACCATAATAGTTCAATTCGGCTTATTTGAGCAAACAGCGATGTGACACATTTCAATGTCACTTTTGCCTAGAAGAGAACGCACTTTAATATCATATTATTGTATAATTTATATTTGTTGTAATACTGAAGAACTATGCATCGTTGTGCAAAACAAAAATGCTTTACAATTCTCAGCCTGACTGACGCCGTGTGTTTTAGATAACTGGTTCGTGGAACTCCAGGATGAACTTGAATTTCTAAGAGAACGTGCATCACAAGATATCCGACGATAGCCCTGTGTATAAGCAACCATAGAGGGACTCATTATCTCTGCACGGTTGCCTGATCCGATCACCAAGGAAGTCGCTCGCGTGATTTCGTACCTCCCACGTCCGGGACTCACAGACCGGAAGTCAGCCTCCGAGAGCTGTGTGACGAGATTATTGTTCAGCAGCAAAAAGATCATGACATGATTTGAGTCAATTTTAACCCCGACTCGATGTAATTTTCCGGGTGTCTATCCAATGTTTCGAAACAACTTTACTACGGTATCTTTCGTGTTTGTAAAATGATGATATTTTCATGAGAAAAGGATTACAATCAGAATCCCTTCAGAGATTATTCCAGTATATTGCTTGTACGTATAATTATAGTGTTTTTCAATGTAAATTATGAGCTGTATACAAAACTACACAATATATTTTACTACTGTCTACGAAACTTCTGAACTATCTTTCAAAACAAAGATACTTTGAATATACTGATACTGAGAAATTAATCCCATGTTCATCGGAAAATTTCCACTACGGCTGTGAAATATTCAAGTACATGTACATGCATATTGCATATTAGGATTGTGTATGTAGTTACCAAACTGAATACGGCACATATAGCCCATGTCTTACATGTTTATAGAGGATGTGTCGAAAAGTAGGTACAAAGATGTATGTTATTTCCCTAGTATGCCTATTTCACGACGTACTCGGTCTAACATACGCCAGAAATATTCTCTATAGAACGTGAGGCGGCCACATTTTCACAACTGTATCTATTATTCACACAGTAAACTTTGTAATGACCTATCATACCGAATATGTCCCGTTTATGAGACAGAATAACATTGCCTCCTAATTGAAACCAAACAGTGGAATTAGCACTATGGGATACAAACGCATCACGGACACAAGGGAGATGGCATCACTGATGGACAGGATATTCTGCGGATCAGGTCTCTGTATGCTCCGGTGAATTAATGTATGACACATAAGCCCAACATACCACCTAATATCAACAAAATAAAGCCGACTGCTTCATCATTCATACGTTTTTATGTGTTTTGATGTCAGTTCCATATCAATCACTTATCTTGTATATCTCGTAAGCTAGGTGAATAGAAAACTAAGAGAATTCAGTCGTCTAGAAAATAGCATCGTTGGAATGGACATCATGATTTTTCTTCATTTACCATCAATGGCATATTCATATTCATGCAACACACATTATTGCACTTCAAACAGTTTCGAAGTCTTATGTGGAGCGAGTAAGAGCGAGGATATACAAAAGTCTTCACGTTATTCAAATATCTTGTGTAGTTTGCTGTCAGAAATATTTTCACATTTAGTAAAAAAATTAATTATTAAGCTCATCAAGTATACTGTAAGACAAAAACACTGTTTGGTTTCGCTGCCTATTTAAATGTACTTTGCATATTTAATATGTTGCTGTTTGTACGGTATTTATGTATTCCATTCACTATCTGATATCTGCCGGTGACATAACTCTGCTAAAATGAATGCAATACCAGATATTGCTTCGGTAATAAGTAAAAACAAACAACACGCTTTACAGACTATTTATCCAGACGCCTATACCGACGCACTAACATTGTGAATATCGGCTGAGGAGGAAATATGCACCGAATATAAAACTACAGTGATATTGAATGCTGTAATGAGATTCCAAGATGACCTATGTCCAGAACCGAAAAGCCACATTTTTGTTGCTCACTACAATTCCCTTGTAGACTGACCGAACTGAACACAAATAACTGTCAGATTTATACATCGGCATTCTTGGAAGGCCCCTCAATCAATTTATATTCTGTGAAGTCATCTAGAGACAAATCTTGGACCCGTATAAATTTCACACACGTCTCGTTAAATTTTAGCGCTTGCATGGAATAGGGGGTGATTCGAAGTTACGAGTACCGGTAATATGAATGATCCGGGGATGATCTTGATGACGAATAATCATAATTTTCATAATTATGCCATTATCAAATAACTATGATCAGCATCAACAAATGTTTGAAGGGGTGACATTGAAAATAGCACATGAGCTATATATTCGCAAGTGGCCATTATAACAAAACAACCAATTATTTCACCATTTTCAAAATACCCCATTCGCAGGAATCCCATCAAAGGTATGAAGTGATAAATCACACGAGGCACAGTACAATGACATGTTTACCCCGTGTTTAGTGCTGATGAAGCCTGTATAATTCAGACTGACGGTGGAGAGATATATTCTCTTTGACACATATGTTATTCCAGCCCTGGTGTGGTTGTGGGGACTCCGCCAGACTCGGCGCCTCCTCGACAGCATGCTGCCGCGCTAGAAGACTCCCAAGGTCTCTATTCAAACGCGTCGCCCGCACACCATACCGGGCGAGAGAACGACTTACCGAAAACGATCCATGATGTGGGCAGGCGGCAGGAAAAACGATGAATCACACGTGATATAATCCAGTAATGACCGCTTGTCTTTGACAGAGCCCGCTGTTCGTCTATTTGACCTGCGGGCTTGCCTAAATCCTATACAGGGCACTGACGACGTACATCCAGTTTGGAGGTCAGTCTTTGCCAACTAGTATTATTAGGCCTATCCAGACTCTCGAGTGTAACTTTATAGTGTTTAACAAACGTCAAATGTGTTTTTTACTTATTTGACTTTTTAATGTTTTTTATTTCCCTATTTAACTAGGCCTAGGTCGATTACGATAAAAACTAGATACATCGCCACAGTCAAGTGAGCCAAACAACGACAAAGCCTATATTTAAACAGTTCATGGAATTTCCATTGAACAACAGATCATAGATAACATATACTCAGCGTGGTGAACATCTGTTTTACCAAACATCACTTAATCCAGTCTACAATCTCTAATGCGATATCATCCTGTCCTCGTCAATTTGAGAGAACTTTCAATTGTTAGTCCCAAAATACATGTGTTCTTGGCAAGATTCGAACGAGTCGCTGATCTGGTACCCTATTATAAAGCCTTTTGTCATAAAGTCAGGCTGATTGGTAAGCCGAATGACGTCATGCGTTTAATATCGGGACGTTTTTGTTCAGATCGGGTGTAAGATAATGAATTGTCCGGTCTGTTTGTGACAAGTGGCACTTTTAGAAAGCGATTGCTAAGAAGTCCTAGCAGAAGATGTAAGGATTGCAACATGCAGTTCGCAATCTGACTTGTTTGTAACCTCAAATGCTGACAGATTTCTGGTGGGAGGAAACACCAACAACATGAACAAATGCACGATTCTGAATTGATCGTCAACCGAATTCAAGACCGCAAATCCTGAAAAAAAAAATACAAGTAAATTATCAACTATAATTTCTACTCACCTCTTATTTGCATATTCCCATCCTCTGTCCACCCAGTCCGTGCAAAGTTAACGACCAACCCTATGTAATTTCACGAGTATTTCGATGAAATTTATGCAACTAGACCGATGTGTTGCCGAATTTTGTACGTTGCAAACATGCCAAAGACATCGTGTCGCAGTAAATGGGGCGCACACGAGTCAAATTCTAAACTGATCGATGTTGTTCTGAAATGGACCTGTTGACAAACCCAGTGGCACAAAAATCACATTGACGCGTAAATAGAATGTTTTCTCATTCACAACTCGGAAGATCACTGGGCCTTCGGACAAACAAATTGCTTAGATAAAGCGGCTGTATTTGTGCATTTTCACGTTCGATTGAGCACGGCATAGTGTCCGTGTCATCTTTTGAATAGATATATGCCGATATTTGAACCGCCCTGTTGATCGGCTTTCTTTGCCCATTACGTAAAGGCCTACTATTCAACCTGTATAATTTGGTGAAGCGGTCCTTTATTCTGTACAAATACGTTGTGAATTTGGCTGTTCTATTCTACCTGGTAAGGTTCGAATGGAGCTTACACGGTGCATTGGAAACCAAGTGTTGTTGAGTATATTTGCTGGAAGATGTTTTTCACGCAATTAAACCAGGTACAATTGATCTTATTAGCAGGAGGCCCGCTCAGACATGCACATGAATATCGATTCTGCGTCGATTTAATCGACATTCAACAACGTGTTTGAGGTGTGATCAGTGTTTGATTAATCTATATTTATTGTAACATTGGTTATCTTCGACACATAGATGTATTGACCATATTGACACCATTAATAAGATATGCCGAACTCATATTACACATGCTGTTGTGAACCAAACCATGTTTTTATCTTCACCAGGGATAATATTGTAATATTATGTTGTTTTTTTCATTTGAACGTTCATATTTCATAAACTATTGTTGCACAAAACTTTGAGAGTTTGTACATACCATGCAGTATAGTTCAGCACAAAACCTCGGTTGTTGTTCGCCCATAATTTTGTTTCAGGTCACTGGATCAAATATGAATGATTCCATTTGCAATAAAACCGTATAATTTTCTTATATAAATAAAGTAAAAAAACATTTAGAAATCTAATCCGATATTGAATTTCACCTCGAACATGAATTGAGCCTGAACAAAATATGACAAGTTATTCGATGTTTGAATCGCACACTGCTTGGAAAGAAGGACACAGCTTGACAATACTTGTATGTGTATTCTGGACTCAGAAACATCACCATCATTACAATAGGTACGATCCCCAATACAATATACAATACAACTTGTTTATTCAATGTCATCACAATATTCAGCCTATGTCATTTCCTATATGTTCGCAATTGATTCCTAAGCTCTAAAGTCAATAATAAGCGATATACTAGCGATTTTGTGTTCTGACCTTGAGAACAAGGTCAAAGGTCAAGTTTAAGGTCATGAGAATAATCAGCATACATCATTCCCTATATGTGCACAATTGATTTTTAAGCTGTAAAGTCGATAATAAGCGAGATATTAGCCATTTTGTGCCTGACCTTGAAAATGAGATCAAAGGTCAAATTCAATGTCATCAAAATATTCGGCATACATCCTTTCCTATATATCCACAATTTATTTCCAAGCTGTAACGTCGATGATAAGCGAGATATTAGACATTCTGTGCTCTGACCTTGATAGGGTTAAATGTCAAATTCAAGGTTATCCAAATATTCGGCGTATATCATTTTGCTATGTGTCAACAATTGGTTCCCAAACTATAAAGTCGATGAGAAGAGAGATATTGGCCACTTTGTCCTGTGATCTTGAAAATTAGGGTCGCAATAGTATTCAGCATATATCATTTATCATATATCCACATTTGATTCCTAATCTCTAATCTCCATGTCAAGTGAGATATTAGGAATAATGTGTCCCATTAAAAAGCATAGGAGAATTTAACATTGGAAAGTCCCATTAGGGCCAAGTTTGGACCAAAATGGCCCACTTCGAACGATCCAAGGGCAACGAAACCTATACATTCGCAAAGGTAATCTTTTGAAACAAAAGTCTATAAACTGGCTGAACAGCTTTTGAGAAAATGGTCGCAAAGTCAGAAACTGACAATTTTTCATCGAAAATGGCCGCCATTTTACAAAAAAAAAATCTCGAAACAAATAAAAAATACCTTCCTCTTGAAATATTTTTAGGCATTTTTATGCAAAATTTCAGACAGATTTGTAAACTTTAAAGACACAAATGTAAACGGACGACGGACGCAACACCATGGCAACAGGTGATCGGACCAAAGGTACGGTAACCTAAAAAAAAGTATAGTAAAAATAACAAAAAATATACTGATTCAATAAGTTTTGTTTTCGTCTACTTTTGAAGGTGTTGTCTTGATTTGATATTTTTGATAGTGGATGGTAGCGAGTTAAAAATCAGGATAGTATTAGTCTGTGGACATCAACAGGGAGGTTTCAATTTTTTTTTTCTTATAAGTAGGTCTGGTTGGACATTTCCATTCGTAATCTTTGATGCAGATCGTGGGTCTCTGAGATCCATGGAACCAATCGATCGTCGACAAACACAATTACGCGGAACTCGATTGGTAAATGAGGAGACCTATTTTATATGCGCCCCTGTGTCAGAGGTGTCAGCGATAACGATATAACTGTCAAATTCGGCGCTAATCTGCACTGATCTCGTTCCGTTTTCGTCGTCTGACGTCCGTACTGTCTGATTGTGTTTGCAGCGTCGAGGATTCTCATTTGCCATCAACATTGAGTACTGGTATTTCATACAACAAAAACAACAACAACGACGACAACAACATTGACTGGACGATAACAAGAACAACATGACTTCTGCAACATACATTTGACACAATACAATTGGCTCGATGGAAAGATTTGCTCTCACTTATTCTCTGATTTTCAAAAGTCGTTCACACCGTATTTCGTTTATATTTCTACGATGCTAAATGGCATCGTGTTATAACTTGGCATACCTTGGATATTTTCTGCCAAATTTCAGGCTCCAATCGCAAAAAATGAAGAAGTTGGCAATCTACACCAATGTTAAATTTCAGCCCAAAACGGCATCTCAAGAATCTGGGCATATTCCGGTGTTTGGTCGTGTTTACATTCACCAAGAATGGAAATATCATTGCATTTTTTTTTATAAAAAACACAATATTTGCCTTGTCTACACAAACATGCTGATTTCAAAAGATTACACTGCTACAAAAGTAAGTAAATGCACAAAATCGTATGCGGACCCAGAAATTCAATGATGGAGCTAAATTTAACCTTAGGTTAGATTGTTTTCACAAGTATATTGAAAAAATTGGTACAAAATTGCCGTTTGACTCCCGGGTGAAGTATGCCAGATTACAATACGATACCATTCAGCATCGCAAAACTATTAGAAAAAAACTGTGTAAGCGAGTTTTAAAAATCAGAGTAGGCCTATCTGTGTGAAAGGAACCGGCTCGTCCCTAAATTATGGCAGGCAGCGCCTCACAATGCCTCACAATATAAGTTGTTTATGTCTATGACAGAAACTCCGCAGACGTTCCCCTGCAACCTTCTAGTCGGTTTCCTACTGTGGTATGACCGAGGCCAGGCAACGCATTATTACAATCAGTGCGTTATGACAGCAAAAATAACAACGATCATAATGTATCCCATAGTATTCCATTTTGGGACCCACGCATTAAGGACGAATTGCATGTAAAATCCCAATTCTGGAATGCGCCAGTTCTTCATTCACTTATAATGTAGATATAAAATTAACAAAATCATGAACTTGCAAACATCCATTTGGCACCAGAATTTACTGTGGCGACCTATAACCATCAAGGATCACCAACCGAGACTTGCTCCTTGACTAAATATGATTAATTGTCTGATAATTGTCATTTTCAAATGTCATTTTTGTGACTTATTTCTCTAAAGACAAGGTACACTCAAAACATGCCCAACGGCAGGATTATTTTTTACTGCGGACAACTAGTTATGCTAGTAAAGCTCATTGGTGAGTTGGGCTCGGGTGCACCAAATCCGCCTATTGTATTCCTGTCGCAGAAATTCAAGTCGTATATGCATCTAAGACTATTATTGGATGGTCACACAACAAAACGTACATACCAACAACAGCTTGTTTGTAACGCTGAAGATACGACGCGTTGTTTGCTGACGCGTGTAAAAGTGATATCTATAATCATCACTTTGTACAATCCCTGTGATACTTTTTATAGAATCGTGTCTCGGTTCATCGTCCATGCATGGCTATAAATATCTCTGTTAATGAAGTCTCACGGAGAAAGGCGGGGTAGTCTTGCTGATTTTGTTACCTTTATGTATACATTACAAATGAATGGGAGAGCGGCTCACTACAGTGTTTGGTTTGTTACCCGCAGTCAATCCTTAATATTGAGATTAGAGACTAGGAATCAATTGTGGACATATAGGAAATGATATGCTGAATATTCTCGTGACCTTGAATTTAACCTCTGGCCTCATTTTCAAGGTCAGAGCACAAAATGGCTTATATTTGCTTATTATCGACTTCACAGCTTACGAATCAATTGTGAACATATAGGAAATGATATATTCTGAATATTGTCATGACCTTGAACTTGATTTTTGACCTCATTTTCAAGGTCAGATCACAATGGCTAATATCTTACTTATTATCAACTTTACAGCTTAGGAATCAATTGCGGTTAAACTCCAAATGATACGTGCTGAAAATTCTCGTGACCTAGACTTGACCAATGACGTTATCTAATTTTCATGTTTCCTTTGACCTGATTTTCAAGGTGAAAGGACACAATGACTAATATCTCGCTTATTGACTTCATAGTGTGGGAATCAATGATGGACATATAGGAAATGTTATAGCCAAATACTCTGATGACCTTGAATTTGACCTCTGCCTTCATTTTCAAGGACACAGGACAAAATTGCTAATATCTCTCTGATTATTGAATTTACAGCTTAGCAATCAACTGTGGACATGATATATGCTCAAAATAATTTATGCTGAATATTTTCTTGACATTGAATTTAACCAGTGACCTGGCTAACATCTAAAATATTAAACACATATTGCCCAGTAACCTATCTTTGGCCCTTGGCCTAATTTTTTTCTGTCACCCGCCACCTGAAGTAAATATACACAATCACGTGAAAATGTTTCTGCTTAGATAAATTACATTTCTTCAAAAATTGGCACTTGAGGCCTAAAGCTTTGTTAGTTTGAGCATATTTGACCTTGCATTTTTGGCGTGCGTCGTACACCTTCATCTTGCATTTTCTGTGTCAGTGGCAGGTATTTACAATATAAGTGCATGGAGAGATGGCGCATTCCAGATTGGCAATTTTGTTTAGCTGGACTTCTCCTTAAGTATGAATCATGAAAATGATCGTAAGACAAGTTCTGTCCTCGAGAGTAATGTACTCATACAAATGCAAATACACAACTCCATACACAACACAAACAGAACCTAAGCTGTATCTACACGCATTTTGCCGCAAAGGACAAATACAAATATGTGCATTTTTACAATTGTTATACGTATGGATCAGTTCCTCTCCAACTATGGTGAACGATAGATTATTGAGGAGTGAGAGCGTGTGTTATTTTGCTATAAACGTCATGATGGAGCCAAATAGTGTTAGAGTAGGCTGCGAAAAAAGCATGAGGAACTCGCCCACGATATGTCTACTATGGTGTCCGATGGCGGCCATCTCGCTACCTCTTAATTTCGTGGCGAGAGAGCGACGTGAAGTTACGAAGTTGCGACAAGATGTTGCGAGATTGCGACGCGAAATAGCGAGACAGCGATGCGAAACAACGAGTTAGCGATGCGAAAAATCTCGCAACTTCGCGTCGCTACCTCGCAACTTCGTGTCGCTCCCTCGCAACTTCGCGTCGCAACCTCGTAACTTCGTGTCGCTCCCTCGCCCGAAGCTACGAGGTTGAATTTTCTGGGACGGTTAATCTACGGTAGTTTGGACTGTAAAGTTCATGATGTGAACAGAAGTTCCCGTCATTTCCGATCAAATGTGATTGCGCGGTTGCGAAGTAGCGACGCGCGGCGGCGAAGTAGCGACGCGAATCAACGAGAAAACGAGGCAATAAATCGCGTCGCTCTCTCGCTGTTTCGCGTCGCTATCTCGCTGTTTCGTCTCGCAGTCTCGTTGTTTCGCATTGCAATTTCGCAACTTCTTGTCGCAACCTCGCAACTTCGCGTCGCAACCTACCCACGAAATTACGAGGTTGCGAGATGGCCGCCATCGGACACCATAGTCTACAGCCAAAGCACTGTCAAAATTTCCGGGAATCATTCGCATAAATTACATGGACAAAGCCGACGATGTTGGTTTACCGTAATACATACGCATACAGTAGCGCAACAAAAATATTGAGCTAAATTTCTGCAAAGTTGTGATTGCCAACTTTTATAGTTTCCGACATAAAAATGATAAAATATGTATTTTACACCCAAAATAGACGTATAAACTATCGACTTGATCCAAACATTGGGTAACATTTAAACTATTGAAGCTCTGAACTCGGATAAACATCTATAAATCTGTTCATCTCTGTTTATATGGAGAATAATGAGCAATTCAATCTATTAAATTAAGGTTATCAATCACACAAATTTCCCCATCCCAACAGATTTCCACGCCACAAAAATAATCCTCTCCACTGTAGGTTACTTGTTCCTAATTGTATAGGCTGGCAAACTTGAGCAGACTTTGAGGTTTACATGTATATGCTCAAAAAGAATTCATCTATGCTTCATCTATGCTTAAATACTAAATTGTTATTTGTGCAAGATGCCCAGGTTCGTAGTCAATCGCGGCGCCTGTTTCAGTCCACACCTGTAAAGTCTTAGCCCTTCAAGTGTGATATGTGCACAAAGATGATCAACTTCCAACGCTTTCTTGCTCTTGTTCTTTTTCTTTCATCGAGATCTGGTGGGTAGAACCCCGTGACAGTCCTCGGTTGAAATTATACTTTATTATTTCAACCTTACGATACTCCAAATCATTCAGGTTACATGAATGAATCAAAACTAAATCAGACGCTTCCGGTCGCCTACGACCGCTTGGGTGTATCCCCCGTAGCCCTATCACCCCTGTTGCCCCAAATATATTACTGATAAGTGTGAAACTGTAAAATCTTAAGCGACAACTTTTTTTCCATCAAAATTACTGCATTGATCTCTCAAGAATGATGAAGGTCGAATTCAAGATCACCACTGAACTAAATGCATATGAATTTCCATTTCGACATGTTCGATAAAATAACAAAATTACAGCCAGATCGAACTTTTCACCTCAAGTTATATTTCAAGTCGGAATATTTGCCAAACTTGGTTTCAAGTTTAAATTCAAAGTAAAAGTTGACCAAAACTGCATTTCATGATGACAAAATTGGAGCCATGTCAATGTTTTCACAGAAGGCTCTATTTTCACCCCAAATATGTTCTAAATTAGGTTCGATTGTGAAATTCCAATTACCTTGTTGAGCTCAATAATAAATGTTTCTCATCTTGATTATATTTATTGTGGTCAATAATAGACTTAACTAACAAAAATAATGTTAACTTATTTGGTTACAGCCATGAAATCTCTAGTGGACAAAACCTTTAACTTGTTGAGCTCAATGATATATGCTTCCCGTCTTAACTATCTTTATTGTGGTCAATAATAGACTTAACAAGTAAACATAATGTTAACTTATTTGGTTACACTCAGAAATCTCTACTGGACAAAACTTTTACCTTGTTGAGCTCAATAATAAATGTTTTTCGTCTGAACTATTTTTATTGAGGTTAATAATGGACTTAACTAGCAAAAACAGTGTTAACTTATTCGGTTACAGCCATAAATTCCCTACTGGACAGCTTCTTTACCTTGTTGAGCCCAATAATAAATATTTTTTGTCTTAACTATTTTTATTGTGGTCAATAATAGACTTAACTAGTAAAAATAATGTTAACTTATTCGGTTGCACCCATGAAATATGTACTGAACAAAACCTTTACCTTGTTGAGTTTAATAATAGATGTCTCCCATCTTAAAGCTGCTGCCTTCGAATGTATGCAATATTTTTTGAAAACTATATTTCATATTAAACATGCTAAACTAACTGAATGAAACAAACTCACATCAAATGTAATGAAAATAACCAGTCCTCAGGGAAACTTTGCTCATTTGAGCAGGCGGTTCTCGCGTAAATACAGGAACTGTATCCATCACACGCAGATGTAAACAAAGCATAGACATGCGAGATACACTGACAACTCCACGCACATCATGGTATATCACTGATTATTTTCTCATAACTACACTATATATGCACATACGAACTGGCAAATGTACTCGATGTGGACATTTAAGCGCGATTTGAGCATTTGTTTACATTCGGGTTTGATGGATACACTTCGTTTGTTTATTTACAAAACCGGTACAAAATGGGCACTAAAACGGATGAAAAGACAACTCGGACGGACTGTAGTCGTCAAAATCATTGAGCACACCTTTTGTTCTAATGCATTAGATGTGTTTAACAAAAAAATTGGTTTTGAATAAAATATTGCATACATTCGAAGGCAGCAGCTTTAACTATTTTTATTGTGGTCAATAATAGACTTAACTAGTAAAACTAACGTTAACTTATTCGATAATATTATTCTGTTTTCACCAAAAACATCAGTTCTCCATTCTGTCAAGAATCCAGTATCATACGTTTTCACAGTTTAGGGTAATAGATGTGGCGATTTTGCCCTAAGCACGCGGCAGGTGATTGTAAACATAAAAGCCATTTATGTGGCCTTTTTGTACTTGGCCTTGTTTTGACATGCTCCGTTCGAGCGTGCGTTGCCACGGCGACGTATTGTAATTTACGCTCCAGTAAACTATAACAATGGATCGATTTAACCTCGCGTGCGCCCTACAGTTTCTGGTGTATTATATATACACTGGAAGCGACTCGTTCGAGGAGATTGTCCAAGATCGAGAGACAGGACGCACACGAGGCTCGGCCATGAGCTTTGTGTTCCCTGTTTGCGAGTAGTGGGCTCCTAGAGCCCTGGGGACGATTTCCGTGGGGAGGCCCGGGCTGGGAGAGACGAGTTGCTGACTCGGGGGGCCTTCGGCCCTGTGGATCGCCAGCTCTCTCCCTTCCCGGGACATGTGACAGAGGCTCTGGCCAGCATGTCGGACTGTACGGGGTTCCGTCCCCGAGGCAGACCGCGGCTCGCCAGGCCCCGCCAGTTAACACCGTAGGGATGAACTAGTTTCTGAACGGTGTCCGTAGGCCTGGGAGTGTCGGGTGGGCTGTTACCTGGTTACCGTTAATGATGAAGTAGTTACCTTGTCCGCCGCGACCTCCGGTGAGCGGCCCTGCCGCGAGGATCCGGAATAGCGGATGCGCGTCCGCAAGGACTCGGATGAGAGAGGACTATCCTCGAGGATCCCGAAGAGCGGACGGTAGTCAATAACTTTACATTGGTGCCGTGACCAGGATCAGTCCGACAGTGTTCCATCGCAGCCTACCGTCACAGTGTTGTAGCCTCCTTAGTCCCTGGGGATCGCCCGCTCCTCAAGGACGTCTCGAAGAATGACTAAAGAGAGAGATAAGGCCAAAGATAAGGCCGATGAACCCAAGGGGAGGGATAAGGGTGGAAATGTCGCGGACCACACCCGGTCGCGCGACAGCCACCGTGAGACGTCTCCGGACGACTCCGGCGGCCGGAAGGAACGCGCGGAAACCTCCGTGGACAAGACCCCGTCCGCGGAGACGACTCCGGCGTCCCTGGCTCCGTCTTCGGACGTAGAGTCGGGCCCCGCGAGGCCGCAGCAGGAGTTGCCGTCAAGGCCGGACCTTGACGTGTTAGGCGCGGTGGGTGGAGCTGGCAACGGCTCTACGCCGCGCCCGCCCGTGCCCAGAACAGATCCGTGGCAAATGGCACCCTTCCATAAGACGCCTTCGAGCGTCCGGAATCGAGCGCCAATGCATGCGGGTCCTTCTGGACGAGCGGACCAGTCGTACCAGATGCCGCACCCGGCCGGGTGGACTCCCTCGCGAGCCTCCGGCATGGGTTCTGGTCGGTCCGCACCGGGCAGTGTGGTGGATCAGCTCACCGACGCACTTGGCGAGCTGGCCCCCCTCGGGCGCTATGACCGCGCCCGGTCGCCCCATCAGGGACGATCAGACCGGCGGAACCGCTCCCCTTCTCCGCTGTCACAAGGCAACTCGGGGCCTTTGACGGAGAGGGAGAGGTGGCTGATATCCGAGGCGCTTGTACTGTTCAAGCGGAATCAGCTGCATTCGAGCGTTGACCCGTCGGTCACCCTAAGTCCGGGGATGTCTGGGCCAGTAGCCCCTCCCCAAGTCCTGCCGAGCCCGCAGGCGCCGGTGGCCCCCGCAATGGGACCCGCGCCTGCCCCGCGGCTCGGAGGCACCACGTTGGCAACCGCGTCGACCGTTCCGACGGTTGGAGCGCAAGCCGCGTGGCCGACTTACCCTGGCACGTACAGTGTGTCGGACGGGCAGTGGCAACAGGCGGCTTCGGCCCCAAGCCTTGCCGCCCCTTCTGGAGCCTACCCAGTAGGTTCGATGGGAGCCCCGCCCGCACCTAGCCAGAGTGGGTTTTCAGCGGGAATGATCCCGGCGGCAAACGTGAGCTACCCTGCTCCTATGTCCGCGGCGTTGATGTTTGCTCCGGCAGACTCCGCCGCAGGCGCAGGAAGCGCGCGGAACTTGCCGCAGTACACGGACGACCCCGGAGCCGGGACCGCACGTCGGGCGCGTAGCAAACGCGATGACGGGCCCGACCACTCTTCGTGGCGGAAACGGTTCAACGGGGATAACGCCGACTTGGAGGACTACTTGCTCCAGGTATGGCGTACCGCCGTGTACGAAGGATGGTCCCAGCCTGAAGCTGGACACGTCCTCGCGGGGAGCCTGGAAGGGAAAGCTCTCCGCGTGATGCCGTGTCTGCCGGTGGGAACAGTGACGTTCGGCGAGGTTGCTCGTCAACTTCGCCTGCTGTTCCCGCCGACGACCAATCGGCGGCAGTCTGAACGAGAGTTCAAGGCGCGTATCCGCCAGCCGACTGAGTCCGTGACAGACTATGCGTACAGCTTACGCATACTCGGCCGGAGAGCTTTTCCGGACATGGACTCCAGACGGTTTGAGACGATGCTGATCGATCAGTTCATCGATGGCCAGCCTTACCACCTAGCGTACGGGCTGGCCACCCATGAAAAGCGATCGATGGAGGAGGCGATAGACTCCGCGCTTGCGCTTGAGATGGCTGTCCGTCCTAGACAGTTGCCTCCAGCCTCGGCTCCGGCCTCGGCTGTACCCGCGCAGGCGGCGACTCCTCCTCCGGTCAAGGCATCGCAGGTAACCCCGTGGCAGGACCCGGTCGTCCGGGAACCCGCCAGGGAACCTACCCAGCAGTGGGTTAGTGCGCCGGCACCCTCTACAGGGGCGCCCGCACATGCGGCACCGGTCGCCGCGCCGCGCTCGCCTTCGGACGAGTGCGACATAGAGGAATACGACCTCGGCGCCGCGCAGATGATTGCGCACTGCGCCGGGCTCGAAGCTCCGGGAGCCGCAGAATGTTGCGCGTTCACTTCCGGACCAGCTCAAAACCGTCCCTGCTACTTCTGCGGAAAGCAGGGACACTTTTGGCTGAAGTGTCCGGAGTTGTTGGAACGCCTGCGGTCACGCGGATACCAGGGAGCTCTCCCTGGCCCGCAACGGAGGAATTCCTTCCGGTCTGGTCCTCCGGGACAGCAGAATCGGAACCCGCGACAGGGAAACTAGATCCGGACGTGGTGGCGACCAACACTGCGTCCGGGGATAGTTGTTCGGTGGCAAACGATGCCGCCCCACCCGCTGATGAGCAGGACGGACCCCAAGTAGATATGACTTCTCCGGAAGTAGTCCTTGGAGACCAGTCTGGCTCCTCCGCGGCTGAGGCGGATGGCGAGGACTCCGTAGATGAGCCCAGCGCGTGCGAAAGGTATCGCCCGACCTGCGCGCTGGTGAGGGACCCCTGCTGGTACCTGCCCCTGTCCTTCGGACGGGAGCCGGTCCGGTTCCTCATAGACTCAGGCTCGGAGGTGACCCTCGTGGCCGCCGGAACGTTTAGGAAGGAGCCCGCACTCCGCAACCTCGAGTTGCGAGATCCCGGACCGTACAAGCTCTACGGAGCGGGAGACAACCGCATCCGTATCCATGGCATCATCGATCTGCCTATTACCCTTGGGGACAAGGTGTATCTGACAGAGGCGATCGTGGCGGATATCGGAGCGGCCGGGATAATTGGGATGAATTTCCTACGGGTCCACCGGGTGATTGCCAACTTTAGCGCTGGCGAGTTCCGGATGGGAGAGGACACACACTTCCTCTTCCGCTCGGGCCCGATGCATTCATTCCAGATGCGGACATCGCGCACTGTAGTAGTGCCGCCGATGAGTGAGATGATCATCGAGACGAGGCCGCGGCGTCCCCGCATGCCCCTCGATGGTCGACCGTGTATAGTGCAACCCGTGAGCAGTTTCGCCGCAGGAACTGGGCTCGTGCTGGGTGGGGCCCTGGTCATGTCCAACCCCCGCGCGATGCCCATTCTCGTGGTGAATCCTACGGATGCTCCGATTGTACTGAAGCGCGGATGCATAGCAGCTACTGCTATTCCCGCGGCTTCGAGTCGTGTCCTCCCCGACGATCCTGTCTGCCGCGCTGCGTGCGCGGCGGCGGCCGCCGGAGATGACCCGTTCACCCTGCCGGACCATTTGGAATCTCGGGTTCCGAAGGACCGGTTGGATGAAGAGCAGCGCCAAGCGCTCCGCAGACTGCTGCGGCAGTATGCGGATGTGTTCATGGGTCCTGATGGTGCGGTTGGCAAGACTGACGTCGCCAAGCACCGCATCGACCTCGTGGACGAGCGTCCTCTCAAGCAGCGTCTTCGTCGGGCAGCAATAGTGCACCAAGAGGTCATAGACCAGGAGGTGCAAAAGATGCTCGACTTGGACATCATCGAACCCAGTGACAGCCCTTGGGCCAGTCCGGTGGTTATGGTGAAGAAGAAGGACGGCTCGTGGAGGTTCTGCGTGGACTATCGGAAACTCAACGATGCCACGCGGAAGGACTCATATCCTCTCCCGCACATTGAGGATACCTTCGATGCCCTGGCCGGGTCGCACTATTTCTGTGCTCTGGATCTGGCCTCCGGGTATTGGCAGGTGGAGATGGAGGAGAGTGATCGGGCGAAGACTGCCTTCGTTACCAAGAACGGGCTCTACCAATTTAAGGTAATGCCGTTCGGGCTCTGTAACGCACCAGCGACGTTCGAGCGCCTCATGGAGATGGTACTTAAAGGGTTCCTCTGGAAGCGATGTATGGTCTACATCGACGATGTCGTCGTGTATGGCCGGTCGTTCGAGGAAACCCTCACCAACCTCCAGATGGTGCTCCATCGCATCCGCGGTGCAGGGCTTAAATTGAAGCCAAGTAAGTGCGAGCTATTCGCGCAGGAAATCCTGTACTTGGGCTTCATGGTAACGGGCACCGGAGTGAGACCAGACCCCGCAAAGGTGGCGGCCGTGCAGAAATGGCCTCCGCCATGTAACGTGGCGGACGTAAGGTCCTTCTTGGGCTTCGCGAGCTACCACCGCAGGTTTATTCGCGGCTTTGCGGAGATCGCGCGTCCCCTTACTATCCTCACGGAAAAGGGCGCCGATTTTGTTTGGTCCGCCGAGCAGGCTAACGCCTTCTCGGGACTCCGGCAGGCCTTGGTAGCGGCCCCGGTGCTGCGGCACCCTCGTCCGGACTGCGAGTTCATCCTGGACACCGACGCGAGTAACTTCGCACTCGGCGGTGTCCTCTCGCAGATCGTGGACGGGCAAGAGCGGGTAGTAGCTTATGCGAGTGTGGCCTTGAGCCGCTCTCAAATGAACTACTGTACCACTCATCGCGAGTTGCTCGCGGTGGTTACGATGACCAAGCGCTTCCGGCACTATTTGTTGGGACGCCATTTCCGCTTGCGGACTGATCATAGTTCGCTGAGATGGCTCCTCAACTATAGTGAGGCCGATGGCTTGGTGGCGCGGTGGCTCGTCAAACTCCAGGAGTATGACATGCAGATAGAGCATCGCGCTGGTAAGTTGCACGGCAACGCGGACGGCCTGTCCCGTTGTCATAAGTGCAAGAATCCGGGTTGTGCAGGGATGGCGCCATTCCAGCAAGCCGCGGATTCGTCCTCAGACTCGGAATTGGACGTTCCTGGGAGACCGCAGGCCGCCGCCCCCTATAACAACATGGCGGCCGGAGCGTTCAGGGCTAATCTCCGTGCGCGGACCCGCCGTTATCGGCGAGGGCGTCCCGCATACGAAGCGGAGGTGCGGCTCAGCTCCAGCGAGTCTTCCTCGAGTCCGGCGGTGTACTCCTCGTGGGTACCCTCGTCCTCTGGAGAGTCTGAGTATGAGCGGTCCTTGCCCCCTGTGGTGATGGCCGCTGCGGCGCAGCCGGACGCGACGGATGAGGAGCCTAATTACTTGGGTGGCTACTCTCCGGCGCAGATAGCTGCGACGCAAAGAGCTGACAGAGCTCTGGCACCGGTAATCACAGCCCTTGAGGCCGGCCAGAAGCCCTCGAAGGATGAGCGGAAGACCTACAGGGAGGAGACCTTGTCTCTAGTATCTCAGTGGGAACGACTCTCCTTGAGGGATGGCCTCTTATACCGGCGCTATGAGCCACCGACCCCACTGCCTCCAATATGGCAGTTGGTGCTTCCGGCGGAGCTGCGGAAAGAAGTACTCCACCAGTTGCATGACCTCCGGGTGACCGGTCACTTGGGAATCCGGAGGACCGTCCATAGGCTACAACAGCGCTTTCATTGGCCTGGTAGCAGCTTGGACGTGCAACGGTGGTGCGCAGCCTGCCCTCGGTGTCAAGCTCGCAAAGGAGTTCCGACTCCTGGCCGCCACCCCTTAACCACGGTTAAGGCGGGCGCGCCATTTGATCGGATAGCTTTGGATATACTGGATACCCACCGGGTCACCCCGCGCGGTTTTCGGTACATCCTGGTGATTTCCGACTATTTTACCAAGTATACCGACGCCTACCCACTGCGCCGCCAGACTGCGGACGAGGTAGCTCGGTTATTGGTGAATAGATGGGTGGTGTACCATGGGGTACCTAAACAGGTACATTCGGATCAGGGCACGCAATTTGAGAGCAACCTGTTCCGAAACCTAGCACAGATGCTAGGGAGTACCAAGGTGCGGACCACCCCCTACAGGCCCCAGTCTGATGGCCAGGTCGAACGCTTTAATCGATCGGTCCTCAACATGCTGGCGGCCTTTGTGAATGATCGTGCGAATGATTGGGATGACCACCTCCCGTATGTCTTAATGGCGTACAGGTCGTCGGTCCACTCTTCGACCGGAGTTACTCCGCACGCGATGTTGTACGGCCGGGAGCTAAATTTGCCCGTGGATATTATGTATCCAACTGCGGCAGAGACCGGCGCGGTACCCCAGTGCGGTCCGGAATACGTGGAGTGGATTCGCCGCGCCCTGGCGAACGCCCATGATTTCGCGCGCGCGCGCCTGGACAAGTCTGCCCTCCGGCAGAAGCGAGGCTATGACGCCCATGCTAAGGGTAGGCCAGCTTTTGCGGAAGGCGACAAGGTGCGCTACTATTATCCGCCGCTTAAGCAAGGCAATAAATTTGCTAAGCCGTGGATAGGCCCGTTTACCGTACTGAAACAGGTGACAGATGTGGACTACCGGATCCGGAGGGATTCCGATCCGGACAGGGTTCTGGTTGTCCATATCGATAATCTGAAGAAGTACGAGGGCCCGCTTGTCATGGATCCGCTAATTCAAGATGCGGAACCGGATGATGCTCCCGTATGGGATCCGTCCGGTCAGCATCCGCGGACTCCGGACGAGCGTGTGCGCCGTATGGTGGGCCTCCCGGACCTCTCTGACCCGTCAGATGATGGACTGGGTGGCTATCAGCCAGATGACGGCGATCCGCAGGTACCCCCACTCCCTCCAGTACCTGCGGATGACGGGCGGCCACGCCGGAAACCACGTGCGCCAGCCCGGTATGGGTGGGAATAACCTTCCGCCCATGCGGATGCGTCTGCGGTACCCGTCTGTCATACTATGGATGGGTTTTAGGTCGTTCCGTGAGAGTCCGCACGACTTACCTCCGTGGGTGGCTACTTTGTGGTCATCTTCGGAGTTGAGGTCCGCGGAGACTTTCATGTCGTAACGCCGCCGCTCCGCATCCGCCCTCCTGTAGTTTCTAGCGCCAGGGACGTGCGGGTGGCCTGTCCGCACCTTGTGGACGGCTGTCCGGCGTAATCCGCACAACGGTTACGCTGGCCGGACGAATTTACTAATTCGGCCGGACGCCCCTGGTCCCGGGACAACCTCTTATATGGCCAGACTGAGGTTGGGATTTACGTCCGCTACGGGAGAAGCGTCTTCCCACGGATTTGGGGAACTGGCTCTGGACGCGGGGATAGTGTCCGCAGATGAGGACTGATGTCCGCGGTTCGTCCGCGTGACTCGTCCGGCGTCCGCGGCGCTTTAAGATGACGCACTTCGGTGTAGTTATCCCCCGTGAGCCATTACTATAATTACGGTTATAGTAATTAAGGTTTCTTACGGCAGGAAACCGACTATCCATTATGATAATGGAGCGGTTGTTAAGTCCGCGTGTGCGGACCAGCCGCGGCAGCGGGTGACGCTCGTTCTCGTCCGGATCGTACCTTACAATATGCGGTCCGGCCGGAATGACCGGAACCCCGGCCTCCTTCTAAGAAGGGGGTCGTATATTACATGCGCAACACTTGTGGTGGCTTTTAATTCCAATTTCATATACATTGGATAAGGGCAATACGCCGTACAATGGTAGACGTCCGGCCTGGACTCCGTCCGCGGGCAGCTCCGGACGTCCGCCGGCTATTGCTTTCACCATCTTTGGGCGCCTCTAGATTGGGCGCCGGTATGAAGGGTTCGCCCCCTAACCAGTGCGGTTATGGACCATGCCGGCTCCGCGTCTAAATCTATTGGCTCCGCACTCCGGTAGTCATTTGAGGAGGCTCTGGGCTGGACCGGGCACCGCTCCGCGGCCGGGCAGTACGTCGGGGATGCTAGTGGGCGCTTTGCAAACGCCCATAGGGCGCCCGATTGTCTGTCCGGACGTCATGGGTATGTCCGATCGCCCTGTAAGCGTGCCAGCGGCTATGGGGAGTGATTTTGTTTATTTTTCCATCTCATTTATTATTTATGGGAGGATTATAAGCCACAAGTGTGTGCGTGTTTCCCGTGGAAATGCTATTCTTACTCATTTATCCCATATATGAGAAAGTTTAGTGATATATCTTTTCCCTGGTGCAATAGAGAGTAAGAAATCGGGAGATTTCTGCTTTCGCGAGAGGGGTGTAGGAGATTGTGTACATTGTATCGAAGGCTGTATGCCGTGATCTATGAAAAGCATGCAAGCGGTGGTGGATTTATTTTCATTGCTGCTTGAGCGGTGTTAAATTTTTATTTATCGCTGCTGACAGGGTGACATAATCGTAACACCCACAAGTAGTTTGGCTTTTTGATACATTGTATACAATCTTTAACCTGCGAGGGTGATTAACTTCACGTCATTGATCGCCAGTGCGAAAGCTATTGCTAATGACTGCTGTTAATTACTGTAGTATTTTAGCGGGTTCCCCCGGGATGGCTTGTGTACACAAGCCACCCGTATACATGGCACGAAAGGAGTCACCGGGGGGAGATGCGTGTATGGGAATGCGGGAATGTAAAACGTCCTTTTGTCTGTCGATCGGGTAGATGCAGTGAATAGACGTTTCCACGGGAACGCGTCATACGATGCGTGTGCAGTATAACTGCCAACACTTGATGCCTATAATCGATGTAACTCGACACCTTCTCGTCATTCAAGCGCTCGGCACTGGTGGAGACGGATCTGCGGATCTGACTCCCAGTGTTTAGAGCGATTAGAGCGCTTGATGTCAGAGTCAAGTGACGGCTGGGGAGGTGATGAAGGGAGGGAAAAGGGGTCTCTTGAGCGCGGTAATTCGTACTCGAGACCCCAGTCTAGGCCCGAGGAGGATGACCGCGAGGACATCCCTCGGGGAGCCTATGTGGGTTCTGAGGAATCCAGCTCCAGCTCCGGTTCTTACACAGGAACCGAGTCTGAGAGCGAGGTCGCGGAGGACCGCCCCGCAGAGAGTGACTCGGCCACGGCAGGCGCCGAGCTACTCTTAGATCCGTCCACTTTTTCTCGTATGGAAGAGGTGATGGACTGCGGTGGTGCGGGACTTGCTAGTGTGGACATTGAGTTGCACCCGTCCTCGGAGATGCTTGCGTCTCTGGGCCCGGATGAGAGTACTCGTGCGGAAACCCGTCCGGATGGCCGTAGCCGTCCGGACACCGGTTCCACCGAGAACTCCTCGGTGTCCGCACCTGCGGAGTCTGGTCCGCACGACCAGAAGGCCCCTGGGACTTGGGCGGAGCAGGTTGACGCGGCTGAGGAAGCCGCATCCCAAGCGCCGCCTCAGGGACAGGAGTCTGGCTCGAAGGAGACCGAGAACCGAGATGACGGGTTTACATCGCCCGTCTCTAGGCGTACTCGCCGTCGAGCCCGGGAGATTGCTCAAAAGCAGTGGAGAGCCCAGCAAGAGCTGGAAGCCGCTGAGCGTGGGCAATCTGAGGCCGGATCCGACCCGGACCCGGCCTCCTCGCCTCCGAAGAAGAAGAAGAAGAAGCGGCCGCACCGGAAAAAGAAGTCCGGCGGCCCCTCACCTCAAGCCGGATCGAAGTCCGGAGGACCTAAGCCACTGGCGCCTAAGCCGGGCGGCCAGAAAGGGTCCTCCGCCAAACCCGGAGTCGCCAAGACGCCTAATCCCTCGGGATCTGGTGCGGGCGGCGCCTCCGCGGGATCCGGCCCAGGCGCGGGAGGTTCCTGTAAGCGGGTGCCTATCCAGGCACCGAAAGGAACCTCCTCTTCCTCTTCCTCCGGTACTAAGAAACCTACCGGAGCTGCGGAGGTGGGGTCAAGTCCAGTGGACAGAGGGCGTCCCGTGCCGAAGGAGGGAGATCTTCGTTTAGAACTCCTCCGGAAGCGCGCGGAGCAAGACGGGGTCCACCTGTCTGACGCCGCACTGGAAGCGGGAGCGCGGGCCTTCGTTGCGCAGCAACAGAGGGCCGCGCCCCCACGCGGGAAGAGTGTGCCCCGACAAACCAGGTCGGAGAATCGTTCGGGGGCGGCCAAAAAGAAGAAACGGTCGTCCTCGGAGCAGCCCTCTATCCAGAGGCTGCGGGCCGAAATGGGCCCCGAACTCCCTGGAGTCCGTCAGGGACACATGTTCCTCCCGCGCTATGGCAGGGATCCGCAGGGACGCCGCACAGCGGCGGCCGGCGCGGCGGCCGACACGCCTTTCACACGGCCTCGTCCACTCACGGACGAGGAGCGTGTCGGGTTGCCGCCCGAGACAGAGGCGGGTGTAATATGCCAACTCTGTCCGGAATCCCTGGACGGGTATGAGGACCCGCACCGTGCGCTCAATCGGGATCGTAGGTATCCTACCTACGACCACTTGAGTCGACATATTGCGGGGTACCACTACCCCTGGATGCAAATGTTCGTTTGCAAGAGGTGCTACTCCGGCACCCCTCAGCAACGATATTTCGCCAGTTTAGAGGCCCTAAATGATCACCGCTCGGGTGCACACCGCGGTGAGGGACTTCATATCGTTGGAAATGAAGTGGGGCCTGTATTCAATTATGGATACATACCACCGAGGGTGGCGTCGTTCATGACTACGTCAGGGACGGCGAATCACCGATTCTTTCACTGGGGTCCATGGCGCTTTGCACAGCGCATCATGGACGATGCCTGGAAGGAGTCTGGCGTTGTGTCCGCGGGCTCGAGCTACACCGCTCGCCTGACGGCGACAATGGGCCAGACCCCGGCGGAGTTCCAGGCGGCGGAAGCCGCCCGGACAGCAGCAGAGGCTGTCCGTGAACCGCCGGTGATCCAGGCCGGTGAAGAACGGCACCGGGTGACCATGATCGTGTCGGAGATGCCGCAGATCGCGGCCAAGACACGAGTGGCTACTCCTAAGCCACGCCCCCAGCCGAAGACTCAGGGGAAGAGCTTGTCCGCCGGAAAGGCTCCGGCCGGGACGACGCCCCTGCAGTCTCCGGGTGCGCTGACTCAGGAGGACTACCCGGGCTTGCTCGAGGTGACGGTACCCGCGGGTCCGTCTGAGGGACGGGTGGTGGCAGACACCTCCGCCTCCTCGAGTACCGCGTCGGTGGTCCCGCCAAGGACCCCACGCGGGACTCCCTCGGTGGCGAGCAGTAGCGGGCGTGCGGTACCTCTCACGAGGTCGGCGTCCGCGTCCTCGTTGGTAGTTGAGGGGACGTCCGCAGGGTGGCAAAGCACCGCCTCCCTGGACTTGGACCCCCTCGATGCCACGGCGGACGTACGCCGGAGGCTCGGTCCCACGACCGCCAGCGTCTACGAGACTTTCCGCGAGTCTGTAGGCCAGGCGGTCGGCCATCGTCGCGATGGCATGGACCGGATCCCCGGTGATCCGGCGTTGGTGAACCTGCCGGTGCCCCGAGCCATTCGTGACTTGGGGTCCGCAGGTGTAGCCGCGTTGGTCCGCGCTCGGGAGGAGCACCCCTGGGATCACCCCCAGCGTGGTCGACTCACCCGAGCGGCGGAGTACCTTGTGGCGGAGATGGACAGCTCTCTGGATCGGTTCAGCCGGTGCCGCGCCGAGGCCTCCCGTGTCGCATGCGATCTCGCATACGACCAGGGCCTCATGGAAGGCACCCGGCGGAGCCTAGAGAGCTACCGGACTTTGTCGGCCGTCATTGAGCGGCGCGCGTTCGACCAGGGTCGGACCGCCGCTCTTGCCGAGCAGTCCGGGGCGTCCGCCCCCGCCCCAGAGGTAGCCGCACGGATGGAGCACCTGGAGGCTGAGAATGAGCAGCTACGGCGTCGTCTTGACGAAGCCGAGGCCGCTCGGACTCGCCTACTCCAGGGCGTCGATGACCCCGAGTCGTCCGCCCTGAACCAGGCGGCTCTCCGGCGCGCGGATGCCGCTTTGGAGCTGGCCATCTACCCATACCTAGTCCAGGTGTGGGGAGAACGGACGGCTGGTCCACAGCGCACCCGCGATACGGTGGAGATGTTCCGCGCCATTGCCGATCTCGGCGCGACCTCTCTACCGGCCTCCGTCGTGATGGCTCCGTCAGGACCCGGATTGCAGGGCTCACCACAAAAGCCCGTGCAAGCTCCACCGGGCCTGCCTCATCCGCCCGTGCAGCCGGCTTTCACTATGCCGGCTCCGCTGCGTCCGCGGCGTAGGGACCCGTCACCGCCGCCAGACCCCAAGACAGGCGGCACGGATGAGGAGCCGATGACAACGGAGGAAGGCTAGGGTGCTAGCCTCGTCGCTGCACGTGTGCGGCGGCGTGCCGGAGTCGCTCCCGCGGCTCCGCCCTGCCTCAGACCCGTTCTGCGGATCTGAGGAGCCGGCCGGCAGGGCGGTCGGCAACATTTTTAGAGGTACTATCACTTTTGATCACTCGGTGTGTCGTTTTACAAAATTTCTAAATTTAAAGTCTAACCTTAAAGATATTCCAAAGACTCGACACACCGTCCTTTTATAATGGATGACCTTTCAAGGTCATCACACGGTTTTGGACCACCTCGGTCAAAATTTTAGCTTGTTTATGAGGATTTATTCAAAATTGCAAAGCGCGTTATAGTTTACTCCGTAAGTCCGGGGGTAGTTCCCCATTCTTCCAAAGGGACTCTTAAAGTCCTAGTGTTTGCGCCGTGACTTCCGGGCGTTGCCATCTTGCCTTCTTCCGGCCCCCGCCATGCGAAGCCTTCGTCGGGTTTCGAGCATTTTGGGCGCGGGCGGAACATGTTGGGGACCAACATTGTAAGAAGGGGGTAATGTGGCGATTTTGCCCTAAGCACGCGGCAGGTGATTGTAAACATAAAAGCCATTTATGTGGCCTTTTTGTACTTGGCCTTGTTTTGACATGCTCCGTTCGAGCGTGCGTTGCCACGGCGACGTATTGTAATTTACGCTCCAGTAAACTATAACAATGGATCGATTTAACCTCGCGTGCGCCCTACAGTTTCTGGTGTATTATATATACACTGGAAGCGACTCGTTCGAGGAGATTGTCCAAGATCGAGAGACAGGACGCACACGAGGCTCGGCCATGAGCTTTGTGTTCCCTGTTTGCGAGTAGTGGGCTCCTAGAGCCCTGGGGACGATTTCCGTGGGGAGGCCCGGGCTGGGAGAGACGAGTTGCTGACTCGGGGGGCCTTCGGCCCTGTGGATCGCCAGCTCTCTCCCTTCCCGGGACATGTGACAGAGGCTCTGGCCAGCATGTCGGACTGTACGGGGTTCCGTCCCCGAGGCAGACCGCGGCTCGCCAGGCCCCGCCAGTTAACACCGTAGGGATGAACTAGTTTCTGAACGGTGTCCGTAGGCCTGGGAGTGTCGGGTGGGCTGTTACCTGGTTACCGTTAATGATGAAGTAGTTACCGTGTCCGCCGCGACCTCCGGTGAGCGGCCCTGCCGCGAGGATCCGGAATAGCGGATGCGCGTCCGCAAGGACTCGGATGAGAGAGGACTATCCTCGAGGATCCCGAAGAGCGGACGGTAGTCAATAACTTTACATAGAGTAATCACAGATGTCATAGTGGGTATTTTAATGGTCGGAATAAGTTAGTCCATTAACTAAGTAAGATTATTTCGATCATTCTGAAAAACGAATGTAACGGTTTCATTCGTGTAACGGTCTTTCTCATCGACCTGTGCGATTTCATCATCATTCTTCGAAAACTCCCACTCGTCGAGCGTTCAAAAGTCATGTGTGTTATACAGGCTAATTCGAGCACAAAATGTGTAGCCAATGGGCCAATGTGGTTGCTATGGCAACCAAAATCGATTGGTGTCGGAATCTCACCATAAGATGTGTCTGTATAAAACATTATTAGAATCGGTTAAGATTTGCAACCTGTAGATCGTTCACAAGAATATCTGTACGGCGGACGCGGTGGTGGCGGAGGCGCGACGGAGACAATCCATAGAAGTTCGGGGGATACATGTAATCTACACGTGCGCCATATCCATATCGGGTATTAAATTCTCGTACCGACACAGCAACACTTGCCGGCACGGAGGGAAGCCCTCGTGTCCGTTAACACTTACTTCCCAAACTGTGTTTCTCTATGTGAGATCCGAATCCCCCCTCACTGGTCACGATGCATGGTGTTATCCCACTGGAGCGCAATAAAAACATGACATCATTGTGAAACTGCCCAGTAAGCATAACCTTCCCAATGGTTAACACAATGCAGTATCTGGCCTGCTACTGATACGGTGAACTGTGTCTCACCCCGTGATTTTAGGTTACCGGACCTTTGGTCCGATAACCTATTGCCGTGGCGTTGCGTCCGTCGTCCGTCGTCCGTCGTCCGTCCACATTTTTATCATTAAAGTTTACAGGCGAATATTTCTGAAATTTTGCACAAAAATACCTAAAAATATTTCCAGGAAAGGTTTTTTTTAGTTTTTTGATTTTCGCATTTTTTTCAAAATGGCGGCCGTTTTCGTCGAAAAATGGCCAATTTTGGACTTTGATGGTCGTTTTCTCAAAATCTGTTCAGTAACTTTTTTTCTTATTGATGCATGACACTCCTCCTATGTACCCCTGTGACATGTATAAATTTCGTTGCCCTTGAATCGCTCGAAGTGGGCCATTTTGGGCCCAAACTCGGCCCAAATGAGACTTTCCCATGTTAAATTCTCCTATGCTTTATAATGGGACACATTAAGCCTAATATCTCACTTAAAATTGAAATTAGAGACTAAGAGTCAATTGTAGACATATAGGAAATGATATATGCTGAATATTCTCGTGACCTTGAATTTGACCTCTGACCTCGGTTTCAAGGTCAGAACGGCCGTTTTCGTCTAAAAATGGCCAATTTTGGACTTTGATGGTCGTTTTCTCAAAATCTGTTCAGTAACTTTTTTTTCTTATTGATGCATAACACTCCTCATAGGTACCCCTGTGACATGTTTAAATTTCGTTGCGCTTGAAACGCTCGAAGTTGGCCAGTTTGGGCCCAAACTCGGCCCAAATGGGACTGTCCCATGTTAAATTCTCCTATGCTTTATAATGGGACACATTAAGCCTAATATCTCACTTAATATTGCGATTAGAGACTAGGAATCAATTGTGGACATATAGGAAATGATATATGCCGAATATTCTTGTGACCTTGAAATTGACCTCTGACCTCGGTTTCAAGGTCAGAGCACAAAATGGCTAATATCTCGTTCATTATCGACTTTACAGCTTAGGAATCAATTGTGGACATATAGGAAATGATATATGCTGAATATTCTGATAACCTTGAATTTGACCTTGGATCTCATTTTCAAGGTCACAGGACAAAATGGCTAATATCTTACTTATTATCGATTTTACAGCTTAGGGATCAATTGTGGACATATAGGAAATGATATATGCTGAATATTCTCGTGACCTCGAATTTGACCTCCGACCTCAGTTTCAAGGTCAGAGCACAAAATGGCTAATATCTCGCTTATTATCGACTTTACAGCTTAGGAATCAATTGTGGACATATAGGAAACGATATATGCCAAATATTCTGATGATGTTGATTTTGACGTTTGACCTCATTTTCAAGGTCACAGGACAAAATGGCCAATATCGCACTTATTATCGATTTTACAGCTAAGGGATCAATTGTGGACATATAGAAAATGATATATTCTGAACATTGTCATGACCTTGAACTTGACCTTTGACCTCATTTTCAATGTCACAGGACAAAATGGCTAATATCTCGCTTATTATCAATTTTACAGCTTAGGAATCAATTATGAACATATAGGAAATGATATATGCTGAATATTGCTGTGACCTTGAATTTGACCTTTGACCTCATTTTCAAGGTCAGAGAACAAAATGGCTAATATCTCGCTTTTTATCGACTTTACAGCCTAGCAATCAATTGTGGACATATAGAAAATGATATATTCTGAACATTGTCATGACCTTGAACTTCACCTTTGACTTAATTTTCAAGGTCACAGGACAAAATGGCTATTAGCTCGCTTATTATCGACTTCAGAGCATAGGAATCAATTATGAACGTATAGGAAATGATATAAGCTGAAATTTGCTATGACCTTGAATTCAACCTTTGACCTCATTTTCAAGGTCGCAGGACATGATGACTAATATCTCACTTATTATTGACTTTACAGCTTAAAAATCAGTTGTGGACATACTAGAAATGACATATGCCGAATATTATTGTGTCCTTGAATTGAGCAATGACCTTATTTTCAAGGTCACGGGACAAACTACTAATATCTAAAATTTGTATTGTCCGGTAACCTTTCTTAGCCCTTGGGCTAATTTTTTAACATGCAATAAAGAGTTAGCAATATCGAATCAACCTGGCTGAATATACACGCCTAAAACCTCGAGACACTTGGATGAAGACAATTTCGTTTGCTATAGCTATTGGGTTCAAACTACTGGTCACAAAACGCAGCTCATCGTTCTAATGACATCTACAGGTTGTGTAATACTATACTAATGAAGCCTGTGACAACAATACCTGATCGTCAAATTTCAGTAATATACAAAAAATAATTATGGGAACACAAATCATGAAACAGATTGTTCAGAGGCGGATCCAGGAATTTTGATCAGGGGGGGGGGGGGCGCAAACAAAGTAAATGCGGTCTGGGGGTTCGGGGGGCGCCGTAATCCCCCGGAGAAAAAATAGCATTTTGGTGTTTTATGAGAGCATTTGGGGTGGTTTCCGGAGACGTTTCTGGGACTATTGGATGCCTATTTCGTGTACTAATCAGGGACGAGTACAAGGTGCTTGGTTCCGGGTTGTGTGTGTGTGGGAAGGGGGGGGGGGGGTGCGCTGTGAGCCCCCTTTAGTAATTGAAGTAGTATGAATGTATATCATACTAAATGAAGAGAGTAGTGCATCCAGGGGAAGATCCAGGATTTAAGGGAGTGGACCAATGCGAGCCCGGCAAGCACCTCGCGGCCGGAGGTCTGGGGCCCGCTGAAAGGCCCCAGAAGACAGAGCCCTTTTCATGTTCTATAGTAGCTTACTGGCCTCTCTTGAGTATAAATTTCACTCAAACTCACTAAAACCACCTTTTTTAATCAAGCAATTGTTATTAAATCCAAATAAATTATTTTTTTCACCATCAATACCAAATAATGCCAATACCAAATTTATTATATCTCAAAGCATTTGGTGACAACAATGCATCAGAACTAATATAATATTCCCCATACATGTGCGCCATATCGCAATCAAGTATTTTGTCATTTCTGTACCGACACTACCCCCTAAATTTTCGATATTAATTTTGTGCGTGGGGTGGGGGGGGGAGCGGGAGGAGTGGACAAGGCCCCCTTCCGTCCCCACCCCATGGATCTGCCTTTGGCACTTATAGTAGCAGAAATACATGTATTTCTGATAGTAGTTACCTTTTTAATCATCAGTAGATACAGGAGAAGTAACACCAATTTAAGTCAAATCCCTGGGCCAAAATTGGAACTTGCATGGGAACGGTCAATCATGCTGAATGAGAAGGTTCCAGTGGAAGAAAAAGGCAGAACCAGAACTTTTGGACACCCCCTCCCCCCAAATCCGCTCTTGAGGCCGACCATCGATGGGGATATAACGGGATATTTTATGCTTGAAACGGACTCTCTTGCTGTTGGATCAGTTGGGTTTAAGCCTGGAATTTCAGGTGAAAAGGGGGGTTCGACCAAACCCCCCGAACCCCTACGCCCACGATATATTCATATCAGCTCTATACCTTAGATATTATATGTATATTATCTATAATAAACCCAGGGCATATTTCTCTCTCTCCCTCCCTCCCTCTCTCTCTCTCTCATTTTCCCCTGGATCCGCCTATGCAATCTGCCATAAATTATAAAACTTCCCTCTGATAATGAAATGCATAGAATTAATCCAATTATTACCAATATCTTAACACAATTCAAATGTGGGGACTTTACAAATATAACCTGTCCATTTTTAGGTTACCGGACCTTTGGTCCGATAACCTATTGGCATGGCGTTGCGTCCGTCGTCCGTCCGTCCGTCCGTCCGTCCGTCTGTCCGGGCTAACGGAACGGAGTTGGGGGCCTGGGAAAAGCTGAAAACGGCCCCTAACTATGGTTTAGGCCAAAAGTTAGATTTTAGGGGCCAGTTTTGCAATTTTAGGGGCCAGTCGAGATAGGAAATTTAACATGGGAAAGGCCCGTAAGTCCGTTCCGTCTGCCCGTCCGTCCGTCCGTCCGTCCGTCCGGCGTTAACATTTTTATCTTTAAAGTTAACGATCGAATCTTTCTGAAATTTTGCACAAAAATGCCTAAAAATATTTTGAGAAGGAGGTATTTTTTTGTTTTTTGATTTTCACATTTTTTTGGTTTCTTTTTTTTTTTGGAAAGTTTTTGGTTTCAAAAGATTCCCCTCATATACCTCTGTGATATGTAAAAGTTTGGTTGCCCTAAATCTGCCGGTTTCCGTGTGGCGGCCATTTTGAATTTTTGGCGGGTCGGCGAAAAAAATTTTTTTCGCCCCAAATCGCATTACTATCCATTTTGGGCCATTTCTAGGGCAAAAAAAAATTTTCACCCTTTGAAAAAAAATTTGGACGGTAAATTTTCGGTACTTTTTCCCTTCATAATGGGAGCTGTCCGGACTGTACTCATAGAACGCTTGAAGATAGAGCTTAGAAATTGGCACTTTCAAATGGGAAGTCATATATGGCGACTTGTGTGGTGACCTTGAATTTGACCTTGGATGACCTTGAAAGGTCAAAACAGCCATTTTGGGGTCGAAAAATGCTCAAATTTGCACCTGGTCTGTATTTTCTCAAAAACTGTCTGATCAGTTTCGAGATTTTTGCTTAAAAAGATTCCTCTTATATACCTCTGTGACGTGTATAAGTTTTGTTGCCCTTGAATCGCCGATCTCAGTGTGGCGGCCATTTTGAATTTTTGACGAGTCTGCGAAAAAAAATTTTTTCGCCCCAAATAACATTACTATCCATTTTGGGCCATTTCTAGGCAAAAAAAAAATTTCACCCTTTGAAAAAAATTTTGGACTGAAAATTTTCGGCACTTTTTTCCTTCATAATGGGAGCTGTCAGGACTGTACTCGTAGAACGCTTGAAGATAGAGCTTAGAAATTGGCACTTTCAAATGGGAAGTCATATACGGCGACTTGTGTGGTGACCTTGAATTTGACCTTCGATGACCTTGAAAGGTCAAAACAGCCATTTTGGGGTCAAAAAATGCCCAGATTTGCCTTTGTAGATGAAATGCTTGCAGATAGAGCTCATGTTTGCATTATGAACATATAGGAAGACATATATGGCACAACTAATGATGACCTTGAACTTGACATCAGATGACCTTGAGTGCCAAATGTCTGACTTGGAATGTGTAAATTGACCTGAGCGGCCTAAACGATTCCACCCAACATATAGAATATCAAATGCTGCACACATACATGTAATGGTTACATCGAAGTTCATACGGATGACCTTGATTGCTAAATCCCAAGGTCATATGTTTACACTGCGAACCTTGATTGGTAAATCTCAAGGTCTGTTACCTGCCAATGCTGCCATGGCCAAACCAAAATTGTCCGGTAACCTATCTTAGCCTTTGGGCTAATTTTTTTTGTTATTTTTGCAAACATTCGGGCCGGGCATTCCTTCACTTGACCCCACGTCCAAAAACCTCCCGTAGGCCTATATTCCGTGGCCGCACATTCAACCTTTAGTTTTGCATTTGTGATGTTTGTTACCAGGTTACAAGTGTATACCTGGGCCTAGAAGGCATCTACATACATATCTTGGCTGTATGCCAGTTTCGCAAAACACGCCGATAAAATTGTATGAAAATTTGCATAGGTCCACACGTAATTCCCCGTAGTTTCGGTATGACGCGATGATTCGTGAGCTAACAGAACACTCCAGCTGCTGTCAGATCTAGCCGTGGCGAGTAGGACGATACACACCCACTGGATATCAACAAGTGGATAGTTTTCATCATAGCTGACGTGTTTGCATGGTACATGTATGTACAAAGGCCTTAACAAACCGCCAACACACAAAGTTATACACATGCTATATTTTAACTTATACATGTATGAATACATGTAGTCATGTACCTGTCCGTCGTGTTGTGCAAATTTGGATCGATCGCGTGATGTGACTTAATTGGCTTTTCTGCAATAATTTGCGAACACGGTAAGGGATGTACGCATTATATTGTAAGCCAATAGCGCGTTTCTTCCAAAAACTGTTAACGTAGTCCGCTACAAACAGGGAGGTAATGAAAAGTCAAAATTTAAAAGTTATATCTTGAATATTATCTCTTCAAAATAACATATTTTATAGAGTAACTGATCAGCATTCTAACACTGAAAAGAAAATAGGGGTCACCGTGCTGGTTTCTTCGACATATTCGATCAAAAATCACGGACATTTAGGCTACTAAAATGACTTAAGAATAGTAGTCCGTGATCGAATATGCCTATATGCCTTCGAATGTATTCAATATTTTTTCCGAAACTAAATTTTAGCGCAACTCATCTAATACAAGATAACAAAACATGTGCACATTGGTTTTGACGATTATAGTCCGTACGAGTTGTTTATTCATCCGTTTGAAGACACATCTCATCCAGTTTTGTAAACAAACGAAGTGTATCCATCAAACCCGAATGTGAACAAATGCCTGTATGTATTGGACTCCGAACGGGCACCCCCCTTGTGATGACGATGAGTTGCACTGCCCTCGGATCGGCCAGTACGTGACAGCCAATCTGAGGCTCCCACGCGTCTATGTGTTTTGAGTCATCTCCAGCCTTCTAATGGGACATTTGATGACTTTGAAAGTTTTTTTTTTATTTGTGCCTTTTCGGTTTATATTTATTCGGAACCTTTTTCTAGCCCTTGGGCAATGATTATGGGCACACTTCAGCCTGTTTAATAACTGAAATTGTGTTGTTTTGTGTCATTCCAGAACTTGTTATGGATGAGTCGGCGGATTTTGCATCGCAACTCCGAGATTACTGTGATGAAGTTATTGCTGAGTTACAGGAGATTCCCCAAGCCCCTGACCATGACCAGGAGACTGCTTGTGGAGGAAAAACAAAGCTGAGGAACATATACCAACTGGAGAAGATGCTTAAGCAGACAGACGAGAATCAGAGACACCTGCACGAGATTCTGGACGCTGTTCGAGAAATCATCAGTCAGCTGGAAAAATGTCTTGAGAAATCTGAGAGCATCAGACATAAGGGACAGTTCGTCCAGGTCGGGTCTTCTCGCGATGGTACAAGACCAGGAAATCTGAACGAGGTCGATTACCTTTACGAGGTCAAGTTGCCAAAAATGGAACTGTTTGCATCAGGGAAGACTCCTGGAGAATTTGTAATTCATGACAAGGACGGTGAAAGCGTCTGTCCCCGACAGATGAATGATGCTCTGAGAGATGAAATAGATGATTTCTTCATAACCGGTAGGGATCAAATGCCCGAGGGATTGAGTCACGCAGGCTTCGCCAGCCCAAGGTACAGTGGAATCCGGAGAAATGGTCCAGCCACCACCCTGCTCTTTAGCTGGAAAGGAAACTTCATCTCAATCGATATGACAACTGCCGTCTGTCTTCCACCAGAAAATAGAAGAAAAATAGAAGAGGAAATAGAAGAAAAATTTCGGCCGATCAGGGAAGATAACAGCGAGACACAATATGATCTGACTGGGAAGATCCACCTCGTTCCAAAGGTTCCAGAAGAGAAATTGTGGCAGTTGAGCACATCGTCTTTGGAAGCGTACACGGTGAACGAGTTGCACGAAAGTGCCCCAGTGAAGCGCCTCATCAAATTACAGAAGCTCATCGTGAGTGATTTTCAAAGAGTTGCCGAAACACCTGCTTCCTCTGAGGAGTCTGAAGCAACGAAAGAGATTGTACACGCTATAGATTTCTATCAGAACTCGTCGCAAGAGGAGGAGGACGAAGCGTTGAGAAAAGACATCATGAAATTCATGCGATATGCACACATTTTTCTACCAGGAGAAATAGCTAAAAAGTACAACGAACTTTCAAAGCCAGCTTTGTCAATTCGCTCTTACGCCTTAAAGCATGCAAGCTTGATGAAAGGTGCAGATATTCCCGGTGCCTTCAAACCATCCGATGCCAACAAAAGGAACAAGTGTATGAATATGCTTTTGGCGGCTGTGTTTGAAGAACTGTCCAGAAAAGCCCACACCGAAGTCGCACATTACTTCCTGGACACTAAAATCCGAACATTATCTTGGGGCGCCCACGTCACCGACAAGAAAGTTAGGCTAGACTATGCTGAGACTGCACGTCAACAATGCAGGGTTATAGTGGAGAAATACCAAAGACGCGTGAGTTTTATCATTATATTACCAGTAGTCCCAGTAGTGTATCTCGAAACATTTGTATGCCTTATATTGCAGAAATTGCATTTTTCTTACGGTGTGTCAATCTTCCTTCCAAAAGTTTGA
Organism: Terebella lapidaria; assembly: GCA_949152475.1. Taxonomy (NCBI): domain Eukaryota; kingdom Metazoa; phylum Annelida; class Polychaeta; order Terebellida; family Terebellidae; genus Terebella; species Terebella lapidaria. Next base: position 84,410,435 of record OX424555.1, read on the forward strand.
GCTCAAATCGATGACAATAACATGACCTGACCCGTAGCCAAAAGAACTAGGTCGGTCACCGACTTAAGATATGTTGCAGGGTGTTATGCAATACTATAGAATTATCTATTCATAGTGTTGGCTGCCAGAAGTGTACTCTGCAGACCATTTAAGACTTACATAACCTCATTACTTTGTTTCAGGAGAAAACCAAGACGCCATTCTCTCAACGACATGGTGAGTACTCCCCGAGAGTTCACCCTTTCACTGCACTTGCCGAAATAAACGATACATGTATCTAGGGTGGTGGCTTCTGTTATTCAGCCATAGCTGTTAGGTTACCGAACCAAAGGTCTCTTGCAAACAGATTTGGGCGAAAAAAACATAATACATGTACATACGTGCATTTTATGAATATCGAAATTTCCAAAATATCGAGATACTGCCCAGAAGTTTCAGATACATCTTGAAATCACCATACCTTATCCAAGAGAAGCTAACTGATACTAACTTATATACTACTATAAAACACATTTTGAACAGTATGGATATGTTTTGAGACAATGTAACACTTACAGTTAACATGTACGTCTGTTATAATATACAGAGGTTTTGAGATACTATTTTATATGAATGTATGATTATGATTATGGGCACACTTCAGCCTGTTTAATAACTGAAATTGTGTTGTTTTGTGTCATTTCAGAACTTGTTATGGATGAGTCGGCGGATTTTGCATCGCAACTCCGAAATTACTGTGATGAAGTTATTGCTGAGTTACAGGAGAGTCCCCAAGCCCCTGACCATGACCAGGAGACTGCTTGTGGAGGAAAAACAAAGCTGAGGAACATATACCAACTGGAGAAGATGCTTAAGCAGACAGACGAGAATCAGAGACACCTGCACGAGATTCTGGACGCTGTTCGAGAAATCATCAGTCAGCTGGAAAAATGTCTTGAGAAATCTGAGAGCATCAGACATAAGGGACAGTTCGTCCAGGTCGGGTCTTCTCGCGATGGTACAAGACCAGGAAATCTGAACGAGGTCGATTACCTTTACGAGGTCAAGTTGCCAAAAATGGAACTGTTTGCATCAGGGAAGACTCCTGGAGAATTTGTAATTCATGACAAGGACGGTGAAAGCGTCTGTCTCCGACAGATGAATGATGCTCTGAGAGATGAAATAGATGATTTCTTCATAACCGGTAGGGATCAAATGCCCGAGGGATTGAGTCACGCAGGCTTCGCCAGCCCAAGGTACAGTGGAATCCGGAGAAATGGTCCAGCCACCACCCTGCTCTTTAGCTGGAAAGGAAACTTCATCTCAATCGATATGACAACTGCCGTCTGTCTTCCACCAGAAAATAGAAGAAAAATAGAAGAGGAAATAGAAGAAAAATTTCGGCCGATCAGGGAAGATAACAGCGAGACACAATATGATCTGACTGGGAAGATCCACCTCGTTCCAAAGGTTCCAGAAGAGAAATTGTGGCAGTTGAGCACATCGTCTTTGGAAGCGTACACGGTGAACGAGTTGCACGAAAGTGCCCCAGTGAAGCGCCTCATCAAATTACAGAAGCTCATCGTGAGTGATTTTCAAAGAGTTGCCGAAACACCTGCTTCCTCTGAGGAGTCTGAAGCAACGAAAGAGATTGTACACGCTATAGATTTCTATCAGAACTCGTCGCAAGAGGAGGAGGACGAAGCGTTGAGAAAAGACATCATGAAATTCATGCGATATGCACACATTTTTCTACCAGAAGAAATAGCTAAAAAGTACAACGAACTTTCAAAGCCAGCTTTGTCAATTCGCTCTTACGCCTTAAAGCATGCAAGCTTGATGAAAGGTGCAGATATTCCCGGTGCCTTCAAACCATCCGATGCCAACAAAAGGAACAAGTGTATGAATATGCTTTTGGCGGCTGTGTTTGAAGAACTGTCCAGAAAAGCCCACACCGAAGTCGCACATTACTTCCTGGACACTAAAATCCGAACATTATCTTGGGGCGCCCACGTCACCGACAAGAAAGTTAGGCTAGACTATGCTGAGACTGCACGTCAACAATGCAGGGTTATAGTGGAGAAATACCAAAGACGCGTGAGTTTTATCATTATATTACCAGTAGTCCCAGTAGTGTATCTCGAAACATTTGTATGCCTTATATTGCAGAAATTGCATTTTTCTTACGGTGTGTCAATCTTCCTTCCAAAAGTTTGAGCTCAAATCGATGACAATAACATGACCTGACCCGTAGCCAAAAGAACTAGGTCGGTCACCGACTTAAGATATGTTGCAGGGTGTTATGCAATACTATAGAATTATCTATTCATAGTGTTGGCTGCCAGAAGTGTACTCTGCAGACCATTTAAGACTTACATAACCTCATTACTTTGTTTCAGGAGAAAACCAAGACGCCATTCTCTCAACGACATGGTGAGTACTCCCCGAGAGTTCACCCTTTCACTGCACTTGCCGAAATAAACGATACATGTATCTAGGGTGGTGGCTTCTGTTATTCAGCCATAGCTGTTAGGTTACCGAACCAAAGGTCTCTTGCAAACAGATTTGGGCGAAAAAAACATAATACATGTACATACGTGCATTTTATGAATATCGAAATTTCCAAAATATCGAGATACTGCCCAGAAGTTTCAGATACATCTTGAAATCACCATACCTTATCCAAGAGAAGCTAACTGATACTAACTTATATACTACTATAAAACACATTTTGAACAGTATGGATATGTTTTGAGACAATGTAACACTTACAGTTAACATGTACGTCTGTTATAATATACAGAGGTTTTGAGATACTATTTTATATGAATGTATGATTATGATTATGGGCACACTTCAGCCTGTTTAATAACTGAAATTGTGTTGTTTTGTGTCATTTCAGAACTTGTTATGGATGAGTCGGCGGATTTTGCATCGCAACTCCGAAATTACTGTGATGAAGTTATTGCTGAGTTACAGGAGAGTCCCCAAGCCCCTGACCATGACCAGGAGACTGCTTGTGGAGGAAAAACCAAGCTGAGGAACATATACCAACTGGAGAAGATGCTTAAGCAGACAGACGAGAATCAGAGACACCTGCACGAGATTCTGGACGCTGTTCGAGAAATCATCAGTCAGCTGGAAAAATGTCTTGAGAAATCTGAGAGCATCAGACATAAGGGACAGTTCGTCCAGGTCGGGTCTTCTCGCGATGGTACAAGACCAGGAAATCTGAACGAGGTCGATTACCTTTACGAGGTCAAGTTGCCAAAAATGGAACTGTTTGCATCAGGGAAGACTCCTGGAGAATTTGTAATTCATGACAAGGACGGTGAAAGCGTCTGTCCCCGACAGATGAATGATGCTCTGAGAGATGAAATAGATGATTTCTTCATAACCGGTAGGGATCAAATGCCCGAGGGATTGAGTCACGCAGGCTTCGCCAGCCCAAGGTACAGTGGAATCCGGAGAAATGGTCCAGCCACCACCCTGCTCTTTAGCTGGAAAGGAAACTTCATCTCAATCGATATGACAACTGCCGTCTGTCTTCCACCAGAAAATAGAAGAAAAATAGAAGAGGAAATAGAAGAAAAATTTCGGCCGATCAGGGAAGATAACAGCGAGACACAATATGATCTGACTGGGAAGATCCACCTCGTTCCAAAGGTTCCAGAAGAGAAATTGTGGCAGTTGAGCACATCGTCTTTGGAAGCGTACACGGTGAACGAGTTGCACGAAAGTGCCCCAGTGAAGCGCCTCATCAAATTACAGAAGCTCATCGTGAGTGATTTTCAAAGAGTTGCCGAAACACCTGCTTCCTCTGAGGAGTCTGAAGCAACGAAAGAGATTGTACACGCTATAGATTTCTATCAGAACTCGTCGCAAGAGGAGGAGGACGAAGCGTTGAGAAAAGACATCATGAAATTCATGCGATATGCACACATTTTTCTACCAGAAGAAATAGCTAAAAAGTACAACGAACTTTCAAAGCCAGCTTTGTCAATTCGCTCTTACGCCTTAAAGCATGCAAGCTTGATGAAAGGTGCAGATATTCCCGGTGCCTTCAAACCATCCGATGCCAACAAAAGGAACAAGTGTATGAATATGCTTTTGGCGGCTGTGTTTGAAGAACTGTCCAGAAAAGCCCACACCGAAGTCGCACATTACTTCCTGGACACTAAAATCCGAACATTATCTTGGGGCGCCCACGTCACCGACAAGAAAGTTAGGCTAGACTATGCTGAGACTGCACGTCAACAATGCAGGGTTATAGTGGAGAAATACCAAAGACGCGTGAGTTTTATCATTATATTACCAGTAGTCCCAGTAGTGTATCTCGAAACATTTGTATGCCTTATATTGCAGAAATTGCATTTTTCTTACGGTGTGTCAATCTTCCTTCCAAAAGTTTGAGCTCAAATCGATGACAATAACATGACCTGACCCGTAGCCAAAAGAACTAGGTCGGTCACCGACTTAAGATATGTTGCAGGGTGTTATGCAATACTATAGAATTATCTATTCATAGTGTTGGCTGCCAGAAGTGTACTCTGCAGACCATTTAAGACTTACATAACCTCATTACTTTGTTTCAGGAGAAAACCAAGACGCCATTCTCTCAACGACATGGTGAGTACTCCCCGAGAGTTCACCCTTTCACTGCACTTGCCGAAATAAACGATACATGTATCTAGGGTGGTGGCTTCTGTTATTCAGCCATAGCTGTTAGGTTACCGAACCAAAGGTCTCTTGCAAACAGATTTGGGCGAAAAAAACATAATACATGTACATACGTGCATTTTATGAATATCGAAATTTCCAAAATATCGAGATACTGCCCAGAAGTTTCAGATACATCTTGAAATCACCATACCTTATCCAAGAGAAGCTAACTGATACTAACTTATATACTACTATAAAACACATTTTGAACAGTATGGATATGTTTTGAGACAATGTAACACTTACAGTTAACATGTACGTCTGTTATAATATACAGAGGTTTTGAGATACTATTTTATATGAATGTATGATTATGATTATGGGCACACTTCAGCCTGTTTAATAACTGAAATTGTGTTGTTTTGTGTCATTTCAGAACTTGTTATGGATGAGTCGGCGGATTTTGCATCGCAACTCCGAAATTACTGTGATGAAGTTATTGCTGAGTTACAGGAGAGTCCCCAAGCCCCTGACCATGACCAGGAGACTGCTTGTGGAGGAAAAACAAAGCTGAGGAACATATACCAACTGGAGAAGATGCTTAAGCAGACAGACGAGAATCAGAGACACCTGCACGAGATTCTGGACGCTGTTCGAGAAATCATCAGTCAGCTGGAAAAATGTCTTGAGAAATCTGAGAGCATCAGACATAAGGGACAGTTCGTCCAGGTCGGGTCTTCTCGCGATGGTACAAGACCAGGAAATCTGAACGAGGTCGATTACCTTTACGAGGTCAAGTTGCCAAAAATGGAACTGTTTGCATCAGGGAAGACTCCTGGAGAATTTGTAATTCATGACAAGGACGGTGAAAGCGTCTGTCCCCGACAGATGAATGATGCTCTGAGAGATGAAATAGATGATTTCTTCATAACCGGTAGGGATCAAATGCCCGAGGGATTGAGTCACGCAGGCTTCGCCAGCCCAAGGTACAGTGGAATCCGGAGAAATGGTCCAGCCACCACCCTGCTCTTTAGCTGGAAAGGAAACTTCATCTCAATCGATATGACAACTGCCGTCTGTCTTCCACCAGAAAATAGAAGAAAAATAGAAGAGGAAATAGAAGAAAAATTTCGGCCGATCAGGGAAGATAACAGCGAGACACAATATGATCTGACTGGGAAGATCCACCTCGTTCCAAAGGTTCCAGAAGAGAAATTGTGGCAGTTGAGCACATCGTCTTTGGAAGCGTACACGGTGAACGAGTTGCACGAAAGTGCCCCAGTGAAGCGCCTCATCAAATTACAGAAGCTCATCGTGAGTGATTTTCAAAGAGTTGCCGAAACACCTGCTTCCTCTGAGGAGTCTGAAGCAACGAAAGAGATTGTACACGCTATAGATTTCTATCAGAACTCGTCGCAAGAGGAGGAGGACGAAGCGTTGAGAAAAGACATCATGAAATTCATGCGATATGCACACATTTTTCTACCAGAAGAAATAGCTAAAAAGTACAACGAACTTTCAAAGCCAGCTTTGTCAATTCGCTCTTACGCCTTAAAGCATGCAAGCTTGATGAAAGGTGCAGATATTCCCGGTGCCTTCAAACCATCCGATGCCAACAAAAGGAACAAGTGTATGAATATGCTTTTGGCGGCTGTGTTTGAAGAACTGTCCAGAAAAGCCCACACCGAAGTCGCACATTACTTCCTGGACACTAAAATCCGAACATTATCTTGGGGCGCCCACGTCACCGACAAGAAAGTTAGGCTAGACTATGCTGAGACTGCACGTCAACAATGCAGGGTTATAGTGGAGAAATACCAAAGACGCGTGAGTTTTATCATTATATTACCAGTAGTCCCAGTAGTGTATCTCGAAACATTTGTATGCCTTATATTGCAGAAATTGCATTTTTCTTACGGTGTGTCAATCTTCCTTCCAGAAGTTTGAGCTCAAATCGATGACAATAACATGACCTGACCCGTAGCCAAAAGAACTAGGTCGGTCACCGACTTAAGATATGTTGCAGGGTGTTATGCAATACTATAGAATTATCTATTCATAGTGTTGGCTGCCAGAAGTGTACTCTGCAGACCATTTAAGACTTACATAACCTCATTACTTTGTTTCAGGAGAAAACCAAGACGCCATTCTCTCAACGACATGGTGAGTACTCCCCGAGAGTTCACCCTTTCACTGCACTTGCCGAAATAAACGATACATGTATCTAGGGTGGTGGCTTCTGTTATTCAGCCATAGCTGTTAGGTTACCGAACCAAAGGTCTCTTGCAAACAGATTTGGGCGAAAAAAACATAATACATGTACATACGTGTATTTTATGAATATCGAAATTTCCAAAATATCGAGATACTGCCCAGAAGTTTCAGATACATCTTGAAATCACCATACCTTATCCAAGAGAAGCTAACTGATACTAACTTATATACTACTATAAAACACATTTTGAACAGTATGGATATGTTTTGAGACAATGTAACACTTACAGTTAACATGTACGTCTGTTATAATATACAGAGGTTTTGAGATACTATTTTATATGAATGTATCAATAATATTTTGAAGCTACCGAGATGTACAGATGGTATCAAAAATATTTTCAAGCTACCGAGATGTACAGACGGTATCAATATTATTGTCAAGCTACCGAGATGTAAAGATGGTATCAATATTTTTTTCAAGCTACCGAGATATACAGATGGTATTTTTTTTCAATATAAGAATTAACTTCAGGCCTGGTTGCAATACATCTGACAGATTTCCTCGCCAGTATTTTGTGCTGATAGCGTTCACAAGTAGCGTTTTGGTAGCACTGTATAGTGTTAGTAGTTGTACAAAAGTGCATTCTGTTGAGGCGACCGAGCTACAGCTTATTTCAGCGTGTGTTTTGTTTGAAGGCTAGAACTTGAATTCAGAATAGCAGAACAAAACATATACTAGTAAACAGATTAATTGAGAAATTTTGTGTATACTGCGCTACAGTTGTTTAAATCGTGTATAAAATTTTCGTGATATTGTTGAGCGCTTCTGACCTAAGTTTCAGTACACAAACTGTTCTGACCTAAGTGTGTTCGGATTCATCCTGAGACAGTTATCTGCTCTGCTATCTGATTGTAAGAAATAAAATCAAGATATTGTCGATAAACAATACGCGAAACGCATCACGCTCAACTACAGTGGGTTTTTTTTTTCATCGTGAAACGTGCCTACCACGCAGTATAATGGACAACCCTTCGAGCTCCGTCGCCTGCGCTTGAATTTTCTTCGAAGAAAATGAACAAAACACACGCTGTGTGATTTAGACTATCCCGATATATAGGCGCATGCGCATACGCTAACTGAATAATGGTTTTGGGTGGTAAAAATGTCAACTGATTCACATACTGGCACATGCGCCTCTATCCGGACACAGGTCCATTCTCATCTATAGGCGCAGTGTCTGTTTGCAAAGCAGTGTGACTAACAATAATCAGTGTTGTATTATCCCAATGTAGATTTGTTCAGTGTCACCCGGTGTTTTCTGAAGCTGCACCCTGATGATTTCTGTAGGTTCTTCTGACGGCACCTGGACATTCCTTTGTAAGAAGTGCAGACAGGTGATGTTTACGTCTGCTGATGTACGCGTGGCTCACGGGAACCATCTGCTCGTGCTGAACAAAACCTTCATTGACAAGTGTACGGTCAAGGTGTTTCCTGGTAAGAAAACATTCGAAGACGGAAACTTCAAGAAAACCGACGACTTGTACTGTCGAAAATGTCACGAAGACATGGGCATTCTGGTGATCTACCTGGACTTGTACAAACAGATTCCAATGATCAAAATACGCAGCTTCTTCCTTCGCTCACCAAACTGGCAAGCGGGTCAGCGTTACGAATGGTTTTCAAAATGGCGAGATTTCCAGAAGACCACGGGGAAGGAGTTCAGGGATATATCAATTTCAGAATACTACCAAAACTTCCCCAAGGCAAATGATGCGTAATGTGCAAAGGTAACACAACGAAAAATGTGAGGACAATGTACCAATGATCATTTTCTGAAATTCATCAGATGTCAGGTCGATATCAAGCTGCCTGTATATCTTTTACGTATCCAATGTACATTACACTATGTACAGTGAGCTGTGAGTCAGCAGCCGGGGACACATTTCTTTTTTGCACATATCATAGACCTCTGCTTTAGGTCTATGCACATATGCATAATAAATGATTGAAATATCGATATTTTGTCACACTGCGAGTGTACCGTGTGTTTGATTTACCCTGGATGATTGGTTCCTGCATTGCAAAGAATCAACATTCGCGAATGATGCTCTATCACTGGATTCACTACTTGAAGGCTAAGGTCTTATCATCATCACATTAATGTATACGTTGTATGATTTGTGAAATTCTGTTCGTGAAATGTGTAATTTTAGCTGCACATGACATACTTGCTCTTTTTATGTCATCTGGGTCCCACTGATACTTTGTTTCGTGAGGATTATACCCTGTGTTGTTGCATTGTGTATGTCGTCCATCTCTTGAGGTGCAAGCTTATGTAATGTGTAATAATTGTTTAGTCGTAGATTACACGCTATGGGAAAGTGATCGAATTTGATTTGTGTATTGTCGTCTATTAATATAATAATAGCTTTAGTACACGACATAATTATTGATGTATATCACTGGTATATACCAGTTTGTAATCCATCAGAGATCAGATAAGTAAGCACTCCTCTTTCACAGCGAATATACTGATCATTCAGCGTATAATTATTGTTACAAACTTGAATGAATCTTCTCCAAGATTGTTAACAGTTGTGTCTTTCGGAGAGATATTAATCTAGAAGTGTTCGATACCATAATAGGGAGCATAAGTGAGTTTCGAATATCGTTTGAAACGCATGAAAATATTCGTTGTGCAAGCCTTTTGGTCCTATCGCCCTATCCGTTATAATGGAGTGATAGCTATTAAGTTAATAATTAATGTTATATCAAATCAGTAAATAATGTGTTGTACCATGTGATGAAAAACTAACAATTTGCTACCTTTTAAGACCAAACATGCATATAAGCCCGCATTATTCTATTTTATAAGCGGCATGAAGTTAACGACCGTAAATCTATTGTGCTTTGTTTTCCAGTCTTACTGACAATATCGGGGCCAATTATGGTCGAGAGTCATCGAATATGGTTAATATCGGTAATTGCATATGTTTTTCTTACGATGATAGTTGATTTATATGGAAAACGAGGTAGGCAAAAAGTGGGCGATAATAGGTTGAGACCAGAATATCCTGGTCGAGGCTTATTTCGAGAATATAGCGTTTTCACTTACGTGCCCTATCAGGTAAAACTACTAAATTTGCACCGTCAATATAATTTGACCAAACCTTGCATTGAAATCATGACAGTGTAAATATACGCGTTCAAGTATGACATAACTTTTATTCTCAATGATGTACATAAGATATAATACGTCCAACATATCTAACAGTGCTGAGTCACTAATACTGAATTTTTAAACATAGTGGTTTAACAAAATGTTTATAAATAAAAAGGAAATTCCACTGCTTGAAGTATCTGTGTATATCATATATTCTAGAATTTTATTCACTCGGTGGTATTCCAATTGTAAGGACACTTCTGATTAGACGATTTGTACCCCGTGACAATCCTACATACTCTATATTGGACGGCGAAAGTCTATATTGGACAGCAAAAATGTATATTGGACGATGATGTGCTTATCAGCCAATCCCACTCTGAGTTTCTCCCAACTAAAAAGAACTTGGCTTTTGTTCGTTTTGACACTGTGAATAATATAGCAAATGTTGGATGTTGAGAGTCGTCTAATATACAGTTTACGGGATTCAGAAATATCATATTGACCTTGGCTAACGCCTCGGCCAATATGACATTTCTTCATCCCGTAAACTGTATATTGGAGTCCTCAACATCCAATATTTTTATAGTGTAATCTATTCTGTTCCAATGATTCCAATAAAATGTTGTGACGTCACCATGATTTGTGTGTGTTTCAGTCTATATGACAATTCTCGCAATAATGACACGGCATACTTGAATACGACATGAGCCAATATTAGGCCCCTCAAAGGGGGGGGGGGGTGCAACATCGCAACATCATTTTTTAAGCTGAGAAACATCACACATCATATTTTAGTCATATTTTTTAGCCTCAACTTCGCACGTCAGAATTTAAGCATAATTTTAGAGCCTTAACATCGCACGTCAGATGAAAAGTTTGTGCAACGAAGCATCATAACGCACTCGCTACACATCGCAACCGCATTTCGTAGTTTTCCGTGGTTCAGTTCGTTCATGTATATATTTTTTTCATATTATTTAACATCGTTTACATCGATATTTAATCGGTAATATCAACACAAAAGTCAGACATCGAAATTTAGTCAGTATTTGATGAGTGAGCGTCGTACACTTCGTTTTTTAATCATCATTTAAGGAGAAGGATATCGCAACGTCGGAATTTAGTCAGTATTTAATCACAGTTTAAGAGTAGCAACATCGAAACGATGTTGCTCAGAATGCCAACATCGCGACTTCGTTTTTACCCCTTTGAGGGGCCTAATATTGTGTTGCATAATGTTTTGCTGGACAAACTAACTTCATAGAATACACGTAAGTTACGACTTACTGTTTAACCGCAAATACTTGACATTGGTGTAAATAGGGCAGTTGTAGATGCTGACAAGTATGTATGTTGCCCAACTCCATGCTACTGGAAAACGAACAAATTTCAACGTACACTGGTACATATTATTTTACATGTGTACAGCAAGTGACAGATGGTGCGTTTCATTCGTACCGGTCACAATGCCACCCTGAACAGGATCGGATTCATGATCCGCACACCGGAAAACAACTCTGGTCGCAAAACCTGATCAATTATTACATGGATTGCTCGCAATAACTTCATCAACATAGAAAATATCAAATATTCTAGAATATCTTCCAGAAGCTGTATGCACATTTCACATATCACCATATTGGATCAGCATTTGTGATCAGGGAAATCAGTCCTGCGTGCTGATTTTTTATCCCAAATGTTTGGATCATGTTTCAGTACACACTCGTGGTTGAACATCTTACATTTTCGTGAATATCGAACGACTGGTTGGCGCTAACACTCGATTGGGTTTGACTCCGATATGATTACATACAGATGGGAACAATTACTAATGTGATCCGCCACTGGAGAGACCACACCCATTACACACAGAAGGAAAGGGACCACACTCATTACATACAGAAGGAATGACACCACAGTCATTACAAACATAAGGAAAGGGACCACACCCATTACATACAGAAGGAATGACACCACAGTCATTACAAACATAAGGAAAGGGACCACACCCATTACATACAGAAGGAATGACACCACAGTCATTACAAACATAAGGAAAGGGACCACACCCATTACACATAGAAGGAATGACACAACAGTCATTACAAACATAAGGAAAGGGACCACACCCATTACATACAGAAGGAATGACACCACAGTTATTACAAACATAAGGAAAGGGACCACACCCATTACATACAGAAGGAATGACACCACAGTCATTACAAACATAAGGAAAGGGACCACACCCATTACATACAGAAGGAATGACACCACAGTCATTACAAACATAAGGAAAGGGACCACACCCATTACACACAGAAGGAAAGGGACCACACCCATCACATACAGAAGGAATGACACCACAGTCATTACAAACATAAGGAAAGGGACCACACCCATTACATACAGAAGGAATGACACCACAGTCATTACAAACATAAGGAAAGGGACCACACCCATTACACATAGAAGGAATGACACAACAGTCATTACAAACATAAGGAAAGGGACCACACCCATTACATACAGAAGGAATGACACCACAGTTATTACAAACATAAGGAAAGGGACCACACCCATTACATACAGAAGGAATGACACCACAGTCATTACAAACATAAGGAAAGGGACCACACCCATTACATACAGAAGGAATGACACCACAGTCATTACAAACATAAGGAAAGGGACCACACCCATTACATACAGAAGGAAAAGGGACCACGCTCATCACATAGAGAAGGAATGACGCTACACCCATCACACAAAGAAGGAAAGGGACCACACCCATCACAGTCATTACAAACATAGGGAAAGGGACCACATCCATTACATACAGGAGGAATGACATCACAGTCATTACAAACATAAGGAAAGGGACCACACCCATTACATACAGAAGGGAAGGGACCACACCCATCACATTCAAAAGGAAAGGGACCACACCCATTACACACAAAAGGAAAGGAGACCACACCCATTACACACAGAAGGAAAGGGACCACACCCATTACATACAGGAGGAATGACACCACAGCCATTACATAAAGAAGGAAAGGAACCACACCCATCACATACAGAAGGAACGACACCACATCCATTACGTACAGAAGGGAAGGGACCACACCCATCACACACAGAAGGAATGACACCACAGCCATTACATAAAGAAGGAAAGGAGCCACACCCTTCACATACAGAAGGAACGACACCACATCCATTACGTACAGAAGGGAAGGAACCACACCCATCACATACAGAAGGAATGACACCACAGCCATTACATAAAGAAGGAAAGGAACCACACCCTTCACATACAGAAGGAACGACACCACATCCATTATGTACAGAAGAAAAGAAACCACACCCATCACATACAAAAGGAAAAGGAACCACACCCGTCACATACAGAAGGAAAGGGACCACACCCATCACATACAGGAGGAAAGGGGACCACACCCATTACATACAGAAGGAATGACACCACAGCCATTACATAAAGAAGGAAAGGAACCACACTCTTCACATACAGAAGGAATGACACCACATCCATTACGTACAGAAGAAAAGAAACCATATCCCATCACATACAATAGGAAAACGAACCACACCCAGCACATGCAGAAGGAAAGAAACCACACCCATTACACACAGAAGGAAAGGTACCACACCCATTACATACAGAAGGAAAGGAACCACACCCATTACATGCAGAAGGAATGACACCACAGCCATTACGAACATAAGGAAAGGGACCACACCCATTACATACAGAAGGAATGACACCACAGTCATTACAAACATTAGGAAAGGAACCACACCCATTATATACAGAAGGAATGACACCACAGTCATTACAAACATTAGGAAAGAGACCACACCCATTACATACAGAGGTAATGACGCTGCACCCATTACATAAAGAAGAAAAGGGACCACACCCAGTACACACAGAAGGAAAGGGGCATACCCATCAAATACAGAAGGAAAGGGACCATACCCATTACACACAGGAGAAAATGGACCACACTCATTACACACAGAAGGAAAGGGACCACACCCATCACATACAGAAGGAAAAGGACCACACCGATCCCACACAGGAGGAAAGGGACCATACCCATTACACACAGGAGAAAATGGACCACACCCATTTCACACAGAAAGAAACGGACCACACCCATTACTTACAGAAGGAAAACGACCACACCCATTGCATACAGAAGGAAAGGGACCACACCCATTACACACAAAAGGGAAGGGACAACATTCGTTACACACAGAAGGAAAATGACCATACCCATTACAGACAGAAGGAAATGGATCACACCCATTACATACAGAAGGAAGGGGACCATATCCATTACCCACAGAAGGAAAGGGACAACATTCGTTACACACAGAAGGAAAATGACCATACCCATTACACACAGAAGGAAAGGGACCACACCCATTACATACAGAAGGAAAGGGATCACACCCATTACATACAGAAGGAAAGGGACCATACCCATTACCCACAGAAGGAAAAGGACAACATTCGTTACACACAGAAGGAAAATGACCATACCCATTACAGACAGAAGGAAATGGATCACACCCATTACATACAGAAGGAAGGGGACCATATCCATTACCCACAGAAGGAAAGGGACAACATTCGTTACACACAGAAGGAAAATGACCATACCCATTACACACAGAAGGAAAGGGACCACACCCATTACATACAGAAGGAAAGGGATCACAGCCATTACATACAGAAGGAAAGGGACCATACCCATTACCCACAGAAGGAAAAGGACAACATTCGTTACACACAGAAGGAAAATGACCATACCCATTACATACAGAAGGAAAGGGATCACACCCATTACATACAGAAGGAAAGGGACCATACCCATTACACACAGAAGGAAAGGGACCACACCCATTACATACAGAAGGAAAGGGATCACACCCATTACATACAGAAAGAAAAGGACCACACCCATTAAACACAGAAGGAAAGGGACCATACCCATTACACACAGAAGGAAAGGGATCACACCCATTACATACAGAAGGAAAGGGACCACACCCATTTCACACAGAAGGAAAGGGATCACACCCATTACATACAGCAGGAAAGGGATCACACCCACTGCACACAGAAGGAAAGGGACCATACCCATTTCACACAGAAGGAAAGGGATCACACCCATTACATACAGCAGGAAAGGGATCACACCCTTGCATACAGAAGGAAAGGGACCATACCCATTACATACAGAAGGAAAGGGATCACACCCATTACATACAGAAGGAAAAGGACCACACCCATTACACACAGAAGGAAAGGGACCATACCCATTACACACAGAAGGAAAGGGATCACACCCATTACATACAGCAGGAAAGGGATCACACCCTTGCATACAGAAGGAAAGGACCATACTCATTACACACAGAAGGAAAGGGACCACACCCATCACATACAGAAGGAAAAGGACCACACCCAGTACGCACAGAAGGAAAGGAACAACATTCGTTTTACACAGAAGGGAAAGGACCATACCCATTACACACATAAGGAAAGGGATCACACCCATTACATACAGAAGAAAAGGGACAACATTTGCTACACTCAGAAGTAAAAGGACCATACCCATTACACACAGAAGGAGTGGGATCACACCCATTACATACAGAAGGAAGGGGAACATACCCATTTGACACAGAAGGAAATGGATCACACCCATTACATACAGAAGGAAAGGGACCATACCTATTACACACAGAAGGAGAGGGATCACACCCATTACATACAGAAGAAAAGGGACCATACCCATTACACACAGAAGGAAAGGGATCACACCCATTACATACAGAAGGAAAGGGACCATACCCATTACACAGAGAAGGAAAGGGACAACATTCGTTACACACAGAAGGAAAAGGACTATACCCATTACACACAGAAGGAAAGGGATCACACCCATTACATACAGAAGGAAAGGGACCATACCCATTACACACAGAAGGAAAGGGATCACACCCATTACATACAGAAGGAAAGGGACAACATTCGTTACACACAGAAGTAAAAGGACTAGACCCATTACACACAGAAGGAAAGGGATCACACCCATTACACACAGTAGGAAAGGGATCACACCCATTACATACAAAAGGGAAGGGACAACATTCGTTACACACAGAAGGAAAATGACCATACCCATTACACACAGAAGGAAAGGGACCACACCCATTACATACAGAAGGAAAGGGATCACACCCATTACATACAGAAGGAAAGGGACCATACCCATTACCCACAGAAGGAAAAGGACAACATTCATTACACACAGAAGGAAAATGACCATACCCATTACACACAGAAGGAAAGGGACCACACCCATTACATACAGAAGGAAAGGGATCACACCCATTACATACAGAAGGAAAGGGACCATACCCATTACACACAGAAGGAAAGGGACCACACCCATTACATACAGAAGGAAAGGGATCACACCCATTACATACAGAAAGAAAAGGACCACACCCATTAAACACAGAAGGAAAGGGACCATACCCATTACACACAGAAGGAAAGGGATCACACCCATTACATACAGAAGGAAAGGGACCACACCCATTTCACACAGAAGGAAAGGGATCACACCCATTACATACAGCAGGAAAGGGATCACACCCACTGCACACAGAAGGAAAGGGACCATACCCATTTCACACAGAAGGAAAGGGATCACACCCATTACATACAGCAGGAAAGGGATCACACCCTTGCATACAGAAGGAAAGGGACCATACCCATTACATACAGAAGGAAAGGGATCACACCCATTACATACAGAAGGAAAAGGACCACACCCATTACACACAGAAGGAAAGGGACCATACCCATTACACACAGAAGGAAAGGGATCACACCCATTACATACAGCAGGAAAGGGATCACACCCTTGCATACAGAAGGAAAGGACCATACTCATTACACACAGAAGGAAAGGGACCACACCCATCACATACAGAAGGAAAAGGACCACACCCAGTACGCACAGAAGGAAAGGAACAACATTCGTTTTACACAGAAGGGAAAGGACCATACCCATTACACACATAAGGAAAGGGATCACACCCATTACATACAGAAGAAAAGGGACAACATTTGCTACACTCAGAAGTAAAAGGACCATACCCATTACACACAGAAGGAGTGGGATCACACCCATTACATACAGAAGGAAGGGGAACATACCCATTTGACACAGAAGGAAATGGATCACACCCATTACATACAGAAGGAAAGGGACCATACCTATTACACACAGAAGGAGAGGGATCACACCCATTACATACAGAAGAAAAGGGACCATACCCATTACACACAGAAGGAAAGGGATCACACCCATTACATACAGAAGGAAAGGGACCATACCCATTACACAGAGAAGGAAAGGGACAACATTCGTTACACACAGAAGGAAAAGGACTATACCCATTACACACAGAAGGAAAGGGATCACACCCATTACATACAGAAGGAAAGGGACCATACCCATTACACACAGAAGGAAAGGGATCACACCCATTACATACAGAAGGAAAGGGACAACATTCGTTACACACAGAAGTAAAAGGACTAGACCCATTACACACAGAAGGAAAGGGATCACACCCATTACACACAGTAGGAAAGGGATCACACCCATTACATACAAAAGGAAAGATACCACATCCATCACATACAGAAGGAATGACACCACACCCTTCATATACTCAACCAATGACACCACACCCAATACATACAGAGGGAAAGGTACCACATCCATCACATACAGAAGGAATGACACCACACCCTTCACATACTGAACCAATGACACCACACCCAATACATACAGAGGGAAAGAGACCACATCCGTCATATACAGAAGGAATGACACCACACCCTTCACATACTGAACCAATGACACCACATCCATTACATACAGAAGGAATGACACCACACACATTACATACATAAGGAAAATGACCATACCCATGACAGAAGGAAAGGGATCACACATATCACATACAAAAGGAAAGGGACCATACCCATTACACACAGAAGGAATGACACCACACACATTACATACATAAGGTAAGGGACCACACCGTCCGTCATCTATCCACACTTTTATCTTTAAATTTGCAGTGTTCTGAAAAATTGGGAGCAGCACAATCAAGAAGTACATGTATTTTAGTTAATTTCCCCGCAAATTAGCTGCCATTATTATTGAAAAAAAAACGCACAATTTGGGACTCTGACGGCCATTTTCCTCAATATCTATCTGAACTTTTTACTAATTTATGCATATGACTCTCCTTATGTACGTACCATGTGACGTGTACAAGTTTCGTTGACAATGAAACGCTGGTCTGCGAAGGTCGGAAATTGGGTATCGTTTTTGTTTTTTTGCCATTTCCAGCTGGAATCCCTGAAAATGCATTTTTCGCCAGAATGTGGACTTCTTAGCCATTGGGTTGATTTTAGTCTATACACCCCACTAATCTTGTCCCGACCTTTAGGTATTGACGAACCTGAAGTGGGCCCTGGACGGCTGGTACTAAGAGACTACCAACAGGAGTTAGTGAGAGGAGTACTGGGGGGACACAATCAGAACAGCATCGTCGTGGCCCCGGGACGGAGTGGCAAGGGGCACGTGGCTGTCAAACTAGCCGAGGTCAGACAGTGGTGTCGCATCTTCTTTTAAACACAGGTATATTGTATATTAAGGTTTAGTTTCCAATAGTGATCGTAATCATATCGATTATTCAGATGATATTAAGTGGAAACACCACCAAAGAAAAGAATAAGGTTTGTCACCTGACGACCAGGAAGGAAAGTGTACTGGGCAGATGGAAGCTTTACAAGAAGTACTTATCAACACATTCTAGTCTGGGTATGAGCGCTGATCTTAACAATGAAAAAGCCTCCTTCGCTGACATACTAGCGGAATATGACATTATTGTCATGACTGGACAGCTCTATCTGGAACATCTACAAGTTGGGAAGTGTGATCCCCCGGAATCGGATGTGTTCACGCACATATTCGTGGATGATTGTGATTCGGCAATCGGTGGACATCCTTACTGTAAAGTTTTTCTCCGTTATTATGTGAGAGAAAAACTCAAGGACTGTGACAAATCTTTACCTCAGGTACGAGTAGTGTCCGTGTATGTCTTGTGTTCAATGGATGCAAATGCATGTCTTGGATGTAAATATATATGAGCAAACATGCTGTGTCTTGTAGATTATTGGGTTCGCATCTAGACTGGGGAAGTCCACATACAAAGCAGTGACTAAGTTTTGTGAGTGTGCAATGGGGATTTGTTCCGTCTTCGATTTGTACAACCTCGTCAGAGTCAAAGATCCAACTAACCTGGTGGAATTGCAGCTGTGCACAAAACGATACTCAGAAGGAAGTATCAGCAGTACTCATTTTGACACATTTTCTCATAAGAAGTAAACATGATTGCAATATACATATATTTAACGATATTATGCTTACAGAGCGAAAGGATCTTACTGGCCATCTCGGCTCACAGTTTCTGCAGCTGATTGGGACTACTCTGGATAGGGTCATGTGTGTTTTGAAAGAATACAAACTGCAAGGTATGTTAACTCGTATCTGGCACTAAAAAAACGGTATCGGTACATAAAATACTATATAAAATAATATATAAACTTAACCTTTTATAAATCATGAATTACGTCCACATATATTTGACAACTCAATTATTTAAATTGAATTGGCAGTTGATACGCAGTGCATCGACGTCTTATGTGACCGGCATTTAAATGACGATTTGTCATTGAGAGACAAAACAATTGAAAACGAAGCTTCGTGATGATATAAAAAAATATATATTGGATATGATGAAACATGTATTCATGCAAATTCATTCTTTTCAGGAAGGACCCCACTAAGCATCAAGACGCTCGATTCGCTCCCCTCCCCTCCGAGCGAGCATTTCGCGCACACTTATCGCAACTGGCTGCACAGCGTCAAAAAACTCCCCGAGACATTCAGCTTAGACGACGATGTATATGACGTGTTTGAAGCTGCATACCAGATAATGCTGGTGAAGCATGCTCGAGTGTTTCGGCTACTTACATATCAATCGAATAGTAAATCAGCTAAAATGGGTATATGATAAGTCGATATTGGTTTCAACAATGTCTATTTTGGCAAATTTTGCCAATCTTCACTGAATACATTACCATGATTACAGGATTGAATGAAAGAAATTTTTTTCTATGGTGTTCGAACGTCGTCTGCAGGTACCCCCACGAGGCGACAGTGCTGTCTATCACGTGGTGTCTGTCAGACCACCTTGTTTTGTTTTCAGACACACCAAGGGTGGAATTGATGTCTGTCACGTGGTCATTCCATTTTATTTTGCTTTCAGGCACATCACGAGGCGGCAAAGCTGTCTTTCTCATGATCCTACTACCTTGTTTTGTTCTCAGGCACACCACGAAGCAGCAATGATGTCTGTCGCGTGCTCAGATCGTCTCGCCGCAGAGATTCTTGAAGGCAAAGTCACAAGAATGGGACGGCTGGACAACAGACACATGCCCGTGTTCCTAGAGATTCATTCACAGTTTTGGTCTGGTAATTGGGCTGTGTCGATTTTGTTGTTTGAACATCTGAACCTGAAGCCTTACGACGTCGACTCTGGAGAGATAATCTTTTCCCCCTAAAATATAGGAACATCGTTTGCAGTGCTGGATAAACATATTTCTGTCGATAGTTTGTTTTCATTCTAGGGAACAAATATGCCCAGTCTGAAGCTCCATGCCGCAACCTAAAAGAACTCGAAGCTGTTCTTGTTGACTGGAAGCTGTCACATGTTACTATGAAGGTTGAAGTAACATATCCCATGTTTCAAGAGACTGGCGAGTTCATGATGAATTGGGTGAAAGGCATACCACAGCTGCGCGGTGTGACCACGGGACTGTGGTTTGGCACAAGACTCAGTTCCGTGATGAAAATCAAAAGTATGTGCAACTACGGACAAACAACCTTAAAAACCAATCCTAATTTCACCTATATGAGAAGTCAAAGGCCTAACATGTTGAAAGTGCGCACTCTGACATTGATCCGCGTAAACCACTCATTCAATACATGACATTATAATATGGTGTATACCAGTATGTATCCAGGTACTAATATGTATCCAGTAAAAAATTGTCTCCTGATGTATATACCACTCTTTTTATTGGCCACTCTTATCATTGACTCTGATCTATTTCACAAGTCCACGCTCTCTGGCGTAGTATGGATATTGCTATGTTTGTTCTGTGACATTAATAGGGAGCGAGTGGAAGGAGTTCGAAAATGGCGACATTGATGTTTTGTTCATGGCACAAGCCTCGCTCAATCAGCTCCCAGTCATTAATGTAGCGGATCTTGCTGTCCAGTACTGGCCGGAACAGAAGCACATGACAGTGTGGCGAAAAAGCGGTGAGAAAATATGGATCAAATCGTGCTGAAATGGCCCTGCATGACATGAAAACGAAAATTATCAAACTCTGACGAAAAGAATTGTTCATGTACATATTATATACGTATATTGCTGTAGAAGACATTCACGATCTCGTATTTTGTGTCAGACAAGGCCACAAACTACAAGCCAATGGACAGTGCGATGGACATTATTGAGGACCGCATGAGTCAGCCAGGGGCGTACCGAGAACAGCTACGACTTAAACAGAAAGAGCTGATAGAGGACGAGGACGACTAAATGATGAGTGGCTCAAAAGCCAACTCAACATTCATTTTTGCCTCACTTCATTATTGGAAGTGGAATATTGTTAACTAACATCTGATACACAGTAATCTATATTAGGTAATATAATCGGTATCCAAGTAATATAATGCTATATAAGGTGGCCTTGAGATAGATAGGTAGTATGTTTAATCGACTACTTCCAACTAAATGATCCGTGAAAATTTTACGAGCTTGTAAATTCCTATGATTGCATGGTTTTCGATCAGCTTAACTCCATCTTCAGTTTTCAATTTCCTAATTTCTAGTTGGTCCCCCAAATACCCTAGAAGCCATACTCACAATTGATCAAATGATTTTGAATTGAAAAATGATAACAGACAAATGTCACACATCATTTGGGAATGTACCATGTGCTTTTTGTCATGATGTCATAGATGATGAATGTGAATCAATGTATTCGTGTTAGTTCTTGCATTTATTTTGAATATCCTCCATCATATTGCGTATTGATTCTAATCATAGGTGAATCTTTTGTGCACATTTTGTTGGGCTATCCTGTACATATGTGATGCAACTAGTTCCCGATTGAAACTTGAGGTAGCACAAGTTTCATAATAAAAAAATATATATACCTAAATGAAAAACTGTTTGAATTGTTAAATTAGATATGCCAGTGTTTCGAAAACAAACAATAGAGCATGAAAATATTCAGCAGAGCTGAATGTTCCATTACCTTGATAATACACACAAATGTTAATTTGCATAATGTCACAAAATTGATTGAACGTCATTTTCGCGTCACGGAGTTGACAATGTTTTGGAATGATATTTTACACGTCACGGAGTTGACATAATCATTCATGAGTTCATATTACATATAATAGACGTAGCAGAAACATAGTGTGGTAGAACAAAAAACAATATTTGAATCTCGAGGTCTCACGGAATACTCTTGTATTCCGTAATTATTATCCATCACTCCATAAATTATATCACTCCATAACAAGTTATTGCATTTAGAGTGACCCGTCACGGAGTGACGATCTTTTAAATGCTTTGCTCATTATGTGATCTGTTTAGTGTTTACTATATTTTCATCCACTCTTGATGCAATTACTTCGCGTTGAATCGAAAGTACATTTAGTGTTGATAACTAAAATCAACCGTCACAGAGTGACAAATAATTGAAACGCATTCACACATTTTAACGTGTATACATAAAAAATTAGCCCAAAGGCTAAGATAGGTTACCGGACAATTTTGGTTTGGCCATGGCAGCATTGGCAGATAACAGACCTTGAGATTTACCAATCAAGGTTCGCAGTGTGAACATATGACCTTGAGATTTACCAATCAAGGTCATCCGTGTGAACTTCGATGTCACCATTACATGTATGTGTGCGGCATTTGATATTCTATATGTTCATAATACAAATATATATCTGGGTGGAATCGTTTAGGCCGCTCAGGTCAATTTACACATTCCGATTCAGACATTTGGCACTAAAGGTCATCTGACGTCAAGTTCAAGGTCATCATTAGTTGTGCCGTATATGTCTTCCCATATGTTCATAATGCAAACATGAGCTCTATCTGCAAGCATTTCATCTCTAGAGCAAATCTGGGCACTTTTTGATCCCAAAATGGCTGTTTTGACCTTTCAAGGTCATCCAAGGTCAAATTCAAGGTCACCACACAAGTCGCCATATATGACTTCCCATTTGAGAGTGCCAATTTCTAAGCTCTATCTTCAAGCGTTCTATGAGTACAGTCCTGACAGCTCCCATTATGAAAGAAAAAAGTGCCGAATTTTTTTTCAAAGGGTGAAAAAAAATTTTGCCCTAGAAATGGCCCAAAATGGATAGTAATGCGATTTGGGGCGATTTTTTTGTTTCGCCGACCCGCCAAAAGTTCAAAATGGCCGCCACACGAAGACCGGCGAATCAAGGGCAACCAAACTTATACATATCACAGAGGTATATGAGGGGAATCTTTTGAAACCAAAAATTCAAAACTTATCAGACAGGTTTTGAGATCAAAGTCCAAAATTGAGCGCTTTTCGACAAAAACGGCCGCCATTTTGAAGCCCGAGGGCTAAGGAAGTTACCAGACAATATATGTCTTAGATATCAGCATTTTGTCCATGACCTTGAAAATAAGGTCATTGGTCAATTCAAGACCACAAGAATATTCAGCATATATCATTTCTAGTATGTCCACAATTGATTTCTAAGCTGTAAAGTTGATAATCAGTGAGATATTAGCCATTATGTACTCTGACCTTGAAAACTAGGTCAAAGGTCAAATTCAAGGTCACGATAATATTCAGAATATATCATTTCCTATATGTTGACAATTGATTCCTGAGCTGTAAAGTCGATAATCAGTGAGATATTAGCCATTTTGTCCTGTGACCTTGAAAATGAGGTTGAAAGTCAAATTCAACGTCATGACAACATTCAGAATACATCATTTCCTGTATGTCCACAATTGATTCCTAAGCTGTAATGTCGATAATAAGCGAGATATAAGCCTTTTTGTGCTCTGACCTTGAAAATGAGGTCAGAGGTCAAATTTAAGGTCATGAAAATATTCAGCATGTATGACTTCCTATATGTCCACAATTGATTCCTTAGCTGTAAAGTCGATAATAAGCGAGATACTAACCATTTTGTGCTTTGACCTTGAAAAACAGGTCAAAGGTCAAATTCAAGGTCACGGGAATGTTCAGCATGTATCACTTCCTATATGTCCACAATTGATTCCTAAGCTGTAAAGTCGATGTTAAGCAAGATATCAGCCATTTTGTGCTCTGACCTTGAAAATGAGGTCAGAGGTCAAATTCAAGGTCACGAGAATATTTGGCACATATCATTTCCTATATGTCCACAATTGAGTCCTAATTTCTAATCTCAATATTAAGTGAGATATCAGGAAAAATGTTTCCCACTATAAAGCATAGGAGAATTTAACATGGGAAAGTCCCATTTGGGACCCGTTGAAAAAATCAAAATGGCTGCCACATGTAGACCGGAGATTCAAGGCCAATGAAACTTATACACGTCACAGGAGTATATGAGAGGAATCTTTTGAAACAAAAATGTCAAAAGTGGTCAGACAGTTTTTGAGAAAATGGCCGCCAAAGTAAAAAAATGGGCGTTTTTCGACGAAAACGGCCGCCATTTTGATGAAAAATGCGAAAATAAAAAAACTAAAAAATACCTCCCTCTCGATATATTTTTAGGCATTTTTGTGCAAAATTTGAGAAAAAAACGACCGTAAACTTTAAAGAAAAAATTGTTGACGGAAGGACGCCGGACGCCGGTCAGTAAATCTAGATATTCTGACCTTGAAAATAAGATCAAAGGTCAGGTTATATATGGTTGACATATAGCACGACGTAAATATATTTTGATCGCGATATAAAACACCTCACATGATTGGTTGATTTACTGCGCGACATAATTTCTTATTTATCGTGCGCAACAAAGTTTACTTCTGACCAGTTTGGCCAACCATAGATAGTAATTATTTTATTCTCTGATTCTCTTGAATATGAGGTAAAAGGTCAAGTTCAAGGTCATAAGAATGTTCAGCATACATTATTTCCTAATTGTTCACTGTGAATTCCTAACCCGTAAACTCACCAGAATATTCACCATATATTATTTCATGTGTGTTCACTAATGATTCTTAAGCCATAAAGTCGATAATAAGCGAGATATTAGCGATTTTGTGCTCTGACCTTGGAAATGAGATCAAAGGTCAGACTCAATGCCACCAGAATATTCAGCATTATATATCATAAATTCCCGATATGTTCACCATCGATTCCTAAGCTGTAAAGTCTATAATAAGCAAGATATTAACCATTTTGTGCTCTGACCTTGAAAATAAGATCAAAGGTCAGGTTCAAGGTCATGAGAATATTCAGCATATAATTTATCATTTCCTATATGTCCACAAGTGAATCCTAGGCTGTAAAGTTGATAATAAGCGAGATATTAGCCATTTTGATCTTTGTCCTTGAAAATGAGGTCAAAGGTCAAATTCAAGGTCACGAGAATATATAAAAAAAATACCTTCCTCTTGAAATATTTTTAGGCATTTTTTGTGCAAAATTTCAGAAAATTCCACAATAAACTTTGACCTTATGAACATAAAATGTAGACGGCCGAAGACAGACGACGGACGCAACGCCATGGCAATATGCTATTGAACCAATAACGATAACCTAAAAAATATTTCAAACTTATTTATCAACCATCCGCAACCATGGTAAACAAAAGATAACCTAAAAATATTCCAAACTTATTCACCAACCATCCGGAACCATGGAAACAAAAGATCCACAATAGTTTGCATTCGAGGGCGACTCTCCAGCGCATTCAAAAAATCAAGTTGAATGATACTGCTCAGCGCATTCAAAAAAATCAAGTTGAATGATACTGCTCATTTGAACATATACATGTAGAGTGCACTTGTTTAGAACCCAAAATGACTTCATGCTTCTCCAATCTTAAGGGGAAAAATCCATTTTCGGCAACTTCCTGATTAAGGCATATAATAACAGCAGTGGAGGTCTTTATGCTCTGGAGAAAAGTGCTACTCTGGACGAAAATACTTATCTGAATATCCTGCAGATGCGCGTTTATTTTTTAATGTACCGTCATGCCAAGTGCGTTGTTCAGCATATAAAATTATTTATTCGCACTTAGATGTACCCAAAAACATTAAACAGATATCACGAATCGTTGGAACTTCCCCTTTGACACGTGGGGACTCCCCCATGTGTTAATTTATGCTTTAAAATGATCTAGTCTATGGTTGACTTTTTTTCAAGACGTCACGGTGGCCGCACTCGTACAATGTTGTTGGGTGCGGCACATAAAAGCAATCAACTTCTGCTCCATGGGCAAATATTTCTTTGTATCAGAGATAAAACTGTCACTGTTATACTACCTTTGCTTGACTTTCCCAGTCATATTAAGCGGCCTACCCAATAAGGAACGTAGATCTAGATATTCCGTTGGAATTATGGGTGCGAGGATGGAAACTTTAACCGTGTTCGTGTTATGTGTATTATATGCATTGCCAAACGTAAGCTGCAACTGTGTACCGTGGGTTCAGAACAGTTCAGTGGTTGACTGTAAATCCACGCGACTCAAATACGTACCCGATAAACTTCAGCCGTCCATTGTGAACATCGACCTGGATCACAACGAAATTCACGCATTGACTGCCACATCATTCTCCTCGTACCCGAGACTGGAAGAGATCCACCTGTCCAACAATACGATTTCATCCATCGCAGACGGCTCATTCGACACACTGAAAGGACTGCGGCTTCTGGACTTGACACTTAACAGACTCACCTTCACCCCAGAAGTATTCCCGCGCGATGTATTCAAAAATAATCTCGGACTGTCACATTTATTTCTGGCTGGGCAGTTTGGAGACTCAAAACCGGACCAGGCAGTCGACTGTATTCTACATCTGGAACAATTAGCACACTTGAGCATCTCGCCCTCTGCTGCGCCCTCTGCAGCGTTCCATCCCGACTTAGCACGGCTCACAAACCTTGGCGTTGTGGACTTCCAGTGGGGTAATATCAGCGGACCTCTAACTAAGAGCTTGCTGGAACCACTCGTTGGGCTGCCTCTTACCGAATTATCATTCCATAGTTGTGGAATTACGGACGTAGAAGATGGGGTTTTCTCTGACTTCTCGAAGCTGGAACTCATCAATGTAGCTTGCAACTATGACTTGGACCCATCAAGAGTTATCCGCTCCTTGTCGGATACAAACAACACCAGTGTCACGAGTCTTATTCTAGATGCCACGGGTGCAGATGTGAGAGTGACTCTAGGTCCTACTGGAAATGCTACATGTGAAGCTATATGGGGTCATCTGCTTCGACTTAGCATGGAAGGTGTAACCATTGACAGGTTCGGCCGGTGGAAGAGTTGTGCTACGAAACTTCAAGAAATTGTTTTATCGTATTCTTTGTTGACCCTTGCTGCAGAAGTCGCGCCCCAAAATTGGGCAACAATGCTGCTGAGTATGCCACAGGCTCTTAAGTCTCTGAAGTTATCATATTTCCTGAATTTCAACAGAGGTTACTCTAGGGCACAACTACAATGTTTCCGAGGGGCCAGCCCTCGCAACAACCAGGACTACTTCCAGACATCCACAACTGCCGAAACATGTGCTCCATTGCCCAACAACACGCACGCGAGGTTCACCCTCTGGGAATTGCTGGAAATGGGCTGCTTCTTTTATCCAACAGGTGCTGTTCAAAAATGTCTGCAAAACCTCGACATATCACACCTGTTACTAAATCGTAATGCACCCTTTTTGAAATGTGGTTCGTACCCACCAAACCAATTGAAAGTATTGAACGCTTCTCATTGTGTAGGATGTACGGACACAATCCACAGCCCAATCGTGGGTCTCAATGAACTAGAGATTCTGGATCTTAGTCACTTTGGTCTGAAAAAAATTGACTGGGAAGTCTTTTTTGATATGCCATCGCTGACTGAATTGTACCTGCAAGATAACATTTTAGCAGTGGGTGGTGTTGGACCATTCCCGGCGTGTGCCCGCCTTCAATTCTTGGACCTAAGTGACAATGACCTAACGTACATAACACCATCAGCTTTTAACAATTTGTCTGCTCTGGAGACCCTTGTACTGCGAGGTAATAAACTACAAACGTTGAGCTTCCTGAATAGAGACTTTCCAATGCTGGAGCTCCTGGACGTATCACACAACCAGTTACAGCATTTGACTGAGGATGAAACTGCATTTCTTGAGCAGATCGGCAGAGAAAGGGACGACTTTTTATTGGAAATCGTAGGGAATAGCTTCCAATGTGACTGCGCCGTTATGAAATTTATATCTTGGACACAGACTACGTCAATCAACATTGGAGGAATTGAAAAACTAAAGTGCATTAATGATGGTGAAAATTTCAATTTAATTGATTTCAACGTTCCGAAGCTGAAGATACAGTGTACCAACCTCGTGAAGAACATCACTTCTTCCCTCGTTGTAGTAATGATCGCTTCGGTGATATTCATCCTTACCTATAGGAAGAGATGGTCAATCAAATGGTACTACTATAAAATGAAACGGAGGAACAGGAAGCCTTTTCCGAACGGTGGAACTGCGATTACCCAGAAGAAACACGCATTCGTACTCTACAATTTTCATGATGATTTCGCTCGGCAGTGGGCGTACAGGGTACTGAGACCCAAAGTGGAGGGTGAGTGGCAGTTGACGCTCTACCTCCTCGGTCGTGACGACACTCCGGGCGAGTTCGAACTAAACAACGTAGCTGACGGCCTCAAGTCGAGCATGAAGGCCATCTGGCTCCTGACCCCCGAGTTCACCAACAACTACGTTTGCATCAATGGAGCAAACTTCGCCATCTGCCACCTAGTTGCCGCGTCTAACCTGATCGTCTCCTTCAGTGAGAACGAAGTCTGTCCTCAGCACATTCCCAGTAGCCTCAGAGGTCTGCTCGACCCGAAGATGAACACCAGAAGAGCCAAGTTCAGCACCCTAGATGAACAGTACCGCCTCTTCTGGTCCAAGATGCAGGATCACCTTCTTGACGATGATGAGATGCAGATCACCGATTCACGCCCAGAATCACCCCTCATGCATAGGTACATGTAATACGCTTCGGTTATCGATACTGTTGAATTGACCGTGTATGTGGCATGATGAAACTGAAATGCCATTAAGTTTTACACTAGATTACAGTTTACACAACACGAAACCAGAAAAATAAATCCTACACTAACCTGATTCTAACATTCATATGACATGTGCACATTCGCCACGTGACAATGTACGTGGTATGATATCAATTTATAAAGCATGATGAATCGCTTAATAATAATATAACCTTGTCAAATAACACGGAATTTTCCATGGTAAATGCAAAAGAAGCCATGGTCCTGATGTTTTGACGAATTACGTGGATAATTTGGATGTGGTAATGTAAATCATAGACATAGAACTATGATGTAAATGGCTTTGTCCCGATACAACGGGGACAGTGCAATGGGTGGGATGTTATGATCCCCGGAAGCAGCACTCCACGTGAGGATATGCAGTACTCGTTTTCCCGAATCCATTATGATAATATTCAGTGAAATAATGTATATATGAATTACTTAACTATCTATTATGTGTACAGCATTTAATTGTTTAAGTGTATTCCATAGTTACCGTTTAAATAATGAATGGATGACTGATATTGCACGAAATGTAATCATTGCACGATATAATCACTTGCAATGTTATGAATTGCCTTCTGAACGGCTTCTCACTCATTGTCGCATGTAAATATTTTGTGTTAAATAAATTAACTACTTAAAATATAATTATGTTACCCCAGTTGTTATTAGGTTACCAAACCTATGGTTCGATAACCTATTGGCATGGCGTTGCGTCCGTCGTCTGTCGTCGTCGTCCACATTTTTATCTTTTTTGTTTACGGGCGAATTTTTCTGAAATTTTGCACAAATATGCCTAAAAATAATTCAAGAAGGAGGTATTTTTTAGTTTTTCGATTTTCACATTTTTTTCAAAATGGTGGCCAATTTCGACGAAAAATGCCTGATTTTGGACTTTGGCGGCCATTTTCTCAAAATTTGTTCAGTAACTTTTTTTCTTTTTGATACATAACACTCCTCATATGTACTCCTATGATGTCTATAAGTTTCGTTGCGCTTGAAAGGTCACAGGACAAAATGGCTAATATCTCACTTATTATCGATTTTACAGCTTAGGAATCAATTGAGGACATATAGAAAATGATATATGCTGAATATTCTCGTGACCTTGGACTTGACCTCTGATCTCATTTTCAAGGTCAAGAGCACAAAATGGCTAATATCTCGCTTATTATCGACTTTACAGTTTAGGAATCAATTGTGAACACAGAGGAAATGTATTATTCTGAATATTGTCATGACCTTGAATTTGACCTTTGCCCTCATTTTCAAAGTCACATGACAAAATGGCTAATATCTCACTTATTTTTGATTTTACAGCTTGGGAATCAATCGTGGACATATAGGAAATGATATATGCTGAATGTTCTCGTGACCTTGAATTTGACCTCTGACCTCATTTTCAAGGTCACGAACACAAAAATCGCTAATATCAATCAGCTTAGGAATCAATTGTGAACATATAGGAAATGTTATAATCTGGATATTGTCATGACCTTGAATTTGACCTTTGCCTTCATTTTCAAGGCCACATGACAAAATTGCTAATATCTCTCTGTTGATTGAATTTACAGCTTAGCAAATAACTGTTGACATGATATATGCTTAATATTATATATGCTGAATATTCTCTTTATATATATTTATATATATTCCCTTTCTAAAATATTAAACATATATTGTCCGTTAAC
This sequence comes from Terebella lapidaria, assembly GCA_949152475.1. Lineage (NCBI taxonomy): Eukaryota > Metazoa > Annelida > Polychaeta > Terebellida > Terebellidae > Terebella > Terebella lapidaria. Next base: position 84,441,686 of record OX424555.1, read on the forward strand.
CTATCTTTGGCCCTTGGCCTGATTTTTTGACATTAGAGCGTTGGGGGCGAAGCCCCCAACCCTCTACATGTCTATGTGCTGACTTGTTTATGGAGGTTTCATGCCAACCTATCGACGCACGTTTTGGCATGTGAACGTTTAGATACCTACTTCAAATGAGGATTTTCTTCGTCCTTGGCATAAAATCTCCCGAATTGATGGGATCCACAGATATATCAGGCATGAATCGATGTGCTAGGTTTGAGAAAATTACGTAAAATGTTCAAATTATCTAAAAACGTCCCAAAATGGCGGAGCCGATGGAAATTGACGTTCCCAGAATGCAAAGCAAATTTTACCACAATCACGCGTATTTTGGAACACAATTTCTGTTCAGCATTTGTGCATGCATACATGCATGTGTGGGCATCTGCGTGTGGACATTTTTGGCGTTATGAAGTAAACACAACGATTCGTCTGAGATGCCATGGCTACATTTACCGTAATTTGACGTATTTTATAAAATTACAATTAAGCTGGTGTTCCGTGCTGGATTGCGAAGTCTTTTTATTCTTAACTGGTATTTTAATTTGCCCAGTAAAGGCATGTGATAGGCTATATCTGATGATATCAGATGCAGATATTCCTAATAATTTCCAATGTTTTGAGGATATTTTAATGAGGTTCCATATCATTTTAGCAGGCGTATCTGTTCCATTGATCGATTTTAAAATAAATGTTTACTTATTCGTGATATGAATGAAGTAGGCCATGTTTTTCATCCTAGTATAGGAAATGAATTGGAATCATATAGGGGATAAAATTATGGCTTCTTTTTTTTTGGGGGGGGGGGGGGTAACGTTGTGAAAGATACATTCAGTTGTCGTGGTGCTGATGATGTGCTCAAGCTCTAATGTCGTCTTCCGCAGTTTGCTGCATTTTCTTGTTTCAAATGGAAGGAGGGTACTGTAACGTACCAGATTTTGAAGAGACATAGTCTACTGGATTTTGAAGAGACATAAAGTTGATACATACCCACCACGTTAGACATAACTTTGACACATATCCACCACGTTAGACATAACTTTGAGACATACCCACCACGTTAGACATAACCTTGACACATACCCACCACGTTAGACATAACCTTGATACATACCCACCACGTTAGACATAACCTTGAGACATACCCACCACGTTAGACATAACCTTGACACATACCCACCACGTTAGACATAACCTTGAGACATACCCAGCACGTTAGACATAACTTTGAGGCATACCCAGCACGTTAGACATAACTTTGAGGCATACCCACCACGTTAGACATAACCTTGAGACATACCCACCACGTTAGACATAACCTTGAGACATACCCAGCACGTTAGACATAACTTTGAGGCATACCCACCACGTTAGACATAACCTTGAGACATACCCACCACGTTAGACATAACCTTGAGACAGACCATCACGTTTGACATAACCTTGAGACATACCCACCACGTTAGACATAACCTTGAGGCAGACCATCACGTTTGACATAACCTTGAGACATACCCACCACGTTAGACATAACCTTGAGACATACCCACCACGTTAGACATAACCTTGAGACAAACCCACCACGTTAGACATACCCTTGACACATACCCACCACGTTTGACATAACCTTGAGACATACCCACCACGTTAGACATAACCTTGAGACAAACCCACCACGTTAGACATAACCTTGACACATACCCACCACGTTTGACATAACCATGAGACATACCCACCACGTTAGACATAACCTTGAGACAGACCCACCACGTTAGACATAATCTTGAGACATACCCACCACGTTAGACATAACCTTGAGACAAACCCACCACGTTAGACATAACCTTGACACATACCCACCACGTTAGACATAACCTTGACACATACCCACCACGTTAGACATAACCTTGATACAAACCCACCACTTTAGACATAACCTTGACACATACCCACCACGTTAGACATAACCTTGATACAAACCCACCACTTTAGACATAATCTTGACACATACCCACCACGTTAGACATAACCTTGACACATACCCACCACGTTAGACATAACCTTGGGACAGACCATCACGTTTGACATAACCTTGAGACATACCCACCACGTTAGACATAATCTTGAGACATACCCACCACGTTAGACATAAAATTGAGACAAACCCACCACGTTAGACATAACCTTGACACATACCCACCACGTTTGACATAACCTTGAGACATACCCACCACGTTAGACATAACCTTGACACATACCCACCACGTTTGACATAACTTTGAGACATACCCACCACGTTAGACATAATCTCGACACATACCCGCCGCGTTAGACATAACCTTGACGCAGACCCACCACGCTAGACAAAACCTTCAAACATACCCACCAAGTTAGACATAACCTTGAGACATACCCACCATGTTAGACATAACCTTGTCACATACCCACCACGTTAGACATAACCTTGATACATACCCACCACGTTAGACATAATCTTGACACATACCCACCACGTTAGACATAAACTTGACACATACCCACCACGTTAGACATAACCTTGAGACATACCCACCACGTTAGAAATAACCTTGACACATACCCACCATGTTAGACATATTCTTGATACATACCCACCATGTTAGACATAACCTTGATACATACCCACCACGTTAGACATAACCTTGACACATACCCACCATGTTAGACATAACCTTGATACATACCCACCACGTTAGACATAACCTTGACACATACCCACCATGTTAGACATATTCTTGATACATACCCACCATGTTAGACATAACCTTGATACATACCCACCACGTTAGACATAACCTTGACACATACCCACCAAGTCAGACATAACCTTGAGACATACCCACCATGTTAGACATAATCTTGATACATACCCACCACGTTAGACATAACCTTGGCAATACCCACCATGTTAGACATAACCTTGACACATACCCACCATGTTAGACATATTCTTGATACATACCCACCATGTTAGACATAACCTTGATACATACCCACCACGTTAGACATAACCTTGACACATACCCACCATGTTAGACATAACCTTGATACATACCCACCACGTTAGACATAACCTTGACACATACCCACCATGTTAGACATAACCTTGATACATACCCACCACGTTAGACATAACCTTGACACATACCCACCATGTTAGACATATTCTTGATACATACCCACCACGTTAGACATAATCTTGAGACATACCACCACGTTAGACATAACCTTGAGACATACCCACCACGTTAGACATAATCTTGACGTAGACCCCGCTCGTTAGACATAACCTTAATACATACCCACCACGTTAGGCATAATCTTGATACATATCCACTGCGTTAGACACAACCTTGATACATACCCACCACGTTTGACATAACCTTGAGACATACCCATCACGTTAGACATATCCTTGACACATACCCACCACGTTAGACATAACCTTGAGACATACCCACCACGTTAGACATAACCTCGATACATACCCACCACGTTAGACATAACCTTGAGACATACCCACCATGTTAGACATAACCTTGATACATACCCACCGCGTTAGACATAACCTTGATACATACCCACCACGTTAGACATAACCTTGAGACATATCCACCATGTTAGACATAACCTTGATACATACCCACCGTGTTAGACATAAACTTGATACATACCCACCACGTTAGGCATAACCTTGACACATACCCACCATATTAGACATGACCTTGACACATACCCACCACGTTAGACATAACCACGACACATACCTACCATGTTAAACATAACCTGGAGACATACCCACCATGTTAGACATAATCTTGATACATACCCACCACGTCAGACATAACCTTGACACATACCCACCATGTTAGACATAACCTTGACACATACCCACCACGTTAGACATAATCTTGACACATACCCACCACGTTAGACATAACCTTGACACATACCCACCATGTTAGACATAACCTGGAGACATACCCACCATGTTAGACATAATCTTGATACATACCCACCACGTTAGACATAACCTTGACACATACCCACCATGTTAAACATAACCTGGAGACATACCCACCATGTTAGACATAATCTTGATACATACCCACCACGTCAGACATAACCTTGACACATACCCACCATGTTAGACATAACCTTGACACATACCCACCATGTTAGACATAACCTTGACACATACCCACCACGTTTGACATAACCTTGACACATACCCACCACGTTAGACATAACCTTGACACATACCCACCACGTTAGACATAACCTTGACACATACCCACCATGTTAGACATAACCTTGACACATACCCACCATGTTAGACATAACCTTGACACATACCCACCAACATGCGACAGAGGAGGGCATATTTCAGTCAATATTTCGACATCTATTGCTTAGTCCAACTCAGTATAGATTTCATCAGAATACATATATTACACAAAACATATAATTGATCAGTGTCGAATAATGACAGACATTGTGTGTTCGTAGTATGCATCATGAGCAGTCCTAGACATTGTTGACAAACTCGTCGATCAAACTTTTCTGTCTCTGACGCAAATCATCTCGGAACAACTCCGGCTCGCTCCTCATACGGTGTTCAACTTTATCCATTGCTTTGTCCATTCGCGTACGACCTTCTGGCTTGGTTGTGTCTGTATAGAAGCGAGGGACACATTAAACTAATGATATTGAATTGTACTTAGGAATTCTTGATTTCAACTGTATCGATAAATGAGAATTCTCGTTTTCCTAGTTTAGTGGAGTCGACTTGTTTTTCAACAAAATCTATAAGTTGTGGTGTTGGGATTGTGATCCTTTATCTAGGTATAAACATTCTCACCCCAAACCGTCATCCGTTTACTGGCATGTGACGGCCAATATTCGATCACCAGATCCGCCAAGCTAAAGGCTCGAGACCGGTGGAGTGATCTGTTATGTATGAATAACACTTCGACACCCCCATTTTCGAAAGTATCCCAAGAAATACCTGCAAACGACGGGAATATACTAACTATTATAGACGATAAAACTTTAACCGTCTTAACAGATGTACGTCATGTCAATGACCAATGATCAATTAGTCGGGTTGCCTACTGTTGATTTTCATCAGAGGTTTGAGTCTGGCACCAAACCACAGTCCCGTGGTCACACCGCGCAGCTGACGGATGCCTTTCACCCAATTCATCATGAATTCGCCAGTCTCTTGCAACATGCAGCACGTTACTACGACCTTCATCGTAACATGTGACATCTTCCAGTCAACAAGAACAGCTTCGAGCTCTTTCAGGTTGCAACACGGACCATCGGATTGAGCATCATTTTTTTCTGGAATAAAAAAAATTCCAATAACAATGATACTATCGTTTGACGATATTCATATATTATGGAGGGAATAGCCATTTGCAGATTGAACGGTAATATTTAGAGTGATCTAAATTCGTATTCGCATCTATAGGATCAATTGTCCATAATAAATTAAACACAGCCTATTACCAGACCAAAACCGTGAATGAATTTCCCGTAACACGGGCACATGTCTGTTGTCCAGCTTTTCCATCGTCGTGACTTTGCCCCGGAGATACTCGGTGGCAAGACCATCCGAACACGTGACAGACAACACTGCCGCCTCGTGGTGGGCCTGCAAAACAAAACAGCTGGTTAGGAAATAACATGCCCCCATTTGTCGCTAGTAAATGTGTAATCTTGTGGTTCATGGTCGAGATTATATATCACCAGCATCATTTGAAAAGCCGCCCCAAAGAGATCGGAGATATCGCTGGACGAAGTGTTTTCAGAAAGTTGCTCGATTTTGCGTAGCCAGTCACGGTAGGGGTGTGCAAGATGGTCCATTGGCGCACTATTCAGTAGCGTCAGCGTACTTGCATCTATTTGTATTTCTGTAAAAAATAAAGAATTTGGCTAAAGCAACCCCACTACGTTTGGTTGAATAGATAACGATTTGCCATTCTAACGAGGACCAGAATGAGTGTCAACGGTGAATATAATGCTGGCGCATATGGAGTCGGACTGAGTAAATATTTCTGCCAAGATGCCAGTATTCAAAACTGATCATCTGAATTAATTTTCACATTTAAAACGAAAAAAGATTACCTCAAAACGCAAACACTGTATACGTCCAAGAGATAAGACCTACCTTTCGGCCACAGAATTAAGGTCTCATCTTGTGGGAATGTCTTATTAGAGGGGTTCCTTTACATGTTAACGTTATCCTAGCGCCACAAGAAAAGGTCTTTACAGAAGTCTTTATTCAGGGGGGGGGGGTTTATTTGAGGGGGGACCACTGTACACGTGTATACACATCATCGGTAATATGATTATGTTATAATAGTAATCTGTGCTTTTCCAACCTGAAAAACCTCATCCAGGAACAAACCACACTCGAATAAATAGAGGTGACTTCCCTGGTTTTACCATACATTATAATGCTAGAGGACAGAAAATAACCTTTTCTGTATCACCCTATTTCAAATTGATATGTATCACTCGCTGAGTCACATCGGGACGAAACTACTTTTTCAGCGCAGAAAACAATTGTGATGTCATATGGAAACGATTCTAGCGAACTCACCAAGCTCTTGAGATTCTTCTAACATAATATGCATATTCCTGAATGTTATAAAATCAATAATGATCATTCACAATTTTCCTATGATAACGACAGCATCTAAATTATGTCTGAACAGTTGTGTGTGATAAAATAAAAACCACGCTCGTGTGTTTTCCGCAAAAAAAAAGATATCGGTCGAGTTTTGTCTGGCGGATGAATTCAGGATACATGAGTCCGAAGACTGAGTTTTCTGTGTTCATCCGCCAGACCAAACGAGAAACCACACGCGCATGGTTTTATATACTTTATACTAGTATACCAAGTCTTTACCACACCTTCGTATTGTGTCAAGATGCGTATGATCTCATTCAATGTGCCCACCACCCTTCGAACGAAGGCGGAGTCCAGGTGTCCTGTGAGGTTCTTTCGTTCCTGTGAGGTTCTTTCGTTCTATCAAAATGAAATAATCACCAGATCAATCGTCTTAACAAATGTGTATCAACAATTTAAAACATTTACTCCCAGATTGTATAGTGTTGTAGCAAGCATTTTTATAGATGTAACGTTTATACCTCCTTCGGATTGTCCTTTCGTGTGTCGATGCAATTCCCGCAGGTTGTTCGGATCTTTCACCCTGACTATGTTGTACAGATCGAAGACAGAACAACACGTCATGACGCTGTCAGAAAACTGTTTTACTGATTTAAGTTTTATTTTCCCCAGGCCGGACGCGAATGCAGTTATCTGTAACGAATGAAAAGGTTGAATGCATAGTACATTGCTGATAAGATCGCTTTTCCTTGTGTGATGTAAGTGGAATTCGTCAGGTCAGGCTCCACCGAACCTATCGCTCGATCGTAACTGACTAGACCGCTGTGTGTTGACACAATCTTCTATATCTGTTTAATTGACACGACTAGTTCAAGCACGTATGGATATAATGTCACGTCCAAAGCCTCCTGTCACGCCATCCCAAAGTCATTCAATGATAGTCCACTTATAATATTTTCCAAGATTCACTATGTTTTAACTGTTGTAATCCCACGTCTATGTCGTCGACGTCCAAGACCCCCCCCCCCCCTCTCTCTCTCTCTCTCTCTCTCTCTCTGGGCTACAAAACTCAACTGCACAGTGGGGCAAGTCTTTGTGTCTGTTTTCCCGCCTCCGAGCACGAGGTCGTGTCTGATTGGGTGTGTGTGTCACGTGATGTCTGTGTGTTTTCTGAAAGTAGGAATTCTTGGGATAAGTATATTTGGCGCGCTTTCCTTTGTGTGGTGTAAATGCGTGGGCGTGTGTTTATATGCACTGAGAATGTACGTGAGAGTACAAGTGGGGAGGGTTACCGGCGGTATTGTTACTATCTATGATCAGCCCAACTCTGTGCGTGTGTGTGTGTGTGTGTGGGGGGGGGGGGGGTAAATGTACAATTGTGTTGGATACGCACCTGAGGCAAATCTACACCCGAGTTCCCGAGTCTTTCTCGAACATAATGACGTAGGAAGAGCTGACCGTAAGGATGCCCGCCAGTTGCCAAATCACAATTATCTACGAATATGTGTGTGAACGCACTCAAATCTTGAGGATAACATTTTCCGTCTTGTAGATGTTCCAGATAGAGCTGCCCAGTCATGATAATAACATCCCGCTCTGCGAGTACGTCTTTGAAGGAGGCCCTGTTTTTGTTCATATCGGCATTCATACCCTGACTCGGATAGGCGGCGAGGTACCGTCTGTAGAGTTCCCATCTCTGCTTCACCCCTTTTCGCGTGGTTGACAGGTGACAGATCTTGTTTTTCCGGCCTCTAGTGGTCCCGCTTAGGATCACCTGAGTGTGAACCACAATGTTAACCACCCAAGTACAACAAATTTTAGACTATCGTTTGTTTTACTATTACATTGCAAAACGAACGTGTACATGTTTGTGTTGAGTCAGAAATGGATATTTGTCTAACCTCGGCCAGTTTGACAGCCACGTGTCCCTTGCCACTTGTCTCCGGTGTCACAATGATGCTGTTCTGAGTGTTTTCTCCCAGTACCCCAGTAAATAACTCCTCCTGGTAACTTCGGAGGATCAGCTCCTGTGGTATTTCTTCGGGCACCACGATGCCTAAAATGTTATGATGATTCTCAGCATGCATTACCATGTGCATTGCCAGGGCGAGTTATAAATGTGCATACCAAATAACTGAACAAAATACCTCGTATTGTTTATTCCAAATATAATATAATGCAATATAATGCACAAACACAACACTACTTTCACACTGACCAAATTTATGTACAATTGGAGTTTTCGAACTTTATTTTACAAAGTCGAGGCCCTAGACATTCGTGTAGTCTACCATCCTGATAATGTATCACGATGGTATTTTACAGCAATTCCTGCGATTTAAGAGTTTTTTTTTATTAAATGAAAATTTCGGTCAAAAATCTCAAGGCATGTACTATTAATGGGTTGGTCAACTCGCAATATCACGACTTCAGCTATTCCATGGTTAAAATGATTGTCTGTTAACGATAAAACATCAAAATCCAACGAGTTTGTGAAGAAAATGTAATTGCGAAGTTTTTCTGAATGTCAGTGTAAATAATTTTTCACGTCAGCGTAAATCAATGATTTTAGATTCCGTCGCCTGAGCTTTTTTTCTCAGCAACGTTGGCTGTGTACATGATATGTTTCTGAGGCGTTCACACTCTCGCGTCTGTGAGATGCCGATAACTCTTACGACATTGAAACCCTCTTTTCTAGATCCCATCCATTTCCAGTACCGTCCTTGAGAGGAAATACACCTAAATTCTTCTTCACGAAAGTCCAATTGGTGCGAGTCCCAGTGAACCGGAACTTCCTCGAGTGCATAATATGTAAGTTGCCATGGTGTAAATCTTCGATGGCAAAACGGAATGCAGCTCAAACAAGAATACTGTGAAGAGCTTCCAGTCTCTGTCGTCCACGGCCCATCCATCGTGCAATCAAATCATACTGATCATGTTGTTGCTCTTACGCGGCCTCCCCCATCCGCAACAAAATTTCAACTACCTATTATTTCGACGTTTGTCCCGCCTGGATGGTTGTCAGTTCATGGATTGTTGTCTTGAGATCCACTCGTCCGTGTTTACCAATCCACACCCGCTCGTCCTCGCACAGTTTAGCAAATGGTGAATGACTGGAACACGTACAGAACATGACAAACTCCTCATAGATACGAGTCGATGGCGAAACAGTCATTACATTAGGCTACTCTGTTTTGGGGAAGTTTTCGATTTCGGTCATAGATATATCCACCAATTCTGTCCCGGTGATCTTCTCGAATTCTCGCCATTTTTTAAACAGTTTGTTGCATTGATTTTGTTGCCAGTTTGGTGGTTGGAGGACGAAGCTGCGTATTTTGATAATTGGAATCTGTTTATACACGTCCAGGTAGATCACCAGAATGCCAATGTCCTTACCACACTCTCGACAGGACAGATCGTGGGTCTTCTTAAATTTCCAGTCTGCAATGAATTTGAGCTTAGGGAACTCCTCGAATGTACACTTGTCAAGGAAGGTTTGGTTCACCACAATTCGATGGTTTCCGTGAGCCACGCGCACATCAGCAGATGTAAACATCACTTGTCTGCACATCTTACACAGGAATGTCCAGCTTCCATCTGGAGATCCTGCAGAAAGCAGCATGGTGCAGCTTGAAATACCACTTATGGCGTATATTATTATGAACTATAGGGTCAGCTACACTAGTGTAATTACATTTATGCTGATCTGCGTATGGAAGTTATGTAGCCGACGTTGCTCCCTCTTTTGAACTTGTCTATTATAGGAGGAAAAAGTTCTTAAAGTGATCACTTTCGTCACTGCTCTCTCTCTCTCTCTCTCTCTCTCTCTCTCTCTCTCTCTCTCTGTGTGTGTGTGTGTGTGTGTGTGTGTGAAAAAAACACCTACCATGCCGTTGTGAGAATGGATCACTGGTAGTCTCCTGGAACGATAATATATTGTCCGATATCACTATTAGTAGTTATTATTCTGTCATGCATTCATAAATAAATCATTCATGCATGCATAATAAATTCATAAATAATAAATCGCAAACAGAGGAGCTTACCAACGGCCATGTAGCTCATTGCCTATTTGTTTATATAATAGGCTACATGATGTATGTACATACTCATGACGAACACACATATTCATTGAAGATTTCACACCAACTATTGTACTTACACTTCTGTGGTATCTCTTGACGATACTCCTGCACTGCTGACGTATAGTATCTGCATATTGCAGCATAATTTTCTTGTCATTGATACGGGCGCCCCAAGACAGTGTTCGGATTTTAGTGTCCAGGAAGTAATGCGGAACTTCATTGCAGGTCGTGTTGGAAAGTTCTTCAAACACAGCCGCTACTAGCATATGCATAATTCTGTTGTCATCAGATGGCCTGAAGGCACCAATAATATTTGCCCCTTTCATAAAGCTTGCATGCTTTATTGCATACGAGCGTATGGACACGGCTGGCTTTGGCAGTTCGTTGTAGTTTGTAGCCATTTCTCCTGGTAGTAGCATGTGTGCGTATCGCATGGCTGCCATGACATACTTCCTCAATTCCTCTTCATTGGCAGATTGTGCTGATGTCTGGCAGAACACCAGAGCGTCGATGATCTCCTTTGTTGCTCCAGACTCGTCAAGGGTAGCAGGTGCTTGGACAGCTCTTTGGAAATCTTCAACAATTAGTTTCTGTAATTTGATAAGGCGCATCACTGGAGCACTTTCATGCAACTTCTCCACCGTGTACGCTTCCAAAAACGATGTGCTCAACTGCCAGAGTCTCTCCTCTGGAACCTTTGGAACGAGGTGGATCTTCCCAGTCAGATCAAATTGTGTCTCGCTGTTATCTTTCCTGATCGGCCGAAATTGTTCTTCTATTCTCTTTATCTCATAATCTGGTGGAAGAGAGACTGCAGTTGTCATATCGATTGAGATGAAGTTTCCTTTCCAGCTAAAGAGCAAGGTGGTGGCTGGACCATTTCTCCGGACTCCACTGTACCTTGGGCTGGCGAAGCCTGCGTGACTCAATCCCTTGGGCATTTGAACCCTACCGGTCATGAAGAAAGCATCTATTTCATCTCTCAGAGCATCATTCATCTGTCGGGGACAGAAGCTTTCTCCGTCCATGTCATGGACTACAAATTCTCCAGGAGTGTTCCCTGATGCAAACAGTTCCATGTCTTGCAACTTGATCTCGTAAAGGTAATCGACCTCGTTCAGATTCCCTGGTCTTGTACCATCGCGAGAAGAACCGACCGGGACGAACTTCCCTTTATGTCGGATGTTCTGGGATTGCTGGAGACATGTATCCAACTGCTCGATGAGGTTTCGTACAACTTTCCCAACCTCGTGAAAGTGTTCCTGATTCTCATCTGTCCACCTCAGTTTATCCATGAATGAATATCACTGAACCTCCAGAAGCAATACCCTCGTCGTTGTTCAGAGACTGGGACCACTCTGACAGTTCAGCCATTCGCTTGTTACAGTGATCTCGGGCCGAGAATGTGAAACTCATCTGCTCCACAGCCATGTCAAGTTGTCAACTGGGAAATTATCTTCCAATGCCACATAAGACTAGACCTAATACAAAACACCCACTGTCAAAGCGGACAGATACCTTTGAAATATAAATAGTGTATATATTACGTTTTGTGTGACTACATTTCTCCGTCTTCGATTGGCCACTAATCATAGATCCCCTTGAGATTGCGAAAGTTGCTTTTGTAAGTGTTCTGAACATAATATATTTATGTCGTATTTCACGTCCCTGTACTAGCTTGCTGTGACAACACCCATCCAGCTTTGCAACATTCACTACTTCACAATATGACTTCATAGCGGTGAGTGGTTGAGAGGGGGTTTTAAATTGTCTTTATCTTAAGTGCTGTTAAAACACAACAAGGTAATGTCACGTAGCCTACTCGTTTTAGTTATGGGTGTAACTGGATTGAAGGCCGTAATCTACAAAAATTATAATGAATAATCGCCAGAATAAAATACTTTAATCTAATATACGACTTCATTCCCATCACAAATGTCATGAAGAGGAACATTTGCCCTGTCATTCATCACTCCAAATTACCCCCCACAATCGTCACTTTTTTTGCATTTCGTGGAAATTGCACATAGCATAAAAACAAGAAAATGCAGCTAACTGCGGGAGACGACATTAGAGCTCGAGCACACCATCAGCACCACGAGACCTGGATATATCTTACACAACCCCCCCCCCCCCCTTACAAAAAAAAAGAAAATTGAAACATATCATGTCCCACATGATTCCAATTCATTCCCGTATATTATGATGAAACACATAGGCCTACTTCAATCATATTCCTAATGAGTAAACATTTATTCTGAACTCAATGAAACAGATACGCCTGATAAAATGATATTGGACATTAATAACATATCCTTAAAATATTCGAAACTATGAGGAATATCTGCGTCTGATATCATGATATAGATAACACATGCATACTGAGCAAATTAAAAGACCAGTTTAAAATAAAAAGGTTTCGCAATCCAGCATGGAACACCTTGTCATGTGATAAAATATGTCCAATCACGGTAAATGTAGTCGTGGTACCGCAGACGAATCGTTGCGTTTACTTCATGACGCCAAAGAAGGCCACAGGCAAGGTTACATGTACATGCATGCACAAAAGGCTGCACAGAAAATTGTGCGTTCCAAAGTACGCGTCATTGCGGTAAAATTTGCTTTGCATTCTGGGAACGTGAATTTCCATCGGCTCCGCCATTTTGCCGTTTTCCAGACGAGCTGACCATTTTGCGTAATTTTCTCAAACCTAACACATCGATTTATGCATTATATATCTGTGGAATATTCAAAGCTTGCCATCAAATCGAGAGATTTTATGTCAAGGACGAAGAAAATCCTCATTTGAAGTAGGTGTACAAAGGTTTACATGCGAAAACGGGCGTCGATAGGTTGGCATGAAACCTCCATAAAAAAGTCAGCACATAGACATGTAGAGGGTTGGGGGCTTCGCCCCCAACGCTCTAATGTCAATTAGGCCAAGGGCCAAAGATAGGTTACCGAACAATGTTTAATATTTTATAGGGTTATTGCACAATATGGGGTTTTATGCCCGAGGGCCAAGTCTTTGAGAAGCCCGACGCGAAGCGGAGGGATTCTTGAAGACTTGGCCCGAGGGCATGAAACCCCATATTGTGCAATAACCCGTTTATCATATGCCAGTGGATGTCGGGGACATTTTAGTATGTTTCAAATGACCGAATCATATCCGATTAGAAAGAAATGAGCAAGAAATACAGCTTTTATTCACATATTTATTCGATTCATAGTTCCGATGATACATAAGCCCCGCCCACTTCCATATTTACTACCCAATCAAAAGACGTCAAAAAACGCGCCAAAACGTAAAAGTCCCACAAACAAAACCGGCATGTTCAACAGGTCAATCTGTTGAATGAAGTGGGATGATAGTGTACTTCTGAAGCACTCACGGCCAAGTAAAGCCAAATAAGTTAAATATTTTGGCTTACAATATATTCTCCATCCCTTTATGAGTATATAGGTGTGAAATATGGTGTATTATTTTACAAAACGAATGTGTAAACAGAAGCAAGCAAAAGTTACATTATTCCCGACTTGCTCAAGCAAAAGCACATGGTATGTTTGTGGGACTTTTCCTGCGGTTGCCAAGGGGGCGTGGCCTGTTGGGATGTCGTCGGAACTATGAATTCACAGGCCATTTCAGACGTCCTAGAGCATCAGCGTAAAACGTAAATTGGCGGCAAAAACGTCAAACATAACGGAATCGGGCCAGGAGAGCGACCATGTGCATTTGTTTACCCTTCAAAATAATAGGGACCTTTAGAGGACCGCACGGAAACGACCGCGGGAACAGGAACGCCAGAATAACAATCATAACGTTTTTGTTTACGTAAATCACGTCAAAGAGGATTAGATTCATCAAAACGTGCATAACCGCAAACGAAACAACTGCAGCGGACATGGATCTGCGTGGTCAGGTGTGTACATCATACTAATGCATGATTTGTGTGAACAATTTAATGTATAGTCAGATTTTTTTGCATGGAAACTCGCTTTTTCGCTCTAACTCAGGAAATACAACGATTTGGCGTACTACAATAAATCTCTCTACTCACGAACAATTCCGGCAACTGCTCGCATATAGATTGTTTAAACAGATTAAACCCACTTCAACATATCCTTTCTTTCCTGAAATTGCCAATTCGAAGCGGCGTTTTCACACTGGAATCCATGATTGAGCTCGTGCAGACGACCGGATGTTTACAAACAACTCCATTTACACCGCATTAAACCAAGTAGTCACGACAACAATTTCAGAACCCTTTTTTTTTAAAGAAAATTTACCGCAAAATATCCGAACGAGAACCAAGGGCGCAACCACTGGGGGGGTCGGGGGGGTCACGACCCCCCCAACCTTTGTGGTGACCCCCCCCCAACTTTGGGACAGTTTTTTTTTTGTAGGAGATATAATGTTATATGTGCATAGAATTAATGCTAAAAAACCATCAGATGAAACCAAATACCACCATTTATCATGTGTATTTCAAAAAAAATTTCCGGGGGCATGCCCCCAGACCCCCCTATAGTGTTGCTTCACTCCTTCGGGGCTCGCGTTAGAAAATCATGTTTTATCCAAACATTGGACCGACCCCCCCAACTTTTACACCGTGGTTGCGCCCCTGACGAGAACAGTTTGTATACGGAAATGTGTGGTGTCAAATTCAACAATTAATGCCTAAAAATGGGGGTGAGGTTGTGTTGGAGGCTATAGGAATTAATTGATCGGAAAATATTTTGGTATCTTTCCAATTTCCTTGTCTGATAACAATCAGATCGCCAATCGCCCATACTAGGGATTTCCGTAACATGGCCTCGGCGATCTTTCGGAAAATGACATCTCACCGAATAAAATTCGAATCCGATTTATGGCCCATGGGCGATCTTTCGGAAAAACCGTTTTTCACCAATACATCGGCGAAATACTGAGTATATGAGGGCTTCATGTTTAGTTATGAAATGCATGCCTGTACCGGATAGACCTAGTAGATATCAGGCAACAGAGAAATCACCCCGGAAGATATTTATTGTGTATCTGTGCCTCGACATGTAGACTATGGAACATACTTCGGTATACTATACTCAAGTCAAAATTAGTTTCAAATTATCATGTTGTATGTCAGAAAAAAAAGCAAAAGCTACAGTGCTGGCATTTTGCAGGAACTTAATCTCGTGAACCGTACATTTTCTGTTAAGTTTAAATATTTGTACTTAATATTAGAAGCTCATTAGCTAACTTTGGCGACTATTAATGACGGCACATGAGTATATTCCTCTATAATTAGCAGCTTTTAGAGACTCTCTCTGAGTCACCATGGTCACTCCGTTTGACAATTCAAGTGAACAGGTGAGATGGTGGGAATACAGCATTTCTTGTATTGATATAATTTAGAATCAGTACAGTAACTATCTATTCACCCAGAACGGTGGTTTGTTGAACTATAAGATGCCCAGTATTTGCTGGTTTTGGCGTATTTTCTTTTGAATGGAATCGTTTTGGAGTGATTTTCCATCTTTAATCTGGACACCAAATTACGTATGTAAAGTTTGACGTCGTCCGCTATCCCTCCTGGGCCCCCTATGAGAATTGTCCCCAGGGCCTTCGTGGGCCTTAGCCGGTGAGTAAGGACGCAGAGCTCATGGCCGAACCCTCCGTCGTTCTCTCGCCTTGCTCAGCTCTGAGACAACTCCACTGAACAACGCGGCTTTAGAATACTTATACTCCGTGAAGCACGAGATACGAGGGAAGTGACGTAAGACCATTGTTACAGCATAACGGGCGAGAGAGTTAGAGGTTGTTGATAATTGTGGACATATAGGAAATGATATATGCTGAATATTCTGATGACCTTAAATTTGACCTTTGACCCATTTTCGAGGTCATAGGACAAAATGGCTTATATCTTGCTTATTATCGACTCTACAGCTTACGAATAAGTTATGAACATATAGGAAATGATTATGCAAATTATTGTCATGAGCTTGAATTTGACCTTTGACCTCATTTTCAAGGTCACAGTACAAAATGGTTAATATCTCACTTATTATCGATTTTACAGCTCAGGAATCAATTGTGGACATATAGGAAATGATATATGCTGATTATTCTCGTGACCTTGAGTTTGACCTCTGACCTCATTTTCAAGGTCCGAGGACAAACTGGCTCATATCTTGCTCCTCTATTGACTGTATGGCTTGGGATTCAATTGTGGACATACACTGTATAGAAAATGATATACACTGAATATTTTGATGACCTTGAATTCAACCTTTGCCTTCATTTTCAAGGCCACAGGACAAAATTGTTAATATCTCTCTGATTATTGAATTTACAGCTTAGCAATCAACTGTGGACATGATATATCCTTAATATTATATATGCTGAATATTCTCTTAACCTTGAATTTAACCAGTGACCTGGGTGACATGTAGACAAAGAGGCAATCGGACGATAATTGAGGAATAATCTCACTTCAGGTGTTCATAGTTAATAATAACGAAGGTGTCAACAACAAATGAAACTACCACGCAAAAGAATATCATTATGTTAGTCTATCTGCTCAGTCCCTTCGCTAGAAACCTCGTTTGGGATGTGTTTCCAACCAAAAATACCCACCTACCATCAATTTTCTCAGATTATGTTGTTGCTTTCTGCAGGCTTCCTGTAACTCCGCTACAGGAATCCTGTGCGCACGTTGACGGCTGTGATATGTACATTAATGAAGGGAGGTGTTGCAATTAGTTCTGTTTTCCCAAAATACAAAATGTAGAATCGCCAGGCGGTCATGTAAACCCAATGATAACTTTCGCCTCATGATTGAAATTACACCCAAAAAAAATTGTTTTTTTTTAGCTGTGGATGCTCGTGATTTGCACATTCATGAACCAAATTTAAATATTATATCATCAGTAATGTTTTGATTAGACTCGTTGACCATGAGAACATAGGTATAGACACACAAATCAATATGGTTGGACTAATTACTATCAAGATATATAGAAAAGTTTAAAAGTCCATAATGGCTGCCACTATTCGCTGTACATATTCGTGTGGTTACGGTAATTGCTTAGAGATGCAAGATTGGCAACAACCTGAGCATATGTCTCGTAGGTTTGTCTTTCTCATTTATGTAAACAAATACTCTTACGAACCAAAATGCAAGGCGCAACCAAAAAGAAATGTTTGACACCTGGACTAGTATATATTTATGTTGGAAACCAAAACGATTACAGGTGGTGCAATTTTTGTTGTCACGAGAAATACGTCATGACGTCACCGCGCATGCTCAGTCCTTTGTTTACGTGCCGTCTGCAAGCATCTGTAAAGCATCAAAATGCCGCTTCAAACTGGCAAAATATCCTAGAATAAATCAAGAATATGTTGTTGAAGCAATCTTTATACCAACTGTTGCCGGAATTGTTCGTGAGTAGAGATATGTTTTGCAATTCGGCCAAATCGTTGTATTCCCTGAGTTAGAGCGAAAAAACGAGTTTCCAGGCAAAAAAATCCGACTATAGATCTTATCTAAATGCTAATAAATACACCACTTTGTTGATAGCAGTTTGCGAAGTAGTCGCTAGGGCCGCGCCACTGGTCACCCAATGCATCGTGGGTAATATTTTGGATTTCCCAGATTTGTTGTGTCATGGCGTCGCTGACAGATGAAGAGCTGCTGGAGAAACTTAATTCTTTTAAACTTCCCGAACTGAAATCAATTTTACGAGATCGAGGAGTACCTTTCAGTGCATACAATAAGAAAGACTTGGTTGAATTGTGTTTCTATGCAAACCGACTTGGACTTGAAGTGTTGCCCACTGAGAAAGAGGAGGACAAACTGAAAGTGGCTTGCCAACTTGGCAAACTGAAACTTGGTCCGTTCATCCGGTTGCCCCACCCCTCCACCTTGGATAAATGGGAATCAAGTCCCACTCCCAGCAATGTTCCTGTGGTCACAGAGGATCACATAGAAAAGTATTTTGCAACATGTAAGTATCTATGTTTGCTAGAATTTGATATGGGTCTAAGCCTAAGATAATTGATTGTTGTTTCAGGTTAATTTTGCTATAATCAGATTGAAAATCGGATGCCTATAGATGCTTTGCAGGTGACGTCCCAATCCTGTTCGAGCATGAAATTTTGATTGTAATCTAAAAAAAGAAATTATCAAATTGTTAATTGAGCCTCCATAATTGATGTTACTAGTATCGACCATATATCTGTATATGTTTGTATCCCCCGAACAAAGTTCGGCGAATACTATGGATTTACGATCGTCGCGCCGCCGCCGCGTCCGCAGACACTTTCTTGTGAACGCACTGCAGCTTGCAAATCTGAACCGATTTTGATGATAACAATATTACTGAATAAGTTAACATTGGTTTTACTAGTTTTAAAAAGTCTATTATTGACCACAAATAGTTAAGACGAGAAACATTCATTATTGAGCTCAACAAGGTAAATGTTTTGTCCAGTAGAGGTGTAACCGAATAAGTCAACATTTTTTTTACTAGTTAAGTCTATTATTGACCACAATAAAAATAGTTAAGACAAGACACAGTTATTATTGGGATCAACAAGATAAAGCTTCTGTGCAGTAGAGATTAATGGCTGTAGGCGAATAAGTTAACATCATTTTTACTAGTTAAGTCTATTATTGACCTCAAGAAAAATAGTTGAGACAAGAAACATTTATTATTGAGCTCAACAATTTAAAAGTTTTGTCCAGTGGAGATTTCATGGGTGTAACCGGATAAGTTAACATTATTTTTACCAGTAAAGTCAATTTTTACTTCGAATTTCAACTTGAAACCAAGTTTGGCATATTTTATGAATTAAAATATAATTTATGGTGAAAAGATCGATATGGCTCCAATTTCATCATCTTGAAATGCAGTTTTGGTGAACTTTTACTTGAATTTCAGCTTGAAACCAAGTTTGGCACATATTATGAAATAAAATTTAAATTATGGTGAAGAGTTTGATCTGGCTCCAATTTCGTCATATTGAAATGTAGTTTTGGTCAATTTTTACTTTGAATTTCAACTTGGAACCAAGTTTGGCACAAGGTATGAGTTGAAATATAACTTGTGTTGAAAAGTTTGATATGGCTCCAATTTAGTCATCTTGAAATGCAGTTTTTGTCAACTTTTGCTTGAATTTCAACTTGGAACCAAGTTTGTCAAATATTCTGAGTTGAAATATAACTTAAGGTGAAAACTTTTATCTTGCTGTAATTTCGTTATTTTATCGAACATGTCAAAATGGAAATTCGTATGAAGTGATTTTAGTGGTGATCTTGAATTTGACCTTCAATAAGCTTGAAAGGTTTCACACTCACAATGTACATCAGTGATATATTTGGGGCAACAGGGATGATAGGGCTACGGGGGATACAACCAAGCGGTCGTAGGCGACCGGAAGCGTCTAGTTTCATAATATATTACCAGTATATTTTCACATGCAGGTAATCAAGCCCTGGATATCGATACTGATGGATTGAAGGCGAAAAAAGAAGGGAAATCCCTGCTGCTGTCAAAGAAGGTTTGTGTTTGTGTTAAATTTTATATACAGAACATACATGACATTCCACAGACTGTTGTATCTCCACATAAATCTTTTGTTAAACATTTTTATGGCTCTCTGTCATATAATGTTATTTTTTCCAAGCAATATCATTACCAAGGAATGTATTGAACTTGTGGAATGTAATCGTATTGTATTGTATTGTATTGTATCATGTGTATTGTATTGCATTGTATTGAAGGTGACGTCATGTTGTGTGCATCCAATTGACAAGCACTTGGATGTGTGTTTCATCATGGCCAAGGTACACCCCCAGACTAGGATGCATGCACTACCCTACTGTGTGTGGGCTTTACTTGACAAGTCCGGTTTGATCAACACAGCCGACTGTCACTGTATATCTGGGTAATTTTTTTGTAATCTTATTTTTTTACATAAGTTTATTCATGTAAGTCTTTTGTTGTTTTTGTTTAAAGTAAAATTTAAAGGATAAAAATGTGTATATCTCGATGTCTGTGACGTCACAAAACTCCAACGAAGATCCTGGGGGTTTATTGTCAGGTCATAGACAGTAAAGCAAACACATTTGTTCCTGATTACAATATGGCATCGTACTTCAAAATTTGAGTTGCTTACAAACAGCTATGGGCTGTTTCTTTTATGTGTCTCTTTATGTCTGACGTTTTTTTTGTGTGAAATCTGTGCCATGTATGCCATGTTATAATTGTAATTAATATATTGTGGAGCGATAGGCATAGCATAATGTACATGAAATCATTATTAACATTGACTGCTGACTGTTAACTAAGTAGTAAGTTGTTCATAGTTACAGTTGACTGTTTGTTTTCATTTTAACAGACATGATTGAAGCAACGAAGATGGGGACTATATGCTGCTTGTATCCCAAGCAACTGTGAATGCAGTATTTCTGGAGTGATGTACGAAACATTTTATCCACATATCATTGTCATGTTTTCTGTTTACTAAGCATCAGTGTAATCAAACAATTATTGTAACAATGTTTACCAGTGATAACTTATAGAAATGTTTGTTATCATTGAAATACAAATAGTTGCCATATATATATATCTTTCAAAAATATTCGCAAATTTAAAGTTTGTATTATCATTATTTGCTAAATTCATTGCAAGGATCTCTTTCAAACTTACAAGTACGGGCATAAGGTTATACTCAATATGTGCAATATATGATTTATTTTAGGCTGAGTGGCTGCTGCAAACATGTTGCAGCACTTTTGTACTTCGCTGCATCTATGACCGTGTCGGCACCTTGTACATCTCAGCTGCAAACATGGCACCAGCCGAGTCAAAGTGCTATTGAGGCAAGCCAACCTGCATTCATGAGGGATATTAACATCCGCAAAGTAACTGCCGAGACGGATTTACTGAAATCGCCAGAGGTATGTAATGCTGTAGAATAATCAGGTATTGTGAAATACTCTCTTTGGCTTAGAGAATCATGAAATATCATGAACAATGTGTGGTACTTTTTAATTCTGAAGGAGCGCTCAGGACGAGCAGAGTTTGATCCGAGATGTCCAAGTCGGAGGCGAAAGAGGACCATCCATGACTACAACTTGGATAGGCTGGCTGAGGCTACAAATGGAAACTGCGGGATACTTCGCTACCAGCTGCGCAAAGTTGACGACAGGATCTTCGATGCTCCAGATATCACACACATTGCAGAAACTGTTGACATCACAGCATCTGCAGGACCCCCGAACATCAAAACTGTGGACGAGGCTCTTCGCGCCGTGATGTGTGTGCCAAGTGCAGGTAGTATGGAGTCAGAAATGCAAGTGACACCAGAATCAGTTGCTCATCTCGCCAACTCAACAGTCGGACAGTCCTCATCACCTCTATGGAAATCCCAACGCCTAGGTCGGTTGACTTCTTCCAAGATAGGCAGCTGCGTGCAGAAAGTCAGTGACGACATGACGATTACTGGGGCTACTCACAGCATCATTGCCAGCGTCATGGGTTACTATGAACAACCAGATGTTCCGCAGCTTCGATGGGGATTAACCCAAGAGAAATTTGCAGCGAAACTCTACGTCAAGAAACAACGTTCCCTGCACAGGCAACTAAAAATGGCTCAAACAGGCCTGTGGATATCAGTCGAGTCACCTTTTGTCGCTGCAAGCCCAGATGGCATTGTTTCCTGCAAGTGTTGTGGCACTGGATGTCTCGAGGTAAAGTGCCCATGGAAGTACCGTAACCAGTCTGTATCGAATTATGCTCAGCAAACAGATTCATGCCTCCAAGTAGTGGATGACTCCATCCAACTGAAGCGGACACATCCGTACTATGCACAGGTACAGACACACATGTACTGTACTCACAGTGCATGGTGTGACTTCGTGGTCTACACTGCTGCAAAGATGGACAACATCCTGGTTCTGCGAGTAGACAGAGATGAACAGTACACGACCAAACTCGCACAGAAGGCAGCCATCATCTTCTCTCAGTGCATCATCCCTGAGCTAAAATCTCGCGCAGTGCAGCAGAAAGTGGAAGGTCACTACGTTCAGCGTGTGATGGAAAATCTACTCACAAAAGTAGAACAGCAAACGCAGCAATCGACACAACAAGCCATCACTGGTGATGACAATACCAGCTTTCTCTGCGGTGGGTGTTCTGCACTGTGGCTCCCAGATGACAAGTCTATCCAGTGCAATCAGTGTCAGTTGTGGTACCACTACAAATGTGCAGAAATTAAAGGTGATGAGGATTTCCTCTTTTCTGACGTGGAGTGGGACTGTGTTGATTGTTGTCTCCGAACTGTTCAATTGTGATTGCCTGCACTACATGCATGATTACAATAGGTTGAATTTCAAGGTGATGAGTAGTATTTTTCCTGTGTGTTGCTCTGAAATCTGTGCACACGTAAAAAAAACTTGCAAAATTTTGTGTGACATAGTATCAAACAGTACATTGTTTCAGTACGAGCTGTCCAAACTTCACAGATTACATTATGCTTACTGGTACACTTAAAGTAGCTTGTACCAAATAAATGTAATGAGAGTTTATGTAATTTATGGCTTTTCTTGAAATTTGTTTTTAGTTTAATTTCGAGCTTGTTCCTTAAATTTGGTGGTAGTGCAAATTGTCAGTAATTAACAGTTCACCTGTATTTGTGTGGTCTATCAAAATGCCCGAAGGCCTCCAGGCCTTTAAGTCTAGTTGTGTGTATATTTGTCTAAATGTGTTAAGGTTTGCACCTTTCGAATCTGCCAACAGCAAACGGACATTCATTGAAATATGTGTATGTACATATAACTTGAAGACTTAAATGAGAAAATGACAGGCAATGTGCTGTATGTTTATGAACCTGTATTAAGAACATGTGGTAAACAATAAACAATGTCTTCTGTCAAAATTTTAATGTTGTTCATTGACTCATCCATCCGTTATGGCAAATACATTCATGCTTGCACAATAGACTAAAGAAATTGAATGAAAATCAAGGTTTTGTGATTAAGTTATTGGACCGCAGTCACCGCACCATTCAGAAGTTCATAGAATCTACAGTTGTACAATTAGAACGACATGGACATGAGGGATGCTCAGTTATGGACACAATTTTCTGATCCTGAGAATGATATTCTCTTCTATTTTCATAATTACAATTGAAAATACCATTGACTGGACTCAATACTGTTCTCATTATCCAGTTGCTAATCACAAAAATATTGCTCTGCTCAGTTTCATATAATCCAACCGATTCATGAGATACAACTACTAGTGATGTATTCATGGTACACATATACAAGTACAGTTTATATTCATGTGGATGAATACAGCACACTTTGCTTACAATGGTACAACTGACGGCAACAAATTAACTAATGCTGCACATATCACACCGATATGACCAAGAATGTCCTTCATGTTGAGTGGAACAGTGCCTTGCAGAATGCGGAAGTCCTTCCATCGATTTATGACGCGCTCAACATGGATTCGTGCATTGGCAATCTGTAATTTATAACAAAATATGAAATTAGAAAGCCTGCTAGCCCATGACCACACATAATGCATACCACAATAACCACTCATCAGAATAATAGTTGAGAAATAATATTGATTCGATATTGATCAGAATTGATAAAAATAAACATTGCAATAAGTGCATATGACGATTAGTTGTAATTACATATGTACTAGTGTAATTGTACAACTTCAAACAATCAAAAATATCATTGCAAGTGTATACTATATGAACTGCTTTTAACTGCTTGAATACCGTTTTAGTTTTGGCAGCTTGCATCGGAGTGAACTGTTTCCCTTTGCGCGTGAAAGGTGGCATCACCAAACGAGTCCCCCGTGGCAGCAGAAGGTCTTGGATCGTAAATCCTCGATCTGCCATGCAGATGTCACCTATAAACATTCAGATTTATATAGTTAGTTAGTCAGTTACCTCATTGATATATGAAATAATTGCAATAAAGACGAGTACAGAAGGACAAAAATATGCATGCAATGTGGTAGTCTGGTGATAGACTGATTAAGCTGATATAAGAAGTCATTTGGACAGAATGAATAACGCAATGTATCACATTTAGCTCCATATAACGGTATAGATAATTTACATGAAATATTTTTTTCAGCCCTTAGGATA
This sequence comes from Terebella lapidaria, assembly GCA_949152475.1. Classification (NCBI taxonomy): domain Eukaryota; kingdom Metazoa; phylum Annelida; class Polychaeta; order Terebellida; family Terebellidae; genus Terebella; species Terebella lapidaria. The sequence goes on from OX424555.1 coordinate 84,466,635, forward strand.
TGTATTGGAGAGCACTAATTATTACTTGCCTGGTTCGAATAGGTTGCACAGTCCTGATTTATCTGTTATCTCCTTGTCAGACATACGTCCACCAGCTGGTTGCGACAGAAATGAAATTGTTCCCGTGGGAGTACAGGCTAGCAAGAACTTGGCAGTTGGTTTGTTTTTATAACTGCTGAAGATTTGACTATTCGCACTTGCAAGTGATGGCTTCTGGATGGCAATTTCTGTACAATCGATGATTGCACGCACTGTGTCATATTTCTTGAAGCATTTCGGGTAGGACTGCTTCACTTCTTCTTGTGACGGCCAATGTATGAGTCCTGATAACTCTCTAGAGAGGAGCGGTACCCAGGTGGAAATAATCTGTGAGACGGTGCTCTCAGAAACTCCAAACAGAAAACCCAAGTACTCGTCCATCAAGTCCAGCTTGATCCGCATGAGTGTCATGAGCAGTTCATTCTCAGGGCCCAGAGTGCGCACCTTGCCTGGTTTTTTTGTGTTTTTAACTTGGTAGTTCTTCAGGATCATACTTTCGCTTCCTCTGTAGTAGTGCATGTTTTCACTGCCATAAGCCACTTCCTCAAGTATCCACTTGAATGTTTCATAATTCTGGACTCCGGTATGCATGTAAACCAGGGCATCATTATCCTTGATGTCATCTATGGTGAATTTCTTGTTGAGGGCTCTAGTAGATGAGCTGTTCTGTGCTGTCTCTGTGTTGTTACTCTTGGTTACTGTCTCTGTTGCTGTTCCAAATTTCTTTACTTGATATTCAAGTTCACTGATATGCTTTGACATATTGCTGATAGTGTCCAGAAGTGATTCAACCAACGGCGAACATTTGTGACATGTTTCGAATGAGGGTTGGACATAGCTGTGTTCATTGCACATATCGACCTGTGAATAACTGGAAGTTTTCTGATCACTTTCAGGTAGGCCTTGATCTTCAATGCTATCCGACAGACAGGAGTGATCCTCATCATCCCGGAATGTACAAGTGCTATGGTCATAGTTCTCCTCAGCCATCTTCTTCCGCTTTCTACTTGGGCAGGGCTTCACTTCGCGCTCCTTTGGTGGTGGTCGCTTCTTCTTTTCATCTGTATATCCTTTCAGATAAAGAACTGGATGAGGTGATTTCGGGAAAGGCCGCCCTAGTTTGAAATGGTTGCTGCAGACCTTTGTGTTTTTATTTACACCTTTCCAGGCAGCATCTTTCCTGTTGATCATCTTTGTCCATGTCCCATAGTTTCGTGGATCCTGACATCCGTGGAATGACAATTGACCATGAGCTACATGTGGCATTACAATCCATCTGAAAATCACAACAGATGACAGTTACTTTATAATCTTATAGATCTGGTGATTGAGTGGGGGGGGGGGGGGGTGTAGCCTAAGGCTGAAGTTATTCAGTCAGTGATGAGAAAATCCGGCCTTGCCGGTAAAATAGTGAATGGGGAGGGGGGGGGGGGACCAAACGATTTTTAAAAAAAACATATTTTCAAACATACCTGTCCTTTTGGTCACTTTGATTGTCACAACCGAAGACTGCACACCTAACAGGCATTGTTGGTGATTCTAATTAAGTTCCAACACAACTTTTGATTTCGTTAAAGCACCTGTCAAAACTGGTGGCGTCCTTGACAACTTGACAGCTGTTGAATTTCCGGGTCAAAATCTGGGACTCGGCGAGCACCAAAAAATTACCCACGAGCCTTTGCGCATTCAAAATGGCGACAATCAGCGAAGTGGTGTATATGATGTAGCTCACTTGATTAAACCATTCCTTGTTTAGGGACAAGCTCTGGCGAGAGACCCGTTCAGAGAGGTCAAAATTTGTAATTCTTTGATTGTTTTAATTAGATATCTATGGCTGTAAGATTTTTATTAGTAAACAATCATCAATATGACATAAATATGCGTAAGATATCATAAATTGTAATTTGATATTTTCTTTCATGTTCATTACTGTAATGGTTACTTGATTAATTGTAACCCTGAAATATGTACAGACTGTGTCATTTCCGACCATTAACACTTCAATCAAGTTTTAACAAAAACGCCGAGATAATTTTCTTGTAATTTATCAATATCTTTGTGTGATTCTTCATATGAGAAAATATTGGGGGTATATGTCGTCGTGGTTGTGAAAGTTGGTGAATATCTCAAAATGTTACAGAATGTCGGCAAAATTATCTGATCTTGGACTGTATTGATGTCGATAGCGAGAAAATAAGCACGGTTACCCCAATTTGTTTCCATATCATAAACATGCAAAGAAGTTAGGTTGAAGAAAAAACGATCTGTCAGAAAAATATGCCTCGTCGTTTTTGTTAAAGTGGTTTGAGAGTGAAAGTGGCTGAAAGCAACCCATTCTAGGTGTTGTAACAGAATCAGTGCAACAAGTCGCAGCTAGGCGGTGAAATCGTTCGTTAGGATCGTTTGCAGAAGAACCGTTCACTGAAAAATCGTTCGTTAGGATCGTTTGCAGAAGAACCGTTCACTGAAAAATCGTTCGTTAGGATCGCTCGCAGAAGAACCGTTCACTGAAAAATCGTTCGTTAGGAACGCTCGCAGAAGAACCGTTAACTGAAAAATCGTTCGTTGGATCGTTTGCAGAAGAACCGTTCACTGAAAAATCGTTCGTTAGGATCGCTCGCAGAAGAACCGTTCACTGAAAAATCGTTCGTTAGGAACGCTCGCAGAAGAACCGTTAACTGAAAAATCGTTCGTTAGGATCGTTTGCAGAAGAACCGTTCACTGAAAAATCGTTCGTTAGGATCGTTTGCAGAAGAACCGTTCACTGAAAAATCGTTCGTTAGGATCGCTCGCAGAAGAACCGTTCACTGAAAAATCGTTCGTTAGGAACGCTCGCAGAAGAACCGTTAACTGAAAAATCGTTCGTTAGGATCGTTTGCAGAAGAACCGTTCAATAAAAATCGTTCGTTAGGAACGCTGGCCGACTGAGAACGTTTGTAATGACCGATAGAGGAAGAACCGTTCGTGAGGAACGTTCGTAGAATAACCGTTCGTAAGGAACGCTAGCAGAATGACCGCACTGCAGACATAACTTTGACCAATGAGAGACCATCAACATTACTGGGGACCGCACGATATATTCTCGACCGACTCCTCCTTCAAGGCCCCAATTGATCGGTTATTGACCACCTATGTGTAACACCACCGGGAAGAAAAGGGAGACGCCACGGGAGGGGGAACGTCAACGGGAAGGGAAAGGAGCGAAGCCACCGGCGAAGAACTTGCTTAACTTTTGCCCACTTGCACTATTAATTTCATGGATCTTTCATATTGCACCATGCCGGATTTATTAATCTGTACGTCACATGGTTGACCGACAGTTCTAAATCTCATTTCGTGTATATAAAAAATAACTTATTCACGTCTGAGTTCGTCTTTTCTTAAGCGTAATAACAAAATAAGGGGCGTATCAGAAACTCCAAAACATAATGTCTACTGTGTATGCTTACTTTTAAATTGATGTCGCCTGTGTATGTGTCTGAGCATTTGCATATGGAGAGTTCATGCATCAATTAGACATAGGCCTACATAATAGAGCCTAAGTCCCAAAAAGATCGTTTTCCAGCAAAACAATGCCGTTTTGCTCTCTCATGGTCATTGAACTTCAAAATCGAGGTAACCACTGAAAACATCATACCTGTTTCCAAGGTGTAGAGATTATCAAGCCCATTTCCAGATATATTCTGAATGAAGACTCTCATTTATCAATATTATTAACACATCTTCTAAGGTGTGTCATTTCCCATTTGTGTGCTCTAAATATTTGGAAGGGCACTACTTACTGTGTGTGCACCCAGCGATCTGGAATATAATTTCCTATTGACATTGGCCGTGATTCGTTGTGTCCACTAACGAACATTAACTCAATTCTGGCATATTTCGTTAAATTATTAAATGAAATATTAAGTTTTGTATGAGTAATCTAGAAATATGGTTATTTGAATTATAATGCAGGTATAAAACGATAAAAAGGCCATATTCATCGTCCATTATGTGTTACATTAGTTTATCAAAAGTACACGGTTAGCCCATGGACCCAGGGGCGGGTTTAGGGGGGGGGGATAAGGGGGCCTTGCCCCCCCACCCCCTCCCCAAGAAAAGAACGAAAAAGAAAAGAAAAAAAAATAAGGAAAAGGAGAAAATGAATGTGATGTCACTACCATGTAGCAAGCACATCATAACGCTACAATAACATGCATTAGCCAGATTGTCAGTACCTTAAAAAATAATCATCATTTCATGGCTTAAAATATTCTATTCAAAATTTGTTCCCCTCATGACGTATTGATTTCTTATCAACATCTAATTTACATATTATAATGAGTTACTAAATCTTTTCAAGGGGCTTCTGTAAAGTATTCCCGGAATGGCAGTTTCAAACAGCTGTAACTTTCAAACGGATATTGATACTCGTATTCCGTAAATACCATTTTTAGGTTACCGTACCTATGGTCCGATAACCTATTGGCATGGCGTTGCGTCCGTCGTCCGTCGTCGTCCGTCGTCGTCCGTCGTCGTCGTCCACATTTTTATCTTTTTTGTTTACGGGCGAATTTTTCTGAAATTTTGCAGAAAAATACTTAAAAATAATTCAAGAAGGAGGTATTTTTTAGTTTTTTGATTTTCGCTTTTTCTTCAAAATGGCGGCCGTTTTCGACGAAAAAGGCCTGATTTTGGACTTTGGCGGCCATTTTCTCAAAATCTGTTCAGTAACTTTTTTTCTCTTTGATACATAAGACTCCTCATATGTACTTCTATGATGTCTATAAATTTCGTTGCGCTTGAATCGCTCGAAGTGGGCCATTTTGGCCCAAACTCGGCCCAAATGGGACTTTCCCATGTTAAATTCTCCTATGCTTTATAATGGGACACATAAAACCCTAATATCTCACTTAATATTGAGATTAGAGACTAGGAATCAATTGTGGACATATAGGAAATGATATATGCTGAATATTGTCGTGACCTTGAATTTGACCTCTGACCTTGGTTTCAAGGTCAGAGCGGCCGTTTTCGTCGAAAAATGGCCAATTTTGGACTTCGACGCTCGTTTTCTCAAAATCAGTTCAGTAACTTTTTTTCTTATTGATGCATGACACTCCTCTTATGTACCCCTGTGACATGTATAAATTTCGTTGCCCTTGAATCGCTCGAAGTGGGCAATTTTGGGCCCAAACTCAGCCCAAATGGGACTTTCCCATGTTAAATTCTCCTATGACAAAATGGCTAATATCTCGCTTATTATCGACTTTACAGTTTAGGAATCAATTGTGAACATATAGGAAATGATATATGCTGAATATTTTCATGACCTTAAATTTGACCCTGACCTCATTTCCAAGGTCACAGGACAAAATTGCTAATATCTCGCTTATTATCGACTTTACAGCTTAGGAATCAATTGTGAACATATAGGAAATGATATATGCTGAATATTCTCATGACCTTGAATTTGACCTTTGACCTCATTTTCAAGGTCACAAGACAAATTGGCCAATATCTTGCTTATTAGCGACTTTACAGCTTAGGAATCAATTGTGAACATATAGGAAATGATATATGCTGAAAATTTTCGTGACCTTGAATTTGACCTTTGACCTCATTTTCAAGGTCACAGGACAAAATGGCCAATATCTTGCTTATTAGCGACTTTACAGCTTAGGAATCAATTGTGAACATATAGGAAATGATATATGCTGAATATTTTAATGACCTTGAATTTGACCTTCGACCTCATTTTCATTTATAAGCTATTGTTCATGAATTTCATAAAGTATATTAGTCAATGTATTGGATCATACTGAACATAATGAGACATCCTCAGTGGTAATATCATATTCTATGGGTAATATCTCGTTACATGCTTGACACATAGCCATGTTTCTGAGTTCTAGGTGTGTGACAGCACATGTTTTAACATCCGTCACTGGATATGTTCCGGTGATTGGTCATTTGATTATTGACCTCTGTCCAGACTACTCACTGACATACTTGTAGTAGCAGATATATAGCTCTCTGCCCCATAGAGATACCACATTTTCACTTTAAATACTTTTAGAGCGCAGGTTTTCTCTTACCGATAGGTATGACCCAATACATTGTTGAATATACTTGAGGAACAGACAATAGCTTTGACCAAAGAACATAATCGCACTAGGTTGCTTATAGCCTCATGGGAGTAAGAGATTTTTGTATTTGCAAGCAGAAAAGTCTGAAACCTTCCTGATATTTGTATGCATGTGGCTTCATATACTACACATAATCCTTTCTATACTATGTAATAAACGAATATGATGTGAAAGCATACAAATATAGTATTTTATTATTGTTCTTGATGCCTTTTCATAGGGTGCGCTTTTTGTGTACGGATCACAAACCTGATCTCGGATAAGGATCAGGTTTCTGATCCGTACGCGAAAAACACTTCTAACCCTAAAATCTGATCATTTTGTACATGTATCATAGTTGCTTGGTAAAAACATAGCAAATGCAATACAAATCATTTCCATAATTTAGGGAACAGTGCAACAGCAAATGCTGAGAGAAGGTTTATTAGATCTCTTCGATATTTCTGATCCCAGATCCATACGCCTCTTGTGGGATCAGGTTTTATGATCCGGGATCAGGTTTGTGATCCGTAAACAGAAAACACACCCATTATGAATGACAATCGTACATTTTTATTAAGTACATACATATTTTGAACAACTTTTAACAATATTTTACAAAAATCGTAATACACCACTCTCAGAAGCATTCAGAGCAGCACATCTAGTTCATTTTGGCAATCAGGCATTTCATCAAATCCATCTGCTGCTTTTGGATTAGCATTTGTTGTTCCAACATATTTCTCTGATTTTCTGCTTGTATCTGAAAATAAATGCATCAATATTTGCAACTTCAAACATACCATTTATCAGGTTGACGTTTGGATAATTCAAAATTAATTGTCAGGAGTAAATGAGTGACGTGAATAAATTTGTACAGCAGTAGCTGTAAATCATACTAGAATGTGTACCCAAGTGGTTTATTGATTATCAGGCAGTTTGAGTTTGAACAATTCACCCGTTGTCTTGTTCAGGTTAACTATGCAATGCTGCACAGTTGAGTTTATATTCTATATGCTCATCATACAAAACTGAAATAAGTGAGTCTATCCAAGCGTATATTCACTAATTGTAAACTTACATATATTTATGTCGCCATAATCCGGTTTTTATGCATTCAATGACCTTATTAGTTGGTAACATATTCCATTAATAATGAAACATAGCACCAAGGGTGCTGCAGCTTACCGGCAATCATGTGCATTGCGTAGAATACTGAGTACATATAAATCGTTACACTGGTGTTAAAATTTATATGTTAAAACACGTTCGTAAGTGTTGATAGAAACACATTTTCCCTATGGACTATATTACGAAATCAAGTTACATCTTGAAAGATTTTTTTCTTTAATGACATATTTTCACAGACCATCTATTCAAACTCAACAAAACTTATACATATCACAAAGGTACTTAAAGGGTATATATCACGAAAATATGACATCAGCTTATTTGAAGCCACTCGTTGAGCTGAGTAGAACAGTCTTTCCAGAATGTTGATATCTCGATTTGTTAAAAAGTTATAGCTATTTTAATATTGAAAATCCGGCAAATTTCTCCAGACAGTCTTGAACAATCTGTCGGCTAATTAATATGCAAATAAGATGTGTGATGTCATTGACAGCTTGCTTTTTAATTAGGCGATTTAACATGTCACAATTAGGCATATAAGCTCATATTTGGTCACCGAAACTCATCAGATATAACGTTTAGTAGGAATAATCAGTGAGTGTATATAAATTTTGGTTGTCATGGCAACCAATGGACCAACCAGGTTGCTAAGGCTGGTATTCAAGTTAAAACATGATATGAAAGTATCAAACCAATTTAGATAACAGGGTAGTGACTATATTTTGTGGAATTTATCAACAAATACTTCAAAAACACACCTTAGCAACCGATACAGCCCTGAGAAATCATCAACGTTTAGAACCATTACAAATAAATGGTACCATTACTACTGGTTTCCCAAGCCTGTATTGGTTGCTAAGGGTTGTGTTCAGACATTTTTTATGATATATTCCTCAATATATTGTCATTACTCTATTGTCTGAAATGGTTTCATACATGTATATCTTGTTTTTAATTAGATATTGACCTCAGCAACCATGGTTGCTAAGGGCCCAGTCATACCAATGGTAGCCATGGCAACCGCGAATTCCTTGAAATCACTGATTATTCTAACTAAAAGGCATAAAAAATGGGTTTTGGTGAACAAATATGGATACAAACGGTCTCATTATTCCAGTTAAAAATGCCTAATTAAAAAACAGTCTGTCAATGACGTCATACATCTCATTAGCATATTAATTAGCTGTCAGACTCTGTTGTCAGATTCTGTATATATGTACATGTTTAAAGTGTCATAACTTTCGAAGGAATCATGATATCAATATGCTGTAAAAACCATTCTGTTCGGTTCAAATAGTGCTTTCACATACACAACAAAAACCAATATCCAATTTTCGTGATATATACCCTTTAAGGAGAGTTTTATATATGATTTTGAGGAAAATTGTCTGAATAGATTTTGAGAAAATGGCCACCAAAGACAAAATTTATCGTTTTTTAACAACAAAGGTCATTTTGACCTTTCAAGGTCATTGAAGGTCAAATTCAAGGTCACCAATCAAACCGCATTTGATTTCCAATTTGAATGTGCCAATACTTAGGCTCTATCTTCAAGTGTTCTATGAGTTTACTCCGCACAGCTCCCATTATGGAGGAAAAATTGGGTGAAATTTGCTAAGTCCAAAATATTTTCAATGGCCAAAAAAAAAATTTTGCTGGAAATGGCTCAAAACTAATAGTGACTCGATTTGGGAAAAACTATTTTTTTTTTCCGACCCGTCGAAAAATCAAAATGGCCGCCACACGACGGACGACGGACGAAAAACCACTATAATAGCTTATCGGCCCAAAGGGACGGTAAGCTAACAAGTACCTAAACAATAATTTCAGATCCCGGTCATATTTGCAACCTACAGAGCGTTTGCGAGAAATGAACGGCGGCTGCGTGGATGAAGCAAATATATGGTATCCTCATAACTTTATTTTGGTGGTGGTGGCGTCTTGGGGCATGGACGCGAGTCGAGGTAACATTGTAAATATTCAAAGAAATTACTGATATAGCATTTTCAGATGTTACGATGACTGTGTGAATTTGTAAGATGATTTCGAGATTTTTCGGTAACGGGCGCACGAATGGACACCAAATGCCAACACACAAGCAAGTTAGGTAAGCTGAAAATGATATTATTGTGATTATTTTCGCACATTCTGCTGACGTTCTTGCAGCGCAATTTTCCTTTCTTCTAGATTCAATTTTTTCTCCTCGATTTTCCTTTCTTCTTCTTTTGATGTGCGTAGGTATTCCCATACATCATTCCTCGAGCGTTTACCACCACCTGGAAAACACACTGTTCAATTTAAATATGCTATGCAACATTAATTATTAATACTTAATGATTTTCTCAGATAAATCTCATAACTCACTGCTTGCTGATGCTGAGGAAGTTGATGTGTTCTCCCGCTCTTCAGTCGTGTCATCTACATAATAATATTGATATATATATACGTGTATATATATTTTTTGTGTGCGACTGTGGACAATCGAAGCGTTTAACAATTATCACCTTTGTCAAACATTTAAGTATGAATGTGAGTTTTGTACAGTATAATGATAGACCTATTTTTATATACAAGAAAATGTATCACTTGTATAGTTGATGCGTGCATGTGTTTCATAAAACATTCCACTTACGAGTAAATGTATGCTCTATATCTACGTTCAGTTGTGTACATTTGTCCCATGAAATGAAATGTGTACCACAAATATTAAATATTAGCTGAATTGAAAGTTGAAACCGGGAAGTTAATACCTTGCACAGCTGTAGAACTAGCACTATGCCTTTTCAAGCCCTTCATTGCCTTATCTCGTAGACTGATGCCTGCCTCTCGCCCCGTCTTTGGTGTTTCCTTCGCCTTCTTCTCCTCCGCCTGTCTGTCCTGCCACAGAGACGCTATTTCTCTCAGTGTCTCATCCTCGTCAGTTCTCCCCAGTACCAGTTCTGATTAATGGAGATGCAGTCCACTAAATAATTTCACTGATAAGTCACATATGTATTAGGCCAATATATATAGGCATACACTGTATGAAATACAAGTTACATGGTTGAATAAACCTTACTTATCCTTGTCTTCGTTGTCAGATCTTCGCCAGATGTTGACGGCATCGCGTGTTGTTTCTCTGGCACACCTGGGTGTAAGAAGAGCCCACTCACATCCCAAACTCCTGAGACTATCGACTACCTCATCCCATCCTTTTGAGGAGGTGCCCATTCCGACAGGATTAACGAACGCAGCCTGATTATATAGTCTCAACTTCATTCCTTTTCTAAACCTGAAGTTTTCGCTCCGTTTTGTCTTGAGATTACTGGAATCATCCTGCTCAGTCAGGAATATGAAAAATATAGTTTCATATGGTGATATATGATGGGCAATCACTTGAAATGCACTTGCAGTGTAATTCTATCACAAAATACCGGTTATGATATAAAAAAAAAAACTACGGTGTAGACCGTACCTTTTTATGTATGTAACAATCGCAATGATTTGAAATGTATGTATCAAAAGACAAATAGGAGCACATTATAAATGATCTACAGAGTGTGCAGCATTACGGTAGCTTACCATTTTTTTCAGTGCCGTTATGATGGGTATGAAAACTGCGGTGGTCACTTGAGTGGTACATGTAGTTTTGACAAGTGTGCTTGGGTAAAGAACGTGTACGGGAACTAAAAAACTTTATGACGTTTTTCAAACAATCAAAACGTTATGATTGTTATTATGGCGTTCCTGTTCCCGCGGTCGTTTCCGTGCGGTCTTCTAAAGGTCCCTAATGACGTTTTCTCGAACTGGGAGCTGTCCGGGCAAGTGTGGAATTTACAGCCCGCCGGGCAGAAGTTTGTTATTGGAAGAATAGGCACAACTATTGAAAAACAAAATACACAGAAATGGTGTATTTTCAGGTCTAAGTTTGTTGACAGTAATTTAAATTACTGTATAATAGCATTAACTACGCTATTCGCATCAGCTCTCATTCTGGCATATGATAATAGATGTTTCAGCATATATAATATTAAGCATATATCATGTTCACAGTTGACTGCTGAGCTGTAAATTCAATAATCAGAGAGATATTAGCAATTTTGTGCTGTGGCCTTGAAAATGAAGGCAAAGGTCAAATTCAAGGTCATCAAAATATTCAGTGTATATCATGTTCTATATGTCCACAATTGATTCCCAAGCCATGTAGTCAATAGAGGAGCAAGATATGAGCCATTTTGTCCTGTGACCTTGAAAATGAAGTCAGAGGTCAAATTCAAGGTCACGAGAATATTCAGCATATATCATTTCCTACATGTCCACAATTGATTCCTAAGCTGTAAAATCGATAATAAGTGAGATATTAGCCATTTTGTCCTCTGACCTTGAGGTCAAAGGTCAAATTCAAGGTCATGACAATAATCTGCATATATCATTGTTCACAATTGATTCCTGAGCTGTAAAGTCGATAATAAGCGAGATATTAGCCATGTTGTCCTGTGACCTTGAAAATGAGGTCAAAGGTCAAATTCAAGGTCACGAGAATATTCAGCATATATCATTTCCTATATGTTCAACAATTGATTCCTAAGCTGTAAAGTCGATAATAAGCGAGATATTAGCAATTTTGTCCTGTGACCTTGAAAATGAGGTCAAAGGTCAAATTCACAGTCAAGAGAATATTCAGCATTTATCATTTCCTATATGTTCACAATTGATTCCTAAGCTGTAAAGTCGATAATAAGCAAGATATTGGCCATTTTGTCCTGTGACCTTGAAAATGAGGTCAAAGGTCAAATTCAAGGTCATGAAAATTTTCAGCATATATCATTTCCTATATGTTCACAATTGATTCCTAAGCTGTACAGTCGATAATAAGCGAGATATCAGCCATTTTGTCCTGTGACCTTGAAAATGAGGTCAAAGGTCAAATACAAGGTCACGAGAATATTCAGCATATATCATTTCCTATAAGTCCACAATTGATTCCTAGTCTCTAATTTCAATATTAAGTGAGATATTAGGCATAGTGTGCCCCATTATAAAGCATAGGAGAATTTAACATGAGAAAGTCCCATTTGGGACCCGTCGAGAAAATGAAAATGGCCGCTACACACAGACCGGCGATTCAGGGGTAACAAAACTTATACACATCACAGAGGTATGTGAGAGCAATCTTTTGAAATAAAAATCTCAAAACTGTCTGAACAGTTTTTGAGAAAATGGCCGCCAAAGTCAGAAATTGACCGCTTTTCGTCGAAAATGGCCGCCATTTCGAGGAAAATGCAAAAATCAAAAAACGAAAAAAAGCCTTTCCTGGAAATATTTTTAGCTATTTTTGTGCAAAATTTCAGAAAGATTCGACCGTAAACTTTAAAGATAAAAATGTGGACGGACGACGGACGACGGACGGACGTACGGACGGACGGACGGACGCCGGACGTAACGCCATGCCAATAGGTTATCGGACCATAGGTCCGGTAACCTAAAAATGGGCCCCGGTGCGTGGAACCAACTGCCGTCATCATTGTACTGCAGGTCAAACGAGACAATCAGAGATTGCAGACCCTCGCCCTTCAGATTTAGTCACTAAAATTAGGCGATAATTGAGAGTTTTGATCTTAAGACCACCGCTTGTACGCCATACGATTGGGAATTGGCCAAAGAAAAATACAAAAATAGATTGAACATTTAATATTGATTAGAACCAGAGTTATAGCCAATAATGTGATTTTCTTTTTTCCGTTGCCATGGCAACCGTTTTCACCCGATTTTGGCAAAATTTGAAAGGGACTGAGCCACTACCATAGCATTCCAGCCCTATAAATTTCAAATCGATCGGACCGTATGCCATTGAGTTATGAGCGCAGACATTTGCACTGAAACGTCGCTGGCCAAAAATAACGGAAATCGTGACCCCCAATTTTTCGACATCGGGCGATAATGGAGAGTTTTCGTCGTACGACCATCGGTCATACACCAAACGATCGGGAAATTGGCCGAAGAAAAATACAAAAATAGTTCAAAAAATTAATATCAAGTAGAACCGGAGTTAGAGCCAATTATGTGATTTTCTTTTTTTCCGTTGCCATGGCAACCGTTTTTATCCGATTTTGACAAAATTTTAAAGGGACTGAGCCACCATTATAGTACTCTATTCCTATAAATTTCAAATCGATCGGACCGTTTGCCTTCGAGTTATGAGCGCAGACATTTGCACTGAAACGTCGCTGGCCAAAAATAACCGAAATCGTGACCCCCAATTTTTCGACATCGGGCGATAATGGAGAGTTTTCGTCGTACGACCATCGGTTATACACCAAACGATCGGGAATTGGCCGGAGAAAAATACAAAAATAGTTGGAAAAATTAATATCAAATAGAACCGGAGTTAGAGCCAATTATGTGAATTTCTTTTTTTCCGTTGCCATGGCAACCGTTTTCATCCGATTTGGGCAAAATTTTAAAGGGACTGAGCCACCACCATAGCACTCTTGCCCTATAAATTTCAAATCGATCGGACCGTTCGCCTTTGAGTTATGAGCGCAGACATTTGGACTGAAACGTCGCTGGCCAAAAATAACCGAAATCGTGTCCCCCAATTTTTCGACATCGGGCGATAATGGAGAGTTTTCGTCGTACGAGGATCGGTCGTACACCAAACGATCGGGAATTGGCCAAAAAACAATACAAAAATAGTTGGAAAAATTAATATCAAGTAGAACCGGAGTTAGAGCCAATTATGTGATTTTCGTTTTTTCCGTTGCCATGGCAACCGTTTTCATCCGATTTTGGCAAAAATTTGAAGGGACTGAGCCAGCACCATAGCACTTTTGCTGTATAAATTTCAAATCGATCGGGCCGTTTGCCTTTGAGTTATGAGCGCAGACATTTGCACTGAAACGTCGCTGGCCAAAAAAAATCGAAACCGTGACCCCCAATTTTTCGACATCGGGCGATAATGGAGAGTTTTGGTCGTACGACCACGGGCCATATATCAGATGATCAGGAATTGGCCATAGAAAAATACAAAATTAGTTAGAAAAAATTATCTTGGATAGAACCGGAGTTATGGTCAATTATTGATTTTTACATTTTCCGTTGCCATGGCAACAGTTTTTGTCCGATTTTGACCAGATTCGAGGAGGACCGAGCTGAGGACTGAGATACCGCTTCATCCCTATAAGTTTCATGTTGATCGGACCATTCTCCTTTGAGATATGCGCGCGGACAGACAAACATACAAACAAACATACAAACGGACAGACCCAATTGCAATACCCTCTGCCCCTATCGGGGCGAGGGTAATCATAGCCTGGTCTCTAAATCATGCTTTTCCTCGCGATTCAAGCGTACTATTTTTAATGAATATAATTGATCGTGTGTGATTACGCGCTCCGGCTGTTCTTGGGGGGGGGGGGGGGGGGGTTAACGGGGGGTGGGGGTGGCACGAACCGGCAGGCTTGCAATTTAGGCTATGTATTTGTGTATCATTGTTGTATTGTATAATGTACAGTACTATATTGAGGGTGTGTACATGTTTCATTGTCATAAGTACTCATAATTACATTGTATCTTCTATCCTCAATTGTTTTCTATCCGAATTTTCTGTGATTTATTACTTTGCAATAGCCGTTGAAAGCCTCGTTACGTCCACATATTATGTATTGTATTATATTGTATCATATCTTGAGGTTTACAGTCACTGACTCTTTTTCGACGGCTAGAAACTGCACCTGTCTATTGTATTTCATATCTATGTATATAACATGTATTTGAGCAGTTTCAAATAAACTTCATTCATTCATTCATTCATAGGAGAATTCAGCATGGGAAAGTCCCATTTGGGCCGAGTTTGGGCTAAAATGGCCCACTTCGAGCGATTCAAGCGCAACGAAATTTATAGACATCATAGGAGTACATATGAGGAGTGTTATGTATCAAAAAGAAAAAAAAGTTACTGAACAGATTTTGAAAAAATGGCTGCCAAAGTCCAAAATCAGGCATTTTTCGTCGAAAACGGCCGCCATTTTGAAAAAAAATGCGAAAATCAAAAAACTAAAAAATACCTCCTTCTTGAATTATTTTTAAGTATTTTTGTGCGAGGTTTTCAGAAAAATTCGCCCGTAAACAAAAAAGATAAAAATGTGGGCGACGAAGACGGACGACGGACGCAATGCCATGCCAATAGGTTATGGGCCCATAGGTCCGGTAACCTAAAAAAATGATACGCTAAGATATGCAAGGTAGTAAACTCATCCGGAAATCTCTCACACATACACGTCATACATGTACACCACGCACACGTCCACACACAAAAATTAGCCCAAGGGTTAAGAAAGGTTACCAGACAATATATATTTAAGATACTACCCTTTTGTCCCGTGAACTTGAAAGTAAGGTCATTGATCAATTCAAGGTCACGAGAATATTCAGCATCCATCATTTGGAGTGGAGTGGGTAGCTCTGTGAATAAGGCGCTGGTCTCGTAACGCAAAGGTCGTGAGTTCGAGGCTCAGACTGGACCACTGGGTTATTTCACTAGCAACCTCAAGCAAGGTGTGCACCACTAATTTCCTATCTCTACTCAGGATTAAACGGGTATATACGGCATTCAAATAGGATGCTATAGTGTAGCGCCGGATTGTGGCAGCTGTGTAGTCATTCGAGACTGGGGTAAAGTGTACAGGGCCCTTGCTTAGAACTCTGTTCTATAAAAGAGCGCTTGATAAATATTAACTTTAAATTTGTAGTATGACCACAAATGATTCCTAAGCTGAAAAGTCGATAATTAGTGATATTAGCCATTTTTGTCTGACCTTGAAAATGAGGTCAAAAATCAAATTCAAGGTCACCAACATATTCAACATATATCATTTCCTATATATTCAATCTGGATTCCTATGCTGTAAAGTCGATAATAAGCGAGATATTAGCCATTTTGTGCTTTGACCTTGAAAAAAAGGTCAAGGTCGAATTGAAAGTTGAAAATAAGGTCAAGGTCAAATCCAAGGTCATTGAAATATTCAGTGAATATCATTTTCTATATGTCCACAATTGGTTCCCAAGCTACAAAGTCAATAGAGAAGCCAGGTATTAGCCATTTTGTCCTTTGACCTTGAAAATGAGATCAAAGGTCGAATTCAAGGTCATGGCAATATTCGGCATATATCATTTTCTATATGTTCACAATTGATTCCTGAGCTGTAAAGTCGATAATAAGGAAGATATTAGTTATTTTGCCTTCTGACCTTAAAATTTACATCAAAGGTCAAATTCAAAGTCACGAGAATAAACTATATATATATTGTAACGGTTTTGGGGCGTACCCAAAGGTTTCCCCTAGGTAATTCTGTTAGTGTTTTGTGATATTATGGTTAAATAACCGTTTATTAGGGTGTATATGTGTTTAAAGGTTCATACAGTTCCGTATTGTTAATGTTTTAAAGGTTTTCCGTCTCGGAACTTAGTAATTTATGATGTCGGTAAAGCCGGAGACGGAGCCGGAACCGAAGACGGAACCGGACACGGAGCCGGAACAATGGAGTACAAAAACGTAATGACGTTATTTCCGGAAGGTCATGTGATCAGCCTCGTTTTCGGTTTAAAAGGTGACGTGTCAGCCACTGATTGGTTCTAGAGTGTTTTTAGAAATCCGGAAAATATCAGTGTTTTGGCGGACTATGACGTCACAATAGGTTGGTCACGTGACATGGGTCTCAGGTCTATAAAAGCCCCCGCTTCACAGCGGACGGCGGAGTTGGTGTCCTGACGTCGACCTGTGCAGACCCCTTCTCCCATAGCAGAGTACTCCCTTGTTCCGGATAGAGTCATCCAGATGATAGCAGTTAAGTCTTCCGACTGTGAACTTGGAAAATAAACATGAAAACTTCAACCGAGTTGTTTTTCCGTGTTCGTTAGGGAACTGGAAGTTATAATAAAGTTAGTTTCCCGGAAAAGACAGTTATACGGAGTAAAGGGAGATTACATAAAAATACCTCCTTCTTGAATTATTTTTAAGTATTTTTGTGCGAGGTTTTCAGAAAAATTCGCCCGTAAACAAAAAAGATAAAAATGTGGGCGACGAAGACGGACGACGGACGCAATGCCATGCCAATAGGTTATGGGCCCATAGGTCCGGTAACCTAAAAAAATGATACGCTAAGATATGCAAGGTAGTAAACTCATCCGGAAATCTCTCACACATACACGTCATACATGTACACCACGCACACGTCCACACACAAAAATTAGCCCAAGGGTTAAGAAAGGTTACCAGACAATATATATTTAAGATACTACCCTTTTGTCCCGTGAACTTGAAAGTAAGGTCATTGATCAATTCAAGGTCACGAGAATATTCAGCATCCATCATTTGGAGTGGAGTGGGTAGCTCTGTGAATAAGGCGCTGGTCTCGTAACGCAAAGGTCGTGAGTTCGAGGCTCAGACTGGACCACTGGGTTATTTCACTAGCAACCTCAAGCAAGGTGTGCACCACTAATTTCCTATCTCTACTCAGGATTAAACGGGTATATACGGCATTCAAATAGGATGCTATAGTGTAGCGCCGGATTGTGGCAGCTGTGTAGTCATTCGAGACTGGGGTAAAGTGTACAGGGCCCTTGCTTAGAACTCTGTTCTATAAAAGAGCGCTTGATAAATATTAACTTTAAATTTGTAGTATGACCACAAATGATTCCTAAGCTGAAAAGTCGATAATTAGTGATATTAGCCATTTTTGTCTGACCTTGAAAATGAGGTCAAAAATCAAATTCAAGGTCACCAACATATTCAACATATATCATTTCCTATATATTCAATCTGGATTCCTATGCTGTAAAGTCGATAATAAGCGAGATATTAGCCATTTTGTGCTTTGACCTTGAAAAAAAGGTCAAGGTCGAATTGAAAGTTGAAAATAAGGTCAAGGTCAAATCCAAGGTCATTGAAATATTCAGTGAATATCATTTTCTATATGTCCACAATTGGTTCCCAAGCTACAAAGTCAATAGAGAAGCCAGGTATTAGCCATTTTGTCCTTTGACCTTGAAAATGAGATCAAAGGTCGAATTCAAGGTCATGGCAATATTCGGCATATATCATTTTCTATATGTTCACAATTGATTCCTGAGCTGTAAAGTCGATAATAAGGAAGATATTAGTTATTTTGCCTTCTGACCTTAAAATTTACATCAAAGGTCAAATTCAAAGTCACGAGAATAAACTATATATATATTGTAACGGTTTTGGGGCGTACCCAAAGGTTTCCCCTAGGTAATTCTGTTAGTGTTTTGTGATATTATGGTTAAATAACCGTTTATTAGGGTGTATATGTGTTTAAAGGTTCATACAGTTCCGTATTGTTAATGTTTTAAAGGTTTTCCGTCTCGGAACTTAGTAATTTATGATGTCGGTAAAGCCGGAGACGGAGCCGGAACCGAAGACGGAACCGGACACGGAGCCGGAACAATGGAGTACAAAAACGTAATGACGTTATTTCCGGAAGGTCATGTGATCAGCCTCGTTTTCGGTTTAAAAGGTGACGTGTCAGCCACTGATTGGTTCTAGAGTGTTTTTAGAAATCCGGAAAATATCAGTGTTTTGGCGGACTATGACGTCACAATAGGTTGGTCACGTGACATGGGTCTCAGGTCTATAAAAGCCCCCGCTTCACAGCGGACGGCGGAGTTGGTGTCCTGACGTCGACCTGTGCAGACCCCTTCTCCCATAGCAGAGTACTCCCTTGTTCCGGATAGAGTCATCCAGATGATAGCAGTTAAGTCTTCCGACTGTGAACTTGGAAAATAAACATGAAAACTTCAACCGAGTTGTTTTTCCGTGTTCGTTAGGGAACTGGAAGTTATAATAAAGTTAGTTTCCCGGAAAAGACAGTTATACGGAGTAAAGGGAGATAAGACTACAGTCGGTTAAGACCAAGTTGTAACGACGTCTTAGGGTGATCCAAGAACCCAGATCACCGAGGAAGGAGACGGAGACGGAGACGGAGGTGGAATTCAACGGAGCAACTACGGAGGCGGTATCGGACGGAGCAGTTGCAGAGACGGGAACGACGAAGCAGTTGCAGAGGCGGTACCGGACGACGGAGTTGCAGAGGCAGTACCTGACGGAGCGGTTGCGGTAACCGGGAGTGGGAACACTTCCGAGATACTCCATTTCAGGTGCGGTACCAGGTTGCAGTGAGGCGGAGCCAACCGGAGCAGATTGCAGTGCGGCGGAACCTGGCAGAGCGGTTGCAGTATTCGGAAACGGCAACGTTCCCGGATTCTTTATTCCAGGCGCAGTCGCAGTTTGCAGTAAGACGGAAAACGACGGAGCTGTTGCAGTAAAGCGGTTTCCCGACGGAGCAGTTGCAGTACCCGGAGACGGAAACGCCTCCGGATCCTTACTTTACAGGTGCAGTTGCAGATTAGCAGTCGGACAACGGTTAAGAGGTCCATTCCAGACCACGCTACCAACCTTAGAGACTTCTAGCCGGAGTTCAACCGTACAGCAGTAGCAGTTTCCCGGAGTTTTGCCGTTTCAGCTCCGGTTAAACAACAACTCACCCACCTCCCTGGAAAACCGGTTCATCAAGACGTCACAGAAGGGTGCAAACCCGTTACAACTTTTTGGTGGCAGCGGTGGGATCATCTGCAGTATGACTACTAGACGGGGCAAATTGGCGGAAC
The DNA here is from genome assembly GCA_949152475.1 of Terebella lapidaria. NCBI lineage: Eukaryota > Metazoa > Annelida > Polychaeta > Terebellida > Terebellidae > Terebella > Terebella lapidaria. The sequence goes on from OX424555.1 coordinate 84,486,578, forward strand.
AGCAGCTGAAGGCAGCCGTGTCGGACACGGAGCAGCCTGTAGGAGCAGTAGGAGCTGAGCCGTTGCAGATGCCGGTTGCGGAAAAGGAAGCAGTTCGTCCTGCCGAGCGAAAGGTGTTGCAGCCGGAAATGCAGAAAGCAGTTGCAGAAGAGCACCTTCGGGTTCCTCAAGGAGTACAGCCTGCAGAGCAGTTAGCAGAGGCGGAAATTAACTTTCCGGACCAGGCTGGCGATCGGGAACCGGATGCGGACCCGGAAGGCGGAGAGAATTTAGTCGACAACCTGACCAGATTATTGGCGACCCAAATGGAGGTGTCTCAGCAGCACCTGGCAGTAACCGGAAAGCAGCAGCAGGCAGAAGCAGTACAACAACCAGCCCCAAGGGCAGGAGTAGCCAGATTAATGACATACGACGGAACTGATCCGTGGCCGGAGTATGAGGCTCACCTCCTTGAATACGCTCGGTACTACCGTTGGACAGCAGAGGAAAAGGCGCTGAACTTATGTGTCAGTTTGAGGGGTAACGCCCGCAGCATACTACTGGATTTGTCCGCGGAGCAGAGACGCAGCTTTGATACGGTTGTGGCGGCATTAAAACAGCAGTTTTGTCCGGGGGAGAAAACATTTGTTTTCCAGGCGGAATTGCAGACACGGAAATTGCAGCCGGAGGAGGAGCTGTCCGAGCTGGCCAGAGACATACGGAGCAAGACGCGGCTAGCTTACCCAAAAGCAGATCCGGCAACAACAGAAGTGCTCATGAAGATGCATTTCTGCAACAGCCTGACTAACCGAGATATGCGGTTGTCGGTATTGAAAAGCCACCCAGAAACGCTGTCGCAGGCCCTGGCTTTCGCTACCGAGTATGAGAGCATCATGAAAACGGACAACAGCAGACCAGCGGAGCGACACCGGACGAGGCAGCTGAACACGGAGCCGGAGTGGAGCCAGCAGGTGAACGAATTGCGGAAGCAAGCCGAGCAGACTCAGCAGCAGTTGGCGGATCTGATGACTCAGGTCAAGGAAGCGGTTAGCCGGCAGCAGCAGCAGCGCAGTTCCCGAGCGGATTTAGAATGTTTCAACTGTGGCCGGAAAGGGCATTTTGCCCGAGACTGTAGGCAGCCGAAGCAGCAGCAGCAGCGGCGTCAACCACAACAACAGCAGTCGCCGCGACAACAGCAGCAGCAGCAGCAGCCGCAGCAGCAGCAGCAGCAACAACTGCAGCAGCCACGACAGCAGCAGCAGCAGCCGGAAAACTAGAGTGGGTCGCGGAAGAGGGGAAATCCGGGACCCGGAAGAGAGGACACCCCCATAACCGGCAGGTGGTTCACGGACCCGGTCCCAGGGGCGAGGTGGGCATGTGTGTGACAGCCAGAGTATGCGGAGAGCCAGTAACGCTGATAATCGACACCGGCAGCACTGTCACAATGCTCAACCTACAAACCTGGGAACGGATCCGGAAACCCGGAATGAAGCTGAAGCGGTCGCCGATTCGTCTTTCAATGGTTGACGGAAGTAACATACGGACACATGGCCGGAAAGAACTCCCACTCAATATCGCAGGAGTAGCTGAGACCGTGACGTTCGAGATTGCAGACTGTGAAGACGAAGGAATACTGGGAATGGATTTCATCCGTTCCCGGATATCCGGCATAAATTTCGACCGTATGACCATGCAGATGGGCAGCCAGGAGGTGTTCCTCACCATGTTCGAGCAGACCAGGGAGCCGTTTCCGATCAACGCTGTAGCAGATTACCAAATTCCGCCGGAAACGGAACAGCTGATTATAGGACAAGCAGAGAGTGTCCGTGAAGCAGAAGGAGTACTAGAAATGCCGCCGGAGCCTACTGAGAAAAGACCTTGGCTGATCGGGAGAACTTTATCCCGGATAAAGCAAGGAACAGTCCCGGTTCGAGTGATCAACGTGATGGCAGAGCCGGTAATCATCAAGAAAGGAGCGCAGTTGGCGACGATGACCACCTTAGCAGCCGGTTGCAGTGTTGTGCCGTTGGCGGAGCGGAGCAGGAAGGTGCAGATTTCCACGGAGTCGGAGGCCGGGCGGAATTGGAGCGGGTACGAGAAGCTGCGGCAGTTAGCAGAGCAGACCCAGGATGCAGTGCCGAGTCATTTCCGCGAGAGAGTAACCGACCTCCTATTTCGGAATAAGCCGACCTTCAGTAATGATGCCGGAGAACTGGGGCAGACCAACGAGGTACAACATCAGATAAACACGGGCAGTCACCGGCCGATTAAGCAGCCAACCAGACGAATTCCGCCAGACAAGAGAGAGCTGGTGAGCAGTCTGATTCAGGAGATGAAAGACAAGAACGTCATTGAAGATAGTAGCAGTCCGTGGGCTTCCCCGATTGTCCTCGTGAAGAAAAAGGATGGGACCACCCGGTTCTGCGTCGATTACCGGCGGTTAAATGCAGTCACGGAGAAAGATGCTTATCTGTTGCCGAGAATAGACGACACCATAGCAGCCTGTGCAGACGCCAAATGGTTCTCCACTCTCGACCTGACCAGTGGCTACTGGCAGGTCGGGATGGATGAAGACGCCCGGAAAAAGTCGGCCTTCTGTGTTCCTGGCGGCCTTTACCAGTTCAAAGTGATGAGTTTCGGCTTGTGCAATGCTCCGGGTACGTTCGAGCGGTTGATGGAGAAGGTGCTAGGCGGTTTGTCCTGGAAGACCTGCCTCATATATCTGGACGACATCATAGTCTACAGCAAGACCCTGGAGGATCACATCCGTGATCTTCAGGAGGTGTTCAGCAAGCTGAGAGAGGCAGACCTAAAAGTCAAACCGTCAAAATGCAAGTTCTTCCAGCAGGAGGTGTCTTTCCTAGGTCACATAGTCGGCAGAGACGGTATCCGCACCGACCCGGCAAAAACGGAGGCAGTACGGAAGTGGCGGACACCCACCAACCTGACGGAGCTGCGCAGTTTTCTGGGACTTTGCTCCTATTACCGGAAGTTCGTGCCGAAGTTCTCCGAGATAGCAGCGCCGCTGAATCACTTGACGGAAAAAGGGGTGCCGTTCCGGTGGCAGACGGAGCAAGAGCAGGCATTTGCAGAGCTGAAGAACCGCCTAGTATCGGCACCGATACTCGGGTACCCAAGGGAGCAAGGCCGATATATCCTGGACACGGACGCCAGTGACACCGGGCTGGGAGCAGTACTGTCACAGAAGCAGGGCAATCAGGAGCGGGTGATAACCTACTTGAGCCGCAGCCTAACCAAAGAAGAACGGAGATACTGTGTCACCCGGAAGGAGCTCCTGGCGGTTGTGTTTGCGGTACAGAAGAATAAGCAGTACTTGCTGGGACGACACTTCCTTCTTCGCACGGATCATGGCAGTCTTACCTGGCTTATGAATTTCAAGGAGCCCCAGGGGCAGGTAGCCCGGTGGATTGAGCTCCTGAGTGAGTTTCATTTCGACATCGAACATCGTCCGGGGCGAATCCATAATAATGCGGATGCCTTGTCCAGATCCCCATGCAGCCAATGCGGAAAAATCGACTGGAAACAAGCCAAGATAGACGCCTGGAACTACGGAGAAAGAATCCGGCAGACACGAAGTGAAGAAACTCCTCAGCCCAAGCCAAGGAAGGGGGGACGCCGGAAGCGGTCAAGGGGATCGGGCGGAGAAGCAGAACTGACGGAGGAAGCAGTCCCAAGGAAGGCGGTTGCAGTAGCGGAGAAAGCAGCGTCCCGGAAGCCGGTTGCGGTTGCGGTGACGGAGGAAGCAGTCCCAAGGAAGGCGGTTGCAGTAGCGGAGAAAGCAGCGTCCCGGAAGCCGGTTGCGGTTGCGGAGAAAGCAGCGTCCCGGAAGCCGGTTGCGGTTGCGGTGACGGAGAAAGCAGCGTCCCGGAAGCCGGTTGCGGTTGCGGTGACGGAGAAAGCAGCGTCCCGGAAGCCGGTTGCGGTTGCGGTGACGGAGAAGGCAGTTCCAGGAAAAGCGGATGCGGTTGCAGAGCAGATTAGGCTGGCGGAAAATGCGGACAGTGCAGACTTTTCCAGCATGAGCAGTGAGGAGAAAGTGCTGTACGGGATGCGGAAGACCTTGCTGAAAATCGACGGAGTAGTCTACCGGAAATGGAAAACGGCAGAAGGAACCAGCCGAATGCAGTTAATAACCCCGAAGGAGCTGAGACAGGAGATTTTCCGTCTGGCCCATCAGAGCCGGACGGGAGGACACCTCGGAAGCAGAAGGATGGCGGCTAGCATTCGGAGGCGGTATTTCTGGCCGGCTATGATGCGGGACATAAAGCAGTGGGTGCTGAGCTGTGACGAATGTGCGTCAAGAAGTATGCAGAACTTGAAACGATCTCCGATGCAGAAATACCGGGTTGGAGCGCCCATGGAGAGGGTGGCAATGGACGTGATGGGTCCGTTACCTAAATCCACCCGGGGGAACCGGTACATCTTAGTAATCGGCGATTACTTCACCAAGTGGGTAGAGGCTTACCCGATGCCGAATCAGGAAGCGGTGACGGTTGCGGACATATTCGTCAACCAGTTTGCGGCGCGGTACGGTATCCCGATGGAGATCCACACCGACCAAGGCAGAAATTTCGAGTCCGATTTGCTGAGAAATGTTTGCAGAATCCTGGGGATTCACAAGACACGGACAACCGCTTTCCGACCTCAGTCGGACGGTTTCATTGAGCGATTCAACCGGACGCTGCAGCAGATCCTGAGCCTGTACGTAAGCGAGCGGCAGACCAACTGGGATCAGCTAGTACCGTTGGCGATGGCAGCTTACCGGAGTACCCCGCAGGAGACAACCGGGCAGAGTCCCAACTTGCTGATGCTGGGCAGAGAAGTCAACACTCCGGTAGAGTTACTGATTGGTAGACCACCGGGAGAATCCACAGCAGAAGTAACAGAGTATGGCAGTCAGCTCCGGGAGCGACTAGAAGTGGTATACAAGGCGGTTCGAGCGAAATCCGGCAGAGAAATGGAACGGCAGAAGAAGCTGTACGACCGGAGGAAGGTCGACAATCAGTTCCAGCCAGGAGACCGAGTGTGGATGGTGGTCAAAACACGGAAGAAGGGCAAAGCTCCCAAGTTGCAGAGGAAGTGGAGCGGTCCAAAGCTAGTGCTGAGCAGATTTACCGACGTGACCTACGAGATTGCAGAGAGTGAAACTCGGCAGAAGGTGGTTCACTTCGATTTGCTGAAACCGTATAATGGTGTCAAGCATCCGAGATGGATGAAGCGGAGAATGGCGGATTCCTGGAGGCAGACGGAGCCGCCGAAGCAGAGTAGTGTTCCGGAGACGGAACCGACGGTCTCTGAGTCGGATACGGACTCGGAGTAAAGCCGCAGAGGACGAAGAAATATGAGAAGACGGAGTGAGCTGTAGAGCAGGAGAAGGAGTGAGCTGTAGAGCAGGAGAAAGAGATAGCTGAGACCCTGGTAAAACGTTGAGTTCCGGCAGAGAGCGACCGCAAGAAGTCGGAGCAGTGAGCAAGTGCTGGTTCCGGAAACAGGGCGGAGAAAGGAAGCAGAGCGGAAAGCGGTGCAGAGACCGGATAGAGACATCCTAGAGGTTCTGACTGGGTTGAGCGTATAGTCAACCAGTCCAGGGTAGCGGCCAGGGGTCCAGAAGAACCTGGGTTAGCGGTCTAGTATCTCCAGAGAAGCAGCTACACGTCTTCCGTATTCAGAGAATTAAGACGGAAAAGTTTTCCGGCTGTAGACAACCAACCGGAGTTTCCACTTAGCAGAGACAGTAAACCGACTGCAGATTGACAGAAACGGAGAAACATCACCCCAGATAGGAAGGCGCCTCCTTCTGGACAAGAATGTATGCAGTTTCCAGTGTCGACAAGCAGTAATACCAGTGAGCAGATATGCAGTTGACGAAGCAGTACAGATGGCGGAAACGCCCAACTTGCAGTCTAGATGTTCGTCTGGCAGGCAGATTCAACTGGCTGAGACTCTATTCAACCCTCCTGATGGCAGAGATACTTCAAAACTGCAGATACTTCGCTCGGAGAAGCAGTTGAAAGGGAGCCGGAAAAACCCGGAGAAGCCGGTTGAGCCGGAGACGGACACCTCTCGGTTAACGGTTGAGTTTTTGCATAATTGTGACGTCACTCCTGAGGCAGCCAATCAGCGTGGAGCTTTTCAAATCACGTGAGCAGAAAGGGTATAAAAGGGCCTTGAAATCGGGCTCTGACAGCAGTTGGAGAGCAGACCTCGAGCTGTGCACATCGCAGACAAAGTTTGGCGGAATCGAATCAAGTCCAGCATTTTCCGGCAGCGGCAGATTTTGCAGTGAAAAACGACTAAGTGTTTCCCGGAAGACCACCAGTCCGGAGAAGCGGTGCAGAGGCGGTGCAGTAAAAGCGGTGCAGTAGATCGACAATTTCAGTTTCCCGGCCTTCCGGAATGGCCTACTCGGCATTCCTTGAAAGACAAGATCGCGGCCGGAGCAGAGAGTGGGCAACCCCTCAGCCACTGGATTATAGCCGGCTGTGTAAGCGGTGTGACCGGATGTTCGAGAGTGCGAGGGACAGGAGTCGGCATGTGTGCCCAGCCCAGAGATTTCATTGCTGTTTGTCTGCCTTCTACGGCAACCGGGCGAACGACCTTAGGGGGCATCTCCGGGAGATGCACGGCTGGAAGTACCCTTCCGGGAACCGTCCTCCTCAGGACGAGGCTACCCTCAACCATGTGGGAACGTTTGATTCGGCCTGGCGGGGAACAGCAACGCAGTCCCGGCGAAGGCGGTTCCGGAGATTCTGCACACAGTCACCTAGGGAGAATCCAGTTCCGGAAACTTATGCGGACCAGCTTCCGTTCGGACCTGACTGGGATGCCGGAGCAGCCGCCCCCATCGGACAACCGGAGCAGTTGGATCTACCGGAATGGGCCCCGGACCCGCAGGGCTGTCTCCGGGCCGCCGAAGAAGACCAAGCGGAAGATTGGGAGCCGGAACTGGTGATATCAAAGAAACCAGAAGAGGAAATTCAGCCGGTGGAAGACTGGGAGGCAGAGATCCGGGTGTGGGAATATAGACCACCTTCTCCCACCTCGGATACGGAATCGGAGACTTCCGAGTACCACACCGCGGATGAGGAGGAACCTTGAGGCGGATGGCAGAGTAGCAGTGGACGGAGGCGGATGGCAGAGTAGCAGTAGACGGAGGCGGTTGGCAGTTTGGCGGAGACGGAGAAGAAGAAGCGGTGGCAGTTAGCAACAACAACACGAAAAAAAAAAAAAAAAAAAAAAAAAAAAAAAAATATTATTTATCCAAGAAGACCACCAGGAGGAGTTGCAGTTTGCTGAGCAGCCAATCACCAAGCAGATAAGCCAGTCACGTGACTTCCAGAGACTATAAAAGGGGGCAGATAGCTGTTACCGGATGCAGAAGGCAGTTTGCTGTAGCTGAGTCAACATCGACACGAAGCAGAGAATCAGAATGCCGAAAGTAAAGACAACACCCCGCAAGCCCCGCCCTCACCGGTGTGGAGACTGCAACCTTGAATTCAAGAGCAAGCACACGTTGCTCCGGCATGTCACGGAGCAGCACACGAGTGAAGTCACCGTCTTCGCCTGTCCGCAGTGTGACCATTGGAGCAGACGGAAGGAGGGGACACAGAAGCATCTGCAGTCCCGACACGCAATGGACGCGAACCCGATTCGACTAAGGGTGGGCAGAGAGCAGTTTGAGGAGAAAAGCCTCCGGTCCAAGATGACCCCACGGAAAAGCAAGAAGCCGGTAACACGGCATGAGCAGTTGTCGGATACGGAGTCGGAGTCGGGAGGTTCGGTTTCGTCCTGGACCCGGTACCGTTCCGGTACCCAGTCGGTGGCCACACTAGCAGCCGACGTTTCGTCCACGGAGGCGGAGAGCAGTTCAGAAGAGGAAGCGGAGCTGAAAATCATGGCAAGTGAAGACGAGTTGCAAGAACCAGGAGACCCGAAGCCGGTTAAGCCGCCTGTGACCCGGAGTTCTTCCCGGAACACCTCCCGGAAAAACAGCCCAGACCCATCTCGAGGTACCGGAGCAGATCGAGACCGCGGAAAGAAGCGGAGTCGCAGCCGTTCGCCGGATAAGTCCGGACGCCATCAACGACGGGAATATAGGAAGGAGAGCCCGGAGCGAGCCAAGGACCGAGGCGGAGAACGTGGCCGAGAGGAAAAACGACACACCCCACCCAAGTCTTCCGGAGGCAGCGTCAAAGGAAAAGGCAAGGGGGTGTATGACTACAAGTTCCGGCTGTTGGAGGAAGGTTCCAGTGGAGCAACGGCGGAAGTGGGAGTGGCGGACATTGCGGAAATGCAGAGCCGAGACGATGAGGAAGACCTTTTCCGGAGTCCACCTCCGAGAACAACTAGCAGTGGCAGAGCAGTGAGCAGTGTGATTGTCCGGCCCGGAGGCGGAACAGAAAGCAGATCCAGCGGCCGAGCCGATAGCAGAGCAGATAGCCGAGCCGATAGCAGAGCAGATAGCAGAGCAGATAGCAGAGCAGATAGCCGAGCGGACAGCAGACCCATTGGCAGATCAGGAGGCAGACCGGAGACCAAAACGGAAGGCGGAACCCGGAGCAGAGCTGGCAGTGAGACGGAGACCCGAGGATCCACGGAGCGAACTTTGCCGGCAACCATTCAAGCAGTAGCCGGAAGCAGAACCAGTTCCGCGGCTAGGGATGACGGAATGGAGTCTTCCGCGTCTGAACGAAGCCATGCGGACGTGCAGAGAGCCCGGAGGAGTATCCTGGTAGACCAAGCCAGAGCTACACCCGGAATCCTGTCTCCGGTGGAGACCCGGCCTCGACAGTCTTCTAGTGAGCGGTCCGGAAGGAGCCAAGTCCGAGCACCAACCCAGAGTCCACCCTACACGTTCTACCCGTTTGGCGGTCCTTCAACTCAACCGTGTCCGTCCCATTGTTTCCCGGTGAATATTGGGGGACGGAGCGCTTCCGTCTTTGCGCCTGCAGTCCCGGAGCACACCAGATACTATGCAGTACGTTGGGGACCGGAGCAGTGGGGGCCAGCCGAGATGAGAGACTCCGGCGTCTACGTGGAGATCATGGAGCAGAGAGAGTCACCGTTTGGTCTCGTCCCGACCCGTCAGATCGTCCGGATTCCAGATTGGTCCATCCGAGACGAACGCCTCAGGAATGGGTTCTACGTCCCGCCCCAGTGGAGCCTCCATGATCCGGATCTTCTCCCGGTTGATGCCAGAGGAACAAGCTTCGGACGACCGTTGGTACCACAGACCATTCCACCTCGTCCGCCGTCGGGGAGCAGTTCGCGCCGTGATACTGGTGGGCAGTAGTCGTCGCAAGTCGCCGCAAGTCGTCGCAAGTCAAGTCGGCGCAAGGAGAAGAAAGAAGAACCGTTTCCCGGATTCTAGTATAATTAAGAGTTAAAAAGTGGGAAACGGAACAAGCAAGATATCCGGGTACAGTGACGGTAAACTAGTTAAGAGGTACCAGTACCCGGATCACGGAAACAAGTTGTGTTTGATTTTACGGACAGTTTAACGGTTGACAATTTGTATATATGTGATATTGTTCTGTTCGGGACGAACAGAGTCTAAGGAAGGGGGAGTGTAACGGTTTTGGGGCGTACCCAAAGGTTTCCCCTAGGTAATTCTGTTAGTGTTTTGTGATATTATGGTTAAATAACCGTTTATTAGGGTGTATATGTGTTTAAAGGTTCATACGGTTCCGTATTGTTAATGTTTTAAAGGTTTTCCGTCTCGGAACTTAGTAATTTATGATGTCGGTAAAGCCGGAGACGGAGCCGGAAACGGAGACGGAACCGGACACGGAGCCGGAACAATGGAGTACAAAAACGTAATGACGTTATTTCCGGAAGGTCATGTGATCAGCCTCGTTTTCGGTTTAAAAGGTGACGTGTCAGCCACTGATTGGTTCTAGAGTGTTTTTAGAAATCCGGAAAATATCAGTGTTTTGGCGGACTATGACGTCACAATAGGTTGGTCACGTGACATGGGTCTCAGGTCTATAAAAGCCCCCGCTTCACAGCGGACGGCGGAGTTGGTGTCCTGACGTCGACCTGTGCAGACCCCTTCTCCCATAGCAGAGTACTCCCTTGTTCCGGATAGAGTCATCCAGATGATAGCAGTTAAGTCTTCCGACTGTGAACTTGGAAAATAAACATGAAAACTTCAACCGAGTTGTTTTTCCGTGTTCGTTAGGGAACTGGAAGTTATAATAAAGTTAGTTTCCCGGAAAAGACAGTTATACGGAGTAAAGGGAGATAAGACTACAGTCGGTTAAGACCAAGTTGTAACGACGTCTTAGGGTGATCCAAGAACCCAGATCACCGAGGAAGGAGACGGAGACGGAGACGGAGGTGGAATTCAACGGAGCAACTACGGAGGCGGTATCGGACGGAGCAGTTGCAGAGACGGGAACGACGAAGCAGTTGCAGAGGCGGTACCGGACGACGGAGTTGCAGAGGCAGTACCTGACGGAGCGGTTGCGGTAACCGGGAGTGGGAACACTTCCGAGATACTCCATTTCAGGTGCGGTACCAGGTTGCAGTGAGGCGGAGCCAACCGGAGCAGATTGCAGTGCGGCGGAACCTGGCAGAGCGGTTGCAGTATTCGGAAACGGCAACGTTCCCGGATTCTTTATTCCAGGCGCAGTCGCAGTTTGCAGTAAGACGGAAAACGACGGAGCTGTTGCAGTAAAGCGGTTTCCCGACGGAGCAGTTGCAGTACCCGGAGACGGAAACGCCTCCGGATCCTTACTTTACAGGTGCAGTTGCAGATTAGCAGTCGGACAACGGTTAAGAGGTCCATTCCAGACCACGCTACCAACCTTAGAGACTTCTAGCCGGAGTTCAACCGTACAGCAGTAGCAGTTTCCCGGAGTTTTGCCGTTTCAGCTCCGGTTAAACAACAACTCACCCACCTCCCTGGAAAACCGGTTCATCAAGACGTCACAGAAGGGTGCAAACCCGTTACAATATCATTTCCTATATGTTCATAATTGATTCCTAAGCTGTAAAATCGATAATAAGCGAGATATTAGCCATTTTGTCATGTGACCTTGAAAATTAGGTCAAAGGTCAATTTCAAAGTCATGAAAATATTCAGCATATATCTCTAATCTCAATATCAAGTGCGATATTTGGAAAAATGTGTCACATTATAAAGCATAGGAGAATTTAACATGGGAAAGTCCCATTTGGGCCAATTTGGGCCCAAAATGGCCCACTTCGAGCGATTCAAGGGCAACGATACTTATACATGTCACAGTGGTACATATGAGAGTGTTATGCATCGATAAGAAAAAAGGTTACTGAACAGATTTCGAGAAAACGACCTTCAAAATCCAAAATGTGCCATTTTCAGAGGAAAACGACCGCCATTTTGAAAAAAAATTGAAAATAAAAAATTAACCCAAGGGCTAAGATAGGTTACCGGACAATTTTAGTTTTAAGCAATGCGGGTGACATTACTGACATATGACCTTGAGATTTAACAATCAAGGTCATGTTTGTGAACTGCAATGTCATCATTAGGTATGCTGCATATGACTTCATAATACAAACATAAAAGCTCTATCAACAAGTATTTTGTCTGTAGAGGTCAATTTACACATGTCAGGTCAGGCCAGACTGTGAGAATGGCCTTCAAGGTCACATATAAGGTCAAATTTGAGGTTACCAAAAGATGTGCTATAAATACATGACTTCATGTAAGCTTATACACAATCTTAACCTGTATGTGCAAGGGTTTAAGCCTCAGTGGCTAATCTACACATTTCACATCGGACATTTAGCACTCAAGGTCATCCAAGGTCAAGCTCAAGGTTATCATCAGTTGTTCCATATATGATTCCTATATGCTCATAATGCAATCTTAAGCTCTATCTACAACTACAAGCATTTCATCTGTAGAGGCAAATTTGGGCATTTTTTGAACCCAAAATGGCTGTTTTGACCTTTCAAGGTCATCAAAGGTCAAATTCGAGGTCACCTCACAAATCGCCATATATGACTTCCCATTTGAAAGTACTAATTTCCGAGCTCTATCTTCAAGCATTCTATGAGTACAGTCCAGGCAGCTCCCATTATGAAGGAAAAAATTGCCGAAAATTTTCCAAGTCCAAAATTTTTTTCAAAGGGTGAAAATTTTTTATTGCCTAGAAATGGCCCAAAATGGATAGTAATGCGATCTGGAGCGAAAATTTTTTTTTCGTCGACTTGTCAAAAATTCAAAATGGCCGCCACACGGAGACCAGCGATTAAAGGGCAACAAAACCTATACACATCATAAAGGTACATAATAAGGAGAATCTTTTGAAACAAAAATCTCAAAACTCACTGTGGTGATACTGGATGCACTAACTATCGTTAGTGCATCCCGCAATGGCGGACAGTAAACACGGTCAGTTTGGTTTTTAACCATATTGTATCAAATGATAGGTCCATTTGTGATAAATGGATACTCTGAAGGTAGCTTAGTGTTTTGGTCAAAGACATGCGTAGTTATTTCAACCAGATCACGCTTTTTTGTTTAGATATGTTGAGGAATAGAATTAGCGATAAGATTCACCAACGACAAAAGTGAGATTCCCTAACGGTATAGGCCTAATACGTGTATATTGTATTAGGTCCATATCATACACCATTGTGAATTCGTTGATTTATGCGACATAAATTAGCGAATGTCACATTAAAAATAGAAAATCTGTACTAGAAGATCATCTGTACACATCAATACATGTCGACTGGTACCTTATTTCATGTTCAACATTTAAATAACGTAGATTTGAATTAATGAAGAAAAGATCGTTAGGGAATCTTCACATGTTCGTTAGTGAATCTTCGATTTTACAAAAACAATCGTTAGGGAATCTTTCGGCTTTTTTTCAGACGAGTTGTTCATGCTCAAGCCAACATAAATCGCCATGTATTTGCAACGAACGGTTGTATCATGCGTATAAGAATCAGCAGATGTATAGGCGTATCGGTCACAATCGTAATTATCGGGAAAATGAAGGAAAATCAAACGAACCGCGAGTGGGTTCGCCATTGCGGGATGCACTAACGATCGTTAGTGCATCCAGTCTCACCACAGTGAAAACTGATCAAACAGTTTTTGAGAAAAGACAAACAAGGTGCAAATTTGGGCATTTTTCGACCAAAAAATGGCTGTTTTGACCTTTCAAGATCATCCAAGGTCAAATTCAAGGTCACCACACAAGTCGCCATATATGACTTCCCATTTGAAAGTGCCAATTTCTAAGCTCTATCTTCAGGCGTTCTAGGAGTAGTCCTGACAGCTCCCATTATGAAGGAAAAAATTAGCCCAAGGGCTAAGAAAGGTTACCGGACAATATACATTTTAGATATTAGCCTTTTGTCCAGTGACCTTGAAAATAATTTTTCAACAAATATATCACTTCTAGTATGTCCACAATAAATTCCTAAGCTGTAAAGTCGATAATAAGTGAGATATTAGCCATTCTGTGATCGGTGATGTGACCTAGAAAATGAGGTCAAAGTTCAAGTTCATGAGAAGATTCAGTATATATCATTCCTCTATATTCGCAATTGATTCCTAAGCTGTAAAGATGATAATAAGCGACATATTAGCCATTTTGTTCTCTGACCTTGAAAATTGGATCAAAGGTCAAATTCTAGATCACCAAAATATTCAGCATACATCATTTCCTATATGTTCACTATGGACCCCTAAGCTGTGAATTTGATAATAAGAGAGATATAAACCATTTTGTATTCTGACCTTGAAAATGAAATGACTGGCCTTGAAATTTAGGTCAAAGGTCAAATTCAAGGTCATGAGAAGATTCAGAATATATCATTTCCTATATGTTTACAATTGATTCCTAAGCTGTAAAGTTGATAATAAGCAAGATATTAGCCATTTTGTCCTGTTGACCTTGAAAATGAGGTCAAAAGTCAAATTCAAGGTCACTAGAATATTCAGCATATATCATTTCCTATATGTTCACAATTGATTCATAAGGCGTAAAGTCACTAATAAGCAAGATATTGGCCATTTTGTCCTGTGACCTTGAAAATGAGGTCAAAGGTCAAATTCAAGGTCACAAAAATATTCAGCATATATCATTTCCTATATGTTCACAATTGATTCCTAAGCTGTAAAGTCGATAATAAGCGAGATATTAGCAATTTTGTCCTGTGACCTTGGAAATGAGGTCAAGGTCAAATTCGAGGTCACGAGAAAATTCAGCTTATATCATTACCTATATGTTCACAATGTATTCCTAAGCTGTAAAGTCGATAATAAGCGAGATATTAGCCATTTTGTCATGTGACCTTGAAAATGAGGTCAAAGGTCAAATTCAAGGTCATGAGAATATTCAGCATATATCATTTCCTATATGTTCACAATTGAATCCTAAGCTGTAAAGTCGATAATAAGCGAGATATTAGCCATTTTGTCCTGTGACCTTGAAAATGAGGTCAAAGGTCAAATTCAAGGTCACGACAATATTCAGCATATATCATTTCCTATATGTCCACAATTGATTCCTAGTCTCTAATCTCAATATTAAGTGAGATATTAGGCTTAATGTGTCCCATTATAAAGAATAGGAGAATTTAACATGGGAAAGTCCCATTTGGGCCGAGTTTAGGCCTAAAATGGCCCACTTCGAGCGATTCAAGGGCAACGAAATTTATACATGTCACAGAGGTACATATGAGGAGTGTTATGCATGAATAAGAAAAAAAGTTACTGAACAGATTTTGAGAAAACGACAGCCAAAGTCCAAAATTGGCCATTTTTCGACGAATACGGCCGCCATTTTGAAATAATTGCGAAAATCAAAAAACTAAAAAATACCTCCCTCTCGAAATATTTTTAGGCATTTTTGTGCAAAATTTCAGAAAGATTCGATCGTAAACTTTAAAGATAAAAATGTAGACGGACGACGACGGACGACGACGGACGACGACGGACGACGACGACGGACGACGGACGCAACGCCACGGCAATAGGTTATCGGACCAAAGGTCCGGTAACCTAAAAAAAACTAAAAAAATACCTCCCTTTCGAAATTAAAGATAAAATTGTTGACAGACGGACGGATGATGGACGCAACGTCACGGCAATAGGTTATTGGACCAAAGGTATGGTAAGCTAATATAATTTATGTGTGTCCACTAGTTCTGAAATAACGTCCGTTCTGCTCTACGACGCACGTTTAATAGATGTATATATATATATTATATATATATCGAAAACATTAGCCCGAGGGCTAAAAACGGTTACCGGACAATATACATTTTAGATATTTAAACTTTATTTATTTTACAACAATTGACAACAAGCACGTCCTCATATTAACGTCTCTTGTTGGCTCGGATCTTCGCATATGTTTGGTCATTATCGTGGGTGGAAACCAGAGAACCCAGTGAAAACCCACTTTTCCGGTTTGGCGACCACATACCATCTCACATACTGCCGAGGCAGGGGATCGAACCCGCACCCAAACCGACTGCATTGGTGAGAAGTCAGCCCATATACGAACTTAGCTAACTGGGTAATATTTTAGATATTAGCCTTTTGTCCTGTGACCTTGAAAATAAGGTCATTGGTCAGTTCAAGGTCACGAGAATGTTCAAGCATATATCATTTCTAGTATGTCCATAATTGATTCCTAAACTGTAAACTCGATAATAAGTGAGATATTAGCCATTTTGTGATCTGACCTTGAAAATGAGGTCAAAGGTCAATTTCAAAATCATGGGAATATTCATCATATATCATTTCCTCTACGTTCACAACTAATTCCTAAGCTGTAAAGTCGATAATAAGTGAGAGATTAGCCATTTTGTTCTCTGAGCTGGAAAATGAGGTAAAGGTCTAATTCAAGGTCACGTAAATATTCAGCATATATCATTTCCTATATGTTCACTATGGATTCTTAAGCTGTAAATTCGATGATAAGTGAGATATTAACCATTTTGTGCTCTGACCTTGAAAACAAGTTATGGATAGTAACGCGATTTGGGGCGGAAAAAAAAAAATTCACCGACCCGCCAAAAATTCAAAATGGCCGCCATACGAAGACCGGCGAATTCAAGGCCAACCAAACCTATACATATCACAGAGGTATATGAGGGAATCTTTTGAAACCAAAAACTCAAAACTGATCAGACAGTTTTTGCGAAAATGGTCGTCAAAGTCCAAAATTGAGCGTTTTTCGACAGAAACAGCCGCCAAGTAAAATGTGAAAATCAAAAAACAAAACAATACCTCCTTCTCAAAATAGTTTTGGGCATTTTTGTGCAAAATTTCAGAAAGATTCGATAGTAAACTTTAAAGATAAAAATGTTAATGCCGGACGGACGGACGGACGGCTAGACGGACAACGGACGCAACGCTATGCCAATAGGTTATCGGACCAAAGGTACGGTAACCTAAAAATAGAGCCGTAGGGCTCTACGCTTACCGGACCCATGACAATTATATGTAAGCTGAAAGCAATGTCATGAAGTCATGAGAATAATTGCACATCATTCACGCCTAAAACTTGCTGTACTTAAGTCGATCGTGTTAGGGCCTAATATACAATGATATGAAACTAGAATTGAACTGACCAGTACTGTCGTAGATATTCTATGCTTTTGTATCGGTTTCAGTTTATTGAGGTCAAAGGTCAAATTCAAGCTCACAAGAATATTCGGCATATATAATTTCATATATGTCCTCAATTGATGCCTAAGCTCTAAAGTAGATGATAAGCAAGACATTATTGATTTAATCCTCTGACCTTGAAAACGAGGTCAAATGTCAGGTTCAAAGTCATTGAAATATTCAGCATACATCATTTCCTATATGTTCACAATTGATTCCTAACCTGTAAAGTATATGAAAAAATGAGATATTAGCCATTTTGTGCTCTGACCTCGAGAATGAGGTCAAAGGTCAAATTAAAGGTCATTGAAATATTCGGCATCCATCATTTCCTATAAGTTAATAATTGATTCCTGAGCTGTAAAGTAGCCATTTTGTGCTCTGAGCTTGAAAATGAGGTCAAAGGTCAAATTCAAGGTGATCAGAATATTCGGCATATATCATTTCTTATAGGTCCACAATGGATTCCTAAACTGAATGGATTCCTAAAACAATGGATTCCTAAACTAAATTCCTAAACTTCCTAAACTAAAGTTGATAATAAGCGAGATATTACCCATTTTGTGCTCAGACCTTGAGAATAAAGTCAAAGGTCAAGTTCAAGGTCATGAGAACATTCAGCATATATCATTTTCTATGAGTCAACATTTGATTCCTAAGCTGTAAAGTCGATAATAAGCGAGATATTAGCCATTTTGTGCTGTGACCTTGAAAATTAGGTCGAAGGTCAAATTCAAGGTCACGAGAATAATCGGCATATATAATTTCCTATATGTGCACAATTGATTCCTAATGTCTAATCCCAACATTAAGTGAGATATTAGGAGATATTTGTCCCCATTATGAAGCATAGGCTAATTTAACATGGGAAAGTCCTATTTGGGACCGGTCGAAAAAATCAAAATGGCTGCCACACGCAGACCGACGATTCAAGGGCAACAAAACTTATACACAGCACAAAAGTATATCAGGGGAATCTTTTGAAACAAAAATCTTAAATCTGATCTAACAGTTTTTGAGAAAATGGCCGCCAAAATCCAAAATTGGCCATTTTTCGACAAAAATGGCCGCCATTTTGGACAAATCGATTCAATCGACGAAAAAAAAAAACGGTCCAGAGATATGGGCCCACAGAACATATTTTATGAATTACAGGAATATTCATCAAACAGATTCTTCTCAGCGTTTGACAACGCCGACGGACGGACGCCGGACGCCACCTGACGACAATAGCTTATCGGACCTTTGGTCCCGTAAGCTAAAGATGAAAAAAAAACGTCTGGGGTATTGACTCGACACATATTCACACAGTTTTATGGGCAAAATCATCAGCCTGAAAAAATATATAAAAAATGTCAACAGAAGATGCGGATGACGACGGACCACGGACGAAAAACAACGACAATAGCTTATCGGCCCTTATGGGCCGGTAAGCTAAAATTAGCTCAAGTGCTAGGATAGGTTACCGGAAAAATTTTGGTTCAAGCACCACAGGTGAGATATGATATTGAGATTTACCCATCAAGGTCATTTTTCTGTACGTCAATGTCACCAATAAGTGTGCTGCATATAATTTCGTATACAACATATATTCATAATACAAATATAATGTCTATCTACAAGTATTTTGTCCGTAAAGGCCAATTTCACATTTCAGGTCAGGTATGACCACGACGACGAACGACGACGGACGCAACGCTACGGCAATAGATTATCGGACCAAAGTTCCGGTAACCTAAAATTAGGCCAAGGCCCAAAGATACGTTACCGAACAATATATGTTTAATATTTGACATGTTAGCCAGGTCACTGGTTAAATTCAAGGTGAAGAGAATTTTCAGCATATACAATATTAAGCATATATCATGTCCACAGATGATTGCCACGCTGTAAATTCAATAATCAGAGAGATATCAGCAATTTTGTCCTGTGGCCTTGAAAATGAAGGCAAAGGTCGAATTCAAGGTGATCAGAATATTTGGCGTATAACATTTCCTATATGTCCATCATTGATTCCCACACTATGAAGTCAATAAAAGAGATATTACCCATTTTGTCCTGTCACCTTGAAAATCAGGTCAGAGGAAACTTGAAAATAAGGTCATTGGTCAAGTCGAGGTCACGAGAATATTCGGCATAATCATTTGGAGTTTGACCACAATAGTTTCCTAAGCTGTAAAATAGATAATATTTAGTAAGTGAGATATTAGCCATTTGTGATCTGACCTTTAAAATGACGTCGAAAATCTAATTCAAGGTCATGAGAATATTCAGCATATATCATTTCCTATTCGCAGTTGATTCCTAAGCTGTAAAGTCGATAATTAGCGAGATATTAGCCATTTTGTTCTCTGACCCGGAAAATGAGGTTAAAGGTCAAATTCAAGGTCACCAAAAAATTAAGCACGTATCATTCCCTATACTATTATGTTCACTACAGAATCATAAGCTGTGAAGTTGATAAGCGAGATGTTAGCCATTTTCTGCTCTGACCTTGAAAACAAGTTCAAGGTAAAATTCAAGATCATCAGTCAGCCACTTTCTGCTCTGACCTTGAAAACAAGTTCAAGGTCAAATTCAAGATCATCAAAATATTCCGTGTATATCATTTTAAAGTTGAAGTTATCACATTTGATAGAGCACTCTTTTCAGCCGAACTTATTCCGCTTTCAAAGGCGCTTTACACTCTAACCCCAGTCTAAGTGATTGTACTTGGAGCAGCCACACTCAAGGCGCTCTATACAACACCCATTATCATCCGGTACTCAATTAATAGCACAGCAGTCCAACCCGAAACTCGAACCCATGATCTTTAGATTACGAGTCCGACGCCTTAACCACTGCGCCACTCACTCCACTCCAATCACAGACATTTTCTATGTATCCAGAATTGGTTCTCAAGCCAAAAGGTCAATAGAGGAGCAAAATATTAGCCATTTTGTTCTTTGACCTTGAAAATGAGGTCAAAGGTCGAATTCAAGGTCATGGCAAATTTTCAGCATATATCATTTTCTATAAGTTCACAATTGATTCCTAAGTTTTAAAATCAATAATAAAGGAGATATCAGTCATTTTGTCCTGTGACCTTGAAATTTGGGTCAAATGTTAAATTCAAGGTCATGAGAATAATATGTATATATAATTTCCTATATATTCATAATTGATTCCTAAGCTGTATTTCCTACATGTTCATAATTGATTCGTAAGCTGTAAAGTCGATAATAAGCGAGATATCAACCATTTTGTCCTGTGACCTTGAAAATGAGGACAAAGGTCAAATACAAGGTCACGACAATATTCAGCATATATCATTTCCTATGTATTCACAGTTGATTCCTAAGCTGTAGAGTCGATGATAAGTGAGATATTAGCCGTTTTGTCCTGTGACCGTGAAAATGAGGTCAAAGGTCAACTTCAATTTCAATATTCAGCATATATCATTTCCTATATGTCCACAGTAGATTCCTAATATCTAATCTTAATATTAAGTGAAATATTGGGCATAATGTGTCCCATTATAAAGCATAGGAGAATTTAACATGGGAAAGTCCCGTTTGGGCCAAAATGGCCCATTCCGAGCGATTCAAGGGCAACGAAAGTTATACACATCACAGGGGTACATATGGGCAGTGTCATGCATGATTAAGAAAAACAGTTACTGAACAGATTTTGAGAAAACGACCGTCAAAGTCCAAAATTGGTCATTTTTCGTCAAAAATAGAAACCATTTTGAAAAAGTTGCGACTATCAAAAAAAAAAAATACCTCCCTCTTGAAATATTTTCAGGCACTTTTGTGTAAAATTTCAGAAATATTCGATTGTAAACTTTAAAGATAAAAATGTAGACGGCCGACGACGATTGACGACGGACGACGGACGCAACGCCACGGCAATAGGTTATCGGACCAAAGGTCTGGTAACCTAAAAATTTAGATGGACGACGGACGACGACGGACGCAATGCCACGACAATAGGTTATCGGACGTAAGGTCTGGTAACCTAAATATAAGCAAAGGTCAAAGTTCACCCAACATATCCTGAAGAGATGTAGTTTGTCTACCGGTGTTGCACCATTTCTGACATATACATGTAGCTTCGTAGATGGCTTAGCATATTTTTCCCGAGCCCTGTGTCTATCGTCGATTGACACATCAGCCACAAAATCAATAAACGTCTTTCCTTGTGTTTCGCAGTCATTGCCAGAATATTTCTGTAGTGATCGGCCAGAAACCAGAAATATTTGTGAACAGTGAGGAAAGTTTGGCAAAGATACATGAAGCCTATGGGAAAAGTGATCGTCCGGAAACCGGGGGGGGGGGGCTTATGCGCTGCCATCCCAGGTCGGGAGAAGCTGTGCTCGCTCGTAATTTTCCATCAATTCTAAAATATCCAAACGGCACAAATTCTGTCCCCCCCCAGGCTGTATCAAAATCTGTCCCTGGCTTAGGGATCTGTCCCTGGCTTAGGCCCTTGTCATGGGGGCACCCTTTAGGTCTTAACCCCAGGCGCCAGAGATGGTCGCGCCACCACCGACCATTTTATTCTATTTGTTTCAGTTTCAACTATTTACTTTCCGATTTAGGTTTTAGATCCCACTTCACGATTTAACGCTGTTTTTACTTTACGTTATGGGACTCTATTTTACGTTTTGCATCATCACTTTACGATTTGCTACTCTTTACGTCTTGCGAAATCTGGGCACTCTACGTTTTGGGACACTTTACGTTTATGGTCCCACAAAGAACCCTATTGATTTCGGGATCAGTCCGTCGAACGACCTTTGACCTAGAGGTTGAAAGATGTTTGGCTGAGGCTGAATTCATCCTTGAGGCTGAATCAATTGTATAGATTGATACTTGCTTTCATGCATATATATCTCGGAAACGGTGCGTCGTAGAGCAAAATGGACAGACTCGTCGCCCTAGACAAACACGTCTAAGGGGTATCAGAGGTGACCTTTGACCTTGACCTTAATTTTTTTCTCTGAGTCGGCATTCTTCGTTTTCGTCGATATCTCGGAAACGGTGTGTCGTAGGGCGAAACGGACATTATTTTTGGGCTCGCCGCCATAGACTAACATGTCTAAGGGGTATTAAGGATGACCTCTGATCTTGACCTTAAATTTTTTCTCTGAATCGGCATTTTTCGTTTTCGTCGATATCTCGGAAACGGTGCGCTGTAGAGCGAAACAGACATTATTTTTTTGGACTCGTCGCCCCAGACAAACATTTCTAAGGGGTATTATAGAGATCACCTCTGACCTTGACCTGGATTTTTTTGGCTGAGTTGGCATGTTTTGTTCCCGTCGATATCTTAGAAACGATGCATCGTAGAGTGAAACGGACATTATTTTCGGATTCATCGCCCTAAACAAACATGTCTTTTGGGGGTTTCTTTTGGTATCTCAGTACGTTGTGTCATAGAGCAAAACGGATGTCATTCGTGGCAAACATGTTATAAGTGTTATAAGTTAGTCTCTACACCGAAATGCCTCCAAGGCATCTTTAGGCCTTGACGTCTAGTTAAGCTCAATTTTATGATCTGCATAACTGTGAACTTCTGTTAGGCAATTTGTGTTTTACCGTAATTACAGCTGAACAAATGACCACAAGTTTGATTGATCTCTATTAAACATGTGCGTTGATTCGATTGGGATCTACTAATTTTCATGAATGTGACCAACTCAATTTAACCTGATAAATAATCCTGTCAATTAGGTGTCCTCTTTGAATCATAATGTGAACACTTGTATCATAATGTACACAAAAATCATGAAAAAAAAATATCTGTACACTATGACAGACACACAGAGTAATATGTCACCATCAGATAACTCGACAAATCATGGCATCATGACCTGAAACAAACAAGACTAATTTTTATATAGTGTCCGATACTTGTCACAGCTGGAGGGCTTCATATAATACCTCATCAGCCGAATTATATAGAAATATACCAGTAAATTAACTACAAGACCCTTCACTCCCCTCGACATAGGTAGCGACAAAACACTAACAGCATATCTGCTAACAGCCATTATGTCATGCCTGAATTAATACTAGTATGATTACTGGAATAATAGGAATTGATTGCCAATAGAGGGTTGACGCTCGTTGTATGTGTTTCTTTGTGTGTGTAATAACTATCACTAATACTTAACAGATGTCAGGACACTTCAAAGAAAGGGAACCAGCTGGTATATATAACTATTAAATAAATATGATTTAGAACATAACCTTTCCCAGATAGAAACCTAAGCAAACAAAATTCAATAACTGCGCAAACAAGCTAGTACTTTTTACAAATACCTTGCAATAACCTTTGTCACACACCTACGCATGGTCAAACACAGTCTGTATATTGTCAACTATAGCTCTTATTTAAATAGTTATGGCAAACAAAACTTGCTGGGACGCTGTACAGATGATTTCTAGCTGTTCTTCACTCAAAAACTCACTAGTTAGTTTTGTTTCACTGCAATTTTCCGAAAGATACAATTTTTGTACTGACACATCTAATTTCAAAGTAGTTGGCACATCTCCATTACGAGAAGTCACGGACTGTTCTTATCCCCACCCCGGGCCCTCTCACATGACAAAATCATAGTGCAATATAAGACATTGAAGAAAAAATGCAGACAGCCAATATTTTGACTGCTTAAGTAAGTTTATGAGGGCTTTGTACATAGAGCGTATAGCCTTCTGCTCTGCTCCAGTTCCCGCCAGACAAAAGTCCAGATATTTATCATTCACCGCATCATACTGAAGGCCTACATAGTGGAAACCTTGGATGTTGTTGAAACTTTCACCCATAGCTGGTACATGCACTCAATGAACTACTGTTCGAGTATTTCCATCACATATATTGAATTATCAATTATCATTTTAGTCATCACCAGAGGTGTATTGTTAGCAATGTTATTTTAAGCTATTCACAGTTTGCTAACAATACATGTCACAGAGCATATATGTATCTCACATATACACAGAATTCAAGCGTCACATCAAATTTGCTTCCACCTTGACAACGCCAGCAAGGATCTTCTATAATAAACGATCCTTGATGCCAGGTTTAATTAAACAAACACAGAGAACAACTTACAGCTGTGTCAACACTAAACTTGTGTTTACATTCATGGCATATTCTCTGTGATTTTTTTAAATATTGTTTACTCAGCAATATCTATAGGCTACAAAATAGTATTACGGTATAGGAACAAAGATGAACGATATTTCAATGTATGACCATCATGCATCACATAAAACTTGTAGGTATACCACACATTATTAGTATATATGTAGCCGGTGGCTGCACATCTATTCCACTTAGCATCAATTGCAATTTATTTATGACGTATTTATTTATGACGGAATTTATTTATGACGGATTCGTTTCAAATTACATTCTTGATGAACCTTTGTCACTAGCCATCATTCAATTAAAGCGACATGGTATTATACAGTTGCAATTAACCCACAATTAACAAGTTTCACGGTTTCAAGTAATGTATTGTGTTGTTTATTGGCTGTATATTTGTCATATCATAATAGTACTTGACCAAGTTTTATGATACATTTCTGTAACTCTAACAGTGTTTCCAGTCCTTGCGAATGGAGAAAGTTTTATGGCTGTCCAAAGTATGTGCAGACCACTTAAGATGGGCATGTGAGTGTTTATCTGTGGTGGTCCAGTCTTTCGACCTCCAGGCCTCTCCACAAAAACAACCACCCTCTACACACTTGCTGGGCATAGTGCCACATTCACATAAACCTTCTCCTCACTGCTGAGTGACTGATACAGTGCAGATGTCTCGTGTGTCCCCCAATGCTCCCCTTGTCACAAACAACAACAAGATGCCGAGGCCAGGTTGTTTACTGTCTGCCAGTCAGGGAGTCAATCTCTCAAAGCCTGCCCCATGCATGCAGCAATACAGCTAGCTAGCTACACTGTAGCACTGGCGAAGCCCAGCGTATACACCCGCCACACAAATGTATCTAGGTCATCGGCTGCAGCAGCAGCAGGGTGGGAGGGGGGATGTTCCATTGCAGCAAGCCATAGAGAGAGAGAGAGAGAGAGAGAGAGACAGATGTGTGATCACTCCCCACACAGCTCTCACCAGTCCACCCCCCCCCCCCTACCCACCCACACATACACCAGCCAGTCAGATAGCTGCGCCCATGATATGCCCCAGTTAGCAGGCTAGCTCTGTATGTGCGAGAGAGACAGTCAGGGAGGACCAATGATAACTGGGCGGCTATAGCCTAATGTTACCTGTTGTACTAAAACCCTGGCGTGGGACACACAAAATCAATAGGTATTTGTGTCAGGCGTCTGAAGTATAAGCTTCTTTTCGGCTTTCTGCAATAGGCAAGTGACCCAAGCCACGCCGGATATATCATCACGCTCTGTGTTACAGCAGGAGTGCACCTGCACATTTGTATGCACAGAGGAGTGTTGTGAACAGACGCATTGACATACATCTGGGATATTTGAATATATTTATGCTGGCGGTAGTCGATAATTGATGAATCTCACTTCACAGGAAGTGCAATCTGCTGAATTCATAAAAGTCAAAACGTGCCATCTATATTGCAAAACTGAACTGAAGGATTGCACTGCTTAGGAATAACCATAAAAAATAGCACTGACATACTAACGGAATATCTATGAACTGACATTTCAACATTCTGTTTGTTTTTGTGCAGAGCCTGGAAGATTTGCAAACATGACGACACAAGTAAACGGACAAGTTGATGGAGGCAAGTACATTGACCAGATCAACCCTGACGATCCCGAATATGTGCGGCAGATGCAGCGGCCAGCGGAGGTCAAGGAAGACATGCGCCAGATGGAGGATCGCTCACGAGTGTCACGGATCATGAAGTCGCAGGCATTCCGTGAGGAGCTGGAAACGATGGTGGCGGAGCAGATGCGATGTGGTCCTCACCCGGCGAGTCTGCTGGCATTGCAACAAATCACGGAGATGATTCTACCGCAGTCGCGCCCGGGCGGCTCCAGCAAGGCAGCTTCAAGTGCACAGGGAAGCGTCGTCCCTATCGCTGACCTCCGAGGAGTCGACTCTCTTAATTATAGCAAGGGTGAGAAGATCATGAGGAACAAGACAGCGACGCTTTACCGCATCGTGGACCTCCTCGGGGGATCATACGGCTTCAATGGACTGATCACGACTCGTCTGAGCCAGGACTATGAGCACTTCCTGGTGATCCCGCACGGTTTACTGTACTCAGAGGTCACTGCGTCCAACCTGCTCAAGGTGGACATGCAGGGAGATGTCCTGGACCCTGGCACCACCAACCTGAAGCTGAATGATGCTGCCTGGAGCCTCCATGGTGCAGTCCATGCTGCACGTCCAGACCTGAAGGCCCTCGTGCACATCCGCACTCCTGGAGCAGTCTCCGTCTCCGTACAGAACTGTGGGCTGTTGGCGCTGTGCCCTGAGGCTATGACAGTGGGGGAGATCACCAACTACCCCTACTGTGGCGTCTTGGCTGACCAGGAAGACAAAGACAAGCTGACACGTGCGCTGGGTCCCGCCAGCAAGGTCCTCTTCCTCCGTGGGTATGGTGTACTCATAGGTGGAACGTCCATCGATGAAGCCTTCATGCTCGCAAAAAATGTCATCACAGCTATTGACACCCAGCTACACACCATTCCAGTGGGTCTGAGCAACATCGCCATGCCATCTGAGGAAGTCTGCAAACGAGCACAAGATCTTGCCCAACAAAACGTCGGAGTGGACAGCTCCAAGAAGTGGCGACGAGGGGAGCTTGAGTTTGAAGCCTTCGTTCGACAGCTGGATAATGCTGGGTACCGTACGGGCCATGTGTACCACGATGCCATCAGTCGACGCACAGAGCGACAGAAGTCCAACAGTGAAGTTGAGGTTCCGCCGGCTGCGTCCTCTGGTATGTACTACGAGGAGGACAACACTCGTTCACCACTGAAACATCATCTCGACAAGCACAAGAAAGTCTTCCGCACCGAGTGGCTGAACTCGCCCAATGCCTACAAGCGAGAGGAAATTGATGAGATTGGCACTCGCGACCCCAAGAAAATCACCAAGTGGGTGAAGGAGGGTGATGGCCAGAGTCCCACAGTCAAGGTGGAGCAGCCTAATGTGTTTGCACCACAGGGAGATAACCCCAAGGAGCTGAAGGAAAAGTACAAAGAGATCCGCAAGGAGTACTACGAAGACCACATCGATGCCGGACCACAGTCCCGTATTCTGGAGGGTGTAACCTACGATGAGGCTCGCAAGCGGCAGGAAGCTGGTGGTGACACCATGATCGTCATGGGGGCTGCTTCCAAGGGAATCATCCAGCGTGACCATCAGCACAATGCCGTTGTCTACAAGACAACCTACGCCAAGAATCCCTTCGACAACATGTCCGAGGATGAGATTGCTCGCTACAAGGAAGATGTGGAGCGGTCTGGCTCCGTGGAGCAGCCCACGTCTGGAGATGAGTATGTCCCTGTGACACAGCAGGTGACCGAGACGACTGTTGTCACGACGACCGTGGTATCCAAGGAGCCCGAGGTGCTGAGCTCCCCAGCGAGGTCCACCTCCAGTAACGAGGCTAAGGTGGAGGTGGTGACCTCCGACGTCACAGAGTCCGAGTCTACGGAAAAGGGATCCGAGAAGAAAAAGAAGAAGAGTCGTATGCCATCATTCAAGAAGGAAAAGAAAGAGAAGAAGGAAAAGAAGAAGTAAACAAATAGACTCTCCTATCTACATGGAGTGAGCAAAAAAGACTATTATTGATGCTTGTGTAGTCCATGCTTCAAGGACTTTTTAGAATTCAATTAACAAAATTTTACCTATTCCTCATATACATCATTTTATCAAGCACTGCTAGAAAACAAATTTTTTATATGCATGTACTTGTACCTGTGTATTTCGTCTACAACAAATGTACATGATATATAGATGTACTAGAACTCTACTATGAATGAGTTAAACAGGTCTTTTAGTAATGAGTAGATAATGTGTATGAAAATTTTTGAGGTGCTTGTTTGAGAATGTTTGTTATGCTTTATTTTTATGCTCTTTTTCGCTGGTGATGTTACAAGTCTCATCTTGAAGTAGTTTTCTCTTGTACAGAAAATTAGGCTTCGAATTTTAGCATGTGCTGTCCATTCTGTCTTGTGATGTACAATGTATACTAGTATGGGCTTTGACTAATGAGCAAATATAACGTGACACCATCATAAAGTAGATCGGCTTGACCTGAGTATATTGCCAGTTGTTCATATGTAAATGTGTATAAAATATATTGAAAAATGTCACTGTGTTGTACTGGTTTATTATTGAACGTATAACAACGAGGTTAAAACATGGAAGTTATCCAAAGTTCAGCAATGAATATCAGATACTGACAGACAGATACATGTATTTTATTGTTTGCACATTTGGCAAAACTGCTCATGGTATTTGTGTGTTTTGGATGAATATGATGCTGGCTCAGTAAAATTGCCGAACAATTATTTATTTTTCTGTTAGAACAATAGACAACAAACATAATCCAGAAATAATCATGGCATTTGTTGTCATATGTATATGAAAACAGGCGAACCTCCCTGTAATTTCTGTAATTGGTCTCATGGGTGTTGTAAATCACATTTCGAAAGCGGCCACAACAGCAAAAAAACTAAATTGTTTCTGCTGTTGCATGTGAAATCTAGAGCCATATATTGAGAACCAGAAATGAGGTCAGTGAAACATTTACAGGGTACCCTGAAATACTGTTCTTCTGCCGTCAAGGGGATTGAGGGTCTCTGGCCCTGAATGTCTAATTGATTTTTGGACATTCTGTCTGGGTTGATGTCCCCAAGGTATGCCATATTGCCAAGTCGATAAAAATAACATTGAGAGCATCTGGCACAGAATTGCCTGAGAACCTGAACCATTTATAGATATCCACACACGTTATGTAATCTGATTGAAAGCAATATATACATACAGTAGCACAGTGCATTGTGTTAGAATCTAATTTTGTGGAAGCTGATTACGTGTATACAACTTCAAAATTATCATGGTCATATTCACACTTTTATTGGCAGTCAAATGGACATACTAGTACATGATTGTGATAACCACAGCATGTGACTATAGATAGTTGTAAAGCTAGGTACCAGTTAGAGGATATACCCACATAATAAAACTACATTGTATAGATGAGCCCCCATGTGTGCAAGGCTGGAACCAATTTATATCTTGCATAGAATAAAGGCTACAGAATACCAGATGAGAGTCTGTATGTGGGCAAAGCAATGTGAAAGTGAAGTGCAACCATGTGGCATATATGAGTAATAAAGTGGTCAGGGAAGATGATTAATGTCCATGACTCATCTTTATTAATTTTTGAGGTACTGGGCCAGCAGATTTATACCTATTGACAGAATTGAAGGATTCGAGGGATAGGAATAGGCCCATGTTGAATAGAATGTTTATTCAAAGGTCACTGTGTCCTCAAAGCGAGTAATAAATGTATGTAGCATGCATGTAATGTATCATGCGTATGTGATCCATGAACACACATTCTTATAAATATGAATGGATTTTCATCGTTCTCTATGACTGAGATAGAAACATATTCACAGAAACTCCAATTCATATAGATAGCATGATGCACTCCTGTATAGATGATACAAGAAAATCAATACCTGTGTCTCTTGTATCGAGGCTGTAGCAATGGAAATGTTCAAGTGTCCAAGGAGAGGAGAATATATAAATATAATATTGCTCTTTGGTCAACATCAAGCTACATCACATATATACTGCATGGTTTTGTGTATACATTATGTACAATGACATACTGACCTGCGAAACTGGATGTGCATTGCACTGATTTTGACATAATGATATATTCTATTTTCATATCATAATAATGAAAATTTGGCAAACAAATTCAGGAAGCAAATTGTATTGTCATATTCTCATAAATTTGTAGCATCCTGGTTCGTGGTATGTTGGATTTGCTTATATTGGAGTCTAAGTCCTTGACTTTATCATGCACATTGCATTTTGGTACTAACAACACATTGTATACTGTACGTACTGCGAGCATAGGATGGGCTGTGAAGAACCAGACACTGTGAATCGAGCAGCCTACACCCTGGAGCTTACACTTACAACCAAGGCAACAGATCGAAGGTCTCTCAGCTAGAGTTCAAGCTGTCTACAGCTATGCTAACTATTTGTTGAGAGTGAAAAAAACGTACCCTGTTGATATACAAAGCAAAATGTATAAACAGTATAAAGAACCAAAGCAAAATGGTTCTTTATACATACATGTACATGTAAAATAGGTGTACCAGTGACACCAATATATTCATAATGCAAACAAAACCAATTCCAGTATTAATATGTCTGACACATCAAACGCTAAAGTATTTCAGACCCTGGGTGCATTACCCGGGTCCATTATGAATATCGCAATATATTTCACCCTGGGATACATTAGAGACCTCGCTACGATATGATTAAAGAAAATAAGGATTAGATCAGACGAACTTAAAATTTGAGAAGACTAGATATAATTCCACGACCGCTGTCATACAAGCAATATATCAAGTACATGTATAGAGATGGGGCAGATGGCCTGAATCATCAATATTTAGTGTCTTTAAAAGTGTATAAATCATGCTCATATACATAAATAAGCCCATGTTCAGATAGCTAGAGGGCATTCTTAAAGTTGTCTATATCACGCATGTTAGGATCTTCAATGTCGGTGATATGGTGCTAGATGTCAGATTAATATGATAAGGCCTATGTATTGCCATGGACCAGGACATGTTGCCCAAATAAGCTAATCTGGAGCATCAAATATGTTCAAGTGACTCTGGTTAACTCGAATGGGATATCAGGTAGGTCTTCTCATAAAATAACTACCGATAGTCAGATCAAATGTTGCTTGAACCAAGCAAGATCAAATGCCTGAAAATGTAGCCATAAAGCATAGCACCAAGGGTGCTGTATTACCGCCATAATATGATAGCTCAAACATGGCATTGAGCTTAAATACTGAAGGTCGGTATCACGAATCATCTTTCACCGTCTTAGAAACATACGATCGAGTTTAGGCTCACTCAACAGATCCAAATATAGAGTTCAAGCAACAAGTGTATACGTGTATGTAGTACGTGTAAAGTCAAGTTCAACACAAAATTTCATATGATTTTTGGCCATAAATTCGTTTAGGATGAATCGGATCAATTTGAAAATTTTTTGTTTCCATTCGGCATAAAACCATATTTTTTTCCACCAAACTTCAGACTTCTATAAAAGTTGGCAATATACTCCAATGTTAAATTTCAAATTAAACATGAAATTTGCGAGTCTGGACAGACTTTGGCATGCTGTTAATACTTTAAATGTAAGAATTGTATTTTATTATAATACACCTGTATGATTCTTCTAACCCAAAAACTTTCCTCATATTACATTTCTTAGCAGAATAAAGATCATGAAATCCCCCAATGTTGCTTGAATTCCTGTCCTCCAATTCGGGTCCAATATTTAACATTTTGGTAAATCACCAACATATTCAGTTTTCAAGATAGAAGTATGAGTTTTGCGCTAAATGGAAATACATGAAATTTCAAATTGAACCGACCATCCTAATGCTATATAGTCTTACTGAGCCCCGGATCCACTATACGGACGTCCCAGACCATCCTGGATCTCACGGCACCAGAACCGTGGCACTACCGGGGTGATCCATCGTGGTCCGGGACGTTCGAGGGTCAAAAATAAAACAGAAGTGGTCACACCAGAAGTTACACCCTCTACCGTGGGGGTTGGGGGGGGGGGGGTCTACCATGAAGAACCGGAGTGATCCGTGTTTGAACCGTGGTTCCGTTGTGTGTCCGTGATAGAACCGTAGTGCGACCATGGCGAGACCACTGTGCTACCGAATTGCAAAATATTACCCATTGGCCACGGTTTCACTACTGACTTGCAGGCTGCGGGCTGTGATACGGTAACGCCAAGGTCGTGCCCCGATCCTCCCAGTGATAAGACGGTTTCACTACGGTTTTTCTCTACGAATGCATTATTTGTTATGCTCTGGAGTCTCGATGGCGAAGAATGAACTAGGTCTACTTGAACTTGACCTCAGATTAAAGTATTGTGGCGATTTTGCCGAAAGATCACGGCAGGTGATTCTTTCTAAATACTCTTGTTTCTGGCCTTTGTTTTGGACGCTTCTGTTAGAAGCAAGTGCTCTGCTTAGCAACGCCCTCCAACTCACTCGCCCAGTATGCTGTAACAATGGTCTTACGTCACTACCCTTGTTTCTCGTGCTTCAGGGACTATAAATACTCTGGAGCCGTTTTGTTCAGTGAAGTTGTCTCAGAGCTGAGCAAGGCGAGAGAACGACGGAGGGCTCGACCATGAGCTCTACGTCCTCGCTCTCTGGCTAAGGCCCTCGTGAACCCCTGGGGACAATTTCCATAGGGGGCCCAGGTGGGGAAGATCTTGATGACTCGGGGGCGTACGCCCTCTGGATCACCGGTCTCCCACCTGGGATGGTGCGACACAGGCTCTGGCGGACCGTCGGGCTGTCCGCGGCGAGCCGGCCTTACAGTTAACACCACAGTGATGATCCTGTATCTGAGTGGACCGCATGTCTGGGCTCGCTGGGCGGGCTGCTACCTGGTTAACGTTCTGATGATAGAGTAGGCACTGCGCCCGCAGTGACCCTTGGTGAGCGGACTATACGCGAGGATCCGAGGATAGTGGGCGTGCGTCCGCCATGACCCGTGGTGAGAGGCCTATCCCCGAGGATCCCGGATAGCGGACGACGTTAAAACTTTACAGTATGTCGGTAAGCTACAACACCCTTGGTGCTATATGTTTAAATCCGGTGTCATCAACTCTGACTGGTTGTTTTTTTTCATCGGGTCTAAATTTATTCATTTAAAAGATAGACCCAGGGGACAACATGTAGATGCGTGAAATTTTTAGAGCTCCCATTAACATTTCGGTTACGAAACATGGCTCAACCCAGATATCGTTAACATTTTGGTCCAATATTTAACATAACATTCAAGATAGGAGTATGAAATTTTTCAAAAAATAGAGTTTTGCGCTAAATGGAAATACATGAAATTTCAAATTGAACCGGCCATCCTGCTATATAGTCTTACTGAGCCCCCCGGATCCACTATACGGACGTCCCAGACCATCCTGGATCTCACGGCACCAGAACCGTGGCGCTACCGGGGTGATCCAGCATGGTCCGGGACGTCAAAAATAAAACAGAAGTGGTCACACCAGAAGTTACACCCTCTACCGTGGGGGGGGGGGGGGGGAGTCTACCATGAAGAACCGGAGTGATCCGTGTTTGAACCGTGGTTCCGTTGTGTGTCCGTGATAGAACTGTAGTGCGACCATGGCGAGACCACTGTACTACCGAATTGCAAAATATTACCCATTGGCCACGGTTTCACTACTGACTTGCAGGCTGCGGGCTGTGATACGGTAACGCCAAGGTCGTGCCCCGATCCTCCCGGTGACAAGACGGTTTCACTACGGTTTTTCTCTACGAATGCATTATTTGTTATGCTCTGGACTCTCGATGGCGAAGAATGAACTAGGTCTACTTGAACTTGACCTCAGATTAAAGTATTGTGGCGATTTTGCCGAAAGATCACGGCAGGTGATTCTTTCTAAATACTCTTGTTTCTGGCCTTTGTTTTGGACGCTTCTGTTAGAAGCAAGTGCTCTGCTTAGCAACGCCCTCCAACTCACTCGCCCAGTATGCTGTAACAATGGTCTTACGTCACTACCCTTGTTTCTCGTGCTTCAGGGACTATAAATACTCTGGAGCCGTTTTGTTCAGTGAAGTTGTCTCAGAGCTGAGCAAGGCGAGAGAACGATGGAGGGCTCGACCATGAGCTCTACGTCCTCGCTCTCTGGCTAAGGCCCTCGTGGGCCCCTGGGGACAATTTCCATAGGGGGCCCAGGTGGGGAAGATCTTGATGACTCGGGGGCGTACGCCCTCTGGATCACCGGTCTCCCACCTGGGATGGTGTGACACAGGCTCTGGCGGACTGTCGGGCTGTCCGCGGCGAGCCGGCCTTACAGTTAACACCACAGTGATGATCCTGTATCTGAGTGGACCGCATGTCTGGGCTCGCTGGGCGGGCTGCTACCTGGTAAACGTTCTGATGATAGAGTAGGCACTGCGCCCGCAGTGACCCTTGGTGAGCGGACTATACGCGAGGATCCGAGGATAGTGGGCGTGCGTCCGCCATGACCCATGGTGAGAGGCCTATCCCCGAGGATCCCGGCTAGCGGACGACGTTAAAACTTTACAGTATGTCGGTAAGCTACAACACCCTTGGTGCTATATGTTTAAATCCGGTGTCATCAACTCTGACTGGTTGTTTTTTTTCATCGGGTCTAAATTTATTCATTTAAAAGATAGACCCAGGGGACAACATGTAGATGCGTGAAATTTTTAGAGCTCCCATTAACATTTCGGTTACGAAACATGGCTCAACCCAGATATCGTCAACAGCGAAATGATTCCACCCAAGTATGAATGCTACAAAAGAGACCGACCAGACGGACATGGGTAAGTGCTGATTGCCATCGACAGACAACTAGTTAGTGTGGCGATTTTGCCCTAAGCACGCGGCAGGTGATTGTAAACATACATGCCATTTATGTGGCCTTTTCGTTCTTGGCCTTGTTTTGACACGCTCCGTTCGAGCGTGCGTTGCCACGGCAACGCATTGTAATTTACGCTCCAGTAAACTATAACAATGGTTTGATTATACCTCGCGTGCGTCCTACAGCTTGTGGTGTATTATATATACACTGGAAGCTACTCGATCGAGGAGATTGTCCGAGAGAGAGTAACTTGGACGCACACGAGGCTCGCCATGAGCTTTGTGTTCCCTAGTTGCGAGTAGTGGGCTCCTAGAGCCCTGGGGACGATTTCCATGGGGAGGCCCGGGCTGGGAGAGACGAGTTGCTGACTCGGGGGCGCAAGCCCTGTGGATCGCCAGTTCTCTCCCTTCCCGGGACGTGTGACATAGGCTCTGGCCAGCATGTTGGACTGTACGGGGTTCCGTCCCCGAGGCAGACCGCGGCTCGCCAGGCCCCTCCAGTTAACACCGTGGTGATGAACCAGTTTCTGAACGGTGTCCGTAGGCCTGGGAGTGTCGGGTGGGCTGTTACCTGGTTACCGTTAATGATAGAGTGGTTACCGTGTCCGCAGCGACCTCCGGTGAGCGGCGGCGCCGCAAGGATCCGGAATAGCGGATGCGCGTCCGCAAAGACTCGCGGTGAGAGGACTATCCTCGAGGATCCCGAAGAGCGGACGATAGTCAATAACTTTACATTAGTAACACACTAAAGACTGACAATGATGTGGAATCAATCTATGCAGAAATTGATGCAGAAAACGGTACATCCATCATTGTGGGCCCCCTCTACCGCCCACCAAACTCGAATGCAGACTACATGGGTCGAATGCGCACTGAGATCGAAACACTGTTCGAAGCACACAAGAAATCGGTATTCTGGCTGGGAGGGGACCTGTATCTACCCGATATATGCTGGGAGACACTGTCAACAAACAGCAACCAGTATGCCAAAGCCATCAATGACCGTTTTGATGACATGCTACAAACAGGACTTGAACAATCCCTGAATTACCCTACAAGGAAAGATGCGATCCTTGATCTGCTTTTAACAAACATGCCCTCACTAATCTCGAGATCTATTGCACTACCGGGACTGGGCGACCACGACATACCATACAACATAACAGATGTCCAAGCCAAGAGACAGCGACCACCGAGGCGCAAAATCCTCCAATGGAAGAAATGCAACACTGACGAGCTCAGAGCTGCTGCAGCTGACTCACAACACTCTGGACACCGATGTGGACCTAATGTGGAAAGCCTTCAAAGATGGGATGGAAGACATCATGGAAAAGTTGGTCCCAAGTAAGATGTCAACACAGCGGTTCTCTGAACCCTGGAAAATTCGCTCCATCAAGAGGCTCTCGAGACGCAAGCAGAGCTGCTACAACAAAGCCGGGATCACTAGCTCTTCGAAAGATTGGGCCCGCCTGAAAAAGCTGAAGAGTAGCTACCCAGACCGAAGTAAGTAAAGCCTACCAAAGCTATCTAAACGACATCATCTGCCCGGACCTACTCTACCCCAGAAGCTAACCCTAAACGCTTCTGGGGATACATTGCCAGCAGGCGATTTGACAACAGCGGAGTTGCAGCTTTGAAAAAGGGACGGCATCACTCACAGTGATGATAAGACGAAGGCCAACATCCTGAACGTTCAGTTCACATCCGTGTCCAACCACGACGAAGATCTGAACAATCTCCCTTCAATGGGACCCAGTCCATACCCAGATTGGGGGGCAATCTCGGTCAACGATAAGGGTGTCCACACTCTATTACGGAAACTGAAACTCCACAAGACAGCTGGTCCAGACAGTATAGGCCTACTGGCCCGATGCCTGAAGGAGACCACAGCAGAGATCGCCCCTGCCCTGACCAGATTATTCCAGAACTCGCTGGACCAACGGGTAGTGCCGGACGACTGGAAGCACGCAGGTGTTGTACTCATCTTTAAAAAGGGCAAACAAAACAGAGCAACAAACTACAGACCTGTCTCGTTAACCTGTATAAGCTGCAAGTTGTTTGAGCGCATACTTCACAGCAAAATATTGCATCACCTAGATCAGCACAGAATATTCCATGACTCGCAACATGGCTTCAGGAAACGCCTATCCTGTGACACTCAGCTGCTACTAACGGTCAATGATCTAGCGACCAACATGGACATAACATCCTGTTAGATTTCTCGAAGGCATTTGATAAAGTCCCGCACGGCAGACTCATCGAGAAACTGAAGTATTACGGCATCAGAAACAACACCTTGTCATGGATTGAGCAGTTCCTGTCCAACCGAACCCAAACAGTACAACTAGAGGATACCTGCTCTAGGAAATCAGCAGTCGACTTATTGGCGACCTTTTATTACAGTATTCAAGGAGAGGTTATATGGCACTCGACATATCTAGACACCCAGCAACTGTAGATATGTATATATTGTAAATACACACAACAAGGGCTTGACACGCGCATGCACAAACCAGCACGACTAGATCTATACCAGAGAGTGTTCTACACTCTCTGTCTAGGCCTATACTCTGTAAGAGGACATCCAGATCTAATTCTCAGCGGCTTACACTCTGACTTTTAGAGCTCGTTTACACTGTTTTTTTTTTTTTGCTGATGCTTTGGCGATGCTGAATGGTATCACTATCGTATTACAAGTTGGTAGGCCTA
Organism: Terebella lapidaria; assembly: GCA_949152475.1. Taxonomy (NCBI): domain Eukaryota; kingdom Metazoa; phylum Annelida; class Polychaeta; order Terebellida; family Terebellidae; genus Terebella; species Terebella lapidaria. The sequence goes on from OX424555.1 coordinate 84,523,557, forward strand.
CTCACCTGGGAGTCAAACGGCTTCCTTGAAGTTCCTTCGGCCATAGGCCTAATTATTTTCTCATCAAGAGCGCATCATAACATTTTTGGGGGATGACGAAAACCTTTTTAACCGCGAGGAAAACTTTTTAACGGCAACGAAAACCTTTTAATCGTGAGAAAAACATTTTAACCAAAAAACATTTAAAAACACCTTTTAATCATAACGAAAACAAATTAGGCCAAAATGGACCAAAAACATTTCGAAAACCCTTTTCAACCGTGACGAAAGCCTTTCAATCACAACGGAAACCTTTCAATCGTGACGAAACCTTTTTCGCAACGATTTCACCGAACACCAGAAATTTAGCTTAGGACTCGAAGTATCCAGGGTTGCACAGGTCGAGGTATGATTTTGGCGGGAATTTGTCATTTGTGTTGCTGCGGTGCTGCCCCCTGAGGAATGAAGTAGACAAGATTTAAAAGTAGTACTTCTGTTGCCATAGATACCACATATATACATACGCGTTAATTTTTCTATGTCTAATATTGCCAATTAATACTATTTATTCATTATCTTACGATCTCGCATTCACCATTTGCGTATTCTTTATTTTGTTACATCTTTTTGTCGTTCATTCATGTGTGGGTTATTGAGAACTAATTTGTTTATGTTTTGAGCGGAACACTGACATGTTTCGGGTGTTGTTCGGCACTTTTACCTCGAAGCAAGTGGACTAGCCATGTTTTAAGTAACTATACTACATTAAACAGGTATTCATGTCAACGCAGTTTCAGGTATGTGATGAATATTATTCATATATATATGCGATATACTGATTTATTCATATACATCATCATACTTCGATTTTAAGGGCGATTGTTATTGATTGTTATGGGCGATAATAGGGTTAACTGAACAACCCGAAATGAAATCTGCACCGTATACATTCCGTATAATTAAAGTATTGGCAAAAAGGTATGGATTGTGCCATTCATTTCTGACCCGACGAAAAAAAATATGAGTTGTGAGTTTATGTACATATTTACAGTTTGGCATGGGTTCATCAGCGTGAGTACCCCCTGACCCCCCCCCCCCCCCCCCCCCATCCCGATTGCAGCGGTAACAGGACGATTCACCGGCGGTTTTTGAGACAATTCACCAACAGTTATTACCCAGATTTGCTGATGAATGGGGCAGACAGAGGTGTTATAACTGTGAAATTGATAGAAAGTATCTCGCCTCTGATGTACAAGGTATTCAAAAAATTTAAATGGTGGCTATAATAAGTCGCGCACCATACAACTCACCCCTGAGGTAGATAGTAAAGAACTGCCACAGCCGCCCTCTGTACGGACCATCACAACCGACTTTGAGGCCAGTATTTGGAGTGGAGTGAGTGGCGCAGTGGTAAGGCGTCGGACTCGTAATCCAAAGATCATGGGTTCGAGTCTCGAGCTGGACTGCTGTGCTATTCCACTAGTGTCCTTAGGCAAGGCATTTACCACTAATGTGTCGTATCTTCACCCAGGATTAAATGGGTACCGGTTGATAATGGGTGTTGTATAGAGCGCTTGGATTGTGGCTGCTCCAAGTACAATCACTCAGATTGGGGTTAAAGTGTAAATCGCCTTTGAAAGCGGATTTAGTTCAGCTGAAAAGAGCGCTATATCAAATCTGATAACTCTAACTTTGCAAATAATGGATTGGATGGATTTTGCAGGGCGTGAGATCTCAGGATAATTAACCCACGAGATTGCATTCATTTGCCATTTTCCAGGATGTCTTGTTATGTTTAGTGTACATGTACATCATTGTCAGAATTAAGGCATTTCAGCAGAAATGCCTTTATGGTTTTGTCAAAAAAATTTTTTTTTTTTTTTTTTCTTTTTTTTTTTTTTTCTTTTTTTTTCACTTTTTGGTTTCCGCACGATAACTTCAGTTTGCCTCGATGTATCTCCGCCAAATTTTCACTGCTGGTCAGAAATGTTGTGTGGAAGAAGCCTATTGTTTTTGAGCCGGCTCCGGGGTCCGTGAGGTCCGTGAGGATGAAATCAATGTTTCTGGTTTCCGCACGATAACTCAAAAAGTGTTATGGCAATGACTGTGGAACTTTGCATGGAGGTTCATATATCACCAGGGAAGAAGCCTATTGATTTTGAGGCCGATTCGTCAAACGACCTTTGACCTAGGGCTCGAAATAATTTTAGCTGAGTCATCCTTGAGGCTCTCATGCATATCTCGGAAACGGTGTGTCGTAGAGCGAAACAGACGTAATTTTCAGACTCGTCATCCTAGACAAACATGTCTAAGGGGTATTATGGATGACCTTTGACCTTGACCTTAAATTTTTTCGCTGAGTCGGCATTTTTCGTTTATGTCGATATCTCGGAAACGGTGCGTCGTAGAGCGAAATGGACATTATTTTCGGACTCGTCGCCCTAGACAAACATGTCTTAGGGGTATTATGGATGACCTTTGACCTTGACCTTAATTTTTTTTGCTGAGTCGGCATTTTTCGTATTCGTCGATATCTCGGAAACGGTGCGTCGTAGAGCGAAACGGACGTTATTTTCGGACTCGTCGCCCTAGACAAACATGTCTTAAGGGTATGATGGATGACCTTTGACCTTGACCTTAAATTTTTTCGCTGAGTCGGCATTTTTCGTTTTTGTCGATATCTCGGAAACGGTGCGTCATAGAGCGAAACAGACGTTATTTTCGGACTCGTCGCCCTAGACAAACATGTCTTAAGGGTATTATTGATGACCATTGACCTTGACCTTAATTTTTTTCGCTGAGTCGGCATTTTTCGTTTTTGTCGATATCTCGGAAACGGTGCGTCATAGAGCGAAACGGACGTTATTTTCGGACTCGTCGCCCTAGACAAACATGTCTTAAGGGTATTATGGATGACCTTTGACCTTGACCTTAAATTTTTTCCCTGAGTCAGCATTTTTTGTTTTCGTCGATATCTCGGAAATGGTACGTCGTACAGCGAAACGGATGTTATTTTTGGACTTGTCGCCCCAGACAAACATGTATATAGGGCATTATGGATGACCTTTGACCTTCAATTTTTTTCGCTGAGTCGGCATTTTTCGTTTTCGTCGATATCTCGGAAACGGTGCGTCGTAGAGCGAAACGGACGTTATTTTCAGACTCGTCGCCCTAGACAAACATGTCTTAGGGGTATTATGGATGACCTTTGACCTTGACTTTAAATTTTTTCGCTGAGTCGGCATTTTTCGTTTTCGTCGATATCTCGGAAATGGTGCGTCGGAGAGCGAAACTGATGTTATTTTCGGACTCGTCGCCCTAGACAAACATGTACATAGGGTATGATGGATGACCTTTGACCTTGACCTTAAATTTTTTCGCTGAGTCGGCATTTTTCGTTTCTGTCGATATCTCGGAAACGGTCTCATTGGGAACTTATCATGTCAGCATTTTGTTTTTTTCATGCTTCACCCTGAAATGCCTCCAAGGCCTCTAGGCCTTGACGTCTAGTTAAGGCATTTCGGCAGAAATGCCATTATGGTTTTAGCAGAATTTTTTTTTTTTTTTTTTTTTTTCTTTTTTTTCTTCTTCCGCCACTTTTGGTTTCCGGACGATAACTTTAGATTGCCTTGACGGATCCTCTTCAAATTTTCACCACAAGTCAGAAATGATATGTGGAAGAACCCTATTCTTTTTGAGCCGGATCCGAGGTCCGTGAGGTCCGTGAGGATGAAATCAAGGCTAATTTTGAGACTTGGTTTACGGACGGTAACTGGAAAAATATTTATGCAATAGTTGCAGAACTCTGCATGGAGGTTCATATGCCACCAGGGAAGAACCAGGCTATTGATTTTGGGATCGATCCGTCACACGACCTTTGACCTAGAGGTCGAAATAATTAAGGCATTTCGGCAGAAATGCCTTTATGGTTTTAGCAGAATTTTTTTTTTTTTTTTTTTTTTTTTTTTTTCTTCTTCCGCCACTTTTGGTTTCCGGACGATAACTTTAGATTGCCTTGACGGATCCTTGTCAAATTTTCACCGCAAGTCAGAAATGATATGAGGAAGAACCCTATTCTTTTTGAGCCGGATCGGAGGTCCGTGAGGTCCGTGAGGATGAAATCAAGGCTAATTTTAAGACTTGGTTTCCGGACGATAACTGGAAAAATATTTATGCAATAGTTGCAGAACTCTGCATGGAGGTTCATATGCCACCAGGGAAGAACCCTATTGATTTTGGGATCGATCCGTCAAACGACCTTTGACCTAGAGGTCAAAATAATTTTTTGCTGATTCATCCTTGAGGCTTCCTGCATATCTCGGAAACCGTGCGTCGTAGAGCGAAACGGACGTTATTTTCGGACTCGTCGCCCTAGACAAACATCTCTAGGGTGTACTTTTTTTTTTGATCCGGCTCCGAGGTCCGTGAGGTCCGTGAGGATGAAATCGAGGAACTTGGTTTCCGGACGATAACTCAAAAAATATTCAGGCAATAGTTGCAGAATTTTGCACGGAGGTTTATATATCACCAGGGAAGAACCCTATTGATTTTGGGATCGATACCTCAAACGACCTTTGACCTAGAGGTCGAAATAATTTTTTGCTGAGTCATCCTTGATTCATCCTGCATATCTCGGAAACGGTGCGTCGTAGAGCGAAACGGACGTTATTTTCGGACTCGTCGCCCTAGACAAACATGTCTAAGGGGTATTATGGATGAACTTTGACCTTGACCCGAATTTTTTTTGCCGAGTCGGCATTTTTCGTTTTCGTCGATATCTCGGAAACGGTGCGTCGTAGAGCGAAACGGACGTTATTTTCGGACTCGTCGCACTAGACAAACATGTCTTAGGGGTATTATGGATGAACTTTGACCTTGACCCGAAATTTTTTTGCCGAGTCGGCATTTTTCGTTTTCGTCGATATCTCGGAAACGGTGCGTCGTAGAGCGAAACGGACGTTATTTTCGGACTCGTCGCACTAGACAAACATGTCTAAGGGGTATTATGGATGAACTTTGACCTTGACCCGAAATTTTTTTGCCGAGTCGGCATTTTTCGTTTTCGTCGATATCTCGGAAACGGTGCGTCGTAGAGCGAAACGGACGTTATTTTCGGACTCGTCGCACTAGACAAACATGTCTAAGGGATATTATGGATGAACTTTGACCTTGACCCGAAATTTTTTTGCCGAGTCGGCATTTTTCGTTTTCGTCAATATCTCGGAAACGGTGCGTCGTAGAGCGAAACGGACGTTATTTTCGGACTCGTCGCACTAGACAAACATGTCTAAGGGGTATTATTGATGAACTTTGACCTTGACCCGAAATTTTTTTGCAGAGCACGGCATTTTTCGTTTTCGTCGATATCTCGGAAACGGTGCGTCGTAGAGCGAAACCGACGTTATTTTCGGACTCGTCGCACTAGACAAACATGTCTAAGGGGTATTATTGATGAACTTTGACCTTGACCCGAAATTTTTTTGCCGAGTCGGCATTTTTCGTTTTCGTCGTTATCTCGGAAACGGTGCGTCGTAGAGCGAAACGGACGTTATTTTCGGACTCGTCGCACTAGACAAACATGCCTAAGGGGTATTATGAATGAACTTTGACCTTGACCCGAAATTTTTTTGCCGAGTCGGCATTTTTCGTTTTCGTCGATATCTCGGAAACGGTGCGTCGTAGAGCGAAATGGACGTTATTTTCGGACTCGTCGCACTAGACAAACATGTCTAAGGGGAATTATTGATGAACTTTGACCTTGACCCGAAATTTTTTTGCCGAGTCGGCATTTTTCGTTTTCGTCGATATCTCGGAAACGGTGCGTCGTAGAGCGAAACGGACGTTACTTTCGGACTCGTCGCCCTAGACAAACATGTCTAAGGGGTATTATGGATTAACTTTGACCTTGACCCGAAATTTTTTTGCCGAGTCGGCAGTTTTTGTTTTCGTCGATATCTAGTATTATAAATTATTCATCACACCGAAATGCCTCCAAGGCATCTTTAGGCCTTGACGTCTAGTTTTTTGCTGATTCATCCTTGAGGCTTCCTGCATATCTCAGAAACCGTGCATCGTAGAGCGAAACGGACGTTATTTTCGGACTCGTCGCCCTAGACAAACATCTCTAGGGTGTATTATTTTTTTTTGATCCGGCTCCGAGGTCCGTGGGGTCCTTGAGGATGAAATCGAGGCTGATCTTGAAACTTGGTTTCCGGACGATAACTCGAAAAATATTCAGGCAATAGTTGCAGAATTTTGCACGGAGGTTTATATATCAACAGGGAAGAACCCTATTGATTTTGGGATCGATACGTCAAACGACCTTTGACCTAGAGGTCAAAATAATTTTTTGCTGAGTCATCCATGAGGCATCCTGCATATCTCGGAAACGGTGCGTCGTAGAGCGAAACGGACGTTATTTTCGGACTCGTCGCCCTAGACAAATATGTCTAAGGGGTATTATGGATGAACTTTGACCTTGACCTTGAATTTTTTTGCCGAGTCGGCATTTTTCGTTTTCCTCGATATCTCGGAAACGGTGCTTCGTAGAGCGAAACGGACGTTATTTTCGGACTCGTCGCCCTAGACAAACATGTCTAGAGGGTATTATGGATGAACTTTGACCTTGACCCGAAATTTTTTTGCCGAGTCGGCATTTTTCGTTTTCGTCGATATCTCGGAAACGGTGCTTCGTAGAGCGAAACGGACGTTATTTTCGGACTCGTCGCCCTAGACAAACATGTCTAATGGGTATTATGGATGAACTTTGACCTTGACCCGAAATTTTTTTGCTGAGTCGGCATTTTTCGTTTTCGTCGATATCTCGGAAACGGTGCTTCGTAGAGCGAAACGGACGTTATTTTCGGACTCGTCGCCCTAGACAAACATGTCTTAAGGGTATTGTGGATGAACTTTGACCTTGACCCAAAATTTTTTGGCCGAGTCGGCATTTTTCTTTTTCGTCTATATCTAGTATATATTATAAATTAATCATCACACCGAAATGCCTCCAAGGCATCTTTAGGCCTTGACGTCTAGTTTCTATAGTGACCTGAAGCAGATCAGGGTACATCAATTAGCTTTCCCATCACCACTGCTGAGAATCCCGTTGCAGCAACTGTGATTCTTTCCCAGCACCAAGTTTGCACTGAATATGACATGTTTAGAACCTGATATGTTTTCTTTACGCCAGGGAGCAAAAATGAGGTCAAACTTGAGGTAAAATTTAATAAAATCACTGAATAATATACCTACATGTACAGCCTTTAATCCTATTTATTGTGATTGAAATAACATATGTGGATTGGAACACTCCAAGATTTTATTAGAAAGATATGAAGTGAATTACAAGGTTACAAAAATCAAACATTTTCAGGGAAAATAGGGCGGCACTCTATTTTTAGGGCACATGCCTCTATTAGGACCAATCCGGTATCTGGTAGGGTCAGAGCGTCGAATGTCGGACGGGTGGGGCAATTCCGGACACAGGCCTGAACTATCATATTGTCATATGAAACGCAACACAATAGTCAAGAATGTATATGTTGTGTCGTGTTTATTATAATAAGAAGTAGGAACAGTATCCAAAACCGAAAACAAAAAGTAAATAAGATATTTAATAAATCAGGGAAGCCCTTGTAACATCAGGGCGTTACTTTCTGCACATGATTATTTGAGAGGATTCTTGGGAGTCACCGAATTTGACTCAGTTGACTTTGGTTTGTACATTTATATGTATTTGTGTTTTGGAATTATATTCAGGGCATTGTTTGTCAGAAACAACTTGGGAAGCAGGCGCAGAGGTCAGATTATCCTGTCTTCATGATGGTAAAGCATATATTTCTCAAACAAACACATTCTAATCAGGTGTCCAACATTGCCCCACCTACACAGAACCTACGTCATAACGTCCCGATCATTTAAATTTACCAGCGGATTCCCAGCTCATTCGCTATCCAATGTGAATCACGGGTTCTCCAGTGATATGGAAACTGAAATACGGTTCTCCTCAGTGATATGTAAATTTACAATAAATGAGAAATTTGAGAATTATATTATTACTGTGAATTCATGCTGAGAATTTAGTGATGCTCTACGTAGATCTTTCTAGAATGACAATTGTATTTCCTCGCACTGTCCTTGATGTGTGAACAGAAATTGCATTTTCTTTATTACAGATGATTTACATTCAGTAATATTTATGAGCAGACTGATTTTAATTTAATGGAGAACACTGCAACATTTTCTGCGAAAAATGTCCTTGGTTGGATTGCAGTCATGGAGTTGAATGAATGTGGAATGACGACGCCATCTACGTCGTCAGACAAATTTAGTATACTCTTATGAATTCCGATTGAAATATGATAGCAGCGGATACATACAATGTACAACATACAGCATTTTAAGTCTGTTCGAGTGTCACAATATATGCACGGAACAAATATAAAGTATTCCCACACAAAATTGTCTTCTATAGGTAGATCCCTATAGGCCCTTTGATGTACTCTGAAAGTGAAAGTTCAACCTGCATCCTGTGTATTTTTTTCTGGAAATGTCTTTATTTCTACCATTCACATATTTTTTCTTGCTGCCTAAACATGAACCACCAGTTGTCGCACCATAAACGCCGCAAATGCTAAGATACCGGACATGTGGGCATATTTATTAAGGCATTTCAGCAGAAATGCCTTTATGGTTTTAGCAGAATTTTTTTTTTCTTTTTTTTCTTCTTCCGCCGTTTTGGTTTCCGGACGATAACTTTAGATTGCCTTGACGGATTCTTGTCAAATTTTCAACACAAGTCAAAAATGATATGTGGAAGAACCCTATTCTTTTTGAGCCGGATCTGAGGTCCGTGAGGATGAAATCAAGGCTAATTTTGAAACTTGGTTTCCGGACGATAACTGGAAAAATATTAACGCAATAGTTGCAGAACTCTGCATGGAGGTTCGTATGCCACCAGGGAAGAACCCTATTGATTTTGGGATCGATCGGTCAAACGACCTTTGACCTAGAGGTCAAAATAATTTTTTGCTGAGTCATCCTTGAGGCATCCTGCATATCTCGGAAACAGTACATCGTAGAGCGAAACGGACGTTATTTTCGGACTCGTTGCCCTAGACAAACATGTCTGAAGGGTATTATGGATGAACTTTGACCTTGACCCTTGGCGAGTCGGCATTTTTCGTTTTCCTCGATATCTCGGAAACAATGCGTCGTAGAGCGAAACGGACGTTATTTTCGGACTCGTCGTCCTAGACAAACATGTCTAAGGGGTATTACGGATGAACTTTGAACTTGACCTGAAATTTTTTTGGCTGAGTCGACATTTTTCATTTTCGTCGATATCTAGTAGATATTATAAATTAATCATCACATCGAAATGCCTCCAAGGCATCTTTAGGCCTTGACGTCTAGTTTTTAGAACATTCATGGGTGTCCGACATTCGACACCCCCATGTCCGACATTACCCTCCCTGTCCGACTTTACCCCTTATCTGCATACACTGACTTTTTCCTCCAAATTATCTTCATCTGATATGCAACCTCGCTCTCGATTCCATTTTCGGAAAGCAGGGAATGCCTTTATACCTAAAATAGATGAAAAAATTGGACTTTACTGATAACGAGCTCGCGCAATTAAGTAATTCCTAAACCCGTCCGACATTCGACACATTGACCCTACACAACATGTTCATGGGTTTGTGAGACAAATGCTCTACTATTGAGCAACTGACACCGGACAATCAGACAAAGACGAAAAACAATCCACATACACAAGCGCTGGTGTTTATCCGGAACTTAATCCTATCCCGAACTTTGGCCACCTGACGATAAAAGTGTTTCTATATGGGTCAAACACAGTAAAAAAATTTTGGCAAGTTGATATGTAAACAAAAACAAAAAGTTTGCTGTTACTTACCGGCAGTTTGTTTGGATTATGGTTTGCTCATCTTCATAGACTAAACTGTCACAATGATCCTAAGGTATGTTTCCAAAAGATAGGTGACTTTCTCATGTTCACAATACAAAACTTCAACTCTACCTTCAGAACTTCAAGTCAACTCTGCCTTCAAAAAAATTGTCTCCATGGCTGATTTACACATCCTTGTGTAGACATAACATTGAATTTGAACACACAAGACCTTCGTAGTTCTGATGTTCAAGTCCACAATGAGATGGACTCTATACATGACTTCATATATGCCCATCTAACTTCATGTGTGAGGTTTCCAAAGACCAATTTACACATCTCCATGTGGAAATCATATTGAATGTTCACAAGCACTCAAGGTCAGTGCAAGCTCAATGTAAGCAGATTAGATGCAACAAATATGAGTATTATATGACCTCCTATATGCCAATAATACAAACCTAAGCTCCATCTTGGGCATTCAGTACACATACATCAATTTACACATCTCATGTAATCATGACATTGAGTTGATTACATGAGATGTGTAAATTGATGAGAGGCCACCTTTAAAGTGAAAAATGTACCATGTATGGCACTTCTTATATATTTATAATACAAACCTAAGGCTTGGTACTATCACCGGTTGCTTTCTGATGTTTTGTGGCTGGTATTGAGAGGAGGCTGTTTCTTATAATCCGGTTTATTTTATTAGTCAAAGGTGTCAATAGATATGGTATAGTGTCCAAGATTACTTGGTCAGGTGCCACGACTGTTAATACTGATTCACAATATGTACAAAAGGAAAATGCGTAGTTACAAGAGCCACTCTCCTATTCGACTGTTCAACTCGGTGTCTAAACTCCTTCTCCCTGTGTCTCCCTGACTTACAACTTTTTCCTTCCCCTGACGTACATTTGATCCCACCCACTCAGGCCCTAGTAGCCAATCACTGATCCAGTTATAATAACCCTTTCAACAAGTACAATGTTACAGACTTGATACAGTATAGATAAAACAGAAAATCCAGAAGGTCTTGATCGGGTCCAGAACATTACATGTCCCCAGGGGGTCACAGTCGAGTAAGGTACGTGCCGGTTTCAAAGGCACTGACCACATGGTCTATGATTACAAAAATTATGTGCCATGGGCAATAAATGCCACAAGGTCGTTACCGGAGATTTTGTTTATCAGGAGATCACACCCTGTGTCCATAAAACATGACCGCTGGACATTGTCTAATGAGTGAAATAACATTAAAGAAATTCTGCTGGTTATAGTACCAGGAATAGATCTGGGGATTCCTCACACATTGAGGATTCCGTTTTAAGTGACGTCATTTTCGCCAGATGTATAGTTGCCTAGGGAGACAACGCGAAGCGATATTGATCCACGTGCTGGTTTATTTTGCGCGAGTGGAAGCCTGGTTTTGGGAAAAGCAAATATCCCGATGGTATTCCCCGGGATTTGGAGTAGAGAAAGGTTTTGCTGAATGTATGCTATATCGGCAATTAACCAATCGCTGAACCAGTTTACATGGTTTATCCGAGTCTGTTTACATCATTTTCGACGCATTTTGCAAAACGTTATTATTGGTCAAAGAGAAGTTTGTCGACATAATATGTGAAACTCGGACAACTTTTAGGGTTTGGCGATGGGTCAATTGTGATCTGAAAATGTGCTAAATTGACAGGGGTCCTGTTCAGCGTCATTTCATGAAAAATTAGTACTATCATGCTCTATAGTGACCTAGATTTTGTTGAATAATATGATTATACTATCACACCTTATCAACCGTTAAGCCATAATTTTTAGGTTACCGGACCTTTGGTCCGTAACCTATTGGCATGGCGATGCGTCCGGCGTCGTCGTCGTCGTCGTCCGTCAACAATTTTATCTTTAAAGTTTACGATCGAATTTTTGTGAAATTTTGCACAAAAATGCCTAAAAATATTTCGAGAGGGAGGTATTTTTTAGTTTTTTGATTTTCGCATTTTTTTCAAAATGGCGGCCGTTTTCGACGAAAAATGCCTGATTTTGGACTTTGGCGGCCATTTTCTCAAAATCTGTTCAGTAACTTTTTAGGTTACCGGACCTATGGTCCGATAACCTATTGGCATGGCGTTGCGTCCGTCGTCCGTCGTCCGTCGTCCGTCGTCGTCGTCGTCGTCGTCCACATTTTTTATCTTTTTTGTTTACGGGCGAATTCTTCTGAAATTTTGCACAAAAATACTTAAAAATAATTCAAGAAGGAGGTATTTTTTAGTTTTTTGATTTTCGCATTTTTTTCAAAATGGCGGCCGTTTTCGACGAAAAATGCCTGATTTTGGACTTTGGTGGCCATTTTCTCAAAATCTGTTCAGTAACTTTTTTTCTTTTTGATACATAACACTCCTCATATGTACTCCTATGATGTCTATAAATTTCGTTGCGCTTGAATCGCTCGAAGTGGGCCATTTTGCCCGCAACTCGGCCCAAATGGGACTTTCCCATGTTAAATTCTCCTATGCTTTATAATGGGACACATTATGCCTAATATCTCACTTAGTATTGAGATTAGAGACTAGGAATCAATTGTGGACATATAGGAAATGATATATGCTGAATATTCTCGTGACCTTGAATTTGACCTCTGACCTCAATTTCAAGGTCAGAGCACAAAATGGCTGATATCTCGCTTATTATCGACTCTACAGCTTAGGAATCAATTGTGGACATATAGGAAATGATATATGCTGAATATTCTGATGACCTTAAATTTGACCTTTGACCCCATTTTCAAGGTCATAGGACAAAATGGCTAATATCTCGCTTGTTATCGACTTTACAGCTTAGGAATCAGTTATGAACATATAGGAAATGATATATGCAGATTATTGTCATGACCTTGAATTTGACCCTTGACCTCATTTTCAAGGTCACAGGACAAAATGGCTAATATCTCACTTATTATCGACTCTACAGCTTAGGAATCAATTGTTGACATATAGGAAATGATATATGCTGAATATTCTGATGACCTTGAATTTGACCTTTGACGGCATTTTCAAGGTCATAGGACAAAATGGCTAATATCTCGCTTGTTATCGACTCTACAGCTTGGGAATCAGTTATGAACATATAGGAAATGATATATTCAGATTATTGTCATGACCTTGAATTTGACCTTTGACCTCATTTTCAAGGTCACAGGACAAAATGGCTAATATCTCACTTATTATCGATTTTACAGCTTAGGAATCAATTGTGGACATGTAGGAAATGATATATGCTGAATATTCTCGGACCTTGAATTTGACCTCGGACCTCATTTTCAAAGTCCAAGGACAAACTGGCTCATATCTTGCTCCTCTATTGACTGTTTGGCTTGGGAATCAATTATGGACATGATATAGAAAATGATATACACTGAATATTTTGATGACCTTGAATTTGACCTTTGCCCCTTCATTTTCAAGGCCACAGCACAAAATTGCTAATATCTCGCTGATTATTGAATTTAAAGCTTAGCAATCAACTGTGGACATGATATATGCTTAATGTTATATATGCTGAATATTCTCTTGACCTTGAATTCAACCAGTGACCTGGCTGACATCTAAAATATTAAACATTGTCCGGTAACCTATCTTTTTTTTATTGATGCATAACACTCCTCATATGTACCCCTGTGACATGTATAAATTTCGTTGCGCTTGAATCGCTCGAAGTGGGCCATTTTGGGCCCAAACTCGGCCCAAATGGGACTTTCCCATGTTAAATTCTCCTATGCTTTATAATGGGACACTTTAAAGCCTAATATCTCACTTAATATTGAGATTAGAGACTAGGAATCAATTGTGGACATATAGGAAATGATATATGCTGAATATTGTCGTGACCTTGAATTTGACCTCTGACCTTGGTTTCAAGGTCAGAGCGGCCGTTTTCGTCGAAAAATGGCCAATTTTGGTCTTCGACGGTCGTTTTCTCAAAATCTGTTCAGTAACTTTTTTTTTTTATTGATGAAACACACTCCTCATATGTACCCCTGTGACATGTATAAATTTCGTTGCGCTTGAATCGCTTGAAGTGGGCCATTTTGGGCCCAAACTCAACCCAAATGTGACTTTCCCATGTTAAATTTTCCTATGCTTTATAATGGCACACATTAAGCCTAATATCTCACTTAATATTGAAATTAGAGACTAGGAATGAATTGTTGACATATAGGAAATGATATATGCTGAATATTCTCGCGACCTTGAATTTGACTTTTGACCTCATTTTCAAGGTCACAGGACAAAATGGCTAATATCTCGCTTATTATCGACTTTACAGCTTAGGAATCAATTGTGAACATATAGGAAATGATATATGCTCAATATTCTTGTGACCTTGAATTTGACCTTTGACCTCATTTTCAAGGTCACATGACAAAATGGCTAATATCTCGCTTATTATCGACTTTACAGTTTAGGAATCAATTGTGAACATATAGGAAATGATATATGCTGAATATTTTCGTGACCTTGAATTTGACCTTTGACCTCATTTCCAAGGTCGCAGGACAAAATTTCTAATATCTCGCTTATTATCGACTTTACAGCTTAGGAATCAATTGTGAACATATAGGAAATGATATATGCTGAATATTCTGGTGGCCTTGAATTTGAGCTTTGACCTCATTTTCAAGGTCACAGGACAAAATGGCCAATATCTTGCTTATTAGCGACTTTACAGCTTAGGAATCGATTGTGAACATATAGGAAATGATATATGCTGAAAATTCTCGTGACCTTGAATTTGACCTTTGACCTCATTTTCAAGGTCACAGGACAAAACGGCCAATATCTTGCTTATTAGCGACTTTACAGCTTAGGAATCAATTGTGAACATATAGGAAATGATATATGCTGAAAATTCTCATGACCTTGAATTTGACCTTTGACCTCATTTTCAAGGTCACATGACAAAATGGCTAATATCTCGCTTATTATCGACTTTACAGCTTAGGAATCAATTGTGAACATATAGGAAATGATATATGCTGAATATTCTCATGACCTTGAATTTGACGTTTGACCTCATTTCCAAGGTCACAGGACAAAATTGCTAATATCTCGCTTATTATCGACTTTACAGCTTAGGAATCAATTGTGAACATATAGGAAATGATAGATGCTGAATATTCTCATGACCTTGAATTTGACCTTTGACCTCATTTTCAAATTCACAGGACAAAATTGCCAATATCTTGCTTATTAGCGCCTTTACAGCTTAGAAATCAATTGTGAACATATAGGAAATGATATATGCTGAATATTCTAGTGACCTTGAATTTGACTTTTGACCTCATTTTCAAGGTCAACAGGACAAAATGGCTAATATCTCGCTTATTATCGACTTTACAGCTTAGGAATCAATTGTGAACATATAGGAAATGATATATTCTGAATATTTTAATGATATTGAATTTGACCTTTGACCTAAATTTCAAGGTCAGTCATTTTATTTTCAAAGTCAGATTACAAAATGGCTTATATCTCGCTTATTATCAAATTTACAGCTTAGGGGTCCATAGTGAACATATAGGAAATGATGTATGCTGAATAGTTTGGTGATCTAGAATTTAACCTTTGATCCCATTTTCAAGGTTAGAGATATGGCGATTTCAGTGGTCACCTTGAATTTGACCTTAAACTTTCTCGGCTTAACTCTGTATATTTCTCCGGTAACCTTTCTAGCCCATTGGGCTAATTTTTTGGAAAGGTGAAACGCACATCCGAAGTTGCCCAATTTAACATTGACTTAAATGCAGCCAATCATTAGTGATATCAACCCCTAAGCTCTATCTTCGAGTATTTGTTGTCCAATGACCAAGTTACACATTTGCTCATCTAGACATGACTCACACTCAAGGTCATATCAGGTGAAGTTCAAGGTCAACATAAAATGTACAATCACTCAAAACAAAAAACTTTCAGAAGGTCATAAAGTTTCTGAATCACTGAGTAGAAATTGACTTTACATGTATAATACATGTATTATCATGTTTTACTTTATTATGAGAACACCTCAAAGTTGACCTCAGACTCCAAATATAAACACTTCATTTAGAGTATTTGAATGAATCTTGCAGAAATTTGAGTAAGCATCTACACACCCCAGGAAAGGCCGCAGGTATAAGACAGACTGTGCCACTGAGCCGCAGCAATGCCTGTGGGTATGTCCGAGGGAACCTGTACAGTGGGCCTCGCTGGTAAGCCGCAGTCTAACACGCTACACTCGGAGGCAAGGAGTGGTGGACAGGGCAAGTGTGCCACTACCATCCTTGCCGACCAGGGCCACATCGTCACTGTCATCACCGACGTGCCGTACAGTATCAGGAGCCGACATGTCAACACGGTGTCCACCCGCAAAGGGACACGAGCCATGCACAGGAGCACTCTACAGATCCCCACACAGACGTACACAGACTACCTGACCACAGCACAACAGGTACACATACCGGTAGTCACATACTTGCATTGCATTTAATGCTGAAACAGTGAATGTACAATGTAGTCCTTCATTCTATGACCATAAGAATAACCACTAAATATTACTATAAAGGCCCATATACTATCAGGATATATATGACATGCCATGACTCTACATGTAGTAGTGCTGTGCAACAATTTCTAATTTCCACTGGATATAAATTTGTTGGCCTACATCATGTACTAGTACACGTAGGCTAGTGATCATAGTGATAGTTTAGACTGATAGTGTAAAATGTAGGAAATATGAGGGTTCAAATCATTCAAACTTTGTAGCATGACACGTTCCATGTGTACCAGGTATGCCACTTAATATATGGATTCATCAATTAATTTTGCATTAAATTGTTAAGTTTGTGTGAAGTGCGCTGAAGATCTTGAGCATGAAAGAAAAACATACTTCTGTTGAACAACCATCGCAAGGATTTGGCAATGGTCAAAATATTTGCTCCGAAAACAACCTTTTTTGTTCAGATTTATTGACCATGATGGCTGAGTATCAAATCCTTTGAGCCAGTTCATGAATGGATCGTGTGAATTATGGCGACGTGAAAGTTCAATATATATCTCTCAGCCTGCTTGAAATATTTGAGAACCAATATTTGTTCTTGACAAACAAACACCAACAAAGGTCCAATATTGATGAATTTTTCTTTTCTGGAATAGCTTCTAAAGGTAGCGAGGCAGCCAATATTGTTCAGGTGTATTGCAACTTTTGGTATCTGCCGTACTTGAACATGTTGAAATGTATTTCTGTTAAATCATAAGGAGTGGTAAGTTTTTATACGATGTAGCTTGTGTTATTAGTGTTTGTATGTATTGTGATACTAGTATTTCACCGTGTTGAAGTATTTCAATATTATATGTATATAAGTACAGTGAAACTTGGTTGGATAACCCATTTCCACATGTTCCATGTGGCGCATTGCTCAAGTTTTTCCATGTCACATGTTTTTGTGCTTGTTGCAGTACCAGACGGGTGTAGGCGTGTCTCAACGTTCGGCGCCGTACGGAAGCCAGCACGTGTCGCAAGTGTCCCTGGGCCGAGACTTGGCAGACTGGGGCACATCCTACGCTCACAACTTCCCCAACTCAAACAACACACAGCCGGTCAGTCATACTGTATATCACAAGTGTGAATGTGTGAGAGAGCTCTATCTAAAGCTCTGTGCCACTCTTATCATTTCATGATTGTGACAACCATAAGTTTTATGTGATTATCTACAATATCTGACAATTGTTTCATGATAAATTACAAAACATACATTTATTATATATCGTTATTATTCGGGATATATTTGCATAGTGTCATTCACAATTTAGTTTTTGCATATACATGATGTATATCAAACTTTCGGAGGTCCAGCACTCATTTGTAACTTGTCTTATATCTACATGTACATGTACTTGTATATTGGTGAAACAACGTGTTTGGTCGTGATTAGATTTTATTGGTTACGAATGTGAAACCTTTCATTTCCTTTACAGCCGTCTAAGCTACACTTGCCGTCATTTGAAAACCGGCTGAACATGAATGAGGGTGGAGGTCTGAAGCGAGTGATGACAGCGCCACCGGACAACAATGTGGGCAACAAGTACTGGTCACAGTACAACCGTGTACACAACACACTTGGAGCCAAGCTGGGGCCTGGAGTACCACATGAGAGACCAGCCAGACACCAGTACAACCCTCTCACAGGTAACCATGGTAACATACTCGCCAGACACCAGTACAACCCTCTCACAGGTAACCATGGTAAAATACTCGCCAGACACCAGTACAACCCTCTCACAGGTAACCATGGTAACATACTCGCCAGACACCAGTACAACCCTCTCACAGGTAACCATGGTAACATACTCACCAGACACCAGTACAACCCTCTCACAGGTAACCATGGAAACATACTCGCCAGACACCAGTACAACCCTCTCACAGGTAACCATGGTAACATACTCGCCAGACACCAGTACAACCCTCTCACAGGTAACCATGGTAATATACTCGCCAGACACCAGTACAACCCTCTCACAGGTAACCATGGTAACATACTCGCCAGACACCAGTACAACCCTCTCACAGGTAACCATGGTAACATACTCGCCAGACACCAGTACAACCCTCTCACAGGTAACCATGGTAACATACTCGCCAGACACCAGTACAACCCTCTCACAGGTAACCATGGTAACATACTCGCCAGACACCAGTACAACCCTCTCACAGGTAACCATGGAAACATACTCACCAGACACCAGTACAACCTTCTCACAGGTAACCATGGTAACATACTCGCCAGACACCAGTACAACCCTCTCACAGGTAACCATGGTAACATACTCGCCAGACACCAGTACAACCCTCTCACAGGTAACCATGGAAACATACTCGCCAGACACCAGTACAACCCTCTCACAGGTAACCATGGTAACATACTCACCAGACACCAGTACAACCCTCTCACAGGTAACCATGGCAACAAACCAGCCAGACACCAGTACAACCTTCTCGAAGGTAACCAGGGTAACATACCAGCCAGACACCAGTACAACCCTCTCACAGGTAACCATGGTAACATACCCGCCAGACACCAGTACAACCTCTCACAGGTAACCATGGCAACAAACCAGCCAGACACCAGTACAACCTTCTCACAGGTAACCAGGGTAACATACCAGCCAGACACCAGTACAACCCTCTCACAGGCAACCATTGTAACATACTCGCCAGACATCAGTACAACCCTCTCACAGGTAACCATGGTAACATACTCACCAGACATCAGTACAACCTTCTCACAGGTAACCATTGTAACATACTCGCCAGACATCAGTAGAACCCTTTCACAGGTAACCATGGTAACATACTCGCCAGACATCAGTACAACCCTCTCACAGGTAACCATGGAAACATACTCGCCAGACATCAGTACAACCCTCTCACAGGTAACCATTGTAACATACTCGCCAGACATCAGTAGAACCCTCTCACAGGTAATCATGGTAACAGACCAGCCAGACACCAGTACAACCTTCTCAGCTAACCATCGTAAAGAACAGTCTGACACCAGTACAACCTTCTCACAGGTAACCATGGTAATAGACCAGCTAGACACCAGTACAACCTTCTCACAGGTAACCATGACCAGCCAGACACCTCTCACAGGTAACCATGGCAACAGACCACCCAGACACCAGTACAACCTTCTCACAGGTACCATGGCAACAGACCAGCCAGACACCAGTACACCGCTCTCACAGGTAACCATGTTAACATACTCGCCTCACAGGTAACCATGTTAACATACTCGCCAGACAGTCGAGTCGACAGACATCAGTACAACCCTCTCACATGTAACCATGGTACAGACCAGCCAGACACCAATACAACCCACTCACAGGTAACCATGGCAACAGACCAGCCAGACACCCGTACAACCCTCTCACAGTTAACCATGATAACAGACCAGCCAGACACCAGTACAACCCTCTCACAGGTAACCATGGTACAGACCAGCCAGACACCAATACAACCCACTCACAGGTAACCATGGCAACAGACCAGCCAGACACCCGTACAACCCTCTCACAGTTAACCATGATAACAGACCAGCCAGACACCAGTACAACCCTCTCACAGGTAATCATAGCAACAGGCGAACCAGACACCAGTATACAGCTCTCACAGGTAACCATGGCAACAGACCAGCTAGTCTCCAGTACAACCCTCTCACGGGTAACCATGGTAACAGACCAGCCATACACCAGTACAACTCTCTCACAGGTAACCATGGTAATAGACCAGCTAGACTCCAGTACAACCCTCTCACGCGTAAGCATATTAGCAAACCAGCCATACACCAGTATAACCCACTCACAGGTAACCATGGTAACAGACACCAGTACAATCCTATCACAGGTAACCATGGCAACAGATCAGCCAGATATCACTACCTGTACAGCTCTCTCACAGGTAACCATGGTAACATACCAGCCAGACACCAGTACAACCCTCTCACAGGTAACCATGCTAATAGACCAGCTAGACACCAGTACAACCCTCTCGCAGGTAACCATGGCAACAAACCAGCAAGACACCAGTACAACCTTTTCACAGGTAACCATGGTAACAGACCAGCTAGACTCCAGTACAACCCTCTCACGGGTAACCATGGTAGCAGACCAGCCATACACCAGTACAATTCTCTCACATGTAACCATGGCAACAAACCAGCCAGACACCAGTACAACACTCACAGGTAACCATGCCAACAAACACCAGTACAATCCTCTCACAGATTACCATGGTAACAAGCCAGTCAGACACCAGTACAACCCACTCACAGGTAACCGTGGCAACTGACCAGCCAGACACCAGTACAATCCTCTCACAGGTAACCAAGGTAACAAGCCAGCCAGACACCAGTACAATCCTCTCACCATGCTCACAGGTAACCAAGGTAACAAGCCAGTCAGAGACCAGTACAACCCTCACACTTCGTGTTTTCATTTCCTTTGAAGAGTTGTTTGAATTTTGTATCTTTATTCACCCACAGGTGTAGACGAGGGTGTGGCCTGGTCCCCTGACAACAAGCGTGTATCTGGAAACAGAGTTCTGTACAACAGATACAGGAAGGATTCGGATAGCTTCATTCTAGGCTAGATCTGTGACAATACTCCAGGCCTGTTATATGTGGATCTGCAATGTGTATGGGTGGGGTGTGTATTTTGGGGGGTTGTGCACCAAGCTCATCTGTGATGTTAATCGCCCAGGTTTTATGTGATTGGTGTGTACTGTAAAAGGTGATTATTTCACAAGTGTGAACAGTAGATGTGTGTGAATGGCTGTGGCTAATTTATTTCTGGTCAAAAAATTGATATTAGTGCAAGAACATTTTTCATGTATTTAGACAAGAAGCATGTTGACATGCAGTTTTGAAATGGGGTCATCCATAAACATTAACATGATAAAGAAATGCTGCATGTGATATCCTGTTACTTATATCAAACATTGTTGTGCCACCCAAATGAATGTGATTAATAATCACCAAAATGTGCCAAAATGTTTGTATGTATGTTGTATACTATGAAGCAAGTTTTACACTTTCTTCCAGCAACATTTTATAGTTGTGAACTTGGCCTCTGGAACTCCAGCAATTGTATCATGTATGATGTTTTTGAATATTTCATGCGAGTTATGCATAACTTTCACACTTATTGATGCTAACCTGAATGTTTATTTTGTGCAATGTGATATTTTGTTGATTTGACAATAAATGTATCTATACTTCACAACTAGCGGTATATATCAAAAGTTTTATGTGCCTCCAACAGAACATTTATTGCAATGCATTGGTGCAATATATTGAATGAACAACTGATGAAGACAGTGTATCTCAGTTTAGCATACAAACAGTAATGTTACAAATCAATAACTGAAATTGTGGCAATAGGCACAATTTTTTCTCCAGTTTTTCCATGATACAGTACAGTACAATAATCGCGGTGAGTATTTAAGCCATAGATCTTGATTAACTACGATTTCAACATGATTTTCTCAAATATATCATTGCTTTCTGTGATAAATATCCTAACTTCTGTACACTTAACCTCAATAGATCGAGCTATGTTCGCTAACATACAAATAATGTTATGATACTCTCATTCACACTGTAAGCTATAATGGACAATAGTCACAAATATAATATAAAGACTAGAGTAAATAAGACCCGGATATATCCTGAGTATAATATTATAATGGAGTATTACTTCCCTGTTGTATAACGACACGTGATATCACAGGTACATCACATTTTATACTCTGTTTCCGAGTCATTCCATGTAAATACCATACACTGTATCAAATATTCACTACAAAACAATGCAGGTATTGAAAAACTAATACTATAGATAAAAAATCATCTATGTCAAATTTGTGAATATATAAATAAATGGCATACAGCACACATAATATGTTCATGTAAATATCTGTAAAATGAAACCCAACAAATTTTAAAAAATATTGATTTAAATAACTTTTACCAGTACAGATGCTATGTGATAGGTCAAGATAAATAAATGGAGTATTATAATTCGAAAGAATAAACCAACATATTGGCACGCACACATAAAACAAAAACAATGAGTTTTGAAAGATTATTTTTTTAAGACACCAGTCTGGAGATTTCGGAGTGTCCATTAGATAACAATGCAGTATACATGGTATATATATATGTCTACAAGTATGCAAGTTTTACCTGCAACTACTACTGCTGAACAATAACAACACAATATTTTGACAATTCACAATGTATAAATGACAAGACCTAAACAAAATCTAGAACCTCTGGCAAGCACAAAGATCCAGGCAGACACCATTTTGGTTTTACATCTAGTATGATGTCCTGGTGTGGGGACACTGATGTCTCTGATCACTAACATTTACTCCGGGATCGGTTACAACATCGTGCCACCTAGGTATATATCGCATCAATGATCCCCTCACATTCGCACCGTCCAGCGGTAGATCTAGCATACTTGCCAGAAGTGCTAGATTCCTGACACTGAGCATATAGTTTTCAAACACAACTATTCAACAGTTTCACATGACCAGACATGCTTTGCTCTGAGCCTTTTTATTATCATCCTGTGGAGCACTTGACTTGGCAGGAGTGTTGGCCCTGGAGTTTCCTGCCTTGCTGGCCTCTCTGGTAGGAGGAGAAGGTTTCGGCTCCTTAGTTTCTGGCTTGCTGGAGGCATTAGCATCCTCTTGCTCAGCCTGCGCGGCCGTGGGTTCTGGCTTGTTGGGGGTTTGGTTCTCGACTGTCTCACCCTGTGGTGGTGTGGGATGGGGAGAGGCTTTGCTGGGTGCGCTTGCCGATGTTTTATCTATGAATAGAAGTGGAGTGATCCAAGAAACATAGTATCCACCAAAAATGAAAATGAATCATGCAGGTGAAATTGCAATATTTGATACAATTTTTTCCCAATACCCAAGCAGCATTTTGTCATGACACGAAAAAATTGCCTTTCTCTTGATATGTTGACTACAAATTCTAGCTTACTGTAGTTTGTCGATGCTGAGGGTGTGAAATCATCCATTGTGTCATCAGCTCGGGGTGCACCGGGAGCCTCACTGGACAGAACTGTGACTCTGTCCTCCTTCTGGTGCGTCTCACACAGCCACAGGATTTTCCCGCTCGGCATGTGGCACCTGCACGAAACCACAAACCAAAGAACATTACTACTTCACATAGTGTATTATGCAGGGATGTACTTCAGTATAAAAGAAACACTCACCAGCGACACAGTTTAAGATAGATAGAGAGTGTACGTAGTATGACCAGACTACCCGCTATATGTACAACCACCTGCAGACTACTGACCTCGCCAGGCCGCCCATCTTGTTCTCTACATCGGTCTCCATCACAGTCTTCCTCCAACTTGTGTACTCTGTCTTGAATTCCGAGTCCACGCCACATTTCTAAAATACATGACTTGTGTAATACATGATATAATTTGGTAGTAATGGAATGATGTATTTGGAATGCACATAGCAGTTATGATATATCACTATCCTCATTGAAATAAATGAAGTGTACACGTACATCGACAAGAGATTGTCGGAGTGCGTCTCCTCGACTGCCATTCAGGACGGGAAGTGTCAGAGTCGTGTGTTTGAGGACTGCGTACAGACGGGACATAAACGGAGCAATATCCGTCAAAAACTCCGCCCACTGACTACTCTCAACAGATGGCAGCAGCAGTATACTGTCAGTCTCGTGCCAGCCCTGCATCAGATGATTGTCAGGTGTAATATGTTAATGGTGGCTACATGTATGAGCTAACATGGATATTGTAGTTTTCAGTGAAATTTTTTGCAGCTGCGCTACTGAATAATTCACACAATAATTTGCTACTGTTGTTTTCAAAATAGATCATATAATATGTAAATGACAAATTTAAGCATGTGTTTATTAGAGAATTTAATTTAAACATACCATAATTCATTCATTGTTATTCAATCTACAATCCCCTCCCCAGCCACCACACTGACCTCCTCGTGTTCACACAGGAATCTGACACAGAACTCTGATGTTTCTGCCGTTGCTATGACACTGCGAGTGGGACGGTGTTGTAGGGTTCTACGAGAGGCGGTCGTGGGACGAGCTCTGGCGGACACGGGGCGGACGCCGGACGCAGAGGGCGGTCTTGCGTTGTCTCCGGGGGCGTCTAGGGTTTGCTGCCTCTCCTTCGGGCGTGTGTAGTCGAGGACCAGCAGGTTCGGGTATGGGCTTGTCTCCATGGCATCTGCATACAACGCCACCTGCCGAACAAACTTCCGCTGGGCCAGCTCCAGTAGCTCCTGGAAAGATGCACATTTAATTGTTTCATGTAGGAGGAACATGATACATAAAATCATACATACCGGGGGGTATATTGTCTGCCAGTATGTTTGTTCTATCAACATTGACTATCAGACCTGGAAGGCGAGTTGTCGGTTGTTTCCCGCAGGCTCCGCGACCAGTTTCTCCTCCACTTTTGCTGTGGTCTTTGGGAGTTTGGAGCGTACAGCCTGCAGCAGCAGGTCAAAGCCGTCTTCACTCTTGTGCTGTAGGTTCACCTTTGGAAACGTCACAGTCAGCATCCCAACCTGAGTACAGTAGCGTACAACTATGGGCATAATTTGTGTAAAGTATCTCTAGAAAAACATTTTTGAACACATATACAATTTTACACTGTTACATGTTAAGGTAGTCCGCTCCAAACAGTGAGGGGAAGGGGTCAGAGTTTTTTTCAAAATAAATGACTGTATTAACAAAATCTAGAGCTTCAAAATGACATATTTTATAGAGTAACTGATCAGCATCCTAAAACTGAAAAGAAAATAGGGGGTCACCATATCCGTTCTCTTGAAAAACAATATGCAAGATGTGAATATGGGTAAAACAATGTGTAAAAATACCATAAATTAAGTCATTTTAGTAAATGTTTGTGATGTTTGATCGAATACGTCGAAGAAACCAGCACGGTGACCCCCTTATTTCTTTTCAGTATTAGAATTCTGATCAGTTACTCTATAAAATATTTATTTTGAAGAGATAATATTCAAGATTAAAGTCATAGTAGCAAGGTACCGTTATATGGTTTACTCCTGTTCAGATAAAGGCATTGTGGACATTTGGTGATAAAAAAGATGTTCACGTTAGTTGTTAATCAATAACAGCGACATATAATCGAGTATATTGAGCCAGTATTGCAATCGCCTTCTCATGCCGATGAAAAAAATAGCTTCGGCAGTTTCCGTAATCGTGACGTCAGGTGAGGCAAAATGTGCTTTGATGGCTGGCCAAAAACATAAAACACGTAATTTGGGCGGTCAGCTCAAAGATAGAAACCACTCCAAAATGCGTGAGATTCAAAAGAAAACGCGTGAAAACCAACAAATACTGGACATCTTGCAGTTCAACAAACCTCCCTTCTGGGATAATAAATAGTACTGATTCTAAATATCAAGACAAGAAATGCCGTATTCCCACCATCTCACACGTTCACTTGAATTGTCAAACATACACAACGAGAATGAATATGCGACATGCAGTTTACCTTGCTGGCTACATGTACTTTCAGTACTGCCTCAAATGATGTCACAAACCACGTGACCCATACTAAAATCGTGATCAAAATCTTCGGCAATTTACGGAAGGAGTGCCTATTTGATTCAATATCTTGAAACCCATTGATTGTATTTGTAAAATTCGTTCGAATTTACAGATAACTATTCATAATGGACTAAATGAAAAGCACTTTCATCGGCATGCTACTAGGTCTTTAACTTTTAAATTTTGACAATTCATTACCTCCCTGTTTGTAGCGTACTACGTTAAATCTAAACTGAATGCTGATAAAAGAAGTAAATATAATCATTGTTCAGTGCAATCAATACTTTATAACAGCGACTGACATCACATCAGAGGTCGTACCTCAGTATTGACCCAGTTGTAGCCACGCCCCACAATGGCAACAACCATCGGGATCCGGAGCGATATAGAGGCGTATCGGAACTCCATCAGACAGTTCCGGGAAAAGCAGTACTGCAAATAACATCAAAGGGATGAATTCCATGTTCTGGTTTAGTTTTTGAATGTTCGACAAATGACATAATATATGGCTACATTAGCTTGAACAGACTAATGGATTACTGTCAGTGGACAATGTTACTTTTATGGTAATATTTTCACTGGAAATGAAAACCTTAATAACATGCATATACATGTACATATATAGACTAATATGAGCTTTATACCTCATCAGAAACACACACGACGACGACCTTAGCATGTTTTAGACCCTGCGCAATGTCTTCAAACAAAGTCCCCTGCAACATGAAATACAGACAGCAACTGGTCACTATTAAGAGGTTTAGTTTGAATTCTTATCAATATCAGTGAAATATACAGTATATACATGTATATATAAGGGGATTAGTGACCAACAAGAAAAAGTTCATACTTTGCCAACATTTTCGATGTCAACCCAACAGCTAATTCCTTTAGACTGCAGAAATGTTTTTATTTTGCGGGGATCTCCGTAACCTAGACTTGTGGCAGTGGCTTTGGTTCCCTTGGCTACAGCCTCAGCAGAGTTGCTCCAACAGTAACTGATAAAACACTCCGGTGGTGTTGACTGAAATCAACAACATTGATCATTATAGTGTTTATGATTAACTTACCTGCATATAGATGCTACAGTGCTATTCCTAAATTTTCAAATCTGCCAATCCCACGACACCGTACCTTAGCTACTGCTGTCTTCTTCTGTACGATATCTTGTACAATATCATAGAGCTCCACGAGTTTTGAAGCATATCTGTCCTGGCTCATCATGTTAACATACACCTGGCAACAATAAATGTTAGCATTATTTTATGGTACAATAAAATAATATCGTGTCACTCAGGGCTGACTCATGCCAGTCCTGACTGTTACCATGACAACCAAACCTACCTCCCCAGCACACTGCATGTCGATAGCTGACTTCTGCCAGTCCTGACTGTTACCATGACAACCAAACCTACCTCCCCAGCACACTGCATGCCGATAGCTGACTTTTGCCAGTCCTGACTATTACCATGACAACCGAACCTACCTCCCCAGCATGCCGATAGCTGACTTTTGCCAGTCCTGGCTGTTACCATGACAACCAAACCTACCTCCCCAGCACACTGCATGCCGATAGCTGACTTTTGCCAGTCCTGACTATTACCATGACAACCGAACCTACCTCCCCAGCATGCCGATAGCTGACTTTTGCCAGTCCTGACTGTTACCGTGACAACCAAACCTACCTCCCCAGTACACTGCATGCCGATAGCTGACTTTTGCCAGTCCTGACTGTTACCATGACAACCGAACCTACTTCCCCAGCACACTGCATGCCGATAGCTGACTTTTGCCAGTCCTGACTGTTACCATGACAACCAAACCTACCTCCCCAGTACACTGCATGCTGATAGCTGACTTTTGCCAGTCCTGACTGTTACCATGACAACCAAACCTACCTCCCCAGCACACTGCATGTCGATAGCTGACATCTGCCAGTCCTGACTGTTACCATGACAACCAAACCTACCTCCCCAGCACACTGCATGCCGATAGCTGACTTTTGCCAGTCCTGACTGTTACCATGACAACCTAACCTACCTCCCCAGCACACTGCATGCCGATAGCTGACTTCTGCCAGTCCTGACTGTTGCCTACAACAACCAGCTGGATTTTTTTCTGCAGGTTTTGCTTGATATATAGAAACAGGCGACAGCTGTTCGCGTCTGCTACGAAGCTGGTTGAGATGCATATTATCACCAACTGAAACAAAGAGACAGTTCAGGCAATTTCAATTGTCAACATCAGGATAACACGACCTCATATGGCGGACCATTTACATGTCATCATACCTTGGACTGCCGTAGCGTAATTGTTTCTTTCTGAAGATCAATTCTGGCAGGATTCGCTGGAAACCAGCTGCAATTGAAAATTGTCTTATTTGCTGTGAAAACTCGTTTTAGTCTGTTATGAAGCACATGGGGATTTTTCCCAAACTACATGTGACTTTTCTTTGTAACACACTTACACACTGTATCCCTTAGCCTGCAAATCTGCTTTTATGTTGTGGGGGTCGACAGTTTTGTCCTTGTTGGCTTTGCCCGGGACGTCTTTGCTGTGGTATATCATGAAGATGTCGTGGCTGTTGAGGTTTTCCTTCAGACTGTCCAGGTCCCGTAGACTTCGCTCCAAATGGACATCGAAGTCTGAGCTGTTGTCTGGGGGCATGGCAGCTGTGAAACGTGGTAACAATAGACACACTTGGTCAAAAACAAACCAGCGTAAAGCCAGAGATGTTCAAACATCATAATGTACACAATATTTTCTTTGATACTTTTCCCATTCCAACACAATTATATTATTTCCAGTATGAGACGATATATTTGAACACTAAAATGATGGAACTGTAGTAGCATTTGAGATACCTCAATGTGGATGTGCATGTATATATACTGACCGTGAAGCTCATGCAAAGACAAGGCGTGGAATCGCTTGTCACACTGTAGGAAAGGTGCCTTCAAGTCGGAGGCGCGTCGGATTTTAGAGGCCGGGAACAGACTTGGATCCGTGATCAGCTGTAAGTTCACATAATAATTGTTGTAACTTGGAACATTTCATTTCATTACTATGATTTTCAGCACCATAGGAAATCTCTGCCACTTACACTTTTGACGCAATCGGAGCATGGAACAAAGTAGTCATAGTGAACTCCATGGAAAGACTCGAGGATCAGTCCCTCGAACACCTCGTGAACCATAAACACAACGTTCTCCGGTCGCGGTCCCTGCACTTTCAACTGCACTTTGTTGTCTCTGAATCAATGAAGTTATATCTGTTAAGTTCTGTTGCTAAATTGATAACATGAAGATGTAATACACAAGTTATATACTGTAAAACGACTAATTTTGACGGCTATTAAATTTGGCGGTTGTGAGCCCCACGTTATTTGGTGTTTTTTTCCAGATATTTCTTAACATATATCTAGTTAATTTAGCAGACGATTTAATTTGGCAGTTTTTCCCCTACCCCCAAATACGCCAAATAAATCGTCCGCCACAATCACTCGTTCTACAGTACCTTGTCCTGAAGCACTGCCATTAAAAATACAATTTGTGAGATACGAAAATGATGTAGATATATTGATCACATTATTGGTTTTCTGTAAGCTTACATCTGGTTGAGGAGGGCAATATGGCCATTTTTCTTGAGTAGAGAGCCTTCCTTCCAGATAGTGGAGCTGTCTGAGAAGAGGTAGAGTCGCACCTGTGCCCTGTTGAACAGACCAGCTGGCAGGTAGTCAAACTGGTACAGCATCTTCGTCTCCTTGCAGTCCGAACGCTCTGCTACGTCTGGCCAGTCAAACTAGGACAATCCATATTTGATAGTTAACGTCAATGAAACGAGACATGAGCTGGTGGGAACTCTTTGATATTTTGAACAAAATCCTGCCTTAGATGACCAGTGCTTGTATTTTGTATCTTATAAATCTGCATGTCATGACAGCTATACACAGATTTACTGGGGTACCTGGGGTTGCTCAGCAGGCAGCAGGCAAGGGACGACATTGGCCTCCACATCCTTGAGTGGGAAGGTCAAGTCAAACTCCTCAGTCAGTCTCAGCAGCCACTGGTGTAGCTCCGGGTCGAAGTCCTTCCAGACCCGCGCCACATCCGTGTGCATCAGGCGACCATCCTGTAGCGGCATTGACAGGGTAAATCATTATTTGTGTCATGGTGACGGAGTATGGAACAACAGCACTGCTGCACTTTGTGGCTGAATTCACATAGAACAGAATAATTCTTTCATCTCATGATAATCTCACAGATAAGAAGTAGTAAGGTAGATCAGATGACAAACTGAATACATGTAATATTATACGAGATCACGACGGTTATACAAATCAGCAAAGCTTAACAGTCTTGACCTTTATGGGAGTGTCGTGCACCGAGACGACACAGGCCATGGCGTCTACAATCCACTGCGGGTTGATAACAATTCGAGATCTCAAGAACATGCTCTGGAAGTGCTGCACAGAGCCCAGGTCATGTAGGAACTGCACAGCCTCTAAAACCTGTAGAAGTAAACATCTTTTATTATCACCAATGGCTGTTAATATGTATTATAATATCAACACAAAAGAACTAAGCAGCAATCCAGTGGGCTTAATGAACTCACAAACAGCATTTTTTCATAACAACAACGATTTCCAGTCCATTAGAATATGCTGCATGAAATGTTATGTTTTGGAGAATGATGAACATTTGTCCATAAACTTACCTCACTGCTGTCCACAATTCCACAGTCATGAGAGTAGTCCTCCACAAAACTCAACGTCAAGCTGTCAGATTTTGACTTCTCACTGCATAGACACGCCCGACGAGAAATAATAATGTATGAGAATAAAACATAGTCATAATGAATGTCAGAATCTTATTTTAATCTTCACGTAAAAGCCACGTCTCTGACCTCAGAGACGTATTCTTATTGTAAGACTCTGACCTCAGCATTTTGTGCTCCAGTTTGAGCCAAGCCTCTGGAACACTCTCCCCCATGTATTGCTCAGCGAGAGCAACTTCTACAATTTCCGCTGCAAGTTCCTTTATGCCCTGAAGTAATAGTGAAAGAAAAAATCACACATTTAAGGCCAGTCTGATAGGTTAAAGATGAATGCAGTGCCAAAATTTCCATGAAATAAATCGTTGATCAAATTCAACTCATAATTCAACTCACTTGGCACGTTACTTGAATTCAGACTAGAATTTCACCTGAGAGAATTTACTTTTGTTTACCTGCTCAGTGTAACAGCTGATGGTGTGGAAGCCTTTAATCTGTGGGTACCTCGCTTTTAGCTTCTCAGCGGGGAGCCAGAACTTCTCAACCTGTTAAAAAACACACCCCATTTATAGCATGTGCAGTTATGTTTTTAGGCTACTAGACCTATGGTCCGATACCCTATTGTCATTGCATTGTGTCCTTCGTCCGTCCTCATTTTTATCTTTAAACTTTATGGTCGAATATTTATGAAATTTTGCACAAATTTGTTTTTGTTTTTTTAAACGTTTATTTTTTTAAACAGTCGGTTTTTTTTCAAAATCTGTTCTGTAACATTTTTAGAAAATTTTCTCACT
The DNA here is from genome assembly GCA_949152475.1 of Terebella lapidaria. Classification (NCBI taxonomy): domain Eukaryota; kingdom Metazoa; phylum Annelida; class Polychaeta; order Terebellida; family Terebellidae; genus Terebella; species Terebella lapidaria. The sequence continues at coordinate 84,555,199 of OX424555.1, forward strand.
TTTGCTTTCATAATGGGAGCTGCCACCACTGTACTCCTAGAACGCTTTAACATTTGTTTAACCTCTTAGCCGCAAGACCTGAGAAATTGTCCCACGCCGGGCAATTTTTCAGGAAAATTGCAAAATATATATCATGACAATATTTTTAAAGAAAGACCCACTGTTGATTGAAATTAATTAAACCAATATGAAAACGTATCTAGCCTTATGCAAGCAGCATGAGGGCCTTTATGTGTTCTGGTTACCACAGCAATAACCTCACAACAACCAATAATTCTGCAACATTTCACACAATCTTAAAATAGTATACACGAAAGCATGCTTTCACAGAATATAAATATCCCCATGTCGTTGATTATGAATAAGATAAATGCAACTCAGGTTCTTTCAACAAACGGATTGTTGATGTGAAATATCATACCAAACTGATACAAATGACAGTGAATTCACTGGAGAATAATTTTGCTCAGCCTGTTCTCACACATACATATATACATCTGTCAGACGACAACACCAGGGGAAAGCCAAGAGTTTCACTTTGGATTACATGCATTCCCATTGTATAGATATACTATTTTTGCTCCAAAAACGATTGTAAACTTACACTACAACAATTTTATCAATATACGGAAACTGTATGGGGACTTTCGACTGAAAAATATAGGCCGTACAGGAAGAAATGTGGAGAGGAATTTGCGCCGGATATTTCCGGCACATAGGCGTCACACAATTACGTTTTGCGCCGGAAATATCCGGCGCTGTAGGCGGTGAAGAGGTTAAGATAGAGCTTAGATATTATATTGGCACATTCAAATGGAAAGTCATATACCCAGTATGGCGATTCATGTGGCGATGCATGTGGACTTTGACTTTAATGACCTTGAAAGGTCAAAACAGCCATTTTTGGGTGAAAAAATACCCAAATTTGCATTTTGTCTATCTTTTCTCCACAACTAACTGATAAAGTCAGATGATTATTTCACAGTATGCCAAGTGGGATACCTGGTGTTGCATTAAAAGATGGGAGTGCCCTAAATTCCTCACAACTCCGATATATAGGTCAGAAAGGCCCATAATAGCATAAATTAGCCTCTGGGGCCAAAAATACTTGTATATAGACCTCACATTTTCTATACAGCGCATCATTTGATGACCTTGACATGCGATGACCTTGACTGCCTGGTAATTTTCGAGAATACCCCGGTAATGTAAAATGACTGATGCAGACAGAATGATTGTAGATGAAGCTTAGGTTTGTATTATGAGCAGATAGGCAGTAAAATTAGGTGCTTCTCAGCAATTTTGCTGAAAATTATTTTATATCTAACACTACATTTTTCCAGTTACCTTTCTCAGCCCTTGAGCTGATTTTTATGGCAAAGACTGATACAGAAGCTTATGATTACTTTATCACTGTAACTTTACGGTTACCTGATCACAATGTGTGCCAACAACAAGAATTGATGCTTTTGGGGCGTGACACGAAATAGAACTCAACCAGAAGTCCAGCCCCGCATGCTCATAACCAAGGCGGATGTTCCACAGCAACAGATACACAGCTCGGTTTGACATGAAAAACTGTAAACAGAACATGGCCCTTTGATGGTATTCTTAGAAACCTGTATTTACATCATACAACTAAAGTGGGTGCTTTCATTGAACATCTCCAGGATGGTTTTCCCAGTTGGAAATTCCCACGCACCTGATGTGTGTTGTAGTACACAGTCTGTCCAGCGAAGTCCCACATGCTGAAGGTGACGCCTGACACGATCCAATCACTGATGTCAATCCCATCTGTGATCACCTCGGGCTCATTGGGCGATTGTGCTGGATTCTCACTGGATTTGTCGTTTTTGGTTTTTGGGGCATTCGTCTTCTTCAGCGCATTCACAAGACTGCAAAAGTATTCAGATAATACAGTTGGTTAGGTGGGAGATTTTACAAATGACAAGAAAGTTCATAGCACACATAGCAAACTTATTCACACTGGGTTATACCCACCTGGTTTTCCCTGCTCCACCCAGTCCGACCATCATCAGCTTGGTACGTTTGCACTCTACTGAGCCCATCTGGAGACGCTTTAGGTAGCCCTGGATGGCACGGAACCCTCGAGCGACGACCTCCTTCGGTGGAGTCTTCAGGTTGGCGCACTCTCGCAGGCTTAAAACTAAATGAACACAGCTTCATTTTGTTTCATTTGTAGTCATACTAAATGTATATTCTATGCATAGCTATGACGACAAATCATACATGTGTGGCAAGACCTTACATACACCTATAGGGTGTGGAATTTTATGTTTTCTATCTCAAGCCAAAACTTGAAACAATATATCTCAGGCCTAACATACATGAGCACTCATTAAATGATTCTGTTATTTGATTCATCATTTTAGACAGGAAGAGTTTATAATATGTTGTGTGAGAAATATTCAGATGATTGATACCTTTGAGTGCAGGCATACTGGACACTTCAGCAGAGACACTCTCTAGTTTGGGATTGTTGTTCAGCCACAATGACTCGAGGGCGGTGAACTTTTTGAAGTTGTCAACCACTTTTGTAACACCTTGGAAGCTCAGATCCAATGTGGTTAGCTTTTTGAGAGAGAACACTTGATCTGGGATGTCACCATTTGCTTCTGAAAATAACATCAAAAATCAGGTGAGAGTATGTGATATATACATGATAGAGGAAGTGCATGGTTCTATAAATTTAACACAGTGTACAATACATTTATAGACATATTCACACTTACCCTTGCCTTCCAATCGTGGGAACATCTCATACAACTCTGAGTTGATATTCCTCGAAGAGTTTTCAGTGTCTTCAAGCAATGCCTATTCCCCAAAGAAACACACATGAAGGTTCAAATACTGAAATAACATATGAGAGAGCTATGGCATTACAACTCTAGCTACAGTAAGAAACAAAGAAGACTGATCACTGTAACCAACAACATCATTGGTATAGGACTTTAAACTAGGAGATTTCTCATACATATAGGAGAGCCAATAGCCACCTTGGCTTGTGGGTGTTGTAGGAGAGCTTTCTGCCCCTGGTTTGAGACTCCAGACAGGTTGAGTTCCCTGAGCTCTGTCAGATTGCTGAAGCCGTTTGGGAGAGTCTTGAAAGCAGAACCAGCCAGGTCCAGGATCTCGAGGAACTTGAGTTTGCCGATGTCTTTGTCCAGAATGGTCAGGTTCATGTGTGTGGCGCGCAGCTCGACCAGCTTCAGGCATCGACAAACGGCCGGCGGGAGGCTCGGGAACAGGTTGTGGGAGATGTCTAGGACAAGGAGCGAGTCCGAGCAGGAGACAAAATCATCCGGCAGGAACTTGAAGTTGTTGTTCCTGATGTTGATGAGTTTCAGGCGAGGACACTTGGTCATGCCCTCGGGTAGGCATGAGAGGTCGTTGTCCTCCAGGTTCAGGTCCTCGAGGTTCGGGCAGCACTCGAAGAGCTCGTCTGGGACAGTGCGAATGTTGCTCTTCGGAAGTGACAACTCCAAGATCAGGTGGTTGTTAGCACTGATGCGCTCCATCGGGAAGCCACCATCTGTGATATTCGAGTGAGTTGTGGATGCGTCATAACGCTTGTGAAACTCACAGTGGGGCAAACCCCCGACTGGTAAGAGCTCGCTGTAAGCAGGATCCTCCAGCATCTTCTCGCGGATTGTGGCTTCAAACTGTTCATACACATGTACGTTTATTGAGACTGTCAATATGAAGCAGTACTGAACAATTCAGACATTTATTCTTGAATAATTCATTGATTCAGATAAATACCTAGCTTTTGTTGGAAACACTGACCTCGCTGAGATAATCTTGAGGAAGTTTGCTGATGGCTTCCTTGAAATGGTCCAGGAACCCAGCACAGTATAAGTAGAGTTCCAGCATTAGACAGAGCCTGTCTTCCAGCTTCTCAGCAAATGGAAAAAATGTCATGTAACACAGTGCCACAATTTATTGACATCAAAAGACCATACAGCTTCTGGACTTTCAGGTCAGAATTTTGTGGTACATCGCGTAAGTTAATTCTTCACCTTCTTGCGGCTCCATGAGTCATGTACATCAGCTTGAACAATGTGCGTCACTGAGTCTGGCAAGAACCCCTGCAACAGCATTTGCAGCCTCAGCAACATTCAATTGTACACCTAAACACATTACAACATATACAAGAGCACACTGGTTAGACTTCATAATCATGGAAGGTCTGGAAATTTGAGATGCGAACCACCAGGTGACAAGTACCTTGTGTTTGATGTAGTTGTATATCGTAGGAAGAGATCGGCGTTTGAGAACCAGTCTGGACAGTCTCTCCTTCCAAAGATTCTTTTCGATCTCCTTTTTCAGTTTGGAATCTTTTGGATCAATTTCAACCTTGATCGGGATTGTGAAGCCAGGTGCATCTATTATGTGTGATCGTCCTCCTGCAAACAAAAATATTTGTTGAGGGCTGATTTTGTTGAAGAACTTTGATCGGTCATACAGACACAATAAAGAATATGGTTTTTTAGCCTTGAGGTCAGAGCTACACCACGTCAAAACGCTACATTTATACGTATCTACCATTCAGAAGACAGACGAGATAGACATCTTCCTCCCATGGCTGCCACAAGCTGTTGAGTTTAGGGGACTCCAGAAATTCCTTAGTGATATTGCGAGGCAAGCAAACGATGGGAAAGTTGCCGGTAGTTGATCCCATCTCTTCCTCAAGTTCCCGTTCCACGTTGACACGAATATCTGTGAATAAAAACACATTAACTTCAAACACTTCCATTATAAGCATTATTCTCTGCCTTGCTGCCATATCTGATAATAAAAGACCAATATTTACAACAATCAAAATCTGGAAATCACTCCACAAAAGCACCACCTGATTCATATTTTCACATAATTTCCATGAACTGGTGTTCTGACACATGACCTGGATGTATCAGATACATATTTCTCTAGTCTTGTTGGCTATAACTGACAGTCATCCCTGAATTACCACCATGATGATTACTACAGTGGTCCCTGTAAGATAAGACCTCACTTTTGGCAGAGAAAATGAGGTCTTCATCTTACAGGAAGTCTTATTTCACAGGTTCATTTACATGTTAAATTGATCTTTAGGGAATAAAAAAGAGTCTTTACTGACAGGGAAGTCTTATTTCGAAGGTGTCCTATCTTACAGGGACCACTGTACTACATACTGGGCACAGACAGGCGGTGACTGGCACACTTGCTGAAGTTGACCAAGGCAGGCCTCGGACCGACAGTCTCCTCCAGTGTACGCACTGTGTCAGAGTCCAGCTCAACGGGTGGACAGCCCATTGTCTGCAACAGTGAAGTACTTGTGTCCTTGACATTTTGCAGAAGAAGACTTAGTCTCATTGACGTACATGTATTACTGTAGACTGAAATCACTAAAAATAAGCATTACTTTACTTTACGTGTTTGAACTGTTTTTGTGGAGTACTATTTTTCTCTCTAATCAAGAGAAACGTCCTGAAATAACAATACATATTCGAGTTTCAAAGTATAATTTTTTTATTGCTAAAGTCTTGACTATTCGTGCTGTACATTTACACACATGTTTGAAGAAGTGATGAGGAACAGGCCACTGCTTGGCTTGGATCAGGTAGGCTGGGTAGTTGGTGAACGAGGTCTTGGTCGCTGCAGAAATACACAATGTAATAACATTGTACAACAGAACAGCACACATGAACATCAAAACATGATTTGAAGAATCCCGAAATGGGATCTCCACTCATAACATCTCCACTGTATAGCATAACATGCTGAGAATACACTATTATCGCAGTTAAAACTGCTGTGTTGACTGAAGAAAGGCATGGGAAGTGCTGAACTGAGTCCCACAACCTACTGTTGTACTTATGTCGGAAGACATATCTCGGATTCCTGGCAGCAATGTATTCCCCGAAACCAATCGGACGAAGACGGTGCTGATCTTGTTCAAACAGTCTCACATCAGCAGCTCCCAACACATTGAGGTTTACAGTGGTTGTACCATTTGTCGATTCTGGAACAGAGCCAAATACACCTCTCAGGCACGGATGGTAATACAACCAGGTTATAATTTCTGGCAAATGTTTTCTGCAAAATAAGACTCTCCTGGCTTCTTAGGCCCTGGAGTTGACTCCCTAACAATAAGATACAATACCAGACGTAAAAGCCTAGAGGCCTTGGGGCATTTCGATACACAACACAATCACAGGTGACCTGTTAATTACTGACAACTCTGCAACCAAAATGATTACGTAGATACATCCATTTCACTCTAAGACGACGGTTTCTGAGATATAAATGAAAATAAACGAGATACGGCCGAAAATGGAAATGCCGACTCAGCAGAACAAAAATTTGGCACAGGGACAAGTTCACCCAACATACCCCTAAGACATGTTTGTCTAGTGTCACGAGTCCGAAAATAACATCCGTTTCACTCTACGACGCACCGTTTCCGAGATATGGCCGAAAATGAAAAACGCCGACTCAGCAAAAAAAAATTTGGCCCAGGGCCAAGTTCACCCAACTTACCCCTAAGACAAGTTTGTCTAGTGTGACGAGTCCGAAAATAACGTCCGTTTCGCTCTACGATGCACCGTTTCTGAGATATGCAATGAGCCTCAAGGATGACTCACCAAAATTGTTTTCGGCCCCTGGGTCAAAGGTCATTTGAGGGATTGACTCCATAAACAATAGGGTTCCTCTGTGACACTATATCAACATATATATATGTCAAGTTTCAGAATGGTAGCACAAGTACTTTTTGAGTTATCATCCGGAAACCATTTGAAACAAAATTCATCCTCACGGACTAACCGGACCTCAGAGCCGGCTCCAAAACAATAGGGTTCATCTATGTAATATATGTGATAACTGGTGAAAATTTCTCGAAGATTCGTCAAGGCGTTCTTGAATTATCGTCTGGAAACCGAAAAGTGAAAAAAAAAAAAAAAAAAAATTGTGACAAACCATAAGGACATTTCGTGCCGAAATGCCCTAATAATAGGGGTCGTTAGTGTGATGTTGGACCAGTGGTCATAATTTGAACAAGATAAGATGGATCATTGAAATTAATGACTTACCAAGGGATACCAAAATGGGAGCAAAAAAAAACCCAGACAAAATCAAATGGTCCAAGTTACTACTAGTACCTAGAGAACTAGTTCCCACCTAATGCCATAATTCTATTTTATATGGTTTTAGCAGAATATTTTTTTTTTCTTCTTCTTCTTCCGCCGTTTGGTTTCCGGACGATAACTTTAGATTGCCTTGATGGATCCTTGTCAAATTTTCACCACTAGTCAGAAATGATTTGTGGAAGAACCCTATTCTTTTTGAGCCAGCTCGAAGGTCCGTGAGGTCCGTGAGGATGAAATCAGGGTTTTTGGTTTCTGGATGATAACTCGGAAAATATTCAGGCAATAGATGCAGAACTCTGCATGGAGGTTCAAATGCCACCAGGGAAGAACCCTATTCATTTTGGGATCAATCCGTCAAACGACCTTTGACCTAGAGGTCAAAATAATTTTTTGCTGTCGTAGAGCGAAACGGACGTTATTTTCGGACTCGTCGCCCTAGACAAACATGTCTTAAAGGTATTATGGATGAACTTTGACATTGACCCGAAATTTTTTTGCCGAGTCGGCATTTTTCGTTTTCGTCGATATCTCGGGAACGGTGTGTCGTAGAGCGAAACGGACGTTATTTTCGGACTCGTCCTCCTAGACAAACATGTCTAAGGGGTATTATGAATGAACTTTGACCTTGACTCGAATTTTTTTTGCCGAGTCGGCATTTTTTTGTTTCGTCGATATCTCGGAAACGGTGCGTCGTAGATCGAAACAGACGTTATTTTCGGACTCGTCCTCCTAGACAAACATGTCTAAGGGGTATTATGAATGAACTTTGACCTTGACCCGAAATTTTTTTGCCGAGTCGGCATTTTTTGTTTTCGTTGATATCTTGGAAACGGTGCGTCGTAGAGCGAAACGGACGTTATTTTCGGACTCGTCCTCCTAGACAAACATGTCTATAGGGTAAGGGTATTATGAATGAACTTTGACCTTGACCCGAAATTTTTTTGCCGAGTCGGCATTTTTCGTTTTCGTCGATATCTCGGAAACGGTCGCCCTAGCCAAACATGTCTTATAGGTATTATGGATGAACTTTGACCTTGACCCAAAATTTTTTTGCCGAGTCGGCATTTTTCGTTTTCGGCGATATCTCGGAAAACAGGGTGTCGTAGAGCGAAACGGATGTTATTTTCGGACTCGTCGCCCTACACGAATATGTCTTAAATGTATTATGGATGAACTTTGATTTTGACCCGAAATTTTTTTGCCGAGTCGGTATTTTTCGTTATCGTCTATATCTCAGAAACGGTGTGTCATAGAGCGAAACGGACGTTATTATTGGACTCGTCGACCTAGACAAACATGCCTGGGGGGGAGGGTATGATGGATGAACTTTGACCTTGACCCGAAATTTTTTTTGCTGAGTCGACATTTTTCATTTTCATCAATATCTAGCAAACGGTGTGTCATAGAGCCCGTGGCAAACATGTTTTAAATATTATGAATTAGCCCTAACATCTTTAGGCCTTGACGTCTAGTTTAAAATAATTCTTGCAGACTGAGACATTACAAGACTTACTTGTGAAACATGTGACCACTGCTGTCTTTTCACCGTCCATAACCTCTAGTTCTAAGGCCATATTCTCAGGCCAGCGAAACGGTGCAGTTCTGAGAATAGGCTGAAAACAACATATGAGTAATCTATCAAACTCCAAGCTGAATCCCAAAAGTTGAAACACTGCAACAAGTGTGGAAGACAGTGCCAAACTTTCACAAGAGAATAATACACAGTCCTTCGCACCTTGACGAATGTGTTATCAGCAACACATGTTAGTGAACCAACGGCCTGTAATACGGGTGTCCAGTCAGTGGCAAGAGGCGCGTCTACAGCCAGACCCACTGACGATTCATTGATCAACAGGCTGTACCTGACACAAGTGTGGCCATTCTTCTGTCGAGACAGAAGCTCATATCATTATCATAGAACAGACATCCTCAGCAGTACTAATGAACAACAGTGAGATCAACTACAAGTACATTCAGGGTCATTGTTTGTACTCCTGATAGATTTAGATTTATCAGGTTTTATTTGAAAAAAAAACATTGATATATTACATGTATGCACATGAAACAAAGCACTATTAGGCAAAACGCCCAGGATGCGTTTGGGGAGGTTTAGGAATCAAACCAAGAGGTACCAATACCTAAGTTTTGAACTGAAAGCCGTTCATACTATGTGTGTGATACCTACCCCTTGTGCGACCTTGGCTCGTATGGTGATTCTGGTTCCACTGTACAGATATCTATCTTTGGATGATGCAGTATGGCTCATCTGCCGGAGTCTGCTGAATCAAATTTTGTATCACAACAAGCATCACACCAGCAGAACTAAGGTCACGTGGGCGACCTTGGGGACGAATGAGATTAGAACCAATACTTGAGTAGTAGTAAACACAATAACCATGGCCATTGATACTGGTGCCATTAATGATACCTCAAGAACTACAAAAATGAATAGATTTGGTCAATCCCAAAAGTGGTTCTACTTTAATTTTGAAACATGTGACTTTAGTTGCACTTTCCACAAAGACCATGTGGTTGTTTCCCTTACTCAATATTTGCTACTTTATTGTATTTAATCATGTTAATAGTGAGTTTATGACATATTCCACAGTGTGAGTGATATCATTGTGGACTTAACTCGGAACCAATCAGTCTACGATTGAACATTAGCTCCTTTCCAGTGAACATAGGGGCCAAAAAATACAGTAAAACATATATATCATAAAGATAGCAGTATGGCAATTATTACAAGACACTACCAAATCAAAACTAGACACAAGACATCCCGATGAAATCATTCCTTGGTGATGGATAGCATAATGTACACCAGCCTGACTGGGAACATGGCCTGGCTGAATGAGAGTGTTAACCAGACTGACCCATCCTGGTTCGTCGCTTCGAGTGGGTAGTTGTGTCCCTTCACAGTTACGCAGGACCTTCCTGCAGCGTTTTCTGTCTTGGAAGGTTCCACACGGACCTCCAGCAGGAGAGGTGCTCTGTTTTGTCAAAAAATTATTCAAAATGCAGATTGGCAAACAAAACCTGACCTAATGACAACTTACACAAAATTTAGTTTCAGGAGATAGCAACTGTGACACAATATCCCAATCATTTTTCGAAGCAAATGTGGTATTGACCAGTGTCATTATAGAGGTAAGATACAACAATGAATATATATACAGCGTTCAAACTCCGTCAGCTAGTTCCGACACATATTTCAACCAAAGTCCTACTATTTACTTTTCGGCTGCCGTCCGACTTCCACTAGGTACCACTGTGTCAACCACTTCTGGATCCGAGACGGGACAAAACTCCAGACTGAGCTGGAACGCACTGGCTCTGAGGATCGTCATGGACCACTGCTGGCAAGTGCCTGCACTCATCGGATAACGAGTTCGAAGCTCCGAGCCAGTGCTGAGCTCGACGACACAGCCTTCCTGTGGGGTAGTCTTCTTGTCGTCCCTGACAACCAGTGTCTGGTCCACAGTGCTGGGTTCAACAGACTTGTACCGATACTACAGAAGGCAAATATAATACCACTCTTTTACTTGGATATAAATCGCACTTAAGATGATCAAAACCAAAAGTCTGTCCAGAGATCAAGCAAATGATCTTGTCAACTAGACGCTTCCGGTCGCCTACGACCGCTTGGGTGTATCCCCCGTAGCCCTATCATCTCTGTTGCCCCAAATATATCACTGTCAAGTGTGAAAAACTAGAGCAAGGGCTAAAAAAGATTACCAGAGAAATGTTAAATCTCAAGTCACAACTGTTTTCTTTTCCCCACCAATAATTGCTGCACTGATTTTCCGAGGTTATTGAAGGTCGAATTCAAAATCACCACTGAAATCTCTTGATATGAATTTCCGTTTCGACATGTTTGATAAAACTAGACGCTTCCGGTCGCCTACGACCGCTTGGGTGTATCCCCCGTAGCCCTATCATCTCTGTTGCCCCAAATATATCACTGTCAAGTGTGAAAAACTAGAGCAAGGGCTAAAAAAGATTACCAGAGAAATGTTAAATCTCAAGTCACAACTGTTTTCTTTTCCCCACCAAAATTGCTGCACTGATTTTCCGAGGTTATTGAAGGTCGAATTCAAAATCACCACTGAAATCTCTTTATATGAATTTCCATTTTGACATGTTTGATTAAAAAACGAAAATACAGATAGATCAATCTTTTCGTCTATTTATATTTCAACTCAGAGTATTTTACAAACTTGGTTCCAAGTTGAAATTCAAAGTAAAATTTGACCAAAAATGCATTTCAAGATGACGAAATTGGAGCCAGATCGAACTTCTCACCATAAGTTATATTTCGACTCATAATACATGTATGTGCCAAACATGGTTTCAAGTTGAAATTGAAAGTAAAAGTTAATCAAAACTGCATTTCAAGATGACAAAATTGGAGCCAGATCAAACTTTTCGTCATAAGTTATATTTTAACTCATAATACCTGCCCAACTTGGTTTCAAGTTGAAATTCAAACTAAAAGTTGACCAAAACTGCATTTCAAGATGACGAAATTGGAGCCAGATCAAACTTTTCGCCATGAGTTATATTTCGACCTTTAATATGTGCCAAACATGCTTTCAAGTTGAAATTCAAAGTAAAAGTTGACCAAAACTGCATTTCAAGATGAAGAAATTGGAGCCAGATCGAATTTTTCACCATAAGTTATATTTTAACTCATAATTTGTGCCAAACATGGTCTCCCAGTATTGTTTGTCTGAGTCTGCATTGACCTATGATTATCTTTGTCCTTTAGGATCATTTCATCATCACGCACCATCCAGTGAACCAAAACCTCCACTAACTGGGGTAAGCACAGATACACTGCGTGGTTTGCTATTTGAAGTATTTGTGTACTAATGTGTGCTCTCACGTGTGAATGTATTGGATGAGTGTGATTAAAGTATGCCTCAAACGTGGTATTTAAACGAGTCCATAGTTTAGACAATTATATCAGGAATATCAGTGATTATTATACAAGATAATGCGGTAATGATGATACATTTATTATTACAGGGTTTCTGGTTACGGTTCGAATAAAGCATTCGCAGTGATTCAACTCTCGTCTTGTGTTGTCCACTGAGGGCCCAGCCCTCACCCCTGTTACATTGGAGCCTCCAGGGAGGATCGAACTCCCGACCCCTGGTTCACCCCTTCACGCTAAAACTGAATTTGTGCTACAGCTTGTATCAAAAATATTTGTGGTAGATCTACTGATAGTGGTGAATTCACTGAACTGAAATTATTATTATACATGTAGTATCACTCAGAGTGCATCCCTGAATTGGTCAGAGGTGGTGTATACTTGACACTGGTGATAGTAATTTTGGAAACAATTGAAAATACTGTGTTTATATCATGTCCTAGTTGTGTGTTGGTACTTTGAAATTTATGTTTGGTCAAATACCTGTGACTGATATTGAAGTGTGCATATCATATTAGATGTTGGGTACTATCATAATATAAAACAGATGTGTTGTTGAATGTGTCGCACTTGTTTTTTTTGATATAGTTAAGAAATATCTAACATTACCTAACATTACAACAAACTTTGCACAAATTTGAGTGTCACAAGAGTGAGATAACAGGTCGTACCTCATTAGTAACATTGATATCACATTGGTTGGTTGTTATCTGGCAGTTGTGGAAGGTGATTCTCTGAGATATTGGTTGATACGTCCAGCGGTGTATTGGTTGACACTTTGGTTATAAATCCGTCAGTTTAACTTTACATTTTGGGGGTCGATTTCACTAATAGTTATTTTTCTTTCATACAAAGGTACACAGTACAGGTAACTATGAGTGATCGGGAGTGTTCTGTATGGGTATCTGGATTGCCAGTCCCAGTGATTGTGTCTGATATCATAAAGTACTTTTCAAGAGTGGGTGACATTGTGAATGTTTTTCTACCCGACTTGGAGGGCGATGAGGCCTTGGTTATATTTTGTTCAGAGCGATTGGTAATTGAAGCGTTAGCCTACGACGGCAAATCTTTTCGTGATAGCCGAATTAACGTGTCTTTGCCTACCGGTGATCAATATCGCAAGGCAATTGAGTTGAAGCCTGCAAAGTTGCAGCATGGTTCACCAAAACCAGAAGGGTTCTCCGAAAAGTTCAAACAATCGGTGAATGAACTTAGTATTATGGAGATTGCTGAAATGATGTCAGCACTTGCTGCTGCGGCTAAGGCTAAAAAAGGGGAATCCAAGGTTAATACTTCTCATGTAAGTGGTGTTAGTATGGATGCATCTGTCCACACGGCAGATGTGACCACCAACTATGGTGCACCGGAGGACATGGAGTGCGAGGAAAACATTTGTGGAAGCAACATCGTCACTTCGCTGTCTCCGGTACAGGCCAGTCCGGCTAGGGATCTTCGGCTGTCGTCCTTTCCGCACCCAATGCAGTACCCACGCATCTCAAATTTTTCTGGGGATGGTGACAAGGGGGATGTGCCGTTCCTCCAGTGGCGAAATGAAGTTCGCTGTCTTGTGTCAGAAAAACATCCGCCCACTCATGTGCTTCATGCTATCCGTCGCTCAGTACGTGGAACTGCTGCGGAGGTACTCTTGAATCTAGGACAAGGAGTCACACCAGCTGATATACTTAACAAGTTCGACACCATTTTTGGGAGCCCCTTGGCATCACAGACTTTGCTAGAAGATTTCTACCGCCAACAGCAGGATGAGGGTGAAGGAGTGGTGAAATGGGGTTGTCGCCTCGAATCTTACTTGAACCTGGTGTGTGAACATGGAAGTGCCCCAGCAGACATCAACTCTACGCTACGGTCCAAATTTTGGTCCGGTTTGAAGAATCCGGATATACGAAACGCACTTAGACACCGTTTTGATGCTGGTGACAGCTACCAAGCACTCCTAACTGCTGCAAGACAGGTCGAACATGAGCTGAAGGTGAAGATTGCTGTGCCTGTACAGACTTCAAAGAAGCTGGAAAAACATGCCACACAACACATTCAAGGCCCCAGCAGTGGTAATCTGGAGGCAAAATTAGATGACCTCTTGAAGATGTTCAAGGATATGTCGGGACGCTTGGATCGTCTTGAGAAGGCAAAACCGAAACGGCAACATGCGGCAGAGAATTCACATGACTCGGGTGACGAAACAAACAGCCGATCTGGTGGACAGGAGAACAGGTGGTGTTTCTACTGCCACGAGCGTGGACACCTGATCGCTGACTGCCCAAGACGACGCCAGAAGTCGGGAAATGCCTAGGATCCAATGCTGCAGGGCAAGCGTTGGGATCCAAATTTGATCGCCCTTCTTTGATGGATCGTGTGGTGGGGAGTCCAACTGTTGCTGTTATTTTGGTCAATGGTCAAGAGTGCAAAGCACTCGTGGACACAGGAAGTCAAGTGTCTACGATCTCAGCAGAATTTGTCTACAGTTGTTTCCCAGATCTAACTGTTCATCCACTTCGGGATCTTCTCACTGTTACAGGTGCTGGTGGTCACGTTATACCGTATGAGGGATATGTGGAACTCGATGTCTCTCCGGATCCTAACCAAGTGGACAGTTCACAACTGGTCATTGCTCTGGTGGTTCCCGGTGAGGCGTACAGCACTGAAGTCCCAGTAGTTTTAGGTACCAATTACATTAGGCCATACTTAGCCCAGCATGAGTCTCTGGCTGGGTTGAGTCCTGCTTGGAAGGCAGCTGCCCAGATGATGCGACAGGAAGCTGACTGGAATGGGGAGCTGGGTATCCTGAGGTCAACTAGGAAGGAAACTGTTCCAGCAGGGGGAGGAGTCGTAATAAAGGGGATTCTTCGACCAAACTATGGCCATTCCAGCCAGTGGATTCTACCGGAACCTGTCCTTCAGCATGCATTGCCGGGTGGTCTCGTTGTCACGCCATCCCTGATACAATGGACTCCGAATCAGGCTTCCACATGTCGCATAAGTGTGGAGATCCAGAATGTCACAAGTCGAGCCATCCAGCTGCCGAAGCGGTCAGTGGTGTGTGCCATTCATGCTGTTGATGTGGAAGACGGGACCTCGGAATCCGAGCCAGATGTAGCTGATTCTGCTGAGAGCTTGGAAAGTGACGAGTTTTTGACCAAGTTCGAATGGCCTGCTGATCCACAAGCCGCTGAGATGCTGCGAGATGTTGTCCAGAAGTGGAAATGCGTGTTTTCCCAGCATGACATGGACCATGGCCACACTGATTGTGTCAAACACGAAATAAACCTCACTGACGAAACACCCATTAAAATCCCTCATCGTAGAATTCCACCCTCACTCTACAAGGAGGTAAAAGACCACCTCAAAGACATGCTTGATGGAGGACACATCCGACCGTCGCACAGTCCATGGGCCTTTCCCATTGTTCTAGTCCGGAAAAAGGATGGCACACTCCGCTTCTGCGTTGATTATAGGGAATTAAACAAACGTACGAAACGAGATGCATTTGCTCTACCCCGCATCGAAGAAACAATGGACCACCTGGCAGGTGCCAAGTATTTCTCCTGCCTGGATCTGAAGGCGGGCTATTGGCAGGTTGAGGTTGAGGAGGCGCACAAAGAGCGGACAGCTTTCACAGCTGGTCCTCTTGGGCTCTTTGAGTTTAATGCCATGCCTTTCGGCCTGACCAATAGTCCCGCTACCTTTCAGCGACTAATGGAGAGATGTCTGTCTGAGCTCACACCCGGTGAGTGTTTAGTCTACCTTGACGATATTGTTGTCCATTCTGTAACTATCAAGGAACATCTCGAGCGATTGCAGGCTGTCTTCCGTAAACTCCATGAATTTGGATTGAAGTTGAAGCCTTCAAAATGTCATTTCCTACAACCAGAAGTCCGGTACTTGGGGCATATAGTTTCGAAGGAAGGCATCAGCACCGACCCAGCGAAGGTGGAGGTCGTCAAGTCATGGCCTGTGCCCACGAACATCAAAGAGCTGCAGAAGTTCTTAGGCTTCGTCGGGTTTTATAGGCGCTTCATGAAGAATTTCAGTGCGATTGCGAAGCCCTTACACAAGATGCTCAAAGGACACACCAAAGATCCTCCTCGTTAGACCCGTAAGGATCCAGAACCTTTCCAATGGGGTCCAGAACAGCAAGCCTCATTTGAACACCTCAAGAAGCTACTGACCCAAGCACCAATCCTGGCTTTTGCCGACTACAAGATACCCTTCGAGTTGCACATTGATGCCAGTCACCACGGCCTGGGGGCAGTTTTGTACCAAACACAAGGGGATCAGCCACGTGTCATTGCTTATGCCAGCAGGAGTTTGAAACCTTCCGAATCGAAGTACCCAGCTCACAAGCTTGAGTTTCTGGCATTGAAATGGGCGATTGTAGATAAGTTCAGTGACTACCTCTACGGGAACAAATGTACAGTTATGACCGACAACAATCCGCTCACCTACGTTCTGAGTACGGCACGCTTGGATGCCACCGGGCACCGGTGGTTGGCTTCACTATCCTGCTACGAGTTTGACATCAAATACAAGAGTGGTCGCACCAATCAGGATGCAGATGCCCTATCCCGTCTTCCCGAGATCCAGTTTCAGGTTGTGAAAGCTGTTTGTGAGCACTCCGATCCTGCAGAGGGTTATGCGCTGTGCCTGCCAATGTCAGCAGAAGGTTTGATAGATGTGGACCTGTACGGTTCGGTTGATGTTCAGCCCAGGATTGACATCAAGGATGAGCAGCTCAAGGACCAAGATGTGGCTTGGATTATGGGATGCAAGGAACGGGATCAGAAGCCTGGCCGCCAGGGGATTGTCTACCGCAGCATCCGCGACAAGCTGTTACGGGAGTGGGATAAACTGGTTGTCCGCAACGGCACTCTCTACCGGGAAGTTCAGACGGAACAAGGAGCTAACCGACAGCTTGTCCTGCCACCCTCACTATTAGGTCATGCTTTTACGGAGTTACATGACAAGATGGGCCATCCTGGAAGAGACAAAACCGTACTACTGTTCCGAAACCGATTCTTTTGGCCAGGATTGTCAGCTGCTGTGACTAAACGAGTCTCGGAGTGCCGAAGATGCATATGTCGGAAGTCCAGACCTGAGGAGGCAGAGATGGTGCCAATTATCACCACCGAACCATTAGAGCTACTCTGCATGGACTTCCTGCTGGTGGAACCATCCCAAGGGTACGAACACCTGTTAGTGATCACCGACCATTTTACGAAATTCTCTCGAGTGATCCCCACCAAGAATGAGTCAGCTCGGACCACGGCGAAAGCCCTCTATGATAACTTCTTCACAGTGTATGGTGCACCGAAACGACTACATTCAGATCAGGGTCGTTCGTTCGAGTCAAAAGTCATCAAGGAGCTCTGTGCACTCTCTGGATCCTCCAAGTCCCGAACAACACCCTATCACCCCATGGGAAACGGGGCCTGTGAGAGATTCAACCAGACCTTGTTGAAGATGCTAGGCACACTGCAAGAAGATAAGAAGAGCCGATGGAAGGAGTTTCTCCCAACGTTGGTGCATGCATACAATTGCACACCCCATCAGGCCACGGGATATGCACCATACCACCTTATGTTCGGTCGTGCTCCACAGCTTCCCATTGATAACCAGATTGGTCCAGACTCCGGTGTTGATGACCCACCTTCCTACTCGGCCTATGTCGCTGATTTGAAGGACAAAATCCAATTTTGTCAGGACTTGGTGAAAAGTAAGATGGAGGAGGTAGCTAGCCATGTGAAGGTCAAGCCAGTACGATGTTCCAACTTGAATCCGGGGGACTATGTACTCGTCCGGAAACTTGGATTTCAAGGACGTCACAAAATCCAAGACAAGTGGGACGACAACCTATACACTGTGGAGCGACAGCCCAACCCGGAGATACCTGTGTACGAAGTGAGACCATCAGAAGGCGGAAGGAAGAGGACGTTGCACAGGAATCTGTTGTTACCAGTTGCGGGTCCATTGGGAGACACATCTCAAGTGGACGAGATTCCAAAGAACAACAGGCACGCAACACGCGGGTTTCAGGACAGGAAGACAGCTGAATCTGACACAACCTCAGAAAACAGTGAGGATGAGTTTCCGGATGTCGTCATGGTCACTGGGGACGAACACCCAGTGGCAGAAGGACTCATCCCTCCCCAGGATGCAACAGATGTCATCTCGGAGCCTTTGGAGATGAGGGTTGAGGGTAGCATACAGGGTACCGGGAGAGCAGTGGCCGATGCAACCACAGAAAGAGCTATGGACGGAGCTGGTCTGGACGATGTAGAACCTTCGGAGGCAGCTGACGACACAAAGCTCGAGGATATTCCAGCAACAGAGGGAGCCGAGATTTTGGTCGACAGACAAAGGGGGCAACACTCGGAGATGTCTCCAGCCCCAGTTGACACAGGAGAACTCTTCACCACGGACAAGACCTCACCAGATCAGACGATTGTGGTGGATGAGGAACCAGCGGATGCTGACACAGGAGATCAAAATCTAGCAGCACCCAGGAGGTCGAATCGGGAGCGCCGAGCTCCCGCACGATACTCACCTTCTCAGTATGCCCTGTCAGTGGAAAAGGATCTCCTTCACGCTAAAACTGAATTTGTGCTACAGCTTGTATCAAAAATATTTGAAAAATAAAGAAGTGGACCAGTTTGTACAGTGGTTTTGTTTACTGTTTTGACTGCTGGATTGGTCTTTTGTTTTACATGTTCACTAATGCTGATTTCTCATTTTCTTGCAGAGACTGATGCAATGTCGGGACGACATTTCTTGTCGCGCGGGTGTATGTAACAGGTGTTATCGAACGCGGCTTTCGCTTTTCGGGCTATATTGAGCAAGAACAAAATAGCCATTCTGGGCTGAATCTCGCATTGGGATTAGTTGTTTCCCGTATCTACGTTGTTGGCAAGGCGCCATATTTCTCGGAAGTTTCAAACATTCGAAAGTAGATCCATCAAGAATCTGATCAATCCATCGTATTTCGTTGTCCTTGGCACCCGTCTGCTCATTGTAAGTTAGTCCGAAAGTGTAGCACTATATTACTATGTGTTTTCATCATTGATGGTATTTCAGTAAAGGATACTTACTACCGGCCCGTTTGACCTCGCCTCCCAGTATTGTTTGTCTGAGTCTGTGCATTGACCTATGATTATCTTTGTCCTTTAGGATCATTTCATCATCACGCACCATCCAGTGAACCAAAACCTCCACTAACTGGGGTAAGCACAGATACACTGCGTGGTTTGCTATTTGAAGTATTTGTGTACTAATGTGTGCTCTCACGTGTGAATGTATTGGATGAGTGTGATTAAAGTATGCTTCAAACGTGGTATTTAAACGAGTCCATAGTTTAGACAACTAGACATAAAAGCCTATAGGCTTTGTGGCATCCCCCATTTTGTTCTTATCATTTCAAATGGTCATACTGGACTGAGAAAAAAGGATACATAGGACATTGTATGTGGGTAAGAGTGAGAGCTCATCAGACAGTTTCTTACCAGAACTGCTTTTTATCATCTTGACAACTTGGCCCACCAGACATTTGCCACCCCAAATGAATGGACAATTACCCAGCCAATATTATTCAACGTACTAGTATATTTAATCAGAATGTTCGTGATATTTTTCAGGTGCTCCTGTCAAATATAAAATGATACGTGACTAAAAGAATGCTGTGTCATCTTGAGAGAACCGCAGCATACATGCCCAATGCACGTTTGACACAGGGTGCATACATGGAGTGCATAAATGCACATTTGCTCTCTGGAGGTGGGGTGGGGCCTGTGACCGAGTGCATAAATGCATAAGTGGATAAATGCACAAATGCATACATGCTCAATGCACGTTTGACACAGGGTGCATACATGGAGTGCATAAATGCACATTTGCTCTCTGGAGGTGGGGTGGGGCCTGTGACCGAGTGCATAAATGCATAAGTGCATAAATGCACAAATGCATACATGGTCAATGCACGTTTGACACAGGGTGCATACATGGAGTGCGTAAATGCACATTTGCTCTCTGGAGGTGGGGTGGGGCCTGTGACCGAGTGCATAAATGCATAAGTGCATAAATGCACAAATGCATACATGGTCAATGCACGTTTGACACAGATTGCATACATGGAGTGCATAAATGCACATTTGCTCTCTGGAGGTGGGGTGGGGCCTGTGACCGAGTGCATAAATGCATAAGTGCATAAATGCATACATGGTCAATGCACGTTTGAAACAGGTTGCATACATGGAGTGCATAAATGCACGTTTGCTCTCTGGAGGTGGGGTGGGGCCTGTGACCGAGTGCATAAATGCATAAGTGCATAAATGCACAAATGCATACATGCTCAATGCACGTTTGACATAGGGTGCATACATGGAGTGCATAAATGCACATTTGCTCTCTGGAGGTGGGGTGGGGCCTGTGACCGAGTGCATAAATGCATAAGTGCATAAATGCACAAATGCATACATGCCCAATGCACGTTTGACACAGGGTGCATACATGGAGTGCATAAATGCACATTTGCTCTCTGGAGGTGGGGTGGGGCCTGTGACCGAGTGCATAAATGCATAAATGCACAAATGCATACATGCTCAATGCACGTTTGACACAGGGTGCATACATGGAGTGCATAAATGCACATTTGCTCTCTGGAGGTGGGTGGGGCCTGTGACCGAGTGCCTAAATGCATAAGTGCATAAATGCACAAATGCATACATGGTCAATGCACGTTTGACACAGGGTGCATACATGGAGTGCATAAATGCACATTTGCTCTCTGGAGGTGGGGTGGGGCCTGTGACTGGGTGCATGAATGCATAAGTGCATAAATGCACAAATGCATACATGCTCAATGCACGTTTGACACAGGGTGCATACATGGAGTGCATAAATGCACATTTGCTCTCTGGAGGTGAGGTGGGGCCTGTGACCGAGTGCATAAATGCATAAGTGCATAAATGCACAAATGCATACATGCTCAATGCACGTTTGACACAGGGTGCATACATGGAGTGCATAAATGCACATTTGCTCTCTGGAGGTGGGGTGGGGCCTGTGACCGAGTGCATAAATGCATAAGTGCATAAATGCACAAATGCATACATGGTCAATGCACGTTTGACACAGGGTGCATACATGGAGTGCATAAATGCACATTTGCTCTCTGGAGGTGGGGTGGGGCCTGTGACCGAGTGCATAAATGCATCAGTGCATAAATGAACAAATGCATACATGGTCAATGCACGTTTGACACAGGTTGCATACATGGAGTGCATAAATGCACATTTGCTCTCTGGAGGTGGGGTGGGGCCTGTGACCGAGTGCATAAATGCATAAGTGCATAAATGCACAAATGCATACATGCTCAATGCACGTTTGACACAGGGTGCATACATGGAGTGCATAAATGCACATTTGCTCTCTGGAGGTGGGGTGGGGCCTGTGACTGGGTGCATAAATGCATAAGTGCATAAATGCACAAATGCATACATGCTCAATGCACGTTTGACACAGGGTGCATACATGGAGTGCATAAATGCACATTTGCTCTCTGGAGGTGGGGTGGGGCCTGTGACCGAGTGCAAAAATGCATAAGTGCATAAATGCACAAATGCATACATGGTCAATGCACGTTTGACACAGGGTGCATACATGGAGTGCGTAAATGCACATTTGCTCTCTGGAGGTGGGGTGGGGCCTGTGACCGAGTGCATAAATGCATAAATGCACAAATGCATACATGCTCAATGCACGTTTGACACAGGGTGCATACATGGAGTGCATAAATGCACATTTGCTCTCTGGAGGTGGGGTGGGGCCTGTGACCGAGTGCCTAAATGCATAAGTGCATAAATGCACAAATGCATACATGCTCAATGCACGTTTGACACAGGGTGCATACATGGAGTGCATAAATGCACATTTGCTCTCTGGAGGTGGGGTGGGGCCTGTGACTGGGTGCATAAATGCATAAGTGCATAAATGCACAAATGCATACATGCTCAATGCACGTTTGACACAGGGTGCATACATGGAGTGCATAAATGCACATTTGCTCTCTGGAGGTGGGGTGGGGCCTGTGACCGAGTGCATAAATGCATAAGTGCATAAATGCACAAATGCATACATGCTCAATGCACGTTTGACACAGGGTGCATACATGGAGTGCATAAATGCACATTTGCTCTCTGGAGGTGGGGTGGGGCCTGTGACCGAGTGCATAAATGCATAAGTGCATAAATGCACAAATGCATACATGGTCAATGCACGTTTGACACAGGGTGCATACATGGAGTGCATAAATGCACATTTGCTCTCTGGAGGTGGGGTGGGGCCTGTGACCGAGTGCATAAATGCATAAGTGCATAAATGAACAAATGCATACATGGTCAATGCACGTTTGACACAGGTTGCATACATGGAGTGCATAAATGCACATTTGCTCTCTGGAGGTGGGGTGGGGCCTGTGACCGAGTGCATAAATGCATAAGTGCATAAATGCACAAATGCATACATGCTCAATGCACGTTTGACACAGGGTGCATACATGGAGTGCATAAATGCACATTTGCTCTCTGGAGGTGGGGTGGGGCCTGTGACTGGGTGCATAAATGCATAAGTGCATAAATGCACAAATGCATACATGCTCAGTGCACGTTTGACACAGGGTGCATACATGGAGTGCATAAATGCACATTTGCTCTCTGGAGGTGGGGTGGGGCCTGTGACCGAGTGCATAAATGCATAAGTGCATAAATGCACAAATGCATACATGCTCAATGCACGTTTGACACAGGGTGCATACATGGAGTGCATAAATGCACATTTGCTCTCTGGAGGTGGGGTGGGGCCTGTGACTGGGTGCATAAATGCATAAGTGCATAAATACACAAATGCATACATGCTCAATGCACGTTTGACACAGGGTGCATACATGGAGTGCATAAATGCACATTTGCTCTCTGGAGGTGGGGTGGGGCCTGTGACCGAGTGCATAAATGCATAAGTGCATAATGCACAAATGCATACATGCTCAATGCACGTTTGACACAGGGTGCATACATGGAGTGCATAAATGCACATTTGCTCTCAGGAGGTGGGGTGGGGCCTGTGACCGAGTGCATAAATGCATAAGTGCATAAATGCACAAATGCATACATGCTCAATGCACGTTTGACACAGGGTGCATACATGGAGTGCATAAATGCACATTTGCTCTCTGGAGGTGGGGTGGGGCCTGTGACCGAGTGCATAAATGCATAAGTGCATAAATGCACAAATGCATACATGGTCAATGCACGTTTGACACAGGGTGCATACATGGAGTGCATAAATGCACATTTGCTCTCTGGAGGTGGGGTGGGGCCTGTGACCGAGTGCATGAATGCATAAGTGCATAAATGCACAAATGCATGCATGCTCAATGCACGTTTGATACAGGGTGCATACATGGAGTGCATAAATGCACATTTGCTCTCTGGAGGTGGGGTGGGGCCTGTGACCGAGTGCATAAATGCATAAGTGCATAAATCAATGTAAATGCACAAATGCATACATGGTCAAAGGACGTTTGACACAGGGTGCATAGGTGGAGTGCATCAATGCACATTTGCTCTCTGGAAGAGGGGTGGGGCGTGTGACCGAGTGCATAAATGCATAAGTGCATGAATGGATAAATGCATACATGGTCAATGCACGTTTGACACAGAATCCATACATGTAGTGCATAAATGCACATTTTTCCCTGATGGGGGAGGGGGAGGGGCTGTGGCGAAGTGCATAAATGCATAAGTGCATGCCCATACATGGAGTGCATAAATGCATACATGGACGTGGTGGGAGGTGTTTGTTGCTGTTGTGACAATATTTTTTATCAACAGTTATAGCAACAACTACTCTAAAACTTCGGGGTGGAGGGGGACATGGTGTGGAGGGCCCGTATGACATTACAAAGGCGTGGTCTGGGAGGTGTTTGTTGCTGTTGTGACAATATTTTTTAACAACAGTTATAGCAACAACTACTCTAAAACTTTTGGGTGGAGGGGGACATTGTGTAGAGGGCCCGTATGACATTACAAGGGCGTGGCTGGGAGGTGTTTGTTGCTGTTGTGACAATATCTATTATCAACAGTTATAACAACAACTACTCTAAAACTTTGGGGTGGAGGCGGGCATGGTGAGGAGGGCCCGTATGGCATTACAAGAGCGTGGCTGGGAGGTGTTTGTTGCTGTTGTGGCAATATTTTTTATCAACAGTTATAACAACAACTACTCTAAAACTTTGGGGTGTGGGATGCAAGGTGTGGAGGGCCCATATGACATTACAAGGGCGTGGCTGGGAGGTGTTTGTTGCTGTTGTGAGAATATTTTTTATCAACAGTTATAGCAACAACTACTCTAAAACTTTGGGGTGGAGGGGGGGCATGGTGTTGAGGGCCCGTATGACATTACAAGGGCGTGGCTGAGAGGTGTTTGTTGCTGTTGTGACAATATTTTCTTCCAACAGTTATAACAACAACTACTCTAAAACTTTGGGGTGAAGGGGGGTATGGTGTGGAGGGCCCGTATGACATTACAAGGGCGTGGCTGGAAGGTGTTTGTTGCTGTTGTGACAATATATTTTATCAACAGTTATAACAACAACTACTCTAAAACTTTGGGGTGGAGGGGGGCATGGTGTGGAGGGCCCGTATGACATTACAAGGGCGTGGCTGGAAGGTGTTTGTTGCTGTTGTGACAATATTTTTTATCAACAGTTATAACAACACCTACTCTAAAACTTTTGGGTGGAGGGGGCATGGTGTGGAGGGCCCGTATGACATTACAAGGGCGTGGCTGGAAGGTGTTTGTTGCTGTTGTGACAATATCTTTTATCAACAGTTATAACAACAACTACTCTAAAACTTTGGGGTGGAGGCGGGCATAGTGAGGAGGGCCCGTATGACATTACAAGGGCGTGGCTGGGAGGTGTTTGTTGCTGTTCATGCTGTTGTGGCAATATTTTTTATCAAGAGTTATAACAACAACTACTCTAAAACTTTGTGGTGTGGGGGGCATGGTGTGGAGGGCACGTATGACATTAAAAGGGCGTGGCTGGGAGGTGTTTGTTGCTGTTGTGACAATATTTTTTATCAACAGTTATAGCAATAACTACTCTAAAACTTTGGGGTGGAGGGGGGCATGGTGTGGAGGGCCCGTATGTCATTACAAGGGCGTGGCTGGGAGGTGTTTGTTGCTGTTGTGACAATATTGTCTTCCAACAGTTATAACAACAACTACTCTAAAACTTAGGGGTGGAGGGGGGCATGGTGTGGAGGGCCCGTATGTCATTACAAGGGCGTGGCTGGGAGGTGTTTGTTGCTGTTGTGACAATATTTTCATCCAACAGTTATAACAACAACTACTCTAAAACTTTGGGGTGGAGGGGGGCATGGTGTGGAGGGCCCGTATGACATTACAAGGGCGTGGCTGGAAGGTGGTTGTTGCTGTTGTGACAATATATTTCATCAACAGTTATAACAACAACTACTCTAAAACTTTGGGGTGGAGGGGGGCATGGTGTGGAGGGCCCGTATGACATTACAAGGGCGTGGCTGGGAGGTGTTTGTTGCTGTTGTGACAATATTTTTTATCAACAGTTATAGCAACAACTACTCTAAAACTTTGGGGTGGAGGGAGGCATGGTGTGGAGGGCCCGTATGTCATTACAAGGGCGTGGCTGGGAGGTGTTTGTTGCTGTTGTGACAATATTGTCTTCCAACAGTTATAACAACAACTACTCTAAAACTTAGGGGTGGAGGGGGGCATGGTGTGGAGGGCCCGTATGTCATTACAAGGGCGTGGCTGGGAGGTGTTTGTTGCTGTTGTGACAATATTTTCATCCAACAGTTATAACAACAACTACTCTAAAACTTTGGGGTGGAGGGGGGCATGGTGTGGAGGGCCCGTATGACATTACAAGGGCGTGGCTGGAAGGTGGTTGTTGCTGTTGTGACAATATATTTCATCAACAGTTATAACAACAACTACTCTAAAACTTTGGGGTGGAGGGGGGCATGGTGTGGAGGGCCCGTATGACATTACAAGGGCGTGGCTGGGAGGTGTTTGTTGCTGTTGTGACAGTATTTTTTAACAACAGTTATAGCAACAACTACTCTAAAACTTTGGGGTGGAGGGGGCATGGTGTGGAGGGCCCATATGACATTACAAGGGTGTGGCTGGAAGGTGTTTGTTGCTGTTGTGACAATATTTGTTATCAACAGTTATAACAACAACTACTCTAAAACTTTGGGGTGGAGGGGGGCATGGTGTGGAGGGCCCGTTTGACATTACAAGGGCGTGGCTGGAAGGTGTTTGTTGCTGTTGTGACAATATTTTTTAGCAACAGTTATAACAACAACTACTCTAAAACTTTGTCATGGAGGGGGGCATGGTGTGAAAGGCCCGTATGACATTACAAGGGCGTGGCTGGGAGGTGTTTGTTGCTGTTGTGACAATATTTTTTAACAACAGTTATAGCAACAACTAATCTAAAACTTTGTCGTGGAGTGGGACATTGTGTGGAGGGCCCGCATGACATTACAAAAGCGTGGCTGGGAGCTGTTTGTTGCTGTTGTGACAATATTATTTATCAACAGTTATAATAACTACTCTAAAACTTTGGGGTGTGGGGGCATGGTGTGGAGGGCCCGTGTGACATTACAAGGGCGTGGCTGGGAGGTATTTGTTGCTGTTGTGACAATATTCTTTGTTTCTTGGATATAACAATGAGGGCCCGTATGACATTACAAGGGCGTGGCTCTAAAACTTTGGGGTGGAGGGGGGCATGGTGTGGAGGGCCCATATGACATTACAAAGGCGTGGCTGGGAGGTGTTTGTTGCTGTTGTGACAATATTTTTTAACAACAGTTATAGCAACAACTACTCTAAAACTTTGGGGTGGAGGGGGACATTGTATGGAGGGCCCGTATGACATTATTGCGGTTGTGACAATATTTTTTATCAACAGTTATAGCAACAACTACTCTAAAACTTTGGGGTAGAGGGGGGCATGGTGTGGAGGGCCCGTATGACATTACAAGGGCGTGGCTGGGAGGTGTTTGTTGCGGTTGTGACAATATTTTTTATCAACAGTTATAGCAACAACTACTCTAAAACTTTGGGGGTGGAGGGGGCATGGTGTGGAAGGCCCGTATGACATTACAAGGGCGTGGCTGGGAGGTGTTTGTTGTGGTGGTGACAATATTTTTTTCCAACAGTTATAACAACAACTACTCTAAAACTTTGGGGTGGAGGGGGGCATGGTGTGGAGGGCCCGTATGACATTACAAGGGCGTGGCTGGAAGGTGTGTGTTACTGTTGCGACATATAACAATGATTTAGGATATAACAATGAGCGCAGGGCCTCGAATGAGCGCCTGCCTCGTATGAGCGCCTGGGGTTAAAAGGTGCTAGAAAAATATAAGCGCCCGGGCCCTTAATCTATTAAGGCATCTATTGTCCGGACCTTTCTTAATCTATAATAGGGCATCTATTGTCCGGACCTTTCTTAACCCTTGGGCTAATTTTAATCTTCATTGAAATTAGAAGAAATAGTAACCTGCGCTACATGGGCCAAATCATACAACAGGGCTTCAAATAACCATAAGGCACACACAAAAACATATTATTACTATTATTACCGATCAATCAAGTTTCATTCGGTGTGGGAGTATATTTCTATTCTGTTTATTGAATAAAACAAGACCAAACAAGCCTTATATGGTGAACAGCTTACAACGCGACGTTCTTTTTGGCTTGGCTTCACCGTATGGAACGCAAGTACACGTTTGAACATAGGACGCGGGCGTCAAATGACATTTGAAACGAAAAATCGGGCTTCAAATAAGAATAACAGTATATCGTATTCCGTTTGAAATTGGGGCAGGACTCATTCACACAGCCATAAACAGTTATGATTGTCTGCTTAGCGTCTTTGTAATCGGTAATAACTGAGGAATCACTCATTGACACAGCCGGCAATACTACATGTGGTCTTTGATCTCCTGGTGTTCAATGAAAAACAAGCGGCAGTTCAGTTATGGAGGCAAGGCCTGCTGGGAAGTTGTGTGTGTATGTGGGAGGGGGGGGGGGGGGGGCACCTGTATGATTGCAATTAGCATTGTCCTAGACAGCTATTGCATGTACATTCCATATATATTATATTGTTCTTTTTATAGATTCTATTGCCTGCTCATAGTGTAGGGAAGGTGGTTGTGTAGCCGTATATTGTACTTGCTCTATAAGGAATACCTGGAGTATGCGTTTATGATGGGATGCACATCTCGTACATGTAGTCTAAGCGATCACGTTCATCACTTTCATATCATAGACATTCGGTTTTGACACTCAAGCATTTAATCGTCCGATATCGAGCATTTGCTTGCAGTCTTAGATATGATCCACCTGTGCGCTCTCGTGCAAATGTGCATTTGTGCATTCCATACGTACATTCTATGTCATATCTGTATT
Organism: Terebella lapidaria; assembly: GCA_949152475.1. Taxonomy (NCBI): domain Eukaryota; kingdom Metazoa; phylum Annelida; class Polychaeta; order Terebellida; family Terebellidae; genus Terebella; species Terebella lapidaria. The sequence goes on from OX424555.1 coordinate 84,583,813, forward strand.
GACCATGTATGCATTTGTACATGTATGCTGCGTTTAAATGCACTTGACATATGGAACCTACATGTCTTGACCATGTATGCAATTATGCATTTATGCAGTCTGCCGGAGGGCCACCCCTCCTCTCAAGAGTACGCAGGCATTTATGCACTTGACATATAGGCAGTGTATTTCATTGACCATATATGCATTTATGCAGTTATGCAGTCTGCCAGAGGGCCACCCCCTTTTATGGTGAGCACACGTGCATTTATGCACTTGACATATGCAGCCTATGTCATACATGCATTGACCATGTATGCATTTATGCAGTTATGCATTTATGCAGTCTGGCACAGTGCATGTATGCATTTATGCAAAAAACCTGCATACATCCACTACTGCGGCTTAGTGGTCATCTTGGCCAATTTTGTGATTTCAAAACTTGTACAATACAGCGGAATTTTCGCATTCATATTATAACCAAAGCCAAACATTTGCCAGCTAACTAAAACAATGATGATTTGCATGTGAAATAGAGTTGAATAACAAAACATTCAAACAATACATGTTTGTTCAATATAAATGCAGACAGGGCAAATCATTCCCCAAGCATGTTGTGTCATGTGTGTTGGCTTATTAACCAACTATTGTATTCTGTGGGATGTAACTTCATTCTTTTACCATGTACACACACTAGTAAACCAGGCTTTGGAGGGGGGAGTGAATGATAATGCATGGATGAGCCTAGGGTCATGTTGGACATGCTAGCTGTATCACTTGTCAGGCATGACTGAGCAGGGCTGGCTGAGAGGGGTGGAGCCTATTTCTGTGCTGGACAGACTGGCTGATCTTGTCAGGCATGACTGAGCAGGGCTGGCTGAGAGGGGCGGAGCCTATTTCTGAGCTGGACAGACTGGCTGATCTTGTAAGGCATGACCGAGCAGGGCTGGCTGAGAGGGGCAGAGCCCATTGCTGTGCTGGACAGACTGGCTGATCTTGTAAGGCATGACCGAGCAGGGCTGGCTGAGAGGGGCAGAGCCCATTGCTGTGCTGGACAGACTGGCTGATCTCCTGCACTGGCTGAGAGGGCAGAGCCTAGCCTCATGCTGGACATGCAGGCTGCAGTCAGTGAATACAGTAGCATGGCTCAGTTACAGTATTACATCTGCATGGGCGCAGGCGAGGGAAAAATTCTAAGTCCAAAAAAAAAAAAAATGCACCTACAAAATTTTTTTTCCTCTGGAAATTGCCTGAATCAAATTATGACATTGACAGGAATCGCCCGATTTTTTTTTCCAAAATGGCCGCTGGCGGCCATCTTGGATTTCGGATCTCGACGAAAAACAATAGGGGTTAGAAGCAAAGTATTTCGGATGAGCTGTGAAAATTTCGGAAAGATAGATCAAGGCGTTCAAGAGTTATGATCCGGAAACCAAACGGCGGAAGAAAAAAAAAAAAAAAAAAAAAAAAAGAAAAAAAAAAAAAAAAAACAGACAAAAACATAAGGCCTCCCGATTTTCAATCGGGATGCCTAATTATATCAGGAATATCAGTGATTATTATACAAGATAATGCGGTAATGATGATACATTTATTATTACAGGGTTTCTGGTTACGGTTCGAATAAAGCATTCGCAGTGATTCAACTCTCGTCTTGTGTTGTCCACTGAGGGCCCAGCCCTCACCCCTGTTACACTTATTTGGTCACAGCCATAAAATCTCTACTGGACAAAGCCTTCACCTTGTTGAGCCCAATAATAAATATTTCTTGTCTTAACTATTTTCATTGTGGTCAATAATAAACTTAACATGTAAAAATAATGTTAACATATTCGGTTACACCCAGAAATTACTACCGGACAAAACCTTAACCATGTTGAGCTCAATAATAATTGTTTCTCATCTTAACTATTTTTATTGAGGTCAATATGTAATCGACTGAATTCAGTGTTTGAGGCCCGAGGTCGGGTCTGGGCCGCAGCACGCACGAGCTTGCGAGTGCGTCCGCGGCCCAGACACGACCGAGTGCCTCAAACACTGAATTCAGTTGATTAACTTATTACATGTATTATATACCGCACAATGACATGTGCATCCATTGGAAAGCAAACTATTACATTTTCTGACATTAATTTGTGATTATTTGCATGAAGACATGAAGTGTTGTTATCAATTCTTTGACCTACAAAAAAGTCAGGTTACCAGCGCATGAATATAAACGTATAAACACCGCCGGTTGCTGAGCGCGTTGCCACGGATACGCCATGCAATTAACACATGACCTGTATGTTCCAATACAGGAATTAATCGCACGATCGATTGTCTATACTGTACAATAGGACAACTCACATAGGTATATATTAATAGACTTAACTAGCAAAAAAAATGTTAACTTATTTGGTTACAGACATAAAATGTCTACTGGACAGAATCTTTACCTTGTTGAGCCCAATAATAAATATTTCTTGTCTTAACTATTTTTATTGTGGTCAATAATAGACTTAACTAGTAAAAATAATGTTAACTTATTCAGTACACCCATGAAATCTGTACTGGACAAAACCTTTACCTTGTTGAGCTTAATAATAAATTTTTCTCATCTTAACTATTTTTATTGTGGTAAATAATAGACTTAACTAGTGAAAATAATGTTAACTTATTCGGTTACACCAATGAAATTTGTACTGGACAAAACATTTACCTTGTTGAGGTTAATAATAAATATTTCATGTCTTAACTATTTTTATTGTGGTCAATAATAGACTTAACTATTAAAAATAATATTAACTTATTCAGTTACACCCATGAAATCTGTACTGGACATAATAGACTTAACTAGTAAAACTAATGTTAACTTATTCAGTAATATTGTCCTGTTTTCACTGAAAACATCAGTTCTCCATTCTGAACAAGAAACCAGTGTCATTACTTTCCATTGTACAGGCTATTGGAATGATTTCACATGTCAAAATGGATATTTCAAAATTCTGTAATAAGTTAGGCTGTTAACATAATAATATTTATATGATCATTCTAAAAAACGATTGGTTTCGTGTGACAGACCTTCCCAACAAAACTTCCAAATATTATCGAGATTCGTCAAAAATTGTCATCAGTAGAGCGTTCACAAGCCATGTGTATCAAACAGGCTGTTTTCAACGCAAAATGTGTCCCCAAACGACCAATTCAGTTGCCACGGCAACCAAAATCGATTGGTGTCGGGATCTTACCATAATATATGTGCCTGTAAAAAATAATGGTGATCGGGTGAGAATTGCGGCCTGTAGCGCGTTCACAAGCCATGTGTCTCAAACAGGCTGTTTTTAATGCAAAATGTGTCCCCAAACGAACAATTCAGTTGCCACGGCAACCAAAATCGATTGGTGTCGGGATCTTACCATTATATATGTGCCTGCAAAAAATAATGGTGATCAGGTGAGAATTGCGGCCTGTAGCGTGTTCACAAGAAAATCTCTGCGGACGCGGACGACGAAGCCAAATCCATAGTATCCGCCGAACTTTGTTCGGGGGATACAAATAGCACATTCTCAAACTGAACTCTTTCATAAATATTTTTTTACGTACCCAGAGTTGTGCGAGGTGTTCAGGGGTCTGGTGACAGTGTGAGCATGAATCTCCATCTGAGGACCACTCGTGACAGAAAGCCATCCCTCCAATCTCATCTGTTCAAAACACATGCAATAGTCTACGGAGCCAGCACCAGATTCTTAGTTATGACTGTATATGGTGAACTCGCCCATAATCAACTACCATAAGCGAAGAGGCCTTTAGATGCGTTTTGGTGCAGAACATCAGCTTCTGGGACCTCCTCAAAGAAAACTAGATGTAAAGGCCTAGAGGCCTTGGGGCATTTCAATATACAAGACAATCACAAGTGAACTGTTAATGGGGTACCTAGGCCAATTGCAAATTCATTGCAGTCTTTCAGTAAAAACCCACGTTGCATTTAATGCCCTCTTCTGGGGAAACCATCCATGCATGACAAAGTCAGTATTGTTGACAAATTTTAGTCACCTTACTGGTCAGCACCGACCGTGTTCTATGAATATCGATTAATTTTAGTCGTGCATGATTAAACTGTGAAAATTGGAATGCCTCTATATGGCAACATGGGTCTATTTACAGGAAGATACAAACAATTTGTACATTTCGATAATGTACCCCATTACTAACAATTCCCAACACCACCAAATTTAAGAAAAGCGAGACATGCCCGAAAATGAAAAATGCCAACTCGACAAAAATTAGCCCAAAGGCTAAGATAGGTTACCGGTCAATTTAGGTTTGGATAATGGCAGGTAACAGACCTTGAGATTCACCAATCAAGGTTATCAGTGTGAACATAATTATGACCTTGAGATTTACCAATCAAGGTCATCCGTGTGAACTTCAATGTCAACATTCCATGTACGTGTGCCGCATTTGATTTTCTATATGTTCATAATACAAAGATATATCGGGGTGGAAGCGTTTAGGCCACTCAGGCCAATTTACACATTCCGAGTCAAACATTTGGCACTCAAGGTCATCTGAGGTCAAGTTCAAGGTCATCATTAGTTGTGCTGTATACGTATATGTTCATAATGCAAACATGACCTCTATCTGCAAGCATTGCATCTATATAGAGGCAAATCTGGGTATTTTTTTACCCAAAAATGGCTGTTTTTACCTTTCATGGTCATCGAAGGTCAAATTTAAGGTCATCTCACAAATTGCCACATATGACTCCCATTTGAAAATGCCAATATCCAGGCTCTATCTTCAGGCATTCTATGAGAAGAGTTCTGGCAACTCCCATTATGAACGAAAAAAGTGGCGAAAATTTTCCAAAATATTTTTCAAAGGGTGAAAAAATTTTTTTGCCTAAAAATGGCCCAAAACGGAGAGTATCGCGATTTGGACCGAAAACTTTTTTTTGTCGACCCATTAAAAAATTCAAAATGGCCACCATATACAAACCCGCGATTCAAGGGCAACCAAATTTATACACATCACAGCGGTACATGAGGGGAATCTTTTGAAACAAAAATCTCAAAACTGATAAGATAGTTTTTGAGACAATGGCCGCCAAAGTTCAAAAATGACCGTTTTCCGACGCAAACGGCCGCCATTTCGAAAAAATTAAAAAAAAAACCAACTAAAAAATACCAACTTCTGAATTTATTTTAAGGTATCTTTTTCCAAATGTTCAGAAAGATTGGACCGTACACTTTAAAGATAAAAATGTGGACGGCGATGACGTCAGACGACGGATGCAACTCCTGGCAATAGGTTATCGGACCATAGGTACGGAAACCTAAAATGTGGACGGACGATGACGATGGCGGACACAATGCCATGCCAATAGGTTATCGGACCATAGGTCCGGTAACCTGAAAATTTTCAGAATCAGGTCTGATATGCAATCTGTATGACGGCGGATTCGGCGTGACGTTTGCATATCCATAGTATCTACCAAACTTTGTTCAGGGGATACAATAATGTGTTTTGCTACATGATGCACAATTCATGAGACATTCGATCAGTCTCGAGGATGATTCAGCAAAAAAACTTTAAAGCCAAAAATCAACAGGGTTCCTTCCCCGGGGGTATATGAGCCTTTACTAGTATGCTGAGTTTCACCACTATTGTCGAATACTCGAGGAGTTATCATCTTGAAATCAACTCCACAAGTCAACAGTGTATTCAACCTCATGAACTACCGGACCCCAAAGCTGGTTCAAAAACAACAGAAAAATATTCCAAACAACATTTCTGACCTGGGACGAGTAAAAATACATCAATGCAAACTCAAGATAACATCCAGAAACCAAACTACTGTTTGTACTGCATACAAAATGGAAAATATCATTTTGACAATCACTTACCAAAATGTGCGGCACTACTCAAATTGGTAGTCCTGTATACCTGGAAAAATAAAAAGATGTAATTGTAAACAATGATTAACATCTGTGAAAACGTTGATTGATATTCTTGACGTGGAAAGCACATAAAATACTTGAAGTTTTTGTTAATAAAAATCTACACTGAATTTCTATCATCCATATTGGTTACAGTATATAGTATTTATAAATAGGAAGTTTTAACAAGTTTAAAACCAGTATTTATTACACCGCGTGGCGAACAGATCCACCATCGGAGCACCCCCAAAGTCCGCACAACGAGCGGAACACCTCGGGGGAGAGACTCCATGCCATGGCCTGAGCCTGCCCCTTCCTGGACAGGCGATCGGCCCACACGTTCATGTGGCCGAGAATGTGGCAAGCCGAGATTTTGATGGCGTTGTGATTGCACCACTGTAGAAGCTCTATAGTGGCTTGGCATAACGTTACCGACTTCGTTGTCTGTCGCTAACAACACCGTGAGACCACGGAGCTGGGACTGCCAATGATGCAGGCCTGTAACTCGAGAGCATTGATATGACACTGGTGCTGGTGCGCTGACCATGTGCCCCAAATCTTGTTTTTGTCCCAATGCGCTCCCCATCCCTCTAAACTGGCATCCATAAACAAATGTCTGGAGGGCAAAGGCGGACAGGATGGCCCCCCTCCCCACCGTCCCCCTCCCCCTGCCCCGTAATAAATTGGCCGGGCATAGCCACCATCCCAATTCCGTGATTGAAGAATCATCGTCCTCCCTAGGACGCTTGGTCGGCTAGACCAAGCCGGAAGAGCGCGGCTGAGGATCTGCCTCTGTGTCCTCCACTAAGGGTCGAATCCCGGCCTCCTGGAGAATGGGAGCCTCCTCGTAGTCGGAGGAGGAATCCCGGGAAAGACGTTGAACGGGAGGAGACACACTCTGATGCTGCAAGTCCCATTCCTGGGAGAAACGCGACAGAAACGTACTCTACTGGTCACACATCTCCCGAGTTGAAGCGGCAAACTCCCACCTAAGTCCGGCCACCTCAGAGGAAGCTGCGGAACGGGAAGGAGTATGGTGTGGAGAAGAAGGGCCGGAGCCCACAACCGACACAGGCACCGATTCCAAACCTGCCGTAGCCACCGTGGACACAGGCATCAAGGCAGGGACCTCAGGATGAGCTATGCCGGTATCCTCAAAAATCTGAAAAATACGAGGCGAGGTAGAACAAAAGGAAACTGATTTCTTGAGAGAGGGAGCTCTCACGGAAGCCCCTTGCCTCAATAACCCCGAAGTTGGAACCCGGGACCCCGGCGGGAAACGGGACCCGAAACCAGGTGATGCCCGGGAGGCGGGAACCCCAACGGGCGGCAGCTCGGGAAGCGTGAGTCTCCCCCCGGGAGGTCGCGCTAGACCCAGGGAACACAGAGCCTCCACCTTACCCAAAGTGTCCCGGGACCCCCGCCACCCGCGAGACAACACCTGGGGACCGGGGCCCGAATTGCTCGGCCTGCGCAGCGCGAGAACCGGGAGAAGGTGAGCCGAAAAGGGAGCAAGCGAAACCCCAAGCAAACGCAAACGGCTTACGAGAGAGCTCGAAGCTGAGAGACTAGAAGGGGTCTCGAGGGTCGCTGGAACGACACCCGGGACCTGGGAATCTGTGGAAACAAGGCACAAGTCAAAACACACATCACGAATTATTCTGGCCAGGACTACATCCTGCCTGTTCCATCTATCGACTGCCTGTCTATGACGGGACTTAGAGGAGGAGGAGGAACCCGACCCGAGAGATGGGCCATCCGCTTGACGCTTGGCCTGCACTTGCTTGAGCCCGGCTAAGGTGTCCAGCCAGACATCGGGTGTCCAATCCGCGCACAAGGCACAGGTGTCAGTAGGGCGACAATAAGCCATCCGGCACACCCAGCACGTCGCATGGCGTTCCCACTTGGGCAAAAAGTGATGAAAAACCGCTGCATTTCATCTGCTGATATCATAAGAAGTGGGCGAAAATAGAGGAAGAAATGGGCCTGGGGAGGACTACACCATTTCCTCCCAAAAATTAGCCCAAAGGCTAAGATAGGTTACCGGACAATTTTGGTTTGGCCATGGCAGCATTGTCAGGTAACAGACCTTTTAACAATCAAGGTTCGCAGTGTAAACATATGACCTTGGGATTTACCAATCAAGGTCATCCATATGAACTTCGATGTTACCATTACATTTGATATTCTATATGTTGGGTGGAATCGTTTAGGCCGCTCAGGTAAATTTACACATTCCAAGTCAGACATTTGGCACTCAAGGTCATCTGACGTCAAGTTCAAGGTCATCATTAGTTGTGCCATATATGTCTTCCTATATGTTCATAATGCAAGCATGAGCTCTATCTGCGAGCATTTCATCTATAGAGGCAAATCTGGGCATTTTTTGACCCCAAAATGGCTGTTTTGACCTTTCAAGGTCATCCAAGGTCAAATTCAAGGTCACCACACAAGTCGCCATATATGACTTCCCATTTGAAAGTGCCAATTTCTAAGCTCTATCTTCAAGCGTTCTATGAGTACAGTCCGGACAGTTCTCATTATGAAGGGAAAAAGTGCCGAAAATTTTCCAAGTCCAAAATTTTTTTCAAAGGGTGAAAATTTTTTTTTGCCTAGAAATGGCCCAAAATGGATAGTAATGCGTTTTGGGGCGAAAAAATTTTTTTTCGCCGACTCGTCAAAAATTCAAAATGGCTGCCACACATAGATCGGCGATTCAAGGGCAACAAAACTTATACACGTCACAGAGGTATATAAGAGGAATCTTTTTAAGCAAAAATCTCAAAACTGATCAGACAGTTTTTGAGAAAATACAGACCAGGTGCAAATTTGGGCATTTTTCGACCCAAAAATGGCTGTTTTGACCTTTCAAGGTCATCCAAGGTCAAATTCAAGGTCACCACACAAGTCGCCATATATGACTTCCCATTTGAAAGTGCCAATTTCTAAGCTCTATCTTCAAGCGTTCTATGAGTACAGTCCGGACAGCTCCCATTATGAAGGAAAAAAGTGCCGAAAGTCCTAAATTTTTTTCAAAGGGTGAAAATTTTTTTTTGCCCTAGAAATGGCCCCAAAATGGATAGTAATGCGATTTGGGACGAAAAAATTTTTTTTCGCCGACCCGCCAAAAATTCAAAATGGCCGCCACACGGAAACCGGTGAATTTAGGGCAACCAAACTTATACATATCACAGAGGTATATGAGGGGAATCTTTTGAAACCAAAAACTCAAAACTGATCAGACAGTTTTTGAGAAAATGGCTGTCAAAGTCCAAAATTGAGCGTTTTTCGACAAAAACGGCCGCCATTTTGAAAAAAATGCGAAAATCAAAAAACAAATAAATACCTCCTTCTCAAAATATTTTTAGGCATTTTTGTGCAAAATTTCAGAAAGATTCGATCGTTAACTTTAAAGATAAAAATGTTAACGCCGGACGGACGGACGGACGCAACGCCATGCCAATAGGTTATCGGACCAAAGGTCCGGTAACCTAAAAATTAGCCCAAGGGCTAAGATAGGTTACCGGACAATATATAATATATATTTTGTCCCGTGGCCTTGAAAATAAGGTCACTGGTCAAATTTAAAGTCACGAGAGTATTCAGCATATATGATTTCCTATACGTTCACAATTGATTACTAACCTGTAAATTCAATAATATGAGAGAGATTAGTTACTATGTCCAGTGACCTTGAAAATGAAAGCAAAAGTCAAATTAAAGGTCATCAAAATATTCGGCATATATCATTTGCTGCATGTCCACATTTGAATCCTAAGCTGTAAAATTAATAATAAACAAGATATTAGCCACTTTATCCTGTGAGACCTTGAAAATGTTCCCAAAAGACAAAATCAAGGTCACAACAATATTCAGCATATATCATTTCCTATACAGTGGTCCCCCTCAGATAAGACCTACCCTTCTGCCACAAAATTAAGGTCTTATCTAAGGGGATGTCTTATTAGAGGGGTTCCACAATTGATTCCTAATCTGTAAAGTTGATAATAAGAGAGATATTAGCCAAGCTGTGCTCTGACCTTGAAAATGAGGTCAAAGGTCAAATTCAAGGTCATGACCTTTGACCTCATTTTCAAGGTCAGATATGTCCATATGTCCACAATTGATTCCTAATCTCTAATCTCAATATTAAGTGAGATATTACACATAATATATTCCATTAAAGCTGCTGCCTTCGAATGTATGCAATATTTTTTTCAAACTCAATTTTTTTAAAAACACATCTAATGCAATATAACAAAAGGTGTGCTCAATGATTTTGACGATCACAGTCCGTCCGAGTAGTCTTTTCATCCGTTTTAGTGCCCATTTTGTACCAGTTTTGTAAATAAACAAACGAAGTGTATCCATCAAACCCCAATGTAAACAAATGCTCAAATCGCGCTCAAAAGTCGACATCGAGTACATTTTCCAGTTTGTATGGGCATATATAGTGTAGTTGTGAGAAAATAATCAGTGATATACCATGATGTGCGTGGAATTTTCAGTCTACCTCGCACTTCTATGCTTTGTTTACATCTGCGTGTGATGGATAAAGTTTCTGTATTTACGCGATAACCGCCTGTTCAAATGTGCAAAATTTCCCTGAGAACTGGTTATTTTCATTACATTCGATGTGAGTATGTTTAATTCAGTTAGTTCAGCATGTTTAGCATGAAATATATTTTTCCAAAAATTATGAATCGTTTCGAAGGCAGCTGCTTCAAAAAGCATAGGAGAATTTAACATAGGAAACTCCCAACTGGCACCCATCAAAAAAACAAAATGTCCGCCACACCCAGACCATCGATTCAAGGGCAACGAAACTTATACACATCACAGAGGTATATGAGGGGAATCTTTTGAAACAAAAACCTCAAAACTGTCTGAACAGTTTTTGAGAAAATGGCCGCAAAAGTCCAAAATTGGACGTTTTTCGTCGAAAATGGTCGCCATTTTGAAAAAAATGTGAAAATCAAAAAACTACAAAATACCTCCCTCTTGAAATATTTTTAGGTATTTTGTGCAAAATTTCAGAAAATTAGCGCTAAGAAAGGTTACCGGACAATATATATTTTAGATATTAGTATTTTGTCCCGTGACCTTGAAAATAAGGTCATTGGTCAATTCAAGGACACGATAATATTCGGCATATGTCATTTCTAGTATGTCCATAATTGATTCTTAAGCTGTAAGGTCAATATTAAGCGAGATAGTAGCCATTATGTCCTGTGACCTTGAAAATAAGGTCAAAGGTCGAATTCAAAGTCATTGCAATATTCAGAAAATATCATTTTCTATATGTTCACAATTGATTGCTAAGCTGTAAAGTCGATGGAAAGCGAGATATTAGCCATTACTTTTCTTTGAATTTGAAAATGAGGTGAAAGGTCAAATTCAAGGTCATAGTAATATTCAGCATATATCATTTCCTATATGTCCACAATTGATTCCTAAGCTGTAATGTTGATAATAAGCGAGATATAAGCCTTTTTGTGCTCTGACCTTGAAAATTAGGTCAAAGGTCAAATTCAAGGTCATGGGAATATTCAGCATATATCACTTTGTATATGTCCACAATTGATTCCTAGACTGTAAAGTCAGTGATAAGCGAGATATTGGCCATTTTGTGCTCTGACCTTGAAAAATGAGGTTAAAGGTCAAATTCAAGATCACAAGAATATTCAGCATATATCATTTCCTATATGTCCACAATTGATTCCCAAGCTGTAAAGTGAATAATAAGCGAGATATTAGCGATTTTGTGCTCTGACCTTGAAAATGAGGTCAAAGGCCAAATTCAAGGTCATCTGGATATTCGGCATATATCATTTCCTATATGGTCACAATAGATTTCTAAGCTGTAAAGTCGATAATAAGTGAGATATTAGCCATTTGTACTCTGACCTTGAAATTGAGGTCAAAGGTCAAATTCAAGGTCACGACAATATTCAGCATATATCACTTCCTATATGTCCACAATTGATTCCTAAGCTGTAAAGTCAATAATAAGCGAGATATTGACCATTTTGTGCTCTGACCTTGAAAATGAGGTTAAAGGTCAAATTCAAGGTCACGAGAATATTCAGCATATATCATTTCCTATATGTCCACAATTGATTCCGAGTCGCTAATCTCAATATTAAGTGAGATATCAAGAATATTGTGGCCCATTATAAAGCATAGGAGAATTTAACATGGGAAATCCTATTTGGGCCCCGTAAACAACATCAAAATGGCCGCCACACGCAGACCTGCGATGCAAAAGCATCGAAACTTATAAACATTATAAAGCATTATCGGCATGAAAATGGCCGCCAAAACTGCATAATCGATTCAATCAAAAAAATGAAAAAAACGTCTGGCGGTATTAACCCAATACATATTCACACAAATTCATGGAAAAATTTATCAGCCCGAAAAAAAGATAACAAATGTTAACAGATGATGTGGCGGACGACGACGACGGACGACGGACGAAAAACCACGACAATAGCTTATCGGCCCTTATGGGCCGGTAAGCTAAAAATGTGCACTACGGACGACGACGGACACCACGGCAATAGGTTGTCGGACCAAAGGTCCGGTAACCTAAAAATGTGGACGGACGACGCACGCGCGCAGACGCCGACGACGAACGAATAGTGCACCATAGGTCCGGTAACCTAAAAAAGTAACTAAACTAGCACTAAAAGTAACTAGCTGTAGTACAGTAGTGAAAACAAGGAATAAATCCGAGAGAAATCGTGATAAAGACGATTCTAGAAGAAATTCCTCTGTATAATGTCTTAGTAAGACTGCTGCACAACCATTCAACAAGATGGAGGAGCAAAATAATGGTGGTTTGGGGTTTTGTGACCCATGATGTAAAACATCACCGCATGGGATCTGAGGGGATTTTGGTTCCACTTTTTCAAAAAAAAAGTTAGGGATTGATGTCACGAAAATTTTCCCAAATTTTTCTAGTGACATCTAATCCTCTCCTCTTCTTTGAATGTCAAGATAAGACTAGATGCTTCCGGTCGCCTACGACCGCTTGGGTGTATCCCCCGTAGCCCTATCATCCCTGTTGCCCCAAATATATCACTGTTAAGTGTGAAAAAAGTAGAGCGAGGGGTAAAAAAGATTACCAGAGAAATGTAAAATCTTAAGGTTGTTCGAAACACCCGGAAAGGTGTTTTTATTGAGTAAAAAGTTATATTTCTTGATAGCTAGATATGTGATGGTTACAAAAAGCAGAAAAAAATAGTAGGTCACCGTATGATATTTTTTGCTATGATGCATTTTGTTGACCTCCTATCAGTCTCGAAAGTACCTCAGCAATAGCCACAATCCATTACATCATGACATGCAATCTAACTGCATATTTTTGCCTAAAACTATATATTTATAGGATTTTTCAGTACAGAACTGTTGTATATGCAACGGTTCATTAAACTGATGAAACAAAATTCGCTAGCACTGAGTTTGATATGTTTCGTGGCAAGAGTAAGAACATGTGTATATATTTCAGCACTGAAATGTTACAGAAAAAGAGTAACTTCTGATAATCCATACAACGTTGAGTATCACTGCTCGGTCAGTAATACAGTATTTTTTTCTAATTTTTTTACACATATTTCTTCAATGATATTTTGGGTTTGTAAAAATAATGTAAAAAATATACCTATCCAGGTTACTTTTCGCGATATAAGCGTTAAAACATGAAAAGTGTCATTTTATGGAAACAAAAAATCAATAATTTCATGAATTTGGAGTGCATACTATGTCAAATTATTCAAGTTTTTGTGAGTATGAATTGAAAAAAAAATCATATATTTCATATATTGTATGTTCTGACTTGACTCAGAAATGTATAAAAGGCTGGCATGGTAGATGTGATCATTAGCATGAACGGTATGGCTGCTAGAATGAACCACTAGATGTTGACTGGTCAATTGGCTCAGATGAGATTCCCTCCGGTCGCCAACTCAGTAGGCCTAATAGTTGAAATATCCCCATCAAATTTGACAAGTCAGTAGAACTTTAGGAATAAATTTCACCCAATTAGCTTGAGCAAGATGACCGCCACATTTGGCACAGGATTTTGCGATAACTTGTAGGCCTCTACATACGGACAACGTGAGGATATAGCTTCTTATATAGGCCTATAAATGGCTGATAACGGATTTGACTGAGAGGGTAGCGCTGATCTGTGCGCGGTGAATTTTGGAGATTATTTCGTCTATAGGTCTATTTCATGCATCTCGATGAATTTTTGCAGAAAATCGCCTAACATAGTGTAAATTTCTAGGCAGATAAGCTGCGGAAACAAAAAAGTGAGCCCCATTCGGCTAACATAGCGGAACGGGTATGGTAGACGAAACGTGTCAAAAATGACAACTGTAACGAAAACGGAGCCCCGCGAAATCGAGCCTGGTGGGCTGTAAATGTTGCGGCCCAATGAAGCTGAGCTCTTCTTATGATGTATTCCTCTTAAAGAGTGAACATTTGATATATTCAGGCTATATAATGGACAGGCTATAGAGGAATTGATGTATGTCAATGGAATGTTGCTTAGTGGAACTGGAAATGCATATATGCGTGTTTGGACAAACTTAGGGGCACATAGGACAAACTATTATAAAAGAGTGTGTGACGACCTCTGGATATTTTGTGGTGAACTTTGAAGTTCTAAGAGATTGGAATTGTGAAGAAAACACTCCACAGGGGCACAAAATGCAGGATTCGGCGGATGGGAGGATGTGGTAAGAAACGGAAGAAACCCTCACACTTGTTTTATTGGTCTTACACAGATATCATATACAAAGTAATGAGCGCCACTTACGCCAGCAATCCCCCCCCCCCCCCACCCCTCAAATTTGCTCTTGCATTCGTTGTATCTTTTGTCCTTGGTCCACTCAAGTCAAGTAGCAACAAATTCCATGTGTTATGCCATACTAGTACATTCATGCTTATTAGCCCTACGAGATATGCAATACCATGAACAGTCTTTCAAAATATTATTATCGCTAAGCTTGAGTTGTATTGAAAATTATGCCATGATCCACAGAAGTGTTGTCAATTTATTTAACAGTGTTTTGAATAATTTTACGATCTGTTTGATTATGTTAATTGTTAGGTCTACTAGTTTTGTTGTGCAAACGTTTACTCATATACATATTAAAACTATGTAACGAATGGATGTTCTAGTAGTATTATCTTCTTAACCGAGGCTGGCCCACTGAAAGATACTAGACATATGCTGTGATGCTTCCAGTACTTTGTGTGTTCAAGTCGAGACTCCGCCGTACTGATTACAGACCGCCGGATTTTCCAGTACTCCCATTGCACGGCAACATTCATACCCCGCCGATCCCTATTTCACCCCGCCGTTACATTCGCTGTTTATGACACGTTTGGTCAGCCATAGACGGGCCACATTGATGACGCGTTCGGTGTATCGAACAACCTTAAGCCACAACTGTTTTTTTTTTCGACCAAAATTGCTGCATTGATCTTTCAAGATAACTGAAGGTCGAAATCAAGAACCCCACCAAAATCACTGCATATGAATTTCTATTTTGACATATTCGATAAAATAACGAAATTACAGCCAGATCAAGCTTTTCACCTAAAGTTATATTTCAACTCAGAATATTTGACAAACTCGGTTCAAAGTTGAAATTCAAAGTAAAAATTGATCAAAACTGCATTTCAAGTTGAAGAAATTGTACAGTACTGATTTCGCAAAACCTCACTAGCCATGCGAATGCTACATGCTAAATGCTAGGCCATGCGATTACGTGCGACTTGATGCTAGCATCAAATCGCATGGTGCGACCAGTGGGCACGATGCCATCGCATCAGGCGGCCGTCTTAGTTGAACAGGCGAGCATTGTCTTGCACAGATGCGCGCATCCTTTATTTCGGATGCAAATACTGACTTTAATATGAACTGAAATGAAACACTGCATTTTCCCATACGATCTACATGATATAGACTGTTTATAAACCACTCGACCATGTGTTTGCGAGCATATGCGAGCATATAATGGCCTTCACAAACAAGGGCCACTGGCCTCAAAGGAAGAGCTTCGAAAATGTTTGCACAGAACTATTTAAAAACCCTTGAATATTGTATTTGATTTGGTACATATATGTTGTGGCCATATTGTAACTCTACTGGGCAGAATCTATACCTTGTTGGGCCAATAAATTTGTCATGTAACTATTTTCTTGTCATGTAACTATTTTTATTGTGGTCAATAATAGACTTAACTAGTAAAACTAATGATAACCTATTCGGTTATTTGGGTACCTGTCGACTCGTCTGGGCCCCAGAACCTTTACATTGTTGAACCCAATAATAAATGTTTCTTGTAATAATTATTTTTATTGTGGCCAATAAGACTTAATCAAGGCTTAGACTAATTTGCACTCCGCGCGAGCGCGGTGCGCGGCGCGGCGCGCACGTATTTTATATTTTAGTCAGTGTTTAGCTTATCATATAGATCTATAGCGACCGAAAAGGCGCCAGAAAATAGAAAATCATGGCAACAAAACGCGAAATAAGGTTAATTAGGTTTCTGATTTGGTTAATTGATAACTACATTAGTAGGTAATGTGTTTATGGTCCCCTGTCTACATTATTACAGGCCTGATGGATAAATATGACATCACAATTAACCAATGACAAAAAACAAAGGAATAAAAATAGAAACACTAACATCTACATTCTGAATGAACTCCACATTGAGCAAATCCATATTGAGCGTTTGTTTGGTAATTTTGGATTTAGTGTAGACTATTTGGCTTGCTTCTAAACTTCGAATATATTGTCCTATAAATTTGTCGTCGGTGTTTAATGCAATAACAGGAACTCCATCAGCGCGGGCGGATCGAAGCCATTTCTTTACAATGCACGTAGGCTAAATTAAATATTAGGCCTACTTCCCTCCCTTCTGGAACAAACTAGCGCGCCGCGCCATATTTAACGCGGCGCGCGGCGCGGCGCGCTGGCGCGGAGTGCAAATTAGTCCAAGCCCTTAATCAATAAAACTAATGTTACTTATTCCGTTACAGCCATGAAATCTCTACAAGTCAGAAGCTTTACCTTGTTGAACACGTTTAAAAATCACCCGACTATTATTTGGACCAATGTGTAAGATTTTCAAGGTTCTGATTATGTTTTTCTGATTTAGGAGGCACAATGTTTTTTGAGCTTTAGTCTTAGATTTAAATTTCTTTATGGATTTTTTTTCAGTGTTTTGATTTGTACTGCAGAGACATTTCAGTAACTTGTCTGCATTTCCAATAATTCATGACATGCATGAAAGTTTTTTCATCAATGCGATCATGTTTCTCCTTGCCCAAATGTTGGTTTGAAGATCAGCGTACATGTTGTGTCAGTGTGCAGTGTGTAGGCCTAGTGTCAGCTGCCAAATACTGAAGTAGCCCAGGCACACCCCCCACCCCGAATCGCCGCTCGTGTGACTGCTATCAAAATAAGCACTGACAATTCTCGTCGGCAATATGAAACTATCATAAACATGATAAAAGTGCTAGATCTAGTATCCATTTGTTTCTGCTTATTTTAGGAGGAAACTAAGTTTTTTCCCGTGTAAAAGCTCCGCAAATCTGCCAAGTTTTGTTTGTTTGTTTCCGACTGTTCCTTTTAGTCAAATCTCGATGAAATCTCGCTTCACTTCAATGGCATTTTTAATTAAATTCCCCCATAAACAAGCTTTCGGTGGTGATATTTTTATGAAGTATTACCAGTGAAGTAGGAAAGAGTCATAGAAAAGACCATTTATTTGGGTCGTAACAAGTATTTCCACAAATATCGCACTCAGTTGGACGATCTCTTGGCGGCTGGCATTTTGACCTTGACCCTGCAGCAATTTTTTGGGGCAGTACGCTAATTGGCGGGACTCGTTCACGTGATCATTTGCATATCATTATATCCACGTGTATTTCATAAACATGTGGGTGTGTCCGCCAAGACAGCTTCCCGATTGGACAATTCAGTGACTCTCTGGCTGGCGGGCCGACTGCCGTGACTGCTTATCGGGGCCACACGAGAATTGAATTTGCCCACTGGAATATGGAATACCACCACTAACACATAATTATTATGTTGCCGTATCAACTTGTTTCTCATTGTTGCAATACCATACTGTATCTATATATTGTGCGGAATGTATATCCAAAACTTTGAGTGCATATGATTGCAAGAAAGCACTGTTCCAGTGGAGATCAAAACGGGAGTGGTGATGGGTATGAAACGGTGACATACAAAAAAAAAAAACGGTCGGAACACACGTCTCCTGGGATTATTATCGCTAATAACTTATTACATTAACCATGATTAGGTACACGGGCGTCATTTTCCTCCCAACGGGCCCCGGGCCCTCCCAATTAGCCACAGTTGAATAGCCTGTTGTGGTTCCAAGTGGCACTTTCAAGAATGTAAACAAAAGAAAAAATTCAAAAATCCAAAAAAAAACAACATCATAGAGGAAGAGCCCTGCTCTTCCTAAAAATGCGAAATGCTTTTAGTGCACCACAGTGCCAAGAAGCAATGCTAGCATCGAGGGATGCTCGCATACACAATGCTAGCATCAAATCGCATGATGCTACGTCAGGCGAAGTTGGGCGAACACGTGCTAAATGCCAGGTGTCCCATGCTGGCATTTTGGTGAGGTTTTGCGAAATCAGTACTGTAGCCAGATCGAACTTTTCACCATAAGTTATATATTAACTCATAATATGTGCCAAGCTTGGTTTTAAGTTGAAATTCAATGTAAAAGTTGACCGAAACTGCATTTCAAGATGACGAAATTGGAGCTAGATCTAACTTTTCGCCAGAGTTATATTTCAACTCATAATATGTGCCAAACTTGGTTTCAAGTTGAAATTCAATGTAAAAGTTGACCAAAACGACGAAATTGGAGCTAGATCTAACTTTTCGCCATGAGTTATATTTCAACTCATAATATGTGCCAAACTTGGTTTCAAGTTGAAATTCAATGTAAAAGTTGACCAAAACGACGAAATTGGAGCTAGATCTAACTTTTCGCCATGAGTTATATTTCAACTCATAATATGTGCCAAACTTGGTTTCAAGTTGAAATTCAATGTAAAAGTTGACCAAAACTACATTTCAAAATGACGAAATTGGAGCTAGATCGAACTTTTCGCCATGAGTTATATTTCAACTCATAATATGTGCCAAACTTGGTTTCAAGTTGAAATTCAATGTAAAAGTTGACTAAAACTGCATTTCAAGATAAGGAAATGGGAGCCAGATCGAACTTTACACCATAACTTATATTTTAACTCATGATATGTACCAAATGTGGTTTCAAGTTGAAATTCAAAGTAAAAGTTGACCAAAACTGCATTTCAAGATGACAAAATTGGAGCCAGATCAATTTTTTCACAAAAAGGTCTATTTTCACCCCAAATATGCTCAAAATATGATTTGAATGTGAAATTCCAATTACCTGGTTAAGTTCAATAATGAATGTTTCTCGTCTCAACTATTTTTTTGAGGTAAATAGACTTAACTAGCAAAAATAATGTTAACTTATTTGGTTACAGCCATATGAAAATGAGGTTAAAGGTCAAATTCAAGGTCACGAGAATATTCAGCATATATCATTTCCTATATGTCCACAATTGATTCCGAGTCGCTAATCTCAATATTAAGTGAGATATCAAGAATATTGTGGCCCATTATAAAGCATAGGAGAATTTAACATGGGAAATCCTATTTGGGCCCCGTAAACAACATCAAAATGGCCGCCACACGCAGACCTGCGATGCAAAAGCATCGAAACTTATAAACATTATAAAGCATTATCGGCATGAAAATGGCCGCCAAAACTGCATAATCGATTCAATCAAAAAAATGAAAAAAACGTCTGGCGGTATTAACCCAATACATATTCACACAAATTCATGGAAAAATTTATCAGCCCGAAAAAAAGATAACAAATGTTAACAGATGATGTGGCGGACGACGACGACGGACGACGGACGAAAAACCACGACAATAGCTTATCGGCCCTTATGGGCCGGTAAGCTAAAAATGTGCACTACGGACGACGACGGACACCACGGCAATAGGTTGTCGGACCAAAGGTCCGGTAACCTAAAAATGTGGACGGACGACGCACGCGCGCAGACGCCGACGACGAACGAATAGTGCACCATAGGTCCGGTAACCTAAAAAAGTAACTAAACTAGCACTAAAAGTAACTAGCTGTAGTACAGTAGTGAAAACAAGGAATAAATCCGAGAGAAATCGTGATAAAGACGATTCTAGAAGAAATTCCTCTGTATAATGTCTTAGTAAGACTGCTGCACAACCATTCAACAAGATGGAGGAGCAAAATAATGGTGGTTTGGGGTTTTGTGACCCATGATGTAAAACATCACCGCATGGGATCTGAGGGGATTTTGGTTCCACTTTTTCAAAAAAAAAGTTAGGGATTGATGTCACGAAAATTTTCCCAAATTTTTCTAGTGACATCTAATCCTCTCCTCTTCTTTGAATGTCAAGATAAGACTAGATGCTTCCGGTCGCCTACGACCGCTTGGGTGTATCCCCCGTAGCCCTATCATCCCTGTTGCCCCAAATATATCACTGTTAAGTGTGAAAAAAGTAGAGCGAGGGGTAAAAAAGATTACCAGAGAAATGTAAAATCTTAAGCCACAACTGTTTTTTTTTCGACCAAAATTGCTGCATTGATCTTTCAAGATAACTGAAGGTCGAAATCAAGAACCCCACCAAAATCACTGCATATGAATTTCTATTTTGACATATTCGATAAAATAACGAAATTACAGCCAGATCAAGCTTTTCACCTAAAGTTATATTTCAACTCAGAATATTTGACAAACTCGGTTCAAAGTTGAAATTCAAAGTAAAAATTGATCAAAACTGCATTTCAAGTTGAAGAAATTGTACAGTACTGATTTCGCAAAACCTCACTAGCCATGCGAATGCTACATGCTAAATGCTAGGCCATGCGATTACGTGCGACTTGATGCTAGCATCAAATCGCATGGTGCGACCAGTGGGCACGATGCCATCGCATCAGGCGGCCGTCTTAGTTGAACAGGCGAGCATTGTCTTGCACAGATGCACGCATCCTTTATTTCGGATGCAAATACTGACTTTAATATGAACTGAAATGAAACACTGCATTTTCCCATACGATCTACATGATACAGACTGTTTATAAACCACTCGACCATGTGTTTGCGAGCATATGCGAGCATATAATGGCCTTCACAAACAAGGGCCACTGGCCTCAAAGGAAGAGCTTCGAAAATGTTTGCACAGAACTATTTAAAAACCCTTGAATATTGTATTTGATTTGGTACATATATGTTGTGGCCATATTGTAACTCTACTGGGCAGAATCTATACCTTGTTGGGCCAATAAATTTGTCATGTAACTATTTTCTTGTCATGTAACTATTTTTATTGTGGTCAATAATAGACTTAACTAGTAAAACTAATGATAACCTATTCGGTTATTTGGGTACCTGTCGACTCGTCTGGGCCCCAGAACCTTTACATTGTTGAACCCAATAATAAATGTTTCTTGTAATAATTATTTTTATTGTGGCCAATAAGACTTAATCAAGGCTTAGACTAATTTGCACTCCGCGCGAGCGCGGTGCGCGGCGCGGCGCGCACGTATTTTATATTTTAGTCAGTGTTTAGCTTATCATATAGATCTATAGCGACCGAAAAGGCGCCAGAAAATAGAAAATCATGGCAACAAAACGCGAAATAAGGTTAATTAGGTTTCTGATTTGGTTAATTGATAACTACATTAGTAGGTAATGTGTTTATGGTCCCCTGTCTACATTATTACAGGCCTGATGGATAAATATGACATCACAATTAACCAATGACAAAAAACAAAGGAATAAAAATAGAAACACTAACATCTACATTCTGAATGAACTCCACATTGAGCAAATCCATATTGAGCGTTTGTTTGGTAATTTTGGATTTAGTGTAGACTATTTGGCTTGCTTCTAAACTTCGAATATATTGTCCTATAAATTTGTCGTCGGTGTTTAATGCAATAACAGGAACTCCATCAGCGCGGGCGGATCGAAGCCATTTCTTTACAATGCACGTAGGCTAAATTAAATATTAGGCCTACTTCCCTCCCTTCTGGAACAAACTAGCGCGCCGCGCCATATTTAACGCGGCGCGCGGCGCGGCGCGCTGGCGCGGAGTGCAAATTAGTCCAAGCCCTTAATCAATAAAACTAATGTTACTTATTCCGTTACAGCCATGAAATCTCTACAAGTCAGAAGCTTTACCTTGTTGAACACGTTTAAAAATCACCCGACTATTATTTGGACCAATGTGTAAGATTTTCAAGGTTCTGATTATGTTTTTCTAATTTAGGAGGCACAATGTTTTTTGAGCTTTAGTCTTAGATTTAAATTTCTTTATGGATTTTTTTTCAGTGTTTTGATTTGTACTGCAGAGACATTTCAGTAACTTGTCTGCATTTCCAATAATTCATGACATGCATGAAAGTTTTTTCATCAATGCGATCATGTTTCTCCTTGCCCAAATGTTGGTTTGAAGATCAGCGTACATGTTGTGTCAGTGTGCAGTGTGTAGGCCTAGTGTCAGCTGCCAAATACTGAAGTAGCCCAGGCACACCCCCCACCCCGAATCGCCGCTCGTGTGACTGCTATCAAAATAAGCACTGACAATTCTCGTCGGCAATATGAAACTATCATAAACATGATAAAAGTGCTAGATCTAGTATCCATTTGTTTCTGCTTATTTTAGGAGGAAACTAAGTTTTTTCCCGTGTAAAAGCTCCGCAAATCTGCCAAGTTTTGTTTGTTTGTTTCCGACTGTTCCTTTTAGTCAAATCTCGATGAAATCTCGCTTCACTTCAATGGCATTTTTAATTAAATTCCCCCATAAACAAGCTTTCGGTGGTGATATTTTTATGAAGTATTACCAGTGAAGTAGGAAAGAGTCATAGAAAAGACCATTTATTTGGGTCGTAACAAGTATTTCCACAAATATCGCACTCAGTTGGACGATCTCTTGGCGGCTGGCATTTTGACCTTGACCCTGCAGCAATTTTTTGGGGCAGTACGCTAATTGGCGGGACTCGTTCACGTGATCATTTGCATATCATTATATCCACGTGTATTTCATAAACATGTGGGTGTGTCCGCCAAGACAGCTTCCCGATTGGACAATTCAGTGACTCTCTGGCTGGCGGGCCGACTGCCGTGACTGCTTATCGGGGCCACACGAGAATTGAATTTGCCCACTGGAATATGGAATACCACCACTAACACATAATTATTATGTTGCCGTATCAACTTGTTTCTCATTGTTGCAATACCATACTGTATCTATATATTGTGCGGAATGTATATCCAAAACTTTGAGTGCATATGATTGCAAGAAAGCACTGTTCCAGTGGAGATCAAAACGGGAGTGGTGATGGGTATGAAACGGTGACATACAAAAAAAAAAAACGGTCGGAACACACGTCTCCTGGGATTATTATCGCTAATAACTTATTACATTAACCATGATTAGGTACACGGGCGTCATTTTCCTCCCAACGGGCCCCGGGCCCTCCCAATTAGCCACAGTTGAATAGCCTGTTGTGGTTCCAAGTGGCACTTTCAAGAATGTAAACAAAACAAAAAATTCAAAAATCCAAAAAAAAAACAACATCATAGAGGAAGAGCCCTGCTCTTCCTAAAAATGCGAAATGCTTTTAGTGCACCACAGTGCCAAGAAGCAATGCTAGCATCGAGGGATGCTCGCATACACAATGCTAGCATCAAATCGCATGATGCTACGTCAGGCGAAGTTGGGCGAACACGTGCTAAATGCCAGGTGTCCCATGCTGGCATTTTGGTGAGGTTTTGCGAAATCAGTACTGTAGCCAGATCGAACTTTTCACCATAAGTTATATATTAACTCATAATATGTGCCAAGCTTGGTTTTAAGTTGAAATTCAATGTAAAAGTTGACCGAAACTGCATTTTAAGATGACGAAATTGGAGCTAGATCTAACTTTTCGCCAGAGTTATATTTCAACTCATAATATGTGCCAAACTTGGTTTCAAGTTGAAATTCAATGTAAAAGTTGACCAAAACGACGAAATTGGAGCTAGATCTAACTTTTCGCCATGAGTTATATTTCAACTCATAATATGTGCCAAACTTGGTTTCAAGTTGAAATTCAATGTAAAAGTTGACCAAAACGACGAAATTGGAGCTAGATCTAACTTTTCGCCATGAGTTATATTTCAACTCATAATATGTGCCAAACTTGGTTTCAAGTTGAAATTCAATGTAAAAGTTGACCAAAACTACATTTCAAAATGACGAAATTGGAGCTAGATCGAACTTTTCGCCATGAGTTATATTTCAACTCATAATATGTGCCAAACTTGGTTTCAAGTTGAAATTCAATGTAAAAGTTGACTAAAACTGCATTTCAAGATAAGGAAATGGGAGCCAGATCGAACTTTACACCATAACTTATATTTTAACTCATGATATGTACCAAATGTGGTTTCAAGTTGAAATTCAAAGTAAAAGTTGACCAAAACTGCATTTCAAGATGACAAAATTGGAGCCAGATCAATTTTTTCACAAAAAGGTCTATTTTCACCCCAAATATGCTCAAAATATGATTTGAATGTGAAATTCCAATTACCTGGTTAAGTTCAATAATGAATGTTTCTCGTCTCAACTATTTTTTTGAGGTAAATAGACTTAACTAGCAAAAATAATGTTAACTTATTTGGTTACAGCCATAAAATCTTAACTATTTTTTATTGTGGCCAATAATAGACTTAACTAGTAAAAATAAAACTTTTTCGGTTAAACCCATGAAATCTGTACTGGACAAGACCTTGCTGAGCTCAATAATAAATGTTTCTCGTATTAACTATTTTTATTGAGGTCAATAATAGACTTAACTA
The DNA here is from genome assembly GCA_949152475.1 of Terebella lapidaria. Taxonomy (NCBI): domain Eukaryota; kingdom Metazoa; phylum Annelida; class Polychaeta; order Terebellida; family Terebellidae; genus Terebella; species Terebella lapidaria. The sequence goes on from OX424555.1 coordinate 84,608,709, forward strand.
GCAAAAATAATGTTAACTTATTTGGTTAAAGCCACAAAATCTCTACTGGACAGAATCTTTACCTTGTTGAGTCCAATAATAAATATTTCTTGTCTTAACTATTTTTATTGTGGTCAATAATAGACTTAACTAGTAAAAATAATGTTAACTTATTCAGTTACACCCATGAAATTTGTACTGGACAAAACCTTTACCTTGTTGAGCTTAATAATAAATTTTTCTCATCTTAACTATTTTTATTGTGGTAAATAATAGACTTAACTAGTAAAACTAACGTTAACTTATTCAATAAAATTGTTCTGTTTTCACCCAAAACATCAGTTCTCATTCTGAACAAGAATCGATTGCCATTTACTTTCATAATACAGGGTATTGGGGTGATCACAGATGTCAAAGTGGGTATTTTAATGGTCGTAATAAGTTAGTCCATTAACTAATTAATATTTATTTGATCATTCTGGAAAACAATAGGTTTCGTGTGAGGGTCTTTCTCATCGAGTCTGTGCGATTTCATGATCATTCATCGAAAACTCCCACTCGTAGAGCGTTCACAAGCCATGTGTGTCAAACAGGCTAATTTGAGCACAAAATGTGTCGCCAATCGGCCAATTTGGTTGCTATGGCAACCAAAATCAATTGGTGTCGGGATCTTACCATAAGAAGTGTCTGTATAAAAAACTAGACGCTTCCGGTCGCCTACGACCGCTTGGGTGTATCCCCCGTAGCCCTATCATCTCTGTTGCCCCAAATATATCACTGTCAAGTGTGAAAAACTAGAGCAAGGGCTAAAAAAGATTACCAGAGAAATGTTAAATCTCAAGTCACAACTGTTTTCTTTTCCCCACCAAAATTGCTGCACTGATCTTCCGAGGTTATTGAAGGTCGAATTCAAAATCACCACTGAAATCTCTTTATATGAATTTCCATTTCGACTTGTTTGATAAAATAACGAAAATACAGATAGATCAATCTTTTCACCTATTTATATTTCAACTCAGAATATTTTACTTACTTGGTTCCAAGTTGAAATTCAAAGTAAAAGTTGACCAAAACTGCATTTCAAGATGACGAAATCGGAGCCAGATCGAACTTCACACCATAAGTTATATTTCGACTCATAATACATGTACATGTATGTGCCAAACATGGTTTCAAGTTGACATTCAAAGTAAAAGTTAACCAAAACTGCATTTCAAGATGACAAAATTGGAGCCAGATCGAACTTTTCATCATAAGTTATATTTTAACTCATAATACCCGCCCAACTTGGTTTCAAGTCGAAATTCAAACTAAAAGTTGACCAAAACTGCATTTCAAGATGACGAAATTGGAGCCAGATCAAACTTTTCGCCATGAGTTATATTTCAACTCATAATATGTGCCAAACTTGGTATTAAGTTGAAACTAGACGTCAAGGCCTAAAGATGCCTTGGAGGCATTTCGGTGTGATGATTAATTTATAATATATACTAGATATCGAAGAAAATGAAAAATGTCGACTCCGCAAAAAAATTTACCGTTAAAATAATACCCCTTAGACATATTTGTCTAGGGCGACGAGTCCGAAAAAAAAGTCCGTTTCGCTCTACGACTCACCGTTTCCGAGATATCGACGAAAACGAGAAATGCCGACTCGGCAAAAAAATTTCGGGTCAAGGTCAAAGTTCATCCATAATACCCCTTAGACATGTTTGTCTAGGGCGACGAGTCCGATAATAACGTCCGTTTCGCTCTACGACACACCGTTCCCGAGATATCGACGAAAACGAGAAATGCCGACTCGGAAAAAAAATTTGGGGTCAAGGTCAAAGTCCATCCATAATACCCTTTAGACATGTTTGTTTACGGCGCCGAGTCCGAAAATAACGTCCGTTTCGCTCTACGACACACCGTTCCCGAGATATCGACGAAAACGAAAAATGCCGATTCGGCAAAAAAATTTCGGGTCAAGGTCAAAGTTCATCCATAATACCCCTTAGACATGTTTGTCTAGGGCGACGAGTCCGAAAATAATGTCCGTTTCGCTCTACGACACACCGTTTCCGAGATATCGACGAAAACGAAAAATGCCGACTCGGCAAAAAACATTCGTGTCAAGGTCAAAGTTCATCCATAATACCCTTAAGACATGTTTGTCTAGAGCGACGAGTCCGAAAATAACGTCCGTTTCGCTCTACGAAGCACCGTTTCCGAGATATCGACGAAAACGAAAAATGCCGACTCGGCAAAAAACTTTCGGGTCAAGGTCAAAGTTCATCAATAATACCCCTTAGACATGTTTGTCTAGGGCGACGAGTCCGAAAATAACGTCCGTTTCGCTCTACGACGCACCGTTTCCGAGATATCGACGAAAACGAAAAATGCCGACTCGGCAAAAAAATTTCGGGTCAAGGTCAAAGTTTATCCATAATACCCCTTAGGCATGTTTGTCTAGGGCGACGAGTCCGAAAATAACGTCCGTTTCGCTCTACGAAGCACCGTTTCCGAGATATCGACGAAAACGAAAAATGCCGACTCGGCAAAAAAATTTCGGGTCAAGGTCAAAGTTCATCCATAATACCCCTTAGGCATGTTTGTCTAGGGCGACGAGTCCGAAAATAACGTCCGTTTCGCTCTACGACGCACCGTTTCCGAGATATCGACGAAAACGAAAAATGCTGACTCGGCAAAAAAATTTCGGGTCAAGGTCAAAGTTCATCCATAATACCCTTAAGACATGTTTGTCTAGGGCGACGAGTCCAAAAATAACGTCCGTTTCGCTCTACGACACACCGCTCCCGAGATATCGACGAAAACGAAAAATGCCGACTCGGCAAAAAAATTTGGGGTCAAGGTCAAAGTTCACCCATAATACCCCTTAGACATGTTTGTCTAGGGCGACGAGTCCGAAAATAACGTCCGTTTCGCTCTACGACGCACCGTTTCCGAGATATCGACGAAAACGAAAAATGCCGACTCGGCAAAAAAATTTCGGGTCAAGGTCAAAGTTCATCCATAATATCCCTTAGGCATGTTTGTCTAGGAGGACGAGTCCGAAAATAACGTCCGTTTCGCTCTACGAAGCACCGTTTCCGAGATATCGACGAAAACGAAAAATGCCGACTCGGCAAAAAAATTTCGGGTCAAGGTCAAAGTTCATCCATAATACCCCTTAGGCATGTTTGTCTAGGGCGACGAGTCTGAATATAACGTCCGTTTCGCTCTACGACGCACCGTTTCCGAGATATCGACGAAAACGAAAAATGCCGACTCGGCAAAAAAATTTCGGGTCAAGGTCAAAGTTCATCCATAATACCCCTTAGACATGTTTGTCTAGGCGACGAGTCCGAAAATAACGTCCGTTTCGCTCTACGACGCACCGTTTCCGAGATATGCAGGATGCCTCAAGGATGACTCAGCAAAAAATTATTTCGACCTCTAGGTCAAAAGTCGTTTGACGTATCGATCCCAAAATCAATAGGGTTCTTCCCTGGTGGCATATGAACCTCCATGCAGAGTTCTGCAACTATTGCGTAAATATTTCAAGATCAGCCTCGATTTCATCCTCAAGGACCTCACGGACCTCGGAGCCGGATCAAAAAAAATAATACACCCTAGAGATGTTTGTCTAGGGCGACGAGTCCGAAAATAACGTCCGTTTCGCTCTACGATGCACGGTTTCTGAGATATGCAGGAAGCCTCAAGGATGAATCAGCAAAAAATTATTTCGACCTCTAGGTCAAAGGTCGTTTGACGGATCGATCCCAAAATCAATAGGGTTCTTCCCTGGTGGCATATGAACCTCCATGCAGAGTTCTGCAACTATTGCGTAAATATTTTTCCAGTTATCGTCCGGAAACCAAGTCTCAAAATTAGCCTTGATTTCATCCTCACGGACCTCACGGACCTCGGATCCGGCTCAAAAAAAATAGGGTTCTTCCACATATCATTTCTGACTTGTGGTGAAAATTTGACTAGAATCCGTCAAGGCAATCTAAAGTTATCGTCCGGAAACCAAAAGTGGCGGAAGAAGAAAAAAAAGAAAAAAAAAGAAAAAAAAAAAAAAAAAAATTCTGCTAAAACCATAAAGGCATTTCTGCCGAAATGCCTTAATTCAATGTAAAAGTTGACCAAAACTGCATTTCAAGATGACGAAATTGGAGCCAGATAGAACTTTTCGTCATAAGTTATATTTTAACTCATAATATGTGCCAAGCTTGGTTTCAAGTTGAAATTCAAGCTAAAAGTTTACCAAAACTGCATTTCAAGATGAAGAAATTGCAGCCAGATCGAACTTTTCATCATAAGTTATATTTTAACTCATAATATGTGCCAAATTTGGTTTCAAGTTGAAATTCAAACTAAAAATTGACCAAAACTGCATTTCAAGATGACGAAATTGGAGCCAGATCGAACTTTTCACTATGAGTTATATTTCGACTCATAATATGTGCCAAACATGCTTTCAAGTTGAAATTCAAAGTAAAAGTTGACCAAAACTGCATTTCAAGATGAAGAAATTGGAGCCAGAACGAATTTTTCACCATAAGTTATAATTTAACTCATAATTTGTGCCAAACATGGTCTCAAGTTGAAATTCAAAGTAAAAGTTGATCAATTCTGCTAAAACCATAAAGGCATTTCTGCCGAAATGCCTTAATTCAATGTAAAAGTTGACCAAAACTGCATTTCAAGATGACGAAATTGGAGCCAGATAGAACTTTTCGTCATAAGTTATATTTTAACTCATAATATGTGCCAAGCTTGGTTTCAAGTTGAAATTCAAGCTAAAAGTTTACCAAAACTGCATTTCAAGATGAAGAAATTGCAGCCAGATCGAACTTTTCATCATAAGTTATATTTTAACTCATAATATGTGCCAAATTTGGTTTCAAGTTGAAATTCAAACTAAAAATTGACCAAAACTGCATTTCAAGATGACGAAATTGGAGCCAGATCGAACTTTTCACTATGAGTTATATTTCGACTCATAATATGTGCCAAACATGCTTTCAAGTTGAAATTCAAAGTAAAAGTTGACCAAAACTGCATTTCAAGATGAAGAAATTGGAGCCAGAACGAATTTTTCACCATAAGTTATAATTTAACTCATAATTTGTGCCAAACATGGTCTCAAGTTGAAATTCAAAGTAAAAGTTGATCAATGTTTTCATGAAAAGCTATTGTGATCAATAATAGACTTAACTAGCAAGAAATAATGTTAACTTATTTGGTCACAGCCATAAAATCTCTACTGGACAAAGCCTTCACCTTGTTGAGCCCAATAATAAATATTTCTTGTCTTAACTATTTTCATTATGGTCAATAATAGACTTAACATGTAAAAATGATGTTAACTTATTTGGTTACACCCAGAAATTTCTACCGGACAAAACCTTAACCTTGTTGAGCTCAATAATAATTGTTTCTCATCTTAACTATTTTTATTGAGGTCAATAATAGACTTAACTAGCAAAAAAAATGTTAACTTATTTGGTTACAGACATATAATGTCTACTGGACAGAATCGTTACCTTGTTGAGCCCAATAATAAATATTTCTTGTCTTAACTATTTTTATTGTGGTCAATAATAGACTTAACTAGTGAAAATAATGTTAACTTATTCGGTTACACCAATGAAATTTGTACTGGACAAAACATTTACCTTGTTGAGCTTAATAATAAATATATCTCCTCTTAACTATTTTTATTGTGGTCAATAATAGACTTAACTATTTTTATTGTGGTCAATAATAGACTTAACTAGTGAAAATAATGTTAACTTATTCGGTTACACCAATGAAATTTGTACTGGACAAAACATTTACCTTGTTGAGGTTAATAATAAATATTTCTTGTCTTAACTATTTTTGTTGTGGTCAATAATAGACTTAACTATTAAAAATAATATTAACTTATTCAGTTACACCCATGAAATCTGTACTGGACAAAACCTTTACCTTGTTGAGCTTAATAATAAACGTTTCTCGTCTTAACTATTTTTATTGTGGACAATAATAGACTTAACTAGTAAAACTAATGTTAACTTATTCAGTAATATTGTCCTGTTTTCACTGAAAACATCAGTTCTCCATTCTGAACAAGATACCAGTGTCATTACCTTCCATTGTACAGGCTATTGGAATGATCTCACATGTCAAAATGGATATTTCCAAATTCTGTAATAAGTTAGGCTGTTAACATATTAATATTTATATGATCATTCTAAAAAACGATTGGTTTCGTGTGACAGCCCTTCCCAACAAAACTTCCAAATATTATCGAGATTCGTCAAAAATTGCCATCAGTAGAGCGTTCACAAGCCATGTGTCTCAAACAGGCTGTTTTCAATGCAAAATGTGTCCCCAAACGACCAATTCAGTTGCCACGGCAACCAAAATCGATTGGTGTCGGGATCTTACCATAAAATGTGTGCCTGTAAAAAATAATGGTGATCGGGTGAGAATTGCGGCCTGTAGCGCGTTCACAAGCCATGTGTCTCAAACAGGCTGTTTTCAATGCAAAATGTGTCCCCAAACGACCAATTCAGTTGCCACGGCAACCAAAATCGATTGGTGTCGGGATCTTACCATTATATATGTGCCTGCAAAAAATAATGGTGATCGGGTGAGAATTGCGGCCTGTAGTGCGTTCACAAGAAAATCTCTGCGGACGCGGACACGGACGCGGACGACGAAGCCAAATCCATAGTATCCGCCGAACTTTGTTCGGGGGATACAATTATTGGAATCGGTTAAGTTTACCAAAACTGCATTTCAAGATGAAGAAATTGCAGCCAGATCGAACTTTTCATCATAAGTTATATTTTAACTCATAATATGTGCCAAATTTGGTTTCAAGTTGAAATTCAAACTAAAAATTGACCAAAACTGCATTTCAAGATGACGAAATTGGAGCCAGATCGAACTTTTCACTATGAGTTATATTTCGACTCATAATATGTGCCAAACATGCTTTCAAGTTGAAATTCAAAGTAAAAGTTGACCAAAACTGCATTTCAAGATGAAAAAATTGGAGCCAGAACGAATTTTTCACCATAAGTTATAATTTAACTCATAATTTGTGCCAAACATGGTCTCAAGTTGAAATTCAAAGTAAAAGTTGATCAATTCTGCTAAAACCATAAAGGTATTTCTGCCGAAATGCCTTAATTCAATGTAAAAGTTGACCAAAACTGCATTTCAAGATGACGAAATTGGAGCCAGATAGAACTTTTCGTCATAAGTTATATTTTAACTCATAATATGTGCCAAGCTTGGTTTCAAGTTGAAATTCAAGCTAAAAGTTTACCAAAACTGCATTTCAAGATGAAGAAATTGCAGCCAGATCGAACTTTTCATCATAAGTTATATTTTAACTCATAATATGTGCCAAATTTGGTTTCAAGTTGAAATTCAAACTAAAAATTGACCAAAACTGCATTTCAAGATGACGAAATTGGAGCCAGATCGAACTTTTCGCTATGAGTTATATTTCGACTCATAATATGTGCCAAACATGCTTTCAAGTTGAAATTCAAAGTAAAAGTTGACCAAAACTGCATTTCAAGATGAAGAAATTGGAGCCAGAACGAATTTTTCACCATAAGTTATAATTTAACTCATAATTTGTGCCAAACATGGTCTCAAGTTGAAATTCAAAGTAAAAGTTGATCAATGTTTTCATGAAAAGCTATTGTGATCAATAATAGACTTAACTAGCAAGAAATAATGTTAACTTATTTGGTCACAGCCATAAAATCTCTACTGGACAAAGCCTTCACCTTGTTGAGCCCAATAATAAATATTTCTTGTCTTAACTATTTTCATTATGGTCAATAATAGACTTAACATGTAAAAATGATGTTAACTTATTTGGTTACACCCAGAAATTTCTACCGGACAAAACCTTAACCTTGTTGAGCTCAATAATAATTGTTTCTCATCTTAACTATTTTTATTGAGGTCAATAATAGACTTAACTAGCAAAAAAAATGTTAACTTATTTGGTTACAGACATATAATGTCTACTGGACAGAATCGTTACCTTGTTGAGCCCAATAATAAATATTTCTTGTCTTAACTATTTTTATTGTGGTCAATAATAGACTTAACTAGTGAAAATAATGTTAACTTATTCGGTTGCACCAATGAAATTTGTACTGGACAAAACATTTACCTTGTTGAGCTTAATAATAAATATATCTCCTCTTAACTATTTTTATTGTGGTCAATAATAGACTTAACTATTTTTATTGTGGACAATAATAGACTTAACTAGTGAAAATAATGTTAACTTATTCGGTTACACCAATGAAATTTGTACTGGACAAAACATTTACCTTGTTGAGGTTAATAATAAATATTTCTTGTCTTAACTATTTTTGTTGTGGTCAATAATAGACTTAACTATTAAAAATAATATTAACTTATTCAGTTACACCCATGAAATCTGTACTGGACAAAACCTTTACCTTGTTGAGCTTAATAATAAACGTTTCTCGTCTTAACTATTTTTATTGTGGACAATAATAGACTTAACTAGTAAAACTAATGTTAACTTATTCAGTAATATTGTCCTGTTTTCACTGAAAACATCAGTTCTCCATTCTGAACAAGATACCAGTGTCATTACCTTCCATTGTACAGGCTATTGGAATGATCTCACATGTCAAAATGGATATTTCCAAATTCTGTAATAAGTTAGGCTGTTAACATATTAATATTTATATGATCATTCTAAAAAACGATTGGTTTCGTGTGACAGCCCTTCCCAACAAAACTTCCAAATATTATCGAGATTCGTCAAAAATTGCCATCAGTAGAGCGTTCACAAGCCATGTGTCTCAAACAGGCTGTTTTCAATGCAAAATGTGTCCCCAAACGACCAATTCAGTTGCCACGGCAACCAAAATCGATTGGTGTCGGGATCTTACCATAAAATGTGTGCCTGTAAAAAATAATGGTGATCGGGTGAGAATTGCGGCCTGTAGCGCGTTCACAAGCCATGTGTCTCAAACAGGCTGTTTTCAATGCAAAATGTGTCCCCAAACGACCAATTCAGTTGCCACGGCAACCAAAATCGATTGGTGTCGGGATCTTACCATTATATATGTGCCTGCAAAAAATAATGGTGATCGGGTGAGAATTGCGGCCTGTAGTGCGTTCACAAGAAAATCTCTGCGGACGCGGACACGGACGCGGACGACGAAGCCAAATCCATAGTATCCGCCGAACTTTGTTCGGGGGATACAATTATTGGAATCGGTTAAGATTTGCAACCTGTAGAGCGTTCACAAGAAAATCTCTACGGCGGACGCGACGGAGACAAATCCATAGTATCCGCCGAACTTCGTTCGGGGGATACAATTACCCAAAGTGTTTATTATAGAGGTAGAAGTATGGACATAAATATCAGGATAAATGTACAATGTATAATACTGATGAGCAAGCCACCAATTACCATGTAGTAGGGGGCCCCCATGCTCAGCAAGCAGTGTTCCAGGGCTGACTGGTAAACATTGACAGTGTTGGTGAGAAGTTCCCCCAAGAGCACTTCCTGCTTCATTGCTCCTGCCTGGCTGTAGTTGCTGGGCAGCCACGGAACAGGTGCCCCGTACTGCACTTGTATGTTAATGGCTGCAGAACACATGACACATTCTGAACATACATGATGTGACATGCTCATCTAGAATACATGTATTTGATCCTGTGCTGATCTGTGTCTTACCCAAGGGAATGCGAAGACACAATGCAATGATTTTCATGTAGGCTTATTGTGTTAAACCACACCCATTAGAGTCCTGCATGGTAGTCATACATGCACCAGGGTAATCTTGGAATATTTTTTGTGAGATAATCTTCAAAATTTATCAATCTTTAAACCTTAAATGTTAAAATTTTCAAAGAAATAGGTAACAAGAACATGGAATGACTACTGATGATAGCACCAAATTTCAAACAAAATTACTGAATACATATAAATTGTTACACTGATGTTAAAATCTATGTTACAAGTGACATGGTTACAATATATACAAATTAGATATATAGCTATAAAAGTGTACTGAATGGTGCTGCCGACAAAGTTAGTATTTGAATATAGACAATGATATGAATAGACATTTTGCTACATGTATTTTGAGTTGTTTTGCAGTGAAAATCCATCCATAGCTGGGCCCGGGTGTCGAGCCTCTGGAGGACAGGCGTACGTTGGAGTCAGCGAAGTGGAACAGCACCGAGGCAACAACGCGGCGACACGACCGGGCGTGTATACGTGGATACTTTGTTTGTTGGACATTTTGTTGGAAGTGATATGTCTGCCCTTCTGGTAACATTTTAGTAATTATTATCTAGTCATATTGTAAAACCGATAACTGTTACCTGAATTCGTTATACATATAAACTAAGTACATTACAAAACTATGTTTGTTTCTCTGTTCTGTGATTGACGTGTGATTGAGCAAACTGGTTCAAAATCCAATTTAAGTATTTAGGTTTTAGCAAACCGGGACAATCTATATGTTAAAACATGATCGTAAATGTTGACAGAAACACATTTTTCTGTATAGACTATAATACGAAATCAAGTTACATCTTGAAAGATTTTTTTCATTAATGACAAATTTTCACAGACAGTCGATTCAAAGGCAAGAAAACTTATACACATCACAAAGGTACATAAGGAGAATCTTATACATAATTTTGAGGAAAACTGTCTGGAGAGACTTCGAGAAAATGGTCACCAAAGGCAAAATTCATCGTTTTTTCGACAAAAAAGGTCGTTTTGACCTTTCAAGGTCATTGTAGGTCAAATTCAAGGTCACCACTCAAACCGCAAAATATGATTTCCCATTTGAATGTGCCAATACTTAGGCTGTATCTTGAAGTGTTGTATGAGATTACTCTGCATAGCTCCCATTATGAAGGAAAAATTGGGTCCAAAAATTTTTCAATGGCCAAAAAAAATCAATTTTTTTTTTTTGCTGGAAATGGCTCAAAACGAATAGTGACTTGATTTGAGTCCAAAAAATTGTTTTTCGCCGACCCGTAAAAAAATCAAAATGGCCGCCACATGCAGGGCATAAGACACAATTTCGAGTTACATTCACTCCCCATGTTAAACCTACCTTACGATGAACGATGTACAGCATTCCCTGCGATACTTGGGGCTTAGCGATAAAATCCCACAAATGCCCCACCAATGTGCCTAACAAAACATAGCACCAAGGGTGCTGTAGCTTACCGGCAATCATGAGAAACGCAGAGTATTGATTTTCCAACATATACATTGTTACACTGATCTTGAACTCTAATTGTCAAAAAATGTTCGTAAATGTTGCTGGAAACACATTTTCTGTATGGACATGATTTTGAGAAAAACTGTCTGAATAGATTTAGACAAAATGGCCACCAAAGACAAATTTCATCGTTTTTGACCTTCCAAGGTCATTATAATAATGAGCATTTTATAGTCTAGGATCACCAACTCAAGTCGGTCTCTCTGACTGCACAATTATTATCCCCGGCAGACCTGTTCACTCCGACACATACTCAACCTCCTGGGAGGCATACAGCTCCATGTGCAGCCATTATTTGGCACAGGGAAACTGTGCATACACAATTGCCATCTCTGTCTATTGCCAGGTGCCCAATTATACTGTTTGGGTGAACAGCATACAGCAGCGCAGGTGAATGCACAAACAGGGTCACCCATCCATGTATTACCCACGCCTAGCGTTGCTTAACTTCGGTGATCTTACGGGTACCGGTGTGTCATGCGCTACAAGGCCGTCATTGAAGGTCAAATTCAAGGTCATCACTCAAACCGCATTATATGATTTCCCATTTGAATGTGCCAATACTTAGGCTCTATTTTGAAGTCTTCTATGAGTTTACTCCGCACAGCTCCCATTATGAAGGAAAAATTGGGTGAAATTTTCTAAGTCCAAAAAATTTCTCAATGGCCAAAAAAATTTTTTTTTTTTTTTTTGCTGGAAATGGCTCAAAACGAATAGTGACTTGATTTTGGACAAAAAAAATTTTTTTTGCTGACCCGTCAAAAATTTAAAATGGCCGCCACACGCAGACAGGCGATTCAAGGGTAACTAAACTTATACACATCATAGAGGTACATGAGGGGAATGTTTTAAAACAAAAATCTCGAAACTGATCACACAGTTTTTGAGAAAATGGCCATCAAGTCCAGAATTGGTCATTTTTCGACAAAAAAAGGTCGTTTTGACCTTCCAAGGTCATTGAAGGTCAAATTCAAGGTCATCACTCAAACCGCAATATATGGTTTCCCATTTGAATGTGCCATTACTTAGGCTCTATCTTCAAGTGTTCTATGAGTTTACTCTGCACAGCTCCCATTATGAAGGAAAATTGGGTGAAATTTTCCAAGTCCAAAAAATTTTTCAATGGCCAAAAAAAAATTTTTTTTTTTTTGCTGGAAATGGCTCAAAACGAATAGTGACTTGATTTGGGACAAAAAAATTTTTTTTCGCCGACCCGTCAAAAAATCAAAATGGCCGCCACACGCAGACCGGCAATTCAAGGGCAACGAAACTTATACACATCATAGAGGTACATGAGGGGAATGTTTTAAAACAAAAATCTCGAAACTGATCACACAGTTTTTGAGAAAATGGCCATCAAGTCCAGAATTGGTCATTTTTCGACAAAAAAAGGTCGTTTTGACCTTCCAAGGTCATTGAAGGTCAAATTCAAGGTCATCACTCAAACCGCAATATATGGTTTCCCATTTGAATGTGCCATTACTTAGGCTCTATCTTCAAGTGTTCTATGAGTTTACTCTGCACAGCTCCCATTATGAAGGAAAATTGGGTGAAATTTTCTAAGTCCAAAAAATTTTTCAATGGGCAAAAAAATTTTTTTTTTTTTTTTTGCTGGAAATGGCTCAAAACGAATAGTGACTTGATTTGGGACAAAAAAAATTTTTTTCGCCGACCCGTCAAAAAATCAAAATGGCCGCCACACGCAGACCGGCGATTCAAGGGCAACGAAACTTATACACATCATAAAGGTACATAAGAGGAATGTTTTGAAACAAAAATCTCAAAACTGATCAGACAGTTTTTGAGAAAATGGCCTCCAAAGTCCAAAATTGGCAATTTTTCGTCAAAAATGGCCGCCAAATCGGCAAAAACGATTCAATCAAAAAAATTAAAAAAACGTCTTTAGATACTGGCCCAAGGTATGTTCTGACAAATTTATGGGGAAATTCATCACGTCAAAAAAAAGTTACAGACCCGGACGGACGACGGACGACGGACGACGGACGGACGACGGACGACGGACGAAATACCACGACAATAGCTTATCGGCCCAAAGGGCCGGTAAGCTAAAAATGTACATTTCATTATGGATCGACAGATTCAGTTTTTCGCTACAGTTTGTTGGAAATTACCTAATATATTGGTAAACCACTACCTCGTGTGCCAGTTCTCACAGGACATTTTTTCAAGTGCAGTACGAATATATCGCTTACATTTCAAGTTTACATCGTCCATTCACACATATACTATACATTACTCATTGATATTGGCAAAGCATATCCTCACCGTGACCATGCGGAAGCCACGTGTTTTTGTTTATTTACAAAATCGTGTGTTACCGGATGTGACCCATTTGCGCATGTGTGGTCTTCAATAGGACAACTTTTTAAAATCTTATAATACAACTGCATATTATCAAACTACCTGTATATGATACTCTGTATGTGAAGTTGTAACTCTCTCAGAGCTAACCTGAACTCTCAGTACAACTTTGAAATTGGCCCTCCCACGTGCACTAAATGCACATGTGAACTGCACAAGCACCCACAATGGATATATTTAGAAGTTCTAATTTACAGATTGGTGGTAAACATGACTATAAATACCTTTTTGAATTATATTCCATCTAAATTTAGTGATATATCAGTGATCAGTGACCTTAGTATGATTAATTTGAGGTAAGATTGATTAATAATTGAAAAACGCAAATTCAATTACAGTCTGATCATGTATGAAAACACTCACAAAATTTATTTGAATTTCAACAAAAACGTAATTTTTGGCTAATTTGATATCTATGGAGCAATATGAAACAGAATAATGTCAATGACGATTGGATACTGACAGGATCAAGGGTCGTTAATTGCAATACACCACCCAATACTCAAACGAGGCGTGAAAAATCAGCACCTTGCCACTGCAGCTTTCATCCAATAAAGGAGAAATTCTGATTTGTTTTGGTGATATTTTGGATGAAACTATAATAAAATGAATCCATGAGGTAATTCTGATATATTTTGGATGGCAAACCCCACACTATATTGCCTAATGAAATATTTCATCGCTAACTATAGCTCTTTTCATATACGTTTAATCATATTCCCAAGTTAGCACCCTGATCACAGTAAAATGATTTATTATTCATCTCAGACATCAAATAACTACTGTACCATGAAAACTAAATCATATTTATGTTAAAAATGTACAAAATGGGGAAAATAAATTTCTGCATTGAGGGCATAAGACACAATTTCGAGTTACATTCACTCCCCATGTTAAACCTACCTTACGATGAACGATGTACAGCATTCCCTGCGATACTTGGGGCTTAGCGATAAAATCCCACAAATGCCCCACCAATGTGCCTAACAAAAAATGTACATTTCATTATGGATCGACAGATTCAGTTTTTCGCTACAGTTTGTTGGAAATTACCTAATATATTGGTAAACCACTACCTCGTGTGCCAGTTCTCACAGGACATTTTTTCAAGTGCAGTACGAATATATCGCTTACATTTCAAGTTTACATCGTCCATTCACACATATACTATACATTACTCATTGATATTGGCAAAGCATATCCTCACCGTGACCATGCGGAAGCCACGTGTTTTTGTTTATTTACAAAATCGTGTGTTACCGGATGTGACCCATTTGCGCATGTGTGGTCTGCAGACCGGCGATTCAAGGGCAACGAAACTTATACATGTCATACAGGTACATGAGAGGAATGTTTTGAAATAAAAATCTCAAAACTGATCAAACAGTTTTTGAGAAAATGGCCACCAAAGTCCAAAATTGGCAATTTTTCGTCAAAAATGGCCGCCAGATCGGCAAAAACGATTCCATCATAAAAAATTTAAAAACGTTCTTAGATATTGGCTTAAGGTATGTTCTGACAAATTTATGGGAAAATTCATCATGCCAAAAAAAAGTTACAGACCCGGATGGACGACGGTCAAAACCACGATAATAGTTTATCGGCCCAAAGGGCCCGTAAGCTAAAAATTAGTCCAAGGGCTAAGAAAGGTTGCCGGACAATATATATCTTAGATATTAGCCTTTTGTCCAGTGACCTTGAAAATAAGGTCATTGGTCAATTAAAGGTCATGAGAATGTTCAGCAGATATCATTTCTAGTATACATGTTCACAATTGATTCCCAATCTGTAAATCGATAATAAGTGAGATATTAGCCATTTTGGACTATGACCTTGAAAATGAGGTCAAAGGTCAAATTCAAGATCATGACAATAATCTGCATATATCATTTCCTATATGTTCATAATTGATTCCTAAGCTGTAAAGTCGATAAGAAGTGAGATATTAGCCATTTTGTCCTGTGACCTTGAAAATGAGGTCAAAGGTGAAATTCAAAGTCATCAGAATATTCGGCATATATCATTTCCTATATGTCCACAATTGATTCCTAAGCTGTAAAATCGACAATAAGTGAGATATTAGCCATTTTGTCCTGTGATCTTGAAAATGAGGTCAAGGTCAAATTCAAGGTCATCAGAATATTCGACATATATCATTTCCTACATGTCCACAATTGATTTCTAAGCTGTAAAGTCAATAATAAGCGAGATATTAGCCATTTTGTGCTCTGAGATTGAAACTGAGGTCAGAGGTCAAATTCAAGGTCACGAAAATATTCAGCATATATCATTTACTATATGTCTACAATTGACTCTTAGTGTCTAATATCAATATTAAGTGAGATATTAGGCATAATGTGTCCCATTATAAAGCATAGGATAATTTAAGATAGGAAAGTCTCATTTGGGCCGAGTTTGGGGCAAAATGGCCCACTTCCACCGTAAACTTTAAAGATAAAAATGTAGACGGACGATGACGGACAACGGACGCAATGCCATGCCAAAAGGTTATGGGACCAAAGGTCCGGTAACCTAAAAATTGGTTTGATTCTGGATATAGATGTATGACACAACCAAGGAGCTTACACGTGGAGAGATACTTGACTGTGATGACCACTGGACTGTGCTGGATAATGAAACATTCCTTGGAGACTACGCATGGTGGCCTTATCTTTGACAGTTCTTGAAGTACAGCGTTTCGTAGCGATGGAGAGCAGTGCCTGTATGAACACTCTACTGCTATATGCGGTTGACCGGGAAAAGTTGCGCCATACTTGCTCTGGAAGTCAAAATGCACAAAAACCATTAATCAAGCTATGTCCGTCATGCATATCATGACACTCGTATTGAAACTCCAATGTTTGTTTTATTTCAGCTATGCACCAGACCTATCATCTATCAGAAGATGACTTTATTTGCAAGGTCACTGTACATGTATTTCACACAGGCCAAAATGTTCATAAAGGTGTCTGTATGTCGTGTATTGCATCACTGACAAAACGACTCACCAAGTAGTTTACAGAAGCGAGGGATGAAAGGTACACAAAATGGCCCGTGATGTCGTCTTTGTACAGCACACCGAGATCCTTGAGAATTTCGACCATCTGCGTGATCCGCTCATCCTGTCAAAAACCCATATATAGTGATTCAATATTTGAAGATTCGGATGACACATTATGGGCATTGGCTCTCAGGACGACACAAGAAAACTACTGGAATGAAATGTCTTCAATGGATGAGAGAAAAATAACAGCCGACTCACGTTGCCAGATTTGGCACCGAGTTTATCTGTTAGCAGTGCTGTGAGAGCGTCGTGTGGTACAATGTGAGAGTTTTGATGTACGAGCAAGAAATCAGCGGATACGTCCCGTGCAAATTTTTTTGTGGCGTCGACGGCTGCCAGAACTTCTGAGAACCAAGCCAGGTCAGTAATCACATGACCTTCTTGTCCGCAGCGCCCCGGAACCAGCAAAACATCACCCTGGCAAGAACCGATCACATACTTAAGTGTTATCAACAAATAGATGGCTCTGCCGAAAAATAGCATTGCAGAAAATATCACAAGGTACTATCAGAAAAAAATCTAAATTTTGAATAACTATGAAATGAAGATAATCACATCATGACTTATAGCAAAAGTTGAAACAAGATTAATTTTTCAAGATTATTAGTTTCGTACTCACCAGGATCTGCAGGATGTCCAAGGCACGTTTGTATGTTGTTCCATCGGTACCGAGAGTCAACTCATGTTGACCACAAAGCTTTTTGATTATGTCACCAGCTGGATAAACACCTGGACTAATGTTTGGCAGTGACACCAGAGAGCGCTGTACCAGTCTATAGGGAGATGGAGCATCAAGCACCTGCTGAGCGGCAGCACTTAGAGCCTCCTTCACCCAACTCACATGCTGTCAACGAATTTGATTCAGCTAGTCAGTATTTGTACCATAACTACACATGGATTTTTTAAAGCCTTTGGCTACGTGTGTAAAAGTGCACAACATTATAATTATAAAGTAAACTGTACTGATTGTTTTATGCACACAAAACTGTTAAAAGGCATGTAAATTTGCCATACACAATTGTTAAGAATGTCAGTGTCTAGTAGGACTGTAGCCTTACTTCTTCTGACTGCTCCGTGCCCGCGGCAATCACTTTCTTCCAGACGAGAAGACCATCCAATGTTGTCTCGGCAGCCTGAGCTCGGTCCACAAGGTCTTTCCCCACAAAGTATGGCCCCAAACTCCTCTGCTGTCGCAGGATCGATGTGCCATGGCTGATGACATGAACAATTAGCAATGTTTTAGGAACATACAGCTGCGAGAGAAGTTTACCAAACAAATAATGTGAATTCAGGATCCTAGTCAAATAACAGTAATTCACCACATCAAACATGACACTTAGACCAAGCATACTTGGTACATGCTGTTCATCATTTCGGTTCATCAGGTTGGATGTCCAGAGAGTAAGGAATGTCATTACCCACACAGTGTGGTATCATGTATATTATGTGGAATGCTGCACATGTGTCAGTGTGATATATACATAATGCAGTGTGTCATACAGCTCGTTACTTGTCAAATAGGATTGCGAAATACTTTGTCCTGCAAATGTCCTATCAAGCTGTGTGATGCCTCAACTTGTGCCAGCTTCATATCACTATTGATGTCATTAAAGAAGTCTGACTACAATCAAGTAAGATGTACAGTTTAAACGATTCATCAATGCATGGCAATAATGGTATTGAACACATACTGTACGGAGTACTTCGTCCACGACTCAATGAAAAGAGGCGACGCATAGCCTTTGAGCATTTTGGGCAAATGTGTCTCCTGGACTTTTTCTGGCATTGAATAGTTGGTGCCCACCGAACGTTTTACCTTTATGCCAACCATGACAATCACAGCATGAGGCACCTGTAAAACACATAAGGCTGTACTACAATACACAAATATTTAGACAACCATACCTTGCTGTAATGATCACCGTGTAGGGGATTGCAACAGTTGTACCAAAAGATGTGATTGATACAAACACACCAGTATTTCCATCAATAACACCAGAATATATAATTTGGGCTTACAAGTGACTTTCAGACGAAAAAAAGGTAGTCATGGTAGATGTAGACTATAACATACTTGCATATAAGATCTATCTATACATCTATCTGCAATAAACGCTATATATCTATCATAACACCAATCACAGCATTCTAGAGTATGAGTTTCACCTTGTTCTTGATCTGGAAGATTATCTCTGCAAAAACACTTGGCCAAGATGGGACGATATCAAATGGAATCAAGAACAACGTTCGATCGTCCAGAAAGAAGTCCAGCAGACCCTGTGCGGTGACACAGTTATATTATAAAACAGCCAGCTCTACATTATAGACAACCTTCATGTAAAGTAATTAACTGCTAGCAATGTATAGGTTTGCAGTCAAGAGATTCTTCTAATCAAGATAGAGATTTGTCATTGAACTTTCCTAGGAATCGACATCCGCACTTAATCTCGATCACGCTCATACATGTACATATAATTTTATGCCACTGGTTACCCAGGGATTTATTACAGAGGTTCCATAACATGGAGAAAAGAAAAAACATACATAGACCACATTGAACATACTGGTTTAACTTCAATGACTTTCAGTTTGATGTCATTATTTAAATCTATGGGTAAAGGATCGACCCGGAGACATGATGATAGTGGCTGGAACTGGAACTTCTCTGACTTAAGGGCCGCATGAAGGTCAAAGCAGTGGTTTTGTACGTTGACTACAACAGCTTTCATTTCCTTCATTGGTGAAGGACCTGTGAAAGAGTAGACAACCAGTGCTGAAACTCATTTATGCCACAATATTTTTTTGGAACAAACCCACGAACTTGAATTGGGAGCACAAACAAAGCAAAGTAGTAATGATAAAAAGCCACTGTTATGGTTCTGAACTGACTATTAAATTTGTTGTCAATTGTTATGGCCCCTCTTTTAGCCATTGGACACTCCTTCAAGTTGGGTGACAGCAGCGGGCAGCTCCGGAGGTCTGCCTTCTTGTGACCTGACCATTGTGCGGGTGGTGTTACCAGGGCAACATCACACCCTGCCATGGAGATGGTGGACACGTTGGGGTGAGCTAACAGCTCAGTCAGTGTTCTCTCGGTGATCAGCGGACAGCCACTGACATCAACCTGAAAGGACAGTCAACAATCAACATTAGCTTGACAATTTACACTGGAAGACTACTCAATGAGGTTTCTGACAAGGCTCTGAGTCTGTGGCATGTGACCTGCTTGAGCTTGGGACTGATGGACAGCAAACTGCAAACACCAACATCCGTGACATGGATACAGCCAGTGAGGGTCAAGTGCACCAAGTTCTCGAGCTGGATCCCTTTGTGTTTGATCCAGGCCAGCACAGTGTCGTTGACCTGCTCTCGGCCGGACAGATCCAGGTTCACCAGGCTGCCGTCGAACATATCCTGCAAGGTCATATCCAACATGTTGTATGTGCTTCAGTTGCTGAGAACCATGAGAGTTGCATGGGAGTATTCCCCCAGATGACCCTGCATTCCTTTCACCCAAACCATAATCACAGATTGAATCTTTACTATCCAGTCAGTGTCTTTTATCATGTTTATCAATGTCGGTAATGACAGACTAGTGCCAAAATTCTGCTATCTACTTATAATTGTGCACAATGATAATATCCATATTCATAATATCGGCAGCTACCATTGAACAATATACTAAAGTATAAATACTACCCTGTGTGTATATTGGTACAACGGATTATTCCCCGAGTAAGAGATAACTGCCGAGGCGTAAGCCGAGGGTGGTAATGTCTCACGAGGGAAATAATCCGCGGTACCAATATACATACAGGGTTGTATTTATAATATTATACCGAATGTCTGTTTTGATAAAACGTCATTGACAAATGATGCTGCTGGTTTGTATATCGGTTATTGCGATTGGCTCCAGTACAGCGTATTACTTCACATGTATTGACCAATCGCAGAACGTGATTCTCACATGAGGTATAAAATCGAATATTGTAGAATTGTTGTAGTAAGTTTACCAGGTTAAATATTTCTATTGTGGACAATGAACAAACTTGAATATTGATACTGTATGATCAGTGATGATCTTCATTAAAAATTTGCTATGTTTTCCTGCTGATATCCAGTGTGATTTCTCTTTAAATTACAAGGAATCGGAATGATTGTAGACAACAAACAGAATATTCCACACTGTAATGAGTTACATGTAGTTAATTAACTTGTTTATATTTATTATCTCTGAATGGCCTCTCTTCACAGGTCTGCTGTGGAACTGAATATATTCATTCAACACTTTCGCTTCTAGAAGTTCAAAGCAATTAGTTTCAAACAGGCTTTTCATTTTCATCGCAAAATGTGTCAGCAATCCAAAATTCAGGATTGGTTAAGGAATCGACCCACAGAGCTTCACAAGAAAGTGTTTACGTCGCAACGATCCTGTATCCATATTTTCTGGCATCTGGTTCAGGGGATACAAATTTACAATGTCAAGCAGCTCAAATATAAACTTTTACTTATAAATGATGGTGTACAAATTTTCAAACATCTTTAATTAACTAACAATCAAATAGTGTAAATATTTGCTGAATAAACATGTTGAATGGAAGAAAATACATGCCATAATTTTGTCCAGCTGGAAGAAATCTGAAAAAAAAAAACCCAGATTGAATTAAATTTCAACAACATTCAACAGTTATGAATTGAAGGAATATTTTTCCCCCATTATCCTCCTCAATATATACAATAGGTTAACTTGGTACAATTTGTCAGGCAAAGACTGTGAGGGTCTTACCTTTCACCTCTGGGAGAGGCAGCAGTGTTTTCTCTGCAGGAGGATCACCCTCAGAGTCTGCTGCATCTGTCGCACTCATGATGGTGTGGTGTCTTTCGTACGTCAACAAGACGTTAGCAAGATCATCACCAGGGTCATCACCAGTTGAAATCGTCTAGTAAATCTGAAGAAAATAAAACCACAGAGTGACTGGATATCTTGTTCTTATGTATACATGTAGATGATTGAGCTCCACCTTAAAGACCGACTGATGAGATAAAACTGCAAGAAGCATACATGTAGGGTATAGTGCATCACCAATTAGACCTAATAATAGAACCTGGGGATAACAACAGGATAACATCGATTGTGTTGACAATTTTAGGTACATGCACAGTACCCAAGTTTGCCCCTTTCGCCCAACTGGCCGTGATGCCGCCATCTCGCCCGTGTACCCTTGTCAATGGGGTTCCTGTTTGCCACCAGGATCGCCACTATGTAATTCAGGTATAGATAAACCATAGAAACAGTCTACTGTGCCAAATACATACAAAAACGTAATAATGTTACATTAAATTTTTGTCATTTTGTTTTTGCATAATGCAGACAATAGACATGATGTTTTTTTGCACTTCCTGGGCATAATAGACTGTTTTAGAGCCCCCAAAGCACATGGCATCAGCGGGTACCCCATTACCATGTACCAGTACACTATGAATGAGTATGACATTGAATGGGTATGACAATATTATATAAATGGTGACTGGTTTAGAGGGCAACATTGTCTTGGAGGGGGAACATTTCGCCATGTTTCCCGACAAACTAGTCACCATTTATTTTACTATACCATGTGTCACTGATTTTATTGTGGCCTTATACACATATCCCTAAATTTACGTCATAAGTCATTAAGTCGGCAACTTTCGTGAGTCTTCGACTGCAGCGGTAAACATTTTTAACAATGTTTCATGGCAAGACAATGTTCCCTGTTGCTAGGGACATTGTTACGTTTGACGGGACCAATCAGCGATGGGAGTTCTAATATGAGGTATAATAAAACCTGTTGCTTCAACTGGACATGTAATATAGGCATCAAGACCTATATTACTTAACCTCAGTCTGCTTCAAATGACGTCCCAGCCTCACAGATAACAGGTAAGATAGACTCTAGAACTGTGAAGAAACTCTTTTGCAATATGTAATGATTGAGTGTATATTCAATATATGATGTACTCACTGGTAATCCAATGATTGTATTTTTGAAAATAATTCAGAATTAATTGCAACCAGGTCTTTGAAGAGACTGTTGATTTTAACTCATATAGGAATTCTCAGGGAGGCCCACCTTAAGCGACGTGGAATGTCTGACATGGCTGTCATTCTCCCTTGGGACAAATATTGTTTGGACGCCTTTTCAACCAATAAATCAAAATCTTAAACAAGTGTTCCTTCTAGGCCTCATCTGTATACTAGTGTTGAGAATCGGACATAAATTTTTCAATCGATCATTGCCAAGATCCAACAACCGATCATCGAACCTAGCACTGCAAAACAGGGTTGCATCGCGTTAAATATCTGTTGGTGTACGCGATATGTCGTATCAGATCTTTTCAGAAATGGCTATGGATCTAGAGCTACTTCCGGGCACATGCGTGAACTTTCCATTCCTACTATCCTGTAGCTTAATAGGTCTATATGGCTAGGGGAAAGCCTAATCGAAACCACTCAATTTAATCGAACCCACAAAATTGCTCCTATTATCGCTCACCTCCTTATCCCTTTTCAGGTTTGCTTGACATATTAGATCTAGTACATCCGTACACTATTTGTAAATGTAGATGTTGTTCTAAAATCTACTCGCTCTCTCATCAACTGATCATACTCACTTGGATTTGTTCGTCCATTGTGCCCATTATACCTAAATCAGCAGAAAAAAGCGGGACAAAAATGTTTGGATGTTGTCATGGACGAAAGTACTCACTAGAGGTCAGCAAGTACTAGAATTGAGCTGACGCAATCGCCAGGGGGCAGTGCAAATGCTTTCAGTGGCGGATCCAGGATTTTCATTGGGAGAGCAGTATCCATGATTGACCCTTTCACTGTGTTGATACTGGATGCACTAACGATCGTTAGTGCATCCCGCAATGGCGGTCAGTAAACACGGTCAGTTTGGTTTTTAACCGTATTTTATCAAATGATAGGTCCATTTGTGATAAATGGATACTCTGAAGGTAGCTCAGTGTTTTGGTCAAAGACATGCGTAGTTATTTCAAGCAGATCACGCTTTTTTGTTTAGATATGTTGAGGAAAAGAATTAGCGATAAGATTCACCAACGACAAAAGTGAGAATCCCTAACGATATAGGCCTAATACGTGTATATTGTAATAGGTCCATATCATACACCATTGTGAATTCGTTGATTTATGCGACATAAATTAGCGAATGTCACATTAAAAATAAGAAATCTGTACTAGAAGATCATCTGTACACATCAATACATGTCAATTGGTACCTTATTTCACGTTCAACATTTAAATAACGTAAATTTGAATTAATAAAGAAAAGATCGTTAGGGAATCTTCACATGTTCGTTAGTGAATCTTCGATTTTACAAAAACAATCGTTAGGGAATCTTTCGGCTTTTTTTCAGACGAGTTGTTCATGCTCAAACCAACATAAATCGCCATGTATTTGCAACGAACGGTTGTTTCGTGCGCATAAGAATCAGCAGATGTATGTGTGTATCGATCACAATCGTAATTATCGGGAAAATGAAGAGAATTCAAACGAACCGCGAGTGGGTTCGCCATTGCGGGATGCACTAACGATCGTTAGTGCATCCAGTCTCACCACAGTGCCTTTGAAAGGCGGATAATTTTTTCTGGCATTTTCCAGGGTGTGGCCTGGATCCGCCTACGACGAAATACATTATTACTAACTAGACGTCGAGGCCTAAAGATGCCTTGGAAGCATTTCAGTTTTTTAAAAAATTGCCCAAGGACTAAAACAACTTACCGGACAATATATAATAGCTATTTTGTCTCATGGCCTTGAAAATAAGGTCACTGGTCAAATTCAAAGTCACGAGGGTGAAGTCAGCATATTTGACTTCCTATACGTTCACAATTGATTACTAAGCTGTAATTCAATAATAAAAGAAATATTAATCATTTTGTCCTGTGACCTTGAAAATAAAATCTAATGTCAAATTAAAGGTCTACAGAATATTCAGCATTTATCATTTGCTGTATGTCAACAATTGATTCCTAAGCTGTAAAGTCGATAATGGGCGAGATATTAGCCATATTTTGTGCTCTGACAATGAAAATGAGGCCAAAAGTCAAATTCAAGGTCATGACAATAATCAGCATATCATTTTCTATGTGTCCACATTCGATTCCTAAGCTGTAAAGTCAATAATAAGCGAGATATTAGCCATTCTGTGCTCTGACATTGAAAATGAGGTCAAAGGTCAAATTCAAGGTCATGACAATTTTCAGCATATATATCATTTCCTATGTGTCCACAATTGATTCCCAGCCTTCAATCTCAATATTGAGTGAGATATTAGGGATAATGTGTCCCATTATAAAGCATAGGAGAGTTTATTAACATGGGAAAGTCCCATTTGGGACCCGTCAAGAAATCGAAAATGGCCGCCACACACAGACCGGCGATTCAGGGGCAACGAAACTTATAAACATCACAGAGGTATATGAGGGCAATGTTTTGAAACAAATATCTGGCCGCCAAAGTCAGAAATTTGTCGTTTTTCGTCGAAAATGGCCGCCATTTTGAAAAAAAACGCAAAAATAGAAAAAAAAATAAAAAATACCCCCTTTTTTTATTTTTAGGCATTTTTGTGCAAAATTTCAGAAAGATTCACCTGTAAACTTTAAAGATAAAAATGTGGACGGACGACGCCGACGACGCCGACGACAGACGACGGACGCAACGCCATGCCAATAGTTTATCGGACCATAGTTACGGTAACCTAAAAACTTATAAGCCGTAACATGTTTGCCCCGCGGCTGGGCTCTAAGACGCACCATTTCCAAGATATCGGCGAAAATGAAAAATGCTAACTCAGCAAAAATATTTTAGGTCAAGGTCATAGTTCATCCCTAATACCCATAAAACATGTTTGTCTAGGGCAACGAATAAAAATATATCATCCCTTTCCCTCTACGTCGCAGCGTTTCCGAGCTATGAAAGATGAAAAAGAAGAAGAATGCCGACTCAGCAAAAAAGTCAAGGCAGTAGTTTATCCCTAATACCCCTAAGACGTATTTGTCACGCTGATTGGAGCACCGCACATCCAAATCGAGTGGAGGGAAATTCCCATCCCAGGGGCGGGTTTAGGGGGTGGGGGGTGGCAAGGGGGCCTTACACAAATGGGCCTTCCCTCAAATCCCAGATCTGCTCCAAATTAGCCATGCAAAAACTCTTGGGGGAATGGACCAAAGGAAACCTCTAAAAAACACTGGGCATGCATATCCTTTCAGCTTCTGGGGCCCTCAAGCGGGCCCCAGAACCTCGGCCTTCGCCAACTCGCTTCGTGACATTTCACATCTTGACCCTCCTTCAGAACCCTCGATCCACCTCAGATCAGGCATTACAAACTCTCTGAGGCCATGAAATTGGACCAAGGAGAGCCCTAGAATACACCATTGAGGATACATAAACTTTCAGCGTCTGGGGTCCTTGAGCAGGCCCAAGACCCCCGCTTCGCTCGCCGCTATGTCGGCCCAAGTTTTTGCCCCACCCCCCTCCCCCCCTCCCAAAATCCTATAGCCGCCCCTCCATCCATTGACACACTCGGAACTTGTGATTTGCCCAAGATCACGATTTTGGGCTGCCTTCATCTCTGACGACTGGATAGTGCCATGCAGCATCTCCGCCGCCTCGATAAAGGATTGGAGGATGCCACACATGTTTGGCGAACAGTCGAGCATCGTGGACCCTCTCGGACACCAGAGGACCTTGACGCTCATGTGCTATGCGTAGGCCTACCATTATTCATTTTTATGGTATTTTGTGTGCCCGGCACGTGACGGATTCTTGATGCTGACCAACCCAGCTGTATGTCTGGTACAGCAATGGATGGTGTTCATCTTCTGCAACACAGGGGGATGAAGTGTGCAGCGATGAGCTGCATTGGGACATCTTCGGCCTCAACCCGAGGATGTGGTTTTGTCGGCCCTGTTCGATATTCTTCCAGGACCCAGTTGTCTACAGGAAGTCAGCCATGCAGACCCCATTGAGGGAAAAGGCCATTTCCCGGCCAATGCAACCCGCTGCAGTGGGAAGCCCACGAGGGACCGTCCGCCTGACCGACAGCGCCGAACGTGACGGTTGATCACATTCGGGAGGGCCTTGTCCCGCCTCTTGAGGAATTCGCAGAGGACTCCGTCGTACCCTCAGGGTCCAAGGATACGTCACCGTCACCGTCTTTGGATCTGCTGCCGCCTCTAGGAGAGATGGACGACAACTCCATGCATGTTGTCATTCCCCTCTCCTGTAAAGGAGATGAGAGCGCTGCCTCATGCATCCCAGAGGATGGTGAATCCGACGCAGCTGCCGGTTTATAGGGCGTGTAAGTGAGATTTGAAACGTCACGTTATTTTACGTGATTTGACCTTTCTGGTGACATTTGATTTTCCCGCCAAATTTTCGGGCCAATTCGTAAAATTCTACATATTCGAACTCCTGCAACTTACACGGAAATTATCGGAAAATTATCGCATGTTCGTACTTTGATCATGACCCGTTCCTACGATCGCTAACGACCTAAATAAGCATTTTTCATAAACATTTCATTCCATTTAAAAGGGATGAAAAACGTATGTTTTTATGTTCAAAGGTCATGACCTTGACGGGAGAAAAAAGCTCATTCTCTTGAAACTACATGACTAGTATCCAAACCGTCGGTGGTGTTTGTGACTATATATGATGTGGCAAATGTTCTGTACACTGTTTGTCATAACATCACAAAAATAGTCTTGTTATATTGGAATATGGAGTCCAAAAACATGCTGCGAAACACAACATAGTACGGGGGCGAATTGACCATGAAAAAATATCCATTCATTATTATAAACAGTGGTATGTTGTAGTTCGGAGCAAGTGTAATTAAGAAAAAAATGAATTGTAACAATATTCTTAATAATATCTTTGTATGGTGCTTCTAAAGTCGAGCAAAATCAGCAAAAATGACCACGTGGCATTGTTTGTCACCACTACGTACCTAAATACGTCATTTTACGACATATATGAAACGAGACTTACAGGCCCTATTACTTCACTGATTGTGAACCAGTCATCATGCCATGGCAAGTACCCATGCAAGAATCGCCGTATGACCAATAGATTCTTTATATTTCTGTCGAGCCGCTGCCAAGTGAGGTCAGTAAAGGCCTACAGCTACACGGATCTGGCGAATTCGCCACAGTTTTTGCAACAGATACGAAAATCCATGTTGCAACAAAGAATTCCAAGCCGGTAGGCGCTGCCTGGGGAAACTCTGGAATTACGGATGTCATCCACTCAGTGGCACCCTCGGACTTGCCTAAAGAGCTCAGACCACATGAAGCATTGTGAAACAACTTCCAATCAGATGCTGCACGGATTGCTGACCCGTTCCTACTTGCATCCGATCTCGGACGTTATTTTCGGACCCGTCGCCCTAAACAAACATGACTGAGGGGTATCATGGATGAACTTTGACCTTGATCTAAAGTGTTTTTGTTGAGTCGGCATTTTTCGATTTTTTTGGCGATATCTCGGGAACGGTGCGTCATAGAGCAGAACGGAAATTATTTTCGGACTCCTTGGTCTAGACCAACATGTCTAAAGGGTATTATGGATTAACTTTGACCTCGACATCGAAGTTTTTTGCTGAGTCGAAATTTTGCATTTCCGTCCATATCTTGGACACGGTGCGTCGTAGAGTGCGTGGGAAACATGTCATAATTATTATAACTAGACGCTCCCGGTCGCCTACGACCGCTTGTGTGTATCCTCTGTAGCCCTATCATCCTTGTTGCCCCAAATATATTACTGGTGCCCCAAATATATTACTGTTAAGCAAGGGCTAAAAAAGATAACCAGCGAAATGTGAAATCTTAAGCCACAATTGTTTTTAGGTTACCGAACCTTTGGTCCTATAACCTGTTGCCGTGGCGTTGCGTCCGTCGTCCGGCGTCCGTCGTCCATCGTCCGTTCACATTTTTATCTTTAAAGTTTACGGTCAAATCTTTCTGAAATTTCGGAGAAAAATACCTAAAAATATTTCCAGGAAAGGTTGTTTTTTAGCTTTCCGATTTTCGCACTTGGCCCAAATTGGACTTTCCCATGTTAAATTCTCCTATGCTATATAATGGGACACATTATTGTTAGTATCTCACTTAATATTGCGATTAGAGAGTAGGAATCAATTGTGGACATATAGGAAATGATATATGCTGAATATTGTTGTGACCCTGAATTTGACCTTTGACCTCCTTTTCAAATTCAGAGCACAAAATGGCTAAAATCTCGCTTATGATGAATTTACAGATTACAAATCAATTGAGGACATAAAGAAAGTGATATATGGTGAATATTGTCATGACCTTGAACTTAACCTTTGCTTTAATTTTCAAGGTCAGAGCATAAAATGGCTAATATTTCGCTTATTATCGACTTTACAGCTTAGGAATCAATTGAGGACATATAGGAAGTGATATATGCTGAATATTGTCATGACCTTGAATTTGACCTTTGACTTCATTTTCAAGGTTGGCGCATAAAATGGCTAATATCTGGCTTATTATCAACTTTACAGCTCAGGAATCAATTGTGAACATATAGTAAGCGATATATGCTGAATAATGTCATGACCTTGAATTTTACCTTTGACTTCATTTTCAAGGTCAAATCACAAATGGCTAATATCTACTGATATACTGAATCTTGTCATGAACTGGGGCTTGATCTTTGACCTCATTTTCAAGGTCACAGCATAAAATGGCTAATATCTCTCTTATTATCAACTTTACAGCTTAATAATCAATTGTGAACATATAGAAAACGATATATGCCTAATAGTGTCATGACCTTGAATTTGACCTTTGACCTCATTTTCAAAATCAAAGTACAAAATGATTTCTCATGACCTTGAATTTGACCTTTGATCTCATTTCGAAGGTCAGAGCACAAAATGGTTAATATCTTATTCATTGTCGATCGACTTTGCAGCTTAGGAATCAATTGTGGATATGAAATGATATATGCTGAATATATTTGTGACCTTGAATTTGAACTTTGACGTTATTTTCAAGGTCACGGGACAAAATGGCTAATATCTAACATTGTCCGGTAACCTTTCTTAGCTCTAATTTTTAGGTTACCGGACCTATGGTCCGATAACCTATTGGCGTGGCGTTGCGTCCGTCGTCGGCGTCGTTGTCGGCGTCAGCCCTCCACATTTTTATCATTTAAATTTTACAATCGGATCTTTCTGACATTTTGCACAAAAATACCTAAAAATATTTCGAGAGGGGGTTATTTTTTTTGTTTTTTATTTTCACATTGTTTTCAAAATGGCGGCCATTTTCGCCGAAAAACGGCCAATTTCGCCGAAAAGCAGCCATTTTCTCAAAAACTTTTCAGACAGTTTTGAGATTTTTATTTCAAAAGATTGCTCTCACATACCTCTGTGATGTGTATGAGTTTCGTTTCCCCTAAAGTGCCGGTCTGTGTGTATGAGCCATTTTCATTTTCTCGATGGGTCCCAAATGGGACTTTTCTCATGTTAAATTCTCCTATATAGATGCTTTATAATGGGACACATTATGCCTAATATCTCACTTAATATTGAGATTAGAGACTAGGAATCAATTGTGGATACATAGGAAATGATATATGCTGATTATTGTCATGACCTTGAATTTGACCTTTGACCTCATTTTCAAGGTCAGAGCACAAAATGGCTTTTATCTCGCTAATTATCAATTTTACAGATTAGGAATCAATTATAGATATATAGGAAATGATATATGCTGAATATTGTCGTGACCTTGAATTTGACGTTTGACCTCATTTTCAAGGTCTCACAGGACAACTGGGCTAATATCTTGTTTATTATCAAATTTACAATTTAGGATTATATTGTGGACATACAGCGAATTATATATGCTGAATATTCTGATGACCTTTAATTTGACTTTTAATTTCATTTTCAAGGTCATAGGACAAAATGAATAATATCTCTCTTATTACTGAAATTAAAGCTTAGTAAGCAATTGTGAACGTATAGGAAATCATGTATGCTGAATACTCTCGTGACTTTAAATTTGACCTTGACCTTATTTGCAAGGCCACGGGACAAAGTAACTATTATAATTATATTGTCCGGTAATCTATCTTAGCCCTTGAGGTAATTTTTTTCCCACCAAAATTGCTGCGTTGATCTTTCAAGGTTATTGAAGGTCGAATTCGAGATCACCACTGAAATCACTGCATATGAATTTCCATTTCGACATGTTCGATAAAAAAACGAAATTACAACCAGATCACAATTTTCACCTAAAGTTATATTATTTCAACTCAGAATATTTGACAAACTTGGTTCCAAGTGGAAATTCAAAGTAAAAAGTAAAGATCAAACCTGCATTTCTAGACGAAGAAAATTGGAGCCAGATCAAACTTTTCACCATAAGTTATATATATATATATATATATTGTATTACCTCATAATATGTGCCAAACTTGGTTTCAAATTGAAAATCGAAGTAAAAGTTGACCAAACTTGGAGCCATATCGAACTTTTCACTATAAGTTATATTTTAACTCATAATACTCGTATGTGCCAAACGTGGTTTTAAGTTGAAATTCAAAGTGAAACTTGACCAAAACTGCATTTCAAGATGACGAAATTGAAGCTAGATCGAACTTTTCACCATAAATTATATTTTAAATCATAATATGTGCAAGACATGGTTTCAAGTTGAAATTCGAAGTAAAAGTTGACCCAAACTGCATCAAGATGCAGATGGTTCAAGATGACAAAATTATTGGAGCCAGACCAATGTTTTCACAAAAAGCTCTATTTTCATCCCAAATATGTTCTAAACTAGGTTCGAATGTGAAATTCCAATTATCTGGTTGAGCTTAATAATGAATATTTCTCTTCTTGATTATTTTTATTGTGGTCAATAATAGACTTAATTGGCAAAAATAATGTTAACTTTCTTGGTTACAGCCATAAAATCTCTACTGGACAGAACCTTTACCTTGTTGATTCAAATAAAAATAATTCTTGTCTTAACTATTTTTATTGTGGTCAATAATAGACTTAACTAGTAAAAATATTGTTAACTTATTCGGTTACGCTCATGAAATCTCTACTGAACAAAACCTTTACCTTGTTGAGCTCAATAGTAAAGGTTTCTAGTATTAACTATTTTTTTTGGTCGATAATAGACTTAGTTAGTAAAATTAATGTTAACTTATTTGGTAATATTGCTCTGTTTTCACCAAGAACATCACTCCTCTTAGTCTGAACAAGAATCCAGTGCCATTTGCTTTCATAGTACAGGGTATTGGAATGATCACTGATGTCAAAGTGGGTATTTTGATGGTCGAAATAAGTTCACAAGCCATGTGTGTTAAACATGCTAATTTGAGCATAAAATGTGTCGCCAATTGGCCAATTTGGTTGCTATGGCAACCTATTACCATAAGGTGTGTCTGTATAAAAAATTATTAGAATCGGTTAAGATTTGCAAGCTGTAGATCGTTCACAAGAAAATCTCTAAAAAGTCGGCGGTGGCGCGACGGAGACAAATCCATATAGTATTCGCCGAACTTTGTTCGGGGGAGACAATTAGTCTTAACCCTTTGCTGGCTGGGGTTGCATTATCTTTTGACCTAGTTGGAGCTGCATTTTCTTTTCGTTTTTGAGGCCCGTGTATAAGTCATTGAAATGTTCATATCTTCGTCAATATTTGTTACACTTCCAAATGTGATATATTACCAGAAAGAGGAAGACATTCTGATTCCGATACAACAATAATCTGCATTCAACATTAAATAACTAGTTTTGTATAAAATGCCCAACCCACTGATACCTAAGAATTCTCAAATTGATTCAGATACTCACGGGTGACTAACTCAGCCAGCATAGGATTAATTGACCTATCGCCGAACCAATTTGTCCGATTCTTTTTACGCCATTTATGACGCACTCTGCAAAACGTCATTATTGGCCAAAGAGAAGTTTGCCGACGTAATTTTTGAAACTCGGACAACTTTTGGGGGCTTTGGCGATAGGTCAATTAACACCGAAATGCCTCCAAGGCATCTTTAGGCATCTTCAGGCCTTGACGTCTAGTTTTATTTATATAATTATTTGTATGTGATGTGTTGTGGAAATACTTGGGAATTGTGATATCCGTTCATTGTAGTTGACAGACTGAGTCAAGACGTTTATTTTGACAGTTAGGATTTGTATTATTGCAGCATCTTTTTCTCATTGTTTTATGTGTGAATGTTTGGGGAGAAGTGTTGACGACACTGAGCTTCTTGTTGTTTAGATTTTTAGACTGACTAGGTTTTGGAAGGGTAAACTCCGAGGACGTAGTTTGACGAAGGGGTGGAATGAGGCATATTTTTCAGTAGTATTTCCGAAAAGCTCCCCACACAGACTTCGTACACTGCAGACGTGTCACCATTTTCCAACACAGCCACCGTACAAATCATTCACATGACACCATGGCAACTTCTATTCTGCATATATACAGTCACGCGCATTACATCACCACCAATCACAACCTAATATGCATATCAGATGCAACACGAGGCATAGAAAATGCCACAGACACGAGGTAGTTGAGTGGAGGTGATCGAGAGAGATGGCCGTGATCCAACTTAGCGGAATATTGACATCTTCATTTATCATGATGTCTGCCGAACATTGTCATGACCTTGTATTTGAACATTGACCTCATTTTCAAGGTCAGAGCACTAAATGGCTAATATCTCTTCCATTAGCTCTTTACAGCTTAGGAATCAATGGCGCACATAGGAAATAATATATGCTGAATATTCCCATGACCTTGAACATGATCTATTACAGCTCTACAGCTTAAGAATCAATGGCGCACATAGAAAATAATAACATTTCCAAGACCTTGAACATGACCCTTGACCTTATTTTTAAGATCAGAGTACAAAATGGCTAATATCTCGCTCGTTGTCGACATAGCAGCTTAGGAATCAATTGTGAACATATAGGAAAAAATATACGCCCAATATTCTGATGACCTTGGATTTGATCGTGACCTCATTCTCAAAGCCAGAGCACAAAATGGCTTATTATCGACTTTACAGCTAAGGAATCAATTGTGCTTATGTAGGAAATGATATATGCTGAAGATTCCCATGACCTTGAACTTAACCTTATTTCAAGGTCAAAGCACAAAATGGGTAATATCTGGCTTATTGTCAACTTTACAGCTCAAGAATCAAAGGTCAAATTCAAGGTCATGAGAATATTCGACATAAATCATCTCCTATATGTTCACAATTTATCCCCAAGCTGTCGAAAATAGACGAGATATTAGACATTTTTGCTCTGAACTGGAGATTGTAGTCAAAGGTCAAATTCAAAGTCATCAGAATATTAGGCATATATCATTTCCTATACTATCACAATGGACTCCCAAACTATAACGTCGATGTGAGATATTACCCATTTTGTGCTCTGACCTTGAAAATGAGGTCAAAGATATAATTCAAGGTCATCAGAATATTCGACGTATAACATTTTCTATATGTCCACATTTGATTCCCAAGCTATAAAATAAGAAGGAAGCGTGATATTAGCCAATCTGTCTTGTGACCTTGAAAATTAGGGTCAAAGGTCTAATTCAAGGTCACGAGAATAGTTAGCATATATCATTCCCTATACATGTCTGTTCACATTTCACAACTGATTTCTAATCTCAATGTTGAATGAGATACTTGGAATAATGTGCCCCCATCATAAAGCATAGGAGAATTTAAAATGGGGAAGTCCCATTTTGGCCAAGTTTAGCCCAAAATGGCCCACTTCGAATGATTGAAAGGCAACGTAGCTTATACATATCACAAAGGTACATAAAGGGAATCTTTGAAATATAAATATTAACACTATGTGAACAGTGTTTCAGTAAATGACCGTCAAGGTCAGCAATTGGCTATTTTTCACCGAAGTGGTTGAAAAAAATGCAAAAAAAAAAAATTAAATTACCTCCTTCTCGAAATACATCTTTCAGGTATTTTCATGCAAAATTTCAGAAAGATTCGACCGTAAACTTTAAAGGATAAAAATGTGGACGACGAACGAACGATGAACAGACGCACGACGGACGCAACGCCACGACAATAGGTTATCAGACCATAGGTTCGGTAACCTAAAAAATACATTTCTCACGGAAAACCTAATGTTGTGTTAGATCTTCACATCAATTTTGTGGGCAATTGCCAAAAACCGTTTTCACATTTGTGATTGAGATTTTTTTTACATTTGTGGGTGGAGATTTTCACATTACTGGGTTAAAGACAAAAATTGTTTTCACATTTGTGGGTGATTTTTTTTACATTTGTGGGTAATTTACAAAATTTGGTTTTCACATTTGTGGGTTTCCACATTTGTGGACTTTTTCACATTTGTGGGTTCAACTTTGGTTCTCTTCACCGCTGGTCAAACGTTGGGTCAACATTGTTAAGCAAACATCCAAAGATACATGAATGTGTCACATGGCTCGCTGATTAATATGCAGGGTTTGTTACAGTGTTGAGTCGACAATGTTACTGCGGTGGGTCAATCACTGATGTCGGACGCACTTCATTCAAAAAAGCATGTTGCCCAGACCTATTTCCACACAGAAATGTTCGCATTCTCTTGAGCTTCGCCTTGCAGTTTTCATTAACGTATGCGTATATGAAAGGACTTACGACAGAGTTCGCCATTGCAACACAAACACTGCCGACGAAGCTTTGAGAAGTGACTTCCAGCTCTCTTGTCAACGCGTCCAGCAAAATCCTGACAAAACTGACTGACACCGGAAACCACATGGCACAGAAGAGCAATACCTGCAACATTAGCAAACGAACTAGGCGCATTTTCCGCTTTTTCTGGAACAAGCCAGATTTGAAGAATCGAGAGACCGTCGATCCTTCAGATGTGCCGTCTCGCTGAAATCTCTTCATCGACCGACTCAGAGTTATGGTCAAACGAGTGTAATTCACGAGAATGGTGAGGAGAGGCAAGAGAAACAGTAGTCCAACAGATGGATAGGTGAATAATAATGACCATCTGGTAGTACTATTGGGCCACACCAAGGTACAGATGTGTACGGTGTCCTCTCCGATCACAAACTCTCGGTCAACAAAAAAGTATGCAATGGGTACGCTTGCTGGCACGGCTACCGTCCACATCAGCAGCAGTGTTACGGCCACAGTGGTGGGGGACAGCGGCAGTCTTTTGTGAGTACAGCGATACCTGTCGTAGCTGATCAGAGCCATCGTCCAGACGGTGATCATAGCGCCGCTGTACATCGTGAAGGCCAGGAGCCCACAAGGCACGCGCCCGAACAGCCACGTGTCCGTCAGTCGCGTCACGGCCACCAGCGGCGTACACAGCACGGACACTATCCCAGCCAGCGCCAAGTTACTGATGCAGAAGTTGTTACCCGTCGACTTCTTGCGCGCCTGGAACATGGTCACGAGAACGAGCGAGTTCTCCACCACAACGGCCAGACACAACACGGCGACGAAAACTGCCTCACAGACGGCCAGAGCCCGCGACGTGCGCTGAAACTGTCCGAAAAACGTGAAGTACTCGCGGACACGCCAACCCGAGTCGTTGTATCCGATAACGTAGGATCTGTTCAAGTTCCAAGTGTTTTTTATTTTAAGTTCATACGCCATTTTAAATTCTAGTCTTTGTGAGACTTTTCTAGCTCCTAAAAACACTGCTGTATATTGAAAGTTGGCACGTGTGTGTGTCTGTTCACTTGTCGATCTAATCAGAAATACATGACGAGCTCTCGTTATGTATTGCTGATCTCATGAATGTGGATTGAACTGGAAACAAGTTTCTCTATAGTTGTGTTATGAATCTACAGTTCGCGTTCATCCACCATCGATCGCATATCTCGCTCGCGATACCCCAACAGCCTGGGGGGAAACAGAGCACATCACAAGCAGGTTACCGGCTAGAAGTTGGCCAAGAACCA
Source organism: Terebella lapidaria (assembly GCA_949152475.1). Lineage (NCBI taxonomy): Eukaryota > Metazoa > Annelida > Polychaeta > Terebellida > Terebellidae > Terebella > Terebella lapidaria. The sequence goes on from OX424555.1 coordinate 84,645,463, forward strand.
CGGGTAAACAATACTAAACACTGTTTTCTTTAGTTCCGTGCATCCCGTTGAATCTTAATATAACCTTTCATAGTCATTCAAGGTCAAAGTCAATATCAACAGCAGAGAATGACAATGCAGTTTTCAACATGGAAAATTCAAACCTATCATGTTTTGGCTCGAATTTGTTTGATCCCGCCCCACTCGCACCGGGGACAGTGAAAGGCTCGAATGGACAACGTTAAGTTCGAGCGAAACAATAGAACTGGCCGTCCATCTTTTTGGCCCAGAGAAATACTATAACATTTCAAAAAAATTCACTAAACGGCTTTAGTGGTGAAGATAGAATTACCAACGGATGATGAACTGAATGCCACGACAATACATTATTGGCCTTTGATCGGTAACCTAAATAGCAATTATAATTGATGTCGTTTGCTTTGCTGGCTTACGAGAATATTGAATATATTAACATTATTCATGATATTATAATGTGTTGTTTCGTGTATAGTGTCACTTGGAATACACCCGTAAACCTCGGAATAATGATTTTATCATCTTATTTACTCTAGATTTCTGGCTGTAACTGAAGATCAACTTGTCCTTCCATACGACAACGGGACCACAAAGCTCTTCACCACGGGGTAGTGTACTGTATAGGATTTCGTATTGTTGAATTACTTCGAGGTATTTGAAACCGTGGCCCCTAGGTGCGAAGATCGGATGGCAGAATCCATATTCTGTTTTTCATTGTTTGTTGCCAAAGCGCGATGTCATATGTACATGTATGACAAGACTTTGGTGTGGGAGTGAGGAACCAAGTGTGTACTATAATACAATGTCCCTCGAAATGTTGCATTAATTGCGTGTCGTGCAACAGTCTTGTAAATTGAATGGATTGATGTCATCTTCCATTTCGGCTTATATCTGTGCCGTTTTTTCAACAAATTTTCATGAAAAGTAAAGTGTATATCTTGTATATAATCAGAATTGTGGGCCAACTGTGAGATTGGTGATATCTTTATTTTTTTCATTATATTTAGGCCTATATGCAGTCGAATGTCACGTTCACGTAGCGTGCACACATCTTTACATGATGTAATCAACGATCCTCTAGCTACGCTATAGGATCGTTGATGTAATTTCTAAGCTATACGTGTATTGTATATATCCGTAATCGTTAAACTACCTTTTAATTTCACGTTTTCCATCGATATTCACGACACATAAATGCGCAAATGGGTATGTCTGCTGTATATGGGAAATTTCTTAATAATATAGAGCCTATCGCAGAGCTATAGCCCAAGTATTCCAGTAATCGGCTGATCAGGCGTGAATGCTGACTGATAGGCAACCTTAATGTGTACCTCATTTCAAACATTTGATACTAATTTACAAAAAAAATATATAGCATCAATAGCAAGCAACTACACTCTCTATGGTTATTTCAATTCCATAACAAACATATGTGCAAGCTTTTCAAGGTAAATAGACGTACATCAATTGAATAATGACTAAATTGCTCGGGGCTCAAGAAGACTTAGATTGGTAGCGTGCTTTCAGCTACTAGTGTAAAGTCTAGTGTACTAAGTATGCAAAATCAGAGATAGTGTGAGGGTATATGATTGGTCCGGAAGTCATGGTTGAGCTGGAATTGATTAGCCTGTGTATTATAGCGAAGCTTATTTTGGACATTCATTTTTAAAAATAAAAAAAAATAACTTTTTTCTGAAGAATGATTTACTCTCTGGGGAAAACCTGGAAAATGGGAATTAAATATTTAAATTCCGGAATTAAATATTCAAATCTGGAATTAAGTATTAAAATCTTTAATTACATGTTAAAACCGGGAAATAAATTTCAAAACTTGGAAGTAAATGTTCAATAACATTTTAGTCCAATTACATGTGATTTGCCGTCGATTTCCTCTGGAATTTTGCATCACAAATTCCGTACAATTATTCAAGAGGGGTGGTTTTTTTTTGTTCGCCTTTTTTCGAAATGGCGACCATTTTCGGCGAAAAACGGTCAATTTTGGAGTTACATGCATGGTATTCCTATATCCCATACATCGTTCGGATAATTCAGGTACGTTTTAACCCCCCGAGATATATAGCGGGCCGTTTGCCGATGTCGAAGCTACCCCCCCCCCCCCCCTCTTGAATGATAGATCTAAGTCGTATATGACCCGATTTTTGTGAATTGAATTCATACGAAACGACTGCACATAGAGCATATGAGGGGCATATAGGAAGTCATATTTTAGAGAACGATTGGTTACCTTGCATTTGACATACATGTGAGATAGCAACCTTAAATGGCAATTGTCACATCTGACCTGAAATAGCCTATATACTAGTATGTAGATAGGCCATGCACACTAAACTTTATAGACTAGGTTTGTATTATGAGCTTCAGTGAATTTAACCATCAGTACACTTGATAGGCCGACGCGGCAATTTTAGTGCAAGAACATTTTAGTGTTGTTCTTTCTTTCAAATCAACAATGTACATTTTTCCGGTAACCGTTTGTTTTTAAAACCATTGGGGGGTAATATATTTCTTTCTTTATATATTTTCGTCAATTCTGTTTTGAAGAAAGAGAATCCAATAATATACATCAATCTGTAATTATTGGTCTATCTGTGACACTTTCTTTTATTATGATAACCTTCATGGCACCAACATTCACGCGATATTCGAATCAGACTAAGACGCACTTGTTGGCTCATCGAACGGATCCAGTGGGTGTTTCTGATATTGGCCATGTATTAATTGGGTTTTCACTGGCCAGAGAGACGGAATCTCCATCGATTGTTTCTTCCACTACACGCCCTGTCGCTCACGAGAATGGATTCCAGAGATCTGGTGCAATGTGCATGACTGAAGTAAACTTCTTCTGTAAAGGAGAACTGAACCATGGCTGCTGAACTTGGAGTCGTGAACACTTGGAATTTGAACAGATCCTATGTTATCGGATACAACGACTCGGGTTGGCGTGTCCGCGAGTACTTCACGTTTTTCGGACAGTTTCAGCGCACGTCGCGGGCTCTGGCCGTCTGTGAGGCAGTCTTCGTGGCCTTGGTGTTCCTGGCTGTTGTGGTGGAGAACTCGCTCGTTCTCGTGACCATGTTCCAGGCGCGCAAGAAGTCGACGGGTAACAACTTCTGCATCAGTAACTTGGCGCTGGCTGGGATAGTATCCGTGCTGTGTACGCCGCTGGTGGCCGTGACGCGACTGACGGACACGTGGCTGTTCGGGCGCGTGCCTTGTGGTCTGTTAGGCTTCACGCTGTACAGCGGCGCTATGATCACCGTCTGGACGATGGCTCTGATCAGCTACGACAGGTATCGCTGTACTCACAAAAGACTGCCGCTGTCCCCCACCACTGTGGCCGTAACACTGCTGCTGATTTGGATTGTCGCCGTGCCAGCAAGCGTACCCATGGGATATTTCCTTGTTGACCGACAGTTTGTGATCGGAGAGGACACCGTACACATCTGTACCTTGGTGTGGCCCAATAGTACTACCAGATGGTCGATAGTTTACATATTCCCGTCCGTCGGATTATTGTTTCTGTTGCCATTGATAACAATTCTCGTCAATTATATAATGTTGGCTCTGAACTTGAGGCGCTCTATGAAGAAGTTCCACGGGCAACCGGAAGGTGGCACTGAACTTCCAGCGATCTCCAGGTTCTTCACCTCGGGACTATTCAGGAAAAGGCGGGAAATGCGTCTGGTTCGTCTGCTCTTGGGCCAGGTTCTCACGTTTCTAGTTATGTGGTTCCCAGTGTCCGTCAGCTTTGTACTGATTCTTTACGACGGATTGACACTGACCCTGGTACTGACTTCTCAGGCATTTGTTGCATGTATTTGTATAGCTTTGGCTAACTCGTGTGTAAATCCGTTCATTTATGCCTTTATCAATGAACATTGCAAGAAGAGTTTGAGACACATGCACGCTGTCGTAGGCAATCGGTGTTTCAGAAAAAAATCCAGAAACGTTGTCCAACCAGAGAATTACCTAACTCACACTACTGAGTCAATTACATAACATGACGTCACCAATTTGAGTCATTTGCGTAACTATAACACCACATAGTGATTTGCATTAACTCACACTGCAAAGTATCTTGCATTAGGACTGCTCGCACAACGAAATCACCACGGAGTCACTCACATAAAATGTATTTGGTTCACGGGTAGAGCCATATGTTTTGAAACATACCAGTTAATAGTATAAATGATCCCTTTTTGTTTAGCCTTATGCTGGAATCCTACCATTTCCTATCGAGTCAGGCAGATTAAAAAGATTAAAGATATGGATTCTATATATCATATATTGGAAATTTAAAATCTGTAAAGTTGAAAATATTGAGAATGATTTTCTATTTGAATTCAGTGTATGAAGAGGCAAGGAATATTTTTGGACAAATGTTTACTGTAATGTCAGATGTAATGAAACAAAATAGGACCCAGGTAGCGCACTATACTCTACTAATGCTGCGTTCAAACCAAGTGAAGACGATGCACACCGCCGGTGACGTCGACTGTCACAGGCGGTGAGTGTTGGTTTGAACGCAGCATCATTAACCACGGCCAGCAATTTCACTGCCGGTGAAAATGGAGGCGCTAAAAAATTCCCACTTCACCGCTGGTAAACACCGTTGGTAACATGGCTTGAATGCAAATCACTGGTGGTGAACTGGGAAACACAGTGTTCACAAGTTGGTTTGAACGCAGCATAATACTCTCCCACGGAATGAATGCCATTTAATCAGTTGAATTTAGCACAAAAAGTAATCTGCGATGCATGGATCCAAAATAGGATATTGTATTATTACAATACTCTGATTTTTAAAAACTCGTTTACAATGTGTTTTGTGGAGCTAAATGGAACAAATCCTCGAATATGCTCAGATTCTCAAGATCCCGTTTTGGGCTGAAATTTATCATTGGGGTAGATAGCCAACGTTTTCAATTTTTTAGATATCGAAGTCTGAATTTCGATGAAAAATCGCCGTTTCGTCATTTAGGTGAAGGTATAGAACGATACAATTTAACATCGCAGAGATATCTTTAAACAAGGGCCACTGGCCTCAAAGGAAGAGCTTCGAAAATGTTTGCACAGAACTATTTAAAAACCCTTGAATATTGTATTTGATTTGGTACATATATGTTGTGGCCATATTGTAACTCTACTGGGCAGAATCTATACCTTGTTGGGCCAATAAATTTGTCATGTAACTATTTTCTTGTCATGTAACTATTTTTATTGTGGTCAATAATAGACTTAACTAGTAAAACTAATGATAACCTATTTGGTTAGTCATGACTGGATAGAACTTTTTAGGGCCCGAGTGAGTCGGAAATTTCCGAACCGGGTACCTGTGTCGTCTGACCCCACCCGTCCAAATATATAGCAAAATTTGAATGATACTCACTGAAGCAATTTGTAACACGTAAACGCCAGACATTGATCTTTGACACATATTATTTGTTTCGTCAGTAATTACCGGTATTTTCAAGTTTGAGAAAGATCACAATGTCATGACCTCATAAAACTATCGTTTTTTTTTTCCTGATGATTTCCTTGTCATTCTTGTGATTTTACTAGTGTTTATCACAAATATTCAAAACTATATCTTTATTTGTTCTCAAATACGAGTAACAAAATTCCGATCCAGGTAATTGTATGACCCGCCCCGAATTTGGGTACCTGTCGACTCGTCTGGGCCCCAGAACCTTTACATTGTTGAACCCAATAATAAATGTTTCGATCTTGTAATAATTATTTTTATTGTGGCCAATAAGACTTAATCAATAAAACTAATGTTACTTATTCCGTTACAGCCATGAAATCTCTACAAGTCAGAAGCTTTACCTCGTTGAACACGTTTAAAAATCACCCGACTATTTTTGGGACCAATGTGTAAGATTTTCAAGGTTCTGATTATGTTTTTTCTGATTTAGGAGGCACAATGTTTTTTGAGCTTTAGTCTTAGATTTAAATTTCTTTATGGATTTTTTTTCAGTGTTTTGATTTGTACTGCAGAGACATTTCAGTAACTTGTCTGCATTTCCAATAATTCATGACATGCATGAAAGCTTTTTTCATCAATGCGATCATGTTTCTCCTTGCCCAAATGTTGGTTTGAAGATCAGCGTACATGTTGTGTCAGTGTGCAGTGTGTAGTGTCAGCTGCCAAATACTGAAGTAGCCCAGGTACACCCCCCACCCCGAATCGCCGCTCGTGTGACTGCTATCAAAATCAGCACTGACAATTCTCGTCGGCAATATGAAACTATCATAAACATGATAAAAAGTGCTAGATCTAGTATTCATTTGTTTCTGCTTATTTTAGGAGGAAACTAAGTGTTTTCCCTTGTAAAAGCTCCGCAAATCTGCCAAGTTTTGTTTGTTTGTTTCCGACTGTTCCTTTTAGTCAAATCTCGTTGAAATCTCGCTTCACTTCAATGGCATTTTTAATTAAATTCCCCCATAAACAAGCTTTCGGTGGTTATATTTTTATGAAGTATTACCAGTGAAGTAGGAAAGAGTCATAGAAAAGACCATTTATTTGGGTCGTAACAAGTATTTCCACAAATACCGCACTCAGTTGGACGATCTCTTGGCGGCTGGCATTTTGACCTTGACCCTGCAGCAATTTTTTGGGGCAGTACGCTAATTGGCGGGACTCGCTCACGTGATCATTTGCATATCATTATATCCACGTGTATTTCATAAACATGTGGGTGTGTCCGCCAAGACAGCTTCCCGATTGGACAATTCAGTGACTCTCTGGCTGGCGGGCCGACTGCCGTGACTGCTTATCGGGGCCACACGGGAATTGAATTTGCCCACTGGAATATGGAATACCACAACTAACACATAATTATTATGTTGCCGTATCAACTTGTTTTTCATTGTTGCAATACCATACTGTATCTATATATTGTGCGGAATGTATATCCAAAACTTTGAGTGCATATGATTGCAAGAAAGCACTGTTCCAGTGGAGATCAAAACGGGAGTGGTGATGGGTATGAAACGGTGACATACAAAAAAAAAACGGTCGGAACACACGTCTCCTGGGATTATTATCGCTAATAACTTATTACATTAACCATGATTAGGTACACGGGCGTCATTTTCCTCCCAACAGGCCCCGGGCCCGCCCAATTAGCCACAGTTGAATAGCCTGTTGTGGTTCCAAGTGGCACTTTCAAGAATGTAAACAAAAGAAAAAATCCAAAAATCCAAAAAAAACCAACATCATAGAGGAAGAGCCCTGCTCTTCCTATAAAAAACGGTTATAAAAAGTTATAAAAATACAGATATAGAGAAAATCCGTAAAAATGGATGTATATGTAGCTTACTAGAAAGTTATAACTCCAGTAGATCTATTCTCTCAGCATAATATTTTTTGTTACTACTTTTCCCTACCTTCACTATATCCTGTTTCGTATTTTCTACCGACCACCTGTAAATATAATAATTGTGTTCAGTCACTTGTAAGCCCTTTATGGGTTGGGTACGTGTATTATGTGTATTGTATACTGACATGAATTTCCGATGTACCTGTGATTCAAATAAATAATATTCATTCATTCTCATTAACATGCACCACGCAGTCACTTGCATAACTCACACAGCAGAGTTATTCGTATAAAAGAATCACTTGCATAACTCGCCTCACGGATTCACTCACATGACTCACACCATAGAGTCACTTGTATAACTTGCCTCACGGATTCACTAACGTACCTCACATCATATAGAGTCACTTGTATAACTCACACCATAGAGTCACTCACATGCCTCACACCATAGAGTCACACACCATAGAGTCACTTGTATAACTCACACCATAGAGTCACGTGCATAACTCACACCATAATGTCACGTGCATAACTCACACCATGGAATCACAGTGTTTGTATGGTGTTAATTATGATGTGGTCATTGAAAGCAATTCCTAATTACTTATCGGAGAGATGTAAACGTTTGATCGAAAATAGAGCTGGGAATTTTTAGTCTTGCTGTATCTCACACTATGTAGGCCTACCTCGAAAGATCTTGATCTGAATTATACGGTTGGTAATATGCCCCACGGGCATATTGTCTGGAATATTTAAATGCATATATATCTCGTTATCCGAGCTTGTTATGATGTATCCATACTACTTGGGTATGTGGACATGCACCTGGAATGAAGTGACATGGATAGGGCATCAGATGACAAACCCGTCTAGTTTTCTTGTGAACTTAGGCCTATGTCAATGTTGTTCATCATAACCCGGCAGTAATACAATACACATGCCCGGTATATTGTGAGTTATGTATATACACATGTATCCGGCACACCATTCGTGGTCGATTATTAGCAGGTCTGTTCAAATTCGTGGTTTGTAAGTTGTGCAATTCGACACGGCACTAATGGTTCCGTCAAATACGCCATCTTAGTTCTCAGAACTGATTACTCGCTCAGTGTCAATCGCGCGATAGGATGATACACATGCATATTACATGTAATAGACCATATATACATAATAGTCCAACACTCAACACTTTTTTCTGCACCCTACATGTACATTGTATTTCGGGCTTCACGTCGGGCTTCTCAAAGACTTGACCCTCGGGCATGAAACCCCATATTGTGCAATAACCCGTTTATCATATGCCAGTGGATGTCGGGGACAATTGAACCTACAATTAGTATGTTTCAAATGACCGAATCATATCCGATTAGAAAGAAATAAGCAAGAAATACAGCTTTTATTCACACATTTATCCGATTCACAGACCATTTCAGAGTTCCAAGAGCATCAGCGTAAAACGTAAATTGGGGGCAAAAACGTCAAACATAACGGAATCGGGCCCGGAGAGCGACCATGTGCTTTTGTTTACCCTTCAAAATAATGACGTTTTCTTGAACTGGGAGCTACCCGGGCAAGTGTGGAATTTACAGCCCGCCGGGCAGAAGTTTGTTATTGGAAAAATAGGAACAGCTATTGAAAAACAAAACACATAGAAATGGTGAATTTTCAGGTCTAAGTTTGTTGACAGTAATTTAAATTACTGTATAATAGCATTAACTACGCTATTTGCATCAACTGTCATTCTGGCATATGATAAACATACGTTTTTGCCTGTAGTTGAGCGAGGAGCGCCGAGGACCCCAATCCCGTCACACTCCACTTTCTGAACTACCGAGTGAATTGTGTCAAGTTGCTTCATGCATCATAAAAACCAGATTATACGGGAATAATATTTATCGACGAATTGAAAAGAACCCCAACCCATCAAAAACAAATTCCCAATGCATCTAAACATTCCGATGTACAAAAATTAGCCCAAAGGTTAAGATAGGTTACCGGACAATTTTGGTTTGGATAATGGAATGTAACAGACCTTGAGATTTATCAATCTAGGTTATCAGTGTGAACATTATGACCATGAGATTTACCAATCAAGGTCATCCATGTGAACTTCAATGTCACCATTACATGTACGGGTGCGGTATTTGATTTTCTATATGTTCATAATACAAAGATACGTCTGGGTGCAAGTGTATAGGCCGCTCAGGCCAATGTACACATTCAAAGTCAGACATTTGGCACTCAAGGTCATCAGAGGTCAAGTTCAAGGTCATCAATAGTTGTGCCATATATGTCTTTCTATATGTTCATAATGCAAACATAAGCTTTATCTGCAAGCATTTCATCTATAGAGGCAAATCTGGGCATTTTTTGACACAGAAATGGCTGTTTTTACCTTTAAAGGTCATCCAAGGTCAAATTCAAGGTCACCACGCAAGTCACCATATATGACTTCCCATTTGAAAGTGCCAATTACTAAGCTCTATCTTCAGGCGTTCTATGAGTACAGTTCTGGCAGCTCTCATTATGAAGGAAAAAATTGCCAAAAATTTTCTAAGTCCAGAAATTTTTTCAAAGGGTGAAATTTGTTTCCCCCTGGAAATGGGCCAGAATGGATAGTAATGCGATTTGGGGTGAAATTTTTTTTTTTCGCCGACTCGTCAAAAATTCAAAATGGCCGCCACACGCAGACCGGCGATTCAAGGGCAAACAAACTGATACACTTCACAGAGGTCCATAAGGGGAATTATTTGAAACAAAAATCTTAAAACTGTCTGAACGGTTTTTGAGAAAAGACTGACAACGTGCAAATTTGGGCATTTTTCGACCCAAAAATGACTGTTTTGACCTTTCAAGGTCATCCAAGGTCAAATTCAAGGTCACCACATAAGTCGCCATATATGACTTCCCATTTGAAAGTGCCAATTTCTAAGCTCTATCTTCAGGCGTTCTATGAGTACAGTTATGGCAGCTCCCATTATTAAGGAAAAAATTGCCAACAATTTTTTCAAAGGGTGAAAAAAAATTTTCCCCTGGAAATGGCCCAAAATGGATAGTAATGCGATTTGGGGTGAAAAAATTTTTTTTCGCCGACTCGTCAAAAATTCAACATGGCCGCCACACGCAGACCGGCGATTCAAGGGCAACCAAACTTATACACATCACAGAGGTCCATAAGGGGAATCTTTTGAAACAAAAATCTCAAAACTGTCTGAACAGTTTTTGAGAAAATGGCCGTCAAAGTCCAAAATTGGGCATTTTTCAACGAAAATGGCCGTCATTTCGAGGAAAATGCGAAAAATCAAAAAACGAAAAAAAAACCTTTCCTGGGAATATTTTGAGATATTTTTGTGCAAAATTTCAGAAAGATTCGACCGTAAACTTTGAAGATAAAATGTGGACGGACGACGGACGCCGGACGACGGACGGACGCCGGACACAACGCCATGCCAATAGGTTATCGGACCATAGGTCCGGTAACTTAAAAATTAGCCCAATGGGCTAGAAAGGTTACCGGAGAAATATACAGAGTTAAGCCGAGAAAGTTGAAGGTCAAATTCAAGGTGACCACTGAAATCGCCATATCTCTAACCTTGAAAATGGTCACTATGGACCCCTAAGCTGTAAATTTGTTCACTATGGACCCCTAAGCTGTAAATTTGATAATAAGCGAGATATAAGCCATTTTGTAATCTGACTTTGAAAATAAAATGACTGACCTTGAAATTTAGGTCAAAGGTCAAATTCAATATCATTAAAATATTCAGAATATATCATTTCCTATATGTTCACAATTGATTCCTAAGCTGCAAAGTCGATAATAAGCGAGATATTAGCCATTTTGTCCTGTTGACCTTGAAAATGAGGTCAAAAGTCAAATTCAAGGTCACTAGAATATTCAGCATATATCATTTCCTATATGTTCACAATTGATTCCTAAGCTGTAAAGTCGATAATAAGCGAGATATTAGCAATTTTGTCCTGTGACCTTGGAAATGAGGTCAAAGGTCAAATTCAAGGTCATGAGAACATTCAGCATATATCATTTCCTATATGTTCACAATTGATTCCTAACCTGTAAAGTCGATAATAAGCGAGATATTAGCAATTTTGTCATGTGACCTTGAAAATGAGGTCAAAGGTCAAATTCAAGGTCATGAGAATTTTCAGCATATATCATTTCCTATATGTTCACAATTGATTCCTAAGCTGTAAAGTCGCTAATAAGCAAGATATTGGCCGTTTTGTCCTGTGACCTTGAAAATGAGGTCAAAGGTCAAATTCAAGGTCACGAGAATTTTCAGCATATATCATTTCCTATATGTTCACAATTGATTCCTAAGCTGTAAAGTCGATAATAAGCGAGATATTAGCAATTTTGTCCTGCGACCTTGGAAATGAGGTCAAAGGTCAAATTCAAGGTCACGAAAATATTCAGCATATATCATTTCCTATATGTTCACAATTGATTCCTAAACTGTAAAGTCGATAATAAGCGAGATATTAGCCATTTTGTCATGTGACCTTGAAAATGAGGTCAAAGGTCAAATTCAAGGTCACAAGAATATTCAGCATATATCATTTCCTATATGTTCACAACTGATTTCTAAGCTGTAAAGTCGATAATAAGCGAGATATTAGCCATTTTGTCCTGTGACCTTGAAAATGAGGTCAAAAGTCAAATTCAAGGTCACGAGAATATTCAGCATATATCATTTCCTATATGTCCACAATTCATTCCTAGTCTCTAATTTCAATATTAAGTGAGATATTAGGCTTAATGTGTCCCATTATAAAGCATAGGAAAATTTAACATGGGAAAGTCACATTTGGGCCGAGTTTGGGCCCAAAATGGCCCACTTCAAGCGATTCAAGCGCAACGAAATTTATACATGTCACAGGGGTACATATGAGGAGTGTTTTTCATCAATAAGAAAAAAAAGTTACTTGCAGATTTTGAGAAAACGACCGTCGAAGTCCAAAATTGGCCATTTTTCGACGAAAACGGCCGCTCTGACCTTGAAACAGGTCAGAGGTCAAATTCAAGGTCACGACAATATTCAGCATATATCATTTCCTATATGTCCACAATTGATTCCTAGTCTCTAATCTCAATATTAAGTGAGATATTAGGCTTTGATGTGTCCCATTATAAAGCATAGGAGAATTTAACATGGGAAAGTCCCATTTGGGCCGAGTTTGGGCCCAAAATGGCCCACTTCGAGCGATTCAAGCGCAACGAAATTCATACATGTCACAGGGGTACATATGAGGAGTGTTATGCATCAATAAAAAAAATACCTCCCTCTCGAAATATTTTTAGGCATTTTTGTGCAAAATTTCAGAAAAATTCGATCGTAAACTTTAAAGATAAAATTGTTGACGGACGACGACGACGACGAACGACGACGCCGGACGCAACGCCATGCCAATAGGTTACGGACCAAAGGTTCGGTAACCTAAAAACGAGATCCTAAAGTCAACCTCATCCATCAGTGAAACATGCTTTTTGGCCATAGTTTTGGTTTCGATCATTGTATCAAGTTGAAATTTTGTAGGTCTTGCTCATGTATCATGCCGTAATTTTTCACCAAATTTTCAGAATTGTATCTCAAAAATTGAAGAAGTTGGCAATCTAACCCAATGGTAAATTTCAGCCCCTACATGGAATTTCGGAGTCTGCACCAAAAACCCCCAGCGTTTTTCGATGTACGAGTTATATAATAAACATATCTTTAATATACATCGACTACGCATTCAGACTCCGAAATTAGCGCAATAGGTTCGTGTTGTACAGGCATAAGCACGAATAAAGCCCTGAATTTGTTGAAATTTATTTGATCCCATTTTGGAATGAAATTTAACATGGAGGGAGATTTCCAACTTTTAAATTTTTTTAGATAAAATTCTGAAATTTGGTGACCAATTACGGCATGATACCCAATTAAGACACACAAAAATTCAAGTTGATCCGAATATCCAAAACAAAACTACGGCCAAAAAGCAGATATATTATACACACCATGAACATTTCCGACACATAGATCTAAGGCAGAAAAAAGTATCTTGGTTTTGATTTAATATTAGAGTCCCCGAAATGCGATTTTCTTCTTTTTCTTCTATCCCCCGTCCCTTATCCCCCGCCCCCTCTCCCCCTCAGCGTTTTTGCAATGTGAAAAACACTCGGGACCACAATTGGGTGGCAATTGATACAAAATAGGAATCGGCTAGCCTCTCTGGCGCGCTCGGTTTTTTTGGGGGGGGGGGGTGTGAGGGGTTAAGAGAACGAGTGGTGCATGTGGGTGCGTGGTGCACCATCATCTGACCATTCAGAACCGGGCTCTGGAGAACGGGCCATGTAGGTTACCGGTGAACATTTGGCTCCGTGTATTAATGACCTTGATAATCTTTAAAGGGCAATTTCAAATTTACCACAAGGTAGCGACTAGGCTTAGGTGATATATTGTAATTGTCCACTAACTTCCACCGCATTGTAGCGATGATGGTGATTTTCGAAATACCGCAAGGGTAAACGGTCTACAACGAGGCCGCCGTTATCCACAGACGTGACGCCACGACAGTTTAAACATCAGGACATATATTCTGACCACACAGCACGTATCGTAATTCAAATATAGTTTCAGATGGGTTCGATATATCTCCGACATGTTCATAATTATCTCTCGAGGTTGCCTGGAAGTACAGCATTTTTTCGTGGGAAAGACTTTATAAGTGTGTATTCACCTGGTGTTCGTAATTATTGTGTGTGTATAACGATTTAATATACCAGAAAACTAAGATATGCCATATACTGTCATTTTCAGCCTATTGGTGGGAAATCGATGCATGTACATATATGTACAATCAGTTTCAAGTACAACGTTTTATCCGATCACTCAACCGTGTGCCATTGTAGGCGTGACAAAACAAAACATCGGTGATTGACTCATCAATTATAAATGCTGTGTGTAGTAAATAATTGACCGTGTGTCAATACTTGTGATTTTGAACACGGCACACTTCAGAGTATATATAATTCTTCTCTCTGTCGTCTCTGTCATTACGGCTTATCAGTTCATCAACACTTGCACAGCGGTCATTACGTGTGCGCAATCGTCACAGATGATTACTGTGGAGTGAGCAATTTGCAAAATTGCTTTTGGAAATATTTCTAATTGTGCACAGTTAGTGGTTTCTAAAATGCAGCAATCTAGCTGATGATTAGACTAAATCGATAAACAGCATTGAAACTTTTATAGCAATGCCCTCACAATCGCTGATTACTGAACATAATGAACATGCTATCATGTTACAGGTTTTGCCAGCAAAGTTATAGGCGGGTGTTACTGTATCTACCGAGACTGTTTCATCTTTTCTTCAGGAACTGTGTACAATCAATATTTCATTTTGTTCAGAATATTGTGACAATCGACATTGGGACAGAAACACACATTTTCCAATATATCCAGGAGCATTTCTCGTACACAGTTTCAAATGGAACAATTCAAATAAAGAGTTTTGTTATCGAGATTAGGTTTCGTTGTGTGCTGCACTCAAACCAACAGGTAAACCGGTGCCTATCCTATTGGACTGGATAGCTATTCACCAGTGTGTTCAAATCTCTATCGAATTGCACTAGACGGGATTACATGTATAAGACATGATACTCTGCAAGGCAATATTATTGACGCTTATGAACATGGGTCGATATTATGCGTCGGATGAGATAACTGATGGTGTTATTTCAATTTGACTAATTGGTTGATGGTTTTTTCCACTGAGCCATACAAAGATAATATCTCTGTTTGCTCGAACACAGGATCAATACACGTATTTATGTGTTTTGTCAAGGTCATCGACACCAGTGTTGACGTCTTCTGAAAACATAACAACACTTTTTATATGTTTTATTCAGGTAATATAATGGCATCACAATATATCGGTATTCGGAAACATACAGATATTCGCTATACAACAAAGAAACAAAGCGGACAGCCATATACATGTAAACTGATATAATAATTACAATGCAAGCTAATGTATGATATGTTGGGCAGTCACGTGTATCAGATCCAGATGAAACATGACATGACATGACGTCACGTCACGCCTGGGTTTAGAGCCTTGGGGGCTGAGAATCAGTGTTTATTACTAGATCAATACATCATTGTTGTCGCCAGCCACTGAAATAGGACAATATCCATGATTGGAATCAGTCACAAAAGTCAACAGCAAAGAAATACACATTCCATGACAAATAGGATTATGTGAAGATGCGATTGATCATAAATGGACACAGAATGACGGGTATTGATATCTGCATTATCGTAATTATGACATTTGTCACGATTTTTCTCGACTTTCCTGTTGCGGAGAGTGTTGAGGTAACTT
This sequence comes from Terebella lapidaria, assembly GCA_949152475.1. NCBI lineage: Eukaryota > Metazoa > Annelida > Polychaeta > Terebellida > Terebellidae > Terebella > Terebella lapidaria. The sequence goes on from OX424555.1 coordinate 84,661,218, forward strand.
CAGTAATATTTTATGAACACACAAAAAAAATTAGCCCAAAGGCTAAGATAGGTTACCGGACAATATATAATAGCTATTTTATCCCGTGGTCTTAAAAATCAGGTCACTGGTCAAATTCAAAGTCACGAGAGTGTTCAGCATATTTGATTTCCTATACGTTCACAATTGATTACTAAGCTGTAAATTCAATAATAAGAGAGATATTAATCATTATGTCCTGTGACCTTGAGAATGAAATCAAATGTCAAATTGAAGGTCTACAGAATAATCGGCATTTATCATTTGCTGTATGTCAATAATTGATTCCAAAGCTGTAAAGTCGATTATAAGCGAGATTTTAGCCATTTTGTGCTCTGACCTTGAAAATGAGGTCAAAGGTCAAATTCAAGGTCATGACAATATACAGCATATCATTTCCTATATGTCGACAATTGATTCTCAAGTTGTGAGTTGATAATAAACGAGATATTACCCATTTTGTGCTTTGACCTTGAAGATGAGGTCAAAAGTTAAATACAAGGTCATGACAATAATCAGCATATATCATTTCCTATGTGTCCACAATTGATTCCTAATATGTAAAGTCGATAATAAGCGAGATATTAGCCATTTTGTGCTCTTACCTTGAAAATGAGGTCAGAAGTCAAATACAAGGTCATGTCAATATTCAGCATATATCATTTCCTATATGTCGACAATTGATTGTCAAGTTGGAAAGTTGATAATGAGTGAGATATTACCCAGTTTGTGCTCTGACTTTGAAAATGAGGTCGAAGGTCAAATTCAAGGTCATGGCAATAATCAGCATATATCATTTCCTATGTGTCCACAATTGATTCCTAAGCTGTAAAGTCGATAAAAAGTGAGATATTAGCCATTTTGTGCCTGACCTTGAAAATGAGGTCAAAAGGTCAAATTCAAGGTCATAAAAATATTTGGCATACATCATTTCCTATACGTCCACAATTGATTCCTAAACTGTAAATTCGATAGTGAGCGAGATACTAGCCATTTTGTGCTCTGAACTGGAAAATGAGGTCAAAGGTCAAATTCGAGGTCATAACATTAATCAGCATACATCATTTCCTATGTGTCCACAATTGATTTCTAGCCTCAAATCTCAATAATAAGTGAGATATTAGGCATAATGTGTCCGAGTCTGTGACCGAGTGGATTGTACTGGTGGCTCTTAAAGCAACGAAGCTCAGAGGCGGTAGGTGACGCGGGTTCGATCCCCGTCACCGGCACAAAGTAGGTGGAGTTTTCATCCTGGCACCGCAAAGGTTTCTCCATTCGAATGTGCTTTCCAAACTCAAAATTGTCACTTGACGGGGGATGGGGAAGACAGGCAGAATTGCCTATCATCATGGACCGTCGTTGAATAAATCTGATTATTATTATGTGTCCCATTATAAAGCATAGGAGAGTTTAACATGGGAAAGTCCCATTTGGGACCTGTCAAGAAAATGAAAATGGCCGCCACACGCAGACCGGCTTTTCAGGGGCAACGAAACTTATACACAACACATCACAGAGGTATATGAGGGCAATGTTTTGAAACAAAAATCTCAAAACTGTCGAGAGTTTTTGAGAAAATGGCCGCCAAGTCAGAAATTGGCTGTTTTTCGTGGAAAATGGCCGCCATTTTGAAAAAAAAATTTCCGGAAGATTCGCCTGTACACTTTAAAGATGAAAATGTGGACGGACGACGCCGACGACGGCGGACGCAACGCCATGCCAATAGGTTATCGGACCATAGGTTCGGTAACCTAAAAAAATCTGCATGGCTGATAGTAATTTATGTTTTATTTTCATTACTTACATCTTCCAATGTTAGCTCCATGGTTTTTTGGTCGCCATTGTCTTTCGCGTTTTTCGTGAAAACAGCTAGAATGAAACACGTAAATGATTAGCATCAATGGCATGTCATATCATCCATACGGAACACTATAGCTTTACATGTATATTATTCACTGGGACATCCCATAACTTCGAAAAATAGTTAGACTTACTGTACAGAACAACTATACGTGTACAACACTGAATGAAATCTTCAAAGATGAGTCTGCGCTTCTTGCCGCCATAACGTCTGACTATTGCCTTCAGGACACCGCGGCTTAGCGTGAATCCTGAAATCATAGATCGAAAACCTTCAATCACCATCCACATATAACGACGTATCCAACATCATCGACGTTATGCACGGGATCAATGGTTATCACGATGCAACCATAAAGTGCAAAGCAATGGACTTCTACACACCGGCCGTACATGAGCTCATTGATATGTCGCCATTGAGTGCATAATCTCGGAGGAATACTTAACTGATCCTGTGGTATTGATGTGTTACACTGACATGCTTACAATATTATTTAATATTATTTCAATATTCACAATTACTGACCCAAATATTTTATGCTGTTTTTTTCAGTATAAACCTATGTGGCATTTGTGATGTTGCACTTGTGTTTACTGACCTATGGCCTTGAAGATGTCCGCCAGTTCATTGGTGTCAATGTCACCCGACCCGTTCTTGTCAAACGTCCTGAACACACCCTGGAAACCGATATCCGTGCATGAAATGATATTATGTGCAATTTAAGTGTGAAGTCACTCAGCCCATGCTGCATTTAATCCAGAATTCAGTGGTGGTGTCATTGCATGCCAATAATACCTTCCAGACATTCAATTCTTTGACCATCTTTCGGAACTCCTCAAAATCCAGAAGACCAGATCTATCTTTCTGGTGGTCAGGTAAGAAAGTAATGTAATGCAATACACAGCTTTAACACAGTTTAATGAAATTTGTTTTTTCACCAACACGGATTGACAAAACTATACAAGGATACGTCCATCATTGCCAAAAGTCCTCTGGACACATCCATGCCGAAACCATATAGCTGGATCTCTGTGCGGAAGAAAATGATAGAAAACGAAATGTTAGTAAGTATTAAGTATATTAATAGCAAAATATGTTTTAGCAAAACGGGCTGGACGAAGTTACCATTTCTCTGAGATGACAATTCAGCTCGGCATTGGGCACGTACCATTTTGGTAGAGTTCGTTCAAAATGTCTTTAAGTTCGGCAGCATCCACACGCCTATCGCCTCCAGAATGTTTGGAGAACATACTCAGGAGCGCATCGCCACTATTGTCAACAGTCTAAAACAAAACAAATAACTTCATCTAGATGTGGCTTGATGTTCTGACATATGTTTGCACAATATATTTTCATGAAATACCCAGCATATTTGTGCAAAGATAATCTAAATTGCAATATTACCGGTTCAATGACAGTTGGTTCGTCGATGATTCTGTAATGATAAGAATAAACATGTTTCATGAATCAAATACCGTGAATTCACACACTAACACATTGTAACTTCATTAAATTTAAAGGTTCCTACTCGGTCTCGGCTCTTGTTTCCGTGAATGTCCTCAGGTAGAAGTCGCCGTTCTTGTTGGGTTCGAAGGTAGCCGGGATGATGACGTAGGTTCCTGGCTCCACCCTGAAGTGGCCCGTGACCTCCCGGACGTTCGAGTACACCCCGGGCTGTTTGTAGAGATACAGTGCCTTTTTCTCGTAGTTCTCCCCGCTCAACAACACCGGATAACGGTCCCTCAGCTGCGGACAAGTTAGGTTTTGTGTGTGGAAAGAATTCTGAATTTGTCAACACTGACCAAAATTGTGAGATGAGAGGTAAACAAAGAGATGGATGAAAGAGATTACAGTATAGTGTAATGATGTGATATATCCAATGTCTCCCTGCAATTATGCTCATGTGATTATTCATGACTATCATAATCGACCTTGTAGATCGTGAAGGAGATGTAGAGCTCATCCTTGTCCATGTGCTGAGGTTTCTGCATCAGGGACACGAACACTGTACATTTACCGTCAGCATCAACATCGTCTGTCCTGCTCAGTGTCAGAGCGTACTGGGGGTTCGTCCAGAACAGACCTGCACAAGCACCAATTAAATTCTTGTTTGAGTACTAATTCTGTTGTAGGCGCAATGCAATGGGTGCTGTTATTTTCGTAGTTATTTCCAGACTCTTGATATGTCTCAGATTTTTTTCAAGATTATGTAGCCCATGACATAGACCCAATACCTGGAAAACTTTCACCACAGGCAGCCGTATATATAGAGGGTCTACCATAGCAGCCCCCGTGCTTGATACGTCGACAGCTAGAGGATGTTTCCGCAGACCCAACACTCACGTTGATAGGGGCTGTTCTCCCGGCCACTCACACTTATTTTGATAAGGGCTATGTCCGTGGTCTCCCACACTTACGTTGATAGGGGCTGTTCTCCCGGCCACTCACACTTACTTTGATAAGGGCTATGTCCGTGGTCTCTCACACTTACGTTGATAGGGACTGTTCCCCCGGCCACTCACACTTACTTTGATAAGGGCTGTTACCGCAGCCTCCCGCACTCACTCCACGCAGCCACTCCCCGTGGTGTTTGGTGACTTCCCACTCCTGTCGTTTCTGCCAACAATCAGCCAAGCAAGCACGATCATTATATAGACTGAGGTCCTACGACAGAATATATGACATGAAGAACTGCTATCGACGCTTCCATACTATCGTACTTGTGCATCTTATTTGATTTTTTTTCTATGACTCTGAGATAGATAGAATACAGCATGAAAGTTCAGGCATAGCGAGTTCAGGTGGAACCAAGAATAGCTGAGAGTAATATCTGATATTCTTAGTGAAACCTATAATGCGATGTAGGCCTACGTGTAAATAAATGGAACACCATGGAATCTAGTTGTTTGTGTGCATGCGGTGGGTGTACTGACCATATCCACAGCCACTTCCTTAGTGTGACTGTCCGGGAACAGGTGACACATGTCCAGCTTCTGGAAGGCTTGGATCCAGTCCCCATACTCCATCCTACAGGCAATATGCGCGGTCTCAGTACCAAATAAGCTCCATGTGACGTTATGATATACCAGATACAAATACTTGTATGGTGGCTAATATTTCATTAGTATTATCCTAATGGAACACCCCACACCCGTGGCAAACATCGCGAAAAATCGCGTTGAGAACGTTTTTTTACGGGTAGGCCTTGCCATAAAAATAGATTAAGCATATTATAACCGCTGTCAAAACTTTTTGTGACGTGTGGATAACATTCTGTGCGCGTCAGACCGAAAAAAAAAATCGCGATTTTATTTGTTTTAACGTTTAGAAAACGTTCAGTAAACGTACAAAACTAATTTTGTACGTATACCGCTCTCGTTGGAATTTTTTAAATTGTGGCTATATCTATTTTTCAGGGAAAGCTAATTTCGCCAAAAATATAAAAATCGGTGATAGCTTGTTAGCAACATATTTCAACCTAAGAATTGACCACAGAGGTCGTAGATCCCTGCTAGGTGATGTAGGCGTAAATCGTGATCGTGAATGTACACCAGCACTGACCAGAACTCTCCGTCCTCTCTGGGTTCTAGACCGAGTTTCCTCCTGTCTTCAGTCGACACAGCCCGCCACTCTCCGGAGCTGTACGTGTCAAATACACCGGGCAATAATCACGTCCGGACGATAAGTTCGTCACAAACAATATAAAATACCTTCTTTGCTATGACTGATTCTGTGTATACAATGTTTAAAATTGTTTGGTTTCTGACCTGTCGGACCACGCCCCTGTCCACTCAGATCTTCCCCAAGGGTTCCGTAACCTTAGCAACCGATACGCGCGTCCCCGCACTGTTACCTATCGTCGTGATGGTTGGAGCAAACATTAGCGTGTTGATTTTCCAGTAAGAATATTCCGAAAAAAAGTGTAGAGAATATGTTGAAATAAAAGTATAAGTGATCACACTCACCGTGGCAAACCCGGTGACGCTGTAAGCGTGCCCATCATAGAGACCATTGGACAGGGCTGTCTCTCCCAGTCGACTGCTCTGTAAGATCGGCAGACAACATACAATATGTCATACCAACAGGTCAACATCATGATTGTACGGTTGAACCATCGACAGTGCTTATGCGGAGTAAAGTGTCGGTTCATGAATAATGTACGAATAACAAAGGACTATCGACGAACAACGAAGGCCAAGCTTCATGGAACAAATAGAACTGTGTTCATATGGATCAAAAGGTGCGAAACATCGCGATAAAAATACAGTATGCAGTTTTGTGGATAAGCTAATACCACACGTTGCAAATAGAACACAAAAGAAAAGACTCTGTACACTGTATATTCATATTGTAAGAGGTGTGTTTTGTTATGAATAAATGTATTTATAAAAAAAAAAAAAACAACAATATAACCAAATACTGCCTTATACCATGTAGGCCTATACGTGGTTTTGTTTTGCCCGCGGTTGTTTCCAGGAACCCGAGCTGCGAGGGGTCCAGAACTGACCAAGGGCAAAATAGAAGCACGTGTAGGCAGTATTTGGTTTATTATATATCTACAAAAAAACAACGTTTTCATCATGTAAATATTACTTTGCACTGAAAAGGGGCATCCATTTGCCATTCTTTGGCCACGTACGTGGGCCTATAATACAAGACAAGACGATACATAGGAGGAATACATCAAATGTGGCGTACCGGGATGGAACACCCCATCATGGAAGCCATTTTGTATGTGTTAGCCATCAGTCCGTACAGGGTCGGCTCAAGGTCATTCCTGTTGGTGTCCAGATCAAAGCGCTCGGACATCCCACCCGTCAGGTCCACCAAGGCATCGTTAATGTGACCCCCGTCCAACTTGTAGTACCCACCTTTAAACCTGCCGGTAACACAGGCATTAACTATCACCTTTGGCTTCTTGAACTTCAGGCATAGGCCCAATACTTTAGTCATAAACATTTTTCTGTTAGACAAATTTGCAAATATGGACAAAGAATGAAATGTTATGCCCGCTGTGTTCGCCGAGCTAACACGTACTTGGCGTAGGCCTTCTCGAGCAGAGCGACCCAGAACTCGTTGTTCTCGGAGTCTGTACGGTTGTGTGCATAGAGAGGCCTGCCGTGTCTCGTCGGTAACCGGTCGTCTACCACAACCTCCACCCATCTCCCGAAATCCCAGAATCGAAACCGGAAAATACCTGGCCGATATAAATTTACTCCCCAAAATTACGCCGATGTAAATTTACCCCAAATTCACTCCACATTTACATGTATGTGTCTGGTCATGAGTGATAGCTCCACCAGTATGTAAACACATAGGCCTAAATGTAAATATATTTATCCTTGACTTAAAGTTATTAATTAGATCCTACTGATGGCTACTGATGTGACTGCCACTATCGATACCTGCGTAGTCCGTGTCAAAGCTCTGGTCGGCCGGTACAACACGCGCCAGTAGCCTGGGATTGGTGACGGCCACACAAGCTACTCCCGATATAAACCAACAGTCACCTGCCACGCGACACGACAGAACATGCAACGATTGTCGTAAACGAATGAAAATAGGACTGAGAGTCAAGGCCGCCAAAAGATCTATCTTCAAGCGTTTGACTCCTGGGGTCGAATAGAACATTTTTGACTGAGAGTTACCAGTCGAGGTCATGTGATATCAAGTTTGAGGTTACCGAAAAAATCAACATATGACTCAATAACTATACTCTAAATGAAACGGTCCTAGGCTATATTTAACCACACGCTATCGTATTGCCTGCAGAGGTGACTTGAAACATTGATCTCTACAGGAAATCAGACTTGACCTTGGTATTCATCGCTGAAGTCTGTCTGAGGTCAAGATCATCAAAAGATCCACAACATATGGCTTCCTACGTTCTCCAAATGCAAACTTCAACTCTGCTTACTAGCCGGAGGCCAACATGTGTATTACAGGCCATTTCGGTGTCCCGACCAATCACAAACTAGCATTTCAAACCAGTTTACGGAACAGATTTGGATGAAAAATTATAAAGTAAAATTTGGCCCGTTTGGGTTTTTTATTTGCCTGTAATATCCGAATTTCAGGGCTTGGAATTATGTAATATTGGTTATTCTCGGAATTGTTATGGACCATGAACAAGCTGGTAAATGGCCGAGGTACTATGATATTTTTAGGTTACCGAACCTTTGGTTCGATAACCTATTGCCGTAGCGTTGCGTCCGTCGTCTCCGTCGTCCGTCTACATATTTATCTTTAAAAGTTTACGATCGAATCTTTCTGAAATTTTGCACAAAAATGCCTAAAAATATTTCAAGAAGGAGGTATTTTTTAAAAGCTTTTTGATTTTCGCAATTATTTAAAAATGGCGGCCATTTTTGACGAAAAACAAACCAATTTTAGACTTTGACGGCCATTTTTTCAAAATCTGTTCAATAACTTTTTTTCTTATTGATGCATAACACTCCTCATGTATACCCCTGTGATGTGTATAAGTTTCGATGCCCTTGAATCGCTCGAAGTGGGCCATTTTGGCCCAAACTCGGCCCAAATGGGATTTTCCCATTTTAATATCTCTCTTATTATCGACTTTACAGCTTAGGAATCAATTGTGAACATATAGGAAATGATATATCCTGAATATTGTCATGACCTTGAATTTGACCTTTGACATAATTTTCAAGGTCACAGGACAAAATGTCTTATATCTTACTTTTTATCGATTTTACAGCTTAGGAATCAATTGTGAACATATAAAAAATGATATATACTGAATATTACCATGACCTTGAATTTGACCTTTTACCTCATTTTCAAGGTCACAGGACAAAATGGCTAATGTCTTGCTGCTCTATTGAATTTTTAGCTCGGGAACCAATTGTGGACATATAGAAAATGATATACACAGAATATTTTGAAGACCTTGAATTTGACCTTGACCTTATTTTCAAGGTCAGAGGAGAAAATGGTTTTATCTCGCTTATTATCGACTTAACAGCTTAGGAATTGTGAGCATATGATATATGCTGAATATTCTTATGAACTTGAACTTGACCTTTGACCTCATTCACAAGGTCACAAGGTAAAGTCATGATAATATCTCAATTATTATTGATTTTACAGCTTAGGAATCGGTTGTGGACATCCTTGAATTTACCAATGACCTTATTTTCAAGGTCACTGGACAAAAGGCTAATATATAAAATTTATATTGTCCGGCAACTTTCTTAGCCCTTGGGCTAATTTTAAAAGGTGGACTGAATTTTTTTTTCTAGAAACAAGTCTTCAAACAGAGCAGTGTATTTTCCTGAATAAAGATCTACACGTACCTGCCACAATCGACAATCTATAATTGCAAATGCTATCATTAAACATCTCTAGGTATGGTACAGTGGTTCAACAGACCAATTTCGCCTTGGTGAAGATCCATTCTTGATTTTCCTCCAACGAAAAACTTGGGATGTCGGCTTATGTCCTGAAGGAGGAAATAGATACTTCAACATGGTCATTATCGAACACTGTCAGTTAATACGTTCACATACAACTGACATGCAACGAGAACAGGAAAACCTAATGTTTCAAGACATCCTTTCCATAATTTTTAAACGAGCATTTATACATTTATTTCCCCGTGATACGCAATTAACATGATTAAGGGGAGTTAAACCGACGGTATCATGATTGTTATTAGGTTATTGCACCTTTGGACGCAGCCACGTGATGTTCCTGGGCACGTTGCCATGACGATCTATACTGCGGGCGGTGGCGGGAAATTCCCGATCCTCAAACAGCAGCCCCTTCCGCAGCAGACGGGCCTTAATCTGATCATACTCAGACGTCATACCGGCGTCCGTGTCCTAGATGTATTCGTAAAAAACCTTGTGAAATAGTAAATGTACGGAATAATATACGAAGTAACATTTAAAACATATACCACGATATATAATTATATTTGTAGTTCTATGTCACGATATATCGTGTAAGCCCAGCAAATAAGTGTTTGCTTTAGGTCATTTACATTATTTGAACCAAAACCGAAATCACATGCAGCAAAATCAATTTTCCATTTGTTCCAGTAGTTTACACAGTTCAATACGCATGGAAACAGGGTAATAAGTCATTTCTATTGATCAGTGCAAATTTACCATCCGAGTTTGTATAGTTCGTGGCACGATTCTCTTATCCATACAGTACAAACGTTAGTATTTATTGAGGAATTAACCAACCGTTTTTATCAGTGTCGCCTATAATCCGTTCCAGTACCAACATCGAACAAACTATCCAATGTAATATCTGACTGACGGCTATAGGCTCATGTGACGGTTTACTCAATTGATATCATGTGGTGTGTTTGGTCTGGGTGTGTAGACCATCCAACCGTGTTATAGGGGGGGGGGGGGAGTGTTGTTGTATTGCTCGTGTTTTATTCTCTAACCTAACAGGACAGCACGTCATCTAAGGTACCCGGTCTGTCAAGTTCACCTGTTCAACATTTTTTGTGCAATCGTTTCGTAGAATGGGTAAAGTGTTAATGTCAGAGATGTACAGATATGTCAACCTGGAAGTTTTAAGCCTGGGGTAATATATATCAAAGTAGGGCACTCAGATTGTTGTCTGTCACATTGTCATTCAAATGCATGTAGAATTCTATTGATTTTTTTAGTTCAACTGCACAATATGCATCGTTCATATGGGGCCACAGAATGTGTTATTGTGCACTCATGGAAGGCATTTTGGTGCAAATGTATAAACAAAATATTGTGTTAAATATTACTTTTCCACGAAATACTAGTACCTGGGTATACACATTGGTGTAGTTGATGTATGTCTATATGATATAACAGACGGAGGCCAGCTAGAGCCTCTCGCCGTAATGTTTCATGCATATTATATTGCTCAAGGAAGTACAGCGTATGGTATTGAGACTACTTACAAGGAAAAGTGGCACAACAATCACGTTACAACGGAAAGGCTTCCCTGCCAAAGTCAGAATCAGTAATATCACGTACCTGAGATGATTCGTCCCCACTCAGATAGAACAGATATGTTCATGTACCGTCAATCCCCAGCTAATTGTCGGATGTAAATATATTACGTAGTCCCAGAAATTCACTTGAGTGCTCCACGGTCAATAAAATATAGCGTTTACCAAGCACTATGGAGCGGCCTGCAGGCTGTGCCTGTGTATTCTATTTCTGGTTTGAGGCCGCCCCAGCAATAAAGTTAGGATGTTTTATGAGCGGCAACAGAGATCAAGCGGCGGATCATAGAGTGCATGGCTCGGCTTGTATATTTGACTGTATACATTTACACCAAATTGCAACAACATACATTTGTCATTAGTACGGAACCTCTAGACTCTAGTGAATATACAATGTAATTTGATGTATGATTATGTAGGCACATTGAAAATCGTTTAACCACTTCACAACTATAAAACACATTTATTGATATTGTTGATGATGTTGTTGTTATTATTATTATTATTATTATTATTATTATTATTATTATTATTATTATTACATTTACATTTAGTTTTTTCTTTCCGAACTCGTTGAATGTCATGTTCGGACGAGTGGAAGTTTATACATATTATATGTGCAATTCTCTCATACTTGATTGCGGATCTCATATCGCCGTATATCTCTGAAATTAAGCGGTCGATATCATGGATATCAAGGTCATATCGGTATGGTTGAAGCACAGGTTCATATATTTCCCAACACTATCAATCGGATTCATAACACACGCACTTCGCTGCAAATATCTAGAGGACGTGTTCACGAGATTACTACCTTGTTGACTTCAACTTTGACGAACTCGACGCAAACTCTAGAATGAATTACGCGCCCTATATCATGCATCCGCACCCTATGATGAAACCTAACCGGGCTATACTGCTATTTTTTGTGGATGTTGCACTATTTCTTGACATCAGTTGTCTCACGGAATATCCAAATGATAACTCATATGATATGTACTGTATTTCCAAAACAGTGAACACAACGGCAAAAGTAACTACAGCTTTGCGGTCTGTATTTGTCTTCATGTCATTTAGTGGCAATAAACAACTTCAACTGCCATGCAACTGATGTGTGAGTGAATAGTAAATCCACAATGATTTTGACATGTAGTATAGAGTTGCCAAGCACAGATATATTGAGGAAACGATGAAAATGACATTACGCCCTCTACGAGGAGAATATTCCGCGTCATGTCTAGGTCTTGTACAGTCCAAGCGACGCGCTCTGCTCGCTTGATCTGGGTCTTGTAATGAAAATGTATCAAACTCATGGTATCAAAGCTAATTTTCGTAGATCTAAGTCTTATTTTGTAGACACGTGGTGTTTACCAGTGACAGCTATGACCGCGCCAGGCCCATAGCATGGTAAGAATTCACTAAAATTCACCAAAACTTAATGATCAGAAACCTGATATTAGATTTCATAAATTATAAAGTTTTAGACTTCAAGAAATGTGTCACTATTTAGGCTCTGTCTTGGCGTGTTCAAGGCTGAGGAGTTTACATCATACAGCTCCCATTATGAAGGAAAAGGTGGACGAAAGTCCAAAAAAACGTTTCAATGGCGATTTTTTCAATGTATTTCTTTTGCTGGAAATGGCTCAAAACAAATAGTGACTTGATTAGGACCAAAAAAAATGTTTCGCCGACCCGATCAAAATAGCCGCGCAGACCGGCGATTCTAGGGCAACAAAATTCAAAAAGTAAAAAAAGTGCAATAGGGAAATCTTATGCATGATTTTGTGGAATAATATTTCTAAACAAATTTTTAGGAAAAGGCTGCCAAAGTGCGAAGTTTAACGTTTTTAGGTTACCGAACCTTTGGTCCGATAATGTATTGGCATGTCGTTGCGTCCGTCGTCCTCCGGCGTCCGAACGTTCACAATTTTTATCTTTAAAGTTTACAGTAGAATCTTTCTGAACTTTTGGAGAAAAGTACCGGTACCTGAAAATAATATCTAGGAGAGATTCTTTCTAGTTTTCTACGGAAGAGGATTAGGGCCACCAAACTAAAAGTTTTTTTTTCTATTTGTCGACTTACGTAACTCGATATATCGACTTACTATCTCGATAAATCGAGATATTATCTCGATAAATCTAGTTAGTTATCTCGATAAATCGACTTATGTCTTAAGCATTTAAAGTTCAAGTAAACTGGAAATGTGCTTAGAGTCATATTATTTATATTGAACACTATGTTGAGTAGGCTTATATGATCGACCATTATGACGTTAAATATCGAATAATATAGAACAAACTACCGAAATAAAAACTAGAATCTATACTGAAGTTATTATATCATATCTCTCCAACCAATGCAACATGTTCATGAATGAAATTGGTATAATTGCTTTTTTAAAAAATTATTTAACTATTAAACATGGAATGATGTATATTCGTAACGTCATCTGGAACGGCTTCTTCAATTGGATAGTTTGATATTATTTCAGTGATTAGTGTAATGATTGTTAAACTCCATATAATTTTCAATATGAGTAACCAGTATATATTCTTTATCCTATCGTTTCCAAGGTAACCAATGAAATGGTATACCGGTATGGCTTGCCTATATTACGATCGATGGATAGTCATTTTACTTGTACTTTAAATGTCTGAGCCATAAGTCGATTTATCGAGATACGTAAGTCGATTTATCGAGTTACGTAAGTCGATATATCGAGTTACGTAAGTCGACAAATAGAAAAAAAAACTTTTAGTTTGGTGGCCCTAATCCTCTTCCGTAAGTTTTCTGATTTACGCACTTTTAAAAAAAAATGACGTCCATTTTCGACGAAAAATGCCTGATTTTTAGGTTACCGAACCTATGGTCCGATAACCTATTGGCATGGCGTTGCGTCCGTCGGCGTCAGCTTCGTCGGCGTTGTCGTCCGTCCAAATTTTTATCTTTAAAGTTTACAGGTAAATTTTTCTGAAATTTTGCATAAAAATACCTAAAAATATTCCAAGAGGGGTTATTTTTTTTGTTTTTTCGTCGAAAAACGGCCAATTTCTGACTTTGGCGGCCATTTTCGCAAAAAATGTTCAGACAGTTTGGAGATTTTTATTTCAAAAGATTGCTCTCACATACCTCTGTGATGTGTATAAGTTTTGCTGTCCCTGATTCGCCGGTCTGTGTGTAGCGGCCATTTTCATTTTCTCGACTAGTCCCAAATGGACTTTCTCATGTTAAATTCTCCTATGCTTTATAATGAGACACATCATGCCTAATACCTCACTTAATATTGAAATTAGAGACTAGGAATCAATTGTGCACACCTAGGAAATGATATATGCTGATTATTGTCATGACCTTGAATTTGACCTTTGACCTCATTTTCAAGGTCAGAGCACAAAATGGCTGATATTTCGCTTATTATCGACTTTACAGCTTAGGAATCAATTGAGCATATATAGGAAATGATATAGTCCGAATATTCTGATGACCTTGAATTTGACCTTTAACCTCATTTTCAAGGTCAAAAAACAAAACGGATAATATGTCGCTTATTATCCACTTTACAGCTTGGGACTAAATTGTGGACGTATAGGAAATGATGTATGCCGAATATTTTGAGGACCTTGAATTTGACCTTTGACGTCTTTTTCAAGGTCAGTCACAAAATGGCTAATGTCTCGCTTATTATCCACTTTACAGCATGGGAATCAATTGTAGACACACAGGACATGATATATGCTGAATATCCTTGTGACCCTGAATTTGACCAGTGACCTTATTTTCAAGGTCACCGGACAAAAGCCTGGGGCTAATATCTAAAATATAAATCATATATTGTCCGCCAACCTTCCTTAATCTGTATGCTACTTTTTTTGGACAAATAGTTTTAACTACATGCAGCTTAACTAGATGGTTTGTCGATACCGGCGATATGATTGCTCCATATACATGTATATGCCGGTGCCGAGTTTGATCTGAATGACATGACATTAAAAATGCCCATCCACACATATAACATCATAGTGAAAGGGCAATACAACCCCTGCCCACCATCTCTAGGATATACTTCCTGCCCTCCGCACTGGTGATACACATGATACTGGAAATTGTTGGTAATGGCTTAATTGCGGTGTTGTTTATATAACTAACATAAGTCCTCAATGCCAACCAGATAGTCCTACATATATATATACCACTGTAAGCATAAATCCATTTATACAAGGATACATCTACATATATAGAGCACTAGGTGACTGACAAATATGTATTAGGTACACCTTGGTGATTGCTCAGATCATGTGTAACTAGGGTAGGAGTAACTCCTATTTTAAACCCTTTTCCGGAATGGAATAAACCTAATTCCTAACGCGTTCCCTCGCGATATCATTGTTTTCCCACAATCTATAACTGGCTACCACTAAATGTACACAGTGTATACAACAAACCTTGTTGCTATGAAAAAAAGCTACATGAAGATGTTAACGCTCTCTTTCTCGCTACTTTTCCCCGCACGATTGTATTCACGAGTTAAATGTGATTTATTATCAGATCCAGCTGCATCACCACGATAAGCACGGGATAGACACGATCAGTCTACGCAAACAAGGACAACACCTAGCTTACACAATTTACACACAATTTACAAACATGGTTTGGGACATAATGCACATGTCTGACATCCTAGATGTGTACATGAGTTTGGAAAACAAATGAGTCTGGGAAATACCTGTATTGTCAGAACATGACACAATCTAAGCCTAGATTAATTTGCCTTATGTGCTCATATACATACCCATCAATGTCCAATACTTATTACCCTAGTCAAACATTTGCTATAAATATTAGATGAGAAGCAAAGCAATCATACTTTACTGCTTATCGGATTTGTGTGTTGTTATTCGTGTGAATTGCTGAATGGAATTGTTGGTTCACCCAGAGCGCCATGTCAATGTTCAAGCACTTTCCAGACTTCACCAGTCTATATCAGATGAATTAAGTTCAGTGTCATTCCAGTTCCAGCGCTGTCCTGTCCTAATAACTTCGCAAGGAATGATACAGTTTTTTAGGCAAAGCCTATCTGTTTCGCTCAACTTTCTGTCGAACCGACCTTGTTTTCAATTGCGGTGAAGATGTGCCACAACAAACGTGATATCTCTTGATATCTTCCTGATGTCCGTTATGGCTCAACTAATGATCCTTGAAAACAGTAGCACTACATGTGGAGAACCTTATATTCTACTATTATGTCTATGCCCTTGGCGACAGCTATGCCTATGCAGTGCCAGTCTCAGACATTGCAGCCATGGAGCCGATCGGCTGAACGCTGTTACTACGCCGCCAGCACAATCTCAACAGCCTCTTCTTCAGAATCTCTTTACACCTGTCGTTGACTGACGCATAGATGTAGGGGTTGACGCACGCGTTGCTCAGTGCGATGGTCGTGGTGCCCACGAACGCCGATGACGTCATTACCAAGGATTCCGTCAGGGCGTCATAGATGATTAGTACGAAGCAGATCGCTAGGGGGCACCACATGAAGAGGAAGAGGACGACTTGCAGAATGAGGAGCCGCACGATGCGCACCTCGCGTCTTTGGTCGAAGAGGCCCCGCGGTAGGATGACAGATGTCATGGAGGTTCTCTGACCCGGGGCAGCGGCCGGCGGCAGCGCGGTCCTGATGGCGCTCGGGCGCTTCTTGAACTTCTCCATCGACTGTCTCAGGGTCTTCATCAAAAGGAAGTAGTTGACTGAGATCGTGAGCAGTGGAGCGATAAACAAGACCACTACAACGCAGAAGGTGTACACCGAGGATACGGGGAAGTCGATTCTGGGCCAGACTAGCGTGCAGACGTGTACAATGTCGCCGTACAGAAGGAACGCCTGATCCACAAAGTAGATCCCTAGTGGAAGGGCCGCTACCAACCCTACGATCCAGATGGCCACGAGGGCGGCGAGCACGACCCCAGGCGACAGCGGTAGACGTTTATGCGTGCATCTGTATCGGTCCACACTGATCAGGGCCATAGTCCAGACGGTGACCACGGCAGCGCACAGGGAGGAGAACGTGAGCAGACCACAAGGTGCGCTGCCAAAGTTCCACGTGCTGGAGACTCGCGTGGCGGACATCATCGGCGAGCTGGCCAGGACGAACAAAGCGGCCACAGCCATGTTAGCCACACAGTAGTTGTTCCCCGTCGGTTTCTGCCTCGCCTGGATCATTACGACTAGCACGGCCAGGTTCTCCACAACACCCGCCAGGAACACAAGTCCTATAGCTAGAGCCTCGGCCACGGGAATCACACTGGACGTCCGCTGGAACTCGCTGAAATACGTGAAAACAGACAATAGTCCGTCACCGCTCACAAAATACGATCTGTTGATGTTCCAGTGCTGCAGGTCGATTTTGCTATCCATTCTGAACTGTAACTCATGTAGAAATAAAACAAAGTAATCTATGTCTATTTTAATAGCGGCTCTAATGGCTGTGCTGGGAGCTACTCGATGTTTCAGCAACAACTTTTATGACTTTGTAAGCTGGTGTGTGTATATCAGGTATCCCTGCCTCTGTCATTGATCATGCAGCTTCATCCTCAGTCATCATCGCACACAGGACAACTGGCGTACTATGTGCACACGGCGTTACTAAATAATTGTGTGATATTCTTTGACGTTCACAAACGAACTGGTTTGGTGACATATAATAACATCGCCTGACTGACGGGATAACACTCCACGCACAGGTCGCTTTATAACATATAATCAACTTGCACTGTGCATGGATTCGTTCACAGAATGTAATGAATGGTCTGGACCAGAATCGATAACGCCAATCTGGGTCCATAGACAATGTAATAGCTTGTTGTAGTTGAGAGTCGATTCTGGACGGTGAGTCCTGGTGCAGACCTGGTGTAGATCAAAGCTTTGCTAGATATTGTATATCATCAGTAAACAAAGAAAGCTGAGTGTCTGGGGACAAATAGTCAAATACACCATATCGGTAACTGTATGTCTTTCGTGGAATTGTCATTAATTACATCACACATGTATGGATGGGCTGGGTTGTAGATAGGTGCTAGTGCTACTGCTATTTATCTGGCCGTAAATTACATTAGTTTCGAGAGGTTCTAACTTGATCTAGATACATAAACAAGACTGAACATGGACATAGACATTTCAATGAACATTCATATTATTGGGAGTATCATTGTCATACGCACAAACACATGATATTCTGATACATGTACTTATTTATATTAAGAAATTTATTGTGAATTGCAGTCTATAAAAGTTAAACATAATAAAAGTAAACGCAAAAAAGTAAAAAGTAAAAGTTTCCAGTTATTTTCCACCAACTCGATTGGACGTATGAATGTAAACGAAGACTGTTTTGCTCTCATATTTCTCAAAGAAGATAAATTTCCAACGATTCTGTTTAAGATCGTGTGATGACAACAAACTGCTGAACATTTGGCTGTTGAAGAACCAACATTTGACGCGCATTGTTAAAGTTTGTTTGTATTCGAGTTTGATGGATATTATACTCTTTCTGTGTTTACATTCCGGTATACATCTGATCTAAACCAACATAAAAATGTCCGTATAAGGAGAATGTCAGGAATTGCTCCTCGGGATTGAGGGGGAATATTGATTGATTGATTGATTGAGTTTATTTGCATATTTCAAGTAAAATACAAGTGTATAAATACAAAATGTAAATGATACTATAAATTACACAGGGTAACACAAGAAAGCGAACAATCATTTATTTCCATTGTGGCCCAATTTAACAATATTACAGAAAAAATCAAAAATCAAAATAACAATGGTAAATATAAGTAATACTAATAATACTGATAAAAAAAAATAAATATTACTAAATAATAATAATGGATATGTAGAACAATACTGGTAATAATCAGAAGGTAATAAAGTGAATAACATAACAAAAGACGCGAATACAAGATGCATAAGAAATAAAATTAAAAATAGGTAAATATGTCATTTTCGGCTTGGACCATGTTAAGAAATAAAAATATCTTTTTTTCATGTTCACTGTACAATTTCGCCAAATATGCTATATTTTTCTCTTGCCAGCTTTAAATTGGGTGAAACATCTTATATTGTGCATCAAATTATAAAGTGTTAGTATTATTTTTGCATTATTGATAGTATGATGAGAAGTAACAATTCGTCACGCCTGTCTATGCACATATTGTAAATTTTCATTTGCAATACCTTCCCTCATCCTCATCCATCGAAATTACAAAAATGTGTATCAACTATGAATACCAGAGTGCAAATCCATGAATATAATGCTACATAGGCCTATGCAATTAATGATTCACAATATATGCATCAATGTATATTCATTACTGGCAGTCGTATCGACCGCACCAATTGTGTGGATATCACAATGTTAAATGAATGACGATGCGAAATACATTCATTAGGGCAATCCATATGTACAGTAATGGGCATAGTTGCTGAAGCGACCAAATTCACGGATAATTCCGTTCTTGGATAGTGTTTTACCTTTGTTACTGGTTATATCTCGATTGTGTCCGGATACTAGTAGCCTAAATATACTTGCTTCCTACGTCCGTGTCAAATTACTTGAGCGACAATTGAGGGACGCACCACCACCATCCGTTGTGTGTGGATATCTGTGTGATATCCAGGTTGTGTGTTTGATGGTGGCTGGGCATCAAGTGCAAGCTGTCATAGGAGTGGATGCACTCAATGTAGTCCGCTCCAAACATTGAGGTAACGAAGGATCAAAATTTAAAAGTTATTTCTTGAATATTATCTCTTCAGAATGACCTATTTTATAGAGTAACTGATCAGCAAAATAATAATGAAAAGAAAATAGGGGGGGGGGGGGGGGGGGAGGAGGGGTCATCGTACTGGTTTCTTCGACATATTCGATCAAAATCACCGACATATACCTAAAATTTGGCATTATTGCACATTTTTTGGGTCGATATTCACAATTTGCATCATGTTTTCCAGACGAACGGATACGGTGACCCCATATTCTCTTATCAGTTTCAGGATGCTGGTCAGCAACTCTATAAAATATGTCATTTTGAAGCTCTGGATTACGGAAGCCCTTCTACGCTTCCGTACTAGATTGTGTTAATATAATACAGTTATTCATTTCAAGAAAACTGTGGCCCCTCCCTACCTCACTGTTTGGAGCGGACTACCTTAATGCCAGTATTGTTTTGTTGATGGCGTCATTGTGTTGGTAACACACCATGTTACCACTACTCATATTCTGGGTGTAATTCACTTATTAATTACTACATGTGATACATGCACATGTATAAACTCCATGGTTCTCTGTGTGCTTTTGCAGACTCATTCGTTGTCCGAATCAATGAACCAATCAACTATATATAATATGGAATGTGCCCATCATGATTGACTTCCTCACTAGTTTATATTTGCTCCTAAAACTTTGCAAATAATATCGTTCAGGTCTGTACAACAAAATTATCGCAAACGAAACATAATTGTGTGTGTGAGAGAAGAAGGAATACAAAAAGAACACGTTACGCACGTTTTTTTTTGCATAATCTATTCTATGTAGTTTTGGTTTGTCGCAAATCCCCATAGTATCAAACCATACAGATATGAAGTCTGTGGATTTCGTCTCACAGTCGTAATCGAACTAACGCTGTGTGTAGGCGCAATCTCTTTATTCAGCACGACAAGCACGGCACGATGGATGAAATCATTGAAATGTCACAATCACGGCCACTTGCACACCGCTATAAAATCCGATATTCTATATCCCAGTCGTCAACGATAGATCAGTCCTTTTCTATAATTTATCCGATTTTCAAATTGTAACTTCCGTAACTTAGATATCCACGTCCGTTTGCTTGGACGTCCACAACTCAACTCTCTGTGGCGAGTCCTTATGTCTGGAAGTATCAGTGTTTTCCTGCCTTCGAGCGCGAGGTCGTGTCTGATTGGTTATGGGTGTCACGTGATGTCTGGAAGTATGCGTCCTTGGAGTAAGTATATGTTTTTGGCGCGCTTTCCTTTGTGTGGTGTAAATGCGGGGTGGGGGGTGGGGGGGGGGTTTAATTTAATTTGTTCGTTCCATTCAAACGATTCGTGACATTCGTCAATATAAATTCCTAGAAAATTTGTACAGGTCACTCTGTTGATTGTTTGTGATCCTAGTCTTAGCTGTTTTATATAACTCGTTTCCTCTTTTTGTTTTGGACGTCAAGCGATAATTTATCTGCTGGAAATGATATACGAGAATGTTTCGCCGGTATCTTCTTTGATTTTTTTTTTAATTTACAAACGTTTTCGTCCGTAGTACAGCGGCGCTAAAATGTGTCCTAATCATTTACACACTAACACTTGTAACGGCAATTCTTACTGAAATGCAGATGAGATGTGGTCAATGTATGGAAGCTTATAAGGGGCATTCAATTTTCTTTTATTCAGGAATAATTAACTTTTGAAGAATGATTTACTCACCGGAAAACCTGGGAAACTGGGAATTACGTATTTAAAACCAGGAATTGAAATTAATTCCTTTAAAAAAGTTGATTGGCCCCAATAAGCTTCCCTAGGTTTTGAATATTTATTTCCGTGTTTTAGATATTTAATTCCCAGTTTCAAAAGTGGGGAAATATTTCTTCAGAAAAATTATATCTTGAAAACAAAAGTTGAATGTCCATTATAAGCTTTTCTACTAATAAGCTTCCATACTCTATCACAGTGATACGATGGTTTAGATCTCTAAGGAATGTACTAAATATTTATTTCTGTGTTTTATATATTTAATTTCCAGTTTCAAAAGTGAATAAATAATTCTTCAGAAGTTATATCCTGAAAAGAAAACTTGAATGTCCATTATAATCACGAGCAGCGTCAGAAAAGATGCAATATTATACATTCGAATTAATTGCTTCCACAGGCATGTACCGTTGTATACTCATAGTTTGAATTTAAGATCTATCTTCAGTTCACCATTACGACGGTCAACGTACACAATCTGAGGAATATGTAACTTCGAGTTTGAACTCCCAGAGCCATCTCATGTCATGACTTTCCACACGCTCATACATCAAACTTTGGGTGCATTTTGACAAAATAATAAGTCCAAGGGTTATGAAAGGTTACCCGACAATATGTGTTTTATATTTTAGATATTAGCAATTTTGTCCAGTGACCCTGATAATAAGGTCACTGGTCAAATTCAAGGTAACGGGAATATTCAGGATACATCAATTCCTATATGTCCATATTTGTTTGCTAAGTTGTTAATTCAATAATAAGAGTCATTAGCCTTTTTGTCATGTGGCCTTGAAATTAAGTCAAAGGTCAAATTTAAAGTCATCAGAATATTCGTCATATATCATTTCCTGTATTTCCACAATTGATTCTCAAGTTGTAAAGTCGATAATAAATGAGATATTGGCCATTTTGTCCTGTGGCTGTGAAAATGAGATCACACGTCAACTTCAAGGTCACCAGACTATTCAGCATATATCACTTCCTGTATGTTCACTATGGATTCCTAAACTATGAAGTCGATAATAAGAGAAATATCAGCCATATTGTTCTCTGACCTTGAAAATGAAGTCAAAGGTCAAATTCAAGGTCACCAGAATATTCAACATATATTATTTCCTATACAGTGTCATGGCAGGTTAAGCTCAAACCTAAGCTCTTTGAAGTTTTGCCGCCAAAAGAAAACACCACCTTCCACATATTGTGGTGGACATAATATTGAGTTTAAGCACGTAAAGTAATCGTGGGTCAAGTTCAAGGTCATTAAAAGATGATTCATACGACTTCGTGTCTCCAAAAAACAATTTACGCATTCTGTGGCAGACAATGGACATCATAACCTTGAATTCGAGAATGATGGCTTGAAAGACATCGTGGGTTAAGTTCAAGATATTATCTAACTGAAAGATGCTTCATATGTGACTTCTTGCATGTCCAGACTTTTAGTAATTTGGAGGATGTACATGTAAGGTCAAGTCAACAGATGATGCAACATAAGGATTTCTTATACATTCATGACCTAAGCTTTACTTTAGTCTGTTCTTACCTTTGCGTAATCTTGATAATGACCAGTCAAATTCATCCAAGGTCAAATTTGAAATCATGAATGTAAAGCCTCTGCTACTTCCTATACATCAATAACACAAATTTCACTTGTATCTGCAGCATTTATGCTACACATCATTTTCGATTAGGTGAATGAAAAGTCCAAAAATTAGCCCAATGGGCTAGAAAGGTTACCGGAGAAATATACAGAGTTAAGCCGAGAAAGTTGAAGGTCAAATTCAAGGTGACCACTGAAATCGCCATATCTCTAACCTTGAAAATGGGATCAAAGGTTAAATTCTAGATCACCAAACTATTCAGCATACATCATTTCCTATATGTTCACTATGGACCCCTAAGCTGTAAATTTGATAATAAGCGAGATATAAGCCATTTTGTAATCTGACTTTGAAAATAAAATGACTGACCTTGAAATTTAGGTCAAAGGTCAAATTCAATATCATTAAAATATTCAGATTATATCATTTCCTATATGTTCACAATTGATTCCTAAGCTGTAAAGTCCATAATAAGCGAGATATTAGCCATTTTGTCCTGTTGACCTTGAAAATGAGGTCAAAAGTCAAATTCAAGGTCACTAGAATATTCAGCATATATCATTTCCTATATGTTCACAATTGATTTCTAAGCTGTAAAGGCGCTAATAAGCAAGATATTGGCCATTTTGTCCTGTGACCTTGAAAATGAGGTCAAAGGTCAAATTCAAGGTCATGAGAATATTCAGCATATATCATTTCCTATATGTTCACAATTGATTCCTAAGCTGTAAAGTCAATAATAAGCGAGATATTAGCAATTTTGTCCTGTGACCTTGGAAACGAGGTCAAAGGTCAAATTCAAGGTCATGAGAATATTCAGCATATATCATTTCCTATATGTTCACAATTGATTCCTAAGCTGTAAAGTCGATAATAAGCGAGATATTAGCCATTTTGTCATGTGACCTTGAAAATGAGGTCAAAGGTCAAATTCAAGGTCATGAGAATTTTCAGCATATATCATTTCCTATATGTTCACAATTGATTCCTAAGCTGTAAAGTCGCTAATAAGCAAGATATTGGCCGTTTTGTCCTGTGACCTTGAAAATGAGGTCAAAGGTCAAATTCAAGGTCACGAGAATTTTCAGCATATATCATTTCCTATATGTTCACAATCGATTCCTAAGCTGTAAAGTCGCTAATAAGCAAGATATTGGCCGTTTTGTCCTGTGACCTTGAAAATGAGGTCAAAGCTCAAATTCAAGGCCACGAGAATATTCAGCATATATCATTTCCTATATGTTCACAATTGATTCCTAAGCTGTAAAGTCGATAATAAGCGAGATATTAGCAATTTTGTCCTGCGACCTTGGAAATGAGGTCAAAGGTCAAATTCAAGGTCACGAAAATATTCAGCATATATCATTTCCTATATGTTCACAATTGATTCCTAAACTGTAAAGTCGATAATAAGCGAGATATTAGCCATTTTGTCATGTGACCTTGAAAATGAGGTCAAAGGTCAAATTCAAGGTCACAAGAATATTCAGCATATATCATTTCCTATATGTTCACAACTGATTCCTAAGCTGTAAAGTCGATAATAAGCGAGATATTAGCCATTTTGTCCTGTGACCTTGAAAATGAGGTCAAAAGTCAAATTCAAGGTCACGAGAATATTCAGCATATATCATTTCCTATATGTCCACAATTCATTCCTAGTCTCTAATCTCAATATTAAGTGAGATATTAGGCTTTAATGTGTCCCATTATAAAGCATAGGAGAATTTAACATGGGAAAGTCCCATTTGGGCCGAGTTTGGGCCCAAAATGGCCCCTTTCGAGCGATTCAAGCGCAACGAAATTTATACATGTCACAGGGGTACATATGAGGAGTGTTATGCATCAATAAAAAAAAAAGTTACTGAACAGATTTTGAGAAAATGGCCGCCAAAGTCCAAAATCAGGCATTTTTCGTCGAAAACGGCCGCCATTTTGAAAAAAATGCGAAAATCAAAAAACTAAAAAATACCTCCCTCTCGAAATATTTTTAGGCATTTTTGTGCAAAATTTCAGAAAAATTGGATCGTAAACTTTAAAGATAAAATTGTTGCCGGACGCCGACGCCAGACGCATCGCCATGCCAATAGGTTACCGGACCTATGGTCCGGTAACCTAAAAATCCAAATTATACCAGTTTGTGGAGACTACCCAATAGTAAAAATTCAACACATTTCATCAAATAAAGTAGAAGATGAATGAATGATGACGAATTTGTTATCATATGCCAGAATGACAGTTGATACAAATAGCGTGGTTATTGTTATTATAGAGCAATGAGGGGTTATCAGAAATATCTGCAATCACCAGCTGGCAGCACTGCTTTATCAGTCTTATGACGTCATTATATTGTTTTTGCTGGCGTTATCAATATAAACGTAATTTTCCCGCCAAAATGTACGTCATTAATGATTACAGACGATATCCGTTTATGATTTTGGCGCCAAAAAGGACTGATAGTACAATGCTGCCCTCTGTTGAATGATGTTTGATAACCCCTACTGTCAACAAACTTAGACCTAAACATACACCATATCTATGTATTTGGTTTTTCAATAGCTGTGCCTATTCTTCCAATAACAAACTTCTGCCCGGCGGGCTGTAAATTCCACACTTGCCCGGTCAGCTCCCAGTTCAAGAAAACATCATTTTTTGAAGGGTAAACAAAAGTACATGGTCGCTCTCCTGGCCCGATTCCATGATGACGTTTTCCCCACAAACGTTCTATGCTGATGCTCTCGGAACTCTGAAATGGCCTGTGAATCGGATAAATGTGTGAATAAAAGCTATATTTCTTGCTTATTTCTTTCGAATCGGATAAGATTCGGTCATTTGAAACATACTAAAATGTCCCCGACATCCACTGGCATATGATAAACGTGTTATTGCACAATATGGGGTTTCATGCCCTCAGGCCAAGTCTTCAAGAAGTCTTGAACCCCCATATTGTGCGATAACCCTATATTACAATGCCGACAATAACTCAACGGCCTAAGGTCTAAAACCGCAATAACAGTTTATCTGTCACAGGAATGGAAACCTGAAAGTAGCTCGCATGTCATTCTGAAGGACACACATAACATCAGTCATCATACAAATTTTATTCACATATTTTCATAATTACATATAAGTTACAAGACTAATAAATATACATACAATTGTATTCTCACAAGTAAACATAAATATTATAAATATTTGGTATCACAGACTGGTGGGGAAAACAAGGTATGTACCATTTAACTTTTTCAGCAGAGATTTTTTTCAAACACATTATGAAAAGTAATGTGTAAATAGGACAACTGATTTCTGAGACATGTACATCAAACCAATTGGCAAAGGACTTCCAAGATATGAAACATCAAATTAAACTTCATATGAATGCCGGATATGTATCTTCTAATGAAATTGAATGGATTTTTCATGAAAATTCATGTAATGAGTAATGTTATCACTCAAAATTGCCTCCTCTAACTTGGAAACCCTGTCAGTGAATGTCGCCATAATCCATCCAGTGCCATGACTGCCACGATTTTCATCTGACCACCCACTGAGTTCTCACCCGCCCCTCTCCCCTACTCACCCATAGGCCCACACCCACCCTTCGGTCCCTCCCCATGGTGTATCTAAGCTTTCCCCCTCAGTCCTCATGCCCTCCGCGGGAGCCGTAAGCCAGCACCACACGGCGGATGGCGGGCCCTGCGTGGGGGTACTCCTGGCCGAGACGGTCCATGATGGCGGTCAGAGCCTGCATGCGGTCCACCTGCTTCTGATGCTCCGTCTCTAGGGCGGTCTCAGAGCGACAGATCCGTGTGTACTTGCCGTCCTTCACCTGACTGTAGTACTTGGAGCGCTGTTGTCGTGCCAACAGGTCTGCCAGGTTCTGGTGGCGGAAATAAGGGTATTAAGGGAGTGTTAATATATGTACTGTTTATAAACAGAAATCGAGCTTACATTGCCTGATTATGGGTGTTGAAGTGTAAGTCATGTGAAGTGGTACATCATGACTGTATTTGAGGTCAAAACGTCCATTTGTGTTCTAGTAAAGAAATTTATATTTTTTTCTGAAATTTTAAAATTCCAAGTCTGAAAGTCCTGGTTACCTTTTGTTTTGTGTCTAGCAGTCGGTCGATGTCCCCGTCCAAAGTATCAGTGGTACTCTGGAGCTGCTGTACACTGAGCTGATTGTCCTCCAGCTGGCTGCTCAGCTCCTGTTGATGACCTCGCAGCTCCTGGATCTCAGAATCTGCTTTATTGGCATCCTGGAAACATGGGTGACAAGGGTATTATAACACATGGATCAGATTTGTTTTCATCCTGCAAGATCATACGACCTAATAAAGACTGATAATATGAAACAGTGTCTTTATAGACTTTTGCCCCCAACATGGTTTAATAGTTCTAAATAGCATCAAGAAAGGGAGAGAAAGGAGATCATCTGGGAGAGTTGTGACACAGACATGAATGGTGGACTTGATCTTCTTCTTCAGTTCATTCATCTGTCTCTGGAAGGTTCCCTTGGTCACAACTTTCTTGTTCATCTTGCTCTGGGCATCGCCTCGAGTCACTATTGTATCTCGTCTGAAAAGTTATTGGTTGTGTTACAAAATATTGATGTCATTATCCACATCAATTCCAGCACACATCTATCAGGCCATGGACCTGAACACAAGAGAAGTTGCATTGTTACGGACCTGGACACAGCCTTTTCCATCTCCTGTATCATGCGTTCCTGCTGCTTCATGAGCTGTGTGTATCGGACCTGCATGCGGTGGATCTCGGCCTTCATGGCACGAATCTCGCCCTGTCCCACCTCGCCGTCCACCGCTGCTCGTGTCTCCTTGGCTAGCTGCGTCTTCTTCTCCCACAGCATGATCTGTCGCCTTGCAACAAGACAGTCACCAAGGTAAGGGTGGGGGACGGCACCAGTTATTTGCATATTTGCAGATCTACATTTGGGAAGCACTTTTGGATATGCAAGAAACGATAATTTTTTCCCCAACTCAGATGCAAGTCAGACAAGTGAAGTGCCCATGTATAAAACATGGTTTGACCACTCACTCTGCCTCAACCAGACTGTTTAGGAGTCGTTCCTTCTCCTCTTTGATGGCCTCTAGTTGTTCCTGCATTGTGATTGCTCCTCGCTCAGCCTCCTGCCAGGCAAACAATCAACACCTGACATTTATCAAATTCTCAAAACTATCTCTATTCAACACGAGAAAACATAGTTTCAATCAAGAATCTCTAGTCATTGAAAGCTCAAATCAACTAAGTCCCAAACAGATTATATACGCGTAGGATGTCGTACCTTGAGAGCGCCGATGAAGTCGTTCTCCTTAAGGATGTTGTTCTGCTGTAGCTCCATCTCCATACCACGCTCCTTGTGCAGCAGCATGTTCAGCTTCAGCATGTCATTCTCCATGTTACGGATGCTTCTATCAATGTCGTTCGTCTCGCAACTCACACTGTTGATATCGGCTGGATGCGAAATAGAGAGGCTTCATTGTATTACAGTTACTAACATCAAATCATGCACAAATATTTTTCATGGTGGTTGTGATATGTATTTATTTGCAGGGCATTGCGGTACTTTTCTAGAAACAGTACACTGGTTTTGTTAATTTTGTGTGCTATTATAAAGACTCACCTTCGATACGGAGTTTTTTCTGTGAGAGGATGGTCAGTTGTTTTTTGAGGTTCTCAACATCAGTGGTCTGTCCGTCCTTCTCTCGAACCAGTCTCACGAGCTCACTCTGGTCTCGCAGCCACATCTGCTTCAGGTCAACAATGGCCTGGTTCTCCCCATCTATCGACTTCTGGATCGAGTTGATCTGGATCTCCAGTGGTCCGAGCTCCACACCCTGCGGAAAGATACACTGGGTTAGTAGTTTGGAAATGACAGAAGCTCTATTATTTCCTCTCAAGTACCCAAGGAAAGCACATTTTGAATTGATAATATGCTGAAATGTCGTACCCCAGCCTGGGTGATCATGTGTTCTAGTTTCTTGTTGTACTGGTCGATGGCACACTGCTTGCGCTCAATCATAGCATTACGCCGCGTCATCTCAGCCTCGCTCTTGGAGATGATGTCATTCTTACGAGCGATCTCATCGTCCAGCTCTGTTAACATCTTCTTGAGCCGCTCATTCCGGGACTTTGTATGAGAGACTTCAAGCGTGTCTTTCGAGATCTCGTTCTCCACCACTGCAACTTGCTGGTCCTGGAAACAAGCGATGTTATAACTAGATGCTTCCGGTCGCCTACGACCGCTTGGGTGTATCCCCCATAGCCCTATCATCCCTGTTGCCCCAAATATATCACTGATGTACATTGTGAGTGTGAAACCTTTCAAGCTTATTGAAGGTCGAATTCAAGATCACCACTAAAATCACTGCATACGAATTTCCATTTCGACATGTTCGATAAAATAACGAAATTACAGCCAGATTTTCACCCAAAGTTATACTTCAACTCAGAATATTTGACAAACTTGGTTCCAAGTTGAAATTCAAGCAAAAGTTGACAAAAACTGCATTTCAAGATGACTAAATTGGAGCCAGATCGAACTTTTCACCATAAGTGATATTTCAACTCATACTATATGCCAAACTTGGTTCCAAGTTGAAATTCAAAGTAAAAGTTGACCAAAACTACATTTCAAGATGACGAAATAGGAGCCAGATCAAACTTTTCACCATAATTTAAATTTTAATTCATAATAATTATGTGCCAAACTTGGTTTGGAGCTGAAATTCAAGTAAAAGTTTACCAAAACTGCATTTCACGATGACGAAATTGGAGCCAGATCGATTTTTTCACCATAAATTATATTTTAATTCATAAAATGTGCCAAACTTGGTTTCAAGTTGAAATTCAAAGTAAAAATTGACTTTAATGGTAAAAATAATGTTAACTTATCCGGTTACACCCATGAAATCTCTACTGGACAAAACTTTTAAATTGTTGAGCCCAATATTAATGTTTCTTGTCTTAACTATTTTTATTGTGGTCAATAATGTTAACTTATTTGGTTACACCTGTGAAATCTCTACTGGACAAAACCTTTACCTTGTTGAGCTCAATAATAAATGTTTCTCATCTTAACTTTTTTTATTGTGGTCAATAATAGACTTAACTAGTAAAACCAATGTTAACTTATTCAGTAATATTGTTCTGTTTTCACCAAAAACATCAGTTCTGTATTCTGAACAAGAATCCAGTGCAATTTGCTTTCATAGTACAGGTTATTGGAGTGATCACACATGTCAAAGTAGGCATTTTAATTGTTGTAATAAGTTAACCTCTCAAACTTATTAATATTTATTCGATCATTCTGAAAAACAATAGGTTTCGTGTGATGGTCTTTCTCATTGAGCCTGTGCGATTTCATCATCATTCATCGAAAACTCCCACCCGTAGAGCGTTCACAACCCATGTGTGTTAAACAGGCTAATTTGAGCACAAAATGTTACGCCAATCGGCTTTTTTGGTTGCTATGGCAACCAAAATCGATAGGTGTTGAGATCTCACCATGAGTCATGTCCATATAAAATATTATCAAAATCGGTTCAGATTTGTAAGCTGTAGCGCGTTCACAAGAAAGTGTCTGCGGACGCGGACGCGGACGCGGCGGCGGCGCGGCGGCGCGACGATCGTAAATCCATAGTATCCGCCGAACTTTGTTCGGGGGATACAATAATGCTGAAACTGTCGCATGATCACTCAAAACTGGCAAATCCTATACATTCTTATGTTGGAACATTGATCAGCAAGTTTTACAATGTCAAACTAACCATTTCCCGGGTGCGAGTGCGCAGTTTCTTTGTCAGTTTGTCTGTGTACTGTGCAGCCTTGTCCATCGTGAGTTTACTGCGTAGAGTTTCGATGATTTCGTCCTCAAGCTTCACTTTCTCTAGATATTCTCGCTCTATTTGCTTCCTCAAGGCATTGACCTCCTGCTGCCTCAAGGTCTTGTCCTGTGGGGAAACACAACATGGTTCATAATCGAGGCTGCTAGCAACTCAAAGAGTATGAGTTATTAATCAATGGTCTTGGACAGATTTAGTTGATGAAGTCACACAAATAGTATACCGTGTTGGCTCGGTTGAGGGCCTGCTCTGTCTCATGCAGCATCCGGCTGTAGGTGGCATACTCATTCTTCAGGGCATCATGCTTGGCCTGGCACATGGCCAGCATCTTCTTGACAGTGTTGATGTCCTGCTCTGTCTTGGCCAGGATCATCGTCAGCTTCTCGTTCTGCTCTTGTTCCTTGGAGATGGACTTCTTGAAGCCTTCGATCTCGGTCTCCAGAGACAGGATCTTCTGCTGCTGCTGGCTGTCGGAACACAACAAAACTGCTTGTTCATTCTGTCCACAATCTATATTTTGCTTCCACCTAGGATACTCTCTGATATATCAGAAACCTATAAAGCTACAGAGATATAACAATTTGAAACAATTTGTTACATACTGGAGTGCCTCTTGCATGGCTGCATGAGCTTCATCTCTCCTCCGCATGCCGATCAACGAGCTGTTCCACTGCTGAAACAACTGCTTCTTCTCCAGGCTAATAGCCTACAGAGACAAAAGGCATGTTTAAACTGGTTTTTCATACGAAAGATTGAGAATCAAGATCAGAATTAAATCGGGCAGCACCAAGTACCTCAATCTCCATGTGAGCCTCCATCAGTGCCTCTTTAGCTGCCTTTGTTTCCTCTGTCTGCGCCGAGATTTGTGCCTCAAACAGCGAGATTTCCTCTCTGAGCTTGTCAACTCGCTCCACCAGGCGGTCCACATACAAGTCCTGCTTCTGTTTCTCAGTCTCGGCTTTCACTACCTCAGCCTCGGCCTTCTCAGCAGCTCGCTTCATGACGGCGATGTCCGAGCGCACGTCCTCCTTCGCATTGTCCATGTAGAACAGTCTCAGTGCCAGGTTCTCGACCTCAGCCTGCAGCTCAGCACCTGTCCAATAACACACACTCTTACTGATATGGCATAACACCATCTATCCACAATAAGTATTTACATAATGAGCATGGACCCATATCTACTGATACCTAGACATGACTATGTGTCTTGCATGTGTCATACCTTTGCGTTTCTCAGCATTGATGAGGTTCTGCCGGTCCTTGTACTGAGAGCGAGTGTCCCCGAGCTGTTGTTCGGTCTGGTTTCGCTGCTGTTTGATGCTGGAGTGCTGGTCGTGCTGGTGTTCCAGCGACATCTGGTGTTTGGCGAGCTCCTGTTGGACGCCATACAACTCCACCCCGAGGTCCTCACGCTCCGACCGCTTTGTCTTCACGGCCTCCAGCTACACGGGCATCAGAAATGAATATTCATGTGAAAATATCCAAAGGTATTTGATATTTTTTCCATGAAGTGCCTATAAAAGAAGAGGGGGCAGTAATTTTGTACTGACCAGTTCTCGGAGCTCCAAGGTGACCTTCTCATTCTGTTTCTCCAGATGTGACTTCAAAGCTCTCTGGAACCTTTGCATCAGGGGCTGGATGAGACAGAATTGTAAATCATCAGCATACATATAGCTTGTGTGCATGGGGAAAATGAGAGATGCAAGTGAACAGTCCCTAAAAATGTAGCTTAATCCATTATTTTTAGTTTCCATTATTTTACTCTAAAGACGTGTATCTTTTGTGTGGGTCTCTAGAGTCAGACAGTACTAGTTTCTAGTTATTCGGCTGTTTAACATACATGGTCTGGGTCTAGGACGACCATCTCCCCCTCTCCATCGTCAGAATCTTCCTCCTCCTCCCCCTCGCCTTCCATCTCCAGCATCTCGTCCTCGTCGTCCTCACTGTCCCCGCCACCACCTGCACGACAACGAGACATGCATGGCCATGTTTCATCAGCCTACCCAAAACTTGGTAAGAATTCAATCTCATCTGAATATAATATACATAAAAGTGTACCCAGAACAGGTGATCTGTATATAATCTTCAATGTGCATGTAATGAAATATTGAAGTTTCATACCAGGAGCTCCCATGGATGCAAGCATCATGTCCGTCAAGTTTGTTGTGGGGGCAGCATCATCCTGGTCACCATGGAAACCATCCTCCAGCTGGGTGGGCTCAGGTGCAAGCGGTTGCTGGGCTGGTGATCCTGGCAACAAAACAGAAATTCGTCAGCCATCTTCACAAGTCTGATGCCTATATAGAACCAAACAACCCCACTAGAAAGGGGCTGATGAGAATTTTCATCAGAGGTAACACTGACACTGAACACGACACTAAGACACTTTCTGTTTGAATCTACCTTGGCGTTGCTGGTTTGCACTTGTGCGGGATCCGGCAGAGCGAGGGACACCTGATCCTGGTCGTCTGGATGCAGACACTGGTCTCTCAACACCAGCATCCTCAGCCTCTGTACACATGAGACAATACAGAGCATTGAATGAAACCACCTTTCAACTAGACGTCAAGGCCTGAAGATGCCTTGGGGCATTTCGTGTGAGTTCTATTCCTACCTAACATTTACCTAAGAGACCGCGTAGAACCATAATGACTCTGAATCTGTCCGTGGTCAAAGTTTAAGTGACATACCCCGTCCTTAGGCATTTTTGCGTTTCGCTCTACGACGGACCGTTTCTGAGATATGGCATACAGGAAGTGCTGAGTCGGCAAAAAAAAATTCGACACTAGAAGTCGTCTCGACGCAAGATACCCTCTAGACTAGTTAGTCTAGTGCCAGAAGGCCGGAATTGAGCTCCGTTTCGCTCTACGACGCACCATTTCCGAGATACGGCCAAACAGGAAGTGCCGAGTCGGCGAAAAAAAAATTCGACACCAGGGGTCGTCTCGACCCAAGATACACACTAGACTAGTATGTCTAGTGCCAAAAGGCCGAAATTGAGCTCCGTTTCGCTCTACGACGCACCGTTTCCGAGATACGGCCAAACAGGAAGTGCCGAGTCGGCGAAAAAAAAATTCGACACCAGGGGTCGTCTCGACCGAAGATACACACTAGACTACTTTGTCTAGTACCAGGAGGCCGAAATTGAGCTCCGTTTCGCTCTACGACGCACCGTTTCCGAGATACGGCCAAACAGGAAGTGCCGAGTCGGCGAAAAAAAAAATCGGCACCAGAGGTCGTTTCGACCCAAGATACACACTAGACTAGTTTGTCTAGTGCCAGGAGGCCGAAATTGAGCTCCGTTTCGCTCTACGACATACCGTTTCCGAGATACGGCCAAACAGGAAGTGCCGAGTCGGCGAAAAAAAAAATCGACACCAGGGGTCGTTTCGACCCAAGATACCCCCTAGACTAGTTTGTCTAGTGCCAGAAGGCCGAAATTCAGCTCCGTTTCGCTCTACGACGTACCGTTTCCGAGATACGGCCAAACAGGAAGTGCCGAGTCGGCGAAAAAAAAATTCGACACCAGGGGTCGTCTCGACCCCAGATACACACTAGACTAGTTTGTCTAGTGCCAAAAGGCCGAAATTGAGCTTCGTTTCGCTCTACGACGCACCGTTTCCGAGATACGGCCAAACAGGAAGTGCCGAGTCGGCGAAAAAAAAATTCGACACCAGGGGTCGTCTCGACCGAAGATACACACTAGACTAGTTTGTCTAGTGCCAGGAGGCCGAAATTGAGCTCCGTTTCGCTCTACGACGCACCGGTTCCGAGATACGGCCAAACAGGAAGTGCCGAGTCGGCGAAAAAAAAAATCGGCACCAGAGGTCGTTTCGACCCAAGATACCCCCTAGACTAGTTTGTCTAGTGCCAAAAGGCCGAAATTGAGCTCCGTTTCGCTCTACGACGTACCGTTTCCGAGATACGGCCAAACAGGAAGTACCGAGTCGGCGAAAATAAAAATCGACACCAGGGGTCGTTTCGACCCAAGATACCCCCTAGACTAGTTTGTCTAGTGCCAGGAGGCCGAAATTCAGCTCCGTTTCGCTCTACGACACACCGTTTCCGAGATATGCAAGAAAGCCTCAAGGATGAATCAGCAAAAATTCTTCCGAGCTCTAGGTCAAAGGTCGTACGACGGAGTGATCCCAAAATCAATAGGGTTCTTCCTTGGTGGTATATGAACTCCCATGCAGAGAATACTTGCCATTGCATGAATACTTTTTGAGTTATCGATCGGAAACCAAGTCTCAAAATCAACCTTGATTTCATCCTCACGGACCTCACGGACCCCGGAGCCGCCTCCAAAACAATAGGGGTCTTCCATGTAATATTTCTGACCAGTGGTGTAAATTTGGACAAGATCCGTTCAGGCGTTCCCGAGTTATTGATCGGAAACCAAAACGACGGAAAGTAAAAAAAAAAGAAGAAAAAAAACAAAAAAAAAAACAGACAAAACCATAAGGGCATTTCGAGCCGAAATGCCCTAATCAAAGCACCTGCCAATAACATACATCAACTTCAATGATACGAGTTATCATTGAAGTTAACAGTACCTTGTTCTGCAGGTGGTGCAGCCTGCTGTGACTGCCGTGACTGGGGCCTGGAGCCTCGGATGGCGGCAGAGCCTGGTCGGGAGCCTGCCTGTGCTGAACCTGGTCTGGAGCCCTTGGCAGCTGATGCTGGCCTTTCCTCAGGCACTGGTGATCCATGCTTGCTGCCCTTGACGGACCCAGCTGGCGACTTGACTCCTGCTGCTGACGTTGGCCTTGATCCTGAAGGACTCTTGATACTTGCCGCAGACTGGGGCCGAGAACCAGATGGTATTACTACACCTGCTGCAGATTGTGGCCTGGAGCCAGCAGGAGACTTGACGTCCACAGCCGACTGGGGTCTTGATGCAGGTTTGACTTCAGCTGAGTCAGGCCTCGACCCAGAAGGAGACTGCACCTGGGCCACAGATGGTGGCCTTGAACCGTCTTTAGCAGCTGACTGTGGCCTGGAACCATCCTTGGTGGCTGACTGTGGTCGAGAACTGTCTTTAGCAGCAGACCCAGGCCTAGAGCCTTGTTTGGTGGCTGACTGTGGTCTGGAGCCCTGTACAGAAGTTGGTCTGGATCCAGCAGCTGCTGAACCTGGTCTAGATCCCTTCACACTGCCAGCAGGACTCCCAGCTCCAGACTTCACAGCTGATCCAGGTCGTGATCCTGTAATTCAAGTTGAGCTAATTAATCGGCATTTCTCATGAACAAAGCACATGGATTCCGATGAAATAATAACTGCTAGCAGTCCAACATCTCACAGCCATCAGTAAACTTTGACTTACCTTTAGGGGATGATTTTCCATCTTCATGGAAACTGCCAGAACTGAACTGCAAAACAAACACAACACAAGATACATTGTGATATGAAAGGCTCCATAGCATGTAGCACAAAGAGTTGAGTGGGCAAAATATTCACAAATATATATATATGAATATATCCAGTATCTCATTGCAAATTGAAATAGATTGTATTATCATTTTATGTAAAAGTTGTGAGTATCCTAAACTTTCCTCAACTGCTTATAATCAGAAGTCATACCTCTTGCAAAGCTTTGACAGTCACTTGGGAGACAACATCTCCCATCTGTTTTTGTCTGCAAAAAAAGAATAAATAAAGTCTAGAGTTATGAATCAAACTCTGTTGATGGTATTATTTAAGTTTTGACAGCTTCAGAGGTAGCGGTCACTGAGTATCTTGTCCTTGATTTCATTATGACTTGTAAATGACATGGAACAGAGAGAGCCATGACAATGATGTACAATTCAAACACTTCCTAGATATTGTATTGCATCTTGAACCATTAACACTGTGCCAGTAACATGGGGTCGCATGAGGACACCAGATCTACTTTTCTTTAGTTTTGAAGATAATTTTTTGGTGAAATCTTAGATCTGTGGTTTCATGACAAATGGAAACAAATGAAAATTGATCAGTCTGTGACTCTGTGTATTGCTGTTTTCACTGAGGGAGATAGATATACATGACTCGGCTGCCACGCAACTCGGCCCCTAGCTGATGGCCCCTAGCTATCCTACAGGTGACGTGCCTATTCCCGAGCGGGGACTTAAACCCGAGCACCCCCTAGTACTATCGTCTACGTCGTTTATTCTGTTGTTGTGGTAGCATGCATTAAACTTTGCACTGTATGCAATTGTTTTGTCATGTCTTGCATCTTGTACAATCAACGACGACGATTACCTCGGGGGTGCTCGGGTTTAAGTCCCCGCTCGGGAATAGGCACGTCACCTGTAGATGTTGTAGCTTAAGCCCGGCCTTCTGTTCGTTAAACCCAGCCGCTGATTGACACTGGGTGGGAGCTTGCCCATGATTCTTGACGAGTCAACTCGGTACAAATCTTTCCTCGCAGGGGCTTTGCTCGGCAAAAATCTTTTTTGGATATTGGTCCAGGTACTGTACCCAAATTTACCAATAACCCCTGGTCCCCAAATTTGATTACTGTTGGTAAATTTGACAACAGTCCCCAAATTTGTCCCTTTCAACCTCAAGTTTCCCCAACTGGTTTACTGTGTACAGTACAGTAACAAAACTGGTGAGACTGGTGTCTGGTCCACGCTGACTTTGACTTGTAAAAGTTCGAGCAGTCAATACGGTGAATACTGTAGAATTCCCATGAAACTAATACAGTAGAAACATAGCAGACCATTTTAAAATATAATTTAACACCAAAATATCACGTAAAGTGCCTGAATTGGGTTTATTAACATGAAAAATCTCACCCGTCATCTTTGTCCGCCATTTTTGTGTTTCTTGTTGCTATGCTCGCATTGGCTTGTGGGTAATAAATAAAATTTTAACACATATTCTGTCTGTGATAGTTTTCCGGTTTGTACAATGATAAACCCAATATCATAACGTTTTGGCTGTTTTATACCGCAACACTGGGACAATGCCGGTCAATCCCCAGGAGTCATTCAGTTTCATTGAACTACCAAGCATCCCAATTCAGGAAGCAGGTAGTGAACGTATCTGCTATAACATTGAAAGGGAAGCGTGGTACTTGCATATTTAAAGGCTGTACTCTGATTTGTAAAATCCGTTTACATAGTTTGTGCTGATCATTTTGCTATGCCAAATTGTATCGTATTGTAACTTGGCATACTTCACCTGTGAGTCAAACAAGAATTTTATGCCAAAGCTCAGACATCTATGACTAAAATTGAGGAAGTTAAATTAGCAATCTACCCCAATGTTAAATTTAGCCCAGCATTGAATTTCTCTGTCCGCATACGATTCTGTGTATTTGCTTACTTTTGTAGCGGTGTTTGAGTAGGAAACACCCAAGAGAATATTCTGTGTATTCTATTCTGGTGTATTCTATTACAACAGCACTTCTATCCTGGTGGATGTAAACAAGACCAAATACCGGAACATTCTCCGATTCCTGAGATGTCGTTTTGGAGGTTAAATTTAACATGGGGTAGATTGCCAACTTTTTTCAATTTTGGCGATAGAAGTCTGACTGTTGGTAGAAAATTGCCGTTTGACTCAAAGGTGAAGTAAGTCATAAAAGTCATAAAAAGATGTCATTTAGTATCGAAGAAATATAAAAGAAAAACAGAGTATGAGTAAAATCTCAAGAATTCATTTTTAACACACAAAACATGAAGTTCCACTGATCATTGCGGTTTTCACGGCATGTCATTATCTTAATTGATTCCGAAGTTATGAAGATTTTTGTACAATTCTTGATGAAAAAGTTTTATAATTAACACCCATGATGTCACAATAGGAACACAAGTTAATACAACTCTTCAAATCAAATATTCACCTAGATTTTGGAGTTTAATTCAAATCTTTGATGTTCAGAATGAATTGAGCAAGATCTAGTTACCTAATTGGTTAACAAGGTAACTTGATGGCCCATAGCAACCAAGTCAAACCGATGACCTGAATTTTATTTATATCAATCAAAATATTTTAAAACCAATTTTGCTTTCTGGCCATGAGTCACTGGGATGTGTCCTACTCTAAATAATCATAGTATATTTTCTATAGCATACCTTTTCTATAGCATACATTTGTGATAACATGTGAAACACCGCCAAAATAACACATCTAAGTACTGGTAACTGATAAACCAAATATCCTGGTGTGACGTCATGAATATTAATTCTAACAGCTGATGAAACAAGATATCATGGCAGAAATGTGGCAAACTAGTCTCTCCTTCAATATAAAGCATAATATGTATAAATATGTCTTGACATCACTTGGTATTTAAAAACTCTCTCAATTAGAGGATGAACCTATTAACCAGTGAATAAGATCAGAGTGATCAACACCCAAAATCAAGATGCAGAAGTCAACTCATAAGGGTCTGTTTCGGAAGAATGAGGATCT
Organism: Terebella lapidaria; assembly: GCA_949152475.1. Lineage (NCBI taxonomy): Eukaryota > Metazoa > Annelida > Polychaeta > Terebellida > Terebellidae > Terebella > Terebella lapidaria. The sequence goes on from OX424555.1 coordinate 84,700,480, forward strand.
ATCCTCGGACTTAACTGGGTTTACACAGTGGTTCTTAAAACTCCAGAAAAGCCCTAATAAACAAGCGAAAATTTTGAATGGAGAGTTCCAGAAAGGTTGATGACCTTGGAATATCATCTACCGAAAGTCATCTGCCAAAAGGAAAGTTATGTTGAACGACCGACAGTGGTAGTACTTGTAAAACGTTCTGGCTGGCCTACCATCCGGCACCAGCGGGCCCCACAGGACCCCTGGACGGTGGAGCCGCAAGTGCGACCCTGGTAGTTCCTCTCATAGACGACTTTGAATGTGGTAGACATTAGTCCCTGTGTCCTCCATATAATAAGCACTGAGCACACAAGTGGATGATGCTGGGTCGTCAATGCCATGTTCAACGCATTCCTCGGCATGCTTAGCTTCACGTGAGCGATGATGTAGCTCGCTAGATTCCATGTGTTTTTGGCGGAGCTTCTCCTGCATCTCGGGCAGCATGGACGACATACCGGCGTCTGTTGCTTCAGGCCCAGCAGCCAGTCCATTGAAGAAAGCCTGCTGTCCAGCAGCGAGACCTAGGTGGCTCTCTAGGCTGCATCGGGTCCGCTTCATCAGCCGCTGGTCATATGCGAGTTCGCATGAGTCCTTGGATGCACTGACATTGGTCCTGATCAGTCACTACAGAGAGCAGTCCATCTATGCCAAGAGATGGTGTGCAGCACGAGTGAGATACCTATGCTGAAAGTGATTCTAGGAAATTTCTGCTGTTGTGCACTCCAACACAACAATTGCAGCAAATGACCCATACTGCTCACACACCTCCTCGGCAGGGTCCCACTCTTCCACGTGCAGGCTAGAGTTGGTATCTCTGTGGGTCCGGCCAGGCTTCCCACTGAAGGGAAGGCCTGAGCAGCAGCGCCGCTGCCATGACAGCTGGAAGCCTGGACTAAGATGCCAGAGCTGTACTCACGGACGTGGTGGTTTTCGTGCATATCACGCACGCCGCCCACACTGGAACAGTCGGTGCCACTATCGGCAGAGTTGTATGAGGATTTGCTGACGTCAAATCGGGCAGGCAGGATGTCACCGGGGCCCCTGCTGACACCACAGTACCTGGTTCCTTCCAGCAGTCGTCCAGGATGTGCTATGCAAAGTGCCATGGGCTGCAGACCCAGTGCGGGTGCAGCCTTGAGGGAGATGGTTTCAACCCTGAGGCTACTTGAGGGGCAATCTACTTGTAATTGAAATTAGGCCCCATCACGTCTCTTGCCTGACTGGTTGCCGGCGCAATCCCTCTCTGGGCTGATGATCGGTGTGTGTTCAGACATTCGAGATCGTGGAAATTACATTGTGCTGGCGCAAACGAAAAGCACCTTTGACACTGCTACAGCTCAATCCATGGTTAGCAACTGTGCTACGCAGCCACACGATCCTTGGTAGGATACCATCGGTCATGACTGAACACTGCATGGGGTCCACATACTTATTGAGGGACGCCAGCAGAAAAGGCACCGATAGCCTATTCCTGTGTGGGCAGCAATATGCTCACCTCAAGAGCTGACAGGCTTCCACCATTATCCCCAGCTCTGCTTTGTGGCATGCCATGGCATTTCTTGAATAATACGCATGAAACTGCGCACGCTTTCACACACCCTGAAGTTGATTCAGACTGCTGCCACTTGTTTGGTAGCGGCTATGATGCAGGCCATGGAGGCCTGGAAAGAATGGACTGAGACTAGTGTAGCGTCGTGACGTGGTGTGCGCGAGTAGTGCCACCACGGTTATGATGCTGCAGTGTGGACGGGTTTATAAGACATTCGGCGACACTCCAGTAATGGGGTATACCTCTTTATCGTGGGGTCGCCGAACTTTACATTGGTGCCTGACCTTTCGAACCACTGGGTTCTCTCGGCGTCGCTCCCGGGTCGGCCCCCTCTGTTAACTCGCATCACCGCCATGTTGTGTGTGGCTCGATGTGGCCTGTGATGTGCTCAACAGTGGGATATAGCTGACCTCGGGGACGAGGTCTCTCTGAAAGGGGAAAGCACTGTAGCGTCGTGACGTGGTGTGCGCGAGTAGTGCCACCACGGTTATGATGCTGCAGTGTGGACGGGTTTATAAGACATTCGGCGACACTCCAGTAATGGGGTATACCTCTTTATCGTGGGGTCGCCGAACTTTACATTGGTGCCTGACCTTTCGAACCACTGGGTTCTCTCGGCGTCGCTCCCGGGTCGGCCCCCTCTGTTAACTCGCATCACCGCCATGTTGTGTGTGGCTCGATGTGGCCTGTGATGTGCTCAACAGTGGGATATAGCTGACCTCGGGGACGAGGTCTCTCTGAAAGGGGAAAGCACTGTAGCGTCGTGACGTGGTGTGCGCGAGTAGTGCCACCACGGTTATGATGCTGCAGTGTGGACGGGTTTATAAGACATTCGGCGACACTCCAGTAATGGGGTATACCTCTTTATCGTGGGGTCGCCGAACTTTACATTGGTGCCTGACCTTTCGAACCACTGGGTTCTCTCGGCGTCGCTCCCGGGTCGGCCCCCTCTGTTAACTCGCATCACCGCCATGTTGTGTGTGGCTCGATGTGGCCTGTGATGTGCTCAACAGTGGGATATAGCTGACCTCGGGGACGAGGTCTCTCCGAAAGGGGAAAGCACTGTAGCGTCGTGACGTGGTGTGCGCGAGTAGTGCCACCACGGTTATGATGCTGCAGTGTGGACAGGTTTATAAGACATTCGGCGACACTCCAGTAATGGGGTATACCTCTTTATTGTGGGGTCGCCGAACTTTACACTAGCCACATGTTTCTTCTTCTTGCCATCCCACCCAACCCAGAGAACTACGTCAGAGAGGTCCATCTTCTTATTTCGGGTCAGCAGTATTCTGAGTCATGCGTCCGTAGACTCGGACTCATTCCCTCGGACTTCTGCCCAGAAGATGTAGACACCTTCTTTGCGCCAGCCGGCGTGCTCATGGTAGAGCCCCATTTGGCCGTCTGTATTGATGCTCTTCACTGGGTGGTTTTTCTTGGCGTTCTGGACTTGGATGGACTGCTGTGTTACAGGGGGTCACTTGGTCAAGGCAGGAGAGTTCTGTCTTCGCTCTGAGTATCGCTTGAAGACTCACTTCCATTTGTCTTAACGGTAGTCTCGGTTCCAGGTTCAGAGCCTGAGTCAGAATCGCCTGCATCAACAGGCACAGCTTTTGCATCGCCGTCCTCCGTTCTGCTTATTAGCGAACCTTTCGCCTTGCATACAGCAGATTTGGAGTGTCGAGGGTCCGGTGATGTTAACTCGCATCACCGCCATGTTGTGTGTGGCTCGATGTGGCCTGTGATGTGCTCAACAGTGGGATATAGCTGACCTCGGGGACGAGGTCTCTCTGAAAGGGGAAAGCACTGTAGCGTCGTGACGTGGTGTGCGCGAGTAGTGCCACCACGGTTATGATGCTGCAGTGTGGACGGGTTTATAAGACATTCGGCGACACTCCAGTAATGGGGTATACCTCTTTATCGTGGGGTCGCCGAACTTTACATTGGTGCCTGACCTTTCGAACCACTGGGTTCTCTCGGCGTCGCTCCCGGGTCGGCCCCCTCTGTTAACTCGCATCACCGCCATGTTGTGTGTGGCTCGATGTGGCCTGTGATGTGCTCAACAGTGGGATATAGCTGACCTCGGGGACGAGGTCTCTCCGAAAGGGGAAAGCACTGTAGCGTCGTGACGTGGTGTGCGCGAGTAGTGCCACCACGGTTATGATGCTGCAGTGTGGACAGGTTTATAAGACATTCGGCGACACTCCAGTAATGGGGTATACCTCTTTATTGTGGGGTCGCCGAACTTTACACTAGCCACATGTTTCTTCTTCTTGCCATCCCACCCAACCCAGAGAACTACGTCAGAGAGGTCCATCTTCTTATTTCGGGTCAGCAGTATTCTGAGTCATGCGTCCGTAGACTCGGACTCATTCCCTCGGACTTCTGCCCAGAAGATGTAGACACCTTCTTTGCGCCAGCCGGCGTGCTCATGGTAGAGCCCCATTTGGCCGTCTGTATTGATGCTCTTCACTGGGTGGTTTTTCTTGGCGTTCTGGACTTGGATGGACTGCTGTGTTACAGGGGGTCACTTGGTCAAGGCAGGAGAGTTCTGTCTTCGCTCTGAGTATCGCTTGAAGACTCACTTCCATTTGTCTTAACGGTAGTCTCGGTTCCAGGTTCAGAGCCTGAGTCAGAATCGCCTGCATCAACAGGCACAGCTTTTGCATCGCCGTCCTCCGTTCTGCTTATTAGCGAACCTTTCGCCTTGCATACAGCAGATTTGGAGTGTCGAGGGTCCGGTGATGTTAACTCGCATCACCGCCATGTTGTGTGTGGCTCGATGTGGCCTGTGATGTGCTCAACAGTGGGATATAGCTGACCTCGGGGACGAGGTCTCTCTGAAAGGGGAAAGCACTGTAGCGTCGTGACGTGGTGTGCGCGAGTAGTGCCACCACGGTTATGATGCTGCAGTGTGGACGGGTTTATAAGACATTCGGCGACACTCCAGTAATGGGGTATACCTCTTTATCGTGGGGTCGCCGAACTTTACATTGGTGCCTGACCTTTCGAACCACTGGGTTCTCTCGGCGTCGCTCCCGGGTCGGCCCCCTCTGTTAACTCGCATCACCGCCATGTTGTGTGTGGCTCGATGTGGCCTGTGATGTGCTCAACAGTGGGATATAGCTGACCTCGGGGACGAGGTCTCTCCGAAAGGGGAAAGCACTGTAGCGTCGTGACGTGGTGTGCGCGAGTAGTGCCACCACGGTTATGATGCTGCAGTGTGGACAGGTTTATAAGACATTCGGCGACACTCCAGTAATGGGGTATACCTCTTTATTGTGGGGTCGCCGAACTTTACACTAGCCACATGTTTCTTCTTCTTGCCATCCCACCCAACCCAGAGAACTACGTCAGAGAGGTCCATCTTCTTATTTCGGGTCAGCAGTATTCTGAGTCATGCGTCCGTAGACTCGGACTCATTCCCTCGGACTTCTGCCCAGAAGATGTAGACACCTTCTTTGCGCCAGCCGGCGTGCTCATGGTAGAGCCCCATTTGGCCGTCTGTATTGATGCTCTTCACTGGGTGGTTTTTCTTGGCGTTCTGGACTTGGATGGACTGCTGTGTTACAGGGGGTCACTTGGTCAAGGCAGGAGAGTTCTGTCTTCGCTCTGAGTATCGCTTGAAGACTCACTTCCATTTGTCTTAACGGTAGTCTCGGTTCCAGGTTCAGAGCCTGAGTCAGAATCGCCTGCATCAACAGGCACAGCTTTTGCATCGCCGTCCTCCGTTCTGCTTATTAGCGAACCTTTCGCCTTGCATACAGCAGATTTGGAGTGTCGAGGGTCCGGTGATGTTAACTCGCATCACCGCCATGTTGTGTGTGGCTCGATGTGGCCTGTGATGTGCTCAACAGTGGGATATAGCTGACCTCGGGGACGAGGTCTCTCTGAAAGGGGAAAGCACTGTAGCGTCGTGACGTGGTGTGCGCGAGTAGTGCCACCACGGTTATGATGCTGCAGTGTGGACGGGTTTATAAGACATTCGGCGACACTCCAGTAATGGGGTATACCTCTTTATCGTGGGGTCGCCGAACTTTACATTGGTGCCTGACCTTTCGAACCACTGGGTTCTCTCGGCGTCGCTCCCGGGTCGGCCCCCTCTGTTAACTCGCATCACCGCCATGTTGTGTGTGGCTCGATGTGGCCTGTGATGTGCTCAACAGTGGGATATAGCTGACCTCGGGGACGAGGTCTCTCCGAAAGGGGAAAGCACTGTAGCGTCGTGACGTGGTGTGCGCGAGTAGTGCCACCACGGTTATGATGCTGCAGTGTGGACAGGTTTATAAGACATTCGGCGACACTCCAGTAATGGGGTATACCTCTTTATTGTGGGGTCGCCGAACTTTACACTAGCCACATGTTTCTTCTTCTTGCCATCCCACCCAACCCAGAGAACTACGTCAGAGAGGTCCATCTTCTTATTTCGGGTCAGCAGTATTCTGAGTCATGCGTCCGTAGACTCGGACTCATTCCCTCGGACTTCTGCCCAGAAGATGTAGACACCTTCTTTGCGCCAGCCGGCGTGCTCATGGTAGAGCCCCATTTGGCCGTCTGTATTGATGCTCTTCACTGGGTGGTTTTTCTTGGCGTTCTGGACTTGGATGGACTGCTGTGTTACAGGGGGTCACTTGGTCAAGGCAGGAGAGTTCTGTCTTCGCTCTGAGTATCGCTTGAAGACTCACTTCCATTTGTCTTAACGGTAGTCTCGGTTCCAGGTTCAGAGCCTGAGTCAGAATCGCCTGCATCAACAGGCACAGCTTTTGCATCGCCGTCCTCCGTTCTGCTTATTAGCGAACCTTTCGCCTTGCATACAGCAGATTTGGAGTGTCGAGGGTCCGGTGATGTTAACTCGCATCACCGCCATGTTGTGTGTGGCTCGATGTGGCCTGTGATGTGCTCAACAGTGGGATATAGCTGACCTCGGGGACGAGGTCTCTCTGAAAGGGGAAAGCACTGTAGCGTCGTGACGTGGTGTGCGCGAGTAGTGCCACCACGGTTATGATGCTGCAGTGTGGACGGGTTTATAAGACATTCGGCGACACTCCAGTAATGGGGTATACCTCTTTATCGTGGGGTCGCCGAACTTTACATTGGTGCCTGACCTTTCGAACCACTGGGTTCTCTCGGCGTCGCTCCCGGGTCGGCCCCCTCTGTTAACTCGCATCACCGCCATGTTGTGTGTGGCTCGATGTGGCCTGTGATGTGCTCAACAGTGGGATATAGCTGACCTCGGGGACGAGGTCTCTCCGAAAGGGGAAAGCACTGTAGCGTCGTGACGTGGTGTGCGCGAGTAGTGCCACCACGGTTATGATGCTGCAGTGTGGACAGGTTTATAAGACATTCGGCGACACTCCAGTAATGGGGTATACCTCTTTATTGTGGGGTCGCCGAACTTTACACTAGCCACATGTTTCTTCTTCTTGCCATCCCACCCAACCCAGAGAACTACGTCAGAGAGGTCCATCTTCTTATTTCGGGTCAGCAGTATTCTGAGTCATGCGTCCGTAGACTCGGACTCATTCCCTCGGACTTCTGCCCAGAAGATGTAGACACCTTCTTTGCGCCAGCCGGCGTGCTCATGGTAGAGCCCCATTTGGCCGTCTGTATTGATGCTCTTCACTGGGTGGTTTTTCTTGGCGTTCTGGACTTGGATGGACTGCTGTGTTACAGGGGGTCACTTGGTCAAGGCAGGAGAGTTCTGTCTTCGCTCTGAGTATCGCTTGAAGACTCACTTCCATTTGTCTTAACGGTAGTCTCGGTTCCAGGTTCAGAGCCTGAGTCAGAATCGCCTGCATCAACAGGCACAGCTTTTGCATCGCCGTCCTCCGTTCTGCTTATTAGCGAACCTTTCGCCTTGCATACAGCAGATTTGGAGTGTCGAGGGTCCGGTGATGTTAACTCGCATCACCGCCATGTTGTGTGTGGCTCGATGTGGCCTGTGATGTGCTCAACAGTGGGATATAGCTGACCTCGGGGACGAGGTCTCTCTGAAAGGGGAAAGCACTGTAGCGTCGTGACGTGGTGTGCGCGAGTAGTGCCACCACGGTTATGATGCTGCAGTGTGGACGGGTTTATAAGACATTCGGCGACACTCCAGTAATGGGGTATACCTCTTTATCGTGGGGTCGCCGAACTTTACATTGGTGCCTGACCTTTCGAACCACTGGGTTCTCTCGGCGTCGCTCCCGGGTCGGCCCCCTCTGTTAACTCGCATCACCGCCATGTTGTGTGTGGCTCGATGTGGCCTGTGATGTGCTCAACAGTGGGATATAGCTGACCTCGGGGACGAGGTCTCTCCGAAAGGGGAAAGCACTGTAGCGTCGTGACGTGGTGTGCGCGAGTAGTGCCACCACGGTTATGATGCTGCAGTGTGGACAGGTTTATAAGACATTCGGCGACACTCCAGTAATGGGGTATACCTCTTTATTGTGGGGTCGCCGAACTTTACACTAGCCACATGTTTCTTCTTCTTGCCATCCCACCCAACCCAGAGAACTACGTCAGAGAGGTCCATCTTCTTATTTCGGGTCAGCAGTATTCTGAGTCATGCGTCCGTAGACTCGGACTCATTCCCTCGGACTTCTGCCCAGAAGATGTAGACACCTTCTTTGCGCCAGCCGGCGTGCTCATGGTAGAGCCCCATTTGGCCGTCTGTATTGATGCTCTTCACTGGGTGGTTTTTCTTGGCGTTCTGGACTTGGATGGACTGCTGTGTTACAGGGGGTCACTTGGTCAAGGCAGGAGAGTTCTGTCTTCGCTCTGAGTATCGCTTGAAGACTCACTTCCATTTGTCTTAACGGTAGTCTCGGTTCCAGGTTCAGAGCCTGAGTCAGAATCGCCTGCATCAACAGGCACAGCTTTTGCATCGCCGTCCTCCGTTCTGCTTATTAGCGAACCTTTCGCCTTGCATACAGCAGATTTGGAGTGTCGAGGGTCCGGTGATGTTAACTCGCATCACCGCCATGTTGTGTGTGGCTCGATGTGGCCTGTGATGTGCTCAACAGTGGGATATAGCTGACCTCGGGGACGAGGTCTCTCTGAAAGGGGAAAGCACTGTAGCGTCGTGACGTGGTGTGCGCGAGTAGTGCCACCACGGTTATGATGCTGCAGTGTGGACGGGTTTATAAGACATTCGGCGACACTCCAGTAATGGGGTATACCTCTTTATCGTGGGGTCGCCGAACTTTACATTGGTGCCTGACCTTTCGAACCACTGGGTTCTCTCGGCGTCGCTCCCGGGTCGGCCCCCTCTGTTAACTCGCATCACCGCCATGTTGTGTGTGGCTCGATGTGGCCTGTGATGTGCTCAACAGTGGGATATAGCTGACCTCGGGGACGAGGTCTCTCCGAAAGGGGAAAGCACTGTAGCGTCGTGACGTGGTGTGCGCGAGTAGTGCCACCACGGTTATGATGCTGCAGTGTGGACAGGTTTATAAGACATTCGGCGACACTCCAGTAATGGGGTATACCTCTTTATTGTGGGGTCGCCGAACTTTACACTAGCCACATGTTTCTTCTTCTTGCCATCCCACCCAACCCAGAGAACTACGTCAGAGAGGTCCATCTTCTTATTTCGGGTCAGCAGTATTCTGAGTCATGCGTCCGTAGACTCGGACTCATTCCCTCGGACTTCTGCCCAGAAGATGTAGACACCTTCTTTGCGCCAGCCGGCGTGCTCATGGTAGAGCCCCATTTGGCCGTCTGTATTGATGCTCTTCACTGGGTGGTTTTTCTTGGCGTTCTGGACTTGGATGGACTGCTGTGTTACAGGGGGTCACTTGGTCAAGGCAGGAGAGTTCTGTCTTCGCTCTGAGTATCGCTTGAAGACTCACTTCCATTTGTCTTAACGGTAGTCTCGGTTCCAGGTTCAGAGCCTGAGTCAGAATCGCCTGCATCAACAGGCACAGCTTTTGCATCGCCGTCCTCCGTTCTGCTTATTAGCGAACCTTTCGCCTTGCATACAGCAGATTTGGAGTGTCGAGGGTCCGGTGATGTTAACTCGCATCACCGCCATGTTGTGTGTGGCTCGATGTGGCCTGTGATGTGCTCAACAGTGGGATATAGCTGACCTCGGGGACGAGGTCTCTCTGAAAGGGGAAAGCACTGTAGCGTCGTGACGTGGTGTGCGCGAGTAGTGCCACCACGGTTATGATGCTGCAGTGTGGACGGGTTTATAAGACATTCGGCGACACTCCAGTAATGGGGTATACCTCTTTATCGTGGGGTCGCCGAACTTTACATTGGTGCCTGACCTTTCGAACCACTGGGTTCTCTCGGCGTCGCTCCCGGGTCGGCCCCCTCTGTTAACTCGCATCACCGCCATGTTGTGTGTGGCTCGATGTGGCCTGTGATGTGCTCAACAGTGGGATATAGCTGACCTCGGGGACGAGGTCTCTCCGAAAGGGGAAAGCACTGTAGCGTCGTGACGTGGTGTGCGCGAGTAGTGCCACCACGGTTATGATGCTGCAGTGTGGACAGGTTTATAAGACATTCGGCGACACTCCAGTAATGGGGTATACCTCTTTATTGTGGGGTCGCCGAACTTTACACTAGCCACATGTTTCTTCTTCTTGCCATCCCACCCAACCCAGAGAACTACGTCAGAGAGGTCCATCTTCTTATTTCGGGTCAGCAGTATTCTGAGTCATGCGTCCGTAGACTCGGACTCATTCCCTCGGACTTCTGCCCAGAAGATGTAGACACCTTCTTTGCGCCAGCCGGCGTGCTCATGGTAGAGCCCCATTTGGCCGTCTGTATTGATGCTCTTCACTGGGTGGTTTTTCTTGGCGTTCTGGACTTGGATGGACTGCTGTGTTACAGGGGGTCACTTGGTCAAGGCAGGAGAGTTCTGTCTTCGCTCTGAGTATCGCTTGAAGACTCACTTCCATTTGTCTTAACGGTAGTCTCGGTTCCAGGTTCAGAGCCTGAGTCAGAATCGCCTGCATCAACAGGCACAGCTTTTGCATCGCCGTCCTCCGTTCTGCTTATTAGCGAACCTTTCGCCTTGCATACAGCAGATTTGGAGTGTCGAGGGTCCGGTGATGTTAACTCGCATCACCGCCATGTTGTGTGTGGCTCGATGTGGCCTGTGATGTGCTCAACAGTGGGATATAGCTGACCTCGGGGACGAGGTCTCTCTGAAAGGGGAAAGCACTGTAGCGTCGTGACGTGGTGTGCGCGAGTAGTGCCACCACGGTTATGATGCTGCAGTGTGGACGGGTTTATAAGACATTCGGCGACACTCCAGTAATGGGGTATACCTCTTTATCGTGGGGTCGCCGAACTTTACATTGGTGCCTGACCTTTCGAACCACTGGGTTCTCTCGGCGTCGCTCCCGGGTCGGCCCCCTCTGTTAACTCGCATCACCGCCATGTTGTGTGTGGCTCGATGTGGCCTGTGATGTGCTCAACAGTGGGATATAGCTGACCTCGGGGACGAGGTCTCTCCGAAAGGGGAAAGCACTGTAGCGTCGTGACGTGGTGTGCGCGAGTAGTGCCACCACGGTTATGATGCTGCAGTGTGGACAGGTTTATAAGACATTCGGCGACACTCCAGTAATGGGGTATACCTCTTTATTGTGGGGTCGCCGAACTTTACACTAGCCACATGTTTCTTCTTCTTGCCATCCCACCCAACCCAGAGAACTACGTCAGAGAGGTCCATCTTCTTATTTCGGGTCAGCAGTATTCTGAGTCATGCGTCCGTAGACTCGGACTCATTCCCTCGGACTTCTGCCCAGAAGATGTAGACACCTTCTTTGCGCCAGCCGGCGTGCTCATGGTAGAGCCCCATTTGGCCGTCTGTATTGATGCTCTTCACTGGGTGGTTTTTCTTGGCGTTCTGGACTTGGATGGACTGCTGTGTTACAGGGGGTCACTTGGTCAAGGCAGGAGAGTTCTGTCTTCGCTCTGAGTATCGCTTGAAGACTCACTTCCATTTGTCTTAACGGTAGTCTCGGTTCCAGGTTCAGAGCCTGAGTCAGAATCGCCTGCATCAACAGGCACAGCTTTTGCATCGCCGTCCTCCGTTCTGCTTATTAGCGAACCTTTCGCCTTGCATACAGCAGATTTGGATCTGGGCGTGATAAAGTTATCCACAGGTATGAACGCCTCTTGTGGGTCAGCAGAGGATGAAGTTTTGGCATTTTCGCCCTCCATTTTATTGTGCCAACTCGTGGGTGTTTATTTATCATTTCATCATAAGTGTCAGGTCTTTATATATACACTGCCCGTCAAAAGTCTGGAATCGCTTCATCACATTCATCATTGATGAGGCAATAATCAGTCTACAGTGATAAATTGCAAACCAAGATGTGCATAAATTTGTTTGTTCACGTTTCTACCATGTTTCATGTAAGTATCGCATGTGTGGGTGAAGATAATGAAAGTTATCCAATGTGAAGTTGAATAAAAAATATGACAAAAGTTCGTGTTTTATTGGCAATTTCTTGAGGTCAGTCGTGTTATCAGAGACATCATTAACAGGATGCTACTAATTTATTTACTGGCATCAATTCTGTTTTTCAAACATTTGCTTCCATGTAAACAATAAATAAACAAAAATAGTCATAAATCAAGAATAATATTTGTAAACAACAGTGTTGTATACAAATTAAAAATGTACCGTATAGTAATGAAGCATTGAACAAATTCAACATTTCAATCATTTGCTCCACTTTTGGCCTGTATGCAAGCACTGCATCGTTACCTACAAGATCGATACAGTTTCTAGATATCATTTAGGAGCTATGGCCAGTTCCTCAAGGTTGCGTACTGGTGGGTCGATTTTCCTGATGCGTCTTCCAAACATATCCCACGAGTATCAAAATCACTTTCACTGTGTCGCATGGCTTAATGAACATGCTGAAAATTTCTGCTTTTGGTTGAACCCTCCTTTTTCATTTGAAAGCAAAAAGTGTTATTCTATCCCACAATGATAGAAAAATCAGACTATATACGTGATTATATATTTCCAAAGTCGGAAATTAGATAGCTGTAGCCCCAGTGGTGACCCTGTACACAACTATTTTATATATGATGTTTTTGTTGTTGCCTCACACAACAATATAAACATCAGATATAAAATAGTGCCTCACTCAACAACATAAACATCAGATATAAAATAGTTGTGTACAGGGTCACCACTGGGGCTAGCTAGCTGAAATCAAGGCTTTGAGTTCCAGGTTCTGATTACGGACCACACATGCGCAAATGGGTCACATCCGGTAACACACGATTTTGTAAATAAACAAAAACACGTGGCTTCCGCACGGTCACGGTGAGGGTACGCTTCGCCAATATAAGTGAGTAATGTATAGTATATGTGTGAATGGACGATGTGAAACTGAAATGTAAGTGATATATTCGTACTGCACTTGGAAAAATGTCCTGTGAGAACTGGCACCCGAGGTAGTGGTTGACCAATATATTGGGTAATTTCCAACAAACTGTAGCCAAAAACTGAATCTGTCGATCCATAATGAAATGTACATTTTTTGTTAGGCACATTGGTGGGGCATTTGTGGGATTTTATCGCTAAGCCCCAAGTATCGCAGGGAATGCTGTACATCGTTCATCATAAGGTAGGTTTAACATGGGGAGTGAATGTAACTCGAAATTGTGTCTTATGCCCTCAATGCAGAAATTTATTTTCTCCATTTTGTACATTTTTAACATAAATATGATTTAGTTTTCAAGGTACAGTAGTTATTTGATGTCTGAGATGGATAATAAATCATTTTACTGTGATCAGGGTGCTAACTTGGGAATATGATTAAACATATATGAAAAGAGCTATAATTAGCGATGAAATATTTCATTCGGCAATATAGTGTGGGGTTTGCCATCTAAAATATATCAGAATTACCTCATGGATAAATTTTATTATAGTTTCATTCAAAATATCACCAAAACAAATCAGAATTTCCCCTTTATTGGATGAAAGCTGCAGTGGCAAGGCACTGATTTTTTCACGCCTCGTTTGAGTATTGGGTGGTGTATTGCAATTAACGACCCTTGATCCTGTCAGTATCCAATCGTCATTGACATTATTTTGTTTCATATTGCTCCATAGATATCAAATTAGCCAAAAATTACGTTTTTGTTGAAATTCAAATAAGTTTTGTGAGTGTTTTCATACATGATCAGACTGTAATTGAATTTGCGTTTTTCAATTATTAATCAATCTTACCTTATAACTAATCATACTAAGGTCACTGATCACTGATATATCACTAAATTTAGATGAAATATAATTAAAAAAGGAATTTATAGTCATGTTTACCACCAATCTGTAAATTAGAACTTCTAAATATATCCATTGTGGGTGCTTGTACAGTTCACATGTGCATTTGGTGCATGTGGGAGGGTCAATTTCAAAGTTGTACTGAGAGTTCAGGATAACTCTGAGAGAGTTACAACTTCACATACAAAGTATCATATACAGGTAGTTTGATAATATGCAGTTGCATTAGAAGATTTCTAGAAGTTGTCCTATTGAAGACCACACATGCGCAAATGGGTCACATCCGGTAACACACGATTTTGTAAATAAACAAAAACACGTGGCTTCCGCACGGTCACGGTGAGGGTACGCTTCGCCAATATAAGTGAGTAATGTATAGTATATGTGTGAATGGACGATGTGAAACTGAAATGTAAGTGATATATTCGTACTGCACTTGGAAAAATGTCCTGTGAGAACTGGCACCCGAGGTAGTGGTTGACCAATATATTGGGTAATTTCCAACAAACTGTAGCCAAAAACTGAATCTGTCGATCCATAATGAAATGTACATTTTTTGTTAGGCACATTGGTGGGGCATTTGTGGGATTTTATCGCTAAGCCCCAAGTATCGCAGGGAATGCTGTACATCGTTCATCATAAGGTAGGTTTAACATGGGGAGTGAATGTAACTCGAAATTGTGTCTTATGCCTTACGTTATGATATGAAAACAATGTGAGTTCGTAAAACACTGCGAAGTGGATGTTATGAAAATCTCCGGAAGTACAATGACGACAGCCGTGACGGAAACATTTTCGGATTTTGTTTGCAAACACATCACCAACATATTTGTTAGTTTCATGAATGTGTACTGGTAAATCGTAATTTATTTGTCTATTGTTTGTGTGATTATTATGTTCTTTACAATTTGTGATACATGAGCACAACGTTGAATTTAGTAGTTGGGAGTGCTCAGCATGTAGGGCTTCAACGAATACTCGGTTAGCCGGTTACGGTTCGGTTACAGAGCGTAACCGGTTACAGATTTTGTGACCGGTTAATCGTGAACGTATTTTGCTCCCTCGTAATTCAGACTAAAACACTTCACATCAGTTAAATTTCTGCTCAAACGGGCTGAATTGAAGCGATTTATCACTCTCCAATCCAAATAGAATGTTTATTCATCATAATATTGCATATTTTCACGTGAAAATGACATCTACTGAGTAATGTCAAGTCTAGGCGGGATTTTGACCCGTTTACGTTGGACAATATTTAGCTAGATATTTTTGGACGTGTAACCGGTTACGGTTCGGTTACAAGCTAACGAGTAGCCGGTCACGAGATTTTGTACTCGTTGAAGCCCTATCAGCATGCCTCACTCACTGTTTTGCTCCGTGAGTCCGCCCCATCAGATTCAGTACGAGCCATCCGTCCTAAATTTGCCGCATCCCAAAATTCGCCAACTCAATATTATCAGAGGTCAGAAACTTTTTTTATGGAAAACAAACTGCTGGTACAAAGATTGAATATCAGAGTCTCGATTGATGATAGAACTGGTTGGTTTCTTTAGCATTACAAGGTCTGAAATCTCTCAGTCTGTTGGCGAATTTGGGAATGAGGCGAATTTAGGACGGACGGCTCGTATATTCGTCGACCCGGCTGCCCGATACCTGGTTACCTCTCGTATATCATAGCGCACTTGCATGACGGCTGGACAAACATATGTCTTGTGATTAACATGATTAAAGGCTCTTGCAAGAGTAGTAGTAAAGTCAAGTACTGTATTATTGGAATAATCACACTAATGTTTTTTTTTTTGCCTGGTGACTTCCCTAAATCTGCTTCCAAATAACGTTAGAGGATACTTTACAGCTTCAGGGTGTGAATGTATACTATATAGTCTTTTATTGTAGATGTCATATGGTGTCCCGCTTGATCACCACTAGTCAGCTAGTCAGCTTGATTGCACTGAGCAGCTGCTTAGCGGTAAATTGCTTCAAAGCCGATGGTTTACTTTTTACTCATATATATAAAATATGTATATGTATTTTTTACATATTCAATTAAAAATCTTTAAAAGTTCACTGTAGGGCCTCAACAAGTACTCCGTTAACCGGTTACGGTTTGGTTACAGACCATAACTGGTTACAGATTTTGTAACCAGTTAATCGTGAACGTATTTTGCAACCTCCTAATTCAGCCTCAAACACTTTAAATGAGTCAAATTTCCACCTAAACCAGGGCACGAAATTTGGCGCGAATGATCGTTCCGTTCGCGTGACGGTTACGCAACTGCATTTTTACGTGAACGATATTTCGGTTACGTGAATAGAGGTACGCTGTATGTACATTGTACAATGTGCCATTCATTCTGAAGTCTTGGGGAAAGTGGGATCATTCGAGGTATTATGCCCTAGAGGGGTCTTCCAATTGAGCAATCATGCTCTAGAGGGGTGGACCACTGGGCTGCCTGAATGCTGTTGTGGGGGGCGGGTAGGGTCGCAGGATGACCAGGCTTGCATAACTCGGCCGCTGATTGGGTGAGCTAATCACCCGGACATGTATAATTCATGCGATGTACTAATCACAGACCAACACCTGTGTGTAATTACTGTGATGTCAAATATATTTCAATCTCACAGAACACCAGCTCTTATTATCTGCTGGTTCTGAATATTCTTGTAACTGGTTGATATAAACAACAGTAACGAGCACACGAATATTCACAGTTTCACATTAGGAGTCACTGAAATTCTCGTGAAATAAGTCCCAAGACACTTTGAAAATAAAATTGTCCCGGGTTCGCACTTCCCCTGGACTTCCTGGAAAACCCTGGATATTTGGTGGGATGAGAAATTCAGAGAAAATCTCTTGAAAACCCCTGAAATTTTGTGGTTATTCCTGGAAACAAAAATTTACATTGAATGATCACATTTAATCCAATGAAATGGCAGTGAAATTATTATTCTGCACAGTATTATACAATGTAATTTAATAATACACAAGTTAGGCAGACAGGAAAAACAATTTGTATATATTTTACAGTTTATTTTGACTTGAACCACCCTGGTAAATTATCATTTGCCCCTGGAAAACATATACTTTCAAGCTAAATTATCCTTGGAAAACCCTGGGAAAAGTTTATTGCAGTCCTGTATGAACCCTGAGTGTCATATCGGCCCATCAAAATCAATTCCAGTCGAGAGCATGTTCAGCATGGTACACGTATCATGGTTATGATGCATACAGCATTCTCTGCGATTCATGAGTTCGGCTCAGTAAGTTTAGCTAGGAGCAACATTTGATTTGATTCACCATACCCACTATTTTTCTACCCTGAGCATTTCGGTGAGAGTACTCATTATTTAACATGCTTAACACAGTATTTTAAATCATCAAATATGATGTTTTGCATGCATAGTATATGTGTATTACATGTAGTTTATAGAAGCATGATTGGTGTGAGAAGCGATATTGGCGTGTGCGTGTAAAACTACATGTAATTGTCCACTCAAAACACAACACACCATTTAATCTGTTTTGCACCCTTTAAATCTTATAAATTGAATATCGAGAACAAGACTAAGCAGCACAAGGTACCTGGATTGATATTTTTGCTATTGAGCAATATTTTGCAAAAAGGCAATCACATGTGAAATTATGAAGGATTCAATGCCTGCTACTGTCATGAAAACGTATGTGCAGTATGGAACAGAGAGCAGTCAGTGTTCAACATATTTTTATGATTCAGCAAGGGCAGTCTGCACTTTTATCATGTTGCTGACTGGGAAGTGTGTAAATTAATGAATTGAAATTGCATTCCATATTCTATGTTGTATTCTAAGTAGATTTGTAATTATGCATAGTGTGGCATACATATACATGTATATCATGTATAATGTGTATACACTAATAATATGTGGCAGCCCTGAAAGTAATCAGCTATTGATTTATATGTTTATTAGATGGGGATTCATATGTACTCTCAGTTCCTGTTTCATAGTCAGCAAAACATCCATAAGCATAACAATGATGACAAGGAATAGAATCTGTGAAGATTTTAAGGAAATTCTTTTACATGGCACAACATGTGCTAACAAGATCCCCATTGATGCATGTTGGATGTACATAAGTATGTACCGTGGGTACCTCATCTCGTGTTGCAAGAAGGAATGCTCACAGTCTTGGCTTCAAGCCACACTTTTATTGATTGTTGTCTCTGTATCGCCCTGATTCAAGCAATAAACAGCTGATTGTCCATTCAGTGCTACAAGCCGAAGACCGCTGTCATCAGGAGCTGTAATCTATCTGCACAGATGTCGGGTGTAGTGTGCTGATTATTGACATACAACTACCAATAATGTATGTATGTCTCGTCAGTTAGCTTACAACAGACTTAGTGGACTGGCAGTGATCATTGATAACTTCAGTCATGACTGATGTCCGTGGATAACAGTCAGGCATGTCAACAATATTCAATCTGTTTATTCTCTTTGGGAGGTAATTTGGAAACAGGTGTTATATTGAAGCCGGTATTGAAGTTTCAATGCCTACATCTCTTGCCACACTTTGTCTTTGTCTTGTATATTGTCTGAGCATGTTGACAATACAAGTGATACAATTGATCATCAAGGTGCTGTTTATAGCAACGTAATTCTTTGTTTCTTATTTTCTTCAGAGATGTTTCAAGCAGCTGCTATATGGTACGTGTATATAGTCAATGGTATATACCGGTAGTCATACATCATGTGTATTGTTGAGATATATCAGAACGAGTATCTACATATGTTTATGGCAATATGATGTCAGCCACGAAGGATATCACTTATTTACCAATTGCTGTCATAAAATTATTTCAGCCACTGAACTACATGTACATGTTTGTGCAGAATGTGATAAGATCACTGTTGACATTTTCATTCCTGTTCACGAATATTGATATATGGTCACTCACTGACAGGCGATGCCTAGAGCTGGCTGGAGGATATGACTGACTCATAAGCCATAACCAACAGTGGATTGCGGACGTTCACCATTATGATCCTGACATCTACCGCCCTCTGCTGATCATCATAAACAAGCGCCCACGGTACGGTATTGTGTCGACCACTGAGGTCGATGGAAGAGCTGGGAGTGACGATGGCGTTCAGCTCGCTGTTCCGCAAGGCGTCCAACCTCCTGGGACTGGGCAGCCCGGAGACGAAACCTCCGCCTCTGGACGGGGAGATCATCTACTGCAAGAACAATGTGTGTGTACACCCGCCCGCCGTCATCA
Organism: Terebella lapidaria; assembly: GCA_949152475.1. Taxonomy (NCBI): domain Eukaryota; kingdom Metazoa; phylum Annelida; class Polychaeta; order Terebellida; family Terebellidae; genus Terebella; species Terebella lapidaria. The sequence continues at coordinate 84,719,558 of OX424555.1, forward strand.
GCGCCGCCTCCGAACACTACCCCGGCTACCTCAACATCCGCTCACAGGATGACGAGGTCAGGCTCGGTTCAAACTGCAATTTATGATTTGGACTGAATCTTTGTAATATGGGTATTGAACATGTTGGATGGCTTGGTTTACTTGGTTAGTAACATGATTACTGGTAAAATGAATAATTTACGTCCTTTTGTTGGAAATTATCTTCTGTGTTTGTTAAATTTCATTGCTTATACACATGATACATGCATGTTTATTCTAACAACTGTTTCGTGACTATGTCTGTCTAGAATGTTAATTGTGAATTCTGTCTTTCAAGGTACTGGGTTCAACATTGATCCTGACCTGGATCCCAAACACGACACTGCAGAAGAACCCACGGAGCATAGAGAACAGTCCGGCACATCCGAAAGTTAGTCCACGGCGGTCACCACGACAGGAGTACACCAAATCCAACCCCACAACGCCCTCACCCGAGGAGTCTGGCATCTCCAGCCCAGACACTTTCTCTGACGGAAAGCCGCCGAGTGCAGACGGCCTCAGCATGAGCTCCGACTCGTCCGACGACGTCAAGGATGGCGACAGGGGGCTAGAACGTGAGAGACGAGAGAGCTTCAAGTCCAACACTGACTCCGGAATCTTGAGTGGGTCCAGCCTCAAGTCACACTCTGATTTCCCAATCTATAAAATCAACGAGTCTGAGGTTGCTGATGACAACAAAACAGAACGCAAGGGAGGCAATAAGGGTTCTAGCAAAGAACGATTAACTAGCATTGGCAGCTTATCTTCTGACAGCGACAGTTGTACCACAGAGGCTCAACTACAGAATCTCTTGGAGAAAACTAATGGCAAAGTACAGCACCCAGCGACCACCCAGATCCGGGAAACAGAGAAGCGGAAACGATCAAGCTCTAGTCGTTCTGTGACAAGTATTGAGATGGAAGGCGACAGTCTTGTGGTGGTGACAGAGTCCGTGGACGAGGATGACTCCACCTTCCTGGATGATGATGTGTCTGACCAAGTCAACCAAAATCATGACGATGCGAGTGGGGAGCCAGAGGGTGAGATCACTGTGGAGATAAGCAAGCTTGCTCTCAGTCAGTCAGAGCATAGTAGGCTGATGGATGCCGCAGATAAACTCAGTATGAGCTCGGACTCCACGCAATCAAGCCCAGCATTACAGCGATATCAGCGCATGATTGAAGAGCTCAAACAGAACAAACCTACTAAAGCAACGAATGGCCCTGCAGACTTACTGGAGCCAGGAAGCAATGGCAACCATAGCAACACAGCACATAGCATCTCGGACGGTGAGAAATCTCCCATGGAGAAACTGAAAGAATCTCTTGACTTGAAACTGAACTTTGACGGGCCAGGATCTGCTATAACTATGCCTAACATCTCGGTGACTGACAGTTCTGCCAGAGCGGAGTCCATGTCTTCATGTTCATCTACCCCGACGTCAGGCCCTGACTCCTGCCCACCTTCCCCAGGCACCCCGCCCATGTACCCTGGAAACTCACCCATGTATCCTCAAGGCTCCCCCATGTTCAGCCCACCCTCCAGTGATTCAGACCTTCACCTGCACCCAGACTTCAACTCTCCTGACAACTGTGGCGCCAGCTACAACATGTCCTTCCCTGAGAACTCTGTGAACTTTGGAACAGTCGGCAGCCCTGAGGGAACGCCATCTGGTGGCAGGACAGCCCAGGGTCAAGTGTGCGGAGTCTTCTCTGTCGACCTAGGTCAGAGACTTGATTGAAGATGTGCTTTCTACTTACTTGTTTGGTTTTTACTGAATTGACTGCAAATTTAATTGCCCAAAACATGTAAAAAGTGTATCTGATATTGCGTGTATCCAGGTCAGATGCGGTCTCTGCGCATCTTCTACAGTGATCAGAACTGTTCGAGTGGCCAGCTGGTGATTGCCAGTCGGGAAAGTCAGTACAAGATCCTACACTTCCACCACGGAGGTCTTGATAAACTCGCGGAAACATTCACTGACTGGAAGTTCCTCGCACAGCCTGTCAAGGTAATCGAACTCTGCAATGAAAATATTATATCATTGTAGTTTTTCAGTGATGTTCTGTATCATGGATGCTTGTATCAAACTCGTTTGTGAACTGTAATAATTGGCATCAGGCTCTATATGAATGATGGCATGTTTCAAGTCAGCATGAAAATAGATTCACATATCACCCAGTAGTCAAAGCTTATAAAAGTGTAGCTGATTTTAATAATCGAACAGTCTTATGCATGTTTTAGCATGATCACTATCATTTGCTGATAGCCATGTATTTGTTAGCTCATTCATATCTATTTATATTAGTAACTTTTTAGCGACATGGCTTGTTTCAAGAAAATAAAGTTCTACTCTACATGCATGTCTTTGTTGTTTGTCATATCAGACGAACAACTTTTCCTTTTACGATTTGCCTGGTTTTACGATGTATGCATGGCCCTGCATGCATGTCCCCTGACGCCGCGTGTTTCCCGTCTTCTGTTTCAGCAGCGTCACATGTTGTCTTTGTTCCAACAGGAGAACGACGTGGACCTGCACTGTCGGCAGTTTTCGGTGATCCGGCCGCACCTGACACACAGCCAGTCACACCCCGAGGAGGGCGCCTACGAACCCGTCAACGATGACACGTGGAAACAGCACATGAACGAAATCGGCCAGATCCAAGATGACTTCCACCTCAGAAAGGTAACTGGTCAGGGTACTGCTCTCGCAGCAGGCTGGTGTTGATTTTCACAGTGGTTAAAATAGCAAATGTGATTGCATCGATTGTATCATGGAAGTAGGTATAATACTGTGGTAGTTTTATGTATTGCCAAAAAATATGAAAATGATTTTCTTTGCTGAACTGTTATAGATAGAAGATTATATGTTTTAAAGTGCACCATTCTTAAAATTGAACTGTTCACTTGAACTCTGGACTGTCGATGAAATATGATGTGTGACCTCTGTTGATAATTACAAACGTTTTCTATGACCAGGCGATATTTTTTGCTGGTTTGGAGCCGTGTCTGCGTCATGAGATGTGGCCATTCCTGCTGCACTACTACCCTTACAACTCCACCATCGAGGACCGGGAGCACATCCGCAACGACAAGTTCATCGAGTACCAAAACATACGCAAACAACGGTTAGTAGCATAAACTTGGTCATAAGTATTGTTTTCAATGCAATTGGTACCCAAGTGTGATTCTGTATATCATGAGGCTATCACTGTTAACTTCCTTTGTGGCAAAAACAAAAATTGCAAATGTCTTCAACTGCACAAACCTCACAAACTTATGGAAAGCCGGTGTGACAAGCGAGAAGTGACATGTGAGAAGCGACATGTGACATGCGAGAAGCGAGAAATATTGCCAACATGAACATGTGACCTGCGAGTTAGCCTATAAAACTTGCTACCTGCGAGCTATAGGCCCTACCTGCTATGGGCCCTACCTGCGAGCTAAACTGCGACATGCGAGTTAACGTTACAAACTGCGACTTGCGTGAAACAAAATGCAACTTGAATATCCTACACATTTTTTCGTATTAAATCATGGTTTAATACGGAGTAAGTCATAGTTTATAGTTTGCAGATCGCTTCTCACTTGTCACTTCTCGCATGTCGTGCCGGCGTTCCATACAAACTATCTGACCGTGAGAGATTTGTTTTGCGTCGACAGAGAATCAATGTCACCAGCTGAAGCGGACAAATTCTGGCGAAGTGTCCAGTGTATTGTGGAGAAGGACGTCGTCCGCACAGACCGGAGTCATCCTTACTTCAAGGGCGAAAACAACCCCAACATAGAAATACTCAAGTGTGTACTGTCACTATCTAGATCTAATTTGACTAGCCATATCGGATGTTATCAACTGTCTATCATCTGCTCTCGGGTGCATGTTTCTGATGCTGATATTGTAGCATCTGACATTCCAGGAACATCCTGCTGCACTATGCTGTGGCCCACCCTCACTACGGTTACACCCAGGGCATGTCTGACCTACTTGCCCCAGTCCTTGTCGAGGTACAGAACGAGATCGACGCATACTGGTGTTTTGTCGGCCTCATGCAGCGCACGATCTTTGTCAGCTCACCCCGCGATATTGACATGGACAAACAGCTGGTCAGTATCATAAAGATGTAATGAAGTGGAATGAATGGATATGATGTACAGGCTTCCATGCGGAAAGAGTTTCAATCATTATGATAAACAATAACAATATTCCAAATCATATAAAGTTGTATGGTCTTTCTAAACAGGTGTATTTGCGAGCGCTACTGAAAGAGATGTTGCCAGCTTTCTATGAGCATCTCGGCAAAGTCCAGGATGGCTTGGAGCTGCTGTTCTGTCACAGGTAATAACTTCTGCTCTAATGTTTAAAAATCAAACTTGATTAGAATAGTACTTGTTTATGCTCCTGTTACAAAGTGTTTGACACCCATGCAAAAACAACCCGCAAAACCTTGTATTCCCCATCATGATCTCCGACCTTTGGCTTGTTCTAGGTGGATTCTGCTGTGCTTCAAGCGTGAGTTCCCAGAGGTGGACGCCCTGCGGATGTGGGAGGCGTGCTGGGCGCACTATCAGACCGACTACTTCCACTTGTTCATCTGTGTGGCCATCATCTCCGTCTACGGGGAGGACGTGGTTGAGCAGGACCTCCCGGCTGACGAGATGCTGCTCCATTTCAGCAGTCTCTCCATGCACATGAACGGAGAAGTGGTACTCAAAAAGGTGTGTATGGAAGTTTTTTTTAGGGATATGCATGTAGTGCATATTTACAAAAATCAAGTTCTCGATCCTTGGCAAAAAAGTTTTTCCTGCTGAATTCACTTCTTGGATGTATTCTTGTAATATGTGTTGAAATTTTGTCCTTGATGACTATAATTCCAAACCTCAGCACATCAATTTCCTTCCTTCACAGTTGAGACTTAATGTACCCTGTATTATTGCAGGCTCGCGGCTTGCTGCACCAGTTCCGCACTCTGCCCAAGATCCCGTGTACACTGGAGGGTTTGTGTACACTCTGTGGCCCGGGGATGTGGGACAGCGGACACGTCCCCACCATCATGTGTGTCGGTAACCATGACGACGACACCTGTCCCTATGGCGGCAAGGTCCCGAAGTCACCAAAGACCCCCAAGACCCCCAAGACTTGAGTGATACACGGTCCTCATGTTGGCTTCCTCATCTGCTCCTACTGATCCAACACAAACACGGAATTTGTTGTGTGAATTTATTATGATTTATGTTGTTCGGCTTTGGTGATTTGTTCATTGTCTGGTTGTTTCTTTTGCTGCTGCCTGTATTGCCAAATATTCAAAAAGTTCTTTTAGTACCCAAGGTCACCACTGAGTGTACTTAAACTCTCCATTACTTGCACCATTTCGTTCATGTTGTTACCTTAATGTGAGGTATTGTTTTACCTTTGCTATGTATCGGTGGTTTGTTGTTGTTTATACACCTGCTTGTGATTAATAATTCAACATTTGTCTGTTTCTCTGCTTCGTTGTACTGCATGTTGCTGTTGTTTTGATTTATTGTTTGTAGTTTAGCTTATGTAGATATTCTGTTATTTTTCTAGGCCTGTTGGATTTTGTTGGCCCTAGGTATAAATTAGTGTACATGTAGACATGATGGCAAATGGAATGTCTGTTACTTTTGAAAGCGATAACAAGTTGCATGTAATGCAGTTTTGTGAAGAATGCAATAATGTAGATAGAATTGTACAGAGATGACTTCCTTTGCTGCCAAAAGCTGTTGTGTTAAGTGTTTTATGTATGGTCATGGATTCAAACCTATATGTAGATGAAAAAACCTCATTCGAACCACTGCCATGTCTGGGGATCAGTTGATCAAGGCCTGTACACTTGATTTTGTGTTGTATTTTGACTTGTGTATACCCATACGTGTAGAGATACACGCCAGAGTTTTCCATGCAGTTATGAGGTGGAGCTTGTGTTCATGATTTGATAAAGTGAATTTTTCTGGTCAAAAACTTGCGAACAGTCCACTGTATCATTCCAAATATTCAGAAGAGAAAGAGAGATGTAATCTAATCTAATGTAATCTAATTGGAAACTATGATATGAATTTTTTGTAATATATTCCAATGATCCCATGTGTAATTCAAGTAGAGTCACAGTCCTGGTCCTGGAATACTAGTCATAATCAGCAGATTACTTATACCTAGGCCTTTATACATGTATAACCATTTCTGTCCACATTGTGCGCATGTTGTCAATGCTCTGTGCTTCCCTCACTAGTCAGTATCATGTACATGTACCTGGGCCATTGTTCAAATATGTGTTGTTTATATATATTCATTGAATATAATATTCATAGAAGTAATTTATAGGTATCCTATATACAAGACTATGAGAGAGAGTTTGAATTGCATTCATACTGTAATCTTATGTAATAATGAAAAATGGCGGAGTGACTTACATGTGATAGCTGTTGTGGTATTGGATGTGGGCATTGGTTGCAAAATAGTTTTAAAAAAGTCATTTTTGTGTTAACTTTTACAGCATTTGCATTACATGGATACAATATAGAGTCAATATACAGAAGATGTACGACTATGAATTATAATAATATAGGTTTTTTTTTTCAAGTAGCTTGTTCATGTCTCACCTTTATCATGCTAAAGTAGAATGATTTGTTGTGGAAATTCATTTGCCTTTTCCTACAGTTTCGTAAAATTAGGAGAACAAGATAATTTTGCATTTGAACACCTTGTAAATAATGCATTGCAAATTATGTTAATATCAACTTTTGTGTGTTTTGTATTGTAGACACATGAAGGGTAAAGAAAGTACAGTATTCACGAATAGTGCATTATAAAGGAACATTTTGAAGAACAAGAATTAATGAACTCAAACAAAAATGCTCAAATATGTGACACACATGTTATCAGTACTACATTACGAATTATATGATCAAAACTCAACAATAATTAGTTATGATGTACTTTATCGTGTTTCATTCCATCAGGAAAAAATTTAGGTATATATTTTGTTAATGATCTCAGCAGCAGTAAGTCTAGTTAGTCTTTTAGTAGCATTCTACTGAAAACCAGAACTCACATTTTCAGTCAACCAAGGTACAAGTGTAAAAGACCACGGTATAAAGTGCAGAGTTTGGTTTTGATTGTATGCTCTGTTTATACTTTTCCAGAGTTCATTTGAACCTCGCACAGGTTCCTCCCAGTGTCCACTCAAACTTGTATCACGGTATGCCTGTACAACTAACTGGGGACAGGTTGTCTATGGAACGTGTCATTGATACACCTGAATATTGACCCAGTATAAATATGCTATAGCTATAGCTTTTAGAAGAATACACATATATTTTGTTCAATGCCAAATTGCCCATATATTTGTATATATGTTCAATTGTTCATACATTTGAAAAGGCTTTGTATTCTGTGATTTGAGCTGCTGTATTTTGTTACTGTCTGTATATTTTCGTAATAGTCAAAATACCTCTATAGTCAAAACCATATGTGTTCAATTATATGAGGAATTATATAATTTGTGCAATAGACATAGCAATTTACTCCTTATATTTACCATAGGGATAAAGGCATAGATTCCTTTCGTCAGCTGCGTGCATTTGTTTTCAGTCACTTCTCAAGTCATCTGGTGTATATTCAATGGTGCAAACTTAAAGTATTTTGATATATTAATGACCATATAACCATGTAAGTCATACTACATAATTGTCAAATATATAACTTTATGAGCTATTGGAGTGTCTATTTTGAGACTGTCTGTGTCATACCTGTACCTGTATTGTTGTATGTCTCGTATATATACTCATCAAATTGTACTTATATAGTGGTCTATATACTAGTAGACGGGATATATATGTTCTTAATGTGATTTGGTTAAAATGTCATAACACACCAATAACACCAGATACTTGGATGTGTTTGGTCATGTCAATTTTTCTGGAATGTGAAAGAACCCCATGAGAATCCTTTGGAATTCTTGGAATAACCTAGAATGCATGGATAAAATTTATAAATCTGCTGACCGAGGCAGTATAGTTTTAGTCCTGCCATTCCATAATAGGGTAATGTCTACATCAATGTGGTCAACTCATTACAATAAAATTGTTATTCTAATGATCATAATGTTCTTTGACTAACATCATACAATTTAAATGGTGCACCATTTTACAGTGCCATTCTTCATGTACATAATTTCGACTGAATTTCGGCTGAAACACAGTTTACTGTTTTTCGTGATCCGCAAGGGTTTACACCCGCTTGTGACAAGGTATACTGCCTAATTCTTACTTACACCTTATATCCTCACTGATATCCACATGTATGGATTCATTTAAGGGTTGCGATTTGTGACTAAGGATTCCATACTAAACAGTTTAATGGAAAAGCTTCTCACAAGTCACATCTCATAAGTCACCGGAATTCTGGTCACTATGGAATTCTGGTCACGACATCAACTTGTGACAAGCTTTTCGGCCCAAGTATCATATCCTGCGCCTTCCTCTATATTCGATAAGAATTAAAAAGGTGCGAGACGGATTAAATGGTATGTTTTCAGTGGACGAGTAGTATTAGGGAGCAGTGTTCGGTACTTGGGCCAGCTTTTCCATATTAAACTACTGTTTAGTATGTCACAAGTCACAAGTTGATGTCGTTGACTTGTGACTAACGACTTGCGACATACTAATAAGTAGTTTAATATGGAAAAGCAACTCGCAAGTCACAAGTTGATGTCATGACTGGAATTCCAAGTATGGAATTCCGGTCACGATATCAACTTGTGACAACATTTGAAATGTGACTTGTGAGAAGCTTTCCCATATTAAACCACTGTTCGGAGTCACAAGTAGTACCGGTAAGTCACAAGTCAGCGACACCAACTCGTGATTTACGACTTGTGACGGGATTCCATACTACAGTAGTTTAATGTAGAAAAGCAAGTCGTAAGGCAAGTCACAAGTGATGTGACTGGAATTCCATAGTGATGTCATGCTTCCTACCACTTACTACCATTACTACTTACTGCTCACTGCTCACTATTTACCACTATTACTACTATATGCATATAACCACTGTACTAGTCCCCCTAAAATCCGGCCCCTCCTAAAATCTGCGATAGACTGAGACACCTCACGGCCTGGCACTGAATTTTACATCTAGTGGTCTGAGAGCCATCAATTTTACATCTATTGATCTAAGAGCCATCAATTTTGCAAATTTATTGGGAAGCCGTAAAAAATAAAATGGTAACATCTAAAAACAAAAGTGATCAAAATATGTACTGGTACAGATCAGAAGTGATGTAAGAAACAACATATTCAAATTTTCTTGGAGGGCCTCTTGACGCCCCTAACATCCCAGACCCGATATCTTCATCTCGCTAGGCTCGACTCAATCACACTCCTTATCATTACAATCTTGCCGGCCGGACCTGTCCAGAGTCTGTCTGGTAACCTCTCTGGTGCTTGGGGCTTCATCGCTTTATGATATGCTTCACTTTACGTTTTGTGTAATCTGGCCACTCTGTTTTGCAGCCCTTTACGTTTTGTGGTCCAACACTGCTTAAAATAAAAATTGTCCGGTAACATTCCTTTTTATTTTCGCATCTTTCCAAAATATCGGACGTATTTGACGAAGAAAGGCTTCTCATTTGCGGCCATTTTAGGTTACTGGACCTTTGGTCCAATAACCTATTGGCATGGCGTGTCCGTCGCCCGTCCAGCATTAATATTTTGGCTTACCGGACCTATGGTCCGATAAGCTATTGTCGTCAGGTTGTGCCGGCGTCCGTCCATCGATGTCGGCTTCGGCGTCGGCGTTGTTAAACGCTGGGAAAAATCTGTTCGATGAATATTACTGTAACTCACAAAATATGTGTTATATGCCTATATCTTACCTCCAAAACACATTACGGGTTATGGCTTATTAGCCTTACTGACATAGGAGTTCTCCATAGAGAGAACCCCATTTGGAAAATGGGCTAGACAATGAATTGTCCAAGCCACTAACCAACGTGACCGGATGGTGACGTCATTCTCGTCTCCTATGGCTGCTCTACCACATTGGATTTGCCTTGCTGACATAACTTTGCGATTTAATTAGTTTTCATTGTCTTACGAACACTTTTTTTGCATGCCTTTTTGGATTTTCCTTTTCCTCGCTCTTTTGGCGTGCTTCGCGTGGATAGTTTCCGCTCCTCGGACTTCGTTTTGTGTTTGGAGCGCGGACTCCCCTCTTGCCGTGATGCGCCGCTGTGCTCAGTGCGGGCAACAGCTCCCGTCGTGGGAAGTACACTCGGAGTGTATTGCGTGCCAGGACCCGGTGCATACGGATCAACTTACGTGCGGTTTGTGTGCGGACCGTTCGCGGGAGGAGTGGGGGCAGGTTCTTGGAGCCGTTCTCGCACGGAGAGACAAGCTACAGTCCCGTCAAGTGTCTCCAGCCCCGTCCTCTTCGTCTTCCGCGTCGTAAGCCAAGCGTCGCCGCCGTCAGGAGAGGAAGACTTCTGCCCTGCTGGGCAAGCTGGATCGTACCCTGGTTTGCCTAGGAGCTAAGTTTTCTTCCCCTTCCCCTTTGTTTTGTTCCGCGGGTGATCTGCTGGTGGGAGAGTCACACTCGACCCACGGTGGCGCGCCCCGGGAGTCAATTCACTGTGTATTTCATGTACCGTCAGCGGGGATCCTGTTTGCGCGTGTCACCTCCGCTGTTATCGGCGAACAGGCTCCTGCAGCTGCCCTGCGCCTTTTCTGGCCAGTTCTCCCGCATTTTTCGGTTCCCGGCCCTCGGGGTCCGGACCCCGTACGGGGTCCGGCCCCCGGACCTCGGTCCAGGGGCTTTGCATGGACCGTCATAGTGGTGCTCTGGTTAGTGTGATGGCGTGGAGTCCGGACCCCGTACGGGGTCCGGACCCCGACCCTTCGGGTATTCTGCGCTTGGCACAGCCTCAGTCGCAGAGGCCGGCCCCCGTGCTTCGGGGGCCGGGCCCCGTGTCACGGGGGCCGGGCTCCGTCCGGTGCCCCGGGGTGCGGATCCGGCACTCGACTCTCAGTGCTGTTTCTGCCCTGCCGTTGCCCGCTCGGGGTTCGGCCCCCGTCCTACGGGGTCCGAACCTTGAGTGCATGCTGTTGACAGCTGCTTCTATGGAGAATTCTACCGCCTCTTTCTCTTTGCAGAGTTCATCGGCGTTGACTGCCTCTTCGGCCTCTCCCACCATTACGACTAGCTCGGCGACCCAGCCTTCCTTGCCAGGTCCTTCTTCGGTGGTCTCTCTGCCCCCCTCTTCGTCTGGAGTTCCCCCAGCGGCCCCAGCGGTGGATGTGGCTAGCATCGTTAGGCTGTTTTGGCAGCCCTGGACGCCCGTGCGGGTGTGTCCCTTCCCCCCACGTCGGATGCCTTACAGCGTACTCAGGCCTTGGAGCCTCCCCAGCAGTTACCTGCGGAGATTTTCGGGGAAGAGTCTGACGAGGACTCGGGGGAGGAGTCGATTGCGTGCGGGCAAGATGTTACTACTCCTTCCGTGCCACTGGCTCCAGTTTCGAGGAAGCGCCCAGCTTCCGTCGTGGCTTCCGTGGCTCCCAGCGACAAGCGCTCCCGCCTTGGCGCCGAGCTGGTCGACAGTGAGGATGGAGAGGAGGACCTTTCTTTTGATCACAAGCTCGATCTCGTGCGTTCTACCTTGGAGCCCACCCTCTTCCCAGCTGAGCCGAAGCCCACAGTGTCTAAGCGTCCGACGTCTCTGCTGGCGTCCCAGCGCTCCCCGGAACGTCAGCCTCGACGGGGTCTCTCTATCCCGGACGGGCTCCGAGAGGAGTTTTCTCGGCGCCGCTCTGAGACACTGGACCAGGGGAAGACAGAGTTGGGGAAGTTTCCCCGTCGACCTCCTTTCCACAAGAAGGACTACCTTCCGTCCAACCCGGACTACCTCGATAAGCCAGCGGTATTCCCCGAGGCGGCGGCCCAGTACCTTGGCGACAAGGCTCGCCCCGTGACCCTTCAGCCGGAGACCTTACTCTCTCTGAATCACGCCGTCCGAGCTGCCACCTGTGTGTCCTCCCTGGAGGACTGGTTTCGCACCGCGGCTTACCGCCAACTACAGACTGCCTTGACAGCGCTGGAAGACTTGGAATCTCCACCGCCTCAGCTAGTGTCCCTGGGGGACCACCTCCGTTCGGCGTCCCAACTCCTGGAGTCTTGTGACCTGGCGTCAGCCCACCGGATGGAGCAGTCCACGTACGTGGAGTGGGTCCTCCACTTACTGAGGAGGGATGACTTTCTGGGCCAAGCTAAGTTCAAGCTTCCCCCGGCCTTAGTGACGGAGCTTCGCTGTGCCCCGCTCGTAGAACCAGAGGCAGCGGCCGCTCTTACCTCTCCTCCACCTCTCTTTGCCGGCCTGGAGTCTAAGCTGCCTGCAGCTCGTGAGCTGGCCCGTCAGGAGGAGTCGGTCTCAACCAGCAAGCGTCTCACGGAGACGATCGCCAAGCGTCTGGCCTCCCCTCTTCAGGCGTACGCCCCCTCTTCCTCCAAGCCTCCACCGACCAAGTCCGAGGAGAAGAAGGAGAAGAAGCCCTTTCGGGGGACCCCTGCCGGCAGTAAACCGACAAAGAAGTCGAAACACAAGGGCAAGCCGAAGCCAGCAGGGGAGAAGAAGTCCTCCGCCCCCGCAGCAGGTGAGTGCTTCACAGAATCAGCTCCCTGCGATGGACCCTGCGATACCTCGGGCTGTCACACCCTCGTTCCAAAATTCAAGCGAGCCTGTGGGCGCCCGTCTAACAAATTATTGGCAAGAGTGGCAGACACTCGGAGCCAGCCCGTGGATCGTGTCGGTCCTTCGCAGGGGTTTTCGCATCCAGTTCAGTCAGCGTCCTGCACTGGCTACCGAGCCTATTCCCTTTTCACTTCCCGGAGCTCACGCCAAACGGTTAGCACTCTCGCTCGAGATCGCCGATATGCTGGCCAAAAACACGCTCGAAAAAGTAGGAATTTCCTCTCCAGGTTACTACAGTATCCTGTTCTTGACTCCCAAGAGCTCAGGCGGGTGGCGCCCCGTGATCGACCTGTCCGCTCTAAACCGCCATGTCAAGACCCCCAAGTTCGTCATGGAGACGGCAGAATCGATCCGCTTGTCTCTTCCAAACAACTCTTGGGTTGTCTCCCTGGATCTGAAGGATGCGTTCTTTCACATCCCGATTCACCCGGACTCCCGCAAATATCTGCGCTTCGTGCACCAGGGCACCGTGTATCAGTTCCGGGCCCTGCCGTTCGGGCTGTCCCCGGCTCCATGGATCTTCACAATGGTGGTAAAAGAGTTACAGATACTCGCTCACAAGGAGGGCATCCTCCTCTACCAGAACCTGGACGACTGGATTGTCTATCACCAGTCCCCCCAGGTCCTGACTCGGCACTTACAGTGGGTCCTGAACTTGTGCAAACGCATGGGCTTGCTGGTCAATCTCCAGAAATCAGAGCTAACGCCGGCCCAGGACTTCGTGTTTGTCGGGTACCGGTACAAGACACAGCTGGGTATGGTTTTTCCCACGGAGGAGCGGCTGTCAAAGATACGGTCCTTACTCCGCAGGTTCTTGGACGAGCCCAGTCAGTCAGCACAGATCTGGCAGTCGATGCTCGGGTTGCTGGCAGCGACCGAGAAGTTAGTACCTTACAGTCGACTCCACATGCGGGAATTACAGATCGACCTTCGCTCTCAGTGGATAGCAGCCACGGATTGCCCTCAGCAACCGGTCGTCCTTTCTCCAGCAGGGAAGGCGTCCATACTGTGGTGGATGCCGCTACCAACCTCACTCGGGGCTCACCCTTCCGCCAGCCTCCTCCCTCCAAGCATCTATTTACGGATGCCTCTACGGAGGGCTGGGGGGCGCACCTGGACTTCAAGGAAGTGTCTGGGGTGTGGACAGAGCCCGAGAGCTCGTGGCACATCAACCGCTTAGAGTTGGAGGCGGTTTCCCTGGCCCTGGCCCACTGGGAGGAGGAGTGTGCTGGTCGTGCTGTCCTGGTGTCCACGGACAACTCCACTGTCGTGGCCTACATAAACAAACAGGGGGGTACAAAGTCTGTTACCCTGTGTCGGCAGGCCACGACACTTCTTCTGTGGTGCTGGGCTCGGAACATTCACTTGCGTGCACGTCACATCCCGGGTCGGTTGAATGTTTTGGCGGACCAGCTGTCACGCAGGGGGCAGATCCAGCCAACAGAGTGGTCTCTCCATCCTCAGGTGTTCAGTTCCCTGTGTCTCAGGTGGGACCGCCCTACAGTGGATCTCTTCGCGACCAGGTGGAACAACAAGCTTCCAGTGTTTGTCTCTCCGCTTCCGGACCCCCTTGCGATGTCCATCGACGCGTTGTCCACGGATTGGGACGGCCTGTTCGGGTACGCATACCCTCCAGCGATTCTGCTGCCCAAAGTTTTGGCCAAAATCAGGTCCCACACATGCCGTATTCTCCTGGTCGCTCCATACCAACCACAGCGGCCTTGGTTCCCAGAACTTCTGGGTCTGTTGGTAGATCAACCAGTGGCCCTACCCCCTCGGGAAGACCTTCTCAAACAGCCCCGGGCGCAGCTGTTTCACAGCTGTCCTGCGAGCCTGAACCTCCACGCGTGGCTTCTGTCCAGCGATCCCTTCGCGCAAAGGGATTTTCTTCAGAAGTGTCCAGTAGGATCGCCCGCCCTAATAGAAACTCATCCTTGGGAGTCTATGAGTCTAAATGGCGAGTCTTCGCTGCTTGGTGCGATGGCAGGCAGGTTGATCCATTCAACGCCTCTGCTCAGATTGTGGCTGATTTTCTGTTGGAGAAATTCCAAGCGGGCACGGCCCCTTCGACTTTAGCGGGTTATAGGACCGCTCTAGCCAAGACTATTTTGCCTCACACTGGCATCAATCTCGGCGAGGATCAAGATCTGAGCGCCTTGCTCAATAACTTTAAAGTTGAACGTCCGCTTACCCGTAACTCAGTTCCGGAGTGGGATCTATCCCTGGTTTTGAACCGTTTGGCGTCTGCTCCCTTTGAACCTATGTCTTCCGCCCCCCTGAAGTTCCTTACTTGGAAGACAGTCTTCCTGCTGGCTCTGGCTTCCGGACGTCGCAGGAGCGAAATACACGCCTTGGATTTCTCCAAAGTTAGATGGCGAGAGGATGGCCTCAAGGTCTCCGCCTGTTCGTTCAAGGTACGCGCCCATGATGTTAGGGCCATGGCGGCCTCTCTTGCATATATGGGACGGGTTCCACTTGATCAGGTCATGCAAGCATGTTCATGGCAATCCCATAACACCTTTACGTCTTTCTACCTTAGAGACCTGACGTGGACGGGGAGTGAGGGCTACCACCTCGGGCCCGTGGTAGCTGCTCGGAGCGTTGTCACCCCTTGAGGATGATGTGGCCCATCCTGTACATACGTTCCTCTTGTACATATGTTGAAGTTCCGTGTTGCGAGTTCCGGTTCCGGTTACTGTTAAATTGGTCTCCTATGTCAGTACGGTCGTACTCCTTAGTTCGGTATGCGTTGTGACTCAGTTGCGTCAGCAAGGCATATCCTCATGTACATACGTTACATCACTTATGACCGGAAGCCAGTCACTCGACACCCGGAGGTAAGTGGCTCTTTCTACTTACCCTATTGTTAAACCATAAATGTTTTGGGGACCCCTGAGGGCACCCTCCTTTGGTTCCTCCAATCATTCAGGGGGAAAGCCCACCCTGCCCCTCACTGAGGCCCTAGGGTTGAGCTTTTGGTTATGTCAGAGTTCTTTTTGGAGCACCCCGCCTCCAATCTTTATTCTGATTTTACCCGTAATGTGTTTTGGAGGTAAGATATAGGCATATAACTGGCCGTTTTATGTTAATAAAACTAGTGTTATATACTATACTTACCTCCAAAACACATTCAGAGTGCCCACCCGACCGGCCCCGCGTACTCCTTCTGGTTGGTTCCTGGAATCGACGAGAATGACATCACCATCCGGTCACGTGGGTTAGTGGCTTGGACAATTCATTGTCTAGCCCATTTTCCAAATGGGGTTCTCTCTATGGAGAACTCCTATGTCAGTAAGGCTAATAAGCCATAACCCGTAATGTGTTTTGGAGGTAAGTATAGTATATAACACTAGTTTTATTAACATAAAACGGCCATTTATGGGCCCATATCTCCGGACCATTTTTTTATTCGTCGATTGAATAGTTTTTTCCAAAATGGCGGCCATCTTTGTCAAAAAATGGCCAATTTTGCAATTTGGCGGCCATTTTCTCAAAAACTGTTCGATCTGATTTGAGATTTTTGTTTCAAAAGATTCCCCTGATATACCTCTGTGCTGTGTATAAGTTTCGTTGCCCTTGAATCGTCGGTCTGCGTGTGGCAGCCATTTTTATTTTTTCGACCGGTCCCAGATAGGACTTTCCCATGTTAAGTTAGCCTATGCTTTATAATGGGGACAAATTTCTCTTAATATCTCACTCAATATTGGGATTAGACATTAGGAATCAATTGTGCACATATAGGAAATTATACATGCCGATTATTCTCGTGACCTGGAATTTGACCTTTGACCTAATGTTCAAGGTCACAGCACAAAATGGCTAATATCTCGCTTATCGACTTTACAGCTTAGGAATCCATTGTGGACATATAGGAAATGATATATGCCGAATATTCTGATGACCTTGAATTTGACCTTTGACCTCATTTTCAAGGTCAGAGCACAAAATGGCTAATATCTCATTTATCATCTACTTTACAGGTTAGGAATCAATTGTGAACATATAGGAAATGATGTATGCCGAATATTTTGATGACCTTGAACTTGACCTTTGACCTTGTTTTCAAGGTCAGAGCACAAAATCGCTAATATCTTGCTTATTATCGACTTTACAGCTTGGGCATCAATTGAGGACATATAGGAAATTATATATGCCGAATATTCTTAGACCTCAATCAACTGAAACCGATGCAAAAGCAAAGAATATCTTTGACAGTAATAGTCAGTTCCGTTCTAGTTTCATATCATTGTATATTACTAGTAGGCCCTAACACGGTCAATTTACGTAGAGCAAGTTTTAGGCGTGAATGATGTGCAATTATTCTCATGACTTCAGGACATCGCCTTCAGCTTACATATAACTGTCTTGGGTCCGGTAAGCGCAGAGCCCTACGGCTCTATGTTTATCTTTATAGTTTACAGTCGACCCTTTTTAAACTTTCGCACAAAAAATACCTAAAAGTATTTCAAGTCGAAGCTTTTTTAAAAAAAATGTGATTTTTTTTTTCAAAATGGCCGTCGTTTTAGCCATAAAATAGTCAATTTTGGACTTGGGCAGCCATTTTCTCAAAATCTATCTGATCTGTTTTGAGATTTTTGTTTCAAATGTACCTCTGTGATGTGTATAAGTTTGATTGCCCTTGAATGGCCGGTCTGCACGTGGTGGCCATTTTGGATTTTTGATGGGTCGGTAAGAATTTTTTTCCCTCAAATCGCATTACTATTCATTTTGAGCCATTTTTAGGCGAAATTTTTTTTTGAACTTTCCTTCCTAATGGGAGCTGCCACTACTGTACTCACTGAGCGCATGAAGATAAAGCTTGGATATTGGCACTTTCAAATGGGAAGTCATATTGTTTGGCGACATTGAGTTTGACTTTTAGTGACCTCGGAAGGTCGAAACAGCCATTTTGGGGGTAAAAAACGTCCAAATTTGCCTCTGCAGACGAAATGTTTGCAGATAGAGCTTATGTTTGCATTATGATCCTATAGAAACTCTTACATGGAACAACTAATGATGACTTTAAGCCTGACCTCGGATGACCTTGAGTGCTAAATGTCTGCTTGCACACGCTTGCACCTAGAAGTATATATATGACACATCTTTTGGTAACCTTGAACTTGACCTTAGACGACATTGTCACAGTGCTTACACAGATTAAGGTACCGCGCGGTACCTTAATCAAAGATGGCGGAAGGTAGGTTATGCTTCAATCTTTTACCGGCGATTTCTAGCATATACATGAGAAATGCGCGTATATTTTTGTGTTTTCTGAGAGGGAGTTACAACATATACACTGTGGATAAGTTACAAGAGATGTTATAGTGGCAGTCCCGAGTAATCTGTGGGAGAAGAAATCGGCTTGATTACGGTACCACACAGAGCTGAGCGGCCTGTGATTACCGTACCACGCGTAAAAGATTATGGTACCAAATCAGAAAAATGTGTGCACTTTCGAACATAAATTCGTCTTGGTGGGATAATAGAGTAAGAAGAGCATATATTTTCTGTTTTCATCACATTGGAAAATTACTACCTCCATAATATATACAATGTTATCGTATTAAAGCCGGGATTCAATCAATTTTTTGGAATCCGGTGTGTACTTTGGCCGATACAGTCTCCGTGCTATGGTGCCGCTGGTATATTGCCGAATGGAGTGCTTCATCGAGACCAGACACTGTGTACTGGCGTACCTGTTGATCGGCTGCCTTTTCAAAAATATTAAATTTTAGATAGCAATCGGAGGTTCGATACCGGTCTATAGTTTCATGAGTTTGACAGTTCTTCAGTGTCAGACCCATGTTGTTGGTTTTTTTCAAAATGGGTGTGATCAAGGCTTGTTTGATTGAGATCGGAAATACACCACTGCAGAGCAAGGAGTTCAGCAAACAACTCCTGACATTTTTTCACCAGCGAAATTGGGATGGGGTCACTTCGCGATGATCTCAATGGTGAAGATTTGATGATGTTACACACTTCGTTTGATGTTAGCCTTTTGAAGTTCTCGAGTTTGTATGTGATCTGATTGTCACTATTTAGCACTGGGTGATCATCAGAGAACGTTAATGTAATCTTGGCAATTTTGTTGCTGAAGACGTTTCAAAAACGATCACAGAACTTACTCTCCGAATCTGTGTCAGGAAATTTGGAGACTTTTTTTCTTGTCTAGCACTGCTGCAGGGTGTTAATGAAAGAAGATTTTGATATTAGAGATTACCAGCAGAACCGTTCATGTGAAATAAGCCGCGTTGTCAATCAATTGATTATATCAATTGAGTCCGCTGACACTATAGTGACAGCGACGTTTATAACTGGCATACAATAGGATGGTGCACTGTGCAGTGATGTATTTATGAAATGCACATAAATTGTTCTATTGGGGTCTGTATGATTACTTGTTCTGTAAACTTTATCGTTTAAAAATGTAAAAATGGTCCTGTACTCAGTAATCATTTGAGTCATATGAATTGCATCTGACAAAACTGGCTCACAATAGAAACAAAAAAGTGAGAGATATTGCAGTAAACTTGCGTTGAATGTAGAATATTGTTCTTCGGAAACTTGTCATTTACAACTGTATGTAATATATTTCATTCTTGCCGATTATCCTGGCTATTTATCCATTAACAATTTTAAGCAGCCCAATCTTCATTGTTTTGCCCTTTTGTGCAAAAAAATAGATCTGGCACGGATGGTTAAGACTGCCTGTTGCCATAGCAACGAGTCCCACACAGGGGCCACGCTGGTAGCATTCCATCCCTGTCCCACAGGTGTTTTATATCTTAGACAAGGTTGTTGATCTGTCCTTAAACATTAACACTTTAAAGCAGCCCGATCTTCAATATTTTTGCCATTTTATGGGAAATGGACCTGTTGCCATGGAAACGAGCCCTACTTTGAGGTCGGTGGTATCAGCATGTCTATTTCATATATTATGTTCATCTATGACAAAGTTGGTAACCACCATTAAACACATTTAAACATTAAAAACTTTTAAACAGACTGAACCTCGTAAATATTGCCGTTTTCGGGTGACTGTGTGTCAAAAAAGTAACACTGGAATAGCACCTCTTTAACAGAAAAAAAACATTAAATGGATAAAATGGGTAGTTGTGGTACCATAATCCACGATTCAAGGCTGTTCGTGGTACCTTAATCAACCTCACGCGGTACCATAATCAAGCCGATTTCTTCTCCCTCAAATTACTCGCGACTGCCAGTATAACATCTCTTGTAACTTATCCACAGTGTATATGATGTGACTCCCTCTCAGAAACCACAAAAATATACGCGCATTTCTAATGTATATGCTAGAAATCGCCGATGAAAGGTCGAAGCATAACCTACCTCCCGCCATCTTTGATTAAGGTACCGCGCGGTACCTTAATCTGTGTAAGCACTGTGATTGTAGGCTACAGTAGATCTGAAAGTCTCACCGTTTTTGAAATGTGTAAATTGGCCTCTACAGACAAAATACTTGTTAATAGAGCTTATATGTTTGTATTATGAACATATAGAAAGTCCTATGCAACACATCTCATGGTGACATTGAAGTTCACAAAGATGACCATGGTTGGTAAATCTCAAGGTCATATGTCACGTGCATTGTTTAAACCAAAATTGTTCGGTAACCTATCTAGCCCTTGGGCTATTTTTAGCCTACCTAGTGCAGGTTCTTAGCTCATAATTTTGGACGAATTGTTCACATTGTGATAAAAGCATGAAATTTTGCAGAGGGGTAGAGTATCACTCACTGATCAATATAAGCTAGGGAGCCATTCTCAATATGGCCTGTGGCAGATATGGCAGCCATTTTTCTTTTTGCAGTAAATCGACCTAAAACGGCCTGTTCGAAAAATTGGTTATTTCTACCTGTGCATGTCAAATATTATCCAATATCATCAAAATTGGTATCAAACTGACCGGAATAACAAGACCAACCCACTCATAACAGTAAAAGATAATTATATCGAACATTCTACAGCTATATGTCCAAAAGTTAGTTTTTTTTGCAGAATTTTGACAAGTTATCCATGGATCTCATAGTCGGACATGTACAACAGGTGTGCTATATTTGGGGTCCAGTATTTGGGTCCAGTATTTGGGGCCTGCAGAAGCCATCTTTGTTAGTTGTGCATGTAATGCAACACCTTCACTTCACGGAAAACAAGGGAAATCCAAGATGGCTATTTTTAATATAAGCAAGGTCTCTGCATAAGAATTATCAGTATTGGAACTGAACAATCCAATAATAGACTATTACAAATCCTGTAAAAAATTCCCTTCTATTGCATTGTAATCATGGCACAATAAAATGCCAGTAAAGTTCCCCATCATTCTTTTAAACGTTTTATCAGCTGTCATGAACAAGGGAAGGGTCCCTGCCTCAACACCCACCAGTTTTTTTTCTGCGTGGCAAATGAAGCATGGTCATTGTTGAAAAGCTTCCCTGTTGACACAGTAGCATAATCGTGCTGAAGTGCTTAATACAATAGAAATGATTACCCCTTATGTATGGCACAGAAACATGTGTAGTTTTTTGTGCAGCACGGTATGAAAATGAACTGACAACAATGCAGTAGCTCCCGACAAATTATATGCCAATCCCAGCTTGATCCTCTATTCTCAAGAACGATTTCACAGCAAATAAGCAATGGCATATACATGTTCATTCCAACTTGGATCTTCTGGATTCGCAAGATGAACTATATTTTGTGTAGTGGCATTTGACACAAAGGTCAAAGTCATCCTTGACAAAAGGCATTATTGTGTAGATGGGCACCATCTTTGTTGTCTGTTTCAGTCCATCCATGGTCTGGGGTGTTTTAACAGCACCTACTGGTTAATGGGCTGTCACGTGTCCTTGATTGGAGGTCTTTTGATATGTTGTTCTAGCACATCACTTGTTTCAGGAATTCATTATATATGATTGATCTCGTGAAAGAGAACCTTCATCCCGACAAGGTCAATGTTGATGTCATCAGTGATAAATTCATGATCCTATTTCATGCATTCACTGGATCTGACAGCGCGTCCTCCTTCATATGTTAGTATCATCTGAGCTGAGACAATGCAATTGGTCTGTGATGATGCAATTGGTCTGTGGACTGTCTTTCATTGAGTCTATTATTTATGATATCAACATTGACCTCGTAAGCACAGGGACTAGAGCCCATTAACCACTAGGGGTTGTTCAAAACCCTACTGGGCATGGATGGAATGAGAAAGACGGCAAGAAATTTCCCATGTTAAATAAAATATCTTGTGTCAGGGGTGTCTTTGTTCTTGATGTCAAATGTCATTGCACAAACCCTTGTCAATATTGTCAATGCTTGGTCTAACTTGGAATGTATACATGTAAATGCCATTCCACATATGCCGTGTAATCATTCTTGAGACTAGAGGTCAAAGCTATCATTGGCATAGAACATTTATCTTGAGCTACTGCATTGTTTTCAGGTAACTGTCATATCGTTCTGGACAAACGAATCACATGTCGTTACTGTATCATACATAAGGGGCAACTCCTGTGTCAACCGGAAGCCAATCAACAATGAACATGCTCCATTTGCCACGCAGAACAAAACTGGTGCTTGGGTGTTGAGGCAGAGATATTTCCCATGTTAATGGCAGCTGATAAAATCACGTGGTAGAAGTGAGCTTTACTGGCATTCTTGGTGCCTTGATTCCAACGCAATAGAAGGGAAATTACAGGATCCGTACTGGTCTATTATTGGATTGTTTAGTTTTATCATCACTGGTAATTTTTATGCAGAGGCCTTGCTTAAATTCAGAAATTATCTGTTGGCCGTGAGGCCCATCTTGGATTTGATTTCTGTGGAGTAAAAAGTGTTGCATTCCATGCACAACTGATAATGATGGCTTATGCAGACCCTAAATACTAGTTCAGTTGTATTTTTCACCATTTTACTAGGTAAATGTCAGGAAAGTGCAATATTTTCCAGAGACCACAAACAAGCATCGCATTCATCATCGAGTCATGTATCCAGGCATTCAAAAGAATCCACCTTGGCACTAATTCTGTAAATTGATTCTTATCTTTTGAGCTTGATATGTGAGAATGGAACTGCTTTTACTATCAATCTGGCCTCTTGATTTCTACTCATATCAGTCGCACCATGGTTGGAAATGTGCTTTTCGCCAGTTTCATTGTCAGTCATTCATAATTCTGAAGCGATCAGCAGTCACAGGTACTCAGCATTGATAGAATTGGATTCCCCAGTATCAAAAACATAGGTATAGACACCAAAACCATGTCTCTACCTGCAACAGAAGCTGAGATACAGCCCAAAACATGATTTCAGAGTTTTCAACGGCGGCCATTTTGAAAACGGCACAGAAAACCATATTTACTAGCGAGGGGACTCTAGAAACAATATTAATAATCAGTAATATGTTCGAGATTAACTAAAAAAAATAATTTCAGAAAATCCTCGGGGGGAGGGGGAGCAAAGGATGCAGGCACACCTATAATACATCCCCGACTGAGATCCGTGAATAATTCGCAAAATTCAAGCAAATAACTGGGTTTTTTTACGTATTGCTGCATCATCTTTTTTTTTGAGCTGATGAATTTGCCCATAAATTTGTGTGAATATGTGTTGAGTCAATGCCCCCAGACGTTTTTTTCATTTTTTTCATTGAATCGTTTATGCAGTTTTGGCGACCATTTTTATGCCGAAAATGGCTGTTTTTGCATGTTTTCAACTTCAAAAATTATTTTCTCAACAACTGTGGGATCAGTTTTGAGATTTCAGTTTTTAAAATGTTCCCCTCATATATCATCATAAAGTGTATAAGCTTCGATGCTCTTGAATCGCCGGTCTGCGTGTGGCGGCCATTTTGTTGTTTTCTACAGGGCCCAAATGGGACTTCCCCATGTTAAATTCTCCTATGCTTCATAATGGGTCACAATGTTCCTGACATCTCACTTAATATTGAGATTAGAGACTTGAAATCAATTGTGGTCATATAGGAAATGATATATGTTGAATATTCTCGTGACCTTGAATTGACCTTTAATCTCATTTTCGAAGTCGGAGCACAAAATGGCCAATATCTCGTATATTATTGACTTTACAGCTTAGGAATCAATTGTGGACATATAGGGAGTGATATATGCTGAATATTCTGGTGACCTTGAATTTGACCTTTGACCTTATTTTCAATGTCAAAGCACAAAATGTTTAATATCTCGCTTATTATCGACTTTACAGCTTAGAAATGCTTGTGGACATACAGGAAATGATACATGCCGAATATTCTGATGACATTGAATTGGACCTTTGACCTCATTTTCAAGGTCAGAATACAAAATGGCTAATATCTCGCTTATTATTTACTTTACAGCTTGGGAATCAATTGTGGACTTATAAGAAATGATATATGCTGAGATCTTGTGACCTTGAATATGACCTTTGACCCCATTTTCAAGGTCAGAGCACAAAATGGCGCATATCTCACTTGTTGTCAACTTTACAGCTTAAGAATCAATTGTGGAAATATAGGAAATGATTATGCTGGATATACTTGTGACCTTGTAGTTATCGGACGATCGGTCCGATCACCTATTGGCTAGCCAGTAAGCTACAGGTCCCTTGGGCCTATGTTTGTTAGGGTAACGGACATTTGGTCCGATAACCTATTGCCGTGGCGTTGCGTCCGTCCTCGTCGTCCGTCGTCGTCATCGTCGTCGTCGTCCGTCTACATTTTTATCTTTAAAGTTTACGGTCGAATCTTTCTGAATTTTTGCACAAAAATATCTTAAAATATTTCAAGAGGGAGGTAAATTTTAGTTTTTTGTTTTTCTCAATTTTTTTAAATGGCGCCCATTTTTGATGAAAAATTGCCAATTTTGAACTTTGACGGCCATTTTCTCACCACTCTTGAGATTTTTGTTTCAAAAGATTCCTCTAATATATCTTTGTGACGTGTATAGGTTTCATTGCCCTTGAATCGCCGGTCTGCGTGTGGCAACCGTTTTGATTTTTTTTGACGGGTCCCAAATGGGACTTTCCCACGTTAAATTCTCCTATGCTTTATAATGGGAAACATTTTTCCTGATATCTCACTTAATATTGAGATTAGAGCTTAGGAATCAATTGTGGACATATAGGAAATGATATATGCTGAATATCCTCGTGACCTTGAATTTGACCTTTGACCTCATTTTCAAGATCAGAGCACAAAATGGTTAATATCTCGCTTGTTATCGACTTTACAGCTTAGGAATCAATTGTGGATATATAGGAAATGATACATGCTGATATTGTCATGACGTTGATTTTGACCTTTTTCAAGGTCCATTTTCAAGGTCATAGCACAAAATGGTTAATATCTCGCTTAATATCGACTGTACAGCTGAGGAATCAGTTGTGGACATGTAGGAAATGATATATGCCGAAAATTCTCGTGACCTTGAATTTGACCTCTGACCTCATTTTCAAGGTCAAAGCATAAAATGGTTAATATTTCGCTTGTTATCGACTTTAACGCTTAGGAATCAATTATGGACATGTAGGAAATGATACACGCCTAATATGCTTATGACTTCAAATTTGATCTTTGACGTTATTTTCAATGTCATAGCACAAAATGGCTAATATCTCGCTTATTATCGACTTTACAGCTAAGGAATCAATTGTGGACATATAGGAAATGATATATGCCGAAAATTCTCGTGACCTTGAATTTGACCTCTGACCTCATTTTCAAGATCAGAGCACAAAATGGCTAATATCTCACTTAATATCGACTTTACAGCTCAGTAATCAATTGTGGACATATAGGAAATGAATATATGCTGAATATCCTCGTGACCTTGAATTTGACCTTTGACCTCATTTTCAAGGTCAAAGCATAAAATGGTTAATATCTCGCTTGTTATCGACTTTAACGCGTAGGAATCAATTATGGACATATAGGAAATGATATGCAGAGTATTCTCGTGACTTGAATTTGACAAGTGACCTTATTTCCAAGGTAAACGGGATAAAATGGCTAATATCTAAAATATAAAACATGTATTGTCCGGTAACCTGTCTTAGCCTTTAGGCTTAGTTTGCCTTGAATTACCTGTCTGTGTGTGGTGGCCATGTTGATTCTTCCACGTGCCGTTGAAAAGAAAATCCTCCCATATCAAGTCACTATCTGTTTTCAGCCCTTTCCAGCAAAACAGAAATTTCACCATTGAAATTTGTTTGGACTTATGACATCGAATTTGACCTTCGACAACATTGAAAAGTCAAAACGGCCTTTTTTTGTCAAAGAATAATGGCAGATCAGAGCACAAAATGGCTAATATCTCACTTAATATCGACTTTACAGCTCAGTAATCAATTGTGGACATATAGGAAATGAATATATGCTGAATATCCTCGTGACCTTGAATTTGACCTTTGACCTCATTTTCAAGGTCGAAGCATAAAATGGTTAATATCTCGCTTGTTATCGACTTTAACGCTTAGGAATCAATTATGGACATATAGGAAATGATATGCAGAGTATTCTCGTGACTTGAATTTGACAAGTGACCTTATTTCCAAGGTAAACTGGATAAAATGGCTAATATCTAAAATATAAAACATGTATTGTCCGGTAACCTGTCTTAGCCTTTAGGCTTAGTTTGCCTTGAATTACCTGTCTGTGTGTGGTGGCCATGTTGATTCTTCCACGTGCCGTTGAAAAGAAAATCCTCCCATATCAAGTCACTATCTGTTTTCAGCCCTTTCCAGCAAAACAGAAATTTCACCATTGAAATTTGTTTGGACTTATGACATCGAATTTGACCTTCGACAACATTGAAAAGTCAAAACGGCCTTTTTTTGTCAAAAAATAATGGCAGTTATTTTTTTCGAAATCTGTTCACTAACTTTTTCTCTAATTGATGAAAAAGCCTTCCCATATGTACCCCTGTGCTGTGTATAAATTTCATTGTGCTTGAGCAGCCGGTGTGCATGTGGCGGCCATGTTGAATTTGCGAGGGGTCGGCAAAAAAGTCTGGTCCCAGGCTAAGTCATTCTCTGTTTTGAGTCATTTTCAGCAAAAAATAATTTTTCGCCATTGAAAAAACATTTGGCATTATAAATATTGAAATATATTTTTGACCTATACAACAGTTGTGGGTCAACACTAAATTTCTCTGGTAACCTTTCTTAGCCTTTGGGATAAACCAAAAAATGTCTTATCAGTTCTTAAATTTTATTTTCAAAACATGCTAATTGGGGTTCCTGGGATTGTGTATAAAGATAGAGTACATTGAAGTGCTCGCAAGGCCTGGTATTTTAGTCCAAAATGCCCCAAAAGCCCAGAATTCAGTTTTCCAGTTATTTTCTTAGAAATGATCTGATCAGTTTGGAGATTTTTGTTTCGAAACATGCTTATTGGAGTCTTTGACATTGTGTATAAATCTGGATTGCCTTGAATCGGTGAAAAGGCCCGATACTTGGGCTCGAATGGCCCCAAAAAGACCTGACTTTGTATTATAAGCATATATGAAATCATTACACATCATATGACACATCATTTGATGACATTGAGGTTGACCTGCAAATGACCCCGAAGGCTAAATCTCACGGTGACCTGGAATGTGTAAATTGGCCTCTGGAGACAAAATGCTTGTAGATAGAGCTTATAATATGTTAGTATTATGAGCATGTAGAAAGTCATTTAGCACATCTGTTAGTGACCTTGAAGTTAACCCCACGACCTCATATATGAGGCATCTTTTGTTGACCTTGATCTTGAGTGTAGACGACATTTAAGGTTAAATTTCAAGGTCGCTTCTGATCTGAAATGTGTAATTGGCTCTGCAGGCAAAATGTTTGTAGATAGAGATTCTGTTTGTATTATGATAATATAGAAGTCATAAATGGCACACCTAATAGTGACCTTGAGTGTGATCTCAAGTGACTTTGAGTACTAAATATTTGACGCGAAATGTGTTAATTGGCCTCTGGGGCTAAAGTGAGGCGTCCGTTCATGATGAAGAGTGTCTTAATTTCGACATGTGAAAAAGGCTAACAAATATAGATTAAGGCAGTTTTACAGAATGTTGATATCTCATTTTGGTGAAAAGTTATGGCAAAATTTGTGTTGAACTTGCCCGCCAAACTTGACACCTGATTAAGTATTATAATGAGTATAATGACCTCACACCAGTACTGTAAAAACAAGTAGTATTATAATGAGTATAATAACGTCTCACTAGTACTGTGAGATAATTAGTGACATTTAACTATTGATAGTTTACCTTTCGTGTACATTTTGAATTTTAACAACTATTTTGTCGCATTTGGCATTAAATATAATCAGAATTTAATTACATAATTTCGTCACCCATGGAACGACGCTCGGAGTACTAGTATTGCCTTTACAACGGTGGTTGCTTTGGGCCCAAATTTCATGAAAAAATGACATATTTTCGTTTAAAAAACATTATAACGTGTATGACTTTCATGTAAAAGATTGCCTTATCATTATGATAGCTCTTTTTTTAGTTACGAGTGAAGGTCAATAACAACGGCCAGTGGCGGATCCAGCGGGTGGCCATGGGGGCACGTCCCCCCCCCCCCGGCAAATCAGTAAAAATCGTACAAAATTCGATAAATACATGTAGAATCGAGACCTAGTTTGGACTAAAGCACCTGATAATAGATCTGTTCATCCAAGTATTGGAGAAAGTTCATATATGAAACATTCCCTTCGGGAGTGATTGGGAACATCTCGCACTTTGATGTCGGGTGTACGTGAAAAACGCCGATGTTAGAACAACAGGCCAGTCTTTTTTATGTCCCCCGGACGGGGCACGTATAATTGTGATGCTGTTCCTGTTGTAACATCAGGCGTGAGCTTGTATACTGTCTATGAGGGAGAGTGTTGAAGATATCTTCACGAAACTTGATATGCAGGTAAAATATAGTACTATGATGATTGGCATCGACCTACGCCACCAGTGGCGGATTTAAAGGCTTGCTCTAATTTAAATTCTTGCCCCCACCTTGCCTCGATTTCAGCGCCGCCACCCCCTCCAGAAACACACCCCAGGGATCATCCGAAATTCTACAAATTCCAATTTTTTCATGTATTCCTGCTGTTATCAAATGCTTTGGCGAAGAACCATATTGCACTGTGATATTTAGAATTTTCGAGTGAAAGTCTATTAAGGTAGTGCGCTCCAAACAGTGAGGTAAGGAGTGGTCAAATATTTTTTAAAAATGAATATTGTATGAACATAGTGTAGAGCTTAGAAATGACCTATCTTATAGAGTAACTGATCAGTATCCTAAAACTGAAAAGAAATAGGGGGTTACGGGGATGTTCGCATGGAAAACATGATGCAAAATGTGAATATCGACAAAAAATGTGCAAAAATACCCCAAAATATGTCATTTTAGGTATATGTTTGTGATTTTGATCGATTATGTCGAAGAAACCACTCACTATTTTCTTTTCAGTAGGGTGCTGATCAGTTACTCTATAAAGTAGGTCATTTTGAAGAGATCATATTCAAGAAATAAGTTTTAAATTTTGACCCTTTGTTACCTCACTGTTTGGAGCGGATACTATGTATTGTTTATTGTTGATTGGTAAACATGTACGTAATACGTCTACAGTACATCTGTATTCATTCGATACATGTAAACGTGACATAGATTATCGACTGAGTGTTTCAGCGAAAAAGTGACATTGGTTTGATTAAATACTTTATTTGTCATCAGGACAAGTCGTGGTAAGGCCATTTGTAATTCAACAACTGATAGAATTCCTGACACTCTTGTACTATGTTTTCTGCCTGCATGTAGGTCATTTTGTTTTTCCAAGCATTCATCTTGAACTTTGCGTTGCGTTTTCCATCTTTACCCATCGTGTTCTGTTTAATCCAAGACATGACTGACTGTGGGATGTCCTCGTCTAGGAAGTGATATATCGCCTCGGCGTATTCCCCCGGACTCTGCATAAAGTCCTCGTAGATGACCTGGACCACCCTGCCGGGGTAGCGCTGCTCGAGCCCGGCTCGGTACTTGAGGTCCCGCACGACGGTACCACAGTACAGACGGGACTCTTTGACGATGTCGCCAGCTTGGGGGTCCGTGATATTACCAGTGTAGATCCCTCGGTAGGAGACGGTCCCCTTGCGGGAAACTACGACCGGACGCGGGTCTCTGACCAGATGGATGATCCTCATGTTCGGGTTGGTCTCCATTAACTCATCCAGCTCGTCCATGGTGCCGCGGACCGTCTTTGTGGCCCACAGATGCGCGTTCGTGCATTTCTGTTCGTATAACGATATACATTGACCCGCCAGTTTGTAGGCTTCCTGCATGCAGCGCTTGTAGCGTCCGAAGGGGTTGTCCCTCTTCGGTGTGGCTTTCTCTAATTCCCGTCGACAGTGCTCCTGTCCTTTAGGGTCCAGCCCGAAGCGACTGGGGCACTCGTGTTTTAGGGTCTGGTCACGACAGGACTCCATTGCTCGCAGGACGTTATGTCGCTTGAGACAGGCGCGGTAAGATCGCCAGCTCGGCATGTAGGACTCGGAGAGGAAATACCAGTACTTGTGCAGGATGAAGCCTGGAGGGAGCTTGCTGATCCGACAGTTGAGGATGTCGGAAAGCAGAATCCTCACAGCATCCTTCTCTCGCTCTGGCAGTTCTCTGAAGCATTAAGATCTCTTCAGCTACAGATGCATATCCACTTGTATTTACCTTACACCCTACAACTCATTTTGCAGCAATCTACACATACATTCCAATTAAACGCACCAATTGCACAAGGTTTTGTGTGTGATTACAAAAATTCCAATTATTGTCTAGCTGGTATATACATCGCCACAGAGTGTCAGACGTACCTCTCTGTGCCGTTGGGGTAGTAGGTGATGTCACTGGGCACGTTGTAGCCCGCCATAGTGCCATACATGTCCGTGTACACGCCATCCAGGGGCTCGTACATGTAGAATATCTGCGGGTTCTTGTCAAACATCTGGCCAAAGAAGCTAGAGCCCACACGCTGATAGCCTAGGATCACGAGCTGCTTGGGGTAGCTGTCTAGGAACGGAGCAGTCCTGCCTGATATCTGTGCGACAGAGGGTCGAGTACGTGTCACAACAATTAATGTATTAATATTATACAAAGATTTTCTTTTGTTGAGGTGAATTTACGAATATATATGCCCGTCACGTACATGTACGTAATTGACCGCGAGCTTGCAATATGAATTCACGAAACACGGCAGGTATGAATAAAACAAGGATATTTGTAACAATGATAAAGTATACTGTTTTTGGTTCAGAAATATCAGTTTGCAATGATTTATTTGTTCACAATCTCTTATTTAATAAGTATCGAACACAGCTGAAATGCTCATTGAGGGTATACAATAAAAGCCATACCAAATTGTACCATCACCTTCTGATTGAATCCGGGGATTGAATACTAACATTCATTAGGCGGGTACTAAATCATGTAAATGTTTCCGATATAAATGTACTTTTGACATGAGAATGGCTATATACTGTAGCTCCACCACACATGCACAGCCGAAACACTATCATTTCTAAACTGAAGGGTGGAGTAATATCATGAATCCAGTAGGGATTCATTATTCTAATCTAAAACATTGATCGGTGACAAATATACAAATATTAACTACCGACTTCCGAATTGATTTCGGAAATTATTATAATTGACCGTAACATGGGAATCAAAAATGGTTTTACAGCGGAAACAAAAATGGATACTTATAACTGAAGTAGGCCTACTGGACAGATACTCACCATCAGATATATTTAATAAGCCATCAATAATGACAAAACAAAAAGATTGATAACGTTAATAACAGGGGAGGGTGCCGTGTCCGGTGGGGACATTACCTCCTTGTACAGCAAGCCGTCACCCTGAGGTGCCTGTATCACTGGGGCCGAGGGGCTGGGTTGTCTCGGGCCGACCTCAGTTAGGTTGACAACGTGATAAGCTGGGTGCAGTTGCTGAGTAGCCTCTGAACATAGAGATCCACAATGATGAATAGACAACATGTGTTATTGATATCACGTGTGTATTGTTCATGTGGTATCGATTATTTGTATGATTTGATTCATAGAGTAGTAGTGTGTGTCGGTCCATATGGCATTGATCAAATTCCCGCATTTCCGATATTTTTATCAGTCACATTCATCATCTACTGTGATAAAGCCTACTTGTGTTCAATCATATACATATATGCGAATGTTTTTTTTAGTATGCACAACTGATAATGGTCACAACGAACAATTACTATACCATACCGTGAAGAAATCCTGTCAAATGAAAACAGAATAACACTGAGTTAAGTGCAGAGTCAATTCATTTTTAATAGTTGGCATCTTTTCGAGTTGTTTTGCAGTATAACATTTTGGTATGAAAGAACATGTACATGTAACTTTAACCCTAAGAGGCTAAAATGCTTCAATGTGTTGTACACGAGTTTTGTTCAGAGGAATCCAGTTTGGTTTGCAATGATTGGCATTATACTCTGATTGTTCAAGCTTGTTTACACCATTTTTGCTGATATTTTTGCGATGAAAAAAAGTTAGCAATCTAACCTAATGTTAAGTTTGGCACAACATAGAATTCCTTCGTTCGCATACGACTGTGTGCATTTGCTTGCTTTTGTAGCTGTGCAATCTTTTAAGGACAGAATATTTGTCTACAATAACCCCAATGTGTCTTCTGGCCCAAAATTACTTTTCGAATTTGTATTCAACGTTTTGCGATAGAACTTGGTATCAACTAAAATATATCAACAACAAACGGTGTAAACGAGTTTTAAAAATCGGAGTATAAACAATTTTATCTATCAGAATTTAATTCGTAGTTGAATAACAAATTGCAAACTAAAAACGCATCAAAATTACTTCTAACTTTAGGTCATATCCGACAACATCGCTAAATGTACCGGATAATATATTGCATTATAGTGTAAGGAATTATTAAGTCACTTTACTCCATTGCTATGTGACGCACCTTTCTGGTAGATGACTAGATGAACTGCCACAGTGAGACAGAGCATGATACAGGCGATCCTCAGGTTGCGGCCCATGTTGTACAGGTCCACTGGAATACACAGAATACGACTTGAGGAGCGGGGTTTGATGATGTTGGCCATAGGCCGGTCCACATGGAGACGGATACCGGGGGTTATCACAGGCATCGTCACCGCCTTCACTCCTCCTCATTCTAGCTTGTATACTCCAGTATTGGCTGCTGGAATACACTTAAGTCATGGGATATCGTCATTCTCCCAAATTTCAATTAAGTATTAAAATCTCTGGTTGGTGATGAGTCTTTTTTCATCACAATAACAGACAAAATACTCCGAAAAGTGGGAGCTTTGCGATGAAGACAGCTGGCTGGACCGGGTAACTGAGATCAGTTCACTGTTGGTATCGATTATAATTGAAGAGGGACACACACTGGGAAAATCGATGGTGGTCCACATATCAGCACAATTAATTTTAACACGTGTTTGAAGGACGAGTGAGTTCGTGTTCGGGAAAGTAAATACATTTACTATACTAGCATATGAATACCACTTTCATATTGTGTAGTGGTATCACGTCGAATACACGTGTATGTTACCACACAGCTGTGGTCATTTCCAGCTTGATGGACTGGAAATGACCGGGAATAATATCTTTGTTATGGTCCAGTTCCGCGACAGATGTCTGCAGTAATATTCATGCAATTTTTATGTCATACATGAGGCAAAATAAATATTGATATATCCATGATACCTGGAAGCCTACAAGTTGGGTATTGATCACAGACAGATATGTCCTGCCATACAATGGGGTTTACCCCAAAAAAACACTCAAAGCAAATGACAACACATATCTAAAAAATGTTATACTTGTTTGAAAATGTTTGTTCGAATGCGTTTGTAATGTTTCATTTCAGCAACACTGATTACGTGTTTCAAATGTTTATTTTCGGAGCCAATACTTGAGTAAACACTATGTGTAACACTTGCGACGTGATCAATATAACAATACCAATACGCTGATATTTCAAGTTCGTATTTCCACGTTTTAGGATCCTGTGAGGCAAGGGCGGATCTAGAGAGGGTCTAGAGGACACCCTTTTCTTCTGTGATGGATCCGCCCCCTTTTTCGTCCCCTGAACCCCTATTATTGAGGTTCCAACAAGATCAAATTTTGGTCCAGGACGTCATGGTTCAAATTTGAGTCATACTTTGTACTCCGATGTTAATCAACAAAAAATGTTCAGAAAAAAAGTTAGGCACTATGTATCATGTTCATGTATACATTTATATAATCCATATTTCTGATAAGGAAAAAGCTCACCTTAGACAGTTCGACACACAAAAAGTAATCCTTCACATAATTCACATAATAATTCCATTACTGGGCCAGAATTCACCGCAGGTGTTCCTAGATCTCAAAAATTACAAATTTTTGACGTTAGGTAAATATTGACTGGATCGTTGATGACATGCCAGGAATGCTCAGGATCGTTGATGACGTGCCTTTTAGCGTCGCTGATAATTATAGACGGGGTGGAAATTATAAACGCGGTGATAATTGACCTATCGCCAAACCCATTTGTCCGAGTCTTTTTACGCCATTTACGACGCATTCTGCAAAACGTTATCATTGGCCAAAGAGAAGTTTGCCGACGTAATTTGTGAAACTCGGACAACTTTTGGGGGCTTTGGCTATAGGTCAATTTTTAGGTGATAATTATAGAGGGGTTCATATTATAAACGAGGTGAAAATTATGAGGAGATAATTATAGATGGGGTGGAAATTATAAACGCGGTGATAATTCTGAGGTGGTAATTATGGACGGGGCGGAAATTATAAGGGCAGTAATAATTTTGAGGTGATAATTATATACGGGGTGGATATTATAAACGTTGTGAAAAATATGGGGTGGTCATTATAGACGGGATGGATATTACAAGCTCGGCGAATATATTGAGGTGGTAATTATAGATGGGGAGAGAAATGCACGAATGTAATTGGCGTTTAGGAGCCACCGTACACGAATATTCATTATAATAGTTAAAGCTGCTGCCTTCGAATGTATGCAATTTTTTTTGCAAAACCATTTTTTTTGTTAAATACACCTAATGCAAAATACACCTAATATAATATAACAAAAGGTGTGCTAAATGATTTTGACGATTACAGTCCGTCCGAGTTGTCTTTTCATCCGTTTTAGTGCCCATTTTGTACCGGTTTTGTAAATAAACAAACGAAGTGTATCCATCAAACCCGAATGTAAACAAATGCTCAAATCGCGCTTAAAAGTCCACATCGAGTACATTTTCCAGTTCGTATGTGCATATAGTGTAGTTGTGAGAAAATAATCAGTGATATACCATGATGTGCGTGGAATTGTCAGTCTATCCCGCACTTCTATGCTTTGCTACATCTGCGTGTGATGGATACAGTTCCTGTATTGACTCGAGAGCCGCCTGTTCAAATGAGCAAAATTTCCCTGGGGACCGGTTATTCTCATTACATTAGATATGAGTATGTGTCATTCAGTTGGTTCAGCATGTTTGATATGAAATATAGTTTTCAAAAAATATTGACTGGTTTCGAAGGCAGCTGCTTTAAGTAGGTAAAATAAGAACAAAATTTCCGCTGTAGGCCTAACACTCATAGCTTGTAGTACCGGTAGTTGATATATTGACATGCTGCCAAATGAGGTTTACTCTAATCATCTTTAAAAAAAACATATCGATCCGGACTTTAGTTGGATCATAGAATTGTAGGGTAGTTCTATGGTTGGACTTTAACAGTTTTCACCTTTCAGTGTGCAGAGACAGATGAACTAGGCTACACTATTCAAGAATCCTGATTATTATCCTTCTCGATGTAAAAGTGAACTGAAGATAAGTTTCCAGCGAATTCAATTAATAGTCCAGAATTATAAACTAAAAGTCGAACGTACTCGTGGCTCAAAGCAAACCTACTCTCTATACCAGTAAATATCGATCCAAATGTGTGTTTCCAGAGGCTAAATACTTAATTTCATCAGTTTTAATTATCATCATAGGTAGAGTCGGCGACACATTATTACCTGGTTCTAATGGCCATTGCAAATATTCCATATTCTACACGTGTAAAATCGTGTACCGTTACCATGGCAAATAACGTAAATACAAGAAGAAGTCGTAGGCCTACCAAAACAAAATAGCTACGGTACTATTAAATAGTTGCCTATTCGGTTATTATATATTCGGTTATTAACTACTATAGTATTTGACCCGAGAGTAGGAGTGTTGTGACTGATCTATTGTATAAATATGATCTACTAGTAATTATTTTTATTTCATGTCTGCAAACTTGCCCGCAGTTATGATTTAGCCACATGACGACGAGACTGACCAAAATATACCTAAAATATTTACCCCGATCAATTTCTAGGAACCCGAGGGTCGGGCCGAGCTTGCGAAGGGGCCAGGAAATAACAAGCGTAAAATAGAAGCACGTGTAAAAACACAGGCAATATTTGGTCTATCTACAATATACGCTTTTCGTGCGTGGAAACAATTTTCGTTCTAGAGCAGAGGTGGAATATAAGTGGTTGCTAGGGTGGAATACGGAATTGTATTCCTCTTGCCGAATTACATTACACGGAGCTACTTTGGCAGCTTCGCATTCAAATTGAACGTTTCTTTGTAGATGTTCTATATATATTGATGATCCACCCTTAAGACTCCTTCAGATTCGAAGTCCACGTCACCACGGTGACGTTCATCGACTGGTTTCTTTGTTTCATGTCTGTGACGTTTTCCCTTGCGCTCGTGCGCTGGCACTATGTATAGGATAGGGCCCCAGGCTGAGGATCTATTGCAGATAGGAACCCGACGGCGAAGCCGGAGGGTCCTATCTGCAATAGATCCGAAGCCGTGGGCCCTATCCGACATAGTTCAGGATTCCCCCAAAGATACATTTCACAAACAGAGTTTGGAATATCTGCTTCACCCATCAAATACGTTTTTAATAAAATTAATTTTGTATATTCATGATATACAATTTCTCCTATAACCAAAAGCCATGCATATATTAGTTGCTTTTGTTCACATGGTTCACGACAGCCAGTGACATTCCACCCCCACCCTCTTGGCCCCATACAGATCCCCCCCCCTCCCCCCCAACCCCCCCCCCCCCCCTCCGCCGATGCATGTCTGGATTGCTAGGTCGAAGTAGTAGTTCAAGTACGCTGCTCCTCTCATGTTCTCGCTTCAGAAGTTGTTATTTTGCTACACACAAAAACCGGGAACGAATGCACGTGTATTGCATTGCATGCAATCGATGAGTTCTCCAGCATACCAGTGTCAACAATATTACTCCAAGCCTTAAATGTCAACCTAGTTTATATGCGAGTCATACAACTAAACGTGGTCACACTTGAATGAACTCAGTGGCCAACATATGAACGGGTATAAACAAACCAATATCATTATGTCATGTCATGTATCACAGTATCGACACCATTTACATATTTGGTATCCTGGCTATTAGAGACGAATTTATAGTGAGTACCAGTACCGTGACACTTTTGGTTAAAGCCCTGGTTGTGTACTGTCCCTGTACATGAAATCTTTGACGTGCTTTGCATACATTCCTAACTGACTGGAGGACAGATAATTGTGTTCCATTCTCGGATCATAGATGAGCCAAGCCATTCTAATGGGACAATCTTGTTGTCAATGCGATCATCAAGTTCAAAATGAATCGCCACTACATTTCATTTTCGTGTGCTGCCACCTGTCGCCAAATGTTGGTGTTATTCAATATGAACACCATCAACTTTGCATGACCTGGTATCTACATAGTCCGGCACAGCGTGCAGTCTATAACGTCATGCGGATTAAATTTCGGCAATGATGAAACGACTCGAGTGAACAAACATGTGTAGTTTTTGGCATACACTGTTTGTACACTCGTAGTCTTTCCTATTTTTCTTTTTCTTTCAGGTTCCTATCTAGATAGGAACCTCCTTGAGAGGTTCCTATTAAAAATAGGGACTTGGCCATGACAAAAGAATCATGAACTATGAATACTGCCAACATCTTAAAATCTTCCGAGTGAGCACGACGGAGTGTGCGGTCATGCGTAGCTCCCGTCCTCGTTCAGAGCAGACTTGGCTCCTGGCTACAAGCATTTATAGGCAATCTCGGGGTGAAGGCTGTTTGGCCCATACACTGAGGTGGTACATACAGGATCTGACGGTCCGTTTAGGCTAACAAGGGTTCTACCCCCTCGTTGGACCGTCGGAGAGTGCAGCCAGCAACACGCCCACAGGCTAGTGTATACTGGGAGTCGCCTCCTCTCAGTCTCGGGCTGTGCCGATG
Organism: Terebella lapidaria; assembly: GCA_949152475.1. Lineage (NCBI taxonomy): Eukaryota > Metazoa > Annelida > Polychaeta > Terebellida > Terebellidae > Terebella > Terebella lapidaria. The sequence continues at coordinate 84,757,723 of OX424555.1, forward strand.
CTTGCCTTGACTCTGACAGTCCGTTGGGCTATCCGGGATGCTATCCACGTGTAGACCGTCGGCGAGGCTGGACAATTAATTAACACCTACACGTTCATGTGATGGGAGCCTTCTCTGTAGCATCTGCCCTAATGGGCAATATAGTATATATGTGTGCAGTATTGTATGTCGTCAGCACGTCCGATATGGGTTCTGGGTCAGGCTCCAGCAAATTCCATGCCGCAGGGTGTTTGTGCCCTAGATAACTGACATCATATGTTTCATTGGTGTCGTGGCCAGGATTAGTACAGTATTAAACGATAATTACATTGCAACCTACCTCATGCCTACCGCAGACCTTCGTCCTCAGGAGACGTCCCTGTCTCAGCTGAGAAGTGACACATACAAAGCAGTAATATCATTACCTGTGATGGCTCCAACTCCACGGAAAAGCAAGCAGGAGATACTCCTGGTTGAACCCCAATGCGATACTTGGTTTGAGTGCAAGCAAGAGGACTGGCAGTGGAACTTTGTCCAGCATGACGAATGAACAGTTGGTTGCAGGTGCTGTACAGGTGTCTACGAACTGAGCCAGGCACTGAATCCTTACACCTTGCCTGTCATGTGATGTGCCCCGCACCTGTGACAAGTTGCTCAGAGTCGACGTAGTTGATTACCGAATTCACTTTTTGAGTGATTTGGCTCCATAGGGCCGTTACGAACGTCGCCAATGGGAGGGCCTGTTCTCTGTCCCCGCCCCGGCATCAGCCTTCTGATGAACTGTCGGCGTGGGAAAAGAGGCTTATACAGTGTGCTATTACCGAATATGATTTTACCGCTACTACCGAATATGAATCCCAACCACCGTGGGACCCGCCTTGGGTAGACTCCAGTCAGCTACTTAGGTTTGGCTACACCCACTGATAATCTAGGGAATATTCAGCAACCCACGGCTTGCGCTATGGATTGTGCAGGCTACTCTTAAGTGCCCACTGCACCTTCAGCAGGGTATGCGGTAGACCCTCTGTCAGGTGGCGGAGGCCCCAGCATGAAGACCTCCACCCCAACCCTACACCAGCGCTGTTTGAGTATTAGCTCCAGACAGGCTATGGAATGACTTCGTTTGGTCTGTTCACTACCGGTGACAGATACTGGACCGGACGGAGACTACAGCTCATCTGACTGCTAATCACATTTTGGGTGGACCAACCAGTTCGTGTGGCGATGGTGATTCAACTGCGAGAATGTCAAAATATTTATCTAGATCAGCTTGAGCAGATTGCCTCCTAGAGGGATGGATCAACGACGATACCGGCCATATTTTTACTGGCAGCCTTGAAAGAAAGGCACTCCATGTGATGTCAAGTAACCCCTGTATTTCATTTGCCTTGGCTGCCTAGCAACTGTGACAACTTTTAACACAAACGGTAAACAAACTTGAGTACGAGAATGAGTTTAATGCCTCACATTTGCACCAATGCCTACGCCTATGAGAATACGATGCCCGAAAAGGCTGAAATTTCGCCAATTCGGCCAGTCACCTACGGAGCGCCTGAGGATCATCCATAACCATCGCACAACAATCGAACATCGGAGACACGTCGGTGAAGGCATCGGAAGAAAATATCGCAGAGTTACTTTCTTGCGGCGACAGTTCGAAAAAAATGACATCAGTAGTGAATCGCTCGCACGCCTACCGCCGAACGGCCAGAGCCCTTTTCAGTTGCCCATCAGGTGTCGAAGCAATGGGCAAAAATTCTCGGCCGACCAATGTGGGTATCTCAACAGGCGATCACCACAGGGTATCCTGGCGGGCGCCGATGAATGTGCGGAAGGTGCCTTCAGATAATCCACCAACTTGTACTTATCGGACGGTCACCAAACAGATATCAGTAGGGTTTCAAGCAGTCTCCGGTAGGGCATCGTTGGATGGTCAGTCTTTCTTGAAATTATTGAATCATATGTGACTATAGCGGTCATCGGTGGACAATGCCTAGTGGTTTCATGACCACTCGAAAGATATGGGGAAGATGCCTGACAAGCTATCACCGGCGGCCGGAACATCGGTAAATACCACCCCACATCGGCCGGCGACCTGTGCAAATGTGACCCAAGCATTAGGCTCGACTTCAGCTCACAGATGAGACATCTACGAAGTATGTTTTCGAGCCTCAGGTTCTCAGCTGTAAGGTTCCTCCCAGCTTCAAATGCAGTTATAGGTTATACTCATCGACCAATGCATGGATGAACAGTCGTAATACATCTGGTATGCGCTAGCTGCCATGAAAAACGGACGATGAAGGACGAGGTAAACTCAGAACTTGCAGTAGAAGTGGCGGTCCAGGCTAAAGGCCCAGTCACATTGACGATACGACCAAGATACGACCTCGCTGCGACCTGATATTTTTGTAATCGTGGGCAAATCGTGACACGAACGTACGATTGGTCGTACAGGTCGCGAATGGTCGCAAACAAGAAACTAGTCGCAGCAAGGTCGATGGACATGTTCAAAACTTCCAACCTACGATCTCTGGTCGCACGTCGGTCTTGCACAATCGTGCCACCAGTCTGGCTTGTTATTTAGTACTTAAAGTAGACTACTTGTCATACACGTACACCTATTCACGGGGGGTAAGTTTCGGATTCCTAAATTCATGTCAAGTTTTGGGTAGTCGTACATATATATACTCATTCCATCCGGTACACTTTTAGAACGACTCAATATTGCACACTGCCTGTGCTTGGTTACATAAGGCGGATGCTTCCCCATGGATTGTGATATTGTTGTATACTCATTTATCTCTGGAAGTTCAACTAAAGCCAGGATATTAATATGAGATGGTTTACATCTTATAAATTACTAGTTTTCCATCAATACGTTGATTAAGTTTACGTCAATCACAGCTTTAATTAAATTCCAATATTTTCAATAACGCCCCCCCCCCCCCCTCCCTGGTTCCTCTATCATTACATATATATCTTACCTGGCACAGTACAACTCCACATCTTTGATTATTTTATGTTTGCGGGACAATCCTGATTTTTCATGTTTAATAATTCCAAAACATAATTTTTTATTCGTCCAACGTACATATTTTTCCTTCTACATCTGCACTTTTTTCATCTTCCAATGAATAAAATATATTGCCACGAGATGGGGTGGGATGCATGTGGTACATATTCAAAGTGAAGATGTGTATGGGGCCCACAATTGTTTATTCCTACACTGTGATCGTGTGTAAGTCTGTGACGCTCGCTGTTTGGACAACTAAGTCCATATTTGTGTGTTTATGAAGCTGGGTTCGAGTCATTGTCCATATCATGCACGATATACGGTGGCCTTGCTCTGGTGCGACAGCTTCATCAACCCCTCACAAATAAATAAATGGGTGCGATACAAGTTTTTGGACCAACGCCAACACATGAGAACTTGTTGATATTACTAGAGATTATTATGCAATAGAAAATGTATATATTACATCCTTTGATTTAATTTGAATAGGCATAAATGCAATATTTATACACTTGATATATAAATACCAATGCAGACCCATATATACATAGCCATTAGTTGTGTTATTAATCAAGTGTGTTTCACTTATTTGAGGCCAGACGATAAAATGGAATGTATCTATTTTAGTTTACTTACTTCTCAAGAATAATTGCGAACTTCCTCTGTACAGGTCGTAGACCTATACTGTCCGTGTACACAAATTCATTATTGTAATTTGCACCTGAATTTCCCGGGTTAAACATACATCCACTAGATTCAGAATCGGTTATCTGATATTTCTTTCCGTTCACGCAGTATCGTCTATCAATATAGTGTGATAAGTCCGTCCAGTAACTACGTGTATACTCATCAGCACAGACAGGCGCACTTCGGGGCACACGTGATAAGACAGACAACAGATGGTCAAAAGTACATTTAGATCTACATTATTATCGAACGTTTAACACATATATGTACATGTGTCCGAAAACTCTGCATATTTAGATGATATACGAAAATAAATCTCACCTTTCTTCATGCCGAATATATCGCATAATTATTTCATTTTACCATTGGCGCCAAACCCAAAAAGCAAATGAAGACAGATCACCAATCAGACGATCGATCGCTTAGACTCACTATCGATGAATGTCAACGATGGCAAGGATCAAGTAGCGCTCAATTATCTCCAGTGTTAATAACACACTTGTATTTTTGTCTCTACTTGTCTACCAGCTAATTGGCTGTCAACTTAAGGCTTGGGACAAAGTACGTTTGGTAAAAAAAAATAACCTAGGTGATTACATATTATATCTTGTAACTATAGTTTTTGGAAGACATCAAACGGTATCAGAAATCTCTCGTTATGTATTTCTGACAGTATGTGCATGTCCATCCACGAATAGAGCCCCTTTAGAACAACAACCCATCGGCCACGGTTGAGCACGATATATTGTTACGTTACAATGCAACAACACACATGCCAGCGTGACATCATTCATATATCTCACGGGGGTCAAGCAAACCTGAATTATTCGGAGGAACATTGGCACCCTTGAATTATTGGAAGTGGGGCGTGAGATCTTTGGAGGAAAATGTGAGAGTAGGTTGCTAACAAGCCGCAAATACCTCGCCTACGATGTGCGAACAGACAAAGCAATGCCACCATAGATTATGGGATATAGTTAAGTAATTGTTGATACATAGAATGGTTCCCCATGGCTTCCCTAGTTTATTAACAATCATGTCAACCGATTCTGAACACCGATAGAAATGAACCCATCAGGACTAGTAACACATGAAATTACTCTGGTAAATACTCTGGTGTCAGTAAACACTCAAAAGTACCCAACTTCGAAGAAGGGTGATACTAGAACATCGGCTTGCGATTGTAAAGTGTTTTATTGTGTTTTTGTTTCATCAAAGTCATATCGATGTGTTTTTGGTCGGGGCATGATTTATTGGGAGGAGGTACAATGTACATGAATCTTTCGAAGATTCATGAAAAAAGAAGCATACCTTCCTGAACATTCCGTGTTTCTCCATCAGCGCATGCCCCCAAGATTATGTTATTTTAAAGTGAGACACTGAATAGCCTTCTAAACCACAATATGAGTACATTCGCAAAGATTTATATATATATTTAAACATATCAATATCACCCCCTCCCAATAAATCACGCCCCGACCACAAAGCACATAGGGTGAAACAGAAACACAATAAAACACCTTACAATCAAAAGCCGATGTTCGAGTACTACATTACTATTGATATCCTCTGGAGTTAGTGTACTTTTGAGTGGTTGCAAAACCAGAGTACTTTCACGTATAATTGGCCCCAGTGGGTTTATTTATATCGGTGTTCAGAATCGGTGAACATGATTGTGAATGAACTAGGGAACCTGTATGTTGACGATAAATACATAACTATATCCCATACTCTATGGTGGTATTGTTTTGTCTGTTCACACATCGTAGTCGAGTTATTTGCATCGTGCTTATTGTCACGTTTTCCTCCAAAGATCTCACGAACCAACTCCCAATAATTCAGGGACGCCAATGTTCCTCCGACTAATTCAGGTTCGCTTGACCCCCGTGATAAATAAACATGCAGAGTCGAGAGAGTTTGCAATGCACATATATCAAACTAGCTTGTAAACTTGCGATGTACGTCGCGAATTTGCAATGCGCAAAGCAAACTGATTTTCATATGTAGATTTTCTTTTTTTTGAATCCATATCAAGATAAAGTTGGCAAAAACGAATTTTTTCTGGCCATTGAATTTTTTGGACTTTACCCAATTTTTCCTTCATAATGGGAGCTGTATGGAAAAAACTCCTAGAACACTCCAGGATAGAGCTTGAATAATGCACATTCAAATGGGACATCATATATTGCGGTTTAAGTGGTCACCTTGAATTTGACCGTCAATGACCTTGAAACGTCAAACGGCCTTTTTGTCCAACAGACGCCCATTTTTGGACTTTGGCAGCCAATTTCTCAAAAACTGTTCAGACAGATTTATTTAAATAGATTCCCGTTATAGATAGATAGATTTGCTCTCCATTCGCCTGTCTGCACGTGGCTGCCATTTGATTTATTGACGGGTCCGCTAAAAAAAAAATTTCGTCGCAAATCAAGTTACTATTGGTTTTGAGTCATTTCCAGCAAAATAAATTCTTCTCGCCATTGAAAATATTTTTCGGAGAGAAAATTTCACCCAATTTTTCCTTCATAATGGGAGCTGTATGGAGTAAACTCCTAGAACATATTCTGGCACATACAAATAGAAAATCATTAGTGATCAAAACTAGGTGACCTTGAATTTGACCTTCAATTAACTTGAAAGGTCAAAACGGCCTTTTTTGTCCAAAAAATCCCCGCCCAATTTTGGGCTTTGGTGGCCATTATTTGAAAGATCAAAACAGTCATTTTCTTGCTAAAAAAATGTCAAATTCTGGTGAGTTTCTAGATTTTTATTTCAAAACGTGCCAATTGGGATACTTGATAATGTATAAATTGAAAGATGGAATAATTGGATTCTTCATGGGAGCTGTATGGAAAAAACTCCTAGAACACTCCAGGATAGAGCTTGAATAATGCACATTCACATGCATATATTGCGGTTTAAGTGGTCACCTTGAATTTGACCGTCAATGACCTTGAAACGTCAAACGGCCTTTTTGTCCAACAGACGCCCATTTTTGGACTTTGGCAGCCAATTTCTCAAAAACTGTTCAGACAGATTTATTTAAATAGATTCCCGTTATAGATAGATAGATTTGCTCTCCATTCGCCTGTCTGCACGTGGCTGCCATTTGATTTATTGACGGGTCCGCTAAAAAAAAAATTTCGTCGCAAATCAAGTTACTATTGGTTTTGAGTCATTTCCAGCAAAATAAATTCTTCTCGCCATTGAAAATATTTTTCGGAGAGAAAATTTCACCCAATTTTTCCTTCATAATGGGAGCTGTATGGAGTAAACTCCTAGAACATATTCTGGCACATACAAATAGAAAATCATTAGTGATCAAAACTAGGTGACCTTGAATTTGACCTTCAATTAACTTGAAAGGTCAAAACGGCCTTTTTTGTCCAAAAAATCCCCGCCCAATTTTGGGCTTTGGTGGCCATTATTTGAAAGATCAAAACAGTCATTTTCTTGCTAAAAAAATGTCAAATTCTGGTGAGTTTCTAGATTTTTATTTCAAAACGTGCCAATTGGGATACTTGATAATGTATAAATTGAAAGATGGAATAATTGGATTCTTCATAAGACCTGCTACATAGTTCAAAAATGCCCTAAATGGCATACTAGTATGCACAAATTGGCCTCTGGGCCAAAACATTTGTTCATAGACATCAGGTTTGTAATAGGAAGTCTCATATTAAACTTGACCTAAGATGACCTTGAATGGTAATTGTCGAAGTAACATTCGACGTTAATAATGCAAATTGTCCGATGCAGACAAAATTCTTGTAGATTAGGCTTAGGTTTGTATTATGAGCATATAGACAGTCACATCAGGTGCTGTTTTGGTCACCTTGCATTTGACCTGCAGTGAATTTGGTATGTCAAAGCAGCCATTTTACTGAAAAACGTGTTATGTCTAACACTGTATATTACTCTGGAAACCTTTTTTACCCAGTAGCCCTTGGGCTAATTTTTTCTTTGCACCAGGAGTGAGAAAAAGTTCTCAATTTGGCAGATATAAGCCACCGTAGAAGTGGCCCAGATACTCACACAGTCAGCTGACAACCGAAAACCAGAAGTTAGACAAGTTTATTATATAGGTTAATATCCATATTAGGATACAAATAATCAAAATATGTAGTTTAAAGTATGGAAGGAATGATAGCTCAGAGAATGTATGACAGGCAAATACCTAAACTTTGTTGGCTCAATCACATGCAATCAATTATGGCGAGTTCACATTGTATATGTGTCAATTATTCTGACAAAAAATATAACCAGTATTTTGGACAACCAGTAAATAATCTATTTTGCTCTAATAGTAAAATGTATACGATAAAACAAAAAAAATTACATATCAAAGAAATGTAATGGTTATAAAATTTTCCATATAAAAGCTAGCTTATATATCTATAATATGTATTATCTACAGTTTGACAAATTGTTCATTCTCATAACTTGATATATATAAAGCTCCAAATATATGTTTTTGCATATACAAATTGAAGACAATGGTGTCTTCATATCTTGATGTATATCTTTGAAAGAACAAGGTACTAGTCACGATAATAAAATATTCATAGATAAAACTATAACGTACATGTATACATACATTAGAAACCCACGAAAGATCAAAATGTATGGAATTTTGGGCCGTCAAAATCATAACGTAAACACTGCACATGTATATGCCATCACATCATCATGTCCAAATATTGCTCTATGTTACTTTGAATTTCATAAAAACTTTATTTCAGAGTTCCACTATCACTGTCAAATGTGCGAAATTAATCGGGATAAAACAACTAGACTTACATCATTTTATAATGTGTGTCATCATGTATACCTGACAATCATGACCTTAAAATTCCTTTGAACATAGACAGCAGTAATAATTTGCACAAATATTCCATTCTGAGGTACATGTAGGCATTGTTCCTACCAGTAATTGAATATATCTCGTAGCGTACATGAACATAAACACAGACACAATATTCCACACCTACATTCCACACCTACACACATTGTGTAGAGGTACACAATATTCCACACCTAGACTCTGTTCACTTCTTTCAACCAAACACATTGTATATTTTATGCACATAGACACCTTGTGAACAGTGAATATTTATACACATATCTTCAGTCATCATTAATTACAGTCCAACAGAACGATGAACAAACACCCTTCATTTTCTGCCAAGAGTGCTTATTTTCAAGCAAAAACATTCAAGTTCATGTGGAAATGTGTTGTTGACATTTGATGACATGCTGATACAACTGGATATTCATTATCAGGTTATGTGTTACATGGTTTTAATTTTCTGCATGTGCCACAATCTTACATCCTCACTGGTACAAAACTGATGTCTGGATTATGTACTTACCATGTACATGTACCAGTACAGTGGATCCTGTGTTAAAAAGACCATCTGTCGTGATTCCACTCTGTGATGAAAGACCACCTGTCGTGAGAGACCACTCTGGCTTGAGAGGTCGCTACCCTTGGTCCCGGGTGACCTCTTACCATGAGACCACCTTCTGGGATCCCTTGGGTGGTCTTAAAACACAGGATCCACTGTACTATATAATACTATCGAATGGTATCTATATTACTAATAGCATAGAGCACATGTAGTCAGTATACATTAATTCAGTGTAGTATGCATCCTACAGTAGGCTACATGCATTGACACATGAGTTTATACATGTAATATAATACCCTTAGTTTGCGAACACATATTCGATACATGTATATATCACCAACAAAGCACACACAAACACACAGTGTGTAAATTCCCTATGATATAAGCATGATGGTATTTGATCATGAACTTTTTAAATTTGATTACATCCATATCTAATCAATCAATACTGACACATATTCCGACACAAGTCCTGCATATTGAGACTAATGATGATCATATAATCACAGAGGATAAGTAATTAGAAAGTATAAAAGCCCTGAAAACATGCATCATAATAATCATACATGACATACCAAACATATGTTCCATGTATGTGTATAAGCTTTCCTAATGAGATAAACATCAAATTCTACATCAATAACAACCAATCAAAATCAGGTCAGATGTAAACATGTACAATAACTTGTACAATAGCAAGCTACTCAGCAGCTAACACCTAACCATTTCATGGTACATGTATGCAGGAACAGTTGAAGCAGATTCACATGACGAAACTATGTTTAACATAATCTTGGGACACTATATATGGCTACAAACATCACCAAGGCAACCAGTGCAGTTAAAGTACGTACATGAAGTCTGCTACATGTTAGTCATGTATATGACCACTCCTATACTTTTTGATCATGAGCATTGCCATAGCGATGAGTGTCAGCACGCTGGCAACGATAGCGCAGACGATGATACAGATGTCCTTGACCTTGCCCAGCACAGATAGACTGTTCCACTGCAGGTTCAGGTGAATCAGACACGGTAGAATGAATGCTAACAATGACGCACCTATCGCACCTGTGTGAATGATCGAACAGCAGGTCAGAACGGGTGGAAAGAAAACAACATAAAAGTAAACATTCCTTCTGTTGATGCACATATCAGTAAGGACGATGTAATATGAAAATCATCACACATATAAAGCGTGGTAACCATGGTATCTTACCAGTGAATGATGCAGTGTAGGCGTAGGCGTCCTTCAGCAGGATGGCCAGACCCACTGCCATTAGCGTCAGACTCACTCGTAGCGTGTTCCGTTTCCATGTAGGCACCTACATAAAATATATACAAAGCAATAATAAGACTAAATAAAAACATCATTTACACCTCCTGGATATATCATAAAATCAGAATGTCTAACTAGGTATGTTTTTTTAAAATCAAAAATAGATACATACATTTGTTACAAATCGAACATACTGTCAACATATGTTTATTGTATGTGTGCGAAATAGTGGATGGCAAAACATTTCAAGACAATGCCTGAGTAATTTCTTGTCATTGTGAATGTATGGATCGATTTAATCACTACTGACTTTGTCTGGAATGATGAGGGAGACTTCTCTCGCGGACGCCTCGATACTTGAATTTTGTAGGAGGTTTTCCCGGTCATCATCGCTGCTCCCTGCCTCCAGGCTGGGGTCCTGGTCATTAGCAGACATTGCTCGAGGTCTGCGGGGTTTGCCTGGAATCAGCGGAATATATCATGATAAAACTTTACCACCAAAGAGTCAGTTTGAATTTCAACTTGGACGAAGTACGATTTATATTGTGTAATTCAATGATTGGCGTTGTTGTGGCACAAATAATGCCTGATTTTATCCATGAATTATCGTACGTGGAGCAAAGATGTAAACTTCGAGGATATCGATGACTGGGAAGCACTGTAGCGGGTATGTGAAGACAACACTGATGATCAGAGTCACGTCTACGATGGTCGAGAAAATGCCGGGCTGCAGCACATCTAGCAGTATGATCTGTTTGACTTTGTCACCATACGACATGTATCCCAGGATCCCGAACGCGCACAGGATCACAAAGACGATTGAGACAGCGCCGTGCAGGAACGCCGGGAACAGGTGACGGTTGCCCTCCATACTGGACTGGATCGGGATCACCTGCAGCGAAACAGGACAGTCAGGTAGGTGCTGACGCTGGCTTCAATGTGTTAATTATTCAATTCCATAAAACAGTATCAATATGAAGCTTGAGGCAATCCTGCAGGGCGACTTCATAGCACTTTGATAAGCACAGACACCATGGACACAAAAAATCATTTGCATAATTCTTTCGAATTCTTATGAATGTTCATAGCACATTATGACAACTATTATGAAATCTTTGATCAAAAGGACTAAATGTGTATATGTTACTACTGACCCCGGCAATAACACTTACACAGCCTATGCCCTCATAAGCACTCATCAGTTGACCCAAAAACAGCGGCAGTGTGTAGAACTTGTACCACTCAAAGTGTGAAAACTTGAAAGCTGAGTGAAACAAAAACATTTTGTCAATAAGATCAAACTTACTGGGTAGGTTCAATAAGATGTAACACAGGCATCACACTGAGATACCATGGCATCAACAGCATAACAATAACAGTGTTACACATATTCACTAATCATTCTCATTCTATGTACAATAAATACTAGGCTCTAATTATTAGCCATTCCTGAACCAATTCGGCACGTACTGGCAATCATGTAGCCGAGGACGGACATTGCACCGCTGAAGAGAGCGAAGGTCGCGATGGATGAGAACGGCGCGAGGTAGCGGACTTTGCGGATGAGCGATGTCAAGAGGAAGATTGGCAGGGGGAGGAGGATGATGAGGCGGAGTGGGGGCGCCACCGATCGCATGTAGATTGCCGGGGTGTCAGTCGGTGCCAGGGCGTGGGTGGTGGTCGTCTCAGGTGCGGTGGTCGTCGTGGCGTTCATGGATTCCGAGGTGGTTATGGTTTGGTGTGTTGAGGTCACTGTTTTCATTGTTGTCATTGTTTGTGCAGTTGTAATTGTTCGAGATGGGACCGTTGTGCTAATGACTTCGGTGTGGTTTGTTTCAAGTGCAGCAGTACTATTGGAGTCATACATGCTATAAGGTTGCTCAACATGCTCCAGAATGTTGGTTTGTGTTTTTGAAGGAACTTCTAAAACCACGATATTCTGTGTCCCAATTAAATTTTCATTGACTATGTTCCCAGTGAAGATGGAGTCTCTATCACTAAGGCCTCTTTTAGATCTGGATATATTTCTGAAAGACTTCTGGCTGTCAGCTGTGTCGATGAGGTCACTGTCCCAGTCCCAAGGCTGGGTTCCCGAGGCTGGTGGGTCGATGTTGTGTATGTTGAGGATTGGCACACCATGTCCCCGCCATGGACTCCCTGCTTCTAGCGTTGTGTTGATCCGTGTGGCATTGTGGATCAAGTATGGCACAGGACGCAGCGGGAACATCGCATACACCGTGTTACCGAGGAATATGTAGTAGGACATGACGGTCATGAACTGCGTGAACCACACCGCCACTTGGATCAGATGGAAGCACCAGGGACCCAGCGCCCTGCGTCCCACATCCCCGTAACTCGTCGAGAACTCCAGACGTTGCCGTAGCAAACGCTCCTCGCTAGGGTGGAGTTGACCTTTGTCCATCTGATCGCGACAAGCGCGGTCGATAACGATGTTCTTACACTTCACTAGCAGCAGTACGCAATGGTCAGTCGCAACAGCAATAATGAAAACGCCCACAATTCCAAACTGAAATGGAGCAAAAAGAAAGGTATCATGTTGATGTGAGTTACTCTACCATGTAATCACATGAAAATCTTGATATTATGATGAGATTTGGTACTAAGTTATACTAACCGCTAAGCCACTCTGGCAGAAAGCAAATGGCAATGCCTGGTAGTTAGTGCCTATAAACGCCTTCAAACAGTTGAAGAAGTCTCCCACATTGTGATACCATCTCAGCTTCCTAGAAACAGGGTTAGAGTAAGAGGCCAAATATATTAAATATGATATTATTATATGATAATTATAATATAATGGTTCATTATTAAACGTGCATACATTATTACCACAGGAACACTATTAGGATATAGAATCATTATACTGGCACCTCCAATCAGCCCCGTCATAGCTGCCCTATGTGACCAGTTTTTAACCAGTCACAATCAAGTTTGATATTGGCCACATTGTCCTACAACATGAACTGTTTATATCTTGTACTGACCGTCGCCTGCTGAGACTTAGGTCCATGCTCGTAGTGACCTCGACATCTCGGAGATCCTCAGACCCAGCCACGGAGTCTGAACTCCAGGAGAGGGTCGACTGAGTCCGCTGTCTCTCCATTCTCCACTCACGAGCCTACATGTACGACTGCCAACAACAAACAGATACTCTTTGAAAAACAGCAGTACCCAACTTCATAGCAGCCTTAAAGTCCTACATGTAGGAATAGAATAGTGTTCAGTTTTCATTGAATTGTATTATAACATAATCTTATTGGGTACAATTTGTTAAAAAATTGCATTTTCTACATATGCTACGCCTTGAGTTAGTAGATATTATGACTAAAGGTGACCCAGCTCAGCTCATAGTGATCTCGGTCCGGTGATTTGAATTGCTCATCTAAGTTATTGAGAAACCTAGCGATTCTCACTGAATAGGACTATGGCTTTGTAGCTTTACTTGAATCTTGAAAGAAACAATAAAACAAGAAACGGTCGCTAATCAAAGATGTAAACAAATTACATCTCAGAAGGAAATAAACACAAAAGTTACACCGATATACAGTACTGATTTCGCAAAACCTCACTAGCCATGCGAATGCTACATGCTAAATGCTAGGCCATGCGATTACGTGCGACTTGATGCTAGCATCAAATCGCATGGTGCGACCAGTGGGCGCGATGCCATCGCATCAGGCGGCCGTCTTACTGTAGTTGAACAGGCGAGCATTGTCTGGCACAGATGCGCGCATCCTTTATTTCGGATGCAAATACTGACTCTAATATGAACTGAAATGAAAGACTGCATTTTCCCATACGATCTACATGATACAGACTGTTTATAAACCACTCGACCATGTGTTTGCGAGCATATATGCGAGCATATAATGGCCTTCACAAAAAATGCGAAATGCGAAATGCTTTTAGTGCACCACAGTGCCAAGAAGCAATGCTAGCATCGAGGGATGCTCGCATACACAATGCTAGCATCAAATCGCATGATGCTACGTCAGGCGAAGTTGGGCGAACACGTGCTAAATGCCAGGTGTCCCATGCTGGCATTTTGGTGAGGTTTTGCGAAATCAGTACTGTATGTAGTGTTCTGATTAGCAATTCTACTAAGTATGTATGCTTACGGTGTATGCCATATAGACTAGAGGTAGCTGTAGGTCTACACCATGTACACCGTATGTAGGAATGCTAGACGGTTCACCGCCTCGGACACCGCCTTTAGACACAGTCCAACTCACCGCCTCATCGGGCCCCATAGATACTGATGCATGTGCAAACACGTATATTTAGCATGTTTAGTACATGTATACACAGATACATGTAGATACATATATAGCCTATTTTTACACAAGTTTCAACAAAAATGAGCGAACACTGCTGACAATGTCAGTCCTATACTCTGATTTTTCTAACTCGTTTACACCGTTTCTTGCCTTAGTTACAAGCGAACGATTTACCTGAATATTACATGTCTATGATGCAAATGGCAACATATTTTCACAAACCTGGCTTCTGAAACGCTACATGTTTCTTCCAACATACAAAATTTCGATTTAAGCGAGGATTTTTACTGCTGCAGGGCGCTACCATATTGCCATGTTCATTACGTATTTCAAGTGGACAAGTTCAAGATAGGTACTATGGGGGCATGCGCCGCATACAAATATCGTAATATATTACATTATTATTGTATTATTTATAACTGACATTATAATATGTATGCTGGGCTCACTCTAGCTGATCGCACTGTAGCATTTTGCTCACTCTAGCTGATCGCACTGTAACATTTTGCTAATCAAAGGCTCAAAATGCTAAACAGAAATAGGTTGTTCTCGCACAATTTGCGAAAGTGTGATTGGTATTGTCATAAAGAATTATACTTGTTCATAATAATTAATAGTCTGACTCTTGCACTTCTTTCATTCATCATAATCATTAAAGTACTAGGAACATGAAAATATGATGTGAACGCAAATGAGAGACCTGGTTTTGCTGAGTAAAATGCAGTTTACTGTATGCCAATATCTCTATTGGTTAAAAAGTTATGGCCATTTGAATGTCACATTTTGGCAGGTTATGACATATTCTGGATTGAACACTTCTGGATTTTACGAGGAGCTAATTAGTATGCAAATGAGATATTCGTGACGTAGAAGGGGGAATATTTTTAATTAGGCAAGTTTGAGTCTTAATATAATTGATCTGGTCAGAATTATTGCAAACCTAATCTTCAAACATTGATAGTCATGGTCAATAATCAGTGTTGTTCAAAGTGTTACTGTGCCATGGTTACTATTCGCTAGCTGGAGTCCCTAGCAACCATTGGTTACTATGGGTCCTAACTGCCAGAAATAGGGGTTTTGACAGAATTTGATTATTGCATATTAATTATGCATGTGGAGTCAATCCATTTTCACCTTTGGTTTTGTTTGCTTATCGATATGACTGTGGATTTGGGCCATAGCAACCCTGGTTGCTAGGGGCCTTATATCAAAATTGGTGACCTTGGCAACAATCCGGATGTGAAATTCATTGACTATCAATTATGTAGAGCATGTGGAATAAGCTTTGTTGAATAATTGCAATTTCTTGAGACTTTAATATGCCATTAAAACCATATAATTAAAAAATGTCCCCCCTGTGACATCATGCATACAAATTTGCATATTAATGAGCTATATGATTTTTTCAAATTGTAATTTGGGCAATTTGAACTTTGAAGCACTGTAACTATTGAAGGAATCGAGATATTCACATGGTGTAAAAACCGTTTTGATCAGCTCACATGGTGCTTTAATCTGAGCTCACATCATATTTCCATGTTCCTAGTACTTTAAAGTACTTTCTTCAGTTATTGAATAATCCTTTGTACAATGTGGTATACATGCAAGAATTATTGCCAAAAGAAATTATAAGATAGTCAATGGTGGTGCCCATAGCGTTCACATTATGTTGGTTCTCTGCCATCAAGCTTCCAGTGGATGTCACATCCTACCTATTCATCATTGTAACTTAATAGTATTGACAAAACGTGTCGACTGAGAGGCAGCAAGCCACCAGCCTAACTAATTGCACTTCACACCGCCCGCAGTAGCCCTGGCCTGCTGCATCGAGACTGGCGGTGAATCGTCTCGTCAAAATTGGAGGTGAATCGTCCGAGGCGATGAACCGTCCTGTTACCGTATGTAGTACCATGTACATAGACAGACGGTTTCACAGACCTCTACACCAGACCACATTGAAAGACTAAACTATTGATTGTGGCATGCCTACAGCCCATAGGGCAGGCAACAGATCTAGCTGGGAAAAATTACAGGCAGGGAACCAAATGTCGAACAGTAGGCCTACCAAATATTGAACACTTGTTTGATCCCGCCCCACTGCCCCAGAAACAGTGAAATCGAACACACTTCTTCATCTCATCAGTGCTCAAAAGCATGAAATTAAATTAAAATTTCGTGAGTAAGAGTTGCTTACATCTAACATTTGAACGATCACGTGCAGTGAGTTATAATTTGTGTTCATACTTGTTCGAGCATTGATAAATTTAAAAACTGTGTTCGACATTTGGTAGCCTACTGTTCGACATTTGCCGATTTGGTCCTGTCGTGCTCATTCTTGGGCATTTGGACATTCTCGGGGATGCTCAGTTTGCCCAGGACAATCTTGGAATATGAAATGTTTCTTATTAAATATTGGATGTAAACAGCAGAAAATATTTACACGATTTTCCTTCCAATTAAAATCGAGGAATATAAAATTCATAAATATTTCCAACATGTTTATTCAATGAATAAATATATTTAGAAGGAGTCTATATGGAAATTAGTTTTATTCAAATTTATCAGGGAAATTCAAGGTGTTTCCCTGCTTGTCAATTATCTGCCATTTAAAGGGCCACTGTATGGGATTCGGCTTTTAGGGGATTTCCAAGATTTTTCTCCTGACGCTTCTATTTATAGAACAAAACGTCAGATGACGTTTTTGGCCTAGGATCTCTGCCGAGCCGACCTGGCTGATCTGACAATTGGCTCGGTAGAGACAGAGAGTGGTTCTATTTTCTCTGGAAAGATCCTGGGTCAAAAACGTAATCTGACCTTTTGTTCTATAAATAGAAGCGTCGGGAGAAAAATCTTGGAAATCCCCTAAAAGCCGAATCCCATACAGTGGCCCTTAATTAGCTTTGTATAATCCAACTTGGTTATAAAACATAAGTTACATTAATATTTTTTGCCATATTGTCAAGAAATAAATCAAAATCATCTTAGTAAAGCACCGTTCCAAAAT
Organism: Terebella lapidaria; assembly: GCA_949152475.1. Classification (NCBI taxonomy): domain Eukaryota; kingdom Metazoa; phylum Annelida; class Polychaeta; order Terebellida; family Terebellidae; genus Terebella; species Terebella lapidaria. The sequence goes on from OX424555.1 coordinate 84,775,391, forward strand.
GGTCCAGGGCCATTTTGGAATGCTCAAGTTTGCCCTGGAACTTCTCGAGATTGTCCAAATTTCCAAGAATGACCACAACAGTCCCTTTAGACAAAGTACGTCTTTCGGGAATACCTGCTGAGGACCGCAGGTGCGGTCCTCAGCAGGTATTCCCGAAAGACGTACTTTGTCTACAGTCCCTTACCCATGCCCTTACCTTACGTACCTGTACGGAAAAACTAGATCTAGAGTTTACACCAATTTACTAGATCTAGATTGAGTGTAATTCCGCAGCGTAACAGATTGAGTGCTAAGACACGGGTAGGAATATGTAATGAGCTCACCTTACAGATACCCAATTTGTCAATACGGGCTACATGGAAATGAATGCAATATTGAACAAGTAAATAAGAGGCAGACAGTGGCACTACTCCGAACTAAAAACAAAACATCAGTCACATGATCACACCACTAATTCTGACTGCAGTCGATAGATGGCGCCTAAATAGTAGACTAAAGGCTCAGTCACACTCACCACAATCAGTGAGTGAAACACACTTCTTGGCCATAATTTTGTTTTGGATAGTCGAATCAACTTGAAATTTTGTGTGTCTTAGATGGGTATCATGCCGTAATTTTTCACCGAATTTCGGATTTCTTCCTAAAAAGATTGAACAAGTTGGTATAATCTAATCTACCCCAATGTTAAAATTCAGCCCCAACAACATGGAATTTCAGAGTCTGCACACAAAAACGACTTTTATTTGATGTTTGAGTCAAATATTGCTAAAAATAAACGTGTTTATTTAATATACACCGCGACTATGCCTTCCAACTTCAACTCAACGCAATAAATTCATTCTGTACTGGCATAAACATCATGAAAGCCCTGACTTTGTTGGAATTTATTTGATCCCACTTTTGACTGAAATTTAACATTGAGGTACATTGCCAAATTTTTCATTTCTTGAGATTTCTTGAGTATACCATCAAGAAGTAATTTAGGGTTTTACATTTCAACCCAAAAAATGGAATTCAAGCGAATTCAGGGATTTCATAAGTATTGTAAGTCTGCTAAAGTCAAGTTCATCTGGCAGTGAAACACGCTTTTTGGCCGTAGTTTTGTTATACTCTGAATTGACAACTTTTTAGCAGAACATATGGTAGCCCCATATGCCAACGGGTTTATCCGACGATCTAAAACAAACATAGGCTACATATTGTGTTGAGTCACAGGAATTTTTAGGTTACCGTCCGTATGGTCCGATAACCTATTGCCATGGCGTTGCGTCCGTCGTCCGTCGTCGTCGTCGTCGTCGTCGTCGACCGTCCACATTTTTATCTTTGAAGTTTACGGTCCAATCTTTCTGAAAATTTGGGAGAAGATACCTTAAAATAATTCGAAAAGGAGGTATTTTTTTTAGTTTTCTGATTTTTTTTATTGTTTTCAAAATGGCGTCCGTTTTCGTTGAAAAACGGTAAATTCTGAACTTTAGCGGCCATTTTCTCAAAAACTGTCCGATCAGATTTGAGAGTTTTGTTTCAAAAAGATTCTCTCTATGTACCTCTGTGATGTGTATAAGTTTGGTTGCCCTTGAATGGCCGGTTTTTTTTTTTCGCCGGCCATTTTGAATTTTTGACGTTTCGACGAAAAATTGTTTTTCGGCCCAAATCGCATTACTCTCCATTGGGCCATTTCTAGACCAAAAGAAAAATTGGACTTGGAAAATTTTCGGCACTTTTTTCCTTCATAATGGGAGCTGCCGGGACTGTACTCATAGAGCGCTTGAAGATAGAGCTTAGATATTGACGCTTTCAAATAGGAAGTCATAAATGGTGATTGGTGTGGTGACCTTGAATTTGACCTTTGATGACCTTGGATTGAAAAATGCCCAAATTTTCACAGGCGGATCAGTTTTGACATTTTAAAAATACACTTATGTACCTTAATGATGTGCATAAGTTTTGTTGCCCTTGAATCCCCATGTGGCGGCCATTTCGAATTTTTTACGGGTTGGCAGAAGAATCGCATTACTAATTTACTATCAAGTTTGGGTCATTTCTAGGCAAAAAAAAAGTTCACCCTTTGAAAAAAAAAATGTTGGACTGAAATGTGTAAATTTCGTCTAAAGACATATACTTGTAGATAGACCTTGTATTTGTATATTAAACATATACAAGGTTATATGCTGCACACTTGATGGTGACATTGAAGTTCACGAAGATGACCTCGAATGGTTAATCTGAAAGTCATATCTCACATGTCGTGCTTCAACCAAAATTGTCCGGTAACCTATCATAGCCCTTGGGCTAATTTTCATTTTACTTTGATCGGAAGAACTGCAAACTAAATACATGTTGGAATTGTGGGCAAAAACAAATACATAGACTATTGTACACGCCACATTCAACTGGTACAGTGAATTGTTCTCAAGACTTTGAGTGGAAGTTATTAAAATTGATTATTATCTAGCTGCGATATGTTCCCTTGACATTCAGCCAAAGCGGAAAACCCAGGAGCCCGTGTACTTCGGGAAATATATTAGTTAATAACCAAGATGTATGTATTTTTTTGCCACTTAATTTCAACAAAATTATGAATAGGGTAGGCCTATGATATTTTTTACTTAAGTTACAGTATAGACTGTACCTTTGGGGCCAATGAACACAAAGGTAAAATTCAAGGTCAAGAGAATAATCTGTATATATCGTTTCCGATAAGTTCACAATTGATTCCTAAGCTGTAAAATCGATAATAAGCGAGATATTAGCCATTTTGTGCTCTGTCCTGTAAAATTAGGTCAAAGGTCAAATTCGAGGTCACGACAATATTCAGAATATATCATATCCTATATAGTCAGGAGGAATATTGAGCATATAGCACTCAGGGTGGCAATGTAGTACAGACTTTTTCTATCGATTGATATGGCTTCATAATGGTCTAAGACAACCTTTTTCAGAGGGTGTGTAAAATTTTCTCCCGGGCTAACTTTTTTATGGCCTTTTTCAAAATGGCCGACATCGAAAATTTGGTATTTTAGGGAAAAAAAAAATTATCCGCCTGGCATGATGCTTTTGGTCTATTAAGGTGACATTTAGTTATATGGAGATATATTCTTCATAACAATACTAATAATACCGATTCAAACGCCCCAAAAATGGAAAAAATCCAAGATGGCCGCCAAATTATCGCCATTTTTACACAAATGCTCATAACTTCCTGCCAAATTGAGATAGGAAGCCAATTTTTGTGTCTAACCTTGGGTATTGGGGTATGAGGATTCCAAATAAATAACCAGTTTCATGATTGGATGGCTCGAAGATGCTCAGAATCCAAGATGGCTGCCAAATGATAGCTCGATTTCGCAAATAAGCAGCAATGACTGTCACATATTCGAAATAAGAAGGCAATTTTGTTGGCCAGTCCTGGGGTTTGGGGTATGAGGGTGCTACCTGAAGAAATACTTTTGTGTGTAGATGGTGATTGGCCAGTTCAAAACTATCCAACTGTCCAAAAGCCAAGATAAGGACTACTTAATAAAACACATGCAAACAAACCTGTTTAATAGCACTCACTCAGTACCACTACCAGGCATAACCAGCAATCAAACCAAGTAAATTTTATTAGGCATATCAATACCAAGTATATTATATTAGACATTTAAAACCGTATAACAGCCGTAAAAACTCCTTGAAATTGATGATCACTTCACCATCAAATCAAATTGGCAATGTATGTGACTACTTTGTTTCAATTGAGTTTCTACAAGGAGATTGGCCTCACTTTGGTACTTACATTCACTGCCTTTTCTGGGTATAAAATCCTCCTAAGCTTGACATATAACTTGATGAGGAAGTTGTTGACGTTATTAACAAATATATCAACACAGAGGACGTTGATTAGACGAGATACAGCAAGTTACATGACATTATAAATGATGTTCAGCTTCATTCCAAGAATTATACGAAGTCATGCAAGAAGGGTCACAGGACCTACAGATTCAGGTTATCCCGTCCACCTTCTTGTCAGACCTTTATGTGCCGTCCCAGCAGACACTGATCCAGATGAGTGAAAAAACGCTGCTGAAGAACAAGCCTGGAACATTATAGCCTCCACGAAAATGGTTGTACATAAGCATAAACACAAAGACTGATGGGTAAGTCAGTACGAATCAAAACCCTTTGAAAGCCTGGAATCCTAATTTTGACTTACAATATGTTGTTGATGTATACGCCTGCATTCGATATATTGTGTCCTATTATTGCAGCAAGAAGCAGAATGACGATGGTCAGCTCCTTCTTGAAGAACCATGCAGAGCACAATATGCTGGGATAAGACAGACGATAAGCTACAATGACTCGGCAAAACATACCTGACCAACAGGGAGATGAATGTCACGGAGGCTATTTAAAAGGCCACAGGCACACCTCTCAAAAACTGTAGTCGGGATGTTGTTTGGATACTTGCAGATCCGACAAGTACCAGACTGACACTTCCATTCTTACTGCTGGGCCACTGAGATTACGGCATTGAAGACGTGTGGCTACAATGTATATCTGTACTAGACAGGTACATGTACTATGCACGCCCTCCTGTAGATATTCTCAAAGACCTGCCTGGTTGAAATTGTATCCCTCTTCAAGGTTGATAGTAAACCAGGTAGATATTATGAACCATCTGAAGAAAAATCTACCCATAACAACGACAACCGGTCCAATGTTCCATATGCTTCATTGAAGTTGGCTGGGAATGAAGGATAGATCTGAAGACGGAAATCTTCCCGTAAAGCTTGCACATCTGTAGGGACAGTGAGAAACATTATCAGACTCTCATGGTTCATTATCTTCACCACTTTGAAATGGATTTAAATGAGTGGGAGCATTTCCTACTATGGCAAAAGGACAAACATCAGCAACATTACCAGAGAAAAGCAAGCGCTATTTGGAAATAATATCAAAGAGGTTGAAGTAGCCATGAAGAGATCCAAGAAAATCATCTTGCAGAAGATCCTTTGGCACACATTGCCCCAGCAAGTGGCGGCTGAACTCTTGGAAACAAAAGCCAACCTAGATGACGCTTACCTCGAGGACATCAGTCTGGAAGACCTGCCAGATTGAGTGGCCTGCCTCGGAGCTCCAATACCAAGATGGGCTCGGAGCCTCGGAGCTCCAATACCAAGATGGGCTCAGTTGTCAGTAGAACACAGCATCTTGGCAATCCCATGCAGTGCATGTTCTCATGCAGTGCATGAACAATATGCAAGGTAAAGTCTTCGTTCATACTCGCTAGTGGTGCATCGATAAGATGAACGGAAAATGTCTGGGGACATTCAACATATTGGTAAAGGAAAGTTTTATATCATCGAAGCTCTGATGTGTGGCTCCAACTGGCAAAGCAGCATTTACCACCAGTGGCGGAACCATGCTTCCATGCAAACGGGTGTGGGACAAAAGTATATACCACTTGCTGACGAGCTCATCACTGCCCCCCAAAGGTTAGGTATTAAAACCTCGAGTTGATAATCATTGATGAGCTTTCAGCAGAGGCCTGCTGAATTTCATCAGAGGTCATCTGGATCAACTCAAGAGAAACAAAAGTTCTTCATGATTCTGGCAGTCAGTGATCTTATCCACTGCCGCATGTAAGAGGACAAATACTGAGACCCAGCTGCCCTTGTAGAGTCTTGGGACGACTTCAAGGTTACTACTTTGACCGACATAATGAGACAAAAAAAATGACAAATCGTTTTCGGAGATGTTGAATCATAGAGCTCTGAAAATATGGATATGCTTTAGGATCACAGATTCAAGCAGGTGTACTTCAAGTGTTTCCTTTCCAAAACGTTGCTGCTGCACACAATGTAAAGATGAATGATTCTTTGAACAGACAGAAATGGAAGATTGTGGCTGTGAATGTTATCGAGAATAGATCTGACTTGAAGAAGAATACAACACCTGTACCCATTGAATGCAACCTTTCTGCTTATGTTACACTCTGTAAGGGCTCTATGGTGACTATGATGAGCAATCCCAATGTAGAGGATGGTCTGGTGAGTGGCGTCATTGGAACGGTCTTGAGGATCATCGAAGGATCCAAACCTCTACCCCAACCACAATGTGTGTGTGTTAGATTTGACAATGACCAATTTGGCATCAATGCCCGTGCCTTATCACCAACAGACCTCCCGAAGAGGTTTCACATTAATCAATGGTTATCTTCGCCTTTGAACACCTATAGATTGGCCAGTCACCATCTACACACGAGAGTATTTCTTCAAGTAGCACCCTCATACCCCAAAGCCCAGGACTAGCCACCAGAGTTGGCTTGATATCTTGATATATATGACGGTCATTGGTGCTTATTTGCGAAATCGGGCTAAAATTTGGCAGCCATCTTGTATTCTGAGCAGCTTCAAACCATCCAATCACAAAACTAATTATATATTTCGAATCCTCATACCCCAAAACCCAGGGTAAGACACCAAAATTGGCTTCCTATCTCAATTTGGCAGGAAGTTATGAACATTTGTGTAAAAATGGCGAGAATTTGGCAGCCATCTTGAATTTTCTCCATTTTTGGGGCGTTTGATTCGGTATTATTAGTATTGTTATGAAGAATATATCTCCATATAACTAAATGTCACCTTAATAGACCAAAAGCATCATGCCAGGAGGATAATTTTGTTTTTTTCCCTAAAATACCAAATTTTCGATGTCGGCCATTTTGAAAAAGGCCATAAAAAAGTTAGCCCGGGAGAAAATTTTAAACACCCTCTGAAAAAGGTTGTCTTAGACCATTATGAAGCCATATCAATCGATAGAAAAAGTCTGTACTACGTTTCCACCCTGTGTGAAAGTTCCTCCTGACTAATATCTTCACAATGTATTCCTAAGCTGTAAAGTCGATAATAAGCGAGATATTAGCCATTTTGTCCTCTGTCATTGAAAATGAGGTCAAAGGTCAAATTCAAGGTCATGAGAAGATTCAGCACATATCATTTCCTATATGTCCACAATTGATTCCTAATCTCTAATTTTAATATTAAGTGAGATATTTGGAAAAATGTGCCCCATTATAAAGCATAGGAGAATTTAACATGGGAAAGTCCCCTTTGGGACCAGTCGAGAAAATGAAAATGGCCGCCACACGCAGACCGGCGATTCAGGGGCAACCAAACTTATACACATCACCGTGGTATATTAGGGCAATCTTTCGAAACAAAAATCTCAAAACTGTCTGAACAATTTTGAGAAAATGGCCGCCAAAGTCAGAAATCGGCCGTTTTTCGTCGAAAATGGCCGCCATTTTGAAAAAAAGTGTGAAAATTAAAAAACAAAATAATACCCCCTTTTCAAAATATTTTTAGGCATTTTTGTACAAAATTTCAGAAAGATTCACCCGGAAACTTCAAAAATAAAAATGTAGACGGACGACGCTGACGCCGACGCCGACGACGCAGACGACGGACGACGGACACAACGCCATGCCAATAGATTATCGGACCATAGGCCGGTAACCTAAAAACAAAACATGGCCTAAGTCAATTTTGTTGAGTTGCTGGGATCAGTTGGAAGTGATCTCAATGGCTCTTTGAGAAAGGTCAAGGTGAAGTTGGTGGAAAAAAACATTGGGCGAAAATACCGAATTTTCCAATGGTGCAATGGGTGTATAGGGATGGGGTGTCTGAGGCTGTAGCCAGTACACTGTAGTGTGCTGGAGCAACACCTGTCCATCAATGTGTTTGTCTGGCAGGCCTGTTCAAATTGCCTGGACAATTGCAGGGGAAAAATAAAAGACCCAAAAAGCAATTTCAATTGTACGGAGCCCCTGAGGTGACATACCGAAAATATTTATTAATCCGTGCGCACGGTTTACCAATCCGTGCGCACGGTTTACCAAACCGTGCGCACGAATTACCAAACCTTGCGCACAATTTAACAATTCGTGGCCACGAATTAACAATCTGTGGGCACGAAATACTAATTCGTGCCCACGAATTGGTAAATCGTGCCCACGGATTAGTTATACCAATCTGTGGCCACGAAATACTAATTCGTGCGCACAAATTGTTAAATCGTGCCCACGAATTATTAAATCGTGCCCACGGATTGTTAAATCATGCCCACAGATTAGTTAAGGTAATCCGTGCGCACGGTTTACCAATTCGTGGCCACGGTTTACTAATTCGTGGCCACGGTTTACTAATTCGTGTGCACGGTTTACTAATTCGTGGCCACAGTTTACCAATTCGTGGCCACGGTTTACTAATTCGTGCGCACGGTTTACTAATTCGTGGCCACAGTTTACCAATTCGTGGCCACGGTTTACTAATTCGTGCGCACGGTTTACCAATTCGTGGCCACGGTTTACTAATTCGTGCGCACGGTTTACCAATTCGTGGCCACGGTTTACTAATTCGTGCGCACGGTTTACTAATTCGTGCGCACGGATTAATAAATATATCTGGTATGTCACCTCAGGGGCTCCGTACAATTGTATTGCACTTTTTGATATTATTATCGACAGAGTCTGTGATGCTACGATAGCCTCCCCAACTTTCAGTATTGCAACTACTGTACATTTCTTTTCAATGCCGTGGGAGATCCCATTGAGATTGATATAACATAGGCCCTAACACACACCGCAAAGTTTGATCTGACTTGGTAGTATACTGTAAACATCAAGATCTCAACATCGAGCCAGAATTAAATGTTCCAATTATATTTCGTTGTAGAATTTAATTAACATACATGTACGTATAGGCCTACATGTAGCATGTATATATCACACATAAAACATAATCTGGGTGTAATGTGAGATTCACATATGGTGATATTACGTGTATATAAAATAGAGCAGTGATTTGCAAAATTATGCAATTTATTTTATTTGGGGGAAAAAAACATTCCCCGGCAAATGAGCATTTGGGCAAAATAACCTGTTTGTAGTATCTCAAATGATTTCTGGGGTGTTCTGAACAATTTGTATAATTTTGCGGCATGTTTTGCAGCACTTCATAAATCATAAATCAATGCCTTCCACTTTTTACCCTCACCAATGACAAAGTCACATGAATAAATGTAAAGCCCGTTTCATGAATACTTCGGAACCAACAAATAATTCAACTAAAAATAACACAATAATCAACCTTCCAGTCTCGATTTCCAATGCATCAAGCTTTTTCCCAAAATACACAGAGGGGAATCACCTTACGAAGTTTCCATTGAAAATACTTGCTGAAAAAAAAAACCCAGGAAACATATTTAATGACATCGAATAGGCCTATAAAATCAGCGACAAATTGATGTGTGTCTCTTTTATATGATTAAACAAGTGATGGACTATTAACCATAATGTTCAACTATGAATTAAAGGTACATATATTTCCAGCCATAAGAGTCCACCATCATGTAATTACCCCATGAAATATCCCTCGGGAAGTTTGAATTTTCCACTAGTGGTTTCCCTCTCGTTTTCAATCACACAATTGTGTTCTTTAAATAGTGTTTTGGTGGTACTCAGCGTCTACCGACAAAGGTAATATTTAAAACACCCCAGTGACCACGCACTGAAGTTTGACCATACCGGAAACTTAGGCCGATATATATATATATATATATATATATATATATATATATATATATATATATATATATATATTAGGATTTTGGCGACCCTACCTTCCCCACTTCAACGGATTGAGGACATGTGGGGGATTTCTTTGCTTGTTTTTCATTCATTCCAAATAAATACCAATCATTCAAAATACATTTTGCTCACTCGATATCAGCATTCGTTTCCTTAGAACAAATATGGTTCCCTCTAAATATTATACCGTTTGTTTAATTATTTATGTGGGTTTAATCACTGAATGATCAAAAAGTCAAAAGAAAAGTTTAAAAACATTCATGGAATCTTGCTAATTGAAAGAAGTCATTTAAGAGACAGGAAAAGCTCAATGTTAACCTTAGAACAACTTCTTGGGGCCTTGAGCGGGCCCCAGATCCCACGTCATAGGTTCCCTCGTTTTTCTCGGTCCACACTTGTGTACATCTGTTTTTGGACCCCCCCCCCCTCTTCCCCCGTCGGGGAGCTTAGACCCCCTGTAGAAGAAATCCTGGTGCCAAGGGTTCTGTAACTTACCAACTAGCCCTCTCACGGCGATCCGTACCGTACTAAATATATTGAATGTTCTACTCCCATTCCTGTAATAGGCTTTGCTGTCCTGTGAAAAAACTCCCATGGTCGCCCTGACCGCTAAAATGTATAGATTGAACGAATTGCTAACATTTGTGATAATGATAGTAATATCAAGCCGCCTAACAAGTACATTGTACCAAATATGAATAGACAAGTTTTGCTTACTGGCAAGATTGGCAGTTGATACATCTTTTGCGTTATTTTGGACAGATATAGTATTTTAGTGTGAAGTAAAGAATTAGAAGAAAGAAATTTGAAAATATAGCCAAAGGTCTGAGAAAGGTTACCGGAAAAATGTTCAGTTTCAAACCATAACTTTTTTCATCGAAATTGTCGTATTGACCTTTCAATGTCATTGAAGGTCAAATTCAAGATCACCATTGAATCTGCAATATATGATTGATTTCCCATTTGATATTGCCGATATTTGAGCTCTATCTCGATGTATTATAGGCGTTTACTAAATACAGCTCCCATTATGAAGGAAAAATAAAGTTAAAAGTCAATTTTCTATATATGTGCACAATCAATTCCTAAGCCGTAAAGTCGATAATGAGAGAGATATTAGCCATTCTGTGCTCTGACCTTGAAAATGGATATGAAGGGTCAAATTCAAGGCCATCGAAATATTACGAATACATCATGTACTAGGTCCACAATTTACTCCCAAGCTGTAAAGTCGATATTAAGCGAGATATTAGCCATTTTGTGTTCTGACCTTGAAAATAAGGTCAAAGGTCAATTTCAAGGTCATGAGAATATTCATAATATATCATTTCCTATATGTGCACAACTGATTCCTGATCTGTAAAGTTGATAATAAGCGACATATTACCCCTTTTGTACTTTGACATTGAAAATGATGTCAAAGGTCAAATTCAAGGTCATCAAAATTTTCGGCACACATCCATACATCCTAGCATATTTTTCCTATATGTTGTCAATTGATTCCCAAGTTGTAAAGTAGATAATAAGCGAGATTAGCCATTTTGTGCTCTGACCTTGAAAAGAAGGTCAAGTTCAAGGTCGAAAGAGTATTCAGCATGTTATCATTTCCTATATGTTCACAATTGATTTCTAGGCTGTGAAATCGTTAATAAGAGAGATAATCCAATTTGTGCTGTGATCATGAAAATAAGATCAAAGGTCAAGTTCAAGGTCATGAGAATATTCGGCATAATATATCATTTCCTATATGTCCACAATTAATTCCTAATCTTTATTCTCAACATAAGTGAGATATTAGGAATAATGTGTCCCATTATAAAGCATAGGATGATAATGTATAACATGGGAAAAAAAACCATTTGTGACCGTCACACGCAACAAAACTTATACACGTCACAGAGGTATATGAGGGGAATCTTTTGAAATAAAATTCTCAAATCTGATCAGACAGTTTTTGAGCAAAAGGGTGTCAAAGTTCACCGTTTTGAGAAAAAAAATTTAAGAATAAAAAATAGAAAATAAGAAAATTAAAATAAAAAATACCTCCCTCTTGAAATATTTTTAGGCATTTTTGTTCAAAATTTCAGAAAGATTCGGCCGTAAGCTTCAAAGATGAAAATGTAGACGGACGACAACAGACGACGACGACGGACGACGACGGACGCACCGGCAATAGGTTATCGGACCAAAGGGCCGGTAACCTAACTAGCCCGAGAAATGTACGGTTTTAACCTACAAGTAGTTTTTTTAGAATGAAAATGAGTTTTGAGACACATTCTGAGAAAATAGCTGTCGAACTCCAAAAAGTTTTGAATTTTCAAGGTGATTACAGGTAAAACTCAAATTCACCACTGAAATCGCTATATGACTTGTGAGGGAAAAGTGGATGAAAGTCTAAAAAAAATCAATGGCACTTTTGTTTTCTTGCTGGAATTGGCTCGAAACAAATAGTGACTTGATATGGCCCGAACATGTTTTTCACCAATCTGTCGGAAATTCAATATGGTCGCCACACGCAAACCGACGATTCAAGGGCAATGAAAATCCACGTCACAAGAGTATATTTAGGTAAAAATTGGTTTATTTGATTTATTTTGAAGTATCTTTGCCCAAATTTTCAGACAGATTTCTCTGTAAACAATGCAATCACAATAGATATCTTTACAGAATCATATAACATAAACAGTTGTAGATTACTTATTCTTTATAGTTAATATGATTATTTTAAATGTTTGTTCAACATGGTTAAGCTTCATAACTAATATAATTGCATAAATTTATTTGATATTTTCAAAATGTCGAAATTTTAAAGGGCTGTTCTCGGAACCAATGTAAAGCCAGGGAGAAACTGGTGGGAGAATTTGAATAGATCGAGTGGCGAAGAATGTTTCAGGAACATATCACTAACGACGCAAAAATTGAGTATTTTGATAACAAAATAGATGGCTCATCATACTTCATTATTAATCATTGCAATTTGGGCACTGTTTATTTGAGCATGTTACAGCATCAGAATATGGCGATATCAGGTTCGATTTGACAGTTTTCTTCACTACATATTTAGAAATTACTAAATGAGTAGAACAGATTTAAGATTTGCTGTAAATTCCTTGCAGCATTCGAACCAGAACGTGGGATTCGTGTGATGTATCATCCGATTGTCTTGTTTCGTACTTACAATGAATTTCTTTACTATATTGGAATATAAGGCTAAGAATAGAATAGACGGAAAACAACCGTAGGGTATGACGAATGCATGAGATTACCGAGTGTAAAGTCACACCCTAGGCTGTGAGTTATCTATTGTACTTGTACCACGGGTGTGTCTACGTGGAATAGACCACAGTCTGACCTATTGTTATATATGGAAGCCCATAGGTGACATGGGCGGGGAAAAAAATTTGGTGTTTTTCTATTAAAAACTTTGCACGTTCGAACGTAGAAAGTTCAAAACTACCACGTTAGCACGTGGAAGCATTTAGCGCTATTACGTTCGCACGTGGTAACTTTAAAACTTATCACGTTCACACGTAGAAAGGTTTTAGGCTTCCACGTTCACACGTAGAAAGTCCAAAGCTACCACGTTCACACGTGGAAACATCTATACCTTTCCACGTTCGCACGTAGAAAGATTCAGGTTTCTACGTTCACACGTAGAAAGATTCAAAGATACCAAGTTCACATGTGAAAACATTTGATGCTACCACACCCAAATCTTTGCACGTGCGAACGTGGTAGCTCCTGAAGTTTCCACGTGCGAGCGTGGAAGCGTTAAATGCTTTCACATGTGAACGTGGTAACCTCGGACTTTCCACGTGTGAACGCGGTAGCCTTAACTGTTTCCACGTGCGAACGTGATAGTGTTAAATGTCTCCACGTTCGAACGTGCTAGCTTTTTGCTGGAAAAGACATAAAATGTTTTAACGCGCATGTCACCTATGGGCTTCCGTAGTTATAGGTGCCAACCGTGGTACAAATGAAATGGGAAAGTGATTCAGTATATAAGCATGCAAAAATTGAATAATTCCTTATGCCTACTGATGGTTTAATCTGAGAATACTTTGCTCAAAGAGTGGATCTGTATGAATCTTGAATCTTCGTATCGTCCGTTTCTGAATATTGACTGATTTCTTCAAGTGTGTTAGTGCTGCATTATTCCATGCTAATATACCGCAATGTGAATATGTATCATGGAATAATATAAGGTTAATAAAGATCACATAAGGAGTATATAATTTACTTGCTTCATTTTAAAATGTTGCTTTTGAGATTTTGCTATGAACATAAAGACATGTGGTATTTCCAAGACAAACGATCGTCTAACTTTTTAAAAGATCTTAATGCAGGTTACATTGAAGACAATTCGTTCCAGTGCTGTATCGTTTATGCATATTTTAAAATTTGTGTTGTTTGATTTCATATGATGAATATTAAATATCATGGATTTTGTATTGGATGCATTGAGTGACAGTTTATTTCGACAAAACCAATAAGCTTATTGGCACATACAGTTGTTCAACATTTGTATTTGACAGATTCAAGGTACTGTCATATTGCAGAGGTACAATTTGAGATATCATTGACATATATGAAATAGGTTAGAATGGATCCTTATGGAACTCCACATACATACAATATTACGTGACTCCGATGTGTTTGACTTATCTATTTCTACATATTGAAATCTATCAGACAGGTAATAAGTAATCATTCTTTTTGCCAAACCCCGGATTCCATAATTGTTTAATTTTGTGTCAGAATATCATGGTTAATAACAAATGCTTATTGATAGGTCACATAAAATAAACAGTGTTGATTTGTAGGCTGTTTGTTTATTGCATTTCCACTTTCATTGAGTAAGTGAATAACTAGGTGATTAGTACTACATGGATGAAAAACATTTTTAAAAACATTTTATTAATGTTTCTTTGTCTGACGTTTTACAGATAGGTACTACTTTTCAACTTTTTTTTGGAGAAAATTGCAGTGTCCAAAGATATATTCATCATATGAGTGAGAGGTGTGAGTATATGTCAATTGTGTCCTAAATAATTTTGAAGAAATCTCATCATTACCGGATATAGTTTTTAGTTTCATGTTACAGAATATTTACAATGGCCCTGATTCATCAACAGTCTCAAGGAAGATATAGTGATTGGTTTCGGATGATTCACGAATATCGTAAAATGAATATCAGTTTGTACAACATTTCCACTAGTTTTCCTGCCAATATCTGCAAAACAATCATTGAAAGCATTTGAAAGTTTGCCTTTGTCCGATACAGTTTCTAGGAAATTTGAAATGATTGTGGGAAATTTGTGTACTTTTTACGTTTCCTAATAGTCATCGTCAGTATGTTTCAATTTTTCTTGACATGTTCTTTTTTTGTGTCAATTATTTTCATAATCCTTGTTGCCTTAGTATAAATATTCAGATATGATTTATACCGAGTAGTATTTATTTGACTGGGTTTATTTATTTTTTTCATACAACAGTCACACAATCATAATTCATTTGGTCACCCAGGGCTCTTTTCAATATATTTGTATACACTTTAACTGTTCTATGGGGAACGATCTCTCAAATGCAGTTTCATATATGTCGATAAAAGTATCATCTGTAAAGGCCATGTAGTTATTGTACTGGAATCAGTGACTTGACAGATTCTCCTTGAATTGAGATGTTCGCTTCTGAAAAAAATCTCTATTAGTTAGCACAATTGGGTGTTCAGGCTTGAAGAGGATTTCCCATGATCAGACAGATCTGTGACAATAATTCCTGTGTTAATATGCTTTTTAACCTGATTTGTGTATATGTGGTCGATCATGGTTGCACTAGTTTGAGATATCCTTGTTTAGTAATGACTGGTATAAACCCTCTCGAATACATTTCAGTTATTTACTCGTTTGTTTTTGCATGGGAGCTGTATGCTGTATTTTAATAAATTGATATTCATATCACCCATACACTTATTAATTATTAAAACAACAAAATGACATCGTACGAAAACCGAGCGTTTACAATGATTTTCGCATAGAAGGATAACTCACCCACCAAATGGCGTTGAACAAGGAAATTAAATAGATGGCCTTATAGCCCATATTTGGTAATGCGTTTTTACGACAGCTTTTAAAATCAAGCGCATACTTGCTTGTGAAACAGACAGAATATGGTGGGTCGCGTCTAACACATCATGTGATTAACATGCCAAGTTTTTGTTTTCACAAAAATGGAGTCTGTACATGTATGCATGTTGATTGCTGTCGTATTATGTTTTGGCATCTACGTTTCTTCGGGTAAGTAAATGCAAGCAATTTGTCATTATTTCCACCGAGTCGGAGAACACTCAGACCTAATAGAGACTTTTCGATAGTTAGCGTTTGTGGCAACGCTGCGGGTTGCAGGCGGGAATTTCGACTAGATTTCCCCATGACTGAGCAGCGTTCGGACAACCGCGTTTGAATGTGAGCTTTCGATGGCAGCACACTCAACGGTTGGGGTGGCTCGCGGAAACAACGTTGCAAGGAAACGCAGACTTGACTCTGCCTGATAATTGTACTGTAAGATTACAAATTATTGTTCTGTGGAGAATTGCAACATAGTTGTTGCATTTCAACCGGTAAATCACGTGTTTTGTTCACTTTTTCATAGTTTGTAAAGTTGATAGAGGCCTAAAACGGATCCGCTATAGGCCTGCTGATTTTTGTTGGTCATTATATTTATTGGTGTAGCATATCGGGTATTCTGTGGCTGAAAACTGGGAAGTTTACATATTGCACTTAAACTGGTGGGCGGTCTTGAGACGATCGATATACCTACAGGCCCCGACCAATAAAATGTATTCAGAAGTTAATTCGAAAACATTAGGTCAAGGTTCGCATTTTTTTTTTTGCAAAATATTATCCATACGATTTATTCATTACAATTTTTTTGGTAATGCATGGTAGTATTTATATGTTTGTCATGCTGGGGAGAGTATTCAAGTAAAAGCTAATCATAGTATGAAAAAAATCCCACAATTCTTGCAGCAAATCCAGACAAAATAATACAGTTTGGAAAAAGTCCCACAGAACATCTGATTTCTTTTCAAAGCACAATTTCAAAAAAATCTTATAGCGGACATTCAACTTTTGAAACTCTTTGAATTTGTTTGTGAGCAAACACGTATTCATGTGCATCACTCACTTTGCCCGCCATTCATCCACACAAATCTTTGGTCAGGCACGCGGGTCTACACCGCGGCAACTTTGAAAAACCCATTTCGACATGCCCATCGATTTTCCCAGATTTACATGCATTCAACTGTTCTGTAAAAATTCAACAGAGCAGCGACTCGAATGTATTGTTATTTAGACACGATGTCATATATTATCAGGTAATGATTATGATGAGAACATCATGTAATATGCAAAAATATTGCTTGCGTTTTCGAAATACGCTAACTCTCCTTCACCTCCGTTGAAAACGTACGGAAGCCGGTCAGCCGGCTACGCTCCAGTGATTTCGGATTACGTCATTTTGGGGGAAGCCCTGTTTTAGCGGCCGCGTCCAGGGAGAACGTAGTGCATCGAAAGGTCTCTAATAGCGACGTTTGGATGTTACGCAACTACATGCAACAGTTATACATGTATTTGGAATGGAACAATGACATTGTTCCGACACCCCACTTTCATCTAAGTGTATTAAAACACTGTTGTGTCGGAACAATGGGGTTTCGGATTAGTGAGCTGTCGGAATATAGGGTAGACCTCATTTGGATCGAAATAGCAATAATAGGCGTAGTAATCTTGTTTGCCATTTTTTGTGTATTATTTGATTATGTGCCGAGAAATCAGGGAATATTATAGTTAGGCATTCATCACAGGCAGTTTAGCAACTCGATGAATAATAAGGGTCTGAGTATGTAAGTCAGCGAAGGACCATTCCTTCACCATTGTTCCGTTCCATAGACAGCATCATGCATATTGATTCGACGAGTCACAAAATCTAATCAAATCCAATCGAATATATACACAATCAAATCCAGTCAAAATTAGGGTCACCAGCAGAAAGTCAGTACATCTATAATTTCAAATCATATGTCCCCAATTGAAAGTTAAGTTTTTATTGTCACCATTTCCTGTCTACAGTTTCCTATTTGGAGAGTCCCATTTGAACCCATTTTAAGCCAAAGTGCCAATCAAATATCCCAGCGTAGACCTTGGAGATATGTTCGTGGAATTATCAGATAGTTTTTGAGAAAATACGAATCGAAATATGCATGATCTTGACTTTGACCTGTCAATTACACTAAATAAAGGCAATAGATGATTTCATATTCGACCGATTTAGAACGTTAAACTGACCTATACTGGTCATATTTGGGGTGGATGCCACTTTCTACAAGCTCACGATAATAAATGGTGGCAAGACAGAAAAGACTCAACATCCTAAATACCAAACTAAACATCCATAACTGTATTCATGCAACATTTACTATAGCTTGGAGTTACAAAACAGAGAAAAATACTGCACGACATCAAAGTAATGTATTATTGACACAATGATTGAATGCATAATTTATTTATGCCATATATGCAAATTAGCAGCCTCCATTATAGAAAAATATGTTTTTATCAATACATCCGTAAATATTTGAGATAGAAAAACAAAAATTATGTCTATACCTAGATTTTCATGGTCAACGAGCAAGATAGAGAGATTTCCATGTTCATACAATGCATATCTTATGTCAAATATGCAAATTAGCAGCCGCCATTATAAAAATTAGCCCAAGGGCTAAGAAAGGTTACCGGGCAATTATATTTTAGATATTAGCCTTTTGTCCCAGGACCTTGAAAATAAGGTCATTGGTCAATTCGAGGTCACGAAAATATTCAGCATATACCATTTGGAGTTTCACGACAATTGAAACATAATCTGTAAAGCTGATGAAGAGTGAAATATTAGCTATTTGTGATCTGACCTTGAAGATGAGGTCAATGGTCGAACTGAAGGTCACCAGAATATTCAGCATATATAATTTTCTCCATGTTCACATTTGCTTCCTAAGCTGTAAAGTCGAAAACAAGCGAGATATTAGCCATTTTGTTCTCTGACCTTGAAAATGAGGTCAAGGGTCGAACTCACGGTCACCATAATATTCAGCATATATCATTTCCTATACGTTCACTGTGGATTCCTATGCTGTAAATAAGTGAGATAATAATAAAATCTTGATAATAAGTGAGATATTAGCCATTTTGCTCTCTGATCTTGAAAAAAAGGTCAAGGTCAAAATCAAGGACATCAAAATATTCATTTTCTATATGTTCACAACTGGTATCAAGTCAATAGAGAAGCAAGATAATAGCCACTTTGTTCTTTGACCTTGAAAATGAGGTCAAATGTCAAATTCACAACAATATTCAGCATGTATCATTTCCTATATGTCCAAAATTGATTCTTAAGCTGTAAAGTTGATAATGATTAGATATTAGATATTAAGATATTAGCAACTTCGTGCTCCGACCTTGAAAATGAGGTCAAATGTCAAATTCAAGGTCACGATAAAATTCAGGATATATATATACGCCGAATATTCTGATGACCTTGAATTTGACCTTTGACCTTCTTTCAAGGTCATACCACAAAAAGACTACTATCTCGCTTATTATCGACTTTAAAGCTTAGGAATCATTTGTGGACATATAGGAAATGATATAAGCTGAATATTCTGATGACCTTGAATTTGACCGTTGACCTTATTTTCAAGGTCATGGCACAAAAAGGCTAATATTTCGCTTATTATTGACTTTACAGCTTAGGAATCAATAGTGGACATATAGAAAATGATATATGCTAATGATTGTCAAGACTGTGATGTTTACATTTGAACTCATTTTCAAGGTCAGAGCACAAAATGGCTAATATCTTACTTATTATCGACTTTACAGCTTAGAAATTAATTGCAGACATATAGGGAATGATATATGCCAAATATTCTGATGACCTTGAATTTGACCTTTGACCTATTTTCCAGGTCAAAGCACAAAATGGCTAATATCTCGCTTTTTGTCGACTTTACAGCTTAGGAATCAATTGTGGACATATAGGAAGTGGTATGTGCTGAATAGTCTCGTGACCTTGAATTTAACCTTTGACCTTATTTTCAAGATCAAAGCATAAAATAGCTTATATCTTGCTTATTATCGACTTTACAGCTTAGAAATCAATTGCGGACATATAGGGAATGCTATATGCCAAATATTCTGATGACCTTGAATTTGACCTTTGGCCTATTTACGAGGTCAGAGCACAAAATGGCTCATATCTCGCTTATTATTTACTTTACAGTTTGGGAATCAATTGTGGATATATAAGAAATGATATATGCTGAATATTCCCGTGACCTTGAATATGACCTTTGACCTCATTTTCAAGGTCGAAGCAAAAAACGGCTAATATCTCGCTTATTATCGACTTTACAGCTTAAGAATCAATTGTGGACATACTAGTATAGGAAATGATTATGCTGAATATACTTGTGACCTTGTAGTTACCGGACGATTGGTCCGATCACCTATTGGCTGGCCGGTGAGCTACAGGTCCCTTGGGCCTATGTTTCGGGCTCAAAATGGCTCAAAGCTGGTCTACAGTGACTTGATTTTGGACCCCAAAAATATAAATATTGGTGATAGAACTTCAGTGATAGGAGGCAAAACGAACATAAACAAAAAGCTGATTGACATGAAAGTGATTTATTTGCAAAGAAATTACAAGAATATAGACGAGGTGTTTGACAAATTTGCATGGTCCACATAGCTATTGAGGTGTGGAGTATTTGCACGAAATATTGTTCCGAAGGCAGTCAAGCTGTATAAATCTAAAAATCAAATCAGATTGATTATTTATGTTCCAAAGACATATGATTATCCATCCATCCATCCATCCATCCATTATGTCAACCAGATCAGCTTTTAGAAAAAAATGTACTCTTGCCATAGGACCAAGTCCATGCACGAGCCAATGTCCCATATCCTCATCAACGTTTATTGGGATTTGACCGTGTTGATCACTACATCCAAATGCTGCTTTACATTTGAGATCAGCGAAGAATACCAAACAACACGCTAGTGATGTGCACGCCCATGTGCAGCTGTATTGAGGCTTGTGTTGGTGGTATTTTCTCATATGCCCTCGTCCTTTTGTAGAACATCTCGAAACGAACGTCGTTTATCTTAGTATTTCCTATATACCCATAATATAAAGCTAAATTCTATCACTTGCGTTGTATTGCATCATCAGAGTCTAGCTGTGCATTTCGGCCCATTTTGGGACCTTTGGGCGTATATTCCGGGCCGTTCAAGCAATCTTCATAAACGTTACAAATGGTCTAAAATATTATGCTTGTACAAATTTTTGGGTCATCAGGTTACTATCGGGAAATTAGTCTCTAAGTTTGAAATTGTGTCAAATTTGCTATTTTCGGCACTAAGATGGCCACTTAATGGCCAAAAACGACTCATTAAAAAATATTGGCCCAATCTTTGCACTGACAAATTTATAGGGAAATTTATCATGTCAAGAACATGTTACAGACCTGAACGGATTTCTGACAGATGGACGACATATTTGGCATGCGTTATATGATCGTGGAAGACTTTCTATTAGGTTTTTGACCATGAACACCTGGGTATAGATATATTTTTTTCTTTCTATCTAAAATATTTACAGATATATTAATTAAAACGTATTATATCAAAATGGCGGCTGCTAATTTGCATACTTGACATAAGATATGCATTCTATAAAATTATTTTTTATCTTGATTGTTGACCATGAAAACCTGGGTATATCTCTACTTTTTGTCATATAATTTGCTAATTAGTAGTGTTTAGGTTATCACTATGATGATCACTGAAGTCGATGTGATTATCACTAAAAGTTAATGATATATATTTAATGCATGTATGCCTCATTATTATGCTTTATCATTATATAGTGTAAACTCCCATCTCGTATGTCTGATCGTTTGTGCTTCTTTATTAAAAATAATCAATATAATTAACATGCTCGAAACCTCAGAATATTAATGGGTTTATATATATATATTTCTCGGTCTAGACACTTCTCTGGGTTGCCCTACAAAATGCCTTTGCACCATGAACAACAAGCGGGTGGACTGTCGTGGACGCGGGCTACAACACGTCCCTGAAGTACCTTCCACAGTGACCAGCCTCCTACTGAACAACAACAGCATCTCACAAGTCAGTCGGAGCGACCTCTCAGGATGTCACGACTTGATGACTCTCGATCTATCCAACAATCAACTACAGAACATTCAGCGGGATTCATTTCTCGATCTAAATAAACTACGTGAATTGTACCTGCACGACAACCGGCTGATCTGAGTGACACGGAAGACAGTCTACCACTGGGTATTCTCAACCCGCTGAAGAATCTGACAGGGCTCCTCGTACACAACAATATCTGGAATGATACGACCTACTACCGACAAGATTTGCTTGAGAACAAACCTTTCCTTCAGACACTCTCTCTTGACTCTCCACCCAGAAGCATCGATTTCCCATCAGCATTTTCTGCTCTCAGAAAACTAAAGAAACTGACAATTTACGGTGGTATATCTACCGTTGGAAACAACACTTTATCTGCCATGGCGAATACTTCTCTAGTGGAATTAGCTTTCAGTGGAGGCCAGCTTGATTCACTGGATGTCCTCGCTTTTTCGCATTTGACAAAGTTGACTTCTCTCCACCTCAGCAACAACGAACACCTCGGAGTCGGTGTTCGTTTGTATTCGGCCTGGTATGGACTGAGAGGAACACAAATTAGAAAATTGTTTTTACGTAATATCTGCGAATATTCCACGTTTAATCCGACACCGCCAATCGAACAAGCCTTCTTCAAGTATCTAAACGAAACTCCCCTGGAAGAACTTTACTTGGACAACAATGGACTATCGCGCATCAAGGCAAAGTTGAACCAAGTACTGCCGCGTCTACAGAAACTGTCGATGTGGTATAACAGCTTCTTCGAATATTTGCCTTTTCTGTTCGGAGATTTGATGTGGATGGAAGACTTGACATACATTGATGTGGGCCAGCAGACTGTATTTCCAGTCCCGGCAAAGAGACGGTCACTAGGCAATGCTGATTATCTCTACGTTTCGTTCCCCCCAAACCTTAGGACACTCAGACTTTCCAGAGGACTTATCATGTTAGGTATACAAATATAAACGTTGCATGTGTTCACTAAGACAACCCACATGGACCTGCTCGACATATCACGCAATTCCCTCGGCTCAATTTCTGCAGGATTTGAAGTTATACCGAACCACACTCTACACATATCCGTTCTAAATATAAGTTCTTGCAATATGAACACGCTGAAGTTTTCGGATGCACATACGAATATTCATGTAGATGTCATCGATATGACTGACAACGATCTAGGGAATCAGTTCATGACTGACCCCGAAGGTAGCACTATAACACCAATCACATCATCAACAAGAACAAAGGAAATATATATGTCCCAAAACCGCATCAAACATCTTTCCGCCCAATTTTTTAGGCACACCACATCCCTGGAACGTATCCACCTGAGAAACAATGCATTCCGCACCTGGAACTGTTCACTGTCTGGCATGCCTAGCCTCACTTTCCTGGACCTTTCCTATAACCTTCTATCCTCCCTGCCAACAGAGAGGTTAGCCGAACTAGACGGGATGGCCAAGACACGGGTTATGGCTATCAATCTCATGGGGAATCCGCTCATCTGTGGATGCTACACACGGTACTTCGTAAAATGGATGTATTCCACCAATGTCACTGTCATGGATATTGAACAATACACTTGCGTTATGAACAATACGATAGTACGCATGAACCAACTGAAAGACATCATCCACTCTTTGGACATTCAATGCTCCAGTAAAACCTGGGCTATAGCCATCGGAACGGTCACGGCATTCACACTCATGTTTCTATTTGTGTCCTTGGTCATCTACAGACACCGCTGGGACATCAAGTATGTCTGTGTGCGTCTCGTTAGGCGTAGACGAGCAGAACAGCAGGAGAACGATCGCACGAGGTACGCATTCGATGCCTTCGTCGCGTACCACAACAAAGACCTGTCGTGGGTCATTCACAACCTGATGGCGCGTCTAGAAAGCGGACCCAATCCTCTGCGCCTCTGCCTCCACCACAGGAACTGGCTCCCGGGGCCCACCATCGAGGAGAACATCTCGTGGAGCGTGGAGAGCAGCAGGAAGACTCTGATCATCCTCTCGCGTCACTTCCGGCGGAGTGGCTGGTTTGAGCTCGAGATGCAGCTGGCAAGGATACGGGGACTGGAGGAAGGACAGAACGTCATCATTATCGTAGCCCTAGAGGAGATACCCCCTCGTGAGCTGAGCAAGACCCTAGTGAATCTCCGACGCACTAACACCTGGCTGGATTGGTACGACTATGAGACTGACAGGGAGCATTTCTGGGAGCTGCTGTGTGAGGCTCTAGAGCAGGGTCGCCAGGACACTATTCGATCGCCGGCTGTTTGGGAGACAGCATCCATTGAGCTTTCTTCGGATCAAGATCCCTTGGTTAACTGACTTGTATTAGTGTAACAGGAAGACTGTACAAGTCGCTTGTACTTACCGGGGACTGAATATTTACACCAGACAGTGTTTTGTATATAAAATCGCTTTGTCACAAGATATAAATATGTATTTTAACCGGATATCTATATTACTCGGATATCAAGGCATTCAGCATGTACTGAATATACTGTGTAGTTGTGTGATGTTTCTTTGATATTCATTTGCTTTATTCTATGTTAGTCCTCATGCCACAGGGGAACAGACGAGGAATTGTTGTTTTCAAATTGTATGCGATCACGTATCATTTACATGGATACGTGTAATCGGAACATTTCGTTTCAAATCAGCTTTCACAATAAAATCAGTCAATCATGTGTATTATATAGTGTGATAAATATCGTTCTATGGCCGATATTAGGCCGAAATGTCTGTGATCGCTGTGCTAAATCACAAGGCCGGCAGTAGCAGTTCAATAGTTTATTTGGGATGAAAGCCGACAATGTCTCAATCACACTACAAGGCCGCAAACACACCTACGTCCGGTGATTTCCCCAGTCGACAATACTATATCCTCGATATTTAGTCCTTTGAACAATCCAACATATGAATATCACAGTTCAATATCTAGTAGTCCTCGTGTTAGGCCTTCGCTTTACAATCACGGCCACAGCTTAGAAACACGTCTGCTCATGAGGACATTCACTTCTCAACTCTCAGCAAAACTGTGCGGCCGGCAACATGTGGTGTAGACTTTCCCGCCAAATGCATGCGGTGTTGTGATTGGTCATGTATGTGCTGATGTGTGCTGATCTCACCGGGAAAGTGGGTTTCCCCGGCGCGTGAACGAGACTTGTTATGCTTATATCTGTGCACGTGATGTGAGCGGTGGGTGTGTCATGTTCTATGTTTAGAAGTTGGTGCTTGTGAAGGTCAAGGCCGAAACTAACTGGGTCGATGTACCGAATGAATGGGGCCGCAAGTGCATGTGGATTGACCTGTGTATGTAACCATGACTACATGGAGTTTATGCTTGTGATCGTATAGTCTGTACCTGTCCTGTATGTAAGTCATGTAGAATGGATGTTTGTTGTGGAATATGCATGCGCGGGAGGGACGGGGGTTACAGTCGCTAAAATTACTACATTACACCCCTTCATTAATTCTACGCCCTCGGAATTACCCTACCCGGACCCTACCGTCGCCAAAAACTAACAATAAAAAGCTAAAAAGTCCTACAAGGTCAAACCCCAACACTCACACACACACGCCGCGCGACAATGGTAAAACACTTCATACAATAAAAATTCTAACCGTCAAAATAAACGTCATCAGTCAGTCCGTCAATAGTCGCTACGATGATACATTTACACATACATGCACAACAACGAATGATGAGATATGAATGGAATGTATGAACAAAACTCCTCGACGTTTCAAAGTGAAACGGAAACTAATTTAGAGTCTATAAACTGAAAAAGAATTGTCTGGATTAACCTTAACTAAATTACATGAATAAAATACCGTGACTAGGATAACTATTTACAAATTTTGGCCGACATAATCAGGATGATCATCGTGACCAGGATTTCTCCGAGTCACTTTCTGTCATCAGGCCGACACAATGAAAGGCCGATACATCACTAGTCCTGCGTGACCAGGATTTCCAGGGGCCGACACAATCGAGGCCGGCAATTGTCTGTTTGTCACCACTGGGCCGAAACGTTCACTCCTTCTGGCCTCGCTTGCCAGCAGGAGGTGGTGGTGGTGCCGGCGACGCCTGCCGCATCAGTTGTTGTTGCTCCTCTGGTGGCAGACGGGGCAAAATCGACACAATAGTGGCGAGCAGGTCGCCCGGGATAGTGGTACCCGAGTCGCTCGGTGTCGCGGCTGTATCCGTCGAGGTCGAAACTGGGGCCGACTGTAATTTTTATCCCAAATATCCGACAACTTCTCACAAACTCAGTTCAATGTCATCAAATGCCACGTAATTATCCGATAAATGTTCCGAATCAATACAAAGTTTTTCTCCGTATCTAATCGAGCTCCTGCTGCTTCAGAAGTTCAGGCGCAAATGACCTACTTGCCGTTAATTTCCACTGCCGTACACTGAGATACTTATCTGTATCCCAATTCCACGAATCGGGCCGGGGGGCGCTCTCTGCCGATATACAAAAACGTCTTTACGCTGTATCCCATTGTTCCAAGTGTATCTGCAACAAGGCGGGCCGTCGTCAGGGAAACGCTGGTACGATCTCTCTCTGACCTATTTGGGTCAGTCCATTACGACAGTAGGGGGATCCTCACACTGTCCATTTTTCCGAATGTCCGTCTGCCGTCCCCTGGATTACACATTCCTATACATTGTCTATTTGTGCTAATCGACTGTTCAAATTACTGGGCTCTTTTTGCCCGACGACTCACTATTGTCTTTATCAGGGGAGATTTCATGTGGGTGCTGTAAACAGCTTAAATGTTTATTTGCGCTCGTGCGAACCTTGTGAACTGATTCTTTGATCGTTCCTTTTCTCCCTAAGTTAGCGCACAATAAACCAACGGCCGAATTGCTGTTTCACAGACGACACACAGTTATTAAAGGCTGAGACATTATTGTCAATCACTCACAGGGGCGGACTTCGTTCCATTCATTTTCAGCCAGTTCACAAGACAACGGGGCCGCTAATATTGTCGGGGTCGAAATTGCAATGATCAGGGTCGGTCACACCGTGGCGCTTTGAATATTTTTGGGTGATGAATTTGATGACAGGCCGCATCTTGGTATGATAGCTATTTAGTGACTGGTTCCCGTACCACTGGGCCGTTCCTCCGAATACTACATGGAGTGGGTAGAGGCTCGGTCGACGCATACCCCGGAACGAATCACACTACCACCTCTTCGACAACTAAGTGGCCTTACTCACGGCGTGACATGAATTATTATCCTCTTCGGCTGGCACATGGATAGAATCTGACATGATAATCTTAGTTAGTGCGTAACACACGCGGAACAATAGCATACGTTATACGGGGTCGAAACACATATCATAATGCAATCAATTTTTCACCAGCATCGTAATTATGAAATCATATCAAGTGTATATATGTCGAATTCGCCTCACTGACATCTTGTACATATTAAATGCATATATATTGTTATTGTAATATATTATAATATTATGGGAAAGACATGATATCATAGTCCATTAGACATGCATAATTCATCATCAATCAGATAACAAGGCCGGGGTTATCTGTAACGGGCCGGTCTGCGTGCGTTGCGTTTGGGTCGACTTGGTCGTGCAGGCGGGGGCGTAGCCTCGCTTGTCTCGGGGTCGGATGATATCACAGGCTTTTGCCTGCGTGTCTTGCGTGCCGGTTTTGGTGTGTCGGAACTTGATCTGCGTGATCTTTTCCTTTGCCGATGACGACTTGAGCCGGATGAAGTTGGAGATCGCGATTTACGATCTTGGGCCGCTGACGAGTCAGACTCAGCTGTTTGGTCTGTATCTGTATGCCGATCTTGCACTGTGACCTCCCAGGGGTAGTAGAACTCCTTGAGGAGCCCCAGGGGGTCGGCCGATTGCTCTGAGCCGGATTTGCTTGACGACGTCGAAGGTCGAACAGGGTCGGAATAGATGTGAGCCGCTTGGTTGTCACCTTCGTACGGTTTGAGTACGTCCAGATGAACAACACGAGTGTTCCGAGGGTTGGAAACCAAGGCGATCCGGTAATCTACCTCAGTCACACGGTCGACGATCCTCCAGGGACCAGTCCAAGGCCGAGCGAACTTATTATTCTGCGTGAGGGGCAGATAATAATATCGGACCAGTTCTCCTGGTTGGAACTGGGGTCGAGGCTTGGCGTGGGCGTCAAAACCCATCTTCTGCCGAATTGCCGCTTTCTCAAGATGGTCCTGAGCGAAACCGTGGGCCGTCCTGATCGCTTGCCGTAAATACTCCACATACTCCGGACCACACGGAGGTAGAGGTTCGGGGTCGTAAGTCGGGAACATGAGGTCGACTGGCAAGTTACACTCGTGTCCATACACCATCAGATGCGGGGTGCATCCCGTGGACGAGTGTACTGAGGTTCGATAGGCCATTAACACATATGGCAGGTGCACGTCCCAGTCGTTCGCACGATCGCTGACGAATGCACTCAGCATGTTGAGCAATGTCCTGTTGAATCGCTCAACCTGGCCGTCGCTCTGAGGTCGATATGGGGCCGTGCGGATCTTCTTAGCGCCCAGAAGACGCACGACATGCCGAAATAGAGCCGACTCGAACTCGGTGCCCTGGTCGCTATGGATTGCCTTGGGGACGCCATGATAAACTATCCATCTGTTTACCAGGATGTCGGCAACATTTTTGGCGGTATGTCGCCGCAGCGGGAAGGCATCCGTATATTTCGTGAAATAGTCCGACACAACAAGGATATACCGATGGCCTCTTCCCGTGACTTTGTGGGTGTCGAGAATGTCCATCGCGATCCGGTCGAAAGGCGCTCCTGTCGGCAACTGTGTCAGAGGCGATCGTTTTGGGACCGGTTTTCCTTTGCGGGTGACACATTGCGAGCAGCGGGCACACCAGCGGGCGACATCCAGTGCCAGGCCGGGCCAGTAGAATCGGCGCCTGACTCTCTCGATGGTTCGCTGAATGCCGAGATGTCCGACAATCTTCAGGTCGTGAAGTTGGTGCAAAACCTGCGTTCTGAGTGCTACGGGGAGCACGGTTTGCACCACAGGCCGTCCAGCGGGGTCGGGTTTTACGTGCCGAACTAGTACCCCGTCTTGTAGCGCCAGGAGGCTCCATCTGGAAACAAGTGTTTTTACCTCCTCCCCACGGCGCGCTACCTCCTTAGAGTCTGGTTTAGTGCCGATCAACATCCACTGTCGCACTTTTCCGACACTCGGGTCGGCTTGCTGTGCCGCGACAATGTCCTGAGCCGAATAGTCCGAAAGCCACTTTTGCCCATCAAGTGTGGCGTCCAAAGCACGGACTCGAACAACTTGGGGTGCCGAAACTAGTTGGGGCAAGACCGGTGATGTTATGGAATCACTGTTCAGGAGGTCTGCCCTTGTCTTAGCCGAAACAACAGTGATCCGACGAACTGGAAGTTCTCCGGAACTTGTCTCTGGGTCGGTCGGAGGTGTGTCGAGTCGTCCGGGACAGTCTTGGTGTTTGCAACTGTGACACCGTGACAAGCCGTCTGCGTTGCCGTGAAGTTTGCCGGGCCGATGCTCTATCTTGAAGTCGTACTGCTGCAACTTAGCGAGCCACCTGGCGAGCATGCCGTCCGCGTCGCTGTAGTTCTTGAGCCACCTCAAGGAGCTGTGGTCGGTCCGGAGGAGGAACTTCCTACCCCAAAGATAATGCCGATAATGTTGAACCATTTCTACCACTGCCAGCAGTTCTCGGTACGTGGTACAATAGTTCCGTTGGGTCCGGGATAGGGTTTTGCTGGCAAACCCGATGGGGATTTCTTTCCCGTTGACCCTCTGTGAGAGTGCGCCTCCCACAGCGTAGCCGCTAGCGTCCGTGTCGAGGATGAAGTAATCATCCGGACTCTGGGTCGGATGCGCGAGCTTAGGCGCCTGGATGAGAGCGTCGCGGAGCCGCCGAAAAGCGCGTCGCTGAGCCGGTCCCCAAGTGAAATGACATTCACCTCGGGTGAGTGCTACGAGAGGTTCGGCGATCTCAGCATAGTCCTTGATGAATCGCCTGTGGTAATTGGCGAAACCAAGGAAAGATCTGACATCGGAGATCTCGCACGGGGTCGGCCATTCTCTGATGGCTTTGACCTTGTTGGGGTCGACACGAATTCCTTGGCCGCTCACTATAAACCCCAAGTACAAAATTTCCCTCTGGAACAGTTCACACTTCTTGGGTTGAAGCTTCAGGCCTGCCGATCTAATCCGATCCAGGACCGCCTCCAGGTTTGCGAGTGCCTGATCGAATGTTCTGCCGTAAGCGATGACGTCATCCAGGTAACACATACACCGTGTCCACAAGTATCCACGGAGTATGGTTTCCATCAGCCGTTCAAATGTTGCCGGTGCATTGCTGAGGCCGAATGGCATAACCTTAAACTGGTATAGTCCTTTCCTTGTCGCAAAGGCAGTTTTCGGTCTGTCTGTAGGGTCGACTTCGACTTGCCAGTAGCCGGAAGCCAAGTCCAAGGCCGAAAAGTATGTAGCGCCCGCCAGGGCGTCATGAGTGTCCTGAATGTTGGGCAACGGATAGGAATCCTTGCGGGTGACATCATTCAGGAGCCGATAATCGACGCAAAATCTCACTTGGCCGTTCTTTTTACGCACGAGCACCACCTGTGCGCTCCAGGGCGAATCTGACGGCTCAATGCACCCCAAGCGAAGCATCTTGTCGACCTCCTCATCTATGATGCTCTGTTGCGCCTGAGGGACGCGTCGTTGACGTTGCCGAATCGGGGCCGAATTGCCGGTGGCAATCTTGTGTTGGACGACTTGGGTCCGTCCTAACTGTCCATCCGGGTGCATAAAGGTGTCCTGATATTGATGGATCAGGTTAGCGCAACGCCGGTGTTGTTCTGGCGCTAGTCCGGCGCGATCCACCATCTCTTGTAGATGTGGCGGCAGGTCGTGGTAGTGACTGGCGTCGGCTGTGGACAGGTCGGGCTCCTCTCCGGGTCTTGGTAGAGCTCCGACAACACTCTCGATCGGACTGGCTATGGCGACAGGGTCGGATCGAGTAAGTGTGATGCCGGTATCTGCCGTGTTGACTACAGACACCTTTACACATTGTCGGTCCAAGGTCGTTAATGTTCTTCCCATGATGAGGTCAGTGTCCTCGGGAAAAGCCGTCAGTGGTTGAATCATCCGTGGATGCTGCCGAACTCGAACTCTGGAGGTCGGGATTAGCTCTACGATCGCCTCGCTACGTGCGGGGACGGTGACGGCTCGGCGCACTGCCATTCTAACAACATTGGC
This sequence comes from Terebella lapidaria, assembly GCA_949152475.1. Taxonomy (NCBI): domain Eukaryota; kingdom Metazoa; phylum Annelida; class Polychaeta; order Terebellida; family Terebellidae; genus Terebella; species Terebella lapidaria. The sequence goes on from OX424555.1 coordinate 84,806,579, forward strand.
TTCAATGTCCTTGTGCGCAAACAGGATTTCTTTGTGTACCTGTATTGTTCCTGCGCCGTAATTCACTACAGCGTGGGCTTGCCGGAAAAAGTTCATGCCGAGTATCATGGCGTCGTGGATGTCAGCTACACAAAATGTCACAATCATATGGTTGGTCCCGACCTGAATTGGGAGGTCGATCAGTCCATCGATTGGGCTTGACTGTCCGTTGACGTCACGAATCGTGGCCGAAGTAGGCTGTAGCTGTCGTTGATCGGCGGGGACGTGTCGGAGCTGATCGCGTCGGAGCAAAGAGATTTGCGCTCCGGAGTCGAGCACAGCTTGTATTTTCTTATCCCCGACGCGTACCGATAACTTCCAGCACTCATGTGCCGCTCTCGAATTGTCTATGACGGCCGGAACTGCGGGGTCGTCCGGCGGTGGCTTGAAAAGTGTGTGCAGCGGCGGCAATTTGGATTCCGGTCCGAATGGGAACGCGTAGAACCCTCCGTCATCGGAGATCCACTCCACCTCAGACATACTATCTGTTCCGGTGCCGTTGGCGGTCGGGGGCGACACCCCTTCAGGACGACGATTTTCCTGTGGAGGCCGTTGTGGAAGTGGCGCGGACACCCCTTCATGAGGGCGAGCCGGCTTTGGAGTCGGAGTTCGACACTTGGTACACACCCCTTCAAGGAGCTGAGGTGTGGGCTGGGCCGGCTGTGGGGTCGTAACTGTTGGTACTGTTGGTTTGGTAGTTACGACAACCGCAGGTGTGGAGCATGTAACATTGTTCTGTTGCCCGGAAGGTCCTTGCTCCGCAGCACCTTCCACTACTGGTTTAACGACTGAGCCGTTGGCTCTGTCGGGGCCGACTTGGTTTGGTTGCCGATTTGGTTAGGTACTGACAATACTTGATCTGTCCTTCGGTCAGTACCAGCACCTTTAGGTCGAAAAGTTAGTGGCTTCATGCCATTGCGCACTAAGACGTCTTTAAGTCGGAAACACCGCATCCAGCGATGGCCGGGCTTCTTGCAGAAGAAGCATACGGCTGGTCGTCCGGGCTGTGGAGGCCGATCACCTTTAGTCGGGGCCGTAGTTCGTAGGACGGAATAGATAGCTGTCTCCTCACAGAGTCCATTCTCGTCGCTAAGGACGCTCTGGAAAGCTTCCGCCACCCATTCGCGTGAACAGGCTGGCACAGAATGTTCTTCACATCCTTGAAGGCCGGTCGTGTCACTGTCGGCAGGGTCGTAATAAGCCGCAACTTGTTCAGGGGTCGGTGTTCCTCCCTGATTGATCTGTCCCATAGCACAAGACAGTTCTTGGTCGACACAATCATCATCCGGGTATCCGCTCACGGAGATGTCGGCACGTCGTGTGCCCCTCTGACGATCTCTGTTTGTCCGTTGCTGACGACTTTCAGCTTTGAGGACGGCCGTCAGCGCTTCACCGTAACTATGGAAAGTGAACACGCACAGTCTGTCGGCAATGTGGTCGGGTTGGCCGTTGACGAACTGGGAGATTACTGTTCGTTGCCGGGACTCTGGCGTGACATCGTCAAACACTTGCTCAGCCAGAGCTTGAAGCCGCTCTAAGTAATGTTCCGCATTCTCCTTCCGTTCTCTTTTTAGAAACGGAAAATCGTCCCGTTTGGACTGCCGACGAGGTGCGGGTTCCCAGCCCTCCAAGAGCTGACAACGAAACTCCTCCCAGGGAGTCTCGACCGGAATGTTCAGAGCTAACGCTTCGGCGCGGCCGCGCAGCGTACTCCGGAAGGTCGTTGTTTTATTGAGGTCGGAATATGTGAAGGCCGTAGTGAATTGCTCGAAGCTCCGTATGTACTGTGTGAGATTGCCCTCCTTGAAGGTCGCACGCCATTGAGCCGTTTTAGCCATTGCTAACGGTTGGGGCTCAGACGTGAGTCTCTGGGGCGTGGGCGTGTCGACGCTCACCACAGTCGGCGTTGTTGTGACGGGAGCCGTCGTTGGCGTGACAGCCGGAGCAGTTGAAGTCGTAACAATCGGAGCTGCCGAGGTCGTGTTAGCGGGTGCGGTCGGTGCTGTTGTCGCGGAGACGGCGGGCGAAGTAGCGGGTGGTGCCGGAATGCTGTTGGGGTCGTACGCTATTGGTGCGACAGGGGCCGTTTGACTGTATGGTGGCGTCACCCATGGTATCCCGACTGAGGGTGGGATTACAGCCGGCGGTGGATATCGGTATGTCGATCCGTCTGGGCCTACACCATGGTACACTAATCCGGTTTGTGCACCATGATAGCCGGTGTCAGCCATCACACTTGGAACGCCACCGTATCCGGGTGGTGGGTTCATATAGCCGACAGGTGGTTGGTAGTATCCGACAGCTACTCCATTTGAAACACCGCTTGTTGCGCCAGGGTATCCGACTGGCGATACACCGTATCCAGTGGTGTAGCCGATTGGCTGAGAGATCGGAGGTCCGATCATGGGTACAACACTTTCTGCCGGAGCAGACACAACTGGGTCTTGCGGCGAGGCGAAGCGCGGCTGTTCTCCGTCGGTCGGCGACGGTCGGGAAGCGGTCGGCGCGAGGGGGCGCGAGTCGGAGGCCGGCATGTCGGAGTCGTGAGGTCGGCGACTTGATGTCGGTGGTGGTTGCCGAAGTCGCGCTTGCCGTGTGGTGGCGCGAAATTCCGTCGTCGGGTCGCTGGGTCGTTGCGGTCGTAGAGGTGTCACGATCGGGGCATCGGTCAGCGCCGGGATGTTCTCTTTCGTTACTCTCGCCTGGCCGGGTTGTGTGTACTCTACCACCGTTGGCTCGGTCGGTATGCGCGAGTACGTCTCATTCGCGGGGTCGTGTCGTCTCGGCGTCGTTGACGGCGCCAGTGGCCGATCTACCGAATAAGCGCTTGGCGGGACCGATTCCGGAACATTGTCAGACTGACAAACCCACTGTCGTATCCGAGAGTCACTCGGTGGGTGTGTAACCATTGATGTGTCTATGGTTACCGGCCGAACGTTCACTGATAACTGTTCTGGGTCGGTAGCACGATATACGCTCGCTCTTTGACGTGAGCGCGTATAGTTTCTGTCGGCAGAGTTCAATAGTCTCTGGATTGTTCTGGCCGACGTTGCCGAATACGCCCTAGCGTGTGCACTCAAAATGTCACTTACTGTGTGTTGAGGTGCGAGCGGGTCTTCGTCGAGGAACTCCTGTATCAGGTCGACGGGCGGCGAAGACGATCTCAGGGTCGAATGTTCGTCCATGGAGTCGAACAGGCCGGTCGGTTGTTGTTCCTGTGACAACGGAACTGTGTCGCTCATAACAACTGAGCGGGGGCCGGAAGGTCGGAAGGTCGGGTTGAACGTGACTTCTTCATCTGTCTGGTCGGCCGACTCACCTCGGAACGCTCCCGGGGTCAATGCCATCACTGCCGGTAAGTTAGGGTCAGTAATCCGAGACTAGCTCAGATCCTGGTCGAACGGCGCCAATGTGATAAATATCGTTCTATGGCCGATATTAGGCCGAAATGTCTGTGATCGCTGTGCTAAATCACAAGGCCGGCAGTAGCAGTTCAATAGTTTATTTGGGATGAAAGCCGACAATGTCTCAATCACACTACAAGGCCGCAAACACACCTACGTCCGGTGATTTCCCCAGTCGACAATACTATATCCTCGATATTTAGTCCTTTGAACAATCCAACATATGAATATCACAGTTCAATATCTAGTAGTCCTCGTGTTAGGCCTTCGCTTTACAATCACGGCCACAGCTTAGAAACACGTCTGCTCATGAGGACATTCACTTCTCAACTCTCAGCAAAACTGTGCGGCCGGCAACATGTGGTGTAGACTTTCCCGCCAAATGCATGCGGTGTTGTGATTGGTCATGTATGTGCTGATGTGTGCTGATCTCACCGGGAAAGTGGGTTTCCCCGGCGCGTGAACGAGACTTGTTATGCTTATATCTGTGCACGTGATGTGAGCGGTGGGTGTGTCATGTTCTATGTTTAGAAGTTGGTGCTTGTGAAGGTCAAGGCCGAAACTAACTGGGTCGATGTACCGAATGAATGGGGCCGCAAGTGCATGTGGATTGACCTGTGTATGTAACCATGACTACATGGAGTTTATGCTTGTGATCGTATAGTCTGTACCTGTCCTGTATGTAAGTCATGTAGAATGGATGTTTGTTGTGGAATATGCATGCGCGGGAGGGACGGGGGTTACAGTCGCTAAAATTACTACAATAGTCACATGCTTTCTACAAACGAGGTAATTGATAGATAGCCTAGATAAACCACACTCTGTTCATTATCATTATATTATGCGATACATGCAGAACAGTTTATCAGTGTTGGATATAATTAGGCAAGTTTTTATGCAAACAAGGAACTGCGGAGTCTATGATCTGATTATGGATGAGCCTTGTGATATGATATTTAGGTCAAAAAAGTATTATGGTTCTCTGGTTATTAGGGTCCTCGAAAGAGTTATGCGGGAACACGATTTTATTTTTTCTTTCTTTATTCCCAAATATTCGCTGCTGATGACTGACACGAATTTGGTCAGCCATGCACAAAACTTTGCGATGTCAAATAAAATCGGGACCATTTGACTCGATCATTATCTCGCCCAAATCGGTGCAGCCCTCGGGTGTCAAATTACTGAAGAAAAAAAAGGAAATCGGCTCTCAGAAAGTGATGAGCGTGATTTTTTTTTGTTAAAAAATGTGATGCACGGATGTTCATCAAGTGACACGCATGCTTAAAGCTGCTGCCTTCGAATGTATGCAATATTTTTTTCAAAACCATTTTTTTGGTAACAATACATCTAATGCAATAAAACAAAATGTGTGCTCAATGATTTTGACGATTACGGTCCGTCCGAGTTGTCTTTTCATCCTTTTTAATGCCCATTTTGTACCGGTTTTGTAAATAAACAGATGAAGTGTATCCATCAAACCCGAACGTAAACAAATGCTCAAATCGCGCTTAAAAGTCCACATCAAGTACATTTTCCAGTTAGTATGTGCATATTTAGTGTAGTTATGAGAAAAAAATCAGTGATTAAACCATGATGTGCGTGGAATTGTCAGTCTATCTCGCATTTCTATGTTTTGTTTACATCTGCGTGTGATGGATACAGTTCCTGTATTTACGCGAGAACCGCAAGTTCAAATGAGCAAAATTTCGCTAAGGACTGGTTATTCTCATTACATTTGATGTGAGTATGTTTCATTCAGTTAGTTTAGCATGTTTAATATGATATATAGTTTTCAAAAAATATTGCATACATTCGAAGGCAGCAGCTTTAACCAGAACCATAAACCCTTTTTGGTCTTATATATTGGATTACACACTAGTTGTTTCCCTCGTTCTTAACTGTCCAGCCTGTCTTGGTTCTTCGTCCTTGAGTCTGAATAAACTTTGGATCAATATCCAAAGGGTTTCCTTCTCACTATTTTATTAAAGTGTTTTTTTTGTTTGGTTTGTTTTGGCCAAAAATGGTCAACTTGACAAATTTTCAATCTTCGAAAATCCGCATGGTATCCATCGTCCGTCAATATCTGAAGGTCTATGGTCCGTCCTCTCACATTTTGTTCTTCAAAGTTCATATGTTGTGTTTTTGAGAAAAAAACATATATATATTCGCACATAAAACTTTGATGAAGAGTTCGTTTTCTCAAAATCTTTTCAGAAACTTCCTTCAAATTTTCGCTCAAGCATGACATTTCAAGTTATCTAAAAGGTGTATGAAAATGGAATGCTTTGAAGACTCGAATGGCCAAAATGTAGACTGAAATGCCTAAAAATGTGCCGTCCTTGATGTCGTTGATTTCACATTTCAATGTGTGAACTGGCCATTGTGGGCAAAACACTTGCAGATAAGCTTAGGTTTATATTATGAGTCTTTTATTTATGGTCTTTCAGTGTCCATAAACATGATCTCAGATGAACTTTGTGTAGCCTATTTTTATGACTGTAACGCCTCCAAACCTTCCCTCACATATACTCTCACTTGACATACACACACGCTTACTCCACCATCTATAAATAACTCTCATTCTTGGAAATACTGAGTACTTCTCAAAAAATACACGCGCAAACATGACCCACAATCCAATCAGTACAGTCGCTCCAAACATCCACCAATCAGAACACTCACAGACTCGACACACCCACACAGCCTTCACCCCGCACTCAGACATTACGTGCACAGAACATGATATTACATCGCCCACAACCCACAACCCGCAACTCGAGGCGGGAAAATACCCAGACACATAGAAATGCCCCGCCTTATTCAGCATTCTAGAATTCGAATCCGACCAGTGAAGACGAGTTTTTGGACAGCTCATAGACTGAACGAATTTCACTTAGGCAGATAAAACGCCTTAGGATAAAACTTGGGTGCTACTATGAGCATATATGAAGTCATATATCGAATGACAAGTCTCATGATAACATCTAACCATAAACTGTGTAAATGTGCCTCACGGACAAAACATTCCTAGCTTTCTATCATGACCATATAGGAAGCTATACACCTCGAATCTTCTGGTTACCCGCAACTTTTTCCAGAATGACAATACGCTTGTAGAGAAAACTCGCCATTGTACCAGCATGGGAGATGTTGTATAGGAGGATGGTCTAGTGATAATGAATTAAGCTTCATATGACCACGACTATCAACTGAATTGCCTCAGATTGCGATATATTGACTGAGTGCGACGTGGATGTATAATTCGGCTTCCGCAAATATACTTTTTTGACATTAGAGCGTTGGGGGCGAAGCCCCCAACCCTCTACATGCCTATGTGCTGACTTTTTCATGGAGGTTTCATGCCAACCTATCGACGCACGTTTTGGCATGTAAACGTTTAGATACCTACTTCAAATGAAGATTTTCTTCGTCCTTGACATAAAATATCTCGAATTGATGGGAAACTTCGGCTATTCCACAGATACACAGGCATAAAATCGTTGTGCTAGGTTTGAGAAAATTGCGTAAAATGTTCAAATTATCTAAAAACGTCCCAAAATGGCGGAGCCGATGGAAATTGACGTTCCCAGAATGCAAAGCAATTTTACCACAATCACGCGTATTTTGGAACACAATTTCTGTTCAGCAATTCGTGCATGTGGGCATCTGCGTGTGGACATTTTTGGCGTTATGAAGTAAACACAACGATTCGTCTGCGATGCCACGGCTACATTTACCGTAATTTGACGTATTTTATAAAATGACGATTAAGCTGGTGTTCTGTGCTGGATTGCGAAGTCTTTTTATTCTTAACTGGTATTTTAATTTGCCCAGTAAAGGCACGTGTTAGGCTATATCTGATGATATCAGATGCAGATATTCCTCATAATTTACAATGTTTTGAGGATATTTTAATGAGGTTCCATATCATTTTAGCAGGCGTATCTGTTCCATTGATCGATTTTAAAATAATTGTTTACTTATTAGTAATATGAATGAAGTAGGCTATATTTTTCATCCTAGTATACGGAAATGAATTGGAATCATGTAGGGGTACAATTATGGCTTCTTTTTTTGTGGGGGTTGGGTGAGGGGGGAGGGTGACGTTGTGTAAGATACATTCAGCTGTCGTGGTGCTGATGATGTGCTCAAGCTCTAATGTCGTCTTCCGCAGTTTGCTGCATTTTCTTGTTGAGTATTACTTCCCCTTTATACCACTCACTGGGGTGCATATTTACAAGTATACCTGCCAATACACGGATTGGAGAATCGAAGCATAACGGGCATCCATGTATCACAATGCACCCAAATTAAACACCGTTGCAGTTTCAAAGTTTGGAAGTATTTTCCTTTTCACTAATCTATCTCAGGCATCCTAAATTCACTTCCTGTTATATTGTAGTCTTTTGATGTATATTGACATTTATAACTTTATCGAAAACACTTTAGCACCGATGAAAACTTTGAATAAATATATCAACTCCACATTCTGAAGTTCAGTTGGAAGCAGGGATCTTGTTTGCTGATCGTGTGGATTGGTACCAATGTTAACTGATATCGTTTTGTTATGTCTCAAATGACACTGCTTCAAAACTTTCATGTAGTACTTCGTTACATGAAGCAATTGGATACAAGTAGCTTTTCGGCTACTGAGTAAACATACACACTTTTAATCGCTGTATCTGACTCAAAGTTCATGCACCATTCGGCTCTTCCATTGATTAAAGCAAGTGTCTTCGAATGTAAGCAATATATTTTTTTCAAAAATAAATATTAGTGCAACACATTTGTTTCAATATAACAAAACATCTACACAATGGTTTTACCGATTACAATCCGTCCGAGTTGTCTTTCCATCCGTTTTGACAAACATTTTATGCCAGTGTTGTATATAAACAAACGAATGGTATCCATCAAACCCGAATGCAAACAAATGCCCGAATTGCCCTTCAAAGTTCACATCGAGAACATTTTCCAGTTTTTATCTGTATATCTGCATATATTGTGTAGTTATGAGAAAATAATCAGTGGTGTACATTGGTTGTGGTGTGTGTGGAATTATCAGTCCATCTTGCACTTTTATACTTTGTTTACATCTGAGTGTGATGGATACAGTTTTTTTGTATTTAGGCGTGAACCGCTTGTTCAAATGAGCACAATTTACTAAAGGACTGGTTGTATGCGCTTTACATTTTCCAGACTTGAATCAAAGTGAAAACGAAGCACTGACCAAACAGAATTAGTCATATTTCGATAATGTTCTCAATGACAGGGCAGTTAAATGATTAAATTTAACAATTTAAATGGGATTTTATAATGGTAAGACGAACGCGGGAAAGCCTCCCGGTTTGCCACAGCAGGCAATAGATAGGACAGCGGCAATATGCATGATGTGGCTGACCAATACCACGCCGCTAGGAAATGATCAGATATATACAAACGACAGTCCATAGAGCGACCAGATTTGTCAGCACCGTGCTAATATTATATACACATGTAGTATATAATGCGCAGCACAATTCTTTATAAACTAACAATTTTAGTGTGTTATTATCGTCCTCGCTTTATTTGTGTATCTGGTAAAGCATTTATTTTGAAATCACGCGATGGAAATTGACCAATTGCTGTACAGTAGTTTGTTACACGGGCGACCCCTTTCTGACACCGATGGGTATAAAAGTAAATGACTGGCCTCTGTTGTCCTGGAACTCTCTTAGTTGTACAAGCGGTGATTATCTGTGCAACAGAATGGTTGGAATGCTGCAAGTGGGGTCCAGTCAGAAAGATATTGCCCGGACGTTCTGGATCACCCAAGGAGCTGTTTCTAAAACCCTGAAACGGTATCGTGAGACCGGGTTAGCAACACCAAGGCCTAGGTCAGGTCGACCCAAAAGAACAACAGTGAGACCGTAATGGCCGGACGAAGCCATCCCCCCAGCTCTGAGTCGAGTGGATGCTTTTCACCAACGTTCCTGTCACGAGTCGTTTGGTGAACTACCGACTTCTGAAAGCTGGGTATTTCACCAGACGACCCCCGAGGAAGCCTCTGCTACAAAGACGACACAGACAGGCACGGTTTGCATAGGCACGTGACCACCTAAACTGATTGTTGGTCACTGGAACCATGTCGTATCCGAGTCCGCAGACTGAACCATGAGGCCCTCCAGGATGATTGTGTGCTTCCTAGGGTGCAAGCTGGCGGCGGAGGAGTCAATGTGTGGGACACCATAGTGGTGACAAGTCGGACCTGCACCTGCTGGAGGGGAACATGGATCAGCACCAGTACATTCGCGTCTTGGACACCAAAATGCTTCCATTTAAATCCCCCAGAACGCGCACTAGGAGCACATGGCATGGCCCGCGCTGTCACCGGATATAAACCCGATTGAGAACCTGTGGTCGGAAATCTCACGGGCACTGAACAAACTGAGCACCCCCCCCCCCCCCCAACAATTGTAGCTGACCCAGGCAATACTTGACAGTTGGCGAGATATTCCTGCTCAAAACTTTCAAACCTAGTTTCTAGTATGCCTCGTCATACCCGTGTCTTATACAATGCTAGAGGGGGTCAAACAAAGTACTAAATTGACTTTGTGTATTCTGTTGTATCACTGAAACAATACTGGGTAAAATGAAATAATTTATAGCCTGTATACTGATGTGAGAATGAGTAAAATTTAATCGCACAAAGTATGATTTTCATTCATTTTCGTCATGGTTTGACAATAAAACCAATAATTCACGTAGGTGATTGAAATACTGACAGGAATTGCTATCAGTTGATTGGATATTATGTGGGCAAATAAAAAATGGCCACATCTCATGGAAATAATGCACAATTTTCTCAGAGAAAAATTCCAGGAGTTAAAACTAAAAACAGTTGTAATATAATATTATTATTCCAAACTTTTTCCCCACACTGTAAGTAATTGGTGAATCCAAGCATAATGGGCACATCACAATGCACCCAAACTGAACACCGTTGCAAATTCAAATTCCGGAAGTGATTTTCTTCCTAATATATGTATATATATCCTATGCATCCTATATTAACTTTCTATTAACTTTTAATCATTTGATGTGTAGTAATATGTGTTGTTTGACCATGAAAGACATGTAACTGCCAATGTAAACTTTGAATAAATATATCTGTTGCACACAGTTTGAAGTTCGTTCAGTTTGGAGTAAGGAACTTGTTTGCTGATTGTATACCTTATCTGCTTTTGCTTGGTTGTTTCTGATTTGACACTGCTTTCAAACTGATTACTGAGTAAACATAAACATTACATCGTCTGGTAATTGGTGTATCTGACACGATGTTTATGTATCATTCGTCTCTTCCTTGGATTAAGACAGTAACACAGTTCACAGGGGGAAGGAACGTCCTTTATTTAGCAGAGATGATATGTATAAACATCAGTTGCAGATGTTCCCAATACAGACCTAGTTTCCTCTACACTAAACGCGTCTCTCACATTCAGTGTTTTATACACACCCCTCGACATGGCATTTTGAAACATCCGGGTTTCTCATTCCCACGTGTTTATGAATAAATTAATGAGATGAGAGGATACATCTTGGTGATAGCGTATAAAACAGAGGGCATGACAAGACTAACAATTTACCCTCGTCATAATGCAAATGTAACAATTAAACGAATAGTCAAATATCTCAACTTTGGTTACACCACGAAAACATAACAAAACGCACACTACCACCACACCATGACAAGATTCCACGATTCAGGTTATACTGAAACATACGTCAAAATAGAAACTAAAGACATCAAAATCTTTAGAAAATGTAAATTTTGTTGCCATCAAACTCAACTCAATACAATTTTCCCACACTGTGACGTAATCGATGTGTGTTTTGTGTCACTGTTCAAGCTGTAAACATTGCCGTGCGCTCTGAATCACATTTCTAACTTTCTCGTTAACGAAATAACACAAGTGCCCGTGATGCATCTCATTACAAGTGCAAAATAACAACGTTTTGTTGCAGTAATCGGCTAAATGCTCTCGACCTTTACAATACACAATCCTGGTGAACCAACCAGTACACTCGAGCCCGGGCATTCGGGTCACTTTACATGATGCATTTCTTAGACTGGGCCCTCTGTCGCAAGGTGCACGAGGTATCTAAATCCTGGCCAGTCCTGACCGTGTTCTCACAAATAAAACAAACTACGAGTAAGTTGGCACAGTCTAGAAGTGTACAGTGCAATTGACCGTCAATACCCGTTACGAGCCTTGTACACGAGTCTTTGACATCAGGAGTTGACACATGCAGACTACAATATCGCGTCATCACTCTGGAAAGATGATGTCACGATTGGCCACACATTGCTGATAAATCCAATCAACACTCGCTGACCATGGTACCTGTGCAGATAAGGTAATGCAGGTAAGCTTCTGCATACACTGCCTAAACAGACCATATCCTGCACCGGGTCCTGGCAATCCACGACAGAGTCATTTTCCTAAAAGACAATTTCATATATAATCCAAACCTTTAATACGTGCAAATTATTCTTGCTTGTAAGACAATCGGCGTCCGACAGCCGCTGACTAGCGATCTCAAGTAGACAGTCCAAATGTTATCCTTTGGAAGAACGCAGACAATCAACCATGGTCACGTGGTTCTGGTCGCGTGATCGCTGATATCACAATACCAGTCACGTGCCCGGGGCCGAGACCGAACTATGTTTGTTTATATTTGACCTAGAGGCGCCTCCATGACTGGCGGCTGTTATACAGGCGTAGTTCTCCGGGCGTACGTGTCCAGGTCGCGCACAGAGTGCAACGAGTGTTCCTTGGACAGGTGGGTCTCGGCCGAGGTGGACACCGTGTGGCGCGACATCTCGCGCGGCAACGCGTAGTTGGACATGTCTTTGGAAGCGTCCGAAACGGGGGTGTACGTGTAGTAGGTGTCCGAGTGGCATGGCGAGTTATCGCCAGAGTAGTCACGTGACGTTCTGTCACGAGAATGCGAACGTCGATAGCGGCCTGCGTGCGGCTGTCGGTCGTTCTGGTCGACCATCGTCAAACGTTCCTGCTTCTTGCGGTAGGCGTGCTTGTGTCGCGATATATACAAATACACAGATAGCACACCCGTCAGCTCAGATACTATGAACGAGCCTATAGTCAGCATGAACGATGACCCGTATGCATATACGAACTTGGGTTTATCCATGGAACTGTTGTTATCACTGCCTACTTCTCCAGTTATCGCTCCAATAAACAAGATTATTCCTATAAGTGTGCATAGCCCTGGGAAATAGAAATTTTCATTAGTTCAGTGTGTACGACCTGTTCTATCGAACTCTAGTTCTAATTCGCTTATTCTCTGCTCGACAATATTTTTTCTACGAGTATATTGTTTTATAAAATTATCGCAATGTCAGTGACTTTTTTTTGCATACAATGGCATTTTATCCATGACTTGCCATGTGAGCGAATCAATGTTCTACTCACCTCCTATAACGAAAAGGATCCCTGCCACGAACGTTAGCACCTTCTTCTTATGGTGGCAGTGTCCCACGAAGCAGACGATCTCGCCAGTCAGGAGTATCAGCAGGCTGATGAGCGGGAAAATCGTCGACCGCCGCATGGACGCTAGAGGGCAGCACAAGTACAGCATACTTGAGAACAGTCCTAACTACTATACTACAAGTTACTTGATTTACATATTTCTAATGGAAGAATGCAATACAAGTACAGCATTCTTGGGAACAGTCTTAACTAATATACTGCAAGTTACTCGATTTACATATTCTTAATGGAAAAAGGAAAAGATTGGATGACATACATTATAACGAATGCACTATGAAGAAGCCAATATCAACTATATCACGATATGACATAAGAAAAAGGAGGTCCTTTTAAATGTCTTTCAAAAGTGTTTTTCAAAATGAAAGAATGATATGTTATTTATTTATTTATTTATTCCAGAACCACTGGAGATACCTTGTATAGATTGTGTCGGTCCTAAGCCATCCATGTCCACTTCTTCGAAGTAGTTGATATATTTACAATCGACATTTATGACGTCAAAATACTTGATATCACCACAATCCGCATTCGTAACTGAAACATATTAAAATATGAATGATCATAAGCGAGATTATACAATACAATCATTCAACATTTTAAGGTGACAGTGTATGTGGGCGTCAACTGTGTAGTGTTGTTAATTTTTGGGTGGTATTTGTGATGTATCGAGAGTAAAACAGAAATTTTTGCTTTCCAGACCTAGAAATTGATTTAAATGCTTCGTTGGTCGGTGAATTTAGTACGAATTAATGGTTGAATTTCACTTCAAACGGAGAATCATATTCAACACGCATATTGTCATCAGTCAGACTAGAAGTGTGCATAATTATCAATATAATGTTTCATATAGCTTCTACAACTAGCTGCCTCCTACGCCCGTCCATTTAGGACCCATACATCACAGCGAAACTTGGCTACACAGATGCGTGCTCACAAATAAATTGCGCCGCTGCCTTATAGCGAATAGCATGATAGAAACAATGTCAATATGCAATCCATCAACCGCTGTCTACCGCGAGGCATTACGCAACGATTATTTTCATGCGATCAGTTCATAAAAAATCATGGACATCTTGGGTTTTGTCTGAGAAAACTACAAATTAGATTGTTTGAATTAGCGAAAAATGCATTATTGTCATGCATGCCAATTGCACATGAATCATCATTTATCATAATGTTTTAGACTAATTAGTATCAATTTCTATTTAAAATGATAATAGCTTGATAAAAATTGTAAATCGGAGCAGCAACTAACCTTAAAAAACATATAGCCAATTAACCAGACCGCCGAGTTCGTAAAAATGTTGTCAGTATTTTCACCCCTACTTAACAGACATACACACTCACATCAAATAGGACAAATGCGGATTTTATTATAATGTACATACACATTTGCAGGTAAGTAAGTCATATCAATTTCTTTTTAGTATAGACTCTCACAAACAATTCCCACTTATTTAATTGAGGACGCAGTCGTGAGCGAGAAGAATAGTTTCTTGTCCATACAACAGAAACGTTGATGCTTGCAATATTCGCTCATCAAAATAACCTGTCTAATGTTTACTCTTGACCATTAGGACTAACTACGCAGTCATCCTTATCTCAAGAGAAAGGCTGCTTCATTTCTACAAGTAGCTCTCTGTCGCGTCTAGAGAAATGGGTCCAGGACTGTCGGGAGTATGTATCTCTCTTGCTGGCAGTCCACTCAGCAATCTTCAACTAAAGCCCTTCAGCATTTATCTCCCTTGCCAGGGTGCTCAGAATGTCTCGCAGCCTCTCCCGGACTTCTCAAACCTTAGCGAGACAGTCAGTTTCCCTGCACCGGCCATAAAACGATGTTTGTGGAGTGACAATATGAGACAGCCGGAGAAAAACAAACTGATAAAACCCAGCGGGTACATTCCCCACAAGACACCGTGTCAATTTGGTCGAGTAGGGCTCTTTTCAATGAATTTGATTTCTTTGCTTTGTTTACAATTGGAGATCAGCAGCTCAATGTGCCAGATCAAATCATCCTACTTTACATGTCCCGACATGAATGAATCATGAGTTTAGCTACAGTTTACAGTCGTGGTGTGTTTTGCCCTACTTCATGCTACGTCAACTGTGTCAGCGTCAATGAAGTTCTTTTGGTTCCGTTATGTATCTATCAGCTTTCTCAATCTGGGTCTTCATAGTTTAGACTGACACACCACAGTCAAGCAAGCGTGAGTCTGTTCCGTATGTGCTCTGTATTTCCGTTCACCAATATGTATCAATATGGACAAAGGTAACCTCATGCAGACTTTTTGTGTCACGAAATTCTGGCTGATTGATGATGAATTAAAACAACAGTCATTGATAAATGAATGGATGGGTCAGCCTTGGTGACATGGGGCAATATGAGAGCCTCGCCGTGGGATGATAGCCATGGCGAACCAATACCAGTCCTAGAGCTAACCCCCCATTTTGGTATAATTGTCTTGTCCGGCCAGACAACCTCCCCAAATATGCTCATTTCGGTTGCCGCTTAATACTAGGTACAAGGTGGAATTATGCATATCATAGTGAGATAGTGTTGTCTACTGATCCGCTCACGCCCGCTCTACTGTAGACCATAGATTGACACGGGCTCCTCCACCTACATCCCATACAGTGGAGGCTGCAATGACTACTAGCTCCTTCATTAGTGTATGCAAATGGGCAGCGCGACTGGTCTTTCATGTGTATAAGGCGCACCATCACTGGAGTCCAGAAGGTAGTGATACATCCAGGCTCTGCTATATAATGGCAACAGTTAAGGGGACTAAGTCTGGGCGGGTCTGTCCTCTTGGCAGCATTTACTTGCCAACGGAGAGCGGAAACGCCAAGGACGAGAGGGGGAGACTTCCTGACAGTTGTGTGTTGGAAGTAAACCTATAATCTGCATTCATCCGCACGCTTCTGTAATTATAACTGTTTCTGCTCTCTAAATACCAAAAGCCTCATCATCCATCCTCTGTGGATTGAGATCACAGAGCTTCGTGGTATGTCTATTAGATCTGGGCTACAACTCGGTTTATGCTGTTAAACTGTATGGACAAATTCTCATTGTGTGCATGTCACGATGTGTGGTAGTCATTGTAATTGTATTCTTGAATTTTTAAGCAAAATATAGTAAGTCAAAGAGTGTAATTCGGTACGGTGCAGTGGAGTATACACAACCACTGAAGTTCAAATCCGAAGCGTAATGTATCCCAGACATTGGTAGAGAGAAACTGAACAGAGGAAGAAACACCAACGTGCATATTTTATGTTGCCTGTTGTCAAAACCTATCTCTATTGACAGACAAGTTATGACATTATCTGGGAATGATCACTTTGACTGTGGTCCATCTAGTCCGACCCGGGTAGAGAGCAGTCCGCTCTATTGATGCTGCTAGTGTCGAGGCTGGGTTAATTGAGGCCTAATTGTCCGTTATCATCGTTAGACCCGTCACTTGTTCTCTTGTGTAAGACCAAACATCTTTATATGGTCTCGTTTTTTGGCGCTATCGTTGGCCCCATCTTTATTAAATCTGCTTCCCTTTGGCCTCTCTCCCCATCCGCGGAGTTCCCCACCCACTGCCAGTAACCCTTCTTGCTTTATCCCCGCCCCCCCCCCCCAAAAACCTAACACTTCACGTTCCAATTTGATGCTGTACCAACTGTTGCAGCAGTGCACAATGTCCCGGGGCCACTTGCCTCGGTGAATGCAAATGATCATTGGGGCTGGGTTGTTGTCTCGCCAGTCAGCGTGTGGAACATACCCATGGGCCCTAAATTAAGCACGACAGATCGTCAGATGATGTATACCGTCGGGTTATAGCCGGGAAAAAGTCTGCCCTCTTTCGAGAAAGCTCTACGGTCAGTACATATGTTACATTTCAGCATGCACCCGTCCATTCGTAGAAAAATAACCCACGCTTGTTTATAAAAGAGCTAGTACACATGCACGTATGAGGAAGGTTGCGGTCAGACCGGGAACCGACAAATGTCAAGTCCCAAAATGGCAGGTGTGCCTTCCTCATATCATGAGGATACAGAGGTGTATCATACAGAAACACGAACAAATGCCATGTGATTTCCACCACCGTAACGTGATATTGGTGCTGTGGATATTATACTACTGTTGCATATTACCGAATGCATGATACAGTCATAGTATACCGTTTACTGGACAATATTCATTGAAATTAGTTCACTACATCTTGAGCGTGTCGACCAAGTTTCTCAAATTTCATTAGGGCTTCCTCAGTATTTCTACGGGTGTACTGTTGTTGAAATATTAGCAACATTTCCGTCTCCCTGGTTCATGCTGCGCTAGAAAGCGAAGGAAGACTAAATCGCTAATACCCCAGTTACTGAAAGGACGACTCGTACCTCAACTAACAAAAGACGTTCTTTAGTGAAGGACACTGGCTCGCAAGGAAGCTACAAAGGACCAATACAGCTCGGTTCTTTTCAGACTCTCATGACCAAGGACCACATACACACGTACCAATTTCGTTCCTTTTCTGAAGAACCACGATGATTAATCTTAACATGCAGTTTTCTGAATGAAAACTTGTTCTCAGTGAATGAAAAAGCTCAGTGAAGAACAGAAATCAAACGAATAGTTAATCCCAACCCCTAGTAACAACAAAAAGTACTTGTTTTTCTTCGAAGACTAATTGAATTGTTTACCACAAATCCACAACCATTCAGATAATGCATGTTGAAAAATTGGTCCAACATCGTAATACAACACCGACTATAGTTATTCCTGAAAGTTTTTTGGTAAGGTATCCTTGCGTGGGTGAAACCGATATCAAAATCGGGTGCTTCGACGAACCGTATAGGGACTTCTTTACAAAGCATATAGTCTATAGACCTGTTCTTGGATATTTCAAATAACAAAACTACGCTTTCTGTTAGAGCACAGAGAAAACAAAATTTGCTATGACTTTTAATGATATTATCAACGTGGACATAATTATCACTGCCTGCAACATCATCAATGTCGCTACGTTTCTGGTGAAAAGCAGCGGTAAACCAGAGAATCCATTACGCATAAGAAGTGCATAAAAGGACCACTTGCATGCGTGGTGTCCATTACCAAGCGCTGTTTGTGTCTATGCATGGTTACAATTTTGTTTCCACGCCAGCGGTGGAAGCTAAAGCTATGTGCGAGTAAAGCTGTTGGCAGTCTGGGATACATTTCAGCCTCGTGTAATACGTGGTATCATTTTAACAGTTTTTTCCGAATCGAAACAGGTGATTTGTTCCAAAGTTATTTAATACACGTCCGATTTTTCATCTTTTATATATCAACATCAATCCCGCCCCAGTTTCACGAAGTTGGGTAACTCGTTTATTAATTCTGTGGCAAGGTTGAAGGCGTCAATAAGTGAGCAAGTGGACAACTGTTTTAGAGCGAGGTTCAGGTTACAGCAGTCGTCCCTGACGGGGCAGTGACGGGGCCGGGTCGATGCGAGGACACGTGTTGTCGAGGTCGGACAGGCTGTCGAAAGCGGGGTGGGGAGGAATGGAGGAGCGGCAGGACGGGAAGAGTTGACGAATGACCGCCGCCAGGCGAGCGAGCCACAGCGGTGTCCGTCCTCTCCTTTCACGACACACGCAACGCGATGTATCCCCCGGGACTTGAGCTCTGTGCACGGGTGGGGGTGGCTCTACATCGGAAGGACATCTTTCGGTGATGAGATTGCTGAACGTTTCCCGTGTTTCGAGTCTCAAGCTGTATACAACAAATTCCGTCTCGTTCCCTTCCATCAACAGTCATCCACTTGTCTTACCTGCTCTCCCTTCCTCCCGCCCCATGCACCCGTCCTCGCATTGTGTCCCTTTGTTGCCAGATCGTCGGACATCAACATCCCCCAGAAAACACCACGGTCTCCGTGTGCCTAGGCCCAGGGATCCGTAGTGATTAGACGGGAAAAGTCTGCATTTGAGAGCCGACATGAGACAATATAGGCAGGCTGACTCCAGTGACACGTGACATCCTGTCCTGACATCAGCAGTGACGTCACAACACGCACACACGAGTCTAGACGTTACTAATTTAAGAAATCGTGCTGCTATTTTTATCGGTTAGGTTTTATTGCTTCCCGCAATGATCGTCGACTCGGACCGGAGGGAGGAGGAACGGTCCAGTCATTATATAGACGTGCATATAGCTATATTTGGACGTTTGTCTTTCTACTGGTCACGTGGTTAATGTCGCAAATACAAGGAACTATTTGTAGCCTATACCCGGGGCTGTAGTACAAACAACAACCACAAGGCCAGTCACTCTTCCCATTCAAGATAATTCTGACTTGAGAGGTTACCATTTTGAGCACAAGTGAACATCATTTTAATCAGAAATCTATTACTCTTATGGGTTCATGTTTCGATTATTTCTTTACCAACAACACATTACTGACACAAATTTTCAGTTGAGCAATCATACTAATGAAAACTTCGAAGTGTATCAACAAAACCATGCACACATGTTATACCATGTGTTTTATGGTTATTCCATGTGCCAAATCAAACTGCTCTATCTGCACCAAAAGGCATCTGCACTGGATGTTGACTATTGAAATAAAGTTGAAAAAAGAACAGAAGACATATCGTTCAAGTCTGTAAAAATACAAGACAAATAAGCAATCATCACTTTCTAGGCTGAAGTGCCAAAAATTCTAAGCACCAAGTAAATTTATTGAATAACTGAACACAGGCGTGAAATTAATCTTTGCTACTAGCACAATGACTTGCAATAAATCACTGTAGCATAACAGCAGATTAAACAGAAACAATTTGCCGACTGCAGCAACCTTGAAAGCGATAAATAGTTGTCAATCAGCATCTCTGTCCCATCTTGATTAACGCTTGTGCTGGAGACCAACAGACCGTCCGCTACGTCGACCAAAGACTAAAATTCACCGAACGGTTTCAGAGAGCAATTTATTCAGTCAATCTAGTGTTCCCGATATTTCAACTCAATGTTGAACGTGTTTCTGTCAGAATGTTTTTGTGTCGGACAGAATGCTGCGAAAGTGAGAACCGGCGTTCAATAACCTCCGCACGACAAATTTGGCATCTATAGGACGGAAGTTATACCTACATATGGAAGACAACGTTACACAAATAGCGCGTGAGTCCGAGACACTTCCACTGTCACAACGTATTATTGCACGTTGTATAAAGTCTATGGAATGATCATCTCTGTCTGCTAGTGTCATATAACGCCATACACAGTGTGTACACAATATAACGAGGTTCCATTCTCCCTTGTAATCTGAGGTTTTGATCACTAGATGTTTCCCCTCCAAACTCTCTTCTCTACAACTCGGGGCATCTCAGAGTCGCGTCTTGTGTGCGATAAATCATATTGCAGAACGCTTAAGCCGATGAACTCGTAGCACTGGGCCAAGTTTATTGGTCGAACTCGCGTTGTAGATCATGATAATGGCAGTTTCAGCGTGTGTCGTCATCCCCGGGATTAAGTCTCACTCAGTGCCAGAGAGACTCCCGTACACGCGCGGATTTCGCGCTCCCGTGTCGGCTCTCGTCGCTAATTGCCGCCGCTACTGACGCGTTCTATCCGCAGCCACTTCAGGCGCATATCGGTGTTGCTTAGACAGCCAGGGACATGGATTATATGGACTTGCGACCTTCCGATTACTGGATTGTCTATGTAAATCACTGTATATATGTATGTGAACATGGTTGGCTCAACTACGTATTTTTATATGACAGTTGTTGCTCCAATAGGTATCTGAATCAAAACAGACAACATGCCTATTGCACGACGTTTATGATTTGAAATCACAATATTTGCTGCTTTACTGGTTTTTCCTAATACCTTTTGTACATAAATATTCATACCAGATATACAAAACGCATTCCCGTTTGACCCCGTTGTTCGTGACAACTGAGTACAATGCAAGGCTTAACAACTAATATCTCTTGTCTCGAAGATGTCAATAAGTGTACCATTGGCCTGTGCAGGTGCCAGCAAGTCATAGATCACGTGTCAGCCTCCCAAGCTGTTACACTCAATATGTACTGCTTTCAAGTGGAAGACGAGATCTTGCATTGTTCCAAAAACTGTTACACGTGCAATAATTCTTATCAAGTCATTTCTTAACAGCTCACAGTTATTTATGTGCATTTCGAAAGCATGAGTCAAATAGATAGAGGTTCACAATGTAGCATTGGGTGTTACACCCGTTGGTGTACAATAATGCCTTGGACGATGCCCACAAAGTATGCATTATTATATATGAAATTAATTGAAACTTGGTATGCCCCTTATCATGCTTATGAACGATTTGTGTTTGTTACCTTTTATTTTCGGTCAGTAACAAAAAGATTAGCCGAAGGGCTAAGAAAGGTTACCGGACAATATTTTGGACATTAGCATTTTGTCCCGTGACCTTGAAAATAAGGTCATTGGTCAATTCAAGGTCACAATAATGTTCAGCATTTATCATTTCTAGTATGTCCACAATTGATTAGTAAGCTGTAAAGTTGAAAATGAGTGAGATATTAGCCATTTTTCATCTGACCTTGAAATTGAGGTCAAAGGTCAAATTCAAGGTCACGATGATATCCAGCATATATCATTCCCTATATGTCCACAATTCATTCCTAGTCTCTAATCTCAAATTAAGTAAGATATTAAGCATAATGTGTCCCATGATTATAAAGCATAGGAGAATTTTACATGGGAAAGACCCATTTGGGCCGAGTTTTGGTCAAAATGACCCACTTCGAGCGTTTCAAGGGAAACGAAACTTACACGTATCACAGGGGCATATATAATGAGTGTTATGCATCAATAAGAAAAAAAGTTACTAAACAGATTTTGAGAAATTCAAGAAAAAAAAGTTACTAAATAAAAGTTACTTCTAAAAATAAAAAAAATAAAAAATACTTCTCTCTCAAAATATTTTTCAGGTATTCTTGTTCAAAATTTCAGAAAAATTCGACTGTAAACGTTAAAGATAAAAATCAGTGGGGCGAGGATCTGCAATATCTGATAGACTTGTATGTATATGGTAAAATCGTGAATCCATAGTAAAATGTCCGAGAAAGTAAAATCCCTGTGGTGTATGTCAATGGTGTGTACCATGTCAAAAATTGTTGTGTATGTATGATGAGGAAATAAACTCCTTACTGTTATACGTGTACCAATACAAAGAATAATATGATTGTATGAGCAGTATACGATATAGTGGCTCCACAGACGAAGTGGCTACATATAGTAGCCCCACAGATGTTATAGGAAAGATGTCCGTATATGATCATGTATGAAGCAGAGAATATCATAGCACTCTCATGACAATAATGCAGTAACATGATCTTATGCAATGTGTCGTGGTAGTGTGCCACTAAATTGTTCTGAACGGAATGACGCCCTGGTTCTAAACGTGCAGATTATTATTGTCATTCTCCGGGTATATGCATCATTCATATGATTCATATGGCACTACTCCGTCTTCTTTGACTTGCCGGTGAATGAACCTAAGGGAGTATTGGATGTCCTTTAGGGGCTCAGTAATTGCCGCAAACTTTCTGAGCGAGCGTCATCTCGGAAGTGCGAGGGGATACGACAGCTCAGTTCGTCCACGGAGAGCGTCGAGCCAGTACGACGTCCCTTAATTGTACCTGACGTTTTCTTATGATGTTCTAGAAATTATTAAACAATTTGTCGTCGAATGACGTCCGGCTAAATCTGTGGCTAGTCCCAATGGGACCAGTGTGCCAGCGAAGTCCGTGCTCCTTGCATTATATAGGTCAAGGTGACCCCATTACGATAATAACCAGGTATGTTCTCGAAGCAGTGCGTCAGTCATCACTGGGCTTCATCATCTAGACAGGATAAAAGCCAATTACGGGGCCGGCAAAACATGGCCGCATATCAATTAAGAGTTCAGACGGCTGAGCAATGTATTGTTTTCATGACACATATTGGTTCATATCGATTTATGAGACTAGAGAAGCATGGTAAATTGCCCACCCTAATGGTTTTGTAGAAGAGCGTCGCATTAATTTTCTAACACAATTCTCTCTATATGTCACATGATAAACATTATAACAAACATTACTGGTTGACGGCTAATAATCTATATGATGGTTTACTGGAAACCAGACTCTTTTATAATCAAATCAGCGCAATATAGACCTATGGATAGCAAAATCCGTTCTTTCACATCAAAGAATGAAACATTCATATATGATCTATACCTTTTATGCTTACAAATAGAGGTAACACATATTATAAGGATCAAGACTGGATCTGTATCAGGGACCTTGACATGCTTCTAAGAAATTCCCTACAGACACCGTTCTTCACTGCAACAAGACAGCAGAAATCTTCACCAGATAGGTTAAATAATACATACATATTAATTCGTGGTTTCTGTAGATTTGCTTTCTTGGAGAAATTTCTCCACTGGGAGGCAAGAGTGACCAAAGTCCGTACATTGGTATGGCGGCAAGTCACGTGACCATGCCGGAAGTCGGATAGCCACGAGTGTCCCTGGTGAAATTAGGACACGAGTAGATTTACTGTGGTCCTTACATCTCGGGACTGATACCGGCTAAGGAACGAGGGACGGACACCACACATACACATACAAATACGGCCGTGTGGGGGCAACTGGAGAGAGAGAAAGAGTCTGCGTGGGGGAGTGGTCGAGTCTGGGTCGGTGCAACGAAATGACGGGCAGATATATTTCCCATAGGACGAGTAAACTGGAAAATATTGCCACCGTTGGTCATGTGATCAAGAAGAGAGGACGGGTGTCATGCTCTTACAAGTAGGCCTACGAGCGAGCCTGTTACCCAAGTAATACACCACGAATTGGGACGCAGTATACAAACATAGTCCACAGTGCTTATTATTTCTGTGTCATCTGGGGGTAAACCGAAAACAAACTCCTGTGTATTTGTAACACCACCGACATCTGGTATTGATATAGTTGGTAGTGGGGGAGACACAATCCTATAGGACCTCTTTAATCATAAATGCATGCATTTCAAATTTATTCAAAAACCGAAAGCATATTATGCAGATCCACAAAGCAGTCTTGAGTTGGTACCTGTACATATAAGAGTGTCAAAATAAGATTTGTTCATCTTTTTAGCATGACAACAGCGAAGTGACCAGTACTCGCAATCACTGCTGACAAGAGTGCAACAGATAGCAAATTGTCTGCCCCTACATGCATGGATGATGTTGATACACAAGCTGGAGAACACACGGAAGCCACACAGCTACCCTGAACGTGTCACTATCTCACACATCAAGTCACTGTCTGAAGGTCTCTCCATCGACGTTCCCGTCAGAAAAGATGCAGATCATCGGCGCCATTTATTGAAGCCCACTAGTAACACGCGGCATAGCAATCTCGGGTATTTTTGTGAAGTCAAGACTGCAGGTCGACCGCAGCAAACTGTCTGAAACAGCTGACACCCGTACGGATAATTCCTACTACGGAAAACGATATGGGTAACGTAGGGTGTAGTCAAGGTTACTCTTGGTCACGTGGAATGTATAACTAACTGACGGGGGTTTCTAGAGGAATGTAGGACAACACTTCAAAACCGCGCCGGTCCAACTGCGTTAGATCAAGATGCGAATCTAATTTTGTCATCCCAGTCCAGTACAAATTTGAGCTGACCTTATTCGTCGCCCAGCCGTTTGGTATCTCACCCCAAGACCCACCCTGGCCCTAACCTCCAAGTCCCAGACGTGTCCTAGCAATAAACCGAAGGGGTAGGAGCTACTGTCGGAGACCTGTAGGCATGGACACAGCCACGAGGGGTCACCGGCCCGGGGTCAGACCCACGGGAATTAAACTTGATTTGTTCCTGGTGCCAACAACATCTAGGCTATAGGTTCTTTTCCGAAATGCAGGCCATCTTTCCATGTAAATGGAGTGGGGGGGGGGGGGGGATCTTGCGGGGGGTGTCTCGAAAAGATCGCTACTGTATAATTCCCTGCTTGCCCTCGATTTCACTCGGAAGACCACCACTCCTCCTAAATGGTCAGTCGTTGAGTGATTACAGAGATCCACGAGAGTTTGCTTATTTCTGGGTTGAGGTGTCCCCGAGGGTAGCCATGGCTCTGCGGGAGGGACCATAGTAACGGATACCAGATGTGACCCTG
The DNA here is from genome assembly GCA_949152475.1 of Terebella lapidaria. Taxonomy (NCBI): domain Eukaryota; kingdom Metazoa; phylum Annelida; class Polychaeta; order Terebellida; family Terebellidae; genus Terebella; species Terebella lapidaria. Next base: position 84,831,736 of record OX424555.1, read on the forward strand.
GCGTGCGTGGCGGGGGAGGCTGGGGGGTAAGTCGAGGGCAGGGTTGGACTCACGAGTGGCCTGTCTGCTCCGTAATCAGCAACATCTTTCTCTATCTAAGGCCGCCTCTGTTGTCATCTAGGACCCAGTTTATCTGGTGTGTAACTCGATACTTCTCTGATCTACGATGGGATTTAATGGCCCGGGCTTGTGATGTCCTTTGTGACTTTTGGCGACCATCCACTGCCAGATTGTTACATGCAAGAGTGGTACTGTTATGTTTGCACTTACACCTAACCCAGTATGCAAGAAATCCTATACAACAACTTTCACACGATACTAATGGAAATTTTGGAGATGTATATTAAGCGTACATTACTTTTTGCTATTCTAAATTACACAAGTTAATTTGTCTGGCGAATGTTACAATGTTACAACTTTTTTTTCATTTATTCATTAGGGTACCACATATGACCCATACTTCATGTTCTCTAGTTACAGGCGAAGGAATTTAGAATTCAGAAAGCTGATGTTGAAATGCGATGCGATCACAAAACCAAACTTTTTTTTCAAATCACATGACTAAATTGCCCTCCGCCTATCTTAATCTAGTCAGACAAAAATATGGATCCGAGCAAAATTGATCACACGGTAATTGAGTCATGGCGGACCAGAAGTATTGATATCTTGATGTACTCCATAATCCTTATCTCTTCAATGATGTATTTATCCGTCTCAGATCAGCGAATTATTCATATTCGGGGCGTTATGTTTTTAGGAATTTTTGGGCGGTACAAATCGTGTTTTTTTCCCGTCCGCCCGTGGAGAGTATGGAACACCGTTAGCCGCGTTTGCACGCCACTGATCGTATCTCGCTCCCGACCGGAAGGATTAATTGTACACGAAGGAAAATTTACTCCCTTCCTTCCTAAAATTGAATTGCCAGGGACTACAGTGCATTCATAACGTAATTACAAAGTGACAGAAACACGCGGGCCCTCCGGAATTACATCTCGGGAAAACCACTCTGGATAATCCGCAAGATCATTCATATCGGCACGTCTCGGATGTGGCCCGACCGGAAATCAACACTTGAAAACCGATGTCACATCGTGAATTACCTTCATTTAAAGGTACGTGATGATGTTTCATAATGTATTTAATTGTTTGGGTATATATTTTCATTTCTATGCTTTATATGGGCAATACAGAGAAGGTGCGGATGACGTCGAGATCTTAGACGTAGCTTTGGTGGATAAAAAACGGCGAGGGAGGGGGGGGGGGGGGGGTCCATTGACGACGAGGCTGTTGGCGCTCTAGCTGTAGAGCAATTCATGAGCAAGTCCACGTGTTAAAGCACCACTGAAATTGATGGTTTCCGTGGAAACGAAAGAGTCCGTTGCTGTTTTAATAAGACTTCCTATTAACGTTCGGAATGGATTGGGATGGAGGGGGGGGGGGGGGTGTAAAGTTGGGGATGGGGATGAAAACATTCATCAGAAAGTAACTTGTCCACTACAACGTCTTTGCAAACTGCCGGGATACACGCAAACCATGTTCGGATGTTTGTCTAAAACAACACTTCAAAATGCTTCTCAATTGAGAATAACCACGTCCGATAAGGTGTTTTTATCTTCCCTTGAGATGATTTCTTGTTTGCCATGATGCGCGGCACTCTTGTTTTATCTGTATTGAAAACAGAAAGACATCGCCAATAACATTTTGACATTAATAACAAAAAACAACCAATTCATGATGCAATCCGAGCCTGAACAGAAATGATAATTGTTATCTGGTGCAAACAAGAACCACTCGAGTATTTCCCGAACAAATAAAAAGATCATGAGATGTCCTGATTGATACCAATAGCTACAGTGCTGATCACACTAGTCTTGCAGGCAGCGAACTCTATATATCCTCTTGAATCATCGAATAACAAATGAAGTTGTATATATTTGCTCACTTGCAAAAGCGATATGCGAATGTGTAGCCTCAGGGCACTCGAGTTAGTCTGCTATGTGTTAGACGGAGAATTTCGGATTCTCCACCAGTTGGCGAGAGCTATCGTGCAGGCATTCCCGTCACGTGCGATATGTCGCGGACTGCGAACTGCGCATGGGGGCATTTTTTACTGTTCCTACTGATACATTCAAGGAGGAGGGGGCAGAAAGGGCGTAACAACACGGAAAATGGAAGTCGTAATTTGGCTGAGAGGCAATAAACAGAGCTGAACGGACGAGATCTTGTCAGGTGTCGGCTGAAAATTAAGACGTAGCACGCAGCGTTAGGAGAGAAGTTGCTGCTAACGCTGACGTATTGACGCAGGCCCTTCGATTGTGATTCATCCCTATCAGACATGGTCCCGCCCGTGTTGGACCTACCGTACAGTGGCTCTCGTACAATGGACTGGAACACGTGTGGAGTAACAAACATGGCATCTTTCAGAATGCCAATCACGGACTACATTGCCTGGTTTGATGTAATATCATACATTAACCTCATAAACAAGACATTCGCCCAATAGACGTCACACTGTCCCATAAAATAACGCCACTGATTTCAGAGTCTTCTTTCGTGATCAAACTAACGGCAAACTCTCGCGTGATATTGCGATATCTGTCAGTAGATCAGTATGCAAGTGGCGGATGTGGAGCTAAATGGGGGGCAAATTGAGAAAAGTTCCACGGGGGCATTTTGTGCAGCAAGGGTCAATGGACCATTATAACAGTCGCATCTTGAACAATGCCAGCTATCACACGCGTATAACATCCACATTATATAGTATCTGGCTTGCCGGATATCAGATGTGTACACTCAATAGAATCCAGTCATAATTTGACCATAAATTTAGATGTACTGCCTTCTACAAAACGTGCTAATCTACTAATTGAGTTTTCGCCCCCTTCATGGATGCTTTTTTGCGCATGCGCAGCACGTGTTCTCGCCCAAAAACGTGTTTTGGAGACAAAAAGGCCTGGATATTTAGCCTGGAGTCAATAAACAACGAAAACCTTCCGTCAAGACAATCACCGCTGCCCACGTGTGTACCCACAGGACTCCAAACATCACACTTTTATGGAGAAATGTTGTCGTATGCACGCAATTTGACATCCCCAGTCCTCGATCATATCCCCGTCCCCAATCCGCCCCTCAAGATATTACACCAGCCCCTCAAGTACAAGCCAATCTACGCCCATTATTTGTCCTAGAGATTAAGTACCTCAGTTCGCGATGTATCCTCTCATCACAAGGACGAACCCAGTTCCGTCTTTGTGGCCTCTCATCAGTGAAGAGGCGTGGAGATCTAGGGGAGCTTCCAAGAGGGTAACATGGAAACAATAAAAATTTCAATAGGTCAGCGAGTCCCCGTGACATTGGCACTATAACGGTGCATGAGCTGGCGGAATTAATATCAGACCCCGGACGTCTGCACTGATTCCCTCCCCGATCTGTACTCACTCGGGCCATGGGCATGGGTAAGGAACTGACTGCACCCTCAGACGGGCGGATCGTGAACGACACTCTAAAATCATATTAGGGATTAGATTTGTGGGTCGGTCAGGGATCCTACGTGCGTGTCGATGAGCGACAGTGGGGGCGCAGGTCTCATGGGTTAAGGGCAGCTGAACCTTCGCCCCCTGACGTGCAGGTCGTAGTTCGGCCAACATGTGTTGACACACCACTACAATTAGCCATGTACCCCGGCGCCATCGTGCTAATGCAATAATAACATCTCAATTGCATTTATTGAGACAACTCGACAACTGCATAGAAGTGCAGAGACTGGACAAGCATTGGACGGATTCAAAGTCGTGACCAGACGCCGTGATCCACGTTCTGCACATCGATTCGCGAACATTGGTACATGCTAGAAAACCACAATATACATTACCCGTTTCGCAAAACCTAGAACAAAACAGAGCTCAATCTCGAAGAGTACATTGTTGCACACACTGAAAGCTGATACATCAGTAATATTGGTAATCTATGCAGTAGACATTTTGTAATTTATTACTGAGAATGAAATGCATTAGTTTTATGTGAATCAGAGAAATTTTGCCCTGATTTCCCGTGTTATGTTACCTCGAAATATCACTTTACAATGTTATCTTAATTGAAACGTATATTTTTTTTTATCATGAAGCACGGTTTCGTAGAATATGCATATGCACATGACTTCGTAACGTGGAAGTAATACTGAAAAGTGGGCAGGTTCCTTACGGAGATTAAGTCGCGATTCAGTAGATCACCTTTCATATACACACTGTACTACGTTCAGTGAGTCAGCCTGTGCCTATAATTTACCGTCGACTTGACTGTAATTGGCAGTGTTGCTGCTTGTATAAGCCTGACCAAGGTGTAGACGGACCTGATAAATGTTGGCAGCGATCCAGAAAGTAGAACATATCCCCAGTGCCGATCAGATGTCGCCTCGCCAAGTCACGTTTGTACTCTCGGGGGATGTCACGAGATTACACTTACGTAGGTGAGAAGATAAATGCGTTCAATTCGGAGCGCCCCCAAAACGACGTTCGATGAAAACACTTCAGCAGGGTGTCGAGATTTCTGTCTGATTTCATCAGCTGGGTTATTTTTTGTGTGTCTTTTCTTTCTTTCGAGTTCACCGTACGTGTCACGTGGAAACGTTGGACGGCAAAAGTGGCAGGTCAAATATCAACATGGACAATGAAAGAAAATAACTCCAGTGTAGCAGATGTAAATCTTCAGTGATCAACACTTTCCTGGCTGTCTTTGCCACAACAGAATAAACAATAAAGTTATGGCTGGTTCTGAACTTCTTGGAAGCTGTGGACATTTATTGCCTAGCAGTTGAATAAAGTTGGTTTACGAATTTTGGGTGATATATACATGAAACTTGTGGTGACCAGACCTGGTGATAAACAAAGATGGGAAAAGTTATGTTGATGTTTCTGTAGTAGCGAGAATTGTTCCCATAGCCAGATTTGACAGATAAGTGAGCTCAGCCCAACAAAATAATTCAACTTAAATGCAAAACAAAAATGTCATATCCAAAACACGAATATAAATGATTTATAATCGTGGTTTGATATCACATTTTTACATAAAATTTATTATATAACTAGAGTTGACTAAGTAGCCTACGATACGAAGTCCTTCAAAACTACGGAAGATGTAATATAAGATATATAAGTTTGCCATATTGTGTATTTGTCTGAAGTACACGAGAGATTGACTATATACAAATTGCTCATAACAAAACTACATGGCCAGTAATAGTTTGTTCAATCTATTTGGGCTAGCGTAATTCACGTGTCACCCGATGTTGGTCTTGCTATCGAGAAGATCTGAGAAAGTACTATTACGATTGGGAAGCCCTGTTCGGGAGTTCTCCCCTGATGAGGAATGGAACATGTATATTACAACACATAGAGCTCGCTTGTGAGATCTGACGGCGAAATGATTCAAGTGAAATAGCCAGGAGGGAGGGAACTCGGCGACTGTTGCAGTCTCAGTGCGCGGAATTGACATTCCTGTCGTGTTGATCTGTCGTTCTGGGAGCCAGAGAGAGAGAGCGAAAGAACGAGTAGAGGGGGCCACACGCTTCCGGGTAGTCGGGAGCAAGGAAGCGCGAGTCGAGACGCCAGCGGCAGGCGAGGTATGTAACGGGGAGAGAGGGACGGGTTTGAAGATTTGCTCCCGGTGAGGGAAGGATGGGAGATTTTTTGCTGCTCAGCACCATTGCCTAGGTAACCTTAGGGACCGTCGAGAGGCTGGGAGAACGAAGTAGAGTAGACAGGGAGAGGGAGAGGGAGTTTACTTCCTCTAGTAGGGCTGCACTGATACCCTCCCCTTCTAAATTGAATTATTAAACAGCTCGGCCAAAAGGAAGGATTTATCGTTGAAATGAGTTGAATCTCAATGTCCGGGATTCTGGGGAATGGCAAAAATGAAACAGTCAAGGATGGTCGGTACGCTGAGTATGTCTTTTTCCAACTTCCTCATTTATACATATTTATATGTAAATGGGAACACAAAGAATGCGTAAGTTAATCACCACTATTCTCAACACCATTAAGTACAGGTATCTGATAATATGCATTCAGTATTAGACTCATCCATCATAATGATATTCGCAGCTATCGATTAGAGGATACAAATCTGACCCTGTCCACATAATTACAGCGTACACATAGCAAGCACATCTTACACAGTAGCGCCATACTACATTAATCGTGTGTAATTCTGAAGATGATAGTGCGTAGTACATGATGGCTTGATGAATGCATTAATTATCCAGGCAAATAGCATCTTCCGATGTTTGTATCGGGTGTCACGTTATTATCATTGTCAAATGAGCCTCATTGTTTATGATAATGGCGCGACTGATTATGGTCTACACACTCTAGGATATGACACAATACATGGGCATGTATTGCATTTGGAGTGCAGGAAGATATAGCAGAATATAAATAAATTCTAGCGAAGTTAGACTGGAAGGAAATCCTAAGTCTAGCACAAATATCGTGTTTTGTTCTCAAATGTGCACACATTCATTGCCGCGAACATCATTATTACTTTCATTATGGAAAAAAATACACGATGCTACTAAGCATGCCACTGAAGAGTATATCAGCATGAATTGATGGTGGAAGGTTCCAATTGAGCTTCTGCTATTTTTTTCACAAAAAGATACAGTTAAGTCAATACAGAGAGTCAGAAAATATACAAATGCACCACTGGCCAATATGCCCCAGGAGCTATCTGACAAGGGAGGACTTGTGTATGTGACATGTGGAGGGCACAAACTTGTCACCTGTCCTCAGATAATAACCTGGTCTACGTGTGCCGCATACGGACGGACGGCCCAGTGGCTAGAGAGGAACAAGATCCTGTATTTTATTTGTCCCTTTCCTGTAACCCGCGGCACCACTCATAAATTCGTCACCGCAAACGGAAATGGCATGAATAGAGTCCCAAGCGATCTCGTGAACGGTGCATTGTGGGTATTCTCGCTATGGCGTTGTTTTTTTTTTATCGTATTTTTTACTCGAGGCGCAGAGACGCGATGAAGAAAAGTACGTTTCTCTGATAGGTGATCAGTTATTTTGCGGGCCGCACCGGTGCCGTCGTCATGACAACCAGTTTTTGTTTCTGTCTATGTGAATGGACAGGGACCCAGGGCGTGTGACGCCGCGAACGTGAGCTTTCAACAGTCGCGTGGGTGGACGCGCTGGAACGATACACACATTTAAGGGCCTAGGTAATCCTTGGTAATAAAAACACGCAACCTTTTATGTCTTTGTTGTCGTCGCGACTGCTCTCATGGGTCTTAATTGAATCTTGCATAACACGACTCGTAAGCCAACACAATATTACACCTGCCGGAAGTGGGCTGTCCATATAAAATCAGAGGTCATATATATTAGACATCATACTTTTATTGGCCCCTCAAGCGAGTGTTGTACACTAAAACTCCAACAGACTTTCTCTCGAACAAGGCTCGGAGAAACGATTCTACATGATTTGTAAAATGTAAATATATTCCACCATTACTTGTCAAAGAAAAAAATTACATGTGCTTGTCTCTCTCCGTACCTTGTTTCACCTTCCTTTACTCCATTCTTCCTCCGTATCTAATAGATTTTTGGGCTTCCCTAACTGTTTTCACTTTCAACTTCAGGTCGGTCACTTTTTGACCACGCTGTTCAATCGTGACACATCCGAACAATCGAACTTCGTAAAGGTGTCCGCGTCGGTGAGACTTCGTGAACTTACCCCCAATAAGTTTATGACTAGAGACATCCACCTCATTTTTTCAACACTACTCTTGCTTTCTCTGCAACCGTGGCTTATTGCAGTTATTGCAAGTTTTTGCCGTGAAAATTATTTTGGATTTTCAGTGCCAGTCCGAGAACCAAGGATTCAGTTATTACACCAGGTTAGCGGAACAACATAGTGATGCTCACATCTCACTTTTGCCCTCGATGCACAAAAATACCGTGATCAAAGATGGAAATTAAGCTATTTGATGTATGATAGTCTCAAGTGGCATATACTAGTTTTATGCAAATTAATGCCCAAGCTTCTTTTAATGGAAAATCAGTGCACATTGACAAACGACGCCCACGCTAGCTACCAATCAACAGTCTGAATTCAAAAATGATTGCGATCCATGCTGGCTGCTGTCACTGGAGCTGACAGTTTGGTTATGAAACACCCGGAGTCAGGTGTCTATGTGAGGCCATTTCCTCGAATCTCGGGGGCGGGATCTTCTAAGTGACGTACGTGGGGAACACGCGATATATGTGAGGCAATGTATTGGGGTATTGAGTGCGACGTGAGGGGTAAGGGGGGTCTCCATGGCAACAATGGCAAAAGCTGACGGTCAGAACGCCAAGAAAAAGATCGTCGGTGGACGACATCTGGCCGAAATGAGATCTCTCTTGTCGTGTGTCGTTGCCCCGTGCCACCGCCACTGGGTTTCTTCACGAGTTCCTTCTCTTTACCGCCGTGGAACGGGCAGGAAAGAAAGTTGGTCGGTGAATAGAATCCCGAGCAGTCCAGATCCCCGCCTGAGACCAGAACTGACTGAAGTAATTGTAGAATTTCTGGCAGTGGGTCACTTGTTATCCATGCTGCCATATGGGACACCAGTCGAGACGCTTTCTGATCTAACAGTTCGATTTCTGGTATGTTGCTTCCATTGAACTCCAAGCCTTTGCAACAAAAATGTCAGCAGACATTACATTCCTTGCGTTAAGAAGCTGGAATATAACATCGACAGTAAAGTAACATAAAAAGCATCCCCTTCCCAGACTTGCATATAAGAAAAAACACTGTCACAAGAGAAATGTGGCAAAGAAAACACGATAAATTCAAAAACATATCAGTATTTGTTTAGTGCGGAGGTCCCAATGCACAATATGTTCTTTCGTTCTGGTGCCCTTGCTAACGTTATCAATGTTACTTCGTTGTGTTCCCCAGACTGCGGTCAGTGTGCTGCAAGTATTAGCGATTTCATGCCTTAGTTCATCCTGTCCTGCGGGGTAATATTGAATTTGCCATCCTGTTGCGATAGATGGGTATTTTTTCCACGTCCGTAAGCATGGATATTGTCAATGCCATCAAATGCGATATATTTATTGTGCTCATAGTATGCGAATATTGCATAAAATGTGTCACTTTAATATCTCCTCGTAGAATCCACCGACTAGCTATGTATGTACATTGATTGTGATTATTCTTCACAAACAGCTGTTCATGGAACGGGTGTTACAATATTTTCCTAGTTACAGAGCCTCATTTCCTACAAAATATCAACCCAATGATGGGAACTCCGGTGAGTAAGATATTCTTGCGAGCGAATAGCCTTGGAAAACAGGGAACACGAAACGTCGGGTGAATGTCATGCTTCAATTATTGCATGAGCAGTACATTCACAATCCGAAATGATCTGTATGGACGTGTTATTTCTTCAATTTCTTCTATTCCAATCTAGTCAAGAAGAAATATGGCGTGAATTAAACATAACGAGGTGTTCTTTTTGTCTCCAGTGGGAAAAATTAAGCAGTAAATTATCGGGTGAAATGATTATTATTCCAGGATCTCTCGAGGAATTAACGTTCTATAATCTGTTGGCCGACGTTGTGGTTCGAGATGGAGCTGTGTTGCTATGTGCGGAGTCCTGACGACCGGGTATTACAGAGTATTAGACTTCCGTAATGATGTAGTAACGATGTGTCAGCTCTCCTGTGTTGGTGCAGCATTAATTACAACAGACTCGACCACTGAGCGGCATGGAAACGACCAGTTTCTAGACAGAACACTGGAAAACTGTGTAGTTTCTGCTCGGTGTAATATATTCTTCTGGCGAAAAAGATACTGAATGAAAAAGATCTGAATGAAATAAACAAGATTTCATGTTTTTTCACTTGTTAGATTATGTTGTAATATACCAATATATACGTATGTATCTTGTTATTGATTGCCAGATAAATCAAATGAATAAAAACTAACCTTATCATATAAGTTATATACTATATTTCCCTTCGCGCTGTGTATGATGTGTGTGAGAATATTCTGCTATCTGTAATGGACAAAAGTCCACATTAGGCGATATGATTGCTTATTGCATTGTTGTGAGTGATAAGAGCAAGTGATTCGTCTATTATGACAGACCTGAATATAAATGATTCCGGCCAATTCCGATATGATATTACCGCAGCCCGTAGTAAATGGCGGAGCAGATTTCGAGTGGACTCGGCTGGTGATCTCCGCAGCAAATGCGACACTTGGCTGCCAATGGTCATGACGAATATTGACTGCGGGACTGGGAGTCGGATGTCAATGCCATCGCCTATGAAGTGGGAACAAGCGGGTGCAAGGAGAATGGCAGGTACTGAAGGAGCCATGAGAGGCCCTCAGCCACTCAACTCGTATTTCATGGCCGATTGATGTTTATTGTGTATGGAAAATAATTTTCCGAATCAACGATTGCAGCCAAGCTGGATTGGTCCCGGAGCATCCCCCAATGGCTATAGTTTGGGAGAAGGGGGGGGGGGGGGATTCAATCTGGGATCGGCACAAGGACGACGGGATTTCCAGAGCCCGAGCACTGACAAATGTAATTTGGCCTAATGGGCAGTGCCGTGATGTTTGTAGAAGCCGGGAACAAGCTCTTACGCTGACTGGCTAAATACTCGATATAACAAACAGTTGGAACTGCGAGAAATATTGCCTGCATCTCGCCCCATGGCGCAGTCGGCGAGTGACATTTGACTGCTGAAACAGAACATCCAGCTCGGTCCAATGACTGACTCTGATATTCGTCTAGATACGAACTCTCGTGATTCGCCACGAACAACTTCCCATTAATGGTCGTCTTTCCTGGGAACTGCGCCCTCCCAGCCATAGGCCTAAGTATGCAAACAGACAGACAGCCAACAGTTCGCACGGTGTCGGATGAATATTTAGCTGATAGAGTAATTTACCATGACAACCGTATGTGTCTCGATTGTACGTTGATTCTGTGGACATGAGACGCCTGACATTGAACTGAGCTATATAGTAGCATTCCATAATGGTACATGTAATTGGTTATTTCGTAAATCGGCATTTTATTTAAAATATAATTGTCGTACATTGTTACGTCCGATCAAGTGGATTCTATTGAAAACTGAAGACAAAAGTGACCCTACTACGAGTCACTGGATATCGTTGTCCGCAATCTTGTGCGACTCAAGATTATGTTTTGATTTTGCCTTCCCTGTTCTGTCGTGTTCCTTCTTCCATAGAAGATTGATGACGTGAGCTTGCAGCGGGCAGATCCCGAACTTTAATTATTAACAGTAACAACCACGAATGGCCCTCTTGGGATCATAATGCAAAATCGACCTTGTTTCGTCCATGTTAGACATGCGGAGGTCAAGGTCGTTTAGCCTTATTCATTGTTCGCATTGTCATAGCAACAAAGCCTCAATTGGAATTGGGAATGCATTCTTGTTCACAACGAGGGCGCTGTCCGCACCCAGTCCAATATAGCATGGGACAAGGTAATCTTCAACTGGCAAATCACCTTAACAACCATAGCTCAGGGCTTACGTGTACATCCCTTCAGAGTCAACGAAATAGTCGCCTCTCCCCAGAGTCAAATGGTCCATCTCCGAGGGTAATTGACTAAAACAGACTTTCGCTCGGAAGAGACGGTTTAGACTCTGTGGACGATTTACTCGGGGGTCTGCAGCCTGGCTTCCATCCACAAGGTGCACGTTGTATGTGAGTTGGAAGGAGACGAGTAGCTAGGGTTCAGTATCCGCCAATAGGTCACAGCTATCGCCCACTATAAGCGAGAGGCAAGATACCACGAAGATCGAGGTGACCTTTGGTGGCAGTCATAGCCTCGTGTCGTAAGAAATCTGTGTCCAAATATTGAATAGCGACTATGACGACCAGGACATCTTCACGTTGGAGGCAGTTATCTGGGCAGGTCTTCCCGAGGATCGCCGACCGACCAAAAGGGTTGGTCCATTTGGTGACCAATCTATTTTACAGACAGATGTGTCTATGTCATTCGACCTTGTGTAAGGTTGAGGGGTCCAGTGCTGGACTATGATTCCCATAGGGTCCAGTAAATTCATTGTTGGAAATTCTTTGGTACAGATATGAGAATCTGTTCACATACATTTTGTCCGGGGCAGAAAGGCTATAAAGTTGCAATCAACAACGATCCAATAACTTGCGAATAGTTACCATTGTCACTCAATTAGTTGATATTACTAAAATTATATCAAGGCTGGTGTTACTTAAATTATATATTGTCAACATCATTACAAAATCCACATTACCGGGTATATACGTTAGCGTCTGTCCCGTCTTGCCCAATTAACGCTGCGATATTATGTTTATCCGCCATGATTCACATACATTCCCAGTCTGCCTGTCGACTCCGATGCCAGAGGTCATCATTAGATGTCTATGCGACAACATCCAGCAACATATCTCAGATTACAAGATATCGCAGATAATGATCAGCTGACAGAGTCTGCTGACTCGACATGTAGCGATGCCCATTATTCTGCGATACATGTTGGACTTTGCTTGCAATCGGTTCAGGCCGTAAAACGGCTTAATTGAAAATCCCTTTCCAAATACGGAGACAAGTACAATTAACACAGATTTTAGACGCATTTGCTACATCGCTTAACGTCCGGGAGAGAACATCAGCATCTTTGAGTGGGCTGCTCTCTCGGCCAAACTGTGTCTGCAACGGGCGATAATGCAGCTTTGAGAGAACGTGCTTTTCGAGTGTAAATCCATAAATCAATTACCATGTATTACATAATCACCAAAATACTAAAACATCATGGAGTGTATGTGAAATACAGTGAGTATTGGTACACAACATTCAGTCAATGCTCAGTTCGTATACCAGCCGTAGCTCGGGTAATCTCCGACACTTACCGATGTGGTCGGTGTTTTGTTGGAACGATGGACGACTTCCGTGACCTAGCTGGTCACAGACTGGACGAAACTATTCCAGATATAAATAGACGTAATCATGTGGAACTAGGCTAATATACAGCCTCTACTCTATACCCACGGCTACTCCTCTCGGAGCAAGGAAAAAGTCGAGATCCGTGCAATATGAGTATAAACCTAGAGCCTTCAGTGGACCAGTGTCACAAGAACCCCAGAAGTCATTAAGTGTATTATAGTAAGCACATTAGTGTGATTAAAAACGGCGATATTTAACAGAGTTTAAATATAGGCTTCGTTGATTGATTTGACCGATATAAACGTTAGAGGAATATTCGTCATTTCAAATTTTAACGACCCTTTAGGACACGGTTCTTGTGATTTAGTACAGTCCATTGACATAAAAACCCGGCACAGACTGATGAAATATCTGCGATGACTATGCTATTACCCCCAAAAGAGTCTGAAAGAGTTTGATTTCCACATTTCGGGTCTCTGAACACCGTCAAGCGGCGGATGAATAACTAGTGCTCATAAAGTTCTGACCGGAGTGTAGTCGATACACTATGAACTCGAACGTGTCGGTTCTTGTGATTCGAGCTTAATTGTGCATACTTTGATTTAAGACGACTGGAATGTTTCGTCATTAGATCGTCTTTGAATCTTATATCAGCACCACTGTTGAGAACAATGCAGCATGTATTTTATTGAATACATAATACCCTCTGTTCTCAATACTTAAGCTGTCATGTTAAAGATAGTATTTAGTTTTGGTTGTCAGAGCAGTATCTTAATCTATATGTACTTGTTCTAAATAAGATTTCACGATGGCGCTTCCGTCACCGCCTGTCTGATTTCAAGAGTGAAATAGAGTGATTATGAGATTGCATTTATATACAGCAAAACGAAACCAACAGTCTGTCATTCGCCAAGCCACATAAATTTGACAACAATGGTGATATCCGTAATATACTACCCTGGGATAAATGGTTGGTTGGAGGAAGACTGTCTTTACGTTATGTTTAAATAATGCCTTGTGTTACTTTATTGCTGGTGCTTTTACCATTTACCCGTGTGCATGGGAGGAAATCGCGGTGTTTTTTTCCCGGCGGTTGACATTATCTGTGTGGCGTAAAGCGGCTGGGGATTTGACGTTGTGTGGTGGGCGGCGCGTATGAATTTTTAATGCTGGTACTCCGTGGAGTCACCGAAGAAGCGCGCTGTCCACGGGGCAGGGGAGATGAGTGTAGTGACTCGCGTACCACACAGTTCGATAATTAGCAGGTAACAAGGTAAGATGGGAACTCATTGCCTAATTAATGTCTTTAAATGTCAACATAATCCGGCCGGTTTGTTGAGATAAAACGCTCGTTGATTGTCTGGGTGGATATAATATGGATTCACCCTTGGTGTTGTCAAACTAATGGTCTTTTCATAAACGTTTTGCATACATACATCAGTTGGCAACATTGGCACATCATTGCGAATATATTCATGATATATTTTCCTACGAATCATGTGTAGACTTATACGTGACTAGACGAACAACAATGTACATATGAAGCAGGACAAACACCCAGGACACTATAAAAACCACATTAATAAACACATATTCATAAAGACATACTGATAAAATCGAAAAGTACCTTTCTCAGTGTTTCTATTTTAGTCAGATTTCTAAAATTAAGATTCGTGCAGGCCATTTCATGGAAAACAATACCCGGTATAACGAAAGTGAGCATGCTCTCAAAAAATGAGCATGTTCTATTTGAATATTCGCAAAAAAGCAGCCTTAATCATTCATTATACGTGTTAATAAACAACACTTCTGATTGAGATGCATCACAACTATCCACATGTACTTTGGTGTCCAGTTATGCACAATGAAATCAGTGTTAGAGACAATCACAACCCACTAGGGAGCCTACAGCGCCCTCTGTCGTCAGCGTGCTGTATTTATGGACACCACGTGATCTTTGTTGTGGTTTTATATGTCCCGGTTGTCCCATAACGTCTCCACGCTATAATGAGGTAGAAACATTTCAATACCAGCGAAGAATATTGCGCAATTAAAGATCCAACAGACCCTCAGTTGTGCCTGTGTCTTTCTCATTCACTTCTTGCCAAACTAGTGTGCAATTTGTTCAAAATATATTTCTTCCCACACATAATAAACCCATTAAATACTAAAGACTGTGAGAATACTGTTTTACATGCAAGGTGATTTCTGTATTTTCTCAATTAGGTTGTGTACCTTCCCGAATCTCTGATTTTGTTGTGATATCTGAAACATGAATGATTTATGTGCAACTATAAATTCCCAGCGTCTGAAGCAGCCAGGATGGATCTAGAGCAATAATGAAGTCAGTGTGTTGTACTCCCCGACCTCGGAGACCAGTCAATGGAAAGCCAAACACACCTGTGCTGAACACCTATTCAACGTCAGTATTGGAAAAAATTCAAAGCTTATTAAAAAGCTTTGTATGTCACCTACACACCGGTCTTGAAATAAAAAATGGAAAAAAGGAAACCCGGACTTAGTGACAACAGAGGAGGCAAAAAGAAGATGCAGTGGAAATATTTCAATGTCTGAGGGAAGGAGCTATCGATTGCCCTATGTTTTCCAGGTGTAGCAAGGATGGTTCAACCTGTCATGGTGCTCGTAGTCGCGCAATATTACATGTACATCTCCAGAAAACCCACTCGAACCCAACAATGCCTGTCCTGTCAACATATAACTGAGATGGTATGGTGTCAGGAAGATATGCCGAGTAATCAAATGTCGCCTATACTGCTCCCACATGCGTGCACTGCTATAATTATCTACTGTCACACGTACGGACAGGTTTGTTATACATGTGTACTCGGGCTGGAAAGCAGATTAATCCAAGTGGTGGAAATCGCGTAATTTTAGTCGTGAGAGATGGCTATTTATCAGCGTAAACACGGAGGAAATAAAACCATGGTCTCGTTTCGTCTCTTTAATTTAGTTTTTTGCGACTTAACACCTCCCATGGTGAATCCAATTCGCAAAATGTTATTAATATCGATCGAATGATTATCACCTTTTATGTTTCCAAGGACGCATGGTAATATTGATTAACTCATAACATCCAATCCTTCGAGATAATTTTAATACGAGATTCTATGTGGCACAAGAATGGCAATAATGCAACCCGAGACATTTTGTTCTCATCTCGGGCGTGACGAGGCAATACGCTTGATTCTACCGGATCATATCATTGGATCATATCATATGTCTAACTTGTCTTGATTACAGATTTGCGGATGCAATATTTCCCCCGATGATCCAGGCCATTAAAGATTCGGCACACCGAATGTATTTACACGTACATCTACGTCCTCATATCAAGCGTAATACATGTGTATATTTTTTTTCTATAATTGTCATAGCTTTTATACAATTTCCGGACAAGTGGTGTTCATACAAGGAATGGGTGTTTTCATGAACGAACTATAAGTACAACTATAATACAACAAATATGCATAATCCAATTCTTATATATGTGTACTGCATATACTCTTTATGTTGGCATGGAAGAAAATGTGTCGGAAATGTGAATGACAACCTGACTGGCTGTGGTAATATCTGATACCAAAGTACAATGACCATTGCCTTATACCAGTCGACCTTTTTCGCGTGACCTTCAATACTATTGTTGTCGGAAAATTGTTCATTTCCAGCGATAGGGAACGATCCACTGGGCGTACCTATTGACTTCTATATTAGTACAGTGATTAACCACACGGAACAATTTAAGAGACAATGCTCCGGATATCTGACAAATGTTCTGTCGCTTGGCTTTCTTTCGTCCCGAGTAAAATACGATCGTACCGAGAAGTACCGGTTGATAACAACCACAGAAAGGCAATCTACTATTTTTATAGACTTAGAAACCCAGCAATAAGCTGGTTGTGACGCCGCTAGATGACAACTATTGATTACTCTCGCCCCTCCAGGTGTGAAGTATCCCCGGATCATCCGTCACCTCACTCACGATTTGACTTAGTCTATTTACTATGGATAAAAATTGATCACTCCCGAGTGTGTACCCATCTCAGTGCGTACAAACCGGTGCATGATCTGTCAGAGGGAACAGCATCATGGTCGGACAGGCTTGTTCTACGCTGATCAGCGGGATAGGTATAAATTGCCAACCGAGGGCTCTGAAACCTTTTCTGTGTCAGTGGCATTGGTTTCCGGGTTTGAAGATTAGAGAAGAAACAAAAACAAAGGTTTCACATCAATCAATATTTTTTGTCCCTTTTTACATTTTTTTTTGTTCCGGTGAAGAATTGACCTATTGATTTTTAGCCCGAGGATTTTCGTCTACACTTTTTTTTTGGAATAATCTGTACCCAACCACAGCACAAAACCTGACTTAAACTTAAACACAAGTCAATAATGAATTAATATTGGTATATTTTCAGTAATTTTGTTTCAGTTTTCGTGATATTTGTGTATAACCGTATCGTGATATTTTTCTGGTTTAATGAAAACGTGTGTTTTCAACACACGAATAACTGACATTCGTGCAGCTGTCGTGAAACCTAAGTTATTACATGAATGAAACATGTACTCCAAAGCCTGCTTCCTGCAAAGCCTAAGTATGTGTTTTGTAAACCAAATATTACCTCCATAATTTCAAGGAAACAGATATAGTAAGATCCTTGCGATTAGTCGGAAGATGTACTACATATGCTAGTTCGGAGTGGCCCACGATATCTGTCCTACACCCAACATATGCCAAATTAGTGTCTGAACAAGCAAGTAGTGTATTGGCCGGGTTGCATTCATGTAGATTCCATGTCGGGTGATTCCATCCGTCGTGTTAATCTGTTCCATTTATAGGTTTACCGGACCTTTGGTCCGATAACCTATTGCCGTGACGTTGCGTCAGTCGTCCGACATTTTGGGGTCAAAAAATGCACAGATTGCCTCTACAGATGAAATGTTTGTAGATAGAGATTAGGTTTGCATTATGAGCATACAGGAAGTCATATATTGAACAACTGATGATGAGCTTGAGCTTGACCTCGGATGACCCTGAGTGCTTAAAATCCGACGTGAAATGTGTAAATTAGCCACTGACTCAGAGGCCTAAACACTTGCACATACAGGTTTGGATTGTGCATAAACTTACGAGAAGTCATGTATTTATGGCACATCTTTTGATGACATTGACTTTGAGCTTAAATTACCTTGAAGGCCAAATATCAAAATCTTGCCTGACCTGACATGTGTAAGTTGGCCTCTACAGACAAAATACTTGTTGATAGAGCTTATATGTTTGTATTATGAACATATATATAAAGTCTTATGCAGCATACCTAGAAGTGACATTGCAGTTCACAAAGATGACCTTGATTGGTAAATCTCAAGGTCCTATGTCACCTGCAATGCCAAAATTGTCCGCTAACCTATCTTAACCCTTGGGCTATTTTTTTTCCTTCAGGGTGATAGCTTTTCTATAATTCCTCATTATGCCCTCATTATAACTACAGTATAGTACAACTGTTAGCGGACATTGGCGAAGTTTTCATGATTCACACAGCTGGTGACCGGTCACTGGCCCCTGATGGTACCATGTTGTCACGGGGAGAAAGGACACTTGAAGCTTGGCGCTCTTACGCAGCACATCACCACCGGAAGTAGCTGCATCAAATATTAACGTACCCATTTCATAACGGTACTGCTTCCTGTAACTGAAGTAGGTGCTCAGTGGAGGATCATATACTGTTGGAAACTAAGTGTAGACTGCTGGTGTGCATTGCCGATTCGGGAGGCATATTGTCAAGTGGTTTCAGAATACTCATGACCTCATCCAGCCACGATGCAGATAATAATTCATATACACAGATCAAACATGTGACTAGAGATAAGGCAATCCTTTGGGGAGGAAAAACATGATAAGACTGGATATGATGTGTCTGGAATTGACGACTTACCATTACTTGGAAGGCTATTCATGCAGACAGCACATGACCCTTGAAATGTGCACTGGTAGTTGCATTGATTGTTGGACTGCCAGAAACCGGTACTGAATTAAATGGCTTTTCATATATTGGACAAGACGAGGAGACCGATGAGATGGCATTATCATAAAGCGACATCAGCATCGGGGCTTTTTACGTCCCGGATTGGTCGTAACTGCGGTCCTGTTACGAGAGACAGGGACTGGCCCGCAGTGAATGAACGCTACCACTCCTCCCGATTTACTATGTGTTGTATACATGAGCAACAGATAAAACCGTGATTGGTCTCATTCAAGAATACCGACATTGTCCATGAAATAAGATCGTGGTTCTTCGTGGAATTTCGCGATGCTAAAATGAAAGGACTTTAAAAAATGCTCTCAAGAATATGATTCATATGTACATGAAAGTTTGCTCAGCACAATGACGCCACAGTAATTGTATACTCTGTACTTGCAATCTTGCACAGTGTTGGGAGTCGAATTATACAAATTCACAATCATGATGGGATGAAATGCTTTACCCATACACTATCTCCATATAGGCATGAAGTATCAACCGTGTTATCTCGTGTACATCGCCAATAACATATTGAAATATTAGAGTAGGTATCCACAGTCTGGACTGCCACTTTTGTTTATTTATATCAGGTTCTGTTACATGTACGTAGCCCTTACGACTCCAAGTTACCACAAGAAGGCAGATACAAGATGCCCTTCCTCAGCTAGGTGGCCAATAACCCCTATTGATTACCACTCGTGAGTGAACAGCCACTCATCTACACGCCTCAGCTAAGCACAAACGTTTGGACATTATGCAAATGTAATCGTTAATTGCGCTTGCGTAATATTGCAGTTTTGCGCGGGAAAGGAGCGCGTGACAGAGACAGTGAAGTCAAACGAGCCCGGCTTGTCAAATGGCGGTGCGACGCTAATGAACTTCGCCGACGGGTCCTCGAGAAGCCGCAGACAACCCTGTTTGCAGGTTCACCGGATCATTATTGACTCAGAAGCACGGTAACAAAACTTTATGGGGTGCGAAAGAATGGGATACCCATCACTGTAATCAATAAATCACAACAATGCAAATATGCGTCTTATAGGTTCTCAGCGAGCATGTGTGGGATTAAGGATGTGCATGCATATTTTACGTGGCAGTGAGGAGCAACGGATGATTGTTTATATACTTGGTATTATATATGTTGGTGCGATTTGGTTGATGTTTAGTGAAACCTTAAAAAATTCAATTAGTATTAATTGAAAATTGTTATAATATAATTTTAACGACACACATTACGTGTATAACTGGACGTACCGTTGATGTCACACTTTCGCCAGAGCCCCATGTATGTGCAGGAGTACCTCTCCTGTTTTGTGTTCGGGTACTCCAGTTCCTTGGTGTGCAGCCAGTAGTCGGTGGCCACTGCTACACACAGGAACGCGAAGGACGCGGAGGCGCACAAACTTGTCGTAATCATCAGCAGTTTTTTCTGGCCACAACACCCCATGTTATTAGGTCTCGCAGTGCTGCGTCGCTGTACATGTACATTGGCGGCAGTATTATCGGGGTTAATCGGTCGTCGGCAGTCGTCGAGTGGTTCCGGATCCTCGTATTCCTCTTCCTCTGAAGTCTGTCCGTCGCTGGTGGCGCCACTAGCGGCCTGTCGCTGTGTAAACGTGACGTATTCCCCAGGGGATTGCCCTAAATCCGCATCTCGCTGCCAGGGGTCGCTCCAAGCAGAAGACGTTCCACAACATTCCTTCCGATCTGTCCGACCTTGACCTCTGGCACCTGGGTGAGCAGACCGACCTGGGGAACTTGCCGCTCCGGTGAATGTTGGTAATCCAGCCTGGGCCCCCTCGGCTAACCGTCTACGGTCGTACGCCCCAGGTGGTACGGTGTTCGGGGGTGGCTCCACAACGAACTGCTGGCCTTCCTCGTTCCCGAGGAGTATCAGAGCGGTCGGCCTTACACTACACCTCCTAACGGCTCCATGCTTGAGCCACCCCAAAGACCGAGCTACGGTCAAGAGCTCTTCTATGAAAGCTGCCAGAATAATATGCATATACGTAATACCAAAGGCGACTCTAAAGCAAAGCTCCTTTCAGACGGAGAGCATGGCGATTACCCCACAGCTCCGAAAACCTTGAGCCTTCTCCGAGCTCTGAGTAAACAAGTCCGGACCTAGAGATGGGCCCACGTGTTTCATCACACAGACAATTCCACAAATATGATTTCCTGTGAGCATCAAGTGCACTGCGCTTGTCTCCTTGTTCAAATTGTAACTCATCGGAGTGGAATTTCCAGGAGTAAAGTGTGGTTCATCCTCAGTCTGACAAATGAAGAGTCAGGACGAGAAGAGCGTCAATGTTCACGTCCCACCCATGTTTCGCTCCCGGGCTATCGGGGCCTCTGTATGCACGTTGACAAACGAACAGATCCTTCATGCGCCACTGTCAACATGCACAGTCGATCTGTTCTACTGTCGCAAGAGGTTTCGAGCGCCTGGTAACCGCTGCTGCTGCTGATGCCTGAGGGGTTTGTTGGTGCTGCCAAGGAAGCGGTCTATTGTATCCACCCAAATGCCACTGAGACCCTCCGAGACCGAGTATGTCCCGTGGTCAGGGAAACATCCTTGTAACTTCGTGCCATAACCTCGTGCATTTTTGCGGGGGTCTTGTGATGAGGTCATTAAACAAAGTGCAGTCCGTCACAGACGGTGTTGTAGTATAGGCTGCACGTGTTCGTTCCTCGGCGGCAGACCCTGTTCTTCCTCCCAGTAGTCACAGTCTTGTAACAAGCCACGGATAGCACATCGACACGGAATCGAGAATAATTTCTGACGGCATCATCTTTCTCTATCCTTCGCCTAGCATCCAAAGCACAATCCGCGAACGGTGACTTGCTATATTTGATCACATTGTCGACAAGAAAAACCATTACTCTTTGCAAAATGCCCACTTCCTCTTTTCGTTCGGTCGCGAGATCAATACGACTCGGTGCCGGGAGGGTATTGACAGGGAGGGACGGATGGTCAGTCGTATGTGCACCGGACACGAGGGCCGCTCGAGTCGTCCCGACTTTTACACCGATTTCTGTCTCGGGTATGGATGTGCGTCTCCCAGCATCACATCTGCGGCGGCGGCGGAGCATACACTAGCAGCCGGCGGCGTGAGCTGTGCTGGTCGGGAAGCGGGCGAGCGACAGTCCTGAGAGCGGCGGGTGGCGGGACAGAGACACAGGCCTCGTCGGGCGACAACACAGACACCAGGCGACACGATCAGCAGACCAACGGCAGCAGCATCAGCAGAGCGGCGAGCAGTCGATCGCTAGCTGCCAACAAGCCAAACCCCAGCCCATCGACGTCCGTCGTCTGCATCAACGCGCCAGGTCGGCGAACGACACGCCAGTGCGCATGCGTCTCCTTCAAGTGTCATCAACATAAGCAAAATCAAGGATTTTTTGGTCGTCTTCGAGGTGGTGCTAGCTGGCCCAGTCGGAGTCTGGTCTAAGCCGCTGCCGGTCTCAGTGCATCACTGCAAAGGATCCTCGAGACATCCCCATTTGTGGCATTAGATTGATTAGGGCCAGACTCACACGGCGAATGTCACTTCCCTCCTTATTGAATATCTTATAGAATTTAGCTTTTTTCTTTTCTACATTCCATTTTGTTCGTGCTTCAGAAAGCGGAGGAATCCACTCAATTACGTTTAACCATTACTCAAAGAACGAGTCGTGTGACTAAAACATCCCGTGTTGTTTTTGTAAGGCAGTGGGGGAGAAAAAGAAGCAAAATCAACAGAGAAAGGCACATTCCCGGTTCCCCAGTGGTATCCTTCGTCAAGCATCTGCGATAATTGAGCACCCAAGTGTTAGATAATTGATTTGGACAATCCGTTTGAATAAATGTATGATCAGTATGAATCAACCCAGTGTCAACTCAGCCTGCTATATATTCTTAAAGATATATATGAAAGGGTATATAAATGGCGACGCTTTCAAGGTCAGTCGTGACATTTGAGCTGTTTTTCCTCAGTAAATTGAACTCCCAGACCAGACATAAATGGAAATCATTTTGTCGTTGAATCGAAGAGACAACGACAGCGCTGATATAGAAATATGAAGCTAATGGTCCTGTACATTATTGGATAACACATTTCCATGTCACGTGTCTTTGATATTTTGACTAATCAATTGATTAATTAATTTTTAAACAATTATTCGATCCATTGGGTCAATATCATTGCTCGAATTATTAGTGTTTGACCTATGACAAATCAGAAGTCACATCAGAATAGGAATATCCCGTATGAATGTACACGACGGATGTTATCACCCAACCTTTGCGAACAAACCATTTGCTTTTCTGCATGTATTTGACAACTGACTAGAACGTGTCATAGTTAGTGAAGACCTTTCAATAAAAACAGCGATATTTATTATATAGTGTATATTTCATGTAAGTTCATTGGTCACCAGAATCAGCCAACAATAAAAGATTAGCACGTTCTCCGACATATTCACGAAATTACACACATGTGCAGATTTCCGCGTCAAAATTGTTATTATTATTAAACATGAATATCATGACTCGTTTCGTGCAACTTTGACTCCATTGAATACGAAGATCGACCAAATAATTTATGCAAAAAAACATTGGCGTCATCAGAGCCAGACCGAACGTGAAGTGTTGTAGTTTCAACTGTACACCCGATTGAATTAATATGCAAATGAATTTAGAAATCCGAAACAAATCCCATGCAATAGATAAATGACACAAGTACCCAATCACAAGCCAAAAGCCTACTGAGTTTATGGCACCTTGGAAACAGATTTAACGATCACCAGCAGTGACACCAGCTCAGTATGAACTATATGTAAGTGTGATCCCCATTTCTCATAGAATATATATGTCTTTGATACTAGTGTACCCACCAGTGGAGGGTCAAACGCCCCTGACAAGTCCAGTATAGTTAGTTTAACGGAATGATTGGTCAGAGTTCTCAATATATATATATATTATCATGTATGTCATCATGGAATACTGGTATTGGGGAGGTGGTCGATTTATGCAATGAACTTCTGAAATTATGACTCCACAACGTGCTGCACAAAATTATACTTACACTGGTATTGACACCAACGCGACTGTACCTCGACGATGATCATGTTCCACCGCCTCCGGGCGGTGAGCTAAAACGGGACCTTCATACAGCTACACAAGCTAACAGCTGTACCCATGGATACATTGTTCGAGTTTTCCTATCCACCTATTTTGATGCACTTGTTACTTTGGTCCTGATTTTACACCACAATGGTTGATACGATAAATACATTATTGGAATAACCAGAGCTGGAAACTGCAATTTTATACAGAGCCATCTGTACACGTGTATAAACATTTCATTCGCCATTTAGATTGTATTTGAACATATATTATACATATAGTACTCAGTCGTTTTACATGGATGATAATTGTTTTTCTGGACAGCAGAAATGTCCAGGGATAAGAAGTGTTATTTGATCATGGTTAGATGAAAGAAATGACAAAATTTCCTGGTTTCTGGAAGAACCGCGCTGTGTATAATGAATGATGTTCGATATTGGGTTACACCATGCGCGAGAGGAGATGGTTATGGGAAAAACACCGAGTACATTAGGCGGTGTAACTTGATGCTCATGTAGGAGTATATTAGTGGATGTCATGGAAACGAAACAAGGGCCCATAATCTAAGCAAATGAGTTTCACAACACGGAATATGAGCGCTTGTTTTAATACAGTAGCAAAATGATAATGAAAGAGTCTCATCAGTTAATATATACCAAGCGTTATAATGAAGAAATTACAACTAATATGAACAGAATAGGCTTTGCTATGCCATCCGAGTAATGCTTTCTCCCCCAACCCATCCATTAAATACTGCATTACTTTCGTATCCGTGTAACAAAGGATCAAACAAGAAATGTGTGATATAACATACTATTTTAAATTTACACCCATTATCTTCAACATAAGACAATCATCGTTACTAGTTTTACATGTAGGACCTTTTACCGTTTCTCAATTATAATTATAATGCATATAATTAAATATTACCTGAACCTAGGGTAGTGACTGTCGTAATAAAACCGATGTGGGGACAACACATGGATGAGTATGGTGTTTGGATATACTGTAGTCAAAACCCACATATCCGTGTACAAACATGGTAATTGAAAATTTTATGTTGCAATTTATTATTAACAAATCTCATGTAGCTGTCTTCACCATGTGTCAATTCTAGACAGTATACGCTATGTGTTATTGCATCGCCGGTCAATTGCCAACTCCATGAGAATATTGTCTGATCCACCGTATGTTTTGTTCATATTTTATGAGCTAATGTTCCAAGTTCGACCGAAAACTGTGGACGATTTCTGACAGGCTTTTAGAC
This sequence comes from Terebella lapidaria, assembly GCA_949152475.1. Taxonomy (NCBI): domain Eukaryota; kingdom Metazoa; phylum Annelida; class Polychaeta; order Terebellida; family Terebellidae; genus Terebella; species Terebella lapidaria. Next base: position 84,857,103 of record OX424555.1, read on the forward strand.
AGGATATACCCAGAAGTATACTTTTGTAAAATCTGAACTGCATGATTCAACGGGAGAATAGTCCCATTGCGGCCGATAGTTTTTGTGTTTTGATTTTCGAATATTTACAAAGGGCAGATGAATGGACGTAACGTCGGAAGATTTAATAAAGCTGGACAAAAGTCAGGACCCTCCATTAAAAACCTGTGCACAGATCCTGATGGTGGTGAGCAAACGAAATTGGGTGTTAGATTACATCTCAAATGAATTTCCAGACGAACGCGACTTTGATCACTGATGCCAGTGTGCGAATACATTTTTAGCATATATATTTGTGTTATTGACACAGTGCATGAAAGTTTTTCTAGTTTACTAATGGAACATTGTAACACTGTGATAGATCTATTATGATGGAGATTTATTGGTTCGATTGAGAACTCGAATCTGCTATATGATGTCAACCCAATATACATATACGTTTCCCATCATGAGAGTTTATTTGCTCATATTTGTTCGACGAGATACTCAATATTGCACTAAACAACTCGAAACATTACCAGTTTATCTATTTTCTTATTCTTACACATATAATATATAACTTGATAATTATTTTGTACTATGCATGTTTCTTGTTAGCTTGGTGTTTTCCAGAGCTCCGTTGAGGGAACGTTATGACATAATACAATTATTGTCCAAATTCATACGTATTCATGTCATGAGTACTATTACTCGCATTCAATTTTGCGATTCTGAATTTTATAATTTGGAGTCTTTTCGAGTTACTACATTGAGTTATGCAATGTTATAGTACGCTTTGAATTGTATTTGTGAAAACTTTAAACAACTCGAAAGAATATGAATTATGAACCACACTTTGCACCGAGATCACATATTGAAGTACAGGGTTATTAAGAAAATAAATATACGACACTCTTGTGAAATTTAGAATTGATTTAGATAATTTCAACAGTCCAATGTGGAAAACAATATATTTATAATATCCTCGCGTGAGAAAAACAAGTGTCTGTATACAAGTGCCTGTATTAATAACGACCGCATTCGTATATTCAGATACTTCAGATATTTGTTGCTTAATATGTAGCCTACCGTCGAGTCGATCCCAACATTCTCTAATTCATAGCTGCTGGTGATGAGACTATTAAACAGTGGGGTAACGACTCGAGTATGGAAAGCTTGTGATCACTTATGTCAGTCATACGTGGGCTAGATTGGGTTTGGTTTGGCTGCCGGCGGACACGTGCAGTATGTAAGCTAGTGACCAAGATTTAGCCGGGAGATGCTGGAACTGGAAAGCTAGGTGAATGTCACCTGAAAGTTTTACAGTTGCATGAATATATAATAAATATACCAGTACTTTACATTAGGCGTGAGTTTCATATGACATGTTTTTCACAAAATATGTACATGTAAGTATGACAAACTGAGGGGAAACATGTAATTATAATTATAACAAAAACGAGTACTTTGCCACACTCAAATACTAACGTCTTGTACCATTCAGCAAGACTTGGTCAGATTTGGTCAACAATCTTGATATCCAAACTTGAACCAGGCTCCCGGCAAGTAATCAAAGTCACTGTGACAAACGATTCTCGTCGACAGACAAAGTTTTCCGTGGCTTTGGTCACTGCTCCGTGCATCAGATTTCGTGTTCAACAACACCAAATCCCACTTATTTTGAAGAATTCCCATCGGGTGTTTTCAGAAAAATAATTCTCTCAGCTAAATTTGATAGGCGCCTGTCTATGATCTAAGACTGTCTCGTCAACAAATGACTAGGGTCTGGCCCAGAATGATGCCTTAGAATTCTAGATGCGTCTCACCTTCTGGGATCCAAATGAATACAATGAGAGTGGCAAATCAAAATCCAATTCTGGCAGCAATTGATGAGCAATCATATTTTGAATCACAAGAGGATATTGCGGAAACGATGTGAAGTTGATGATGTATTAGACCTTGGACCAGATACACTGGTTTGGATATCAAAATGTTATGGACAAATAACACTTGTCCATGGAGATTTAGTTTGCATTAGCTATTCACGGAATTTGAGTTATGTATGTACCAACGTCCAACAAGTCACAAATCCTAAATTAATCAATATAATTAACAACTTGGTAAGCTTTGTGCGATGGTCCTTTGTATGAAGACTGTTTTGTTCTCCATCAAGCTGTAAATATCTGAGGAAAAGATTCCAACGTTAACTATTTAGCTTGCACATTCTTATCATGAAACGAAAAAAAAAAGACTGAAGAGCTAAGAAAGATCACCGGACAATATATGTTTAATATTTTAGATACTAGCTATTTTGTCCCGTAACCTTGAAAATAAGAACACTGGTGAGGTCACGAGAATATTCAGCATATATCAATTACCTATGTCCACAATTGAATACTAAGTTCAATAATAAGAGAGATATTAGCCATTTTGTCTTCTGACCTTGAAAATGAAGTCAAAGGTCAAATTAAATGTCGTCAGAATATTCGGCATACATCATTTCCTGTATTTCCACAATTGATTCTCAAGTTGTAAAGTCGATAGTGAATGAAATACCAGCTATTTTGTCCTGTGGCCGTGAACATGAGGTCAGATTCAAGGTCAGGGGATGATTCCGCATATAGGGGCCTACTATTTCCTATATGCTCACAATTGCTTCTTTTCAATTGCGAAAATACACGATACATTAACCACTTTTTGCTCTGACCTTGAAAATAAAGTCAAAGGTCAATTTCAAAGTCATTCAGTATACTTCATTTCCTATATGTTTATAATTGATTCCTAAGCTGTAAAGTCGACAATAAGGGAGATATTAGTCATTTTGTGCTCTGATTTTGAAAAACCGCTCAAAGGTCAAATTCAAGGTCACCAGAATATTCAGCATGTATCAGCGGTAATAGATTCAGCGGTAATAGATTGATACTTACATTCCTATATGTTCAATATGGATTCCTAAGCTGTGAAAGCGAAAATAAGCGATATATTAGCCATTTTGCACTCTGATCTAAAATCAAAGGACAATTTCAAGGTCATGAGAATATTTAGCATAATCTTTTGCTATATGTTCACAATTGATTCCCAGGCCGTCAAATCGATAATAAGCGAGATATTAGCTATTTTGTTCTCTGACCTTGAGAATGTCAGATTCAATGTCACGATAATATTCAGCATATATCATTTCCAATATGTCTACAATTAATTCCTAATCTCTAATCTCATTATTAAGTAAGATATTAGCGATAATGTGTCGCATTATGAAGCATAGGATTATTTGATATTGGAAAGTCCCATTTGGCCCAAGTTTGGATCAAAATGGGCCACTTCGAGCGATGAAAGGTCTTATGCATCAATTAGAAAAAAGTTACTGAAAAGATTTTGAGGAAACGACCGTCAAAGTCCAAAATTTTCCGTAAAAAATCACCACCATTTTGAAAAAAAATCGAACAACTAAAAATTAGCCCTAGGGCTAAGATAGGTTACCGTACAATTTTGATTGACAAGGTTTCAAGGTCATCCAAGGTCAAATTCAAGATCACCACACAAGTCACCATATATGACTTTCTAAGCTCTATCTTCAAGTGTTCTATGATTACAGTCCCGGCAGATCACATTATGCAGGAAAAAAGTGCCGAAAATGTTCTAAGTCCAAAATTTTTTTCGGAGGGTGAAAATTTGTTTGGCCTGGAAATGGCCCAAAATGGATAGTAATGCGAATTGGGGCGAATTTTTTTTTTCGCCGACTCGTCAAAAACTAAACGTCAAGGCCTAAAGGCCTTGGAGGCATTTCAGGGTGAAGCGTGAAAAAAAAACAAAATGCTGACTCAGGAAAAGCATGGCGAATCTCCCAATGAGACCTATAAGACATTTATGCAATTACATCTATGTGAAGGACAAACTTGATACCCCAAAGACTATCTGTCTAATGTCTGTTTTGCTCTAGGTCACACAGTTTCTATGATATCGACGAAAATGAAAAATGCCGACTCGGCAAAAAAATTTCAGGTCAAGGTCAAAGTTCATCCCTAGTACCCCTTATATATGTTTGTGTAGTGCCATGAGTCGCTCTACGATGCACCGTTTCGGAGATATCAACGAAAAAGAAAAAGATAAGGTCAAGATCAAAGGTCATTCCTAATACCCTTAAGACGTGTTTTTCTAGGGCGACAAGTCCGAAAATAACGTCCGTTTCGCTCCACGACAGAATGCCGACTCGGCAAAACAATTTCAGGTCAAGGTCAAAGTTTATCACTAGTACCCCTTAGATATGTTTGCCACGAGTCCGAAAATAACTTCCGTTTCGCTCTACGGCGCATAGTTTCCGAGATATCCACGAAAATGAAATATGCCGACTCGGCAAAAAAATTTCAGGTCAAGGTCAAAGCCTAGTACCCCTGAATATGTTTTTCTAGGGCCACGAGTCCGAAAAAAAATTCCGTTTCGCTCTACGGCGCACAGTTTACGAGATATCGACGAAAATGTAATATGCCGACAGGTCAAGGTCAAAGTTCATCCGTAGTACCCCTTAGAGATGCTTTTCTAGTGCCATGAGTCAGGAAATAACGTCCGCTTTGCTCCTCGACACACTGTCTCCGAGATATCGACGAGAACGAAAAGTGCCGACTCTGCGAAAAACTTTAAGGTCAAGGTCGACGAGTCCAAAAATACCGTTTGTTTCACTCTATGACGCACCATTTCCGAGATATCAACAAAAATGAAAAATGTTGACTCGGCGAAAAAAATTGAGGTCAAGGTCAAAGGTCATTCATAATACCCCTTAGACATATTTGTCTAGGATGACAAGTCCGAAAAAAACGTCCGTTTCGCTCTACGACGCACCGTTTCCGAGATATGCATGACAGACTCAAGGATGACTCAGCTAAAATTATTTCACGCCCTGTGTCAAAGGTCGTTCGACGGATCGGCTCCAAAATCAATAGGCTTCTTCTCTGGTGATATATGAACCTCCATGCAAAGTTCCACAGTCATTGCCATAATACTTTGTGAGTTATCGTGCGGTAACCAGATTGATTGATTCCATCCTCACGGACCTCACTGACCCCGGAGCCGGCTCAAAAACAATAGGCTTCTTCTACACAACATTTCTGACCAGCGGTGAAAATTTGATGAAGATACATCGAGACAAAGTTTTCGTGTGGAAACCAAAAAGTGAAAAAAAAGAAAGAAAAAAAGAGACAAAAATTAGCTCAAGGGCCAAGGAAGGTTACCGGACAATATATGTTATACATCCTACCTTATTTGTTCAGGGATCTTGAAAATATGGTCAAAGTTCAAATTCAAGGTCGCAAAAATATTCATCATATATCATTTCATACATGTTCACAATTGATTCCTAAGCTGTAAGGTAGATAATAAGCTAGATATTAGCCATTTTGTGCTCTGACTTTGAAAATGAAGTCAAAGGTCAATTTCAAGGTCACGAGAATATTCACCATATATCACTTCCTATATGTCCACAATTGATTCCTAAACTGTAAAGTAGATAATAAGTGAGATATTAGCCATTTTGTGCTCTGATTTTGAAAATGAGGTCAAAGTTCAATTTCAAAGTCACGACAATAATCTACATATATCATTTCCTTTATGACCACAATTGATTCCTAATCTGTAAAGTCGATAATAAGCGAGATATTAGCCATTTTGGGCCATGACCTTGAAAATAAACTCGAAGGTAAAATTCAAGGTCATGGGAATATTCGGCATATATCATTTCCTATATATCCACAATTGATTCCTAAGCTGTAAAGTCGATAACGAGTGAGATACTAGCCATTTTGTCCTGTGACCTTGAAAATGAGGTCAAAGATCAAATTCAAGGTCATCAAAATATTCGGCATATATCATTTCCTATATGTCCACAATTGATTCCTAAGCTGTGAAGTCGATAATAAGCGAGATATTAGCCATTTTGTCCTTTGACCTTGAAAATGAGGTCAAAGGTCAAATTCAAGGTCACGAGAATATTCAGCATATATCATTTCCTATATGTCCACAATTGATTCCTAGTTTCTAGTCTCAATATAAAGTGAGATATTAAGCAAAATGTGTCCTATTATAAAGCACGGGAGAATTTAACATAGGAAAGTCCCATTTGGGCCGAGTTTAGGCCCGAAATGTCCCACTTCAAGCGATTCAAGGTTAACAAACTTATGCACTTCACAGGGGGTACATATGAGGAGTGTTATCAATAAGAAAAAAAAGCTACTGAACAGATTTTGAGAAAACGACCGTCAAAGTCCGAAATTGGCCATTTTGAAAATTTTCGCCATTTTGAAAAAAAAAAATTGCGAAAATCAAAAACTAAAAAAATAGCTCCCTCTCGAAATATTTTTGGGCATTTTTGTTCAAAATTCCAGAAAGATTCAACGGTAAACTTTAAAGATAAAAATGTAGACGGACGACGGACGCAACGCAATGCTAATAGGTTATCGTACCAAAGGTCAGGTAACCTAAAAATTAAAAATGCCCTCCTGTTGAAATATTTTTGGGCATTTTCGTGCAAAACCTCTGAAAGATTCGACAGCGAACTTTAAAGATAAAAATGTAAACGGATTACGGGCGATGACGACTACGGAAGACGGAAGCTACGCCATGGCAATAGTTTATCGGACCAATGGTACGGTAATCTAAAAGACACACATAATCACCGGGTAGAACAGGGCGCTTCTGGGAAACGGGGTGTCAGTTGCACTTATCGATATATAATGCAGACATGGTGGCGTGGGCGCGGAAATCGGAATTGTGATACTTCTACATTATCATTCATTCTGTATACTGACATGTATTCAAGTTAACTCCATCTTTGACTGTAATGGGTACAGCTGTTGAGTAACTAGAACAATTATTGATTTAATTTCCGAGAATTCCTTTACACTTATCACAACTTACGATAGATGTATTGATCTAAGACTCGCTTCTGTTTCATCGCAGTTATTGGAAATTTGCAGGTGCTTGTCTCTTTGCGGGAATATCACGTGATAGAACACTGTACCGAGGAAATGAGAAAGAGGGAGACGATTGGTTGACCTTTAAGGAATCTTTAGTCAGGAAATATTGAAATGTGCTCGAATAAAAGCAGGCCGATTGACTTTTATGTCATTGACATCATCTTTACTGGTACGTTGCAATTTTTAGTGTATTTCGCACCATAGGGATACGAATATAGGTGTATACTGTATGCTCCTGTAATGGTCAATAAATCCTGGGTTTGACCATGCCCCTGTAATGGTCAATGAATCCTGGGTTTGAGTATCGTATGTAATAAGGGATCACCTTTCCCACATCTGTTGATTTATGAATCACTACAGGTGAATATGTGTAGATTCAGACACCTTGTCTTTGTTAAACCATACACATGTAGGTTGTGTTACTTATTTATCTATGACTGACGTATCTCGTTCTGGTACGTAATACTGAAACATAACCTAAGTAGGCCGCATAAAAGTAGGTTTCTTTTTAAAGACGTCATGTTATATCATTAGTTGGGTTATATATCATGATACAACAATGCCCAAGAGTACGCCAGTTATCCAGTGCTGATTCAAGCTCGAGTTTTTTATTCACTCTTACGGTGTGTGAATAGGTATGCAAGAAGCAAGTAAGGTGGGAAGTGCTCCGTGAAATTAGATACTGCGTTGGAGGATAAGTGCCAACCCACTTCAGCCAATCACCGACTCATCTGTCGTGCTGCTTTAGATCAAGAATATCTCACTGGGTATATTCATGTGGGTGAACCATACGTCAAAAAGATGTGAGGAGCATCTAGCTTAAAGTTACCATTTTTGTTTTCAGACGAATTCGTTCATCCTATTTCAAAACCAGATACACGCTCCAGCATTTCAGTAAAAAATAACAAACGGTAGATAATGTAAAAGTGGGTTCACGATACAAGATATTCAACGAATGAATGGTTGAAAAAAAAAACAGTTACTTATGGTGAGCTTCTCAATATTGTGCATACAGTCCTTGGAAGCTACATCTGTGTTTTTGCTTGGTTTTTAGATCCTGTCGTCTTATATGTCTTCATCTACCTGACATGATATCTGCGACCTGCCGCCTTGGTTAAATGTCACCAGAATCACATATCACCAGAAACAGACATACTCCAAGATGTCCAAACAAATTGTGATTCACATGGGGACCCTTTCAAGTTACATAAGCAACTCTCCACTATGATATAGCTACTAAAATATTTCCTTCTTCGATACATGACTGGGATTGGTTTCCACAATATAGAGCACATACTTATGTGAATACATGATCAAATAAGGCATGCTATAAGACATATTCCATTGCATTTACATTATACAAGAAACGCTTTACTTTATACAGAAACCTATCCTATATAATACCTGTAGTATGAATAAAGTATCAACATCACAATAATGATAAAATACATTGGAATATATAATTATCGGTTCTGACAACATTGGTCTTACATCGTTCAGCGTTTATAATATATTTAGCAAAACACAATATACTACAGATACTTAATAATCTACATGTGTACTGTTTGACAGATCGGCCATCAGAATCAGCACGAATATAAAAGAAAGTGTAACCTGTGTGGCTGGATGGCCGATATTGTGTTATAGAATGTATATGAGGTGACGGCTATGAGAAACACTGATAACATTACGTTGTGTGGCTTGATGCACATTCAATGTAGGAGTATATCATTAGCTGACATGGAATCGAAATGAAAGTTCCCAATCTGAGCAAATGAGAGTTTAGCACTTGTCGGAAACCATTATTCCGGTTTATCTGGTACTTGTTCGCTTCTTCTACCATGCCTCCCACTGAGTGAACCGCGCGATATTCGAATAAAGTTCACCATATTATTGTCCTACTATGTGAGGCTTATGTGGAGAGACATGACACATGAACGATTATGGTGCTGATATTGCAGCAAAAGCTCACATATCTATGTACAAACATGTTTATTGAGAGTTTGATGTTGCATTTTAACAAATCTCAGGTAGCTATGCTGACCATTCTGGACACTATATATATGTTATATAGTGTTTTTGCATGAGTGTTCGATTGCCAATTCCATACACTCAAAAGCCTTTTGATGGAATGCTGGTGATCGGGTACTTGTGTACTTGTTACAGTCCTATTATGTGGGGATTGTTCCTGATTTCTAAGTTGTTTCAATCGTTCAGTTTTACACTAAATACATGTAATTTATAGAAGAAACGCCTGTATTTACACTCTCTGCCCCGGTGACGCCAGTGTGACTTTCTAATGTAAATATTTGGTCGGGTTTTGTTTCTATTCCAAAAATGTTGTATTTTATCACTGCTATCATCAAAATCTGGTTGTGTTGGTGGCAATTAGTTGATACATGCATCCTTGCAATATTTTCTGATCCACGTGATTTAGTATTATGAAGAATAAAGTGAGACAGAATGATTACATTCGTTCGTTATGCAATATACTACTATTTGTTAGTTGTCACCTATTATATACATTTGAGAGGCGCCCAATAACCGCTAATCCATATATGTGGGCGATAGCCGCGATACGATTAATAACGAGTGGGATAATGACTGAGGTATGGAAAGCCCTGTGTTATGTCAGCCATACGAGTGGTGTTGCCGGCGGACACGTGTGTTATGTGACTTAGTGACCAGTACGCAGATGCTGGAACTGGGATCTGGGTGAATGTCACACGAGGGCCGGGTTAATCTAAATTCCTAAAATGTCAACTTGAATACGTGTATCCTTGATACTTCAGTGCTGTACTATCGACTTTTCAGTTCCATGAATATAAGATAAATGCACTAGAATTTTACATTAGGCATACGAGTTTTAAATGCCAATTATTTTCATATAACACTTAAATATGATTTTAAAAAGCGTGAAATACGTGATAACAATCAGAATTATAATAAAACCATAACCAGATACCATACGAGTATATGATATAGTCTACCAGGTTTTCAACCAAAATCAGTGTCATAAACGATTTTTATCAACAAGCAAAGGGTAATTTTCCCGTGGATTTGATCTTTACTATGTGAATTAGTCATCAGACATCGAATGCTCTCAACAGAAATGAGTGTGTCTTTCGTGGAACGTTGATAGGCGCCTGTCTGTGATCTGATATGCATATACATGTATGGAACTGTTTTGCGTGGGGTATGGGTTTTTCCCGGCACTCGTCAGCTCATCGAGTCTCACCTCAGCCTGGATGAGGTGACGAGTGCCGGGAGAACACAAACCGCACGCAAAACAGTTCCATGTGCCTTTTCTCGCACGCTGATATAGAGTTAAAGGCTTTTTCATAACATTCTACAACATGTGAATTCACGTAAACAAAAAAAGCGTGCGGTATGCGTTTTTCCCGGACTCGGTCTCTCCATGATGACAACAAATCAGCGTGCGAGAAAAGACTTCCTCATCAACCAATGACTCGCGTCTAGCGTGGTAAGCTGTCTTAGTATTCCAGCCTCGTCTGACCTCCTGGGATCCGAATAGATACGAGAGCTGCAAAACCAGAAAACCAATTCTGGCAGCAATTGATGAGGAATCATATTTTGAATCATAAGAGGATATCGCAGAAGCATGCCTATACATGTACGCAGTGATGTGATAGTGGACTCCCATTTTATCAGATGTTGTATTATTAATTGCAATGTAGAAGACTGTGGCGAGACGCTGTGGTGTGGAAAACCGAGTGTTGTCAGTCAATGGCATTTGTCAATGAAGTTATAATTCAGAACGTCATATATTAGCTACTAGTACTGGTGATTTTCATCTAGTTATACATACATAGTATGTGCGAGCTAAAGTAGATTGGGATTCGGAAGTGGATCATAATAATTTCCAATTTGGTGATCTGGTGAGTCTTCCCTTTGCAAAACGTCTGTTTGGTTCTCCATCAAACCCTCAAGCTCTGAGTGAGAAATTTAAAACTTGAGTGTAAAAAAAAAATGCGCTTTCATATTTTACCATGCAACGAAAAAAGCCCTTAGTCAATGGGTAGAGCAAGAAGCTTCTTATAAACATGGATTCAGTTGCCCTTTTTGACACTTGAATGCACACCAGGTGACGTGGGCAGATAAAAACGCTTAACTATGATACCTGTACACGTTATTCATTCATTATAGCAACGCGAATTCACGTTCAATTCATCCCCATTAAGGCGGTTACACACCGAAGCCGCGAGACCGTTTTCTGCGACCTCAACGTTTCTTGACGGCCGTGTCAATTTAGGAAAGGTACCGTTTTTTCTGTACACACCAAGTACTGACGTTTGTTTTTAGCACCTAAGTCATTTCCGTAAAAAATATGGACGTCCTCCAGCTGCAATTTCAACACGCGGTCATAGACTATTCAAATCAATATCTGATGAAAAAAGGATGATGAAAAGGCCAATATATAAGAAGACACCAATTTTGGGCTCTGTGCATCTTGATGAGTCCTGTGTATCCATCCACTAAACCACCTTGGTGAATATAGGCTGGTAAACGAACTGGAAGAATACCCAGACAAATACCAGAACTATTTTCGCATTTCAAAAGAGCAATTTGACGAAGTTTAATTAAGGCATTTCGGCAGAAATGCCTTTATGGTTTTAGCAGAATTTTTTTCTTTTTTTTTTCTTTCTTTTTTTTTCTTCTTCCGCCACTTTTGGTTTCCGGACGATAACTTTAGATTGCCTTGACGGATCCTCGTCAAATTTTCACCACAAGTCAGAAATGATATGTGGAAGAACCCTATTCTTTTTGAGCCGGATCTGAGGTCCGCGAGGTCCGTGAGGATGAAATCAAGGCTAATTTTGAGACTTGGTTTCCGGACGATAACTGGAAAAATATTTTCGCAATAGTTGCAGAACTCTGCATGGAGGTTCATATGCCACCAGGGAAGAACCCTATTGATTTTGGGATCGATCCGTCAAACGACCTTTGACCTAGAGGTCAAAATAATTTTTTTGCTGGTTCATCCTTGAGGCTTTCTGCATATCTCGGAAACCGTGCATCGTAGAGCGAAACGGACGTTATTTTCGGACTCGTCGCCCTAGACAAACATCTCTAAGGGGAATTTTTTTTTGATCCGGCTCCGAGGTCCGTGAGGTCCGTGAGGATGAAATCGAGGCTGATCTTGAAACTTGGTTTCCGGACGATAACTCGAAAAATATACAGGCAATAGTTGCAGAATTTTGCACGGAGGTGTATATATCACCAGGGAAGAACCCTATTGATTTTGGGATCAATACCTCAAACGACCTTTGACCTAGAGGTCGAAATAATTTTTTGCTGAGTCATCCTTGAGGCATCCTGCATATCTCGGAAACGGTGCGTCGTAGAGCGAAACGGACGTTTTTTTCGGACTCGTCGCCCTAGACAAACATGTCTAAGGGGTATTATGGATGAACTTTGCCTTGACCCGAAATTTTTTTGCCGAGTCGGCATTTTTCGTTTTCGTCGATATCTCGGAAACGGTGCGTCGTAGAGCAAAACGGACGTTATTTTCGGACTCGTCGCCCTAGATGAACATGTCTAAGGGGTATTATGGATGAACTTTGACCTTGACCCGAAATTTTTTTGCCGAGTCGGCATTTTTCGTTTTCGTCGATATCTCGGAAACGGTGCGTCGTAGAGCGAAACGGACGTTAATTTCGGACTCGTCGCCCTAGACAAACATGTCTAATGGGTATTATTGATGAACTTTGACCTTGACCCGAAATTTTTTTTGCCGAGTCGACATTTTTCGTTTTCGTCGATATCTCGGAAACGGTGCGTCGTAGAGCGAAACGGACGTTATTTTCGGACTCGTCTAATGGGTATTATTGATGAACTTTGACCTTGACCAGAAATTTTTTTTGCCGAGTCGGCATTTTTCGTTTTCGTCGATATCTCGGAAACGGTGCGTCGTAGAGCGAAACGGACGTTATTTTCGGACTCGTCGCCCTAGAAAAAAGTGTCTAAGAGGTATTATGGATGAACTTTGACCTTGACCCGAAATTTTTTTGCCGAGTCGGCATTTTTCGTTTTCGTCGATATCTCGGAAACGGTGCATTGTAGAGCGAAACGGACGTTGTTTTCGGACTCGTGGCTCTGGACAAACATGTCTAAGGGGTATTACAGATGAACTTTGACCTTGACCTGAAATGTTTTTTTGCTGAGTCAACATTTTTCATTTTCATCCATATCTAGGAAACGATGCGTCGTAGAGCCCATGGCTAACATGTTTTAAATATTACGAATTAGTCCTAACACCGAAATGCCTCCAAGGCATCTTTAGGCCTTGACGTCTAGTTTTAACTTTGTTTGTTTTTGCTTACCACAAAATATATACCTACATAAGCCTATTTGCAACCGTGAAGTACGTGTTACCGTCTGTCTCATCGTGATGTATGAAATAGAGGCATTTGTGTGGATTTCCATGTAAAATAAAATGAGGCGTCAAGGTAGCCTTCATTTGTGAAAAAGCATTGTTTTGTCACAAAAACAAGATTCAAGATCGCTGAGTGACCACTTTTGGCAGTCATTTTGTATTCCAGAATGATAATGCAATTATTAGCAAATGACAAAGGATTCAGCAATAGCTGTGGGAAACCTTAAACACAACTTTATTTACACATGACATATGAAAAGAGCAACAATTATTATTATGAAGACTCTAAGAATTTGGCCATTACCTTTGCATGACATTGTGCATGCAGTTGCAGTCCACAAAGGTCACAATAAACTACGCGTGATCTGGAGGACAGACCAGGCAGTTGTCTCTGTATATATGTGGACAATTTATGCAACATATAGCGATATTTTAACCTCTAAATGCATTTTTCACTCATATCATGCGCTGGCATTTCGGACGTAAGGCGTAAAAATTAGAACACTGTTCTATTTTTTAAAAAGCGGAGCGCTAGAACGGAACATGTGTGCACACTCCCCTTTGGAAAGCTGAGTTCTATCATAGCTTACGCGGCGTTTAAAAACGGACAGCACAAAACGGTTCCGTAAAACGGTCGCGCGGCTTCGGTGTGTAACCGCCTTTAAGGCGGTTACACACCGAAGCCGCGAGGCCGTTTTCTGCGACCTCAACGTTTCTTGACGGCCGTGTCAATTTAGGAAAGGTACCGTTTTTTCTGTACACACCAAGTACTGACGTTTGTTTTTAGCACCTAAGTCATGTCCGTAAAAAATATGGACGTCCTCCAGCTGCAATTTCAACACTCGGTCATAGACTATTCAAATAAATATCTGATGAAAAAAGGATGATGAAAAGGCCAATATATAAGAAGACACCAATTTTGGGCTCTGTGCATCTTGATGAGTCCTGTGTATCCATCCACTAAACCACCTTGGTGAATATAGGCTGGTAAACGAACTGGAAGAATACCCAGACAAATACCAGAACTATTTTCGCATTTCAAAAGAGCAATTTGACGAAGTTTAATTAAGGCATTTCGGCAGAAATGCCTTTATGGTTTTTTCAGCAGAATTTTTTTTATTTTTTTTTTCTTTCTTTTTTTTCTTCTTCCGCCACTTTTGGTTTCCGGACGATAACTTTAGATTGCCTTGACGGATCCTCGTCAAATTTTCACCACAAGTCAGAAATGATATGTGGAAGAACCCTATTCTTTTTGAGCCGGATCCGAGGTCCGCGAGGTCCGTGAGGATGAAATCAAGGCTAATTTTGAGACTTGGTTTCCGGACGATAACTGGAAAAATATTTTCGCAATAGTTGCAGAACTCTGCATGGAGGTTCATATGCCACCAGGGAAGAACCCTATTGATTTTGGGATCGATCCGTCAAACGACCTTTGACCTAGAGATCAAAATAATTTTTTGCTGGTTCATCCTTGAGGCTTCCTGCATATCTCGGAAACCGTGCATCGTAGAGCGAAACGGACGTTATTTTCGGACTCGTCGCCCTAGACAAACATCTCTAAGGGGAATTTTTTTTTTTGATCCGGCTCCGAGGTCCGTGAGGTCTGTGAGGATGAAATCGAGGCTGATCTTGAAACTTGGTTTCTGGACGATAACTCGAAAAATATACAGGCAATAGTTGCAGAATTTTGCACGGAGGTTTATATATCACCAGGGAAGAACCCTATTGATTTTGGGATCGATACCTCAAACGACCTTTGACCTAGAGGTCGAAATAATTTTTTGCTGAGTCATCCTTGAGGCATCCTGCATATCTCGGAAACGGTGCGTCGTAGAGCGAAACGGACGTTATTTTCGGACTCGTCGCCCTAGACAAACATGTCTAAGGGGTATTATGGATGAACTTTGCCTTGATCCGAAATTTTTTTGCCGAGTCGGCATTTTTCGTTTTCGTCGATATCTCGGAAACGGTGCGTCGTAGAGCAAAACGGACGTTATTTTCGGACTCGTCGCCCTAGATGAACATGTCTAAGGGGTATTATGGATGAACTTTGAGTTTGACCCGAAATTTTTTTGCCGAGTCGGCATTTTTCGTTTTCGTCGATATCTCGGAAACGGTGCGTCGTAGAGCGAAACGGACGTTAATTTCGGACTCGTCGCCCTAGACAAACATGTCTAATGGGTATTATTGATGAACTTTGACCTTGACCCGAAATTTTTTTTGCCGAGTCGACATTTTTCGTTTTCGTCGATATCTCGGAAACGGTGCGTCGTAGAGCGAAACGGACGTTATTTTCGGACTCGTCGCCCTAGAAAAAAGTGTCTAAGGGGTATTATGGATGAACTTTGACCTTGACCCGAAATTTTTTTGCCGAGTCAGCATTTTTCGTACTCGTGGCTCTGGACAAACATGTCTAAGGGGTATTACAGATGAACTTTGACCTTGACCTGAAATGTTTTTTTGCTGAGTCAACATTTTTCATTTTCATCCATATCTAGGAAACGATGCGTCGTAGAGCCCATGGCTAACATGTTTTAAATATTACGAATTAGTCCTAACACCGAAATGCCTCCAAGGCATCTTTAGGCCTTGACGTCTAGTTTTAACTTTGTTTGTTTTTGCTTACCACAAAATATATACCTACATAAGCCTATTTGCAACCGTGAAGTACGTGTTACCGTCTGTCTCATCGTGATGTATGAAATAGAGGCATTTGTGTGGATTTCCATGTAAAATAAAATGAGGCGTCAAGGTAGCCTTCATTTGTGAAAAAGCATTGTTTTGTCACAAAAACAAGATTCAAGATCGCTGAGTGACCACTTTTGGCAGTCATTTTGTATTCCAGAATGATAATGCAATTATTAGCAAATGACAAAGGATTCAGCAATAGCTGTGGGAAACCTTAAACACAACTTTATTTACACATGACATATGAAAAGAGCAACATTTATTATTATGAAGACTCTAAGAATTTGGCCATTACCTGTGCATGACATTGTGCATGCAGTTGCAGTCCACAAAGGTCACAATAAACTACGCGTGATCTGGAGGACAGACCAGGCAGTTGTCTCTGTATATATGTGGACAATTTATGCAACATATAGCGATATTTAACCTCTAAATGCATTTTTCACTCATATCATGCGCTGGCATTTCGGACGTAAGGCGTAAAAATTAGAACACTGTTCTATTTTTTAAAAAGCGGAGCGCTAGAACGGAACATGTGTGCACACTCCCCTTTGGAAAGCTGAGTTCTATCATAGCTTACGCGGCGTTTAAAAACGGACAGCACAAAACGGTTCCGTAAAACGGTCGCGCGGCTTCGGTGTGTAACCGCCTTTACTCTCGTTATATTGTAATGAGTATAGCTGTTATGCGATTGGCAAAATTATTGAATTATTCCTAAGAATTCCTTCATACTGATCACATCTTATGATTTGATCTACGACTCACTCCTTTCTGTGTCGGTGCAGTTATTGAACATTTGCAGGCGTTTGGCTCTGTCGGACTGTCGCGTGAGATAACACTGTACCGAGGTGTAGTGAAGCAGGAGGCGACCAATGATTCATTAAGGATTGATTGCATGTGATCGTCATGAACCTGGCATTGACCAGCTGTCCATTCACGTATAATGTATATATAAAGGTAACAAATTCATGAATTTACACACTTCCAATCAACGTGAAACCTTGCCTCTCTGATTGTTAGCCATCAAGGATTACTAACCGAGACTCTGTTTCTTACTAAGCAATGTTAAATTTGTTGATTTCATTGTTTCCATCTGTCATTTTCCGACCCATTTCTCAGTCTACAAAATACACTCACAACAGGGCGAGCGAAAGGATTATGCTGTGCAGCAAATAGCTAGTGAGGCCAGTAAAACTCACAGGTGATATACACTCAGGTGCACCGAAGTGTTTGGGATTATGAATGTTCAGCTCATTGCATTCATCTCACAGAAAGTATAGCCCTAGATATTCTCATTATTTTGACGACGACAAGGAATAAATATATGCAACAGTCAGTGCTTGTCAAACAGAACACTCGAGTCTTCGTTTTAGTGAAACGTATAAAATTATTTATCTAATCATCAAATTGCACAGCTTTCGTGATATCATTTATGAAACCATATCTCGGTTCATCGTTTTAGGTCAGGGGATTGTACTGTTTTGGTGATTTTGTTACCTTTACTTTCACATTATAAGTCAATGCAAAAAAACACACCAAAATAACAGAACACACAATTTTCCAAAATCTTGTTTCGGGCTGAAATTTAAAAAATTTGCAATTTCTAAAAATTGTGTGATAGAAGTCTGGAAATCAGTGTCAAATTACTGTTTGTTTCTCAGGTGGAATATGCAAAGTTATAATACAATACCAATTAGCGTTGCAAAATTATCCACAAAAAAATGGTGTAAATGGGTTAAATTCGCATTAGAGAATAGTGAGGCAATATTGAAGCAATGCAACAAGAAAAACAAGGCTACAAATGGAAAATGAACCTTATATACTTTTTAATTATTACGCATATATTCCATCAGAAACCGGATATTCATCTGTGTTTTCGCTGCTTTTTCACATCCACGTACTTTAATCGAGCGACGAGACGAGGCTCCTTCATCTTATATCTTCATCTACATGGAATTATTTCTGCGACCTACGTCCGTTAGATGTCACCAGAACCAGTTACGCCAGAAACAGACAAAATCAAGATGTAAGGTGGAATTTTGATTTACCGAGGAATCTTTTCAAGTTACGTAAGTATTCTTTCAACTCCCCACCATGATATTACTACTGAAATGTTTCCACACATACTTATTTGAAGACGGATTCATATAAGACATGATATATCATCACATTTATATTATCGGATTTCTGTTTTACCCTATCCTATATATACATGTAATATGAAGTAAGTGTTACAGATGGTATTGAAAATGTTTCTCAATATAGAACACACCTTTGCATACATGCACATATACATGTAAGATGTCATACTTATGGTGTACGACGGCGGCCATTTTTGGATCTCGTGTTTTCGCCTTAAAAAGGTAGGGCGAGAACGCGAAAAAACAAAGCAAAAACGCGAAAGTACGAAGCGAAAAGACGAAACTACGAAGCGAAAACCCGAAGCGAAAACTCGAAACTTAATCTCGCCTTTTCGCTTCGTGTTTTCGCGTTCTCGCCCATTTTTATAGGCGAAAACCCGATATCCCAAAATGGCCGCCGTCGTGTGCACTGAATGCTGTATATCTGGCCTGACGAGTCGGCAATGATTTTCCGCCAGACATGGCTGACTGATAAAGAACAAACATCTGAAATGTCTCTATTGAATGAAATCCAATAATAATATCATGTTTGTTGTGTGCCTTTGAGAGACTGAACTGATTGATAGTATTCATATTATAGGGTATTATACATTAACTTGAAAAAATAATATTTTCAAGATCAAGCAGTGGATTGAACACGTCGTTGAAAAGGGTTCTAGAAAATGTTCAACAATCTGGTTATATTTCGCCATGTTGTTTCAAAATATAATATTCCATAAACCAAACGGTCAATTTTCTTCAAATTCCAAATTTTGGTTACTAAGATAGATAGCAACAAACTATCAAAATTTGAAAGATATCGTTGGAAGCTGTTATGATTTGGGCATATTGAATACCAGCGCTGTGTATCGTTTGATAGACCGATCATCAGATTCGGCACAAATATGCACGAAAGTGTAATATTCGGACATGTTTGGGTGAAAATGATGGTCGATATGGTGTTACACAATAGATGGAGGAGACGGCTATGTGAAAAACACCGATTACATTATGCGGTGTGGCTTGATGCTCATTCAATGTAGGAGGATATTAATGACTGTCATGGAAACGAAATGAGAGCCCCTAATCTGAGCAAATGGGAGTTTTGCACTTGTAGGAAACCAGTATTCCGGTTGATCTGGTACTTGCTGGCTATCCAAGGGTTATAAGGCATACATATTCTGCACACTGAAACGTTGCGCATTGCCTCCCAATTATTAGGCAAACCACGCGAGATTTGAATAAAAGTCACGATATTATCTTACTATGTGAGGTCAATACGTTTGTGTTTTAATCTCCTGAACCGGCCTAGATTAACTGCGCATAAATGACATTTCAGGCTCATGTGGAGACAAACATGAATGACTGTGTTGCCGATATATTATAGCAAAAGCTTACATGCGCATGTACAAACATGTTTACTGAAAGTTTCTTGTTGCATTCTATCGTTAACAAATCTCAGCTAGCTATCCTGATCATTGTGGACACTATGTTTTGCATCAGTGTTGTGGACACTATGTTGTACACCACGGTCTACTCAAAAACCTTTTGATGGAATGTTGATGATCGTAACATTCCTATTATCTGGGGACTGTTTCTGATTACATTTTGTTCCAGTGGGGTGTTGGGCAGTTTTACATCAATCACATGTAATTAACAGTGACAACACCTGTAGTGCACATTGTCTGCACTGATGACGTCGCCAGTGTGGCTTCTAATGCAAATATTTGGTCGGGTTTTGTTACTGTTCCAAAAATGTTGAATTCTAGGTTTATTATTGTCACCATCAAAATCTGGTTGTGTTGATCGTAATAGGTTGATACTTACATCCTTGAGAATACTGTCTGATCCACCGCCACCTTATGTGCGTTTACATAATACCAATCATGGTATTTGTTACACAAATCGAGCGCATATGACATACACATCACACACTTGACGGAGAACAAGTCGTGAAGTATACAATATATCTATGACAATATTTTGTCTGTTGTCACATACATGTATATACATTTGGAGGCGCCCAATATCGGTTAATCAATATCTGTGGGCGATACAATAATCAAAGAGTGGGATAAAGACTGAAGTGTGGAAAGCCCTGTGGTCACTTATGTCAGCCATACGAGAGATAATTGCGTTTGGATTGGATGCCGTCGGACACGTGTGTCATGTGCGTTAGTGACCAGTATGCAGATGCTGGAACTGGAATCTGGGTGAATGTCGCCTGTGGGCTGGATTAATCTAAATTCCTAAAATGCACAAACATGAATACGTGTATCCTTGGTAATTCAGTACTGTACCATCGTTTCTTTCATTTCCGTGAACATATAATATATAATGAATCTACTAGTATTTTACGTTATGCATATGAGTTTTAATGACATAGATGTGGAATCAATACCCAGTATTAAGTATTCCGAGCAAACAAAACAGGGTCCGTTATCCAATCTCATAGTCCGGGGAGAAAGTCATATCAGGCATACGAAGTGAGAGAAAACGAAATGACAGGGAAACTGTCATTACCATTTCGAAAACTGACAATTACCAGTATATTCATACACTACGTAAATATGACAAACGTGAGATACATGTACATCATTACAATAGAAATTATGCGAAAACGAGTACTCGGAATGACCAAAACCAAATCCCCTTGTGCCATTAGCAGGTCTTGGTCCGATTTGGTCAACTCTTTTTGATATCCGAACTCGCGAACATGTATCTGGTTTTTAATCAAAGTCTCTGTCATAAACGATTTTCATCGACATACAACAGCATATTTTTCCGTGGATTTGGTAACTGCTCTAAAGATAAGTCATCAGATTTTGTGTTCAACAACACCGACTCCTTCTTATCAAGAAGTGTGTCCAGAGCCCATTGACTGCTTTCGCAAGAAATAAATGTCTCCCGTGGAAAGTTGATAGGCGCCTGTCTATGATCTAAGACTCTCTCGTCAAACAATGACTCGTGTCTGGCGTGTTAAGGTGCCTTAATTTAGTATTCCAGCCTGGTCTCACCTCCTGGGATCCGAATGGATACAGCAATATATCCCAAAGTGTTGCAGAACCAGAATCCAATTCTTGCAGCAGTTGATGAGCAATCATATTTTGAATCATAAGAGGATATGGCAGAAACATGTCTAAATACAGTGATAAGATAGTGGACTCACATTGTATCATATATTGTATTAGTAATCATGGTAATTGTAATATTATAGTAAAATGTGGCCACAAGCTGTGGTATGGAAAACCGAGTGTTGTCCATGAATGGCAAGCGTACACGAAGTTATAATTTATAACGTAATAAGTTAGTTACCAGTTGGCGATTATCTTGTAGTTGAACATACATTTGTAAGCTAGACTAGAGTGGAATTCGTAATCGGATCATGATAATTGTCAATCTGGTGAGTGTTCCCTTTGCATATTGTCTGTTTCTTTCTCCATCAAACGTGGATTCAGTTGCCCTAAACTGATTTAAATGCAAACATGGGCGGAAAACCTCAGAACTTCACATATCATTCATTCATTATATCATGAAAGTCATTCATTCATTATATCCACATGTATTCAAGTTCACACCATCTTTATAATGGATATAGCTGTTATCTGATTGGCGCGATTATTGAATTATCTCAACGAATTCCTTCATACTCATCAAAGCCTATGTGATAGATGTATCGATCTACATGTAAGAGTCACTCGCTTCTGTGGCAGTTCAGTCATGGAAACTGTGTTGGACTCTTTGTCGGACTGTCACGTGACATAACACTGTACCGAGGTGAAGTGTAGCAAGAGACAATCGATGATTCAGTAAATGAGGAAATGTTCTCAAATACAAAGCAAGTCAATCGATTTCTTTGTCATTGGCAACAACTTTACTGGTGTTCCCGAGCTTATGCCTAAGAATTATTACGCACCATACGAAAATAAATGTGGCAAATTCACAATTCATTATAGATTCGCAATATTGTATAGACATTGCATTTGCTTGTGTTTGTAGCAGTACAATCGTTCGAGACCAGTGGGTTTGTGTATAGTACTCCCCAATGTGTTTTCTTCTCCAACGTGTAGTACGCATGAAGTGTTACACCGGTGTTGACATCATCATGAATGTAAGTATCAATATATTACCACCAATACAGGCAGATTTTGATGATGCCAATAACAAACATAAAATACAACATTTTGCAATAGAAACAAGGCCCGACCAAATGGTTTATCCAAAGACACACTGGCGTCATCAGGGGCAGACAGTGTGTTAAATGTAGTTGTTTCTACTGTACACCTGATGGAATTAGTATACAACTGCCCAACAACCTATGAAAATAATTTAGAAATCTGAAACAAACCCCACGGAATAGATATATGACAAGTACATAAGTACCTAATCACAAGCCAGAAGGCTACTGAGTTGATGGTATCCTCGGGGACAGATTTAACGTTCACCAGCAGTGACACCGACTCAGTGGTATGAATGTAAGTATCAATCTATTACCACCAATACAGGCAGATTTTGATGATGACAATAACAAACATAAAATAAAACATTTTGTAATAGAAACGAAGCCCGACCAAATAGTTTATCCAAAGACACACTGGCGTCATCACAAATACCACGACAATGTTGAGGTTCTATGAAGTTATCCTTGTTCTGTTGAGCTGGAATGGGAGTCGGGTCTTTTATGAAATATCAGAAATTTATTTATGGATACATGGTTCAAGTTGTCGTAGTCAATCAGATTAGATTAACTTGTTACTTTGGTTATAATTCTACATCACAAAAGTGATGAATATACATTGGAGTATATAACTATCCGTTCTGACAAGATTGGCTCAACATTATGGTATATTTAATAAAAACACAATATACTACAGATGCTTACCAATTTACCTTGGGTACGAAGTTTCTTTTGATTTGGGCAGAAATACTTAATAGAGATGTATTCCTGATTTGGGATATATCAAAAGGCAAAATTCGACGCTTGTTGGGCAATTGAAAACTAATTACATGTAACGTACAGTACACATAAATAAAACACTTGTATATCATTATATCTGCCCCGATACGCACACTGCGGCTTTGGATGTAAATCTTCGCTCGGGCTTTTTCTTTTCTTTTCCCAAAATGTTGTATTTTATGTTTCTTATTGTCATCAGCAAAATCTTATTGTGTTTATGGAAATATCAAAGTTGATATTATTGTTCAAACTCAAACATATTAAATGTTATAGATACCAATAAAATCCATCCCTTTTACTATAATAGTTATGTAAGTTTGAGCAGTTACATTCGTTATGCAATCGTGGTATTTTTGAACACATGTGAAGTTGACGCAATTTAGGAGCATCTGACATACATACCACACATTTGATACCTCGACACGTGGTGATGTATCCACTAGATACTGCTTACATATACCATTATTTGTCAGGTGACACTTATCATGCTTATCATATATCTTTGAGAGGCGCGTCATATCCGCTAATCCTTTTCTGCGGGCGGTACGAATATTAATGGGATAACGACTGAGGTATGGTCATACGAGCAGTGGTTGGGCTTGGATTGGCTGCCGATATAGGTGTTATGTCAGCCAGTGGCCATAATACAGATGACACTTGCGTCTATGTCAATGAGTTATTGAAGAATATGCAGGTAATCGGCTCTTTGTCAGACTATCACCTGATGTGATACTGCACCGAGGGTAAATGAAGCAGGTGACGATTGGCTCACCATCAACGAATCAGCAATGAAGAAAATGTTGAGATGTTCCCAAAACACAAAGCAGGTCGTTCGACTGCTAGGTATTTGACTATTTGACAACAATGTTACTGTTATTCTCCAGATTTTGCATCATACAAATAAGAATATAAAGTACATTATGCCCTTGATGTGGTGGGATGCATCCTGTGTGTGGGTGTGGGGTACCTGCTGATGCCATGTGCTTTTGGGGCTATGAAACAGTCTATTATGCCCAAAAAGTACAAAAACACGTCATGTCCATTGTCTGCATTATGCAAAAACAAACATGACAGAATTTTAATGCAACATTTTTACGTTTTGTATGTACATGGAACAGTGACTGTTTCTATGGTTTATCTATACCCGAATTACATGGTGGCGATCCTGATGGCAAACAGGAACCTCATTGCGTGATGGGTGACCGACCACCTTTTCAAGCCTTTGATTCGGAAGCACAACAGGCGAATGCATTTGGAGGGTCATGTAGATTGTGATGTTGTGTAAATTACTCGTCCGTTGAAAACATACTTTTATAATTGGCCAGGCACATTTTTCATCTTCATTAAATAAATAATAAAAAGGTAAGCCCAGGTAAAATCTGCTGCTTTTCTTCCATATTCAATGCGAATTAAAAAGGTTTAGGACATATAGACTTTGTGTCATAATCAATCTTTGCACTATATATCAGGATACAACTGATTTTCACACGAGGTGACTCTGTTATATTCCATGTTGATTCAAGCATGATTTTTTATGTGAGTAATAGGCGAGTAAGGTGATAAGTGTTCCAAGAAATTAGACACTGCGCTGGAGGATACATGCTAAGCCACTCCAGCCAATTACGGTTTCATATGTCGTCGCTACTTTGGATCAAGAATATCTTCAATTGGTATATTCATGTGGAAGTGTCATAATGTAAAACAGATGCGATGAGCACAGCTTGGAGCTACCATTTTTGTAAAAAAAATTGTTGGGCGGATGATTCGTTCATACAATGTCCGTTCAGTCATTTTGAAAGACAGTCACGCATCCCCCGATTTTGATATTACAATTTTGATATTACTAACAAATGATGGTAATTGTGTTTCAGGTATGATCTATTCAATGGGAAAGAGCAATATAGGACACTGTTGAAGCAATATACTAGTAGTTGTAGCAATGACGAATGACCCCCCCCACACACGTAGATTACCATGGTATGCTTCTCCATATTGCACACATATATTTCACCAGACGTCGTGGCTACAGGTCTGTGTTTGCTTATTCCTCAGATCCAAAATGACTGTTCAAGTCATGAGACGAGGTTCTCGAGCTTTATTTTTCTTGTACCTGATATTATAACGGCAACCTGTGGCCGTGATTATATGTCACCAGAACCATATACCAGAGATCGCCACAAACAAACGTCAAGATGCCCAAAAAATTCTGAATTACCGAGAATCCTTTCATGTGATTTCCACTATGATAATACCACTGAAATGTTTTCTTCCCCTTGGATATTCAGATGACAGGGACCGATTACTTAATATAAAGCACATACTGGGGAAAATTGGATACTTGTACATATAAGACATTACATAAAATACACATTATTGCATTTACATTATATTAAAAAACACATCTTGTGTTTCCGATTATATCGTATCCTTATGGTATCTAGTATGGGTGAAGTGTTACATAATATTTTCCCAATATAGAGCAGATATATGTTATTACATATGTGTAATTTTATACGACATAATTTTATCGTTACAGGTACATGCTATCCTATCATTTCATACGTATACATGCAGTATGCATGAATTATTACACCAGCAATGACATGGATCTGAATACATATACCAGAACGATGATCAAGTTCCCTGAAGTTTGTCGTCCTTAGCTAGTGAGGAAAAATAGCTTTTATCAAATATGCAAGAATTCAGTTATATATTTAAAAAATACAGTATGTAACAAGGACTTAGGAATTTACAGGGAGCTAAGTATTTTCATCAGCCACCAGAAATTTTTCGGGATAAAAAATAATATATTACACCGTTGACGGTAAAAAGTCCAGCGATATATACCCCACAATATTATGCAAAAAGATAATAGTCGGATACGCGTAGGTGAAATTGATGATCTATATTGGGTTTCACAATGTATGAATGAGGAGATGGTTATGGGAAGACAGACTGATTACATAAGACGGTGCGACTTGATGCTCATTTAATGTGGAAGCATATTTATGGTTGTCATGGAAACAAAATAAGAACGCCTCATCCAAGCAAATGAGGTTTACATCACAGAATACGAGCACTTGTTTCCATAGAGTCCCTACGCATCCGCCACGTTGCAAATAATAATGATATCAGTCTAATCAGTTCATATTTACCATGAATTATGATGAAGAGATGAAAATTGATATGCACAAGGGGGGCTTTGTAATCCCACCTGACTAACGTTTCCTTACAACCCTGGAATTTCAAGACGCACGTATCTACCAACTAATGCAGAACCTACGTTCTTGTGTCACAAAACGATCGTCCAAGAAAGTCGTAGTAGTAGTATTTTATCTCGAGTTTGTTCATATGGTGGATTTCATGTTATATTGCAGCAATTGTTATACCAAGTTCTATGTGTACAAACACGTGGATAGCCCTGAGATTTATATCTGTAGATCCCGCAAGAGGGTGCGGGCTAACCAGAGATCCAAAGAAATTATCATTCATACAAAAGCAAGAAAGTAATTGTAATAAAACCATGAAGGCGATGGTGAGTAGGTTAAAATGATAAGATCAATGTGCCAAACAAAATAATATTGTGTCTGTTAGAATACGATTCAATGTCCTAATTGACATAATCAGCAAACAATGATTTCTCCATTTCACATTCGAAAGAATGAATGGTTTGTGCGTTTTTTTATTCTGACGTCAAGAAATGGCTGATGCAGCACATTATTTAATATACATATGCAATTTAATTTGAACACAGTCACTTTTTTTAGTCTTCTTCAAATAATGAATCATAAATATATGTGTAATGCATGAGATTAAATAGTTCTTTTACATCACATCAATTTGATTGTTTGCGATGTAAAATAAACGTTATTCATTCATTAATTAATTAATTAATTAATTAATTAATTAAATTCTTGAATCTAGGGGTAGTACAAACATGATAATTGGAAATTTTATGGTTCAGTTGTAATATATCCCGTGCAGCTGTCCTGTGAGTTTTCGCATCAGTGGTCAACTGCCAACTCTATGAGAAGATTCTCTGATCCACCGTATGTTTTGTTTATATTTTAGGAGCTAATACTCCGTTCGATCGAAAACTGTGGACGATTTCTGACAGGCTTTTAGACAGGATATACCCAGAAGTATACTTTTGTAAAATCTGAACTGCGTGACTCATAACACGCGAGGAGAGCCCCATTGCGTCCGACATGTTTTCGCCGTTTGGATTTTTTTTTATTATATATGGATAGCATGGACGTAGCTTAAAAAAACATGATAAGTTGATTTTCCATATGTTGCTAGCACTGGCATCACTCATGTATACCGAGATGCATTAGAAAACCACATGGTCAGGTCGAGGATTCAAATGGCTCTTGCACATTTATAAATGCTTCATCAGGGGGAAAAAAGGTGTTTTTTTCTGAATCATACATATGAAGTAATAATGGGTTATTGCACAATATGGGATTTTATGCCCGAGGGTCAAGTCTCAAGTCCTGACGCGATGCGGAGGGCTTCTTGGAGACTTGGCCCGACTTGGCCGCCGAAAAAAAGTGTAAATGTAGGTCTATGTTTGATGACAGTAATTTAAACTACTGTATAATAACACTAATAACGTTATAGCCTTGGCTGTAATTCTGGCATATGATAATAAGTCATACAAACATATGAGACATATAGTCATTAATGATACACGAACACATAAGTATACGATATTAGGTCATAGGTATGAGATACTGATTCAAAAGGATGAGATGCTAACTGATATATATATATATATATATATATATATATACTAATTGCATCAGAGATACTATCTCATCTATTCAATCCAAATTTCATGAGAATTAAAAAGGTGCAAGACACATTGATTGGTGTATCTCCACGCAACTCATGCGCGAGAGTAAGTGATTTTGACACGACGAAATTCTGTTATATTCTATGAAGCCTGAGTGTTTTATTCACTACAAGGTTTGTGAATAGCTGTAAGAAACACATACACAAATAAGCTGGGTTCCAAGTGTTCCATAAAATTAGACACTGCGTTGGAGGATATTTGATAACCCAGTCCAGCCAATCACGAACTCATCTGTCCTTGTCACTTCAAATCGAAAATATCATGACTGGGTATAATCATGTGGGTGTATCACATCAAGAAGTTGGGAGGAACATAACTCAAAGCTGCTATTTTTGTTGAACATACGATCATACAATATCCGTTTATTCGATCTCTAAATAAGTTACATGTATCCAATATTTTCCCGAAAAGGGTAGATTATGGAAAAATGAATTTCAGATATAAGACATGGAACGAATGAATATGTTCGATATACGGGTATGAGTGGAGAACAATTTAAATGTAACAGTTGGGGGCAATGACCATTGAAATGGTAGTTTAACCTGGAGTGCTTCTCAAAATGGCGCATGTATTCCACCAGAAACCGTAGCTAAGTATGTGTTGTTACTTGTTTCTCAGATCCAGAGAAACTATTCAGGGAATGAGACGGGCTCTCTCCCCTTATATGTCTTCTTATACGTAATATTATATCTGCGATCTGCAAGCCTTGGTTGAAATTTCAGCAGAGCCACAAATCGCCAGATACAAAAATACCTCAAAATGTCCGAACAAATTTTGATATACCGAGAAATTGCTGAACATGAATAACGTTACAACGACGCACGATCAAGTTTCCCGAGGTTATGCTATTCAGGATAAATTTAGAAAATACAACACACAGCAAGTACTTAGTGTAGAAAGTTCTTTTTATGGTAGGAATGTTTCGGGATAACTTTTTTCGCCATTAACTTTAGAAAAGCTGTGTTATGTGATACACGCATCCCGACAATATGGCTAAAAAGTAATAACCGGCATGTGTATGAGAAAATGATGGCCCATAACGAGTACGCAATGGACGTTTGAGGAGATGGCTATGGGAGGACACGCTGATTACATCAGACGGTGTGACTTGATGATCATTTGATGTAAGGATATATTAATTAATGGCTGTCATGGAATAATCTCAGCAAATGAGGGTTTCACATCATGGAATATGAGCGCGTGTTTTCATACTGTCCCAGTACATCACCGAGATAGCAGTTGAGAAGGAAATAGTCTAATTAGTTATATACACCGAGCCTTATTATGAAGAAATGATAATCATTATGAACAAAATTCGTTTCTCCATGCTACCGGACTAATATTTCTTCCCATAACCCTATGTTAGCGAGTTTCAGACCTACCAAATACCACAGTACCAGCTACGAAGGAATGGGTGATGTATAACACATCTTCAATTAATGATATACCCTTACCATCCGCAATAAAGCGCAATATTCTGTACTCGCTTTGAGGCAACTTGTTTGTTCCTTGAACCATAAATATAACTGTAATGCATGATAATAATCATATATAATAATTTGAACCTAGAGTAAACCATGCTATAGAAATCAAGATAAAGTAATATGAACCATACATGTATGGGGACAACACATGAAAGATTATTAAGGGTGATATTTAGTGACAAAAGCTCACATATCCGCGTACAAACAAGGGAAATGGAACTTCATGCAGCAATTCATTAATAATAAATTTCCTGTGGCTGTCCTGAGCATGTGCCAAATTTGGACACAATATGGCATGTGTTTTTGCATCGGCGGTCAATTGCCAACTCCATAAGAATATTGTCTGAGCCACCGTTTTGTTTATATTTTGTGAGCGAGTGTTCCCAGCTCGACCAAAATGAGTGGATGATTTCTGACAGGCCAAAATACCGAGAAATACACATTTGTGAAATCTGAACTGCAGCCGATGTGTCCAAATGCGGCCAATATGTTTTTGCCGTTTTGAGTTTTGAATATATATATATATATATATATATAGAGAGAGGGCTGTACCAAATGTCTGATAAATGAATCTCGGACCAATGGGGACTCAACTCGATGTCAGTGTGTGAATAATTTGTTTGAATGCTTTTTAAAAAGTAACCGTTTGCATAAGATCTTTCTATGCGTCATCAATTCACCAAAATCCTTTGTAAAACTGTAAATATTGACATGACTCGAGAGCATTAGCTTGTGTACCACACCAGACATGATATCAAGAACACGTAGTGATTCCGCCTATATATATATATATATATATGGCTGTTTGATGCTTATATTATACCATCGAGACGCGCCCAAAATCCACTAATCCATATCTGCGGGCCATACGAATATTAATAAAGAGTGGGATAACGAGAGCAGCATGGAAACCCTGTGGTCAATTATGTCAACCGTACGAGCGCTAGATTGGGTTTGGATTGGCTGCCGACGGGCACATGTGCTATAGGAGATAGTGACCAGAATATAGCCAGGGGATTAGTCTCAGTTACTGAAATGCACAAACACATTGCACATACACACGTACGTCTACGATACGTCAGTGTTATTCAGTTGCATGACTATATAATAAACATACAATCATTTCACATTAGCTTTTAAATGTATTTTGAATGGCAATGATATTTAGCCCACACAACATGACAAGTAAAAAACCCCACTTGATTGCGATCCTAATTATACTGAAAACTGAATAATTCCGAGTACTCCTTATTGTGCCATTAACTTCCAACTTTGTCGGTTTTGGTCAACAAATTTTATATCCAAACTCGGACATACGAGTATCTGGATATTAATCAGAGTGAATGTTCTAAACGATCTTTATCAATAGACAGACATAACTGTTACTGTAGATTACGTCACTGCTCTGAACATCAGTAATCATATTTCGTGTTCAACAATACCGACTCCCACTTGTTAAGAAGAGTGCCAAGTACCCATCGAATGTATAAACAAGAAATAAATGTTTCTCTCGACGAAAGTTGATAGGCGTTTGTCTATGATCTAAGACTGTCTCGTCAAGTAGTGACTGGCGTCTGGTCCGGCAAGGTGTCTCTGGATTCCAGCCTCGTCTCATCTCCAGAGATACACATGGATACGGCGCAGTTTCTGAAGAGTGGCGAAATCAGAATCGAATTCTGGCAGCAATTGATGAGCAATCATATTTTGAATCATAAGAATATATTGCGGAAGCATGGTCGCACTCAGTGATGTGAAATTGTTTGTTAATGTGATAGACCTTGGACCAGATGCACTGGTTCACACACTATTTCTTAGAATGTTGCGCGAGAGTGACACTTGTCCAAGGATTCATTCATGCTGCTATTGACGAATTTATGTGTATCGACAAGATATTAATATGTGTGACATTCTTCTGTGTGAAATATCTCCTCTCTATGTAAAGTTGTCCAAAATTAAGTGTGATCAATTCGGCGCTTGTACATTTTCATCACGCCACGAAGAAGCACTGAGTCACTGGGTAGCACAAGACGCTTCTTGGAAACACGGCGTCAGTTGCCCTTATCGATATAATGAAGTAATGGTGACGTGGGCGGGAAAAACCCAGAACTGGGATATCTACATATCATTCACTCATTATATCGACATGTATTTACGTTACGAACATCTTTGTTATGGATATAGCTGTTACGATAGATGCCATCAATGGGTCAGCAAATTGTTCTCAAATACAAAGCAAGTCGATCCGACAGCTAGATCATTGACAACAACTTGATTGATACTCCCGAGATATATTTCATTTTGCACCAAACGAATATGAAAATAGGTGTACATAATGCCCTTGTAATGGTAAATATTTCCCGTATACGATTACATTATAAACATCCACGCTTTGAAGTCTTTGATTACAAGCACAGCTGGCGAATGCATTTGAGACCCAGGTAGGCTGTGATGCTTGTTCTTTTTTCAATGGGAATGTAAAAGATGCGGACACCTTGGTAGTTTTCAGTGGTCGCATACATGCGGCAGCACAACCAACATATGGGCTGCATAAAGTTAGGCTTCTAGTTTACAAGGATGAAGACTTGTCAAAATAGCAAATGGCAGATAAGATAACATAAAGTATATTTGAAATGTTACGATATTCAACGACTCGGTATCCTCGATATGTGTCGTGGGAGATGGGAAATCAATGTGTCAAATATGACGAATGAAAGATTTGCAGTGCATCATGATATGCTTCTCAATAGTGCGCATTTATATGTTCCACCAGATATCTAGCTACGTATTTTTGCTTGTTCCTCAGATGACGGTGACTATTTCAGTCCTGAGACAAGGCTCTCTTGCTTTATATGTCTTCGTCTACCTGATATTATATCTGCGACCTGCGGGCCTTGGTTAAATGTCACCAGAACCACATATCGCCAGAAACAGACAGACTTTAAGATGTCCGAACAAATTCTGATTTACCGAGGAATCCTTTCAACTTACGTAAGCAACTTGCCACTGTGATTATTACCACTGATTTTTCCTTCCTTTTGAGCTTCGGATATTCGCATGACAGAAATAGGTTTTCCCAGTACAGAAAATACATGTCGATATATCACGTTTAGGACTATGTAAAATTCCTGACGCAATAATATGTTTCCTGTTTCTTAATTAAAAAAAAAATCAATACAATATGATTTCAACATGAACAGCTTTCCATTACGACAATTCATGTTTCGAAACACATCCAATTTGTGTGTCCCCAGATGCACGCGCGGAAGAGCGTTGCCGGGAGCGCAGAAATCCGATGCACGGGGTCATTAGATACTAACATCATTATTGTGCCAATTTCTCGCAGATCGACGTCCTAGGAAAAACGACGAAATGAGCCAGTAGCATTGCTAAGCCATAGAGGCAATTTAGCGTGTATTCGTTTAGATTCAGCAGATTAGCTCCACGTACCATTAGGAGATTCATATTTTGCTGTGTGATTTGCAGACAGCAATCTACTTCATAGACAGCATTACTACAGTGACACACCGCGATTGGCTTACGCACTCTATGACACTCTAATATAGATGAAAGACTGTATGAATGAACTAAACGTTTGGAAGATAGCTATGTTAGTATATACATGAGTATGAAGAGTTTGAATGATATTACGTTTATGCTGTACTTATACAAATGGAAACTTGAAAATCGTAAACAACGATTATTGCTAGATGAACCAAAGTTCAATTAAACCACCACATGCCCCATGAGTCGTGTTTTCATTGAAGACAAAGTTGCGGATGACGCGGCGTCGGAACAAGCTGTGACTGACGGAGCCGAAATTGGATTCCTTGGCGCCGCCGGTAAATCGTCCGAGATTATATGGAGATTCTGAAGCTGAGAGTAATGTAGCGTCGAGGTAAAGACATGGTAATATATGCTGGCCACATATACAACCGGTCGGCCAGTGAGATTACATGCATCGATCCTCGCTGCTCCGAGGCACCAGCCCTTAAAATTGCGCAGATAACAAAAACTAATATCAACCTTCAAGTCAAGGAAATGCTGCCGAAATTGGGACATGTTCTGTATCCGCCGGTGTGCCAGATGAGTGCAGGAAAATTGATACAAATAATGTCCCTGTGATGTGAACAATTTACGTTTGCTGTCCGATTTAGCTCTTTCACTATGACATTCTAGTGCTCCTGTATCCGGATATCCAATGGTTAAAGTAATTTATACAATCACGAGCAAAGGAAAATATAACGAAGTGGTACAATGTATTTTGGGATTCGTACATAGATTAGTTGACCAGCATGTGGAACATATTCCACTAAATGGAACCCCGAGATCCTGTATAATACCATCAATGACCCTGCTGTGAAGGTTGTATTTATTATTGAAGTCAATCTCATTCACTCATTGTGTATAATGTCAATGTGAAGCAATGCCTTAAATATTAATACTTGTACATATTTTTAATCACCAAATGAGAACAGATTTACAGCATAATACACGCAAAACTAGGAATACTATGGTGAACATTCTCCATAATTAAGCATGTTTCGAATTCGAGTTTAGATGTGTTTTCCAAGCGAAACGTCAGAAACAATGCGCGTAAAAGTTGAAGGCTTAATGTCAGTGTCAATCATACATTTATGACGAGCCGAAGTGTTACACGATGCAAATATGACTGAAGTATTTACATAGATGTTATGGAGACAATAAGCCAGTGATGGGGGGTGTTCAGATCCCGGAGGAAATCAGCTCGCACCAAAGATCAACATCTACGATTTGTCACGCATCTGCGTTGCCTCGAGATCAACACTACAATGTATTGTGTGAGTTTGGGCAATTTAGCAGTTTGTGTTCTGTATTCAAAAGGAGGACTACAAGCCAGTCATCTTGACGAGCGAGATGACGTGTTTCTTAGAGAGAAAAAAGTTGACTTAAAATGTTTATGTCGGCATGATATTAGACGTTTTCCAAGTTGCACATGAAATATCGTTGCCGGAAAACAATTCCTATTCATTCCCTTCACTTATACGCACGCATACACGCATGATTTTTATTACATGCAATGTCAATTTCAATGACCAGACGACAATGAACACTTCATCCGATATGAAAACAGCCACGGAACAGCCATGACCGACATTATAGAAAAGCCCTGAAATAAACAGCTGCCCTAGTAATTCAGCTTTCATTTGTGCATGGCTGAGCGGGTGACGTGGGGTTTTGTGTGTCAAGGTTATAACGATGGCCAAATGTGGACATGAAATCATTGAATTCGGTGAGCGGATTTAGGGATAATACGCCAATTAAAAAAATATATAAACGCCTCGATAAGTGTCTATCACATGTCCTTGAATGGTCATGTATTTGGCGCGTTTGGTTTATTCACAAATCGTATGATATCGTTGCATGTTACTTGAACCATCATGCTAACGGTGTGGAAAATGACATACGACTTCACTCGGTTCATTTTCGACATATTAATGTATGGTATGTGCCTCGAAGACGCTCTGTGTCAGTAAATAATGAGATTAAGCCCCAAGGTCGCTGTATTGTAGTTACTATCCTGTCAAGGAGCTGTAGTGTTTGCACTGCTCGGCCCGGGAAGTGTTTCTTTGTTAGCTCTCGGTCGGACCACCTGGAACACTAGATGACCCGAAATGGGAGGAGGCAAATGACGCTTCCCTCCGGGCGGGGATAAGGAAATAGGTTAAGTGCGTTCATGGTGTCACTTGGTTTTTATAAGGATGACACAGATACTTGTATGATGTTATGATTTTTACACACTCGATAGTTTTACCCTTGCAGAAAGTAAGTTATCCCATGTTGATATCCCAGTAGAATCTGCAGAGAATTATGAACCTGCCACACATCGATATACATTTGACGTATTTGGATTTTTCGTATGTGGTTTAGCGCCCCATTTCGCTAAATATAAGCCTTATTTTTGTTGTAGATTTCTCAGAAATTGAAGTCGTCTGTCAAGCGCGTTCGTCACAGGCGAATTTGGCGCTGGCAATTTGGGAAATGTGTTGATATTAATGTGTTATATTGACCTTACATTGGTGTCGATCATATATTGGTGTACAAACCCACCGTACAAATGTAACCGTGGCCGTGATTGAGCAAAATCACTTGGGTTTGTTTTAATTGTTTATTGATCCAGCGAATCTGTAAATACAATCATGAATGACATCATAATATTCCATCAGGCGACACCAGGACAAATGCCTTAGAGTTGTTATTCAATACAGTTATGAGTCAATAGTTTGATACTATTGCAAAGCTATACGATTCACAAATATATTTACTAGACTAAATGCTAAATCTACTACCATGGACTACAAAACAGCTATCAGCAAAAAAACGTGACTTGTTGCAATCATTGCATTGATAATACTTGGAAATGAATTTGGAATAGTACATCATTAGAATGATGAAATGATTGGCGAATGAGGAATGAACACTTACCTGTAAATACAATCATGAATGACATCATAATACTCCACCAGGCGACTCCAGGACACATGCGCTTTGCATTTGCCGCCAATTCAATTTATATCAACATTGAAATGAAAGTGAGGGTGAAACAAACAATGTTTAACCAATGAGCTTATTAATATTTGCCGCCGTTGGTATGTAGAAGTCATATGATATGATCGACACTGGCGGATGCACAACGGTTGGTAGCATATATTGTGTTCTGACAGGTAAACAAGTGATAGTTGTTTTAGGGATTGAGCCTGCTTTCGAGGGCATTGCAGTCCTACAAACAATCGAGGGGAAAATGACAACGTCAATAGCCCGACGGAGCGAAGCGACGGAGGGCTTTTGACATAGTCATTTTACCCGAGATTGTTTGTAGGACTGCAATGCCCGAGAACGCAGGATTAATCCCTATTATAACATAAACCACTCCTTCTTGATTTTATGCCTGACAAAACAAAGAGAAGAAGAAAATACAACCGATTTTGGGCAGAAATACCCATAGAAGAACCAAAAAATCGTTGAATTCTCCGCTACGATCAGCATGACCGCCCCAGAGCCGGACCGCTGGCCAGAAAACGTAATAACGTAGAATTATTGATCGACCGTCAAGATGCAGCTGTTCCATTTGACTCCCCCTGCCGCCTGGCAATGCAGCATTGAGGGATCGCTTTTCATCATGTGGATATTTACAGTCGAAATTCAGCAAAAATACGAGCTGTCATGCGGTTCTGTATACACCAAGAGGAAATAGAGTGTATGGACATGTTCAAAGTGTTTTAGTTCCACTGGAAATCGGAGGGATCATGTATATTTTGCGTGACATTTGTTGCATGCGTGTGCACACCGTTCCGCGGCATTTGGAAAGATGTCGGGTCCGCGCCAACACTGGCCGATGGCGATGGCCGGTATGATGCTCGAACTTCGAAGACGGCTAAAAAGTTTTAAAAACTGGGCTTCTACAGATGATAAACACATATGAGGTTAGTATTCTTGAGAAACAGAGATTATTTTGTTCGTACTGGCGCCGCAAATTAATATATACATTTCCGCATGCATGTCGAATCGTACACCTACGTCGCCATGATATTTATGGATCGATTTTCTCTTTCTAGGTCAGCGCGCGGATCTCCAGGCGGATCTGCTTGCAACATGGACCCGAGCTACGACTTCCTCGTCGTCTTGGGAGTCCCAACAATTGTTGTTGTAGACATTTACGGCACATCCAAGTAATCCTGTCTCAGGAAGTCCAGTTATAAATCTTCATCCGCAATTCAGACATTTCAGGACAAGATCATCAGCGCTGGCAGCATGACAAGTGATCAGCCTGCTTGCTCCATACTTGACTTGGCCCGTTGACAATCGGCACGGGAATCACCAATGTTTTGTGACAGTGTACAGTACGGACTCCTTGCAAATATATAACACAAGGTTAAAAACACATGTCTAGCCAAAATCTCAGGATGGAAAAGTACATAGTGACTGTTGTGTCATGTGTGTCACAGTGATTTTGCTTACTTGTTCACTGCAAAACTGTATAAAACCCTTAATTTTTTAAAATAAATTATATTTTTATTGATTCTCAATCATTCTGCCCAGTCTATACTATATAGATCTACTTACATTGAAAAAAATATTTGAAATATTCTGTTTTCAGTATGGTTTACAAAATATTCTGGATTTAGGAGGGAGGTAAACGGAACGGCGTAAACAAATCCAGGAGGGCTTTCGATGGGATCGAAAAGCCCTAGGGCTTTCGATCAAATCGAATGCCCGGTTGAATGTATATCAATGCTAGAATGCTTACAAGGCATTGGTTGTCTGACAAAGTCTATCCTCATCAAACTACTGTGTATAAGCAGAGATTGACCATGTATGTTATAATGTAAATTAAAGTCGGCGCATATTTTATTGGCGCGAACCTATCTCGTCATATCTCGGAACATACTGACTTGTATTATTTGAAATTTATATAAAGTGACCATTGTGAAACAATGGCTGTTTTTCTGCCGCGTGCGTTTCTCGTCGGTATATCTAGGAAAATATATATCCTTATGGGGTTTTAACGTGGGAATTCTAGCTTGCCATTTTGATGCTGTATGGGATTGAGACAAATCATTGGAACAACCGATTTGAATAGGGGCCTTCTCAAAGAAAATGTAATGATATAAATTCATTCTATTACTCGTGCTCGAATATATTTCACATTACAGAAATCACAATCACACAATATCCACTGTAATTCTTCAGTCCGAATCTGAACTGCTGGATTCACCCAGATGTATGACGACCCGATCAATGTGGATCTCGTCGATGACTTTGAACTACAAGTTCATGTTACGCGCATAGATATTATACATGTATGTATACATGTGTTACGGGTATTTTGGCTCATCTGGTAAGGAATATAGGTATATGCGCTGTACGTTGAAAATATATTATCAGGAACAAAGTTTTGCTTGAATGATCAACAGCGCGATCAAGCACAAACATTTTGTCATTTTTCTGAAATATGTTCCATAGTTTCTTTGAGACAGTCCCTTAACCAGAACTGAGCTGAGCTCAATACGTGAGTTCGGAAATGTTTTTAGGTTAGGTCAGTGGAATTGGGTCGGGGTCAAGCGGTATAAACATAGCCAAACCATGCTGTCACGCTACCATTGTCGAGTCACTGTCACCAACACATTACTCGATTTCGCCTGTACAATACTAAACTCTTCGTTTACTTCGAGTTCACCGCGTCACTCCCGTTTGAACATGGTGTGTACGAACGTTTTGTTTATACCACTTGACCTGACCTAGAAACATTTCCGAACTGGCTTATTGGACTCAAAAGCCAGATCAACGTGAGCATAGCCGGGCACGATACCAAGCTGGTAAAAAATTAGACACCCCAAATCCTCAATTCATATTGATGAAAACTGAATATGTTTGTCTGTTTAGCGAGATAACAATGTACTGTAATCATATATATAATTTTTGTCCTGTTCGGCCTGATATAAAGTTTCACACCCAAATATAAACCAACATTCTCAGTCTTTCCGGGACATCAAAATATGACCACTATCAATTTTGGAACATGATAAGTCATCACATGTTACTTCTCAGACCGTTGCACACCACTGGTCAGACCAATGATTTTTCTTTGCATTAATGAGCCGTTGCATTGGCATTCACCACTGTTTTAACGTTCCACTTTCCCGCTCATTGTTACAATGGTAAAATCCCATTTAAAATTGTATTTATTGAAATAATTATTTTCTGTGTGAAGAACAAACTTCAATTTCACGTCAGCAACTTTGGTCACAGTCTTGTTCAAACGTTGCCTGAATTTCATATAATACAAGTCAGTAAGTTCCGAGATTTCATGAGATATGTTCGCGCCAATAAATTATGCGCCGACTTTAGAGAATACAAATCCTGTTTCACAAAGAAACAGTATAATAATTTGAAATAGATTAGTCGTATCTCGACAAGATTGGTGAACGTATTGTTGAGTACATGCAGACATGATGGATACAGGGTAACCTATCACCTCCCTGCGAACAGAACGTCTCAAGCGATTATAATCCAAATAACAAGGCCCAGTCGATAGTGGGGGGGGGGGGGGTGTTAAAAGAGATAACATGGGGAAAATTGTTGTGACTTACTTCAATATTCTGTTATCATATAATACATACGCGGGTATTGATGATAAGGTGTTTATGTACAGTTTAATCAGTTTTGCTGACGTTAGAATTTAATCCCTTGGGCTCCAGACGACCTGGCTCCACTCTAAAACACCAAGTTGCTTAGACTTTAAATCACACCTACTGTAGGGGCCAGTTGATGTTTAATTCTTGTTCATGATCGATCGTGTGTCGGTGGAGGTTAAAGTATTAAACACATTGTTAACCCTGACATGGGGAATGATATAACAATCCCAGTTGGGAATAATGGTTCTAATAGCCAGGCAAAGCTCGCTGTTATATAACTGGACAGATATGTGGAAGTTATTACTTTTAACAATGCCCAACTGATGACAAATTTATCACGAAGGACGGGACAGTTATATGTATAATAAAAACTCATGTGTATTTTCAAAGCAATAAAATGTTTATTGGGTGACGTTCATGTTATGCTTCCCTGAAAACAAAACAGAATTACCCGAGACGAACGTATCAGATTGTAAAACATAATGCCCATTATAATAACTGGCTTGTATTAGTGTGTCACAATGGACACCACTCAATAACTTTGTCCTATTCACACCTAGTCGGGATGCGCATGCTCATAAATCACCCGCCAGGTGGCACCTTGAATCCCGGAAATGGATACATCATAGTTGTCGTTAAAACCGTCGCCACCACTGAATGGAAAGTCAAGGCGACTTCAGCCATTGGAAGGTAGACGGCCAAGGAATCTGTTTTGATCACAGACAAGAAGCCTTTGTGTGAAACAACCACGAAAAGTCTGTAAGAATAGACCACATTTAGTTTGCATATATCCATAAATTACATGGACCCATTATTGGAAAAATATATGTTTTGATTTTAGCACACCATGTTTTAATAAGTTGTATCGTCATATATGTGACTCCTGATTATGTTGAGTGTAACTTCAAATTTTTCAAAGGAAGCAGATCTCTCCCCTCTGTCGACAAGAAGTGATCAATCACGTTTCTATCCTCAGATTATGAGAACGTAATTTGTTGGGGGCGATTTATATCCCGAGGTCATCTATCAAAATATTGTCAGTGGAATTCTAGCCGTTTACGCGAGGGATGGCTTCATACAAAATTTGAAACCACAATTACCAAAATGGAGATTGATTACGCCAATAATGCACCCACACATATTATACTGTAAATTTAGACCATTATTCCTGTGATTACACATTTGGGTATATCTTCAAGTAGTAGCCTGTACATGGCACTGATCCCACCCCATCTCGCCCGTTGCCCTGTACCAAATTGGGTACACACCATGGTTGAAATTGGTGGGTAGAAGATGTTCTGATTCGTCACCGTGTCCAACAAGATTTAGTCTGATTTCGGAAGTGGGACAGACTTCGTCGCCTTTTGGGGAAAATAAAATTAAACTTTGTATGAAGTCCGAAGCCTCCTCTCCCACGAGATAACTTGATTAATGAGCTGTTCAAAAGCGTTGTCTGAACTATAAATATAGCTCAAGATGGGAGAACAGCTAGAGCATTGGGACGGGATAGTAATTTCCTGGTTCACATCTCCGACTTTGGATACATGTAATTTCAAATCAGTATGTGCTGACGTTAAAAGTTTATCCCTTGGGTTTCAGACGATCTGGCTCCACTCTAAACTACCCAGTTGGTTGGACTTTAAATCACACCTACTGTAAGGGCCAGTTGAGGAGTTCATTTTCGCTGATGATCGATTGTGTGTCGGTGGAGGTTAAAGTATCAAACACATTGTTAACCTTGACACGAGGGAAGATATAACGATCCCAGTTGGGAATATGGTTCTAATAACCAAGCAAAGACCGCTGTTATATAACTGGACAGATATGTGGAAGCTATTACTTTTAAAAATCCCCAGCTGATGTCAAATACATCACTGAGGACGGGACAGTTATATGTGTAATAAACACTCATGCTTATTCTTAAAGCATTAAAATATTTATTGTGTAATGTTCATGTTGATATCCCGTGATAACAAAAAAAGTAGGTCCTCAATCCGGGACGATGTATCAGATTGCCTACAATTGTAAAACATAATGTTCACTATACGAACTGGCCAGTACTAGTTTGTCGCAGTAGACACCAATCAATAACTCTGTCCTATTCCCGCCTGGTCGGACTGGGCATGCTCATAAATCACCCGCCAGGTGGCATGCTAAATCCCGGAAATGGATACATCATAGTTGTCGTTGAAACCTTTGCCGCCGCTGAATGGAAAGTCCAGGCGACTCAGCCACTGGAAGTCGCACACAGAAAAGGAGCCTAGGGCTGGGTTGTCATTGGGTGAAATAACCAAGAAAAATATGTCAGAATAGATTGCACTTAGTTTGCATATATCCATACACTACACGAGCCCATTATTGGGAAAAAATACACGTTTCTTAGCACACCACATTTTATTAAGTGGTATCGTCATATATCTGACTCCTGATTATATAGATTGAAACTTATAAGTTTCGAAGGAGGCAGATATTTCCCTTCTGGCAACAAGAAGCGACCAATCACGCTTCTATCCTAAGATTATGAGAACAAAATTTGTTGGGGGTGATTTATATCCCGAATTCATTCATTAAAATATTGTCTGTGGAACTATATTATATTATAAACATTAGAGTATCTTACTTGTGATATAACATTTGGATAACATACACACGGTACTGATCCCCCCCCATGTCCTGTAACCAATGGGGGTACATACCGTGTTTGAATTGATGTGCAGAAGGTTTCCTGATTCTTCATTGTGTCCAACATTATTAGACCGGGTTTCGGAAGTGGGACATACTTCGTCCCCTTTTGGGTGAAAAGAAAGTTAAACATTGTTCGAAGTCCGAAGCCTTTTTCCAATGAGATAATTTGATAAATGATTTGTTAAGCGTTGTCTGAACTATAAATATAGCTTAAGAAGGAAGAACAGCTACAGCATTGGGACTGAATAGTAATTTCCTTGTTCACATACCGACTTCGGATTTATATATGTAATACATGTAATTTCGAATCAGATAAAAAGAACTCTAAGCAGTGCATTGCATAATATTTACAAATGTATAGTTATGTCAGTTGTGCCGATGTTAGAATTTAATCCCTTGGGTTCCAGACGACCTGGCTCCACTCTAAAACACCAAGTTGGTTGGACTTTAAATCACACCTAGTGTAAGGGCCAGTTGAGGTTTTATTCTTGTAATGTCGATGATCGATCTTGTGTCGGTGGAGGTTAAAGTATCAAACACATTGTTAACCCGGACATGGGGAATGATATAACGTTCCCATCTGGGAATATGGTTCTAATAGCCAGGCAAAGCCCGCTGTTATATAACTGGACATATATGTGGAAGTTATTACTTTCAACAATCCCCGGCTGCTGTCAAATACATCACGGAGGACGGGACAGTTATATGTGTAATAAACACTCGTTGGTGTGTATTGTTAAAGGATTAAAATATTTATTGTGTGATGTTCATGTTGAGCTCCCCTGATAACAGAAAAGAATACCTCATCAACCCGAGTGATAACAGAAGAGAAAACCTCATCAACCCGAGTGATAACAGAAGAGAACACCTCATCAACCCGAGTGATAACAGAAGAGAACACCTAATCAACCCGAGTGATAACAGAAGAGAACACCTCATCAACCCGAGTGATAACAGAAGAGAACACCTCATCAACCCGAGTGATAACAGAAGAGAACACCTCATCAACCCGAGTGATAACAGAAGAGAACACCTCATCAACCCGAATGATAACAGATGAGAACACCTCATCAATCCGAGTGATCACAGAAGAGAACACCTCATCAACCCGAGTGATCACAGAAGAGAACACCTCATCAACCCGAGTGATAACAGAAGAGAATACCTCATCAACCCGAGTGATAACAGAAGAGAACACCTCATCAACCCGAATGATAACAGAAAAGAATACCTCATCAACCCGAGTGATAACAGAAGAGAAAACCTCATCAACCCGAATGATAACAGATGAGAACACCTCATCAATCCGAGTGATCACAGAAGAGAACACCTCATCAACCCGAGTGATAACAGAAGAGAAAACCTCATCAACCCGAATGATAACAGATGAGAACACCTCATCAATCCGAGTGATCACAGAAGAGAACACCTCATCAACCCGAGTGATAACAGAAGAGAACACCTCATCAACCCGAGTGATAACAGAAGAGAACACCTCATCAACCCAAGTGATAACAGAAGAGAACACCTCATCAACCCGAGTGATAACAGAAGAGAACACCTCATCAACCCGAGTGATAACAGAAGAGAACACCTCATCAACCCGAGTGATAACAGAAGAGAAAACCTCATCAACCCGAGTGATAACAGAAGAGAACACCTCATCAACCCGAGACCAAAAGTACCAAGTAGCTTGCAATTTGTAAAACATAATGCACATCACTCAATAACTATGTCCCATTCCCGCCTAGTCGAGCTGTGCATGCTTATAAATCACGCGCCAGGTGGCATGCTGAATCACCGAAATGGATACATCATAGTTGTCGTTAAAACCGTCGCCACCACTGAATGGAAAGTCCAGGCGACTTCAGCCACTGGAGGTGAGGCGGCCAAGAATCTCTCTGTGTTGAACACAGAAAAGAAGCCTTTATTGTGTTTGTGTGAAACAACAACGGAATGTCTTACATAAGCCCATTGTTGGAAAATACACGTTCTTTTAGAACAATATTTTTTAAAATATTAGTATGAGGTATCTTTTCATACATCTGACTCCAGATTAAGTTGATTGTAACTTTAAAGTTTCAAGGCAGGCATATTTTCCCCCTCTGTCAACAAGAAGCGATCAATCACGCTTTTATCCTCAGACTATGAGAACGTAATTTGTTGGGGGCGATTTATATCCCGAGGTCATTTATCAAAATACTGTCAGTGGAATTCTAGCTGTTTACGCGAGGTATGGCTTCATACAAAATTTGAAACCACAAATCCAAAATAGAGATTGATTACGCCATAAATACACCTACACATATTATATTGTATTATAGTATTATTTTTGGGATATTGCATTTATGTATAGCTTCAAGTAGTAGCCTTCTGATAGTACTGACACTGTCTCACCCCAATCTTGCCCAGTACCAGAATGAGTACATACCGTGACGGTATGTAATCTGTTTGAAATTGCTGTGCAGAAGATGTTCTGATTCGTCACCGTGTCCAACAAGATTTAGTCTGATTTCGGAAGTGGGACAGACTTCGTCGCCTTTTGGGGAAAATAAAATAAAACTTTGTATGAAGTCCGAAGCCTCCTCTCCCACGAGATAACTTGATTAATGAGCTGTTCAAAAGCGTTGTCTGAACTATAAATATAGCTCAAGATGGGAGAACAGCTAGAG
This sequence comes from Terebella lapidaria, assembly GCA_949152475.1. NCBI lineage: Eukaryota > Metazoa > Annelida > Polychaeta > Terebellida > Terebellidae > Terebella > Terebella lapidaria. The sequence continues at coordinate 84,902,098 of OX424555.1, forward strand.
CATTGGGACGGGATAGTAATTTCCTGGTTCACATCTCCGACTTTGAATACATGTAATTTCGAATCAGTATGTGCTGACGTCAGTATGTGGCTCCACTCTAAAATACCCAGTTGGTTGGACTTTGAATCAACCTAATGTAAGGGCCAGGTGAGGAGTTCATTTACGCTGATGATCGATTGGGTGTCGGTGGAGGTTAAAGTGTCAAACACTTTGTTAACCTTGACACGGGGAATGATATAACGAACCCAGTTGGGAATAATGGTTCTAATAACCAAGCAAACACGCTGTTATATAACTAGACATATGTGGAAGTTATTACTTTTGTCACCCCCAGCTTACGACAAATACATCACGAAGGACGGGACAGTTATATGTGTAATAAACACTTGTACAATGCTAGAGCACTAGAACGGAATAGTGATTTCCCGGTTCACATCTCTATTTTCAGGTACATGTAATTTCGAATCAGTATAAAAAGAACTATAAGCAGTGTATTTCATACATAGTTATGAATGCATAGTTATATCAGATGTGCTGACGTTAAAAGTTTGTCCCACGGGTTTCAGGCGACCTGGCTAGACTCTAAAACACCCAGTTGGTTGGACTTTAAGCCGGTTGAGGAGTTGATTCTTGTCGATGATCGATCGTGTGTCGGTTCAGGTTAAAGTATTACACACATTGGTAACCTTGACACGGAGATTGACATAACGTCCCCAGTTGGGAATAATGGTTCTACATGTAATAACCAAGCAATGCCCGCTGTTATATAACTGTTGTGTGGAAGTTATTACTTTTAACAATCCCTGGCTGATGACAAACACATCATGTAGGACCTGACAGTTATATGTGTAATAAACACTCATGTGTATTTTTAAAGAACTAAAATGTTTATTGTGTAATGTTCATGTTGAGCTCCGTGATAACAAATGAGAATAGTGCCTCAATCCGAGACGAAAGTATCAAATTGCCTACAATTGTATAACATAATGTCCGCTATACGAACTGGCATGTATTCAGTTTGTCGCAGTGCACACCACTCAATAACTCTGTCCTATTCCCGCCTGGTCGGGCTGTGCATGCTCATAAATCACCCGCCAGGTGGCATGCTAAATCCCGGAAATGGATACATCATAGTTGTCGTTGAAAGCGTTGCTGCCACTGAATGGAAAGTCCAGGCGACTTCAGCCACTGGAAGTCGAACACAGTAACGAAGCCTAGAGCTGGGTTGTCATTGGGTGAAATAACCAAGAAAAATCTGTCAGAATAGATCGCACTTAGTTTGCATATATCCATACACTACACGAGCCCATTATAGGAAAAAAAATACACGCACACCACGTTTTATCAAGTGGTATCGTCATATATCTGACTCCTGATTATATAGATTGAAACTTTAAAGTTTCAAAGGAGGCAGATATTTCCCCGCTGGCAACAAGAAGCGACCAATCACGCTCCTATCCTCAGATTATGAGAACGAAATTTGTTGGGGGCAATTTATATCCCGAATTCATTTATCAAAATATTGTCTGTGGAACTATATTATTTTGTTAGAGTATCATTCTTGTGATATTACAGTTGGATAACATACACATGGTACAGACCCCCCCCCCCCTCAACCCCCTGTCCTGTAACCCATACCGTGTTTGAATTGCTGTGCAGAAGGCTTCCTGATTCTTCTTTTTGTCCAACAATATTAGGCCGGGTTTTGGAAGTAGGAAGACTTCTTCTCCTTTTGGGTGAAAAGAAAGTTAAACATTGTTTGAAGTCCAAGAATAATTTGATGAATGATTTGTGCAGCGTTGTCTGAACTATAAATATAGCTTAAGATGGGAGAACAGCTACAGCATTGGGTCGGAATGGTAATTTTCTTGTTCACATCCCGACTTCTAGTGTATTGCATACATACTTACAAATGTATAGTTATATCAGTTGTGCTAATGTTAGAATTTAATCCCTTGGGTTCCAGACGACCTGGCTCCACTCTAAAACACCAAGTTGGTTCGACTTTAAATCACACATAGTGTAGGGGCCAGTTGAGGTTTTATTCTTGTCCATGATCGATCGTGTCTCGGTGGAGGTGAAGTATCACACACATTGTTAACCTGGGCACGGGGAATGATATAACGTTCCCAGCTGGGGATATGGTTCTAATAACCAAGCAAAGCCCGCTGTTATATAACTGGACATGTATGTGAAAGTTTTTTACTTTCAACAATCCCCGGCAGATGTCAAATACATCACGGAGGACGGGACAGTTATATGTGTAATAAACACTCGTTGGTGTTTATTGTTAAAGCATTAAAATATTTATTGTGTGATGTTCATGTTGAGCTCCCCAGATAACAGAAGAGAATACCACATCAACCCGAGACCAAAAGTACCAACTAGCTTACAACTTGTAAAACATAATGCACACCACTCAATAACTATGTCCCATTCCCGCCTGGTCGAGCTGCGCTCGATGGATACATCATAGTTGTCGTTAAAATCGTCGCCACCACTGAATGGAAAGTCAAGGCGACTGCAGCCACTGGAGGTGAGGCGGTCAAGAAACTCTCTGTGTTGAACACAGAAAAGAAGCCTTCATTGTGTTTGTGTGAAACAACAACGAAATGTCTTACATTAGCCCATTATTGGAAAAATACACGTTCTTTTAGAACAATATTTTAAAAATATTAGTATGAGATATCTTTTCATATATCTGACTCCAGATTATGTTGATTGTAACTTCAAAGTTTCAAGGGAGGCATATCTTTCCCCTCTGTCAACAAGAAGCGATCAATCACGCTTTTATCCTCAGACTATGAGAACGTAATTTGTTGGGGGCGATTTGTATCCCGAGGTCATTTATCAAAATACTGTCAGTGGAATTCTAGCCGTTTACGCGAGGGATGGCTTCATACAAAATTTGAATCCGCAATTCCAAAACAGAGATTGATTACGCCATAAATACACCTACACATATTATATTTTATTATCGTATTATTTTTGGGATATTCCATTTATATATAGCTTCAAGTAGTAGCCTATACATAGTTCTGACACCGCCTCACCCCAATCTTGACCTGTACCAGGTGACGGTATGTACTCTGTTTGAAATTGCTGTGCAGAAGATGTTCTGAATCGTCACCGTGTCCAACAAGATTTAGTCTGATTTCGGAAGTGGGACAGACTTCATCGCCTTTTGGGGAAAATAAAATTTGGCATTGTATGAAGTCCGAAGCCTTCTCTCCCATGAGATAACTTGATTAATGAACTGTTCAAAAGCGTTGTCTGAACTATAAATATAGCTCAAGAGGAGAGAACAGCTAGAGCATTGGGACGGGATAGTAATTTCCTGGTTCACATCTCTGACTTCGGGTACATGTAACTTCGAATCAGATGTAAAAAGAGACCCACGTAGTGCACTACAAACAGACTTACAAATGTGTATAAACCCAGTTCTTGTTCTATTCGTCTATTTATTTCCTTTTTCGTGAATGAATGAATTTGTTTGTTTTGTGAAATGCATTTTCCATGCACAAAATCTTCGAATTCAATGCATTTTTCCTTTTTTGTTCATCTTTTAAAGATTTCTGTATAAGTATTTACATTTCAATCTGTACAATATGCTGCTGTACATATGTTGTGTAAATTTTTGACGATGTTTCTCAGTGTTGAGAAGAGTGGACGTTAGGCGTCAGTGTCGACGCTAGAACGAACGAAAACTCAGGTGTAAAACAAGTAGCCATACATCAGACATTATGTGAAGCCCCAAATGGCATGGCTAATGTAATTCAAAATCTTATGCCACGAGAAATTGTATTAATTACCAGTACAAATGACCAGTACAAATGGCGTGTTGTGAGTAGCAAATTATTATCACAAAATTTGGTTTGAGGAACACTTGAAAAATGACGAAGTATGAATCATAACGGTTCCATATAACACACGAATCGCTCCAACAACACGTACTAATGATTTACCCGGTTCACATGATGATGATCAACACATGTATATCATGTATATGGGATGGCATATCGAAGTATCAGGCTTATTCGTTAACGGAATGCTCGTTAAGATGGAGTGATTTCATTATCGGGTGTCATCACGATGTGAAAATTACACTATGTGAAACAACATCTTTGTCGGATTTGGTGGTGTTATTTTCCAACAAACTGTTGATATCGTTCTATTCATGTGAAGATGCTTTCACCCAAAACTCGTGAGACCAGGAGATAAAAAGACTGCCAGTTTGCCCAACTGTATCCAAATTATATATTGTTAACGTTATACATTGTACAACGAGTGACTCACATTAATATGCACCTAAAATTTTTCTGACGTAACATATGAAATAAGCCATAGGCCTACGTATGAGATATCAAGTCTATACTATCCCATATATATATGAAAAACCAGATGTAGGAGTAGCTATAAAGTATATGTCAACGCAGATCAGGTGGTATACCATCAATCAAGATGATGTCAGGCTGCCAGAGATCTGTGGCCTTGGCCTGGAAAAGGCCACAACCAATTTATGTTCTCGTATTCATCATGCAGCTAGCAGCATAACATTAAATGACCCAATTCTGTTATGAAAAGGGTCAGGTCATGTTTCTGTTGACATTCTAGTAGCGATGAAGTTGTGCATCGACTGCCTTCCATATGAATTCCACTCTGAGGATTCCATGTCTCAAAGTTGTATGTATTGCTTCGAGTCTTCATATAATTATTCAATATTGAGAGAAATTTCAATTAAGGTTGATACTTTGCTTATTATTCCGAACACCGTTCACTGTTCAATGTACATCGGCGACTAGCTGCAACGTGTACTCCGACAAAGAATATTAGCCCAAAGGCTAAAAAAGGTTACAGGACAACTATGTTTTATAATTTAAATATTAGCCATTTTGCCACGTGACTTTGAAGATAAGGTGACTGGTCAAATTCTAACACACGAGAATATTCACCATATACCATTTTTATATGTCTATAATTGATTGCTAACCTGTAAATTCAATGATAAGAGAGATATTCCCAATTCAAATTCAAGGTGACGACAATATTCAGCATATATGATTTCCTATAGTTCATAATTTATTCTTAAGCTGTAGAGTCCATAATGAGAGAGACATTAGTCATTTTGTGCTCTGACCAAAATAAGGTCGAAGGTAATACAGTTCAAGGTCATCGGAAAATTCAGCATATATTATCTCCTATATACATGTGCACAATTGATTTCTAAGCTGTAAAGTGGACATTAAGGGAAATATTAGTCATTCTGTGCTCTCACTTTAAGAATGAAGTCAAAGATCAAATTCAAGGGCATCAAAATATACGGCATAAATCATTTTCTATATGTCCACAATTGATTGCTAAGCTATAAATTCAATGGCAATTTTATACTCTGACCTCGAAAATGAGAAATTCAGGGTCATGACAATATTCAGCATATGATTTCCCATCCGTTAACAATTTATTCGTAAGCTGTAAAGTCGATTATAAGTGAGATATTAGCCGTTTTGTGCTCTGACCTTGAAAATGAGGTCAAAGGTCAAATTAAAGGTCATCAAAGTATTTGACATTATATCAACAATTTATTCCCAAGCTGTAGGGTCGATAATAAGCGAGATATTAGCTATGTTGTGCTCTGACCATGAAAAGGAGGTTAAAGTTCAAATTCAAGGTTACATGTACGCGAATATTCAACATATATCACTTCCTATATGTTCACAATTGATTCCTCAATATCAAGTGAAATATTAGGAAAATTGGTCCCATTATAAAGCATAGGAGAATTTAACTTGGGGAAGTCCCATTTGTGACCCGTCAAAAAAATCAAAATGGCCGCCATGTGCAGACCGGCGATTCAAGGGCAACGAAACTTATACACACAGACGTACATAAAAGGAACCTTTTGTAAAAAAAAATATAAAAGCTGTCTGAACAGTGTTCGAGAAAATGAATGCCAAATCGGAAATAAAATGATCACCATTTTTTGTTTTAAAAAATGCGAAAATCGGAAAACTAAAACATTCCACCCTCATTTACGTGCAAAAAAAAATCAGGGAGACCCGACTGTAATCTAAGCTATTTTATGTAGATAGAAAGATAGACACGTAGATTGGACGATGACTGACGCAACGCCATGCCAATAGGTTATCTGACAACCTAAAAACCCCGAACGATTTCAATATTGCTTATCCTTGAAGTTACCTATTCTAAAATATAGACCTGTAATATTTTTTTTTCAACATCACTCCGTGTGACAATCAATTGTTACATTACCAAAACATTCATTCTCAAGTGAAACCTACAAAAACTGCACTGTTCGTGCACTTTCCCGAAGTGCGCGAGATACGCTGATTACGATAATAGCGTTTGTCTGTAAACACGCACTATGCACGTACAGTATTTGTATATTTGGTAAAAAATTTTCCTGTTAAGTCGTTACAACACACGAAGTTGTGTCACGAATAGGGTGAAGTTTTGAAGACACAAACATGCGCTATCATGAACCGAGTGATTTTTTTGAAGACACACACACACGCTTATTAGTAAGTTTGAGGAATTACATTCCTTGATAGAGTTCTGATTGCGATATAATATGAACATCGCAGTTGTGGGTATAATGTCCCCTGCAATCATGACATAAAGTATTATTGAGTCGCGACAACAGTTACGATTGGAGAAAAAAATCATGATTAGTTTTCCAGATTGCCTGATATTGCAACAGGGATTGGAATATTCAGTCGAAGATTGGTTTAGCGTATTGTATACAGCTTGGCTGAAATTATGAAGCAGCATTGATGCGATCTAATAGTATTTCTAGATACATGTATCTTTCGAACCATACAAGTATGAGTAAGTATCATATTATTGTAAATATAAAAAATATGCATTATAAAATTTGAAACCGATTGAAATTTGGAAAACTCGAATGTTCCCTATATTACAGTATATGGTGTATTAGGTATAAACACAGTCTTCTAGCTTATTTCTATCATGACGATATCTCGATGTGTTTCTAGTGGAAAAAAGGAAAACATGAGGAATATTAAACATACATATATTCCGGATATTATACATTGTAAATTATTGTAAAGCCTGTTACAATAAACCTTGTGGACAGCAGAGTAGTCAATGGATTACGACACAATCATTATGTTTGTACCACGTGACTTTGGTACAATTTTTGACATTAGAGCGTTGGGGGCGAAGCCCCCAACCCTCTACATGTCTCTGTGCTGACTTTTTTGTGGAGGTTTCAAGCCAACCTATCGACGCACGTTTTGGGGCGTAAACGTTTAGATACCTACTTCAAATGAGGATTTTCTTCGTCCTTGACATAAAATCTCTCGACTTGATGGGAAACTTTGATTATTCCACAGATATATCAGGTATGAATCGATGTGCTAGGTTTGAGAAAATTACGTAAAATGTTCAAATTATCCAAAAACGTCCAAAAATGGCGGAGCCGATGGAAATTGACGTTCCCAGAATGCAAAGCAAATATTACCACAATCACGCGTATTTTGGAATACAATTTCTGTTCAGCAATTCGTGTATGCATACATGCATGTGGGCATCTGCGTGTGGACATTTTTGGCGTTCTGAAGTAAACACAACGATTCGTCTGCGATGCCACGGCTACATTTACCGTAATTTGACGTATTTTATAAAATGACAATTAAGCTGGGGTTCTGTGCTGGATTGCGAAGTCTTTTTATTCTTAATTGGTATTTTATTTGCCCAGTAAAGGCATGCTATATCTGATGATATCAGATGAAGATATTCCTCATAATTTCACATGTTTTGAGGCGTCCAATTTTAGCAGGCGTATCTGTTCCATTGATCGATTTTAAAATAAATGTTTACTTATTAGTAACATGATTGGAGTAGGCCATTTTTTTTATCCTAGTATACGGAAATGAATTGGAATCATGTAGGGGATAAAATTATAGCTTCTTCTGTTTTTTTTTTTGGGGGGGGGGGGTGGGGGGGGCGGGGAGGGTAATGTTGTGTAAGATACATTCAGCTGTCGTGGTGCTGATGATGTGCTCAAGCTCTAATGTCGTCTTCCGCAGTTTGCTGCATTTTCTTGTTCTTGTATTTGTGTCACGAATAGGGTGAAGTTTTGAAGACACAAACATGCGCTATCACGAACCGAGTGGTGTTTTTGAAGACCCAGGGTGAAGACCCACACACACGCTTATTAGTCAGGAGGAATATTGAGCATATAGCACTCAGGGTGGAAATGTAGTACAGACTTTTTCTAAGACAACCTTTTTCAGAGGGTGTGCAGATCCGACAAGTACCAGACTGACACTTCCACTCTTACTGCTGGGCCACTAAGATCCAGGCAGTGAAGACCTGTGGCGACATCTATACTAGACCGGTACGTGTACATGTACCATGTACGCCCTGATGTGGAAATGTAGTACAGACTTTTTCTAAGACAACCTTTTTCAGAGGGTGTGCAGATCCGACAAGTACCAGACTGACACTTCCACTCTTACTGCTGGGCCACTAAGATCCAGGCAGTGAAGACCTGTGGCGACATCTATACTAGACCGGTACATGTACATGTACCATGTACGCCCTGATGTGGATATTCTCATAGACCTGTCTCGTTGAAATTATATCCCTCTGCAAGGTTGATAGTAAACCAGGTCGAGATTATGAACCATCTGAAGAAAATTTTACCCATCACAATGACAACCAGTCCAATGTTCCATATGCTTCCGTGAAGTTGGCTCGGAATATAGGGTAGATCTCAAAGTGGAAATTTTCTAGTAAAGGTTGCACATCTGTAGGGACAGTGAGAAACATTATCGGAATCTCATGGTTCTTTATCTTCCACACTTTGAAATGGATTCAAATGAGTAGGAGCATTTCCTACTATGGCAAAAAAACAAGCACCAGCAACATAATCAGAGAATAGTAAGCGCTATTTGAAAATAATAACAAAGAGGTTGAAGTGGCCATGAAGAGATTCAAGAAAATCACCTTGCAGAAGATGCCTTGGCACACATTGCCCCAGAAAGTGGAAGCCGGACGCTTGGAAAAAAAGCCAACCTGGATGAAGCTGACCTCGAGGACATCAGTCTGAAAGACCTGCCAGATTGAGTGGCTTGCCTCGGAGCTCCAACACCAAGATGGGCTCAGTTCTCAGTAGAACACAACATAATGACAATCCCACAGAACCAGGCTAAAGTTCTCATGCAGTGCATGAACACTATGCAAGGGAAAGTCATCATTCATACTCGCTGGTGGTGCATCGATAAGATGAATGGAAAATGTCTGGGGACTTTCAATATATTGGTAAAGGAACGTTTTATATCATCAGAGCCCTGATGTGTGGCTCCAGCTGGCAAAGCAGCAATTACCATCGGTGGCGGAACCATGCTTCCAAGCAAAGGGATGTGGGACAAGAGTATATACAATGTACCACTTGCCGAAGAGCTCATCACTGCCCCAAGGGCTAGGTATTAAAACCTTGAGCTGATAATCATTGATGAGATCTCAGCAGAGGCATGCCGAATTTCATCAGAGGTCGTCTGGATCAACTCAAGAGAAACAAGAGTTCTTCATGATTCTGGCAGTCAGTGACTTTATCCACTGCCGCATGTAGGAAGACAAATACTGAGACCCAGCTGCCCTTGCAGAGCCTTGGGACGACTTCAAGGTTACTACTTTGACCGATTTAATGATACAAAAAAGTGACAAATCGTTTTTGGAGATGTTAAATCATAGAGTTCTGAAAATTAAGAGATGCTTAAGGAGCACAGACCCCCCCCCCCTACCCAGCAGATGTACTTCATATGTTTCCTTTCCGAAAAGTTGCTGCTGCACACGCCTTTGAACACCTTTACATTGGCCAGTCACCATCTACACACAAGAGTATTCCTTCAAGTAGCAACCTCATACCCCAAGGCCCAGGACTGACCACCAGAGTTGGCTTGATATCTTGATATATATGTCCGTTATTGGTGCTTATTTGCGAAATCGGGCTGAAATTTGGCATCCATCTTGGATTCTGAGCACCCTCAAACCATCCAATCACAAAACTGGTTATATATTTGGAATCATCATACCCCAAAACCCAGGGTTAGACACCAAAATTGGCTTCTTATCTCAATTTGGCAGGAAGTTATAAACATTTGTGTAATAATGGCGAGAATTTGGCGGCCATCTTGGATTTTTTCCATTCTCGGGGCGTTTGAATCGGTATTATTAGTATTGTTATGAAGAATATATCTCCATACATTAACTAAATTTCACCTTGTTAGACCAAAAGCATCATGCCAGGATGAAAATTTTGATTTTTTCCTAAAATACCAAAATTTCAATGTCGGCCATTTTGAAAAAGGCCATAAAAAAGTTAGCCCAAGAGAAAATTTTGCACACCCTCTGAAAAAGGTTGAAAAAGAAAAAGTCTGTACTACGTTTCCACCCTGTGTGAAATTTCCTCCTGACTATATTAGTAAGTTTGAGGAAAGACATTCTCTGATAGAGTTCTGATTGCGATATAATATGAACAGCGCAATTGTGGGTATAATGTCCCCTGCAATCATAACATGAAATTATATTGAGTCGCATAATCACGACAACAGTTACGATGAAAAAAATAATGATTAGTTTTTCAGATTGCGTGATATTGCAACAGGGATTGGAATCTTCAGTCGGAGATTGGTTTAGCGTATTGTATACAGCTTGGCTGAAATTGTGAAGCAGCATAGATGCGATCTAATAGTATTTTTAGATACATGTATGACACTTATCTTTCGAACCATACAAGTATGAGTAAGAACTGTGTAACATTTTGATTGACATGTGCGTGGATTATGTTAGGCTTGATATATTATTGTCAATAAAAAAATATAAATATGCATCATGAAATCTGAAAGCAATTGAAATGGAAAAACTCGAATGTTCCCTATATTACAGTACATGATGTACATGTATTATGTATACAAACACACTTTGAGCTGATTTATATCATGACGATGTCTCGATGTGTTTCTGGTGGATGTTTTCTTCAAAAACTCGTGCTGTAACCGTTTGTGGCAAAAATCGTATGAAAAGGAAACATGACGAATATTAAACATACATATATTCGGGTTATTATACATTGTAAAGTATTGTAAAGCATGTTACAATAAACCTTGTGGGCAGCAGAGTAGTCAATGGATTACAACACAGTCATTATGTTTGTACCACGTGACTTGTCAAACTGCGGATGCTCAGGAAACACGAATTTTGACGACTTCATATCTGGTCACGTGACTGCTGTCGTCCAATTGACGTCATTTCGATTAGCCAATTTATTTTGCCACGATATTTCTGTTATAATTGACTGAATTCCCGTTTTATCATTTGGTAATCACATCGGTTTTACGTTCATCAAATACAAAATTACTAGGAGCATGAGTGATTGTTGAACTACGGCGATTAATAAACGTAACTTGACCAGTATCCTCTCACCGTAAATACAGACCAAATTAGACGGTGCTATCAATAATCCAGGATAAATGATTCGTTTGTGTCGTCGACGTTTGGCGCCGAACGAGTCATGTTCCGCTGGGTCTTTCACGATTATTCGTGATAAATCATTGCATATCATATTGACATGCATATTTTATATAGTTAAAGATGACTTTTCATTGTTTCGATACACAGAGTAAACCCCGGCGGCACGTTCGTATCTACGCTTTTTAGGTTTCAAGCGACGCGTGAGAATTATTCCCACATCCAATTCTTTCCGTTTTATTTTCAGCCAGACAACAATGATGGAGATGCTACCCCCATCCCGACACTGTGAGATGATTCTCATCGATCCAGGACCCAGGATATACACGGTTATCTTCCCACTGGCCCCTCAGGGATGTTCCATAATTAATGCTGAGCACACACAGGGGTAATCTCGAGAAAGAGAAACCAAATCAATTGTTGCTTTGCAGCGAATCGCCAACTCATATAATGCAAACTCCAACTTTTAATCCGGGTTCATATTATCGTCATTTTCATCTTAGTCGAGAAGCGTGGATCCTTCGTAACGTTAGACTATGCCAAAACTCATTTGTTGAGTAACACATATATTCGCAGTAGAATCTTGCAGAAAAAAAAATAGAGGTGGGAAAATATTATTTTATTGAATTTATGACAGCAATACACCGAAGTGAGTATGTATAACAGATGCAGAGCCCAGTTATATTGGCAATAACTTTGCAATACGGCACTTACTTCGAATATCGAATTCGTGTTAATACCTCAAAATGATGGTGTCTATTCAATTATTATGGAACAGAAACCTACAAGTTACAATCGTTGGGACGCATCACATAATATGCAGGTGCGTCTGAAGTCTCCAACCAATATACGTGTTTGTCGGTGGTCCAATAAATATTAATAATATAGTTCACGTCATCAGGCAGGTTTCCAATAAATATTTATGGACGACGAATCGCAGAAACGTGTTAATGCTATGGCAGACAGGATGTGTTCCATTCTGTTGTAGCACCAATATATAAGATCTTATCACAAATACACACCGGGTGTCACAGGTAGGTAGGCGGTGTTGATTACTCGCTTACCTTCTGAGACAACACGCACTACATATATAAACACTCTATTAGCGTATCGATATCTTCTCTAGAGAAATAACCCATGTCGTTTTATATTGTGTAAATGGCCTCTAGTGACGAGAATTGACGGTTCTCCAGCGACAAGGCAGTCATTGAGGGAGCTGTCATTGTGTGACACTTCAGACACGGCGGGGAGCGGCTGTTGTCCCGTGGAGTCTAGAGCCGGGACAGAGCAATACCCGGCCGTCCGCGTCAGGTAAAACAGCGGTCCGCCACGGCACGGGCGACAGCTAACGACTCGTGCAAAAGCCGGGCCTACTCGAGTTACCGGCTCCGAAAGCGGAGATGAGCAAGGCAGTAAGCCTATAGTTTCCAGGGGGATAACGCTGTCACCACGGCAACTGACGTCGGCGGTCAGTGTCCCTACACCTACGTAACCCGCGACCCACGGGACGATGTCACTCGACTGCCATGTGTAGTCAGCCGAGCAGCCCGTGACAATGCGTGGAGGCATCCGACCGGTCAAACACATGTGCCCACTCCGGAATGACCACGCAACGTAAACTACGACAATTGAGTCCCACTCACTGGTAGAGGCGATTGGGTGATGGGCCGGAAAGTTTTCTGACGACCCGATCATGACGGCGGACAAGAACGTGGACGAAGAGGAGAGCGGCGTGCGCCGGTGGTGGGGCAGGAATCACCACTACCTGACGCGTGAGCTATGGCTACTGTACTTCACGGTGGCCGTTACCATGGTGGGGAGTGTGCTACTGATCGTAGCGATGAGCACGGATCACTGGATAATGTTGAGTCTTCCGCAGGGCGTGTTCCGACCCAATACAGGTGGATACACGGTCAGTCACCACTCAGGGCTGTGGCGGATCTGTCGCACTGAACTCTTCAACAACTCTCACCCACACCATACAAGTAAGTTCTCCAATCTCCCTAAACAAAATCTTTTTTTTTTCAATTGTAATTTTATTACGCAATTGGCTTTATGCATGAGAGAATAACTAAACGGGAAGTCTTTCTTTCTGGACGAGGATACACTACATGCAAGTTGTTTGACCACACATAATACAGCTTTGCCTTCTTAATATTCAACACCATTCAGTGGAATGAGCGGCACGTAGCTGCGTCAAGATTTATGGAAGTGGAAAAAAAATATTAGAAAATATTTCACAGATATTGTAAAAGTACATTTGGCTTAGCTGTAGAAAATACTTGACATTTTCATTTGAGTTCATTGAGAGGTGGGCCTCATTCAAACCACGAGTAATGATCCCATTCGGTGTCATTATCGATGTTTTTAATTGCCTATCCGAGGCCTGGAATTGAAGGTATATATGGATCTGTATTAACGTTTAGGGTCTGCTTCATGTAATTATATATCTGTAGGATAGCATGTGGTATCTTGATCCTACTTTAGCTATGCTTAGTGTTATCAAGTCAAAAATCGATAAACAGGTTTCAAATGCGCATAGCAATTGAAATAAACATTTCTACGAAGGCAGTCCTGTATTCGAATAATGACAATAATATTAGATTGTTTGTCGATTCAATATCATAACGTATCAAGCGTTCACTGAGAAGTCCCGGGCGTGCCAGTCCGCAATGGCGAGTCCAGATTGTGCTTGCAACTGACACAGTCTGGTGTTGACAATGGGATATTAATACACGGAATATATTTGTGCACAATAGATACCGCTCGATAGAGCGATGCCATTGAGAGGAAGAGGCACTTGCACGCGATATGGGACAATGTTAGTCCAGTATAATATTTGCTTTGTATCTCTGCTCCTCCAATTGACTCATGCAACCAATCCGAGGACCCCTTCCATCCCAGCTCCATCACACAGTATTGATCACCACAGAGAAGACGCATCGCTGTCTGCCGTTGTACGGCCGAGTATTGAGTGATGGGTTCGGACGATAAATATTGAACCAGCTATTTGACTCCCTCTCTTGTTTATATGGTGAAAGCATCTGAAATATTAATCTCTAAATTGTCACGATTCTCCAGAGGGTCAGATGACTTCCCTGTGTATGCATCTTTAATTGTCACGAGAGCCTGTTGCTTCCGGTATCCGCGCCCCTCCATCTCCATGCCCCTGGTCTCTTGCTCCCCTTCTGCCGAACAACCTTGAGAGTGAAATGGAGTGTAGTATTCCACGACGAATATTAATATTTAAAACCAAAACACATGGACATCGAGGACAAAGTGCACTCAGATCATGAAAAACTGCAAAATTGTATACGTACGTACCACAAAACGCAACATAAGCCTGTATAAAAACTATATGGAAAACTTCCCACTATCAACAGTGCAATGTTGCAAACCTCAGTAGGATACATGTAAAGCAGAAATGTTTCCGACATGCTCATACATTGAAATACCGTAACAAAGGAACTTCATCTGAAAACTAAACTGAATTCCACAGGTCAATATACTAAAAATACAATATTTGTTGTTCGGCTTGTTTTGTGGGTCACAATTTTTTATGACCTCAAAACAACTCACTGTGCACGTAGTAGGAATTGAAACGTGTATAGACAGACCACGGACCTTGACTATGTTCTGCACATATTTTCTGAACTTCGCTTGTGATTAATCTACACTTATTCCTGGCTGTTGAAATACAATACAGTTGAACTTTTCATTAGAACAACCCTTACTTAGCCAGGCATGTATGGTGATACAAAAAAACGGAATCGGAATCTTCTCAAACCAAAGTTCTTATCTGAATATCCACGTGTATCGAAGAGGGAGGGAGGGATCAGATCCCCAAATGTCAGGTAGCGAAACACTCTTCCATCTCTCAGCACTCCTGGCGTCTACGGGAGGGGGATCGTCTTCCATCCAGCGGCGAATGAATGTCAAATTAGCACTGCGCAGAGACAATGCTGCCAGGCCAAAGTGCCCGGGAACCACAGACCCTGAGGCCGTAAGCTTCTGGATCATTGGCGATGGGAAGGGATGTGCAAAAGTTTCTGCTGGTGAGGAGATGATTGGAGGAAAGAGGTGTTCGGAAAAAAGTGAACAGGTTTTTCGGATAGCCTGATCCAGGAGCAATTGCTTCATACTCACTGGGCTGCCACTACCTGTTGTTTCCTTATACCCTTGCAAACTGCATTCAGAAAACATACACAGAGTACCACCCCCTCATCTCTTTCCCTTGTACTCACGGAGTCGGGGGAACTCGATATGTACCAGTGGATAAGAAGAGCGCGGCCGACTTCAGGTGTAGATAGAGTGCAGATCTGACGGATAGATGGGAACGATCGTTCGTCTAAAAGAATTGTTTCAGGAGCTGCATTTTGGTGAACCATTTTACACAGCTGCTTGCCATTGGCGAGAGAATGGAAATATATGTAGTTGTGTTATTGGGCATACTGCTACTTAAATTATAGCTATCGATGTAGACTACGGGTCCAGCATTGTGTTATCACATCACTATCTAGTCGATCACCACAAAAGCGACATAACTGTAGTCATGGCTTGGTTTAGCCTTCTCTGGAAGATGGCAAGTGTGGAGATGAGGGTTCTCTATGGGACAGTCATGGCAGCAATGTTAGCTACAGTCCTACTCATTGTAGCAATTAGCACGGATCACTGGCTACATCTAGATATACCACACGGGGTGTGGAGGAATAAAACACAGGGATACACCATCAGTCACCACTCCGGATTGTGGCGTATCTGCAGAACAGAATACTTCAACTCCACTGCTGAACCGCACAAGGGTAAGGGTGACATAACTCAGACACACGTATTGCACAACATATCACACCTTATTATTCATGAGCTTTATGATCTCACGTACAATGACGCGACACCAGCAATATTCATCGCAGCATTTGTTCCACAATGACTTCCACATAGTCATCTTCCTACAAATGAATTATTCCCGAGTAGAATGTGAATTTGCATGTAGGAACGATGCGGTCATGAATCGAACTGGGACAATGATCTTCCATTAGAATTCTCTCACGGCCTGGCCTCTAATGTATATCCAGATGAATCCCTAGAATCATAATGTTAACAGGGAACCATATCAGAATGTCTATATGATCTACTAATATGTACCCATATTTCTGAAAAGGTAGGCCCAGAACCGACTGCACTGAGATAATATTAAAGACGATGCGATAGCGTAGCAACACGCAATATTCATGAATTATTATGTACATCGCACTTCTCCACAAAATGCTTCCTGATTCCTCCTCCTCATTCCTCCCCTGAAACAGCTAGTTGGATTCTTTCGCGAGAGCAGAATAATATGCCCAAAGACTACACACTTTAATAGTTCTGGAATACACATGTCACAATCATCCTGGGTGATCCATCTTCATATTCTTTCATTCATGACTTTGTGGCAGATCTGAGCTTGATCCACATTAGTGCCATGCCGTTTTGTCTCGAGTTGTTATCTCATAAGTTGGCACCAAATTGCAACAAAACTGTTATTTTCACTCAATCTCGAGAATTTTGCAAACAAGATCAGTAATTTAAAGTCATACACGTTTTACTCGTCATACCGCTGTATTAAATGTTTTTCCCCCGCAAAATCCAGGGATGATAGACAGGCGAAAAATGTAATATCTCGTTTATAAAACAAACCGGTACAATATTGGAAACAAAAACTGAATAGGAAAACACGTTTTCTGAAAGATATATTATGTTTTGAAACATAGAACTTATGGAGACCTGGAAAAGTACAGCTCCACACCACAGTATACATTTGAGTTACGAGTCGCTGAATTGCAGTTTACTCAATCTCAGGGTTTTATTTATGGGTATTGCCAGTAACAGTTGATCAAATCGAGAGGTTGCATGATATCTGAACTGATATTTTCTGGCACAATTTTGTGGCAACTCGGTTATATTTACTGGCGACATTATATATCTTGGAGTTATTAAATGATATTTCAGAACAATTGAAGCCCAAAATGATATTCCAAAACATCAGATTGACTATGTTAATTGTTGGTGAGATAGCAAGAGAAGAACAATAGTTCGATAAACACAGCGGCATATACATGTATGCGAATGCTCAATCAGAAACATGGAAAATTCATACTGTAATCGGGTTGGAAGGATCGTATTTTATCGTCAGCCTGCCTGAGAATATGCCTGTCGACAACACAGATAACCCATTAGACACTGTTATGGGTTGAGCCTCAGTGCTATACACGCTGTTCTGACCATGAAAATCAATAAAACAAAAACAGGTGGCATGACCACTGATCGTGCCCATTCCGGGGGCGCCGAGCGTCTGAGGCTCGAGTGTATAATGGTTGGAGTCATGGGTATATGTTATCGTTCCCATTTATCACAATCGTTGACTGAAAAGTTATTTGAAACGTCACTTGAATCGATTTAGTTGAAAACTGTTTTGAGCCAGGTGAATAAAATTTACACAGTACAATTAGGCCTATATCACATTCCATTCAACTCCATTCGTTAAAAATGCATCAAACTGGATATCCAAACTGCACCAAGTGTGTAAGTGAATATAAGGGTACTGTGTCACAGAACCGGCAACAGCTATAATATCGTTCATTTGCTACTTGGGCTGGACAAAAACTATGGTCTAGGGGAGCATTGGTAATCAAAGATAACAATCCTGGAAATACTCTAGACAAAATAACAATCCTGGAAATGTCAATGTCTGACTGGAATTCACTAACTCGTGAATCCGGACCTTCCCCCCCCCCCCAAAAAAAAATAGATGGGTTGTAGTTGATAAGTCTTTTTGTACCAGGCCTTCCATTTCAACAATGAATATTGTAACCAGATTATTGGGATGTTTTTATCTCCAAACTCCTCGATCATTAAAAATAAAATACTGCGAATCTAGCATGATCCGAACTGCATATATGATACAGCATAATTTTGACAACTAATCATTTAGACAGATTGTTTTCAGTGCAAACTTACCAGGTAAGTCACGTAGCCTTGAACCCATGTCTTGTAAACAAACTTGGCACAACACAGTTGGCATTTTTAGTTAGTTTTTAGTAGTTTCTAACGCAAACAAATCTTTGCCTAGAAGCAAAGACCGTCACCTTGCTAGAAGTGACGTTTCGAAACTGATGGTAATGAGAGTGGTGTTGCTAGTAGGAACAGGAAACGGTCAGACAATAGAGTCGAAGCAATGCACGTGACTTGCAGGGTGCTTGCAACAATTCGTTTCTTGTTATGTTCTAAAGCATTGTTCGCATCCATTTCGATTGGGTTTCAATTTATGGACCTTGATTGTCTCCATTAGTTCCAAGAAATGCGTTTTAGGACATGCACATTCCATGACACGTATAATAAGATTTAAGACAAGTATGCTTACCTCGTTCCCTCATTAGGCTTGAATTGTAGTTTTATGACTCATATGAAAGCCTTTGCCTGAACTACTTGCATATGTTCCACATATTTGTATTAATAACACGCTACCATAGAGCAAACACGGGAATGCCCGGCAATGTGAAATTACCAGTGTTATCAACAGTAATCAGAGTACAAGGAAATGAAACCTGAAATCGAGGATATTGTGATATCACAAATGTACCGGGTGACCATGATACTACATCTAGCTCGCAGACATGGAAGGTTTTATGACATGCTGGACAAAGCGGGTATAGGAGGCTCGAGGCTGGGTTTTATCGTTCCTTGCATGCTTCAAATGGCATGTTTAACAACAAGCTCATGTTATATGGTCGTCATAAATTATACGATTCATACAAATTCGTTTAAATACACAGCGGAAATGTGCATTATTCATATTCAGCAGGTAATGTTTTGGAGGAAATGTTACATTCTCAACAGGATACTTATGACTTTGCTGATGAAAACTGTCAGCAATACATTTTAGGGCAGCAGATAACGTGAACAATAAAGCTTTAAGCTAAACGACAGCTTTTGCTGTGAAATCTATACTACATGTATATATATTTAAAACGATTTGATGTTGGTTTTTGATGCTCAATATATCGAAAACATATTAAAGAACGAAAACCTTGGCTGTAGTCGTTATATTACTATGCCTTCAACTATATGCATAATGGATTATGCGATGTGGTATGCAATTATTTTCTCTTGTCACATAATGCTCTGTATCTGACGCACTTGCGTAAGTTACACTTTCATCCAAAAACCAATGAATAAGATCACAGGATCACACAACTAACTGCCGCACTAGTCACAAACACATTGTTTGCAGTTTGCTAAATTTTCTGTAGTTTTTCTTTGCCATGTCCTCATGATATCTATCACATATGATGTGGCATCCAGCCAACTATGGAACAACATTAGCCGCGCTATGGTCCTGCTGATTGCGACTCATCGTGGCAAATGAATGGCTACACCTGGACACAAAGGGTGTTGAGGAATAGTACACAGGTATACATCATTCCGGATTGTTGCTATCGTCAACTCCACTGCTGAACCGTACAAGATGGTCACATATATTTGTAGCAGAGACAAACATATTGCATATCATAAGCACCAGCAGTAAACACCACAACATGTTTTTCCTCAGGTTTCCACATCGTACTCTTCATATAAACGAATTATCTCTGAGTAGTATATTAAGTTGGTTGAAGGAACAATGATATTTTCTCGATATATTCTCGGACAAAATTTCAGTGGTAACTTGGTTATTTATACTGGCGACATACAGATCTATATCTTAAATCTAATTAGAGGATATTTCAGAATAATTAAAAGCTCATAATGATATTCCAAAATATCAAATTGACTATATTATTGGCGGTATAGCATGGGAAAAACATTAGGCAACAGCTGTAAAACTCGTTCTTTTGCTACTTGTGCTGGACAAAATTGTGAACATTAGCTCGGCATTCATATTTCTAATGTCACACATTCTTTCAGTACTCGGTTGATATTGCCTTGATTCTACAAAACTTGTGTATCAAGAAGTTCATGCCGCCAGGCCGAGAAGCGTTCCATTAAAGACTCCCCTCACCATTCAATTTACCTGCTTCAATCTAGTCGAAGATATGTATATATTACACATGTATGTTCATACTGTCCACATACGCGGCAAGCGTTAAATTATGTGGTGTATATCAATTCATTCTCATATCAGCATTATGATGTTTACAGCTGTATAAGATCACTAAAGCGGTACATGGGGCAAAATATATGATAATCCCATTGCTTTCGCCAAGCAGGGCCAAACGGTTCTGGTGTTCATTCATAGCTGCTTACTCACAAGTCTAGGGGAGACGTTTTAGTCAAAAGCTCTGCAAGGTAAATAAACAATCCTTGAAATACTCTAGACATAAGTCTAAACAATGTCTGACCGGAATTCACTAACTTGTGAATCCCCCACCCCTCCTCCAATAAATGGTATTGATTCAGAGGCCTTTTTGTACTAGGCCTTCCATGTTTATATAAATAGGTTGTAACCAGGTCATGGGGTCGGGGTTATTGTTACGTCCAAAACTCGCTGATTCATTTGAAAAAAACGCGTTTGATACAGTAAAATACTATGATTGTTATTCATTTAGACGTTATTGTTTTCAGTGCAAACTACCAGGTGTGTGGTGTAGCCTTGAACCCATGTCCCGAACACAAACTTTGCACAAAACATTTTCAGTTTTTAAAGTAACTCAAACAAATCTTCCCCTAGTCAATTTTGAGGGTGATCCTAATGGGAGAAGCTGGGCTGGGAAGAATGCCAAGATGTCAAACAATGAAGCCAAAGCAATCCACGTGACTTGCAGGGGGCAAAAATTCATGCAGCAACTCAACCACACACGACGTTTCTTGTTATTTTCTGAAGAATTATTTGCAACTATTTCGATTGGGTCTCCATTTGTTGAACCTGACTGTCTCCATTAGTTCAAAGGTGATTACAGGTGATGCTTGCGGCGTACCTCATTGGGCTTGAACTGTAGTTTTAATACTCCCTTTAAACTCTTTGGTTGAACTAATTACATGTATTCCACACAAGTGCATTATATGACATGATACCATAGATAACACGGGAATGCTTGGCAATGTGAAACTACCAGACAGTGTTATCACTACCGATCAGAGTACAAGAAAATCACAAATGTACTGGGTGGAAGGTTTATGACATGCTGGACAAAACGGGTATAGGTGGGTTTTATCGTTCCTTGCATGCTTCAAATGGCATGTTTAACAACAAGCTCATGTTATGTGGTCGTCAAAAATTTCATGATTCATGCAAGTTTGTTTAAACGCACAGCAGAAATGTTCATTGTTCATATTCAGTAGGTAATGTTGTGAAGGAAATGTTGCATTTTCAACAGGATGTTTATTACTTTGCTGGTGAAAACTTTCAACAATATATTTTAAGGCAGCAGATAACATAAACAATAAATGTGTATTTAATTAAAAAGTTAAATCATAGCTTTTGCTGTAAATTCTATACAACATGTAAATGTATTGAAACATATTCTGATGTTGGTTAATTTCATATATACTTCTTGATGCTATGACATTCATCCAAATACCAATGAAGAGGATCACATGATTACACCACTAACTGCCGCACTAGTCACAAACACCAGATTTGAAGTTTTCTACATTTTCTTATGTTTTCCTTTGCTATGTCCTCAACAATATACATAATGTATTATGCGATGTAGTATGCAAATGTCTAGTAGACAGGCTATTTTAACACTTGGAACTGTATTTATCGTGGGTAAAATATAAATGGATAAATACATACTATATATACTGCATATCATAAGCACCAACAGTAAACACCACAACATGTTTTCCACATAGTTTTCTTCCTATAAAAGAATTATTCCTGAGTAGTATATTAAGTTGCTGGAGGAACAATGCAGTCATGAGTACAACTTTCCTACTACAATGATCTACCCACTGACACTCTCTCACGAATCTTCGGTATCAGAATCCTTATAGGAAAACATTGATCTACCATGCATACTAAGATGTGTATCCTTTGTTCGAAATCATATGTGTGGTGTGCACATTTGAGAGAACTACCGATACATGTCTATTAGTGTATCAAAGTTCCCACTAATCAAATTCGCTTTCGTCTGATCCAGATTAAGTAAGCCTATATTAAACATTTGTCAACTAAAATATAGGACCAGAACTGATGATATTGAAGATTATTCGACAGTGTAGCAACAAGCAAAATTCAACCAATATTATGTACACCGAACTTCCACAAAACGCTTCTTGATTCCCCCACCTCCCAAGAAATAACTAATTGGAAACTTACTTTCCAAGGGACAGCCAAAATAATATACCCATAGACAGACTACTCACATTAGCAGTTCTGGTATCCAATGCTATTTGATTTCATGGTAAGTATCAATCAGGCATCCTATGTGATCCATATTCTTTTATTCATGATTTGTTTGGCTGACTGGAGCTCGATCTACATTGGTGCCATGCCGTGTTGGCCCGGGGTAGCATCTCGTAATTTGCAACAAATTGGCCCGTTATCTTCACCCAATCTCCAGAATTTGCAAACAAGATCAGGGATTTAACATAGCAAGGGTCTCTGGCCGATTACACGTCTGGAGATATCAAACAGCTGTAGTATGGTTTTTCATGGTTTTGGCACAAGTTATGCGGACATGGAAAAGGTAATATTTCACACTATGCATGTGAGTTATTAGCCGATAAATAGAAGTTCACCCAACCATTTCCCTCAGTGTTTTTATTTCTTCTGGTTGGTGCCAGTAACATGACAGGTGTGTTGAGATGATTACGTGGCTGTGCTAGAATATATCACCTTTTCAGATACATTACCTTAAAACACAACTCTTCCTTAACTCGATTTCATCTCCAAATATACTTGTTATGAGCTCACGGGATAGATATCATACTAATGCCAAGATGCCATACACATTGACAAGAAATGGTGGCATGTACCAAATGACTACATAGTTTGTGTAATAGCATAAAAACAATACAACAGTTCGATTATGGCAACAACTTCTATGCCAACCCCTGACGAGTAACATGGAAACCATGCGGCAATCGGATTGGACATGTGAGATTTTAATCGTCAGCCCGCCCGGAAAAAATGTCTATCGACAACACATATTACCCATTAGCCACTCTTACCGATTTGCGCCTTTGCGCTACACAATTTTATGACCTAAGCAATCAATAAAACATAAAAACAGGTGTCATGACCAGGCAACGTCTCTTGTCCGTTTGCGCCAACGTATAGTCTCGAGTATCATGATGAGTGTGGTTATGGGTATATGATGTTCGAATGTACAACAGTCATTTTAGACCTAATTAGAAATGAGTTACTTGAAACTTATTTTGAAACGAGGTAAGAATGACATAATTGGTATTCATGTGTAATACATCTGCTCGTGCCATTCAAGTCCACATGAATCTCATCAACGTATCCCTCCGAACTGCACAAAACATCAAGTCAATAAGATCGTACTGTCTGGCTCGACATGCGACATATATGATATCGTACATTTGCTCGGATCGGACTTGACACAATTGTGGAATTACAAAGTAAATACCCCAATTAAATCGTTTGTGTGGCGAAATCTATGCCACTTGACCTGTTCATTAACCTTGGAGTGTGTTTGTGCGAATGTGCCTTACCACCCCGCCACCTGGTTTATTTTGGTGGAAGATAAATATATATGTTCTCACTACGGGCAAGCACCACCGAATTGTGAATGTCCGCAAATGT
Organism: Terebella lapidaria; assembly: GCA_949152475.1. NCBI lineage: Eukaryota > Metazoa > Annelida > Polychaeta > Terebellida > Terebellidae > Terebella > Terebella lapidaria. Next base: position 84,926,363 of record OX424555.1, read on the forward strand.
ACCTTTTTTCCAGAAAACTTGATTTGTAGAAATGTGTATGGACACCAAAGCGACTCATAGAGGCATTGACATGATCAATTAACTGCTTTTTACCAAGAAGGGCAAAACGATATTTGGTATTATCGTATGCCATTCTCTGTACACTCACAAGTCTGGGCAGACATTGGCAATCAAACAACTGTAAATAAATAATTCTTGAAAGACTCGACATTAGTCTAAACAATGTATGACTGGAGTTTACCAATCTGTAAGTTTTATCCCCACGCAATAGATGGATTTGTGCTCCGACGTGTTTTTATGCTGGGCGTTCCACTATACCAATGAATATAAACTAGAGTGTAATCGGACTATGGGTGCTTGATTCTCATTTAAATATTACTGCATAATTCGAACTGCGATTGAGGCTACTAAATTGTGATTTTCAGTCGTTCAAACAGAGGTTGTTTTTATAACAAACTTTGGTGTGTTTCATAGCAAACCAGGTGTGTTGTATATCCTTCAACCCATGTCCTGTAAAATCGCAGTTTTGATGTAACTCGAACATATCTTCTCTACACAATTACAACTAATACATCTATATCTATCTGTTCTCTTCTAAATATTTGGTTTGCTCGACGGACGCTGCTTGTCTCAATCAGGACAACACTCGTTATTCCCAAGAAATGCATTTTGTACCATAGACGACGGTAATATAATTACTATACATGTATTACCTGTGTTTTCGTCATTAACCATGAACCGCAGGAAATCAACTGGGCGACTGACAACCTAAAAGTTATTTGGTGAACGGTCACCCCCTGAATGAGGAAATACTTGCTGTCCTTTTATGTACCATAATGCACTCAAGGTGCTGCTGACTCAAATTGAACACTACTTGGAGTACTTATGTGTTTCAAACACACACGAGAATGGCTGGCATTTAATAGACATTTTATCATGACTGATAAAATTTTATGAGCCACATGGCATCGAGGACATTGTGCTGGCACATTATCACAAATGTATCCAATGACTGTGGTACTAACGCTCAGATATGAAATACTTTATGACATAGGCTTTATGGTGGGTTTATCGTTTCTTACATGCTTCAAATGCATGATTTAATCGAAACCTTATGTTATATGGTTGTCGTAAATTATATGATTCATGAAGGATTGTTTAGATATACAGCCAACCAACGGAACTGTGAATTATTCATATTCAGCAGGTAATTCCTTGTCTTGTGGAGGGAATGTCGCATTCTAATGTTTATTACTTAGCTAATGGAACTGTCACCAATACATTTTACAGCACCAGATAATGTAAACATCAAACTCGGTGCAAAATGACATTAGCCTCTGCTTCAAATTCTATACCATATGTATTCGAAATATATTCTGATTATAGTTCGTCTCGATTGTCATGCATTCCAATGGTCTCAAAATATAACTAGAACTAAAACATTTATATAGGTTTCCTGTTGCTATGTCCTCAACAGTATGCATACTGTATTATACAGATAAGAATATTCATCAATGCTTTTGATCTATTACAGTGGAACTTTTGATCTATTCTCAATATTGGATTCCTGAGAGAATATACATGTAACCTTCAAAAGTTCAAATGCGTATATTTTACTTTGTTTACATACCATGTCGAGAGTGTCCAATGCTTATATTTTACTTTGTTTACATACAATGTCGAGAGTGTCCAATGCTTATATATTACTTTGTTTACAGAAAATGTCGAGTGTCCAATGTTGTATGCTGATGAGCTTAACTCTTGAGTAAATGTTTATTCGAATATTGCTGAGTACAAATGCCGCTCAGTTTTACAGTTACATTTCTGGAGATATATATATTCCACTTTATCACATGTTATGAAATTAATCCACTGTATCGCATAAACGAAACTAATAAAATACCCGTGCTACACACGGTACCAAAAAGGCGTTTGGTATGGATATGCCGATAGTGAATATTTAGTGAATATGAATAATGATTTGCATTACTACGCAAACCTTACTATAAGGAGACCTTGTTTCTGTGGTGGATGGGGCGTTTCATTTTGGAAATTTTTCTCTTCATGATGCTAGCGTCAAGCTGAATGCCACCGAATTGAATACTGTATCATGTAAAAAGCAGGAGAAAGTAGCCACGAAATATATGATAAAGCAAGAACAAAATAAAATAAAGAAAAAAATATATAATAAATAAATAATGAGCCCGGCAAGCCCAGTTTCGTTTATAAGCCTTGGGCCAGGTGCTTATATGCGATAAAATACGATATTCGCGATGAGATGTGTACAGCCGGGAGCATATGTACGACTGGCGCTCGGTGACGTGTTATATACATGTACTTGTGATTAACATATGCGAATATAATCATTCGATGCTTTTCTGGTTGTTGAAATAGAATATAGTTGAACTTTTCCTTAGAACATACCTCACTCAGCCAGACATGTATCGAAATGGAAAGAAGAAGGAGATACGCGTCTCAAAGGGTCTATCTTGGGTATCCATGGGTATCATACGGGGAGAGAGATATGATCCCAAAATGTCAGGTGGCGGATCATTCTTTCATTTACTGCCACTTCTGGCGTCTACGGGAGGGGAACTGTCTACCATCTACTATCTAGCAGCAAATGAATGTCAAATTAGCACTGCATAAAAACATTCGAGAAAAAAAACATAATTACCGTCTGCCAAAAATACTTGAGGCCGAAAGTTTCTGGATCAAAGTGGAAGGGGAACGGTAGAGGGAGGTGATTGTTGGGAGTTTTTCAGGGATAGCCTGATCCCGGGTTGCCAACACCTAATGATTCCTTAGATCCTTGAAACAGACATTCATAGAACATGGACACATTAATACTCCTATCCATTTTTTCTAGGAGAACCCAATGTGTGGCTCACAAGAGTATTGCCGATTCCAGGTGTAGCGAGTGCAGAGCTGACGGGCGCGAGTCGTTGACCTAAAGTATTGTTCCAGGAGCTGCATTCAGCTGGAGAGCCAGTTTACACAGCTGCTTACCATTAGCGACAGAATGGAGATGTATGTAGGTGGATTAGGCTTACCACAAGTGGAATTATTGTAGCTACCATTGCGGACGCTTGTAGTCCAGAACTGCATTATCCCATCACTTTTCATTCGATCATCACAAAAGCTACATCAGAAAAATCATGGCTTGGTTTGAACGTTTATGAAAGATGGCGAGTAGGCCTAAGTATGCCACATCTCTGTCGTACAGACTGGCATATTATATATCACGTACCACGTGAATGACCAGAATCGGAATATTCATATGAAAGCACTGCTCCATTATGTATAGTTCGATGTGTACCATTTGTTGGAAATTGTCCCATCTGTGGCGTATGAGAAAAACGTCGATTGTATATCAAACAGTTTCATCAGATGACACAAATAAATTTTTGTCTGATCCAGATTATGTTACAGTACCAACCACAATGACCAGCTTATTGACCAGTTTAGCGGACTGAAACTGCAACAAGCAGTATTTATTTATTACTAACCACGTCGCACTTAAGCCACACAATAAATCCTCCTTGATTCCCCAGAAATAGCTAACTGGATACTTTCACAGCGAGAATCAGATTAATAGACACGGATAGACTACACACATTGCCAATTCTGTTAGCATCTCATCCAATCAGGGGTGTGGAATGTGACTTCACATCTGTCGATCAGTGATCCCAGGTGATCCATCTTTCATTCTTTCATCAAGGATTTTGTCTTAGATATGAGCTCGAAACACACTAGTGTCATGCCGTGTTGGCCGGAAGTATTATCTCGTAAGTTGCCACAAATTTGGCAGTTATTTTCACTCAATCTCCATTTGCAAACAATATCAAACCACAGTATTTTATCTTACGTATTTCACAAAATGTTGGGTTGGTTTATATGATAGACCGATGAGCAATGTTGAAGGTGTATTTTACGTGTCTCGTTCATGTAATAAAACATCAGTAAAACAAGTAAAACAACTAACAGACGTTGCTCTTTGTTCCGGACGATAATCTATAACATGTTTCCAAACAAACGTTAGAAGTTATGCAGACAAGGAAAAGAACCATTTCACAGTGCACATGTGAGTTACGAGCCGCTAAAAGGCACTTCACCCAAACATTTACCTCGGCGGTTTTATTTCTCCTGGCTGGTGCCAGTAACATGACAGGTACGTTGAGACGATTGGATGGCTGTGCTAGAAGCTATTCTACTTCAGGTTCTTCGTGTATTCATGCAACTCTTTCTGAACTACATTTTTCTTGTCCGGAGATAACACAAGACGGGATATGTGTTCGCACTAACTTCATGATATCTATAGTCATTGACAACAATTTGTGTCACATCATACTAAAAATTTGACTAAGGTACTGGGGTGATAGCATAACAAAACCAATAGTTCGATACTTGCAACAGCTTATACCGTGGGCGAAATCCGAGCGAGGAGCAAGATGTCGAGGCTGTAATTGCATTGGACCATGGATCGGATTTTATCGCCATCCCGCCCGGGGACATGGTAACCCATCAGCCACTCTTACCAGTTTGAGCCTTGCCCTTACGACCAGGAGAGACCAGAACACAACATGTGCCATGCTATATGAATATAATGAATGGGTCATGGGTATTTGATATTGTTCCAATTTATAACAATTGCTATTTACCCTTAATATGATCACACAGTTGTTTACACCTTGTAAACCTTGTGAGTTCTTGTCGAGACAACAAGATGTGTAAAAATGTGTATTGACACCAATGCGACTCGTGGGCCAACAGAGTATGATCATATCACTCCTCCATACCATGCATGTCCATACGGTTCCAGTACTACATGTATGACGTGTCAATCTCACAAGTGTAGACGAACATTGGTAAACAGAAGTCTAACCATTGTTTCTAGTTGCCCCCCCCCCCCGCCCCCCACAAAAGGAAATATATATATGACTTTAGCTCCGATGTTTTTGTTGCACTAGACCCCCAACTTTAATATTGAATATAAATTACCAGATCACGGAGGTGTCATGATGGTCACACTGCGATTTACATTCAGGCAACACCGTAAATCTAGCAGTTAGGACATGGGTTCATTTTGAACTTCGTTTGATACTGTAAAGTTTGATACTGAACTTAGTTTGATACTTTAAAATGTTGATTGTAAGTCGTTTAGACAGAAGTTGTTTTCAGTACCAACTTTCCAGGTGTGTATTGCAGCCTTGAACTCATGTCCTGAAAAAAAACTGCACAAAACAGTTGACAGATGTTAAGGTAACTAAAACAACTATTTTCTAGCCATTCTCAAAGCTGATACAAATGAGCGTGATCTCCCTGGTAGAAAGCCACCAGACTGTATGGCCAAAGCAATGTGCGTGTAACTTGCAGAGTACTGAGGCGCATGTAGCAATTTAGAAAGAACACACTTACGGGTAATGCATTCATCTCTTTCCTTGCTATGTTCTAAATATTTCGTTTGCAACCATTTTTCGAATTATGGACCCTGGGTGCCTTCCTCTGCTAAACACACATTGTTTACAAGAAGTGCGCTTTGGAATATAGGTCGCTCGACATGTGTTTCCTCAACAACTCTGAACCAGCGAAAAACAAATAGGTGAATGCCACGGTAAAACTTTTAAACTAGAAGGTAACTACTCTCTGAATAAAAAACTACATATTGGTCTTCTATGTGTTATGAACAATTTTGAATGGCCGCTTTTTTCATATCAAACTCACTTACATTCGTATCTTGCACACTTGCATAATGATTGTAAACACGATTTTTAGCACAAACTAAAAGTCATATAAAATGTTTTAATGAATAAAAGTATGATGAAAGGATACCGAGAATATTGAAAGGGCACAGTAGTACTCACAAATGTACTCGATGACCATGGTACTAGGAAGCAGACAGGGAATACTTTATGACATGATAGGAAGCGGGTAGGGAAGACTTAAGGATGAGTTTTAGCGTTCCTGACATGCTTCAAACGCATGATTTAACCACAACCTCGTGTTTACATGGTCGTCGTAATTTATATGTTCCATAAAGTTTCGTTCAAATACACAGCCGACCAGCGGAAATGCGCATTATTCATATTCAGCAGGTAATATTGGAAAACATGTTACACTTTAACAGAAGGCTTATTACTTTGCCAATGGAACATGTTACCAACATATTGTATGCCATCAGATAATGTAAACACGAAACCCCGTGCAAATTTGCGCCAGCTTGTGCTGTGAAAACTACATGTATACCGAATGTATTCAAAACAAGCACATGTTACATTGGATGTAGTATGTCTGCTGCAATGTATCAACTATACGCATGTTTGATTATAAGATGTGATCCATATAAAGGATTGCATCCGATGCACAGCTAATTACATTCCCATCCAGCCAACAAAGAGAGGTGTAGTAGTCATGGCAGACCACACCAGGGACCGTCGCACTGATAGCAAATCAAAATTTATGGGTAATACAGTGGGATGTGTCTGGTACAGACCAAATAGCCGTTTTAACACTTTATTATTAATGTCTTTATCATGGATAAATTAAAAAATACAATGTATTTGTCAGCGATCTTTGGGATTTCAAAATTATTGTTTTCTGAAGAAACAACTACACGTATATTTTACACACCGTGATGATACCAGATATAATGGTATTGAAGCTATTCTGAAAATACTTTTCTGTTGGTTCCATGAAAATCTGACGTACAGGTAGTGTTAAAGCTATAATCACTTTTAGAATTGACAAAATTTATTCATTCTGGGATAGCTCTATTTTGTCTCTAGAATGAGAAATTGTACAAATTTGGTTCTGAAAATGTGTATTACGTGTCTAAGTTGAGTTTCCAAATCAAGATTTGCATCATTTTTTTCCTAAAAGCGGCCCGCCTTTTGGGCGAGTTCTATACACAGTCTCATGACGTCATTGGTATTTGTTTAGATACTGTGGCAACCGGCAATGTAGGCAGCCCGATCATTCTCTATCCACTGTTTTCATACACGATCATCGGCAATTTTCTGAGTGTCTGTTGTCGAACTGTGCATATTTCCTACATATTCCCGTCTATCTCGAGATGTCCTTTCAAGTTTGCGTGACAAAATAGAATGCTAAATTTGGCTGATTTTAAAAGTGATTCCAACTTTAATAGCTAGATATTCCACATTAAACAGGTTGAACGGTTATATTTTACTCCATTCATGTACAGTGTCTAAGCTTGTCAATGTGGTAGACTGGTAGACTCAACTCATAATTGAATGCGAGAATTTCTTGGAGAATTACAGACCCTCGAGTCTGTCTAGCTGAAATATAAACTATTTTTTCGTCAGGTGTTGATGCAATGCCACCCAGGAAAGCTTCAATGCCGATCGAGCAGGATTTTGCAAGCTGGTCCTAATTGCCTTGATAACTACCAAAGAATGATAATTGTTATTGTGTAACCCAAACAAATTCCAGCTACGGAACAAAGGAAACATGAAACCAGTATTTGCTGGTACACGGTTACATTCCATTCTGGTACGCTTGAATATAATAATTGCTCTGTCGGTCGCATTTGTCAAATAACGAACATGGTTTATTCTCAAGGTTCATTTCCTTACCACATTGCAATACAGATAATGTTGGTTCCCAGTGCAAAAACGATACAGCGTAATACTGCAATGGTTTTGAAGATCGTGACGATAAGTTTGTGTTTGCAGTCAAATATTTTGAAATTACACTCAAACTATAGTCCGACATACCAAAATGTTACATCCTGCCCAGTCATAACAAAATAGTCCAGTCCTTACATGTATTTTTAAAATGAACTATTACTAAATACTATACGTCTTACAAACATGTCTTCCATTCAGACACTCAAACTTACCACATATGCCACGTGGTTTCTGAGATTGTCCCCTAATCAAATCTGACATTGATTTGTGCCAGTGGCTGGAGTCCTATTGTTTGTCGGATGTTCAGAGGAACGGCGCCTGAGCCTGGGGTCAGAGGTGACACGGTTCCTCGACAGCAATGATTCCCCCAACAAAAACTTCCACGACAGGCAGCGTATCGTTCCCCCCGGCACAATAGGGATGTGCTGATTTGATAGATCCGTACTGACAAGGTTGTTCTGGCACTCAGCCAGATGATGCCGGCTTTTTCGAATTGAACCCACCCGACAGAAGATATTCTCATCAAGATTTTACATTGAAGAGAGTAACCTGTCGGTGGTAAGCTACTCATAGTTGGACGAAACAACCAATAAATTGAACAGGAAATTGTACAGTGTATTGTTCAATAACAAAACATTGCTGCAACCAATAATGCAATCACAAAGTAAATACAGTATAAACGACGTTCCCATAATCGCAATCAATGTATCATATTATAGTAGGCTTTGATGCTCGATAAGAAAAAACGAAATACGTTTGCTCGTCAAGTCGTTTAACCTAAACTTACTACTGATCGATACTGATAAATTAAAACTGCAGTATGATTGTTAGTCATCCGGACTGTCTTATCATTCAAACAAAAACTTAACACTGACCTATCAAGGTCATTTCAAAAAGGGTCATTATTGAAGAAATGAACATACCATTCAATACCAATTGCAAATCGTAGCAACACGTGGGTGACGATTCGACGAGATTGGTGGGGATTTAACACGTGAAATGTCCGAAAGGGCTGCCAAAGTCAGCGTTTGGGCATTTTTCAGTAACGAATGGATGTCGTTTTGAAAAATAGGCAAAATTCAAGAAATTTTTTTTACTTCGTCTTGAATCGTTACTGAGTATTTTTTATTCAAAATTTCAGAAAATTCCGATTGCAGCGTTCAGCAGTAAACACCTCTGGACGACACCGGCATTGTTATGCCGATAAGTTATCCGACTATTACAGGTCTGGTAATAGACTGGTATTCTAAAAAACGAATTCAGAAGAGACAAGAGAAATAAGTCATCAGTCAAATAATCTCACTGAATCTTAGCCGGGATAATACATTTTTATTTGTGGTAAATTTCTTGTACACCTTTTGTTGTAGATATGATGAGAATCTGATGTTTTTTTTTAATGAAAAAAATATGTTTATGACATATGCACGTATATTGGACAAAGTGATTCAACATGCAAGCTCAATTCATTGGCATTTGCTCTTACAGCTAGAGTTACGTGTGGTCTCGACGGTAGTAACTCGAAGCATAGCCTCAGACCGGTAACTTGTAATGTTTGTTTAAATACACGACCGGTGTACAGATTGTACATTATTGATACTCTGTACATGTACAAGTATTTCTGTGAAAGCCAGTTTTAAGGTCTCAGATGATGTAAGCGACTGTAGTCTTCACACACGAGTTCTTTCCTGATGTGAGAACCTGATTCCACCATGTACTCAATAAAGTTCATTTTTGGCTGACAATGAACATCAAATTCGGACTCTAGTTTCGGATGTGCTTGCTTGGACCATAACTCAGCCCCGAAATATGGCACGGTTGGTACCGACCGCAAATGCAAACCGTTGTGATAAGTTACGTTACTATCATATTCAAAACCCCCATGCGCAAAATATGGAACTAGTACGAGTATTAAGAACGACACATTTTATTTCTTATCTTAATGAGCGACATGAGGTCAATTCGTTTGCCTCATTGGCAGTTGTGCAATAACTACGTCATCGGTGCTTCAGACATAAAATGATTATTAATGTACAAACTATTTATTTTGTCTACTAAGAATATCTAGCTTGCTACTGGTAAGATTCACTCTTAAGAACACGAGTTTTTGATTTTGTTGAGAAGTATCATTTTACGACGTACACTGTACTCGATTCTCAACAATACATTGTCCAAGAAACGGGGCTGATGAGCTCCCGTCCAAGTCTCATGTACACGGCGGGTCCAGATGCTAGTCTGCGTTCTAGGGTATCTGAATAAAACGATCCAGTTTTATGGGATCTAGAGTTGTTGTCGACGTTTCCGATCCGCCTGATAATGCAGAGACATCCGATCACTTCACCGAGAAAACAACAATAAAACCAACCACGAAGTGGCCGATTATTGGGATATTGAGGCTCACTGCCAAAAGTGTCAGGTGATTTCAGCACACTGAAACATGGTTATCGTCACGCTAGCATCGCGAAGGTCGCAAAGCTTGTCTCGTACAACTTGTTTTCAGCTGTTCTGTGAAAGATAGCAAAGTTCAGATCAGTTCACAACCTTCTGCCCTCGAGTGTATTTCTTGCGATTTCACCAACATGAAAATCAATGTATTCACCGTCATCTTGATCCTATCAAAAGACCACTTCATACATGCAAGAACCGTCTTCCCTCAAAATATTTTGAATAGCTCGCATGACCTGTTTGAAAGAAGAAGGTTAAGTAGCATTGTGGAACACTTAATGCACGGATGGTTAGGAAATAGAAGGTTATTCTGGTGCATTTGTGCCTAGATGACGGTAGAAGAGAAATAGCCTACATCGACCAATCGAATCATCTTTGATCTGTGATCGCTATATTACATCCATACATCCATATGTTTTCAATCTAGAATATAAATATCAACTGGTCAATGCCTCGTTGTCTTCCAAAGAAGAAAATAATGTCGAAGAAAATAATGAAATAGACCGACATGATACAGCAAGCGATACAGATGATTGAGAGGGCATTCTACATATGATAGGCCATCCCTAGTTTACCAAACGTTTGAAACATAGAGAGGACAAGTCGACTATACAAATGCCAAGACAAAAAAATAAAGACATACAGACATCTAGTAGGCCTAAATATATTATATGTATGTCGTATCAGCTGTAACGATGAGCACTGATCTGTAATCAACTGGCATAGCTGCATGATATTGGCTGAATATTTGTGATACTACATTTGAACCAGTCATCTATAGTGTGTTCTGCCGCACTGGGTCCAGCCAATCGAAACGTTGAATTACTGAAAACTTGTTTGACAGATTACGAAAAGTGGTTATAAACCATTAATTAAAATGCCGCACGTCTTGTGTGTTGAAAATATTTTCGATTTTTGACGTTTTAAAACAAAAGTGTTCGAATTTTCACGGAAAGGGTTGCGTGGTTTGGTTTAAGCGCCGAGGGAAAATCTGTTGCATGAAGCGACCTCTAATAATGACACACTGATCTTATCCGGACAGTGATAAACGGGCAGCTGTCTAATAATCTGAAGGCTGAATGGACAAATCGCATAATATGCCGTCAGTTTGAGCAATTAATCAGAGAAAGTAGGCCGCAACCAACCACGCGGCCGATAATTCAACTTCACAATCACTGGTTTTAGCAGGTGATGCTACAAGGCATTGGGACGCAGTTATATTCCCTGGGGTGCGGCAAGCGACGTCAGATGCAACAACAAATTTGTCAGGCGGAGCAAGATAGTGAGGGGCAATCTTATAAATACTATCATTTCGTTGATCCGATGTAGGTGTTTGTTATATCAGAGCCAAGATGTCACTAATGACCAGGAGAGCTTCATACTGTAACAAATATAGTTTCCGTTCTCCGTTTGGAACAGAAATTTGCTGACGGGCCCCAATCAAATTTACAGTCTGTCAAGTTAATAAATTGAATGAAACCTGTCGGAAATATTTTTTCTCGTATATCATCGCCGTAGGTGTCTACGCTGTAAAACTATTCATTGTACGACGCTGGTGTTTACCACACGCTGATTGGTTAAAACGTTGTCACGTGAGCTACCATGAATTTACGTATTTCTGCACATGACACGCGGAATATTATATTGGTCCCTCGAGCAGCCCAATATAACTTTCCACGGGTCCGCTGCTACATTTGTTGTTCTGAAGTGTTTTGAACACTTCAACCTCGGGTTTTGGAAATGTTGTGCGTGTGGGTCGAGGTTCAGGGAGGATGATTAGTCCTTATTCGTATAATAAGGCAAATATGGGGGCTAGGTATCGTACAATATCACCTTTTATGGCACTTCTGAAGATTATGGCACTCGGCATCGCCTCGTACCATATAATTTTCGGAAGTGCCATTAAAAATGATATCGCACTGTACCAAGCCCCATATTTGTATAATATTAGACATCTCAAGGACTTTATTACGAGTTGCCGTGGCTGCTACATCGAATGTATTGATATGATAAGCGTCATGAAAGATATAAATGTTTTTTTAAGGTTTATTTCTTGTGATCGTTTATTTTTGATGCCGTTAGCTAAAATATACCCCATTTTTATACTCTCTGAATTGTCGCATTACTACTAAAATATAGTACTGGGTATTTTATATTATTATTCTAGTAGCATACACATTTTGGTGTGGTAACGTCTAAAACTTATTGTCTCATACATTTCTCTTTCGTATTCAATATTAACAACGCGATTGTCTGTATGCTTGCAGACACGACGTGCAGTATGCTCAAGCTGTTCCCTGACGAGGCGACTGTGAAGATGGACCCTGAAGTGGACTACGCCATACTCAGTGAGTGGTTACAGCTAGGTCCTCATGGAGACCGTGTTATAAATATTGTAAACTATGTGTTCAGAGACATCAAGGTTCTTCAATTAATTCATATGCACATCGCTTTGATCATCAAATCATGTGTTTGTGTCATCAAGATCTTCTAGCTGTCATTATCTTTTGCGTGTAAACACGGTACTGGACACTTAAACAGTTACCATCTCCAGCCGCTGTACGATAACTTGCTTTGACATTTTCGCCATCCTGTGGTGTTGCATTTATTAATCACACCCGTAGGCATAATTAATCATTTTATTCACGACTTATTTGACATGTATTTGCAGACTACAGTCGGTCAGAGACGGCATTCGCTGTCATCAGTCTTCTATTCGCTGTGATTGCTCATTTGTTCGCTTTCTACGCGCTGCGAGAGCCGCGCTACATGTTCAAGCGCCTCACGGGAATACTCTTCCTTTTCACTGGTTAGTATCGCTGCCAATACATCAATAAAACGACTATCTTTGCTTCTAGATCAGCATAAACTTTCAGGTGATGAATAACAGCATCCACATTACAAGTCGAGTCCAGTAACACTTATGGTTTGCTATTTTGCAAAGAGTACTTGTAAAATAGTTAAGAATGCATGTTTGACTATGAACACATATTTTTTATTGAGCCTATCCTGTATAAGTTTCTAATGAAAACATCACGTTCTCATACGTATTTATGGCTCCTGCGTTTGTGGCGTCGTATCATAAACGTGCCAAATTTTACAACAATCACCAATGCTGGTCGTTCTCGTTCACATAACGATGCTGGTCAATGCATTCCACGTTTGGTCATTGCCGCAGAAAATCGCTTCATGTATAATTGAACAGGGCCTGATCGGCTTCAAAAGTCATTTGCTGGCTTATTCTCTTTACTTACCCATTGCTCACGTCCGGTACACCGCAATTAGAACGAGTGGTCGGTGTTTACGGGGGTCGGAGTGTCAGATAAGACATCACACTCGCTCCATTTGGCAATCACACAGATCAGATGGGTGCTGCTAGCACTTTAATCTATCTGCGATTGATTCGGTCCCCTGTCAGAGCCGAAACCTCCCAGTCGCTCGACTGTTGACATCAGTAGATCTAGCGGCCCATTAACTGTCAGTGTCTCCTCGACTACAGCACTCCTTGTAATGTGCCTCCACACTTTTGGAGCCTCCTCACTCCTAATTGGAGCGGATGCCGAGGTCAAACACACAATAGAGGACCAGATATATCACTTAGGCTATAATTTCACTTGTGCCAAGAATACGCAAGAATGCAATGTGCACTAAGTTTTGGTTCGATTTCAGTCAGGACAGTTTCTCAGCGAATGTTACGCTGTACACCATGCATTAGGCCTACCGATATTCTTCAGTAAAAGTGCATAGCACAGTATAGTGCGACATATACCGAAATGCATGGTCGGAGACATATAAACCTGGTATTATATATCCTGAGAGATGACCAGGAAACAAACATGAACCAAGGAACTTGATAACATTTGCCTCTACACTGGAACCCCTCAAAAAGTTATGAAATTGGGCCATTCTGTCAAAACATTTTCTAGCTGGCGCCAATTCCGTATAGTTTGCTGTTTTGCAACCTTGACCAATTTAAAACATATATTATTATTTTTTTTGGAGAGATTTATTGCAATTTATTATTTCAATATGCTTCAAGTGATGTCAGTTACAACGACTCATCGTTATAATTTTACAATTTTCCATCCCACCCCCAACCTAGCTGTGTGTACGCTGGTGAGCGTGGAGGTGTTGATGAACTCGGTGAACTATGAGCGGGCTCACCTGAAGCAGCGTCACCCGGCTGGTTCCATGCTGACATATGGCTACTCATTCGTTCTCTGCTGGTTCGTGTTCCTCGTCTACCTGGCTGCCGCCATCATTTTCTTCGTATGCTCGAGGAAGCGCAAGGGTGACAAGGCGCGCAGCATGGAGGAGGCCATTGAGAACGAGCCCATACATCTCGGAAGGATCTGAGTCTAGATCTGAGACTGGACTTGTGGAGAACGTAAGGTTGTACTTCATCTTGTAACACTCATCGAAAGAGATGGAACCAGGATCAAGGATCGTGTGATGGATTGTACCAATCCATTTGTGACCTTTGTCAATGAACGTCTGATGCTCAGCAACATTGACGCGGACACGAATAATCCCCTGCTCAGGCATTATTTGCTATAAATCTATGGATATATGCATCAGATGTTAGCATTGTTTGGCCTTATCTATTTAGTGTACATCACAACTATCGTGACTAACATATAGACGTAGATTTTGATGAATGTTGATCACGCGACTGTACTAGTGCATTTGGTACATCAACTTGGGACATAGGATGCGCAGAATCACGTCGATTCACGACAAAGGAGGTTAACGCTACACACCTCGTGGATACGCAGAATTGTGGGAAACTTAACAATTATACTCACTTTTGTATTTGCACACTGCAAGTAGTACATGGCTTGTATGCAGAAATTATCAAATCACCTGCGCGGTCAACACTTGGACGATGAGTTCTCCATGCGAACTGGAGCATTTTGCACGCAGGTCGTTAATGACAAAAACTTTGGGATTTAGCCTTGCTGTTTTTAGGTTACCGCACCTTTGGTCCGATAACCTATTGGCATGGCGTTGCGTCCGTCGTCCGTCCGTCCGGCGTTAACAGCTTTATCTTTAAAGTTTACGATCGAATCTTTCTGAAATTTTGCACAAAAGTGCCTAAAAATATTTTGAGAGGGAGGTATTTTTTTGTTTTCTGATTTTTGCCTTTTTTGCAAAATGGCCGTTTTTGTCGAAAGACGCTCAATTTTGGATTTTGACGGCCATTTTCTCAAAAACTGTCTGATCAGTTTTTGGTTTCAAAAGATTCACCTCATATACCTCTGTGATATGTCCAAGTTTGGTTGCCCTAAATTCGCCGGTCTCCGTGTGCCGGCCATTTTGAATTTTTGACGAGTCGGCGAAAAAAAATTTTTTCGCCCCAAATCGCATTACTATCCATTTTGGGCCATTTCTAGGCAAAAAAAAAATTTCACCCTTTGAAAAAAATTTTCGGCACTTTTTTTCTCCATAATGGGAGCTGTCAGGACTGTACTCATAGAACGCTTGAAGATATAGCTTAGGAATTGGCACTTCCAAATGGGAAGTCATATATGGCGACTTGTGTGGTGACCTTGAATTTGACCTTGGATGACCTTGAAAGGTCAAAACAGCCATTTTGTGGTCAAGAAATGCCCGGATTTGCCTCTATAGAAGAAATGCTCGCAGATAGAGCTCATGTTTGCATTATGAACATATAGGAAGACATATATGGCACAACTAATGATGACCCTGAACTTGACGTTAGATGACCATGAGTGCCAAATGTCTGACTCGGAATGTGTACATTGACCTGAGCAGCCTAAACAATTCCACCCAGATATATCTTTGTATTATGAACATATAGAATATCAAATGCCGCACACATACATGTAGTGGTGACATCGAAGTGCACACGGATGGCCTTGATTGGTAAATCTCAAGGTCATATGTTCACACTGCGAACCTTGATTGGTAAATCTCAAGGTCTGTTACCTGCCAATGCTGCCATGGCCAAACCAAAATTGTCCGGTAACCTATCTTAGCCTTTGAGCTAATTTTCTTTATACGATTGTTCGAATTTCGTCCTTTCATGCAATGTACATAGCACAGAACGAAATGTACTATTTTCATAATTTATCTAAATATATTGGTGCAGAGTGCTTCACGTGTAGTTTATGCAGCTATCAACTTTCAAACATACCTGATTTCAATGTACCGCACTTGTCTTCATGATAGATATTTCACACTTTGATGTACTTATTTTTGTTACACCCTGTATGTTTCAGCATGAACACTGAAATAGTTTTCAAAACAAACAAAAACATTTGTAATTGGTACATGGGACATTTATACAAATGTCACGTGATATGTGTCCGAATATTCCCATGGTTTCATCATAATAAGTTAGCTAGGACCATTCTGGTATGTGTTGTAAATCTCATACGTTTTCGTGACGTTGTATTAGTTCTATTCTGTTTTATCCAGGGATTCACTGATCTCAGTCATGAACTGCGCCATAAGCCTGCTATTTCGCCCCATTAAATTTGTGTTTTTTGTTGTTGAATCTAGTCTTGGATTTAGCGTATTTTCCTATACTTATTTTGAAACTTACTCTGAAAGTTTTGATACGTCTAATTGTTACGTCTCTATTTTACATGCAGTTTAGCGATTTCGAATGGTTTGATCTGTGAAAGTGCACTTTCGGCGCAATTTGTATTGCCTTCATCATAATGAACGTCACTACGATCACTGACACAGACTACACATCTAGAGGGACGTTATGACATCAAAAAGTCAAACTGGCAAATTTATCGCATCGGTAAATCGAGAAACTTGAAAGGGAATATTGGTGATCACATGAACTACCAGGATAATACACATTGATACAGGTATTTCACACAAATATACAATTCCGTTCAATATAATGAATAGCATATTCCACAGTAACTGTTCGAGAACTGTCCCTTATGGTAGAGTTGTGTACAATAAAGGATGCTAAATTGGCATTGTTTTATGACTTGTATATCATGTTTTGTGACATTTATACAATGTTTCTTGCTACGTTTTACTGATCTTATGGTGCCATTGATAATAAACTACTTTTGACATTACTGTTATTGATGTATTCGATTATACACTGATCATCATGACACAATTGTGAGATTTTCTTCATTACTGGCATTTTAAGTAATCTAATGAAATATATTCATAATCCAACACCACAAATACATAAACTTGTAACACATATTGATGGAATCATTTTGTTTTCACTTCAATATCTCCACCTTTTTTGTTATAATTATTAGCGCATAGGAATACCAATAGGGCTGGGAAGCGGAAGTACTGATCGATGACAAATTCCAATGAATTTATTCGGACTGGGATAAGCACCTGACGCCTCCCCATCTTTTACCCTGGGGTGCATTTATTAATGGTGATTTTGAGTATAAACGATGTCTTCAGTTTATTATAGTATCCATACAAGATGAAGATATACAAAAACTGTGGTAAAATATAAAAATTGTCCAATTCCATAACATATCTAAGCTTCGAAGAGACACTGAAAAAACGTCACTTCGAATAAAGCCTTGCTCTAGCAAAATTGTCGGCAGACGGCCTGATATTTTGACACCTGTATAGACATACATACTCCATACCTGTATCAACCCTCTTAATTAAACATTTAATTGTTCGACAGGTTACTCAGTTTAATTGGTAAATTATGCATAAGTGGTGAGTGGTTTGGAGGGAAATGGCAAACTGTTTTTCGGAGGAGACAATGTTACAAGCCGAGGGTAACATTGTCTTCGAGGGGGAACGGTCAATATTGCGAACATTGTTGTCCGCTGTCACATTGTTGACCAGCACGGTGGAATTTAAGGGGAACATTACAAAATGTCATCTGCTTATTAACCAATCAGCAGCGGGGATTCTAACATGAGGTACAATAACATATTTTGATGCCTGGACGAGTTTTATTCGACATCATATCACATCATGATTATTACACTAATAGATCAGTACTGGTAACGGCAAACAGTACTGTTTATTTTCGGTCAACAGATCGTTTCCGGCAGCGAAGGGGTATAACGTTTGTCATCCCTGACAAATCGCTAAATGTTCACCTAATTTCACCAGATTAGTCTTGTATTGATCCCGCTTCCTTTTGTTTGATGATTGGTCAATAATTGAAGGGTATTTTTTTCTACACATGTTCCACCCCCTGTTCGCAGCACAGCGGTAAGTAAATTTTTGACGTTATCGGTTCTAAATTCTTGACGTGATGCGCAATATTCTTGACGTTATGTGCGAAATTCTTGACGATATACTTTTGTGTAGCCACAGAAAGGACAATTGAGTACGTTTAATAATGAAATAAACCTGATATGGAACAATTAATATCGTGATAGTTATGCGCACAGTACACAGATACTATATATATCTTGATATGTAGTCCAACTGTGGATTCAAGCACCATTGTAAGTAATATACAATGGGCGTTCGATGGTTAACTCTAAATATTGTTCTCCAGCTCTTGAAAAGGCGCAAAAACCGGTCAATAAGTATATGTAATGACTATTTGATTCATCAGTAGTTTGTACAATGATGTTACATACGGAAAAAAGTGGTTATTAATAGGGAAACCTACGCATCACCAATTTTGCACGGCGTTAAATTATTGACGTTATGATTACACAAGTTATTCATTCTTGACGTTATATCACAGAGAAGTTGATGATATTGTTTTTTTTATTTAAAGAAAAAACATGTTTATAAAAGAAAGAAAAATGTAATAATAGTATTAAATGTATTATTGATAAGTATTTAATATACGTTGACGTTTAACCTGTTATAAGGCGTCATGGTGCTAGTATTTAATATATGTTGACGTTTAACCTGTTATAAAGCGTCATGGTGCTACATAACAACCGTGTGCTCATTCCATGGCCTTCAAATCTATTATGTACGCAACAGAAATGTTTTTCCCAGCGTGAAGAAAGTCCTCTAGGGTATATGTGATTGACCGATGGTCGTTGACATCACCCTATATGTATTTCTTTTTGTTTTCCGACTTCTCTGACGACTCTTTTAGATCCAGCATAGGCCTAGATTTGTGTAGAATTTTCGACATTGCAATGAAAGCCGAGACATTCCGGTGATCTCATCCAATATACTGCTAATATTAATGTCTTAAATTTGGTGACAATTTAAGTGCTGTTTTAAATTAGTTTGCGGCTGGTATGCGACAATTTCTTTATGCATTCTCCTGCCAGTTATTTATTTCTGACCTCTCCAAGTATAATCAATTTGCGTTATATAACTACGCTAACAAAGTTGTGTTGTATTGCAGCGATGGACAGTGATACATTGGTTTTGAGCATGAATTTAGTAGGATGTTGTTTTTTTTAAACAGACTTGCCGACGGCTACGAAAACTCAGGGCCAAAAACCAGTACTGGCGGTCAGGCAAAGATATGGCACGTCTAAGTAGACTTTGGGGGAGATAATTTGATTGAGGGTGTTCACAATTTGCCGTGTCATTTACTTTGATGTGACTGATCGTATGACGATCTATATGAACTGTATAGATATTGGTGTGGCGCTTTCGTATGGGAATAAACTGTGTAACCACGTTTTATGTTTTATATGACATCTTAAAATGTGTCAGGATGTTTATTTCTTGCATTTTGTAATACGTCATAAGTATTTCCAATTTTGTTTTTACATATTTAGCATCGTATTTTATCTGCAAGAGGAAACCACTCTTTTATTCACTTTTATTACTTAATTAAATTGCAATCATGCGTCAAAAATAACGACAAAAATTTCTAACATGGCTTTCAATAACGTCAAGCATGACGAACTAACGTCAATAATACCGAACTTATCATTGTTGGTGGAAAACGACTGACAGGTATGTTTAATTTAACATCTGGGCTTTGAACCTTTCAATGCTTTTTTATAAATGAGCTGCCAATATGCTAAAGCTCATTTCGAGTACATAGCGGATACATTGCATGGAAATAAAATGCATTTAGTACCTTCGGATAAGTGCAAGGCACGATCTTCAACTTTTTTTAAATCTCAGAGCGTGATTGGGATGCCATAATGCTTCGTCTAACTCATAAATCGAATATATAGTCACCCTGTTACTAATTACCTGAACACAATTAGATAATTTAAGCTGAGATCGCGATAGAACAAAACATAAACAAAGATATCGTCAAGAATTTCGCACATAACGTCAAGAATATTGCGCATCACGTCAAGAATTTAGAACCGATAACGTCAAAAATTTACTTACCGCTGTGCCGCGAACAGGGGGTGATGTTCTGTAGGGAATCAGGTTCCTGTCTTTTGGTCCGATAGCCTTCTGGCACGGCGTTGCGTGCGTAGTGATCGTCCGTAGTCCACATTTTATCTTTGAAGTTTACGATCAAATCTTTCTGAAATCTTTCATAAAAATACGTTGCGTCCGTCGTCCGTAGTGCTCGTCCGTAGTTCACATTTTTTTCTTCAAAATTTACGATCAAATCTTTCTGAAATTTTGCATAAAAATACCTAAAAATATCTCAAGAGGGTTGATATTTTTTTTACTCTACTTTCACTTTTCCATTTTTTTCTCGAAATGGCGGCCGTTTTTTATGAAAAACACCCCATTTCGCACTTTGGCGGCCATTTTTTTTTTTTTTTAAATTGTTGGGACTTGAGATTTTCATTTCAAAAAGATTCTCCTTAAATACTTTTGTGATATGTAGAAGTTTCGTTGTTCTTGAATCGCCGGTCTGCGCTTGGTGGAATTTTTTTGTCCCAAATCCCGTTAGCATCCATTTATATGCCATTTCTAGGCAAATAAATCAATTTTTGGAGGAAATTATGTAGTTAGAAAAAAAGTTTGCCACTTTTTTCCTTCATAATGGGGACTGCAGCTGCTGTACTACTAAAAAGCTTGAAGCTAGGGCTTAGATATTGGCACTCTCAAATGGGAAGTCATATATGTCGATTTATGTGGTGACCTTGGAATTGAACTTCGATGAGCCTGAAAGGTCAAAATAGCCATTCTGGGGTAAAAGTATGCAAAATTTGCACTTGGTCTTGTCAAAAAAAAACTTATCTGATCGGTTTTTAGATATTTGTTTTAGAACGTGCCATTTGGGATACTTGATGTGAAAGATGAAGCGCCTAAATGGTCCTAAATGGCATGATATCCACAAATTATCATCTAAGGCAAAACACTGTACATAGACCCCAGGTTTGTAATAGAATCATATGGGACGTCTCCTGTGCGGCATCTTTTAATGACATTCAACTTGACCTAAGATTACCTTGAGTAATCGTAAATGTCGAAGTAACATTCGACGGGAGTAATGTAAATTGACCGATGCAAACAGAATACTTGTATCTGACGCTCGTGTTGTATAATGATCATGTAGGCAGTCACATCAGGTGTTTTTTTTTTAATGTGACATGCACTGAATTTCATATGTCAACGCAACAGGTTTACTGAAAAAAATTGTATAATTGTATAATCGTTTGGCTAACTTTTTAACTAATTTTGATAAATATTATGTTGTATAATATATTGAAGGTAAACAATCGATTGCTAAGTAGGTTGTCAGGTGGATATTGTGTATCTCGTATTTGGTTATTGGCTTCATGTATTGTTTTAGGAACATATACATTTACATGTTTGTTATATTTACTCCGAAAAAAAATTGACAAATGTAAATATCTAGTTGTGGATACCTTTACAAAAACAAACGATACTACACCATATTATTAGTTCTTTAGAACATAATATTATTTGACAATGCGTAGAATGTTTGTCTTTGTACAACAGACACAATGTATCGTTCCATCTTGCTTGGAGAACCTCGGGTTTGCTTGGTATGTGAGCGAGTATCCAATCAATCAAAATCAATCGCATAATTATTGGAAAATGAGACACGTTGATAGCGCTTCACTTCCTAATTGAATGAAAACATCGACCACATACCAAGGGTTGCCATAATTAGGTAAACAATCGATTGCTAAGTAGGTTGTCAGGTGGATATTGTGTATCTCGTATTTGGTTATTGGCTTCATGTATTGTTTTAGGAACATATACATTTACATGTTTGTTATATTTACTCCGAAAAAAAATTGACAAATGTAAATATCTAGTTGTGGATACCTTTACAAAAACAAACGATACTACACCATATTATTAGTTCTTTAGAACATAATATTATTTGACAATGCGTAGAATGTTTGTCTTTGTACAACAGACACAATGTATCGTTCCATCTTGCTTGGAGAACCTCGGGTTTGCTTGGTATGTGAGCGAGTATCCAATCAATCAAAATCAATCGCATAATTATTGGAAAATGAGACACGTTGATAGCGCTTCACTTCCTAATTGAATGAAAACATCGACCACATACCAAGGGTTGCCATAATTAGGTAATTATTAGGTGGTTGAGTGGATAATGAACTGGTCCCGGCGGTTTGTAGAGTGGGGGTTGCTAAACACCGGCGTCTTATAGAATGCCGGCCCACCTTGACACGAACTGGAGATTACAGGGACAAGTTTACCCCCACCGCGTTGTGTGTCCAGTCCTTCACAGTATACCGGCGTGTCAGGTGCACATGAGAGTGGCCTTTCCTCCAAAATAAACAACTAAACCGACAACAGCTGTTCGTAACCCTGCAACCGAGATCGACCGAAGCTTTGGTTTGTGTTTGTCATACATATAGCAAGCTGATTGGTACTTCACGCTTGTCATATATCGTGATCATTCATTCAAAATGGGATATACACTTAGAAACTGGAGAGACACTGACGACAAGGTCAGTTTTGATGTGACTTCGACTGCAATGTCATCAATCTACTTCAATTTGTGATCTTCGATGCTGCTTTATTAAGTTTGATGTATTTTATGTCCTGACGTAGTCTACATGTTGTGTTATATAAGTTTGATCCATGGCTTACTCAAGGACGCTTTATCAGGATATCATCATGTCTGAACACAGCAAGCACAATGGAGACGTTCCGAACGGAGGTAGAAGACACCTCGATTTGCGACAAAACCAGCCCATCTGGAACCTAGCGATGCATTCCAACGAACGTTTCGAAAACGAGACATTGAATGGATACGTGTACAAACCAAGACAGAATGGGACCAAGCTTCCGGTCCTGCATCACAACAAGCTCGGCGTTATGGAAACGCGCACGAGGCGGAAATGTCCCCAGTCTCGCAGTCTGGATCTTCACGCTAAATCTCGCGAGGACGAGACCTTGCCGCCTCTCAAGTTTCACGCGTCAGTAGACAGCTATCCCTTCTCCAGAAAGTCGTGTCGAACTCCCAAGTGGGCCTTCCAGGACCGTGATCCCAGCTCTCCTCGCTTCCAGAACGAGACCTTCAGGATATTCCGCCCGATGCTATACTCCGTACTTTTAACCAACAAAATCCTACCGCAGATCCGGAAGACACCGAGCCGGAGCACCAACAGCCAGAACAGTAATCATAGTAACGGAATGAAATCAGACGTTAACGGCAAGCACATCCCCAGGTCGAGGAATAGTAACCATAGTGATAGGTCGACGTCTGACGTATCGGGATAAGCTTCACTTATTGTAGGCCTATGATTTGCCTGCGGAAAGGATGTATATTCTCCTGGGACACCCAGTGTAAGCAACAATCAGGTAGCTGCAAAAAATTTCTGTTTGTATATTTGATATCTGTCCATGAGTGACAAAAACCTGATGTAAGTTGATGGTGTTACCAAGGATCGTCTATAATAGAGAATCCTTGGTGTTACTTGATTCGAAAACAAGAGATCATATTGCTGTAATCGGTATTATTGCTTGCTGTTTGACATCAGTGTAACAAACATTATCTGATATGTTGTATTTGATGAACATCTAGACATTGTATCCTGATACTACTGAATGTACTTTTACAGACAAAAACTTGATTTTTATACAAGAACAGTATCGAGAAGATGAGGCTAATCAGATGGCTGACATTCGACATGCATTAAGCACGTTCAATACGAAGCTGAAGGAATTGGAAAATATACTATGTAGTACTATTGCTAAATAAAATGTTTATTCTATGTTGGATTACATAATTTGAATACATATTTTTTTATAAGGAAATGCGAATTTGTTACATCCATATGATCATTTGCCATCGAATATTACAAACATCATACGTGGTTTAAATATATCTTGTATAATAGAGAATACAAGATATTCTCGGCAAGAATATTCATTGGAAATATTATGACCAAACAATGACCTAATAATTTGGTGAAATGTAATGATACACCAGCATTCGGACACTTCATGGAGTGTCTGCGTTCATTCAGACATAATACTTTGTACCATGCGTATAAAAGTAAAATATTATTTTCACATTATTATGATACAATAAATATACAAATGACAAACTTTTGTTTGACAAGTCTTATACCAATACCATTATTCAGCACTATTATCAGGATAATTTGTGGTCGTTCTCTAGCGCGTATACGCAGTCGTACATGGCCTGCTGTAGGACCGAGTACCGGTGATCCATGCGGAACCCGTGTACCAGGTTGGAGAAATTGGTGTTGTACGCCCATCCCAGCTTGTACTCCGGGTCCGCGTATCCCATCTGTCCACCGGCACCCCAGTGTCCAAACGTATATCGGCTCTGGAGGGTGGAGGCGAGATCAGGATAGAATATGTGCATATGGCATTGTATCGAGTGCGAGATCGGTTTATCTAGCACTCTGTCACCGAATCTAGGTATACGAACACATATAGGATTGCCATTTAACTCCATTATAACGTTTTATGAGAGAAATCACTTTCAAAATGTTTCAATTTTCATAAAATTTCAGTATGTTGAAGCAATATATATAACTTACAAAATATTAAAAAATCAGCACATGTTGTTGGAATAGATCAAACGCTACAAGCATTTGACTGTTAGCTGCTGACACCTGGCGAATTCCTCAGAAAACAACTCCCAGAAAGGGCCGGTTTGTTTATATGTATTCATGCGCACAGTAACAGCTCCAATCAACATGAAAATTCACATGTACATAGAGGAATACCCATAATACCACTATACAAACCAAAACAGAGACATTTTAAAGTGATATATGTGCATTTGGAGGAGAAACTGGGAGTTTTTAAATAATATAGTACTTTGATGCCTCATTTTGACCATATAAGGAAATCAATACAGGTCCATAACCTAATTGATGGCAATTTTCTTCACATTTTACAATTATAACACCCCACATACAGAGGTGATAATCCCCAATTATTGAGCTCTTATGTGAAAAAGGAAGACTTGTAGAGAAGAAATAAAACAGTGATTTTTGCACTTAAGAAAGGAAATATTTTGAACAAAAAAGTGAGATTTTCTTTGGAAATTTTGATTTGACGCCCGATCAAACATGCTCAAGGACAATTTGGGGTTTGTTTCAGATAAATGTATTATTCACCCATATATTACCATCAGTTTGATTCCCCTTGGACTAAATATGTCAAAATTTTAAAAGAGTTGGTAGTCCTACCCCGCTGCTTAGCACCAAACACTTTCTACCATACTGCTGTCTACACCAATAGTATTCAAATGTCGCAAAATGCTACCACCACAATCTCAATATAGTATATTTCTAAATTAAGCAAAAATTCCAAGGTTTTAATCTTGACAAAACACAAAAACGTAGACAATTTGTTGAAAATATGGTTTCTGTAAGCCAGAGATCACCGACATTAGGTCACATAGGTGCCTTGTACAGGGGACTAATTTATGTGCTGTATGAAATATATTTATAAAACACATTTATATGATGGACTGCAATCGATCAAACGGCAAGAGACACATATGGGGTCAAAAATGTGGTTCTACGGCAATATCGAAAAAAAAATATGGTAAAAAAATCGGAAAAATGCGTACTTGACCAGATATGGTGCCAAAATTGCAAATAATATACCAAATGCATTCTGCAATGCCTAACCTAGCTTATTTATGATCGACTATATAGGTTGTGGTGATGAATTTCAGAGACACCTAGTATTATCCACCGTTCAATTTTTGGTGGCCATTTCGACACCTTTTTCGGTTAGGCTGTGTCTGAGTCCAGTAGTCCTCAGTGAAAGTGTATAATATTTTACAGTGATTTGAAATATTGGTTACTATATGAAAATAAAGAAAATAAAAAGGCACTAACTCCATGTCTTTAGCATTCAAGGGGGGGGGGGATAAACATCGCCGCTATTAGCATGTAGATATAATCCTACATATGTAATAAAAATCCACGTGAACGAAAACTATGGTTGCAATGGTGAAAAATTCATGAATACCGCACACACTATCCACACACAAATTAAAGAAATGCCACAAAACCTGCTAAAAATCTATAATACACAAAATTCCATGTCCTCGGTTTAAATAATGGCAATTTTCTTCACATTTTACAATTATAACACCCCACATACAGAGGTGATAATCCCCAATTATTGAGCTCTTATGTGAAAAAGGAAGACTTGTAGAGAAGAAATAAAACAGTGATTTTTGCACTTAAGAAAGGAAATATTTTGAACAAAAAAGTGAGATTTTCTTTGGAAATTTTGATTTGACGCCCGATCAAACATGCTCAAGGACAATTTGGGGTTTGTTTCAGATGAATGTATTATTCACCCATATATTACCATCAGTTTGATTCCCCTTGGACTAAATATGTCAAAATTTTAAAAGAGTTGGTAGTCCTACCCCGCTGCTTAGCACCAAACACTTTCTACCATACTGCTGTCTACACCAATAGTATTCAAATGTCGCAAAATGCTACCACCACACTCTCAATATAGTATATTTCTAAATTAAGCAAAAATTCCAAGGTTTTAATCTTGACAAAACACAAAAACGTAGACAATTTGTTGAAAATATGGTTTCTGTAAGCCAGAGATCACCGACATTAGGTCACATAGGTGCCTTGTACAGGGGACTAATTTATGTGCTGTATGAAATTTATTTATAAAACACATTTATATGATGGACTGCAATCGATCAAACGGCAAGAGACACATATGGGGTCAAAAATGTGGTTCTACGGCAATATCGAAAAAAAAATATGGTAAAAAAATCGGAAAAATGCGTACTTGACCAGATATGGTGCCAAAATTGCAAATAATATACCAAATGCATTCTGCAATGCCTAACCTAGCTTATTTATGATCGACTATATAGGTTGTGGTGATGAATTTCAGAGACACCTAGTATTATCCACCGTTCAATTTTTGGTGGCCATTTCGACACCTTTTTCGGTTAGGCTGTGTCTGAGTCCAGTAGTCCTCAGTGAAAGTGTATAATATTTTACAGTGATTTGAAATATTGGTTACTATATGAAAATAAAGAAAATAAAAAGGCACTAACTCCATGTCTTTAGCATTCAAGGGGGGGGGGGATAAACACCGCCGCTATTAGCATGTAGATATAATCCTACATATGTAATAAAAATCCACGTGAACGAAAACTATGGTTGCAATGGTGAAAAATTCATGAATACCGCACACACTATCCACACACAAATTAAAGAAATGCCACAAAACCTGCTAAAAATCTATAATACACAAAATTCCATGTCCTCGGTTTAAATAATGGCAATTTTCTTCACATTTTACAATTATAACACCCCACATACAGAGGTGATAATCCCCAATTATTGAGCTCTTATGTGAAAAAGGAAGACTTGTAGAGAAGAAATAAAACAGTGATTTTTGCACTTAAGAAAGGAAATATTTTGAACAAAAAAGTGAGATTTTCTTTGGAAATTTTGATTTGACGCCCGATCAAACATGCTCAAGGACAATTTGGGGTTTGTTTCAGATGAATGTATTATTCACCCATATATTACCATCAGTTTGATTCCCCTTGGACTAAATATGTCAAAATTTTAAAAGAGTTGGTAGTCCTACCCCGCTGCTTAGCACCAAACACTTTCTACCATACTGCTGTCTACACCAATAGTATTCAAATGTCGCAAAATGCTACCACCACACTCTCAATATAGTATATTTCTAAATTAAGCAAAAATTCCAAGGTTTTAATCTTGACAAAACACAAAAACGTAGACAATTTGTTGAAAATATGGTTTCTGTAAGCCAGAGATCACCGACATTAGGTCACATAGGTGCCTTGTACAGGGGACTAATTTATGTGCTGTATGAAATTTATTTATAAAACACATTTATATGATGGACTGCAATCGATCAAACGGCAAGAGACACATATGGGGTCAAAAATGTGGTTCTACGGCAATATCGAAAAAAAAATATGGTAAAAAAATCGGAAAAATGCGTACTTGACCAGATATGGTGCCAAAATTGCAAATAATATACCAAATGCATTCTGCAATGCCTAACCTAGCTTATTTATGATCGACTATATAGGTTGTGGTGATGAATTTCAGAGACACCTAGTATTATCCACCGTTCAATTTTTGGTGGCCATTTCGACACCTTTTTCGGTTAGGCTGTGTCTGAGTCCAGTAGTCCTCAGTGAAAGTGTATAATATTTTACAGTGATTTGAAATATTGGTTACTATATGAAAATAAAGAAAATAAAAAGGCACTAACTCCATGTCTTTAGCATTCAAGGGGGGGGGGGGGGATAAACACCGCCGCTATTAGCATGTAGATATAATCCTACATATGTAATAAAAATCCACGTGAACGAAAACTATGGTTGCAATGGTGAAAAATTTATGAATACCGCACACACTATCCACACACAAATTAAAGAAATGCCACAAAACCTGCTAAAAATCTATAATACACAAAATTCCATGTCCTCGGTTTAAATAATGGCAATTTTCTTCACATTTTACAATTATAACACCCCACATACAGAGGTGATAATCCCCAATTATTGAGCTCTTATGTGAAAAAGGAAGACTTGTAGAGAAGAAATAAAACAGTGATTTTTGCACTTAAGAAAGGAAATATTTTGAACAAAAAAGTGAGATTTTCTTTGGAAATTTTGATTTGACGCCCGATCAAACATGCTCAAGGACAATTTGGGGTTTGTTTCAGATAAATGTATTATTCACCCATATATTACCATCAGTTTGATTCCCCTTGGACTAAATATGTCAAAATTTTAAAAGAGTTGGTAGTCCTACCTCGCTGCTTAGCACCAAACACTTTCTACCATACTGCTGTCTACACCAATAGTATTCAAATGTCGCAAAATGCTACCACCACACTCTCAATATAGTATATTTCTAAATTAAGCAAAAATTCCAAGGTTTTAATCTTGACAAAACACAAAAACGTAGACAATTTGTTGAAAATATGGTTTCTGTAAGCCAGAGATCACCGACATTAGGTCACATAGGTGCCTTGTACAGGGGACTAATTTATGTGCTGTATGAAATTTATTTATAAAACACATTTATATGATGGACTGCAATCGATCAAACGGCAAGAGACACATATGGGGTCAAAAATGTGGTTCTACGGCAATATCGAAAAAAAAATATGGTAAAAAAATCGGAAAAATGCGTACTTGACCAGATATGGTGCCAAAATTGCAAATAATATACCAAATGCATTCTGCAATGCCTAACCTAGCTTATTTATGATCGACTATATAGGTTGTGGTGATGAATTTCAGAGACACCTAGTATTATCCACCGTTCAATTTTTGGTGGCCATTTCGACACCTTTTTCGGTTAGGCTGTGTCTGAGTCCAGTAGTCCTCAGTGAAAGTGTATAATATTTTACAGTGATTTGAAATATTGGTTACTATATGAAAATAAAGAAAATAAAAAGGCACTAACTCCATGTCTTTAGCATTCAAGGGGGGGGGGGGATAAACACCGCCGCTATTAGCATGTAGATATAATCCTACATATGTAATAAAAATCCACGTGAACGAAAACTATGGTTGCAATGGTGAAAAATTCATGAATACCGCACACACTATCCACACACAAATTAAAGAAATGCCACAAAACCTGCTAAAAATCTATAATACTGTAACAAAACCATGCAACTGCCGCGCTGAAACGTTCGTTAGGAACGGTCACGTGATCTACAAAGTCCACTTGCGAAGACACCGTTCGCGGAAGAACCGTTGGCGGAAGCACGATTGCGGAAGCATCATCAGCGGAAGCATCGTTCGCGGAAGAACCGTTCGCGGAAGCACGATTGCGGAAGCATCATCAGCGGAAGCATCAGTCGCGGAAGCACCGTTCGCGGAAGAGGAGCCTTCGCGGAAGAACCGTTCGCGGACGCAGTCTTCACCACGTGGAGAAGAGTGCGGAAGATACGTTCGCGGACGAAGATGCGCGCGCAGCCACCCTGGCTATATAAGGGAGAGCGGACGGCCGCTCTGAGAGCACTGCAACAGCGACATCGACCGTGGGGAGATCGTCACCGCCACAGCCAAGGGACTCGACGAACTCCGTGCGGACGACTCCTTCTTCAGGGCCTTAGAGTCAACCGGGATTAGACCGACTACCTGGAGAAACCATTCGACTAAACGGGACGGGAAACTTCAACGGGAAGGGACAGAGAGACGCCGCCGGCTAAGAACTCTTTTTAGTTGTGCCCTCGTGCACTATTTATTTTTGAAATGTGATCATACAGTGCTCCATGTCTGAACTTCATATTTGTACGTCACGTGGGTGACCAGCCATACAATTGTAAGTTGATTTGATGTATATAAATCTTCAATTTATTTACATCTGAGTTGCTTCTTGCCTAAGTGAAGCCGGTAAGCTACGGAGTGATGATACACCAGCGTTGGGGAACACCAATTTAGTGACGGCTCTCGAATCACAACGAGCGGGAGTTACATAAAGTCTATACGATCAGAGAAACCAGGTTTTTTTGGGCCACACCGAAAACAGGTCATTACCAAACGTCACAACTTGGCGCACGTGACCAGGATCCCCGAGGGTCTACTGCCAGGGAACGAACCTCAGCATCACTCATGTCCGGCGAAAACGACGAAACTGCCCCAGGGAAGACAGGAGGTGAAGAGGAAGACTCTTCACGGACGGCCTCACTTGCGGACGAGGAAGACAGCGGTTCGCGGAAGCCGACCTTTGCGGAAGGGGGAGACGACCGTTCGCGGAGGACGTTCGCGGAAGACGACCGTTCGCGGAAGACGTTCGCGGACGACCACCGTTCGCGGAAGACAACCTTGGCGGAAGAGGCCGACGACCGTTCGCGGAAGACAACGTTCGCGGAAGACGACCGTTCGCGGAAGAGCAGCTTCACAGCCAGGGGTAGACGGGACGTTTCGACGAGTGAGGAGCAACCAGGGAGGTCGAGACCTTCCATGGGCCAGTCGACTAGTCAACAGAGACCCCGGAGCCAGACACCCGACAACCGTTTTCTTTTCAGACACGACTCTGGGTGGCAGCACGATCGAGACAGGGAGAGGTCAACCTACCTTGAGAGCGTTAGGAGGGGCCCCGAGTTCCGACGAGTGCTGGGACCGGAGTACGTCAATCTGGACGGGGAGGACGGCGAAATCTGGGCGAGGAGGGATCGGCTACAGCTACCGGAGCAGAGTCCAAGTGTGGCACCTCCAGAGAATGCAGCATTCAGACGGCTTTGGGACCAGTCCCAGCAGCAGTCTGGTGCAACAGGGCAGCGGTCGGGTGTGACGAGTCGACAAACGGGAGTGACTGGAGGACGGGTTACTTGGGCTCCGACCCAAGAGAGCAGCTCGAGAGGGAGAGGACTTTTCGCGGAAGAGAACATTCGCGGACGAGAGGCATTCTTCGGCGACAGGGACGCTTGCAGCCGGGGATCCTTCGTGGATGAACGGGCTCGTGGGCGAGGGGGAGTCTTTGGTGACGAGGACGCTTGTGACCGGGGAGGGCCCTTCGCGGACGACCACGTTCGCGGACGAGGACGACTCGCGGAAGAGAGTGTTCGCGGAAGAGAGGAGTCTTCACCCAGACGGTGGCTCGACGAAAGGAGTGATCCAGGCGACCAATCTTCCTTTCCAGTTTTTCAGAATAGACGGGGAAGACCATTCGCGGATGAGCCGGTTCGCGGAAGATTCGCGGAAGATGGCGTTCGCGGACGTACATCTTTTGTGGAGGGACGTCTCCGAGACATCTTGGCGGACGAGCCCGTTCGCGGAAGACTCGCGGAAGACGGCGTTCGCGGAGGAGGCCTGTTCGCGGAAGAACTTCTTCGGGAGCTGTTGGCGGAGGAGTCCGTTCGCGGAAGGTTCGCGGAAGACAGCGTTCGCGGAAGAGAGAGGTCTTCACCCAGTCGACAACCGAGACAGCCAGCCTCCTGGAGAAATCCAGCTTCTATTTCAGTCACCCAGGGAGGCCGGAGACAGCACCCTTTCTCATCATCGGGCGATGAGGGGCCTTCATCTGATGGAGGGACCGAGAGCAGCCATGGTTACCCAGGACGGGGGAGGAGACCACCGAGGCGGGGACCGCCGCTGCACCGACGAAGCCCTAGGCCGAGACGGAGGCAGGAGGACTCGTCGTCCGAGGACAGCACAGCCTGGAATCAGAACGGCAGAAGGAACCGGAAGATGCTGACCCCTGACAAGTTCGATGGGACTTCCATAGAGTGGCCGGTGTACCGGGCCCACTTTGACGTCATCGCAGAGGTCAACGGATGGAGCAAGCGGGAACAGGGCGTCTACTTAGCCGGGAGCTTGACAGGAGAGGCACGACGAATGCTGACCAGCCTGAGTCCTGCAGACCGGAGGGACATCGACGTTCTGACCGACAAGCTGACCCTACGATTCGACCCTGACTGTCAGGAGGAGTCCTACAAGGCGACCTTGGGACAGAGAACCCGCAGGAAGGCAGAGACACCCCAGCAGTACGGCTATGAGTTGCAGCGACTGGCCGGCCGTGGTTATCCGGATCTGAACTCCGCAGCTCAGGAGGCTATCGCCTTAGACCACTTCTGGAAGGGCCATCCAGATGGGGACATGAAGGTGATGGCGCTCATGAGGAAGATGAAGACCATGGAGGAGGCCATAGCGTTCGTGACCCAGTACGAATGTGTCAAACCCAAGCCTGGGAAGCCGGTGATGTCCATAGAGTCGGAGGACTCCGAGCCAGCTCTAGGACGGGTCCTACAGCTGTTGAAGAACCAGCAGGGAGGCGAGATTACCACCAGTGGGCAGCAGAGCAACCAGCCGAACGTAGCGGGTCTACCCAGACTTCCCTACTTCAAGGGGCTCTTTGAGAGCCAAGACAGGAAGCTGGATCGACTAATCGAGCTGTGTGAGCAGGTGCTATCCATCAAGCCGAGGGCCGCCACTGCTGAGAACAAGGGACCAAGCGCTAGGCCGGGACCAGATGACTGTTGGTACTGTGGGAAGCCGGGTCATCGGAAGTACCAGTGTCCAGATCGGCCGCCACCTCGGACTAAGGAGGAGCGCTTGAGTCGACTAATCGAGGAGATTGGTGAGCGGAACAGTTTGACAGACGAGGAGTCGGAAAACCAGTAGGGCTCATACCAGCCCCCAACCGTATGGGCCATTGGCAGGTGTGTGCACGGCTTCACAGGCGAGAAGCTCGACGAAGACGTGAAGAACACATTGCCAGGGGGGAATTTTTAGTTTCACAGATTTTTAATAGGTTTTTCCGGTGTGCATCCGAAGTAACTGGATGGGCGCAGGAGGAGCTCGAGGATCGAATTCTCGACTATATGGAGGGCAAGCCTGTCAACACAGACGGGAGTGCCAATGTACAGCAAACCGATGGAGCCGTGGAGCGTCTAATGCCCCGCGGAGACGTCGACGAAATGCAGACCGATGGAGCCGTGGAGCGTCTAATGCCCCGCGGAGACGTCAAGGAAATGCAGACCGATGGAGCCGTGGAGCGTCTAATGCCCCGCGGAGACGTCGACGAAATGCAGACCGATGGAGCCGTGGAGCGTCTGGGGACCCACGGAGACATCAACGAGGTTTCTGCTAGCAGCAAGGAGAACCAACAGGTTACAACCTTGAGGCTGGAGGCTGCGAAACAGCAGGGACCCCCCTATGCAACTGAACCACAAGCGGCCGTGAAAGAGGAGACGGAGGGCCGGTGGAGCGGAATGACCAAGGGGCCAGCGCAGCAGCTATTGCTGGTGGACGACTCATTACTTATCCGGAGCGGCGGTTCCGAGGGGAGTGATTCCCTTAAGACTGACAGAGAGGACCAGGGTGGTGCATCACTGTGGGTGGACGACTCAGTACTTATCCAGGGCGGCGTCCCTGAGGAGAGTGGCAGCTCTCTTAAGATTGACAGAAATGGCCAGGTGGTGTCGCTGTCAGCCGGTGCCCGGGGCACATTGGCGTGGTATGCGGCGTGCCACGTTATGGGGAAGGCGACTCGTATGTTGGTGGACACGGGTGCCTCTTCCACCGTTCTGGACGAGTGTCTCTTCGACCAAATGGATGACGAACATAAAGCAATGATAAGGCAGACGAGAATAAGGTTACGGGCAGCAACCGGAGACTACTTACAGGTTCAAGGAGAGATGACAGTTCAACTTCTACTGGGCACACGACTCGTGTCGGCAGATGTACTGGTAGCCAAACTAGGGATCCCGGGAGTGTTGGGGCTTGATGTACTTCAACAGATTGGGGGACAGCTGGATCTGCGTAAGGGCGAGTGGCAGGTGGGCGACACTACCGTAGTGATGAGCTCGGGCCACGAGGACGCCGTCTACACACTGGTGACGGAGGAGACGGTCGTCTTGCCACCCTTTTCAGAGATGATGGTGGACCTCAAGCTGACAGGAAGTGAGGGAGGAGTTCCGAAGGCCGGCCTCGTGCAGTCCGCAAGAGAGCCGTTGGAGGACGACCCCCTCGTAGTGGGACGAGCCCTGGTACGACCCCGAGGACGCCTGGTACCGGTGGTACTTCTGAACGCCGGCGCTGGAGCTTGCACTGTGCTGATGGGGACCATCCTAGCCGAGCTTCACGGAATAGAGGCCGTGATCGACCTGGGATTTCGTCCCGATGGAGGGAAAACAACCCAGAATGAACCTAAAAGGGAACAGTGGTACCGGGAGGAGAGCGGGAGGGAGCATGAGCCCCTTACACCAAACTCCACCAAGTGGCGGAACCGGACGCCTGAGCAGCCCGAAACCAGAGTGCACGCCATGCACGCAGAATCGTCGACGAAGACACCAGAGTGCCCGGAGCATTTAGAACCGCTCCTGGAGGGAATGCATCCGAACTTGACGGAAAAGGAGGTGGAGGTCGTCAGCGATCTCCTTCGACGCCACCAGCAGGTCTTTATGGGACCAGATGGGAGGTTGGGCCGGACGTCCCTGGCGAAACACGTCATCGACACGGGAGATCACCCCCCGATCAAGCAGCCTCTGAGGAGAGCCCCGTACTACCAACAAGAGCTGATCGAGGACGAGGTCGACAAGATGTTGAAAGCTGACGTTGTGGAGCCAAGCGACAGTCCATGGTCGTCTCCCATCGTGCTAGTGAAAAAGAAGGATGGTGCACTGAGATTTTGCGTCGACTACCGCCGTCTAAATGATGTCACCCGGAAGGATGCGTACCCCCTGCCTCGAGTCGACGAGAGTTTTGATACCTTGTCAGGAGGACGATATTTTTCGACGCTAGACTTGGCTAGTGGTTACTGGCAGGTCGAGATGGACGACAGGGACAAGGAGAAGACGGCGTTCACTACCCGTAGTGGACTCTATCAATTTAAAGTGATGCCGTTTGGATTGGCGACGGCCCCGGCTACTTTTGAACGTCTAATGGAGCTGGCACTGAGGGGACTCCAATGGAAGCGTTGTCTAATTTATTTGGACGATGTCGTCTGTCTTGGAAAGACTTTCCAAGAAGCCGTGGACAACCTCGAGGACGTGTTCCGGAGACTGCAGGCTGCCGGGCTGAAGCTGAAACCCGCCAAGTGTGAGCTGTTTCGACAACAGGTCAACTTCCTGGGCCATGTCGTGTCCGACCGAGGCATCCAGTGCGACCCTGCCAAGGTCGAAGCTGTAACAAAAATGGTTCCTCCGACCACCTTGACAGAACTAAGGAGCTTCCTTGGGTTCGTGGGGTACTACCGCAGATTCATCCCTGACTTTGCCACCCGAGCGGGACCCCTCAACCACCTGTTAAAGAAGGAAGTCAACTACCATTGGAGCGAGGCTCATCAGCAGGCGTTCGAGGCGCTGCGTCAACCCCTGACCGAGCACCCCCTGCTGGTGTACCCTGACATGGACCAAGAATTTATTTTAGATACTGATGCTAGCGGCTACGGAGTGGGAGGCGTCTTATCCCAAGTGCAGGACGGACGAGAGCGGGTGATCGCCTATGCTTCCAAAACCCTGAGGGACACCCAGCGGAATTACTGCACCACCAAGCGGGAGCTCCTGGCCGTCGTCAGTATGATACACCATTTCAGACATTTCTTGTGGGGGAGAGCGTTCTTACTACGAACCGACCACGCCTCTCTCAAGTGGCTACTGAACTTTCGGGATGCGGAAGGAATGATCGCTAGATGGGCAGCTCGCATCGCCAGCTACGCCTTCAGGTGTGAGGTCCGACCGGGAGTACAACACGGGAATGCAGACGGGATGTCCAGATGCCGACAGTGCCGGAGACCGGATTGTCCCGCCCCTCGCCACACCACAAGACCCGAAGGAGAAGAGGAGGCCTGTCCGACTCAGGAGGAGTGTCCCCTACCCCTGGAGGACCTCTCTGACGAGGATCTGCTCCCACCGATCAGCGGAGAAGGATGGAGCCCCGGAGGACCTCAAGTTAACATCTTGCGGGAGGTCCCTGTGGAGCCCTGGACGGAGGACTACTATTGCGGAGATGGAGTCGGGATATTCCAGATCTGGGAGGTGCGCTGCCAGGAGGACCCGAGGACGACTACCCAGCCGACCGAGGAATGCCTGCCTGACCGGAGCCCCCCACAGACGGAGGAAGGAGCCAGGAGCGTCAGCAGAACCCTGCATCAGCTCCGCCCCTCTGCCTGGGTTTGGTTTCTCCTGATGATGCTCCTCGCACTGCATGGTTTGGGACCGGAGGTTGTGGCCGGAGCAGCGATCGGCGCGACGGCCGACGTGTGGATGCGCTGCCGAGAGGAGCCCTTCCTGGACCCATGCCCCAACCCTGTGATCCGAGATCCAGACAAACAAATGCTAGCTGTCACGCGGGCTATGGCTACGGGAGGACGCCGGAATCCGATGGAGGGAGCCCCGGAGGCCCAGGTCCTGAATGGTTATTCCCAGGAGGACCTAGTGACCCTTCAACGAGCCGACCCTGAAGTTGGAGGCATCCTCGGGTGGAAGAATATTTTCACTGAGAGACCTGCATGGCCCGAAGTCAGAACAAAAAGTCAGCAAATGAAGACTCTGTGGCAACAGTGGGACCAGCTGGAGCTACGTGATGGGCTTCTGTACCGGCGGTACCAAGCGGCTTGCCAGAACGCACCAATCCATCAACTGGTCGTTCCACAGGTCCTGAGACGCGCCGTCATGAAGGAGGTCCACACCGGCAAGCTGATGAGTCACCAGGGAGTCACCAAAACAGTCCACCGACTAAAAGCGAGAATGTACTGGCCGGGTATGACGAAGGACGTGGAGCGTTGGTGCCGGGAGTGCCTGAAGTGTAGTGGGAGAAAGCCGCGACCGGGGCCCAAGTACCACCCCATGGGAAATCTACCGGTAGGCGATCGGCTAGAAAGGGTGGCCATGGACATTTTGGAGCCTGGAACGATCACCAATTCTGGGAACCGGTATATACTGGTCGTGGGTGATTATTTCACCAAGTGGACTGAGGCCTACGCTCTACCCAACCATGAGGCTCAGACGGTGGCGGACGTCTTTGTGACTGAGTTCGTGTGCCGCCTGGGAATGCCAGCCAAGATACACACCGACCAGGGACGAGAGTTCGAGAGTAAGCTTTTCCTTGAGATGGTCAAGATCCTAGGAGGGGAGAAGACTCGGACGACCCCTTATCACGCCAAATCAGACGGGATGGTCGAGCGATTCAACCGGACCCTGCTGAACCTTCTGGCCGTGGTCGTGGACGAGAACCATGACGACTGGGACGACCATCTGCCCTACGTGATGGCGACTTATAGAACATCAGTACACGAAAGCACCGGGTGTACACCATTTCGAATGATGATGGGACGGGAGGCAACCACCCCATTGGACCTGAGGTACCGGACGAAACCGGACGATTTGGGAGGACCAGTCCCCGAGTGTGCGTCCGAATACGTCGAATGGGTGAAGGAAGCCACCATACAAGCTCACGAGACTGCCCGAGAGTGCCTGAAGACGGCTACGGTGCGACAAAAGCGCCATCATGACGTAAAATCAGCCGCTCGACATTTTCCGGTGGGCACCTGGGTGATGTATTGGTACCCTCCAAAGGCTAGACCAAAACTAGGACTAGGGTGGACGGGACCTTATCTCGTTGTGAAGTCTCATCTCGGATGGATGGTGTCCATACAAGATCGACCCGGTGGCAAGATTAAAGATGTCCACATTGACAATATAAAAAGGTGCTGGTTCACCCCTGAAACCGACGCCTGGATACCCAATCCGGACGATGTGACCCCAGTCCGGACCCCCAGTGATGACGAGGGACGAGTGGAAAACAGCGGGAATGCAGTCCAAACGATGTAAACGATGATGGGAGCGTTCGCGGAAGAACCGTTCGCGGAAGCAGCGTTCGCGGAAGCAGCGTTCGCGGAAGTACCGTTCGCTGAAGCACGTTCGCGGAAGCAGCGTTCGCGGAAGAACCGTTCGCGGAAGCAAGCGAAAAACGTTATTTCGTTCCACGACAATGCTTTTTCCCCCAGATCCCTGGTCCGCGCCTTTTCTATATAAGCAGGCCGGCCTACGATTCCGTCATCACTTCAACCATGAACACACCAACTCTGCAGATCATTGAGATACCCGCATTTGCAGACGAAGATTTCGGGGACGTTCCAGATTTCGACTTGGCTGACTTTCTGCCCCTTGAAGTCGACAAGATGAGCGACCCACCTACCAAGATAGACAAGCCTGACCGAAAGCGGGAGCGCTCGAGGAGCCGGGAGCGTCGTGAGGAGCCCCGAGGAGGTCGACGGTCCCCTGCCCGGAAGTTGTCCACCGAGAGAGGGCGACGCTGGTGCAGCCCCTGCCGGATCCACGTGACGGCATCCAACTTTAGCCGACACGTGGCGACCAAACACACGCAGAAGGAGGGGCGGCACCTCTGCAAGATGTGCAGCCAGCGATTCGCCCGCCGAGCTGACAGAGACCGGCATGAGACGTCGCATGCCAGCGGCAACACCCTCAAGCCAGGACGGAGGAGGACGACGACCGACACGCCCGTGTCCGACCCCCGAGATGGTCCGACTACTGTGTCTGCCCCTGAGCTGAAGGCTGTCAGCTTTGCGGCCAGCGGGACGACCAGCTCCACGCCGTCAAGCCCCCGGGAGGACGCCCCCAGGTCAGAGGACGCCCCAGACCCCGAGGACGACCCCCCGAATAGCGAAGAGGAACCGGAGTCTCAGCAGGAGCGGAGAGAGGCGGAATCCCCGGAGGCCCCCACCCCCGAGGACGACGGACCCCCCGTTCCCAGAGACTCGGCCCCTACCTACAAGCCCCTAGACCTGAGTTGGTACCTCAAGCCCGTTCCGGAGGAGGAGGACCAACTGCGACCGTATGTGGAGGGCCTGGGCAGAGCGGTCACTGCCGGAGAGAAGGCCCTGGAGGACCTGGCATCCACGATAGCCATGGGACGACGCCACCTCACCCAAGCGGAGGCTCGGCTCCAAGCCAAGGAGGAGCAGAGACAGCTCGAGGCCGAGGTGCTGCAGCTGCGAGGGGAGGCCTCTCAACGAGAGAAGAGCCACCGGAAGGAGCTGCGAGCCCACGTCCGAGAGACCAAGCTG
Source organism: Terebella lapidaria (assembly GCA_949152475.1). NCBI lineage: Eukaryota > Metazoa > Annelida > Polychaeta > Terebellida > Terebellidae > Terebella > Terebella lapidaria. The sequence goes on from OX424555.1 coordinate 84,966,306, forward strand.
CTCCGGGAACAGCTCCGAGCATATACAGACACTCGGGACAGGCTGGCGGAGACGTCCGAAAGCGAGGTGGATCGCCAGTGAAGTGGAGGGAGAGAGCCCTGTAAACAACAGACAGGCAGGAAAAGACGAAGAAGGAGGAAGAAGAGAAAAGAAGAGAGAGAAAGGATCAACGGGGACGTTGATCTCCAGAAAGGGTGGAGTTGTAACAAAACCATGCAACTGCCGCGCTGAAACGTTCGTTAGGAACGGTCACGTGATCTACAAAGTCCACTTGCGAAGACACCGTTCGCGGAAGAACCGTTGGCGGAAGCACGATTGCGGAAGCATCATCAGCGGAAGCATCGTTCGCGGAAGAACCGTTCGCGGAAGCACGATTGCGGAAGCATCATCAGCGGAAGCATCAGTCGCGGAAGCACCGTTCGCGGAAGAGGAGCCTTCGCGGAAGAACCGTTCGCGGACGCAGTCTTCACCACGTGGAGAAGAGTGCGGAAGATACGTTCACGGACGAAGATGCGCGCGCAGCCACCCTGGCTATATAAGGGAGAGCGGACGGCCGCTCTGAGAGCACTGCAACAGCGACATCGACCGTGGGGAGATCGTCACCGCCACAGCCAAGGGACTCGACGAACTCCGTGCGGATGACTCCTTCTTCAGGGCCTTAGAGTCAACCGGGATTAGACCGACTACCTGGAGAAACCATTCGACTAAACGGGACGGGAAACTTCAACGGGAAGGGACAGAGAGACGCCGCCGGCTAAGAACTCTTTTTAGTTGTGCCCTCGTGCACTATTTATTTTTGAAATGTGATCATACAGTGCTCCATGTCTGAACTTCATATTTGTACGTCACGTGGGTGACCAGCCATACAATTGTAAGTTGATTTGATGTATATAAATCTTCAATTTATTTACATCTGAGTTGCTTCTTGCCTAAGTGAAGCCGGTAAGCTACGGAGTGATGATACACCAGCGTTGGGGAACACCAATTTAGTGACGGCTCTCGAATCACAACGAGCGGGAGTTACATAAAGTCTATACGATCAGAGAAACCAGGTTTTTTTGGGCCACACCGAAAACAAGTCATTACCAAACGTCACAATACACAAAATTCCATGTCCTCGGTTTAAATAATGGCAATTTTCTTCACATTTTACAATTATAACACCCCACATACAGAGGTGATAATCCCCAATTATTGAGCTCTTATGTGAAAAAGGAAGACTTGTAGAGAAGAAATAAAACAGTGATTTTTGCACTTAAGAAAGGAAATATTTTGAACAAAAAAGTGAGATTTTCTTTGGAAATTTTGATTTGACGCCCGATCAAACATGCTCAAGGACAATTTGGGGTTTGTTTCAGATAAATGTATTATTCACCCATATATTACCATCAGTTTGATTCCCCTTGGACTAAATATGTCAAAATTTTAAAAGAGTTGGTAGTCCTACCTCGCTGCTTAGCACCAAACACTTTCTACCATACTGCTGTCTACACCAATAGTATTCAAATGTCGCAAAATGCTACCACCACACTCTCAATATAGTATATTTCTAAATTAAGCAAAAATTCCAAGGTTTTAATCTTGACAAAACACAAAAACGTAGACAATTTGTTGAAAATATGGTTTCTGTAAGCCAGAGATCACCGACATTAGGTCACATAGGTGCCTTGTACAGGGGACTAATTTATGTGCTGTATGAAATTTATTTATAAAACACATTTATATGATGGACTGCAATCGATCAAACGGCAAGAGACACATATGGGGTCAAAAATGTGGTTCTACGGCAATATCGAAAAAAAAATATGGTAAAAAAATCGGAAAAATGCGTACTTGACCAGATATGGTGCCAAAATTGCAAATAATATACCAAATGCATTCTGCAATGCCTAACCTAGCTTATTTATGATCGACTATATAGGTTGTGGTGATGAATTTCAGAGACACCTAGTATTATCCACCGTTCAATTTTTGGTGGCCATTTCGACACCTTTTTCGGTTAGGCTGTGTCTGAGTCCAGTAGTCCTCAGTGAAAGTGTATAATATTTTACAGTGATTTGAAATATTGGTTACTATATGAAAATAAAGAAAATAAAAAGGCACAAACTCCATGTCTTTAGCATTCAAGGGGGGGGGGATAAACACCGCCGCTATTAGCATGTAGATATAATCCTACATATGTAATAAAAATCCACGTGAACGAAAACTATGGTTGCAATGGTGAAAAATTCATGAATACCGCACACACTATCCACACACAAATTAAAGAAATGCCACAAAACCTGCTAAAAATCTATAATACACAAAATTCCATGTCCTCAGTTTAGGTATACGAACACATATAGGATTGCCATTTAACTCCATTATAACGTTTTATGAGAGAAATCACTTTCAAAATGTTTCAATTTTCATAAAATTTCAGTATGTTGAAGCAATATATATAACTTACAAAATATTAAAAAATCAGCACATGTTGTTGGAATAGATCAAACGCTACAAGCATTTGACTGTTAGCTGCTGACACCTGGCGAATTCCTCAGAAAGCAAACTCCCAGAAAGGGCCGGTTTGTTTATATGTATTCATGCGCACAGTAACAGCTCCAATCAACATGAAAATTCACATGTACATAGAGGAATACCCATAATACCACTATACAAACCAAAACAGAGACATTTTAAAGTGATACATGTGCATTTGGAGGAGAAACTGGGAGTTTTTAAATAATATAGTACTTTGATGCCTCATTTTGACCATATAAGGAAATCAATACAGGTCCATAACCTCTAGGCCGAGCCTTTAGGTGAGGCTTAGATGGTGATCAGAGTGCTAGATAAACCGATCTAGCACGAGATTACAATGTCATATGCATTTTCTCGCACAACATGCCAATAAACAGCTGTCACGGCAAACAAATGATCTATTTTACTAGCTTGAGTGCTAAATATCTTGGAACTTTTTTCATCATTGGACGGAAACGGTGGAGTGCGAGAATGGAGTATTTTTGTGGAACTGACACAAGGAGAACATACAGTGATCATAGGATTTGGGTGTTCCCTCTGACCCCGACAAAATTCTAAACCGAAAGTATCTAATCTACTTCACAAACACAAACCAAAACAAATATTATGCAGTAAGGAATTTCGAATGGAATGACGAGAGGTGATTTGGCCTAGTGACTCGAATGTGTCAGTCCCTAGCTCTTACCTTGCCGGCGGGGTTTTTGACATCTCTCAGTACAGTGCCCGGTCCGTACGTAATGTGTCTCAGAATAACCCGGTCACGGCCCGACCCCAGGGGAGTGTTCAGGTAGTCTATCCGCTCCTTCGATAGCAGGGTCTTTTTGTCCACCGTGCCGCCGTTGGCAAGGATACCCATCAGTTTAGCAACCGCCCGAGCGGTCCCGAACCCGTGAGATGCTCCACTCGGAACCTCTCGGAATTTCGGGTCATTTAGGCGATGTAACTATATCAAAAGTGAAGGTTACAAATATACAATTAAAGATGTCTCAAGGAGTCATCATGAGGAAGAACAATTTATCTGTCGAGGGGAAGGTTGAACGAATCACCTTAGGTGAAAAAACAATAGAGGCTTTCGTGGGGGCAAGAACGTGCAACTTAATATTACGTAGGAAGTGAAACTGATACCTTCCAGTCTGTGGGATTCCCGATGAGATTATTCAGATAGAATGTGCCGTATTTCGCGTACGAGTACACCATGAGCCCCAGGAAGTGTATTCCTGTTGGTATGAGGGTGTTCAGCATGTGCCTCCAGCCGAACTGTGCCCCAGTCTCCCGACATGACCGGTGGAACAAGTGTCGAGGCAATCCGATATAAAATTCAATATCTAAAACGGAGACGTTCCTAAATAGATAGCTTAGACTCTAACATGCAGCAATCAATATATGTCTTTCCTCGGTTCTGCATCATAACGTGCTTGAACAATGACATTTTCCTATTAAAAACATATACAAGCGACTATAAGGCCTAAAAACTAATTGTCTCTTTCTCGTCCTCCTATTTTTTTTTCAAAACTGGGTAGGGAGGGACTTTTTATTTTTAATTTTTCATTTTGCAAAAAATACCGTCCTCAGCTCAAGAGAAAATTGGGTAGGGAGGCACTTTTTATTTTTTTAATTTTGGTGGGACGACATTTCACACGTCTGAAATGAGAATAAATTTGTTTGATTGGTAGAAAAAACACTTGCGCACAGACGCATTCAAGCACAAATAAATCAAGGCTTTAGAATTGAAATCATGTGTAACTTAGACTTTAATGATTTCATTTCTAGAGGCTTGATTTATTTGGGCTTGAAACCTCTTGGCTGGGCACATTGGCACTACTGGTGTGCCATCATTATAGCAGTCAGCACAGACAGGGTGATTCTGTGTACTAGTAGTAGTATTATTAAAAACTGTCGGTTGATAATATATTTCAATGATGAATAATTGTGGAGAACCGTTCTATCAGTTAATATGTCCATTGGGTACATGAGGAAATATAGTAAATCAATTCGTGATCACAACTTTATATGTATTACTACATGCATATACCCACATGGAGTAACTGTTTTTTGAAAACTGGTAGCGTCTTTATCGCATTTGGCGGAGAGTGAAAACAAAGAGGTAAGTTAAATATATGCCAAAGTTGCATGCTGTGATTCGGTGTCTCGATCAATCAAAGCTATAATCACTTTTAGAATTGACAAAATTTATTTAGTCTGCAATAGCTAGATATTGTCTATAGAATGAGAACTCGTGCAAGTTTTGGTCCGAAAATATGTATTATGTGCCTAAATTGAGTTGCAAAATCAAGATTCAAACTCGGGCCGCATCCAATTTTTCCTCAAGGCGGCCCGCGTTGCGGGCAAGTTCTACACACAGTCATCACAGTGACATCATTGGTATTAGTGTAGATACTGTGGCGACCGGCAATGAATGCAGGCCGATCATTCTCTATCCGATGATTGTGCGGCGTTAGCCGTACTATATCTGTTAGTGTAATTTTGACCCCATGGTACTACTGGTGAGGAGCTTGTCCATGCGTGGACTTATTGCTACCGAATTAAGTCAGCGATGACATTATCCATATTTTATGTCATAATCTCAGATTACAACAAAGTTAAGTAGCAAATATTGAACAAAGAAAACACACACTTGGTCATTTGTGGAAAGTGCAACTACAACACATTTTGGCAAGAATAATGGACGAATCGACAAACAAATGCGAGTAACAATCAATTTTCGCATGGACAAGCTCGGCACCAGTATTGGAGGTACTATGGTAGTGTAAGACCATCTACGAGAATTGTTCTCTGTGAGAGGGAAGTAGAGAGTTATTACAATACGAGTTCGAGTTACAATACGATTCGAGTTCATTGTTTCATATTGTCATCAAAGCGGACATCTTTGTTGTTATCAAACTAATCAATAGGCTTTAAGTTGATTTCCAAATATTGAGCAAGGGAAACACACACCATAGTCCTTTGTGGAAAGTTCAACCAAAACACATTTGGGCAAGAATAATGGGCAACTCAACAAAAGAGCAGGTGAGAATCAATTTACGCATGGACATCAAAATATTCGACAGGTTGTCATAACGTTCAGGTTCACAATTAGAATTTTCATATCACATAGAAACAAGACCCACAATATTTTGTTTGGTTGTTTAACCAAGAAATGGGTTTCGTGTCTACTTATCCTTGATTTTTTTTCGTGTTCACTCAGCCTCGAGTACTGGTTCTACTCTCCTTTGTCCCTGTGGCCGCACACGTAACCTCAAGTTCTGCTGTTGTGATGCTTGTTTCAATATCTGTCGTCGAGTTGTACACGTTTCCTGTTTATTCCTGACAATCTCGAGATGTACTTTCAAGTTTGCGTGACAAACAAGAATGCTAGTTTTTCTTGATTTTAAAATTGATTCCAACTTTAATATCCTCAAAATAGGGACGGGAACACTTTTTATTTTTTATTTGAGAATCGCAAATAAAAAAAGTCGGGAGGCTGCTTTTGAACACAGGCGGGCGGGGACGAGAAACAGAAAATACATTTTTAGGCCTAGCCACAGTAATATATCTGACTGCTCACCAAATTTGTCGGCTACTTCATCTTGGAAGAACTGAGCGAGGTTCCTGCCTTGTTTGTCCACTCTCCGGACGAGCTGGTCAGCGTAGAGTCCATACGTGAGGGTGTGATAAGCCACACTGCTACCTGGGGTACAACATACAACCAATGGAACATCGTCAAATAACATAAGAAACAGTTTGTTGTAAGGTGATCCAACATAAGTGAATAAGAGTAATGATGATTCAATTGGATTTCAGCACAATCATTAATATCAGTATAAATTAGGGTGTTTTATTCGAAATTTGCATTGCTGAGTTTCCAATTATTATCAAGTTTCCAATAAATATTGCACGAAAACTCAACATTGTGACATACTGATAGACGAATTACCTGGCTCGAAGTAAGGCTTTTGTTTGGCTAATAAATCACCCAGTTTGGTGGGGTCATCTCTGACCAAAGACAATCTGTGCTTCTCCTTTATAGCAATCAGGCCAGCCTTGAGTACACGAACAACGAATCGTAATGAAAACGTTCGGATTACTATCCGGTAGTGCATATGAGTGCGTTATGATGATATATATCCCCTCTGATATCATAACAGATCATCGATTTCTCGCACTCCACCTTTTCCGTCCAATTGTGAGAGCAGTTCCAAGATATTTCGATCTAGCACTCCAGCGGGTAAAACATATCATTTGTTTGCCGTGACGGCTGTTTATTGGCATGTCGTGCGAGAAAATGCATATGACTGTAGTAATTTTAGCGACTGTAACTCCCGTCCCTCCCGCGCACTACACATTTCCACAACAAACATTCATTCTACATGACTTACATACAGGACAAGTACATACTATACGATCACAAGCATAAACTCCATGTAGTCATGGTTACATACACAGGTCAAACCACGCACCTGCGGCCCCACTTGTTCGGTACACTCGACCCAAGATACTCGGCCTTGACCTTCACATGCACTGACTTCTAAACATAGAACTTGACACACATACCCCACGCATCACGTGCACAGATACAGGCATTACAAGTCTTGACACGCGCCGGGGAAACCCACTTTCCCGGTGACATCAACGCATTGCAGCATACATTCGACCAATCACAACACCGCATACACTTGGCGGGAACTTACACAAGCACATGGTCCCCCGGCCCCAGTTATCTGCGCAGAGTAGAAGAAGTAATCACAGTGAAAGGACGTGAAATCTATTGAGTGTGAAGATTGACGATATATATATGAACTAGATACAAGTGCTATATAAGTTGTTGATTATATGTACAAGATATACCAAGGACTATAATACAAGGATATAATTCGACTGGGAAAATCACCGACGTAGGTGTGATCGGCCTCTATATTGTGGAATATATGCATCATTGAACAGTTTCATCCCAATAAATCATTGAACTGTTCTGCCGGCTTTATATACACAACGTCCCAGTACATCGGCTTGATATCGGCCGTGAACGATATTCTTCACATTGGCGCCGTAGACCAGGATCTGAGCTAGTCTCGGATCTTCGACCCAGACCCGACCGGCATTGATGGCATTAGCCCCGGGAGCTTCCCACGGTGAGCCGCTCGACCCCACGGATGACGAAGTAACGATCAATCCGAATCCGGCCTTCCGACCTTCCGGCCCTCGCCCGACAGAAACTATACGCGCTCACGCCAAAGAGCGAGCGTATATCGTGATATCGACCCAGAACAATTAGCAGTGAACGTTCGGCCGGTAACCATAGACACGTCAATGGTTACACACCCACCAAGTAACTCTCGGATACGACAGTGGGTTTGTCAGTCTGACAATGTTCCGGAACTGATCCTGCCGAACGCTTATTCGGCCATTCGACCCCTGGCGCCGCCCATGACGCCGAGACAACACGACCCCGCGCCAGAAATGTACTCACGCATACCGACCGAGCCAACGGTGGTAGAGTACACACGACCCAGCCAGGCGAGAGCGACATCCGAAAACATCCTGGCGATGACCGCTACCCGGATCGCGACGCCTCCACGACAACAACGACCCAGCGACACGACGACGGAATCTTGCGCCACCATACGACAAGCGCGACCCCGACAAGCACCCTCGACATCAAGTCGCCGACCCTGCGACCCCGACACGCCGACTTCCGACACACGCGCTCCCGCGCCGACCACGCACCGACCGTCGCCGACTACCGGAGAACAACCGCGCTTCGATCCGTCACAAGATCAAGTTGTGTCTGCTCCGGCAGAAAGTGTTGCGCCGATGATCGGACATCCGATCTCCCAATCAGTCGGAAACACCAACGGATATGGTGTACCGCCAGTCGGATACCCTGGCGCAACAAGCGGTGTTCCAAATGGAGTAGCTGTCGGATACTATCCACCGCAAGTCGGCTACGTGAACCCACCGACCGGATATGGTGGCGTTCCCAGCGTGATAGCTGACACCGGCTATCATGGTGCACAACCCGGATTAGTTTACCATGGTGTGGGCCCAGATGGATCGACATACCAATATCCACCACCGGCTGTATTCTCACCCTCAGTCGGGATACCATGGGTGACACCACCATATAGTCAACCGACCCCTGCTGCACAAGCACCCCACGACCCCAGTCACGCGACGGCACCACCCGCCGCATCGCTCGCCGTCTCCGCGACGACAGCACCAACCGCCCCCGCTAATGCGACCCCGATCGGCCCAGATACGACGGCTCCGGCGACTTCGGCTGTTCCGACTCCGACGGCCACTGCAGCGACTACATCAGTTGCGGTGAGTGTTGATATGCCCACGCCACAGAGACTCACGTCTGAGCCTCAAACGTTGGCTACGGCTAAAATGGCTCAATGGCGTGCGACCTTCAAGGAGGGCAATCTCACTCAATACATTCGGAGTTTCGAGCAATTTACCGCGGCTTTCACTTACTCCGACCTCAACAAGACGACGACCTTCCGGAGCACGTTGCGCGGCCGCGCTGAAGCGTTAGCTCTAAATATCCCAGTCGCGACTCCCTGGGAGGAGTTCCGTCGCCAACTTCTAGAGGGCTGGGAACCCGCGCCCCGTCGACAGTCCAAACGGGACGATTTTCCGTTCCTCAAGCGGGAACGAAAAGAGGACGCGGAACACTACCTGGAGCGACTCCAAGCCCTGGCGGAGCAAGTGTTCGATGACGTTACGCCAGCGTCGCGGCAACGAACTGTAATTGCACAATTCGTTAACGGCCAACCCGACCCCATTGCCGATAAACTGTGTGCTCTCATTTTTAACAGCTACAGTGAGGCACTAACGGCCGTTCTCAAAGTAGAGAGTCGTCAGCAGAGGACAGCCAGAGATCGACACCGAGGCACGCGACGTGCCAACATTTCCGCAAGCGGATACGCGGAAGACGACCCTGTTAATGAAGAACTGTCTTGTGCCATGGGACAAGTCACTCAGGGGGAAACACTAACCCCAGAGCAAGTTGCGGCCTACTACGACCCCGCGGACAGCGACACTACCGGCCTACAGGGTTGCGATGAACACTCAGTGCCGGCCTGCTCACGCGAGTGGGTGGCTGAAGCTTTCCAGTGCGTCCTTAGTGACGAGAATGGACTATGTGAGGAAGCGGCTATCTTTTCTGTCCTGCGAACAACGGCCCCGATGAAAGGTGATCGACCCCCGCAACCCGGACGACCCATGGTTTGCTTCTTTTGCAAGAAGCCCGGTCATCGCTGGATGCGGTGCTTTCGGCTTAAGGATGTGCTAGTGCGCAACGGCATGAAACCGCTAGCATTTCGGCCTAATGGTCCCGGTACTGACAGAAGGACAGCTCAAGTGTTGTCAGTACCTAACCAAACCGGTAACCAAACTAAACCGGCCCCATCAACACCTCCGACCCCGTCGTCAAACCAGTAGGGGAAGGTGCTGAGGAGCAAGGGCCTTCCAGACAACAGGACAACGTTCCCCGCTCCACATCTGCGGTCGTCACGACTACTGTACCGGTAGCGACACCAATAACGACCCCGCAGCCGGCCCAGCCCACACCTCAGCTCCTTGAAGGGGTGTGTACAAAATGTCAAGCTCCGACCCCGAAACCGGCCTCTTTTCATGAAGGGGTGTCCGCACCGCGACTGCAACGGCCACCACGTGGAAACCGTCGTCCTGAAGGGGTGTCGCCCCCGACCGCCGACGGCACCGGAACGGACAGCATGTCCGAGGTTGAATGGATCTCCGACGACGGAGGATTCTATGCCTTTCCGAGCGGACCGGAATCCAAACTGCCGCCTCTTCACACACTCTTCAGGCCACCGCCAGACGACCCCGAAATTCCGCCTGTCATCAACAACTCCAGCCCCGCCAATCACAAATGCTGGAAGTTGCCGGTACATGTCGGAAACAAGACGATAAAGGCTGTACTCGACTCCGGAGCTCAGATCTCCCTGCTCCGACGCGACCAGCTACGTCACGTCCCCGCCGACCAGCGGCATTTGCGATCGACTTCGGCTACTATTCGTGACGTCAATGGACAGTCAAGTCCAATCGATGGACTGATCGACCTTCCAATACAGGTCGGAACCAACCATATGATTGTGACATTTTGTGTGGCTGACATACATGACGACATGATTCTCGGCATGAACTTTTTCCGGCAAGCTCACGCTGTAGTGAATTACGGTGAAGGGACGATACAGGTACACAAGGAGATCCTGTTCGCACATAAAGACATTGAGGCCAATGTTGTCAGAATGGCCGTACGAAGAGCTGTCACCGTCCCCGCACGCAGCGAAGCAATAGTGGAGCTGGTCCCGACTTCCCAGGTCCGAGTCCGACAACACCCGAGGATAGTCCAGCCACTTACGACCTTTCCCGAGGAAACCGACCTCATCATGGGGAGAACACTTACGACCTTGAATCGGCAATGCGTAAAAGTGTCGGTAGTCAATCCAGCAGATACCGGCATTACGCTCACCCGTTCCGACCCTGTCGCCATAGCCAGCCCTGTCGAAAGTGTCGTCGGAGCTCTGCCACGACCCGGAGAGGAGCCCGACCCGTCCACGGTAGACGGCAGTCACTACCGCGACCTACCGCCACATCTGCAAGAAATGGTGGATCGCGCTGGACTAACCCCAGAACAGCATCGGCAGTGCGCCAACCTGGTTCACCAATACCAGGACACGTTCATGCACCCGGACAGCCAACTGGGACGGACTCAAGTCGTCCAACACAAAATCGACACCGGCAATTCGGCCCCGATTCGGCAACGACAGCGACGCGTCCCTCAGGCGCAGCAAAGCATCATCGACGAGGAGGTCGACAAGATGCTCCGCTTGGGGTGTATTGAGCCGTCAGATTCGCCCTGGAGCGCACAGGTAGTGCTCGTACGGAAGAAGAACGGACAAGTACGCTTCTGTGTCGATTATCGGCTCCTGAATGACGTCACCCGCAAGGACTCGTATCCCTTGCCCAACATTCAGGACACTCATGACACCCTGGCAGGCGCCAACTACTTCTCGGCCCTAGACCTGGCCTCCGGCTACTGGCAGGTCGAAGTCGACCCCAACGACAGACCGAAGACTGCGTTCGCCACAAGGAAGGGACTTTATCAGTTTAAGGTCATGCCATTCGGCCTTAGCAACGCCCCGGCAACCTTCAAACGGCTTATGGAGACCATACTCCGTGGTTACTTGTGGACCCGGTGTATGTGCTATCTCGACGACGTGATAGCTTACGGCAGAACATTCGATCAGGCACTCGCAAACCTGGAAGCGGTCCTGGATCGAATCAGATCGGCTGGCCTGAAACTTCAGCCCAAGAAGTGTGAGTTGTTCCAACGGGAAATCTTGTACTTAGGGTTCATAGTGAGCGGCCAAGGAATCCGAGTCGACCCCAACAAAGTTAAAGCCATCAGGGAATGGCCGACCCCGTGCGAGATCACCGACGTCAGGGCTTTCCTTGGTTTCGCCAACTACCACAGGCGATTCATCAAGGACTACGCTGAGATCGCTGAACCTCTCGTAGCGCTTACCCGAGGTGAATGCCACTTCACTTGGGGACCGGCCCAGCGACGAGCTTTCCAGCGACTCCGCGACGCCCTCATCAAGGCGCCAAAGCTCGCTCATCCAACCAAGAATCCGGAGGACTACTTCATCCTCGACACGGATGCAAGCGGCTTTGCTGTGGGAGGCGCCCTCTCACAAAGGGTTAACGGGAAGGAGATCCCCATCGGGTTCGCCAGTAAAACCCTTTCCCGGACCCAGCGGAATTATTGCACCACCTATCGGGAACTACTGGCAGTAGTTGAGATGGTGCAACACTATCGGCACTACCTCTGGGGTAGGAAATTCCTCCTCCGGACCGACCATAGCTCGCTGAGGTGGCTGAAAAATTACAGCGACGCCGACGGCATGCTCGCTAGGTGGCTCGCCAAGCTGCAGCAGTATGACTTTCGGATAGAGCATCGACCCGGTAAACTACACGGTAACGCCGACGGCTTGTCACGGTGCCACAGTTGCAAACACCAAGACTGTCCCGGACGACTCGTCACACCTCCGACCGACCCAGAAACAAGTTCCGGAGAACTTCCAGTTCGTCGGATAACTGTTGTTCCGACCCAGACAAGGGCAGACCTCCTGGACAGTGATTCTATGACATCACCGGTCTTGCCCCAACTAGTTTCGGCACGCCAAGTTGTTCGAGTCCGTGCTTTGGACGCCACACTTGATGGACAAAAGTGGCTTTCGGACTATTCGACCCAGGACATTGTCGCGACACAGCAAGCCGACCCCAGCGTCGGAAAAGTGCGGCAATGGACATTAGCCGGCACCAAGCCCGACTCTAGAGAAGTCGCCCGCCAAGGAGAGGAGGTAAAAACACTTGTTTCCCGCTGGAACCTCCTGGCGCTACAAGACGGAGTGCTGGTTCGACATGTAAAACCCGACCCTGCTGGACGGCCTGTGGTGCAAACCGTGCTCCCCGTAGCACTCAGGACACAAGTTCTGCACCAACTACACGACCTGAAGATTGTCGGACATCTCGGCATACAGCGTACCATCGAGAGAGTCAGGCGCCGATTCTACTGGCCCGGCTTGGCGTTGGACGTCGCCCGCTGGTGTGCCCGCTGCCCGCAATGTGTGACCCGCAAGGGTGAACCGGCCCCAAAAAAATCGCCCCTGACACAGCTACCGACAGGAGCACCGTTCGACAGAATAGCGATGGACATCCTCGACACCCACAAGGTCACGGGAAGAGGTCATCGGTATGTACTAGTCGTGTCGGACTACTTTACGAAGTACACGGACGCTTTTCCGCTACGGCGACATACGGCCAAAAATGTTGCCGACACCCTGGTGAATCGATGGATAGTCTACCACGGTGTCCCCAAAGCGGTCCATAGCGATCAAAGTACTGAGTTTGAGTCGTCCCTGTTCCGGCATGTTGTGCGTCTACTGGGCGCTAAGAAAATTCGTACGACACCATATCGACCTCAGAGCGACGGCCAAGTTGAGCGATTCAACAGGACATTGCTCAACATGCTGAGTGCGTTCGTCAGCGATCGTGCAAACGATTGGGACTTGCACTTGCCATATGTGTTAATGGCCTATCGAATCTCAGTACACTCATCCACGGGATGCACCCCGCATCTGATGGTGTATGGACACGAGTGTAACTTGCCAGTCGACCTCATGTTCCCGACCTACGACCCTGAGCCTCTACCTCCGTGTGGTCCGGAGTATGTGGAGTATTTGCGGCAAGCCATCAGGACAGCCCACGGTTTCGCCCAAGACCATCTCGAGAAAACGGCGATTCGGCAAAAGATGGGTTACGACGCCCACGCAAAACCACGACCCCAGTTTCAACCAGGCGAACTGGTCCGGTATTATTATCTGCCACTCACGCAGAATAATAAGTTCGCTCGGCCCTGGACTGGTCCCTGGAGGATCATCGACCGTGTGACCGAGGTGGACTATCGCATAGCCCTGGTTTCCAACCCTCGGAACACTCGTGTTGTTCATCTGGATGTGCTCAAGCCATACGAAGGTGATAACCAAGCGGCCCACATCTATTCCGACCCTGTACGACCTACGTCGTCGTCAAGCAAGTCCGACCCAGAACAGTCACCCGACCCCATGGGACTTCTCAAGGAGTTCTATTACCCTTGGGAGGTAACAGTCCAAGATCGACATACCGATTCAGACCAAACAGCTGAGTCTGATTCGCCAACGACCCAGGATCGTCAATCGCGATCTCCGACCTTATCCGGCTCGAGTCGACATCGGCAACGGAAAAGATCACGCAGATCAAGTTCCGACACTCCAAAACCGGCACGCAAGACGCGCAGGCAAAAGCCTGTGGTATCTTCCGACCCTGAGACAAGCGAGGCTACGCCCCCGCCTGCACGACCAAGTCGACCCAGACGTAACGCACGCAGACCGGCCCGATACAGATAACCCCGGCCTTGTTATCTGATTGATATCATTGATGATGAATTATGCATGTCTAATGGACTATGATATCGTGTCTTTTCCCATAATAATATATTATATTACAATAACAATATATGCATTTAATATGTACAAGATGTCAGTGAGGCAAACTCGTTATATACACACTAGATATGATATTATAATTACGATACTGGTGAAAAATTGGTTGCATTATGATAGGTGTTTCGACCCCGTATAACATGTACCATTGATCAAAGCGTATGTTACGCAATGACTAAAAATTATCATGTAAAGCTTCAATCCATGTGCCAGCCGAAGAGGATAATAACCAGTCACACCGTGAGTAAGGCCACTTAGTTGTCGAAGAGGTGATAGTGTGATTCGTTCCGGAGTATGCGTCGACAGAGCTTCTACTCACTCCATGTAATATTCGGAGGAACGGCCCAGTGGTACGGGAACCAGTCACTACATAGCTATCATACCAAGATGCGGCCTGTCACCAAATTCATCACCCCGAAATATTCAAAGCGCCGCGGTGTGACCGACCCAGTTCATTGCAATTTCGACCCCTACAATATTTGCGGCCCCGTCGTCTTGTGAACTGGCTGAAAATGAATGGAACGATGTCCGCCCCTGTGAGTGATTGATATTCATATCTCAGCCTTTAATAACTGTGTGTCGTCTGTGAAACAGCAATTCGTCCCCGTAGTTTATTGTGCGCTAATTTGTGGGAGAAGGAACGATAGACTGATTAGTTCACAAGGTACGCACGAGCGCTGATAAACTCTTAAGCTGTTTACAGCACCCACATGAAATCTCCCTTGATAAAGACAATAGTGAGTCGTCGGGCAAAAAGAGCCCAGTAATTCGAACAGTCGTTAGTATAAATAGACAATGTTTCGGAACGAGTTATCCAGGGGACGGCAGATGGACATACGGAAATCTGGACAGTGTGAGGACACCCCTACTGTCGTAATGGACTGACCCAAGAGGTCAGAGAAGGATCGCTCTGCGTTTCCTTGACGACGGCCCCGCCTCACTGTGTGTACGCTTGGAACAATGATACATAGCGTAAAGACGTTTTCTATACAGATAGAGAGCGCCCCCGACCCAGTTCTAAGAATTGAGATGCTGTCAGCATCTTTGTGTACGGCAGTGAAGATTAGCGGCAATCAGGTCATTTGCGCCTGAGACTTTAGAGGAGAAGGACGGTACTAAAGTTTCGGATATACTGGAATATGGACTATTGCTATAAAAACACTGCAAAAGTGAATAATATTGTCGGCCTATAAACTTTGACATTGTTTAAATCCTGGTCGCAAGACTTTAGAAATAATTCGGCTTTGATTATCGGCATTTGAACTAGGCTGGTTTTGAAGAAATCCGGACTCTGTTACAACCAGCCTAGTCAGTACTTAGGAAGTACTCCGACTTAATTTCGGCTCGTCAGCATGGCTGACAAACCCGGGGATGACCGGGATAAAGGCGACCCAGATGAAAATCGGCCCCGCACGGTCAAGTTGGACGGCGAGAACATCACCGTTCAAGTAGTCGACACCGGGGATGAATCGGATCATCCCATAATCGTCCCCGACAACGAATCTTCGTCCGGCCCCGACTCGCAGCCTGAGCAGCTCGACCCAGTTACGCTCAGCGACACGGCAAGTGGATCGGAGACCAGCGCTCGACCCAAAACGGTACGGGATAAGTTGGCGCAAAGAGGAGTGCGCCACACGCCTAGCCCGACCCAGGACGATCCATTCTCGACCGACCCTGAGCGCTTCCGCCTACTCGAGGAAGGCGGGAGTATTGTTCGCCAAGCCATTGAGGCCCGGAAAGCAGCCGAGGAGGCTCAACAAGCGGCCGCTGCAGCTCGGCAGCCCAGCTCGGCCCCACAGGCGATCGCCCCGATCGCGCCGGCCCCGACATCACCTGCGACCAGTTCTGCAGTTGTTCGGCCCTAGGTAACGCGCTCGCCCACCAAGCGCGCGTATACCAATATGAAGAGGAGACATGGCACAGGTGCTAGCTCTACTTCTAGCGATTCATCCCGGAGCAGCTCCGGATCTTCGGCCCCGACTTCGACATTCCGCCGACAAGTAGCGGAACTAATGGCGTTGGTACCACCACCGATAACGCCATACGGTACTCGGCCAATAGACTGGACTCAAGTTCCACTCAGCAGACGGAACCGGAGTGCGGGTTATGGGCACGTCCATAACTTCGACGAGCCGTCAACCCTGTCGGAGGGTAATATCCTGACACTGGCCCCGCTTCAGCGTGAGGACGGACAATACGCGTGTCCGTTCTGCATTGGTGAGGAGGAAGGAGAAGGAGAGCGACGGTGGTCTACCGTGCCACGTCGGGGACCCTTCCGTTCGGCCCAGACGCTAGACGCACATGTTCTAGCGTATCATTTCCCGTTCCTGCGATTTTTCGTATGTCCGGCTCGTGACGGCTTCATCACCCTGGCCCAGGAGGAGATGTTTCAGCATCTTTCGCAGTCGACCCCGCTACATGTCACGTCCTTCCCGTTTTACCACGAAGGAAGGCTCACGGCAACCGGCCCCATGCTGGTAAGGTTCGCGCTGCGCTGCAGAGTCGACATGCAGCCGAATCCCAATTATCGGCCCCCTCGAGTTCCGGCTAATATTCCCATCTTCAGGAGAGATGTCAACACCGTCTTGACTTTTGGGATCTGGCATATGGCCCCGGAACTTTTCGACCAGTACCCACCAAATTCGGCCCCTGAAGTCCAACAGGTTCTCCGTCGCTTGGAGTATAATCGGGTGACGACGCCGGCGGACGAAGTTCGGCTCGCTCGCATGGTGAGCGATATAGAGACAATGAACACGTGGGTACGTGTACGTCGGCCCAGCACTATATTTTTCGTCCGGCCCATTACATACCAGACCACTTCGGTAAAAATGGCTGAAGAGGTTCAGGTGACGGCACCAACGACGACGGCTTCTAGCGGATCCACGACATTCGCGGCTGTCGTGTCTTCGACGACGGTATCTTCGGCTACCACGACGTCAAGTTCGACCCCGACACGAACCCGACCTTCGGATGTCATTCCACGGCGGATGATATTGAAACGACCCACGGCCTCTAATGTGACCGACTACAGGGTTCGAGAGGGACTAGTTATCTGATTGATATCATTGATGATGAATTATGCATGTCTAATGGACTATGATATCGTGTCTTTTCCCATAATAATATATTATATTACAATAACAATATATGCATTTAATATGTACAAGATGTCAGTGAGGCAAACTCGTTATATACACACTAGATATGATATTATAATTACGATACTGGTGAAAAATTGGTTGCATTATGATAGGTGTTTCGACCCCGTATAACATGTACCATTGATCAAAGCGTATGTTACGCAATGACTAAAAATTATCATGTAAAGCTTCAATCCATGTGCCAGCCGAAGAGGATAATAACCAGTCACACCGTGAGTAAGGCCACTTAGTTGTCGAAGAGGTGATAGTGTGATTCGTTCCGGAGTATGCGTCGACAGAGCCTCTACTCACTCCATGTAATATTCGGAGGAACGGCCCAGTGGTACGGGAACCAGTCACTACATAGCTATCATACCAAGATGCGGCCTGTCACCAAATTCATCACCCCGAAATATTCAAAGCGCCGCGGTGTGACCGACCCAGTTCATTGCAATTTCGACCCCTACAATATTTGCGGCCCCGTCGTCTTGTGAACTGGCTGAAAATGAATGGAACGATGTCCGCCCCTGTGAGTGATTGATATTCATATCTCAGCCTTTAATAACTGTGTGTCGTCTGTGAAACAGCAATTCGTCCCCGTAGTTTATTGTGCGCTAATTTGTGGGAGAAGGAACGATAGACTGATTAGTTCACAAGGTACGCACGAGCGCTGATAAACTCTTAAGCTGTTTACAGCACCCACATGAAATCTCCCTTGATAAAGACAATAGTGAGTCGTCGGGCAAAAAGAGCCCAGTAATTCGAACAGTCGTTAGTATAAATAGACAATGTTTCGGAACGAGTTATCCAGGGGACGGCAGATGGACATACGGAAATCTGGACAGTGTGAGGACACCCCTACTGTCGTAATGGACTGACCCAAGAGGTCAGAGAAGGATCGCTCTGCGTTTCCTTGACGACGGCCCCGCCTCGCTGTGTGTACGCTTGGAACAATGATACATAGCGTAAAGACGTTTTCTATACAGATAGAGAGCGCCCCCGACCCAGTTCTAAGAATTGAGATGCTGTCAGCATCTTTGTGTACGGCAGTGAAGATTAGCGGCAATCAGGTCATTTGCGCCTGAGACTTTAGAGGAGAAGGACGGTACTAAAGTTTCGGATATACTGGAATATGGACTATTGCTATAAAAACACTGCAAAAGTGAATAATATTGTCGGCCTATAAACTTTGACATTGTTTAAATCCTGGTCGCAAGACTTTAGAAATAATTCGGCTTTGATTATCGGCATTTGAACTAGGCTGGTTTTGAAGAAATCCGGACTCTGTTACAACCAGCCTAGTCAGTACTTAGGAAGTACTCCGACTTAATTTCGGCCCATCAGCATGGCTGACAAACCCGGGGATGACCGGGATAAAGGCGACCCAGATGAAAATCGGCCCCGCACGGTCAAGTTGGATGGCGAGAACATCACCGTTCAAGTAGTCGACACCGGGGATGAATCGGATCATCCCATAATCGTCCCCGACAACGAATCTTCGTCCGGCCCCGACTCGCAGCCTGAGCAGCTCGACCCAGTTACGCTCAGCGACACGGCAAGTGGATCGGAGACCAGCGCTCGACCCAAAACGGTTCGGGATAAGTTGGCGCAAAGAGGAGTGCGCCACACGCCTAGCCCGACCCAGGACGATCCATTCTCGACCGACCCTGAGCGCTTCCGCCTACTCGAGGAAGGCGGGAGTATTGTTCGCCAAGCCATTGAGGGCCGGAAAGCAGCCGAGGAGGCTCAACAAGCGGCCGCTGCAGCTCGGCAGCCCAGCTCGGCCCCACAGGCGATCGCCCCGATCGCGCCGGCCCCGACATCACCTGCGACCAGTTCTGCAGTTGTTCGGCCCTAGGTAACGCGCTCGCCCACCAAGCGCGCCTATACCAATATGAAGAGGAGACATGGCACAGGTGCTAGCTCTACTTCTAGCGATTCATCCCGGAGCAGCTCCGGATCTTCGGCCCCGACTTCGACATTCCGCCGACAAGTAGCGGAACTAATGGCGTTGGTACCACCACCGATAACGCCATACGGTACTCGGCCAATAGACTGGACTCAAGTTCCACTCAGCAGACGGAACCGGAGTGCGGGTTATGGGCACGTCCATAACTTCGACGAGCCGTCAACCCTGTCGGAGGGTAATATCCTGACACTGGCCCCGCTTCAGCGTGAGGACGGACAATACGCGTGTCCGTTCTGCATTGGTGAGGAGGAAGGAGAAGGAGAGCGACGGTGGTCTACCGTGCCACGTCGGGGACCCTTCCGTTCAGCCCAGACGCTAGACGCACATGTTCTAGCGTATCATTTCCCGTTCCTGCGATTTTTCGTATGTCCGGCTCGTGACGGCTTCATCACCCTGGCCCAGGAGGAGATGTTTCAGCATCTTTCGCAGTCGACCCCGCTACATGTCACGTCCTTCCCGTTTTACCACGAAGGAAGGCTCACGGCAACCGGCCCCATGCTGGTAAGGTTCGCGCTGCGCTGCAGAGTCGACATGCAGCCGAATCCCAATTATCGGCCCCCTCGAGTTCCGGCTAATATTCCCATCTTCAGGAGAGATGTCAACACCGTCTTGACTTTTGGGATCTGGCATATGGCCCCGGAACTTTTCGACCAGTACCCACCAAATTCGGCCCCTGAAGTCCAACAGGTTCTCCGTCGCTTGGAGTATAATCGGGTGACGACGCCGGCGGACGAAGTTCGGCTCGCTCGCATGGTGAGCAATATAGAGACAATGAACACGTGGGTACGTGTACGTCGGCCCAGCACTATATTTTTCGTCCGGCCCATTACATACCAGACCACTTCGGTAAAAATGGCTGAAGAGGTTCCGGTGACGGCACCAACGACGACGGCTTCTAGCGGATCCACGACATTCGCGGCTGTCGTGTCTTCGACGACGGTATCTTCGGCTACCACGACGTCAAGTTCGACCCTGACACGAACCCGACCTTTGGATGTCATTCCACGGCGTATGATAGTGGAACGACCCACGGCCTCTAATGTGACCGACTACAGGGTTCGAGAGGGACTAGTTCCCCCGCCAGAGGAGTTCCCACCTTTGGAGAAGAAGCTCGCGGAGTCCATGCTGACTCCCGCTCAGACGACTCAACCTCTCGGCGAGGAACCCGACCTGCCGCCTCCTCTAAGGGAGATCGCGACAGATTCGCCCGAACTTTCGACCCCAGTAAATCCACCGGCCCCGAGAGAGTCGACCACACCGTCCAGAAGGATGGTGAAGGCTACCCCGCTGCCTCCTTACCTCACGGAGGATGTGTCTCCGGCATTTTCCGTGCCGACTCAGGGAACCGATCACGATCGACCTCGGCTCAAGATTGACGACCCCGGACAGCTGGAATCTCTCCATCGAGATCTGGATGAGTTTCTTCCCTTGCACGGATCGGGAGAATTTGCCGCCGACTACCAGTTCTTGCGGCAACATGGGAGCCGGCTGTCGACACGAACATTGCCCGGCCTACAGGCCCTGCCAGGCCAAAATCCGACCCTGCAAAACCCCATTCGGGACGAGGACGCCCGGAGGCTTCCAAACTTGATCGGCCATCACGACGATTTTTGGATCGATCGCCTCGATCAAGTCATGCACAGTGCCGACCTCTTGCTCTTGCCTTCGGAAGCGGAACAGCATCTTCCAACTGTGGCACTGGCGCGAGCCGACGACATGGTCCAGCAGTATCTGCAACTCATTCGGCGGGAGTACGTGTCGGCCATGGACCATCACATCCGGCAAGCTGAATACAACGGCCTTTCAGTGGGCTTCGCCATGGGTTCGCTACATGAGCGTCACCAACCCACATTTCCGGACGACTTGTCGGAGGAAAATCGACGCCTGCGTGCTAGAGTCACGCAACTAGAGAGTCAAGTGACAGATCTTCGGCAGGAGGTCGAACAACTCCGCACTACTTCGACCCCGACCGAACCACAAGCTGCGGCTTCGTCGACCCCAACTACAGCGGCCATTCCGGAGGACCTCTTGGCGACCATTGCCGCCATATTGCCAAAGCTCCCTCCGGACGAACAACTCACCTTGATGCGTCAGGCGTCTCCTGCGGCCCAGCCCCCTCCCGCTGGCAAACGTGGACGGGAGAGGAAATAAGATTCGACCCTGAACTGTTCGGCCCCCTTTTGATGCGGCCCAGAGTTGACCAAACAATCCTGGTCACGGTATATATATATATATGTTGTAAATAGTTGTGCATATCATCATTATATCCTAGCCACGGCAGTTTAGTTTTATACATGTAATTAGTTAAGGTTAATTCAAACTTTTCTTTTCAGCTCATTGGACTCTTAAAGTTTTAGTTTCCGTTTCACTATGAAACGTCGAGGAGTTTTGTTTATCATTCCATATAATTCATCGCCAGTCATTGTTGTGCATGTAATTGTAAATGTATCATCGTAGTGACTAATGACGGACTGACCGCTGACGTTTATTTTGACGGTTAGGAAATTTTTATTGTATGAAGTGTTTTCTCATTTCGCGCGGCGTGTGTGTGTGAGTGTTTGTGGGTTTGACCTTTAGGACTTCTTAGCTCTTTTTATTGTTTAGTTTTTGGCGACGGTAGGGTCCTGGGAGGGTAATCCCGAGGGCGTAGGATTAATGAAAGGGTGTTATGTAGTAATTTTAGCGACTGTAACTCCCGTCCCTCCCGCGCACTACACATTTCCACAACAAACATTCATTCTACATGACTTACATACAGGACAAGTACATACTATACGATCACAAGCATAAACTCCATGTAGTCATGGTTACATACACAGGTCAAACCACGCACCTGCGGCCCCACTTGTTCGGTACACTCGACCCAAGATACTCGGCCTTGACCTTCACATGCACTGACTTCTAAACATAGAACTTGACACACATACCCCACGCATCACGTGCACAGATACAGGCATTACAAGTCTTGACACGCGCCGGGGAAACCCACTTTCCCGGTGACATCAACGCATTGCAGCATACATTCGACCAATCACAACACCGCATACACTTGGCGGGAAATTACACAAGCACATGGTCCCCCGGCCCCAGTTATCTGCGCAGAGTAGAAGAAGTAATCACAGAGAAAGGACGTGAAATCTATTGAGTGTGAAGATTGACGATATATATACGAACTAGATACAAGTGCTATATAAGTTGTTGATTATATGTACAAGATATACCAAGGACTATAATACAAGGATATAATTCGACTGGGAAAATCACCGACGTAGGTGTGATCGGCCTCTATATTGTGGAATATATGCATCATTGAACAGTTTCATCCCAATAAATCATTGAACTGTTCTGCCGGCTTTATATACACAACGTCCCAGTACATCGGCTTGATATCGGCCGTGAACGATATTCTTCACATGACATTGTATTCTCGTGCTAGATCGGTTCATCTAGCACTCTGATCACCATCTAAGCCTCGCCTAAAGGCTCGGCCTAGATTCGGTGACAGCAGGGGCTGGTTTGGGGGGGGGGCCTTGCCCGCCCCCCCCCCCTAAAAAAAAAAAAGAAGAAAAAAGAGAAGAGAAAATGAGGAATAGGGGAAAAAGAGAGGGGAGGAAGTGTTTTCAAGATACATTACACCGGGAAGTAGCTTTAACTTCTGGGGTCCCATGTCGCGACCAGTGTGTTCATTCTATAACCAACCCACCTATTCTCAGTGGAAGCACTTTATGCCCTTCACCTTCTATAAATGATTTGAAAGCATTGAATGGCCAAATGCACTTAATCCTTTGATGGGGTCCAAAACCAAGTAATATTTTAAGTCATATTTTGTTTCAACTACAGTGATCATGCATTTATGAGTGTTAAGTAATGCTTGATAGTTAGAACACCGCCAGCTTCTGGGGCCTTTCAGCGGGCCCCAGACCCCCGGCCGCTGGGGCTTGCTTTAACTTCCTTAACAACATTTCAGAACTAGGCTTTCCCTCAAAATCCTAGATTTGCCTGAATCAGCCATGCAACACACTCTTTAGCGGAATGGCAAATGGACCAAAGGAAACCTATAAAACACACCGCTGCATATCCCTCCAGCTTCTGGGGCCCTCAAGCGGGTACCAGATCCTTGGTTTTCACCACCTCGCTTCACGACATTTCATATCTTGGCCTTCCAATCAGAACCCTGGATTCACCCAAGATCAGGTATTCATAAACTCTCCATGGCCATGGATATTGGACCAAGGAGAGCCCTAGAACACATCATTGGGGATGCATAAACCTTCAGCGGGCCCCAGACCCCCGGCCGACAGGGGCTTGTTTCTTCTGGCTTAGTAACATTTCACAAATGGGCCTTCCCTCAAATGCAAGATCTGCGCAGAATTAGCCATGCAAAAACTCTTAGGGGGATGGGGAATGAACCAAAGGAAACCACTGGGCATGCGTATCCTTTTAGCCTCTTGGGCCCTTAAGCGGGCCTCAGACCCTCGGTCTTCGGCAACTCGCTTCGCAATATTCCATATCTGGGCCCTCCTTCAGAACCCTCGATCCACCCCAGATCAGGCATTCATGAACTCTTTAAGCCCATGAAATTGGTCCAAGGAGAGCCCTGGAACACACCATTGGGGTGCATAAACCTTCAGCGTCTGGGGCCCTTGAGCGGGCCCTTGAGCGGGCCCCAGACCCCCGGCCGACATGGGCTCGCTTCGCTCGCCGCTCTGTCGAACAAAGGATTTGCCCCCCCCCTTCCAAAATCCTATACCCGCCCCTGGACAGAGTGCTGAATAAACCGATCTAGCACTCGAAACAATGCCATATGCATATAATCAACAAGCACACACACAAGTTTTCAAATACTAATCAGGCTAGCCTTGAGAACCCCACACCTTTCACATGGTACACGTGTAAGCATTTAAAGTTCTAGGAGCATGAAAATATGATGTGAGCTCAAAAGAGAGACCTAGTTTTGCAGAGTAAAATGTTGTTTACTGCATGGCAAAATATCTATTGGTTAAAAGTTACAGCGACTTGAAAGTCACATTTTGACAGATTATATAATATGCTGGATTGAACACTTCTGGATTTTTCCGACAAGATGATTAGTATGCAAATGAGGTATTCGTGACATAGAAGGGAGAATATTTTCAATCAGGCAAGTTTGAGTCTTAATATATTTTTTTTGGTCAGAATTATTGAAAACCTATACTCAAACATTGATAGGCATGGTCAACAATCAGTGTTGATCAAAGAAGTCTATTGCCATGGTTACTATTTACCTGCTGGAGTCCCTAGCAACCATTGATTGCCATGGGTCCTAATAACCAGGAACAGAGGTTTTGACAGATTTTGATTGTTGTTTAATAATTATGCATGTGGAGGCAATCCGTTTTCACCTCTGGTTTTGTTTGTTTATCGATATGACTATGGATTTGGTTGCTGGGGCTTTATATCAATACTGGTGACCTTGGCACTATCCGAATGTGAAATTCAGTGATTATCAATTATGGAGAGCATGTCGAATAAGCATTGTTGAATAGTTGCAATTTCTAAAGATTCTAATATGCCAATGAAACCAGCTAATTAAAAAATGTCCCCCCTGTGACGTCATGCATACAAATTTCCATATTAATGAGCTATATGATTTCTCAAATTGAACTGGACAATTTGAACTTTGGTTCACTGTAACTTTTGAAGGAATTGAGATATTCACATGCTGTAAAACCCGTTCTGATCAGCTCACGTGTTGCTTCAATCTGAACCCACATCATATTTTCATGTTCCTAGTACTTTATTTATGCCACAATGCAAACTGTCGGAAAACCTTATTGTGTCACATTTATCTATGGTATCATGACGTATCAGTGATATTGATAGGCAAAGTTATAATATGGTATCAAGGGGGTATACCATACTGATGGCACTGACCTGATGACTGAGTAGGGTTTTCACTTGGATGTCTTTTTTCCCTTCTTGTCCAAACTCCGGCCAATAATCCGACACTTTGGCATCATAGTCCAACAAACCCCTGTAGTTGTGTTACCAGGTATTCAAATTTAAAGGAAAATTTATGAATGCTGATTACAAGTTCACGTGATACAGATATGGTGCTATCTTCTAGAGAAGTGAACGAGGCTGAGGAATATGTGCACGAACATGAGTCATTACCAGTGTACAGACATGCCATGACCAATGATTGTCTGTCCACAAACACGGCCATGTCCAATGATTACCTGTCTAAAAACAAGGTCATGACCAATGATTACCTTTCTAGAAACACGGCCATGACCAATGGTTATTTGTTTACAAACACGGCCAGGTCCAATGATTACCTGTCTAAAAACAAGGTCATGACCAATGATTACCTTTCTAGAAACACGGCCATGACCAATGGTTATTTGTTTACAAACACGACCAGGACCAATGGTTATTTGTCTACAAACAAGGCCATGACCAATGATTACCTGTCTACAAAACACGGCGATGACCAATGGTTATTTGTCTACAAACAAGGCCATGACCAATGGTTATTTGTATACAACCATGGCCATGACCAATGATTACCTGTGTATGAGCAAAGCTAGGATCAATGATTTCCTGTTTACGAACACGGCCGTGACAAATTGTTACCTGTCTACAATCATGTCCATAACCAGTGATACGTCTACAAACAAGACCATGACCAATGAATGCTTATCTACAATCATGATTATGACAATGACAACTTGTCTAGAAACATGACCAGGACCAATGATTAATTGTCTACAAGCGAGACAACGACACATCATATCCCATATACAGACATGACCAGGACCAATGGTTACCTGTCTGAAAGCAATAACGAATAATCTCCTGTCTATAAACATACCCACGACCAAGCATGATTCTGTCCAAAATCACACCGTTTATATAATGATTAATTACCTGTCTACAAGGATTGCCATGACGATGGCCGTTATGGCCTTGGTTGTGGAATAGAACATGCCCAGGCTGTCGTGTTGTCTGTGTCTGAGGGCGGACCGGTCCGCGTACCCACCCCAGAGGTCTACAACAGGTGCCCCTCGATAGTACACAGAGAACGCGCTACCCATGTCTTCCTTCGAAGATATATTACGTCTGAGAAAAAGCGAGGGATACATTGGATTTTATAACGGATTTTATACACAAGATCGGAAGATTCGAACAGACAATCAACATTTCATATTTATATTTTTAAATAGTTCATTACTTTCACTGTCAACGCTTGATGCGTTTTGTGGTATCATATTCTTTTTTTCTCGTTAGTGCTATGTACGAGCACTGGAATTTGTATTCTTCGTCAGCCAATATATATATATATATATACTCGACCAAAGTACATAACACTGGTTAGTACTTGCATGATTATATTTGTTTACTATACATTCATTTACCTGTATACCTCAGCCACCTTTTCGAATCCCGGTGCCACATAGCCGTCCACGTGATATCTGTGGTTGACTTTCCGCCCGAACCACCGCAATAATAGGAACAGGGATGACACTCCGGAAATCCATACCAAGACCCTATAACTGTAATAATAATAATATACAATTATACATTGAACAACCAATTTTGGTTAAAGAGAGGGATGTGCAGGACATCCCATCTTCATGGGACAGGTATGGGCAATACGTAGACTCTACCGAAGATGCTGATATTGTTATGTCGTTCTTTAGATATCGCATGCTATATACGAGTGTGATATGTCACATACATCCCACCGCATGTTATGGTTCGATACAGATAACCTACGTGACCTACTTCTGATCACATATATGCATGACACTAGAGCAGTATGTAGTTTGTACGTGTTATCCATGAATTGTGTATACGTGTACTCTCTATTGAACTATAAGATAGTTGTTAAGTTCACACTTACTTGACATAGTAGAAGAAAGGTCCCAAGGCGAAAATCAAAGCGACCTTCTCGAGTAAACGTATCAACGTCATCATTATTCCTTTGTGTCAATCTGTACACCAAACATCGAGTATGTTCCATAGATTTGTGTCGGATGACTAAGTGTAGTGTTCAGTCCGCTCAACTAGATGCGACAAATTGTAATAGGCAGTCGTGTGTTTCCTGTTAACGAACCAGCTACCTCCCTATAACCTAACACAGACATCGTTTGTATTATAATCCGCTCGTGAACACACATTACTGGCCTTGCTTCCGATAGTACTGGGTTATCGTTCACCTGTACCTATGAGATGTCTGTCGGTCCATACATGTGCACTGCCTGAACATTTAATAATTACATAGGTACAGAGATTACCTGTGTGGAACATACAAGACATTCAGTCACACAAACCAACATATTAATCATATAACATGTGCATAACATGCTACAGTTCTAGGCGATTGTGAAATTAGGTATTGTGAAAAATACTCATTGTATGTGACGTGTGGATATATTGGCTTTATTGCCCCTAGAATGGTCATGACTCACAAGTTTCATTGTGTGAATCATCCTAGGAACAATAGCTCGTACAGTATGCACTCACGCGCACTTTGGCCAAAGTATTATCGCAGTGTGACAGGAGCACTGTATGAGAGAAAACAAATGTCCTGGAAATGATCTCGAAATACTTTGCGACATATAACGTACATGTTTTTGGCCAATGTGCGATATGGACACAACACACGAGGCTAATTGGTCGCACTGTTAACCCGTTGCCAAACAAATGGATACTTCAGGACACTAATTAATTTCGTATGTCTGTATGTCTGTATGTATGTATGTATGTATGTAAATGTACCTATCTACCAGCCCATATTTGTTACAGTTGCAGCCATTTTCTCAAACAATTGTCAGTAACTTGTTCTTAAATTAAAGTTGGAATCAATTTTAAAATCAGCCAAATTTAGCATTCTTGTTTGTCACACAAACTTGAAAGTACACCTCGAGATAGTCGGAAATATATAGGAAATATGTACAGTTCGACAACAGATACTCAGAAAATTGCCGTAGAGAATGATCGGCCTGTCTACATTGCCGGTTGCCACAGTATCTAGACAAATACCAATGACGTCATGAGACTGTGCGTAGAACTCGCCCGCAAGGTGGGCCGCTTTGAGGAAACAATTGATGCGAAATAGACTGGCCTGAATTTGATTCTTGATTTGGCAACTCAATTTAAGCACGTACTACACATTATAGACTCAAATTCGTACAGTTTCTCATTCTATAGACAATATGAAGCTACCTCAGAATGAATAAGTTTTGTCAATTCTAGAAGTGATTATAGCTTTAATGCATTGTATTGGGTGTGTTGTATCCTTGTGACATGTTTTTGGCCCGAAATTAAATCAGTTTGTGTTAAACCATTTTCGAACACTGTTTTTCCACCTTTCAAAATTATTCCCTGGGACATACAAAAATCACTTTTTGTATGAAGTTATAGGGCCTGTAAGCGAGATTTAAAACATCACGGTATTTTACGTGATTTGACCTTTCTGGTGACCTGTGATTTTCCCATCGAACCTTCAACCCAATTTGTAAACTTTTTATATATTTGAACTCCTGTACCTTACACGCAAATTATTTCATGTTCGTACGTTGGTCACAACTTGTTCCTACGACGACTGGCGAACTAAATATGCATTTTTAGCATTTTATTCCATTTAAGAGCGAGGAATAACGTGTGGTCCAATGTCATGACCTTGATGGGAGAAGAATGCTTATTCCTTCGAAACAACATGAGTAGTATACAAACTATCGGTGGTGTTTGTCACTGTGGCTAACACTATATATTTTCCCGGGAAGCTGTCTTGGCGCTTTTTTATCACATTGTTTCCAAACTAGCGGTCATTGTCGACCAAACATGCCTATGATGGATATGGTGGCCTTTTCTGAAATATCTGTCTCGTAGCTTTCCTTCAACCATGCACAAGACTCTTCATATGTACCGACATATTTACACGTATGCTTCATATAATTAATTTAGATGTCATATAAACATATCTTGACAAAAGATATAGATATGAAATTTACTGACAAAACCCCGTAGATATGATACTGACCGACTTATTCTGATACCCAAAATGGAGATTCTGAGTATGGAAACTATTCTTTCGTCCAAAACAGACAGAGGGGAATAGACTCACTTTTTACGCTAGATACACAGTGACCATGGTAGCTTCAATGACCATCAAGAAGCTTTAGTTCACTCAGGCTTCCCATGGTTTAATAATTTGCGACTGGAGACCGCGGATAGGCACTCAAGCAGGCGATAGTTTATATTATATTCGAAACCAATGTCAACGCATATCATGGGAATGTCATGAACATGTATGGAGGCATATATCTTTGATGCTATTATGACAAACGGCATTCTTTCCCAGCGCATGGTACAAAATAGTAGTAATTCTTTGTCAAAAGCACCTGACCAACCTTATTTTGTCTGTGGTCATACAAATAATACCATATATACTATGTCTATTGTGGAATGAATATCGATTTTGCCAGCGAGGTTGTGACATGTGTGTAGTCATAAAACAAACCTTCCTGCAGCCGTTTTGTACTCAGTTCAATTCACACACTTTTGGTCATACGTGACTTTCAGTAACTTTTGGTCATATGTGACTTTCAGTCACTGGATAAATTTCGAGCAAATTGTCAATGAACCTACATTTCATGCCTTTTGAGCGATTCAAGACATTTCCACACTTTACAAACAAACAGCTTGAATTGTCGTGCCTGTGTGAAAATGTGTGAAAAAGTTATAGATTTTTTTAAAATGAACAAATCCAAAATGGCCGTTTTTCTTTACAAGAATGGTCATTCGGACATTTTAAGGTCATTGAAAGTCAAACTCAAGGTCTTTACTGAAATGGCCATATATAATTCATCATAAAAAATCACAACAAAATTCAGTGGCGAAAAAGTACAATTCGGTTGGAAATGGTTTTGAACACACAGTGACTTGATTTCAGAGCAAAAACAAAATTTCGCGAACTCGTTGAATGATCTAAATGGCCGTTATGTGCAGACCAACATTTCAAGGGCAGCAAAACTACAAAATATTAATAATAATAAGCAGATGTAGTTAACGACGATCCGTGCCTATCCCCCGTCGAGCGACAATTTTTTATTTGGAATTTCGAAACCCTTGCATTGCCATGAACATTTCTCCACCTACTTTGTGCCGGTGAAGGGGGCTCAGCATATCACAGGGGTACATATGAGGAGTTCAACAGAAAAATTAAAAAGACAATTTTTTTCAGAAAGTTGCCAAAGTTGAAATAAATGGGTGATTTTCGTCGAAAGTGACCACAATTTTGAGAACAATACTAAACTAACGAAACAATAAACCCATCTTTAATATTTTCGTAGTCAGATAAAAAGGAGAAGGTCGGACGCGACACCTTACCAATTTCATCAGACCCTAGGTTCAACGGCTAATCTTCACGACAACAAGATTTTGTCATTTTCAATAGTAGCCAAAGTCAGTACTGTCGGGGCTTGTCTATCTCATACATAAACTTTCCACCCAAGTGTTGCTCACATATGTAAACATGTACGTGTATTCTCGATAGACTAAAATTGGTTTGTTTGCGATCGACCAGATCGTTCCTTGGTTCCGTATTTTAACTTCAGCAAAATGCCTATATCTACATATGATGGACATGTATGGAATAATCCAGACACAATGGCGATATAATTCCCTACTTTCGTTATTTTATACATGAGATGTCCATAAGCTTGAAGCCTTGACGTCAATGGCTGGGATCACTTAGGCGTGTGGTACCAGGTGGGGCCGATATTCCCTGGCTACCAGTGTAGCACATTACTGACGTAATATCAATGCCTACTACACGGCAGCAGTGAAATACTGTCATAGAACCATGGAGCGACTCTAAACTGTGTAGCTAATATTTTATGCCCGAGAACCCGGTGCGTAAGTGTGATGATGCCGCTCGTCATGTGTGTTTTACACAAACCTCTCTTCCAATACATTCCATTAACTTTATATTAAGCACTTTCCACGAGGCAAAAAAGTTTGTACCCCATGGTAAAGAACATGGTGATTCCGTCCCTTCTCCCAGGGGGCTTGCCATTGTTTAATGCAGCTTGAATTCGGAGCCTCAACAAAGGGCTATTATGACCATGGCACTATTCGGATTCCGCACCAAGTGAGCGGACTATGTACCATCAGCACACCCACCCCATATCATGCGGGGTGATGAGTTATTGAATAGGCTGAGTTTCTGAACTCTCACCAGATCTCGCTCAGTCTCAACCTCAGAATTCCATGAACTCGGATATCTGATTGGTGATGCAAGGGATTTTCTGATGCAAGGAAAAGAATGTAACGTCTGTACATTTGAGGGCAGCAATATGTATCATGGGCGATGTGATCAGCATGAGTTGTATGTGTGGATTCCGAGGTGGAGGTCACTGCTGTACGACTTGGTGCGACAATGAAACAAGAACACATGTTATATAACACGTGATTCGTCATTTTGACGAGCATTGTTTTGACCGGATGATGACGAAGTGTGGGGAGAAGGCATTGACATTCGTGTCGCTAACGCTCGGGCTCGTTGCCATAGGAGCGCTCGCGCTGGCCGTGGTGACGGAATACTGGCTCTTCACTTCGGAGCCGTTCGTGCCGTCTCCGAATGCATTCGACGCCTTGGAAATATCGGTCGTGGAGAACAGCCAGCCCGTGGAGTTCATGGAGGAAAACTTCACCACGGACCAGTACGAGGCATACCCGTTCCCGGTCGAGCCAATGATCATCAATGTCCACTCCGGGCTCTGGAGAATGTGTATGGTACTGGAAGGTAAGAGAGAGAGAGAGAGAGAGAATTGCACTGACACGGTGCTATTTACTTTCGCTGTTAGAAAATATCCCCATCGCCATTCAAGTACTTCGCTTTACATATAGGCCTATATTTAGTCTAATCGATATGTTCTGAAATATCATGATATTTAGTTTGTATAGGCCTACCTTTTGCCCCAGTTTGCAGCTACCCCATCCAATACCCACGATATTTTTCAAGATCAGTAGATCAACTATTATTCTTTTGCGGTTGTATAATTTTATGGACACAATAACTTTCATGATTTGCTCGTCTCCTAATAGGGACCCGAATTTATAGTGAGCACCATATATATTCTGCTTGGTTTCAATTTTTCCAAGTGTACGCTGGTTGGCATGTCACATCATCAGTTGTGCTCTTATATGAAATCAACAGAATCACAGTTATTTGTTTGACACAAATTAGTCCGCGGTCCGGTTTCGTGTTGTAAATACCAATAATTATTGTATAAGCTTCCCACTGTCCCCGAGAATCGAAAAAATATGAGCTGGGCACTGATTCTGAAGCTGAAAATAAATACGATGTATATGCATATCTCACAAGCATGGTCTGTTTCGGTTAAACTAATTGATAATTACCCAAAAAGCATCTAAATTACTTC
This sequence comes from Terebella lapidaria, assembly GCA_949152475.1. Lineage (NCBI taxonomy): Eukaryota > Metazoa > Annelida > Polychaeta > Terebellida > Terebellidae > Terebella > Terebella lapidaria. The sequence goes on from OX424555.1 coordinate 84,999,439, forward strand.
ATGTAATCCAATTTTACATGTTGATGACAGATGCCCTCATCGAGATGACCAGTAAAAATACCAGAGGTTATACCAATAAACTGGTGGATCTAGGTTCATAGAAAGTACGATATATACACATTAATTTCACTATTTGAGGATAGCAGTCGATGTATTGCTCACCAACAGGCGAGGCTCCGAGCTGTACAGTGATTAGCTACTTCCATCAGGAGTGGAAACGCCGGATCGAGGGTGTAGACACGACTTGGTCCGTGTTACGTGAGTATAGAAGTCCGTTTTGACAATTTACAGGAAAGTGAAATATTACGTACGCTACGAATTCAGAGCTATTATCAAATTACAGGACGTTTATGGCAAATTATATAATAATTAACCATACATCAGGTTCAGCCCAGTTCACATTATCACTCGTGAAATATTGATGCGCATCGTCTATTACAAGTAAATGTGTCGTCGGTGTTTGCAGGTGCTATCCGGAAGGCGGCTCCGTTTATCGTGTTCAGCCTATTGCTGATCATCATCGGCTTCGTTCTCTCTACTCTAGGGAACACTCGCCGGAACCATAAAACCGTGGCAGGGGCCGTCGTCTACGTCTTTTCCGGTCGGTAGAGGACGTGTCAGTCGCTGACTATGTTTTGGTCCGGTCGTTATAAAATGCCTGAAATAAACAGTTATTCAATTTTACATGAATTGTATCTATGGTTGAATGTAAGTATCAATCTGTTACTACCAATACAGTCAGATTTTGATGATGCCAATAACAAACGTAAAATACATTTTGCAATAGAAACAAAGCCCGACCAAATAGTTTATCCAAAAACACACTGACGTCATCTGACGTCATCTTCAAAGTTTACGGTCGAATCTTTTCTGAAATTTTAAACAAAAATATCTACAAATATTCGGAGAGGTTGGTATTTTTTATTTCCTTTATTTTCGATTTTTAAAAAAAAAAAAATAGCTACCATTTTTGACGAAAAACGGCCAATTTTGGACTTTGGCGGCCATTTTCTCAAAATGTGTTCAGTAACGTCTTTTCTATTTGATGCATAAGACTTCGCATATGTACCCCTGTGATGTCTATACGTTTCGTTGCCCTTGAATCGCTCGAAGTGGGCCATTTCGGCCCAAACTTGGCCCAAATGGGATTTTCCCATGTTAATTATCCTATGCTTTATAATGGGACAAATTGTTGCTAATATCTCACTTCAATATTGAAATTAGAGATAGGAATCAATTGTGGACATATAGGAAATAACATATGCTGAATATTCTGGTGACGTTGAATTTCACCTTTCACTTCATTTCCAAGGTCAGAGATGGTTTTTTTCATTTTTGGACATACATGAAATGACATAAAGTGACGAATATTCTGTGGACATTTAATTTGACCTTTGACTTCATTTCCAAGGTCACAGGACAAAATTGTTAATATTTCTCTCATTATTGAATTTAAAGCTAAGCAATCAATTGTGAACATACAGGAAATGACCTAGAGTTGACCAGTGACCTATTTTCAAGGTCACGGTACATAATGGCTAATATCTGAAATATAAAACACATCTTGTCCGGCAACCTTTCTTAGCCCTTGAGCTAATTTTTCTTATGTCATATATCGCTATCTCTGAGTCGGTACTTGTGAACCAATAACAATATTGTCCAGTCGTTTGTTTTGGGTTTTAACCATGCTGTTCAATATCGTGCACAATCTGGGGTATGGAAGTTAGTAATCCATAAACGTGTGAAGAGTGAACGAGCCAGTTTTTTCCCACACCAGATAGGCCTATGCCACCAGCCATGAATCCTTAAATTTGAGGAATTATTCAACCTCCATCATATTCGGCAATAAACCATATAACAATACATGTTTATTGCATTTTACTCGCCATAATCATATTCATATCCTAAAATTATACTATTGACAGCTTTGTGCCTGGCGTTGGGTGTGATCCTCTATATATCGGCCGTGAACGACGAGGTGGCTCACAAAAAGAAACCGAACCCGGACGGAACCATCTTCACATACTACTACGGTTGGGCCTTCTTCTTCGCCGGCAGCTCGTTCGTGACCACTCTCCTGGCTGCCGTCATCAACATGTCGCTCTACCTGAAGCGCTACCCGACCATCGACGATATGCTCATTGTGATACCGGGGCTGGAGAGAAAACATCACACGGAAGTCCGCAAGGACGTGTCTGAGGACGATTTGGACACCACGGTGGTCTCACAGAATCCAACAGTGATACTTTGATGATCTGGACAACATGTGCGTCGCACAGAACCCATCAGTGATACGTAGCTAGGCCGCCACCGGGTAGTCACACTGAATTCATCAGTGATGATCATCATTTGATGATAATAACACCACGGTTGTCACACATAACCTAGAGCGATACTTCGATTATCTGAACGCCAAGGTTGTCACACACCACCCAATACTGTTGGGGTGAACCGAAAATTTTGGTGGAAGTTGACATTGGTCTCTGGAGAACATTTTCAATCATAACACCGTGCAGCAGTAGCGAAATTGAAGTGATACGTAAACTAACATTTATATATAAAGTAGTGATAATATCGTATGCATGATATGATCATTTTTACGATGATCCCTCAGAACCAACAATGATGCTATCACAATATGGAGAACACGCTGATAGTACTGAACTGCTGGGAATCTAGACACTAATAGACACTAGTACAATACGGACTTTGACGTCATATTGATATCAAAGTACCCCCAGCATCACACCACAATGCACGTCTATCAGTAAATGTTGGGATAACACATATTGCCTCCAACGAGTGAACACAGTTGTTTCTTGAATTTTGCAATACAGTGTACTATGTTTTATTTACTACGCCGTTAGACAACCAATCACACAGAATATGCAATTTGTGCAAGTACATGTATGTTATGGGTGCCAATTTCAATAGTTTATGGACAAATATGATAATTCAAATTATGAATTACAGCCACAGTGTGCTATATTCGTGAAATTGTATAGGCGTCACTCCACTATTTCTCATCACTGACGAAAGTATTGTAAAATTATGTAGGCCTACTACAGTATGTGGCAGAGTGACACTAATGTGATAGGCCTACACTATTTTGCTGTACTACTGAAACTTGTACTAGATTTGTTATTCTTGCTACTTGCTTAAATATACAAAATATTCAAAATGTATTGCTTTTCGAGCTAAACCTTTGTCATTGTCTATTGCCGCGTGTAAACGTAAGATGCCGAGCATTTATATATTTGATCTGAAATGCAAATACTACTTCATAAATTTCAACGACAGGACGTGTTGAGGTGTCAATTTTGTTTCTCGCAAAACCTGAAATGTACAGATAGCTAATAAACGAAGATAGTAGCTGGGTGGTTATCATACACTCTAGTTGCGAGGTAAGTGATATTGTTTAAGATAAGTACTCGGCAACGGGATAACAAAACACGATATTCAGTAGTTTAACGTGCGACAAACAGATCGAAAACTAGACGTCACAGCCTGATGGCGAATCGGCTAAAACATTCAAAATCAAGATCAAAGTTCAATAGGCTCAAATATCGAATCGGCTAAAATATTCAAGGGCAAATTCCATCTCCAATGCCCCTGAAACATGTTTGTCTAAAGGGGCGAGTTTGACAATAACGTTCGTTTCACTCTACGACGCACCATCTCCCTTAATTCCCTTTGAAAACTCGACAATTCGATCACCAACGACCGCGTGGGTGAATCCCCCCCCCCCCCTCGAGGCCCTATCATCCATGTTGTCCAAAATATGTTAATTCAGACAAAATGTCATTACTGCCAGGCCAATGTATTTCATCGATATACGTAACGAAAGTAATGAAAGTTCTGGACCTGAAATATTTTTCCTTCCATCCAGTAACTAACACTCGTACCAATTGATACATTCATTAACTTATTATTTCTTACCAAATACTTTCCAGAGAAGCTGGTCACAGGAGAGGAATATGAAACCTTGCTCAATCCCCCAAAATTATGGGTACAGCCATGAAATCTCTACTGGACAGAGATTTCTACTTCACCTCGTTGAGCCCAATAATAAACATTTCTTGTTTTAACTATTCTTATTGTGGTCAATAATAGATTTAACTAGTAAAACTTATCTGTTTAACTTATTTGGTTACAGCCATGAAATCTCTACTCGGCAGAATCTTTACCTTGTTGAGCCCAATAATTTATGTTTTTAGTCTTAACTATTTTATTGTGGTTAACAATACGCTCAACTAGTGAAAATAATGTTAACTTATTCAGTTACAGCCATGAAATCTCTACTGGACAAAACCTTTACCTTGTTGAGCTCAATAATAAATGTTTCTTGTCTTAAGGTAGTCCGCTCCAGACAGTGAGGGGAGGGGTCAAAGCGTATTTTAAAATAAATAACTGTATCAACATAATCTAGAGCTTCAAAATGATATATTTTATAGAGGAACTGTTCAGCATCCAAAAACTGAAAAGAAAATAGGGGGTCACCGTAACCGTTCGCATCTACTGAGAAATAGGTGGGATAATGACATATATGTGCACAATATGTGCACAATTGATTACTAAGCTGTAAAGTCGATATTAAGCGAGATATTAGCCATTTTGCGCTCTGACCTTGGAAATCAAGTCAAAGGTCAAATTCAAGGTGATGACAATAATCAGCATATATATCATTTCCTATGTGTCCACAATTGATTCATAATCTCTATTCTCAATATTAACTGATACATTAGGCATAATGTGTCCAATTATAAAGCATAGAAGTATTTAACATAGGAAAATCCCATTTCGGACCAGTCGAGAAAATGAAAATGGCCGCCCCAGGCAGACTGGCGATTAAGGAGTGATTGCACGTAACATACCAGTGACTGCAGTGAGGCACTTTCCCACTGACTTATAATGTAAAAGTGAAGGTAACAAAATCACGAAGACAATACAATCCCCTTACCCAAAACTTGGCTAGCACACACACACATATACTCAAGGATGATGAACCGAGACATGGTTTCATGAATAATATCGCGGAAGCTTTGCAATTTGATGATTAGATAAATCACTTTATACGTTTCACCAAAAGGAACATTCGTGTGTTTTGCTTGACAAACACTGGTTGCTGCGTATATATGTATACTTTGTTGTGGTCAAAATAATGAGAATATCTAGGGCTATACTTTCTGTGAGATGAATACAATGAGCGGAACATTCTTAATCCCAAACACCTCGGTGCACCCGAGTGCATATCACCCGTGAGTTTCACTAGCTTCCCTAGCTATTTGCTGTACAACATAATCCCTTCACTCGCTCTGTTGTGAGTGTACTTTGTCTACTGAGAAATAGGTGGGATAATGACATATGAAAACGATGATTTTAACACATTTAACATTGTTTAGTAAGAAACGGAGTCTCGGTTGGTAATCTTTGCTGGCTAACAATCAGAAAGGCGAAGTTTCACGTTGATTGGAAGTATGTAAATGTATGAATTTGTTACTTTTCTATTTACATTATAAGTGAATGGACAGCTGGTCAATTCCAGGTTCATGATAATCACATGCGATCAATCCTTAAGGTGCAACGAAACTTATGCACATCACAAAGGTATATGAGGGCAATCATAGGTCCATAGGTCTGGTAACCTAAAAATTGCAAAATCCATTATAAACACTCTGAATAGCCAAATAGTCATTTCCATTTGGATACGTCTATACAATCAGGACATGTACTTTGAAGAAGCATGGAGGGTTGTACAAGCAAGAGTGGTATTCTAGATACATATTCTAGACATACATATTCTATATATCATCCTTATTCTAGATGTCATCCTTTATACAATGAAGCATCAAGGGAAGACAAGTCGGCATTTAAAGTACAAGTAAATTGAATATGTTTCAAGTCTAAATAAGTAAGCAAGTCTTACCATTCATTGGGTTCCTTGATGACAGCAGGAAACAATTGTAACATAGGACATTGAAAAAAAACTATAATGAACATATTTTTAAATTAAATTGGTCAACACTAGTTTTAAAAAAATCATCTGTGATGGCTCATTGTTAATCACATATTCAATATATCAGTTCCTTTAGTTTGTCATATTATTGCCAAGGTAACTAACGAAATGGTATGTTTGCGTGTATTGTAGTTTGAAAGATAGTTTTCATTTATTTCCACTTAAATACCTATTAAGTCATAAGTGGATGTATTGAGATACATAAGTCGATTTATCGAGATACTATCTCGATTTATCAAGATAATTACTTGATTTATCGAGACAGGTAAGTCGATTTATCGAGTTAATAATAGGTAAATTTATCGAGTTATTTTGTCAATTTATCGATATATTAGGCTGATCTATCGAGATAATAAATAAATTTATTGAGATACGTAAGTCAACAAATGGAAAAAAAAGCTTTGGATGGGTGGTCCTAATCCTCTTCCGCACATATATTCTTGTGTTATAATTTCCACAGCAAAACATATTTATATTTTCGTTTCACACGTAATGACTGGTCCAAATCATAACGTCCTACCACCACGAGCTGTGGCTACGCTATGGTCTAATGTAGATATGGCAAACAACACCATGGCAGCATGTGATTGCATTATTTGAAGAGACATGTCGAGGACATATCCGTGATGTCCAAAATGAAAATTGAGTGAGCAATGGTATCAGAAGTGGCCAGGCGTTGCGTAACACATGCGCTGAAAATTCCCCGAATTCAACCTACTGAACCATGGTCCACTGCAGCTCTTGGGCTTGGTTATTCATCTGTTTGATTACTCAGGTCACATATTACGGGGGGGGGGGGGTCCCACGTCCAATCTCTTTCAGTTGGTTGTTTGGTAGTTGCATAACGATTCCATCAGGTACTAGTATATGAATATAGAGTGGCTGATGAGTGACATTATCAAAAAAACTTATTTATTTCTCGAAGTAATCTTGACTGATACATAATTAACATAAATTCCATGTAAACAATGTTATTTCTGCTTAAAAAATGTTATTTATGCATAAATAATGTTACACGTAAATAATGTTATTTACGTGTATATAAAGTTATGTACGCTTAAGAAACGTTTTTACTGCGTAAAGACAGTTTTGTGTCATACGGAGTGATAAAGCATAACTTATCTTTAACATTATTTATGTGTAAATAACATTATTTATGTGTAAATAACATTATTTACGCGGAAATAACGCTATTTCTTCACAAATTATGTCAATTATGAACAAATCAAGACCACTCCGAAAAATGAATAAGTTTTTTTTTCGCAGTGTCACTTATCAGCCACTGTAGGTATACAATATAAGCAATATATTTTGGGGCTATTCCCAAAATGTTTCACTCCAAGTATTTTCGTTGACCTCCTAAAGGACAATATTGTATGAAACTGGTTGCTCACTGTTCTCTGGAGATGTGACGGCAAACTTCGTGAATTTCCCTACAGACGAATTAATATAGCCGCTGTCTATTCGCTAGCAGAAGTTGCTGAGCCCCGAGGACGAAAAGAGAATGTCTAAACCGTCTTGGGACCAACGGATATAACTATGAATACAAAAAATTTTAAACGTCTCGATCCATGAGGGATAACCCACAGTAAATGGATTAACCGGTTCAATTTGGTATTTTTTAGTTTAGGACTTGATCCCACGATTCGCTACTCCGTCAATGTCACAAGTGGGTAAGATTTAATGGAGATTGTCGACGTCACCAGAGGCAAAACCTCGACGGCCAGACGTCTCTTAGCAAATGGGAAATGTGAACGGGCAATATGTTATCTCGTGGTGACGTCATAACCTCTGCCAATCTGTCTGAAGTTCTATAGCCGCCGAATGGCAAGTGCTGACTGGGGATCCATTGATCAATAGGCGGAACATTGTCTCAGCTACACTTTTTTTACCAGACATTGGTGACCTCAGTATAAGCTAATATACTTGTGGCACGCAAACCGGGAAAACAGACATTGGTTTGATATATGTATATTGATGATGCTGTATTACTCTAAGTATCTCTAAAATTGGTGAATACAAATGTCATACATATCCCCGAACTGAAAAATTAACTACAAAAGCTACAGTATAATGGTTATCGGAGTCAGAATGAATGAGAACCCTTTGTAAACATTGCTCAACGCTCTGAATGTCAAAGCCTGGAATACAATGCTATATTTTGAACTATTGATGAACAAATTAGTCTCATTATTCATGTATAAGAAATCCATAAGTTGCCAAAATCCACTATGAGTTCCATCTGGATAAGTCTATACAATCAGCGCATGTGCCTTGAAGAAGCATCGAGGATTGTACAACCAAAAACAATTTTACATACTCTAGATATCCTTTAACATAATATATAACGAAGCATCAAAGGAAGAAAAATGGAGAAAATATATGATATTGTCACCCCAAAACCTCCCTGTTCCTTAAAATTCTTAGCCGAAGTGTTCAGTCAGAATCTGGGAGTGTGAGTGCATATAGTAACAACACCCCCAGTTTGAACACTCCCATCCTCCTGTAAACTAATAGTAATAAAGTTTCCACCTTTGAGAGTACGCGCGAGTTATGTCATACGGAGTGATGGGGCAAATATATTTATGATAGCTTGGGGAATGTTTCGTGTAGAAGTTTGTTTGAAATGGGTGCTACCTTTCTGATTGTTTTTGTTACCGCATCGTGTAAGACTTCATGGTAAAAAAGAATGTATACAATATATCGGCCGTGCCTACTATAAGGACGAGAGCTGTGGTTTCGTTGGCACGCTTCCAACAGCATTATCTGGCAAACGGGCATCACCATAAACCACGCTATACGTTATTGTAAAGGCCACTAGATGAAATGTCATTTTGAAGCTGCCACACTGAGGGAAGGGAAAACAAATCAATAATTATGCCAGCCAGTCACATGTATTTTTTTAGTTGTAATGCTGTCAACTTGACAAATACGTCAAGTTGGAGAAAGGAACGTCGCTCAATATGTCCGTCAAAGTACCAGTTCGGAATCAGAAATAAGTATAAATCAATTCGCTCGACTCATAAATCAAATGCAAACTCTTGATATCCCCTATAATCGTGGAATAAAACTGTATACACTTGCCCATTATAGTAAATGAGTCCGAAACTGGACACGACGATTTATACTTCTCTTGGTTGCCATATTAAGTCCTTAAAATTGGTGGGATTGGAAAATTGATAAAATTCGAACTGAGATTATGCTGCTTATCTCAAACTGAACGCTTACAACAGGAGATTTCAGCTGACATTTGCAGCAAATGAATTTAGCAGAAGAATGAATCTGAGTATAGATGTAAATATGGCACTACTTTTGATGAAATAAACATGCCATTCATTATCATTGTTACTTATCAATCACTTATTCTATGTGATAACTTTAGGAAGACATGCCGACATATACAGGTACTGTAAAATGACCAATATATATTGGCTGATGATATATTTTACATTGAGGTAAAATTGTGCACCGAATGTGTTATTGATGTACTTGCAGTTCGGCCTACATGTAGATTGTGAATTGCTAAACAATTCCTCATTATCTGAAAGATGACATAAAATATCGAAATCGAAATAGTCAGAGATAGTATTTAAAGACCCAGTAGCATACTGATGACCGTGCCGCTAGGCGGGTCATACGTGCCCTAGAGAGCCGACGCCAAACGCAACATACACTTGTTACATTGTTAGTCATAATGGTTTGATATATACATGTATGTACATAACTATGTACATGTATGTAGACATATATTATGTTATGTAAATGGGACTTGAGTATTGATATATAACTGACCTACACCTTTCACTCATTACATCTTTAGCAAGCCCCGGCCTCTTCCACTCTGCAAATACTGTATCTAATACACGTGTCAGTGTGCATCAAATTGAATATATCCATAATTTGAAATGTTCAAATTCTAAAAAGTCAATGTCTATACTGATTTGTTTTTCGATCGCTTGAAGTGTAATGACATCGTTATCATTGTTCATTATCGAACATCACAAACATCCTGCTTTTATTGTTTTGTAAGAGCTACGTGTACTTATGCATAGTATTAGTTTAACAGCTGACACCATTGAACACCATTGGATAAATCTTTAATTTTGTCGATTGAAGATTTTAGGTGGTGTAATACCGTGTGCTCGACTGGTGTTTCAGAAATGTATGTGATAGTCAAATATGTTCGTGCTGAGACACGACGAATATATGGATGTATAGTCCTTGCTGGATTAATGCTTGTAGGGTTCTACATAATCGACTTGAACAAATGGCATTCAGGGAGATACAGCACGCGAAAACGAGACCCTGCCAACTGGACATATTGGCCTACAAGTTCATTTGAAAATATAAATTCGACATATCAAATTCCCAGCAATGGGAATCAAGGCGTGGGAAATCCGAAACTAGCCCCTTCATATATAAAATTCGTGGATCAACCTGCTAACGCCAGTTTGCAGCCAGATCGTATTCGACATATCAAAGTATCGTTCAAAATTGACGACGTAAGAGACACTTCACCGATTAAGAAGATACTGCTCTGGACTCCTTACTACAAATTCAGACATTTCGGATTTATACTGGGTGAATCTGGGTTTAGCAGGTACGGTTGTGATGTCAAACGATGTACGGTCACTGAAGACAAACGGGAATTGGCATCAGCTGATGCTGTCGTATTCCATGGAGCAGAGTTGCCTGTGAACATGTCGGATATCCCAAAGCATGCCCATCAAGGGCAGGTGTTTGTGTTTGTTTTACATGAAAGCCCGGCCAGACTCCAACCTAACAAGCTTGCAAATCTCACGGACATTTTCAACCTGACCGTCACATACATGAACTCCGAAGACACCGATATACCCACGCCCTATGGTGTTATAAAACCCAGGAGTAAAATCGTTCCACAAGTCATACCCTCTGAAGCGACAGTGAACAAAAAGAGCAAATTGATTGCATGGATAGTCAGCAACTGTCACCCACGGAGCTCCAGAGTACAGTACGCTGACGAGCTGCGTAAATATGTCCAGATTGACACCTATGGCAAGTGTGGTAATCTGTCATGTCCCAAGTCCGATCCAGTATGTTTCTCGAAAATCGTCCGGGAACATTTCTTCATGTTCTCGTTTGAGAACAGCTATTGTACGGACTATGCAACAGAAAAACTGTTCAGACCACTGGATGCGAATGTCGTTCCAATCACGCTGGGTCGTGCTGACTACAGTTCCATGCTTCCTGCCAAGTCATATATAGACGTCAGAGACTTTAAATCCCCCAAGCACTTGGCGGAGTACCTCACGTACTTACAAGGCAACCATACCGCATATAGAGAGTATTTCGGCTGGAAGGAAAGATACGTAGTGCTCTCGCATACATATACACGTCCCAAATCCTTTTGCAGACTTTGCGAGATACTTCATGACGACAAATACAAATTTAAGAGGTCATTTGATCCGGAATTCTTCTGGCATGCAGGACGACATTGCTTGAGCAGGGATAAGGAAAGAGAAGAAATACATCTTAAGTAAATAAACATCGTTTTACGTGACACACTCAATAAAATTAATTCTAAGGAATGGTTTTCTAATACTGAACTGATGCAAATATGTACTAGAATAACAAGATAAAATACACATGCAGAAAGACTAGCTGGGGTTTCGTTGGCACGCTACCAACAGCATTATCCACCATCACCATAAACCATGATATACGATAGTGTAAGGCGCCACTATCTGAAATGTAATTTCGAAGCTGCCACACGGAGATACAAGCGGATAGATGGCCGTGATTCATCATCTTCATACGTTATATGTTCCCTATCTTATCCTAATATTGTGTATTCGGTGCATACGTATTATTACATGTTATTAGATCGTATTCAATAACATTAAATCATTAAGGAACGTTTACAAAGATATTTACGGTGCAGTGTAATTCGTGTTGTATGCAAGCAACATGAATGCCATCAACTTGGTAGCTTTTTTGCTTGTGATTGGGTACGCATATTACTCATTTACCTGCCATGCGAATCCTTTTGGATTTCTGAAGTGCTTCCATCGCTTGTTGGGCAGTCTTGCCCTTGACGACTCCAGTTTGTCCGACAAAGTTTCACTATATGTTTCTTATTGCCATCAATTAAATCGCGTGGAATTAGTGTGACAGATGTAGGCTGATCTGTACCTTTCGGTATATATTTTCACTCACTGCATTGTGCATATACGAAAATGCTCTCTGGTTGTTTACACGATGACATTCAGAATGTTTGGTCGGGTTCACCACCTGTGTGGTCACCAATGATGTGTGGCAAAACGACAATCTTTAATAGACGTGGAATCAATACCCAGTATTAAGTATTCCGAGCAAACAAAACAAGGTCCGTTATCCAATCTCATAGTCCGGGGACAAAAAGTCATATCAGGCATACGAAGTGAGAGAAAACAAAAATGACAGGGAAACTCATGAACCCCCCAAAATGGCCATTAGGAGGTGAAATCAGGTGTTCCGGAAAGAGTGAGCATTTCCGGCCCCACTAGTGGCACCCGTCATGAATTCCCCAAAATTAACATGAAAATAAATCTAGTTGCATGGCAGACATGGATTTGGTGTATTTATCAACCAGATCATGATGACGTCCATAGGTGTCAATCTGGACATATGTGATGACATTTGTGAGATCCCTGATAATTGCATTTCAGATTCAGAAATTTAATTGCATTTCAATTGACAGCTGCGTCCTGCAAAAGTTGATAAATATTGTCAATTGATGCTAGGCGAGCTAACATTAGCAGTGTTGAGCGAGATTTAATACCTAATATCAGGATCTCTCTATGGGTTTCTGCTAATATTATTTCAATATGAACGACTCAATAGGTGTCAATCTGGACATATTTACGCAGCTCGTCAGCGTACTGTACTCTGGAGCTCCGTGGGTGACAGTTGCTGACTATCTATGCAATCAACTTGCTCTTTTTGTTCACTGTCGCTTCAGAGGGTATGACTTAATATTATACCTCATGTTAGAATCCCTGCCGCTGATTGGTCAATCAGCATCGGACATGTTGCAATTTTCATCTTGAAGCCCACCGTACCGGTCAAATTGTGGACCGCTCCAACTTGCATTTGTGCGCTCCGTATTATACATTCGGTATGACAAAATAAATGGTGAATGCTTTTAGGGGAACATGGCGAAATTTTCCCCCGAGGAGACAATGTTGCCCGAGGTGATATTATATATTACTAAATTTAAATGACGTGTCACTGCACTTCACAGCATTCTTTCATATGGTAAATATTATATTGAAATAATATTAGCAGAAACCAATATAGAGGTCCTGATATTAGGTATCAAATCTCGCTCAACATTGCTAATTAACACAACTCCACAACATTCTTTCAAACGGTAAATTGGTGAAATATTGAGTCGTTTATATTGAAATAATATTAGCAGAAACCCGTGCAGAGGTCCTTATTTTAGGTATCAAATCTCGCTCAACATTACTAATTAACACGGCTCCACAACGTTCTTTCATACGGTAAATTGGTGAAATATTGAGTCGTTCATACTGAAATAATATTAGCAGAAACCCATAGAGAGATCCTGATATTAGGTATTAAATCTCGCTCAACACTGCTAATGTTAGCTCGCCTAGCATCAATTGACAATATTTATCAACTTCTGCAGGACGCAGCTGTCAATTGAAATACAATTAAATTTCTGAATCTGAAATGCAATTACCAGGGATCTCACAAATGTCATCACATCGAAAACGATGACGAGAGACCGTGGTAGAATCTAATAATTATATAAACGGATTTTGTTGGTTTTCTTTTCCGCATTTATAAAAAAATATCTGATATGTGGTAATAAATGGGAATATGGACGCAGAAATATTACGGATTATCAACAAATTATGTTTTCCTACACCCACATGGAGTTATTTCCACCATATGATGTATTCAAGGACCTTGTCCTGTGTAGCATCTTTTTAATTACAAGTATTTCTCATTCGAAATACGCCCAAAATTGGTCCCAGTACATACGTACACCCAGATTCCATGCCTTCATGTACATGTAGTTGGTTGTCTTTTTTTGATGAACATCGATGAAAACACGTTTGTGTTGTTACATGTCGGGTTATTTGTAGACCCACCAAATTCAGCATTTCTCTATCATTAATGTAACAGAAAGCAGTGTCATTGAGTTGGACCATCGTAAGATCTCTGACAAATTATCTGAGCCAGTGGCTGGCTTATCTTGTCTACAATGAGGCTGGAACAAACAGCATTTCATCGTGTGCTCAGTGTATAAATTTAATGTATTTGAGGAAGAAAATACTCGCCTGTCACATTACAAACTCAATGAGATTTGACAAGATTATGCACATAATGGCACTCAGTAGAATTGGTTGATAAACCAAATATTGAAAATCGAAACTCTAGATCCAAAACTAAACTAGAAATAATTGTTCACCAGTGTACACTAGGACACCAGTGAATGGTATATTGTTTGTGACGGATCATACCACGTCCATTCCGAGTTGGTTGTTTCTCTTGCTAGGCGGCTGTGACCTTGATGTGGTCCATCTAGGGATCTCTGTAGAAAAAAAGTCTTGATAAGTTGTATGTTTTTCTTTTTCAAAGCATGTTACATTGTGTACCATACAGCGTTGGGAAACAGCGATTGGATTATTGTGAACTATGTCTGAATCAATCTATTACTACCAATACAGCTAGATTTTGATAATGACAATAGCAAACGTAATATAATATATTTGGAATAGAAACAAAGCCTGACCAAGCAATTAATCCAATAGCACACTGATGTCATCAGGGACAGACAGTGTGTCAAAATATACACCTAATGGAATTAGTAAACAACTGTCCAACATCATATTGGAATAATGTTGAAATCTGAAACAAAGATTTAATATCCACCAGCAGTGACACCGGGTCAGTGGTATGAATGTATCAAACTGTTACCACCAATACAACTAGTTTTGAGGATATTTGGAATAGAAACGAGGCCCGACCAAATGATTGAACACAGACTGGCGTCATCAGGGACATACAGTGTGTGAAAAGTCGTTGTTGCTACTGCACACCTGGTAATATTAATAAGTTGTCCAATAACCAGGAAAATAATTTAAAAATCCGAAACAAACCAAATGGAATAGAAGTATGTGGTCATATGTTCAATAAGCAATATTTTTTACGTGACCATGGTATTATCATTAATCGTCTCACTCGGAGAGAACGTGGTTTCAGTAGTAATATAACATTATCAACAACATAAGTCAACTACATATTCATTATTCATTTGTGTGGTGTGCGGAGAATTTATTCCTGTGATTCAAAATGTGAATCAAACGCACAAAACAGTTTCACCGAATCTTGTCAAATAATAATGTCATATAATCAATTTTGTATTCTTATCTCATCTTGTTCTTTCTGGGATTTTCTTCACAACGAGTGTGTTCCCTGGTGGTTCATTCCAAGGTTGAAAAAAAAATATGTGTGACACTGGGGGCACCATTATAACAAAAATTTACATTATTTCCCTATGACAATTCTAATGGAATATCATTTGCACGTGCCAGGTTATGCATGCCAAATATGTATAAATCACACGTGTAAAATCATCAGATTACATCTCGGGAGTAGCAGTTAATATATAAAAATCATCCCAATATACTGAATGCATAAAATCCACAGAACATAATGGCGGTATATGAACGATCGAGAGACGCTGGGCAATTCACAGAGGTAAATCCCCGAGGACACACAATATTATGAGTTTTTGACCTGAAGAGAGATCAAAGGACGTTGTGCAATTCGCACACTTTCCTGCACTTTTTGCTAGAGAACTCGCATTGTCAGTTGGTATTCATGGCATGTTCTATGCAAATCAACTCCGATTCGTAATTTATGCGAAATATAAGGGCTTGCAAACAGTGAGATAGGTGGTGGTAATTCGTCATTTCCTAGCTTCACACATCCTAACCCATCATACATAATGTGTTGTGAGCGTATATTCAGATATTTGATGTTGAAGTATTTGAAGAAATTGATCATATTTACAAACGTAATGGAGAATGTTTGTGGCGTTTTCCGTATTTGTATAAGCAGGAGTAATATTTTCATCACATCTGATTGAACAATGAACTTTCTTACCGTGGGATATACCGAAATAATATAATTAGCATAACTTATCAAGAAATAGTCGGCATATCTCATAAAGGGGATGTTCTACATAGGTTTGTTATATTTATCAGAAACATATAATATTTCACAATGTGGTGTTACACTTAACCGGTATCAAATAAAATCTTAGTTGTTGGATATCATTGCATTCTGTCAGATAAATCTTTGTCGCAACTTCCGCCCATTACATAGTTTGTGTTATTCGTATTGAAACGATATTGAGATAATGCTTATACATATCATTTGAATGTAGATGAAAGGTGATTGTTGCCTCGGAAGAAATATAATGCTGATCTTGAAGGAAACACAGTTGTAAAAGGAAATATAATTACATGTAAGTCAACACATCATGAAGGAGGGGTGAATCAGATCAGGACCTTGATCGGGCCGTATCCATATGCAATTCAGACCTCCAACATACCCTTTTCCACAAAGAGCTTGGGAGTTTTTCCCACCATGTGTTAAGTACTGCATTGCATCTTGCATGTCGCCAAAATGTTCTCAAGTCACTCAGGATATTTCCAGTACAAACTTTAGATTTGCCGACAACAATCCCAAATGGATTCCGGTTTTATGCACGAGTCTGAAAATAGCACTGGACATCAAACTAGACCTCCCGTCCGCAGTGTTCATCAGGAGAAGACAACCACCTGCATACCGATTTGAACATGAGCTTAGGTTTATCATGAAGATAATTGATAACAGTGTCCTTGAGTTGGTCCATCAAGGAGACTCTGAAACATTATCAGAGCTAGCTCTCTGACTCGAGTGGAACAGGCGGCAGCTCATCATGTATTCCCCAGACAGCGCTCAAATACACACCTGTGACAGTATGTAACATCTGGCATGTTCGAGGTGACGTCGGTAATACTAGATTTATGTGACAATGTTAGACGCCGTTTATACAGAGTGTACACATTGTTTGCTTGAACAGTGATAATATTTATTTCCCCTAGAACTTCTATATCGTCGTTTTTTAAAAATACTCTGAATTAGCAACACAGTGTCGATTACCAATAAGTGAAATACGTTTAATCGTGACATTTGTATAGGCTACCATAAACTCTGTAGCCTTTTGGCTTGTGATCAGGTACTCATGTACCTGTCATGTATCTATTCCATGGGGTTTGTTTCGAATTTCTAAATTAGCCTCATAGGTTGGGCAGTTGTATGCTATTTCCATCAGGTGTACAGTAGAAACAACTACAATTCACATACTGTCTGCCCCTGATGATGCCAGTGTGTCTTTGGATAGGCTAGTTGGTCGGGCTTTGTTTCCATTGTAAACTGTATTTTATGTTTGATATTGGCATAATCAAAACCTAGTTGAATTGGTGGTAATAGATTGATACTTACATTGTAGAGGCAAACCTCGCCAAATCACGCCACATCAGTAAACTCATTTCTTGGGTGAAACAATTTACGCAAGTAGTGCCACCCAGTACATTTGGTTGATTCACCAAATACTTTGGTTGACAGTCAAAACAGCAACAGATAATTATCATTAGTGTAAATTAGGTTATCAGTTGGAACAATGAAGACAATGTATTGTTTTGGATTTTTCCATACACAACGACACGAGATATCATGTTGCGGAGTACTCTTGCCGGACATGTCGTGTATGACATTGCCTTATGTTCTGTTGTTTATCGCCAGTGTGCGCATACATTATGCACCACGTACATACCAAACCGGTTAGTTCTGTTAAGTTTATCGTAGAGACAAAAGAGAGCTGTGTCCTTGAGGTTATCCATTTTGGACCTCTGGGAACATTCTGTGAACGAGTCGTTTGGTTTGTCTTGATCAAAGCATGGAAATGTGTGTATTATATAGTGTGTCCCGAGACAATGATCATATTCTACATGTACTTTTGTTTATGTTCATAACTGCGTAATATGTTTCAGACATTATCTTATAGCAATAATTTTGCGATCAATTAACGTGGCTAGTGAGGTCATGCAATATAGAAACAAATGCTGAAGTATGTCGCCAATATCAATGTGCTGAGATTGTCTTTGTCGAAAACCACCTATTAAATGGTTTGATGCATTGGTGGAATTTGTAATTAATCTACTTGCTAGCATACCTTTGATAATATAGAACCAATAAATAATCCAGAACATACCCCGTGACACTTCAGTCATATTCGAACATATACAAACATTCATGATGTGAACGAATTCACATTTTTGAGATAATATGAACCAACGTGAATCTTGTTCAATAGTTTTTGGAGTCTATGTATCCTTCACTCCGTAGATATATCTGCTAATAAAGGCATACTAAGTTAACCCTTGTGTATAAATTGAATTTTTTCGAAATGAATGGTATACACTGGATTATCTCCACACGCCTTGGGACCACAAACCTTAATATGCTACTTCGACAATTTTCTGCAATATACAAACAAGTCGTGAAAATTTGTAGAACCCATTGATATTATTGGCAGATAATTCACGGACACACATGAAAACACATTTCAGCTGCTGTAAATCAACGGCGTTATGTGGCGACCTAATGAAGGACCAAACGACGTGGAGCAATTTGGTCACAATTATCCGAGATATGCCCTCATCCATGACCCAAAACAACAGAGTACACATCGTCTGGCATCGAGGGACTATTATTGTTAGGTGCCTTGCATAATCAGTTGGTGTTAGGGGAATTTTGTTGGCTGCAAATTTGCCCTGCCTTGTAGGGCTATTCCACTTCCCGCTGAGCCATGCAGATTACCAGTCTACATCGTATGTATGGTCGGTACTGCATTACCACTCGCTTGAGAGTAAACATATTTTGGGTTCCTATCGGGAGGGTCCTGCATGGGTTCCTGAATGAGACCCACTGTAGATGAGGGATCTGTGTCTTTTTGGCTACTATGTTATATGTTTGTTTCAGTGCACGTCGTTCTTTCCAATTTTATAACCTATAATATTGATTTATATAGCTGTGTACAAAAATGTGAAAATGATTTAGGAAAGTAACATAAATGTATATATTATTTATTCGTGACAAAATTGTACAAAACGATTATAGATAGCCTTTTGTGATCCATGGCATCGCCAGAATATTTTAGACGAACATGGAGGATGCAATGCAGTTGTAGTAACAAAAAGGTGTATGATGTTGTAGTTCGATCTGATTCATCTGTAGATTCTTGGAAAACAGCATCAAACACAAAAATATTATATTGACAAAAATCTTTGCTTGGTGCCATACTTCAGGTTCTACGTTAGAATACGAAGAACGAACTAAACCTGAATACCTGATTAGAGCCCCTAAGGTAATCTAATTTTTAAGATATTGCCGAATCTCAGCATGTGAAATATTGGATTTGACATTGCAGGTGCAAGATCATTATGGACATGTTTGGGTTGCACACTCCAAACATCAATCAGTATTGCATTGCGAAAACAATAGCTGAAATAATAACTGTGTGTGTATTCGTTATCGCCACACCTGTGAGAAATGAATTCACCAAGCAAGGACAAAAAAATGTATGCTGCTAAACTGCCAAAGATTTGTGATATTAGGTACGCAATGGATAAATACTGGCAAATAGACACAGTGTTAAAAGACACAGCGAAATCCAGCCACCACTTCATAATAATGGGTATGGATACCAAAACACAAGAAATATGTTTTGATTTTGTGTCATTTCGTCATGTAACATAATTCTCAAGCTCACACCACATCTGAGAGAACCAGGTCGTAGTAATAACCACAATTATATTGTAACAGAAGTCAACCATATTTTGTATGAACTTAAAAAATAGATTTCACTATTCATTCATGTAGTGCACGAAAATCGTGTTTTTCTGTAAATGAAAGTGTGAATAAACACAAAAACTACTTGCAGTCTCATCAAAGCCATGGCCATGAATTATGTAATGTCTAAGTGCATTGATGAACAGTATGAACAGAACAAGCCCGATTTCAGAGAAAGGATCATGGCTGTCAAACAACACATGCCCTCAATATCCGTACGTTGAACTAAAGCATCACATCCATCTCAATTTAGAGAAAACATGTATGGCAGAGGATTTGGAGTTTGACAGCCAAATAATGGTGTGTCCTCGAGTGTAATGGAGTGTCAAAAACAGAGTAAATACTGAAATATCAACTCGAGAATGGAGAGTATATGTATATTCGGCGTCAACTCTTAGCATTCAATACTTATCGCCAATATATTTTTTTTCAGTAGGTGCACAAATTGAAACCATCTCGAAATGATAATAAAGACAAACATCTTAATTGACTAAAACATATACATACTCGTGTCAACAAATAATATAGTCATCAATCAATGTCAAATAGTCAGAGTATAATCTTTTTTTATGATGTTGCAAAGTAATCTGTTCTCGGGAGGGCAATTCCAAGGTAATATGATTGGAGCACCATCATAACACAAACCAACATAATATATTCCTGAGAACGTTCTGATAAACTGTCAGTTACACATGCAGGATTCTGCATGCCCAAAATGTGTAATTGGTATATTCATGACTGAAAGGTAGTATGTGATATATCTAAGTACCAAAACACATTGAGAGATGAAACATTAGGGACACAACTGCCGCGCTTCGGACATCAGTACATTTATATCATTAGTCAAAATACTTTACAATGTACACGATGGTATATGAGAGGGTTGCATTCATCCAGCATTCCTTCACAATCTGACCCTAAAACATATTATCCCGCTCATTCTCATATGGATTTAGGGGTTTCTTTCCTACCCTAGGACTGTATAATATGTAACCATGCAAATTAACCTCACCTCGTGATATAAGAGCATATACGACCAGTAATTTTGGAGCTGTCAAAACGAGTTCGAGATAGATGGCCGTGATTCAACACCTCCCAGCTTCATTAATTTTTACCCATCATATCAATTGTTTGGTGAGAGTATTTAGTGTGTATCTGGATATGTGATGTCCTGTCTTGCATCATACACGTAGCTGTGATTCTCTCAAGTCACTGAAGAGATTTTTCACTACACACCCTAGATTTGCCCGCAGTAGTCCCAGTTGAATGTCTCGAGTCTACAAATAACACTGGACATCCAACTAGATGTCCTGTCCCGGATGTTTATCGGCAGAAGACAACCTCCTGCATACTGATTTGGACATTTGTCTTAGGTTTATCATGAAGATAATTGATAATGTTGTCCTTGTGTTGGTTCATCAAGAGGACTCTGTAAATTTATAAGCCAGATGTTTGGCTTGTCTATCATAAAGTACGGTGGCGTTCATCTGCCATGCATTCTTTTCTTAGAGAGCTATTGTTTGCGTGCACTTATTTGTATGTATTTGCGGGGAAAGAAATATTTCTTTTCGTGCAAACAAGAATTCTTTACGGAAAAGCAATGTTCTTTGCCCACGAACAACTATTTTTCACGGGATAACAATATTGTTCGTGCGACAACAATATTTCTTTCCGTACAAACAAGTATTCTTCACGGGAAAACAATGTTCTTTGCTCGCAACAACTATTCTTTACGGGAAAACAATACTGTTTGCGCGACAACAATATTTCTTTCCGTGTAAACAAGTATTCTTTACGGGAAAGCAATGTTCACTACCCGCAAACAACTATTCTTAACGGGAAAACAATATTTTTTTGCGCGACAACAATATTTTTTTCCGTGTAAACAAATGTTCTTGGTGCGCCAAAAAACATTCGTCACCAGCAAATAGTACCAGGCATACCATTTGTATCAGTACAGCTGAGGAGGCAATACGAGGTTTACCATTTTACTTCACACCGTATTACATTATATTGTACATGTAGGCTACATCATGCAGGCGCGGCTGTCTCTGATTGTTATGAGTATGAGGGAATACCGAATGACCAAACATTGCAGAATGATTGTTTCCGCGCAAACAATACTTCTTTGCGTGAAAAGAAATATTGCTGCCGCGCAAACAATATTGTTTTCCCGCAAAGAATATTTTTTCACGCGCAAAGAATACCCCCCATTGTACAGCGTAAAACATTGGGCACACAGTGTTATCCCAACAAGTGATCAGACCTTCCCCCCCCCCCCCACCCCGCTTGAACATATATTTTCTTAAAATTAACTGTAAATAAAAAACAAATGTACATAATATACAATCCAGTCGAAGGCACTGGGTAAACAAGATGGAAATCAATTGCATGTGTTGATTTTCCAAGATGGAAATCAATTGCATGTGTTTTCTCTGTATGAAATGGAAAGATATCATACATTATCAGTACTCAAAGGGGGATATATGGTGGAAACATGATTTTGTGAAAAATGTCGGTAACATTTCCAGGGGCAAACCTAAAATCTCCGTGCATATGAAACCACGTCATGTTTAACTCAATAAACTCGTTCAGTTCTTGAAATAAAAAAATTTCATGCAAATAATGCCACCCGGCACAATTGGTTGATACACCAAATACTAATGTTGAGAGTCAAAACGACAATTCTCATTAGTGTGAACCTGGTGATCAATTAGAACAATGAAGATAATGTCACGTAGTTTTCAATTTTTCACACAAAACGACATGATATGTAATGTTGCTGGGTAACTATTATGCATACAATT
Organism: Terebella lapidaria; assembly: GCA_949152475.1. Lineage (NCBI taxonomy): Eukaryota > Metazoa > Annelida > Polychaeta > Terebellida > Terebellidae > Terebella > Terebella lapidaria. The sequence continues at coordinate 85,022,218 of OX424555.1, forward strand.
AAATTGCCGGACATGGTGTGTACTACCATACAAATAACAGTGGACCACAACATTTAATGTCCTATCAGCTGTTGTTTATCGCCAGTGTGAGCGTAGACTATGCACCACATGCATACCAAACCGGTTAGTTCTGTTACGTTCATCATGGAGATAATAGACAGCAGTGACCTTAGGTTTTCCATCTTGGGACATCTGTGAAAATTATCCGAACGAGCCGTTGAGTTTGTCCTATTCAAAGCAAGGTATATTATATACCATACATTTTTAGGTTACCGGACCTATGGTCCGCTATACCTATTGGCATGGAGTTGCGTCCGTCGTCGTCCACATTTTAATCTTTTTTGTTTATGTCGCCGTGTGGTTCGTGAGAATAACTCGGACCCAGTTGATGAATGATGGGGACTTTATTTACAGATGGTATACTGGACAGGTGACTGGAACAATGGAGAAGCTGGTGTCAATAACATGTTATATAATATCCCCGACATTAACTTGATGGTACTGGCTATGATAAACTAAAATAACAATCTAAATTACCTACGTTATGAACAAGAACTACATTCGAATACTAAATGGGTGAATACTAGAATGAACGATAGAATGAAATACATAAGCGCACATACCTGAAACAATGGATGAGCTGGTGTAAATAACATAACAATATTCCCGACATTAGCTTGATGCTTATGGCGGGTCCAACTTGGCGCGCACAGTTTATATATGGCCACAAACGTGACGTAACAGGAATGCATTACTCAGTACCTTTGGCGTGAAGGCTAACAAAGGAAAATATAATGTAAGTATCACTCTATTACCACCAATTCAACCAGATTTTCATTATGACAATAACAAACATAAAATACAACATTTTGCAATAGAAACAAAGCCCGACCAATTAGCTTATCCAAAAACACACTGGCGTCATCAGGGGCAGACAGTGTGTTAAATGTAGTTGTTTCTACTGTACACCTGATGGAATTAGCATACAACTGCCCAACAACATTTGACACTTCTTTAGAAATTCGAAACAAACCCCATGGAATAGAAACATGACAAGTACACAAGTACCTGATCACAAGCCAAAAGGCTACTGAGTTTATGGTATCCTAAAAAAATATGGAACACAATTTTACAGGACCCTGACATGTATAAAATATGGCTCTGCCACATTTACGGCAAATTTTTCTGAAATTATGCACAACAATGCTTAAAAATAATTCAAGAAGGTATTTTTTAGTCTTTTGATTTTCACATTTTTTTTTCGAAATGGCAGCCGTTTTCGACGAAAAATGCCTGATTCTGGAATTTGGCGGCCATTTTCTCAAAATCTGTTCTGTAACTTTTTTTTTCTTTTTGACACATAACACTCCTCATATGTACTCCTATGATGGGTATAAGTTTCGTTGCGCTTGAATCGCTCGAAGTGGCCTTTTTGGCCCAAACTCAGCCCAAATGGGACTTTCCCATGTTAAATTCTCCTTAGATGCTTTATAATGGGACACATTATGTCTAATATCTCACTTAATATTGAGATTAGAGTTCAGGAATCAATTGTGGACATATAGGAAATGATATATGCTGAATATTCTCGTGACCTTGAATTTGACCTTTGACCTCATTTTCAAGGTCACAAGACAAAATGGCTAATATCTCGCTTGTTATCGACTTTACAGCTTAGGAATCAATTATGCACATATAGGAAATGATACATGCAGATTATTGTCATGATCTTGAATTTGACCTCTGACCTCATTTTCAAGGTCACAGGACAAAATGGCTAATATCTCACTTATTATCGATTTTATAGCTTAGGAATCAATTGTTGACATTTAGGAAATGATATATGCTGAATATTCTCGTGACCTTGAATTTGACCTCTGACCTCATGTTCAAGGTCAAGACCACAAAATGGCTAATACTACTACTATCTCGCTTATTATCGACTTTACAGCTTAGGAATCATTGTGAACATATAGGAAATGTTATATTCTTAATATTGTCATGACCTTGATTTTGACCTTTGACCGAGTTTTCAAGGTCACAGGACAAAATGGTTAATATCCCACTTCTGATCGACTTTACAGCTTTGGAATCAATTATGAACATATAAGAAATTATACATCCAGATTATTCTCACGACCTTCAATTTGACCTTTGACCTAAATTTCAAGGGCACAGGACAAAATGACTAATATCTCCGGTATTATCGATTTTACAGCTTAGGAATCAATTGTGAACATATAGAAAATGATATATGCTGAATATTGCCATGAGCTTGAATTCGACCTTTAATCTCATTTTCAAGGTCAAAGGATAAATTAGCTAATATCTTGCTCCTCTATTGACTTTATGGCTTGGGAACCAATTGTGGACATATAGAACATGATATACACTGAATATTTTGATGACCTTGAATTTGACCTTGAATTTATCTTCTAGGTCAAAGCACAAAATGGCCAATATCTCACGTATTATCGACTTTACAGCTTATGATTCGATAGTGAACAAATAGGGAATGATATATGATGAATATTTTGGTGAACTTGAATTCCACCTTTAACATCATTTTCCATATCAGAGAACAAAATGGCTAATATCTCTATTATTATCGACCTTACAGCTTAGGAATCAACTGCAAACAGGAAATGGTATATGCTGAATGTTCTTATGACCTTGAACTTGATTTTTGACCTCATTTTCAAGGTCAGATCACAAATGGCTAATGTCTAACTTATTATCAACTTTACAGAATAGGAATCAATTGTGGTCAAACTCAATGATATATGCTGAATATTCTCGTGACCTGGACTTGACCAATGACCTTATTCTCAAGTTTCCTTTGACTTGATTTTCCAAGGTGACAGGACAAAATGGCTAATATCTCACCTATTGACTTCATAGTGTGGAAATCAATGAAGGACATATAGGAAATGTTATCCGCCAAATATTCTGATGACCTCTGATTTGACCTTTGCCTTCATTTTCAAGGCCACATGACAAAATTGCTAATATCTCTCTGTTTCTCGAAATTACAGCTTAGCAATCAACTGTGGACATGATATGTGCTTAATATTATATATACTGAATATTCTCTTGACCATGAATCTAACCAGTGACATGGATAACATCTAAAATATTAAACATATATTGTCCAGTAACCTATCTTTGGCCATTGGCCTATTTTTTTCTTGGGAAGGTGCTCATATTCTGCATGCAACGTCGTTCATATTCATGACCACATAATTATGTAAAAGACAATATTACCAATAATAGCAACTTATTTGACGATGTCATGTCATGTGTTTTCACGGAAAAAAGAAACATTTGTTGTTTTGTGTCATGTCCTTTAGTTATGCAATACCAATGATATTATCACAAATAACCACACGTAAGAACGAATTATTGTTCAGTGTATGGAGGAAAACTCAAAGATCATCAGGTTTGCAAAAGGCCTAATCTCCGGGGTAGAAAAAAAAATTCCAACTGCGAACCATCCACGAGAAATGAAATTGACAGAAGAAATTGACACAATGCACGGGCCACAGACTCAGTGCCAACTTGCATTCCTGAACTGTGATTGCAGACAAGGAATCATGGCTTTTCTCTACCCATGCCCTCAGTACATCCATCTCAATTTAGAGAACACACTTGTTATTATCTGTTTACAATTGTGACGTCGGTATAAGACCTGTCCTTGACTGTAATAATTGGCGAAAATAATTGGCAAAAATGAGGTCAATAATGTAATAATTGGCAAAAATGAGGTCAAAAGGTAATAAATTGTTTGTCATTTGGCACCTGATTGAAAATGTCCACACTCTGAACGCTCTGTCCAACTGTTCAGAGCTAAAAATGTTTTGTTTTTGTGGCTTTGCCATTTTGTAACTTAAAATAAAAATAATACACCAATAAGCACGTAAGTATGCAATATGTACGAAAGGTGAAACATCCACACAATGATTGTAATAATTGTGCAATATGAACAGAAGTTAAAAAATGAGAGACAAATCTTATTCTATGAATCATGACATATTTATAACTTTTTCATGATGTCATGTTAAAATTGTGTTCTCAGATAAATTCAAGGTTACATTCGCACTTGATAGACTGGGCATGGAAAATTGCATATTTGGTTAAATGTAGACATGGAACACATCGGCCATAGTTTCCGTGAAGATATTAGGACGCTTAGCCATTATACATGATTGTAATATGGGGCTAAATGTTGAATAGCATTCATCCATCATTCCCTTGTAATCTGACCCTGAACCGCTCGTCCGTCTCCTCTCTCATATGGATTGATGCGTTTCTTTCCTACCCTGACAACAACACAATAGGGTGCGAACTGGCTACTCAAGTCATGCACCATGGAACAAAATGTTTTTGTATGTCTCCAACTCCAATATGCTGACTGATTTGCCTAATTGCACGTATTCAAGTGGCACATACGTTGTTGGATATAAAACTAATTTGGCTAGCATTATTTTGACATGAAACCAATCAAGATCCATAATCCAAAACACCGAAAATACCAAAAGGACGACATTACATTTTTTACATAACGTGATCTAAAATGGATCTTGTCACATAGTTTGTGGGGTCCATACATGATTAACTTCGTATCTGCATATAAACACGTAATACTAACTTTGTCCCTTCAATATGACCGATGCCTTGAATCGTCATCCCTGTGAAATATCAAATGAGTCTCTTCAGAGAAACCGTTTATGTCACTTCCACAGTTTTCTGCGTGAAACAAACAGCTCGTGAAAAGCTCGTAGAATCCCAAGATATTCTTGGCTGTTAAATTACCGACCACAATCTTTCGACTGTTGTAAATCAACGGCGCTATGTAAACCAAACGACGTGAAGCAATTTGTTAACAATTATCTAATATATGCCGTCAGCCATCACCCAAAAATCAGAGTATACTCTGTCTGGTATCCAGAGACTAAAATTTTAGGCACCTTGTATTTCAGTTGGTATTTAGGGCACGTGTCGCTGGCTACAAATTAACCCTGCCCTATAAGGCCATTCCAATTCCCGATGGGCCATGCAGATTGCCAGTCTACATATGTGGTCGGTACTGCATCACCACTGAATTTTTGGGTTTCTTTTGGGATGGTCATAAATGAGACTTGTATTCATTACTTTTGGGCTATATATTCATGTTTGTTTCAGTGCACGTCTTTTTTCAATTTTATAACTTATAATTTTGATTTGTATATTTGCGTATGCAAGTGTGGATATATCATATGGAAGAGATATTAATTTACGCATTGTCTCTGTGTGACAAAAACTGTACAAGAGACGAGAATAAATATACACTTTTATATTCCATGGCATTGGTAGAATATTTTGGACGAGCTTTGGGGGATGCAATGCGATTGTAGTAACAAACAGGTGTTGTTCTAAAGATACCTATATTGATAACGTGATGATTCTTGGGAGAACAGCACATAACAGAAACATCATAACAAAACACACAGAAACATCATATTGACAAAATTGTTTTATATGCCGTACAGTTTATGAAAGAGTATACGCCATACAGCACATCAATTGCTTGAATATGAAGAACGTGCTATTCAATTGCTTGAATATTGATAACATGATGATTCTTGGGAGAACAGCACATAACAGAAACATCATAACATAACACACAGAAACATCATATTGACAAAATTGTTTTATATGCCGTACAGTTTATGAAAGAGTATACGCCATACAGCACATCAATTGCTTGAATATCAAGAACCAACTGAAGGCATGAATCAGAATGAACGAATCAGACTAAAGCCCTGAGTTATCTCATAAGATCTTGGAGAATCTGAGCGAAATGAATTGTTGGATTTAAGATCGCAGGTGCAAGATCATATGGCCATGTTTGGATTGCAGGCTTCAAAGTTCAATCAGAAGTGCATTAAGAAAACACTGGTTGCAGCATGTGTATCATGGATCGATCTGGTCATGTTCATGGCGTCTTGTTCTAAAAATAATAACTCTTCGATGTCGCAACAACTCTGTGAAATAAATTCACCAAACAAAGACGAGAAGAAATTGCATACTGTCAAAATGCCAACGATAAAGCTGGTATCTCACCAGACGACGACCACATAGCGACTGTGACGACTACTAAGACGAATTTGGACAAATTTTTGGCGAATGTGATTCATAAATAATTTTACCGACATTGCAGTGACATGTTTGCGACTCGTTGACAATAGTAACGAATTAGACGATCGCTTGGCGTCTTGTTGCCGATTTGTGTACGAATTTCCGCAGAACAATCGTACGACTGTCGTTCACAAGTCGTTAGTTAGTCGCTAATGACGGGCGACCGCATTTCAAGTCTGGTGCGAACTTGATGCGAATGAAGAATACCATAATGAACAACTGACTTCAAACTTGTTTAGGACTAATAGCAATCTATTGACGACTGTGTAGCAACCCCTAGGCGAACTAGTCGTATTTTAGTCAATATTAAATCGTTGACTGTTCTTCTGAATCTGTAATTGGCCGCTAACTATTTGCCATACACTCGCCTAATATCTTCATGAGACGACTGGAACAGACTGATTCACGACATGGTAGCAAGTCATTGAAGACTACTTTCGAATATAAAAACGAGATACAGACAAGTTTCGAAGCTTTTCATTCGCCAAGAAATTTTTGAACATGTTGGTGAATTGGGATACTGCTTCCGACTTCTTAGAGATCTATCACAGACAAAGTTGCGATTGAAAACCGAGTCGCTAATCGGTCGCATGTTCATTGTGTTGTCCGTCTTATGCATAAACAAGAGAAATGTGGTCCTTATATTTTTTTCTTCTTTAGTAGATACATGCATATATCCAGCATGACTAAATAAATATTCAGCATATCTCATAGATGAAGTTTTCCACATATATTTGCTATATTTATCAGAAACACTTCACAATGTGGAGGAAACACTTCACAATAACACTCGAGGTGTTATCTCAACCGATATGAGGTAATTTTTTTCCTTTGGAATGGCATCATGGATATCGATGCATTTTGTCAAAGAATGCATTGTCACAACCTCTGCAAATAGTTTGTATCGGCCACTAGAATGATAATAAGCTAATGATGATAAATAACATTTGAACATGCCTAGAGCGTGAGTCTAATTTCGCATAACATATAATGCTGCTCTGGAAGGAAAGCTACAGACAAAATATTCTAACTCACAGATTAAATCATGTGAACAAATTAGAAACTATGAGTGGATCAGGAGCCTGGTTGTTTTGTTTTTATTTGGGTTTAAAAAATTTAAAATGAACAAAGGAATTCAGTACTTAAACAAACATCTCTTCCACAACCAACTTGGGATTATGTCGATTGTAACAAGTCCTAAAAGTCTTGCATTCAACTGTAATTCTGTCGAGTCACTCGGGAGATTTCCACTACATACCCTAGAATTGCTTGCAACAGTCCCAATTGGATGTCGGGCTGTTTTATGCACGAGTCTACATATATCACTGGACATACAACTAGACGTCCTGTCCCCGAGGTTTATCGGCAGGAGAAAACCACCTGCATACCGAATTGAACATGTGTATTAGGTTTATCTTGAAGATAATTGATAATGGTGTCCTTGAGTTGGTCTCTGTCAAGAGAACTCCGTAAAATAATATGAGCTAGATGTCTGTCTTGTCTCTGGTTAAATGTTAATGCAATAGGGGTATCCCGTCGTGAATTCCCCAGATAGCGCTCAAATATGCAGGCGAGAGTATGTTACATCTGACAAGCTGCAGATGGCGTGCGCCAACAAAAAGAAACTACTTACTGGTGGTTCACCTTTATTCGGGACTCCCTCATCAAAAGTGACTTTTATGTATGCTAGTTCTTTTTCCAGTAACATTAGAATAATTTCTCTCATATCACAATAATTGCCGTGCATTCTTTTGAATCCTCTTATTTTCATTAAAAATAATGAAGCTCACTTTGTGATGATCATTCCATCATAATACCTTAATATAGTTCTTCAACCCTTTTGGACAGCCCCGAAATAGGTCGTTCCGATCCCTCTCCATATCTAACTCAACTGGACAATATTATCGCATTTTCAAGAACAAGTGTTTTGGTGATGCTACCAAAAACAATTTCAACATTTGAAACTCAATGTGTGATCACAACCATAACCGACCACTTATTTGTTCCATGATCAACCATATTTATAATATTAGCTGGAACTCTGTCTTGGTCGCAATGGTACTCATACGCGCATGTTGTGCGTTGAACTGAATTGTGCATTGTGTTGAATTCTTTCAATATTTAACTATTAGTTATTACTTTCAATTATTACACCACAAGCATGCTATTTCATTGTACTTTTTTGGGGCTCACTCTGTAGATTTATTCGATAATGCTAGACCCCCTCGACATTGATCAGATTGTTTTCTTCCTCGAACCTTTATAAAGGCGTTCTTCAAATTAGCGGTAGGGGGTATACCGTTGTGCATCCGATCCAGGAGAAGGCATCGGGTAGACAAAATAGCAACCAACTGATCTCTTTCTTGGTATGTGAAATATCTGGCTCAAATGGACATATACTAGGCATTACCAATGCCTCAAACGGGAATGTACAGTAGAATCGGCGTGGATTAACAATTTTGTGAAATACCTTTACCGTTGTAAAAGCAAACCTAAAATCTACATGCATATGAAATCACATCACAGGTATTCTTGGTCTGAACATATTTACATATGCCACTCAGTAGGATCGGTTGATTTAACCACAGGCCAAAATGCTACTAAGTTGATGGTGTCATGTGGAAGAATAGGTCTCACTGTGTGATACACTCTTAGCCAATGGTATGGCTAATGAAATAAAAATGGTGGTCACAATTCACGAATAATAATCTTCCTCAGATTGTTTCAACTTACCCCGGCACCGGGGTAAAACTTATATCTTATATCTAAAAAAAATATTATTTCCCCACAGCAACAGTACGATTTGACGACTTATGCCAGACAAAAAACATTCAGTAACACTATGTCAATAGCAAGAAATCTTTGGGAAAAAATGTTAGCCTATGTAAAAACATTGAAAACACCTTTTACAATGACATGATTTTGTATAACTATGTTTATGGGTCTCCATTACATTCCAGGACACCCCATTATTTGGCTGTCAAACACCAAATCCATTGTCACACATGTTTGTTCTAAATTGAGACGGATGCGATGTTTCAGTTTGTTGTGCAGATATGGAAAGCGTGTGTGATAGGAAAGCCAAGACTGTCTCTGCAATCCCGCGTGTTCTTTCCATGTTGTTCGTTAATACAGCAGTTTGACATTGTATTGGTGGTCCTTGCATTGATGTACATGTACCATATTCATTATATTAATATTATATGGTCTTGTGAGACAGAAAGAATTGTGCCTAAATATTTGAATTACAGAATTGTACAGGAATTTACAGGAAATTTCGTACATTGCCTCATGTAAAGAATTTACAGGAAATTTCGTACATTGCCTCATGTAAAGATTCTAATCTACCGAACTTATATTGGATCCCAAAGTTGCACAAAAATCCACACAAACAAAGATATATTTCAGGTTCAGCATCATGTTCTACCAAAGCCCTTTCTAAAATATTAACTACTATATTGTCTAAAATTAAACAGGGTCTCCAAAAGTACTCTGAAACCATCTATTCTAGAAGTGGTATAAACCAAATGTGGATATTAAAAATTCCAAATCTTTATTGGAATATCTACATGCGCACACACTTTCAAAAGTAACGTCTATCAAAACATTTGATTTCTCCACTTTGTACACAACTATACCTCATTCTGAACTGAAATCTCAGCTTAAAAAACTAATCAATAATTCATTTTTCTCTGAAAAGGGACAACGTCGGTACCACTATATTGTAGTTAAATATAATACCGCTATTTTGTTAAAGGCGACTCTGATGCCCCATACAAATATACTGAAATAGATGTGGTAAATATGGTTAATTTTCTGATTGATAATATTTTTGTGGAATTTGGTGGTCGAATATTTCAACAAACTATTGGTATTCCCATGGGTACAAACTGTGCACCATTATTGGCAGACCTGTTTTTATACTCATATGAATCAGATTTTATCCAACATTTACAAAGAGGAGGTTCTAAGAAACTAACATGTAATTTTAATTTCACTTTCCGATACATAGATGATGTATTGTCGCTAAATAATCCCAAGTTTGGTGATTATTTGGATATCATATATCCTAAGGAACTTGAAATTAAGGATACTACAGAATCCGCTAATTTTTCCAACTATCTAGACCTGAGGTTGGAGATTGATAATGATTCTAACCTGTCAACTAGATTATATGACAAACGTGATGATTTCAATTTTTCCATAGTCAATTTCCCTTTTCTAAGCAGCAACATTCCTATGTCACCGGCATATGGTGTGTTTGTTTCTCAACTTATACGCTATTCCAGAGCTAGTTGCAAATATGAGGACTTTGTCTATCGAAGTGCCCAGCTAGTGTCTAAACTGCTACGACAAGGATATGTTTTACCAAGACTTATCGCTGCGTTTAAGAAATTCTATGGACGTCATCATGATCTGGTTGATAAATACAGCAAATCCATGTCTGCCATGCAACTAGATCTATTTTCATGTTAATTTTGGGGAATTCATGACGGGTGCCACTAGTGGGGCAGGAAATGCTCACTCTTTCCGGAACACCTGATTTCACCTCCTGATGGCCATTTACGGGGGTTCATGAGTTTCCCTGTCATTTTTGTTTTCTCTCACTTCGTATGCCTGATATGACTTTCTGTCCCCGGACTATGAGATTGGATAACGGACCCTGTTTTGTTTGCTCGGAATACTTGATACTGGGTATTGATTCCACGTCTATTGCATGAATGATCAGTGAGTTCTAAATAATAAGTTCGAAAGTAAATGTGGTTGAATTTTGTTGATAACATCGTTGCAGTTATAACACAAACATCATTCTCTCAGATGTGAAACATGTTTCCACTTTGAGTAATATGATACTTAGCGAGATGACACAAAATAAATATAGTCTTTTTCCACAAATACCTTGTGTTTTGATATCTATACTAAATTTAATTACCCGTTATAACGAAGTGTCGATTGGTTTTGACTCCAGGTTCTTTGACACTGTGACATACTTACCATCACAAATCGTTGGCAAATTGACAGTACACGAATCCCTCTCGTCCTTGTTTGAGTTCATTCCTCACCATTGTTGTAATTTTCTTCCAAAACCAGTCGCCAGGAATATGAGTTAATCGATCAATGATACACATGTTGCAATCAGTGATTTCTCAATGCACGTCCGACTGAACTTCACAATACAAATATGTCCATATGATCTTGCACCTGCAATATTTAATCCAATGTTTGATAATGCTGAGATTACCGCAAGATCACTGCAATGTCACCGCAGATAACTTTGGCCCCCAGTCATTTCATATCATTCATGTGCTCATTTTGTTTTTTCTTACGCAAACAACAAAAGAATTGCGAATTTAGGTGACTAATTAAGTCGTGCATATGAACAAAAAACATTTGTATGCGTTTGCTCTTCACTGTGAAACACAAAAATCATTGAAGATCCTCTCATTAGGAACCCGAGACATATATCTCCGTACAAGTGAGTGACAATTCAGTACCGACCATACATATGACGCACATTGGTAATCTGCAAAGTCCATCGGGACTTGGAATGGCCTTACAGGGCAGGGTTAATTTCAGCCAGCAAATCGTACCCTAAATACCAACTGATTATGCAAGTTGTCTAGACACAATAGTCCCTCAGTGCCAGACAAAGTGTACTGTGTTATTTGGGATCATAGCTGACGGCATATCTCGAATAATTGTTCACAAATACCCATCAAACGTATGCTAGCCATTTGATGTACATGTATAATGAATCCCACCAAAGCGTAACACCATGTAAATGCATGACCTTCAACAATTGCTAACTCAGCATGATGAATTTGGAGACATACATCAGCATTGTGTTATGTAGTACATGACCTTAGTAGCAAGTATGCTTCCCCATTGTAAGGTTGTCAAGGCAGGATGGAGATGCCTACATTCCTATGAGAAGGAATATGGATGAGCTATTTAGGGTTGTGTCTGAAACGGACACGCGTATCAGCCGCATCAGTCGTGAAATTTCAGGCGCACAGGAACATTGTTGAAACATTGTGTGTTTGTGCTTCCGCGCAAGAATGTTCTTGGAAAAGATACATAGGAGATGTTCTCTGAATCGGATGTTCCACATATCTCTAGGTATATCCCCTTGTTTTGTCTTACACGGATCATTCACGAAGTGTATAAGTAGCAGGTGCAAGAATTGTTTGTTTACAATTTGTTTTGAATGTAGAGTGGACGAGGGGTAAAACGAACGTATGAGTTCACTAGAAAAGCCCAGCGAGTCTGACCATGGGGTTGGGTTACACAGGAATTATGGATGAATACCGCCTCTCATTCATGTTCGTACACCATGGTGTTTGATGGTATACACGTAGTGATACCTAGTATCGTCGCCAATGTTCCATGTCCACTTGTTTAGTGGAAGCATCCACATTTTAACAAAAATGCATTTTTCCCTGCTCAGTCTATCATGCATGAATGTAAACATTGAATTTATTTTCGAAGATATGATATGATTATTTAGAAAACACATTTGCATAAAACAATCGAGAAACATTTGGCATGATTTGAACTGAAAAATTCAACAATTGGGGTCGCACTGGGAAGAAACTATCTAAATCAACAACAAATATGACTGATGGCAAGACAAGACAAATTAATGGTATTTTCCACTTTGTGATTGTTTCACATTCAGTACCTATTTACATGTATTGCAACATATTGCACAATTATTACAACGTATACGTCATACAATTAAAAAGCCACAGAAATAAAACACTATTAGACATTCTGTGGTTCTGAAAAATCAAACTTAAAATGTACATTCATGATATCACATCACGTTTGTAAACTCATTCACTTCCGCTTAAAATATTCACGCACGTGATAACAATCAGCAGCATTTGTTAATACACAAAATACTATTGTTGACAGTCAAAACTGCACGTTATTCTCATCAGTGCAAATTACGTGACCAATTGGATAAATGAGTGTTTTTTGTTTGTTTTATCATACATGTACATAACGACATGAGGTGTAACGTTGAACAATTAACTTAGTGTAACTTAGTAATTGCCACACATGTTACATACGACCATACAAAAAGCAGTGGACCGCAAACTGTAATGTCCTATCATCTGCTGTTTGTAGCCAGTGTATGCATACATTAGGTACCACGTACATACCAAACAGATTGTTTATGTTACGTGTATCATGACGACAATAGACAGATGTGTCTTTGATGTTGTCCATCTTGGGACATCTGTGGAAATTATCTGAACGAGCCCTCTGACTTGTCTTGTTCAACACCCTGCAACATATCTTAAGGCGGTGACTGACCTACTTCTTTTGTCTAGGGGTCAGGTCATGTTATTGTCACCGACTTGAGCTCAGATGTTTTGGACATAAATTCGACACACGCTAAGAAAAATTCAATTTCTGCAATTTGATGCATATATAGAGTAACTGAGGGGGGGGGGGGGGGGGGGTGATACGATGTCTGAGATACTACTGCCCGTGTGTTTGATTTACAAATGTTAGTAGCGGTTGATATTCCCCAGATATAAGGTTTCTTCCGCCGATGTTTACCCACATTTTGACACGGCGATCACGATCATGGTCATTTTCAAAAACTGCCGGACATTGTATTTCAATAATCTCTACACATGGGTGACAATAATCATCTCAGGTTTCACACATCCGATGCATTTGTACAAATATATTGTAATTTTTCAGTTATTCCTAAATTACTCCACATGTTTGTCGTGTCACAGATTTGAGTCAAGTGTCACCGACTTAAGATGTTTGTTTTCCAGAAAAGGACTGGTATCTCTCCACGAAAAAAACCTAAATAGCAGTAGCCACCACCGATATTCAATATACGGTCTGTATTACAACATCATAAAGCAAATGTTTATATTATTTTCTTTTCATAGTTATGCTCGAATTCATAATTGGAAATGCGCAATAGCAATTCATAATGTGGCCCCAGTCACAATGTGGTCCCAGTCGAAGCTGCAGCTTCGAAAAATAATTATATCAATAACCCGGTCTTACGAAATGTTGTTGGGATATATACTACACAATATATTACCACATGCGGACCACGATACCACGAATATGATATCGCTATAACCGTAAGAACTCATTGTACGCTTGCACTCACTTACAAAATTGGTATGATATACTCTATGAAATGTATACCTAAGTCGGTGACGCTTGACTCAAATCGGTGTCACGACAAGCATGGGGAGTAATTTAGGAATAACTGAAAAATTACAATATATTTGTGCATATGCACTGGATATATGAAACATGAAATGATTACGTAGCTACCGTGTGGAGATTGTTGAAATACAATGTCCATAAGTTCTCGAAAATGACGATGATTGTGATCACCGTGTCGAAATTGGGGATAAATATCGGCGGAAGAAACCTTATTTCTGGGGAATATTAATTGCTACTAACATTTGTGAATTACATAAATGGGCAATTGTATCTCGGACATCGTATCATCCCCCTCAGGTACTGTATGTGTGCCTCATATTGCATATTTTGAATTTTTCTTACAGAATGTCCAGGTTTCGTCCAAAAAATCTGAGCTCAAGTCGGTGACAATAACATGACCTGACCCCTAGACAAAAGAAATAGGTCGTCACCGCCTTAAGATATGTTGCAGGGTGTCAAAGCATGATTGTGTGTATCATACAGTGTTTTCGGGAAGCAGTGATCGCAAGTGACACTGTTTATATTCATGACCGCATATGTTTCAGACATTATCACCAACTACAGCAAAAAAATAAAGCAACTTATTATGTGACAATGTTGCTGTCAGTTGTTTACAAGGGAAAAACGTCTGTTATTTGTGTTACGTCATTCAGTCTGAAGATTCCTAAGATGTTGGATACTGTACTCAAATTCAGGGGATGTGACTCTTTTAAATAATGCCACCAACAATATTATCAGGAATGAACCACATGTATCAACGTATTAGTGCACAGTGTATGGGGGGGGGGGGGGTGGGATGGTCAAGACTATCAGGTTTGTAAGATGACCTAATCTCCGGGATGCAGAAAATAAGTAATCAACCTACAAAAATATAAATGAACATAATGAAAGAATGAACAGATACTACAGTACAAGGGCTACAGAAACAGTGCCGAATTGTTTCCTGAACGATGATTGCAGACACAGAATCATAGCTTTTCATTACACGCGACCTTGGTACATCCATCTCAATTTAGAGAATACGTGTTGTTATCGGTTCACAGTTGTGACATCCATATATTGTCTGTCCTCGATTGTAGTGAACTGGCGAAAACAGCAAACATACTTGACGTCAACTATTACTATTCTTTAACCTTTTTTATAACCATTCCTATGATAATCTGCAGACTGAAAATGCAGACTGAAAATAATCATAATTATGAAGACAAAATTGAAGGTAATAATAATTGTAATTAATAATAAATCTGAAATTCACACATGTCAGAATGGGTATGGAAGGTGCATAGTTGTTAGAATGTGTCGGCATGACACCCACTAAACAAGTGGACATGAAACACAGCGACCATATTTCCGCGAAAATATCAGTACGTTTATTCCATCTTACACGACTGTGTATGAGGGTAAATGAGAGGTAGCATTCATCCATCATTCCCGTATAATCAGACCCTAAACAGCACATTCATCTTTCTTCTCATAAGAGCTTAGGCATCTCCTTCCTGCCCTGACAAGCATACAATAGGTTGCATACTGGCTACTAAGGTTATGTGTCACGGAACACAATGCAGATATATTGTATGTCTCCAATATCAAGTTTGCAAATGTCGAAGGTCACGTGTTTGAGTGGCAAAATGCGTTGGTGAAATCAAACCGTTAGCATATTCTCGATGATATAGAACCAATTTATACAGAACAAATACCTTCATGACCATATAGTAAATGAAACTATTCACAACGTGAACGATTTTACATACTTGCGGTAATATGAATTAAAGTGAATCTCGTTCATTGATTTTATTCACCATGTCATCGTTCACTTCGTATCTCCTAATGAAGGTATACTACTTCACCTCTCGTATATAAGATGAATATGATTGATGCGCTTGAATCCTCATCCCTGTGAAAGTTGGAGTTGGTATTTCGGAATAAATGATATATATACTCAAGCCTCTTCACAGCCTCGTTTTTTGCCACTTTGGCAATTTTCTGCATGGTGTAATGTAATCATCTCGTGAAAATCTTGCAGAATCCAAGGATATTTCTGGCAGTTAAATCACCGACCACACATAAAAATCTTCCTGCTGCTGTAAATCAATAGCGTTATATGGACGACTTAATGAACGACCAAACGACGTGGAGCAATTTGTTCACAATTATCTGAAATATGCTGTCAGCCATGGCCCAAAATAACAGAGTACATTTTGTCTGGCATCGAGGGACTATTATTTTCAGGCGAATTGCATAATCAGTTGGTATTTAGGGCACGTTTCCATGGCTGCAAATTAACCCTGCCTTGTAAGGCCGTTCCAATTCCCGATTGGCCAAGTAAAGTACCAGTCTGCGTCATACGCGGTTGTATGCAGATATCTTTCGCGTTTCTATCGGGAGGGTCCTAAATGAGACTTGGATATGTTCTTCTGGGCTATATATATATATTTATGTTTGTTACGATGCACGTCTTTCTTTCCAATTTTAAAACCTATGACATTGATTTGTACAGTTGTGTATACAATTGGATATATTTGATGGGGAATATAAATGTCTGTGTGTGACAAAAATTATACAAAACGATTCAATAGAACATACACGTTTATATCGCATGCCATTGGTACGATGTTACAGGTACTTAGGGGATGTAGTGACAAAAGGGTATTCGATGTTTTGATGACACCTGCATTGATTATGTGAAAATTCTTGAAAAAAGTACTATAAGTACTATACACAATACTATGCTGACAAAAATTATTATTTTGCTTTATCTTTTATACAGTTCACATGAAAAATCATACAACACTCTTTTTCTTGTTCGAGTATGAACACATGAACCAGATATATTGGATATATTGAACCAGTGATATTGGATAATACTGGATTATAGATTGCAGGTTCAGGGCCATATTGACATGTTTGAATTGTTCATTCCAAAGTTAGATCAGAAGTGCACTGAGAAAACACTTGTTGCAGGGTGTGTGTCATGGATCAATTAGGTCACATTCGTGGATCATGGCGTCTGGTTTTGAAAATAGTGAATTCTCATGAATTCGTTGAAAAAACGCTGAGGAATAAATTATCAAAACAAGGACGAGAATAAACTGTATATCGTCAAATTACCAACGATTTGTGATGTTAGGTACGCATTGGATAACCTCTGGCAAACAGGCACCCACTCAGCGAGTCACAGTGTCACAGCAAGTCAAAGCCAGCCACCACTTCGTAATAATGAGTAATTCGGTATGGACACCACAAACCCAAAGCAGATCCCAGGCTAGAACGACGACAACTCCGCCACGGGTTTGGAGCCTGGCCGAGACCAGTTCACGCTTTGTGGACCGATATCTCACAGGCAAGCCACTCACGCAGATGCGAGTTTGTCCGCCAGACGTGGCACCATCGATTGACGGTCGCTCCACGCTTGCTTTTCTTCCGCGGCAACTGAACAAAGCACTGGCTGCGAGAAACGAGGCAAAAGGAAGTGTTCGGTTCCACGTCTCGGCTTGGATGCTATCAAACGGGCGGGAAGGATACATAAACAGAGAAAGCGCATTGTATTCTTCTACTGGTGTGCAATAATGTGTTTTCTTGCGATGGTGTATGCGACTAATGGTACTGGAATCCGGTTGTGACATTGTTTGGGGATATGTGTTCGTTCCCAAATACGGAGAGGATAATTCGAACAAGTGCGGTGTGTTTACGTCCATAGATCAATAGTGTTCATATTAAGCTTTCCCAGAATTCGTGTGATGCATTCAAGAATTCTACTTCGCTAGATGCCATCAAAGAAGTTGGAGTCGTTCACCTGTCTCCGGTGCCTGATGTCCGTAAAGTTTGGACAGCGTGCCCTGACCCTCATCTCCATGGGATTCGGTCTTCTGGCCACGGGCACCCTGGCGCTAGCTGTTGCCACGGACTACTGGCTTTGGACCTCGGAACCTTTGGTGAAGGAGCTGACTCTTGAAGACTTTGCGCCTGCTGCTGGGATATCAAGTGAAGAGTACCCATCCTACGAGAACTATCCCAAAGGGGAGGTGATGGGAGCGGAGATGGGAGCAGAGATGGAAGCAGAGATGGGGGAGGATTGGGGAGAGGAGATGGATGACTATGAGGACTACGAGGGTGGCGAGGGCTACGTGGATATCAACTTTACGTTTCCTAAGGAAATCACAATGAATATCATGGGGCACTCTGGTCTCTGGAGATTATGTATTGTTTATGAAGGTACGCCACTAATTTGCAGGTAACACGTCTACGGCCAAATTATAATATTGGCTTATTGTGTATGCATATGTGTCTGACAACCATATGAGATAATGTATATGTCCATTGCCACGGCAAAATAATCAGCTGGACTCAAATGACATTGACCCAATTTAGGTTGGTAGAAATCATTCCAAGACGAAACGTCCAGTAATCGTGACATACTGGCGCAACAACGTGACACGTGCATGTCATTTTCCACGACAAACATATCATATTCAAGACGAAACATTGTCTATAAGGAGGTAAATGTCAAGTTTGCTGCACGTCCTCTCCTTGTAGAGAAAGACTACGTTGACTGTTCGGTTAATTGACCTTTTCGCTTTGTCCCACGTCCGTGATCATTTATGCAAAAAAATGAAGACGGTCGGGTATATGCAGGCATTCAAGTAATTCATACCACGAAGTTCAGAATATAGGTTCCCTCGTAGAAGTATCGAGTGTCTCAAGTTGAAACAAATACATCAACTGCGCGCTGAAGCAATCCATTTGAGCAACACTATGAGACGATATCCACGAGAAAATCTTTACTATCTGCGCCAAGCCTCCAGGGGAAATTAAACGTCCTTGGTCGAGGCATATAAGTGGTTCGTAGGGACTGTCCCTTGACTGTGGTAGCCATTAACGTCTCTGTCCCCCAAAATTTCGATAGTACGCTAATGAAATTACACCCATTAAGCACCATCCTCGCGTGCATTCTAGGTCGTTATTCGAGATATCGTTCAGCTTACGATGCTCTTCTGAACATGACACACGTCTTCGAAAATGCATCGATTCTCAGAGTCGAACACTACCCGTGGTGATGGGATTACGCACTAGGAGACACCCGGCCAGTCTCTATCTAGATACGTAGCCTGTATCAAATTGCCCACTCTGTTTACTGCGTTCCAAGTATTCTGTGTAATTTGCTGTTGAGGACAAGGCAAATAGTTATTTGATAGCGAGCAAATTTGATACTTCGTATTTTACCAAGTGCGCACCGCTATGTTTTGTTACAATGTTCTGACTCGGACGTTTAACATCAGCCCGAGACTAGACAGACTGCCCGTGATGGAGATCCACATGACCCGACTCGTCGCAGACATAAACTTCCCTGGGGATTTCTTCCGGCCTCGTTATATGTACCCGCCACAGACTATCTGCTAAAGTGTTTGCGACTTTCCGCAGAATCAACAACTGCACCGCCGAGAACGTCTCTTGGACCGTCCTGCAAAAATGCTGCACCATAAACCATGCGGCAATATATACCAGTGTTGGGGGATTCAATGTAGTATTTGTCCTGTAATCTTCTCTCGACGACACTTGCAAAGAAGGCATTATACAACACCCTCCGGAACAAAAGCTATCCGCTATGGCGAAGAAATTGAGACAGAAATGGTATTACTCTTTTGACAACCCGGGCCTCCAGTAGCATCGATTAACGATCAACAACGGGGCAGTTTTGAAAGGCAAACCGACGTCAAGGTTTTTGTTAATATAACAAAATATCACCCGGACGCTGTCGAGCGATTGCCGAATATATGCCAGGGTAGAATCCCGTGCGCAGTCGGATCACGAACGCGGGTCCCAGATTGCTGGAGATGTGGATTCCCAGACGTGTGACACCAGGTGCCATTTCTGGCGCTCTGAATTATTCATCGACGCTCTTTGCTTTATCATTTAGAACATGTTCTAATTGAAGTTCCGGCAAAGCCAAATCGTTTTCCATTTGTTATAAATGCATGAACTCTGGATGGAAGAAAACATGTCTCGTAGATTAGTTTATCATAAAATATTGAATGCTTCTCCAGGCACATTCCACTTCCATAATCCCATCGAGAGGAAGTTTGATATTTTCTTCCAGGTGGCTGAGTGTGTTGCTCAGAAAGCTACTTGTGCAACTAATTTAATTATGTAGTACCATGTTTATTCAGCAAAGTACAATTCTCAACTGCAAAAAAACACCTTTTGAAAATGTAGGAATTTCATAATTTCTAGCATGATGATGTACGCATCGACATCATAATAATAATACACAGATTATAACAGTTTTATTCTACGGATGTTCTACACAGTCACCACATCATGTATATTAATGTACATGCAACTAGTCGGGTAAATTTCGCAATGTTTAACAATTTCTAACTCTCAGTAATTTACTTAGAATATCATATATAATATAAAATCACACAATTGTGTACTTCAAACAGCTCAAATGGCTGGTAAGTGTCCACGACGCATGATTTTCACAACATTTTGATGTTTTTATTACAATTTTTTTGCTATCGCATTCCTTTTCTAACCGTTGTTTTTTCATACAATTTCATGGGTCAAATTTTGATAATGTTAAAAAAGAAATAAAAAACACATTTTCCCCGAATTCCTGAAATTATTTCATAGTGATACTACACAATATAGGCCTAGTTCAACTTGCTGTTAAAGTTTGCAAGATTTACACCTACCTTTTGCATCTCTGGATATTTAGTTACTTTTTAAATCTTAAATTCAGTGGATGAGTCACATCTCTGTTGCTGTTGGTTCCGATTACCTATTTTGCCAAGGTTTACAGTAGCTACCATTTCCCCCGATTACTGCCTTTTCCTATAGCTGTTGGAGAGCGACTTCCGCGTAATTGCTTTGAACTAAAATTAAGTCTTGTTTGTGTTTTCTTCCTTCTGAAAAGCATGTCTCTCTCCCATTTACACCGTTAGTAGTGTATTGATACGTACTTTTTGACGCTTTCTATAAAACTTGAAATTTAATGTGTTATCGGTCTGAAAATTATTAGCCATTATGTCGAGCATAAATAATGCCTGTGAGAATTAAAAATTTAGGACCATCCCTGTTTCTTCATCCCACCATTTGCTCACATAATGAAGTAATTTCTTCATTCTTTTTCAATGTTCATTTTGTGCTTTTAAAAATTCTACGCATTTCGTCTGAAAATGAAATGGATTGGTAATTCTTTCATACAAAATGTTATAATATAAAATGATATTTAGATAACTCGATCAAACCAGTGACCATATGAGCAAAATGTACGATGAATGATATTTGATAGAAGCCATAAATACTGCAAACAATCTACACAAATTATATAATTAAAACTCAGAATCTTCCAACAACTTGTTCACTGTCTTTTCCCAAGAGCCACTGTATTCCCGTATTGTGCAAACATCGTTTCCTTAGGATGTAGCGGTTGGTGTCGGCAGTAATCAATTTGATGTTGTTGCAGGTGATTACCCGACAGAGTGCAAGGCAATAAACTATTTCGGGCAAGACTGGCTCAAGCGTGTGGAAGACGCTGACACCACGTGGTCTATATTACGTAAGATCCGATAACGTCCTTGGAATCAGAAGATCCAATGAGTGACCTTAGTGTATATTGAACTTAGTGGTTTCTGATCCATTCGTGCAGCCAATATTACGTACACGGCTGTGTGGACAAATCAAGCATTGTCCAACAACTGTGTATTCTGTGATAGAACAATTCTGAATGACACAGCAAACAACTTTCAAGTCCACAAACAAGAGCTGACGTAATTTATTCGCTTATAATACTGTCCAGTGTACACAACATAACACATTTGTTCAAAAACAGTGCGTTGTTTTGATAATTTGATAACAACGGTAGGCCGCAAAGTGGGATTTGACAGATACATGTCCAACTAATTGAATTAAAATTATATTCAATCCCAATTTTACATAATGGATGTTCATCCACCGTGTAATATTTGTTATTCTCGTCCAATCAACAGGCGCTATACGCAAGGCTTCCCCGGTGATAGTGTTCAGCCTGGTTTTGTTGATTATAGCCTTCTCGCTGTCAACTATCGGCAACACCAAAAAGGATTTCCGTACAATTTCCGGAGCAATGATTTACGTATTTGCAGGTGAGTTGTTACGATCCCACCACAGGGCAGTAATTAACCGGTGGATATTAATACAGTATCGCCAGTGCTGTCAACAAAACCGACTTCATTATGCGAATAATGTACCTATATGTGCTTAATATGGCTACACTCAAGCGCTTAAGATTATTAATACCAAAACGCAAAACGTTTACAACACATATGTGTGTTGGATGAAGATAACGGGTGGTGTATTCAAGAATACTCGCGCATTTATGAATGTTACACCAGTATGATTTGAATGAAAAGTTGTCGGTGTAATGTTAATTAATGGCAGTGTAAATTTGAAAACGAAGTTATTGGTTTTACACCGACAGCGTGTTATTCAAGTAACATCCATAAATGCGCGTGTTTCAATGAATACAGCACCCGTTATCTTTATCTAAGACCTTCAGGTATACGCTGTAAAGGGTTTGCGTCATATTGTACCACGGTTGACGCCTTCAACAACAGTACGAACTGTGATCTATTCCACGTAGACACACCCGTGGTACAAGTACAATAGACAACTCACAGCCTAGGGTATGACTTTACACTTGCTAAAGCTCGAGGATTGACTCGTGTAATCGCCATACCTTTCGGCTCGTCGTCGTCTATTCTATAATTGTTGATAACCTTAGCGCTTTATTTTAAACAGTGTGCCACAGCAGATGCATTATGATGCTCCAAGTCATGTATATTTTGAGTTATTTTTAATGCAATGTTATATATCAATATTATCCCCAAGACATCCCACATTTCAAGGTAAAATAGTCCCGTATTTGTGATTTATTGTTCGTGACAATTAAATTATCTCACGTTGTCTCGTTTAATAAAAACCCCGGTAGGATAGGTGTTGGGTTCCACTTTTCTTTCTTAGTGTCTTACAAAATTGTAATCTTTTGTTTAACTCAATTTCGTATTTTTTTCCTCTATACATACTAATACCCTATTCGCGAATAAACCAAAGAAGAGACAAAAAACATGATTATAGAACACATACAAACTATGTATTTACATCATATTTCGCGTAGACTTTGTTGCGTTATTCTCTGTTTCTCGTAGAAGACTCCTGATAACGTTTGACTTACAGCTTTATTTCTGGCCGTTGGTGTCATTTTATACATCTCTGGGGTCAACGACGAAATGGCACATCGGAAGAAACCAGCTCCCGACGGATCCGTCTTCGAATATCATTACGGATGGGCTTTTTTCTTCGCCGGCAGTTCTTTTGTTACGTCACTAATGGCTTCTGTGACAAACCTAACGCTGTACCTCAAGCGCTATCCTACCATCGAAGACATGGCCAGCATAATTCCCGGTCTGGACAAGAAGCACAATTACAACTTCTCCAAAGTGTCGTCCTCTGCCGACGATTTGGACGTAACTGTGTGCTCGCAAAATCCCACGCTGATTCTCTAGGAAGAAAAAGATGGAAAAAAGATACGCGATGATAATTATATTCAAAATGAGACTGTGGCGAAAGTCGGGTGGTGGGATATGCCGACGAGACGGTCGCCAGCCTGAGATGGTCGGTGAGAATACTGATAATGGAGTATTGTGTCCACTGTGCAATCTCGCAGAGTCAGCTCTTGCGAAGAATGGGAGGAAATTTTGTGATTGGGAGCCAACAGACATGTCTGGATCGAGCATGGCATTGTAAATTGCCATGCAGTCATCGAGTACATAATGCATTTAATCAAGCTTGGGTACATTATATAATATTCATAGCATTTAGACTAATACCAACCATAATTACACTCAAGGTACATGTTACTATGTATAGAAATCATGTAAATGGTTATTGTCCATATAATCTACGACACCGAACAAATAGCCTCGTACATGTAGTACAAAACGTATATATATAGACATAATGTAGAAAATAGATGAAAAACCAGATTAGTACAAGAACGTGATGAACATGATAAGGACCGTGTGGAAAACGGTTTTCTGTTAAAGCAAGCTTCGTGCCTCTTGGGGATACGCTTGATGTAGAATTAAAGCGAGTGTTATTGTCACAGGCTGATTGTAAATTGCTTATGTGAGTTTGCATAGTTAGTTAGCAGTGCGTCAGATTAATCCCATGTAGAGTGTATTATTGTGTGTATATTACGTACGGTAGCATACACAGCATACTCCAGTCTCTTTGAAGTATTCTCTGCCACATATACGATTCTATGCATGATAATCGCAGGTTTTTGAGTTCCTGACATATCCGTAACCCTTCTATGTGCCTCTTTGCATTGTGGAAGCAAATGTTATCGTTCCAAACTGATGAAATAAAAACACTTTGATATTTACCTGGTATATTGTTCTAAGTTTTCCACTTCATATCTCCATGACTGTACATCTGATTAATGATTAGTTTTCTGTAATCCTCAATCGCCCGGCACCTAACTTGGCAAGAGTACCATGATAAACGTTTTTTTGCACTTCTCTTCCGACGATCAGGATTATTACTGGCCTTAAGCTGGCTTGTGCAAAATTGATTCCCAGCGGATTTACTGCCTCCGCCGACACTGACAAGTGTCAACATTGAAAGTACGGGGGATTATAAGCACATTATGGGTTTTGATGGAAATGTTTCTTTAACATCGAAGAGGGTGTGTAATCATCTCCTCATAGGTTGCCAATTACCTTCCTTGTCCACGGACGACGCAATTTTAATTGACCCAGTGATGGTGGATACCTTCTCAGAGTGAGCAGAGTTTACTAATCCTATAATGTAGAATGGTTCCAACAATAATACAACTCATGAGAGAAATAACTTTCCATGACATGCTCCTCACCGAGAATTTACCCTATTCATTTCTTAGCAATTTTGTCATGATAATGATCATGGCAAACGCCGTGACATTTCAGGTCTTCATGGTTGCAACACTGGTCTCGTCCTTCAAGCCCAGACTATTGTTGTCACGAAGGAGGAAACACAAACCATGCCAAGTTTAGCCCTCATACTTTTGTGACATTTATCTTACCAGGCATAAAAGTTTTATCACATAATACTAGCCAGTACATATAGCTGGTTCCGTTTGGTCCCTGGCAAATATGAAGGATTCTTATCGTCCTGAATTAGTTATGTTGAGGGTCATATATCATACATTATGTACATTCTATTCGCTTATTACTTGTAGCAAACGTAGCCTTATGTCCGTAATAGATAGAATGGACCATTAACCATATCACAATACCGTCTGCATCAAATTCATTTAACATCACCAGTCGGAAAGATATAGCTATAGAATTATGGTTACCTAGCACGTGGAATGCGAAAACGTTAATGGAATATCTGGAAAACGTGATGCGCTTGCTTTCGACCCAATTATTTATCCAAAGACACATTGGTGTCATCAGGGGCAGACAGTGTGTTGAATGTACTGGTTTCTACTGTACACTCGATGGAATTAGTACACAACTGCCAACAACCTATGGAAAATAATCTAGAAATCTGAAGCAAACCCCATCGAATATATGTTTGACTTGTACATAAGTACCTAATCACAAGCCAAAAGGCTACTAAGTTGATGGTATTCTCTGCCACATATATGATTCCACGCTTTTTATATTTATATTTGTAATGCCCCGTCGTGTCTGTTTTGTTTTGATAGCAGTGTGAAAGTTGGATATCTTAAACTCAGAAACCTTCGGGCTTATATTTTAGTATTCATGTACTTGTCATACATCTATTGCATGGGGTTTGTTTAGGGTTTTGAAATTGTTTTTGTGATTGGTTGGGCAGTTGTAAACACAGTGTACAGTAGAAACACATATATGCCACACACTGTTTGTCCCCTATGATGCCAGTGAGGTTTTTTTGTCAATATTTGGTGGGGCTTTGTATTTATTCAAAAAAAAATAAGTTCTAATTTTGGTTTGTTATTGGCATCAGCAAAATAAGGTTATATTCTTAGTAAAACGTTGATACATAATCCAAGAAAGTATTCACGTTTGGTTTATATGAAGGGATGTCTTATGTCCACGTACCAAAGGAATGTTCAAACGTGGACTACAAGTATTAGGCCGAGAAAAGAAGTATCAAGGTTTTTGTTATTGGGGTCGGAGAAAAAGGAATTCGGCGACGCGATTTTCTTTTCTTTTATTCCCTACATTCGGCTGCTGCTGAATGACCCGGTCAATTATGGCCGATTTCGCCAATATATTCCCCTAAAATTGGCTGCTGATGGCTGAGCCGGCCGAATTTGGCCCATTTCACCCTGCAGCTAGCCGCCGAACGTTATCTGACCCAATTCTATTGTCACAGTGATGGGGTCAGGTCATGTCAGGTCATGTTGACGTTCTGTTATGCCGATATACGGGAACAAAATATATCTTTCTTTATTACATTGTTAGACTTGTGCATCGACTATATGTGGATTCCATGTCCCGAATACCCTAAATTTGTATGATTGCTCTCAGTTTTAATTTCATAGCCCAATATTGAGAAAAGTGTCACGTAATGCTCATTTTCACGAACATCGTTCACTAATCAATGTATTTGTGTATTTAATTTTAGGTATAGAACAATATTGTGACATGTCTTATGTAACATTAAATGCATAAATTGGACGGTATGTGACAATAGGGCATAAATAGTTGTAATACACGAATGATCATTGTTTCATTAGTAAAGTGACGTTCTGTTACCGTGATTAATTTCACGAACGTTAATAGAATAATAGTCAATCTTGAATATATGTGAATGCTGTGCAATCTCATTCGTCCTATACGTATGTACCGAAAAATTAACCTAAAAGCTCGAGAATCAATCTTGTTCATCACTCCATCATTAACTTTCAAGCATCAATAGAACGTTAAGTTGAGCCTCAGAACGTTATCATGTCAAGGTTTAATTGACAACACAAAATATCGGACAGATACGACAAACCGAACAACTTTTGTACCTTATATGCTAAATTTCTCTCGAAAATGCTAAATTTTCATGTCCAAATTGAGGGATGTTTACGTCCATCCCTGACTTTAGAGTTACATCATCGTAGTTCAAGACACTGTTCCTCCAAACTCTTATTCCGTGTGTAGCAATCTCAATGCACAACTTTCAATAACACCCCGGACATGGAATATGATAGATCATAAAAGTGTACCTACTTGGAAATTGTTAATTTTCACTTGTTTACAGCAATGTCGGCCTCTTGAAGGCACCAGAGTGTTAACACAAACATGACCTGACCCCAACACAATACAATTGGGTCAGTTAACGTTCGGCGGCTAGCTGCAGGGTGATTTGGTCAGCCATACACCAAATTTCGCAATATCAAATACAATCGGAACAATTTGACTCAGTAGAAGGTGTCAATTTACTTTGAAGAAAAAAAATCGGCTCTCACAAAGTGATGTGCGCGATTTTTTTTTGTTGGAAGAGGGGAGAGGGGTGTCAAACGAGTAATGCGTGGGGTTTCAAGTGGAGCGCGCGCATAACCAGAACTATGTCATGTTTTTGGGCCTTGCGATGAATTTGTATCAAAATGCCTTGGAAATGCTTTGGACGCACGATAGCTGAAAGAAGAGGTGTTGTCTTTCAATGTTGATTTATTTTCATGCCACGTACAATCATTTATACACTCCAATAAAATTAGCTATTTGATAACACCTGTTACACGCTCGTTGATTTCATATATGTTATTGTTGACCTTCTGATTTCGTATAGATATGCTGTTATGAATTTGTATATATTTTATATTATATGGTGCATTCATCATGATAATTATGCATATTTCTAGTGCACCCAACTGTCGTGAAAGTGTTTTTGCATCTGTGATTTCGTACATTATGCTGATATAAGTTTGAACACGTCTTAAAAGGTAGTGTATTGCTTTATGCGTGTATGATGATTTCGCATAGTCAAATTCACCCAAAGAGTATGTTTGGGTGTTGTTTTTGTTCCATCCAGTTTAGTAATAGATCATGAAATGATCCATTGGTGGTATATTTATAAACATGAAAATTTCGCCGATAAACGTGCGTTGCTGATAAAGGTTGACCATAAACCATATGATTGGCATATATGTAAACAGTTATAAGCACCCACCTGTTCGTCGGGTTATACACCTCAAAATACTGAAGGTGGATTAGGAGAATATGGAGATGTGCCACGAGTTTCCATATTTCTCATCCACCTAATTAGTGTATCACTGCATAGCCAAGGAGATATACACGTGTCATTGACCTCACTATGATGACAAATTGCTATCCATAAAAAAATAAAGGTTCATCGGGTCATACCGGCTAATTATGCGAATGGCAGGGTAATTGTGATGTGGTGAACGTCCTCCTTTAATTAACCACACTAATGCTCAATGTTCGCGATTACACGGTTAATTAGGGACAAGTGCGGATCATGGAACCAACAAGTATGAGAACCCAGATTCCGGTGCCTCTGTCTATTCCAGTACGACCAGAACTTATGCATGTTTGGTTACAATGAGCTGACAACCCCTACACGATTGAATATACGGATGTAGGACACACCACAGGCTAAGCTGTGTCGTCGCCAAGGGCGACCCCGTAATTGCACATTATCCTGAGAGGGAGGTGAACTCGAATTCTCGCTGCGAATCTACTTGGTGAATAATTCATTACACCACAACAGAGGAGCAGTCATATACATCCTACTGAACTTTACTTCTGAAATTGCTTTGAGTGGGATTATCACAATTGTATAACGTATGTTTCAATTCGTACTGTATAATGTATGTGTTGTAATACCACAATATGCAATCTAGTGCGAAACAGCGTCAAGACTGCATCTCTGACCAATCAGTGTAAAATCTCGTTCCAATGGTCTTCTTGCCTGCTAATTGAGGTCAGCGTGTCACATGACACTGGACATGGTGGTCTGATTACTAACGGATGGAGCACAACAAAAATGACACTACTTGACGAAAATTGTGTGGGTGAACATTTGTTATCGCTCAATTAATTCTAAACAAAAATGTAATTTTAATCGTCCTGAATGGCAACAAAATAAAATGTGCTTCGTCTGTATGACACTGGATATTTAATATTATATATTGTCCCATATCCACTCTATGGCATTTTAATTTTAATCATGGAGAAAAAAACATAACTGCACCAGTTAGTTCTAATCGAGCATCCACATTCACAAGCATCGCCATTTATCTGCAAAAACAATACTTCATTCAGTGCTGAACTAAATGGCCCTGTACAAATAAATAAACCAAACACGTTCAATGCGTATGATGATCAGACTATTGCTACAGTGCTGAATGTCGCTAATGAGAAACAATTTTTCATTTGGAGAAGAACGAGATATTGATTCATACAAATGTCATGGAATCCATAGTTTACACCAGGTCCAGAATGTTTTCTTACCGAATAAAGAAAATGGAACATGTTTATATTTTCATGATCCGTAGTGGCAATAAATGGATATGTTTGCAACCAAAATATAATCGGTCAGTGTCCTGGATAGAACACGTCAATATACATGTATATATTCGTGGTGAAAGATGATGATTGGAAATAGGACCAATTTCCAAATGCCTTATTACTTTCTGGTATGTCTAATAATATATCATAAAATCAGTAGCCTTTTGGCTTGTGATTAGGTACTTATGCACTTGTCATGTATCTATTCCATGGGGTTTATTTCGAATTACAAAATTAGTTTCA
Source organism: Terebella lapidaria (assembly GCA_949152475.1). Classification (NCBI taxonomy): domain Eukaryota; kingdom Metazoa; phylum Annelida; class Polychaeta; order Terebellida; family Terebellidae; genus Terebella; species Terebella lapidaria. Next base: position 85,052,379 of record OX424555.1, read on the forward strand.
TATGTTGTTGGGCAGTTGTATGCTAATTCCAACAGGTGTACAGTAGAAACAACTACATTTACCACACTGTCTGCCCCTGATGACGCCCGTGTGTCCTTAGATAAACGATCTGGTCGGGCTTTGTTCCTATTCCAAAATGTTGTATGTTACATTTGTTATTGGCATCATCAAAGCTAATTATTTTGGTGGTAGTAGATTGATACTTACATCTGATATAAGGAACATGACATGTATTGACTATATAGTCCATCGCTGAATTATTTTCCTTATCTTCACTCAACGGAAGCAATCCCGATCACCATCGCTGATACAAAAAAAATAATATTTGTCCCCACATGTATCACTTGATGTGTATACTGCAAACTCTCGTTGTGTTTCGTCTATCCTAAATATACCCTAGAGTACCGTACACTGCTCCTGAATACTACTCGCCCACTGACAACATATCATTTAATCCGTCTCGCACCTTTTTAATCCTTATTGAATATAGAGGAAGGCGCAGGATATGGTACTTGAGCCCTAAATATTTAGTGAATAACCTGGGGAATTTTTCCATGACATGATATCCATTTATTGTTCAGTGGTGCAATATAATATCCAATGCCTACTTTGATATGAGAAAAAATGATCACATCATAGGATTTGAATCTCAGCTGCTTTATGTTCGTAGTGAGATTATTTTTGGTGATATATTATTATATTTTTCGTTATATTGTCAAGGTGTGTGTAGCTGTCATTTTAGTTTTGTTGCTGCTAAAAAATATCAGTACAAATGTTAACAATACAGAACATATGAATCGCTCGCAATAAAGCACACAAATACTTAGGAAAAAAACTAGCGTTATTTAGTGGTGTTAGGTACCTAACTCCACACTAATACAAAACTCATTTGGGAAACAATTTCCCATGATATACCGCCCACCAATTCTATTCCTATTCAATTCCTCAGCAATTTTGTCATTATAATTATCCAGGCAAATGTCGCGACATTTCAGCTCTTCCTGATTCCAACACCGGTCTCATCCATCAAGCACAGACTATCGTTGTCAACACGAAAGAGATGAGAACCTTCCTCTTTGTGCCCTCACAATTTTGTGTCATTTATTTTCTACCAGGCTAAGACTACGATCTAACAAAGCAGAACTGATTCAGTACACTAACAATAACTTATCTAATGTTTTAGATTTTATTTACAAAACAACAAACATGATGCTAATTATGCATAATTCGATTACCTTTTTGCATGAAACCACATTCATTCAAGCACATTTATCATATACCACTATCTAATACACATAACTGGCTGCATTTGGTTCATTGCAACTACAAAGGATTCACATCATCCTGAATTATTAATGTCGAGGAAGGGGTCATATAGCAAACATAAATCCCCCATCACCCCTAACAAACGTAGTCCTAGCTAGGTCTGTAATTCTGTAGTATGGAATCTGGCCATATCACAAGGATGTTTGCCTCAGTATCACTTAACCTCTCCAGTCTGGAAGCCGAGCAAGATTACGGTCTAGTGCATGCAATGAGAAAACGTTAATAAAATATCTGGGAGACTTGATACAGTTACATCGTAATATAGATGTAATGTCCCATCGTGTCAAGCAGCGAGACAGAAATAGCAACATCAGTGAATATTTAGTAAAAGCAGCGCCAAAATGTTTGCTTTGCCACTTTTAACATGGTATAGGCGTACATCGTTGCAATTCATGTATTGCAACAAACACATGAAGTATAAAGTATCTCGAGCGAACAAAACCGAGTCCGCTGTCCAGTCTCAAAAACCCGAGTCACACAAAAACGAGAGTACTTTATGGATTTTTATGAAGTCCCATATTTATGGTCACAATGAGGTGAACGTAGGTGATTCTTGTCCCAGATTCGGTAGCCATAATGAATTCTAAATAACTACTATGCAACCAAATCCTCTTGCATACTTGCCACAAATTTATTTACTCATCAACTATTGCCATCATAACTGAGATGATACATAGTGGAGTGTTCGATCATGGTGTATATTACCGGATGTCATATGCCCATGTACCTAGGTAATTTCAAACATAACTATACTGCCTGTATCAATACGTGCACTCTTGCGATTAATTTCAATTATTCATGTATCAAAACGATTGGCAAATTGTGTATATGAGTGAGATTCTGATAAACGACGTGTCTTCATTTATTACTACAGCAGCTCTTTATCCCATATCTTCAAAATGAATGTTATTTCTGGAATTTTGGTACCAGATTACATTAGTTTATACAACAAATTGATTACTGAAATACCATTCTACACTTCAACGTGCTATCACATTCGTGCATCACTGTGACAGGCTTCCATACTCTTCAATAACTTGCACCATGTAATAGTCTGACACTCGGTTCATTCGAGTTGAATTCAATTAGGGAAAGTTGTTTCAACAATGTTTCAACCGATGTTTCAACGAAGTCCCCGATGATATGCTAATATAATTTTTTTACAGATTGTGGTACATTTCACTCTACAATCGTCAGGATAATTGTGCATCTTTCTAGTACACACACTGATTGTCGCCCCTAGTCAGCTTCGCAAAGTGGACTGACAAAGAAACATAGTCACTAACAATGAAGAACGTGTTCAATGATATTCAACTTTTCTCAGCAACAATATCAGATACTGCTTTATCAATACCAACAGCGAAATACATATTTGAGGTCATTTTTGGACCCAAATCAGACGCGTTTAAAGAGCACTACAGCTTGTCTCATGGTGCAGAGGGTGACACTTCTTACGTCCAGTGTGTGTACATCCCTATAGCTTGTATTGCACATGTGATGTCAAATATCATGTGTTCATTATGATTTCAACACGTTTTTAAAATGCAGTGTATCCCATTAAACGTGCATTTCAATGGTTTTGTATAATTCATATTCCCCAAGGAGGAAGCTCGGTTGTGTAGACGATATTTTTTCTGAAGATCGTTCCCAGAGGCCCAATAATATAATGACATGAAGCTTTGGCACTCTAGTGTGTGTTCTCACGCAACGTCTGACATCAACTGATGTTGTCTATTCATCTATATGGGCCAATGGCATGAATAAATCAATCAATGAATGAAAGACCAGAATGAGTTTGGTATATAGTGTAGAATAAATCAAGCTGATAAAGAACAAGAATTGGAACAAGCAAACTACATTTCTCAGACAGATGCATTAAATAACACAACAAATTAGCATCAGCAATACCATACATCAAGACGCAATAACAAGTTGGCATTTATGACAGGTAAATATTTAATGTAATGTTCCATAATTTGTGATATATTTAAACATAAGAACATTGCAGGTAAATGTTGACTGCTGATAAATGTCGCATTTATCAGCAGTTTGAGATATATTGTTCGGCGGTTGTGTGCTGGTTCCGTCGGGTGTGCAGTGGAGGCAACTACATTTGCCGCACGGTCTGCCCCTGGTGGCGCCGGTGTGTCTTATGGTGAAATATTTGGTCGGGCTTTGTTTTTGTTGCGGAATGTTGTATTTTACGTTTGTTGTTGGAGTCGTCAAGATTTGGATATACTGGTGGTAGTGGATTGATGCTTGCATTTAAACTTTAGTTATATTCACCCTACTGATAATCAGGTAATGTGCCTTAAAATACTGGCGGTGGATTAGAAGAAGGTGGATGTGTGCCACAAGCTTCCAAATTTCTGATTAATCCAATGTGTGTACTTGTAGCATGACAAACGCGACATGTGAGAAAACCGAACATCACCTGTGTGGCTTTTTTCACAGCCATTGTCGCCCATGTCGTATTTTTTACGCCTAGTGTGATTGGTGGAAAATATTTATGCCATTCTGCTTGCAATATCCACTTCATAGATTTATTCGACTTCTGAATACTTTTCAATTTAATCATTGTTGCACCAGGAAATATTAACAGAAAGAGCCATCTGGTTTTGCTTGCTAGTTAAAGCAACTGCCTGCGAATACAGGCAATATTTTTTGGAAAATATATTTCATATTAAAGATGTGAAATGAATTGAATGAGGCGTACTCACATTAAATTTTATGACTACAAGCAGTCCATGCTGCGTTCCATTCATCTCGTGCAAATACTGATCACGAGTCGCACGGTAGTAGATCTGAAAATAAACCGACGCCCGTTTCATTCACCTTACGACTGGTTAATTCTCAATTTGCACAAGTGTTGAAGTAGAGTCAGATTTTCAGAGTTCATGTGCACGAGTAGGGAAAACATAACGGCAAATGGAGAAATTTTGTATGAAAGTAGCATATATAATAGAAAAAACTTTGTTGGTTTAATTTTGTATCATGCCTATATATGTATAAAATATTAAAAAAAATAACAGAAGATTTGACCTTTTTCCATAATTAAAAGAAAATGTTATTATTTATAATTTTTTCATTAGTATTGGCCTGAGTTAGTTCAAAATTTATGCAATAAATGAGTGTCACAATTACTTTCATTTACAAGGTCATATATGTTAAATCCTTAAATAATTGATGGCAATTTGTGTGTGTTTCGCCAATGGAACGCTTTGAACTCGTACTGCACCACTTTCCACTCGTGATCACCATTTGTACGACTTGAATGGATCGAAGCACATGACGCACCCAAAACATCATTCGATGTTTTGATTAAATATGGCACCATAAAACCCCTTGATGTGCCAGATCCCATACTCCCACTCAATTCCAGCGTTGTGTCATGATTCAATATTGAGGTCGTAGGCTACTACTTAGGGCAATCAGGCTAGTCGTAACCCCTTTATCACCTGTGAAAGTCCATGAATTTGGCGATAATGTGGTCATGCATGTCGTGAATTTCACGAACAAAAGTTATTTCAATAGCTTCATAGTTAACGTGGGGGTATTTCACGGGCATGTCACTTTCTCACGTCGGAAGCACCAACCGTGACAAAAGCGACATGGTCAGATATTCCACATGAAAAAACCGACATGTTCACTTTTAGCACATGAGAAAGCCGACCATGTCGAGGTTTTCACAATGTTCGGTTCTATCATGCAGCAGAACCGTGGCTAGCCAAGGAGATATGCATGTGTCAATGGCCGGACTACGGCAAACACTATCTATACAGAAACACTATATGTTATGTAGTGAACGTCATTTCTCATTCACACCACTAGTGCTCAATATTTGCGATTACACGGTTAATTAGGGACAAGTGCAGAATTCACCAGAGAACCAACAAGTGTGAGAACCCAGATTCTCCTGCCTCTGTCAATACCATCAGAACCTCTGCATATTCGTTTGCAGTGACCTGACAGCCCCTACACAATTACTATAACACACAGTGTGGTTCACAAACTGAATATACAGATGTAGTACACACCAAAAATTAGGCTGTGCTGTCGTCATTGGCCACCCCTTAATTGCACATTATCCTGAGGAGGTGACCTCTCGCTGCGAATCTGCTTGGTGAATAATTGATCATGCCAGGACATGACTTCTACAGATTAGCTGAAATTTACTGAACGATATTATCACAATTGTAAAATGCAGAGTTGCCATTCGTATTGTATTAGTATATGCTGTAATACCATGATATTGCAACCCTTGGTGGCATACAAATATCACTGATATTACTATGGTGGAAATCATTCTAAGAAGATGATTGTGTGAATTGCACACTAGATTCCATGTATATTCTTTATTTTTCCATATAGGGCCTGTAAGTCACGTGATGCCATGGTGCGATTTCCGTT